>FR997731.1:3782500-13782500 GCA_905475445.1 Ochropleura plecta | reverse complement strand
GGAACATCAGCGAGGCGATGCGGCGTCGCAGCACAGTGTGAAAGCCGTCTGTGTGAGCGTGCGCAAACATGGCAGACGCACTACAATAGCGTGGTAGCCCCACCAGCACCCTGAACGCGTTATTATATTGGATTCGGAGAGCGTTGATGGCCCTCTGCGTGTAGCTAACCCACAGATTGCAGGTGTAAAGAGTTTGGCAATATGCTTTAGATAGATAGATAGATAGATAGATAAATCATTTAAACAGAGTGATTTTTACCTCTAACCTACACCTCGCAAATCTGCGAGCCAGCATGTTACAGCGGACCGCCATCGCCCTCCTCTCCCTTTCTATATCACCATCGTCTTTTAAATCTTCGGTGACCACGTGGCCAAGGTATTTAAATTCTCTCACTCTTCGAAGAGCGACAGCGTTAAGCAGAACCGGTACCACATCCCCCAGTTTACGACCCTTGGCTTTAAACACTAATAGTTCACTTTTTTGTACATTGTACAGTAGACCGTGTACCCTCGCATACTCTTCACACACGCCTATCAGCTTTCTGAGTGCAGCTATTGATGGGCTGAGCAACACCATATCATCTGCATAACTAATGCTGTTGATACAGTGCCCGTCGACCGAGCATCCTACTCCGATGTCGCTCAGCTCAACAATAAGCCCGTTCACGTACAAGTTGAAGAGTGAAGGGGATGTTAACCCCCCCTGCCTCACCCCACACTCCAACCTGTACTCGTCTGAAAGCTCGCCCAGCCATTTGACCTGATTAGTTTGGTGGTCATACCAATATTTAAAAATATTTATTACCTCACCCGGCACACCTGTATCCTTCAATTTACGCCAGAGAATATCATACCTAACCAGGTCAAATGCCTTAGAGAGGTCGAGGAAGGCTGCGTACACAGGCGTGCTCCTATCTGTGTAATACTTGACGGTTTGCTTGAGAGACATAACCGCACACTCTGTCGATAGTCCCGGTCTAAAACCGAACTGTGCATCACTCAAATTTAGGTGTTTTTTAAGCTGTCTCTCAAGCAGGCCATCAAGCACCTTAGATGTTATTGTAGCTAGTGATATCGGGCGGTAGTTGCACTTGTCGGAATTATCTCCAGTCTTGTTTTTGATTATAGGCACTACCACCGTCCTCATCAGCTCATTTGGCAGGTAGGAATGCCTAATACATAGCGTAAACAACAGGGCCAAGAGCCTTGGGAGATGTGGCCCTGCATACTGAAAATGTTCATTGCTAAGGCCGTCGTGTCCAGGCGACTTCCCTCGAGTCATACCCTTTATTATTAGAGCAACTTGTTTTGCTGTGACACGCTCTGGCACTGCTGACACGACGACCCCCGCATCCCTAGTCTGCTCAACTTTTAGCGGAGACTCCACTTGAAAGTGACATCTAAACAAGTTAGCGATGTCTTTTGGTTTACTGATGCCGCCAACACTCACCGGGACGCTAGGCTTTGGATTTAACTTTTTTGTTTGTTGCCAAAATCCTTTAAAATCTTTATTTTTATGTTTAGAAGCTAAGATATTCATTTTAATTAATTCTTGGTTATTCTGACAATAACGTAGTTTGCTTTTGAATTTTTTCTGGATTCATACATATCAGTAAAAATTTTACCCCTGTTTGGTCGCCCATAAAAAACCCATTCTAAAAACTTCTGCCTAGCCTCCCTATGAGCGTCATGAACATACTTGTTCCAGCCGACAATATGACGACCGCGGTGATGGCGTCCGCTACCCCCACTACCCATATAACTATCAACGGCAGCCTCCTGCAAGACTATTACAATGTCACTATAAAGTGCGTCAATCGCTGCCAAGTGATTCTCGCCACTATCACTACACATGCTATCACAACACTGATGGAATTCACTAGGGAAAGCAAATTCCCTCAGTTTGTCATTACAATATTTTGAATATTTTTCTATTTGACATAAATCCCTATCTCCCCATATCACTTGATTTGTTTTGGTGGGCGGTGGCTTTATGTTTCGAGAGAGTGATTACATTGAATCTCAACTGGATAGTGATCAGACCAAAAGATATCGTGGCTTACCTTTACTGAAGAAACCGTTTTTAAAGCTGCGTCAGTCACGATACAGTGATCGAGCCACCTGCGGCTGCCGTGCGCTTCGCTTACAAAAGTATAGGTATTAGAATTCAAACCCAACATCTGTAGGTCCACACACGTCCAGTTTTGCTCATTACAAAAATTTTGGAGTTCAATACCAAACAATTCTTCCGGATGAGCGTTAAAGTCTCCCATGATGAATACATTTTCAATATTGTTACTCTCGACTATTGACGTAATTACGCTTAAACATTGAACAAACTCCAACAGATTGTCTGACGAGTCGGTAGGCATATATATACAGAAAACCAGTATTAATCGATCCGACACACACACTTTAATCGCACTTATTCGGTTACTTTCGCACGGAACCACAGACACACAATTACACTTGCTGTTTCTCCATAGAAGTGCTACGCCGCCATACGGCCGTCCGCGCAGTATACCGCTTGTTAGGTCGACCGCGGACTTGCCGCAGAATCCAAAGTCATTGTTCACTTTACCAAGATCAGGTATCTCGTGTGGCAAGAGCCAAGTTTCTTGCAGTGCAATAATATCAGCAGTTTGACAAAGCCGTCTCACACATTCTGACGATCTTTTAAAAGATTTACAATTGAAACTGACGAATTTTAAACTATCATTGTTTGTTGTACTACACATTTAATTTCTTTTATTTTGCACCAGTGTCAGAGTTCTTACGTCTGTCTAAATCTCGTCTGTTGAAATCTACGAAACGACGGAAAGTAATACCATCAGGCCATAAATTGCAGTCCAAAAACAAACTTAGTTTCTCCTTAGGAACATACATTTTATATGAGTTGTATTGTTTTTGCTGTTTTGGTTCGATCTTCTGTAATGTGATTTCAACGTTTGTTTTGTTTCTTATGTAGGCAACAATATGATTCTCGCAAGTTTCCTTATGTACGTTATTTATAAACAGAGGAACACTGATACTTGCAGCCTTAAAACTTTCTACAATTTCGGAGCACGTTCCCTTTTTACCTATAAATCGATTCCTGTACCTTTTCCTTTGAACAACATGCCATTCGTCGTCTGCACTCTGCGACTGGGGTACTCGAATCAGCTGATCGCTCGCCGCGCTGACGCATACCGAGGTGTTAGCAGTATTCACCGCGCCAGTCGTTGCGCCTTGTGTTTGAGTTGCTACGAGTACCTCCGGCGGCGCGCGCGTGCGAGACAGGGACAGTGAGTATGGCGCTTGAGTGCGTTGTTGATCTACCTCCTTATCAATAACAGAAAAATGGTTTTTTTTCGGTCATCTTTTCATGTGTAACATGTATAAATCCTGAGGGGCCACTCTCGCGGTTGAATTCAGCGCTGTCTAATATGCGATTCGCACCTCGTTTTCTGTTGACAAAGTTGTCCGGTTCGAAATTATTAACTATAGATGTTTGTTGCAGATTAATGACTTCCCTTTGTAATTTTGAAAACTGGTCCATAGGTGTATATTTTTCCTTAATAGTCTCAATGTCCTGCTTGAGTGTTATAAGGTCCTTTAATAACCTAGTCGCGTCCAGATGATCAAAAGTGACCGGGGGTAGTTTTTGAAGGTCACGGGCAACAAAAATCGGCATCTCTTCAGGATCTTTCTGTTTTATTAATGTGATAATGTCTTCCAGTTCTCTTTGCGTTTTTCCTTCTCTTTTTCGGTTAATCTGCCTTGCTGTTGTTTTGACTGAGGTAAACAACAGTTTTTTTGCTGCACTAATTTCATCTGATTTAAATGCCGTGGCACATAGTCTAATCATTGAATCCTCGTCCATCACATCACACTTGTTCTGGATAAAGGCCAGAACCTCGTTTATAACTAAGTTACAGTTCGCACATTTCAACATTTTAGAGGTCGTTGACCCGTTCGCGTCAGCCATTGCTAACGTTCGCGCACTGTGACGTACCGCGTAAGACTCAAAAAAAAAAAATTTAAAAAAATATGATTTTATTTACCGGTAGCCCGTGAGGAACCGGCATCAGCCAAGATGGATCAATCTCCATCTTCACGCCAGTGTCATGGAACAAGGAAGGCACCTTCCAGTAAGGTTCCATGGACGATGGAGACACTAACCCTGTGGTGTAGTGGTTGAGACCGAAGAAGTCTGCGCTTCCTTGCAGTGCTTTAACCTAGAAATGGGATAAAATGCCTACATAATTCCTTTGTGACATGGTTAGGTGCTAAATAACTGGAATAACTTTCTCTCTGTCAACGCCTTACATCACGCCTTTTCATCACTATTTCAATTGATGTTTTTGCTAATTCATCACCTGCCTAGCCTTTTCCCAACTATGTTGGGGTCGGCTTCTAGTCTAACCAAATGCAGCTGGATCTGGTATCCAGCTGCATTGCTGCGGTATTTCACATGGAGCGGCTGCCTATCTGACATCCGAAACCCAGTCAAAACATGGTAATACAATATCCCTTGGTAAGACTGGTTGGCAGACTTTCGGGACACTGACTATCTGTAACCACTGTCAAAGATCTTCAAATGACTGCCGGGACTAAATAGCTTGCCGTACTTTCCGAGGCACAGAGGAAAGTCGGTATGTTACCCATCCACAGATCAACCTAAGTAAGCGCGGCTTAACTTAACGATTGACAAAAGCGGCTACTATTATCTAGCCACGAGCGAGAGTTTCTTTAGAGTAAATTTTGAAAATGTTTTGAAGCAGGTAAGACTGTTGCAAGGTATAATCTATACGAACCTCTTCAGGAGTGAAATACGGGAGACGTGACCGTGTGTATCCTTGATGACGACTCATATTGTCAACCCGTTCACGAACAAAACTAGGATAGTCGCCGACGTCCGAGTATATCGGATGAGCTAACAATCCTACCTGAAAAGGGTATAAAAAAATTCAAAAACAGAACGTTAATTTTATTTTTGTAGTGTTTTTTTTCCCGACACTCTCTAGAGATGTCTTTCTCTCTTTCTTATCATGCGCTGAAAAAGGTAAAATTATACTTATTTTAATTATTAAAACTTAGTGTACATGTATAAAAAAAACACTGTACTAAAGCGGACTTAACGCCTTGGGCGTTTTCTATTTTCATGTGTAAAATTAATTATTGCACTTCACCTAAACGAAACTGATTATTAAGATACTAACATGCATTTGAAGGCAATCTTCTGATGCTTTGACATCTTCAGGTTTATTAGAATCTTTCGGTTCAGCCCAAGAAGCGTCTAGCACTATTGATACTTTTCCTGAAAAACAATCGCCATTGATTATTCTGTAATGCATGCAAGAAGAAGCGGGACTTGGGATAAGGGTAGGAAGATGATTATGCGTGAGGACATCCCAAATCAATAACGGCAGTGCAAAGTTATACTGGCTCTTACCAAAAAGGTCGTTTGGTAAGAAACCAGCCACGAAAGAGGACCTTTTAATAAAAAGTTAGCGAAAACCACACTATTTCGAACCGGTAGAAAGACTCGCAGCGGAACACCGACTGCCATGGACCAGCTGCCCTAAACCGACCAAAGTCAGGCAGGCCGTTGCAGATACAAGTTAGCTGGTGGGGATATACCGATGGAGTAGGATGTGACTGCGATGCCTCAATAAAAATCCACCACTACCACCGTGTAGTTGCCAGAGTTCTGGTCGAAGCTTATTTGACTCTAATAAATGAATCCACGCAAGCAGGAAACCGACCTCAATAAGTATACAACACGCCTAGGTACTCAGTGATAGCATACTTCCCACTAATATTATAAATGTGATTGTTTGTGAGGATGGATGGATAGACATGGATGTTTATTAGTCTTTAACGTCAAAACGGCTAAACGAATCTTGATGTAATTTGGCACAGAGGTAGATAATAGTCTGGATAGAGGTAGATAATGGTCTGAATAACACTTAGGATACGTTTTTTTTTTGGATTTACTCGCGGGCGAAGCAACGGGCGCCAGCTAGTTATGATATAATCACACTTTACCCTGCTGGTTTGGTTTAAATTTCTTTTCATACAAGCGGTAAGCCCGCGCATGTGCTAACAGGCTGTTGTGGATACATAAATACACTCCGATTCCGTGAGAATCCAAAGCTGGTGCCATTAAATCAAGTCCATAACTCTGGAAAATAAAATTATCATGAAACTAATCTGTTTATTAAACAAAAACTTAAATTATAACGAAGCACAATTCGTGTCCGTCTGAAACACACAATATACATTTTGAAAAGGTTTTCATTAAAATTACAAGACGACTCAATTCACTTACCGCCATGCAATTCCAATGAGGTTCGTTTATTGTTAGCCACATTTTAACTAAATGACCGTATAACTTGAACACTATCCGCGCATAGTCCTCGAAAAAGTCGACGACTTTTGGGTTGTTCCATCCGCCGAGATCCATCAGCGGTGTGGGCATGTCCCAGTGGAACAACGTGACCACAGGAGTGATGTTGGCTTTTATGAGTTCTTCAAAAATGGAACGGTAATACTCTACACCTTCTTGGTTAATATTGTTGTCAGTACCATTTGGAAGTATTCTAGAAATAAAAATGGAATTATTTGGTCTTTGGGCAGAAATAGCTACATTCACGAAATTAAACATAGTTATTCTTTCACATGCCAACTAACACCACGTGCACAAAATTACACAAACATTGACATATTAAATTGTTATTTATTTATTTCGATGCTGTAAAAAAATACTGAGCAAAGGACGAAATTGAAACATACGGCGTGGTGAGATTGAAACCTACGGATTTATTTCAAAGATTGAATAAACAAGTTACCTGGACCACGAAATAGACATTCTATAAGCACTGACGCCTAAACTTTTAATCAATTCAATATCTTCCCTCCATAGGTGGTATGAGTCGTCTGCAACATCTCCGTTCTTATGGTCAGCGGTAAATGTTGGGTGTTCATGGAGGTATGTGTCCCATATACTTTCGCCTTTGCCTGTGGAATAAAATATAATACGTGTTTCGTTATCTACTAAGAAACTGAGAAAAATGTATTCTCTAGGTATTCAGTTAATCCCACCTCCTTCGTTCCATCCTCCTTCAATTTGAAATGCGGCGGTAGACACTCCAAATATGAAATCATCGGGGAAAGAGTAATTGCTCAACCCAGTAAACACGAATGGGTCTCCTCTTGCTAATTGAAGCAAACTGTGGATAAAAAAAAACCTTAGAAATTAACTTCACGTCTCTTATTTATTTCGCAAACAGTCTGTATGGCAATGCATAATTATGTTTATTTTTGTTTGTATCACAGATCCCTAAAAATCTAGTAAATCAACTTTAAATACCACTATGGTTGGTTATAGCAACATAGGTGTATACTACTGCTGGAAGCAGCGTTTTCTCAATCGTCGCCACATCAACCGGTCTTGTGCTCCTTCTTGGTCCTGCATAACCTTCCAATTCTGAGTCTTACGGTATATAACTGTGGTTGCTACTCCAGAACATTAAGGGCTATGTATATATCAAGCACGAGAAAAAAAAGGATAACAAACATCCAAAAATTATCACTAGCCGCTTTGGGCTTACCTAAGAGTCACAAATAGTGCTTTTTTTAGAGCGTCTCTTCTCGAGGTCCACATGTTACTATCTGAAACGAGCCTTTGATGATCTTACCTATTTAATTCTTAAAAAACAATCAATCATATAAACTAAGGAAACTCAGAAGTTGTACACAACAATGCATTCATATAAATTAAATAATGAATGAGTCAACGACAACGCTACGGTTACTCTGGTATTAAAATCGTTTGATCTACAGAGCACCTATTAGTATGTCCTTTTTCACTAACAGTGGGTTATAACTAAAAAAAACACATCAAAACTTCTCCCCCTAGGGACGGACCGAGGGGGAGGGCCAGATTTAGTAACCCATCCATAGTCCTTCTTTTGCCCTTTAAGTTCCGGGTATCTCTTTCAAACAACCCGCAACCCGGGCAGGGCCCTTATTATTGGCCCTTATTTAGGCATTCCTTTAGTCAGCGTTAAGTATTACTGAGGTCGGGCACGGTGCACAGGTATCAATGAGTCTAATACCTACAACAACACATGCTTCTTCAATAACATTACGATAAATCGCTAATAAATGTACCTTTGTATGAATGTTGTAAACTGCTCGCCATAATAATTTATCTCTTACTGTTTGCAATATTTTAATTTTGTTACCACCTGTTTGTGTTTTCTGTCAGTCTCAGGCAAAGTATTGACTACCTCAACCCTTTTATATCATATTGATATCCTAATAATATGATTATCTTAATATGATCTGCCAAGAGCCTCGACCAATACCTGAGGAGGCTCTCGTAGGCAGCTGGATCAAGGGTTTGATACAGAAAGCGGTACTCCTGGACACGGCTCGTATTGTTAGGAGGTTCCTTTCTCTGGAGCCCTGACCGCCGGTAGCTTGGACCCTGTTCCCGATACCGGTGGGGTACTATTTTTAAATGTTTTTATTATTTTTTAAGAAATATTTAAAAATTTAATTATATGTTATTTAGACAATAAATGGACGAAAATATGATTACAAAATGATGATGTAATAAAAACCGGACCACAAGTCAGTAAAAGTCTAACAGTTCAGACAAACAGCCCAGAGCGGGGAAGTTATTTGATGATTTCCCATGCCTAAAAAAAAGTATGATATTTGACTTTTTAGTCTTTTGATTATGTTGCCCAAATAATATCTTTAACACAAAAGTTCTAACGGTAGCAGATTCTGTTTGGATATCATGGAAAATCTTAGAAGCAACATTATTTTAGTTGGGCAAAGCAGTGAGCAATTTAATGCAAGAGGGCTATCTCTTGCAGCCTCTAAGCTGTTAAGTTTCTCTATCGCGGTTTTGGAACGATAAAAATGACTTAATTTGCTGAATTAAGAAGTGAAGCCTACCCATAGCAAAGGCAGCGCGCGAACGAGCCGCTTTGATATGTGCCGCGAAGGACAAGTGGCCGTCGAGAATGTCACCTAAATATTTGGCTTACTTCTTCCAGTGGATAGGCTTGCCGTACATAGTGATCGGACTGGGACTGTGTTAGGTTTGAAGAATCAGATTTTATACAAGGCTTTTGCCAGGGACATAAAGTTTTTTCTTAATAAGATTGTATCTGTAATCAGTTTTTGCAAAACTGTTCATACTTAGTTGTTTTATCCTTAATAGAAACAACTCTACATCCCCTTATTTTGGCTTGAATAACGATGACTACAATTGTGACAGCAACCCAACGACAACCTTATAGTAACGAAAATAAGGATAACTATGATTTAAACAGCAATGTTTATTTTATCAAAAATAAAATAAGAAGAAAAGAATTGTAAATTAGGTGTTAATCTGAAAAAGTCAGGTTTTATAAAATGTATAAAAAATAAACCACGTAAACTGCGATCTGGAAAACCAATGACGCACTGACAATTTTATCGACTAAAGATTATTGCTTACCTAATTTTGAAAGGTGTGTAACGAAAGTTTTAAATCCGTATAAAAACAGGGTTACTATAATACATAAATATTTACCCATATTTTTCATGTTTAAAACTTTAAAAAGAATACTGGTATAAAACTAGGTTTTTATACAAAAGCTATCGCTAGGTGTTTGTGTATTGCTTGTTTTCGTTCACGTAGGACATATCTAGCGAGAAAGACGTAAAGTAAAACAAATAAGTTAGGTCCATTTACAATTACTCTAATAAGTTGGTTTTCTCCAAACCTCCCCAAGAATCAGTATTCAGCCCACAAAAAATATGTTTTTGCCCAGAAAATGGGAATAACAGTCCAATCTACGAACGCTGATTAAAAAGTAATTAATTGCAGTGAAAGCGCATAGTGACGCAGTTGATAGCAAACATCTATTGTTTAAAAATTATCTACACAATAACACGTACTTTGCTCGCGAATAGTTTTTTATGAACACAATTTGTATGTTAACCTGCTATAATTAGTAATCCGATTTCGTACTAGGTATAAGATGTGATTAAAATTATCAGATTTATTAAATTAATGCACCTGAATAATATTTTAGTTAGTACAATGCGGATCTCGGGAAGAAACCAGAATAAAGTACTTTTTATTACTCTAAGGTAAGACAATTTTTTTATTTGGGAATGGCATCTCGCTTAACCTAGGAGGTTGTCGTCTGCTTAACCGGACAATACTGTAGATGCCTTGAGAGTTAGGCCTCCAGCCAGAGTAAAAAAAACTTAAAAACTAAGCGACTACACGTCGCTGGGGAGGACAGCAAAAGCACAGGTTGGATCTAAGTGATATTATTTTGGGACTGGTTTGAAACTACTGGCTAAGCATAGCGGCCTGACTCTAGCAAGGGACTGGCGGTAAGACCAAAGATGAATGGTGTTTTAAATAGGCGCGCTTGGTTATCAACATTATCTTGTCTTTAATTTAGGGGTAGGTCCACTTGTAGCTGTACCTCCAATATCATATTATGCGTATTACGCTGCCAGGCATATGAGACAATAGAAAATATGCATTATTGCCAACTTGTATGTTAGGTCGAAATTATCCTTTCTGGAACATGAACTTATTTAAATGTAACAAACATACATACATAGACTAATGAACACATTACCCTTCTTTGCAGCGCGCAGTCGGGTAAAAATAGATGTTTATGCTACAAGTTTATCGATTCAAATTCAGCGATAGTTCATAATTTTTTATTTATTATTTAATATTTTTGTATCGTTTTACAGTTTGCTGCAATTAGCAAGAGTTAGCTCTGGAGAAAACTTCACGGCGAAAAATTACTCGTTTCCAGCTGATTTTATATTTGGAGTGGGGTCCTCTGCCATTCAAATCGAAGGAGCATGGAATGAAGATGGTATGATTACGTTTACGAGTAACGGAGAGAACAGTATCGAGTTGAAACTAAAGCCAACTCAAATCTGTGGTCCATTTTGTGCTGTGAAAAGACCTTCTAAGTCTACGCAGTCAAAAGATATGGCTGTTTAATATGTCGCAAGTATGTACGGAACCCTGGCTGCGCGAGTCTGACTCGCTCTAGGCCGTTTTTTTTAAGTTACTATTAGTTTTTAAGTTACTATTAGTTTTTAAGCTACGTATTTTTCATACCACAGGCAAAGGTGAAAGTCTGTGGGACACATACCTCCACAATAACCCTTTTTACACCCCGGACCATTCAAACGCAGATGTTACAGCTGACTCTTACCATCATTTTATGGATGACATTGAAGCCATCAAAAGTTTAGGTGTTTCTTACTATAGGTGCTCCATTTCGTGGCCCAGGTAAGATTTTGATAAACTAACGTGTTTTTAACCAAATTCAAAAAGGTGGAAGTTCTATGTTTGACCGTATTTTTAGGGTTCCATACCTCAAAAGGAAAAAACGGAGCCTTTATTGGATTACTTTGTTGTCCGTCTGTCTGTCTGTCAAGACCCTTTATCTCGTTAACGCGTGGTGGTATCGAGTTGAATTTAAAATATATACTCAACTCTGTGGTCCTTTGTTCTGTGAAAAGACCAACCTTCTAAGTCTACGTAATCAAAATAAATGGCTGATTATGTCGCAAGTTTGTACGGAACTCTCGGTGCGAGGGTCTGACTCACTCTTGGTCGGTCCTTTTTTATGTATGTGCACCGATTACTCCGCCGATTGCGATTCCTCCTGTAGCGTATAATAAATACCGACACGCTTAGTGGTAGGGCGAGCGGTGGTGGGGGTGCGGTCAGACAGTCGCTGCACGGACCGCACACTCGCTTCTGATCCGCCGTGCTAGTAAGACGTGCTCGTTGGAGACTGTTGTTTATTTTAATGTACCTAACACCCTAATAGTGTAACCTGTACATCTCCGATTATTATTTTTTATGTATGCGGACCAATTTTCATAACTCTCTCACATAATATAATATAACATCACGCTTTCAATCCCCGAAGGTTTAGGCAGGTCTAGCAGTATTTCACCCACTTTATATTATTGGGAATGATGGTAGAATAAATCATTTTGAGTATATTTTCGTCAGTACAGATGCAAAAAAAAAAAACAACTTAACAGTGATATTTTTTTTTGCAGGATACTTCCAAATGGCACTGACAACAATATAAACCAAAAAGGTGTAAAGTACTACCGCACATTGTTTGAGGAACTCATAAAAGCTAACATTACTCCGGCAGTCACGTTGTTCCACTGGGACATGCCCACTTCATTGATGGATCTCGGTGGCTGGGCCAACCCAATCATAGTTGATTATTTTGAGGACTATGTGAGAGTCGTGTTCAAGTTATATGGAGATTTAGTAAAAATGTGGATAACGTTGAACGAGCCTCATCAAACATGCGCCAATGTAAGTTTTATTTATAAGAACAGTTTTCCAAATCTGCAAACGCACAAACAATTACCACATTCAGTACATCATTCAACACCGTCACAGCTTTTTTTTTAAAATCTATTATTTAAAAAAAACATTATTATCATGCAGGGTTTAAATGAAGTAGCAGATTTAAAAAAAAAATGAGCGTGTATGTCTTCAAAATGATGAAATGAATTTATGATGTAGTGACTGTTTAAACGTCGGTGTCTCCCGGTGAATGAAAGTCATTGACAATTATTCTTAATCTTGTCTGGCAGTTTGAGTACTATAAGCGACCTACACGAATTTCATTTTTCTGGTATTGTTTGGCGTGTCGTTGAGCTCCTTGGGTTATGATTGAGCTACACGATAACTGACAAATGTTTGCACTGGACAGAAATAAACATCATTTATCAAAAACTAGCTTTTGCCCGCGGCTTCGCTCGCGTTAAATTCGGGCTAACACAGTTCCCCTTGCGCCTTATTGATTTGTGATAGCAACGCTAAGTTTTCCCTTTTCTTCCCTCTTTTTCCCTCACATCCCACTTTAAAAAAGATAGCCTATGTCCTTCTCCTAGTTCCCAACTATCTCTGTGCCAAAATTCATCAAAATCGGTTTAGCCATTAAAGCGTGAAGAGGTAACAAACAAACAAACAAACTCACTTTTGCTTTTATAATATCAGTAAGGATATTAGTAAGGAAGTAAGGATAATTAACCTATTACGTCACCAGTGCTGGGACATAGATTTTGTCTACGGGAGAGCAAGTAGGGTATAATAATCCAATAGCCCAGTTTGAGTCACTCTTGTTTTGGCAATGATCACTTGCTTGCGTCGTTGCATTATTTTCCTGATTTTTCTCTCTTCTAAGTGGGTGAAAGCGGGATTGCTTTGCATGTAGTCCTGGATTCAATTTCCAGTTCAGGCCAAGTGTTATTGAGCTAACTCAATAACACTTGGCCTTAATAAACTTCTAAAAGTTTGATGGCAATAGGCTTGCCATCTGGGACCCACATTCTCGCCAGTTATGTTTATCACTGGCGATAATGTGGCCTTACTATGAGGTACGCCTCTACCTAACCCTTGTAAAACTACAGGCGTGATGATTTGTTTAATGTTGTCTTCTTTAAAGGGTTACGGTGGTTTTATCTTCGTACCAGTGCTGAAGTCATACGGAGTTGGGGGATACTTGTGTAGCCACAACAGTTTACTTGCCCATGCTCGGGCTTACCGCTTATACGAAAAGGAATTTAAACCCTATCAGAAAGGTATACAATGTCGAATATTATTAAACTGTTACTTTACGTTGTTGCGGGCTTATCGAAAGATATAACGCGGCCCAGGAACACAAAGGGCAAAAAAGCAAATTGGATCGCTTTTGGACAGTAAAAGTCTGACACTTATTTGATGATTTTCCATCCAATGGTCTTGAGAATCGCGAAAGTAAACATTTTTTTATATTGAATTACCTACTTCATTGTGTCTTGTAGGTAGTATGAGTAAGTCATATTGATTGGCAAACAAAATGTCACTACTAACTTTCGCTACCAGTTTTGAACTCATAGCGCATGTTTTGTTTTCAGGAATAGTTGGTATTGCGCTGGATGCAACGTGGGTTGAACCAAAAGATTCGAACAATACAGAGGACGTTAAAGCGGTAGATGCCTTCCTTGAAATGAGTGTCAGTTTCAGCAGTACAATATTCTTCTAGACAGATAACCTAATTTATACGAATACTTGTATATACATATATATTGTATCGAATAGGCTCCAAAACTACTAGACCGATTTTAACTATTTTTTCACTAATAGGAAGCTACATTCTCAGGAAGTAACATAGGCTACACAAAATAACGCACTATCCACGGGAGCGGGGTAACAACTACGGCGCGGGTGAAACCGCGCAAGACAACTAGTATTTTATTAAACGTATGCTGGATGAGAGCGCACGTAGCGTCATCCACGTGAAATAATAACAGCCGCACGGGTTGATTTCAAAGGTTACGCAGGGCATCGCCGTCATTTCCTACCGTGTGTCCTCCTTGGCACAGTAAACACGCTGGCAGGCAAAATCTTTTGCCCGAGGTTGCGGGTTGTTTAAAAGAGATACGAAGGGCAATAAAAGGAACATGGGTACAATTCTGACACTCCCCCCCGCTCCGCCCAAAGCGGGGGAAGTTATGTGATGATTTTCCATCCTCAAAAAAACGGCATACGGTTCTTAACGATAGTTTTCTTGACCGAGTCATGTGATAACTATAGAATACGCACATGAATCTTTAAAATCAGTGGTGCGTGTCTTAGATTCGAAGTCTACACCTATAATTTGGCAGCCCAATTGTCACACCACTGCTGATTTTCTGAGCTTTATGTTGAAAGCACACGTGTCTTTCGGGAGCAACTTTAGAGAAAACAAATGAAAGAAGATTTTTACACATGCAACGAGTCACGACTTGCTGAACAACAGCAGTCACGTTATGGAAACAAATGGAGAGCGTGATCTCCGAGTATATGTGCCTTAATATCAGGGCCTTAAGTTATTTCGACATATCTTAGTTGGTACACCAAACTTAATTACACCCAAAAAAATATTTTAACTAATTCTTATTACTGTTGGCATAGGTAATTAAGCATTTCTTCTCGATTCCATTTTTTCTTTTCTGTATCAGTTTGGAATATATTCCAATCCAATATTCTCGGATGCCGGTGACTACCCTAGTTTTGTCCGTGAACGGATTGACAATATGAGTCGCCTACAAGGATTCCAACGGTCGCGTCTCCCGTATTTTACTCCTGAAGAGGTTTGTGAAACTCTGTAAATTTTGTGCTTGAAAGTAGCGACTCTGTCTGTGTGAATGTCGAAAATCAATTTTTGACTTACTGTTCGTAGCTATCAGAGTCAAAATCCCAAAACAACGATAACACTACTAAAGGCAATGTAGTACCGGGGTTGCGGGTTGTTCGAAAGAGATACCGCGGCCCCGGAACATAAAGGGCAAAAGAACATAGGTGAGTTTTAGTCAGTAAAAGTCTGACACTTTTCCCCGCTTCGCCCATAGCGGGAGAAGTTATTTGATGATTTTCCATTCGCAAAAAAGGCACGTATCGTTGCTGAAATTAGCCTTAAGGAATTAATGTCCGCATTTTTTTTTCAGATAAAAGCTATTCAAGGAAGTTCAGATTTCATTGGTATCAACCACTACACAACATATTTAGTGTCTCGGTATATAAAAGAACTATACTGGCCGATCCCTTCTTTTTACCAAGACACTGGTATTCAGATAGAACAGGACAAATCATTGCCGCTACCTGGTTCGGATTGGTTAAGAGTAAGTTAAATTGGTGAGAGCTGACGGCACGGTTGGCGCAGTGGCTGAGGGATCGACTGGTGCGCTGCGTATCGAGGGTTCGATTCCCACACGGAACAAATGTTTATATGACCTGCAGATAGTTGTTTCGGGTCTGGCCGTTTGTGTATGTTTATAAAAGTAAAATATATAATATATGTTTGTAAAAGCACCCCCGCGATACATGAGAAATTCCTAGTGTGGGACAAAGTTTTTAAAAAAAAAACAAAAATAAAAAAAAACCCATTGGGAATGGGGAAAATCTGTATTCCTTCATATTATTTTAATTTTGATAAAATAAAACAGTTTTGTCTATTTCAAACTCTATTAGGCATAGAATGTAAACGTGTGGTCTGCTGGAAGAAACTTCTTTTAAAAAAGTACTTTTGTCATCTTCTATTTAAAAGTAATGTCTTGTTTAGTTTTTAGTGTGGAACTATGTGTATATAATGGATGGATTGTGTAGGAATGACATAAAGGTGAAAGGAGTAAATGATGCCGTGACGTCTGACAGGGGAGAATAGAAGAAGAGAACGTGTTGCGCTGACCCTAAATAAAATGGAACAAGGGCAGGAAAATTATGAATATGTGTATAACTGAATAAATATTCGATGACACGGTTGGCGCAGTGGCTGAGCGATTGACTGCAGCACATGTCACGGGTTCGATTCCCGCACGGAACAAATATTCCTACTAAAATTCCAAATATACCTACAGATAGTTTTTCCGGGTCTAGCTGTTCGTGTATGTGAGTTTGAATGTTTGTAAACGCACCCACGATACAGGAGAAGTTTTTAGTGAGGGGCAAAGTTTAAAAAAAAAAAAAAAAACTATGTGGTGTTATAAAAAAGTATTGAAATAATTCGCAGGTTAATCCGCCTGGATTACGCAAATTTGTAAACTGGCTACACAAAACCTATAAAATACTAAAGGATATCCCTATATTTATAACTGAAAATGGATTGATTGACAAGGGACAAACAAACGACTACGATAGAGTTTCTTATTTCAACCACTATCTCTACCAACTACTGTTAGCTATACGCGAAGATGGCGTCAATGTTAAAGGATATATTGCCTGGGCCTTAATGGACGATTTTGAATGGATGGATGGCTTTACGTAAGTTGTAACATTTGCATTTTATATGAAGCACTACCTTGAAGAAATTGATCTGTGAGTTACCAAGCATTACTCGATCGGATTTTGCAGTTTTTGGAATCATAAAATAACTTCCCCCGCTCTGAGCAAAGCGGGGGGAGCACCTATGTGCCTTCTTTTGCCTTTTATTGGGGCCGCGGGATCTCTTTAGAACAACCCGCAATCGATCTTGACACACTTGAATTGGCAATCAGGTAGTATAAAGTAGAAAGAAACACTTTTGGTTTTAAAGTTTTGTTACCAAATGGCAAAAATAAACTCTTATAGATTCGTCCTATTCATCTTCATAATATGATATCATATTTGTGTCGCGGTTCATAGAAGGCAATTCATTTTAAGTTATAACTTTATGTTGTCAATAGTCTTGGAGTGAAATGGCTGTGACATACGGACAGAGCTATCAGGGTTCTGTTTTTGCCATTTGGTAACAGAACCCCAGAAATACTTGTGTGAAGTTTCGGAGAGGAAGCAGTAGAACCTTAAAGGAATTAAGACATTAATAAAGTGACGAATTTCTTTTTGTATCGTTTTCAGAACTCCATTCGGCTTATTCGCCGTGGATTTTGACAGCGTGAATAAAACGCGAACACCAAAGTTATCAGCGAAGAACTATGCCAACATTGTGCGCACGCGCCGAATCGACTTCGACTACATCAAGCCGCCCGCAGTGTAAAATAAACTAATTATGTAGACAATTAAAAACAATAATAATATTTTTTTATGTTTTTTTGTTTGAGCTATATTTAAAAAATGTTAATAATATGCGTTAAAATGAATAGATCTTATAAAATATTAATAAAAATGTTTATTTCTGAACACTTGTGAGAGACTCGTGCCCTAAATAAGCATAAAATACCTGTGAATAAACTATCTTTACGATAATTTGAAATTGTCTTTTAAATATTTAGGTTAGTTAAGCTTTTACAATAAACGACATCTTTTGTTTAAATAGTTATGGAACAGTTCAGATTTGATAACATCAGGGAACGATGAGAACCGACAGTGCGCATCCAGTTTTGTAATAATCACTTGATCATTCTATTTTGTAACGGCACTTTTAAGACATCTTCTAGTTTTGGAGTTGAGTTACAATGTTTGGCAATATTATTCATTAAACACTAATGTTAAACATAGATTCATTTCTTCATTAGACTCTCATATCGATAGCATAATTAACAAAGCCTTTCAGATGTATGGCTTTGTCATGCGGTCCTGCAAAGACTTCAAGAAGCCTTCTACTTTTCTTTTCTTATACAAAACACTAATTCGTTCTCAGTTGGAATATGCGATACCCATTTGGTGCCCGTATTATGATAGATAGGTACAAGCAAGCTATAGAAATGGTCCAGAAAAAATTTGTTCGTGCTATGCACTACAGGTGCTTCCGTGCAAGGATTCCGTATGCAGATTTGCTAAGCCACCATAGGATATTGAACTTGGATTCTAGACGTTTACTGATTGTGGTTATGATGCTGTACGGTATATGCAATAACAAATTTAATTGTACCGAACTCACGAATAGATTGTGTTATGTTGTACCTAGATCTGTTAATCGGCGAGAGGCACGCGCTCCTCGGCTATTCTACACTGCTCGATGTAGAACAAACGCCGGGGTGCGAGCTCCAATCCGCCGACTTTTAGAAACTTATAACTCATTTTTCACAGATTTTGATATTTTCGCGCTGTCGCAATCTAAATTTAAAAGACTGGTTTCACAATTTCTTGCAAGTCGCCAATAAATAGATTTCTTTTCTTTTGTCATCGATTTCCTACAACTTATCTGTATAATATTTATTTTTTAAATGTGTCCTTCTATATATAACACGCGTTCGTTTTCATACTCCGGTGTCACTCCGTGGACAATAGTGTGGGTTATACGTTTTATAAGTTTTGTAATATAAGTACTTTTTGTTAATATTGTAATGTATAACTGATTTTTGTCCCAAATAAATAAAATAAAATAGATACTCAACTGCACAGCAGTGTTAATCGAAACTTCACAAATTTTATTCAAACTCCGCTTGATTAGTAAAACGCTTTTGTTAAACTTTTTCGATCAACACCATTTCAACCTCTCGTTAAACTGTCGCGACGGTTTGTGTTTGATTTACATAGTTGCTTCAATTAAATCAAATTTATTAAATTCTCGTGTCACGGTGCTTGTTAACAAACTCCTAAGAAACGGCTGAACCGATTTGTATGAAATTTTGTGTACATATCGTATAGGTCTGAGAATCGGTCAACATCTATTTTTCATACTCCTGTTTCAGAAACGGAGGTAATCAGCGATTGAAAGCGCTGGGCACAGCAGCTATGCCCAGCGCTTTCAATGAGCAGTGTAACAGAGACAGATATGCCTAGGCTCATGACTGGAATTGAGATGGTATACGACTTCGCGAGCTATGCAGCTTTTTGAGCCAAAAGTTGTGCAGTCAGTTCGTTACGTTTAATGATGTATAAGATTTCGGTGAAAGAAAATATTGTGAGAAAACCAACATGCCTCAGGGATATTTTTCGATTGGATGTCAAGCCAAGTCGGCTTATTCGTGAACTCTCGCCTCATAAACTTGCGACTGCGCGCGAGTTAGCACCTTCCGATTTTTCACCTTCTGACTCGCAACCGAGTGAAAATCTGACGTATTTACAGTCATCTACAAAAGGGTTTTGTCTTTTGTAAATACGTCAGATTTTCACTCGGTCGCGAGTTGACTACAACAAAAATAAAATCGGAAAGTGCTAACTCGCGCGCAGTCGCGAGTTTATGAGGCGCGAGTTGACGAATAAGCTGCCAAGTCAGAGACCCATGGGTGGCGCTAAACACACCGGGGTTGCGGGTTGTTTGAAAGAGATACCGCGGCCCCGGAATGTAAAGGACAATAGAAGGAACATGGATGGGTTATAAACAGTACAAGTCTGACACTCCCCCCTCTCCGCCTAGAGTGGTGGAAGTTATTTGATGATTTCCCATCCACAAAAAAGGCGCTAAACACACATACATATTATAATCTTCTTCTATAATATACAAATGAATCGCAAAATGTGTTGGTATGCGCATAACTCCACAACGCCTGGACCGATTTTACCAATTCTTTTTTTTTAAATATTCGTTGAAATCCAAGGATGGTTTTTACGTTGAAAAAAAAAACAAAAACTAATGGCAGTGTAGGTTTTTGTGTAGTTTAGGTAGGTAGGGTAAGTAGGTGGAAAGGTAGAAAAGCTAGTGGCTTAATAAAAATAAAAATATAGATAGAATGTATAAGATAATATATTCTTTTTATAATGTTATATTTGATATTGTTTTTTGGACCGAGGGTGGCTTGATGTAGTCGAAGTCAACTCGACGCGTGCGCACAATATTTGCATAGTTCTTCGCTGACAGCTTTGGTGTTCGCGTTCTATTTGGACTGTCGTAATCCACTTTAAATAAGCCGAACTTGGGTCTGGAAAATAAATCAAATAATATGATAATTATAATTTAATTATTATGTCTTTAAGAGAATATTATAAGACTTGAGGGTACCCCCCTTGTATGTGGTGGCGGCCATTACAAGCCAAAAGTTGTTACAATAACCGTAGGTAACTTAAGACATATCATCATTTGAATCACAAGCGCCGTTATCGCGAGCAGTTCGCAAAGTTACGTAAGAAGTAAGTTTTGCCTTGACCACTTTAGCGGTCAACCGCTGCTTTGGAAACGCTCGCGTCAACTTGGGGTGTCCTGGGTCCAGAGCCCTATGACATTGTCCTGAGGCGAAAAACTTACATATAACCGTCTGTCCATTCCATGTCATCCATAAGACTCCAGCTGAAGTATCCTTTGACATTGACCCTATCTTCATGTATAGCCAGCAGCAGTTGGTTGAGGTACTCGTTATAATAAGAAACTCTCTCATAGTCTTCAGTTTGTCCCTTGTCACCCAATCCATTTTCAGTTATAATTATTGAGTTCTTCTTTAATATTTTATAGGTGTTTTGGAACCAGTTGAGAAGTTTTCGGAAGCCTGGCGGGTAAACCTGCGGCAGTTAAAAAGAATACACAGTTACATATGTTTAAATATTTAAAAACTTGTGGTCAAAAAGGTTGAATTAGGAATATCAATGCCGTTATAATCTGCAAATATATATTATTTTTCTAAATAAAACGTTGCTCTACACTGGGAATTTCTCCTGTATCCTGGGTGCGTTTACAAACATTTAAACTCACATACACAAACAGTCAGACCCCAAACAACTACCTGCAGGTCATACAAATATTTGCTCCGTGCGGGGATCGAACCCGCGACTCGTAGTGCAGCAGTCGATCGCTCAGCCACTGCGCCAACCGTGTCGTCATATGTCAGTTATATCTGATACAACTGGGTACGTGATACCAGATATTCCGATTTATTGAGCTTGTATAAAAAATAAAACCGACCAAGTGTGAGTTGGACTCGCGTACCGAGGGTACGAACTTGCGACATACACGGCCATAATTAAAATGTACTCCATAGCCCTAGAGGGTTAATTTTTTTACAGCTTCACGGAACCATAGATTAATTATATGGTTTTAAATTCACTTCATTACTGAGATTAAGGGTCTTGACAGACAAACAGGTGAACAACAAACAAAACCTATAAAGATTTAGTTTTATTTCCTTTTGAGGTGCGCAACCCTAAAATACAGATCATATAGTAACAGTAATAAAGCCTTAATACCCAACTTGTTTGTGTCAGATGAGTAAGCAAGATCATATCGATCCATTCTTTCCACACGACACTACGCTACATAAGCTACAATCATTCCAAGTTAGATTACCAAAAAAGTTGATCAAATGAAGCCCAAAAAACACCTGACTCCCAATCATAAACTGCAGCGGCCTATTTGCAAAGAATTTGAATCGATTGTTACTGAAGTACAAAGAATATTTTACGGTATTGTTTTTGAAATTTCTATTCACATCAAATGTGAAGCTAATGTGGCATACATAAAGAATAATGCTCTCATTGTTATAACGATGAAACAGTATAAAATATCTTGAATTATGAATCATTACCATGACAGTTATTTGACGAATGGTGATAAGCTTAGGTGCCTTGTCTTCATTGTTTGTAAATTAAGCTTAAATGAAATATAAATTAGCTAACGACGAGGAGCTCGTTGTCGTCGTCGACCTTTAAGTTAAACCACGCTTGCCTAGGTTGGTCTGTGGATGGGGTGACCACCCGTTACATACTGAGTTTTATTTGTGCCTCGGAAAGCACGTAAAGCTGTTGGTCCCAGCTGTCATTTCTAGATCTTTGACAGTCGTTACAGGTAGTCAGTGTCCCGAAAGCCTGACAACCAATCATACCAAGGGGTATCGTAATCGTATCACCCAGTACTAACTGGGTTGAGGAGGTCAGATAGGCAGTCGCTCCATGTAAAAAACTGGTATTCAGCTTCATCCGATAATACTAGAAGCCGACTCCAACTTATTTGGGACAAGGCCAAGAAAATGATGATGAATAATCTTATACCTATTCAAAACCAGGTAACAGTGTATCGGTTTGCCAAAGATCCAATTCAGTTACGGCGTAAAAATGTAAGATATGGATTGATGTACTTTATAACTTATATTAATAATATTAATAAAGTATGCATTCATTTACCGCCAGCCAGTCAGTACCGGGCTTGGGCCAAGACGGATCCTGCTCCATCTTGACTCCAGTATCGTGGGACATAGAAGGGACCTTCCAGTCAGGTTCCATTGATGATGGAGACACTAAGAATGTAGTGTAGTGGTTGAGGCTTAAGAAATCTGCGCTTCCTTGAAGTGCTTTTATCTGAACATAGAATGAACAAAACATATCATTATGCTTGTAATTCCCGAAGGGTTTACAGAATATGGGGGTCAAGAGTAAATTAAGTCGGTTTTCACAAGATATTAGTTATACAAACCTCATCGGGAGTGAAATACGGGAGTCGTGACCGCGAGTATCCTTGTTGACGACTCATGTTGTCAATCCGTTCACGAACAAAACTAGGATAGTCGCCCACATCCGAGAATATCGGATGAGCTATTATTCCCACCTGAAAAGGATAAATAAAGATAACATAGATAGATAAAACTGTTTAGAAGCAACTGCGACATAGCGTAACGAGATCGAATGAATCTCATACTAGACGTAGGTGAAATAGTATGACTTTCCCGTTCGCGCAAAGGTATTTTCCACAGATATAGATTGACATAGATAACGCAAGTGTCACGATCTGAATGAAAACCAAGCGTGCCATTTTTTGACTACCTACTATCACGTCTTATGCATTATATTTTAGTGATGTGACGTCTATTTAGTGATTGACGACAGATTTTACAATGTTTAATACGCAATTAACCATTTTCAAATTGATATCTGACATCGTACTAGTGGCACACCGATGGAGACTGAGCGCGAAAGTAGTATCTTACGATTTTTGTTCGTAAGATGGGCACGCGATGTAGTTACTCTTGCGTTATCTATGTCTATCTATAACTGTGGTATTTTTTATGTTTTTTGAGTGAGATGACAGATCGTATTCCAATTTGGTATCGTAATTGTAATATTTTATCAATAAAAACCAGCAACCAGATAATATAAAAACTGCATCTAGTGCAATACGAGATCCATTAGATCTCGGAACAAATACGAGATCCATTAGATCTCAAAACCAGTAAGAGATCCATTAGATCTCGGAACCAATATTCGATACATAAACCAAAAAGAGATCCATTAGATCTCGGAACCAATATTCGATACATAAACCAAAAAGAGATCCATTAGACCCCAAAACCAAAGGGAAGAAAAGGGGAGAGAAAGATATTATTCTTCGATCATCACGCGGTTTAAAGTTTGCTTAAGGGTTGCGGGTTGTTCGAAAGAGATACCGCGGCCCCGGAACGTAAAGGGCAATAGAAGGAACATGGGTGGGTTTTAGTCAGTAAAAGTCTGATTTCCCACACCAAAAAAAAAACGCCACGCCCAAAGTAACTATGCCACGTGGACGAAGTCGCGGGCGAAAGATAGTATGTAATAAATTTTCAGAAAAGACGCTGTGATGGTAATTGTTTCTATCCGGGTCACTTCTACTTCTTTCAGTGATTT
The DNA here is from genome assembly GCA_905475445.1 of Ochropleura plecta. Classification (NCBI taxonomy): domain Eukaryota; kingdom Metazoa; phylum Arthropoda; class Insecta; order Lepidoptera; family Noctuidae; genus Ochropleura; species Ochropleura plecta. The sequence goes on along the minus strand of FR997731.1, from coordinate 13,758,511 downwards.
AACCGGTGACAGCTGCAGTACAACATCCAACTAGTAGCTACGACAATAGAACTCGCTGTCATTTTGACGGACTTATCAGTGAGGGACCTAACAGCGACCTAATAGCTACGATAAAAATCGGAACTCTTGTGAATTTGAGTCCTCTCCGTCTGTTTGTCTCTCACAGCCATTTTACTGAGAGACTATTAGAACCACAAAGTTAAAATTTGGAAAGCGTCTTGTATGAACTGCTACACAAATATGATTAGTATTCATTAAAAAATAGTGGTGGCCCACCATATACACAACGAAGGGTTTAAAAAGAACCTTCATATACCTATTTATTTGGGGTGTCTATCGATTAGACTTAAAAAATATCTCTCACTTGTCTCACCCGTAGGAACTTACCACAACGACAAAATAATAAAATTCTTATTGCAATGAGCTAAGTTGCAATTTTTTACTTGTTGCCCTTTACTAAAACTGAACTGATTGTTAAGGTACTAACATGCATTTGAAGATACGCCTCTGAAGCTTTGACGTCTTCAGGTTTTGTAGAGTCCTTTGGTTGAACCCAAGAGGCGTCTAGCGCTATAGATACTTTTCCTGAAAAATAAAATGTAATTGAATTATTGTGAAAGGGGAGCAGGACAAAAAGGATGTTCAGCAGGTAACTTGGAACACTGATATTTGTTTTGGCAGTATTTTTCAACAGTAAAACCTACCTAAAGCAACGACGGCAGTGCTGATTAATATCGACACCAACAAATGTATAGCACACCTTAATGAAAGTATGTTTTAAAGACGAACAATGCTTACTTACCAATATTATAAAAGCGAAAGTGAGTTTGTTTGTTTGTTACGTCTTCACGCCTAAATGGTTAAACCGATTCTGATGAATTTTAATACAGAGATAGTCGGGACCTTGGAGACGGATACGGGTTATTTTTTTTAAGTGAGAAATGAGGGAGAAAGAGTGAAGGAAGGGAAAAACTTAGCTTTGCTATTACAATAAATAAGGCGCAAGGGCAAAAACTACAGGTAGTAGGTAGGTACCTACTTACTGATTTGCAGGTGCAAATCAGAAAAGAGGAACTGTGGTATCCCGAATTTAATGCGAGCGAAGCCGCGGGCAAAAGCTAGTTATGATATAATCAAATTTTACCTTGTTGATGTGGTTGAAATTCCTTTTCATACAAGCGATAAGCCCGAGCATGGGCTAGCAAGTTGTTGTGGATACATAAATACACTCCGATGCCGTGCGATTTCAAAGCTGGTGCTAATATATCACGCCCATACCCCTGTAAAAAAATTAAATAGAATACAGACTTAATTTACTTGACGACACCCACGACACGGTTGGCGCAGTGGCCAAACGATCGACTACTGCACTGCGCGTCGCGGGTTGGATCCCCCCGCACGCAACAAACATTTGTATGGCCTACAGATAGTTGTTCCGGGTCTAGCTGTTTGTGTATGTAAATTTAAATGTTTGAAAACGCTCCCACGATACAGGAGTAATTCCTAGTGTGGGGATATTTTTTTTTTATTTAAAAGTAATTTTTGTCTGAAACACACTATTGATTTTGATTGCGGTCACTATAATTTGTTGACTTTACCTCGAAAAGTTTTAATAAAAAAAAAAGATTTTTTTAATAATGCTCTCACTCCTCTCTTTCCATCTCTCTCGGAACCGCGCGTCTTTCTTCCAGTTTTGATAGAACCTGTTTTAAACTTAATATGACAAACAATCTTTTAACGTATTAACAGTGCAAAACAGAGGTTAACCTCTACCTCTGTAGCAAATTCGATACAAATGGACAAATTTGAACATTGCCGCTGAGGCAGCATTTACACCCAAGCATAGGAGAGGGTGTTTTGGTTCCGAAAATTGAATATTTTTGTCATTATTCATTCTGAATCTATAATTTAGCTTCGACAATACCTCTAATGAAAAAATCAGTTATCAGTTATAATTAAGAAACCGGTCAATGCACTTACACTAAGGCAATTTTCTTGAGGTTCGTTTATCGTTATCCACATTTTGATTATATCTCCGTAAAGTTTAAACACAACCCGCACATAGTCCTCAAAATAATCAACTAGGATTTGGTTGGTCCAACCACCGAGGTACATCAGTGGTGTGGGCAGGTCCCAGTGGAAAAGCGTGACTACAGGAGTGATATTGGCTTTTATGAGTTCTTCAAAAATATTACGGTAGTACTTTACACCTTCTTGGTTTATATTGTTGTCAGTACCATTTGGTAGTATCCTTAAAAAAGTGGGTTTTTATTTTGTCTTTGGATTAAATGAACTATATTTAAGAACAAAACGAAAAATAGCCAGCCAATTGTTTACATGCAAGCGCTAGAAATAACATGACAAAACAAAAAATGACTAAGAAACATTAGAATATATAAAAAAATAAAGCATTATACGGCATCAACATGAGCATCAGCATAGCCAATCACGAAAATGACACATACAACACACATTTATGCACCGTGGTGAGAAAACCCAAAGATTTATGTAAAAGATTGAATAAACATCTTACCTGGTCCACGAAATAGACATTCTATAAACACTGACGCCTAAACTTTTAATTAATTCAATATCTTCCCTCCAGAGGTGGTATGAGTCATCTGCAACATCTCCGTTCTTATGGTCAGTGGTAAATAACGGGTGCTCATGGAGGTAAGTGTCCCATATACTTTCGCCTTTGCCTATGGAAAAAAAGCAATAACTAGTGAAATCCGTGTTTTTATCCCTATAATAATAGTGAAAAAATCTAAAAAGTCTCTCTGAGTCAATATCGTACAGAATATAAAGAGTCCCACCTCCTTCGTTCCATCCTCCTTCAATCTGAAACGCAGCTGTAGACACTCCAAATATGAAATCATCTGGGAAGGAGTAATTGCTCAACCCGGAGTTCAGGACTGGGCCCCCTTTTGCTGATTGCAGCAAGCTGCATAATAATATAATAAAAAAATACTTTTAGTAAAGAAAAGTCATTTTCATCATCTTAACAAATTATTCTGTTTGATCCTCCCATAACCACGGTCCCGTAATTTTTAACTCCGTTTTTCTTCTAACTAAAAATAGATACTGTGCAAAATTATTTGAAAACTCAAACTCAAAGCATTTTTTTTTAATTAGACCATTACTGGCACTTTCGAATGTCAACAAACAAAATAATGAAGCTACAGTCCCAGACAATGCATAATAACTTGTGAAAGTACTATATGTTTAAGAACACTTTGCGTAAAATATATAGCTGACTAATGTTTTACTACAAAATAGTGTTTTTCATGTATGTTTATTGGTTTTCAACCGTTTTAATTACTGTGAATAAAATAGCACACTTAATCTTACTTTAAATTTATGAATCTGAATTGTTGTGACGTTATCGGTAGTTTTCCGTTTTATCAAGTTTATATCACGACAAACCTGAACTGGTTGGTAAAAATGGTTGGCAATCAGGTTGGGAAATAACTAGCACTATTATAATATACTTTATAAATCATAAATAATAATATATAATAAATGTTATCAGTGGGCATACTCATTCCATTCCTATACAAAGGTCAACCTATTGCATCCTAATTCCCAAGAACTTCCCCTTGTCATCAACCACCCTAAGAACATTCCTATACAAAGGTCAACCTATTGCATCCTAATTCCCAAGAACTTCCCCTTGTCATCAACCACCCTAAGATGTAAGAAGCAAGCAAGCCGTAAGAAGTCCTGCCCACACTGACTCTTTGGGTATGTGGTCACAACTCTAATACATTTCTTCATCATTCATTTATTTCTTACTAGCTTTTGCCTTCGGCTTCGCTCGAGTTAAATTCGGTATAACACAGTACCTGCTACTTGCAGTTTTTGCCATTGCACCTTATTGATTTGTAATAGCAACACTAAGTTTTCCCTTTTCTTCCCTCGTTCTCCCTCATATACCACTTTTTTTTTTATAAAAGATAGGCTATGTCCGTCTCCAGGTTCCCAATTATCTCTGTACCAAAATTCATCAAAATCGGTTTAGCCATTAAAGCGTGAAGAGGTAACAAACGCACTTTCGCTTTTCTAATATTAGTAAGGATTGCGCAGGGTTCGCAGCGGCCCCAATACCATCTTGAGGATGATGGCTGAGAGTCGACTGTCACTACATTAACAATTGTTGCATGCATCATTTAGTGACAAAATATCATTTAATGTAATTTATTCTATTTTATTTTATTTTTGATTCACAAAGGTGAAATGTTATTAATAAAATATTGTAATTTGTAATAATTTATTCAATGTGTAATCTTATAACAATGATTTTATTTTAACTTAGGTATACATATTTATATTTTAATGCAAAATTTAAAAATAAAATGTGATGTGAAATCTTATATATGAATTCTATAATTTGTAGCTCTTAATATGGGAAATTTTCCTGAAATAAATGAATTATTAATTTCAGCCTCATATCCCATCCCATTTAAATCCCATCCCAAATTTGAATTCAGGCATAAGCCAAATCAGGTTCAGGTATATAAAAAAACACCACTCACTGGGGTCTTATCTTACCTTAGAATCACTAGAAGTGCTCGGTTCAGGACGACCTCCCTCGAGCTCAACATTTTAGTTACTGAATCTTTTACCTAATCAATGTGAAAAACTAAATTTTCAAATCAATCAGTTCAACTATGGAAACATTACAACTTGCAATGTACTAAATAACATAACGAGGCATCGACCGGAACAATAATAAAGTATTATATGACAATGACAATTTTAAAAGTGTTGCTCGAAAATGTGAATCAATGTCAAAAAAATACATGATGCCAAAAAAAAAACTCATCAAAACACAACCTCGCAAACACAAAATCAAAAGTCATTCAGAATCATAAAATTAGGCTATTAATTAGCACTTTTAGAACGTCCACATTGCAAAAGAACGAACCAAAACGCCGCCCTTCGCCGCTTTCTAGTGTTTGGCTGGGATGAAGAAGAGGCGAAACAAACTCCCCAGCAACCCATCTGTCTGTCAGGTTAAAAGAACCAGATTACAAATTAATTTTTGCAAGGTAAAATAAAGAATCAATTGAAAAATTAATATAATTCTTACTAATATAGAAGAAGAGGTAACAAACAAACTCACTTTCGCTTTTATAAAGCGAAAGTGAGTTTGTTTGTTACCTCTTCACGCTTTAATGGCTAAACCGATTTTGATGAATTTTGGTAAAGAGATAGTTGGGAACCAGGAGAGAAAAAAGAGTGTGATCTGAGGGAGGAAGAGGGACGAAACGGGAAAACTTAGCGTTGCTATTACAAATCCATAAGGCGCTACCGAATTTAACGCGAGCGAAGCCGCGGGCAAAAGCTAGAAGAAACATAAAACTAAACACAAACAAAAATATAAAGTCCCCAGGCAAAAAAGCGTATCCGCTTACACGCGCAATGTGATTATACATTATGACTGTAACTCTTAAAGTTACTGTCAGTCATAGGACAGGACAGTTATAGTAGGTACAAAAAAAAAACTGAACATAAAAAGGAATTACTTATATCAGTAAGAACATCCTTGTCAACTCTCGTCACTGATGTATAAAGATGGAAGAAGTAGATATTGTCTGTGGGGAGACGCGTACTTAAGAACTGAACCGTCCGTGAACTTCTATCTAAAGAGATTGTTTTTGCTTCATCCGACTTATAATATAATATACTTATAATATAATATACTTATAGTATTCGAAATCTGCTTAAAATGCGAATTTTTGAAACATATTCCAGACGGTAGATACAGCATTCGTACCGAGGTTGGTTTAGGACAACCAATTATTAGGTATCCGGAACATCTCATTAAAGAGCTGTATAAATTACTGGTTCGATGTATTCACCAGCATAAAAGTCGAGCAACATCTCAGTACTTCGCAGATATTTTGGGAACGAGGTGTTTTTTTTTGGCATTGATTGATTTTTGATTTTAAAGGGTCTTTATTTTCATCATATTTGAAAATTGCTTACAGTGAGATCCTATTGTAATTGTTTACAGCCTTAAATTTGACTAGTTTCTGGACTAACTTAGCTTTATAAACATTTTGCACTGAGATTACTATCGATGATTTAATTGCTTAACAAGTTCATAAAGAACACAGTATTTTAAATGGCTTAAAAAGTCTTAGCACTGACTTTATACGTATTACATTATAACTACCCTATTAACACTAGGTAATGCGACTAATTGGAGCGCTGGTTAAGTACATTACTAATAGTTACATTCGTTGTACAATAATATAAGATTATAATAAGTCTAAGTTGTGGGTAATTTGCACAGTTTTGCTACGAGTAATTGTTACAGCGGCTGGGTGAGGGTGACCCAGTCGGTCCGGTGGTAGAAGATATCGATTGTATGTTGTTGAGTACGTCAAATTATTTGATCTTCTTTTACCTATGGATGATACCAACGGATTGTAGTGTTTGTGATTTTTAAATAAACAGAATTTACGTGCTGCTTTTAAAATTAAATTTAATGATTGTGTTCATGAACTCGCTTTAAATTTGTTCGAAAACAGTATTGTATGAAATTTTAAACATGGACAATTTCCATTTCACTAAATGGAAATTATCCATCTTACAAACGTATCAAGTAGACTTAATGCGAGCTGAAGCCGTTCAATTATTAAGTCGATATTTACAGAAAAAGTATATGCCGCAGTGTCATCAGCATATATTGCGAGATGAGTTTTGAGTTCCTTCGGGATATCATTAAGATACAAGATGTCCCAAATTTGAGCCTTGTGGTACACCAGCAAACACGGATTTGGCGACAAACAGTGTTCGCCTATAAAAACTTAAAAACGGCGGTTGCACAAGTAGTTCTGAACAACTTGTGCGAGAGGAACGTTATTGACAATAAGCTTGTGGAGTAGACCCTCGTGCCAGAAAGTGTCAAATGCCTTTTTAACCACGATCGATCGTCAAATGCTTTGCCTTCGTTTAGGTTGTGTGCGATGTGTTCGGATACCCTAGCCAGCTGCTGGGTGGTGGAGTTTGCCTTACGGAATCCAAATTGCTCCGGTAGCAACAAACTTTCAGTAACCTTCAGAAGACGGGCTAGTATGAGAGCTTAAAATAACTTACCTAGGCATGGAAGTCGACTTATGGGACGATAGTTTGCAGGGATGCTTCCGTTCTTGCCAGGTGTTTCAAGCGCGATTAATTTTGCTATTTTCCAGCATGTTGGGAAGTAGCCTATTTTTAGACAACCTTTAAATATTTTTGTGGGGAACACCAAGGCCTTTTGAGATAAGTTTTTAATTAGCTGGTTATTGAGTCCATCTAATCCAGGAGCCTTGCGGGATTTTGATTTGCGTGTAAAGTGCACTAGTAGGAGCTCGTAGCTAAATAATAGCAGCCGCTCAGGTCGATCTTTAGGTTAAGCCGCGCTGGCCTAGGTTAGTCTGTGGATGGGTGACCACCCGTTACATCCCGAGCTTCCTCCGTGCGTCGAAAACACGTTAAGCTGTTGGTCCCGGCTGTCATTTGTAGATCATTGACAGTCGTTACAGATAGTCAGTGTCCCGAAAGTCTGACAACCAGTCTTACCAAGAGGTATCGTATTACCCAGTACTAACTGGGTTATGGAGGTCAGATAGGCAGTCGCTCCATGGAAAATACTGGTATTCAGCTTCATCCAGTAAGACTGAAAGCCGACCCCAATATAGTTGGGAAAAAGCTAGACAGATGATGAGTAAAGTGCACTGGCAGGTGTTTTGATGACAGGCTGGTGAGAACCTGTGGAACGCTCAGCTCATGTGTATTGATGTGATTTTTTGTCATTGGATGCACTGTAATAGGCTTTAGACACCGTTTTGTTGTGATAAAAATCATAACTGTCATAACTCACTGTCATTATAACGGTGAACAGTTTAACATTATTTAGAAAACAAAGGTCGATCATTCACTTTTTATCACAATGCAAAGCGTGATATAAGTTGGAATGAATATTGAGCAAAAACATATTTTACATTTTTAAGTAGGTAAGTAACACTGTGCTCATAAGCCATTCTACAGTAATACTAAGCCCTGACTTATGAACGCCTAAGTTATATTGTACTGTTGCCCATGTCTCCATGTCTGTTGGTTGTGGTTAGCTAGTAGTTACTAATTGAACCGTGGCGTTGCGTTCTAAAATCAAAAATATGGACATATTTGGCAACATTGATGGGTGGTTACAGCTGACTCCCTCTCATAGAGAAGAGTATTGTGTTTTCTAGGAATCATATATTAATAGTAGCTGTGCCCACTATAAAGCTGTACTAGCTCCCTTTCTAGAGAAGGGTCTGAAAAATAGATTCTCAGACCTACCCGATATGCACACAAAATTTTGTTCGAATCGGTCCAGACGTTTCGGAGGAGTATGGAAACTATACTATTAAGGCTCCTACACACAGTGCCGGCGGCCATGCCGCCGGGTTTATGCCGAGTGGGTATTCCGCCAGCAATACAAGCCGCGCAAAGCCGCCAAGCATCATTCCGGTTGTGACAGTCAACATAAAACGCTAGGTAAAAACCGCACACCACTACCGCTCGAATGCCAGGAACAAGCCGAGTTACCCGCCGGCACACCCCGGTGGCCATGCCGGCGGCTTGCCCGGCGGCCCTGCCGCCGGCACTGTGTGTAGGAGCCTTTAGATTTAAAAAAATATTAATTTGGATTTACCTATTTTTCATTTCAATATGCACCGGTTTTTGGTATGAACCAGTTTTCCATCTAAAATTTTAAAACACGTAAGTATCCATTTAGAAACCTTATAAGTTTTAAAAATTTTATTATAATGTTGGTAACACAAAATTTTACTCTAAGATTGTCTATGGGCCGTAGACGAATAAGTCTGTCATTTTGACAGTTTTTGTATGGACACTCTGTAAAAACGTCACATTTACTCTTAAGATAAATGTAATCTACTGATAGAAAAATCGGCCCTATATCACGAATGTCAACTGCCACTTTACTAAAGAAAACATTAGGTAAAGGAAGCATGCGCATAAATTATTGAATTTTACTCACACAAGTAAACCAACATATTAGTAGGCCGGTATTCGCAAGCAGATAGATATGAGAAATAATAATGAAAACAGTAGTAAATGCACTTCATTATGTACAAGAATTCACATTAAAAGTAAGTATTTATGTAATTTATTTGTGTTATTGTGTCAAGAGAGTTGCCATGGTAGATAGAAGCTATAACTTGCAGTCATTGAAAATGTTGACTTGTCAAAATGGTCGTTTTTATTATATATTTGTTATGTTCTTTGAGAATTTACTATGAAGTATCGTAAAAAATATATTTTACCGACAAAATACAACTCATTTACTGAACGTTTTATTGTAGTCTCTGAAAATCACCTAAGTACATTTTTGTAAGAGTTAGTAAAAATATTTTTTATCTTCCAACATTCTTACACTTCTATATGAGTTTCATAGTTTAAATTTTAGAAGAAAATCAGAGATTTTTTTTTTGACGTCATCGTTTGCGCTGTGGTTGAGCGATTGACTGCTGCGCTGCGTTTCGCGGGTTTGATCCCCGCACGGAACAAATATATGACCTACAGGTAGTTGTTTCGAGTCTGGCTGTTTGTGTATGTGTGTAAACGTGCAAATTGTTTGTAAACGCACCCACGATACAGGAGATTTTTTTAGTATGGGACGAAGTTTAAAAAAAATGTAACATCTATACCTGCACGGGTCTTACAGACCGATATACGCCTAATGCACAATACACTATTTCTTCTGAAATGATAGGTAGCAACTAAAAATGCAGAAAAAAGCAAGTACCTACAAAATACTATCTTTGATCAGGTAAACAAAAAAAAAAGAAAAAGTGTTTTATCGGTCTCATAGACCAACGCGCAGTTTTAATAGGAAGGTAAATTTTAATAATGTGTTTAAAAAGATAAATAAAAGAATTAATGTTTAAAAATAATTTGTTGTTATATTTATTTTATAATAAGGCATTGTTACTCGTCCGCGTCTACTTCATCCCCTCGTGACCTGGAGACCATTTTGCCATAAATAAGTAAAGTCACCTAGGCTTCATAACAGTTATAAACATGTGGAGCTTGAGAGGAGTCGCCCTGAACAGAGCACTATTGGTGACTCTTAGGTAAGAACATAAGCAAATTGTGATATTTTTTCCATGTACTAAGCCGATTTTTGCGTCCTTGAAAATTTCGGAAGGGATACGAAATATACCGAATGGCCATTCGGGCCTCGAGGTTGTGGAGTAGCTTATACCACGTACCGATTCACATAGCATTGAAAGGCCATGATGGACCAATGGACCCATGACCTAATGAGGGCCTTTGGGGCCAAAAAGCACAGGACCGGTCGGCTTGGTGACGTTGATGTTATCTGTGTCTAGCAGTCTTTAATAACCATAGTGACAAAAAATGATTTACTATAGATTTATTACTTTGCATACTGGTTGATTGTCATTCGTTTTTTAGTGATCTGTGCAACTATGTAGATAAAACAAATCAAAACGGTGAAACAAAGTGGTCAGTTTTTCATACGGTTTTTTTCATTGAGTTTAAACCAACCTTCATCCTTAAGGACTAATATTATAAAAGCGAAAGTGAGTTTGTATGTTTGTTTGTTACCTCTTCACGCTTTAATGGCTAAACCGATTTTGATGAATTTTGGTACAGAGATAGTTTGAAACCAGGAGACCGACGTTTTTTTAAAAGTGGAATGTGAGGAAGAAAGAGGGAAGAAAAGGCAAAACTTAGCGTTGCTATTACAAATCAATAAGGCGCAAGGGGAACTGTGTTACCCCGAATTTAACGCGAGCGAAGCCGCACGCAAAAGCTAGTAATCAATAAAATTAAGTGCTTAAGTAAAGTCAGAGTATAACGACACGTGACGGTTGGCGTAGTGGCTGAGTGACGACATTGTTAGCGTAGTTGTTAAGTGTTTTTATGGAGTTACACTTGCAAAGGAATAAAAATTACAAGAAATGGAAGTGAATGACAAAGTAAAAATTCACACTAGAGGATGCAACAAAACAACAAGTTACGTCGATTTAAAAAAAAAAGGGGACGAAAGTCAGCTAGACGGTAATAATAGCTTATGCGCTTTTCTTAAATGTACGTTTCTGTACAGCTTTCTGCAATTGTCAAGAGCAGGCCCAGATTCTTTCCCCGATGATTTCATATTCGGAGTGTCTACCGCCGCATTTCAAATTGAAGGAGGATGGAACGAAGGAGGTAGGATTATTTGAATTTTTAACTAGGTATATATTTTTACTGACTGCTGGAGGAGGGTCATTAAAGAAGGAGGGTCGTGTATGTTTGTAATTCTTTGGCACGTTCAATAGCCTAATTCGTTTAACGGGATTCGACATATGAAGTGTATTTGAATGTTTTTCACTGTTTTACAATGTTGTCTCAGTTGTTTAAGTGAGGGTACTATAAAATAAAATAAAAATCCCGACTGCCCCAGATTAAACGTAAGTTTGGACCTATTTAAACTCTAGCCCGGCTCAAATCAGGTCAATAATTATGGGTCACAACTCTTAAAAACTGGACTTGTTTTTGCTCTTAAGTTATTAAACTCCTTTGATTATTGGGACAAAATTGCGAGTGGAGCACGCATTTCACCTACTATTTATATTTTATTCGATAGGCAAAGGCGAAAGTATATGGGACACATACCTCCATGAACACCCAACATTTACCGCTGACCATAAGAACGGAGATGTTGCAGATGACTCATACCACCTCTGGAGGGAAGATATTGAATTGATTAAAAGTTTAAGCGTCAGTGGCTACAGAATGTCTATTTCGTGGCCCAGGTAATACTTACTTATATTTATTATATTATTACTTACTTATATCAATATATTTATATTATTAATTTGTTTATTCAATTTTTATTTTTATCACCACGGTATATGATTTGTTGTCGTCCTTAGCTCAAAATTGTATACAACTCTAATACTGATGTCGTGTACGCCTGTTTTTTTTTTTTGTATGGTTGCGAGCCTCACTGTAACATATACAACACATGGTATAAGCGCGTGTACGCGAGTTCGATGTACACGTAAGCCGGTACAAGCTAATACGTCTAAAACCGATTAGCTTGCTTGTGAACTACGGTGGATTTCACCGATTTTGTAACATGATCTCGATCAAGGTCGTTTTCGTGATCTAAAGATCAAACACTTTTGTACGTTTCCATGGCAATGAACTCAAAGATCGTAATTTTTTCACAAAAACGAATTTTTGCAACAGCCGAAAGCAACCTACTGCGACTATTATTCTCGAAATCACCATAATATCAAAATGCAATTAATTGTCAAACCTGTATTTACAGTTGTGTCAATGTGTTACTTGCTTTTTTCTATTCCTATAAATAACTAAAGTAATGGTTAAATGAAAAAGGGAATCGGCATCCGCAAATAGCAAAAATTAGACACTATATAGTTAGTGAATCAGTATTTTAAAGTGGTTGAATAAAAAGGAGTACAGCGAAAAATTGCGGATTTGAACAAGATTTCACATGAATCATCGTGATCTAATCAAACGATGTGATGCGCCTTGTACTTTATTAAGAAGCATTATTAATTTGGATGTGGATTTAAAAATAAAGTGCTTATTTAAATAAATAGCGTATATTTTTCAGACTTATTATACCTATTTAGTTTTCAGTCACCTAGTAGTACAACGAACAAGCCTAGAAGTTTGTTTTAAAGTTAATGGATGGAGCTGTTTGTAAATCTGTGAATGCACATTTCGTTTGAAAAAGGACAAACACGCTCTCATTTCGGAATAATAATCACTTTATTTAAGAAAATCTTTAACTACACATGAGATAAGTACACATAACATATTGTTTTGAGGAGGTCAGCTTGGTGAACCAATTTTGTGAATTCACACACGTATTTGCCAGTTAAATTAGATATTCATCACATCATCATCAATCATATCAGCCATAGGACCTCTACTGCTGGCACTAATTTATCGTTGATAGACTCCAGTACAGGCAGAAGTGTTGGTTTTGTGAAATTCAAATCATGTTATAGATTCCCGAGCATCAAGGTTGACAAAATATTCCTTTCTCTCGTTTATCGATCTTGAGCGACGAACATCCCAAAGCTCACGTGAAGACTTTTTATTTTACACAGCCAATAAAATCCACATTTTCAATAAAATAAACTTATAATAATATTCTACAACAATTATGACAATGACGATAGGCAATTGCGAGATAAAGACAGGCTACAAAATTGCAGCTATCTCGTTCCCTCGCTGTGAACAAAGCACGTGATCAGATTTATTAACTAAAGTTAGGATTGATCGCCCCGATTTGTGTCGGTCAAGTCGAAAACAAAACTATGAGCTGTCAGTGTATTGACAGTGCCATCATTTTTGTAAAATATTTATTATTAAAAATATTGATATTGTTGGTATTTGGCTACGTAAAGTGGAAAAACTGTTCACGTGAACGTTGCGATGAGGATGTTGGTCGTCCGAGATTACCACGCGAGAGAAAAGAACATTTCAGTTTGTCATCCTTGACGACCAGGTATTTATTACACGATTTCATCTCACACAAGAGGTGAACCTGTATTCTGTTGACGGTAAAATAGTTTCGTACAGACATGTAAGTACCAAATAATGATTAATTTTATTCAGCTGTGGACCTGGTGCGCACAAAAGCTCTTGGCTTAATCAGAGGGCCTAAGCTATTACTGTTTGTTTTTTAGAAACCACAGGGTAACCTTTATTAGTTGAAATGTGCTCCTCGTTTTTATGCAATTAGGTGATATTAGTGATGTCTGCAGATTTGCATGGATTCCGCTGCATATAGAATTATGTAAAGAGTCAGAGCTGATAGGGTTGCATTCTAGACATTGGTATTTTGCCCAGATAAGGAACTGAACAGTTAATAACAAAGAATCAGTAACGGTCCGTTATTTACTAACAACAAAAACATTTTAGTATTTCAAATTAATATAAATACATATATTTTCAGAAAAGCAGGAAAATTTGCATCAAACTACAGACTGGATTTGATTGGCATTTAAGGAAACTACCGAAATGTAGGTGTACTTATAAATAAGTTCACTTTAACCTAACTCATAGTCATTGGGAACAACCGGTGTGATATTATTATACATAAATCATTTGTTATTAAAGATTCTCTTTGTAAAAGTGTATTTTATTACTATCTGATTGTGTTTTCCTTGTCCAATAAAATGTGCGTTCACAGATTAATAACAACTTCTTCTATTAAATATGTAACAAACTTCTTGGACGGTTCCAAGAAGTTTGTTGACGAATATTATTGAAATTGTAACAGACTTAAAAACCCCTGTGGGACGATAGAGTGAATCACCCGTAATTCCGTTTTTATATGGTACTAGCTTTCGCCCGCGGCTTCGCTCGCGTTAAATTCGGTATAACACACCAAGCAGACCTGCAGTTTTTGCTCTTGCGCCTGATTGATTTGTAATAGCAACGCTAAGTTTTCCCTTGTCTTCCCTCGTTCTCCCTCATATCCCACTTTTTTTAAGTAAAAATTAGCCTATGTCCGTCTCCTGGTTTCCAACTATCTCTGTACCAAAATTCATTAAAATCGGTTCAGCCATTAAAGCGTGAAGAAGTAACAAACAAACAAACTCACTTTCGCTTTTATAATATTAGTAAGGATACTAGTTTTTGCCCGCGGCTTGATGTTTCATTCCCATTTTTAGATCGTATCGTTGGTTGTTTTCGAAAGAGCAACTATCAAAACAGCCATCAGTCAGGTTACTTAAGACTTTTGTAGCAGCACTACAAATAAGCACTACGGCAAAAAATACAGCTCGTGATAACTGAAGAACTAACATCGATAATCTATATCGCATAGGCAATGTTATCCGCGACTTAAGGATATATAGACAACATTGTCGGGCAGGCCCACCAGATGACACCAGTCTGGTCGGGACCTCCATTTCCTATACGAGATTTTCATCAAGAACAAGGTTTGCATACCTATAGACCTTTTTAACTTCTTGGAAAATTGTGTCAAATGTCACTAAACCCGCACAAATATGACTGACGCTAGCGTTGGCTGTACGTGTCATCAATATTGTATTTATTTGATTGGTTTTTGATTCTTATATAAATTTATTATAAAATTTTTAAAACCAAAATACTTATAATGAAACGATTATTATCACTGTGTTTTGACGAAAGTTGGGACGACCATAAATCTGTTGTGCGTCGTCCAAGATGGCTCCGTGAGAGAGAGGACCATTTTGAAAACCTGGACGACAAAGACTTTTTTAAAAGGTTTAGACTCACAAAGCCAACAGTTCTATCTGTGTTGGAATCTATTGAAGACAAGATAGAGTTTCCGACCAACATGTAAGAACCAATAGACGTTTTTTTTCGTATTAGCTGTGCTGCCTTTTTATTAGCCGCCTCGTGCATAAAACAGCTATTTATGTCTAATTTATTATAATTTGTGTTTAAGAAACCACAGCGTGTCTCCAATTAATCAACTGCTTTGTGCGCTACGTTTCTATGCAACTGGGTGCTATCAGATGACTGCTGCTGATTTGTGTGGATTTAGCACCTCTACTGCTCATAGAATCGTACACAAAGTCGGCACTGCTATAGCCTCTCCGCCCACGCCATATTTACTTTCCAGAATTACCACACGATATCCACAAAACCCAAATTGAATTTTATAAGAAAGCTAAATTTCCGTTTGTTATTGGTGCTATAGATTGCACTCATATAAAGTTCACAAAATCACCAGGTACAGCAATGTTTTTATTATAGATCAGACTATCTGATTTTAAATCGTATAAGCCAGCAGCATTTTTTATAAATGCCTCCAATGCGTTTACACAAAATATTGCGGAGATAGTTTTAATATAATATTTTGGACACAATTTAAAACGAACATATTTTTAGGTGGGAGGATCCAGAGCTTTTCCGCAATAGAAAACAATATTTTTCTCTGAATGTGCAAGCAATCTGTAACACCAATTTGGAGTTCATTGATGTGGTAGCTCGATGGCCAGGGAGTACACACGATTCGTATATTTTTAACAACTGTTATAGAAGAGCTATGTTTGAACAAGGGAAATATAGTAGTGCAGTTCTCGTTGGAGATGCGGTTATGCCTGCAGCAAGTATATGATGACTCCATTAGATAGGTGTAATACAGCTGCCGAAAATTTGTTCAATGAATCTCAAATAAAAACAAGAAATTGTGTAGAAAGATTATATTTGGAGTCTGGAAAAGGCGTTTTTCAGCCATGGCTTTAGGTTTAGGAATATCATTGCAGAATTCATTTCCGATAATTATTGCCACAGCCGTTCTGCATAACATTGCAATACGAAGTCGTGAATCCACGCCTCCTCATGATAGCCAAGTTATCAATCCAGATTTTTGGGATGATTTGATAGCACAGGGTGATGTTCACAACATAAGTAATAACACATCCCAAAGAAATAATACGAATTACGAGCGACGTTGTGAGCTAATCGCTAACTACTTTACGCAGTAAGTTTGAACCATATTTTTTTTTTAATTTCAAGTGGGCGTACCCTTAACCTTAATCAGATCTCCTTTATCTACAACTATCAATGGGTCGTGATAGCACAATATAGGGTGTCTCTACAAAATTGATTTAAATGTAATCCTTACTAATATTATAAAAGCGAAAGTGAGTTTGTTCGTTTGTAACCAGGAGACGGACATAGGCTCATTTTAATTTAAAAAAGGTGGGATATGAGGGAGAACGAGGGAAGAAAAGGGAAAACTTAGCGTTGCTATTACAAATCAATCAGGCTATTACAAATCAAAAAAATATATTTAAGCAAACAATACATGACCTAAAACTTTATTTTCTTGTCTTTTCAGATTAGCAAGTTGAGTACCTACTACAGGACTATTTAAAGATATAAAAGAAAACATTATAACATTTTATGAGTTGGACGATTATAGCGTTTTCACATAATCTAGCATCTCAACATTAATGATGTTTTGTAACAATATTCTTATTTATGAGTGTTCATGGAGTTTATTTTCCATTCTTGTCCATAATGATCTACGCTTTGGAATGGCAACTATAGTACTTTACAGACTGGTACTGTAGCTTTATTTTATTGTTTTATTTCATTGTTACGACAATTCAAAGTGCTTGCTAAAAATTTATTTGTATTTTTAAATTCATATTTTATAAGATATTTAATAAACAAAGTTTTATAATATTACAGAAGTTTTTATTTACATCGAAATAATAGACACAGACCAAACATTTTTCAAAAATAAATAATTAAACAGCTTATAACGTTAACTCTGACATCACGAGTAATTGAAAGTTAGTTCAACAATATACTACTAGATGGCGGAAAACTCTAAATAATATTCTGAAAGAAACACGCTCTTTGTTTTAAGCTTTTTTATTTAAAAATAGCATTTAAAATATAACAAGTTTGATTTGATCGCGTTCTCTCACTGCTGAGGATAGAGCAACCACATATGACCCGTCTCCAACTTCGCGGTCTCCTGCAGTTCGAATCATTCGGTAGAAACTATCTCAAACAGCCTTTTTGATATTGCCGGCGCTCTGCCTTGCGCGCGTTTTCTTTCTATCCGGCCCAGTATTACAAGTTTTTTCAGACACGCACGCATAATAGGTCTGAAAAATCAGTACCTAAATACGCTCCTGTCGATTGAGGAAAGCAGTTCGGTGATGTTGTTCTCTTGGACGAGATGGACGAGATGTTCCCATTACGGTCATATCTCGGTCCATGGATTACGTATCAGCTTTCACAAACACCACATCTTAAAAAAATCCATTTTTCTGCTTTCACGACTTTTGTTGCACCACATTACAGAGCCAAAAAAGAAATATTGAGAACACCAGTACACGGACCAATAATACGCCGAATGTGGCGTCTTCCAAATTTTCCTAGGTTGGACATTGCACTTTTAGCCATACCAGTACGACGGCGAATTTCCTCAAGGCTGCCCTCACAAGTAAACAGAGTTACACGATCTCACTGATGTTCTCATAACCGACCAGAAGATTTGAGCTTGGAAGAAGTTATGCACGTTCATTCATGCGAAATCTTCTTCAGACGTACAGCACCCGCTTTTTGTTCAATCACTTCAAAATTTAGTCCTCCTAAGGTACGCTACGCACAGCGTCACATATCCACCGGTCAACGACATACCTTTTACGTAAAAAAATAGGAAAAGCTTGCAGCACATCGCGACACGAAATATGAAATTGACACAACTATATAAACAATTTTGACACAGTATAAGTATGGACAGTAAGAAAACTAGGCCTAGTTGTAGAAATAAATACCTACGCTCCACTGCAGCTTTAGGGTTGTCACTCTAAATGTTTTTGAAACTGAACTGTATGTATTGTATTGTATTGTATTGTATAACGGGCTGGTGTCCGCAACTCCACGTCTGAGGCGCGTATTTTGCGTATGGGTGGGAATATTATTCGATCCACCCCAGCTCCGCGAAAAACGTCAGCAGCGCCTTGGTGTTGCTGACGATCTCGCGAAGAGTACCTGGGTTACCGAAGTACTTTGCCCTGTATGGGGCAACCTCTGGGCAGTGCAGAAGCACGTGGGCTGCTGTTTCGTCTACCTCCATGCAGGCTCGGCACAGTGGGCTGTCTGTGACTCCTAAGACAAAGAGGTGTTTATTAAAAGAGCCATGGCCAGTAATGGCTGCTGTAATTGTGCGCAGCTGTGGTTTTGTCATCCGTAGCGCCTGTTTAGTGAAGCGGCCGTCGATACTAGGAAGAGCTTCCTTGGCCTGCCTGCACTCACCGTGGTCCTGCCACAGTTTGTGGTGTTGTTCTCTGGTGCGTTTCCTTACCAGTGTACGTAGGTACCCAAATGGTAGTGGCACGATAGGTGCGGGTCCCACTGGTACCATGCTCGATCCCCTTCTAGCAAGTTCGTCCGCAGCGTCGTTGCCTCGGGAGTCGCTGTGTCCTTTGATCCATTGGATAGTTAATTTGTTGAGATTACCAACCTTATTTAGGCGCTGGTGACACTCATGTATTAGCCCACAATTGACTGTTTGGCTGTTTAGTGCTTGCAGTACAGCCATGCTGTCCGAAAGTATGCGAATAGAGTGGCCCTCAACCTTCCTTGCCGTGATGGCTGACGCGGCTAGGGAGATGCCCATGCATTCTGCCTGAAACACCGTGTTGAGGACCCCCAGAGGTGCGGCTATGTGGATGTTGAGGTCCTCTGAGAAGACTCCGGCTCCCGTGCCAGTACCTGTTTTGGATCCGTCTGTGAAGATTCTTACCTCTGCGGGGCATAGCCCTTCGCAACGGTGGTCTTCATGGAGCTGGATTTTGTATTTCTTATCGAATACGAATTGTTTGGGTATCCGATCGTTTATTGCTTTGGCTATTGGGAACTCGTTGTAGAACTCCTCCAGCGCCTTGGTATGCTGTGTATATTTCTTACCCCATAAATGCAGTGTTTTGAGACGTAATGCCGCCGTCGTTGCCTCCTGCTGAATGAACAGGTGGAGCGGTGGGAGTTCTAGCATGGCTTCAAGGGCTGCAGTCGGAGTAGTCCTCATGCAGCCAGTGATCGCCGTGCAGGCAAGCCTCTGCATACGTTGAAGTTTAGCTGAGGCTGTCACCAATTTGGTGCGGGGCCACCATACCACGGCCCCGTACGTGACCATAGGTCGGATTACCGCGCAGTAAAGCCAGAGGATGATTTTGGGAGACAGCCCCCACCTCTTACCTATCATCCCTCTGCACTGCCAAAAGGTGATACAGGCTCTGTTTAGTTTATTGTCTAAGTGACTGCTCCAGTTTAACTTACTATCCAGGATGACGCCTAGGTATTTCACCTCGCTGGCTAATTGGAGTTCAGTATCGAATAGTTTGGGTAGGCGGTAAGGTCCTAGTGTTCGCTTTTGGGTGAACATGACTAGTTCAGTTTTATTGGGGTTTACAGACAGGTCGAAATCCCTGCACCATCCTTCAACGATGCGTAGGGCCTGTTGGGTAAGGTTGCAGATTGTCCCCGTCACCTTCCCTGAAATGAGGATGGTGAGGTCGTCTGCGTACCCGATTGTAAAGAAGTGGTTCGCGTTGAGTTTTGTGATAAGGTCATTTATCACCAGGTTCCAGAGGAGCGGAGATAGTACCCCTCCTTGAGGACAGCCTCTCGCTATCAAGGCCATCTCCTGTACTTCTGCAAGGCGAACCACTCGTTCACTTAGCATATTAGTGATCCAGTCTATCATTACCTGTTCCACTCCGTGTCGAGACAGAGCGTTACGGATGCTGGAAAAGTTAGTTCTGTCGAAGGCTCCTTCGATGTCTATGAAGGTTCCTAGACAGGTTCCCTTCTGGTGTATAGCTTCTTCTATTCGGCTGACCACTAGGTGGAGAGCTGATTCGGTAGACTTACCCGAGCTGTATGCATGTTGGTTGTCGTGGAGTGGTATTGTTTTTAAAACGCCGTCCCTCAGCTCTCTTTCGCAGATCCTCTCCATGGTTTTTAGAAGGAAGGAAGTCAGACTGATTGGTCGGTGGGCTTTGGCGTTTGTGTAGTCACCCTTACCTGGCTTAGGGATGAATATAACCTTCACTTCCCTCCATCCTTTAGGAACGTATCGGAAGGCTAGGCACGCTCTCATTATGGGCAGCAGTTTACTGGCATGTATGCAGTGAACTGTATGTATTAAAACATCTGATTCTGTGTTCTGTAGTGATCAAACAATCGAGTTAAAATAACTAGTTTCCAAATAAAATTTAAATAGGTAATCTCAAGACTTTAGTTAATACCAGTAAAAGAAGATCGTTTATAACACGGAACAGTTTAATATTAATACAAAACGACTTGTGAGCTTTGTCAATATGGCGTAACCTTTTACAATTTTTGGCGTGAGCCGCGGATATACGAAAACGTTTCCTTCGGTCCCTGTCGGAAGGGCGCGCGGTGGACGCCGCAAGCGACGCGCGGCATATGTGGCGCTAATATTTATATTGTTCATGTTATTTTCATATGGTTATTTTTTATTTAAGAGCGTGCATGAGGCATGAGAGAATTCTAAAATAGGGCCAAGGTCATTCTTTTCTGAATTGAAACGCATAGTACTGGGTTTTAACCCGGAAAACGCGTGTGTAATCAAAAAACCACTACATTCAAAAATAAATATCTATAAATATAAATATTTGTAACTGTGTAATATAAATATTACACAGTTACAAATTATTTACTAAAAATATTTTCGTCTGCTACGACATGTTCGGAATGCTTTATTATTAAATTTTATAGTATAATGAATTCTCATTCTAATGAATATCTTCTTTAAATAAACTATTGGGAAACAAGGACAGGGTACTATAAAACCGATTTTGTCTAATTTATGCATTTTATGGAGATAAACGCAACCACTCGTCTTGACGCGGCACTCACGACTGACAGCACCGCGATGTCCGCTTAGAGGTCTCGTATTCGCGTGTTTGTGTGAGTGTGCCGTTTCGAACGTTAGTACGTAGTTTCCGTACTGTCCATATTTTTACTGTGATTTTGATAACTTGCAGCGTTTTGAAATGCTGACATGTTTCGTTTTATAGACGCAGTAAGTCACTTTGGTATGTTGCAAATTCTAAACGTTTTTCATTTTTGTGACAACTATTACGCTGTTTGTCCTTGGAAACTTCATTTTAGAGAACGGAATTCGGAATTCGAAAGGTGAAATCAGTTTTCAGATGTTTTATTTCAACCCGTCCCACCATGCTATCATTGGTTCTGGTGAAGCCAATCAAGCACTTCGATGTGATTGTGAAGACCCTCTAGGTGGTACCGAACTCTCAATGGTGCTGGTGGAGCCAATAAAGCGCAAGAAGGTGTGTTAGATCAAAGTGATCTCGATCTCGATAAATTGGTGAAATCGGCCCTAAGTAGTTTTGTTCAGATCCTTGAAAGATTTGTTTTAGAACAAAACAAAATAATAACGTTTAAGTCTTTATTTTCAGAATACTTCCAAATGGTACTGATAACAATATAAACCAAGAAGGTGTAGAGTACTACCGTTCCATTTTTGAAGAACTCATAAAAGCCAACATCACTCCTGTGGTCACGTTGTTCCACTGGGACATGCCCACACCGCTGATGGATCTCGGCGGATGGAACAACCCAAAAGTCGTCGACTTTTTCGAGGACTATGCGCGTATAGTGTTCAAGTTATACGGTCATTTAGTCAAGATGTGGCTGACAATAAACGAACCTCATTGGAATTGCATGTCTGTAAGTATATTAAGAGATCTCCCAATTTCAACTCGCAGCTGATTTTGAAATTGTTAGTATTGTTGAAGTAATGTTATGTCGTGATGGCCCTGAGGTTTAGCACCTCGCCTCTAATGCATGAGGTTGTAACTTCATATGCGTAATGATTAATGTTCGTGCCTTTTCTTTATGAGAAGAGGCCTTTGCGCAGCTGTGCGCAGTTATAGGCTAGTATTCGAAGTTATGTCAAACTTCAAATCCTCGAGAAATTTATAGCAATTCTAAGTTTGAACTGTTTGTAACCTTAAACAACGTTTATAAATAAATGGCTCTAGGATACCACATGTTTTGGTTCAACCAAAACTGAGCCAAGTTCTGTGAGAAGATTGTTTACAGATATAAGACTAGACAGCTAACCTATTTCGAATGTTGATTTTATCTTTTACTAGTGGTCCACCCCAGCTTTGCAAGGTTATGACCGTAATTACAGGATATTAGCATAAATAACTAACTAACACAAACGGCTTTGCGGCCATCATGCGTAAACGGTGCGCTTCTATCATGCGCCGTACGCGCGACAGTCCCAACACCATCTTGCACTCGCTGGCTGCCCGGTGGGATTCTCCGATGATGGCTCGCTGGATACGGCTGAACACAGTCGTATATTAATTTGCCACTATCATCGGGAAGTCCACCCGGACCTGCCACTTACTGTTTATGAATTAATTAATTATTATGACTAACACTAGTTTGTAATTTCGTAATTGTACTAACAAATATGGATGTAATCGTAAGATGAATCTAAAATCACACGTCGAGAAGATTGATAAAACAATATTAAACCTGCCGCCTTAGCAATGTCGATTGAAATGGTTTAATTTCTGGGTAAATTCGTTTGCTCTATTTGCATTTGAGCACAGCTTTTTTTGCGGTTTGGAATACATCAATTAACTTCTCTCGCTCTGGGCGGAGCGAAAAGTAGTGTCAGATTTGTACTGACTAAAACCCACCCATGCTCTTTCTATTACCCTTTATGTACCGGAGCCGCGGTATCTCTTTCGAACAACCCACAACCCCGGCAATTATTGTTCTCATTTGGCTTCATTTTGTAGAAATTAAAAGTGGGAACCAGTTTCGTTAAATTTTGTTTCCTCAGAGTTATGGACTTGATCAGGGTGCACCAGCTTTAAATTCGCACGGAATCGGAGTGTATTTATGTACCCACTACAGCTTGCTAGCCCATGCTCGGGTTTATCGCTTGTATGAAAAGGAATTTAAACCACATCAGCAAGGTAAAATTTTTACTATCTTTTTTTTTTTTTTTGTACTTGGGCGTGCTTCACACTTGCTGAGGTCGGTGTTAATAATCACTACCGTGATTTCTTAGGGTAGGCTCCCCTGCACTGCCCTGGGTTGTTCTGTGGACGGATGACCACCCATTACATATCGAGTTTCCTCCGTGCCTCGGAAAGCTCAATGATCCTGTTCTTTGTAGATCTTTGACAGTTGTTACAGATATTCAGTGGCTCAAAAGTCTGACAACCACTCTTACCAAGTGGTACTTACTAGTAATTGGGTTCTGGAGGTCAGATAGGCAGTCGCTCTATGTAAAATACAGTATTCATTTGCATCCGGTTAGACCGAAAGCCGATGATGAGATACTGTTGAATCAAATGCAGTTACACATGCAGTATTGCAACAGTGTGTCCACCTAAATAAGTTTGTGGCATGCATCATCATTTTCTAGCTTTTGCGGTACATCATACTTTTCTGTTTGCTTTTCAGGAAAAATATCTATAGTGCTAGACGCGTTTTGGCCTAAACCAAATGATCCTACTAATTCTGAACATATCAAAGCGTCAGAAACCTATCTTCAAATGCACGTTAGTACCTATTTTTTTTAAAACTAATATATCATCAAATATCGACATCAAGAATCCTTGGTTGCCGTATTTGTCAAGGTTCTATTAACACCTTGTATTTCAAAAGGAATAATTTAATATTATCCTACTAACATTATAAATGCGAATGTTTGTGAGGATTAATGGATGGATGTATGGATGCATGGATGTGTGTTACTCTTTCACGTCAAAACGGCCGAACGGATCTTGATGAAATTTTGAACAGAGGTAAATTATAGTCTGGAATAACACATAGGATGGCGAATCCGCGGGCGCCGGCTAGTTAACTAATAAAACTATTTGAAAAGATTGCTTTAGAACGTATATTTTTTACCTTTTCCAGTTGGGACTATTAGCTCATCCGATATACTCGGACGACGGCGACTATCCTAGTTTTGTTCGTGAACGGGTTGACAATATGAGTCGTCATCAAGGATACACACGGTCACGTCTCCCGTATTTCACCCCTGAAGAGGTTCGTATAGTTTGTATCTAGAATGGCCTACTTAAAAAAAACGTAACACATTTTTTTTACAAAAAGAAAAACCAACTTCCAAAAGAACTGGAAAATAACTTTATCACCCGAAGTCGGTGGCTTTTGTTTATTTCATTGTATTGATTACGGCGGTTAAAAACTTAGAATTCGTTAAAGTAGAAATAACACTAATTGGAATGCTGATAAAAGCACAATTCACTTGGCGCTCGAATACTTTTGACAGACGTTGAAAGGAGGTGTTTTTAGAGCAAAATTAAAAAAATATACAGATGCCGCTATTTGTTTCAGTTCTGACTAGTTTAGTCAATTCTGACTAATTAGTTTAGACATCACGGCTGCCACCTAACTGGGGAAACAGTACACCCATATTTTGCTACTTATATTTAAGACCTTCGACAAAGTGTTACGACGGGTGCAAAGTTTACCTACATTGTTACCCTACATTTTTGTAAACAATCGTGCAACGGGTTAAGTCCCATGTTATAGGGAGCAAGCCCAAAAAAAAACCTTTATTGGACTCAGTAGAATATAGTAGCAGTAGTACAAAATATGACTACACAAGGTTATAATATAAAAAGGGCTGCTAAAAACTAAATGAGTATCTGACTTCAAAAGTAGGTAATAAACTACCTAACAAATAATAACAAATAACGTGGGGCCTAAGTCTGCTATTACAATAGTGTCAGAATTGTCTGTGTGTGAACTGATTTCCAAGATACAGGGGCCTACTGTATCTTGGAAATCAGTTCACTTCACTTTCAAAGACAAAATAAAAAATCCAGACGGCATGGCTGCTGTTGAGATTTTTCTGATGGATAAGCCTTATAACACTTTGCCCGACCCTGGAATCGACCACAGAATCTCATACTCAGGAGTCGCGCTTGCGACCATTAGACTAACGAGAGAGAATTTGTTGTAGAAGGCCAGGTAAACAGTGTTCGCGCGTAGTCGTTGGAATATACGATGGCTTTATTGTAACATATTTGTTTTCCTACCCACATCTTGGTAACTTTCGCCAGATCTACTACAACAATCAAAATGAGCTACTATTAGCATAGTGCTAACTATATTTCAATACTCTAATAAACTTTAAGGTCTAATAGCATCAAAATCCAAATTTACGTAACAAGTAATTAGACATTCTTAATGCCAACATTTTAAAGATCATTTTTGAGTGTCTGTATTATAAAGGGTTATTTGTAAAACACTGGCAACGTCTCAGGACCATGTTACTAACATCATAATCAACAACTTTTGTTCCAGGACATTTAAACATTTATCATATTAGTTCATCAGATTTTCATACAAAAATAAAAATATTGAAATTGAACGCTCTAAATGTTACGAAATCTATGCGAAGCAAACGTACCTACAAGCGGCGGTGTAAATTTCAACTCCGTATTTTGCTGTACCTACATAGGTATGTAAATTTTCGTTGTCCTAGATAGGACAACGAAATCTTGAAGATTTGTTTTTGGTAAATGTATAAAATTTTGTAAAAATCATAGAACAAAAGTTGTTGTTTATGATGATTGTAATGTAATACAGTCCTGCAAGGTTGTCGGTGTTTTACAATAATGACCCTGTATAGTTTTTGTTCATCGAGTAGCCGCGCTATTCTAATAAACTCATATACATTAAATAACTCTTACTGTTATAAGCACAGGGTTCAAAGTCGATCGTTTTAGGGTGGGTCAGCTAACACCTATAACCGACTGTAGTACATTGATGTACAAAAGAATTATTTTCGCACTTAACTATGTTTCCAGGTAAAAGCACTTCAAGGAAGTGCAGACTTCTTTGGTCTCAATCACTACACCACAGTGGTAGTGTCTCCATCGTCAATGGAACCTTACTGGAAGGTGCCTTCTTTGTTCCATGACACTGGCGTTAGGATGGAATATATGCGTGAAGGGCAACTGGTAAACAAACTTGTATTCTACTAATCTTAAACTATTAAATGAGCAATATCAATTGATAAAAAGTTATGTTATTGCAAAATGTAATTGGCATATTTATTCATTGCGACGGCATTTACCAAGAGTTAATAGTGGTTTTACTCGACCTTATTTTCTAATAACGACTGGAAGGTTTCCATATCTAAGTGAAAAAGATCTATTTTGACACGGTTAGCGCAGTGGCGAAGCGTTTGACTGCTGCGCTACGTGTTGCGGGTTTGATCCCCGCACGGAACAAATGTTTATATGACCTACAGATAGTTTTTCCGGGTCTAGCTGTTTGTGTATGTGAGTTTATATGTTTGTAAACGTACCTACGATACAGGAGAAATTCTTAGTGTGGGGCAAGTTTAAAAAAAACAATACAAAATAATTCAACCTCTTACGACATCATGTTTTGAATTTAGAATTATGTATTATTTTTAACCATTGCAGGCTTACCCACAAGGCTTCCGAAAACTCCTCAACTGGCTTCACAATAACTATAAGATGTTGGAGAAAATCCCAATAATTATAACTGAAAATGGATATCTTGACGATGGACAAGAAATTCAAGACTATGAGAGAGTTGTTTATTACAATGCGTACCTCAACCAACTGTTATTGGCTATACATGAAGATGGGATCAATGTCAAAGGCTATTTCTGCTGGAGTCTTATGGATGACTTTGAATGGAAGCTAGGCTATTCGTGAGTTTCATCAGTTTTTATTATAATTTATCGGTATAGTAAAAACCGCTAGGCCCAGATAAAGAGAAACCGAAGAGAGAGAGCAGGACAAATTTTCTCATTTTCCTTTTTCCATTTTTTGTTATTTATTTATTTTATTTGTCAGGTCAGTGCAATCCAATTTTGTCAATTAAGACAAACACCACTTACAAACTAATGTTAGAACATAAATACCAATAGTTACGGTCAGCCAAACACTTTTTCTTTTTCTCCTTTCCCTTGATGATCCCAAACTTCTCTTTCTTCATCCAAGGAAATGGTCTACTAGTGCCTAATGACATATAATTAGGCTCAAATACCTTTAAGTCTGATAACGATTGCATAAATAAATACTTTAAGTAAACATTCGTAGTTTTTGTGAAGTTTTTTTTTTCAGGATGCAATACGGCCTATTCTCAGTAGATTACAATAGCCCAAATAGAACGCGGACACCGAAGCTGTCAGCAAAGAACTATGCCCACATTGTGCGCACACGTCGAATTGACGTTGGCTACATCAAGCGACCCTCTGTTAACAAAACTGTTTCAAGTCCTAATACAATATAAACGCCACATTTATAAACAAATAAAAAATTGCTTCAAATGTTTAAACCTTTGATTTTTCGTCACCGTAATCATATATTTAAGTCGCTTAAAATCATGCATCCATACTAAGCGAAGTAAGAGTTACCACAACATTATTGTCGTTCCATGAAAAAAAAAACGCGACTGTCTCTGTATTATCAAAACGATTTTTAAACTTTGAATTACTTATTTTTAAAGAAGTCCTTTGTTTTATTTATTAACTAAAAATGCTTTATTGGCTGGATTGGTTCTTATTTAGTCACAATTGTTATTTATATGGACTCGCTTTACTTCGACGACAATAGGACCAATATGTTTAATTACAATACCGATCACTGTGAAAGTGACGTACGGTTTTTCTTGCGGATGTGATATCATCAAATAACTTCCTCCGATCTCGGTGGTGCAGGAAGCGTGTGACTGAGAAATTTACTGACCAAAACCCACCCAAGTTCCTTCTTTTGCCCTTTATGTTCCGCGGCCGCGGTATCTTTCGAACAACCGAACAACCCGCAATCCCGGCAGGAGGTGGCTCTGGCAGGCCTGCTTTGCTGACATTTATTAGAAGAGCGCGTGAAACACGAACGCGTCGTCGACACGGCCTGTCGTCACTTGACGGACGGACGGTGAGTTACCCATTGTTAACCGTCCACAGGCTATCAGCTGCGGCGGCCGAGAGACGTCTCGTGGCGCCCGACGCCCAGAGCGTCTCCCGCGGTGGAGGTGACGTTTGGATGTTAGTTGTAGAGGCAGCACAATATGCAAACTGAATTCATTATTACAGAATATTGTTCTAACCAAAAGTTTACAGGACCAAAATATCCAGTGAGCTATTTATTATCTATCTTAGAAGCCATAAACATCTTGGTTGGACAGTCGATCACGTCGCTCTATAATTTATATTGCCCAGCTTACATCCGACTGCTGTGCTAGTCGTAAGATCTATGAACTAAGATAGCGATAGGAATGGATAGGATTGTCTTTAGATAACATGTTTACGAGGGTCGATTTGTACATTATGTTTCCAACTAAATGGTTGATTTTTACATTAAGATTCAATAAGATATCTTTATCTGCCTTCCCTAAAAATGGTAAAGTTCTATTAGAGCGACTGCAGCTACATATTTTTATTTATTTTTTAATATTAAGCGGGTACTTATCGTACTTCCACAAAGTAACTGATTAACACGAGACGTAGGGTTCTCGTAAATTTCAAAATTAGTGTGTATACACTAATTTTGAAATTGCAATAATATTGTAGTCCTAATAGATGTCAGTACGTCTTTGTTTTAACATAAGATTGGAAATGAATGAATTTCCAGAAGTGTTTGTAATGATTTTGGTAATTGTGGGTTGGTAAAGGTTAGGGCTACCTAACAAAGGTTAAGTAGCCCTAACCTTTGTTTTGTTTGTTTCAACATTTGTCTGGCAGTTTGAGTTCTTTAAGCGACCTACACAATTATTCTTTTTAGGGTTCCGTAGTCAACTAGGAACCCTTATAGTTTCGCCATGTCTGTCTGTCCGTCCGTCCTCGCTAAATCTCTGTGACCGTTAGCACTAGAAAGCTGAAATTTGGTACCAATATGTATATCAATCACGCCGACAAAGTGGTAAAATAAAAATTGGAAAAAAATGTTTTATTAGGGTAGCCACCCTATATGTAAAGTGGGAAGTGATTTTTTTTTTAATTTCAACCCTGACGTGTGATATATTGTTGGAAAGGTATTTAAAAATGAATAGGGGTTTACTAAAACCATTTTTTGATAATGTCTATAATTTCGGAAATAATCGCTCCAAAAGTAAAAAACAATGTGTCCCCCCCCCTCTAACTTTTGAACCATAAGTTTAGTCTGAAAAGTAGAACTTTATAAGGACTTTCTATGAAAATCATTTTGAACTTGATTGACACAACAGTTTTTGTACAAAAAAGACAAAAAGTTGTACAAAATAATTTCCTCCTCCACCTTTAAACTCATAAGTGGGAACACTTATTGTGACGGACGGGAAACTACGGAACCCTACACTGAGCGTGGCCCGACACGCTCTTGGCCGGTTTTTTTAAATGGCCTGTCATGTCTTTGTGCTCTTTGAGTTACGAGTCGAGCTACACGATAACTGACAACTGCTTTCTCTGAATGGACAGGTTCACTTAAATCTGTGTGGTGCTTTTCTTAAAAGTCCATCTCGAGCACTAGCGTGCGAGATGGACTTTGATAGGCATAGTCTTAATGTGAGTTGACGAAAATTTTTGTCTGGTCCTTAAAAGATACTTCCGGGTTTTATTCGGCTTTTTCTTCCGTAGTAATCCGGAGTAGTCGGGTACGAACCACCGGCTTCATCTTATTTAACCGCTTAGGGCGAGCCGGTTCCAAATGGTACTAGCTGGCTCTAAGCGGAGACTACTTGTTTACCTTAATGTGCATAAAAATAAAGTTTAAAATCAGTCGCTATTTGTTGGTACCATTTGCAACCAGCCGGCCCTCAGTGCTTAAGATAAAAATCGACGTGTTTGCAAAAATTTACTTGCAACATAAACACCATTTTATCATAATCTCACTAAATTATTTGTTTCACGAATAAACAACAACATTACCTGAGCTACAATATTTAATACTACTTTACTATTGTTGAACGCTCGTACGCGGTTTTAATCGAAACTCGGGAAACTAACTTTATCAAATTCTATTCAAGCTTTGCTACATTATTATAACACGCTACTATTCAACCATTTAAATGTAAAGCAATCACGTATCAGCAAGTTTCAAGTGAAGAATAGTTATGAAATCGGTTAAAAATGTTGTTGACTTAAATACACACATCAAAAGTGTCTAGGGATCAAGCATTTTTATGCGGATTTCTTGAGATTGAGATGTGGCTTTGTAATAAATTTATGATTTTATAAATTTATATGGATCCTTTTTGGTGCATTTCATAATTTGAATCAGGAACTCTCAATCAAATTCGAGTAAAAGATGAAAATAAGCTGTCAATATTTTCCCTATAAAAACATACAACGCATTGAAGACATTATTAGTGCTACTGTTTCCCTACTACTGATTAAAACCAACGTTATTATGGAGCGGCGACGTCATTTAAGCAGGAAAGAAATGCTCAGAGCCGTGGGAATGATAGAAGCTGGTTCCCGGCAACGTACTGTAGCTTTAGCTCTGAATACAAGTCAGAGTGTTATCAGTCGACTTTGGACACGATACCGAAGCACTGGTACCGTGGCTGAGCGCCATGGAGGACGGTATCGCTGCACCACACGAAGACAAGACCGATACATTCAAAGCTTAACTCGAAGAGCTCCAACAATAACCGCCATGATGTTAGCCGTGAGGCTTCATCACTCTTCAGGGAACTTAATTAGCGACCAAACAGTCAGAAACCGCTTGCATGAAGTGAACCTTCATTCCCGAAGACGCTACGGGTACCACCTATAGCAATGCACAATCGTAGGATTCGATATCAATGGGCTCTTGAACACAGAAATTGGGCAGAAGAACAATGGCGTTTCGTGTGCTTTTCTGATGAGTCTCGTTTTGGTATGAGACCGGATACAAGACGTATACGACACTGGAGAACCCCTGGACGCCAACAGCGATTAAAATCCTGCCAGGAAGTCCATCCTTATAGTGGTGGAACCATCATGGTATGGGCGGGTATTTGGATCGGCGGAAGAACTGAGTTGATTTGGATCAGAGGCAACCTCAACGCTCAAATTTATGCTGAGACGATTGTATCAGACGTCATCGTTCCTCTACAAGTGCAAATCGGTCCCTTATTTCAGTTAATGCATGATAATGCACGACCGCACACCGCAAGAGTTGTAAGACAGACTCTCGCCGCAGCTAACATCAATGTCCTGCCCTGGCCTGCTCAGTCGCCAGACTTGAACCCGATTGAGCATGCATGGGATATGCTACAGAAAAGAGCTCTGCCGAATATGGAGGGTATCCAGTCGCAAGAAGACCTTTTTTTGTTGTTGCAACGAACATGGGCGGCCATTCCACAGCGTGATTTGGATGAACTCATATTGAGTATGCCAAACCGATGTTCTTGTGTTGTTAGTGTTCGCGGTAGAAACACGGATTATTAATTGTTTAAGTTACCCAATAAAATTTTAAAGAAAACTGTTATTTCAGTCTTTTTTTCGAACTTTAATGTTAGTGGTTCAAATGTCAAAAATCCCTTTATTAGGAAAATGGCAAATTTCTTTATTAATGCAAAGGTGACTTGGTTTATCGTTACTGTGACAAACGAAAACACTTTATTTGATGAATCCTTAAAGAAAATTTTAATTAATACCAATCAGGAGAAAAGTTATTGCAAAAATATATGTTGATCCCTAGATACTTTTGATGTGTGTACATAGTTACTTCGATTCAATGATTTACTCATAACATATAATAATCCGAAAATTATGTCTTGGAAATTAGTTCCTGAATATTCTGAATACAACTGATCGCCACACTAAATAAGACTTCTTGAGGTTCCCAAAAAAATAAAAC
This sequence comes from Ochropleura plecta, assembly GCA_905475445.1. Classification (NCBI taxonomy): domain Eukaryota; kingdom Metazoa; phylum Arthropoda; class Insecta; order Lepidoptera; family Noctuidae; genus Ochropleura; species Ochropleura plecta. The sequence continues at coordinate 13,726,085 of FR997731.1, read as the reverse complement.
AAACGAATGCTATTTTTAAACGACTTCAAAAAAGGAGAAGGTTCGGTATGTATAACGTCATTAGCGTTCATGATTAAGTTAGCTAAAATTTGTATATAGGACATAACTAAATAAAAAATAATGAAAAAAAATGCACTAAATAAAAAAAATGCACATTTCTATAATATGCTGCTTTTTGTATTTTTAAATATAAAAAAAAAATTGGAAAGACACGCAACATTCTCAACTTTTTATCCACTCATGTATTTATTGATTTTCTGTCCGTATTTAACTTGATATTTCAGCGTTTGCATTAGCCAATTAACAGCTTTTGATAGTATTACCCAAATAATCTCCCTTAAACATGGGACTCTTCAGCAGATTCAGTTTGGATACCATGGAAAAGCCATCTGTTTTATCTAGGCGAAACTTATGATTCCCGTGGGTTAAGTTACAACATAATTTCAGGTGGGCAGAGCCGTGGGCAAAATAATGCAGGAGATAGCAGCTGTAAAGTACGATCTCTATGGCGGTTTGGGGACGATAAAAATAACATAAAAGGGAGTGTCACCTGTGCCTTTATTGGGGACATTGAAAATTAAGCTATTATTATTATACCTATGATCATTTTTTGTCGAACAAGTGATCTAGATTGAAGATAGTCAAATGTTATCCTTAAATACACCCAAAGCTCAATTGCCATAACACTCAATGTTTGCTATAACACCGGGTATAAATTCAGCCTATGGGCTCCTACTAAAAAAAAGCCAATACGCAAAGTCCAACCTAGGAATCGAAACCAGGCCCTCGCGCTTAGTAGTAAAGTTCCATTTTCTATTACATTTTACCGTAAAATGTCGTTCCCTGTCCGGGCGAAAAGAGACGTAAACAAACACTTTATAAATATTTTAGTACTAGCTAAGTTAAAATGCTTGTCAGAAACCATAATGGATTAAAAAAAGGAGATTGGTTTTTATTTCCGGATAAACGTTTTTTCTCTTATTTTCAAGTTGATAGCAAATTAAGTTCACAAATAAATGACGGTATAAAGGAAGATATGAGGCTATCAAAAGGATAGCGAAAAAGGGTTTTCTCACGGTTTTGGCACGTACCAAAAATGAAGTAATAAAGAAATACAGATACATGTGCCTAAAAAAATATGATTCTAGTATATGTACCAAAAACATGCCAAATATGTTATAATAATAGATTCATAATTTTCCTGCCCTTGTCCCATTCTATTTGGGGTCGGCACAACACGTTTTCTTCTTCCATTCTCCCCTATCAGACGTCACGGCATCATTTGCTCCTCTCTCCTTCATATTATTCCTTACACAATCCATCCATCTCTTCTTTGGTCTTCCTCTCGCTCTCCGTCCATCAACATTCAGATCCATCACTCTTTTAGTCACATGTCCTTCATCCCTCCTCATTACATGTCCATACCAAGACAAACGACTCCCTTTCAATTTTTCTGTAACTGGCGCAACTTTCAAACATCCTCAAATATATTCATTCCTTACTTTATCCATTCTTGTCACTCCACACATCCATCCCAACATTCTCATCTTCGCTACATGCAATCGTTTTTCATCCACCTTTTTTTCAGCCCAGCATTCTGACCCATACAGCGCAACAGGTCTAATCACGGACTTATATATTTTCCCTTTTAACTTGAGGGGTATCCGTGGGTCACAAGTTGTTCCAGTGACCTGTCACCATAGATTAAGCTACATAATAAATTTCCGAGGGTGCGGGTCATTCGAAAGAGAAACCGCGGCCCCGGAACATACAGGCCAAAAAAGAAACGTGGGTGTGTCTTAGTCGTCAGTAAAGGTCTGACGCTCACCCCTGCTCCACCCGTGGGAAGCAGCGGGGGAACGGGGCAGATGGGTTAGACATTTGATGATTTCCCAACCGCAAAACAAAAAGCTAATAAACTCTAAAATTAAATAACGCAAATTTCACACACATATACTATAACACTATACCTTCAACTACCTAAATGGATTTATCACATGCAAAATCCCGAATGGCAAAAAGTAGCCAATAGGTAAGAAGCAATCACAACCTTTACAAATAGTTTGACAATAATAGATTATCTGACCCTAAAAGATTTCCCGACTTCCCGAAGAGATTGTACACCTAGATGAATGTCCAATTGTAAGCCCGTACAAGGTGCCAAGCCAAATAAAAGATTATTCGTCGAAAAAAATCCGTAGCTAGACGACGTTTCTACTCGAATAAAAGCCTTTCATGATCAGAAAAGTCTCATAAGAGCTTCTGCCTTCAACTACTTCAAACGTCTTGGAAGTCATCCAAAACTATTTATGGCGAATTTTCGGTGACTTGCTTTTAGACGTCTTGCGCACTGCAAATAGTTGGGCGCATCTCTGGAGGGTTAGCAGAATAACTTTTGGAAAATTTTAAAAGAAAAGTTTTTACAACAGTCTCCTTCAAAAACTTATGCATTGAAAAGGTAACTGGAACTTGACTATAACCGCTACGAAATGTTTTGTCGTTTCGGAGATACAAATAAAAGAGTGGAATTAATCAGTTGCTGGTCAAGGTGCACCTGAAACGTTGACAAAACCGGGTCTCTTGGCTGTGTGGCTAAGTCTTGAGCTACCATCTTTTCAAAATAAAAAAAAACTGTCTTCAATAAAACCTAACTCAAAATCAAAGAAATGTCCGTCGAATAAAATCGAAGATATGAAATTCTAAAGTAAGATTCAAATTGAAAGGGAAATAAATTTTCACAAATATTTTTCAAGATGAGAACATTTCAAATTCCAATCTTGCACTTTAGTCCGATGGTAGACATGCAGATGGGCCGAGAATTTTCAACGATTTGCATCGGTTGCAAAACTAAGTTATGGTAATCGGGCTATAAGTTACAAGCCTGAGCTGGTAAGCTTTTCAATTTTATTGGGAGATTGGATATTTTGAGCCTTAACTCCTTAGGGAAATGAAATCTCCCCCGCATTTAGTAACGCGAATGAATTAATTTGCATAGCGTTCGTTGAATCATATCCTTTGGTTAGTACTTGTCGGTCAAAGGAATTATTTAACTGGTTATCTTATAAGCCTTTTGTTAATAAATCTTACTTCTTATTCTTACAATTAGATATCTACCTACTTGTCTGTTTACATTCTTTTTTGATGTTCTATGATGCGATATAACACTCTAATACCGGGGTCACAAACATTTTTTCGTTACACAGCTGAAACTGTGATTGAAATACCGAACACATTCAGCAGAAAATATGTAGCAATATTCCATACAGTTGCAGATTTGTATCGGGACCAACACATCACTCTTCTCCCGGAAATAAACTTGCCAGGACAACACAGCTCTGTGTCAACGAAAACTCAGCCAAGATTTATTGGAGCTTACGACCAACAATATTGATATTCAAAAGCTTTGATAAATATTCTGTTGCTATTGAAGTTCTGTGAAAAATTTGAAGGTTTGTGCTGTATTTTATTTCTGCAAAAATGTTTGTCTGTTAGTTCTGATCGGATGTTTGCATTTTATTTTGTTAAATTTCGTATCTTTCTTTTTATTTTGCGAATGGTTTTTCATTTACAGTTATTCTACAATGTGATGAGTGTTTAATGTAAGCAATATTCACCTTTATTTAGTCTTACTATTAAGATAAACTGGTATAAATATAACTTGTGGCTAATGCCATAGGCGTTTTATACCAGTCAACCTTTGGGTGATGTAAAGACAAACAGTGGATGATTTAAATCTGAAAATAATTTCAATTTTTTATCTTTATCACACGGAAAACTTAACACCTTCCACTAGCTTTGACGTCCACCATCCTTCCGCTAGGAAGGATCGTGTAATCGTACCATGCACCCCTTTCTAACGTATTTTATCACCTGTCTTCTGCAACATGTATAATAAAGGTGTGGTCATAGTAACAGTTTTGGTACGGGCCATTAAACTTATCAACCTTATCTACGAGACCAACATCGTAATCAGTAAAATGTTAGCAGTCCCTTGCATATGGACGGTACTAATTTGGTGTCGCTTTCGTGAGCGCGACTGCTGAGCAGGGAATCCTGGGTTTGATTCCCGGGTCCGGCCAAAGGTGATATTGGGTTGTTTCATTAGGAATTTCACAGTAGCAGCCCGGAGTTTGGAAGTTGGTGGTAAATTACCCCTGTGCTAAGGAAAGCACGTTAAGCCATTAGTACTGCGCCTGATCTCTCTCATTCTCCGACGGGACAGCAATCCCACACGGATTGCTGTTCCGTCGGAGTATGAGAGTGAGGGAACAGAAAGTGCACCTGTGCCTGCGCACACACTCGTGCACTATAATTTCTATATCGAAATATTAATATCCGCTTAGATAGGCCACCGTAACGATCAGGAGGACTATACTGTTGTCAAGTATGTATGGATTTTTTTAAAGGGCAGCTAATTTATATTCTACTAGCTTTTGCCCGCGGCTTCGCTCGCGTTAAATTCGGGGTAACACAGTTCCCCTTGCGCCTTATTGATTTGTAATAGCAACGCTAAGTTTTCCCTTTTCTTCCCTCTTTCTCCCTCATATCCCACTATTTTAAATAAAAATTAGCCTATGTCCGTCTCCTGGTTCCCAACTATCTCTGTACCAAAATTCATCAAAATCGGTGTAGCCATTAAAGCGTGAAGAGGTAACAAACAAACAAACAAATAAACAAACAAACTCACTTTCGCTTTTATAATATTAGTAAGGAAGTAAGGATGCTATTATTTGATACAACAATTAACTAGAAAACAAAAATGTACGCACTAGTTGTGTCTACTACAATTACTACATAATCAAATCAGTCTGTTAAATGCAGTAACACGGCAGAATATTATAGCCGTAACATGTACTGCTATTCTGTTAAATGCATTTATTCCAAAAACTAGAGGCGGTGCGGCGTCAGCTACGCCGATGAGCTTTACAAACCGATAGCATAAATATTAAAACCAACAAAGTAGCTTTTTGAATAATTTATGTGTCCTCTAATTTATGAAACTCTCGCTCACAACTTTCTACAAACACTCTTTAACAAAAGAAAATGTTGCACATATTTTTTACCCTCTCAATTTACGCCTTTTAAACGGTTATGGGAAAAATTAAGTCGATAGAGCCTTTACGTCCATCACAAAAATATTCGTTCGTAAAAATATTTGCATCCTTCTTTCTACCTCTTGCAAAGAAAGCTCTTTTCAACGATAACGTCAGCATAGTAACACTAGTCAGCTAACTAGAAGGTGTCTGTCAAATAAGGTACATAAGTTTGCATCTCCTAAATCGTTTAACAGTTGGGTTTCATTATCAGACACTCCACGAAGCTCGCTCGTCAGGGTTATTATTCGCATGCGTAAACCTCGCTACCGTATCAGAACGTTCAGTGCCAGACAGACACCGGGGCGGGAACACGTCCCGTCCCTGGGCGACGTTACATATTACGCGACCGCGATCGAAGTCAGACTAAAACTGTTTGTGATAATTCAAATGAGAAAAGTGAATGTACCAATAAAACGTGTTATGTAACAATAAAACTTGACAGTGATTTAAAATTATTTAATAACGTCTATTTTAAAATAATATGATTCATAATTAAACATTTTATGAGGAATTGTGGTGTAATTTTAAGATCCAAATTACAAATTAAATTGTGAACAGAAAAAATAAGGTAAAATAGGCCATTCAAAAATTGGAGTGCATTCGACTGAAGCAAATCATATTTTTGAATAGTTTAATGTCATAAGAAAATTGAGGTATAATCGTCAAATCTATTGTAATGTAAAGCTCTTTTCTATTTTTACGTAACGATAAGGTCCATCCATCGCATCGCAAGTCGTTTGCAGAGCGATGATCCCCTACTTGTCATTCTCTTCGCTCACTTTATCACCGCCTTAATCTATCTATTGTTATTCCGATGTAGTAATCCCGACAAATAACTAATTCTGACAACCTTTTATTCAGGACCACATTTCTAGGCGACAGCAAATCCTACAAAATGTTTTTTCTCCCCAAGGATTATCAAGCATGCCAGTTGCTCAAAACATTTTAGCAAAATTGTCTCAAAACACAATCGTATTTCAAGAACGGAATAAGTTATCTCCCGTTTATGAAAATGCTTTCGAAATTGTTACGGCAAATGCTTTTACAGTAACATTCAATAATATAAGCCCTTTGAAAGGGTCGCGGAAGGGATTTGGGCAAAATAACGCAGGTATAATATGAAAATAGCATTTTAATGCTTAAAATATTAGGTGCGTGCGAGGGTTGCTGTTATTTTTTTTGTTTGCCGTTTTAAATATGGGAAAATATAACTTAAATTCATGGTAACGAGGGTTCAGACATCAAATTTTCATTATGTAAATTTAAAGAGCGCAGACAAATCGTATTATCTTTATTACAGCAACAACTCAACGTTTTGGATAAGCGAGCTCCCAAAGCGAAATACTGTTATGAGTTTTGACGCGCCGATTAGCAAACTTTACACAAACAGCCAACTCCAAAACTTTGCAATACCCGTATTTGAGTAACGTTCTAAATTGTACTGAAATAATGTTCACTTATTCTACTTACCAGCATTTTCTCGGCTCTTTGCCAAAACTTTTGCAGAGCTCTCCTTTTTTTTCACTTTTTCCAACTTTTGGTGCATTCAGTAAATTAATTGGTTTGCATGTAGTAAAGTTGATTGCAAGGTTTTTAAATGCAGTAAATTAAAAAAAATGAGGGCTTTTAAATTTTTATAGAACAAAATTTATGGAGACGCTGAAGGCCAAAAAATACCTTTAAGGAAAAGAAACTTCGTGGACAAGATGATCGTTTCGATAAACATAATTCGTTTCCTGGCTTGTGTCTATTTCGGTTTAGGAAAATAACAAATAGCCCTTCGAAATCAATTTATCTTAACGACGGCTGTGGGCCACTGTATTGATAAATCCATTAAGCTCAGACAGAATTTGGGAAGGTAAAATTTTCCAGTGATTTCAACGCAGGTTGCACCTGTTTCTATTCGGTTATACAGGTGTATGGAAACATTACAGCAGCATGTTAACTCTAGATGAATATCATAGATTTCATTACAGCGGTTTAATATTTGAAATGGGATTCAAAACCTATAAAATGTCATACTGTATCATAAGCATATTGTAGTCATAGAGTCTGAAATCGTACTCGGCTGATGGTAATAGGCTCGTGTCCTATTACATGGGATTTCAAATGGCAAAATGTGGGTGTACTATTAATACACCTTTCGAAATCACAGTCGTGTTATGTTATACTCGTTGTAGAGACACATCGACGACATGTATCATGATTGCGTGACGTATGCAAGTGTGTATAGAAACGGCTGCGTCCCGTCAAGTAAGTATCAGTCGAGATTATACAGACCTACAAGAACTACGCCTTGTCATTTACTTTCCCTAGTTATTCAATAACCCTAAAGTGGTGACCCCGACGTGATACGATTAAATTTATGTACATGGATTAAGCAAAAGGAGTTAATAAGAATCAAGTTTCTGCTTATTGCTTGGAAAAAAAGCGCGCGTGTAACGTATGTATAGTGTACTCTAGCATAATAACGTTGCAGTCAAATAAACCAAACAGGGCATAATACAATCACGGCTCTTCAAAACAAATTGTGAACCGGTGTGTTTCACTATTTTAAATGGATGATACAATCAAAATAAAAGCAGTACAAAACAAATACATAGATCCTTCTCTCGACCACAAAGACTTAAATCCTGTAAACAGAGCGACGGTAATACAATACAATGGACTCAGCGGCACTCCTGGTTTAAAAAGTGGAGGTTTTTTTGAAAAGCTGAACGAATTTTTCGTCTGTATGTTACGTGAAACACGAAAAGGCGTGGCACGTAAAATTAATATTTCACTCCTAATTCAGCATAAATCCGCTCTCGGTGAGATACTCTCTGAGAATAAAGGATTATTTTGCTACTGTGTTCTGACTGCAGAGTTTTTAAGGGGGTTATCTTGTTTCCCAAAATAATTTGCAAATGATGAAGATATTTTGAATAATTTTCTTTGGGTACCCTCTTACATGTTGCTTATACATGCCTTTATTACTGACAGACGACGCACATCTTTAATTCCAAAACACTATCTTATATCATGCCTGTAATATCCGAGAGGTGAGGCAGAGGTGTAACTCAGTAACCCCCACATTTCACCAGTTATGCTTAAATCCTGTGTAATAGGGAAGAAGCTTATTGTCATCACCTAGACACAACCCAATAAAAATCCCATCCCAAACCCGTCTAAAATAAGTGGCCTAAATCCATAAGTACTGGCTAGAATTACATGCCTTAAAGACTTATGGAAAAATCCTCTCTAGGCGGACCGTTTAGGCATAACTGCTGTTACTGACGCCTGACCACTTTCCACCCTGATGCTCTGATTGATAAGGTTAAAAAGTGGTCAAGCGTCAGTGTATTCGATGGTACAGTGTTTGGGTACCCCCTTTTTAGCGGATGGGAATTTATGAAATAACTTCCCCCTCTGCTCTGCTCTGGGCGTAGTGGAGGGAAATGTAAGACTTTTACTGACTAAAACCCACCTGTGTTCCTTCTGTTGCCCTTTATATTCATGGGCCGCGGTATCTCTTTCGAACAACCCGCATCCCCGGAACAATCAGCAACCCTGGTTGGGTAGCCCCTTGAAAGATAATTTTAAAACAACTGGGGGACCCAATTGATGCAGCCCACTGTACATACGAAGACGTAACCAATAAATTATTTGATTACTTTACAGATAATTATGTTCTAACAGAAACGGTATTATCAATAATACAATACTCTGTAATGTCATAGAAATGTCTGTATCGCTTCGCGGGCTTTATAACTTTCAACGGAAGCGGCTTCCGTTCAAGCTGTGAAGCGAGCACACAATGTAGTTACACAATAGCATTGTCAACACCTTGTCCGTCAGTCTGTCTTAAACTTTGGGTTCTTTGCTTAACTTTTCTCCTCTTCCTACTATATTTATGAGACTGTTCTCTCTACGTATACAGTTCTATTCTTTACTATGACATAACAATCTAAGTTTCAAAATTTGAAAAAAATATGGTTTGCAAAAATAAAAACACGCATAAATAAGGGTAGACATTTTCATTAGGACGGTAACGTATAAGTACGTTTTTTTTATAACTGAAATGTTTTTTGTTTTGGGTCAGTCATTTCAAAAGTTTTTGTGTAAGCAAAGAGATCTTAAAACTAAATTCTTTTCCAGTCAATTGTAATGTTTACTCAACTTCGGGTAGGGTAAACCGCGTGTCAGTGGTAAAATCCGTATAAGATCTTCTCTTGTGTAGTGAAACTTGTTACTAGGCTAGCTCAAGGTCAAAACATTACCACTACGGCCCACTGTTCGAAAAAACTTTATTTTATTGGCTCTTCGACATATTTCATGCCCACACGCTATATTGTGTGCCCTCTCATCGTAATAATCCTTTCAACCCTCAAACTAAGCTAAATATACTGCCGAGTTATAAGTGACTTCTCAACAATAGTATAATGGGATAGCATTTGAGCTGGTGACCTTTTGATGGCTATTCTACTTCGCCGTCGTTAGGGAGATTATTGCCTATTCGTTGTATTAATGTTTGTTGACCCATAGCCCTATGATATTTAAGTACAGACGAGTAACATTGAGTTGAGTGTGTTAATTGGGTGATTAATGTTATAAGAGGTGTGAATTGATATTTTTATTTCACACTTTTGGTATTTTCATCATTATCATTTCAGACGAAATATTTCCATTACTGAAAAAGATTTCGCAAAGCATCCTCAAATTAACCGGTGTAGTACTACTCGCATCCAGGCGCCTTCAAAGTGCATCTCTTCCCTTCCTTCAACTGATGTCCTATTGATTAATCAAATTAAAAAGAAAAAAAATGTTTTGTTTTTCCTTTCAGTCTATCTCAATTTTGCTATTACACAAACCGTTTAAAGTAAATGTTTCAAAGAAAAACTGTTTCATAGTTTGTCAGGTCAATTTGATTCCAATAAGAACTTTTCCATACGCCGATCACTTTACAAATGATTATGAGAAACTTTGATTTAGTTTATAGAGCATGCACTGGATAAGGATCTAATCATACTGTCTAATATTTTGCCGTAGTAGCTTTGAAAACATACTTAAACTGATAACTAAATTTTAGAATTATTGTCCTTCTCTCTTCTTTCTAAGGCAGTACTTAACATATAACATGTACTCGTAAAATACACATCATAGGTGGTCGTGGTCACAAAAATGTTGCATTAAAATTCTTTGATACTGTCATATCTTATGGTATCTGAAGAATTGTCTTCTTGGTCAAGTGGACTCAAGTCCTACCGTTGACCGTATGGTTCTGGCCTCGATTCCCAGGTCGGGCAAAATGTTTTTGAGTTTTCTCATCAGTAATTTCTGCCAGTAAGTGGCAATATGCTCGCTTCGTGATGCATGGCACTCAAACTCATCTGGCGTTTGGCTGTACTATTAGGTCTAAAAAGCAATGAATTTTTGAGTTTGGCTTTTAGTTTAAATATTTTTGCACCTAACCAAAACCACATATTTGCTTTGATTGATTTTTCATTCATATTTATTCAGCGAAGCAAGTAACACGATAAAACATTCAAACCATTGACCGTCCAGCTTTTCAAACTAAACAAATGAAAGCTAGCCGAGATAAAAATAAAAACTAAATTGTGTATTGACCTCTTTTCGACCGAAACTGTTTTCATTAAATATTTCGATATTCATGTCATTCGGTCTGGAAATGGGGATTGCCTATCTCTCAATAATTTTGTTAATTGCAAAACCATTTTATGAAGCATAATACCAACTTTTCTTTTGTTGAAAAGAAAATAAAAAATGCATAGGAAATATTATATTATGAAAAAATATTTCCTATGCATTTATAGTTATGAAGAAATGTAGTAGATCTAATTGATGTTTAATGACGCCATTTTAAGGAGGAATGTCGCGAAATACGCTAGCTTTATCTGGATTAGCCATTAAAACATGTCAATAGAGTGCCTCTCAATGACAAATGCCATTTGAGAACATTTGTTTTTGGGAAAATAATTAAACAAACACAACAAATTAAAAAATTAAACCATTTCGTTTTAACAGAGCTTATTTATTTAAAAGTTTCAATGGATATAGAAATACTACTGTCATTTATGTAAAGTGGGTAATGAAAATGCTTTGTTTCAAGCCATATAGTGACTGCAAATAAACATATTTTTTAGAGGAGCGCGGAGAATATTTAGAATAATTGGAGAAAACTTGTGGAAAAATCGTTGAATGCACAAAGGAATTTTATCCCGTGAATGCCGAGCCTTTAAATTCCACCCTTTTAAATTCTTAAAACACTATATTTTAGTTTAAAAACAAATATGGTAAATATATCACGCCTACTGCCACTACTGCAACATGAAGCGTTAGGCAGAATATATGTACCCAACTTGTCAGGACACCCACACTCGCTAGGTCTATTTAAGTCCTATGTAATCCGGGGATGAGCCTTTTGCCAAAAAAAAAAAACAGAATGTAAAAAACACCTCGCCGATCTGAAAGTTACATAGGTATAATGATGGCATTAACAAATAAATTATGAAACATAATATATTCACGAAAATAAATTTAATAAAATTATAATTTAATTTAATTTTAAATTCATATTTTTTTATCTTAAATATTACACCATTTCCCTGAATTCTAACTAACTTTTAAAGTAATGACAACACCATCGTCAATTGTTTGTTTTTGACGTCACTAACCGAGAAGCGACCGGAATGTCACCGCCCGACCCTCTGTGTTGCCGCGTACGTTTCCTCATTCTAGTACATTTTATTAAATTTTTGTCCGGGTATTGTTTTGCTTGTTACCCAATCTACTATCCAGCTAATAATTTCCTCACGGATCGGACAGGTTTTTTTAACAGATTGGTCAGATTTTGGGAGTCTATTAATTCTTTATTTAAAAAGTTAATTGATGAGCACATGCTGCCATATTTCTCCACACAGGTTAAACACAAGGCGAATGGCCATAAGAAGTTATGGTTTGAGCTATTTATAATTCAAAGGCAATAGGTCTATGAGCAGATTTTTATACGTAGAGGAGAGAAAAGGATTTGTGAGGATGGTAACTTGTAGCATTTTGTATTGTCTTTGGAACCCCATGAGAAATAGCGTAAGAGTATGTACAAAATTAAATATACACGGAAATTCTTTTTAAGCGTTAAACCTGGACGTAGTTTTAGCATTAAAATAACTGCGATACCTAAACAAACACTTTCTTTCATTAACTTCTGAAGAGATAGTGTTTCATCGTAAACCGTATACTTAATAGTTATTAACAAAACAAACGAATGTGAACGTGTACGAACAAAGGGGCTTATAAAAAGCAAGCTTTATTTCAGGCGGAGTTACAAGAGAATTTATCTTTAATACCAAGCCGTATTCATACTTTTTCGGCTTTTCCGAGCGAACGAAATGAAACAAAGTTACAATGACACAATATTAGGTGGGAAATTTAAATTACGAATAATAATTCAAATGAGTAGCGTCAGGAAGAACGAGTTTTTAATGTATGCTGTACTTTTATAATTACGTAGTTGCGCCTTTCCTACCGGGGTTTCGGGTTGTTCGGAAGAGATACCGCGGCCCTGGAACGCAAAGGGCAATAGAAGGAACATGAGTGGGTCTTAGTCAGTACAAGTCTGACACTCCCCCCCGCTCCACCCAGGGGAAGTTATTTGATGATTCCCCATACACAAAAAAGTAGTTGTGCCTTTTTTGTATTTTTTATACATACATAACATTACACCTGTAATCCCTAAAGGGTTAAGCAGAGTTGTACCTAATAGTACAGTCACACATCGCTAGTTATCTTACAAGCCCATGTAATAGTGAGCAGGCCTTTTGTCATTTTTTTATTAGGACTAGTACTTTCTCATCATAGTATAGTACAATTAAGAATGAGTAAATTTCGTAATCCATGCTTAAATGTTAGTGATTTACTTTACGATTTTTTCTTATTTTTTTTTTGCTGTTTTTATGATTCTCTCAAAAGGAAAAAAAAAACGGTACCTTTAGATCACTTTGTTGTGCTCTGTCTGTCTATTTTGCAAGATCTTTTATTTCGGGAACACGTGGTACCTCCACGTGTTCCCGAAATAGTAGAAAATAAAACCATATGCTTAAGTCCATATCCTTTGGAGCTGTGAAAAAACCCTCTTAGTCTACGCTGTCAAAAGATATAGCCGTTCATGTCGCAAATTTGACTCGCACTTACCCGATTTTTTTTCCTTTTATGGAATGAAATGCTATTATCTTTTTTTTTTCATGAAAAATATGCCCCATACTACGAATTTCTCCTGTATCGTGGGTGCGTTTACAAATATTTAAATTCACGTATACACAAACAGAAAGACCCGAAACAACTACCTGTATGTGATACAAATATTTGATTCGTGCGGGGATCGAACCCGCGACACGCAGCGCAACAGTCGATCGCTGAACCACTGCCCAAGCCGTGCCGTCAACATCTTTGAATTACTTAAAAGTAAATAACTTGCCATACTAGCGGTACCTCATTAATTTATTTATCTTTTTTCTGCTTCAGTTTGAGAAACTTAAAAGAAGCCAGCCAGATGGTATATAAGCGATAAGAGAAGTTTAGTAAAAAGAATGTTTCCTCTCATATATTCTAACACTGCTTACAAACTTAACTTTTTCTAGTCAACACCCTTTTTTCTCATATTGTGCAAAGATAGCAGAAAAACTAAAGGCTTTACTTGACATTCCCTAGCTTGTATTTTGTTGCGGACGAAAACATTTATTAGAAATAGGCCTGTTTTCACTGACCGTAAGCTTAATGTCAAATAAAAGCACACTGCTTGGTTCAGCCCCGACAGTTAGAAGCCCAAAACTTCGATTATAAACAGGTACTACTTTTCACCTAGTGAAAACCAGCAATAAAGAACGAACTTCAAGGACGTACTTAGCTTAACTTGCAGTCTGGAGGACATACAATGTCCACATTTACATTAAACTTTGTTTAACAATATAATTTCAGACATGTAAATTTCAAATTGAAATTTCGACCTTTAGAAAGCGACTTAGAAAATTTAATACATATCCAAAAGGCATATGTATATAAATGGGTTTGTACGTGTTTTATGACTTAAAGGTATCATTAGCTTTTAGCCCAAGTTTTTAAGTTTTTAGTTAGGTGTTAATACTTGTGAAAATTACCTAAGTACGAATGTCTACTGGAATAATCTCATATGCCTCTAAAATCCTTCCAGCGTTATTTTATAATAAAAAAACATAAGTTAAATACAATTATCTAAGAGATTTTGACATCCAATACTACTCTAGTACGAAATATTTTCCCGTAAGGAAGAGAAAAATCTTCACCAATATTGATTTCAGAGAGCTAAGCGTGTAACCGAGCCCTCGAGAACTCCAAACACGGATAGCCAAAAAAATATTCTATCCCAGTAAAGTGTTCCATCATTAATTTATTTGGAAAGAGAATTTCGACGATTGGTTGTGACGAATTGATATTTTTCATGAGTCCTTCTTGGTAAGGAGGGCCATTTATATCATGGGTTCTGCAATTTATTACATTCATTTATCATTTCATCGAGTGAGAACGCCCTAACATATCGTAGCGAAGAGCCGTCCATTGTGTGTTGCCCTTTTATTTATCCTCCCTTCTATCGCCCTAATTAATGCTCTATATCTGATAAGTCCTTTCAACTCGTTTGGAGTTAAATTGGATATTTTGTGGTTAACAAAATTCGGTACCGTATGTAATGGGATTAACATTAATTTCGAAAACATTTCTGTGAATTTTCGTTCGTCATTCAGAGCTCGGGGTGAATATTAAGGCAATCATGAACTGTCGATCATTATTATTGCAACCTAATAAAATATTTAAATCATCATCCCCAGTCAGCAAGTGGACCCCAATGTCTGGTAGATTAATCAGTAGGTCATTTAACTCGAATGTTATTTCAGCAAAGGTATCAGAGAGCAGCAAAGTGTCTAAAGTCACATTAAAAAAAAACAATAATTGAAAAATAATCCATAATCCTATACCATTATTTTAAGCATCTGTGTCAGTGTGTAAAAATAAAAAAAAAAACAAAAATTCTCTGTGAAAGTGAAGTGTTCAACCAAACTATGTGTGTGAACTTTTACGAAAGAAATCAAAAATAATAAGCAAAAAGTAAAGACGTTATATAGGTGAAGAAACATTTTGGATGCAGGGTAGCATGTTATGGTGGCAGTAGTAGTCGCAGCATGACCACGTGGATGGCGCTATTCGGGCTAGTGTGGCTGCTTCGCGTGCGTGGTTCGCTCTGCGGCTGCGCGGCGTGCCGGCGAGCGCGCCACGATGCGCAAGAGTCGCACAGCGCGCAGAGCCCGCGCGCGCCCAGCCCCGAGGAACAAGCCCCGTTTGACGTCATCACGCTCGAACATTACACACGTGACGTCACTGTCCAAACCGACTTCGATGATGAAGATGTCGAAGATCTTGATAAAATCGAGATGCAGATTTCGGAAGAATGTAAGTAGTTTTTGTCTCTCTAGAATTATATAAGATACTTTTTTCTGCGGATGGGAAATCATCAAACAACTCTAGCGAACTCTCTAGGCGAAGCAGGGGTGTCAGACTTGTACTAACAAAAACCCACCCATGTTCTTTCTATTGCGGTTCCGGTTTCACGGTATCTCTTTCGAACAACCCGTAAACCAGCGGGTTGGCGGCAGGCAGTGCCCCTGGCAGGCCCCTGTGCTAACTTTTCTGCATTCAATTATATTTCTTTTTATTTAGAGTTGAAAAAACTCTAGATAAAAAATAAGTAAAATTAGATGTTATAATGTACCTACTAGTTAGTTAGTAATAACTAACCTAGTACTCATTTGGATATGGACGTCGGATAGGCAGTTGCTTATACTTGTACTGGTATTTCCGGTTCCGGTTAGCCTAGAAGCCGACCCCTACATAGTTGTGAAAAGTCTAGGTAATAATGTACAGTTTCGTGCCAACTGATTGTGTTAAATCGACCGGACATGAGACTTATCACCATTATGTAGGAGTTTCTCCTTGTTTTACTTGTTCATTGATCAAAATTTGGAGATATCATCAGAAGAATCATGTTACAATATTTAATGAAAAACGTTGTGTGAAATAAAAAGTAAATGACGTTATTTAATTTTTGTATATGCAAATTATTAAACGTGAAAGTTTATTGAGGAAATTATCTAAAAAATTATGTTAATGTTATTTTTAATAAAACTGTAATATAGAAACTCTATTGAAATGTCTGAAACTGAAACAATTATTCAAAGTAAGACAAAAAATAATACGACTAAAAACATTTCAAAGAAAATTCTAATGTAAGCCAAACTGTTCTCCATGTTATTTCTTTATTTACTTTTTTATTTTCAATCTAGACTTCAATCACTAAAGAATACCGACCTGGCTTCTTAAACAATTGGAACCGTTTTTTCATATTATTTTACTACTAGCTTTAGCCCGCGGCTTCGCTCGCGTTAAATTCGGTATAGCACAATACCTGCTACCTGCAGTTTTTGCTCTTGCGCCTTATTGATTTGTAATAGCAACGCTAAGTTTTCTCTTTTCTTCCATCGTTCTCCCTCATATCCCACTTTTTAAAAAATAAAAATTAGCCTATGTCCGTCTCCTGGTTTCCAACTTTTTCTGTACCAAAATTCATCAAAATCGGTTTAGCCATTAAAGCGTGAAGAGGTAACAAACAAACAAACTCACTTTCGCTTTTATAATATTACTAGCTTTTGCCCGCGGCTTCGCTCGCGTTAAATTCGGGGTAACACAGTTCCCCTTGCGCCTTATTGATTTGTAATAGCAATGCTAAGTTTTCCCTTTTGTTCCCTCTTTCTCCCTCACATCCCACTTTTTTTTCAAAAAAGTTAGCCTATGTCCGTTTCCTGGTTCCGAACTATCTCTGTACCAAAATTCATCAAAATCGGTTTAGCCATTAAAGCGTGAAGAGGTAACAAACAAACAAACAAACTCACTTTCACTTTTATAATATTAGTAAGGATAGTAAGGATTGCCATTTGATTTCTGTTATACAGCGTGTTGTTTTGCATCCTCGTCAAATTCAAGGACGTAACTATGCTAATGATTCTCGACCCGAATCGATAATAAAATAAGTAGGTTTTTTTTTTTTTACTTTTTTCGTATTTTCAGAAATCGGTAAGTGCACACAGGTGCGTGCATGCCGCTGTATGATACGTATGCGCCGACGCTCACGCACACTGTTCTGTGTGTTCTGTAGGTTATTCTCTACTTTTGAAGTGAAATATTCTGTAATACTGTTAAATTTAAACACACAGAGACAGATCATAAAAACGCCGTATATTATTATTGATCAGGTACCGTAATTTTCATTGATTATTTATGACTTTTACTAGCACCTCCTAAATTTTGACGAGGATGCAAATCAACATATTGTATATTTAAAGTGAAAATATGAATTCATCTTTTGAGTTAGTATCAGAAAAACCGATCAAGTGCGAGTTGGACTGAGGGTTCCGTACAAACTTGCGACATAAACGGCCATATCTTTTGACTGCGTAGACTTAGAGAGTTGATTTTTATACAGCTTCAAGAGACTACAGGCTTGATATAGTTTTAATTTCAACTTGATACCTTCCCACGTTCCCGAGATAAAGGGTCTTGATTGACAGACAGACGGATAACTTAGTGATTCTAGAAGGTTCCGTTTTTTTCTTTAGAGGTACCAAACCATAAAAGTACATTGGCTTCTTAAGTTAGCATGTGTAAGTCAATATTTTTTGTTATTGTCATCTACAATTTTGGGTTGGTTTCTTCCGTCCGTCAGTAAGACAATTATTAGATACAATTGAAATTTTCCTATGAAGTCAAGAATGCTTTCTAATAAAGATTTTATTTATCAGAAAACAAATATTTCAAAAATATTAATTAAATTTGAGTTGAAAACATCCATTGGTTTACAAAAAAACCTAAGGTGTCTGGTTACTTATCTCTGTTGTTGACCGTACCTAAGTATCCGTCTCGGGAAAACAAATGATTACAAACTGGTGGAGTCAGTCGTCAGTGAGTTTCTATGAAAATAAACGCCAGCATAGATACGCTTGAATGCACCCGGATATTTCCGTTCTCCAGCAAAGAGGACACTTCTTTGAGCCTGGCCACTTGCACTGGTAAAGCAGCACTTGTCAGTTACAAAACGTTGGTCCACACGTTTGAAACTGATTTTTGCTCGGGTTCCGTTCGAATTGAAATGCTCATAGATCCGTATATATTGTATTTGCTACATTTCTAGAGACAGTGACGCCTAGGAGTATTAACAAAATTGTTGTAAGGAAATAAAAACTTAAAAATTCTTTTGTTTATCTCCTTTAACTTGGATTATAAAGAGTGAATTAAAGTAGTCGTCTAAAAAAATATATTATTGATACAACTAAAAAGTTCCATCATACAAACAAAACTGGCACTTTAATTCTATATTCTTATTTTATATAATACTAGCTTTTGCCCGCGGCTTCGCTCGCGTTAAATTCGGGGTAACACAGTTCCTCTTGCGCCTTATTGATTTGTAATAGCAACGCTAAGTTTTCCCTTTTCTTCCCTCTTTCTCCCTCACATCCCACTTTTTTAAAATAAAAGTTAGCCTATGTCCGTCTCCTGGTTCCCAACTATCTCTGTACCAAAATTCATCAAAATCGGTGTAGCCATTAAAGCGTGAAGAGGTAACAAACAAACAAACAAACAAACTCACTTTCGCTTTTATAATATTAGTAAGGATTACATCAAAATCGTACCAATAAAATAATTCAGTTTAATTCATGTATACGAATCAATCTAAATAAATTCTAAATTGACTCTACATTTAATTCATTAGTTGAAACCAATGAATACTAATTTGTTTACTCCATACAAATACACTTAAAATTCCAAACTAAAACAGGACACGCGCGTGGATTTGCAGCACTACATTAAAAACTCGTAGCAAATGAATAATATGATAAATAATGAGCTTCCAAATTCAAATTACAGTTGAACCTTTACCCAATTATGCCAGGACTGGTACCAGCTTCAACATGCAGGTATTATGAGGTGCATAATTAATTCAACAAGAAATTCTGTTAGCGCTGGTCCTCACTATACGAAGGCAAGCTTCAACATGGCTACGATGTAGAATAATTTATTTATAAAATGCTCATCTAATAAATTTCCATAATGGCATAGTCAGCTCATCAGTAAGTTTAGTATTTTATATGCTCATACATACATATATTGTACGGTGGGCTACATCAAATTGTGGTGGGAAATCCTAAAACGACGATGTTCCTTCCTTTTTAAAACAACTCTGGCACCCAATTGATGCAGCCCTCTGTTCATTTTTAGGGTTCCGTAGTCAACTAGGAACCCTTATAGTTTCGCCATGTCTGTCTGTCCGTCCGTCCGTCCGTCCGTCCTCGCTTAATCTCTGTGACCGTTAGCACTAGAAAGCTGAAATTTGGTACCAATATGTATATCAATCACGCCGACAAAGTGGTAAAATAAAAATTGGAAAATAATGTTTTATTAGGGTAGCCACCCTATATGTAAAGTGGGAAGTGTTTTTTTTTTTAATTTCAACCCTAACGTGTGATATATTGTTGGAAAGGTATTTAAAAATGAATAGGGGTTTACTAAACCATTTTTTGATAATGTCTATAATTTCGGAAATAATCGCTCCAAAAGTAAAAAACAATGTGTCCCCCCCCCTCTAACTTTTGAACCATAAGTTTAGAAAATATGAAAAAAATCTGAAAAGTAGAACTTTATAAGGACTTTCTATGAAAATCATTTTGAACTTGATTGACACAACAGTTTTTGTACAAAAAAGACAAAAAGTTGTACAAAATAATTTCCTCCTCCACCTTTAAACTCATAAGTGGGAACACTTATTGTGACGGACGGGAAACTACGGAACCCTACACTGAGCGTGGCCCGACACGCTCTTGGCCGGTTTTTTTCTGTTGGTATTTCCAACCTATTAAAAGCCTATTAATATTTTTTTTTATATTAAAATTTGGCTCCATTTTCAATTTCTTCTGTATCTTGGGTGCGTTAACAAACATTTAAACTAACATTATACAAACAGCCAAACCCGAATCAATTATTTGTATGACATACAAATATTTTTTCGAACCTGCGACACTCATCAAAACCATAGCAAATCTAGTTCTTAAAAATATATATAGTTTACTAGCTGTGCCCAGCGGTTTCACCCGCTGAGGTTTAGGGGTATGAAAAATAGATGTTAGCCGATTCTCAGACCTACAACATATGTACCCAACATTTCATAAGAATCGGTCGAGCCGTTTCGGAGGAGTACGGTAACTAACATTGTGACACGGAAATTTTATATATTAGACTAGCTGTGCCCAGCGGTTTCACCCGCTGAGGTTTAGGGGTATGAAAAATAGATGTTAGCCGATTCTTAGACCCACCCAATATGTACCCAAAATTTCATAAGAATCGGTCGAGCCGTTTCGGAGGAGTACGGTAACTAACATTGTGACACGGAAATTTTATATATTAGATTTAAAATGTCCCACGATATGTTACTTGGTTCACGTATATGAAATATGTGTTAAATTGGTCTGAAACACTGACAAATCACTTATGAATAACTGAAATATAACTAAGTAAAGGACAATAATTTCAATCAAATTATCCAATCTGCGTATTTTTCCCTGATACGTGAAACAAGAGAGGATTAAAATACACACATCAAAAGTATCTAGGGATCAACATATATTTTTGCAATAACTTTTCTCCTGATTGATATTAATTAAAATTTTCTTTAAGGATTCATCAAATAAAGTGTTTTCGTTTGTCACAGTAACGATAAACCAAGTCACCTTTGCATTAATAAAGAAATTTGCCATTTTCCTAATAAAAGGATTTTTGACATTTGAACCACTAACATTAAAGTTCGAAAAAAAGACTGAAATAACAGTTTTCTTTAAAATTTTATTGGGTAACTTAAACAATTAATAATCCGTTTTTCTACCGCGAACACTAACAACACAAGAACATCGGTTTGGCATACTCAAAATGAGTTCATCCAAATCACACTGTGGAATGGCCGCCCATGTTCGTTGCAACAACAAAAAAAGGTCTTCTTGCGACTGGATACCCTCCATATTCGGCAGAGCTCTTCTCTGTAGCATATCCCATGCATGCTCAATCGAGTTCAAGTCTGGCGACTGAGCAGGCCAGGGCAGGACATTGATGTTAGCTGCGGCGAGAGTCTGTCTTACAACTCTTGCGGTGTGCGGTCGTGCACTAACATGCATTAACTGAAATAAGGGACCGATTTGCACTTGTAGAGGAACGATGACGTCTGATACAATCGTCTCAGCATAAATTTGAGCGTTGAGGTTGCCTCTGATCCAAATCAACTCAGTTCTTCCGCCGATCCAAATACCCGCCCATACCATGATGGTTCCACCACTATAAGGATGGACTTCCTGGCAGAATTTTAATCGCTGTTGGCGTCCAGGGGTTCTCCAGTGTCGTATACGTCTTGTATCCGGTCTCATACCAAAACGAGACTCATCAGAAAAGCACACGAAACGCCATTGTTCTTCTGCCCAATTTCTGTGTTCAAGAGCCCATTGATATCGAATCCTACGATTGTGCATTGCTATAGGTGGTACCCGTAGCGGTCTTCGGGAATGAAGGTTCACTTCATGCAAGCGGTTTCTGACTGTTTGGTCGCTAATTAAGTTCCCTGAAGAGTGATGAAGCCTCACGGCTAACATCATGGCGGTTATTGTTGGAGCTCTTCGAGTTAAGATTTGAATGTATCGGTCTTGTCTCCGTGTGGTGCAGCGATACCGTCCTCCATGGCGCTCAGCCACGGTACCAGTGCTTCGGTAACGTGTCCAAAGTCGACTGATAACACTCTGACTTGTATTCAGAGCTAAAGCTACAGTACGTTGCCGGGAACCAGCTTCTATCATTCCCACGGCTCTGAGCATTTCTTCCCTGCTTAAATGACGTCGCCGCTCCATAATAACGTTGGTTTTAATCAGTAGTAGGGAAACAGTAGCACTAATAATGTCTTCAATGCGTTGTATGTTTTTATAGGGAAAATATTGACAGCTTATTTTCATCTTTTACTCGAATTTGATTGAGAGTTCCTGATTCAAATTATGAAATGCACCAAAAAGGATCCATATAAATTTATAAAATCATAAATTTATTACAAAGCCACATCTCAATCTCAAGAAATCCGCATAAAAATGCTTGATCCCTAGACACTTTTGATGTGTGTAGTAAACGAAACAAGAAATTGTTATATCGCTTTCTCCCTCACTCTATTTCTACGGAGGTAATCCAAGCTCTATTTTTCATTCCCCTTGCTTATCCACATCCTTACTTCCTTACTAATATTATAAAAGCGAAAGTGAGTTTGTTTGTTACCTCTTCACGCTTTAATGGCTAAACCGATTTTGATGAATTTTGGTACAGAGATAGTTGGGAACCAGGAGACGGACAAAATTTAAATACGAATAGAGCAAGTTATTGCTTATCTCGAGAACGGCTGAACCGATTTTAATTTTTTGATTTGTTTCCGTGCCATTTAGCAGAACAACTATTAAAACTTTGTCGTAGGTACGCATTTAGGTAGGAAGAGAAATTCCGAAATATCGGAAACTCGAAACAAATAACAAACGTGGTAAATATATTCGTTTCAAGTGTTATTAATAAGGAGTTATTTGATGATTTCTCGAACACTGTTCCTATGTGCCCTTTATGTACCGGGGCGCGGTATCGCTTTCAACCAACCCACAATCCCCGGTCGAACAAACCGCAACCCCGGAGATAAGGAGGGTAAAGTAGTAAACAGTGCATTGCAACGCATGCCGGGCACACTAGTAAATTAAATATCCATAGCTTGTCTTGATTGCTTTATTTAATACTAGCTGGCGCCCACGGCTTCTCCCAGGTGATATCGAAAAGAAAAATATCCTATGCAGTATTCCAGACTATAATCTACCTCTGTGCCAAATTTCATCATGATCCGTTGAACCGTTTTGACGTCAAACAATTACAAACATCTATCGACCCATCCCTACAAACATTGGCATTTATAATATAAAAAAATATATAAAGTAGGAAGTAGGATAGCTGGCGCCCGCGGTTTCACCTGCGTGATATCAAAAAAAGTATCCTGTATTATTCCAGACTATAATCTACGTCTGTGCCATATGTCATCAAGATCCGTTCAGCAGTTTTGACGTGCAAGAGTAACAAACATCCATACATTCATTCTCACAAACATTCGCATTTATAATATCAGTAGATCTATAAGTTTTAAATTAGAAACACTGTTAAAACAATTAGGCATCAATTTTATTTATCATAAAAGTGAAACTAAACTAAAATATCAGTATCAGTCTATCAAACGAGCTTAATTAATCGCAACTAATAACTAGTAGGTATCGAATAAATTAGTGTGGTATAAAGCTCGAGTTTAGTTTAATAATTACAACGGGCTTTTGTGCAATGCCTATTAATTTATTGCATTAGCTTTAAATATTAATTTTATTTAGTGGAGTAAATATAAATGAACACGGAAAACTTGTGGGCTCAAAAGTCAAAGTCAATTATTAACCGTTTCGACGATTTGAATGCCAAAACTTTTTTTGTAAAAATAAACCGATTTCCAAATGACTTTTTCTTAATTTTTGTTTGATTCATAATGTTTTTTGGAAGTAAACTTATTTTCTTCGTTTTTTTTTTGGAAATTGTTTTGTTTTGAATAAACATTTTTATGCTTTTCGAGTTTTAATTTTTCATTGGTATTAAATTATATAAGGATACTAGCTTTTGCCCACGGCTTCGCTTCCGTCAAATTTGGGGTAACACAGTTCCCCTTTCCTGATTTGAAGGTACCTGCTACCTGTAGTTTTTGCCCTGGCGCCTAATTTATTGTTTTTCCCTTTTCTTCCCTCTTTGCCTATATCAGTCTCCAGGGTCAAAACTATTTCTGTACCCCAGTTCATCAAAGTCGATTGAGCCATTTAGGCGTGAAGACGTCACAAACAAACAAACTCACTTTCGCTTTTATAATATTAGTATGGAAGTAAGGATTATCCACGTATATTAGAAGAAAAAATATTCTTAGGTATAGAAAAAAACTCTTAATCTACTGAAGCAATAAAGATATTATTGATATGGAACATGGGTATCCCCGATAAAAAAAAAAAACGGCTTACAATGGACGGAGAAATCGAAAATGCAGTAAACGTACAAAAACAGTCGAATTGAGAACCTTCTGCTTTTTTGAAGTTTTTTAATAAATAGTCCATTATTAAACGACTTTTATCAATGTGGATGGGAGTTTTGAGCGTATACATTATTATATCTAATCATTAATTTATACGCTCTTATAACTTGCTTCGTTTGTTAGTATGTATATTGGTCAAATCTTGCAACTGAATTCCAAACCTCAACCTCAACCGATTGCGCTAAAACGGACATACTTATGCTTTTGATGACAATACATTTTTATGATAGACATAACTTAATCCTGCAGTAAAATTTTACCTCCTCACAAGACAAGAAACTGTCTATCTATACACGTTATGTGTATATTTTATGCCTTTTTCAAACTTATTTTTTGTTTCGTAAAAACAAAATCAAAACAAAACTTTATTATAAAACTGTCACAAAGGAAAATATTAAAATCGCAAAATCCTCTTACCATCAATAAACTATTCATTTCGTACTGACCTTTCATGTAATACTAAGCTGACATAAAACTTTTACTGAAAACAATAAATATAAGAACAAAATACTCCACATTGGGAGACGTTGCTCGCTGTAACAAGCATATTTTAATGAAGCTCTATGGCAAAGACCCCGTCGGGGGAGATTGCGACTTACTTACATAAAAATAGTTTGCTGCTTGCGAAACAATTAAGTGACAAGTTTTGGATGAAAATTAGAAGGAAAGCTAGACTTAAATCACCTAATTTACACAGGAACAGCGATGATTTTAATCAGCAATTTAAGAACAGAGTTTGTTTAGTTAACGTATTTGATAATGGCCTTACGATTGGCGATTTTTTTTTTGTTTTATTAGGATTTTCATTAAAAAAAAACCGAGTGTTAGAATAGTTTCTCTCAGTAGCCTTGTATGTGCCATTAAAGCCGTAATATTTCTAAAGATGTTGGTTCCCTTGCCATGGCGGCCCGTTTTTTATATGATCCGCTTTTTCGAGTTCAAACCAAGCAAGTATTAATGTAGCATTTGTAAAGTCTCATATATACTTTACTAAGTATAGTTTCTGAATACACTTAGACATCACTGACTAACGGTGAAGGAAAATATTGTGAGGAAAAGATAGACTTCGGTCTAAAATCGCCAAACCGCATTGAGCAAGCGTGATGATCAAGTTCATTCCTTCTCCTCTGTATGAGAAGAGGCCTCAGCCCCATATTCGGGATATAGAGGCAACAAAAACATTGTTTCTTAAGCAAACCATTGACTACGTTTTATTTAAAGTGACATAAATATATTTAAGTCATCATCTGCCTAGCCTTTTCCCAACTATTTTGGGGTCGGCTTCCAGTCTAACCGGATGCAGCTGAATATCAGTATTTTACATGGAGCGACTGCCTATTTGACCTCCACAGCACTGGGTAATGCGATACCCCTTGGTAAGACTGGTTGTCAGACTTTCGGAACACTGACTACCTGTAACGATTGTCAAATGACAGCCGGGACCAACGGCTTAACGTGCTTTCCGAGGCATGGAGGAAACTCGGTATGTGACGGGTCACCCATCCACAGACCAACCAAAGCAAGCGCGGCTTAACCTAAAGATTGGCCCGAGCGGCAGCTATTATTTAGCCACGAGCTCCTCACAAAAATCTATGTAAGTACAGTTCAATTAAGTTCCAAAATAGTATTGTTTATCCCAATCAGACTCTGAAAAAAACATTAAGAAACATTTCTCTTGAAAGCTTTTAAGTGAAAAAGTTTAAGCAGAAAATAAAATATCGCCTACAGTAATAAAATATCTTGACACAATCCATTTTATTTTGCCGCTAATATATAGGTACTTGGAATGAAACCACTTAAAACAAAATTCAAGCGACGATGCCATTATAAATCACAATTCCGATTACTCAAATATGAAGTTCCACGAACAAGGAGTAAAATGATCAAAGTGGTTAACTTTGGTATTAAATATAGACACGTATTTAATGTTAAGAATTAATTCCAACTTCTCAGATAGATGGTTTTGCCTTGGAGTGTAAATGTATTGTGGTTTCACAAAAGATGGGACACTTAATATCGAGGCTTGCGTGTCCTGTATTCCACATGTAACAGGGACTGGACGCTTTATTTGCCAGACTCAATTTAGATAGCCATCGACACGCTAACAGGAAGAAGAAATTATAACAACGCTAGAGATGTCGTAATACAAATTTAATAATAGAACAACTGCAGTCATTGTTGTAGCAGAACAAACAATCCCAAGAAAAATCCTTACTAATATTATAAAAGCGAAAGGGAGTTTGTTTGTTTATTTGTTTGTTACGTCTTCACGCCTTAATGGGTAAACCGATTTTCATGATTTTTGGTACAGAGATAGTTGTTTTTTTTAATTGGGTAATCAGAGAGAAAGAGGTAAGAAAAGAGAAAACTTAGCTTTGCTATCAATAAGGCGCAAGTGCAAAAGATACAGGCAGCAAGTACCTGCAAATCAGGATAGGGGAACTGTGTTATCCCGGATTTAAAGCAAGTGAAGCCGCGGGCAAAAGCTAGTAACGATATAAATTTAAAAACAGACAGAGATGCCAATAGCTGTATAAAATATTTATGTACATAGAAATGTTATAGATATGCAACTGTTTTATGTAATTGTAACTCAGTAATAAAGTCAATTTTGTTTGGTGAGTTACCATTGCTATCACTAAACAACCCGCAACCCCGGCAGGCGGTGGCCCTGGGAGGCCCCTTTAAAGACCTAAGGCTTAACGTGATTATTTTAAGGCGTGTATACAAAGTGGAAATTTTGTGTAAATATAACCGTGAAGCCACACTATAACATATTTTATGTAGGTGTAATTTTCTGTTTTATAGGTGACTAGCTTTTGCCCGCGGCTTCGCTCTCGTTAAATTCGGGGTAACACAGTTCCCTTTGCGCCTTATTGATTTGTAAACAACGCTAAGTCTTCCCTTTTCTTCCCTCTTTCTCCCTCACATCCCACTTTTTTTTTTTAAAAGTTAGCCTATGTCCGTCTCCTGGTTCCCAACTATCTCTGTACCAAAATTCATCAAAATCGGTTTAGCCATTAAAGCGTGAAGAGGTAACAAACAAACAAACTCACTTTCGCTTTTATAATATATTAGTAAGGATGTGATACTCCTATGATGTTTGCAGTATGACGTCATGAATAACTGTGTCATGCCTATATAGATCTATGAAGTAGTTTTTACATTTATTGTTGTTAGTATTGGCAAGTGTATCGAGATTTTTAAAATTGAATCTTAAAGCTTATTGATTAGATCACAAACTTCCAATTCAAAATACCTTTTATATACATGTACAGTACTTTAAAATGATTGATTAATTACTTACAGATTTATATTACAAGCTCATTTATCTATCGCGATAAAAAGCACGCACACATCTTTTTTACATCTTATAACTTTATTATTTGACTAGCTTTTGGCCGCGGCTTCGCTCGCGTTAAATTCGGGGTAACACAGTTCCCCTTGCACCTTATTGATTTGTAATAGCAACGCTTAGTTTTCCCTTATCTTCCCTCTTTCTCCCTCACATCCCACTTTTATCAAATAAAAATAAGCCTATGTCCGTCTCCTGGTTCCCAACTATCTGTGTACCAAAATTCATCAAAATCGGTTTAGCGATTAAACCGTGAAGAGGTAACAAACAAACAAACAAACTCACTTTCGCTTTTATAAAATTAGTAAGGATTTATTTTCCGTTCCATCGTTTACAGATAGGCAATAATATAACATTTATGACGTATGATGTATAAACATGTTTATAATATCGACAACCTATTCGTGTTTTGACAAACACCAAAACAATGGTTGTTCTGTTGTTATAGAGCTATATTTTCTTTTCATCTCCGTAAGAAAGTCGTAAAAGTTCAATGCTTATCCTTTGAGCTGGTTGTTATTTGGACCTATAACATTTCCTATACGAACAACAAGGTATTTCGAACTGGTTTTTATCATAAATATGATTATCCTTTAGTACGAGATTGCAGGTATATAAAATACTAGTTTCCGCCCGCGACTTCGTTCGCTTGGCATAGTTACTTTGGGCTAACGCTAACTTTAACCCGCGTGATGATCGAAAAAAAAAATTCTTTCCCTACCCTTTTCTTCCCTCTTTCTCCCCCTTTTCCTATTATTTTTTATCCTATGTCCGTCTCCAGGGTCCCAACTATCTCTGTACTAAAATTCATCAAAATCTGTTTGGCCATTTAGGCGTGAAGACGTAACCAAACAAACTAACTTTCGATTTTATAATATTAAATTAGTAAGGATTTCATTAAGATTCTTCTGCATTCGTTAGTTTTGACCATTGGTAGTTTGCAACATCTTTTAACCGAATTAACGGTTATTCGGTTGAAAATTGTTGCATTTGCAGTTTATCGAGTAAAAACCAAAAGCCAACCTGCTAACCTGGTGTCAGAGTTTTTATACCGCCCATGTGCATCCGACTTGGCTTTACATGCAATCAAGAAATACACTTTAGGCATGCTGGTTTCCTTACGATGTTTTCCTTCACCGCGGAATCGGAACATAACGGGCAAAAGAAGAAATATGGGTGGATGTTAGTCAATAGAAGTCTGACACTCCCCCCTGCTCCACTCAGAGCGGGAGAAGTTATTGATGATTCCCCAGCGGCAAAAAAGCGAGTTATAATAATACAATGCAATTAACATAATAACCTTAAAAATTTGATTCGGGCACATGCTTTGTCACACCATCCGAAATGATGGCAATACTAGTGGTAGAGTCGTAACTTCTAAATAAGACTTCAAACAACTTCAAACAACGCACCATTACAAAACAAAAGAAGGTTCTATCACACTTTGTGAATCGAATTACAGTAGGTGTCAAATATTTTGACGCGTTTTTCCTCGAAACTTCAAAGAAAATGCCAGCACTGTTGGATTTGGCTGCAGGAAACTTCGGGTTGCCGCCATTATGAATCCTAGTTTGATCTACACCGCTTTTTGTCGATCTGGGTCAAACTTTGTCGCCTATTGTGACATTTCGAAACATTCAGTGTCATTATTTTTGTAAAAAGCACTGTATATCTTTCAAGAACTTCTTAATTTGTTTAACGGAGCCAAACTGAACTACAGACTTATATATTAAGCATGAGAATCTATGTCATGTCGTGTAAATGTTGAAATAATAATAACCTAATTCAGAAACTAGATCAAACAACTTAGTTTTGCATTTACAATGCTGTCGGTTATGTTGTCCGCCACACACTTAGCAATAGTGGGGTTTGCAAGGCCCCTGGGCCGTGCTTATGTGGCGTGAAAGACGATTAGTTTTAATTTTTATTGCTCAGAATGTAAACTTCTATCATTTGTTTTTATGTAAGAGCTAAACCGTTTGAGCTGTCTTTTCATTTTATTTTAACCTCCAACGAAAAAGAGTCGAGTTATATTAATAACCCATCTCTTTCCCCTTTACACCTTTCGTTCTGTGAGGCGTCGCCTGTCTGGGGTTGCGGGTTGTTCGAAAGAGATACCGGAACGTAAAGAGCAATAGAAGGAACATGGGTGGGTTTTAGTCAGTACCATCTGACACTGCCCCTCCCGCTCCGCCCAGAGCGGGGGAAGTTATTTGATGATTTCCCGTCAAAATAAAAAAGCCGTTGCTTTAAAGG
This sequence comes from Ochropleura plecta, assembly GCA_905475445.1. Lineage (NCBI taxonomy): Eukaryota > Metazoa > Arthropoda > Insecta > Lepidoptera > Noctuidae > Ochropleura > Ochropleura plecta. The sequence goes on along the minus strand of FR997731.1, from coordinate 13,696,081 downwards.
ACAGTAACTCAAAGGGTTGGGCAGAGGTGTATGTTTTGTAGTACACCCATTGTCAGTTAAGTTAACAAGAAGGGTATATCAAATCCATAAATCCTGACTCCAGTCTGCCTCTAAGAAAACCTACATAAAGAAGCCGGGCCTGGACACAATTAAACCCTGGACATAGTTTAAAAACTGATCATGGTTATTGTCCTAATAAATACGGGTTAGGAACAGATGGGAGACAATGGCCCATAGATCGTGAATATTACAAAAGTCTCGTTAGCTCATCTATGAGAAAACAATGACGATCCCTATCGCTACGCTGCGATTTCAATATTCAATTATTCAGTCGACATTTCTCTTAGAAACTGATGGAATTGACTTTTGACATGTCAAGACCACTATCGGGCAAACCGTGATGAATGAAACGACATGGTAAATTGTATGATCTGTTCCTGAAAAACAGTTTCTGCAACCTACACTTGCGATCTCTCAATGCAAATCATTTTAGATTTTACAATACAAATAATTTTATATTCTACAATGTGAATTATTTCAATTGTACAGTATGAATCATTTTATATTGTAGAAAATGAATCGTTTAAAATTGTAGAATATGTATTATTTTTATTGTACAACACAAACTTATTTTAATTTATACAAAACGAATCATCTTACACAGTAAAGTTATTTTATCATTTTAGTTTGCACAACAATTGCGACAGTGTTAACAGTACAGTTTAGCTGATTTAAACGAAACGATCAATTTTCAAACAAAATCATTAATAACGAACAGGTTCAAGTCTTTCCAAACCTTTATTAACAATCTGTTTTTGTCCACAGCAAACGTCGGGAACTACGAGTGTGGGCGGGAGCAGTCGACACATAGTCCAGGAAGTGGTCAACAAGCAGCTAGCTACCAGGTACGCCCGTGTACTACTATCGCAACAAAACATGTCCCGCTTATGGTTGTTCACACTGCGCTGGTCTAGCCTTTACGTTTTTCGGCTTCCTTTAGCTACGAGTAGTAGTAATGGTTCAGTTAACGTTTCTGTAATGGCTTTTTTGGGACAGCATTGCTGTAGCTGTGCCCTGTTTTAGTTTTAATTGGTTTTTGGCCTGTGTAAATCATTAAATGTCACATTAATCATCAGTACTTTTAAACGTCATTATACAAGACAGTACTCCAATGCGCCTATGCTTCGCCACTTCCTGGTATTTTAGCTTAAACTTTGAAACAAGAACTAAATAACCACAACGAGTAGCGCTTTTTTCTCACAAAGGCACTTTGCACAGTAAAGTTGTCAACATTTAAATCACAACTTCATGTTCCTTCGACCACTGTTCACTTACTGAATTTAACATAAATGATATAAAAATTTTGTAGTCATAATAACATTATTTTTCTCCCCGAAATGTTAGGCAGAGGTGTATCTAATAGCACACCCATATTAGGCCAGTTATATTTAGGTCATAAAGGGCAACCCGTTTTACACCAATCGGGAACGAATTGAAAAACGTCGTTTGTTTTACGTGAGAATTTGTCACTGCTGTTTTAGGCTCCATAACACCCTCGTCTAACGGCTTGAATGTACGTCATGATTATATGTCAAAAAAAAGGGCAAGCCCAAAACTTAGACAGTCTGTATACAATTATTAGAGTCCATTTGATAATTTATCAGCCAGCATTATAAACTACGCAATTAGAAGTCAAGGCTTACCAATTTGAGACTTAGTTAAAAAAAAAAACTTTTAAGTTTCCACGCCATGGTTCTGAAAAGCAAAAAAGTGGATCAACGAACACCCCAACATGTCAATGTGATGAACAACATTCAACATATGCGGCTTACCTGTTGTCGCACCTAAGCAGTTGAAACTACAAGAGATATCAATGGAATAATTTGTAAAACTATTAACAGTAATCGTTGGTACAATATAGGAACTGGTCTCACTGTGTAAAATAAGCTGAAATATTGGTAATTTGTCTCCTACAACTAACTGGCAAAAACATTGAATGATTGTCTAATCTATAATCAGTTATATATTATATTATTTAAATAACAATCAAAATATGAAATTGCGTCACTGTGACGTCAATTCCTAATAAACAATAGCAGAGTTAGATGGTAATCTTCACACTTTTGCCTTTATCCGAATTTATTTGGGCTCGGCAAAGCATTGCGGTCTTTCACACCTGTTAGTTGTCGTCACTGTAGTCACACCCTTTTTGTTTGATTTTTTAATTAACTGTTGTTATGGCATACGCTATTTTATAATATTTATTTATTTATTTAAACTACGGACTTAATGCCATTTTTTTTGGGGTGGGAAATAATCAAATAACTTCCCCCGCTCTGGGCGGAGCGGGGAGGGCGTGTCAGACTTTTACTGACTAAAACCTACCCATGTTCCTTCTATTGCCCTTTACGTTCCAGGGCCGCGGTATCTCTTTCGAACAACCCGCAACCCCGGCAGGCAGGCAGGCAGGAGGGTCTGGCAAGCCCCTCTGCTTCGCTGACATCTCTTTGAGGCGCGCGTGAAACACGAACGCGCCGTCGACACAGCCTGTCGTCAATAGACGGACGGACGGTGAGCTACCCATTGCTCACCGTCCACAGGCCCGCATCTACGGTGGCCGGGAGTCGTCTCGTGGCGCCCGGCGCCCGGGGCGTCTCCCGCGGCGGCTGGGTTGGTTTGAGGTTCTCTCCCTCAAACGCCCGGCCTCCTCCTTCACTAGCATGACTGCTTCGCAGAAGGAGGTGACCGCTTCCCATTCCCTCTCGCTCCGGACCACAGACTGAACCAGGGCCGGACGCGAGAGATCGCCGCCGCCGATCGTCTCTACGAGGGCACGGCGGTGCTCCGCCCAAGCTGGGCAGACCGCCACTGTGTGCTCCACCATGTCCTCCGGACGATCATCACAATGGTCACACCCGGGCGTTTCCTCCCGTCCGATTATGTGCAGGAACCTCACAAAACTTCCGTGTCCGGTGAGGACCTGCGTCAGGCGATAGGTGATTGTGGCGTGCCCTGCACGGGGTTGCGACAGTCGCTCTCTCCATGCCACCATGAGATTGCACCGTAGGTCTGTTTGCTGAGCGGCAATTTGCCGCGGTAGCGGAGTTTCCCCCCGGTATAGGGCCTCCGCGCGCCACTCATACAGGCGCGCGAGGATCATCGCCTCCAGATCCCATGGTGGTAGACTTAATGCCATAAGGCATTCTCTACCAGTCACCTTTGGGTAAAATACGACAATATTGTGATAGGGTACAAAAATTATATAATATTTATATATATATCTCTAAAACTATTTGTTTTCGGAAAGGTATATTTTTATACATATACTAATACACATGTATATATAAAATAAACTAATAAATACATTTAAAAAATAAATAAAAACGAAAAAAATTAACAGTAATTACTATGACTTTTAATTGGTAGACGGACCTAGACGGACCATTAAAAAAGTGAATTTACTTTCAGCTTTTTTAATGTCAAAGGGACGAAGGGGCGGTCGAAGGGATTGTTTTAGAATATCAGTTATCTTTGCCAAAATACCAGATATTTTGTATGACTTACTTTGCTATCATCAATAGATTCTCGTTACACTAATTGCATAAACCTTTTGCGTTTGAAATAGCTGCATCGATTAAAGTGTCTACAAAATCGGTTTTCTGACCTATACGAGTATAACTTCTATTTCTGTTGAAACCTAATCGTTGAGTTGATTTTATACTGAAACCCTGTCTCCGTTGGTAAGTTCCCGATGTCAGTACAAGTCTGACTCTCCCTTTCGCTGCGCCCAGAATGGAAGGAGTCATTTGATGATTTCCCATCCAGGTTTACAATTTTTGCAATACAATCGTGAGTTTATCTGGTTTTTGTGAGGAACTATGTCGAGTTTGCAAATAGGTATATTCAGAGCTGTGATAAAAATACTGTAACTGCTTTAACTGTACTGCTGTATATAACCGGGCTTCTTTTGATAGTTTTCGACAATATTTTATGGAAATATCTATTTTCAGTTTTCGACGAAAACTGAAAATCAGGCTGAATTCCGTCTTCGCTTTCAGCTGAAAAGAGAAACACTTTCAGACGAACTCCTACTGTAACCTACTTGTAGGCAAATTGGCAGGTCTGAAGGTACAAAATAAATACAGTGACATGTTTCTAGGGAGTTCGTTGCTAAACTTTTGCTTTCCAGAACCATGGCGTGGAAACTTTAATGTTTTTTTTTGTTTTAAGTAAGTCTCAAACTGGTAAGCCTTGACTTCTTATTAAGTAATTTATAAGGCTGGCTGATAAATTTATCAAATGGATTTTAAAAATTGTTGATAGTGCCTAATTTATAGGCTTTTTTTTGGGGTGGGTAATCATCAAATAACTTCCCCCGCTCTGGGCGGAGCGGAAGGGAGTATCAGACTTTTACTGACTAAAACCCACCCATGTTCCTTCTATTGCCCTTTACGTACCACCATACCTGCCACCGTAGATGCGGGCCTGTGGACGGTGAGCAATTGGTAGCTTACCGTCCGTCCGTCTATTCCGAACAACAGTGACAAATTCCCCTAGAATCAAACGACATTTTTCAATTCATGCCCGATGGATAGAAATAGGATCGTCCTTTATAACATATGACCTAAATATGGGTAGATATGCTATTAGAACACCATACGTGTTATTATGACTACAACATTGTGTTATCATTTACGTATGAAGTATGATCTAAAATGGTAATAATAAAACTTATGCTTTAGGAATATCAATCAAATCGACTGATTACAATTGTTTCAATAAAGAGACTCAATTAGCTGTGTGCAAAAATACCTATCTACAATTAAATAGAAATGCGGCATATTGAAATCAACAGTCAAAACCGCGGCTTTATCGAGCTGCTAAAATGTTTGTATCCATTGTGTTGCCTGTCATTGATATTATTTTGATATGTTAATTATCGTGTTTACGTGTGTGAATGCAAAGCAACAATATTATGCTTTGTATAACAACGCTTCATGCACTATGATTCGTTTACTTACCCCAACTTAATTCACTTGGGTTAAGTTTATTATAATTAAAACCTGATCGATAAGTTGTTGTTTGTTGCTGCACTAGAAAACTAAAAATAAGAATTGTACTAAAAAGTCATAAAATTATGATTAAATAAGGGATCATAGACTACTAACTGTGAAGAAAATTCGACTAAAATTTGTTATCATACTTTAATCTTTATATGCAGCACTGGTTATTAATATGTTGTGGAAGTCAGATAGGTAGACGTTCCATGTAAAATACACGTATTTAGCACCAACCGGTTAGACTAGAAGCTGACCCTAACAAATTTAGGAAACGGCTAGGCATACGATAAGATATACTGAATTGGGCTCGCGTGGTAGATTTTAACCCCTCCTTGTGAATATGAGAGCTGTGTCCCAGCTGTGGGACATTATAGACAGTAACAATGATGACAAAAATGCCAAAATGGTTTTCCAAGAACTATTGTCTTAAAAAGCTCAACACACATCAATTTAATTAAAGGCTTCTTCAACGGGGGCATTCGCCTACAATGTAACAGTTGAGTTATGGGCATTTCATCAGTGAGTTCGCCAAACCAAGCATTACAGTACGAAACTTTTAGCTTCTTCTTCTGCTCAAAGTCGAATCTTAGATAAGATTCGACCCTTTATACAACAATACTATTTGTCGCACTAGTATTATAAGGCTAGACTTCAAACAAGATATACTGAGTTTAATACATCACTATAATTGATATAAGTTGTAATCTGAGATGGTCACTACGCTACAGTGATAGCGGTACAGAGCACAAAATAAAATGACTCACGAGGAGAGTGGATCGGTTTGTCTGCTTATAACCACAATAACTTCAATTTATTTGACGGGCCTGTTGGTCTAGTGGTTAGTGGTCCTGACTGCTGAGCCGGAGGTCGTGGGTTCGATTCCCACCCAGGACAAACTTTGTGTGATAAGCATGATTGTTTGTTCTGTGTCTGGGTGTGATTTATCTATAATATGTATGTATTTATAAATTATATAAGTATGTATATCAGTTGTCTGGTTACCATAACACAAGCTTTGCTTAGCTTGGGATCAGATAGCCGTATGTGAGTTGTCCCAAGATATAAAAAAAAAAAAAACTGTGATCATGGCGTGTGAAAAATAAACATGGTAAATATATATGTCCAAGCAATAAACGCAGATCCTTTTTTCTGTTCCAAACATTCGTATTAACTCCTTGTTTGTTTGTTTAAATGAAATGAATGAATTTGTTTTAATTCCTTGTTTGTGTATAAAACCAAGAAAAACGTGTGTGTGAAAAATCTGTGTAGGTATCTCACTATACTCGTATATCAGTGTATCTCAGAATCGAATGGAAGATCATTAATAAATTACAAATATTTCGTTCCGCATTTTATTGTTATACTTAAACAGACATCATATACGTCATGTTTTGTCTTTTATTCAGTATCATTCGCTTGTAATTAAACGTCTGATCAGAAATGAATTTAATATTAAAACAATCCAACGGTTATGGCAGTTTACTGAAAGATAATTAAAACCAAAGCAAATGAAGATTCTTGTGTTATTAAATTGGAATCGTATGAACGTGGAATTTATTTATTTACAACCATATAAATACAAGTTATTGTACAGTTGAAAGAAATATTTTAATAACCAAAAAGTATTTAAAAAGGATAATATTTTTGTGTTCACCAAAAATGTTAAGGTACATCTATGTATGCATTTCTAAAATATTGATCTTAAACCCGTTTAATTGTTTTACTATAATTAAACTACTCGGCCAACAAAATATGTTACATCAAACAAATTCCAAATTAACACCAAGATATAACACTTTTTTATTGTAGTGCGCTGCAAATATTCTATTGTAACAATAACTATTGCAGTGCATTATCTGAAGTAAAACTAAAAAAACAAATGCTTGTTTTTAAAATTAGGTGTATTATTATTTTTACAATTTTGCAACAGTTGTTAAATAGATGCTCGTTATGACATATTTTAATTAACATATTTTGGTGCACATTCAGTATATTTGGTGGAGCACAGGCAAAACTAGGTAAATGAAATGGGAATAAATTGACGTACTTTTAAATACCATCCATTTAAAAATACCACGAAAAAGTTCAGGCTACGAGGATGGTTGAGTTTCTGTGAAAGGATGAACTCTCACAAAAACTCAACCATCCATGATATACATCCACGCATCTCAATGCAATTTATAATGAATTGTGAAATATTTTGTACGCTGAAAATGGCAAAACATGTTGAACCAACAATTTTAAACCTGTTCCATCCATATGTGCATATCCAATGTATCATGTTACACATGTCTATACAAATAAATTAATCTTTATCTTATTATAATTACACTCCGATGTCGATGTCTGTAGGTGCAGCATTGCCAGGGCACGAACCAAAGGAGAAATGGAATGAGAAATTATTCGTGCAAACGGAATATCCAATAATCTATGTCTAGGCGGTCTCAGTTGATATTAGGGCACGGGGGAAATAAAAATTCTCCCAAGCTAAGATTTCTTCCAGGCAATCAGACTTACTAAGATGAGCACGACCTATTTTATGGTTCTGGGATTGTTAAATTCACGCACATTTCGTATAGTGAAAGCTAGTCTTCTGTGTGAATCAGTGGCGAAGAATCGCATATTATCATGTTAGGCAATTTAATCGTAGATCAAATAGAATTCCAAGATCTTTACCCGAATAAACACGAGAATCTTCTCAAGTATATTGAACCCGATTAGGATATGACAATGAAATGTAACAAAATCACTTGTTCGAACTGTCTGATGTGACCTTTACATACATTTTCTGGTTAAATTATTACTCTTTTCATGTGGAAATCCACACGGATACCGTTTATATCCGGCGTCTGGTCGGACTTGTACTTACTTAATGATATAAGAAGGGCACAGGTTCTCCGGTAGAACAATCCACTACCCATGGTACGGTTTTGACACGTCCTTGAGGAAACAAAGTCATGAACATAATTGTAATTTACCTTTGTTCGTTCTAATTAAATACATGTTCAATCTATTAAATTAGCTTGGTACATAGCTACACAACTAAATACATGTCTTAACGAAATCCGGTTCGCCATTATTTACTTAATTAAAATTTAATAACCAATACACTGGCTGGTCGCAGAATTTCAGCTTTTTGCTTTGCGAAATATAATACTCGACATTTTCCGTCGACCGCCTCTGTTATCGATTCTATGATCCAAGATGGCCTATAAAGGCTTCTAACAGTTACTACGGCATATTGCCTGTAGCGTATATAAAGCTGAGGTTATGATCTTTAGACTGCTTGAACATTTTTATTAGCGTTGAATGGAATCTCAATGCAGTATAATGAACATATTTAAGTTTGTTTTATGTTTTAAATGCAAAAAAGACTTTACCTTTTTATAATTAAACTAGCTTCCGCCAGTGACTTCATCCGCGTGGCATAGTAACTTTGGGCTAACGCTAACTTAAAACCGCGTGATGATCGAAAAAAAAAACTCTCCCCTCTTTCTCCCCCTTTTTGTAAAGGTTTATGTCCGTCTCCAGGGTCTCAACTATCTCTGTACTAAAATTCATCAATATCGGTTCAGCCATTTAGGCGTGAAGATATAAGAAACAAACTCACTTTCGCTTTTATAATATTAGTAAGTATTTATTGTTTGGCAACCGCATAGACTATGTCCTGCGTAAGTACAATAGAATACTTTTATCCTGTTAGATATAGCATGGTGCGGTAAGTCAAGGTAACCTTACCGTATGCTTAGTTACCTTACTCCCTACTTCTAGTATATTTGTTCCTACCACAAAAGAGACTGCGGTCACCGCATAACTGTGTACTTCAATGTCCCTCTCACCACACTGACTTCATTCACTGATAATTCTTTGTCCAGTCTATTTATTTATCTATATGTCTATCTTTTAAAATTAAAGTTCGCGAGTATATTCGTAAAAAGTAGTATCGTGACATCATTAATGTTATCCCCATTGTTAATCTGTTTACCTGCATTTTAATATTTATTTATAGTATTTTATTTATCCATGTAGTATAAATTAATAATTTATTTTCTGTTTTATAACTACACTGGTCTTCTCTGCATTATTTAAAAGTTTACTGTTAGAAATTTCTACCGCATTAAGTCCGCCTCTGTACTTTGTGCTTGAAGTATTAAATAAATTAATAACCTTCTACTTACCTTACCGTAGGATAACTACCGACCTTCGAATGGGTTAGCTGTGAGAAAAAGTTCCTACTATTTGTAAATCGTTGTGCGTTTGTATATCAATACAGTGAAAATAGGTACCTACCTTATATCTTCAGAGTTTTCAATGTTGCTGCTTAACATAAATAATGTCTGTCCTATCGCAGGTCTGCTGGAAGAGATTTCTTGATGAAATAAGCAATAGCTAGTTGTTGCATTTTCTTGCTTATTTTTTCTAGTAACATTAATTCAGACTTAATAGTATAATAACGTGTTCCATTGCCAAATTATACATTTACCAACCTGTTACTTGAGAAATATTTCTAAAATGCTACAAATACGGTGTTTTTTCCAGCGTTGCCAACGTAGCAGTTCGTAGTTTATGCTAGTCTAGAAAATTTAACTTATTTTAATATTCTCTTTAGTTTTCTTGGCTCAAAAACAAGAAACTTAATGATGTGTCACAACTTACACCTGAATCTTTTGTTTTCAAATGTGCGAAGAAAAGGAGGTTTTATTTTGTAGTAAATAATTTGTTAACCTTAAATATCGTGAAAAAGGTTCTTATCGGCAGCTATGCTAATACGTGGGACTCAAATATACGTATTACTGGAATCCCACCCCAACTATCTTTGGGAGAAAAGTAGGTAGATGATGATGATAATATGATAAGGGAGTCGAAACACGATAATCCTTGTTTTCGACTTTTCTGCAATAAACGAAAAAAAAAACAGCAAATTCATGCTTAATTTTATTATACCATTTGCATCTTATTACGTTTTACCGTGCGAAAAATCATTACCGTTTTCTATAGCCCGTTTCCTTTGCAAAAGTTCAGTGGGGAAGCGATATTTTTCATTGTTAAAATATTTTTCCCTCCGACTAGTAAAGTGCGACCCCAGTTTTTGCCAAAAGCACTTCTTTTATCACTTTTTCGCTGCCTACAAAATATTTTGGCACAACAGATTTCACGGCAACCTAACCTTTGTTTTATCGTTCGTTCTTTGTATAAAGGTACAGGTACGACGGCACATCAAGTTCCAAAAAACCATTTTAACCTGATCTCTCTACTACTGTGTGCGATTCGTAGTAGAGAGATCAGGTTATAATAGTTTAGTATAGGTTGACTTGCCGTCGTCTATTTGAACGAATATGGTGTTTCTATTCACTCGTTCTAAAATGAATATTTCATAAAAGAATTCAAATCAGAATAAGATTGATTCATGGTCTAAAACAACGGATCAAAATTTCAGTACATAGATTAACACTCACACACTGTACTCATGTAAATGTGAAAAAACACATCCCAGAAAATCTTAAATTGAAAAATGAAATTACATTTTTTAAGACACATCCTTTTAAATAATAAATAAACCAACTTCACTTTATTCATAATACCACTAAGAGTCAAGCATTATATTTTATTACGTAAATATGATGGTGTGATAAAGGTTTTTGCGAAATAACGCGAAGAACTGAATAAATTTTGTGAGCGGGTAAAAAGAGAAGAGTATAATGAAATTGCTTGTATCAATTCGTTTGATTCAGCTTTTTTGTTTTGCTTTTAGTTCTTGATGTTTTTAATCAGGGGAATGCTGTGTTTTGTGTTTCGTAAGCATGACCTTACCAAAAACACTTGGGTTTAGAAAGTAAATAGGTTATGCCGACGTATACAAAATTGCAAACTGGTTACAAGTACAATACTAGAATTAGGGACCAATTAGTTCAGCCAGGTTTCACTTTTATGGGGCACTGTTTAAAATGTTACAATTAAATACGGACTCATATCCTACAAGTGATTGAGACAAAATTTTTATCTTTTATAAAACGCCGCATTTATGGACGCAAGCATATTAAAATGGGGGTTATATTGATCATTAAAATGCTTGGCTCAATGCTGGTCTTGTCCCGCAGCCATAGGGGCAAACTCATTGATTAGCATCTGAAGTTATTGTGGCAGCTGCAGAAAATTGTCAGACCATCTTTGCATTGTATTTGTATGGACTCAATTTCATAACATAGTTTTGTAGTGCATGACTAACTTACGCACGACTATGCCTAGGTCGTTGAGAAACTGTCATGCTCACTTAAATGTATCTCTGATGGTGGTAGGAGTGTCATTTAGTTCCCTTCAAAATGGTTGAGTTAAATGGGCCTGATCCTTGCGTCATGTTCGTAACTGGGACTGTCAGTTAGGACTGGTCATCTCTTAGCTGCCAAGGCTTATTTTGTTTTTTTTTTCTTTTTTAATTGATATTTTTGCTTTACTCTGAATGCTCTTAATGTTTACGTCTTTCTACATCGTTCTTACATATTTGTATAATCTCAACATAAATCATAAATTTCAAAGAGGATCCTTTTTTATTTTTGGATGGGAAATCATCAAATAACTTCCCCCGCTCCCGGGGGTGAGTGGCAGACTTTTGCTGACTAAAACCCATCCATGTTCCTTCTATTTGCCCTTTACGTACCGGCGCCGCGGTATCTCTTTCGAACAACCCGCGACCCCGGGAATGAGGGTCCTTGGAGTATCTTGCCCATTCTTTTGCATAGAGATCAACGCTTTGGAATGGGCAACAAGTTGTTTTGCCGTGATTAGGACTGTAGCTTCGTCTTGAACCTTGACATTTAAAAGTGCCATAGTCTCATTTAAATAAATGTTTTCGTTTAACTCCTCTCTAAGTCTTTTTAAATATTATGATGATAAAATCATAAGATCTATCGGCCACTAAACATACTTTTATCATTGAGTTTTTTATCATAATTTGGAAATTCTGTGTCTCAAAATCCGACAATCCGACATTGATCAATATAAAAACGTGTTCGGTCAGTTCGGTGTGTTGATAAGCTGCTTACTATATAAAAAAAAAATGATATTTTTGCGCGGTTTAATCTTCATCTTGATCATAATTATCAAGTTAAAGACTTGATAATTATGATTTTTTATGATATTATATTATTAAAACTTTAAGAATTTACTGGTAATAACTGGTTTTTTTATGACGATAACGTAGCAAGGTTTAGTTCAAAACACCAGTTAGTTCTAAGCTGTTTATGATTATGGGAGTTAGTTTACATATACTGCAAGTACCTCCTTTTGATAACGATTTAAACTTAGCTAACTTATGGCAAACATCAAGTTTCAGTGAAGCTTTGTTGGTTAAGATTTCGACGTGCACTTGTAAAGGTCTTGCCTAAATGCGAGATGTTCTAGTGGCGTTAACTTCGTCAAGGAAGAGTTTAAATGTAGGTTAAACTTCGTTTTAAGAATTTTGGAAGTGGGTTTTTGTGTCAACTTAATCGTGACTTATCATTATTATTCATTTCTGAAAAAAGAGAGTTCATTAAGAAAAAGTGCGTATAATTTTATTTGACTCAAACAAGATACGCAACCTTGACACCAGTGAGTAAAAATCTTTCTTTAGCTATTGCAGAAAATCTCACAAAATGGTAATAGCGGTTTCCTCCAAGGAGCATTTGTAAACCTCGACAAGTCTACATAGATACATAGGGAACTCTCGGAAGTTGAGAATGTACCCGCAATACTCCGTGATTCAATTCACTCAGATCTTTGTAAACATTTCCGTTATCCTTATTCTTGTCTTGAAAAGTGGTTGCACCCAAAGTGTTACTTTCGTATCTTTTATTGTTTGTTCACTTTTGTTACTACATCTGATAAACATTGTTGGGGAAATAATATACACGACTTAAGTGTTAAATCATATTTAACACCTAAATGATAAATGATGTTTATTTTGCAAGTAGGTTTTCACAAACACTTTTAAAAAAAAAGTATTTTTAAAAAAAAAAAAACTATATGAGGTTGGTGTTTTGTACTCGACTACTCTGAGAAGAAACAGCCGAAACAAACTCAGAGGTCATAGTCTTTTTTAAGGTCCAGACAAAAAAATCTTGGTCAACTTAAATGCGGACTATGCAGATTAGTGTCTGAAATGGTCTTTTTAAGAAAGCACCACAGCAACACAGATTGAGTAGACCTGTCCAGTCAGTGCAAGCATTTGTCAGTTATCGTGTAGCTCGACTCAAAACCCAAGGAGCTCAACGACACGACGAACAATGCCAAAAAAAGGACATTTGTGTAGGTCCCTTATAGTACCTACTCAAACTGCCAGACAATCGTCAAAAACAAACAAGGTAAATAAAAGTTGTGATCCACATGGTCGTCACATTTACAATAAACAACTACAGACTAGAAAATATTTACAAGTCAAATTTTTCTTAAGTCCTGTTATCATCCACCAGATTATTGTGTAAGCTCAAAATTTTCAACAGCCCGATATTCGAGTTATCATAATATCCATATACCGAATTATAAAGTTTACCAGTTAGCTTGTGCTGCGGTCGTACGTTTGACAGCAAAAGTACATGCGCGGTAGTTTTAAAAACGAACGGAACTTTATCGTCCATTTTTGACTCAACGCAGTTCAGTTCGAAAATTCGTCCGGCCATATTGAATTTTGACGGTGGCTGTCACGCGTATTTCGTTTTAATCCTTCCCGATCGCTCACTATTTTAAAGTTATTATTGAAACGGCAGACCCACACCGCAAATACTTTACACTGGAATATGTAGCCAAATTAATGTTCTGATTAATTATATGGTTTGGAGTAGGTACACATTATATTTGCAGTTGTTTATTTGGCTTTTATTTATGAACAGACGTTTATAAATAAAAGTTTTTTTTTGCTTTGGCTTACAGGTTAGCGCCTCGCCTCTCATACATAAGGTTGTGGGTTCAAACCCGGGCAAGTACCAATGTGATTCATTTGTACTTTCTTTTTGTCTAAGACATCACTGACATCGGTGAAGGAAAACATTTTGAGGAAACCTGGGCTTAAAATGAATATAAGGCTGCAATCGCCAACCCGTATTGAGCAAGCGTGGTGATCAATGCTCGTGCCTTTTCCCTATGAGAAGAGGCCTTTGCCCAGCAGTGGGTCAGTTATAGGATGGTTTTATTTAGCTTTGCCTGATAATAGGTATTTTGGGTGATCCCACCCTCATCTTCACTCACTTAAGTACAAGTATTGGTAGAAACCTCATCATTTGCTTAGCCTTTTTCTAACTGTGTTAAGGTCGGCTTCCAGTCTAACCGGATGCAGCTAAATACTAGTATTTTACATAAAGCAACTAACTATATGACGTCCACAACCCAGTTAGAACTAGCTCATACGATATCCCTTGGTAAGACTAGTTGTCAGATTTTCGGGACGGTAACTATCTAAAACGACGGTCAAAGCTCTAGAAATGTCAGCCGGGACCTACAGTTTCACATGATTGCCGGCCGAATTCGTTCTTGCCTTGCAAGAACGAATTCGGCCGGCATGTAACGGGTGCTTGCTTATCTACAGACCAACGCATGCAAGCGCGGCTAAACCTGCGCCCGTTATTATGTAGCCACGAGGTCTTCAAAACCCTTGAGCTCCTCATAGGCTCCTACCTTTTTAGTTTTTAAGGTGCTGTGGCATACAGTGTGCAGCAATTAAGCATTGCGGGAAAATAAACGAGATATGAGAGGAAAAAGTATGACCGTGTTTTGTTAAGTTTCAAGTCAAATTTTCGATCAATATTGCTTTGTAATGATGTTAAGATATTCTGGGTTTTGCCTAAAACGGCCTAAATCATAGGTTCAAACTGAAGATAAATTGCCCTTTGAAGTGAGAAAACTTTCAGCCTCTCGCCAGATTGTTCGATTGAACTTTGACCGCTTACATCCGTCGGTTCCTACGCCATTCAAACTTGAAGGGACAGGCAACGTCGCATTGAAGGGTCAATGACTTTGTAGTTTCTTTCATCTATCTAAGGCGAGTGCCTTAGATAATAATAAATTTGTTATGATTTTGTTTGAGGAGTTCATGGGTGAAAAATAAGAGCCACTTGGGTCAATCTTTTTTGACGACACGGTTGGCGCAAGGGCTGAGCGATCGACACTGCGCTGCGTGTCGCGGGTTCGATCCCCGCACTAAATGAATATTTTTGTTGCCTACACATAGTTGTTTCGGGTCTGGTTAT
Source organism: Ochropleura plecta (assembly GCA_905475445.1). Taxonomy (NCBI): domain Eukaryota; kingdom Metazoa; phylum Arthropoda; class Insecta; order Lepidoptera; family Noctuidae; genus Ochropleura; species Ochropleura plecta. The sequence goes on along the minus strand of FR997731.1, from coordinate 13,680,804 downwards.
TTGTGTATGTGAGCTTTAATTTTTGTACACATACCCACGATACAGGAGAAATCCTAGCGTGGGTAAAAGTTAAAAAAAAAACTGGTTAAACTGCGTTTGCCTGGGTTATGGGTAAACCATTTACTACATTTTGAGTTTCCTCCGTGCCTTGGAGACCACGTTGAGCCATTGGTCCTGGCTGTTATTGTAGATCTTTGACAGTCGTTACAGGTGGCCTGATGCCCAAAAGTCTGACAACCAGTCTTACCAATTGGTATAATTTTCTCAGTAATGAAATTGGGTTGTGAAGGTTTAATATAAAGGGGCTCCATGCATACTGGTATTCACCTGCATCTGGTTAGCCCAAGAGCCCCAACATAACTGGAAAAAATCTAGGCAAATTGATCGTGAGATAATATTTTTTTTCATTTATCTACCTAAAAACTGAGTCTATTAAACCTAAATAAAGATAGATTTTTATGTGACGTTAAGAAAAACCGAGAAGTCAAATATTTAATTTATGAATGTACATTTAGATATATATTTGTATACTAGTATCATCATTTTCCTGCCCTTGTCCCATTCTATTTTGGGGTCGGTTTTCTTCCATTCTTCCCTATCAGACGTCACGGCATCATTTACTCCTTTCTCCTTCATAATATCATTCCTTACACAATCTATCCATCTTTTCTTTGGCCTTCCTCTCGCTCTCCGTCCATCAACATTTCGATCCATCACTCTTTTAGTCACATGTCCTTCTTTTCTCTCTTATATTGTATTCTAGTAGCGGTATGTTAAATCGACCTGACTATGACTGAAATTACTTAATGGAAAAATTGCCAATATCTTTTATTCTCATTATTTAATATCAGAAAAGGTAAAGTAAAAAAAAGTCTTCTTGTTTATCGCGTGGTTAGTGCCTAATCTGGTAAAAATATTGTTAATGATATAAATAAATTACTAATATTATACAGCAAATATAAACAAATAAATATGGAAATTTTATTTTACGCATTTATCGGAACCCATCCGATTTCGGTCCGTAATTGACAATTTATCTAACAGGAAAAAGTCGCAATTTCCCGTAATCTACCCCTATTCGAGCGAGGCCTTAGAAGTGTTTATATTCCACCCAAGGCTCGTCTGTTAAACCGATTATAAAAGGCGTGAAGACTTGAATAAATTCTTGATGGATTGGTTCGGAAAGATAGCCGATACAGAAATATATGTGGAAATAGTGTAAAGTAAATTAAAAGATAACATTTTATTACATTCCACGTCTCTTTTTTAAAAGAAAAAAAACATAAATTTTATTCAGAGTGATACCTACTGTACAATACTCCTCAGCCACTAAGCCAATCGTGTTGTCGAGCAACACGACTGCGTGGCTGCTGCGCTGCGTCTCGCAAGTTCGATTCCCGGACCGGAACAAATATTTGTATGACCTACGGGTAAATGTTCCGGGTCTGACTGATTGTGGATGAAATATTTGTTAACGCGCCCATGATACAGATGAAATTCCTAGTGTGGGGCAAAGTCCTTTTCAATTCATAAAACGACTTACTATTTTTTAAACATTTACTTTTGTGTTGTTTATTTTTTTTTTATAAATACTCAGGGGACACGTACAGTGAAAACTGTATTAAAAACTCTAGCAGAACGATTTTGTGATATTATAATTAATTAAAAAACGCCTACTTGGTTTTAAACAAGGAACTTACTATTATTTTAGTACATACAAATAAATGGTGATTGTGTTATACTTTCTGGCTCAACTTTAACTAACCGTTCTGTAACTGTTCTATACCTCACTAAGAACGAAACAGTTTTAGTTTAGTTCGAGAGGTTGTTTGTTTTATTCCCTTATTTGGTTGTTTGGGGCAAGAAAACAGTAAAGCCCTTATCGCTCGATACTCTGTTTTGTTTTCCCTTTATTACTTCGTTTCTTATTTTGATGAGATTTCCGATTTCGATCTTGATAATCCAAAGCGATTTTTTGGTATGTATCCGATTAAAATGTACAAACCGCTTTTAAAAAATATATAGCCTTTTTTCAAATTTCTATATATATGTATATAGATTATTATATTGATGTTCAGAAAAAAAAATCCTCAAGAAATCAAAGAGATAAGATTGCAACTACCTCTGTGGGATGTAATGGTAATTAAAATGTTTTCATTGAGTCCCGGGATTAGGACTATCGAGAGTTTGAAAGATATTTAGTGAGACTATTCTATATATACTCACTAAATATCTTCCAAACTCTGAAGAGTTGATGGAACGTTACGTTTGGACTGGCAAAACATTCACATAAAAATAATGTCGCTTGATTAGAAAACGATTCCAACAAAAAAATAAAGATACTGGAGATTTCACAACGTCTAAGAGAAGGTTTTGCCAATGCGACCGCATAGTTACAACAGCATCTCGCATGTAATATGTTTACCATTTCACAAATGCAGTATTTCACTCTAACAGATTTCTCACTGTACTAACAATACGTCATTGTTGACAGTGTCCTTCGGATGCAGACAGCGAAGCAGTGTGGGAGACAGCTGATGTGACATTGGAACGGGGTGCGAGCGGGCTCGGCCTGAGCATAGCGGGCGGGGAAACCGGTAGTGACGTCAGCATAACGCGACTAGCAGTGGGTGGAGCGGCGCAAAAAGATGGGAGATTGCAAATAGGAGATATTTTATTACAAGTGAGTATTGTGCGGGGTAATAAATCAGTTACTGGGCTATACATTTTATTTGAGTTAAAGGCATCCTTTGATAGCAATGGAAACAAGAAATCTTATCAGCCATTTTTGTGTCGAATCGTGGTGGTGTTTTATAGTTGTTTAGAAATATTTGTATGTCAGTGGTTTTAGGCATGAAAATGTTGTGTATTCAAGGTTAAAATATATCTAATTGTTAAACTTTCGTGTGGTAAGAATTACCTAGAAACAGAACATTTGGCAAAGAAAAAGGCACCATTTCAGTGCTGAAAAAGGTCTTAAGTGTCATTTGTCTAATTGTAAAATGTAATCGTAAAATATTGTACCTCTATCTACCCCAAACCTTTTCATGAACCTTTGTAAAAGCCCTGTGGTCCACAGCTAAAAATAAACCACCTCGTAACATGGGTGTATGTAAATTTGTAGAGGCAACGTATGACCAAAATATGTTAAACATAAGTAGGCAAATGGACCAGTAAACGTGGTGTGAACTTTTAAAGAACTAGTGTAGTCTGTAGACCTACTTATCTCATCCACGTGGCGTCAGATTTGATTTCGTCGAATAAACAATTTCGAAACTTAATCAAATTGTATCTGGATTTGTTACAAGACTGGTATTTCGAATCTTTTATAAATAAACGGTTTAAAATAGGTTTTTGAACGAAAAGGCTCCGGTTCCTTTAATCTCCTAAGGCTTGACAGCGAAACATAATTATAGAATTTCAATAAATACTGAATCACAATCATTTTGCTAATAATACCGTTGAACAAGATTTGATTAAATTACTTAATATTTATCTGATTTTATTGAAATATCTCATTTTATAAATTATATAGTCCAAATGCCAGTAGTTGCGTGTAAAAATGAAGCGGGTCTCTTTTTAATTTTTTTGAACTGCGTACAACGCCAGGTTAACTCAATGTTATAGTGTAGCACTTTGACCTTGGGCTGGCCCTTGAAAGAGGTCCCACAAAGGACGATCTAGTGCAAATAGCTACAATATTTGATTCCTTTGTATTTTCTCCACACAAGGCCAGAAACTTTTCACGATAAATATGAAATACCTAGGCTACTGAGAGAATTGGATTGAAACTAACAATGGTCTACAATTGGCGTAGGGACTCGTCCAGAATTGTAATAAGGCTTTTAGGAACTATGGGTAGAAAATGTAAGCTAAATTAAGGATACAGGTACCGCATTTTTATTATAGGGTCTGAAGAAATCCCTTAATAAAAGAAAGAATATTATTATTATGGCTTGTTTTGCAATTTAACACGTTCACGTTCATAATTCCTTTAACAGACTTATTTAGGACAATAAATTGTGTATATTCTGGTCTGCTCTTTCTAAATAATTATTGCACAAAATGATTTGCTATTAATCGACGTAATAAGCGTTATTTCCTGGTTCCGCAAGAATCATTATTCATTTAAACCTCTCTTACGGCGAGCTTGTAATAAATAATGTAATTGTCAGGATCAATATCCTGGGAATATACTCGGTACCGCTTATTTCCGCAGAGAACAAAGGAACAGAGCGGGAAAGCCTCAACGGAAAAATGATAAGGCTCCAATAAATTATGTCACTCCCTGTATCCAATTTTATAAGATGTCATGTAAACATTTTCCGGCAAAGAAAAAAAATAGGCAAATATAAAATGAATATCCTGCCACAAAATATGAACTTGAAAACTTTTTATCACATAGCTATTTAAAACACTCTTCATAGAACGTATTTTAATGACATTCCCGAAACTTTTCTTGTTTAATCAAAATTCTCAAGAAGGTCGAATATTTAATATGACAGGTTCATTTTCATATTTTTATGGAGCTAGAAATACCTGTTTTCCATATCTTGTTTTTCGTGTGATTGTAAACTGTTCGTCCTCATAAATAAATGATAAACTTGTGCCGGTGTTTCTAAGTAAATTATAATGGAACTAGAAGCAATAAAGGGGCAGATTAACAGCAACAGATTAAAGTGAATAGCTGTACTTTATGTTACTGTCGTTGAGCTCAGAATGCTCTGATACGACTATTAAGTGTCGTGCTAACTTCGTAAAGGTTAATTTTCAGAGCACTTTCAAAGTAATCTGATCTGGGCTGTTGATATTTTAATCATGAAAGGATTATATTATGAAATTACTAATTGAAAAATGACAAAGTAGAGTGCGACTTTGACATTTAAAGAGGTGCAATGAACTCTTCTGAGGGGTTGTAAAAATCTTAATTAAACTGAGGAATACTAAAACTCGTAGACCGCAAAATAAGATTTTTGGTAGTAAAATATTACAGTAAAACTTGGGATTGTTATTTATTAGTATTACCCCGTTTAGAATTACGTAGACTATTTTAATATATTTTACCAGGTTTAAAGACTTACTTTGCAGATTCGTTAATGCAAAGATGTTTACGAAGTGATGGAAATTTACTTGTTTTTTTAGTAACTTCAGATGCACAGACATCTCAAAGAACCGATAGCTAATTTTAGGCATCCCTGTTAACTGAAATCCTGATACTTTTCACAAAAAACTCACGACAGTTAAATATTTTTTTTTGCGGATGTGAAATCATCATCCTCGGTCTCAGCAGCAGGGAGTACCAGACTTTTACTGACTAAAACCCACCCATGTTCCTTACTTTGCCCTTTATGTTCCGAGGTCGCGGTACTACTTTCGAACAACCCTCAACCCAAGGATTGAATAGTTTTACTACATAATGAAATGAACAATAAATGATTCACTATGTGTTCGAAATCAAATAGTAACTATGTGTAGGTAAACTCTTAAAAATTTACTATTACTATATCGAGAAACACACAATGTTACTTACAAGTATCAATTGAAATTATACTCAATTATTATTATTTCCACGATAAATAATAATTAATTGTTTTACTGGGCTCAGTTTTACAATGCCATCGCTGGCAGTAATTCCCCAGTGAGTGAGGTAGCTTATAAATTGTGCTGGTAGATAAGATCCGGACTCAACATTGTTATTATAGTGTTTAAACTATTGTAGATTACACTGTTAATATGTACCAGAACTATAACTAGTTTACAACGGAGATTGTAGCAATGTGCATTGATTTAATTGTTAGATTATTCTGTACCATAGCACCATGTGAACTTGTTTGCGTGTGTGTGTACAGTGTATGTGTTTGCAGTGTGTGTGTGTGTGAGAGAGAGTATGTATAAGGGATGAGCCATGGTCCAATGTACATCAAGTCCGGGAGTGTGAAAAATAATGGGTGACTTACATATTCTAAATGTTAGATTCAAACTATAATGTACCAGGCGCATTACTTTGTCTAATAAGATCTACACAGCTCCAAAAAACATCGTGAGGAACGTCGTGTCTTGGAGCCAGTATTCAAAGACTTATGGCATCCACCTAATCCACACTCGGCGCGCGTGGTGTATTAAAGCTCTTCAGAAAAGAGTTCTGTGTTCCAACTAAAGACACATTATTTGCTTACTACCGCGCCCGCGACACCCGCGTGATGATCGAAAAAAAGTATCATATATGTTATTCCAGACTCTAATCTACCTCTGTGCCAATCTGTATCAGCCGTTTTGACGTGAAAGAGTAACAAACATCCTCATACATCCATCCATCCTCACAAACATTCGCATTTAAAATATTATAGTACAGTAAGATTATACTATGTTGTATTGATTGAGAATTGTTGACATTTATTATCTGTGAATGCTCCCATCATTTGCTTAGCCTTTTCCCAACTATATTGGGGTAAACTTTTAGTCTTACCGGATGCAGCTGAATACCAGTGTTGTCATAAAGCGACTGCCTATATGACCTCCACAACCAAGTTAGGGTTAAAGTACTAGGTTATTACCCAATCTAGTAGACTATCGGGACGCTCTATCTGTAACGAATGTCAAAGATCCATAAATGATAGCCGGGACCAACAGCTTAACGTGCTTTCCGAAGCATGGAGATGTTCACCCATCCACAAACCAACCTACTCAAGTGCGGCTTAACCTAAAGATGGGCCCAAGTGGCTGCTATTATTTAGCTACAAGTTGGTGTCAATGCACCCGTTGACTGACTTAAGTATAACAGGTAGGCTGCGGTAATAGTAAGTTATTTAAGGTTTATTTTATCTGTTTATTTGGGTGAAAATAAATGCGTATACGCTAACGACTCATTCAATGAATGGCGTAACTAATGGATGACGAGTAAAGCCCTAATGGTCATCGCATTTTCGTTGCCTATTAATACGAGTAAGTTCTCGTACCTTCGTAGGTAAGTATAGGAATTATAAGTACTTATAAGATTTATGACTTATAGACTTCAGACAGTATAAACATATCATTATTAAAACGTGATTTTGAGTCTTATTTTATGTTTGAGGAATGATTTTAAAACCGACACAAAGCTTTTACATAAAATAACTTTTCGTGTTGATTTGTTAGATTGACTGGTGTTGTTTGTCACGTTCTGAATCAATATAGTGTTTAGCGATTACCCTGACAAAATATTCATACAACTCCACACATAAATAAATCCTACAGTACTGTGCTATTTGATAGCATTCATGTGAATGCAAATTATGTAGAATGCAATGAATGGATAAATCGCGTAAAACATTGCTATTTTGCGTGTTCGGAATTTAAATAGTCAAGTGGTTCGAATGTTAAACTAAGCAGGTTTTTTTAAATAAAAATACCAGACAATGCCAGTTGGAGACGTGCATAGAAGGTCCTGTCCAGACTTACGACATAAACGGCCATATCTTTTGTTTGCGTAGACTTAGACCGTTAATTTTCACAGCTCCGAGGGACCACAGGTCTGAAAATATGGTTTTAATTTCAACTCGACACCTCAACGCGATCCCGAGATAAAGGGGTTTGACAGGCAGACAGACAAATAGACAGACGGTCAAGAAAGTGATCTTATAAGATTTTTTTTTCCACCTTTGAGGTACGGGACACAAAAAAGCGAGTTAAGTCTGTATGGTCACATAATGTACATATTAAAAAAGAGTAATTTAAAAATGTTGCTACGTTAGGTTTTACTGGTTAACTACTTTTTTGTCGTTCTTATTTCAGTACTCCTGCTATATTTACTGTTATTTAATTACAGGCAAAAACAACGATATTATGTTCCAGGAATTTTAGAAACATTTACACCAAAATGCCGTTTAAATTACTGTTTCCAACATAAATTGCATAAAGTTATAGGTGTCAATTACGTGTTATTTGATGTTTGTATTTCATGATTCTTTGTTGACTGAAATGCTTTTAATCGATAGGATAATTGGAAAATGCGTTTGTTTTACGGAACCAAAAATAGGACAGGAGAGTATTCCTCATACACTACATAACGATTGCTATTCCCGAAGGGCCGAGGCGTACCCATAGATATCAGAAAAAAGTTTTTATATTTCTATGGGTGTAGCTAACAGACTAGAATAGAGACTAGTGTGCCTGAACCCATGCATGTACATGTCACCAGTCACTCCCTTTCATTTTTATGTTGTTGACAAAATAAATAGGTATACATTATCTTTTTCTTATGTTTCAAACGGGCTGCAGACCAACAGCTGAGCTGCGTTAGTTTAGCTTAGCTTCCATAGCTGACGCAGTTTTTGATTCTAGTCTGTACAGAAAAATGAAAAACAACATCAGCTATGCAAACTAAGCAACTACATAGCTTAGATTAGCCCTTGGTTCTGCAACTCGCTTTAGCCCCATGTTATAAGGGGCAAGCAAGCAGATTATTCAATAAGAGCCTTTTCATTTGAAAAAACAAACGTCCTATCATCATTTTCCTGCCCTGGTTGGCGGAACACGTTTTCTTCTTCCATTTTCCCCTATCAGACGTCACGGCATCATTTACTCCTTTCTCCTTCATGTCATTCCTTACACAATCCATCCGTCTTTTATTGGCCTTCCTTTGCTTTCTGTCCATCAACATAAAAAAAACTAACGTCCTAAAACTTATACAAAAAAAAAAACGATTTTCCCAATCACACTACGACATATGTGACATAAATATATTTTCCGAGTGTGCTCAAACCAACATTTTGTGCAGGTAAACGACATTTCCGTGGAAGGGGCGCCACATTCAGTCGCAGTTGACGCTCTTCAAAAAGCCGGGAGCGTCGTTAGATTAGTAAGTTCAGCATTCCAGCATTGCTTGCTCTCAGTTTAAAATGCTCTTGTTTAATTGGTTGCTTTATACTTCGCTTCACTAGCACTTTTGTCGTTCAGTAATGGTGTAACTGCGAGATTGGCGCGCGCAGTTGTTAACGAGATCTCGTTGAAATTCTACGAAAGACATAGCTTTGGCTTCTATTTCTTTAATGGATTAAACATTAAGTTTTCTGCTTTTATAGGTTTTAGTGTCATGTCAACAGAATAGAAATAATCGACATATATCTAAACAAGACACGATAGAGGAATCCTTCGTTTCATAGTTTATGAAAAAAAGCTAAATGATGCCATTCAAACTAAATGGAACTCAATAAATCGCTAAATGGAACTAAATAAGTGGCTGCAATTTAAACCTTATTTTGCTTTGGTAGAGTTTCGGTTTTTATGGAACATTAAAAACTTAGAACCAAAGACTAGATAATAAACAACTATTTCCGAGACAATATTTTTTCATTTCATTGCGATAATTTTTGTGTTCTTTCTTTTTTAGAAATCGATCTTTTGAATCAATTAAGGTAAAAAAATATATACGTAAAATATAATTTTGTAAAAAAAACATGTAGCATTTATAGCAACAAAAGAAATCGAACAGGGGCAACATTTTACGAATTTAATCGTAAAAACAATCCTAAGAATACAACATTTACAGTGTCTGCAACAACAGTAGTGATACGTGAAGCTACAGCTGACGAAGCAGACCTGGCTTTGCGCCAGTTGAAAAATCGCTGAAGCAAACATTACGAGCGGCATTGAATTTAATTTTATCAAAACCAATATTATAAAAGCCGCATTTTCTTGTAGTAACTTTGCTTATCTTATTATCATCGTATAATGGCATCTAAAATAAATGTGCCAGTTAGTTAAATAAATTACGTCTTTGAAAGCTCTGAAGCCTAAAAATGTTCTTGATCGTGTTTTCTTGGAATAACGGGATCAGGCACGCAATATACTTAACTAGCCTTTTTTTCGGCCAAAGAATCAGCATTGCCATCTAACGTGGCAACGCTGCCAGCCTTCTTCAGCCTTCAGGATGTCGGTAATTGTTTTCCCTTTTTGGGACAAGTCAATTTCTAGACTATTATTATAAAAACTTAAAACCATGTTTGTTATTTGTTTCCACTGCGATATTTCGGTGCAAACGCCATGGAATAAAAACATACATGAACCCTAAAAACATAACACTCCTTTTTTGGGGCAGTCGTGTAAAAAACAAACATGGTAAATATCCCATTTCAAGTTTTAATAATGTTAGTGACTATGTCAGTTTATTATTACTTTTGAGGTAGTTACTATGTTGCTAGTTGTTATATACATGGTAGTAGAATAATATTTCGCTTTTTTCCTTTAATTAACACATAACCAGCCAATCAATTAACATTCTTTTAAATGCGCAGAATATCTAAATTCAATACTCAATATCTTTATTGCTTTACCATATTATGTACTTAGGTAGTAGTTTTTTATAATAATTTGTGATCATTATGGACCCTGTAGGGCATAGGAAAAGGGTAGAGGAGAGGATTCAGATTTTCTAAGCTAACCAAATGAGACACCATTTTATTATGAAGATTAAACTGGTAATTTTAACAATTAATTTCAAAACAGCAAGTTCGTCGAGCTCGCCGACCTAGGGTGGTGACACTGTGGCGAGGCGTCCGCGGATTAGGCCTTGGGATAGCAGGCGGAGCAGACGATGCAGCGGGCGGTGGAGGCATCTTCGTCTCCCATATTGCCGTTGGTGGGGCCGCCCATCACGACGGCAGACTAAGATTAGGCGATAAAATTTTGGCTGTGAGAGATAAAGATGTAAGTATTAAACAACTTGTAAATAAAAAGGACGGCTATAACTGTATAGATGAGAAATATGATGAATGGTAGTTCATATAAAAGATAACGATGGTTGAAAAGGAAGTGAATGCTTAGATGATGATTGATTGAGGTGTACTGGAAGATGAAACATCCTTCGCTGACCTAGAGCAATTAGTAAGTACTAGCTTTTGTCCGCGGCTTTGCTCGCGTCAAATTCAGGGGTAACACAGTTCCCCTTTCCTGATTTGCAGGTACCTGCCACTTGTACTTTTTGCCCTTGCGCCTTTTGTTTTTGGGTTGGGAAAACATCAAATAACTTCCCCCGCTCTAGGCGGAGCGGGGGGGAGTGTCAGACTTTTACTGACTAAAACCCACCCATGTTCCTTATATTGCCTTTTGCGTTCCGGGGCCGCGGTATCTCTTTCGAACAACCCGCAACCCCGGTGCCCTTGCGCCTTATTTAAGGTAATAACAAAACTAAGTTTTCCCTTTTCTTTCCTCTTTCTCCCTCATTTCTCACTTTCTCCAGGGTCCCAACTATCTCTATTTCAAATCAAAATCGGAAGGATAGTAAGGATTAAGAAGATGACAAGAGTCACTTTACTTTACTTGTCTTTCAATAAGAAAATAGTTTCAATTTGACTACACAGTTGACGCAGTGGCTAAGCGTTTGACTGCTGCGCTAACTGTCGCGGGTTCGATCCCCGCACCGACCAAATATTTGTGTGACTTACAAATAGTTGTTGCGGGTCTAGCTGTTTGTGTGTGTGAGTTAAAATGTTTGTTAACTACGATACAGGAAAAAACTTTCTTTTTAAAGGAAATCACATTACTAATTAATAAAACAAGTTTTTTTTCTCTTCATTAGGGAATAGAAACATCACTTATTGGGTCAACACACGCTCATGCAGTGTCAGCGTTACGGAGTACAGGAGACCAAGTCACTCTTATCGTCCTATCAGCTGGCAGCGTTGTTCCACCGGTCGCTAAAACAGCTCCTTTATATTCAAGTATGTACATCTTAACATTCATTTCTATATGGTAATCATGGACGCCCTAAGCCGAGGCTTGAACCCCACAGGGGACGCCCTTAACATGTAGTCGCTCAGTTTTTGAGTTTTTTGCCTGGCTTTGCCTTACCCTCGAAGCATCCACAGGATTTGTCCAGTTAAGCAGACGACGGCCTTATAGGTTGAACTGCCAGATGACATTTACAACAAAAAAAAAACTGTATGTTATTTATTTTATTACTAACAACGAGTGTTTCACTACTAATAATAGGAACAATTTCCAATTTTTGAAGTTTCTTTGGAACTTTACCAACTTTTTAATAAATAGGACTATCATTTGGCATTTCAAATCAAAGGCATTTATTTCAAGTAGGCCAGTTAAAGACACTTTTATATGTCGATACAATGATAACAATAAAAATTAAGCTACAGTCCCTGTCACAAGACCTGTGAAAGTACTGTAGATAATTGTCGATTCTAAAGCATAGATTTCTAGCGAGAAGAATGGCAAGAAACTCATCGGATACTATTTCAAGTCTGGATATTGTATCTATAATAAAAGCTGATTTAAGTTGAGAGATTATAAGGAATGAGAATGAGAAATGTCTAGTCAATCAGTTGTTAATTATAACTTAACTTTAAGCATTGTTTATGCAAAACCTCTAAATGAATATAAGGATATAAAATATATAGTGAATTCAATAAGGATAGAAAATTACTTTTACGAGTATATGTAAAATCGAACTAGTAAACGCTCCTATGACTCAATATTTTGTTTGTACAGCTAAAACACAAGCCACATCGTGTTCAACGCTTCATGAGCTATTAGAAGAGGAGCCAAGTGAAATACCGAGGTAACGTTGACCCCTACTACATTCACTTTCAAGGTAACCTACATTTTGTGGGCGAGATTTATTACATGAATTTCTCAACCCAAATACGCCGTTATCATAAAGCATCTTTTTGAGACAGATTTGGTATTATGAGGATGATATATTTATCCTAATCTAGGCTTTGAATTTATTCTAGTTGTAACACTAGTTCTAGTTTTTATGTTTAGATAGTTTTTTTTTTTCAAATTATATCACACTTTATTCCTAACGCAACAACGACTTCCCCAGAGACACTGACACGCGCGCGCTGTTCGCGTAACGAACTAAGTCAATTATAAAACTAAAAACACCAACTTCACATGAACTATTTTCATAATTTTCACAACTTATTCATTTTCTGTATGATACTGAATGTTTTTGTTGCAAATAACTTAGCTAAAATGCTAGAGGATTGTATATTCAATTCAAAATTCAACTAAAATGCCGCGAACTCGTGGGCCTCCGCTGTTGCGGGTCTGTGGGCGGCGGAATTCACCTTGAAGACCGGTTTGCTCGTTTTCCCCGACTCATATAAAAAAAACTACTAGTATCACATTCTTTTATTTAAAAATTTTCATAATATTCTTTTAGAACAGTCACTAAGTTATTCATTTTAAATCAGCTTTCTGAATTCGGTTAAGTGTATTTTTATTGCAACGTTTTCCAGATATTACTTTAACGAGACGATTTTTGGCACTAATCTTGCAACTACAAGACGTTAAATCTTTTAGGCAGCCTTGTTTTGGCAAAGGTAGTGCCTTGTGTTATTTTACTTAGTATATTTATTTCCGTATTCTTTGATCTTTTTTTATTTTACCTAACATTTTAGCGACTGCTTTGAGCGATTTATGTTTCAATTTCAGGTGTACTTTTATTAGAGGTTGTTTAAATAAGATGTAATAACTTATTGATTTATGTTTAGTATGATTTCATGATTTGTAATAATTACAACGGATATTATGGATGTAATCTTTTAATTTGTAAGATTTTCACTGCCTTTACAGGGTGCATGCCTTAATACTGTGTCATGAAATTCTAATGCATGCAGGCACCCACCAGTGTTTTACATGTTTGCAAATAAATAAAAAAACACCCTTCTCGAAATTTATTCGAAACAAACATTTCAACAAATAAAATTTCACTAAAGAGCTTACAAATGCTGGTAAGAATTATTATATTAATCATGGCGCCAACTACGGAACAAAGACAGTAAGTTTCGGACATTGAAACTTTCGCTTCCTTTGATATTGCCGCAAAACCGCTGAATACGTCTTTGGAACTCGTTACTTTAGTTAAAAGTAATTTCAGTTTTTATGAATACCAGACTTATGTTTCGGCTGGAGCCAGGACTTGGTGAAGGCAAGTGGCCTCATGAGGTCATCCGGGCAGGACCTTGACCGATTCTCGGACATGTTGTATCAAAAACCTCAGTATATTGTTGATAACTGATTTATTAATACAAAATTACAATCAACTAATCGTTTCACTAATAAACTTTCACAATAAATTGTATTTATGACTCAGGTGTGATCCGCATCACAATTCCGAGGTGTTGACACTGCAACTGCTTCGGTAAAACTGACTTGTGCCCGCTAGCGCGCCGCCTTATATTACTCGTCCCCCACCTCGCCTGACTCATGGAGTGGTACGATGATGTCACATTGCGCACGTGCACGACGCACGTGCGCCGTTGCAGCTGTGTTTGTCTTCTCAGCGCCGACACGGCCATTCTGCACAAAGGTCGCCCTCGACCTTAAACAAAGAAAAACTGCGCAGAATATCAAGGTTCAACTATGTCACACATTACAAACGTAAGGAGGCTCCCGTCCTCATCTCACATACGATACACATTGGGAAGTAAGGAGGCCCCTGTCCTCAACTTACGGATAAAGCATACTTGCAAACATAAGGAGGCCCCTGTCCTCAACTTACGTCCAGTACATACCACAAAGTAAGGAGGCCCCTGTCCTCAACTTACACTCAACACACATACTTGCAAACATAAGGAGGCCCCTGTCCTCAACTTACGTCCAGTATACACCACAAAGTAAGGAGGCCCTGTCCTCAACTTACACTCAACACACATACTGCAACCATAAGGAGGCCCCTGTCCTCAACTTACGTCCAGTATATACCACAAAGTAAGGAGGCCCCTGTCCTCAACTTACGCTCAACACACATACTGCAACCATAAGGAGGCCCCTGTCCTCAACTTACGTCCAGTATATATCACAAAGTAAGGAGGCCCCTGTCCTCAACTTACGTTTAATACATATCGCAAAGTAAGGAGGCCCCTGTCCTCAACTTACGTCCAATATATATTGCAAAAATAAGGAGGCAACTGTCCTTAAGTTATATTATGAACAAGTTATGCAATACTTTTAGAACAGTTATGGAGTAATGAAGTTTTTTACCTTTACTACTGTAGACTTTCCTCCAGAAGTTGAGTCGAAGTTAGCAATAAGACTGCCAAGACTGACAGAGTTGGACGGTGTAGTCTGTCTACACTCGGTTGTTCCGCTAGTTACTAGTTAGCTGCACCCCTTCTACGAGCGTGTCCAAGCGCGCGCGCGAAGACGAATTCTTAGATGGCGCTGTTTGCATTGTGCCATCAATCCACGACACGGCCATCCCTGACTAGCACCCGTCCTCGGATGTAGTTCCTGTGGACAAAATATGCTCAAAGAGTAATCTAGCTCGGCTTTCCTGCCAATAAAAACAAAAGGTATCTGGGTACAGTTATCAACTTTAATGGTTTTACTATGCCCTGTCACAGTACTCCCTGCTCCACATAATTCATTGAAAAGAAATCCGATCAACAAGTTACAAAACAAAGTATCTAACAATTTTATTACTTTTTATCATAGTTCATAAGCAACGCATACTCAAATCTAATTCTCGAGAAACTTTGTGATCGGGGATCTCCCTCACACGATCATGAAGGTATTTGTATATTTGCTTAGAGTCAAGCGCCTTTAGTCGGTATCTATCCCCGTCTAACACTTCAATGATCTCGAATGGGCCTTTGAATTTAGGAACTAATTTTGTTGGAGTCTTTTCCCTCAATTTAATTAAAATAATCATTAACAACTAATTTAGAAACGTGAACCTTATTTTTATGAAATCGTTTTTATCGTAATTAGCATTTTTTTTTTTTTTTGTAAAATTCTGTGTCGCATGCCCTCTCATCTCATCTAAATTAACGTCAGTCACGTCATTATCAACGGTCACTACGCCAAGAGGACGTGCTACCCTACGATCATTAACTCAAAAGGGCCAGATTCAGTCACCCTATTAATAGTGGAGTAAATGGCCAACTGAACCTCTCCCAATGGTTCCTGCCAAGAGCCGTCACGACTAGTCTTTACAGCTGTCAACATAATTTTAACATAATCTTTGATGAGAGAGCATTCGGCACCAGAATCGTAAAAATGGATACGACTCACCAGAATTCATCAGCGTACCGCTGGCATTACTGACTTGCTGTACCACCATCACAGAATGCTGCAAAGCTACTGGCGTTAATACCTCCTCCCGCTCCTCGGCCAAATTAACCCTCTCAGCCTCATCTGCCATCCTCCCGAAGCAGGACGACTCAACATGTCCAGTCCCGCCACAGCAATTACCCCCGGGCTCCGGACGCTCTGCGCGGCTCAAGGACTCGCTGGAACCAACGGCCCAAGACCGCCCGACCGCGTCCTCCCACCGCCCCTGCCACAATGTGCCCGTACATGTCCTGGCTTAGTCACAATAAATGAGACCACAAGAGCCATTGTAGCGAAGGGCTGCCCTCTAGGGGGCGTCCTCTCGCCCCTACTATGGAACCTAATAGCGGATAGCCTAATCCGATGCCTAAACGCCGAAGGCTTTTACACCATAGGCTACGCCGACGACATCGCTACCTGATGCGCCAAGCCCTAAGAATAATGGAAAAATGGTACGAAGAATACGAGCTAACCGTAAACCCCTCCAAAACCGAACTAGTCCTTTTTACTAGAAGAGGAAACTGACAACACTACAGCTGCCGATTTTCTTCGGCACCACGCTAAGCCTAGCAACTGAAACCAAGTACCTGGTCGTTTATCTGGACAAACAACTAAATTGGGCAACACACTGACTATATCACCACCAAAGCTAGCATATCCCTATAGCAGTACAAAAGACTACTCGGCAGGAATTGGGGTATAAGCCCCAAAATTATGCACAGGCTGTACCCCACAGTCATCAGACCCATAATAACATACGGCTGATAATGATGGCCCAGAACAGAACTGAGCACGACCCAAAAAGACCTAGAAAAACTGCAACGCCTTGCCCGTGTAGCGATCACCAGTAGCATGGGAAACCGCACGAACAGCAGCCCTACAAACAATGCTAGGGCTCTCGCCCCTACATCTCACGGTACAGGAGGAAGCGGCTCTTGCGGCTTCAGACTAGAAGTCTCTGGCACACTGAGTAATGACTCCAGGATAAAGCACACCAAAATCAAAGCAGGAGCCGTCTAAAGGCAACCTCTGTAAGCAGCACCGACCGATAAGATCACCAAGATACATTGCCTCCAAAAACATTACGACATACAGCTCACGGAGGAACCATGAGAATACACGGGATCAAACAAACTGAGAATATAATACAGATGGCTCGAAAACCAGAACGGGAACAAGGGTTGGGGTCTTCTCCTACGACCTAAACATTAAAATTTCTAAACCACTCGGAACGCTCAACACAGTCTACCAGGCTGAATGTATGGGCATTATTCAGGCCGTCGTAGCCATCGAGGCCAGAGGAGTCGCGGACACCAACAACCGAATACTCTCCGACAGTGCCTCTGTTCTTCAGTCCCTAAACAATAGCTGCTTCAACACAGCTCTAATATACGAATGCCACAACCTACTAGAACGAATGACCGCACACAACCGCAATACATTAACCTTACAATGGATCAAAGGACACAGTGGCTCCCTAGGCAACGACGCAGCGAATGAACTCGTCAGACGGGCGTCCATCTCTCCAGCACTAGGACCGGAGCCAATTGAACCCATCCTTTTCAGCCAGATACGCAGCTGGCTGAAGGAACACACCTTTTCGAATGTACAGGAATCACTGAAATCCGGAAAGTGACACTGGATATACTAGGGTCACTTGCGGACGCCCTCAAGAACCCATCTGCTTCTGGAAGGAGGTGGGCTGGCTAGAGTATGCGTAGAGTAGCGGCCATCAGGTGCATGGCATACGCACAATGGTCCATTGCAAGGACTAGGTGTGGAAACCGGACCCCCCTCCAAGAAGCGGAGTCCACATGAAGAAAAAGAAGATGTCCTGCTTCCTACACCCAAAACAAAGCATATGACCGTCTCCAATGCTTCTCAATCCCGGTCGCTTTGCAGGGGTTTCATCCCGTCGAAGCTCTCGTTGTTCGACTGCAGCCGCCACCGAAACCAATTCGGGAACTGAGGAACATTAACCAGACAACAAACGCAATCTAAGGAACTCATCGTTGACGCAGCCAATCATGGCCCCCACAGCATCCTCGTCCTTGTCACCATCAATGACCCGTCTCCAGACAGGGGCCCGGTTGTCGCCAAAGGCACCGGTACCCTCCTCCATGTGAGCACTCGGAGCCGAGGAAGCTCCGAGGTCCATCCCGCTTCTGATTTCGGCTGGAGCCAGGACTTGGTGAAGGCAAGTGGCCTCATGAGGTCATCCGGGCAGGACCTTGACCGATTCTCGGACATGTTGTATCAAAAACCTCAGTATATTGTTGATAACTGATTTATTAATACAAAATTACAATCAACTAATCGTTTCACTAATAAACTTTCACAATAAATTGTATTTATGACTCAGGTGTGATCCGCATCACAATTCCGAGGTGTTGACACTGCAACTGCTTCGGTAAAACTGACTTGTGCCCGCTAGCGCGCCGCCTTATATTACTCGTCCCCCACCTCGCCTGACTCATGGAGTGGTACGATGATGTCACATTGCGCACGTGCACGACGCACGTGCGCCGTTGCAGCTGTGTTTGTCTTCTCAGCGCCGACATATGTTTATGCTGTGCCTTCAGCTTTCTTCACTTCAGAAACCTTTCTTTATTTATATGAGACTGAACATTATTTCCTTTTCCTAAATGTAATTTTATCTATTTCATCAAATAACTCAATTGTAACAGAACGAAATATCAAAAGTAATTAATACTGACTGAGTCCCGCGGCTTCACTCGCGTGGTGATTAAATATACAATATATATTTATGAATTGTAGCCTATGTGTTATGTAAGATATTTTATTGTGAAGTTTCATCAAAATCCATTCATCAGTTTTTGCGTGGAAGAACAACAAACATATACAGGCACTTACATAAATCCTCACAAACTTTCGCTTTTATAATATGAGTAGGGTAATATTCATATTTGTTTTTCATCATATAATATTTTGAAGATGATTTTTGCTTTAGGTATTAAAGATTGATTTTAAAATACTGACTGTTGCAAAATCCCAAATATATAATTTCTCCAATACACAGATGTGTCCGCATGGTTCGACTCGTCCGCTCGGGTTCTCGTCTCGGCATGGATATCGTCGGTGGACTGGGGGGTGAGGTAGAGGGGAGCACGGACGAGGACGCTTGTGGAGTGTTCGTATCAGGCGTTTCCGTGGGAGGCGCTGCCTATGGCATGCTACATAGAGGCGATAGGATACTGAGTGTCGACGGAAGGGACCTTACAAGAGCTACGCATGAACAAGCCGCTGCTGCGTTGAAGGTATCTATCTACTGAATATTTGGATTCTTACGAAGGCATGAACGAGCGGTATGAACGTAACGCAATAAGTCCATTTTAAAATTTGGATACTGATTGTGCTTGTTGTACACAATGGAATGAAAATACCAGGTAATTTTACGTTCGTTTGCACAGAGTTGAATCTGTAGCACTATCGCGCAACGTGTTACAGATTCTGTTCGACTAATTTTAACCAGCACCCCTTTAAGCGAACCATTACTTTCCAAAACAGATTTCCTAAGTTGGCAATATTTGTTTGTTGGACAACGTAATCATGCAATAAAGGAAGTATTCTCAAAATAGCATTAGGATTGTAAGTTTGACTCCACGGTTGGAGCAGTGGCGAAGCGATCGACTGCTGCGCTGCGACTGCTGGATTCGATCCCCGCACGGCACAAATATTTGTATGACCTACATCTGTAGGTCCGGGTCAGTTGTTCCGGGTCTGGCTGTTTGTGTATGTGAGTTTGTTTGTAAACGGACCCACGATACAAAAGAAATTCCTCGTGTGGAACTCGCATTATTAAAAAAAGGGTGTTGCGGACTGGGGTTATAATAATATTTCTGCGTCACTTGTTACTTATCAACCCTCTTTAATATTTTGTTAGTAAAAAATCCCATTTATTTGACAACATACCTAATCGAATAGGTTATAATATGTTTTTTTCTCCCATCCAAAGCAGTACTCAGGGGCCACGGTGACGATAGCGGCGCAATACCAACCGGAGCAGTACGAGAGGCTGCGTGCGCGCATCCGTGCGATCAACGCGGCGGCTGCTATGTCGCCTCGCTCGAGACACGTTCCTGTGCATCCCGATTTACATGCTATGTATCCAAGGTAACCAACAATTGTGTATTTCACTTGTGGTATTTTCCTTTTGAGAAAAGCTTTGAATATTAATTTTCTTCTCGCGTCGATAATAATTTTAAAATCTAGTGAGATAAATGAAACAGTAACTCTGTTTATGTGAATGCTTAATTCGAATTTGGTTTAAGTAGTCGTTAATGGATTTATCTTGTTTTGTTCATGTTTAATGTTGTGAAGAATGTATGATAATAATTCAGGCACCCCTAAACATCTATAACATTTGTTATAATTTTTAGATCTATTTTAGTACGATCAAGACCACAATTTGAGAATGTATATGTTATGTATTGAGATAGACTAATATGTTACATTGAAAAGAGTGTGCTTAGGTGACTGGGTCATTTTGTGGCGATGAATGAAAGGCGAGTAACAAAAGGAATTTCTAAGATGGATGTTCGCAGAAACGCCGACTTTGAAGGACGTCATGTAAGTATACCACTCTGACCTTATTGATGATGTTCTTCATATGATTGAGCACATATTTTGCTAGAAGAACGAATGTAAGAATCATAGCTTGTACCATAAGAGAAGTATGTGATTTTTGTAAAAAATAAAAACACACGTCGTAACTTTATTTTTCTGTTTATAATAAATATAAATAAATATCTTGGGACAACTCACACACGGCTATCTGATCCCAAGCTAAGCAGAGCTTGTGTTATGGTAACCAGACAACTGATATACATACTTATATAATTTATAAATACATACATATTATAGATAAATCACACCCAGACACAGAACAAACAATCATGCTCATCACACAAAGTTTGTCCTGGGTGGGAATCGAACCCACGACCTCCGGCTCAGCAGTCAGGGCCACTAACCACTAGACCAATAGGCCCGTCAAAATAATAATAACGTCTTTTATTCTAAACTTTCTTGGTTACAAAGAAACGTTTTCACAGGATATGTCTAAGTACAGCGTGCCTCCATAGGCCTATGCGTCCTCTCACATTTAGCAACTCTTGTCCAGTTTGGCAGTTAGTTTTAGCTTTTCGGTAACATACATAACGGTTAATTTTGGTATTCAGCTGCATCCCTAAGACTGGAAGCAAACCCCAACAAAGTTGGGAAAAGGTTTGGCAGATGATGATTTTATTTGATTTATTTTGGAAAATAAACAGTTATACATGAATTTTATACTAAGTTATAAATATACAATAGTTATAAATGTATAACCTACGACATTTTCCACAACATATATTAGAAGTTATAAATGCGCTAAGTTCTAATGATGGCGTATTTTTTATTTTAAAAATTTAATATTTTTAGTATTGGATATTACTCAATTGGTTGGCAAAGTAGCAAGCTTACCAATACTAGTTTCTATGTACCTTGTTCTATGTTAATCGAGTCTCGGGAGACAAACTCCGTAATAGCATCAATTCGGGAAGCATTCTCAAAACATAGCTAGAGTACTGAGTACCTATAAACGATGCCGCCGAATATTCTGAATATTAATTAAGGAAAATCCTGCGGCTATGATGGATGTTGAAAAGTAAACAACACTTTTGCCGAACTATTTATGAAATATAATTCCCCGCTCGTGGCAACACTGTATGTCTTCTTTTTTCTCTGGTATCTGTTTTGGTTATACTAGTACTTTAAATAAACTGATATTTTATCAATCTAATAATTGTAGCATTCTCAGAATGGAGTATTTCAACATCAGGGCCCTATTTAATACTACGAACAATGTAAATAAATTTAGTCTCATATCAGAAAACTACGAAGAAAATATCTGACTGTCGACGATCCGTTTATTAAAATAAAACTCCAGATTTTTATTAAGCAATCAAAATCATTGCTTGTTCCGTGCAAACATGTTACACGAACAAACTTTTTAGTTCAAATAGACACAAGCATGCAAGAGATCTGCGTTTGGTTGTTGTTTTCGACCACAGTCTAACACCCGTATCTATAGTCAAGTTAAAGTAATTTTACTTATGCAACCATTTTTATGCAATACACAAAAATTTAACCGAGGAAACCTGGGCTAATTAAAAGTCTGAAATCACTAAACCGTTTCGACAAAGCAAAGCTTATAATTCTTTTTGAAAGTTCTAACTTTAATCAATTACTAAACTACAGATTACTACTCAAGTAATCTCTTCGACGTACTTGTGTCAAACTCTAGTGGTTTTTGTACAATTTACGACAATAATTACACCATTTTTACTTAAATTGATCCCATAACGTACGCGTCCATAATGTACGCGTCCCGCACTAGGGCGAGCGAAGGGAGAGAGAAGGACGGGGGCGACGGGACGCGTGGCGCGTGAGCGCAGCCCGCTAAAGCAGACAACTCGAACGACTACCGACCGAACGCGAACTTGATAAAAGTGTCTAAAAGTATAAAAACCTGTAAAATACTATTTAAATATACTGTTTAATATTCATAAAGAAATGACCTTGTTTTAATTACAACACAGATAAGTCACGAAATGTGGGTGTACTAAATAGAACTGCTTACACCTTCTGGGATTATTATTCTCACTTTCAATATTTAAACACCTAATTACCTAATTGTCGATGCAAACCCTTTTCTACCTGAGAATTTAATATGAAACAGACCTCGTTATAACGTTTAAACGATAAAGTATTTATACAGTACTAAAATCCCCTTAGAGTTTAACATAAGAATACTAATTAGTGTTTGTGTGATTAGGATTGCAGGTTATGATACCTTATTAGAAATGATTATCATGCAAATTAACTGTTCTGTAATATTGCTATAGGGGTTAGATATTAACATGATAGGAGTAATTAAGGTAATACCTGATCACCGGTAGACTGTATATTATTGTTAATGAGTTTATTTAATCAAAACAAGGCATGGATTAATTACAAACTGCATATGCTAAATATGTTGTTTAAAAGTGATCAACTTTGAAATAGTTTCAAATAGTAATTATTAACACACTTAACAAAAGTGCAAACTTTGCTTTTATTAACTCACTGTATATAAAATCTTAAAAATTAAATGACACGGCCGGAACTTGTATAGAGCAATACCCTAAGAAAAATATTCATAAACATTAATGTACAGTACGTCATTTTAAAGCTTACATGCAAGGATTTACAATAGATTTTATTTTATGATCAGAGAATAGGCGAGAGACACTAAATAGGAAACAAAAAAAGCGCCTTAACAATTTGAATAGCAATGATCAAACATTCAGAGTATTGTAGGCGTTACAAAACGAGGCGTTAGAAAAGACTATTCAGACGCCATTTAGTTAATAGGCTAGGCTATTCATTAAACGGCTAATTCCACAAGAAAGGCCAAAGATGCGTTGTTACGAGGACATCATACAAACAGCAATCATGCTACAAGAAAACAGCGTCGAGCTTGGCGCTGCCGCAGCGACAAGTTTCATAGAGCGTCGTCTGAAGTCGTCGCTGCGCTCGAAGCTCACAACAAGAATAGTAGTGTGATGTAAATGATATAATAGTAAAGTAATGTGAAATGGTTCCCGAAATACAGGTGCATTTTCCTGTAGTACTTAAAACTAATTCGCGTCCATCAGGAATGAGATCATGATTGCAGATTTATCCTCCGATCTTCTAAGGATGATTGTCATTTTTAGCTTTGCATTTTAAATTACTAAAAATGTCACAGACAGTTTAATAAATGTGGTTTTTTTTTCTCTGGATACCCACATACATTTGTAAAACGTAACGTAAACTAGCAAGTCCAATAAGCACCGCAGAGTATTACCTAATATTAGAAGCGTAAAGGATAGTTTGTGGTCTTGTTTCAATAGTAAAGTACTATCGTACTTTTATGTGATAAAATCAACGCAAGACGACAATGTAAATGTCAATCAATGCAATGTCAGAATTTAAAACCACACAAACATAATATTTCTTGCATTTTCTCTCGCCTATTTCAGAGAAATGTAACTTAATGCGATAATTTTTTATTTATTACAAAAGGAATTTTCATATATTAGTCATTACTTTGCATTATTAGGGCAGGATCTGGCCATGTCCTTTGACTCACTTTTCCGGGTTAGTTAAGTGACTTAAACTGTAAATACAATATAGCGAACTTCAAAAGATTGCGAAAATGTTATTTTTTTATGTATACCCGGTATTAAATGCAATAAAAATTCGGGAGATTCTGACTTTAGTTTTTTTCCACTATTATATTCTTACCAGCTGGCAACCACGACTTCGCCCGCGTAATGATAAAAAAGGAAAAAACAATCTCTTTAACAAACTTCATAAGTTAAATGAAAGGAAAACAATGAAATCTTAAATTATTAATTCAATAGGTCAAGTTAAAGCACTTTTACTCAAAGATCCATCTGTGTACTTATGTTATTAATTAATTATTATCATTGACGTCATTTATCCATTGAAATGACGAATTACTATTTAGATAAGACGATTGCAATTTACACGTGTTTATAATGCAGACTCCCTGAATAAAGTAGGAAGGATATTATTCTATTTTCACAATTTTAATTAAGATTACATCACTGTGGTTTCAACCTCTGAACTAGGAAAACTTGTATGACAGGGGACAAATATTATTATTATACATTTTATACTTAGATGGTAAATATGGAATGGATGGGAAATTCCTAGCGTGGGGCAACGTTTTATTGTTTTTTTTAAAGGATTACTTTTATACTAAACCAGCATTCGTTTAACGTTCTCATTTACTTATGTTTCGCCTGCAAGGCTCCGTTACTTAGGCTTTAACATAAATTTATGTAATAGAAAACGTCAAATCGTAGTTTCACGTAATACAAAGACATGAAAGTGGAATACAAAGGATAAAGCTTGGTCCCTTTTCTGTGATTTGCGACTGAAATAAAAGCGGTATCCTTTTTATGACGTGGCTTAAATATGGTTCTTCGGCAGACCAGCTGCGGCGGTCGTATGTTTTAAAGCTTAAATGAATTAAAACGTTTTTATATACACAAGATAGGTATTAACGTGTAAGTTTGTTCTACATTTTTACTGAAAACTTTGCTTATTTATTCGAGAATTAGGTATTTATGTGATGTGTATTTATAAGAAGGAATTTAATGTAGAGATAAAAAAAAGTTGTCTTCAGGCAATCTTTACTAATATTATAAAAGCGAAAGTGAGTTTGTTTGTTTGTTACGTCTTCACGCCTAAATGACCCTACCGATTTTGATGAATTTTAGGTATAGAGATAGTTGGGAGCCTGGAGACGGACATAGGCTAATTTAAAAAAAAGTGAGATAAGGGGGAGAAAGAGGGAAGAAAAGGGGAAAGAAAGATATTTTTTATCGATCATCACGCGGGCTTAAGTCACAGCACAAAGGGACTACAGAGTTGAGTATATAAAAAATATATATATATATATATATCTTGGGACAACTCACACACGGTCATCTGATCCCAAGCTAAGCAGAGCTTGTGTTATGGTAACCAGACAACTGATATACATACTTATATAATTTATAAATACATACATATTATAGATAAATCACACCCAGACACAGAACAAACAATCATGCTCATCACACAAAGTTTGTCCTGGGTGGGAATCGAACCCACGACCTCCGGCTTAGCAGTCAGGGCCACTAACCATTAGACCAACAGGCCCGTCAAGTTTTCATTTCCAAGTCGATACCTTCACGCGTACCCGAAATAAGGGGTCTTGAAATACAGAGAGACATACAACAAAGTCATTCAATAAGGATTTTATTTTTCTTTTTAAGGAACCCTAAAAGTTGCTTAGTTTAAAGAAAAGAGTAATGAGTAGAGTAGCCTTATCCCAAACTAGGGCATAAGTCACGCTGTCAGTACATAATAATTTTCCTCAGCATGTGCCCACACTGGTTTCAGCCTTGCGTTAGAGCCACAAGGACTCGGATATCATTAATTATATAAATTTTAACAAGCTTCGTTAACCTCTTTTCCTTTTTTTGGGAAAAATTTCCTCCTTTCTTATTTTAAAAGTTTGAGCTTAAAAAATATAAAAATAAAATCAGTATAAAAACTTAGAAATAACAATGAATTCAGCGAACTTTTCCCAGCCAAGACACTTGAATAAATAATTAATTTGACTGTCTTCAACTTCCCCTGAGCTAGAATCTCATCTTCGAGAAATAATCAAACCACGTACGACAAAGCCTGACCTCACACTCCTAGGTTCAAGGAAAGGTTTAAAATAACACCCTTGGGTTTTCGAATTTGCCGTTTTTATTGAAGATCGTAGAGAAGAATAAGAAATAGATTCCAATTCTAAAATGTCCGCTTCTGTATTTATAGAAACGGTATAAACTGCGGGCGAGACAGTATCGGTAGGAAATAAACACGTATCCAACTCCCCGGGAGATCAAATGTAGAATACATTTTCTTCAACTTATTTTTTAAATGAGAATAGGTGTGTTTGCTTTCTATTTCACGAAAGAAAACAAATAGATCGTGGATATATAGAGGATGAAAACGTATCATGTTATTCCAATTAGGAAAATGGTCGGGAAAAAGCTATGTTCGGTTTTATTTTCAATGAAAAACAAAAGGTTAATAGTTTTACTCATGCCCATTGTTTTGTGATGCTTAAAAAAACTTTTTTCAAAAAAATAAAACCGGCTTCCAAAAAAGAAAACTTTAAAGTGGAAAATAATTTTACTTCCGAAAGCAGGTGGCAAAAAAGTCAACGAAACCAACAAAAGTCATTCTTTCACTTTTTTGGAAGTCGGTTTTATGTTTTACAAACAAGTTTTTTATTTCAGTATTTTTAGTTATGGTATAATGATATATCACATATTTTTTATCGAGTATTCATTTTCCATGGTTACTATAAAAGATTAGCAGATCATGCAGACATAGAGAAAAAAATATCTATTATACACGATTACTCATAAACCACCTAAGCAAT
Organism: Ochropleura plecta; assembly: GCA_905475445.1. Taxonomy (NCBI): domain Eukaryota; kingdom Metazoa; phylum Arthropoda; class Insecta; order Lepidoptera; family Noctuidae; genus Ochropleura; species Ochropleura plecta. Next base: position 13,653,713 of record FR997731.1, on the reverse strand, counting down.
ATAAATAAAATTTATATGGGACCACCTGGGAGGTAGGTATACCCTATAAAAAAAATCCTAATCGATCTGTCTTTGAGTAATCGGTGAACATACACAAAAAAAAAATCCGACGGATTGAGAACCTCCTTTTTTAAAGTCGTTTAAAACGCGTGCTGTAGGTTTAGTTTACAAACTGGGAAACTATCCGTTCAAGTACATAATTTTATTCCTTAATTATTTCAAAATATTTCGCAACAGTACGAAATTATTTCCTCGAATAAATGAGCTGGCAGGAATAAAGCACACATTTGGAATTTTCACTCCAGTCCGTATTGACATTAGAAACTGTTGGCTTCACTCCAGATTTTCCGGAAAATCTCATCCGGTCTTCATTAGCAACTACATTTTAGTATAGAGCATGCTTTATGGGACCATTGTACATTATGTTATAATTTCTGACGCCATTTCCAGGGCACTTCGTATGAAATATGTTATTCATTCTTTAGTAAGATGAAACTTTCAACGGCGTTGCAAACAACTTGAAACTTAGTATACAATGCGTTGAATTGCATTGTTAGAATTTACACACAAGAATTTATGAAACAAAGTAACTTAAAGCTTTTCGTTTTTAGAGCTGTTTTGATAGTCTTTTATAAAAAGACTGCAAATGATGATAATTGAAAACATTTCAAAGTTAAATATTAATGTGCAGTACAGTAAAACTTTAGAATAAATGCTTTCAATCATGGTTAACGCCGTTTTAAGATCTTTTGTCTACTAAGAAGACCATAACATATAGGAAAATGAAGATAAAAAGCTACTCTGTACTATCAAATCAATCAAAAGCATTTATTTCAAGCAGGCCAAAAAGAGGCACTTTTGAACTGTCGATACAATGATAACGATAATAACAAATTAAACTACAGTCCCAGTCACAGGGCATAATAACTGTGAAAGTACTGTAGTTGCCGATACCAAATATATATGTTTCTTGTCCATTGTCCTCTGTGGACACTGTATGCACTAGGATTCCCAAAATAAATATTTCTGTAGAAATAAACGCAAAAAATTATATCTTTAGAAACCACTACACGTACATACATTCTATCAACGTTACGGAAATTAGATTGTGCGAGCGTCGGGTTAAGATTTGTAAAGGCAAAATAAGGGTTACACCTTCCATACTTTACGAATTTCTGTCGTACGGTTTCTTTAGGGCTCTTGATAAAGTTTTGCCACATTGAAATAACCTTTATTATTATTATTCAAAAGGACCATCTGTTTATTGGGTTTTCAAATATTCTAACTTTTTTTTATAAGAACTTTTTTTGAGCTTGACATAAAACATGACTCTTGTATTCCACGATGGGTTGTGCAGACTTATATTAGGTAGACACATGTTTCGCTAGTTATGTTTCAGTCTCACGTAATAGGGGTGAGCCTATTAACGCGTAACTATTGGGAAATTCCTTATTAAAAACCCCAATAAATCTTTGTCCAACCTGGATTTCAAACATAGATTCTTATGCTTAGTAGCAACCACTGGACAAACGAGGTAAAATTGGTTGAATGAAGTATTGGAGAGTAAGAATGGGAATATACATAACATGAACATAATGCCACTGACCTTCTATTCAGTTTGATGCGTTCACGGTGTAGTTCACGGCCATCGTGTAGCCCCGACCATGGTATAACCTTTCATCAACGTCTATTTAATTTTTCTCATCCGACGGTTCGTGGTAATGTCAAATATTGAGCGAGGCAAAGTACCTACCAACTTTTTTCCTGCAAATATTAGGGAAAATTCTGAAGAAATTTAGACTCGGTCTTATAAGGGTTCTTCCTCTTAATTTACTTGAAATTTGGTTATTGGTTTTTAACAATACCATTTAGTTTCTCAGCTCTCGAACTGTAAGCCCATTCGTTTTTTTTCAACTCTTAGCGACTTTTCCAAATTAATTGTTTTTTTTTTATCATATAAACCTTATCATATCTATAATGGACACTAGCAGTATTAGTTTTACGACGTTCCGAGGAAAAAGTTTAATAATAGATTTTTTTTTCTTAATGGCATCTCGCAGTTTATTTTATGAGGTTTGCGTCTGCTTAATTTGACAATCCTGTGGATGCCTTAAGAGTAAGACCTCCAGCAAAAACTTAAAACTAAGCGACTATACGCTAAAAACATAATTAGGAAAAGTATCTTGTTTTAATACTTTTCTAATTTTGATAAATTTCGATAATGAAAGTGTTATTATTCGTTCTTTCGGATCGCATAACTTTAAAATGAAGAAAGCATGTTATGCAACTATCTATACCTAACTACCTATTCGGAATTACTAGCAAGAACTATCTACAATCCAACTAAATGTAACAAACAACTTATCCAAGCTAACTGAACTTTAACTCGCTAGTTGAAACTCAGTTGCTGGAATAATCGGAAAATGGAAGTCCTCAGGAGATTATTGTTTGCGGCTGTGACCATCCATCCGTCTGTCACCCGGTCATAACTCACGAACCGTTTAGCCGAGCTACAGGGACGATTAATTACTAAAACCCGGAACGAAAATCACGTTTGACATTCGACATACTCAGCCGTTGCGTAAGATGTTGTTAAAACATATTTATGTGTTGGGTTGGGGCGATGTTGAGATTTCATGTTGTGTCGGTATACCTAAGCGTGTTTGGTAGAATGAAATTATATTAAATGGCATGTAAAATAAGGGATATTATTTCTTAAAATTTTGAAAATATTAAATATGAGAAACAAGTATTTTCCCCGCGACAACTTGAAATGCCTAATGTATTGCTTTATGATATTTAATTTTGTCTGCTTGACGAAGTTAATAACGCAATTAATGTTATTGAGTTGTCAAAATGAAAGGCATTGGCATTTTAAATGTGTCACAGTGTACCCCAAAGGGTATTTTGTGTCAAATTGCCTATTTCTTAGTGTGTGTGTTTTGTTAGCCTATTACAGCCAATGCAAAATTGCAGATTCAATAACTTGATAAAAAAACTTAAGGTGTCAAGGGATACCCGGATGAAATGAAGTTATTATTTATAGTGTACAAACAACCTGTAAATACTCAACAAAAATAATCGTCGCGACACTACACTGTTCAATGCGAAATAGGAACACGAAACGAAAATAAATGGCTTGCTTTCTATGAGTGAGAGAGAGAGAGAGAGAGAGAGACTGACAGAGAAATGTATTCGATGCCGTGCGCACGCCGCACGGCATTCAATACAACTATAGCAAAAAATGTGTCGTTACAAGTTTTGGTCTTAGTTTTTCCGTCTAGCCACTTTCGCAACACGCGATAAAAGTTATGTGCAGTTAAATGAGCTCACTAGTTACAGAAAAATAAGACACTGGTGCCGATTCTGATGAACCACCAAATTAAACTGGACTAAGTTTAACATGACGTACTTAATAACATCTAATTTTATTCCACATCATTTTAGTCGCGATTAAAGATAGTCCGATTAAGCTCGACAACCACTATTTTTGGTGAAAATCGACAATTTCAGAATAGTGAGATTGCAATTTTCAAGTCGTTTGACAGTAATAAACAAAACTTTAGTAATTTTTCGAGTAGTCTTAGTTTAGTTTGTGACAGCAGAATGAACACCACTTCACCTTTCTATTTTATTGAATCAACTTCGAAATGTTTTGGAAATTAAATCGGTTTGGTTCGTTTGTAGATGATCTCAATACCAACTTGGAGGAACAATTCACTGCTAAATGACTGAAAATGAAACTTGACATTATTCAAACTCTTTGTTGGCTACGATAGTTTTTGGACACGTGATCTAGATTAATGACGAGCTTGTGACAAGAAAAGTTGAATGTATGAACGTGGGAAACAGTAAGAAAAGTGACAGACTAAAGGGAAAATTAATAGATTGTGTGAAAGGGTTAGGAATAAAGGTGACGACTGTTTGATATTAAAATGCACCGACCCCGAATCAATTACATAGGTGGAAAACATTATGCTCACAGAATAGTTCCAATTCTGGTCAAAAAGCACTACCTCTCCCCTTAAACAGCAATATTAAATATTTCTTTGCTCTACATGATTATTATTTTATATGTATATTATATGTATTAATGTATAAATATGTATTTGTTTTTTTAAATATTATATAGCTATTGATTGAAAAATTTTACGCCACAGACTACCTACAGTACTGTTTCTCGTCCTTTAAATCGATCCAAAGATTGTCTTGAAAAGATCGCTTTTAGCGATAAGATCGCCCATTCTGTCACCCTATTTATAAGTTGTTTAATGTTATTCTTGTTATTTGTATGGTGTACATAATAAAGAATATTATATATAATGTCTTTTAAATGGTATTTCGTAATTAGTTAAATAACTAAAGTACTAAACAGAATGCATGATACACAGGAATTCATTATGATCGAATTGGCAAAGGACTACTTCAGTAACTGTGAAAGGCTGATTAGACTGAATAATTGATTCGATATTGTCTGTGGTCAGATGCTCCAACAGCGATCGACCTACTTGTAATCCAAACTATTTCATTGCTTGAGTTCAGGATGCGTTATTGGCATGTACAGCACACACGTACATGTGTGGTTAGTTTTGATATTAGCCGCGCCTTTGAGCCGTTGCATTAAGGTAGATTTTCCTACAACAGAACCGCGGTAGACTGTTCGTTGTACCGGCAGGCAAGTTCGCTGATAACGCATTGTAAGCAGCTTATTGGCTGAGCATGTAAACCAAAATTGGAATACTGATTTGAACTTAGAACATAGTTAACAATAAATAGCTTATGAGTTTTCATAGTTTTCACATAGTTTACATCCTGTTATAATATAGATGTATTTTGTAATACTCGTGCTTTTCGAATTCAAATTCCTGTGACTCTCAGCGAATGTAAATTAGTCAAAATTGTTTGGGACCACTTAACGGAATCATTAATTGAAAAGTCACGTTTACGACAGGAGTTTAGTCAAATGTGCGATATTGTAGCATTGAAATTGATTTATTATTTAAAAAGGCCTTTTACAAAAAGTTTTTATTCGTAAAAGGTCTTTTAAATAATAAATCACGGTCGCTCGTCTTTTATTTATTTTCAATTCTATTTTTTTAAACCTTTTCTTTTTATTCCACAGGTAGCAGTGAGCTGGCTGTGAAACTGACCATTTGATGAGAACTGAATACTAGTTAGTGAAAAAATTATAACTACGAGTATGTAATGTTAAACAATAAAAAATATCAATTTCATAAATGTGGCCAGGTGGCATCATCCTTTTATCAATCCGTTTATTGATAAAAACCTCATTATGTGATGGCTCCCATACAAACAATTTCATGTTTCATATGAGTCTTTTCAACTAGCATTTTTGAATAATTTTATAGCCCATAGACAATACAGCCAGCAGTTGTCGAACTTCACTGGGTATTATTCAACCAACCGTGCGTTATACGATGTGATTGATTGATGATACGAGCCTCCCCGAAAAAGGTAAAATTTCCGTATTTTAAAGAAGTTTGCTATCACAATTCATCTGAATTCCTTGCATTTTGAATTTGGTTATGATTACGTGATAATACAAATTGTTGTGATTATATAGAAATTTTGCTTCAGGTATTTTATTGATTAGTATATTAATACATTTATTGAATATTAAAGAAAAGAACATTCTAACACTCTTACCTATAAACAGACCAAAGTGATTACTTGAGTATAAGACATTTTTAAACACGATTTAATTATGTAGTTTAATGATTTCTTGAATGTAGTACTTTCGAAAGTTATAAGCTATATAAACTCTAATAGCTATTGCATAACATTTTACATAAAAGTAATCACAAGATCAATTAATTATTTTAATTTAACATTTTCGAGGGCACATTAACACCGTATCTATATACGGTGTTAATGTGCCCTCGAAAATGTCATAGAAATAAACACCTTTAAGCTTCTTTGAAATGAGGATATAAATACAACCAACGCAAGCTGTAACTGTTTGTGCGTCTGCGTGCCAACCCTAGCATATCTTCTCTGACTTCCCAAGACATCCAACAGACGTGTCCCCGTGAATCCCACTTGAGCCTGACTGACTTATTGCCCACATCGGCAATACCTGAATAAGGGCGCAAGCTTTGGTTATGTAAATATTTCTGCCACAGAGTATTGGAAATCGCAGTGTTACTTAGATTTATTTTGTTTTGAAATGTGTAAATAGCATTAATTTTACTGGATTTTTTGTGTAAAAAGTGGTTTCTTTGAAATATTTTCCTGGTTTGTTTTATGAGAGAGCCATCAACAGAAACTTGTACATATTGTTTGGAAGATTTTTTAATCTTCGTGTATTGTAATCACTGTAAATTCTTAGCTAAGATTATTTCCAATGTAAGTTGTTACACGTAATCTTTTTGGACTGTGATATTAAATTAACGTTCGTATTGTCATTGTACGGTAAAATTGAAACTGAATATACGACATTGGAAAGATGTTTGACTTATTATTTCTTTGCGAATTACTGTACCTAATCACTCATTAATGTAGGTAGTATTCTAGAAGGATCATTATCATCATGCCAACCTATAGACATCTACTGCTAGACATAGGCTTCACTAAACTGCAACCACAGCGTGTGGTCATGGGTTGCTTGCAACAAGCGACTCCCCGCAACATTCACCACGGCATCCGTCCACCATCCGTCCCACACGTTTTAAAAAGATACAGGAAGCAGATTGTCGAAAACTAAGTTCAACATCGCTAGGTGAGAAACTTCAACTCATTTTTTGGGTCGTTAGTTACCTGAGTAAGTATGTGAGTACACCAGTTTCACTAAATAAATTAATGTATAAAATTAACAAAAGAAAATGATCATTGGTCAGCACTTTTTTGAAGGTGCACCAACAATTTACTTTACGTCTCTGCATCACCCAAAGGTTGACTGGTAGAAAAGGCCTATGGCATTAAGTCCGCCTCTGTACTTTGCGCTTGTGAAGTATAAAATCCTTACTAATATTATAAAAGCGAAAGTGAGTTTGTTTGCTTGTTTGGCACGTCTTCACGCCTACATGGCGAAACCAATTTTGATGAATTTTGGTTCAGAGATAGATGGGACCCTGGAGACGGACATAGGCTAAAAAAGTAAAGTGAGATAAGGGGGAGAAAGAGGGAAGAAAAAGGGAGAGAAAGTTATATTTTTTTCGATTAACACGCGGGTTAAAGTTAGCGTTAGCCCAAAGTAACTATGCCATACGGACAAAGTCACGGGCGGATGCTAGTAAAAAATAATTCTCTGATCAGTTTTGAAGAATTTAGTTGATATAAGTTAGTGCATTGCCATCAACCAATGACATCGAAAGTACCTGAAAACACAAAAAGTATATTTATTTAAAAAAAAGAGGGTAATAACCTCGCAATTTTGTTGCAAAGTTTTGATGAATAAAAGGGCTAAGGTAAAGAAGGCAATCTTATTGCAGAATTACGAATTAATATATTCTCGACAAACTCGTACCCTCTTACTGAAACTCTGACGTCACTCTGTCAAAATTCTTCCAAACTCCCGTTACTTCGCAATGTTTACGTTCTACAAACATGTTTAAAATTTCAAAGGGAAAGCCATGTTCGGAATTGAATGACACATTTTGGGGCTGTTTCCTCAAACATTTGTCACGGGAGTTAATAAAAATGTCAGTTTTGGGATGTTTCTTATTGAATGTGTTTGTGGATGTTCCAAGTGAATAATTGTTTGGTATTTAGATATTTATAATGTCAAAGCATTTTATTTATTCATAAAGATACTTGCTGCACTTAGAGTTTGCACCAAAGTATGCGTTACATTAGGTAAAGAATATAATATATATTGTATTTTAATGTTTGCACCAAGTTAATTTGTCTACTTACAAGAAAACTTATATTTACTGACTTATAGAGAAAGCGGCAACGCACTACTACCAATATAATGATGTGAAATTTGCACTAAGTTTTACATAGAATTAGTCCGTCATTTTACATTTTTTTTAATGAAAAATTATTGAAGGCACATCAGTGTACTACTAGAAACCTCATGGAGCAATCGTCATTTTCCTGCCCCGGTCCCATTCTATAAGTGGTCGGCGCAATACGTTTTCTTCTTCCATTCTCCCCTGACAGACGTCACGGCATCGCTCACTCCTTTCTCCCTCATACACAATACATCCATCTTTTCTGTGGCTTTCCTCTCCATCTTCAGTCGTCAACATTCATATTTATCACTCTTTTAGTTACATGCGCTTCGTCCCTCCTCATTACATGTTCATACCAAGACAAACGACTTCCTTTCATTTTTTCTGTAACCGGCGCAACTTTCAAACATCCTCTAATGTACTCATTCCTTACTTTAATTACCTCATGGAGCTATAAAGTGTGTAATAGGCTTTACAACGTAAAAACTTTAACGCGATTTAATCTTAAAAAAACAACGAATAATGCCAAAAAATGTGTAAATGTAGGATTCACGAATTCTAATCTCTACGTTAATTCTCTTACTGGGTGAAACGAATATAGGAGCAGTTATCCGGAACACTTTGTAGCGGCACAGATAAGCGTCAGTACTTCAAGAAAAATGCTATTTTTCCCTACAGTTTCCAGGTGCAAGTGGAAACTTCATAGAATGGTAATTAAGTTAATTTTATTGCAGCAATATGAAACCAGATTTATGAAAGAAAGCGGTATCGCAATTAGCGGATTCGGCCTTTATGATGTGTTGTTTAGCAAGTCAATAACGTAACTTAATTCACATCTTCATCAATATCGATATCTTGCTTACGATACATGTACAAGTAAATAAGTAGGTATACTAAAAACAGATTTAATATGCATTCATAAAACTCACACTTGTTGACACAATCCTTGAAACTATCCACAGAGTATATAGAAAGAAATAAAGAAAACATGTTTATTTAACACTTGCCACAAGTACCCACAACATTAAAAAACTGAAATCTTAACACTACATCCTTACTAATATAATTATATATATTTTACATATTTATATTACAAAAGCGAAAGTGAGTATGTTTGTTTGTTACGTCTTCAAACCGATTTTGATGAATTTTGGTTTAGAGATAGATGGGACCCTGGAGACGGACATAGGCTAACTAAAAAAGTGAGAAATGAGGGAGAAAGAAGGAAGAAAAGGGAAAACTTAGCTTTGCTATTTCAATAAATAAGGCGCTAGTCCAAAAACTACAAGTAACAAGTACCTGCAAATCAGCAAAAGGGGAACTGTTACCCCGAATTAAACGCGAGCAAAGCTGCGGGCAAATACTAGTATGAAAAAAAAGAAAGGAAAGAAAAATATAACAAAGCAATATTGTGTGTCTCACGGATACGCCAAATAGGTTAATAATATAATATAATATGTAATATTTTTGAAGCAATAAAATTGATGTTTGTTTTATTTAAACTTCTGTATTTAAACAACATTTTCCAGCCAATATTTCTGAACTCAATTTTCCAAGATCGTGATTGGAAACATAATTGTATCCGCTTGTGCTGGGTGGCAAATAATGGCACTATTGCTTCCGTTGACGATGAGCTGGCTGCGGTTGAAATATATTGCGATGCCGTCGGCGATACTGGCTTCAGTACTAGACTTGTTGGTAATGGCTTCATACTTTGTTTTTAACAACACCAACGAACCTCTCCAGACACTCTATAGAACAAATTTTACTGAGCAACACACAATAGAAAAGTTTAAACTTGGGCTTGCAAAGAGTAAGGTCCGATATTTTTTTCGTTAATGGCTTTATTCTAGTCACCCGATGGTTCAAATTAAACTAGCGCAGTTAACTAGTTTAAACTAGCGCAAAAATAATCATAAGTAAGTATAAACGCATCTGAAAATCAAAACCCATAAAATCGTAAAGCCGACCCCAACTTAAGTTGGTAAAAGGAAGGCAGGGCAGATGACGCGTTAAGTAATAGAGACAATAAGAGAACAATTGAATTGAAGTTTTAAGTTAATCTAAATTGTCCCTAATGCGATACACCACATTAAAATAGAACATGATTTACTCAAAGCCTTTTAAGCATATTATTAACATGCATAATAACTTGTCAATACAATTTTATGGACGTTAATGTCAGCTGCAGATTTATTCCGCTTTAAAGCGTACGTACGGGTGATATGAAAAATATTGGCGAACGTAAACATAGGTTTTATGTGAATCTGCCACCGTACTTTACATGAAAAAACTGTGTGTATTGACAGCCAGTTATTTTTAATCGATTTGAATATAATGTTGCCTGAGTTAAAAATTCTTTACAAAGAGCATTGCTGCTTAAAGCGGTCAAACTTAATTTTATTTTGAACTAGCTTTTGCCAGCGGCTTCGCTCGCATAATTCTGTGTAACACGGTTCCCCTTTCCTGATTTGCAGGTACCTGCTACCTGAAGTTTTTGCCCTAGCACCTGATTTATTGTAATAGCAAAGCTAAGTTTTCCCTTTTTCTTCCCGCTTTCTCCCTCATTTCTAACATTTATTAAAAAAAATAGCCTATGTCCGTCTCCAGGGTTTCAAATATCTCTGTAACAAAATTCATTAAAATCGGTTTAGCCATTTAGGCGTGAAGAGGTAACAAACAAACAAACTCACTTTCGCTTTTGTTATATTAGTTAGGATAAGGATTGGTACTAATAACACTTTAATAAGAAGTTCAATCATATAAACGTTTAAAATATTTTAAATGTATTACCAAAAAGGTCAACGAACCAATATGTTTATCCGTATCACGTCCGTTTAAAACATACATAATTTATACAAACTCTGAAAACAGATCATTAATCCAGTTAGGCTCATAACCCTTTATGTCACGATGCTCCATCCATAGCCTGGTTAAGGGTTATAGCAGATACGCTTTAACCTTCAACATTTTCTTGTCCTTCGAGCCGGATTCTTTTCCGACCCACAAGTTTTCCGTCCTGCGAGAGCTTTGACCGCTTTTGGAGTTTAAATAAAGGATATTAATAGTGACAGATCTTGATCAGTCAGTGTAATATAAAAAATCGATCCAAAAGAAACAAAAAGTTATCCGAAGAAACAAATATTACAATTTCAAACACTCACTGACAATACAAAAAAACACTCGCCGCTACTACTCAAAACCGCCACAAACTCTTAACAATGGAATGAAAATAACTTTGAGCCATTTCATGACTCAGAATTAGAGGTCTGTGAAATGGCGTGGGAAGATATAAACTGACTTCAAGTAATAAAACCAATCTACTTATTTTAGTAGCTTGAGGATATGCAGCGTGCATTACTATCAAAATTTATTGTTTATTCTATAAATTGCAAAATATAATAGTCCTTTTTATTTGCTGCAAATAAATCATATAAATAAAAATTTACCCAATAAATATTTTGTTTTAATACGAAATGCTTTATGAAAACAGTAGGTTATGTTAGATTAGAATAATAAACCTCATACGTGCTCTTCTCTCTATGCCATGCGTAGCGCTACGGGCGTAGCACAGGGCTACGAAACTTAGTCTCTTCAGTGTCGATACCTCTCTGAGAAACAAAATAACTATTATATTGCTACCTCTAAGAACCGCTTTTACATTCCTAATATTATACTCTCTATTATTTCAAGACGAAACCGGTATCGGTATCTACCTTCTAGAAATAAACACGTAAAATATTATAAATTCTTCTTGAACTGTTAGGAAACAGGACCAAGTTACTAGGTTCCAAGAGTATAGAACATACCAACATAGTTCAGTCATAAACAGTTCTCAAGAACTTCACATTTGAAAACGAGGTCGGTACCAGCCACTCAAATACACGACATTCAACAGCAGTAGTCAAAATAATTTAAACAATTCCTTGACTTGTAGAGACCACAATGTAGGATTGTACGTTGTCTGTTCAACTAATGCAAAAAATGAGTTTTTAGAATATAATTATACTAGCAGAAAGGAAACGCAATTATTTTTTAATTTTAAAATAACATTTGTACAATTATATCTACTTAAACTATAGGGTATTTTTTAGGGCTCCAGTCAAATAGCTAACACGGAATACTTGTTGGGTCTCTCTGCCCGTCTGTCTGTTCATATGTCAATATATTCTGATACTTTTGGCACCAAACAAAATTTGGCCAACAACACTTTTACAAAACTTGGCCAACATGTAACGTTGGCCAAGTTTTGTAACAGACTATGTTTTGACGACACGGTTGACGCAGTGGCGATCGCCTGCTACGCTGCGTGTTACGGGTTCGATCCTCGCATGGAACAAATAATCGTTTGGCCTACAGATAGTTGTTCCGGGTATGGCTGTTTGTGTATGTCAATTTTAATGATTGTAAACGCACCCACGATACAGAAAAAAACCCTAGTGCACTGCAAAGTTAAACAAAAACATGTAAAACAAGCGATGTTTTGCCATGTTGTAAAACACGTATTTAGCAGGGGCGGGTTAACAGTTAATTATAATTACTGTAACTATTGTATATCTCTTACAAAGGTATGAAAATGAAAATTAACTATATCATGTGTATTCAATTCAAAAGAAACACGTTTAAAATAAAGTACATACATAAAAAATCGTCAAACACACACAATAACTTAATAATTATTTTGATTTTTATTTGTGTTTTTGTATTGGGTTTGTTTAGTTTTAGAATAAATAAATTAATATAACACTTACACATAACAGCGCATCTTTTAATTTTTATTTTGTGTTTTGCTTATTTTCTTTTTTTTAGTTTTTAATAACACTCCTTCATCTTAATAACTAGGAAAATGGCACGTCTTTTCAATAGAGTAACTAGTGGAAGAGCGGAACTTCCTAACACAAGTACCTATATTTTTACTTAAAAGGAAGTTCCTAAAAACATATATAAATGTATTTGTAAGTTATTGAAATAAACTTTTTATTTTTATTATTTTAATAAACCACTCCAAACATTATAAGGACAGAGCAGTATTTCACAGAATCTTAATAGCCTAAATATAATTATAGCACTATGCACACTTTTTCTGTGAAGCTATTTCTGTTTCAAATATACCCCAGACGTTATTTTAACTTCAAATGTCTCTCTCAGAACCTTATTAGTTTGAACAAATACACTTCAGACATTCTCAATGCTTTTTGCGTTTGTTTCTGTTTCAAATGTACCCAGACGCAAGTTAAACTTGAAATTCATAGCAGAACTTCAGTTTTGTTGGACTTTCACAAAAAGGTCACTAGACTAATATCACACAACATTTAGGTCTTTGCTTGACTGGATTTAATTGGATCTTGCCCTGACTCCAAGGTGATGTATGGCAGCCATTACTGGCTATTCGAAGCAGACGTAGTTTAGCGATGGACTTAAATAGGTTATCATTTCTGGCCATTGTTAATATGAAGTTACGTCCAAATAAAGTTGCTTAACGTTATATTTTCTAGCCTTAATTATCCCGTTATTAATACGTGCGTGTAATCATAAGATACCTACATCCTGTTACTAATGTTAGGTACTATTTGTGTGTTTTCGTGGAAACAATTTGGGTTTTTCTTTTTGTTTACTTGGTGAAGGCATTGTTAAGGTGCTCAAAAACCACTAAAAATATGTTTAATGTCAGCATTTTTGTTTTAAAAAAAGTATATTATCTGATTTAGGACAATAACACCCTGATGCGTCTAGCCTATTGTGAGTCAGAATATACAAAACGGACCAAACATTGGTGTGACTCAAGAAAACAATCCCATTCTGATAAAGCATCTAAACGCGAACGTTGTCCGAGTTTTCTTCCCGTTATCGTGGAAGCATCCTTATGAAAGCGCATCGCGGACAATACAGCGCTACACAGTGCTGCACTGACGTTATCGTTGTCACTTCCCTTTCCTGTGTGTTTCTAAATAAAGGCGCAGACAAAGCGACGACTTTTGAAAGAGAAAAAATACCAGTATTATATAAAATTGTAGTTATAATAAATAAATTAAAAATAGTTTAACTACAAAAAAAAACAAAATAAAAAAGAAGAGCAAGAAAAAATGTCTCTCATATCATATTTAAAAAAAACACACTCACTAAATTACATCTCTATAAGGTTTCGCTATCGTAGTTGTTTAAAAATATATTGCGGTGTAGATCTTGTCAATGTAACGCTATATCTTTTCAATATGTTATCAAACTTCCCCTTTTTCTATGTCGGTTAATCTACTTGTCCCTCTAAAAATAACTCAACCTAACCCACCCACGGCTCTACAAATATTTTGGGTAACCCTCGGAATCCATTAAAATACACTAAACATCATCATATTTTACCAACTTTTTATGTTTCAATCTAAGAGAATGCAGTTTCATATGGTATTTTACATGGTTACATCCCAAATTCCAATAAAAACTGGTGGTCAGAATTTCGGCCAAAATATTTAAATGATGTTGTCTAATTATACACCCCACGGTCCTACTAATACCACCCTTAAACTTCCATAGCGAATAATTTATGACATCCAGATTATTTTATCAAAGGATTTTGCAAAGGGTTCATAAAATTTACACTAACAAAATTGCAAGGGTATAAACTCCCTGCGTATAAACACGGCGTCAGAGGAAAACACTCTTTGTTGTCACGTTTTAATAGGCTTTGACACAACAATCATTGAGTTATCATGTTGAAAAATGAAAATAATATACAGACAAAATACGTAGCTTAAACATATCATGATACGCTGGAACTAGAACATTCCACAACGCGGGCTTAGTTCGGGTTGCTAGATATGTTTACTATGTCTTCGGATTATTTGGCTCTGGAACACGTCTTTTTTGCGGGTGGGAAATCGTCAAATAACTTCAAGAAGTGTCAGATTTTTACCGACTAAAATCCGTCCATGTTCCTTCTGTTGCGCTTTATGTTCCGGAGCCGCGGTGTTTCTTTTGAATAACCTGCAACCTGGAAAACGTCTCACTGCATATTTTCTCACTGATAATAAAAAAAAACTGAAGAAGCAAATTTTATTATTCTTAAAAGTCGTACTCGACTTTTGAGAATAATATCACTATCATTACTATCAAACAAAATACCTATTAAGGTACAAATCTCTGAACTTCTAAAATTGTTTCAAGTAATCGCAACAATGGTTCTAAAATGTTTTGATTCAAGTATATACTTCAAACTCGTGAAACATTCCTATTTTAGGTAATATTTCGTTGTTATAACAAATTTAGTATTGGTTTTAAATTTAAAAGTGAGAACTTTTTAGATACAAAAGCGTTATTGATCGCTCCAATAATATCTCAGCCGGTGGCACAGTTATTAATTTTGAGTAAAAGGTCAAATGGACAAATGAAAGAGCAGAATAAAATCAGTCATACCCACAACCCGACACCAAAATAACAAGAACAAATTAAATGTTATATCGTAGAACTGACGTAACCGTAATAAAATATCAGTTATGAAATAATACTGGGTGTAAGATCCTCTTGAAAGACGATACGGGGTCCTGTAAAAGCTGCTAGTAAAAAATATTTATTGGCAATAAATGGCGGCCGCTGTATCGTTACGACGATCTGGTGGGCTTGCGGCAGTAAATTTAATTTGGCCATTGATCGACCGCGGTGATATATAGTACCTACCCGGTCAATGTGTGTGGAGCTCAAAGTAAATGACATCGGGGTTGTGTGACTTGGCGAAAAAAAACTGTGAGTAGCCAATTTATAATGTAAAGTTTAATAGATCGCTTAGAGTTAAAGCTATCTCGTTTGTAAAGTCAAACAAATACCCTAACTTGATTGTAGTCATTATTAAAAGACATATCTAAAAAAGAGTAACATTTAATACCTAGAGAATTAACTGAATTTTAATAATTCAACTGACTTTGTATTTGTAGTGTACTTACAGTAGATTTCCCCAGAAAACTCTTTGATTTTTTTTAAAGAAGTAGAGGGCTCGTAAGTCATACAAGTTTGTGAACCGCTGGTTTTGAGCGTATTTCCCGCGGGTAACTTGATTACTGTACAGAATGTACTGTAATGTTCTAGTACTCGATAGTGTGCGTCGCTAGTGAATTCAATGAAACTTTTGTGTCATATCAACCATTTTATGTTCCAAACCATATCTGACAAAGATAGATTGCTCTACATTCTCACGTACACTACAAAAAAATAAGTTTGCAAGTCACCAAGGAGTATTAAAGTTTAGTAGAAAATTTTAACATCATCGTCATTCTTTTCTTGACCTTATCCCAAATTGTCGGGAGTGTCAGACTATTACTGACTAAAACGCACCCATGTTCCTTCTATTGACTTTTACGTTCCGGGGCCGCGGTATCTTTTTCGAACAACCCGCAACCCCGGATCTACATTTCTTCTCATGACGTGTTTGATCACATTGACGTCATCCTTCCACACAGTCACATGACAATACTATGACATACGATTACCACACCTGACAGACTTAATACTTACTTAATATTATCAGATACATAAAAAAGCAATTCACTTCAAGTACTTGTTTGTTTTGCAGATTTGAGATAATAATGTTATCAAGTTAATGACTTCATAACATTTTTGATAAGAACTTAAACCAATATAATGACTAGGCATAATTTAGCTTCCTCGTGACGGCCTGGAGGTTACGCACCTCGCCTCTCATGAATGAGGTTGTGGGTGCAAATCCGGGCAATTACCAATGTTACTTTCTCAATTAATATGTACTTCTAAAGTTTATTTACATCGGTGAAGGAAAACGTCATAATGAAACCTGGACTTTCTGAATTTCTTTATTCTTTTTTTTTTTTTTAAAAAAAACGTTGTCCCACATCAGGATTTTTTCTTGTATAAATATCTTGTATTGTATAAATGTCTTGTATATATCTGATGAAACTTTGCCTAACAGTTATAGGCTAGTATTATTATTATTTATTATCTAGCTTGTTGAGGAAGAGGAGGGCCAAAGATGGGTAGGTTGTGTAAGGAATTATATAAATGGGGAAAGGAGAAAATGATGCCGTGACGTCTGATAGGGGTGAATGGAAGAAGAAAATGTGTTGCGCCGACCCGACAAAAAATGAAGATGCAATGGACCTTTCATCAATAAAGCAAAAATAGTCTCATTATATTTGCTTTAAGTAAACCGACTTTACGTAAAAGCAATCGTCATTTTTAATAAATAAAGTTCTACTCAATTCTTTCCTACAAAGTGCAAAGGAAGCATCAAACTAATAAAGTCAAGTCCCACTTCAGATGTTCTTATTCGCACTTCACATGTTTATTTTACCCTCAATAAATTACTACGCAGCCTACAATGTGACACTTTTATTGTGACCTTAAAGTTAGGAAAAAGTTTGCTAGTGTAGTCGAAAAGTGTCATTTATGAATTTACGACACTATTATTTTTCTCACCCCACTTAAGTAGGGACTAGAGATAGAATAGTTTGCCGTGACATATGCCGTTAATGCGTCCACTTTATACAAAGATAAAAGTTTTGATTGCTTTTATAAAGTAGTTTTGTCATTGATGGCGTATGTTTAAAAAGTAGGAAGGAAATTATTGGGTCGTGGGAAGTGGTTATAAAACTGCAATATAAGTGAACAGCGGCGATGATCGTGTGCCAACTTTATGCAACGTGGCGCAGGCATTCTCTGTGATTAATGTTGGTTCACTACAGGCGGGCTTACAGAAGAACAACAAACCGGTTATTGATGGTGATAAAAAGAATGGCAAAAGTAACCGATTTAATGGCTATGTGGTAGAGTCGGAAGGACATGACGTAACTGGCTACACTTCTAGTTAAAGAGAAAAAATGGAAGACTTAACAGATTTCCAATAAAAAAGTAATAGATTTCAGAAGGATTTTGCAACAACACCAATCTTTATCATCCAAAATTATTCCAGTCATGCCAACCACAGCAGTTGTTAATGTTATCCAAATAATCAAATAACTCCGACCTTTACTTGGTTAATGGTCAATATCCAATAAACAGGTCTATGCCAACTCCACGTTAATAGTTCCAACAACCCGTAACAAAGTATTAGGACCTTCCTAAAAGGTAACAGCTCTAGGCTCAACGGTAGCAAAATTGCAAATCTTGCTATAAACTTGTAACAAATTCTATCATCCTCCGACCTTATTGCCCTTGTTTGGCTCGTTTTATGTATTTTAACCGTCGTAAATGAGATGTAAATCCGAGGTAGCATTAACCTGTATAAACTTCTGTTATTAGGGGATTAAGCCTCTCCAATTAGGCATAACAACCTGGTTTATTAACGCTGCTTATCATTTCAAACTCTTTTTGTACATACCTTTCAATTACTGTCGAACGTAAGTATAGAAGTACCCACTCTTACTCTCCTACTATGTCATTTACGTTATAAGGGTTATATAATATAGGTATGTATTGCCTGTTCACAACGCGGAAATACCACGTGAAGGGATTTCCTTTGATTAGAATATAGTCATAATGTTTAATTACAAAATTCGAATGACGGAATGTCATTACCCGAAATATGTCTCAAGAATGTTTTAGTACAGAATTTTGTAGAAATTAATTTTGTGATAATCCTTTTTCAAGCAACATAATGATGAATAACATGAAGAACAGATGAAAGCTTTGATTGCTTAATTACCTCTTTTGGTATAACTATTTTTTAATTCTAAAATGTTGTGGAAAATGAACTACATAGTTTTATTTTTTAAACCACCCTTCTCCATACTCAGTGACAAAGTCCTAATCTGTGGCGGAGGCGATGTTAGTCGTCCCTCGAAAGCGGCTGGGGTGTTAATACGATCTAAATGAACCGTAAAACTTTAAGGCTCATGACTAGTAATTTAAGCTCGCTCGAAAACGTACTGCTGCCGTACCGTACACGGTAAATTTTCGACATGACACTTTTTAATTAAGCAGTATATTGTAAATGAATGGCAGTTTTACATCCTCGAGCTCATGGCTAAATAATAGCAGCCGCTCGGGTCGATCTTCAAGCTAAGCCGCGCTTGCCTAGGTTGGTCTGTGGATGAGTAACCACCCGTTACGTACCAAGTTTACCTGTTGGTCGCGGCTGTCATTTGCAGATCTTTGACAGTCGTTACAGGTAGTCAGTGTCTCGAAAGTCTGACAACCATTTTTACCAAGGGGTATCGTACTACGCAGTTGTGGAGTTGTGGAGATTAGATAGGCAGTCGTTTTGTGTAAAATACTGGTATTCAGCTGTACCCAATTAAACTAGAAGCCAACCCCAACATAGTTGAGAAAAGGCTAGGCGGATGATTAATGGCAGTTTTACATCCTATTAAAACTTTGTAAAAACGGTAAGTGTTTCGATAAGGTTTCTATTATTTTGACAAAGCACAAATTTTCTAGTAATTCCTCGCTTGTCGATTTCTTTTCTTTTGAATACCTTCTTTGATTGCTTCTGTTTAATGAAATTAAAATATTTAATCATTAAAATAAAGTGTTCTTCAATAAAAATATCCTTTCAGTTTCATTGAAGCTTGCAACGTTTTAAACCATAAAGTAAGTGTACCAATCACTTCCCCAATATCACGTAACAGATTCTGATATTGATCCAATTAGGAAACCCTTAGAATTGCCTTGGACCTCTGGGATATTAAATATTTACCCTTGACTTTACCTGTTCGTCCAATCCTTTCCGGTAACTTGAAAGTCGCCCCTTGAGAAGTAACAAAATAGCGATCAAAAACAGATTAAAGTTTTCCTAATTCGGATTTTCCTGAGACGCAAATTTCCTGTTAAATTTTAATTTGATACTAAAAGTTTATTTTCGGTTCGGTCTATTATTGTAAGTGATGACTTTATTGGTGCTACCCAAGGGCCGTTCTGTTCTTCTTACCTATGAATCTGTATAAGATTTGAAATTCTTTAACTTTGTTTGTTGATATTCTAAGGGTTTTTAGATAATAGATATCTAAACATAAACTATTATTATATTACTAACCTTTGCCCGCGGTTTCGCTCGCGTTAAATTCGCGGTAACACAGTTCCCCTTTCCTGATTTACAGGTACCTGCTACCTGTAGGTTTTGCCCTTGCGCCTTATTTATTGTAATAGCAATGCTAAGTTTTCCCTTTTCTTCCCTCTTTCTCCCTCATAGTTCAATCTTTTAAAAAAATATATATATTACTATTTCCGTCTTCAGGGTTCCAACTATCTCTGTACCAAAATTCATCAAAATCGGTTTAGCCATTTAGGCGTGAAGACGTAACAAACAAACAAACTCACTTTCGCTTTTATAATATTAGTAAGGATAAGGATTCTACAAATAAAAGTAACACGACGCTTAAGAGTCGACTGTAAGCACACAATTTCGTCAAAACTCATGATTTATCAGCACAATTAGATAAAACCATAAACCGTCAACTCATGAATTCAAACGCAATACCAACAAAGTAAATTCACTAAAAGAATAATGGAAGAGATTATCGTGCCTCTTGAAAAACATCGCCGACTCGAGCTCCGAAGAGTTATTCACATAGAGTAATCTTTTATTTCCCGGGAGTGAACGGGAGTCTTACCGCGGCGGAGATTTGCAGATTCCTTCAAGAGGGAAGCGAATCAACGTTAGCTTTGTTTAGGCGGAATTACCCCGAGAGAGGGAAATGTTGTGTTTAAAGGTAAATGCGGCTGTCTCACCCAGCCGCTTATTATACAATATTTTATCATCTTCCGCTGGGGTAGTTAAAGTGTTGTCGGACGCAGCGATAACGCTCACCATTGTATTAATAATTGTGTCACCAGCACCTGTAGCTATCAGTATTTCCACTAATTAATTCATGTAATTTATAATGCTTGGTGAAATATTCTAGCTAATGACACTGGTAACTGGATAACTTGAATATTCATTGATGGGAATATTTTATACCCATTTCTAAGTAAGGCGCGGGTAAACATCGCTGCGGAAGTTAATGTATTATTAATACCTCAAATTAATATTGATCTTGTCGAAAGTACAAGATTCACAACACAGATACGATATAAACAAACGAGCAAATCGTAAAACTAAATAGAAAAAACATGTTTATTGCAAATTATGATCCAATATTTTTTTCTCGAACAAATTATCTGCACACTTAACATTGTACACAGAATCAAGCACATTAATCGCTTAATAATAGGAAATCAACATACGTTTACAATTTCACAGCTAAGCCAAGTCAAAAATGTAGCGAAAAAAATGCTTAAAACATTCAAATAAAGCCGCGTTTGACCGAGTGCAACGGCTCGGACTTAATACCCTCGTTACTTTTATGTTTCTGGTTCATAAACCATGTTCCCTTAGCGTGGCTCTGGAAGCGGGGCATATCCACAGATGCCCGAAGATTCTGATCCAAATGGATATTGATGTTTGTTTTAAGAGCTTCGAGGATTTTGTTCTATGTATTTTTATTTTTTGAACAATTCTAGTCAATATAATATCTCTTTCTGTACTTAAATTAATCGTTCACTATTTTTTTTACGTGTGCCTGTGTCTTTGCTTCAGCGTTTATATATATATATATTTAAAATGGAAAAAAAAAGAGTTGGTCCACACTAGGAATTTCTCCTGTAACGCGGGTGCGTTTACAAACATTAAATTTAAACTCACATACACAAACAGCCAGACCCGGAACTACTATCTGTAGGTCATACAAACCTGTCCCGTGCGGGAATCCAACCCGCGACACGCAACGCAGCTGTCGATCGCACAGCCACTGCGTCAACCATGTCGTCCTATAACCAGGATCTGTTTAATTCGCGAGTTAATAAACTTATATTTGGGTTAGCTCATGTCATCGTCGACATATTCTCTCCTCAAACAAGATTGAGGTCAAAAGAAATCCCATTTATTCAAAAAAAAGTCGAATAGAAAATGCAACAACACAAATTAGATAAACTTCGAAATAATGCTGGCAAAGGATGATTTTTTGCAGCATGAGAGAATGGATGCTCCTCAATGGCTAGTACTTAAATTTTATGACAAGCCATTTATTGCCACAAGGGTGAAACATACTGACACCCAACGCGTTAAGGGCCAAGCTACCTAAATCGACCAGAATGACAATTAATGATGATAATGCTCAACAAAATTCGATGGTATTAGCCCACGCTACGCCCCACGCTTTTAAAGGAAGTGCTTTTGATGCAAAGTATTACAAATATGACATTAAATAATTAATATTAAATAATATATGACATTAACGAGTTTTTATTCGGATTGATAACTTATTATCTCACATTTAAACATGTTTAGCAAAATCTAGATAACTGAAGATTATCAAAAAAGATTTCAATGTTGCGATTCCGAAGATAATCTATATAATATACAAGATTTCACAATTAAATATAAATCACAGCATCATGACTGGCTTACATGTTACTATTGTTAGCAAACATGCTAGAACTCAAGTTTATTGATTTTCAAAAATAACTATAAATTTTTTCACATAAAGGTTACAAAACTTTCGTTGATTTGCATATTTTTTTGGACTTTAATTTTGTTTTCTAAAGTTACGAAAATGTAAGCTCATCATTTCTTCATTTAAACGATAGACAATATATTTTCGTCGCAACGAGACGCATAGAGAATATCCCAAAAAAGGCTGCAAAAAGCGGGGAAGTGAATTAGACCCAAGTGTGTATCGTAATAGTTTATTAAAACACTCGTTACATAAGTATCTAGAATATCACTAGTCCATGACTGGACACATTGTATTTTAGCCTCATGACTACGGAAACCTAAAATAACCCATGTCGTGACCCCATCCAAAATAGAGGTTAAGCTCCGTAAGAAGGAGGGATTGAGGTGGAAGCAGTTGGATGGTGATAGAAAAGTGGTAATCTTAAAACTGCAAGTGGTCATAGAAGCATCTGGACCACAGCAACCGCCAAAACTGTTCAAAAAAGACTGGGATGAAGTCGAAAAAGAGATTAAGAAAATTGAGGAAAAAAAGAAATCGGAAGGTCAGGCTGCGTTGAACGCTCTCTTCCAAAAGATATATGAAGAAGGCTCCGATAAAGTGCGGCGAGCTATGATAGGAGTTTTGTTGAATCCAAAGGTACAGTTCTCAGCACGAACTGGAGTACAAGTAAATCAAAATAAAGTGGAAATGAAACCACCAGATTCTTGTGAATTCAAGAAATGGGATTAGGATAACAATACATATATTAATAAAACAAGTCAACAAACTTACATAAAAAACAGGTGTGTCTTGTCGTGATCTGTTCTGGTGATTGCTTTATCTGTTTGCAGATAACAATCGATTGTAATTCAAGGCACACTTATCTGTAACTGTTTATAGGAGGTGAAAATATTACAAACACGTCCGTACGAAACAATTTCACACATTCATTAGTATACAACGAAAAGCATAAACGCCAAATATTACGTTTAACAAATAAACAGAAATTCAAACGAAATTTTAGCTATTCAACCCAATATTACAATTTCAAGAGCTGAATATGATTTCATTAATTTAATATACTTAGTGTATTGTGTATGCTTAGTTCCAATACAACAAATTAACACACAGTTCCAATTTACGTAGCTTATTCCACTCGCAGGTGTTGATTCAGGAATTCCGTCGATGAATCTACGTAGGTATGTTTGAGATCTTAAATTAAGGAAATCTTATTACGAAATTCCGACATGTGTCGCAAGCTAAAAGCCGGGGCGGGGGATCCGTGTGGCCTTAATGAACGTGCTCAAAATTTATAACACCCTTAACCTTTTAGTTACTTTGCAAGTAAATTGGACCTCAAACGCGCTTACCTTAATGGGCGATAACTTTTGTATATTTTGTACGTATCACTGTTTGTGGAATGTTCGTGAAATAAAGGTGATGCCTGACAACCCATTTATGAAGTGCCATATTTTCCGCCACGAGACTGATCTCTGAAACGCGTAAACCGTGTTTTTTGTTGTTGTTGGTACCAAGGCTTATCTTTATTGGATTTTCTTTTTTTTTTCACGACAGACCCGTCAGACACCGTGATAAATATTTTTCATATAAACATTCATATTTGTTAAACCTATTGTCTGCGGTCACGGTCTGTAATAAAAATCAAACCAGAGATAGGAAACGTATAATTAATTTATTTTGTAACAAGTAATCCGTGGTAACTGAATATTCAAACGTTTACAAGAGCGTTGTCAAGCGTGATATTGTTATCAAAGCCCATTATTACTGTAATAGGCATTAATCTAGACAGGTACATGAACAATCTACGCATAAAGGGAATTAAACTCAAACTTATTAGTATTATAAATGTTTATTTAAATCTTTATACAAATACACAGGTACAAGATAATCTTACTATGAGAAAAAAATCAAAGTGATTGACTTCACCACTACCAGAGGGTCAACGAGGTGCAACAAAGCAAAATAGGTATATAATAATAGAGCAAACATTTTAGTGCTTATTTCCTAAGAAATGAAAAAAAATATAAAGGATGGGCAAGCTCGTTGGCAATACAAACTTTTTGTAATTATTATTTCTATTGTGCTATTATTTTTGTTCGCAATAACAAACAAAAAAATGCTAGAAATAGAATAGGTACCGTTTTTGTGTAGAATCAACTTAATACCCCTTAGCTAATGATCTTAGCGGTTATAAGTTGAATTACAGCAAACATAACTAGTACTGCAAGTCCTGGTTGGAAGGTAGAGGCACCTCCGGTGACGCTTCTGATCCATCTTGTATAGTTGCCAACACGAGTGTATACTTCAGGGTAAGAAGATGCTTGGCAATTGTTAGACAAGGAAAGAATACCCGCCAATCCTCCGTTGCAGACTAATCCATTGCCCAAGTCACCCTGCAAAAAAAGAATAATTTAAAAAATAAAAACCGGCCAAGTGCGAGTAGGACTCGCGCACCGAAGGTTCCATACAAACTTGTGACATAAACGGCTACCTACGTAACAGCTAGCATAAACGGCTGACTATAATCACATCATCAAGGGACCACAGACAATGAGTATATGGTTTTATGGTATTTCAACTCGATACCTTCACGTGTTCTCGAGATAAAGGGTCTTGACAGACAGACAGACGGACAACATAGTGACCCTATAATCTTTCCGTTTTTTACGGAATCCTAAAAAGGAAAAGTAGACAGATACTTTTGTTGGCATTTGCATGGATTACTATTCAGTCGTACAAACTTAGATTTGACTTGTCTTCTGAGCAGAATCATACGGAGTTTGCACAGTTATAACTTTTCATTGGTAACAATAAAAATATACCATTCAAGACCGCTTTCATTACTGTTTACCAAATGCGTTTATTGCCGAACGCCTTTAAAATTTCGTTCTGTTTCTGTCAACCGTTTCAAAATCACAGAGACAGCAATAATTTTGTAAATATGAATATGGCTATCATTTTGTTGACCTTTGAGTCTCAATAGGAAATCAGTCTCGAAATTCTGACAACCAGTCCAAGGAGTATCGTATCATCCAGTTATTAACTCGGTTGTGGAGGTTCACAGTTGCTGCATGTAAAATGGACCTGATACAACTGAATTCGGTAAGACTGGAAGCCGACCCCAATAAAGTTGGGAACAGGAGTACTAAATGTAAAGAACAAAAAAGGAGAAAAAATACTTTGTGAAACAATACAGTACGTAGGTTTTATCTTATACGCCTACCACACACGTCACATTTTTACACGGAGTAGAGTGCTGATCCCTAAATAATTGGGATAAAATAAGGCCAAAAGACAAAATCCTAGGGATTTGTTCTTCACATCATCCAGTATAATATCAAGGCCTATTCAGATCTTGAACGGATAGAGATGTGAATGACACTGAACTAGTTTGCCTTATAATCCTTCGCTTTTTGTCATGAAATTGTTTTGTCTAGTGATTGCATCATCGCTTTACGTAAGGTGAGTTATTGGATAATATTTTTGTGTTCACCAAAAATCTTAAGGTACATCTATGTATGCATTTCTAAAATATTGATCTTAAACCCGTTTAATTGTTTTACTATAATTAAACTACTCGGCCAACAAAATATGTTACATCAAACAAATTCCAAATTAACACCAAGATATAACACTTTTTTATTGTAGTGCGCTGCAAATATTCTATTGTAACAATAACTATTTTATTCTTCCCCGAAAAATACTGATCGTGCACCAAATATTCCTGAATGTTAAAAAAATGCGTAGGTTAGGTTAGGTCAAAACTGTGACCCCCTACGACGGCCAGTAACGACTTGCATTAATAGAAAATGGATAAAGTTATAATACCTTTTTATTGTAGTGCGCTGCAAATATTCTATTGTAACAATAACTATTGCAGTGCATTATCTGAAGTAAAACTAAAAAAATAAATGCTTGTTTTTAAAATTAGGTGTATTACTATTTTTACAAATTTGCAACAGTTGTTAAATAGATCGTTATGACATATTTTAATTAACATATTTTGGTGCACATTCAGTATATTTGGTGGAACACAGGCAAAATTAGGTAAAATAAATTGAAGTACTTTTAAATACCATCCTGTGTTATTTAGAAGGAAAAAAAATAACTATAAAAATAACTTTTATCAAAAAAGAAACCGACATCCAAAAAGAAACTAAAAAATGCAAACAAGTTTTGTTTATATGTATGATATCTCACAATTTTTTTATCAAGTTTTCATTTTCCTTTGTTAAAGATATTGGTAGATCATCAAATTAACATAAAGTGAAATAAAATGTGTATTATAGACGATAACTCTTAAACTACCAAAACAATACAAATAAATTTCATAGGGGACCACTCGGAAAACACCCATTTGTACACACAAATAATTATGAAAATCGGTGAACATACATAAAAAAACGGCAATCATAGAACCTCCTCCTGTTTTGGAGTCGGTCAAATTGTCAAATTGCTAGTAAGTATCGACTGTCTAACTTTACTCCTACTATATTGGGTGTTTTTCCAGTGTCACCGAATGCAGCATGTCAACTT
This sequence comes from Ochropleura plecta, assembly GCA_905475445.1. Lineage (NCBI taxonomy): Eukaryota > Metazoa > Arthropoda > Insecta > Lepidoptera > Noctuidae > Ochropleura > Ochropleura plecta. The sequence continues at coordinate 13,626,811 of FR997731.1, read as the reverse complement.
CGAACTGCCTGAGACTTTCAGGCTTTTAACTACTTGTAACGACTATCAACTTACTAACTGAAACTGTTGAAAAAATTGTACTTACGATGCAGCCAACTGATAAATTGTCGAAAGGCAACGCACAAATCATAGATGGTAAAATGTTAGGGCCTCCTTGCACAATATTGTATTGTAGTCTGCAAATATCCTGACTGGAGATGTACTTTCTTGCGAACCTCTGAGTTACGCTGGCCTGTGGAAAAAAAAACAACATTTTTTTTAGTTAGGGTAAGGAACTTCTGAAACTAGCATAAACGTAAAATAAATAAGACGTTTTTTTAACAACAAAAACAAGCAGTCAGACCCGGAACAACTACCTGTTGGCCCTACAAATATTTGTTCCGTGTGGGGATCGAACCCTCGACCCGTACAGCAGTAGACAAATGCTTGACCACTGCTGCACTGCGCCAACCGTCTCATCAAAATACGTTATTTATAACTATAATTTAATTTAAAAAATTGACGTATTTACTTCACGTTTTTACCGCGCGTTAGCGATAAGCCTATGCTCCACCGTATTCAAAGACCCCAGCACGAGTTCGCAGAGTTAAAGAAATACGAAATACGTCGAATTTTTAAATGGGAGTTCAATTATCATTTATCAATTATTATTTTCAACGTTCACGGTTTCTAACTATACCTAAACTGTCACTTACGGGATATTCAACGCTGTCATCCCGAGATACAGTTTAAATAATAGTTATCAGGTAGCATTTATTTTTTACGGATGGGAAATTATCAAATCCATTCCCGCCCCATTCTGAGCGGGGAGGAATGTCAGACTTTTACTGAATGGGTGGGTTTTCCACCCATGTTCCTTTTTTTGCCCTTCATGTTCCGGGGCCGTGGTATCTATTTCGAACAACTCGCAACCCCGAATTATGTAGCATTTTAGTAAGATTATTTGCAACAAACACACGCAATCCCACTAATAGAAATAAATAAATTTTGAAATTATTTCATAATTATGCACCGGGTAGTTTCAATTATAAAATTGACGTATTCCGTTAAGTTAACGCTGCAAACAGCTAACATGTAGTGTCGAATATTCACCCGAGACACGGGTGAATATTCGACACTACATTTTGTAAACACTAGATAAATAAAAACTATTTCTTCTGATGCTGTCTGTATTTTGATTCGGCTTATAGTTTTCCAAATTAAGAAGTATTATTATTTAAACGAAAGCTATTTAAGCAAAGGCAAATAATGAATAAAAAAAATGTAAATAAATTAGTTTCTTTACATCTTTTTACACTTCATTCTTCATTCATAAAAATATGTAAAAATGTTAGTTTCTTTAAATCTTTTTAAACATCATTCTTTATATTACATATGAACTATAATATGGAAACGACAAAAACCTAGTTACCCATATTAACACACCAACAGGGTTTCAAAAACGATTGAAGGAGGTTACTTGTGGAACTTTATATATTTATTATATATATTAGAAAAAAGAAAAAAAAATACGTTTATTTGGCATATGCCACAAGTGCACACAACACCATACAAAAAAAGTCTAAATGAAAACATAAAATTAATTTTGAAAATGATAAAAACAATAACTACAATTATGGTGTGTCTCACGGCTGCGCCAAATAGGCCAGCTAACTCCCGGGCAACTAGTGTCCGACGCTGGTTTTCAAATCACCTCTTATGGTGTGATGTGGCGGACGTAAAACAGTATCATAAATGTTTATAAATATGTCGCTTGAGTCATAATTACAATTTATTGTGAAAGTTAATTTATTTATTAGTGAAACGATTAGTTAATTGTAATTTTGATATAATAAATCAGTTATCAACAATACACTGAGGTTTTGTTGCAACATGTCTGAGAATCAGTCAAGGGCCTGCCCGGATGACCTCATGAATGGCCGCCTTCACCAATTTTTCAGCAAGTTTTGGCTCCAGTCGAAAAATATAATACTAGCTTTTGCCCGCGGCTTCACTCGCGTTAAATTCGAGGTAACTCAGTTCCCCTTGCGCCTTATTGATTTGTAATAGCAACGCTAAGTTTTCCCTTTTCTTCCCTCTTTCTTCCTCACATCCAACTTTTTTTTTTAAAAGTAGCCTATGTCCGTCTCCTGGTTCCCAACTATCTCTGTACCAAAATTCATCAAAATCGGTGTCGCCATTAAAGCGTGAAGAGGTAACAAACAAACAAACTCACTTTCGCTTGATAAATAGACAAGGTACAAGACTTACATTAGCGGTCAAATTTTGACTGCCCCATCCGACGACCACACACTGCGTATCTTCAACAGGCTCAAAAGGTTCTGGTGGGATTGACAAAGGAGTGGCCACAGTGCTGTTGAATGGAGTGTTGAGCTGAAATTACATACAATTAAGATTCGCCATTGGGTTTTTTTTTTAATTTTAACATGATTAATGTCACTTTTCAGATAGCACACATCATATTGCCACAAATCAATAAAACTTTTGCTATGTACTGGGTCAATGTAAAACTGCACAGCAATAGGCAATAAGGATTATTGATTTGAGGAATATAACAAATAACTAACGCTTGTTAATTTTATCTGAAAAAATGTGTGTGTATAAATTAAATGAAATTATAAATGATTAGGAAAAAATAACATTAATATCTCTCATATTAATGTTATTTAAGAATCAATAAAAATGCAAGAACAAAAAGCGTTATTTTGACCTCATTGTGTCTTCACATGTTACATTTTCGCATGCAGCGGTTGGCGGCGACAAAGATTTTGTAGAGAGTGAGACATCTGTATTAATCTGTGTTATAATAATTAATATGAATTAATCGCCTGGCAAACGTTCACGAGAAGCGTTTTTCACAAATTCTAAGCCAGTTTTAGGTTCCGCGTGGGTAAGTTGTTGTTATGACTTATGACCTCGTGGGTAAGTTGTGTGTCTATATAGTGAAACTGAAAAAAACTTACAAACGTAATACCATAAAGTTTGATAAATTGGGATATTGGTTACCATCCTGTCACCGACGACGTTAGTGTCGTTTGTTTTGCTGCGTCGAAAACATTTATTAATTTTTTTTAACTGGGTTACCTCATATTCCTTGGACGGATAACGTCGTCTTTGATGACGTTTGGCTGTCCTTTTTTTGTTCAAAGTATTTTTATAATTAAAAAAACAGGCCAAGAACGAGCCAGACTCGCGCACCGAGGGTTCCGTCCAAACTTGCGATGTAAACAGCCATTTCTTTTGACTGCATAGATTTAGAAGGTTATTTTTTTCACAGCACGCACTAAGGGAATGGTTTTAATTTTTATATTTTTAATATTAATTTAATTAAAAGGGGTATTGATAGACAGACAGACGGACAATAAAGTGGTCGAAACGGAACCCTAAAAAAGAAAACATCTATAGAATACTTACAGTGAGAATAGCAATGTCGTTGATAAACGCCGGCGAACCAATGTATTCGGGGTGTCTAGTAACGTTTGTTATGACCCGAAATTGTTCTGGAGAAGTGTCGTTTAAAAGCGACACTGCACCAGCAAACACCCTGTATTCACTCGTAACGATTGGCACTGGAGTTGTGTTGCTGCAAAATTGAGATTATTTAATAAGCGCAAATAATACTAATGGTTTTACACTAAGCGATCTGCAACTGCCTAATTAAACCTAATTATTTTTTTCTGATCAATTTATGACAATTTAGCACCGCACTGTCCATTCATTTTGAAACCGGTCCTTTTTGTTGTTTTTTGATTCATTACAACTTATCCTTTGGATTCATTACTTATAATTTATTATACAATATGTTGATTTGCATCCTCGTCAAAATTTAGGAGGTGCTAGTAAAAGTCATAAATAATCAATGAAAATTACGGTACCTGATCAATAATAATATACGGCGCTTTTATGATCTGTCTCTGTGTGTTTAAATTTAACAGTATTACAGAATATTTCACTTCAAAAGTAGAGAATCACCTACAGAACACACAGAACAGTGTGCGTGAGCGTCGGCGCATACGTATCATACAGCGGCATGCACGCACCTGTGTGCACTTACCGATTTCTGAAAATACGAAAAAAGTAAAAAAAAAAAAACCTACTTATTTTATTATCGATTCGGGTCGAGAATCATTAGCATAGTTACGTCCTTGAATTTGACGAGGATGCAAAACAACACGCTGTATATTGAATATTAAAGAATCGAATCGTTCATCAGACTAGATAAGCAAGTATACGCCTAGACAAGTAGAAACAGACATTCGTAAGTTAATCAGATAAGTTCACAGAATCTCCGCTAAGTTTATTAGAGACACTACAAGATTTATTACTTCGGACTTAGTTTGTCATATTGCTTAGCTTACTTACTATATGATAATTGAGAATAGGGAAGTCAATTGTGTTAAAGATAACGAATAATGGCTGGATAAGGCCAATAGTTTTTAAGGAAATTGGAAACATAACAGGTGCTTCCCTTCGAGAACAATTATCCTGTAAATGAAGCAGTTCAGAGGAGTTACCGTGACGTCTAAAAGCAGTCTCGTTTTAATGACATTTCAATGTGAGAAAGAGACGGAGCTATAGACATCGTCTACCGTCAACTCTTTCTCACACTAAATTATGATTAAAATAATCCTACTATCCTACCAATATTATAAATGCGAATGTGGATGAGGATGGCCTCATAAAGGATGGATGGATGGATGTACGGATATATGGATGTTTGTTACTCTTTTACGTCAAAACGGCTGAACGGATCTTGATGAAGTTTGGCACAGAGGTGAAAAATAGTCTGGAATAACACATTGAATACATTTTTTTATCATCACGCGGGCGAAGGCGCTGGCGCCAGCTAGTATTACTATAAGACGTCATATTATGCCACCAGATTCGAGTAATACTTTAGTGTGTGAGAAGAACCAAGCATTGTGCGCAACTTGTAGCAATCACTTGTTTCTGTACGAAATCAAATCTTTGATTGTTACATCAAAAGGTTTTAAGACTGTCTTAGATGGTATAAAAATAATATGTTTGGGGTCAAACAAAAGTGATAAAATAGACATAGGTAATGAAAATGCCCGTGCAGCTGCTGTGCTCTCAATGTCAACATCTTCATATCTCTCCTGCCTTTATCCATAATTTGCTGACGGCGCAGCATTTTTTTTTTCTTCCGTCCTTTTTTATTTCTCATCTAGCAGTGGTTTCCATTAAACTCTTCAAAAAAGTTTTCGAAAATGGCAACAACGCCAATAAACAAAAATTACAATCACATCTGTTCTCAATAAGATTCAAATTCAACTGTCAAAAAATTGTTGAAAAATAAACTTACGGGGCTTGTTGTGTGAAAGTGCAAGTAGCTGTTGTTAGTACATGCTGCGGTGTTATCAAAACCCCACCGCATTGGTGACCCCTTGTCCAATGACCCAATTGATTAACTTGTTGTAGGGAAACCTGAAAGATACAAATATCATTAGTCATTGTTGTTGACGAGTACGGTGTAGTATCTCCTTTCTACGGTGTAGTATGAATATTTAAGCACTTTCTGGAACAAACATGTGGAAAAGCTCTTTTTAAAAAATATGAGCTTTCAGAACAAAAAACATGATCCTTTATTTTTTTCAGAAATTAATAAGTTTCCCGTACGACCATTTCTCTCAAAGTAACGGCCTGTTGAAAATTTCCCAAAAATTTTGGTCCCTTAATATTTTCCAGAAGTGTATTATATGTTATCTTCGAAAAGGTTTTGTTTGGTTTAGTTGTATGGCCTGCGCAGTGTTGGTTATAAGTAATGCAGTAAAGATACAATGACTAAGCCATAATTCATTCAAAAACTTATTTTATTTTTCTTAATCTTATCGTCACCAATCTTAAATTTAACGTTTCATTTAGAAACAAAGAATTGAAAAACAATATCAGTCATAGACAACGAGTGTTCCATTGATTACTATCATCATGTGATTATGTGAAATTAGGTAAAAAATCATGGGTTTTTTAGGCTATTATCATTAAGTACAGTGTAGTTTAGTTTTTTTACACACTGTGTCTACGTGTTTATTTTTTTTCATCTGTATCGCAGGTCTGCTGGAAGAGATTTCTTTATGAAATAAGCAGTACCTTTGTGCTCTTTTTTCCTTATGTACTTTTTATATATTGTTTTGTGTGTACATAAATAAATAAGTACTTATATCAGATTAAGCCATGATTAAATAGATAAAATTGACTGATTAAATTCTATGATATTTGTTAACAACAACAATATTATTTCTGATTCCCTTTCTATTGAGGTAGGCCAGTCTTAGTCTTAAAGGTACTGAAATCTTTTTATTATGGCATGTTTACCTTCCATCGCTAAACTCATTTTATTTTAAAGGCCAATTGTCAAAGCTAAAGGACGATGTCCAAAATGGCCCTGTGCAATAGAGAGTATCGGGATACACGATAATTAATTGTCTTCTTTATAATGTAAGTTGCAAATACTTCTGTAACACGGACTAGCTGTATGCGAAAATGTACATTGTATAGTATTTTATGCCACTAATATCACCCGCCAGCCGCCATCTTTGCTGTCAACGATGCATTCTGTACATCTTACTACGCCAAAATAAAAGCTGGGACACGACATTTTTGGAGTGAAAAATTACGTTTTACGCTGGAATTCAATGTATTGCACTTAGACATTGTACGTACAGGGGTCGGGGAGGCATTTAAAGTAAAGTTAACCGTAACTAGAAAGTTCTCAGATATAGAATAGTAAATGATGGGGAGAGCGCCTTTTGGCTTTGTTAAGGGTCATCTGACACCCTTTATAAAGAACTAGCTTTTGTCCGCGGCTTCGCTTGTGTTAAATTAGGGGTAACACAGTTGCCCTTTTCTGATTTGCAGGTACCTGCTACCTGTAGTTTTTACCCTTGCGCCTTATTTATTGTAATAGCAATGCTAAGTTTTCCTTTTTCTTCCCTCTTTCTCCCTCATTTCTCATTTTTTTAACAAGTTAGCCTATGTCCGTCTCCAGGGTGCTACTATCTCTATACCAAAATTCATCAAAATCGGTTACGCCATTTAGGCGTGAAAACGTAACAAACAAACTCACTTTCGCTTTTATAATATTAGTAAGGATTATAGAATTACTATCTGTGCCCAGCGGTTTCACCTGCTGAGGTTTAGGGGTATGAAAAATAGATGTTAGCCGATTCTCAGACCTACCCAATATGTACCCAAAATTTCATAAGAATCAGTCGAGCCGTTTCGGAGGAGTACGGTAACTAACATTGTGACACGGAAATTTTATATATTAGATAAATCATACTACTCTCCCAGACAATTATGGCTGTTTCAACTATTTTGCAGTAAAACAACTCATTAATAAGACAAATGATTTGTTGTGGTAACAATAACCGGATGATTAAAACATGGTGGCAGGCAGTTGGCCCGCTGCCACGCATACCTCGCCTATAACTTATTAGCTCTCGCAATGATTTTCGATGTATGATAAACAGCCTATGTTCTGTATGCTTTTCTTTTGTTTATTAAACATAAAATTTATGAATGCCCGTGTCATCATCATCATGAGTGGTGTTGATCCCAACTTAACATGCAGGCAGTACTGACTGGGTTGCAGAGCTCAGATAAGCAGTCACGCTTGGATCAATCTTTAGATTAAGCCGCGCTTGCCTGGGTTGGTCTGGGGGTGGGTGACCACCCGAAACATACTGAGTTCTGCGCTTCGGAAAACACGTTAAGCTGTTGGTTCCAGCTGTTATTTATGGATCTTTGACGTTCGTTACAGATATCGTATCGTATTACCCAGTACTAACTTGGTTGTGGAGGTCAGATAGGCAGTCGCTCTATGTAAAATACTGATATTCAGATGTATCCGGTTGGATTGAAAGCTGACAGATTACCCTTCGAATGTTGTTAAGCTCCTAAGGAGGAACTTAAGAAATGTGGGTGTCCAAAGAAAAAAAAACGACAGCCAATGAATTAAGAAAAAAAATACAAGCAATTAACCAAACGGCCGATGAAGATTGAACTTGCGATACATAGCTTGCAGGGCGGTCATGAAACCGCTAAGCCGTTAGCTTTTTTTTCAGTTGGGAAATTATTAAAGTACTTCGCCAGGTCTTGGAGGAGCGAGAGGGAGTGTCAGATTTTTACTGATTTAAACCCATTCATCTTTCTACTTCTACTCTCTGTGTTCCGGGGTCCCCGGTTAAACGTTTACTTCGCTAAAGGATTGGTTCAAATAACGGTTCTAACACATACGTGACTAAAATGGTAAACAATTAGAAATACGAAAAACATGCAATATTGCTCACCCCCTTATCATTCATTGATATAATTTAACTATCATTCATTTGGATTTTTACGATTTTATTATATGTATAGATAATCTTAGTTTTTTTTTTTAAGTCGGTATTAAGTTATCGTTTACAAGTAAACTTGGACTTTGAACATACTTTTATAGTTAGGTACTCTGCAATGCATGATGATGATGATGATGCATGTGTGTTGCAATTTTATAAGATTTTGAAAGGCTTTTGGTCAGCTGCTCAAGTATGCATTTAATTATTTTAATGAATAACATAATTATCATTATTACCTGCATAATCTTCAAACTAAATTAATTATCATTTAATTCGACATGTGAGCCTTTAATTTGATTCTAACAACGAAATTGATGGTACCAAACTGATACGCATGCGAACACGTAATTTCATGTAGGTACATTTAATTAAAAAAACCTAAACGAATGGTCACACCAACAGAATAGTTTTTAGTTTTCAGAACTAACCTTTTAATGCCATCTTAAAGTCACATAATCGCTTAGGTTACAAAACTTTACGCTTGACGGCACGGTTGGCGCAGCGGCTGAGCGACAGACTGCTGCGCTACATGTCGCGGGTTCGATTCTCGCACGAAACAAATATTTGTAGGGCCTACAAATAGTTGTTTCGGGTGTGGTGGTTTGTGTATGTGACTTTAAATGTTTGTAAACGCACCTACGATACAGGAGACAAACCTAGGTGCGGCGACGTTTAAAAAAAAAAACACGGTAATTTTGTAACTTATGTTTAGGTAAGTGGTAGGTGGGTCAGCCCGTTGTCTGAACAATAGTATAGGGTTTCCGCGATAAATAAAAACATTACTTAATCTCGATTTTAGTTAAAATATCGGTAGACAAAACAATCGCTCATGGTAAGGCCAATAAAAAATTACCACCTGCATGTTGTGTCTGGATGACAAGCTGCTCAACTAAAGCTACACTCAAGAGTACTACACCAGCTCATCACCCCACATCATTTCTACCAGCTTATCTTGTATCGAGGCGATGTCATTACGTGCCTTGCGGTAAAACTAAACTGTAAATTAGGGATCTTATCTACATTTATAAAATTTCGGATATGGGCATTGGAATAATTTTATTCCATTTTCGGGTACCGTAACGAATATGAAATAATTTCAATTTATTCACTAGTTTCGGCTACGGATTTTGTTTTTTTTTTTTAATTCTTTCTTTAAAAAAAAACGTTGCCCTATATTAGGAATTTTTCCTATATCGTGGGTGCGTTTACAAACATTTAAACTTACATACACAAACAGCCAGACCCGAAACAATTACCTGTAAGTCATACAAATATTTGTTCCGTGCGGGGATCAAACCCGCGACACACAGCGCAACAGTCGATTGCTCAACAACTGCGCCAAGCGCGCCGTCCAATTATGAAAGTTAATTACAAATCATAAACAATGTAAATTGTGAGATATGTGCGATTCGTGTGACAAATGACGACTCCGCTGGGCTAAACAAACAAAAACCTGTCCTAACCTGTCATTTAGACTTCGTCTTTATCCGAAACTTTCATATCGAATTCAGTTACGATTACAAATATTGTTATTTCGGATATCTGATATATTCGGTAACGGAGCAATAACATCCCGGATGTAAATGTCATAATATCTCTATAATATAAATCGCAAAATGTGTTTGTAAGCGCATAACTCAACAATGCCTGGTGCATTTTTACCTATTCTTTTTTTAATATTTATGGTTTTTAGAGAAAAAATCGATAGGGTACGGTAGATAGGGTAGAAAAATTGCATTGCCACGCATGCCCGGCACAGCTTGCTGAAGAACCGTGAATGACTCTAATTAAAACGACGATGATCCAATATCGAGGTTATAACAGATTGCTCAGCTTTGACATTGACCATCCCGAGCAAACACTAGCACTCACGACAAACACGCCTATGTGAGATAAAACAACAAAGCATATCAGTGAGTGCGTACGAGTTTATCTACGTTAGCTTCAAAATCGGTAGATTTTTATTATTATATCTAGCTTAGCATCCGTAACAAAAGGCCTTGATGGCAAATCATAAAAAAAAGCAAAGTGATATCAAAAAGGTCACAACACATAAAGTTTGGCAATTGGAAAACAAGGCTAAAATGAAAATAAAATAATAACCTTATTATTTTACTTATATGTGTTATATATTTAATATTTATGTTAAGACATTTATATTTAAAATGCTATTAGCTTCCTGTTCTCACACATTGCTGTCTACGTTTATTTACTTCATATTTCCTTTCGCAGGCCTGCTGGTAGAAATTTCTTTATAAATTACTTTGTGCCTTTGTACTCTATCGTTTGTTATGATGTTACCTCATGTTTTCTCCCGTGTGTACATAAATGATTAAATAACCAAATAAATAAGGTCATATCCCAAAAATTTTAGTCTTAATTGTCTTTTTGATAAAATGTCTTCGATACCCATTTTTTGTTTCATCGTAAAACTGTGTTTTATCGTCGATGGCACATTCTTGTATGGTCGTGCTATCTGTTAGAAGTAATCGATAAAGGTGCAAAACATCTTATCACTAACATGCCAGCTAAGCCTAAATATAAAAATAGATTAAAATATGGAATAACTACGATTCAAAAATGTTTGGGAATGATGAATATTAGATAATTATACATTATTTGAGTTCTGGCTTGAGTTGCACGATTTCTGACAAATAATGTTTAGACTGACTGTATTGGTTTAATCATCTGTCTAGTTCTTTCCTTATAATAACATTACATACACTATAATCTGCATCGACCTTAAATGATATGACGAAGATTTTTTTTTATATAAAACATTGCCCCACAGTAGGAATTTCTCCTGTATCGTAGATGCGTTTACAAATATTTAAACACACATGCACAAACAGCCAGACCCGAAACAACTATTTGTAGGCCATACGAATATTTGTTCTGTGCGGGGATCAAACCCGCGACACGCAGCGCTGCAGTCGATCGCTCAGCCACTGCACCAACCGTGCCGTCAAAAGTTGATGAGAGAAGAGATATATACTCTTTGAAACTGTGACTTCGGGGTTTGGGTATTTTTAGAGGTATGAAGAACAGGGTGTATAGCTCTTCATTCCCTAGAAAAAGAGAGAATACTCCGACCAGACGGGTGTGGTGTCTGGTAAGCCACTGCGCGACAGTTGTTTTTTTTTCTGAATGGCATCTCGCAATTCAACCTAGGAAGTTGACGTCTGCTTAACCGGGCGTTTTCTGTGGATGCCTTAAAAATTAAGACCTCCAGCCAGGGCATAAACCGACTAACTAAACGACTACACGTTAAGGGCACCCCCTGTGGGGTACGAGCCTGGGCTTAGGGCGTCGCTGAGGGTGGATGGCAAACTGCGCGACAGTTGTTTGTCGGATTCTCGTATATATGCTTAACTCGCGGATAACTCTGCTTGCGAGATGTAGGAATTCACAGTTAGTTCTTCAGTGGTTGCATAGATGGCACTGCAGTACTTTTTGCCACGTTCATATTTGTGTCACTACATATTTCTTCCCGTATGAAAAAGTTGTGCATGTATTTAGGGATAATTTTAGGATGGCAAAATTACTTACAGCATATGGAAAATCATTTTCTCTTGAATCCGAACCACCTGAAATACGGCTTTCCGGCTGGTAGTTTATCACGTTCGCATTTGAAATAGCTGTTGACAAATAATACTATTGTATATTTATTACAAACTGTACTTATGAATTTGAGAATTGGTTCCCTAAAAAAAGGTTACTTAATGGCCAATGCATAAACTAACAAACCCTCAAGTTGAAAATTCTTATGTAGTCTTGACCCAAGTAACACAGACTTGCTGAATAAAGGTTGAGTAATAGCAAATTAGAAATAATAAAGGTTATTAAAAATAGCCAAATTTTGAAGAATAATAATAAAACTCTTAATACTTAGTAAACTGTTGTATTAAGCTGACTACTATTCTTAAAGCTAAATAATGTCTGAGTAAATGCTTACTCAGACATAATAGTTACAACTTATAGCTTCACGGATAGCTATTACTCAAATTTTATTCAGCATGGCTGTGTTACTTGGGAACCCATGTCATTAATATCTAGTGTAGAACTTCGTAAATGTGAATAGTTAATTTTAAAGTTAACGTTAAAGAATATGAGAAAAACAGCAAAAAATGGGTATTTTACTGCTTTATTTTAAGTTAGCGAAAATTATAATTTTAAAATGCGTTGAATATGGACGTAATTGACATGACGTCATATAAAACCGATTGCAAATGTCAACAACTTTTCAGCTATCTTACCTACCTACTTTATTTTATCATCACCACATTTCAACGATTTCCAAATAATCTACAAAGTGAGAAATTAGTTCTGTCGTTTCCAATTTGGTACCGGACAGACTGCAATGGCTGCAGTTAATCGCTTAATTACAAACTAAATACACATACCACAAACAGCGAGCACAAATAAACACAAAATCTTTTCCATTATTAAACAATAAAATCACAGCGTTGAAACAAAACTCTGATGACACACAGCTATAGTGAAACTGATACAGTCATCGTATTAGAAGAGAAATATTGGAAAAAATGTACATATCACCTTATCTTATCATCTCACCTCTACATAGGTTCGTGAAAATTTATTATCAAAAGACAAAAAATGTTACATAGACTAAAAGTATGTGTTTATGCATTTTCCTGTCGGATAATCAATGATTGACTCACTGTTGTCTTTTTCATGGCCGTGGGAGAAGTATTTTTTCGCTTATTATCTTTTGGGTTGATCTTAATAAGAATTATGATAACAATTTACTATAACGGAACTACCACACTTACTCACACGCACAACTCATTGGACATTTGTCATTCAACAGAAAATATTCAAATAAGATAATACTAACCAACTCTTACCCACTCTTCTCCTACCCACCGTTTTACGACGGGCCAATTTTATCGCTAATTTATTTGCATTCATTTCGCATTTTTTTATCCTAATATATATGTCAAACAAAAAAATGCGTAAAAGTATTAATAATAAGGTACACACTTTATAAGTTATCACAATGTTCGACGATGTGTATAATGCTAGCTTACATCCGTTTAAACATTAGGTTTAATGTTGTACAGCAATGTGCATCTTATTTAACCACGTTAAGTTCTACATTTGCCAGTATTCCATGCATAAACACTACACGCATCTCTCACTTGGAAGTGTGGCTTTAGTTTTGTATAAAAAGCAGTCTCGAAGCTGCAGTACTTAGCGAAGAGCGTCAGCTAAATACTTAAACTTATGCGAGCACCGCGTTCTCGGCGCGACTTCCCGACGTATGATGCTGAGAACGTGTTATACAAGTGATGTACTCTACTACTGTACATATTATATAGGTGTGTGAACATGTACATGTACGAAATGCCGCACGATCTCAGCATACGCGATGCGGTTTGTGTTGTCATGTAATGCATATGAATAACGTGTAATTATAACTATGGGATGAATATGTCGGTTTGTTATTGGAACGCAATATTAATAATGTAAATAAAACAATAATCGCAAAACCTGGTAGAATGTTGGCAATCGCGGAATATTTTTTTTATTTATTTATTTTCTAAAACACTTATTCACATACTTGACAATATATTGCCATACACGCAAACCTCACAGGGTTTATCACATATATTCACAACCTCTTTACCATTTTCAGGACACAAAAGATCTAGATCTATATCTTTATCTTCACCAAAGCAAGTGATACAATCTGCACATGAAACTGAAACCTCAGAGGTGGTCTTGTTTTCGTACTCGAGATCCCCTCCGCCCCGCCCAGAGCGGGGGAAGTTAATTGGTGGTTTTCCATCCGCAAAAAGAAATACTGCTTATTATAAATGATGCGGTAAGTTTATAATAATTGATTGATATAATTGATCATTATGTGAATTGCGTTAACGTCTCAAACAAATAAGCCTCAATATACAAAATATACATTAATGACATAATTTCCCAGCAATCGTGCTTACTTCCAGAATCATCTACTGAGTGTTTTCCAAACTACGTTAAGGCTTCGAATTTTCCGGGGTTGGGGGTTTTTCGAAAGAGATACCGCGGTCCCGGAACATAGAGGGCAATAGAAGGAACATGGGTGGGTTTTAGTCAGTACAAATTTGACACTCCCCCCTGCTCCGCCCAAAGCGGGGAAACTTATTTGATGATTTCCTATCCGAAAAAAAAAGGCTTCGAAGTTCACCGGATACCAATATTTTCATAAAAGTTTAAGCTAATAGGTTTCTTCTAGGCAGGGCCTAGGCCATATAATTGCTTCGTATAGGTAAGGCGTGTTGCGGCCAAACGCAAGAGTATTTAGTATTTAAAAAAACGCATCGGAATACCAGAATTGTACAAGTAGCAAGTGCACAGCTGACCTCGCCTACTCATTTATTAGCTAATACTTCTTAGCAAGGACAGGATATTAAACTAACTGGTTTCTGAACGCCCGTCACGACTATAAAAATACTGTAGGTAAGTGACAGCTGAGACTTTGCTGTTCAATTCATGTTCTTTTCGGTAAGCGTTGCCAAACCTTAAATTTTTCTGACTGTAAACACGAATTTTTCCTGCTTACAGTCACACATAAGTAATAGGGTGGTACCTCCCCGATTCAGTAACATTCTCTAAATCCGTTGAACCTAAATCAGAAGCCCAAACCCATACGACATTCGGATAGCAAGTTGCGATTATAACCATATGGATTAAGCATATCGGCCATTCAGCCGGTTGATTAGCATTGCCACTAATTAGCATCGGCTCAGTCTAGACTGTCATCGTATAGACCGCGTGGTTAAAGCCACAGTGACTGGAGTGTATAATCACAGTTTTGACATAGCGGCCTGTCGAAATCACTGTGACCCTTTTTTTTTGGGGTGGGAAATCATCAAATAACTTCCCCCGCTCTAGGCGGAGCGGGGGGGCATGTCAGGCTTTTACTGACTAAAACCCACCCATGTTCCTTCTATTGCCCTTTATCTTCCGGGGCCGCGGTATCTCTTTCGAACAACCCGCAACCCCGGCAGGCGGAGACTCTGGCAAGCCCCTCTGCTTTGCTGACATCTCTTTGAGGCGCGCGTGAAACACGAACGCGCCGTCGACACGGCCTGTCGTCAATCGACGGACGGACGGTGAGCTACCCATTGCTCACCGTCCACAGGTCCGCATCTACGGTGGCCGGGAGTCGTCTCGCGGCGCCCGGCGCCCGGGGCGTCTCCCACGGCGGCTGGGTTGGCTTGAGGTTCTC
This sequence comes from Ochropleura plecta, assembly GCA_905475445.1. NCBI lineage: Eukaryota > Metazoa > Arthropoda > Insecta > Lepidoptera > Noctuidae > Ochropleura > Ochropleura plecta. The sequence continues at coordinate 13,611,211 of FR997731.1, read as the reverse complement.
TCCCTCAGAAGCCACCTCCTTTGCTGGCATTACTGCTTCGCAGAAGGAGGACCGCTTCCTATTTCCTCTCGCTCCGGACCATGGACTGAACCAGGGCCGGACATCACTGTGACCCTTAGTCTCGTTTGAATAAGGTGGCCAATGTATTGCTGTCAGTTATATTTACTCCCTTTTTTCTCACTTTTTTAAGCCTACGTCCGTCTCCAGGATCCCGACTATCTATGTACCAAAATTCATCAAAATCGGTTTAGCTATTTAGGCGTGCAGACGTAAAAAACAAAAAAACTCACTTTGATGCAGTCCACGTACAATTTTATTGAAGAGGCCTTTAGACGATCCTCAACAACACTATAGCCACTTCGTAAACACCAAATAGGGCTGAGGCTTGAAAGCTCACAAACCACAACAATTTCAGTCAAAATATAATTATATAACTGGTAGTTGTGTTTTCTAGACAGAAAGCAGTGTGATTTGAAATCATTCCCCTTACACATTGATGATGTTTAAATCTTCAAAACTCGATACAGGAGAAATTACTAGTGTGGCACAACATTTTTTAAAAAGAAAGTAAGGAATGTTTTATTTTTGTAATCCTCTGATAAAACTAATTATGTCCTATAGTCACTCTAACCTTGTTTTTGTTCTGTGGTCCCTAGTCTTAAATTACTATGGTAGACCAAAGTGGATAGTATTTTAGTTTAGAATGAGCATAGGACATAATTAGTTTTAAAACCAGATTAGCCACTCGACGCTCCCACTATCAGTCACACTACTACATGCTCATGAATACGAATATGCATAAAAAATCACTCTCACACTGAACACACTCCACTCCCTAGCCGTCAACGGATTGTAAATGAACCTACAACTAGCGGTGCATGTGGCCTTTTAGGGCCGATTGCGGTGTTGAATTTAAGATGCTGCTGATGATGATGAGATGTATTTAGGGATTTGATTGTTTTGAGGGTTTGGTACCTCAAAAGAAAAAACAACGGAATCCTTATTGAATCACTTTGTTGTCCGTCTGTCTGAAGACCCTTTATTTCGGAGACGCGTGGAGGCATTTTTTTTTTTTTTTTTTTAGGTTGGGCCACTCGCAGTTCAACTCTCTTGAGTTGTTAGACTGCTTAACCGGACTATCCTGTGTGACCTCAATAAATTAAGGCCCCCAGCCAGGGCTACAAAGACTACTAGTATACTAAGTGCTCGCTCGCTAAGGGCACCCCCTGTGGGGTACGGACCTCGGCTTAGGGCGTCACTGAGGAAGGGCAACAAGGGTGGCTGGGTCGATTAATTAGGGACTTACTGCTCAGCATCGCGGGCTGGCTTGTAGACCAAGGGACGGTTTCTTTACTGGGGGTTTCGCGACGGGCCTCGGCGGCGAGGTCGGAAAACGGATCGCGGTCTGTTTCTGTGTTTACGGATAGTACTTGTTTCCCTACTGCTTTCCTGCAGGATTGTGATGGGATCATCGGGTGTGATAAGGGTATGCCTTGGTCGGCGAATTTTCCCTATCCTGGTGGGAGTATAGTGGGTTGCCCCTACTATGAGACTGTTGGGGTGCCTTTCAGCGGCATCGAAGAAACGCTTCGTGAGGCGTTTCATCGTTTGGGCTATTGTCGGGATTTTAAGATCGACATGGTAGTCGTTCGTTCCTCAAGTACCAGGGAGCTCCCACGGCCTTTCGGAGAAAACGGTTTTGAAGGGTTTGCATCCTGTGGATTCGGGACGGGTTGACGTGCGCGAACACGGGGCACGCGTACGTCATGATTGGTCGAATGCACGCTGTGTATATACGCAGCTTGCACTTCAGTGACAATTTGCTGCGTGCATTCAATAGGTAGTGGAGTCTGCCTAGAGCGAAAGCGGCGCGCGAACGCACCGTCTTTATGTGCTCTCCGAAATTCATTCTTCTAAGTCTACACAGTCAAAAGATATGGCTGTTAGCAAAGTTTAACTCGCTTTTTGGCTAAGTTTATTTTGTTTTGTTTCTCTGAAATGTTTGAGTTTTTTTTTACACTAGTTACGACAACCTATTGTATTCTTTATAAAATATAAATGATTCAAAAAGCAATTTAAATCTTTAAATAGTATAAAAATAAGTCGCTTCCGCTGTCTGCTTGCTTAGATCTTTTAAACTTCTCAACGGATTTAAATGCAGTTTGCAGAATGTTTTTACGTAATATCCCAGTCTGAGTGGGTGAAACCGCGGGGTGAATCTAGTGTTTTATAAATACAGCAAGCACAAAAAATTTAAACAAATAATTTATTTCAATGATTCAAAACTATTTTTATTGAACTGCTAAATTTAATGTTGTAATGTTTGGGTTTGAACAATTTCTAGGTAAAATGAGTCAGTTATGACGTGTATGACAATCAACGACAAATTCACTATCGTCATCCGATAAAAGTACGTTACTGTGTGACGTTATGCCAAAGCTGTTTTAAAACCAGTTTTGTACTCTATGTTTAAAAACATACCCAAAGCAGTAAATCCCACTGAATTTGCGGCACAATTTAGATACTTTCAGAATTTCGTTTAAAGTGGAACAGAGTGCGAATAATGTGAATGCATCCAATATATCTTAGGCATGGTACTGCCTCTGTATACGACGACGCTCGTTCCTTCGTATCGTACGTTAACGCGAGCGACCGCAGTTTTCCGTAATAATCCTCGAAATGGGTTCAGTAGCGAGATTTTAAGGTTTATGCGTACGTTATCTGTTTCCTTGCTACATTTTTCTGGAAATAGTTATTTCAGTAAGGTTTTTTCCAAACAAATGATCAGTTTTATTGTTCAAATATATTTTTTCACAAGAAATCTTTTACGTTATAGGTATTTTATCAGGTACGTACTTCGGGAGATTTAAATAATTCTGTGAATCTTGAATATCAGTTATCGGCAAAATACATCAATGTTTTATGAAATTTGTTCAGCTAAAACACTAAGAAGCGGTGAAGGGTGGATATTTTGGGGAGCTGTCTCCTGCAAACTTTGATGTTCAAAAAGTGCTGATGGTCTGCCTAATTCGAACAAATTACTTTTGATTTAAATGCTCTATACAATCGACCAATTCTTTAGAAGACGAGATACACAATTCCGCAAGCTTTATAAAATAAAGCGGCGTAGCATTTCAACGTAGCAAAGATTTCTATAAAGAAACCCAAGGAACGTTTCATCGATTGTAGAATGGTTTATGTATGTGGAAAGATCTATTTGGTTCACTTGAATTTGTATCCTAATATTTAGATCAGCCGAGATCCCATTTATTTTTATTACGGGTCTGATATCAGCATACGAATGTGTAACAAAAAAACGCAATAAGATGTTCCACTCGCTTCGATGTTACTATTTTATTTTTATTGGAGAAATAAGGTTTTATTTTCAATTAGTAAATTATCTTTACTTGTTTTCGGAACTCTTTTTGTAGAAAAGATCTGGCGTGAATTGAAACTTGAAACAGTAAATCTATATTAAAACCTTGAAGTGCATATTTAATGTCCCTTAAATTACATAAAAAATCTCGTGGAACTTTCAAATTTGATTCGGTTTTAATATTAAAATATGGATAATCCTTTAAGTTTCTCAATTTTTCTTTAGAGCCATTTCCAAAACCGTTGAAAGATTTGAATACTTTTTTTCGGTTTGAATAAAAAAAAGAGCTTTTTAGCAAAAAAATCATCAAAATCAGAAAAAGATTCGCTCAGAGTAGGGAAAAAGAAAGAGAGCGAATCGGAGTGTCAGACTTTTTCTGACTAAAACCACTCACGTATGTTCTTTCTTTTGCCTTTTGTGTTCTAGGGCCGCAATATTTCTTTCGAACAACCCGCAACTCAAAATGGGGTGACTTTGGCAGGTGCCTCTGTTTTGCTAAAATCTATTTTAGGCGCGCGTAGAACACAAACACGCCGACGCCGACGACACGACTTGTAGTGACGATTAGTGAGTGAGTGACGATGAGTGAGCCTAGTGAGACGGACGGACGCTGAGCTACCCATTGCTTTACAGAACCGCCGCTTTCCATTCCCTCTCGCTCTAGACCATGGACTAAACCAGAGCCACCCGCCACCGATCGTCTCTACGAGTACACAGTGACTGTGGTGCTCCGCTCAAGCTGGGCAGAGCGGCACATTGTGCTCCATTGTCACCGCCGGACGATCGTCATAGTGGTGACATCCGGGTTTTTAATCCCGCCTGACTATGTGCAGGAACATCCCAAAGTTTCCATGTACAGTGAAGACCTGCTTCAGACGGTAGGTGAGGACGCCGTGGTGTCTTTCCTCTCAACTCCTCAAAGATGGGACTTATTGCCACTATTGGTTTTTCCACGCTGAATTTTCAGTATCGAGGAGTATGGATATATGGCAAGTTGATCGCAATAGGCTCGCCTTCTATTACATCAGAGTTGAACATAACTGACAATATGTGGATACCTACATTCCTTCGTTAACTTACGGGGAATACCCAAATGATGTCACGTTATGTTTTTATTTAGTTGATTTACCTTTTTAATCATTATCAAGCATTATACAAATGTTCAAAAGATAGTAAATAGATATATTTTCGAAGCAAGCAAATAATAATAAGATACGATAGCGAGGATTAGTGGTGCTACACACTACCGGAAGAATTTGTTACTTACGCAAAAGGGTTCCGTAGAAGAAAGAGTGTGACTTTTTAAGTTTGACCCTTTTTTTGTTATGCGTATGGGAATTTGTCAAATAACTTCCCCCGCTCTGGGCGGAACCGTAAGGAGTGTCGGACTTGTACTTACTAAAACCCACCCACCCAATGTTCCTTCTATTGCCCTTTATGTTCCAGGGCCGCGGTATCTCTTTCGAACAACCCGAAACCCAGGCAGGCGGTGGGACCGGCAGGCTCTCCTGCTTTGCTGACATATTTTTGAGACGCACGTGGAACACAAACGCGCCGTCCACACGGCTTGTCGTCAATAGACGTGAGCTACCCATTGTTCACCGTCCACAGGCCCTCATCTACGGCGGCTGGGAGTCGTCTCGCGGCGCCCGACGCCTGGGGCGTCTCACGCCGAAGTTTGACCCTTATGGGCTAATTGCTAAGAGCTTCGACCGATACCCAAGGAGGCTCTCGTTAGGTAGCTGGATCAAGTTAGGCGGCTTGATATAGAAAGCAGTACTCTTGGACACGGCTCGTATTGGTAGGAAGTTCCTTTCTTTAGAGCCCTGACACCCGTAGTTAAGACTCAGTTCCCGATACCGGTGTGCTTCTATTTTTTGTATTTTTCAATGTTTTTGTTATATTCGTTTTAAATATCTCTATTTAAAACGAATATAATTTAATGTGTCAAAAATATGTATAAAAATAAATAAATGATCATAATACAATACTTTATTAATTCTCACAGTATAAAACGACGATCGAAAGGTAAGTGATAAGACGGTTAAAAGCGTGTCCATGCAGTTCATAACTCATTAGATTCTTCTCTACAGAGATCTACGCTTTTGGAAAAAATCATAAGAACATAGCCATTTAACAGTTATTATGCCGATGGGTGAACTGTAATATAGCTAAGATAATAGTTGAATTATTATAGGTACGTTTATTAATAATTTAATTTGAATCAAGCTGTTCACCCCAGCTTCACACACTGCACAGTAACAGGCTCCCCTAATTCAGGCTACCCTATGTAAAGTTTTATCCGTTTGGACAATCCGTTTGGATAAAAAATAATGTAAATTCTTGATTTTGGGTTTCGTTTGTTTCCCTTATTAAGATTAGATTATAATATCTATATAAAATGTCCCTCACATCAGCGATATAAATTAGTTATCAACTATGTACACATTTGTAGTGTGTCACCTAGACTTGTGCAATAGTTGATTTTCAAACCTTGTGTTTTAGACGCTTTAGAAATGAAAAATTTGGTGATTTTATTTGTGATTGCTCTGTGTGGTATGTTGTTTTTTTTTAATATATTTATTATTAGTGATATTGTGATGATCCAGAGTCCCTTGCATCTCATACATGAGGTTGTGAATTTAAATTTGGGAAAGTACTAATGTGACTTTTCAAATTTCAAATGTACTTTCAAAGTTTATCTATGTCATCACAAAAATAAGGTGAAGGAGGACATTATTTTCTGGCTAATTGGGCTTGCGTATGCCTCAACTTGACGTGAAGCAATAATGCGAAGATGCAAGTAAAATTTAAAAGTTTTATGTTAGACAAAACATACTAAAGCGTCATGTTTCCAAAACATGACCTATCAAACAATGAATTAGAGTGAATGAAGTGTATGGATGAACACGATTTCCTCTTCAAAAGTAGGAAGGTCTTTGGTCTTATTAAGCTTATGCATGCTTATCTTATTTGTTACAATATTACAATATATTTCATCAACAGGCACATGCACGAGCTCCAGCATAAACAGAATAGCGGGCGGATTCCCTGTAACATCTCACGATCAGTTCCCGTTTATGGTAATAAAATGTTTTACTTTCTAATACTACATACGCGAATGATTTTCACACATAGTTATACATTACTGATGAGGTGATTACCCAACCCTAGGTAGATTGTAGGGATAATCATTCCCTCCATGTAAAATACTGGTGTCCAGCTGCCTCCGGTTAGACTAGAAGCCGACTGAACTACTGATACAGTGGGTCCAATTCTGATAACTAACTACTAGAAAATTTCTTGTGGCTTGTGGTGAGATGCAAAAGTTATTGCGCTACAAATACTTAATGCTGTCAGTACATTAAAATAACCTACATATTTATGTTCTTCTAGATTTCGTTGCAACAAAAGAGCCTTGTTCACACTCTGACTAGAGGACACAGATGTGGAGGAGCATTGGTTTCTTTACGCCATGCAGTGACATCTGCATCTTGCCTGTATAACAACGTAAATGGGTCAGTAACTACTGTTTATTTACGGTTACTAATATCAATAGAGATCGGTATTAGTCGAGTTTATTTGCTCAAACTTATATCTCCACATTATATCCTTTAATGATGACTAATAGGAATAAAGCTGTAGAGGGAAGTATTGTCCACATGCAACTTACTTCCTTTAAAATTAATCCGTCAAAGCAAATAAATGACCACTAATTTGATAATTATCTCAAACAATTGAATAAGGAAAGGCGTCGAATCAAGTATTTATGTCCAAGGTACAGTTGCACGAATATTACATTACAAGAATTATCGTGTTTTGGCGCACTTCCCATTCAAATCTGTATGTATAATGCAGATTATTTTGTTAAAGTGGCTCCTATCTACCATCTTTGTGTATCTATTATCAATTTTATTACGCATAGTGATAGCAAACAAGGAAATAAAGTAAACACGATAGAGCGTCTTGTTCTAGATGGGTTCAGTAATTTGGAAAAAAAACTTTATCTCAAAGTAGTTTCAGAATTGAATAAGAACCAAAAAGTTAATGTTATTGTGTTTTTCAGGGTCTACTCGCCTTTGAACGTGAACGATTACAGAGTGTTCGCTGGTGCAATTGATCTTACCAACGACACTTCTGCTGATCGTCATCGTGATGTAGAGCGCTTTACCGTACACCCTAATTATCACCTGGGTATCCCATTTGTTAATGATATCGCTGTTATCACCGTGAGTATTTATTTATTCTACTGCATATTCTTCTCGTTCGTCTTTCACTTACATGGATACCTTTATAAAATACATTCATACAAATTGTGTCTCTTCTAAAACTCAATATTATGTTATTCTTCACATAATAGAACAGAACTGTGATTTGTACAGTTGGCATTTTTAAAATTTTGTTATATTAAGCAAGTTCGATGTCAAAATACTAACTTATTTTATAATCCAACTGGCCGGTATCAATGGACAACATACAATACTTTCGAACCCAGTATTATACTTAAGTGCAGTTAATGTTTTATTTTGTTCCTCTTTTTACCACTTTCAGTTTACGAGTGCGTTCTCAGCCAACAATGTACGAATTGTGCCTCTGGCGACTAGCGACGCGCAACAGCACCTGTTTAACTGCACGTCATCCGGCTGGGGATCCCACGACAGCACAAATGTTGTAAGTATATTCATAACTAGCCGTCTGAGCTATATATAGAGAATCTGAGCTCGCGGGTGAAACCGCCCAGCGGTTTCACCCGCGAGCTCAGATTCTTAATGTTATTGCGCAAAATTAATAGACCATACAATTTACGGTGTATTAATTTCGTGAAAGAATGCCTATGCATAATTTCAGGTTAATCCGACCGAGGAAAGCATTTTTCCATTCAAATTTTACCACCCTGTTAACCTGTTTTACCCCCTGAAGTGTTCAATTTTGCAAAATACCATTTTAGTGACCACCTACATCTTAAAGGATTACCTTATTTTAGACTCGTAACACTACAGCAACAGTTTTCGAAACTTTGTAATGAGTAATTTAGTGATTGTCTCTTTCATCTATACATATATTAAAAAAAACATTACATACCTGTGTGTGATTAGTCGAAATTATCTTTTTTTTCTACTTCTCCGCTATTCTATTCTGATTAATTGTGTTGTGGGGAGCCAAGACAGTAAAATTGTGTCTCCGGGACTTCACTGTCTCGGTGCTTTTCTGGTAGCCACTGTTAATTCTTGCTTTTAGGCGTTGCAGGGAATCGGGAGTAGTCTTGTTCCAAAATACAAATAATTTTACCGTGCATGATTCGAACTCTTGATGGAGGAGCTCGTGGCTAAATAATAGCAGCCGCTCGGGTCGATCTTTAGGTTAAGCCGCGCTTGCCTAGGTTGGTCTGTGGATGGGTGACCACCCGTTACATACCGAGTTTCCTCCGTGCCTCGGAAAGCACGTTAAGCCGTTGGTCCCGGCTGTCATTTGTAGATCTTTGACAGTCGTTACAGGTAGTCAGTGTCCCGAAAGTCTGACAACCAGTCTTACCAAGGGGTATCGTATTACCCAGTACTAACTGGGTTGTGGAGGTCAGATAGGCAGTCGCTCTATATAAAATACTGATATTCAGCTGCATCCGGTTAGACTGGAAGCCGACCCCAACATAGTTGGGAAAAGGCTAGGCAGATGATGATGATTCGAACTCTCGAAACGTAAGGTAGAAGTCAATTGCTCAGTCACTGCAGCACCTGTGCTATCAAAACTAAATCACTATCATCACTACATAGTATAAAACAAAGTCACTGTCTGTCTGTGGCTATGTATGCTTAAATCTTTAAAACTACGCTACGGATGTTGATGCGGTTTTTTTAGTGATTCAAGACAAAAGGTTTATATGTATAATACTTCACGCTATGACTCTTAGGAGGTGAGCAGCGGGTGAAACCGCTGGGCGGGTCGCTAATAAATTATATTATGTATTTATGAATGTAGATTTAACCCATGATTATCTTTTGTTATAGCCCAGCCCACAATTGATGCACTTAGAGAAGACAGTGTTGACAGATAATATTCAATGCCAACGTTTTTACGATATAACCTCGGTCCAATACGTCATTTTACAAAATAGCATGATCTGCGGGACGTCTGTTGGATCTAGTTCTTCATGCCAGGTGATAACATTACTATCTGATTGTCACATCATTTAGGCGCTAGCCATATTCCATTTAAAGAAGTTGCTATTGCAACAGTAACTTGTGAACACATTTAAAACAAATTGTTGCTTTTAACTTTTAAACATTTTGTTGCAAATTGTGTAAAAATAACACCAAATATCCGGGTCACCGGGCAAAAAAAGACATGTCGAAGGAAAGAAACACGACATTTTAATATTTTGTATCATTTTCAGGGTGACTTCGGCAACCCGTTAGTATGTGACGGTAACCTCCACGGTATTCTCATAAACACCGCATACAGCAACTGCTCAGAAAATATGCTAGTCCAGCGACCCGAAGTATATACCCGGATAACCAGTTTCCGCTCATGGATACGCACCACGGCAGGAGCGTCTAATTCCCAACCAGCAATAGCAGTATTAGCAGTGATCACTATTTTTCAAATTATCAGAACTAGTGTTTTAAATTAAGCTACTTTTTTAAGAAATTGGAAAATTAAACTACCTACTTATCTCAATTTTATTTTATATTATATAATTGAACTAAATACAGAAAAATATTTTTGTATATAACATAACATTACGTACTAAAAGGCTTGTAAGAGGTGTCCCTAATTATGTGAATAACACGCAAGTTGGTTAAGCACTGTTTTATTTCCAAATACCCAAATACAATCACTTTACAATATTAACATACTGTCACACTAATAACTCCGGTAATATAAGTAGTGTGACGGTGTATTAGGGAAGAGAAGTATCTCTTCCCTTACAAGAAAACAATACAAAAGAATAAACGAATTAAACTAGTAGTTATACTGACTGTTGTTTCAATCCTACTAATATTATAAATACGAATGTTTGTGAGGATGTACAGCTGATGTCTGTTACTCTTTCACGCAATGATATTATATTGAACAGATATGTTATGAGCGCGCAATCGTGAAGACTCGAAAAGACCGCAATTGGCATCTATTGCATTTAGTCTGCGTTACGCATCGCTTCGAGTCGTACGTTTTTACGAATTTATAAAATATGCCTTCGTGTGTGTTTAGAAAGTGTACCAATTATAATGCCAAAATTAATAAAACACAAAGGATCTCATACCACAAGTAAGTACGCAATATACTTCGATTTGTTAATATATTTCAATTATTTATCAATTATTCTGATAATTAGAGGTAAGAAAAAAGAAAGAATGGCAATACGTTTTTTACCGTGAGGGCGACAAGGACGCCTGGGCTCCTGACAAAGAATAAAAGTACAGATGCGAATATTAGGCAGTGAAGTCATCGTTACCCTAGAGTCATGACTCACTGAGAAAATACAATAATAAGTAGAATAATATAACATTAACCGATTAGCGTTTTAGTAGGGTAGAAGTTAAAAAATGTTAGTGATGATACACAGTGAGTGCACGCATTATGTTTGCACTCATTGAGCCCCGTGGCGGTCACCGGTGACCGCGACCATTGTCTTTCTATTGTGTCTGTAATTACGGGGCTTAGGCTTATGGACCAGTGCGTTAGGTTAGGTTAGGTTAGCGATTTTATAGAAGGCGAAGGAATACATTTTATCATTAAGAATTTACAATAAAACAAAACGCATAATAAGACAACACACGGTGTGTACCTTCTGTGTCTTAAATTTGTTAGTCTATGATATCAACATGCTGTGGTTGGTGGTCAGTTCAATGTCTGTTTACATTCACGCGTAACATTGATAACAATAGCTGTTTCTTTTTTTCGTTTTGGATTTATCACGCTATTTCTTTTCTATTATTTTGGCTTGTAGTGAAATGTACAATGAATAACAAGTGTGTGTGCGTGCTGCGGAACACATTTTGCGGTTGTTTAGTGAGTGTATAACATATCTGTTTATTATAATATCATTGCTTTCACGTCAAAACGGCTACATACTTGGACTATTATACTACAGGATTATGACTAGGGTTAAAATACATAACTTTTATAATTATTTCCCAAGCTTAATTTAATTATTAGGTACTTAACGAGCACGATCTCCAGCGAGGCAGCGAGCCTCCTTGCCGGATTGCCACTGTGGGATCTGGAGGCGATAGTCCTCGCGCGCCTGTATGAGTGGCGCGCGGAGGCACTGCATCGGGGGGAAACTCCGCTACCGCGGCAAATTGCCGCTCAGCGGACAGACCTCCGGTGCGATCTCATGGTGGCATGGAGAGAGCGACTGTCGCAACCCCGTGCAGCACCGTGCACGCCACACATAGTGGCGGTAAGTCCCCTCTTTGAGGAGTGGCTGGAGAGGCGTCATAGCGTCCTCACCTACCGCCTGACGCAGGTCCTCACCGGACACAGTAGTTTCGGGAGGTTCCTGCACATAATCGGGCGGGAGGAAACGCCCGGGTGTCACCATTGTGACGATCGCCCGGAGGAAACGATGGAGCTCACAGTGGCGGTCTGCCCAGCTTGGGCGGAGCACCGCCGTGCCCTCGTAGAGACGATCGGTGCGGCGATCTCTCGCGTCCGGCCCTTGTTCAGTCAATGGTCTGGAGCGAGAGCTCATCACCTCCTTCTGCAAAGCAGTCATGCTAGTGAAGGAGGAGGCCGAGCGTTTGAGGGAGAGAACCTCAAACCAACCCAGCCGCCGCGGGAGATGCCCCGGGCGCCGGGCGCCGCGAGACGACTCCCGGCCACCGTAGATGCGGGCCTGTGGACGGTGAGCAATGGGTAGCTCATCGTCCGTCCGTCTATTAACGACAGGCCGTGTCGACGGCGAGTTCGTGTTTCACGCACGCCTCAAAGAGATGTCAGCAAAGCAGGGGCTTTCCAGAGCCTCCGCCTGCCGGGGTGGCGGGTTGGTCGAAAGAGATACCGCGGCCCCGGAACGTAAAGGGCAATAGAAGGAACATGGGTGGGTTTTAGTCAGTAAAAGTCTGACACGCCCCCCGCCGCCCAGAGCGTGGGAATTAATTTGATAATTTCCCACCCGAAAAAAAAGGTACTTTTAACCAATAATCTACAATATTATTTTTAGTTTATGCGAAAGCCGAAACACCTGTCCAGTATTTTTTTATTAAGAATCTGTGTACAAAATTTCAAAACTGTATCATGAAAAACCACAAAGTTATAAGCTTGTTATGTTACCTGGATATCCATACAAATACACTGTCACCAACGCACGGCGGCGGCGGCGTCCCCGCGCCGCGCGCATTGCTTTCATTGATAATAATAATGTCTCAGTTTGTATTGTAGATAAATAACTGGTGATACATTTTCCATCACACTGTCTGGCAGGCTTTGGAGTGTCGTAATGGTCAAGTGTAGGGTAACGCTTGCAAATAGGTACTTAGTGTCGCATGGTGTCCATATTATAAACTTTTTTTGGGAAAAAATATAACATGGTGTAAAAATGATTGGAATCGATTCAGTTACTTATTCGGAACAAACTATATTCAGGTTTCGCATATACTAAAAATAATGTTGATATAAGAAATAGAAAAAACAAGTGACGCAGATGTTGCTTATCAGTACTCTAACTATTCAGAATAAAGGGTGTATAAGTGTGTGATTTGACAACTATATAAAAAACTAATCAAAGAGATAACAAAAAATAAAATTGAGTATAATTAGATACCTATATCAACAAATTTGTGCTGTTTATGTATGAGGGAAGCTACACGCGCAGAAGGACGCCAGACTTCTTTATCTTCAACGTAGTCCTTGATTATGTTATATGCTTTTTTTTAATAAAGACACGTTTGATGTAGTTTTTAAACTTTCCATCGGTCAGTTCTGTAACTGATTTTGGCAACTTGTCATAAAAACGTAGGTATACTGTTCATTAGAAATGACTTGCTAGTTTTTGTTAATCTGGGAATTAAAATTTCGTGTTTACTGCGCTTTTTTATATTATGGAAGTCGCTTCTAAAACCCCCTATTTAGATGGCAGAGTCAGTATTTCGATCTTTAAAAAATGTCTTTAAGGGACTCACGAGGACCCATTTTATACATCGCGTGGACGGCCGTCTTTGGCAATATGAAAACTCAATTGACGTCTGCTGCCGATCCCCACAGCAGAACACAACATCCAGTTTTTTATTTATTTAAAAAAATAGCGAAGTGTAATCAGCAAATAAAATTATATCTTATAATTTGGCCGTCGTATAAGGAGTCTTTTATATAAACAAGAAACAGAAAAGGAGTGAGGATAGAACCTTGGGGTACGCTCTTCTTGACTAGAGACCCAGAGGACGTCACCCCATTAACATTTACTTTTTTCTGCCTGTTTGACAAAAGCACCACACCCAGTTGGTTAGTTACTACTGCACTGCTTGTTGGTTGTCTCACTGACTGTTTTTCTCTTTCTGATGGCCCCTCAGAATGCATAATCAACTGACTCCGAGTTCGTCGATAACGGTCACCGCGTTCGTCACTAACTACGATTTTCACCGTTCTCTTTCCCGTCACTGATTAGAATTGCCTTATCATCTGATGACTGACTCTAGTATTCATCGTTCTGTTGTAATTGATTTGAATCTGTATCTTCTATTTGTCATAATTTTCTTATAAATTTCGGTGTTATCTACCTTTTTATCCAACAGCTTCGTACTAACAGGTAACCATGTCTTGAGTCGTTCTCAGTTCTCAATCCTGTCCTGAATCTACATATTTCAAACTGTTTTACTTTTTTGTTTGACTGTAATGTTGGTAATTCGGTGTAGACGTTTCATGCCCTATTTTCCATTCGCGCATAAACTGTTTAGATTCTTATGAGCTATAAGCGGGTCAATTATCACTGACTAACTCCGAAAATATGTATCCACGCAAACTATTCTTTCATAAAACAAATGACCTGTCTTGAGCTGACACTTGACAACTAGCCGACCGAAATAGTCATTACAACTATTCAACATAGTTGTATAAGTAATCGACTAAACAATGTAATTCTTATATTCGAACCTGTCTAAAGCTACTTTGTGCCAGGGCAGTGCCACCACACTGTGCTGCAGCACCGGCTGGAGGCGCAAGTGAAGAGCACATTTATTGTTCCTTTGAATGACATAAAAGTCTCGAGTTACTTCCAGCTCTCATTCGATCTTAATGTTAAAATATAGATCACTAGTTACTTTGCGCTTTTTTTTGTATGAAATCATCAAATAACTTCCCCCGTTTTGGGCGGAGCGGGGGGGAGTGTCAGATTTTTACTGACTAAAACCCACCCATGTTCCTTCTATTGCCCTTTACGTTCCGGGGCCGCGGTATCTCTTTCGAACAACCTGCAACCCCGGCAGGCGGAGGCCCTAGCAGGCTTTAGGCTAACGCTAACTTTAACTAAAAAAAAAAAAATATCTTACTCTCCCTTTTCTCCCTCTTTCTCCCATTTTTAGCCTATGTCCGTCTCCAGGGTCCCTACTATCTCCGTACCAAAATTCATCAAAATCGGTTCAGCCATTTAGGCGTGAAGACGTAACAAACAAACAAACTCACTTTCGCTTTATAATATTAGTAAGGATTCTTTAGGTTTCTCAATTTGCTTCAGTATTATAGGTCTGTGTCAGGTTGATTGCAAAAGGCTCGCCCTTTATGACACAGACTATTAACTTTCACGGATAACACAAATGATGCAACGTTATGTTTGTTGTAGTTTATTTAACTTTTTTATTGTCGTCAACCATTATTCCACAGATGGTAAATGAATGTATTTTCGAAAAAGGTAAATAAAAATAAGATACGTTGGTAAAGATTAGTCGTGCGATATTTTAATGAATCTTGCCTGACTGATATGTATTCACTTGAAAAATACATTTATTTACAACTCACTCAAAAAAGGGTTCCGTAGACGTAAGAGTACGACTTTTTTAAGTTTCATATATTTAGCACAAACACGTTTTTAGCAAAGCCACAAAGCCAAACATAAATTTTCATTGACTAAAGATGGATGGGTTTGTAATAATGATACTATACTTTATTGATTCTCACAGTACAAAACGACGATTGAAAGATTAGTGAATCGACGTTTAGAACAAGTTAATGAAGTTTACATATTACCCATGCTTCTCTACAGAGATCTATGCTTTTGGAAAAAGCATCTGATCTGTAGCCATTTTACAAATATTATACCAATAACTGGACTATAGCTCCATCTTCTTATTTTTGAAGAATCAAAGCTTAGTAACAGACTCCCCAAATTTAAGCATTATTAAACTTTATTTTTGTGTGGCATCTCGCAGTTTAAATATGAGGTCGTCTGCTTAACTTGTGGATGCCTTGAAAGTAAGGGCTCCGGCCAGAAAACAAAAAAAAAACGACTACACACTAAGGGCACGCCCTGCGGGGTACGAGCCCAGCTAAGGGCGTCGCTGGGGAAACAGCAAAAGGACAGACTGGATCACTTTATATTAGCCCTAACCCAAGGCTTTGTTTGGACAAGGAATCCTAAAAAGTATTGTAAATTCTTGATAAATTTGGGTGTGTGTCCCTTATAAAGATTAGATTGTAGATACCTATATAATGTATCCCCCACTCCAATAATATAAATCAGTCATAAACTGTTAGTAGTGTGTCCCCTAGTGTTATAATAACAGTTGATTTTCAAACCTACAGTAGTCTCCACGCTTTAGAAATGAACATCTTTGTGATTTTATTCGGAATTGCTCTTTGTGGTATGTTGTTTTTCTTGAAATATGTTATTTATTATGAATGAGAATTGAAATTAAAAAACAAATATAATGAACGACGATACGGTTGGCGCAGTGGCTGATCGTTCGACTGCGTATCGCGGGTTCGATCCCCGCACGGAACAAATATTTGTATGGCCTACAGATAGTTGGTCCGGGTCTGGCTGTTTGTGTATGTGAGTATAAATGTTTGTAAACGCACCCACAATACAGAAGAAATATTAGTGTGGGGCAGCGTTTTAAAAAAAATACTAAAACGTTATGGTTTGAACTATCAAATGAGAGTCTATGCTCTGATGGCATTTCATGTATTTTGTTTTGGTTCCAGCTATAGAAAATACAATTTCCTCTTGAAAAGAATGGAATAGGTATGCTTATTTAATTAGTTATAATACTATGATATGTTTCATGAACAGGCACATGCACGAGCTCAAGCATAAACAGACTAGCGGGTGGATCCGCTGTAACATCTCACGAATACTTCTCGTTTATGGTAATAATATTTTTTACTTACTGTTACGACACGCGAAAGATTGGTATAAACTACTGGGTCAAACTAGGAGGTCCAATTCTGATAACTAACTACTAGAAAATGTCTCATGGCGTAAAATGCAAAAGTTATTGCTCTACAAATACTTAATGCTGTCAGTACTTCGTAATTACCTACATATTTATGTTCTTCTAGATTTCGTTGCAACAAAAGAGCCTTGTTCACACTCTGACTAGAGGACACAGATGTGGGGGAGCATTGGTTTCTTTACGTCATGCAGTGACTTCTGCAACGTGCCTGTATAACAACGTAAATGGGTCAGTATCTACTGTTTATCCTTATCCTTACTAATATTATAAAAGCAAAAGTGAGTTTGTTTGTTTGTTACCTCTTCACGCTTTAATGGCTAAATTGATTTTGATGAATTTTGGTACAGAGATAGTTGGGAACCAGGAGACGGACATGGGCTAAATATTTTTTGAAAAAAAAAGGGATGTGTGGGAGAAAGATTGAAGAAAAGAGAAAGCTTAGCGTTGCTATTACAAATCAATAAGGCACAAGGGGAACTGTGTTACCCCGAATTTAACGCGAGCGAAGCCGCGGGCAAAAGCTAGTTATTAATAAATTTATTGTGCAGCCAAAATCTAATAAGAACCAAAAGCTAACGTTACTGTGTTTTTTAGGGTCTACTCGCTTTTGAACGTGAACGATTACAGAGTGTTCGCTGGTGCAATTGATCTTACCAACGACACTTCTGCTGATCGTCATCGTGATGTAGAGCGCTTTACCGTACACCCTAATTATGTCCCGGGTACCCCGTTTGTTAACGATATCGCTGTTATCACCGTGAGTATTTATTCTACTGCATTATACTTTCACTTAGAAGGATATCTTTATAAAAAAAACATTATACAAATTGTGTCTCTTTTAAAACTTCATATTATTATTTTATTGTTCACCTATGCTAGAACTGCTACCCTACCATGACGTCTTAAAGCAGAACTTATTCCACTGAGGGAAAGAGACAGAGTTATACAGGGTGTCTAACACCATCTCTTTCCCTCAGTGGAATAAGTTCTGCTTTAAGACGTCATGGTAGGCCTACTGTTATTTGTACAGTAGGCAGTATACAAACTTATTTGGTAATGGGCCGATATCAATGGACAAGATCGAAGCGATAAAAATTTTCGAACCTATTATTTTACCTAGTGCAATTATTAGTGTTCTGTTTTATTCCTCTTTTTATCTACATATTTCAGTTTACAAGTGCATTCTCAGCCAACAATGTACGAATTGTGCCTCTGGCGACTAGTGACGTGCAAGAGCAGCTGTCTCATTGCACGTCTTCCGGTTGGGGATCCCAAAATGGCACAAATGTTGTGAGTATATTTATATATTTTTTTTAATAATATTCACGTATCGTGTAGTTCATCATCTGCCTAGCCTTTTCCCAACTATGTTAAGGTCGGCTTCCAGTCTACCCGGATGCAGCTGAATATCAGTATTTTACATGGACCGACTGCCTATCTGACGTCTACAACCCAGTTTCTACTGGGTAATACGATACCCCTTGGTAAGACTGGTTGTCAGACTTTCGGAACACTGACTACCTGTTACGACTGTCAAAGATCTACAAATGACAGCCGGGACCAACAGCTTAACGTGCTTTCCGAGGCACGGAAGAAACTCGGTATGTAACGGGTGGTCACCCATCCACAGACCAACCTAGGCAAGCGCGGCTTAACCTAAAGATCGACCCGAGCGGCTGCTATTATTTAGCCACGAGCTCCTCATTTTTTTCATTCACGTATCGTGTAGTTAATGGAAATTATGTTTTTTTTCTGCTTCTCTGCTGCTATTTTATTATAATTAACTAGCTGGCGCCCGCGGTTTCGCCCGCGTGATGCTTGAAAAAAAGTATCCTTTGTGTTATTCCAGACTATAATCTAACTCTGTACCAAATTTCATCAATATCCGCTCAGCCGTTTTACGTGAAAGAGTAACAAACATGCAAACATACATCCTCACAAACATTCGCATTTATAATATTATATAAGTAGGATTATGTTGCGGGATCCAAGACACAATTGTGTCTCCGTGACTTCGTCCCTGTTTATTCTGACTTGCAGGCGTTGCAGGGGTATAGTATTCGAAATAGATACCACGGTCCCTAACATAAAGGGCAATAGAAGGGGTGGGATGGGTGGGGTGGTTAGTCAGTACAAGTCTGACACTCTCTCCCGGTCCGCCCAGAGCGGGGGAAGTTATTTGATGATTTCCCATCCGCAAAAAAGGCTATAGTGTTGCCGGCTTTTCTCATTACCACCATTCTTAATGTTCGGTTAAACTGACGTAAATCAGTAGGTACTTAACATTAAGCACCGTTCATCAATAATCCTTGTTAGCTAGAATACAGGTACCTATCCATGTTTGCTTTTCTTTTTATTTCTTTAAATGATAGTGAAACGTCACATGCCTTTAATCCGCGAAGGTTACCTGCACCAACATTTCGCTAGTTATATTTAAAGTATGTCCCATGTAATACAGGCGAGCCTATTGCCATCAACTGGGCTCAAATTCAAACTCCGTGGTTAATACTGGGGAATTCGTAATGGAAAAACTCATTTACCTACACTATAACAGTATATATTATTTTTCTGTGATGTCTTTTGTGTGTATAAATAGTCAAATAAACTCTTTACTCGGCTGCGCTTGCGACGACTAGACCAAAAAGGCATTTATGGCAAAAACTTCATCAAAATCGGTGACCTACCTGTCACAGTCATAACGTGCAAGCTATTTTTTTTTATTTTTGTTCCAGACATGTATTTATATATTTTGTTATTTTGGGTGATCGTCGTAATTTGCGACTAATAAATAATGTTTTTGTTTTAAAGGACAGCGAGGTCACACAGACTGACAGGAAGAGTGATTTTGTTTACCACATACACAAGACCAGGCCTGACCTGGAACTACTATCTGTAGCGTAGCCCAAAGAAATATCTGTAATGTGCTGGAATCATCTTCAGTAGCAGTCAAACGCTAAAACATTGCGGCAAAAAAGACATGCATTTATTATGAATTAGCTTTTGCCTGCGGCTTTGCTCGCGTTAAATTCGGGGTAGCACAGTTTCCCTTTCCTGATTTACAGGTACCTGGTACCTGCAGTTTTTGCCCTTGCGCCTTATTGATTTGTAATAACAAAGCTAAGTTTTCCCATTTCTTCCCTTTTTCACCCTTATACCTCAATCCTCTTTTTTTAAATAGCCTATGTCCGTCTCCAGGGTCCCAACTATCTCTGTAAAATTCATCAAAATCGGTTTAGCTATTTAGGCGTAAAGACGTAACTAACAAACAAACAAACTCACTTTCGCTTTTATAATAAAAGTAAGGAAGTAAGGATATAGAGTTAACCGCTACACTTATCTTCTGTTTCAGCCCAGTACACGGTTGATGCACTTTCAGAAGTTTGCGATGGCGGATAATAACCAATGCCAATCTTATTACGTCTTTCCTTGGGTCCCAGAAATCAATTTAGAAAGCAGCATGATCTGCGGGATGTCTCTTGTTTCAGATTCTTCATGCGAGGTAAAAACGCGTATTAAGTACTATTTGGTTGTCACCTCATATAAGTAATAGTCAATTTTTATTTCAAGAAGTATTATTGTAACAGTAATGTGTGAAGAAACGTTTAATTAATTAAAACAGTTTTGTTTATAACTTTGAAACACTTCATAGAAAATTGTGTGAAAATAAGACCAAATAATCTGGGTCACTGCAACATCAGTATTCCCAAAAAAACACCGAAGAAGAGGAACATAACATTTAATTGTTTGTTTTATTTTCAGGGCGACTTAGGTAACCCGTTAGTATGTAGCGGTATCTTCCAGGGTGTTCTTGTCAGCTTCGGCTCCAGCAGCTGCTCAAATATAACGCTGGCCCCGCGACCTGAATTATATACCCGGATCACCAGTTTCCGCTCATGGATACAAACCACGGCAGGAGCATCTACTTCCCAACCAGCAATGGCAGTATTAGCAGTGATCATTTTTATTCAAATGATTAGAACTGGTATTTTAAACTAACCTTCATTCCTAAGAAATTTGTAAATTAAACGACTTATTTTAATTTAATTTAATTTTATGGAATATATTTTTTTATTATATACATACAGAAAATTATTTTATTATATAGAATAACATTACATACCGCCCCAAAAGGTTTGGAAGAGGTGTCCTGAATATCAATACTCACATTTCATCAAAATATATGCCAAAAGACGATTCTGGCTGTGAACTTTCTGTGATATGATGTTTCTAGTTTTAAATATTATGATGAAATATGTCTACAGATGATTCTGACTTACAAAATTATGAGTTTTGAATGTACGTGTAATGAGAGCTGCCAAACATTTTTTTGCGAAATGAAGTTTATGCTATCCGTTGTTATGCAAAATAAAATTATGACATAAAAAGTTCTGCTATAAAGGGTGGACCCAATTTTTTTCGACATTTACCGTTCCTTTAATGTAAATCCTAAGATTGACCAAGTGAATGATGGTAAAAGTTCGAATCCCAAACTTTTATGGACATTTACCAATCATAATCGGTAAATCTTAGGTTTTACTGGAAAATCTTAAGATTAACCGTAGTTCGGGCTTTTACAGTAACATATACACAACACACCGGTATAAGTACCGGAGATTTATTGTGAAGGACGGCACGGTTGAACCATGTCGGGCATGCCACCGTCCGGGCGAATCAATTCGTCACATTATCTCAGTGCGCTCTCGTCTAGCTAGTGGAGAATACTTGCATAGACACAAGCTTGTAGCTAGGATTATACTTCAGCAACTTATACAGTCTTGTGGAATAGGTAGTGCAGTCCTATAAAGGCATATTCCCGACCCAGTTTTCGAAAATCGCATAATCACACTCTGGGACCAATCCATCATTACTGACAGAACTATTGTTGCTAATAAACCTGATTTAGTTATAGTGGATTGATCAGAGCGGCGCGTAATGATTGTTGACATAACCGTTCCGCATGACGAGAACCTCATGGAAGCCGAGATAGATAAGCAAATCAAGTATTTGGACTCGCGAGGTTGTCGACATGTGGAATGCGGACTCAGCGATCATTATGCCGATAGTCATATCTGCCAATGGCTTAATTGCCAAGAGCCTCGACCAATACCTGAGGAGGCTCTTGTTAGGCAACTAGCTTGATTCAGAAAGCGGTATTCCTGGATACGGCTCGCATTGTTAGGAGGTTTCTTTTTCTGGATCCTAAACCGCCGGTGAATTAGACCGTGTTCTCGATAACGGTAGGCTTCTATTTCTTCTTATAAATATAAATATTTGAAAATCGATAAACGGAATATTTTCAACATGTAATAGACTAAGCAATATACCGGCGAAAATATTCGTAGATATCCTATCCCATACGTGGACATAAATGATATACTTACACGCATTAACTACTTAACAACTTTTTCGGATGGGGTTAGGCAGAAACCACAGAATGCCACCTGCTATGATCCTTTTGCTTCGTCCAGTCATCGTCCACAGACCCGCATTACGGTGAGGTTTGAGGTTCTCTCCCTCAAACGTCCGGCAACCTCCTTCGCTAGCATAACTGCTTCGCAGAAGGTGGTGAGAGCTTTTCATTCCCCCTCGTTATTAAACCAGGGAAGAACGCGAGAGATCGCCTCTACGAAGACACGGCAGTGCTCTGCCCAAGCTGGGCAGACCGCAACAGTATGCTCCACCGTGTCCTTAGGGCGATCATCAAATTGGTGACACCCGGGTGCTTCCTCCCGACTGATCATGTGCAGGAACTCCCTTGTCCGACTCTTGGACATTTTAGTATAACCACAACAAAGTAAATCAACACAGACAAAGAACACAAAAGAAAACCGTCGACCAGGGAATGTCAGGCCATTATCAATAAACTACTTTTTTCCAAATTTCGGTTCATGTATGTTTTTTTTTTTAAATTAATTAATTTAGAAATTAAAATAAGATAAACAGAACGAAAATATGCCATGAAAATCGTTAATGATAAATTATCAATACATCACTAAAAATGTCTTGTCACGAAATGTCACCCGCACGATACTTTAGCGAAAATACTGTAGCAAATACATAAAGATACGCATCAATTCTCACTGAGTATGCTTACCGATAATTGGTGTGATGGATTTATAATATAATACGATACTTTAATTATTCTTACAGTATAAAACAACGAACGAAAGAGTAGTAGTAGTAAATGTCCTTCAATATGAGAAGACAAAGTGTCCTTCAATATGAGAAGACAAAGTCTTTGTCTTCTCATATTGAAGGAGAAACAAAGACATGACATCGCTAAACAGCCTAACGTGAAAAATGAGAAACTCAAATATAATTATTTTGAATTTAGAACTTAAATAAATATCAATTTGTTGTGAAAAGCAAATTATTTCATAAATGATCATGTTTATTTGTGATGTTCTGTTTAATAAAAAATAATATATTTTATATATAAATATGAAAGCCAAAAATAAACGCCTGTTAATATGTTTAAAAAAAATACTGCCGGCTAAAAGGATTTGAGCAGTCGTTTATTGTCATTCGTGATGAAACAGAGAAAATGAAAGCCTTTGTTGCTATCAATAATAAAAAATCACGCCTGTGAATACATTGCATGTTGACCTAATCATAGTCAACGACACGGTTGGCGCACCCACGATTCAAGAAAATTCCTAGTGTTACGTTTAACAACAACGTTTTATAAAAAAGAAAAAAAATAGTGCAAAAAGAGCCAGTTTTCGAGGAAGTGTATTGAAAAGTTTATTACTCATTCTTCTCTACATAAATATACGTCTTGGAAAAGGCAATTGCTATTTTACAGATATTATGCCGATGACTGGATTGTAGCTCCATCTTCTTGTTTTTGATAAATCAACGATTTAGAGTATTTGAAGCTAGCTGTTGCCCGCGGCTTCACACACTGCACAGTTACAGACTCCCCAAGTTCAGGCAACTTTATATAAGGTTTTATCCGATAAGATAAGAAATCTTAAAAACTTATGTAAGTTCTTGATATTTTTTTATTTAGATAAGATTGTGGGTACCTATATAATGTGGCCCTCACATCAGCAATATACATCAGTCATCAACTTGAAGGTGTGTCTCCTAGTGTTGTACAATAGTTGATTTTCCAACCAACAGTAGTAGTCCCCGCGTTTAAGAAATGAAGAACTTTGTGGTTTTATTTCTGATTGCTCTTTGTGGTAAGTACGTTTTTTTTTATATTTCTTGTTACAAATGAGAAATTACTAAAGACTTTTGAATTATTTAGCATACTTTTTTAGTTTTTTTTTTATTTTATTTTTACAATAAAAGTCAGTCAACACTGTTAATCAATAGCTGGTAATTTAAAGTAATTAGGCTTGGATTTTTTGAAGCTATAATGTGAATATGCAATGGATTATTCTCAGAAAAAAATATTCTAAAGCCTCATGTTTTCAAGACGTGAGCTATCAAACGAAAGGTCTATTCACTAATGGCATTTTATGTATTTTATATTGATGCCAGCTATGTGTTAACATAATCCTCTCTGAACAAGTATGGAAAGGTTTCAGCTTATTATGATAATGTTTATCTTTTTGTAATAATATATTTCATGAACAGGCTTATGCTCGAGCTCAAGCATAAGCAGACTAGCGGGTGGATCCGCTGCAACATCTCACGAGCAGTTCCCGTTTATGGTAATAAAATGTTTTACTTTCTAATACTATATACACGAAAGATTTTCACACGTAATTATAAATTACTGATGAGGTGAATGATTGATTGTAGGAATATTCATTCCCTCCATGTCTCCAAAAAAGTTGGTAACAATGGTTATCAACTTTTTTAAAAAGAAAAGAAGAAAAACTACTGATGAGGTGAATTATTTTACCCAGTACTATTTGGGTTGTAGGGATAGTCATTCACTGCATGCCAAATATTGGTATTCAACTTCATCTGGTTAGACTGGTAGCCGGGCTAAGCCGATGACGATATCGAAGCACTACACAGTATAGTTGGTCGGTAGTGAAGGAGGAGGCCGGGCGTTTGAGGGAGAGAACCTCAAACCGGGTTGGTTTGAGGTTCTCTCCCTCAGCCGCCGCGGGAGACGCCCCGGGCGTTGGGCGCTTCGAGACTACTCCCGGCCACCGTATATGCGGGCC
The DNA here is from genome assembly GCA_905475445.1 of Ochropleura plecta. NCBI lineage: Eukaryota > Metazoa > Arthropoda > Insecta > Lepidoptera > Noctuidae > Ochropleura > Ochropleura plecta. The sequence continues at coordinate 13,586,318 of FR997731.1, read as the reverse complement.
TGTGGACGGTGAGCAATGGGTAGCTCACCGTCCGTCCGTCTATTGACGACAGGCCGTGTCGAAGGCGCGTTTGTGTTTCACGCGCGCCTCAAAGAGATGTCAGCAAAGCATAGGGGCTTGCCAGAGCCTCCGCCTGCCGGGGTTACGGGTTGTTCGAAAGAGATACCGCAGCCCCGGAATGTAAAGGGCAATAGAAGGAACATGGGTGGGTTTTAGTCAGTAAAAGTCTGAAACTCCCCCTCACTCTGCCCAGAGCGGGGGAAGTTATTTAATGAATTCCCAACCCAAAAAAAGCCTGCTAACTAATTTCTAGAAAATTTCACGTGGCGTGAGTTGCAAAAGTTACACTTCATGCTGTCAGTAGATCTAAATGACCTACATATTTATATTCTTCTAGATTTCGCTGCAAGAAAAGAGTCTCGTTAACACTTTGACTAGAGGTCACAGATGTGGAGGAGCATTGGTTTCTTTACGCCATGCAGTGACATCTGCAACGTGCCTGTATAACAACGTAAATGGGTCAGTAACTACTGTTTATTTATGGTTACTATTATAATAAATAGAGAACGGTATAGGTCGAGGCTGTTTGCTTACATTTCAAGAAAGTTAGTAAAAGTTATACTATCTCCGTATTAAATTCAACAATTTTTTTTTTTCATTTTAATAAACAAAAAATTGTCCACATATTGTTAGGTACTTCCTCAAAATTAAAGCAAATAAATTCTAGTTTCAACATTTTTCTATCTCTCTTGTACAGCTGCCAACCATAGGTGTTACGATATACCAATAATAGCTACTAAATAAAACACCTCATTTGATAAATCATATCAGTCAATAGGGGATATTACTGCAAAATTCTGGCGCAAGGGCGCAGCACTAGCGTAAGCAGTAAAAAGTTTTTTGCCGAGACGTAAATGGCCGTAGGACGCCATAATATATATAATTAAAGTACAGATAGGTAAGTTATACCAAAATAATTAACACTTTGACATATTTTCACAGAATATCTGGATACGCGATTGCGCACATGACGGTTTGTTTACTGCATGTGCTAGTGGCGCCCTCTGCGCCGAGGTTTGCGTAATATTCCCTATTATGAAAACTTATTTTCTTTTCTTCATCTCGCGGCTTGGGAAGTTATTTCATGATTTCCCATTAAAAAAGAAAAGAAAAGGTACAGGTGTATGCATACTGTATAACAATGTTCATCGTTTCTCCGTAAGCTTTACTGGTGCGGGGAAGGTTAAGGTAAACTTTTCATCCAAATCTGAATTTATGATGAATACCTATTTGTTGTAGAGTAATTTTCCTACCTACGACTAACGATACACCATTATTAATAACACCTAACTTTTTTAATTATCTCAATCAATCTTCATATTATTATCTTCCATTTATGTGTATTATCAATAAAATTTATTGTGCATAATGATAGCAAAGAAGGAAATAAAAGTTATCCGGATGGAGCGTCTTATTCTAGACTAGCTGAGGCCCGCGTGATGATCGAAAAAAAAGTATCCTATGTGTAATTCCAGACTATGAATAATCTAACTCTGTGTCAAATGTCATCAAAATTCGTTCATTTAATTTGACGTGAAAGAGTAACAAACATCGATCCATCCATCCTCACAAACATTTGCATTTATAGTATTATTATAGAGTAGGGGTGCAGTTTTTTTACAAGATCTTTTTCGTTTCAAAGAAGTTTTCATCCAAAATCTAATAAGAACGGAAAATTTACCGTTACTGTGTTTTTCAGGGTCTACTCGCTTTTGGACGTGAACGATTACAGGGTGTTTGCTGGTGCAATTGATCTTACCAACGACAGTTCTGATGATCGTCATCGTGATGTAGAGCGCTTTACCGTACACCCTAATTATGTCCCGGGTACCCCGTTTGTTAACGATATCGCTGTTATCACCGTGAGTATTTATTGAATATTATGCTATTGTTCACTTGTGAAAGAACTTATTTGTACAGTAGGGACTATTCAAATTTTGTCATAGTAAGCAATGTTAATGTTAAAATACTAACTTATTTGGTAATCCAATAGGCAATATTACGCAAACCTCGGCGCAGAGGGCGCCACTAGCACATGCAGTAAACAAACCGTCATGTGCGCAATCGCGTATCCAGATATTCTGTGAAAATATGTCAAAGTGTTAATTATTTTGGTATAACTTACCTATCTGTACTTTAATTATATATATTATGGCGTCCTACGGCCATTTACGTCTGGCAAAAAACTTTTTACTGCTTACGCTAGTGCTGCGCCCTTGCGCCAGAATTTTGCAGTAATATCCCCTATTGGCCGGTATCAATGGACAAGATCGAAGCAATAACTATTTTCGAACCTAGTATTTTACCTAAATACCAGAAGTGCAGTTAATGTTCTGTTCTATTCCTGTTTTCACCCTTTTCAGTTTATGAGTGCGTTCTCAGCTGATAATGTACAAGTTGTGCCTCTGGCGACTGAAGACGTACAGCAGCAGCTGTCTTATTGCACGTCTTCCGGCTGGGGATCCCAAGATGGCACAAATGTTGTAAGTACATTTTTAATTTTAAAAATATATTCATTTACCGTGTGGTTAGTAGAAATTATGTTTTACTTGCTTTTGCCCGCGGTTTCGCTCGCCGTAAATTCGGGGTAACACAGTTCCCTTTCCTGATTTGCAGGTACCTGCTACCTGTAGTTTTTGCCCTTGCGCCATAATTATTGTAATAGCAAAGCTAAGTTTTCCCTAAAATAGCCTATGTCCGTCTCCAGAATCTAAACTATCTCTGTACCAAAATTCATCAAAATCGGTTTAGCCATTTAGGCGTAAAGAACGTAACAAACGAACAAACTCACTTTCGCTTTTATAATATTAGTAAGGATAAGGATTTTACTCCTCTGCTATTCTATTCTGATCGGGATCCAAGACAATTGAATTACCCTCTTAGTTAAACTGGTTTTGTTGAGCTTTACTGTCTTGGCTGTTATCTGGTGGTTGCCATGGATCATTCTGACTTTTAAGGCATAGCAGGGGTATAGTGTTGAGAATAGTGTTCGCGGTTTCTCCTATTACTGCCATTCTAAATGATGGAAAAACAGAATTACACTATAAAATTATATGTTATGTCTATTATGTGTATAAATAGTCAAATAAACTCTTTGCTCAGCTTCGGCTGAATCTCATCAAAATCTATAGAATAGTTTAAAAGGCAGTGCTGTCGCTGTCACACAAACCGACAGGAAGAGTGACTTTATTTACCACATACACCAGACCAGGGCAGACCTGGAACAATTATCTGTAGACCATACAAATATTTGTGCTGCGCTGGAATTCAGCAGCAGTTTGTCGCTTAAACACTGCGGCACCCGTGCTGTAAAAAAATATGCCAAGCATGTATTAGGAACTAGCTGCGCCCTGCAGTTTCACTCGCGTGGTGATAGAATATACAATATATCTTTATGAATTGTAGCCTATGTGTTATTCCGATATGTAAGCTATATTGATGCAAAGTTTCATTAAAATTACATAAGTACGTTTTGCGTGAAAGAGTAAAAAACATCCGTCCATAACATACATCCTTTCAAACTTTCACGTTTATAATATAATTAAGAATACAGAGTTAACCGGTACTTATTTTTTGTTTTAGCCCAGTACACGGTTGATGCACTTCCGGAAGTTCGCGATGGCGGATAATAGCCAATGTCAACGTTTTTACGTTTCTCCTTGGGTCCCAGAAGTCACTTTACAAAGCAGCATGATCTGCGGGATGTCTCTTGTATCAGATTCTTCATGCGAGGTAAAAATGCGTATTAGTTTTTGGTTCATTACATCTCATTTACGTATTAGCCATTTTTTTAGAGAAGCTGCTGTAGTAACAGTGACGTATGGTGAAACTTTTTTTTTTAAACGGTACGGGGACACTAGGATTTCTCCTGTATCGTGGGATTCCATTGTTTGATACATTCTTGCCCATAACTTTAAAACACTTCATAGTAAATTGTGTGAAAATTACACCAAATATCCGAGTCACTGCAACTATAATTATTCCCAAAAAGAGACGCCGAAGAAGAAGAACATAAAATTTAATTGATTGTGTTATTTTCAGGGTGACTTAGGTAACCCGCTAGTATGTAGCGGTATCTTCCAGGGTGTTCTTGTCAGCTTCGGCTCCAGCAGCTGCTCAGCTATAACGCTGGCTCCGCGACCCGAATTATATACCCGGATCACCAGTTTCCGCGAATGGATACTCACCACGGCAAGCGCCTGATCATCTTGCAACCAGCAAGCAGTATCATACGTGATCACAATTATTCAAATTAATACGACTACTGTTTTTATCAAACTTTTTAAAGGTGACCGACAGGCTTGTATTGGAATTTTATACAGCTAATAAAATTTTGTATTTTGGGCAATTTTTTGTTTTAATCGATAGCTAATATGATAAACAAGCCTTTTTTAAAATCCTTTGATTTTCAGAACTTGGGACAACTTGGAACATTAGGTTTATTCCTTCTAAGGCATTTATTCTCTCTTGGGATACCTCTAATGTGTATATTCCATGAAAGCGGAAATGTTTACCCATACATAAACGGGCCAGTCGAATTTGATAAATACCACACGCAATAGATAGCAATTCCTTTATAGACAAACCAAGTACCGCGCCTGTTAAAATTATGTTTTACAACTATTTCAACATATATGCATTAGTTAAAAACAGGCGCTCATATATAATTGAAACAATCTGCTCTACATGTTTATTGCCTGTCGATGACAGAGTAAATACAGTCAGTAGAGCAGCCGCTATTTAAAAATCTGCCATTAGATTGCGACAGCCACGGTTAAATGATTAATGGCGGAATATTTTGAAGTCTCTCTTATAACGGCCATTTACAGCTTCTACTTATACTTCTATCGTATATATCCTTTCTCATGCAGACTATCCATGCAGTCTCAAAAACCTCTATCTAGAGTAAAAATATAATTTTCCCAAAAAAAAAACTGTTTCGTTTAGTAAACCATTCATTATGGTCGCATCATATATGATCCGCGTACATCTATGATGTGTCCATCAGAGGCACAAAGGTTATATGGCTTTGATAAATTCCTATATTTATTTAGGAAGTATGTTTTATTTTTAAACAAGTGATTACTAAATTTTTGTGTCTATTTTTGCACCAGCTATTTCATTGTGATTGCTGGTTTTTGATCACCAATAATGTGATTGGCAATTTAGGAATTCTCATTTAAAAAGAGAGCAGGTAAAAGAAATTGTGGAACAAAGTCCACGTGTAGAACATATTTCTTGCTACAGACCTTACTGTCTTAAGCGTCCATCTTGGTACTTGATTTAAGCGCGACAAACTGTCTCGCAAATTTCCATTCCTTAACTTGCACAATAAGGCTGATGATGCAAAACTACCCCGATGCAGATTCCTCTAATTCAAAGAAGAGCGCGTTGCTTATATTTAAACAGTGCGCATCCCTGGACAGAACCAGCCCATGTTCCGCATATTATGCCTACTGGTGTGGTTCTGCGAGTTCGGAGCAGGTTCACATATCTGGGACATATTGTAACAAAAGACCTGAAGAATGGTGCAGATGTGGAAAGGTGCATCAAAATCGGTATAGCCATTTAGGCGTAAAGACGTAACAAACAAACAAACTCACTTTCGCTTTTATAATGTTAGTAAGGATTTAGGATGCTGTTGCGGTTGTATCGTTTTTGTAGCGCATCTGGCATGTTTGCTGAGGCGCATGCGGACGGTTTATGTGCAGTCAGTTAGTGTGCGCCTGCGAGGCAGTACTACAATAGTACCATCCTGCAAATGATTGCAGCTAGACCAAACTACATATTCTAACACAAATGGATGTGTATTTTAATAGGAATGTTTGCCTGATTTTATTCTATTATTAATTTAATTTTACCACAAAAATACTTTATTTAATTTATTGTAAACTAAATTTCAATAAACGTAATTATTGTGTTTTAATTTTCAATTACCATGATTTTTATGTAGATAGTATTGTTTTTTTAAAATAGGTCCAACAGTGGACTTAAATGAAATATGTAGTACCTATATCAAAAAAACTCATACATTTTAGTCGATCTATTGCTGTTTTTAAAAAGTCAGAAATACTTGGAATGATATGTTTATACTCGGGGACTGTTGATGCTGAATGCTCATATTCCGAATTGTAAAAAAAAACCTATAACCAACAATATTGTTCTTTTTATACAAATAAATTATTATTATTATTTCGTTTATTCAGCTAAATACATATTGATTAAATTTTTAAATATTTCTTAATAAAAACATAGAAAATAAAAAAAAGAAACATTTAAAAATACAAAAAAAAATAGTAGCCCACCGGTATCGGGAACAGGGTCCAAGCTACCGGTGGTTAGGGTTCCAGAGACAGGAACCTCCTCACAATACGAGCCGTATCGAGGAGAACTGCCTTCTGAATCAGGCCCTTGATCCAACCGCCTAAGGAGAGCTTCGACAGATGTTCGTCGAGGCTCTTGGCAATCAAGCCATTTGCCGTTATGACAATCGGCACAATGATAGCCGAGTTCACATTCCACATGTCGACAACCTCGTGTGCCAAGTCAAGATATTTTAGTTGTTTTTCTTTCTCAGCTTTCACGAGGTTCTCGTCATGTGGGATGGTAACATCGATTATCATTACGCGGCGCGCTGATCGGTCTATCACCACTATGTCAGGCTTATTGGCGACAATAGTCCTGTCAGTAATGATAGACCGATCCCAGTACAACGTGACATGGTCTTTCTCGAGAACTGGGTCGGGCACATACTTGTAGTACGGTACCTCAGATTCAACAAGATTATATTTCAAAGCAAGTTGCTGATGAATAATCCTGGCTACTTGGTTGTGCCTATGCAAGTACTCGCCGTTAGCTAGACGAGAACAACCAGAAATAATATGTCTGATGGACTCACCCGGACGGTGGCATGCCCGACACACGTCAACCGTCCCGTCTTTCATAATATATTTCCGGTAGTTGTTCGTCAACATAACTTCGTCCATAATCGCACAGACAAAACCTTCAGTTTCCCCAAAAAGGTCACCGAATCGAAGCCAAGACACGGACGCTAGAAAATCTACATCAGGTCCATGAAGAGCCTTGTAGAAGCGCCCGTGAAGCTCCTTACCTTGCCATACTTCCTTGCGGTAATCGGTAGTAAGTACTACAGGTTTGCGCCAATTCTCTTTAGCCATGGACAGCGGGGTGAGTCCCTTGTCCACTGCGACTACATCTCGGTGCATACCCACGTCGGTTTTTAAGAAATATTCCCTGAGACTGCACACCTCTCGGTTGTGGAGGGTCTTTGCGTTTAAAAAGCCTCGACCCCCACACTTCCGTGGGATGTACAGTCTCATCACCGATGATCGTGGGTGATGCATCCGATTTGCAGTCAGCAATGTACGGACTCTCCTATCCAGGGCATCGAGCTCAGTCTGCGTCCATTTGAGTATGCCGAAAGAGTACATTAAAACCGGCATGACCCAACTGTTGAAGGCGCGCACCTTGTTCCCTCCCGAAAGAAGGCTTTTTAATACCTTCTTCAGGCGACCAAAGAAACGCTCCCTCAACAATTGCTTCATGTCAGCTACGTTAATGCCTAACGCTTCCGACATACCCAAATACTTATAGCTCTCGGATGAGGAAAGGGATCTGAGGTGTATGGAATCCGAGAGATGAATTCCCTCGGATTCCATAATCTCCCCTCGTTTCACATACATGACTGCACATTTGTCCACACCAAATTCCATCCTGATGGCGTTACTAAAAGTTTCAGTTACTTTCAGTAGCTCCATCAGTCGCAATTTGTTGGGGGCAAAAAGTTTCAGATCATCCATGTAAAAGAGGTGAGATATGACCTGACCACCTCTTCTCAACCGATAGCCTAGACCTGAATCCTCCAGCAATGTGCTTAGAGGATTCAAGGCTAGACAGAACCAAAGTGGACTCAAACTGTCGCCCTGAAATATTCCCCGTTTAATCCACACAGGCTCATCGTTCCCCTGGATTTGTCGACATCCTGGATATCGAAGGACCGTCCTCCATTGTCCCATACACGACTCAAGAAAGGTGCGTAGAGTTGTATCTATCTTGTACAACTCCAGCACCCTCTTGAGCCATGTATGTGGCACTGAGTCGTAGGCCTTCTTATAATCTATCCAACATGTCGATAAATCCTTGCGGGATCGACGAACCTGTTGGCTAATGGCCATGTCGATGAGGAGTAGCTCCTTAGTACCGCGAGACCCGTTCCTACATCCATTCTGAGAGGCAGATATAATTGAATTTTTGACAATGTGTGAATTAATTTTCGCTCTCAAAATGGACGTAAGAAGTTTATAGACCGTCGATAAACACGTGATCGGCCTATAATTCTTGGGTTCCGCGGGACTGCCTGACTTATAGAGCAGGTGGGTAACGCCTGTTGTTAGAAACTGTGGCAGAGAGCCGGACTCAAGGCAAGACTGAAATTGAGATGCCAGGCGAGTGTGTGAACTACTGAGCCACTTGAGCCAAAAGTTGTGCAGTCCATCCGGCCCTGGAGACTTCCAGTTCGGTAACGGACGAACTGCACTGGCTATGTCTAAAGATGTTATTAAAATAGGTTCCATTTCTGGAATAGTTTCACACACACGCTCAACATCACGCATCCAGCCAGCCTCAGTATGACAGACACGCACCGACCAGATGCTGTGCCAGAAAGAACTCGTGGCTACATCATCCGGGCGGCACACGTCAGTCACACTTTGTTCGGGTCGCTCCCAAGCTCTGTATACCCACCTCTCATCGCTCCGGAACATGCGATTCTGCGAATACCGATCAACCCGCCGCTTATACCGCTGAATACGGTTTGCCCATGCATAAACTTTCTGCTTCAGGAAGTCGATGCGCTCTGTGGTACGAGACATATATTCTTGAGGACTGATTCCAGTCCCCGAGAATGCCCGTCTCACAAAGCGCATCACACGTGGTCTTGTATTGCCCTCCCTGAAGCAATATAGTTTACCGATGAGTGCCCTGGCCTCGTCGATACGCCGCTCGATCCTGCACTGCCAGGCTGGTACGGATGGTTTTGGTCGAGTAGCTACGTCACAATTTGGAAATTTGACGTTAGCTAAACGACATACCGCAACAGCCCCACAGTACAGGATCGAGTGCGTATCAACGAGATCCTCGCTACTTTCGAATAAATTCTTGAGCTGCGAGTCCAGGGCACACACCAGCGCCCTATTTTTTTTATGCATGGGTAACCTTGGTAATCGGGGTCTAAGTTCGGCTGGAGTGGATCGATAGTCGCGAAGCGCATCCTCCAGTGCGCTCCTCAATCGGTCGTTGCACTGGCTACTTACCGTAGCAACCCTATCATCCTCCTCTACGACAGCGGGGTTAGACCGCGGCTGCGTCACATCAATTGCTGACGCTTGCACCGCGGTTTGTGGCGTAGTCAAGATGACACGGTTGCTCAGTACTTCTGAGCGCAGCCTATCAAGTGCAGCATCGTCCAACAAGTGATTGCGTTGGATGACCAGCACCTGATCCGACAGTCGTTGGGCCGAAACGTTGATGGTTGGTTCTAGGTCCTGGAACAGAGACAGCATCCTAACACGGTACGCAGTGAGGTTAGTACCCCCCTCTGTAGACCCATAATATGCGCGCATGACATTCGCGTTGATAAACGAAGTCCATCGCATGCGCGACACATTTCCACCGGCAGCGGGGACCCTGATCGGGGCCTGTTGGCCCCTAGATCCCAAGCCCGCTGGTGGCCGTCCTCTTCCTCGTCGTTGTCGTGTTGGTGGTGGTGGTGGTGACGACGGCGGGGAGAAAAACTCGTCGCTCGAGCTCGACGCAACTGCAGCGACCGGCGACACGGCGCTCACGCGTGTAGCGCGTCCCGGCGGCTGCGAGGCGGAGCTGAGCGACGAGCCCGGAGATGATGGGAGTGCCTGTTGTTCCTGGGCCCGGCGTCTGGTCAGCATGTTGACGTATGAACTTTCATTGTTAAATTGGTTGACATATAAGCAGCTTTATGTTTCTTTACTTTTCTTGGCTTCATTTGATTGTTTTTTTTATTCTATTACTATTTATGTGTATATATGTTTATTTTAATTGATTTTTGTTCGGTTTGGCGTAAAATTATTAATATTAAATGAAAAAGAAAATTATTTGGAGATGAAAAACGTCACGTCAATTTGACAGTCGGACCACAGATTATTATTATTATTAAGCATTTATTTCAGATAAGAAAATCCATAAATTGTTAGTAATTACATTAAAAATAAAATAAAATAATCTGTTAGTAAATGACTTATCTAAAATTAAAAATTATTGGCCTGGAACCCGTGTGCACACTGTTCCAGTACCGCACCAGAGGGCAATCCATCCTCTCAATAATAGTGTTTAGGAAACTGCTGGCGCTGACACGCACTCGCTGCATCAAAGAAGCAATACGCTTGCGCACAATTGTTTTAAAACAATCAGTTCCAGCCTCGGCGAACATTCCTGACGCGCTACAAAAGCGAGGCAGCCCCAGCAGCATCCTAAAACCATTATTATACTGGACACGTAGGGCGTCTAGCGATCTACGTGTAAACTTCACCCATAGGCTGCAGGTGTACAAAGTTTGACAGTACGCTTTGAATAAAGTAACCTTAACTTCCTTTGTACACTTTGCAAACCGACGGGCAATCATGTTGCAACGCATTGCCAACGCCCTACGTTCCCGCTCAATATCGGTATCATCTGAGAGGTCCTCGGTGACCCAGTGCCCCAGGTACTTGAACTTCGTCACTCGCTTCAAAGCCACCCCCTGAAGTTTCACGGGCAGAGTGGATTGAGGTACGTTCCCAGACTTAAAAACAAGTAGTTCACTTTTACTGGTATTATACCTGAGGCCATGGGCCCCCGCGTACCTCTCACATATGTCTACTAATAACTGCACGGCCCTAACCGACGGACTCAGCAGAACCATATCATCCGCATAGCTGATATTTTATTATACAATAGATTATTTTTTATACAAATGATTTTCACTTTAATTTAGTTTGTTCGTTAGTTGTGTGTTTTTTGTTTCACGATACGGTTGGTGCACCGTTTGACTGCTGCGCTACGAGCTACGGTTTCGATACCCGCACGGAACAAATATTTGTATGACCTACATAGTTGTTCCGGGTCTGGCTGTTTGTGTATGTGAGGTCAAATGTTTGTACACGCACCCACGATACAGGAGAAATTAATAGTGAGGGTCAGTTTCCTAAAAAAAATTTTTTTTAGAAAACTCTCAACGGTCATTTGAACATAGTAAGGCCCCTCGATATGTTCTACTGCCAACTTCCTTTGGGCATCATTCGTCTATCCTGCTCCATTTTTATTAAGGTCGGAAATACCCGTTTTTTACCCGGTTTGAGGGTTAAAACTTCTTCTGTGCTGACCTAGTAGAAAATAGCGAAAGGCGGACGTTTTGGGTCCAAAAGTGCTGACCTTCAGCTTGGTTTGAAATAACAACTTTTGATTTGATTTGAATGTTAATTAACGATATGTTCGTTCCTAAATTAGATAAGATTATAATTGTTAAATGAACATACAAGTATAGTGATAATGACAAGATTAGACACAGAATACAGCCAACAATTTTGCAGTGTGTTACGTTATTTTGTTTGACTATGTATTTTATCTTTTTATTTGCATTTAAATCATGAAAAAGTTTTTGTTGTTGACTGTGATTGTCTTGTGTGGTAAATATATATATTTTTATTTTTTATATAATATGGAGCATAGATATAATGGAGCCAAATAAATAAAATTAAAACAAACACATGCTCCCGCCTTATAATCTTTAAAGGATTGGGCAGAGATGTACCTGTACACATTTCGCCAGTAAATCATTAAATATTACATTTATTTATAACTTAAAACAACCTTTTTTTGCGGATGGGAAATCATCAAATAACTTAAGAAGGACGGTTGTCAGACTTGTACTGACTAAAACCCACACACATTCCTTCTTTTGCCCTTTATGTTCCGGGGCCGCGGTACCTCTTACGAACAACCCGCAACTCTGGAATAAAAACAACCTCAAGTTTTTAGCTTAACCATACAAAAACCGGCCAAATGCTAGTCGCACTCGCGCACACAGGGTTCCCCGCGGCACGGTACCACGATACAATATTTTTAAAATTCCCCATTTCAAAAACCAAACATCAACATCTTATTCAAACCAATTTCCGTTGTAAGCTTTGGCGTTTTACAAACGTACCTTTTTATACTGATCCTCCTTTTAAGAGCTAGAAACTAGAAAACTGTGTCACCCAGACACAAATCGTCAACGTTGTCAACTGCAATGGCAATGTCCCTTGAGGACGTTGCCACGTAGTATGGCAACGCACGTAGTGTTTTAATGTAAATCACATCGTGCTTTTATACGTGTGGGCAATATTTTAGTTTTCGGGCAAAAATGTTTTCGACTTTATAGCATACTAGCTTTTACCCGCGGCTTCGCTCGCATTAAATTCGGGGTAACACAGTTCCCCTTCCCTGATTTGCAGGTACCTGCTACCTGTAGTTTTTGCCTTTGCGCCTTCTTGATTGTGATAGCGAAGTAAGTTTTCCCTTTTCTTTCTTTCTCATTTCTAACTTTTTTTAAATCAATTTAGGATTATGTCCATCTCCAGGGTCTCAACTATCTCTGTACCAAAATTCATCAAAATCGGTTTAGCCATTTAGGCGTGAAGACGTAACAAACAAACAAACTCACTTTCACTTTTATAATATTAGTAAGGATAACATTTGGATATCATTTAAATCCTTAGGCTTAGCGACATATCAGCTGCGCGTCACAGTATTGTGTACAGTTTAGTAGCTCTTCTAAGAGTAATTCATAATTATACTTTATTTATTTATGCAGTTTATTTATTGTGGTTGCAATGAAATTTTGGTTCAAAAGCTTGAAGTATGTAAGATTCTGAAGTATGAAATTACTTCTCATTATAAAAAAAGAATTGAATGAGATAATTATATGATGTTTAGGTATATATTTTTGTGTTATTTACTTATACAGGTAAATATTATTATACTTATATTATTTTAGGTTAAGACATTCATATTTTAGAAGCTAGCCTCTTCCTGTTCTCACACTACTGCCATACGTTTCTTTTCGACATAATTATTTCCTCTCGCAGGCCTGCTGGTAGAAATTTATTTTGAAACAAGCTGTGCCTTTGTACTCTATGTTTTTTTTTATGACGTTTCCTTGTTTTTTTATCCTGTGTGTACATAAATTATTAAATAAATAAATATAATTTCTAGATATTTTTTATATTGATACGAGAAAGACAAGAGGAGACAACTAGGAAGAGTAGTAATAGTTTTTGTATTTGCTCATTTCAACGTACTTGCTGGAATAAGTCATTTTTCAAGGATAACTAAAAAACAACCACGATGTGTCACGTTGTTTAACTGAATGATGTTAATACAATGAAACAAAACAAACAAAGCTGATCCGGCTAACGAGGCCGGCATTGACATTATTTTGATTAATTAATTGATATTCATGTCCATTATCACTTGCAGAATGCATTAATTTATACATTATTCAGAAAGGGTTTCGTAATAGAATAAATGCTGTGTTAGATAGTATTTTTTTTAATTTTGTTAATTTTTGAACAACTACGTAAATTGCGTTCCACGCGCGCTTCAAAGAGATGTCAGCAAAGCAGAGTTCCGGGGTTGCGGGTTGTTCGAAAGAGATACCGCGGTCCCGGAACGTAAAGGGCAATAGAAGGAACATGGGTGGGTTTTAGTCAGTAAAAGTCTGACACTCCCACCCACTCCGCCCAGAGCGGGGGAAGTTATTTGATGATTTCCCACCCCAAAAAAAGGGCCACCACGGTTGCAAGTTATTCAAAAGAGACGCGTTATCTCTTTAAATGTAAGATTCGTCTGGAGGTTCCGGGTTGTCCCGGGGTGGTGGGTTGTTCCGGGGTTGTGGCTAGACTTTTACTGACTGACTAGAAACAATCCATGTTCCTTCTTTTGCCCTTTGAGTCCCGGGGCAATGTTCAACAGTCATTTTTATTGCTCATTACGTTCTTGGATCTCGGCTAGCAGCCACTTGTGCTAGTTATTGTGTTTTTTTTTCTAAATTGTTCCCACCTTTTTGTAAAATCAGTTTGTGAATAAGTTTTTGTGCAATTTTAGTTTTCTTCAGTTTGTGATATTTCACTTAACCAAAAATACATAATAGTGTATTTTCTCCCGAGATAAAAGGGTCTTCCCTCGGGATTAAAGTTATTTAGAAACCTGTAGTTGCTGTCAATTGTACACCTGTCCCACCTCTAACACCTGAAAACTACGACCTCGCTCGAAGAGCAACGAGCGAGTGTCACAATACTACTCTAATCTTATTTCAATTAATATGCTGAAAAACTTTAAACAGGCACTTGCACGAGCTCTTCAAATGTAGAAAGCAGAATAGCGAATGGATACCCTGTAACAGATCACAATCATTTCCCGTATATGGTAAATATAGCGTAACTGTTTTAACTCAAACAAATATCAGTCTTTAAACTGACAATGTTACTTATGTACATTATAATTACCACTTGAAACGAGATAAAAAAACAATTGTGTAAAAACGCAAAAAGTAGTGAAAAAAGATCGCGACTTGATACAGTGAGTTTTGTGTGTCGAGAGCAAAATTCGGTTGAGTTTTGAGAACAAAATCGAGTTGTGAGTTGAATTGTTGTTGAACGCAAAAATAAATAAGAAAGAGGGTAGATCGTTTTCTGCTCATAAACACCCACCGGCAATAATTTCAGTTCACACGTGATCACGGCGTTTGCAACATCGCCGATATAATATCGGAAACTCGATCTAAATAACAAACATGGTAAATATCCCGTTCCAAGTGTTAATTATTAACAAATATCACTTATTTCATTCAACATTCTATTTTGTTAACCTGTTAACTTTAGTCACTACATACTTATGAAGGGCGGTACGATGATATGATTGGTCTCGGGTCGGGGCCTGGGGTCGGTTCCCAGGTCAGGCAAAAAATGTACATAAGGATTTTCCAGGATTTTCTAAGTAACAGCCCGGAGTTTTGAAGTTGGCAGTATGATACCTCCGGCCTGAGAAAGCATGTTAAGCCGTTAGTATTGCGCCTGATCACTCTCCGTTCGTGTCAGATTGCCCATCGGACTATGAGAGTGAGGGAATCGAGAGAGCGCCTGTGTCTGCGCACACACTTGTGCACCATAATATCTCTTGCACCGATAGCCATAAAATGGTCGGGAGTACTATACTTACTAAGAAAACTGGATAATAAATAGGGCATTGCATGGAGCTTCTCAAAAATGAGGAGAAAAAGAACTTGAATTACCGACATAGCTCAAAGAATTGCTGACTTAAGTGGCAGTGTGCAAGGCACATTGCTAATACAACAAATGACTGACATAGCCGAAGAGATTTATAGCGGTAACGTTTACCGTAGGACACAGGGTCGGCAGACAACCCACAAGGAAGACCTGATGAAGGTGGAGGGAATCCGCTGAATGAGGGCAGCGGTGGTTGTGGATGAGACCTATTTCCAGCAGTGGACGATTTTCACCTAAATTATCATCAACCTACGGCTTAAAAATGTTATAATTTTTTACGGGACTAAATCTTAAAACTGAAATATCAAATAATAAACCCCCTATTTTTTACAAAGATTTTTTTGCGAAATTAATGGGGGGTGCTTTATATTGTCCATGCACCAAAATCACCTTTAAATTTATGTTATTTTAGATTTCGTTGCAACAAAGGAGCCTAGTGACCTCTCCAACAAGAGGACATAGATGTGGGGGAGCATTGGTTTCTTTACGTCATGCAGTGACAGCTGCATCTTGCCTTTTTGACAGCGTGAGTGGGTTAGTAGTAACAATTAATTTTTGGTCATTATTATAACTATATTAGCGACTCTTGCCCGCTTCGTACTGTTAGGATGGTGCTCCGTGGGTCCCCTTTTAATCGAAACACTTTACTTCTGCTGCACTGAATTTATTTAAACTTGCACACCAAAATTACATGAGTCGAAAAATATGTTATTTGAAGGAATTTTGTAGGTTGACTGCGCTGCGTGCATGGCGAGCAGTTTTATATAATACATAAATTCTCAAATCAGCAAAATTAAAGTAGTGGGTTTGGAAATTATTTATAACATCTTCCCCCTTAGACGGAGCTTTATAATATATAAATTAAGCGAAGGATAAAGTACAAGAATTAAATTGCTCTAAACGGAAAAGTGAGGGTACAGAAAATCGTTTCACAAATTAAAGTTAAATAAGTAGTAAATATAGACATTACAAAATAATTAAAATTATGTCACAAATTAAAGGTAAACATAGAGTGAAATTAAAAATTACAAATAATTAAAATTATGTCACAAAGTGAAGGTGAACTTAATTAGTTTTAACATTACAAAATAATTAAAATTACACAAATAGGTACAAAACAGGAAAACACATACAAATAGATATTAACAAAGATGATTAAGTAAATTTAAGGAAGTTCCGAGATGGAAATTAATAACAGTATTGTTTTTTTTTCGTTTAATAATTACTTAAGTTTCGGCTAGATGAGGCTCTGTCTAAAGTTCTAAAAGCGACTCTATTCTTATTTTTATTAAGTTCCATTTCAGGGAGACTCCTGATCGACTTCTTGTCGCATTCTACAGATTCATTTTGGATATCCGTTAGCTCGACTGAGGTTACTCTTGTGGCTTTCGGTTTCTCTGGTGTATTTTTCCTAAAACATTGTTTTTGTAAGGGAATGCAACAAGATGTATATTTATAAAAGCATTTTAAATAAACTTTATAAATAATATAGCAAGAAATAACAACAATTACAATTATAGTGAGTGTTGAATAGTAGTGTCCATATTTGACGATGTGAGACTGATTTTCAGCTTCATGAATTTGGTTTTCTAAATGGTCTAGTTTATGTGACGCTAATTTTAAGGACTCTAAGTCAACGTCAGTTAAGGTTATTGGAGAAAGCATATGAGCACTACTATTTACAATTTTAATTTCACAGCAATCGTCATCAATAATATCAAAGTCGATTTTTAATTGGCTTGGCAAGGAGGTTTTAAAAGCGTGAGATGGATTAAATTGCAAAGTTTGGAAAAATGCAACACAGTCTTTTTCTAACGACAAAATTCCAGTACCTTTCAAGGTGTAATCTTTGATTTCATTGCTATTAGAACATTTAATGGTTAATTTGTTGGGCTTTGATTGTATATAAACGAATCTTCCATCATTAAGTTTTTGCCATAAGTTTATATTGCCATAAATTATTTTTGAGTCACACACTTCAGGGAGTGAGTGTGTTACTTCAGTTATGAGTTTAATTTCACAAGAAGGATTATTAATAGTGGATAATATAGAGGGTAAAGGACATATTACATAGTCGTGATTAACATTCTTACATTCACTTAAACTATCTAATAATGCGTAACTTAATCTATCATCAGATACAGCAATGTATAATTTAGTGGGATCAATAAGGACATATGTCTGTAAGTTATTGTCATCCCGTGGTGTGGGTAGCGGTAGATTTTTATAGATACTATACTTATCCGGATTGATGAGAGGTATTTCGATAACAAATACTATTTTATTATTATAGTAGTAAGAAGTCAACTTAGATAAATCTATAATACTGTGAATGTTCTGTAACGATAATGAGACGGGAAAATCTAAGTTTCTTTGAGTCATTTTACTTTTAGAAAGTTCTTTGAATAAGTTGGTAGGAGTTAAAACATACGGATGTAGGATATTCGCTTTTGCGAATAAAATAGAATTTAAAATTGTATCTAAAATATTGGAAATAGACAACAATGAGCTTTCTATCAGATTAAAAATGGAGTTAATTTTTGCGATGTTATTTAAGTTAACAGTATCTTTAGTACTGTTTATGATTATATAGTTAAGTTTTTGTAATTGTTTATTTATTCTCAATTCGTTATCGTTTAGTTTACTAATTGAATCATTGAAGTTATTAATAGTAGATTGTACAACATGAATGTTGTCTTTCATTAAAGAAAATATTTGATTTTCGTTCTGTTGACAAGTCGTAATGGCTTCGTCATATTTTCTGGCATCATCAGCGTCTAGAGTGCCAAAGAAGAATTTAAGTATTTCCCCGCCAAACTCAATGGCTCGGCTGAATCGACTCGGAGCATTTAGGGAAACAAGATGGGAAAGTGAATTATACTTAAGATTATTAGCATTAACTAAGATTTCTAGGGGGTTAACGGTATCTTTACAGTCTATATTTAACGTAGAGTAATTATGAGTTTTGTTACAGAAATCGGAAATATTTAGAAGAGTATCTTCAATTTTATTCAAATAAGGCTTAATAGGTATAAATTCGATATGAGTAATTACATTCCAGTAATCATTGTAAAAATAAGCTCTAGAAGTCGGGTCAAAATAAATTCCGGGACTATGTTGGATAGGTTCAATCGGCTCGGAAGTGATTGGGCACGCGAGACATCTGAAACAAATATACATATCTATTCAGACTGGTTTTATTTCATTAACGTGGTATTTTATGCGCTTTCTATTAACACATAAGGTGACGTTTGTTTTTCCGTGTGTTTTCATAATTTTGTAAGGTCCCTTCCAGATTGGGGACAAAGCTTTACGCAGTCTATGATGCTGTTTTAAATATACCATATCTCCAGTTTTGTAATTTTTTCCTTTAGCAGAAACATCATAATACCTTTTTGATTGTTCCTTGCTCTTGTTGATATTTTCCAAAGCTCTTTCTCGCGAGTATTTCATTCTATACTGTAAAGCGCGGATATACTCGTGATAAGTGACATTATCATAAGATTCGAAACTGCTAGGAATAGATGGCTTATACCCATATAATAGTTCATAAGGAGTAAATCCAGTGGTACAATGAGGTGTGGTATTATATGATAAAATTGCGGTTGCAAGATAGCAATGCCAGTCGTCGTGATCGTCGTTGACGAAAGATTTTAGGTATTCTTTGAGAGTTGCGTGACTACGCTCTAGCGCACCGTTTGTTTGAGGATGATAAGGGCTAGAAAATATTTTTTTTATTTTAAGTATTTCTGTCAATTGCCGAAACAACTCAGATGTAAAACATGTACCTTGATCGGTGAGAATCATTTTTGGAAACCCGAATAGAGAAATAAAATGAATTAGGCTACGTGCAACTTCATCTGTTGTTGAAGTAATCATAGGGTATGTACATGAGAATTTAGTTAAGTCGTCTTGGAGAGTTAGAATGTACTTAAATTTCTGAAGCCCAGCTTCAGGTAAAGGACCAACAATATCTAATGCTAATCTTTCGAATGGTTTAGTACTTGATGAAGTTATAACCATAGGGGCCTTATTGGAAGCACGTAATGGCTTATTCACTTGGCAGAGTTTGCAATCTTTAACAAAACGTTCAATGTCAGATCGCATATTTTTCCAATAGTATGACGTTTTAATTCTGTTAAACATTCTTTTGAAACCTGGGTGACCAGCTACGGTAGTCCCATGGTTTTCTTGAAGGATATTTGGAACTTCAGCAGGATTTGGATATCGAATTTGGTTTTTATAAACATGAATTTTAATGTTAGTGCCGTGGAAAATATATGATATCATGTTATATATTTTTAAATAAACTAATTTGGTAAAGGGTTCTGTAAAATCTGAAACAGATAACTCTTCAATTTCCCTTTTTGTAATAATTTGATCCCTTAATTTTAGTAATAAATTGTAAATTGTTTTGTAAGAAGTTTCGTCATAATGATGAACTTTAGTAAATAGGAAGTAGAGCATTTTATTGTTTGCATCGACCGACTGTATGGTTTCGGGTTCGCGCTCAGCTGATTGCAACTCAGCGGAATTTGGTATCATTGACAACAGCTGTTCGCAGTGCGGCATAGTGTTGTCGAAGTCAAGTGAAATGGGACACGCAATTATGTTTTGTTTTGATAAATGTAAACTTTGATTGTGTTCTTCAATCTTCGTATCATCAGAGATGGTTTTAGTAGCTTGTTTTTTTAGATATTCTTCATAAGTAGTTTTATTTATGTTAGAATGAACAATTGAATTGACTGGATAACGGGATAAGGCATCTGCATTTGAATTCACTCGACCAGGCTTGTATACAATCTCGTAGTCGTATTCTTCTAATTTTAGTCGCCATCTTAATAATCGTCCACCTGGATCCTTCGCATTAAATAACCATGTCAAAGGTCGATGATCTGTTACGATTTTAAACTTATAACCGTATAGATAGGGTCGGAATGTGTTAACAGCGAAAAGGATAGCAAGGAGCTCTTTTTCAGTTGTTGAATAGTTCCCTTCTTGTTTATTTAAAGTCCGAGATGCATATGAGATGGGCTTGTCTTTGCCAATCTCGCCTTGGGATAAAACTGCTCCGACGGCATAATTGGAGGAATCCGTCGTTACTATAAAAGGCTGTGAAAAATCTGGATACTGCAACAAGGGAGCGGAAATGAGCTTTTGTTTAAGCGTATTGAAAGCTTGCTCTTGTTCATGAGACCAGTGGAAGCTAACATCTTTTTTTAATAAGGATGTCAGAGGCTTTGTAATATGGGAGAAATTCTCAATAAAACGACGATAATAACCCGTTAACCCAAGAAAAGATTTTACATCTTTGGGGTTTTTCAGTGTGGGGAATTGAGAAATAGCCTTCACTTTATCTGGATTTGGCGAAACACCGTTATCTGTGATAACATG
The DNA here is from genome assembly GCA_905475445.1 of Ochropleura plecta. NCBI lineage: Eukaryota > Metazoa > Arthropoda > Insecta > Lepidoptera > Noctuidae > Ochropleura > Ochropleura plecta. Next base: position 13,565,505 of record FR997731.1, on the reverse strand, counting down.
TCCTAGGTAAGCAACTTCTCGTCGCAAGAATTCGCATTTATCGGGCTGTAGCTTTAAGTTTGCTTCTCTGAGTCTGGAGAATACAGCTTCTAGCTTCTGAATATGAGATTCAAGGTCATGGGAGTAGACGATACAATCATCTAAATATATATAACAGTGGAGACCTTGTAATCCTGAAAGGACTAGGTTCATCATTCTCTGAAATGTAGAGGGGGCATTCTTTAGTCCGAAAGGCATTCTTGTAAATTCAAATTGACCTGAAATGCTGTTAGTTGTAACACTGAATGCAGTTTTTTCAGTGTCTTTTGAGTCCAACAATAATTGATGAAACCCTGATGCTAAATCGAGCGTGCTGAAATATTTTGAGTGCCCTAACTGGTCTAAGATGTCAGTAATGAGAGGGAGAGGATGAATCTCTGAAACAGTGACATCATTCAGACGTCTATAGTCAATGACAATTCGCCATTTTTGTTTACCGGAAGCATCGAGTTTTTTCGGGACTACCCATACAGGTGCATTCCAAGGGGAAGTTGAAGGGCGAATAATATTCTGATCAAGCATTTTCTTGATTTGCTTCTCAACTTCGTCTTTATGTACTTCAGGGAAACGATACGACTTAACGTGAATAGGGGCTGCATCCTTAGTATTAATAGAATGTTTGATCACATTCGTATAAGTTAAAAATTCATCATCGAGATGAAATATGTCTGTATATTTAGAAAGACAGTTCATCAAAGCTTTCTTTTCTTGCGGATTTAAATGGGAGCACCTAATCTGCTCAACAACCTTTTGAGACCGGTCAATAACTAAGGAATCTAATTGATGAATGAATTCTTGTTGAGTGTCATCTAATTTGGAAGGTGGGAATTTAAAAGGAGTTATTTGGACTTGAAAATTATCAATTTGGACTTCAGTTTCGGTGGTATTAAGAACAGAAACGTTAACTCTGTTATTCGACTTTAAGTTAACTATACAGTTTGCTAAGAATACACCTTCACTTATTTTATGATCTAGTATCAAAGCTTCTTTTAGATCGGTAATCTCTGATAAATTGGAAACCGGACACTCAATGACCATTTCTGACCGCGGAGGTATGACATATGATGGCTTACTACAATAAATAGGTATTTCGTAACCCTCTAACCTAAGGGTGTTGGTTGAATATTGAATATCTATTTTAAAATGTTGTATGAAATCACTACCAATAATACCATCGTAGTGTAAGTTGATCGTATCGTCAATCGCGTGAAACAAATAGTCAAATATTATTTTACTTTTTGACGAAACGCGATAATCAAAATGGACTTTAATAGACCCCAAAGATTCGCAATAGGAATCGTTATCACTTAGGCCTTTAAGTTTTATAATTTCAGGATCAAGAACTGGCTTATTATGCAAACTGGAATGTTTGACAATAGAAATTGTAGAACCAGTGTCGATCAAAAAGCACAACGGCTTATCATTATAGTTCGTTTTTAAATAAACGTGAGGTAAAGAAACTCTGTCATTAATGTAGTTTATAGTAAAAGTTTCCTCACGCAAACAATCCCTAGAAGAAAGATTCGATTTTTCGAGAGATGAGGGACTGTTTTTAAAATCTGAATTAGAAGACTTGTAAGTCTTTTTATGTGCACTAACCTGTGTCTGAGAAAATTTAGGAACACAGTTTGAAGGACTTTTAATACCTTTAGTAGCACTAACCTGTGTTTGAGAAAATTTAGGAACACAGGATTGAATAAAAACGTCTTTTGTGTCATTTAAATTGATAACATTAGATTTCGGCAGACACGGAACCGAAACCCTGTTTAGTTTAAAGTATCATTTTCATTAGAAGTGTCGACATGATGCATATTAGAGCGATTATTGCTTGACACGTTATTTGAACTCGGTGCAGTTGCACTTGATAGAGTAGAGTTACGTGGATCGGTCCGCAAATTGTTATTGTTTTTCGCTTTAAGTTTACGACATTCGCTTATTAAATGACCACGTTTTTTACAATAAGCACAAAATTTATTTGGATTAAAATTAGGATTAAAATATTGATTAGAATTTGTGTTAGAATTATCTTGTTCGTTATTATTTGCTGTGTTTACATGATAGAAATTAGGTGAAGAGCGCTTATTTTTATTTTTATAACACTCTGAAGCAACATGGCCGCTCATATTACATGTTGCACATTGTTTATTTGAACGAGTTGAAAGTTTTAACAAATTAAATATTTTTTCTTCTTCAGTGGCATTTGTTATCGCTTCTGATAAAGTTTTAGGATTCCTGCACCGCACAATATGGGAAAAATTAGAGTTCAACCCTAACAAGAACGTATTAAGAGCCAAATCTTCCATTGCGGCTATACGACCTACAAGTTCTTTGTCATTTTCGCAGCTATAATGGATGTCAGCTTGTAGTCGTGTTAAACATGATTCAATGCGGATAGAAAATTGCATCACGTCTTCGGAAGGCAACTGTTTGCATTGTTGTAAATCGACTAATAAGTGAGTGGAGTGCTTTTTTTCTCCAAAAGTGGTTCTTAGGAATTGTTTCATCTCTGACCAACTATTAAATTGTTTTAAACAACAAGCTAATTGGGCTTTGCCTTCCAACTGCGAGATAATATATTTACATAAAAACTTCTGCTGTTCTGTAGTTGCTAGACCAATCGCATTTTCGCAATTTGTTAAAAATGCGGGCAACGACTCACGGTCCCCATTATAGGGTTTGATGAATTTTGTGAGGACAGAGAGGGTAATTTTGTCTGCCATTTTAGTTGCTTTTGGTTTTGGTGCTGGACTGTCCTCTGAAGAATCTGAATGAGATGAAGATGCAATGTCTTCGGAATTCTCCTTTTTTAGAGGCATTAAAATGCTGATGATAAAATTATCGTAATAAAGCACTACAGAACATCAGACACACATAAATATGCAAAAATTATAAATACAAAATTGTGTACAAAACTTGAACTTAAAAGGTGTAAAATAGGGTAAATCTAATTTAAAGAGGGTTCTAGGAAAGTAAAGTTTTCATAAAAATTTGGGAAAATTCACTTCACAAAAATAGACTTGAGATCACTTTCACTAGATAAATAGATAGGAAAACTTACAGTAATAGTGATATGGCAGCAGTGCACGCGAACATTCTGGAACGATGACGTCACACACACGTAGTGTGGCGAGACACGGCGCGCGACGTGGCGACCTGGCGATTCAGCGAATCGTATTACGGGTCGTCGACACGACACGTTGCGTTCTGCTTGCACGTGGTGCGACCACGTAGGTGATGACGGATGATGTGCAGTTGGAGGTCTTCAGTGAGACCTTAACGGAGGGTCCTCTTGTGATGCGAGCTCGCACTCGGAAGTGGAGACTGACAAGGCAGCAGGAGATTTTCCGGGGTGATGCGGGCTCACGCTCTATAGCGGAGGCTGATCGTCGATCACGGGCAGCAGGAGGTGTTCCGGGGTGATGCGGGCTCACGCTCAATAGCGGAGGCTGATCGTCGATCACGTGGAATGCAGTAGCGCGGGCTTAGGCTTTTGAGGAACCTAAGGCTTATCGTCGACCACTTACCGAAAGGACTACTAGGCCACGGAGCCAACAATTGTTAGGTTGCAGACGAGTGACAACGAATTGACGACGCCTACACCTATGGATCCCAGTACTCGATTTTCCTGAGAAACATCCCACTTCTGACACCAGTTTGTTAGGATGGTGCTCCGTGGGTCCCCTTTTAATCGAAACACTTTACTTCTGCTGCACTGAATTTATTTAAACTTGCACACCAAAATTACATGAGTCGAAAAATATGTTATTTGAAGGAATTTTGTAGGTTGACTGCGCTGCGTGCATGGCGAGCAGTTTTATATAATACATAAATTCTCAAATCAGCAAAATTAAAGTAGTGGGTTTGGAAATTATTTATAACAGTACGGTTACCAACTACGGCATGACAATATACATACATACATATATATAGTGTCATACATTTCGCGTCGTGTTTGGCCGGAATAAATTCAACGAGAATGTTTTCAATACAGGCCATGTCAATAGGGGAGAAAGTAACTTCCCATTTATGAAAAAAATAACAGTATCTAAGTACCTAATTCCGAAGAAGATGGTCACCAAACACCCTCTATATCCAAACTTAAAAACAAACAAACTATGCCCGGTTTTGCCCGCTGTTTAGCTCCTTAGTATCGTAGCGTGATATAGTCTAGTAATTTTGTGAAAGCTGATGCAAAATTTTAAGTCGATCCGGACTAGGAATCACAATCTTCCTTAGAAACATTGCAACACTGTTTCACCCATTAAGCGGTTGAATATTGAAAAATCCCGTTATAGTGAGCATCTACATCCCAAAAGGATCCCCAACACTATCATTGCCAATTTCTTTACCTTTATGATTATGATTTATAATTTATGGATGATAATTATATAATAATAATTCTCAATATATTATTATTTTTTCAAATTATTCCCCACCCCAATACAGCAAATTTGAGATTCCTAATAAGTTCTTGTAGTTCCTGAGATTTCGTGATGAGCGATTTTCTCTTTTATACATATAAAACTAGCATATCACCCGCAACTTCATAAGTGTGTGTTAGGCTAATTTCGGGCCTGTGGGCGTGTAAGCAATTGGTAGCTCACCGTCAAACAGATGTCAGCTAAGCAGACATGCGACCTGCCAGGGCCACCGCCTGCCGGGGTTGCGGGTTGTTCGAAAGAGATACCGCGGCCCCGGAATGTACAGGGCAATAGAAGGACCATGGGTGGGTATTAGTCAGTACAAGTCTGACACTCACCCCCGCTCCGCCCAGAGCGGAGGAAGTTATTTGATGAATTCCCACCCCAAAAAAAAGGCTAATTTGAATATCAACAAAGTTGCTTTCATATTTTTTATTAAATAATAAAAAAAAACATTTACACTGATTTTAGGGTCCACACGCTTTTGAACCCGAACGACTTCGAGGTATTCGCTGGTGCAATTGATCTTACAAACAACACTTCTGATGATCACCATCGTAGCATAGAGAGGTTCACTGTCCACCCTGCTTATCTCCCGGGTACACCATACGTTAATGATATCGCTGTTATCACTGTGAGTATTAGTACCGCTGCATTATTATATGAAATAAAAAAGACAACTCACATGTTCATGTAAATTGTGTTTCTTTTAAGCTATAATTAATATAAATTTAACCTATAATAAAATAAAACCAATGCAAACTAGCCTTTGGCTCGTAACTCGTTTGTTGTGAGTGTAAATTTGCTATTCAATAAGTATACTTTATATATAAATCATATTTTGTACATTAAACAGCATTTTTTGCACATTTGAAGAAAAATATAAAATATTATTGATGTAATTTTTTTAATTATTTCAAGTAGGTACTAGTTTGTTTTGTTAAAAAGTTGGTTTTTTTGCAGTAAAATATTTAATTTATGAATTAAAATTGACGGGCGACAAGTTCTTTGATGTGCATTTAAAAATATCCCTTGTATGTAACATACGTACCAGGTGTAAAGTTAATGTAAACCTCTTCCCATTACAGCTCACAAGTGAGTTCTCAAACAAAACTGTAGTACGAGTCGTATCTCTGGCGCAAAACGACAATGAACCCCTGCTACGTTCTTGCACGTCTTCCGGCTGGGGATCAACGAACAATACATTTGTTGTAAGTTAAATATTCATCACTAATATCCATTACATCACAAAAATACACTGACTTCATTCACTCATACAATCATCAAACATTTGCACTTCATCACTCACTTTTCCACTTTCACACTCTCACAATTTTTTTAAGTTTACCGCAAGTTCAATTTATATACAGAGGGGACAGCCCGTGTCTACGGCATATTCATGTTCCACGCACGCTTCTTCTTTTGCCCTTTGTGGTCCGGGGCCGCGGTATATCTTTCGAACAACGCGTAACCTTGGCAGGCAGTGCCCTGACAGATCCCTACTTTACTTTGCTGAAAACTCTTTGAGTTGCGCGTGAAACATGAACGTGCCATCGACACGGGCTGTCGTCACTAGATGGACAGATGATGGGCTACCCATTGCTCACCATCCACAGACCCGCGTCTAGGATGGTCGAGAGTCGTCTCGTTGTGCCTGGGTTCGTTTGAGGTTATCTGCTAGCTTCCCATTCCCTCCCAACCCGGACAATGAACTGTACCAGGGTCGGACGCGAGAGGTCGCCGTCGCCGATCGCCTCTACTATAGTATGTATGAAAACAGATTTAACCGTTACTTTTCTTTTGTTTTAGCTCAATACACAGTTGATGTATATAGAGAAGTTTGCGATGCCGTTGAATGACTTTTGCCAACCTTTTTATAATTCATATCCACAAATCACTTTACGAAGCAGCATGATCTGCGCGACGACAGTTTTAACATATTCTTCATGCGAGGTGATAAATATTTTTTTAATACATTTCCTCGGACACTGACTCTTATTGCACCACGATTAGGTTCAACTTACGATGTATTTCACACGCGTGCTTTTATCTCATTTATCGCAACAAAAGCTTTATCTTTTTTTGATATTATCACGGATGACAAAAAAGAACTGCAGAAATCGCTATGGCCGGCGATGATTTTTTAGAGCAATTAGGCGCATGTTTTTAAGAGTTTCATATTTATTAAAAAAATAAAACGTGTTTGTCAACAGAATATCACAAATAATAAACACAATTATTTAGAAAATAATTGTGTCGAATTATATTGACTCAAAAAAAGGATTCTGATGAAGAGGAACACAACATTAATGTTTTGTGATATTTTCAGGGCGATTTAGGCAACCCGTTAATATGTAGCAACAACCTCCAGGGTATTCTCGTTCGCCAAGCCTACAGTAACTGCTCAGCCTTCCCCATAGTGTCGCGACCCGAAATATATACCCGGATCACCAGTTTTCGTACATGGATAAGCGACACGGCAGGAGCATCTACTTTCCAACCAGGAATGACAATATTATCAGTGTTTGCTATTGTTCAAATTATAACCAGAAATGTTTGAGTTTAAATATTATAGAAATATAAACATGACACTATTTAAATTACTTATTCCTGTTATATTGTTTACTTTATAAAGGTTTGTTCAAACCAGTACGGTCTCATTGCGGAACAGTTATGGACACCAAATACTTCCTTGCATTATCAGTAAGAACCCGATGCAGTTTCAATGAAAGTAATTTCAATCACCGTATTAAATGCTTCTGCGTAATCGCTGCATATTACATTTACTGGTCCGTTAGTATCTTAGTCGCAAGCGCCACTGCTGAACGCGGCTGAATCCTGGAGTTCGATCCCCGAATCGGGCAAACCCCGGAGTAGCAGAAACCCGGTTTTGCTAAGGAACTGAAACCTGGTTTCGATGCCCTAGTCATGTCTTTAAAATCCCTGAAAGACTAGGCAGAGGTGTTTTTATTACCTACACATTTTGCAAGTTATGTTTAAGTCTCATAATCTCATAAAGAGTGAGAAAGACCTGAATGTTGATGGACGGAGAGCGAGAGGAAGGCCAAAGAAAAGATGGATGGATTGTGTATGGAATGATATGAAGGAAAAAGGAGTAAATGATGCTGTGACGTCTGATAGGGAAGAATGGAAGAAGAAAACGAGTTGCGCCGACCCCAAATTGAATAGGGCAAGGACAGGACAATGATGAAAATGATGTTTAAATCTCATAATATAAGGACCTATCAACTGGGAACATATCTTGACTCCGTATTGACTGAGAAATCCCCGGTAGGAAAACCTAATAAGACTTTACCCAACATAGGAATCGAACCCAGGATCTCATGCTTTGCAGCATTACTTGCAAACAGTACATCTACGAGGCAGTCAGCAAGTTCAACTATGGGCTTTTCAGTTTAAGGCCTACGTCTGGTTTACCTTTCGGGGACAAGCGTGATGTTATATGTGTAGTATCGGCAAAAGGGTATAGACCGATACCTAAGCGTATTTTAGTTTAAGTATACTCTGTAAGTTAGGATGCAAAAATTACGTATTCAAGCATTGTTTAAGACAGACAGAGAGCAAGAGAGAGAGAGCGAGCGAGGGAGATAGTTTGTATAATTATAAACTATGAGTACAGCGGAGAGGGAAAAAGTTGCGAGGGCTGAGGGTCATTTCTCTGACCTGAGTGCAACAGTATAATTTTGCCGTAGTGACTAGATAAGACGTGCTTTGTATATTCTTTGTTTTTGTGTCATTTTTAATAAACGTTAATAATATCCTCTGTTTTTACACTAGAATAGAATCAGACAATTTAACGAATATAACATATGTTTGGAAAAACCACGCCGTAAAGCAACATCGTAAAAAGCCACACTATCCGTATTGATTGCTGATAAGATAACTAACCATGTGCGTAGCAACCGCCGTCAGAGTGCGTGTATAAACGGAAATAAATCAAGAGAAGGATGTTAATGTGGTGCAAGCGGTGTATTTTCTACCCACCCTAGTAGAAAATGGCTGGAACTTTAGTATTCATAAGTACAAATAAGCATGTAATTTAAAGTAAACCTATCAAATGTTATGCAAACATTTTTCCTTAATGATCTTTTCTACGTTCTATTAAGCTTTTTTTTTCAGAAAAATCCTGTTATAAAATATATGATGGACACACTACTTTTAAGTCCTTTAGAAGAGAATATCTCATCGATTACAGAATTAATAAAAACTTTTTGGAAGAACTACGATGTGTTCTTAGGGTTCCTCACCTCAAAAGAAAAAAACCGAACCCTTATAGGATCAGTTTGTAGTCCGTCTGTCTGTTTATCTGCCTGTCTGTCAAGACCCGTTATCTCGGGAACGCGTGGAGGTATCATGTTGAAATTAAAACCATATATGCAAGTCTGTAGTGTTTTAGAGCTGTGTAAAAAACAATAAAATTCTCTAAATCTACGCAGTCAAAAGATATGGCTGTTTATGTCGCATAACGGAACCGTCAGTGCGCGAGTCTGAGTCGCACATGGCCGCGATAGGCACCTCGCTGTTATTTCAACCTTCAGTTAAATGTATGGTTATCCTTACTTTTTTATTCATAACTAGCTTCCACCCGCGACTTCGTCCGCGTGGCATATTTACTTTATGCTAACGCTAACTTTAACTTGCGTGATGATCGAAAAAAGATATCTTTCTCTCTCTTTTCTTCCCTCTTTCTCTCCCTTTTATCTTAAATAGTCTATGTCCGTCTCCTGGTTCCCAACTATCTCTGTACCAAAATTCATCAAAATCGGTTTAGCCATTAAAGCGTGAAGAGGTAACAAACAAACAAAACTGACTTTCACTTTTATAATATTAGTAAGGATGGAAGGATTTTACATAACTTCTGTGTAGCGGTTTATATATAACAGACATCTACTATCAAAATTTTAACACTGTCAAAAGTTTAGGAGCTCATGGCTAAATAATAACAGCCGCTCAAGTCAATATTTAGGTTAAGCAGCGCTTGCCTAGGTTGGTCTGCGGATGGGTGGCCACCCATGACATACCGAGTTTCCTCCGTGCCTCGGAAAGCACCAGTCGTTACAGGTAGTCAGTGTCCCGAAAATCTGACAACCAATCTTACTAAGGGGTATGGTATTAAACAGTCTAACCAAGCTGTGGAGGTCAGATAGGCAGACGCTCCATGTAAAATACTGGTATTAATAAATATTCAGCTGCATAAGGTAAAACTGGAAGCCGACCCCAACATAGTTGTGAAAAGGCTAGGCAGGTGATGATGGTGTCAAAAGTTTAGGAGTAAGATGACTGTGAGTGACCTGAAAACGAACAGGACGAGTCTATAGGTACGTACAGCTTTTGCCATTTCGCAAGGGTTTCAAGCATAAAATACAAGCTGTCGTTGTATCCTTATCAAGGGTAACTATTCTAATGGTTCTCAACCCGAAAATCAATGACAAAGTAAATAGGTGTTTTTTTTCTTATTTATGGAATTCGGTAAGTGCCAAACCGCTTACCTGTCTGATCTTCGCCTTTCTCGCCTTTATACACACAAACAAACGCATTCGTTTTTTCGATGATTTTATTCCCTAAGCCACGGCGCCCTCGCAACTCTAAAATACTGGCAAATTAAAATAACTCAATAAGCACTGCATATTTTTATTGGCCAGGTACCGTAAAATGTTTTTTTTTATTATTTTTTATGTTTTTTTTAAGTTAATACAGATTTTATTTATGTATTTTATGACTACCTTCTGAATTTTGACGAAGATGTAAAATCCTTGTTAATTGTCATAATTTTCATTGATATAACGAAATTTAGCATAAAGATCATTACGCATAATTTATGGGAATGTGTTGTCATAATGTTTATTGCTGAAAATATGCCAAGTTCTGCAACAGTGTGTGTGGGTTTGAGCGCCCAGCGACTCCCCGCGACATTCACCATATCATGTTTCCCAGTACGCCAAATATTATTACGCAAATTAAAAAATATGCAAAAACGTTATGCCAAACACTATTATGCCTTAAAATTGTTTTACTAATATCGATGGTCCCACCGAATAAACGTGCAAGAGTTCTTACACGTTTTTTTTTTTTTCATTTCTTTTGCCTATCCTGCACCTACTTAATTTTTTTTATGAATTTTAGACTCAAAACACGAGTTTTATAATAGTGTTTTTCTTTATTCTAGGGAAATAATTAATTTTTAAATTATAGGAATAATAGTTTATGCTTTTATTGCATGCTTTTTAAGTCGCCAAGTACACAAGAATAAACATGCTAAAACCTACAGACGTTTGAGAAGATTTGTGATTGTTTTCGAATTTGGGTAATATCTTCTTACACGTTTATTCGTGTAGAAATGTGTGCAAATTTCATTACTAATGTTTTACTGCACAAAATGGAAGTTTGAATATAAATAGATTATTAAAATTAAAGTATTGCATTGTCTTTTACTATAATATCTTTTTTTCTAACAATTGTGTTAAAGATTCAAACATTGATATTCTTTGCATATTAGTTTAAGTTTAAAGCTTGTAATGGTAAATAAACAAATGTTTACGCGATAAATTCTATTGCAATCGTACGTTCTATCTTGTTGTGATTCTATGCGCGCTAATACGTGATTTTGTTTCGCGTAATATCATTCGATTATAATTGTTATTATAGTCAAATTGTTGTTTTGTAGTTAAGCATAACAATGAGAAGGTATCGGGATGCTTCTAGTCGCTGCGAAAGGATATTAGAATTAGCGAACTGTCAACGAAATAAAGGTAAGAATCAACTTTAATATTAGGTAGGTAAGTACAAATATTATCAAATATCTTAGCTAAGACCGATGTAAAAATACTCCGCTGCTAATTAAAAGCTTATGTGACTGTTCGTCTGTGTATATTATGTGACTTAAATGCAGTTTTTAATGACTTAAAAAAATAAGGTTGCTCTATTCACATGGGTGAAGATCTGATGGAGATCTCTGGATATGCACAGCGGTACTTTTCAATAGATTAATACAAATCACAAGTTATTGCTGTAATAGCTTTTTTTTAGGGTGGGAAATCATCAAATAACTTCCCCCGCTCTGGGCGGAGCGGAGGGGCGTGTCAGATTTTAACTGACTAAAACCCACTCATGTTCCTTGTATTGCCCTTGACGTTCCGGTGCCGCGGTATCTCTTTCGAACAACCCGCAACCCCGGCAGGCGGAGGCTCTGGCAAGCCCCTCTGCTTTGCTGACATCTCTTTGAGGCGCGCGTGAAACACGAACGCGCCGTGGACACGGCCCGTCGTCAATAGCCGGTGCCCGGGGCGTCTCCCGCGGTGGCTGGGTTGGTTTGAGGTTCTCTTTCTCAAGCGCCCGGCCTCCTCCTTCACTAGCATGACTGCTTCGCAGAAGGAGGTGACCGCTTCCCATTCCCTCTCGCTCCGGACCATGGACTGAACCTGGGCCGGACGCGAGAGATCGCCGCCGCCGATCGCCTCTACGAGGGTACGGCGGAGCTCCGCCCAAGCTGGGCAGACCGCCACTGTGTGCTCCACCGTGTTCTCCGGGCGATCGTCACAATGGTGACACCCAGACGTTTCCTCCCGCCCGATTATGTGCAGGAACCTCCCGAAACTTCCATGTCCAGTGAGGACCTGCATCAGGCGGTAGGTGAGGACGCCATGACGCCTCTCCAGCCACTCCTCAAAGAGGGGACTTACCGCCACTATTTTGGCGTGCCCTGCACGGGGTTGCGACAGTCGCCTTTTCCATGCCACCATGAGATCGCACCGGAGGTCAGTCCGCTGAGCGGCAATTTGGCGCGGTAGCGGAGTTTCCCCCGGTGTAGTGCCTCCACGCGCCACTCAAACAGGCGCGCGACGACTATCGCCTCCAGATTCCACGGTGGCAATCCGGCAAGGAGGCTCGCTCCCTCGCCGGAGATCGTGCGGTAGCCCCGGATCAGCCGTATGGCTATCACCTTTTGGGGCGCGTACAGGTAGTGGGCGGCGCGCCGCCCTAAGGAACGCGCCCATACCGGGGCCCCGTAAAGGGCCATGGACCGCACGACTCCGGCATAGGGCCTACGGCAGGAGGCGTTTGCCCCCCTCAGATCAGAAAGCAGCCCCCACCCGCTCGAGTTTGGGAGCCAAACGTCGAAAGTGCTCCACGAAATTCCATCGGCTGTCGAGGACGATTCCCAGGTATTTCATCGTCGACCGGATGCCGATGCGAACCCCTCCTAGCGTCAACTGGGATCCCGACGCTGGCGTGTTTCCGCGGCCATGAAAGACCATGGTCTCGGATTTGTGCAATGCCACCTCGAGACCCAGTAGCCGGATCCTCTCTGCGACTATCGCAACCCCGCGTGTCATGATGTCGGCCGCCGCCTGGTGCGACCCCCCCTGAGCCAGAACGAGCGTGTTGTCAGCGTAACAAACTACGCTGACGCCGCTGGGGAGGTCGGCGCGCAGCACCTAGTCGTAACCGATGGACCTGTGGGACACCTCACGACATCTCTCGCAGGTTCCACTCTCCTGAGCGACCGGGGTAGATGACGGCCCTGTCCGTCAGATATGCCCCGATCACACGACGAAGGTAGGTCGGCATGGTGTTGAACGCGTTGGCGATGTCGAGAGACACCGCCACGACAATCCCACCCCTGGACACTGCAGCCCCCGTCGTGAGGGCTCTCACGCGCATGATGGCGTCCACCGCCGAGCGCCCCTCGCGGAAACCATACTGGTGTTCCGCAAAATCCGGCCCCGTCCCCACGAGGTGCCCGACGAGGCGGTTTGCAATTACTCTTTCAAAGAACTTGCCCACCTCGTCGAGCAGCACGATGGGCCGAAATGCTGACGGAGAGTCCGCAGGAGCCCTGGCTTCTGTATGAGGACCAGCTTCCCCGTCTTCCAACGAAGTGGGAACTGGCCTCTCTCCAAGCATGCGCTTAGAAGCCATGCTATTCGGGGCCCGAGAGCCTCTAAGGCCAGGACCCAGGCTTTGCCGTGCAAGCCATCGGGTCCCGGGGCGGTATTTTTGGCTTTCAGCCTGCCAACCGCCTTAGGTCAACCCCAGCAACCTCCGAAACGTCGTCGTCGTCGTTGTCCTCGTGGTTGCTGTAATAGCTTGTGTATGTGTTTTTTTTACCAATAAAAATGTAGAAATAAAAATAATATTTTTTTCATTATTTTTTTATTAAGAAGGCTAGTACCTTGTGTTCACGTAGATAAATACATAATTATATTTGTAATTCTATATATAGCTGTATTTTATTTCATCCTTTTACAAAATTATTTATATTATTATACCATGCATTAAAAAAGATGTATTACATAAATGAAAACTGATTTTATTAACACTAATATAAATGCATACGGTCTTTATAATCATATAATAGCCGAACAATGTACTGTAAACAAGGGTGTAAATAGTTATAGCTGGGTTAAAAAATAAGCTTAATATACGGAGAATAATAGTGTAACATTACAGTACGTTTTATTCGTTGTGTATTATTACACGAATAAACGTGTAATGATATATTGCTTTGACCTAGTCATGCAAATTTCACAAGAGTAAAAATATTAAATAGTTTTTCATGAATTTCCTGAATCTGGTTGATGTTTGAAAAAAAGTAAATATACAAGTCTATAGTTTTTTTTCTTACCTATAATTCGATAATACATTATCTATACCTATTTACAATGAAATGAGCGTTATTGAAGTTTAAACGTTTTTATTTTTTACTGAAAAGTTGTCATTTTTCTCTTACACGTTTATTCGGTGGGGCCATCGAATGCCTTAAAAAAATTCCACAATGATTCATGCATCCTGTTTCCAGATTCATATTTTCATAGTGAGATAGGAAGCTTAAGTGGTAAAATTTCAATATTATCACTGTTATCAATAATCCAAAATTAGATAAAATTACCTTCATATATTATAACGCTAAAGTCACAGAATTGAGTCAACAATTTCGCAGTGTGTTACGTTATTTTGTTCGGTTGTGTATTTTATATTTGCGATCTGAAACAATGGAAAAGTTTTTGTTTTTATTTGTGATTGCCTTATGTGGTAAGTCCATTTTAAAAAACAAAATATTTCAAGACAATTCTTTTTTTTTAATTTTAGTTTTTAATTATGTTTTTTTGTTTTCTGGCTAGACCCTTTACTTTAAGGTGAAAGCTCCAACCTACCCGCGAAATTCAAATTTTCTTACGTTTTTTGCAATTTTCAGGCCAGTGCTAGGTTGTATGTTGATTAAAATATTTGATTAAAGAGGAACAAAAAAAAAACAGAAAAAGTCTTTCTGTAGGAAAGACTTTTTCTGTTTTTTTTTTGTTCCTACGCCTTTATGAACTTGGAGGGTTGTATTGGTGATTTTGATGATTATAATTCTATAATTACATACGTCTTACAGCCGCGAATAATATTTTAATCAACATACAACCTAGCACTGGCCTGAAAATTGCAAAAAACGTAAGAAAATTTGAATTTCGCGGGTAGGTTGGAGCTTTCACCTTAATGAGATAAATCTTTACGGTGTATCTTTTCCGGATAGACTTTTCGATTATTCATTTTATTTTATGAACCGTTATGTATTCGAAGTTCATTGAAGTGTCAATTTCTAAAATGTTTACTAACTAAATTAATGATTGCATTGGAATTTGAAAGATTCAAGTCTTGCATAGGTACTAACCACAAGAAAAAGGAAAAAAAAACATTATTCTCTTCGATTCTAAATTCAAGTCGCAACTAATCCTTACTAATATTGTAAAAGCGAAAGTGAGTTTGTTTGTTTGTTACGTCTTCACGCCTAAATGGATAAACCGATTTTGATGATTTTTGGTACAGAGATAGTTCGGACTCTGGAGACGGACATAAAATATTTTTTTCTAAAAAAAGATTGTGAAATGAGGGAAGAAAAGGGAAAATTTAGCTTTGCTATTACAATAAATAAGGCGCAAGGGCAAAATCAAGAAAGTGAAACTGTGTTACCCCGAATTTAACGCGAGTGAAGCCGCGGGCAAAAGCTAGTTAGATTCAATAGTGGACCAATAGAACAATAATTGACAAAAAATATAGTCTTATAAACTAAATTAAAGACATATTTTTGTCTACGACCATTTAGTAGACAAGTGGGAATATAATGATTTCTTTGTCTTCACCAAACAGGAACACTCGCAAGTGCTTTCAACCTTGAAGCGGCTAGCAGAATAGTAAATGGAGCAAATGCAACCACCCAACGGCAATATATGGTAAAATTATATTTATTAACAGTATTTTAGACTTCTTATCTTGATCAATTTCCAGCAATATTTTAAATAGGTACTAAGAAATATTTATTTCTGGAAATTCAACAATTTATTTTATTCACAAAATATAATTATTTCATTCACTAACAGGCCGGAAGCCATATTTCTTTGTTTATTATTTATTGAATAATAAATGTGTGTGCAAAATCCGTTTATAACATATTATATACATGGGTATTTTGGAAATAAATAAAATCGCTGTTCGTAATTTAATACTTTTCTCAAATATTTAGTAACAGTGCAATTCATTCAGGATCATATGAAAGCGCCTTTTTTTTTCGAGTGGGATATACTCGAATTACTTCCCCCGCTCTGGGCGATGCGGGAGGAATGTCAGACTTTTACTGACTAAAACCCACCCATGTTAATTCTTTTGCTCTTTATATTCCGGGGCCATGGTATCTCCTTCGAAGAAAAAAGAACCGTCAAGCTCTCTATTATTATTAACTTTTGGCATTAATAGAGAGCTTGACGGTTGTTGTGTTTCAAATAAAAACTGCACCACTACCACACTAAACATAAATACAATTTGTTGTTTTTAATAAGACAAAACATTATGTACTACATATGCACCAAACCCGCTTTTCTTCATACATTCGATTATCCGGATTTTCGATTATCCGAATGCTTACGACAGCAATTAGTCCGGTTAATAGAGTTTCTACTATAAAATAATTTTGTTATTTTTTAGGTATCCTTACAACAAATAAGTCAAATAGAACTTTACACTAGAGGCCACCGATGCGGCGGAGTGTTGGTAACGCTACAGCATGCAGTGACAGCTGCGTCTTGCAATTTCGATAATGTTAATGGGTCAGTACCTACCTACCTATGTTTAATTTATGATCTTTAAGTACTTACTTAATTATACAGTAGTATATACCACTTGGAAATGCAACATTAAAACTGCTACTACACAAATTATACTTACTTTTCTAATCAACAATATTATTTAAAAAAACATCTTTTAAATTTCAATATCTTTCGAGATCTGCAGTCAGGCTTCATCCCTTTATCTATTCAAAACGTAACTCATAACGCACTCCATACGACAACTGCCGCAATATTTAGATGCATTTCGTTCCACGCTCACGCATATGAACAGTCAACTCAACTAGCAACTTCTCTAATTAATTAATTTGTTATAACTGTTACGGGCAATTTGATACGTCCGGGCACTATTAATAATGGCCGGTCTGTATTCATAATGCACGACTCAATTGGGCGATGTGTAGTAATAAAATAGGTAAACTGTAGTGTTTTTGTTAAATAAATAAAATTTAACTTACAATATTTCCATGAAAAGTTAACAAAAAATAAACTATTGAACACAGTACTTTATTTTTTAAGTACAGTTAAAAATGTAATAACATAACGGTAATACTTCGGAACGATAGGTTAGGTTTGATTTTTCAAACTGAGAAAAATCAAACCTAACCTAACCTATCGTTCGAAATATTACTGCAAACGAATACGTCACTGCGTGCGCGCGCGGCCCTCTCCCCGCATATACGCGCCCCTCGCATTTTGCAAGGCACGGCCGCCGTCCAATTTATCACATTGCCCGGTCCAAGTGATAAATTCAAGCTATTTCAAACACTGACTTATAACATGGACCACGGGCCGTCGGGCTTTATAAATAATGACCGGTCAAAGTGATAAATTAATCAATTTACCCATCGCTCTTGGGCATTATTATTAATGCCCAGTTAATCACGTTGCCCGTAACATCACTATAGCGGTGGACATTGAGTACGTGTATTTGATTGTCGCTTGACTCACATACCCCTGTTGCGTCATCCAGTATCATACATCTGGTCATACACGCACGGCGCGGGTACTACGCACCTGACCTCACTGAAGAACCTTCTGAAGAATATTAGTCTTCCACTTTGTTAATATTAAAACTATTCCACAGAACCTTCGTAGCAATCAACCCGGCTGAGTACAGGGTGTTTTCTGGCCAAGAGGTTCTAACAGCAGACATTTCAACCTATAACTACCGGCGTATAACCACTATCTCCGTCCATCCCCAGTATTTCACGAGCACCCCGTATGTGAACGATATCGCTGTGATCACTGTGAGTAATATTATTTTTTTATAACTAGGTATTTGTTGCGTGCGGCTCTGCCTGTGTTTATTTCATCTATTTAATGTAAATTTCTAATAAGTAGTCGAAGAGCTTACTCGGTTATTTAAGTGTGAAAACACTGCAAAATATCGTTATTTTTGTATTTATAATATTTGTGTTTTGTCCAATAACCAAAGGAAAAAATAAATTAAGCTACGGAATTAATAAAAGGAATATCTCTCATTATTGTGGGAAGCTACATTTTCCCGAATATCGTAAGCTTATGTCCACTCTGCACGACAGGATTTTGACATATGACACATCAGCTGAATCGGTGGGGTGACGCGAATTGTCATGAAATTCAAGATTTTCCATCAATTTACAGCATTCGATTTTGTTATTAAAAATAAATCACAGCGGCTGTTTCATACGATAAGTTTGAGGTTTATATTTCCAAAAACCTCATAAGGTCGATAAAACGGCGTCAATCTATTGCAAAATGTGTGTAAAATACATATCACTACACACTTCCAAAAATTTGGTACTTTAAAAACGCTGGAAATAATGTAACACAAGATAACCATTTGATAATAAAATCGGAAACCTAAAATAAAAACAGTGACATTACATCTGCATTCTTATTTTTGCCACTTTACATATAAATTAATAAAAAAACACGATACAAATCTCGACAAAAAATACTACAAAATGTGTTGCAATTGACATTTCTTAGTGCTGACCGTAAAACTAAGTTTCATTATAACGATTAAAAAGTTGCATTCAACCTAATCGATAATCGTAATAGAGTAAACTTTAAAAAAAGTTTTGGATTGAGGAATTTACCTATGGAGGTGGCATAATATTCTACTATTAGTACTATTATTCTATTATTATTTTATATCGATAATAAAAGAAAGACAACAACATTTTGTCACGTGTTTTTTTATTATGCTATAATTATATTGTTATGCGCCCAGATTTGAGGTACCTACATTTGCTGTCAAACGGTTTCGCGGTAATAGATTTTGGCTGTTTTCTTGAATGACGATAAATGAAAATGGCGGCTAATTTGGTAGGTCATGCTAATTCTGTAGGTAGCCAGTCAGGCAGCCCAGCCGGCACATACCGTACCGCAGTTAGAAAGCCATGCCTCCGCAGTAGAGCCTTGTTTTAGACAGACAGGGACTCCGTTCACAAGTACACATCGGGGCTCTAAAATATTGACACTTAAAAGTATTGGTTGGATAAAAAAAAATAGAAAGTTATAAGGAGACCTTTGCGTAGCAATAAGCGGTTCAGCCTATTAAAAACAAACCGGCCAAACGCGAGTCGGACTCACGCACCAAGGGTTCCGTACAAACTGACGACATAAACGGTCATATCTTTTCTCTACGTAGACTTGGAGGGTTGCTTTTTTCACAGCTCCAAGGGACCACAGGTTTGAATATTAGGGTTCTGTTATTTATTATGAGGTACGGAACCCTAAAAAGTATTTTTAATAGTGTATCTCTCTCCTTTAAATTCCGCCATTTATATCGGTCTTGGGCCACTTGGATGGGAAATCATCAAATATCCGCTCCTGTTAAACTTTTAACAAAAACCTTTTTGCTTTGCTGACATCTCCTTGAGACGCGCGTGGAACACGAACGTGCCATCGCTTCGGCCTGTCGTCACCAGATGGATGGACGGTGAGCTACCCATTGCTCACCGTCACCGTCACTGTAGACCCACGTCTACAGTGGCCAGGTGTCGTCTCGCGGCGCCCGACCCCTGTAGCGTCTCCCGCGGTGGCTGGCTTGGTTTGAGGTTCTCTCCTTCAAACATCACCATCTCCTCCGGGACAGAGCGGTGCTCCGCTCAAAAGAGCAGACTGCCTGTGCGCTCCAACGTGTTCTCCGGGCGATAGTCACATTAGTGACACCTAGGTGTTTCCTCCCGCCCGATGATGTTCAGCAACCTCCCGAAACTTTCGTGCCTGGTGAGGATCTGCGTCAGGTGGTAGGTGAGGATGCCGCGGCGCCTCACTTCCCCCGCTCTGGGCGGAGCGGGGGGGAGTGTCAGACCCGCAACCCCTGTAGGGTCCTGGCGGGATTGCGGGTTGTTCGAAAGAGATACCGCGGCCCCGAGTAAAAGAAGGAACATCGATCGGTTGATATTAGTCAGTAAAAGTCTGACAGGGGAAGTTATTTGATGATTTCCCACCCCAAAAAAAAACCCCGGTACACGACATTAAGAAAACTCCAGTGGTCTTCCTCTAGGCCGTTTTTACCCCAAGGCTTCCACTCCAAGAACACTTAGACCTACGAGCCATGTTTTAGGAAAGAATGTAAACGCTTTCCAAGTCACCAATCCAACCATACTACAAACAATTTTGTCAAACTATATTACTGACTAACTATATTACTATATTGGCTGATTTTTTTACTGTGCCTACCAAGATCATAATTGGGGCGTTCTATATTCAACCTTATTTATTTCTATTTGCAATTCACATTCAAATAGTAGGTACGAAACCAAATTATTAATAAAATAGCAAATAAACATTTTAATGTAAATGATTGAGAGTGACGAACAGCGAGCGCATTCCTTATTTGAATTTTTATCTGAAAATAAAATTGGCGCGAATTTAGCCATAGATCAGTTTGTACTGTTTGTTGTTGAGTCGGTTTTAGAGGCGTAAAAAATATTATAATCAATATTTATAGTATTTTACACGTATTACAAAGTTATTTTTATTATCATCTATCAATTTCTGATATTCCTTAATTTAATTATTCGAGTTGATTGATTTACAAGAAAATAATCGATTGAAATAATCGTTTTTACATATCACAAAAAAAAAAAAGAAATGGACTTGGACGTCAATTTCGAAAGTGAATTTAATAGTGGTTATGAATATTACGTGTTAATGGTCCTATTATTGCAAATTACGATAAGATCTGGGGATTTTCATGTTATTTATAATATTTGCAATGATATTTGTCTCATTTGTTATAGAATCTATTCGCGTCCGTGTGATATAATATGGAATGAAAAATGTAAACACGCACGATTGGCGCGAAACTTCGACTTTAGATTTCAAAATGTATCATTACCACTACTAATATAAGTTCAATTACGAACGATTTCTTCACGTAATAAAAGGACACGTTAATCATACCAAATAATGTGGAGTTTATATGTCCGAAAACCTATTTTTTTATGATTTTTAGCGTCGACCTACACTGCCATCAAAATGGCGATGATCGTAATTTACGCATTTGGATTTTATAAGACTTAATTAAGAATCTTAATCAATAATTAAAGAACTTCTAACGACGTTTACATTTGAGATTTTTATTCTACTATCTTAAAGAATGCACACCCATATTATTTTTTAACCAGAAAATAAAATATTTACAAAAATAATGAGGAGGTCGTATGACTTAAATGTTCGACCCCTTTCGGGGCCAGTACCGAGCCAGCGGAGGTTTGAATGTCGAGCCCCCGAAGGGGTCCGTACCGAACTATACGGTTAAAACGTTTCCCACGAGATAATTTTCGGACATATCATGAGCAAACCGATGGGCCAAAGCTAGTGACGTGGTGAGTAAAGTAAGATATTAAACTACCGTTCTTTTTTTCAGCTTACTCAAGCGTTCAGTTATTACATCAATAGCCCAGTTCAACTGCCAATCAGGGACGCTGGCACTGGCGAATTAGCTCCTTGTAATGTTGCCGGCTGGGGAGCTCAAAACGAAACAGCCGATGTAAGTTAATATTATGGAATCAATTGAGTATTCTTATAGCCGTACATAAATCCATAGAGGATTATAAGACTTTTATGCATGTTCGTCTGTGTGTTTAACAGTAAACTATTTTGTTGGCTCTGAATGGCTTAGCGAAAACACGTGAGTCGTGACATACAAAACAGTGCGAGTTGTGATCGCATACATTATGGTAACCTTCTAACTCTAAGCAGTTTTCTTGTCCGTCTGTTTGGGTACCTACAGTTTTCTCTATTTGCAGTTCGGAACCCTAAAAATAGGGATGGCGTCCAAAGGTGGGTTGAACAAATATATTTATCTTTGTGACGATAGCTCTTTTTTAAGTCATTTTTGCTAATTTTTAACTTAAGAGGAGGAGAATTAAAAAAAAGAAGATTTTTAGAACATAAAAAAAACTATCAATGGATATTTGTTTGAGCAAGATATTTTATTAAGCATTTTGCAAATCGCAGAACTAACTTTTCTTTTTATGAACATTGAGCATCTTTACTAATATTATAAAAAACGAAAGTGAGTTTGTTTGTTTGTTACCTCTTCACGCCTTAATGGCTAAACCGATTTTGATGAATTTTGGTAAAGAGATAGTTGGGACCCAGGAGACGGATATAAGCTAATTGTTTTTAAAGTATTATTTGAGGGAGAAAGAGGGAAGAAAAGAGAAAACTTAGCTTTGCTATTACAAATCAATAAGACGCAAGGGCAAAAACTGCATGTAGCATGTACCTGCTAATCGGGAAAGGGGAACTGTGTTACCCCGAATTCAACGCGAGCGAAGCCGCGGGCAAAAGCTAGTATAATATAAATATGAATGACGAATAAGCGTTAAAAATATTGTAACGACACGGTTAGGGCAGTGGCTGAGCGATCGACTGCTGCGGTCGTGTCGCGGGTTCGATCCCCACACGGAACAAATATTTGTATGGCCTACAGGTAGTTGTTTCGGGTCTGGCTGTTTGTGTAAGTGAGTCTAAATGTTTGTAAACGCACCCACGATACAGGAGAAATCCTAGTGTGGAGCAAAGTTTTATAAAAAAAAATATAGCTTGCTGCTCACATCACAGCTCCACTATACGGAACCATCGGTGTGCGAATCTGACTTACACTTGAAAGGTTTTATTCTCTTAATTTTACATCATATATATTTGAGTAGCAGTTCATAAAAATAACCAGCTCTTCAAATTCCCATGTAAATAACTGTGTAGTGCCAACAGTTTCGGAGTAAAATGTCTGTGACATACGGACAGAGAGACAGACCGGAATCTATAAGAGTTCGTTTTTTGTCACTTGGCAACGGAACTCTATGAAATCACCCAAGGTCCCACTTATGTCCATAACTTTAGATCACATTTATTTTTCTTTCCACAGACGTGCATCTTATTCTTTTTCGTTTGTTACAGGCTAGTGTGCAGTTACAGCAAATAAATAAGCGGATCGTCCTTCCAGGCTTTTGCCAAACACATTACGTCGATCAATTTAGAATTGTAGATACTATGATGTGCGCAATCGCAAATGGTAACACGGACTTCGCTGGATGCACGGTAATAACTCAACTGTATTAATGTTAACATGATGACAAATAGTTTAGCTATCGCTTAATTAGCACCATCAGATTATAATGTCTAACTAATAATGTTCAGACAAGTTAAATCAAATTTACACTCCAGTGGCCCTCTACATACTTCTAGTTGTTCAAATTGTAACAAAATAATATAGGTATTAACTGTAACCATAGCACATTCTATATTTGTCTATGTATACTATATATTTATAGTCTATAAATTGTTTATGAAAAACCACACTCTGCGTATAAATAATTAACACTAGTTGTATAGACCAAGGTAACAAACCGTGATATGCATAAATAATAACAATTAACTTTATTTTCAGGGCGACATTGGCAACCCATTGGTATGCAGAGGTTACTTGAACGGTATTCAAATTGTAAACAAAAACTGCACAGTTTCTACAATTCCTGAAGTGTATACCCGGGTCTCCAGCTACAATGAATGGATAAGAACTATAACTGGTATCCCTGCTCCCGCTATCCCAGATGGAGCATCTTCTTTCCAACCTGGAATGGCTATATTAGCAGTGATAGCTATTGCTCAAGTTGTAATCGCTAATGTGTCTTACTAAAACTTTATTGTACTAAGATAAATTATATCAAAACGATTGATACAATAGAGCCTTCTTATTGAATATTATTATAACATAGTACCTAATTTATGTTTCAAATTGAAATTCAAGATATTTTGATTTTTTATAATAAATAATTATGATGTATTAAAATGTTATTATTCCTATATTCTTGCTTGTAAGTACTTACTCTTAAAGAACAATATTACGAGTAATTAACTCGAAACCTTATCTTAGAGGAAGCGTTAGTTTGAATATTTGTTTTTGCTATTAATACTAATATTAGGCTGATTAGATTACAGCCAATCTGTCAGTATCTACTACAACGAATCTAATATCTACTGTGCACCTATATTTTGGAGTTTTACTATTCTGGAAACTTCGTCTCGATAATAATTGTGTTATTGTCGTTTTTTTTTTAATTTTTCTGTAAATACAAATAATGATAACCAGTTGAGCTTATTATTCATCTTAGCGATCATATTTTGCATATTTTGAGTTGTAGGTAAATGTAAACTCTAAAAGACTAACAGCGCAGGCTGATACAGTATTGATTTGTTCTTTTATTATATTTTTTTTCTAAAGAAAAACGTGGAATTTCTTATGTATCGTAGGTGCGTTTACAAACATATAAACTCACATACACAAACAGCCAGACCCGAAATAACTATCTGCAGGTCATACAAATATTTGTTCCGTGCGGGAATCGAACCCGCGACACGCAGCGCAGCAGTCGATCCCTCAGCCACAGCACCAATCGTGCCGTCAAATGATGTTTGATATGAGACATACATTCAAATCTTTCCTAGTAGTAATTAATACATTTTTTATTGACCTACAGTAGGGTTTTGAAAAACCATTACATAAACCTTATCGCCAATATATCAATTAATAGATTATTAAAATGACGAACTCAAATTACATTAATTCATGAATTAAACTTGAAGTGATAAGTCCAAATACCTATCCTATACCTATCTTTCATATAATCTTAATCCCCCCTTATCGTTCTGCTGTCCATATCCTAGTTTTTTTGGGGCCAGCGCAGCTTATCTTCTTTCATACTTTTATATTACTTGTCACGTCATCAGATACCTCCGTTCTTGCCAGATCGTCTGATACCGCAAATCAAAGCAGACTGGGAAAAGAGCGTCATAAAGCGCTATTTCTCTAGAACTAGAGAGGCCGCGTATTCTATTTTAGTTCTGCTGACTTTCAAACCAACACTCTGCAGCATGTATTGTGTTTTTGCCAATCTCAGGACCATCTTTACCGACAGGGAGAATTTTGTCGCCCAACAGCGTGCATCAGTCCGCCAATTTTCATTTTGAAATATATGAAGCGATGATGTGGCCTAGCGTGGAGCAAGCTTGCCTTGAATAAACCAAATCACTCGATTTTTGATGAGATCTAGATTATAATGGACGATACCCGCACGGAACAAATATTTGTATGGCCTACAGATAATATTTCCGGGTCTGGCTATTTGTATATGTGATTTTAAATGTTTGTAAACGCACCCACGATACAGGAGAAATTCCTGGTGTAGGGCTACGTTTTTGTTGTAATAAAAAAAGATCAGCGAACAGAAAAGTCGGCGGTGAATTCCAGAGATTAGCGATTTGCAAAATAAATGTGAAAGGATAGCGCTTTGTGTGGGATTGCGGAACTGTTACCTTATAACGGTGACGCTTCGCCTTATATCATCGCTTGATCATCCAATGATAGAGCAGAGATGGGGGAATTAGATTGTGCAATTCCAT
The DNA here is from genome assembly GCA_905475445.1 of Ochropleura plecta. NCBI lineage: Eukaryota > Metazoa > Arthropoda > Insecta > Lepidoptera > Noctuidae > Ochropleura > Ochropleura plecta. The sequence goes on along the minus strand of FR997731.1, from coordinate 13,540,013 downwards.
AGCACACTCCTCCGATAAAAACCGATAAGGTTGCCGTGATTTACTTGTGACGGTTTTATGTTATGGTTATTATTTTAACAAATACTCAATTGATTGATGATTGATTTAAGAAAATCATCATATTAAAACAATATACAACATAGTATGCGAGGTTAGTCATCCAGCTGAGACAGTATTAGCATTGAGCATGCGCAGGAGTTCACCAGCCGCACATATTATCTATGTTTGACTCGACTGTTTCTGCTATTCTTAGGTTTGAAGCTGTGTAGCTGTTCTGTAGCTCCTCAGGATTCTTCTCAAAAAAATATGAAATCATTAAGCCCTTTGACCTAATTTCTTTTTCTATCATGACCTCTTTTTCACGGTGCTGTTCACTTACAGACTTCATATATTACTACTATCTATTAAAAAATTGTAACGTTCGCTAGACTTGCATAAAAAATTTAGATTTTATTGTTCAGTTATGTAGTAGATGATTTCAAATTGCTGCTTACGAATGACATTCAAAACCACTAGATTAGTAGATTAATAATTAACGAAATGTTGAACACGAGCAAAACACTGCCACACTAAACGTAATCTATATTCGTTAGAAAAAAATAGGCACCTCTTCAAATTTAATATCGACCAAACTAGAAACTATAAGTGTACGGAACAAGAAATGTAGTAATACTATACGCTTAAATAAATAAACCATTTATTGGTTTAATGGTGTAAAATCAATTTGAAATTGTCAACTATGTATGTGGATAAATAAAAAAAACCCATCACTACATTAAAAGTTATTGAGAAACGCCCAAACTCAAGACTAGCTAACATCTATCTATATATATAAAAATGAAACCCGTTTCGCGTTGTCACGGCATCACGTGTGAACGGCTGAACCGATTTCGATAATTCTTTTTTTAAAATGTTTGTGGAAGTCCAAGGATGGTTCTTACGGAAAAAAAATATTAAGAAAATCTTTCAGAAATATTGAAACATATACATTTAATTTTGCATATTTTAAAAAACGCGCGTAACGAATGTCAACGTCATTCACAGCCATAGACTATATTGAAAGAGCATCGTTTGTTCGGAAATGTGGTTGATTAATTAAATTCTATCGCACTATTTACAAATTTTTGAAAATAACTCGCCACGGAATATTTATTAATAGGTAAATATTATTAAATGTACCGACTTTGACAGTAATATTAATAATACCAGTGATGATTTCATTTTAATGGAAGTATTTAATATCTAATAATAAAATATGTATACTATGAGTTAGATTTCAGAACGTACTAAACAAACTTCGGATAACCTATTTAGTAACCTGTGGTAATCTGTGACATACCTACATAACCGCGCTAATAATATTTTTTAAGTTTTTGATAAAGTTTGTTTTGTTTTAAAGAATTTTGGTGTTGGCTAATAAGTGTTTGTTAATCACGGTAAGTTCACAGCTTAATTTCGATTTTTGATAACTTTTGATGACTACACAATATTAAAATTTGGTATACATTTGGTTATACAGAAAATATAAGAAAGTATTTTTTTTAATTTTCAGTTGGATTTTCATTTTTAAAAATGCCACCAAGCAGACGTACAAACTAAGGCAAAAAAAGAAAAAGAAATATAAAATATAAGATGTGAAATGGGGATTCATTTTTATATGGCGGATATTATAGATTCCAGTTCAAATTAAATAGTACTCATACCTGAGATAGGACAACTGTCAGCTATACAAAATAAAGTAGTGCATCAAAGCTATGCTAAGGCGGTACGAAGTTCGCCGGGTCAGCTAGTCTATATATATAAAAGTGAAACCCATTTCCCGTTGTCACGGCATCACGCGTGAACGGCTGGACCGATTAGGCTGATTATTTTTTTTGTAGTTTTCTAATACTCTGTAGAAGGTTCTTACGGAAAAAAATAATTAAGAAAATGTCTCTGAAGATTGAAAAAAAATACATTTAATTTTGCACATTTTAAAAAACGCGCGTAACGAATGTCAACGTCATTCACAGCCATAGCAATATTGAAAGAGCATCGTTCGTTCGGAAATGTGGTTACTTAATTAAATTCTATTGTACTAATTTACAAATTTTTGAAAATAACTCGCCACGGAATATTTATTTATAGATAAATATTATTAAATGTACCGACTTTGACGGTAATATTAATAATACCAGTGATGATTTCATTTTAATGGAAGTATTTAATATCTAATAATAAAATATGTATACTATGAGCTAGATTTCAGAACGCAGTATACAAACTTCGCATAACCTATTTAGTAACCTGTGGTAATCTGTGACATACCTACATAACCGCGCTAATCATTTTTTTTAAGTTTTTGATAAAGTTTGTTTTGTTTTAAAGACTAATAATTTTGTTGTTTCCTAATAAGTGTTTGTTAATCACGGTAAGTTCACAGCTTAATTTAGATTTTTGGTAACTTTTGATGACTACACAATATTAAAATTTGGTATACATTTGGTTATACAGAAAATATAAGGAAGTAATTTTTTATTTTCAGTTGGATTTTCATTTTTAAAAATGCCACCAACCAAGCAGACGCACAAACTAAGGCAAAAAAAAGAAAGAAGAAATATAAGATGTGAAATAGGGATTCATTTTTATATGGCGGATATTATAGACTCCAGTTCATATTGAATAGTACTCATACCTAAGATAGGACAACTGTCAGCTATACAAAATAAAGTAGTGCATCAAAGTTAAGCTAAGGCGGTACGAAGTTCGCCGGGTCAGCTAGTAATTTAATAAAATAACGGAAAGCAAACAAAAATCCCAACCAAATTTCTTCGAAATAGTTGAAATCTTTGTTATTAAAGAAAGGTTATCAGACAGTTGGGGAATCAAATTGTGAATCAATCGACCTATACCTAAATAACGACAATGTAAAATCATATTTGACTGACAATGACACATAATTTATTATCACTAAATTGAATGGATGAATTGATATTGTTTTTTAATGTAACAAATTTTTGAGACACCTATATAATATTTGCAGCCCATAAAAGGAAAAAGTGACCAGTTAGGTACCTTTCCGTATTTTGATAAAAAGATAAAGATAAAACTAATTTCGTATATCTAAACGATAACGACACGATAAGCCGACAACTCAGTGAACAATATGTATAGCAGTTTGTTTCATTATTTTGGTTTGAAAATAAAAATATTAGAGCTAGTCTAATAATAATTTGCAACTACCAACAAAAACCATGGACAAGTTTTGATTTCTCTTTGTGAGTGGTATTGGTAAGTTTTTCTTGGATTTTTATTATTTTTTCACCTCTTTGATTTAATTAATCCATTAAATTCTCCCGAGGCTGCTTGAGCACAACATGGATTGCCTGAATGTGCAATCTCAATTGCTGCCATTCGCAGCCTCGGGCAATATGACTAATGCCGCGGGTTGTGTCTAGTTATACGGACGCACGTCACTTGTTTCCTTTGAGTGACCGTCACTCCGCATGACACGACTCTGATTCAACAACAAATATTTTTTTTATTCCCGTGTTGCTCGTGACCAAGTATTGCACACAAGCGGTTTCAGTGGGAACAGTATGGTTCAATTTGCAATTTCGCACCCTATTCTCTAGTGTATAAGCCCTTGTTAATACATATATATACACTAATATGTAGAAGACTTATCTATATTTATTTTTCATGTCCTGGCTGATATATTATCAACGAACAGCCTTACCCACTAGATACATTTCAATTTTATGCGAGTGCGTGCTTTGTAAAGAATAGGTATTTTGAAATTCCACTCCTAAGAGGGTGAAGTGGGGTTTGAATTGTCTGTGAAACTTTTTTTTTTTCTAAGTCAGTCGTCTCATTGTCGATTGACTTAGAAATTAATACACGTACTCTTAAATTAATTTATGAGACGGGTATATTGTAGTTTTTTTTTAAGAAATACTAGGGTAGGTACGGTGTTTCATTGTAAACGATGAAAATTAAACACTGATTTTAGGTTTCACAGTATATTACTTAACTTACACTGTGACTTACGGAATATTATCTAATAATGGAAAATATTCTGGAGAATTAGAATTTATTATGGAGGAATTAAACAAGAATGGGTACCTTTTACAAGCTATGTAGAGGCGTAGATGTTTTTATGTTCCCGGTAGATAATACTTCACTTAATCATGTACTTCCCAGGCAATTCATGTTTTACTAAAGTCTATCCGTGGTTTAGCCCACGTGGCCTAAAGGAAACAAATGATTTTTGTTTTTATTTTTTTTAAACTTTGCCTCATACTTAGAATTTCTCCTGTATCATGGGTGCGTTTACAAACATTTAAATTCACATACACAAACAGCCAGACCCGAAACAACTACATGTAGTTCATACAAATATTTGCTCCGTGCGGGGATCGAATCAGCGGCGCGCAGCGCAGCCTATAGCTCAGCCACTGCGCCAATCGTGCCGTCAATTTATTAAAAACATTGTCACTATCAATTATGTAACAACTCACAGTACCCTAAACAAAGCAATAATGACCAAGTCCTCCGAAAAACTAATCACTGGGATAAGATTGGTTTTATTTTATTTGTTTTGATTTTAATAAGGCTTTAAGTAAAAGCAGTAAATAATAAAGTTGCTAATAACAAGCCTCCACAGATAAATAACATAATTAACTAACGCCGATCATTAAAGTTATAGTTTTAAACTATTGCATATTATCTTTTATCGCGGGCTTTAAATGTGGCGACCGAATCAAGAAATTCCGTAACGAAAAATAACCTAACACTTGCATTATGTACGAATACGGTCAGTTATTTCAATTCACGATTTCAATGTTTTATCAGCGTGTTTGGTAGAGAATCAGATTGTCAATCGACAGTACGCTGGATCAAACTCAAGGTTTTGTTTTTCTTTTTGCGACTTTTTTTGTCTTAAAGTACTTTTGAAATAAGGTGCAGCGGGGCAATCTCGACAGCGGGAAATTTCAACTAATCTTAATAACTTCCACATTTTACTTTATTTGAATAAGTGCTATCTATGACCGGATAGCTCAAAAGCGATTTTATAATTCCTACATAGATGGCACTGCTAGATCCAATACTGTTTGATCGACACGGCTATTTTGTTTTCTTCTCTTTTTCTTGTTTGCACGTGCAAATTAGTGTCTCACATTTTTGCGAAAAATAGTGGTAATTAATGTGTTTTTCGAAGATTTTCAAAGGTAAGACATTTAATTAAAGCCTATTTCATGTTTTTAGCTATTTTTTTCTGTTGTAACTTGCGTTTTAACAGCATTTTGATGTGAGTTTGTATAACCCCACCTGGATTGTAATGGCGGCTAATTTCAACTTTTTTGCAGTTGAAATTGCCCCACCAGATTTTATATGGAAATGAACAAACACTAGTGATGTGCATGTTTCGATATCTTTTGTCGATGTAAATACTTTACAAATATTTAACTTGTAGCTATATTATTGTAATCTTTCTATTCGCAGGATCGCAACACGATTCAAATCGATGCATTTCGAGGGATTTTTCAATTTCTAATTTTTAGGAATTCAAAGATTAGTTTTAAGTTGATTACCTACTTTTTATTATGATTTTTGTTAATTTTTATATTTGTTAGATTATTAATTGCTGTTTTAAAACTAAAAAAGACAGATGAATCTTGGTCCTAAATTATAAAATTGCTTAACGTTTATATGACCGATTGTAGATTTAGGACGAGGGGTGCCCTGGTTCTATTTTAAATACATATTCCTTTCTTAAAATGAAGTTTTGATTTATGGTTAGTGAGTAGAATAGTACCTTTAATAGATAGCAGACCAAAATTATTTATTGGTTTATCTATCGACTTTTTTTATTACGTTCCCATCACTATTAACTATGGCGAGCAGTCGAAATGACCCCGACTAAACCTTTAACGTGTTTTTATTCAAAAATGAGCCTAGCTGCATAAATGACAAGATTCAATTTAGATTACCATCCCTATAAAAAAACTCTGCAACTGACTAACATCAAGCTAAGAGCTCTAGAAGAGAAATTATAATTCATAGTTGAAATTGCCCCACGGAGGGGGAATTACAACTATTTTTGCCTTTTTTGACAAAAACACATTTTTAAGCCTATCTATTGAATATTTTTCAATATGAGTTTGTAAAAATAATACACAGATAATGACTCTGGAGCGTCAATACATTACATTTTTAATAAAACTATATCATCTAATATTTTTATACCTTCAAAGTTGTGGTTTAGGTTTTACCAGTCGAGATTGCCCCGCTGCACCTTATTGAATTTAGAAATTTTTATTATTTATTTGGTGCATAAGTTCATAAAAAATGCTATGCAATAGCTTTACCGCGGCAGTCCCCGAGTGCCACACGTATTTTTTTTTAATATTGATAATATTACGTTCCTACATACAAGCTTGAGTACCACCTGTGGGTTACCGACTAGTCGACGACTGATTAAATCTTTTCACACGAGCTTTGAGTTCTAAAGCTTGCGTGAAAAGATTTAATCATTCAACAACCAGAAAGGAATCCTATCCTACTATCTATACTTATAATAAATCTGTAGAGAGGTCAATTCTGTACATGAAATATATAGTGATCGATACTGATGCCAAAAATGCAATCAGTAAATTTTTTGTCTGTATGTCTGTATGTTCGTTATAGAAACAAAAACTACTCGACGGATTTTAACGAAACTTGGTACAATTTTTCTTCATACTCCTGGGCAGATTATAGTATACTTTTCATCACGCTACGATCAATAGGAGCAGAGCAGTGAAGGGAAATGTTGGGAAAACGGGAGAAGTTACTCCATTTTTTAAGCTTCCGTCGCGTGTGCAGCCTTAATGGTTAAAGCTACACAGAAAGGGTCAGAGCCCATTCGTCCCCTAAGATTCGCACCTTGTGCCCACTCGTCCCCTGGAACTTTTGAGGGGCCCATTCGTCCCCTGAAGAATATTTATTTTTATTCATTCTTTTAATATAAGTACATGTATATGTGTATATTGCAACTTGGTAGTCCTGGTACAGTCGCGCAGAAAAGGGTAAAATAAAAAATATAGTAATTCGGTAGATATCATGTTTATTTTAAATAAGATTAAAATGACTCTAGGCTCTAGGCATTAAGTCAGTCTTCAAAATAATTAATCAACTTTTGGTTTCTTGTACATTTGTAAATATTTAGCAAAATATATGATAACTATAATATCTTTATGCAGTAAAATAAAACTGTGTAACTATTTAAATAAAATCCCAGTAATAACTGAATTTTGTTGGGCTACGCCTTTGTTATTTACAGATACTCTGGCTAAGATTACCCCTCCCGCTTCGGCATGCCACACGCCGCGGACATCTGGAGAGTACTAACCAATTTTAACGCAATTTTTGGAGCAAAACAGAATTAATGTTAGAACGTTCATTATTTTTGTACATTAAAAGGGTGACAACGACTCCACATTGAGCTAAAACGAAACACAAGAACATAATAACATCCACAAATATGATAAAATTATAGTTGCGGATAAAAAATTGCTATACATATTTAGGAGTAAATAATTTAGTTTTGACCTTTTAGTCAAAATATAACTGTAGTATTCCACCATAAAGTGAATTACCATCATTAATAAAACTACTTAATCATATTCCAGGATTCAAATGAGATAATTCGATTCAATTATGTTAAAAATATTATTATTATAATAATATTAACAGTATTGTTTATTTCGTTAGGCGAACTTCATTTAATAAAACACCAAAGACACAATGAACAGTCTCGTATTCGCAGTCACTTTCAAGAACCAATATGTTACCGAGGCAGCCATAACATACAAACAAAACACCTTATCTATTTTGTAACCCGTTTTTTAACAAGCCATTCGTAGAGAGACAAATATTACATCGTAAGCCTATCGACAGGTTATATTATTATCATGACGGATTATCATTCATCATAGCTCTTTTTCAATGATCTGTTATGATTTATTAAATTAATTCCATTAATAGACTGTTCACAAGTGTACTATGTTACCCGTTTCTTAGGTAAAATATAGCTAATTTTATCTCAAGGGACCAATAGGCACCTGAATAGGTGCCGAATCTTTAACTTATATTGTATATATATTAGAGGGGACGAATGGGTACCTTAAAAATAATATTTTTCATTAAAATATTAATTGGTCCCCTACCAGGAGACCAATGGGCACCTATATAGGGGCCGAATCCACAACTTTTATGCTGGGGGACGAATTTTAGGGGACGAATGGGCTCTGACCCCACAGAAATCATGTATGACGGAAATGTTCTACTTAAAATTATATAAAAAATACCCTGGGACAGCATAAGTCTATCTTTAATGGTTGACTCACAATAACACGTGTAACTCCCGATAGCTAAGCAGTTCGGAGCTTTCTGATTATATTTGCCTACTCTACGTTTATAACACTCTCACTCATCTCTAATTAAAAACAGTTAACATTATTACTTATTCAATAAAAAAAAGAATCATATAAATCGGTATAGAAACACCAAAGTTATACATGAAATAGGTACGCTAATAAGCCATCGCGCGTGAATGCTGAATCATGCTTTAAGGATTATTTTTGTGTGCGCTCGACGCGGCTACCGTAATAATTATTTGGCTGTTGATGCGAATAGACGTTCAGTGTTCGACCTTATTGACAGACAATGCTTATCAGCGCGACTTTTAGTCTTTAAATAATGTATTTTTAAATTTCTTTTGTTGTTATTTTATAAAATCGGTATTAGTTATTTTGGTTTTGTTTAAATATTCGTTCAAATTACAAATTATTAATAGTTTAGTGTGGGGCAACGTTTTTTTTTTTAAAAAAAGTTTAAGTACATTTTATTTCTTTTTAGGTGAAGTAGTAGTAGGTTTTTATTTTTAAGTGAAGTAGGTACAGGTACTTAGATAGTATTGTACAGGCGTTTTAGCTTTATTTTCATTATTTTTTTTGTTACAAGTTGTACTTACCTACATATTTCTGGGTATAATTCTATTAGAATTATTTAGTTTTAGTACCTACATTATTTGGTAATTAATAGGTTCTTATAGATAATAACATACTTAGGTATAATTAGATATAATTTAGTACGTAAGTACTTAAATTATTTAAACTGGCAGGTGATGATGGTGTCAAAAGTTTCGGAGTAAGATGACTGCGAGTGATTTGAAAACGGACAGCACGAATCTATAGATACAGCTTTTGCCATTTTACAAGGGTTTACTAATAAAAAGCATTAAATACAAGGTGTCGTTTTACATCCGCATCAAATTCAATGGTAAGTATTCTAATGGTTTTCGACCCAAATCAATAACAAAGTGGATAGGTGTTTTTTTTTCTTATTTATGGAATTCGGTAAGTGCCAAACCACTCGCGGCCTGTCTTATCATCACCTTTCTCGCCTTCATACACACAAACAAACGCATACGTTTATACGCTGATTTTATTCCCTTTAGGGAATAAAATATCTATATCTAATATATAAAAATATCTAATAATCCTAGTACCTACCTAGTAGTAGAAAAAGGTACTGTCAAATTAAAATAACTAAATAAGCACTACATGTTTTTATTGGCCAGGTACCGTAATACAAATTGATTGTATTTATGTATTTTAGGACTATCTTCTGTATTTTGACGAGGATGCAAAACTGCACCTTGTTTATTGTCATAATTTTCATTGGCATCACGAAATTCAGCATAAAGATCATTACGCATAATTTATGTGAATGTGTTGTCATAATGTTTATTGCTAAAAATACGCCAAGGTCTGCTACAGTGTGTGTGGGTTTGAGCGCCCAGCGACTTCCCGCGACATTCACCACATCATCTGTTTTCCGGTACGCCAAATATTATTATGCAAATGAAAAAATATGCGAAAACGTTATGCCAAACACTATTATGCCTTAAAATTGTTTTGGGTTTTCCAATTTTTTCCAGCATTAATCATGCATCCTGTTTCCAGATTCATATTTTCATAGTGAGATATGGAAGCTTAAGTGGTAAAATATCAATATTATCACTGTTATCAATAATCCAAAATTAGATAAGATTACCTACATATATATTATAACGCTAAAGTCACAGAATTGAGTCAACAGTTTCGCAGTGTGTTTGTTCGGTTGTGTATTTTATATTTGCGATCTGAAACAATGGAAAAGTTTTTGTTTTTATCTGTGATTGCCTTATGTGGTAAGTCCATTTTAAAATACAAAATATTTCAAGTCAATTTTTTTTTAATTTTAGTGTTTTTTTTTTGTTTTCTGGCTAGATCCTTTAGTTTTATGAGATAAATCTTAACGGTGTATCTTCTTCCGGATAGACTTTTCAATTATTAATTTTATGAACCGTTATGTATTCGAAGTTCATTGAAGTGACAATTTCTAAAATGTTTACTAACTAAATTAATGATTGCATTGGAATTTGAAAGATTCAAGTCTTGCATAGGTAGGTACTAACCACAAGAAAAAGGAAAATAAAACCATTATTCTCTTAGATTCTAAATTCAAGTCGCAACTAATCCTTACTAATATTGTAAAAGCGATAGTTCGGACTCTGGAGACGGACATAGACCATTTTTTTCTAAAAAAAGATTTAGGGAAAATTTAGCTTTGCTATTACAATAAATAAGGCGCAAGGGCAAAATCAAGAAAGTGAAACTGTGTTACCCCGAATTTAACGCGAGTGAAGCCGCGGGCAAAAGCTAGTTAGATTTAATAGTGGACCAATAGAACAATAATTGACAAAAAATATAGTCTTATAAACTAAATTAAAGACATATTTTTGTCTACGACCATTTAGTAGACAAGTGGGAATATAATGATTTCTTTGTCTTCACCAAACAGGAACACTCGCAAGTGCTTTCAACCTTGAAGCGGCTAGCAGAATAGTAAATGGAGCAAATGCAACCACCCAACGGCAATATATGGTAAAATTATATTTATTAACAGTATTTTAGACTTCTTATCTTGATCAATTTCCAGCAATATTTTAAATAGGTACTAAGAATTATTTATTTCTGGAAATTCAACAATTTATTTTATTCACAAAATATAATTATTTCATTCACTAACAGGCCGGAAGCCATTTTCCTTTGATTATTATTTATTGAATAATAAATGTGTGTGCAAAATCCGTTTATAACATATTTTAAACATGGGTATTTTGGAAATAAATAAAATCGCTATTCATAATTTAATACTTTTCTCAAATATTTAGTAACAGTGCAATTCATTCAGTATCATACGAATGCGCCATTTTTTTGCGAGTGGGATATACTCGAATTACTTCCCCCGGGCATCATCCCTCTGGGCGATGCGGGGGGAATGTCAGACTTTTACTGACTACAACCCACCCATGTTTATTCTTTTGCTCTTTATATTCCGGAGCCGTGGTATCTCCTTCGAAGAAAAAAGAACCGTCAAGCTCTCTATTAATGCCAAAAGTTATTGAAGCTTTCAAAATCAGTCAAAACCAATTTCAAATAAAAAGTGCACCACTACCACAGAATAAATAATAGTACTAACGCCACTACGCATACCATTAGTTAAACATAAATACAATTTGTTGTTTTTAATAAGACAAAACATTATGTACCTACTACATTTGCACCAAACCCGCTTTTCTTCATACATTCGATTATCCGGATTTTCGATTATCCGAATGCTTACAACAGCAATTAGTCCGGTTAACCGAGTTTCCACTGTAAAATAATTTTGTTATTTTTTAGGTATCCTTACAACAAATAAGTCAACTAGAACTTTACACTAGAGGCCACCGATGCGGTGGAGTATTGGTAACGCTACAGCATGCAGTGACAGCTGCGTCTTGCAATTTCGACAATGTTAATGGGTCAGTACCTACCTACCTATGTTTAATTTATGATCATTAAGTACTTACTTAATTATACAGTACTATACCACTTGGAAATGCAACATTAAAACTGCTACTACACAAATTATACTTACTTTTCTAATCAACAATATTATTTAAAATTAAACATCTTTTAAATTTCAATATCCGTCGAGATCTGCAGTCAGGCTTCATCCCTTTATCTATTCATAACGTAACTGATAACGCACTCCATACGACAACTGCCGCAATATTTCGATGCATTTCGTTCCACGCTCACTCATATGAACAGTCAACTCAACTAGCAACTTCTCTAATTATTTAATTTGTTATCACTGTTACGGGCAATTTGATAAGTCCGGGCACTATTAAAAATGGCCGGTCTGTATTCATAATGCCCGACTCAATTGGGCAATGTGATTAAAACAGCACGATAATTCACTTTGCCCGACCATTATGAAAAATGCCCACCCTATCTTGGACAAAGTAATAAAATAGGTAAACTGTAGTGTTTTTGTTAATTAAATGAAATTAAACTTACAATATTTCCATAAAAAGTTAACAAAAAAAATAAACTATTGAACACAGTACTTTATTTTTTAAGTACAGTTAAAAATGTAATAACATAACGGTAATACTTCGGAACGACAGGTTAGGTTTGATTTTTCAAACTGAGAAAAATCAAACCTAACCTAACCTATCGTTCGAAATATTACTGCGAACTAATACGTCACTGCGTGCGCGCGCGGCCCTCTCCCCACATATACGCGCCCCTTGCATTTTGCAAGGCACGGCCGCCGTCCAATTTATTACATTGCCCGGTCCAAGTGATAAATTCAAGCTATCTCAAACACTGACTTATAACATGGACCACGGGCCGTCGGGCTTTATTAATAATGACCGGTCAAAGTGATAAATTAATCAAATTGCCCATCGCTCTTGGGCATTATTAGTAATGGCCGGTCCTTATTAATAATGCCCAGTTAATCACGTTGCCCGTAACATCACTACAGCGGTGGACATTGAGTACGTGTATTTGATTGTCGCTTGACTCACATACCCCTGTTGCGTCATCCAGTATCATACATCTGGTCATACACGCACGGCGCGGGTACTACGCACCTGACCTCACTGAAGAACCTTCTGAAGAATATTGGTCTTCCACTTTGTTAATATTAAAACTATTCCACAGAACCTTTGTAGCAATCAACCCGGCTGAGTACAGGGTGTTTTCTGGCCAAGTGGCTCTAACATCAGACGCTTCAACCAATAACTTCCGGCGTATAACCACTATCTCTGTCCATCCCCAGTATTCCACGAGCACTCCGTTTGTGAACGATATCGCTGTGATCATTGTAAGTAATATTATTTTTTATAACTGTCTGTTGCCTGCGGCTCTGGCTGTCTTTATTTCATCTATTTAATAAAAATATCTAATAAGTAGCCGAAGAGCTTACTCAGTCGTTGAAGCGTGAAAACGTTGAAAAATATCGTTATTTTTATATTTATAATATTTGTGTTTTATCCAATAACCAAAGGCAAAAAATAAATTAAGCTACGGAATTAATAAAAAGAATATCTCCCATTATTGTGGGAAGCTACATTTTCCCGAATATCATAAGCTTATGTTTAAAACGTTTCCCATTAGATAATTTTCGGACATATCATGAGCAAACCGATGGGCCAAAGCTAGTGACGTGATGAGTAAAGTAAGATATTAAACTACCCTTCTTTTTTCAGCTCGTTCAAGCGTTCACTTCAATCAACTTCAGCCCGGTTCAACTGCCAATCAGGGACGCTGGCACTGGTGAATTAGCTCCTTGTAATGTTGCCGGCTGGGGAGCTCAAAACGAAACAGCCGATGTAAGTAATTAATACTAAGGAATCAATTAATTGAGTATTCTTATAGCCATCATGCTTAAAAGGGGACGCCACCAACTAGATAACATTGCATAACGTGTAATATCGAAATAAACAATTTTTAATTTTGAATTGAATTATAGCCGTACATAAATCCATAGAGGATTATAAGACTTTTATGCATGTTCATTGTTCGTCTGTGTGTTTAACAGTAAACTATTTTGTTGGCTCTGAATGGCTTAGCGAAAACACGTGAGTCGTGACATACAAAACAATGCGAGTTGTAATCGCATACATATGGTAACCTAACTCTAAACAGTTTTCTAGTCCGTCTGTTTGGGTACAGTTTTCTCTATTTGCAGTTCGGAACCCTAAAAATAGGGATGGCGTCCAAAGGTGGGATGAACAAATATATTTATCTTTGTGACGATAGCTCTTTTTTTAAGTCATATTTGCTAATTTTTAACTTAAGAGGAGGAGAATTAAAAAAAGAAGATTTTTAGGACATAAAAAATCTTTCAATGGATATTTGTTTGAGCAAGATATTTTATTAAGCATTTTGCAAATCGCAGAACTAACTTTTATTTTTATGAACATTGAGTATCTTTACTAATATTATAAAAAAACGAAAGTGAGTTTGTTTGTTTGTTACCTCTTCACGCCTTAATGGCTAAACCGATTTTGATGAATTTTGGTAAAGAGATAGTTGGGACCCAGGAGACGCTATTTTTTTTTAAAGTAGTATTTGAGGGAAAAAAAGGGAAGAAAAGAGAAAACTTAGCTGCAGGTAGCATGTACCTACCTGCAAATCAGGAAAGGGGAACTGTGTTACCCCGAATTCAACGCGAGCGAAGCCGCGGGCAAAAGCTAGTATAATATAAATATGAATGACGAATAAGCGTTAAAAATATTGTAACGACACGGTTAGGGCAGTGGCTGAGCGATCGACTGCAGCTGCGGTCGTGTCGCGGGTTCGATCCCCAGACGGAACAAATATTTGTATGGCCTACAGGTAGTTGCTTCGGGTCTGGCTGTTTGTGTAAGTGAGTCTAAATGTTTGTAAACGCACCCACGATACAGGAGAAATCCTAGTGTGGAGCAAAGATTTATAAAAAAAAATATGACTTGATGTATCACAGCTCCATTGTACGGAACCCTCGGTGTGCGAATCTGACTTACACTTGACAGGTTATATTTTCTTAATTTTACATCATATTTGAGTAGCAGTTCATAAAAATTACCAGCTCTTCAAATTCCCATGTAAATAACTGTGTAGTGCCAACAGTTTCGGAGTAAAATGGTTGTGACATACGGACAGAGAGACAGACCGGAATCTATAAGAGTTCGTTTTTTGTCACTTGGCAACGGAACTCCATGAAATCACCCAAGGTCCCTGGATGACTGTAAATACGTCAGATTTTCACTCGGTCGCGAGTTGACTACAACAAAAATAGGTAAAATCGGAAAGTGCTAACTCGCGAGTTTATGAGGCGCGAGTTGACGAATAAGCCAATATTCCCACTTATGTCCATAACTTTAGATCACATTTATTTTTCTTTCCACAGACGTGCATCTTATTCTTTTTCGTTTGTTACAGGCTAGTGTGCAGTTACAGCAAATAAATAAGCGGATCGTCCTTCCAGGCTTTTGCCAAACACATTACGTCGATCAATTTAGAATTGTAGATACTATGATGTGCGCAATCGCAAATGGTAACACGGATTTCGCTGGATGCACGGTAATAACTCAACTGTATTAATGTTAACATGATGACAAATAGTTTAGCTATCGCTTAATTAGCACCATCAGATTATAATGTCTAACTAATAATGTTCAGACAAGGTAAATCAAATTTACACTCCAGTGGCCCTCTGCATACTTCTAGTTGTTCATATTGTAACAAAATAATATAGGTATTAACTGTAACCATAGCACATTCTATATTTGTCTATGTATACTATATATTTATAGTCTATAAATTGTTTATGAAAAACCACACTCTGCGTATTATTAACACTAGTTGTATAGACCAAGGTAACAAACCGTGATATGCATAAATAATAACAATTTACTTTATTTTCAGGGCGACATTGGAAACCCATTGGTATGCAGCGGTTTCTTGAACGGTATTCAAATTGTAAACAAAAACTGCACAGTTTCTACAATTCCTGAAGTGTATACCCGGGTCTCCAGCTACAATGAATGGATAAGAACTATAACTGGTATCCCTGCTCCCGCTATCCCAGATGGAGCATCTTCTTTCCAACCTGGAATGGCTATATTAGCAGTGATAGCTATTGCTCAAGTTGTAATCGCTAATGTGTCTTACTAAAACTTTATTGTACTAAGATAAATTATATCAAAACGATTGATACAATAGAGCCTTCTTCTTATTAAATATTATTATAACATAGTACCTAATTTATGTTTCAAATTGAAATTCAAGATATTTTGATTTTTTATAATAAATAATTATGATGTATTAAAATGTTATCATTCCTATATTCTTGCTTGTAAGTACCTACTCTTAAAGAACAATATTACGAGTAATTAACTAGAAACCTTATCTTAGAGGAAGCGATAGTTTGAATATTTGTTTTTGCTATTAATACTAATATTAGGGTGATTAGATTACAGCCAATCTGTCAGTATCTACTACAACGAATCTAATATCTACTGTGCACCTATATTTTGGAGTTTTACTATTCTGGAAACTTCATCTCGATATTAATTGTGTTATTGTCGTTTTACTTTATGTTTTCTGTAAATACAAATAATGATAACCAGTTGAGCTTATTATTCATCTTAGCGATCATTTTTGCATATTTTGAGTTGTAGGTAAATGTAAACTCTAAAAGACTAATAGCGCAGCCTGATACAGTATTGATTTGTTCTTTTATTATATTTTTTTTTTCTTAAGAAAAACGTGGAATTTCTTCTGTATCGTAGGTGCGTTTACAAACATATAAACTCACATACACAAACAGCCAGACCCGAAATAACTATCTGCAGGTCATATAAATATTTGTTCCGTGCGGGAATCGAACCCGCGACACGCAGCGCAGCAGTCGATCCCTCAGCCACTGCACCAATCGTGCCGTCAAATGATGTTTGATATGAGACATACATTCAAATCTTTCCTAGTAGTAATTAATACATTTTTTATTGACCTACAGTAGGGTTTTGAAAAACCATTACATAAACCTTATCGCCAATATATCAATTAATAGATTATTAAAATGACGAACTCAAATTACATTAATTCATGAATTAAACTTGAAGTGATAAGTCCAAATACCTATCCTATACCTATCTTTCATATAATCTTAATCCCCCCTTATCGTTCTGCTGTCCATATCCTAGTTTTTTTGGGGCCAGCGCAGCTTATCTTCTTTCATACTTTTATATTACTTGTCACGTCATCAGATACCTCCGTTCTTGCCAGATCGTCTGATACCGCAAATCAAAGCAGACTGGGAAAAGAGCGTCATAAAGCGCTATTTCTCTAGAACTAGAGAGGCCGCGTATTCTATTTTAGTTCTGCTGACTTTCAAACCAACACTCTGCAGCATGTATTGTGTTTTTGCCAATCTCAGGACCATCTTTACCGACAGGGAGAATTTTGTCGCCCAACAGCGTGCATCAGTCCGCCAATTTTCATTTTGAAATATATGAAGCGATGATGTGGCCTAGCGTGGAGCAAGCTTGCCTTGAATAAACCAAATCACTCGATTTTTGATGAGATCTAGATTATAATGGACGATACCCGCACGGAACAAATATTTGTATGGCCTACAGATAATATTTCCGGGTCTGGCTGTTTGTATATGTGATTTTAAATGTTTGTAAACGCACCCACGATACAGGAGAAATTCCTGGTGTAGGGCTACGTTTTTGTTGTAATAAAAAAAGATCAGCGAACAGAAAAGTCGGCGGTGAATTCCAGAGATTAGCGATTTGCAAAATAAATGTGAAAGGATAGCGCTTTGTGTGGGATTGCGGAACTGTTACCTTATAACGGTGACGCTTCGCCTTATATCATCGCTTGATCATCCAATGATAGAGCAGAGATGGGGGAATTAGATTGTGCAATTCCATAGCACACTCCTCCGATAAAAACCGATAAGGTTGCCGTGATTTACTTGTGACGGTTTTATGTTATGGTTATTATTTTAACAAATACTCAATTGATTGATGATTGATTTAAGAAAATCATCATATTAAAACAATATACAACATAGTATGCGAGGTTAGTCTTCCAGCTGAGACAGTATTAGCATTGAGCATGCGCAGGAGTTCACCAGCCGCACATATTATCTATGTTTGACTCGACTGTTTCTGCTATTCTTAGGTTTGAAGCTGTGTAGCTGTTCTGTAGCTCCTCAGGATTCTTCTCAAAAAAATATGAAATCATTAAGTCCTTTGACCTAATTTCTTTTTCTATCATGACCTCTTTTTCACGGTGCTGTTCACTTACAGACTTCATATATTACTACTATCTATTAAAAAATTGTAACGTTCGCTAGACTTGCATAAAAAATTTAGATTTTATTGTTCAGTTATGTAGTAGATGATTTCAAATTGCTGCTTACGAATGACATTCAAAACCACTAGATTAGTAGATTAATAATTAACGAAATGTTGAACACGAGCAAAACACTGCCACACTAAACGTAATCTATATTCGTTAGAAAAAAATAGGCACCTCTTCAAATTTAATATCGACCAAACTAGAAACTATAAGTGTACGGAACAAGAAATGTAGTAATACTATACGCTTAAATAAATAAACCATTTATTGGTTTAATGGTGTAAAATCAATTTGAAATTGTCAACTATGTATGTGGATAAATAAAAAAAAACCCATCACTACATTAAAAGTTATTGAGAAATGCCCAAACTCAAGACTAACAACACACAGCAACACAGCTAACATAATTTAATAAACTAACGGAAAGCAAACAAAAATCCCAACCAAATCACCCAATTTCCTCGAAATAGTTGAAATCTTTGTTATTAAAGAAAGGTTGGGGAATCAAATTGTGAATCAATCGACCTTGTAATAAAATACCTAAATAACGATAATGTAAAATCATATTTGACTGACTGAATGGATGAATTGATATTGTTTTTTAATGTAACAAATTTTTGAGACACCTATATAATATTTGCAGCCCATAGAAGGAAAAAGTGACCAGTTAGGTACCTTTCCGTATTTTGATAAAAAGATAAAGATAAAACTAATTTCGTATATCTAAACGATAACGACACGATAAGCCGACAACTCAGTGAACAATATGTATAGCAGTTTGTTTCATTATTTTGGTTTGAAAATAAAAATATTAGAGCTAGTCTAATAATAATTTGCAAATACCAACAAAAACCATGGACAAGTTTTGGTTTCTCTTTGTGAGTGGTATTGGTAAGTTTTTCTTGGATTTTTATAATTTTTTCACCTCTTTGATTTAATTTATCCATTAAATTCTCCCGAGGCCGCTTGAGCACAACATGGATTGCCTGATTGTACAATCTCAATACATGATAAATTGCTAGCATTCGCAGCCTCGGGCAATATGACTAATGCCGCGGGTTGTGTCTAGTTATACGGACGCACGTCACTTGTTTCCTTTGAGTGACCGTCACTCCGCATGACACGACTCTGATTCAACAACAAATATTTTTTTTATTCCCGTGTTGCTCGTGACCAAGTGTTGTATTGCACACAAGCGGTTTCAGTGGGAACAGTATGGTTCAATTTGCAATTTTGCACCCTATTCTCTAGTGTTTAAGCCCTTGCTAATACATATATATATATACACTAATATGTAGAAGACTTATCTATATTTATTATTCATGTCCTGGCTGATATATTATCAACGAACAGCCTTACCCACTAGATACATTTCAATTTTGTTCGTGTGCGTGCTTTGTAAAGAATAGGTATTTTGAAATTCCACCCCTAAGAGGGTAAAGTGGGGTTTGAATTGTCTGTGAAACTTTTTTTTTTTCTAAGTCAGGTTGTCTCATTGTCGATTGACTTAGAAATTAATACACGTACTCTTAAATTAAATTATGAGACGGGTATATTGTAGTTTTTTTTAAGAAATACTAGGGTAGGTACGGTGTTTCATTGTAAACGATGAAAATTAAACACTGATTTTAGGTTTCACAGTATATTACTTAACTTACACTGTGACTTAAGGAATATTATCTAATAATGGAAAATATTCCGGAGGATTAGGATTTATTATGGAGGAATTAAACAAGAATGGGTACCTTTTACAAGCTATGTAGAGGCGGTCCGTAGATGTTTTTATATACCTGGTAGATAATACTTCACTTAATCATGTACTTCCCAGGCAATTCATGTTTTACTAAAGTCTATCCGTGGTTTAGCCCACGTGGCCTAAAGGAAACAAATGATTTTTGTTTTTATTTTTTTTAAACTTTGCCTCATACTTAGAATTTCTCCTGTATCATGGGTGCGTTTACAAACATTTAAATTCACATACACAAACAGCCAGACCCGAAACAACTACATGTAGTTCATACATATATTTGCTCCGTGCGGGGATCGAATCAGCGGCGCGCAGCGCAGCCTATAGCTCAGCCACTGCGCCAATCGTGCCGTCAATTTATTAAAAACATTGTCACTATCAATTATGTAAACAAACTCACAGTACCCTAAACAAAGCAATAATGACCAAGTCCTCCGAAAAACTAATCACTGGGATAAGATTGGTTTTATTTTATTTGTTTTGATTTTAATAATAAATAAATAAATATCTTGGGACAACTCACACACGGCTATCTGATCCCAAGCTAAGCAGAGCTTGTGTTATGGTAACCAGACAACTGATATACATACTTATATAATTTATAAATACATACATATAATAGATAAATCACACCCAGACACAGAACAAACAATCATGCTCATCACACAAAGTTTGTCCTGGGTGGGAATCGAACCCACGACCTCCGGCTCAGCAGTCAGGGCCACTAACCACTAGACCAACAGGCCCGTCACTAGACCAACAGGCCCGTCAAGGCTAAATAAGGCTTTAAGTAAAAGCAGTAAATAATAAAGTTGCTAATAACAAGCCTCCACAGATAAATAACATAATTAACTAACGCCGAACATTAAAGTTATAGTTTTAAACTATTGCATATTATCTTTTATCGCGGGCTTTAAGTGTGGTGACCGAATCAAGAAATTCCGTAACGAAAAATAACCTAACACTTGCATTATGTACGAATACGGTCAGTTATTTCAATTCACGATTCCAATGTTTTATCAGCGTGTTTGGTAGAGAATCAGGTTGTCAATCGACAGTACGCTGGATCAAACTCAAGGTTTTGTTTTTCTTTTTGCGACTTTTTTTATCTCAAAGTACTTTTGAAAAATAGAATTTAGAAATTTTTATTATTTATTTGGTGCATAAGTTCATAAAAAATGCTATGCAATAGCTTTACCGCGGCAGTCCCCGAGTGCCAAACGTATTTTTTTAATATTGATAATATTACGTTCCTACATACAAGCTTGAGTACCACCTGTGGGTGCTACATTCACAACAAATGATTTGGCTAAAAGTTACCGACTAGTCGACGACTGATTAAATCTTTTCACACAAGCTTTGAGTTCTAAAGCTTGCGTGAAAAGATTTAATCATTCAACAATCAGAAAGGTATCCTATCCTACTATCTATACTTATAATAAATCTGTAGAGAGGTTAATTATACTTTTCGTTAATTATACTGATGCCAAAATGCAATAAGTAAATTTTTTGTCTGTATGTTCGTTATAGAAACAAAAACTACTCGACGGATTTTAACGAAACTTGGTACAATTTTTCTTCATACTCCTGGGCAGGTTACAGTATACTTTTCATCACGCTACGATCAATAGGAACAGAGCAGTGAAGGGAAATGTTGGGAAAACGGGAGAAGTTACTCCATTTTTTAAGCTTCCGTCGCGTGTGCAGCCTTAATGGTTAAAGCTACACAGAAATCATGTGTGACGGAAATGTTCTACTTAAAATTATATAAAAAATACCCTGGGACAGCATAAATCTATCTTTAATGGTTGACTCACAATAACACGTGTAACTCCCGATAGCTAAGCAGTTCGGAGCTTTCTGATTATATTTGCCTACTCTACGTTTATAACACTCTCACTCATCTGTAATTAAAAACAGTTAACATTATTACCTATTCAATAAAAAAAGAATCATGTAAATCGGTATAGAAACACGAAAGTTGTACATGAAATAGGTACGCTAATAAGCCATCGCGCGTGAATGCTGAATCATGCTATAAGGATTATTTTTGTGTGCGCTCGACGCGGCTACCGTAATAATTATTTGGCTGTTGATGCGAATAGACGTTCAGTGTTCGACCTTATTGACAGACAATGCTTATCAGCGCGACTTTTAGTCTTTAAATAATGTATTTTTAAATTTCTTTTGTTGTTATTTTATAAAATCGGTATTAGTTATTTTGGTTTTGTATAAATATTCGTTCAAATTACAAATTATTAATAGTTTAGTGTGGGGCAACGTTTAAAAAAAAAAAAAAGTTTACATTTCATTTCTTTTTAGGTGAAGTAGTAGTAGGTACGCATAGATTTTTAGATACCGAGTTTTGGCTAATTTATGTTCAGTTTTTTTTTTATATTATGTAGGTAAAAGCGTAGGTATTTTTATTTATTAAAGAGGTAATATTAATTTTAGTAGTTATAGGTTTTTATTTTTAAGTGAAGTAGGTAGGTACAGGTAGATAGTATTGGACAGGCGTTTTAGCTTTATTTTCATGTATTTATTTGTTACAAGTTGTACTTACCTACATATTTCTGGGTATTATTCTATTAAAATTATTTAGTTTTAGTACCTACATTATTTGGTAATTAATAGGTTCTTATAGATAATAACATACTTAGGTATAATTAGATATAATTTAATTCAGATATAATTTTTTTTTTGGGTAAATTATAATTAAAATTATTATTTTTTAATTTATTTAGCTGTAGTTTTAAATAGGTACCTAGGTGTCAAATAGGTTATTTCATTCTATTAGACTTAGTTTAGGGACCTAATTATATAAATATAATAAAATAATTTAATTTTGGATTTATTTAGGATCAGTTTTATTATTTAAGTAGGCACTTGGATTTTTTAAGTGTAAGGTAGCTATAGTTAGGACCTCTAACGTCACTTATTTTGTAAGGTAAGTGAATGCCTTTCAGTTATTTTCATTAATCCTTACTAATATTATAAAAGCGACAGTGAGTTTGTTTGTTTGTTGCGGCTTCACGCCTAAATGACCGAACCGATTTTGATGAATTATGGTACAGAGATAGTTGGTACCCTAGAGACGGACATAGGCAATTTTTTTTTAAAGTGACAAAAGGGGGGGAAAGAGGGAAGAAAAGGGGAGAGAAAGATAAATTTTTTTCGATCATCACGCGGGTTAAAGTTAGCGTTAGCCCAAAGTAACTATGCCACGCGTACGAAGTCGCGGGCGGAAGCTAGTAATATTATAAAAGCGAAAGTTAGTTTGTTTTCTTCTTACGTCTTCACGCCTAAATGGCCAAACCGATTTTGATGAATTTTAATACAGAGATAGTTGGGACCCTGTAGACGGACAGAGGCTTTTTTTTAATTGAGAAAAGGGGAGAAAGATTGAATAAAAGGGGAGAGAAAAAATTTTTTTTTTCGATTATCACGCGGGTTAAAGTTAGCGTTAGCTCAAAGTACCTATGCCACACTGACGAAGTCGGGGGTGGAAGCTAGGACTAAATAATTATATTTAACAACTATAATATAATTTTGATCAACAGTCACATGTACCAGCTCTTTATATACTGAAGGGCCAAACAGAATACTTAACGGATCGCCAGCATCTGAAAACCAGTTCCCATATATGGTAAGTATTAGTAGTAATTATTCTGGTACCTTGTTTGGTACGAGATATCTTCCTCTAAAAATTCGTTTAAACTTTACGAGATAGTTACAGGCTGTCAGTTTAGTGGGTAACCCGTCATATTAAACAACGTTTCTAAAGAAAGTTATGTCCAATTCTTGAAAAGAAACACGAAATTCTTATACAACAGTAGACACAATCTTTTATTGCATGTATGAAAAACTACGTTTTTTTTTCTTGAGGTGACTTAATCGCCACCCTATGGCTATTACTTATTCATTTGGTTGGAGACCTAGCAGAAGTTGATGGGATGAATTTGACAAAACTTGTGGTCCACTTTAGCCCTCAATAGCTATGCATAATAGCCGACGTCGCTAGACCGGCTGAGTTTTCGCGATCTTTGCACAAATCTACCCGCTACTTACTTTATATTTATATATAACTAAATCTTATAGTAAAACATACATTTTGTATGGTACTCATTGTAAATATTATTATGTGGGTCCTTACCAAGACCTTCACACTGTGTTTAAATAATAATTATACAAAATAAATTCTGCCGTGTATACAAATAGAATAAGATCATTTGTAAACAGTTTGTTTATGAATAAATAAAGACCATGAAAAATAAATAAATATAAAACTGTAATTAACACTTGAAACGGGATATTTACCATGTGTTGTCATCTTTTCAGATTTCGTTGCAACGAATAGGTCTATCACCAACTACTGATAGAGGACACAGATGCGGGGGAGCATTGGTTACGCTACAGCATGCAGTGACAACTGCATCTTGTACCCTCGATCGCGTCGGTAATAACATGTTAGTAACATTAATACTGTCCATATCACAAGTGTCTGTGTACCACAATAAAATAAACTTTGTGCATTGAAAGTTGGGTAGGATGGATACCGCAACATTTTCGAAAATGTGGCGGTCTTACCTACTTGTGTTATTATGTGGCATTGAAAGATGGGTAGATCTACGTCCTGACCTAGAACTACCCATCTTGCTGTGCTAACGCTGCAGCTGCCGCTGCTTTTGCAGAGAATTTTAAGCAGTGTAAATATAAGTTACCTTATTGGTGCATGCATGCCAATTTCAGTTCAATTTTATTCACTTTATTTAAAAAGTCCTTGATTGATTTTGAATAATAAATAAGATTGTCTTGCAGGGTACCAATCGCTCCGGCTGCATACAG
The DNA here is from genome assembly GCA_905475445.1 of Ochropleura plecta. Taxonomy (NCBI): domain Eukaryota; kingdom Metazoa; phylum Arthropoda; class Insecta; order Lepidoptera; family Noctuidae; genus Ochropleura; species Ochropleura plecta. Next base: position 13,515,155 of record FR997731.1, on the reverse strand, counting down.
AGTATTTGCTGGCTCGGTGGATCTAACCAACGACACTTCAGGTGATCGCATTCGACGTATAGCTAACATTGCCATACACCCAGAGTATAATACTAGCATTATAACCAGCAACAGATTACCTCACGATATTGCCGTCATTATTGTACGTGAGTTTGCTTTATTGATTTTTTATTTGGAGTATGCATACTATTCTCATACTTAAGTACTAACGCTGTTACAACAACATTTTAAAACCAATAGATTTTAAAAGAACAACCATCTTGCCGGTTCTTCTCCGTACGAAGCGACCAACCCAAACCGTGCACTTTTTCTCGACGTTTTATAAGTGCCCATGTAGACCGTTAAATAAAAATGTTTTGATTTTATTAAATCATATTATTACTAAATATCAATCCAAAGCGCACTAAAATATTCATATGATATAAATCACAGAATTAGATGCTGTAATTGAAATTATTTGAGTTTACAAACTACCCGTTTGCGTAACCCAAAGGGCGTAGCGTGGGGTTTTGGGTTTGATTCTAGGGTCTGTTCAAGCGTTATCTTTACTAATATTATAAAAGCGAAAGTGAGTTTGTTTGTTACGTTTTCACGCCTAAATTTCTAAACCGATTTGATGAATTTTGGTACAGAGATAGTTGGGACCCTGGAGACGGACATAGGCTATATTTTTTTTAAGTAAGATATGAGGGAGAAAGAGGGAAGAAACTGGAAAACTTAGCGTTGCTATTACAAAAATAAGGCGTAAGGGCAAAAACTACAGGTACCAGGTACCTGCAAATCAGGAAAGAGGAACTGTGTTACCCCGAATATAACGCGAGCAAAGCCGTGGGCAAAAGCTAGTAAGGTTATACATTAAAGATTTCTCAGTTTCAGCTCGTAGTTCGGAATTTAGTGGTGTGAATTCTCCGGCCGTTGTTGTGCCATGTCCAGTTGTTATCCCATTGTCATCCCAAAGAAACAAAAGAGTGTAAACACTGCGCACATGTAGTGAGTCATGAGTGTTTTACCGCACATTCTTATCTCTATTTATTATTAATCTCTGTTAAAATTTCGTATAAAAGATATTATTATTGTAATTTATAATTCATGTTTTAAGTTCATCAAGTACATATTTACATCGCGATATTAAAATAAAGATTTGACAACCATCACCCACCATTATAATGTACTAGCTTTTGCCCGCGGCTTCGCGTTAAATTCGGTAGCGCCTTATTGATTTGTAATAGCAACGCTAAGTTTTTCCGTTTCTTCCCTCTTTCTCCCTCATATCCCACTCTTTTAAAAAATAAATAATGGCCTATGTCCGTCTCCTGGTGCCCAACTAACTCTATACCAAAATTCATCAAAATCGGTTCAGCCATTAAAGCGTGAAGAGGTAACAAACAAACAAACTCACTTTCGCTTTTATAATATTAGTAAGGATTTTTCCCTATTAAGGTGAGTAGTATTGGTATCTCAATAAATTCATCCTATTTATTTGTTTCAGCTTGGAACACCATTCTTAAACAGCACGGTGGGATATATACCGATACAAAACCAAGGCATTCCAGAATCAGGATGTACTGTTTCTGGCTGGGGAGCGCAAGGTTCACCAGCTGCTGTGAGTGTTTTTTTTATGTAAAAGAAAGAAAAAAAAGAAAGAAAGCTGAAAATAAGCACTATGAACAGCTTTTACTACGGGACTAACCCTTTAATCGGAATATTTAGGAAAGAATATTTAGAAATTCGTTCACATCGCTGTCAATAGAAATAGCGTCTAGAAGGCTATCGGCATTACCACGCTGAATGGCAATGCTGACTCTCTTACCGATAGACCAGCCTTCGGCAAAAATTGATTTTTGCATATGATTTCACGTTTGGCCCCTAGGTAAAGGTTGTTCAACCCCTTTTATAGTTTTATTAAGACTCATTGCTCGTTTAATATACTGTTCGTTTGTTGCAGACAAGTACTCAGTTGATGTACACACAAAAGTTGACAGTTAATCAACTCGTTTGCGCTTCGATGGTCGGTTTCACACTGTCAACGACCATGCTGTGCGCTTGGGCTCCAAACGCATTCATAATACAGGGAGCTGCTGGGTGCATGGTAAGACCCTTTTTTATAGGAAATCATCAGACAACTTCTCTAGCTCGGGGTGGAGCGGGAGGAGTGTCGTTTTACAAAAACATCTTTATTCCTTTTTTTGCTCTTTGTGATCTGGGACCGCGGTATACCCGCGAGTTGTTTGAAAAAGACACTTAGACAGACTACCTAGAAAGAGACACCTAGACGGACCTCGAATTGTCACGTTCTAGGGTCTTAACCCTAGGACGCGTAAATTCGAGGAACTGCCTTCCTCATTAGTATGAGACCCTAAGATGCTCCTGAGAATGGGGTCCTGTGATAAGTAAGAACAGTCGGATGGATTGGTATTGTGTATTTTTATAAGCAGTCCAGCCCTTAGAGAAGATTTGTGCCTAATTTATGGCACTTGATTCACTTGGCCTCTGTATTTTAAACTTTAAGTCTAATTCTTAGAGGATTACGAGCATAACATTATCTTATGTAAGGTTAGTTAAGGTTAAAAAAAAACTAGCGGCTTGCTCTTTTCCCGGCTTCACGACGATATGTACATTAAATCCTTACTAATATTATAAAAACGAAAGTGAGTTTGTTTGTTTGTTACGTCTTCACGCCTAAATGGCTAAACCGATTTTGATGAATTTTGGTACATAGATAGTTGAGACCCTGGAGACGGACAAAAGCTTTTTTTTTAAAGTGAGAAATGAGGAGAAAGAGCGAAAACTTAGCTTTGCTATTACAATCAATAAGGCGCAAGGGCAAAAACTACAGGTAGCAGGTACCTGCAAATCAGGAAAGGGGAACTGCGTTACCCCGAATAACGGGAGCGAAACCGCGGGCAAAAGCTAGTCAATTATATTTATGTTTGATTTCCGTTATGTATGTTCATAATGATGGTTTGCAGTTCAGAAATTCTATGTAAACACGCCAAATTACATTTTTTTTACTTTTTTCCAGGGTGACGAAGGCAGCCCGTTAGTCTGCGACGGTGGCCTTGCAGGTCTTCTCATCGAAACCAGTGACTGCATATCTGTCCCTAACATCCCTCAAGTATACACCCGGGTCTCCAATTACACAACCTGGATAGAACATGTCGTCGACCAACCTATACCCGATATTGGACCTGAACCATCAACACAAACTCCACAGACGACAACGCCAGTGACTTCGCCAGCAACTTCACCGGCACCCACTCCAGGTGGAGCAACCACTTCTCAACCTAGAGTGGCAGTCTTTGCATTTATTGTAATTGCCCATATTATAACCGCTAATGCCATATATCATTGTACATAATAAAACTAAGAATCCGACGCTGAATTTGTTTTTTATTTATATCCTTAATCATCATAAAAAACAAAATCATTGTCAAATAAAAAATCTACATTGACTACATTGTGTGTACATAAATAAATATAGAACTGCTGAAAAAATGGCAGTTTACGATAAAATAAAAACAGCCTGTGATTTAAGTATAAAACACGTAGTATTTTTTGTTTGTTTCTGAAACTCGAAACAAAGCTCTTTCTAGAAAATGTACCACTTATTGAGTATAGTTAAAAGGTGGGACGGGGCTTTTTTCAGTTTCAATTATTACGAATTAAAGATTGCAAGGCCTATTTTTAAACCAATCAAACAAATTGTCTAGTGAAAAAATTACTGCGCAAAAACCCTTTGAGCCTTTAATCAGTAAATATTTTATCGGAAATTTCTACGTACAACGTCCATGTGACGCGTATCGTGCGTTTTACTTGATTAATGGTTCCTTAGTATGATAAGATTGTAGCTGCCATTAAACACAATAAATAAGCAATTATAAATAACAGTTAATGTGTAAAACAGACAATTTATTTTGTTTATTTTTAAATGATTTGTTTGTGAACAAAAATGGAAAGACTTTTGTTTTTATTTGTGATTGGATTCAGTGGTGAGTTTCTTTTGAAGTATAAAGTTTTATCTTTCAAACGATTTTTTTTATTGGTTTCCGTCACTGAAACATTTGCGATTTGCGTTCTTCCTGCATACTTACATAATAATCGCGTTCAAATCTAAACAAAAGTGTCATTTTTAATAATAGAAATCAATTTATTTGAGGTTGACGCAGTTTAATCACTTAGCTATTGTCCACGTAAACTGAACGTCTGGTGCACGCTTTCGTAATCCTACGCTAGCGTGCGTATTGCTTGCATCTTACGTACAGTCAGCAAAGGAGATAAGGAACCAGGCTCGTCAGATAAAGTTGTTTTTAGGATTAAGAACCTCAATAAGAAATAAACGGAACACTTATTGGAAGTAAATGAAATCTAAGTTTTCCAATAAATGGGTTTGCTATAGTGACATTTTCATCATTACTTTACATTTTCCTAACGAAAAGACGTACTTTCAAGATGATACTAAAAAGAAATTAAACTGTTTTGCAGCGTGAAAAGTTTGGATTTGTTAGTTATTAACTGATTGGTTAATTATTCATTTTATCAACAGCTGCAACTCCAACTTACAATACAGGATCAATAAGAATTTCAAATGCACTTATTGCTGAAGAAAACCAGTTTCCATATATGGTAAACTTTTTTTTAATATTGACAGATTGTCTCATTCTACAAAAAATATAGTTTTGTTTAATATTATTTTAGATTTCGTTACAACGACTAAGCGAAATAGAAAGCCCCACAAGAGGGCACAGATGCGGGGGAGCATTGATAACATACCAGCATATACTCACAACTGCATCTTGCACCTTTGAAAGCGACACCGGGTTAGTATACCTAGTTTGGGGGGGGGGGGGATATTTAATAGATCCCCGTAAAACATCCTTACTTTAATATTATAAAAGTGAGTTTGTTTGTTACGTCTTCACGCCTAAATGGCTAAACTGTTTTGATGAATTTCGGTACAGAGATACATACATAGGCTATTTTTTTTTTTAAATGAGAAATGAGGGAGAAAGATGGAAGAAAAGGGAAAACTTAGCTTGGCTATTACAATAAATAAGGAGCAAGGGCAAAAACTACAGGTAGCAGGTACCTGCAAATCAGGAAAGGGAAACTGTGTTACCCCGAATTTAATACGAGCAAAACCGCGGGCAAAAGCTAGTTAAATATAATCGCCTTTTTAATACTCTTACCTTTTTATAGTTGGTCGTAGTAGTTGAGTTAGAGAATGTCAAGCAAAAGGTTTAAATTATTTTAGATCGAGCGAGTCGAACAAGCAATGCATTACTTCTAAGAAGATCGCTGTTACTAGGAAAACGCCAGACCAAAGGGGTTAGGTTAGCTATGTGACCAACCATAGATGATACGATCAGTCTATCAGTGTATATATTAATTGATGTTACCAACTATGCGGTCGTGGACCTGCCCTAACAGCAGTCAGTTTTGTTAAAAGTTGCGGCCCGTCTTGGAATCAGTCTTGTGTTGTCATGTCTATGGAGCAGGTTTTTGTATTTAAAAACACGAGAAAAGAACAAAGGTATCGACCTGCTTATCTGACTGCTTATAACATGCGCTTCCAACCCTTAGAACTGACTTATGAATGCAAGTGATTTGATGACAAGAAACGCAAGAATGAAACGGAATGACTTCCTTGAGTTTTCAATTCAATTCAATATGTTTATTGTGGATCACAGGTTTGTACATAATACAGGTCTTAATTAATTTTTGGTCTGCTATAGCCTCCAACCAAATCATAAATTGTACATACAAAAATATTTTTTGCAGGATTTCTCTCCCAATCGACGAGACAGAATACAGGGTATTCGCTGGTTCAGCGGTTCTTTACAACGACACTTCTGCTGATTGTCATCGAAGTATAGCTAACATCACAATACACCCCATGTTTGAAATAAGTCGACCGTTTAATAACGATATTGCGGTTATTACGGTGAGTGACCAATCCCAATTTAAAACCCAAGCCTTCAACCCCCTTGTTCGAAAGAGATATGGGTGGGTTTTAGTCAGTAAAAGTCTGACACTCCCCCCGCTCCGACCAGAGCGGGGGAAGTTATTTGATGATTTCCCACCCAGAAAAAAAAAGCCTTCAATAAGTTACCATAATAGGCTAGTTTCCAAAGAAAAAAATATTAGTCCGTCTTTTACATTATTCAATCAAAAAAAGGGATACGTATTTTTTATTTGTAAATTAGACCACGCGTTGCTGCATTTTTTCGCAACGAGTGACGTCACACGTAACTTTAATGGGCAATATCTTTGTCATTTTTGGTCTAAGTTACAAATAAAAAAATACGTGTCCCTTATTTTTAAATAATCTTAAAGATGGACTAAATAGAATGTAATTACTTTGACCCTGGAAACTACCCTATTATTTGCAAAGTGAAAATATGAACATAAACATATAAATTACAATTTTTAGCTTACCGCTCCTTTCTCTGAAGACGTGGTAGTACCTATCAGGATGTCAATTACGGCAGATGACGTTGTCGATCCAATCGCTAGTTGCACAGTTGCAGGATGGGGAGCCCAAAATGGATCAACGTCTGTGAGTAACAGTTTCTAACATTTCTTGACGTTAGTCAGGCAACTACCATTGTTAGTCAGACCAGTAGGACATTAATTCTGATGCTGTTATTTTTAATCCTGTTTATAATGTTGTGTGTAAATTTCCGGCAGCGGCGACCTCTCGCGTCCGGCTCTGGTTCAGTCCATGGTCCGGAGCGAGAGGAAATGGGTAGCAGACACCTCCTTCTACAAAGCAGTTATGATGGCGAAAAAGGTGTCTAGACGATTGATGGTTTCTCAAACCAACCCAGCCACCGCGAGGAACGCTTCGGGCGTCGGAAGCTTCGAGGAGACTATTGGTCATCCTAGACGCGGGTTCGTGGACGGTCAGCGGTCGAACGAGATACCGTGACCCCGAAACACAAAGAGCAAAATAAGGAACATGGATAGGTTTTAGTCAGTTCAAGTCTGACCCTTTATTCCGTTCCACCCAGAGTGGGGGAAGTTATTTGATGATTTCCCATCCAAGGTCAAGGTTAAGATATTAGATATTTCGTTCGGCTAAATGTTCGGGTAAATGTAAACTTGATTAAATGATCATTTTGATACACGTTAACGTACAAAAGAGAGACAACAAAAGAAAGCAGACAACCGACTTAGTGATCAGGGAACACAAGACGAAGAAGCCAACCATGAATGAGCGTTATCTTTATGTTCATAAGTTTTATTATTCGAACCAACATCGTTTTATTGGTTCGCACTGTTTTTTACTTCTGATTCATTTTAGGCGAGCACACACTTGATGTACCTGCCAAAGGCGATATATAATCAAACCTTGTGCACTGAGATGTACAGCGATCTTTATAGTATAACTGTAGAAAGAAACATGGTATGTGCGGCCACAAGACAATTGACGCCTTCTGCATGCGTGGTAAGAACTTAGTTTTATAAATAACTAGCGACCCGCCCGGCTTCGCACGGGTGCAATGTAGGTACTAATGTTATACATATAAACCATCCCGTGAAACACTCTATCTATTGCTGAAAACTGCATTGTATTACGTTGAGTAGCTTAAAGGATCTAAGCAAACATACAGCGGAAACGACTTCATTTTATATACTATGAAAAGATAAGGCATCGTCCTACTTGGGTATCGATCTTATTAAACATACACAGGCAATGCTTCATTAACCATTTTCATTGCACGACGAGAACACATCGCGCCATCCCTGCCAACTAGGACAATGCGTATCACTTTGTTATATCTACATAACTTACACTTTTAATTGGCACTCATGTCATCGAAATAGGAATTGTAAATTTATGTTGATTTACATGCATTCTTAACATTCGCGTTTGCTCTAATTATGATTACGATCATTTGATATTAAATCATTTAAGTCAGCCATAATTATTCCATGTCAATGCTTAAGGCTAATAACAGTACTAAAGGAACTCGCATAAATGGGAAAACCTAAAATTATCAGGCGTTCTCTACTTCTCGGCTTTCTTTTCTAAAGACAAGCTAGAGATCAAAATAATATCTACTTACATGGATACCAAATTCTGTTTACAGGGCGATGGCGGTAACCCGTTAGAATGCTTGAGGCACCCCGTATATCCTGGCCGCCTTACGGGTCTCCTTACCAAAACCAATGACTGCACTCCCTCTAATAACCCAGAAGTATATACCCGGGTTAACGCCTACTACGGATGGGTACATCAGGTCATCAATAATATTGCGCCAGCGCCTGCACATGACGCAGCATCGACTGTCCAACCAGGACTTGCCATATTGGCAATATTAGCTTGTATTCAAAGGATAATGCCTTAGAGCTGGTCGTAGTTTCGTCCTTTGCAGTTGTATTTAAAAATTATTTTTTGAATTGTAATTTCACAATGATTTATTTAAGTCTGAAGCAAGCGGGGTTGAGAAGATAATAAATAAATAAAGGTTTATTTATCTCATCATGATAAAACAGTACTTAGTCAAAGCATCATTACTCTGGTGTCTGTGTTAGATAAACCTGTATTACAGATCATAAAAATAACTAGTTTATTGTTTCGATGCTATCCGCCATCTTCTGATATTTTTATGTTATTGTAAAACCCTGAGCAGTAGAAATTTTGGCCATGGTAAGTCACAGTAGCCAAATGATACGAATTAATTATAATTTCTAACTTTTTTTTTAAACTGGCAAAGTGATTTTGAATAACGTACACTGTTCATGATGTATCCACACGCTTGCTAAACCTTGCTAGGCTAGTTCAAATATAAAAGGAATCGACTGACTTGAGCTGCTGATTTGATGTACCAATGGTATATAAGTATAGGTATAGATTTTATTTGTAATAGTAAATTTGATTGTCATAGTGTATGTTGTTTTATTTTGAATGGGTTTCGTTTTGTTATAAACTTACTTTTTGCCGGGGATTGAGTAAGATTTAATCGAATATATAATGATCATTTTTCATTTACATAAGGTCAAGGTAATTATATTCAAGTCCAGTTATATAAATCAAATATAGAAAGTTTGAATTGAAACGTCTATTCTTTGTGAAACAAGAGCCGTCCTTGAATAATAGAATTTTGTATAAGTAGTAGATAGGAACCTGTCTAGGTGCTCCAAAAAAATACGAAGAAAGGAATGATTGATCTTGGACTTCAGCAGAAGTCATGAATGTATAGTACCTAGGTAATAAATAATTCCCAAGATCCAAACTAAGTACAAAATAATCCATTCTAGAATTGTAGGTAAGTGCGAAAGTGAACCTGCCATTCTGTCCGACACGTTTTCATGACTTCAAAGCTCAAAAAATGTGAATACAGGATATTCTTCATATCGGCAATACGTTCCTGTTAAAAAACTTTCGAAATCCACGCAGGCCAAACCCTGCGGTTTGCAAGCTACTTAAACACAAACCACATGTCCAATTGTGGTTGACCTCAATTAAAGCATATGGAGACAGGACGTAATCGAAACCAACCGGGTTAGAACTAAGTTTCACAGCGTACCGATTACAAATACAACAGGGAATCGATTCCGTCACATAGTTTACATTCCATTAATGATTTATTAATACATTGGCGATTGAGTTTGGCGATCGTAAATCTTCATAACGTTGTTAATAAAAGTCGTTAGCCGTAAATAATGAAATGAAACTGGGCCAAACAAATCACTGGCTCCAATGACGGGGTAAATCGACTGAATTCAGAACAAAAATGTTAGCTAAAGGGCACTTAGTATTTTGCTTGCTATCCGTATTTTTTTAATATTCATCAATTATGTGGACGCTGGATATTGGACAATCCCAAAAGATGGGTGATGGGGGATAGGACAAACTAGTTAGACCAGAAAGTGGGTTTTGCTCCTTTACGTATACATACATACTCGTATTAGTTCTTAAGAATGTGGACAAGACATGCCAAGCGCTCTGCCAAAAAAATAATAATTACGGAATTATTTTTTTACGAATTAAGATCCTACAGATAGATAATCATAAATTGGAAAGGTATCTTTGCGGTGTAGCTAAAGCAAAATTAAGCTGTAAAATACTGCAATGCCAACTTTCATGGTCATCAGATAAATTAATTGTTTATCAATTGCTACAAATTCGGCGAACGTATCCACTTGGTATAAACGTCAAGATAATAAATCAGATGAACTTCCTGTCCATAGTAACAATTATAGGAAAAATACCTTACACATGTTTTAAGAAATATATTTTCTATCGGTGACTATGTAGTTGACGTCGGCGATAACACTGTTAACAGCCGTGTAGATTATGATAATGATAGCATTATCATAATCTACACGGCTTTTTAATGACAGTGTTTTGGTCTCTTGTCAGATTCTGCAGGACTTTAAAGCAAGTAACTAGGTACTTAATTTTTAGGGGTGATGTTTCCATAATATTAGTTCTTCCATCAACAGCAGACGCATGTGCTTCTAATCTGACAAAAAGTCACCACGTACAGATAAGGCAAAGTACTTCGGCAACTCAGAGGTCCTAGCACGAGTGATACGTGGTTTTTTAAATCGAGAATACAATTAGAGATCCTGTCTTACAGAGTAATTGTATATTGTTATGTTAATTATATATATTATATTCTGACCAATTTTCGGCCACGGTAGACAATTTCAGCGGAGATTAGCCATTGGCGCAGAAGATATTATAGTGCACAAGTGTGTGCGCAGCCCCAGGTACACTCTTTTTTCCCTCACTCTAATAGTCCAATGGGCCGGCAACCCAAAACAACCGGAGATAGATCGGGCACAGAACCAAAACGGTTCAAAATCAAACTCTGTGGTGTTACTGAGTTTGTAATGGAAAAACCCAGTAACACTTTAATATATAAATATTATCCTGTTGATTTTTTTTGCATTATCTTGGCATTTTAGTTAAATCTTAGTTTGTTGTTTAATTGTTAAAATAGGAGATGTAAAAAAAAATTAAATAGGGTATATTTAATTTTAAAATTGACGTATTTGCGTTGTGATTACACGGCGCAAGAATGTACCTTGGGAGACTGTATTTATCGAATTTACCCAATTTTTTATTCAGGTCCAAACATATACAAGGGCATTGCTATATGCAATCGAATAATAAATTGTTGAGTCGTCAATACCAGCCTGAAATACAGTTCCAGTTTCAAACATTTTCAATATCAGAAGCATCGCCTGTTATGACTACTACTCTACAATTTTATAGATAAAGACCTCTGGCGAAAACGTAATTTATATTTTAAGAGGATACCGATATTCTTGGAAAAGTAAAGCCAAAAAATACATATCAAAATAAAACATTGAAAAAGCAGATTATTAATTTAAAAAAATGATGGGCTATTTCAGATTTCCTTATAACAAAATAATTATTTTTTTGATCTTATTTTTTCTCAGTTTTTTATTTTATTTTATTCGGAAACCCCTTTAACTGATACCCATGTCATTGGTTTACATAAAAATAACTGTTCTACCATCATTCAGAATCCGCCATATTAGATTAGGAATGACGTCATATAGCTAACCATGCATCGTCATCCAAACTAAACGTGTGTGCAAAATTTCAGCTCAAACGGTTGAGGATGTTTTAGGATTTACTTGCAAGATTTGACGTAAACAAACATATATTTATATTACATCCTACTTATAATATTATAAAAGCGAAAGTTTGTGAGTATGTTTGTAAGTATGTTTGTTGCTCTTTCACGCCAAAACTACAGAATGGATTTTGATAAAACTTTTCAATAATATAGCTTACATAACAGAATAATACAAGGGCTACAATTCATAAAGATTTATTGTATATTCTATCACCACGCGAGTGAAACTGTGGAGCGCAGCTAGTGTTAAATAAAAGCTTGCAAGAACAGAGTTATTGTGATAAAGAATTCGAGAACTTTCACGTAGGTAAACATAAGTCGTTATCTAAACAAATATGTATTATTTGATCCCTATATTATTCGCTTGATTGGACTTAATCAACTTAATGCTCAATGCTCCATGCATTAACTTTGCATTCAAAATAACACAAAATCGTACGTACCCTGATAAGATAAAAAATACTCGCAATCGTGATAACAGTAATTATTAGATAGATAAAAATGATCTATGTTTGAAGGTACAGACAGATATCAAGGTAGATGGTGAGTGCAAAGCAGATTACCTAAATGAAACATTAAGTAAAGAACTATTTTTAAATGAGTATATTTATAATGAGTACATCCATAACTTTTGCACTGTTATACTGATCAACATAGTATTACTGGTATTAAACCAGCAAAAAAAGAAAGATCAACACAAAACAACCTCTTTTCTCTCTTCTACATAAAAACTACAAAATATTTCAACAATACATATGTACCTGCTCAATTAACGAACCTAGGAAAACTGTTTGGAATTATTTACGAAATTATTCCAAAAAAGATTCATATCTATATTTATTTTGAGAGTAAATTATTTATATATACATTGTAACAATGAAGTACATGTAAGTTGCGCCTGTTACAGAAAAATTGAAAGGGAGTCGTTTGTTTTGGTATGGACATGTAATGAGGAGGGATGAAGGACATGTGACTAAAAGAGTGATGGATCTGAATGTTGATGGACGGAGAGCGAGAGGAAGGCCAAAGAAAAGATGGATCGATTGTGTAAGGAATGATATGAAGGAAAAAGGAGTAAATGATGCCGTGACGTCTGATAGGGGAAAATGGAAGAAGAAAACGTTTTGCGCCGACCCCAAATAGAATGGGACAAGGGCAGGAAAATGATGATGATGATTGTAACAATGAAATAAAGTAAAATAAATTGATAATAAAACTAACACCAAACCATAACGATTGGTGTTGGTTTTATTATTATTCATATGTTTTCATTGTTACAAAATATAAAAGCATAAAAGAAAGGAAAGTTTAAAAAAAAGTAAATATATAACTCACAGCGACTTCGAAGCATTATTACAAAATTTATAACGCGACAAAGCACACAGCTATACCATTACCATCCATTTGGTGCACTTACAGTACCGTCGCTGTAGTATTCTGTTAAATAACAAAACCACAGAGCAAGTTCTTACAGTAAATGGATGTACAGACCCCATTTATGAGCCCCGTGCGACGTGACTCCGGCTCCAGTCGCCCCACCTTATATATTATAAATTCACCTAATTCCAAGCTGAGTGAATTTCTAGTGTTGTTCGCGACAAATTAATTAAAAGTCTACTTTGTTTGTATTAAAGTTAATCTTAATTATTCATGGCTAAGTGCGAAGTACGCTCATGTCTAACTTAGTGCCTAGGTTTTAGCTTAAAAGCTTTCATATTTTCTGTTTTATGAGTTAGTTAGGGTAAAAGTAGTGATAACCCTCGGGGTTAGAACTAGAAATATTCGTGGGACGTGTTCGTAACTCAACATTCCACTCTCCTAATTAGATGCTATTAGTTTGGTTTTGAATTAATATTCAACTCGCAGAAACTGTAATTTTTATGTTAATGTATTTTTAGGTTTCCTTTCTAAGTACTATTTCGGAGCAGAAGCCCTAGCACGACCGCGTGTAGTAAAGTAAATTTAAAGTACTCGTTATGCATGTCATATTTTCATCATTTTAAGAATGTACGAATTCACATCTATGGACGATACTCATTGTTGTAAACAATTTATCTAAAATGCTAAATTATATTCATACAATCAATTCAAATATCGATTACTATACGTTACGTTCACAAAGCGCGCTCGTACCTCTGTGCATAAAATAACGTCGCCAAGCACTAAATATTAAGTGTCGATGTGTTTATTCGACACCGTGTCGTCACGGGAGCGTGTTAATTTGCCTTCACTTTGATCAATCCACCAGAACTTAGCACATAAAGTGCAGGTAATTACTTAATCATGTCGTACCCCACCTCATTGCACAGTCAAGTCTTTGAGGTGCTTGAGAACTTGTACCTGCTTGTGTACATAAACTCGATGTAAAAACAGCTAATATTTACACAAAATAATACCCGAGTAAATATTTGCGAACAACCCAAACAATGTTTTGCAAATACGCTTCAATGAGACAGTTATACTGCAGGTTATTCCAGTTACAAAGCCTTTCGTTATGAAAAACACAATGGAAGTTTTATATAAAGCTAATTATTCTAAATATCTATGTTATATCCGAGTTTTATTTCAGTTTAAAAATTTAATCCGTTCATAAGTAAATCAAAAATATTTTTTACTTTTTATATTTTGTACTTATAAATCCTTACTAATATTGTAAAAGCGAAAATGAGTTTGTTTGTTACGTCTTCACGCCTAAATGGCTAAACGGATTTTGATGAATTTTGGTACAGAGATAGTTGGGACCCTGGAGACGGACATGGACTATTTTGATTGAGATATGAGGGCGAAAGAGGGAAGAAAAGGGAGAACTTCGCATTGCTATTACAATAAATTAGGCGCAAGGGCAAAAACTACAGGTAGCAGGTACCTGTAAATCAGGAAAGGGGAACTGTTAACTGTGAACTTGTTACCCCGAATTTAATGCGAGCGAAGCCACGGGCAGAAGCTAGTAATGCATAAAGGGTAAAGGCTTTAGAAAAATAAAATATAATGTATGTTAGTGGAAAAAGTATTCCGGGGTAAACAACATTTTTCCCTTACCTCGCTTACCTGTTTTGTCGAAATCCCTGTAAACCCCATCATAAATCCTATGTCCCATACGGGTCAAAGGGCATAGTTTATGTATTGTGTCTCCGTGGAGGTAAACCGACTAATTAATGTGCATACACATTTGGTAAATCTTAGGGTTGTGGGCAAACCCTTGACATATCTCCTTGTTTCGGCTTTATCTCGGTCGCAGTTACTTAGCGAATAAATGAACCTTTCCGGCACTTGAGGCGAAAAAATTAATGTGCGATGAATTTCTTTTAATCTTGTGTTACCTTATCCTTTTCCTGTCTCGTTAATACAAATTTCATGGCCATTTTTGCACTATTGAGACCACATACGAGACAATGTCCGATTTTATTGTAAAGTTACTTATTTTTTGATAAATTCTTAGTAAAATATTCTTATTATGTTCTACTAGCTGCGCCACGCGGTTTCATCTGAGCAGATAATAATCCCTTGGTTTTCCCAGAGTATAGGCTATATTCTATACATATAATATCAAACTTCATCTAATCCGTTATACCGTTTGAGCATAAAACAGTAACAAACACACATGAACAGATTTTCACCATTACAATATTACTGTGTAATCCTTACGCTGCAAAGACAACAGACAGACTTTTACAGTATTTTTTTTACTTAATACAGTAAAAAAAATGCTGTGAAATATTAATATAGCAATAAATGCTACCATTTATTATCAATTCATGAATCATTATGTATCTATTATAGGCATAGGAAAGACGAATTTATCAACCTCAAGAAAGGGAAAACCAAGAAATCGATAAACTAATGCGGTATGCATCAGCTTTCGGAAAATACCCAGCGTGGAGAATTCGAAATAATCTTGGACATAAACATGACGTATAGAAATTTACGAAAATACAAAGCGGAACTTCAATAAAATACAACTTTAGCTCACATAGATAAACACACAAAGAAAACTGTTCTAAGAATAGAACCCAAATGTCCGGTAGAATGTTCTCGAGCGATAATTTCTTACCACGATGCGGACGAAGCCGCGGGAATACGCTAAAGCAAAATAATTTTCCCCAAGGTACTGTAAATACTTACTACCATTAAATATAATTTCAAATACTTGATGCGGTTTATACCTGCATGTTTCTACCAAGAATAACACCACAATCTACTCTAACTTTATTTGCATTTCAATTTCTAAATGGAAAATGTAGCAATATTAAATGAAATGTAATAAACGTTGTACACCTCATGTGACTAAATATTGCTACCTAATAACAATTTGGTTTGTTTGCTGTAATTTTCAGCAGAATGTTTTAATGGGACAAACTGAAGGTAAGTTTGTGTGTTTTCGTTGTTTGGGATAGGCAGACTAAGATTGAGAACAATAAACTGATAGATTGCTAACAAGATTGTTAATAAAAGAGCAATGGTATTTTTTTTTGAATGCATCTTTTTTATTAAGAGAACGATGGCAATTTTTGTATGAACTCTGGTCCCACCGTGTAATGGCTACGTGTAAATACGTCGTTGGTTAGATTTTTTGTTGTACAGGTTTCCAACTACCAGATCCTCTGCAAAAATACTTGCTTTTAGCGTTATTAAGGAGGTAGTTTTTTTTGTGCATCGATGGAGATGGCACGTTCCTGAATAATATACTATGTTTGAAGTTATTCTACGTGACCTACAATATATTTATCACAACAACTTTAAAATAACAAATACATAAGCACAACAAAAACTTTATAAAAATTTAAAAACAGACTACAACTAGAATACATTACACAATTTAAAAATCCCTTTTCTAAGAAAATATCCCAAACCTAATCACGGACAAAACCATTACAATCTAGAAAGTAATCAGCATTTTCTTAAGGCACAGACAGTTATTACAGAACATTTCACACGATTCGACTCCTTATCGCCCTATCTTACAGGAAAAGATCTTTTCCTTAACACGTCTTTTAGCTTCACGAATTACCAATTAGGGTTGCTTAGAGTATAAAGAGAAAGGTAAAAGCATATTCAACATTTACAAGACATTTGACGCGGCTCCACTCGACTCCCTTAGTAAGGCACGCTCGTTAATGTTCGTATCCGTGTTACAGGAAAAGCTAGAAAATTGGATTTGTCTAAATGACGAGATTCGCTAAAACATTTAGAAAATACTACGTCGTTGGTCTATGCGGTCTTTTTCTTTCTTTCTTTATTTTCTAAAAAAAACAACTCTGCCCCAACAAACGTGATTTCGTTCATACACTTGATACCAATAGGTTCAGTAAAACGTTTAAGAGAGAGTTAAATTGAGGGTTTTTTTTCTTTCTTTATTTATTTTCCAAAAATACAACTCTGCCCTAACAAACGTGATGTTTTTCATTCAAACACCTGAAACCAATAGGTTCAGTAAAATCTTGAGAGTTGTAGAGAGTTTAATCTAATTTATGATATTTTTTTTATTTGTTTGTTCAGAACCTCGGACATTACATATATCATATAATCACGGCTATTTCTATTTCCTTTATTTAGGTAACCAACAGCAATACTTACAATATATTACAAATTATTTTAGTTACAGTTTAATATGGCTAATAATAGGTTTCCCTGTGTAACTAGGATTTAATGTATGTACAAACGGACTTATAAAATATTATAATGAAATTAACAATGACGATACTTCACTTATAAGTTAAAAATAAAATTTCGAAAAAAAAAACACTTTCAGAAAAATAGATTGAATGTTTGTTTGTCATTTATTTGCCTTCATTCAAAGTTTTTGTTTTTTGAATATTGTTTTATTAAAATTAAAAATTTCAACATTAGAGAATTCTGCGTTGTAAATACGAGCAATGCGTGTCATTACATAATTTTTTCTGGCTATAATCTCAGAAGAGTTAGGCACAGGCGTACATAAGTACACCCACATTTTGTCAGTTATATTTGTGTCCTATGTAATAAGGAGCGAGCCTATATCTAGCTGGGCCCAAATCCCGACTCTGTGGCTGCTACTATAACACTTTACTCAACCTGGGAATCGAACGCAGCACCATTTTTTGCGGATGGGAAATCATCAAATAACTTCCCCCGCTCTGGGTGGAGCGAAGGGGGAATGTCAGATTTGTACTGACTAAAACCCACCCGTGTTCCTTCTATTGCCCTTTACGTTCCGAGGCCGCGGTATGTCTTTCGAACAACCCGCACCCCGGAACAACCCGCAACCCCGGGAACGCAGCACCCCATGCTCATTTTGGAAATAAACTACTTAGGAACAACATATATTCACTTGAAATCATAAATTTATAAAATCCCACATCTTATCTTCGTGTTTCACGGTAACATTCATAAAGTGTTAAGTTTACTTTTACGCCCGGCGTCAGGTGTGTGAACAGCGATTCTTCTCATGGCTATAATGTTCGCGGAAACTGGCACACGGATGGGTGTAAGGAGATCGTCCCGTGTAATCTGTAGCTTCCTTTATTTTCTGAAGAGTCTTTAGAGAGTGCTAGTACAGATTAAAAACCCGGTCAAGCGCGAGTTCCACTCAAACGAAGGGTTCCGTCATCAAAAAAAAACATGTTCGTTGTATGGGCGCCCTCTTAAATATTTATTTTGTTCTATATTTTAGTATTTGTTCACGGCATGGTGACAAACGGACAGACAGACGAATGGACAGCGGAGTCTTAGTAATTTGGTCCCGTTTTACCCTTAAGGTACGGAACCTTAAAAGCCACTCTGTTTATGACTGACTAGCTTTTACCCGCGGCTTTCCCGCGTTTATTAATATACTTTAATGAAGAATGTTAACTAATTTTGATTATTAGCAGTCCATATTCACTGACAAAAATAAAAAAATACTAGTGAAAGAATTACTTATACTATAATATGTCAATTAGTTTCCAATTTAGAAGTAAAACAAGAAGCGGGCTGCCGGTTACGATGTGACGTCATCACACAACATGCTCAGTCTGGCTCATTCAGTCTGCTCGTGGTCGCGCGCCCTTACCGTTGAAATTATAACTAAATACTTTTAAAAACGTCCAATCTAAATACTAGGAAATCATGTGTTGTGCCTAAATGTAAAAATACAACGCGCAGCGCATTGTGAAATGACGTCACAAGCGGACACATGACTGTTAGCGGGCTCGAAACTTTGAATGCCTATAAAATCAAAACTACTAGGTATCTTTTACTACAACAAAAACTAGTGTGTTTGTATACATACAGGCTTTACTGAGACAACATTTCAAGCGATTTGGCATACCTAGTAACATTCTCCATTAAATAATAATAATAAATGTGAGTAACATCACAAAAAGTAAGGTCGAGTTGGATGGGCAGGAAATATTAGGTCTTTACCTATGAAATTGTCGTTCTGCAGTATTGGCCATTTCAAATCAAAATAATTTTTGTTTGGCTAAGAATTCTAATTTCAAATTAATTTTATTTTAAAAACATGTTTTTTTTTTCCAAAAGTAGTAATTTGTTTATTGATTAGTGTTACATTTTCATCGCATTTCAATCTTTTTCGTCATCATGGATACGTTAAAAATTCGAGTAATTATGGAATATGAGTACCGTCGTGGCAGCAACGCGGCACAAGCGGCACGCAACATCAACGACGTTTACGGAGCTAACACTACAAACCAACGCACCACCTGTTATTGGTTTGCTCGCTTCCGTTCTGGAAATTTCGACCTGAAAAATGAACCTCGCGGTCGTCCGAAGACTTTGGTCGACAATGACGAATTAAAGGCG
Source organism: Ochropleura plecta (assembly GCA_905475445.1). Lineage (NCBI taxonomy): Eukaryota > Metazoa > Arthropoda > Insecta > Lepidoptera > Noctuidae > Ochropleura > Ochropleura plecta. The sequence goes on along the minus strand of FR997731.1, from coordinate 13,495,755 downwards.
ATTGTGGAAGCTGATGATACACAATCTACGGCAGAATTAGCAGCAGCTTTCGACGTTAGCGTCAAAACAATATTGGTCCATTTTCGTCAAATTGGCAAGGTAAAAAAGCTTGACAAATGGGTGCCCCACGAACTCAATGATCGCCAGCGCGAAGTACGCGTCGAGACGTGCCTTGCACTGCTCAACAGACACACAAATGAAGGAATTTTGAACCGCATTGTTACCTGCGATGAAAAATGGATTCTGTTTGATAACCGCAAGCGCTCAGCAAGTTGGTTGGATCCTGGTTCAGCACCTAAACAATGCCCTAAACGAAAACTTACCCCTAGAAAAGTGATGGTCATGTTTGGTGGTCTAGCGCCGGTGTGATTCATCACAGCTTCTTACCAAACGGGGTGAGCATTACTGCAGATGTGTACTGTGAAGAACTGAACACAATGATGGAGAAGCTGGCACATCTCCAACCAGCATTGGTCAATCGCTCGTCTCCGCTGCTCCTGGACGACAACGCGCGACCTCATACTGCACAGCAGACGGTCTCCAAGTTGCAAGAACTGGGGTTGGAAGCTCTCCGTCATCCGCCCTACTCACCAGACCTTGCGCCTACAGACTACTACTTTTTCCAGAATTTGGATAACTTCTTGGCGGGAACAAAATTCAATACCCGAGAGGCAGTACAAAATGCTTTTGAAGAATTTGTTGCCTCCCGTCCAGCTGATTTCTTTAAGAAGGGCATCAATAAACTGCCACTGCGTTGGCAAAGATGCATTGATTGCATGGGTGATTACTCCGATTAATACAAATAAAAAATACATGAAAAAAATTCGTTTAATTTTTTTCATACAAAACGGCAATTTCATGGGTAAAGACCTATTACATTATGTATACAGCAAGAGCGGCCACTCTATGGGTGCCAGAAGGTGGACGAGATCGCGCGGACGGCGGCGGTGTTGGCGCCCGCAAGAAATTGCGTGATGACTTAGACGTGATACCACCAGGGCTGGTTCAAGACAGCATTACAAAAGAAGTGGGACAGCGTGGGCTAGGAAAGAAAATAATTCCGCTAGTCCTTGACCGTTACAATCATGGATACAGAACAGAGCATTATTAGAGGACGCTACTGTACACTATATTGAATGTCTTTCCATTTAGTGCTAATAAATACAAATTTCAGGCACTGGACACTCGTGAACATGTTACATACATGAAATCCCATGGGAAAAACATGGCTTTTCCAAATGCACGCCTGCTACCTGTAGATTATGCCCTTGCGCCTTATTGATTGTAATAGCAAAGCTAATTTTTCCCTTTTCTTCCCTCTTTCTCCCACTTTTCTCACTTTTTTTTAAATAGCCTATGCCCGTCTCCACGGTCCCAACTAACTCTGTACCAAAGTTCATCAATATCAATTTTACCATTTAGGCGTGAAGACGTTACAAACAAACTAACTCAATTTCGGTTTTTTTTTGGTTGTTAACAAGAGATTTTTCTATGGGCAATGGGTAGCAGGGATGTGGCCAGATAGTAAAGTAAAGAAAGAAACACTCCATGTAAAATGGTTTAGCATAGTGAACGTTTTATTGGAAAACCAAAAAAAATACAAGCAAATATATTTTCGTAGTTTCGATAAATTAATCAAACAAAACTGGCATACGCAGGAGCCAAGTCAAAAATAATACAGAACCAACTACCATAACAATCCACTAGCGATCACTAAATAAGGTAATAAAACATAGTATACAATACAATGGTAGGCTGCGGTGAGTACCACGAGAGCCCTACAAGGTACAACGTTTGTTCGAAGTTTCCAGTAGCTAAAGTAGATAACCCCTTGTAATACTCTGCAACATGTGTAAATGTTACATGGACAGGTTAAACCCAGTCAGTTTGTGCGGATATAGCGGACTGTAAAGGGTCTTCTCTAATTGGTCTATTTTTAGACAATGCTTTTTCTTTCGTGTCGACGGCACGTTCGTGTTCCACGCGCGCCTCAAAGAGATGTCAGCAAAACAGACGGACCTGTATGGGCCACCGCCTGCCGGTATTGCGGGTTTTCTGAAAAAGAACCCCGGAACATAAGAAGTAAAAGAAGGAACACGGGTAGGTTTTATTCAGTAAGTCTGACACTCCCTCCCGCTCCGCTTAGAGCGGGGATGTTATTTGATGATTTCCTATCAACAAAAAAATCACCGTTCCGCTTCAATGGTGCTTTTTATATCTGTTCAGATCAGTTAGTTGTGACGTGGATAGCAGAGCCAGCGTTGTTTATTACGTTTTTAAAAGTATACTTATTTAGAGGTGCACAGCACCGCATTCGTAATGAATACCGAACGAGTCTATAATTCCTCATACTAAAGTGGTTTTCACTGGAGTAAACTGATCATGGTAAATAATTCAGTAATTCTATACCAATAGCACGCCCTTACAATAAAGCCCATTTCGCCTTGGCGAGCATTTCAAGTTGCATAAAAATAAACTAACCAACAAACTATTTTATTGTTAAATCTGAAGCAACGTGAGGAATTTTATGATAGTTGTCTATTTCGAACGCATGCTACGGGCTACGTCGTAGCTATCTTGACGTAGCCAGTACTGCGTAGACTCTAACAATCGGATACACAAATGCGTACTCTTATGTTATTTATACTATATCTTCTGTATAAATGTTTTTTGAAAATATATTTTTCATGGTGTAACAGCAGCTCTACGTATACGGATTGTTTCTACTAGCCTTTGTTACCACGTAATTAGCATGTATTTTAGAACGTACAGTCAACAAACCTTATAAGTATACAGGCTTGAAAGATACAGTTGAAGTTTTCTTAGAAACCGATGGATGCTTTCAAATAAAATTCCCAAACAACCGAATTATAATTAATTTAATTAAATTTGAAAACATCTATCGGTTTCATAGAAAACTTCAACCATATTACTCGAACCTAACGTTTGTTGACTGTACATCCAGTGTTGAATTTTAATGAGCTTTAAGCCATATGGTAATAATATTCTCGGAAACCTCGAAGTTCAAGGAACCAGGCTGCATTTAATTCATACAGGTTTATATTATATATTTATACATCTCTATTGATTATATATATATAAATATGATTGTTATTTGATATGTAGATTATATGTATTTTTATAAAGTATTTGTTTTTATTTAATGTTTAAAAAAAATTGTTTAAAAATTCATTTTGAAAAATGTTCCGCCACAGACTACCTACAGTACTGTCTCTCCTCCTTTAAATCCATCCAAATGTTGTCTTGAAAAGATCGCTTTTAGCGATAAAACCGCCCATTGTGTACTCCTATTTATAAGTTGTTTTGTGTTATTCTTGTTACTTGTATGGTGTACATTATAAAGAATATTTTATTCTATTCTATCTATCTATATATGGTGTAAACGAACTCTTCACGAAGCTGTCTACCGTGTATTTTGTTCAACAAACTAAGGTACTCTACGCAAATTTAAAAATTAGTACTGGGAAAGTACTTTTTTCTCGGGTGCGAAATCATGTTTTATGGTAGACCTCAATCTTACTCAGCTAAAACGTTATGCTGATGGATGCATTGTATAATACAAAAGTCGGAGGGGGGGGGGGGGGGTATTTAAAGTAACATTAAAATTATATGTTTCCGTAGCTGCAAGGCTTTCTTTTGTTTATTTTTGTTTTTTTTTATTTATTTAAATGAGGCCGGTGTTTCGTACCTGACATCTCTGAGAAGGAATAAATGAAATAAATTCAGAGACACTTTCTCTTTTAAAATCGCGTAATAATATTGACCAAATCACGTGGATTATGCAAAGGACCATGGGAAGAAACGTCCCCACCCACCAACAGATTAGAAACACGTGTCATTTGAAAGATCTACCAGAATAGAGAACTTTTTACTATGGCGACATATGTCAAATACGTGGGGTTTAGGTTTTATGATATATTGTTTTTTTTATATTTTTTCTATTTGACTAACACATTTCCTTAATGTGCGATGAATAGGGTTAAAATATGGCTATAATAATAATGTTTTCAATTATTTTAAAGAAAACGTACGATGGTAGCGTTCATCGCAAGAAGATTATGTGCGGAGTTCCGCAGGGATCTGTTTTAGGACCTCTCTTACGATGTGGTTCCGCGTACTAATCTCCCCGTTGGCGTTAATATCGTTTGCTACGCGGATGACACCCTGGTGGGACACTGCTGAATAGACTATTCAGCTTGCATAGCTGGGACTAGAAAAGGTCGTGGCGTCGATCCGTGAAGTGGGTATAGAGATAGCGCCACATAAAACTGAGGCGCTTTGGTTCCATAAGCTGCCAAGGACCAGAGAGCCACCCAGCTTGTCAGTCAGAGTTGGAGATGCGCAAGTTCAAGTGGGACGATACATTAAGTACCTTGGCCTGACTTTGGACGATCGGTGGGGATTCGAAGAGCACTTCCAATGCCCCGAGTTGGAAAGGTAGTATGCGCTTTGCACAGACGCCACGAGAAGAAGTTCGCCGCCTATACGCGAGGGTTGTGCAGGCGATGATTCTTTATGGGGCGCCTGTTTGGTCAAATAGGCTGTCAGGCGTCCGTCCGAGATTTACAGCCGAATGTGCGCCATCCGCCATAGTAGTGATAATCTGCCAGGAATCACTGTGGCAAGGCTGAGGCGGCAGGAACGGCGACGCGCGCTAGAGCAGTGGCGTGAGCGGCTGCAACAGCCGCAATATTCACAGAAGCGTGTTGTCGAAGCCGTCCTGCCACACTTCGAAGCATGGCTGAAAAAAGGGGAGCGCATGTCCTTTTGACTAACTCAGGTGCTTACTGGACACGGTTGCTTCGGTGAGTACCTGAATAGGATTGGAAGAGAGGCCACGGCAAGCTGTCATCATTGTGGAGGCGGTTTGGACTCTGCACAGCATACGTTTGAGGCACTCCTCGAACGTATGCTAACGAACGTACGAACGTATGCGTAGGACCCTTCGTTCCAAGTCCCACGCAGGGCATTCAATGCCCTGCGTGGAACTTGGAACGAAGGGTCCTAGTCGCTAGGATCGGGCAAGATCTGTCTCTGCCAACCGTATTTGGGGCTTTGCTGGCGAACTCTGACAACTGGATAGGCGTAACCTCGTTCTGCGAGACAGTGATGGTCCAGAAGGAGGCTGCCGAACGGGATCGTGAGAGGTCAGATCGCAGTAGGAGAAGAAGTTGAGGAAGCAACCGTCTAGCCACTTAACACGCCGAAACCCCACCTGTAACACTTAAAGCAGGTGGGACTTTGGGGTCACGGGCGTTCAGAGTGGGGACTCTGAGCGTTCAGTGAGAGACCTCAGAGATGACCGGCAGCACCGTGGTCACGTGCTGTCGTGCATACATGCACAGCGAGGCTCAGGGGTGACCTATGTGTAGTCGCCCCAGGGATGTGCCTTAACAGGCGTTGCACAGAGGGGGCCTTCGCCTTATGAAGATTTTCCCCCGACAGCAAAAAAAAGGAACTTTCATATTAAGCTTACGATTGCCTACGATCAGTGCGATTGCCTGTACAATCGCACTATGGGAGGTTGCAGGCACATTATATCCATTGTATGGTGAATGGGGCAAGGGCGACATAATGACGGCATGGTTGGCGCAGTGGCTGAGCGATCGACTGCTGCGCTGCGTGTCGCGGGTTCGATTTCCGCACGGAACAAATATTTGTATGACCTGCAGACAGTTGTTTCGGGTCTGGGTGTTTGTGTATGTGAGTTTAAATGTTTGTAAACGCACCCACGATACAGGAGAATTCCTAGTGTAGGGCAACGTTTTATTTAAAAAAAAAATGACTATCGCACCAGCACAAATGCATAATATTATTTTAATAGATGAACTCGCAATATAAAAATCAGAGCTTAACATAAGCTAGTAGTGTATCCCTAGCAGCGTCACAACACGCTTGTCCTGGTACAGGGGGGAGGTCGAACCGGGCGGCAGCCGAAGTAATGACCCGCAGGGTTGCGATGGTCGCGGAGAGGATCCAGCAACTGGGTCTCGAGGTGGCATTGCAAAAAATCCGAAGCCATTGTCTATCATGGCTGCGGGAATGCGCCACCGTCGGGATCCGTTCGCATCGGCGTCGGGTCGACGTTTGAGGGAGAGAACCTCAAACCAACCCAGCCGCCGCGGGAGACTCCCCGGACGTCGGGCGCCGCGAGACGATTCCCGGCCACAGTAGATGCGGGCCTGTGGACGGTGAGCAATGGGTAGTTCACCGTCCGTCCGTCTATTGACGACAAACCGTGTCGACGGCGCGTTAGTGTTTCACGCGCGCCTCAAAGAAATGTCAGCAAAACAAAGGGGCCTGCCAGAGTCACCGCCTGCCGGGGTTGCGGGTTTTTAGAAAGAGATACCGAGGCAATAGAAGGAACATGGGTGGGTTTTAGTCAGTACAAGTCTGACACTCCCCCCCGCTCCGGCCAGAGCGGGGGAACTTATTTGATGATTTCCCATCCGCAAAAAAAAAGTTAGTAGTTTATCGTTTGACATGCATTTCGATTATTTTCGATGTACTTACCAATAAGTTAAAATATATATTAATTAACTGAATACTGTTATTATTATTCAAAGACTTTTCGTTTGAGAACCAAGTTTTTTTTTTGTATAGAATCGTCATTTGTTTACGTGAAAATATGCTTTTTGTTTGTAGTTTTTTTTTTTTTTACAGAAACCCAATTGATTTTGAAACTAACACTGGTACTTTAGACTTTTTTGGGTCCCAGTGAACAAATCGAGACGCATCCCAAGACTGTTGAAGGGTGGGGACGGGGTCCATACAAAATCCCCCATGGTCCTTTACTGACAAATACTTGAATTGACAAGATAAGTCTAAACTTATCTTGTATATGCCAGTTATCGTGTAGCTCGAGTCATAACTCAATAACATTAATGCAAAGAAAAGAAATTTTAGTAGATCACATAAAGTAGGTACTCAGACTGGTTGTGGGTGTTCGAAAGAGATACTGCAGCCCCGGATGATATATGGTAAAAGAAGGAACATTAGGTTTTAGTCAGTAAAATTCTGACACTCTCCCCCGCTCCGCCCAGAGCGGAGGAAGTTACGTTTTCCATTTCCCATCCACAATGCAATAACAAAAAATATCTAAGTTAGATACATATATTTTTTTTTATAATTTTTTAACTGAAGTCAGTTGAAAACTTCATAATTTCTAACACCCATTGTTACTCAAGTACTTCTCTTTCAGCAGACAGCTAACATTTCCTTTGAATTAATAAAATAAACCTCGTAACCTCTGTTGGTTGCAAGCACTCGCCATTATTTAGCAGTAAGTAATAATGCTTCACTTTATATTACAGCGGCTTTCGAGTTTGGTTTTATTCCCGGCAACAAAGATGAATGACTGGTTAACTTTCTCTCCGATTGTTTATATAACACAAATACCAATAAAAATCCTAATATAAAAAAAGCGAAAATGAGTTTGTTTGTTTGTTACGTCTTCACGTCTAAATGTCTAAACCGATTTTGATGAATTTTGGTACAGAGATAGTTGGGACACTGGAGACAGACATAGGCATTTTAAAGTGAGATTTGAGGCAGAAAGAGGGAAGAAAAGGGAAAACTTAGCTTTGGTTTTACAATAAATAAGGCCCAAGGGCAAAAACTCCGCCGCGAGACGACTCCCGGCCACCGTAGATGCGGGCCTGTGGACGGTGAACAATGGGTAGCTTACCGTCCGTCCGTTTTTTTTTTAGTTTTTAGTTTAGTTAGGGCCTCCGCCTGCCGGGGTTGCGGGTTGTTCGAAAGAGATACCGCGGCCTCGGAACGTAAAGGGCAATAGAAGGAACATGGGTGGGTTTTAGTCAGTAAAAGTCTGACATGCCCCCCTGCTCCGCCCAGACCGGGGGAAGTTATTGGATGATTTCCCACCCGAAAACAAAAAAAAGGGCAAAAACTACAGATAGCAGGAAACCTCTAAATCAGGAAAGAGGAACTGTGTTACCCCGAATTTAACGCGAGCGAAGCTACGGGCAAAAGCTAGATATCTCATAAAAACTACATTCATCATTCTCTGGCCTTTATACCATTGTATTTAGAATCGGTGCACGGTGGATTTTTTTCCATATTTCTCTATTAGGTGTTATTTTAATTGTCACCAAAATTCTAGACGTAATTATGAACTTTTCTAAAGTAGGTACGTCCATAGTTACTTTGTCTCTTACTTTTATAGCATTCATAATCAAAATATTTCCACATTTTTCTCATAGAAAAATTCAACCACTCACGAAAAACTTCATTTTCTAAACCATACACAATTTCAGGGTAATTTTAATATGCTTTATTGTAATTTTCAAAAAAAATGTCTATTATTCCACTTTCAAGAAATGTTTTACACTTAAAACGTTACGTTTTTATTTCATCTCCTTACATCTCAAAACTTCAGTAAAATTTTGGTCACAAAACCTTTAAATTATGGCTTCATGAAACTATTTTATATTGCTGGTGGGAAATGGCACTCATTTGGCAAGTTATGATGCTCCAGAGACTAATTAAGTCAGAACCGCACCTAACAGCAGAGATTTTTTCTTATCCATTAAAACTTTATGGTATACCACTGTTTTTATCTATGTCATTTTGAAAATAAATTGTCGCTGTGAAAAAAGGTTTTATTTTTAATGAACTTTGTTATTAAGTAAGCTTGAAACGAAAGAATGTTTTACAAGCGAACTACTCCCAAATATGTTTGAGTGGGTTAATCGGATGCAGCAAAACAGAAAACAAGGAACTTCACTAAAGATTGCACAATAGTATGTTTAAATAAAATACTACACGCTCACACAAATACCCCTGTTGTTTTATTTATTTCAGCAAAAAGAGCCAATTTCATTTGGTAGTGCAAAATAAAAATATTCTATTTTATTAATGTCACGAACAAAACCATCATGATAATATTGCGCTCTGATTTATTATCTCTGTTTTGTACATTTTATGTTTTTTGTTGCAGATTAAACGAATAAAACGTAAAAATTTTACTATCTAATGTAATAAACTACATCCAATAATCTATGAGAGTATGCTACAGAGGGCAGCACAATCTCTGATAGAACAACTTCCTGCTGTAATGAAAGCATCTTCAATATTAATATGCATTCAGGTTATTGGTGGAAACTTGAAGTTGGTTCATCGGGAAGCACCCGATAACGTTAGCTCACAGGCACCATTATGAGAATCTATTGCTTAAACTGGGTCAAAGACTCTAGCTCCAATATAACTGAGTGATTTTAAGAACACATCGGATGCAGACTGACTGTAAAATGGTTATTGCTATTTAACTGGCTGAAACATTTATGGTGGTTCAGTTAAATAAAATGGGTATTTTGGGTGTCGAATACCTAGTCGCAAAGATAAAATTGGTTTGATAGCTTAGTTATAATAAAGTAGGAAACATACATAATTATTTCCCATAAATACGTCGAAAAAGCTAAAGGGAGGATCTTTTTGCTCCTTGAACTTTAAGGATTATCTTGTTACTTTTAAAAATAGCTAACCTTATGAACCTATCTAGCTTGTAACATCTGTATACTACCACATAAGTAATATTTTTTATAATTTTTTTTAAAAAAAACCTTGCATCATACTAGGAACTTCTCCTGAATAGTGGGTGCGTTTACAAACATTTAAATTCACAAACCCAAACAGCCAGACCCGGAACAACTACCTGTAGGCCATACGAATATTTGTACCCTGCGGGAATCGAATACGCGACACGCAGCGCAGCAGTCGATCGCTCAGCCATTGCGCCAACCGTGTCGACCAGTATTATGATTGCACAATGACACAAACACCATCACAATTTTGATCTATTTGTATTCAAGATGTCAATCAAAAGTACAATTCAAGCTTGATAGGTCAATGTACTTCAAAGCAATATTGCTATTGTATTCATTATTGTTTGAAGCTGCCGGCTTTGATGTTTTAAGAGAAAAACGAATGAAGTGAACTAAGAACAAATTGAACTAAAGAAACGTATTATTAACATGAATTGGGTTTTGGAAATTACTCTGAAAAAAAAAACAAATTTAGAACACTGGAACTACTCTGTTGTTCTAAATGTGTTATGTTTATTATAAATTACTAGCATTTTCCCCGCAGCTTTGCTCGCATTATGGTCGCAAACGATACGACAAGAACTTCAAAATATAGCCTATGGCACTCCAAAATAATGTAGCTTTAAATTAGTGAATTTTCGGAATCGCATCAACAGTTCTGAAGATTACCCCCCACATCCAAACCTACAAACTTCCGGATTATTACTTCCAGAGTATTTTCCTCCTTTTCCAATTCTTATACCTTATTAATTTCGTTACTATTATGCATGTGGGAATAGGGATTGTCTTGCTGCCGCTATTGCTTTTCCGAATTATTTCGATTAACTTGCAAATACGGCAGTATAAACAAATAAGTCCCATTCCTTTGTGTTATATAGTTTTGTCAGGCTAATTATAATTATCACGAAATTTTACTAGACAACCTTTTGTCTTGTTCTTTACAATAGGCTAGTTCCAAAAAAGCGTTGCTGCATTTTTTTCGCAACGAGTGACGATGACGTCACACTTAACTTTAATGGGCTATATCTTTACCATTGTTGGTTTAATTTACTAATAAAAAAATACGTGTCCCTTGTTTTTGAATAGGTAATCTAAAAGACGGACTAAATAGAATGTGATTACTTTGACCCAGGAAACTACCCTATTCTTTTATTTCCAAATTACCCCAAATTTAATTCTCCACCTCGTTTATTACCAGGTCTTATGACAACCAAACAAGCTCTTCTCAAGATTAATTTAATATTAATTAAGCACAACATTAAACTTAACGCAGGTTGTATCTTCCTTAACATCCTAAAATGTAACGGTAAATTTGCTTTAATCTGACCCACAGACGTCGTTTTGGGCATATTCGTCCTTTATAACCCGACCCACAACCTTATCACATGAAACATAATGCCTTCTAAGGTTTTGTTTTCATTTTTACATGTACTTGTGTAGCTATCTACTACATGAACGGGTATTCAACAAAGATGAATGAATGTTTGTGTCCCTCCGTTTGTTTAATGTATAACACAAGTACCAATACAAATTATCTCATGAAAACTACATTCTCTGACCTTTATTCCGTTGTATATGTATTAGCGTGGTTCTTTTCATACTTTTGTATAAGTCCAAGTTAATATATATTATATGTTAATATGTGCATGTATGTTAATAGACACCGCCTTTCTAGCCTTAATGATTAACTTTTAAGTAAAGTTAAACTTGTAAGCACATCCATAATTACTCTGCTTTCTCTTATTTTTATAACATTAATTCACGAAAAACTTTATTTTCTTAACCATACACATAGGTAATGATCACGGTAATCTGTTTTATTTGGTTTGGGATACTCAAAATGGGATATTTTTTACCTTCTAAGATTTTGTTTTAATTTTTATATGCAAATGTAAGCAATATATAGGAACGGATATTCGAATATGAAATATCTATTGAAGGCTTGATTAAATTGACTCTAAACCTAATCTATACTACTATAGATAATATTAAGAGTGAAGTTTGCTTGCCAATAAATTGCCCATCGTATCCGAAAATTCTTTTAGTCGTGGGTATATTTAGAACTAGTTGTCACCCGTTCTTTTTTTTGTAGGAAGGTTCTTAATTCCATTTTTGTTCGTATTCTTTACCTGACGTCTCCAATATTAAATACTCTATCATCTGCCTTTCGTTATCTGACGTCACCTGTATAATTGACGTTAACATTTGTCAAAAAGTTGAATATGGACATAATGTAGAATTTGTTTACAACAATGTTAATTACTGATATAATCTGCAGCGTTTGCTGGTATACCTGGTTTGCTAGTTTGCTGGTGTACCTACGTGATATGGGCAAAAATGTTGTGTCTTTTTCTACAAACGTTACTAAATAAATAATTTAAGTGAAGTAATGTAATATTGCTCTCCCGCATGCATAAGTTAATAGCGTGATAATAGCGTCCAACTTAAAACCTATTTCCTTGCCAAAAAACTCATTTATTACTATCCGATCTGCAAAAACAAAACTACCAACAAACAGAGTTACTTTCATAGGTATTTATAATATTAGACTAGATTACCGAGCATCATTTGCTATATATAAAACGTTCCCGTGACATAATTTGCGGTCATAACGCAAGCAAAGCCACGGGCTCTTCAATTATAAACGGAAACTTCTATCAAACAATTACCTACTGTACAGACATAGTTTGTGAACTCTAAGAAGATCAGTTAATTTCAAACAAAGATTAGTCTGTTAACAAATTGGCCGAAACAAGACTTACAAAGCGCTTTATCATCCCTCAAATTTGTTAAGTCAATCGTTCAGCAAAACTTAAATTGAAAACATAACGAGAGATGATTTACGACAAATAGACCCTTTCCCTTAAGATAAATAAAGGGACGCCTTTCAAACAGCATTTGAGACGGGCCTGTATTCTTCTCACGAGTTTCGTATTACCGACCAAAAGTGTATAAGTAGAGACGTCGGACGACCGATCTGAAGGCTTTTGCAACTTTTGCTTTGATGCCAACTAGAATCTTTTAAAAGTTTTAGCGTCAAACCGTCAAACAAACAAACTTACAAACTTCTGCTTTCGAAGCCTTGATCGATCACCTTTATTCAGAATTAGTTTAGTTAGAAAATTGTGATATTCTTCAAACAGTTCTAAAGGAAGAGCATCAGAGGAAGATTGATATGTAAATGGTTTAACGCGCATAGTCTGTGAACTTTCCCTAATGTAAATGTATTCAAAAGTTATAAAGTCAAACTAGTCAACTGCAAAACGCATTCGCACCAGAGATGTTAACATCAAGTTTTGAGACTGTCTAGACTACAAGTTAGAAAAGCTGTTTGTACTATAACTACATTGAATGTTAAGGCTTACAAGATAAAACAAACAACTTTTTATGATTTTTAAATTTATTAGCTTTAAAATGTTAATGAGAAAGTTAATATTTTTGTGTCTTAGCTCTGTGTTTTTTTTTTAATTTTCCTTAGTTTCTTTTCATCAATGTTTGATAAATAACAGCTGTGTACTCGTGAATCTATTGAATTATAAATAAAATAAATAATTTATTTCCCAAAATAATATTTTTATAAATGGAAAGGTTTTAATGGAATAAATGGAAACTTTGTTCTCAAAAATACAGTTACACACTGAATTCAAAAGAATTTTTTATTTGGTTAGTTTTTTTCACAGAACTTAAGGCAGAAAACTTTTGTGGCCAAAATAATCCGCCGTTCGCCGTTCCGTGTTGTTAATAATTTTCAGGTTTTATGAAAAAAAAGAGTAATGTTAATTGTTTTATAGGAGCTAGATTATAGTCAGCCATATTAAGAGAAGGCTCTACGGGGGTTGCAGTTTGTTCGAAAGAGATACCGCTGCCCCGGAACATAAAGGGCAAAAGAAGGAGAAACATGGGTGGGTTTTATTCAGTAAAAGTCTGACACTCTCCCACGCTCCACAGCTCATAGCGGGAGCGGTGGAAGTTATTTGATGATTTCAGAACTAGTTTTCAGTGCCTTAGAGGCTGAAGAGTCGAGGAAGTTTCTTGGGTACGTGGGCAATAAAATGCAATCTCTAACAGAAAAGTTTTTAAGCCCTGTTAATGATAATAATTATATATAACGATGGTAGTACATAATTATGTGAATCAATGTATGCGGCGTCTCCCAACACAAACAATAGCCCAGCTTCCATTTTGCACAGTAAACCTAGTCATCTGCAAACTCGAAGGCGCTGTACAAAGCAAACACTTCGTAAAACGTCTAGATTTTCGTCGCAAAGTTAGCCGTATCTGTACATGCCACTAGCCAAAAAAATTTTCGTCTCGAAGTTCTCAATTTTTTCAGCGACAACCATCATATTTTTTATATCTATAACAAAGGAAATTTTATAGACTAAAGAGATATCTAAAATTTTTCAAACACGGAACTGTATTTTTTTTTTATATTCAATTAAAACTCCAAATGACCTACATTTTGACGGACATGATATTCAAATAAAATCAAACACCGAAATATTTTCTACCTTATTCTATTCTTTCGATGCAATACTATCGTGTACTTGTGTCAGACCATGCCCAGTCTGTAGGCAGCTAGCCTCACTTCCGCGAATACCTAAAGATTAGCTTGTTACCGCGCCTATGACTGAGTTTTGACCTGTTTGTTCTTATAATAGCGTTTAAGAATATATATCATAAAGTAACTCATACTAAGTTAACCTTTTTCACTAATGTTATCTAAATATTGTTAAGAAATTTATTGTCCTAACACTAATTATTAGAAAATGCCGCCTGTGATACAAGGTTAATTTAACCTAGTACAGGCATTGAAATTTGTTATACCAACATTATTTCTAGGATTTATATTGTATTTATAGTGCCAATTGTTTCATCTTTTAATGAATGTATTATTATTTATTATATAGGTGAGCTTTTGCTTAATTAAACTGAAAAAGTTCAATTAAACTGTTGTATCATCATGTTTTATCTGTGACATTTTATCTTTTTGCCATCGATACGCTAAGAAAACCCAGCATTTTTGTCATTTCTGCCAAACCTATGAAGAAAAAACGGTATCTGTATTATAATATTTCTTCAGAAATAATTCCAGTATCGAGAATTTATTTATTATTTAAGTATTTCTCCAAAAAAATATAAATTATTCAACTGATTTGTCTGACATGTATCTTCAATCTACTATTTTACCCTAACGTCATTCGATACTTATTTTTCTTACACAGCCTTCTTTCTACAAGTCATCTTAAATCTATACTTCTATACTTACTAATATTATAAAGCTGAAGAGTTTGTTTGTTTGTTTGTTTGAACGCGCTAATCTCAGGGACTTCTGTTTGGAATTGGAAAATTCTTTTAGTGTTGGATAGTCCATTTCTTGAGGAAGGCTATAGGCTATATAACATCACGCTACGACCAACAGGTGCTGAGCAGCGAGGGTGAAACCGCGGGGAACAGCTAGTTTAACAATAAACTCCTATTACATTTGTTAGATTATAATACATCCCTGTTGCTATAACTAGTATTAAATTCAATAATGAAACTCCTTTCACAAAACATATCGATTCTTACAGTACGTAAGAATTTTATCACCGAACTCTACAATTTTCATCAACACTTTTGCAGACGGTTTAAAACGGTTTCAGTAGTAAATTAATAAAATAAATAAGCATAATTATTGATCTTGATCCTGCCAGCAGCAGGGATTGAGTATTCACAGTTTGACATCCATGTCACGCAATTATAACGTGGAATTGAATATCTCAGACAGTAACGTGACGCAAACCTCCGACTGTCGCGTTAAGTTGTCAAGCTTCGACGTTCTCGCGTCACCTATTCGAAGATAAGTGATTTTCGTGAGAAGAGTCGGTTCAGGAATATATGCGAAAATGTTTGAAAACTTGTTATTGGCATGGAGGAAAATAAGATCACAATTATTTTCACCTAGGGGCCATACAATGCCGACAATAATAATAATTGATCAATTTTATCTTTGCTTTAACTTCGCAAAGCAGCATTTGAACCTACACAGACGAATTTGTATGTAGTTATGTTATGTTCTGGATTGGTTTCCATACGTGTCACGCCTCAACAAAAGACTACAATAACGGACGCTTTATTTCGTGATTATGCGCAAAAAAATGGCATTAGTAAGACGCAGGATGGGGGGGAAGCAGCGGTCTGAGAGTGTTTGCAGAAAGTTTTAAATGGGCCTACAATGGATAGGTTTATCTACATGTCAGACATGAGACTTGATAAATCTATCTCCAATTTTGACTACTTTTATTATTCTGTTTCTGTACTTATGTGTCATCATCATCATTTTCCTGCCCTTGTCCCATTCTATTTGGGGTCGGCGCAACACGTTTTCTTCTTCCATTCTCCCCTATCAGACGTCACGGCATCATTTACTTTTTTCTCTTTCATATCATTCCTTACACAATCCATCTATCTTTTCTTTGGCCTTCCTCTCGATCTCCGTCCATCAACATTCAGATCCATCACTGTTTTAGTCACGTTTGCTTCGTCCCTCCTCATTAAATGTCCATACCAAGACAAACGACTCCCTTTCATTTTTTCTGTAACAAGCACAACATTCATTTCTTCCTCTAATATACTCATTCCTAACCATACATTCATCTCAACATTCTCATCTCCGCTACATGCAATCGTTTTGTACCTCCTCTTGTGTGATTAAGTGTTATTATTAACACTTGAAACAGATGATATTGCAAATGCCATGATCACCATCGCCATAATTGGATTAGTTCATCCGTAATCATGGCGTTTGCAGCATCGCCGAAATATCGGAAACCCGAAACAAATGTCAAACATGGTAAATATCCCGTTTCAAGTGTTAATAATAATATTAGTGACCAGTTTAAAAACTGATTAAGTGTTATTTATTACTAACAATTTTTTTAAGTTTTATACTAAGACGCTATGGGTCGTATTTACTAAATAGATGGACAAGCGACGATTGAGACAGACTGCACCCGCAACCAGAACACAGAATATTGTGGCCCACAGATTGAGGAAGTCTTATCTAGTTATGAACCAGTGAATAAGTAGATTTAAATTAAGTTTTCATAAACAACAAAATCAACAAATGGGGCCTTATGGTAACTGACAGCTTAACGAAGTTTCTTCCTGAGAACAAAATGAAAACTTTGTATTTTACGCACGAGTGTTTTCTGAGGTTTTGACTTGTAACTTTATATCTTAGTGTTTTTTTTATTTATTTGAGAAGTTTTTTTTAACTATTTAGTAAAACTAAAACAACCTGTCGACAAAACAAAAAAAAGCGAGTCAAACTCGTGGACCGACGGTTACGTATAAACTTGCGACATAAACAGTCATATCTTTTAACTGCGTAGACTTACAGGATGGATTTGACAGCACACGCAGACATGGTTTAAATTTCAACTAGATACCTTCACGCGTTCCCGAGATAAAGGTAGACGGACAACAAAATGATCCAATAAGGGTTCCGTTTTTACCCTTTGCGGTACGGAACCGTAACAACTGTAAAATACCGGATAAAATGGAATAACGTCGCGGGTCGTCTTGATTCCTCTTTTTCCTTTGGCGGTGCGTGCGAAGATGTGTCGCTGCCAGTATACGTGCGACGTGCGTGTCGACGGCGCGTTAGTGTTCCACGCGCGTCTCAAAGAGATGTCGGCAATGCAGTTAGCCCTGCCAGGGCCACCACTTGCCGGGGTTGCGGGTTGTTTGAAAGAGATACCGCGGCCCCGGAACATAAAGGGCAATAAAAGGAACATGGGTGGGTTTTAGGCAGTACAAGACTGACACTCACCCCCCCGCTCCGCCTAGAGAGGGGGAAGGTACATACCTTCCTCCAGTGTTTTGTTTGCACCACTATTTATTTTTATTTAGTAGATAATCGCCTTACAACTATCATCATACTATTAGGTTTTTTGTGCCTAATGCGATAATGTGACAATAAATAAAAAAAAAACATGGCGAAAAAACTCTCATCAAATGCTTAGCCTTTTCGTAACTATATTGGGATCGACTTCCAGTCTAACCGAATGCAGCTAAATACCAATTAGCAAACAGACTCTATTTTGAAAAAGACTGAACAAAGTTTGGTATTTGTTACATCATAGTTTGATACGGTTTCTAAAATAGCCTAAACGCTTGCATTATACTTATATAAACATGTAGGTAATAAACCTAAACTGTTTTAAATTCTTGTAAATAACCATGAAGCGTTGTTGTTGACCTTTTTTGTTTGCGTGAATTTGGAAGGAGATTCGTAAATAAATAAGTCATCTACACAAAGAACATTTACGTCGCTCAACGGTCATGACCGCTACCCTAGAACGAATTAATTTGCTTTAGCCTAGCAATTTAAAATCTCGAAAACCCAGGGTTACCTGTTATTTTGGACATATTGGCTTAGAGGTGAATGATTTAGTCGGCAGGTCATTTATTTTATTTTATTTGACCTTAGCTTCGTTCGAAAATCAAACAATTGAAAAAAAACATTTCACTTCACTTATTTATTTATTTAATGGTGTTTGTGTTGTTTTGTTTTCAAATGTAATGGTTGACAAAAATGACAGCTGTGATCGAAACTAATTTTGTAGTGACCTGACAAAACTCAACTCAAAGTAAATATTGCTGTACACTGCTGTCAAGAACTAAGCAGATCATATTTTTACAATACACTTCCTCGAAAACTGGTTCATAATGCACTACAATTAGGTTCAACATGGGAAATATTTCACACACGTGCTTTTTTCTCATTTAGCACAACAAGGGCTTTAATTTTTTCCATATCATCACGGATAACTATTAACAACTGCTCAAATCCGTAAAGCCGGCGGTATAATAATTTGCTTTTAACAACCAATTGACATTTATTTGAGTTCTAAAATCAAAAAAATGTTTAAAGTTCCTTCTTATTTTTAATTTTAGGCTGTTCAACGATGTCATGTTTCTCCTTTAGTATGAGAAGATAAAGCGCGGGGTTTCCGAATTATCCTTTTTAATATTTATTTCGTTTCGCGTGGAATCGATTCCTACGTTTTTAATATCTTAAATATATTGTCATTGGCAATAAGCACGAATAGTGCGAAACTAAAAACAAAAAAAAAAGTGCGGGGAAAAATTAAATTAAATCATAGTTTCATGTTGATTTATGACAAAAGTACTTTTTGTTCAGTTATTTAATTTCTCCGACGAATTAAACGACGTGACGACTTAATTCACGTGAGAATTTGTCACTGCTGTTCTCGGCTCTATAACGCTCTCTCCTGGCGGCTCGTACGTTAAATCCGCCTCGGCTGCCATGACAAAATTTCCTCACTTAAATCAAAATGATTCATATGAGTACCTGACAACACCAAGAACCGCGATAATGCACTGTAGCACTGTCTCAACATGTATCCAAATCCATTTCAGTTTAGCGATATACATTCCACAGTCGATATATCGTTGTAACATCATCCGCTCGAGTAATCGTACACTCTCAAAGCCACGTCGTAATTGCTACATGTAGTACATAAGGTACCTTTCCACGTTTGGAATAAGGAAACAATATTCAATTGGACATAATACATAATTATTTAAATATTCTACTTCACCAAGTCCAACAAAGTTTCAAAACATTTAATAACGTATCAAGGTTTTCATCTGGCTTTTCAGAAAAGAAGGTGCTTACATTTGCATTACCATAAAACAGAGAGGGCCAGCTGTTCTCAAAATAACATGTTTATTTAGTAACATGTAGAATTGTAGACCCAGTGTTGTAACATGGTTGCTTGGAAAGAGCTAAAAATAACTGTTCTTGGTAACTTATTGTAAAAGGTTAGTTTCTTTTTTCGTTTGTTGCTCTAATTTATGATAAAATACACAAAATATTTTAAAGCAGCTTTTACTAGACTGTATGATGTCTACTTTAAAACCTAGGTCTTAAAATACGTTGATTATTTTATAAGCGCGTTTTCAGACATACAGAAAGAACCTTTCTCTTGTATAGTTATAGATCTGGCAGATATTTTATAATGTATACAAAAGGTACATAATATATTATATCAATAAAATATTAAAGTAGTGTGTTGTAAATTATACGTCCTGTTTCTCAATGCAATGTCTTACATACATAGTAATAGCACAGGTTAAAAATTTTAATCTTATCCGTATTGAATCCTCATTTGAATATCCATTGTTGATAAGCTATCAGAGAATGGGAATTGTTTTAGGAGATTATTTTTTAATCTCATCTACGTGATAAAACATACAATAAATATTAACCAGCCGATCACGTGTTTATAGATATGAATGACTAATACAAAGATAGTATCGCGGGTTCGATTCCCGCACGAAACAAATATTTGTATGACCTACTGATAGTTGTTCCGGGTCTGGCTGTTTGTGTATGTGAGTTTAAATGTTTGTAATCGCACCCACGATACAGGAGAAATTCCTAGTGTGGGGCAACGATTTAAAAAAAAAGAACGATGTGTGCAGAAGGGTAACAGCCAAGGTGTTTGGATTTGTATCCTGTTGATAACAATAGGCTCGCCCCCGTTTACATGGGACTTAAACGTAACTGGCAAAACACCGGTGTGCTACTAGGTAAACCCCCACTTTATCCTTCAGGGAAGAAAGGCTAATTTATTGAGGTTTCTCACATTTTTGACGTAATATCAAGTTACCTCTAAGTATACAATATTGAATAGTGAAAACGATTGTTGCACGTAGTTTTTTCTCACTGAGTATGCACTCGTGTAAGATATTAATGAAATCTATGACCTCGCCAGTAAACGTAATTCTTTTTTTATTTCATATCGAATAACAATCAAAAACTGATCAAATTCTTCTGGCACTGTTCTTTCCAGAGAGTAAGGAGGCGATTGTTTTTAAGGCCTAAGTATAAAAAAAAAATTGGGTGTATCAACTGAATATCACAACTTACTTAAAAAAATAAATTGACATCTAATTGTTCTTATTTCAAAAATATTTTCATTTCTTATTTTTAATGTTAAGCTGTATAGCGATGTCATGTCTTTGTTTCTCCTTCAGTAGGTATGAAAAGACAAAGCGCGGGGAAAAATCTAATTAAATCATAGTTTCATATTGATTAATGACAAAAATACTTTTTGTTCTGTTACACGTGTTTCTTTTTTAAAGCGCGATAAAACTCGCGTGCAAAGATTTTCATAACAACGTAGGTACATCAGCACTAGGACATCACTCTATGTTCTGTTAACGTATCTCAGTGCGTCGTCCGCGTAAATTGTCGAGCCATTACATTTTCCGGCCTGATCTATCCGGCCACTCAACGATACCATACGTGATAGCGCTTAAATACAGAGCCGTAGCATCATTCGCACAGTCGAATAGCTACGCAGAATGCCAGCGCGTAAAGGAGCTTAAGTCTGCTCAAATGTTCGAGTGTATTTGCAGTACTACAAAACGGTGCTTGATCGGTACTTCTCGGCGATTAGTCGTGCGACAAAAACTGATTCACACGCAGGAATCTGAAATTGCGTGTCAGAAAACGCTCTGGGCGACAAAACCTGTTTATCGCAGAAGTCTTAACAGGCGATTAAGGAAAATCGGTTTGCGCTATAATGATATTTGTGGGGGCGACTACACAATGCTATTTAGTAGATGATTGGAATCTGTTATACCCATTACCCGACACATTCCTAACGTAATGTGGGTAGCTTGGGGCGTGTGTTCGCACCTTTATCTTTAATACCGTTGCTGATTTTCTCATTAAAGATTATCTTGTTTAAGAAAAGATATTATGGCGAGGCTGGATTTGCAATTGTGGTCTGATAATTGAATTAGCATTTTACAATATTTACCGAGAAAATTGTTTCGTGTGGCCAGGGCAAAGCGGTAGGCAAAATATTGTAGGCACTAAACCACTTTATTAAGACCTTTCTTAGTTTCATGACGACTAGGTTAGGACTGAAAAAAAATTTAAAAAATTGTCACATTAGGAATATTTAGAGCACTTTTTTTACTGTGACAGAAACCATACCAGTAAAAGTTAGAGGTCAAGATAGGAGTGCGACATGATCAGACAATGATAGTAGATAATTATGATTATCAGCAATTTATGACTTGGCTTGAAAACACCTTAAATGTATAAATGGCTGTATAAATTTGAGAAAAAAAAATGGAACTATGATTTTAAGATTACAGTGCGATGTATGTATTATGTTCTGACCTGAAAATAATAATTTCAACGAAAAGGAGAGGTTGTATTTGTAGACCACCCACAGCAACAATAAATTATTATTATTCTATCCTAAAATCAGGTAAATAACTGTACCTACATATATATTTTAGTATACTGCTGTATACATTGATCAAATAGAAACAAACAGGAAGGGCCAACAATGATGAAATCCTCTATAATGTGTTATGTGAAGGGCGCTCGGAGGCTCGACGGCTCGCGTCACAGTAATCGATAAGCATCCCTTTTCTAAATGATTGATGTTGTAAACTGGGCCGGCAGTTACCGCACACCTTGCGTCGTGTAATCAGCCACGAAATATTTGTTTATAAACTTTAAGGTTACAGGACTTGTCAAACATACCTACAGAAAAAAAGAAAATACATGATATAATTGAATGTATTTTTAGGGTAACGTACTCAAAGGGTAAAACGGGACCCTATTACTAAGACTGCTGTACATCAATCTGCCCGTCTGTCCGTCGGTCACTAGACTGTTTCTCATGAACCGTGATAGTTTGACAGTTGAAATTTTCAAGTATTTCTGTTGTTGTAGCGGCAACAGAAGAAAAACTACAAAACAGCTTGTATGTAATAAACATGTTTTTTTCGCCGAGTACGCGGTGTGAACGTAACTAAATATGTACGTCGCTTTTTTAATCGAAAATACAATGATCGACGTATTTACTATACCTTTACTTCAGGTGGTCGCACTAATGCCTCAGAAAAAAAAACAGAAGGGGATGGATTCAAAACATATTATTTTTAAAAGAATCACTACATATTATAAACGTTATGCGGTTTTTTTTATAGATAGGGTGATAGAGAGGTAAAATTTATAAGATTATTATCTAAATTGCACCCCGGCAAAGCCGGGACGGGTCGCTAGTTATTAATAAAAGATTACTAGTTATAGACAGCACGTTAAAAATAATAATCATCAGTTATTTTCCATTATTGATCATCATTATGTTCTTCACTTCTTTTGGTGCACGAATTAGAAAAAGCTGGCCCCGAGTCAGACACGCGTACCGAGGTTTCCGTGCAAACTTGCAACATAAACGGCTATATCTTTTGACTTCGTAGACTTACGCCCGGTTCCAATAAACAAAAAACAATTCGTTTTGCTTACGGATGTATGTAGTATTTTCTACGAGACGTATGTCAAGATACTACTATCCGTAAGCAAAACGAATCGTGTTTGTTTAGAGGATTGATTTGATCACAGCACAAAAACACCATAGACTTGAGTAAATAGTTTTAATTTCATCTCGATACCTCTACGCGTTCCCGACATAAAGGGTTTTGACAGACACAGATAGACAACCAAGTGAACCAATAAGGGTTCCGTTTTTTTCCTATTGAGGTACCCTAAAAATAGCTAAAAATAAAGAAATCTTTTTTTCATACAAAATATGTTTGCGTGTGGCCGCAACTCGCCTGATATTTTTCATAAAACAAATTCAATAAATAAAACATAAGAGCTAAACGAATGTGATTGAATGCAAATCCTACTAATATTATAAATGCGATTTTTGTGAGGATGGATGGATGGATGTCAATACGGCTGAACGGATCTTGATGAAATTTAATACAGATGTAGAATATGGTCTAGAATAACACATAGAATACTTTTTTTTTCGATTTCACGCGGGTGAAGCCGCCGGCGCTAGCTAGTATAAAATATGTTTACGTTTGGCCACAACTCGCCTGATATTTTTCATAAACCACATTCAAAAAATAAAACAAGTGCTAAACGAATGTGATTGAATGCAAAAACAAACATATTCGTCCACCAAAACAATGACAAGTCCTCTAACACTACTACAGTTGGGTTAGTTCTATCTAAATAATAAATCAATTCAGCGAACAATAACAAATGACATAACACCGTTGTAATAATGCCTGTTATTAATAACTGCCCACTGACGGCTGTAGATAAGGTACTGGCATAATAGGGGCCCAAGGAACATGCCCATTTTATTACAGAATTATCGTTAGGCGAAATTGACCGCGATCAACCTAAAAACTTCGCTTTAACTAGCTACATACAAAAGAGCGATAAAATTAGTGTTTCTTGATGCCGCTGAAGGTTTTACGACATGAAAATAACCTAAAAAAGAAATGGTTACCTTTATTAGCGGTAAGGGCGTAAAATATAATGTTACGTTCGAAGTTGGCCGTGTAATATTGTTATTGCCCAAATGATGGCGATAAGAAATAGATAAAATATAAAGTTCTATTTCTTTGGGGTCGAAATGTCCTATTAAGTGTAGGGTGGATTTCAGTGCTGACCTTGCGATGAATATAACTACTTTGGTGGTTATAGTGGTAAACTTTTGACCTGTAGATTTGAGTTGTGTGCTTTTTTTTTAATGGCATCTCGCAGTTCGACCTAGGAGGTCGTTTGCTGCTTAACCGGTCAATCCCTGTGGATGCCTTGAAGTTAAGGCCTCCAGCCAGGGGATTTGAGTTGTGTGCATTGAATGTACCATTAATGTACCGACGGGAGTGTGCTTCTATAGTCTCTCGGTTTTTTAAGTTTCTGTACCTCATAAGGAAAAAACGGAACCTTTATTGGATCATTTTGTTATCCGTCTGTCTGTCTGTCAAGACCGTTCATCTCGGAAACCCGTGGAGATATCTAGTTGAAATTAAAAACACATACTAAACTCTGTAGTCCTTTTGTGTTGTTAAAAAATTTGCCCTCTAAGTGTGCGCAGTCAAATGATAGGGCTGTTCATGCCACATGTTTCTGCAAAACCCTTGGTGCGCGAGTCTGACTCGCTCTTGGTCAGTTTTGTTTCGTTGTTGGCTATTGATTTACTAACTTTTGCTTTATATAGGTGTATGTACTTCTACAGATACACTGTGGCAGTAGTTTAAGAGACTAAGTCCCAACACCATGAAGTTTTACGATTACAAAATTAAGCTTCTATAAACAAACCTTTCAAAAAACCAGTCAAGCATTTCAGAAAAGGATTAACAACAAAACAATTGTTTCGACAGTTCAAAAGAAAATTGAATAAACAAACAGGATTAGTAACGCTAACCCTAATGTTCTTAAGGTTCATAATCAATCAACACGCACGCACGGCCGTAATTAGCGAGTTCCTTGATAGATCACCGGAAGGCACGCCGATGGAAACAATAGGACAGTCCTGAAGCTTGATTTATTTGCACTACGAGCCATTAACATTGAGAATGTTTGTTTTGGAGGTCCCTAAGATTGGGTTTGTTGAAATTTGCAACTGGCTTAAGGATATTGAGTGATTGAAATTGTGTCGATAATACTTATTTCGATTATGTGTCTGCTGAGGAGCCTCTGCTTAGCATGAGGGATCAACCAACAAGTTTCCCAGCAGGGCACAACTTAGCCAGACTCCCGGGTAGGCTGTTGTTATGTTTTAAGCTATTGCATAGCTTCTATCGCGGGCCTTGAGCGCGTGGACCTAATCCAGAAATTCCGTAACGAAGAAAAACATGACGCTCCCCACTCCGACGGGCACGGAGGTGTGGCTTGTCTAACGTCGTTTACACAATACGGTCAGTTATTTCAATCCCGATTCTAATGTTCTAATAGCGTGTTTGGTAGAGAATCGGATAGTCAATCGACATTACGCTGGATCAAACCCAAGGTCTTGTTTTTCTTTTTGCGACTTCTTTTCATTGGAAGTACTTTTTAAATATTTTATTTAGATTGTTTTTATTTATTGCATAAGTTGATAAAAAATGCTATGCAATAGCTTTACCGCGGCAGCCCCCGAGTGCCACACGTATTTTTTTTAAGGAATTTCTTATTTAAAGTCTAGATTTGTGACCGGTTGGTGACAATAGGCAACAAGGTACCACTAAGTGTACCATACCAACAGTGTACCATAGGTCAATAAATGTACTCCTCTGTCTTCCCCTATCGTGAAATAGTGGCGTAATATAATACTGTCACCTAAGACTAAGACTCTATTCTACCTCACAAATTCAATCTACTATTTTATTTTGAAAGACTACGTTGGGATAAATTACGAAACTAGTATATTTGATAAATCGCTCAATCTTTGAATTCAAATTGACGTTCGAATCTTCTTCTCCATTTCAGTTTTTTTCGACAAAACGATTCGCCACAAAAACCTGGCTTTTGCAATATCTCAGACATTTATTCAACTTCAAAGTCATACATATCTTTTTAGATTTTATTTCTTATCGCTTACGTATAAGATTCAATCTTGATATATATATTTTAAAAAATATACATAGAAAAAGAAATTTATGTAATTTATATAAAGAGGTATAAGTATTAAATAGTACACCCATATGTTAGGGGCGAGCCTTTTGCCATCAATCAACACAAACCCAGACTCTGTGATTTCTACTGAGAAAATCCGAATCAAAAAATATAATTAGACTAGACCCAGAACCTATATAATGTTTCTTTTTTTTGTATAGAAGCTTTAGGCGTTTATAAATGGGCTAAAGTTGAAATGAAAGATATTTATTTTTATATTCCATCGCATAACTACAGCTTCTAATGTAAAACAATTAAAAAACGCTTCAATAATTAAAGCTTATTGAAGCGTTTTTTAATCGTTTAACGCAGTTACTTAGCAAGTAAGTCTTAAATTAAAAAAAAAACTGTTTTATAATAAACTAAGGGGTTAAATATAATGACCACCATAAAATGCTTTGATACCCTTAGTTATGTAACCAAAAATATCTACTTAACACCAGAAAAATAATGTCTAAAATTACAATAGTACCAGCTATTTTAGTCACGACTGCACTTTAAATTGTATTCGACCACTAAATTTAGTAAATGATCACCAAATCTAATCGAATTATAACCTCATTATGGTTAACTCCACGACTCAGAGTACCCCGACTCGGATAGGTTAGGTAAGTGGTTTTTTTAAATATATTTTTTTTTTAAATGCTGGTTTAATTTTGGTGACCATTTACTATTTTTGGGTTAACCACGATTTATTTGGAGTCATTTTGCTTAAATAGGATAGCAAAGTGTTAAAACTTTGGTTATAATTTTACATTAAAATGCGGTTTCATTTTGGTGATCATTTACTATTTTTGTCTGCTATTTGTTACTATATCTGGTGGTAAGTTAAACATAAGCCTTAAACTAACATTAAATTTTAAACTAGCTTATCAGAACCTTTGAAACTAACTGAAAAATTAATACTAAATATCGGTTTATTTAGCACATATTCTACAAAAATCCTTCTCAAGTAAAGAATAAGGACATTAATCTAATCAAAATGTTTTCAAGCTGAAATCAATTTCCTGAGGAAGTTTCTTTACAGATTTTGATCAATGAACGAAACCATTATATGCAAATGTAAATGCTGAATAGCTAAGATTTCTTTTATACAAGGTAGCTACAACAAGAAACCATTTTTAGTGAAATCGATATAATAAATAAGCTTTGATGTTCTATTTCTCAACCTCCCGTGTGGTGATTATGAAACTGACCACATTTCTTCGGCAACTATTGGAAATCCTTTTTTTATTTTACTTTATATGTTGATCAACAGAACACGCATATTCCTATCCCCCCTTTCCTTCCCAGTACCCAGTTAATGCCGATACTTTTACATATAACATCTATGAATGAATAGGTTCCAATATTAAGACAAGGCTGTTAACTATCAGAGAGGCCTGCCAGGGCCACGGCCTGCCGGGGTTGCGGGTTGTTCGAAAGAGATACCGCGGCCCCGGAACATAAAAGGTAATATAAGGAACATGGGTGGGTTTAAGTTAGTACAGTCTGACAGTCCCGCTTTGCCTAGAGCGGGGGAAGTTATTTTATAACTATGATACCCTTATTCAACCCCGGCGAGGCACCGACGAAATCTCTAGTGTGAAATTTCAACAACGATCCGACAATTTAACATGAAAGTTCTTAATAAATAATAGTCAAAGGTGACCTCGTTTTTAGCTCCGAGCCAGCCCTCGTGTCAACTACTCACTTAACATTCAAGTTGTTAGTTAATCATCAATTTTCCATCCCTAACCAAGTCTCTTTAATTAAGTTATTGTGACCCTCATTCCGACCCCTTTATACTTGTCGGGCAAAGCCATTGAGCTTATTTATTATAATATTAATATAACACTATGATTTTCAAAAACATGATTTCTATTAGAATTCTTCTTTGTCATATAGCTACGCGAGTAAATTTCTGTCCGTCTAAATGAAAAGTCACATCAATTTGAAGTTCAAAGGAGCAAAATAACGTCAGACATTTTGAGAAAATCTTAATCAAAATATTCTGTTCGTAGCCGTCATTACAAATATTGGATTTGCACTTAGATATTTATTTATTTGAAGAGAACCTCGCAAAAGGTTCTGTTTAATAAACATCTACAAGTTCATATGACTTCAATATGTTGCAGACTTGAACCACATAATACAAAATTCCGGAATACTTTGGTAGCTAAGCGAGGTCTTAGGAGAAGTTTGCAAACATTCCACTATTGTTTGACATAAAAGTTTAAGTTGGAACCGCCGAACAAAATAGTTGGCACAAACAAAGATGGGATCTTAGTTACCTGAGGGTATACAAAAGGTGATGTATACTTTACAACGTACCTGTTAGTTTAAACTGGACAAAGTGTTTCAACTGGACATTTCTGAAACGTTCGTTAATTTGGAAAGGGCGTGTTTAATTGTTAAAGTGTGTTAAACTGGCCGAAAATTATGTGTCTAGACGGGGCATTATGTAACAGTAATCTCGTTGCTATAACTTACATAACTTACAATAGTAAGTACATCATAAAGGACGTGCTTGGAGAACGTGAATTTTGCACCTTCGTGGAATTTAGTGTTTGGCGCTGATCTTGAATTTAGACATTTTCAACATTGCTTGTTGAATCTGTCTTGAATTTATTTAAAACCATCTGTCACGCGTTAAGTAAATAAAGATAGACTATATAGTTTTTTTAAACTTCAACCCAACTATAAAATATACTCGATTTGGCGGGAGCACAGCCGTACCTCAGATAATACAATACTTTATAAATAACAAACATAACGCTACGAAATATTTTCGGAACAATATCCCGTAGAACATTCGAGACCGATATACTGATACGGCGGTAACTGCATCGGTTTTGATAAACTTTTAACGATTTATGATAGAAGCGGTGACGCGACGGCCATTCACTGCAACCGCTCTCCGTTCAATGGCCACCGATAGTTCCGCAATGCAATTTAAGTTCGTTTGCTATAAAGAAGTTAAGCGGATAACAGCTTGAAGCATTTTTATTTTTTTTATCATATATTATATCTGCTTGTTTCATTGCCTCGTTAGACTTGTCCTGTCCAGGCGTTAGTACTGAGTATGCCCATAAAAACAGGGGATGAGATTATTTAGGTTTATTAAAAATGACACAAAAAATACAAAGAAAATACAAAGCACGTCTTATCTAGTCACTACGGCAAAATTATACTGTTGCACTCAGGTCAGAGAAATGACCCTCAGCCCTCGCAACATTTTCCCTCTCCGCTGTACTCATAGTTTACAATTATACAAACGATATCTCTCACTCGCTCTCTCTCTTGCTCTCTGTCTGTCTTAAACCATGCTTGAATACGTCATTTTCTGCATCCTAACTTACAGAGTATACATAAAACTAAAATACTCTTTTGGTCTGCCCTTTTTCCGATACTACATACCCCCGGTTTACCGGTCACATTCTGTGGTTTTAGACTACACCCATTGAAAAAGACGTGAGTTTATGCATCAAGTACATTATTATGCATCTAATATCCAGTATTGCTGCAGCCTTTTAGATAATAATATTAAGTTGATACGGATACGACAAAAATGCAGCGCAAAAAGTGACAGTGATTGGTCACGTTCCCTCCCACCATCTTCTAAATGAGCAGCTTTCAGCTGTTACTTAATTAAAGTTCTTTTTGCTAAAATATCCCCGAAGTTAAGGAAAAAATTAAGAGGAAACGCACGGATGGGTACAAAAATCTTTTTCCAAAAGAACTTTTATGTTAACGGCACTTTCGATGGGTAAAATATGTAGGATATTTGAGTTCATTGTTCCGTGAATAGCATTTTGATGTTCAAAGTAAAAAAAAACTCGTATTTAGAATAGACGGGGACATCTTGTAAAACATCTTGTATGTAAAATTCTCTCGTGTGCTCTCGTGTCCTATGACACGAGAGCACTTTTAGTTGTCATCCTCTTCCGAATCGGCTTGCCTGTATTTTATGAAATTTTGTATGTATACTCGGTAGGTACTGATAATCAATCCTAATTTGTTTTTTATACCTTTAGGAGAGGTGCCGAGCTGCATGTGAAACCATTGGCCAGTATATGAATAGATTAACTGAATAAGCAAAAAAAGAGGGCTTAATAAATAAATAAATAAATAAAATAAAACATGCTTAACAAGATGCAATTTTTTTACATTGCAAAACAAAACAAAGCGAAATTGGGGAAAATTAAAGGACAACGATCAGAAATAAAACTGACATAAAGTATCGAAAAAGTGATGTCAATCTTTTTGTAAGTCAGTGTTGAAATAGTAAAAGCCAAAATAGGTATTGCAGAAGTATATTAGTACAACAATAATAAGACCCGACTGCTATATAATATATAATAATAGTAGTTAATGCAATAAAGCTGTGTAATGTGTTGTGTGATTTGCATATAAATAAACATGAAGCTAAGATAAATTTAACCCCCAGTTGTCACCAGTCGAACTCGTTTTAATTGTAATATAGCAATAATGTTAATGCTGTAACTACGACTATGTGCAATAAATTATGTTCTCATATTCTTTTTAATTTTCGTCTAGGTACTGCTCGTAATTCTAGTAGTGTACTTACATAACAAATTTTTGTCTGAAAATTTACTGGTTCCAATACAAATGCTCTAATCATCAATGGGGCGAGTACCTACTCGTTCCATTATCATTATACCGCTACATTTTCAGGAAATCAATACATCATTATAATGTCCAAATTAGCAATTGAATTAACGCGGTAGCACTGAATATGCTGCCACAAAGTCGTATCGTATAACATGGTATTATAATTTCAATAAAAGCTATACTAACATTAGTAGTCAACTAGTAAGTACATTCTTAAAACGCCTTCAAATTACGATATGTAAAAAACTGACACAATAAGAAGATCTAATAAAGAAGAAGAACTATAAAAAAAACTATTTTGTTTAACATTTTGAACGAAAATAAGCAAGCACTTTTAATAGACTTGTTGTTTTTTTTTTGGAGAAGTTATTCTCCCACTCTAGGCAGAGCGGACGAGAGTGTAAGACTTTTACTGACTTAAGCCCATCCATGTTCCTTATTTTGCCCTTTGTGTTTCGGGGCCGCGGTATCTCTTTCGAACAAACGACAAAACCGGCAGTGACCTTGGCAGACCCTCTGTCAATTTTTTTTCTATGAGTCCTTGAACATCCCAAAAACCTCAATTTGTCTTAGTAATTTGACATATACGTAGGCGTAGGTAATTATATTGTCTCATATCATTACGCCCATCAATCACAGTACCCGATCGAGGTATCGTGTACCTAAATACACCCCTGAGATCCCTTTTCAGTAGATTCGAATAGGATTACATATTCGATCAATCTTTGGTAAACCGCAAAGGTATACAGTTGCAGTTTTTGTGGGTTTTCTTGGTTTTATTTAGACTTTTCTGATGGCAAGTTTATTCCGTACAGTAACGGATTTGTGTTATTTAAACTGCAGGAGCTTTTTTTGCGAATGGGAAATCTTCAAAAAACTTCCCCCGCTCTGGACCGGAGCGGAGTGAGAGTATAAGACTTTTACCGACTAAAATCGACCCATGTTCCTTCTTTTGCCCTTTATGTTCCGGGGCCGTGGTATCTCTTTCGAACAACCCGCAAACCCAGCAGGCAGTTGCCCTGGCAGGCCCCTCTGCTAAACTACTGGAGCTGTGGTAGCCTATTGGCAACTTATAAATTGTTAGGACGTTGGTCGTAATTAAGGCACAATACTATGTAAAACTGATTTAATCGCCACTCGGCTCAAAAAGATGACAGAAAATATCTCAAGGAAACTAGAATTTCTTTGAACTAAAATTAAGATACGTGAGAACAAGGAGCGCGCTTTCATAGCTCAAAAACGATGCATTAGGGCTATATTTAATTTACGTCTAACTGACTCCTGTAAGCCATTTTTTAAAAAGTTTATCATACTTACACTGCCGTGTGTCTACATTTTTGAAGTCGCAGTGTTTGTAAGAAACAATATCGACATGTATAATTACTACACGCGTATACGACGCAATGACAAACTACGTACACTAGCTAGTAAGACTCATCTTATGCATGAAAGTATCTTTTGTATGGCTACACGCATTTTTAATAATATTCCGGTACCTATCAAAACAATTACGAAAATTACAAAATTTAAAAAGAGTCTCCATGATCTGTTAGCAGATAAGTGCTATTACTCTGTAAGAGACTTCTTGTTGGACAAATCGCTGCTCCAATAATTCCCCTGTCATGATGTGTTCAGTAGCCTGTTTGTACCCTATACCTACCTTAATTCGTTTTTGTTTGGTTTTATCTTTTAGTTTTTTGTTTTGTGAAATATTAATATATATTTTTTTTTAATAATTTACGTACCTACCCTATATACACGACTATTGTATGCCCAAAGGGCGGGACATAGCTGATCTATTTAATTATTTAAGACCTGTATTACAAACCTATGATCCACAATAAAGATATTGAAATTGAAAATTGTGACATTTACAAAGCTGCACGAGGCCTGCGTAGTCCGAGGCTGCGGGTCAGTTCAAAAGAGATACCGCGGCCCCACATAAAGGATAGTTTATAGATTTAAGTTACTACCCCGCACATTAAGTTTTTTTACTAATAATTGGATCAACGTTGTCAATTTTAATTAATAACAATACTAAAAAAATTATATATATACATGTCGAATTGAGAACCTCCTTTTTTTCGTCGGTTAAAAAGGGCAAAAGAAGTGACATGGATAGGTTTTACTCAGTACAAGTCTGACACTCCCTTCCACTCTGGTCAAAACGGTAGGAGTGATGACATCCCATACGAAAAAAACAGAAAGGTAGATGAGGCCTATTTCGTTTCTCAGGGAGAAGGCCCCTGTAGGCCTACCATGACGTCCTAAAGCAGAACTTATTCCACTGAGGGAAAGAGATGGTGCTAGACACCCTGTATAGCTCTGTCTCTTTCCCTCAGTGGAGTAAGTTCTGCTTTAAGATGTCATGGTAGGGTAGCAGTTCCATCAGCTGAATGTTATAGCCCGAACTAAACTGATGCGAACTTTAAAACACTATGTTCCCGAATGAACCCAATTTTCGGACAAACTAGATTGTCCTCGGACAAATTAGTTCGTCTAGAGCGGTTTAGGACTAACCACATTAGCTTATAGGGTACAACCAACTTACTTCCTTCATTACTCCGAATGCTTTTCTCATGTTCCACCCAATTTGAATCCATTGTATACCTTATTATTAATAATCTAGCTGAAAAATAGGTGGAATATGCTTTATTGTCGTCGAAATTGTTACACAACTTTTTGACCAAATTAATAATTTATTGTGAAAACCGTCAAAAAAAATCTTATTACCATTATTGACAAGATATTGCTAGGTATCTACCAATAACCTAACATTTTTTTTAACCGAATTATCTTCGACGCCTTTAATGTAAGTTATTGTTCCTTTAAGTAGGTTTAATTTCATAACATTTCCGTGTCAAAACTGAATAGGTAGTCTACGCTGAAACTAGTAAATTTCATAAGCTGTTCACGTTGTTCGTTATCGGTTCACGAGTCATTTCGTGCCCATCGCGACACTCTGGCGCACAGTGCAAGCCTTTATAGTGTAGGCGAGGAGCTTGCGTTTTACTTTGAAATATCATTTGAACTGTATTTTCATTGCTACTCATAATTTTAGCATTCATTTGATATTGGCACTGTTTAGTTTTCTTGCATTCGTTTTAAATGCAGATAAACATTTCAGAAATAAATTTTATTTATTGTACAA
Organism: Ochropleura plecta; assembly: GCA_905475445.1. Lineage (NCBI taxonomy): Eukaryota > Metazoa > Arthropoda > Insecta > Lepidoptera > Noctuidae > Ochropleura > Ochropleura plecta. The sequence goes on along the minus strand of FR997731.1, from coordinate 13,461,905 downwards.
TTTATGTAAACAGTAGACAAGACTGAAAAAAGTAACATTTAAAATTTGGGTACAAAGGTAAAAAAGGCTACAAAAATAAAGCTGCCAGCAGACCTGCGAAAGGATATATGAAAACGAAATGTAGACGATAGTGTGTGAGATTGTACGAGAAAAATATGTAGGTATGTACAAAAAAAAGCTGCCAGCAGACCTGCGAAAGGATATATGAAAAAGAAATGTAGACGATAGTGTGTGAGATTGTACGAGAAAAATATGTAGGTATGTGTGCCTTAACCTATTATAAATTTACACATATAAGTTAATACTATAATAAATACTATGCATAATGCTTAAATACATTTACATAAATTAAAACCAGAAATAAAATGTCATGAGAACCGCTGTATGAAACTAAACGCAAGCTCCTAGCCTATTCTCCCACTTTATCGGACCACGCGCGAATGCTCTATTTAACTTGACACTTGTGTTTTAATAACAAGTTGTTTGCTCCATAATGTACTACTGTTTAAGAAACAATTAAAAAGGAACCTTTAAAATCTTACTAACACTTTCAGCTGCGAAAATTTCAACAATTATTTTATGGATAATATTTTTGTGTTCACCAAAAATCTTAAGGTACCTACATCTATGTATGCATTTCTAAAATATTGATCTTAAACCCGTTTAATTGTTTTACTATAATTAAACTACTCGGCCAACAAAATATGTTACATCAAACAAATTCCAAATTAACACCAAGATATAACACTTTTTTATTGTAGTGCGCTGCAAATATTCTATTGTAACAATAACTATTTTATTCTTCCCCGAAAAATACTGATCGTGCACCAAATATTCCTGAATGTTAAAAAAATGCGTAGGTTAGGTTAAAACTGTGACCCCCTACGTAGTAACGACTTGCATTAATAGAAAATGGATGAAATTCCAAATTAACACCAAGATAAAACACTTTTTTATTGTAGTGCGCTGTAAATATTCTATTGTAACAATAGCTATTGCAGTGCATTATCTGAAGTAAATCTAAAAAAATAAATGCTTGTTTTTAAAATTAGGTGTATTACTATTTTTACAAATTTGCAACAGTTGTTAAATAGATACTCGTTATGACATATTTTAATTAACATATTTTGGTACACATTCAGTATATTTGGTGGAACACAAGCAAAATTAGGTAAATGAAATGGGAATAAATTGAATTACTTTTAAATACCATCCTTATTTTATTATTAATCTTACTAATATTATAAATGCGAATGTTTGTAAGGATGTATGAATGGATGTGTAGATGTATGGATGAATGGATGATTGTTACTCTTTCGGCTGAACGGATCTTGATGAAATTTGGCACAGAGATAGATTATGGTCTGGAATAACACAAGATACTTTGTCTTCGATATCACACGGGCAAAGCCGCGGGCGCCAGCTATCCTACTTCCTACTAATATCGAACTTCCAACTATGCTACTTAATATTATAAATGGGAATGTTTGTGAGGATAGATGGATGGATGTATGAATGATTGTTACTCTTTCACGTCAAAACGGCTGAACGGATCTTGATGAAATGTGGCACAGAGGTAGATTATAGTCTGAAATAACACATAGGTTAACACATTTTTTTTCGATATTACGCGGGTGAAGCCGCGGGCCTTAGCCCGTTAATAATAAATGTGTTTTGGAGCATCTAAAATGTATTAAGTATTACGTTTTATATTATTTCCAGAAAATGGTACCTTACAAAACTTTTTTTCTGGCTACATCATTTCTATTCATTGTATCTGTGTGTACCTATTCATAACACAGAATTATCCTTACTGATATTATAAAAGCGAAAGTGAGTTTGTTTGTTTGTTACCTCTTCACTTTAATGGCTAAACCGATTTTGATGAATTTTGGTACAGAGATAGTTGGGAACCAGGAGACAAACATAGGCTATTTTTTTTAAGTGGGATATAAGGGAGAAAGAGGAAAGAAAAGGGAAAACTTAGCGTTGCCATTACAAATCAATAAGGCGCTAGGGCAAAAACTGCAGGTAGCACTGTGTTATACCAAATTTAACGCGAGCGAAGCCGCGGGCAATGCTAGTTACAAATAAAAATAATGACTACAACTGCAAATATTTTTCCAAGAAAATATTTTTCTATTCCAAGATTGTGTTAGGCGAATGAATAGAGTTTACTCATCCAAATAATGAGCAAAAGTGCGTATCTAGGATGATATTAGCCTCATTGAAAGACTGTTATTATTAGCTGAAATGAGCAAAGTACGGCCTCTTTTATGCTGTCTATGAAGATATATTGAGGTCCAGGTATAATAAATAGGAAAATGAAATGTTGGTCGGTAGCGTATATTTGAGTGTTGTGGTTATCTATGCTATTGATTTCTTATTTTATTATTATAACGTATCTACAGATGGGGGTTTATAGACGGCTTAAATCTCAAGTACGACGCGAGGTATCTCCACAGATAAAAACCCACCTTCGACTGTATGCCCTTTTTTTTGGTGTGGGAAATCATCAAATAACTTCCCCCGCTCTGGGTGGAGCGGGGGGGCATGTCAGACTTTTACTGACTAAAAGCCACCCATGTTTCTTCTATTGCCCTTTACGTTCCGGGGCCGTGGTATCTCTTTAGAACAACCCGCAACACCGGCACACTCCATGCCCTGACACCTGCGATCTTATCTGCTGCTGAATTTTGGGCCAATTAAAATTGGCTATCAACACGCTGAGAAGATGACGTATCTTACCGTGAATGTTTTGAAACAAAAGCGCTTTCAATCACTACACCAAAGGCTGAGGGTTGGTTCGAAATGGATATTGCGGCCCCGGAATACAAAAGGCAATAGAAGGAACATGAATGGGGTTTTAGCCAGTACAAGTCTGACACTCCCTCCGCTACCAAAGCGGGGGAAGTTCTTCGAATTTCCCATCTGCATAAAAAGACCTATGTCTTGGTAGCCCAATGGCTATATAGAGTATCAAATGACCCCTCCGGTCATTTCATGATTGCATTCGAACAAAAAAAAACACTTAATCTTCACCAAAGACGCTCAGTATGCGGTCTTAGTTTTTTCAGAAGATCATATTTGGGCCTTTTTTTTGGGGTGGGAAATCATCATATAACTTCCCCCGCTCTGGGCGGAGCGGGGGGGAGTGTCAGATTTTTAATGACTAAAACCCACCCATGTTCTTTCTATTGCCCTTCACGTTCCGGGGCCGCGGTATCTCTTTCGAACAACCCGCAATCACATTTGGGCCTCTGCCCTGTTTACATTGGATTTAAATGTCTCTGGAGTATGTATTGTAGGTATTTTTTTAGTTACACTTCCCGGTAACCATCTGGGATTACATATGTAAAGGTATTTTATTGGAACTACTATCACTTACACGGTATTTCTCTCGCTAAGATCAGACAAGATCACAAAACAGCAGATCTTTCCTCAACTAATCAAATTAGGGAAAAAAATCTCTTTACTTGATAATATTGTCTGACACTTCTGAGAATTCATTGAGTCAACCATTAAGTATTATCAAATAGATATACTTTAGAATGTATCCGTCGATAAAACGATAATGCTCAAAACAGGAACTGAATTGTAGACCTTGATTGAATCATCTTATGATGTAACACAAATACTTGATTGTACTATCGTGATATGATCAGAACGGTGCGCAATCAACGTCATTTACAAATTTCACGCTATTGTGAAATTCTTTGGGGTTATCGTAATCTTTGATCTGACGTCTACATATTCTTGCAGATAACAAATTGGTTTTCAGTTTAGGATGAGTCAACTTTTTATAGAAGAATAGCTTCTGCCCGCGGCTTCGCTCACATTAAATCGGGGTAACACAGTTCTCCTTTCCTGATTTGCAGGTACCTGCTACCTGTAGTTTTTGCCCTTGCACCTTATTTATTGTAATAGCAAAGCTAAGTTTTCCCTTTTCTTCCCTCTTTCTCCCTTATATCCCACTTTATAAAAATATGTTTGAAACAAACACTCACTTTCGCTTTTATAATATTAGTAAGGATAGTAAGAATCATAAACATAACATGACATTATATTCAATTCTGGTTAAATCCGGCATGATGAATGTGGATTTAGATTGAAATCACAGTACGAATCCGTATTAACATAATTCACACCACCAAAACATGAAGTATTATGATTTTTTGTTAATAAAAACCAAGTTATAACTAAATTTTACTTTTGACAGTTCCACGTCGGGTAGAAATGATAGGAATGATATTGGACAACGCACAAAAACTCAATAGTGGGAGAATCAGTGAATTCACACAAGGATTTTGCAACTGCACGAAAACTGATTGAATGGTGCACAAAAGCTGATATGAGCTACTGCGAACGGTTTTAAAATTTTCCCCGCGAACATTTTAGTATACGGATATTTGAAAAAAATGCGAGTTTTTATTACAGAAACTGAAGTCGTAATGTAACTAGTTATGAAACAATCGAGATGTAGAACTTTAACTCTCCTTAAGTAGTATGTTACAAAACACAAGTTTTAGACTTCACCACCCATTGTATAAAAAATTTGGTCCTCACCAAGAATGTTTAACACAAATATTTTAAGTAAATATTCTCCCTAAAACTTTCAGTACAAACCACAGCAGGATTATACACACAAATGTTCACCACCCCTGTATAAAAGCGTGATATTACTTTATATAATTCAGAAGGCCGTCTAAAACAGGGATACTCAACTTGCGGTGAGCCTTTCTATACGGCCCGCCGAGCTTTTATGTGCCACGATACATAAAGTTAATTAAATATACAACTAGAGTTATCCGGGACGAATATAGGATTAGTAGGAAGGTATGGTATCGCTTTATCCCAAAATTCGGCACGTGCAACGAAGAGATTGCTTTTCAAAATCTTGTTATAAATGTATCAGAATACCGATTTATTTATTAGAGACGCTTGGACTTTGTTTATTTTTGTGTCCTTGAAAACAGCCAATTATATCTACGACGACTATGTTAAAACCCTTTTTATGCGATAATAAAAACGTTAAAAAAATATAAATAACATATCACAAAAATAAACTAATCTTGAATCTTAAGGTTTTCTGAAACCATATCTACTTTGATCCCATACAATAAAATCTGTTATTTCCTTGAATGAAAAGATATTACATTTTAGAGCAGCTTTGAGGACCGTCTAACAAATATTTCTAAGACGCCAAAGAATTTCTGACGGGAGAGAAAACATTTACGGGTAGACACATGCTGGAATTTGCCAATTATTTTCCTCCTGAAGGATCTTGTGAACACTCCCAGGAAAAATGTTACACTTAAATTAAAAAGTCTGGAGGACTTACTACCTACTTCACTGAAATTAAAAGTAATTCTAAAGTTAATAAGTCCACCATAAAACATCTTATCACGTCTTTATTTCTCAGAATCTTTCCTTCACTAGAAAATATCTCACCAACATAGAGCTTCTAAAGTCTTAGATAAGCTGTAAGCTTAATATACTCTCAAAGTAATTTTAACTCTAGAGGCTTAAGAAAACATTACATTTTAATCAAAGGAAAAAGGGAAAAATCATTCTATTCAAAGCAAATCCAGCGGCAAGCAATATTATTCAATATTGAAATGAGGATAAAGTCTATAAACACACACACTTTAAACTGAAACTGCGTACGTGTGCAGAAACGAGGACTGAAACAGTTTACCTAACTAATTAATGTTTCAAAGTAAACGAATGAAACTCTTTTACTGCTATCGATACGTGACATTCTTTACTATTGTGTGATCGGGTCACGAACGGATTAGAAAAAAAAAAGAAAAGCATCCACATTTGCCGATCACATAAGTAGAACCTTATTCAACAAATATCCCCTTATATACAACCTTTTGGAACCCCTCTGGAATACAACGAGATATAATAATGCTGAACAGTTTAATACTCCAGCAGACATATTAATATGCAGGGAGTCGGAAACTTTGTTCTTTTTTCCTTAAACAGGGCCGCGTCGAACACCATAAAGTTTGGGAACAGCCCAACCCAGATCGACTTTCACAATTCATGCAACGTTGCCAAACGATAATACGATGTGGTGTAATGATTAATTATGATGCAGACGGTACCGTTTAAAAATACTTAATTATATTCGTATAGATTCAGGCTTTATGTTTCACGTTTCATTGTTTCAAAGAAATGTTCAATTTAAACACATTTCGTCGACAGTTTACGACGCCCACGTATTTAGATACGATACATTTAAGCACCACACGGTCTTAAATGGGCTCAAGGCAGCTAATAAAAGAAGGATCGGGTGCGGGGAGCGCGCAACGTCTTCGCTAAACACCTGTTTGTTATTCCGTATTTATTTTGCTGAGTTTTCGACTTTTTATTTGGAGTTTGTTCTTTCAATCTTCGGAAAGTTCCCCGTAGCTTGTTGTTTTTTCGCTGTCTCAGCTACTTCTTAGATACTTAACGGTAATTGCTTTTATTAATACAAAAGTCGTTTAAATATCCTGGTGATAAAAAAGGGCACGTTTCGCGGTGTATTTTCCTCTAGAAACACACTACGTATTATTATCACGTCGCCTCAGTCTGGTCACAAATGCACGTACATATATAAGTCAGGGTATAATTGTGGTATTGTAAAAATAATTGCCATATAGTTGAACTCAGTATGCATCTTTTAGTTGCACACCCTGGTTTAAATAACCTAGATCGCAAAAAACTAATGAATATATTAATATGAAATGAGTAAATTCTAAAAGGATACTTTACAAAATCGTTTCAAAGGTAAAGGAAGTAGAAGAAAAAGATAAATTGGTTGCGTCATAATCTGGCGTTGCAGCAACTGTCAGGAAAAATAACAGAGTCATCCAGTTTTTTTATTAGAATGGTTTGAAAAATACTTCTACCCGTTCAAATTCGTCGCCAAAAGATTAAGACAGGAACGTTAATAAAGATTTTAACATTTATTCATTTGGTTTCTAATCAAATAGTCTGGCGGGGACCATCCATCATACCGGCCCAACCGTCCTTATTAAAGCAATTGCGGCAAGTCTTAAAACAACTATTTCTAAAAAAGCAGAGAGAGCTTCGTGATGTGATAGTCGACTACTGATAATATCAGGATCACTTTGAGGATTCATGTGCGTATTGTATAACTATCACTTGATTTGATGAAGGGAAACATCGTAGGGAAACCAGCATGTCTGAGAGGTATTTGTCGACGGCATTTTAAACCAAGTTAGAATAAAAACTCTTAAGAATAAGATGGTGGCATAAAAACTCTGACAACAAGTTAGTCACTAGCCATATAATAAAGAAAAAACTGGCCAAAAGTGAGTCAAACCCTGACTAAGCCCTAACCGTAAAGGGTTCCGTACAAACTTGCGACATAAACGGCCATATCTTTTGACTGCGATGATTTAGATATGCTTTGATTCAACTCCACTGTGATGACACACTCAACTATAATAAAGGGACAACAGATTTAAGTGTATGGTTTTAATTTCAACTCGATACCTTCACGCGTTCTTGAGATAAATGGTGTTGACAGACAGAAGGACAACAAAGTGATCCAATAAGGGTTCCGTTTTTTTCTCATGAGGTACTGAATCCTAAAAAAGGAGTTTGTCATATATCTTACTTATTGGATTATGCAAGAGCGACAGGCAGTTGCTCGTTGTAGCTTGCATGACATTATGCCATTTTCATGAAAAAACGAACAGATATAGCTATGACACATTGGTGTACAAACTATTTGCATAATTTAGTGCAAGTTAGTGGCATAGTATTAATAGACGTCACATCACGTCTACAGAAAATGTAACTGAACAAGAATTTCATCTAAACGACCCGAAAATGTCTCGCAAATATGGCATAGACGTGGAAGGTTGAAGTGGGCACATCTCAGCTCGTGAAGGGATAACTTCTCTAAAACTTTCAAAGGATGGTCTTAACGTTAATGCCCAGCTACAAGCATATTTCAATTCTTAATTATGCTTTTCAGTTGTTTTTTATGGGTATGAAACGACTGTTTTTTTATGATGTTTTAAGATTTTATTAGAAGTTCGAAATAATTGGGAATAGCGAAACATTTGCCACAATGTTGTCTTATTGGTAAAATATAAAACTTCTTACTTTTTTTTCACTTCCTAGAAAACTGGCTCTTATTTTACTACGATTAGGACATGCAATGGATTTCACACACGTGCTTTTTCCTCATTTATCACAACAAGGGTTTTAATTTTATCTATTTCATCACGGCATTCACGCATAACAAGCAGTGTTTTTTTTAAAGCAAGGAGGCGCTTTTTATGGCCTTCATTTTTTTTTAAATTGTTTGTTAGATATCAATAGAATATCACAAAAAAACATGATCATTTATAAAACAAAATTGATTTGAAATAATATTTCAAATCAATCAAAATGTACACACGACGGCAGGTCAACCTATTCTAAACTATTATAACCTGATCTCTCTACTACGGATCGCACACCGTAGTAGAGAGATCAAGGGTTGACGACACGGTTGGCGCAGTGGCTGAGCGATCGACTGTTGCGCTGAGTGTCGCGGATTCGATTCCCGCACGGAACAAATATTTATATGACATGCACATAGTTGTTTCGGGTCTGGCTGTTTGTGTATGTGAGTTTAAATGTTTGTAAACGCACCCACGATACAGGACAAATTACTAGTGTGGGGCAACATTAAAAAAAAAGGTAAAATGTATTTGCGATCGTGTGTTTCTTGTTTTTATCTCGTACTGCGTTGAAATTTTTGATAAATTCAAAATTCGCGTGTAAATCACGAATAAACGTGTAAAAACGAAAGTTTTAATATGTGTCATACCTATTCTTTTTACTGAACATTGCGTGCCGTAAAAAATAACGTGTCTGTGGGTCGTAGGAATTTCATAATTTCAGAACTTGACATTGAGTTGAATGTGAGATTGCGCATAATAATAATTTTTTGATTTTTTTAATTCAATGCTGCTAGATTAAAATAAAAAAGTAGTCTACAGTTGCAGCAATGCCATAACTGTGTCAACCCAAAAAGTCTAAAAAGTTAATAGTAGAAGTTATTTTTATTCTTTTCTTCAGTTAGTGCCTAACCTTGAACCATTGGCAAGTTCAATAATATAGGACTGTTTACGTATTTGTTTTTATAGTATTTGTAGTTTAAGAAATAACTTACGTATAAAAGAGTCCTTATATTTCATGGTAGGTATTTTTTTTTCATTGCATAGTCGACATGACGTAACTCCCAAAGTTGCACAAAGTTTGTTGTTTAACTAAAACCCAGACTACACGCCGCAGTATTCAAAAGGTATGTGTACTGACCACGTCAAAGAGAAAGTTTATATGTAATTTGTATAGAGTGCACACTGACGGACATTGTGGACTGACCAAGCACCAAGCACCGCTATAATCAAATTGTTATGCAGCTGTCGGCAGAAGGTAATCATTACTGTCTTGTAGTGCTTAGTTTGGCTTTGGTTCAACATGATTTTACAGCCTATAAGTACCTCTGGACTGGTATGTACACACATTTGACTAACTACGTTTAATTCCCATCTACACAGAAGCTATTGGCAAAATCAGACTTTCGAGTTGCTACTGAGAAATTCCTACTAGAAAACGAAAAAAGAGTTTGATAACGATCAAACCTACTTCATAAGTTATAAAAGACAAATTATGTTTATTTTGCAAGGAAATTTTTAGAAACACTTTTACACGAAGTTTTTTTTTAAACTAGATAAGGACAGTGTTTCGTACCTTTTTTCTGAGAATGGGAAATTTTAAATGTTCATCTTCCCCGCTTTGGGCGGACCGGGGAGGAGTAACTTCATTCACCTGAATACACAGAGAAGAATCAGCCAAAACAAACTCAGAGGTCATAATCTCTTTTAAGATTCAGGCAAAAATCTTGGTCAACTTACATGACGACCATGCAGATTAGTGTCTGAGATGGTCTTTTTAAGAAAGAACGACAGAGATTTGAGGGGACCTGTCCAGTCCGTGCAAGTATTCGTCAGTCATCGTGTAGCTCGACTCATAACTAAAGGAGCTCAAGGACATGACGAGTGACGACCAACACCAAAAAAGGACTTGGGTAGTAGTACTCAACTGCCAGACAATCGTTGAAAACAAACAAAACAAAATCCACATGGGAACACGATGTGGGTGATTTTTTTTTGTTTTGTTCATCCATTCACAATAAATAAATAAAATGAATAATTATTTATAAAATATATAAAGTTCAGACGCACATACTCAAATATTCTGTCGAGTATTGTTGAAATGTTGAATCCTAAAACCACAAACACGATTTGGTTTTTAAAAATCTCCGTCCACCCAGAGAAAATAATGTAAAAAGTTTGGTGTCGCACTGAAGGCTTTTTGGCTAAAATTATGATGTTAGCGAAGTACGCCGGCTTACGTATCCTGCACCCGTTATGGCACTTTAAAACAATTTTTGCAAACTAGTTTTTGTACTCTTTTGCCCAATTAGCATAAGTTCTGTTAGCAACACTGGGAATAAAATTATACTTAAGTTGACTATTTATTTCACAAACGAAACATTGTTTGTATCTCTGTTTTAGAAGAATGAAATTATCTTTTTGAATAATTAGCACTTATGGCTTTGTTAAAGTGGTGTATACCCGTATAATCGGCTTATTTGTTCAAGTACTTTAATTGCAATTTTAAAATAGAAGCATTACGAAGTTATCACTATGTTCGTTAGTTAAAAAATTTAGTGTTAAATATACGTCAGTGGTGTTGATTCTGTTGTTACAAACTAAAGTAAAACTACTGTAATAAAACACAAAAATTTAGTTTATACCTGTCAAACGACGTTCCCTTTTCTTATATTGATTGAAGTGTCACAACTTAACCATAATATTATAGTTTGACAGCATTAAAGATGGTTTATTTACTCAAATTAGAGAAAAGGGGCAATCTTGCTATTCTGAAATTGACGCACTAGACTCGCTATATAAAAACAACGAAGTGCGGTATAAAATAAGATGTGATAAGGGATGTCATTTTTATATTGGTCTAGTTTAATCCGGGGGTAAACCAGAATCGGCAGCAGTGTCGTTCTAACAGTACGTACCTACGTAAGTAAATGAACATTTATTATGAGTTACTCGAACTAAATATGGCAAAATAAAATGCTGTCACATAGAAACACTTTAAGAATTGTATTTGAATCAAATGTCCCTTTTTTATATTACAATAGACGGAACACATCCTGTGGTAAAGAACTACACTCTTAAATTCCACGCGTGTTGCGATGGCGACTGCTGATAAACAAAATAAAAGATTTTTTTAATGCACGCCAAGATTCATCGAGGCGCGGTTTGCGACACGGAAGAAATTGATGCGTACAAGTGTGTCGTGACGTAAATCGCATCTGCCAAGACAGTAACTTAGTCCGTAATGCAGGTGTTTCAAACCGTCCAATCAAATTTTCCTCATGCACTTTTCCTGTTACTCTCTCATAAGAAAATTAAGCTCCATCTCCTAAGAAGTCAGTTCCTTAAACCGACCACCACATTAAACACAGGAAAAACAATTAATCAAAATTTCATGCTGACTTTTATTATATAATTTATGATAATATTTTTTTATATCTCAAAACAATTACGAGAAGAATAAATAAAATATCCTGACTACGCTTGATAATAATTCTGGTCCAATTTTCCTGTCTTCCATGCTTCATTATCCATTTATTGTATCAGATTTCCTCATTTTACATAAAATAAATAATGATATTGTATGGGAAATATTTCTTCGAATTTTCTGCAACAAAAAGGCTACTTTTTCAACGGAAATCGTTAGATAAAACCTTTTTATGTATCGTTGTATAGATCAAGACATTGTTACCTCAACATGAGAATTCAGACAATTCTATTTCCAATGTATTTTGATGGTCGATCTGTCTCACCCTAGGGATTCGGACGCTAGTACTGTTCCTGATCAAATTACATATTTTATGAATCCACTGAGAATTTTATTGGAACGCCTAACAAGACATATCGTTCTCTCACACTTATTTGTGAGGAATCAAATGACTCATCCATAAAGAGGTGGGTTTTTGTTACAAGGGCCTGGCTTAATGCGGGTTTGTTTTTAGAGAGAGTTATTTCCGAACATACACAGTAGGTACATGTGTAATATTAGAATGCAAATAATATGTATACCCAGAAGTTAGTATTCCTCGATACGACCCACATTGTGTGAAGGTTTCTGTCTCTGGAACCCTAACCACCGGTAGCTTGGACCCTGCTTCCGTAATTATATTTTTAAATGTTTTATGTAACATTTAAAAATGTAAAAAACAGTATAAAGATTAACACTTTATCTAGAAATTCTTGAATATTATTTACACAATCAATCAAAAACGGAACATTGAATACAATATTGATTACCTACGGCCATTGAAATTTATTAGTCAGGTATGACAATACATAGGCATCCCACACAGGCCAACACACCCGAACTATCTAGTCTTAATATAGTGTCTATGTTCTAATAATAACTTAAATTATTTACTCGAACGGACTTAAATCAATGAAGAAGGTCTAAATTCCTTTTCAAATTAATTCTCTAAAGTAATTCTAAGATAAGTTATTCAAAGAACGCCTGATATCTTTATGCAAAGTAAATACAAAATTATAACATGAAAGAATGTTCCGGAAACCAACGTTAATGAAGTTGTGAAACGTGGTTTTACGTTAGCAAAATGTGTTGCTGAACACAAGAGTAAAAAGGGGAACCTAAAGAAACCGCAACAGAAGATATCGAGAACTGCAACCAACACCGCTTACAAAGACTTCTCATTGAGAAAAGGCAAGGGAATGAAACCGCGCGCAAAGGGAAGCCGCAACGAGCAAAATAGCTGAGGGAATAAATGGCGTCTAACTTGAATTTTTTTCACTATAATTTAAGTTTTATGACAACATCGCAGTTCTTTTACTACCAACCTGTTTTAATTTTGAATCTTCGTTCTTTTTCGTGTGGTTCGTGTCTAACATGGTGACAGAGTTTATAAGCCTCCCATAGGCATAGCCTCTGACCTGGCGTAACGTGCCATCGAGAAATATCTCTCAGTGATGCTGGCTTCCTCACAATGCTTTCCTTCAACGAAATCATGTGATATAAATAAATAAATAAATATAAATAAATATCTTGGGACAACTCACACACGGCTATCTGATCCCAAGCTAAGCAGAGCTTGTGTTATGGTAACCAGACAACTGATATACATACTTATATAATTTATAAATACATACATATTATAGATAAATCACACCCAGACACAGAACAAACAATCATGCTCATCACACAAAGTTTGTCCTGGGTGGGAATCGAACCCACGACCTCCGGCTCAGCAGTCAGGGCCACTAACCACTAGACCAACAGGCCCGTCAAAAGGAAAAAAAAGCAAAGAGAAAAAAGGAAAGGCCGTGGTGATGTCTATACCATTCGCAAAAGAATACGAAAAATCAGTGGTGCCTTTTTGCGGATGGAAAATCATAAAATAACTTCCCCCGCTCTGGGCGGAGCGGGGGGAGCGTCAGACTTGTACTGACTAAAATCCACCCATATTCCTTCTATTGCCCTTTATGTGGGGCCGCGGTATCTCTTTCGAACAACCCGCAACCCCGGCAGGTGGAGGCACTACCAGGCCCCTCTGCTTTGCTGATATCTCTTTGAGGCGCGCGTGGAACACTAACACGTCGTCGACACGGCCTGTCGTCATTAGACGGACGCATTGACATACATATTGAAACATAAAACGCAAAAGAAGAAATATGGGTGGATTTTAGTCTGTAAAAGTCTGACACTCCCCCCCGCTCCGCCTAGAGCAGGGTAAGTTATTTGATAACTAGCTTAGCAGTAGCTGTCTCTATAATTACACAGAGAAAATTTCAAGTGTGAATGGCCAATTCCCAATTAAGAAAAAAAAAATTCAGACGTGACCAATTTTAATGAAAACTAAAACTACATTGATAGATTGTCGAAAGTAGGTACGTGTTTATCGTAAAAATCTGAATCAGACTCTGATAGTTTCAATTTATAAGTATTTTTGTCGTAAGAACTCAAAGTAAATTAAATTCGTGATATTAACTTTGAACGCACATGTATTAAATCTTATTACATGAGCAACATTATAATATCTCTTGACGTTTACAATGTAGATACGTTCCTATTATATCTTAACTTTAATATGAACATCTGTCGTGACACACCGCCTAGACGTCATGATCTTGTTAGGAAAGCTGTTAACAACATGTATTTTTTACTCGAAAATTCACAATGTAAAGTCACGACTTGACACATAAAAACCGGCCAAGTGCGAGTCGGACTCCCGCACCGATGATTTTGTATAAACTTGTGACATCGACGGCGACGGCCATCTTTTTTGCCTGCGTAGATTTTGACAGTTCTTTTTTTTTAACACCTCCAAGGTACCACAGACTTAAGTGTATGGTTTAATTTCAACTCGATACCTTCATGCGTTTCCGAGATAAAGGATCTTGACAGACAGTCAGACAGATGGACGAACAAACAATAAAGTGATCCTATAAGGGTTCCATTTGAGGTACGGAACCCAAAATACTCACGAAGAACTAAATATATAAAGATACGAACACTACAACTGACGAAAAAAACCAGTAATGAATGCTTTAACTTATTTAAGATGAAATATATAGGTATGCGTAATTAAACTTAAGTCGTAAAATGTATGGGTAGGTGTGATAACCTTTTCTGCGGAGTGGAACACCGAGAATAAAATAAAATTACCACACCTCTTTTCTGTTTTAATACTTGAATTACTTACCTTTTTGACGTGGGATTAGGTTGGCCATATCTGCCGTATACTCAACGAGCTGTGGGTTAAGTCTAGATAAAACCAACTACCAAGGACCCACAAACTAGCCCCACATCTAAAGATTTGGAAGTCATGCTTGCCCAGCAGTGGATAGATTTAATCTTACTTCCCTTTCAATCTATTCCATCGTTTGCAAAATAAGCTTTATTATTTAACTTTAACATTGAATTACGCAGAAAATGTTGTCCTTCTTAATCATTTATAATTAGAGCAAAAACCTTTTGTGTCTGTCTCTCAGTTGATTTAGGACCGTTTCGTTTCAAAGCTCTGCTTTCAGGAGGCCCGCGTTAGCGATTAACTCTTACTTCTTATTTGGGAGGCTTTACAAATTCTTATCAGGCAATTTAGGATGCGGCAGACGTTGCTTAATAAAGACTTTGTAAGTAGAAGCGCGTTTTACATTATGCTAAGTTACTATCTCCGCTTACGTCCGTACTATGCCAGTTTTTGTTTGTGTAAGCGGAAAAATCAGATTCGAGTGAACGAACTTTTTTTTTATCATTTATGATTATAACTAGCTGGCGCCTGCGGCTTCAACCGCGATATTTCGAAAAAAAGGTATCCTATGTGTTATTCCAAACCATAATCTACCTCTGAGCCAAATTTCATTAAGATGGTCAACAAATTTCATCAATATGCGTTCAGCCGTGTTGACGACTTGACAGAGTAACAAACATCCATACATTCATGCATCTATACATCCATCCATCCTCATAAACATTCGCATTTATAATATTAGTAGGATATTTTTAGAATAGGCACTCTTGACCTCAATTTTGTCTTGATAACAGAGACGAGGTCCCCGATAGAATAAACTTACCCAGAAGAAGCCCATCAGGTTATATGAACTCGGGAACGCAGACATACACATACACTCCTTGGTTGTGCGCATAATTAAAATTATTTAAATTCAGAACATTAATTAACTGGTCATCTTCTTTCAGTCTCAAAAGAAAAAATATTTTACTTTGCTTTTACCTTTTTTTTTGGGTTTAACCTATGTCAACCGTTTTTTTCAGGTACTAACGTGGATTGTCAAACTTAGTCACTGGCAAAATAGTTAATTTTCAAAAACACCAAATGTAATTCTAGACGATTTAATAAAAAATTTAAAACTTTTAATACTAAAGATTTATTTAAATTTAAGCATGCCCAAAATTCAAAATACAGTAAAGGGTAATATAAATATCTTTAACCTTTAATGGGTCAATTTGTTAAGCTTTGTGTTCTCGCTTGATGACAAACAAAAGCAGGTCGATAGCAATGTTTTGTTTACGTTTTAATTAACATTATTTTGTTAGTGTAACGCCTGAAAGTTCTCACGATGATCACCAACAATTCTAATAGAAGTTAGTTAGTCTCTGCCGGGGTTGCGGGTTGTTCGGAAGAGATACCGGAACGTAAAGAGCAATAGAAGGAACATGGGTGGGTTTTAGTCAGTAAAAGTCTGACACTCCCCCCCGCCCTGCCCAGAGCGGGGGAAGTTATTTGATGATTTCCCACCCCAAAAAAATAAAAAGTTAGTTAGTCTCAATATCGAATATCGTTCTTATTGTTTGTTGGAAAACTTTAGCTTAGAAAATGTTCTGCACAAAGTAAATAAAGAGTGAAAGTCGAAAGAAACGAAAAGAGGATTTCAAGTTTGAGTTTTATTATTGGCCTCAAACTGTAACAAGCTTTGACAATGAATCATTTAAAACAAAAATCTTAAACATCACAGACATCGGTGAAGGAAAACGTCGTGAGGAAACTTGAATTTAATATAATTAATTATAAGTTTGAAATTGCCAACCCGTCTTGAGGAAGCGTGGTAATCAATACTTATTTGTATGAAAAGAGGCCTTTCCCCCAACCGTGGGACTGTTTTTACTAACAAAAGGCTAACAGAAAACATCATCATCTGCCAAGTCTTTTCCCAATTATGCTGGGGTCGGCTTCCAGTCTTAACGGATGCAGCTGAATACCAGTATTTTACATGGAGCGACTGCCTTTCTGACTGTTAGTACTGGGTTATACGATACCCCTTGGTAAGAGCGGTTGTCAGACTTTCGGAACACTGACTAGCTGTAACGACTGTCAAGAAGCTACATATGACAGCCGGGACCACAGCAGTCAGCTTAACGTGCTTTCCGAGGCACGGAGGAAACTCGGTATGTAACGGGTGTTCACCCATCCACAGACCAACCTAGGCAAGCGCGGCTTAACTTAAAGCGACCTGAGCGGCTGCTAATATTTATCCGCGAGCTCCTACAAACGTACCTACTAATAAATATTTTCTACAAATCACCAATCATCCAGCTAATTAACATGACGAGTAATATTATTGTGATAATTTTGATATTTTATTCATAATAATTAATATAATTAATTAATTGCCAAGAGCCTCGACCAATACCTGAGGAGGCTCTCGTTAGGCAGCTGGATCAAGGGCTTGATACAGAAAGCGGTACTCCTGGACACGGCTCGTATTGTTAGGAGGTTCCTTTCTCTGGAGCCCTGACCGCCGGTAGCTTGGACCCTGTTCCCGATACCGGTGGGCTACTATTTTTATATTTTTAAATGTTTTTTTTTGTTTTTGATAAAAAAAATATGTAAAAATATAAAAAATATGTATGTAAATAAATATATTTAAAAAAAAACTGTGCTGATTGTATAAAAAATCCCTTATATTTTTTTTAATATTTCTACATCGACAACGGTAGTGTTTGTGAACCGTTTTGATATTAAGATCTTGTATGTACAATACTAAGAAAAAGAAAACATTCATTCATTCAAAATATTCCAAAATTAATTTTCATGTAACTGTGCCATGTTTCCACTTTAGCAGAAACACAATAAATTATGATGTGGGTGCGTTCGGGACAGAATTATGTGCAAAAAGGGTAAACAAACTAATCAGAAGTATGCTTTAGTAACGATGTTTTAATTACATAAATGTCTGAGGTGCGTGGGGTAAAATTTAAATACGCTGATTTTTGGATCGGAAATACAATTATCATGTAGCATTTTAGTTAAATAATTTACAACAGGCACAATAAGTTTCATCCCTAAATAAATCTTAATAAATATTATTCTTCTGCACATGTGTTTGTCACCTAAGTCCTCTTAAAGGGCTGCACTGATAAACAATAAATTTTGTGTGTATATTTTAAAGGGTTTCCGGATGGTTTGATTTGATTTAAACCCGGTAGGTGGCGATGCTGTCGGTATATGGCTGTACAAAGAGCAGGATAGGGGCCGGGTCCCTTAGTATATGAATAAATTCTTAAAATTATGAAAATATAACACGTGAAACGGGTATTTTAAAATTGACTTATCTGCATAATATTTTACTGTGAGTTATTGATCAGACTCGATATTTCTCAAGACCCGTAGTCGAGACTAGGTTTGAATTGACATTAGCATAAAACCATTCCGATTAGAATCTAGAATCAAGCTTGAAGATGGCTTTAGAATACGGGTTTTTATCGTAGATCTAATTTTATGAACCTATATTTCAGATACCTAAACAGGCGTCGATCTTAGAATTAGATCCTGAACCAATTTCGCAAAATTATGTTTTGAATCCCTTTTATTCTTTATGTCAAGACGATATTCCGCGAAAAAAGAACATTTATATACGTTTGTTTTTTAACAGTTAAGCTGTAGATAAGCTAACGAAATTAATTTAAAAAATCCTAGAATCACGCAAAATTACTCATCTAAAACTTGCCATGATAAAAACCATTTCAGTTATGAACATAACTTCGTGACTTCGCATAATATCAGACAAAGTAACTACAAACGTTTTTCTAATCAAAATAATTGAGTAGAATAAATAGAAAGTAGGCTTTGTCGTCGCTGTTCTTTTTACTTATGATTGTATTATACAATACACAAAAAGAAAAACGTTTGCTTTTGTTAAGTTGGCGTTTTTCCTTGTAGCGTGAGCGGAATGCTAAGCAATGCCAATTACCTACTTGTTCATTTGGTTCAATTTGAAGCCAGTAGTCGGTAATAACGATTGATTGTTCAATCGCGATGTAATAAGCCCACACAAGGAACATCAGTACTTCGATTACAGGGAATCATCAAAATAATTATACTCATTCGTCACGCAAGCGTCTTTTACATGAAAGAACGTTCTCATTTTGAACAATATTTAATTTTATTTTAAACATGTATACCTAAAAATATACTATTATAATATAATAATATACGTATAACTAAAAATCATGGCATAAAAATTTCAACAAGAACTGTTTGATGTTATAAAAAAGTTTAATATTACAGCGCCAAAAATGTGTCCATTGTGTCCAGAATTAATTAATGTGATCTTCTACATTTTAAAAATAAATTACACTCTAAATAGGAATTTGCTTTTTGTTGCGAACGACAAACAAAGCATAAGAAAAGAAAGAATGAACGGAATGAAATGTGAATTTAATTTTACAGTTGGCCGGTCTTTGAATGACAAGGGTGTGTGTGGATGTGTCGCGGGGATATTGCAGATTCGGGATTTTCTTAATGTTATTATTGTGTCGTATTAGATTACGAGTATGTTTTGTCCCGTGGGAGAACAGAATTTTATATTAAGAAAATCTTATTTCTCCCTCTCTCTTGCTCTCTTATATTTTCTCAGTACAGTTAATCAAATGTCAATCATTGTGTTGGATAATGTAACCGCGATATATCCACGTCGTGTCGGCTTTCTTGTGAACGTACGGAAAGCATTACATTCTATTATAACATGACACGTTGGTTATTCATGATGTATTTCTTTGGCGTTTTAAGTTGGTGATAAATTGTGAGTGCAATATGGGTAGTGAAGCGAGGTTGTTGGAGATCAAGATTGAGTAGGTAGTGAGTACTTTTAAAGTAATGACCCTGTTTGCAAGCTCACACTTTTTTCACATGAA
Source organism: Ochropleura plecta (assembly GCA_905475445.1). NCBI lineage: Eukaryota > Metazoa > Arthropoda > Insecta > Lepidoptera > Noctuidae > Ochropleura > Ochropleura plecta. The sequence goes on along the minus strand of FR997731.1, from coordinate 13,442,111 downwards.
ATAGCCAAAACCAGAGAACGCTATTTGCTACGATCCTTACATGATGTTTTTTGTTTTGGACGTTCATACTATCTACTTCTATCTATCTATCTTGTCATTAACGCACGCCGCCATGATTGTAAATATTGTGGAACCCTTTTAGATGAAAGTCACCTATAAGGTCGCGATTTAATCTTGTTTGTTAGCTCTTTCGTAGCCAACTATAATTTTTGTAAAAGGCACAATTTTGTATCGCCTATCTTATTTTTCTCATTCGGAAAAGTAATTTAAATATGAATATTTTATTGGGTGACTTTTATATTTGTCTATTTTAGTCGTTAGTAGAAGTCTAACAACGTACTTCAACATTTTCGTTGTCCTATCTCTTGTGCTTCCGATTTAATTATTATAATGCGTAAGTAGTAGGTTAGGTTATAAACGCTATGAACCTCCATTGTCTCGTCATTGTGCAACGGACTGTTCGTACGTACAATCTCCTAGACATTATAATATTGTCTGTTTGACATTATTACAGCAACTCGCGTAACTCTTTAGTATATCCTTCAGATGCTTTCTTTCTCCTTGTTGATTCCTTTTAGAGACAATAAATAAATTATTTTCTTACTTAGGACATTCTTTATTTTTCTTTGTGTCTTATTTAAGATATATTTTTGGCAAATAATGGATAAAGTACTAACATTGATGTTAACTTTTCTTGATATATCGGTAGCGTATCACTTATTTTAGATTAGCAATATTATTTAAAAAAATATCACTACATTTCTTAGAGTAAATAACGGCCTACGTGTTCTCTATTTTGTAGCACGATTGGCCTACGCCGTAGCACCGCTGGCCTACGCCGTAGCAAATTAGTTACATTGGGTTACGAGCACCTGAGTAGTGCTTAAATAACATAGTAAATGTCACACATATTGTTTTGTTGCCAAATAAACTGGTGGTATTGAGTGCCGAAACGTTAAAGTTTGTTACGTACTGAACACGGCTCTCTGTCTCCTTTCGGAGGCAGGTAACAACTTCTCAATTCAAGATGTGAATTCGTCGGAAACCGATGCACTTACTTGCGAGTGAGAAGGCGGGACTCAACTTGAATGTCGTGTTTTACTTCTTCACAGATAGATAAAAGTTTTATACTTTTCTTCGCGCTTCACAATAGAAAGCTGTCGGTAGGCAGTCTTTTAAGAATAGAGTAAAACTGTCCCTGGATAATTGAGTAGTCGCGAACACGACTGCTAAACATGAGGACCTATGTTTGATTCCCGTTTCGTCATTTATTAGGAATTTCTCAGTAGCAGCCACGGATTGGGTCGACGAGTTTGGTCTGGTAGATGGCACTAAACTCGCCCCTTTGAAAACTGGCGAATTTTATTTAAGCCATTATTTAAACCACTCTGCCTAACTCTTCGGAGAAAAAGCTATGTTATGTGAACTTGTAAATTTATTTTTGGGCCCAAGTCGAGTGACTATCAATATTATACCTTTTAAAGTGTTAATGACTGCCAACGCCAATATGTTTCTGTTGCTCCAATTCATAGCTGGTTCAAGCATTTTTTGATAAAATAGTAGTAAGGTAATTTAAATTAGTGTTAAATTCTGTGAAAAACTTGGTATACCTATATAATGAGCTGTGCGTGCAACCATATATTAAAAAAAAACTCCAAATCAGAGTTACAAATGCAAAAGCAACAATTTTTTTTGTCATGTATCTGGATAAGTTAACAAAATATAACAAAAATAAGAACTTCGCACATACATTGATAAAAAAACCAATCCCCATATTTCTTTTAGTACGTTGCTATCTCAGTTTCGGTACCAAGAGGGTTATAAACGAGGACGTGATGTCATCGCGACGTATCCGAAACGTGCTCAACACCTCATTCGGCCACACTTGACGCGAGCGAAAAAATTACCTCTTATATCGTATAGAAAACGTAACACGTTTTGTTGACTTTCCATGTACATTATAAGGATTATCTGATATTACTTACCTCAACAAGCTTACTGTATTTATAATATAAACTTTTTTCGGAGTGAAAACGCATGCCTTATATACGGTGTGTGCTAAAAATTGATTTTTAATCAAACATCTGCCGATTTCAACCATGGTGTTATTTCTGTTACCACTTGGGACTTGTAAGTACAAGCCTATGTCAAGTCCAGGGTATATGTACCACGGGAACGCACAGTCAGTAAAGGAGATAAGTAACCAAGCTCGTCAAATACATTTGGAAATTTCTTAAATATCCTTACTAATATTATAAAAGCGAAAGTGAGTTGGTTTGTTTGTTACGTCTTAAATGGTCCTAAATGGCCAAACCGATTTAGATGAATTTTGGTACAGAAATAGTTAGGACCCTGAAAACGGACATAGGCTAAAAAATGAGAAAAGGGGGAGAAAGAGGGAAGAAAAGGAGAGAGAAAGATATATTTTTTTCGATCATCACGCGGGTTAAAGTCAGCGTTAGCCTAAAGTAACTATGCCACGCGGACGAAGTCGCGGGTGGAAGCTAGTTGATGATATTTTATTACAGATTTACGTTGTTTTATGAAGTAAGACATTTCACTTTAATAAAATTTGCTGCATGACAAAGCAATTTCCCACATAGCTTTACCAAAGATGTTTGATGATAAAAGTAGCAATTAAAGTTAGAATGCAAGTTCAACGTACTCAAGAGTACACATTTTTAGTAACATAAAAAGCAATTTGTTTATGTCTCTAATGGTTAAAAAATAAAAAATACACTTTCTCGTTCTTCTCAGCAAACAATTTTCTTTAATAGCTATTTCATGGGAATACATCGAAAAAAACCAGTCCGCCGTCTTTAACAGTCCGCCATGTTGGATTTATTTACTAAAAGAAAATCGTCACCTAACCAATTATGAATCCAAGCATGTTTTGAAAATTTCCAGCACAATAGTTAACTGGACAATCGGTCGGTTTTTTACCAAGGTTATAGTTTTTATAAAGCTAACAAGTGCAATGCCAAGATAGAGTGTGAGTTACACATGAGATCGAACAAAAAATGCGATGAAAAATGCACTCAATAAACAGACCGAGAGGTCCGTTATTATTGAGTTCATTATTTGGCATCATTTGCATAATTCCATATTCATGCTTATTTTGCTGTTAACGCTCAGTTAAGTCAGTTTAAATGTTGATCTTGTATAAATAAGCAAGTCTAAATCGAATTATTTTAAGAACCAAAATTAAAAGACTTTAATATAATTAGAATAACTTCAAAAACTATTAGACTAGACGAAAAAATATTAAAAATAATAAGATTCCAACAATAAACAGCTGAAAGAAAAGTGAGTTTATAAAAATGAACACCGTACTCAAGGCAATAGAAGAAATAAAAATGAATCTTAAGTAGACAGATAAGAAGGCGAGTTACTTTATAAGAATGACTTTCTGTTCAGGACCAATGATAAGAGCTCAGTTAAATGGCTAATTAGGATTATGAAAGGCAAGTGAACAAACGAGATCGTAATCTTGTTTCTTAGTAGAGAATATCTTTTTGAGGAAATTAAGCTTTGAATAAAATAAGCATTTTTGCTTATTTTATTCAAAGATAATTGTCATAGTAATCCAAGACTGTTTTGAATAAAAAGAAATAATGTCGACTCGCCGTTGTCATTCACTTTGTACTAATAAATACAATTATGTTTCATTTTTGAAACGCTCCTGTTGTTAATGAAAAAAATTAAAGATAATTGTTTGAAGTTAAATAATAGACAGTTGTGCCTTTGCAGTTGTATTTTTTAAAATGTAAAGTCAGTTAGTAAATTGTCTTGTAAATTATAATGCTTATTATTTTAATTAAGTCCTCTTCGAAATTGCTGTCACAAGTGACTTTAAGGGCAAGCTACCCTTCTCAAGTTTCATGAACTTGAACTGTCCTGTTTTTAGTTAAAACCAATGTAATGTTAAGTATTTTCATTATGTTTTCCAAAATATTTTTATATTAACCCATAAATGCTGAATACTTATATTCAGCTTTTTTACAATGGTTTTCCAAAGGGTTAAAAAAAACCTAGCAGACGAATCGATGATCGAATTACAATTCTATAGATGACGCTCCTTCTAAGCGCTCTTAACGTAATCTCTTTCAAGATTTTTGTGACACCCACGCGATCCCTGTGATAAAAAATATTAAAAGAAAACTCTAAAGCAATCTATTTAAAATGTAGGTACACTTACTAACCCGTTATAAGGACGAATAGCGTCTCCTATCCGCGGGTATAAAAAGATTTCTCCGCAGCGTTCTTCCTTCCCGAGTCGGAAGAACTTCTTTAACTATTTATGAACCTTAAAGTCTCCCGATAACGATGAAATCCGAGCAAATTACCTCTTATCTAGTTCACCCTTTGTCGTGTGTCGTTTATACGTTGTGAGCATAATACTATTATGAGTGGCGAAATGGGATGATAAACTTACTCGGTCCCGATGTCGCCCCAATGTGGCGAGTTGAGACAATTATCACAAGCGAATGACAGTTTTACACGATAAAGTTCGGGATTTGTGATGCGAGTACCTGATAACATCACACATATTGTGCGGATTTCAAACTCTGCCTGACACTTAAGTCCCGAACTTTGGATCTGGTTTTCTGTGTTCGATTTCTAAGATCTCAAGTTTTCTTATTAACTAAAACGTTATTCAGACTGCTAAGTCTGACAGTTTTAATCTCACAGTTTACCAGTTACTGCTAAGTCGTATGTCAAATATTTTCCCTTGACTTAAATGTGCTCCGTTTCCAAGAGAATTTCTTTTAACCACATTTTAACGTTATAAAATATTTTACAGCATAATTCCAAACGTAAAAAACTGAAACTAGAAACTGTAGTTCACACCAACGAACTATAAATTTAAAATTAAGTTGAAGTTGAGATACTTCGCGAAGAAATAGCTATTTCGAGAGTGCAGTTTAATATTTAGAATGTTACAAGCTGTCGACCTCGAAAGCACTGTGGTGAATTCCGGAGAGTTGGACAAGAAGATTAAACTAATATTACTGAGACAAAAACAACCAGACAACAGTGCTGTGGAAATTGTTTCTTATTATTTAAACAGTAAAACGTGGCCACCTGATATTCATTTGGGATTTCAGACTTTTTATTTCGCTTGTTTATTTTATGTGTTCGTTCACTATAACATTATATATCTATAGTTTTACTGGCTTCTTTCTACATTTTTAGGATCGAAAAAATGAAGATATATCCAGTTATAAGTTCAGCCATTTCAGGTGCTTCTATAAAAGTTACCCATTTAATAAATCAGAATCTGTGACCGAACTCTAATCCGCCCAACGCAAACTAAATTTTCTCAGCCCCAAAGCTACCTCGCAGCAAAAATATAGCCGAGTTCAGATAATTCATGTCGCAAGGCGGTCTAAATATCGTTGTTTACATCTTAGCGGATAAATTCATAACTGGGAAAGGCTTAGGCAAGACAGAAAGCATCTAAATTCTTGTTTCGTTTAGTACCAAAAGTGTTACTAAATAACTTGGTACTTTGTAGTTGTGGCTTTTATAAACGAAAGGTATATAATAATATAACAAGTCATATTTTTGTGAATGTTAGCGTAGCGTGGGTGAGCGTCAACCTGGCTTTCTACGTGATAAGGGTCCGGTCAACCCGTGTAAATTCACAACAAAGAAACTATTTCAGGTATCTATTACACGCTTCAAAAACGTGCGAGAGATTTTTTCGACTGAGACCAAAAATAATGTGTTGCGTATCATTTTACGTGACCTTTAAAAATAAAATATACGGATATCTTAAATGACACTAGGTTATTCATATCAGGGTTTTATTTGAATGTGACAGATCTCGGCGATAAGCGTATGTCCATCCATATGTGCGCTACTTTCTCCCCGGCGTGTGTCTTGGACGAAACGAAATTTCGCAATGAGTTTTAGGTAGACATCGGAAAGAATTTCTTATTTGTCTTAAAGCCACATTTGTGCGTAGTCTCAGTTCACTTTGAACGGTTATTCCGTTCAAAGTGAACTGAGACTACGCACAAATGTGGCTTTATAAATGGACTTTGGATTATCATTGTAGTGAAAGGAGTAACCAATCAGCGTGGGGTTTTGCTGACTGTCCAGGGTCGCCAGACGTATAGTGGCTTGGTAGATACACCGCTCTTTTCATGCACACCTATTTTAAGATGCTTCAAAGGAAATGTTGAGATTATTTATAATAATAAATTGTTTATTTCAGAAAACAAATTCCATAGTAAAAAATTGTCAGCAAAAAAAAACAATAAATTAAACATCATAATAACATTTGATAATAAATAAAAACAACACAAAAGCAAATATTTGATATTATTTATATTGAATAGATTTATGACCAATCTTAGTTTGATAAAATATAATTCATGATGTTGGACCAGTTTTTTTTTTTACACTTTCAAACTTTTTGACGGAATTTTCTTTTTTAGCTTTTATGCTATGTTTGTTTTATCTAGTAACCCTCCTCTTTTCAGTGAGTATTTTGGAAACTTTTAAAACGGTCCTGAAATTCTGGTAACTCCAGTCTGTAATTATGTTCCTTCATCGAAAAATATAACACACCTTGAATCCAGTTTCTCCTGAATAAATACTGAGAACGTGCACTTTAATTAAATGTTTAATTGCAGCTTACCCTAGCCATACAAAATAAATTGGAGCAGAAGGTTGATCCTGCATTATAAGAAGCGGCAGGAACACTATGTAAACTAGACGCTTTATGTCAGTACAGTCAGCAAAAGAGAAAACTTAATAAGCAAATGTTTGGTTAGGTTACTCTTTGCAATCCTTACTAATATTATAAAAGCGCGTCCTCACGTCTAAATGGCTAAACCGATTTTGATGAATTTTGGTACAGAGATAGTTGGGACCCTGGAGACGGACATAGGCTATTTAAAAAAACGAGTGTGATTTTTTTTTAAAAAGATTGTGATATGAGGGAGAAAGAGGGAAGAAAAAGTGGCAACACTGCCCGAGTGACATGTAAAATTTTGGCTCCGTATTTTAAAATTAAATTTAATTAGTAAATAAGTTATAATATAGTGTAATTATTTATGCAATAGGATTGTAAATGTGTAAATACCCAGGATTATTGTTTTCCCGATAATCCATAACGTTTTTCGGTAATACATCGTTACCGGTAACCTACAAACATCAGCTGACGTTTTTACCTGCACTTAATATACGGACAATTCAGGGAAGTATTGTTACTTTTATTAAATAATAGCACACACTCGTCACTTTAACTATATAGCACATCTATGCCAATTCCAGATTTAATTTTGTGCTTATTTATTACCCTATAATGGTTCTTAATCGCTTTGTTGACAACCTAAGATTGTAATTGAAAAACACAACAACATTATGATAGTCTTTCCATAACTCTGTTATTCTTACATTCAAGCTTATTAATAACATTAATGATAATTTTGTCTAAAAATAATATTTGAATGAACTACATTCATTTTTTTTTGTTTTTTATCAAAGCAGTGGGTAGGCCCACTTAAGAAAAAGTATAAATAGGTTGATAAAAACCAGTTAAATTCAATATTCTTTTAGATTAATTTAATATAAAGATAATCTTTTAAACTTAATATAACATCCTACCTCATTTAATTACATATATGAACTTTTTGCCCTTTGTTTTTTTTTCCCCTTTCACCGCTAACTTTTCTGTATTTGTCTATTCTGTTAGTTCTCACCGTTTCTTTATTTCTATTTTTCAGTAACTAATCCTGAAACCATGCCTGTGATGACCCGTAAGGCTGCTGCTCAGGAGATGGAGCACAAGTTGAGAACGGCCCTCCAAGAGCTTAAAGAATCAAAACTCCAAGTCCAACAACTGTTACAGGAGAGAGAAGAAAGTGAGGTGGAAGTCGTTAAAGTCAACAGCAAAAACTCTTCCTTGAAAAGGCAGTTAGTAGACCTTCATCAGCAATACTTGGACGTTGCTGATGAACGGGATCAGCTAAAGGTGGTCACAGATGGTTTCAGCAATTGCAGTAATTTATATGAGGAGGCTTTATGTAGGATTAGGGACCTAGAAGATGAATTGATTCATGCCAATAGTTGTATTTTAAAGTTACAGAGAGAAAGACAAACTACTCAGGTTATTGAAACTAACCACTTATATAAGGAATTGTTAAATAGTAATTGTACCTCCCCTTCCTTAATAACTATTGATTTGACTGAAGATTCCTTACTAAAACCAAATTATTCAGTAAGCAATAAGAAAATAAAAAAATATGCCAAGTTAAATAGACAAATCAAAAAATGTAATCAATTTAAAAAACAATATAAACACTTTTCTAAAAACATTCCACTGAGGAAAGAACGTGTTGATTTAGTGAACAAATTAAAAAATTATCAAATAAAGTTAGAAGACAGTATTAAAATTATATAATATAGATACTCAGCAATTGCAGTCTGAAATAGAGGTACTTCAGGACTCACTTCGTTCCCTTTCTAGTAAATATGTGAGTTCTCAAAACCAAATAAGGGAACATATTCTTGCAGCAAATGAGTTGGTAATGAGTCAATGTAGTTGCCATACGGTTTCCAACCATGACACTACCCAGCCTGAGGTAATGGAGGACCCGTCCCAGGCTGAGAATTTGCCTCTGGACTGTATACTCAACCAAGATGCAGTTAATATTCCACAAAATAATTTACAAGTGGTACAAACTGAGATATATGATAGTTGTGAATGTTCTCACTCCGTAATGTTTTCAGATAGTATAGGAAGGGGTGTAGGTAAATTATTAAGTAATAACCTGAGTTTTCCCAGTCAAAATAATTGTATGCCAGGGTTAAATTATAAACAGATAATGGCATTAGTAACTGGAAATGTTTATAGTAAAAATACTGATTTAACTATATTTATAGGAAATAGTTCAAAAATTACAAAAGAAGACATCACAGATAGTGTAACTGAGTTGTTAAAGTTGAACTGTCGTAAAATAATATTGTGTGCTTTTCCATATTTTGAAAGATTATCGAAACGAATTAACAATTATATTCACATGCTGAATAAGCATGTTCATTTTTTGGTAGGTCACTATTGTGACAAACTCATGTATCTGGATATTAACAATGTTGTTGATAAACTTAGGTCGACACGGGGTAATGTGTTTCTACCTACTAGTTGTAGACACAAAATAGCTAGGCTATTAGCTTATAATATTCACTCGGACATAAATATTATGTCTATGTTTTCTTCTATTATTAACACTGCGACTATTAGTACTTATACTAAGATACCTTTTTACAAGGAAGGCGGGGGAGTATTGTCACTCACTCCGGCTCATTTAAACTAGCTAGTAAGACAACAGAAGATATAAATAACATAAGTGTTACACTCACTAACACCAAGGTACCTTCTTGCTCTCAAATAATTAAATTTAAAAAAGGGGCTAAGCAGAATTCCTTGAAATTATTCCATCAAAATATTCAAGGTTTCTCTTCGAAACAACTAGAGATTGAATTGTTTTTAGAAAAAACCAAGTTTGATATTGTATGTTTCACCGAACATTGGCTAAAAGATCATGAAATGTTAATTAACTTTGAGAATTACAGTGTAGGCAGTTCCTTTAACCGCAAATCTAAGATGCGTGGGGGTTCACTTATCTTAATTAAAAATGGCATTAAATTTAAAACTCGTAATGATATAATTGATCTTTCGGTTGAACATAATATTGAAATGTCTTGTGTTGAGCTAGATAAGCATGTCATAGTGTGCGTTTACAGACCCCCAAATTATCAAAACTACTCTGTATTTGAGTCAGTAATGGAAGATGCTTTAGCAAAACTTGCAAAAGGTAATAAATTACTAGTTATCTGTGGTGACTTTAATATTAATATTTTAGATATAAATTCAAATAGCAGTAGATTCTTACATCTTTTTAAATCATTTAATTTGATAAATGTCTTTTCGGAGCCTACCCGAATTACTACAGACACTGCTACATGTATTGATAATGTCTTTTGTTGCTGCGACTACTTAAATAAAGCCATTGTAAATTACCTTCCATCTGATCACAGCGGTCAAACCGTCGTTTTCGAGTCTTACACACCGTCACAAAAAACCCAGATAAAATCTAGACAAATAACACCCAGCAATTTGAATAAATTTAATAATAATTTAATTAGTAATTTAAGCACTACGGGATTTAATATTGAAAATGTAAATCAATTTTATGAGGAATTCTTTTCGGTGGTCTACACAGAGTTCAATGATACGTTAAAAATAAAAACTAAATCTTTTAGCCCAAAGTTTATGTTTAGTGATTGGGCAACTAAGGGTATAAGAAAAAGTAGGGAACGATTGTTTGAGCTTTACGGCCTTAAGCCTTACTTCAACTCAGAAACTTTCAATCACTATGTTGCAACTTACTCAAAAATTTTTAAAAACACCTGCCAATTAGCTAAATCTTTATTCATTAGCAACAAGATTAAATCCGCCGATAATAAAATTAAGACGGTTTGGAAAATCATTAATAGTGAAACTAACAGAAACAAAAAATGTAATAATGAGATCACACTAGAGTCTTCGCGTGGTCTTCTAACCACTAAAAACGAAGTTGCTCAAGAATTTGTAGATTTCTTTACTAGTATCCCACTTAAAACTACTGAAACATTAAATTCTTCACCCTTGCTTTCCATTGATTTATTAAGAGCAAACGTTTCACCATGTCCGGTTGAGTTTCAATTTAAGCATATTAACCCCACTGCAGTCATTAAAGCTTTCAAGCAAATCAAAATCAAATTAACCGAAGATCTTTGGGGAATGTCTATTAAAGTTTGTCAAGCTATTATTGAGACAATAGCACCGTACTTAGCCATAATATTCAATTTGTGTGTGGACCAAGGAGTTTTTCCGGACCTTATGAAATACAGTAAAGTTATACCCCTTTTCAAATCTGGGGATAGTAAAGACACCAATAACTATAGACCCGTATCCGTTTTGCCGGTTTTCAGCAAGGTGTTTGAAAAGGTAATGCTTAATCAAATGCTCAACCACTTTAACACCAATAAGATCTTACATGAAAAACAGTATGGTTTCACCAAAGGACGTTGTACGACTGACGCTGGTGTTACCTTGTTAAAACACATATTTACTGCGTGGGAAGAGGCACAGGATGCCATAGGAATTTTTTGTGACCTTTCAAAAGCGTTTGATTGTGTTAGCCACGAAACCCTACTCTTGAAACTTGAACATTACGGCCTAGGAAAACTTGCGCTTAGTTTAGTAAAATCATATTTAAATGATAGACAGCAGCAAGTGCAAATAAATGGTGTCAATTCAATGGGTTTAAATGTAAAGATGGGTGTACCACAAGGATCGATATTAGGTCCCTTCCTCTTTTTAGTATATATTAATGATCTACCCCATTTATTTAAAAACCAACCACAAATGGTGTTGTTTGCTGACGATACTTCTTTAATATTTAAGATAAATAGACGTGCCACAAATCTAGACGACTTAAATAACGCCCTATTACAGGTAAATGATTGGTTCACCGCCAATAATTTGGTATTAAATGGGAAAAAAACGAAGTGCATAAGATTTGCTCTGCCAAACGTCAAAAGTAGTGATTGTGACATAGTATTGAATCAAGAGAAACTAGAATTCGTCGATAAAACTGTTTTCCTGGGGATAACGCTCGATTCAAGGCTACAATGGGGTCCGCATATAACATCTCTTGCAGGACGGCTTAGTTCAGCAGCATATGCTGTCAGAAAAATCCGTCAGTTTACTGATGTAGATACCGCGAGGCTAGTCTATTTTAGTTATTTTCATAGTATAATGTCATACGGTATTTTACTTTGGGGACGGGCTGCAGACATCGAGTCTGTATTTATTCTGCAGAAAAGAGCCATTAGAGCCATTTATAATCTACGTAGACGAGATTCTCTAAGAGAACAGTTTAAGGAAATTAACATCATGACAGTACCTTGCCAATATATCTATGAAAACATCATGTACGTCAGAAAAAATTTGCATCTATTTGGTAAACGAGGTGATAGACACAAGTATAATACTAGAAACAGGGACCAATTGGTTCAGCCGGGTTTCAGGTTAGCTAAAGTAGACTCATCTTTCATGGGGTACTGTTTGAAATGCTACAATAAAATACCTCCCCACATTCTTCAACTGAATGAAACGAAATTTAAATCTTGTATTAAACGCACACTATGTAGGCAAGCATATTATAAGTTGGGGGATTATATTGATGATAAAAATGCTTGGCTCAATGCTGGTCCTGCTCCTCAAGCATAGGGGTAAACTCATTGATAAGTACCCGAAGCTATAGTGGAAGCTGCAGAAGATTGTAAGACTATCTTTGCAATGTATAGAATCAATTCTCTAGTATTGTATAATTATTAAGCCCATATGTGAGTGCTATGTATTATCATTGACTTGACGAGGCCCTGGTGGTTAATAGTGTCATGCTCACTTAAATGTCTCGCTGATAGTGGCGGGTGTGTCGGGTCATTTAGCTCCCTTCAAAATGGTCGAGCTGAATGGGGCTGATCCATACGTCATGTTCGTGAACGGGCGCTGTCAGTTGGGACTGGTCATTTTTTTAACTACCACGGTCATTTTTTTTATTTTTTTTTTTTTTTTAACTTATTTAGATTTTAAATTGAATTTTGCTTTTTATTTACTCTGGACGCTCTTACTGTGCACGTCTTTCTACATCGTTCTCACATATTTGTATAATCTCAACACGAATGATGTAAATACGATTTTGTAAAAATATTATAATTTAAAAGAGTGTCCATGGAGTTTCTTGCCCATTCTTCTCCATAGAGATCAACGCTTTGGAATGGGCAACTACAGTACTTTCACAAGTTATTATGCCTTGTGACCGGGATTGTAGCAGCATCATTTTTTTTGTTCTTGTTTTTATGACATTCAAAAGTGCCTGTAATGGTCTAATTGAAATAAATGCTTTGAGTTTTGAGTTTTGAGAAAAGGGAAAACTTAGCATTGCTATTACAATAAATAAGGCGCAAGGGCAAACACTACAGGTAGCAGGTACCTGTAAATCAGGCAGGGGGAACTGTGCTACCCCATATTTAACGCGAGCGAAGTCCCGGGCAAAAGCTAGTAAAGTTATATTTTGTTCTTTTTTCTTATAAACGGATGAACGTTTTTAAGAAAAAATCAACAATGACGACAAGCCTGGTTATTTAGCATTTTTGCTGGTTAGCACATTTTTAGGTGATTTTTTGGTTATAATTTTATCGTATTCTAAGTTACGAAAATAATTTTGTAGAGTAAAATTAGAAACAACAGTAAATGAATTTGCTGGTTTTCAAAAACTCAGTATAATATGTAAATGAGAATCTAAACTGATCTTTAGCTAGTTTCAAATCTTAGTATTACCTAACCTTCTGTACTATATCTGTTTTACGCCGTAACGAGTAGAAAAAGGTGAATATAAAGATAATTACCGAGCGACGGTTCGCAAAGCCGATGAGTTTAATCTAAGGAGCTTGGATCGTGCTATGATTGGCCCAGTAAGCACAGCTCATTAATTTGAAACCTGACTAGCTTGTTCGAGAGGATGCTTAATCAAAATGATGTTGTATTTTCCTTTAATTTATTACGGTAAATGATTCAGTTGTTAATGGTATAATTTCCTTAACCATGATCCCCTACCAACGTTTAAACATTGGCAAATCAATGTAGTGGAATGCAAATTGATACTTATCGTAGGCCATTCTCGATGGTAACCCGATCATTATTGGTTGAATCTCGTGTTCAGGATTATAACGAGGGGTTGTCAATTTTAATGTCTTACGAACGTTTACAGGTAAAGATAACCCGCAGTCACATTTTAAAAAAGACTGCTATAAAGTCTCGTATGTATTCCCTGTAATCAACATTAACTAAATTCTTCAATAATTAGCGAGTTTTTTTATTAAATGTAAAAAAAAATAATGAACAAATTTAGTTGCTTTACTATGTATTTTGATGCAAAATTTCAGAATTAAGTATTTTAATGTATTAAGTATTTATGAATTAAGTATTAAATTCTGAAATTCTGCATCAAAATATTTTTTATTTTATTGCTTAGTTAGTTAGTTAGTTTTGACTCAACTCATTGTAGAGTTGAGTCAAAACTTATAAGTTCAACTGATACTTTTACTTGATTTGAACATTTTATTTTGAAATATGAGCTTTCGATAATTTTATCAACTCAAAATGTAATGTAATAAATATCCTAAAATGAATAGAATTTCAATGAATTTACAAGCACAATACCTATTTGCGCATTCCATTTCCTCTTCCACACCAAATTTAAAGTGCGAACAGTCGCAAACAAGTTCAAACGTTCAATGGTTGAAACTCTGCACGTAGATGGTAGAAGCTTTGAAACCACGGCAGGCATATATGACTCCTAAGGGAGAAAAGAAAATGTAAGTTTCATACGACTGAATTGGATTCCCATCGTTTTAGCAGTGGGAAAAGCAGGACTTCAGCGATGCAGAGCGCATAGGTACAATTGTACACTCAGGAAAAAAAGTAAACAACATAAGTACACCGTAGATAGTGAGTATTTGAAAAAAGGAATATTGTTCTGAGTTTTTTTTTTTAAATTCAATTGGTAGTTATTGGGTTGTGGCAAAAATATAATTTGCCTAGGACTAAATACAAAGGTAGAAATAAATACATAAACCTCTATTTTTCAAATCGAAATCGGGAAAATTCAAATCGGTGCTGTCCCTCTACTTTTTTTACAAACAAAAAAGCTTATACACTAATAAAAATAAGTAACTTAAGTATATAAGTTATTACATTTCATAGAATATTAGTTTTGTTATTAATATATAGCATATTTTATTACATAATTAACGATTATAATTACTGAGAGGCACAAACGTACTTGTCCTGAAAAATGTTCTCATATCGCTGTATAAAAGTAATTTAAACCTAATTTTACTTTGAAGAGTCCGACAGTGTCCCCACCCCAATTTTATTTCCCTCGTTAGTGTGTGCTAGTGCGCAGTCAGGTCGGGCGTGGGTCAAAACGCTGCATATTCCCGCCAATAACGTATGTACGCCATTTCAGTTGCTCTCGGACAATTTTTTTATATAATCGGTGGTTGCATTTTTCTAGTGTAATGAGTAGTTTTATTAGTGTTGTTTGGTTCTAACAGAGGTAGTAAGTGAATTAGCTCCATTGACTGTTATTGAATTTATCCTAGATATTATGCATTTTTTCTAATTTTCTAAAAAAGTGTGTTATTTCTCACGTCGCTGTTCTCATATCGCTGTAATTGGTGGTCTTTATCACCATCGATGTGATAATTTACACCGAAATGATAAGAAAAAATCAATCGGTGTCTTATATCTAATATCGGTGTTTTGATTCATGATCAACGCACAGTTTTGTCACATCGGTGGATTGCTTTATCATATCGGTAGATCATTTTATCATCTCGGTGAGTAGTTTTATCATATCGGTAGATCTCGTGTCATGTCGTTAAGTTTACAAAGAAACAATGGAACATACAAACACATACATTATAAACATATATACCTACATACAAACATTCATACATACATCCTTATCTACATAGACTGCCAAAATCATTACCACAATACCACTGGGTAGTAGATTTATAAATATATCATTAAGGGAGGTCTGTATTCGGTAATGTACGTCTATAGGCTTTTTTTGGGTGGGAAATCATCAAATAACTTCCCCCGCTCTGGGCGGAGCGGAGGGGAGTGTCAGACTTTTACTGACTAAAACCCACCCATGTTCCTTCTATTGCCCTTTGGGTTCCGGGGCCGTGGTATCTCTTTCGAATAACCTACAACCCCGGCAGTACGTCTATAGGCTGAGATGATGATGGTGAGGTGGAGCAATTGAACGCATTTAAGTTCTAAGTCACCCTAGTAAAAATATATAGGTACCTACTAACTATTTACTTTTTACAAGCTTTTATTTAGTTTCACCTGTCCCGATGACTGTAATCAAATCTTGGAAAATAAATTTGATCTACTTCCTGGTTTCCGATTGGGCTAAAATTTTTCATGCATGTGTAAATCAAATGACAATGCAAAATTGTTATGACATGAAGCTGATCTAATGATGGGTGGCTAGTGGCTATAGAAACTTGGTAGTTAAACGACACAACCCCATCGAGTTTGAGCTTGTATGATTCGTCTTGACGAGTATTATAATTTTAAAGATATACGGAGCTATAAAAACTTGCTATGGAGAAAAAACATTAAAAACTTGTTGATGTTCAAAGGTGGGTAGATTATCAGATCGCTGGATATGTATATCATTTCCGTGGATAAACTTATCATATTAGTGTACAGAAAAATTAATCGGTGCCGGTTTGTCATATCGGAGGATACCAGAATTCAAACTCAATTTTCTCCTTATTCTTAAATGATACGTTGATGATATTAAATTTGGGGATATTTTAATAATAAATAATAATAATAATAATAATAAAATAGTTTATTGGTAAAACAAATTTAGGTCTAAACAAAATTTTGTGATTGGATTCTCCTTTTAGGCAGATAGTGCCTGTATTAGGAGAGTCCGCTCTTCCATATCAAGACGTGAAATACAAATAGCAAAAATATAAATATAATTGTTATGCTAAAGCTTAATTACTAAAATTAAAAACATGAAATAAACAGATCTTTTCGTAAAATCAAAAGTATGCATGACTGGGTCTGGGTGTGATGTATGTGTGTGTGTGTGTGTGTGTACATGTGAGTAATAGAGTGTGTAGCCTATATGGTAGGTGTGCCAGAGAGTAAGTGAGTGTAAGTATGTTAATGTGTCAGGGTTTCAGAAATGTTTCGGTATCATTGTAAGTAAGGGTTTGTATCCATTCTATTATTAATTTTTTAGTGTCATAGGAGTTTTTGGGATAGATATAAATATATTTATTGATTTTATTGTACAGCGCAGCAGATCGTTTGTTATATTGCATACTGGCCAGTAAAGTCCTTGTCCTGGGTATGTTAAATATCAAGTCTTTCCTTCTTTTTAAGAGTATGCTAGAATCATAGGAAAGAGACTTATGTTTCTTTAATATAATTAGCATAATGTAAAGTTTCCTTACTGAGAGCAGGTTACTAAGTCGAAACAGGTCTTCAGTGGGATATCTCCGTCTTTTAAAATACATGCACTTGATAAGAGCGCGTTGTGCTCTTTCGACCGTTAGAAATTTCGTTTTTGCTGCGCCACCCCAGACAGGTATACAATATGAAAGTACTGACTGGACTAGCGCGACATAAATCGTTTTAAGGAAGTCTTTTTGGTGGCCTGAATGATTAGCGGTGGTCTTAGGGACGACATATCTGAGAGTTTTGAATATCCAGGTTAGCTTCCTGACTCTATTTGCAACCCGCTCAATGTGTGGGTACCAAGTTAGTCTCTGGTCCACGATAACACCTAGATACTTAATATAAGGCACTTTGTTGATTATCGAGCAGTCACAACTATTGCTATTATTATTGCAAGTGTGTATTCTTATATTAAAATCTTTGTCTGGTTGTGTACGTTGGCAGACACTGAAACAGATGTAATTTGTTTTTGTGATGTTTAACGTAAGCAAATTAATTGTTAACCACCTCGCAATTCTAGTCAGGCCTCTCTCAGCGCCAAGCCTAACATCCTGCCAAGTATCACCAGTGAAGACGACAGCAGTATCATCCGCGTAAGAAAATACTTTCGCGTTTGAGACATTAATGTTACAGAGTTCATTGACGTAAATAAGGAACAGTGTAGGTCCCAGTACGCTTCCCTGCGGGACGCCGTATGTCGTGCTTACGTCTTCACTAGTGTACTGACCTACTCTAACCCTCTGTTTCCTGCTTGTAAGATAATCCTTGAAAAGTCTTAGAGGTATTCCGCGAACTCCGATATCTTCCAGTTTTCTTATTAGGATTGGGACAGAGACGGTATCAAATGCTTTTTTTAAATCTAAGAACGCAGTTATGCATTTTTTACCTTTATCAAGCATTTCAGTAATATGAGTACTTAGTTCAGTAACTGCATCCTCAGTGGAGACTCCTCGACGAAAGCCAAATTGTGATTTAGAGACTATATTGTAGTCATTCAGGTATGTCAAAAGTCTTATATTGATAAGTTTTTCCATTACTTTGGATATAGAAGGTAATACAGAAATGGGTCTGAAGTTAGAGACATCGTCTCTGTCCCCACCCTTGTACACTGGCGTAATAATGGCCAGTTTCAAGGAAGTCGGGAAGATGCCTTTACCAAAGCAAAGATTTGCAAGGTGTGTGATGATGGGGACAACCTCCTTTTTTATGTGTTTCAGAAATGCAGTAGAAACATTATCCCAACCGGACGCACTGTCCGATTTAAGACTCATTAGGATATGATTCACTTCAACATCGTCAGTGTCTAACATAACGAAAGAGTTGGGTTGTGTAGAGTGTAAGTTATCGTGATCATTGACCAAGGTTGGCTGAATCTTTTGAGCAAGGTTCTTACCAATATTCGCAAAATATTCATTAATATAATTAACTGATTCTGAAGGAGTCGATTTAATACTAAGTAAGTCTGAATTACAATTGTTGGGTTTATTTGTAAATGTTATGGTTTTAATGTTCTTCCAAAGTAGTTTATTGTTAGTGACTGATTTTGTAATTAATTCCCTTTCGTATTTCCTTTTAATTTTTTTGATAAGATTGTTACAGTGATTTCTATACCTAATATATGTAATTTTTAATATGTCATTGAATGGATCTCTTTTATTATCTTTTTGAAGCTTGTTACGGTTTTTAATACAACGTAAAATTCCTGGGGTTATCCATGGTTTTATAATGCGCATGCTATTGGGGATTTTAGTAATAATAGTATTTTTATTTAGAGTTTCAGCTAGTTTGTTTACGAGAAGGTTAGTTAGAGTTTCGGGGTCATTACAGAATAGTAAATCTGCTATATTACTTTCTTGTATGTACTTAAGTGCTTGCTCGAAATTCACAGTGGATTTAGTTTTGTTACCAATTGGAGTATATTTTATTTTTGATAAGGATAGAAGTGTAGTGTAGTGATCCGTAATACTAGTGTGTAATATAGCGATGGATGCTGAGATCTTTTGTTTGTTTAATTTAAGCATAAAATGATCTAAACAGTTTTCATTTCTGGTAGGTAGAGTATGCCCAGGTAATATTCCGTACAGGGACAGAGCGCTAAGGTAATTAGTTCTGTTTTTGTGTTCAAGAGAAGATTCTACATCTTTGGATCTAATGTTTATATTGATGTCTCCAGCAATGATAATGTTTTTCTGGGTTGGTAGAGTATCTAGATGTGAACTTAAGGAGCTGATGAAAGCTTCAGTGTTTCTGTTAGAAGGGGATCTATAAATGCAGAGTAAAATATTATTTAATATGTCCAGCTGCAGACAAGACGCTTGGGATATTTTTATTTCCTTAATTTTAGATTTTAGATTATTTTTTATGTAGACAACTACCCCATCGTTTTGATTCAGCCGGTGTGAAGTGCTGTAGGACGAGTAATTATTGAGATGAGGGATAATTATTCCAGAAGTGAGTCGACATTCAGTTAGTATGATAACATCGGTTTCGAACTTAAAATTCGAAAGAGTAAGTATGAAGTCGTCAAAGTTGCAAGAAATACTCCTTATATTTTGAGCGACAACAGTGAAGTCGTTTCTTTTTATGTTTATGCGCTTAGGTAACTCTGAACAGTCACATTCAATACTGCGCGCAATTTCAATGCTATCAATATCATTAAGGGTTTGCAATGAGTCACCCATTAGACAATTTTTTTGATACAAAGGACGTGCTATCAAGTTGTGTTATTAAAAGTGTAAGAATATGATGGATTTCCTTAGCTTTATACAAAATTTGAAACGGTTTGTTTTTAGTGTATTCATGTGTGGAATGAGTGTTGTTGGTATGTTTTTGAGTAGGTAAAAGTATGTGGATGTGTGTTGAGCGTTGCATGCATGAATAATTATTATAATGTAATAAGTTTACGGTACCGAATGAACAAGCTGCGCAAGTATACATATGATATGTTTGTCCGAAGCTATTGTTTTTACAATATAAAAGACAATTATTGTGTACACAGACAAAGGGATTACTTCGGGACCGAGTAAAATAGCAACAAGACCGAGCCAATCTAAACAAACCAATTAATACAACAGGCAAATACTTATAAAAACAGAAAAACAATAACGCAATATCGTGCAGTAGTAACCATCCAGGACTCAAAGGGAAAGTGATATAATATCCTAGTCATTTACTGTTTCTCAGCTGATGGATCTGTTGCTCATTTCTAACAATAATGGTCGGTGAATGTTCGTCCTTCTTTAATAAAACTTTCCCATAGGCGGTCCAGCAAAATTTAAATTCACCAGACTTGGTTAAGTCCCGAGCTAGGAAATGTAAGCGGGAACCCTTTGAAGTGAGATGCTCAGAGAGGAAGATAGGAGTATCCTCTTGCGATTTACAGCCTAGATGCTTACAGCATAGTTTGGATTTATATTTAATCATAAATGCCTTACCCATTGTCATAATTTCTGACTTTATGAGGGTCGAACCGGTTTCAACAATGATTGGTGTGTTAGTTATGTCACCGTTCTTCGCACGAGTTCTATATATGTCCTTTATATCGCGTTTTGTGAAGGTACAGTCTAGGGTTTTAGCGAGAGACATAGTCATTTCAATCAGGTCTTCTTTACTTTCGTTGGCTCTTCTAGGTACATTCTTTATTACAAAGTTGGTCTTCTGGTTGCTGATTTGCATCATTTCCAGTTTATCCTCTAGAATCCTGATGCAAGTTCTATCCTCTTTAGCCTGGCTTTCCAGCTGCTCAATCTTCTTTCTAAAATCCTCATTTTGGGCAGTAAGATAAACGATTGAGCTCTCTATTTTATTATTAGAACTCCGGATTTCGTTAAGAGTAGAAGTTATGCGCTGAGTTTCTTCCTCATGTTTTTCGGAGAAGAGGCCCAGCATCTTTCTAATCTCTTCCTTGAAGTTCTCTAACTGCTTATCAAAGGTGTCATCTTCAACGTCTCGTCTTCTCTTAGACCGCTGGTACACATAGTTAGGGGGTGTATGTAGCTCCAACTGGTTAACGTCCGTTTCCGATAGCGATTTGTTCATAGTTGTATCCATGAGTATTAGGACACCAGGAATACTCAAGATGTAATTGGATGTAACAAGCACTGCTAATGAGTGGGCGGGGCAGGCACGGTGCGTCGTCCAGTTGCGTGATTTATGGGTGTGGTTGGTGCGCAGACAAAGATGGCGATCGTGCGTAAGCGCACGGGGGCGGGGTCAGCTACGGTGAATCACGCCAAGTACCAGGCGCACACGTACAGTTGTGTCGTACGTAGCGTTTGACAGCGCAGTACCGACACCTCCACGAGTTTATGCACTCCTATTTTTCTTAACTGAATTTAAATTGAAATTTTGTTTAAATATTATTATAAATAATAACGACAGCACTGAGAACACGTTAGCACCTTACGGCGGTCCGGGGGAAGAGGAAGGATTTAATATCTTAAAGATTACTAAAACCTGAAAAATGTAAAAAAAAAACTATAAATGAAAAAGTTCACCGATATGATAAAAAAATGGTATTTGTTGAAATTCACCCAGATGCTGAATTTGATGCCAACATTCGTCTACAGAGTGCTTCATTTTAGTGCAGTAATTTCTTCATCCAGAATTTTAGCAAGATAGTAAAGACGTATTTTGAAGTATTTGACAGTCCTTATCACGGGTTTAAGTTGCAACTGGGTGCAGATATAAATAATTAATACCTTCAACTTTATATTTTACCATATTAACACGAATGATGTAACCAAGGTTTTGTAACAATATTCTGATTTAAAAGAGTGTCCATGGAGTTTTTTGCCCATTCTTCTAAATAGAGATCTACGAGATTTTATCACATAAGCAACTTGAAGTGTAGTCAATAAACAGATTGACATACTCAGTCTAATTAAATACCCGAGTCCAATGGTGTGTGTACATATATAGTGATATCACAAGTAGATATAGTAAATAGGTACACGGAATACTCGCCTTGCGCAAACAGGATCGTATTCAGCCCAGCAACCGGTCTCACTAATACCGCTAGCTTGTACCGGAATAAGTACAACATTCAATATTGGACACATCATGTAGTTACAGAATTTGGGTAGCGTCTGCGTGACCTACATTAGGGTTTGAACAGACGTACCACTACCAAAGATTTGCATCATTAGACTAGCTTGACCGCAACGGAAGATGGTCACGTTCTGCTTCGTTCACATTTTAATATTTTTAGGGTTAGGGTCAAAAGGAAAAACCCTTATTGGATCAAAAAAGTGGTCCAATATGGGTTCCGTTTGTATGTGTCTGTAAAGACATACAGACATTCATTCAGCAGCTATTTCGGTAACGAATAGATGTATCAAGTTGATATTAAAACCATATACTCAAGTCTGTAGTTCATTTGTGGTGTAGAAATACAAACCTCTAAGTCTACGTAGTCAAAAGAAATGGCTGTTTATGTCGCAAGTTTTTTCTTACAAAAACAATTCTCACGCAATCCATAAGTTACCCTGGATGCGATTTTCAATATAATAGCATTACTACCTACCAAAATCAAATTTATTGTTCCACGTTGGATATGTGAGCACATTTTTTTTTGTGGGTGGGAGATCATCAAATTACTTCCCCCGCTCTGGGCGGAGCTGGGGGGGAGTGTCAAACTAATACTGACTAAAACCCACCCATGTTCTTTTCGTTTTGTTTTAGTTACGGGGCCGCGGTATCTCTTTCGAACAACCCGCAACCCCGGCAGGCGGTGGCCCTGGCAGGCCCCTCTGCTTTGCTGACATCTCTTTGAGGCGCGTGTGGAACACTAACGCGCCATCGACACGGCAGGTGAGCTCAATTTTCTCAGTCTTAACAAATAACTTTCGATCTAAGTTTTAAATCTTTGACCACAGGACTTGAGCGACAAAAGCGTTGCCAGATTGTGGCTTGCTACCTGCAATTTATAGGAGTTGTGACAGTCACAAAATATAAGGCAGTTGTGAAGCCGCCACATATTTTGTTTGTTTATACAGTACCATCGATACCGACCTCGCGTTTGCAACAGTCGTTTGCCACGACAGAATAATCTATCGAATATCGAACTCATAGATTGAACAAAAAAAAAAGATTGAAGTACTCGTATGCCCTTAGCACAGCACAACGCTTATATCGATGGCAATGTGACAATGCGTTTTTATTTGAAAAGATGTGACGGTAATAGAAAAAATCACTTCAATTAGGTGACAGACAAAAACTGTGGCTGGGCATGATTTATTAAGATATTTTTATGAGAATAGGCTTAGGTGAGTGAAAGATATTCGTGTCAGTGTCGTTTGCTAAGCATGTTTCCGAATAAGTCTTGGGTTGGATTCTCAGATCAAACAAATTAGGAGGAGGAAAGAGGGAGGGAGGGAGTGTCAAACTTGTACTGACTAAAACCCACCCATTCACCCATGTTCCTTCTGTTACCCTTTACGTTCCGGCGCCGCGGTGTCTCTTTCGAACAGCTCGCAACCCCGGCAGGCGGTGGCCCTGGCAGGCCCCTTTGCTTTGCTGACATCTCTTCAAGGCGCGCGTGGAACACTGACGCACCGGTGACACACACGGCCTGTCGTCAATAGTCGGACGGACGGTGAGCTAATCGATTTACCCCTTATGAGCCGAAACATAATTGGTGAAATGTGGGTTAACTGTAGGTCTACCTATATTGCCTCTGCTTAACCCTTCAGGGAGTTAATGGGCGTAGTTGATTACAAGTCTGAAATGTTAGTAGTTTTTCAAACCAATTACCCTTTTTTGTTGCTTTCGATTCTAATTTCATATTTTGCATTGTATATAACTATGTGTTGAGAAGAGCTGCAACATAATTCACCTCATTTTTTTCATTTCAGAAATAAAATACTCTGCAATATGTCCGATTTAAGCTACAATAACACAAGGCGGAATCAATTACGGAATCCAGTCGTAAAACTTCCTTAGGTTCACTTTATGGGCGCAGGGTCAAGGCATCTGCTTCTAATGGCCGCCTTTTTATTGCTATCTGTAATATCGACTTATGGCCGATATATTAATTTCACACCAATTTCGTAATGAAAGTACTGGTTCCTGCACCTACCTACATACACCATCTGTACATACCTTTGACGTCGCTTTCGTGTTCCACGCGCGCCTGAAAGAGTTACCAGCAAAGCAGAGGGGCCTGCCAGGACCACTGCCTGCAGGGGTTACGGGATTTTCGAAAGAGATACAGCAGCCCAAGAACACAAATGGCAGAAAAAGAAACATGGGTCCATCTATGTTTTGTTTTGTAAGTAAAAGTCTGACAAACCCCCTCTCCCTCGCTCCGTCCAGAGCGGGGAAGGCTATTTGATGATTTCCCATCCCCAAAAAATCTAGACATCTTTGTTACTTTTAACCAGGCAACAAATTTTGAGGCTGTTCTTATCATAACAATCAGTCGTGCAATTGTTAATATATATAAAAAAAAAAACTTCATTTTAACCATGTCGCAATTAAGCAAAAATAGCCAGTGTAGCAACTAAGATAATAATTGCTTTTATGAAAATCGAATTTAGGTTTTAGACTCCAAAATCAAAGTCATGTATACTATGCGAGAGTAAAAAAGTTTAATTTGGTTTAAAACTAAATGGAATACTAATTGCTAAAAAGAAAAACCAACTATGTTTTATAGACTCGTCTAACAAAAAATACCCTTTGCCCGTAAGAAGGTAACCACGAGCCTTTGAAAGCAAAACCTTTTCAACTTAGATAGAAACTTGTAATTCAGAGTCCCTAACTTTTATACAAAACTAGCTTTCGCCCGCGACTTCGTCCGCGTAGCATTGTTACTTTGGGCTAACGCTAACTTTAACCCGCATGATGATAAAAAAAATCTTTCTCTCCCCTTTTCTTTCCTTTTTGTCCCTCTTTTTTCACTTTTTTCAGCCTATGTCCGTCTCCAGGGTCCCAACTATCTCTGTACTAAAATTCATCTAAATCGGTTTAGCCATTTAGGCGTGAAGACGTAACAAACAAACTCACTTTCGCTTTTATAATAGTAGTAAGGATTACACCCACATATTTAATTCCCGAGTAATAGAGTGCCTACCTAATTAAGCACCCTATCATACAGCAAAAATGTGTTTTTAATACACTTCCTCGAAAACTGGCTCTTATTGCACCACGATTAGGTTCAACATGCAACGTATTTCACACGCGTGCTTTTTCTCAGTTATCATTTTTTTCTGATTTTATCACAGATAACAACAAACAGCTGTTCAAATCCCTATAGCAACAGAATATCACAAATAAATATGATCATAATAAAGAAAATTATTTGCTTATTATAACAACGAATTGATATTTATTTAAGCTAAGTTTTCAAAAATTTTAGAATTTCATATTTTTAATAGTAGGCTGTATAGAGGTTTCATACCTTTCTGACTATTTAAGTATGCCAAGACAAAACGTGGGAAAGACAAATATCATAGTTTCAGATTGATAAATTACACAAGTAGTTTTTGTTCTGTTATTTAATTTCTCCGAAGTGTGTTAAAAACGTCGGCGTCGTTTGATTCAGGTGAGAATTTGTCATTGCAGTCGAGGCAGATTTAATGCCCGAGCCGCCATGCGAGAGTGCTATAGAGCTGATAGCAGCAGTTTTCTCACTTGAATCAAAATGTACTATTTCAGATCATAATACAGTTTTAAACAAACAAAAAAAAATACATAGAATCCAATTCATTTCTAAACTAATACTTTTCATACATTGAAAACCGACCATTGTCCCATCAAATCGGAACGTGAATTCAATAGAAAACTTAAACTTTCGTAGAATAGAAGAAACTTCTGGAACCGACCAGTTGTTTGTTTGGTCTCAATTCACGTTATCGTAGTTGGACAAACAAGTAATTGGTTCACTCTGTGAAGATAGAATTCTTATAAATAAATAAAACAGAAGAGGGAAGGCACAGTCGATATAGGAGACAGGTTTACATATAGTGTCTTAAAAGCAAACAGATACTTACACAGCTCTTTTACAATATTTCTAATTCTATAGCTAGGTACAAAGGTGGTGGGTGGAATACTAATATCTATCAGCGATAAGCTGATAGATATTAGTATTCTACGAATTTTCTTTTACTTACGCTAGAAATCGTTTCATCTATCATCATCACTGAGCAAGCAAATTCAAGCTTACATGGTTACGGGTTGTTCGAAAGAGATACCGCAACCCCGGAACATAAAAGGCAATAAAAGGAACATGGGTGGGTTTTAGTCAGTACAAATCTGACTCTCCCCCCTGCTCCGCCCATAGCGGGGCAAGTTTTTTGATGATTACGCTATTTTATCCGCAAAAAAGAAACTTACATATTTTATCTTATAAAATATATTTAAATACTTCGATTGGTGGTATTTTTACCAGTCTTACCAAGGGGTATCGTATTACCCAGTACTAACTGGGTTGTGGAGGTTAGATAGGCAGTCGCTCCATATAAAATACTGATATTCAGCTGCTTCCGGTTAGACTGGAAGCCGAACCCAACATAGTTGGGAAAAGGCTAGACAGACAGATGATGATTGGTGGTATTTTTAAATAACTAGTTTCGAAAACCTTTGGATTTTGTATGTGGCCAGCAACACAAAGGAGTCTTTTTTTTTAATTAATTATATGTTTTAAAGATATATTCCTGGAAACCGTTGTGAGTGTGTGTTTTTTTTATGTTAAAATAAACGTTGTCCTATACTAGGAATTTCTCCTGTATCGTGGGTGCGTTGACAAACATTTAAACTCATATACACAAACCGACAGCCCCGAAAAACAACTACCTGTAGGTCATACAAATATTTGTTTCGTGCGGGGATCGAACCCGCAACACGCAGCGCAGCAGTCGATCGTTCAGCCACTGCGCCAAAAGTGCCGTAAAAAAAAAGGTTTGAGTAAACGTTAAAATAAACAAGTAAAGGAGTAGCCAGTGTGACAATGTTATAAATATGCTGAAAGTGATAATATTTATTCATAATTGAGTGCGTATTCTATAAAGCCTAAAAAAAAGTAGGTCTACTTACAAACAGTTTAAACAAAGTATTTATGTAATCTTTTTTTTTAAATGCTCATCTTGTGTGATTTTACTAAAGTATAGTGAATTTCGTGTTTGAAATAACAGCAGCCATTGTGTTCTATGGCACTTCTGTCTGCCCAGAGCGGGAGGAGTCATTTGATAATTTCCGATCCCAAAAGAAGGCTAAAAACTCTATTAGCCATTAATTGGCTGTCATCTAAATCTGAAAGTGATGTTACCAAAAAGTGAAATCATGATGATTTGGCTATTACAAAGTACGATCAAAAAAGAATCTGGGACTATACTATGATACTACTACTAAAAGAAAACTTTTACAAAATTGCTGATTATTATATTCTGTTTGTTTATTGGTATATATATATCAATCAAAAGAGTTTTCAAAACGAACGTTTTTAAACCGATTTGGACAGTTTCGTCTAACTAGTCTATATTTGTAATTAATATTTTATTTAGCCATCCAATTTAGAGACAAAAAAAAAATAGAACGTAAAACTAAATAAACTAGCAGTCTCACTCGGTACATAATTTTCTACCTCTCATTTCTCACAAAAACTGTAATAAAAAGTCTAAATGCATTTTTTTCAGCGTCCTCATTACAGCCCAGTCTGATATTCATTGTAAGAATATTTCACAGTTATTTTATGGCGCAGAAATGAATGCTGCAAGCTTTTGAAACTTGATTTGAGGAATGAAAGGACTTCGTCTTTTATAAACGCGTAACACTAACTAGGCAACGAAAAAATATTTGAAACGGTGTATATGGCGGACACATTTTGCAGATTTTTCCCCGAATCTTCCTAAACGTGACTATCCGAAATAATATCCTAACACGATGATTGATTATTAACGAAAAAAAAAACTGATGGCTTGACTCTTTAAGTCTAAGGCATCAAGTATGCTTTTGTCTGCGGCTCCCGAACATAAAAGGCAAAAGACGGAACATGGGTTGGTTAGTCAGTAAAAGCCTGACAGTCCTCCCGCTCCGCTCAGAGCGCTAGTAAGAAGTTAGTTGGTTAGAAGTTATTTGATGATTTACCATTCGCAAAAAATCACATGGCTTTATTTAAAAAAATAGAACATTTGCCTGAGATAATGGGTATCCTTGTTATAAAGGATTCAGGTTATTATAAACTGTGTGCTTTTCGTCCAAATCTGTTCAATCGTTTTTAAGAGGAACATCGCGGTTGGCGCAGTGATTGAGCGATCGACTGCTGCGCTACGTGTCGTGTCGTGGGTTCGATCCCCGCATGGAACAAATATTTGTATGACCTACAGGTAGTTGTTCCGGGTCTGGCTGTTTGTGTACTTGAGTTTAAATGTTTGTAAACGCACCCACGATACAGGAGAAATTCCTAGTGTGGGCAACGTTATTTTTTTTTTAAAAAAAGAACAAACATCTATCGATCCACCCGCACAAACATTCGCACTTTTAAAGATATTTCCATCAATTATTTTGGAACAAATGCCCGCGGCTTAACTCGCGTTAAATTTGGGGTAACACAGTACCCCTTTCCTGATTTGTAGGTACCTGCTACTTGTAGTTTCTGCCCTAGCGCCTTATTTATTGTAATAGCAATGCTAAGTTTTCCCTTATCTTCCCTCTTTCTCCCTCATTTCTCACTTTTTTAAACAAAAGTTAGCCTATGTCCGTCTCCAGGGTCCCAGCTAAAAACGAAACATTCCCAACGAAAAATTCATCGAAATCGGTTTAGCCATGTAGGCGTGTGAAGACGTAACAAACAAACCAACAAACAAACAAACTCACTTTCGCTTTTATAATATTAGTAAGGATTCATTTCATTACCATTAGTCTGTGTTTTAAGAAAAAATATCTGTGTGAAAGAAATGAAATAAGGCGTGCACTTTTTTAACATCAAAAAAATAATGACTTGTTTGTTATACAGCAACTTATCTATACACGTGTTACATCATGTAGCCTTATTACCTATGTACGTCATTTGTGTTCCTTTTTCCTCTAAAACTTTTCTCCTGAAGAACTAATAATGAAAGGCAAGTAACCTCCTATCGGATCCTTCCGTTACTTACCGTTTCTCGTAAATTATCTCACTATCTTCAC
This sequence comes from Ochropleura plecta, assembly GCA_905475445.1. Lineage (NCBI taxonomy): Eukaryota > Metazoa > Arthropoda > Insecta > Lepidoptera > Noctuidae > Ochropleura > Ochropleura plecta. The sequence continues at coordinate 13,412,866 of FR997731.1, read as the reverse complement.
TTTGAAATTTCATCAAGCGAAAGCACTCTATTCGATCTTCTTAGTACCCTCGTTACAAGTGTCTTACTTACGGGCAGCGACTTCACTTAGTTTGGTGACGTCACTTGAAACTTCCCTACTTATTGCATGGAAACATGACTTCCTAAATTGGAATAGGTTGTCACCATGCGCAGATGCCATGATGTTAATTCGTTCGAGCCATAAAATTATTTTTTTGCAGAATTTGATACGAGATTTTTATTAACCTCTAGGTATATAAAGTTTCATCTCCTATCCAACCTCTTTCCAGGAAAGATTATTAAGTTATTTTCCCTAGTACTTTTCGATATAGTCGTTTGGGCTTTGCGTTGATTGTCAGTGAGTTAATGCATAAATAATATATCCGAAATGAATTTGAGTTACAATGGGCGTAAATATTCGCCCCAAACAAAACCCAAAGGCATGTTCTCTCCGTTATTGGGATATTTTTTTTCTAAACCATACCTGAGTATTTTCGACTTATGAATATATTGGGGGTCAAAGTTCCATCTTTTTCACAAGTTCTTTTAAATACCTTCCTAACCATCATACTATTTAATGCACTAGCACAATGTTTGAATGCGTAATTTTCTGTTCTGCGCTCTACAGTAAAAAGTGATTTTTCATCCAAAAAAAAGTCGTCTCCCAGCTATATTTTTTACGTTGAGTTATGTTTTTTTATTTTATAATAGACTAGCTTTCGCCCGCGGCTTCGCTCGCGTTAAATTCGGTATAACACACCAAGCAGACCTGCAGTTTTTGCTCTTGCGCCTGATTGATTTGTAATAGCAACGCCAAGTTTTCCCTTTTATTCCCTCGTTCTCCCTCATATCCCACTTTTTTTTAATAAAAATTAGCCTATGTCCGTCTCCTGGTTCCCAACTATCTCTGTACCGAAATTCATCAAAATCGGTTTAGCCATTAAAGCGTGAAGAGGTAACAAACAAACAAACAAACTCACTTTCGCTTTTATAATATTAGTAAGGATAATGTTAAACAAAAATATAATTAAAATAACTTACAGAAACTAACATATAAATAAAATAAAAAAATGTATCAATGAATCTCCCCAAGTAACTGGCCACGTTGTATGGGATGACGTCAACAAGAAAGTACCTACCAACTTTCATTTCAACTCGGTACTTCGTTCTTTTCCGGTTAAACTAATCAAGTGTATAACTCGCAGAAGTAGAAACATTGTTATTTCAAAAGAAAGGTACTCAATGTTTGAATAACAGTCACAGGGGCATGTAAAGAGCTCGCCATACGAATGTATTAAGGAAGGTCGTATTATTTTAGTATAACATTACAATGAAGAATTGTTTGGGTTGCCAGTCATGCCTACGAAAGCTTGAGTAAAGTAAGTAATACTTCTTCGGTATATTACAATAGAAATCTAAAAATAATATAACCTTATTATATAAAAGCTATATTTATCGATAGTTGTTTAGACCACAAAACAACTATCGATGAATGTAGCTTTTGTAATATCCCGAAGAAGTGTTACTTACTTTAAACTTTGGGTTTTTTACTTACTTTAGAACCAACAATTTCAATGTTACCAAACATTAAAATTGTTGTTTCTTAGTACAAAGACTGACACAAAAGTAAGTAATTTTACTTATTTTTGTACTAAAGTCTTTATGTAAGAAAAATACTAAGAAACAATAAAATGTTACCTACTTATGTTTGTGTAAGAGAATGTCTTATGAATAGAATCAGTCAATTATATCGGAATTGGTCAATAAAATACAAAGTTCTATTAAATGTTGACAAATTACTTAACATCACGCGGATAGTACTTGAAGAGTAAGGCAATGGTGTACCTGTAACTAGTAAAAAATCCTCAGTTATTTATTTTAAGTCCCATGTCATAGGAGAGAATCTATTGCCATAAACTGAGCACTGACTACAAAAATCTAAATGGGAAAACCCAATGACACTTTTCCCAATTCGTAAATCGAACCACGAATTGCGACCACTTGACCAATGAGGTTAGTAAGCTTATCTCTGTGTTTACCATAACATTCCCACCTCCCGAATGTAACTACCCCTTTTTTTGTGGATGGGAAATCGTCAAATAACTATCCCCGCTCCCCCAGAGCGGGGGGGAGTGTCAGACTTGTACTGACTAAAACCCACCCATGTTCCTTTTTATTTACTTTCGTGTTCCGTGGCAGCGGTATCTCTTTCGAACAACCCGCAACCCCGGTATATATTAAGTGAAGTTATTTGATGATTCCCATCCGAAAAAACACATGCTGGTTTCTTCACCATGTTTTCCTTGACGGAATCAAGTAATAATTAAACAATTCGCACATGAATTAATGCAATTTAACATCAGAGATGCCTGTCTTGGGTTCGAACTCGAGAAATATGACATGGCAGTTCGACGGTCACCCCACTAGGTTATCACTGCTTACTGCTTAAGATTGGCACGGTTGGCGCAGTGGTTGAGCGATCGACTGCTGCACTGCGTGTCGCGGGTTCGATTCCCGCACGGAACAAATATTTGTATAACCTGCAGATAGTTGTTTCGGGTCTGGCTGTTGGTTTAAGTGACTTTAAATGTCGCACCCACGATACAGGAGAAATTCCTAGTATGGGGCAACATTAAAAAATATATAGCAGTAACATGCTGTAATTAAAACTTCATCCAGGAAAATTTAAATAGTCAAGCATGTTTAGGGTTTCATACCTCAAAAGGAAAAAATGGAACCCTTATTGTATCACTTGGTGGTCCGTCTGTCTGTCTGTCTGTCTGTATATTCGATTGTCAAGACCCTTTATCTTGAGAACGCGTGGTGATATAGACTGTAGTCCTTTAGAGCTGTGAAAAAATCTATTCAATTTGTTTACGCAGTCCAAAGATATGGCCATTTATAAAGCAAGTTTGTACGGAGTTTTTGGTGCGCAAATCTGACTCGCTTTTCGCCGGTTTTTCTTATCTGACTGGCAGTATTTCTATATAGTAAACATTACAGCGTATGCAATAATAAAGATAGCTTTAAAAACTGCAAACGAATAATTTAAATTAAAATACTTCAATTTTAAAGCTCATGGGCAGCCAACTCATTTAAAAGTTTTTTCATTACTAGCTCTATGTAAAAGAGGTCCTGTGGTTTTGTGAATGTGTTCAGTGTTACCAAAACCACTCCGAATTTAGGCGTGCCATATAAAATTTGCATTTTTTTCGTATTAGCTAAAGGGTCGATCACTTTTAGGGGCTGATTCAGTCTTCAGAGAAACGAGAAGGCAAATGAAAAAATAAGGTATTTATCCCATTGCGTTTGTCAAGTATTTCTACTTTATGCAAAAGAACAATTATTTGCATGACCTACAGTTAGTTGTTCTGGATCTGACTGTTTGTGTATATTAATTAAAACGCACACACGATACAAGGGAAACCCCTGTGTGGGTATATGGTAAAAATAATGTTTCAACATAACGATCTCAAAAACCTACATAAAAATTGTCGTCGTAATCAATACTTTGAATATTCTGCTTCTTAAACAACCCTTTCTCCCTCTCCCGTCAAAAAATATTTGCTTTAACATGTCCAATCACTTGAAATGTTGATACAGTGAAATTGATCGGCTTCTTAGCAAAGTATCGGATCCGATAATATCTCAGACCAGTCTTAGTCGAGAACAAACAAGAGAGGGTCGGCTACAGAAGTCGTACAATTTAGTATCAAGTCTAAATATATGCTCGACTAAATTAATTGAAGTAAAAGCTCCTTGTTTGTATGTTAAAGTTAACTTATAAGGAGCCAAGTTCTTGTCTGTTGTTGGAGTGAATAAAGTAAGTCAAAGGTGTGAACATGCCCTAAAGTGTTCTTCATCTTCAGTCTTAAAGGTAGGTGTCTATAGATTATACTTACTTTGTCTTTGAAATTCCTCACGAAACTCTGAGAGATTACCCACAGCAATTTGAGCAGAGAGGTTTATTTCCGTCAGAAAATCAAACGATGTTTATTTAAATTCAAGTACTAAAAGCAGAACCACTCTTGTATTTGTCAATTATTAAACTTGTGATATTTGTTACTAACGAGATAGAAAACCGAAAAAATGCAGTTTATTCATTTTAAATAAAACACGTAAATAACAAACAGAAATTCCGTTAAAACACTTTGCTTAAATAACTAACAAAATCGAACTACACAATTTTTCAGTCCCATAAATGCCTACGGAAGTATCATCTCTTGCTCTGTCGGTCCCGCGTCCGGATGCAGGGGCGAGGGTAGGCACAGAGGTGATCATAGCTATCGGAAATCCAACGTTGAATATCGAACCGGTAAATATACAGAACTGATAGGCGAAAGGGTGCACGCGAATGGCTTTTCAAAATGGCCGGTTTGTATGAATGACAGAAAAGGGATTTTCATGTTTTAATTTGGGAGTGTTCACTGCTTGTGATTATCATACTTCTAGAATGGGTAGGTGTCTTTTAATCTAATTTGGAACTTATATTACTTCTAAGTTACTTATAGTTTTCACTATTTCTGTGGTTGTGAAATAACATCGTTACTCTTTAATTAACACATTTACTTTTTTTTTTATTTACAGCTTAACAAAAAGTTTTTACGGATCCCTACCTCCAAACGAAAAAAAACAGAACCCTCAAACCCTATAACCCTTACTTTGTTGTCCGTTTATCTCGGGAACGTGTGGTTCATCATCATTTTCCTGCCCTTGTCCCATTCTGTTTGGGGTCGGCGCAACACGTTTTCTTCTTCCATTCTCCCCTATCAGACGTCATGGCGTCATTTACTCCTTTCTCCTTCAAATCATGGAGTTACCAAGTTGAAATTAAAACCATACCAACCAACCAGAGCTATGAACAATAAAAAAACCCTCTAAATCTACGCAGTCAAGAGATATATGGCCGTTTATGTCGCAAGTTTGTACTTTCGATGCGTGAGGCCGACTCGCACTTGACCGGTTTTTAATTTAACGATAATCTTGACTCACTTGTGTATTTTGTGACAAGGAAAGATGCTTTTTTACCCGACTGCGCACCGCAAAGGAGTTATGTGTTCTTATGGATGGGAAATAATCAAATAACTTCTCTCGCTCTGGGCGAAGCGGGGGGGGGGGAGTGACAAACTTTTACTGACTGAAATTCAGCCATGTTCTTACTTTTGCCCTTTATATTCCGGGGCCGCAGTATCTCTCTCCGGCCCCTGTACTTTCCTGATATTACTTTGAGGCGCGCGTGGAACACTAACGCGTCGGCACGGCAGGGAAGATGCTTAAGCCCTTTATATTTTATGGTCACTCATTGTTCTTTTTTATCACAGGGAACACTAATTATATAGTCGCCTGCTTTAAAATCCTCAGGTGCGGTGCACAAATTACACAAAAGCCAAAAAATGCAATATATTTTTAAGTACCTACTCATCTCCTAACTGCGAAAATAATTCGGAGTCAGACATCTTGTAGAATCTGCAACGCTCGTAAAAGACGAAGCTGCCTTCTTACTAGAGTTGTTAAGGAAACTCATTACTCATTCAATTATGTTAAGTCTGCGTCTGTTGTTAACTTTTTCTGGTGCTGACGTGAAACCTGAAGTGATTTTGTGGGTTAAGTTGCTTGTCGTGTGACATTGTTTTTGGGAATTTCAAGGAATTTAAGTGGAAAGTAATATATGCCTTTTTTGGTGAAACAAATAAAAATACAGGCATACAGAACTGTTAATTCTTACACATACATAAAACTAGCTTTTGCCTACGGCTTTGTTCGCGTTAAATTTGGGGTAACACAGTTCCCTTTTCCTGATTTGCAGGTACCTGCTACCTGTAGTTTTTGCCCTTGCGCCTTATTTATAGCCAAGCTAAGTTTTCTCTTTTCTTCCCTCTTTCTCCCCCTTTTCTCTTTTTTTAGCCTATGTCCGTCTCCAGGATCTCAACTATCTCTGTACCAAAATTCATCAAAATCGGTTTAGCCATTTAGGCGTGAAGACGTAACAAACAAACTCACTTTCGCTTTCATAATATTAGTAAGGATTCAGTATTCAATATTCTGATAAAAAAAATATTATTGCTCAGCTTCCGTTCAGTGGGTACATCATACCATCACCACCATTCTAATTTTAAGTGCAAATTGCTTAAACTTCAAAATAATTTAACTATTTCTATTTTTGTGAACGAATTACTAATTCATAAAAATACCTCACAATATCGTCAGTGTTACATCCTCGGCATTCGTCATCAAGCACAGCCGCTCGCACCTACAAGCGCCATACTTTCGCCATGCGCTCACACTTACAAGCGCCATACTTTTACATGCGCGTTTGCGTTGGCTTCCGACGCACCGTCGGTGCCCACCATTAGCAGTGGTTGTGCGTCTTAGCGAGCTCGCCCACTCGGACAGCGCTCTCACAGGACCTAACCACCATTTGTGAATCTCATCTCAGTCAAATCATAATATAAAGTCAAACCACGTCATGATAGGTCGTCTTATTTCGACAAGCCAACCTACAGTCCTACACACATCCCAGCTGAAACAATCGGTTTGGTAGGTAGAAACTGTTCGTTGATTATTTTATTTTCGCAGAAAATATTGAATGAGAGACGCAAAAATGCAAATATTTGAACTGTCGACGCGGCAAGGATCAACTTTTCGCCATATTTCATTATAATGTATTTGAAAAGTTTCATGTTTCGTTTGTCGTTAGGGCTCAAAAGCTGTTTTCTTCAAGTTTCTTCTCTAAAATAACAATATTACTGTCACGCAATTTGTCGCCGACTCATTTTGATAAATGGACGAATAAAATACAAGTTACAATACTTTTCCAGTAACACTTGGCAGCTGACAGCGTTGTAACTCAATCACTGGCGAATAAATCAAACAAACGGATAGCTTTCTTGTTTTATTTTACACAAGCTTTTAACCGTGACGTCGTTCGGGGGGAAATGTTGCTTCTCTTCTTGTTGTACTGCAGCTTTACAAACAAAGTTATGTTATTTATCTGCCAAATAAACTCCATCAGTTGTAATGTCCCTGGGAAATAATGCAGGAGAATGCGCTTGTTTGTTTCACTACTTTCTGCGGTTCGCACTGTGCCGATGCAGTGTGAGCTGTAGGAAGTACGATCAATCTTCTCTAACGAAAGTAAGTTTGGACTAAGCGAGAACGTAATAAAAAATATTAACGTCTTTCGGACAGTACACGTAGTTATCTAAGGTAGTAACTTAGATAATAATGTGTTGGATACCCCTGTTACCACTTTATCACAACTCATACGTATAAGAAATTTTTTTTTTCAAACGTGCAACCTAAAAACGGTGTTTGTTTTCAAACTCACAAAACTTAATTCCAAGAAAGTTGACCCTTAGAAATATAGAACCAGAACCTTCTTTCAAACACTGTCCGCCACTAAGGAAGTTGCAGAAATGTGCAAATGGTCACCACAATGACAGACACGACATTGAGGTCCATGCTAACAGACGTGTAGTCGTGACGTCGGCAACGTTCGTCGCAAAACAATTTGTTTCTGATTTAACGAACCGACAGATTTATGTCTTAGGGCCCTTTTACAGCCTCGGGCGATACGACTTGAGTTACCGTAATATAAAAGACCAGATTCACCTGTATTATGTAAAATCGAATCTTGGATATTACAGGAGACTCGGATGCGTCACGTATTTCTTTCTCTCCGCAGTTCTGTCGCGGTTTCTCAAATACATTCTCAAAGCAATGTCGTTCACTTGTTTCTACGCAGTCGCTAACGCAACACGCTTGTTGTTTGTACGCAGTCGCTAACGCAACACGCTTGTTGTTTGAACGTGTAGCTCGTGGCCAAGCTATCAAAGATGGCGGTGCTCACGGCTATCACTGACACGGCTACGTGTAAATTATTGCCGCTAGCCATTCTACCGCCCCATGTGGTTGATTTAAATGGGATTTGAACGCCGTTGGTCTACCTTACCTTAAGTGTCGGTAGCCTTAAGCCTAGCCAGTAAATCTAATGTTAGCTGTTGGGTTTGCTTGATCGAAATAATAACATGAAATCAAATGACTTGAACTGAAATTTGAACACAGATTAAATTGTATGAGTTTAATTGAAATGGGAGTCATGTGCCATTTCTCTCTGGGCAGAGGAGAAGGGAATGAACACACTTATAGCGACTAAAACCCATGTTCCTTATTTTGCCCTTTGTGTTCCGGAGCCACGGTATCTCTTTTGAACAACCAGCAAACCAGGGTTGTTGCCTGTAGGGGTACAGGCAACAACCCTGGTGGGCCCCTCTGCATGGCTGCGATCTCTTTGAGGCGCGCGTGAAATACGAACGCCCCTTCGATTCGACCCACAGACTAACTTAGGCAAGCACGGCTTAACCTCAAGATCGAACCGAGCAGCAGTTATTATTTAGTCACGAACTTCCTCGCTGCAGATAATACTATTTCACTAGACAGAAGAGCTTGAAGAAATGAAGTCTATTGCGGCAGTATTAGTTCTTAGAAGAACTCTTTATTTACTCCACAATGGGGAAAGTTTCCTGTTTTGTATTATTTGAATTTTGCACATACATAATAAATTCTTGTCTCGGCGTAGCCAACGGCGACTCTTTTACGTCATAACTACTTGCTGAAAGGTCGTTTCGCCCCAGGATATAGGTAAAAGCGGAATAAAGAAAGTCACTATTGCATTCATAACACAATAAACTTATTTTCTTTGTGAAACAAAGTCATTTCAATAGCGCTTTATGTTTTTAACACCGCGAGACTATTAAAGTTGGTGATTCATGGGGCTTCTTTCCCCGTAAGGAGTTTTCTTTTTCTTTTCTTGTGAGTTACAAAAGAGGATTGTATTGCTCAGAGCACATTGTATTTGATTAGACAGCGAGATAAATCGCAGGGCGACAGTGTTTCGGGATAAAGTATTGACTAACCAAGCTGTCCACTACAGATAAGAGATTAACTGTATAACGTAACAAATACTGTAATATACAAAGTATGTTGAGCTTCTGACCCAAAAACTAAAAACTGAATAGAAGATTCTGTTAATGATGAATATTGAACATGACATTATAATTGCAAGGTGGGAAATAACAAAGATAATATGTGAATTGACTGGGATAGTGAAGCATAAACATATTGTGTTAGTTGTTGGCAAAAATATTGCGAGTCAAACCAGCAATGAAAGGAAGTGCAGCCTAGCAATAAGTCTTTAATTATTTACTCCTAGTCTACCTTGTGCATGTACACATAAATTTTAAGAAACCTACTGTGGAGGTATGACTCTGCAATACTTGCTCATAACTTATTTACATACAACCAGTTTGTATGTGTGGGCCGTACAATGCAGAGAAGTAAAAATGTAAGGAAGTATCTTCGTGTCACACTATAATTCATTCTGGCAAAAAAGAATATAAATTATGCAATAAATCTTTTCGGGGGTTTTGTTCTAAGGATGGATAGATAGTAACTAATGCATCGCAAGGAGACAGTGGGTTTTAATAAACTCTGTATGTTTAGTAAATTTTGTCATTTCGAAAATAATTGATGACACGGTTGGCGCAATGGCTGTGCGATCGACTGCTGCTCTGCGTGTCGCGGGTTCGATCCCCGCACGGACAGATATTTGTATGGCCTGCAGATAGTTGTTCCGGGTTTGGCTGTTTGTGTATATGAGTTTAAATGTTTGTAAACGCACCCACGATACACGAGAAATTCCTAGTGTGGGGCAGTTTCTCTTTTTTATATAAAAATAAATTAATCATCTCTACTACATAAAACGTCAAATCATCTCAGACATTTTTACGTCGACTACAGCTACTGTTACCCAACATACCTGCTCCGGTCACTAAAAAACCTTGCTGTGTTTTTTTTCGTGTCTTAAAACACAGTAACTTCAATAAAGGTTTAATTAAAGTCACTAAGTTTTCAAGCTGCAAGGGGAATATGGAATACTTTTAAAAAACAACGTAATCATAGTCAATAGTTTGAGAAAAACACAATGGATGCCAACAATTTTGTTCTAACAATACTAGAAGTCTGAAGTCGTGTTTGCCTAAAACGCTTGAATTCCCAGCCAAGTACCAACTATGGCATGTTAATTCACAGACATTGTTTTTTGCGGTGGAATGAAGAAAATGTCGTAAGGAAAGTTTTGTGCCTAAATGTGTGTGGATGTTAGAATTTAGAAAGACCAAAAAACGGCAAAAAAATCATATTTGTTGCATGGAGTCTTCCATACAAGAAATATGATTTTTTTGCTCTTAAATATTTATTTTATCTGTGAAAACTTCAACTGCCTTACTGTCACCGCTCATGAGAAATAGCCTGGTAACAGACGGACCAACCGACATATGGTCGGACAACGGAGTCTTAGTAATAGAGTCTTGTTTAACCCTTTTAGTAAGGAACCCTAAAATGATAAAAATATCGTTGGATTGTGTGAGAGATGATAATTATGGCAAGAAAGGTGACTGATAAGATAACGAATAATAGAAGTATTGAAGAAAAAGACACGCTGCACCGACCACAAATAATATGTTATATGAACAGAAGAATAATGATCTCATTATTAGTACGGTAAGGTGTACGCCACTTTTTATCTCGGTAGAAACTTAAAAGATAGGGTTTTATTCATCTTGCTCATACGCTCATTAGCACGCATTCATCTTTAGAATTTTCGGTTTTATTGTAATACATTTCTTTAAGTTGAACCGTGATGTTATGCTTCTTTGAACAACCAAAGGAGGGCTTCCTTTGGTTGTTTATATGGATAAGTAAGGGGAAGTACCCTATCTATCCAATTTTTACTCGTATTGTATTAATTGCTTATTGTAAATTTAACCTCTAAAAAATAGGTAGTTGATCACAGGAGCTATTTGATTTAGTCAAAAAGTTTCGGTAATAGATGATTTGTTTACGGTTCCAAATTCAATTTTGTGTTGTTAAATTGGTACAACTGCTTTTTATTTAGGCGTGAACTTTGAGCTGCATCTATAATTTAGATTCAATACAGTGGTGTTTTTAGTTAGATCACATATCTAGTGTGAATTGCGAATTTCATAATGAACAAAAACGTCGAACAAAGAGTTTATCTTAAATTTTGCATCGTGTTCGGTGTGATCGAAAATGTTACAAAAGGCTTACTGATTTCATCAATAACTAATTTAATTATGAGTGGTACAAAGCTTTTAAAAGCGGTCGAGATGTGATAAAAGATAAGCCTTCACCGAACCTCCTCTGTCTCACGAGTAAATTTTTAGCATTTTACGTAATCACTTGGGTATGAAACATGTTGCCGCTAGGCTAGAATAGAATAGAATAGAATAAATATACTTTATTGCACACCAAAAATAGAAAAAACAAACTGTTTTATAAAAAAGTGCTAAATCTATGGTTACAATGGCGGTCTTATCGCTAATAGCGATATCTTCCAGACAACCTTTGGATGGACTTTACGAATATAAAAATACAACTAGTCTAGTCCCAAAAGACTTGAATTTTCTCCAAAAACTCAATCGCATAAGAGTGAGAACATGCTAGAACGTGTCAATTCCGTTTTTTGTTCGGAAAAGACCTATAGGAGAATTTGCGGTGAGTACTGAACTAAATTCCAGAATACACGTTCGAAAATGTTTTGATGATTGGAATTTTTGTTAGCGTAATTGTAGCAGTTTTGAAAAAACATACTTTGAAGGCGATAAAAGTATGAATAACTAACATTTTTATATTCGTACAGTCCATCCCAAGGTTGTCTGGAAGATATCGCTATTAGCGATAAGACCGCCATTATTGTAACCATAGATTTAGCATTTTTGTAAAACAGTTATGTTTCAACTTTGGTGTGCAATAAAGTATATTCTTCTCTATTTCGTGTATTATTGAACTTTTCCCATACACTCATGACAGAGTAGTACATCACAAAATTGAACGATATAATATGCTTTATTACATGAAAATAAAACCTTGCAATAAAGACCCTATTCCTCTACAAAACTCTGCGAAATATTTCCCTATCCATCTGATATGAATACACGAACGAAATCACGTATTTCACCCCTAACCATTCGCAACCCAACGATGACAACAGCCTCTACGAGAAATATGTATTTAGACACGAAAAAACTGTTGTAAAAAATATGCCCCGTCTACACCAATGAGATACACGCTTTATTTATCGTCCGTCATATTTTGCGGTAGTTGGGTTATGCCCAGAAACATCCTCCTATTTGTTCAAGAAATTTCTTAGAAGCGAAAAATACCGCCCGTTTTTATTAAAACACTGAGACCTAAAATGCTGGAGTCAGTCCAAAACTGAATTGGTTATTCCTATTGAACATTCTTTAACAAAAACAATAGCAATAGGTATTTGATACAAAATTATACTCATGTAAATTCCCAAAGAACCTATATCCTTACTTCATCAGATTTGGAATATAGACGTAGAAGTTGGTGAATTATCTGTGTATGTAATGGCACAATGCCAATCGTACGATCTATTAGTACAACTGTTACCTTTTCCTTTGCCGACTTTTACGACCTGTACCGGATGGAAAGCAACTGAAATTGATTTATTTATTGGCACACAAAGCAAAACAGGTTCCAGAAGCAATCTAAAACTAAAAAGTTGCCTAATTCTTGTAAATTCAAAATAAGTTTGACTGGGTTTAAAATATTCATCGGTTTTGGTCGAGTGGTTCCAAGCTCATTCAAAACAACTTCCTATGGAACCATAAAAGCGCTGCTACCTTTCAAAACTTGATTTACAAACGAAAACTAATTAAAAGTTTTTTTCTTTGCATCACACAAGTCTTCAGGGTGACAACAGGGACAGGCAGATGTCCGGGGAACACGTTTTTGGGAAATCACTTTCGCTAAAGTTTCCCCATTAGCTAAGTATCGAAAGGCAATAAAATTCGTATTAAGTGAGCGTATCAACAAATAACTTGTAGTTACGGAGAGCTCCCTAATTCTCAAAAGTCGTGACTGATGTCTTAATTTATCTAAACTGAGCTTCAAACCACCATTCACAGTTGTTTGATTGTCGGCAAAATCGAAGTTTGACAAACTTAGTTGAGCTATTTAGTATAAGGATCATTCTGCAACTTGTACCTGCTTTCTGAACAAATATATGCACTATGCTATAGATTCATCTTTATTCTATTATTGGTTATTTTCAAGTTAAATGTTAACATAAATTAATTATTTGATTCTGACTAGTTTCCAGTCTTGTAAATGTGGCTTTGGAAAAAAAAACTTAATTAAATTTTTATTTAAAGCATTTATACCGTTGCGGGTTGTTCGAAAAGTACCGCGGCTCCGGAACATAAGGACAAAAGATCCTTCTTTTGACACACCCACCCATGTTACTACATGGGTGGGTTTTAGTCGGTAAAAGCCTGACATTCCCCCCACTCTGCCCAGAGTGGGGGAAGCCATTTGGTGATTTTGCATCCGAGAATTTTTTTTGAAAAAGAAATCATTATCAATGTATTGCTATCTATTGCTACTACATAAACTTTAACAAAATCCTATTCTACAATAAATAAAATGTTGTTGACACTTTCAACGAGTGCAAAAACAGCCGTTTAGGGTGAAAGTAGAGAATATATTTCAGGATAAGTAAAAATCTTCCAAGTCCCACGTTGTACGAAATAAAACAAACAGGATATCGAGATACTCAGTTATGGAAGATACCATTTGTTTATAAAGGAAAAAATAGGCATTATGCCACTGTTTTCAAGATCCTCTCATGTTCTGATTAGATTTTCGAAACTAACTGGGGAAAAATATATTCTGTTAATAACAAGGTGATTTTCAACCTTCCCATGTACCTGTAAGTGAATGTTGCACTTATAAGATTATGTATAAGGATTGTTTGTTAATGTTTTTAGTAAACAATTATTGACTTACCGAAATAAATGAATATTTATGTTTTGTTTTGCGTAGGACTTATAAAAATGATTCCTTGTTCCGAAGTAAAATATGAGTTCGTTTCATGGCACGTGGAATTACATTGCACCCAGATTATTTTATATGTGATAAACAGATGTCTTATAATAATGAAAGTACTTAGTGGGCGGTGGTACACCCACAGCTCTAATCTTGCAGCTAGTTATTAGAAGAAAAAATGCATTTTTATGATATTTTTGACACTAAGTTATATGGGGACTATTATAATGATGGTCTATAAGACCACGGATAAGTACGATTAAACCAATTTTATTCGTTATTAGTCAATCATATTATAAATAAATAATAAAATAAAAAACCTTATATGTCTTGCAATCGTAAATAGCTTACAATGGCAGATTTTAAACTAAGACTTTTTAATAAAATATCTAGTTGTATGTTAGTGTGTCCTAATAATCCTTACTTCCTTACTAATATTATAAAAGCGAAAGTCAGTTTGTTTGTTTGTTACGTCTTCACGCCTAAATGGCTAAACAGATTTTGATGAATTTTACAGAGATAGTTGGGACCCTGGAGACGGACATAGGCAATTTTTTTTAAAAATGGTTGAAAAATGAGGGGGAAAGAGGGAAATAAAGGGAAAACATAGCATTGCTATTACAATAAATAAGGCGCTAGGCGCAGTAAAAACTACAGGTAGCAGGTACCTGCAAATCAGGAAAGGGGAACTGTGTTATCGCGAATTTAACGCGGGCGAAGCCGCGGGCGAAAGCTAGTAATCATATAAAAATCGATCAATTATGGTGATCATGGATCGAGTTTCTAGCTTAGATATTATTAAACAAAAGTATAGTAATATCACCTAAAATCCCGAAAGCAAACGAGCCTTCCAGACTGAAGCTATCCCCCTTATTCGGCAGTATACACATAGGATACGTTAGCATAGATATAAAGACTATTACGAAGCGCGCCAACCCGGAAAACCGAAATTACGTAACCGCTACATTGAATTTTCCTATAATCGGCAGAGAAGCTCCCCCCAAATAGACGTTTGATGGCACACGTCATTTGCAATCTATATACGATATAACACCTCTTAAACATAATGAAGGTGCTATTGTGATGGAGAAATTATATTGAAATTGGTATTTGCGAATGGAAATGGTATTGAAATTGCTATAAACTTTGATCATTAGACGACTGAGCGTCCTTATTGAAAATGGTACAAATAACTAACTTGTTGTGTTACTAACAGAACTAGAAGGTAGTTTCCTACAGAATTATTGTAGGTACTATACGGCTTTGAATATTACAGAGGCGTTTATTTGTAATAAAAGAAGGATATAACACTTTTTACTATATTTAAAATTTTCAATTCACCTTACATGTCACATCTATGCAAACCTATTCTCTTCTCTATATTTTTTTATTCTTTATTTAAACAACTTAAGTATTCGATCAGCATTGCACACCAGCCTGTACTCTTTAAGGTTTGGTTAATGCTATAAAACCTTTACAGCACCTAAGTGCTACATTGAATGGACTATCATATTAGTTTTCCGGATTACAATGCATGGATAGCCAATTGCCATCATATTAAAACCAATATGGCGGTTTCTCAGACTTACTAGTTAACTGATAATGCTTAGTACAAGTCTGACACTCGGGGGGGGGGGGGGGGGGTTATTTGATGATTTCCCACCCCAAAAAAAAAGACCCACCACAACTATTTTTAAAAAGGTCATTTAAAAAATAACAACTCTTGCTTGTTCATATTTACGATACTGGTGTCATGGAGAAATGGACACATAATTCTTCAACAAGAAATATTTGATGCAAGCTGTAATATACAAAAGAATAAAAAAATGTAATGAAATGACATTGTAGCGGGCATAACTAGAGCTACACCAGATTTAGAATTAAGTAAAACTAAAGTATAAATTGTAAACAATTCACCTTTCATTCACATACCAACATTCACGAAACGTCAAATCACCACAGCCACAGATACAGAACACCACAGACAAAAACACCGTTCATTAACCATAAATAAAACCAACATTTCTTCACAGAATTATATTTACATATTTACTTAATTACTATATTTATTACACACTTTGATCCTGACTCCTGGCACCGCACGCTGTTCTCTCCGCAAGCTAGTTAGCCGAGTATTAAGTGAACTTTCATCTTGTGTTAGTTTAATTATGCTAGTTCACTGAATCACAGAAGTGGTCAGTAAAAATAGAACAATATAAACGAGTGTTAGTTTCATTCAGCGACCCACTTCAACATAATTATCATTAATTCAAAAAAACCGCTATTGAATCACGCGTCACCCCGTCCAAATTTCATTGATAACTTATAAGTGGATTTAACTTTCTAAAATATGTGAATCCTTACTAATATTATAAAAGCGAAAGTGAGTTTGTTTGTTTGTTAGGTACCTCTTCACGCTTTAATGGTTAAACCGATTTTGATGAATTTTGGTACAAAGATAGCTGGGAACCAGGAGACGGACATAGGCTTTTCTTATTTTTTTCTAAAAAAAGTGGGATAAGAGGGAGAAAGAGGGAAGAAAAGGGAAAACTTAGCGTTGCTATTACAAATCAATAAGGCGCTAGGGCAAAAATTGCAGGTAGCAGGTACTGTGTTATACCGAATTTAACGCAAGCGAAGCCGCGGGCAAAAGCTAGTGCCTAAATAAAATTACTTAAAACAGTGACTAAAGCAGTCTTAATAAATATTCTTATGGAAAATGATAGAACATCTGTGACCCTAGTACATTTCCTGTCATACGAATGAAACATACTCGTAGATATAGATTGGTATACCAAGGCAGGGTCTGCCTAATTGCCGTCAGTCGGGTCACTTTATATCATTAATGGTGGCACGTCGGGGACACGAATTACACCCTCCGTCTATGAAATTTCCATGTAATTGGAGATCCTTCGATATTTTAGGTACCTGAGAGTGTTCGTTTTCATTAAATAAATACAAGACTTACATAGCAAAATCGTTCTGTGAACTGATTTGAAAATTAAATTAGCAGAACACGGGATTCTAGAGTTCAAGCCAATTCAAATTTGCTTTAAATTAAATTAGTTTAAATTTGATTACAGAGTATAGAACATTTTCACTGTTTCAGGCTGGATCAGCTTTTGGCTGGCATAGATTGCATAAGGTTACTCTGTAGGATTTTGAAAGACATTCATTTCTTTTTTTTTAATGTTGCCCCACATTAAAAATTTCTCTTGTATCGTGGGTGCGTTTACAAACATTTAAGGACACGCAACGCAGCAGTCGATTGTTCGTCAAAGACATTGCTACTCTATTTTTAGAAAAAAAATAACTAATATTGGTGAATATTTCAAAATTGAAGTATTTGTTCTTATAACAATCATTTAATTTACTTGGGTTAAATACCCAAGGTTTATGAACCTCATATAATTTCAAATAAATAACTGCCTTTCTCGTTAGTCTGATGGTAGTAAACACGACTGTTGAGCATAAGGTTCTCGGTTCGATTTCCAGGTCAGTCAAAAAGTTAATTGTTTTTGGAAAATGTTAATTGGTTTTACCATCAGGAATTTTTCAATATCAGCCAGAGTCAGCAATTGTGTCCAGTTGATGGCAATAGGCCAACCTCCTGTTACATGAAACTTAAACATAACTAACGATATGTGGGAATACTATTGGGTACAACTCTACTCAACCCTTTAAGGATTACAGTCGCGATGTTTTGTTTTGTTGATTACGTTTAAATAAATAATTTGCAAATGTAAATGTGTTACGTAATCACCCTACTTGACATAATTAAACCAACCCGAGCCAGTCTTACACCCAAACAAATAAACAAAGTCGAATCTGTGAGGTTTTGTATGCGTCCGTCATGGCGAGCGTGTAAAATATATTGCTGTAACTGGAACAACAATGGCTTGTTTTCGTAAAATATGTGACGATTTATTCGCCATGGACGGTACAAATATTTACCGAGGGATTACAAAACACCGTAACGAGCAAATGTACATAAATCATGATCCAAAGTTTTGCGGAATATTTGTCATGATGAGCAAAAATATTTGGGCAGTGGTTAAAAGTTTTGTCGCATAAAAATAAAATTGTTCATTTTTGTAGAGTAGTCTTGTAGAATTTTGTTTGTGTTAACTCTTTTCTCTGGCAGCGTTTAACTTTCTTCAATAAGAAAAGGTCAAAAACGCCAAAGGCCAGAGCGGTATTATACCTCTTCGAACAACAAATGTTTTTTTTTATTATTTATTGTCAGCTATAGTTCCGACATACCCAAATACTTATACCTTTCGAATGAAGAAAGGGATCTGAGGTGTATGGAATCCGAGAGCTGAATTCCCTCAAATTCTAAAATTTCCCCTCGTTTTCAGGAGGGGAAATTTTAGTCAGTTACTTTCAATATCCATCAGTCGCAATTTGTTGAGAGCAAATAGTTATATAGCAACATATGACCTGGCCACCTCTCCTCAATCGATAGCCTAGACCGGAATCCTTCAGCTATTTCCTTGGAAGATTCAGGGCTAGATAGAACCAATGTGGACTCTAACTGTTGCCCTGAAATATTCCTCGATTAATCTATTCAGGCTCTTCGTTCCCCTGGATCTGTCGACATTCTGGATATCGAAGGACCATCTTCCATTGCCCCATACATTACTTGAGGAAGGCGCGTAGGGTTGCATCTATCTTGTACAACTCCAGCACCCTTATGACTATATGGCACCAATATTTATTTTTTTGTATTTCTTCTAATTGGCTTCCTATTCCGGTTCTGCATCATTGTATGTATTTGCTTTGACTATGATAATATTAAATTAAATTGATTATATGCCGACCGAGTTATGTATCGAAGAAGACGAAATAATTATAAATAATTGAATAGCTCTGATCATAATCAGGGCAACCCAATTTCCTTTATACATTCTACCACTAAGGCACTTAAGTATGTTGAAAGCAGAAAATAGCGTTGTATCCAACAATATGAAACCTATCCCAGCTTTTGGGATGCTCGGATTTGATGGGTCTTTAACATTGTTATGCAATGAAAGCCTCGTTTTAGGAGTATCGGGTAGAAACGCGATAAATGATGGATGATGAACTATCGGTGCGATTTATTACATTGAGTACTAAAATTGTACTGCGTAGCTCTTAATCTACAAATAAAAACCTGGCCGCCTACCTAATAGCCTAGATATTTTTTTGCTCCGTTGGTTTAATTGTATCAGGGGCTACTCCTGAGCCAGAGGTTCAGGGTTTGATTCTCGGGTCGGGAACAATTTTTGGTTGGTTGGGTTTTTCCATAAGAAATTTTTCAGAAAAAGCTTTGAAGGAGTTTTGAAATTGGCAGTGTGAAACCCCCGCGCCTCGGAAAGTACTATAAGCCGTTGGTCCTAGAGCCTCCGCCTGCCGGGGTTGCGGGTTCGAAAGAGATACCGCGGCCCCGGAACGTAAAGGGCAATAGAAGGAACATGGGTGGGTTTTAAGTCAGTAAAAGTCTGACATGCCCCCCCGCTCCGCCCAGAGCGGGAGAAGTCATTTGATGATTTCTCACCCGAAAAAAAAAAGCCGTTGGTCCTGCGCTTGCTTTCCGACTTGCCGTCCCATCGAAATATGATAGTGAGGGAACCGAGAGTGCACCTGTGCTTGCGCACAGACTGTTGTACTATTATATCTCCCGCGCCGATGGATTACCTCCGCTGAAATTGACTGCCGTGAGCGAAAGCGGTCGGGAGGACTATATAATTACGATTACACAGATATTTATTCCGATACAGTTTTTTACATAATAGGTATGTAGAAATAAACAGTCATCCTATTTATTTCGTACCTCCACGTTTGTTTGTACAAATGGTAATCCATTCGCGCATACATCACGTCGCTGTTTTATGTCGTACGGTCCTGTTTTGTGGTCATTTGTCACACGACATGTTTCATCATTCTTGTGCACTGTTATGTGCGTATTGCCCGGTTTAAGGGGTATATACGAGTAAGTACGTAGGTAGGTGTTGGTTTTTGGAATCCTTACTTAATATATAATCTAATATATAAAATTTCCGTGTCACAATGTTAGTTACCGTACTCCTCCGAAACGGCTCGACCGATTCTTATGAAATTTTGGGTACATATTGGGTAGGTCTGAGAATCGGCTAACATAACATTATGGCCAATATAACATTTTCATACCCCTAGATGATAAGGGGAATCCAAGCAGCGGGTGAAACCGCTGGGCACAGCTAGTTAATTTATAAAAGCGAAAGTGAGTTTGTTACGTCTTCACGCCTAAACGGCTAAACCGATTTTGATCAATTTTGGTAGAGAATTACTTGGGACACTGAAGATGGATATAGGCATAGGCTTTTTTTTTAAAGTGAGAAATAGGGAGAAGGAGGGAAGAAAAGGATAAAATTAACTTTGCTATTACAATAAATAAGACACAAGGGTAAAAACTACAGGTAGCCGGTAGGAGAACTGTGTAACCCCGAATTTAACGCGAGTGAAGCCGCAGGCAAAAGCTAGTTTAA
Organism: Ochropleura plecta; assembly: GCA_905475445.1. Classification (NCBI taxonomy): domain Eukaryota; kingdom Metazoa; phylum Arthropoda; class Insecta; order Lepidoptera; family Noctuidae; genus Ochropleura; species Ochropleura plecta. The sequence continues at coordinate 13,392,426 of FR997731.1, read as the reverse complement.
ATATATTTTATTGACCTGTATTGGATTCGGTCAAGCAAAGTGTTATCGGGTTTTTCCGTCAGGTCATTTTGAATTGCAACCAGTTTTGGATTGGAGCCCGGTTTTGGCTCGCCCTCTATAACATAGGACTTAAATAAAACTGGCAACATTTTAGTAGTATTAGGTGCATCTCTGCCCAACTTGCTACTTACTCACGTGATATTTATTTATTTAACACTTCAAGCACAAAGTACAGGGGCGGACTTAATGCCATAGGTATTTTTTACCAGTCAACCTTTGGGTGATGCTGAGAAAAACAGTGGTAAGTGTAAAACAGAAGAAAAAATTATTTAAACTATACCTAATTATGGTTTAAATTATTTTTTTTTCTATTTTTATATCCATATTATGGATAAGTATATAAAATACTACATAAATATTATGTGTTATGTTATTGTTTGATTGAAAAGACACGGGTCAGTTAGTTATGTTGTTTCGCTAAAGAGTTCTTTATGAGAGACTAGCTTTTGCCCGCGGCTTTGCTCGCGTTAAATTCGGTATAACACAGTACCTGCTACCTGCAGTTTTTGCCCTTGCGCCTTATTGATTTGTAATAGCAACGCTAAGTTTTCCCTTTTCTTCCCTCGTTCTCCCTCATATCCCACTTTTTTAATAAAAAAATATATGTCCGTCTCCTGGTTTCCAACTATCTCTGTACCAAAATTCATCAAAATCGGTTTAGCCACAAACAAACAAACAAACTCACTTTCGCTTTTATAATATTAGTAAGGATTGCTCTAGAAAAGGGGGTTTAAAATGGCCGCTTAAGCTATAATATGACTAACGTTACCATTCTTAGAAAGACTACAAATTGTCAATTTACAATATTAACTGCGTCTGTGACCATTATAAGAGTTTTAACGTGATTCACATAATTATTATCTTTTAGACGAGTACAGGGATTCTGTTCTGTTGTTTGCGCTAATGATCATTAATACATATGATTTTACGATTCACTTACGAATTTACATCTATCTGTAGTGCTCATAAATTACAGTTGAAAATAGCTATTCTACTTTTATCAAGTAAAAGTATCGTTAAATCTTTCCTAAATAAATCTCCTAATATAAGTAAGTGACACTGTGGTTACTTTCTCAGCCACAAAAAGATTGAACTGAATGTACGAAAGAAGATAAATATCTGGAAAATAGATACAAAAAAGAAACATTTCGTTAGCTGTAAAGCCACGGTTTTGTATAAAGGCGACATAAGAGGTATAGAGAAAAGTTCCCGCTCTAAGCCTAAAATAATGCTGTGAAAGCAGGAATATTCCCTCGGGGAGGGAATCCTACCCTGTTTATACACAAAAAACGAACTCACATTTGTTGCGATTTCCTTTCAAACGTAACGAAAATATATCCGTAATGGGTCACACTATACAAATAAATACATAGGTATTTAACTAAGTACCATTGCTGTCCGCAAAGTGAAATACTTCGTGGAAAATAGTTTTATTTCCGTGGAAAATGTCTACCACGGTACTGTTAGAAAATCCGAGGAGAAATACATACCCACTACAGTTATGCCAACTTGTTTCTGCAGCGATTAGTATAGCTTTTGTTCTAGCGAAGAAGCTTTGATAAAGTTTAATATTGGCCTTTCAGCAAAAGATTACTTAAAAGTACTAAAGCATCATAGTGCAAAAAGTAACACAGCGCCATCTATGACAAAAATGAAGAACTAACATGTAAATTCTGAATTGCACATTATTTAAGTTATCCACGGCTTAAGAATGTATAGATAAGCACCAGACACCAGATTTCAACCGTTTGGTCGGAAGATCCTCCCTTTTCTATGAGGGATCTATGATGAAGAACTTTATACCCTGTTCCCCATATAATTATACAAGCATCATTCACCACTAAGCGTTGGGCTCCGTTAAAAAAATGGTTTAACGTCCGGGACTGAGAAGGTATATTAGGAACTACCAATACCTATCTACAACATGTTTCTAATGAGTCAGTTGGTCAACTGTCTTATAAGGAACTTGGGCTCAGATTCCATATACCTTAGATCCCACTCAGTAACCGAAACCTACAAGTATTTGGGGATGTCGGAAGCGCTGGGCATCAATGTTGCTGACATGAAGCAATCATTGAAAGAGCGCTTCTTTGGCCGCCTGAGAAAAGTATTTAAGGCGCGGTAACAAGCTAATTTTAGGTATTTGCGGAGGTGAGGCTAGCTGCAGACTGGACGTGGTCTGATACAAGTATACGATAGTAGTGCATCGAAAGAAATAAGGTCGCAAATATTTCAGCGTTTGATTTTATTTGAATATCATGTCCGCCAAAATTGTAAGTCATTTTGCAGTTTTAATGGAATATTTAAAAAAATTACAGTTCCGTGTTTTAAAAGTTTTAAATATGTCTTTAGTCTATGAATTTTTCTTTGTTACAGATATAAAAATATGGGTCCACCCTTTATAGCAGAACTTTTTATGTCATAATTTTATTTTGCATAACAACGGATAGCATAAACTTCATTTCGCAGAAAATTGTTTGGCAGACACTCATTTATCATACATTCAAAACTCATAGTTTTGTAAGTCAGAATCATCTCTAGACATAAATTTCATATGCATAATATTTAAAAAGTAGAAACATCATTTCGCAGAAAGTTCACAGCCAGAATCGTCTTTTAGCATATATTTCATATCGATAATCATTAAACGGCAGAATTGTCATATCGCAGAAGGTTTATAGTTAAAATCATCTTTGTCATTATTTGTTGTCATTTTTTTAAATAATGTGTTTTATTTGAATTATTATTTAATTTAATTTGAAATAATGTCATTTAATTCAATAAGTAATTACCATAATCTAAATAGTTCAGTTCCGGGTAACCTACTAAAAACAATCCCTTTTTTTCTAATAATGCAAGTCGATTCTTTAATAGAAAATTTGTTGTTTCTAATACAAGTCGTTTCTAATTCAAGGTCGCAGTTTTAACCTAACCTAACCTACCCATTTTTTTTAAGGAATTTACCTAGTCTAAATAGTTGAAATCCGGGTAACCTACAAAGAACAATATCTTTTTTTCTTTATAAGTAACTAGCTTTCGCCCGCGGCTTCGCTCGCGTTAAATTCGGTATAACACACCAAGCAGACCTGCAGTTTTGCTCTTGCGCCTGATGGATTTGTAATAGCAACGCTAATTTTTCCCTTTTCTTCCCTCGTTCTCTCTCATATCCCACTTTTTTTTAATAAAAATTAGCCTATGTCCGTCTCCTGGTTCCCAACTATCTCTGTACCAAAATTCATCAAAATCGGTTTAGCCATTAAAGCGTGAAGAGGTAACAAACAAACAAACTCACTTTCGCTTTTATAATATTAGTAAGGATTCCCAAAAATCTTATTTTTGCCTTGAGATTTTTTGGAAATAATTGTAACTCACTGTATCGGTTCACGCCAAAATATTGGAAACTCACAATAAATAACAAACATGGTAAATATCCCGCTTTTTTTAACCCTTAAAAATAAATGTTAGTGACCATGTCAGTGTAAAGACTTATATGCCTATTAAAGTTATTCTTAATGAAATTCTGCCATTTGCATAGTATGCCAAGTGAAATTATACCAAATAATCATCGCTCTAAATGAACATTATGCCATACGATATTATGCGAAATTTGAACTCTGCCAATCGTAAGTATACTAAATGTAATTCTGCCATCTTAAAAGTATGCCATTGTAAATTCGAAGTTTTAAACATTATGCCAAACGATAATTATATCAAATATTTTTTCTGCCTTTAAAATGTTCGTTTAAAGAAAATTATGCGAAGTGTGTTATGCCAAATAAATTTCGGAGCATCAAGATTCTGCCAGATAGAGGGAACCCAAAAAATGTGATGGTTATCACTGAAAAAATTGAGAATTTCGAGACAAAAAAAATTTTTTCGTGGTCTTTTTAAACAATTTGTTTGTAGTACTAGACCACTTTTGTAAACTGTTCTTGTTTCAGTCTTTTCTTTATGTATTTCAATAAACACTGTAATTTCTTTTGGCTTGTGGTATGTACAGATACGGCTAACTTTGCAACGAAAATCTAGACGTTTTATAAAGTGTTTGCTTTGTACAGCGCCTTAATAGTCTTTTATCACGCGGAAACAAGGTGCGTGCTTCTTGGTGATACCAAGAGGTTGAATAAATATTCAAACTCGTGGAATCATGCGACGCCCACCATCACATCATCATATTAAGCATCATCATACTCTTCATCCGTGACGTTAGCAACTGTCATATGAGACTGGTCTTAATTACCCCTCATTTTTATTACATACGTTAATTAACTCACCCACCCTTTTTAAATAGATGGCACGTGATTGATACTTCCGGCAACTCTTTGTCAGTATAACCTTATCACACACGTACCGACAATGCCAACCCTTTTCAGAATAAAAAACAACTCGTTTTATTTTCCCTCATGTTTTAAACTCCTTAAAAAAACATCAAGTCTAATGAGCCTTTGTTTGTATGGTCCCTTCAACCCTCCAAATTGAAGTAATTTTTAATTGCAACAAAATTCTCAGAGGTTTCTGGATAAGTGTTTAAAACAATATTGTTAGATCACGTATCAAATAAATCCACAAATAGTATATTTCTGTATGATCACTTTAATAAACTTCAAATAACATAAACTATTGGGAGACATGCACGGCGGTAAGGCTAATTCGACCCTTCAGGCACGAGACACGAGCAAAGACTGTCCGTTAAAATTTAAGAACACAACTAGCCTCAATGTAAAGAAAAATAAACCTAATGAGGGTACTGTGAAAAAATATGAAGCTCGAATTAATGTTTGTGTATCTTAATTACCAATTACTTTTGAATTTAAATAAAAGTGTAAACAATAAAACATTTAGGAATTAATCGTATCTTATTGCAAAGTTATCTTGTCTAAAAATGACAATGTAAACAAAAAGTACAAACCTAAAATGAATGTTACCATAAACAAAAAATTCAAGAGTGTATAAAAGAATCACCTAACTCATTTTAGAAGAATAGATTGATAATAATTTTATACTAACTGACAATAGTGTTTTAACAGCTCGTCCATCCTGATTACCGTACACGTCCCCGTGTACATATTATGATAAAATAAAAGAATGAAGAAAAAAAAATAATAATTAAAGTACCAAAATCAAAATTAAAATATTTGAAACTTATAAAACGTCGAAAAAAGATGCACGGTTCGGGTTGGTCGTTTCCTATGGAGAAGAACCGGCAAGAAACTCCATGGTTACTCTTTTAAAATCATTTGGTTCTACAATGTTTTTGTTACAGCATTAGTACTTAAGTATGAGAGGACGGCGTAGGCCCAACAATAAGTCACTGCTTATTTTACAAAACGTAAAATAAAATAACACGTTAACAAAAGTTAACAATCGTCTAAGAATCTACAAGGCGAACCATGTCCACTCATTCACAATGAATTGGTAAAAAGAATCTTAACATGAATAAGAAAAATATTGCAAACAACAATAAAATAAAAATAACTATGAGACAGGTCACACAGATGTTGCTATCAGTACTGTAACTATTCAGAACAAGGGATATACAAATATGTGATTTGACAACTATTGCAAAAAGACAACTGATTAAATAGATCACGAAAAATAAGATTGAGAATAGTTAGAGACATCCACAAATTTGTGCTGTTTATGCTACCAGGGAAGCCGCATGCTCAGAAGGAATTATAGCCAAACTTCTTTATCTTCAACGTAGTCCTTGATTTTGTAATATGCTTTTTTTTTATAAGGACAAGTTTGATGTACTTAGTTTTTAAACATTCCATCTGTCATATCAGATCTATAACTGACTTTGGCAAGTTCTTATAAAAGCGTATACTGTTTATTAGAAATGACTTGATAGTTTTTGTTAATCTAAATAAGGGAATTACAATTTCGTCTTCACTGCGTGTATTAATATTATAGTAATCGCTCCTAATTTTGATATAATATGAAGGCAGCACCATCACAAAAACTGTTAATGTAGCTAATTAAACCGTTTGGTTATAAATTAAATTAGAGAAACATGATTGACGTTAATCATAACATTATAAAACATAATAAACTTATTCAACAAGTTAACATTTCATACCATGTAACACCAGCTCAACACAATTGTTTTGCATAACACATCACACCTTCTATTTCACATAGAACACACACACACATTTTCACATCACATCACACACTTTGTGCACAAGTTGTGTCCCGCACACTTTATGCAGTCCGCATAGCACACCTTGTGGAATCTGCATCGCACACTTTGTGCAATCCGCATCGCACACCCTGTGCAACCCGCATCGCACATCTTGTGCAACCCGCATCGCACAACCCGTGCAATCCGCATCGCACACGCTGCTCAACCCGCATCGCACACCTTGTGCAACCCGCATCGCACACCTCGTGCAGCCCGCATCGCACACCCTGCGCAACTCGCATCGCACACCCTGTGCAATCCGCATCGCACACCTTGTGCAATCCGCATTGCACACCTTGCGCAGTCCGCATCGCACACCCTGTGCAGTCCACATCGCACACCTTGTGCAATCCGCATCGCACACCTTGCGCAGTCCGCATCGCACACCTTTTGAAGTCCGCATCGCGCATCTAGTGAAGTCTGCATCGCACATCATGTGCACCTATAATCGCACACCTTGTGCATCGTAATCGTAATGCGTCGCGCACCTTGCGCATTGCATCGCACACCTTGTGCATCTAACATCGCACACTTTGTGCATCCTATTCTAAATGCGTCGCGCACCTTGCGCATTGCATCGCACACCTTGTGCATCTAACATCGCACACTTTGTGCATCCTATTCTAAATGCGTCGCGCACCTTGCGCATTGCATCGCACACCTTGTGCATCTAACATCGCACACTTTGTGCATCCTATTCTTAATGCGTCGCGCACCTTGCGCATTGCATCGCACACCTTGTGCATCTAACATCGCACACTTTGTGCATCCTATTCTAAATGCGTCGCGCACCTTGCGCATTGCATCGCACACCTTGTGCATCTAACATCGCACACTTTGTGCATCCTATTCTTAATGCGTCGCGCACCTTGCGCATTGCATCGCACACCTTGTGCATCTAACATCGCACACTTTGTGCATCCTATTCTAAATGCGTCGCGCACCTTGCGCATTGCATCGCACACCTTGTGCATCTAACATCGCACACTTTGTGCATCCTATTCTAAATGCGTCGCGCACCTTGCGCATTGCATCGCACACCTTGTGCATCTAACATCGCACACTTTGTGCATCCTATTCTAAATGCGTCGCGCACCTTGCGCATTGCATCGCACACCTTGTGTTCTACAAATCGCGCATCGCGCACAAAGTAATAGTTTATACAAAAATCAACATACATACTCTAGCATAAAAACGGTATACAGGCCTTATGCCATCTCTTTACGCGCTTTTTACGCTTTATTAACTTACATTATCTTTTAACACATTAACATGCCAATTGCCTACATTTCATAACACTTTCGTTTATTCATCAATTCATTTTCTGACGAATCGTCAGTTTGATCCGTTCCGAAACACAACCACGGATAAATTTTATCAACTGCCTACACTCCTTTGTACATGGCCGTACCTTTTTAGTTAACGGCGTATCAACAACCTTACCATACCTATCATTGTCGAATGCTTTTGTTATTTGATATGGTCCTGATAATTTCGGTAGCAGTTTATTACTTTTACCTACACTATGAGTCTCTCTTGCTACTCTAACGAGTTCTCCTAATTTGAAATTATACTCCTTTCGTTTAATCTGCAACTCAGTAACGTGATGTTCTACTTCTTCTCTTATTTTATTCAAATTATTTAATTCGTTATTTTTGTCGGCAATGCCTTCAATGTCTGATTCTATCTCGGGTGTTATATGACCTTCATTTAGTATTAGTAAGTTTAAGACCAAACAAGTGTTCTGATGGACACTTTCCCGTGCCTTTAAGAGTATTATTCCAGCCCCATTGAACTTGAAGTAAACGGTCATCCCATAAACGTTCATCTTTATCGTGGTTTTGTGGGGCAAGAGAATCTAAAATTGTTCTGTTGTACCTCTCCACTTGAACATTTACCCGTGGAGAAGCAACGGCGTTCAGAATGTGTTTTGTACCCACTCCACTCATAAAACTTTGAAATTTAATGCTTATAAACGATGTACCCCGATCACTAATTAATCGTTGTGGCACACCGAACGTACCGAAATAATCTATAAAAACGGCGAAAGAAATATTTGACTTTGTACTTTTAACCGCTTTCAAAACAATAAACTTTGAATAATCTATATGAATTCTTTCTTTTACTTGGCACGAACAAGACCAAGTGATCGATATTAACTGTAAGAAAAGGCTTAGAGATCTTCGGAATAGGGTGTAAATAACCTTGCTTCTTTCCCGATGGAATTTTATAATGTGCAAACTATAAACACGCGGTCACATTTCGTTTCAATTTTGTTTTTTAAACCTACGCATCCGCAGGAACGAATAGTGATCTTTTATTCGCTCGAACGTCTTCTAAAAACCAAAGTGCCCTATATCATCATGGTTCCTTTGCAAAATTTGCCATCTGCAGCCTTTTGGTACAACCCACCTCAACACACTTTCTGTACAACGACAAATCCTATCTTTCTTTAATACAAAATTCTTACTAATCTCTACAATGTCCTTATAGTCCGTATTTGAAAGAATATCCTTAATCCGTTTTATTTTAGGATCACCTAATTGTACACTTGCAAGCCAATCATTAGTAATATTAAGAACGTCTTAAGTCACAATTTCTATTTACTACGCCTTTTTCCTATGAAATAGGATTTCTGCTTAGGGCATCAACGTACAACATAGTATTACCAGACCTATACACGATATCGCAGTCAAACTCCTGAATTAAACTCAACCATCTGGCCACTCGTGGCACCATATCCCTTTTCAGAAAAGATGCAGGAATTACAATCGGTAACAATGATAAAGTGTAATCCAAGAACGTATGACCTGGATCGGACTAAAGCGCATATGACTGTTAGGGCTTCTAGTTCATAAGATGAAAAATGAGATTCCTCCGGGGATGTTTGCCTGCTATAAAATAGATTTTAAAAGGCCATCATTTTGTTTCTACAACCGTACTGCACCTACCCCATGTTTATTTGCATCCGTCTCATTGTGTCTCAAACTTCGGGTCGTATAGGGACAGAACAGGTCGGCAAGTTAATGCGGTTTTAAATTTAACAAATGCAGTTTCTTGTGCGTCATCCCAAGTCCACGTGACATATTTTTTTTTTTTTATTTTGTCAAGCGACGGTCAATTCCAGCAAAACCTCTGACCAAGCGTCTAAAAAAAACTCACTAAGCCTATAAATTGCCTTACGTTGTAACTGTCACGAGGGTGTGGGAAATTAGAAACAGACTCGATTTTAGGAGAACCCGGTCGTTTTCAATCATTCGAAACCTCGAACCCTAAATAGTCTACGCGCTCTTAGAAGAAATTGCATTTTGAGGTTATAGCGTCATATTAGCTTGTCGTAGATTATCAAATACTACTCTTAGTCTATCGATGCATTCATCAAAACTGACAGAAGGCACTAAATGTCATTAATATATGCTAACGCATAATACGCGCATAATCGTTAACCGGTGAAGTGGATTCCCTAATGATGTTGTGTTTTAGTAGGTCATTTACCATATTCTCACTTCATTACGTTCTGTATGACTAAGGCCATAGGGGCGATATACTACTGGGTTATTATCATTTAACTGACCTAACTCTGACAAATTTATCACAAATCAATTTCGATATTCGTCAATTAGTTCTTTCAATTTTGATTAATATCACCAATATTTAATCCTTCAAACGCTATGTGAGAAGGCTTTTTATCCGCCCCTAAGATGACCCACTGACCTTATCCACTTTTAAGATATCGTAACATCTTATTTTTTTAAATTGGTTCTTGTTGTATAAAAATCTACGACAGACTAAATCATCTTTCCTGAACGATAGTGTTTGGTTATTGATATTTACGACCGTGGTGTTACCGAGGCCTTTAACAAAAATGCATTTAAAATCCTCTATGATTTTCGATAACCGTGCTCTACATGAAAGTTGCCCCGAAAAGCAATTATTGGTGTAACATTTAAATGAACCACTCCCATTTAATTGTATTGATTTACAGCATTTGATACGAAATGTGTCATGACTGGAACTATTATGTAAAGACTAATTCATCGCTTGTTTTAAATACATTCACATGAGACTGTTCCGTAGCCGTCTGTCCCAATAAAACTCAAAAATACATCTGAAACTAGGATTAAATCAACAGTCACTAGGACTTCTTCTAAAGTCAACTGCAAGTTACAAATACCTACCTGGATTTCTGACCGCATTTCCAAATCTTTTAATTTGGGCAAACCATTATATAATCATTCAGAGAAATTAAATAATTTCCGCGCAACTGATTTCCAAAATCTATGTAGCCCGTAAATGTGTTACCATTGCATTTATTATAAACTGAAGTACTTACCAGTAACGGCGAGAAAATTCAAACCTGATTCTTTGTGACCGACAACGGCGCGCAGCGATCCCACTTCTGATTTGTTAGATCACGTATCAAATAAATCCACAAATAGTATATTTCTGTATGATCACTTTAATAAACTTCAAATAACATAAACTATTGGGAGACATGCACGGCGGTAAGGCTAATTCGACCCTTCAGGCACGAGACACGAGCAAAGACTGTCCGTTAAAATTTAAGAACACAACTAGCCTCAATGTAAAGAAAAATAAACCTAATGAGGGTACTGTGAAAAAATATGAAGCTCGAATTAATGTTTGTGTATCTTAATTACCAATTACTTTTGAATTTAAATAAAAGTGTAAACAATAAAACATTTAGGAATTAATCGTATCTTATTGCAAAGTTATCTTGTCTAAAAATGACAATGTAAACAAAAAGTACAAACCTAAAATGAATGTTACCATAAACAAAAAATTCAAGAGTGTATAAAAGAATCACCTAACTCATTTTAGAAGAATAGATTGATAATAATTTTATACTAACTGACAATAGTGTTTTAACAATATGTTAAATCCCGTTGTCTTTTTATACAAGGCAGAACAAAAATATTTTGTGGGTTAACTAAAATAAATCACCTGTTCTATACATTTCGACCGTCTAAGTATTTCACTTTTATAAGTACCTATGACTCAGCTGATTTTTATTAACTGGCGGTTAATTTACTTCTTGGGTGCTGGATGTACAACAGTGTGGTAACCATTATTCAAATAATAAAGAATAAACGAAATAATAAAGCAAAACTGACTTATTGGAACACCGAAAATAACTTGTGAATTGGTAATCTGTGCAATATTATACTAGTTTCATGAAATCTATACTTATTAATATTATAAACTTTTCTACTTACTATTTATTACTTACTTACTTACTTATAGTTGAATGGATGGAGAGTGACATAGGCTACTTTTTGTCTCTTTCTAACCCCCCATTTCCCTAAAACTGGGGACGGCCATGAGCGAAGCCGCGGGCAAAAGCTAGTTAATTATAACTTCGAATATTTGTGTTCGGGATTGAATCTCCATGCCACAAATTGATAAGTACTGAGAGAACATCATTATCTTCCTGGTCTTTTTTTGCGGATGGGAAATAATCGGATAACTAGTAAGTACTAGTAAAAGGGAGAGTGTCAAACTCTTACCGACTAAAACCCATCCATGTTCCTTCTTTTGTCCTTTATGTTCCGATGAACGGATCTTGATGAAATTCGGCACAGAGGTAGATTATAGTCTGGAATAACAAATAGGAAACTTTTTTTTGATATTATGCGAGCGAAGCCGCGCGCGCTAGCCATCATCATCTGCCTAGCCTTTTCCCAACTACGTTGGGGTCGGTTTCCAGTCTTACCGGATGCAGCTGAATACCATTATTTTACATAAAGCGACTGCCTATCTGACCTCCATAACCACTGGGTTATGGAGGTCAGATAGGCAGTCTTACCAAGTGGTATCGTATTACCTAGTACTAACTGTAGTACTAGGTAATACGATACCACTTGGTAAGACTGGTTGTCAGACTTTCGGGACACTGACTATCAGTAACGACTGTCAAAGATCTACAAATGACAGCCGGGACCAACAGCTTAACGTGCTTTCCGAGGCACGGAGGAAACTCGGTATGTAACGGGTGGTCTCCATCCACAGACCAACCTAGGCAAGCGCGGCTTAACCTAAAGATCGACCTGAGCGGCTGCTATTATTTAGCCACGAGCTCCTCAAGCCGCGCGCGCTTGCCAGTGGCAATATATTTTGGCTGCGTTGATTAGAGACATGATTTGTCAGCAGCTCAAAGGGACCACAGACTTGAATATATAGTTTTAATTTCAACTCAATACCTTTGTGTTTTGACTCTTTATTAAAACGTTGCCCCATATTAGGAATTTCTCCTATATCGTGGGAACGTTTACAAACATTTAAACTCACATACACAAACAGCCAGATCCGAAACAACTACCTGTAGGTCATTGTAGTTGTTCCGTGCGGGGATCGAACCCACGACACGGAGTGCAACAGTCGATCGCTCAGCCACTACGCCAACCGAACTGACTGTCTTTACGTGTCCCCGAGATAAAGCGTCTTGACAGACAGATGAACAACAAAGAGATCTGATAAGGGTTCCGATGTTTCCTTTTGAGGTACAAACCCTAAAAACTGATACTTAACTTATTATACTACTTAGAAATAAAATTCTTCTCGAAAATTATACATAAGTATAAACTCAAGTACCATGAATTAGATAAGTAGGTACTTCATTATCCGTAGCGCTTTATCCTGATTCACTTCATCAACAAGACAAAAGTCCACTAGACATCAACTGCGAAGAAGGAAATGTTACAAGTGAAATGGAATAAACTAAAGTGATTGATTTAGAAAAGTTGTGTGAGCGATCGCAGCAACCAGCTGTCAGGAAACGGTAATACACTGACTCTCTATTAGATTGTTGGCCAGAAGGAAAATAATCTCAACTAAGTTAACAGGACACTTAATCAGTTATACAAAATGGCCGAAGTTTTTATGAGGCTCACATGTCGGAGTTCGGGAAAATCTTTCTCATAGTCAAATCATTTCGCCTTTACATCTGTTATCCTTACTAATCCTTACTAATATTATAAAAGCAAAAGTGAGTTTGTTTGTTACCTCTTCACGTCTTGTGTGTGTATGTCCGTCTCCTGGTTCCCCACTATCTCTGTACCAAAATTTATCAAAATCGGTTTAGCCATTAAAGCGTGAAGAGGTAACAAACAAACTCACTTTCGCTTTTATAATATTAGTAAGGATAATCTGTCACTTATATTCGCAACTACTGGATCAAAGACCACTCTGTGAAAAGGAATGGGTCATTCATAATGCACCAGGTTACCTCAGAGCAAGTTGGTTGATGTCAAGTCTTTGATTTTTCATCTCTTCAGGATGTTTGAACACTCTTTTATTAGATTCACCTAAATATAACCTAACTAACTGTGTAATAAATCATAGATATAAAATTTAACCTAGTTACGATTGAAATTATTGAGGCATTTTACATAAATGTTAAGTTTTGGTGACAACGCATGGTTAATTAAGTATCGTCATTCTAAAACCAACATTGCGGATATACAATGATCACCATCATTGAGTATCCGCCATTTTGGTTTTACAACTTATTTTTTTATACACTTCCATAATAATCATGGATATCAAATGTAAGGGTTCCCCGTCTCTTAAAAATAATTTTACTCATTCCACAAAACTAACTAAGTGCAAGATAAACTTCAAGTTATTTCAGTCTGCAAACCCCGCTCGGAGTTCATAAATAGCATAAGTACTTGTCGGAAATTAGATCGGCTAAAACTGCCGTAAAACAAAGGGAACTTGCTTAAGTGGAGCCAAGATCTACACTTCTAGTAGATTAAACAGAATAATATGTACATAGAACAATCTTGTTAAAGCTACTTAATTTTTCACGCGTAAAAATTTGAGCGCATATTTCAACAATAATGCCATATTTGTGTTATACTTGAGGTTTTTAATTTTTAATCACGCAAAGTGATGAGCTGAATCCTTACTAATATTATAAAAGTGAAAGTGAGTTTGTTTGTTTATTTGTTACGTCTTCACGTCTAAATGGCCAAACCGATTTTGATGAATTTTGGTACAGAGATAGTTGGGACTCCGGACATAAGCATAAAAAAGTGAGAAAATGGGGTGTAAAGGGAAAGAAAAGAGGAGAGAAAAATAAAAAAACCGATCATCACGCGGGTTATAGTTAGCGTTAGCCCAAAGTAATTATGCCACGCGGACGAAGTCGCAGCGAAGTCGCGAAGCTAGAATTATGTAGATGATTTACTGACATACGGTTAAGAGGTATTTATGAAAAACCCTATTTTTCGAATCATTAAATGTCTTTTCCCGCTCTGGACGAAACGGAAGGAAGTGTCAGATTTGGACAGAATAAAACCTATCCACGTTCCTTCTTTTTCCCTTTGTGTTCCGGGGCCACAGTTTCTCTTTCGAACAATCAACAGGCATTGGTCCTGGCGGGCCCATCTGCTTTGACACCTCTTTTAGGCGCGTGTGGAATAGGAACGTGCCGTTGACAAGGCATGTTGTCAGTAGACTGCCGGATGGTGAACTACCCATTGCTCACCACTCACAGACCCGCGTCCACGTAGGCCGGGAGTGGGCTCGCGGCTCCCGACGCCTGGAGCGTCTCCCGCTGCGGCTGGGTTGGTTTAAGCTTATCTTCCTCAAACGTCCAGCCACCACCACCGTGCTTCGCAGAAGGACGTGACTGCTTTCCTCTCTAGGGCCAGATGCGAGAGGTCACCAACGCAGGAACCTTAACGTCGTTATAAAAATGTTGGTATGACCCTTTGGCACAAAATAATCAATAAACTGATATTTTTTTTTACATTTTGTAAAATAGTTATCAATCTTAGTTGATAAATGACAGAAAGCGACGCTTCTAATTCGCAAACCGTTTCTTGTACTAGGGACCAATAAATTAATGTCGTCCTAAAATTCAAGCGCGATTGGAATACTAAAATCTTTTATTTATTTAGAGACAATCTCTCTGTTCTTGCTCAATTCATTTTTAGTGCCTATTTCAACGGTTCAGTCAAACTGACAGGTATGACGTGGTTGATTCCTTTTAAAATAAAGAGACTGTTAATCCCTCTTGAAAAATAGACATAAAGTTTACGTAGTAACTTGGACTTTTTGCATGGAATTTGGAAGAACTTGGAGCTTTGCATGAAAATAAACATAAACGAACTAGTTTAAAACAAAAAAAAAACTGCTTCTTACTAAAAACTAATTCCACTGACATCGGCTACTTTTGTTTTGAAAACTAACCATGTTTTAAAATCAATTCAGGTAAACGTTGACAAGGATAAAATTTAAGCTTTACTTAACACGCAGCATGTTTTGATTTAGAGATGTTTCTTGAGTAATGTACCTTGTACTAACTCTTAGTTTGACAGCTGTCAGAAAATTACAGGACCAACGGTTTTACTTCGCTACAGTGCGTTCGTAGCCGTAATACTACCTACGTGTTGGTACGTTTATGGAGCGTCATTAATTGAATTACCCGCTTACTACTTATGGGGTGAGCCGTCCTTGAGTTTAAATATCGGTTTACCGATATTTTCACCCCGATTCCATTTAAAACAAATTGTCAGAAAAGTCGATCACATTAAAAAACATTGGTAATGAGCTAGCTTATCTTGAGTCTTGGAGCTATAAAAATTGATGAAGCCTCCACAAGCGCCCTCTAACTTCCTTTAATGGGAACGATAATTGAAAACTTCAGTTTAATCTGAGACTCTTGCGTAAATTGAAACTTGGTGAAGCAGAAGAGAGATAATTATGTAGAATTATGAAAAACCACTGATTTTTTAACTTTCTTCGTCTGAAACGGATCGTTTATAAAAGAAAAAGGAGCTAGAGTATTTATTTAATGAAATACAATAGTGGGTGTACATAGAATGTTGGTGCTGCTGGTGAGGGTGCGATCATCCGTTGATTTAGACACGTAGACAGCCTCACAAGGTAAAATCACGTAAAAACAATGAGTTTTTCTTCTAAACTATCGTTTAGACATGATGTTGGTTTGGTTGTTTCTAAGCGTTTTTATTTTCTAAATCGTTCGAGTCGTTTGGTATACAAAGCTTTGACGCAGAGTTTTTTGCGTGATCATCATCAGCTACACATTCTTAAAAAGAAAATATCATTTTCAAGAAAACAAAATAATCTCATTATTATGATACGCAAAACTTGAGCTAATAACCATAAATTATTTCTTGCCGGTATTTAGTAACTGAGAGCAATAAAATCAGAAGTATCCCTCAAAATTTATTAAGTCGAAAATCCTCCCTTGGATTTTGTTGACTTTCTTGAGATTGCTATTACGGGGAAACTTTTTCCATTATTCGAACAGAAAACGATGTTAAACCGAACGATTGTGGTCATTTGGACAAAATTCCCCTCTTTAATTTAAGATCCTGAATAATTTGATTAAGGATCCCAAGTCTTGGAAACCAGAATATCTTATTTGAGTTCGTTCATCAATCCGTCAGTTTTACGACCGGAATTCTCGAAAATAAAACACCTTTGGTAGATTGCAAGGATTTTCGTCACAGGTTTGATGTAATATTATTATAATAAGATTGTCTGTCCCTCACGAAGTTATTTTAAATTAAAATCGCTTCCTTTATTAAAATAACGTCTTTGAAATTGGTAACAAATGAAAACGTTGGAGTGACTCTGTATAAAGCTATATGGGTGAACATTGACTACGTTTTTCTATAAAAATATGACATAATGGACCATAAATTTTCTTTGCAGGTACATGGCAGCAGCTCTTAAAATGTCCTTGATTAATGTTCAGAAAGAGTAATGAATTGTTCAAAGAAAGCGCACTCGTGCTTGGTATAAAAATAATCTGCAATCTATTGAATATAATATTCTGGGAACCAGTCGTTTGCTAAAAATGCGCTATTTTGTCAAATTACTTGTACTTTTTGTGTGTGTTTTTTGATGAAACTTTTGATTATGTTTTTACAATAAAAGTAGGTATCATCGTTATAAAGAAAGCAGTAATGTAGAGGTTATTGATGATTAAAACCTTTGTTGGCAACATTCATAAACTGGCTTAGTAATATTTATTCATTTAACTAAGTTAATTTCTGAGACAATCACTTAGAGACCTAACGGCTCTACTTAACCACAAAAACGGTTAATTATTTACCAAAACAGTGATGATTAGATTGAAAAATAATGCAAGAGAAACAAAGGAAAATCTTCCAGTAATCTAATAAAATTCTGTTATAACCAAACCTAACCAAAACTCCTTGTCCACTGAGAATTTCTAAGTATTTTAATTAAGCTTCAACCCTGGACCAATATTTTGTTTGGCCACGCCATTAATATTAAATCTTGTTAGGATAGTACAAAACTTTGTACCGCGAAAGTAACTGAAGAATATTTGAATATTTCTCGCCTCCAACAATTCAGGAATGTTTTGTTGTTTTTTTAATGTTTATATAATACAAAGATTCATATGGACGGAAAGCGAGAGGAAGGCCAAATAAAAGATGGATGGATTGTGTAAGGAATGATATGAAGGAGAAAGGAGTAAATGATGCTTTGACGTCTGATAGAGAAGAATGGAAGAAGAAAACGTGTTGCGCCGACCCCAAATGGAAACAAGTGCAGGAAAATGATGATGATATAAGACAAAGATTCGAGTTTCTTGCCTGCCTCAGAAAGCACGTTAACCCATTGATCCCGGCTGTCATTTGTAAATCTGTCGGTCAGTGGCACAAAAATCTGACAACCTGTCTTACCAACGGGTATCGTATTACCCAATACTATCTGGGTTGTGGAAGTCAGACGTGATGGAAAATACTGGTATTCAGCTGCATCCCATGAACCTAAAAACCGACCCCTACATTGTTGAAAAAATGCCAAGCCGTGCCAAGGTTTTATATTTAAATAGTACAAAACTAAGCAAATCATTTCAGCACAACCGATTATAAATATTGAATAATTTATTCTGAGATTTCAAAATGGCTTAAATTGAAACTACAGCTCACAGTTGCAGTTGCAGTTGCCATAGATGAAAATCTTACGCGGTGCTTTACAGATCCATCAAATATTGTTATATAATAACAAGTAGCTTTTCAATAATAGCCGTCCCTATCATATTTATTTAACAACTAGCTGTGCTCGGCATGCGTTGCAATGCACCTTTTACTACTATACCCTACCTATCTACCTACCGACCTACCTACATACCTACCTACCTACTTACCTACCTACCTACCTACCTACCTACCTACCTACCAAAAAGAACGTGCGTCGTCAAAGGTTGTATCGTTTTTTTTCTTTTTTTCCGTATATTTTAATACTTATTCTGGTATTCGGTACGGAGACAAATTAAAAAAATCAAGAATCACGCTAATCGGTCCAGCCGTTCTGGACTTTTAAGTGTTCGAACAAACCCGACTTTGTTTTATATATTAAGATTAATAATTACAAAACAAAGATTCACATTTATTTGTATTTCCATTTTGGGAATTTTAGGAAATATTTACGTCTCTGCAAAACTTTACTAATGTTTCAAACATAGGGTTTTTCAATTTTATACTTAGAAAATTTCAGGGAAAACCATTAGCTTATTGAAGTTTAACTTGCCTCCTAGGTGCTACTTAGTAATTCTAAGAACATTTAGTATATTTTTTAGCTTACAAAGGCCGATAACTCACAAACTGTATGTAGGTATACCTACGGTTTTTAAAATACTTGTTCCCATTTTCGCAGATTGTTATTATTATAACCTGATATTTTACGGCTATACATTATACCTACGTGTTGTAGGGAGGATCAAGTGAAGCGCATTGTTAAGGAGAACGCAGACAAGGCATTATTTCGTATAACAACGCAAGAAAGATTGTTATGACACCTACTCTGCGAAAAGGTTTTTCCAGTGATTAATTCGCAAAAAAAATAGTTATGACAAATTGTTTTGTTTTTTTTTTATATCGATTTTATTACGAAGATGTAAAAAGAAAACCAGTAATAAATACATTACCTAAATGATGATTTTAAATACAGTCCTTTTAAAGTTCAAATCATCAGAAAATCACTCTGATGTAAAATCAGAGGTAAGACAACTATCTTTGTTGAGTTATTTTCCTTGTCACAGATGAATAAAACTAAATAAATTTAATTACTTTCAAATACTGTCAACTTTTTTTTATTTAGTCTACATGCCCCTTAACGGAACGCGTATATTCGAAGTTTCGTAGGAGAGACCTACAAACGTATTCAATTACGTGTTTTTTCTCTGCCTTTTTATAGCATCACCGTCGTAAACTCGGATCTTTTCTAGTCTAATTAAAAAAGTTTGTTTTTCGTTTCCAAAAGGATTGGAGGCCATTATTAATGAAACACTTTTCAGTGCATTTTAATGAGAACCAACTGAATAAATAAATAAGAATTTTGGTTAGAGTTGTAGCAAACTATTCCCATTTAACACAATGGGAATACTTTGCTACAATCCTAATCCTCGGGTTCCGTACTTCAAAAGGAAAAAATGGAACCCTAATTCCTATTAAAGGGTTCTATTTAAGGGGTTTTATTTATTAAGTTGGATCACTTTGTGGTCCGACTGTATGTCTGTTTGTCCTTGACCGTTGATATTAATCCTTACTAAAAATATAAAAGCGAAAGTGAGTTTGTTTGTTACGTCTTCACGCCTAAATGACCAAACCGATTTTGATGAATTTCATTACAGAGATAGTTGGGACCCTGGAGACGGGCATAGGCTATTTTTGTTTAAAAAGTGAGGAATGAGGGAGAAAGAGGGAAGAAAAGGGAAAACTTAGCTTTGCTATTACAATAAATAAGGCGCAAGGGCAAAAACTACAGTTAGCAGGTACCTGCAAATCAGGAAAGGGGAACTGTGTTACCAAAAATTTCACGCGAGCGAAGCCGCGGGCAAAAACTAGTTAATACTCAAGTCTGTAGTCTCTCGAAGCTGTGAAAAAAATCAACCCTTGTAACTTGTAACTTAAAAGGAAAGGTTTTCTGTTTATGTCGCAAATCTGTACGGAACCCTTGGTGTAATTAAATATACATACTGTGGGGACACAAGTCTTAATACTAGTCACGTAAACATGTACACTAGTCGCGGCGACGAGCAATCGACTGGCCGCCGATCCAACTGTGTGGGGCACATTGCTTTTTGCCTCATCGGCACTTTTGGTACTTGTGTCCCCACAAAGACATTTATGTATCCTCACGTGTAATCATTGAATAGACTTTATATACAAATCTCAAGAGTTTCAATTCTCCCAACCACACGTAGTATATACCCCAACACATACTATGTCGAATGTGAGAAACCTATTATAATAAAAATCCTGTGTGGTACGGATTAATTGCCTACTTTCATGACAATCTGTGCAGCCGTTTAAGGGCGAGTTAAGTTAACAGACAGAGCTACTTTCAATGGCTAATTTTCCAGTTAGTTCTTGTAATGACGCTCAAAACTTCCGACAAATGAATGAATATATATGTTTAAGCTTGCTGAACAATGCTTATTGTTCAACAAAGTGAGTTCAACCCTACACTGCTCCATCAAACAGGGAACACAATGCCTTGTCCACAACAATAAAAAATATTTAAAAGGAGCTTCTAAAGTGCGGCAGACAAAAGGTATCTATAGACGGGTCGAGCGTAGGGCAAGAGTTTTATCAGGTATCGGTCAATAACTGTCGATAAGCATATTCTTCTCCTTGACTACATCTTGTTTTTATCAATGATTAAGGTTAGGATTCCGTACTACAGAAGGAAAAAACAAAAACCTGATTTGATCACGTTGTTGTCCGTCTGTCTGTCAAAGCCGTTTATCTCGGTAACGCGTTGAGGGATCGAGTCGAAAATATAACCACGTAAATAGTCTGCTGCCCCTTGGATCTGTGAAAAAATCAACCATCTTAGTCTTCATTAACATAAAATATAGCCGTTTATATCGCAAGATTGTACGGAACCCCCGGTGCGCGAGTCCGCTCGCACTTGCCTGGTTTTTTTCTTACTCCGTTTCACATTTAAAGGCGTCTTTTGCGAAAGACAGTCGGCAAAACTTATGAGACTGCCACTACTAAGGTCGCCAATTCATCTGTGTGGTAGACAGCAAATAATGGGCTTATTCGTCAACTCGCGCCTCATAAACTCGCGACTGGGCGCGAGTTAGCACTTTCCGATTTTACCTATTTTTGTTGTAGTCAACTCGCGACCGAGTCAAAACTGGTATGCTCATCTACAAAAGTGTTTTAATAAATTGAATATAGGAACCAACTTTATATGTATAAGGCGCTGTACAGTTTAAAATAAAAGAAAATGTAGTTGTTGAGATAGATGTCTTTATAATATAAAACGCATGCCATAAATCTAAAATTGCTTATTTTTCTAATGATTATCATCGATATCACAAATCAACATTATCACAATGACTCAAGATTTTGATTGATTACCTAGTTTGTAAATTGTCTAAAACAAAACAAATATAACAAAATAAAATCAATAATATCAAAATACGAGTATGTGTAAAAAAATAACCAACAAGTAAACGATTTGGTTAATTATTACTTACTAATATAATCAATGATCGTCTTAGGAACTATAACATCACAGGTCTGGGTTTGTTGTAAATGATTTTTATAACTGCTATATAATATGTAATAATCACAAGATTAGAAGTTCGAAACATAAACCGATACTTATAATAACGCCGTGCATAAATTCGAATCGTTAATGGTAAATGTAACGTGTTCATCAATAGTGCACGTTTCCTTTAACTTTACTGTTCTCATGCCCGAAGTAGTATTGACTTTCCTCGCAGGGATGTAATTATTTCATGCCCAGTTTCATTAGTAGATAGACCTGCTTGTGGTACATAAGCTTTAAATCCAATAAGGTAAAATTCTTTTAATATATAAACTGAACACTGTCACTGCTTGGTTCGTACTTATTTCAATAGCAATAGCAATACTTTGATAACCTTGGATTTCTTTCTTTACACTTTGTCTCCCCAAATTGTAATGGAGAATGTTACTAGGTATGCCAAATCGCTTGAAATGTTGTCTCAGTAAAGCCTGTATGTATACAAACACACTAGTTTTTGTTGTAGTAAAAAAAAACTAGTAGTTTTGATTTTATAGGCATTCAAAGTTTCGAAAAATATCGAGCCCGCTAACAGTCACGTGACCGCTTGTGACGTCATTTCACAATGCGCCGCGCGTTGTATTTTTACATTTAGGCACAACACATGAGTTCCTAGTATTTAGATTGGACTTTTTTAAAAGTATTTAGTAATAATTTCAACGCGCCCTTACGGCGCGCGACCACGGGCGGACTGAATGAGCCAGACTGAGCATGTTGTGTGATGACGTCACATCGTAACCGGCAGCCCGCGTCTTGTTTTACTTCTAAATCGGAAACTAATTGACATATATAAGTAATTCTTTCACTAGTATTTTTTATTTTTGACAGAGAATATGGACTGCTAATAATCAAAATTAGTTAACATTCTTCATTGGCAAAATGCACGTTTCATTTATTTTATTATGAATTAACTCTGTATAAAATATGTTAATAATATGCTGATTTAAATAAAGCAAAAAAATCTAATAATTAGCCAACCAAGCCAGTGGTATACATCCTCGTACATATAGTTGATTTTATTTTGTTTGTTTAGTTTTAGATAACTTCTTGAGTATATAATATTTTTGATAAATCATTAAGAAATAAGCAGTTTTATATTTTTGTCAAATTGTTAATAAAAAATGTACTTATATCTATCTCAAAAAACAACTCCAAGACGATCAACAGTCTCTAAGACGATCTTCCGACCCTCAAATCGTATATTATCTTAGAAATGTAAAGTAGGTTCTGATATTAAATTTATCAAAACACTTTTGTAGATGACTGTACATACGTCAGATTTTCACTCAGTCGCGAGTTGACTACAACAAAAATAGGTAAAATCGGAATGTGCTAACTCGCGCCCAGTCGCGAGTTTATGAGGCGCGAGTTGACGAATAAGCCAATAATGCGGATATTTAAGCAAATATTAAAACGTGCATTTTGCATTTATTAAGGACAACAGTAGTGTAGTCTATTTCTGCATTTTACAGGGCTTTAATCAAATACTTTGCTATTCGTTTTTATCTCGTGTAAAATATAAAAAATTACCTTTTGTTCGGATGAAGTATCATCAGAAGACTTCTCCCGCTATGAATGAAGCAAAAAAAGCTTCAGATTTGTAGTGACTTAAACCCATTTATGTTCCTGGTTTTGCGCTTTGCGTTCCGGGGCCACAGTATCTCTTTCAAACAAACCGAAACCATGACAGGCAGAGGCCCTGGCTGCTTTGCTAACATATATTTGAGGCCCGTGGAACACAAATGCGCCCTCGACACAGTGTGTCGTCACTAGACGGACGGTCAGTGAGCGACCCATTGCACACCGTCCACAGTCCCGCGTCTACGGTGGCCGGAAGTCGTCTCGCAACTCCAGACGCCCGGAGCGTCTCCTGGATTGCTCTAATGAAGAAATAACTCCTGAGATGCAATTAAAAATACAAAGTGGAAAACAACAATTCTTCTTAATACTAAAAACCAATATACAGCAATCATCACCAATGTTCCAATTTTAAACTTCGGGTTGCTATCTGTCATAGATAATACCCCTGCCTGCCTAGCTTAACGAGGTCGATAGTGATCGGTGTCCTGTATAAACAACGGTAACCAATCGAGATTCCGATAACAATCTGTGGCAAGACGTTTCGACCATCGTAGCCGTTTGAGCCATGAACCGCTATGACCTATAAACTATGCTAGTGCTACACCACCTCACCTACCGGTACACGCTTCTACATGCCTTAGTCGATTCTAGCTTGAATTTCAAGGGCCGCTCATACACTCTACGCTGACACATCCTCAGGAAAATCGATTTATTTTCTTTGAACGACACTCGCGCCTAAATGGTTTTTTGTCCTCACTACCGTCTGGCCGCAAATCGCGCTGCGGACTCTTGGCGTGTTCGAAACATCTTTTAAGCTTGTCATAGATTATGATTGTACATGTAAACTTAGGTATACTTGATCGACGTGTGTAGGAGAAAACTGTTACTATCCTTGTCTGTACATGCAACTTGGAATTTTAAATAATAATATAATGAATCTAATCGGTGATCCGCTCAAGCTGAACAGACTGCCAAAGTATGCTCCACCGTGTCCTCCGGACGATCGGCACAAGCCGATCGTCAGGTGGTGACACCCGGTCAATTCCTCCTGCCCTGTGAAGGGACCTCCAGGTTTACAGTAACGTATTTGGTCTCAATAAAAGACTGTTTTTGCATGCACTTTTAAAACTGTCATGCATGACTTCGACTATCTTACCTACGTCTTGGTTCATAGTGCCTTTTGGTAACTCGCGGCATGCGCATTTTTGATCATTTTTTTTTAAGTTACTTTTTCAACAATAACTACTGTTGCTAAACGCCTGAGGTGGTAGCCGAGCGGTACTGGTACTCAATACACGTCACACGTGCAACGAAACACTACAGTAGTAGTTCGTATTTCCAAAGGCTGACCACAAACGATGCAACGTATCCTCACCTAATCAATGAGTTATAGCGGTGACAGTTTCAGTCGATAGAATGTTCGTGAAACAAAGGGGTTGGTTGTTGACTGAAACACTGTAATTTGTGCTTATAATTAAGTTTTCATGGCCTTCAAAAGTGTGTTAGTTTTTATTTTCAGAATCGACCTACGTTATGATGTGAATTATTTCGGTATTCTCTTTATCAATCTTGAAATTTCATTGCTGTATGTACTTATTTAACAATTACATGCCATATTAAAACCCTGCGGGTGTTAAAAAAATAACTTTTTAGGATCAAAAGGCAACACTAACCTTAAAAAAACGATGTACAGACGCCTGCACATCAAGCTACTACAATCTGTCATATTTCTTTGATAGATTTTCGACTTTATTTCTAAAGTATTAGGTTCAAGGTTCATTGGGAAAAATTGTCAGTTTCTGGTAGCTTGACCTGCTGGCGTCTGTACATCACCCAGCCAATCGCAAAAAATTTCTCACACGCTGTCAAAAATTCCGCTTGCTCGCAAACTATCAACACAAGACAGTTTTTAGGGTTCGATCTGCTTTAAGATAACCTCAACAATTCGAGCCGTACCTTCGTCAAACTAAGGACACCGCAATAACGCTGACATTGGAATTTATGTCGAGCCCAGACCCCCCCCCCCCCTCCTTATCCTACTGAAATGGTCACTTTGACTAAAGTATCTGTCATTGGGAATAATACTAAGGACTCGAAACACAACTAAGGCATACTAATTTCGTAGATAGGTACAGCACGTCATATACATAATCCGTTTAGTGTACTGGAACTGACAGGGGTTCATTAAATCTATTCAGGCGGCGCGCTTGAGTCGTAATCTTAATTGGGAGTACCAATAGATGTGTTTAAAGTACAATAGACACTTTGCCACCTTCGCGAACGTGGTTTTAAGCGTCAACATGCTTCAATGGGTATAATTTATTAGATGTATGTTGTAACTATGATATAAGGTATCATACGTAAACTAAATAAGTTACAAACCACATCTTTAACATAAGAGCCTTGTTGGTCTAATGACCGACAGTGCTACCGCTGAAGATCAGGTCTAGAAAATTTGATTCCTGGGCAGGTTTACGGAATTTCTTATTTGACTGAAATGTGTACTCAGTTAGTCGTAATAAGTTTACCCCTTTAATATATCACTCTAAAACGTGAATTATGGGTATAATCTCTTTCAAAAAACAATCGTGATAAGATGTTTTAAGTCACGTAATCAATTTTATTTTGTAGCTAGCTTAAGCCAGCGTTTTTGCTGCATGGAGTTTAGTAAAAATTGCCTTACAGGATCATATTACCGAGACAAAAACTATCGTAAAATCCAGACTAAACTACTATGCTGTGAATAACGCTGTTGATTACATTTGTATTTGTTAATTTTAAGTTTTGTTTATCTTTATGCTTTATTATGTAATTGTTTGTAGTTCCAAATAAAATAAAATAAACAAGGCTAAAAACATGAGCAAAATTTCTTCCAAATCCGTTAAGCAGTTTATGCGTGACAACCATACATCCTAACAAACTTTCGCATGAATATTACATTTTATATCTCCTAAACACCTTTTACCAAGCCGCATTTTTATTATATTATGTTTCATGACTAAAAGCGAATGATAAAAGCAACGTCTTAGCCGAATTTTTCTTCACCTTGGAACACCGCACGGAGGGTCCGTCTGTCAGGCTTAAAGGGATTTTCCGGGAGTTCCGCCTGTAATCACTTACTCGTCTCATCTGTCTATTAGTACGGCCTTGACCCTAAAATAAAGTTCACATAGATACGGAGAAAAAGTTCATTAAATAAATTACTAAGATAACCAGATTAGAAGTTAATTATCTAAGTAATTGG
Organism: Ochropleura plecta; assembly: GCA_905475445.1. Taxonomy (NCBI): domain Eukaryota; kingdom Metazoa; phylum Arthropoda; class Insecta; order Lepidoptera; family Noctuidae; genus Ochropleura; species Ochropleura plecta. The sequence goes on along the minus strand of FR997731.1, from coordinate 13,365,763 downwards.
CTCCTCTTAGTTTGGTAAAAGACGACAAATATATAAAATGCTTTGGCTAGTTCAAAGAAGATAAATAAGACATTACTTACTATCTCCTTTTCTTAAATAAGTTTAGTAAGGCAATTCGATTATTGTTTTTGGACTCACCAGCGACAGTAGTTAAGCGCAGAGGAAATTGTATTCAATTTCGCAATGTCATTTGGCATTATACCAAATTGAGACTTACAAAGCCTGTTCGTTTCATAAATACCATAAGAGCTCTCAAACGTACTAGAGCTGCCAATAAGTGAATGTTGAGTCAATTGGGTGTAACTTTACGAGTCGCAAATTGTTTTAAAACTCATCGATTGTGACAATTAACTTATACAACACCGTAACATATTTATACCATATACTTAACAAAACTGTGACAAAAGTTCTCATGAATTTCTTTTTGTTAGTATTACATTATACCCTTTCATATTTTTGATTAATTTAAGAAAATAATATGAACTTGACTCTTGTATTAAAAACGAATAACAGCTATAGAAGAAAGAAAGGAGGAAAGGTTAGCAAAATGGCGGACAAAAATAAAAATTTCATATTTACAATTCTCACGTAGCAATATTCTTCTTTATACAATGGATTACAACGAGTGCCGAGTCCAAATGCCGGATACTACGACTCCCGTATTAACGGAGGGGCTGTGCGGTTTTGAAATTGCGTCCCACTGCCTGTTTGGTGAACTAAACGGGCCAACCATCTAGGCTATCCGCTAACCAACGAGTTTTGTTTCATAAAAGCCTCCTTTGTTTACTTTGTCTACTGCGAATCTATTCTGTTCACACTTGATCAATTTAACAGCTTTTTGTCGCTTTCGCGGTGATCCATTGTTCTAGTCAATGTCACTAATTTCACCAATGAAATCAGCTGAACGTGATTAGTAAACGTGAACATTTAAACAGCTGTCAGTGACATGATTTTAAGAAATATTGACAATGACAGGTCTTGATGGTTAAATTAGCACTAAGTAACACACAGTTATTGTATCGCTTGTTTAACAAAAGTAGTTTAAGTGAGTCTTGAAACCGCAAGGTGAGTACGATCAGCCATTAGTGATCCTGAATTCGTAATGAACCGCTTAGCGCAATTAAGCAATAGGCGTTTAATTATTTCATGTCTAAACATTTGATGTGTAGTAGTTAATCCAGATATTAAACTGTAATTACTCATTATTTATACATATTTAAGGGTACTTACTCAACAGTACATAAACTGAGCGCTAGTACTTACAATGAGAATTGGTTTAAATTAAATTCAAGTAAAAAACCCGATCACATCATAACTCGGATGCCATAAAGAAATAAAAACGTTATTTATATATCTCATATCAACAAAATGATGTTAATAAAATTCTTTTACCATCCAAAAGCAGGCACTTCGCATTCGCAAGCTGTAATAAACCAGATATTTTCTCGATAACATTCGAATAATACATTGAAAAGCTTCATAATGTTGGCGCGATTTAGTCGCGAACTCTTCGGCAGTATTTGAAAGATATCGCCCAAGGCGAACCGCGGTGTCAACACGAAGAAGGAAATAGAACAAACTCCCGAATGGAGAGAGAAACAATTGTATTGTGTAAACGCACATCTGCGGCCCAACCTTTCTCAAGTGATATTCTTACAAGGCGTGCACTACTCGAAACAGTTCGGTGTTTGTGGAAACACATTACGGATACAGACGCCTTGGCAGCCCGGCTGCGTCGTGTCACTAACCTTCAATATAAACAGACTATCTCATATATACGAGTCTGCGAAATAAAACGTCTAGAATAGCTGAGTGGATAACTTCTTAGTTGTTTCAAGATATTTTATCATTACCATTGGCACTAACATGCTTTTGTATTTGTTTTGCATTCGTATTATTTTGTTCATACGTTTTCTCCTTAATTTTACTCTCATGGGTAATGTTCAATGAATGTTTTCCTCTGCTGTATGAGATGATTCAATTTCTTTTCTTGTGTTTTCATTATGCGTCTATTTACATAATAAATGTGTGCTCTTTCACTTTCCATGAGAGACACGAGGCAGTCTACAGGGAAAAGGAAAACAAATATGTTTATTAGGTTTATGCCGTCTTTTCTCGTATCTGACTCGGTCTTCAGATTTTCATGAGATCGGTCCTACGGTACCTGCGGTCATGCAGCCTGATAGTTAAGTGGCACAAAGATGTAGGTACAATCAACCAACCTAAAGGTTAACAGGTTCGAGGTATGCAGTTGAAGTTTTCTTAGAAACCGATGGAAGATTTCGAATAGAATTAAAAACTTGTTTGTTTTATTTGTAAGAAAGCTTCAACTTTATCTTTCGAGCCTGTCTATTTATTAGGTTGGTTGACTGTACCCTGTTTAAAGCCACGGTTACATAAAATACAAGTTTTTTACGTCACATTACAATTTTTTAACGTACTTAGTTGGTTTCGAGTTCGAACCCCAGACCTCTGATTTTTTGGATTCATGTGCGTATGATTATCGCTTCGGTGAAAGAAAAGCATAAAATACTCTGACACCAGGTTAGACACCTAACCACACGATAAAGAACGTATGTACGTTCGTTATTTAATACTGATTGAGGTATAAAACTTTTTGCTTTTCATAATCCAGTTCACAGGTACAAAACCACAAAGCAAGTTCCGAGTCATGGACGTTTCGACACACCACAAAATGTGGTCGGGATTTTTACGGGATGGGCTTTGTTATGACACAACCAAACAAAATATTGTCACTCTGTTAATAATTATAATATAGGTGTCTACTGCGTAAAATCAATTTAAAAACAATCGATTGCCCAGTGGTTTCAAACCAGTCCCGAAATAATCAGATCCAGCCTGTCCCTTTGCTCCACAGCGACGCCCTAAGCCGAGGCTTTTACCCCACGGGGCGTGCCCTTAGTGTGAAGCCGCTTAGTTTTTTAGTTGTTTGCCCTAGCTGGAGGCCTTACGCTCGAGGCCTCTACAAGATTTGTCCGGTTAAGCAGACGACAACCTTCTAGGTTAAACTGCGAGAAGCCATAAAGAAAACTGCATGATTCGATCTTAAGGTTCACCAGTGCTTGTCTAGTTTAGTCCGTCAATGGATGATCATCTATCACATTACGAGTATATTCCGTGACTCGAAAAATCGGAAACCGTTCAGTCTACGGCCCGACTGTCATTCAGTTCAGACAACCAGTCTTAATAGAGGTTTCGTATTACCCAGTACCAACTAACTGGTTTGTGGAGGTCAGATAAGCAGTCGCTTCTATTCAGTTGTCAAAAGGCGAGGCAGATAATAATTTGACTTTTTAATAGAAATGAGGAAGGAGTTTCTAAGCTAGAGTTTGATGTGGAAGAAATCATCAATCACTATCATAACCATATTTTTTTATTTATCTCGACATCAATAATTACAGGTGCTGACTCATATTATATTTACATTTAACATCTTATATAGAAAAAGGTCTCGGAAGTAGAATGGTCTTGAGGTAAATATCACCTCTCCGGATTAGATGTAACATTTTCATTGCCACAAAAAAAAATATTAAAAAGATATTAAAATTTTGTTAAAATATATACATAGGTAAAATAATGAAATAGACATATAAGCATAGCTTACTGAAACGTATGACATACTAGTAGTTCAAAAGTAAAGGTTTTAAGTTTTCACTATAGTACAAGTTTATCAAGCGCGCTACGGTGTAGGAATACAGCGTGGTAGTATTTATGCTACTACTATATTCTACTGCATTTTCTGATAATTTCAAACTTTTTCAAAACTGTTGCACTAATACGAAACGCCTTGAAAACGCCACTCGTCTCGGTCCTCTAGACTGAATGTTCCATAAAATTTAAGTGCAATAAGCAAACATGGACATTAATTTATCAAAATTTCGCCAAATTAGGACAGAAATTTAGCTATTCAGTGAAACAAGTCCTTTGAAAGTCATTGCTTATAATTCGATTATATTCGGCTCGAAGGGCCAAAGTTCAGTATGATGTTTTCGCCCCGATTCTTAATTTGTTCTAGAAACATGTCCTATATTTTTGTTAGACTTAATGTATAGCTAATTTGGGGCAATTTAAGATGGAGCACGACATTAATCTGGGGTGTGTAAACTCTTTATCATAAGGCATAGTGAGCTATTCTATGTATTTAGAATGATAGGACAAGAATCCCAGGGTGTTTGGAGAGATGATGAGAAATAGAAAAGTATGAAAGAAGAAGGCATGCTGCGCCCAACCCAAATAAATTGGGATAGGGGCAGGAGAATGATCATGACTGAGCCTTCTTTTAACTTAAATCCTTATCCTTACTATAATATAATATAATATTATAATATATAATAAAAACAAGCAGCCATACACACAACTATCATACTCAGTAAGGTATTGGGAGACACTGTGTTTGTTCATGGTACACCGAGAACACAAGAGCCCACAACAGACACACAACACACAGTAGACTCACAGCAATCATCCATCACACAACATTTATCTTCCTCACGCACACCTAATACACCAATGAATTCATCAACCACACAAAGCACAACTAACACTCGAAGAAGAAGAAGAAGGAGAGACAGATACGAATAAATATCTTTTTTCTTGCGGGATGCAGGACGAGATATTTATTAACACCGACGCATGGTCGAGTATCGGAAAACCGAAAAAACACTATAATATAATATTATAAAAGTGAAAGTGAGTTTGTTTGTTTGTTTGTTACCTCTTCACGCTTTAATGGCTAAACCGATTTTGATGAATTTTGGTACAGAGATAGTTGGGAACCAGGAGACGGACATAGGCTAACTTTTTTGAAAAAAAAGTCGGATGTGAGGGAGAAAGAGGGAAGAAAAGGGAAAACTTAGCGTTGCTATTACAAATCAATAAGGCGCAAGGGGAACTGTATTACCCCGAATTTAACGCGAGCGAAGCCGCGGGCAAAAGCTAGTTATTTATAAAGGTATGGCAAATCCAGGGTTGCGGGGGTTTCGAAAGAAATACCGCGCCCCCTGAACGTAAAGGGCAATAGAAAGAACATGGGCGGGTTTTAGTCAGCACAAGTCTGACACTCCCTCGACTCTGACCCTCCTTATTAGATGATTTCCCATACGCAAAAAAAGGTATTGTACATAAACTCCAAAAAAACATATTTAAGAACTTTCAAGTTACAAAAGGAAATAAAAATTATCTTTTAGATTGGATTTTACAAAACAAAAACGTAATCGAAGTCATTCGTTGCAGTTTATATAATACTTATAGGCCGAAACGAGGCAAATAATGTTCAACATTTATTTATGTCTTTATTAATATATTATTGACAGTCGTAGCAATTCTAGTCAGAGTACCCGCTCTCAAATACAGTAACAGTATGTTTCCACATATCCCTCTTGATTTTCCTCCATATATCTTGTATTTTTCGCCTCCAATGAGCTAACTTAAGTTCGTCAATCTCATATTACGTTATATCGTGATGTTCGAGGCTCTTTTGTTGATATCACCCCTTTTCCTTATTTTCAACTAGGGGGGACTAATGTACGTTTGTATTAAAGGAATCGCTTTGTACACAAACCTTACGTCTTTTGTTTGTTTCTATGTCAGTGTCTGACTGTTGGCTCATGTTATGTGGGTCGTTGAACCTATTTGAACATGGATTTGAAGGGTTCTGGGTGGTTTTCGTGAATGATAAACTGGTCTCTCTTGCAGTTGGTTTGAATAAATTAATTAGGAGAGAAAAAGTAGTTACTTTCTCTCTTAGAAAGTAGTTCGTTTCATAATTTGATTCCAGTGGTTGTTTTAACTATATAACTATCTAGTTGAAACAAGCACTGGAATCAAATTATGATCAATCAGAAGAAAAACTATCTCGTGAGCTTAGAATCTCAGAAGAAACACACATCTCAGTGAACATAAACAACATTCTTATTCCTTTATTTACTTACTAGCTTTTGCCCGCGGCTTCACTCGCGTTAAATTCGGGGTAACACAGTTCCCCTTTCCTGATTTGCAGGTACCTGCTACCTGTACTTTTTGCCCTTGCGTCTTATTGATTGTAATAGCAAAGCTAAGTTTTCCCTTTTCTTCCCTCTTTCTCCCTCATTTCCCATAAAATTAGCCTATGTCCATCCCGGGTCCCAACTATCTCTGTACCCAAATTCATCAAAATCGGTTTAGCCATTAAGGCGTGAAGACGAAACAAACAAACTTCGCTCACTTTCGCTTTTATAATATTAGTAAGGATTTATTTGCCGTATATACGACACTGACAACAGTAAAAATAGTAAACCGTTTTTTTTCTATAACACACACTTACTGACTATAGCGTTGTGCATTTATGTGGTGCATGATGTGAACCTGAACAAGATGAATTCCTAACCACCCCACGGAAATAATCACCAACCTATCCTTGCAGTAAAAGCCAGCTTTAATAAAACCTCGAAAGTTCCGCTAACCTGTTTCTCCGATAAACTACTGGCAGCAACTAGCACTGTGGTTTAAATAAAGAATGTAACAGACTCACACGGCGTACCCAGTTCCTATACACCAATAACAATTGGCATCGGGCCTCTATATTGTTTCCGGAGGGAGGTTGGGCAACCATGAATATGGAACTCGACACGGTTCTCGCATAAACTACTATTTCGCAACCCCGCCTTCTATGTAAAATGTAGGCTGCGCTTAGGCGGATTGTGGAGGATCGTTTTGTCGAAAGAATATATTGAAAGGGAAGAGAGGGAAGTAAATTGTTTGGAATTTTGTCACATTTAGGTATAAATTCCTGAGGGCTTAGAAAAAGTGATTTTTCAACGATATTGATAAAGCGCTACCTATTTATTATATTTATTTTTTATATTGTTTTTTAAAGGAATATTTAAAAATGTTGTAACTGTGTATAAAAAATAATAAAAAACGTGTAATTTGATGTTAATTTACTCGTTCAAATTGATTTTAAATAAATGTATTGTGTATAATAAGGAAAAACAAAGTCCTAATTCGTCTACAAATACATAATTTATCTTATTTGGAACGTAACGTTACTTTTTAACGTGATGATCGCACAGTATTACATGGCACTAATACATAACTGGCGAAATAAGGGTATACAAGAAACTGAGTACACCTCTGCCTACTACTCCGGGAATTACAGGCATGATGTTATATTATATTTTCACTTGCTGTGCCCAGCGGTTTCACCCGCTGCTGAAGTCCCTCTTATCACTTAGGGGTATGAAAAATAGATATTGGCCGATTCTCAGACCTACCCGATATGCAAATGAAATTTCATACAAATCGGTCCAGCCCTTTCGGAGGAGTTTGGTGACAAACAAAATTCTCGTGTCACGGACGAGAATTTTATACATTAGATTTACTTTACTATATGAAAGACACGAAAAGGCAAAATAGTTAGCAAAGTACGTAAATCTGGTATGTCTGTTAAGCTTGTAGATATAACTTATTCAAAGCTTTCCGGCCCAAAACGGGCAAGTCTATGGCTTAATCCTTATACTTCAAACGGATTACTTTCAACTATTGTGTGGGAGTTTTATGGATAGAACAACCTTGTCCAATATTTAATATATTATTTTTATCCAAACTTTAGGCATAATTTGTATTGCACGTTTTTAGAACTAATTGAAGATGAGATGCCTCGTTTGTACAGTGATGGCAAGCGCTTCTGAAGAGTGTGAGTTTTTGAAAACGATTTCGGCAAAGAGTTGGGATTTTCATTGGAAATTTGTCAGTTACAGCGATGACTGACTGTATTTGTGAAAGTAAACAGTCATCTGATTGAGAGTTAGGGAGGAAATTGAGGAGAGAATGACATTTGCTTTAAAATCGATATAGAGATATAGAGGTAGGTAGAAAACCTACATACTAAACATTTCATGAATAAAGAACAAAACGCGTCTATGTTATGTATAGTTGTCGAGTTATAAGCGCACTAACAGACGGAGTTCAGTTTTATGATAGATAAGGATTATATCGAGCTATTAAATCTTGAACATCGTCGGGTAGTATAGGAGAATGGAGTAAGTTACATAGTTGGATAGATGGCGTCGCATCGTCTATCGACAATTTATATTTAGTTAGAGCTGCAACAGCATTAGTTATCGACAGTAGTACGTGCTTAAGCTACCTTTGATACATTTGTGCATTGGCACATGCAGGAGATTCTATCGCTGCAGAACACTATATTAGTGTGATGGTAATGTTAGAAATCTATTATGTTACTGCATGTAGATGGTTGCTGCAAATATCAGAAGCTGCTTTGCTAGTCATCTAAAAATATAGCTAATTTCATAATTTTTATAATTATGATACGTAATATATTAATGAATTTAGGTTTTGATTTTAAATGGCACAAAATATTGGCATCTACAGGAACCTGCGTTTTTTCCTGTTTGATCACTTTGCTGTCAAATACTTTTGGAACAGCGTATTTGTTGCCATAATTTTGATCATGAAATACTACGACATCAAAAAGACTAACAAATCTCCAATTGAACCTCACTTATCACTTATAGCGTTACCAAACCACATCAATCTGAGTCCATTTGTAACATAAAAAACCCACATTTTATCGTTCACTTAAAAGAAACCAACCTCAGGTGGACTATTACGCGAATTGAAAGGGACTAGGGATGTAATGCTTCAAGACCCGGAATGAAATATAGGGCACACCAAGAGAAGTAAAGGTAATAACGGCAATTTCAAAAAGCCAAACGCCTAGTCTTGAGCCTAGGATGAAATAAAAGCTTTTAACATGACGTTGGAAATGTATTAGTTCTGAATTGAAGCTCGTTATTCGGAACACATTCGTGTTATTGTGTTTCAAAGTTCAATAATACGGTTGATACTTTGCCTAGATTTGTTTTTCTCCTACATGTATATAAAGCAGATGAGTAACCAGGCTCATAAGATTAACTTGATTTTTTCTTAGAAACCAATTGACTCCAACTCAACTGTTTGTTTTCTATAAAATAATTTTAACTTTATTTTACAAGATTTTTAAGTTTCAACTGTATTTTATGTATAAAAAATATAATTCTTTAAACATTGTAACTAACACTTGAAACGGAATATTTACCATGTTTGTTATTTATTTCGAGTTTCCGATATTTCGGCGTTGTTACAAACGCCCATGTTCACGGATGAACTCAATAAAAATATGCTTTCAGACAAAAGAGCATCTGATCTGATGAGTCTGTTTATTTATCTCTTTAGTTGTCTGTACTATCTTAAGCAAAATTGTTTATTCATTCGTAGAACACGTGGGCATGCATTGAGCTTTCATTTAAGCTAGATAAATAATATATTATATACCTGTCTGTCATTCATCATATCTTAAGACTTGTTTTAATTATGCTTAGTTTGGGAACCATAATAGATGTTTCTGTGACTTTATTACATGTCGTGATCTTTAAACTTTGATTACATTCAAGTCAAAACTTGACTCTAAAATAACAACTTAATGCTCTCCTTGAACAGGGCTTTCTCTTTTTTATCCTTTTACTGTGTCCGACAGGGTCCATAACGGTGGATTATTATTCTAATAAAGCAATAAAAATAATGAGAATGCAGTTGCCATTGCGAAAGATGACAGATTTCAGTAGACTAACGTCAAAATAAGCTGTACGAAGAACAGTCCGTTAGGTTTGTCCGCACCTAGAAACTATTCTAAATCAATTTTCAGCATACTAGACTCATGGCAACAGAACAACCATTCACAAGAATTATTGGCTTTATTCTGGGAGTTTTATTGAATTTCTATAACGATATTCTAGCGAGTCTTCTGAAATATATTCAATGGGCACAAACGTCCTCGTATTGCTTGAGCAATATGTTACCCTTTTTTCAGACGGTAGTTTAACCAAATCAAGGGTTTATTGTGGTCAAGATCGCTTCGTAACTCAAAAAGAAAAAAGGGAATTCTTGTGGGATTACTTTGTTGTCCGTCTGTGTGTCTGTCTGTCAAAATCCTTTATTTCAAAAACGCGTGAACGCGAAGTTGAAATTAATACCATATACTCAAGTTTGTAGTCCCTTAGAGATGTGTGTGTGTGGCCGTTAATGTCGCAAGTTTGTGCGGAACCGAAAAGCCAGTCAAGTCCGATTCGCACTTGACCGGCTTTTTTCTGTCTGCATAAAAACGTTGGCCCACACTAGGATTTTTCCTGTATAGTGGGTGCGTTTACAAACAATTAAACTCACATACAGTCAAACACCGAACAACTAGCTATATGGCATTCAAATATTTAATTTTGTATGTTGCGCCTACCGTGCCGTAAAAAAATACCGTAAATAAAAACATGACTTTTTCCCACCACCAAAAGTAAAATTAAATCAAACGTAAAGATTGCATTAGTCCTACTAATATTATAAATGCGATTTTTTGTGAGGATGGATGGATGGATGGATGTATGGATGTTTGTTACTCTTTCACGTCAAAACGGTTGAACGGATCTTGATGAAATTTGGTACAGAGGTAGATTATAGTCTGGAATAACACATAGGATATTTTTTTTTATATCACGCGGGCGAAGCTGCGGGCGCCAGCTAGTTTATAATAAAGGTTTTTGAATTTTAGAACACAATTGCGTACAAAATAAAGTGTATAGTATGTTTATAGCGTCCTTACTCTGACCCCTTCAACTTTTCATTCGGTAAAACATTTTTGTTCGGGTTTAATCAAATGTATATTGGGTTTAGCTAATTTACATAGTTCAATTTCCCAATAAAATAAATCTTTGACTTCTGATAAAAATAACTTTTAATGGGCAAAAGAAAGTTTTTAATTCTGTTACAATGTAGGCAGCCAGTTAGAATTTGTAATGAATGGAAGAAGCTGGGACAGAGTCAGATTTTTTTCAAATTAAATCAACTAAAACATTATCGTGATACAATAGTAATAATTTGGAATTATTCCAAAACAACTATGAGGGAATAATGTTGAAGCCGACTATTGTAATAGTTACCACTACGAACGAGGCTGTCAAACTGTAGTTTGACAGCCTCGTTGGTCACAATAACGACAGCAGAGCATAAAGTCCTAGGGTTCGATTCGCGGGTCTAGCATGATTTTTCTATCAGAAATTTTCTAGTATCAGCCACAGAGTCTAGCCTTATGCTTGGTTGATTGCAATAGGCTTCCTTATAGCTATTAAGCTAATTAAAACATTAAAGAAACGCCTAGAGTCGGCTTTGTTAGTGACACACAATATTACGTTTTAATTCACAATCCCAAATCTCTGTGAATTCGAAATCCAAACCACAAACACACAGGTTCATCAACTCATCGAGCTTACTTAATTAAATGGTAGTTTAGAACAATAGAATATTCACTGGCCGCATTTCAAGTGGTTTCACTCGTAAATCTCGAAGGTTAGACGCTAGACACCTAGGTTACTGGATCTATTTTAGGCTTAAGCTACAGTTTACCTTCACAAGTTTAAGATAGTTAAGTTTTGAGATCCAGTTACAGGAGATTTCATAGTTTTAAGTTAGATAACCTTACCCACTTTCGCAATCCATTTTTTTTTTTTATGGGAAATCATCAAATAACTTCTCACGCTCTGGGCGGAGCGGGGGGGGGCGTGTCAGACTTTTACTGGCTAAAACCCACCCATGTTCCTTCTATTGCCCTTTACGTTCCGGGGCCGCGGTATCTCTTTCGAACAACCCGAAACCCCGGCAGGCGGAGGCCCTGGCAAGCCCCTCTGCTTTGCTGATATCTCTTTGAGGCGCGCGTGAAACACGAACGCGCCGTCGACACGGCCTGTCGTCAGTAGACGGACGGACGGTGAGCTACCCATTGCTCACCGTCCACAGGCCCGCATCTACGGTGGCCGGGAGTCGTCTCGCGGCGCCCAGCGCCCAGGCGTCTCCCGCGGCGACGGGGTTGGTTTGAAGTTCCCTCCCTCAAACGCTCCACCTCCTTTGCTAGCATTACTGCTTCGCAGAAGGAGGTGACCGCTTCCCATTCCCTCTCGCTCCGGACCAAGGACTGCACCAGGGCCGGACGCGAGAGATCGCCGCCGCCGATCGCCTCTACGAGGGCACGGCGGTGCTCCGCCCAAGCTGGGCAGACCGCCACTGTGTGGTCCACCGTGTCCTCCGAGCGATCGTCACAATAGTGACACCCGGGCGTTTCCTCCCGCCCGATTATGTGCAGGAATCTCCCGAAACTTCCGTATCCGGTGAGGACCTGCGTCAAGCGGTAGGTGAGGACGCCATGACGCCTCTCCGGCCACTCCTCAAAGAGGGGACTTACCGCCACTATTGTGGCGTGCCCTGCACGGGGTTGCGACAGTCGCTCTCTCCATGCCACCATGAGATCGCACCGGAGGTCTGTCCGCTGAGCGGCAATTTGCCGCGGAAGCGGAGTTTCCCCCCGGTGTAGTGCCTCCGCGCGCCACTCATACAGGCGCGCGAAGACTATCGCCTCCGGATCCCACGGTGGCAATCCGGCAAGGAGGCTCGCAGCCTCGCCGGAGATCGACTTTCGCAATCCTTATCCTTACGATCCTTACTAATATTATAAAAGCGAAAGTGAGTTTGTTTGTTTGTTTGTTACCTCTTCACGCTTTAATGGGTAAACCGATTTTGATGAATTTTGGTACAGAGATAGTTGGGAACCAGGAGACGGACATAGGCTATTTTTTATTAAAAAAGAGGGATAATATAAAAGGAATACGAGGGAGAACGAGGGAAGAAAACGGAAAACTTAGCGTTGCTATTACAAATCAATCAGGCGCAAGAGCAAAAACTGCAGGTCTGCTTGGTGTGTTATACCGAATTTAACGCGAGCGAAGCCGCCGGGCGAAAGCTAGTAATATTATAAAAGCGAAAGTGAGTTTGTTTGTTTGTTACGTCTTCACGCCTAAATAGCCTAACCGATTTTGATGAATTTTGGTACAGAGATAGTTGAGACCCTGGAAACGGACATAGGATAAAAAATAATAGGAAGAGAGGGAGAAAGAAGAAAGAAAAGGGGAGAGTTTTTTATCATAACGCGGGTTAAAGTTAGCGTTTGACCAAAGTAACTATGCCACGCGGACGAAGTCGCGGGCTGAAGCTAGTAACAAAAAATAGCTCAGTGTCTTTTTCAACCGAATCGACTTTTTATAAAGTCGGTTGAAAATGAAAGAAGAGTTCTTTTCATATATGTTCAGAAAGCTGTTTTGAAGACGCTTGGATTGTTTGTTTGAAGCGTTTCTCTTTTTTAGATGATCCAATTTTTTTTAAACCTTTTTAAATCATGGCAACTAATCTTAGCCGAGACTAGCGTATAGGTACAAGTCCTTAACGTGACTTGCTTGGGAGGCTCATGGGACTTATATCAAGGCCCTTTTTTGCAAATGGGAAATCATCTAATAACCTCCCCCACTTTGGTCAAACTATTACTGACTAAAACCCACCCATGTTCCTTCTTTCGCCCTTTATGTTTCCGGGCCACGTTATCACTTTCGAACAACCCGCAACCTTGTATATCCAGACCCAGACATCTCAACTCCAGGTCATTCTAAGAAAGTTTTCAGTGTCAGTGTTGTACAGAGTGGGAGGAAGCACCAATAGCATTTTGAGGGTGTTTGCCGAAAGGCTGGATGGGCCTACCCTGGGTAGGTTTGTCAAACTACATGTCTTACATGGGCCTTGATAAATCTACCCGGGGCTGAGTTTGGCCACACTATTTTTATTTCTTTTTTTCTGTAAGTACTAACATAGGTTTTAATGATAATACTAACACAATTTGGGCCAATGTAGTCTGTAAACAAAAGATTTTTATTTTTTTATTTAATTGTATGTACATTTCGTAAGACTGATGAAGATTTCTTCATTAATCACACATATTACTTGTCATGTTTGATTAGCAAACCATCAGTAGGTAGCAAATCAGCTCCTTTGATGTTTGACAAAAGATCTTACAAGCTTTCAGAAGCCTTAGGTTAATCTACGGTTTACCTTCAAATGGTGATATTACTTGACATTGCTTTCAATAAGATTAACATGTACGAGTAGCTAGCTTACGTCTATTCAGTTGTCTAGGTACTTACGTACAGAATTTCTCTGAGCTTAGGTGGATAGGTAATATATGTTATCGAGGTTTCTTGTAACCCCCTTATTAGTCTATCTAATTATTATCAAAACTGTCGAGAATACCTGCAGGCTCTTGGAAGATTCTGGAAATTTATATTACGTTATTCATTTGCAGAAACTTTTTTGACTCTTCATTTAAACGTAAAACGCAGACACATTCTAAACGAAAATTGCAAATAAACAAAAGAACTTCACAAAGGCTCAACTGATGTCAACACAAAGAATATTTTATTCAAATTCTATTTACTATACGTTTCTACTTTCTAAAAGTAAAGCAGCTGCTCTCATCTCAGCCATTTTCCAAATACACGCTCTTTACTTGTTTTCTTTGAATTATTGTCTGAAATAAATAAAACAAAATGGGAGGTTTTGGCCTTTTACACCTTTTTGCGTTTGGAGGTCATGAGTCTTCTCGATAAGATACGACTTTCTTAACCTTGGTTTACGAGTTACAAATTGAGTTTTATACAATCAGAGATTAAGGATCTTTTCCACTGTGTTCCGGAAGCATGTTAACGTTAAGAATTTGAAAAACTTACTTATATAGGTGAGTAGATGTTATTTGTATTGTTTTTTAGTACAATCGCTAAGAATTACACACAAACAATAACATTGCCCATTACGTTATAATGACCTATTATACACTACAGTCGTATTGAACTAAACATACCTACTGATTTCAAGTTGACTGACTTGCATCCCATGACAATTTTGAAAGTGCTAAGACTAAATTTAAAAAGTCAATATAATGGGTGTAAAAACATCCTTAACGAAACCAAAAGGCACTTTCGCCCTGTCAGCTCGATGCTGGTGTTTTTTTTATTGTTCTGGACCATACTTGGGAACCTTTTAGTTTCGGAGATATTACGGGTTCAAACTTTTACACAAGTGTTTTTTTATACAATATTTTTTTTGAAAAAACCTTTTCCCACACTTGGAATTTCTCCTGTATTAACATTTAAACTCACATACACAAACAGCCAGACCCGAAACAACTATCTGCAGGTCATACAAATATTTGTTCCGTGCGGGAATCGAACCAGCGACACGCAGCGCAGCAGTCGATCGCTCAGCCACTGCATTACTCTAAATATTTCAACGATCCCTGTATTATTCAATGCATCCCTAAAGATAATGTTTTGAGTGCATTACTTAGAAATAATAACTATTAATTTTGCATCCCAAAGAAAAAGTGGTTTTCCAGAAATATTATTTGTCTTCATGTAGAGTCCGTTTACTCCCTTACTCCTGTATAATAATTACGTTGCCTGTATAACATAACCCTATGTAGGAAAATATTCAGGAAATTTTAAGGAGGAATAAACTCGTAGGTCGAACATGTTCATTCCAAACTAGCAAAATCCAACAAAGTTCAGAAACAATAGTTACATTCTATGCGATACAATTTAATACTTTTGAAGACTTATGTACCAACACAGATGCCAATAAAGTGCAATGGAACCAGCGTAATACCGATAAAAGTATTCGCGTGGTGAGCTAAATGTGTTTCTCTTTCACAGAACATTTTCCGTGTTTTGGAACAAATGTTCTACTTTGAAACGCTCTGGGACGTTGTGCTGATTCATTATTGAATTTAGTTGAAATAAAACAATGGCGGTGCCGTACAATGTCGAAACAACATTCTCTAATTTTAATTGAAGCCAATTTTGTTTTTATGTTTATTGCCAAATCTCATTTTGGTTTTGTTAGACTTAATTGGCTTTTATACGAGTATGTTGGGTACATTTAACACTGGTGTTTATAATTCTGAAGCTTTAAGTAATTTTATTCAAAAAATATTTGGCCATAGGCAGTACTCTTTTTGTTAATAACTAGCTTTAGCCCGCGGCTTCGCTTTCCTGATTTGCAGGTACCTGCTACCTGTAGTTTTTTCCTTGCGCCTTATTTATTGTAATAGCAAAGCTACGTTTTCCCTCTTCTTTCCTCTTTCTCCCTCATTTCTCGTTAGCCTCTGTCCGTCTCCAGGGTCTCAACCATCTCTTTACCAAAATTCATCAACATCGGTTTAGCCATTTAGGCGTGGAGACGTAACAAACAAACCAACTCACTTTCGCTTTTATAATATTAGTAAGGATAATGATGAGGCTCTCTTAGACGGGGATCTAGGTTGGATTAAGGGCCTGAATCAGAAGGATAGAGCCCTTACCACCAAGAGCTTGGACGCCGCTTCAGTTACCGGCAGAACACTGTTTTTTTATGTTTTTTAAGTGTTGTGTATACCTATGTAGTGTTAGTAGGTACATGAAACATGTTTTGTTGGTTAATTTTGGTAACTTATCACTTTGTGAACTGTACTTATCTCATACATAGGTAAATGCAGGTCAACGTATGACGGTGCTTTGCCTATTGTCATGAAAAATACCACACGTTTACACACATATTTCAGCATCAAAAAACAACAGATATTTTTCATTTGAACCTATAATTTGACTTGCTTTGTTTAGAGCCACCGTACCAATATACATAAAACCATTTGCTTTTTTTTTACTTTTCAGTTCGTGTTTATGTATATTCACATCTGGCGTTTCCTGACTCACGCACACAATGCTCCGTGGTTTTCATTGAATTGTTTCGGCGCTGTTCATCACTTTCTAAAACTAAACGATATAGCTGATTGGGAAATGCAATAAAAACGTCAAAAACTTTTTGGTTACTTTAAAAAACGTCAAAAACTTTTTGGTTACTTTAACTAAAATTGGTTAAATTATTCACGAATCATAGATACCGCAGATATTAATAAAATTACATTTTATCAGAATCACCGGGAATGGTAAACGAAGGTTTATCATTGTAGAATTTGACTTTCGATTATCTACTGCAAAAAAACGCAATTCTTTTAAATTTAGTTTAATGTTTTTAAATTCCTTACAACCTATTGAGATTGTTGTTTTAAAATGGTTCTCACTATGTGATTCACATCTAAACTACAAATTCATTTATTGGTGTTATTTTTGGTACATTTACATGAAATCTTAATAATAAATAATTAGTTCCTCTAAAATCTACCTCAAAGGTCTTTCACATAACGATTTTATTAAATTATTATGAAAAACAAAAATCAACATATTAAAATTAAATATCTAATTATAAAAAAAAAAAACTTAATTAATGGAAATGAAGACAATGATACAATGTCAAATAATCGATAATGAACTATTAAATTGCAATGTGACGCTTTGGAAACACTGTATTTATATAAATATTGTAACTTAGGGGGCGTTCATAAAATACGTGAGATATTTAAGGGGGAGAGGGGGTCGAGTCAAATCTCATCTAATCTTACGTTGGAGAGAGGGGGACCTCGGCAAATATCACGCATCGTCATTGTCGATAAACGAAATCGTCAATGATAACCTTATAAATTAGCTAACTACAACTACACATAACCATCTGGAGATAACTGCTGACAATAGGTACCTACTAGTATAGGTATATTACATTATATTTGAGCTGGTATAACTCAGTCGGCAAAAGAAGGTGATGTGCGAGTAACCTTCATAGACAATAGATAAACATAACTCTACGTTCGCTGTAGCACAGTCGAAATAAAATTAAATTATTTTAATGTAGAATTTAGATCCTTTGCCATAAAATTTTCACAAAAAAGCAAAGCAAAAAAATAATTTATCGAAATTTTAATACAAAAACCCGCATTAAGCCTTTTCAAGTAACTAAAACATTAACAAACCACCGTTATTTCTACTAAATCAGAATGCTTGCTTTTACAAACATTTCCGTATTGTCCAAATTGTTTATTCAACAAATAAAATGTGAGCTTGAACAACAATGTCAATTTTAAATGCATGAAATTCAGTGGGTTGACCTTTATTTCAGGCGGTTGTCGTACAAAGCGGTGGTAGTCCGGGGCTCTTTTCATTACATTTTCTATCGGATTGGATTCACAGAGGTTCTCACAGAATATTACCATAATAGACATGTGTCCTACTAAGTGTTCAATGGAATATTGAGCAACGGATCTTCTTGATTGCTTTTTAAGCTCTAGAATGTTGCGGATTAAAAGTTATGAAGCTAGTTCTATTTAAAAAGCATTTATTCTTAGTCCTATCATTTTTTACACGTCATAAACGCAACGGCTGTTTGTCTACTTATAAAATAACTTCCTTTAAATGATACTCTGACAAATAATCAGGTAGATATAGGTACATATTCTCATTATAAAGATTTGATAAAGATTTTAGCGGGAAAGAAAATATCAAAAAGACTCCTTTGCGTCCTTGTTACATTGCATATAGGAGAATGGGAGCCAGATATTTGTTACCTCAGACCACGTGTTGCTTAACCAAACACAATTGCCTGTATCAATATGTCATTGGTATACGTTGCCTCAAGTTTATAGCAACAAACATGGCAGATAACCTGAGGGTCTAGTCAAGTGGCGATCGCTTCCAAAGCTTCTATTTGTTTTTCTACAACTCTTTGGTTTCGCAGAGTTGTTTAAATCCTTTTGAATTGATATGAGGTTTTTGGTAACTAAATTTGGCAATTCTACACATTTTGCACCTTTCCATAATCATTATCTCTGATTTAATGCCTTTTTTATTTATTTATTTACATTACATTAAGACAGAAGAGCACAAAGGTACAGCTTATTTCATTAGAAATTTCTGCCATCAGACCTACGAGAGGAAAGTTGGATGAGATCTGTAGACACAGGGTGTGGAAAAGATAAAATAGGAAAATTTAAAATTAGCAATCATATTATAAACGTACATACAAATAATACTCATATAAAAATAAATACTGAGATCGTAAATATATACTTAAATATAATTATGCAGTATATTACAGTAAAGAGGTAATGCTCTTTTTTTTTAAGTATCTCTGGTCTGTTATCCTTCTACATTTATAGCAAAAGGCTAGTTCTCACACAGTAGCAATGTAGACTTTTTTTTTTCGGATGGGTAATCATCCAATGACTTCCCCCGCTCTGGGCGGAGCGGGGGGGGCATGTCAGGCTTGTACTGACTAAAACCCACCCATGTTCCTTCTGTTGCCCCTTACGTTCCGGGGCCGCGGTATCTCTTTCGAACAACCCGCAACCCCGGCAGGCGGAGGCTCTGGCAAGCCCCTCTGCTTTGCTGACTCTCTTTGAGGCGCGCGTGAAACACGAACGCGCCGTCGACACGGCCTGTCGTCAATCGACGGACGGACGGTGAGCTACCCATTGCTCACCGTCCACAGGCCCGCATCTACGGTGGCCGGGAGTCGTCTCGCGGCGCCCGGCGCCCGGGGCGTTCCCGCGGCGGCTGGCTTGGGCAGATGTTCTCTCCCTCAAACGCCCGGCCACCTCCTTTGCTAGCATTACTGCTTCGCAGAAGGAGGTGACCGCTTCCCATTCCCTCTCGCTCCGGACCATAGCCTGAACCAGGGTCGGACGCGAGAGATCGCCGCCGCCGATCGCCTCCACGAGGGCACGGCGGTGCTCCGCCCAAGCTGGGCAGATCGCCACTGTGTGCTCCACCGTGTCCTCCGGGCGATCGTCACAATGATGACACCCGGGCAGCAATGTAGCCTAGGCTAATGTTTTGATTAAGTCATGTATAACATTTCTTCCAATAAATTCAGATTATAATTCGACATTTGTGTTTTTTAGAAAAACACTGAGCGGCAGAGGCGGGATATATAGCCAGCGACCTTTTTACGTGACGGGACCTATACAACGATAGATTGTATTCGACTATTGAAAATCTAGTTAATTGCAGACTAAACATAGTCAGTGTTTCTCAGAATTTTGTACCCAAGCAAGCGTTTATTTGCAAACTACAACCCTAGACTGTAAATAAACACTTGCTTGGATAAACTAACTAATTAAATAAAGAGATAGTTATTTAGTTACTTTCGATTGAACGTACCTACGATTTCAGCAAGAGGGAAATGAATGAGAATCTCCTTACTACCTCCTTACTAATATTATAAAAGCGAAAGTGAGTTTGTTTGTTACGTTTTCACGCCTAAATGGCTAAACCGATTTTGATGAATTTTAGTACAGAGGTGGTTGAGACCCTGGAGAAAGAAAAATCATCACACGGGTTAAAGTTAGCGTTACCCCAAAGTAACTTTGCCACGCGGACGAAGTCGCGGGCGGAAGCTAGTATTTCATAAATAGTTATTATTATTTTTTATGAAGCAAAAAAGTAAATAACAATAAATTAACCGACAACTGTTTCCCCTACATGAACCGACTGAACTTTAACGTTTAACGCTGATGGCCTGGAGTTGTATCGTAAAAATTTCCTCGTGTAGGCGCCGGCTCGACGGGCTATTAACTATAATGTGGTAAAGCCGATACACGCCCACTATAATATCTGCTCGGTTAGTGTCTCTGCTAGATATAGTAGATAGGACTTACTTAGTTATAAATAAGTTGAGATAATAACATTTATTATTAGGTAGACTAATAAGCAAAAATTATGAATAAACATAACATATAAATTTTTTTTACTATGTTAGAATAAAGATTATGACGTAATTTATGTTGTTCTACTTAAAAGCTTTTAAACTGATGAATATACTATAAGATGCTAAAGACGCTAAATTTCTCGTTTTTAGAGGTAATGTTATATTATATTAAAAAAAACTGGTAGTCCATGTTTATTCTCACCTACATAATACTCATTATTTATGTCTCAATTAGAATGCAGGAAGAAAAAGGCAGATTTACAAAGCAGTAGAAATAAACGAGAAACCCAGAAAATATACTAAATATAACCCAGTATTTACCCAACGTAGGATTTGTCTAGTTGCTAATGCGCTAGAGTGTATGAAATATTCATGCAGGAGCGGAAAAACACTGAATTCGAAAAGCGAATACGTTTGGTTGACATTACGAATCCCAGACAGACCTTTTTGGTACGATTCCATACGAGGTTAAAGAAAAGAATAGTAGTAATAAAAATAATAATAAATAATCCTTAAAAAGTCGACACTGATACAATCGAAATGTACTGCCGCTAAAGGCTTGACGGAGTTTGGATACTTAAAATTCGAGAAATTGATAATTTTTAATGCTTTTTACAGCCATTTTTATTCATGCCAAACACGATGACCCCGAAAAAGGGGTTAACTGGTCCTTAGATTTAAGTATGCAAACCTTTTTGCTAACATCTATTTAGGCGTAATTTTCGATCGTATGCGAGTTGGAAGGCTTCCTTTTTGTGGCTCACAAAGATCCCACATAACGAGCTTTCACCGGAAGCACATAATAAACATTATTCTGTACGTTATCTTGATATCCACATGCATGTAATATTTACCAAGCTTGAGCTTCAATGTACACTGTAATTATAATCTTTGTAACACATCCGCTATCCATTAATTCCCCTTTCGTAGTGTTAGCAGAACACTGAGTTTTGCAGCTGTATTAAAATATACTCATTATTATGCGCAACGAGAACAATGCTATCGTATGTTTAAACTTGGAAGGGAAGGATACAGTTTTGCTTGCAGATAGATAAGTGTGTCTATTACATAATCTTTACTTAATATTATAAAAGTGAGTTTGTTTATTTGTTACGTCTTCACGCCTAAATGGCTAAACCGATTTTGATGACAGAGACCCTGGAGTCGGACATAGGCTAATTTAAAAAAAGTAAGAAATGTGAGAGAAAAAGGGAAGAAAAGGGAAAAAGTATGGTATGATAATATATGACAGCAACTAAACAGGAATTAAATTGCTTGCTGTAAAAATTCACGACATACAGATTTTTTTTTGCAGATTTTCTATTTATAAACTTTTACTTACGAGTAACTTGAAAGTTGTTTATGGAGCTGTTGGTTGCTTGACTGAATTCATTAAATCATAAGCTCCACAAAGTTCTCAAAGGACGTAATTCAAAATGTAAATAAGACTGACTTATACAAACTTAATATCTGTCCACCAAAACACCTTATCAACAGAAAAAAAAACAAGAAATTGCTCATTTAAAAAGTTCTAAAACGTAATTTTGTTTTCTCTTTCAAAAGTTAAATAGCTTTTACCGGACTTAGTGGAATGATTCGAATTCGCGCCAACCCGTGAGCTTGAACACCTCTAGTTAAGAACTTTGATATTTGTTTAAACACGTCGCCTGCGTGTGTTTGAGTTGATCCAAATTAAATGACGCGCGCATAAATTCGAAGGTGGGAAACCTTTTGATGGCAACTTTGTGATATACATTTATGGATACCCACTCAAATGGCTCATGCTTTCAGTGTTCATCTATTTCAATGTTTATAACTAGAGACCGGATTATATGCGTTTGCATATTCGCATATGCATTTGCATATTTTAGCCATTCTCAGCGTTAACAGCATATTTGACCTGAGATCTAGTTATGATGCATATTATCGGTACATTTACAATATTTTTCATTCACCCTGCGTTCCGAAATGCGACCAAATTGTATAACAGTCACAAAATATAAGGGCTTAGCGATTGAGTAAAAATTGAGCTTTTTACTGCATTTTGGAACGCAGTCAAAAGCCGCGCGCGTCTTTTGTTTTGACAGTTACGATACTCCAGGTAAATTCTGCCCATTTACCTCAATGGATGTGGAGCGAACCTTTCCTACTTACAAATATATTCTAAATGATCATAGACACAATCTTACGACTGAAAATTTAGAAAAATATTGATGGCTTACGTTTTCAATTTTTTTAAATAATTTTAATATCATAATGTAACTGTGCCTTTCTGTTTGTTTTGTTTGTTTATTTGTTTTGGGGATTCCTAAAATTTATCATTTTATTTCGCATATTCTGCCAATTCGTGCATATTTTAAGCATTTTTCATGCATATAACAAGCGTTTTATATTGCATATAATTCGGTCTCAGTTTATAACTGTTAATCCTTACTTCCTTACTATCCTTACTAATATTATAAAAGCGAAAGTGCGTTTGTTTGTTTGTTACGTCGTCACGCCTACATGGCTCCACCGATTTTGATGAATTTTGGTACAGAGATAGTTGGGACCCTGGAGACGGACATAAGCTAACTTTTGTTTAAAAAAAGTGAAAAATGAGGGAGAAAGAGGGAAGAAAAGGGAAAACTTAGCATTGCTATTACAATAAATAAGGCGCTAGGGCAAAAACTACAAGTAGCAGGTACCTGCAAATCAGGAAAGGGGAACTGTGTTACCTCGAATTAAACTCGAGCGAAACCGCGGGCAAAAGCTAAAGTAATATTATAAAAGCGAAAGTGAGTTTGTTTGTTACCTCTCTCACGCTTTAATGGCTAAACCGATTTTGATGCATTTTGGCACATAGATAGTTGGGAACCAGGAGACAGACATAGGCTAATTTTTATTAAAAAAAAGTGGGATATGAGGGAGAACGCGGGAAGAAAAGGGAAAACTTAGCGTTGCTATTACAAAACAATATGGCGCAAGGGCAAAAACTGCAGGTAGCAGGTACTGTGTTATACCGAATTTAACGCGAGCGAAGCCGCGGGCAAAAGCTAGTACTAAATATGTTTGTGTTTAAACGGGCCGCAACTCACCTGATGTGAAGCGATAATTTGACCTAGGGTAGAGCAGGCTCACCAAGAAACCGATTCACTCGACCTCGATTTTGTACTAGGCTATTTTCCACCGAGTCCAATAAACCATTTATTTATTTACCTTTGAAGAGATCTAGATTATAATGCTGGGGGAACGGAGAAGCCGGCAGATAATTCTACAGACTGCTGGCAACAGGATATGCCTAGCTTTTGGCTGTTTAGAACGGGAGCTTATCGCAGGTCTCATGTGTTTTAGCCCAAGTACTCAAACGAAAGAAACAAACGTGACGAACGTGCATAAAAGTTGAATTCAACCCAAACCTAGTCCACACGTTAATCCTATCCTTTTCAATTGTAAACCAGAATTACAACTTGTTTCATGTCAAAACGATAAATGGTTTCAATACGTCCCAAATATGTGGGTAACAGATGACGTCATTTCAACAGTGTCCACAAACGATCGTTTACAGCTAACATAATGGGCCAATATCATCCGCGTCACAGTACACATACAGTATTTCAACTAGGAACAAATGATCGCATTCGGCTTATGCACATATACAAAGCATTTCGAACTTGCTTTTATTTACCATGTCAGTCGTGGAAAAGACGAGCTGCCGCATCGAGACAATTTGGTTAAATTTTTTGGGTCCTAATCAAAAGTATTAAGTTGACAATTCGTTTGATTTTACAATTCCGGCTATATTGGTTTACTGGTTGTTTTTGTACTGTACCAATATCATCCGAGTGTTAACGTGGATGGTCGTACGTCACGCTTACACGATCACTGATAACCCGGTGCTCGATGTAAAAGGCTACATAACGTTTTGTAGAAAAAAATACTTATTTGTAAAAGGTTTATAAAGTTCATTTGTTTAGGGTATTCTCTTTTGTTTTTTTATTTGTTTTAAATAAGGTTGTAGTCGGGAGTTGTGACGCTAAACTGGTTGGAGGATGAAAAATAGGGATTAAAGAGTTCTTAATTTAACCTAGGACAAATGGGATGATAAATCAATAATATCGTTTTTTTTTTCAGTATTTTTCATGTTGTTTGTGATTGGCAACGGGCAGTCGTATATGGCTATTATGGGTTTCATCTAATAATCAGCGGCAGGCAGGTGATTGTACCAAGTGTTGCCATCTGTCATTACGCCGAGTTTTAATTTAATTACTATAAAAACTTACGTATAAACGTTTTTTCTTCCAACAATAAAATAGTAAATTAATCAAAAACTCTCCCATAGTATAAAAAAATCGCCTTAAATTCTAAAATGTCAAAATAAGATTAAACGGAAGGTGGGTCACACCTAACACAAATCGATTCGTTTGACTAAATAAGTGCCAAACGTTTACCGCCAGGGGCTAGGGATTGGCATTTGATTAAGTTTGTGTTTGCTTACCTTACTTGGCTTGTTTATCCGTAACGAAATGTACTGGGTCAAGTTTGAATGAAATGGGTAGAAGTAGAAAAGCTGTACCTACTGCAATTTTATGGTAAACTAGCTTTCACCCGCGACTTCGTCCGCGTGGTATAATTATTTTGGGCTAACGCTAACTTTAACCCTCGTGATGATCGAAAAAAAAATATCTTTTTCTCCCCTTTTCTTACTTTTTTTGCCTTTGTCCGTCTCCAGGGTCCCAACTATCTCTGTACTAAAATTCATCAAAATTGGTTTAGCCATTTAGGCGTGAAGACGTAAACAAACTCACTTTTATATTATCAAGTAAGGATATGATGGCATTTCTGATGAAGTCACGCTAATGTCGTGGACAAAACAGTTCGCGCCAATGATAAGAAACTATGCACGTTTTTTGCTAGCATATCTATGTCCTTCTTGGCAAAAACTTCCTCTTTCTACTTCCAATCCTCTTTCTTTTGATATATCTAACAATCTTTGCCCCGTAACTCCTGCACACCATGGTTTTCTTTCTTAAATAGCCAACAAGTTTATCAAACGTACTTATCTTTTAAAAAATATGCTTCGCTTTTTAGCAAACCCTTCTATGACGTCACGCCAATCTCACTAAAACTATAGACTATTTACAATACAGTCTCAAGTCTGCTCATGTATTTGGCAACCATCCTACACATTATCGATTCTAGAAACTATGTTTAGAATCCCAATACGTATTGCTCAAACTTCGACGTGAATCAACCGCCGAACAGTATTTTTTTTTTTTTTGAAAAAACTTTGCCCCACACTAGGAATTTCTCCTGTATCGTGGGTGCGTTTACAAGATTTTAAATTCACATACACAAACAGCCAGACCCGAAACAACTACCTGTAGGACATACAAATATTTATTCCGTGCGGGAATCGAACCCGCGACACGCAGCGCAGCAGTCAATCACTCAGCCACTGCGCCAACCGTGTCGTCAAAGTAATACTAACACCTAAGACATAGAGTTGATCAACTACAATGTCTTGAGACCGATACAATTGAATCATCAATACAATGTTTTTATTTGAGAAAACAAGAGTGATGAGAGTGAAAACAAAACTAACTGAGAGGTGGACACGTTTCATCGTTAAGGCATATGAATAGTTTATTAAATAAAAAACATCGCACGTTTATCCGACGATGACGGTGTCACAAAAATTGCAAACTTCTATAGATACTAACACTCAGCATTTAGGAGAGATTTAAAAATACTTTCTAAGTGCTAATTTATTTATTAGATATAAAATATACAAGAGGAAGGTTAAAATAAAAAAAACCCTCTAGGCTCAGCGTGTGCGATGTCTGTGGATCTTATTTTTATTCAGTTTAAAATATTAGGTCCTTACATATGAAATTGGCGTTTTGTATGGAAGGAACAAAAAGTCGAATATTTTTTAATATAATATATTTAATTAATCAAAGTATGAACCATTGTTTTCAATGCACTTTTGCCATCTTATAGGTAGTTCATTGATCCCTTTACTAAAAAAACCAGTCGGACGGGAATCAATAAAATCTTTGAAGGCGATTTGGACTGCCCCATCGGAGTTGAATTTTTTCCCTTGCAAAAAGTTATCCAAATTGCGAAAAAAATGGTAATCTGTTGGAGCAAGGTCCGGGGAGTACGGAGGATGTCTAAGACATTCCAATTCAAGCTCTTCTAATTTGGTAGCCGTCTGTTGCGCAGTGTGTGGTCTGGCGTTGTCGTGAAGCAGCAGTGGCGTGGAGCGATTGACCAGCCTTGGTTGTTTAGCCGCTAGCTTTTCCATCATGGTTTGTAATTGCTGACAATAGACATCAGCTGTAATAGTCTGGCCAGATTTGAGAAAACTGTAATGAACAATACCGGCACTAGTCCACCAAACGCTTACAAGTAACTTTTTTGGGGTTAATTTTCGCTTGGGGCAGGATTTGGCTGGCTGGCCAGGATCCAACCATTGCGCTGAGCGCTTCCGATTATCGTAAAGAATCCATTTTTCATCACAGGTAATGATTCGGTTTAAAATACCTTCATTGTTGTGCCGGTTCAGTAATGTAACGCAGCAGTCGACGCGCGTTTGCCGGTTTGCTTTAGTCAATTCGTGAGGTACCCACCTTTCAAACTCAAACTCAAACTCAAAGCATTTATTTCAATTAGACCATTACAGGCACTTTTGAATGTCAAAAAAAACAAGAACAAAAAAATGATGCTGCTACAATCCCGGTCACAAGGCATAATAACTTGTGAAAGTACTGTAGTTGCCCATTCCAAAGCGTTGATCTCTATGGAGAAGAATGGGCAAGAAACTCCATGGACACTCTTTTAAATTATAATATTTTTACAAAATCGTATTTACATCATTCGTGTTGAGATTATACAAATATGTGAGAACGATGTAGAAAGACGTGCACAGTAAGAGCGTCCAGAGTAAATAAAAAGCAAAATTCAATTTAAAATCTAAATAAGTTAAAAAAAAATGACCGTGGTAGTTAAAAAATGACCAGTCCCAACTGACAGCGCCCGTTCACGAACATGACGTATGGATCAGCCCCATTCAGCTCGACCATTTTGAAGGGAGCTAAATGACCCGACACACCCGCCACTATCAGCGAGACATTTAAGTGAGCATGACACTATTAACCACCAGGGCTTCGTCAAGTCAATGATAATACATAGCACTCACATATGGGCTTAATAATTATACAATACTAGAGAATTGATTCTATACATTGCAAAGATAGTCTTACAATCTTCTGCAGCTTCCACTATAGCTTCGGATACTTATCAATGAGTTTACCCCTAAGCTTGAGGAGCAGGACCAGCATTGAGCCAAGCATTTTTATCATCAATATAATCCCCCAACTTATAATATGCTTGCCTACATAGTGTGCGTTTAATACAAGATTTAAATTTCGTTTCATTCAGTTGAAGAATGTGGGGAGGTATTTTATTGTAGCATTTCAAACAGTACCCCATGAAAGATGAGTCTACTTTAGCTAACCTGAAACCCGGCTGAACCAATTGGTCCCTATTTCTAGTATTATACTTGTGTCTATCACCTCGTTTACCAAATAGATGCAAATTTTTTCTGACGTACATGATGTTTTCATAGATATATTGACAAGGTACTGTCATGATGTTAATTTCCTTAAACTGTTCTCTTAGAGAATCTCGCCTACGTAGATTATAAATGGCTCTAATGGCTCTTTTCTGCAGAATAAATACAGACTCGATGTCTGCAGCCCGTCCCCAAAGTAAAATACCGTATGACATTATACTATGAAAATAACTAAAATAGACTAGCCTCGCGGTATCTACATCAGTAAACTGACGGATTTTTCTGACAGCATATGCTGCTGAACTAAGCCGTCCTGCAAGAGATGTTATATGCGGACCCCATTGTAGCCTTGAATCGAGCGTTATCCCCAGGAAAACAGTTTTATTGACGAATTCTAGTTTCTCTTGATTCAATACTATGTCACAATCACTACTTTTGACGTTTGGCAGAGCAAATCTTATGCACTTCGTTTTTTTCCCATTTAATACCAAATTATTGGCGGTGAACCAATCATTTACCTGTAATAGGGCGTTATTTAAGTCGTCTAGATTTGTGGCACGTCTATTTATCTTAAATATTAAAGAAGTATCGTCAGCAAACAACACCATTTGTGGTTGGTTTTTAAATAAATGGGGTAGATCATTAATATATACTAAAAAGAGGAAGGGACCTAATATCGATCCTTGTGGTACACCCATCTTTACATTTAAACCCATTGAATTGACACCATTTATTTGCACTTGCTGCTGTCTATCATTTAAATATGATTTTACTAAACTAAGCGCAAGTTTTCCTAGGCCGTAATGTTCAAGTTTCAAGAGTAGGGTTTCGTGGCTAACACAATCAAACGCTTTTGAAAGGTCACAAAAGATTCCTATGGCATCCTGTGCCTCTTCCCACGCAGTAAATATGTGTTTTAACAAGGTAACACCAGCGTCAGTCGTACAACGTCCTTTGGTGAAACCATACTGTTTTTCATGTAAGATCTTATTGGTGTTAAAGTGGTTGAGCATTTGATTAAAATTTCAAGCTTTTTAATCTTCCCAATTTGCTTCAAGTGAATTAAAACAGTTTTATCACTAACATCGAAGCCTGCAGCTAACTCGGACGTGGTTTGCGATGGGTCCGCTTCTACAATAGCCTTCAATTCTCCATTATCAACTTGGGTCTCAGGCCGTCCACGGGGCTTGTTCTGCAGGTCGAAATTTCCAGAACGAAAACGTTGGAACCAAAAACGAACTGTGTTTTCTTTTGCAACATGACCGCCATACACATCATTCACCCTTCGAGTCGTTTCCGCAGCACTAGTGCCACGGCGGAACTCGTACTCGTAAATAATGCGATATTTTAAATTTTCCATTTTGTAAAATGAGTGACGCAAACAGAAAAAACAGAAGAAAAAAAACAAATGAATGACGGTCATCGAAGCACAAATACATGAGTAAATAGCTGTACAAATTTGAATTTGGAATTCCTTACCAAAGAGGAGAAATTCGTGATTAAAGTGGCCAGTACGAAAAACGCCAATTTCATATGTAAGGACCTAATAGTATGATTTTGAAAAAGGTAGGTTAGGTTTTATTTGTAACTGTAACGCCAGATGTCGCTAGCAAGCCATTAAGCCGACTGTCAAGCCCGCCACGCCCAGCCGCTACGTCACTTCCCTACCACGTATTTTGAGCCGGGGAGGTGAAGTAGCCGCCAGCCAGCCAGCGTTATAAAAGCGAGGAGTGATGATTTTGTTGTTCTCTTTTTAATAATCATTGTAAGGGAAACCTCTGCCCAAATAAAAGTATAAATCAAGTATTTTCGATTTATTTATATCAGTGTCGTTATATAACATTTTGTTGAGATATCGACTTTACTTTATAGTCTTATTAATAGGTTCAGTAGGACTGCATCACTCTAGGAATTTCTCCTGTATCGTGGGTGCATTTACAAACATTTAAACTCACATACCTACACAAACAGCCAGACCCGAAACAGCTTCATGTATGTCATACAAATATTTGTTCCGTGCGGGGATCGAACCCGCGACACGCAGCGCAGCAGCCGATCGCTCAGTCACTGCGCCAACCATGTCTTCAATTCTATTAATAAGACTTTTGACTTTGCAGAGTTACTTAAAACCTCAATGGCATTTGCTCGTCGTTTTTATGTATAACAATCACATATTCACCAATAAATGCTAAATTCGATCAATTTGAAAATAGAACAAAACAAGTTCCATAATTATTATTTTGACATAGGCGGACTATGTGCGAATGGCATAACGAAAACTGTTTTGTTTATGCCCACCAGATTGCAGCGGCTGCATCGCTTGAATCACCAACCGCGCTAGCTGACATCGCTGACAACTGCTGAATTATGTCATTTTAATGACAATGCGTCATGTTTTGTTAACGCAAATTAGTTTGTGGATGTACTGATTAAGCTAATGCGCTTTTAGCGGAATGGAAATATGGTTTGGTTGTTGTTGACACACAATGGAAATTGTGTGGAGTGGAGGAGAATTTGTTGTTTAGAACGGAATTAGCATCACATACTTTGCTGAGCGTATTTTTTCGTACCAAAGTGGAATGTCATCATCATCTGCCTAGTCTTATTCCAACTATGTTGGGGTCAGCTTCCAGTCTAACCAGATGCAGCTAAATACCCGTGCTTTACATAAAGCGACTAACGGTAAGACTTGTTGTCAGACTTTCGGGACACTGACTATGTATAACGGCAAGCGCGGCTTAACCTAAAGATCATCTAGAGCGGTTGCTATTATTTAACACAAGCTCCTCAAAGTAGAATGCGTAGTGTACTGTACCGCAACGCTTTAAACTCTGCCTGATAAAATGACAATTGCTTGTAACTGCGGCCCTGTGGACAGTGAGCAATGGGTAGCTCACCGTCCGTCCGTCCAGTGACGACAGGCCGTGTCGATGGCACGTTAGTGTTCCACGCGCGCCTCAAAGAGATGTCAGCAAAGCAGAGGGGCCTGCCAGGACCACCACCTGCCGGTATTACGGGTAGATCGAAAGAGATACCGCATCCTCGGAATATAAAGGCCAATAGGAGGAAAATGGGTGGGTTTTAATCAGTACTAGTCTGACACTCCCCACGCTCCGGTGGGGAAAGGTATTCGATGATTTCCCATCCGCAAAAAATGGTTTGAAACGCAGTATGGACGGTAGTAAAATTAAGTATGAGTGAATTATCGATTAGCAAATGGAGTGGGGCCCATGGGTTGCAGGTAAACTATGCAAAGACTTAGGTCATTGTTGTTGGCAGCTCAAGGATGTTCCCCAAGATAAATTGGACGCAGCTTCCCCAGGTTCAGTTTAATGGAACTACTATACCAATAAGTGACAAAGTTACGAACCTTGGAGATTGGGTCGACCGGCATCTTTCTTGCGGTCCTCAGCTGCAGGACGTATGTCACAAAATTTTTGCATCGGCTAAATCCCTGAGACGATTGCGGAACTTTCTTCCAACTGCTACTAAAACTGCGCTTGCTCAATCCCTATTACTTCCCATCCTTGATTACGCCGATGTCAGTTATCTTGATCTCACTGAGGCACAACTAGATAAACTTGAGCGACTTCAGAATGTCTGCATAAGATTTATATTTGGCTTGCGCAAAT
The DNA here is from genome assembly GCA_905475445.1 of Ochropleura plecta. NCBI lineage: Eukaryota > Metazoa > Arthropoda > Insecta > Lepidoptera > Noctuidae > Ochropleura > Ochropleura plecta. The sequence continues at coordinate 13,334,026 of FR997731.1, read as the reverse complement.
ATGATCATGTCTCTGATTTTCGTATAAAGCTCAAGTGGCTTCCCATAAGACTTCGCCGGAATACTCATATCCTGTTTCAGCTATACAATATTTTGTTTAATCCTAGAACCCCCATCTTAAAGAACGTTTTAAGTTCCTTCATGACACACATAATAGATATCTGAGGTCATCGGAAAACCTAAGACTGGAGATGCCGGTGCATTCTACTAGCTTCTATGATAAATCCTTTACAGTTCAAGCTGTACGGCTATGGAATGCCCTTCCCGTGTCTGTAAGGAGCGCTCAAACCGTGTCTATTTTTAAAACTATGGTCAAAAAGCACTACGTCTCTGCTTAAACAACAACATGAAATATTTCTTTGCTCTTCATGATTATTATTTTATATGTATATTATATGTATTTATATATAAGTATTTGTTTTTTATAAATGTAGCTATTCGTTCGTAAAATGAAACACCACAGACTACCTACAGTACTGTATCTCCTCCTTTAAATCCATCCAAAGGTTGTCTTGAAAAGATCGCTTTTAGCGATAAGACCGCCCATTGTGTCACCCTATTTATAAGTTGTATATTGTTATTCTTGTCATTTGTATGGTGTACATAATAAAGAATATTCTATCTATCTATTATGTGCTTGCACATTTTTGCCAACTAAGCCGTAAGTTACAATAGGGTTGGCAATAGAAAAAATAGCATTTCAACAACTAAAGACTAAAATAAATAAGAAGTCTCTATGAAGACATAAATTAAATGCCTAATTTACTTGTGGTGGCAGACATTTGGTAAGCAACGGATATATGTCTGTACAACACAAGCATACCCCACTACGAAAATTGAGCCAAAAAGAAATCGTAAACCGTTAAACTGTTGCCATAAAGTATATTGCACAGATAAATAAAGTTATAAAACTTTTACACAAAGCAAAACAAATCTGTAAAAGTAAACATACCTGACTTTCTTTGAATTCATCCATGAATTTATGCTGAAGTATTCTATTGTCGGTTGGTAACCGTTTAGATGTAGTGCAAAATTTGCGTACATTTTGCAAGAGTAGTCAAGACTATTTTGTAGGTTGGCATAAAGATACAAACAATCCAACGGTAATTTGCCACATACTGAAATTGAGCATTTGTCGCAAGTCTTTTTCAGATTGACAAGACAACACTGTCGTTTATTGTTGAACTAATTCTCACTAGGTATGTTGGACACCCAACATACCTAGTGGCAATAAGGTCAACGACCAAAAATCATATCTCATTACAACCCCATTTGATTCGAGAAGTCGATTTGTCAAACTTTTTTGGCATAATAAAATCGAGCGAGATAGTCTAAGACTTGTCGAATCGAAATCGAATCGAAATGTTTGAGTCAAGGGGTAGTACTGATGTAGTAACAAAAGAATATTTTATTCTAATAAATACTTTTGCAAGTCTAAATAAAAATAAAAAAAATTGGTTGTTTGTAAAGTAGGTTTACGATCGAGATGTTTACGTGATAACGTCTTATTGGTGATATAAGTTATCACCAGTAGTGACATCTAAAATGAAATTAAGTACTAATTTAAAGTTTTTTTTTCGAGCCAAGTAACAGATGGCGCTACCATCTTTATGAAATGTCGCTCGTGAGGTTTACAAGTTTCTGAACATGTCACCCGACTAAAACGATTTTAAAGACGTTATCACGTCAAAATAGTTCTAGTTTTTTGGTTGAAAAAGAACTGTAACAATTAACCCGTTAGTTAGACTTTAGACATTCCAAATTGTTGAATGAAATAAAACGAAAATATGTGAAACTAATATATAAATTTAATAAATTCTTTTGACTCCTCTTAAACATTGAAGAGCGTGGTGAATAGTACCTAACAGATAATCAAAGTTTGAAATTTGTTAAAGTTTTAGACTAGTAGACAATCGTTTTTAGGGCTCCGTAAAACAAAAAGAAAAACGGAACCCCCATTGGATTACTTTGTTGTCCGTCTGTCTGTGTGTCCGTCCGTCAAGAGCCTTTATCTCAGGAACGCATGGAGGTTTCGAGTTGTAATATACCTACTCAACTCTGTAGTGCCTTTGTCCTGTGAAAAATTTAACCCTCTTAGTCTATACAGTCAAAATATGTGGCTGTTTATGTCGCAAGTTTGTACGGAACTCTCGGTGCGCGTGTCTTACTCGCTCTCGGCTGGTTTTTTTTCTGGAAACTGCTTTCCAAAGGAAAACATTACATAATCTAATTAACTACAATTATTAGTTTACCAAAACGAGATAAATTATTATATATAAGATAAATTATTATACTTATACAGTGTGTAAGATATACCGAATATAATCCTTTTCATAAACCTCAGACAGATTCACAATGAGAATGGAGTATCTCATTGTGAATCTGTCCGAGTATTGCCAGAATTGTACGAGTAATCAGTGTTGGTACGGCAAAATGACACAAAAACGTAATATGATGCCCAATGACGCAATAACCATTTAGGGGGCCATTTGCATCGGCCAGGTGTACCTATTTGCTCGTCTCTCTGTTGTAATGAAATCGTTTTATTATAATTTGCAGATATACCTTTGGGCAAACATTTTTGCGCCTGACCGCAACTTTCCGGAAAAGCACATTTTTCTACGAAGCGCTTTAGAGAGACGGAATATTACTAAATTCCAAATTTATAGGTAACGGTTATTTTTAAAACAAACAAACACGTGTAATGATTAATATTTTTATTCTTCGTCTTTATCGTGTGGTTAGGTACCTGGTGTCAGAGTTTTTGACTTGCCGTCGAAAAAGATCTCTCAGATATGCTGTTTTCTTCAAGATGTTTTCCTTCATCGAAGTAAATGATAATAATTTCTTCACATTTCTTCAAGATGTTTTTGATGAAGATAAAAGTACAATATGTACATAAAATCCGCTGATTTTAAGGGCTCATGTGTGCGTGTCTCGGGTTCGAACTCGAGATCTATGATTTGGCAGTCCGACGGTTACTGCACTATTTTTTTTATGAATAGCATCACTCAGTTCAACCTCGGAGGTTGTTGTTGTCTGCTTAACCGGGCAATTCCTGTGCGTGCCTTGAAATTAAGGCCTCCAGCCCCCTGGCTGGAGGCCTCAATTTAATAAAAACTGAGCAGTTATAGTATAGTCGTGTTGCCCTCAACACGACTATACTATAACTGCTCAGTTTTTATTTCAAGCGTAAATATTATAAAGTAGGGACCTCTTTCATGTTTTACAGACTAAGAAATTATATTATTATGGACCCAATAAAACGAATTGTCGAACATTCTAATAACAACGTTATTTCCCCTTTCAGATCCAAGATTAATACGATGAAGAATCGAGATTAAGTAGAGAACTTTCTTCTCAAAGGATCATTTATCTTCAATAAAATGACCTTTTAAATAAGATCTATTGGGATTTATTACATTTTTCAAATATTTGTTAATCTCAAGTTTAGGCAGATAACAATCCCTTTACAGACTTTTATTAAAGCTGTAATTTATTTGGAATTCAAAATGTCAGAGTCATATTGAACTTTTTTTAGGAGTAAGCAAATATTTGGTCAGGTCAACTGCGTCTAGTTGAAAAATTGAAAAGATTTCGTAACACAACTTATAAAATAAATATTTTATAATATGCTAAGAAAACCATCTGTCATCTAAACTTAGTAAGCCATAGAATAGGCTCTAGGCTTAAAGATAAAATCGTCTTAAAACTTTCAAGCCATTTCATGCCTCGAGCCTACGGCGCCTTCGGCACAAATACTTAGAGCGCTTTAACAAAATCGCATTGCTCAAGTTTAGGTAAATTAAACGGCGGGCGGCAGCGGTCGCGCTCGTGTGCATCTAGTGAACTATGTGACGCACACATGCAAACCGCTACGCGGATCAAATGAACTTGAGGCTTTGCAACTTTTTTTCGAAATAATATTTTGCAATATTATAGTTCGTGAAATATTATCTGTACCGACGAATATTATAACTTAGTACGACTTTATGAGTTACACTAGGGCCATACTTTATTTGATTTTTTTATAAGTTTATAACACTAAGTGGTATTACTATCTTTTTTCACGGAGTTTCTTTAAAGGCCAGTTTTTCAGATGGTAGGTAGCTACTGTAGTATTTATTTATAAAAGTTAATTAAAAAAAAAGATAATAATGGTATCGATAATAGTGGTTCATACTATTTTTTTTTAAAGAGTAGGTAGTTGTTTACAGGTATTTATTAATAGTTATTTAAAAACGATTTCTTCTTTAATTAAAAATACTTCGTATTGATGCAATCTTTACTTAATGTTTGTGTATAGGTATCGTTCGGAATACTTATTTATTTTATGGATGGGTACAATAGGTGTAAGTAAAAAGAAATAAACTAAATAGAAATAAAGTATAATTGTAAAAATAAAAAATAATATTTTTCGAAGTGGCATAGACCGCGCTTTCCTCGAATCTATGATTTCCAGAAGAACGCACTCCTCATAAAACTTTATTAAATTGGGCAACATTTTGACGTTCCAGAAATCATGATCTTTGTAAACTTTAATAACTTTTAGCGGGTACTCAGTTCCAGTCCAGACCGCAAATAAACAAACATTTTTATTTGCAATGTGGAGTTGACTTTGTATTTGGTAATACCAATCATGATTATGGGCTGGGCACATTGCCCGGAGGGCTGACGACCGATGGGGCACAAAGGTCCTGGAGTGGCGACCTCGCACTGGAAGACGCAGGGTAGGCAGGCCCCCCACAAGGTGGACCGACGACCTGGTCCGAGCCGCGGGAACCCGCTGGATGAACGCGGCGCGGGACCGTCAAACGTGGAGGTCATTGGGGGAGACCTATGCCCAGCAATGGGCGCCTTCCGGTTGCGAATGATGATGATGAATCATGATTATCATTAAAAATGATATCACCATTAGGATCAAATTTAAAGCATTTTTTTTTTTTTTGTTGAAATAGCCATGTCAGGATCCATCCCAAATGCAGATAAAGGACACTTGATCTCAACAACACCGTCTTCAAATACTCCATCGGATGTAGCTCCTAAAAAGAAATGCTCCGTGCTTATAAATAGGCCACCTTCTCTATACGTAAACCCATTTACTGCTCAGCTTCTATTAGTCGTAGCGTGATGTTATAATTATAGCCTACTAGCTTTTGTCCGCAGCTTTGCTAGCGTACATAAATTAGCCTATGTCACTCGGGAATAAACCAGCTTTCTATTGGTGAAAAAACTTTGGAAATCGGACCAGTATTTCCAGAGATAACCCCTACAAACAAACAAAAACAAATTTTGTCTCTTTATTATATTAGTGTAGAAGTGTAGTTTTTTTTTGTGGATGGGAAATCATCAAATGAATGAATTTTGACTGCGCCAAATGTTTTTTTTTTGTCTCTTTTTCCCATTATGATGAATATTGTCTGAAAATAATTAATAGAATTAAAGTTGGAGATTACATTACATAAATATTTCAAAAATAGAAGGAAACTGAACAAAAAAAAAGTATATGTACATAAACTATGTGGGTGTTACCATATACATAGTTTAAGTACATATTCTTTATAACCAACATCAAAAACAAAGAAGGCATTAGAATATCATAGTAGTACACTAAAACTTATTACATCTCATTCAGATCATCATGACTCGTCAATAAAATACAAACTCACTTGTATCAAGAAGTGTTAGTCGCGCTATATTCTTGGCAAACTGGCGAAATTACGCTACGTACAAAGCGGCAACAGCGAGCGACGCGTCCTTCCTCGGTAAGCACTTGGCGCTGACTAAAGTTGAACACCACGCGTCACAACATTTATATTGATTTTTTGCATTGCATACAACAATTATTTAAAAATATTATATAACTTTTAAATAGGCCAATTTATTTTTTTCAAGATATATAGTAATGCGACCTTAGTTGTTAAATATTTTTTATTTGAATTTGGATTATAATTTCGTAGATAAAAATTATAGTTTCGTACGGAAAATTGTCAGTAGATCTTGGTTTTACAGAATTATTTTTGGTGTATAACTGTATGAATTGTAATAAAGTGGTTTCAGCACTCCAATATAGAAGATACAGTTGTATCATAGACATTTTTATAAATGAATAATCTTTAATATCTTCGGTGTACCAAGGCGTCAAAAGATACCCAAAAGCAACATTTTATAAAACATCCTTTGCGGAGACAAGGATTTTACTGATTTAGGTAAACAAATTGAAATATTTATTTAAAGCACTCCCAAGATAAGTTATCAAACTTTCTTAGCCATATTTTTGTTATTTTTTTATAGCTATATCTAAAGCATAATCACACGTCAAAAATCAGATAAAACGGTGTAATTCAAGAAAAATTGTGACAGCCCTCTTAAATTAAATCAGAACTTCAAAATTATCAAGCTTTTCGTAATTTCCATGTGCCTAACATTTCCGTCGTACTGTCTTCAACAACTTGTTTGGAAACATCAACACAATCTTAAACAGCTTTTCAAATACGAATGTCTTTTACGAATACGCACAAGTTATATTCCCAAACGGAAAAGTTGACAAAAAATATCGAATTCAATTTGCTCATATCATTTCGATTCATCGTTATAATACCCCACAGTACTGAAAAAAAGCAATAAACGAACAACGTGATAAATGTTTCGAGGTATTTCGAACGTCCCTGCTATGCGTACCTAGGTGCAAAAGTAATACGACGTAAGGATCACCTGATCACGCGGAAAAATACCTCACTCACTACCTCTCGCTTATAAATGGGTGAAACAGGGATTCGCCAACTGTGCCACGAAGCATTGGCGGCATGCCATAATCAATTCTGCTCGGAGAACATTTATTTTGCATGTGGATAGCGCACTAAAACTCAAATAATTTGAGGGAAAGCTGAAATATCAAACCACAATTTCAAAAGCAGGTGGGTCTTTGAAAATGTACTCGTATTTTCAGATTTTAGATTTACTATCTTAAGGAACGTTCTTCCAATATTCCAATATCGGAAAATCAAAAGTATATTTGAAAGCCCGGTCGTACCCCAAGACAAACAAATAACCCACCAACACAAGTATTATCCTTACTAATATTATAAAAGCGAAAGTGAGTTTGTTTGTTTGTTTGTTTGTTTGTTTGTTACCTCTTCACGCTTTAATGGCTAAACCGATTTTGATGAATTTTGGTACAGAGATAGTTGGGAACCAGGAGACGGACATAGGCAAATATTTTTTTATCTTTAAAAAAGTGGGATGTGAGGGAGAAAGAGGGAAGAAACGGGAAAACTTAGCGTTGCTATTACAAATCAATAAGGCGCTACCGAATTTAACGCGAGCGAAGCCGCGGGCAAAAGCTAGTTAGTAATAAATTTTAAACAAAATCTAGACGCGTCAGATTAAAAGAATTGGAACGGAATTAATGCGAAATAAATTTTGTTTCTTAACAAATTGTGAGAGGATTCTCGTCTGAAAATTGAGTACCGATAAGGAAAACTTTGGATTTTGTTACACGATATGATTGTGCTTACCAATTGCGATTGCGGTTACCCCGGTTGTTATTAGTGTTAGTCGTTTGAAATTACGAAATTAATTCTAGCGCTAAGATTGTTGTGGTTATTACTCCTCAAACACTTTGGTTTGTACACACGACGGCAGGTCAACCTATTACAATTTACAACTATTATAACCTGATCTCTCTACTACGGATACACTGTAGTAGAGAGATCAGGTTAAAATGGTTTTGTATATGTTGATGTGCCGTCGTGTGTACAAACCTCACCTCATGCGAGAACTCTGCATATAGTATAATTTGATAATCGAATTTCCAAGAGAAATTGAGAAAACGGCACAAGTACCCAGTTTAAATAGTTCGTAGTGAAAATTGATTTTCTTTCATTGCGGGATCGAAGACAGTTAAATTGCTTCTCAGGAACCGCACCAAGCTTCATTGCCTCGGTGCTTTTCTGATGGTGCCGTGGTGGCGACCGCCAGAAAATTCTTAAAGATAGTTGGTTCTGGCTTTCAGGAGTCGTTTAGGACTAAAGTTGCGGGCAAGTCTCTTAAAAATAAAGTTACCTATCTACCTTAAACAGCTTTTCAAATACGAATGTCTTTTACGAATACGCACAAGTTGTAGGTATTGCCAAACGAAAGAGTTGAGAAAAAATATCGAATTCAATTTGCGCATACCATTTCGATTCATCGTTATTCCTACCTAATTTAAACTCTACACCACTCAGATGAAAGAATAGGCAAGAACCTATTAGCAAAACATAAAAAGATTTGAAAAGGTTTTAAGCGTCACGTAAGCAAGCGTTCTTTCGACAGAATTTGTAACAATCATAGAAACGTGAATTCAAAACCCAAAAATGTACTGTAAAAGTATTTCAGACACGATTAAGTAATCAGTTCGGTCGTTTAATTAAAACACTTTGTTTACGCCGCCGGCCTTACGGCGACTTTGATAAATTGCCGAGAATTAAAGAGATTCTCCTTTCCTATCGCCTCCTCTTCATTTAAAATGTCTGCCGTTTGATAATAATCTGATTTTGTTTCACAGTTTTAGACGCAGGATATTGATGGTCGTAGATACGCGAGCACGATACAAGTGCCTTCAAATTGCTTTTATCGAGATCATCAAATGAATTAATTATTATGAATGTTTTAGGTGTTATAGCACAATGCTGAGTAGGCCTTTTGGCCTCGTGCTGGACCAATTAGTATGATGATGTCAACCAATCACCCGTCTAGGAAAGCGCACACTTTTTTGTCCGCACGTCCACCTCTCACGTGACCACTGCAGTTTTAACGACCGCACTTGAACCACTCAACAAAAACTGTAATATTTTGTTTGACTCCACAGATAAAATTTTACTCTAATAAATTAGAAACTTAATACCACGCCATCTAGTATTTTTAAATAGAACTGAGTGCACTTGGGCTTATCATTGTTTACATTTAAATAAATAGATGTGTAGAGAAAAGGCTAAGCAGATGGTGTTGGTTTTATTGTTATGTTCTGTGTAAATCCAATATAGAACATTTTGATTCAAATAAGGAAACTTAATCATCGCGACCAAGGCGGATTTAACAAGTTAAGTTCTAAATTCAAAATATTTCAAAATCTTTTTTTTAAATCGATGTCGTGGTCGTCCCTGTGTTTCTACTTCACTGTGAGAAGACAAAGCTCGGGGAAAAACATATTTAATCATAGTTTCATATTCGTTATTGACAAAAATACTTTTTGTTCTTTCATTTCTCCGTTAGTGTATTGAAAAACGTCGTTTGATTCACGTGAGAATTGGCACTGCTTAAGCCTTGGCTCCATACCGCCTTCGCCTAATGGCTTGTATGTATGTCAATTCCAGCTCGGTCGCAATGACAAGTTTCCTCATTTGAATCGAAATATACAATTTCTTTCTTGCTTACATAGGTCTGTGTAAACTTATTATAACTAGGTACAGGGCCGTCTTTCACCTATTAGAGGCCCTGGGCACATTGGGATAATGGGGCGGGCCCCTATGACGATAGTAATAAAGCACTCTTTTGTTAGAATAAACAAAGAACGTAGATGTGCAAATTTTAGCTTTTTTTATTTCTTTACAGTTATATTCGATACTAGCTTTTGCCCGCGGCTTCGCTCGCGTTAAATTCGGTATAACATAGTACCCTTGCGCCTTTTGATTTGTAATAGCAACGCCAAGTTTTCCCTTTTCTTCCCTCGTTTTCCCTCAAATCCCACTTTGAAAAAAAATAGCCTTTGTCCGTCTCCTGGTTCCCAACTATCTCTGTACCAACATTCAAAGTAGGATAGTAAGGATTATTATAATGAATAGATAATATAATGTAATTCACACTAAATAACCAGCATCCACGATGAGTCCTTATATAAGTATCTATGCTGATTGAAGCGGTACCTTTCTAGATTTGAGTTGAGCAAAGTCATTAATCACATCTTCAAAATCTATGTTTTTGAGCAATTCACATTCTATCGACATTAGCGACAAACTGTTAAATCTCTCTTGAAGCATTAGTAGGTATTTCTTAATTCATTTTTTATTCGTTTTAATTTGGAGAAAGAGCGTTCCCCACTGCAGTTGCAAGTGCAATTCTACAAATTGACCATAGTCGGTAAGAATTTGTTAAGACTGATTTTCAGGCGAGGGTACAGTAGCTATCGGTTTTCGTTTGGTAATGGAGTAGGGACTAGACTAGGGGGCCCCAATCCATCGCGGGGCCCTGGGCACGTGCCCAGTGTGCCCAGTGGGAAAGAGGGGCCTGACTAGGTACATGTTAAGAGGTATTTATTACTAGTAAGTATTTACCTAGTTCATAAGAATACCATGTACGAGTTGCTTTATTGATGTCCAAAACACTATTTCAAATAAATATCCTTATCATCTACAATAGAAACATCTATTACGATAATAAATAATGCACATACATTATCTGAACCTCTATCATACAAAGTTTATGACTCGTGAAAATACTTTTCGCACTCCAAGCGAAGATAATGATCAAAAATCACACACAAGGGAGTCGTTCCTATTTTCCTATTAACAGTTCTCATATTTACGAGAATCAAATAGATAAAACAGTGTAGAATCAAAGCTGTAGAATAAAAAGATACAAAAACACAGTATTAACTTTGAACAACTCAATAAACTAAATAAACCAATAACCACTCAAATATTTGTTGTTTACGGACAACGGGTTTTCCGACCAAGTCCCGTTTTAGCGGAAAATCACACAATATTATTCTGTAACGAGATTATACCATAATTTCTACTGAACAAAGAACCAATAGTGAACGGCACTTGTTTTTTACTATTTTACACCAGTTTTTATTCAGTATCTCTGTTATGCAATAAACTTGAATGTCTTTACTAATGTTTAAAAGAAAAAAAATCGTGGGAAAAGTTTGGAATTTGAATGTGGTATCAAAGTAGAGGAAGTCCTAAGATACGATGGATGAACTGTGTGAAGGATTAAAAAACTACGTTAAAAAAAACCGACTTCCAAAAATACTAAAAAGCAAAAAATAACTTACTCAATTTATAACACTATCCTCTACTTACCTACTAACTACTTATTCTTTCCGCTTACTGCTTGGTTTGAAGTCGGTGCCAAGCCATTCATATTGATAACTCTAAAATGTGCAAAATTGAAGAACTAAATCGTAGCATAAACCTAGAGCATGCGTCTAAAATTTAGAATTTTAAATGCAATTGGTGCCAAAATTTTTGTTGACCTTATTAAATCATGGAGAATCTAAACACCGCTATTCAAAAATATGACGTCACGTCACAACGCCATCTAGCGTTTAATAGCACAACACGTGATATTTCTTTTTCATTATAGATGGCGCTAATTACTTTTTTGTATAATGTTTATTGTAGGTTTGCTAATTATGCTGTGGCTTGGCACCGACTTCAAACCAAGCAGTAAGCGGAAAGAATAAGTAGTTAGTAGGTAAGTAGAGGATAGTGTTATAAATTGAGTAAGTTATTTTTTGCTTTTTAGTATTTTTGGAAGTCGGTTTTTTTTAACGTAGTTTTTTTTTTTTTTTTCTATTAATGCAAGTCGTTTCTGCCTGCCTGTCTGGACGTCACAGTTTTATTTATTTATTTATTAAATGCACAATGTACAAAAAAGTTACACGCTAGGCTTATAACTAGTGAGTACATGACCCTGTTAGGGCGCAGCAAAATGACTTAAAACTAATAAAATTATATTGCAGAATATATCACGTATGGTAGGAACTTTCACAATATTATATTATTTAAACTTATATCTAGCCATAAACAAAATAAACAATATTCAGTAAACTTATATCTAGCCTTTAACCTAACCTAACCTAGCCAATTCTGCCATCTGCATAGTATGCCAAGTGAAATTATACCAAATAATCATCGCTCTAAATGAACATAATGCTAAACGGAATTATGCGAAATTTTCACTCTGCCAATCGTAATTATACTAAATGTAATTCTGCCATCTTAAACGTATGCCATTGTAGATTCGAAGTTTTAAACATTATGCGAAACGATAATTATATCAAATAATGTTTATGCATTCAAAATGTTCGTTTAAAGAACATTATGCTAAGTGTGTTATGCCAAATAAATTTCGGAGCATCAAGATTCTGCCAGATAGAGGGAACCCACGTGAAATATCTGATGTTTCAGGTGCACCAGGTGGAGAACGCACACCCATGTTACTCTGGGCAAAAGGGCTGTAGGCTATGATGTGAATGTTCGCTTATTATTTATTTAACAATCACAGAAAATCATTTAACACTATTAAACCTAAACGTTAATGAGATTTACCTTCAAGGTCAACCTAATAGCCTCAAGGAATACTATTCTCTATCCATATGTACGTATAATTTTGAAAGAATTTTCTCTGAACTCCTAACCTTTGAGGAGTTGTACCTTCCATCATCAGCTCATCCATAGGAAATCATCATCAAACGCAAATAATTGAACAAACTGTATGAAATTGTCTGAAACGTAACAGTTATATGCTTTTAAATTGAATGTTCTTCTCGATTTCCTTGGGATCCCATCATCATATGCTGACTAGATGACCAGGGTACCAATTTGAATATGTACCCTAACGAACAAAAAAAGAATTACGCAAATCGGATTAGAAATCTTAAAGTTATCGACATACTAATTACAAAGTATCGTTAAAAGAACATCGTCCAAATAACATCGTCCAAATAACAATAATGCTTATAAAATAAAAACTACTTGACCAAACTGAAAGAAATTTTTATGGGACCATCTGGCAGCTATTTCGCATCGAACAAAAAAAGAATCACGCAAATCGGTCCATTAACCGCGGCGTAATCGATGTACATACATAGAAAAAAAAAACATACCGGCCGAATTGAGAACCTCCTCCTTTTTGGGAAGTCGGTTAAAAAGGCAAAAAGAATGTGTCTGATGAGATGACTAGTAATACAAAAATAAGGAATAACAAGACTTGCTGCGCTGGCCTCTAAATAAATTAGGGTAGGGCAGTAGGATGACGAAAAGGTGTAGGTATCCATGGATATCAGAAAGGATACAGTATCTGATAACAATGGAAGTATGCTAATAATATCTATCTTTCTACGTATGGGCAGTAAAGTACCTCCTTACTGGTCTTTTTTGCAGATGGGATATAATCAAATAAGTTCCCCGCTCTGGACGGAGCGGGGGGAGTGTCAGACTTTTATTGACTAAAACCCACCCATGTAACTTCTTTTGCCGTTTATGTTCCGGGGCCGCTGTATCACTTTCAAATAACCCGCAACCTCGGTGCCTACTGGTCTGTGCCAACTTATTTAACATCGTCAAATCGAGCGAATTTTTGCGGTCTAAAGATTATCAGATTAACACTAAATTTGTCAACTCACACGCCCCATTTTACAATTCAATGATTGCGTGGTAAAAGCGAAATGAATGGCCTTTGTCCGGACCTATGCAGGAGGAAAGGTTAAATTAACAAGGCATCGCTGGTCTTTGGGCATCGCCGAACTCCGGTGCGATTCATATAGCAGAGCTAAGACGTAAGATGTAGCTTGGCTGTAGATTGTAGAAAAAGTAAATATTAGGAAAAATAATAAAAGAGAACGTATCCATACCAACGAAACGGAAACGTACTGGAGGTACAAAAAAACGGTCAAGAGCGAGTCAGACTCGCGCACCGTGGGTTCGGTACAAACTTGCGACATAAACGGCCATATCTTTTGACTGCGTAGACTTTTTTCACAGCACAAAGGGACCACCGACTCGAGAATACCGTTCCCGTGATAAAGGGTCTTGACAGACAGACAGACGGACGGACAGACAGACGAACAGACAGAGGGTTCCATTTTTTCTTTTTCAGGAACGGAACCCGAAAAACGAAGTTCAATTATGAAATGTTCAATTCTAAATATGGCATAGCTCTAGTGATTCGAAAGACCTAATTCAAATAAACACTCATTTGCAAAAAAAAAACGGGCACCTAAGAAAATTTACGTTCTAAGGTCGATTTGAGTTAATTAAATGAAATTTATTTCTTTAACGTAGTCTGTATACTTATAATCGTGTAAATTAATGCGCGTGAAGTGAATTCGGGCAATTAAAAGCAAAAAAACTATGGATTCTTTAAAACCGATGTACACGCCCAAACAATAAGAAGTGGTCGACAGAGAGATAAAGACAAGATTTTTTTTTTACTTTTTTTTAATTAAATAAAGTTACAAATGTAAAAACCTAATAACGAGTGTGACCTCCTCTTGCCAAAATCACAGCTTGAATCCTTCTGGGCATGCTTTCCACGATGTTTTTAATAAAGTTTTGAGGAATACGTTCCCACTCTTCTGCAATGACTCTTTTTAGCTCCCTGATATTTTGTGGAGCAGGTTGCACTGATCTTACCCGTCTCTTTAGAACATCCCAGACATGCTCAATTGGATTGAGGTCAGGACTTCGAGCTGGCCAATCTAAACGACGGATCCCAACTTCTTGCAGGTACGCTTCCACGTCGCCAGAACGGTGCGGGCGGGCATTGTCGTCCATAAAAATGGAATCTTCCCCAAGTGCAATCAATGTGGGTTATGCAAATGGAATTAGGACTTCCATTATGTACCGGTGTGCATTTAATGTTCTATTTTCTATGAAAACTAACTCCGTACGCTCCGTCAAATTAATTGCTGCCATAAACATAACGGAGCCTCCGCCATAAGGAGTGATTTCTTCGAAACACACTTCCGCATAGCGTTCCCGTGGTCTTCGCAGCACTCGCCGGCGTCGGTTCTCTCCACACAAAGAGATTCTAGCTTCATCAGAAAACAATACTTTATTCCAGTCTCCAGAGTCCATGAAACACAGTTCCGAGCAAACTGAAGTCGAGCAACACGGTGCTCACGGAGTAATTTAGGGCTCCGAGCTGGGCGGTAACTCCTGATATTGGCAGCCAAAAGCCTCCTCCTGACCGTCCACAAGCTAACTTCTACTCCTCTTACTTCTTCAAGGCTCTTCTTCAGGTCTACACATGACGCCTTACGATTCCGCAACGCCTGACTCACCAAAAAGCGGTCATCTCTTGGTTCTGTGCATCGTTTTCTTCCCGGGTCTTCTTTTGACCGAACCGGTCTCTTGATACCGTTGCCAAGTCCTATGGACAGTTGAACGACTCACATTTAGCCGCTGAGACACGTAAGTTTGCGAACAACCTTCTTCAAGTAGGGCTATAATTTTACCGGCCCTTATCACTTTATCACTCATATCAAAAAGTGGTATTTAATGTAAAAAGAAAGATTAAATTGTTTAATTTGCAGAAAATATCCAAAAAGTTTTAAAATATCGTAATCAGTTAAATATCGTTTCAACAATTCGCGCCATTAGTAAAGCAATTTTAGAATAATCCACAATAATCATTATTTTTCTTTTATTAATTTAAAATTTGGAACGGAAAGAATCATGCCAGGATGCTTCAAATAACATGCCAATATATCGTCAAATTAATAAAACCTATTTCTTGTTCTTCTTCATTGAAGTAGAGAAAAAAATCTAAAGTGCCCGTATTTTTTGCAAAAGAGTTTACAAAGCCTTCCTTACAATCAACTGGAACCAGCATTCATATTTTTTTGAATTTCCTTTTATATAATTTCAAATCTCTGAATGTAACATTCACATTGTCAATGCCAGAAAAAAAGCACTCAGTGTGATTATCAATACGTCTTTCCCCCAAACATTTTTCAATAAAACTGTCATACAATTTATCAGTAAGCTAAATGTGTTTCGTTTTCCTATCTTTTCATGGGCCACTTTACACCATCCAATAATAGAGATTGTTATCGTTTCCATACGATCAAAGTTCAATAATTTCTAAACCTTAACCGGCCTAGTGTTATTGAAAACAGGGATCATGCTAAACTAAATTCTGGTCCTAACCAATTCCACAGTCTGTCTGTTTTTATCACATTGGCAATTTAACGCTTCTATTAAATAGGTTTTCTTTTTTTATTATTGATGTACCTGTTGCCTGCAATACGCAGTAAGGTTTCTATAATTTGTTTCCAAATATGAATTGTACACCTGCGTGTACGTGCTTGTGGAAATATGGGTTATGTTATTTTGCATAGACTTCTAGAAAATGTTATCTGTACTTATCGCATTAATTAAGTCACTTCATGTGCTAACTTTCAGTAGCCGCCTAATTGGGGACCGGTTTACCGATAGCACAAATGTACTCCGCCCATGCTCGCAGATTACATTGATCTCAAACATGCCTTGCCTTTACGGCCCATGACCCATCAATAATTATGTTCTTTAACATATCTAAAACGATTTGTAAAGCTATCTTCCCACATAGGACACTAAAGCAATTACAACCTTATCAAGTAGTTCCGGATGCTCCAATTGCGGTACCCAACATCAATTTAAAGGGAGAACAATACGACTTGGCCCCTGTAATTCTCTTTAACATCTAAAAGCGTTTTTCGATGGAACATTACACGGCTATCCAGCAGATAAATAAACGATCCTGCCGTTAAATTGTACACATTGTTTGACCTCTTTATGACCTTTCGCAAACAGTAGGTAGCTGGTTACCACGATCTTAATTTTAAGCATCGCCATTTAACGAATTTATATTGCAGCGAGGAGAGCAATAAAAAACTTCGTTAAGCTATTGGGAAGATTACGCAAATTAACTTTAACACTCCCTTTTATTGTTTCGGCTCTTTTAGGTTTTATTATTTATTTGAGATGTAAATAAATAAAGTCGTCGGCCATGACTGATGGAACTTTTTCCAATTTTATTTTTTGGTGTATTCTAATGGGATAAAAACAGTGTAGTCTAGCGTAGCACAAAGTTTACATATGCAACGTACCTTCCTACTGTATTTTCACGGCTTCGCACAGGATTCGCATTCGACGTCTGAGTATGAGTTAATTATAAGTTACGGAACCGTTTGTCGTAGCTCCACAAACTTCTGGTATAATACTACTACCTACTTAGCATACGCAGCCCGATATGAACGAAGAAGGAATGTATAATGGAATACCAAAAATAAATGCACGTCTCTGAAGTTGTTCTTATTTAGTTTTGTTTAGTGAAAGAGAGTAGTAGGTGCCTTTAACTACAACGACGTTGGTAGAAATATTATCAAAGGACAACAAACATTTGAAAAAGAGAATGATCTAGGTCACTTACAAAGAAGAATGGCCAACTCATCAGTACCTACTTCCACAAAATATTAATCAAACAACAAAACAAACAATCTAAACCTTTTCCAACGTAAAATTTTATTTTGGCATTACCAGCCGTGTGTAGTAACAGCGCATTCATTCATTGTCACACATGAAATGTTGCTACTAACAACACCTGTTACGAATTCCTGTACATTTTTTTCAAACCAACCGTATGTTTCTGTATACGAATAACACATACGTCGTTGTCATTCAGTGTTCCCATGATAAGATATTTTTCCTTAGATTTAGGAGTTATTTTCAAGGGTATTTTTTCGGGGAAAATATAAAAGTTACAAGTGAAATGCATAAAAGGTATTAAAATAGACCACTTAAGGCTTTAATATTGACTGTTTTGGAAAAGGAAAATGACGGGCGTTCCCACAGACAAATCGTGAAAATGGTTTTCTGGGGCATAGTTTTAAGTCCAAAGGATATTTAATAAATAATTAGTTATCGTTTTGTAAGAAATCATGTGTCTGTGAATTTATTTGAATAAGTTAGAGGAATATTTTGAAAACGTGTCAGATATATTAAGGAATTTTCAATAGGAGGGAAATCCAACATGAGAGGGGGCAACACTGTGGTGTCATTCGTGCCTGCGATACGACATAGGAGTTGATAAATGACATCATTTATTCCACCCTGCACACCCTTCCACAGTCGTTGTGTGCACGGCTGTGTCCGCACTTGATATATTAATCCAATCCTATATGCCGAAACGATTTGCACTGGAATATTATGCTTGCAATCTAAACGTGTTTAATAACGTATTACTTATTAAACAATTACTGTAATCAGTTGTCTAACTTATAAGTCCTCTTCGTCTTCTTCGTGTCACAATAATTTTATAAAATTATTGTTGGTCCAAAATTAAGCCACTGTCGTGGTGTACATAGTCGCAGATGGTTTTATTGACGCTCACTACCGCAGTTTCGACTTTCGGGCGTTGAAACTACCTGCTCCTTAGCTCGCGGACCGAATCGCCCCTCCGCGCCTACGCGGGCTTAATTTACACTCTAGGGGTAGGTTTAAAAACACTAGTGAAGACAATTACTTCGATATGTCAATTAGTTTCCGATTTAGAAGTAAAACAAGTTGTAACGTACGACGCGGTCTGCCGGTTACGATGTGACGTCATCACACAACATGCTCAGTCTGGCTCACTCAGTCCGCTCGCGGTCGCGCGCCCTTACCGTTGAAATTATTACTAAATACTTTAAAAAAAGTCCAATCCAAATACTAGGAAATCATGTGTTGTGCCTAAATGTAAAAATACAACTACCAATTCGCCGGAAAAGTTGTTTTTTATAGTTCCAAAGTACGTTAAAATCAAATAAAAAATGGCCTTACGTACATATTCTATTAGTAAAACAAATTCAAATAACATCATAATAAAAAAGGTTTGTACATCTGTTCAAACGTATATATTTGGAATAAAATTAAATTAAATGGCCTTACGTATTTTGTAAGTAAAAAAAATACAAATACAAAAAAGGTTTACTGGTTTAGTACATCTGTAACGTTTAACCCACTACATCCACATAAGCACCTATTCTACTTCCTACTAATATTATAAATGCGAAAGTTTGTGAGTCTATGTGTGTGTGTGTTTGTTATCTTTCACGAGAAAACTACTGAACGGATCTGGACCAAGTCTGAAATAACACATAGGCTACTTTTAATCCTGGGAAAATGTACAAATCCCGAAACAGGGAAACGGGGCCGAAGCTGCTGGCGGAAGCTAGTTTGCAATAAATCAATGTATGTAATATTCATTTAAATTTACTAAGAAGAGCGGTCCCTACCTATATATACAAACGTACCTACCAATAGCTACAAAACTATAATACATACTTGTTGACTTTAACGTAAAAAATTAATGGTAGGTGGCTGTACTTCTATTAATTGAGTTGCATTCTTCCGTTACGAACTTACGACATTAGTTGGGTATTTTGTTTTGATAAAATAATTTAGAACAGATAAACTATTAAGCATGAAATCACTACCTATTTGTTGATAAATAATGCGCAACCATTAATCCATTTATTTTAGGTTGATTATCCGATTGCCCTTTTGAAATCGCATCCTTCCCTACTCGAATCCTTCATCCATTATAAATCAAAATAATATTTAGTATTATTAGACTATTAACTTATATGCGAACGAAAACCAACGGAACAAAACACTGCGCAAGCTGTTACACCTACTAGGTATAACTGCTGGCGACTATATATTGTAGTCTTTGATACAAAGAGTATAATAATATACTGCTTTGATACTAAGCGAGCCGAGGCCCGCGCGGCGCATGTGAAATGACGTCACAAGCGGTCACGTGACTGTTAGCGGGCTCGATATTTTTCGAAACTTTGAATTCCAATAAAATCAAAACTAAGTACTAGGTTTTTTTTACTACAACAAAGACTAGTGTGTTTGTATACATACAGGCTTTACTGAGACATTATTTCAAGCGATTTAGCATACCTAGTAACATTCTCCATTATGCGGAATCTTAACTTTTCTAAAGGATTTTGTTTGTTTCGGGTCTGGCTGTTTGTGTTTATGAGTTTAATGTTTGTAAACGCACCCACGATACAGAAGAAATACCTAGAGTGGGACAGGTAACGTTTTCTTAAAAAACCTATTAATTTATGAATGAGTTTCGATTGACCGATTGAATTTCGATATAGTTTTAATTTACTTTAACTTAATTTTAGATTTAATTTAAATAGGACTTTATGGAGTTATTTGAAATAAATGAATGTCTATCTATTTATTTATGTATTATTATTTTTTATTTATGAAGTAAAAAATTTTACAAAACAATATGAACTGAAATAGTCAGAACTTTGAATACCTTATCTGCTACAGACTTGACATAGAAGTGAAAATTGCTATTTTATATTTCGAAAAGCGGACAGGGTGACGAAACTTCACGATTTAAAAATCGGCGAACGTGATACACGGCAACTTCGTGGCAATATAGTGATACATAAAATTGTGCACAGTGCATTTTACTTGCCAAATGGAAGTCTCTACTACCAACAGGCATAGTTAATGATATATACTACAAAAAACTAAAAGAGATTGTACACTATATCAACCACCTAGACTTCTCTATAGCCATGGTATTGAGCTAACGAATCCCTTTTTGTTTTTAAATCGACTAAAATGGATTTAACAATCGATAAAATGGTAGCAACACTTTTTGCATCTGACAACTGTCACTTATGTTAAGTCAGTCAGTGTCAATACGGGAAAATAAACTAACCAAATTATTGTTGTGTTGTGTGTGTACAAACAAGTTAGGTATCTAATAAAATGTGGAAAAGAATTGAAGCCACACAATATTTCCTTTTCTTTTCACAAAAACCTGGATACGCAATATATGTCACGGACTATATAAGTATTTGGACTACAGAGTTTTCCGAAAAAGCATTTCTTGCACAACTCAAGGTAATTACTCCTAATTTACATGATTTTCTTATTAAAAACCACACAGTCCACTTACGATGCTCCCTTTGATTCCAGTAGATATGTTGTGAATTGCAGTTTGGGAGCTCAAAACAAATGACCAACTGATTATGTACCATATTACATTAGAAGTAGGTAGTTAAAGTGTTTGTATTTCCAATGGTAGCCTTTCATATTACATCTATTCATTATCATTTTCCTATCGCAATGTATTCAGGGTACATAATTTTGTTAAACATAGAAAAGGAAAAAACTAATTTTAAAATTAACTTTTTCAGGAAAGCAATGAAGGCCTTGAACTACCACATGACAATGAGTTCATTAAAAAAGGGATTCAGTTATTATCAGATCTCGATAACTTGAAGAAGTTTAGTATAGAAAAGACAGAAAATGGTAAAAGTTTGTTTATTTCTATGTCAAAATCATTTGGATTTTCATTTTACCTTGAATGTACTCTATCAAAGGGCTCGGAAGAATTGGTAAGTTTGAAAGCAACATTAATCAAACCTTAATGGATCTAACTCTTTCTATTAGAAATAAATAGGAAAGTTTGTGAGGCTGGATAGTTGTTACTCTTACATAAGTGCCCAATACCTTTGCAGGCCTATGTGACATTTAAAATATTTAGATTTTTTGACAGCTCACTGTTTATTTTTGTTCTGGTGGTATGATCCTGTGGAGGACAATAATTACAAAACTCCTTGCGAATAAAGTTGTGAGCATAGGCTAGCAGTATCTTATCTGTACCTAAGAGTATCTTCTGTTTCTAATTTGCAGTGTTAAACAAGGCTGCTGACAACATAATTATGTGTCACTTGTCTATAGGAAACGACCAACCCAAACTGTGTACCTTTTCTCATAGTTTAACATTTATGTGCCCATTTGAAATAAAACATTTTGATTTTGACATAGCCAGACATAGATTACTTTTTTCTATCAATTGTCAAAGATATTAATAATAAAACCAATCACTGCATTATTCAAAAATTTTACATGACAAGTTGCTGTTGACAAAATTGTTCTTTATCACTTAAGACGCTCCTTCCACTTTTCAGTATTTCCAAGAAGTTACATGGCCACTGTTGAAAATTGTCTGTGACTTGCGGGAAAGTGAGAGTGAACTGAGACGCTTGCTGATAAAGAAAGACAGTGAAATTGAAGAGTACAAATGTGAGGGTGGAGAGATAGTTCTAAGTAAGTTTATTTGTATAGATTTATTTTATTCTAAAACTTGCGAGTTTGTGGCTAAATTATAATAAGCGCTTGGGTAAAGTGCTGGTTAAGCTACACTTGCCTAGGTTGGTTCGTGATTGGGTGTAAGCCCATTACATACCAATTTTCTTCCGTGCCTTGAAAAACACGTTAATCCATTAGTTCCAGATGTCATTTGACATCTGTGACAGTTGTTACAGGTAGGTAGTGGCTCAAAGATTTGACAACCAGTCTTACCTAAGTGTATCATTTTACTGTTGGGGAACTCATCAATAACAGGGTTGTGGAGGTCAGATAGGCAACCTGCTCCATGTAATTCAGCTGCATCCAGATTAGACTGATCTTCAAAACTCCAAGTATTTTATGATACCTGGTGTAGTAATCAATCTTAAAAATACTTTATTTAATTTCAGGACATCTTAAAACCATAGCATTCAATGATGCAGAGCATATGAAAAAGCACAAGGTTTATGAAGATAATTTTGGTGCATCCGATGGTTCTACAACCTTATTAAAGGAATCTGTTAAGATCCTGGAGGAATGCATTCCGTGAGTAGTGTATAATGTTGTTCACATCACCTGCTTGCAAGTGTTAAATTATATGTCATGCAAACCTAACTTATAGAAACTCATTATTGTCCTAAGCTCTAGCCGGGCAGTTAAATTGTAGTGAATTTCACAACTGATCAAAAATGTGATTTGCTTTTGGGATCTAAAATAAAAATAATATGATAAACCTGTATTGCAGAAAAAAGTACACTAAAAATCAGAAATTAACTTTCGGAAGTCAGTGAATATGATTGATTCATTGTCCTTTTTTGCCACCGGCTTCCGAAAGTAAAGTAATTTTAGAATTTTTAACCGATTGCGGCAAAGCTCAAAAGGAGGGTTGTGTTTGACCTATATGTATATAATCCGTTTTTATAAAAGTATGAAGTGGGTTGGGTAGTTTTTATTCACAGAAAAGTTTTTACCCTTTTTAGTTGTAGTAGTGTGTTGTTGTTGTATATTTTATAATCTAAGACTGTTGTATCCCAAACAAATTTTGGTCAAGGGGTTTCATGCCATCAACATAAACTAAGGTGGAAAAAGGATCTAACCTCGTAAACTACTCAAACACAAATAGTCATCAAGTTCATAAAATGTATAAGGGACCAACACGCGGGCTTCCTCTACCTAATGAAATCAATAAATCGACCTAGTAATCACGAAGAAACGTTTGAAAGAGATAACGCCGCCCTGGAACACACAGGGCCTTCAAGTCTGACCCGACCACATTTTGTTGATCACATAGTAGCAGGAGCGCATCACATGTTGCTTGTTTTCAAAATAAACTCGAGCTACTACTAGTTCTGACTAAAGTCCAATTATATTTGATTAACACTCTAATTCTATATTTTCCAGGAAACAAGAAGCAAATGAAGATCCGACTCCTGGACCGAGTATAAAACCAGAACCTGTATCTGTCATTAAAACCGAGCCTGATCGCATTGTCAAAATGGAGCCAGACACAACTGCAACAACTGAATCCATTCCATTTGTAAAACTGGAGCCGAACACAGAAGTGGCCGAAGAATCTAATGTGCCAGTAATAACCACATCAGTAAGCTGTAAACAAGAAATTAAAAGAGAAACAGCAAGAGCTCATGTTCCAAGAAAGAGGTCGAAGTTTAATTTTTGATACCAACGATTTTGTATTTATATCCTTTGACAGGTTTCGATATATTATAATAAATTAAGCTGTAATGAAATTTATTTAAAGGATAATGCTTTTTAACAATTTATATACCTACTTTTATCTGGTTTGTTACTGCTGGTGAATAGAATGTATTCATGTATTTTAAAATGCAATAATATAATATGATTGCTATTGTGATATTTGTTGGCTTGTACGTAATGATTTTTGATTTTTCCATAAATATGTGTAGATCTCCTATACTTAGAAAATCTTTTCCATGAAATTGTAATATACCAATATGTCGAAATAAAATAAACTTTATTATTTATATGAAAACTTTTATTATACATTGAACAGTTAAAATCTAATGTTAGTTTAGTTGTGCTAGTGTAAAAAATGTTACAACTAATGCGTTTTATGGTAGTTACGACTTATTAGGTAAAACCTTTTTATTGAATAATATGGTACAAGTTTTTTTATGCATTTATGTGATTATTGTGATATATGTGTCAATAACCAGTACATTTTAGCTGATTATAATGAACTCAATTTAATTTAAATATGAAATTCCTGATTTTATCATGCATGACTTATTGCTAAAAATTTATTCGTTGTAAAGAAGCATGATTAGTTACACATAGTATCTTCTATTTGATCTGATCTGTGATGGTATGTTCTCAATTTTTATGGAATTATATTCTATTCACTTAATAAGTCTTTGAACTGACATGGTTACTGACATTATTATTAAAACGGGATATTTACCAAGTTTGTTATTTGTTTGTTTTCTTTTTTTTTCAGTTACTCCGTGATCATGGCGTTTGCAACATCGCCGAAATATCGGAAACTCGAAACAAATAACAAACATGGTAAATATCCCGTTTCTATTCACTTATTTACAAATTGCTATAATGCATTTAGCTCTGGATAAATTTAAAATTTTACTTTTTATTTATTGGGAGTGCAAGGGTAGTATAGTATGGGTAGCTCACCGTCCGTCCGTCGATTGACGACAGGCCGTGTCGACGGCGCGTTCGTGTTTCACGCGCGCCTCAATGAGATGTCAGCAAAGCAGAGGGGCTTGCCAGGGCCTCCGCCTGCCGGGGTTGCGGGTTGTTCGAAAGAGATACCGCGGCCTCGGAACGTAAAGGGCAATAGAAGGAACATGGGTGGGTTTTAGTCAGTACAAGTCTGACATGCCCCCCCGCTCCACCCAGAGCGGGGGAAGTCATTGGATGATTTCCCACACGAAAAAAAAAAAGGGTAGTATAGTAATTTGAATTAAGTGATGTAACGTCTGGACCAAATCTTCTTTTCACTGCCCAGCAGTTTTTCTGGGGCCAGCCCTTTCAGGTGATCGATTTATCCTCTCATTGTGAATTTTATTTTACTACACACACATATCAAGCGCTTTTATTAACCGACTTCTACAAAAAAGTGGTTATCAATTTGACTGTTTTTAAGGCTCCGTAGCCTAATAGTTAAAACGGAACCCTTATAGATTATAGACCCGTCTGTTTTTCTGTCCGTATGTCACAGCCGTTTTTCTCTCTGAGACTGTTTGAACCATAAATCTGAAATACGGAGACTAGATGTTTTCTAAGAACAGCTATACAAATCTGGTGTCAAAAAAATAGGGTTGACTCCCCATACATGTAACTGAGGGCTAAAAAATTCGATGTATACAACCTTTTGCGGTGTCTATCGATATGTTTTAAAAATGATATTGAGGAGCCTACAACTCTATTTTTAAGCAAATTGTTGATAAGATATTTTCTCCTAAAGTTGTAATAATTGCGCCCTCTAATTTCAGTAACAGTATAAAAAGTCTAGCATAGTTTTGTTTTTTAAAACTTTCAAAGATTAAAATTTGTTGTTTAAATTTTGAGATATGGGACTTTTTCGTCAAACTGTAGCAGTAATTTTGTTTTTCAACACATTATAAAAAAACAAATGTAGTTTTGCCGTTAAATGAAAATTAACAAAATTAATGAGCGTTAAAAATATTGTTATTTTATTGTTTTGGTGCAACGGGACCCTGTATGACTTGCACATGGCCGTTTTTTTTATTTATGTAAACTGTTATGTTCATTAATATTTATTTGCCGTTCTTTTTTGAATGAAGTCTCGTAAGCGCCTTTTGGAGACCCGGCTCCAGTAATTCTTCGACATGTATATTACATTCTCAATTAAACAGACACTTTTGTTTTTTCAACAGTCAGTTCATCGCCGGATAGATATTCCTACAGACGCAGCATTATTTAGGTTCACTTAAGCCCCGTTCCAATAAACAAAAACGACTCGTTTTTGTATATTGGAACGGGGCTTTAGTGGTTTTGCGAATCTAATTCTTTATAGTACTTTTATTTTAATTTGGCGTATAATTTCGTAGATTTTTCGTACGTATGAAAGTGTGATACTAAAATGGACGTGGGAGAAATTAATACAATGCAATGACTTAATTTATCATCAAAATCTTACAAATATTTCTCCAAATGAAACGCACTAGTTGCAACCTTTCGCCAAATGGAAATGCAATTATTAACAAACGCATCTAATACATAATGACTCCTAATTTTTTTTTAAATTCGTTAGATTAAATAATGTGCTTTTTATTATTGAGTCTATAATATTTGCTGAGCAAGTTTGATAGTCGCGTAGGCTTTATTTTTAAATACGTTTAAACCTACAACATTAAAGGCCTTCTCAGTGTCCGTAGTTTTTTTTTAATTAATAATTAAAGAAGATAAATAGAACTTAGAGTCCTGATATTTCCATAATGGGTTTAACCATAATGTAATTGTTTAATTTAGACTATGACCAGGGGGCCTAAAATGGCCGGTTTGGCAGAATCATAATTATTATTTATTTATAATTTAAATCAAGTGATATTGTTTTAATGGTCACTGACGTAGTTAATATTAGTCATGAATTGTCACTTCGTGACCATTTTACGAATTGTAACATAATTCGCACTATTATTCTACTAAAGCGGCCATTATAAGCCCCCAGGCTTTCCTATTTGAGGATTTCTTCATATTTGTATTAGTTACGAAGAACTCCATCATAATACTCATCTTATATTTTCCTTTATCCTTTTAAACTAACCTGACCAATTAATTAATTAATTTTACTTTAACTGGTCTCGAAGCCTAGATTTCCATCAATAAACGTACCATAAGAGTTGGTTTTATTAGTGAAATTCGAACTTTATTGTAATCTCCTTAAAATTGACATTAACATCATATTGATTAACTACATGAAACTTGAGTATCGCTATGAGTAGGTATAGTATAGTATTAAGTAATGAAATAACAACTATATATAATTCCTATATCTAACTTAATTCAGATTATTTCCTCAAAATTTCACCAATAATAACCAAGTCAATATTTCTTTTGATCTTTATAAATATAGTAGCTAGTCTATTTATCTTCTTTTAACATGATAAATATAACTATTGCACTTCGAGGAACTGAAAACATGGAATGAGATTCTTAATAACACGTAATTATTGGTGCATTCAGAAATCGCGACAGATCTTATACGCAGCGGGCCTAGATGCAACCTTGTAACATGCCTCACGAATTTCATCACATTTTGTATGTGAGAAGAGACATGAGGGAATGGGGAAGGCAACTGTCAATCTAATGGCGCTAGCATAGCTTGTACAAAGCATGGTCATTGGTTGAAAATCTGTCAATGTCATTATATATTTAAAAATAGCTTGATCTCATTGGTCTAATTAGAACTAAGCTTTGGGCACGCCATCTACAATCAACTTTGACCGGCCTTCCCCATTTAAAAATCCCGTGACACGATTGTCTTGTCAAAATAGGGCATTCTAAGCGGTCAAGTTAGCACACAGAATGCATAAAGCGAACACTCCTACCCTCTTACCGTACTACGTTTTAAAACCATTTATGTAAGAAGTAAAACGAACTAAAGTCTAACTTGTTATTTTTAGCAGTAAGAGGGCGTAGTTCAAGACTTCAGAGAACCGTTTTCTGATTAGTCAGCGAGCTGGTAAATAGTTGACCAATGAGAAAACGGCTTTCTTTGATCGTCCTGACGCACGATTTGGGTGCTTGCCAATGTTTACAACTAAGATATCGGCCTGTCTCAATAACAATATTTTTAAGGCTTTTATAATTTGGCGCAAACATCGTAATAATTCACTTAAGCATCTTTAATCTTTGAGACTCGTTTTTCTCAATATTCGAAGCATTTTGTGCAACTGCGGTGTTTGCAAAATTTGACTTATTTTTTGCAGCAGCAACACCAACGCTAAGAAAACTCAATGAAACTTCAGGCTTTTTATTGCAGTAGCCGCCGACAAAACAAATGAAAACTA
This sequence comes from Ochropleura plecta, assembly GCA_905475445.1. Taxonomy (NCBI): domain Eukaryota; kingdom Metazoa; phylum Arthropoda; class Insecta; order Lepidoptera; family Noctuidae; genus Ochropleura; species Ochropleura plecta. The sequence continues at coordinate 13,306,090 of FR997731.1, read as the reverse complement.
TAAATCAGTCAGACCCGTATCTCAGGTGAAAACATAGCCCACATCACGCGCCTACAAACAAAAGCTGCGGTCAACACGAACGCAGGATTGCTACAAATACATTAGGCTAACAGCTACACTTTGACACATCTGTCTCCGATTCTGAGGGCTTTATTACGTTGTCCCTTTCCTTCAACTCGAAGGCATCCGCCTGAAAATGAGAGAAGGTAGTATTAACAGAGATGGCCTCAAGATGATTTGGTTTGAGACATTTGATCGAAATATTTGGATCCTTTCTTTTTTTTTTTCGTTCGTCCTTTCTTTTGTTTTCAGTTCCTATTTAGTGGTTTAAGGAGAGCTAACAATCGTCCATATTAATAGAATCAAATCATTTCTGGCTGTTTCCTATAGGCCAAATCCTGTTGAGTTTTAGTTTTCTGCCTAAGTGTTATCAAATAGTTTTACGGAGTAGGACTACTCTACCATAAGACCCATTTATTAATGATTTCGTCGACGAAGTGTCTTTTCGTTACACCCGTAGTATGGCTACTACGGGTGTAACGAAAACGCCTTATTAAATAGTGTCTCGGTAAAACAGTAATTTGTCTAGCTCAATATAGAAGAAGGAAACGTTTGGAACATACCTTAGTCTCCCGGTATTCTCTTATTTTCCTGGCTAACGTCAGAAACGCTTCCTCTATATTTATGTTGCTTTTACACGATACCTCGAAAAACGGCATGTCGAAGTCATCCGCTATCTGGAATTGAAATATTAGTATTTTTAAGAACATTTCCAAACATGAATTATTATTAGTGTCTGCAACTTTTCGTACCCCTCAAGTTTTCGTAGTTGTATAAATCAAATTAAATTCGTCTATGTTAGTAGTGTTGATCATTAAACAATAGTCTGATAGCTTGTTCTGATCCCACCGCGCCATACTTAAGTTAACACAATCTAGGTAGTTTCGATGCTATAATTGGCTAAGGTTATTATTGCCTGCAAACATAACTCCAGCCCTGATCGTCATCAATTTGGGGATGACCTGGCCTTTAGGCACTAATTGTAATTGCAATGATTGCAAAGGTTTTTATTTTTTAAAAGCGATATTTTTGTACATGTCTAACATAGCAGTGTGGGAAAAAATCAATCGTTCACAAGGCCTTGATATTTCGCTATCGTTAAAAGCTTCAAAATTACCTTTTGGCCCCTCTCTTTAGGCACTGCTCTATGGTTCTCGTGGACATCACACTTGTTGCCAACTAAGACCTTGATCACATCGGGAGACGCATACTGGAAAAGAAAACGTACTCTTTAACGCAGAATCACTATAGTTAGTTGCTAAGTCTATTTATATTTAAATAAATTCTCTCGATCCTTCGTTGAACTACACACGGTGACTCACTTGTTTCATTGGAATCGATGAATAAGTTTTCAAGTTTTCAGACAACCTTCCTATCTACGTGTCTAGTTAGGTAGACTAAAAGGGTTTCACACTTTTCTTTTTCTTTTTTTTTCTTTGTCAAACAGGTTTTCTGTATTTTATATTTTTATTTTCTGCTCAAAAAGCAAAAATGATTGGACTCGTCCACCAACATCACATTGAATGAACATCTATTTATCTAACTCTTGGTATAATCCTCAATCAAACGCACTTAGATAAAACAGTTTCATAAAATATTTTATCAAGGTGAGTTATGATTTGTCATTGAATCAAAGAAAATTACCATTAATATACGTACTCCTTGAGGTTACAATATAACTAACGGTACCGTAATCGTTCTTGACTTGTACATCAACAAATGGATGGCTATCAAGTAATTGAACATTTATAGATTTTTACTATCACATTACACGTATCCTGCGCCTCAACTCAATGAAAAATATAGTCAGATATACAAGTAACGGAACGCAAGTTTTCAACGGTTATTTTCAAAAAAGGAAGTCGTATTATCTCACCTCTTGGATGTTCCTCAGCCAATAAGACAGATGATTGAATGACTCCAGATTGGTAATATCATACATGAGTATTATGCCCATAGCTCCACGATAATAAGCCGTGGTGAGTGTTCGAAACCTCTCTTGTCCAGCAGTGTCCCATATTTGGAGTTTGATTGGCACGCCGTCTAAGTTTATTATCTTCTGTTTGAAATCTATGCCTGGAAATGTTATATAAGTGTGGTTAGACGCAACAGTGCTTATTGTGTGCCAATTTCGTAATACACTGCCTAATATTAGTTGCTAGGGAAGTAAAGAGGTACTGGTTATGGTACTGTCAGCAAAACAGATAAGGAACCAGACTCGTTAGATATGGTTGAATTTTTCTTTGAAATCGATGGACGTATTCAATTCGAATTATTGAAATAAATAACTAATATAACTAACTAACTTGTAAATAAATTAAAAAATAGCGTTATTTAATGAACTGTTTGTTTTTTTTTTCAAATGAATTTAACTTTATTCGAAATCATTTAGTGAGCCTGGTTGCTATGGGTTTTCATAATTATCTCCTTTGCTGTGTGTACATGTTTTAGCTATGCAGGCACTGGCAACTTCATTGTTGTTGCTATATAGCAATAAGGTATGATGTGGTGATGTATTCTGGTCATCGAATTGGCGATGAGGCCGTAATTTATGTTTGAAATAGATAAATTGCCACCACCTTAGACAAAGACTTAAAACTTTGAACTTTGCCCTGGGGTTTTAAAAATACCTAATCATTAATGTTTTAGTAAGGAATTTTCCTTACTAAAATCAAAATTCTAGTCCATCAAAATAACTCGTAGATCTACGGTTGAATTAAGAATGTTAAGTCGAGGTTTTAAAATGCACTCTATCTTCTATTTGATCTAAGTTGTGTAGGTAGGCGATAGGATTTTTTTCCTTGTCAAAGGATTCGATACCTACACAATTATGAATTGGAAAATGCAATTGCACAATTCACAAAATTAAGCCTACCTATATTTTTATTTTTAATTATTTGATTTGAATATAAAAAAATATGTGCTAAAACATATGTTTATATAGGTATAAACATATGTTTTAGCACATTTGGATAGGTCCAAAAAAACTAAAATAAGTACACTGAAAATCAAACGACCTCTTGAAACATTGTCAAAAGTCTGAAGTTTTCAGGTATCTTCATTCTATTAGTGAAAATAACCAGCCTTTGTCTAAGTTTCTTATAAAATGAATTTTGAAAGCTATCACAAAAGCTTGAGGTGACATCTTATCTCTTAAAAGCTTTAGCGAAGTGCATTGCACTTAGATACAAAAAGCTGCTCTTAAGATCTCAAAGTTCCTACATCATTTAGGAACCAGGAGCGTCAAGGTTTAGGGCAAACAATACAAAACGCAATTCGTAGAAATGAATTATTCTCGTGCATTAATATAGCTTAGTGAAGATAGACAGGCACTAACTTAACTGTAAAATGGTCTGGAAAGGGAAGTCCTTAGCATAGGTATACTTATTTAAAAGGCTATTTCACATCATATGTTCCATTGTTCCCCGTTTTACATCCGCAATATAAAATGTAATCGCAGATTCGTCTAGTTACAAAACGCCACTAAAATACAGCATCACCTGTCTTACAAAGGATCGTAAAACTAAAAATAAATAAGTTTGCTTACCTATAGTGGAAATGTATATATCGTAATACCGCTCGTCACAATATCTATGCACTATACACGTTTTACCTACATTAGAATCACCTAAAACTAATAATTTATACGTTGCAGAAAAATCTAAAGCCATTTTTTGTTTACTTTGTTGTTGGTACGCGAGCGATGGCCCAAAACATAGGTGGAACTGTCAAAGTGAGAAAAATCAATGAGGGTAAGTGCGCATGTGCGGGTTCGCCCGTTGTCTTACCTTGCAACAAGTAAGTATAACTACTAGCACAGCTTGTACAACCAGGGTTTCCCTGCACCGGTCACTGACTTGTAATAAACCCAACTATTTGAAAGAGAATGGCGTTTTGTGAAATAATTAGAGACTTTTTATTTTTGTTGCGCTCGGTGAACATCAACATGAATAAATTAGAATGCTAACTTTTTTTTTTCTTATGTAGGTAGGTCTTCCAAAAAATTGTGCCTGAATCTACCTGATAATTCTTTTTCAAATCATTTGAATATAGAACGAAACACGTTACAATTTCACCGATACTTTCTGTGATTTAATAAAATTGAACTAGACAGAACAAATTAGGTCGAATGAATTGACCTCGTAAACAATGTATACGAACGAGAAACCTCAGGTGCGACCGTAATCTTACATTGACTTTATGGTCCTATTTCTCATTTATTTTACTATATTACAATAAAATTGTCTGAGGAGACTACTAATACCTAAGACAACTCCTTGCTTCACAAATCTGTGGGATTGAACATCTGTTGCAGCAATTTTTATTTTATGAGATGAAGAGATGATTCGATTCTATCATCATCTGCATAATGTAGTAGGTAATGGTTTACTGTATATGCTTAGTTTAAAGCTGGCAGCTGTCTCAGTGATGCTTTATCGCCAAAAGATAATCTACAGAATATTGCCGAAGGTCCTTGCTTTACCTGTAATAAAACGATGCAACAAAACGCCGATGAAAGTCTGGTTGGAAAGTACCTACATACGTAATTAGATTAACTAATTCTAGCATTTTTGCAAGTTGATTAGAATTTAAGCCGTGTGATGACGTATTATTTTAAATCAAGTGGTCCGACCAGTTTTTTTTTGGGCAAAGGCTGATATGAAACTACTATAAACTTATGTAAAGTTACGACTAATGCATAATTTTTCAGGTACTACAGACTGGCTAAAATAGACACTGTCATAAAATTGGCTGATTTACTGAAGATTTCTACTGCACTGAGATTTCTACTGCAGAGAAACAAGTGGATACCTATCCATCAGTGCATATTATCTTTTTTTGTTGTTGTTTACGATTTACCTAAGTGTTTTATTTTTTTATTTCATGTTGTGTGCACTTGTGGCATGTGCCCAATCAACATGATTGTTTTCTTTTTTCCATCAGCAGTTATGGGGATAATAAAATTTTTGAAGCCATGATTTTCGGAAAAAAAATTACTATTGACAAGGGCAGGAAAATGATGATTGAATCCTAGGATTTAACAACTTGACTTGGCAAAATATAAAGAGAAAAGTTTTTGGGCCTTTTTCCGGGTTTGGGTAAAGCTTTAATATTACCAATGGCCGTTGGTAAATGTTAGTTTTGGGAATAAAACAATGACTATTTCTCAAATATCTGGTAACTGATGATGCAATAGGTATCTACCTACTAAACTGAGCTCCCATCTGGCTTTGATCTATGACCACTCATTCCGCGAGTCGTGATGATCGCAATAACCAAGCTACCTGCACCCTGACCATATGGTCAACCTTTTGGTTAGATAGGTTAGACAAAAACAAAGACAAAAAGCGCGCGAGCGGCTGAACGGTTGCAGCGCCTGTCGAGCGCTTCATCGGAGTTCATTTCAAGTCGCCGTCTTCACTATTTGTAGTCGCTCAGTCATTCGCCCCAACGTTTACCGTGGCTCTGAGGTAAAACCACAGATTTATCGAGTGTACGGTGAACGATGATCACATCGCTTTTAAAGCAACGTAAGTCCTGATTGGTATAATATTTCCAAATTTCATCTATTATGTCACTGAGACACATCACACTTGAGTTATTGAAATCTAAATATACTTACTTATACTAGTAGGTACCCCCACGTGCTTCAACCCTCTAGAAATAAGACAAACTACAAACATGACAAAAAATCCATTAGAGGCGAAGTCTAGACATGTTTACTCCGGATATGTGGGAGTGCAAACATTCAGGGTTCCATTTAACTTACTTAAATCCGCAATAGCATTCGTACAATCAGTTCGATACATCTCGTGGCCCTGTGTATGTAAATGCCTTATGTATTAAATGGCCAGGACTCTGTAGATTCCTTATCTCACCCTTTGTTTCACTACGTCTGTATTTTCGTCTGCCTTCCAAGGTGCCTTCAAGGTTACATTTTAAAATGTATATAAATAGGCGATGAGTATTTTCACTTTTTATTTTTGCATTTTGAATGACACAAAAGAATATGTGATGTATTCTATTCATCTGTTTGGTGTTCAAATTGTCATGACAGCGTTTCCGCATTTGGTTTATAGAATGAGGATGAGAATACATACTCCAAAGCAGGAAAAGCTCGTAATATTTCGCCTAGTTTTTGAGGGCCGACGTTCTGCCATAACATTGCCAAGCCAGAAAAACAAATAAATTATATCATTTTAGCACCGACGCTGATGCGTAATGGAACAAAAATACAACAGGAAGATATTATAAAGTAGTTCAACCTAAAACCGTTTGTTAACTAGAAACAACACCTACTTCTACTCCACCATACTAATGTAAACATGAACAGCCAATAAAGTCCGCTCAAACTGTAATACGTTACGTATACTGACATCTTATTGGAAACGATAAAACATCAAGGCTGTTGACCTTGAACGCAGACGCAATGTTTACCGTAGGTCAGTGACGCCAATTATGTATAATGCTGCCGCGCGGTGCCACTCGCAACTGTTCCGCTACTGCCTACTTAGCACTATATACGATCGCTCCAATGTTAAAGAAAACCCTATATGGAAATAATGACTAATCAATGCAAGAACCGTTAGCTGTTGACCTAGTTAACAGTGACAATTCTGAAATTGGATACCTTGGTGTAGTTTTAACTAGTTTTGATATCTAGGCTACAAATATTGTGGTCAAGATACTTCTTGACTTCTGAATGTTTCATAACAAAACATCAATCACTGTCATTGTTGTAAACTGTGTTCCAATTGAGCTATTTCTCATCAGTGTCACCACTTGCTCGAGCACTCAGGTCAAAGTGAGGTGCGAACGCGTAAAGGTGTATGGCACGCATACACTCCGGTCGTAAGCTACGGTGGCGCCTTGCAGGAAGAACAACAACTTCATTTGTCAAACAACCGCAAGCCGGGGAGCGACGCGCAGCCGCCGGCGCTGCTTGATGTATTGCGAATGGCGGTAATTTTGAAGTTCGCGTTCCGTTTGCTATTCAAAACAGCATAAACTGCCACCGTTCTACGTTTCCCTATAATTTTGCAGCAAATGACGAACGATCTGTTGTTTAACTGCCACTCAGGTGTATCCGAATGAATTCGTTGTAACACCCCACCCTTTCTTAAGTAATAAGCTATAATTTTGATAATTGACTCAAAGGGAAAGCAGGGTTCGTATTGCTTGGAGTTTGTTTATTGAAACTTAAACACCTGCTATGTCCCGGAGCGTTAGAAATGCTTTATCATGTTATTATCTGAGGAAAGGCTATCATTACCTAGTGCTATAAATATTTGTATAGTTGAAGGAAATTGGATATGATCTTGTGTACTATCATCATCATCTGGCTATTGATCTATTATACAAAGGAACCAATTAGTTGTTAGGAAAACCGCGAGTATTCCGTAATGAGTAATGACTGGCCAGTTTGCTGGTCACTATCGTCATCGTCTCAATATAATATCTATTAGACTATCACTTTCAGTCGCCGAGTGCTCTATTGTCTGCGATATGATCTTTTTTTCTTTTAATGAGCCTGTAGATCCGGCTGATCGTTACCTAATCAGGTACACTGACGCACTTGTGGGAACTTCGGGTTAAGCAATTTGTTTCACACTAATCTTGGATCGCGATGTTGCCTGCATGGCTGTTGTTGCATAACCTGTGAGGATAAAGTTTGATATCTAACTGATTCCAGGTATCGCTTGGCTAAATAGAAATCCAAGGTTAATTACAGTCACAGAAATTGCAATTTTACGTCCAATTATGCGTAATAACTAACTTGGCGCCCGACACAATAGATGTCTAAAGTTATTCATACACGTACAAGCTCAAGACAAAATCTGTTATAATATATGAAAATCATCTCCTGCGTCTTGCACAAATTTCCCGAAAAAATATTTAATATTACTCAGATTTTTTCACACAATATCCAGTTTACTGACAGCATCATATCTCATTCTAAAAACTGTTACTGATTCAATTATAAACGTTTGTATATCAGATTTTGTATACATGAAATCATCATTTATTATAAAAACAATAAACAGATGTACAATGACTAAGTTACAAATTCGTTTTTCTTAGACAACTGGTAAATCTCTTGCAAAATAATTTATGATTTCTGGTAAGTCTGGAACTACATTGATTTATTTATCTACACGTCTAAAATCCTAATTTATAATAAGTCCAAGAAAACTCCGGTTTGCTAAATTGAACTTTTCATCCAGGAAGTATTTACTTTTCAAATTGAATTGTATCGTATGACAAGTTGTTTAAGCGATTGCACTTACACAATGTTATAGTTTTACGCATTTAGAACAATAGCTTCTAAAGTTCAAGCTTTACAACAGAAATAAAGGTCTATAGGATCATGGATCGATTATGTTTACCACTATGTACTTCATTGAGCCCAAGCTTGTTATTATTACGTACATCTCGTCACCTATATGAAACTTTATAGTGATCGGGATATGGGTTCATGTGCCGATGCCGTTCCAGCTTCATCATTAACATCCGTAGACATAGAATTGTGCAATTTAACATCCTGTAGGTTACCGAAGGCACAATCGCGTGCTCCTCTACAAATACTTTCACAAAGGCAGCATCATTCGAGCTTCAGAGACACAATTCAATTGGCCACACACTCCTATGCATCGTCCACAATGCACATATTTCCCTTCGTACATGAATCTTTTGTGTAACTCGGCACGTTTGCAAGTGTAGAGGTCGGTGGCTGAGGTCACTCTTTCGCGACGGGTTCCGGGAACATATGACAGGTCTCTCATTGTTCGCAAATTGTTCTGCGCAAGGTCCTCGTGTAAATGTCAATCCGGCGCCGGCGCCGACGCGGCCACCGCCAGTTGGTTAACAGAACTGTTTGCTATCGCTAAATATAGAATGTGGACGAGTTTGCGTTCTTTTTACGAGGTAAAATAAATATTGGATGCTATGATCATACCGTTCTCTAAATGCCATTTCAAAGTTTTTTCGCATCGTTGATGGTGGATGCAAATTAAGAAACAGATAAACCAGGCTACATAAAGCTTCATTAGATTTCATATTTAAACCCCTAGTTTGTTTAAACACACACGTCTTCTAAAATTGAAATAAGCAGAAACTATAACAATATACTAAGAAAATAGCATCAGAAAGCTTTAAATATGCTAGAATTACTAGAAAACGTCCATAAACAAATCTTCACGCGTTACGCATATAAACTGGGTGATCGAAGGATATATTTATTTGTTTAATGACTCGCTTGATACGAAAGAACTAGTCTTGCACGGGCCAAGAAACGACTTCTATTTGTGTACAAGATTGATACCAGTTGGAATCAAGTAGTTACCAGAACCTACTACGTATCGGGAAACACTCATACCTGAATGCAGTGAATAGATACATGCGATGAAGCCTGTTAATCATACGTTATTCAATGTATCTCTGATCTAAGTTACTGCCTATGTAATTTAATAGTGTCCGTCCTTTTAGCACTTAAATGGATAATGTATCAAAGTCAAAGATCGACTCTTCAATGGGACGTGTAATGAATACGGGTGTGCGTTCAGGAAGTAATGGTACATTGAATTATTAATTATGTACTAGATGTTCTAGTTGCAAACTAAGCATAATATAATGTCCCCACTTGTGTGCCGTATCCCACCAGTCACTGGTCCTCGTTAAGAAAGAGGAGGACTACATGTCCCAGAGCGGATTGAAAAATGTCAATATCTTAATTTTTTTTTTGTTTTTCCAACTCGTTTTGAGAGTAGGTTGTGGTGATGAAAACACGAACACAAAGTAATTCGCCTCCCTGGATGACCATACAACTAGTAATTCGGTAAACCTTTAAGGTACCACTGCTTTTCAGTTTTTGTTTATGGGATGTCCTTTCATTTTTTCAGTGTTTGCTGGTGTCTCATGGTCCTTAACGACAAGCAGTCTTAGTTAGAATGGCCAGCCTGTGATAGGAGACATTGTCGTCGGGCAAGACAACAGCAACCTAAGGCTACTGCTCCCATAAAAAGTTTGGTCCGCTAATGAATCTGCGGTGACTTTTCTGTGGTCTGCTTTAAGTGTTTAGAACTGACGTCATCTCCTTGGTATTATTTATTAATGACGTAAAAATGGTTTTATATAATATTATCTGTGCCTTTTATATATCGGACGCTGGATGTGTAACACTGTTGGTAAAACAAAATAATAAGTAATTTTCAATTGTTTTTGGCGTCGAAACATCACAGATGCAAACTTCGAGCTTGTTGTGTGTGTGTGTAATGCTTGAAATTAAATTCACAGTAAAAATCAAAATATGTCTGTAAAAGCTGATGTAACACAAAAGTTTCTTCTTCACCCTTAACCCTTTATTTTTACTTTCCTCAACAATTCTTTTCAGAGTTCATAATACTAGTCCGTTCCAAATGCAAATAATTTCTATGAGACTGCCTCCATTGATACTACACAATGAGCAAATCATGCGCACCATCGGAGGGATGGCGGAAATACGACGCCGTTATGATGTTGCGCTTTTTACAATGAACACTATGGCGTTTTGAAATATCACTTAGAAAAGAAGTTTGATCAGTTCCGTAAATGGACATTTGAACAGCTTGACATGTTACAAGTATCAGCCATAAGAGAAATTTAATGAAATCATTTCCGCTACTGATTAGGTTTTAGAAAAGGTCAATGGAACCAATTGCCTTCAAAAGCTGAACTAATGTCAAAATGATTACCATTGTATTTACAATTCTCATAACTGATTTTGAGTGTTATGCCACAATGTTTTAATAAATTCCCCAATGAATAAACCTACAAACTAATACCTTAGAGATGTTCAGTACTAAACTGCATATATAGTAGCCCAAAAAAACATTAAATGTACTTTTTATAGCTTCAATACAGTTTTATGTCGCAATAACGCCTAGAAATGTTTAAACTAAAAGCTGTCATTTAAAATAATGCTGAACGTCTAAAGGAACATGTTGTCGGCAAAAAAGTGTAAAATAAAAACAAATGAATTCATGTCCATAAAACTATTTACGACGATGCATGTACAATATTTTAAACAACGCCTTCTACCATTAAATTAATGCGAAATAGCCCGTGGTGAGTACACAAGCATGTCAACTTGACTAATTTGTGAGTTAAGAATTTTAGTGCTGGACTTATTTCCAATTTTATAGTCCGCGACCTCGCTTGAAAAATTTTATGTTAGAAAATTTACAACTCATTCCCATGTCCCTTTGAGTTACTGATGTTTCTGCCGTCACTTCTTGGTACGACTGTAAAGACCCTTTTATCGTCGGAGCTACTTTTTTTTATACAACCAAACCGCAGTCAGCAAGCACGGTAAAATATTGTGATATATGACTTGCTAATAAAGGTTTCATTAAGTGCTAGGATGCATGCGAACGTAGCGCCACAGTTGCGCCACTATCGTGCTAAACTTTAGCGTTGGCTAATATAAAACACTTAAAAGGTCATTACGAAACAAATTTCTTAAGATAAACACATTATTATCAATTCGATCACGTAATAAAACAAACACGGTTACCGCTATAGCCTGATTAATAGCTATAAATCTTCTCGTATTTGCAACAAGGAGACAAACGTTTGTCGCAATGGCTAACGTAACTCGAATAATTAGTAAAATCACGATTTATCCTACTTTCTAGGTCTCTTCCGATCTGCACTATCGATCATCGGAAGATATCGATCTTATCTCACGATCAATTACTTACTGCGTAGTGGGAAACGGTACTTTATGAACATCTACTTATATCTGATTATCTCCAGCGATTTCCACTTTAATTACTTAATTGTGCTATCGAATGCAACTTTAATCTTTTTTTACAATTATTGTAATGTGCATACGTTTTCAAACTAAATTGATATTATACATTTGGTTGATCTCCTATTTCTACAGGTCATTACTGATTCATAGTAGTCATCTACTCCTATTGTTTTATTAACGCTCAAGATTGTTTTAAATACGATACAAACTCAAAAAATAGCCTTCGTTAGTTAGCATTTTGGATGAAATACGAAAAAGTGATTAAGTGAAACAAAACATTAATAGTACCAACATTTTCACCAGCTTCATTCTCTTATTCAAAAGTGTCATTGAAATTTTTGTGTTCAATCTGTGTTGGATCAACCTAATTTTTTCGCATACCCATTAGATAAGTATGTCTTACTTCTACAGTAAGTGGGTATTAGTCAGGTATTCAGGGCAATGGCTCGCTTATATCATCCGCGTAATATCATGAGTGTGCACCTACTTCTGTTAGAGGTCATCGGTCATTTTAGCATCGTACATCATCACCTATGCGGCTGTCAACAGTCAATTTGCAAGTTATATCATTAACATTTGGTCTAAACTTGGTCCTTATTTTTCAATTAACTGTTTACGAGTAGCCGTAACAGCAGATCCGTCGATCAATGAGGTTTAGACTTCCAGTTGGCTTGAAGTTTGAACAGGTGACTGTCCTGATTGTTAAGTTTTGTGCTGTTTTTTTGTACCTAATCTTTAATGAAAGAAGAACACTTTCTATTTCTATATTTTTTCATTCATCTTTTTTTAATGTTCTTACTACTTGACTGATTGAGGTAAGTTGAGCAGGGACCCCGAAAAGTCCGCCCTGTAGGATCCTGAATACTTATCCACGTCAGGTGATCATTATACAATGAAGTTGTCAAATGTCAGAGGTGCTTGGACTTTGAGTTAACACACCAATTTATGCTAACCAAGGATGCATAAACGATTCTGGTAAATATCTGGTGTGTTAGCATCAGGCTAAATACACGGAATCTGTTAGCAGTTTCTTATTTGTTCAATGTCTTAAATATGGAAGTTCCGTGACCGTCGAAATGAATTTCGTAAATCTTTAGTTCTTTTTTATGCGCAAGAGTGTAAAATCACTGGGAAGTAATTATTTACTCAATGCGCCTCATTAGGAACTGTTTATTTACCGTCACAATTGTGCGAAATTTCGAAAGACCCTTAAAATTTTTCGCGTACTTTTTGGAAACGGTCAGTCACCGCAACTTAAAGTCAATTATCTATCTTCAAAAACTACACTCTTGAGGTGAGATACCTGTTTAATATTTGATATGGCGCCACGGTAATGGCTAATTAGTAAGATCAAAGGGTTAAATACCAAACAACTCACCAATGAAACTACAATTAATCATCGATACCACTTGAGAGAAAGTACTGACTCACTGCCCGGAATGTGATCTTCATTTGCTTGTTCCTAATAAGAAAAAAAATCGAGTGCGTCAGTTAGTTGCGCCTGCGTCAATGTTACATCACTAAGAAATGTCCCGTCACTACAAAATGTACCGGAGATCCGCAATTTGCAGTTCTTACTTGCAATAATTACGTATGAAATTCTGATACACCGAGTCATACTACACACTCACACAGTCAATTAGGTTGCAGAGAGACATTAGAAGACCAAAATGGATAAGTTGATGATATTTCGAAGATTTCGGGTAAGACTTGATGTAGAACAGAGAAGCGTCCCACAAAATGGAAGAGGCATATACTCAGCAGTGAAAGAAACAAAGCTGCCAACGATGATGATAATAGTTATATTGCAGAAATTACTTCTTGTTTTGCAATGAATGGTAAAATAGTATCATATTGTTATGGCTTCGTAGAACATAACATATATTATTATTTGGAACAAGTTTATTTATTATTTAACTGTGGATCTACGAAGCGCAGTGCATTTGCGTGAGTCACCGTAGAACGGTCCGTTATATCGGTCATTGCTGATATAATGATTGATGGGTAATGAATAGGCTCTGGCTCGTAAAGCCCCATAAATAATCATTGCTTCACGTATTTACACAAATTACAAGGTTTAGGATAATGTACACAGCTAGAGAAACTGATATTTCATTATGTTTAGCAAGGTTTAGAAGATTGTATAAAAGTTGATGTTTTTGTTATGTTGATTCGATTTTGTCTGATTCTAAAGAATGACGATTGGAATACTAAATACCTCCCTTCTTAATGATGGCTATCTTAAAAAAAAAACAATTCTTTCAACTAACACGAAACAATGCAATATGAAACACTCTATCAGAGAACCTATTCGCACAAAAACTGTGCAAAAAAATGCAAGTGATGACTTGAAGCACGAAGAAGAAAAAATAACAACGATGCCCTAACAATGATCTTGCCGATCGAGGTTTACCCACAGCGACTGTATTTAATGGCGTTCTAGAGTAGTTGTTGAGAGCTTTGGTGTGCTGCTCTTTCATGTGTCCTCCAATAACAAGAATATTAAACTTTAGCCGAAAAGCTTCGAGTATACAGCGGAGAAGTAAACACATCCTTGTCTGCCTAGTAAAAGGTATATAAAGTTCCTCAAATGTTTTATACACCACTTAACGACCCAGAATTTGAATTATAAATGACCCGAATACAGCAACGCCTAGAAGATGGTGCATGACTTTATGAGCTGAGCCGTACAGCAGACGAATCTAACAAATATGCGGGCTTCGCTATACTTTTAACGATTCGGCCGAAAACTGATCAAATAATTGGAACGAAGTTCCTTTTCGCGCGTTGTGTGCGCATGTTTCTCTGTCTCTCTCTCTCTCTCTCTTATAGAAAGCAAGCCAGATATTTTCATTTCTATTTTTTTAGGGTTCCGTAGTCAACTAGGAACCCTTATAGTTTCGCCATGTCTGTCTGTCCGTCCATCCGTCCTCGCTTAATCTCTGTGACCGTTAGCACTAGAAAGCTGAAATTTGGTACCAATATGTATATCAATCACGCCGACAAAGTGGTAAAATAAAAATTGGAAAAAAATGTTTTATTAGAGTAGCCACCCTATATTATTATGTAAAGTGGGAAGTGTTTTTTTTTTAATTTCAACCCTAACGTGTGATATATTGTTGGAAAGGTATTTAAAAATGAATAGGGGTTTACTAAATTCATTTTTTGATAATGTCTATAATTTCGGAAATAATCGCTCCAAAAGTAAAAAACAATGTGTCCCCCCCCCGTCTAACTTTTGAACCATAAGTTTAGAAAATATGAAAAAAATCTGAAAAGTAGAACTTTATAAGGACTTTCTAGGAAAATCATTTTGAACTTGATTGACACAATAGTTTTTGTACAAAAAAGACAAAAAGTTGTACAAAATAATTTCCTCCTCCACCTTTAAACTCATAAGTGGGAACACTTATTGTGACGGACGGGAAACTACGGAACCCTACACTGAGCGTGGCCCGACACGCTCTTGGCCGGTTTTCATCTCGTAGCCACGGTATTGTAGCAAATAGTTTCGTCACTATGTTATGTTATGTGTTGTCATATCAATTTTAGTCATTGCTTTTCTAGTATTCTCATGTGATTAGGGCCACAATAGAATAACCCCAGTCACCATAGAGCTTTTTTTTTTTCGGGTGGAAATCATCCAATGACTTCCCCCGCTCTGGGCGGAGCGGGGGGGCATGTCAGACTTGTACTGACTAAAACCCACCCATGTTCCTTCTATTGCCCTTTACGTTCCGAGGCCGCGGTATCTCTTTCGAACAACCCGCAACCCCGGCAGGCGGAGGCCCTGGCAAGCCCCTCTGCTTTACTGACTCTCTTTGAGGCGCGCGTGAAACACGAACGCGCCGTCGACACGGCCTGTCGTCAATAGACGGGCAGACGGTGAGCTACCCATTGCTCACCGTCCACAGGCCATAGTGCTTACCTACAGTCAATAGATGCGTGCCTGCATATCTACATACATACTTCTTTTGTCAGGTGTACCATAGTGCATTGGAAACTCACATGCTGTTTTATTGTCTCGTTACCTACCAGCATTTTATAGTGCCTGTAGCCGGAAGTTATGAGCGCACTTTACACACCATAACGGCCCCATTTAAACGGACTTCGCAGATGTTTCACCATCGCAAAACTAATGCCATTAAATGCTCGTTATATTTGAGAATAAAACTTGGAATGCTATTCATCATCTTTACTTTACCTAGAATGCCTAGCTTGTTGCTGAGCCCCGTTTTGTAAAACGAGCTTGAAACATGTTGATGTTTGGTGATCGGTGGGCGAAGTTCTGTTCGCGACAGCTAGAAACGATTGGTAATATTCGAAAAACCATTACGGTACACTTACAGGTAGATACGAGTACTTCATAATTTTATGGAATTTTCGTTCTCCCAATATTTTACTCAATTAAAACTGCGTGGTTCATTTGTAACATGGGTGTTCCAGGTAGTAAAACTTGGTGTCAATGATTAACGAGTAATTAATTGAATACACTTGCAATGGTACCCACATCATTGGTTTATACATACTTACCTAGCCACAGGTGCATCACTAATGCAGTATGCCTAGTCATTTGCTAAGCGTGCCAAAAATTGCGCGAAATGTTAACGGGGGAGGCCCATGTTTAGTATCGGTTGCTGACTAATGCTGAAGTCATGAAACCTTGTCGGTAAAGTCACCTTCAGTGCTTCATGCAACTAATCAGTGTTGACGGAACAAATAGGTATAATATCTGGTATTTAGGCCGAGGTGTAGAGGCGCCGCCGAATAATCTCCGAGACAAAACATTTTGCTGTGACCAAAGTAACTAGGGCAAAACGTAATGGCGCTCTAAACTGACTCACTGACCATTACTCTGTTACGCAAACAAATATTTGGATATCATAAAAAAGACCAGATTACGTATGATTTAAACGATGCTACTTGATACCATGCCTCCCACGTTACACCCACGTAGAAAGTTTCTGCTTAGCTCCCTTTGACATATTGTTTTGTAAGTTACTTTCTTTCTGGTTTAAGAAAAATGATAGAGGTAAGTTCCGTCTTCTTCCCGTATGAATATTTAATCGGATAAACCGTAAGGTCATCCAACAGTTCATGGGAATGGAGATCGCAATTAGTGCAACTAATGAACTCGTGTTTTCAATAAATTTACATCTAATCGAATGCAAACTGCTGCTTCACTGTGGCAGTCGTGGCGCCTAAGGGCACACACACAGTTGACTCAAAATGTTCCACTTTGTTAACTCGATAGCAGGTATGTACGAAAGACTCATCTTTTGTCGTTTCCTTTGTCTGTGCAGATCCTTAAACGCAATTAATGGAACAACCCATGCTCAGGTCAAAATGATTAACAGCATACCAAAAATACCAAGTTTTGTTAAAAGAATCCGATTTCTTGTAAATAACTGTATGCCTTTTTCAGTAAAAACGTAGGTACATAAGTACGGTAAACATAACGTCTTGATTTGTAGATATGTTGGGAACGTAACAAAGGAACATAAAAGTGTAAATGGAAATTCTTTTACAAATAAAAGGTCAGGTTGAGACCGTGATATTTAAGATTACTTTTACAACGTGGTATTCGTATAAATCAAAGCGACACTTGGATGAATTCATGGAATATTATTGTGTTGTAAACAGATACTGGCTGATCATTCCTTCTACGAATGAATGTGCAGCAATTCAGGGACAAATAGCCACGGTTTTTTTAAGGTATCTTTTCTAACTAAACTTACTTTGAGGTAATTGTTGGTGCAGTGTATGGCTGTTAATTAAGATAAAGGAGTATGAATCCTAGCCAACACCTAAATAGTGCAGCTAATATGTTTGACCTACAAAAGACCGCGGTTTTGTGAAACCTGGATGAAACTTTCATTGAGCAGGGAAACATAAAAAAAGTAGGCTAGACTTGGCCTTAATATAAAAGCATGTAAAGAAGGCTGTCGTTGATGACGGACGCTATACCTTTACGCTATAGCCATAAAAGTTTTTTTTTTAAATATATTTTATTAAAAAAAGGTGTCCATCTTGTCTGTTACAATACTCAGGTCGTTGACATCGCCACTTCAGTTTCGAATTTTCTCTCCAATTCGGCACTATGCTATCAATCATTCACAAGTAAATATATAAATATATTTAGTAGTCTTACTACTTCAAGTTATGAATGAATATTATAGTGATTTTACATAACAACAATAGCGCGTGGGTCGTATCAAATGATTCAATTGTAGGTAGGCATGTAGAATTCCGTAGTACTTTCTTTGCTAGGAGAAAATATTGGTTATGTAACAGTTAAATGATTTATTTGTTAAGTATATAATTAATTTAACACGTAGTTTTTGAATGTTTACATATTAAGTGATGTTTGGAATCATAATTGTATAGGATAAAAATATTATTAAGGCGCGGCAATAAGCTAATCTTTAGGTATTTACGAAAGTGACGCTAGCTGCATACTAGGCATGGTCTGACACAAGTACATGACAGTATTCCATCCAAAGAATAGAAATAAGGTCGAAAATATTTCGGTGTTTGATTTTATTTGAATATCATGTCCGCCAAAATGTAGGTCATTTTGCAGTTTTTATTGAATATAAAAAAAACACAGCTCAATGTTTGAAAAATTTTAGATATCTCTTTAGTCTATACAATTTTCTTTGTTATAGATCAGATATAAAAAATATGATGGTTGTCGCTGAAAAAATTGAGAATTTCGAGACGAAAAAAATTTTTTCTTGGTCTTTTTAAACATTTTTTTTTCGTAGTACTAGACCACTAGATGTTTTACGAAGTGTTTGCTTTGTACAGCGCCTTAATGCTTTTCTCGGCGGCCATTGATCACATTGACCATTGATACTAATCATTGCTTAAAATTATATGACACACACATTGACGTCTCATTGAGTGACGATCTGCTGGCCTACTATGACGTCTTAAAGCAGAACTTATTCCACTGAGGAAAAGAGATGGTGCTAGACACCCTGTATAGCTCTGTCTTTTTTCCTCAGTGGAATAAGTTCTGCTTTAAGACGTCATGGTAGGCCTACAGATCGTGTTCAAGTTGCACTCGTAGTAAGAAAATGAAAATATATATAAATACTAGCTGTGCCCCGGCTGAAAAAGAGGTTTTTGCAGTGGGCACAGAATATTTGAAATTTATTGAAAAGAAAGAATCTTTAGTTGAAAACTGAGGGACTACAAGTAACAAGATTGGGTTATTCTTATTTATGTGGTTGGAGGAAAAAGAGTAAAGGAAATCCTAGGGTCCGTAAATAAAGTCTATTGAATAGATACTCAAAATCAAGTACCTAGATAGTATTCTTACACTAGTTACGCGAACGGCAAACGAATGGCCAGCAAACTATTTGCGCAGGGGATATTGTATTTTGCATCGCTGGCAATCTTGTTACTTGTAGTCCCCTCAAAAGCTAATCTTCTTAGCAACAAATTAAAGATTTGACTCCACCATACTTACCATTGACCTCTAATAACTTTGATAGAAATCGAAACCCAACACATTAACCGATCAAAATATTTACCTAAATCAAAGTGAAATCTAAAGTAATAAACAACGATACTGTTGTACGGCATTAGTATAGGCGATATTATGCTAATAACACGACCCAAGGCGACTGCAAGACTTGTCGACGTAGGCGCCACCTACCTGCGTCGGACGAAACCGTGTTCCCTCGCCTTTACATCATTTCATTAACATCTTACAAGAGCTTTCGTGTAGCCCACCACAGTTTTAATGGAGACAGATATCTGTTGCATACAAATCGTCAGCCTTGACAGTATATTTAAAAACAAAAAAAAATACGTTTTGCATCAAAAATAACTGCTATAGTATTTGCAAGGCAAATTTTATGCCTTCGAGTAATGGGCTGGTTTATTGCTAGAACCATATGCTAGCTAAATTGTGACCGTCCGTCGTCGTCGTTTTCGTGTCGTTTCATTGCCCCAGGTCGCGTAAATACTATGAAAAAATTTAAACCTATAACCGTAGATGTGCTAGACTATAAAACAAACTCATCAAGTACTTTATAGCTCCATAACGCCTTTATAAAATTAAATGATTTTATTGAGAATTGTGCAATAATATTAACGTTATTAAATACCTTAATACGGTACTATAAACGGGTTCGTCATTCTTATAAAACAAAGGGACGTGATTCGAAACCACAATATCCCGCGAGACCAACGCCTTAGCCATTTGGCTATTGTTAGTTTATTTTATTCGTGGGTAGAAACTTGCGACCATATTGTTTGTAGTGTATTTCCAACTTTATCGTGTACGACAGAACAAACTTTTTTCAGTCGTAAAATACGAAGACACAAAGTTCCGTTAGGATCTTCAACATAATACCTAAATGTTCTTAGAAATAGTATATTTTCTATATTCCCACCGTTTTTGAAATTGTATTTATCTCAATTCTACGATGTTTTTTGTCCATAAAAGGTTAGTTAGTTAAGGGATAAACAACAAACAGGTATTATGTGACTCGCTAACCTTCATACTACCAGGACATGAGATTTCACTTCCTTCTGCGCAGCAGTTATGCTAGCGAAGGAGGTGGCTGGATGTTTGAGGGACCAATGCAGCCGCTGCCGGAAACGCTCCGCGCGTCGGGTGCCGCGAGAAGACTCCTGGCCACCGTAGACGCAGGTTTGTGGACGGTGAGCAATGGGTAGCTCACCGTCCGTCCGTTTAGTGACGACAGGCAGTTTCGACGGTGCGTTCATGTTCCACGCGCGCCGCAAAGAGATGTCAGCAAAGCCTGCCAGGGCCACTGCTTGCCGGATTTTCAGTTTGTTCCAAAGTCATACCGCAGACCCGGAACACAAAAGGCAAAAGAAGGAACATGCATGGGTTTTAGTCGATAACACTCTTGCACTCCCTCCCGCTTCGCCCAGAACGAGCGATTTTTTGACGATTTCTGAAAAAGAAAGACATGAGATTTTCGTTACGCTAAAGATACATGCAATATACCTACCTAAAAAAATGGATACAGAGCTCGTCGGCCTAGGCCAAGACCTCCCCTCATTCCTTCTTCCTCATTCTCTTTGCAGAGACACAACTTTTTTTTTCCTCTTAGGCTTCACAGGTGCACAGTAATACGACTTCATTTTCTAAGTATTACCGTTAGTAACCTGGTGGAAAAGTCAGGATGGACACTGGGAAGCATTGCAGTGCTCTTCTTCTTGACAATTCACGAGGTCGCCACGTAAGGCGCCAGTTTCTGTTTAGTCTGCCGCGACACTGTCTCAGCGCTTCAGTCTTGCAACATGCAGGATACATTGCCTAATTAGTTCCATTTCAATCTAGCAGCTTTAGGACTTACGTAGGCAATTTTCGTTTTGAAACGCAGAGTAGAGTTTCTTATCCGGTCAGTTAATTTATCACTCAATCTGCTCGCTGTATCACCCATCGGCAAACCTTGCGTTTGGGCTTCTGGAAATAGTCAAAGATTAAGTCGCGTATTTATTTCTACTGTTGATCAACGTCTCTGTCGCCTACTTCTGCTAAAATGCACATAGATTTACGTAGAAGTACTTTAACACGTTCAGATTCCTGTTCCAACCCTTCATGAAATATATATGAGAACCGTTTCTAAACCAATAAATCGTTTATGACAGTATTAAAAACGGACTCTATTTCCCCTTTAACATTTTCAATCATCGATATAGATATGCGATCAGAGCTTGTGATAGTAATCATAATACTGATGATAGTTCATGCAAACGGATTACGTTTGCTTAGTGAACAATAGTTTATTGTGCAATTATGCTATCACTTGCATTTCATCTCATCGAGAGGCTCTTCAATCGATGGTCTACGTGGTTGCGGGAATATTCTCGTTGATTCGATAAACATTGCTGCGTATGTAAGGTAGGTTTAGCTTCCTCTATGAATGTTAGGGACGTTGTATGAATGGCAGAAGTGTGTTGTCGTTTCAGAGTCGTTACGTCACGTCGATCGTCATCTGTATAACTGTCAAGGTGCACGTTGCGTAAGCGCATCCGTGAGGTGTCATTGACATTACGGATGTTATGTGATTTGTGAATAAGGGATCTGTTAGTTTTGGCAGTGAGTGAGAGAGAGTCATTTTTCGTAATCGTGCACTTGTTGGTATTAAGCTACTGTGTCTAGGAAAGTTTGTTTTTGGTCTATGGAGTTCGTAGCTATTTCGGAAAGTGCCAGCATTAGATCTGCCTTATAAAGCCTTTTTTCTATACTGATTCTCATTTATTTATTTATTACTGATTCTGTAATTATTAGTAAGTTTGTTTTTATTTAAATTTTTAGGTGCTTGTTAATTCCTCGCAGCTTTCTTTTCTTAAGGAACAAAAATGATGGCAAGAAGTACATAAAATATTACGACCTACATGTTTCGCCCCAAATAGAATGGGACAAGGGCGGGAAAATGATGAAGTAAACCAAGCAGCGCCTAAGTAAAGACGACTGAAATTATGAATAATAAGAAAAATAATTTTCATTGAAGTATGTAAATCTTATTTGTTTCACTTTCGTGACTTTGCAAGCACATAAGAATAACTTTAGAGTCACGCATTTTTTTTTACCAATAGATAGAAAGGATTTTGATCCAAACTCCCACTATAGTCCTCCTGACCGTTTTCGGCCACGGCGGCCAATCTCAGCGGAGATTAGCGCGGGAGATGTTATTATAGTACCTACACAAGTGTGTGCGCAGGCACAGGGACACTCTCTGTCCCTCACTCCCATAGTCCGATGAGATGGCAATCCGTCACGACTGGAGAGAGATCAAACTTCCAGTAAAATAGGTGCCAATTTAATATTATAAAACTATTTAAGCACGCCTTCTAAACACCGTGTTTCCTAATGACACCTAATATTGCCATAGTTGCCGCAATAGTACTTATTAGTAAAGCCATTATGAAATAGAACAATCTTTAATTATTGTTTCAAAACGAATCAAGAGTTAAATGAGCGACAATGGCCTAATTGCGCTGTTAGTCGCTGCTGATGGAAACTTGGCGACAGACCATACTTCAATTAATAAATTACAGTTATTATAAATGCAAAGATGAGATTATGACGCCTTTAAGGCCGAAGTGGTGGACTGATTTTGATTTCAATTTTGTACATATTTCATTTCAGTCAGTAGTCATAATTATTGTAGCCTTGGCTTTATATGAACACTAGCTTTTGCCCGCGGCTGCGCTTGCGCTAAATTCGGGGTAACACAGTTCCCCTTAACTGATTTACAGTACCTGCTACCTGTAGTTTTTGCCCTTGCGCCTAATTTATTGTAATAGCAATGTTAAGTTTTCCCTTTTCTTCCCTCTTTCTCCCACATATCTCAATCTATTTTTTTTAAAAGATAGCCTATGTCCTTCTCCAGGGTCCCAACTATCTCTGTACCAAAATTAATCAAAATCGGTTTAGCTATTTAGGTGTGAAGACGTAACAAACAAACAAACTCACTTTCGCTTTTATAATATTTGGAAGAAGATTTCCAAAAGAGCTTAACTATTATCAGTATTATCTACCACCACTCATAAATATTCGTTCTTTTTGATTGTAAATTAATTATTTAATTTATATCATCGCATAAATTGCATATTATGTATTGCAGCGTAAATATTTATAGCATTTAAACCTGATTACCCCATTAACTCCGCAAAAATCAACCCAATTCTTGATGAGGTGAGCACGTGCAATATTTACACAATAAAGATATATATTCGGCATTTCCCAACCAACCGACAAACAAGAAAAACAAAGATCGAACCATTTTGTAACAGAAATTTCACGCGCTCATAACGTTAGCTTACGTTACGTAAACCCAGTGCGAATTCGAATCGAAGAACCAGATCGCTTGATTTATGGCGTTGGCAAACTGTGTGTGGTGTCGTGACGTGTTCTAATCATATCGAGTTAAATGCCTAATGGTCACTAATGGAAATAATCGCGGGAGAAGATCTGACGAGGACTGTCTGCGACCGCGCGGAGAAAGTGACAAGTTTGCCGCTGTTAAGGCGCAGTTTTATTGCCATGTGTCATTTGTTTAGTTGTTGAGGTTGTGACAGAACTTTTGGTGTGGATATTTATATTGGCTTATGTGGAGAAATGAGAAACTTTACGCAATCTTTTTTAGTTCAAGATTTACTCGTAATTATTAGGGCCTTTTGTTTACCAAATATTGTAGCACCGTTCGCGTAGGTACCTTATAAATCTAAGCTACTTTTAACAGTTGCTTGCTACGCCGTAGTCGGTAAAAAACAAAAAAGACATATCCTTATCCTTACTAATATTATAAAAGTGAAAGTGAGTTTGTTTGTTTGTTTGTTACCTCTTCACGCTTTAATGGCTAAACCGATTTTGATGAATTTTGGTACAGAGATAGTTGGGAACCAGGAGACGGACATAGGCTAATTTTTATTGAAAAAAGTGGGATGTGAGGGAGAACTAGGGATGAAAAGGGAAAACTTAGCGTTGCTATTACAAATCAATCAGGCGCAAGAGCAAAAACTGCAGGTCTGCTTGGTTTGTTATACCGAATTTAACGCGAGCGAAGCCGCGGGCGAAAGCTAGTGCTGAAATAAATAACTACAGAAAATTCAATTGTGAATCAGTCTAGACAGCCTTTTTTGTTTACTACGAAAATTAAACAAAGCATTGTATCGATTACCACTTAAATTCTCATGAATCCGATAAATAATCTGATCGTGATGGGTCCCTCCGATGTTCCTGGGCAAAACTTTAGTATGGATGCTCGAAACTTGCATTTGTATCGATATGTTAGATCGATCTCAAACACAACTACGCAAGACGATTCTAAGATCGTATCGGATGACTTCGATCCCATTCCCCAATTCGCATCATAACGTATCGTCCTGAACAAAAAACAGGAATTATTTAATAATCCTATCGTGTCCTCTCCTTTTGTAATCCTTTGAAATGACCACCATTTGGGACCTTTACATTCATGTCGATGCCGTTATTTTTATATCGATCTCTAAGGATTCATCGTATTCATTCCGCATCGATACTGTGGAGTATCGGATCATACATCACTTATTTTACTCTAAATCTAAACAGGTGCAAATACTTGATCGATTGTTTACGACAACGATAGAACCCACAGATGATAAATTATGTTTTAAAGTGCTATTTTCAAATTAATTCTCAATATTTTCTTTTTACCACAAAACATTCTCGATGTAAGTCGTTGTTAAAGAAAGTTAAATTGATTAACTATGTTCAAGTATCTGAACATGTTATGAATTTAATTAAAAGAAATTTTGTTGGTAATTTTAAGAGTTTGGAGAAGGAGTTTCTCGATTCGGAAATATTAATAAAGCTAACCTTAGTCCTTGGATGAAAAACACCGAATTAAACTCAGTAGTACCTATTAAATCTTTTACTTAAATTTCGTACGCAATAACGTACACATGTTCCTTCTTTGACCCTTTATGTTCCGGGGCCGCGGTATCTCTACCGAACAACCCGCAATAGTGTGGCCCTGGCAGGCCCCCTCTGCTTTGCTGAAATCTCTTTGAAGAGCGCGCGGAACACGAACGCGCCGTCGGAGAGCTATCCCTTAAGATCATAATTTAATGTACAGATAAAACTGAGAGGCTAATTTGTAAACCGTTACAGTTGCGCAAATATCAATATACTCACATAAACTAGTGTTGTTTACTGGCTTTGTGCGAACCTCGTGCTGAAATCTACGAAATAATCTTCACTTAATGCAATTTACGAAGAAAGTGTAAGTAAGAAGATACCTTATCTTTAGGTGTATTTGATTCCAATTAGAATGGGATTATAAAACTGAGTGCTTAGGCTAAATAGGTATCAAGGTATAGTATTTCTGATTTATTTTAATTCGATTTGACGGACAAACAGTTCCCACTTAATGACATGGAACTATTCCTTCGCAACGTTCGAACTACTTTTACTGGGGTATATTTTTTTTCGTGTTACATAAGAAACAAGTCACATATCGTGATCAATGTCTTAAGGATCAGTTTTCGGTAATTAGATGGCATTAGCATATTGCATGAGATATAATCTCTATATTATTTAAGCCGCTAAACATTATGTCGATAGTTAGCAAATACTTAACACATTCCATATAGAGATACATTTGTCAAAATGGTTACTAAATTCTTGTAAAAAATGTTATCAATATCTTTCAAAGTGTTACATAAAAGTCTGCGGCGGACATCTTGCAAAATGACACGATTTATGGTCAATTTTCCGCTTGTTATATAGCATCATATTTCTAACATCGGATTGATGCAATAAATAACACATTATAAGTTATTTATGTTTGGTGTTGAGAGCGTAGAATTCTGCATTAATTACTTTAGCTTATAGACGTAATAAATAACGAGAATAAAATATTTGGTTAACAAATATTAATTAAACGTTGTTTGTTAAACAAGCTAATGTTTGTAAAGCAATTATAGCAAAGAACAAACGTGTCTATGCAGTAGCTACGTAGCACTCTAGCCTTTCACTGTGTTGTTGTTTTTTTTAATCTATAACAATCAAAAGTGATCTTTAGGTATTTGCATATTACGCGATATAGTATCTGTCAAAATATTTTGACAGCCCGCCCGCATCGAAGCCACTGGCGGAGACTACGCGAAACGCTACACATTAATTACATCCGACGTTACTAGTTTTACTTTCATTAGTTATACAAGATATTTACATAATTTTCTATTTGACTAAATATAATTACAACTGCCGATGTCCTTTCCATCGTTTGCACCTTAGGTATTTACTTTTAGTGACATAAGAATACATGTACAAAAACAACTTGGTTGAAATATCTGAATAATTCAAGTCGCATTTCGTAGACGTCTCAAAGGAACATAACAACAAAATATATCGCACAAAACCAATAAGTCTACAGATACACATATTAATAAAATATCGATTGTTGATGGCACACGACTTTGTCATCGAAAGACTTTCGATCAGTTTATTCGAGACAAGAACTTTTATTTTAAACATATTCCTTTGCTCGGAGAGATTGTAGCGGCCAACAAAAGGACCGAAAGTTATGTTATTGCAAAATAGAACGGCTTCATAAATTGTAGGACGTTTCGCTTTTGACAGCCGTCCCGAGGTATGCTTTACGTGAAACTATGCTCCTGTCTTCCGTACTTACAGAATACAGCGACTTGTACCAGTTCATAGAACTTCTTCCTTACTAACAATATCTATTGCCTGAATCTCGTAGCATTGAGATAGCGAATTCTGATAGCTTGTGTCCGGGTTACGGTGATTGTTTAGACCGATACGATCGCCGAATTTCTCACTTCTGTGTCACATTTGAAGAATGTCAACAATCACATGGCATTTGTTGTCTATAAAATAATACAAATCAGTGAATTATCTAAATAGCACTCGAGTCATTGTTGTATTCAATATTGAGTCTAATGGCTACGGAGTTGTGAGAATTTTCTTACAGCGCTGGTACATCATTATCCTATTACAAGACGCACGAATACACTGGAAATACCTTTTTCTGGAACAAAAACGAACAGCCGGTTAATGCTCGAGTTCACAATGAGCAAAGGCGTGACAAGATAAAATCTAGGGAACACCGTCGGCGAATTAAATAAAATATCGCATTGAAAACGGACTGAATAGCCTTTGGGACGACATTAAGCGCAATTACTAGAGCCGGGTCGCTATTCACACGTAGTGGATGGGACGCCTTAAAAAGAACTCGTGATGTGTGATTGCACCCCTTCAATAATGAGATTGTTTGATGTATCGGTGGGTACGCAATTACGCGCCTATTTGAAACGCTGGCTCGAATCGCTCATTTATAATGAGATATTTCTCCAGGCATCTTCAGTAATTCGAAAACGCTTTATATATCAGAAACGTTGGTTGATTTCTAGCGAAAATTACGATGGATTTCTTACGATTGCTATAAAATGTTATTTATTGCTTGTGTGTGATAATTTTACACACATAAATTACTGCTGAGCGTTATTGTATAGGTACAACTTCAGACGACCTGTAAATAGCTATTTGAATAGAACAATAGAAGACTATCTTGTTTTCTTAACAAGTTTAACCTTTGATGAAGCTTAGATTAAATAAACACCAATAATTTATTACAGCGGCCTACGAACGTTGTGAAAAAAAAATACTACACACTACAGAATTGCTCCTGCTTTTCTTGTTTTTCCGCAAAAAATGTTGAAAAGAACAAAATGTGAACTAAAATTACACTACCTCTTCAACTTACTTATTCTGTGAGATATGTTGACAACTCTGTGTCGGGCACCTGGATTCCATTAAAGACACTATAAGCTTAGCTCGTTCCATACCTCGGCAGGGACCTTAAATATATGGGTCAACCCTACCGTCCATGTTTTGGCCCTGGAAGTCATAACAGACAGGGCGCACTGGTTGAAAACCGTAGTAGTCTTGTAAGTTTTTCTAATCCTTACTAATATCATAAAAGCGAAAGTGATTTTGTTTGTTTGTTACGTCTTCACGCCTACCGCCAAACCTATTTTGATGAATTTTGGTAGAGATAGTTAGCACCCTGGAGACGGACTTTTGTCTGTTTCTAACACCCCCACTTCCCTCAAATAGGGGGTGGAAGTTTGTATGGAGCATTCCGCAATTTTCAAGGTAGGAAGCTAAAAATTGGCATGCGGACTATTTTCACTAACAAAAACATCGTGCATCGTTTTGTTTTGGAAATCTGAACCCAACCCCTTAAAATAGGGGATGAAATTATATATGGGACTTTTCGCAGTTTTCAAAGTAGGAAACTAAAAATCGGTACACACACTTTGTTACCAACGAAAAACGAAAAAATCAAGAAATGGGAACTGTGTTACCCCAAATTTAACGCGAGCAAAGCCGCGGGCAAAAGCTAGTTGAATATAATTATCTCGAGGCATTATTGCTTCCCCTGTCATAGACATCACCGGCGCGGCGTCACCTTGAGCAGTCGTGGTGATCAATGCTCTAATAAGAACGCAGAGAGACAGTAATAAACTGGTATCAAATATTAAGTTGTATTACCGAGGCATCACAAATATTAAGCACTTGATAACTAATGCATGGCCAATCACTTCAAGCAGGAAATAGAGAAACCAGGATGACGATGTTATTTCTAGTCTACTTCAATAAAATCGCAAAATCAATAAATTAAATAAAACCAATGAACTTTGGTATTGAAGGTGAAAGTCCATTGAGAACTGTCAGACAGTCTCTAATTAAATAAAAGCAATTTCACATTTAATTCGCAAAAAGTTGATCGTAAATTAGTATAGGATGCAGATACGATCACGCAATTGAAATATTTTAATTCGATCTGTCATTTGTTATCGCATCCAAGACGATGAAAATAAACCCCACTTCATTAAGGCGGGGGTGATAAGATCGCAGGCACGCGAAAGTCACTGATCATCTCCCAATCGCCTAATTTGTTTTCACTTTCTGTTACAAGTATTTATTGTTCCCGCAACAACGATAATATCTGACAAATGGAAATATTGCGCAATACGATTTAGCTTACGTAATTCGCGTAACGTTAGCTCACTTTTTTCTTAGTTTCGCCTGCAGCTTAGAAGGTGATTAAACGATAAATGATCAGTAGCCTTTTGATGTCACTTCGAAGAAAACTTCTCTTTGATGTTATTTTCTAAACAATTGAAGTTGGTTATCATTAGCGCTTTTTTGCCGTTGACAGGGTATTGATAGAAACATCTGTCAGTGTCAATTATTATTAAGAATCGGTAAGGTGCACAAGAAAGTTCCTATTGACACATTTGATAATGGTGATGTTCGTACTCGTATCAGGCGTTGCGATGATGGATTGCGTCAATCCATTATGGATACAATGTAAGATGCCGTGTAACTGTCTAATTGGTTAGTAAATACGGTATCTGTTTTTATAGTGACCGTTTCTAATATAGTGGTCAATTAGAGTAAAAGACAATAAGTAAACAATGAATCAGACTTCATTATTATGAAAAGTCGTTATAAACAAGTTAATAAGACTGCGTTGTCTGTGGTATCACAAGAGACAGCTGGTCTGGTTGTTGCGACGCCTGTTCTTGGCACTAACACTGTCTTATCCTATAAATTATAACAGATTTGCGAAATGTTTTAATCAACATAAATAGGTCAAGGTTTACATTATTTGACATGGTTGTGTTTTACATATTTCCCGTGTAATCTCGGTTTGTGAGTCATGGTGACCCAGATGTTTGTTAGCTGTTAATAAAAACAAATGAAGACGTGTGTGAAAGCTTTTATTCTATGAGGAAAGATTTTCTTCATTTAAACATAGATTAAAAACAATAATAATTGGAAAAGCTGAACATTATTATTTAAGTTTTCTGCAGTTTCAATGTGAAATAACCTAGAAGACTTATTTGAACTGTTTTACAAAAAGTGTGTATCGTCATTCATATTTACTTCGGAAAAGCACAACGAAATTAAAGTACACAGTATGTAGGTACTACTTAACATAACAAAATTTCATAAGAATTTGATGGTCGAATCGGTCGTATACTGGACACTCATGCTGTCACTCAAGATACGAGAGCTTTGTCCAGATTTTCAATATAAATACCAAATAAAGCTTTATCAACTCAATTACTATCTCTGTTTAAGGTTCAAAATTGCATAACCTTCACAATATAGTGCAAGAGTTCGGTATCAGTACATCTTAATTGCGTAAGAGACGGGACATCGCTCAGCGGTCGCCGACTGGAGTTTGTTTTCTTATTTTTAACACAAATATTTATTGCTTAATTAAATTAATGTTTCTTTTCTCTGTTTGGAAAGACAAAACAACATCACTTATTTGCGAACGGGTTCAAGAAAAATGGTGTTTTGAGTACCTCAAATAGATTGTGTTTGTGTGGTGAAGAGTTTGTGTACCTACTCAACACGTTATAACCCAACGAAATGTTTATAGTCGCTTCTGTTTGTGACAATGTACATTCATAAAGTGCGATTGCGAAACTACTACTTGTAGAAGAGCTATGAAAGATGGCAGGATTAGGTGCGAACACATAAACGATGCAACTGTCATTACTATGTCGACAACACGTCGTGTGCACCCGGCTTTCACTGCCTTTATTGTCAGTGCGCTGAAGACGACACTTTCGCCTGACAAATCCAACTCCGCACTGTTTGGTTTCGCGACTTTTAAATATTTCGACATTTCGCTACACTGGCGAAGTTGCGAAATTCCCCTTGACAAGCGTCACAAAAGATAAAATAGTAGGCGCCTATACGCCTATGTTTATTTAAGTATTTCTCTCGCGAATAAGTTTCTTTTTGGTCGCGATGTGGGAACGGATACAACAGGAAGAATGTTAACAATCCGGTCGCACTGAGGATGCTAATTGAGTCTCGGCAAGCGTTACCAGTCTGGAAGCGGCACCTACTATACATTTTCATAATTTCTGACGTTTATTGCGAACTCTTATCGTGAATGAATTTTACTACCTTCCTTGTTAAACGTGGCTGTTGCCAGAGTAAACGTTTTAATATAATGATCCTGTTTCATTCTGTCTGACATTTTTATCTCGAATAGGTGTGTTTTGTGATAAAAGGAAGAAAGTACATATGAGGCAGATTTGTTTGAAAGTGTTCAGAGGTTACAGAAAATCATCCCGTAATCAGGACCAATCAAAAATCCTTAGGATTAAATTATGATTTACCTCGATTTTGACTGAAGAACAATCTAATCCAGTTACAAAATTTGAATATGATAGTCAACATCTTGAAAAGCTGCCTATTTTCATCTGAATAAAATATATAAAATATTACATAAGAAAAAACCATTTTTAAATTAAACTGTCATCATGCTCCCATGGTAGGGGCAACCGGCGACACTTAATGATGACGAGTCGGCCGGCTGCATAGGAACGCAGCTAAATCCCAACGGTGCACAGAATCGGGTGCATTTATTTACATTATTATGTCGGCCCGGCTATTTCTGGTCCACCAGGGGCGAATCTAGATAAAAGGGACAGATATGAACTGACTGTAGAAAAAAAACTGCCTCAATTTTTTTAAATATTTTTTTTTATGTTGCATCCCACACCTTGATAATGATGATCTTAATTTATATGCTGATGGGGCAATGTGTCTGCTTGTTCCTTACAAGACATTAGACCATTAAGTATCCATCGTTACGATATTCCACTGTTTGTTTTGTTTGGAAATGCAAGTGTTGCCTAGGTTATAAAAACTAGACGTGTAAAATTAAGATGTAGTCGACTGAAATAAGCATCATTTCGTCACTATCCTTTATGGATGGATTCACATTCTAATCAGACTTTTTAGGTCGAGCTTTTTAAGAGCTGCTTAGATTAGACTAAGCAGTATTAGAACAGGATGTAAAGGTCAAGTTCCTGAAATTCAAATTCATTTCATTGTCTGAATATGGTACATTTTTATGGTCTTAAATATAAACAAAGGTCTCATCATATTCTGCCACTGGGGGCGAGCAAATATTTGGTACATAAACATAATTTTAAGGACAAAAAATTAGGAATTCAAATTCCAGTTAGTGGCATGTCACTTAAAGAAATATTATCTGGATTAAATTCAATGTCAAACTTTTATAGAGATGTCAAAGTTTATATGATTACAATTTAATTAGGGTGTCAAAGTATCATTCAAATAGCCGTTTAAATTATAGTAAAATATCTTTTGCCCGCGGTTTCACTCGCGTCAAATTCGGTAGCGCCTTATTGAATTGTAATAGCAACGCTAAGTTTTCCCGTTTCATCCCTCTTTCTCCCTCATATCCCACTCTCAATTTTAGCTTATGTCCGTCTCCTGGTTCCCAACTATCTCTGTACCAAAATTCATCAAAATCGGTTTAGCCATTAAAGCGTGAAGAGGTAACAAACAAACAAACTCACTTTCGCTTTTATAATATTAGTAAGGAAAGGATGTTTTTTAATGAACAAGGCTTTAAGTTCCTTTTTAAACTCATTTATATTTAACTCTTTAATTTGCTTTGCAATACGCCATAGAGTAGGGAGGATCCTTCGATCAGACTGTCGTTTCGAGTATGATGGGCTACTGGCCAAGAGGTGCCGTCATATATATTTTTTCTCTTAGTTCGCGGATGAACTATACTAGCGCGATGCAGAATTCTGATGTTAGTTCTTTATTTGTATCATAGATGGCGCTGTAATGTTTTTTGTAGTTAAACGATGAAGTAACCTTCAATAATTAGTTATAATTTGTGAATCTATGTAATCTTGAATTGATTACTTGGATTGGATTTCCTTCCTTAGTTGTAATTCGTAACGTTACTAAACTTCTTTGATGTAAAATTCGTGTTTAATGTGAGCCTTGAAATAATCAAGCAAAAACCATATGATTTATTATAAGATAGTGTAACGTCACGCCTGTAATCCCTGAAGGGGTAGGCAGAAGTGGTACGGTTAGCAAAATAAATAAGTAATCATGTTTGAAAACAATAATGGACTTTTTCTACCCAATTAAATTTAATTAATGGACTGTTTCTTTTCTATTAATTAAAATATACATTGTACTTTATTCGAAAACATTCATAGATTTTTGAGAAAATTCCAACTCTATCTGAAAAGCCTGGTTACTAATCTCTTTTGTTGAATGTACATCCACATTGCGCCAGTTATGTGGAAGGACCTATATAAAAAGGGCAAAAATCCAGACTTAAAACTTACTGATGGAAATAACTCTTGGCCCGACCCTAGAATCGAACCCAGGAATGGCTGCTGAGCATGGGCTCAGCAGTCGTGCTTACAACCCACCACAAACTGAGTTTCTATTATAAAGTAAGAGAAAATATCAAGAACTCCAGAACTAACCTAATTAATTAATAAATCGAGGGATCTGACTAACAAAGATCAATATTGCAACTACGGTAACAAATTGTTAAATAAAAATAATGCCTTATAAATATTCTAACTGTACCAAATACGGCCCTGATTTATCGACGGATAAAAGAAAAGAGAAGGTAGGTTACCGTTTCAATAAAATAATGCATGATCTTGACTTAAGCAGAAGATATATACAAAGTCTGCAAAAGTTTTCAGTTCACCAACATTTAAAACATTATATTTTATCATGTGCCAACTTAATTACGATATTAGTGGCGTTTCGTGTCTATCAAAACAAAAATCGTGACTTCGAGCTGCCAAAAAAAAAGGTGAACTCCAATCTCACCTTGATCTACACTCTTTAATATGCTTATCTAAATTTCTGTTCACGAAATTGGCGACTTGATATCGTCGTTATTTAGTAAACATGGCTGGAAATTAAATTTATGTCTAAATCGAGACAAACAGATAGCAAGACACGAAGTCGCCGGAGGAAACTGTTATCTCCCGATATAAGATTGCGGAGCTCGATAACTTGATCTATCGGAAAAGTTAACGAACCGTGCTTGCATTAAGATTCTTATAATTTTGTTACGAAAGGATTTCTGCTTTAATCTTTTGCCTATTATATTAAAAATAACGATGCCCGTTTCGCATTGTAAGTTATTTTGCTATATCCATAAACATTATCCGTTTTTGATGTTGTTTTAACGATATTATCTTCGTCTGTATCACTAACATACTTTTCTATAACTCATTTTATTGTTGCATTCGTTTTTGTTGGATCTGTCGAAACAAAACTTCCTAGAAGCATGAGTATCATTGACCTAGCCAATTCATAAGAGGAACGGGAACAATGATCTTGACTTCATTTATCATAATTATCCTCTTCCGCTATTGCTTTGGACAGCACCGCGTTGCCAACAACACTAATTGTTGATATGGAAATCGAGATCCCTTGACAGCATTCCAAGTTTGTCATAAATTTATTTTGAGTAAAGCAACTCATCGTCAAAATATTTAGGCATATTGTGTTTACTAACATCGGATTACCGCATGAGCGCCGGCAGGATTATTTCCAAGGAGGTGCACGTTCCTGCCGGGGTTGGGACCTGCCGGTGTTGCGGGTTGTTCGAAAGAGATACCGCGGCCCGGGAACGTAAAGGGCAGTAGAAGAAACATGGGTGGGTTTTAGTCAGTACAAGTCTGACACTCCCCCCCGCTCCGCCCAGAGCGGGGGAAGTTATTGATGATTTCCCATCCCCAAAAAAAGGAGTTGCACCTGTCGTTTTTAGTCTCTAGTTTTATTTTAGTTTAGTTTAAAGATTTTATTATTAAATTGACTTGCGTTTGGCCGCAACTCGCCTGATGTGAAGCGATGATGCGATCTAATTCCACCACCACAGGTTGAAATTTTTTGCAGTCCACTCGAATATGTTAAATTTTCATTTGTTATATTACACAAAGAGTAACTTAGTCAAATTATACAGAAAATGCAGCGGGCTTGACAATTTTAGCACCCACCTTGAAATTGATAGATTTTCTTTTGTCATCTACTACATGCTAATTCTGCGTGATTATGAATTAAGTGTTAATGTACGCAAATCACATTTAGATGTCGAAGTGCTATAGGACATTTAGATTTGCATAGTAACTCTAGATCTCCCTGCTACTCTGCTCTCCTACAGTTCTTACGACGACTGATGCAAGGTTAAGCAGTCTGTGCATGCTCAGTGTACACATGAAAAGAGTAGTGGAGGACACCAATGACACTGCATGGATAAGGTCAGCAACCTAGACGCCTTCTTAAAAAATCGTAATGATCTCTATGTATTTTGTTTTTCCGACGAGGGGGAGCAAGTGCATCCCCCATGCAGAATGCTGCCAGCGCTCATGGAAAACCCGATCCGCTTCAATTTTACTTTCTACGCTTGACTTCTAAAGACACTAAATAGTTCGTTTAAAATAAGAAGATAAAACTGCACCTTAATCGGTTCAATGAATTCTAAGATCAACATCCAGATACACATACGATTAATAAGTAATAATGAAAAGTTGTTTCATACAAGCCGAGACGATGCAAAAATAGTACTGCGCTACTGGTTGTAAATAATTACGCACAGACATTTCTTTGAATGGCTTGTATGACCACTCATCAGTGTTAACAATTTGTTTGGTTTTGTTGCGGCCCCAGGAATGTAGTCTATCGCTTCACCTCGCCGTCATTAGTGCATACCACTGGGCTCAGAATACCCCAAATAAAACTAAAATGACTGCACTAAACCGAGATGCGCAGCTAAACATTCATCTTGTGAATGTTTCACGGTTCCATATTTGATGAATAAAACCTGATTACTTCATATGACTCATCTTCTTCATCTCAATATTTTATGAATAACTGTTTTGGTTGACAAAATCAAGTTAATTATATACGCTTGACCCGAAAAGCATCTGGCTATCCGAATATAGGTAGATGATATTAAGTGCCATTTATCAAAATAATTTCAGATGATAAAATCAGATGTAAAATAATTAAGTACAATACCGTATTGATATGGCCTACTGTATATTTAAAGTATTAATTATAAATAATAATACACTTGACAAAAATGCTGAGAATACATCTTTAATACTTTCGACATGAGGAACGGATATAGCTATTTTGGGCGCCTATAAAAAGTTGTTGAATTAACAGTAGGTTGGTACAGGACATTTCCTCATGACTTCGAGTTGCAATTAGTTAGATACAATCTTGATTACATTTAACATGTATACCACGAAAATAGTCTACCATCCTGTGTATAAAATCTTTATGTTACCTATTGCATCTTATCCCAGTAAAACTCTTTATATTTTAGTCCTGTGTCTTCCATTAGCCCTTTATTAGTAAAGCAGTCCAAGGTCATTTCAAACTCGTATCAAATCAAATCAAACCATTTATTTTTGCGAACATGGGTAATTGTTGCGTAGATGTTTTCGTGATTTCGTATATAATAAGGTCCTCCATATTTTACCGTCGTATGGGCATGCAAATAATATTCATTTCCAAATTAAAAATAAAAGTTATTTAACATTGTATTGAAATAAAATTAATTTAAGTGTCAAACCATTAGTTACATTAAAAAAATGACAGACTAATAATAAACAGCACAGTATCTGCCAATGGCTTAATTGCTAAGAGCCTCGACCAATACCTGAGGAGGCTCTCGTTAGGTAGCTGGATCAAGGGCTTGATACAGAAAGCGGTACTCCTGGACACGGCTCGTATTGTTAGGAGGTTCCTTTCTCTGGAGCCCTGACCGCCGGTAGCTTGGATCCTGTTCCCGTTACCGATGGGCTACTATTTTTATATTTTTAAATGTTTTTTTATTAAGCAATATTTAAAAATGTAAATTTATGTAAATTAATTAATAAATGAACGATAAACAGCACAAAAATATATAATTAATCGTATCCATGTAGCAAGTGGCGTAAAAACCTAGGGGCACTTAGACGCCAAAGCTTTGATTAATCCTACAAAAAAAAAACACAAAAGCCAACGATCTATTGGATGTTAAACTGTGAGAGCAATCGTTACAAGACTACTGCACTTTCACTGTCTGTCGGGGGTCAAGTTTACAAGACTTCCGAAGTCGCGATGCATGTGGGTCACATCACCTCGATACAATCATTAGTTACATTCACAGCACTTCGCCATAATTAACCCGTCAACCGCCACCTCATTATATATATATGTACTGGGTACTGTCAACAAAAAGGTAGGTATGCAGGTAACAAACATCTTGGCACAAATAAAAAGCATTATAATGACGTGCGTATCAGCTAACTGGTTTTTATGCATAAGTTACGTTCAGACGAATGATAGGAAAGATTTTAATACGTTGCAAGATTTTGTTGCAGCAGTTAACCTGCATACCTATCGATTTCGTTGTCAGTACTTGTTGAAACCGAAATCCGATCCCATGACAGGACATGTTTGTAGTCATCATTCACACAATCATTCAAATATGTATTGGTGAATACATAATATTGGAACGTTACTTTCTTTTGACCTACTTCTTGTAATATTGATCTGTTGTGTGAGTAATGTAAATATTGTTGTAATGTTTTCTTTCAATACTAGGTCGTCCTCATTCTATTATGATTGATTCACATAAAACTACAACATTTTGTAACCTATTTTGCAAGGCAGGTTGTTTACTTCAAGGCGTAATACTAAATCGTTGTTTAGATGTATCTCTTTTGGTAATTTTATAGCCGATAAACGTCTAGACGTCTAACAGAAAGATTTCCTCAACACCATTCAATTAATTCATTTAAACACACCTAAAAAGCGTTCTTACAAAAGAGATGTACAAGAGTAATAATCACATAAGAAAACATCGTAATAAAAATACAACAGGTTCAATAAAAAGTAATACGAAACGTCCAAAAATATTTGCAGTTACATTTTTTCTCCTGTATTACGTGGTGCGAGTTACGCGGGAGTCGCACGCGCATTCTACAGGTTACCTACTATGGGTGCAAGTTGCGGCGCACTTGACGCGGAGCCTGCGTTCATTCGCCAATCACATCCGTCTGCTTAACCTATTAAATCGTAATTTTCTATAATAATGTTATCTTTATTTTATCATTGCATAATAATGCTCGATCGTGTATTTTTTGTTGATTCATGCCTACAATGAACCACAGAAGTTTTAAGTTTTACAACTTGTACTTTGGACTTTCCTGAGCTTTTTAGGTGCAATAAAAACTTGAACAGGTTGTAAGTAGAGAGTTTTAATTAGATGCAGTTTAACTGGAACACTAAGATTGGCAATTAAATTTAAAAAAAAGTTATTTAAATGAACATTATTTTTGACAAATGACTTAGATAATGCAAATGAATTCCTGTAAGGTGATATTCTGTGTTGCCGAAAGTAAATAAGATGAGAAGACGACCGCAAAAACAATAATTTAAATAAAGTAATAACCAACGTAAAAATATTTAGTAATGAGACATCGGAGTTTTAAATAATGAATAAACATCTCACGGCTTTCAACAACTCATCCCCTCGACAGAATGGCTCCTCTCGTTTTTATATCCTTTGTTGACAAAGCTTTTTCGCACTGAACAAGGCGTTTTGCCAAAACAACCGCTCATTCATCGTTGTTTAAGTTTTGCAACAAAATTTACTGTGTTCAATAACACTACAGACACAAAACACGCCGTGGAAGTAAACACGGATGACGACGAGTAAACATTTTAATACCTTTTAAACATCTTTCGACTTTCGTTATTTTTTACTTTCGACATAACAAAGATCACACTCTCAAGCTTCCTGTATACTTTATATTACCGCAAAATTTTTGTACGACTATGGCGTAAAAACAACAATATTAAAACGGTTCTGGGAAAATAAGGAAAATATTTACGTTAACGTGTTTTACTCTGAGTAAACGACTACAAATTGGCAGTAAAGATGAGGGATGTACCAAACACATAGATCGATGTAACATTATCGTAATATGTGAAAGGTGTTGGCCGGAAAAAGAACTTTGATACTAAAAAAAATTATGGCACAAAGCGTGCCAAAAGGATAAGCAAGTAGAGAGCCCTACAAAAGAAATTGCTGCCGTATATGACCACACGCGGGTCGTGTTTGTTTGTATACCCTATTAGCATTTAGAAACCTTGACAATGAATGCATGAAGGATCCATTACGGGGTCAATCTACGCGTTAGTTGTCTAGGTGGTCCTCGAGCGGTTTTTGTATCAGATCTGACTGCTCATCTTTCTCATTAGGTACCTTGTGTCCTACTAAGACGACAACCGCAATAAAGGAAGAATAAATAAACGTTAAGGTACACCAAAAACAAATTTAGAAATGAGGAAACTGGCCTTACCATAAACAAAAGGAAAATACAGTGATCTATTCCTGTCTGTACCAATATCACACGGCCATTAACACGTTCCCTTGTTTATTATTATTTACGCATTGCTAATACTATAAACAGAGTCCCATCCTATACGTGTAGACGGAGCCACGAGGTCACAGGCACATTGGGGCACTAACCTTGATCGTATGCAAGATCCCCGATAGTATAGATTCGGTCTAGGGGCCTATTAAGCTATGCCGTCTTTGATCTGGCTAGTCGCAGTTGTCAATCGCCAGACGCAAGTCGGACGCATGCTCCTAGTTTAGGCCTTGTCACTCGGCTTGACGGACGCACTAACGAACGCAGATGTTAGCCGGATGTTTTGAGAATAGGTATTTACTGCATGACCAATTAAGTGACGTGTGTTAAGGGTAGGTCTTATGAAAGATGAAAGATATGGCTATAAGAATGTGTTAATAAGGAAACCCAATGAATGTACAATTAGGGGGCCTACAATGGCCTCTAGCAGTATTATGGTCATTATCCTATTATGATTCTGCTAAATCAGCCATTTTGGGGCTCCATGGCTTCTCTGGTATCTATTCATAATAATGGTATACGATTTACAACCATGATTAAAATAATGAAGGTCAAAAATGCTATCACCGTGTCCTTTCCGTTTCCTGCGTGCTTAGAAAGTATCAATTCCATTGTATCAACCAATGAGGAAATGCCATTTCATAAAATGTAAAAATAGTCACGTCTGTACAACCTCTTAGAGGTCACCATTATTATTATCAGGTAGGTCAGCATAATATCGCAGGAATAGCTTTGATAATTGTAAAATTTGCGTAATACTGTTGTACTACTAGTCGGTTTTGTTTTGTTTGCACTGTGCAAACAAAACAAAACCGACTTCCAAAAAAACCGGCCAAGAGCGTGTCGGGCCACGCTCAGTGTAGGGTTCCGTAGTTTCCCGTCCGTCACAATAAGTGTTCCCACTTATGAGTTTAAAGGTGGAGGAGGAAATTATTTTGTACAACTTTTTGTCTTTTTTGTACAAAAACTGTTGTGTCAATCAAGTTCAAAATGATTTTCATAGAAAGTCCTTATAAAGTTCTACTTTTCAGATTTTTTTCATATTTTCTAAACTTATGGTTCAAAAGTTAGAGGGGGGGGGACACATTGTTTTTTACTTTTGGACGGATTATTTCCGAAATTATAGACATTATCAAAAAATTATTTTAGTAAACCCCTATTCATTTTTAAATACCTTTCCAACAATATATCACACGTTAGGGTTGAAATTAAAAAAAAAATCACTTCCCACTTTACATATAGGGTGGCTACCCTAATAAAACATTTTTTTCCAATTTTTATTTTACCACTTTGTCGGCGTAATTGATATACATATTGGTACCAAATTTCAGCTTTCTAGTGCTAACGGTCACAGAGATTAAGCGAGGACGGACGGACGGACGGACGGACAGACAGACATGGCGAAACTATAAGGGTTCCTAGTTGACTACGGAACCCTAAAAAAATACTAAAAAGTGGAAAATAACTTTACTTCCGGAAGTCGGTGGCAAAGAACGTCAAAGAAACCAACAAAAGTCACCGACTTCTGGAAGTAAATTATTTTCCAATTTTTTTTTGCAGTCGCTTTTTTATGCATTGTAACTAAAAGATTAGCAGATCATTTATATAGACATAGAGGAAAAATATGTATTATAGACGATAACTCATAAACTACCTAAGCAATGTAAATAAAATTGATACGACCTGGGAAGTATACAAAAAAAGAATTTTGCAAATCGGTCCAGGCGTCTTTGAGTATTCGGTGAACATACATAAAAACAAGATTCCGACGAATTGAGAACCGCCTCCTTTTTTTGAAGCCAGTTAAAATCCAATGCAACTAATCTAGATTAAATCTAAAAAACTATCTAGTTTAAATAGATCGTCAAAAAATAGTAATGTAATCTACGTCGACATAAATACTTTAGTGTTTTGTAAGGTTAAATCATTCCTGCCTTGATTGTGGGTTATTCGAAAGAGATATCGCTGCTCCGGAACATTAAGGGCAAAGGAGGCAGATTTTTAATGACTAAAACGCACTCATGTTCCTACATGGATGGGTTTAAGTCATTAAAAATCTGCTACATCATTATTTAATGATTTCCAATCCGCCAAAAAAAGGTTTTGCCATGCCATTCCTTCAAATCATCTGTCACCTTTGTATTTTTTTTTAGTTTTCTTTTGTTTAAGCCAATAAACTAAAACAGAGCTCCCATTATTTACTTTCGTTCCAGAATACCGTTACAGTATCCCGCTATTTTGGCAACGTTACATATTTAATGTGCTCGCAACAGTAAGTTTGGCAGAGACAGCCAAGTTCTGCGAAATCTGGGTGTAAGCGTACACCGGCTTATCATGTGGATCACTGGAAACGGTAGCGTGTAACCGTACCCACCCAATACACTAGTCAAATGAGCACTGTTTGTATTTTGTGAACTATGGTGTTGGGAAGGGGACTGAGAACGGCAAAGCGACGAAGCGGGCAACTGGATTATTTTGATTGGACCTCTTAATATTGTGATTGCAAAAAAGGTGGAATTTAAGAAGTATTAATAGTAATCGTGAGCCGTGAGTTTTTTTCTGAATAGCATCTCGCAGTTCAACCTAGGAGGTTGTCGTCTGCTTAACGGGGCTATTCCTGTGGATGCCTTAAAGATTAAGACCTTCAGCCTGGGCAAAAAATTTACAAACTAGGCGACTACACGCTAAGGGCACCCCCTATGGGGTACGAACCTCGGCTTATGGCGTCCCTGAAGGAGGACAGCAAAGGGGCAGGCTGAATTTGAGTGAAATGAAAAAAAAAACAAGTGTCGAAATAATGTTTTTATACTCTTGACCTCAATCTTCTCTAAATACAAATATGAGATTGACAATGAGACGAGCTAACCCAACAGAAGCCTGTTAACTCTTGACGAAATAACAGTAATACAACATCATCAAAATAGTAAATTACGCAATAAGCAAGCACCCACAGCCTTAGTAAGCACCTATGAATATTTTATAGCCAAACAACGTAAATCTTAAGATTAGTCTGGCTACACTGCAGTACATTAAACTGGATATTCCTGGAGCGACTTAAAACTGAGCTTGCAAA
This sequence comes from Ochropleura plecta, assembly GCA_905475445.1. Taxonomy (NCBI): domain Eukaryota; kingdom Metazoa; phylum Arthropoda; class Insecta; order Lepidoptera; family Noctuidae; genus Ochropleura; species Ochropleura plecta. Next base: position 13,263,329 of record FR997731.1, on the reverse strand, counting down.
GGAAATATATATATCATATCTTTTGAAACAGCCAAAGCCTTTGACCCGTTGCATAAGTCCTTAAACCGCTCCGCTCCTCACCGTACGCCGGCCGGCCGGGTCGGCGCGTTGCGTTCCCGGAACCCGGCACCGTCACCTGCTGCGACACCAACATGATAAATAAGACACACAATTAATTGCTTCCTACCACACCCGATACTACTAAATCACAACACATATTAAACTGTCGCCTTTTAATCGCTTTTATCATTCTCACTGACATTTTTTCCATCTTAATAGATAGAGCAGTATCTAATAAAGCTGCCAGTTTGCATTGCGCGGCCCGTATCGAACTTATTTATGAAGTCTGCTGAACCAGATGAATGTTCTGCAGTCTCTGCAGGCTAGGTGTGACTCATGCTCTAAAATTTAGAGTTTAAAGCTCTCGCAGTAATGTTATTGTATTGTGCCCGACCGTTTGCAACGCGTAATTAATGCACGACCGTTACAATAATTTACTCATACACTTTAGCTATGTTATTAACTCAAATAATGCATTAATTTCAGTTCCCGCTAAATTTACTGGATATTCAATACAACTGAATTTAGTTTACCTCTACCTGATTACTTATCACTGTATACTGATTTAGCTTTTGCTTTTCGCTAGAGTTCACTAGTTGATATATTTTTTATCTGCTAATCTGTGACCTGGATTTTCTATTTATTTGTATAATCGAGGTTAGTAAAAATATTTCCACACCTGATATGGAGAATTCCTATCTCCATGAAGCATGGTGCCCCAAAAAAATTCACGCACTTTGTTACGTGGAGTATCCAAAATGAGAAGTTCAGGACTAGAATTTAATCACAAGTTCCTACTTAGAAATATGTGTTATAAAAGACCCTTTTTTGTCTGGGAAATCATCAAAAATAACTTCCCCCGCTCTGAGCGGAGCGGGGGGGAGTGTCGGACTTGTACTAACTAAAACCTACCCATGTTCCTTCCATTGCCCTTTATGTTCCGGGGCTGCGGTATCTCTTTCGAACAACCCGCAACCCTGTATAAAAGACACTTCAGAGAACATTGTGATAAGTACCATGAAACCAATCCCATCATCGATCCCATATTTGACCATTAAAGCAGAATTTAGCACGCTCCTATTCCATGTAAGTGATCAAGATATCAATTATAATACTTGCGCAGAAAAAATGGCGGCTTGACAGATATCTTACAGGAATGCGATGCCTGTTTTTGTGACCATGCTTATAATGGATTTTTAATGGTCAAACATTCTTGGGAGGTAATCGAAACGCAAAAAGTTCTTGTATAATCTTCTGCGGGATTCCAATGTAATAAATATGACATTTATACGAAAATGCTTTAGTTATTATTTAAGTAAACATTTTTTTTTTTTTAATCTTGGGACAACTCACACACGGCTATCTGATCCCAAGCTAAGCAGAGCTTGTGTTATGGTAACCAGACAACTGATATACATACTTATATAATTTTATAAATACATACATATTATAGATAAATCACACCCAGACTCAGAACAAACGATCATGCTCATCACACAAAGTTTGTCCTGGGTGGGAATCGAACCCACGACCTCCGGCTCAGCAGTCAGGGCTACTAACCACTAGACCAACAGGCCCGTCGAATTTAGAGTTTTAATGTGTTGTGTGAGACTTATTCATTACGATTAATAAATATTTCAATGGGCATGCTTAGTGCATGAAGCCTAAAATATGGATTGATTAACAATGCATGTGGACGAAACAAATTCTGATACGTAAAAAAACACATACAGTTATTTACCTAAAATACACAGTCGTACAGATAGTCAGTGTCCCGAAAGTCTGACAACCAGGCGTATCAAGGGGTATCGTTTAACCTAGTACTAACTGGGTTGTGGAGGTCAGATAGGCAGGCGCCAGGTAAAATAATGGTACTCAGCTGCATCCGGTTGGACTGGAAGCCGACCCCAACATATTTGGGAAAATGCTAGGCAAATAATGACCATTATTTACCTAAAACGCTTCTGCCATACTACGATACTTCAAAGTTGCTCAAAGAGACAAAAGGACATACCGCTCATAAATCACTGCAGTGCAATAAAAGTGCACTACGATGCTTAGAGTGAAATAAATTGTAACATATTGTGATTGCTCCGTTCACCTTGTGTTAGTTACGGTATTGCGTCCCATTTCCAACTGTGTGATTTATGTGACCCACTCTCAAACACATAACATCATCAGGTGATTCGGGACAGACGGTTTACGACGTTTACCAAACAAAGAGTCCCGTGTGATTAGGCGGGACGTAACAATCCATCGATTATTTATTTACGTAACCCAGGCATGAATGTTATTTAAAAGTAAAGTATAAAACTAGATGAAATAAAGGCAACAAATAATGTCATAACAATTGTGACCTATAAAAACGTAATGTTATTTCATGCCATCGTAATTCGTTCAATTTTTCATGTCTTTCAGTAGTGAGGATACGCATACGTTCCGCATGGATTTTTCGCAATTGTTTGATTGGGTGAGTTTGGAATTTTGTGTATATATTTCAGTGACACGATTCGCTTGAGAAACGATGCCGCGTTGAGCATAGTGAATAGCACTCCCGCTACACACGAGTGAAGATAATTAACGCGGCGACCACTCCGCTCAACCTCGCTGACTCTGCCAAATCGATTGATACACGTCTCTCATTGCGACATAGTTACGAAACAATCAGCTTCCTTAAAATAGTAATATTTGAATATTTAAACGGGAATGCCTTATGAGGACATCACTAGCATTCCGGTATTGCATTATGATAATGTGCCATTTTCAATGTGCGCATCGAAGTCGTGCGCGCCGCAGCACGCGCCCTCTCTGGCGCCGCTAGCAAGCTTCCAATACTAAAAGACACAAGAAACGCCGGCCCTTCACATACAAATTACTACCTTACAATATGTAAATACGATTAAATTTCGATAATCACAACAATAAAGATAACACCACACGCAATCCTAATACTCCTCATGCCAATAGAGACAATAAAGCTCAAGTTGGGTCCATTGACTTAATAGGGAAATATGTTGATTATCATGGAATCTTTACATTACGAGACGTAGGAATGGAACTTTTATTAACATCACTGCGCTTTATACTACTATAGGTGTCGAAAGTGACAGTACAATATGAACAGTAATCCATTACGTAGATGTTTATCAAAAATATTTGGAATTAAGTCACGCGTGTGGGACGTGAATCGGTGTTTTTATGGTAATGTTATGGCGGCAATAGAAACCTTCTCCCGACGAAGCGAAATCGACCAAACAATGTGTTGTTTCAAAACATACCATTGTAAATTTCTCATCACTGATTTTATTTTTATTACCCAATATACACGTATGCATAGTAATATTATACAATCAAATAAACAAGGAAGAACAAACGAAAGAAATTTCATGAAAGCTGGCTTGTTTCACCGGAATAATAACCGCCCGTATGATAGATCTGGGGAAAAACAACATCATAATGTTTTCCGATTTCACCTATGGAATGTTTACTGAACCTATTTTACTATTAGGAACGAGGAACAGCGTTATATTACGGTGGTTGCATAAATAAATAGATGGAAATATTAGCACAATGGCCACTGGACCCAGTGGCCCCGTGTGTGTTGAAGACTTATGATGTAAACCAGACGTTTGGTTCCTATTTGGGAGAACAGGTGGGGAGAGATGAGTCAACTTTCGCTGCAGGGTTTCTGTATAAATACTGATATGGGAGTATATTCTAGATATTAGCACCTGGCATGTCGAGAATTTCTGATAATATTAGCATAAAATAGATATGCCAGGACGTTCGCGCCCTCAGCCGTCATACAAGGCGTCGTTTATCTAAGACAAGGTTGATACTCCGTCCAGTTTCCCCGGTGCCGTTATTACTACTAATCGTTGATAATGTGCTGATATACTAAGAACATTTGATGTAAATTCTTCTAATAAGATATAAATAAGATCAGGGAAGGTGAACATTTTCATAGTTTAGCAAAAAAGCTTTACTTACGCCTACATTTTTATGACGTTTTTTTCTGAAAAAGTGCGCCTGGTTTTGTAAATGTTTAGTGAATAGTTTGCGAGCAAGTGCATAGTTTTATTTAAAATGTTTCTCCTTAATCCAATAAGTAAAAAATCCCAAATGAATTTACGTTAAGTAGTACTCCTAAGATAACATTATTTTCTGATTTTCCCTATTACGTGTTATTAAATCCCCATCACATGGTTCTTTACCGCTATCCCCAAGTGTCTTCTTGCATAATTTAAACATATCAGAAATAAGTTTCCTACCTCTACATCCGCAATTACCGGTTCTATCTTTCACGTTGGTTCCTGACAGGTACTGAAAAGCGACGCATTTATCACTATGCTGAGCCTTCTATTGATGTACAAGACGGACGATGAATACCACGTAATTTAAATCCCTCTGTTGAAATCTTGTGGGTGGTTCGCCATCAATCCTGTGGGAACTGCAACCGAGTGTTAATTATAAAACATTTATCCTGTCTTTTAGTTACCGTTTCTGCGATTGTTTGTGCACGACTCGTCTCGAGTGTGGGTGTCTGCAATGCTTTAGTATTCCTGGACGCATTTGTTGGGATTCATCTGGTCGGAAGATGCGTTTCGTATCGTGTTTTACTACCTAAATGCTGTTGAGAATATTGTGTAATTGAGACCAAATGTGGGTTGAGAAATTTTATGGGATAAAAAAGATTTTATTATTGTGCTTTGAATCTACCACTGCTAAACCTACATGACCAGAGATAACCAAAAACTACTTTTATATTGGAACAGATTAAAATAGACGCTGTAATTCGTTACTAATACATATTATAAAAGCGAAAGTGAGTTTGTTTGTTTGTTACATCTTCACGCCCAAATGGCTAAACCGATTTTTATGAATTTTGGTACAGAGATAATTGGGACCCTGGAGACGGACATAGGTTTTTTTTTAAAAAAAGATTGAGTTATGAGGGAGAAAGAGGGAAGAAAGGGGAAAACTTAGCATTGCTATTACAATAAATAAGGCGCAAGGGCAAAAACTACAGGTAGCAGGTACCTGTAAATCAGGAAAGGGGAACTGTGATACCCCGAATTTAACGCGAGCGAAGCCGCGGGCAAAAGCTAGTATACATTTAAAGCAAGGAACTATGTTCCCAGTAGCCATGAAATCTCAACTAATAACAGTTCATGTTTCATAACAGGATAAAAACTACGAGTTCAAATTTCGCAGTAAAGTCGACTGTTTTAGAAGCCACGTCAAAAAGTTTACATTGTTAATCTCCATAACGATTACAAATCATTTACAGCTGATGTGGGCATAATATTATTTTAGAAGGAAGCCCTAAAAATATATACAACGTAATAGAATGAAAAGACCACGCTACTGAGTAACTTGTAACATAAATTAAGCCTGTTTCATCTCTACATCAATTTATTCCCCATAAAAATTATAATTAAGCGTAATTTTTCCATGTATCGGCGCGTAACACGACGTGGGTTTCGCTTCAATAAGAGAATCATGTTTTATAGAAAAGTGGAACTTTATTGAGCGGTGAAAGGCGTCAGTGTACTGGTAACTTACCATTATAGCTGTCTCGGCGGCTGGTCGGGGACATTTGTTTAAATTTATGCTTGTTAAGGCGAGGTGACTGAAGGCACGGCTTGTACGGCTACACGACATGACTCCTTCGATAAGCTAATCATTCGTTAGCATGCTTGTACACTTGTGTTTCTAATAAATCTTGACGGTTTTTAGTTTCTATGCAAATTTTGAAGTGCGTGCCGACAGTCGTAAAATGTTGCATGTTATGGAATGAATGCACTTAAATTTTCTAGAGTTCCTTCCTTGTTCAAATTGGTATAACGAAACTGATCGTGTTTTGGTCTGTTATTATGGAATGTAAAAAAACTATTTCTTTACGTATTTTGCCTAAAATCGCGAATTATCTCAAACAGATTTGTTGGTAGAGCATCGTACTAATTTAAGAGGAATCAATGGAAATGATGGATTTAAAGAATTGCCTCTTAAACATTATAAACAAGCGGATACGGAACACTTTGTAAAGACTAAACACGGGCTTTTTATAACTAGGTAGGACAATCGATTGAAGCGTATCAACTAGATTATCTAGATAGGTAGTAAAGTTTCAATGACATGCCATCCAACTGACCTACTCTATTTTGTAAATCTTTGAAGAATATCTTTTTTTTTGTAAATTGTAGATAACATTATTTTCTTCAATAGGTACAGGTGACAGTATCGTATGATCTACAAGGTTGTAGGGATATTTTAAGCCAATAACTGATATGTTTGAAGGATACTACGCTCACTAAATGTAATTTTTAATAATTTTAGAGTTCCGAATCTCAAAAGGAAAAAATGGAACCCTTATTGGATCATTTTGTTGTCCATCTGTTGTGTCCGAGACCCTCGGTGATCGGTGTGCGAGTCTGACCCGCTTTTGGCCGATGTTTTTACTGTTATTTTACTCTCATGATCACTATAATTTTATTAGCTGGATGACGGACACTGCTGGAGAATTGTAGAGTGGACGTAGTAATTTTCTAAGTGTCATCTGTCGTCACGTCAAATGGGATGACAATGCGTTTCAGTAATCCCATGAAAAGTCATAAAGACCCAGGCATGAGCAACAAAACTTCCTGTTTATAATAAGATTCTATAGACTTGTTGTGCAGCTGGTGGTCTAGACGCGGTTTCGCATGTCATTGTTGTTACTAACTATATCATAATATAAACAGAGCATCTGTTTGTGTGTATAAACATTGAAACAATTTAAACAACTTCTGTTCATATCCGTACAATTGGTGTGTCTGTCGGAATGCTTATCTGTCTGTTACCTTTTGACGACTGAGCAGTTGAATGGATTTCGGTAAAACTACCATAAAAATTAGTGATGTAACGAATATTTGCATTCGCGAATATTTGTTTTTTTTATGATATTCGCATTCGCAAATATCTTTGAATATTTTGCGAATACAAACTTGAAAGAAAAAACAGAATGTGAAAACAATATTAGGTAAATGAAACAAACAAGTATGTATTTATTTATTGTTTATTTTAAAACTTAGGTACTGAAAAAGATAACTATTAATCTGTATAAATAAATAAATGTGGAAATCACAGAAAAACAACAAACCACACATTAACATTAAACATAAAACCACACAAAAAAAAACTGCAATTAATATTGAACCTAAGTTACTATGGTATCTGACATTGTTCTTTCTTTAGCCTCTGGCCACAGAATAGATAGGAAAAGAAAAAAGCGGCGCCAAATTTTAATGCCCAATATTCGTATTCGCATTCGGCATTCGTTACAAAACTAATATAGATAGATAGACCAAAATTTTATATCCCAACGTAGGATACTATTATTCCTAGTCGCATGTATCTGTGGGATAATTTCCGACGTCCATGCGGGTCAATGTGCATTTCCCATGAAACATAAAAACATGGCGGGATATCTTTTTAATTTATGTCGAAATATCTATAGGTGCATATCTAATCATTGACTGGGAATGAAATCTGAATATATGCCTCGCTTATCATCTAGCGTAAGTTGTAAAAGTCAACGGAGGTGAAAGGTTAACTTTAAGATAACCGATGGGCGTGCAACCTGTCCCTGCATAGTTAATTTTTATCTTGTTGTAGGTGCACTAGGTGGCTTATCATTAGTAACATAGCTAGTTTAATTTGGCATCTTACCTTTAATCTGGATTACAAGCTAAGTCCACTTAGCTCGTAATCCCCCGCTGAATGTTGGTCTGCCCGAAGTGAGTTCCATCCTCAAAAATAACTTATTATAGGTGGCTATCATTGGTAACATAGTCAGTTTAATCTGGCCTCTTATTTCGTTAAGACTCTGTACAATAAACTGTAGTCCAGATATATACAGTTTTAATGGAAGTAAAAGTCCAGCTTATGGAAGTCTTAGCACAGACCCGAGAGCGAATGACAATCTTCTTCCCGCCGTTGTACTATTCTATTTGTGATAAAGGAGGTCGAATACTCAGTTGGCCTCTTTTTAATCAGACTCAGCTCGTGGTCCACCACTGAATATCGGTCTGCCCGAAGTGAGTTCCATCCTGAATGATAACTTTGTTGGCAGCAGCTATACTGCTGCACATCCAAATAAGTTTTCGTATCAACACGCCTATTTAGCAAATGAATATTCCAAACATAAGGCGGGAATGAAGACGTCTCGACGGCGCCTTCGTATTCCACGCGCGCTTTAAAGAGATGTCAGCAAAGCAGACGGGCCTACCAGGACCACCGTCTGCTGGGGTCGCGGGTTATTCGAAAGAGATACCGCGGCCCCGGAACATAAATGCCAATGGAAAGAACATGGGTGGGTTTTAGTCTGTTCAAGTCTGACACTCCCCCCCCCCGCTCCGCCCAAAGCGAGGGCAAGTTTTATGATGATTTCCCATCCGCAAAAAAAGGGGGCAAGGAAGCTGAGAAGGAGAATTAGATTTTATAGTTCGCAGTCTCGTTGAAAAAATACAGGTTCTATTTTTCATGTATGTACTCCTTATATTTGTTGTAAATTTCTATAAAAGCAAACTCAATCCCAACATCATGAATACATTTGAGTATATTTTCTAACTGGAACTTTAATACATTGTAAGAATGCTATGCAGACGTTAAGCCCTGTACTTCTATTATCTATGTGCATATCTAACAGTATTCGTGTATTTCATTTATAATAATGAATGTATTTGCTTTGATAGTCGGTAATAGAACGCATACTGCCAGTACTTCTTACGATAACTTAGGTTCTTTAATGTAGATTGCAACATCACATTTCTTTATTGAAATATCTTTTGCTGACGGCATTATGCAAAAATCTTCTTGAACAATTATGTCTATGGTTTCAAAGACTGTAATGTATAGCAACCTTTATAAAGACGTAGATATATAATCTCAAGTATATATAATATATTGGTATGGGCATTTGCAAGCGAATGTAGCGTTAGCAGTAAAATTGCTTATACGTAGGATGCCGATTTCGCTTTCTACAGGCGCGGTGGGATCAAGCTGTTTCAATGTTCCTAATAGACTTACCTAACTGTTACCAGTTATCAGTAAATATACGACATGTGGAAGTAAAACAGTTAATATTCTGACCGTACTAACTACTTCCCGTGGTTAATGTAACTTTTAACGTACTTTCAAGTAAAAATCCAGATAAACGTGAATATTTTTTTTATTAGTGTCTATAAATATAAGATCATTTGTAGGACAAATTGGCACTTTATATATTAACAACATACAATAAAACTTTACGTTAAGGCATCAGATGGTTCATAAATATACAAATCGTAGGACAGTCTTATTTCTATTAGGTACTACAAGGCGAAGTAGACTTAGTAATTACAATGTGAATGGAAAAATTATGCAAGTAATCCAAACATTTAAAAATATATTGTGATGAAAAAAACGTTATGTACAAAGAATATTTAATCAAACATTACGTTTCAAAAGTGGTAATTAAACATCAAGATTCAATCGAAAAACACTTTTATATCATAAGTACCTTAGTACTTGTGTTTTAAACTAAACTCTCACAATAATATGAAGTGCATATCTTAACATTTCAAGTAAATTAATGCAATACAAAATTCACTTAACTAAAGAGCAAGATCAAAATTTTAATGTCTTTTTTAAAACGACTAAGTACATTTCAGTCTGATTAAATCTACGTACTAAGATAATTTATTGCTTGTTATTGATAAATGAGTACCTAATAATATAATGAAATCATTTGAACAAATAAACAACGTTATTTATATACCTCCTACTGTACATAGAAGGCCGCTTAACAGGCTACTAATACTAAAAAGGTACAAACACGACCTCACGTTTATAACATACAAACACAACTTTCATTCAAAACATTGCATAGCTTATAAAAGAAATATCCTCAATAAATAACAGTTACAATAATTACGTGGGTATAATAAAGTTACACTGTACATTGTAAACAGGCAACCGAAGGACCATATTTCCACGTATCAATCCTAGAATCCTAGTATCAATCTTTATGTATTCTCATCTTTCTAGCCATCGTAAATCCACCTTAGCTGCATCATAGGCTCGGCAGACAAATCTCTTCGATCCGTATCGTCAGAGATAACAAAAGCATTCTGTAGTGCTACAGAAATAAAAACAAAACTCCTGTCACGGAGTGAACAAGATCCGGTAGTGTTGGGACATGCAGATCATATGCTGAGTGATGGTCGTTTCTTCCTCACGCTTTTGTTGCTCAAACCGAGGATACTGCCGATTACCTGTGTGACAAAATATTCTGTTTTATTTATGATATTCGTTGCTGTTGTAGTTAATTAGCAGTGGCTGTATCGAGGGTTGAGAAAATTGTCAAGAATCGTTTGTCCACATCATCATTGGAAATACTAATTATTTGAGTCATAGAACGGTACACTATTCCTAAGTAACATTATGATACTTACTTTTCGAGCCAGTTTTTTTTTTCAGAAAAGTTTATGTGCAAATAAACCGCTTGGAGGTCCAAGCGGGTGTAATCGCAGCGTACATCCCTAAAAGACTAACTAATGCATCTCTATAAGATGTAAGGAAAAAGTTTCAAGGTCTAGGTCCATTAAACTCACCTTAGAAACGGAGTAGGCAGCGAGCTTGCGCCTGGGCGCAGGCAACAAGAGCGCGAGCGCGCGCGCCTCCCGCAACAACGCGTGGAAGGCGAGCGCGGCGCCCGCGCACGACTCCGCCGCCGACACCTCGTAGAACTGACATCCGAACCGCAACGACAACTCCTGACCCTCTTCTGCCTTAACAACCCTGTTATACAAATAAATAATTCTTTATTCTGATGTTACTGACAAAGCACTATAATTACAGCCAATTTTAAGAAAATAGTCACAAAATGTCAAGTACTTATTAATTTACATATTACATGAACGGATTTAAGAGTGCTTTCTGCTGAGAGAGGCATTCGTAATTTATGTGACCTCTTCTTGAACTTTCCGGTAAACTGACCTACTCTAACAGAATTAAGTAGCTTGGTTAACTAAAATACATGTTATGCAAACCTGGCATGTTCCAGGTCTCGTTTGTTGCCGAGCAGGGTGACGGCGGTGCAGCCAGGCAGTCGGGTCCTCTCTAGCAGCGCCAATAACTCGGCAGCGGCCATGAAGGACCGGCGGTCGCACACTGAGTATACCACCGCGAATGCGTCGCCCCAACGGAGGTGCTCCGCTAAACATCCACGTTTCTGGGTAAAGAATTGTATATGTTAGACTTGTTGCGTTAAGATATGATCCTTTTTTTAGGTACTTATTGTACAGTAAACAAACTGTATCAAATAGTACAATATCTTTATCATTTGAGTCACGCACGCGTTCTCAGAAACACAAATATTTATTAATACGTTAAGTGTTTGTAAAACGATTACCTATAAGATATGAAATGAAGAAAGTATTGATATAAATCGCAAATGTAATCGAGGTGCGTATTCTATTACCGATGGTATCAAGTAAAGATAAAACACTTACGGCACAACCACACGTATCTAAGACTTCCACTTCAGACGTGGCGCCATCGAACGCCACCCTATGTTGGTACAGGAAATCTGAAACAAAATCTTTATTTGACTTTGCAACAATCAACACTCCAGACACTCGACCCGTTCTCAATATCGACCTCGCAATGTATTGACTTTCTGAAAGATGCTATCAGTCACTCAGATCTAGGTTACAACCAATAACGCACTCGCTCGATACGCCAAATGACTTATTAAGTGTCACTGATATAGGCACAAAAAATATGCAATAAATCTTATTGATTGGGATTTCGAGAACGCAGATTTAGGTGTAGAGATAAGCGATAATGTTTCAGGCAGTAGGTAATGGATACGCGACTAGAACTCGGATAATGAATTTTCCCATATAGCTGACACTACAACGCGAATGCCTGAAACACGTTTTGTTTTTGTTTCATATTTTTATGTTCTGTCAAAATAATGTAACATGCTCTAAAGGTCGACGGCCTGTGTAGACCGGCGCCAGCGTCGCTCAGCCTTGGCACTCCGACGCTGCATCTTGCCAATATCGCAAATAAACCGACCATTGGCACTCAATGCGAGGCATTTGTGAGTGCCCTCTATAAGGGCTCATGTTCATTGGTATTTCTGTCTTTCGTACAACACTGACACTCTTCGCATATCAACTAGGTGATCACAACTAGGAGGAGTGCCAGTGAAAACTATTATTACTGTACTTGCCTTACTACACGCCTTTAATACAAAATAGCGGTGTTTATCAGATAAAAACTGTTTTTTATGCCGGTTCTGTATGATATCTTAAAAATCTACGTCTGTTTTTGTAACCCTGATCAGATTCGCTAAAACGTGTTTGCCATAAACAACAACGCAATCCTATTCATGAAAAGGAAAATCCCAAAGAAAATTGCAATAAGTGTTTAATCTGTTTCTTCACTGAATCGATATAAACAAACCTCATTCACATAGTATCAAGTGTTGCTAAATATAAGTACTCACCGCCAGTGGAGCTGTACTCCCCGATGTACCGCTTTGTTAAATAACGAACCACCACGGCTGAAACAAAACAAACAAATTCAAACAATTGCACAACGTTTTCACACATTATCGGTAAACTAAAGAACGTGTATTTGATTAGACTTTTAGTTCAAACTTTATATAACAAGATAAAACACATAGATTAATTGAAATACAAGTTTGTAACAGAGAAAGCAGCAATTAGCAGCTACTCGGTGAGGTGTTACAAAATTTGTGCCCCTCAATGAATTTATAACTACAAGTTTCAATTAGAGGGAAAGTAGACAAAGGGCTAAAGGTGTACTAAAGTTATTGGTCAACTACACACCAATTAACACTATAGAAGAGATAAAAGCATGGTACTATTAACAATCAGTGTTTTATGGCTATTATTATTGATATGAATATAATCACGGGTTTATTGCGTAATGAATGGTAACGTTTAGGCCCTTGATTGCCTCTTTTATTTTTTAGAAACGTTCAATTTATTATGAATCAAAAAATAGCTCATTAAACTGTCGATCAATTTTAAATCTTTTTAATTTTACTGATGAGAGTTATAACGTATTTCAGGCACTGATAATTACGATATACCTAACGACCTTTATATTTTTTTTAATACAAGGTGTAAAATAATAAACATAAGACACAAAGCGATATGTCTCGGACCATAAAACTGGACACGAGTTCTTCTACAAGTTCTTGAAATTCGCATAAAAAAGAAATTTCTATAGAATTGCCGCGATCAACTGATCAAAATGTATGAGATAGCTAAAAATCCGGCCGGATGCAAGTCGGACTCGCAAACCGAGGGTCGCGTACATAAACGGCCATATCTTTTGACTGCCTAGACTTAGAGGGTTATTTTTTTCACAGCTTCAAGGTACCACAGACAGTAATGTGTATATTTGATTCGATACCTTACCTAAGGATCTTGACAAACAGACAGACAACAAACTGATCCTATAAGGACTTCGCTTTTTTCCTTTTGAACTTTTTGTACAGAACTCTAAAATGAGATATGAATTACCAAATGTCCAACGAGAATAGGGTAGTTTCTAGGGTCAAAGTAATTACATTCTATTTAGTCCGTCTTTCAGATTATTAAAAAACAAGAGACACGTATTTTTTTATATGTTCACGCGTTGCTGCATTTTTTCGCAACGCGTGACATCACACATAACTTTAATGGGCTATATCTTTGTCATATTTGGTCTAATTTACAAATAGAAAAATATGTGTCCTTTTTTTTGAAGGTGGGAAATCTTCTAATAACTTCGTCAGACTTGTACGGACTAAATCCCACCCATGCCTTTCCTTCTATTGCCCTTTATGTTCCGGGGCCGCGGTATCTTAATACGTGTCTCTTATTTTTGAATAATCTAAAAGACGCATCTTGCATTTATTTTGTAACATGCTGTATGATGGGCATGTAAAGAAAAAATATACTTTAGGCCAGTTTAGAACGGTGGAGCACACAGTGGCGGTCTGCCCAGCTTGGGCGGAGCACCGCCGTGCCCTCGTGGAGGCGATCGGCGGCGGCGATCTCTCGCGTCCGGCCCTGGTTCAGGCCATGGTCCGGAGCGAGAGGGAATGGGAAGCGGTCACCACCTTCTGCGAAGCAGTAATGCTAGCAAAGGAGGTGGCCGGGCGTTTGAGGGAGAGAACATCTGCCCAACCCAGCCGCCGCGGGAGACGCCCAGGGCGCCGGGCGCCGCGAGACGACTTCCGGCCACCGTAGATGCGGGCCTGTGGACGGTGAGCAATGGGTAGCTCACCGTCCGTCCGTCGATTGACGACAGGCCGTGTCGACGGCGCGTTCGTGTTTCACGCGCGCCTCAAAGAGAGTCAGCAAAGCAGAGGGGCTTGCCAGAGCCTCCGCCTGCCGGGGTTGCGGGTTGTTCGAAAGAGATACCGCGGCCCCGGAACGTAAAGGGCAATAGAAGGAACATGGGTGGGTTTTAGTCAGTACAAGTCTGACATGCCCCCCCGCTCCACCCAGAGCGGGGGAAGTCATAGGATGATTTCCCACCCGAAAAAAAAAAAAAAAAAAAAAAAAAAGGCCAGTTTAGAAATAAACATTTATAATATCATCCCAAGTCTTGTCCGGCAAACACAACTATAAGTTGTGTAAATGTGTATCGAAACCATTGCTTGACACAGTGAAACATGATAAAATGACGTGTAACTCTACACTTATAAATATAACACGTACTATCGTATTTTGTTACGAGAGTATAATACTTTATTGTTCAGCCTAGAATTAATTTGTAACACATTTTGTATTCTCTATACTTGATAAGAATTTGTGTGACCATCATACTGCAACTAAAAAGTCTGATATAAAAAAAAAACTATTTTTCCAAAAATAAAAAGACCCCAAAAAAAACAGGAAATCTGTGGCAAATAAATTAATGAATCGAACAAAAGTCACCGTCTTCCGGAATTAAACCTATTTTCTGTGTTTTTGGAAGTCGGTTTATTTTTGTCTTTCATGTAATTCAGTGTAGGTATAGTCTGTCAGTATGAATAAAGAAAGTTAGTTTCTCTACTAAAACCACTGCTTTTTATTGTCATGACTGGTCGTGCACGTTTGTTCTGAATGAACTCAAGTTTAAGTCATTTTGGGAATAAAATATATTATATATTAACTTTTGCCTGAAAATTATTTGTCAGTAGTCAAGAAAATTATTTACAACGTGAAAACCACACGGCTTTGAGGTTTCAGGTAAACGTAGCTAAAACTTCCGTAAACGTTAATCAGAAGAAATATTTTCGTCCATTCTCAAAGGACACTAAATCGCACAATACATAAACCGCATTAAAGTTAATTTAGTTCTAATTATTGCTAAATATTCGCACTCGCAACAGAACACAAACAAGTTACTTCACTTCCTCATGCTCTATTGACGCGGGAGGAACGCGGGGCTATATCCAGACTGGGCTATCCGACCCACTGTGCACTATATAGTGTCAGAACAACACACCTAGTCATACCGTAAATCCTAATTGCACATAACAACTATCAAACTGCCATTCCACCCACAAAAACTACAACTAACCCATTTATTTCCCTCGTTGACTCACGCTCTGCTTACATTATACAAATCTTATCGAAGACCAGCAATAGGTCGAACAAATATTTATAACCTGGAACTATAGATACTTCAATATTAAGATACTCAAAACGAAACACTAGCCAATATAAACTGTTGAATTACAAATAATAAATAGCCCGTTTAAAGCTGAATTTATCTATCAATAAGCAGACCGCCATCGAACAGCAGATCGATCTCCTATCTGTGATTAGAATCAGTTCCAAGACATCGCCTCAACTCAATACAGATCATAAACTCTAAAATGGATTATAAAGTGTCACATCTCATCAACTTCGCCGTTTATTGAGATTTGCTTCTCCATCGAATGTTAGGAGTTAGCGGGAAAACTATAAAAATGTCATTTCAACGGATTTATGATTAGACTTCTGCTGCATATGTGGTTTTAATGTCAGTAAATAATGTAGGTACTTGTTTTATGTTTGTGTTCCATCAAGCTTGGCAGGTCAGGAGCGCGGGGCATTGTGTGATGTGTGCTCAGATTCAATGAACCAGCTCAAAACAATCGATGTATGTTAATTGCGATTTCACGGCTATCTATCGAGGTTGTCGAACTTTCCTTTTATGTGCACTCCCCTGGTTGAGCATCCTTTATTGATTCAGTATAAATATTTTGGTCGCTTTATTAGCTGTTAGCCATCACTACTCGTCGAGTGTACTTTTAGCACCACAATATTTTTTTATTTACAACGGGAGCAAATAAATTAAACGGAAATGTGTAAATTAAATACACCAATTTGTTGATACATCTTTGAAACTTCGCAACGTGCCAACGAACGATTCAAACTTTTATAACGTACAGATTGTAGATAAAGACTACTCCATAACTTCATTAACAAAACTGGCCCTCTTACTGTAAAGCGTACTCAGACAAGTATTGCAGAATCTGAAAACCCTTATCAATTCGTGCAAAATAAACATGCAGCTGAGTCTTACCAATTATACTAACGAGTACTTTCACTTGAACGCTGATAGCTAGGCAGTTCAAGGTGATCCGCAGCCACATTACTCTGCGCAGATAGCGCCTCATACCATAAATCTAGGTTAAATTTGTAACAAGACAGAACGGTCTTCAATTCGCAATGCACGAATGCGTCCGAAATAGGTGTTCCATTCCTTACTACAATACAGTGAGTGATGCCCCAACTACTGGTTGGAGATTGTAACTGTGCATACATGGCGAGGCATATTAAGATCTTGACCGTGAAGCGCTCGGCTGTGGCACGTTTATAACTTTTATATTCATTTCCAGAATAAACTGGAGTGCGGTAACGAGACCCATAACGGGACTTGGGAAACGAGGGATTTAAGCGACGTCTGCTGAGCGAATACGGTAGCGCTAAATGTTAATTAAGAGCATCGGCGAGGTGATCACCTCCGCGATCCCGGCTTGTTCGCCACGCTACAGTAATTGGACGCCACAGAGCTTTATTTACATTTTTATGTTCAGTTTATTTCCTTAAACGCCACTTAATTAAGTGCACGTCTTTCTTTAGAGTCGCTCCATACTTTATTGAAGCACATACAATTTTAATCTAATATTTATATATTTTTTTGTATCACGGTGTTTGTTACCAAACTCGTCCGAAACGGCTAGAATGGTTTGTATGCAATATTGTATGCAGATCGGGTAGGTTTGAGAATCGGCCAACATCTATTTTTCATACCCCTAAGTGATAAGGATGGCCTGAGCAACCGCTGGGCACAGCTAGTAAATATTTTATAGTGCTTAGTTCTGGAGATAGTATGAAGCTTTCTCTTGTAATCTAATTTGTGGTATCGACATGCTAATGAGAATTTCACCGCAGTTATTTTTGACAGGTGACAATGATGAGCTCACTTGACCTGGAAGTCTATAAATGTTTGACCTCATAATTCACTTCAAACAAAGGTCTAAGGTGGCATGCTGTAGTAAATTATCGACAAACAGATATTGACAGTTAAACAAATTGAAGAGTTAGAAACATATGTGCAAACATCGATCATGAATTCATGATTCAATGAACAAACTTAAAAGCGAGAAACAACATAGAAAGTGAAACCAATCATTATTATTGGAACAACGTATTTTTAGATACAATATTTAAAGATGTCTTATAGACTGAAAAGACAGGCTACAAATATACTTTTTTTCATACAAAAACCTTACTCGTTTACCCAAACACTCAGAAACCACTCAAAGCCAAAAAAACATAACAATACACGCATCAGAACATCAGATATTTCTTTCTTCGCTATAAATACATTTCTAACCGCGCGAATTCTATTTGGAACGCTGACTGAGCGATCGAATATTCGGTCGGCAGTGTATAATTATGTCGTATCGTGAGTGTAATACAAATTTAAAGAAACAGAAGGTTTACTGGCATGCTTGTTTAAAACTTATCATGAAAGACAGAGCAAAGAACACAAAGAAAACTGAAGAGAGACTTTCGAATTGGTTAATAATCTTCCATGCGCTATAAGTGCTAGATTTACAACCATCTCTTTCTGAAATCTCTAATCAGAGAAAGATAGAGTAACACGGTCAAGGACACCCTCTAGCTCGAAATCTGTGACTCAGAGTTTTGAAACTGATCTATCTGGCACCGACACGGTGCCAACAAATTCTGGGCAGATTTTTTAGTGTCCGTCGTCTGTGGATTTTCTGTGTTTAGTTATTTAATATCGGAGTGAATGCGCGTGGTGCGTGCGGCGGGTGTCCCGGCAGACGTCTGACCGGGTGACTCACTGCGCGCCGCGGCATGCGGTTGAGCTGCGCACACGCCGCTATTAATACTGCTGCAGTTGACATTTACTCGCTCCCGATCTATGATCCCGAAATGCAATAAGAGTTTTATGTCATTCGTAATGTTGCGTATGATGTGCACCTCACGAGGACTAACTCTGAAGTTAATTTGAGTGTTAAGAGGTTCATAGAAATGTTTACTGCGTTTCAAGAGAAACGATCATATCGAATTTAAACGCTTGCCAGCGCTTACCAGCTGCTTATCTATGAAGTTATGGTTAATATCGTTTTACTAAGAGCCTCTTACCGTTAGAATTTTTGAAGCTTTTACTACCACGCGAGCCCCCATTTTAAGGTTATAAGTTTAAGTTTTCTCTCATAACAAAATTATACGAAGCCTTTGTAATTCACTTCCACACTGCTTGCAGGATAGCGTAGACGTGTTCAAGAAAGGAATAAAGGAACATTTTCTGTCAACATGTATAATATGTATTTTTACAGGATTATATATGTAAATACGTAGATACATATTACTTATACTATATGTATATATTATATTTCGTATATTGTATGTACCTGTTTGTTTATATAATTAATTAAAATATAAGTTTTAAGTGTTTATGCACATTAGAATAATCTTGTATCAATAAGCTAAACCCAATTCCCTGTTAATTTCGCCGTTGTACATAAGCTTTAGTATTCCAATTTGTGTGTATATTTTTTTGATTTTGTGTGCAATAAAGAATAAGAACATACATCCTTACAATAAAGCTAAGACAAAATGCAAACCAAACAAAAAAATCCCCGGTTGAAAATGTCCTGGTGTTCTTTCATTCAAGCTGTTGGCTCATGCATTTAAAGATGAACTGATGATATGATTTCATGAATGCTTGTATCAGGGTCACAATCTCAAGACACTTTATCGTTCAGCTATTCGCCGATTTAATACACCTATATTCTGCTTCAGTAACCAGATAGGTAGGTACTTAACAGTCGTAATGTTGAATTCTTGGCACTCAACGCCTTTATGCCGATAGTTATAAGTAACGGTTATACAGATGGTCTAGTAAACGTGGCAAGGCATATTGTAGCTATTAGAGTCTGTTCTGTTTTGATCCCGTGTCATAATATTTCCATTGTAGTTATGATTTTCTTTCTTCTTTGTCGACTTTGTGGGTGTTATCAGGGTCGACGTTGTTATGAAATCAGTTGCGTAATCAATGATACTGAAAACATACTGTTGGGTGGTAAGTCACGTGCCATACTGACTGAACGCTAATAAGATCGGGATGTTAGGAATATGTCTTCCAGAGGCGAACGTGAGCTTGTGGGGCCCTGGACTAATATTTGGGAGTTTGCTTAATTAACCAAGTAATTACCCTTATGTCAAAAAACTGATTACGATAATGATATACTAGTACATACGACGACACATCAAGCGCACTTCTAGTAAATTATAGCCCAGCTTTTTAGTAGTTTTGTGTTTGGTAAGGTTGCTTATCGTAAAGTTATATCTATACCTGCCAAATTACAGAGTTTTTTTCTATTCACAATTGTCTATTGTCTTAAATGGTGACTGGGGGCCGTTCACCCTCAAAGGGCCCTGGGCTGTAGAACAAAAATCCCTTATATAGATCCGCCCCTGATGTCCTCAAATGAGTGTATTCACTTAAGAATCCTATTCATAATTACAGTACCATATTTGCCAATGATGACGCTGGAATTGAAACAGTTTCAGAACATCACGCCTGTAATCACTGAGAAGAGTTGGACAGAGGTGTCCCTTATTACTAAGTACACCCAAATTTCGGGCGAGCCTATTGCGATCAACCGGGTACAAAGCCGACACGGTTGGCGCAGTGGCTGAGCAATCGATTGCAGCGCTGCGTGTCGCGGGTTCGATCCCCGCACGGAAAAAATATTTGTATGGCCTACAGATAGTTGTTCCGGGTCCGGCTGTTTGTGTTTGTGAGTTTAAATGTTTGTAAACGCACCCACGAAACAGGAGAAATTCCTAGTGAGGGGAAACTTTTTTTTATATTAAAAGCCATACTACGTGGCTACTGAGAAAATATTGATGGAAAAACGCAATAAGTATCAATTTGCTCGAACCAGTACCTCATGTTCAACAGTTGCGAGGCGGTCATAATAAAAAAAGTTAAAATTAAAAAAAAACCTACTAAATAAACGCACATTAACCATACAATAATGAACAAACCATCCATATCTAAACCTCTTACTAAACTTACATCACGATTTAAGTTCCCAACGCTACTTAATCTGCGTAAACATCAATTATAATTACAAAAATACAACTTGTAATTACAATGTAGTCCCCGGTGAGGTACTTGGTGCTTATGAAGTCTTTGAGAGCCCTAAGTAAAGTTAAGTTTAACTTAATCACATAATCAAGATGTAGCCACTTAAGATTGATTGTCCGTGAGTTTGGTTGCGTAATGCATACTTCACTAATGCTTGCTCAAGCGTTAAACTTGATGACTTTAAACCATGGGAGAGTATTTTTTGGAGCTTGGGAGCACTTGGGATTCTAAATAAGTGGTGTGAAATTGGTAATAAGTACACTATGAGCAAGATTTTTCCGGCATTTCTTAGAACGACTCCGTTAGGCTCTTGGTGCATCCATGTTTTACAACATCAATAAACGGGAAATCTTTAAAAACAAACGAAAACTAGTAAGTTGAAGTTTTTCTTGTATGTGTATGTATTTGTTTATTTTAAGGTTGTGAGTTTTTATTTGCGGATAGAGGTCCCTACACTTGAAGTTAGGTAAAAACAACAGCGAAGTACATCCTTAAATTATTGAGGTGCCAAATAAAATAATTTCTGTTGCAAATATTCAGTTGATAGGTACCCTGCTTAATATATCTCACCTATAAAATCTCTCAGTGCGTGGCTCACCACGTGCGCTAACCCAAACTTTAGAATCAGGCTGTAAACAAACATTGCACATTGCACGTTTATTCAATCGTAATAATAGAAACTAACCGACTTACCTGAACACACACATGTAAATGAATCACAAACAGAATATCCGTATATTCAACAAACAATTAGGTATAGTGCAGCCTGATTCTATAAGACTTGTAGACTATACTTGAACTTGATATTTTCAGGACGGCGCTGTTTGTAAACATTTTTGAAATTGACAGTGGAAAATGTATTGAAAAAACAAGATGGCGCCGTTAGTTCCGACAATGCCCACGCCCTAAATAAACTATGAAGACAACATATGCTTTGCTCCCAGCTGCTTGAAATAAAAAGTTTGTACCAAACCAAATTAATTCCGTAGGTACGTAAATTTGCATAAAAAAATTCCTCTGACTTTACTCAGATAAACAAGAGGCCTTGGATAAAAATTAACACCAAGTATCAAAATAATTAATTACCATTATCACTTCTGATACAATTCTGATTGAGTTACAAAATAAAAGAAACGTGATTGCTGTCGCCTGAGTATGACTACATGTGTCAATACATGTTTCAGGTATTACGATTAGTGGTTCCAATTTGCATACGTGATTAAATGTACCCATGTAAGTATGTATGTAGTTCAGGCGTGTGAAGTATTGCGAAAAATTGAGTCGTGTTGTCAAAACTCAATCTAAAAGCACATATAACCGTAAATTAGGAGATAAGGACTATCTATTCAGTCCCAATAATTGTGATAAAAATATTTAATTTTGGAAATAAAATCAGCTTAATTTGCATTCACTTCTTGCAAATAAATTGTTAAACTGTCCAAATATTGACTTAATTAAAGCAGCTTTCAGTGTTACGAATTTCCGAAACTGTTGAACTTTTTCTTAAAATAAAATCAAAACAAAACAAGACTAAACAAAATCCGGGTGGAAATGATCTATAGATTCTACTCTGTCTGTGCAAACATTGCACCTATTTCTATTCTAAACAAACATTACACTTATAAACACTTCAATTGAATTTATCGATAAAAATCTTAAAATAGCGAACATCAAAATCTGTTCACGTTATAAAACCAATATTCTACAGCTTCACCATTAAAATTCAAATGATCGTAACATTACACAATGGACGGCATCCGTTAGCAGTTCTTACCTAATCTTTCTATAATTGTTATGTTAATATATTGGAGTGTTTCCGAAAAACGACATCCGACGACTGCGCCATAAATCAATTTCACTCAAGTTGGCTTTCGCTAAGTTATTGTTTATACTTTCTACTGCATAACTAACACGTCTACATAATGCTATATCAAATGGTAGCTTTTGATCGTTTCCTAACCGTTATTAATTGGTGATTAGTGACGTTTGAATGTTGAATGACTCATTAATGGTGCGCACATGATTTATCTGTCGTTGCGACTTGCGCGGATACAAGATACAGTCTTGACTTGACTACCTCACAGAGGCTCTGAGGTAGTCAAGCTAAGACTGTCTCTTGTATACACGTGTCGTATTGAATAAACCTCGATATGATCTTGAAATTAGAAGTGTTATAGAAATTCTGTTACGTAACTCTTACGTTCATTGTTATAGTGTTACTTGTTCGTAATGGCACGTTTGTTACTTACTTTTGTTATTAATAAAACCTTACCTAGAATCACTTTCATTTTACAGTATCTAAATAAATATGTATCCCTCTCCAGTTTAATTTAAGTCGTGATGTGCCCCCCCCCCCCCCCCCAATCTAGATTCGGGCCTTATAAAACTACAAACGAATGTATTAACCACCAAAATTTATTTAATTTACTCTCACTCTCTATTTACGACATTACTCTCATTCTGGTTAAAAGCAACATCAATTGAAACGTAAGTTCAATGAAATTCCGTAACATTTTTAGTGGGTGTGGTTGAACATCTAGGTTATAGCGAAAAGCGGTTCAGAAAGTAATTTTGTTTAGTTTAACCTAACCTAACCTAACCATCTGGATAATTAACCTGCTGAATATTTCAAATAAGATGTTATAAAACGAAACCCGATTATTTCTAGTATTGGACTGTGCTGATTACTTACTTATTTGAAAAACCTTTCAATGCCCAAATTCTTCAATTTTGTCATTAAAATATCGGAGTTCGATTAATTTATTGCACTTCATTTGAATAAACTTATTTATAATTGACACTTCATTTTAATGTAATAAATTAAGCGTTCTTCTACTAATTGTATTTTCGTGTCTCGCCCAAAATGAGGCGTTGCTCTTTCTAGTACATTCGAATAATACATTCAAACTAATTTAATGGACAGTGATTTTTATCACGCACTGTAAGAGTTGCCAAAAACCGTTTTTTGTTTAATGGGTTCAATAAAAATACATTATTTTTACATTCCTATTATCACACCAACCATCACTCGTCTCGAAAGTCAGAGAAGTTAATTGCTAAGCAAATTGATAACTAAAAGATTGTCTGTTGGCATTTCATACAGCCGTCATTCTTTGAAAGTTGGATAAAATAGATATAACACTGCAAGTTGTCAACGGTAAATTGTTTGTCAATTGTTTTTCCAGATGGTACCTATAGAGGTGTGCAATGCAGTTATCGGAACAGCACGATTTATTATGTATGGCTTCACTCGTAACTGTTGTAAGTACGTATTAATAGTTGTTTCGAAGTGTGGCCCATCCACACCGGGTATTTATGAGTGCTCCTCCCCTCGAAGTTCCGTCTCGACTCGAACAAAGATACAGACGTGACGAATATTCCGTCGACGTAAACTTGTAATTCTATTTTCAAAAGATATCTATATTTAACACGTCGAATATAAAAAATATAGACTTAACTTGAATGCAGACGTGACTTTTGGTATTGCATATTTTTGAGTTGGTAATACCGAATATTCAAGACCGTTTTTGTTTAGTTTTTCTGCTACTGATTTGAATATTATTATTGAGTACAACAACCAATATTATTATTAATATTTGATGTTTATACTTTCTAAAGCAGAAAAAAATAAGATTAAGTTGGGTTTTCACTTAAAGTAAACAGGAACAGTTTTTATCAAATTTTAAGAGTTTCTGTAATTAACAAACGGCTTTAAATTAAGGTTTGAAGGTCTTCTTAATTCCACAATATACTTATATTACAGGTAGGTATGTTTATTCTGTCGAAACCGACTCATTAACATACTGCTATGAAATCATAAAAAAACAAGTGAGTACTACATCCAACAATCCGTCTTAAGAACACCGAAGTAACGAATTGCTGATATTTGGAACTATTTTGGGAGCCATAAACCCTGCGAAAACTTACACAACACATCTTACAAATTACAATACGAGATTTTTCCATACCCTAGTATACGTTTACGCCCGCTTTATTTACGAACTACGCTTACGCGCTACGCTACGAAGAATGGTACTAAAACTTTTTACGTTGATTTCTTGAGTTTTTGGCGACAAAACCAAGTGGTTCTATTTGCGTTCGGTGTATTCAAAGATACCAATTTGATGACGAAATTACATGTTCCTACGTTCTGATTTCCTCTAAATATTTAGTCGTAGTACAGTTTCGTTTGCTGACTAATGTGTTTTGGAAACTAAGTTTGAAACGGTCAACGTCGATCCCACGCCACAGCCATTATAAAGCTTATACTCATAGGTGACAGAAATCATGACTTCACAGTCGCACATACCTAACTACCTACCCACATTTTATTAGTGAGTCAATGTACTATCCTCAGGCTACTCGAGAGTCTGAACAAAAATAGTATGTTTAAAAATAGAATACAATTTCAAAAATAAAACAGCCATGACGAATAATTTTTTTAGCTCTTACTCGTCTTGATTTGCGGAGGTCAGACAACCAATTAACATCATCGGAACAGGTTGATGACATCATCGTAGAAGGACCTCCTTAGCAAATCGTAAACAATATTTTTAGTTCGATGCCACCTTTTTGATGCCAGTGTTGTATACAAGATTTTTAGGAAAAAAAAACAGCTCCTTACTTTTTATTATTATTTTCTTTTTTGGTTGCATATTCTTTTTTCAAATTTATTATACTTAATTGTTTTCTGGACCGACCACTATTCCTATTTTTCTCAAAAACATGAGGAAATACAAAAAAGAACGTGTTTACAAAGAAATTTTTAAATTGAAAGTCACGTGTACTTACTACACGTTGCGAACGTGCTTCAAAGAGTACACTTTATTTACATTACACTATTTATCGTATTATACACGGTAGCGGTAGGTTATTGTTTACAGGTTAAAATCTACGTAACTTACAGTAGGAGTTGAATAGCAAAATAGCATCAGCTTTTGCCAAGCACTGTTTTAAATAATATTATAGTTTTAAAAAACGAAAATCACGCTTTACAGTGACGTAATTTTTTTGAACAAACCGTTTCATTTAATATTGATTCTACTAGACTACTAGCTACTTTTATGCCATCCTTCTTATCCTCCAGCTAGGTTTAAATAAATATTTAAATCCAATGATTTAGAATGACGTGACCTAACTAATGCATTGTCATCCAAAGTAAACATGTCTATATAAAATTCCAAATCAATCGGAAACCAGAAATTGAGTAAAATTTAACTTCTAAGATGTTTTAAAGTTAGTTACGAATAAAGCTAATAAAAACGTTTTAAGACTGTCTCATATTTTAAATTAAATAACAAATAAAATAAGTCAACATAAATCATTCATTTATTAAATTACTTGATATGACGTGACTTTGTATGACTACAATTTCTCTTTATTAAATTGTGGCAAATAAACATTCAGATTTAGTTAAAAGATCAATAACCACATCAGCAATTTACGGACTTTATTTTTAATGACCTTCTCCTCCCGCGTTTGTTTAAATGTAGAAATAATGGAAGTAATTTTTCTCCTCTTCTGCATAAACGATCCGAGAACAAATTTCACAATCGTCGATCACAATCATTGCGATAGAGAATATACAGGTGTTTTCGTTGCGTCAATTGCAATCAAACAATTCCACCCAAGTCGCCAGACAGGCATAAATTGGCTAAACCTCAAGAAATCAGCGTGTCTGGCGCTTCGCAACAAATACCTTTGTGTAGAGTAGCGTGTCTACAAAATGGTGCTGCTATTAACCTCAAGTCATTCTAAAAGCAAATATTGAGCTATTTAAGACTGTCTCGTTGGTAAAGCTGCAACCAGGTGCCTGCTGTGATTAATAGTTTCAATTAATTAACTGAACCTATTGCAGTTTACTTGCTGGTGGATATAGGCCTCTCCTATATTACGCCATCAAATTACAACAACTGACTACCACAAGGCGTTTGCGTTATAGATATTTGGACACCGATATGCTTGCAGTCGTTCTTTTTATCTTATACCTACCATAATAAAATAACGTCAACCCTGTAATTCGCGACGGTTTAAGAAGAGGCGTGTACCTAAGAGACAACATTTGACTTTTGACGACACGGTTGGTGCAGTGGCTGAGCGATCGACTGCTGCGCTGCGTGTCGCGGGTTCGATCCCCGCACTGAACAAATATTTGTATGGCCCACAGTTCCTTGTTCCGGGTCTTGCTGTTTGTGTATGTGAGTTTAAATGTTTGTAAACGCACCCATGATACAGGAGAAATTCTAGTGTCCCCGCAACGTTTTTTAAAACAAAAAAAACTAGAGTCACAGTGTGTCTTTCCGAATCCCCATCTTTTTTTTCGCTTTGCGCGGAGCAGGGAGGGAGTGTCAGACTGACAAAAACCCACCCATGTTCCTCCTTCTGCCTTTAATATTCTCGGGGCTGCGGTCTCTCTTTAGAACAATCCGCAACCCCGATCCAAATCCCCATCTCATCCAAGCTCAATTATAAAAAAAAACAGTTATCTGCTTGGGCTTACTCGAAAATAGTGGAAGTTATATTGAATTCAGTAAGCAAAAAATGCTACTTCTCATCTGCGAAAATCAAACTCTTCAAGACAGTAAATCAATAATCTCTTCCCAGTATAACCACCAATTGTTAAAAGCTCATTCAAGTATGACTCACATCGAAAATAAGTAAATCACTTTGAACGACGAAATGGAAATAAAAACATCACAACAATATGTCTACAATCAATCACCTCAAGAAATAGAGTTAACAAGGTTAATGGGCGTAGGAGTAACGACCAATCATAGCTAATTGCATCCTTGCGATTTCATAACCCGAGGCTTAAACATCCGGCGCTGAACACGTTTAAGGGGTTGAGCAAATGATTGGATCTTAGGCGAGCTTTTATACATAAGTCTATGGATTAAACCGATGTCTTACAAATGTCCGTTGTCATCACTCAAAATCAAAATATTTTATTACACATAGGCCTAATAAAACGCCGAAAAAAGTGCACGGTTCGGGTTGGTCGTTTCTAATGGAGAAGAACCGTCAAGAAAATCGATGGTTACTCTTTTAAAATCATGTGGTTTTATAATGTTGTTGTTACAACGTTAACTTACTTAAGTATGAGAAAATAGCGTAGTCCCGACAGTAAGTCATTGCTTACTTTACAAAACGTATAATAAGATAACAAGTTAATAAGCATCTAGGAATCTACAAGGGCCACATGGGCCACAGTGTCCACTCATTCACCAACAATCGGAAAAACGAATCCATGCAAGGAATAGGAAAAATATTTAAAAAAAGACTGGGCTTTTAAACAAGTAACACAAATGTTGCCATCAGGCAGTCATTCTTCTGTCCTGCTCCTTTTTTTATTTAAAACGCTTTAGCATTCTTTTCTGCGATAGTTAAAAACAAATGCTGACCGATTCTAAGCTGATAGCAGTTCATCTGTCATCTCATTATTATCTCCTAAAGTGCCACATATTTTTTTAAAATAAAACTTCTTTGATCCTCCTCAGTAACCTCTCAGCTATAATGTTATAGTACATTACGATATTAGTGCGTTATGATGGTTATAACATGCGAGGCGGAATTTCAGCCCGAGCCGAAGGCGAGGGCGTAATCGAGCCGAGCATGTTATAACCAATACGCACGTATATCGTACGACGTTTTTTAACACTTTTGCGAGGAAACAGAAAAAAAACATTTCACAATACAAGTACAAAGAAAAGAAAATTTGAGAAAAATGGCGCGAGGATTATTTTCTGCCGTGGCTGCGTGAACATGTTGGCAAAGACACTAGACTTCACTAGAGCATGCAGCCAAGTTTTTAAATTACCGAATAAACAGTTTTTTTTTTAAATTTTAAATAAACTCAATCTGTGAATGCACACTGTTGCTTTCGTGGTTGCTTTAAAATGGCGATTAGTTCGAAATTTGAATAGCAACAGCGCGCTCGCTGCTCACTAGCTGGTCAGTCGTGCGGCGGCGCGCGGCGATCAGTTCCAAATTTGAAATGGCAAATAATACTGTTATGGAATTTGTATAGACTATAACTTAACTATTTGCTTTGATAACACACGCGTTTTTTATGACCCTCTTTACATATTTAAAACCGGTGGAATTACATCAGCTTTACGAGCAAGGGTGTTAAAAAGTAAATTTAATAATCGAATTGCAAAATGCTCTTGAATTTTCTACAGCATGTATACAACATACTCATTTCTACACAATCTCAGTTCGCTCTCTTATACCATAAAGCATGGGAAAATGACATAACGTTCCTTTGTAGGAGTCAAACTACTTATTGAGTTACAAGTGGATGCTCAAATAAAGTAGAACAACAACCTAGCGAAAACGCTCGGATTAAAAAAATAAACTAGATACATTTATTCTGATAGGAGACTCAGACACATCTAAAATAAACAGTTGTTTTGCCTAACTCTACAAAGTCTAGGCTGAGCCATTGACATTGTAGAGTTTAACAAACTTGAAAGATCATCAACCTGTATATGTAATACCACTTTATATAACATTCATTACCTTTATGAGCGAAGCAAAGCCCTGATCGATATCAAGGATGAATGTTTCATGGGCAAAAGCCATATAGTAGTGTCTAGTTGTAAGATTATCCTCAGTACGTAACCAAAGCCTTATGCTTTGATTGCTATCTTCTGTCATTGAACGAGGTTGACTGTCCAAGCAGGAATAGACGATAACCGGCAAAAATATTACATGTGTTATGTTTATGCCGCTATATTATCTGATCTTCAATATATGCCCATTGATCAGAATGACCATTTCTGCAAAGTATTATGCCTAACTCAGCGTAGTACTAAGACATACGGTAACCAGAAGAATCCGGTTCTTATCTCCTCGATTTGTCATAATCCCTTTAGCACCTTTTACGATTATTCTACTGACTAATGCCTTTTAAAAAAAAAAAAAAAAAACACGCGTTGCTTTTTATTATAACATATTTAGAAACAATGTTATCATTCTTACTCATGGATTACGTACAATAACAATGCTGCAACTTTCTTTGTTACCGACATATCAGGTGCAACACCCAGTAAATGTCACTTATCAGTCGTCTCGTATCACGGTGTTGATAACCGGTGCACATACTATGTCAACAGCCTAGTGGCCGATTCCATGGAACTGATCCAAGTGCAAACAATGATAATATTATAGCTACAAGGATGCTCTCCATACACATAAACAGTAGGTAGGTAGTATTGCTGTTTTATTATTGCGCATTGTTTAATGTACTTCCGTAATGTATGGATAACATGATACTTCTACGAAATATTCCCAGATAAGATAAGTATTTGTAAATATTCGCAAATAACATTCCTCATACGTAATATCATACAGGTTTTTACCCTACTAAATGTTCTAGACTAAGGATGTTCGGCCAGACAAGTTGTATTGGTAATAAATAGATATTTAAGTCAGAAATGCAAGAAATACAACCGTTTGTAAGTTGAGCTGTTTGACTTACATCTGACATAACAAGTATCTTTTATTCAAAGCACATGAAGCGCCAGTAAAACATCTTCTGGTTATTCATGAAAAGAAATAAGGAGTTTTGAGCTTGGTTGAGCTCTATCCCAGCTCCAAACCGCTCATAACGCTACTTTTAACATGCAAAGCTGAAAGTGTTAAGGGACTTGCGAAAGTTGCACCTATACGTCAATTCATCCAGGTACTCTATGTCACTGTGGTTTAAATAAGAAAGTTCTTTACCACAACAAATGCCCCAATGTATTAAAAAATACAATTAAATAATAAAATCATCAATGTGAGTATAATCTTTCCTAATAAAAAATATATAATATCAATTTCACCTATTCAGATTGGTGCCGTAATATAATATAATCCTAAAGCAATTAAAGAAGATCACAACTAAACCAGTCGGCAAATGGAAGACATCCATGAGTAACATCTGTTTATAACTAATCACTATAGCTTGGTCCATAATTAATTTAATAATCCTAATAACTACCTCAGGGCATTCAAAATAAAATAAAAAACTTTTCTCGGGCGATTAGACATAATTGATTTCGGCGTTCGATTAAAAAAGTAAAAAAGCCATAATTATCGACAAGTCGTTAAAGCCGAATTTAACTAAAGCTCTTATATTATAGTCGGGAAACCAAGCATTCCAGGCGCATAAATCACCTGCTAGTAACAATTTTAATGTTTTCCTGAGGTTATTCTTACCGGATTTGCCGCAGCGCGCGCTCCCCAGCACCACAACTCTTATTCGATTAACTGTCATCTTCATTAGTCCGTTTATTAAGTCACTGCACTTAATTTAAATGTTTGTGCATTTAAAATTTGCTAGCTGCAAATCGAATTCGTTTGTACAAATTGTTCGAAACAAGATCGCGTTGGCGGCAATATCAGCTGTGATTCAAATATAGCGGACGCACGCGCGCACAACGCACCTGCTTGCGAGCGACTGCCGTCAAACGAAATTGGCGCAAGGCGCATTCAGGCACGTCTATTACTACAGTGAGGAGTGAGAGACATTTGAATACAAACTCATTTGTCTCTCACTGTTTTTTTTTACGTTGCAGTTCAGTTAGTGCATTGATTAGTAAAATATTGAAAAGCAACTCCCTGGTCCAGTCATCATTACAACTTATGTGTGCGACGTTTTAGGAACACATGCGTGTACGGATGTGTTCCTAAAACGTCATTTGAAGGTGGCGAGACAAAAACACCAATTATTTATTAATAATGTAGATCGAATGATTTTGCATATTTTGCTATTGTCTCGACGGGTCACAATTAATATTTTGATAGAGATGCAGGTCAGGTAGTTATGTCTGATCATTGATGCCAGACTTTAGCTAGACATTATTATAGTATAGATTTGGTGTGCTAAATTCTCCAACACAGCGTGCTTTACATACGAGATCGAAAGTAACCACACGTTAGCAACTATTAGAGTAATTGGGTTAATGATGATTGTCCATCCAATATTTTTTGCGTTCTATTTTACACCACAAGATCCAATAAAAACGTTGAAGTGTGCACAAAAAACTTTGACAAGCGTTTAATGGCCTTAAGTGAAATGTTTGTCAGAACTAAACGGAGTCGCCGATTTGTTGGGCATAAAGAAACGTAGGGTGTTGACGCGGTACTATCAACAAATATTACGGTTAGGAGAGCAGACTGTGCGCTTAATCCGCGGAATGTATGCCAACAGCCAATACTCGCCGACATGTGATATGATATAATGTACAGTCCGCTACTAAAGTGATACATAAAACCAGTACTTCGGTAGCTGCCCAGTTAATTGTTTTACATTAACCTTGAAGCTTGTATAAGCAGCTCGTATTTAAGAAACACTACAGACGTAAAAATCGGTAAATTACTGTTAATATTGGTTTATGGTAATGGACCTGAACAAGAGCCAAAAAACTTCTGAAGCGTGCTATGCTTGATAGAATCTTCTAACATATTATATTTTTATTCAAGAGGCTACATTCTTTCGGAGCATATCACTGTATTAACTACACTCATACAGACTAAAATAATCTGAGCTGAATTTATCAAGTGGTTTAATATCTGATTAAGTCTGAAGAAATCCAAAAGACGAACTAAACAGATTCTCGACGTAAAATTAGACAAATATTAAACTATCGCGGTCCGCAACACAGCAATGACTGTTAAAATATTCAAGTAACTAGATGGTTGAAAAAAGGTTAGCGAAACTAGATTCAGAGTACCTATGCATTCGAAATAAACCTCATTTAAAGTGTACGTCGTCGGATGCATGCAAGAAAGAAAAACTGTTTATTACAATCGCACGAGGCAAAACAATAAAACA
The DNA here is from genome assembly GCA_905475445.1 of Ochropleura plecta. Lineage (NCBI taxonomy): Eukaryota > Metazoa > Arthropoda > Insecta > Lepidoptera > Noctuidae > Ochropleura > Ochropleura plecta. The sequence goes on along the minus strand of FR997731.1, from coordinate 13,230,727 downwards.
AAAATAGTTGTAAAAAGAAGAACAAATAAAAAAAAATAGACAATTATCAACTAAAATGGTCTTGTACGAGGCCAAAAGGTGCAAGCAGTGTCTAAAGTGCAAACCGTGTATTGACCAACCGCCAATGTTTTGTAAATTTGTTCGTCTAAATGCACCTTCAATTTACTCCATATTTTACAATATTTCTGCAAATCATTGAATAAATTTCGACCCGTTTTTGTTGCAAAATAGGTGAGATAGGGAGATTTTACAGTTCCTTGCATTCTACAGTTTTGTTTTGTTTTAATAGGGCGCCCTAACGGTTTCATATAGAAGAATTTTAACAAGCTCTTTGTTAGCGTGCTCCTAATGTCGTGTGTTGGTAGTTAGAGAAATAGACCGGCTGTCGCCGCTTGACTGAAGACCTACGAAAACATAAAAAGATAGATGAGAACACAGCGATACGGTGCATGAGAAGTAGACAAAGACGTGTTTTGTTTTGAAGTATTTGCTGAGCAGAAAATATTTACGTTTGAATCTAAAACAAATACTAAACTAGCCTTTACAATCAAAACATTGACATTGATAAAGCTTTTAAAAACGGCATGGGCGACAATTTCTGTTGATTTTTCTAAAACAAACCCGCAGTTGATATACGACTGTTTTGTATACGGACCTCACAAAAACATGAAATCCTCTGCGAATAAGTACATGAAACACCTTGTTTCACATTTGGATTTACAATCCTTTGTGTTGCCAAGTCACGAGTAAAAACATCAAAGGGACGCTAGAAAAATCGTAATGGAATTTAAAACGAAACTTGAATACTGGCTGGCATACAACTTTGTAGACGCGCAGTAAGTTTAAAGGCGTCAAAATAAAAATGTAAACTGAGATGCGAAGCAGACGATGCATGTGGAGATTGTAAGACTTCTTTGCGGTTTGAGCCTTTGAGCCTTATAATAGCCCTGACGAATAGTGGCATGTTGATTAAGGATCTACATGAAATGTATTCTGAAATAATGAGAGAGGGGTGAAGTAAATAACAGAGTTAGCAAGTAGGTAGATTAGCTCGGAGATTGCCATGAAAATTATTTCGAAGAAGAAGTTATTTTATCTATTTGTATTATTTATTGAATCCAAAATGTTGCAGACACCAGAATTGATGATAATCCAGGTTATAAACTATCTGTGCACCAAATTTCATCCAAATCAGTTCAGAAGTTTTTGCATGAAAAAGTAACAGTCATCCAGACATCACAAATACATCATCAGAAACTTTACATGTACATTTACCCATTACAAATTAATTTAAGCATCACACACAATTGCATTTGAACCCAGTGCCAGTGCTAGTGGTATAACAATCACCCCAAGTCTAATTCATATACTTAGTGTAGGTCTGAGCTGATGCAAATTATTGTGCAATACATGGTAGGTTGTCTGACGTAAAAATACGTCACTATGTTTATTTCCATTCAAAATATTATTATTAGTAACCAGGTTATCAGTTTGACCCACAAAACGTTAATAAATGTTATCAAATCTTTATTAGATAACTGATAAGTCACGCCCACGTATTTATCGTGATTAGAGTTCTGATAGCTGTACTTTTTATTATTTTTACTTTTTGACAGAAATAGTTTAGTTTTAAAAAAAAGTTAGTTTTGCAAAAGGATGTTTGTTCGTTACCTGTAAGCCTGAACCGATCATCCTGAAAGGTTTAATATACATTATGAGGAGTACAGGTGCGAACAGAGAGTACCTTTCATAAGCGAAAAAACCGAGCAAGAGCGAGTCTGACTCGCACACCGACGGTTCTGTACAAACTTGCGACAAATACGGCCATATCTTTTGACTGCGTAGACTTAGAGATATGATTCTAATTTTAACTCAAAACCTTAAGGCGTTCCCGAGATATATGGTCTTGAAAGACGGATAACAAAGTGACCCAATAAGGGTTCCGTTTTCTTCCTTTTGAGGTACGAAACCCTAAAAACAATCAGAGTACAACAATAAATCATTATCACATTCTAAATCAAGTAAAACCGCGGGCAAAGGCCAGTTATTTTGAGAAAATAGAGATATTTGGTGACACCATTTTCTTAAATAGTGGTTTTTATTTTTACTTAACATAAGCATAATCAGGCTCCTGGGGTTGCGGGTTGTTCGAATCCCGGCCCCGGAATATAAAGGGCAAAAGATGGAACATGGGTGGGCTTTAGACAGTTAAAGTGTGACACTCCGCCCAGAGTCGGAGAAGTTATTTGATGAATTCCCATCCGCAAAAAAAAGCATAATTAGTTTAATAAGATTCCACTGCTTCTTCTATATGAGAGGAGATAGTAATCCACGGCGCAGACGCAGTACAGGTTAATAGATGTCACATCACACATCTTCGAGTTCTCGTTTCTAGGACATGCTAGTTTCCTTGCTATATTTTCTTTTACCGTTTTGAGAGCAATGGTAATTAAATTAATTACACAAAATAATGCATCTGGCTAGGTCGTGGGAATGAACCCACGACCCTCGTAAGTCGAGTTAGTTACCACTAAGCCATCACAAAATGGGCAGATTCTACCCATTTTTAATTGGTATCCACATTTATAAGAGCAATTAAGTCAACAATGCATACATCAAATCACGCCTGTATTTCCGTAAGGGGTAAGCAGAGGTGTACCTACCGACACATACACCCACATTTTGCAAGTTTAATGAAAGTCCCATGTATTAGGGGACGACGACGATACAGCAGCCGTAGTACCTACGTGTACGTAGATCCGCAAATAACGTCTCCAAACTATTAAAAGTAAAGAAAATATTCATATATTTTATTCATCATCATATTTTATTAATAGGCTCATATGGTTACAGTTATGTATCATTATAATAATATGGAGCATGGCACGAAAACTGGCACAGAGATGCGGTATCAAGTACTGCACGTTGAAATGTTGCCAATTTAGTAAATCATCTACCCCAGAAAAATATTAATATCTACATAATTATAGAAGTAGTGCTCAATCAACAAGTTGTCATTCTAGGAATCCATGGCTACTGAGAATCCCATGGACTTGAGAAGTTTTTCTAATAGCAAGGATCATATTCGTCCTCTTCACTAAAACGGATATCGTATTACTAAAGCAAATAGATTTCAAAGAAGAGATCGTTCTTCAAAGTAAATATTATTTTCGAAGGAAATTATATAATTCTCGAAACCGTTATGTGTGTTAAGTAATATTACTCAAAACAATTATTGGAATTGGCTCAGTTATTTAAGTATCTAGAAGTAACAGCTACCTACATAATTATTTAGTTCCAGCACGTTCTAGGCCAAAAACGTGATTCAGTCATTTTGTTTTTTTTCTCATTAGTATTCTTATTGAATTATTGATGATGTTAAATAATCTATTGGTTATTTTTGGAATAGTTTTTATACGTAGAGTAGTAGCCGTATTCAGAATAGTTTATTCATAAGAATATCATATTATATAAACATAAGTTTACCTAATAGAAATAATAAAATAAAAAAAAAGGATTTTTTTCATGAATACTTGTAAAACTACAAGAAAAGGAGCGCGGTCGTTTCCTATAGAGAACAATATTACTATAGGGGATCTTTTATAGACTCCGTGCCCATTCTCCAACAATCATAGGATATAAGTCAATATGCTTAAAGTAATCCTTATAAACACCTACTGTATTACTCAATTGCAAAATTATCTGTAGTTTAACTCAAAAATCATGTCTTTAAAATACTTACTTATTACTGGGTCGAGTTAAACCTAAGATCGTTCTTTGCTTAAATCTGTATAAAAAGATTTCATACTTTCTGTTATCTTAGCAATACACAACGCACCTACTATATCAACAATACGATTGTGTTCATCCATCCCGACGGGTGCCTGAAGAGTCCCCGCGGTGGATCCTGTTACCTGACCAACGGGGATTTTATTCGGTAGCCACCCGATCTTAATCGCGGCGCAAAATAAAAAAGGACGAACAAAATTCGAAACTAATTTCCGTTGTACACGAACGAGTTTTTATCGAGTCCGTGTCTTCACTTAATTTTTAATTTATTTTCAGTTAAGCGGCGAAGGTGCATGCTGGCACTGTACCTATATTTGGTTTAAAGAAATTGGGTCAGTTTACCGCGAATTCGTGATTGTGATGATTTTGCTGCATGAGTTACTGTATGTACCAAGTTACAAGATACATTTTTAACGAGTGAGAGAAGTCCGAGATAGTCGAAAATGTAAATGAAACCAATTATCAAGTGTATTGGTGCTACGAGACCTACGACTGTGGAGTGCTACGTTTCGCTACGAACTTCTCTCTGTCATTCTTATTAACATTACATTTTACTTCGCGTGTTCTTACTTACAGCCTCCGTAACACAGAAATGTCAAAGTATCTATAATTTAACGATGTCGGTGAAATATAAGAACACGTTTTATGCTAAATAGGAAAATTATATTATGCATTCAGTGTAACTGTTATATAACGCAAAGAAATTTCACATTAACGAGGAATGTGGATATGCCTGTAGAAATGCGTATCATAATAATATCGGCGCTTATAGTCTCATGAATATATTAATAAAGAATAGTAATCAGTTTGACATTTTATTAGATTCAGATTAAAGCTGTTATGGTATAATAAAGTTGATTAAGTCGTGTTATAATTAGATTAGGGTCCCGTTCCAAGTAGGAATATGAAGTAAGAAACAGTATTAGTCCAATTAGGTATTTACATTTCGAATTATGGAAATGATACCACCTGGTAGTTTTCTTCGACAAACTTATCGCTGAATCGAGAAGTAAATTACAGATTGTATGTAGTTCTACGATATTTGTCAACTACAAGAATTATATTATAGTGGAAGGGAATCCTAATTCAATTAGATACGTGACCCATTCTCATGGTAAAATACTCATATTCCTTTTATTAGTATCTTCTGACTGAGCGATCGACTGCTGCTGTGCGTGTCGCGGGTTCGAGTACTGCTAGTTATTTCGGGTCTGGCTGTTTGTATATGTGCGTTTAAATGATTGTAAACGCACCCACGATACAGGAGAAATTCCTAGTGTGGGGAAAAATTTTTCTTCAAAAAAAAGAAGAAACAGAGAGAAGCATGAAATGGATTAACAGTTTTACTTGTGATTCATCTTAGCTTAACTTGAAATCCTATCCGACTACTGAAAAATATAACTTTCTTAAAAAAAAAATCTGTCCCCTAACTATGCTGAAAATTTTAAAGTTCTTTCTGGTCTGATTTTTGTTATAAAGAAGCTAAACGTATTATTAATATTCAAAACCGGACCAATAAGTTTCCAAGTCGCAAATGGGAATTCTTAAAAAAAAAACAAACGCGAAACATTCAATGAAACTACCATAATTAAAAAAACAACTTCTGAAGCTAACTTAACATTAATTATCTTCCATTTACAGCTTCCACGTTGAAAAAGCGGGTAGTTTTTTGTGACAGGCTTGGCCCAATTTCTACTGTCGAGCTTTTGAACGGGTCATCGCACGTGCATTTATCTCCATCAGACCGTCAGCTACATGGACCAAATCATGCAAATTACCTGTTAAGAATAAACATTATCCTGATAATTGATGGTCCCGTACACTTTTTCCATTAATATTTTTAACTGAGTTCCCTTTCATGCTAATCCATTCACTTATGTTACTCAATGAAATATTGAAGTTGGTAAATGAGTTTGAAATCATATGAAAGTGGTACATTTATTAATGTTAAGTGATAATTGGAAGGAACTCCAAAAAATAAATTATATCTTACTGATTTTGCAGTTCAACCATGTGATTAAAGAAGCGGTCCTTAATTATTTATACTCTTTATAGAATAAAGACGAATCCTACTAATATTATAAATGCGAATGTTTGTGAGGATGTATGGATGTTTGTTACTCTTTCACGTCAAAAAGGCTGAAAGGATCTTGATGAAATTTGGCATAGAGGTTGATTATAGTCTGGAATAACACACAGTATACTTTTTTCGATATCACGCGCGATATTAAGAATTTACTCGAAATAACAAAAAATATATAACACCGGACCTCAATACCAAGAGATACTGGCAATCTTTTTGGCAAAAATGCAGGTTTGGACAAAATAAACGTTTTCTTGTTATACGTAATAGTTATGTTAATATTTGAATAGTTTGATGAATAGCGCAAAAAAATATGTTTGTTTAAATTTATTGCAGTCTTTGTAACCAATTGCACAAGGTTAAAGTTGGAAAAAACTTTCTTTAAAATTATGTTTTTACATCGTTTGAGCAATGCGTATAGAAAATGAGTCTTAATCAAAAGTATATAAGTAAAATATAGGCTTGTCATTAGATATAGAGAGAAAAAAGAGAGTAGGGTCTTTGCCCTCGAATGAGATATTACAGGGAAATGGTAAAAAACTACGAATGGTAGAAAACTACTAGTTTTCGGGGAAAACTTCTTGTAACACTAATAGGAAAAAATGTGTAAAAAGAATAAATAAGAACAAATAATTTTCTAAACCAGTAATAGTAATATTTCCTGGTGTTCCAAGAATTTCTCTTCTTTTTGCGATTGTTCCAATTCTTTTCCCCATTAATGTAACAAGCAAAGGTTTGTTTAAATACACATCGGTAAAACCAGTACACTATTTATGATCTTCAAGAATTGGTAGCTACAGGAACTGGTGACCAAAAAAATTCACGGTTTTGTCAAAAGTAAAGTACTAGTCGGTCCCGTGTACCGAGGTTTACGTACAAACTTGCGACGTTAACGGCCATAGGCTCTCACAGGGATCACAGACTTGAGTATATGGGTTTAATTTCAACTCAATACCTCTACGCGTACACAGTGGCGGTCTGCCCAGCTTGGGCGGAGCACTCGTGGAGGCGATCGGCGGCGGTCTCTCGCGTCCGGCCCTGGTTCAGTCCGTGGTCCGGAGCGAGAGGGAATGGGAAGCGGTCACCTCCTTCTGCGAAGCAGTAATGCTAGCAAAGGAGGTGGCCGGGCGTTTGAGGGAGAGAACCTCAAACCAACCCAGCCGCCGCCGGAGACGCCCGGCGCTCCGAGTGCCGGGCGACGTGAGACGACTCCCGGCCACCGTAGATGCGGGCCTGTGGACGGTGAGCAATGGGTAGCTCACCGTCCGTCCGTCTATTGACGACAGGCCGTGTCGACGGCGCGTTCGTGTATGTCAGCAAAGCAGAGGGGCTTGCCAGAGCCTCCGCCTGCCGGGGTTGCGGGTTGTTCGAAAGAGATACCGCGGCCCCGGAACGTAAAGGGCAATAGAAGGAACATGGGTGGGTTTTAGTCAGCAAAGTCTGACACGCCCCCGCTCCGCCCAGAGCGGGGGAAGTTATTTAATGATTTCCCACCCCAAAAAAAAAACAAAAAAATACCTCTACGCGTTCCCGAGATAAAAGCTCTTAACAGACAGACGGACACCAGAGTGATCCTATAAGAGTTCCGTTTTTTTCATTTTGAGGTACGGACCCCTAAAAACATTCAAAATATTCTTAACTAGCTTTTGCCCGCGGCTTCGCTCGCGTTAAATTCGGTAGCGCCTTATTGATTTGTAATAGCAACGCTAAGTTTTCCCGTTTCTTCCCTCTTTCTCCCTCATATCCCACTCTTTTTAAAAAAATAATAGCCTATGTCCGTCTCCTGGTTCCGAACTATCTCTGTACCAAAATTCATCAAAATCGGTTTAGCCATTAAAGCGTGAAGAGGTAACAAACAAACAAACAAACAAACTCACTTTCGCTTTTATAATATTAGTAAGGATTAGTAAGGAAGTAAGGATAAGGATATTGGCAGGGAATTGATAGTTGTATAGTTTTCACCTTGACCATGAACTGTTTATTATGTGACGGGTTTTTCGGATAGCTTAAAAAAGTAATATGTAGGCCGAATTGTTTCCAAACACGTCATTGACTCATTGTATTTCACGTTTAATGTTCCAATATCGGGAAAACCAGGCCAAAACATATTTTTTATAGAAATATTTACTTTGTCTCTGCGTTTGCGCAAGTTTAAAACGTGCGGATTTAAGAATGCATGGAATACTCGCTGCTTTTGTCATTAAAATTGGAATATTTGCTCATACAGTCAGTCTTTACTAAGTATTGTGTATTTCATTAACACACAATGTATTTTCCCTGAATGTAAAATGGGAAATTCCGACATCTTATGTGCAGTTACACCCATCAAATAAAAAGTACAGTCACCGGTAACACGTCACAATTATTTAAAACAAATAGATGAAAACGGCCAACAAAAAACACAGACATCACGTGGACACAGATGTTCGTACTAAGAGCCGTCTATTCCATGTTTAAATACCAGCTTTATACATTTTATAAGAAATCGCATATGGCATCCAGACATAACAGCACACACAAGAAAGAAGACCTACAAGTGTGACGAGATTCGCGAAATAATGCGAGGATGTCACGCGAAGTGCCGGATGTCCAAGCGAGGTACCCAAACACCATGCATGTGCAAACAAACGATACACTCGCACACGCACCAGCTCTGATGAACCCGTGAGATAGCGTCACTACACGTGGTGTTGGATTTATATACTCAATTTATTTTAGCACTGATGTTTTTTACCTTGTTGTTTCTTTTTATCTGTCTTGAACAGCGACGCGAGTTTGTATTAAGAGTTCAGTTTTAATTATGGGATAATGTTTGATTTTTTTAAAGTAACAGAAACAAGTCATAGAAAAGTATGGAGTAAGAAGACATGCTGCGCTGACCCATAAACAAATGACCCACAAATAAATTGGGATAGGTACAGAAAGATCATGATAATATAGCAAACGGGTGTAGTGAGATGGATGAATAGGTAGATAGATGTGATAGGTAAACTTTCCTCCCTTTTAAGGGTTCCGTACCTCAAAAGAAAAAAAACCCTTCTAGGATCACTTTGTTGTTCGTCTGTCAAGTACCTTTATCTCGGGAGTGCGTGGGGATATCAAGTCGATATTGGAGCTGTGAAAAAACCAACCCTTTAAGTCTACACAGTCAAAAGATATGGCTGTTTAAGTCGCAAGCTTGTATGGAACCCTCGGTGGACGAATCCGACTCGCACTTAACCGTTTTTTTACGGATGGTAAATCATCAAATAACTTCCCCAGCTCTGGGCGGAGCAGGGGGATTATAAGACTGCTGACTAAACCTCACCCATGTTCCTTCTTTTGCCCGTTATGTTCCCTGGCTGCAGTATCTCTTTAGAACAACCCGCAACATCGATATATAAAGATCTTAGTAGGGTGCACAAAATCCTCCTTGAGTGAAGTTAAACACTTGAGCACGTCCAATACTCGATAGACACTTGATTTCGCCTGTAACTTGCTGACTGATTGCCTCTCCACCACCGCATGAACTATTTTCGTTTAGCCTGTTCTGGCACGAGACCAGTACTAAAAAAAACAAAAAATATATTTTGGAGAGATTTTATAGTAGTTAAAGAGGACTGTTTAAAAGAAGGTTGAACTGCGAGACGCCATTTAGAAAAAACAAAAAACTATTTAAATGGAATCATAAACTGAATGAAGTACCTTCTTTGCCATAAACATAAGCAAGATCGACCAATATAACTGACTCAAGATAAATTTACTCAATTTTCTAGTTCAACTGATCATAATTTTTCTAAGTACAACTACGATCTGAAATTAGCTGATCGGTGACAACATAATTAACCCAGTAACATCCAGGCTATGTGGAACTTGTTAAGTAATAATGGCAACTCTAATTATTTCGTAGCATTTTCTGGGATAACTATACAATTTCTACAAAATGTCAAACTCTTGTAATAATGCCAAAATATAGATGTGACTGTTATTATAATTTAAAATGTGAATTAAATGAGATATTAACGGCAAATTATTTTCATTCAACATTAACCTAAGTCCAAATTGAACTTTGATAAAACAAATGTACGGAGTAAGGTAGATTTTATTACTCTAATAGTGACTTGTACCAGCAAAAGTATTTTTTAGTAAGTTCTCTTACATAAACTCCACCTATATTACCAGACCTTTAAAATATGTACAACAAAAGTATCGATTGCTTATTGTTTTATCGCCTCGTGCCACTCCTAAAGGTCGATAATTTTTTATTGTCAATGTTTCAGAATTGCAATATAAGTCTTGCTTTTATTTGTACCGAGAAAGTTGATTTCTCCTCTTACCTTTAACCCTATAAATAAATGTAGTAGTATAAAGCCTGAAAGCTTGTCTTCAGCGCCGATCTACCATTATTCTGTTATAATAACAGACTTTAGCGAAAGTCTATGTGCAGCATGAGTAAGATATTTACTTGCTGATAAATAAAGCCCTTTACATTTTCCATTTATGCTATATTTGAAAGCATTTTGAAAATCCACGCACCTGTTTCTCTTTTTACTTTTAGATAGCGTTTATCAGCAACATAACATGGTGCGCGTGAGCAAGGCAACGCCATAAATACGGCGGCGCCGGCGCAGTGCCCTATCGACGAACACGCCCTCTAGCGAGCTTCGCACCACTGCTTCATATCGTGTTAGCCGATGTTACCTCATATGGAAGTACACTCGTAACACTTGGAGACAAATTCGTAGAGAAAGCCACACCATCTAATAGTTTTATTGTAATTTAATTTTCTCTTATGGCTGCAAAAGAACCATTTTCTACAAGGAGATATAATTCCGCTCTCGCCGTATAAGCTCTGGCTATGATAACATGTTTTTTATGCGCACATAGATACTAAAATTGATTTTATTTTCAGATGGTAACCATTCGATTTCTGACTGCAACATTTCTGTACGTAGGAGTAGATACGACAATTTTATTTTTATACACGTGTATGAACGATGACAATAAAGACTTTGGACTACCGTACGTCACCTGAAGATAAGAAGCATACGCAGCTGGAGCTCCGAGAATAAAGGGCGATAGCCTTCCAATTAAGAGCTGCGATCAATCAATAACATGTAAAGTAAATATAAATCCAAACTGTCTTGCCGCTGTAATCTGTTTACATTCAAAGAGCATTCACAAATACAAGCAGCGTTACAAATCAAATAAACATGACAAATACGAACCAATTTGTTTGGCACACTGAGTTATATTGAGTGGTTGGAGAGTAAATCCATATTTTTTATCATAATCAGAGTGCGTGCAAGATGTACAAGTTCAAGAAAAAGAACTGCGCGGATAACATGACGAATTACTGTGTATGATTTCAATTAGTCATGCAATTATTTCTCGTTACTCAATACGCGAGTGCACGGGGAGGATCACAAAGAGATAAACAAAGCTCTACGTTAGTAGCTGACGCCTCAGTAACTCATGCTACGATATCGAACGTGCTCAGATCACTTCTTAGAATGCAATTCGAGTTACTGAAATATTTATTTACTGTATCAAGTTCTGGGGTCATAAATATAACACGGCTTCAGACTTCAGAGCATCTCTGATTTCGTAGTAAAGTGCAAGCTTTTTAATTATGGCTTTTGCGATGGAAATTATTTGCGATCGTGAAACGCGTGCGCATTCACTAGGATCAAGTGCATTGATAAAGAATGGAGATCAGTTTTTATTTCAATGTCTGTGAACAAAAAATATTAATAAACATCTGTTGATGTGACACGTAACTGTTTATGGATTAACGGATTTGTGAGAAGTTGTAAAAAACCTTTTTAAAGACTGTCCACGATGTTCTTGTATGACAGATCGCAAAATGGCCAATTACTGACTAACGGTAATTTATTGAGTGGCAGTGTAGTTGTTGATTGAGTTAATAAAAAGTTGAATAAAGATTGGATCAAGTCCAAAGAATTCAGAAAAAAGGGGAACCCAGTCAGGTTCTGAAAATTAGAGTTAGGCACTAGCTGCTCGGCAATTTGCTAATCTATTTGCCGCAGCCGTGAGACACAATTATTATCTTTTTTATTTAGATCTTACTAGATTTTGCCCTCGGCTTCGCTTGCGTTAAATTTGGGTAACACAGTTCCCCTTTCTTGATTTACAGGTACCTGCTACCTGTAGTTTTTGCTCTTGCGCCCTATTTATTGTAATAGCAAAGCTAAGTTTTCCCTTTTCTTCCCTCTTTCTCCCTCATTTTTCACTTAAAAAAAATCAAACTAGCATATGTCTGTCTCCAGGGTCCCAACTATCTCTGTACCAAAATTCATCAAAATCGGTGTAGCCATTTAGGCGTGAAGACGTAACAACTCCCTTTAGCTTTTAATATATTAGTAAGGATTTCGTTTTTGTTCCATGTGGCATTTTTTTCTTTTTAACCTGATTAAATTTTGGCGAACTTGAATCTATTCAAGTTCGCCAAAATTTAATCAGTTACAATAAAATTCAGTTTGTGCACCGTCATACTTTCTTTGCGATAAGTCAAAGGTCAAAAAACAACCGTAAAAGAACCATCAGTTAGTCTCAAGACGCTTCGTTCACGTACTTTAGCTGTAAGATGTGATAAATCTCAATATTATAAATTAAATTGAATAGATTGTCAATTTATTGTTTAAGTAGCCAATAAAATAAGGTCAACATATGGTTCCTTAACCCTAATCGGCCAGTGACAGTCCCTGTCTTAAAGCCATTCGCGAATCTACTAAACTAATTACCACGAGCTTACTGAGCAAATTTTTCTTGACCTCTCATTGTGGCGATGCTTGCAGATCCAAAAACTAACTGAACATACATTTCGATTTAGTTCAGTATTTTGTCGGGGTCTAGTTATACTGGACGTTATTTAACTATCAAATTGTGACAGTTAAAACCCATTAGTGGTTATAGACAAAAAATACATTAACTTCAAATCTTATTTACGTATGTATAACGGTAGGACCTAAAATTTGACTCTTATAATTGGGTAAGTGACATGCTTGTTATGTTTTTTGAGGTCAACTACCGGAAAAGAACGTGTTTATAACCTGAAATATAAAAATACGTTGATACAGATAACAAACAAAAACTAAAAACAGGTAGATTTACAATCGAGCAACTTTAGGGTGGTGCCTCATCTCACCTCAATGATCCGATACTTTCTGTCCTTCGAACCGCATGGGAGCATGGAAAAATGCGATACCGTTCTGATAGATGAGGCGCAACCCTTGCATTTCTATAATGTTACCCACTTAATCGTACTACCTAAAGTACCTTCAAGATCATCATCTTTTGAGATATGTTTGCAGTTTGCAGAAGAAGCGAATGAAAAACGTACCTACTACTCTGTCGCATGTCTGTAAAGTACAACTTTAGTCTTTTTATTGTAGTCTCAGAATCTTTCAATCTGACGACGCAAAAGTTTTCCGAAGCCATAAATCACAAATTATGAACTCATTCATTTCGTAAACAGTGTGCAATATACGTTGTGGTCGGCAACTAAGCGAGGGGTGTGTAATCATGAACTCTATCGACACGCCGGGAAATGCAACCGAGAAATTATCAGATCCCTCCCATAACTTACGCTAAAATACTAAAATTGCTTTCGAGAAATCTTTTAGTCAGATCTTCACGCTCTCAGCGCTTATTATATTCCATTACGATACCAATAATAGCTGAATACTATTACAATTCTCTTTAAGCACTAGTTATCGACACATCTTAATTAAGAATGCCAATATAGATTATTGAAATGCGTTCAATATCAATAAACTGATCCAGCAGTACTTAATGTTTATCCCGTTAGACTCCCGTTTCGAAAGTAGGTTGTAAAATAGCTTTGACATAGCAAAAATATAATTTGGGTTCAATTAAGCAAAGAAAAAAACGGCTCGTAAATTCTTATAATCCATCGGAAAAAATTCAAAAGTTGAGCGCTAATTTAAATATTATCTTCAACTGAATCCGAAAATGTTTCTCAAAAGCTTGCCCCAATCCGCTACGGAACCTACAACTTATATTACTGGTACATAGTCTCACTCGCTCGCATTTTATTTTCCTGCGACCGTGACTATCTGAAGGCTAAATCAGCCGTCACGGGAAATAAAGTTAGCGCTGGTAATATGACACTTGAGACCTCGGATACGAACAGTCATCATCCATAATAGCTTATTCGCAACGATCTTTCCTCGATAATGTATCTACTTAGATTTTGCTATGTCATTTAGAAAGAATTTTATGCTTTTCGTTTTGCATTGTGTTCAGAATTGCCCTGGGGTTTGATTTGCATTGAACTTTGATCGTTTTGTATAAAATTTAGACCTACCAAGTTTCGACACGTTTGCCAAAAGCTGTATATCTATATCATTAACAATATCGGTAATAATGCCAAAGTTAAGTTGATCTGTTGCCACTTGCTTCGATCATAATGATCGGAGGCCATGTATTACACACAATACCTGTAAGGTCTATGATATGTAGCCTACTATGTCGTTCTTTAAGGTTAAGCCTCGCTTGCCAAGGTCTGGTCTGTGGATGGGTGACCATCATTGCTTGCTGAGTGTCCTCTGTGCCTCGAAAAGCACGTTAAACCGTTGGTTCCGGACTTTATACACATTTATCTCAGGTAGTGGCCCGAAAGTCTGACAATCAGACTTACCAAGGGATACCGTATTACCCAGTCCTAACTAGGTTGTGGAGGTCAGATAGGCAGGAGCTTCATGTAAAATACTGGTATTCAACTGTATCGGGTAAGAAGTCCCAAAAAATTTGGGAAAACGCTCGACAGCTGATGAAGTTTCGTACTGTGGATACAGGATTTTGTAATAAAAGCTAATCTCAATCACATAACTCTTAAAACTTATACAGCACATCCCTTGGTCTCAGTCCTCTTGACTGCGTAGCAAGGGGCAACACATGACATACGAGTAGGAAGTTCACTTGTTTGCTGATAACCTCATAATGGGAAAACCGCGTTTGCTTAAAAGCTATCTTAAGAGGCACAGAAGGTCAAGTCACATGAAGAAAAAACGCGACATGGATGTACAAAACGCTCGGGAGTTTGCAACAATTTTGGAAGTGAAACTAATATACAACAGTTTCACATTGTTCATGTCATTTAATCTCAGTAGAAACATGGTCCGTTAAAATCATGACCATGCTCCCCCCTAGTCCAGTAGAACAGCCGTAAAGCAAGTAACACTCGTCGTACATTTCTATATACAGCAGAATTTCCTTCAGCAACTCTAAAGTGGCATGATCCAATAAATATCCTCGTATTTAGGTTCGATTTCCGATCGGTTTATTTCAACATTTAACTCGGATCACGAGTGCTTTCGATACGGTACACGAGAACTGTTTTACTTGAACGATCGTTTGCAATGTTAGCGCAAGTAGACCAACCGACACTTTCGGATGCTTTGTGGAGATAGGAAGGAAAAATGGAGAAAAGGAGACGGTGGCATGTGTTAGTTGAATCATAGTATAATATCGTACCTTTGCGTCTTCTTCCTGAGGAAAGATAAATAGAATCTTCGAGGAAACTAAAATCCGGTAAAGGTTCGTCCTATAAGAGCCTTTGCTCTAACTAAGTCACTGTGATCTGAGAGAGACTACTAAGGGATGAAAAAAATGTCTTACTCCAATGAACTAGATAACGACTTGTCTTAGTAAGCCAGATGTATTTTTTTTTAACTTTTATAGTATTCTTCAACGTGGTATCCGTTATCGAACAACTTAAACGTTAACAGCTTATATTCCCCATCAATTCCAGCCAGCTATTGAAAAGTAAATGCCCAGCGATACTGAACCGTAAAATCGATTTAGCATTGAATACCAATTTCCATTACTCAGATATTGGCTAACAGATCATAATCGTGAGCTATAGGGAGCGTATCCATGCGTTTGTTGTTCCGAGTACATTCGTATTTTAGTTGCGAACAGGCCCGTTAGCGGGTGAAGAGTGGCGATCTGGCAATGTTGGCGGTGTGGTACAAAGACTTCGTGCTCCATAAATCGGGGAGACTGTGACCTTCCGAGGTGAGGAGCTGCGCGGCGCCTGCGCGTCATTGCGGACCTAAATGCCGATAGATATCGTTATTTGGGGTCCTGTTGCTTATTGTGCAGTTTCTGTTGGAAACTTCTAGCAATAACTGTTTTAAATTTACTTCAGAAAATGCTGGAAATTATTCCGTTTAAGGTACTGTCAGTTTGCACATTTGCTGATTTAAAAATTAAAACTATTATTTATTTATTTATTTATTTAAACTTCATGTACAATAGTGGTACATAGGCGGACTTAATGCCATAAGGCATTCTCTACCAGTCAACCTGTGGGTAAAATACGACAACATTGTGATAGGGTACAAAAAATATATAAAATATATAATAAATATATATCTAAAACTATTTGTTAACGAAAAAAGTATATTTTTATACGGATACTAATACACATATACATATCAAATAAACTAATAAATACATTTAAAAAATAAATAAAAACGAGAACTTTAACAGTAATTACAATGACTTTTAATTGGTAGACGGACCTAAATAGTGGTTACGAACTTTTCTTTTAAAAATAAATTTACTTTCAGCTTTTTTAATGCCAAAGGGTAGCGCGTTCCAAAGCTTTATTGTTGAAATAACGTATGATTTGGACATAAAACCGGTGCGGTGTAAAGGGATTTGGAGGAGTAGATTTTCGGAAGCACGAAGGTTACGACTGTGAGAACTGCCCAACACATTAAAATAAGTTTTTAAATAGTCAGGAGCATACGGATCATTCATGATAGAGTACAGCATACAGAGAGATCTGAGGGACCTCCTGAGTCGTATAGGCAGCCATTTAAGCTGAGTACGGAAGGAAGAGATGTGATCATATTTACGAAGGCCAAACACAAAGCGAATGCAATTATTAAGAAGACGATCCAATTTATTGAGAAGTTCCTGGGATAGATCAGAATAACAAACATCAGCATAGTCGATAATGGGAAGCACAAGAGACTGTACCAAAATGAGTTTAGTGCTAGATGGGAGAAAGTGCTTGAATCTATAGAGAGACCGCAGCGAGAGAGTGACTTTCTGGCTCACTTGAGCCACGTGCTTATTCCAGCTGCAACAGTCGTCAATGTATAACCCCAAGTCTTTTACGTGAGGCGAGAAAGAAATTATTGAATTTTGATACATTAGTGGTGCAAGTTGACTAATGTTCACATTTCTCAAATAGTGCGAGCTACCAATGAGGATGGCCTGACATTTCCCTACGTTAACAGAAACCCCAAATTTACCAGACCATTCCTCAATAGTTCGGAGATCAGCATTAAGGGATGATATGCATTCATCAAGGTTCGCAATATCTGATTGAGCGTATAGTTGCAAGTCATCAGCGTACAAATGGTAAGAACATTTGAGGATAGCAGTAATGGAGTTAATAAATAAAGAAAATAACTATTCTATTTTTCTTTTCACAATTTTAAATGTCTTGCCAGTTGCCAGTACTTTCGGCGATTATAAATAGGTTTAGTTAAAAAAAGATAATTTTAGCAGTATCTTTGTCAGCCAATTTTGTTATTTCAGAATTTCCTGAATTCAAGTTAGAAATCCGTAATCCCTGATAGATGTTGAGACGAGACACTGGCAGTGTTCCGAGTCTCTATTAACAATTGAATCAGATAACGTTTTCCCTATTTATTATTATAGTGAGTCGTTATAGCAACTCTCACCTCGTAAGGCCACTTATACACGGTACTTACATTCTAAATAACCTTTTAAAAAGTCTTTACTTAGATGACTTATGTTTATTTCAGTTTATGCAAACGCCGTACGGTATTTTTACCCGACTGCCGAAAGGAGGAAGGATATATTTTTCGAGCGTCTGTATTGTATGTTTGTGTAATTCGTTAGAACGGTTCACAGCTTTAAATATTTTTTTTTTAAAACGTTGCCCCACACTAGGAATTTCTCCGGTATCGTGGGTGCGTTAACAAACATTTAAACTCACATACACAAACGGCCAGACCCGAAACAACTATCTGCAGGTCATACAAATATTTGTTCCGTGCGGGAATCGAACCCGCGACACGCAGCGCAGCAGTCGATCGCTCAACCACTGCGCCAACCGTGCCGTCCTTTAACGGGATTAACGGGATTCGACGTATGAGGTGTCTTTGAATTCGTCCGTCTCAGTTGAAGGAGCGACATGGAGTACTTCAATATTACAATTTTGCATCTATGGCAAATATAATTTTTTCATAGGTGCAAAATTTGAATCGTAAATTCACTTTCTTTTTTTTTATTATGCGGTACTTTTTGGATCGAACGAGAATAACTACTGACAAACTATTTTGCAGCCTGGCAGATTTTTATATGTTATTTGGATTCAGATTTTGATAAAATAGAAAGAACAAAGACTGGGGAGTCTTTGTTCCCGACTTCTAAAAACTGGAATTGTTTTTTTTTTGTTTTTAGGCAGTCGGGTTTTTGATTTTTCGCTTAAACACCTCTAAATTTAAGTTCGAACGCAAAAATATTTGCTGAATCGTTGATTGGGTTACTAAATAAACATTGGTGTACTTATGTAGCTAACAAGTTAAGTGCACTGCAAACATTAGAAAATGATTTTAACACGACTTTAAGTAAATTATAATAAAGGTTTTATTTTAAACTCTCGCTGTGGTGAGATTTTGAAAACGTCTGTAGAACAGTTATATTTTAAGAAAGTAATTCCTGTAATATTTATGTGTTTTGTATGAGATGTATACCTAGTACCTACCTAATAGGTATGTAATTAAAGTTCAGAATTATAATTACTCATAGTTATAATAAACATTTCAGTGTTTTTTTACGGATGGGAAATTATCAAATAACTTCCCCCGCCCTGACCGGAGCGGGGGGGAGTGCCAGACTTTTACTAACTCCCTCACCACCCCACCTCAACCCACCCTCTTTCCTTCTTTTGCCCTTTATGTACAGGGCCGCAGTATCTTTTTCGAATAACCCGCAACCCCGGCGAGAATATTTCAGTGTTAACGTGGAGTTTTTCAGAAAGTTTGATCATATGAATAAAAGCTCTTTTTAAAGTTGCCTCTTACTGAGATTTTCTTTTGTATCATGTTCGTTTGCACTACTTGAGTTAACTCGGCCTTAAAAACATCGTGCGCGGATCAAACCCGCAAACGCAGCAACAGCCTATCGCTCAGCCACTGCACCAACCAAAATTTTTAACATTTCAATGCTGAACTCGTATCCGTCCGTGCATGTCCAAAATTCACGCAAAGGAAGACATCTTGTTCAATAAATTATATCTTAAAAATAACCTTATTACGTTGACAGCGAACATCATTGACAATGAATCTGATAAATGGCCGGTGAGACCAAATTATAAACCGATGACAAGATAACAAAAACAAGAGATGATTATCTTTTAACCTTTTAAAATAAACTTTTTATATTTTACTCCGTCTTATAAGAAAACAAGGCGTGTCTCATAATTAATTAATAGGATGTAGTAAAAAATACAATATGTAGGTAACTTATTTAATTATGTTTTAATAATACAAAATAAATACAAATTCACTAATATTACAAAAAGCAAAAAAAAAATATGTGTGTAACGTATAAACTCGAAAACTATTGGACCGATTTCAAACAATATTTTACCAATAGAAAGCTACATTATTACTGAGTACGGGACTGGGGCAGTAACCAAAGACGCAGTTGTTACCGCAAAGGACAGTTAGTCTTTCATATTTTTATTTACCCACTGAAGGCCACTCACCACCATTACCTGCCTAGCCTTTTCTCAACTATGTTAGGGTTAGCTTTCAGTTTAACCGGATTCAGCTGAATACCAGCTTTTACATGGAGAGTCTGCCTATCTGGCGCCAGACACAATACCCTTGGCAAGACTGGCAGTCAGACTTTTGGGGCATTGACTACCTGTAAATACAGTCAAGATCTATATATGCCAATCAGCCTAACGTGCTTTCCGAAGCTTGCTTTCCAAACTGGGTATGTAATAAGTGGTCACCAATCCAAAGACCAACCTAACCCACCACCACCCACTGTTGGACGTAACGATTTCATTTTTCTTTTTTTTTACTTACAATTACATCTAGCAAAGAACAAAGTTACCCAACAGTGCATGTTAGCAGTGACAAAAACAAAAAAAACATAGCTCTTCCTTGGTAGTCGGCTAAAAAAAGAAAAAAAAACAAAGATTTCCCTGGACGAAAATCAACACAAAAATAAGCTAACAAATTACCGAACGCACGTCAATTTCTGTGATGAGTTGACTGAATTATCAACAGTCAATCTTGAAGCCAATTCAATCACTTGACATGAGTTTAATTTGACACTTCATTGATTGTCATTCTAGAATTCTGATGCAAGTGTGACGTTTTCCAGGCACGGTTGGCAGTATGCAAAAACAACGTCGCCATTTTTGTTCCTGAAAATTTACTCTTAGTTATAAAATGCAAAATATATGGTGGCTTTAATGCATTAGTAAACATTTGTTACACAACATTTACACAACAGTCATTCAAGCTCAATTCTCGAAGCGTGTTCTTCTATATTTCTCAAAAATATGTTGTTCCCAATATCCATTGAAGGAAATAACACTAATTGTGTGGCCACGTTTAGCAGTAAACGTCGGCTACATTAACAACAGCAACGCGTAATGACAAGGAGCCAGGCAACTCGTCACTTGCTAATATTACGGTAACCCGCTTACCTTTGTTGACACTTACGACTTGTGCGGCGTCAAACAAAGACTGCAGGTCAAACTAGCCGTTGGAATTTTTCTGCATGGAAGTGTAATGAAAAATGGTTTCATAATGTGAAGCTTTTCGGGTTTCTAGATCACTATTTTTTAGAGCAAATGGTCAAGTAAAAAGTTTTATTTTATTAGTTTCATTTTAACCAAAAAATATCGGTTATGTTAGATATTAAAACATCCTTATATAATATCATAAATTCGAATGTTTGTGAAGATGGATGTATGGATGTTTGTTACTCTTTCACGTCAAAACGGCTGAATGGATCTTGATGAAATTTGGCACAGAGACATAGAATACTTTTTTTCGATATCAGGCGGGCGAAGCCGGGGGGCACCAGCTTGTTCGCCTATAAACCCGAAAGGGGTAGGCAGAGGTGTATCTATCTATCTATTAGTACGAATTCGCCAGTTATGTTTTTAAGGCCTATTGCCATCAGCCGGGCACAATTCCAGGCTAACACTTTACCCGACCCAGGAATACAAAAGTCATCATCACCACATGTATTCTTTAACAATATGCCTACACACATGTCGTAACGAAAAACAACGGTCAAACAGCAGGACGAGGTGGAACAACTGAATGTTTAGGTGTAACTGTTATTAATATTTAAATTTGTCTTGCGTTCTTAGAACCAACATAACCCAATCTACTACGATCCTTACATACCCCATTTGCCTCGATCACGATCATCTTTTAATTTTTTTTTTTTTTTTTAAACTTGGTATTTTTATCCACGCTGAAATACCAACCCACGTTCATATGTTTCGAATATCTACTTAGTTTTCAGTTGAAGTAGAATCATTGACTAGACATTTTCACCAAGCTACACAACCTCGTTGCAATTGTATATATATAAACATATATCCAGTTTTTTTTAACCTAAATTCTCTAAGCAATGATCTCCTTTCATGACCATGTCTCGAATGGGAAATCATCAAATAACTTCCCCCGCACTGAAAATATTTATTTCAGACCAGGCACATAAAGTTACAAGTCCATATTATAATAAAATAATACTAATGTTAGTAGAAGAAACTTAAAAACTATGTTGGTAAAATTTAAAACAAAAATCGTTAAAATAAAATCTAAAACCCATCCATGTTCCTTCTTTTGCCCTTTGTGTTCTCTCTCTCTTTTGCTCTTTGTGACCATGACCATAATGTGTGAAAATGCAAACTCACGTTATCAATAGCTCGTGCTGCGCCATGTGCAATATGCGTCTCTAAGTGATAGCAATTGTTTCCTACAATTAACTCCGCCAATTGAACAATTACGCTTTGGACGTCAACATTCCACCTTATGAACTGTTCTCTATGAGGCAAGTTCACGGTTACTACTCCTTAGACCGGATGGAACTGGTGATATCTGGATGCAGTTTATTTTTAAGCTATTGCATAGCTTCTATCGCGGGCCTTGAGCGCGGGGACCGAATCCAGAAATTCCGTAACGAAAAAAAACCTGACGCTCCCCACTCCGACGGGCACGGAGGTGTTTTAATTAAAAGGGTATACTCCCGAAGAACTCCCATATTATGTGTATCTATATTGCTTAGGTAATTTCTGAGTTATCGTCTATCATTTAATAGGGACGAACCTATTGCCGTCATTTAATAGGGACAAACCTATTGCCGTCATTTAATAGGGACGAACCTATTGCCGTCATTTAATAGGGACGAACCTATTGCCGTCATTTAATAGGGACGAACCTATTGCCGTTATTTAATAGGAACGAACCTATTGCCGTCATTTAATAGGAACGAACCTATTGCCGTCATTTAATAGGGACGAACCTATTGCCGTCATTTAATAGGGACGAACCTATTGCCGTCTTTTAATAGGGACGAACCTATTGCCGTCATTTAATGGGGACGAACCTATTGCCGTCATTTAATAGGAACGAACCTATTGCCGTCATTAAAAAGGGACGGACCTATTGCCGTCTTTTAATAGGGACGAACCTATTGCCGTCATTTAATAGGGACGAACATATTGCCGTCATTTAATAGGGATGAACCTATTGCCGTCATTCAAAAGGGACGGACCTATTGCCGTTTTTTTAATACGGACGAACCTATTGCCGTCATTTAATACGGACGAACCTATTGCCGTCATTTAATAGGGACGAACCAAATGCCGTCAATTGGGCACAAATCCAAACTTTATGGCTGCTACTGAGGAATTCCAGATTTAAAAACCTTATAAATAATTATAATTGCATAAGTTGATACAAAATGCTATGGAATAGCTTTACCGCGGCAGTCCCCGAGTGCCACACGTCTTTTTTTAATAAAACTCGCTGTTGTGCTGCATAAGGTTTTGGGATTGATTCCCAAGTGGCAAAATCTTACTTGAATGATAAAAGATAGAATATATTTTACTAGCTGGCGCCCGCAGCTTCGCCCGCGTGATATCGGAAAAAAGTATCTTATGTGTTATTCCAGACCATAATCTACCTCTGTGCCAAATTTCATCAAGATCCAGTAACAAACATCCATCCTTATTCCTTACAAACATTCACATTTATTGTATTAAATAGGAAATAGGATTGTACACCAACATAAATGATAGTTTCTGACAGGAAAGATTAGAAGAAAAAACAAAAAAATATTTATATTTTGAGGGTGCAGTGGCGATTATCACAGGTTTGGGAAAGTGTCCGGTTGATAGCAATAGGTACCTAAAAGGCACATGAGACTTAAACATAACTAATGTAATGTGGGTGTTACGAAGTTTTTTCAACCATCTCCTTTAAGGCCCCGATTGCTGGCACTCAGTCCTGTCTACCAGCGGAAACAAACAGTAAAGTCACTAGGGCCATAATGCACTTCCCTACAAAAAACATTAACTCTGCACTTTATATTCTTGTTATGGCCTATTAAGACTCAAGAACCCTAGACTGGACAAAAGCCATTCAAGCGAGAAACAATAGCAATAAATTCATATCAGTTTCACGCACGTAACCTTTAATTATGTAAAGAATATTCCAAACATGACGTTACATACGCGTGCCGATAATTACTTGAATCTGTGACGTGACGTCATACCATTTCAATTATATTTAAATGCAAAATAATGCGAAAGTATTGACCAATTATGCGAACTCAGCCCTGCAGTGTGTTGACCTTTCCGAGTTCCATGTCAATGGCCTGGCCTGGACCAGGAATGTAAGTATTATGTCACAAGACGACACAAAAAACGAATTATGATTTTGCACGCTTAAGGAGATTGGTATGTCCTAAATGTCAGTCTGATATTAATAACGAAACAGCTGCATATTTTCTGCATGTACAATCGAGTGTAAAAGGGTTTGCCTTCAACATTTTTTTTTTGCCCGCGGCTTCGCTCGCATTTAATTTTGGGTAACACAATACTTGTAGTTTTTGCCCTAGCGCCTTATTTATTGTAATAGCAATGCTAAGTTTTCCCTTTTCTTAACTCTTTCTCCCTCATTTACAAAAATAAATAGCCTATGTCCGTCTCCAGGGTCTCAACTATCTTTGTACCAAAATTCATCAAAATCGGTTCAGCCAAACGTGAAGACGTAACAAACAAATAAACAAACTCACTTTCGCTTTTATAATATTAGTAAGGATTGTCGAAAGTATACATTACTTTAATTGTTTGCTAAATAGATTTTGCTACACTTGCATCGCATTTCCTGAACAAACATTAATATTTCCGATTCGTACAAATTACACCCCGTCATATCAGCATACTAGATCAGCTGGCCACACAGACTCATTCGTACTCGTCCTATGGCTGTTCCCTGTGACAGCTCGCTATTATTATAATACTATGATTACATATCGCTTGGAGCCGAGTTATTAATAAATAGTTAATACGTACCTCCCCACTGTCCACAAAGCGACCACGGGCCTTAAATCACAAAGTAATTACCGTTCTAAGATAGGCTTTCTTCTTGAGATTGAGAAATGAGTCGCTTAAAGATGGGCAGAGATATAAATCACTGCTGTTGTAACTATAGGATTTACTTCACTTCAATATAAACAAATGATTGGATGTTTGATTGTTCATTTATTTGATCTACTAGCCTCCGCCCGCGACTTCGTCCGCGTGGCATAGTTACTTTGGGCTAACGCTAACTTTAACCCGCGTGATGATCGAAAAAAAATATCTTTCTCTCCCCTTTTCTTCCCTCTTTCTCCCCTTTACTCACTTAAAAAAATAGCCTATGTCCGTCTCCAGGGTCCCAACTATCTCTGTACCAAAATTCATCAAAATCGGTTTTGCCATTTAGGCATGAAGACGTAACAAACAAACAAACGGATGTAAAGGATGTTATCATAATATGACCTGGAGTCAAACACTGCATGATATTTGCTTCCTTTCTCACTGCCATTCCTCACGGCTTGATCCTTGTACTTTGGTTTCGTTTAGTCAAGTGTCAACGATCCATTTAAAACTCATCTTCCTAGTTCTTTTTTTAAAGAACCGATTCCTTAAACGTCGTATCCGAGCAATTTTACCTTTGGATGAACCTCACATTCAAAATCACGTGTCCCGTCACGTTTTAGAACAATCTAAATTCACCATAGAATCTAAAGAAAGTCTTGCCCCAACGCATCACTGGGGAACGCTAAAAGAAAACAATTCGAAGAAAATTTATGAATATGTTTATTATTGTATAGTGTTTGCCAAATTGCTGAAATAATTCATTGCGTTACCCCCCACACTTTCACGCGTTGGAAACACGTGAATTTGAATGAAAGTAAATTGAAACAATGAATTAAATAAAGTGTTTCTCCTTCTTGTTTAACTTGTTCTTCTCATGGTTTCGTTGGAACTTCCACAAGAGATTTTTTTCGTATTTATTTAAAAGAAAAGCAGCTTTTCATTATCTTACTAATATTATAAATACGAATGTTTGTGAGGATGGATGGATGTTTGGATGTTTGTTACTATTTCACGTCTAAACGGCCGAACGGATCTTGATGAAATTTGGCACAGAGGTAGATTATGGTCTGGAATAACACATAGCATACTTTACACAGATTTTTTTGATATCACGTGGCCGAAGCCGCGCGCGCCAGCTAGTGTGTCATCATTTTTCCTAATTTAAATTAGATACGGAACTATTTCTTCAATTTTAATATAAAAATCATCGTTTTTATGATCCGATACAACAGAATTAATATAGCCTCATACCAAGTATGCAACTATGCACATACACGACGTAGGGAAAGTCAAAAAGCCCAACAGGACATCATAACATCTCGAGCAAAGCTGCGGCACGATAAGCTACATAGATTATAATTAAACCAGTAGTCGATAAATTGTGAGCAACAAGGTTGGCGATGCTTTTCATTTCACTTTCTAAGTAAATACATCTATAACATTCGCTGTAATTTTCAGTAGTGAAGGGTTATTTACGGTACGAATTTTCTTTTCAATTCTATTTGATGTTGTCTCTACAAACCATGATATAATCGGAAATATGATACGTATGCTTATCTTGAATTGATACTTCCTTGAGAATACATAATGAATATTCAGCGAGATGGGAAATGGTCAATTTTCTTGTTACCTTGGATGGTTTCTTATGTCACCACAGGAAGTGATGATGAAAAAGCGGAATGTATAGTCAAATAAGTATGAAGAAATTATTTATCGTCCTCAAGATTGGTAGGATTTTCATAATAGTCCAAAATATGATTTGTATCTGGATTGTGGCTATTACCTTGCTTGCTGAAATGTGGGTATGTTATAATGTAGGTACGTTACTGGCTCACCTTTCGGGGAATACAATTGCGATATTACGCGGGAATGTGTAACACATCAGTCATATTTCTTGCTTATATGTGGTCTCAGAAACAATAGTCGCTATCCTAGAATCCTAACTAACCTTTTAAATTCGAAAGTAAGCATTTTTGTTTGGTACCTTTTCACGCCTAAACCACATAGAATTTTGCGTAAACGTTGTCAGGTGTACAGAAGCGGCCATAAAATACTTTTCATCCCGAAAAAAACTACTGTTACCGAGAGAAACAACAAAAATGTAATTATGATATTTGATGGCGCCACGTGATTTTCAAATTATGATTGAATTGTATTATTACAAGCCGAGTACAACCGCGCCGTGTCGACGGCGCGTTCGTGTTTCACGTGCGCCTCAAAGAGATATCAGCAAAGCAAAGGCCATAGCCACCGCCTGCCAGGGTTGCGGGTTGTTCGGAAGAGAATCCGAAGCCCCGGAACATAAAGGGCAAAAGAACATGGATGGGTTTTAGTCACTAAAAGCGGGGGAAGTTATTTGATGATGTCCCATCTGCAAAAAAAACAGAGTACAACCCGCATTTATTGTCACATTTTAAAATAACGCGAGCGTAGCAGCGGGTAAAAGCAATTTTTTATATTTATCTACAACAGGACTCCAATTATAAATTCAACCTTATATAAATTCAGGTCAAGTAGTCCTAGTAAAGCCTGCACGAGTACCTACACGTGGCCATCCATGCTATAAAAGTCACATGTTTCAAATAAAGCTATTCGTTCACTGACCGGCCACCTATGTATGTAGTGACAACGAATGAGCGCAGCGTCATAGCCTAGTGATTACTGTTCCATTTCCTCAATATAGTCTCTGGCTTCCACCGGGAAAACGGAAATTCCATCAAGTGTAATTTTAGATTTGTTTTTTTACCTTTATTGACGTCACACCATACTGTAAGTTTATGTTGGCACTTTAAATATAGACATTCACGCATCTTTAATTGCTGCCTCGCTCCCGTAGGTAATAACGTGATCTTGTATAGCCTATGTTACTTCCTGATAATGTAGCTTCCTATTCGTGAAAAAATGGTTAAAATCGGTCCAGTAGTTTTGGAGCCTATACGATACAAACAAATAGTGTGGTGATCAATGCTTGTGCCTTCTCTGCTTGAGAAGCGACCTTTTCCCAGCAGTGGGACAGTTATAGGCTGGTTTATTTGTTTGCTAGCTTTTGCCCGCGGCTTCGCTCGCGTGCACCCCCCATTTAAGGGAAGTGGGGTTTTAGAAAAAGACAAAAGGTAGCCTGTGTCACTTTCGATCCCTTCAACTATCTCCACTTAAAAAAACACGACAATTCGTCTCTCCCTTTTGCCGTGAAAGACGGACAAACAAACAGACACATTCCCATTTATAATATTAAGTATGGATTTATCTTAACACTGTTTGATAGGAAAATTAAATTTTTCTTGTAATGTTTTTGGCAGATTATTATTGACATATTATAATTTTATAAGGTTGGCTTGTAACTCCAAAACCAATTAGCGTTCTTGATCACCGCACTGACTAAACTTTATGGGTCAGCTGCGCACAGGTACAGCTTCAGTAATTTATTTCAGCTGAAAGCTCTAAAAAAGAACATAACATTATGCCTGTAATCCCCGAAGAGTTGGGCAGAGGTGTACCTAGTACACACTTACGTTTAGCCCCTTTTTTGCGGATGAGAAATCATCAAATAACTTTGTACTGACTAAAACCCACCCATGTTCCTTCTATTGGGCAATAGACTTTACGTTTCGCCACCGTTGCCTCCGGGCGATCGTCACAGTGGTGACACCTGGGCGTTTCCTCCCCCCCCCCCCCCGATTATGTGCAGGAACCTCCCGAAACTTCCATGTTCGGTGAGGACCTGCGTCAGGCGGTAGCTGAGAACGCCATGGTGCCTCTCCAGCCACTCCTCAAAGAGGGGACTTACCGCCACTATTGCAGCGTGCCCTACATTACGCCCCTTAAGTTTTAAATCTACTGGGTATAAATCTAGCATCCGTAGCTGCTAAAACCCAATAACATTTTGCCCCACCCGGAACACGAACCAGCTTGCGCTTGCGATGCGAGCGGAAAATTTTCTTTTAATAACGCACTAATAACGCTGAATATAGACAGACCGGGGCAATATCCTTTAAAATACGTAAACAAAATAATAAGCTCTCTACCAATATCAGATTTTTTATTTTTCTTTAACAATAATTACTTGATTGGCATAAATATCTGGCAATGTTTCTGTCTCCCTAAAATGGAAGATAAAGACATTCACACTCTTTATTTATTACTTACACTTGGAAACAACTTTTAAATTTTAATTAACATTTTAACATACTCTTTCAGTTTAACCAAATTAACCGTATAGTTCGGTACGGACCCCTTCAGGGGCTCGACATTCAAACCTCCGCTGGCTCGGTACTGGCCCCGAAAGGGGTCGAACATTTAAGTCATTCGACCTCCTCATTATTTTTGTAAATATTTTATTTTCTAGGTAAAAAATAATATGGGTGTGCATTCATTAAGATAGTAGAATAAAAATCTCATATGTAAACGTCATTAGAAGTTCTTTAATTATTGAGCAAGTTTCCTAATTAAGTCTTATAAAATTCAAATGCGTAAATTACTATCATCGCCATTTTGATGGCAGTGTAGGTCGACGCTAAAAATCATAAAATAAATGGTTTTCGGACATACAAACTCCACATTATTGGGCATGATTAACGTGACCTTTTATTACGTGAAGAAATCATTCGTAATTGAACTTATATTAGCAGTGGTAATGATACATTTTGAAATCTAAAGTCGAAGTTTGGCGCCAATCGTGCTTGTTTACATTTTTAATTCCACATTATATCACACAGACGCGAATAGATTCTATAACAAATGAGACAAATGTCATTGCAAATATTATAAATAACATGAAAATGCCCAGATCTTATCGTAATTTACAATAATAGTGACCATTAACACGTAATATTCATAACCACTACTAAATTCACTTCCGAAATTGACGTCCATTTCTTTTTTCTTTAATTTTGTGATGTGTAAATGCGATTATTTCAATCGATTATTTTCTTGTAAATTAATCAACTCGAATAATTAAAATAAGGAATATCAGAAATTGTTAGATGAAAAATTAAATTAATTTTGTAATACATGTAAAATGCTATAAATATTGATTATAATATTTTTTACGCCACTAAAACCGACTCAACAACAAACAGTACAAACTGATCTATGGCTAAATTCGCGCCAATTTTATTTTCAGATAAATATTCAAATAAGGAATGCGCTCGCTGTTCAAAATATTAAAATGTTTATTACATAGCTATTTTATTAATAATTTGGTTTCGTTCCTACTATTTGAATGTGAATTGCAAATAGAAATAAATAAGGTTGAATATAGAACGCCCTAATTATGATCTTGGTAGGCACAATAAAAAAATCAACCAAGATAAATTATATTTATTCGACAAAATTGTAGTATGGTTGGATTGGTTATTTGAAAAGCGTATTCATTCTTTCCTAAAACATGGCACGTAGGCCAAAGTGTTCTTGGAGTGGAAGCCTTGGGGTAAAAATGGCCTAGAGGAAGACCACAATTGAGATGGAAACACGACATCAAGAAAACTCACAAACAGGTACTGGAGTTTTCTTGTCATGTACCGGGGTTTTTTTGTTGGGGTTAGAAATCGTCAAATAACTTCCCCCGCTCTGGGCGGAACGGGGGGGAGTGTCAAACTTGTACTGACTAAAACCCACCCAAGTTACTTCTATTGCCCTTTACGTACCGGGGCCCCGAGTAAAAGAAGGAACCGGTGGATATTAGTCAGTAAAACTCTGACACTCCCCTCCGCTTCGCCTAGAGCGGAGGAAGTGAGGTGCCACGGCATCCTCATCTACCACCTGACGCAGGTCCTCACCGGGCACGAAAGTTTCGGCAGGTTCCTGCACATTATTGGGCGGGAAGAAACACCCAGTTGTCACCAATGTGACGATCGCCCGGATGACACGGTGGAACACACTGGCAGTCTTTTCTTTTGAGCGGATCACCGCTGTGTCTGGGAGGACATGGTGATGTTTGAAGTAGAGAACCTCGAACCAAGCCAGCCACCGCGGGAGACGCTACAGGCGTCGAGCGCCGCGAGACGACACCTGGCCACCGTAGATGTGGGTCTGTGGAAGGTGAGCAATGGGTAGCTCACCGGCCACCCGTCTGGTGACGACAGGCCGAGGCGATTCCACGCGCGTCTCAAGGAGATGTCAGCAAAGCAAAAAGGTTTTTGTTAAAAGTTGACACATTCGCTCCGGTCTCCCGCTCCGCCCAGATCGGAGCGGATATTTGATGATTTCCCATCCAAGTGGCGCAAGACCGATATAAATGGCGGAATTTTAAGGAGGCCTACACAAAATCTGTTGAGAAAAAGAGAAATACACTATTGAAAAATACTTTTTAGGGTTCCGTACCTCATAATAAATAACAGAACCCAAATATTCATATCTGTAGTCCCTTGGAGCTGTGAAAAAAGCAACTCTCCATGTCTACGTAGGGTAAAGATATGACCGTTTATGTCGTCAGTTTGTACGGAACTCTTGGTGCGTGAGTCCGACTCGCATTTGGCCGGTCTGTTTTTAATAGGCTGAACAGCTTACTGATACGCAAAGGTCTCCCTATACCTTTCTATTTTTTTTATCCAACCAATACTTTTAAGTGTCAATATTTTAGAGCCTCGATGTGTACGGAGTCCCTGTCCGTCTAAAACAAGGCTCTACTGCGGAGGCATGGCTTTCTAGGTGCGGTACGGTATGGTTGTGCCGGCTGGGCTGCCTGACTGGTTACCTACAGAATTAGCATGACCTCCTACAAAAATGGCCTCCATTTTCATTCATCGTCATTTAAGAAAACAGCCAAAATCTTTTACCGCGAAAACGTTTGACAGCAAATGTACCTCAAATCTTGGCGCGTAACAAAATAATAGCTTAACAAAAAAGCACGTGACAAAATGTTGTTGTCTTTCTTTTCTTTTCGATATCATAGATATTTGTACAACCTATAGTAGAACAATATGCCATCTCCATAGGTAAATTCCTCAATGGTCCCAAAACTTGTTTTTAAAATTTACTCTAAAACGATTATCGATTAGGTTGAATGCAACTTTTTAATCGTAATGATGAAACTTAGTTTTACGGTCAGCACTAAGAAATGTCATATTGCAATACATTTTGTAGTATTTTTTCTCCAGATTTGTATCGTGTTTTTTTATTAATTTATAGGTAAAATGGCAAAAATAAGAATGCAGATGGAATGTCACTGTTTTTATTTTAGATTTCCGATTTTATTTTCAAAGGGTTATCTTGTATTATACATTATTTCCAGCGTTTCTAAAGTACCTAATTTTTGGAAGGGTGTAGTAGTATGTATTTTACACACATTTTACAATAGATTGACGCTGTTTTATCGACCTTATGAGGTTTTTAGAAATATAAACCTCGAACTTATCGTATGAAACAGCCGCTGTGACTTATTTTTAATAACAAAATTGAATGCTGTAAATTGATGAAAAATGTTGAATTTCATGACAATTCGCGTCACCCCACCGATTCAGCTGATGTGTCATGTGTCAAAATCCTGTCGTGCAGAGTGGTTAAGTTAAAGCGTACATTAAGTTGGGAAATAAATTATTTTGGTAAATAATACTGTTTTTTTTAAAGAGAATGCGTCGCGGTATCTTTATTTTGTAAATTAACAACTGACACCTAATAATTGTTCTCCAGAATATGGGTAACTAGATATTCGGATGTACACAAGGAAGTCTATGATATACTAGCTGGCGCCCGCGGCTTCGCCGGCATTGCTGTTGCGGGCTATGGTTCTAATAAAACCATTTCAAAATGATATCAATACAAATCTTTTGATAAACATTACAACAGTAATGTCAATTGAATCTCTATGTACACCTACTACCCTTGAACTCAATAATCGATACATCACTGTCACAGTACAGTCAAGCATAATGCAATGAATAAATAACCCTTAACTTTTAGCCAACACGGACAAAGGAAAGGCGAGAGTAAAACCAGACAATATAGCTAATGCAAGAAAAAGAGTATTGCAAACTATGGACATCAATATCCCTTTATTAACACTTGTGCGGGAATCAACCAAGACTCCATGACACGGGCATCGCAAGCGCACGTTTATAAGCTATTCATCGAGTTGAAAGCGCCGTCAAAGCGGACACGACGAGTGGACAATCAGATCGAACACATATCCTTGATCTGCGCAGACAGAAAGGTTTTCTCTGAGTATTAAATGGATTTTCTTTAATTTTATTTTAAATGAAGGTTAGGATTTATGGTTCATTGTTGTGTTTACTAAACAACAGCGTAGTTTTGACGATATCTTCTTGAGGAGACGCAGCTGCAGCACGTTTTGAAAACAATGATTTAGATCACAGAAATCCTAAAGAAGACGAAATAATCTGAATTATGACAAGATACGAGAAATACTGGTACTTTAAAGCGGAATAAGTATGGAATTTTATAATTGTTATAAGGTTTCATTTAACTTGTCTTGTTAGTTACGAGTAGTATGTATTTGTCAAATCTTGCAACTGAATTTCAAGTTTTCAGTTCTCCTCAACAGACGGAGCTGAAATTTTACACACACCTTTGGTTCTAGTGATAAAACCTTTTATGGCAGACATGACTTAATCATGCATCCAGGATCGTGTCCCCAGGATGGAACTCCTCAACGGTTAATGGCACGGTCACAAAACATTGTACCTACTCGCGTTCAATATTGATGGATAAATCATTTTATTCTTTTATCTTTTATAAAATCATTTTTTTATTTAACAAAGTTTAATTTACTTTATCAATATGTGTACCAGAGTGCAACTGACACTTAATTTCACACTAAGGGAAGTGACGGACGTAACGTTTCACATATCCGGAAAATATTTCAATGTCTAGATCTAGTCTACAATCGTTCACATTATAAACAATAGCTCAACATATATTCGGCTGCATTTACTTTTGACACTAATACACTGACAAAGTCTCAAAAACATTTCAGTACTACTCAACTACTACAATTAGTAGTTCCTAGTACCATTACTAAATCCGTGCCTCGGAAAACACGTTAAGGCGTTACTCCTGGTCCTAATCTCACTCCGGTCGTGTTAGATTGCCGTCCCATCGGATTACTAGAGTTAAAGAACAGAGTTCCCCTGTGCCAGCGCATACAATTCTGAACTATAATATCTCCCGCGCTAATGACTAATTTGCGCTGATATTGGCTGCCGTGTCCGAAAACGGTCAGGAGGACTTTACTGATACCCATTAATTAGACGGCACGGTTAGCGCAGTGGCTGAGCGATTGACTGCTGCGCTCCGTGTTGCGGGTTCGATTCTCGCACGGAACAAATATTTTTATGGCCTACAAATAGTTGTTTCGGGTCTGGCTGTTTGTGTATGTGACTTTAAATATTTGTAAACTCACCCACGATCCAGGAAAAGTTCCTAGAGTGGGGCAACGTTTAAAAAAAACAGAGACCGACAAAACCCCGATCAATGAAATACACAAGGTATACATAAACTCTTTGGTACAAGCCACTAGACACTGTGGTTACAGTGGCGAGACGACTAACTGACTAGATGATGACACTGACAAAGAGCTAGCAACCGGCCAGTCACATGATTGATGTCTATGCCTTAATATCACTGAGTACAAGAGCTATCTATCTCGTTCAACATTCTAGTATCTAAGTACTTATTACTTAGAATTTGCTATTAATATAGATGGGCAATAAAAACCTACTTAAAGATACCGTACCTTTGCTACCAATTTTGTTGACGGGCGAAACATGAGTTTGTTGGAAATTGTGATGATAAACGCTTGTTAGCCGAAGACATAAGAAAAAAATAATGTTTTAAGGTTGCAAAACAGTAACAATCAAGTAGCATTATGCATTACAGACACGTTTCTCTAAAACAATGTAATAGTAAAGCAATAAAACTAAGAAATACTCAATATCCACCCGCATCACTTTATTGCGGTTTTTGTAATATCGAGTCTAACAGTCGTCGAATCGTTCTTGTTACTATGTATTTCCTTTGTGTTACTGCAGTTGAATAAAGCCGCCTAGCGAAACAGTCACGAATGCATCGGATTGAATAACCTTTTATTTTACAAACGGCTTCCTATTGCTCATTGAAGCAATAATTCACGGGTAATGATGTAATAGGATACATTGTTGGTAATTATGCGTTGTTATAAGTCAATTCAAATATCGTAACTCAATTACTCTAAACATTCAGGAAACTTCAACGCACGGTAGCGAGCGCTGCGTAGTACTCGTGGGCACTCGTAGGTATGGTGAAGGGCTTGCATAATGGCCGCGCTGATAGCGGCAGCGGCTATCTACAAGCGCGCTGACAGAAGCAGTTAAGCCGTGTTCACACATCGCTTGTTAGACACGGCACAACTGCCAATTACCGCGACATACAACCCCCATACAAACTCACTTTCGCCACCAGACCCGGCAATCAGCGTATGTTCATGGGATTTTAAATTGCAAACGAGATGGTAATTAGCGAAAACAACCGCTAAAAGTCGTGGCATTTAGCCACTGAGGGTCCTGTATGGAAATTAGGGACAAATTACGTCTCCACTCTTACTTTCATTTGTATAACAACAGTTACATAAAACCAGTAATTTATTATTTCTTAATCCGCTTTGTTGTCCTGTTTAAAGGGTTTGTGCAATTGTTGCGAATCGCATACAAAAATAATGTCGATTTATCAATCGGAGTGTATCGATTTTTGCGATCGATCATGACACGAATAGATCAAAACAGTCGGTCAAACGTATTCCATATCTGGAGCCGATAATCGTATGCGTGCCCGGGCCCAGCTTGCCACTTATGCAACTTATAAAATATTGCGAACTCATAAGCGCAGTGCGCCTGCGCTGCGGCAGCACTGAGATGAAACTGGAGATAGAGTTAATCTAATAAGTCAGATCTGAAGCCAGACGTCGACCGAAGTAATAACTCACGGTTGAGGAGCCAGAGGTTAATTAAAAATAGCAACTTCAATCTTACGTGTCAGAGATGGAGTTAGATTAGGGATCGTCCGATTTATCCTATCGCAAACACTAAAGCGCACTTCTTTAACGGGGATGCGTAATAAATTACGAAATAATAGTGAATTATGAAAACGAGCACCGAGCGAGCTTTCCCTGTCGTAGAATATTTGTTCTGAGGTATTTAAATTCTAAAATATTTGTTTACAGTTGAGTAAACAAACAGCAACTCTTTTGTAACACCCATTTACGCTTTACAAGTGTTTATTTCTTAACGTTGTTGTACTAATTACGCAGCGTATAAATCAACTGTTGGTTTTAGTGCCAAATCTCGCGAACGTATCGCATTGCGCCGGTGTTCGGACAAACCTAACTAATATGACGCAATTTCGCACTTGAGAAATTCAAGCTATCATTTCACGGCGTTCTTAATCGCAGTCGACGGCCAGTCATCACTAATCAATTTGGCGTATGTTCTCCACATCTTACACAAACCACCGCGAGCCTGGGTGGTTGCAAAGCATTCCACGCAAGAGCAATTACAAGTAGGCTTCGAATGCGTATATATGTATGTATACAACATGCGTATAGTTATAGAGAACCTAACGGGGCCCAGCGGTTGCACCCGCTGCTCAGGTACCCTTCTCACTTACGGGTATGAAAAAATTATGTTGGCCGATTCTCAGACCTACCCGATATGCACACAAAATTTCATACAAATCGTTACAGACTTTTTTTTAAAAAAAACTTTGCTCTGCTCTAGTATTTCTCCTGTATCGTGGGTGCGTTTACAAACATTTAAACTAACAAACGCAAACAGCCAGACCCGGAACAACTAGTAAGCCATACAAATATTTGTTCCGTGCGGGGATCGAACCCGCGATAGACAGCGCAGCAGTCGATCGCTCAGCCACTGCGCCAACCAAGTCGTTTCGGAGGAGTTTGGTAACAAACTCTACTACACAAGAAGTTTATATACTAGATATGCGCAAATATAGTTGAATTATGCAACGAATATATGATGCTGATCGGGTGCGAAATTCGAGAACAATAAAAAAAATTGCGCCAACCCAAGTGAGATGCGCAAGACGGTAATGATCATTGTAGTACCTTCAGATGCACTAAACGACTTGTATTACATACAGAGCCCCGTTATATCCAATTTCCGCCTGTTGAAGCTTTTAACACACCTTACACACCCCACCAACAATCAAACCCCTGATTGAAACACGTACGAACAAATCGAATGTCATACAAGGATGTGAACACAAAATATGTGGGTGGAATTGTGAAATGCAACATTTTACGATACGACAATGTGAACTGCCAATAAAAAGGATATTATTTAAATCAGTCATCGAAACAAAGTACCGATCATGTAACAAAACAGTTTTATGACAAAGTAAAACGTAACTGCTATTGATCACAACTAGTTTGAGAACATAATCCTGAATTGTGTTGTTGGACAAAGATACTAGTTGACATTACCGCTAAACGGGACATTATACGGTAAGGAACGTAATTAATAACATGTCTAAGTAAGAAAATTACGATTCTGCATTGATTTCAATGATGTTAGCATTATTCACAATAACATACATGTAAATGGGCTCATTACGTTTAAAGGAAGCTCCTCAAGTCCTCTGTCCTCAACCAATGGAGAAAATCTTTGTTCTTCTTTACTCTGAGTAAAAAATCCGTTTGAGCTACAACATACGTACCCCATCAGACTTACGTCCCATTATTCCGCATCAGCACTTACTTCAGCCGTCACGTACGAGTACTAGAAACCTTGGGCCGAGCCACAGATAAAGCACTGATTCACTGGACACATTCAAAGATAACCGTAAGTAGTGATTTCTACCATTTATCCTGTCAATCACTGCTAGTTCCTAACAAACACCGGTCAAAGGTGCGGGAAGGCCTCAATCAAATCAATGATACGGAGAAATGTAACAGATACCTTGTAACACATTCGAGTGTATACGAGCACCACTGACCCTCTTGTTTCCGTCAATCATAACAGGAACCTACGGTAAGGTATTGTTGAGTCCGTTAGTTAACTTTTATAAAGTACTATGGCACGTTTTGCACATTAAATGGAGTTGGTTCCCCGGTTCCTGATGACTGTCTGCTCGTTACAGGCGTTCGTTAGCTCGAGACGCTTGGCCAGTTATCACGCCACTTCGCAGGAGTATTGCCTATAGGAAATGCTCTGACAAGATTTTCTTATAAACTTTGCACTCGAAACTAAACAAGCTCAGAGTCTAGGCACATTCACCTCGTCTAAAATAAAACAGTGCGTCTTTGATTAATGAAAGCTTGCCCACATTTGCTAAGTTAATGGCTAATTAGGCATACCACCAAGTGTGAGGCACCGTTTAATAACGCATACTTATCGCTAATTACCTAACGGGTCTAGCAGAGTAACATTAATGCTGAGACACTACTTTGAAGCATGTTGGGAATAAGTGCTGGTTTAAAATGTATTACAATGAACTAACTGAGGGTTGGCTAGACAATAGTCAATGTCGTTAGTCACTAGAATTCGTTGCAGGCGAACTTACTGTCCTACCTAGAATGTAGTTGATTACCATATCAAAAGTATTTTTTTGTGATTTCTAACAAAACTGTGAAAAGCTCGTTTCAGTTCAAGACTAATCAACTAAACACCTTGGCGGCTACAAGGTGAACGGCAACTGTGATCAGTATTCTTCCATTAAAAGAACCATATTTCGTAAAACATCCTGCAGCGGTCTCGTTGCACTCGATAAAAATAAAAGCGAACAAGTTTCTAGTAATTAAGCCAAAACTCCATAAGGAAAGTAGGTCGTGGGTGTCTCAGAAATAGTTTCACCACTCATCGACTCTGGTCATATTTAATTTTCGGAGGTGAAGGACCGAGTTGCGTGTACTGTTTGCGTGCATGATCAGTAGGTACGAGATTCGTACATTCGATTCCGGCACTTACCGACAGGCCCATCAATTTCGGGACACCTTCGGACTTCGGAGAACTTTCGCCAGAAGCACGAACCGAATCTGATATGTATCGGCAATGTGGTCATTAATACAACAGTGCACTAGGTTGGACGTTGCAACATGTTACGTAGCAACAGTTTCAAGATATTTTTGTCTCATTCAATTAGGTGGGGTGTGGTCATTGTCACATGGACTGAAACTGATACCGGTCAGCTGTTCATATTCACTTATCTCTTATTGTGTAACATAATTAAACCTACGATTGTTTCAACACATGTGCTTACCATTCAAGATCGTGATGCTGATGAGAGTATTCGCTCAGAACGTACCATGAAGTCACGGCCATTATCCCTGACAGGTTAACTAGAGCTAAAATTAGCTTACGAGCATTACTTGAAAGAAAACGCGTTTGCAATCTACAATTTCATTGGGTTAAAAGCGAAGAAGATTGTGACAGTGACAGGCTCGCAAACCATCGCTGTTCTGCCACAGAAAAAGTATGCTTATGAACAAAAAAGAAAAAAAGTGATTCTAAGGACTCTCCTTTCCATCTACATTTAAGGAAAGGGAAACCATCAATCAACCGCAAATAAATATACCAGTTTCGGAAACAAAATTAAAACAAAATAATACTTTCACGCAATTTTTGTTGACAGGTTGTGTGATTAAGACCAAACCTTCGATTAAAGATGACGGATTTCTTCCGGATCCACATGATTAGATTTTTTGAAAGCTTTGCTAGGTGTTTAGAACGGACAACTAACTTCCGTGCAAAACGTATCTAGTTACAAGTACAACTAACCAAAACTATAACTGCCATTATTGAATCCAGAGTAGACTTCGGAAACTTGAATATAACAAATATCTGTAATATAACAAATCAGATATTCATACAAAATAGTGAATATAAATAAACGAAAAACATAAATAGCTACTTGGAGACTATTACAATAAATTATGTAAAACAAAAACTGCTCCACTGAGTGTTTGAGCGAATATTCCTCTCGATTGGTCTCGGCGCGCGCAGGCGCCCTGCTGCGCCGATCCCAAGTATATCGCCATCATTGCGCCATTACTGTCTTCCTTCAGCTACTGTAGATCAAACTCGTGCGCAACCCGTCACATTCATACTTGTAACGGTCCCCTGCAACTCTATACAATTTAAATAATGAGAGAACTAGTCGCCGTTACGTGTGTAAATTAACTTCTGTTCCTGTAGTCCGTACGCTTGCGTGTACGTCAAAAATATGTCACACTTATGCTGCCTTTTAATAGTTTCGCACGTTTTTTATAAACCTTGCATCTGACAGACAGCTGCCCCAGATGTCACCGAGGTAATCTCCAAATTGCACGTGTCTTGTACATTTTCCTCAAAACCACAGCTTGGTGAATAATTACCTTTCCTGAATATGTCAAGAAGTAAGTAGGGTACAACTTTACCAATGCATCAAAAGCTATTACAATCTTATAAAAAAATGTAATTATTTTATTTTTTTTAATTATCGTCATTTTGTGTATGATATTGGGTTTTTTTGCTTTTATTTTTTTATTAGATATTTATTATTAAAAAAAAAACCCGCAACCCCGGCAGGCGATGGCCCTGGCAGGCCCCTCTGCTTTGATGACAACTTTATGAGGCGCGCGTGGAACACGAAGGCGACGTTGATATGGCCTGTCGTCACTCGCACCCTACCCTGGCGCTTCCTCTTTAAATTTAAAAAACTGGATTATCAAAAGATCATTTAGCCACCATGTTGCCTGTCCAACAAAAATCTTTGCACAAAGCACAAGGCACACGTCAAAGAAGTTTAGAGGATAACTTTTCATATTTCGAATAAAAGGGAGAAATTTTACAAGCATTGTTACAAGTAGTTTAAACGTATTGCTTTTGTGTTCATTCGAGGCCACTGGTCATTATCATATGTCTGTTTAGAGTAATAAAACCCGTGATTGACAGTTAGAGGCCGACCATCGACTGAGTAAAAGTTTAGGAATCAGGTTAAACGTTTCTGAAAAAAAAAATGGTAGTCATTTGTATGGTAGCCATCGAGGTAGCATCTAGCCGTCGCACTTCTATTAATATTTTGCAATTAGACATCATTAATTATCATTTGAATTTACCTGTCACTAAGTACTGTATGTACTCAAATTTTATTTTTATTTTTTAATCTGGTACGTTACGTGAGGACTTGTAATGGGCTTGTTCGTCTATGGTATTTTTTCTTTATTAAGTTTCTTTTTAAGCTGTATATCCTCCATGATGTAATAAATAAATAAGTTGAAAGTATCCACATACGGTGGATGTTGTCAAACTAAATGATATCTTATATTCATCGTTAGAAAACCGAAAACCTACATTCGCTGTTTACTTAGTAAAGTGGGGTCAACTTTCTGGATCCTTTGTCAAGTAAGCACATCACTTGAGGAGATGCCTTATCGGTAGTTTTGTTAGCAACCCGGTACCCTCCTTTTAGGGCAATACAGGAGTCACTGACTTTACACAATGCAAAACAAAAACCGTCTCTGTAAACTTTTTCACACAAAAGGCGCCAAAATCATAATTTTTAACGTCCGCATTCACACACTATAACCCTGAAACATAAAAATACGTCTGCGTTATTCAACACGACCGTACATAGCCACCATTTTGTTATGTAGGTAACTGACATTAATTGTTAAAAGTGTGATATTGACACGGAATCTTAACTTTCGTCATGCTGCAAGTGATTTGGGAGAATATAATCACACACGAAACACAGATTTGTTCATAAATTGTTACACCGTTAACTTAATACGTTGTGTTCGGTTAAATGGCGAGAAATTTGTAATTTTTTCGCCGTAACTTACATGCATCCATCATCTGGTGTTTCGGGAGACCGTTAACGGTCCGTCAGTACTTCAGCTCGGGGGTAAAGGTCGACAGAATTAATAGATTTCATTCTTCACCCTTACGTCGTCTTCCGTATATTTATATTTAAGTATACAGTGTTACCCTGAATGGAAGAGATAAGTGGGGCATGCTGATCGTTTACTCTTAATCGGTGGCACGGTTGGCGCAGTGGCTGAATGATTGACTGCTGCGCTGCGTGTCGAGGGTTCGAGCCCCACACGGAACAAATATTTGTTTGACCAACAGGTAGTTGTTCGGGGTCTAGCTGTTTTTGTATGTATTAAACGGTGTGTATTAAACGCACCCACAATACAGGAGAAATTCGTAGTGCGGGAAAAAATCTATAAAAATAAAACCGGCCAAGAGCGTGTCGGGCTACGCTCAGTGTAGGGTTCCGTAGTTTCCCGTCCGTCACAATAAGTGTTCCCACTTATGAGTTTAAAGGTGGAGGAGGAAATTATTTTGTACAACTTTTTGTCTTTTTTGTACAAAAACTGTTGTGTCAATCAAGTTCAAAATGATTTTCCTAGAAAGTCCTTATAAAGTTGTACTTTTCAGATTTTTTTCATATTTTCTAAACTTACGGTTCAAAAGTTAGGGGGGGGACACATTGTTTTTTACTTTTGGAGCGATTATTTCCGAAATTATAGACATTATCAAAAAATGATTTTAGTAAACCCTTATTCATTTTTAAATACCTTTCCAACAATATATCACACGTTAGGGTTGAAATAAAAAAAAAACACTTTCCACTTTACATATAGGGTGGCTACCCTAATAAAACATTTTTTTCCAATTTTTATTTTACCACTTTGTCGGCGTGATTGATATACATATTGGTACCAAATTTCAGCTTTCTAGTGCTAACGGTCACAGAGATTAAGCGAGGACGGACGGACGGACGGACGGACGGACGGACAGACAGACATGGCGAAACTATAAGGGTTCCTAGTTGACTACGGAACCCTAAAAACGAAGAAAATACAAGGCAATGTGACATTGACCGGAAAACTGAGTGATTGCGTCTGGCGGCAGCTTTTCTTAAACCAAGATGCTAAAGTTTCCAAGAAAGATGTCGGGTATTAATTAAATAGTTTGTCAATTATGGTTATGATTCAATTATAAACACTAATTTAGCATATTAAGAACGGAAATAATCAATAATGTTAAAATAATTGTTGTTGAATTAAAAGACTAGATCGTAAGCTTGTTTCTACGAGCTTTTAAAGCTTTTTGATTCGTATTAAGCTGAAGTGGTTCTATAAAGTTTTTAAAAACTACTATGTAATATGAAAAGATAACCGATGAATGGAAACAGCCACAATCACCTTCTCAATAATGTTCTGCCCCCTTTCCCCTCCCCATTGTTCCCCCAGTAACATCTTTACCATACAACTAAACAACGATCTACGGAAACACAGTAAAACTGTAGCATAAACCCTGTTGGAAGTAAGAAAGGAACATAAAATAGTTGTTGCTCGTATTATGCACGCCCCTACGATGATTCGCAAGGCAATAAATTTAATGCAGTGGACAGCAAAATTGTTGTTTTGACCGCACGACTTTGCAATGCTTTTATAAAAACTTTATGCTTCCTTTAATTTAATAGCCTATTGACAGAAAACGTTTTGTTGGTTGTCATCATTAAAATTATGATTCGTTTTATGTGGTGCTAATTACTGTGTAGTTTTTACTCTTGTGAGCTGGCGTTTCGCTCTCACTAGTAAAGTTTACGGTCACTGACAGTGTGATACGTTGTAGTTGGCTGTGATGCAATAAATATCGTAATGTAGAGCGGCAATCCCACACTCGCGTCTTCTTTCCTAACACGGGCATCGCTGGGAGCAAAATAAAGCGGTCCCTGACATTCGACGGGATGTCGTTTTACCAAAACGGGTAGTCGCACTACATAAGGAGCTCACTCGTATACTTTTTAGCTTACTACTTTCTTAAGGTTTATACGCTGTAAAATCGATTCGGAGAAAAACGCGCATAGAAATAAACTTGCGCTTGGTAACAGTAGTCTTTACAATGATGCACTTTCTCAATATCTGATACCTGCTTCAGGATCATAAATAAAAATGAGTACAGACCTATCTTCTGATCTAAAGATAAGATCCTACACCAACAAATAAAGAAATAGAGTTAAAAACAGTCGTTCGTGATTTCTTATTTACTCTTCAGGAAGATTCCTGAAATTCAACCTTATCTTTTCGGCATTCCGCAGCTCCTTTACGGAATGAACATTTGTCAGGTAGGGTCGCGTCGAGACGCCATAAAAGACAACCGGTAGAATGTTCGCGAGTCTCTGAGCAAGCCGCTCCGCCTCACCGTGTACCGGGCCGAAGCCGCAAGCCACCATGCACACCATGTACCACCGCTGTACTCAACAAACGCATTTTTTATTCCCAGATAGACATGATATTCGCTATCTTTACACACGATGAAAACAGAAACAAGTTTTGCCACTTATTTTCGTCTTTATTCTCTGCGTGCATCTATGCATCCGTGCATCTTTAAATTACCCAACAGCCTTCAAAATAGAAAGGAACGACTTTAACATTTACATATGATATGACCTCAGACTATGGTTATTAAAACCTAGTTTTGTTTAACCCACTCTGGAGACCCCAAATTTTAATTGTGAGTTTATACAAATAGTTAAATGGTACCCAGTTAAACAGTAACCGTTAGGTTTAATGAGAGTTCTAATGTATACATTTGACCAATTAATGTGAAGCATAAAAATTAGGAAACAGTAAAAACCTCATTTTCGATTGATGCTATAGCCAAAGAGACAATCAAGACTAATTTAAAAGATAAAACATAAAATAAAATCCGCACTAGCTAATTGCATCAATTTAGCAGTTAATAAAACGGAACCATTTTGTTTACCCTTTACTGCGTTATTACGGAGTTATAGCCAATTAATGCGAGCCAGATTTAGACGCAACGCCCACTGCTTAGTCTGACGTCACATGTCACGAGCTTACAAAAGGGAAAAAGGAATTCGTTTTAGGAGAAAACTACTAAGTTTTCTTGTATTCTTCGTATTCTTTAGATAACAAGAATCATTGTTTTCTAGAAAATAACAGTAAAACCTAAATAAAACGAAAGGACAGTATTTGCGTTTAACAAAGATCGTTTATATTTTCGCTATAGGAAGGAGGGAAACCAATACCATTTCTCATTCCGTGGATTATTACAACTCCATGTTAAATACCATTTTCCAGACAGGTGGAACGTTGACCTGAAGAAAACAGATGGCGCAGACAGGATGTGGGAGGCGAAGTGGGTGTTATGGAGCAATGTGACTCGCGGGAGGCCCAC
Organism: Ochropleura plecta; assembly: GCA_905475445.1. NCBI lineage: Eukaryota > Metazoa > Arthropoda > Insecta > Lepidoptera > Noctuidae > Ochropleura > Ochropleura plecta. The sequence goes on along the minus strand of FR997731.1, from coordinate 13,186,017 downwards.
TGTGACAGGCTGTTGATGTAATGTTATCTTTATTTTTGTTCTAGCTGCAACCACTAAGAATAACTCCGAACATAAATCAAAGTAGAGATATTGGCGACATTTTTATCAAAACAAACAATTTGCATTCCATTAAAAAATCAGGCCGTTGTCGCACAAATATTTACACATCTGTTTCCTTTCAAAATTTCGTAACGTGTGACGTAATAGGGAATTCCTTGAGTGGTGTGACGTATGCGAGGCGACGAACCGTCGAAGTCCGGCAACACTCCTGCGCAGCGCCCTGCAAATGTCAAGAACTCCGAGTGCGGTTACGTAAACGGCCCAGTTACCGCTACAGTACCAGTACGACCTTTGAAAATTGACTCGTGTTTTAAGGAAATCTTGACACCCGTTATAGTTTGGCTTTTATTGGAAGTCAAAGTTCACTATTGTTCTTGGAATGGAACGTAACAATACATTTTGGTTTGATTGTATTGCAGAGCGGTTTGGAACGTAATCCGTAAGTGAATTTATGCTAGCAAAAATGTGGGCAAGTAAAAATAATTTCGATGAAATAACAAGAATCGGTCAGAGGTTAAGATTACAGAGGAACCTTCTTATAGTGAAGGCATGCGGAAGCACAAAACAATAAAAATCACTGCTTTGGTTAAGATAACGATGTTAATCAATAAGAGTAATGTAATAAGAACATATAATTAGACAGTATAGCACCCCGAGAAACGTCAAATTTATTTTTGCTTAATTTTCCATCCAGCACCTACAAATTTTGCAGTTGGTACTCTATACGATGTACAGACGCAGGTGTTCAGTAGTTAAGCTTTAAGGGTTATGATACCATGTTCAAATAAACATTAAATGCCACCGTCATGGAAATGACAAACACCTGCTAGATGAATTCCGTTCTCTCACTCCGAACCAATTACTATTCATAAAATCACACTGAAATAAATTAAACATGACGTTTTAATAAAACAAATCTGGCGATAGTAAACATACGAACTCGGGGCGTGTCTAATGTTTACATAAAATAAATTAGAATAAACCGGTTTATATTAATTGGAGCGTAAGAACATTACCGTGTGTAAGTCTAATTTGAGCAGTGTTACGTAACATTTGAGGTATATGTGTGTAACTTTAGACCGGCTGTCCCCTAGCGTTAGCCGTGCCGACTTATCAATACAACATGTACATGTTCACACTTTTGCAACATGTGTTATGACCTTTTTAATTGACAGACTGAAAAAAAGATGGAGCGACTCGTGCGCCGAGTAGGAAAGATTGTGCGTTATGCAAGGCGGAAGTAATAAGGAAATGGAAAAGAGCTATTGTAAAGAACGGGAGTTGGAACAATAGGAAAGTAAGAGGATTATAGGCACTTAATAACCACATGCTGTTTATGGCTGATGATAAACAAACATTTAACACCTAGGCCAAGTTAAACCTAAGCACGATGTCACTCTGCCGGGGTTGAGGGCTGTTCGAAAGAGATACCGCGGCCCCGGAATATAAACGGCAAAAGAAAAAACATGGGCGCGCTCCGCCAATAGGGGGAAATTATAAGATGATTTCCCATCCGCAAAAAAACACGACATCACTAAGTTATGAACGTGAACTTCAACAAGCATGCATCACTTCGTTCCTTAGACATACAGGAAACGCGCCAGGATACAGTAACGCATAAAGGTTTACTCATTTTACCTCAGAATAGGACGCATCATAAAGCAGAGTTGTAAATCAGCACTCACAACTCATAAAAGGCACGTAAACTAAAAATTCACAGCAGATATTAGTAGAAATAAAGACGTTAAAGGAATCTAAGCGTTCAGAAATACAGTTTAATATCTTCAATGTGTAAAGCGAAACTTATTGACAATTAAGTTAAAGTGTTAATTGCTACTCACGGCTACCGTTATTCGATTAAGTTCAATTAACACGGGTTTAAAACAATCTTTATCATGTTTTAACAGCTTATTGAATTGTCCCGGTTGGCTACTGAAGATATTTGTCCCAGACTATGCATTATTATTGACTTTTATTATTTCTTACGTTCAATCAAAATTGTTTCTTACGTTCTTCAGAAAAGGGTGACTATTTAAACAAAACCACCAAATGCGAGTCGGACTCGCGCACCGAGGGTTCCGTACAAACTTGCGCCATAAACGGCAATATCTTTTGACTGTGTAGATTTAGAAGGTTAATTTTTTTACCGCTCCACGGGACTACAGGCTTGAGAAAATGTTTTAATTTTCAACTAAATACCTTTACGCGTTCCCGAGACAAAGGGTCTTCGTTTGCGTCTCGACAGACAGACGGACAACAAAGTGATCCAATCATTCCTTTTGAGGTACGAAACCCTAAAAACAGTTGCGTAAAGTAAGTAGATTCGGAGTGGGTTTTTTTTTTTAATAAACGTTGCCCAACACAATTTCTCCTGTATCGTGGGTGCGTTTACAAACATTTAAACTCACATACACAAACAGCCAGACCCGGCACAACTATCTGTAGTCCATACAAATATCCGTGCGAGAATCGAACCCGCGACACGCAGCGCAGCAGTCGATCGTAAAACCACTGCACCAACCGTGTCATCAAACGGGTTCACAGGAGCAGCAGGCACCTTGTACAGCGAAAACAACGAGAACATTGAAATCATCCGAGAGTTTTAGCCACACTAGGGAAACATCCCGGAAAATTAATGTGAAGCTTGACAGATAATTTTATTTACGTTAGTTTGGCCAATAATTTTCGAGATAGTATGGTTCAGTAACATACTGCTGTAAGCATTTTCCAAAAGCCTGTAAGCTTTTTACTAAGCCAGATACAATAACTACTCTTTTTATAATTAGACCTAGAAAATAGAGATTTCTACAAAACGAGCCAACGGCGCCAATATTCTATCAGTAAATAGGGGTGGTCGGCGGCGCGGGCGCACCGCACTAAATCACGCACTAATAACTACCAACAGTGATACGATCGCAGCTTTCAATAATAAACTTACCCAATTGTGCCCACCGCCTTTCATAGAAAGCACGCCGTGAAGTTCTTTACCGGTTTCGTAGCACAATTACTAGCAACAATGATATTTCCATTAACTACTATTCTAAATTGAAATGATCTAGATCAAGATCGCAGTGCAAGATAGCAATACATTTACTAACGCTTAAGTGTGGAAATTAGTTCAGTCTTGTGGGACATTTCTGATTGGCTGATAATTCCAGAACAGTTGTTAATGCAGGGTTTTTTTAAAAAATGTCTGTTTTTTGCCGAAAAAGGACTTAAGCGTGGGCACACATGATGGTAGATTGAGTTGTTACATTCCTTACTTAGCGATCATAAAAACCGCAGTAAAATTTAAACAACTTTGCATGATTTTACAATTTAACAAAAAATAACGTTGATATAAAATAATATAATAGAGACACAGTGAAAGAGCATTGAGCACCGGTCCTCTTAATTGTAATTTATGTATATGTATTTATACTATAGTATGGTATGGTCTCCCATCCACAGATCGACTGTGGCAAGCGCGGCTTAACCCTGAAGTGCAAGTGAACCCGTACAGATGTAACAATTTAGTCACAAGCCTTTCTTTAGTAAATGAAATTGCCACTAGTAATTTCATTATGAAAGTTTAACCTCTCACTAATTACTAATTAACACCTAATTAGCTCTCGGAGTTCCCAGCTGTAAATAATTACTGGACAATGCTAAACTAATAATACTATTTTATGCAAGAGAAAGTTTGACAACCATTATGATTTATCATTATCAATCAACATGTTATTCTTGAATAAACAAATAATAAACTTCATATCACATTTGCCGTTAAATTAATTTGCTTGCGAAGTAGCATTGGTTCTCGTTCATACCTTGGATTAATTATTATTTTCCAAACCACCCGCTATAAACATATTCTTTTTAAGTGTACTACCCCATCGCTATTGACAAAAGCAACTCTATTTCTAAATTATAAGCTTTTGGAACTTGCGGTTTAGGATGTCTAGATCTGTCAGAGAATTAATTTATGTAGTAGTTTTTTAAAAAAGTACTCAGAGATCACTGACGTTGCTCAAAAAGCCGAATTGGGACTGGGCTGACCATATCTGTCGTATGCCTATTGAGCTGTGGGCCAAAATAACCACTACGTTGGCCGTGACTCAGCTAGAAGGCGACGCGGCAGACCTCTTAGAAAATGCGGGACGAGCTGGACATAACCAACGACCAGAGGCTTGTCTTAGCCCTGGAACGAAAGAACTGGAATTTGTGGGGAGAGGCTTTAGCCCAGCATTAGGATGATGCAGGCTAATAGTAACAGCAGACAAGCAGTGCTGCACTGAGTATGCATTTTTTTCGTGTGGTAAATCATCAAATAACTTCCCTCGCACTGGCCTTCCTTCGTTTTACCCTTTGTGTTCCAGGGTCAAGGTAAATCTTTCAAACAACCCGCTTGAAGAACACGTAGACCTACCCTACCCATTGCTCACCGTCCACAGACCCACGTCTACAGTGGCCGGGAGTCGTCTCGCGTCGCCGAACGTCCGGAGCGTCTCCTGCGGCAGCTGGGTTGGCTTGAGGTTTTCTCCCTCAAACGTTCGGCCACCTCTTTCGCTAGCATGACTGCTTCGCAGAAGGAAGTGACCGCTTCCTATTCACTCTCGCCCCGGACCATGGACTGAACCAGGGCCGGAAGCGAGAGGTCGCCGCCGCGCCACCGATCGCCTCTGCGAGGACACAGCGGTGCTCCGACCAGACGTGACTACTGAGTATGCATTAGATAAAGTATTATTAATTGCCCTCTCGTTATTCTATATAACGCAAAATGATTATTGTAATCCAAAAAAAAAATCGAGAGCATAACTGAGCTTCGGAGTAGTCAAACTAATGTCTAACAGTTTTATTGTGTCAATGGCGCAATTTACTCTATCATTTGCACGTAGAGTATAATTTTGTTTAGTTAATCATGTGCACCATTAGAATAATTGTTAGTAAACAAAATAAATGATCACTATAAAAAAAATTACACCTCAGCCTCGTTGGTCGCAAGGACAACCGCTGAGTTTGGGGAAATAGGTTCGATTCCAGGATATTATTGTGTTTTTTCTTGGGAAAACGTTGTCCTACACTAGGATGTTCTCCTGTATCGTGGGTACGTTTACAAACATTTAAACTCACATACACAAACAGCAAGACTCAGAACAAGTATCTGTAGGTCATACAATTATTTGTTCCGTGCGGGGATGGAACCCACGACACGTAGAGCAGCAGTTAAACGCTTAGCCACTGCGCCAACCGTGTCGCCTTTAGTCTTGAACTTCTATATAGATGTTTTTCATACAAAGAAGTCGCTTCTCAATTGATTAACAGACGAATACATAAGTTGGAACGGTCGATCTCATAGACACATAACATAGGTGCATTTAACTGCACTTTCCAAATCGTTTATTAAAACGTTCGTTTAATAAATGATAGTGGAATGAGCGGCGTGCTCAGCCGCATCCACGCATCACACGGCATCACACGTCACGGGGCACACGATAAATCTTCTTTTGTTTAGTTCGTGTAAGATGTTATAAACAAACACGCAGGCGGCGATGAGACACGCTCGGGGCTTCACTAGTTCGTGACCGTGGTGACGCTCGGTAAAGTTCCAAGGGTTCATAAAAACAGACTAACATATGTTGCTTGTTCGACCAATAAGTTGAATTTGAAAATAGAAGAGCGGGCAATCATGTAACACAAGCACAATCTCAGTGATATTATTTTTGACAGTACAACAATGTTCATTGCGTCATTTATGTTGTCGAGCAGACACTTTTTTCAATAATGTAAAGCAATGGATTACGATGTTTTTTCAAAATCATTCGGGATGAAAAGTAGTTAAAAATCCACTGCAATGCGAAGGTATTTTCAAAGACTGCTGGAGGCCCTCGTGGTAATAGAATCACAATGCTATTAATAATTTTGAAACATTGCTCCCATACAGAAATTTATCAACGTAACTGGTGGTCTTGATTCTGAATTTAACTACAGACCTGAATAGGCTTTATCCATATTTTATCAAGGGCAGATGTAATTACTAATGATAAATTGCACGGCAAATTATTTTACATACATAGGTATATAACATCACGCCTGTGAGTCAGAAGTGCTCCTATATAATTATATAACTAAGTTTACCCGATGAAAAAAAAATGTCTTAAAATTGCTATAAAAATAACCCAAAACACGTGAGTGAAGTTTCATCACTTTATCAAAAATGTTTTTAAAAATTCTGGACAAACAATAATTTTCAATATAGCGACAAAGTTTTGTCTATTTCTTTTTGTGTGCAGTGAAAAGGAGGCGCCTAACATAGTGATCATTAAGACGAACAATGTGCGCACACGGCTATGTGTTTAATTATAATTTGTAATAAGCTACGGCTTGTAGCTGTGGACTGATCGCTTTATAATTTTTATTTATGGATAAATTATGGCCCGTTTCTATACGTTGCTTGGCTAAGTTATACCTATGTAGACGATTGGAACCTACTTTGTTTTCGGAGATGAGTTACGAGCTTTTAAAACCTCGTTTCATACAATATGTATGCCGTTTAAACTAACAGCAGGCAGCAAAATTAATGTCTGAGTACTGGAAAATGTCGACTGGCTAGCTTTTCTTTTCACGGCATGTCGTCACTAGACGAATGGACGGTGAGCTGACTGTCACCTCAGGGGTGCCAGAGCATTAAAAATCTAACCATTCGCCTTTGTTAGCAGTCATTTAGGTGACGCTTAGTGTTTAAGAAAAGTATTAGTATTAAGTTAACAAGATAGAGATAAAACCGCTGATATCGCAATTGAGGACTAGTCTTTCATGCTTTAAAAAACTTTTCCCATACTAGAAACTTCTTCTGTATCGTGGATGCGTTTACAAACATTTAAACTCCATACCTAAACAAACAGCCAGACTCGGAACAACCTGTCGGTCACAGAAATATTTTTTCCAGCCAGTAATCCACAATTTCGATTCAATCAGTTACTTCTAAGCAAGCGTGTCTGCGTGCTCCACCTTAGACCGCATCATCGCTTCACATTAGGTGAGTTGCAGAAAAACGCAACCCCATTAGGTATTTTAAAAAAAAGTTATTATTCGGAAAATAAATTTCGTAGAACACAAGTTTTCAGTAAACAACATAATCTTTGCATAATATACTGTACAGCTGTACTTGTAATACAATGATAATTACAGTAATTAAATTTCTAGTAAACGGCTGCTTATATAAATGGCATTATTAATGCAATTAATATGACCTAACAGTGCCAACTATCCGTTTACTTACTGCTAGCACATTAAGCAGCTACTTTAACACTAGAGTGTACTGCAAAACTATATAGTAGTTAATAGATAAATATGGCTTAATTAAGTGCCAAAATACTTGGCTGTTTTGACTTAGATGTTATCGCTTTGATTGATAACAATGCTATGAAATTTTAATTGACCAAATTACTGTCATGGCCTCTATCAATCAACTAAACTATTGCAGGTATTCCCAGTCCACTGGTGGACAAAGACCAAACTGTGCCACGACTACACAGTATATAAATCCGCAAGCCAAATTCCAAGCACGGCTATGCAAACTTTTCACGTACAGGTAAATTGGCGAAGTTGCGTTCAAAAGTATATCCAAACTTCTTGATGCAATGCGGAAAATAAATATACCGACTTTTAAGTAGATAAAACAAACAACGATCAAATTACACAACAAAAAATTGATAAGAAGACCACTTACACAAAACAATGGCCAATCTTAATCATCGTTTACTTGCCGTCACGATTCGCGACTGACGCCGAATCCGCCCATTTCACAACACAATGATTAAATAATTAATAATTGCTGCCATTAGGAGTAAAGGCCATATTAACCGGATTCACCGGTAGCTTACAGTTACATAAAGCTGCTCAAGGAGCGATGGAGTACATTTTAGACGTATGCGCGTTAAAGGACTGTCACGACCACTCGTCAACTTTTAACGAATGATTTGTCGTCGGTGATCTCGGCTGTTGAGTAATGGCGTTTTATTTTTAAACGCATTGGAATTTTCATAATCAAAATTTAATGGATATTTTAGGGGAGAGGAGTATAATTTCTTCAGCCGGGGTTGCGTTGTCCGAAAGAGGTACATGAGGAAACATGGGTGGGTTTTAGTCCGTAACAGTCTGACACTCTCTCCGCTCCGCTTAGACCGAGGGAAGTTATTTGATGTTTTTTTTTCTAGTTCTATTAAAACCTACTAATTATAATAGATGCTTTCCTATCCCATAGGAGGCTAGGCATCAGAATAGATCGTATAAGTTGTCAGAAAACTTTAAAGCAGATCCGGCCACTATTGAATAATTCAAGACTTTATCAACACTGATTGCATTATCTAAACTATTCGCACTGAGGACACGAAGTTCATAAAGCATTTCAACCCCTCTGAACTCCAACGAAATACAGAAAGCATTAAGCGCCATCATTCGTGAATAACGGCAACTAGATAAAATCAGGAAACAATACTGGCTAACAGTGAGCGATAAAAGTACATCATGCACTTAGCAAGCAATACATTTAGTACAAACGGATAAATGTCATCGTGGACTAAGTAATGGCCCGTAAGCCCAACTAACAGGAAAGTTCGACGGCACATATTTTGTGAATTAAGCGATAGATTCAGGATGTGAAAATAAACGGTATTACAGTTGAAAGTAGGTATTGAGACTTTTCATGTTGAAGTTTGGGATTATAATCTAATCTGGAACAAATAAAAACAACACAAAATTCACACACTAAAGTGCCATTGATTTTGTATTTCCAAAGGTAAGTTTAAATCTGAACCCTCTATATTATTGTGTAGACTGTGGGCAAAATACCCTACAGACCCCTCAAAATCCTTACTAATATTATAAAAGTGAAAGTGAGTTTGTTTGTTACGTCTTCACGCCTAAATGCTTTTTTTTAAAGTGAGAAGTGTGGGAGAAAGAGGGAAAAAGGGAAAACTTAGCTTTGCTATTACAATAAATAAGGCGCAAGGGCAAAAACTACAGGTAACAGGTACCTGCAATTCAGGAAAGGGGAACGGTGTTACCCCAACTTTAACGCGAGCAAAAGCTAGTTTAAAATAATTGTTTTTATACCGTAATCGCGTACTGGTCTCGTAGTCTACATTCCATACTAACGAACTAGTACCTAAAAATACGATTCTCGACCTCAGTGTTACCTAAAAGCAACACTCTCTATTTTTGTAGTTGTGTTGTGTTTTTAAAAAAATATTAAAACCCAGAAATACATATTATTATCTCCAATGCAAAAAATCACATAAATCCCAATTCATGAGTGAAAGAGGGTTAAAATGAAGCTGTAATTAATTTGAATCTAACTTATCTTTTCGCGGTTCGAATAAACCCATTCAAATTCTTCTATGGTCGTTTCACACCGCGGTCCGAACCACTCGTGGTGCGAAACGACGAAACACCCCTTGAATCAAATTGAAGTAAACTAAAAATCAAACTTGATGTTGTCAAAATGTTCTAAAGATGACTCATTAGTTTCTCGGTTACTTTTTTATGTTTGTCCTTAATTGCCGTGAAACAAAATAATTATGCATACAGTATCTAAGTGGAGTTGAAATGGTTATTAATTAACAATGTGTTCACACTATCGGGACCAATAAGAATTTTATCTTCGGAGAAATTTATCATCTTCGCGCCTTGTTTACAAGACAAAGTTGACGGATTTTTTGTATTATTTCGAATAAATAAGAAGGTTCCGTAGTGACCTAAAATCATTCAATTAATACTTTTTTGACCAATTTTTTTTTTTAAAGCGATGCCTCACACTGGCAATTTCCTTCGTAATGTGGGTGCGTTTACAAACATTTAAACTACACAAGTCAGACTCGGAACGACTACCTGTAGATCATACAAATATTTGTTCCTTGCGGGGATCGAACCCGCAACGCGCAGCGCAGCAGTCGATCGCGCAACCACTGCGCCAACCCTGCCGTCAAATAACATACGAGTATGAGTAAGAATAGGGTCACCCCTATGGCATGGAACTTATAAACATAACCGACGTAAAATGTCTACTAAAGGTACTCTCCCTTCTCTGGCCAATGCTTTACGAAGCACAGACATGATATTTGTATAATGTCATGTTGTCTAATTAAATTTTAATGAATAAAATAAATACAAGGTGTAGGAAAACACTAAAACTCTGCAAGAAAAACTGCTATTCGGTTGAGTTATGTGAACAGGGAATAGCTGACCTATTAATACAACTAGCTTTTGCCCGCGGCTTCGCTCGCGTTAAATTCGGGGTAACACAGTTCTCCTTGCGCCTTATTGATTTGTAATAGCAACGCTAAGTTTTCCCTTTTCTTCCCTCTTTCTCCCTCACATCCCACTTTTTAAAAGAAAATATTAGCCTATGTCCGTCTCCTGGTTCCGAACTATCTCTGTACCAAAATTCATCAAAATCGGTGTAGCCATTGAAGCGTGAAGAGGTAACAAACAAACAAACAAACAAACAAACTCACTTTCGCTTTTATTATAGTAAGGAAGTAAGGATTTACAAAATGCTCACTTTCATTACGATAGATCATGGACATTATACACCAACTAGCAGAGTAACACAACTGCAATTATCGCTAATAGAGCTGAGAAATAGAATTACGGGTAGCAATAACGCTAATAATATTAGTTTTGAGAATCGCGTGTAGTGTAATGGTAGGCGGCCCTAATAGTTGGTAATACCAACAATCACCGTAATAACCGATGCACTGCCTCTGTTAGCTCTTGTGACACACTGTTACTTCTTACAACTTACAAAAGGTTTTTTGTTCTTCCTGCAAGTTCCACGGGTCCCTAAAACAGTCATATTCATATCTCCGTACAAAGAAAAAGTCGGTGATGAGAATCATTTATCTCTTTGACAAATAACAAATCACAGATATATGCATCGCGGCAACTCGCCTACAGTCCCACATTATTTACCATTAATTACAATTCGAAAAGGTATAAAAATGTTTTATCAATTTTAGAAAACGATCATAGTTTCTCCATAACGATACAGTATCGTATCCACATATTTACCTACCCGTTCCATATTTATTATATCGCATAATTACGTAGAAAGTTTATGGTGGCACTAGTACATCTCGCAGTAATTAGCCAAGGAAGATGAGTACTTACTCTCTCTACCTAGGTGCACATAAATAAATATTCATTAGAAAGTTGTAACCGGCTTGTGCAATACCGCCCTTAGATCGCCACGAATCCTGCGCCCCATCATTAACAGACTTTCACCAAGGAAATGCAATTTTCTAGAAAACGGTAGCGCGAAGACCATTGCAGTTTCTGTTTTTACCCGTCCGTGAGTCGCCGTAGGCTCTGTTACAGCATAATGTGGCTTAACTAGGCTTTGAGAAACGACCCACTTCGGCGGGAATGTAAATCGCTGTCTTGATTCCCATACGGCCGCTGGACCATCAAAAATGTGCAATCCTTGCATTCTCTCATCTGTATTAGCATAATATCGCATCGAATAATGTGCATGCATACCGACATATCAATTTGCATAATAAACAGTGCTATAGAAGATCCACAGATATCCCACATTCCGCATCCGGGCCGTCCTTCACCTTTCGCCAAAGGAAAGGAACACGAACCCTGGCATCTCAAACAATACTAAGTTGACTGTACTTGCAAAACTTTCCGCGATACTGCGCTCACGTTGTGACACTGCTTTTTGTGATGTCTTATCTGGAATTCTCGTGAAATATTGTTCACAGACTAGTTCCACGTCAGTTTCGTCACTGGCACCTCGTCAAAGGTTATCATGCACGTAAATGGGATGATCTGTTTTAGCATGGCGTGCTGCATCGTTGGCATACGTCTGTCCGCTACTCTATTCTTCAAACAAACAAAATGTTATTATTATAAGGAAATCTCATAAGTTATCTGCGTTATTGAAGGCATACAATGGGCTGGAGCCAAGGAAAGCTCCAACATGTTTAGTCTTGGCATGAAACGGTCGTGATCCGTTTATAATGCCTCCAGTCAACGCCTCGCGTGTCTGTAATTATATAAAAATGTCGAGGGATTATACTCCGAGAGGCGTAGGCTGGCCACGCGCTCTCGCACGGGTTAGTCTTCGTACACACTGGCTGCCAACCTATAAACTACTTCATGTTTATTATTTTTTTTCAAAGATTATCACAATAATCAAAAAACTGGGGTATGCAATATTCCACCGACATTAGAATTCAATAATTTAAACAATGTTTATAAATCAATCATTTCCGTTTTCATTTCAAAGAAACGTCTATGTGAACGACTCTTAACGTACAAAGATATTAACACATGGACATAATGTATGCAAATCTTAATCTACCTTTTGTAAAACATTAATAATATATTTTTAATCTAATATTGCAACAACAGCTTTCTTTTAACAACTTTCATTCGCACTATTAAATTTCTGAGAATGATTTACTTATAAGAGAGCAGTGGGCTGTACCTATTGAGTAATCTATTATATCTATGCCCATAAATAATAAAATTGCGAATGGCAATATTTGTTTGTTATAAGAGTTATAACATTGAGCGAAATCTTTAATTGCTTTTCGATCAGTTTGTTTATATAATCGATATAGATGCGATAAATTACATTTCGGCATTCACTGGGTATTTTATTTTTTACTCACATTAATAACGAAAATGGTTTCGATCGTCGTGGATCAATTTGATTGCTCGAGAGCAATCAAATTGATCCACGACGATCCGATCCGATCCGATCCGACGACGATCCGGTATTCCTACCACGAGTGGTAGGAATACCGGTTTTACTACTCCAGGATACAGTGTTCCGGCAAATTAACTTATATTTACGATACACGATGAGCTGATGGACTGGTATCAAGAACTGGAAGTATTCATGTAATCAGGATGATAGGATCCATTTTTGTATTTACCATAAAAATATGTTTTCTTACACATTTTCAGTCAACACATTATTCTTAAAGTACCTACAGCTTTTACGGGTGTTTAACAAAGTTGAAAGGTAAATATTTGAATCGAACCATTAGCTATGTTTATTCCCAATCACGTATGGAATTCAGATCAGTCAGTATTCATTAAGGCCATGGTCTAATTCATGCGAAACACTGAAAAACCCAAACACATCTTTTGAATCATATGCAAATGAGCAATGTTCTGGGTAGAACTTTAATCCTTACTGATATTATAAAAGCGAAAGTGAGTTTGTTTGTTTGTTACGTCTTTACGCCTAAATAGCTAAACCGATTTTGATGAATTTTGGTACAGAGATAGTTGGGTCCCTGGAGCCGTCTCCAGCTATCTCTGTACTAAAATTCAAAGGCATAAGGCATATAGACATAGGGTTATTTTTTTTTAAAGTGAGAATTGAGGGAAAAGAGGGAAGAAAAGGGAAAACTTAGCTTCGCTATTACAATAAATAAGGCGCAAGGCAAAAAGTACAGGTAGCAGGTATGTACCTGCAAATCAAGAAAGGGGAACTGTGTTACCCCGAATTTAACGCGAGCGAAGCCGCGGGCAAAAGCTAGTACTTCTATATAACAAGATCAAGGCTAAAATTGTGGGATATTTCATTCGGGCCATGAACTAATTTCAGTGAAACGCCAAAAAACCCATATCTATTCATGTTCATAAGACAAAGAGTGTTATAGGTATAATAGAATGAGATGATTCACTCAAGTGAATCAGTGCCTAGTTTTTTCCAGACTACGTTGATGTCTGCTTTCAGTCTAACCGGATGTAGCTGAATACCAATACGATACTCTAAGTAAGACTGGTAGTCAGAATTTCGGGCCTGTCCCGTGATCACATTGGTCACCCATCCACAAACCGACCTTGGCAAGCGAGGCTGTTAATATTTAACCATTCACATGAATAGACTAGACTAACTGCCGTGGACTAATTTCAGAAACAACCAATACATACATATTAATTTTTGCTTGTCAGACGTAAAGACGAAAAATGAAACATACTACAATAGACACAGATAAAGACTACAGAATCTAACATGACACTAAAATAGCCGAATATCTTTCCCATACATAATGAGCAAGCTAGTGTTCGAGACTCGAGGACCACCTCACAACCGCAGCGGGGAGTCATCAAACAAAAATCGGTGAAATCAATAACGTAATGAGAAAATTGCGCAACAAAACGGCCCTATTCATCGATAGACTGTACATTATATTGAAGATACACGAAAATAATACCGCTTTGACTGCATGGAAGTGCTACACTATCATTGTTGCTGTTGTTTGTTTTGAATTACATCATACGAAATGTATGGTATGTTAGAGGTGCATTTAGCATGTTATAATCAGTATGATTCTCCATTAAGCAATTTTCTTGGTTCGAAAATATGTATTGTATTCTGTCGTCGTTTAACAAAACGTCTGTAACAATCAAGTCGTCTATATACGCCTTTTCTTTCTCCGTTCTTAGGGAATTAGTATTAATTTGTAATTAGTAGTTCTTAGAAAATGTCAACTGTTTTTTCATTCCTCAACAAGAAAAGCTTGCGAGTTAAAGTCAGGAACTCGTAACTTCTAAGGAAGTGAGCTTATCTACGGCGAATAATTAAATAATGCCAAGTGACTTCAGTCACTTTTAAATGCAGATTTATATTAATAAACGAGCTGATAGAGACTCCTGACTATCTTGTTCATAGCTGATAAAATCAAAAGGAAATAATATCGTTATGTGCACTTCCATAACTTTTACTAGCTGTATATATGCGTGGTGCACGGTGACACGTGGCTCGTGAAGATGGCGATACTTGATAATTGAATACCTCTTTTCCAGAAAATACTAAATTCATAAAAACAAAAGGAAAAAAAATAAGTTAAATGCATAATTATTTATTTTATCAAGAAACAATAAGGCTAATTATTCTGTATGTTAATACTGAAACATTTTTTCTATAACAGGTTTTTGAAAGATGCGGTTGTTTTCAAAATGTGCTAAGTTTATAAATGGCAAAAAAACTGTTTGAAATGTAATTTATTATTTAAATGAATACTTGAATCAAATACAAACGTTTACTGTAGAACTCAATGGTACGCATACTCTAAACATTGTGCTGATGAATACATTTAATAGTACAAGGGTTTTTTTTTGGGTGGAAAATCATTAAATAACTTCCCCCGTTCTGGGCGGAGCGGGGGGGAGTGTCAGACTTGTACTGACCGAAACCCACCCATGTTCCTTCTATTGCCCTTTACGTTCCGGGGCCTTGGTATCTCTTTCGAACAACCCGCGACATAGTACAAAGGTTGGGAAGGCATTTAAAGTGAAGTTATAACATTAAAAATTTGGATTTAAAATCATGAATACTACTACAGCTAAACTTATCGAGTGTACTGAACTGTGCTAGAGGTTCTTTAAAGTTTGTGTCACCTTCTCCATGATTTTACAAAGCAATTGTTTCTGCACTGCTGTTAAAAAGTAGGGAAGATAGCTATTAACTGTACCGAGGCTGTGCGGTCTCTATTTCATCATAATTTTCCTGCTCTTGTCCCATTCTATTTCGGGGTCGGTGCAACACGATTTTTTCTTTCATTCTTCCCTGTCAGACGTCACAGCATCATTTAATCCTTTCTCCTTCATATCATTCCTTTCACAATCCATCCACATTTTCTTCTATCAAATGATTTTCCGGATATAAATGAATCTAATAAATCTTTCGTTTCTTATTAGAACAAAACTCATAAATTGCAACTAGAACCATTTACTTATACCGTTAGTTAACAATAGGACTATATCTAGATCAGAGTGTAAAATAAAACTTTACTAATATTGCCACATCCAGTTCTAAGCCATAGAACATCATAAATTGCTGCAGACGATCAAGACAATGAAGATAATAAACTCAAGGTTAAAACAAGAAAATATAGAAAATATTAATAGCAAGACAAATTGCAAAGAACGGCATACAATACAATGTCGAAACAGTTATGATCTAAAGGCACAAACAGGTGTAATTTAACCATAATGTCATACACATGTGGTGTATGGGGCCAGTTTAAATTGGCACACGGTGGAATAGTGAACTAAAAGCAAAACTATACGGATATAGACATTTTGCGTTGACAAGCAGCGCCATCACAAAGTTTCAAGATACGATAGTCACGGTATACATCACACTCATTCACCTTGACTCAAAAGTACGTAGGTACCTTCTATTGTAGATGAGTACCTTCAATTGACTTAATGTTTGCAAAACATTGAAGTTTACGTTTACCATATAACATTTAACAGCTATTAGTGGTATTATGTGCGTCTTAATAACGTAATCAGTAGGTACTAACGAAATAATTTCCGTTGATTGACTTTTATGGACGGACATCGTTGATGAAAGCTTTCGCACTTAAGCAATGAACAAGTACCGACGCACCAACCTTCTCAATAATGAAAATTTTAGATTAGATCTTCTTTAGAACTTAAGCAGTGATAGCCTAGTGGTGTGTGCTGACTGCTAAGTCATAGGTCCCAAGTTCGAACCCAAGACGTACCTCTGATTTTTCGGATTCATTAAGGCCGTACCAAAGGCCGTACCCTACGCAAATAACCTTGAGCATTCGCTTCCCTCTTTGCCGCGCAGGAGTGAGTGAGTGAAAGCAGTAGTGAATAATGCCTATTTTTTGGAATAAAATCTATATAAAATTAAGTATTGGGTTTTTGGAAAAAATATTTCTACCAAAATGTTCATTATAGAATTGTGTATCCATTAGTGTCAGTAGCAAAATTAAACAATGTTTACTTTACGAGGAGATGCATGTTATTGATATTTTTTCTCATTTCTGGGGCTTTGTTGTAAGGAGATTTACTAAATAATGACTCAATAAAAATAAAAACTAAATCTACAATAATGGAATCAAGATTATAAAGAAATTTAATGTATTTTTTTTGTTACTTAGTTCGTTTTAAATAACAAGTAGATAGCTTTAGAAAACTGTACAAAAACGGCTTGCGCGGCGTTTTGGTCGGGGTGGCGCCTTAATCCGAAAAATTAGAGGCTTCTTTGCGGATGGAAAATCATCAAAATACTTCCTCCGCTCTGTGCGGAGCGGGGGGGAGTGTCAGACTTGTACTAACCAAAACCCACCCATGTTCCTTCTATTGCCCTTTATGTTCCGGGGCCGCAGTATCTCTTTTGAAGAACCCGCAACCCCGGCAGGCGGTGGCCCTGGCCGGCCCCTCTGCTTTGCTGACATCTCTTTGAGGCGCGCGTGGAACACTAACGCGCCGTCGACACGGCCTGTCGCAATAGACGGACGGACGGTGAGCTAACCATTGCTCACCGTCCACAGGCCCGCATCTATAGTGGCCGGGAGTCGTCTCGCGGCGTTATTACGACTACAATGTGAGATACATTTCCATAGCGATAGAACTACTACGACTGTGTGCGTGTTTTAGGATCATAGCAGTTCTGTAATTTCTGCCTTCTCAATGGGATAAAGGTCTAAAGTATAGGATTAGGCGGGACGCCATGTCCAATAGTAACAAGTAATGGTGGATTCTCTTGGAATCAAACAATTTGTAAGCCGTCTTTATCGTCTTTGAAAAGTTTTTATATCACAACCCAAAATCAACTTTATAGCCTCATATTAATAAAACAGATTTAAATAGATCTTTCATTTAGGATCTGTTCACTTTAAAACAACTGCTCTATAAATTCGATCAAACTATGATACAGACTAATCATAAAGAATACATTTTAATAACGGAAGTTAAACAGAGGTTCTGAACATAAAATTATGTCCAGTTTTTTTTTTCTTAACACTAACGTCAAACGGTTTACATGGCAGGAAGCACAGGTTGATGCGTATCGGATGACCAAAGTACCAAACTATCCGGGATGGTTATCGCGGGATCTCTTCCCGGAGTTACGAGCCATCCCGCGCCTGTAGCTATCGAACATCGGGAACAGGGCTGCGCACGACAGGTGTCCGAACACGGCTTTCTTTGTTTTTTTTTTACTTTTTTAATCACGCCGCTTGAAACGGAATCCGTGCTTATAAAAACTTTTGTTGGTGTCGATGTTAATTGATATTCTGATAATAAAGTGTTAGTTTCTAATAGATGTAGTAAAAAGGGCAATTAGGAGAAGTTGGCGATCCTCTTTTATTTATTTAGATACGTTATGTGCCCACTGCCCACGGTGGTTATTAAATTTGACACATTTGTGTAAGGAACACCTTTCTTCTTTCCATTCGCAGTCTTCCTCTTGTCTACTATACTTTCTCTGGTATTATGTATTCCGTACCGCAAACGGAACCCTAATAGGATTAATTTGTTTTACGTCTGTCTGTTTCTAAGTCTGTCAAGACCCTTTATCTCGGGAACGCATATAATGTATCGAGTTGAAATTAAAAGCATAAACTCAAGTCTGTGGTCCCTTAGAGCTGTAAAAGTGAAAAAACCTTCTAAGTGTACGCAGTCAAAGATATGGCTATTTATGTCACAGGTTTGTACGGAACTATCGGTGCACAAGACCGACTTTTTTTGCGGAAGGGAAATCATCAAATAACTTCCCCGCTCTGGGCGGAGCGGGGGGGAGTGTCAGACTTGTACTGACTAAAACAGAATCTTTCTTTTGTCCTTTATGTTCCGGGGCCGCAGTATCTATTTTCTCTCTCGAACAACCCTCAACCCCAGCGCTTGTTTGTCTTGTATAAAATTTACATCTCTCCTCTTTCTCGACAGAGTGGTCTTGATCATAGGGGGTATCCCACAACTCCGCAACTCGCTACCTTCGCTATTCTATTCTACCAGTATTAGCACATATTGCCACAGGGATCTGATGTTTAGCTCACCGTCTGTCCGTCTATTGACGACAGGCCGTGTCGACGACGTTTTAGTGTTCCACGCGCGCCTCAAAGAGATGTCAGCAAAGCAGAGGGGCCTGCCAGGGCCACCGCCTACCGGGGTTGCGGGTTAATCGAAAGAGATACCACTGCCCCGGAACATAAAGGGCAATAAAAGGAACATGGGTGGGTTTTAGTCAGTACAAGTCTGACACTCCCCCCGCTCCGCCCAGAACGGGGAAAGTTATTTGATGATTTCCTATCCGCAAAAAAATAAGGGATGTGATGGTGGTAGATATAATGAAGTATGTCCATCGGGTAAGTGATACAGGTAAGTATCTGACTCCGATTATATTACTATGACCTAACTCCTGTCCTATAAAGGATAAATGTAGCAACCCTACTCCACAGGATCTTGAAAATAACGGAAAACAAGCTGTGAGCGTAGGTGCATAATACACATAGTTACATACTGTTGTGAAAGGATTACTGACAGTATTAGCCATTCTATTCATGTTCACAATAGCTGCTAATTATAATTTCACTTAATCAGATACGGTTTTAAATATTTGAAATGTTCACCAGTTACCAATATCAGTCATCACTATCACAAAAAACCTACAGCCTTCAATTATTTACAATCCACGACACGAACAACAAATTTAAAAAAATGCGGATCATTTCACGAACTATGGGAAGTGTACATCAGTGATAGTTAAGTTACCGATAGTATACCGCGGCCCCGGAACATAATCCATACTAATATTATAAATGCGAAAGTAACTCTGTCTGTCTGTCTGTCTGTCTGTCTGTCTGTTACTCTTTCACGCCTAAACGGCTGAACGGATTTTGATGAAATTTGGTATGGTGATAGATGATAACCTAAAAATGGTCATAGGCTATAAATAATCACGCCATCGTTCTTAGGGGGTAGGCAGTAGGCAGATAACTAAATTGAGTTAGTGATTTTTTGTCGTTTTTGATGGGACTTTTGCTCTTTCACGTCTAAACGGCTGAACGGATTTTGATGAAATTTGGTATGGTGATAGATGATAACCTAGAAATGGTCATAGGCTATAAATAATCACGCCATCGTTCTTAGGGGGTAGGCAGTAGGCAGATAACTAAATTGAGTTAGTGATTTTTTGTCGTTTTTGTTGGGACTTTTGCTCTTTCACGTTTAAACGGCTGAACGGATTTTGATGAAATTTAGTAAGGTAATAGATGGTTACCTAAAAACGGATATACGATCAAAATGATCACGTCATCGTACTTAAGGGGTAGGAAGTAGGCAGAAAACTGAATTGAATTAGTGATTTTTTTATGGTTTTTGCTGGGAGTTTTGCTCTATCATGCCTAAACGGCTGAACGGATTTTGATGACATTTAGTTAGGTGATAGATAGTAACCTAGAAAAGGATATGGGCTAACTAATATTATAAATGCGAAAGTAACTCTGTCTGTCTGTCTGTCTGTCTGTCTGTCTGTTACTCTTTCACGCCTAAACGGCTGAACGGATTTTGATGAAATTTGGTATGGTGATAGATGATAACCTAAAAATGGTCATAGGCTATAAATAATCACGCCATCGTTCTTAGGGGGTAGGCAGTAGGCAGATAACTAAATTGAGTTAGTGATTTTTTGTCGTTTTTGATGGGACTTTTGCTCTTTCACGTCTAAACGGCTGAACGGATTTTGATGAAATTTGGTATGGTGATAGATGATAACCTAGAAATGGTCATAGGCTATAAATAATCACGCCATCGTTCTTAGGGGGTAGGCAGATAACTAAATTGAGTTAGTGATTTTTTGTCGTTTTTGTTGGGACTTTTGCTCTTTCACGTTTAAACGGCTGAACGGATTTTGATGAAATTTAGTAAGGTAATAGATGGTTACCTAAAAACGGATATACGATCAAAATGATCACGTCATCGTACTTAAGGGGTAGGAAGTAGGCAGAAAACTGAATTGAATTAGTGATTTTTTTATGGTTTTTGCTGGGAGTTTTGCTCTATCATGCCTAAACGGCTGAACGGATTTTGATGACATTTAGTTAGGTGATAGATAGTAACCTAGAAAAGGATATGGGCTATTAATATTCATGCTATCGTACTTAAGGCGTAGGCAGTAGGCAGAAAACTAATTAAGTTAGTGATTTTTAATCGTTTGTTTTAAAAGTTTACCTCATTCACGCCTTAACGTCTGAACGGATTTTTATCAGACTTGGTTAATTTAAAGATAGGATCCTAGGCACGGACACAGGCTACTTTTTACGGCGGGGAAATACCTCATTCTCGCGGAAATCTAGCGTGATCGTGTCAAGAAGCGCATGACGCCATAGCTACTGAAATGATTTTGATGTTTTTTTTTTTAAACTGAGTGTTACTAAGACTTCAAGTTAGTATTTGATCACTTTTCTAACTTAGAGGGTAGGTAGGCGCCATAATTTAGGGAATTTATGATAAAATTTTGATGCAACATTATTATACTACTTACATTAAGTTAGTACTTCCTACGCAGACGATGTTGCGGATGTCATACTGTCTAACATCGGGGGTCGGCAGGTAGGTAGTTAATGATAAATGATGTTTATTTTGCAAGTAGGTTTTCACAAACACTTTTACACGTCTTTTTTAAAAACTAGATGAGGCCGGTGTTTCGTACCCGACTACTCTGAGAAGAAACAGCCGAAACAAACTCAGAGGTCATAGTCTCTTTTAAAGTCCAGACAAAAAATCTTGGTCAACTTACATGAGGACTATGCAGATTAGTGTCTGAAGTGGTATTTTTAAGAAAGCACCACACAGATTGAGTAGACCTGTCCAGTCAGTGCAAGCATCTGTCAGTTATCGTGTAGCTCAACTCATAACCCAAGGAGCTCAACGAAACGACGAACAATACCAAAAAAAGGACATTAGTGAAGGTCCCTAATAGTACTCAACTGCCAGACAATCGTCAAAAACAAACAAAGTAAATAAAAGTTATGATCCACATGGTCCTCACATTCACAATAAACAACTACAGACTAGAAAATATGTACAAAATAAATTAATGAGATCATAATGAAATCATATAATGTCATAATAAAAAAAAATTAAAATTAAATAAAAAAAATATAAAACAAAGTAAATACTAATATCAAATCATTAAATGGCAGTGTATAAAATAAAGGAATAAACAATAAATAAATGAAACAAAGAAAAATTTTGACACTCACTGAGTAAATTAAATTGGAGCAGCTTAGTAGCAGCAGTTAGTAGTATTTTAAACCGATTTACATTATTTACTTTTTATATTTACTAAGGAAACATTCGGAGCTATCCATTATGTGCTTAGGTTGCTTTTGAACAAATTTTGATGTGAAGTTGAGGACCGGAACACGATAGTGGGACATTGTTGCAGGGACTTACAGCCGGGAGAAAACAAAAAAACTTATGCGGACGAAGTCGCGGGTAAAAGCTATAATTGATAAAATTGATGGAAACAAAAAAAAAACAGTATAAAAGCGAAAGTTTGTTTGTTTGTTACGTCTTCACGCCTAAATGGCAAGACCGATTTTGATGAATTTGGTACAGAGATAGACCCTGGAGACGGACAGAGGCTATATTTTTCTTTAAGTGAGAAATGAGGGAGAAAGAAGGAAGAAAAGGGAAAACTTAGCATTGCTTTTGCAGTTGCAAGGGCAAAAACTACAGGAAACAGGTACTTGCAAATCAGGAAAGGGGAACTGTGTTACCCCGAATTTAACGCGAGCGAAGCCGCGGGCAAAAGCTAGTGGGTAATAAAAGAAGGTACATGGATGGGCTTTCTTGACACTACGCCCAGAGCGGGGGAAGTTATTTGATGACTTCCCGTCCGCAAAAAAAAAGTGTTATTGTAACTTGTGCCTAAACTAGTTGTCACGTTTTTAAGAATTCATTCATATCTACGAGTGATATTGATTGTACTTATAGCAAATTTTTTAAATAAATTGCTGTAGAATTACTATATTTCCGATATAAAAACGGATGAATTGACGTTACGTCTATACCGTGATCATCGTCTACCTTTTTGCCAAATTTCAAAGAAAACTGTACAATCCATATATGGATGCTGGTACGTCGTAGCGTGATGTAGCATAATCCATTAATTTCGTGAAAGAATGCCTGTTCAAAATTTCAAGTCAATCCGGCTTAGGAATCCATAAAAACCTCCCATAAAAATGTTGTTTCCCTGTTACTGCTTAGGGCTTGAATTACCAAAATCCCGTCTTAGTGAGCACCTACGTGCTAAAAGAGGGATCCTTTCAAGACGTAAATGCAAAACCAAAAATCTTTACTCCTAACACCCGTAGTTTCTGAGATTTCGTGATGAGTGAGTCAGTGATTTCCTCTTTTATATCTTACTAATATTATAAATGCGAATGTTTGTGAGGATGGATGGATATATGGATGTTTGTAACTCTTTCACGTCATTTTCGATATCACTCGGGCGAAGCCGCGGGCTCCAGCTAGTACATTATATATTGATTGAAAGCCAGTGATACTTTTTTGCAATCCGTCCTTCTATTCTCGACAATTTTATCGACATCTTAATTACACTGAGCTGTTTACACAGTACCTAATCTAATAAATCATGTTTTAATAAAGCGGCCATCAAGTTTGATATCTTTATTAGATCTATATTGAACTAATATCTATCGTAAAATCGATCATACTGAAACATTTTAGGCGCAGAATCGATTTGCGGAATTTTAATCGATTACTCCTTAATTTGGGTATAAAATCGAAGTAATGTGGGTGGCTCGGTCTTTATTAAATCACGTAATAGTGATTAAGTTGTAGCTACAGTAACATGATCTGATTGGATAATAGCGGCCTGACTAGCCAATTATGTCCGTGCTAATTTAGAATAGAAAAAATCTTTGAAACGGGTTTTTTTCAATTTCACGACTGCTGCTCTCGATTATATTCACTCAACTACAGTGGTATTTGCGAGAATATAATTATGTTCCTGATTGCTGCTAGTTTATTCTGTTTCGAAAACCCTTTTTGTTGTATCTAAAAGTACTTCTCAAGGTTAAATTCCCACTTTCTTTCCTCAGGCTACATTACCCTTGTAAACAAAGATTTTTATTTTCTTGGTGCACGTAATACCTATGATCAATCACAGTAAAATCACTCAGACTCAGGTCAGAACAGTATGAAATTGCTGTTATTTTCACTCGCCCATATACTAACCGTCAATTCTTATTATAAAATGTGTTGAACAACATTCCAGCACCTTGTAATGAGCGGATGTCGGGAATCGATAGCAAAATTGTGGGTATATTTTATAATTTAATCACTATCATAGCACAACTTTTTACTCTATCCGTTAAATGTCAAGGTTCAATTTCTATTGATGTCGAAAAATACTTTATTGTACATAGAAGAAACCGTAAGGTACAAAGTTGCTTTGAAAGTGACCTTTATAAACTTCAGAATAGGTGCTGCATTTACATCTTGTGCAAGGGAGACTTGCAATAAATATAGGTAATAGAAGCCGGCGCCAGTCGTTTTGAGCGTGTGCGTGATAACATCACAGCTCTAGGCGTCAACACTACGCTGCTATTTAAGAAATCACTAATTTGTTGACTTCAACCATATTGATATGCGTAACATTTCTGTTAAGATCGAAAACCATTTATTTACCACAAAACGTCAAAAAGATCAAAGTTGTAAATTCTGTTATGTATCTAGTACATTACGAAATTGGGATAAAGAGAAATTAATCCTCAAAATTATGTAAGAATTTAGGACGTAAGATACATTTCCGTTGACTAAAATATTTTATGACCAACATTCCAAAAAGACACGAGCGACCCAAATCAACAAGATAAATCTATCGTCAAATTACCACAATAAATAGGTCTCTTATGTCAACTCCGTAGGGTTTTCCTTGTTGATAATATTTCATAAAGACTAAAATAGACAGAGATGCCATAGTCCCTTCGTTACTACGTCCATGTGTATTCAAGTCTCAAGGAGAAACAAGAGTGGCGTTCCGTGTACTGCAAGTGAGTAATCAGCCCTTTGTTTGTTCTCAGACAACACAAGGATGCACCAACAAAATTAAAACATATCCAGTGAGTACACAACGGGGAGTTTGTCCTGTGCAAACTGTGTGAAGCACTGACCTCCATTTTTCACTGAAGCTGCTTTTGATGAACAACTGATAAACTTCCTTATTGCATGCTAATTATGGATTTTAGTGACAGAAAACACTGAATAATGCGCGTTAAAATCTGAAGAGAATTTTGATGTTGAACAACAACATCGATTTATGAAAAGGGTGATCGATCTGTACAGTTAAGCGTTTAATGTTGCATATAATCTTTCTTATAATGTTGTTTTCTTTTTTCGAGAAATCAAAAATATTCTTAAATACCCCTTTTTACTTACTATTTACTATCTTTGTTATGAAAGAACTAAAGCACAAAATTCTTCAAAGGAGGTGCAAAAAATGAAAAGTTTCCCACATCTATATTATTTGTAATCAATTGTACATGAATACGAATGTTGTTAGCGCAAGTCCAACATTGTCCTCGAGGCTTTGCTTGAATTCATTATTACTCCCCATAATTCTTCGCGTCTCGTCTGGATCCGGTTTATATTGTTTCATACTTTTCACTGTTTATAGGCGATTTATAGTTTCTTACACGTAATGAACGGTTGAAGGCACAACGTACATACTTTGCTGCAATTTGCACGATGTTAGCGCCATTAAAGCTCGCCTTTTCAATATCAATCTAGTTCACTTAGAAGTTAGAAGTCTTCCTATCTAGATTCTTGGAATTGCGTCAATTTTATGTTCGCAGTCAATAACTTTGTGAAATAACTTCAGAGTACAATTTCCCTCTATATTTGTGTCTGCACTTGTCCACTGTTATCTTCTCTTCATTATGACCTTTTCCGGGATTCAGATTGGTTTCGCCCAGTTATTTCGTCTTTCGTCCTATTATGTAGTTAAATAAATTTTCAGACGCCAAGAATTATAATTTTCCTATATCAGGCAGATGATCATTAAGGCTTTCAATGATTTACTTTTAGCACAACTCCTGATCAGAGAACTTTATAACGAAGCCGATATATTGAGTCACGGTGTTGGTCGAGTCATGATTCAGATGTAACGTGTTACATGTCTTGAGTGACACTATCGAGCGGCCCGTCTGCCGCTGTACATGCTTGTAATAGCCGATCCTCTGGTACACGCATAATCAATACTTGACATTGACGTTCTACTTGCAGATGTAGAGGTGTCGCTATGACAGTTAGGTTGAGGAAGTAATTAATGCTTTAATGTCTGGTACAGTTGAATTGAAGAACTAGGAAAGTTTTTACGTTGAATTTAAAAAAATGCTTAAACAAAATATGGCTTGAAATGAGGTAAATACTGAGACGATGGTTTATAGAGATTTATGGAAGAAGAAGACATGCTGTTGGGCCTGCAAAAATAGGGATAATGGTTGACGTGTCGTACAGTATAAGTGATTCTAAGAAGAACATAACGTTAACGTATTATCTGTCTGGCGTGCTGCAAGACAACGATAGATGGTTATTATCAAGAGACTTGAGGTAACAACATTTTCAAAAAGTAAAATGTAATAGATTTCTAAAATCAAACCTGGTCACTTGTTGGTATTATCATATATAATCAATGTATGTATCAGTATCAAATAACATCTTCCTGGAGAAAATGCAAACATGTTCCGCATCAAGCGCTTCTACCAATACATTACACGCACGAAAATAACATGTTTGTATTATGAATCTCACTTTCATATCACTAGCGGTCATAACATAACTGTGCTGTCAGATGTACAGTAGCGGATCAGCGTCATTAGCCACGACCACGAAGCTTGATTTACGCAATATGTGCTTTACAAATTAGCCGTTTAGTGTTATCTACAAACCCGCTCCGAGCAGTCGATGTGCCGTATTTATTTGTACTCATAAAACTTACCTAGAAGCGATACGAAACTTGAACTCTGACAATTAATAAAAAGATCATCATAAAAAATAAATTATGAAAGTGAGAACAAATTGCTTTGCCAAGATGTGTGTTTATAAATGCATGTCCAGAAATAATAATACGCGAAGGAATATAATTAATCCTTTTATTGCATGTTTTATTTGAACCGGGCGTTGATGTATGGTCTTCATGCAAAGCTAAGGAATGAGTTGAGATTTCATATTCACAAGCAATAGAGCTATAAAGGCCATTTTCTAATCTGTACATCAGATTACAATGCGCGGGTACGGTTCATATAAGTCACGCTCTTAACATTTCCAGTCTCTTTGACTCTTTGGGAATTATTTCACTTTCTCCGATGAATCCGATAGGTCCTCTAACGACGACTTCTCATTCGTCAACTGTTGGACAGGTGCCTCAATGATTATCAGCATTAGACTCCATTAAGTGTTTAACTCGATACCATTCGCTTACCGGTTCTACGATGTACAATTATTCAATTTAATCTCACGATTTTTTTTCCGAATTACGACACTTGTGCCATATTTATTAATGTTGCGTTTGTTACCTGTTATTATGTATATGGAACTCGTTGTGTATTTAGTTGGACAATAGCTACCAATATTTTCAAGTCTAAGTTTTTCGGTGATACAAACATAATATGGGATGGTAATGCAAAAATAACCACACCTTATTATTGCCTCTCCTCACTTTAACTTTTATAATATTAGTAAGGATAAGGATATCCTTACTAATATTATAAAAGTTAAAGTGAGTTTGTTTGTTTGTAACGTCTTCACGCCTTAATGGCTAAACCGATTTTGATGAATTTAGGTACAGTTGGGACCTTGGAGACGGACATAGGCTAACTTTTCTTAAAAATAGTGAGAAAGAGGGAAGAAAAGGGAAAATTTAGCATTGCTATTACAATAAATAAGGCGCAAGGGCAAAAACTACAGGTGGCAGGTACCTGCAAATCAGGAAAGGGGAACTGTGTTACCCCGAATTTAACGCGAGCGAAGCCGCGGGCAAAAGCTAGTACTATATTTTACCTCTATGAATCTTTTCTAAATGCAGCCTAAAATCTGTATTAGATATTCCATTTCTTTAAATTCTTTTAAATATTTTCCAGCTGAATATTTTGTTAGCCAAGCAAAGCCTACGTGATAGTCTTTAAATATTCTGCAGGATATTTGGCCAAATTGTGTTGTGGAAATAACCTTGAATTTATCGTAAGTATGCACTCATGAGCGATAATTAAATACAACATGATAATAATCCGTTCTGGGTATTTTGTGGTAAATCAAGTGTATAACAAGTCGAACGCGCAAACACAAACAGTTTACAAGGACAAGTCGCGGTATCGCGACAACATACACACAACATTGTAAACCAACTCTCTTCACTCAAGGCTCTCACATTCGAAAAATAACTTCCTCAGAAAGAATCTCCCGGAGAAATAAAATATTTAAGCACATTGACAAGTAACATAAATGCAACAGACAATATTAAATGCGTTCAGATAATATTTTATTTGACAAGAACATCACCAGACAAAAGAGCGTATGTCATTCTAAATACACCGCTGAGACCGTCATTCATATCATTGTTTCATGTCCTTTTGTCGATTGAGATTTCTATAACGTATGATGTCCACGTTTTATGTTCAGCTGCTCTTTAGCCTTATTCAGCAAAGTAAATCAGAGATCATCTCGTTGGCAGGACTATCTATCATTAGATCCGAATCACGTACCAGTCCGATCCTCAGTCATGCATAAATCTCAATGACCGATTCCATCCGAGACAAACACGAGCAATTAGACGAAACTTGTAATCGTTTAATCTAAAGCGAGAGATGAAAGTGGCTGATAGTTTATCTACTGGATCAAGAATCCCGATGCACGGACACTACGACTTACCTACTACATGTCATATTCTTGTCAATGCGATGCCGCATCTTAGTACGCCGTGAATGATATCGTTTCTGTACTTATTTCATTTCATCATTACGCTCAATTAAATACGCTTCGGGTACTCCGATTAGATTAGAATGATGAACATGTACGGTAAATATTAATAGATCAGCTTTATGGAACAGGTTATCTGCAGTGGTCTGTACGTCACTGGCTGTCCGCTCGGGGCGTGCTATCATAGCATCGTGTACATCATCGCAATTTTACACAGTATCCTGTCCGATTACATCTAAAGCTTTCACCCGACCCGTCGATTGCTGATTCATTAAATTCTTTAATTGACGTTAAATATCGCGATGATTGCGAGGGGTCATTCGTTCTTGACCTCACTTCTATGAATTAGTGACAATGCTTTATAGCTATTGTGGATTTAATACTTTCTTTGTCGAGTGGTTATTGAATAGATGTTATTTATGTGTGTGCCATTCATTCATTGATTATTCTTTCATAACAAATTTTATTTTCTTCATTAATTCTACTAAACACTCAGGTGAGTCAATATTGTTAAAGTAAATGAAGACAGACTGTTTTATAAATATCAGACGAGAATTTCTCATAACGATAGCATTAAACGTGGTTCCGCTACACCTGCACGGTGCATAGGCACACAGTGCTGCATAGGAATCTACGACGGAGCAGATAGCGATCGCTACCCTCGACTCGGCCGCTCCGCTGTGGCAAGCGGAGCGTTGGCGCCACTAATGCGATCAAGGGATCCGATTTATTAGTCATATCTCTGCATCAGTCGATACACCTGTACGTGCCCGATTTAATGCCACAGCGGAACAACTAAGGGAACATTTTATTGCCCATTGCGTAAACACCATGCTTACCTATTACTAGTCACTTGGATAACCATTCGTTTCTAAATGTCTACTTTGTAAATTGTAAAGTATTTATTTATTGACGTGGTCTTGAACTTGATCGCGTTATCAGTAGTTGTAGATCTGTCCGATTATTTTCAGCTCTGCCGGCTCAGTAGCGAACTGTCGGATATAGTTTGTATAACGTCTGTAGTGGATTCCAATGCGTAATTTCTCCGGGACCTTGAAATTGTACTTGTTGCTTTCACATGTAGCGGACTTGCAACGTCACATTCGTCTTTGCGATAGGTTTTATCGGTAGATCGGACGTGGTGCGGGAGTGCTCCGACATGCAAGGTCGAGTCGTGGCGAAACTCTCTCCGGCCATTGACTACCCTGTCCGATCAATATAAGTTGGACGCGGTCGAGTCTTGTCCGACGCAGACCGATGTGACACCAGGACACTTCGCCAGTGAAAACACAAACTCATTAGAGCTTTTAACGACATGTATAGGTACGAGGTGCAACACATTGCGATCGATTTGACGCTATCAAAGCATTATGATCTAAGAAAGCGTCCTATGTCTGTACTCATTCGCTTTCCAACGCTAAAGAATATATCAAGACAATCGGGATCGATTTTACGGAACAGTCTGGTATGGTGTTCCGGCAATGGAACAGCCAGTGAAATATCTATGTGTTGCTCCGTGTAGCAGTCTGCTTCAGGTGTACGAACTGGCCTGTACGATTTTATTTTTTACTTATAGTAATACATTTTTACTTAGATATCAATTGTATCCGTGTTGTTTCATGAGCTCCTACTGTTCTATAACTGTGTGTGCGTCTAATTGTACCTGATAGTACAAATGTAATAGACATTTTGTGAATAAATCATGTAAAATGGAATGTGTAAAAATTCTGTCAAAGCTTAAGCTTTGTCAAAGCTTTTATTTTATTTAGAATTTTTCTGGTGTTTAATAGTTTAAATTGCTTTGACCTTTTTTGCATATCATTTAAGTAACGAGAGGTATGGAACTCAAATGGGGTTAAACAGGACAACCTAGCAGTGAGCGGTGAAGACAGGTGGAATTAAGGTGTGACTAAGGGGCAATCAATGTCTGTCTGGGCAAAGAAATGTTAGTTGTCCGGAGCGCGATGCATTGTTACCATCGAGGGAAAATACTGGATGAGGCTGGTACAGGAACTAGGAGATAGACACAAAAAAGGAAGGCGTAACTACACTCAACAGTGGGTAAATCCAGGCAGTGGCTGATGATGATGATGAATGAGGGATAATAGGATTCATTGAAACAAATGAAATATCGTATAAAAAATGTATTACAATGAGATAACTGTAGAGTAGAGCTTTACAGAAGCACACAAACTTTTATCCATTCATAGTTCATTCATTATTCACACTGTTTATGATTAAGTTCATCGTTATTCTAATGCGAGGTGTATTACCGTATCTTTTTATTTACATATAATATCAAGTGTATTTACATAAATCATTTTCAACTTTATGATTGGCTGACATTCATTCTGATATTCAACTTCTAATATTTAATAACAATTTTCATCTCCATATTCACAAATGGAGATATTGTGTAGGATACCTACACAAATCTAGAAATAACATGATTGCCTTACAAGTACTATAAAACTAAACTATATTTAATTATATACAAACCAGTCTGGGGACTTATAAAGTACGTTTTAAAAATAATTTAAATGCTGAGCGATGGTCGTTTCTTCCGAACACTTTTGCTGTTTTTACCGAATATTGTGCCGATTACCTGAAAATAAAAATAGTTTTTTATAGTGAAGACAGTTGGAACCTTAACTTTGAGGATCCTTGAGGTTATTTAAAACGATGACTACGCCGCGTTTAAATTTTGCAGAGGAGACAAATCCGGTTGTGTTTTAGGAAATTCAAAGCCATATGTATGGAAAGGTTTCGTCTGTCAATGTGTAGGAGTGTATAAGTGAAAAAAGTATTAACAAAATAAGCTTTTTGGAACTAACCTTAGAGACGGAGTAAGCAGCGAGCTTGCGCCTGGGCGCGGGTAACAATAGTGCGAGCGCGCGCGCCTCCCGCAGCAACGCGTGGAAGGCGAGCGCGGCGCCTGCGCACGACTCCGCCGCCGACACCTCGTAGAACTGACAGCCGAATCTAAGTGACAGTTCTTGTCCCTCCTCTGCATGGACCTCCCTAATTAACAAAATTAATTATTAGTAAGTATATGTGAATCGAGGGGATAAGACTTCAAATTCCGCTCGCTTAAGTGCCAATCACACCTGCTAGAATTGACAGTGATTAATTACCGACTATATGAAAATTGGTTTTTGAAACATAAGATAGTCACGTATTTTATTCCCACTAAGGTGGTGTATCAATTCAATATATGTATATATCGATCAACAAACAATAATATGGAACCAAAAAATAAAACGGTTAAATTCATACCTGGCGTGTTCGAGGTCACGTTTGTTCCCCAAGAGGGTGACGGCGGCACAACCGTGCAGTCGGGTGCGTTCCAATAAGGACAGAAGTTCTGCAGCAGCGAGAAACGAGCGACGCTCGCACACAGAGTAGACGACGGCGAACGCGTCGCCCCATCGGACGTGCTCTGCTAGGCATCCACGGATCTGAGAAGAAAACATTTCTATTACAAACTGGAACCCTAAGAACTGAAATATAGTAATCCAGGATCCGATCCCACCGGTGTGACCCATGGATATTTAAAAATGATTCAATTAGATGTACATTTAATATTACATTTGTTTGCGGTTTGTGGTGTGACTTGCGACCCAATCTTGCAGATTGTTGGAGATTGTTTTTATTTTTGTTGCTATAGATGCGAAACACTTCTATATAGGCAAACTTATACACCTATTACTAATTAATACTTTCTTTTCTTTTTGAGGATGGGAAATCATAAAATAACTTACCCCGCTCTGGGCGGAGCGGAGTGGAGTGTCAGAATTTAACTGGCTAAAACCCACCCATGTTCTTTCTTTTGCCCTTTTTGTTCCGAGGCCGCGGTATCGCTTTCGAACAACCCGCAATCCCAGACTTATTAATACTGATGAAACGAAAGGTGCAATATAAATTATTTATCGGAATCCTTGTTTTTTCTTCGTCTTACCTAGTTGTGCCTAGTAATTTCAAAATACGTTTCTAGTTTCTGCTTGAGTATAAAAGCATAGTCCCAAGAATAATGCATGGTATTTAAAACCCTATAGCGCTCGATAAATCTCAATGCAAAATAAATGTTCACCTCGAGCCCGAGAATCTGGAATAGCTAAAATTGTAAATAAAGTCAGTGAACTTAACTTATAATTGTAAATAAAGTCGCGAGCCACAACTGGTACTCGGAATCTTGTATCGGGGCCACTCGCTGCACCGAATAAAATCACCGGTTGCGCAATAATACGAAGCGTCCAATCTATTCTGTTCTTTTAGTTCCGTTATCGATGCGTTTAATAAACATCATCGTTGTTTAGGAAACAAAACTGGTTTAAGAATCACTGTGCGTCTATTCAACAACAATAAAAGCATAACTATTATGTAACACGAATTCCCCCGTGTATTCCATCGTAGCGTAGGTTCGAACGTAGGATTTCGCCCGCAGCCACACCGATGCAGCAACGGCAACGATCGCATCTGATAAGCCGATACAAGCCACATAAACTTCGTCTAATTAAATTGTACTGTGGCCATCAGCCGCTAGTCCGCTACCAGCACAGCCCACAGCAGATTAACATCTCCATTGTTTAATGGTATATTAAGTTTGACCGTCTATCTCTTCGTTTGCTATTCGAGCTTCGAGTTTTAATCTTATCGTCGACGTCGAGCCTTTTGTTCGCAGTGACTGATATTTTAGTGTTAACGCTAAAAGCAACATTGTTCAGACTCGTTACTTACCGCGCAATTAGATGTATCTAGTATTTCAACTTCTGAAACGGCACCGTCGAAAGCCACTCTGTGCTGATAAAGGAAATCTGAAACAAGAGAGTAAGGTATAGAAATGTGCGTAACGATCGCTTTTGTGCCGATATTGCTGTCGTCACTCGAAAACAACAGCATTTACTATGACAACGAGTACTGAAAGCAGTTTCCTTAACATTGTAATTCACGTCCTGAGAAAGACGGCGCCCAGCTGACGCAAACACGTCATATTTAAGGTCGGAAGGAAGCAGACATTTTAATTTAAATGCATAATACATTCCACTACTGTAATAAATGACAGACATGCTTGAAGTTTTTGTAAATTAACCAAGAATTGACGTCACTTAAATGTCAGTGTGATAGTTTATTGAATTTACCAACATCATGATAATATACACCTTCATAATTATTTTGAATGCAATGATCAGAAAGCGATAAACACTTTTTACTATGATAGTAATGATTCATCGAGTGAACTTTACTAACCTCCTGTCGAGCTATATTCTCCGATGTACCGCTTTGTTAGATAACGCACGACCACCGCTGCAACAAAAAGAACACCAAATGAATAACATTGTACGAAGCACGCCTCCATCGAAGACATATTGTAAATAGGCGAACAATTAAGAGGTCGTCACTCCCAACTTTCTAGAAGCGAGTGGATCAAACACTGATTAGTCCTTTCACTCCTGGAATTTCCATCAAAGGGTTGTACACAATACAAACAGTTATCAACAACAATGACAAGGCAACTTGCGTGAATAGAAGCGGTCGTAAGCTACCGACGAAATGAAGTGTGGAGAATCCTGCAGGCCATCAAAAGGAACTAGTGGCGCTATTCAACAAGCTGATTGCTTGTCCGGCGCAACCGCTTCGAACGTGAGATTACGTTCGTACTTTACCCTTTGAAGTGTAATCGTTATAGCAGTTTCTATCATTTGGATGATGAAAACAAGTCATTTAAATTCTTAACACGTAACTTAAAGTACCAAGCAGAAACATACAAAACATGACATATTGCCGTAGTGCTCATTGTGTAGTAGTCATTAAATATGTAGGTAGTCAATGTTAATGCATAGTTTCATGTTTGGGCACTAATTAGGTGCTAATGCACTCAAGGCTTAATAGTAAATGAGCATACATATACATATGTGCACGAAAATGAAAACAAATAGATGCAAACTCGTTTAATTTTAAGACATAGCCACATAGTGATCAAATCAAGATATACTGGATACAAACACAACACAAAAGCCATATATTTCATTCTAGATAGTCATCAGTTTTCGTAACAAATACTAATTAACATTCCATTACAAGAATCGTTTACAACATCACTGTATGGATAATACTCCCGAATGAGTTATCGCCGTTACGATTTGTGTCAGAATCTTGACCCAAGCCAGTTACACAAGAGTCCACAATGCTTTTATGCAACTGCAGCACGTTGTCGCATGACAATGGACTTGGAATGCATTCCGTACGCATTCTGGCGCAGACGGTTAAGGCTAGGATAGGAAATCTATTACCTTACAATACTATGCCGTTCCTGGCTGACGACGTAACTATAAGGAAACGATTGTGGAGTCTTTCTTTAAAAGGAAAGCACTGTGTAGTCCTCTCTGATTCAATTTTCGATTTTCATAGAATTCTTAAGAAATCTCTTTGAGTTTATGCAAATTGGTCATTTGTTGCGAAAGGGGGGAAAAAATTAAGACCAAAATTTGTAACGACACTTTTTGCTATAGTTGTAAACCGTGCGGCGTGCGCGTGTTTCTCTGTCTCTCTCTCTCTCTCATATGTAGAAATCCAGCCAGTTATTTTCATCTCGTCTTCCTATTTCGCATTGAACAGTGTGGTGTCGCGACGATTATTTTTGTTGAGTGTTTACAGGTTTTTTGTACATTATAAATAATAACTTCGTTCCATCCGGGTGTCCCTTGACACCTCTCGAGTTTTTTTAACTATCTAAACCAGTTCAAGGAAACTTTTGACTCAAAAAAACTAAAAAAATACACGAGTTCGTAATAAAGATGTCACACAGCGGCCGTACCTATATGATGACATTGATAATTGAGAAAGAAGATCGATATCTCCAATATTTGATTGACGACCGGCAGCAGATAAAACATCGTCACGTCAATAAAGCAGCGTGCAATAAAACCTTTTCAAGCGTTGTTGATAAAAATTACAACACACCATAATATATCGTAGTTTATGAAACACGATCGAAATTCCTCACTCTCATTTTTCCTTTCGATTTTTTTCCTCGTGTGCATTGAGTATTAAATGCATTACTTTCTCTGCGATCCGATTACGTACATAATCGTCAAGTGATAAAGTTTCATCGATCCACTTTTAACTGAAATATGCGGAATTCAATGAAAATGCTGTTTTAATGTTCGGTTCTAAATTATTTTAACGTTAGAGTTGTAGAGATATCTTGGCTAGTGACCAGAGCAATTTACGTTCTTCTGGATTTTACGACATAAGTTCTTAATGTAGTCATTTAACAGTAATTTGTACAGTACCATAAATCATCATTTTGTTACGTCTCCTTTACTAAGATTTTTTACTACCCCATTTTGCTATCGTATTTAATAGTCTTTAAAAATTGATACTACAGTACCAAGTTACACTTCATTAGACTTGTGCAATCATTCACATTTAGACAAACATGTATGTTCCACATTTTACGGTCCAAACAAATTCCACAAAAACACATTCTTCAGAAATTATTTGTAAAAAGCACATGTATCTGTCCATTATGGTAATGAACGCACGTACAGCGCCAAAAACTAGTAACTCACAAAATGAATATACATAATTTCGAAACGATTTACCATCAATTTACCTGTAATAAATTAAACTCGCTTATTGTGGAGGATCAAAAAATGATTAACGAATCTTCGCTGACGAGGTTCTTATAAAAAATTACATCAAATTATAATCATCGAGGCGTATAAGACAAATTACTGTGATCAAACAACAAGGCACCACGTGGGTTGATAGATCGAACGTTATCTTCAAGAACAATGGATGTAGCTATCGACAGGAATCTTTAGGGTAATTAATAGATTACTGAACATATCGATCATGTGTCGAACTGACCATCATGAACTCCAATAGCAACCATTATTACTTTGACTTGGTTTCTTTTGATACCGGTCTAGCTTATTGGGCAGTCATTACAATAATTGTGACATCAATGCCAGATGTTATGGCGCAACTTGGGAGAGGTCTAGAAGTATGACTGATTGGACTGCAGTAGGCTGAGTTGGCTAATTGATTGACGTCAAGAATCAGTAAAGTTCCAAGTCTAGAGGACTAGATAAAGTTATTAAAAGCTGAATCTACTTCAAACTTTGCAAACATTTGGGAATCTTCATTATATTTTTCTTTATTTTCGTTATTAATGTCTTCTGGAAATTTCTCATTTGTCAAAGCAACGTGTTAAGTGTTTATTCCGTGTGTACCTTTCTTATCGTCTTTCCATTAACAAAAATATAGGTATGAAAAAATAAATGTCTTGAGTCTTTAAAACTTACCTTTTTCTGATAACATTGTCACCTAAGGCATAATTATGGTATTTGATATCCTACAGCTTTATATTTACAATGGAAAAAAAATATTGTTAGTCTCGTTTACCTAATGATTTCCCTGAAAAAATGTTTATTAAAAACCCTCTTCGTTGTGATCCTAAAGTAGGTATACCAAAGATCTGGCTATAAGCGGCTTTTAAAATGATGTCTTCAAACTCATGTCAAATAAATTATGTAGAATCTCAATCAAATGGACACATTACAAGTGAATATGTCAGAATCTGCGAGGTAAGGATGTCGACGATGCTTCAATACCTTCTCGCTGCACTCATTCATCATGCCGTGGGAAGGTCGTCGCACGGCGCACGAAGCGCTGCGCCCGCGCCGCTGAACAACGTATTCGACCACACTATTAAAGCTAATACCAGTGGTTGTTAACATCCCATTTTGGCACCTTCGCGACAAAAAATACAAACACGCAGACCTTTTACGAAATGCAATCTTTCATATACCATCAAAAAGCTGGGGCTCCTTTCGAAATTAAAGTTCGTTGCTCTCCGATCACAATTCATTTCAGACAAAAAAAAAACGAACGCACGTTGACATGTAGCACTCTGCGCTGGACGCGTTAATTGAAATATTTTATTGACTCAATATAATTAATATTTTTAGAGTTTCGAATTTAACAGTCGGATAACCACAGGGTGCGAAGTTATTTGTCGTATTTTCGAACAAAGAATTAACGTGACCCAGATAGTCTGGAACAATCTTAAGTGCAGGGCACCGTCGCGACTTCGCGGTAACGGAATCCACCATAATGCGAAAATAAATGGACTCATGAAGAATGAGTTTCGAGAATAATGTCAGTACTAAAATGTTGAATGAGTAGGTAATGCTCCCGAGGGTATTTAACGACGACGTGAACAGCGTATCCGTGACAGACAAGCGCCACTCCCACGGGGCCGTCCGTGCCTGCGTGGACAGGATCTACATTGAAACAATTTCGCATGTCGGGCCGGCTCGCTCCCGTCTGTAATGAATTGCAAACGCATGCGTCGCAGCCGGTCCGTCAGCCGTCGGCCGGCCGACAATTAGGGCGGTGCAATTACAACCAGTCGGCAGCGAGTCGGCCGGTGGGTCAGCGGCGCGATTTCCCGACAACTGCGACGCCTGGCGCCACCAGACGACGTTGTGTAACTCTTAACCGTCCGATCAACCATTAACGCTACCGTCGAGGTCGTTGCTCTACACATGTATATCACACGCCAATACCCATGTTTGTAAAGCAGAATTAATCAGCCATGATCGTTCGTGAATCACCGACAAATTGAGTCAAGCCATATTACAGACAGACTATGATGTCTCGACTCACGCATACATATATGCTACTGCTTCTCAATTTCCGAATTTTCGCGTAGCATATTTTGGTAAACCTTTAATAACGTATGTACCTGCCACTGATATTTAGGCTTACCTAATATTTTGAAGATCGACTTTGGCCTCTAGAATTAGGAGATAATCGATCTAACGAGAAAGCATTATAATATGGGATATAAAGAATTCATATTCATCAGATTAGAAAAATAATGCAATTGCATGTCCCTTTAACTTGAAGAAAAGTCTCTGAAGTTTATTGAGGCTGGATTGCCCGTTCCACTTTTATCTAATGCTAAATGATAAATGGAAAAGAATTATCCTGAAAAATCCAGATGATTTTAAATTTAGTACTATATACATAAATAATATTTAAACATTTACAAATTCCGGACAATACGATACCAGCTAAAATTAAATTCTGAAACTACAGTACCCACAATTTGGAAAATTAACTAACTGAAAAATCATAAAAAAATCTATCAACCTGCGGAAAAATTACTTTAAACAGATTAGACGCATAAATCAGTTATCTAGATTCTCGATAATGCTGTATTTGTTGAATGTTTGCAAGGCGCTTAAGCATCGTCAAATAGATTGTGGAAATAAATAAGTATCAAGTACTAAGTATCAAGCAAATAAAATCAAACGAGCGTGTACTCCAGATAAAACAATGCATTAGTCAAATATGCGGTGTTATCATTACAAAACATTAACACAAAGGTATGCCATTGAATAGTTAGTGGTGATAAGAGGCGAGCAATTAAATGTAAACTCTATCTTAGCATATCTGATACAATTTGCAATGTAAACAAGAAGACAAGAGTATAATTATTCTAAACAATGTGGATACGTCGGCGTCGTCCATCACATAAAATGCTTTGTCTAGCGATGATTTTATCAAGTAAAACAAATAAATAGGAGATATAAATACGTACCCTTACTTGGTTAAAATTCAACAAACAGATTAACTCATTTCATTACTATTGTTAGTGTTTCAGACATACAGAAAATATCTACCGTGTATAACATAGTGTCTGACCTGTCTAAATAAATAAAAAATATTTCCTTATTTTAAAACAACTGTTAAAAGCTTTTAAAAATAAAATATATTTTTGTAAACATCGTTTTAAAATAACGCAATGATTATGACTGTAATTTTGCTTCCCGTTATACATTCCCTTGATGTAATAACCACACAAAAAACTCATTTTGTCAGACTGAAATTACAGGGTCTGCACCTCAAATTCGCACTCAGTTGACTTTAATAACATATCCCTTATTTTATTACTGATGATAATAACAAATATTAACTGCATCAGATAAAACTGTTCGTTTTATAAAATGGACGCTTACAGTTTATGAATTGGCCTTATATTCGAAAAGCAATAAAATAATTAAAAGGTTTTACCGTTGTTTTAAAAACTTTAAAGTGACCTCCTTGAATTTTAAGCGTTAAATGCGCAATTCTTGTCAACGCAGTGACAATTTTATCACATGTTTAAACTTATGAAAATATAACTTTTAATATGCATTAAATTATGCAGTTAATTAAGCTGCAGTTAAAATATATAGTAGACTTGTTTTAAACAATATAACAAAACTAACAGAAATCGATATGTCCATAATGAAAATACGATTCCAAAATAGTAAACTTATTGCTAAAAATCATAGGTTAGGTCATTATAAGTAACGGATGTGCAATGTGGATGCTCTACTAACCAGACTTGCCGCTCCGCGGACTCCCTAGCACCACCACCCTTATACGATTCACAGTCATCTTCATTTGGGCAGAGTTTATTTTTCACTTTTATACCAAGAAAATTGTTTTAACCGGACATGATGGCAGCAATGTCCAGCAACCACATAAGTTTATGATCACAGTTTATATTTGTAACACGGTACTCGATATCGTACCAATCGATATGAGTTATCGTAAATATGATCGAGAGATAAATTTCACAGAGTTGCTCACGGCCGAGTGCCGCGAAGTTTCCCGCGCGACTGCCGGCGTCTCTAGCCGGTGCTTGGATCAAAAGCGCGTGCGCAGCCTCCGTTCCAACCTCCGAACTAGTCAAGTATGCATGCATACATTGGAATTTGTACTTCGTCCATACATCCTACCTGATTAAATATTCATAACGTTGGACCGACGCCAATATTATCGATGTTTCGGATATCGGAGATGAAATAAAACAAATATTTTCAGAATTTTTGGACTGAGGTAAGGAAAAACTCATATGAAAATCTTAGTTGTCCCTATTTCTGAATAAGGAAAATTGGAAGAAAATCGATCAGCTCGATCCAGAGTAGGTATACGTCTGGGACATGTCAAGGTGAGAGCGATGCAGACGTTCAGTGCAATAAATTCGTTCGTGCTGAGACATAATTGGATCCGCCCCGCCCACGGCCAGCTACCCTGCTTCCTTTATGTCACATAGCTACTCCACTTTGGAAGTTAGAAATATAATTATTAAACAACTTTATTAAAATAAAATTCAGAAGGAAAGTGGCGCAAAGCTTGATTGATGATTCTTACTCTCACATGACTGATCTTAATGAGTAGAAGATTATATACCTAATAATAATATACCTTATTTAGACATCTCATACTTCAATAGCACTTTATGAGCTAAATAGGTTATTATTAGTCTTTGAACAGGCTATCTGCCAAAACTATATCGAATACCAAAGAAAGGTGAAACCAGCCGTTGAACTATTTTCATGATCTCTATACAAATCTCAGTGTGTCATGTCAACGTGACTAAATGACTTCTGTCTAGCACGTTAATAGAACTGTTACTTAGTGTCCAATTTCATAAAACCAGATTGGTAAAGTGAAATTAGTTCGATTTTTTTATATTATAGACTCCAAGTAATACGTGGACATCCTTAGACGAGGTATTTTATTCTAACGCCTCGCCTCTCCTAGGAATAGATACATACTTTACACGCATACATAAAAGTAAAACCCAATGAATTACTTGTCAGTCTTCATTAGCGATCTCACAATATGTAAGTATACTTTCGAAAATAGAAGAAAATGCATTTGCATAGAAGTTAGTTCGCTCCGTGGATTTCTCTACTCATTAAGGAAGGTTGTGACGTAGTAAAAAAACGCGCACCGTGTCGACTCAACGCAAATTGATCGTTACCCGAGAACAACTTCCTCAAACATGCCACCTTACCGTATTTATGCAATCGGCGTCAAGTCGCTTATAGGCAACACTTTAATTTAGATACTAAGATAGCCTCATCATCGCACAGTTTAGCACCCGACCATCATAATATTTATGGAGCCACATATCTACATAAAATATCTTAGAAAAAAAGAGCACAAGATTAATGTTTAACGCATACCTATTTAAAGATCCATATCATCGCAGAACATCGTAAATCGATTACCCCGGTATATTGAGATTACCACATTTGCATGAAAATTATTGCCTTTGTTAACATACTAAATGCGTTTTACGTTAATAAATTGGTCGGTTGAACCGCAACAAAGCAGCGCGGACGCACAAGCGGATCATAATTTTGATTAATTTGTTACAACAGTATCGCCACGCCGCAACACGCTACTCTTGATATTATTTCCAATATTCAATTAAGCGCGTTCTAATTAAATTACTTATCAACTGCTTGGGTAACGATGTAAATAAGCATTTATTTATTTAGTCGTGAGCTGGACATTTCGCAAGGCGACTCGCGTGTCAAAACTAGTTTGTTAATGGGCCCAACAATGGCAACACTGTTCTGTTCACACTTGCCTATTAAACGATTCATATCTCTACATCTTTTAACCTCTTTAGAGTTGTGTACGAAGTTACAAAACAATCATAGAGGTATCTTACTAGTGGCGATGAAAAATGGAACGCCATATTTTTCGGGATTGCAAAACCATTTCGAAGAAAAGGAGGTTTAATTGACTTTAATATAATATAACACACACATAC
This sequence comes from Ochropleura plecta, assembly GCA_905475445.1. NCBI lineage: Eukaryota > Metazoa > Arthropoda > Insecta > Lepidoptera > Noctuidae > Ochropleura > Ochropleura plecta. The sequence goes on along the minus strand of FR997731.1, from coordinate 13,143,545 downwards.
TAAGTAGGTGTACGATTCACGCAAGTTGGTAGTTAGAGTTAGCATCATCGATCATATAGACACCATTGTAACTAAAATATGTATTTAAATGTGTAGTGTGTGTAGAACATTCATAAATGGTTAGTTAGAACATAAACTTTGAGACATGTTTATGGTGCTACATATTTTGGAGAACAATACGACAGAATACTCGTAAAATTAACCATCTTCCCGTAGATGAACTAATAACACCAATTCAATTCTAACGAAGGCAACACCAACGGTTGAAGTAATCTGCAAAGTAAAATCATTTTCTTGAGAAGAAACAAAGAAACATTGATAAACGATATTGATCACAATCACAATAAGCGAAAACGCGACCGGACACTTTTGAGACCGTTACAGAGGTCCTTTGGTATGTATCACAAAGTTAAAAATGCAAAGTTCGTACGGCCAGACGGAGAGACGACTCAAGCACCCAACGGAGCCATTAAATAAAACCCAATATGTACCAACAGCCTCAGATGGGGTCACCCGATTGCCAACACTTTGTATTTCGGCCCTCCTGAACCACTAATTAAAAAATATTGACTCTTCAATATTGGCCAATCTCCTTTCATCTTTACGACGGTTTTTAGGATTGTTGATGGGGCAAGTAATAAAAATAGAGCATGTCGATGGTTATAAATAAGGCAATTTAAAGCAATCATTGGGTTAATAAAAATCCAGTGGCCCTTCATTTTACAATCGTAACTCTTTCGCGAATCATTAAATAAAGAAAAGCACGCAGTTATTTTTAAACTAGCCCTTCTTCCCACCATATTTTCAAACTAATTACTTTTAAGTGTAGGATGATCATGATATACCAGCCAGCAAACAACACGACTGTTGTGAGCTCATAATTCACAACAGAAGGACCAAAAACTTGAAATTTATTCGATCGCTTTCGCTTTACAAAGATCCACATAAAGCGTAATAATGAAACCTGCCTGAACGATCCAATTAATTTTATCAATAGCTTCTACATGGCACCGAATACTTGTTGTCAAATCATACCGAGCAGGAATAATAAATACTACGATAAATTCCAACATATCGCGCCCTGAGTTTTGAAACCGTCATTTTCTCAAGTTAACGACGGCTATCGACCGAATTCGCCAAAATTCACTCAATTTCGTTATCGCCACAAGCAGTTATATAAACCGTTAATGTATGTAATGTAATGAGATGGATGATTTTATTGTTATGTTAGTTTGTTTCTCGATAAAGACATTTAAAAGACTTGGTGCAGTCAACACCTCGTGGCTCCGCAAGACCGCCACGTGTGTGCAGCTCGTCACAGTCCACACGTCCACACCTCGCGGATTTCACCGTCCAAGCTCGACCGTTATGTAATATTGTCAATATAATAATAAATATTAAAGTAACATCGGTTGCTCCACACATTATCGTATACAAAGAAATAAGTATGTCATTAATAAATAATCCGCTGTCTCGCGTCTAAGATAAAATTCCTACGCAATTCGCGAGAGTTACGAGAATAACGTTGTGTCGTTTAGAATACACAGAGTAATCAGTGTGGAATTTCACGCTGAGATTAAATTCTGCATTCCTGCGAACACAATGGAATTTTTCACAAATGACATCAATTTTAACAAAGACAACCGGAGCATTGCAAAACCAATCCCCATGACCCGTATTTGAAATAGGTACCATCAGACAACAGTTTAAGTAGCGAACGAATACCTACAGAAGCTCAGAAGAGATCAATTAACAGTGTAGCCGTGCTATTTACGTCTAGTCGATCGGTTTATACGACGCAATGGTTCGTGAAGGTGCAACCAGGCGGTGATGTCCAGACAACGGAGAAAGCATGGATCGCCGTAATAAATGTTACTGCTTGCAATTAATAGCCGATCTAAATAAATGAACCTATAAAACGCGTGCAATCGTTCGAGAAACATTTCAACAAAGAAGATTTGAACGATTCATCGTTAAACATGAATGGCGGCTTATAAACAAACTAATTTGGGCTATACTCCCACAAAAAATATATATAAATATTTATATTATTAACTGCATTTTCTTTTTATTTGTTATTCATTAATTCGCTACTTCACCTCATTTGCAAATGTTGATTTATTTGTTTAAACTAATTTCGTCTGACACATTCTAGAATGAATATCCCTAGTTAAATGACCTACAGAGTTGAACGCACTAGCTTTACAAGCTATAAAATCTAGTAATTTGACAAGATTGACGCCAACCCGTCTGATCTGATTAACTCCTCCGCACAAAAACAAGTATGTTCGTCTATCATCAAAATGATTACAGTGTTCAATTCAAGCCCGTTTATTACGTATAATTTAGACTGCAATTACTCTTGATTGAAATTGAGAAATGATACTATATTAAAAGTCTTCGATATTTTTGCTATGCTATATGCATTTACCTAACTAAATCAGGTAATCCTTGTCGTGAAATCCCAGTTTGGAAATTGTTTATTCCAAGGATAAATTATAACAGAATATTATGCGTTTTATAACTGGCAAAATTAGGTATGTCTCTGCCTTAGAAGATTACAGGCGTGATGATATACTACTAACTAGCTTTTGCCCGCGGCTTCGCTCGCGTTAAATTTGGGGTAACACAGGGTTCTGATTTGCAGGTACCTGCTACCTGTAGTTTTTGCCGTTGCGCCTTATTTATTGTAATAGCAATGCTATTTTTTCCCTTTTCATCCCTCTTTCTCCCCATTTTCTGACTTTTTTTTTTAAATAAGCCTATGTCCGTCTCCAGTCCCAAATATCTCTGTACCAAAATTAATCAAAATTTGGCCATTTAGGCGTGAAGACGTAACAAACAAACAAACTCACTTTCGCTTTTATAATAATATAAAGTAAGGATAGTAGGTCATGAACTGCCATCTTCTAAAAAGGCCTTAAGTGCCACCAAACGTCTTTTTCCGAACCTTACAATTTGATAAAATTTTAAAATATTACGGCGGCCCTACGCAATAATTTCCTTATTAGGATACGGTCTTTTGGTATTGACTGAGGGTCTCAACAAAATACCATTTTGGGAACCTTACCTTGAACAGGCCAATTGTGATAGGTGAGTACGTAACATGTAGGTACAGCCAAGTTCAAACACGGGATAACGTGTAGGTAAAAGTAGGTCAAAGAAGAGTTGCATGATTTGTGTGCTGTACCAACGAAAATGTAAGTACATTAAATGCGAAGAAACCTCGTCATCATATCTGGAACACAAATAATAAAAAGAAACGAAGCCCGGACTTCAGTACGAGTTTTCTCCACATTGCAGACGACGGCAATTCATAAAGATAACGTATTGAAATGCGATTAACAGTTAACGTAATGCCTTTTGACGATGTAAAAACTTACGAGTATTTTCAATGATAAAACATTATTTACGCTTTAATAAATCCCGACGTCTTCAAACTCAGATAAATGGATTACCGAGAGGTTAATGTGAAATGGTTCTTTATAGGTGATACATTAAGTTGGGGAAAAGGCTATCTGGTGCTGTATCTTGTTAGGTAAATAAATACCTTTAACCCAAAACCGTCATCGTGGGCACGGAACAGCCCGCAAACTGATGGCCCGTGGATATATTGTCCTGCTCTTTAACAATTTCACTAGCCAATGAACCGTTTAAAGCTATAGAAGTCTCCGGCGTACACGACAACAGCATTGTAACTGTTTATCTTAAGATGGACAGAACGCGATTGCACCCTTCCTTACAAGTCTATTAAATGGGTGTTACTTTTTACATGGCTCTTTACTGGGACCTGTACCGTAAATGTCTTTCATGGCTAATGAAACTTTAGCAGAATATAAGTGCTTATAATAATTCATTTTCTTTTATTGCGTTTTACAAGTAAGGATTATACTGGCGGACATAATCTTTTCCATGAAATAATAAACGAGGTCCTTCACCTGTTTTCCAACGACAGGTTAGCTCAAACCAAGCAAATGGTTTTGACGATCCCACATTACAACGCGGAAAACTATTGCATCAGCGCCATATCAAAATGCAAGAACTCACTTAGAATTTAGTGAAGTTAATATGTTTCATATAGAACACCTCTGATATTAAAAATAGAATACTGAGGAAGATGCCCATTGTTACAATTTATTTTCTTCCAGCAGTAAAGTTTCACAATACGAACCCAGCATAGATCTAACATTTTGATTCCTAGGTATTGAAATTATTAGTTTGATGGCAGCTTTTCTTGGAATATGTCCGTAACAATTTGTTGTGGATAAAAAATAAGTCGTGAGGAGTTACTCCCTCCGCCTCCCGATAGCGGGATCCGCGACGAGTAGGTATCCAATTTATAACCTAACTGTGATCTTTACAATACCTTTTCGACAACTTTGCAACATTCGACATCGATAATCTACCTGCTATAAACAATAGTTTTAAAAAACGGTATTTTTTCTTATGTCTCGAAACTGAAAACGGACATGCGATATCTTTAACTCAGTACCTACAAGCCACGGTCTCGCAAACATTTTGCAACACCATTTAATAAGAGGTTTTAATTAATCAACGCCCTAATCCAATTACAACTATTGTGAGTCAAAGTCAAACATTGATAACCCTGACACAGCTAGTTGCGCCAACTGTCCGTGAAATGAAACAAATGCAGGTGCTGAAACAATTTGTAAAGGTTTAATTTCTCAAGAAACCGTTGCCGCCATAAAAAGGCTACAAATGACGGTAGTCTTGACAGTGGGTGTTTGACATTACGGCGTGTCATTATGGAGTATCAAAAGCTTTGTTTTTATATACTCTATTCGTCGGTATGGTATGGTCATATTGCGGAACTAGCTCTGGATACTCAACTCTGGCAGATATAAATGTACTGAAACTGAACGGTTTGGCCATAACTTTAAGAAACCTCATCTAAGTTTTAAGCATCCATTTAGAGGACAGAAAATCGGTGACAACAAAGTTTATAAGTACAAACAAACAATATAAAGCACCTGTAAGGCCTGAGGACGATCAGTACACGCTCACCTGCCGTGATTTATGCGCTAGGCCCGCCATTGTCCTGTCGCGGCCGGCTAGCGGAAACTTATGAACTATCTAACCTCAAATGTCTTATGAACGAAACACTACCACTCTACATGCGCACACAATTATTTATTTATTTATCTGGAATTTATATCTTTATTGGGAGCGACAGGAGTATTTGCTATTGTCGTTTGAAATGTTGATAACGATGGTTCAATGTTTCAGTCTTCGAGATGACATGAATTTAAGTCGAAACTATCCCAACCAAATGGTGACGCTGCGAAGGATTTATTCAATTTCATGACTCAGGTTTTTTGAAAGTAAACAACTAACAATTGTTTAGGATACGATGATACTGGCATACTCTGTGCGTAAAAGTCACTATATTTTTTTTTTAATCTTTATTTAAAAAGTTTTTTCGCCAATGCGAAGATGACACTCTGTCTGTATGGTCACTATACCTAATTAAATACAGAAAAAAAATCGAAATGGTTTAAAATGTCGATAAAGAAGTTGTCTGTATGATGTAGGTACCCCTAGGTGTCTCTAGACGCTCGTTTTATAGTGCAGTAAAAAACCAGATCTTGTTTGTGTAACGGTACCTAACTTAGAAATATAATCCTTAAGCTCACGTAATAACTGATCGCTCAATTTATTTACTCAAAGCTGGCTCTATGCTTACGACTTATACACACATCAAGATTAACCGTTTGTATAAGATGACTTCAAAGGAAGCCTACTGCTATAAGTTAAACTGTCCTTTCATCTAAAAATAGCAGCTAAAAAAAGCTAAATAGAATGGCGAAGACGAAGTGATTTTTTGTATCCTTTTTTGTCTTTTTTTTCGTAATAGTTTAGCTTTATTATTCACTTAACTTAATCAATATTCTTTTACGCTAAAGAGACAGAACAAAATCCTAGCAATACTTCACATCTCTGAGAATAGACTAGGGCTGCTCTGACGTTTGATTCAAATTGGGATAGGGGATCCTTACATACTGGTTAAATTAATAATCTACATTAATTGTTAATTATATTTTTGAGTCCAGTGTACGTAACTGGCGAATCAAGAAAAATGGTAAATTATGGAAACTGTCGACGCCGCTGTTGAATCCACAAAACTGTGCAATCAGCGAAATTGCCTAATTAAATAATCTGACAAGTGAGGGAATCTAACCAGTGTTACGCGGACTCCACATACATGCCTAGAGTACCTACATGATCTCTTTTTAACCAGCATCAAATTCGCACAAAAATAATGACGTAGTACGCGTAAAGAGAAATGCAAATTATTTTTAATTGCCTTCCGGTAGAAAGTGGGTGAACCTGAACACGGAACGGGCCGGGCGAATCAGTTTGATTCTTGTCGAAATAATGACAAAGCGGCGACGACCGGTGTCGGATTCTCACCAGGCTCCGGACAACTGGGAGCCCATAACTGGCAGATTAACGTTAATTCCTACTGCCTGTTACGGTCATCAAATCTGGCATTTAAAAAATAATTACCTCAGTGGTTTAGCTACCGTTTTTATTATGCATTTTGGCTTGTCATGATTTTAGAAGGAAAATGCACAGTTCTATTTTCATTTTTAACATTTTCTTAGGCAGAGAATTAGCTCTTCCAAAAGACACTAGGTTAGCCTATGTAACGTAAAGAAAGTCTGACAGACTGTACCTACATAATGCATCCACTAAATCAAAGATAATTAAGTCTGCTTGCCTTAAAAGCATTTAACACCTTCACAAACTTAAATGAAAACGTGTAAAGTTATTACAAAACATGGTTTTAACGTGCACATGTTACTTCATACGTCCCGAAAATACTAAACAGAGTCATTCGTCTCTGTAATAATCCACAATCAATAACTAATAATCTGTTCCGCGTATGTGGGCGGTACCTGACATGCCCCCATTTGTTTTACTTAAACGTTAATGCTCTTATGCATCGGTGGCGGCGCAAGCGCATCCACTCACGCTCCAACTTCGGGTGATTGTTTAACGGTGATCCTTTCCGGGATTTTTATCTGCATTTGGTGTGTGGGTGGTTTAAAAATAAAATTTACCTGGAGGTCGTACACACAGTACTCAGAAGATTAAGTATTATGTTTTATAAGAACATCACAAGGATTTAAGTCAATGTAAGCAAGCAATTAGAACATAGAAAGATTTTTGGCTTCGTTGTTTTTTTCTTACATTATTATACCTAGGCATATAGAACAACCCTGATGACTGGTGATAAATCAATAACCCTCAAATTGCGGGCAACATTAAGTAGTTCAACCTAATCATTTTACTTCATAAATCATTTTGTTAACAACGTGCACTGAAGCCACCTATTCATAAGTTTTGGTTCATTAATCTTTATTACACACAAAATTAAAGTTCAGGATCTAATTACTTAAGACTTGCACTCATCTAACGCCACATTAATGCATTAAGTTTAAATGTCATAAGCATCAGATTTCCTAATAAATAACGATACAGTGGCTTGTTTAAGTAGGTGAGCACTTTAATTTCATAATCACTAAAAAATAATTTAATATACAGGGTAATTAATAATGGTCAATCATTCAAACATAGTGTAGCTACGCACAGAAAGAAGGTGCGATCGGCGAATAATTGTATTGTTAAAAACAAATTCGTAAACGAACAGTTGTGGTTTTTGCTTCGTAATGGGCACCTTGACCTCATCAACAAAGCTACCTATATTTGAATTATAAACTTTTTAGTTGCCATTAATAATAAATCTTGGGAGTTGTTTTTTTTTTATTAACGTTGCCCCACACTAGGAATTTCTCCTGTATCGTGGGTGCATTTTACAAACATTTAAACTCACATACACAAACAGCCAGACCCGAAACAACTAGCTGTAGGTCATACAAACATTTCTTCCGTGCGGGGATCGAACCCACGATACGCAGCGCAGCAGTCAATCGCTCAGCCACTGCGCCAACCGTGCCGTCAAGTTCTATACCCGGATTGGTGTTTATGAGCAGTTGGCATATTTTCGAAGGTACCGAATGTTTTTTTCCTGTTCTAAGCTAGTCTGCGAACGGGCATGCAACACACAGTACCGAACTGTATCTGTCAGTTGGATGTAGGTTGGATGTACGGTAGGTACCTGCCTCGAAGTGGATACTTGTAAGGAAGACAGTTAAGCTAATCATCTTAGGAACTAATTTGATCGCTATATAACTTATAGCCAAATCATTTTTTGTGTATGAAGCACCGGCTGGTGGTCCTCACTCGCATGTAGGTATTGAGTATAAACGTAAAATTACAAATAAAAACCATAACTTTAACTTTCAGCTATAGTCGTTAATGTTATATATCTGTAGGGCCTTGTTATTAGCAATTTTATAATTTACTGTTTATTGTGTAATAAGTGTGTAGGTAAGCGTTCCTAAAAGTAGGTAATAAAAATGAAATATCTGAACCGCTCTAGTCTCGATGCCACACAGTCTACGGATCAGTAGGCCTACCATGACGTCTTAAAGCAGAACTTATTCCACTGAGGAAAAGAGATGGTGCGAGACACCCTGTATAGCTCTGTCTCTTTCCCTCAGTGGAATTAGTTCTGCTTTAAGACGTCATGGTAGGGTAGCAGTTCGATAGCATTACGATTACGGAGACCGATAATCCTAAATGTTGTCTCATAGTCGGTCTGTCAAAACGCTAACTATTCGTAACGCAATATCCATATTACGTAGCAGTGACTGTAATCTGTATTATTTTGTAACGCGAAACTTATCTCGAACTGTCCACATTAATTATAGCTGTACTACTAATTTAAATGTAAATTAGTAAGTACGATTGTAGGTGCAGAGGAGCTTGTGGCACAACCGCTCGGGTCAAACTTCAGGTCATAACGCGCTTACCTAGGTTGAACAGCTGAACGAAAATTCAAATTCTTGTTTCAAAAGAAAAGTTCGAAACTACTTTTAGATTGAGACTCAATAGCTCCCAACTAGAAGCCTAGCCATAGTAATTATTATTAGAGTTCCCTTTTAATTGTTCATAATTATGTTCTTATTCTTTATGGCATACAAAATAAAAAGAAATATCACACTAATTGCAAAAATAAAGCTTATGTCCAACGGCGGGTTTAAGCAAACGGTGGGTTTTCTTACAATATATTATTTATTAGCTTATTTTTATTATGGGTAGGTATTAGTATCCATTAAGTATATAAGTTTTCGTAAACAAGTTTAATTTTTTTAAGATATTATTTTTGTACCCTTTCACAATGTTCTCATAATTACTCCAAAGGTTGACTAGTAGAGGATGCCTTGTGGCATTAAGTCCGCCTATGTATACCTACCTTTTTTTTTGTCGGGGGAACCTTCAAAAGGCGACCGGTCTTTGGGGCCAAGACCGGACAATGTGGGACTTTTACCGCACTAAAACCACCCCGGTCCCCCATCTGCACATGAGAGGAGGCCCCGTTTCCTCTTAATAGACCTGTCCGGAGCCCCCTCTGTGCAACTCCAGTTAAGGCACATCCCTGGGGCGACTACACATAGGTCACCCCACTCACCCCTGAGCCTCGCTGTGCATGTATGCAAGACAGCACGTGACCACGGTGCTGCCGTTCATCTCTGAGGATGTATACCTACCTACTGTACATGAAGTTTAAATAAATAAAAAATATATGTGCTTGTGTACTGACCCATACAGTTCCCTCCGACATACAGTTTCCTCCGTGTTTCGGAAAGAACTAGTCGCTCCATGTAAAATACTGGTATTTTTGGATCTGTATTCAGCAAGGGGGGCTTGCCCCAAGAGGCTAAAACTACCAGTATCGATCAGTAGTATCAGTCAGAAGTATCCGTAATATCAGTATCAGTCAGAAGTATCCGTAATATCAGTATCAGTCAGAAGTATCTGTAATATCAGTGTCAGTCACAAAAATCAATATCAGTCAGAAGTACCTATCTGTAATATCAGTGTCAGTTAGAAGTTTCAGTCACAAGAATCAATATCAGTCAGAAGTATCTGTAATATCAGTGTCAGTCACAAGAATCAATATCAGTCAGAAGTATCTGTAATATTAGTGTCAGTCAGAAGTTTCAATCAAGAATCAATATCAGTCAGAAGTAATATCAGTGTCAGTCAGAAATTTCAGTTTCAGTCATCAGTATCAGTATCAGTCAGTATTATCATTAGCAGTACTTTGAAAAAAAAAATACGTGTGGCACTCGGGGACTGCCGCGGTAAAGCTATTGCATAGCATTTTTTATCAACTTATGCAATAAATAAAAACAATCTAAATAAAATATTTAAAAAGTACTTCCAATGAAAAGAAGTCGCAAAAAGAAACATTTTTTTATCAACATAGACAATAAATAAAAAAAATAAAAACTAAATATAATATTTAAAAAGTACTTCCAATGAAAGAAGTCGCAAAAAGAAAAACAAGACCTTGGGTTTGATCCAGCGTAATGTCGATTGACTATCCGATTCTCTACCAAACACGCTATTAGAACATTAGAATCGAGATTGAAATAACTGACCGTATTGTGTAAACGACGTTAGACAATGCACGGCCTTCAAGCCACACCTCCGTGCCCGTCGGAGTGGGGAGCGTCAGGTTTTTTTTCGTTACTGGATTCGGTCCCCGCGCTCAAGGCCCGCGATAGAAGCTATGCAATAGCTTAAAAAAACAGAGGTTCCAGTCTCATCATAGGTATACCTAATTATGAAAACATATATTTTCAATAGTGAAAAATATTTTAACTAAATAAATGTTTTGACGAATTCAGTCAAAAATTGGTAAAGTTATGGTTTTAACATCTTCACTTTCATATTAATTAACTACTCTTGCTTAAGTCACCCCACAAATAAAACAAAAAAATGGTAGTGATTGAAATAAAAAAAATGGTCAAAGACTAATATTGATATACCAAATCATTACAGATATTAATGCATTATTTTATTTATGTATGATTACAATATACTTAATTTATATTTACACAAAAATCCCACATATCAGGTTTCACAGTCCATGTCTTAAAAAACTTTTCCTTAACATCTAACCATCTTTCAATATACTTTGTTGATTTTTGCTTCATTTTATTATAAGGTATACTCTCAATTTTATCTTCACCACATATTTTTATTTTCAGATCTTCATTATTAATTAGTATATGTAGGAAATGTTTGTATAGATTGTATTTACTTATGCATAGACTACAGGCTGGAGATAATGCTTTCTTCACTGTGAGTCCTAGCTTTCTGCCTTGAACAGCTACTTCAAGTGGCCTGAAACAAAATGATTGATTAATTATCTGTGGTTTATCCCCCCATGGAAAAAAAGGAATGAGGTCATGAATAAGTTTATGAGGATTGATGGATGTATGGATGTTTGTTACTCTTTTATGCAAGCACTTCTGAACATATTTAGATAACCATTCACACACATAGTTTGTCAGTCAAAATTAACCCATAGGATGCTTTTTATCCCAGTAGTATAATCCCATGGGAAAATTATCGAACTCCATGCAAGCAAAACATCAGGCATAAAATACTTTTATCATAAATAATAATTTAGTAGAAGTACTCACCGATTAATTAAATTTATCCATACTATGCTTCCGGGAGCTGGTTTGTTATTGACATCCGACTGAAGACTCAAGAACACCAAATTTGTTTGATAAAATTGAGGCACTACATCCAACTTTACTGACAAAAAATCCGATCTACTCAAAAGGGCTCTTTTTAAAGATTCTTCAGAATATGGAACTCCAGCACCAAATATAAAATGTTTAATGTATATTGGTTCACACAACATACTTAGTAAGCTGCCTTGAACACCTAGATGTATCCATTTTGCGATCTTGTCACTGCATGAGACTGACAATGTTCTGTCTCCTCTGCCTGGCTTTGTTCTCACTTGACCGAGGAGCAGCTGAATATCTGTTCCTGGTTCCTTTAAGTCTTGTGCACACTGAAGTAGACATTTAGCTCCAGTTTTGTTAACATACTCATCAACTTTTTGCTTCTTTACTTCTGTCTCACAAACATCTGTGTCTGCCTCTCTTTTCACTGGCTTTAGGATATCACCATAATGCTCTTCATCTCCCAGTTGGGGTATAATAGACGCGTCTCCACACGGTAGTTGAGATGAATAGAAAATATATTCAATATTTTCTTTGAGTTTAAACTCTCCATTCTCATGATTGAATATTGATGGTTTATTTTTTAAAGCTTTTTGAATGTTTTCGTATAGGTATAGTAAAAAACCGCGTCGAGCGAATACTTCCGCATGACTATCGTTCAGTAAACTTCCATTAGGCATCATTTTCGTAGCCCCAATACATTTAGAGCCGGTACCTAACGACACAACTTCAATATTCTCAGAAGTTTTGTCATATTCCACTATACATGATAGAACTGTCCACTCCTTTTCAATGGGCTTCCCATTTTTCGGTAATCTTCTGTATAAATCGAAACAGTTTTGAACCATATTTTCAATTAAAGTTTCATTGAGGTTAGACATTGTTTTGCGGTATTAATGGTTTCTAGACAATTATAGTCTTTGTTTATGATACTTCAATTAAAATATACATTTACATACATTTTCGTAAACAAAATTTATTTTGTAAATCTCAGTTAAATCAACATTATTTATATGAAAATGTATGATTTCACTTGCACTAAAAATGTAAACAAAATAATGTCAAATTGACATTAGATAACATGACAGGTGCGCGAACAATAATACGTTTGGGTTTACGCAACCCGAAATAGATATTGTGAAAATAGACGAATAATTCCATGAAACTGTAATGGCAAATTTCAAATTTTGCTCATTTTATATTTTTATTGTTGTATATTCGGCATACTATATTAACATTGATTAACCTAAGAAGGGTGAGCAGCAAACTAACATGGACAACCAGATTAGGCTACGGCACAAATGGTTACTTAAATTGAAACGAAAGAAAAGCGTTCCGAAATGTTGTTTTAGGCATGTTGCTATTCTAAACATACGAATCGTATAGAAACTCTTTACGTGTTCATTTTCTTGAATGGGTTAGTTAGGGTAGAATAGCGTGCTATTCAAGGCGTACGTAATAATTAATCTGTGCTCTAAGATTATCAACATAATTATGCTGATCTAGAGCTACGCCTCTTTTCACTGACACTAAGTGATACTTAAATTCATCCCTAAATATGTAGAAGCAAAGCGATAAGTATCTAGTGTACACACTGTTGACTATATGATACCGAACGAATCAGCGACGTAAGTTCAAATCGTTAAATCAGTGCGCTGTCACATAATTTTAGGCGTTCTTTTAGGTGTTGTGTCGTTTAGTGTTAGTGATCAAGAGATCTCTACAGTCTTCGTCTCTTGAGTCTTCATTTTAGTCGTGATCCTGGCGTGTGTAACTGCGCCGAAATATCGTAAACTCAACATAAATCGTATACATAGTAGGTAATTATTCCGTCTTATCCTACTAATATTATAAATTCCATTTCCTACTCTATCCTTACTTATTTATCCTACTAATCCTACTTTCTACTAATATAAATACGAAAGTTTGTGAGTATGGATGTATGTTTGATCCTCTTTCACGTCAAAACGGCTGAACGGATCTTGATGAAATTTTGCACAGAAGTACATTATAGTCTGGAATAACACATAGGATACTTTTCCTTCGATCATCACGCGGGGAAGCCGCGGGCGTCAGTTAGTATGTTATAAATAAGAAGACTATTGACTAGTGTAGGTAGATACTAGGCTTTAGTCTGTACTGGTCAATAGACGTCGTAATTTAGTCTGTGACTTTAGTCACTATTTCATTTGTTTATTCCATGCATATATGTATAAATAATAATACTGCAGTAATTTCCTAAAAACTATACCTATGTGCCTCTTAACATGTTGGTTATCCCTGGAATTCGAAGATAGCATCAATGGATGCACTTCAATATCTGACCAAAGATCGGAACGCCGACTCCATGTCGTACTTTTATAAAATATTCAACAAATGTTTCACTGCTGGCAAAGACTGATCACAATTAAAAAGTACTACCTAGGTGGTAATATTAAGGTATAATAGGTATATATTATTTAAGGTATAATAGGTAAGTAAGTATACACATCTCTCGAATCATAGTAAGAAACTAGTAGAATAGCTACACCTCTGGCTACACAAAATTTTGGAGAATAATTTTTCGCATTAAAAGATAATTATAAAAAAAAACCGCCGTTCATCGAGTTATGTTCTCATACATTCGGAACTAAATTATTCTAGGTAAATGCTAAGAAATTTGTGTATAATAAATTATGGTTAATGGCTATAATCTCAAAGTCAAGTGTTCATAATACGTAATTTAAGGAGCAACAATACAGGGCTCATCAATCACACTGCCATAGATGCGGTGGTTAACGGGATGAAGATTATGACAACGGAACAGCGTATCAGCAGCGAGTTGCACTTACTTATCTACCCGTCCTACTTACATGTTTATTAAATTTATTTTTGTAGGTACAGGATCAACTTGGAGGGCTTTTGAGAAGACGCTTAGATCCAGAAGTCCAGCAGTCCAGCATCCATACCGGTCCAAGTGTCCGGTACAATAGAGCTCTTTATAACAACTTATAATTTAAAACTGGCTTTTGCCCGCGGCTTTGCTCGCTTTAATTTCGAGGTAACACAATTCCCCTTTACTTTACAGGTACTTGCTACCTGTAGTTTTAGCCCTTGCACCTTATAGCCTTATAGCCATTTAGGCGTGGAGACGTAATAAACAAACTCACTTTCGCTTTTATAATATTAGTAAGGATAAGGATTGTAGGTAGTAAAGTTAAGCTGTTCATTCATTCCACACCTAAGTACCTAATGTTTCCAACACTAATAAAGAAATGAAAACTAAGTACGTGTACTATGTGTACGTACTAGGACGTGTTCTTGAGTCAAGACCGCGAATGGGCAAACGTAAGGTTGAACGCCCTCAGGCTCGACGATTTTCGTAGGGTGGCTGGTTACCGAAAATCGAGTTAAGTGCCTGCGAGATGAAAGTGGCCAGTATCCAGCAGCGGACGTTGTGAGCTTTTGGTATTATTAGTAACTCAGCAAAGAAGTTGGCTAGGAATATTTGTTGGATAAATCTAAACAAGAATCCCAGCTCCATTTAATTTTTGTATGATAAAATCGAAGAAGGGTCACGAATTGGTTAGCATAGCTGTCTAAATCCTCCGATCAACAATACAATAGTCATTTCAAAAGTTAAACCGTGAGAAATTTCAATCCTTGAGCGCAAAAAACTATTCGAAACAATATTGTAGTCGAAGTTTGCTGGAATCGACATTTGTTATAAGTTGCCGGATACGGATGTTAACGTTCCCAGTGTTCATTATATTGACCATTAGTGGGCGGTGATGAAAGAGGGTAGTTTGTCATTCCACGCCTCATTATCGTGCAAGATGACGCGCCCGATCTCCGGACCAATTTAAATATCAAAGCGCTCCCTTCACGCGTTAGATTAAACTACTATCAAAATACTCCAATAACATGATGACTTTCAATAAATACTCCATTCTTTACCGATCGATAAAATCGATATTGTTCCGCCATAAAAATCGATTTGCATAATATTCATACAGGATGTTTACGTAAAGAAAGGAGGTCATAATTTTTATTGGAAAAAAGCGTTATTTTTGGCGTTTGGAAAGTGACTGGCGCATTTTCATATAAAAGTTGAACGCAATGATGAATTACATTTTTAATTGAGCAAGGAAAGTAACGTCATTTTTAAACAACCTGTATCTGAAGCTCAACAAATTGTTATTACATTCGAAACGTTTTAATTCTCATGAAATGATATAGGAATAAATATTAACGACGGCAACAAGCAAAGGAAACGCATTATAACGAAGGTAAATGATAACATTACAAGCAATTGACCCCGCTGAAAGAGTTGATACGGTGACAATTGTTCCATCGACAGCGGTTAAAACAAGACATAAAACTTCCATGCCATAAACCTGGGTAGGTAAATAAGTAATTAAGTATTCAAGATTTTAACAAGTATTTTGTGGTTCATTGTACCTGTCCTTTCTTCACTGGTAGCCTAGAAGGACCTCATTGAAAGCCTTTCCTTAACGCCTCGGTACTTTATTTAAAAAAAATACAGTACCTAACTGGAAAATGATTAGCGAGGCAAATGGGGCTTGGAATGGTTGGGAATTAAAAATTACTAGTGGTTACGCGCACCACATCATGCCTCATTACGAGTCCTCAAACACAGGTCTGGTCAAATTATGCAACAACCAGCTTCCTGTTTTTGTTCGCAAACTGCAACTTTAGTACAAGGAATGCAGAGTGCTTTCGTAAAATTATAGTTGTTAATTTACTGTTCCCAAGATGGCTACATTTTGAGCTGCGTGTCCCATACATAACTAGGTAATGCACACATGTATTACAACCTGTTTAGTAAATACATAACGAGTGTTACATTTATATTGGGCGTGATTAATGTGATAATGGATGGAAAGACAGTTTTACATGTTAAATTACTTTATTCCCTAGACATATCTGCACATCATTCCGAGCCAAGAGGGTATAGACTAATACTTCGTATAGACAACACAACAATGAGGACATAATGTTTTTAAGAAACAAGCCATAATTAATTTAGCTTAAACCCTGAGAAAAGAGGACACGAAACAGATATCCTATTTATAAAATGTCGTCCTTCAAGATTACTTCCCCTTAGATTAAAATCTGTAGGTTAACTGGAGCAATTATTACGGCATAATGGTATTTAATATTGGCTCAAATAAAGAATCAGGTGTTAAAATGAAAACGGCCGCGAGCTGAGCAGTGAAAGGAAAGGAAACAAAGCCAGGCACTGGAGTGATCATTTCCTAGAGATTTCTATAAGCGTTGCTGTTTATTTGTTTTATTGCTTCATCTGATCTCTTATTTCCGTATTTATTACCCACTTTAATATTGTATAATAGGTAACACTGCACTGGTAAGCTCCCTACGCCAGTTATTTAAGTACCTATGTTTTAGGTTTCAAATGCAGGCTTATAAGAACCGCAAATGACATACGGTCAGCAATAAATTCCCAAGAAGAAATGTGCCATAGAATTTGCAATGGCCTCACTCAAAAATAGAAGGTCAGCTTTGTACAATTGAGGTTGAAGTTCAGTTAAATTCTAATAAACTTAAAGAAGTCGTGCCATAACTTAAGGTCGTAGGTGATTCGTGAACGATAAAGCAGTGCATTCCCAACACCAAAACATTGATTGCAAACAGCAGTAGGTACAAGGTCGTTCAGACAAGTTGCGCAATATTTGGGTACTTTTATCTAACATCTCCAATGTTCGTGGTCGTCATTCAAATGTAACATGAATTATTTAGTTTCCCAAAATTATGCAATGGAACAAATTGAAATCGTTTTGAATCAACACAGACCCCTGCTGGGCACCTCGCGGTTCTGCCCTGCAATAAAAACGTAGAAATATTTTATTGTGGATCGAATATTGGTTGATACATTTCGTAACACGAAGAACATACATGCATATATAACACGCACGGAGTAAGTGAGTCGTAATAGTACATTACGATATTAGTGCGTTATGATGGTTATAACATGCGAGGCGGAATTTCAGCCCGAGCCGAAGGCGAGGGCGTAATCGAGCCGAGCATGTTATAACCAATACGCACGTATATCGTACGACGTTTTTTAACACATTTGCGAGGAAACAGAAAAAAAACATTTCACAATACAAAGTACAAAGAAAAGAAAATTTGAGAAAAATGGCGCGAGGATTATTTTCTGCCGTGGCTGCGTGAACATGTTGGCAAAGACACTAGACTTCACTAGAGCATGCAGCCAAGTTTTTAAATTACCGAATAAACTGTTTTTTTTTTTAATTTTAAATAAACTCAATCTGTCAATGCACACTGTTGCTTTCGTGGTTGCTTTAAAATGGCAATTAGTTTGAAATTTGAATAGCAACAGCGCGCTGCTCACTAGCTGGTCAGTCGTGCGGCGGCGATCAGTTCCAAATTTGAAATGGCAAATAATACTGTTATGGAATTTGTATAGACTATAACTTAACTATTTGCTTTGATAACACACGCGTTTTTTATGACCCTCTTTACATATTTAAAACCGGTGGGATTACATCAGCTTTACGAGCAAGGGTGTTAAAAAAGTATTTCAAAATATAAAATGTAAATGACAAGTAGATACAGAATTCACGACAGTAACAACGAACATAAATTACAGATCTTTTGTTATTTATTTTGTACCTACTCAAGCGAGGAGTTGAAAATTACAACATGGACGCAAATAAAAAGCTGCGGTAACTACCAATCCATGGTGGATTCAATAGTTGGTCGAATAAAAATGACAAATCAGGATATAAGTTGTTAAATACATTATAGTCTTGCAAAGTGAAATAAACACAACGTCTACGGTGCTAAATGTTTGCGTAAATACTTGGTTTTATCGTGCTGATGAAATACAATGAAATTAAGTAAGTAGGTGCTCATTTATCAGCATAAAATCTGATAGTCATCCAGCGTCTCTAGAACGATCGATTGATATCAATAGAAAACGATACTAACGTTGATAAGGCTTACATTAAACTGTTCCGTATCGTAATGATTCGCATGTTGAGTGGATACAAGAAAAGTAAGAAATATACTTTTGATATATTTGGTTACATTGAGAGTACCTAGATGTGGAGTCAGATTGATTCTGCCTTGACTCGGTTTAACTATATTATATTTCTAAACATTTAATTGTAAAGTTTCAAAATTCCTTAGCGCAGACCAAGAACAATACGAAAGACGTTTTAAAAAGCAACGCATCAATTATTATTTTTTTAACGAAGCGAGACTGCTGACAATCAGGGAAACGCTTCCCTCCTCAGCCCATAAGGATTCTCCATTCAATCACCTCTACCTCAAGTCCACATATTTTGATTAGCTGGTAGCGTGGTGAAGCTATACATTCATGTAAAAGCCATTCAGCTAAATGTGAATTGATGCCGATGAGCGTGCCTTCACTTCACCCACAATCGATGCTGCATTGACAATGACATTGATACCAATGATGACAAAGAACTTGGTGATCCGGCTAATACAAAGAGGATCAAGTGGGGGCAAATGGCGTAATGAAAGTACAGTCCAAACGAAAACCATGTTCGATTCTTTCTTAAAAGTGTTATAATAGAAGTGCCCTAATTGTATAACAGCGGATAAACGGCGTTATGTAATGGTTGTGATATGATTCCCGTGAAAATAAGAGGTAGAAAAAGACAATATTTCCTTTCAGATAAGTTCTAATTAGATTACCTAATATTTGGCCAGTAAGGTAATGCTTGGAATATGAATTTCCGTTCTACGTGTGTTATATGAATACGCAGATCCCTTTGATCAAAAGTCGACAATTTAAAGGAGCAGCTCTGTTCAAGTTAAATTCAAAAGCCATTTATGGGATCTCATTCCCACAAAGCATTTAAATACACCAGTGTCAACTAATCAAACAGTTAATCTCAATACAAATTACATAAAAGCACTTCTACCAGAGGAACATTTCGGTTTCAATACGGCAGATAACAAATCAGAATCGTGCCGGGTCCACATTAGCACGCCGCACGTTCTGGACCGCACGGCATCTGATAGGTAATACA
This sequence comes from Ochropleura plecta, assembly GCA_905475445.1. Taxonomy (NCBI): domain Eukaryota; kingdom Metazoa; phylum Arthropoda; class Insecta; order Lepidoptera; family Noctuidae; genus Ochropleura; species Ochropleura plecta. The sequence goes on along the minus strand of FR997731.1, from coordinate 13,123,861 downwards.
CCAGCCGTAATGCGCTCCCTGGTACACTATTTCAAATGTTATTACAGTTGCCATGTTGCACGGTGGGCTGAAAATCGGCTTTCATAGACTTAGGGATTTCAATTTGCAAGTGCTTGTTTTTATGCCGGATATCGCTTCTATTAGTCATTATTATGTACAAAAATGACACCCGAGTTAATTCTGCTCAAAACCGAAGGAAATATAATTTTTTTACGAAAAATTTGTATGAAGCTAGTATGAAAAATCGAATTATCTCCTAAACGGCATGTTTAACCGTAATATCCTTAGAGATGGTCATAGTGCTAATTATTTATGATTTTTTGGTTGACGATTGGACAAAAATTTTAATGCCGTTTTTTTTTTAAAAATCGTCAAAATATTTTTATTTGTTTTTACGTATGAAACGATTCCTTTTGGTGTTTATGTTGAAGAACACGGACTTTTAACTACACATAACATAAAATAGCATCACTCCTATATTTCCGAAGGAGTTTGCAGAGGTTTATAGTACACCCACACGTAGCCAACTATGTTTGAGCTAGATATTTATCAACACAAAATGAGTTTTAAAACTTTTCATACAACCAAATTACCAATTGTCTTCTAATGAGTCCAAAAAGAAGTGATTAAGTAACTACACTGATTAGGTCTTCTAATGAGTCTTAATAGGTGATTTAATGATTTTCAATATCTCACGACAATGGATTATATTTAACATTTCCTGATAAGTAAGCTAATTTGTTAATTAGCAGTGCTATGAGTTCTAAGAATAGTTAGTGACAATTATAGATTTTCATTAGCTAATGAGGAGATAACTAATGAGGGTAGTTACCTAATTATTGTCGTTTTGCAATAAAAGGGCTAAAGTTTTGTTTTATAATTTAATTTGTTCACAACTGTGTAACTGCTAACACTAAATCTGCGACTATAAAATCTTAAAATGGAAAGTTTAATGACCAATTTAGACTTGTTTGTTCTTCTACGAAGTGAGAGTACTTCATTTGATCATGAAGTATTGTTTAGTGCAGTTGTATCCCGCATAGGCGATTGCCTGTCTGACGAAGATTATGTTGTTCTCAAAGAATTTTGTCGGAGATTTACGCGAGCCGCTTTACAAAGGTGGGAGAAATCCAACCGATTCCTTGATAATTTCAGGAGAAAGTACGAGAATTGGTTGGGAGCAAATATTGATTGGCCGAGTTTTGTGCAAACTTTAGTTAATCAAGAACCAAGTGTTGATGAGATACCAAGAGCGCCCTCAGTCTCTCCAGAACCGTCGACATCAACGTCCATTGGAACAATGACGAAAAGATCCCGTAAACCATTCGAAGACCTGGGAAGTAAACAAAAAAAGAGAAGATCTGATGAACACACAGGCGAAGGTTCCAGTGAATTGGCATATGCAGCTGCAGCACGTTTAAAAGAAGAAGGGCATGGAGATATCGCCTCTGTCATCGAATACATGATGAAAAATCCTGAAGCAGCCGCTAAATTAAATGAAACGCTTAAGAAACCAGCGAAAACAATCATATTTACGCCAGAAAAGGCGCTTGGATTGCTTCTTTCGCTAAAACTCTCAAAGTGGCAATATATTACGTTGCGTGAGGCTGCCATTCGAGAAGGTGCTAAAGATATTTATCCATCTTACTATAAAGTGCAACAAACTAAGCTTGATTGCTACCCTCCGAAGCAATCAGTGACAGTTACTGATTCATCGGCTAGGATTACACTTCAAGCTTTACTTGATATCACGGTTACAAGAATCCTTCAAAGCCTTTCTAACGAAGAGCATAACAAGCAGTTGAAGCTGATATCCAAGTGGGGATTTGACGGTGCTTCTAACCAAAGCCGATACAAGCAGAAAATTGAGGGTGAGGAAGATGATTCAAGCATTTTCATGACCTCCTTGGTGCCACTAAAACTGACAGATGGAGACAACATTTTATGGACGAACCCAAAACCATGCTCAGTTTTGTATTGTCGTCCAGTTCAGTTTACTTTTGTAAAGGAGAGTGAAGCAGTTGTCCTTGGGCTGAAAAAACAAATGGATGAAGAAATTGAGGCCCTTATCCCCACAGAGTGCAATAATAATAATAGGATCAACTAATGATGACGATGATCGACGCTAAAGTCTGTACTTACCTTTCTGAAGCTAGATCAAATGCATCGTGCTACCTGTGCTTAGCAAAGCCTACAGAAATGAACCGCTTAGATGCTGTAACATCAAAAATTGTGTGTTCGGACCTGTATGAGTTTGGCTTGTCATCCCTACACGCCCGTATAAATTGTATGGAATGTCTGTTACACATTGCATACAGACTGGACTTCAAACGGTGGGCAGCGAGAAGTGATGAGCACAAAGAAATGCTACAGACAAGAAAGAAAATAATTCAAAATAAATTCAAAGATGAGCTCAATCTGTTGATTGATATAGTAAAACAAGGCTCGGGAACCACCAATGACGGGAATACTGCAAGAAAATTCTTTGAGTTTCCTAATAAAACCGCAGCTATAACCGGTTTGGATGAAGACCTCATCAAAAGATTTGCTGTAATTTTACAAGCAATTACATCTGGAGAGCAGATCGATATAATAAAATTTAGAGATTATGCTCGCAAAACAGCAGAAAAGTACGTATTACTATACGACTGGTACTACATGTCGTCAACCGTTCATAAGTTACTAATCCATGGGGCTGACATAATCGAGAAAAATAATATTGTGCCGATTGGGACTCTCTCGGAAGAAGCCTCAGAGTCTCGAAACAAAGATTTTAGGAGGTTTCGAGAACATCATTCGCGGAAAAGAAGCAGGCAGGATTCCAATCAAGACATTTTAAATATGCTTGTTGTTTCTTCGGACCCTTTGCTAAGTGCACAAAGGCCTAAGTTAGATGCCAAGAAAAAGCAGAGCTTTTTTGCTGAAACTCTCGACTTAATTCAATTTCAGGAAACTGAGTTCGAATTTTTGGATATATCCAATCTGGATGCTGACTCAGAATTGGAGTCTGACAACGAGAGTGATAAGGAAAATTTGTAAAAAAGATATATATGTACATATTTGTAAATTTGTATTTGAGTGTGTTTGGGTTTTTTTGTAATATTTAATGATATGTTTTATTTTTTTTATTTATTTTACTTTATTTTACGAATGCTTAGTATTAATTCCTTAAATTAACTTATTTTGTATAAAATATAACTTCATATGTTACTTCAATATAAATCTTTTTTTATTTAAATTAATATAAATGTGTCAAAAACAGCAATTTTTTTATTTTATTTTTCTTGTTTCGTGTGTTCTTAATATTTGGGTTAATAACATATCGAACTTTTTAACTTAGACACTAAAAGGGATCGTTTTACATGTAAAAATAAATAAAAATATTTTGACGATTTTTAAAAAAAAAACGGCATTAAATTTTTCGTCCAATCGCCAACCAAAAAATCATAAATAATTAGCACTATGACCATCTCCAAGGATATTACGGTTAAACATGCCGTTTAGGAGATAATTCGATTTTTCATACTAGCTTCATACAAATTTTTCGTAAAAAAATTATATTTCCTTCGTTTTTGGGTAGAATTAACTCGGGTGTCATTTTTGTACATAGTAATGACTAATAGAAGCGATATCCGGCATAAAAACAAGCACTTACAAATTGAAATCCCTAAGTCTATGAAAGCCGATTTTCAGCCCACCGTGTGTTGTTCCGCCGCGTAGACAGCTCATATCGTGCAGAGTAATCGCGAACCTCGCCCTACACCATCCGATATGGACCGCCCGATTCCTTGAAACGAGTAAGTATTGCGTGAGACGGAAGCACAGACGCTAGTAAACATTGTTTAAACCACTTTTGTATAATCTTGAACAGCAATTCGCAACACAAACAGAACAAAATCGGGAAAATGAAATACAATACTTCGTACTTCAAACATTAAGCAAACATAATGTATAGCTCAATTTCATAGCCCATAATGTCTTAATGCAAAACCAACAGTTGTAAGCCGATTTGAGCATAAATTAAGCGCCACTTAATATGACAATTTACGAGCGTAGCAAACGCGGCTCATGTCTCGTGTCTGCAAAGCCGGTGGACCTAACCGACCAGGGATCAATTAATTCTACTCCTAGTAAGGACATATTTATGTGTCCGCTGCGCAGTTTTAACGGTTCTTTGTAATAAGCGCACCTAGGACTAACAACTCGCGGTTTCGAAATTGTGTCCACGGAGATTATGTAGATAATTTTAATTATTAATTAATTAACGTCCAATGTGGTGAGACGCCCTTGAACATTGATTAAGGTGTTGATATAATTTACGACCATATCAACTACATCTAGGTAACAACCACTTTACAATTTATGTTCGTAGAACATCTTAACGCCTGTAAGTCTTTGCCTAACGACCTTTCACCTAAGGAGTAAACAAGGAAGAACTCGCTCTCGCAAATTTAAATGTTATGTTCCAATCAAGAAAATTCCTAAATGATTTACAACCGTAATGCATTATATGGTAGCTCACATAATAGGCTCTGAGTACGTCGAAGCTTATTACAATGAACAGCAATTTCTTCAACTGCTGTAATGCGAGCGATGTCGAAGCACTCGCTTGTAATAAATTTACTACGATCGTAATAAACTTGGGTGGTCTAACTACTTACTACTACTTAGTACATTGATGTCGTTTATTTCATTAGTTTTAATTATAATAATCTTTATTGCATAAGTATGGTAGTAGTACCATTCCTTATGTTTTTAAGGTAGATATTTAATTTAAAATCGAGTTAAAATCTGTCCTTAAATTGGGGTTCAAACGTAATAATTTAGGTGCTTGGGAATACAAAATCACTTACCCAAATAACAATGTAATTCTATTTACCACACAATTTCTATTATTCTTCCCAGCCGTATCTCATCTAAATGCAACCGCAAAGTTACAGACCCATGCAGGCAAATAATATCCACAAGCCAATTTTGAGGCTTTACAGTGATTGTTGCATTATTTCATAGTCCTGCCAGGGTTACTGGTAACTGCATAGCTGGCGATGTGATAGGAAAGGATCGTAATAGAGCCTATTACACGGTGTAAATTCCTATAATAGCGTTGCAATTTATCATGCCTCGGTCGCTGCCCGATGGCTTCCCAGTCTCGACGAGAGGAGGAATCATCAATACGGTATGCTAACTTTTTACACTTTTGTGCATCATAGTGAAAGATCGGCTCAACTTAAAAAGCATTTATTTGAGTGCCGCCTAGTGTTACAGAAAACAAGCTTAACAATCCTACAAATCGGTAGGTCCTTTCCTATAGATACTGTTCTGTCGGTGTATCAATGTTTGTATTTTAGTGATTAGATAATCAATTCTTAAGTAAGGTAGGATTATAATCATTCTCTTGGCGCGTGGCCTTACTGTGGTGGCCAGTCGGAACTAACACTACCATTTTAATATTGACAATTTTTTTTCTGAATTTGACTCTATATTATAGAGGTCTAAGGAGGCTAAGCATGAGATCCTGGGTTCGATTCCCAAGTCGGGTGAAGTGTTGTTGGGTTTTTCCGACAGGAACTTCTCAGTAGCAGCCTGGATTTATGCCCGCTTGGTGGCAATAGGCTCGCTTCCTATAACATGAGACTTCAACATAACTGGCGAAACGCGGGTGTACTTTTGGGCACACATAACGCAAGGGTTGGGACCCTTGCGTTATGTTGTTCATATTATTTCTTGAAACTGCCGCAATGGTCTTGTGGTCACAAAGGCAACTGCTGACCATTCTTTATTAAACAGTCTGTCATTCAAGGATAATACTTCAAATTTTTTGTTGCTCCTTTTAATAAAATAAATATAATATAGTATTATATAAATGACTAGCCTTTGCCCGCGGCTTCGCTCGCGTTAAATTCGGGATAACACAGTTCCCCTTTCCTGATTTGCAGGTACCTGCTACCTGCAGTTTTTGCCCTTGCGCCTTATTGATTTGTAATAGCAAAGCTAAGTTTTCCCATTTCTTCCATCTTTCTCCCTTATATACCACTTTTTAAAAAAAAAACATGCCGCCTATGTCCGTTTCCTGGGTCCAAAATTCATCAAAATCGGTTTAGCCATTAAGGCGTGAAGAGGTTACAAACAAACTCACTATCGGTTTTATAATATTTTTTTTGCATAAATGCGTAAACATCAGCCAGTTCAATATTTTATTTAAGATCGAACTTCGTATTGTCAATTAAATTTAGTTCGCCATCAAGACTCCAAGCATAAATTGAAGTGTAATAAAAATATTCAAAACACAAAACATTCCGTGCTTTAAACATATAAAATTAATGATTATTGGTTTTACTACCTACCTAGGGTAATTAGTCATGTTTTTGGCATCTTAGGCGATTTTTTCTCAACTTAACATTTCTGGGACGTCACTATGTCAGCATTCCAATGTTCATAATCTATCAATTGTCATTTACACCTATCAAGACGTACTGTCTCTCTCTCTCTCTCCGTGTGACATTTCATAACAACCTCGAAAGTTTTACTGACTTACTGATTTTTGTTCTTAAATCTCCTTAAAAATGGGCAACTGGAAACTGGAAGTCGGCAGAATGGCTATGTACACATCTTTCCCTGTGGGTCTCTTTTTCTTCTTTAACCAACCAACTTATTTCGAGGAGTGGGTCACAAACACCAAACGTCAAATCTTCCCACCGGAGAATGTAGCAGATAGGGAAGCTATTCAGCAACTTATCAAAGATATGAGGAAAAAGCAAATGGAAGCAATGGAAAAAGAATAAATTCGATGCTTGAGCAACGACGCTGTTGCAGAAAGTTGTACATAAGTGGCGCATTTTTAGACTGTAGTGATTTCTTGTTGTTTGTCCAAATAATTACATCTGGTGAAGACTTAAAACTGAATTGCCATGTGAGTGATCACAACAGTATCATTGATAAAAGTATGTAACATTAAAAAAAAACATAATATAACAAATATTTTATTAGATATAAATACCAATAAACTTTATAGAAAACTTAATCTTCCTTAACCATTTTATTTTTATGCTTGTAACTTAATATAACTCCCAACATAGTTGAACACAATGAAGCGTAGATTACATAAGAAACTCCATAGAACTCGCCAATTAGTCCTGAGACCATAGGAGCAACTACACCAGTCAGTGACCGCACACTGTTAGAAGCACCTATAAGAGTTCCTCTGTGATCTCCATCACTTCTCTTCAAAACCATTTCTAAAGTAACCAACCTACCAATTGCATTACCTATAGCTAGTGGTATCAACCAAAAAGCATAAACAAAAACATTAAATGATAACGATAGTCCTAATAAAGAAATACTTATGACTAAAAATACATGTAAGTTTCTTATACTGTAGTCTTTGTCATGAATGTAAAAACTATTTATGTATCCTATGAAAAAACTGGATATAGACCCTATAACACCTTGGAATGATATTACATAACCTACATATTTTGGTGACAAACCATATTCTGTTTTTAAATAAAGTGAATAATTTGAGTAATAAACACCCATTGCAAATCCTATTAAAGCTTTGAACATGAAAATGTCCCAATATTTAATCCAGTCTATTTTAAATAACTCAACAAATGATTGACGGACACTAGAATATAATATGTTTACTAAACTTGTTTGTACTTCTTTTTTCTCTGCTTTTTTACTTGGTGGCTTCTTATCAATCTTTGGTAGGAAGTATACTAAACCTGTAAAAGAAAAACATGTATAGAAACAGGTTAGAATAAAATTAAATCCTTTTTGATTCATAATGAATCCCTCACCAGAATTAATGGCAAAGCTTATCCCAACTATAATGGCAATCAACATAAAGCCATTATCTGGATTATCCTCTGCCATATGGCCTCCAATTACAGGACCCAGAGTGATACCAGCCCCTGATATGGCTGCCATCTTGCCATATATTTCAGCTTGCTTCTGTTCATTCTTCTCATAATCAGGCACTAAAGCCTTTGTCAACATCTGCGTTTGTTTAAACAGCCCTGAAACATTGTTATTTAGTACATGATTGTTTTCTTACTGTACATAGACATTTTTAATCTTCAAGGATGAAATGGCCCCAACCAACAATTGAAATTGTGATGAATTATTCCAATAAATGGAATTTTAAAACAAACCTAGTTGCTTCTAAAATTTTAATGTACTGACAAGCATTACATCAAGTCTTATTATGATATTTTTATTATATGATTAACATTATTGTGAATTTCTTATTCAGAAAAGTAAAAAGTTGGTGAGTCTAACCGGAATGGTCTTTACATTGTAACATGCCGTTGCAGCCTACTTTGATGGGAATAAAATAATGATACAAATATTTCATGTATGAATGTAAATGAACAGGTTATTGTATGTACCTAACACTGCTCTAACCACCATTATAACGAATATTGAACTTGTGAGTCCAAGCACAGTGTATGCTATGCCACACATAAGCAGTGTCAATGTCAAAATAGTTTTCCGTCCCTTGAGGTCACTCAAACTGCCCTGAAAAATGATTTTTTTAATTAAAAATAAGTGTTTAGACTACAAATGTATCTGGAAACTAATGCAATTGTGGAAGAACTTACGATAAGGGGTCCAGATCCAAGCTGGAATCCAGCATAAATGGATCCAAGTAATCCCACATACAAATGATTACCACCCATCTGTCGTACATGACCAGCTACTAGTGGTACAATGAGACCCACTGCTAAAAGATCCTAGAACGATATATCATTAAGTTGACAAGTTGAATTTTACAGACAATATTAATAAAAAAAAAAAACAATATTAAATACCCACTAAGAAAGCCACAGCTTGCAGCAGGTAAATTGCGAATGACATTTTGATTTATATTTTTTTACTATGAATTAAAACACTACATAATAACGGGCAGTGGGCACTTGCTAGGGAATATTAAAAGTCTAATAAAATGATTATCGCGTTATCAGTAAAGCAAATAGGTAGGTGTCCAGCAATGACAAAATTGACAAATGCTACGTGACGTTGACATTGACAGTGACCGATAAATGTTCCGTTTAGTGATATCAAGTCAACATTTATGAATGTCTGTTGACTAACTGCATTACCTAAATAACTTTTGTTTATTTCAATCCAATCCGATCAGTAAATATCACTAGAGACAGAGCGAATCGCTGAACAACATTTTTTGCCAATTGACCGGCGAGGTAAAGATATACAGCACACTACGGTTTGACGTTCATATACAGAGACAAGCATCCTATTGCTACAAACGCACGCATAACAAAATCAACCATACACGATAAAAAATTATCTTATAACTATGTATGTTTATCATACAAACCACTCAAGCGTCCAGCCCGCGCAACTAATAATTAATTGTCCTACGTCAACAAAAACAAACTGCTAGTGATGTGGCACAACCATTGAGTAGTATTTCATTCGTCATAGATGAATGAATAAACAAAATATAGTATTTTTGTTTTCTTGTGTTTATACTTGACTAATGTCACAAATAAATTAATATAATAGTATAGCGAGAGTGCTGTGTGCCGATTACTTTTGTATTATAATACATTAAATTAATATTTTTATTAACATTCTTACTCAAACACTTAAACAAGAAAACGAAATAACCCACTGAACTTACTAATGGTAAATTACTGGTTGTACGTAAACCAAAAAAAATATTCCCGTTGTTTCAGTCTAAGCCTAATGTAAATGTTAGCCACTGTATCACCTGCCGGGGTTGCGGGTTGTTCAAAAGAGATACCGCGGCCCCGGAACGTAAAGGGCAATAGAAGGAACATGGGTGGGTTGTAGTCTATTAGAGATTACAATGTAGCATCACTATTATGAGTTCTTAGTCTGTGGTCTTGACTATGGTAACTCTCTCGTATAATGCAAAGAGTACTTTAAGTATACAGGTAAAGAGTGCCCTCTTACAGCATTTTTATGCCAACTAAAGTAGACAGTGGCGCCTCTACATTTTGGATCCGAACTAATCCAGCGTCTATAGCTCTGGATAGATAGAACATTAATTTTGTGCAAGCGCATGTCAACTGTAACAAAACTAGTAAAAGCAGATCCTGTCTTCTGTATCTTTTACAGAAGACAGGATCTGCTTTTACTAGTTTTGTTACAGTTGATATGCGGTTGACTTACATCATGAGGCAGAAATGGCGTGAAATGATACAAGTCAAATGTTTTATTATTTTTTTATTTTTATAATGTTTATGTTTATCATAATAAACTTGTGCTGATAATTTTGTTTCATCATCTCCATTATATGTTACTTTTCCGGTTAAAATACGATTTATGGATCTACACCAACTATGTAGTATGACTGTAACCGTTAAATTAAAGAAATACTCTTTCAATATTTTTTTATGCATACTACATTTAAAAGGTGTATCCACTAAAACATCTGCAAAGGAGTTTATTGTTTCCAATACATTTTTTTTAGGAACATTAGATTTTAAAAAAGATTGTGTCATATTTTGCAGGTCATGGAAATAATTTTGTAAATCTTTGTTTGGATAACATAACCATTTTTTATTAGAATTATATTCTTTAGCTTTTATGAAGCTGTTATTACCTATATTTTGGTTATCATTATCTACAAGGTTTTGTCTACAATATTTACACGATTTCACCACATTTTTTAAACACTTTGTCAGGACCCAACCACATACATAATTGCTTTGACCAGCATCAGACTCTTTGGAGTTATCAAACAATACATTGGAGGTGAAATTAATTTTGTCTTCCTTGGGAACATCAGTCGCAGCAGGTTTTTCTTGTATATAAAAACTTAGTGATTGTAGGCATTCGTTGGTATCCTCTTCGCAATTAGCTCTTTTTGAATGCGGGGTACTGTAGTTATTTAAAAGTAGTGCTTTAAATGCCCCTTCGAAGGAGATTGTGTTTGGGGAAATATTTCTGGCGCCATAGCTTCTGATGTTCCCAAAAAAGTTTTCTAGAGGGTCCTGATTAAAATTCCGTGTTAATATTGCATCATAACCATACTTATCAAACAACACCTTGCAAATTGCTTCCATGCCTTCAATAGTTTTGATAAAATTCTTTACAGATGGTATAGTAGTTTCCAATAACCATACTTTATTACCAGTAACCTTTTTCTGCAGAAATTTAACAGTTTTTAAAATTTCTTTAGACTTAATCCATAATTTATGGTGTGGTGAGTGCCTTCTAATAGGTCCTTTATAAATTTTACCATGAGGTATTGAGAAGCTGCTAACATTTAATGTATCAAACAAATTATCAATTAATACAGTTATTCCTATTAATTGTTTGCACTCTTCTGGTAAATCTCCTCGAGCTACTAAATGGTCTGTTACCACAGCGACACTGTGGCTGAAAATTTGGGTCGCGGACTTTACCCGCATTTTTCTAATTTTTTCAGGGACAATGTGTTCTTCAGTTATTTTATTGAGCAGTCAAAGCTCCCCTTTGCATTTATCTGCAGCATACACCTGCTGATAATAGTCCCACTTAACAATATTTAATTTATTATCAAAGGTGTACGACATATCCTTGGTAAGTAAATTGTTTCTTATACCTTTAATTAAATGGGGAGCATCGAACAACGGTATAATCTTTTGACCATTTACCCTGAAAAAATCATGGCGCCATTCTTTGCCGAGCCGCAAATATCTCGCTCTCGTCTCGTTAACTAAATCTGTTATTGCCCCTACATTTACAGAGCTCTGATCACATACAGTGTTTATTATAATTAAACCTGTTTTTTTCACTTCTGATACAACACACTTTATTAAAGTTTTAAGCTCTACTTTTTCTAGGGCATTAGTAAAATAATATGCTACAGGTTGTTTAAAATTGTATTTTAAACTTTTCACCATGAAAACGAGAGCGTGGTCGGCAAATTTCGCGTCCTTGGTTGTGGCAAAACCCTCAAATACATCTTTTTGTTTGTTATAAAATATTTGAGGTGTCAGAGACATTTCGTCAAACATTAGACTACACAAACGATCAGAAGTATCTTTTTCTTGTACAGTTTTTTTAATTTTTTCAAATACAATGGCATTAATGCCAGGTTGGAGTTTAATTTGACCAAGCAAACGTTTCATTGCTTTTGTCGAAGGCAATGTAAAATATTTATACAGTAAGGAATATGCTTTTGGACTTTTCTTATACATCGACAATGCAAGGATTTTTTCGTCCATAGTAAAGCGTCTACCTTTCGATTTTTTTGCCGATTGCAGTTGCATATGGAGAAAGAGTTGGGCTGGAGTTTTCAATTGATTCGCAACTTGTTGGAATGCAGCATCTTGGGATATTTTAGCGGCATTTGCCAGTCTTGACTTGAAAGACAATCCCCTCTTCCGTACGCGACTTAGCTCGGACTGCAGTTTCTTTACTTTTGTAGAAAGGGCTTTCACTTGGACATAATTATATATTAGTGAACTTTTTGTAGGACCTGAAACAAAGAAAAAGTATTATATACAAAATACTTACATATATAATCGAATATTAAGTAGGTAGGTAATATAATACAAATTTGAACTATGTATAAGATACTATACTGTAAGAAAATAACATACCCATTCTAAATGTCTTTCTTGAAGGTCCGCTAGCCTTGCTGTAGCTGTGATCCATCATTACTGCAGACCCAGTTGCTGTGCCTTGAATTGTGGCTGAAACATAATAATGGGTATAATTACTTATTATCCTCAGAAATGGACCAGAATAAGGGTTGTTCACAAATTTATCAATAAAATATGTTCTGGTCGGTTCTGCTGGTTTAGTGTTTCTTATTCAACTTATGCATTTCAATTTAAAGCCGCTCATTTTCAATAATCTACCTATCCGTAGATTTACCAACTAGAGATAGGAATTTGACATTTCTTGAATGGACGAGGCTCTAAACAAAGTGTGACTGACGAAATGCTAAAATATAGGGGATTGATCACATGACATTTCGACAGCGTTTGTCAATCCCATACTTTTTTGACGATCTGACTATCGCTTTTGCTACGCTACCGCTGACAGAATGTCACTTGTCTAGAGCCTAAGTAAGTCATAATATATACTAGCATCTACATATATATACTAGCTATGCCCAGCGGTTTCACCCGCTGAGGTTTAGGGATATGAAAAATAGATGTTAGCCGATTCTCAGACCTACCCAATATGTACCCAAAATTTCATAAGAATCGGTCGAGCCGTTTCGGAGGAGTACGGTAACTAACATTGTGACACGGAAATTTTATATATTAGATTAGACAAATCTACTGATAAATAAATTATTGAAAATGAGCGATAATGTTTAGTGTTTGACTGCAGTACGATGAGTGAGAGAGACTACATTCTTAGGTATTTATAGAATTTTACCTGTATTTGCATGATGAGAAGTAGAAGGTTGGCTGACATCAACTAATCTTGGTTCCGATATGCATCCAGATGCTCCTGAAATTAAAATTATAGTTTTATAAATATAGTTAATTATATATTAAGCATAATATATTAACATTGCCGTGTGTCTACATTTATGAGATTGCTAGCTTTGCAAGAGCTAATAAACATCTTTTTGATAAATACAGAAGCAAGCGACATATTGACAAAATTTCTTGCAAATCTAACAAGACTGCCTTATATGCCAAAAGCGTTTTTAGTATGGCGCCGCGTTTATACAATCACCTGCCAAAGTCCATACTAGAAACTACATCCATCGATGAATTTAAAATAAAACTAAAAAAATTCTTGTTGTGTAAATGCTATTATAATATTCAGGATTATTTGATGGAGGATGTAAAGAAATTGTTGATGTAACTGGTTATTGTTGGTGCACTAATTTTATTTAATATTATTACTTTGACATTTAATTTGACATTCTTTTACAATAGATCTTGACATTCTCAATCAATTACTGACATTGTTATATTGATTTGCTTCTCAATTATTATTCTTATTTTATCACTTATTCACAATATAATGTATCTGACATTTTCCTTAAATTTACGACAGACTTCTGGTGACATTATTATTATTTATGTGTAATAAAGCTTGTGTTTGGCATGCCGCAAGGTTTAATATGGTTGGTCTGTACTATTTCATTAACAACTTTATGTAATTACCCATATTAGCAAATAAATGATTATGAATTATATAATTTTAAAAAAACCGGCAAAGTGCGAGTAATCCTGAAGGTTTGTGTGAACATTGTATTTATTATACTAATATATAATATAGATAGGTACTTTTTATATTTGGAAAGACTATAAATAGACTATTAAAACTGAATAAAGCTATAAATCTATACCTGTATACGTAGCTTGTAAATCGGAAGGTTGACTGGTTGAACTGACAAGACTTATATCAGGTGTCAAGGCCGATGTTCCTGAAGTCACAATAAAGAAATAACTATAAAAATGTTTAACAGCGTTTTTAATAACATTATATTAGAACAAGTTTATAGTCAATAAGAAAGGTAAACATTAATTTATTGACAACATTAAAAGGTTTATATTGATTCCGATGATTGATTTGTACTGTATGCCAGAGATCACAACATAATTATAAAATTATTAGGTATAAATTGTTGACGGATTAATATTTAGATGTAGTTTTCATGAAATTGTCATACTAACCAGGTAAACGAAGTGATGGAACTGCTAATGCATTTAACCGGTTATTACGGTTTCGATCTCTCGCAGTAAAATGAATGTTGCAGACCAACTTCGTTTGGTAATATGCATAATCACTTGCTGTTTCCAGTTTTCCACCGACAAGATTGACCCAAGCCTTAAGACGCTCAGGGAACTTAGCAGCATTTGGAAAACGATGCATTGGAACACCTGAAATTGAAAAGATAGAAAAGCTATTTGAATATTCCTTGCTTTAGCTTTGTTCATATTGTATTGTTGCCATCTATGGTGATCTGCGAGGTATTTATTTAGTTTATTTTGAAGAAACCTTACAGACTAATAACAAACTTAAAAATCATGCATAAGTAGGGACATTTTGCTAATTACAAGCTACCCATACTCACATTTACCAAGATAATTATGTATCATTGTTAAACTCTGGCAATTAAAAGTAACACTCAGAAGCATTGGTCTTCTGACTTAGTGGTGAGGGATTATGTGCATTTCAGAAATTATATGCTATCTGCTCGGCCTTTTCTACCTGAATACTAGTTTTTTACATGGAGCGCCTGCCTACCATACCTCCACGGTAATTCTTGGCAAGACTGGAGTCAGATTCACTAGCTTCACAACAATCCATCCAAATGACCAAAGATCTGCAAATTCAACCGGGAGTTACAGCAACGGCACAGACCAACTTTGGTAAGCATTGAAGATCAACCCGTGCGGCTGTTATTCTTTAGCCACGAGCTCCTCACACATACATACAATACACACTCTTTTTTCTCATGGAGGTAGGCAGACAGGAACCACAGAATGCCTCCTGATCATTGATATATGCTCCTGATACAATCTTTACATACTTCTTTAACCTCATTTACATTCGTACATCCTTGTAAATGTTATAGAAATTAACTTACCACTGGGAGAACAGCCAAATGCACATAGCTTAGGCATTTTCAAAAGAAATGTCTAAAAACTTAACAACACAAGTTATAGCGTCCTTTCGCGAAATTGTACTCAAAACGTATTACGGAGCGAGGTCACCACGGCAAGGCGGAGGATATAACATCAACTCGACGCACTTCCTAGCAGAATTCACAACCGAAATACATACGAAAAATGGCAAAGATCTACAAACGTGAGCACACGCAGAGAGCAGTTACCATTTTGTTATTTGAATTTCGAACTGTCAGAAATCATTACTTTGACAGTTACCAGTAAAAAAAAGACCAGTACATAAATAATATTATCATAATATATAAAAAACATCTTTGATGTCTCAAAATATTAAAATACGCTCAATCATATTATTAAAGTTAAAATATATAATAAATATTGTTGTGGTATTATGTCACAGTGCTTTTGCAGTGACATCTGTTGCGTAGCAATTAAACCCAAAGTTATGGATACAACGTGTAGATGGAGCCACCATCTTTGCAACAAAGCCCATTCTATGGGACTGTCCCCCCCCTGGTATAATGGCGGTTGCGTTGTATAGCGGTATGTGTTGTGTTCAATTAATTAATAAAAGGTTTTTCAAGTAACACTTCCTTTCTCTGGTATCCCATATACTCCAACAGGTTATGGGCCCAGGCATGAAAGATTGAGAGAACCTATTTTGCGAGTTTGATTCGATTAAGTCGCGGTGTAGCAAAGGTTGGAGCCCTACGTAGCCCGTGGTTCGAACAAGCAAACAAGAAGTTTAATGGCGGCAGTGGTTTGCGCGGCAATTCTATTTGTGTGAGATTGCGTGCATCTTAACAAAAATGTCGAGTTCGGAGAGTCATAAGACGATCGTTCTTAATGGTCGCAATTGGCAAGCGTGGCGTTTTCAAACAACAATAGTTCTTCGTTCAAAGAAGTTATTGGGAATCGTGACAGGCACTGAAGTGAGGCCTGCGGAAGCTGGTAAAACACAAGAATTATGGGATGAGAGAGAAAATAAAGCCCAAGAGGTGATCGTTACTAGAGTCGAGGAGACAGTGATGACGTATTTGATTTCGTGTTCCAGTAGTCGTGAAATGTGGCAGAAGTTATGTACCTTATATGAACCGGCAACGAGAGTCGGGGTGCATTTGTTGCAACAGAGATTTTTTAATATAAAGTATGAGGACCCAATAGCTGTGTTCATAACGAAGGTTGAGGAGTGTGTTAACCAGTTGGCATCAGCAGGAGAAAAGATATCAGAAAATATGATAACAACAAAGATACTTATGTCATTACCTGACAAATACAAACATTTTGCCTCAGCTTGGGAAAGTATTCCAGAAGAAAAACGGACATTGCAGGAGCTGACAGGCAGGTTGCTAGTTGAAGAGGAGCGCAGTGGCAATGGTGCCATTTCCAGTGCTAGTAGCAGCGGACAGCAAAATTCTGCATTGGTAGCCGGTGCACAGCATACTATAAAGTGCTTTGAGTGTGGTAAAATAGGCCATAAAAGGAGTGAGTGTAGAAATAGAAAGTGTAATAACTGTCACAAGGTGGGTCATTTAATGAAAGACTGTAAGTTTCAGAAAAATAAACCTATTGAGAAAAATATGAAAACCAATTCAAAAACTTCTTTTGTAACAAGAGAGATTCAAGGTAATTTATTAAATTCAAAGAATTTTGTGTTAGATTCAGGGGCAAGTGACCATATGTGTTATATTAAAGAGATGTATTCAGAGTTTTCTGAAATAAATACTAAAAGATTTGTTACAATTGGTAATGGTAATAATTTAGAAGTTTTAGGTATTGGAAAAATTGATGTGTATGCCTATAATGATTCAGAGTATACTCTGTGTACTTTACATGATGTGTTGTATGTGCCTCAATTAAATGTGAATTTGTTTTCTCTCGGGTCAGCCATTAATAAAGGTCACAAGATGGTTTCAGATTCTAATGGATGTAAGTTTTATAAAAATGGTTCCGTAACTGGTGTAGCTGAGAAATATGATAAAATGTATGTGATGAAATTTAAATTTAGTGATGTAGCTTTGTTAACTTTGACAGATTGGCATAGTAAGATGGCACACCAAAATTATCAGTATGTAAAAGAGTTTTTAGATTTAAAAGGCATAAAATATGAAGGGCAGACTGATCAGTGTTTACCGTGTATCCAGGGAAAACAGCATAGGTTACCCTTTCATCAGAGTAGTAGTAGGTCAGTTGAACCAGGTGAACTCATACACATGGATCTATGCGGTCCAATGGAGGAAGTGTCAATAGGGGGCTCTTCATATTTTCTTTTATTGAAGGATGATTATAGTAGTTACAGATTTGTTTATTTTATCAAGAACAAGTACGAAATTAAAGAGAAAATTGTGGAATTTATAGAGCTGTTTGAAAATGAGTTTAGGCGTAAAATAAAAAGATTTAGGTCAGATAACGGAACAGAGTTTGTGAATAGAGTAGTAGAGAATTTATTTAAGACAAAAGGTATAGTACATGAGTTAACAGTTAGTTATACTCCTGAGCAAAATGGTAGAATTGAGCGTGAGATGCGTACTGTAGTTGAGTCTGCGAGAACAATGATTATTCAGTCTGGTTTAGGGAAAGAACTTTGGGCTGAAGCAGTGAATACAGCGGTGTTTACAATAAATAGGACAGGTAAAAGTAAGGTGAGTGGGAAGACACCGTATGAGTTGTTGTATAATAAGAGTTTTGATGTTACTTTATTGAGAGATTTTGGTTCTAAGGTATGTACACATGTACCTAAACAGCTTAGATTGAAGTGGGACTCTAAGAGTAAATTAGGAGTTTTTGTGGGTTATGGTGATCGTACAAAAGGATACAGAGTGTGGTATTCTAACACAAGAAGAGTAGAAACTCATAGGGATGTTGTATTTATCAAAAACACAAAAGAACTAGTAGAGAACAATATAAGTTCAAGCATTTTACTAACAGATGAAGATGTTATTGTACAAGAACCCCCTCTTGATATAGACAACAGGGAACAGAATCAAGAAGATAAACAAGTGGAGGAAGAAAATAAAGAGATTGAGATAGAAAAATGCAAAGAAGTTGAACAGCACGAAGACGGGCTAGGAAGTAATGTAGAAGATGAAAGATCAAGTGAAGTTGACATGATGGAAGAGTACTTAGAGGAAGAATTCTTAGATGCAGAAGAAGAGACATCTGAAGAAAATACAATTTCTAGAAGTAGAAGGAAAGTGAAGAAGCCTGTATGGACAAAAGATTACGAGATGGCATTGATAGCACAAGGAGAAGAACAATTAACTTATGAAGAAGCTGTTAGTGGAGAACATAAAGAAGAATGGCTAAAAGCAATAGAAGTAGAGTTAGAAGCACTAAACAAAAATAATACATGGAAAGAAGTTAGTTTACCAGAAGGCAAGAAATTAATTGATACTAAGTGGGTATTTAAAATCAAGAAAGAAGGAAATAAAGATCTTTATAAAGCTAGATTAGTTGTAAGAGGCTTTAAGCAAGAAGATAAGTTTGATCACTCGGAGATTTATGCTCCAGTAGCTAAACTACCTACACTGCGGATTTTATTAGCAATAGCTAGTGAATATAACATGGATATTCATCAGATGGATGTCAGAAGTGCATTTTTATATGGGAACATAGAGGAGGAGGTGTTTGTGGAGAAACCAAAAGGTATGAAGAAAGATGGCAAAGTATTGAAATTACAACGGTCTTTGTATGGATTAAAGAAATCTCCAAGATATTGGAATGACAAATTTAATCAATTTATGGTTCAGGAAGGGTTCCAAAGAAACCAGAGTGATTACTGTTTATATTATAAGAAGGATAAGAAGTTCTATATCTTACTTTATGTTGATGATTTGATTTTACTTTGTGAAGATGAACAAGAGATAAAAATATTTAAAGAAGCATTACAAGAAAAATTTGATATGAAAGACTTAGGGAGTAATAATTTAAAATATCTAGGAATAAATATAACTAAGAAGAATGATGTAATTGAGTTAAACCAAGAGCAGTATTTAACGAATTTATTGAAGAAGTATAATATGGAAGGATGTAAGCCTATAGCAACACCCATAGAACAAGGTTTAGTCTTAGAAAAAGAAGTGACTACAGATAAAGAATTGATAAAAAGGTGCAGACAGTTAATAGGAAGTCTCATGTATGCCATGTTAGGAACACGTCCAGATTTGTGTTATGCATTGAGTTATCTAAGTCGTTTTCAATGTTGTGCTAATGAGAGCTTATGGAAGGCATTAAAAAGAATTTTGAGATATATCAAGGGTACTATAGGATTAAAACTAATTTATAGAAAAAGAGTAGATGTGCCGTTAGAAGGGTATACAGATGCTGATTGGGCAGGAGATCAAGGGGATAGGAAATCTACATCAGGGTATATAATTAAAGTTTTTGGTAACATAGTGTCATGGTCTTCTAATAAACAGCAGTGTATATCATTGTCAAGTACAGAATCAGAATATGTAGCATTAGGAAAGGGAATCGCAGAGGGTTGCTGGATTAGGAATTTATTAGGAGAAATAGGAGTTGATTGTAAAAGTTTTATTATAAAAATTGATAATCAGTCTGCAATTCATGTTGCAAAAAACCCAGAATATCATAAGCGCCTTAAACATATAGATATTAAGTATCATTTTGTGAGACAGAAAGTTGAGAATAAAATTGTATGTTTGGAGTATGTACCTTCAGGGGATCAGCTTGCTGATATATGTACTAAAGGATTATGTAAAGTTACCTTTGTTAAGTTGAGAGAAATGTTGTTCTCTTAGTATTATAAGTTTGGATTTTTTAATTATAGTAGTTTGTAATGTAGAGTCAGTATTGAAGTAATAGTTGCATTGAAGTATTGTGATGAAAGTTAGTTTTATGATTGTGAGTGATGTTTACATTGAGGAAGGGTATTAGAGATTACAATGTAGCATCACTATTATGAGTTCTTAGTCTGTGGTCTTGACTATGGTAACTCTCTCGTATAATGGCGGTTGCGTTGTATAGCGGTATGTGTTGTGTTCAATTAATTAATAAAAGGTTTTTCAAGTAACACTTCCTTTCTCTGGTATCCCATATACTCCAACATAGTCAGTAAGAGTCTGACACTCCCCCCCCCGCTCCGCCCAGAGCGGGAGAAGTTAGTTGATGATTTCCCACCCCAAAAAAAAACCACTGTATCACAATTGAGTCACGAAATTTTCTAAGGTAACGACGAAAAAGTATTTCGACATTGTACATACTTCTTATAAAACCATTTTAGTGCATAATATTGGTATTCAAATGTGATGCAAAACACCATGGTCTTGCAGATGCAGTGCCCCATTTTATTTGCACGTTAACCACTTTTAGACTTGTTTTTGTGCAGCGCACTTTGGCAGAGGGGGTAATAATAAATAATATTCTCGCAGTTCGTATCTTCCCCCGCTCCGCCCAGAGCGGGGGAAGTCATTGGATGATTTCCCACCCGAAAAAAAAAAGCATCAAAGGAGATGTTCGATTTTGGGCTAGGAATATGTACACTGCATAGATAAAAAGGAAAAAAATAATAGATTCTCATAAAAATACAATTAAATTAGTTAGAGTAAAAGTACAAAAAAGCATCAAAGGAGATGTTCGATTTTGGGCTAGGAATATGTACACTGCATAGATAAAAAGGAAAAAAATAATAGATTCTCATAAAAATACAATTAAATTAGTTAGAGTAAAAGTACAGGTGTACATTTAATTATTTGAAAAGTATTATTTTTATCTTTTTTTAAGGTAGCCATGACAGTAGTTATGACGTTTGATTGACGACTTTGACAGTTCTAAGTTTCGTTTACGTTTACTTTGAATCATCGTGTTCGTGAATGTTGAGTTAGTTGTGTTTCGGAGTTTTTAACGATTGTTTTTGTTTTGCGAAGCAGTTTACTATTACGGACCTTGATTGATTGCTTCTCTGTTGACCCCGGTTTTGTTATATGGTTTCTGATTCGTCAGTAATTTGGATCCCGTCGTATGTAGTGTTTTTTTTACAATAACAAGTTCAGTTTCAGGTATGTATCCTTTTTTCTTTGTTCAAATGTTATTTCTTTGCGATGTTTTCTTACCTTGTTCATTATTGTAACATTTTATCTCAAATTGTTCCAGTTTATTGACAATGGCGTGCGTAAGGTGCACCTCGGTAATAAATGAGAATGAACAATATTGCACTAAACCATGTTACTAATCTAGCTGCAATAATAGGTATTACAAGTTAAGCAGACGCAAACAAGTAGTATGTTCGGAATTCGTGTTTTGTTTTTTCTCGCAGTAAGGCCTCTGCTCGAATTTTGCGGGCAGCGGGGCTGCGGCGGCGGCGGCGCGGCAGCGGGGCGGGCAACGCATACCCAAACTAGCGGGCAGATCGCGCGGCACTATAGCGGTGTAGTGTTGTGTTCGTGGTTGTGTTGTCGAGATATTTGTTTTTATTCGCGAACGAAATGTCTGAAAAACGGCGACATCTTTTTGATTCAAATTTATTCCTAACGCTCGATTTATTGTGGGCTAAAGAAGAAGTGGATCCCTACTATAGGGCAAGGAAAATAAATGGCGAGTTTTATCGAAATTATGAAGAACAGACTTTAATTTTAACATTCAGTTCGTTTATTATTTCTTCCCATAATTGGTTAATCTTCTATTTTTATGGTTCATATCTTTGCCAAAGTAAATAGAGGGGAAGTAGGTTATCTCCGGCCCAATTCGCGATATAATTGCCTACTGTCATAGGGTTGTCACTTTTAGCTAAATTTTAATTCAGTACCTATAAATTGGCAAGGGTCGAGAAGTTGTATTTTTTACTTTTATTTTAAAGTGACTAGAATATTATAATTAAACAAAAAACACCGTAAAACAACATTCAAAACTGTCTGTCTACTCTCTGCCTGTCTCTTAGACTATAATCAAATCTGTTGTTATGATTCGAACTTTGCTTTATATGTATATATATAATTTAAAATTAGTCAATAACTTATTTTTAATTACGATTTCATAACTGTGGGTAGTTAGGTACTTAGTTAATATACCTACAATACTGAGAAATCGGCACAACTAAACGTAAACAAAGCAATAGCGGTAAATCAGTTGACAGATCAAAAGTACAAACATTCTAGTGGGAAAGTAGACCTACCTACCTACCTACTTCGCGATAACTCGCGCTACTTCTTAGCGATAAGACCGCCATTGTAACCATAGATTTAACATCTTTTTGTAAAACAGTTTTGTTTCGTAGATTTTGGTGTGCAATAAAGTATATTCTATTCTATTCTACTTCCTCTGTGTGATAGAAAACTAATATGCTAATACAACAAAAAGAAGTCAGTAGGTAGGTATCTCATTATGAAGTAAAAAATTGAATTATGCTAGAATAAGTGAGTAAAACACACAGCAATACTTTCTCCCGCGGTTATCAGACATTTTTTATTCGTTTAGCGGTGCCGAAAAGCCGTGACGCGCGAACCTCGTGCAGTGTTAGCCCCGACTGGCGCACCTCGAAAGGAGCCGAGATTTTGTTTAGTGTGCGTGCGGCGACGCATAGATACTACGGCGCACACATACAAGCCGCGCGCTATGCGTTTGTATGAAGATAACGTACTTCCCCTCTTTATACTATGTCTTTGCTGTTCCATATGGGTGACCTCTCAAAGATTGCCGAAATAATTAGCTCTTGCACGTCCGAAGACATTTTGATACGTCACAAAAAAAATGTACAACACTATACCTACAATGCAGACGCGCAACGCGGGCGGTCACCGCTTGACTGGAGTGCACTGCTCGTTGCCCGCCCCCGCGCCGCTCCTGCACCGCTGTATTCGAGGGCCGGTCTATTTGATTATACGCGTAAGATCCTGCCGCTCCCGCGCCGTCGCCGCCGCCACCCCGCTGCCCGCGAGATTCGAGGCAGAGGCCTTATAAGGTGACACACAACACATCAATCAAATGTCACTGTCAAAATCACATTTAGCTTATTGCTGACCACCATATTTATTAGTAGTTGTGTTGCTCTCCTTGACCGAGTTAAATTGGATTCACATAAAAACGAAGCCAAAATATAGGAAATTAACACAAAAAAACGTTAACTATACCTACTGTATAGTGATATTTACATTAGGTGTACATAGAGCTGGCCCAAGCTCCATACATTTCTGGAACATCTCCTTTTATTGATTATTAAAGCTCAGAAATGTTATAGAAAAGAATTTTATTATGTATTTGTCTTTGGTAAAAGGAAGAAATGTATTTTAAATGCAGAACGTTTGTTATTGACAAGAGCTGCTTGTCATAAAATTATACTTCACTTGTTGGTTTGGTTTTGAAGAGAATGCAGATATAAAATGTAATTTATTTTAGGAAATGTTAAGACATTTTTATATATCACTATATAAAAATGTCTTAAGTGTTTTTATAGAAGTTTATTTCCACCGGAGGTATGTTTTGATACCTAAAGAATTACATCATTAACAGGCGCTTCCCTCTTACATCACACTGCACCAGTAAATCAAAATACAAGTGAGCAATTACTCTAGTATGTACTATTAACGCACCAACACTGCCTCTGTTTGAAAACGAACTTTCATTCGCTTTTAAATCTAGCATGACTCAAATGACTCGACTGAAACAGTATAGGGACATCACTACACTTTTTGACAGAAATCAGAATCGGGATTTGCCACTGACAGGCTGACAGCTGATAAAAATATTTTGAAAATTAAAATGCGAGGTTATGAAATGAAAATTCAACACTAAATTACCTAATTTTAATGTAATTAAAACCACAATTAAAATAGTTATCACACAATGAACTCTACAAGGTCATTGGTAAGCACAAAACGAATAAAATTATGCTCTACAACGTAGTGTGCACTTAAAAAAACCCTTTTATTCTGTAGCTACTTTTTTTTTTAATAATAAATCACTTTACAACCAAGAAACTTACAATAGTTCAGTATTCTGCATCAGAGTAGAATACTGAACTATTAAATATTTTTAGAATGGCTTATTTTTCAGGTCCTGCAGACTTTCAAGAGATTACACAGAACAAGGATGAAAGTATTTGCAGGAGATGAAAGAGCACTGCTAGCTGGTAGAATAAAAATAAATGAGGAGTTCCGTAAAAATAAACATGTAACCAATGATGATGCCATAAAAGCTGTATGAAAAAATTATTAATTGACAACATTCTAAATTATTATTACAAATTAGTTCAAATATATTTGTATTATTACAGATGATTAAACTTGGTGAGGATGTGGACACTGAACTCCGAACACAAGTTATCCAAGCTAGAGAAGTCAAGCCTGGTGTATTTGGTATGATAAATAAAAAAATGGATGTGTTCAAACTGTCATAAGATACCAAACTTTACAGATAAAAAAAAACTCTTATTTTCAGAGGCCAGAATCACTGATGACACTGTGAAATTTGAAAATATCCCTTATGATGACAATGCAGTATTAGATGATGGAACTACTGCCAACAGGCCATGTTGTCAAGATAGAAATCAGAATAAATAGTCAGTCAGTAATATGTATAATGATTTTAGTTTTAGGCAAAAATAAGCTTTGTAAATTACTTAGATGTAGGCAGACAAGCAAATGTGTTAGATACCAGTTTTTTGTGAATAAGCTTAGTTTTATCATGTTTCTTAATTCTTAGAAACAACATAGTGTTAGGAGTAGTTGCCTTGGTTATCATAAAGTGAAGTATACTTTGCTCTTAGATTTTTATCACTTTGTGTTTTGATTTGTAAATAAATATTTTATAGCAAATTACTTATGTTTCTTTTTCCTTGAAGCTAGCAGTTACAAAATGACTGTTGTTTTCTCTAGATTTAACAAAACATAACCTTGTACCTGCTTCCGTGGTTCACTTGGATGACATGTAATTTGACTTTGTTTGAACATCAGAATTTCCTTCATCCCAACTTGATACCTACTTATTGCAATGCAAATGATACACACATTACATGCTCTGATACATACTTATTTCAATGCAAATGATACACACATTACATGCTACGTCATCTTGCCTACTGCAATGTTAAGGGCTGACTTTTTTGACGAGATATTGTGACTGGGACTGTAGCTTCATCCTTTTGTTTTTGACATCCAAAAGCACCTGTAATGGTCTTTAAGAGGTATGAAGAACAGGGTGTAAAGTTCTCCATTCTCCATAGAAAAGGGAGGATCCTCCGACCAGACGAGTGTCGCGGGATATAAGAATTCGCCGTTAGTTCTTCAGTGGTTGCATAGATGGCACTGTAGTACTTTTTGCCACTTTCATATTAGTGTCGCTACAGTCTAATTGAAATATATTATGCTGAATTTTTTTTTTCATTATAGGTTTATTACTATGCTGTAATCTATACTAATATTATAAAGAGGTAAAATTTGTAAGTTTGTAAGTTTGTATGTAGGGGGTAATCTCTGGAACTAATAATCCAATTCTAAAATTTTCTTCTCTGGTAGAAAGCTACATTATTCCTGAGTGCTATAGGCTATAAATTGTTTCTATAACATGTTAACCGAGCTATCACAACTTTTGTCTAGCAAGTCGGAAAAAAATACCTCATGAAACAGAATTATTTGCGCGCGCTGCCTAAACAGTTGCTTAAAATTAAAAACAATGTATGGCTACCTGGTTCGTCTTAATTATTTCTACAAAAAAGCCCTCAATACCATATCTCTATCTTTCATATTTTGTCTTTTATACTTCTTTTATTGCATTAAAAAAAATTTTTTTCGGCATACTTACGTTTGGTTGATTATTTGAGCAACAAAATATTAATTCTTATGACAATAAATTATTTTAGTATCACAAGAACATCATACAGATAAGATTTGCCATTTACAGTATATCAATTGGTCATACAGTTTCGGAGATAATATATTATAAAATTACTAAAACGCAAAATGCCCCTAGCATATCTTTCATTGTGCAGACGTTTTACCTATTTGCCCATAGATAGCGTTCTGCAATTACGTCATTTTTCTGAATCGCGGTGTTAAGACTTTCCGTGGATTGATATGCCCACGTTGTCATTAGTTGGAATTCTAAATATTACATCATCTGCCTAGCCTTTTCCCAACTATGTTGGCCATGTTGGGGTCGGCCGGTCGGCTTCCAGTCTAACCGGATGCAGCTGAATATCAGTATTTTACATGGAGCGACTGCCTATCTGACCTCCACAACCAGTTAATACTGGGTAATACGATACCCCTTGGTAAGACTGGTTGTCATTGTCAGACTTTTGGAACACTGACTACCTGTAACGACTGTCAAAGATCTACAAATGGCAGCCGGGACCAACGGCTTAACGTGCTTTCCGAGGTACGGAGGAAACTCGGTATGTAACGGGTGGTCACTTATCCACAGACCAACCTAGGCAAGCGCGGCTTAACCTAAAGATCGACCCGAGCGGCTGCTATTATTAAGCCACGAGCTCCTCTAAATATTACATGTCAGTTGCTTATTGTTTCGTTCGTATGGTTGTTGTTGTTGAAAGATACCTCATAATCGAAAATATCGTAATTTCGTTGTACGTTTGTTTTGTATGTTCGTAGTTTCGTACTTCGTTCTATCGTAATAATCGATACGAGTTATTCGATATTACGATTGTTTTGTTTTGTAAAGGCGGACGGTGTTCGAGTCGCTCTCCCTTTGTTCATAATTGTCTTCAAGTCTGTGCGTAGTTTGTTGAGAGCATGCCTAAAAGGAAATCTCAACTGTCCCGGCAGACATCACAGACAAGAGCCGCTCGAGTACGCCGTACGAAAGAATCTGCCCCAGAAAATGAGCAGCGCCTCTCGAGAAATAGAGAATATAATTATTTCGCAAGCACGCGCTAGAGAATCTAGCTCCGAGCGCTCACAGCGCCTCGCTAGCCAAAATGTGAGGACGTCGCGGGCCCGTGGCAATTATATGTTGGTCTATCAAGAGTGGTATCATCCGAAAAGCAGATTATTCTGTTACCGGAAAATAAAACAACCTCAAACATTGTATATAGAGAGGCTTCAAATTAAATAGATACCTAACTTAAATAAATAAAATAAGTAAAAGGCGACTAAGGGTTAAGTTACCTTGAGCAGAAAAGAGAACTTCGGTAATCTTTGAAGTTACTGATCTGATTAAAAAAATATTTTACTAATAAAATTAAATACAGTAATATCAATCGAGTGTAATCTTATGTTAAAACAAAAAAATTCCGCGGACGAAGTCGCGGGCAGAAGCTAGTATACAATATGTTGATTTGCATCCTCGTCAAAATTTAGGAGGTGCTAGTAAAAGTCATAAATAATCAATGAAAATTACGGTACCTGATCAATAATAATATACGGTGCTTTTATGATCTGTCTCTGTGTGTTTAAATTTAACAGTATTACAGAATATTTCACTTCAAAAGTAGAGAATCACCTACAGAACACACAGAACAGTGTGCGTGAGGGTCGGCGCATACGTATCATACAGCGGCATGCACGCACCTGTGAGCTGTGTGCACTTACCGATTTCTGAAAATACGAAAAAAGTAAAAAAAAAACCTACTTATTTTATTATCGATTCGGGTCGAGAATCATTAGCATAGTTACGTCCTTGAATTTGACGAGGATGCAAAACAACACGCTGTATACACGTATAATAATATCGTTGCTTCCAAAGGTTGTACGGTGCGGCATGCTTAAGGACGCCTCGTCATCCCTAAGAACGTTGCAGCATGCCAAAGCTTAGTTACCGACAGTGTGCGCTTGCATATAGGATGCCGAAGGATCCTTTTACTTGCAGATGCCGATAATGGGCGCCGGGCCTAAGTTTTCCCGATTTTTCCGTCTTTCTCCCTCATATCCCACTCTTTTTAAAAAAATAATAGCCTATGTCCGTCTCCTGGTTCCCAACTATCTCTGTACCAAAATTCATCAAAATCGGTTTAGCCATTAAAGTGTGAAGAGGTAACAAACAAACAAACTGACTTTCGCTTTTATAATATTAAGTAAGGATTAGAGACAGACGGAGCATTTATGTAACCGTATAGAATGGGTATTTTAAGCTCCGGTCTTGCCGTCCACAAGCTCTGTTTTACCCACAAGATTATGTTACAGTGACTGGACTACAAATTAATTGATGATGATAATATAAGTAAGATGATTAGTAGTATAAGATGGCATACGAAAGACTGAGGTCAATACCTGGAACACTTCAATTACGTTTTTAATCTGTTGTTAACCAATGACACTTGACGACTGACACTGACAAATCATATACTTATGACAGACAGATGTCGTCTTCTCGACTCCATCCAGGCTAGTCAGATCGTGGGCTTAGTTATTTTTCATTGGATTTTTAATCAAAAATCCAATACACCAGTACAATGTTAACTAGAACATTAGTATCAAGAGCTGTTCTCCTACGAAGCCTAAAAAATTCTGCTGACTATGTAAAGCAAGCTAAAAGAAACTCAGGCCATGGGTATGTCGGTTATGTCATTGGTTTTTGTCATGAATAAACCTCGAATGAGGAATAATACTCGGCTACTTTTTAACCTTACTATTTTATTTGAAGAACAATTTGATATTTTTGTCATTGTTAAAAAGCATAAAATAGGCCTTTAGTATAATGTTTTATAGAAATGAGACAGAATTCAAGACACAACATAAATACTAATTTCTTCCTACCGACTGTGTAAAGGATAGTAATAAGGATATTATATAGATGAGTTGTCTGCTAAGATGACCAGTATTAGTAAAGTGTGGCAGAGTAACACTTGTACTCTTAACCCAAATAGATTGGGCACAGTTCAGAAAAATGATGGTGATGATGTAGGTTCCTACTGTACAATCAATAAACCGAAAACATTGAGAATTATTTAATGTTTCAGAACATGGTCATATCGGGTACCACCACCATATCCCTCCAAAAGGGCCATATTCCTTGCTGAGGGTTTGGGAGCAATTGCCTGGTGGTGGATCTTATGGCATTGTTTCACCGAACCTGACCACATCTTTGTAAGTCGATTTTTATTTTTAAAAAGTAAGATAGAATTGAAATGTGGTAACTAGAATGCTGTATAGAGTGTAAGACACAATAAATGCTTTTTAAAGTGCTTTATTTATTTTCCATAAAATCATAATTGCACTGTGCTAGTAAGCGCTGTGT
This sequence comes from Ochropleura plecta, assembly GCA_905475445.1. Lineage (NCBI taxonomy): Eukaryota > Metazoa > Arthropoda > Insecta > Lepidoptera > Noctuidae > Ochropleura > Ochropleura plecta. Next base: position 13,094,132 of record FR997731.1, on the reverse strand, counting down.
AGCTATTAATTTTGAAAAATGTTACACCACAGACTACCTACAGTACTGTTTCTCCTCCTTTAAACCCATCCAAAGGTTGTCTTGAAAAGATCGCTTTTAGCGATAAAACCGCACATTGTGTCACCCTATTTATAAGTTGTTTAATGTTATTCTTGTTATTTGTATGGTGTACATAATAAAGAATATTCTATCTATCTATCTATCTGTGCATCTTAAGAGTTACACATTTTAGTGGTATTTATTATATAAAATACTTTCTGTTACTTAATTTTTCTTGGTTCATCAGGCATTATCAAAACAGTTTTGACAAGTTACAGAACTTCCCTTTTTTTTTGAAAATGAGAAATATTAATGATTGAAATTAATTATGATCTAAGTACGCTTTGCTCTACATGGGAAAGCTAAATTTGTCTTTTTTATTGGTATTCTAATAGCATAATTACTCCAACCTCCGAATTAAACTTGACAAATGAGAATATTCTTTTTAATCAATAAACCAAAATAATGTTGTTTAATATGCAAAGATTGTATTTTTAACCATAGTCAGATTGACTGTATAAAATTTATGTTTCAGGGTGAATTTCCATATGTTGATCCCAAATGCTACACCGATGAAGAACTCGGTATCCCACCTGACTCTGCTGGATCACTGAAAAAAGATGCATGAGCATTACCTTTGAATTGTAGATTTTTCTAATTTATGTTGATGTTAAATAAAAAATTATGACTGCAGGTCTGTCTACTCCTGTGGTTACCATTAGAATTATACATAGTCTCAATTACTTTGTCTATTATTTTGAAAAATAAGAGAAGGTTTCTTTTTTTAACAATATTGTGGTTGGATAGCACTTGTTAACCAATGGGTTAGCAAGGCTTGAAGTAAGAAAACCCAAATCTGGGTTAATCTTTTGAACGCCAGAGCGTACTTGCGTGCTCTCCACGCAAAGCCACTCGTTTTAGATACTGTGTCGTTGGCCTCTAGGGCACACGTTTGACAATGGCGTTCAAAAGCTTAAGCTAGATGTACATAAGCTACATTATTGCAATTTCTGTGTCTATCTTTTAATTTTGTTTGCAATAAAAATTATAAGAATACATTTCTCGTGTCACAGAGCGCATCAACTTCCAGAAGCAGAAAGTTAAAGCGAACCGTATTCGGCGGGTAGATCGGTACTCGCAGAATCGCATTTTGCGGTGCGATGAGAGATAGATAGGTACAACCTATAGAGAGCTTGTGAGAGACCTGGGTCGTCATGTAACGCATTGTTTGTCTGTCATACTGAGGCTGACTGTGAGTTAGCTGTTTGAGCCAGAAATTGACTGACCTTCCGGTCCTGGTGATTTCCAAATATCGGTTACGGACGAACTGCTCTGGCACATAACGCACGAACAAGTGATGTCATTAAAATGAGTTTCATTTCTGAGAGATTTAAGCTCGACATCCATCCAGACAGCCCACAGAGTACATTCTAAAGCTAAGTCGTAAGTGACACATCTAGCTATACAAAACCAGTTTATGCAGATTTTTCATTTTACGGGAAATCTATGTAAGGTGAGGCCACGTTATACTGGAAATGTTAAAACTCGATGTGTCGCCATGTTTAATCCGGAGAATGGTTATCTATTTCAAAACTTCCGAGCAGGGCTAAAATTTGGATAAATAATTTATTAGCCGGTGATGTCCCGCTGCAGGGCATATTGATAATGTAATATTTATATAAGAAACCTTTTTGTTAAAATATTTAGTCAGTTCCAAAAGGATCAAATAAAGACAAAACAGAACGCCATGAGTGACCGCCCTAAGTGTGTTTCTAATTACCACACATAAAGAAGTCGCTCGAGGCGACTCCACGGGCATAATCGTAAAAAGATCACGATGCTGTTGCTGGTGGTGTCAAACTCTTAGTATCGCAATTCAGTTATAATGAAGTCTTACAATAAATAAATAAATATCTTGGGACAACTCACACACGGCTATCTGATCCCAAGCTAAGCAGAGCTTGTTTTATGGTAACCAGACAACTGATATACATACTTATATAATTTATAAATACATACATATTATAGATAAATCACACCCAGACACAGAACAAACAATCATGCTCATCACACAAAGTTTGTCCTGGGAGGGAATCGAACCCACGACCACCGGCTCAGCAGTCAGGGTCACTAACGACTAGACCAACAGGCCCGTCAAACAATACAGTGACAATGCAGTGACTGCGGACTCAATTCTTTTTTTTTTTTTTCTTTTATGAATGGCATCTCGCAGTTCAACCAAGGAGGTTGTCGTCTGCTTAACCGGGCGAATCCTGTGGATGCCTTAAAAATTAAGACCTCCAGCCAGGGTGAAAAACTTACAAACTAAGCGACTACACGCTAAGGGCACCCCCTGTGGGGTACGAGCCTCGGCTTAGGGCGTCGCTGAGGGACAGCAAGGGTCAAGCTGGATCTGAGTGATATTATTTAACCCGGCGTCTGCTAGGTTGGGTCATAATGACCCGTGATGTTTTCAAATGCGGATATTTAAGAAAATAATAGTGTAACGGTATCACGCTTCTCAGTAGCTGCAGTTAGTGCCCCGCGTCCCTCGTTTCTTATGTCAACTTAGACGGTGTGCGCCTGCACAGGAAGATAGACGCGGCGAAACAACAAAAAGGTAAATATGACCCAACTATACATTGGATGATACCATTTTGTGCCAATTACGTGAGTTAATTATTTGATTATTTCGTTTATTTATTTGTACCGACATTACGTATATAACATAATATTTTGTTATTTTTAGATTATATTTGAATAATGGATGAAGAGGAACACAGCAGGCAGCAAATTCTGTCAATATTAGAAGAAAGCAAGAAACCAAGAGAGATGCGCAAAAGAATAAGAGAGTAAGCAGGAGAAACATCAGAGGAGCCCTCTGCTAAAGTTCGTGGTGTTCGTACACGATGCCAGATATGTCCCGTTGAAAAAGACTGGAAAACTACCCATACTTGTCAAAGATGTAACAAATTCATCTGCCCTGCCTGCCTACATATAATTTCTATCTGTGGCGGTTGCGTAGATGACGGTGCTAATAGTGATCAATCCTACGATTCTTTATAATTTTTACATATAGGTACTTTCTTAAAGATCTCACATTTGTCATTCCAAAAAGTAAAAAATAAGTGTTAATTGGCCATTTTTTTTGTTTTTCTATTAATAAGTTTCTAGAAGTTCATCTTTTTTTATTTTGTCCTCATATTATTATAATTTAAGAACTGTTCTGCAAGTTTAACACAAATTTGGTCTAAATGTCATTAAAATGGTAAAAATAAGCTACGGTTTTAAATCCGGGTTATTATGACCCACTATGCAGTTGTTGTACCTATTTTCTACCATGCTGACGCCGGGTTAAGGGTTGATTTGGACTTACTGGCTCAGCAGCACGGGCTGGCTCTTGCAAGGGACGGGTGGGACAATTACCGGGACGTCGCGACGGGCCTCGTCGGCGAGGACGGAATGAAGACTCAATTCAGTATAACGGCTGGTTTTATATTACGTCTTATGTTCTTAAGGCTTTGGCAGACGGGTCCGTGAGTTTAGTCTGGTCAACTCTAAAGCTATTTACTCTATGTCAAATATGTGGCAGGCAAAAAGACCAATGCCCTCTATAAAGCCATTTATTTAGTTTTACGAAACCGAGCACTGAGCAGTGGAAAGAAAAAAAAGTTTGACGTATATCAAAAACAGTGAAATAAATTTCTCCTGCACGCTTGTTTGTCCTAATTTTTGTAAAATAATAAATGCAGTTTGTTGGAATTTTGCGCAAAAAATGTGCAATGTCCTCTTAAAATAACAGTGTTGTAGTGATAGTGTGATGATACGTTTAGTGTTAGATATGGAGACACCTGCAAATCAAAAGGGTGAGTACTAGCCACTCCGAAAGGTCTTGTCTTGTTTGTGTATGAATAACTGTATCTTGCAAGTCTTGCGACATGAATTTGGCTGACGTATGTTGCCCTAAACGCATATTTTTGTTGTGTCCTCAATTATTTTGCGTGAATGTGTTATAACTTGGATTGAGATTATGTTGCTGTTTCGGGCGTCATACGACGAAAATGAGCTTATCATGTTTTTGATGTCTTTCTTATCGCTTGAATTTCGCCGTGAAGAAAGATTGAAACATTCAAATATTCTAGTATTCTTGATAAATACAATTGTTGCTCTTCTCCTTAAGTGTTCCTGAGCTTGAGAATGAGTCACTTTGTTGGCATTGTGATGTGTGCATGTTAAATATTAATAAGCTAACTGCGACGTGCCTGAACCTTCGGATAACATGTTGGGTTAGACACTTTCATTATTGTTTACATTTTTACTTGATTTGTAACCCCTTCTGAAGGCTGTAGACTTATTGTGAGGTTATGTTATCATAACAATAATTATTTATTTGTACCTACTTAACTTTCAACTGACTATTATACAATTACTAGTCAGTTGAAGCTAGCCTCCATAGTGTTTGCTTTATAGTGGTTCATTAATAACTTGTAAATTGTGTCATTTCCTTTTTGCCACTTGTTACTGTACTTATCTGTTATCTTATTTGTCATAAGTATGATTGAACTGATAAAGATAACTTAAACCAATTCAATGTTTCTATAAGATAGTAAATAAATGAAAGGAATCAATATGAAAACAAAATCATTTGGTTAAATTATTCAAAACTTTTTAAAGTTACTTTATAGATTTAAATAAATCAACCGATAGACAGTGATGGATGCATATATTCGAAAGCTTTATTCTTCAGAAGTATTCATTTAATTGTATTTAAATTTAAAATTGTATTGTATAGGAATTTTATAACATCATTCATTTCATCATCAGTAAACATTTCAAGACAATTCTTAGTTTTTATTGTACACAAAATAATAATGTAATAAACACAATTCCCAATACTAAAGCTTATGTACAACCGTCAAACAGGCAAATGCAGGTCAGCTAATGGATAAAATAACAATACTTTTTTATTTAACAATCTCCATCAATAAACTATATATATGGAGCAAAGTATTTATTTTGTTTAATTAATTGCTTGATTTCATTGAAGTACAAGTATTGAAAGTTGAAGTTTGTTCTCAGCCTACCATCCTTAAAGGTTTCAAGGTTAATGTTTTTTTTTTACTAATTCTGTTTAGGGAATATAACCACAAAATGATACCATTATATTAATGCAGGTGGCATTGGCCATAAGTATTGTTGTTTTCTTTCTGAGTTATTATAACTTAATACAATAAATAAATAAATATCTTGGGACAACTCACACACGGCTATCTGATCCCAAGCTAAGCAGAGCTTGTGTTATGGTAACCAGACAACTGATATACATACTTAAATAATTTATAAATACATACATATTATAGATAAATCACACCCAGACACAGAACAAACAATCATGCTCATCACACAAAGTTTGTCCTGGGTGGGAATCGAACCCACAACCTCCGGCTCAGCAGTCAGGGCCACTAACCACTAGACCAACAGGCCCGTCAACCGTTACTAGGACTCTGCTGTCTGTCTGTCTGTCACCAGGATTTCTCTCATGAACCATTATAGATAAAATGCAGAAACTTTCTCAGATTATGTATTTCTGTTGCCGTTATAACAACAATTACTAAAAACAATAAAATAAATATTTAAGTAGGCTCCCAGACAACAAACATGATTTATTTACCATTTTTTTTTTATAGATAATGGTATGGAACCACAAGTTTGACTCGCACTTGGCCGGTTTTTAGTTTTCAAAACCCATTCTTCAAATGTTTTGCTTCTCCTATATCCTCAACATTGTTTTAGATAAATCCATGAACAATAACAATGTTACTGGCTGTAAGACTGCATTTGATTTGCCATCCATCTACAAGTACAATTGCTCCACAGTATAATGCTTGATAAAAAATATAATTCACTATTGACAGTACAGATGAAAGCCGTAAAGAACTAACACAACAAGGAAAACGATCATTTGTGAACTATACCATGTGTGCCTCATTAGATATTCAAGGTGGGACTTAACAATGTCATTTGTTTGGTCGCAGTATCATGTCTGGTGAACTTCGCGTACGACGCGTCAGAGGCGGACGAGCTGACGATGCGGCCCGGTGACGTCATCCGTGACGTGGAGCGGCTGCCCGGCGGCTGGTGGCGAGGGGAGCTGCGCGGCCGCCGCGGCATGTTCCCTGATAACTTTGTGTCGGTCGTCGAACAGACTAGTTCAAGGTGAGGATGCTTTTTTGTTGTTGGATCTTTATGGGCTATTTAATCCCGTTCCATTGTTTTGTGGTATTGATTTATGTGGCCAAAGCTCCTCCTACAATTTTATAACTTAAGGCAATTTTGATGGTTGCGGGTTGTTCGAAAGAGATACCGTGGCCCCGGAAGATAAAGGGCAAAAGATGGAACCTACTCCGCCAAAGCGGGGGAAGCTTTTGATGATTTTCCTTCTGCAAAAAAAAAGCAATTCTGATAGTCTTTTATTCAATGACTACCAAGAAGTTGAAAGTTTTCCAACATCAGTGTGGTTCAAAATGTTCAATGGAATATACAAGACAAAAGCTGATGAGTGCCAGTACCATATACACATGCAGCTGTAGTTCTATCGGTCTGCTATACTAAGTACAAGCATCTAGTGGTCGTACAAATATTTGACAAGACGTACGCGCACGACGCGTGTCGGCGGGGCCATAAACTACATCATTGTTTTATTTAGTCGGGTCAAAACAGTAAAATGGTTTTACCACCAATCAGTTGAACTTCGACGAAGTACCTACTGATCTAACTTATTTATTTTCTAGAAATCGGAACGTATTTCTCATTGAAAGTAAAATTTCTCTGAAGAATAAATTAGATTTTCTAGGTAATTGATGTTTACCTAAAACGAACAAAAACGATAAAATTGTTTCGTCAGTTTTCGGTTACCACCATAAATTCCTAAATTCTAATTACAGAAACCAGTTTTTTTTTTCAAATGTTACAGTAGCATCCATCAAATATCTTCGTATGACCTTTATAATCAAATGTTGAGTTAGGTCTATATCGTCATTGTTTTTGACGTGATAACGTCTTTCAAATCGTTTTAGTCGGGTGACATGTTCAGAAACTTGTGTCACACCAAAACCTCACGAGCGCGATCGATCGATCGATCGTCTTATTGGTGATAACTTATATCACCAATAAGACGTTATCACGTAAACATCTCGATCGTAAACCTACTTTACAAACAACCAATTTTTTGACGTGATAACGTCTTTAAAATCGTTTTTAGTCGGGTGACATGTTCAGAAACTTGTGTCACACCAAAACCTCACGAGCGCGATCGATCAACGATCGATCGATCGATCGTCTTATTGGTGATAACTTATATCACCAATAAGACGTTATCACGTAAACATCTCGATCGTAAACCTACTTTACAAACAACCAATTTTTTTTGATTAGGATCCGACTATGGCGAAGCTAAAAGGAGGGTTAAGTTTTTTGTGAAATAAGAAAGACCGTCAGAAGCTACGTGTAGATAGCGCAACCAAGCCGGGTTCTCGGTTAGTCGGTTAGTACCGGTACTCGCTTCCAAACCTTTAAGGTTTGGAGTATTTTATCAAACATAAACCTAGAAATAAAAAGGTTTTTGGGACCTCAATATAATTTTTTACAGCCTGTAATTGTACCACCTAACCTATTGGGCAAAGGCCTCTTCTCATACAGAAAAGTCACGAGTATTGATCACCACGCTAGCTCAGGACGGGTTAGCGATTTCAGACTTGTATTAGTGATAAGTCTTTTTTTAAATTATTATTTACAGTTTAATAAGTCAAAATATTTTTCAACCTTCAGTTAGGTACGTGAACGGAGAGCCACCCCTATTTAATTATTATTATCATGAGCATTCCACTGCCGGGCAAAGGCCTTTGCCCGGCAGTGGGATGGTCATTTCCTCTTTCTTGCATTCTATACTGTCAACTGTTTTGGCCCACCCCTATTTTTTTATATTTTCAAATTCACATCACATTTGTGTAGCGGTTCATAGAAGACACAAGTTCATTCGCAAACACTTCGATTCGAGAAGTCGTATGTTTATCTTTTTTGGCATACATTGCATGAAATACTGGGGCTGCTCTCTAAATGTGCGATGCTAACAGTCTTGGTTGTAGTGATACACGGCCGTGACACCGTGAGGACCAATCTATAAGGGTTCCGTGGTTCCGTTCCGTGGCCAGAAGGCCATTTGGCGACGGAACCTTAAATAATACAATTGAGGATAATCATTTCGATATATTCAACGATAGAGACGAATATTGTCGAGGATTATTTCCTATACAAATCATAGCAATCTATATATATATATAAAAGAAAGTCGTGTTAGTTACTCCACTTATAACTCAAGAACGGCTGAACCGATTTAGCTGAAAATTGGTGAGGAGGTAGCTTAGAGCCAGGAGACGGATATAGGGTAGGTAGGGTAGGTAGGGTAGGTAGGGTAGGTAGGGTAGGTAGGGTAGGTAGGGTAGGTAGGGTAGGTAGGGTAGGTAGGGTAGGTAGGGTAGGTAGGGTAGGTAGGGTAGGTAGGGTAGGTAGGGTAGGTAGGGTAGGTAGGGTAGGTAGGGTAGGTAGGGTAGGTAGGGTAGGTAGGGTAGGTAGGGTAGGTAGGGTAGGTAGGGTAGGTAGGGTAGGTAGGGTAGGTAGGGTAGGTAGGGTAGGTAGGGTAGGTAGGGTAGGTAAAAAATTGCATTGCAACGCATTGCGGGCACAGCTAGTCTTTAAATAAAACATAGTTCTCAATTGAAATAATTTTTAAACTCCACTATTTGTCAAAACCTTGGACTATGTTTATTCTTCTTTGTTGCTGACTGTAAACAAATTTGGTATCGCACTTCTGTTTGTTTTAATACACCCCTAAATAAATGTGCCACAATATGTCATTTGACGAGACAAACTGGCAATCATAAACATTGATCTACAAACTTACTGGAGCATATAAAACAATGTGCATGTCAAAGTTCAATACCAACGGCAGAGATTGATGCTAAGGTCACCAGTTTACAGTTAGCTTGAACACCGCTGCACCGCTCCGGTATCCTGCAGCGACTAAACCCAGGTACACTCACCAGCATGTAAACCCGAAACAACTTTTAAACTTTTTTTTCTCCTATTGTATTGATTAACGTTTTACGTTTACACAAAGATAGTATTTTGGAAGCCATAATTTTACGAAATCAGTGTTATTTCAAAGAAAAAACCGTTATTTCGCAAGAAAATCGCTTGTACATTTTGCTAGGTGTTTACATATTAGTGGTCGTTACTGTACACGGTTCGTAACGAACTGGTTTGTGTACCGATATAAAATTACCATGTGTGTCTGATGTCTAGTTCACTGACACACATAATATTTACATTTTAATTATTATACTTGTTTTAATGTTATTGTTGTTCATCTCTGATTAGATCAATAGTATTGATAAGTTTGCCGTCAGTACTCATAACATCTACAAGTTTGAAAGAAGCGTAGGAGTTAAAAGCTGTTTTTTATTAGAGAATAGTTAATTATTTGATGTTATCGTAGACCTACCATCTACCGCAACAATAGAAACATCAAATATTGAACTAAATTGAAAAATGAAACCCATAATTTTCTTTTACCGACAAGGTTTTCCGGTCCATACAATATTTAGTAGATCGGCTACCTAGAAATTATACCGTTGACCAAACCAGAAACGTGACAATACGAAACAGAATACTATATCATTTAAACGCTCACTAATCAATTGTCTATAAAAAAAAAACCATATTCTTGTATTGTTGACAAAGACATTTTCTATGCTGACTACAGACACAAAGTTATTCCGTTTTAGTCATACACTTGCTAACACAATCAGTGATGTCATTCTCATAAGGAATGATTATATTACAAAGTGTGGTTTGCAGTATGGTTTTAAAACTTCGGGGAGGTACTCATTATAAACTGTAATATTGTTGATGTTTTTAATATTGGACGACATCCGCCTAGTTGGCGACCACTTCTGGGGAAAGTCGCTCAACCACCGCGCTCGTTTATTGTACAATAATTGGATATGACTTTTAAATTATGTTTTCGATTAGTAGAATAATAATGACTGTACGTATTATCTAATCAGTTCGGATAGTGCGATAAGAAACGCGGTCCGCTAGTCAGTGTTTGTTATGTGGCCCTTAGTGATATATTTTTGTCTGTCTTAAGTTTTTTTTTGTAATACTGGTCTATTGTTATAACAATATTCACAATAACAAGGAGAAATTGGGAAGGTAGGTGATTCAGCAACGTTTATTTTCATACTTCATATATCCTGACTCTATTGTGTAGACGTATTCCACCACGTACAAAAATGATAAATATTGTAATATGGCTCAGTCCATCCATGCAGTGTAATGAGTAGTCGGAATAGTAATGCTAATGACAAACCGTGGTTCACGTAATTATGTTGATAAAACTGCTATCTTAAAAATCGCCCATAGGCAGACTATGACAAAAGCAACTGTACATTCTGGCTGGAGACTGCCAAGCGTAGCTCTCGCAGGGAATGTTGCAAATATTTAAGCAGGTATAATATGGCATTTTATTCAAATGAGAGATACTTGGCCACGGTCATACGAATTACGGTACGTTCACACGGCGTCGAGTGTTTCTCTACCGAATCGGTTTTTGACAGGATTCGGTTTAGTGGCATAAGTATTTCAATGAAGGAGTTCACACATGCATTCGGTTTCAAGACACGACAAAAAAACCGAATCTTGCTGAAGTTGACATCCGATTTTGCGACTACAAACCGATCCGGCGATACTGCAAAATGCAGATCCGATACAGTGGTATAGGGCATTCAATACATGCGTTCATACGATACACGCAGGGGTAGATTCGGTTTTTTGTCGGATCTTGAAACCGAATGCGTCGCACAAGCTGGGAAGGAGGGGTGGGCGGGAGGGACACACTGCACGTGCGCTTGCCAGTCGCCAGTTCTTTTCGCCCGCTTTGACTGACCGCTCGCTATGACGACGAAAAATATAAACGTTGAAAATTTAATTTCTCTTGTCCAAAATCGGCCAGTTTTATGGGACAAAACTCTCGAAATATACAAGGATAAAAACTTGAGAACTGCTGGCTGGCGAGAAATATGTATAATTCTGAATGAAGATTTTGAAGAAATGGAGGAGAAAAACAGGCAGGATTATGGTAAGTTAAGTTTGTAATTTTTTAAAGTAAACAGGTTAAGTATTTGTACATTAGCAGTGTGTTACAAAATTAACGTTAGATTGATTCGTCTTGCCAAGGCACAGCTCCTGCTGTAGAAATAAAATAATTTGTGAATTCAGATCGTATAACATTAGCACATCGTCCACCTCGTGTACTATTTTGTTCATTGGGTGCATCTGTGAACACGTTAACCACTGATGATACATTGCTTGTTGTTTCTATGTTCGACTGTACACCTTCCATATCTATTATAAAATTATGAAGTACAGTGCAAGCCTTTACAATCGATATTGCTGTGCTGGTATCAACATCCAGTGGACGATGAAATATTCGCCACTTGTTAGCTAATATCCCAAAGGCGCACTCAACATAGCGTCGAGCTCTGGTTAATCTGTAGTTATACATATATTCTTTTGTTTCTATCCAAATGGTTTCCGCCGTAAGGTCTCATCAAATGTTGATGCAAGCCAAAACCTTCATCGCCTATTACTACAAACGGAATCGATAAATCGGAATCGTTTGTCAGTGGACATGCTGCCGGTAATTGCAAATCACCATCTATTAGTTTTTTCCAAAAAGTACACTCCTTGAATATTGTCGAATCGCATTCTTTTCCATACGAGCCCACACAGATGTATGTAAATTTATAATATGAATCAACCACTGCTAATAATACGATGGAAAAGAAATCTTTGTAATTCATAAACATGGAACCACTGTTGTTTGGCTTTTTTATCCTAATATGTTTACCGTCCACTGCACCAATGCAATGGGGAAAGTTTGCTCTAGTATTAAATCCATTGGCGATATATTCCCAGTCAGATATTGTGTTGGGTAATGTCATAAACTCCCCATGCAAATTGTTCCAAATAGCATTCGTTACTTCCTTAATAATGTTACTGATCGTAGACACTCCGACTCGGTAGGCGTAATGTAAGTCCTTGTATGAACACCCAGAAGCCATATATCTGCAAGTAAATTTAATTATATTTTTCAGCTAAATCGATCGTAAAGAAGTGGACTAATATTAGAGACAGCTGGATGAGGAGTATTAATGAGAAAAAGAAATCAAAAAAATCAGGATCGTCTGCGACATGTCCGAGAGCCTACGTTTATCATCGTCAAATGTTGTTCTTAAAAAAAATTGTGACGCCAGCTGACACACATGATAGTGCAACTATTGCTACACCAAACCCAGCAGACGATAGTACAGCCGCTACAGTTACATCAGATGTTACCCATGACAGTGCGATGGCTCAGGACAATTTATTTGGTGAAGATGTCGCAAATAATCAAGATGCTACAGATGAAAGTCAACAAGAAACTAATAATGAAAATTTAGTAGGTGGTTCGAAAAGAAAAAAAAGCAGACCATCGAGGCAGAATTTAAACGTGTTTGATAAGAAAATGAGTGAGTTTATAGATTATCAAATGGAATGCAAGAAGAAAGAAGAAATGAAAGAAGACCGTAATTTGTTTTTCTTTAAAAGTCTACTTCCATCATTGGCAACGCTAAACGATAATCAAACATTAGAATTTCAATCAGGCGTCTTAAATTTATTGCAAAATATAAAGAACCGAAATGAATGGTCTCCTGCACACTCATCAACATACAACTATCAACCAAATGTGGCACAATCACAAGGCTATTTTACATCGCAGTACCAAGCATCACCAGAGTCTCAAAGTATTCAATCGAATGCTTCTGATTTACCAGACTTTCATAATATGTAGTTGGGAAACTTCCAACTGTGTACCTACCAAGCGATTTTCTATAATTTCTTAATCATATTTTTAATAAATAATTTAATTATAATAAAATACAGTATTTCAATCTTACCTTATACATATCGCTAATTTTTCTTCTGGTCTAATGCTTTTCCTCATATTTGTATCACGCTTTTTCAAATCTTTTTCCACTTTTTTCAAAAGATTATCAAATGTAGGTATAGTCATTCTAAAGTAGTTAAAAAAAATTTGTGGATCATTTCTTAACTGCTGCATTAGAGTTGTAAAGGCACCAACTGTTGATCTTCTTTGTACTATTGGGTTTAACCACAATCTTTTTCTACGACGCTGACGGCGATAATACCAGTATAGTATAGCAAGACTGTTCACGTCCATCGCTTCCAAATCAACGTGAGGAACTGTGCGCGCTCTTGCTAATAAAAGCCGGATGGGGAGTTCACACGAGATCCCGATACGAGGCCGTCGGATACGGCCAAGCAAGATGTGCTGTGTGAATACAACATTCGGTTTTTCCAGATCCGATGAAAATAAGATTCGGCAAATCGTGTCTCCGTGTGAACGTACCGTTATTGTGATACTTTTCGATCCCCTTTCTTATTTCTTTCTATAATTGAAATGAATTTGAATGAAACATTATTGTGCAAATTTTCGCACGTCGCGTCGTTTACATCATCCGTCAGATCAATAAAGAAATCTGCCCTAATTTCTTTGACTTCTGTGCTGTCTGTAAATAAATATCAAAGAAATCAGACTAGTTAATCAATTACAAAATTTACATATCAAACTGGAATCTTTTAGAGCTTCTGTTAATTGGCGTCAATTTCACATGTTCAGCCAACGCACTATATTTAGCACGCAAACATGAAATCTGCTGTCGGCAACGAATAAATTGTGTTTTTTTTTATTATGTAGTGTAAATGTGTTGGATAGTTAAGTAAAACGTCACGTTTTGTTCCATTTAGGCCGGCTGGTGCGCAGGGCCGATGTCGAGCGGTGTTCAGCTACCAGCCAGCGAACCCGGACGAGCTTCCACTGTGCGTCGGTGACGTCCTCGAGGTTCTAGGAGAGGTAATTGAACTTGTTTACATTATTCTTCTTGTTTGTATAGCACGTCATCTGTGCAATACTGCCGTGGCTGCGTTTCTCAGTACCCTACCCTGTTGTTATGGAAAACTTGAAGTGCCTCTTGTTACGACAACTTATTAAGTTCTATTGTGAAGCTATATATAAATGAAAGTAAGTAATAAAAAAAGCAAATTAGTGTATTAATAGAACAATTACGAACTAATGACTCACTCTCATAACTGGTAATCGTTTTCTAATTTGTAGATATCACTTTCAGTAGGTGTTTTAAATTAGTCTCTTTTTGGTGGCGTCACAGACTAGACAGCGACCAAATATGTAAAATAAAAAGAAATTTAGCTGCACGACAAAGTTATTGTGGGTTTCTTTGAAGATTGCAATCCGTTTGTGCCGAACGCGTCAGTGGTTCTGCAGCGCCATTTAAAAATATTTTAAACATTTCATGAATGTTTTGCGAAAGTTTTTTGATGTTATCATTATTAGACACAAAATCTTCGATCACGATAGACTTAGTTTGAAGTGAGAAATGAAAATGAAGGACTTTCTTTGAAATACTTTTGCATCTTCGCCTAACATTTTCTGGGGAACGCGAGTGTTGTGTCGTACTATTATTGACCCCGTGTGACTGTATAGGTAGAGGAGGGGTGGTGGCAGGGTCGCCGGCAAGGCCGCGTTGGGGTGTTCCCCTCGAACTTCGTCGTGATGCTGGACCCACCGACGCCCGCGCCGCCCTTCGAGCCGGCGCCTGCGCTCCCACCTAAGCCTGGTGAGTTTTGAACTGCAGTTTTCTTTTTATATAAGTGTACAAGGTACCAAAGGGCGCGCCAAAGTCAACAGTACATAGTGATTTGAAATAAGAAACAGGCCTTTGACCTGATTTGCCATAATAATCTAAATCAATTTGTAATGGGTTAAAAAAATAATTGATAAAAAAACTATTGGATATGAGTTTACCACAATAAAACCTACCGTGTATTCGATTCCTTACTGTACTACGACTACTTCGCCAATTCCCACGAAGCCCACTTAAAAATATTCGGCTGGCATTTGTAATGCAAACCGTATTAGCCAACTTACGCTAGGAGCTCACTACCTAGGTCTAATGTCTGAAGTAAATAAAACGACGCCGACGCACAAAAACGGATAAGTACCTCGTTAATATCTTTGCAAATATGAATAAAAAACAAGCAAAAAGTCTTTATTAAATTTTACAATCTCATACTTAGACTGCATACAATAGTTAGTATTATGGTATTCACGCTCTATTACAAGTTAATATTTCTCTCATAGGGTCTGAGTCATGGCCATAAACCTTATAATACCGTACGGAGCTCGTTCGTCATCCAGTCTTATTGATATATTGTTGCCACACTTACGTTAATTGAAGCGATGACAACGTTTCGAAGGGGGCGCTCAGCTTATCATTTTGGTGATTGCATCTTCCGCTGTTGACTCCGGATGTTTTTAAATTTGCATGTGAAAAATGTGTGTGTAAATTATATATTTTTTTTTTTAATTGACAATGTTGTCTGTCTTACAGCTTGATGTAAGCTTTTTTTGGTCTCATGCTAAGAAGTCAGTTTCTAGGAAACTTGGATATCAGTACCCAGGAGACAATGTTGTTATTGTTTTTAAAGATAACAGTGTTTCTTGTTTAGTACAAAGCCCTTATTGTCGTCTTTTTAATCACAAAATGATAACATGCGTTAAAATGGAAAACAGTGACATAACAATGTGAACAAATGTCTATTGTGTGACAAACAAGACAATATTTTCTGAGCCTACATCCTATCTAAATCTAACTTCTTTGAAGCCCATAAAAATATCCTCACTAGTTCCAAACAATAATGAGCTCTGTTTGTACACAGTAAAGGAGCTGTGTCGGGTGCTTTTCCCGTACTCTGCAGTGAATGAAGACGAGCTGACGCTCTCGGAAGGCGACATCGTGACTATCATATCGAAGGACGCTCCCGACCGCGGCTGGTGGAGAGGCGAGCTTCACGGCCGCGTTGGACTGTTCCCTGATAACTTTGTACAAGCACTGCCTGCACAGGGTATGATAAACATCCGACTACTTTTTTCATAATTATTATCGTACGACTGTTCTATTGTGTCCTCTAGTGCAGGAGTAAGGACCCTCTAGCGCAGGAGTAAGGACGCTCTAGCACGCCAGGGAACAGGGAACACCCCATTCACACTGAGTGTCGTAAAGGTCTTTAAACCTTTACATATTATAGTCAACTGTAGGTCTCTATTTGTTACTTGAGGTCGACGAAATAGTGCGCTAGTGAATGGTGTTTTCGCCAAAACTTGCATCATCAAAACATTGGACATCGTCTTCTGTCCAGCCTTTTGACAACTATTTTGGGTTCGGCTTCCGGTCCAACAGGATCACTAGTAACATCAAATATTTGTGAGGGCAAACAACAGCCCATCTCTAAAGGGCGAGCATCCAGATTAATATATGTCAACAAATAGTAATCCGTGGGTTGTGATCTTGACCTTGGCAAAAACAGGGTCAAGTCCGCGGAAATGTCACGAATGTTGACCTATTTCAATGTAGCGAGCGGGGTCGTGTTCAACTGATTTCCGTCGCACTATTGACAAGAGCCTGTTGTGTTAGGATTGTTAGCCTAAAATGAAGTCGGCTTCTTACCTTATTTCTTACCAAAGAGATGGCTTTTGCAACTCATCGCCCTGATGAAATGAATTTCTTAATTATTCGAGGTCGCGTAAATATGAGATTGGCAAGCGTGTTGTCCGAATTTCTGGTAGTGTCAACGTTATTAAAACACCTAGTAAACTTTTTCTCCTCAAGATTTGTGAGAAAATTAGTATACTGCAGATGATGATGATGATGATGAAATCCTTTCATCAAACTGTAGGAATAGGCCTTTTCGCTACTCAGTGTAAAACTCAGCGTTCGCTGTGCTCTTGGCCAGACGATGTCTCACTTATTTGAGTGTCACGAGAGACCGGATTATATGCAAATACATTTTTTTTAAGATAATTATAATTTTAGCTAAAATCGGCATATCCTGCATAATGTTGGGCACATTTCCTTTAATTTAACTAACGGGAAATATGCAAAATTGAGCCAAAAGTGATACTTACTATACATTGACTGAGTGGTTGTAGTACGTTAATTTTAAGTCAATATTTAAAACAGTACAGTCAACAGTATGGAGAAGGGAAAAAGAAAACGTTTTGCGTCGACCCCAAATAGAATGGGACAAGGGCAGGAAAATGATGACTAGTCAACAGTATACTTGTCTTGTCTTGGTATGGACATGTGTTGAGGAGGGATACAGTATATGTGACTAAGAAAGAGATGAATATAAATGTTGATGGATGGAGAGGAAGACCAAAGAAAAGATGTATGGATTGTGTGAGGAATGATGTGAAGGAAAAATGAGTAATCCCACAAGGCTAAAGTAATTTAGTAAACTGACTAACTGATAAATAAAGTATTTGCTGCAATTGACAAATTGTACCATTTCCTCGAGTAAAATTGCCAATACCTTCCGTGATACGCGCAATATTGCACCCTAGTTTTTTTCTCAAAATCGTATCTACAAGTTACGATGAAAGAAAGATGCATAGCATGAATTAGTTATGGATTTTCTCTGCTCTTCATTGTTTCCGTTCTCTAGTACAATACCAGTTACAAAATTGTTGATTGCATCATCTACACAACGTCTTGAATACGAATCTGCGCATTACTGTTATGGTGTTGTTTCCCTTAGTAGCCGAGAAGTATGGATAAAAATAGTACTAGATTTTAACGTAATTGAGAAGATTTTAACACGTTATTTCCAGGATGTGAACGTGATTCAAAGGTAACTCGTATATACAAGCAAATGACATTTAAACGCGGAGGTAGAATAAACAAATTGACAACATACTTTTAATATAATGTACACACGATTCCATAAAACGTTTACACCCATTTTCTAATTTGTATGCGTTCACACGCATCGTATATTTTTAATGCAAGCATCTAAACGTGGAGTCATCTTTTTATATCATACATTGAATGTATGTATGTATGGAGAACTGCTATGAATAGAATATGATCAATGGCACGTATAGCGGTATTTTACAAGAATCAATAAAATATGAATTGATCATTATCATTTTGATAGTGATTTTGATATCTTATCACAATTTGATAGTGTTTAAAATTCCACTTATAAATAAAGATACAAAAGAATTCTAATAACTACATTAAGTATTAGAATCATTCAAAGTTATTAAGAGGCTTGTAGCTTCATCAGTACATGCAAGTCTGATTAATCTGCGAAGTAAAGCCCCGTTTGCCGCGCCTTCTTGCGTGGGCGTCGTTTAATACAAAGGGCTTACGTCATTAAGATCGAAATTGGAAAGCCTCTATGTATGCATAAAACAGCAACATATAAAATGCATTAACTATTCTCTGTTAGCCAAGCGTGGTGTCGATGCGTAAGATGCGGTTGCGGGGTTTCATTACATCATCTTTTGGGACTAGCAATATTAAATAGTAGTACTTTGCAGTAAATGTTGTAATTTAGCGCCCTTGAGGTGGACCACGGTAGAGTCGGTTTGACGATTTAATTTGGTTTTTGGGGCAAACATGACGTGGAAAGTTTGGTTTGGGGAAAAATTTGCCCAGAAGTGGTAGAAAACTCACAATCGTAATACATAGGCGGACTGTGATCTAAGCTATCAGTTTTGTGCTACAATGTAACCTATATCTATTCTGCAATCGTATCTAACTGTCAACAACGTATGCTTATTTAAAGGTTGGCAATTGAAAAAATCCCCGCAGATAAAAACAAGCTAGTATAAAAGATAATACCGTCTGTGGAGCTCAAATCAATTAAATAAATGATGACATTTTGTTGTGTCACCCATTACACAGATTGCACTTTATCGTCTCTTCAATTAACTGCTGCTTGTTTCTTAAACACATCAATCTGAGTATATTACACAATAAAAATAAATGGCTTTACTATAGAGTAAATCACGATATATTTCATATATTATCATAGAAATTACTGTTAAAGTTCTCGTTTTTTTTATTTTTTTAATGTATTTAATAGTTAATTTGATATGTAGGTATATATGTATTAGTATACGAATAAAAATATAAACGTTTTCGTAAACAAATATTTTTTAGATATCCTTACTAATATTATAAAACCGAAAGTGAGTTTGTTTGTTACCTCTTCACGCTTTAATGGCTAAACAGATCTTGATGAATTTTGGTACAGAGATAGGTGGGAACCAGGAGACGGACATAAGCTTTAACCTTTTTTTTTAAAAAGTATTATGTGAGGGAGAAAGAGGGAAGAAAAGGGAAAACTTAGCGTTGCTGTTACAAATCGATAAGGCGCTAGGGGAACTGTGTTACCCCGAATTTAACGCGAGCGAAGCCGCGGGCAAAAGCTAGTATGTATATATTTTAGTACTCTATCACAATGTTGTCGTATTTTACCCAAAGGTTGACTGGTAGAGAATGCCTTATGGCATTAAGTCCGCCTATGTACCATTATTGTACATGAAGTTTAAAGAAATATTTAATAAATATTTCCAACTATATTGGGGTTGGCTTGTTGTCTCACTAGATGCAGTAGCTGCATCTGGTTGATAGATTTCAGCTGCATTGTAGCTGAAAACCAGTATTTCACACAAAATTACTGTCCATCTGAATCAAGCCAAGCATTTTTGAGGAAATCAATAAAAAAAAATATCGATACAGTGGAGAGTATGGCAGTGTGTGACAACTAGATATATTTTCTCGTGTATCATCAGTACAATGACAGATAACTGATGTAATCCCCACACACACCTTGAATTTATTTATAGTGTGATGTACTCTGTCTCCTAAACAACTTTATGTTGATACTTGACTAAAACTCGTTTTGTAATAGTGAGCACTCAATAAGTGATGTCAGATTCTAAAGGAACATTGTGTGCTAAAACTTGGGAGGTTGAGCATAAGAGTGTTTTAAGTTTAGCAGCTTATTTAATCTGGATTTATTTGCTAGGTAAGTTAAAGTTCAGTTCGCGATTCTAATATTTATAACAAAGAGAAAATAATAATATTAAAATATTATCCCACACTAGGAATTTCTCCTATATTGTGGGTGCGTTTAAAAACATTTAGACTCACACACACAAACTATGACGAATGCCGCTCTTCCAGTCTTAGCTTAAAAATTTGAAAGCTATCAAGTATACTTGAATAAGTTCTGATTAATTTAGCCTTAAAAAAAGTAGTTATAGCTTGAAAATACAAGAACATTTGGCCACCTGCAAAAAAGAGACATCATTCTGCGATTAAATTGACTTTCTAATTAACACTGACGAATTTTGTACATTTTTTATGTATCATACACACTCTAATATATTACAAGGTTACACCAATAAGTCCGGTAACAAACGAACATATATACAGTAGGTATGATAGCATAATCTAAAATGACGTAAACTTTGTAACAGTGGCTGAATGCAATCGGTTGCAAGACACGCAATATTACTAATTTATGCGTATCGAAACTAGCGTGCAGCTATTGATGTATTGCAAATGAAGAAAACTTTGGTCTATATTTTTTTAGAACTACTCTATTGAGGTCATGGCTAATGGAGGCATCATCTTTAAAATTGACGATGGACCTGCTTAATATATCTATAGTTTCAAATGGACTTAATAGAATTTGAAAACGGATTTTTCGAAGACCCGGTAACTTATAATTTCCTGAAGGTGAGGTAACAGAATTGTGCTCATTTTTCTTCACTGATCCAGCCTATTACAAGATAACATTAGTAAGTAGTACATGGAGATGCGACCTTGAAATGTTAACACTTCGAACATCCATAATAACGCCAATCGCATCAAGTTTACGTATAGCTAAACAATAACATTGTACCATTAAACGCGCGCGGAGTACTCGTAGAGTCGTGAGCGCACAACCACACGCACAGCCTGTTGGTAAACACCGCCCACTCTAGTATTCGATGTTCTGCTATTGACATTTCTCATGAAGGTTGCGGACCGAGTCGTGATTTTGCGTAACTTGCCTTAGCACGCTGTGTCTCGACACTGTCTTTTTATAACTAGTTGCCTCAATAGCCGCGTTGGTGTAACACTAATGTTGCACGTTGCTCCACTGATTTCCTCGATATTGTGATTCTCTAAAATGGTTTTTGAAAGTGAGTCGGATTTGTTTAAAGTTTTATTTGTATATGTGAAACTTTGTGAGATATTTGTGTGATCGTTTCTAAGGAGTTGATAACGGAATTATACAGTGTTTATTTTATGCCAAGAGTTTAATATTCGTTTTTATTAAATCACATTTAATAACAAGTATTCTTTGCTGTAATAATAATAATGTTGCAGTTTAGAAAAATGTTTTCAAGTGAACAAAATTTATTTTCTAAAATGTGTAAGTGTGTCTTAATTATTAATAGGGTGTGAAGCTGAATTTACAGTATATTGCAACTATTTTTAAATATATTATAATACCAATTCGTCATAACTTTCAAAGAAAATAATTACTATCACATCGATAGGTGGATATATCAATACACTTTTGAAGGCCAGATAGTACAATGAGGAAAGAAAAATGTTATTTGTCGCCGGTATTAAGTACTAGTGACAACATTCTCAGTTGCCAGCAACACTAAAGTCTTGCAATTTTACTTACAGTATCGACAGAACTAGAAGAGAAGAAACCAGATCGACCGCCGGTCAAGACTACGAACTCTATCTACCCCTCACTCACCAACAAGTACTCGGAGAAAACAGCATCCGTCAAGGAACTGACCACGTCTAAAATAAGGTATTTTATACTTTTAACTTGTTCTTATCTCGCCAGAGATTAGAGTTAACGGTGGTGACCTACTAAGATTTGTTGGTAAATTCACTCGAAACGATAGGGATTAGATCATTCTTGCTGGAGAGCTGAAATAGATTCTATGTTGGAACACCCTTTAGATGACTGTTCAGTGCAGTGACAATGTGAAATTTAGTGAGTGCTCTCGTGTTTTGTTTGTTCCTCTATATTTTTCGTGCAATAAAAAATAATTGCTGCCTAAAATAAGCCTTTAAAAAAAATTGTGCCAAATAAAAATGTGTTAAAAATAAATATGCTAATTACAACAAAAAACTTGAATCATTCTTTGATTTCGAATACAGTCATTTAAAGTGGGCCGAAGACTAACGGGTTTGCCAATAAATTCTTATAAGGAATTCATCGTAGAACTGGCCGCTGTAGGTGTGTTTACATGACGTTTATTTTACGACATTTTTTATGCTTTCAGCGTGCATAAGGAGAACATTATCAGTAAGGATACGAGTACACAAAGTACAGGCACAGTAACAAATAAGAGTGAATCGGAGAAGATTATACACAGCGAAACGGTCAGCGATGGATCTTTGGATCAGGTGAGGTTATTGCATTTATTTGCATACGTAAATCGGTTGTGATTGCACTGTATTTGTATCCTAAGATTACTTGATTGCATTTTGAAAGTAGACCAAGACGATCTCGGTATTACTTTCACATGTATTTCCACAACAGTGGAGTACTAGGCTTCCTATAACAATCACCCTTAAATTAGACCTTTAAACAAAACTTTTCGAATTTTTTGCGTCGTCCGTCGATTCTCTTCTAATCTGTTGATTTGAAATTGAAAGCTTAGGATATTTGAAGATGACGATTCTTTAGTCACGGTTAAACATTTATTAAATTACTAGCTTTTGCCCGCGGCTTCGCTCGCGTTAAATTCGGGTAACACAGTTCCCCTTTCCTGATTTGCAGGTACCTGCTACCTGTATGTTTTCCCATGCGCCTTATTTATTGTAATAGCAAAGTTTTCCCTTTTTTCCCTCTATCTCCCTCTTTTCTCACTTAAAAAAAATAGCCTATGTCCATCTTCAGGGTCTCAACTATCTCTGCACCAAAAATCATCAAAATCGGTTTAGGCATTTAGACGTGAAGACGTAACAAACAAACAAACTCACTTTCGCTTTTATAATATTAGTAAGGATTTAATATCGTATCTCACCGTCCTTGAATAACAAAATCTTTATCGATATACGTAACAATGCAATTATTCGCTCCTGATTCTAATCTGTATTGGTATTAAAGTAATCTAGTAATTTACTAATAAACTTAAAGATAACGTGTAAACAGGACGACTTATAAAGTAAAATTTAACCTATATTTTCCCGATTTTGATCCTAAGTAATGTTTTACGTATTATTTATGTGTTTCAGGTGAAGAAACCTCCAGTGCCATTGAAGAAGAGCCCTACGCCCACGTCAGGGGTGGGCGGTTTGTTTAGTGGGCTTAAGAATAAAATGTTATCGTCTACGGACAAGTAAGTTTCACTTTGATATTCCTAATAAGCTTTATAAAAGTAGATCCCCAAGATTCCTGATTGTATAAATGAGAAGACTTGAGCTGGTAAAATTTTCAAAGCTAGTTACGATTTATAAGCTTTGTCCACACTTTCCTGGGTTTAGGGTGGGTCTTCCGGTGGATTCAGTGTTCGAATCATAAGTCATTAATACCAATAATACTTTTTGAACATCAATCTATAAGGCCCTTTACCATTTCCTAGTATTTATTTTAACTGGGTAGAAAAACTGGCGAAACAAAGTTCGACGACACGGTTGACGCAGTGGCTGAGCAATCGACCACTGCGCTGCGTTTCGCGGGTTCGATCCCCGCACGGAATAAATATTTGTATGGCCTACAGGTAGTTGTTTTGGGTCTGCCTGTTTGTTGTGTATGTGTGTTTAAATGTTTGTAAACGCACCCACGATACAGGAGAAATTCCTAGTGTGGGGTAACGATTATATAAGAAAAACTCCCCAGCAACACATCTCTGTGCTCATCCAACGATAACCTAAATATGCTTTAACTAAAATCGTAATCGTTGTTATTTCCAGAGAGAAATCGTCGTCAACAACAGTATCGAGTGGCAGCAGTAGCGGCGGCGAGTGGGACCGACCCGACGGCGCCGCGCCCAGCAAGACCACGCCGTCTGCCAACAGTCACGCCAACAACGCCAACACATTCGACCATATCGAACGGAACTCCTTACTCAACGACCCCAGAGCTGGCAGGTAACATACAAAGCTACAGCAATAAGGTTTTATGTATTATACCTGAATATTACGAAGAACATGGTTATGATAAACTGGCAATTAACGTTTAATTTCTGTAGACACTGTGGACACTGTGACATGCTGGGTCACAGTGTCCACAGTGATAAAATGCAGATTGATTTGATTATTTATTTGTTTAAACTAATAAACAGTTTTTTTTTCGGAAGGGAATTCATCAAATAACTTTGGGGGTAGGGGGGGGGGGCGGACTTTCACTGACAAAAACCCCATCCTTGTCGCTTCTTTTGCCCTTTGTGTTCCGGGGCCGCGGTATCTCTCGATTAACCCATCCACCCTGGTTGGCAGACCCTCTGCTTTGCTGACATCTCTTTAAGGCGTGCGTGGAACACGAATGCGCCGTCGACACGGGGCAATAAACAGTTCACGTAGTTGCGGCCAAAGGATTTTAAAACAAAAAATATATATACATCTGGCGACAAGACAGTCTAGGCGATCAGCATCCTATTTGCTAAGCATGGAGACTGCCTTTTTGGGATCAGATTTTCTCAAACCTTTTCACTGTATACGAGGTTTACTACCATTTGATTAACTAAGAATTTTATTTGTTATTTCAGAGTAAAAGCACCTCGGCGCAGGCCGCCTAGTCAAGCACTCCGCGAAGATACTCCACAACTAATAGGATTAAGCAACGGACACGAAGGTAACCATAATATTCAAATTATGGGCAAACCTTACAGTTAATCGGTGTATCGGACTGAGCACAGTTGTTTTCAACGCCCGGTTACTGCCATAGTAGTCAATATGGTATTGTAGTAGCTTGCCTTGATAATCAAAGCTCATTTGTTATTGCTATTTAATGATTAGCACTGTTTACTAATCAGTAATTGCTTATTATTTTGCGACCCAAGTTTGGCTGTAAACCTTGACCCTCCAACCTATGGTCTAGGTAGTGTAAAATGTCATGAATTACTTAACCAATTATTAAAAAACAGCCTTGGAGTTTTGTTGTTAAGTAATCACAAAAACAAAAAATATTTAGAAATATTTCTACACGTCATTTACATGTTGAGTAATTCCCAATAAGATATCATAGGTGGACTTGCATCCGAACCTATTTAATCTATAATTATTTGCAATTCTTGTCCACTAACAAATCAAAGTAACATCTAACCTAAGATAAACTTGCCACCCAACATGTATACAGAGTGTTCACTTATCTTCTATGAATGGAATTCTACTTGACCCAGATATCAATGCTATGTGACCTATTTACTTTCAAACTGTCTTATTTATGCGTAAATTGTGTTGAGTTGCACATGTAATTACGATGAACACACATCTGTATCAGAAGCTCTAGTATTATAACATAATATTACTCCTGTAATTCTTAAAGGGTTAGACAGAGGTGTACTCCTGCCGGGGTTACGACAGAAAGGGCTATAAAAGGAACATGGTTCGTTGGTTGGTGGGTTTTAGACAAGTCTGACACCCCAGTGTTTATTTAATGATTTCCCATACGCAAATTGAAAAAGACGTGTGTACCTAATATAATCATCATCACTAATATTCGCCAGTTATGTTACAACTCCCCTATAATAGGAGGCGAGCTTATGACCATAAACTTGGCACATATCCAAACTCCGTAGATGCTACTGTGAAATTCATGACGAAAAAACCTAATAATACGTGAGGCACTGGATCGGGGCACACTTTTTTTTGCCAAAAAAAAATTGAAAAAAGTGGCTAAAAGTCGATATCTTCTAAATGTAGTAAAAAAACAACCACTTCTGAGGACATGTTAAGAATGACGCGTGCGCATTGTTTTTGTTTTTCCCCGGTAATAGTGTTCCGCTTGACTCCGCTCCGATAGTCAGCCATCTTAGTAATCGATTGTCTCTGTTAACCTTGGCCTTGTCCAATACAATACGAGCTCAATAATGCTCATAGAACAGCCATTATGTGCTTGTTGAAACACAATGCCTCATTTAGTGTGTTACTTAGTAAAAATAAAAGGCAATATAGGTAACTACTAAGACTAACTAGCTTTTGATCGCGGCTTCGCTTCCGTAATATATGGAAGTTAACGAGAAACAACATTTTAAATGTAGCCTATGACAATTTGAGATAATGAAGGTTTTTGTAAGTGAAAGAATTGTCCGAATCAGATTAGTAGTGCTGAACATTACCGCGTACATACTAACTCAGAAACAAAATTTTACGTCTATATAATGATACTAGCTTTACCCAGCGGTTTCACCAGCTGTTCAGCTACTTAGTGTCGAAGCGTGGTGTAATAATTTTAGTCTATTCATTTCGTAAAATAATGGCTATGCAAAATGTTAAGTCAATCCCGCAAAGAAATCACGTTCTACCATACAAACTTTGCCACCCTGTTTACCCCTTTTTTTTTTTTGCGGATGGAAAATCAACAAATAACTTCCCCCGCTCTGAGGAGCGGGGGGAGTTTCAGACTTGTGCTGACTAAAACCCACCCATGTTCCTTCTATTGCCCTTTTTGTTCCGGAGCCGCGGTATCTCTTAACCCCCTCAGGGGTTGAATTTTGCAAAATTCCGTCTTAGTTCACAAGAGGTGCTCACGCCTACGTCCTAAATGGCCCTCATGCAAAATTTGAGGCTCCTAACAGTCAGTGAGTAAGAGAAAATTCTTTTATATTCTGGTTTTCTGGATTGAAATAGAATAGTACCCCAGGCTTTTGCTTTCTTGGGCGGAGCACCGCCGTGCCCTCGTGGAGGCGATCGGCGGCGGCGATCTCTCGCGTCCGGCCCTGGTTCAGGCCATGGTCCGGAGCGAGAGGGAATGGGAAGCGGTCACCACCTTCTGCGAAGCAGTAATGCTAGCAAAGGAGGTGGCCGGGCGTTTGAGGGAGAGAACATCTGCCGAACCCAGCCGCCGCGGGAGACGCCCATGGCGCCGGGCGCCGCGAGACGACTCCCGGCCACCGTAGATGCGGGCCTGTGGACGGTGAGCAATGGGTAGCTCACCGTCCGTCCGTCTATTGACGACAGGCCGTGTCGACGGCGCGTTCGTGTTTCACGCGCGCCTCAAAGAGAGTCAGCAAAGCAGAGGGGCTTGCCAGGGCCTCTGCCTGCCGGGGTTGCGGGTTGTTCGAAAGAGATACCGCGGCCCCGGAACGTAAAGGGCAACAGAAGGAACATGGGTGGGTTTTAGTCAGTACAAGTCTGACATGCCCCCCCGCTCCGCCCAGAGCGGGGGAAGTCATTAGATGATTTCCCATCCGAAAAAAAAGGCTCTTGCTTTTTTTTTGTCTTAATTATTTACTGCCATAACACGTTACTATAACCCATATGATTATGCTTAGAAATTAAATGATAAACAAAGCGAGTCTGACTGCACTTCGAAAATACCTACCATCAATTATTTTTTTATTCGTACCGTTCTCACCGACTCGACTCGGTCGACTTCGGTCCGAACGATAATCCTTTGTTATAAGTTACAAACTTACTACAACACCATGAAAAAACTCTAAAATATTTTTTACTTACAGGCGAAAAACCACCAGAAAAAGCAGTACGAACAGAGCATCCAGAAGCAGCGGAAGAAATCAAGCCTCGAACTCGCGAATGGGAGAAACATAAGGCGCCGTGGATGGAGGAACTGAAGCTGAACCAGGCTAAGAAGACCAGCTTCATCGTGGACGGAAAGTCGCGCCTCTCGGGACCAGAGATCGGCGTGGCTAGCAAGGCGGGCAGCGGTAGTACGGACAGGTAAATTTGCTGTTTTTGTACTAAGTTGCGTAAGTTCATAATAGAAAAAGAAGTTGGGTAACATCCTACCAGAAAAAAGGGCAGAATTTACATCCACATTTCACTCGCCTATTGCATACCAACCGTTTGCATATTCAGTCTTTGGCTGAAATAAATAGAAAAGTATTTTTCATTTATCTTGTATTGCTAAGCCTATTTCCACAGTCATCTCAGACAGTTTAATAAATAATTTAATCAGTTTAAAACTTATTTTTATTTCTTCTTTTCAGAATCCTAGACGTTGGTCTAGAAGAAAAAAGATCAACTCATTCTATGG
Source organism: Ochropleura plecta (assembly GCA_905475445.1). NCBI lineage: Eukaryota > Metazoa > Arthropoda > Insecta > Lepidoptera > Noctuidae > Ochropleura > Ochropleura plecta. The sequence continues at coordinate 13,065,860 of FR997731.1, read as the reverse complement.
AAATGTCAAAAAGCACGTCATCCATAAGCAGTCGAATGTCAATAATGGAGAGCTTTGAGGAGGTAATGTACTAGTTCAGTGTCACTAATATTTTTTATGTCGTTTATTACGAACATTACCAAAATAAGCTATTTTTATAGACTAAAGTTCGTCATTCGTTGGACTCAAAGAAGGACGCTACGCCCGCACCCCGAGACACCGAGACTCACGCTGTCAAGCCAGTACAATCACCCACCGCTGCAGGTATACTACAATATAAGCTTATTATATATCCGTTATCTACACCGTTTTTACAAATTAGTTAAAGAACTTTCTGCAAGTAAGACTAACTCCTTTCGTCAATAATATGATGTGATCAATCTGTAACTGATCGGCAGGTCGCACTATCATGTCGATGCTGGATGAGATAAAGAAGCCGCACGCGCCCCCGCCGCCCACCAGCGCGCCCCCCGCGCCTCCCACCAGCGCGCCCCCCGCGCCCCCCACCAGCGCGCCCCCCGCCGCCGCGCCCCCCGCCGCCGCGCCCCCCGCCGCGCCCACAGCGCTCACAGCGCCCACCACAGCTCCCCCCGCAATACCAACATCCCCTATCCCGCACTCCGCCACTTTGCTGTCTGCAACCATTCTCTCCTCGCACATCATCCCCGACAAGTCCCCCAGCGCCAAACCTGACAAATCGCCCATCATCCCCGAAGTCACCGCTCTCACCAGACAGACGAGCAAAACGAGCACCATCGAGAGAATAGAAAAGTCACTAGAGAAAGTATCTACAAATGCTGTGATCGGAGACAATCCCAGCGCGGGCACGTTGGAGAGGCGAATGCAATCCCTCAAAACGGAAAAAGTAGAATCCAATGACGCGTTGATTACGCAGCTCAATAATAGGGTAAGACGTCAACAGAATGATTGCTATCTTCGATAGAAATGTCAAACATAAATATAATTCGATCTTTTCATTCACAGATAATGAATTTGGAGAAGCTCATAGAAGTACAAAACACAGTTTTCAACACGGCCATCGAGGATTTAAAAGCGAAGCTCAGTCAAGAGAGCGAGAAACGGCAAGCGTTGCAAGCCGAGCTTGAGAAGCTGGCGCACTGCGTGACGCAAGTGTAGCCATTGCTGCGGCCTCCACTCGAGCACAACGTCTGCGCTCGTGGACGCGCCAACTCAAGGGAATACTCTAGCTATGTTCATTTCTAGTTAGACCCAAACGTTAGTGCCGTGTGTGGCCGTGAACGCGGTGTTGAGAATAACGGTCCTTGAAAAAGAATAGAAACATTATCGTGCTGGAAAGTAATCAATTGAATAATACTCTTTGGCTCATTTTGGTTGTTACTGAATTTTATTTAAAAAGTTTATTTCGGCACCGCGTTCATGGTGTTCCAGAGCAGTGTTTCTAGTTAGGCCCAAACGTAAAAGACTTCTGCTTATTCGTCAAGTGCTAGTTCGCGGGTGCGCTCAACGTATGGTTTCGCGACCGGTTCTACAGTTTTACGAGACGGCCTGTTGAGTAGGCTGCTTTATCTTCAGATAGCGATTTATTTTTTGTAAGTCAGTACTTGTAAGCTTTTACAATATTCATGATGGTGTATAATCATTGAATTCGGCGATGCTACGTAGCTCGCTTAGTGATCGAGGTACTTATTTAGTCAGTTTTGTTGTATTTCTCATTTTTTAAACGTCACTAATAGCCGTAGTGTCTTAAGAATAACTTTTATATTGTGTATATCAAGACCAGAAGAGGGTAACTACTTGTACCTAAATTGTTCAATATTTGTATATTCTTTATCAATGCTAAAGTAGGCTCTATTATATTATTGCCTATTTTGTTGTTTTCACTGAAAAGTATAAGTGGATGCGTCATTTAAAGTATTTTTGTTATTTTCAGTAATAAGTGCTTTCGTCAAATGAGTGTAGATGATAGTAGCGTCGTATACGTTAACAAAATTTTGTGCCATTATATTTGAACGATGCACATGATAATGTTTTAACTGAAAGCGTATTTTAATGTATAATACAAAATTAAGTAACATGTGATGCAAGTAGATTACGTCAGCCTAATATTTTGTGATTAACACATTCCATTTTGACTTGTATAGTGTAGTATATACGTAATATCGATTCGATCTGTTACTGGGCGCATTGTATTAACCAAAGCTTCATTTGGAACGGCATTAACACAATATCATATTTAAAACTATTATAATTATGTATTTTATCGAGATCAATATTTTTATGTAACAGTTAATATATTTTTGTACTTGTACAGAGATTGTTTACGTTTTATTTAGACACCGAGTGTACCTTTTTGTAAGACATATCTCGATACATATTTATTTCTGAACTAATTAAATATCGATTTCGGATCACTATTGTATTGAAAATGTGTAACGCTAATTCAAGTATAATTATTCTTTGTGAAATTAAACCCAGGTTGTGTTTGGCCATCCATTGTATGTTGGCAATTAAATTATTCGAAATAGATAAATTATAAAACAATTGAATCATGGCAACTGATTAATATAGTTGTTAATTAATAAGTAAATGCTTAGTATTATTCTAGAGGTTGTAGTTTTAGGCTACTATGTGATAGACGATGCCTAACTAACGGTATGTTTTTAACTAACTTTGTAAAACGTTCCAATGGCTTTAATCATGCACAAATTGAGTCACACAAAAAAAATAGAATTAATATTTTATGGGATTTGATTTCGACCTTAATAAAACTTTATTCAGTCAAATAATGCAGACAAATCAAAGCATTTTTGTTACTAATTCATATTTTAAGTGAAGCTGATATGTTAAAACCATAATATTTTTTCTCCTATAATTCAAGAACACTGCGATGTTAATGTTATTGTAACTTTGAAATTAATACAACGTATTTTTAATAAGTAGCTAGAATGATTATAGTCATTCTCAGACAGCTTTGTATATGAAACGTGAGATTCGTGTTGTATTATTTTTTACGGGGTTGTACCTGAGATTTTTATAGACTGCAGATGTATATTGATAAACTTACGTAAATAATGAGCAGGTAGTCAATTCAGACGTGACATTGGTAAAGTTTCGCGGCATTGAAATTTGCATTGACGCAAGAAACATCTATTTAGGTGGGTATTGTTGCATTTTTATGTACACAAGTTGCATTTCTGAAACTAATTTAAGTAATACATTCAATCATTGATAAAATAAAGTCTTGGATTTAAATCAAACTTAATCTTTTTTTCCTTTTTGTTCGTAGCAGATATTCACTATTCAGCTTATAAATTGGGGCTTTGCAAGGTTGGAGAGGTGTGAGCTGAATGTAATAAGATTGCAGAGCGAAATTTTGACTTTTTTCGTACAATGTCTAAAAGTATGTGGTTATTTTTTATGTACGAGTATATGGATGTCGCTAGCCCACTCCTTGTTGCTTCTCATAACTCACCAAGCTAATCATTATCTTTTGTTAGCAGCAGATTCGGAGCCAATTGCAAATGCATTTAATCCTTTATGTAAATATATATAAATACATAACTAGTTATTTTTAAAATGTTGTACATAAAAGCTTGGTGAAAAGTACATAACAATAATATTATAAAGGTTTATATGATAAACCCTAGGTAACATTGTATGATATAGGACAATTTTTGATGTAATTTTTAGTACTTAATTTATTTTTATGTATGCTATACTTCCGACGATGCATTCCTACGATTTAAACAATTCAAAATATTCATATGATTAATAAAATTAAATAATAAAATATGTTTATGGATAAACTAATTATTGTGTTTCTCTAATTATACCCTTTGGAATGCAATTACGCATTATGACTATTTAAAACCACTTTAAATGTCGGCGAAAGTGTTGAATAATGTGAAAAAAGGTATTAAAACCAGTTTCATTGTCTTTGACATTGTCAATCAGCGCCGCCTATTATGACCAAACAATTAAATACTAATTTAGTACTTGAGCAGCAATATGAAACGAAACTGCATATATAAATCCAATTGCTGCACAGCATCTCCATTGTTGCACTGCAGGCGAGGTTTTATTCTACAGATTAAGAGATGACACCAAAACAACTTAAAAGCTTCCTAGGGTTGCGTGTTGTTCGAAAGAGATAACACGGCCCTGGAACATGACAAAAGAAGGAACATGGGTGGGTTTTAGTCAGTTATAGTCTGAAAGTCCCCCCGCGCCGCCCAGAGCGGGGAAGTTATTTGATGATTTCCCATCTACAAAAACAAAACGTGTTTTTTATCCAATATTGTTGAGTTTAAAACTTTGTATTGGCTACTGTTTTTTTAAAAACTAGCTTTGCCCGCGGCTTCGCTCGCGTTAAATTCGGGGTAACATATTTCCCCTTTCCTGCCTCTCGTGCCTTATTTATTGTTATGGCAAAGCTAAGTTTTCCCTTTTCTTCCCTCTTTCTCCCTCATTAGTCACTTTAAAAAAAAGTAGCCTATGTCCGTCTCCAAGGTCTCAACTATCTCAGTACCAAAATTCATCAAAATCGGTTTAGCCATTTAGGCATGAAGACGTAACAAACAAACTCACTTTCGCTTTTATAATATTAGTAAGAATCTTTTTCCCATTTTTATTAGAGCTCATATCTCTAAAAATAGCGAAATTTGCACATCACCTTATTTACGCATCACGGGTTGTTAGTAGAGGCATTGGAAATAGTGATATGTGAGCAACAATGCTGCGGGGCTCAGTTACCAAAAAAAGAAAACAGCTGCGGAGCTTTTGTTTGCCATAAATGGCCATGAATGGCTTTGTAGTGCTGCGAACCCATATAAAAGTCTTCAGTAGGTATATTCAAATATTTCATTTATCCAAGTACCTATACAAAGCGGAAAGTCTTGTATACTATTTTCGCTGTAGCATGGTGCGCGTGACATTAGATGAAAAGGCATGTTTATTGCTTCATACTAATACATCCCATGATCCCATCACTAAACATGTCTGTGGGTATGACATTTAGGGTTAAAACCTTTAAGGCATGATCAGAAATCGAGGTAACGTTCCAGTTAGAAGAGGAATGGTACATTTTACTAATGCCACCATGCTACAACGAAAACGGTGAAGGTTTAGATGCAACGAATTCATTTTGTTAATGATTAGTTACGTCAACAGGAATTAAGTAGGTACGATGTAACTTGAGAGCAAGGAGATTGGAGACTTATTTGGACACTAGGAATGTTATCGTAATTTTGTTTTATCTACGTTTTGAAATTTGACACACGAATGCGAATGCTAGCTGACAAGCGGGAGTATGACACTAGACAGAACGATTTGTTACTAAGTAGTAATTCTTTGTCTTGTCCCCTCTATTACTCGTAAATTTGCTTGAATTAATGTTTTTTTTGGAACGATAATGTAATGTTATATAATAAAACGTATTCTTTAGATCGTAACATTTTTTAATATTAATATTTACATCAGTTTTATTCCTAGTTGTATGGCGTGTGAGACCTACCTATCATATTTCAAAATCCTAGATTACTTTAGACAAGACTTCATTATTTACAAACTCTGAATAGGTACCCACAGTTCCTACTTACTTTGAAAATCTTTCACTGACAAATACATAGTAATCTATATTTTCATTTCAATAAGGTTGCTAATGAGTTGCTGCTTTCAGAGGTAAACTAACTGAAAATGTCGTCTGTATGTTCCACTTATCATAATGCATGACATACATAATATATTGGCATATTAGATTATTTGAAAAAGTTATTTAAAATGATATTCATTCAGTGGAGTTCACAATTTTGTATGTAACTAGGAACATATAAATTCTTTTACACGATTATATTGCTTAGAGATGCTTTCTTTCTTTATCTCCTAGTTTTACGTAGTTTTTCATGCACTATATTATATATAGCCTTTATATAACTTAATTCTATTAGCCTAATCTATTAGCACTTTTGAATGAATGATAAAAATAAATGTGGTCATAAGTCGCTATTCAAAATAAATCTGTTGCCCTCAGAATGCTTGCCAGTGTACTTGTAGTTGCATTTACCGTAGGCACCTGTAATAAATAAGAAAAGTTTTAGTAGGTAAGTACATTCCTACTTAAAAATTCAACCTTGTTAACTATTAACATGTCTGGCAGACACCTACATTACCATAATCTAAAAGTTACATGTATTTTAAAATGTCATGTTTTTGGTCATACTAAACAGAATTAATTAAAAAAAAAAAAACGGAATACATACGTCCGAAGTCGTATATAAAATATAATAATATTATGCAACATCGCACACAGTTTTATTATGCCAGCCAGCCTATCCTGTGCCACTCCGGGCAAAGATTGATTTCCTCAATCATTGTCCATTTAATTACTCGTAAATTTTAATAATAGGGTCATAACATCAAGCAGAATTTTGGGGAAACCGGCAAGTCAAAAAAACAAAATTTTGAAGACTTCAGCTATACAACGCGGATTGAGCGCTCGCGGTGGAAATGCCCCTCTCCCTCTCGGCCGAGGATCGTTGGGGATGGCGGTCTGTGACCCAGCAGTGGAAATATAAGTGAAATGATGATGTAGTATAAGTATTGCATACCTCTATGTTTGCCTAACGCGCCTAAGTCGAGGGGCAGGGGCCGAAGTTGTGGTCCTTTAGTTTGCAGTGACGGTGTGAGGGGTGCATCGAGTTCATCGATGGGCGGCCGGCGCACGCGCATGAACTCGCCCCGCGTCGCCGCTTCCTTTCGCTCAGCCGTAGACACGCGGCGAGAGTCCAGAAACCGAAGGTTTGGGAGCATGTATATTACGAAATATCTGGATAATAACATTCAATAACAAATATCAAACCCTGTTCCCAGCACTAGAAGAATAACAATGATTTATTTTTAAAGGATATTTTTTATACCTACCTTTTAAAAATTTTGAGATAACTTGCTAGTATGTTGAATGTACTAAATTAATGAATGAAATATGCATGCCTAATTCAAAGTCTTCACTAGTCTATTTTAAATGTGAATTGATGTTTTCACTGCCATGGATTTCAACAGAAGTTAAATTATTGTAAGTTATATTCACATTTCCACAAGTTTAATAAAAGTAGTATCTACTGTAATGTACATTAATGTTGTGGTCAGATAATGCCAAACTGCATAAAAATGAATATCTTAATCTGCCTGCTTTGCAAAAGAATAATTATTAAACATTTGGGCGCCTAAATTGAATATTCAAATTGCTTGATTTATATTATCTACTATGTCAACACTGAAACAAATTGAGCAATCCGAAAAAATGCTCAATATTAAAAAAAAAACAAGTTGTAGCCCGAATTACAAGTTTTTATGTTTGTATTAGGAAATTATGAGCACTATTTCACAACTCACCAATAAATCTCGCAATCGCTAAATACAAAATACATGCTCATCAATAGCTCTAGCGAACAGTACACCAACGCGGTATCGGCAGTCCAGAGACCAGGGCCGCCAGTTATTGTTTGTGATAACAGCAATTTTCTTCGAATGTATTAATTACCTGTATCTTTGGTAGTCTGAATCATCCTTATCAATGTCTGACAGTTGGTTAGGGCACGCTTTGTTGCTCAAGAGACTCAAGTATGATAATGCAGGGAAGTGTTTGCTTATTTTGTTTACCAGCTCGTCTAGGTTAATTATCTGGAATTACAATACAAGGTGTAAACTTTGACAGCACGATTAGCGCAGTGGCTGAGTGATCGAATGCTGCGCTGCGTGTCGCTGTTTCGATCCCCGCACGGAAAAAATATTTGTATGACCTACATGTAGTTGTTTCGGGTCTGGGTGTTTGTGTAAGTATAAAATATTCGTAAACGCACCGATATATGAGAAATTCCTAGTGTGGGGCAAAATTTTTAAAACAGAAGATTTCACGCAGCCGGTAGCCAAGCATTGCATACATCAAATAAATTAAATGCGCAACAAAGTTGCTGGGAAACAACTTTTTATTGGGGTGACAAATATAAAACTAGGTAGGACTCAATATAACGCACTCTACATAAGTACATGATTTGATCACGTTCAAATGACTCTCGAATTTGTTTTAGCGCACGTATCTCAAACAATAATGGTCTTTGTTACAGATGAGTAAAGTTTCTTCTTAACAAAAGTCATGTTTGTATGAGTTTTCCATTTAATTTTATGGTTGTTTCGAATGAGTTGTGTCAAATAATATGTATGTACTTTTACTCTGGCTATGTAATACACAGCAAATGGGTACCTACTTACATATAAAATAAAGTGTTGAGTATGTAAATAATATATAAATAAGTAAATGGTGTAATAAGAGCAGAGGAAGACAACACAAATGATACAACCATTAAAATAAAAATAAATAAAATTCATTTATTTCGGATAACCGAGATCCATATTTTGTTACAAACGGCTGATTCTCTAGTGTTAGTAGTAAAATAAAATAAAACATCAAAACAAAGGCTGACAAAGCAGGAACAATGTGTCCTACGAAGGTCCTACTTGATCAACCTCCGAACAAAATGCCTGCCATTAGTCGTCACAGATAAAATTAAAAATTGTACGGAATGACGGTTGATATAAACGTGAGGAGAGAGAATATGAGACCAGAAATATTTGTAGTGTTAAATTAGTTAATCACAATAGACACAGCTGCATTTGAATTTTAATAAGATGCATCTGTTACAGACTCGCTCTCTGACTATCTTTGGTGCGCCATGCGGACTCCTTCATACTATGAGCTAATAGAATTTCTTTGAATGGCATCGGCCGGAATGCTTCCAATAAAACGTTAATAATAATGTGAACTCAGCGGTATTGATAGCCCGTATTACAATGTTCATTTACTCTTATTTTTACACGTAGCTACGGCTATGCTTTTATGTTCAAGTATACCTAATATTAAAGTATCGATATTCTAAGAAAATGCAGTTACTGAACGCAGTAAAATTGAACCGTACCACTTTTAAGCAAGCAAAAGGAAAAACAACCCATAAAGTTATTTTCTAGAATAATCAAAAAAAAATTGATAAGTACTAAAAATGGTGATGTTTTTCATTTAGACTTTTTCTTAGCTGAATCAGGTTCATACTTCATATTAAACTCGAGTCTTACCTCATTATTGTTGAGCGAAAGAGTTCGCAAATGCGACATGTACGGAAAGGATATGGCGTCACCAAGTTTATTGTTGTCCAATATAAGTTCCTCCAGTCGGCCAAACTGTTCCAGTCCTTTTAAAGTCTCGATACTGTTGTAACTAAAACCAGACATGTTTTAGAAGATATAAGTCTAAACTGACATGTTTACTAACATTATAACTAACACTTGAAACGGGATATTTACCAACGAAATATCGGAAACTCGAAACAAATAACAAACATGGTAAATACCCCGTTTCAAGTGTTAATTATAATGTTTTAGAAGTCTGTACCATAAATTGAATGCGTCCACACTGATTTTAACGAATAAAAAATTTCTTTAGAGTCATAATTAAGATTCTTTGGTCGCAAGTTTTCATTCTACTGATACATTCTGAATATAGATTTTGTCTCCTGAGAGTAAACCTGTGATAGTGTACGTGAAAACGTTCAACCAACGAACAAAGGAAGATCTTGTTTTATTACATAATTAATGTTTACTTTATTTTAATTATGATTTTAATTGCTGTAGCAATTTGCAATTTAAGATAACAAATATAGGACAGTTTATTGGCGATAAGAAAAGAATTTAGAAACTGGGCCAAACGGATTAAAAACCTGTTTTGAAAATATTCTTAAATTATATTTAGTTAGAACAAGGAAAAAATACACCAATTTACAACCTGGTTTTGGTGAGTAGGTATGTTATAAATAGTCAGACTTATTATTACGAATATACTTTAACATCAACATTTTTTTTGTGTTTGTCTTAATAGTTTTAGATTTGCAAAATTAATGGACCTTAGATATAAGGTAGGTAAGGTAATTATCAGAAATCAGAGAGTGTGTCAAAAACTTGCAAGATTCCACCCAAACAAAAATAGTTGAATTAAAGCTTGAAAAAATAGGTACCAACTGCTGTATTTGTAATGGTAGTAATATGTACTATGCACAGTGCAGTAGTACCATCATCATCTGCTTACTCTTTTCCCAACTTTGTTAGGATTGGCTTCCAGTCTAACCGGATAGAGCTGAATACCAGTATTCTATATGGAACGACTGCCTAACTTCTCTCCACAAGTAGTACTGGGTAATACGATAGCGCTTGGTAAGACTGGTTGTCAGACATTCGGGACACAGAATACCTGTAACGACTGTCAAAGACAGCCGGGACCAACAGCGCTAGTAGTACCAAACTCTCTCAAAAGTAAATAAATGATACCATGAGATGGGGACCTACCTTAGATCCAAGCATCTAACTTTAGCACCATACATTTTTTGCAATGCTGGGGGTATCCTTCTGCAATCTTGTCCGCAGTAGCTCAACTAAAACAAATTAAAACCTATTAATTATATAATTATCCTACTAATATTATAAATGCGAATATTTGTGAGGATGTATGGATGTTTGTTACTCTTTTACGTCAAAACGGTTAAACGGATCTTGATGAAATTTGGCACAGAGGTAGATTATGATCTGGAATAACACATAGGATACTTTTTTTATATCACGCGGGCGAAGCTGCGGGCGCCAGCTATATAATTATAATTATTTATTATCATGCACATATTTAAGTGCACTTCCTCTTAATAACATGCTAATAGAAAAATAAATGTCATTTGATACATTTATTTTTACATAAGGAAGTTAATAATGGAAAAGGACACAGTTTCTATTGACACGTTTCAACATAATCTTATATTTATTGATCGCACAAGTTTGCCTATTCATCGACTTATTTGCGTAAGCACAAGGAATTCAAATGATTAAATACTAAACTAAGCTGCCAGTGATGAAGGTGACCAAAATTTGAAGGAAGACTCGTTTGCGGGAGAAAATTCATGATGCGATTTATTGATAAACCTTAGTTATAAGGTCCGACTTAGTTAGTCCGTTACCATATCGTTATTAATGGAATGTATTTTTACGGACTTAGAAAAACAGAATGTTCTCAATTTGACTGTTTTTTTTTGTATGTTTGAAAGGGTCTCGCGAAGTGTTCCCATATCAATATTTATTTATATTGCTTGGGTAGTTTAAAAACTTTATCTTTTGTAATAATACATTTCATTGTTTCACTGTTTGTGGACATCATCATCTGCCTAGCCTTTTCCCAACTATGTTGGGGTCGGCTTCCAGTCTTACCGGATGCAGCTGAATACCAGTATTTTACTTGGAGCGACTGCCTATCTGACCTCCATAACCCAGTTAATACCGGGTAATACGATACCACTTGGTAAGACTGGTTGTCAGACTTTTGAGACACTGACTACTGTAACGACTGTCAAAGATCTACAAATGACAGCCGGGACCAACAGCTTAACGTGCTTTCCGAGGCACGGAGGAAACTCGGTGTGTAACGGGTGGTCACCCATCCACAGACCAACCTAGGCAAGCGCGGCTTAACCTAAAGATCGGACTGAGCGGCTGCTATTATTTAGCTACGAGCTCCTCTCCACGGTTTGTGGACGATATGCTTATAACTTTTAGCAGCATTGGAAAATGAACTCTATAAGAATTTGTGTGAGACAACATCATACCGTAACTAAAAAGCCTGGAATAAAATACTATTTGCAAAAAAGATATTTTATTGAGCAACTTTTTATACCAAATATATTATTATTTTAAGAAACCTTGTAGGTACAGTTGTACTGCAGCTGCGTAGGAAACTATCAGCTACTTAAAAATAGTAGTGCTCGCGTAAATATCTGAGCACTATTGATCGAGTATTGCTATAAGTAATAGAATAATATATCTTCCTTGTTGTGCTAGGTACATTTGTAATGTACTGCAATAACACAGATGAAGTATTTTCTTAGCAAAGCGTAAATAGCAACTGAGCAAATCAAGTAAACTGGACTGCGCTGATTACCAACAAATAATTTGTACAGAAAAAGATGATTTATTTATCCTTATCAATTACAGCATGTTTGGTTTAAACATAAGTAGATAAGGTTGTATGATACTTAAGAATCGCCCATTTTCTACAATATTATTATATGTACTGTACCATGTTCCTACTTATTGAACATGAAACTAATTGGATATTTTGGATATAAAAATTGTAAATTCCTGATAGTCATTAAAGTACTCAAGAGTAAATTTCGTTAAACTATACTTGCAGTAGAAGCGTATATAGCCATTCATCATCTGCCTAGCCTTTTCTATTATGGTGGGTTGGCAAGTATTTTGCATAAATCGACTATCTGACCTCCACAACCCAGTTCCTAGTAGTTTATACGACACTGGTTGTCATACCTTTGGGCCCCTGCCTGTCACTACTGTCATCATCTGCCTAGCCTTTTTCCAACTTTGTTGGGGTCGACTTCCAGTCTAACCGGATGCAGCTGAATATCAGTATTTTACATGGAGCGACGTGTGGTGCCGGCCTAAAAGAATAGCACCAACCCAACTCTGCCCGCGGGTGTCGTAAAAGGCGACTAAGGGACACAAAACCGGGGGGTGGGCAGCAGCGCCCCCTGCATAGCAAACCAACAACCAAACTGCGATCCCCAACCCGCATGCCCAGCGTGGGGATTATGGGCACTACCCCTCGATGATGGCACGACAAAAAAGATGCCCTCAGTTCCCGGCCGCCTCGCTATTCCTGGCCATGGCAGCGGCCATGGTAACGGCGGGGCAGGGGGTGCGAAGAGTCACCGGGCTACGGCAGGCTGCCACAAAGATCTGACCCTGGCAACGTATAATGGATGCACTCTGAGGCTTGACCACCATCTAGCGCAGTTGGAAGTGGAGTTAGAGAACATTAAATGGCATGTTCTAGGGTTATATGAAGTCCGTAGAGAGGGGGAGGACACCGTAACCCTGGACTCGGGCCATCTTCTCTACTTTCGCGAGGGGGATAAGAAATCCCAGGGTGGCGTAGGTTTCCTCGTCAATAAAGCCCTCTCTAACAACGTTGAAGAAATCTCCAGTGTGTCGACCAGGGTAGCGTACCTGATCCTTCGGCTGTCCAAGCGCTACAGCATGAAGGTCATTCAGGTTTACGCACCGACCTCGACACACCCGGATGATGAAGTGGAGGTTATGTATGAAGACATATCCAAAGCCTTACACAACACCACCAAGGCCCACTTCAATGTTGTTATGGGGGACTTTAACGGCAAGGTGGGAACACAGACTGGCAACGAATCCCGTAGGCCCGCATGGTTATGGAGTAAGGAATCACAGGGGGCAAATGCTTGTCAACTTCCTTGAGAAGGAGGGACTGTTCTTAATGAACTCTTTCTTTAAGAAACAGCCTCAAAGAAAGTGGACATGGAAAAGCCCCGACACTGTGACTAAAAATGAGATCGACTTCATCATGACGGATAGCAAGCACATATTCAGAGATGTCTCAGTGATCAACAGGTTTAATACCGGATCTGATCACCGACTTCTCCGAGGCTCTCTGAATATCAACTTAAGGCTTGAAAGAAGCCGACTGATGAAGTCCACGCTCCGACCTAACCCAATCCATATCATGGCGGGCACCGAGAAGTTCCAGCAGCTTCTCGGGAATAGATTTGTTGCCTTGGAACCCACTGACGACGTTGACGAGAGCCTACACAATCTGGTCGAAACTCTGAGGGATGAGGGCATCAAGTTCTGTAGGACGCAGCGGACTGGCAGGATATCCAAACTCTCGGCTGAGACTCTCGGGTTGATGACAAAAAGACGGGAAACCACCCATGCGACTTCGTCGGAGAGGTCAGACCTGAACAAGCAAATTGCGAAGATGGTACGGCGCGACCTTCGGAGCTCCAACACACGCCTCATCGAAGAGGCGATAGAGCGAAACCGAGGGTCTAAAGTATTCACTCAGCAGCTTGGCAGGAGCCACCTGACGAAGCTAAAAACGCACGACGGGAGGACCGTATTGTCAAAGCCAGAGATCTTCGCCGAGATAGAAGATTTCTACGGCCGATTATACGCTGCACATGCCTCTCATTCCCGACGAGATGACCACGATTCCAGAGCCACCCTGACTCGCCACTACACCCACGAACTGCCTGACATCAGTCAAGACGAGATCGTGTCAGCTCTGAGGCAGCTTAAAAATGGAAAAGCCCCCGGTGAGGACGGAATAACATCAGAGCTTTTAAAAGCTGGAGGAGTCCCTGTTATACAGGAACTACAGAACCTCTTCAACGACGTCCTTCACAGTGGGAGAACTCCAAAGGCGTGGAGCGGGAGTTTGGTGGTGCTCTTTTTCAAGAAGGGTGACAAAACCCTCCTTAAGAATTACAGACCCATCTCGCTCCTGAGCCATGTCTATAAGCTGTTCTCACGAGTGGTCACGAATCGTCTCGCCAGGAGACTCGACGAGTTCCAGCCGCCGGAACAGGCCGGGTTTCGCGGAGGATATGGCACCATAGACCACATTCACACAGTGAGGCAGATTATACAGAAGTCCGAAGAGTATAATCAGCCCCTGTGTCTGGCCTTTGTGGACTATGAGAAGGCCTTTGACTCTGTCGAAACCTGGGCTGTTCTGGAATCCTTACAGCGATGCCAAGTAGACTATCGTTATATCGAGGTGTTGAGATGTCTGTACGAAGCCGCCACCATGAGTGTCCAATTACAGGACCAGCAGTCTAAACCGATCCAATTGCGCAGAGGAGTTAGACAGGGGGATGTTATATCCCCGAAACTGTTCACCAGCGCGTTGGAGGATATGTTTAAGACGCTGGACTGGAAAGGAAAGGGCATCAACATAAACGGCGACTACATCTCACACCTACGATTCGCAGATGACATAGTCTTAATGGCGGAGTCGCTAGAGGAGCTGAACCAGATGCTGGACGGCCTAGCTTCAGCCTCGCGACGTATCGGTCTTGGCATGAATTTGGATAAAACCAAAGTCATGATCAATGGCCACATTGATCCGATGCCGGTCGTCGTACATGGTCACCTTCTCGAAATCGTTTCTGAGTACACTTACCTCGGGCAGATTCTGCAGTTAGGTAAAAACAGTTTCGAGAGGGAGGCCAAGAGGAGGATCCAGCTGGGCTGGGCAGCGTTTGGGAAACTACGCCGAGTTCTCTCGTCATCCATGCCGCAATGCTTGAAAACGAAAGTTTTCAATCAGTGCGTCCTACCCGTCATGACCTACGGAGCCGAGACATGGTCACTCACGGCAGGGTTGGTCCATCAGTTCAAAGTCGCTCAGCGAGCTATGGAGAGAGCTATGCTCGAAGTTTCTCTGAAGGATAGAATCCGCAACGAATACATCCGACAGAGAACCAAAGTTATCGACATAGCTCAAAGAATCAGCAAGCTGAAGTGGCAGTGGGCTGGCCATATCTCACGAAGAACCGACAACCGTTGGGGTAAACGTGTTCTTGAGCGGAGACCGCGACTCGGCAAGCGTAGTGTAGGACGCCCTCCGACCAGGCGGGATGACGATCTAAGAAAGACTGCAGGCAGATGCTGGATGCGGCAAGCTGAAGACAGGGCGCTATGGCGCTCATTAGGGGAGGGCTATGTCCAGCAGTGGACTAATATAGCCTGTTGATGACATGGAGCGACTGCCTATCTGACCTCCACAACCCAGTTAGTACTGGGTATTGCGATACCCCTTGGTAAGACTGGTTGTCAGACTTTCGGAACACTGACTACCTGTAACGACTGTCAAAGATCTACAAATGACAGCCGGGACCAACGGCTTAACGTGCTTTCCGAGGCACGGAGGAAACTCGGTATGTAACGGGTGGTCGCCCATCCACAGACCAACCTAGGCAAGCGCGGCTTAACCTAAAGATCGACCCGAGCGGCTGCTATTATTTAGCCACGAGCTCCTTACTCCCCTGCCTACCACTACTGTTAAAGATCTATAAATGACAGTCGGGATCAACGGAGCTATCACAGAATCGGAGAAAACTCGGTATGTAAAAGACACTCATCCCCTTCCTATAAATTAATTTCAAACTTCTAAGAGATTACCTTTTAATCTAATGCTAATTAGCTTATGGATACAATAATCGTGTCTTAGGAAACGGCCAAGTACATGATGGCAATGGTATATAATTCATTTTAAAAACCGGTTTGAGTTTGCATCCAAATTCGGAGCTTTAGTTAGAGGTCTTGGTCTTTCTGGGACTGCAAGCAAAACAGGTAATGGTAAAAAAAAGAAATCAGACGAGTTTTTTTGGTCGAAATTAATCCCGGCAGTAAGTTTACGTGGGATAATTTTTCAACCTCCACGTGGGCAAACCCGAGGACTGTTATGTTCAGAAACATAGAAAAGAGCAACAGTTCGTAATTAGATTATTTTAAAAACCTACAAATATCTCGATTATGTAATCAAGAAATTATTACCTGCCCTTAATAAGGTAAAGTTACATTTCTGGTAGAATTTTAAGGTCGTGTCACTAACTGATTTTATTTGTGCGCATTGTGCTTGCTTTATCTTTCCCGTGCGGCGCAGGTCATTTTATTAGCTTCATAACAACGTATCTACTGGCAACGATGTGCACTACCCGTATACATCTACATGACCGTCACACCATATATTATTTTGACCAAAAAAGACATGACTTGGTCTGTAGTCATGTATTTTTTTTTAAATGGGAATTCATCATATTTTATTACTTTTCCCGCTCTGGGCGGAGCAGGGGTCAGTGTCAGACTTACAGACTAAAACCCACCCATGTTCCCTCTTTTGCCCTTTATAACCCGCAACCCTGGCAGGCGGTGGCCGTGACGGGCCCCTCTGCTTTGCTGAAATCTGTTTGAGGCGCGCGTGGAACACTAACGCGCTATCGACACGGCGTCAAGTCATATCTAGTGTACAGGTTACACTATTAGGGTGTTAGGTATGTTAAATTAAACAACAGTCTGTCTCCAATGAGCACGTCTTACTAGCACGGCGGACCAGAAGAGAGTGAACGCTCAGTCCATTAATATGACTGAGCGCGCCCCCACCACCGCTCGCCCTACCACTAAGCGTGTCGGTATTTATTATACGCTACATCTACCTTTTACAAAATTTTAAAAATAGCATAATTTCGTATAAATATAATAACATACAAATCAGTTTATTTCAAGAATAATCATCAAATAATTTTAATAATATTCCGTTAAACAATCACTTATTCATTTTCGTCACACACGTTGTTACAGGCGGTATCGCTATTTTCTGAAAGCTTATTATCCTTATTTGGTCAAACTTCTCACTTTCCTTACTATATTTCTGCGCAACCGCTGTCCACTATTTATTCACCAATGTGTGTGTCGTATCCTTGAATGTGGTGGATAACTTGTTTTCTTTATTGTATTCTCAACATATACTTTTTTCCCAATATCTTTCCTAGATTCTGTTGCTTTCCTCTTTCTATCTGCATTTTCTTTTCTTTGCAGAATCTATGTTTTTAGTCAAAATCAAAATATTTTTATGTCACATTGGCCTACATGGGCACTTATAAATAACATTCGAGAAAAGGTGCACGGTTCGGGTTGGTCGTTTCCTATGGAGAAGAACCGGCAAGAAACTCCATAGTCACTCTTTTAAAATCATTTGGTTTTACAATGTGGTTGTTACAGCGTTAGTACTTAGATATGAGAGGACAGCGTAGGCCAGGCAATAAGTCATTGCTTGCTTTACAAAACGCAAAATAAAATAATAAGTTAACAAGCGTCTAAGAATCTACAAGGCCAACAATGTCCACTCATTCACAATAAATTGCTTATAAAGAATCAAACAGTTCTGCCTCTTAACTTCGACATTTGGAAATTTTTGTTTGGAACAACTGGATACCAAATTCTTTACAAAAACTTTCAAACTGAACTAACAAACTGCCGACCATGATCAGCGGTAACGCTTACGGGTGCACCTAACCGAGAAAATACCTCTTTAAGCTTGGAGTGTGCAGAATCTATGTTAAATGTTTTCATTTGTTTATATCTACTACTAGCCTAATATATGTACTTTAATTTACTAATAATATTTGTACTTGAATAATAAATGTGAGTAACAGCACTTAGAGAGTAACAGCTTTTAGGACACTACTGTAAACTATATTGAATGTCTTTCCATTTGGTGCTGATAAATATAGATTTCGGGCACTGGACACTCACGACCATGCTACATACAGCTGCCACACACATACTAGTGTTTACCCTTGCGCCTTATTTATTGTAATAGCAAAGCTAAACATTCCCTTTTCTTTCCCCCTCTTGTTTTACTGATCTTTTCACATATCTTGTCAATATGACTAATCCAGGAACATTTATGATCTAGATCTGTCCCAAGAAAAGTCATACTATCTGATTGTTGTATACTTTTATCTTTATAATTGATGTTCAAATTTATTTTATTCCAATTGTTGTTACAAAATTGGACATATTAGGTTTTTCTTTGTTGGGTTTAACCTCTCAAGGACCCCCATTATTTAAGATAATTTTTAAGATAAGATAAGATAATTTTTAAGATAAGATAAGATAATTTTTATTTGTGCAAACATGAGTGTACATACAGTTTAGCATGCAAGATGACAATTTATAAATGAGCTGTCACGTTTGGCCTATCAGGCGTACAAATATATAATGTTGTCAAAACTTACGAAACAGTTTAATATGTAGAACATTTAACATGTAGAATTCAATGATAAAATACAATGCAATTCAATTCCAAAATTATAGTATAATCCGATTTAAATCAATATAGCATAATTAAATTCATTCGCAACATAAATTTAACAGTTCATTTAATATCAATAATTTTATCATTTAGGAAGTCGCGTATGTCATAGTATGCTTTCCCTTGTAAGTGTCGTTTTAGCTTTATTTTTAATCTATGGACATTAAGTTCTTTCCACACTTTTGGAAGTTTATTATAAATTATGGGGGCCATACAGAAAATGCTCTTTTATTTACGTCAACTATCCGTCAAGCACCGCCGGGCGGATTCTTATCGTATGTGTAATCTGATTTTAAGACGTGTCTTTACTACAAATACAGTTTTCAATCGATCGAGGTTTGGTGGCACGAATTTGTGCCAGCGGGGCTCAACGGTAATACTTGTTTACTGGCACGTTTTTGTGCCGCTGGGGCTCTAGAGGTTAAAGTTGCTTTTTTTTTCTTAGTTATTACTTTGCTCACATTACTATTGATTTCCTCATATATAGTTTACTTCATTTTTTAGGAATGGTTACGGACATACCGTCTGCAAAGACTACGCAAGGATCATCAGTTACTTTTGTCAGGTCATTGATATATATAAAAAGGGTGGGCCTAAAATATTGCCCTGTGGAACGCCTTTGCAATTGTGACCTAATTTGAATTTGGATGTCAGTTCACCTTTTTGGTTTGGCTTATCCAAAGTAATCTCTACAATGTTCACCATCACTGTCCACTTTGGAACGTAGTCTCATTTTCATGGCTACAATGCCCGGGTGGCTTTGGCCACAAGAATGCGCCAATGGATAGCCATGCGTCCAATTTAATGGATAGCCAATGCGTCCAATTTAATAGATAGCCAACGAGTCCAATTTTAATGGATAGCCAACGCGTCCAATTTAATGGATAGCCAATTCGTCCAATTTAATGGATATACAATTCGCCCAACTATTGTTCTATATTTCATTCCTGACTAACTTTAGCTCTGAATCTCCCTCACAGGCTTGCCTTTATTCACGCAAAGTAATTGCTACAGGATGATATTGATCAACTACCAAGTATAAATAATTATCATCATCAAAAGCTTGTGTTTGTGTATCGTGCCAATAAGAGATGATATCCGTATCTTTGCCTAGTTTTAGTCTTAAAAGTTCGCGCAAGGATTCGGTCTATGTAGCTGAATAAGGGATCCATTTTCCTACATAATTTACTAGCCCTAAGAAGCTTTGTACCTCCCAATTACTGTTGGCGCTCGCAACGATTCTATCAGTATCGGGTCATTTAGTTCCCTTCAAAATGGTTGAACGGGGCTGCCGTCATGTTCATGAACGGGCACTGACAGTCGACTATTAGCCGCCACGGTTTTGTTTAAATTAATTCGTTCATTCATCTATTAAACTCTTGTTTTTGCTTTTACTCTGGACGCTCTTAATGTGCTCGTTTTTGTACATCGTTCTCACATGTATGCATAATCTCAACATGAATGATATATCCATGATTTTGTAAAAATATTATGATTTAAAAGAGCGTTCACGGAGCTCTCTGCCCATTCTTCTCCACAGAGATCTGCGCTTTGGAATGGCAACTACAGTATTTAATTTTTCACAAGCTACTATGTCTCGTGATTGGGACTGTAGCACAATCCTTTTTATTTTCATGACATTCAATATGCCTGTAAAGGTCTAATCGTAATAAATGCTTTGAGTTTGACCTCTGCCTAACCCTCCAGAGATTACACGCGTGATTTTATGTCAACTAAAACAGTTTATTGACTAGACAATCAGCCATCTTACTTTACTTTGATAAAAACATAGCCTTCGCTTAGTAATTACCGACGCCATGTTTTCAAAGGAAAATACAATAAACAAATTACATTTCTAAATTCCCACGACGTTCTCATGCCTAACGCATTATTTAAAACGTTAATTCAGTCATTAATTTTCCTTTTTTCTAATGCATGAAAGTTTCAAAATGAATAACGTTAAATTTGTGTATAATTCAGTTTGAACAATCCAGAGCTTTTATTTTAAAGGGTTTTTATTAAGCGCGTTTTGATTCGTTTAGCAGAACATTGTTATCTTTTAAAACCCGTAAGACATTTTTTTGTAAGCCTGTGCTATGTTCGGCCTCGTCGCTTCGTTCCATAGTGGGCAAAGGATGCTTTTCCCTAATGATAGCTCGATTGGCTCTCATATCATATGTACACAGATGCGAACATCGCAATCCGTTTTTTTTTTTTTTTTTTTGTTGACGTTGCTACGTTAGTAGCGATCAAGTACAACTCAGGCGCACGCTCGAGTCTAGTGGCGGTAGGTGTATTTCGACGGTTCCTACGTACATAGGTATTTTATTTTTTCCACGTTTTTTTTTTGGAAAAACTTATAGATGACCATTTATACGACACTTATTCGTTGTATTTATAATACTTGTTATACGTCTTATACGATTTCTAAAACAAGGTAAATAAGTTAAATAAAAATCGTATGTATTAATTATTTCAACTAATAAGTAATTATTTTGTCACAAGTCTGCTACCATAAATAAAATAACATAGCGAGGAAAACTGTTCCACCGTAATACAGTTTATACTAGTACGGGGAACAGAGTGACTCAGTTCTGTGTTAACAACCATCTATAATGAGTACCGACAAAAAGTGTCTACTACCTCTACTGCTTATTTGTAAGTTGAATTGTGCAAGGTTCTTATTTTGCTTTATTGAATAAAAACAAGTTTTTTTTTTTTTTCAGCATGTAGATAATTTATAATCTAAAGCCGATGATACAATAAAAAAAATACCATTTTCGACATGTCCTCATGCACGCAGGGACCGTCGACTTTGTTTTTTTTTTTTTTTTTTTTAACGAGATTTTTTTTTCTCAACGGAATTACTTCCATTATAGGTACCGTTCCGATTTTCATCGAACTTCCCTTGATCTTATTTCACAAGATCATTTAGGTACTGTTTGGTTACCCAAACTACCTCTTGAAGGAATTATTTCCTTTATAGGTACCGTTCCGATTTTCATCGAACTTCCCTTGATCTTATTTTACAAGACCATTTAGGTACTGTTTGGTTACCCAAACTACCTCTCTAAGGAATTACTTCCTTTATAGGTACCGTTCCGATTTTCATCGAACTTCCCTTGATCTTATTTTACAAGACCATTTAGGTACTGTTTGGTTACCCAAACTACCTCTCTATGGAATTACTTCCTTTATAGGTACCGTTCCGATTTTCATCGAACTTCCCTTGATCTTATTTTACAAGACCATATAGGTACTGTTTGGTTACCCAAACTACCTCTAATAACCACGTTTTTGTTGACAGAACAGAAGTAAAATAACATAATAAACTACAGTGAGTTATTTAATATCAATTACACTCACACTTATCAAGTTATTGTAACTAGGTATATTATTATATTGTTGTGTATGTAAAAATTATATAAAAGAAAAACATATTTAGGGTTATACTGTATACAGGTAAGTAAGCCATAAGTTCTCATAAAGTTTGTCTAATGAATAAGATTTTATAATATAATACCCGGTGACCTGTAATACAGGTGTTTCACTACCCACCACAGGCACCAGTGATTCACAAATATGTATTAACTTGTTTATGCCAATAAATAATTTATTATTATTCATAATATTTATGAAATCGTGTATTGTAACAATAGCTACTTCGAAAACACTGACATTCAAATTATTAATTAACACCTTTGATAGTTTTGTTCTATCAACGACTTTCATTTGTGGTATATTTTGATGTACAGGTACTTCGATTAGTCAATAACGACTATTTAGGTACCAACCAAGTAACCAAATCAGATTTATCTTGAAATATTCCTTTTGTGATCTCAAAGCACACAAATTACGTAAATTAATTAGAATGCTGGTTTCTAAAATAATAGCATACGTAAGCTAAATAAGCCAATCGTTTTAATTATTGTGTCATAACCAAAATTATATTTAAATTCGTTATTTTATTTCAATAATTAGGTAACAATTTAATAATTACGTAACAATTTAATAATTACGTACCCAGATTTAATAAAAGTAAGTAATTAATTCATTTTAAAACCCAGTTATGGGCTACATGGAACATCTCAATGAATAAAACTGATTAGTCACTGATTTACCTCTTTATTCACAATATGTTTTGAATTTTGGTACATACCTTACACTTATGCAATCCTGGCACGGTCGCCACTTGTACAGGTTACACTATTAGGGTGTTAGGTATGTTAAATTAAACAACAGTCTGTCTCCAATGAGCACGTCTTACTAGCACGGCGGACCAGAAGAGAGTGAACGCTCAGTCCATTAATATGACTGAGCGCGCCCCCACCACCGCTCGCCCTACCACTAAGCGTGTCGGTATTTATTATACGCTACATCTAGGTTTATGTTTTCTTGAGTAGATTACTTTTTTACCCATATTTTTTATTCTTCTTCTTTGCGTGTTGATAAAATTCATATTGTGCAGGACAGGACGCTTCACACCCCATATTTTTTATCGTAATTAGATTCTGGTTGTATATATTCAGCTTATTGATTTTTTTATGGCTTAAGTAACTAAGCCATAGAGTTACTCAGGCGGCCGAGTTATTTTTAAAGAACGTGGTTAATCTTTGTTTTCTATTTGGGTCTTTACTTAGGTATATGTAAATAATGCAGTCAGACCGGTTAAGTCTGGCGAGAAGTATCGTGGCTCGGTTATCGTTCTTATTTCATATCGAGGTGAGGTCATCATTAAGATGCGTGCTTTGGAAACATTGATCTTGTGTTAAAGTTATGTAGCTACGTACCTACTTACAAGTTTACAACACCTACTACTTACATAAGTCATAATACTTGCAAACGACAGTTCACTGATAAGGTTGAAGAGTTAAGAGGGTGTTCCGAAACTTGGCAATGTTGCATATAGCTTAGTCAAGTATTTCGCTATTTTAATTATTTTATCAATATTTTTATATAATATCGAGAAAGCAATACCTACCCACAACTAAATCATCAGTGCAACGATATTAGTTTTTGCAATTCATAAGCATTGTTTAGCACAACGTGATATTTCTCCCAGGTGTCACCCGAGAGAAGAAGAAGAGAAGAGGTGGCCGGGCGTTTGAGGGAGAGAACCTCAAACCAGCCCAGCTGCCGCGAGAGACGCGTCGAGCGTCGCGAGATGACTCCCGGCCACCGTAGATGCGAGCCTGTGGAAGGTGAGCAATGGGTAGCTTACGGGGCCGCGTTTGTGTTCCCCGTGCGCCTCATAGAGATGTCAGCAAAGCAGAGGGACCTGCCAGTGCCACCGCGTGCCGGGGTTGCGGGTTGTTCGAAAGAAATACCGCGGCCCCGGAACATAAAGGCCAATAGAAGGAACATGACACTGACTGAAACCCAGCCGTTTTAGTCAGTACAAGTCTGACAGTCTCCCCCGCTCCGCCCAGAGCGTTGAGCCAAGTTATTTGATGATTTCCCATACGCAAAAAAAAGGATAATATTTCTTTTAAATTCGGCATTATGTAACAAACCATGACAGCGATATTTTTGACAGATATTAACGATGGTTTTAAGTATTGATTGACAGGGAAAAGAACTTGCAGGGTCTATGGGTTATGAGACTCTATTTTCGAAATACTCAGATCATTGACTAGGCAGGTAGGTGTTATAAATTATAACATGACATCAAACGTAAAAAATAAACGCGTGTAAAGCCTTGATCTCTCTAATCCAATACTGTGGGACATTGGCTGTCTGTAGATAACTGATAATACATCGAGCAAAGGTACTTTCGGTAAACAAAGAACCTTCTCTATGTCCCTCTAACCCAGGTCAAGGTCAACCTAGAACAGTTAATTGACATTCGATCGTTATATAAAATGTTACAGACCGAAAACAGTTACTTTCGCTTGTATAACTGATGTTATACAAGCGAAAGTAAATGTTTTCGGTCTCATTGTCTGCATGGATCTCATTATCAATATGTTTGAAGGAAAATTGGAGGTGATCTTACCTGAATTTCTTCTTCTTCCATCAAAATACTGACATGAGAGATGTGTTCCAGTCTTCGATAATCAGGTAATACCAAATTTTCAACAGTCAACAACTCTAATCTATACGTGAAGCGCTTTAACACTTTATTACAATTCTCATTTTTTCTCATACGAGCAACTACACCCCCATACTGGGTTATTAATACCAACAATTTGTAGATGCCTGAAGGAAATAAATACGATTCGAAGTATGTAAGCAGCAGAACGCCAACATTGAGAACGTTCCCGAAATTTTCCGTAAATTTTCTGGACAAAGCGTCCATGTAAGACGGCATTTTGGAAACCACTTCCTATTTTTTTCACTACATATTTGTCTATTTCACTGTTATATGTATTAGATAACTGAAATTTCCGAGCAAAGTATGTTTATGCCATATTTTCAAATAAAAATGTTAATTGCTTCCGTATGGTAAGTAGGTACACAATTTGTAAAATCACGCCCTTCACTGCCTAGATAAACTGATTAATTTTAACTGAAAATACACTTGTTGTTTAATATGAATATGTTCAACGATAACAACAATAACACTTCTAGTTAACATGTTCGTGAAAGATTAGAAAAGTAATGCGATGCAGTTTCTTCGTGCTATCCTATTTATGGCACCATTCATTCATAATTTAATTACTGCATACAATGTAATGTAGTGACTATGCAAGAAGATATTTCTTGACATGATTCCACTTGAAGTGGGTCAAGTTTGTGTGCTAAGTTTGTGGCTTAATTTAGCTGTGCAGAGTCGCATTCTGACTCTCTAAACCCGTCAAGGAAGACACGGGCCCGTCCGAAAGTGGCGAGCTACTTCGAAGTGAACCCTATTCTCAATTAATTTCGGTGTTCTATTTATAAAACACATAAGGGTTAGGGAACACTGTCTATTCGTGTTGTTATTCATTCTTAGTTCGGGCTTCGATCGAACCTTATGCCTGGAGGTGATACGGAGTACGAACCACTCGTAATTTCGGTCGGAACTACTGATTTAGTGCAGCTAAAAAGTACATATTGTGACTAAAAGAGTGATGGATCTGAATGTTGATAGACGGAGAGCGAGAGGAAGGCCCAAAAAAAGATGGATGGATTGTGTAAGGAATGATATGAAGGAAAAAGGAGTAAATGACGCCGTGACGTCTGATAGGATAGGGGAGAATGGAAGAAGAAAACGTGTTGCGCCGACCCAAAAAAGAATGGGACTAGGGTAGGAAAATGATGATAGTGCAGCTAAACTTAGGCAAAATAGGTGCCCAACCATTAGTTTGCAACTGTCGCTTTACAGTTGCAAACTAATGGTTCGGCACCTATTTTGCCAAATTGATGGATCGCTTGACCTAACGATAATACGCAAACGTTCGTGGTAGTCGTGGTCATAAAATGTGGGTGCAAAATGACCAGAGACAAAGTATCACCATCATTTTTCTGCCCTTGTAACGGCTACCAGGTTATCGCTAGTTACTGTTGCACATTTTAAATGTGACAGATAACGCAACAGATACTCGCATATTTTATTTTGCACTGTATTTTTGTTCAGTTGTCTCTGTGACCAATAAGTAGTTTTTCTTTCTTTTTATTTCATTTCCAGTTTACAGTTGCCTAGTGATGTATAAGTGTAGGAACAGTTGCATAGTTGCCTAGACTGCATGTAGTGTGCAAATATTACACATAATTATTTTCATAACTATACTTATTTGGTTGTGTTTGTTGCAAACAATTTAACTAAACTGCTAACGGCTTCTTGTTTTGTTTTTAATTAAAATATCACCATTCTGTTTAAATTTTTATTTTGTATGTAGGTATCTAATCTATTTTGATTGATAAGGAATAAACAAATGAAGATAGAACCTAAATTATAATTTGTGCTTGCAAAACATTCCATGAATTAATAACTGCCACAGCTGAAGTAATTAATAAATACTATACTATCTATGTTCATAGGTTTTTATAACTAACCGCTCCAGTCGTTTTGGAGCCTATATTCAAATAAGCTCCAAAACAACTGTATCACCAAACAAAGAAATCTTTCCATATATTCCTTTCTTTAATTACTTGCTGTCGATTAGTAGTTAGATTTCATCAATCTTTGTTAATAATATAATATTATTATTGTGATCATGTGAAACTTTTGCTTTGATTGAAATATTTGTATTTTATATACCTTCAGTATTCTGTTTTTAGAAATTGCATAGGTGTTATTATGTAACAATTGTCTGTGACTATTAAAAATGCCGGCCAAGAGCGAGTCAGAATCGCACACCGAGGGTACTATACAAACGGCCATAGCTTTTTACTGCATAGACTTAGGTTGATTTTTTCACAGCACAAAAGGACTATAGATTTGAGATTAAGTTTTTAATTTTAACTCGATACCTCCATGCATTCACGAGATAAAGGGTCTTGACAGACAGACAGATGAACAACAAAGTGATCCTAGAAGGGTTCCGTTTTTTCCTTTTGAGGTACTGAACCCTAAAAAACATATTTTATTCAAATTTCTATTATAAAACTTGATTTCAGGGAAAACAATATCTTGATATAGTATGTAAGTAAAAGGTAAACCTGTATATATAATTAATTTAGAGTGGTAAAGAATGTTTATTCTATTTTAGTTTATTTTTTGGAGATTGCTACTTTATAAAACTTGGCTAAAGGAAAATCAGTATTTTGATTAGGTAAGTTAAAGGTAAAGCTGAATACATATTTTTTTAAAGTAGAGAAAACTTGTCTATTCTATTTTTTTTTAATGTTTACATATAAAGAGAATAATTCTAATAACTTTCTGGATTAACTTGGCAATTCTAAAAAGAAAACCAGCATAAATAAAGAAACGCTGCTTTCAAAAATGAATGTACTATGTACTTTTGAAACTTAAAGATTATACTTTAAGTCTGCGCTTCAGTAAAACAAGTTTTTAAGCACCTCAAACTACAATCTGTTTAAAATAAGTACTTAATATCAGTTCTAAATCTATTTTTAACAGTGTTATCTATTAATATTAAGATAAATAAAATACTTACTTGACCCTTTTCGAAATACAAAGCGGTGTTATTTACGTGGTTTTCTTCCATTTTCCTGAACACAATATTGATTCTTTGATTGGTAATATGTATTCAAAAGTTTTTCAAAAATAAAGAAAACTTACAAAGCACCCAAACATCTGAACACTGCTACTGATTAAAATAAAATTAATGCAAAACAACTTATTAGCTTTGTTTACCTTAGTGTTTTGACAGCAACTTGACGTACGGGTTTTAATGACAGTTAGGGCGAGAATTACGAACTTGAAGACAATTTAGTCGAGTTGGTTGAAGTTCGCCTAAGAATGGAAATGGTAAATAATATGATTTAAAGCTATCGATAAACTAGGAGTTAAAAAATAGTTACACTTCCTACTAGAAGCGAAATATCGATTGCAAAATCGAAATATCATAAAATCTCGAGACTACTGTTGGGATCGTAACCACTGGGCCAGACTGGCCCAGTGGTTACGGTCCACCTGCCTTGGTTTGAAAAAGCACCTGCCTTGGTTTGGTAAGGCAGGTGCTTTTTTTCAGCATCACACGGTGAAGAAAATTCATAGCCCATGTCTCGTGCTAAAATAAGCGCGCATGGTGATAAATGAACCCCTCAAAGAAAAAAGCATGTATCCCATGCATGTTGAAATATGATACTAATACTAAAAGCAAATTAAGTTTTTGCAGCAATTAATAACTATCCAAGGGCGGATCCAGCTTTTATATCAGGGGGGGGTCACCATGTCGCAGACAGCTTGTCTCCGTAGTCTAGTTCGGATACATATAGCTATACTTAATATTATAACGGAACGTGAAACTGTGTTTGTCAATTTTTCACGTTAAATGAAACCGCTAAACGGATAGGATTTCATGGGGTCGATTGCATTGGTCTTCCACTGCAGCGGAGTTACCTAGTCGCAGACGGAGTCACTGTCAAATTCTATTTTAATTTAATGGGTGCACACTGAAGAACATTACAAACTTATATGATGAAATGTATTCTTCGTTTGTGTCGTCTCGCAAAACGCCTTATAAGTTCCTCGTCATCTATATTAATTTATTGACTTGTGAACGTGCAAAAGAGCTGAGCCCGTCAGGCGGTCTTCTGCCAAGCCAAGTTTTGTCGCTTCTTAGTGTGTAAAAAGACCTTTCCGCCGTTGCAACACTAACGGGTAGTGTCGCCAGAATACACAAAAAAAACTTCTTATGTTGGGATCAAGTCTTTATCACATTCAAGTTCAAGTTACGAGGGTCGAAATGGCCAGCGGAATGTTTTGATTTCGCTGCCATTTCACTTTGCAAAGCTGGTAATCATTTATAATCATTGACACGAGTAGTCTAGTAATCCTTACTAATATTATAAAAGTGAAAGTGAGTTTGTTTGTTACGTCTTCACGCCTAAATGTCTAAACCAATTTTGATGAATTTTGGTACAGAGATAGCTGGGACTCTGGAAACGGACATAGGCCAATAGGATTTTTTTTTAAATCGAGAAATGAGGAAAAAAGAGGGGGCGCGTTCTTTAGGGCGGCGCGCCGCCCACTACCTGAACGCGCCCCAAAAGGTGTTAGCCATAAGGCTGATCCGGGGCTACCGCACGATCTCCGGCGAGGCAGCAAGTCTCCTTGCCGGACTGCCACCGTGGGATCTGGAGGCGATAGTCCTCGCGCGCCTGTTTGAGTGGCGCGCGGAGGCACTACACCGGGGGGAAAAACCGCTGCCGCGGCAAGTTGCCGCTCGGCGGGCAGACCTCCGGTGTGATCTCATGGTGGCATGGAGAGAGCGACTGTCGCAACCCCGTGCAGGGCACGCCACAATAGTGGCGGTAAGTCCCCTCTTTAAGGAGCGGTTGGAGAGGCGTCATGGCGTCCTCACCTACCGCCTGACGCAGGTCCTCACCGGACACGGAATTTTCGGGAGGTTCCTGCACATAATTGGGCGGGAGGAAACGCCCGGGTGTCACCAGTCACCATTGTTATGATCGATGATCAGATAGTGGCGGTCTGCCCAGCATGGGCGGAGCACCGCCGTGCCCTTGTAGATGCGATTGGCGGCGGCGATTTCTCGCGTCCGGCCCTGGTTCAGTCCATGGTCCGGAGCGAGAGGGAATGGGAAGCGGTCACCTCCTTCTGCGAAGCAGTCATGCTAGTGAAGGAGGAGGCCAGGCGTTTGAGGAAGAGAACCTCAAACCAACCCAGCCGCCGCGGGAGACGCCCCGGGCGCCGGGCGCCGCGAGACGACCCCCGGCCACCGTAGATGCGGGCCTGTGGACGGTGAGCAATGGGTAGCTCACCGTCCGTCCGTCTATTGACGACAGGCCGTGTCGAAGGCGCGTTCGTGTTTCACGCGCGCCTCAAAGAGATGTCAGTAAAGCAGAGGAGCTTGCCAGGGCCTCCGCCTGCCGGGGTTGCTGGTTGTTCGAAAGAGATACCGCGGCCCCGGAACGTAAAGGGCAATAGAAGAAACATGGGTGGGTTTTAGTCAGTAAAAGTCTGACACGCCCCCCCGCTGCACCCAGAGCGGGGGAAGTTATTTGATGATTTCCCAACCCAAAAAAAAAGGGAGAAAGAGGGAAAAAAAGTGAAAACTTAGTTTTGCTATTATAATAAATAAGGCGCAAGGGCAAAAACTACAGGTAGCAGGTTCCTGCAAATCAGGAAAGGGGAACTGTGTTCCCGAATTTAATGCGAGCGAAGCCGCGGGCAAAAGCTAGTCCTTACTAATATTATAAAAGCGAAAGTGAGTTTGTTTATTTGTTTGTTACGTCTTCACGCCCACATGGCTAAACCGATTTTGATGAATTTTGGTACAGAGATAGTTGGGACCCTGGAACCGGACATAGATTTTTTTTTAAAGTGTGAGTAATGAGGGAGAAAGAGGGAAGAAAAGGAAAAACTTAGCTTTGCTATTACAATAAATAAGGCGCTAGGGCAAAAACTACAAGTAGCAGGTACCTACAAATCAGGAAAGGGGAACTGTGTTACCCCGAATTAAACGCGAGCGAAGCCGCGGGCAAAAGCTAGTAGTTTATAAAAGTTAACACTTTTCTATTTTTTTACGAGTTATTACAACTTCAATCAATCCTCCCGCGTCCGAATTTGTTCGCCATTTGATAAACAGAGCGGGCGCTCGGGTAGAGGGGTTGGCTCGCGTGGCTCGCTGGTGCGCGATAGAACAATAGCCACAGCGGCCACCATTTGTATTTTGAAAATATAAGCATTTCTGGAACAAACATGTGGAATAAGATTGATAAACTATTTTTTTTCTTATTTTTAAAAATTATGAGCTTTCAGTGCAAAAATCCTTTAATTTTTTTTAGAAATTCAATCCAGTGAAACAAAAAAACGGCTGGCTGAATTAATTTGGCTCTTCGTAGGGTTTTTGTGGACATATTGAACTGAAAAAGGCACACTTAACATTAGTGGTTTCCTCAATACTTTCGAGCCAGTGCTTGACTTTCCAAAAAACCACCAAAAGCCGTTTTTTTTGTTGCAATGTCAAATTCATGTGACAGAAAAAAAATCTTGGAACCCACCTTTAACTTAAAAAAATCTAAAAAAAAGGTGTTTTTTCTTGCTGGTTTTTCTAAGATTACTCAAAAAATCCGCGAGGTACAATATTTAAAAGTTATAACCCAAAAATTAGACACTTGGAGCTACAATTTCCTATTTTTTGGTTTCCCGTACGACAATTTTTCTCGTAGTTACGGTCTGTTCAAAATGTCCAAAAATTTGTTTTTTTTTATCGCTTATAATGTAACCAATACATAACAAGCACAGTATTGTATTATTATGATTATGTGCGTCTTTCGCCTATAATTTGTTAACGTTAATAAATAAAATTTGATAAAATTGCATTGCCTACCTATGACCCAGCCTGTTGCCCAGGGGGGGGTCATGACCCCCATGACCCCCCCCCCTGGATCCGCCGTTGTAACTATCAATCTAACTTTTTACTACTTTCTATGTTTTTCTATAGGCTAAACATTATCGAGAGTTTATATCAATTTATCAATATTAGATTTCTGTGTTTGTGTCTAAACTGTTAGGATAAGAATAGGTACATTGGATGATAACTTATCGTACTCGTTTATTTGTTTTCAATAATACAATGATAAGATGGCACAAATCGTACGGCGAAGTAGGTGTGATCGTGACAACATTATTAATTGTCTACCTGTTCGAAAGAGATTCAACTCGTTAAAATGATTGAATTTATTTAAATTCGAACACAATAAATTGTATAACCCTTTATGTAATCTAATTAAATTACTTATCTCTGCATAAGATTTTACAGTTGGTGAGGATATAGCTCTCGGCTACAATTTTTAAAATGTTGTGACTATCTCTCTCTTCTGAGCAGCAAAGCAATTTTTCCGATCATTTCCAATGCACTACTGTAACGAGACAGTCCCAGCAGCATACTGAAGGCAGACAAAACGCAGAACTAATTAGTCTAGCTATCGTTTGGTGTAATTGACCCATAGATACAAAATACACACACAGAAAGTATATACACTAGAAAATACAAAATACTATATATACACTAGAAATATAAACATAGCTTTACTAGCTTTTGTCCGCGGCTTCGCTCGCGTTAAATTTGGGGTAACACAGTACCCGCTGCCTGCAGTGTTTGCCCTTGCGCCTTCTTGATTTGTAAAAGCAACGCCGAGCTTTCCCTTTTCTTCCCTCGTTCTCCCTCATATCCCACTTTTTTTAAATAAAAATATGTCCGTCTCCTGGTTCCCAACTATCTCTGTACTAAAATGCATCAAAATCGGTTTAGCCATTAAAGCGTGAAGAGGTAACAAACAAACAAACAAACTCACTTTTGCTTTTACAATATTAGTAAGGATAATTAGTGGGCAATGGACATACCCATTCCAGAAGGATTATCTTCTAAAACTTTCATTTAAGTTTCTAGTAGTATCTACATCAGGAAACTGACGGATCTTTTCTAATAGCATGCTGCTGAACTAAGTCGTCCTGCTAAAAAAATACATGTTGCATTGCGAACCTCCTTTTTTTCGTCGGTTAAAAAATATATTTGTGCATTGGACTCCATTGTAGCCTTGAATCGATCGTTATCCCCAGGAAAACAGTTGTTTCTTCGAAATCTAGCTTCTCTTCCTCAACAAAATCAAAAATCTTATACAATTCGTTTTTTTTTTCATTTAATACTAAATTATTAGCGGTGAACCAATTATGTACCCGCAATAAGGCGTTATTTACGTCGTTAAGATTTGTTGCACGTCTGCGTGAAGGAGTAAGAAAAGAATTCAGTTTTATGAAATAGGAAATTGAGATGATACCTAAGGTGGGATTTACACAGAGAATCGATCGCGTAGGTAGCTGGGATAGGCAGGGTTGAACAGTATATTATGGAGGAGACATAATACCCGAGTGTTTCTGCGAAGACGGATAGGGAGCCACTTGAGTTTCTTGCGGAAGGAAGAAACGTGCTCATATTTCCTCAGACCAAACACGAAACGAATGCAAAGGTTTTGCAAGCAACTTATTCAACAGCTTTTTTATTTTAAATATTAGAGAAGTCTCGTCAGAAAACAACACCATAATGGTGTTGTTATTAACTAAATGGGTTAGATCATCAATATGTACCTACTAAAAAGAGGTAGGGGCTTAATACTGATCCTTGTGGTACAA
The DNA here is from genome assembly GCA_905475445.1 of Ochropleura plecta. NCBI lineage: Eukaryota > Metazoa > Arthropoda > Insecta > Lepidoptera > Noctuidae > Ochropleura > Ochropleura plecta. Next base: position 13,032,408 of record FR997731.1, on the reverse strand, counting down.
CCATCTTTATTTTTAAACTCATTGGATTGACACATTTATTTATACTTGCTGCAGTCTATCATATAAATGCGCTTTCACTAAATTAAGTACAAGTTTCGCTTAACCGTAATGTTCAAGCAAGTTTTAAGAGTAGGGTTTGGTGGCTTACTGCAATTAAATGCTTTTGAGAGGTCACGAAAGATTCCAATGGGATCCTGTGCATCATCCCACGCAGTAAATATGTGTTTTTAGTAGGTGACACCGGCATCAGTCGTACAACGTCCTTTGGTGAAACCATTCTTATGTAAGATTTTATTGGTGTTAAAGTGGTTGAGCATTTGATTAAGCATTACCTTTTAAAAAACCTTGCTGAAAACCGACAAAACGGATACGTGTATATATTGGGTTAATAGTGTCCACATACAAATTAAAAGTAGTCTCGGTGTTATCGGTGTGTTGTAATGTTCGGTGAAACAAACAACTTTGTTTTTTTCAAGAAACAATTCTATTTCTAGTTGTTTTGAAGAGAATCCTTGAATTTTTGATGAAATAATCTCAAGGAATTCTTCTGAACCCCTTTCTGACATTAAGTTATTAGAGAGCAAGAAGGTACCTTGGTATTGGTGAGTATTAACACTAGTGTTACATGTATCTTCTCTCATTTAGGGTCGCTAAACTGTGAGTATATGAAATAAGACTGCTTTATTAATATTTATTTATAAAACTGTTAACACATATAATAAAAAAAACATAACATTTGGTACTGTAACTTCATTCAATGAGCTCGTCTCATTTAGTTTCTATATCAGAACTTCTTAGGCAAGGCAATGACTACATTCTTTACTTCGGTGTAAGCTAAGAGGGCGTCCATGCCACTGAAATAAGAAAAATAAACATATTATTAACACACACGACATAATAAATTAAGTGAACAAATAATCGACTATGATTACTGTATCCAAAATGAAATGGACAAGTATATTTATATTTTTTAGTGAAAACGTGAAAGGGATAACACCCTATGTATAAAAACGGTCGTTAAAAACTAGGGTCAGTGGGTCATCTTAGGGGACTAGAGAAAATTGTAATTAACTGGAATAGCTTACTTTTCACGGCCAATTCCAGAGTCTTTGAAGCCTCCGAATGGTGATTGTGGGTTTAGTGCCAGATATGTGTTGACCCTGGAAAGTTTATAATATTGTAAAAAAACATATACCTACGTAGTAATAAAGCTTACATATACGGTTACTAGCTGTAAGCACTTAGATCAACAACATACTCATGAATTCTGGCAACTTACCAAACTGTGCCAGCCTCTACGTGTTTGCTGTACTGTAGGGCATTGTTGACATTTGTTGTGAAGATACCAGCTGCCAAACCATAGCTCGTGTTGTTAGCTCTGTCAATGACTTCTTCTAAAGTGTCAAACTTCAGAATGCTCTGCACTGGGCCGAAAATCTGGATAAAAGACGAGAATTCAAAGTAAGTACACCTGCAATTCTTTTTTTACTTCAGAGAGATCTTTGGTTTGACTCTATTTGATGTTTAATCAAGAAGAAGAACTGTGGTAGTTTTGATTTACCTCTTCCTTTGCTATAGTCATGTTATCGGTTACGTCAGTGAAGACTGTAGGCTCGATGTAATATCCGCTTGTGCCGATTCTATTGCCTCCGCACAGTAACGTCGCGCCCTCCTTTTTGCCCTTTTCGATGTATCCCAGGACTTTGTTCATCATTTCTCCATCAACCTGCAAGGGTTATCCCTTTAATTAATTACTCTTGCCGCCCAGTTACGATTATGATTCCCTTCAAATTATTGGCTGTAGCTGTTTGCTGAATTTACACACGCGGCTTTCATTTTTGACATTCATAAAAATCAGTTCACGACTGTTTAACCAGAGTTAAACAGTCGTTATTACTTAACTTTTTGTGGCGTGAATGAACCCTTTCAGGGTAGGGTTTTGATTTAGGCTTTTATCTTATTGTGTAGCTTTAAAAAAAATGGTTTTATCTTAAATTTACCTGGGGGCCATTCTGTGTAGTTGGGTCTGTCGGGTTTCCGACCTTGATGCTCTTTGCGTGCTTGACAGCTGCTTCTACAAACTTGTCATAGATACCAGATTGAACGAACAACCGAGAAGCTGCTATGCAGACTTGTCCTTGATGGAAAAATACTCCATGTGCAGCGTATGGAACAGCAATGTTTACTGAAATCCGATAAACAAACTTAGTACATGTTTTTTTTTTTTTTATTAGTTTTTATATATGATTGAATAGCTTACAATCAGCATCATTCATGATGACCAGAGGACTCTTGCCACCCAGTTCGAGTGTGATCCTCTTCAAATTGTTAACTCCAGCTGCTTGTTGAATTAATTTGCCGACCTGTGAGCAATAAAGTTTTGAGTATGCGTTAGTTTATGTGCACAGATTTATATCTTCTTGTTTAGGATCCAGATGGACATAGTCAATCTCCTTTTTGATGCAAAATTAGGAAAGGTTTAAAATCTCCTTAGTCAGGCAAGCCTTGGCACTAACTTTTTGTATGAGTTACCTCAACGGACCCCGTGAATGAAATCTTGGCGACATCTCCGTGGTGAGTAAGAGCAGTTCCGGCGCCTGGTCCGAAACCATTGACAATATTCACCACGCCCTTAGGCAAACCAGCTTCAAGGAAAAGTGCTGCCAGTACCAGTGCGGTTAAAGGAGTCTGTTCTGCTGGTTTAACCACCACGGTGCAACCTGAAGAGTAGGAACAAAAATCTATTATTAATCTGCAGTCCTTATAAATATGCAATTGATCCCTGAATATTGGATTTAGATCTTTTGTTTCAAACATATAAGACAAAGTTATTTCATAGACGTATACGAAATAGTCGTTTTCGGAGAATTTTCGAAACCGGAACACTAGTTGCGAAGATTACCCGTAATCCAAACATATAAATTTTACTTCTTTATAATATTAAGTGTAGATAACTCACCTGCAGCCAGTGCAGTGCAAACTTTGTTGACGAATAGGAAGACGGGACCATTCCATGGGAGAATAATACCGCTCACACCGACGGGTTGTCTTAGGGAGTATGAGAACACTTCACCATCTGTTGGAGATGAACGAAATTTGTAGTGACCGACATGGGAGTGAGAGAATCTTCTTTCTTATTCATGTCATGTACACTTTTCTTACCGGCAGGGATGGTATCGCCCTTGATTTTGTCTGCACAACCGGCGATATACCGAGCATTGCTAACAGCTCCTCCCACGAATATCGCCGCGTTGGTAAGAACCATGCCGTTGTTGTAGGATTCCAGCTCAGCGATGTACTTCGTATCTCTTTCTAGGAGGTCACTGAATTTGCGAATGATCTCTCCACGTTGTGAAGCATCTAGTTGGCGCCATTCCGAGTTACGGTGGAAGGCACGCTTCGCTGCGGCCACTGCTAAGTCAATATCAGCCTGAAAATATTAATGAAGAGATTCTTGTTTACTCTGGATGAAAATAAATAAAATGTATTTATCCGTAAACAGTAAACTAAAGTCTTAATAATCCTCCCCTAGTTCCCCCCCCTCCCCAAATTTAAAAGCTTACATGCATTTGTCTATTATAAAACATTTTTTTTCCACTACCTTTCCAATACCCTCCTAGCTCAAAAGCTAGCGACGCCCTTAATATATAGCCTTCCTCGATAAATGGGGTATTCAACACTAAAAGTTATATATTTTCGATCCAGTAATCCGGAGTTTTTGAAGCATTTACAAACCACTTAATTGGTCGGTATAATTAGGTATATCCAACGAAGGATTTCAATAATACATTCTTGAGTAATCAACTCCCACTTCGCTTTCCATGTTTATCAAATAAACTCGAATACTTGTGTTCTGATAACGTGTGGAGAGCATGTTAAAAAATGTGATTTTGTCGTTAATGTTTCAGAGCAAACTTTTGCTGTCTTATGGTGTATTACAATTGTCACTACTGTGACGATCGCCCGGAGGTCAAGGTGGAGTACACTGTGGCTGTCTGCCCCGCTTGGACGGCAACGGACGACCGTTGCCGAGTCTGAGTCGTAGAAACAATCAACGGCGGCGACCTGTCTCACCCGGCCCTGGTTCAGTCCATTGTCCGGGCGAGAGGGAATAGAAGCAGTCACCTCGTGCGAGGCAGTCATCCTAGCGAAGGAGGTGGCTGGACTCAAACCAACCCAGCCACCGCGGGAGAAGCTCCGGGCGTAAGGAACCGCGAGACGACTCCCGGCCACCGTAGACGCGGGTCTGTGGACGGTGGGCCTGCCAGGGCCAGTGCCAGCCGGGGTTGCGGGTTGAGAGCGGGGGAATTTATTTAGTGATGTCACATCCGAAAAAAATATACCTATGTTTTTTTTCTATAAAACGGACTATTTTACTTCAAGTAGTATCTACCCACCGACTGGGTAATTATTATAAACATTATTTACTACCTACAAGTACAAGAAACAAACTAACCGAACTGGTTATTATAATTATAGAATGTACTGATTTTAAAAAATACATGGAGGATAAAACAACTTCATGGATACAAAAATTTATTTGCAACGGCAGCCGGCACTAATGATTATTTTATTTAATTGTATTGGAAAATTAAGTTTGTGTTTTATTATAGTACTAGCTTTTGCCCGCAGCTTCGCTCGCGTTAAATTCGGGGTAACACAGTTCCCCTTTCCTGATTTGCAGGTACCTGTTACCTGCAGTTTTTGCCCTTGCGCCTTATTGATTTGTAATCGCAAAGCTAAGTTTTCCCTTTTCTTCTCTCTTTTTCCCTCATATCCTACTTTAAAAAAAATAATTAGCCTATGTCCGTCTCCTGGGTCCCAACTATCTCTGTCCCAAAATTCATCAAAATCGGTTTAGCCATTAAGGCGTAAAGAGGAAACAAACAAACTCACTTTCGCTTTTATAATATTACTAGCTTCTGCCCGCGACTTCGTCCGCGGAATTTTTTTTGTTTTAACATAAGATTACACTCGATTGATATTACTGTATTTAATTTTATTAGTAAAATATTTTTTGGAATCAGATCAGTAACTTCAAAGATTACCGAAGTTCTCTTTTCTGCTCAAGGTAACTTAACCCTTAGTCGCCTTTTACTTATTTTATTTATTTAAGTTAGGTATCTATTTAATTTGAAGCCTCTCTATTTACAATGTTTGAGGTTGTTTTATTTTCCGGTAACAGAATAATCTGCTTTTCGGATGATACCACTCTTGATAGACCAACATATAATTGCCACGGGCCCGCGACGTCCTCACATTTTGGCTAGCGAGGCGCTGTGAGCGCTCGGAGCTAGATTCTCTAGCGCGTGCTTGCGAAATAATTATATTCTCTATTTCTCGAGAGGCGCTGCTCATTTTCAGGGGCAGATTCTTTCGTACGGCGTACTCGAGCGGCTCTTGTCTGTGATGTCTGCCGGGACAGTTGAGATTTCCTTTTAGGCATGCTCTCAACAAACTACGCACAGACTTGAAGACAATTATGAACAAAGGGAGAGCGACTCGAACACCGTCCGCCTTTACAAAACAAAACAATCGTAATATCGAATAACTCGTATCGATTATTACGATAGAACGAAGTACGAAACTACGAACATACAAAACAAACGTACAACGAAATTACGATATTTTCGATTATGAGGTATCTATCAACAACAACAACCATACGAACGAAACAATAAGCAACTGACATGTAATATTTAGAGGAGCTCGTGGCTTAATAATAGCAGCCGCTCGGGTCGATCTTTAGGTTAAGCCGCGCTTGCCTAGGTTGGTCTGTGGATAAGTGACCACCCGTAACATACCGAGTTTCCTCCGTACCTCGGAAAGCACGTTAAGCCGTTGGTCCCGGCTGCCATTTGTAGATCTTTGACAGTCGTTACAGGTAGTCAGTGTTCCAAAAGTCTGACAATGACAACCAGTCTTACCAAGGGGTATCGTATTACCCAGTATTAACTGGTTGTGGAGGTCAGATAGGCAGTCGCTCCATGTAAAATACTGATATTCAGCTGCATCCGGTTAGACTGGAAGCCGACTGGCCGACCCCAATATGGCCAACATAGTTGGGAAAAGGCTAGGCAGATGATGTAATATTTAGAATTCCAACTAATGACAACGTGGGCATAATAATTCGAGAGGGTCATCAATCCACGGAACGTCTTAACACCGCGATTCAGAAAAATTACGTAATTGCAGAACGCTATCTATGGGCAAATAGGTAAAACGTCTGCACAATGAAAGATATGCTAGGGGCATTTTGCGTTTTAGTAATTTTATAATATATTTTCTCCGAAACTGTATGACCAATTGATATACTGTAAATGGCAAATCTTATCTGTATGATGTTCTTGTGATACTAAAATAATTTATTGTCATAAGAATTAATATTTTGTTGCTCAAATAATCAACCAAACGTAAGTATGCCGAAAAAAAATGTTTTTTAATGCAATAAAAGAAGTATAAAAGACAAAATATGAAAGATAGAGATATGGTATTCAGGACTTTTTTGTAGAAATAATTAAGACGAACCAGGTAGCCATACATTGTTTTTAATTTTAAGCAACTGTTTAGGCAGCGCGCGCAAATAATTCTGTTTCATGAGGTATTTTTTTCCGACTTGCTAGACAAAAGTTGTGATAGCTCGGTTAATATACATGTTATAGAAACAATTTATAGCCTATAGCACTCAGGAATAATGTAGCTTTCTACCAGAGAAGAAAATTTTAGAATTGGATTATGAGTTCCAGAGATTACCCCCTACATACAAACTTACAAACTTACAAATTTTACCTCTTTATAATATTAGTATAGAAGTATAGACTAGCTGACCCGGCGAACTTCGTACCGCCTTAGCGTAGTTTCGATGCACTACTTTATTTTGTATAGCTGACAGTTATCCTATCTTACATATGAGTACCTATTCAATTTGAACTGGAATCTATAATATCCTCCATATAAAAATGAATCCCTATTTCCCTGGTCTCGCCTATTTATCTATAAATAAATATTCGGTGGCGAGTTATTTTTAAAATTAGTGCGATAAAATTTAATTAAATAACCACATTTCCGAACAAACGATGATCTTTCAAGCTTTTCTTGCTCTGTCTATGGCTGTGAATGACGTTGACATACGTTACGCGCGTTTTTTAAAATATGCAAAAGTAAATGTATTTTATTCGATCTTTCTGAGACATTTTCTTAATATTTTTTTTCGTAAGAAAAGTCTTTTACACAGTATTAGAAAACTACAAAAAAAAATCAGCCAAATTGGTCTTGCCGTTCTCAAGTTATGGCGTGACAACGGGAAACGGGTTTAATTTTTATCAAAGAGATTAAATATACCTACTATAGAGGGGCTATGCGAAGAAATGTCTTAGAAAAACTGTGATCCCTTGTTTCAGTAACGCCATCTAGCATAATATAGCAAAATTAGAGCGGCTATTGGGAACATCAAATGTCAGTAACGCCATCTAGCTTTGAATAGCATACTAGAAACTTTGTGTAGAGATGTTACCATTTAAATAACAAGGTATCGATAATAATAATAAAAGTTACGAGACTATTTTTTTTGTTCACATTTGAATAGATTGAATCAAATGCCAAAAAATTTGGAAAACAATAAAACGATTAGTGGTTTCAATGTGTACAAGTTATTTATTTTTTTAACATACAAATTACTAAATGAATATGAAAGATATAGAAATGGATAAATAAATTATCATCAAAGATATGTAATTTTTTTGTGAAATAAAATTTATATATAAATTTTATTTTATAATTATTACAAGACTACCGGTACTTCGAACTTGAATTGGGAACCTCTTCATCCGAACTAGGTGGTAACCTGTATCTCGGTATACAAACCATCCCCTCTAATAGATTGGACAATTTAGAAGCCATTATTATGGTCTAATGATTCAAGGGTTCGATTACCATAGGACACAAATATTTAGGTGATGAATATAAATGTTCGCATTAATCTGAGTGTTTCTTATGTATTAATTTACCAGAAAAAAGTGTTATATCCATTGTCTAGTAGAAGCTCGCGGACTTATCTCATTACCGTGACCCCGGAACATAAAGGGCTATTGAAGGAACTCCGTGGATTTTAGTCAGTACAAGTCTGACAGTCCCTCCCGCTCTGCCCGGGGTGGGAGGACTCATTTGATGATTTTACCACGTTAAAAAAAAAAATGGGACCAGCACTGAAATCGCGAAAATAAATTCAGCTGATCCATACATTATGTCGAGGTATACAAATTTAAATGTATGCAGCTGTTATTTCTAAAAAAATAACTAATGTTATAAACCTAAAGACTGAAAATTTCCCTTTCGTTCGCATCTTCTTCAGCAACTGGTTGCGTTGCAAGTGTTAATTGATTGCGAAACTTGATAATAATGCGGACGAAAGTAATATTTCAATATGTGGTTTCTATTTTGTGGGATAGAATCCGCTGAGACGAACAGACAAATAGCAATGTCGAGCAAGTAATAAAATATACAATGACTACGAAAAATCAAGAAACGTGCAACTCACTTCACTCGTAGTACAAGGCACAGATCCTTTTTTTAAAATTGATCGACTAGTCTTTCCGAAGTAAATGTCCCCTCTTTTAAAAAGCTTTGAGCATAATTTTGACGAAGCAGATGAAAGCCAATTTTCTTCTTTACGGTCTATTTGTACAAACCGTATCCACTTTTCACGTTCTACTTTATTTACACTCGGAAACCTGCAATAACAGAACCCTACTTGAACGTATAGTACTTGTTCCTTTATTGACATTTAAATTAAATGATATGATTATGTTCCAAACAGTATTATAGGTATTCTAAGTGTTATTTATTTGCCTCATAAAATATCGATGACAAAATCGATAAACAACATCACATCTCTACAAGGCTGTAGAGATGTGATGTTAAGTAGTAAAGCTATTCAGCAATAGAGGGCGTTTATTACAAAATTAGCATATGTTCTAGAACCATTTAATAAAATAATTATTACTAAGTAAATATAACAAATACTTACGAAAATAAACCGAAGTTAGATCCAGTCGTTCTACCATAACGAGATTTACAGTACCGTAATGCTCAACTCGGCATATTTTCTTAGAAAATATTTTTCTTTTCTTTGACAGTTTGTCAAGAATACGACATACCATGCCGGCGTACAACACTAGACTGAGCGACTTTTGTCCACTAGGACAAATGTATCGGATTACGATTTTTTTCGCTATGTCCCGTCTATTGTGTAGTATAATTTAATGTCTTTGATTTTTATATATAGAAGATTAAGTAAGGTTTTTTTCTTCAAACTTGAGTTAGGTCTCGTAGTACATACCTTGTCACCTTCTGCGACTTTGGCGATGACGGATCCATCATGAGGGGAGTAGGTTTCGAAGGTCTTGCCGCTCTTTGCGTCGACCCACTCGTTGTCGATGAACAACTAAAGAAAGTACAATAAAAAGCATTAAATATTATCGTATTGACCACGACCACCATTTACTCACGATCCTATTGTCTGCACTTAGGCAGCAATTCTTCAGTTCCCAATATGCCTTTGCTAGTTTTGTCCAAGCTTATATTCGAGCTGTATTTTTATTAAATTAACCAGCGTTTTGATTTGTCGTAAAATCGCAACACAGAAAGTCACACTGGTAGGTATTCATAACTTTGCATAGCACAAAGAAAAAAAAAGTAAGTACTATAATGTTTTTCGCCCACCCGTAATCGTCATATCACACAGTAATGATGAATATGAAGCATAAAACCTTCCGTTACGACATCATGACATCACGCCATATCATACTATCTACAAAATGATTGTTATGTTCGCGTGGTAAAGGATGCTATTATTAGGAATGTCAGGTCTTTTATAATGTTTGACAAAGATCAAGGTCATGTGTCCAAAAGACTCCACCGGTCCTGTATTCTAGATTCATGTATTGTGATTATGATGCAATGAAACAGCTCTGTTATCGAGTTGTCTTAAGAATACGTACATACATAAGTACTAAAAAAGCGTTGAAAAATGCATCAATAAAGGTATGGTTTTAACTGAAAACTTTTGTATTTTTTATGCATTGCGACGCAACCATCGGAAAATCTGAGAGAATGTAGTTCACTAGTTTATAGCTACAATAGACCTTAATGTATTCGATGTTTTTTTGTTCAGTATAATAAAAGTAACTAAGTGGAGAGTAGACTAAAGCAATTAAATTAACGCCTAAAATGCCGTATTATTGATAAGAAAAATATCAGCCTTTTAAAATAATTATTTTTGAACCTAAACCTATCGGACATCAACTGCTCTAAAATTATGAGAAAAACAAACCTTAGTGTATTTAATTTCAGGAGCCATTTTATTTTGTATTTCTACACTTAACCAGCACGTCTGTCTCACTCACGCGACGCTTCGGAATGCAGAGTTGCAGACGGTGGTTCACCAAAACACGCTTATATATTAATATTTGGACGAGTCACGATGATAATCGAGTTTATGGCAACAGAGCGGCCCGGCCCGGCTGGTGTGCTACTCGACCATTGTTACTGATATAGCTTATCTTAGTGTTTAACCGACTTCATAAAAGAGGAGATCCTCAATTCGGTTTTGTTTGTGTATAATTCCCGACTAGTGGAAGACGCTTTGGAAAATGATCCTATTGTTTAAAAGAGTATACTACCCAAGTGGTCCCATGTTTAGTTACGTTTACGGCGCATACTCGTGTTAGGGTCTCAGGTGAGGATCGGATTATACTAGTATAGTACCTGAAGAAATTCTTTAAGTTTTAAAGGCACATTTGAAGCGATATGGTTTTTAATATTTATAGTGGCTCGTCTATATTTTGGGAAGATATTTTGCCTGATACAGTAGTACTGAGTACATTTTGATCCAAGTGAGGAAACTTTGACAATGCAGCCCAGGCGGATTTAACGCACGAGCCGCCAGGCGAGAGAGATATAGAGCCGAGAAGGCAGTGACAAATTCTCACGTGAATTAAACGACCTTTCGAATACACTTCGGAGAGAAATTAAATAACAGAATAAAAAGTACTTTTGTTATGAGACTATGATTCTTCTTGACTGACTGACTTCTCATGTTGAACAAGAAAAAAAAAAATGGCTCTCAAATAAATATCAATTTGTTGTTATAAACCAATTATTTTATAAATGGTCATGTTTATTTGTGATATTATGTTGATAAACACAATTTATTTAAAATAAATAAAAACAAGCGCTCCGCCACCTCATTGCTCTAAAAAAAAAACTGCCGGCTATAGGGATTTGAGCAATTGTTTATTGTAATCCGTGACGATAAAGAAAAAATTAAAGCCCTTGTTGCCATAAATTAGGAAAAAGCACGCGTGTGAAATCCACTGTAAACCAAATCGTAGTGCAATAAGAGGCAGTTTTCGAGGAAGTGTATTGAAAACATTATTTTGCCCTTTGTGAGCAGAAAATACTCTATTGCGTTTTATGTCTAGCGGCTGTGTGTGTTTCAATTAAAAAGATCCTTAAATCGACGTTATTTGTTGGTTTTAGGGTTCCGTAGCTCCAAATGAAAAAGGGAAACCCTTATTGGATCACTTCGTTGTCCATCTGTCTGCCTGTCTGTCTGTCAAGAGTTCAAGGCCCTTTATCTAGAGAACGCTAAAAATGATATGGTTTTATTTTTAACACTGTGGCCCCATTGTACTGTGCAAAAATCAACTCTCTAAGATTACGCATTTAATTTTACGTAATTTAAAAGATATGGCTTTTTATGTCGCAAGTTTATACGGAACCCCTGGTGCGTGAGTCCAACTCGGTCTTATCCGGTTTTTAAATTTTTTGCGTCCATTACAAAAAGAGTAAATGAATGGTTCTGGGGGTTCCGGAGGTTCTGGGAGGTTCCGGGGTTGCTGGTTGTTCTAAAGATATACCGCAGCCCCGGAACATAAAGAGCAAAAGATGGAACATTGGTGGCTGTTAGTCAGTAAAAATCTGACACTTGCTCCCGCTCCGCCCAGCGTGGGAAAGTTATTTAATGATTTTTAATTTCGCGGTAATGCTGCCAGCTTTCGGGGCACTTTTCCTGTTGACAGCGATGCGGACGAATTTTTTAACGCCATGTTATTTATTATTATAGCATTTTTATACTCGTCATATTTTTTTATTAGTTTATGCCTATTTATAGTTTGTAAATAATAGCATTTAATTTAATGAGAGAAATTGTACATAAATAGGAATAATTTCATATCAGCAAAAAATAAAATATGGTACTGGGTTATGCCCGTGTACGAAATTTTGCCATTTTGCTTATTTTCTGGATTTTAGTAAAATTGGCATACATTTCGTGTACAAAATGTATGCCTGCCTCTTAAATGTGAACAAATAAAATAAAAAAGATTAATAATGCTTCATTTTTAAGTTCCGAACCCTAAGTTTTTATCCAACTTCACCAGTCATCATGATACATTTACCTACGATATGTTGTAAAATTTCATAATATTTTGCAATAGAATTTTAGAAACATGTTTTTTTCAGTATACAAAATTCCTTGCCAATCCTTTTGATTTTTCTTTTGAAATAAATTGGGGTTAGGGCAGGACATCAATAACATATCTGTAGATTTATGCGTGCAGAATTCTTCTGAACAGAGAAGCCCGATATAAGTCTTGAAGCTGACATGATCACTTACATTATTATTAACACTTGAAGCGGGATATTTACCATGTTTTTGTCATTTGAAAACCCAAAAGCAGACGCCACAGATGACCACTCCAGCCAACCGCTGAGAACCTGATCAGGGACGGCAATTTGAAAGCAAGTTAAGTATTTCCTGAACTCGCAAGATTGCTGGACGCAGAGAAGACTTGTACTTCTGTTTACCACCCGCAGAGTAACGGGATAGTTGAGCGCTGGCACCGTTTGTTAAAGTCGCACTAATGACGCGATTATCAAACAATAACAAATGGTTGACCCGTTGACCGAGCTACCAACTGTGTTGCAACATAGCTAGTGTTATCATTACCTTTCCCTACGATACACTACAAATGTAAGTGGAAGGATTGGATTGCCTTCATATGTTCCTTCAGAAGGTTTTTATAATAATACCTAGAGCTTTTTTTTAACAGGTTGGCCAGTTGTAAGGTAAACGATATGATTAATTCTAAGTACGCGTGCGAGTGTGTTGCATTTATTAACTTATACTAGGCATGGCGTGACTCGTGAGTATAATGTAAGCAAATCTGTTAGTTAGTGCTAGTGAAGACTTCAAATTACAACTTAACTTTTTTGTAAGATACCTAACTAAAATACTAACAGTATGTTTTTTTTTTTCAACTTGTTTTATTTACCTATTTCTCTCAGTCCAAAAGCAGCTAAAATTTTAAATGGTTAACTTTACCACCACCGATTATTATTAAAGTTAACTTTTTGACTAACGAATTCTCGATTAACGATGTTAATTTTTGAATTAACTGTGCCCAGCTATGATTATATTTACCATGTTCCTTCTTATTGAACATGAAACTAATTGGATATCTAACAAAAAAAAAAATGGAAACTTTTGACAGTCATTAAAGTACTGTAGAATAAACTTCGTTAAGGCTACGAGACTCCGGTCCAGGCACATAACGCAAAGTAGATTCTCCAAACTGTGCTGCCTGTGGAGTCATTGAAGATGTGCAACATAATAATATCCTGGCAGTGGCAGTGTGTTCGTGTGAGGGTCCGAAGGCGTCAAGCGTTTGTAAATAATTTCAATGTAGGATTCTATAATAGCGTTCTGGCCTCACCATTGTCAGATGAGGCTAGAACGCTTTATTATATTATTATTATGAGTTTAAGGTTGCGGGTAGGCTAGTCTAGTATTAGTTTATGTATTTTTATTGTATTCAATCATCGGGGTGACATATTCTTAATAGAAAAAACCCCGTAAATAAATTAAGCTATACTTGACGTAGAAGCGTGCCTAGCCTTTTCTTTTTGTTTCATGATCGTGTCGCAAATAAGAGTATTTTGCATGGAACGACTGGTTATCTAATTCCCACAACCCAGTTACTACGGCACTTGTTATACTTTCAGGTCACTGACTACCCATTACAACTGTCAAAGATCTATAATGTCAGTCGGGATCAAAGGCGCTATCACAGGCACGGGAACGGCAACTGGATTTACGAGTATGTATGTATGTATGTGTATATAAATCAAGACTGCTTAAATAATAGTTATCAACATTTATTTCTAAAACAGTGTAAACACGTACTATAAAAATAACATTTGATACTTTAATTGGTCTTACTTATTAAATAACTTCAATGTACACGGAATACTTAGTTAATAGATTAATCGTTAGGAAAAACTTAATTATGCTCGTATTTGTAGTTTCAATGTCAGATTTTCTTTGGCAAGGCAATGACGACATTCTTTACTTCGGTGTAAGCTAAGAGGGCGTCAATGCCACTGAAATAAGAAAAATAAACATATTATGACCGCACACAACACAATAATTATGTTTACGAGATAATCGACTATGATTACTGGATCCGAAATGAGGCGGAGTAACGAATGAACCAGTATTATATAATTTCTTCTACACAATGTAGGAAAACAGTCGATACAAACTGGTGAAAATAATAATTAACTGGCATAGCTTACTTTTCACGGCCAATTCCAGAGTCTTTGAAACCTCCGAATGGTGATTGTGGGGTGAAGGCCAGATATGTGTTGACCCTGGAAAGTTAAAAAAAAGTCATGTTGTTAAAAAAACATACAGTAATAACGTTTACATATAGGGTAAGAAGCTGTAGGCACTTAGATCAACAACATTAGGTCTTTGTAAAATTGTTAGTATTTAAACTACATTTTTAGTTTTAGAAAATTGATTGAATATCGCTTGACATTGCATCTACACTCAAATAAATTCTGTCAACTTACCAAACTGTGCCAGCCTCTACGTGTTTGCTGTACTGTAGGGCATTGTTGATATTTGTTGTGAAGATACCAGCTGCCAAACCATAGCTCGTGTTGTTAGCTCTGTCAATCACTTCTTCTAAAGTGTCAAACTTCAGAATGCTTTGCACGGGTCCGAAAATCTGCAAGACGAGAATTCAAAGTAAGTACACCTGCAGTTGGCATAAAGTTTACTCCAGAGAGATCTTTGGTTGACTCTGTTTGATGTTTAACCTAGAAGAAAAACTATGGTAGTCTTGATTCACCTCTTCCTTTGCGATAGTCATGTTATCGGTTACGTCAGTGAAGACTGTAGGCTCGATGTAATATCCGCTTGTGCCGATTCTATTGCCTCCGCACAGTAATTTCGCGCCTTCCTTTTTGCCCTTTTCGATGTATCCCAGGACTTTGTTCATCATTTCTCCATCAACCTGCAAAGATTCCATTTAAACTAACTTTTGCCGCCCAGTTCAAGTGTGATCCTCATCAAATTGTTGGCTCCAACTGTTTGTTGAAAATACACGCTCGGCTTTCATTTTTGACATTCATAAAAATCAGTTAAAGTTTAGACACGTTTAAAAGTCAGCAAATGGTATGGTTAAACAGTCGCAATTACTAATATTTATGTGGCGTTTATGAATGAATCCTTTCAGGGTAGGTAATGTTTTAATTTAGGGTTGTAAGTTATTATTTCGCAATTAAAACTATTGATGGGTTGGTCTCAAATTTACCTGGGGGCCATTCTGTGTAGTTGGGTCCGCAGGGTTTCCGACCTTAATGCTCTTTGCGTGCTTGACAGCTGCTTCTACAAACTTGTCATAGATACCAGATTGAACGAATAATCGAGAAGCTGCTATGCAGATTTGTCCTTGATGGAAGAAGACTCCATGTGCAGCGTATGGAACGGCAAGGTTTACTGAAATCCGATAAACAAACGTAGTACATGATTAAATATCCAGATTGAAATTTTTATGATTGTTTTTAAATGATTGAATAGCTTACAATCGGCATCATTCATGATGATCAGAGGACTCTTGCCACCCAGTTCCAGTGTGATCCTCTTCAAATTGTTGACTCCAGCTGCTTGTTGAATTAATTTGCCGACCTTTAAGCAATAAAGTGTTGAGTATGCGTTAGTTTACACGCATAAATGTTTTAGCCTCCAAAAGGACATAGACACTCTCTTTTTGGATACAAAATTAGGAAAGGTTTAAAATCTCCTTGGCCAGGCAAGTCTTGAATGAATCTAACTTTTTGTACTACTTACCTCAACGGATCCGGTGAATGAAATCTTGGCGACATCTCCGTGGTGAGTAAGAGCAGTTCCAGCGCCTGGTCCGAAACCATTGACAATATTCACCACGCCCTTAGGCAAACCAGCTTCGAGGAAAAGTGCTGCCAGTACCAGTGCGGTTAAAGGAGTCTGTTCTGCTGGCTTAACTACCACGGTACAACCTGAATAGAGTGAAAAATTCCTATTAATTATCTGTCAGTCCATATAAATACGTAATTGTTTCCTGAATTTTGCATTTATATCTTTTGTCTCATACAATATGACACCCTGAAGCCAGTTCTTAGACAGCCAGTCTTTTTCGTAGAATTTTTGAAATCGGATCACTGGTTCCGAAGATTACCCGCTATCCAAAATTATGTTTTTTTTCCTTATAATATTAATTTAAATAACTTACCTGCAGCCAGTGCAGTGCAAACTTTGTTGATGAATAGAACGACAGGAGCATTCCATGGTAGAATTATACCGCTTACGCCGATGGGTTGCCTTAAGGAGTATGAGAACACTTCACCATCTGTTGGAAACGAACGAAACTTGTAGTGACCGACATGGGACAGAGAGAATCTTCCTTCTTATTCATGTCATGTACTTTTTTCTTACCAGCAGGAATGGTATCGCCCTTGATTTTGTCTGCACAACCGGCAATATACCGAGCAGTGTTAACAGCTCCTCCTATAAATGCCGCTGCGTTGGTGAGAACCATGCCGTTGTTGTAGGATTCTAGTTCAGCGATGTACTTTGTATCTCTTTCTAGGAGGTCACTAAACTTGCGAATGATCTCTCCACGTTGTGAAGCATCTAGTTGGCGCCATTCCGAGTTGCGGTGGAAGGCACGTTTCGCTGCGGCCACTGCTAAGTCAATATCAGCCTGAAAATATTAATTAAGATATTTTCGTTTACTCTGAATGGACATTCTCCTTCAAATTAATTTGATAAAAAAGTTTTGTTCAGAAGTTACTTGATGATTTCCCATTCGTAAAAAAAGGATTTTAGTAGAAATAATAGAATCGCCCTCAAACTAAAATATTTTCAAGGCTAAACCGTTTTAGCTCATTGTCGTGCTCAGTTTTAGTGGTAGGTAGTACCAGTAATACGTACTACTAGAACTTGAACATTTTCCTTGAACTAACGCACGGTCAGTTTTTTGAACTCTGTGAAAAAACTTTTATCACAGAGGCTCCTTTTTCTGCCTTTGGATTGGTATGTTAGGTTTTCGTATGTTTAACAGGTATAGGCAGGTATAATTAAGCTCGTTCTTTCAGCCTATCTCTTCTTGGATCTTGCTGTTTGTGTAAGTCAAACAAGTAATTCTTATTAAAATAATCATGACTAAGTATAGAAAAACTAAGCAATCTGAGGTGAGGTGAACATTTTAGATTTTAAGAAGAACTACTGCTGCGTCTGTAAACAGTTAACTTAACTCTTACAAATCTAACAAGCTAACACGCCCTTAAACCCTCACAAAATAGTTTTTCTCCAATTCCTGCGTTCACAAACCATCTTAACATTTTATTTAAAAAAAACATTACTTTCTATGGTTTTGTATTAGTAGTAATTTGGTATCATTATATCCAACGAAGGATTTCAATTATTCATTCTTGAGTTTGCTCCCACTTCACTTTCCATGTTTGTCAAAGACTAACTGTTCAAAAGAACGTGATTTTGTCGTTAATGTTTTAGAGTAGAGTTTTGCTGTCTTATGGTGTGTAACAATACTTAAATAGCATCGTGGATTCGTCATTATTTACCTATGTATTTTTCCCGTTAAACGGAGTATTCAAGTTTTATCTTCCCACCTACCTATTAAGTATTACGAACATTATTTACTTCAAGAAACAAACTAACTAAACTGGTTTTTATAATTATTGAATTTGATTATTATAAAAAATACACGGAAGATAATACAACTTCATGATTAGGTAGGTAGGTACTACATTTTGTTTGCATCGGCAGCCGGCACCAATTTCGACAAATTGAGTAGCGTTTTTATTTTACTATAGTATTTTTTTCTTTAAACTTCAGTTAGGTCTCGTAGTACATAGGTACCTTGTCACCTTCTGCGACTTTGGCGATGACGGATCCATCATGAGGGGAGTAGGTTTCGAAGGTCTTGCCGCTTTTTGCGTCCACCCACTCGTTGTCGATGAACAACTAGAGAAAACATAATAAAAAAAGATTATAATTTGAAAGTACCCACGACCCTTTTGTCTGCGCTTCAACAAAAGACATCAAAAATTTTTAATCGTAAAACCGCAAAACAGAAATTCATACTGGTACATATATAGGTAACTGCTCAAAGAAAAAAAAGTGTATTATTTGTTCTCCGACCGGTAATCGTTATATCACACAGTAATTAACAGAAACAGTCAATTTAATCGTCTGTTATCTCTGTTATGTGTAATCATGATATCACACCATATCAATCTGTCAACAAAACGATTGTGAAGTTGGCGTGGTAAAGGATTCTATTATTAGGAATGTGAGGTCTATATAATGTACAAATGACGCCACCGGTTCTGTATTCTACAGAGTAGTTCTAAGAATAAGTACATAAGTAATAAAAAGCGGTGAAAAATGTTTCAATGAATGTATGGTCTTAATTAACTTTTGTATTTTTTATGGATTGCGATGCAACCATCGGGAATTCTGACACTATGTAGTTCACTAATTCATAGGTAAACCAGACCTGAATGTCTTAGATGCTTTTTGTTCAGTGTAATAAAGGCAACTAAGTTCAAATAACTAACATATATTATGAGTACCTAATATTTAAAAAAAAATGCAACAAATTGTAGGTATCACAACGATATTTTATTACATTTTACACAAATAATTACCTACTCGAGGAAAGGAATCAAATTAACGCCTAGAATGCTAGTACAATTACTAAGAATATTATATTTTTTAAACTAAACCACTGATATCACCTACTAAAATGATAAAAAGAACAAACCTTAGTGTATTTAATTTCAGGAGCCATTTTATTTTATATTTCTACACTAAACCAGCACGTCGCTCGGTCTCACTCACGCGACGCTTCGTTATGCAGTCGGCGGTTGACCAAAACACGCTTATATATTGAATAATACTAATATTTAGACGAGTCACGATACCGAGTTTTTGGCAACATAGCGGCCGGCCGCCGGCCGGTGTGGTACTCGACCATTGTTATTGATATAGTTTAACTTATTTTTTATCTATTACTAACTGTGCCCAGTGTAGCAGTGCATAAAAAATTCGGAGGAGTACGGGAACGAATATTGTGACACGAGAATTTTATATATGAGAAAACATTTGTGATATTATTATTTGAATAATAATCAATATTTACCTAGTTCATAGCAACAGCGGCCGGCTGGTGTGCAACTACGCGCCATCCAGTCGGCCGACCATTGTGATGGATATTCTTAGTTTATCTAATTTTTGAACCGATTTAATAATTTACAATTTGTGAGCAGAAACTACTCTATAGCGTGTTATTTTAAGCGAGTGTGTTTCAATTAAAAAAAAACGGCCAAGTGCGAGTCGGAATCGCGCACCGAGGGTTTTTATAAGTACGGAACCCCGCTTTTTTATCCAGCATCATATTTGATACCATTTACGATATGATGTGAAATTTAAAAATTCACCTTGGTTTTGGTTCCAGAGGCTGTGTGAGGCTGTCGTACATGCCTTATCCTCTCTAAAAAAGGTGAGATCATCCTCAAGGTTGACGTCAATGCTTTTAACTCCATCAAAATTATCGTTAAGGATATTTTTTTGGAATCTGCAGTTTGTTGTCAAGAAGGTGACCCTCTCGGGCCTGATATTTTCAGTTTAACTATTTACCCCATAATCAAAAAACTAAATTTGAATATAGCATTTGGTATTTAGACGAATGAGTTGACACCGTTTTGAATGTTCTGACACTCCTAGAACAACAAATTAAATCTATTGGCCTTGACCTTAAACCCTCAAAGTGTGAAATTTACCTTTCTGGCATTACCAGCAGGCAATCGACTATAGATAATTTTAATGGAACCAAATATCAACATTTTAGAAAAAAGTTTCGTCACCTCCTAGGTTCTCCTATTTTAGAAGAAAATTTCATCGAAGACATGACATGATGAAAAGTAGAACTTTATAAGGACTTTCTAGGAAAATTATTTTGAACTTGATTGACACAACAGTTTTTGTACAAAAAAGACAAAAAGTTGTACAAAATAATTTCTGGACTAAGTTTGTAGTATAATCGTATATGCAAGCATTTTTTTAACTTCGTTTACATATTTTATTATCCTGAACGTATTTTTTTTCAAACAAAAAAAGAATTATTGAAATCGGTTCTAGGTACTTATTACATTGGATCGGGTATTACCGAATTGTTCGGTTGGTCTCTCCTTGGCATTGGCGGTATAATTCTATTTCTAGTTGTTTTGAAGATCCTTGAATTTTTGATTAAATAATTTCAAAGAATTCTTCTGAACCCCTTTTTGACAGAGCAAGAAGGTACATACCTTGGTATTGGTGAGTTTAACAGTGTAGTGTTACATGTATCTTCTCTCATTTAGGGTCGGTAAACTGTTAGGTAGTTACAGAGATTTACGAGTATATGAAATAAGACTGCTTTATTAATATTTATTAACATTTATTTATAAAACTGTGTTACCACATATAATAAAAAAATATAACATTTGGTACTGTTACTTCATTCAGTGAGCTCGTCTCATTTAGTTTCTATATCAGAACTTCTTAGGCAAGGCAATGACGACATTCTTTACTTCGGTGTAAGTTAAGAGGGCGTCCATGCCACTGAAATAAGAAAAATAAACATATTATTAACGCACACGACATAATAAATTAAGTTTACGGGATAATCGACTATGATTACTGGATCCAAAATGAAGTAACGAATGGACAAGTTTTTTTTAGTAAAAACATGAAAGGGATAACACTTAACGTATGAAAACGGTCGTTAAAAACTAGAGAAAATTGTAGTTAACTGGAATAGCATACTTTTCACGGCCAATTCCAGAGTCTTTGAAGCCGCCGAATGGTGATTGTGGGGTAAGTGCCAGATATGTGTTGACCCTGGAAAGTAAATAATATTGTTAATAAAAATAAATAATTAAAAAAATTAAAAAACACGAATACAAGATGTCAGTTTTACATTTGCCGATAGAATGTGCTAGGAACAAAGATGAAAGGGAATCAAAATTTTCATCGCAGTCGGGGGACCAATCTGTAGAATACTTTCTTGTATAAAAAGTCCAGGCATTTAGAAGTAATGATGGAATAAAGAAACTCACATACATACAAACATACATGAACCCTAAAAACATAACACTCCTTTTTTGGGGCAGTCGTGTAATGAACCCTAAAAACATAATACTCCTTTTTTTGGGGCAGTCGTGTAAAAAAACATGTATTAGAGAGATCTATATCATATCTTAGATCAACAACATTCAGTCTTTGTAGCATTGTTGGTATTTCAACAACAATTGTATTTTGCTTGACATCGCAGCTAAACTCTCATGAATTCTGTCAACTTACCAAACTGTGCCGGCCTCTACGTGTTTGCTGTACTGTAGGGCATTGTTGATATTTGTTGTGAAGATACCAGCTGCCAAACCATAGCTCGTGTTGTTAGCTCTGTCAATGACTTCTTCTAAAGTGTCAAACTTCAGAATGCTCTGCACTGGGCCGAAAATCTACAAGACGAGAATTCAAAGTAAGTAGGTACACCTGCAGTTGGCATAAAGTTTACCCCAGAGAGATCTTTGGTTGACTCTGTTTGATGTTTAACCTAGAAGAAAAACTATGGTAGTCTTGATTCACCTCTTCCTTTGCGATAGTCATGTTATCGGTTACGTCGGTGAAGACTGTAGGCTCGATGTAATATCCGCTTGTGCCGATTCTATTGCCTCCGCACAGTAACTTCGCGCCTTCCTTTTTGCCCTTTTCTATGTATCCCAGGACTTTGTTCATCATTTCTCCATCAACCTGCAAAGATTATCCATTTAAACAATAACTTTTGCGGCCCAGTTCAAGTGTGATCCTCATCAAATTGCTGGCTCCAACTGTTTGTTGAAAACACACTCGGCTTTCACATTTGACATTCATAAAAACTAGTTAAAGTTTAGACACGTTAAGTCAGCAAATGGTATGGTTAAACAGTCGGTGGTCGATGATAAACAATTAATGGGTTGGTCTCAAATTTACCTGGGGGCCATTCTGTGTAGTTGGGTCCGCAGGGTTTCCGACCTTGATGCTCTTTGCGTGTTTGACAGCTGCTTCTACAAACTTGTCATAGATACCAGATTGAACGAATAATCGAGAAGCTGCTATGCAGAGTTGTCCTTGGTGGTAGAAGACTCCATGTGCAGCGTATGGAACGGCAAGGTTTACTGAAATCCGATAAACAAACGTAGTACATGATTAAATATCCAGATTAAAACTATGATTAATGTTTACATATGATTGAATAGCTTACAATCAGCATCATTCATGATGATCAGAGGACTCTTGCCACCTAGTTCGAGTGTGACCCTCTTCAAATTGTTGACTCCAGCTGCTTGTTGAATTAATTTGCCGACCTGTAAGCAATAAAGTGTCGAGTATGCGTTAGTTTACACACACAAATGGTTTTAGCCCCAAAATGACAAAGTCACTCTCCTTTTGGATACAAATTTAGGATTCCTTGACCAGGCAAGCCTTTTTTTTGGGATTGGATAATCATCAAATAACTTCCCCCGCTCTGGGGGGAGCGGGGGGAAGTGTCAGACTTCTACTGACTAAAACCCACCCATATCCCTTTACGTTCCGGGGCCGCGGTATCTCTTTCGAACAACCCGCAACCCCGGCAGGCGGAGGCCCTGGCAGGCCCCTCTGCGGAGGCGGAGGGGCCTGCCAGGCGGAACACTAACACGCCGTCGACACGGCCTGTCGTCAATAGACGGACGGACGTTCAGCTTCCCATTGCTCCACGTCCACAAGTCCGCATCTACGGTGGCCAGGAGTCGTCTCGCAGTGCCCGACGCCCGGGGCGTCTCCCGCGGTGGCTGGGTTGGTTTGAGGTTCTCCTCTCAAACGCCCGGCTACCTGTGGGCTCCACAGTGTCCTCCGGACGATCGTAACAGTGGTGACACCCGGGCGTTTCCTCCCGCCCAATTATGTGTTATTACCTTACCGAACTTCCGTGTCTGGTGAGGACCTGCGTCAGGCGGTAGGTGAGGACGCCATGACGCCTCTCCAGCCACTCCTTAAAGAGGGGTCTTACCGTCACTATTGTGGCGTGCCGGCCAGGAAAGTCTTGGTAGGTCGAAGACTCTCCTGGTTTGGTCCTAACTTTTTGGATGACTTACCTCAACGGATCCGGTAAATGAAATCTTGGCGACATCCCCGTGGTGAGTAAGAGCAGTTCCGGCGCCTGGTCCGAAACCATTGACAATATTCACCACACCCTTAGGGAACCCAGCTTCGAGGAAAAGTGCTGCCAGTGCCAGCGCGGTTAACGGAGTCTGTTCTGCTGGCTTAACTACCACGGTACAACCTGAATAGAGTGAAAAATTCCTATTAATAATCTGTCAGTAATATGTAGTTGTTTCGTGAATATTGGATTTATATCTTTTGCCTTATACAATATGACACCCTGAAGCCAGTTCATAGATAGCCAGTCGTTTTCGTAGAATTTTTGAAATCGGATCACTGGTTCCGAAAATTACCCGTTACCCAAAATTATGATGTTTTTCATTATAATATTCATTTTAATAACTTACCTGCAGCCAGTGCAGTGCAAACTTTGTTGATGAATAAAAGGACGGGAGCATTCCATGGTAGAATAATACCGCTCACGCCGATGGGTTGTCTTAAGGAGTATGAGAACACTTCACCATCTGTTGGAAACGAACGGAATTTGTAGTGACCGACATGGGACAGAGAGAATCTTCATACTTATTCATGTCATGTACTTTTTTCTTACCGGCAGGGATGGTATCGCCCTTGATTTTGTCTGCACAACCGGCGATATACCGAGCATTGTTAACAGCTCCTCCCACGACTGTCGCTGCGTTGGTAAGAACCATGCCGTTGTTGTAGGATTCCAGCTCAGTTATATACTTCGTATCTCTCTCTAGGAGGTCAATGAACTTGCGAATGAACTCTCCACGTTGTGAAGCGTCTAGTTGGCGCCATTCCGAGTTACGGTGGAAAGCACGCTTCGCTGCGGCCACTGCCAAGTCAATATCAGCCTGAAAAAAGTAATTAAGATATTTTCGTTTACTTTGAATAGACATTCTCCTTCAAATTAATTTGATAAACAAGTTTTGTTTAGAAGTTATTTTATGATTTTCCATGCGCAAAAAAAAAAGGATTTTAGCAGAAGGAAATAATAGAATCGTCCTCAAACTAAAATATTTTCAAGGCTAAACCGTTTTAGCTCGGTGTCGTGCTCAGTTTTAGTGGTAGGTAGTACCAGTAATACGACGACGAACATTAGTTACTTCAAGAAACGAACTAACTAAACTGGTTTTTATAGTTATTGAATTTGATTATTATAAAAAATACACGGAAGATAATACAACTTCATGATTAGGTACTACATTTTGTTTGCATCGGCAGCCGGCACCAATTTCGTCAAATTGAGTGAGGGTTTTTACTGTATTTTTTACTATAGTATTTTTTCTTCAAACTTCAGTTAGGTCTTGTAGTACCTACATACCTTGTCACCTTCTGCGACTTTGGCGATGACGGATCCATCATGAGGGGAGTATGTTTCGAAGGTCTTGCCGCTCTTTGCGTCCACCCACTCATTGTCGATGAACAACTAGAGAGAGCATAATAAAAAAATATTATAACGGTTAAATATATTTATTTCTCAAAAGAATTACAAATTTACTTACAGAGAAAAACTTAATTAAATGCAACTTAATTAAAAGCAGTAAGCGTAGCTTAAAACAAGAATACTGTACTAATCACGTTATGGTTTGTACATATGTTTAACTAAATATATATATATAAATTGAAAGTAGCCACGACCCTTTTGTATGCGCTTTGACAAATGACATCAAAAGGTTTTAATCGTAAAACCGCAAAACAGAAAATCATTCTGGTACTTATAACTGCTCAAAGAAAAAAAAAGTGTATTATTTCTTCTCCGACCGGTAATCGTTATATCACACAGTAATTAACAGAAACAATTAATTTAATCGTCTGTTATCTCTGTCATGTGAAATCATGATATCACACCATATCAATCTGTCAACAAAACGATTGTGAAGTTGGCGTAATAAAGGATTCTATTATTAGGAATGTGAGGTCTATAAAATGTACAAATGACGCCACCGGTTCTGTATTCTACCGAGTAGTTCTGAGAATAAGTAGGTACATAAGTGATAAAAAGCGGTGAAAAATGTTACAATAAATGTGTTGTCTTAATTTACTTTTTTATGGATTGCGATGCAACCATCGGGAATTCTGACACTATGTAGTTCAATAATTCATAGGTAAACCAGACCTGAATGTCTTAGATGCTTTTTGTTCAGTGTAATAAAGGCAACTAAGTACAAATAACTAACATATATTATGAGTACCTAATATTTAAAAAAAAATGCAACAAATTGTATTACAACGAGATTTTATTACATTTTACACAAATAATTACCTACTCGAGGAAAGGAACTAAATTAACGCCTAGAATGCTAGTACAATTACTAAGAATATTATATTTTCTTAACTAAACCACTGATATCACCTACCAAAATGATAAAAAGAACAAACCTTAGTGTATTTAATTTCAGGAGCCATTTTATTTTGTATTTCTACACTAAACCACGTCTGTCTCACTCACGCGACGTTTCGGAATGCGGTCGGTGGTTCACCAAAACACGCTTATATTGAATAATAACAATATTTGGACGAGTCACGATGATAATCGAATTTATGGCAACAGAGCGGCCGGCGGCCGGTGTGGTACTCGAACATTGTTATTGATATAGTTTAACTTATTTTTTATCTATTACTAGCTGTGCCCAGTGTAGCATTGCATAAAAAAAATATAATAATCGTATCATAAGTATCGGTCGAGCCGTTTCGTAGGAGTACGGGAACGAACATTGTGACACATATATGATAATTAAGTATAAAAAATAAAAATAAAGTATAAAAAAGTAAATTACCTTGTCAATATATTTATGAAAACATCATGTATGTCAGGAAAAACTTGCATATTTTTAGTAAAAGAGGTGACAGACACAATTATAATACTAGAAATAGGGACCAATTAGTTCAACCAGGTTTCAGGTTAGCTAAAGTAGACTCATCTTTCATGGGGTACTGTTTAAAATGCTACAATAAAATACCTCCCCACATTCTTCAACTGAATGAAACGAAATTTAAATCTTGTATTAAACGCACACTATGTAGGCAAGCATATTATAAGTTGGGGGATTATATTGATGATAAAAATGCTTGGCTTAATGCTGGTCCTGCTCCAGAAGAATAGGGGTAAACTCATTGATTGGTATCCGAAGCTATAGTGGAAGCTGCAGAAGATTGTAAGACTATCTTTGCAATGTATAGAATCAATTCTCTAGTATTGTATAATTATTAAGCCCATATGTGAGTGCTATGTATTATTATTGACTTGACGAAGCCCTGGTGGTTGATAGTGTCATGCTCACTTAAATGTCTCGCTGATGGTGGCGGGTGTGTCGGGTCATTTAGCTCCCTTCAAAATGGTCGAGCTGAATGGGGCTGATCCATACGTCATGTTCGTGAACGGGCGCTGTCAGTTGGGACTGGTCATTTTTAGCTACCACGGTTCATTTTTAACTTATTTAGATTTAAAATTAAATTTTGCTTTTTATTTACTCTGGACGCTCTTACTGTGCACGTCTTTCTACATCGTTCTCACATATTTGTATAATTTCAACATGAATGATGTAAATACAATTTTGTAAAAATATTATAATTTAAAAGAGTGTCCATGGAGTTTCTTGCCCATTCTTCTCCATAGAGATCAACGCTTTGGAATGGGCAACTACAGTACTTTCACAAGTTATTATGCCTTGTGACCGGGACTGTAGATTAGTTTTGTTTCTTGACATTCAAAAGTGCCTGTAATGGTCTAATTGAAATAAATGGTTTTGACTTTGACTTTGACTTTGAAATTATAATTTGAATAATAGTCAATATTTACCTTGTTTATAGCAACAGCGGCCGGCTGGTGTGCAACTACACGCCATCCAGCCGGCCGACCATTGTGATGGATACTTTTACTTAGTTTATCTAATTTTTGAACCGATTTAATAATTTAGTTGACTTGAGTTGGATTATTTATTTATTGACCCCAGCTGTATGATGTAGACATTCGTATGATCCATAATAAAGATTATTTGATTTGAATAAAATGATGAGATCCCCAATTCGTTGGATGTTTTTTGTGTATGTTCCCTAATTACTGAAAGACGCTTTGGAAAATTATTCTTTTTTTAAAAGGGTCTTATTTAATCCAACATCTTATTTGATACCATTTACGATATGACGTGAAATTTCAAAATTCACCTTGGTTTTGGTTAAGAGGCTGTGTGAGGTTTTCGAACATGCCTTATCCTCTTTTTAAACTCTAAAAAGGTGAGATCATCCTCAAGGTTGACGTCAAAAATGCTTTTAACTTCATCAAAATTATCGTTAAGGATATTTTTTAGAAATCTGCAGTTGGTTGTCAAGAAGGTGACCCTCTCGGGCCTGATATTTTCAGTTTAACTGTTCACCCCTAAGTCAAGAAACTAAATTCGAATATAGCATTTGGTATTTAGACGATGGAACTTAAGGAGGTGATGTTGCAATCGTTTTGAATGTTCTGACACTCCTAGTAGAACAACAATTTAAATCTATTGGCCTTGATCTTAAACCCTCAAAGTGTGAAATTTACCTTTCTGGCATTACCGACAGGCAATCGACTATAGATAATTTTAATGGAATAGCCCCACATATCAACATTTTAGAAAAAAGTTACGTCACCTCCTACGTAACGTTCTCCTATTTTTGAAGAAAAATTTTCACCTTTCATCGAAGACAAAAACAATTATTCTAATGATATTTCGGTCAGTTCGTTCTTCTCCTCTTTGGAAGCAATTACAACTTTTGGACAAAATTGACTAAATTATTCGCAATAATTAAACTTCCATTTTTAATATATACCTATAACGATAATAAATATGGCCGTTTTTATTTCTTTGCGGAAGGGTAATCATCAAATAACTTCCCCCGCTCTTTGTGGAGTGGGGAGAGTATCAGACTTGTAGTGACTTAAATCCACCCATGTTCCAGGTGCCAACTGTCTTAGAAACCACTGGCTTGGTACGCGTCGATGGGAAGAGATCAGATGGTATTACAATAATGCCGCGGTAGTTAGGTAGATCTTTGGTGTGGGATGCAACTTGTCTTGACTCTTTTGCACCATCCTATTTTCATAGCACGGTGGGCTGCGCTGCTGCATAAATTGGGATTAGGGCAGGAGAACGACGGTGATGACATCACATACATATAGATTTGCGCGTGTAAAAAGAGAAGCCCGAGTTAACCGGGGTTATTTCTAGCTCAAACAGAAATCATTGTGCAATATTATGCAATAGTGTTATTCACGAAAAGTGCTGTATCATGGTTACATGTCAAAATTGTAATTTCAAGAGATTAAGAGGTAGGTATATGTTCATGTATGTACCTATCTAGATATCAGGGACGTAGCTACCGCCGTATCAATGATACGGGGACCCGAGTGACATGCCCCCACGTTGTAGATAAAAAGTCATAAATCTAATACACATTTTTTATTGATACTCGATAAGTAACTCATGATTTCTTTGCAAGTTATCTCACTAACCGTAGACTGTGTATCAGAATTGGTAACCATGTTAGTAGAGAGGAATCCACCACCTTTGGTGTTCCGCAGGGAAGTGTGCTTGGCCACACCTTTTTCCAGGTCTAATGCACCTCTTTAGGACCTTGAATGTCTTGTTAGCGTTGGTAGTGTCCTAAACATGATTTAGTACTTATCTTAGGTGAGACGCAGCTAAACCATGGTAGGCCGCAATCAAGGTCTACATCACAACTGCAGCTAGCGAGTGCAATGCAAATAAAACTACAAATCTTTTTGCTAAGGTTATTACTTGTTAATAATTTGGTTACATGAATTTAAATTAATCTTTAAATAATTGTTGTCTAACCATTTTATAATAGATGTCAAATTATTGCAAATCTCCAATTTGGTATTGGATTATGTCACTGTTATTACTAAAAACACCACCGTTGACACCGTGCTTTCGTCTACAAATTCAGTCACAGGGTGTGAAATTCATTAAGTATAATGTAAAAAGTGCTAGTCCTAATACACTATCTTTTGGAACGCCGAAAGTCGTGAGACATCTGATAAGTACATCTCTTCCTTTTTAGTGTTTGTATTAATTCTAGTGATTTCTGTCTTTTGCTTTATATTGTTTAAGCAAATTTTAATTAAACCAAGAACCTTCTTACCTCTTAAACCATATGCATCAAGTTTTTTTTACTCAAATGTCATGATTTACGTGGTCAAATGATTGAGTTATATCGGAGAAGATAGCATAAACAGGTTTTTTGTCCATTTTTTTCTTTTTTCAATACAGTGTATAAATAGTTGTAGATCGCCATATTACACGAAATTCCTTTTGCTCATTACATAATATATATTTTTTTTATATAGCTGTTTAATTCTTTAGGAATGAACTTCTCAAATATTTTAGATAAGACAGGGATCAGAGAAATAGGCCTGTAGTATTTCCACAAAGACTATAGAAAGCTTTCTATCGTCTTCTTGAATAAGGGTTTAACGATTCCAATCTGAGGGAGCCAAACGCCTCCTGCTCTAGGCTCTACGCAGGAGTCGTGCGGTCCATGGCCAAACTTTTTTTTTTGAAAACGTTGCCCCACACTAGGAATTTCTCTTGTATCGTGGGTGCGTTTGCAAACATTTAAACTCAATACACAAACAGCCAGACCCGAAATAACTACCCGTAGGTATACATACAAATATTTGTTCCGTGCGGGGAACGAACCCGTGACAAGCAGCGCAGTAGTCAATCGCTCAGCCACTGCGCCAACCGTGTTGTCAGACACACACACACAGGTTTGGGCGCGTTATTTGGGGCGGCGTGCCACCTACTACCTAAACGCACCCCAAAAGGTGGTAGCCCTAAGGCTGATCCGGGGCAACCGCACAATCTTCGGCAAGAAGGCTTGCTGCCTTGCCGGATTGCCACCATGGGGTCTGAAGGCTGTAGCCCTCGCACGCTCGAGTGGCGCGCGGAGTCACTACACCTGGAGAAAACTCTCTAAGGGTTTAACGATCCGGGGTTGCAGGTTGTTCGAAAGAGATACTGCGGTCCTGGAACGTAAAGGGCAATGGAAGGAACATGGGTGGGTTTTAGTCAGTACATGTCTGACACTCCCCCCCGTTCCCCTCAGAGCGGGGAAGTTATTTGATGATTTCCCACACCAAAAAAATAAGGATCTATCTTCAGGACGTCAGGAAACGTCCCAGCCACAATGTAAAGATTTATAACATGAGACAAATGGTAACATATTTCAAATGCTACAGCTTTGATTAGTTTGGTTAAGGCGCCACCCCGACCAAAACGCCGCGCAAGCCGTTTTTGTACAGTTTTCTAGAGCTATCTACTTGTTATTTAAAACGAACTAAGTAACAAAAAAAAAAATACATTAAATTTCTTTATAATCTTGATTCCATTATTGTAGATTTAGTTTTTATTTTTATTGAGTCATTATTTAGTAAATCTCCTTACAACAAAGCCCCCGTAATGAGAAAAAATATCAATAAAATGCATCTTCTCGTAAAGTAAACATTGTTTAATTTTGCTACTGACACCAATGGATACACAATTCTATAATGATCATTTTGGTAGAAATATTTTTTCCAAAAACCCAATACTTAATTTTATATAGATTTTATTCCAAAAAATAGGCATTATTCACTACTGCTCTCACTCACTCACTCCTGCACGGCAAAGAGGGAAGCGAATACTCAAGGTTATTTGCGTAGGGTACGGCCTTAAGATGCCGTCGTCGTACCGTACCGTCGCTATTAGTGTTTTTAAAGACAAATTAATTTTCTGTACTTGTTGTAGTGTACAGAGAGCCATGAACATTGAGTTTTTGTTATCCAAGATGGGCCAGTGTAGTTTTATAACAAGACTGGATGGGCTGTATTTTATTAATGCAATAGTTTTTAAAATGATTAGCAATTTGTGTCGCGTTCCTAATTTATTATTTTTGATTTTAAAAATCTTTATTAAGGACGTTGCTTGTTTTGATCGCAGCTTCCTTGAAAATTGGAGCTACAAACATGGACTTTAATTTTCGAGGGCGCTAGTAATCACATTTTCTTAGGAAAATTAATCACAGCTTCGTGCGCATTTTATATTTTTAAATTGGCCAAATTATAATGTGCAATAGTTTCAATATTCTATGTCTTTATCGTGTAATAATTTGAACCATGTTTTGTTACCCGACTGCCGAAAAGAGGAGGGTTATGTTTTTTTGGTTTTCAATTTAGCTATCAGTACGGTCTTTGCTCGTTACTCGTTACTGTTTCACAATTTAACAATTTGCATAGTCTACGAACGTGTGTCGGTGTCCTTAGTTAGCTTAGAGTAATTATCCCTATAGCCTTGACAGCAGACGTTCGTTAGTGAACACTTGTTATCCGCTACACTGGGCGAATGTCTGCAATTCGTTTTAATTCGCTTTATGTTTTGCATGATAAAACTGATGTTTCGCTTTCCTCGTGAGAGATGTACTATTTTTTGTACTATTTTATTTTACTGTATGCTTTTCTCATCACGTAAGCTAATTTCCTTTTGCTATTAATTAGCAGGCAAATCAAGTACATATTACATAAATCTTCAACGTGCCTATCATCATCAAAGATAACCAATCAAATATAATCAGTTGCAAAGTCTAAAAAAAAAGTTGCATGACCTGCAATAATTATTAAGTAGGTGCTAATTTCTGATTCATATCTACTAAATTGCGGTTACAGGACATGCGAGTGACACTTTTTATTTTCTTACATTACTCTCTGGGGAAAGTATTCATTTTCAAATCGGACCGAACGGTAGTACCTTTTTAGGGTTCCGTAGTCAACTAGGAACCCTTATAGTTTCGCCATGTCTGTCTGTCCGTCCGTCCGTCCGTCCGTCCGTCCTCGCTTAATCTCTGTGACCGTTAGCACTAGAAAGCTGAAATTTGGTACCAATATGTATATCAATCACGCCGACAAAGTGGTAAAATAAAAATTGGAAAAAAATGTTTTATTAGGGTAGCCACCCTTTAAGTAAAGTGGGACGTGTTTTTTTTTTAATTTCAACCCTAACGTGTGATATATTGTTGGAAAGGTATTTAAAAATGAATAGGGGTTTACTAAAATCATTTTTTGATAATGTCAATAATTTCGGAAATAATCGCTCCAAAAGTAAAAAACAATGTGTCCCCCCCCCCCCTCTAACTTTTGAACCATAAGTTTAGAAAATATGAAAAAAATCTGAAAAGTAGAACTTTATAAGGACTTTCTAGGAAAATTATTTTGAACTTGATTGACACAACAGTTTTTGTACAAAAAAGACAAAAAGTTGTACAAAATAATTTCTGGACTAAGTTTGTAGTATAATCGTATATGCAACCATTTTTTTTAACTTCGTTTACATATTTTATTATCCTGAACGTATCTTTTTTTAAACAAAAAAAGAATTATTGAAATCGGTTCTCGCAATCCAAAATTACCACCGAAAACTACTTGCACGTCTTTGTATTAATTAGTAACCCAATTCCCCGAGAGATGGCGCTGTAGGTACTTATTACATTGGATCGGGTATTACCGAATTGTTCGGTTGGTCTCTCCTTGACATTGGCGGTATCTTATAACTACATAAAACTTCTATCAAGAACATGCTAAGGCAATTTAGAACAAAACTAAAATTCATTTTTTAACACCATCAAAATGTTAAGGTAAAAACCAGTTCATAAATGGTTCGATAGATGGCGTTGCGTAATGACGTCATTTTTTTAAAAGTCGATGTTAAGGTTTTCCGTGCTTTCATGACCTACCGTGGTAAAGAACACTTATTGTGACGGACGGGAAACTACGGAACCCTACACTGAGCGTGGCCTGACACGCTCTTGGCCGGTTTTTATAGTTATTTGTGCAACAAGACAGCAAAGTAATGTTTTACTGCGAGTGCTGATTTTGAGTCCCTAGTAAACGAAGGATTCTATGATGGAATCACGACCGTAGCGAGGCAGACTAAAGTAGAATCCTAAGAGGTTGCGAAGGATTCAAAGACGCGAGTGCAACTAGTTTTGCTTTCGTTTAACACACACAACTTTTCACTTCAGCAGCGAGAACACACATTATTCTGATCTCATTACGCAACAGAGTGTATTTTACGTCCTACAATGAATAGACCATATTATAATTATGATGTTCTTAAGCTAAAGTT
Source organism: Ochropleura plecta (assembly GCA_905475445.1). NCBI lineage: Eukaryota > Metazoa > Arthropoda > Insecta > Lepidoptera > Noctuidae > Ochropleura > Ochropleura plecta. Next base: position 12,998,658 of record FR997731.1, on the reverse strand, counting down.
TTATTCTATGTCCTTTCTTTTTCGTGTGGATAACCTAACCAAGATAAAACAATGAACAGGAAATTGACAGTAATTACTGTCAAAAATAAAACGTTATTTCAATTAAATCTATTGATTTAATTGAAATAACGTTTTATTTTTAAATGTAATATTGCTGAAAGTAGAAATAATTATTTTCAGATCAGTTTTTTTTTATTTAAAAATAATAATAAATATAAAATTCAATAATTTACATAAAAACATATTTATGTATTTTACAAAATGTCTTTTAATGTTAGGTTCTTACTTGTTTCCGAACGTAACAATGCCATGCGCGGCAACAGAGATAAGGACTTGACAAAATTGAGGCACGCAAACACACGGAAGCATACACCTTTGTCATGGTGTATTAGACCAGGGTCGATAATTTTTGAAACCAAAAAAAATTACAGTAGGATGAAACCCATTAGAAAAGGAGGGGAATATTATAAAAATGAATGGAAAATAAATTACGGGCGATCTGAAGTCGGGAAGGGGATGGGGGGTTTAAGGGTAAAAAACGGTTTTTCTCGATTTCCGGCAAAACTAAAAGTCCTATCGAAAAAAGTCAAACGGCAAAGTTGTAGGTAATAAAAAGATCTAAAACTTTTACATTCACACTTTTTTCACATAACCTCAAAATTTATGTGAAAATTCAAAAAACCAAGTTTTTGGTTTTTTATTTTTATCTTTTACAAAAATTGTTTTTTTATAACGAAATTTAGTGAAAACTTACTTTTTAATGTCCCAAAAACGCTGTAATTTATTTGATTAAAATATTAATTTTTTCACCTTATATTGAATTAATATCGAAAAAGCAGCCTCATTTTCAATCGAAAATTCTGACGTCAAAATATCAGCTTTTTTCAAAAAGTTTGTATGTTTTCTGTTCGTTGAAATCTCTACTTTCCGATGGTGTATTAAAATTTATATGTTACCATAGTAAATCTTCTCAGAAAATGCAAAAAATCTAATTCGAAATTTTTTATTACTATAAATAATTTTAAGCTATTTATTAAAATTTACACTTTAATTACTCGAAAAACGTTAGATTACATGCTACATTGATAAAAAATTGGAAATCAAAATAAACTACTATAATTAACAAACAAATAAGTTAATAAAATTAATATTTAATAAGACATCTACAATATTTGGATTCTGGATCATCTACAATTTTGGATTTTCTGAGAAGATTTACTATGGTAACATATATTTTTTTTTTCACCATCGGAAAGTAGAGATTTCAACAAACAGAAAACATACAAACTTTTTGAAAAAAGCTGATATTTTGTCGTCAGAATTTTCGATTGAAAATGAGGCTGCTTTTTCGATATTAATTCAATATAAGGTGAAAAAATTAATATTTTTAATCAAATAAATTACAGCGTATTTGGGACATAAAAAAGTAAGTTTTCACTAAATTTCGCTATAAAAAACAATTTTTGTAAAAGATAAAAATAAAAAACCAAAAACTTGGTTTTTTGAATTTTTCACATAAATTTTGAGGTTATGTGAAAAAAGTGTGAATGTAAAAGTTTTAGATCTTTTTATTACCTACAACTTTGCCGTTTGACTTTTTTCGATAGGACTTTCAGTTTTGCCGGAAATCGAGAAAAACCGTTTTTTACCCTTAAACCCCCCCCCCATCCCCTTCCCGAACTCGGATCGACCGTAATTTATTTTTCCTTTCATTTTGATCATATTCCCCACCTTTTCTAATGGGATTCATCCTACTGTAATTTTTTTTCACTTTTTATTAATTTTAAAGGCTTCTACCCTGGTCTATATTACTTGGCACGAATCATGCAGCACAATAATCTATTCACAACCATCAATCAGATTATAGTAGATAATTTTATATGTGATTACTGTCAATCAACGTAAATTAGATTTACAATGGATTCTATTTTGTGAATTTTCTTTATTTTAGTATTTCTCCTTCCACAACTCTCTAGCCTGTGCGATCACTGGCCATGTAAGCCCTGCAGTCATGATCAGATCGTCATGACACCTTCGCCGCGGTCGACCTTGACGGCGACGTTCCTCCTCAGCCATCCAGTGTATGACGATCTTTGCCCATCTCCCCTGGTGCAGCCGTGCGACGTGGCCTGCCTACTCCCACTCCCACTTCAGAATGGCGATATTTTCTCCAACATCAGCCACTTCAGGGTGGTGTTATAACACGATCTGTTTGCTTAGAACCTATTATGATGCGCTGCATTCTCTAGCAAATCTTTAGAATTTTGCGGCTCAGTAAGTTTTTTTTTTAATGTTAGTGATAGGTTTCCCTTTGAATGTTCCTTCAGGGCTCAGAAATTTTCTAACAAAAAAAAACCAGTCATGAATCTCAAAAAGTGAACTAAAAAATGAAAAACAAATGATCAAGGTACATGTACGAATAGTATATTTAATGGTGATTATTGCACGATTCGACTTCTATGAAAATTTTGGCTGTCATTTTTACCTTGAAGCTATTAATCCTAACGTGATTTCATGATTTCATTCAACTTGTTTAAATTTATCGTTTTGAGTGGCATTGTGCTCAGGCCCCTTTTTTTGTCGTGGGAACATGCGCACGCACATGAAGCAAAGGTGTGAGTAGTGTGAATGTGGCATTATATATATAGCAAAAGAAGGGCATAATTACATATTTTTTTCGAAAATTTTAGTTTAAGTTACCCGAAAAAAGGAGAGAACTATAACAATACCAATTGCATCAAAATTGGTTTAGGCGTTCACAAGTTATGATGGAATAAACTAAAGAAACTTACAAATGTACAATCATGAACCCTAAAAACAAAACCTTTCTTTTTGGGCAGCGGTGTAATAAGCGTGTTGGACAACAATATAGTCTACTAGCTGTGCTCAGCGGTTTCACCCGCTGCTTAGGTACCCTTCTCACTTAAGGGTTTGAAAGGTAGATAGTAGCCGATTTTCAAACTTACTGAAAATGCATAAAAAAATCATAAGAATCAGTCGAGCTGTTTCGGAAGAGTATGGGAACGAACATTGTGACACGAGGATTTTATATATTAGAAATAGAATCCTTACTATAATATTATAAACGCGAAATTGAGTTTGTTCGTTTGTTACGTCTTCACGCCTGGCTTAACTGATTTTGATGAATTTTGGTACAGAGATAGTTTGGACCCTGGAGACGGACATAGGCTATTAAAAAAAAAGAGAAATATGAGATAAAAGGTTGAAAAGGTTAAAGATGATGATAAAAGGGAAAACTTAGCATTGCTATTACAATAAATAAGGCGTTAGGGCAAAAACTACAGGCAGCAGGTACCTGTCAGGTAAATCAGGAAAGAGGAACTGTGTTACCCCGAATAAAACGCGAGCGATGCCGTGGGCAAAAACTAGTGAGATAATAAGTTACAATGCTTGTAGCAGGTGGAAACGTTGCTGACAACGAACCATTAACATTAATTTTATTGAACTATTGTTGTCTACCGCTGTTATTGACACATACAACATGAGAAGGAGTGTTTGAATTATATTTTCACTCTGACATACTTATTGTAGCGTGTACCAAAGTACCTCATGTTTTCAATGCTTGTTTGTGGCAGGTATCGAAGGTAACACTACACAAAACCTTTATAATTCTCTTGAAATTTTCGATTCTCAAGCAAGCTATCCAATTTGTCCCGCTATGACCCCGTGTCACTGTTTCAAGGTATCATTACTAAACCGGATCTATAGCTGGTTGGGCATGCGACATACATGTACCTCCCAATCTATTTAAATTGGGCAACCTTTTGATCTACGTCAACACGATCTCTCTCATCTCTTTATACTAGGCTCGATGGCATTAAGGCAAAGACCAAGTTTGTGCACTGTATAAAAACTTTTACTTATTGGAAAAACACTAGGCTACTAAACAAAACTAAAGTCTGAAAATTCCCTTAGTTGTAATGTTTTGTTATACAAATCAATTGAAATTGGATGTTAATATGATGGCTCTTCAAATATGATTTTAATTAAATATGAAAGTTCGTTTCGTTCAATCGTGTTTTCCAATAATATAAATTACATTCACATACATAATATTAATCCTTACTAATATTATAAAAGCCGAAGTGAGTTTGTTTGTTAGGGTTGCGGGTTGTTTGGGGTTGCGGGTTATTCGAAAGAGATACCGCGGCCCTGGAACGTAATGGGCAATCAAATGGAAGGAACATGGGTGGGTTTTAGTTAGTTTAAGTCTGACATTCCCCCCCGCTCCACGGCTAGAGCGGGGGAAGTTATTTGGTGATTTCCCACCCAAAAAAAAACAAAGAAAGTGAGAAATGAGGGAGAAAGAGGGAAGAAAAGGGAAAACTTAACATTGCTATTACAATAAATAAGGCGTAAGGGCAAAAACTACAGGTAGCAGGTACCTGCAAATCAGGAAAGGGAAACTGTGTTACCCCGAATTTAACGCGAACGAAGCCGCGGGCAAAAGCTAGTTAATTATATTATCGAAATTTCTATTGCTCACCGCGGTGTTTTCGTTAGGTATTGGAAAGCCACAGCTGCTAGGAATAAATTACTTTACAGTGTTCAGGATGTCCTTTTTCTTCAAGAGTAGCGGTAAGATTGATGATGGCTTTCCATGGCGGGTTCCAAAGCGTTCCGAAGCGGTTAAAAGCTTCGATGTGAATGGCACATCCTTAGTTTTACGTAATTTTAATTAGTTTTAATAAGAAGAGCCGCATGGATGAATGACGACAGGTCACTGGAACAACTTGTGAAATACGGGCATCCGTAGGTCACAAGTTGAATGGCACATCCTTAACTTAAAGGGGAAATATACAAGTCCGTGATTAAACTTGTCGTACCTACTGTATGGTTCAGAAAGCTGGGCTGCTTAAGAGGTAGATGAAAAACTATTGTACATGTAGTGGAGATGAGAATGATAAAGTAAGGAGTGAGTATACCTATTATAGGAAGTTTGAAACTTGCGCCTGTTACAGAAAAATTGAAAGGAAGTCGTTTGTCTTGGTATCCATGGACATTTAATGAGGAGGAATGAAGCACATGTGATTAAAAGAGTGTTGGATCTTAATATTGATGGATGGAAAGCGAGAGGAAGACAAAGCAAAAAATGGATAGATTGTGTGAGAAATGATAGGAAGGAGAAAGGAATAAATGATCCCACCGACCTAGAAGGAAAGGAACATGGGTGGGTTTCAGTCAGTACAAGTCTGACACCCCCCGAGCTCCGTCCAGAGCGGCGGAAGTTATTTGATGATTTCCCATCCCCCAAAAAAAAAAGATTGCGCTAGTACTTGAAGTCTTGTCTTCGGTTCTAAGGTACAGTTACATAGTGGTTGTGGTTTTCTTCGGTCAGAAACTCATAGGCTCGCCTCGCCATGATAAATGATAAATGATGTTTATTTTTTTATAAGTAGGTTTTCACAAACACTTTTACTCGTCTTTTTTTTAAACATAGATGAGGCCGATGTTTCGTATCCCACTACTTTGAGAAGAAACAGCCGAAACAAACTCAGAGGTCATAGTCTCTTTTAAGGTCCAGACAAAAAAATCTTGGTCAACTTACATGAGGACTATGCAGATTAATGGGAGTTGAACACAGCTAGCGATATGAGTGCACTTTATTTACACCTTCTTCCAAACCATCGGTGATCACAAGGTACTAGTTTGTTTTTGATAATGAATTTCAAAATAACTTGCAATTCAAAATTACTTTGTTCAGTCGTTTTTTAAAATGGTTCTGGAAGGAAATCAACATTTTAACACGGTATTGTTTTGCCTCTGGCAATTTCAACTTCTTGTTTTAATAAAGGATTTAAAAATAGATCCGGAGAAATATCGTCATAAAACTAATTAAAGGCTCTTTAACATGTAATTTAATTTAGAAATAACACTTAAGTATGCTCGTCTTGTTTCCAGATCGGAATAAATGCCTATTTCATAATAATAAAAGATTTTATTTTGTATAAAGAGTAGGTACACAGTAAATAAGGTCGTTGCTTAAGGGTTCTATATTACTACCGTACTATATAATCTGTATTACAGTTTGTGTATCAATTTAGCTTAATCCTGCTACATTGTCGTGAGCGTACCTACTCACTCCAAATTAAATAGATGATTGTTTACTCACAAAGAAAGATTTGATATCTTATCAATAAAGATGGTTGTTAATACTTTGTACTCCAAGTAGGCCTTGACCATACTGCTAAGTTTAAATCAACCGTTAGGTACTTGAAACAATCTTTGTTTATTCCACATCCAGATTCATAGACTTTTTGAGATAGTTGCTTAACGCCTATTTGACGCTTCCCGTTTTATACGGATGGGAAATCCTCAAATAACTTCCTCCGCTCTGGGCGGAGCGGGGGGGAGTGTCAGACTTGTACTAACCAAAAGCCACCCATGTTCCTTCTTTTGCCCTTTATGTTTCGGGGCCGCAGTATCTCTTTCAAACAACCCTAACACCGGCAGGATCCTGTGTTCCTAGGGCTGGCTTTTAACTTTGCCAGAGGCTAAGTGTTGCCATACAACACGGCAATGCCGCCAGTCTTTTGGATAAATTACCAGCTGATAGCGTTGAGGAGGAGTTTATTGATACCATTTTGTATTGTGTTGTTAGATTACATAATTTGGTTTATTTAATTGTTTTTAATTAGGTATAAGGTTCTCTCAAAAGTTGTCAAATCACATATACAACCTTGTTGTGAATAGTTACGGTACTGATGGCAACATCTGTGTCACTTGTTTCATATAGTTATTTTTTCCTATTTCTTGTATAGATTATTTTTTACCAATTCTTTGGGAATGAGTCGACGTTGTTGGCTTTGTAGATTCTTAGACGCTTGTTAACTTTTGTGAACCTCTCTAACGCTGTAACAACAACATTGTAAAACCAAATGATTTTAAAAGATATACCATGGAGTATCTTGCAGGTTCTTTTCCATAGGAAACGACCAACCCGAACCGTGCAATTTGCTCGACGTTTTACAAGTGCACGTGTAGGCTTTTGTGAAATAAAAATATTTTCATTTTGATCTTGAAAGAAAACTGTGTAAAATGATTATACAACATAGATTATGTAAATAGTTGCATGATTAAGTTGTAGTGGTTAATTGTAAATAATAGCCCAGAACAGTCATAAATCCTCTGATTTTTGGGTTCCATGTGCGTATTTTATCACCAGGAAACCAGCATGCCAAAAAAATCGACTATCTACCATAGCAATACATCCCATCACTAAACATTTAAATGGCACCATGTTACATCATTTGCATTACGATTTGCATCATTTTCCATATTTTTTTTTGACAAAATCATTTGTTTTTTATTGGTTAAACTTATCCACCCAGGATAAGTTTATCCAATAAAAAACAAAATATTTTAATTTCACATACGCTTACATGGGCTTTTGCCTGCGGCTTCGCTCGCGTTAAATTCGGGGAAACACAGTTCCCCTTTCATGAATTGCAAGTACCTACCTGCTACCTGTAGTTTTAGCCCTTGCGCCTTATTTATTGTAATAGCAATGCTAAGTTTTCCCTTTTCTTCCCTATTTCTCCCTTATATCTCATTTTTTTTTAAATATCTTATGCTATGCCCGTCTCCAGGATCCTAACTATCTCTGTACCAAAATTCATCAAAATCGGTTTAGCCATTTAGGCGTAAAGACGTAACAAACACACAAACTCACTTTCGCTTTTATAATATTAGTAAGGACTATCATTATCAATATTATATCATACCAATTCAGTCAATCCGAGTCAGGTACATAGCAAGATTAGAGAACAGGTAGGTATCAAAAGAATATTTTAAGAGAACTAAAAAGCTACTGAACACACACTTAAGCTCGCGAAATATAGTAAAAGGGATAAATACCTATGTAGTACCAATCCTACTGTACTCATTTGGAATCATTAATTATAAGAACAGTAACCTAAAAGCAATAGACACAAAAACTAGGAAATTGTTAGCAATTAAAAAAGCACAAAATCAAAAAACAAATGATTAATAATTGTACTTACCTGTTGTAGAGAGAGGTAGGGGGTTAATAAATGCAGAAAATATGTATAAAACACAAGTACTTAAATATAAACAATATTTAGAAAGAGAGAATGACGATTTAATAAAAGTGATAGTTCAACATGACAAAAATAGGGATAAATATTCAATAATAAAATAAGCACAAGAAATAGAAAAAGAACTACAACTACCACATAGTAATAAACATACAGATAAAGGAATCAAAGAAGCAATAGTTAAGAAACAGAAAGAGAAGTGGAGAAATAAGCAATTACATGGACTGTTCCCTAAAGCAGTTTTGGACCAAGCTAATATAGATAAAAAAAAATCATTCAAATGGCTAAAGAAACAACAAATTTCACCCTCCATAGAATCAGCAATATTTGCCATACAGGACCAGGCTATTAATACGCGTTAACATCAACGCGACATATTTAAGGTAAACATAGATGGTAAATGTCACCTATGTGCCAACAAAGACGAAACAACAAAACACATTATCTCGGGATACGAAAAGTTAGCCGACACCTACTATGTCAAACGACATAATAACCTGGTCCAGTATGTCCACTGGTGTCTGGCAAAGAAACACAATATCGACGTGTCGAGCCTTTGGTGGCAAGAAGCACTAACACAGCCGCAGGTTAAAGAAAACGAACAGGCTAAAATCATGTGGGAAATACCAATACAAACAGACGTCACTGTTACTCATAATAGACCTGATTTATTATAATTATGTAGACAAGACCAACAATATCACCTTTTGAATAGACATATCAGTACCCTCAGACTGCAACATAGGCGCTACAGAAATAGAAAACATAAGCAAATATCACCTTTGAAAGACAGAAATTCGGCAATGATGGAATACGCAAACCGCAGCCAGTGATACCGATAGTAATAGGAGCTACCCGGCATAATAAGTAAAAGGTTACAGATACATCGACCAACTGAACACAAAAATAGACATAACGATACTACAAAAGCAAGCAGCCATACACACAACTATCATACTCAGTAAGGTATTGGGAGACACTGTGTTTGTTCATGGTACACCGAGAACCCAAGAGCCCACACCAGGCACACAACACACAGTAGACTCACACCAATCATCCATCACACAACATTTATCTTCCTCACGCACACCTATGTAATACACCAATGAATTCATGAACCACACAAAGCACAACCAGGCGTCCGTCACTCGCTCAAGGCCACGCGTTTTATGCCTACCGCTTCGTGTATCGCCGTCGATACAACTGACAGTGGGCTGTCGCACGCCTGTTTGAGTGCTCGCACGTCACGATTACCGCGCTGAGTTTCAAAATGCCGATACCACGTAATTTTTGTGCAGTATATGGGTGTCAAAGTAAAAAAAAATATATTGAATAATTATATTGAAGAATTAGAAGAAACTTTTTTAAATAATTTTGACAACGTAATAATGGATCGGCCTGGCAGTACCATCTTGAAAATTTTAAAATTGATTGATATTCCTCCACTTTGCTCCTGTTTCCCTTTCGATTATTTATTAAAATTATTTACGCGGTTTAGAATATTTTCCACAATAAAATTTAATAATCGTGAATTCAGGGAAGGAAAAAAAAATTATCAGTCATTTTATTAAACTGAAACATATTTGATTCTACAACATTCGTTTTATTATCATTATCATCAATTCATCATACGTACAACCCTAGCACATTCGCTCGATGACGCGCCCGCACGTTGGTCGCGCGGCGGGCAATACAATCTCAACTCTCTTTGTGCGTACTTATGGTGCATTTCTTTTGGCTGCAAACAGCTGGTATTATTATTATGATTTTGTAGGCTATTATAGCGTAGGTATTTTCCTTTTTGTATTGGAGTGATGTATCTGCTACGACTGCTACGTAGTAGCTATTTAGTAATCTGTGGCACAACTAACACTCGAAGAAGAAGAGGAAGGAGAGACAGATACGAATAAATATCTTTTTTCTTGCGGGATGCAGGACGAGATATTTATTAACACCGACGCATGGTCGAGTATCGGAAAACCGAAAAAACACATATCATACCAATTCTGTTTGCTTAAATTATTTTGATGATGTATTCCATAACTTTGCATGCTAATTATTTGAGCGACTGTATCGTGTGGAATTTATCCAGTATCGTAGGTGCGTTTACAAACATTTAAACTCACATACACAAAAAAGCCATTCCCGGTTAAACTATTTGTAGGCCATACGAATATTTGACCCATGCGAGGATCGAACCCACAACACAGGACAGCAGTCGATCGCTCAGCGGCTGCGCCAGCCGTGTCGTCAAACTTTGTGTACCGTAGGTTAGGACGGGCAGGATGTACACGTAGATGAGCTTTCTTCGTACAACGACGTGCCACAAATCTAGACGACTTAAATAACGCCCTATTACAGGTAAATGATTGGTTCACCGCCAATAATTTGGTATTAAATGGGAAAAAAACGAAGTGCATAAGATTTGCTCTGCCAAACGTCAAAAGTAGTGATTGTGACATAGTATTGAATCAAGAGAAACTAGAATTCGTCAATAAAACTGTTTTCCTGGGGATAACGCTCGATTCAAGGCTACAATGGGGTCCGCATATAACATCTCTTGCAGGACGGCTTAGTTCAGCAGCATATGCTGTCAGAAAAATCCGTCAGTTTACTGATGTAGATACCGCGAGGCTAGTCTATTTTAGTTATTTTCATAGTATAATGTCATACGGTATTTTACTTTGGGGACGGGCTGCAGACATCGAGTCTGTATTTATTCTGCAGAAAAGAGCCATTAGAGCCATTTATAATCTACGTAGGCGAGATTCTCTAAGAGAACAGTTTAAGGAAATTAACATCATGACAGTACCTTGTCAATATATCTATGAAAACATCATGTACGTCAGAAAAAATTTGCATCTATTTGGTAAACGAGGTGATAGACACAAGTATAATACTAGAAATAGGGACCAATTGGTTCAGCCGGGTTTCAGGTTAGCTAAAGTAGACTCATCTTTCATGGGGTACTGTTTGAAATGCTACAATAAAATACCTCCCCACATTCTTCAACTGAATGAAACGAAATTTAAATCTTGTATTAAACGCACACTATGTAGGCAAGCATATTATAAGTTGCGGGATTATATTGATGATAAAAATGCTTGGCTCAATGCTGGTCCTGCTCCTCAAGCTTAGGGGTAAACTCATTGATAAGTATCTGAAGCTATAGTGGAAGCTGCAGAAGATTGTAAGACTATCTTTGCAATGTATAGAATCAATTCTCTAGTATTGTATAATTATTAAGCCTATATGTGAGTGCTATGTATTATCATTGACTTGACGAAGCCCTGGTGGTTAATAGTGTCATGCTCACTTAAATGTCTCGCTGATAGTGGCGGGTGTGTCGGGTCATTTAGCTCCCTTCAAAATGGTCGAGCTGAATGGGGCTGATCCATACGTCATGTTCGTGAACGGGCGCTGTCAGTTGGGACTGGTCATTTTTTAACTACCACGGTCATTTTTTTTAACTTATTTAGATTTAAAATTGAATTTTGCTTTTTATTTACTCTGGACGCTCTTACTGTGCACGTCTTTCTACATCGTTCTCACATATTTGTATAATCTCAACACGAATGATGTAAATACGATTTTGTAAAAATATTATAATTTAAAAGAGTGTCCATGGAGTTTCTTACCCATTCTTCTCCATAGAGATCAACGCTTTGGAATGGGCAACTACAGTACTTTCACAAGTTATTATGCCTTGTGACCGGGATTGTAGCAGCATCATTTTTTTGTTCTTGTTTTTTTTGACATTCAAAAGTGCCTGTAATGGTCTAATTGAAATAAATGCTTTGAGTTTGAGTTTGAGTTTGAACGTGGACGATCATAACAGCAGCTACAAAAGTGTCTCGACGCCTGCAGCCACAGATGACCACTCCAGCCAACCACTGAGAACCTGATCAAACGGCAATTTGAAAGCAAGTTATTTCATGAACTCGCCAGATTGCTGGACGCCGAGAAGACTTGTACTACTGCCTACCACCCGTAGAGTAAAAGTCGCATTAATGACGCGATTATCAAACAATAACAAATGGTTGAACGAGCTACCAACTGTGTTGCAACATAGCGAGTGTTATCATTACCTTTCCCTACGATACACTACAAATGTAAGTGGAAGGATTGGATTGCCTTCATATGTTCCTTCAGAAGGTTTTTATAATAATACCTAGTGCTTTTTTTTAACAGGTCGGCCAGTTGTAAGGTAAACGATATGATTAATTCTAAGTACGCGTGCGAGTGTGTTGCATTTATTAACTTATACTAGGCATGGCGTGACTCGTGAGTATAATGTAAGCAAATCTGTTAGTTAGTGCTAGTGAAGACTTCAAATTACAACTTAACTTTTTTGTAAGATACCTAACTAAAATACTAACAGTATGTTTCATTTTTTTTCAACTTGTTTTATTTACCTATTTCTCTCAGTCCAAAAGCAGCTAAAATTTTAAATGGTTAATTTTACCACCACCGATTATTATTAAAGTTAACTTTTTGACTAACGAATTCTCGATTAACGATGTTAATTTTTGAATTAACTGTGCCCACCTATGATTATATTTACCATGTTCCTTCTTATTGAACATGAAACTAATAGGATATCTAACAAAAAAAAAATGGAAACTTGTGACAGTCATTAAAGTACTGTAGAATAAACTTCGTTAAGGCTACGAGACTCCGGTCCAGGCACATAACGCAAAATAGATTCTCCAAACTGTGCTGCCTGTGGAGTCATTGAAGATGTGCAACATATCCTGGCAGTGGCAGTGTGTTCGTGTGAGGGTCCGAAGGCGTCAAGCGTTTGTAAATAATTTCAATGTAGGATTCTATAATAGCGTTCTGGCCTCACCATTGTCAGATGAGGCTAGAACGCTTTATTATATTATTATTATGAGCTTAAGGTTGCGGGTAGGCTAGTCTAGTATTAGTTTATGTATTTTTATTGTATTCAATCATCTGGGTGACATATTCTTAATAGAAAAAACCCCGTAAATAAATTAAGCTATACTTGACGTAGAAGCGTGCCTAGCCTTTTCTTTTTGTTTCATGATCGTGTCGCAAATAAGAGTATTTTGCATGGAACAACTGGTTATCTAATTTCCACAACCCAGTTACTACGGCACTTGTTGTTATACTTTCAGGTCACTGACTACCTATTACAACTGTCAAAGATCTATAATGTCAGTCGGGATCAAAGGCGCTATCACAGGCACGGATGCAACTGGATTTACGAGTATGTATGTATGTATGTGTATATAAATGAAGACTGCTTAAATAATAGTTATCAACATTTATTTCTAAAACAGTGTAAACACGTACTATAAAAATAACATTTGATACTTTAATTGTTCTTACTTATTAAATAACTTCTTTCAATGTACACGGAATACTTAGTTAATAGATTAATCGTTAGGAAAAACTTAATTATGCTCGTATTTGTAGTTTCAATGTCAGATTTTCTTGGGCAAGGCAATGACGACATTCTTTACTTCGGTGTAAGCTAAGAGGGCGTCGATGCCACTGAAATAAGAAAAATAAACATATTATGACCGCACACAACACAATAATCATGTTTACGAGATAATCGACTATGATTACTGGATCCGAAATGAGGCGGAGTAACGAATGAACCAGTATTATATAATTTCTTCTACACAATGTAGGAAAACAGTCGATACAAACTGGTGAAAATAATAATTAACTGGCATAGCTTACTTTTCACGGCCAATTCCAGAGTCTTTGAAACCTCCGAATGGTGATTGTGGGGTGAAGGCCAGATATGTGTTGACCCTGGAAAGTTAAAAAAAAGTCATGTTGTTAAAAAAAACATACAGTAATAACGTTTACATATAGGGTAAGAAGCTGTAGGCACTTAGATCAACAACATTAGGTCTTTGTAAAATTGTTAGTATTTCAACTACATTTTTAGTTTTAGAAAATTGATTGAATATCGCTTGACATTGCATCTACACTCAAATAAATTCTGTCAACTTACCAAACTGTGCCAGCCTCTACGTGTTTGCTGTACTGTAGGGCATTGTTGATATTTGTTGTGAAGATACCAGCTGCCAAACCATAGCTCGTGTTGTTAGCTCTGTCAATCACTTCTTCTAAAGTGTCAAACTTCAGAATGCTTTGCACGGGTCCGAAAATCTGCAAGACGAGAATTTAAAGTAAGTACACCTGCAGTTGGCATAAAGTTTATTCCAGAGAGATCTTTGATCTTTGATCTCTGTTTGATGTTTAACCTAAAAGAAAAACTATGTTAGTCTTGATTCACCTCTTCCTTTGCGATAGTCATGTTATCGGTTACGTCAGTGAAGACTGTAGGCTCGATGTAATATCCGCTTGTGCCGATTCTATTGCCTCCGCACAGTAATTTCGCGCCTTCCTTTTTGCCCTTTTCGATGTATCCCAGGACTTTGTTCATCATTTCTCCATCAACCTGCAAAGATTATCCATTTAAACAATAACTCTTGCCGCCCAGTTCAAGTGTGATCCTCATCAAATTGTTGGCTCCAACTGTTTGTTGAAAATACACGCTCGGCTTTCATTTTTGAAATTCATAAAAATCAGTTAAAGTTTAGACACGTTTAAAAGTCAGCAAATTAATGGTATGGTTAAACACGCAATTACTAATATTTATGTGGCGTTTATGAATGAATCCTTTCAGGGTAGGTAATGTTTTAATTTAGGGTTGTAAGTTATTATTTCGCAATTAAAACAATTGATGGGTTGGTCTCAAATTTACCTGGGGGCCATTCTGTGTAGTTGGGTCCGCAGGGTTTCCGACCTTAATGCTCTTTGCGTGCTTGACAGCTGCTTCTACAAACTTGTCATAGATACCAGATTGAACGAATAATCGAGAAGCTGCTATGCAGATTTGTCCTTGATGGAAGAAGACTCCATGTGCAGCGTATGGAACGGCAAGGTTTACTGAAATCCGATAAACAAACGTAGTATATGATTAAATATCCAGATTGAATTTTTTATGATTGTTTTTAAATGATTGAATAGCTTACAATCGGCATCATTCATGATGATCAGAGGACTCTTGCCACCCAGTTCCAGTGTGATCCTCTTCAAATTGTTGACTCCAGCTGCTTGTTGAATTAATTTGCCGACCTGTAAGCAATAAAGTGTTGAGTATGCGTTAGTTTACACGCATAAATGTTTTAGCCTCCAAAAGGACATAGACACTCTCTTTTTGGATACAAAATTAGGAAAGGTTTAAAATCTCCTTGGCCAGGCAAGTCTTGAATGAATCTAACTTTTTGTACTACTTACCTCAACGGATCCGGTGAATGAAATCTTGGCAACATCTCCGTGGTGAGTAAGAGCAGTTCCAGCGCCTGGTCCGAAACCATTGACAATATTCACCACGCCCTTAGGCAAACCAGCTTCGAGGAAAAGTGCTGCCAGTACCAGTGCGGTTAAAGGAGTCTGTTCTGCTGGCTTAACTACCACGGTACAACCTGAATAAAGTGAAAAATTCCTATTAATAATCTGTCAGTCCATATAAATACGTAATTGTTTCCTGAATTTTGCATTTATATCTTTTGTCTCATACATTATGACACCCTGAAGCCAGTTCTTAGACAGCCAGTCTTTTTCGTAGAATTTTTGAAATCGGATCACTGGTTCCGAAGATTACCCGCTATCCAAAATTGTGTTTTTTTTCCTTATAATATTAATTTGAATAACTTACCTGCAGCCAGTGCAGTGCAAACTTTGTTGATGAATAGAACGACAGGAGCATTCCATGGTAGAATTATACCGCTTACGCCGATGGGTTGCCTTAAGGAGTATGAGAACACCTCACCATCTGTTGGAAACGAACGAAACTTGTAGTGACCGACATGGGAGCGAGCGAATCTTCCTTCTTATTCATGTCATGTACTTTTTTCTTACCAGCAGGAATGGTATCGCCCTTGATTTTGTCTGCACAACCGGCAATATACCGAGCAGTGTTAACAGCTCCTCCTATAAATGCCGCTGCGTTGGTGAGAACCATGCCATTGTTGTAGGATTCTAGTTCAGCGATGTACTTTGTATCTCTTTCTAGGAGGTCACTAAACTTGCGAATGATCTCTCCACGTTGTGAAGCATCTAGTTGGCGCCATTCCGAGTTGCGGTGGAAGGCACGTTTCGCTGCGGCCACTGCTAAGTCAATATCAGCCTGAAAATATTAATTAAGATATCTTCGTTTACTCTGAATGGACATTCTCTTTCAAATTAATTTGATAAAAAAGTTTTGTTTAGAAGTTACTTGATGATTTCCCATCCACAAAAAAAGGATTTTAGTAGAAATAATAGAATCGCCCTTAAACTAAAATATTTTCAAGGCTAAACCGTTTTAGCTCATTGTCGTGCTCAGTTTAAGTGGTAGGTAGTACCAGTAATACGTACTACTAGAACTTGAACATTTTCCTTGATCTAACGCACGGTCAGTTTTTTGAACACTGTTAAAAAAACTTTTATCACAGAGGCTCCTTTTTCTGCCTTTAGATTTTCGTATGTTTGACAGGTATAGGCAGGTATAATTAAGCTCGTTCTTACAGCCTACCTCTTCTTGGATCTTGCTGTTTGTGTAAGTCAAACAAGTAATTCTTATTAAAATAATCATGACTAAGTATAGAAAAACTAAGCAATCTGAGGTGAGGTGAACATTTTAGATTTTAAGAAGAACTACTGCTGCGTCTGTAAATAGTTAACTTAACTCTTACAAATCTAACAAGCTAACACGCCCTTAAACCCTCACAAAATAGTTTTTCTCCAATTCCTGCGTTCACAAACCAACTTAACATTTTATAAAAAAAAAATACATTAAGTTCTTTGGTTTTGTATTAGTGGTAAGTTGGTATCATTAAATCCAACGAAGGATTTCAATTATTCAATCTTAAGTTTGCTCCCGCTTCACTTTCCATGTTTATCAAAGACAAACTCTAATAGGTAGGTACTTGTTCTCGGACAAAGTCTGTTAAGAGTATGTTCAAAAGAACGTGATTTTGTCGTTAATGTTTTAGAGTAGAGTTTTGCTGTCTTATGGTGTGTAACAATACTTAAATAGCATCGTGGATTCGTCATTATTTACCTATGTATTTTTCCCGTTAAACGGAGTATTCAAGTTTTATCTTCCCACCTACCTATTAAGTATTACGAACTTTATTTACTTCAAGAAACAAACTAACTAAACTGGTTTTTATAATTATTGAATTTGATTATTGTAAAAAATACACGGAAGATAATACAAGTTCATGATTGGGTAGGTAGGTACTACATTTTGTTTGCATCGGCAGCCGGCACCAATTTCGACAAATTGAGTAGCGTTTTTATTTTACTATAGTATTTTTTTCTTTGAACTTCAGTTAGGCCTCGTAGTACATACCTTGTCACCTTCTGCGACTTTGGCGATGACGGATCCATCATGAGGGGAGTAGGTTTCGAAGGTCTTGCCGCTTTTTGCGTCCACCCACTCGTTGTCGATGAACAACTAGAGAAAACATATTAAAAAAGGATTATAAATTGAAAGTACCCACGACCCTTTTGTCTGCGCTTCGACAAAAGACATCAAATTTTTTTTATCGTAAAACCGCAAAACAGAAATTCATACTGGTACTTATATAACTGCTCAAAGAAAAAAAAGTGTATTTAACAGAAACAGTCAATTTAATAGTCTGTTATCTCTGTTATGTGTAATCATGATATCACACCATATCAATCTGTCAACAAAACGATTGTGAAGTTGGCGTGGTAAAGGATTCTATTATTAGGAATGTGAGGTGTATATAATGTACAAATGACGCCACCGGTTCTGTATTCTACAGAGTAGTTCTACGAATAAGTACCTACATAAGTAATAAAAAGTGTTGAAAAATGTTTCAATGAATGTATGGTCTTAATTAACTTTTGTATTTTTTATGGATTGCGATGCAACCATCGGGAATTCTGACACAATGTAGTTCACTAATTCATAGGTAAACCAGACCTGAATGTATTAGATGTTTTTGTTCAGTGTAATAAAGGCAACTAAGTACAAATAACTAACATATATTATGAGTACCTAATATGTAACAAAAATTGCAACAAATTGTATCACAACGAGATTTTATTACATTTTACACAAATAACTACCTACTCGAGGAAAGGAATTAAATTAACGCCTAGAATGACAGTACAATTACTAAGAATATTAAATTTTTTAAATATATATTATTTAAATTAAACCACTGATATCACCTACTAAAATGATAAAAAGAACAAACCTTAGTGTATTTAATTTCAGGAGCCATTTTATTTTATATTTCTACACTAAACCAGCACGTCTGTCTCACTCACGCGACGCTTCGTAATGCAGTAGGCGGTTGACCAAAACACGCTTATATTGAATAATACTAAAATATAGACGAGTCACGATACCGAGTTTATGGCAACATAGCGGCCGGCCGGTGTGGTACTCGACCATTGTTTTTGATATAGTTTAACTTATTTTTTATCTATTACTAGCTGTGCCCAGTGTAGCAGTGCATAAAAAATTCGGAGGAGTACGGGAACGAATATTGTGAGACGAGAATTTTATATATGAGAAAACATTTGTGATATTTTTATTTGAATAATAATCAATATTTACCTAGTTCATAGCAACAGCGGCCGGCTGGTGTGCAACTACACGCCATCCAGCCGGCCGACCATTGTGATGGATATTCTTAGTTTATCTAATTTTTGAACCGATTTAATAATTTACAATTTGTGAGCAGAAACTACTCTATAGCGTGTTATTTTAAGTGAGTGTGTGTTTAAATTAAAAAAAAACGGCCACGTGCGAGTCGGAATCGCGCACCGAGGGTTTTTATAAGTACGGAACCCCGCTTTTTTTATCCAACATCATATTTGATACCATTTACGATATGATGTGAAATTTCAAAATTCGTGTGTGAGGCTGTCGTACATGCCTTATCCTCTCTAAAAAAGGTGAGATCATCCTCAAGGTTGACGTCAAAAATGCTTTTAACTCCATCAAAATCCTCCAGCGCGCCGGTCCTACAGGCCCCGAGTGGTCCGCGGTGGGCGCTGAAACAGCTGGACCGGGAGCTCCTCCTGGAAGCCTCAATCGTGCAGGCCTGGGTGTCATCACCGGACAGGCCTGCCGACACCAACCACGAGGCGGATTGGTTCCAGGAGGCCATGTCTGAGATCTGTGACGTGGCAATGCCCCGAGTCCGGTCTGGAAGCGCCCGGCGTCAGGTGTACTGGTGGTCGTGCGAGCTGACGGCACTGCGAGAGGCATGCGTCGCTGCGCGACACCTGTACGCCAGGCACCGCAGGCTCCGCATTCGAGCACCGGATGCGGCAGCCATCGAGGCGGAGCTGTATGAGGGGTACAGAGCGGCGAAGACCGCCCTCCTAGAAGGTGTCTTGCGGGCCAAGGATCTGGCCCGTGAGGAGATGCTGGAGTCTCTGGACGGGGATCCGTGGGGGCGCCCGTACAAGATGGTGCGGGATAAACTCCGCACCAGGGCCCCCCCGCTGACGCAGAGTCTCCGGCCCCAACTAGTTGAGGATGTGGTGAGCGCTTTGTTCCCTTCGCGAGGGGAGCATGCTCCTCCGCCCATGGCTCCGCCGCTTGCGGTGCCACAAGCGGACCACGAGGACAACGACGACGACGACGACGTTCCGGAGGTGACTGGGGTAGATCTGAGAGCGGCGGTGGGCAGGCTGAAAGCCAAAAACACCGCCCCGGGACCCGATGGCTTGCATGGCAAAGCCTGGGTCCTGGCCCTGGAGGCTCTCGGGCCCCGACTACTAGGGCTCCTAAGCGCATGCTTGGAGAGAGGCCAGTTCCCACT
This sequence comes from Ochropleura plecta, assembly GCA_905475445.1. NCBI lineage: Eukaryota > Metazoa > Arthropoda > Insecta > Lepidoptera > Noctuidae > Ochropleura > Ochropleura plecta. The sequence continues at coordinate 12,978,734 of FR997731.1, read as the reverse complement.
TCGTTGGAAGACGGGGAAGCTGGTCCTCATACAGAAGCCGGGGCGCCCTGCGGACTCTCCGTCCGCATTCCGGCCCATTGTGCTGCTCGACGAGGTGGGCAAGCTCTTTGAAAGAGTAATTGCAAACCGCCTCGTCGGGCACCTTGTGGGGACGGGGCCGGATCTTGCGGATCACCAGTATGGTTTCCGCAAGGGGCGCTCGACGGTGGACGCCATCATGCGCGTGAGAGCCCTCACGACGGGGGCTACAGTGTCCAGGGGTGGGGTTGTCGTGGCGGTGTCTCTCGACATCGCCAACGCGTTTAACACCATGCCTTGGGGCTGCATCAGGGAGGCACTCCAATACCACCGGATGCCGACCTATCTTCGTCGTGTGGTCGGGGCATATCTGACGGACAGGGCCGTCATATACCCCGGTCGCTCTGGAGAGTGGAACCGGCGAGAGATGTCGTGCGGTGTCCCACAGGGATCGGTCTTGGGGCCGCTCCTGTGGGACATCGGTTACGACTGGGTGCTGCGCGCCGACCTCCCCAGCGGCGTCAGTGTAGTTTGCTACGCTGACGACACGCTCGTCCTGGCTCAGGGGGGGTCGCACCAGGCGGCGGCCGACAATATGACACGCGGGGTTGCGATAGTCGCGGAGAGGATCCGGCTACTGGGTCTCGAGGTGGCCTTGCACAAATCCGAGGCCATGGTTTTTCATGGCCGCGGAAACATGCCACCGTCGGGATCCCAGTTGACGGTAGGAGGGGTTCGCATCGGCGTCGGGTCGACGATGAAGTACCTGGGAATCGTCCTCGACAGCCGGTGGAACTTCGTCGAACACTTCCGACGTTTGGCTCCCAATCTCGAGCGGACGGGGGCTGCTTTCAAGCGGCTCCTGCCCAATCTGAAGGGGCCAAACGCCTCCTGCTGCCGTAGGCTCTATGCCGGAGTCGTGCGGTCCATGGCCCTTTACGGGGCCCCGGTATGGGTGCGTTCTTTAGGGCGGCGCGCCGCCCACTACCTGAACGCGCCCCAAAAGGTGGTGGCCATACGGCTTGTCCGGGGCTACCGCACGATCGCCGGCGAGGCAGCGAGCCTCCTTGCCGGACTGCCACCGTGGGATCTGGAGGCGATAGTCCTCGCGCGCCTGTTTGAGTGGCGCGCGGAGGCACTACACCGGGGGGAAAACCCGCTGCCACGGCAAGTTGCCGCTCGGCGGGCAGACCTCCGGTGCGATCTCATGGTGGCATGGAGAGAGCGACTGTCGCAACCCCGTGCAGGGCACGCCACAATAGCGGCGGTAAGTCCCCTCTTTGAGGAGTGGCTGGAGAGGCGTCATGGCGTCCTCACCTACCGCCTGACGCAGGTCCTCACCGGACACGGAAGTTTCGGGAGGTTCCTGCACATCATCGGGCGGGAGGAAGCGCCTGGGTGTCACCATTGTGACGATCGCCCGGAGGACACGGTGGAGCACACAGTGGCGGTCTGCCCAGCTTGGGCGGAGCACCGCCGTGCCCTCGTGGAGGCGATCGGCGGCGGCGATCTCTCGCGTCCGGCCCTGGTTCAGGCCATGGTCCGGAGCGAGAGGGAATGGGAAGCGGTCACCACCTTCTGCGAAGCAGTAATGCTAGCAAAGGAGGTGGCCGGGCGTTTGAGGGAGAGAACATCTGCCCAACCCAGCCGCCGCGGGAGACGCCCATGGCGCCGGGCGCCGCGAGACGACTCCCGGCCACCGTAGATGCGGGCCTGTGGGCGGTGAGCAATGGGTAGTTCACCGTCCGTCCGTCGATTGAAGACAGGCCGTGTCGACGGCGCGTTCGTGTTTCACGCGCGCCTCAAAGAGAGTCAGCAAAGCAGAGGGGCTTGCCAGAGCCTCCGCCTGCCGGGGTTGCGGGTTGTTCGAAAGAGATACCGCGGCCTCGGAACGTAAAGGGCAAAAGAAGGAACATGGGTGGGTTTCAGTCAGTACAAGTCTGACATGCCCCCCCGCTCCGCCCAGAGCGGGGGAAGTCATTGGATGATTTCCCACCCGAAAAAAAAAAAAAAAAAAAAAAACTCCATCAAAATTATCGTTAAGGATAATTTTTTGGAATCTGCAGTTGGTTGTCAAGAAGGTGAACTTCTCGGGCCTGATATTTTCAGTTTAACTATTTACCCCATAATCAAAAAACTAAATTTGAATATAGCATTTGGTATTTAGACGATGGAACTTAAGGAGGTGAGTTGACACCGTTTTGAATGTTCTGACACTCCTAGAACAACAAATTAAATCTAGTGGCCTTGACCTTAAACCCTCAAAGTGTGAAATTTACCTTTCTGGCATTACCAGCAGGCAATCGACTATAGATAATTTTAATGGAACCAAATATCAACATTTTAGAAAAAAGTTTCGTCACCTCCTAGGTTCTCCTATTTTAGAAGAAAATTTTTTCATCTTTCATCGAAGACAAATAGTCTAGTCAACAAGTGCTTTTTTAGTCAAAACTTTTTAAAAAGCTCGGAAAAATATGGTTGAGGGCTCATTCGATTCGGGATCGAATCTAGAAAGTTTTTGAAAAAATTCAAGACCCGCTCGAAAAAATTGCAAAAGTTATTAACAAATTAGTAAACAAAAAAAAAGGGGTTTAGTTTTTTTGGTATATCTCGAAAACTATTTGATATATTTTGATTTTGAAAAAAGATTCAAAAAGAAGAGAAAATTTCCTAAAAAAAACTCCCAACTCGCGAAATTGTAGGACCAATATTAAAAATTTTACAGGGAGCTGAAATTACGCCTGAAAACGGGTACTCGGGTTTCCGCAAGCCACGCCCCCTTCGAGCGCTTTAATGAAAACTATTATTTAAACATATTAAATGTTGATATTAAAATTTGAAAAAATTCAGACATGTACAGGACAAATTAAAGAATGAAATGCCGTAGAAAAAATATTTTTATCGCGATTTTATAAAATGTTATCCATAAATTAATTAACAATTTCTTCCGACTGGGCTATAAACATTGCAAGTTGCATAATTTTTAAACCAGAAATCTCAATTTTTTTTCCTCTCGTGGAGCTATTCTTCAAAGATTAAAGAAAGGATTTCCGTTGAGTAAATTAAAAAATTGTTAATTTTCAATTTGTTATTAACAAATTACCTAGGCGGCAAATTAAATATTTAAATAAATGTTACAAGAATTATTTTTTTTTCCAATGTCGATGATCACTCGTTTTCCTATCAATAAAAGCTACCTAAAAATATTTTTTTATAAATTTTAATTCTTTTTGTTTATAAAATTGTTATAAACAAATAGATTATTTATAAGATAATTGAATTTTTTTTTTTGAAAATAGATTCCTCGTAAAAAATTATGAATTTTAAAATAAAAAACGATCCTTAAAAAAAAAATTTTATTGCTAAAAAACCGTTTTGTTAATTAACAATTTTTTTTTACCACTTGTTAATAATATCAAGGTACGCTTTTTTTTAAAATATCATTATTTATTATCCTCCCTAATAATCAAAAAAAAAATCGTTTTTTTATAAATTTTCATTGTTTATTAAATAAACAATTTGTTATAAACAATTTTTTTTTTTGTATAATTTTTTTAGAATTCTTTACACTAAAATAAAACCGACTAATTACCTTTTTGCAAAAAAAAAAAATATATTTATATTTATTATCGAATAATTTTTTTTTCCGCATAAAGGTAATTGGTCGGTTTTATTTTTGTGTTTGTAACAAATTGTTTATTTAATAAACAATGAAAATTTATAAAAAAACGAAATTTTTTTTTTTACTATTAGGGAGGATAATAAATAATGATATTTAAAAAAAAAAGCGTACCTTGATATTATTAACAAGTGGTAAAAAAAAATTGTTAATTAACAAAACGGTTTTTTAGCAATAAAAATTTTTTTTAAGGATCGTTTTTTATCTTAAAATTCATAATTTTTTACGAGGAATCTATTTTCAAAAAAAAAATTCAATTATCTTATAAATAATCTATTTGTTTATAACAATTTTATAAACAAAAAGAATTAAAATTTATAAAAAAATATTTTTAGGTAGCTTTTATTGATAGAAAAACGAGTGATCATCGACATTGGAAAAAAAAATAATTCTTGTAACATTTATTTAAATATTTAATTTGCCGCCTAGGTAATTTGTTAATAACAAATCGAAAATTAACAATTTTTTAATTTACTCAACGGAAATCTTTTCTTTAATCTTTGAAGAATAGCTCCACGAGAGGAAAAAAAATTGAGATTTCTGGTTTAAAAATTATGCAACTTGCAATGTTTATAGCCCAGTCGGAAGAAATTGTTAATTAATTTATGGATAACATTTTATAAAATCGCGATAAAAATATTTTTTCTACGGCATTTCATTCTTTAATTTGTCCTGTACATGTCTGAATTTTTTCAAATTTTAATATCAACATTTAATATGTTTAAATAATAGTTTTCATTAAAGCGCTCGAAGGGGGCGTGGCTTGCGGAAACCCGAGTACCCGTTTTCAGGCGTAATTTCAGCTCCCTGTAAAATTTTTAATATTGGTCCTACAATTTCGCGAGTTGGGAGTTTTTTTTAGGAAATTTTCTCCTCTTTTTGAATCTTTTTTCAAAATCAAAATATATCAAATAGTTTTCGAGATATACCAAAAAAACTAAAACCCTTTTTTTTTGTTTACTAATTTGTTAATAACTTTTGCAATTTTTTCGAGCGGGTCTTGAATTTTTTCAAAAACTTTCTAGATTCGATCCCGAATCGAATGAGCCCTCAACCATATTTTTCCGAGCTTTTTAAAAAGTTTTGACTAAAAAAGCACTTGTTGACTAGACTAAAAATCAATTATTTTAATGATATTTCGGTCAGTTCGTTCTTCTCCTCTTTGGAAGCAATCACAACTTTTGGACAAAATTGAGCAAATTATTCGCAATAATTAAACTTCCATTTATAATATGGCCGTTTTTTTTTCTTTGCGGAAGGGTAATCATCAAATAACTTCCCCCGCTCTTTGTGGAGTGGGGAGAGTATCAGACTTGTAGTGACTTAAATCCACCCATGTTCCAGGTGCCAACTGTCTTAGAAACCACTGGCTTGGTACGCGTCGATGGGAAGAGATCAGATGGTATTACCATAATGCCGCGGCAGTTAGGTAGATCTTTGGTGTGGGATGCAACTTGTCTTGACTCTTTTGCACCATCCTATTTTCCTAGCACGGTGGGCTGCGCTGCTGCATAAATTGGGATTAGGGCAGGAGAACGACGGTGATGACATCACATACATATAGATTTGCGCGTGTAAAAAGAGAAGCCCGAGTTAACCGGGGCTATTTCTAGCTCAAACAGAAATCATTGTGCAATAGTGTTATTCACGAAAACTGCTGTATCATGGTTACATGTTAAAATTGTAATTTCAAGAGATTAAGTGGTAGGTATATGTTCACGTATGTATCTAGATATCAGGGACGTAGCTACCGCCGTATCAATGATACGGGGACCCGAGTGACATGCCATATGTAGATAAAAAGTCATTAATGTAATACATTTTTTTATTGATGCTCGATAAGTAACTCATGATTTCTTTGCAAGTTATCTCACTAACCGTAGACTGTGTGTCAGAATTGGTAACCATGTTAGTAGAGAGGAATCCACCACCTTTGGTGTTCCGCAGGGAAGTGTGCTTGGCCACACCCTTTTCCAGGTCTAATGCACCTCTTTAGGACCTTGAATGCCTTGTTAGCATCGGTAGTGTCCAAAACATGATTCAGTATCTATCTTAGGTGAGACGCAGCTAAACCATGGTAGGCCGTAATCAAGGTCTACATCACAACTGCAGCTAGCGAGTGCAATGCAAATAAAACTACAAATCTTTTTGCTAAGGTTATTACTTGTTAATAATTTGGTTACATGAATTTAAATTAATCTTTAAATAATTGTTGTTTAACCATTTTATAAAAGATGTCAAATTATTGCAAATCTCCAATTTATATTGGATTATGTCACTGCTATTACTAAAAACACCACCGTTGACACCGTGCTTTCGTCTACAAATACAGTCACAGGGTGTGAAATTCATTAAGTATAATGTAAAAAGTGCTAGTCCTAATACACTATCATTTGGAACGCCGAAAGTCGTGAGACATCTGATAAGTACATCTCTTCTTTTTAAGTGTTTGTATTAATTCTAGTGATTTCTGTCTTTTGCTTTATATTGTTTAAGCAAAATTTAATTAAACCAAGAACCTTCTTACCTCTTATACCATATGCATCATGTTTTTTTATATTCAAATGTCATGATTTACGTAGTCAAATGACTGAGTCATATCGGAGAAGATAATATACAGGTTTTTTTGTCCACTTTTGCCAATACAGTGTTTAAAAAGTTGTAGATCGCCATATTTATTGACCTATTTTCACGAACTTCCTTTTGCTCATTACATAATATATTCTTGTTTAATATAGCTGTTTAATTAATTAGGAATGAAATTCTCAAATATTTTAGAGAAGACAGAGATCAGAGAAATATGCCTGTAGTATTCCACAAAGACTATAGAAAGCTTTCTATCCTCTTTCTTGAATAAGGGTTTAACGATTCCAATCTGAGGGAGCCAAACGCCTCCTGCTCTAGGCTCTACGCAGGAGTCGTGCGGTCCATGGCCAAACTTTTTTTTTGAAAAACATTGCCCCACACTAGGAATTTCTCTTGTATCGTGGGTGCGTTTGCAAACATTTAAACTCAATACACAAACAGCCAGACCCGAAATAAGTACCTGTAGGTATACATACAAATATTTGTTCCGTGCGGGGAACGAACCCGCGACAAGCAGCGCAGTAGTCAATCGCTCAGCCACTGCGTCAATCGTGTTGTCACACACACACAGGTTTGGGCGCGTTATTTGGGGCGGCGTGCCACCTACTACCTAAACGCACCCCAAAAGGTGGTAGCCCTAAGGCTGATCCGGGGCAACCGCACAATCTTCGGCAAGAAGGCTTGCTGCCTTGCCGGATTGCCACCATGGGGTCTGAAGGCTGTAGCCCTCGCACGCTCGAGTGGCGCGCGGAGTCACTACACCCGGAGTAAACTCTCTAAGGGTTTAACGATCCGGGGTTGCAGGTTGTTCGAAAGAGATACCGCGGCCCCGGAACGTAAAGGGCAATGGAAGAAACATGGGTGGGTTTTAGTCAGTACAAGTCTGACACTCCCCCCCTCAGAGCGGGGGAAGTTATTTGATGACTTCCCACACCAAAAAAAAAAAGAGTTTAACGATGGCTATCTTCAGGGCGTCAGGAAACGTCCCAGCCACAATGTAAAGATTTATAACATGAGAAAAATGGTAACATATTTCAAATGCTACAGCTTTAATTACTTTGGTTGAGATGCCGTCGTACCGTACCGTCGCTATTAGTGTTTTTAAAGACAAATTAATTTTCTGTGCTTGTTGTAGTGTACAGGGAGCCACGAACATTGAGTTTTTGTTATCCAAGATGTAGTTTTATAACAAGACTGGATGGGTTGTATTTTATTAATAGAATAGTTTTTTAAATGATTAGCTATTTGTGTTGCGTTCCTAACTTTTTGACGTGACAACGTCTTAAATTAGGTTGCGGCTGGGAGTCACTTATGAAAAAGTGTAACGCTCGGTAACGTTACGATGAGTCACCGAACGAGAGAGAGGCCCGCCGAATGCCTTGCGTCTCTCTCCCACTCAACTATGATCGGTCTGATTTTCATTCAATTCCTTGTTCCTATTGTGCAATTTAATTATATTCATATCAATAAATATTCTACCGAGAAAAAGACGTTGTCACGTAAAATCTTCGCCCGTAAAACCGACTTTACAGGCAACCATTTTATTATTGATTTTAATTTTAAAAATATTCATTAAGGGCGTCGCTTGTTGTGATCGCAGCTTCCTTGAAAATTGGAGCTACAAACATGGACTTTAATTTTCGAGGGCGCTCGTAATCACATTTTCTTAGGAAAATTAATCACAGCTTCGTGCGCATTTAATATTTTTAAATTGGCTAAATTATAATGTGCAATAGTTTCAATATTCTATGTCTTTATCGTGTAATAATTTGAACCATGTTTTGTTACCCGACTGCCGAAAAGAGGAGGGTTATGTTTTTTTGGTTTTCAATTTAGCTATCAGTACGGTCTTTGCTCGTTACTGTACAATTTGCATAGTCTACGAACGTGTGTCGGTGTCCTTAGTTAGCTTAGAGTAATTATCCCTATAGCCTTGACAGCAGACGTTAGTGAACACTTGTTATCCGCTACACTGGGCGAATGTCTGCAATTCGTGTTTATTCGCTTTATGTTTTGCATGATAAAACTGATGTTTCTCTTTCCTCGTGAGAGATTTACTATTTTTTTGCACTATTTTATTTTACTTTAATGTATGCTTTTCTCATCACGTAAGTTAGTTTCCTTTTGCTATTAATTAGCAGGCAAATCAAGTACATATTACATAAATCTTCAACGTGCCTATCATCATCAAAGATAACCAATCAAATTATCAGTTGCAAAGTCTAAAAAAAAAAGTTGCATGACCTGCAATAATTATTAAGTAGGTGCTAATTTCTGATTCATATCTACTAAATTGCGGTTACAGGACATGCGAGTGACACTTTTTATTTTCTTACATTACTCTCTGGGGAAAGTATTCATTTTCAAATCGGACCGAACGGTAGTACCTTTTTATAGTTATTTGTGCAACAAGACAGCAAAGTAATGTTTTACTGCGAGTGCTGATTTTGAGTCCCTAGTAAACGAAGGATTCCATGATGGAATCACGACCGTAGCGAGGCAGACTAAAGTAGAATCCTGAGAGGTTGCGAAGGATTCAAAGACGCGAGTGCAAATAGTTTTGCTTTCGTTTAACACACACAAATTTTCACTTCAGCAGCGAGAACACATATTACTCTGATCTCATTACGCAACAGAGTGTATTTTACGTCCTACAATGAATAGACCATATTATAATTATGATGTTCCTAAGCTAAAGTTTTATTCTATGTCCTTTCTTTTTCGTGTGGATAACCTAACCAAGATAAAACAATGAACAGGAAATTGATAGTTATTACTGTAAAAAATAAAACGTTATTTCAATTAAATCTATTGATTTAATTGAAATAACGTTTTATTTTTAAATGTAATATTGCTGAAAGTAGAAATACTTAATTATTTTCAGATCAGTTTTTTTTTATTTAAAAATAATAATAAATTTAAAATTCAATAATTTACATAAAAACATAATTATCTATTTTACAAAATTTTAATGTTAGGTTCTTACTTGTTTCCGAACGTAACAATGCCATGCGCGGCAACAGAGATAAGGACTTGACAAAATTGAGGCACGCAAACACACGGAAGCATACACCTTTGTCATGGTGTATTACGTGGCACGAATCATGCAGCACAATAATCTATTGAAAACCATCAATCAGATTATAGTAGATAATTTTATCTGTGATTACTGTCAATCAACGTACATTAGATTCACAATGGATTCTATTTTGTGAATTTTCTTTATTTTAGTATTTCTCCTTCCACAACTCTCTAGCCTGTGCGATCTCTGGCCATGTAAGCCCTGCAGTCATGATCAGATCGTCATGACACCTTCGCCGCGGTCGACCTTGACGGCAACGTCCCTCCTCAGCCATCCAGTGTGTGACGATCTTTGCCCATCTCCCCTCACTTCAGAATGGCGGTATTTTCTTCAACATCAGCCACTTCAGTTATGGAGAGCAGGGTGGTGGTATAACGCGATCTGTTTGCTTAGAACCTATTATTATGCGCTGCATTCTCTTGAAAATCTTTAAATTTTTGCGGCTCAGTAAGTGACCAACTTTGTGCACTATAGGTAAGGACGGGCAGGATGTAGATGTCGACGAGTTTTTTCGTTTATTGTTAGTGACAGGTTTCCCTTTATATGTTCCTTCAGGGCTCAGAAATTTTCTAAAAAAAAACAGTCATGAATCTCAAAAAGTGAACTAAAAAATGAAAAACAAATGATCAAGGTACATGTACGAATAGTATATTTAATGGTGATTATTGCACGATTCGACTTCTATGAAAATTTTGGCTGTCATTTTTACCTTGAAGCTATTAATCATATCGTGATTTCATTCAACTTGTTTAAATTTATCGTTTTGAGTGGCTTTATGCTCAGGCCCCTTTTTTTGTCGTGGAAACATGCGCACGCACATGAAGCAAAGGTGCGAGTAGTGTGAATGTGGCATTATATATATACATATAATATATCTAATACATAAAATTCTCGTGTCACAGTTTTCGTTCCCATACTCCTCCGAAACGGCTGGACCGATTTAAACGAAATTTTGTGTACATATCGGGTAGGTCTGAGAATCGGCCAACATCTATTTTTCATATCCCTAAGTGAGCAGCGGGTGAAACCGCTTTGCACAGCTAGTGTATATATATATGGCAAATAAAGGGCATAATTACATATTTTTTTGAAAATTTTACTTTAAGTTACCCGGAAAAAGGAGAGAACTATAACAATACCAATTGCATCAAAATTGTTTAGGCGTTCACAAGTTATGATGGAATAAACTAAAGAAACTTACAAACGTACAATCATGAACCCTAAAAACAAAACCTTTTTTTTGGGCAGCGGTGTAATAAGCGTGTTGGACAACAATATAGTCTACTAGCTGTGCCCAGCGGTTTCACCCGCTGCTTAGGTCCCCTTCTCACTTAAGGGTTTGAAAGGTAGATAGTAGCCGATTTTCAAACTTACTGAAAATGCATAAAAAATCATAAGTTTGTTTTGTTTTTTGTATTTTTTTGTATATTAGAAATACACACATCAACACGGTTTAGGGATATTTCATACTCAACAAAAATAACTCGAAAAGTACTGGCCGCATTGGAATCTTTTATACACTGATTTGTTTGTAATTTATCTCGGACTAATTCCAAATTCCATTTTTTTAAATTCTTTTGTTTCGGTGGCATAAAAATGTCTTGAAGTGTATGAGAGGGAATTTTCATTTGTGCGAAATTTAGAAAACAATACGAATTACGATTGTTGCTGAGGCCATAGGTCATTAATATGATGGCTCTTCAAATATGATTTTAATTAAATATGAAAGTTCGTTTCATTCAATCGTGTTTTCCAATAATATAAATTACATTTACATAATATTAATCCTTACTAATATTATAAAAGCCAAAGTGAGTTTGTTTGTTAGGGTTGCGGGTTTTTTGGGGTTGCGGGTTGTTCGAAAGAGATACCGCGGCCCTGGAACGTAAAGGGCAATGGAAGGAACATGGGTGGGTTTTAGTCAGTACAAGTCTGACATTCCCCCCCGCTCCGCGGCTAGAGCGGGGGGAGTTATTTGGTAATTTCCCACCCCAAAAAAAAACAAAGTTTGTTTGTTACGTCTTCACACCTTAATGGCTAAACTGATTTTGATGAGTTTTGATACAGATATAGTTGGGACCCTAGAAACGGGCTACTATAGGCTACCTTTAATTTAAAAAAAAAAGTGAGAAATAAGGGAGAAAGAGGGAAGAAAAGGGAAAACTTAACATTGCTATTACAATGAATAAGGCGCAAGGGCAAAAACTACAGGTAGCAGGTACCTGCAAATCAGGAAAGGGAAACTGTGTTACCCCAAATTTAACGCGAACGAAGCCGCGGGCAAAAGCTAGTTAATTATATTATCGAAATTTCTATTGCTCACCGCGGTGTTTTCGTTAGGTATTGGAAAGCCACAGCTGCTAGGAATAAATTACTTTACAGTGTTCAGGATGTCCTTTTTCTTCAGGCGTAGCGGTAAGATTGATGATGGCTTTCCATGGCGGGTTCCAAAGCGTTCGGAAGCGGTTAACAGCCTCGATGTGAATGGCACATCCTTAGTTTTACGTAATTTATTTAGTTTTAATAGGAAGAGCCGCATGGATGAAATGACGACAGGTCACTGGAACAACTTGTGACGTACGGGCATCCGTAGGTCACAAGTTGAATGGCACATCCTTAAGTTAAAGGGGAAATATACAAGTCCGTGATTAAACTTGTCGTACTGTATGGTTCAGAAAGCTGGGCTGCTTAAGAGGTGGATGAAAAACTATTGTACATGTATAATGTGCAATTGGATTGGTACAAAAATGCGTTGTTTTGTCTGTAAAGAAAAGTTTATTTCAATACACTTTTACATCGAGTTTTACATAAAAATAACAGTGTTTTAATATAATAAAAGAAGAAACCTGTAAAGAAACGACATTTAAAGTTTGTACCACTTCCTTTCTTGTTTTACAATAATAATTAAGAGTTTTACTTCCTTTCCTTCAACATAGATAAAATAGAGCAGAGCTCTGTGACATAACTGACAGCGCGGAAGATGGCAAAGTCTCCAGTATAGAGTTTCTAGTAAAGAGGAAATACATTTTCCTTACACATGTAGTGGAGATGAGAATGTTGAGATGGATGGAGTGACAAGAATGGATAAAGTAAGGAGTGAGTATATTAGAGGAAGTTTGAAAATTACGCCTGTTACAGAAAAATTGAAAGGAAGTTGTTTGTCTTGGTATCCATGGACATTTAATTAGGAGGAAAGAAGCACATGTGATTAAAAGAGTGTTGGATCTTAATATTGATGAATGGAAAGCGAGAGGAAGACAAAGCAAAAAATGGATGGATTATGTGAGAAATGATAGGAAGGAGAAAGGAATAAATGATGCCACCGACCTAGAAGGAAAGGAACATGGGTGGGTTTTAGTCAGTACAAGTCTGACACCCCCCGAGCTCCGTCCAGAGCGGCGGAAGTTATTTGATGATTTCCCATCCCCCAAAAAAAAAGATAGCGCTAGTACTTGAAGTCTTGTGCTCGGTTCTAAGGTACAGTGACATAGTGGTTTTGGGTTTCTTCGGTCAGAAACTCATAGGCTCGCCTCGCCATGATAAATGATGTTTATTTTGCAAGTAGGTTTTCACAAACACTTTTACACGTCTTTTTTTTTTAAACTAGATGAGGCCGATGTTTCCTATCCGACTACTTTGAGAAGAAACAGCCGAAACAAACTCAGAGGTCATAGTCTCTTTTAAGGTCCAGACAAAAAATCTTAGTCAACTTACATGAGGACTACGCAGATTAGTGGGAGTTGAACACAGCTAGCGCTATGAGTGCACTTTATATACACCTTCTTCCAAACCATCGGTGATCACAAGGTAGTAGTTTGTTTTTGATAATGAATTTCAAAATAACTTGCAATTCAAAATTACTTTGTTCAGTCGTTTTTTAAAATGGTTCTGGAAGGAAACATTAATTCGTAATTTCAACATTTTAACACGGTATTTTTTTGCCTCTGGCAATTTCAACTTCTTGGTTTAATAAAGGATTTAAAAATAGATCCGGAGAAATATCGTCATAAAACTAATTAAAGGCTCTGTATCATGTAATTTAATTTAGAAATAACACTTAAGTATGCTCGTCTTGTTTCCAGAGCGGAATAAATGCCTATTTCATAATAATAAAAGATTTTATTTTGTACAAAGAGTAGGTACACAGTAAAATAAGGTCGTTGCTTAAGGGTTCTATATAATCTGTATTATAGTTTGTGTATCAATTTAGCTTAATCCTGCTACATTGTCGTGAGCGTACTCACTCCAAATTAAATAGATGATTGTTTACTCACAAAGAAAGATTTGATATCTTATCAATAAAGATAGTTGTTAATACTTTGTACTCCAACTAGGCCTTGAGCATACTGCTAAGTTTAAATCAACCGTTAGGTACTTGAAACAATCTTTGTTTATTCCAGATTCATAGACTTTTTGAGGTAGTTGCTTAACGCCTATTTGAGCTTCCCGTTTTTTACGGAGTGTCAGACTTGTACTAACTAAAAGCCACCCATGTTCCTTCTTTTGCCCTTTATGTTCCGCCGCCCTTTATGGCCGCAGTACCTATCTCTTTCAAACAACCCGCAACACGCGGGTTCCCGTGCTCCTAGGTCTGGCTTTTAACTTTGCCAGAGGCTAAGTGTTGCCATACAACACGGCAATGCCGCCAGTCTTTTGGACAAATTACCAGCTGATAACGTTGAGGAGGAGTTTATTGATACCATTTTGTATTGTGTTGTTAGATTACATAATTTGGTTTATTTAATTGTTTTTAATGATGTATAAGGTTCTCTCAAAAGTTGTCAAATCACATATTTATACAACCTTGTTCTGAATAGTTACGGTACTGATGGCAACATCTGTGTCACTTGTTTCATATACTTATTTTTTCCTATTTCTTGTATAGATTATTTTTTACCTATTCTTTGGGAATGAGTCGACGTTGTTGGCTTTGTAGATTCTAGTCGCTTGTTAACTTTTGTGAACTTCTCTAACGCTGTAACAACAACATAGTAAAACCAAATGATTTTAAAAGATATAACATGGAGTATCTTGCAGGTTCTTCTCCATAGGAAACGACCAACCCGAACCGTGCAATTTGCTCGACGTTTTACAAGTGCTCGTGTAGGCTTTTGTGAAATAAAAATATGTTCATATTGATCTTGAAAGAAAACTGTGTAAAATGATTATACAACAAAGATTATGTAAATAGTTGCATGATTATGTTGTAATAGTTAATTGTAAATAATAGCCCAGAACAGTCATAAATCCTCTGATTTTTGGGTTCCATGTGCGTATTTTATCACCAGGAAACCAGCATGCCAGAGAGATATTTCTCGACGGCATGTAAAATCAATGCAGAGACAAAGGAAACTTTGCCATTAAATTAGTTACCTACTAACCCTACGACAACGAACGAATAGTTGCAATCCTTACTAATATTATAATATAGAAAGTGTATATAATATGAACAAAAAAAATTAAATAAAAAAGATTTTTATTGCTTCATTTTTAAGTACGGAACCCTAATTTTTTCTCTAACTTCACCAGTCATCATGATACCATATTTTACGATAGGTTGTAAAATTTCATAATATTTAGTAATAGAATTTTTGAAACATGTTATTTTCAGTATTGCTTGCCAAACCTTGTGACTTTTCATTAGAGGTACTCTTGTCCCTTTAAGAAGACATACGCCAAACAAATTGGGATAAGGGCAGGAAAATGATGGTGAGGTTATCAATCACATATCTGTGGATTTATGCGTGCAAAATTCTTCTGAACAGAGAAACCCGATATAAGTCTTTAAGCTGACATGATCACTAACATTATTATTAACACTTGAATGAAATACATGGTTATTTACCATGTTTTTGTCATGTTCAACTGTGTGAAAATCCAAAAAGTAGGGAAAAACTATCGTCGTATCGTCGAGAACAAAATCAAGGAGTGAGTGACGGTGTCAGTGCCGAACGCAAAAAACGAATAAGGAAGATGGTAGATCGTTTTGTCTGCTCATAAACACCCACCCGCAATAACAACAACATCGCCGAATTATGGGAAATTCGAAATAAATAACAAACATGGTAAATATCCCGTTTCAAGTGTTAATAATGGAGAAGCCCGAGTTAATCGGGGCTATTTCTAGCTCATACAGAAATCATGTGCGCACGTTTGATCCATAATTTACGGGACACCTTGTATAGAAATCATTATGCAATATTGCCCAATGGTAGATATTATTCGCCGTTATTTTACGAAGAGTACTGTATAACATAACATGTTTATAAATATTGACATTATGAGAGATTATGTAGTAGGTATTAAGCCATGTAACCATCGATAGATACTATTTTCGCTGTAGCATCGTGATAATTCCTGACATTAAATGACAAGACACTTTTAGTGATGTATTGATAAGAGGGATAGTCGATATTTTATGAAAAAGATTTCATTAAGGATGCAATTAAATTAATCCTCACCGATTCTCACGGCAAAAACCTCAGTTCTCTTTACTTCATTATAATTTTAAAATATGTGGTTTAATTAAAACATACATATACGAATCGCACTTTAGAAAAAAAATGGTTAACGGTTCTGATGGCAGGACCATCAGAATCGTTAACCACTTTTTTCTCTTTCTGTTTATGCACATTCCACGATAAATTCAATAAAATTAAATCGTTATAAAAAGTTCTGTTGTTTCGTTTAAGGCTTAATAGAGATGACTAAAACAAACACGATACGAAAAACTAAACGTAAACTTCTTTTTCTATGAAAAATATCGACTATCTACCATAGCAATACATCCCATCACTAAACATTTATATGGCACCATGTTACATCATTTGCGTTACGATTTGCATCATTTTCCATATATTTTTTTGGACAAAATCATTTGAGTGGATAAGTTTATCCAATAAAAAACAAAATACTTTAATTTCACATACGCTTACATGGGCTTTTGCCTGCGGCTTCGCTCGCATTAAATTCGGGGAAACACAGTTCCCCTTTCATGATTTGCAAGTACCTGCTACTTGTAGTTTTAGCCCTTGCGCCTTATTTATTGTAATAGCAATGCTACGTTTTCCCTTTTCTTCCCTCTTTCTCCCTTATATCTCAATCTTTGTTTTTTAAATATCCTATGCTATGTCCGTCTCCAGGATCCTAACTATCTCTGTACCAAAATTCATCGAAATCGGTTTAGCCATTTAGGCGTGAAGACGTAACAAACACACAAACTCACTTTCGCTTTTATAATATTAGTAAGGATTATCATTATCAATATTATATCATACCAATTCAGTCAATCCGAGTCAGGTACAGTCAGCATCAAAAGTCGATGAACACATACAGATTTTCAAAATCACTGTGCATTATATCACCCATAAATCGCTCAACTAGATAGAGTGCCCCAAAGGTCACTGAACACCATTATGTCAAAAATTGCCGATCGTTATAATATCCGAAATTATCTTAACATTCAGTTTTGCAAAAGTCACTGAACAATATAAAATACTTGTTTTGGTTTTCTAGTGTAATCACGGCAACGTCCAAAAATAACTTAACATCATAAAGAACAAAAGTTACTGAACATTACTTTGTTTCCGATACGTAGCGTAGCTGAACTGCAAACTAAAAATGTGCGCGTTCTATCTTCAGAGTTTTAAAACCAATCTTGTACTAACCAAACTAAATCATGTAAAAAAAAAAATGGATAGATCTTTTCTACCAACCTACTTGAACCAAGTGAAAATGCATAAAAAAGGAT
The DNA here is from genome assembly GCA_905475445.1 of Ochropleura plecta. NCBI lineage: Eukaryota > Metazoa > Arthropoda > Insecta > Lepidoptera > Noctuidae > Ochropleura > Ochropleura plecta. Next base: position 12,961,619 of record FR997731.1, on the reverse strand, counting down.
GTCAGGCAGCTGTCAACGCCTCTTTTTCTTTTTTGATTTAAAAACAAAAGACGACAGAAGAATATGGTGTCAGTTATCAATTGCGCTCTAGTGACAAATAAACATTATAATGCCATTTAATATTCATATTGGTATTACGTCGAGTTCGAAATACATATACCTACGTACCGAAATACACACACATAAAACGCAAAAAATATTTCATTTTGTTCAGGGACTTTAGAGACAAACGATGGTATGCTATTTTTGTCAAAAATTTGTTCAGGCACTTTAAAGACGAAGAATGCTATGCTTTTTTTACTATAACTTTGTTTAGTGACTTTTGAAAAGTGATGGTCACCTACTTATGCCCTTTTATGATAATAATTCATTTCTGGCGCTTGTCATGTTAATCGATTTAGGTGTAATACGGTGTACAGTGATTTTGAAAATCTAAATGTGGTCATCAACTTATGATGCTGAATGCTGACTGTACATAGCAAGATAAGAGAACAGGTCTCAAAAGAATATTTTAAGAGAACTAAAAAGCTACTGACACACACTTAAGCTCGCGAAATATAGTAAAAGGGATAAATACCTATGTAGTACCATCCTACTGTACTCATTTGGAATCATTAATTTTAAGAACAGTGACATAAAAGCAATAGACACAAAAACTAGGAAATTGTTAGCAATTAAAAAAGCCAAAATCAAAAAACAGATGATTAATGATTGTACTTACCTGTTGTAGAGAGAGATAGGGGGTTAATAAATGCAGAAAATATGTATAAAACACAAGTACTTAAATATAAACAATATTTAGACAGAGAGAATGACGATTTAATAAAAGTGATAGTTCAACATGACAAAAATAGGGATAAATATTCAATAATAAAAGAAGCACAAGAAATAGAAAAAGAACTACAACTACCACAAAATAATATACATACGGATAAAGGAATTAAAGAAGCAATAGTTAAGAAACAGAAAGAGAAGTGGAGAAATAAGCAATTACATGGACTGTTCCCTAAAGCAGTTTTGGACCAAGCTAATATAGATAAAGAAAATTCATTCAAATGGCTAAAGAAACAACAAATATCACCCTCCATAGAATCAGCAATATTTGCCATACAGGACCAGGCTATTAATACGCGTTAACATCAACGCGACATTTTTAAGGTAAACATAGATGGTAAATGTCGCCTATGTGCCAACAAAGACGAAACAACAAAACACATTATCTCGGGATGCGAAAAGTTAGCCGACACCTACTATGTCAAACGACATAATAACCTGGTCCAGTATGTCCACTGGTGTCTGGCAAAGAAACACAATATCGACGTGTCGAGCCTTTGGTGGAAAGAAGCACTATCACAGCCGCAGGTTAATGAAAACGAACAGGCTAAAATCATGTGGGAAATACCAATACAAACAGACGTCACTGTTACTCATAATAGACCTGATTTATTATATGTAGACAAGACCAACAATATCACCTTTTTAATAGACATATCAGTACCCTCAGACTACAACATAGGCGCTAAAGAAATAGAAAAATTAAGCAAATACCACCTTTTGAAGACAGAAATTCGGCGCCGATGTAATACGCAAACCGCAGCCAGTGATACCAATAGTAATAGGAGCTACCGGCATAATAAGCAAAAGGTTACAGAGATACATCGACCAACTGAACACAAAAATAGACATAACGATACTACAAAAACAAGCAGCCATACACACAACTATCATACTCAGCAAGGTATTGGGAGACACTGTGTTTGTTAATGGTACACCGACAACACAAGAGCCCACACCAGACACACAACACACAGTAGACTCACAGCAATCATCCATCACACAACATTTATCTTCCTCACGCACAACTAATACACCAATGAATTCATGAACCACACAAAGCACAACTAACACTCGAAGAAGAAGAGGAAGGAGAGACAGATACGAATAAATATCTTTTTTCTTGCGGGATGCAGGACGAGATATTTATTAACACCGACGCATGGTCGAGTATCTGAAAACCGAAAAAACACATATCATACCAATTCTGTTTGCTTAAGTTATTTTGATGATGTATTCCATAACTTTGCATGCTAATTATTTGAGCGACTGTATCGTGTGGAATTTATCCAGTATCGTAGGTGCGTTTACAAACGTTTAAACTCACATACACAAAAAAGCCATTCCCGGTTAAACTATTTGTAGGCCATACGAATATTTGACCCGTGCGAGGATCGAACCCACGACACAGGACAGCAGTCGATCGCTCAGCCGCTGCGCCAGCCGTGTCGTCAAACTTTGTGTACCGTAGGTTAGGACGGGCAGGATGTACACGTAGATGAGCTTTCTTCGTACAACGTGGACGATCATAACAGCAGCTACAAAAGTGTCTCGACGCCTGCAGCCACAGATGACCACTCCAGCCAACCACTGAGAACCTGATCAAACGGCAATTTGAAAGCAAGTTATTTCATGAACTCGCAAGATTGCTGGACGCCGAGAAGACTTGTACTACTGCCTACCACCCGTAGAGTAACGGGATAGTTGAGCGCTGCCACCAATCGTTAAAAGTCGCAATAATGACACGATTATCAAAGAATAACAAATGGTTGAACGAACCACCAACTGTGTTGCAACATAGCTAGTGTTATCATTACCTTTCCCTACGATACACTATAAATGCAAGTGGAAGGATTGGATTGCCTTCATATGTTGCTTCAGAAGGTTTTTATAATAATAGAGCTTTTATTGAACAGGTCGACCAGTCGTATGGTAAACGATACGATTAATTATAAGTACGCCTGGGAGTGTGATGCAAAGATTAACTTATACTAGGCATGGCGTGAGTATAATGTAAGTAAATCTGCTCAGTCTGCCTGCTACTGCTACTGGGCCATTGCTAGTGAAGACGACGATAAATAACAACCTAACTTTTTTGTAAGATACGAGATACGAGTACCTAACTAAAATACTAACAGTATGTTTCGTTCACAATACTCAATACCTTTATTTGCTTTACCATAATGTATACTTATGTAGCTTTTATAATCCTTACTAATATTATAAAAGCGAAAGTGAGTTTGTTTGTTTGTTTATTTGTTTGTTTGTTACCTCTTCACGCTTTAATGGCTAAACCGATTTTGATGAATTTTGGTACAGAGATAGTTGGGAACCAGGAGACGGACATAGGCTAATTTTATTTAAAAAAAGTGGGATATGAGGGAGAACGATGGAATAAAAGGGAAAACTTAGCGTTGCTATTACAAATCAATCAGGCGCAAGAGCAAAAACTGCAGGTCTGCTTGGTGTGTTATACCGAATTTAACGCGAGCGAAGCCGCGGGCGAAAGCTAGTATTATGATAATTATGGCACAGCAAAAAGCTAGAGGTTATTTTTTCAACTTGTTTTATTTACCTATGTCTCTAAATCCAAAAGCAGCACAAATTTTAAATGGTTAACTTTACCGGTTAGCTTTAAGTTCTGTAAAATTCTCAATAATTTAACGCTTCACCGATTATTATTGAAGTATTTTTGACTAACGAATTCACGATTAACGATGATAATTTTTGAATTAACTGTGCCCCTATAATTATATTTAAGTACCATGTTCCTTCTTATTGAACATGAAACTAATTGGATATCTAACAAGGAAAAAATGGAAAATCCTGACAGTCATTAAAATAGAGTAGAATAAACTTCGTTAAGCTATGCTTGACGTATAAGCTTATATATATAGCCATTCATAATCTGCCTAGCCCTTTCCTTTTCCTTCATGGTGGGGTTGCAAATAAGAGTATTTTGCATGGAACGACTGGTTATCTAACCTCCACAATCCAGTTACTACTGGGTTATACTTTCTAAAGATTTATCATGTCAGTCGGGATCAAAGGCGCTATCACAGGTACGGATGAAACTGGATTTACGAGTATGTATATGAAATAAGACAACTTTAATAATATTTAACAACATTTATTTCTAAACAGTGTAAACACGCACTATAAAAATAACATTTGGTACTTTAACTGGTCTTACTTATAAAATAATCCTTAGTTTATAGCTTACTTATTTGGAAAAGCTTAATTATGCTCGTATAATCTAGATTCCATCTCAGATTTTCTTGGGCAAGGCGAAGACGACATTCTTTACTTCAGTGTAAGCTAAGAGGGCTTCGATGCCACTGAAATAAGAAAAATAAACATATTTTTACACAATAATTATGTTTACGAGATAATCGACTATGATTACTGGATCCGAAATGAGGCAGAGTAACGAATGAACCAGTATTATATAATTTCTTCTACACAATGTAGGAAAACAGTCGATACAAACTGGTGAAAATAATAATTAACTGGCATAGCTTACTTTTCACGGCCAATTCCAGAGTCTTTGAAACCTCCGAATGGTGATTGTGGGGTGAAGGCCAGATATGTGTTGACCCTGGAAAGTTAAAAAAAAAGTCATGTTGTTAAAAAAAAAAAACATACAGTAATAACGTTTACATATAGGGTAAGTAGCTGTAGGCACTTAGATCAACAACATTAGGTCTTTGTAAAATTGTTAGTATTTTAACTACATTTATAGTTTTAGAAAATTGATTGAATATCGCTTGACATTGCATCTACACTCAAATAAATTCTGTCAACTTACCAAACTGTGCCAGCCTCTACATGTTTGCTGTACTGTAGGGCATTGTTGATATTTGTTGTGAAGATACCAGCTGCCAAACCATAGCTCGTGTTGTTAGCTCTGTCAATCACTTCTTCTAAAGTGTCAAACTTCAGAATGCTTTGCACGGGTCCGAAAATCTGCAAGACGAGAATTCAAAGTAAGTACACCTGCAGTTGGCATAAAGTTTACTCCAGAGAGATCTTTGGTTGACTCTGTTTGATGTTTAACCTAGAAGAAAAACTATGGTAGTCTTGATTCACCTCTTCCTTTGCGATAGTCATGTTATCGGTTACGTCAGTGAAGACTGTAGGCTCGATGTAATATCCGCTTGTGCCGATTCTATTGCCTCCGCACAGTAACTTCGCGCCCTCCTTTTTGCCCTTTTCGATGTATCCCAGGACTTTGTTCATCATTTCTCCATCAACCTGCAAAGATTATCCATTTAAACAATAACTCTTGCCACCCAGTTCAAGTGTGATCCTCATCAAATTGTTGGCTCCAACTGTTTGTTGAAAATACACACTCGGCTTTCACATTTGACATTCATAAAAACTAGTTAAAGTTTAGACACGTTAAGTCAGCAAATGGTATGGTTAAACAGTCGATGGTCGATGATAAACAATTAATGGGTTGGTCTCAAATTTACCTGGGGGCCATGGGTCCGCAGGGTTTCCGACCTTGATGCTCTTTGCGTGCTTGACAGATGCTTCTACAAACTTGTCATAGATACCAGATTGAACGAATAATCGAGAAGCTGCTATGCAGAGTTGTCCTTGATGGTAGAAGACTCCATGTGCAGCGTATGGAACGGCAAGGTTTACTGAAATCCGATAAACAATCGTAGTACATGATTAAATATCCAGATTAAAACTATGATTATTGTTTATATATGATTGAATAGCTTACAATCAGCATCATTCATGATGATCAGAGGACTCTTGCCACCCAGTTCGAGTGTGACCCTCTTCAAATTGTTGACTCCAGCTGCTTGTTGAATTAATTTGCCGACCTGTGAGCAATAAAGTGTCGAGTATGCGTTAGTTTACACACACAAATTGTTTTAGCCCCAAAATGACAAAGTCACTCTCCTTTTGGATACAAATTTAGGATTCCTTGGCCAGGCAAGTCTTTTTTTTTGGGATTGGATAATCATCAAATAACTAAAAGACACTTCCCCCCGCTCTGGGCGGAGCGGTATTCCTTCTATTGCCCTTTACGTTCCGGGGCCGCGGTATCTCTTTCGAACAACCCGCAACCCCAGCAGGCGGAGGCCCTGGCAGGCCCCTCTGCTTTGCTGATATCTCTTTGAGGCGGAACACTAACACGCCGTCGACACGGCCTGTCGTCAATAGACGGACGGACGTTCAGCTTCCCATTGCTCCACGTCCACAAGTCCGCATCTACGGTGGCCGGGAGTCGTCTCGCGGTGCCCGACGCCCGGGGCGTCTCCCGCGGTGGCTGGGTTGGTTTGAGGTTCTCCTCTCAAACGCCCGGCCACCTGTGGGCTTCACAGTGTCCTCCGGACGATCGTCACAGTGGTGACACCCGGGCGTTTCCTTCCGCCCAATTATGTGTTATTACCTCCCGAACTTCCGTGTCTGGTGAGGACCTGCGTCAGGCGCTAGGTGAGGACGCCATGACGCCTCTCCAGCCATTCCTCAAAGAGGAGTCTTACCGTCACTATTGTGGCGTGCCGGCCAGGAAAGTCTTGGTAGGTCCAAGACTCTCCTGGCTTGGTCCTAACTTTTTGTATGACTTACCTCAACGGATCCGGTGAATGAAATCTTGGCGACATCCCCGTGGTGAGTAAGAGCAGTTCCGGCGCCTGGTCCGAAACCATTGACAATATTCACCACACCCTTAGGGAACCCAGCTTCGAGGAAAAGTGCTGCCAGTGCCAGCGCGGTTAACGGAGTCTGTTCTGCTGGCTTAACTACCACGGTACAACCTGAATAGAGTGAAAAATTCCTATTAATAATGTGTCAGTAATATGTAGTTGTTTCGTGAATTTTGCATTTATATCTTTTGTCTCATACAATATGACACCCTGAAGCCAATTCATAGACAGCCAGTCGTATTCGTAGAATTTTTGAAATTGGATCACTGTATCCGAAAATTACCCGTTATCCAATATTATGATGTTTTTCTTTATAATATTCATTTTAATAACTTACCTGCAGCCAGTGCAGTGCAAACTTTGTTGATGAATAAAAGGACGGGAGCATTCCATGGTAGAATAATACCGCTCACGCCGATGGGTTGCCTTAAGGAGTATGAGAACACTTCACCATCTGTTGGAAACGAACGGAACTTGTAGTGACCGACATGGGACAGAGAGAATCTTCCTTCTAATTCATGTCATGTACTTTTTTCTTACCGGCAGGGATGGTATCGCCCTTGATTTTGTCTGCACAACCGGCGATATACCGAGCATTGTTAACAGCTCCTCCCACGACTGTCGCTGCGTTGGTAAGAACCATGCCGATGTTGTAGGATTCCAGCTCAGCGATGTACTTCGTATCTCTCTCTAGGAGGTCACTGAACTTGCGAATGATCTCTCCACGTTGTGAAGCGTCTAGTTGGCGCCATTCCGAGTTACGGTGGAAGGCACGATTCGCTGCGGCCACTGCCAAGTCAATATCAGCCTGAAAATAGTAATTAAGATATTTTCGTTTACTTTGAATAGCAATTCTCCTTCAAATTAATTTGATAAACAAGTTTTGTGTAGAAGTTATTTGATGATTTCCCATGCGCAAAAAAAAGGATTTTAGTAGAAATAATAGAATCGTCCTCAAACTAAAATATTTTCAAGGCTAAACCGTTTTAGCTCGTTGTCGTGCTCAGTTTTAGTGGTAGGTAGTACCAGTAATACGACGACGAACTTTATTTGAAACAAATTAACTAAACTGGTTTTTATAGTTATTGAATTTGATTATTATAAAAAATACACGGAAGATAATACAACTTCATGATTAGGTACTACATTTGTTTGCATCGGCAGCCGGCACCAATTTCGTCAAATTGAGTGAGGGTTTTTACTGTTTTTTTTACTATAGTATTTTTTCTTCAAACTTCAGTTAGGTCTTGTAGTACCTACATACCTTGTCACCTTCTGCGACTTTGGCGATGACGGATCCATCATGAGGGGAGTAGGTTTCGAAGGTCTTGCCGCTCTTTGCGTCCACCCACTCGTTGTCGATGAACAACTAGAGAAAGCATAATAAAAAAATATTATAAATTTAAAGTACCCACGACCCTTTTGTCTGCGCTTTGACAAATGACATCAAAAGGTTTTAATCGTAAAACCGCAAAACAGAAAATCATTCTGGTACTTATAACTGCTCAAAGAAAAAAAAGTGTATTATTTCTTCTCCGACCGGTAATCGTTTTATCACACAGTAATTAACTGAAACAATTAATGTAATCGTCTGTTTTCTCTGTTATGTGAAATCATGATATCACACCATATCAATCTGTCAACAAAACGATTGTGAAGTTGGCATCGTAAAGGATTCTATTATTAGGAATGTGAAGGTCTATATAATGTACAAATGACGCCACCGCCGGTTCTGTATTCTACCGAGTAGTTCTGAGAATAAGTACATAAGTGATAAAAAGCGTTGAAAAATGTTTCAATGAATGTATGGTCTTATTTATCTTTTGTTTTTTTTTATGGATTGCGATGCAACCATCGGGAATTCTGACACTATGTAGTTCACTAATTCATAGGTAAACCAGACCTGAATGTCTTAGATGTTTTTTGTTCAGTGTAATAAAGGCAACTAAGTACAAATAACTAACATATATTATGAGTACCTAATATTTAAAAAAAAATGCAACAAATTGTATCACAATGAGATTTTATTACATTTTACACAAATAATTACCTACTCGAGGAAAGGAATTAAATTAACGCCTAGAATGCCAGTACAATTACTAAGAATTTTATATTTTTTAAACTAAACCACTGATATCACATACTAAAATGATAAAAAGAACAAACCTTAGTGTATTTAATTTCAGGAGCCATTTTATTTTGTATTTCTACACTAAACCAGCAAGTCTGTCTCACTCACGCGACGTTTCGGAATGCGGTCGGTGGTTCACCAAAACACGCTTATCTATACATATAATAAGACTGTAAAAGATCGATTTCTGTACATTGAAGATTTTTATGAAAAATTGTTACAGGGGGTCTTAATTACCGTAATAGAAGCCAAAACAACAATTTTTAAAATTTTTGTCTGTCTGTCTGTCTGTCTGTCTGTCTGTCTGTTTGTCCGGGCTAATCTCAGAATCTACTGGACCGATTTTGACGGGACTTTTTTTATTTGACTCAGTATCACCTGGAGAGTAAACTGGGATATAAATAATCACGCCGATGAACTTAGGGGGCAGGCAGGAAATTGAATCTCAGAATCTACTAAACCGATTTTAATGGGACTTTTTTTTATTTGACTCAACATTACTTGGAAGGTAAAGAAGGATAGAAATAATCACGCCAATAGACTAAGGGGGTAGGCAGAAAATTGAATCTCGGAAACTACTGGGCCGATTTTAATGGGACTTTTTTTATTTGACTCAGCATCACTTGCAATAATCACGCCAATAGACTAAGAGGGTAGGCAGGAAATTGAATATCAGAAACTGCAGGACTGAATTTGATGGGATTTTTTCATTTGATTGAGTTTTACAACGGCTTCACGCCTAAATGACCGAACCGATTTTGATGCATTTTGGTACAGAGATAGTTGGGACCTTGGAGACGGAAATAGGCATTTTGTTTTAAAGTGAGGAAAGGGGGAGAATGAGGAAAGAAAAGGGGAGAGAAAGATACATTTTTTCGGGTCATCACGCAGGTTAAAGTTAGCGTTAGCCCAAAGTAACTATGCCACGCGGACGAAGTCGCGGGCGGAAGCTAGTATTGAATAATAACAATATTTGGACGAGTCACGATGATAATCGAGTTTATTATTTTTAAAGACGCTTTGGAAACTTATTCTTTTTTTAAAAGGGTCTTATTTATCCAACATCATATTTGATACCATTAACGATATGATGTGAAATTTCAAAATTGACCTTGGTTTTGGTTCCAGAGGCTGTGTGAGGCTTTCGTACATGCCTTATCCTCTTTTTAAACTCTAAAAAGGTGAGATCATCCTCAACGTTGACGTCAAAAATGCTTTTAACTTCATCAAAATTATCGTTAACTATCCTAGTTTTTAGAAATCTGCAGTTGGTTGTCAAGAAGGTGACCCTCTCGGGCCTGATATTTTCAGTTTAACTATTCACCCCATAATCAAGAAACTAAATTCGAATATAGCATTTGGTATTTAGACGATGGAACTTAAGGAGGTGATGTTGCAACCATTTTGAATGTTCTGACACTCCTAGTAGAACAACAATTTAAATCTATTGGCCTTGACCTTAAACCCTCAAAGTGTGAAATTTACCTTTCTGGCATTACCGACAGGCAATCGACTATAGATAATTGTATTTCAGTCAGTTCGTTCTTCTCCTCTTTGGAAGCAATCATAACTTTTGGACAAAATTGAGCAAATTATTCGCAATAATTAAACTTCCATTTATAATATGGCCGTTTTTTTTTCTTTGCGGAAGGGTAATCATCAAATAACTTCCCCCGCTCTTTGTGGAGTGGGGAGAGTATCAGACTTGTAGTGACTTAAATCCACCCATGTTCCAGGTGCCAACTGTCTTAGAAACCACTGGCTTGGTACGCGTCGATGGGAAGAGATCAGATGGTATTACCATAATGCCGCGGCAGTTAGGTAGATCTTTGGTGTGGGATGCAACTTGTCTTGACTCTTTTGCACCATCCTATTTTCCTAGCACGGTGGGCTGCGCTGCTGCATAAATTGGGATTAGGGCAGGAGAACGACGGTGATGACATCACATACATATAGATTTGCGCGTGTAAAAAGAGAAGCCCGAGTTAACCGGGGCTATTTCTAGCTCAAACAGAAATCATTGTGCAATAGTGTTATTCACGAAAACTGCTGTATCATGGTTACATGTTAAAATTGTAATTTCAAGAGATTAAGTGGTAGGTATATGTTCACGTATGTACCTATCTAGATATCAGGGACGTAGCTACCGCCGCCGCGCCGTATCAATGATACGGGGACCCGAGTGACATGCCCCCCACGTGTAGATAAAAAGTCATAAATCTAATACATATTTTTTATTGATACTCGATAAGTAACTCATGATTTCTTTGCAAGTTATCTCACTAACCGTAGACTGTGTGTCAAAATTGGTAACCATGTTAGTAGAGAGGAATCCACCACCTTTGGTGTTCCGCAGGGAAGTGTGCTTGGCCACACCTTTTTCCAGGTCTAATGCACCTCTTTAGGACCTTGAATGTCTTGTTAGCGTCGGTAGTGTCCTAAACATGATTCAGTACTTATCTTAGGTAAGACGCAGCTAAACCATGGTAGGCCGCAATCAAGGCCTACATCACAACTGCAGCTAGCGAGTGCAATGCAAATACAACTACAAATCTTTTTGCTAAGGTTATTACTTGTTAATAATTTGGTTACATGAATTTAAATTAATCTTTAAATAATTGTTGTCTAACCATTTTATAATAGATGTCAAATTATTGCAAATCTCCAATTTGTATTGGATTATGTCACTGCTATTACTAAAAACACCACCGTTGACAGTGACACCGTGCTTTCGTCTACAAATACAGTCACAGGGTGTGAAATTCATTAAGTATAATGTAAAAAGTGCTAGCCCTAATACACTATCTTTTGGAACGCCGAAAGTCGTGAGACATCTGATAAGTACATCTCTTCCTTTTTAGTGTTTGTATTAATTCTAGTGATTTCTGTCTTTTGCTTTAAATTGTTTAAGCAAATTTTAATTAAACCAAGAACCTTCTTACCTCTTATACTATATGCATCAAGTTTTTTTTTACTCAGATGTCATGAATTACGTGGTCAAATGATTGAGTCATATCGGAGAAGATAGCATATACAGGTTTTTTGTCCACTTTTGTCAATTCAGTGTATAAATAGTTGTAGATCGCCATATTACACGAAATTCCTTTTACATAATATATTATTTTTTAATATAGCTGTTTAATTCTTTAGGAATGAACTTCTCAAATATTTTAGATAAGACAGCAATCAGAGAAATAGGCCTGAAGTATTCCACAAAGACTATAGAAAGCTTTCTATCGTCTTCTTGAATAAGGGTTTAACGATTCCAATCTGAGGGAGCCAAACGCCTCCTGTTGTAGACTCTACGCAGGAGTCGTGCGGTCCATGGCCCCACATGTTTTTTTGAAAAACGTTGCTTTGCACTAGGAATTTCTCTTGTATCGTGGGTGCGTTTACAAACATTTAAACTCACATACACAAACAGCCAGGCCCGAAACAATTACCTGTAGGTATAGGTAAATACAAATATTTGTTCCGTGCGGGGATCGAACCCGCGACTTGCAGCGCAGTAGTCGATCGTTCAGCCACTGCGCCAACCGTGTCGTCACACACCCACACCCACGTCACACACACATTGGGCCCCGTTTTGGGCGCGTTCTTTGGGGCGGCGTGCCACCTACTACCTAAACGCGCCCCAAAAGGTAGCCATAAGGCTGATCCGGCGCTACCGCACAATCTTCGGCAAGGAGACTTGCCGTCTCGCCGGATTGCCACCACGGGATCTGAAGGCCCTCGCACGCTCGAGTCACGCGTGGAGTTACTACAACCGGCGAAAATTCTCAAAGGGTTTAATGATGGCTATCTTTAGAGGGTCAGGAAACGTCCCGGCCACAATACAAATATTTATAACATGAGACAAATGGTAACATATTTCAGATAGTTTGGTTGAGATGCCGTCGTACCTCACGCTATTAGTGTTTATAAAGACAAATAAATTTTCTGTACTTGGTGTAGTGTACAGGGAGCCATGAACATTGAGTTTTTGTTATCCAAGATGTAGTTTTATAACAAGACTGGATGGGTTGTATTTTATTAATAGAATAGTTTTTTAAATGATTAGCAATTTGTGTTGCGTTCCTAACTTTTTATTATTGATTTTAATTTTAAAAATCTTCATTAAGGGCGTCGCTTGTTGTGATCGCAGCTTCCTTGAAAATTGGAGCTACAAACATGGACTTTAATTTTCGAGGGCGCTCGTAATTACATTTTCTTAGGAAAATTAATCACAGCTTCGTGCGCATTTTATATTTTTAAATTGGCTAAATTAAAATGTGCAATAGTTTCAATTAATTACAGTTCTCACAACAAAATTCTTCCAAACCATCGGTGATCAAAGGGTAGTAGTTTGTTTTTGATAATGGATTTCAAAATAACTTGCATAAGGTTCTCTCAAAAGTCGTCAAATCACATATTTATACAACCTTGTTCTGAATAGTTACGGTACTGATGGCAACATCTGTGTCCCTTGTTTCATATACTTATTTTTTTGTAATATTTTTTCCTATTTCTTGTCTAGATTCTTTTTTATCAATTCTTTGTGAATGAGTGGACATTGTTGGCCCTAGATTCTTAGACGCTTGTTAACGTTCTGTAAAGTAAGCAATGACTTATTGTCGGGCCAACGCTGTCCTTTCATACTTAAGGACTAATAATATAAAGCTGTAACAACACATTGTAAAACAAAATGATCTTAAAAGAGTAACCATGGAGTGTCTTGCAGGTTCTTCTCCATAGGAAACGACCAACCCGAACCGTGCAACTTTTCTCGACGTTTTATGTGTGCCCATGTAGGCCTATGTAAAATAAAAATATGTTCATTTTGATTTTAAAAGAAAACTGTGTAAAATGATTATACAACATAGATTATGTAAATAGTTGCATGATTATGTTGTTGTAGTGGTTAATTGTAAATAATAGCCCAGGACAGTCATAAATCCTCTGATTTCTGGGTTCCATGTGCGTATTTTATCACCAGGAAACCAGCATGCCAGAGAGATATTTCTCGACGGCATGTAAAATCAATGCAGAGGCAAAGGAAACTTTGCCATTAAGTTAGTTACTAACCCTACGACAACGAACGAATAGTTGCAATCCTTACTAATATTATAATATAGAAAGTGAGTTTGTTTGTTTGTTACGTCTTCACGCCTAAATGGCTAAACCGATTTATAATGAATTTTGGTACAGAGATAGTTGAGACCTTGGAGACGGAGTCGACGGACATAAGCTATATATATTTTTTTAAAAGTGAGAAATGAGGGAGAAAGAGGGACGAAAACGGAAAACTCAGCTTCGCTTTTACAATAAATAACGCGAAAGGGCAAAAACTATTGCGGGTTGTCTGAAAGAGATACCGTGGCCCCGGTACGTAAAGGGCAATGGAAGGAACATGGGTGGGTTTTAGTCAGTACAAGTCTGACACTCCGCCCCCGCCGCTCCTAGAGCGGGGGAAGTTAGTTGATGATTTTCCACCCCAAAAAAGGGCAAAAACTACAGGTACCTGCAAATCAGGAAAGGGGAACTGCGTTACCCCGAATTTAACGAGAGCATAGCCGCGGGCAAAGGCTAGTATTTATATAAGGGCGTCCCATTCTAGTAGCCCACTAAATTTAAATTTACTCACGTTTTTTTGCAATTTGCAGGTAAAATACGATTCAAAACCGTTACAAATATACCTTCACTGAATTCTGCAAAGCCATATTTGTAATCATTAAAATTACCAATACGTGCATATTCATAATTATGGATAGATTAAAATGCATTGTGTATTTTATTCTGGTTTGTAATCTTTGTCATTTTCGCGATGGCTAATTAATTACCAAGTAAGGATTTTCCATTGTAATTCACAACAATATGAATGGAACTTCAAAGAGTATTAATGAATATGAGAAAACTTATTTGCTACACATCAGTTTCCTCGTCAGCTGGCTCAAGTTTCCATAGAAACATAGAAGTAAACAATGGGTATCCACTTTTTGTTTGATGTGCGTCGGTTCTTACATACAATATGTGGGTAAAACATTTTGTGTTTAAATAAACTAGCTCTTTGATTATCTTAGGATATATTGTGCTCATCAACCAATAGCACCCTTTTTAGGGTTCCGTACCCGAAGGGTAAAACGGGACCTTTGACGGGACAAACTTGGGTTTATAGTTTTAATTTCAACTCGATATAAAGAGTTAAAGAGTCTTCACAGTCAGACAGATGGATAACATAGTGATAACACAAGGGTTCCGCATTTTCTTCTTGAGGTTCGGAACCCTAAAAAGAAGAAATAAAAGGGTTCAAAATGTGAAATGAAATATCCAAATGTATATCAAGTGTACCATTTCCAATAATATTTATTATATTATAATGTATATAAAGGCTAAAGCTTGGGCAAAATGGTTTGGCTACAAGCTAGCTACATTTCGGTTGAATGAAAACGCTGTAATTATAATGTTTTTCAACTTTTATTTGGACAAACCCCTGTTTGTGCGTGTTTGCATGTAAAAAATACCATTTTGTACTGACAGACGCCAGTCTGTAAGTATATTTGGTAAGTAAGTGGTTTTGGTAGTGTATTTGGTTCGTGAAAATCTTTATCGGCAAAATCAACACTTAATATTTTGCAAAATATTAATTACCTGTCATAGATTTCCGCTATGTGACGCCTCTTTCTGTTACTTATCGGAATACTTAGTGATAACTAATCATTACTCAAAATAAGCTTATGGTCGTATATCGTCTAGTTTCAATTCAGACTTTTTTAGGCAGAGTAAAATGACAAAATTATTTACTTCGGTGTAAGCTAAGATAGTGTCCAAGGAACTGAAAGAAAAAAATCTATATTATGGCACACACAATACAGAAAATAATTATGTTCACGTGATAATCGTCTATGATTACTGGATACGAAATGCTATGTTATGGTTAGGCTCGTATGACGAGAGCTTTAGACCTAGCTATAGTATGATTGTTATCGAAGGTCTGTCGGTGGAGATGAAAGACAGTTTCAAGAGGTCCCCAGAAGAATACAGCAGCTTTAACGTGTTTCGGCTCATTTCGTGGACTTTAGACCTAACAAGGTTATGTCATCGTATGTCTGAGGCTGACTTAAGGTTGTCGAAGCATGCCCTTATTTGGATGTAAAAATATAATAAGAATATTTAGCGATTATTGCAAATATTTCTTTAGAAAATTTTACTAATTTACAATCAAATTTATGTATGCAGGGCAGAGCGACTACCTAAATCTTTCGGTCTCTGCATTTCAGCCAGCGCGCGTTCATCATGCGACTAATTTAACACGTTTTTTTTTTGCGGATGGGAAGTTATTTGATAAACAGACTTGTACTGACTAAAACCCGCCCATGTTCCTTCTATTATACGTTCCGGAGCCGCGGTATCTCTTTCGAACAACCCGCAACCCCGGCAATAGTTTAACACTTGATTACACATTTGACAATTTAATTGATCGTCGATCGAGCGGGGGGGACCCCGCTCCACCCAGAGCGGCGGAAGTTATTTGATAAACAGACTTGTACTGACTAAAACCCGCCCATGTTCCTTCTAATAAACGTTCCGGAGCCGCGGTATCTCTTTCGAACAACCCGCAACCCCGGCAATAGTTTAACACTTGATTACACATTTGGTTCTAAATCGATTAATGCTTTATCCAGAGTCATCCCTTGAAGTTTGTGTACCGAGATGGCCCAGCTTAGAATTACCGGCAACATCATGCGATGCATCATTCAATGTCACCCTGATCATTCATCAGGTCATACACACAGGTATAGCGACACAGTCATCGCTATCATTCTACTTCCGGTGCTTTCATCATCACCACAATTGTTCAGATTTCTCGGTACTTCAATGTCTGGAGGTCTCTTCCCATAAAAGTACTATATACTCGATGGTGTTTTGAATTCATGGTAGTCATCTCGCACTTAAATAAAAAAGTTTTGGTCCAAGTTCTAAAGTTTAAGTAAGTCATTAATTTTGAGACAGCGCCAACAAACAATGATCGACGATCAATTAAATTGTCAACATTTCTTGTTTTACGTCATTAATTTCCTTGTCTGTTTGGAGCTCGGCAAGATTAAAAGGTTTTTTTTATTTTTTACTTCAAAGTTTGTGTTTTTAATTGATGATTCTTTATTCTTTATTGCACACAAAACAATAATATACATACAAATTACAATGTATAGCTTATGTACAATGGCGAGCTTAACCCAAAATTGGATTTCCTTACAGCAAACCTTTCTTATTGATTAAATATTTGCAAAATAGGATAGGTACATAATGTGCATAGAAGAACATTGAATGGTTTAAAATAACTTACAAAACTGATCTGTTGTTAGTTCACTTACATTGAATCAAAATTAGTTACAATTAATACATAAATGGATAAAAAAACGTAAGATACATACATACATATTGATTATATTGACAGCAAATGTTCCCTGATTCCTTTCCGGAATACGTCTAACGAGGGATTATCCCGCAAGGAGTGGGGAAGTGAATTTTAAAGGCGTACAGCACGAACAGTAAAAGATCCATCATACCGACTTGAAGAGTGGGGAGGGAAACGAAGGAGAAGAGATGATGATGAGCGACAAGGTTTACCTCTAGGGACAAGGTACTCAAATCGTTCCCGAAGATATAAAGGAGCTTTAGGATTGTGAAGAACAGAAAAGAGAAAAGAAAGTGTATGAGAATCTCGACGTTGCCGAATTGGTAGCCACTTCAGCTGCTTCCGAAACTCTGACACATGGTCGTACTTACGAAGCCCAAAAATGAAGCGGATACACAAGTTCTGTAGACATGCGAGCTTATCAAGAAGTTCCTCAGTCGCATCAAGAAAACAGGCATCAGCATAGTCTAGAAGAGTTAAAGAAGAGACTGAGCAAGGGTGATTTTGGTTTTAAATGGCAGAAACTTTTGAAGACGATTACGAACAAAACATCCTCCTGCTTACTTCAGCATCGTGAACGTTCCAAGATAAGTTGCAGTCCAAGAACACTCCTAAGTCTTTGACTTTTTTGGAATAAGCTATAGCAACACCATCGTAAATAATAGGCGGTAGAGACTGGTGGTTCAGTAAATTGATGAAGTATCTGCCACCAATAATGAGAGCTTGTGATTTAATTGGGTTAACTAATAATCCAAACTTTTTAGCCCACTGACTGATGTTTTGAAGATCATTATTGATGGCATCGATGGCCTCAGGAAGCTGTTCGAGGTTAAAATGGCAATATAGCTGCAGGTCGTCTGCATAGAGATGATAGTGAGAATTTTGTACTTTAGTGATAGCGTTAATAAAAACAGAGAAGAGAAGAGGAGAAAGGACGCCACCCTGGAGAACACCCGCAGCAAGATCGCATCAATCTGAGCAAGCATCATTTAAGTGTACCGACTGCGAGCGACCCCAAAGATACGAATCAAACCAAGCAGTCACAGAAGGAGATATATTTTAAGAGGAAAGGATACCTAAGAGGATGTCAAAATCAACTGAATTAAAAGTACTGCTGAAGTCCAGCAGAACCAGCACCGTCAGGCGTCGGTTCTCCATGGCCAATCGGATGTCATCCGTTATTTTGAGTAATGCTGATGATACAGTACTACGGCCAGAGCGGAATCCAGATTGGAAACGACTAAGCAGGCTAT
Organism: Ochropleura plecta; assembly: GCA_905475445.1. NCBI lineage: Eukaryota > Metazoa > Arthropoda > Insecta > Lepidoptera > Noctuidae > Ochropleura > Ochropleura plecta. Next base: position 12,943,340 of record FR997731.1, on the reverse strand, counting down.
TAGAGAAAAAGTATTGAGAAAGTTGATTATTAACAACACTCTCAAGGACTTTGGACAGGATTGGGATTATTTTTTTTTACTGTATGAATTGACTGGACAACGTCAGTCGGCTTAGCTAGTTGTTATAAAAAAGATATATATAAATATAAAATATAATGGAGAGAGACAAAAAGACATGGCGACCAAATTATTTTTATTTATTTATTTATTTAAACTTCATGTACAATAGTGGTACATAGGCGGACTTAATGCCATAAGGCATTCTCTACCAGTCAACCTTTTATCTTTTGTAATGAAATTTTTTACATAGTAACCATGATACAGCATAATTTATTAAATACCTACGAAAAATATGATTGCATAACATTGCGCAATGATTTCTGTACGAGCTCGAAATCAATTATTTATATATGTATGCATAGTGTCGGTTCAACTCGGGCCTCTCTGTTAAGAATATTTTTGAGCGCGAAAATCTTCGTGATGTCATCATCGTCATTCTCCTGCCCTTATCGCAATTTGAAAGACATGCTGCGTCTGCTTTAAGGTCGGCGCAGCATGTCTATCGGCGTAGAGTCACTGCGACGATAAGTGACCGACTATTTATCGGAGTTTCCAACTTTGCGATATTATTATTCATTAAGAACTCAAAAAAAAATCCTTGGACTTGTTATACCCGTTACTCTAATGGAAAACAATGTTTCAAACATTGTTGGTTTATTTTTTGTTCACGTATTTATTTTGCATTTTAAGAACTTATCACCTACCTTTACCATTGTCACAACATAATACAACTGTTTTGCATCCGTATTTGTATTCGAGTGCATTTCTTAACTAGATACTAGACCTAATTTGCATCATTTTGACTCCATTATCTTGGGGTCCAGACTGGGTTATTTTTAGAAATCGAACTTTAAAAGCTTTTTGGGTTTTTTCTACATCTACAACATTAACTGCTTATTGCGAGAAAGCGACACTGCTCAGGGTGTTAAGCTGATGCTTTTCTAATAGCTTATGAAACATCGAACCCTTTCAAAATTAGGCAGAAGTCAAAAAAGTACATCTGGCTTTGAAAATTGAGCAATATAAATATCCTGTTCTGAGATTTTGAAGCAGTTTTTTCGAATGAATGAATGTAGTACACTTAATGTGCAATTTACAGGAACGACTTTCTTGTGTGTCATAAGCTTTCTAAAATGGTGCCACAGTCTCTGGTTTTAGCAAGTGAATGACCAGCAAACCATCATTTATCGGTTGTTCGTGGTTCTTGAGAAGGTAGATAGAAGGTAGGTCGTTCGGCGGGGCGATCAGTTCCAAATTTGAAATGGCAAATAATACTGTTATGGAATTTGTATGGACTATAACTTAACTATTTGCAAGCAAGGGTGTTAAAAATTAGTTTTTTAACACCCTTGCTCGTAAAGCTGATGTAATTCCACCGGTTTTAAATACACACATCAAAAGTGTCTAGGGATCAAGCATTTTTATGCGGATTTCTTGAGATTGAGATGTGGCTTTGTAATAAATTTATGATTTTATAAATTTATATGGATCCTTTTTGGTGCATTTCATAATTTGAATCAGGAACTCTCAATCAAATTCGAGTAAAAGATGAAAATAAGCTGTCAATATTTTCCCTATAAAAACATACAACGCATTGAAGACATTATTAGTGCTACTGTTTCCCTACTACTGATTAAAACCAACGTTATTATGGAGCGGCGACGTCATTTAAGCAGGGAAGAAATGCTCAGAGCCGTGGGAATGATAGAAGCTGGTTCCCGGCAACGTACTGTAGCTTTAGCTCTGAATACAAGTCAGAGTGTTATCAGTCGACTTTGGACACGTTACCGAAGCACTGGTACCGTGGCTGAGCGCCATGGAGGACGGTATCGCTGCACCACACGGAGACAAGACCGATACATTCAAATCTTAACTCGAAGAGCTCCAACAATAACCGCCATGATGTTAGCCGTGAGGCTTCATCACTCTTCAGGGAACTTAATTAGCGACCAAACAGTCAGAAACCGCTTGCATGAAGTGAACCTTCATTCCCGAAGACCGCTACGGGTACCACCTATAGCAATGCACAATCGTAGGATTCGATATCAATGGGCTCTTGAACACAGAAATTGGGCAGAAGAACAATGGCGTTTCGTGTGCTTTTCTGATGAGTCTCGTTTTGGTATGAGACCACTGAGACACTGGAGAACCCCTGGACGCCAACAGCGATTAAAATCCTGCCAGGAAGTCCATCCTTATAGTGGTGGAACCATCATGGTATGGGCGGGTATTTGGATCGGCGGAAGAACTGAGTTGATTTGGATCAGAGGCAACCTCAACGCTCAAATTTATGCTGAGACGATTGTATCAGACGTCATCGTTCCTCTACAAGTGCAAATCGGTCCCTTATTTCAGTTAATGCATGATAATGCACGACCGCACACCGCAAGAGTTGTAAGACAGACTCTCGCCGCAGCTAACATCAATGTCCTGCCCTGGCCTGCTCAGTCGCCAGACTTGAACCCGATTGAGCATGCATGGGATATGCTACAGAGAAGAGCTCTGCCGAATATGTAGGGTATCCAGTCGCAAGAAGACCTTTTTTGTTGTTGCAACGAACATGGGCGGCCATTCCACAGCGTGATTTGGATGAACTCATTTTGAGTATGCCAAACCGATGTTCTTGTGTTGTTAGTGTTCGCGGTAGAAACACGGATTATTAATTGTTTAAGTTACCCAATAAAATTTTAAAGAAAACTGTTATTTCAGTCTTTTTTTCGAACTTTAATGTTAGTGGTTCAAATGTCAAAAATCCCTTTATTAGGAAAATGGCAAATTTCTTTATTAATGCAAAGGTGACTTGGTTTATCGTTACTGTGACAAACTAAAACACTTTATTTGATGAATCCTTAAAGAAAATTTTAATTAATAATCAGGAGAAAAGTTATTGCAAAAAATAAAACCGACTTCCAAAAAACTAAAAACTGGAAAATAACTTTATTTCCGGAAGTCGGTGGCTTTTGTTGGTTTCGTTGACTTTTTTGCCACCGACTTCCGGAAATAAAGTTATTTTCCAGTTTTTAGTTTTTTGGAAGTCGGTTTTATTTTTTGCAAAAAAGTTTTTTATTTCAGCATTTTTAGTTATAGTATTTTTTTTTTCGGGTGGGAAATCATCTAATGACGGGGGGCATGTCAGACTTTTATTGACTAAAACCCACCGATGTTCACTTCTATTGCCCTTTACGTTCCGGGGCCGCGGTATCTCTTTCGAACAACCCGCAATCCCGGCAGGCGGAGGCTCTGGCAAGCCCCTCTGCTTTGCTAACATCTCTTTGAGGCGCGCGTGAAACACGAACGCGCCGTCGACACGGCCTGTCGTCAATAGACGGACGGACGGTGAGCTACCCATTGCTCACCGTCCACAGGCCCGCATCTACGGTGGCCGGAAGTCGTCTCGGGGCGCCCGGCGCCCGGGGCGTCTCCCGCGGCGGCTGGGTTGGCTAGATGTTCTCTCCCTCGAACGCCCGGCCACCTCCTTTGCTAGCATTACTGCTTCGCAGAAGGAGATGACCGTTTCCCATTCCCTCTCGCTCCGGACCATGGCCTGAACCAGGGCCGGACGCGAGAGATCGCCGCCGCCGATCGCCTCCACGAGGGCACGGCGGTGCTCCGCCCAAGCTGGACAGACCGTCACTGTGTGCGTTTCCTCCCGCCCGATTATGTGCAGTAACCTCCCGAAATTTCCGTGTCCGGTGAGGACCTGCGTCAGCCGGTAGGTGAGGACGCCATGACGCCTCTCCAGCCACTCCTCAAAGAGGGGACTTACCGCCACTATTGTGGCGTGCCCTGCACGGGGTTGCGACAGTCGCTCTCTCCATGCCACCATGAGATCGCACCGGTCTGTCCGCTGAGCGGCAATTTGCCGCGGCAGCGGAGTTTCCCCCCGGTGTAGTGCCTCCGGGCGCCACTCAAACAGGCGCGCGAACACAATCGCCTCCAGATCCCACGGTGGCAATCCGGCAAGGAGGCTCGCTGCCTCGCCGGACATCGTGCGGTAGCCCCGGATCAGCCTAATGGCTTGGTAGCCATTAGGCTGATCCGGGGCTACCGCATCCGGGGCTGCCTTTTGGGTTTAGTTATAGTATTATGATATAATTCGCAAACACGGTTATTTTTAGCTTTTTAGTGCGTAGGTCCCGTCTTAAATACAAGCTTTAGTTCCACGTCCCGCTATAGTATTAAATACTATCTAAATTATGCTTTAGTTTAAAACAAATTCAGAAATCATATGCATCATCGCCTAGGGGATACAGAGGATACTTGATCTGATGATTATGTTTCTTAATGACTAGGTGAGGGGAGGGGACGGGGACGGGGTACGGGCACCCTGCTCCCACTCGCCTGCCTACCCTGGCGAAACCCATACTTATACATGTGATTGCAGCAATCACGGCAGATTTGCTGTCATTTATTGAAGAGTTCCGTTGTATATCACTGAAGATCTATCACCAAATTAAAATACAATCACCTCAAAAAACTGCGATGACCTTCCAAATCATAGCGTTTTTTTTTTTGTTCATTTGTCTTCGACAACCTCTAAAATTATATCATCAACGTAGACGAAGTCAATCTAATACGCATTATTAAAGATAACTCAAAAACTACTGGCCGGATCTTGTTATTTTTTTTATGGGACCAAACGACAACCACCAGCTTTCGAATAAAAAAAGAATCATCAAAATCGGTTTACCCAGACCAGAGTTATGAGGTAACAAACACAAAAAAAAAAAAAATAAAAAAAAAAAAAAAAATACAGTCGAATTGAGAACCTCCTCCTTTTTTGAAGTCGGTTAAAAATATATGTTGATCCCTAGATACTTTTGATGTGTGTATGTAAAGAGGGTCATAAAAAACGCGTGTGTTATCAAAGCAAATAGTTAAGTTATAGTCCATACAAATTCCATAACAGTATTATTTGCCATTTCAAAGGAACTGATCGCCCCGCCGCCGCCGCCCGCTCGTGCGGGCGGCGGCGGCGTCGCTGGAGTCGTCTCCAGCTAGTGAGCAGCGCGCTGTTGCTATTCTTTTTCTTTTTTTTAAATTTAAATAAAGGGTTTTGTCGCTTAGCACTGTTGCTATTCAACTTTCGAACTAATTCGAAAGTAGGCAGCGCTAGCTCGCTGTTAAAATGGCGGGAAGCAACAATGTGCATTCACAGATTGAGTTTATTTAAAATGTTTTTTTTTCTGTTTAAAAAACGTCGTACGATATACGTGCGTATTGGTTATAACATGCTCGGCTCAATTACGCCCTGGCCTACGGCTCGGGCTGAAATTCCGAATTATAATAACCAGTTTGCTCGTCGTTTACAATGTCATTTACAATAATCCGAATGAAACTGTTGGTATTTAGTCGATTTGTGTATACAAAAATGAATCGATTCTTAGTTTTCAATAATAGCAACACTGTCATCATAATAATTGTTATAAAAGCAACAACTGCCCTCAATTCGCCCCTTTTTTTTCTCTCGACTCGCTGTGCTAGGAAGCAGACACAAAACCTTCTCTGTGAATAAATTCAAAGTGAATAAATATAACGTTCAGTATTTAAATTAATCTCTGCATTTTAATTCATGTGCATAACCTGAATTCCTATAGAAACTTTAAAGAGCATTAATGAATATGAGCATAAATAACAATATTATTAATTCATAATTTTTTCTTACCACACATCATTACCTCATAAGTTTTCTTAGAACTTTACTGTAGGTATCTAAATTTGTTTGATATGCTTCCTACATATAATATTTTATGCTAGCTAGTTAATTTATACTACGTTATGTATGTACTATAAATTAACTAGCTCTTTGATTATGTTAGGACTAATTTCTAAAGCTTGTGCTTTATTGGGTTTGGCTATTTAGACAATACTTATATTTAGCTTCAAGCTAGCTACATTTTGGTTAAATAAAACACCGTTACGGTAATGTTTATCAAATTTTATTTGGACAACACTATGTTTATGCGGTTTTCCGCATATAATATATAAAATACATTTGGCATAAATCTTAATAACTAAATAACTTAAATGTTATGTAAAATATTTACTGAATGAAAATCCATTTCGCGAATTAACAGTAAATATTTTTCAATACACTACGATTAGGTTCAACATGCAATGTATTTAACACACGAGTGCTTTTTCCTCATTTATCGCAACAAGGGCTTTCATTTTTATGTCATCTTGCCTTTGTTTCTCCTTCAGTATGAGTAGACAAAGCGCGGGGAAAAATCTAATTAAATCATAGTATCATATTGATTCATGACAAAAGCAGTTTCTGTTCTATTATTTAATTTCTCCGAAGTGTATTGAAAAACGTTGTTTAATTCATGTGAGGATTTGTCACTGCGGTTCTCGGCTCTATAACGCTCTCGCTTGGCGGCTCGTGCGTTATTTCCGCCTCGACTGCAATGACAAAGTTTCATCACATGAATCAAAATATACTATTGCAAAACATTTAATATGATACAGCTAATTTACATATGCTTCCACAACATAACGGAGTAGGTACTTAGTTAAAGCGTAATTATTACTTAGGAAAAGGTTATGTTCGTGTCACCTAGTTTAAATTTCAGACTTTCTTGGGTAACGCAATGACGACATTCTTTACTTCGGTGTAAGCTAAGAGGGCATCCAAGGAACTGAAAGAAAAAAAACGTAATATAAAAAGTAGGTACTTATTAAACGACAATATAATTACGTTAACGTGATTGACTTAAAAAGGAAATCAAGCCGTTCAGGATTTAAAAGTGCGGTCGAACTAAGCGGACTGGATTCCGGACCGGACTGCTGACAACAGACTGACAGATACTGATACTCCAGACCTGTCTGCTGTCTGCAGTCCTGTCCGCTGTCTACAGTCCTGCACGCTTCATTGTCCGTTTGGTTTGTGCCTTGAGTCTGTGTAAAACAAGTGAGAATATTTAATTGGAATAACTTACTTCTCACGACCAATTCCAGAGTCTTTGAAACCTCCGAATGGTGATTGCGGGCCAGATGAAGAGTATCTGTTGACGCTGTAAAGTAAAAAGTATAACAATCAATATAAAAATTAATAGAGTTAATGGTAAAAATACTAAATTTTATCTGTGGTGAGTCAATATAATATTATTGTTGTAACGTAGAGCGATTTACGCTTATACCTAATTCTATAGTAAATAAAGGTAAGATTACAGATATGTACACACGACGGCAGGTCAACCTATGCTAAACTATTATAACCTGATCTCTCTACTACGGATCGCACACCGTAGTAGAGAGATCAGGTTAAAATGGTTTTGTATAGGTTGACGTGCCGTCGTGTGTATATGTCACATAAATTTAATAATAGGCATTTCTTAAACTAATTAGTCGCTCAATACTCTTGAAGCAATACATACGTCTTTTTCTTATAAAAATCCCATACAAACTAAAGTGAATCTTATCCCCTCAACAATTATTATGATGACGAAGGTGTCATTAATGAAATTCTGTTGACTTACTAAGTTGAGCCAGCCTCAACGTATTTTGTGAACTGTAGGGCATTGTTGATATTTGTTGTGAAGATACCAGCTGCCAAACCATAGCTCGTGTTGTTAGCTCTGTCAATCACTTCTTCTAAAGTGTCAAACTTTAGAATGCTTTGCACTGGGCCGAAAATCTGCAATAGAATTCAGAGTTACACTTTTAGTAAAACAGTGGCGTGCATTGTTTTTCTGCCTAGGTAGGCAGATAGATTACGTGAAAGTACTCGATGTATGATCGAAGACGGTTTTCAAGTGCTTTCTTGCCCAATAATACTATCATTTCCATTATGTTATGTTTATTTAAAGATGATTCCGTTTCATCATGAACTATAAAAGGCAGCTTTTTTTAGAGGTTACCACATAAAGGGTATACATAGTAGGTACTTCGGTAAGTAATAAGATCGTCAGTAGCATATCAATCAAGGGAACAGGTGGATCCGATGATCGATCCCCCCCTCTCACCCCGCACGCCAAGCACGCGTTTTGAACGCGATGCAGCGGACACCAGCACGTCATATAATACAATAGAACCATGTTATGTATTAAATTTTAAATGCATTTAAAGCTAAAGTAAAATCTAACCTTTGTTTAAAAAACATACTATTCCATTAACGACTATTTAGATGATAAGCATAGTTGGTCACTGTGTTGAACTCAAGACGATTATTTTTATTTTTTTCTCCTTCATGTTTTTTCGCCAAATTAGCTTATTGATACGTTACATGTCTTCGTCATGTAATTTTATATTTTACTTTTTTTTGTTTATATACTTGTTTCATTTTGTGTGTTTTTACTTATTGGCATGTGGTTAACTAGTGACCTCGAGCATTGACTGAATATAATTATTTATATTTATCTTTTTATGCTTAGCTTATTTCTTTTGCACTATGGTCCTAGTTTATCACCTGTGACTTCTTCACTGCACGTGTAAGCGGGCACACCCTTTAGACTGGTGAATTTATTATTTAGACTTGGGTATTTTTTGTTTTTATTTAAAATTGGTGTTTGCTAGCTGACAAGTGACAATGAATGAATAATTTCTTATTTTTTTATAATTTTTTGTCATAATATAAATTGTATAAAATCTGGTTCTTCTAACCTGACAGACAGATGTGTTGCTGGGGAGTTTGTTCCGCCACTTCTTCTTCCCAGCTAAAACACTAGGAAGTGGCGAAGGGCAGGGCGTTTTAGTGGGACTGTCTCTTGTAATGTGACGTTCAAAAAGTGCTGATTATCAGCCTAATTTGAATAAATGACTTTTGACTTTGACTTTGAAAATTATGTTTGACTAGCTGCACCCCGTGGGTTTACGTGGTCATAGAATATACAATGTATCTTTATGAATAAATGATGTGCCTCTGTGTTATTCTGATGTATAAACTATATTACTGTTAAGTTTCATTAAAATCCATATAGTAGGTTTTTCGTGAAAGAGTAACAAATATCCATACATCCATCCATCCATACAAACTTTCGCGTTTATATTATTAAGTGGGACTATGCCAAAATTTTTGTTCAGATAGGATAATTTTTTTGTTAATAAAATTGATTCACCTCTTCCTTTGCGATAGTCATATTATCGGTGACGTCAGCGAAGACTGTAGGCTCGAGGTAGTAACCGCTTGTGCCGATTCTGTTACCTCCGCAAAGCAATTTCGCACCTTCTTTTTTGCCCGTTTCAATGTATCTCAGGACTTTGTTCATCATTTCTCCATCAATCTACAAGAATTATCGATTAATTAATAATAGCTAAGGTTTTAATTTTGGCTATAAAGTCACTAGCTTTTGCCCGCGGCTTCGCTCGCATTAAATTCGGGGTAACACAATTCCCCTTTCCTGATTTACAGGTACCTGCTGACTGTAGTTTTTGCCCTTGCGCCTTATTTATTGTGATAGCAATGCTTAGTTTTATGTTTTCTTCCCTCTTTCTATCATATTTAAATCTTTTTAAAACAAAATTGTCTATGTCTGTCTCCAGGGTCCCAACTACCCTTGTGCCAAAATTCATCAAAATCTGTTTAGCCATTTAGGCGTGAAGACGTAACAAACAAACAAACTCACTTTCGCTTTTATAATATTATAGTAAGGATTATTTCGCTATTATAAAAATAATAGGATTGGTCTCCTATTTACCTGGGGGCCATTCTGTGTAGTTGGATCCGTCGGGTTTCCGACCTTGATGCTCTTTGCGTGCTTGACAGCTGCTTCGACAAACTTGTCATAGATACCAGATTGAACGAACAACCGAGAAGCTGCTACGCAGATCTGTCCTTGATGGAAGAATATTGCATTTGCAGCAAACGGAACGGCAAGGTTTACTGAAATTCGAAAAAACAGCTAGTTAGTATAGCATAACCACTGGGCTTCAGTGTGCGTTTCATCTTTACGTCGATGATTTACAGCTCTATCTACTATCAGGAAGGTGTTGATTACTTATCTAGTGCAATTGAAAAGCTAAACCGGGAAGTAGCAGTTTCGCGGTAGTGGTTAACCTAACAAAGTCAGTGTCGGGGTATTATTATAGTGAACCTCCATACGAGGCTGAATGGTTTAATGGTTGGCTCCGTCTTCAAGGACTTTTATATATCTGAATTCGATTCGTATTCTATCATTGTAATATGATAATGTATCCGCACATCAGAATCTGTCGATCTTAAAATGCCTATCAAAATGCGCAGAGGATTGAAGGCTTTGACAACCTTGTTTTCTCCTCTAGATAAACCCTTTTTTCTTCTCATCTGACTAAAAATTTGCAATAGTTATCCTCTGCGTTCAGCAAGAATCAAGGTATTTCCAATTATTTGTCTTTGACGACGTCTTTCTCATCGCTCTTTTTTTTGTCCATACTGTCTTTCTTTGGCATACCCTCTGAATAAAACAACGGCAACTCGAACACTCGCGAACACTTACTTAAGAAGTTAACAAACTCGTCTTATCAATAATCACATTCACAACCCTTACTAATATTATAAAAGCGAAAGTGAGTTTGTTTGTTTGTTTGTTACCTCTTCACGCTTTAATGGCTAAACCGATTTTTAAGAATTTTGGTACAGAGATAGTTGGGAACCAGGAGACGGACATAGGCTAATTAAAAAAAAAAGTGGGATGTGAGAGAGAAAGAGGGAAGAAAAGGGAAAACTTAGCGTTGATATTACAAATCAATAAGGCGCAAGGGGAACTGTGTTAGCCCGAATTTAACGCGAGCGAAGCCGCGGGCAAAAGCTAGTATATAATAATTAGTCTATGAATGATTTTATAGCTTACAATCAGCATCATCCATGATGACCAGAGGACTCTTTCCACCCAGTTCGAGTGTGATCCTCTTTAAATTGTTGACCCCAGCTGCTTGTTGAATTAATTTGCCCACCTGTAAGAATAAGAAATAAAATGTTAAGTATGCGTAAGTTCAGGCGTGCTAATTTGTTCTGAAAATTAGAATTGCAAAAAATACTGCTTGATCAAAGACGCCTTGGTGGCTCTGTGGCCTTACCTCAACGGATCCGGTGAAAGAAATCTTGGCCACGTCTGGGTGGTGAGAGAGAGCAGTTCCGGCGCCAGGTCCGAAACCATTGACAACGTTGACCACACCCTTAGGCACACCAGCTTCGACCAAAAGTGCTACCAGTGCCAGGGCGGTTAACGGAGTCTGTTCTGCTGGCTTGACCACAACGGTACAACCTGAATAGAAAAAAAATAGGTTGGGTGTTTTTAGGGGTCATCAAAAGGAAAAAAAAAACGGAACCTTTATGTGATTACTTTGTTGTCAGGCTGTCTGCCAATAACTACCCTTTATTTAAGCCCTATACTCAAGTATGTGGTCCCTTGAAGTAGTGACGTAACGTAATCAAAAGATATGGCCGTTTATGTCGCAAGTTTGTACGGAACCGAGTACCGCTGCGAGTCCGACTTGCACTTTGCTGGTTTGTTTTAATATTTAATGGAAAATGGTAAGTGCTAAATCACATGCGGCCTATCTGATCTTTGCTTTATACCTAACACACAAACGCTTTCATAATGCACAAACCAACGCAAATGTTTATTCGATTTTGTTTCGTTTATTTAAATCGTCTATTTTAACAGTTTTTACCAGGCATCGTTATTTTAATTGATTATAATTATTTATTTAAGTATATTATAACCACCTCCTGTTTTTGACGAAGATGTAAAACTGCACTTTGTAATGAATCTTTTGAAAATTGAATCTTCAACACAGCCTGTTTCAGCTCCTCTGATCAAAATCGTTTATTAAGTCTTTCATCTTAAACGTTAAGTAATATTACATTAAAAATAATGCCTTTAAAACATTTACCTGTCACTGCACATGGTCTGTAGCTCGTGAATAAGCACATAAGCACAAAATATAGTTAGTAAGCTATAAGTTGGCTGTATTGACTTTATACATTACAACTTACCCGCAGCTAATGCTGTGCAAACTTTGTTGACGAATAGGTATGCGGGAACATTCCATGGCAGAATAAGACCGCTCACGCCGACTGGTTGCCTCAGGCTGTACGAGAACACTTCACCATCTGTTGATAACGAACCGAACTTTAGAGACCGAGACGAGTAAGAGAATATTTCGATTCATTTATGGCCATTTATTCGTTGTTCTTACCAGCAGGGATGGTATCGCCTTTGATTTTATCTGCAAGAGCGGCAAGATACCGAGCAATCTTGACAGTTCCTCCCACTACTAATAATGCGTTTTTGAGGACCATGCCGTTGTTGTAGGATTCCAACTCAGCGATGTACTTCGCGTCTCTTTCTAGGAGGTCGCTGAACTTGCGAATGATCTCTCCACGTTGTGAAGCGTCTAGTTGGCGCCATTCCGAGTTGCGGTGGAAGGCACGCTTCGCTGCGGCCACTGCTAAGTCAATGTCAGCCTGAAAATATGAATGGAACATGTGATGTACCTTGAAAACCTGAATCCACAATCTTCTTTTTATCAAATCAATATAAAGGAGTAAACGAGGAAACCCCTAAAATTCTGGAAGGGTTAGGCAGAGGTGGGGGGTTGAGTGGGCTAGATGTGGGTGCAGTAAAATAACTTACGCGTAAGTGCTTATATCTACCACGTCGCCTTTACGAGGTTGATTTAGAAAAACGTTAAGGTAATAGTGGTGGCATTTATCATCTACTAGCTTTTGCCCGCGGCTTCGCTCGCGTTTAAATCGGGGTAACACAATTCCTCTTTCCTGATTTGCAGATACCTGCTACTTGTAGTTTTTGCTCTAGCGTCTGTTTTATTGTTATAGCAAAACTAAATTTTCCCTTTTTTCCACATTTCTCCCTCATTTATCACTTTTTTTTTAAATTATGTTAGCCTATGTCCGTCTCCATGGTCTCAACTATCTTTGTACCAAAATTCATCAACATCGGTTTAGCCATGTAGGCGTGAAGACGTAACAAACAAATAAATAAACAAACAAACTCACTTTCGCTTTTATAATATTAGTAAGGATAAGGATTTGATTAGGTACCGGAGTCCACCGAAGCCGTTACGAGAGGATATGAGATATGTATCTTATGTAACCAACAGAATTTCGTTAAATACATTTCTGGTATCCGTTTAGCTTTAGTGGAAATAGCTGAGAGGTGAGGAGGGTAGATGTCTCGTAATTGTTTAGGCCAGTCACCGCACTCAGAGGCCAAGCGCACAGCAGAGACGAGAAGAAACTTGCGGTAAACGATGCTCATCCTCTACGCTTAGTACATGTATACACAGCTTCGTTGGATACGCCCTAGCTCTTACGCATCTTTTCCTTTCCGCTTTGCACATCTCTGCTCGTATTCGCTTTGGTCGAGTCTAGGCCTAACTCCGAATTGAAATGGCGTTTCGCCGCCATCTTTGATTTTGATTTTTGTTCATCGTAATGAATTTTATGTACCGCAAGTATCCTTTCGCCCTAGTATCTAATTTACCAGAAGCAGAAGAACCTAATTCTTGATTTTTGGCCGGCTAATGGTAACAGATTCGTCCTTTTAACATGGGATTTAGACATAACCGGCATAATCTGGATCTATCTTATAGGGAAGGTGTACCTTCCCTGCCTAATCTTTTTGTATTTATAGGTAGGAGAAATGTTATGTCACAAGAAAATCGGATGATCACATCAGCAAAACATTCCTGAATAAATGGTTCATTTTAATATTGTTGTTGTAGTATAAGTATGTAGTTGGTATCATGAATAGTGTTATAAAAAAAAAAATAAAAAAGGTTTATTTTGGAACACAAAAACACATAGATACTAGGACCGTCATTCCATCCAATGAAAGATTTCAATAATACATTCTTGATATGGTAAGTCCCACTTTACTTCTAATGTTTATCGAAGATAAACTGGAATTTATATTTTGTACGTTTATTGTTTTCTCCACATATCATAAAATTTTTAAATATTTCTTAAAATCATAAAAAAAATAAGAATTTATATAATTATTATGACAACGAAGGATTATGACAAGAAAAACACTGAACTAGTTTTTTGTACACTTGTAACAAAATGTTCAAAAACGTGATTTTAAACTAGCTGTAAGTAATCAGTGTTTTAAAGCGGTTTTATTGGTTTGTATCGTGGTTATGTAACAAAATGCAATAACGTCCATTTCAGGTTATGGGGTATAAGATTTCAAACATCCAACTAAACGTAAACAAATTGTTAAAAGTATATCTTTTTAAAAAAAACTTTGTCTTCTTTAGTATTGAAGTTTTGTCTCACGCCAGAAGAAAACGATAACGATGATCAGGCCAAAACCATTGATTGTATATTTTTGAAACTTTTACAATCTTTGATATAGGTACCGTTTTTATTCTAATCGTATTTGACAAATGAAGGTGACGCCAGCTCCTCCCCAGGCGTTGAAGGTCGCTAATATTTAGTGTCGCCTTAAACAAAATATTTCATCCGAAATGTTTTAAAGATTTTTCATAGTATCTAATAATAAACAAAGCAGTGTGTTTTTGTATGTTATGAAATTTAATATGCGACTGTGACACGAATCGGTGGTTGGTAAACTATCGATTTGTGGAAAACTTGAAGTTTGAAGTAACTAAAAATCTTTACAGTTTTCTTCAAACTTCATACCTTGTACCTGTACATACCTTGTCACCTTCTGCGACTTTGGCGATGACGGATCCATCATGAGGGGTGTGCAAGTCTGCACTAGGTTTTATGTATTGAAACCTTTTTTTATACTTTTTGTCTATGTTTTGCTATCTATCTTTATGTTTCTTTCCTGTTTGATTTATTACACTTTTGTTTTCACTACCAAGAACCAGCGATTTTCATTTCGGTAGTTAATAAGGGGAGTAGGTTTCGAAGGTCTTGCCGCTCTTTGCGTCCACCCACTCGTTGTCGATGAACAACTGTAATTAGTATTAGAATTCAAAGTTGAAATAAACTATTATTATTTTATGAACTAAAAAGAAACAATATATTAGTAACTATAAAACAATAACAGCAACAGTGGATGATTTGATTATTTTGTAATTAAATGTACATATAATATAATACCTATGTAGAGGTTTGTATTAAATTATTACAAGATTCTTTATTAAACTTTACACAAAAAAATATCGACAAAAACAATTAACATATAAAACTCGGAATAACGTTATCATTCGGAATAACTAAGAAATTAGAAACGCACATTTTGTAAAATAATTATTTTAATATATCCTGCCTAAAATCTCCTACTAAAGTTAAGAGTAGAACAAACCTTAGTGTATTTAATTTCAGGAGCCATTTAATACTATTTTTTATTTTATAAAACACTAAATACAATCACAGTACGTCAGTTTCACACACGCGACTCTTCGGAATGTAGACAGTGGTTAAACAAAACACGCTTATATTGGATAATAACAATTATTTGACGAGTCATGATGATGATCCAGTTCATATCTATCCAATAGTCGCGCAAAACAATAACAGCTAACCATAGTACATTTTACTTTTTTCCTCCTATGTATTTTATAGGGCTGCGGAGTAATTTCATCGTTATGTTATGACTTTCAAACTGACATTATTGGGATTTTGGATGATGGCTGAGAGGTTCGACTGTCACTACATTAACAATTATTGTTGCATGCTTCACGTAGTACGCGAACAAAATATCTTTAAGTGTAATTTATACTATTTTCTTTTAGACTCAACCCCAACTTTTAACCTTATTTATTTAATTTTTTAGATTTAATTTGTATGCAATTATTGTACGGTGAAATTTTATTAATAAATTTAAATGTAATTTGAAATAATTTATTCAACGTGTAATCTTATAACAATAATATATTTTAACTTATATATATTTTAAAGCAAAATTTAAAAAAAAAATAACTTGTAATGTTATGTATGTATTGTATAATTTGTAGCTCTTATTACGGGAAAAATTCCAGAAATAAATTAATCCTTACTAATATTATAAAAGCGAAAGTGAGTTTGTTTGTTTGTTTGTTACCTCTTCACGCTTTAATGGCTAAACCGATTTTGATAAATTTTGGTACAGAGATAGTTGGGAACCAGGAGACGGACATAGGCTAATATAACATAGGATATGAGGGAGAACGAGGGAAGAAAAGGGAAAACTTAGCGTTGCTATTACAAATCAATAAGGCGCAAGGGGAAAAATTGGTTAAAGTGGCTTTTATTATGGCTACCATAGTCATAAAAAAATCCAGCCAGCAAGAGTTAAAAATATTTAAAAAAAGATCGAAGAAAATGGATTCCGTACTTCATTTTAAAGCCAGGAATCCTAATGTTCAATGTAACACACATCTTTACATAATATTTGATACCGGTTACGAAATGTTGTGCAATTTGAACTGTCATCATGAAATTGTATAACATAGCGTGTGTTAAACATGTATGTACAGTTTATTTACGAAAACCTTTTGTACGCGCATAAAAATACCTCAAACCAACTCAGCCGCCGCGGGAGACGCCCCGGGCTCCGGGCGCCGCGAGACGACTCCCGGCCACCGTAGATACGGGCCTGTGGACGGTGAGCAATGGGTAGCTCACCGTCCATCCGTCTGTTTGACGACAGGCCGTGTCGACGGCGCGTTCGTGTTTCACGCGCGCCTCAAAAAGAGTCAGCAAAGCAGAGGGGCATGCCAGGGCCTCCGCCTGCCGGGGTTGCAGGTTGTTCGAAAGAGGTACCGCGGCCCCGGAACGTAAAGGGCAATAGAAGGAACATGGGTAGGTTTTAGTCAGTAAAAGTCTGACACGCCCTCCCGCTCCGCCCAGAGCGGGGGAAGTTATTTGATGATTTCCCACCCCAAAAGTTTAATAAGTTTTTAAATGAAAAAACTGGTAAATGTGATTTTCCTAGTCCTCTGTTTTTTTAAAATAAATAAATAAGTTTGTTTAGAACGCGGCGAGTTCTGCCACTTGCTAAGGGGACCAGCTATGCGATTCACTAACAGACTCATCATAGATGTTAACAACGACGAGTTCACGGATGTTTCATCGTAAATATCGCTTTTAAAAACAACGTTGATAAAAATCGTATTCGCTTACCTACATATGCTCATCGACGATCTGCTGAACAACGATGATGAGTTCGATGTTTACAGTGTTGCTATATTTAATCTAGAGTATAATCGAGAAAATCTCGACTAACCTATTTTTAAGTTATTTCGTCATTTTAAATTTATATAAATGCACAATACGTATGTATAAAACACGTAATATTTTTTACGCAACCAATATTAAATTAACTATAATTATCATTTTCGATTTGGAAAATAATGATTCAAATCTTTGACATTTGTAATTGTAGGTTATGTAGTCTGTGTTATTTCAAAACTTGTTCAAAACAAACAACTTGATCTTATCTTTATTATAGTTTTTTTTACCAAAATACGAAATTCCAAAGCTCCAAGTGGTATTAAATGGACTGTTAAAAAATGCTGCACCCCTACCCTATGGCGTTCTACTTGTTCCGAGTTTTAGTTTGGTTCCAAATCTATTGAAAGTAAGTACACGATAACATTTCTATTTAAATATACAACACAGTTTCTGGAACTACTATTTATGTAACCAAAATATTTATTTTTTAGTGTCTCGCAACGCAGCGCCTTCGTTGAATCAGCTGGAAACGCTAGTAAACTTTTTAGAAAGCAAACCATGGTTGGCTATGGGCCAAGCTCGTCTAGTCGTCAGGCATGGCGCGAAATAACAATAGCCCTGAACAGTGATGGTAAATGGAGTATAAAAACATCGGAACAGTGGTGTAAGGTTGGTAATTATATGTAGGTATTATTGCATTGAGTAGGTAGCCTTCTACGGTATAGTATCTTTTTACATGGACACTGGACAGCCCCCTGTGCATGTTCTTTTTACTAAATTAGTATAAACTACAAGTATGTACTGTAACTTAAGTCTTCGAATTGCAGTTATAAAAACATTTGAAAATGCAATGAAAAGTTAAACCAAACTGAGCAAATAGGTTTTCTATTTATCATATATCATCATATCATGTATTTTTTCTTGTATTGCAGTACTGGAAGAATAAAAAAGTACCAGTGACGAGGAAGTCCAGCTTAATTACAGCCGCTAGGCGTCGCACTGGTGGTGGCATTGAAGATTTGCAAGAACTCAGTGAAATTGATTTCAAAATACAAACCGTTATGGGAGGAGAAAAGTTTGGTTGTGGAGATCAGAACTTAGAAATAAATCGCTCTGAGATGATTAGCATCACAGAGCGTTTCATAGCCATAGAAGAACGTTGAGCACAAGCGGAGCTCTTGATTACCCAAGCAATTAGTCATCAAGTAGCCATCAGGCTATGGCTCAGGCTCTAGATGGAATAAGTAGTGCCATTAGAGATTTAATAAATAAGTAAAAATAAAATGTATGTTAAAATATTGTTTTATTTTATTTATTAATTATATTAAAATTAATTTGCCTAGGTACATACTATTTCGTTAGGCTATCTTAATCTTTAGGTAAAATATATAAGATAAAAATATTCACTTTCTATATTTTATGATGAACAATATTCACTACTAACACACACCGTATACACTACTATTTACCAAAGACTATAATTTTTAACAAACAAACTGTGTTACAACCTATATTAGTAATTTAATGAATTATATTAAAATTAATTTGCCTAGGTACATACTATTTCGTTAAGCTATCTTAATTTTATCTTGAGGTAAAATATATGAGTAAAAACATTCACTTTCTATATTTTATGATGAACAATATACACTACTATATAATAAACTTTTATACAACTTAAATTTGTAATATCTTAAGTCTTGTTCTTCTTCTATTATTAACTATTTTGTCCACGCCACAGTCGATTTATTAGACGAGCTCTAGCAAGACAGACGGCCACTGTCCAAATCACAGATAGAGTTCTGGCTTCCTTGTTCTAATAACCGGATCACCCTCGCTTCTTGCCTCTATAAATGAGCTGGTAATTCCACTGGGGGAACTCCAGCTTGATTGCAAATGTTATGCAACACACAACAAGCTTTCATAATTTTTCCCATCATCTCTGGATCATAGTGAAGAACACGATGAACCAAAAGGCACCTAAAACGGCCTTTAAGTATGCCAATGGTTCGTTCTGCAGTATTTCTTGCAGTGGCATGCAGATCATTATAATATTCTTCTCTTGATCCAGGCTCAAGGTTGCTACATGGAACCATCATGTATGGCCTAAGAGCAAAACTGGAGGCTCCTGAAATCAATTAATAGGAATTTAATTTAACTACTATAAAAAAATCAATATCTATTTATCATTTTAATTAAGAAAATAACTAGTTTTACTTACATTTTAATCGTCTACAACTCTACAACCAAGAAAACATCTACAATTTACAAGCTTTACGGTTTGACAGTTAAAATCGAAGGCGAAGGCGCCGTGGTCGTTGAAGGCGAGGATGATTTGTGTTTGTGAATACCGTTTTTCATACATTCGGGACCATTTTTAGTTCTATGTCGCGCCGTCGACATCGTTGAGGCGTTACGATCGCGCAGTTTTTATTTAAAGAATACCGATATGTTTTCATCAGATGTTTCAACGATAATGTCTTGGTTGTAAAGATGTTTTGCGTTAGTGAATCGCACTCCTGATGGCTAAGTTAAGTCATAATAGTAACGCCTTTAGAAGTTTGGTAATATGTTGCTCAAAGTTATTATTAAAGAATGAGATGTCAAGACTTCTAAGTTTGTGGTATAATTGAAGGCTCGTCAGATATAGTTGAATATTGCTTAGAAACCTCAAATTGTAATGAACTATTTATTTTGGCAACTACAGTACTTTCACAAGTTATTTTGCATTGTGTCTGGGACTGTAGCTTATTTTTTATGTTTCTTTACATTCAAAAGTGCCTGTAATGGTCTAATAGAAATAAGTGTTTTTGAGTTTTCTATCAAATAAATTTAAGTCTATTCGAAAACTTTAATGGATTTTGAAACAAAACAAAATAGTGAATATTTCAACTTTTCTGACGAGCCCGTTATCTATATGTTTCGCTGACTGTACATGATCATCATTTCACCCAATTTACACTATTAAACAACATAAGTAAATCTCTTACGCCAGTAACGGCACGGCTAAAAACTATTTTAAAATTAAATTAATTATAATTATGTATATTCAGAAACGTCAGTAAAAATGTGGTTGCTGTGGTGTGGTTATCTCGGTCGGAGCACGAGCGTTATGAGCTCCAAACGATACTATTGGGGTGTTTTTAGGGTCCCGAACCCAAAAAAAGGATCCCTTATAGGATCATTTAGTTATTATATTAGTGGAGGTATTGAGTTGAATTTAAAATCGTATACTCAATATAAATATAAATATAAAATATAAATATCTTGGGACAACTCACACACGGCTATCTGATCCCAAGCTAAGCAGAGCTTGTGTTATGGTAACCAGACAACTGATATACATACTTATATAATTTATAAATACATACATATTATAGATAAATCACACCCAGACACAGAACAAACAATCATGCTCATCACACAAAGTTTGTCCTGGGTGGGAATCGAACCCACGACCTCCGGCTCAGCAGTCAGGGCCACTAACCACTAGACCAACAGGCCCGTCAATGTCAGCTATGTCTGTGGTTCTTTTTTTTGCGTACGGGAAACCATCAAATATCTTCCCCCGCTCCGGGCGGAGTGTCAACCTTTTACTGGCTAAAACCCACCCATGTTCCTTCTTTAGCCCTTTTAATGCCGGGGCCGCGATATTTTTTTCGAACAACCCGCAGAAAGTCTGTGGTTTCTTGGAGCTGTGAAAAACCCTCAGTCAAAAAATATGGCCGTTTATGTCGCAAGTTTGGTGTAACCCTATGGGCCAGGCCACAACAGTGCGTTGCGGCGTCGCATCGCAAAAACAACATTGCACAGCTATGCGATGCGATGTCGCAACGCAAAAATTTCATCGGATACGACATCGTACGACAAGACGCTAACCGTCAGTTCAGTTTCTAGTGAGACATGGACCGCACTGCGCGTGTTCTACTTCTGCTTGCGTTAAGGCGTATTAAGAAAAAGAAACAGAAAAGAAAGTACTGGGTGCACCCATTACTGACAATTATGAATAAAGATGGAAACCACTTCAAAAGGAAATATGAGGCGCTAAAAGTGGACGAGGTTAAATTTTTCGATTACTTTAGGATGAGTGTAGTAAGTTTTGAAGAACTTCTTAGTTTGATAAAGCCTCATTTACAAAAGAAATACATATTTAGAAAACCCATCGAACCTCTGGAGATGCTGGGATTAACTGTAAGGTAAGAAAAAAATAAACTATTTTTACTATAATCATACTGTTTAATCATTTTCATAATTTAGTGTTATTCAAAACTCGTATTCCGATTGTGTGTCATTCGTCAAATTTGTTAGTTCCTCATCGAAATCAATTTGTTCTGGCTCATTTACATCATCATTCCTTGGCGTTTGTGGAGACGATTGCATAGGTGCCGGTGATGTTTCGCATCCGCTTTGGAAGGCACTGCGTTGAATGGATGTTTGATAGCCACTCTGCATAGGCATTTGAGCTGATTGGTAGCCACTCTGCATAGACATTTGAGCTGTTTGATAGC
This sequence comes from Ochropleura plecta, assembly GCA_905475445.1. Taxonomy (NCBI): domain Eukaryota; kingdom Metazoa; phylum Arthropoda; class Insecta; order Lepidoptera; family Noctuidae; genus Ochropleura; species Ochropleura plecta. The sequence goes on along the minus strand of FR997731.1, from coordinate 12,921,698 downwards.
CAGTCTGAACAGTTGTTTGAGATGTTTGATAGTTTGCTTGGACGGATGTTTGTGAAGTTTGATAGTGGCTGGGATAGTATGATGGTTGGTGTAAATCACTTAATATCTGTAGGACACGACTTTGGAAAATTATTGTTTGATTATCATTCAATTTTTCCAATGATGGCAAAATTCCTTTAAAAAAAGATAAATGTCTACTTTCAGGTGTTTTTAAAGCAGCTATAATATTCTTCTCAAATTCGTCTTCGTCAATTTTTCTTTTACGCGATGCAGGCTGGTAACGTGGCATGACAGGTTGCTGGCTTTGTTGGGTTGAGGTGCTTGGTCTTATTTCTTCATCGTCAAGACTTGATGTTGTTTTATTTTGAGAATTCTTTTTCAGAAATAGGAGCTGGTCGTATAGATGATATTGTTTAATTTTTTTGGCCCCAGCTCCGGATTTACATTGCTCGTTTAATTTTTTTTCGTATTTTGTAAAATTATCCTTGATTCCTCTCCATTTCTTTATGACATCGTTACCTAAAAAAATATGACGAATAATGATTTATTTTGTTTTCTTTCAGGTACCTGGCGACGGGAAATACTTTTAAAGATATGCATTTCACATATTATCGTGGAAAATCTACAATAACAGGAATAATAAAATTTGTTTGTCGTATTGTATGGAACATTCTTAAAAGGTTGGAATTACCAAAAATTACAACAGAGCTGATGGAACAAATTGCTCAAGAGTATGAAAAAAAGACCAACTTTCCTAATTGTATAGGAGCGCTAGATGGAAAACACATTCGTATATTGAGCCCGGATCACAGTGGATCCCTATTTTTCAATTATAAAAATTATAATTCCATTGTTCTATTAGCACTTGTTGATACGAATTACAAATTTATATATGTCGATATAGGTGCATATGGTAAGGAATGTGACTCTACTGTTTTTCAGAACTCAAATCTATACGACTTATTAAAAAAAGGTCAATTATCTATACCTCCGCCAAAACCGTTACCTGGCTTTCAAAAAGAAATTCCTTTTGTCTTCGTGGCGGATGAAGGATTACCACTGACAAATAATATAATGCGCCCATATTCTGGGAAGTTTTTATCGATAGAAAAACGAGTTTTTAATTATCGTTTGAGCCGAGCCAGACGATATGTTGAGAGCGCTTTTGGCATACTCGCAAATAAATGGCGCATATTTCATCGACCCATTAATGTTTCTTACGATTTCACAATAGACATTATAAAAGCATGCTGTGTATTACACAACTTTGTATTGAATCGAGATGGCGCACAAACGTTTGAAGAAATGATTATTGACGATTCTTTGCAAATTTTACACGAAACAACACATGAAAGTAGAACAGGAACTAACATAATCAGAAACGAATTTTGTAATTATTTTAATAGTAACATTGGAGGTCTTAGTTGGCAGTTAACAAAAATATAAATGTTTTTAAGTACTTACCGAGTTTTGTTTTTTCAACACTATTTAACTCCTCAAAATTTGAATATAAACTTGTACACACTTCCCTCCATGCTTCTGTTTTTAAAAATTTGTCTTTGAATTGTGATATAGTTTTGTCCCAAAGGACGGGACGTTCGTAAATTAAAGATATCAGGTGGTCGACATCGTACTGCGCCATATCGCTTAAAAAACACGTGCAGGTCGTTCAAAGTATGGACACCGACTAAACGGCAAAGCGTTGTCGCATCGCAGATTTGTACGCTGCGGCAGCGCATCGGAAATTTCCACGATGCGTTGTGCGGCGTCGTTGATTTTTGCGATGCGACGCCGCAACGCACTGTGGTGGCCTGGCCCTATGTACGCGGTTTTCCTCGTATTTATAATACAGTATTTGTGGTAGGTATCTGCGTGAAAATTATGATGATGCTTTTTTGTAACTTGTACTAGCTTAACTGTAACTAACTATATACTATATATGTAAAAAAACAACTTATAAGTAAAATTTGACCCAATTCCCGGTTTGTGATTAACCTAAAGTTTTACATACAATGCACGGTTATTGGGGCTTTTGAAATCTTTTAGCGACATCTGGCGGACGCTATCCGACCTACCACTGCACTGTACACCTTCGCATCCCTGCGGTATGTCTGTCGTCTGCTTCGCGGCGCTCATCATCTTCGCGTTAGCCAAAGTAATTTATAGGTAGTATTTAAAGTAAAATATAGGTAAATATGGGATATGGTATAAAACATTGTGTTGTTTCACTATGTTTTGCCTTGCAAGGCGTACAATTTAATTACAAGAAATAACATGCTAGGTAGTAGTAAGGTAAAACGGTTTCATATACAAAATAGAATAACACATAGATCGGACAGTTTTATTTTATGTTTTTATCATCTGATAGCTCATTAATAGAATAGTATGCCTTTCTACCAAGATTTTTTTAGATGAGATTTAAAATGCTTTGTTGTAGTTATAACTTTTAACGTTTTTGGTAATTTATGGAAAATCTTAGGACACATGCCTACACAACTGTTAAAGAAAAGCGCAGTAGTATTTATTTTGACTTAGTGTGCTTTGATGACGTCTAGTATTAAGTGTGTCAAGACAGATTGGTTTTACCAAATATTGCAATTTCGTAAATGTATAGAGATGGAAGCGTACGTATTTTTAAGTAAACGTTTTTTTAACTTTGCTCCACACTAGGAATTCCTACTGTATCGTGGGTGCGTTTACAAACATTTAAACTCACATACACAAACAGCCCGAGCCGGAACAACTATCTGTAGGCCATACAAATATATGCTACGTGCGGGAATCGAACCCGTGACACGCAGCACAGAAATCGATCGCTCAGCCACTGCGCCAACCTTGTCGTCAAAAAATTTAAATATGGTTTGCAGCTTTCGGCCAGGGCAGTACTTGTCGCGTCTATCTTCACAACGCAGAAAAACTAAGTGACAGTTTTATCTACGACCTTAATAAATTTGAAAACTGTTTTGGATACCAGTTTCCTTTTTGTTAAATCCGACTCACGCTGCACTGACGTGAAACGAAGCCAGTTTTTTTTGTGGCAGGAGTAGGAAATCCCCACGGACAACTCGACTGCCTCACAGTTTGTGAGACAGTCGAGGTAGGGTAGTGTCGGACTCGAACCGACTAAAAACCACTCCTGCCTTTCCAAGTGTCCCTCTAACATGATCAGAGACCTTAAGAGCTTAAGTTTTGGTTTAATCATGTAGTTTGGTGGCCGAAGAACCACATTAGGCGCGTTTCTTTTCTCGGTATTATTTTTACTTTTTTAAAAACGCTGAGGTGTTCCCTTTTTCATTCTATCTTTTTATTGTTTTTTTTTTTATTTATGACATTTAATAATGAACTGTAATAATATATAGAACGATTGTTGACCATTTATGATATTGACTACTACATATATAAATATATACCATCTAAATACTATTGTATATACTCTTTTAACTAATTTCCTATTTTACAGTTTTGATTTTGTATCTATTACTAACTTTCTGTACTAACCCTTTTATTATCGATGCCCGTATTTAAAAGTTTTTTAATGTATTTTATGGGTTACTTTATTTCATTTATAATATTTTAATTTTTTGTTTGTTGTCATTATTTCAATTTTTTGTATGATATAGCTATCATACAAAAAATTCCATATATCTAATAAATAATTAATTATCATTTATTTTCGCATTTAAGTTACCTATTAATGTTTGTATTTGCGGTTATAAATCTTGTAGATTTTTTACCGTTTGTCAGAGATTTTCCCGACACAACTCGACAAGCTCACTAGAGTTGATTCACTGTCCAGCATAACTCCAGCCACTTTCTTATGAAAGCGACTCCAGTTTTCGGTTTCCATTGAGCCAACCCTAGTGGCCTGCTCAATGCGTCTGCTATCTGGTTGTATCGAATCAGTCATCTCTGTGTACGCGGCAGTGGGCGCATCGACAACTTTAGCAGTATGCTATTGATGCTCTAGCGAATGCGTCCCACTTCCGGCGTACCGGGCAATCGTTACTGAATGCTTTGTGCTGGTGTTCCCCCAGCTTGGCCAGAGCCAAGGCTTGGCGTGCGTTAACTGCACCAGAGTGCAGTTAACGCACGCCGCTGTTTCGCCGATCTGTCTAACCAGGCACTCCACATTGAGGTGTGGGCCACCGCAGTGGCTGCACAGATCGGCTGGCTCCGTGCACAAGCGTTTGCCGTGTCCGTATGCCAAGCAGCGGGTACACTGCACCAGAGGCGTCTGATCTTCGACGCGCACTCTCTGGAGGTCAATTCGAAGTTTGCCTCCTTCGAGTGCCCTCCTCCAGATTGAGTTCCTTTCCAGGTTGACACTCAGCACAATGCTATTCACATGCGGGTTTCGGGTCTATCGCCGATATTTTACAATCATTCTGTGGTCCTCGTCCTCGAGGCCGTGAAAAATCTCCTGGTTCTGGTTCCTAAGGGCCTTCAGCACTTCTTCGTCACTGTGTACTAACAGTACGTCCCTAAGAACCAGAAGCGGGTCTCGATTTTTTACTTCCTCGATGACGAGGTTTTCTCCGGCCGCCTCCAATCGGGCTTTGAGTTTTGTCCTCTCATCCCTAGTTGCGCACCCCATTATAACCTTTTGGTCTTTAGCCTTTCTGACCCTCTCAACGCGCACCCAGCCCTCCTTCGCGTCCACTGCTTTCCTCACCCTTTCGAGAATTTCATCCCCCGTATCCATCTCCTGTGTTGAAGTCACGTCGACGACCACGGAGTGGAGCGTCGTCCGCTCCAGGGCCTGTGTCCCGGTTTGGCTCTTGGTGACAGCCGCAACACTCGCGTAGGTGGTCTCTCCAACACTTTCCCTGCTGGCCAGACTGTCTCGGAGTCTCTCGAGTTTCTCGGAGTTGTCCTTTAACTCCGAGATATGCTCCTTTAGGGTGTTGAGAAGCTCAGTCTGGCCAGCAAGGATTTCGCTGGGGATGGGTTGGGGACTGGGGTCAGCAGTGGGAGCGGGTACCGGTACGGCCGGGGGCGCGAGAGGGGCCCTGTCCCGCTCAGACTCCTTCACCAACTCAAAAAGCCTGTTTATGGCTTCGAGCACCGCAGTCTTAATCTCGGCCTTGAGGTTGCGAGAGTTGCCCAAGTTGACCTTAGCCTTACTCAGGCAAGCTCTCGCTTCCGCAGTGCGACTGGGGTACCCGGCCTCAGACTTCTTGAGCGGGCGAGAGGCATCCGCAGTAGCTAAGCGCGTCGCCGGGGCAGCGGAACCCTCTTGCGAGGCGGAAGGAGTGTCGTCTCCGAAGGAGATTCTCCTTCTCGCAAAAGCAGACGAAGGCCCCACTTTCTCCTCCGAACGCGATGAGCTACGCGACCTAAGAGTCTTAACGGTGCTGGATGGGGTACGAAACATGTTTAAAACGATTAAAAATGTACCCCTGTAGAGAGGAGGTCAAAATAAAAATGTCTTTTAAAAACAGAGAGAACACGACACTTGGTACTTCTGTGTATAAGTATAATATAATTAAGAACAAAGCAATTAACACACGAATTGTATAAAAAAATACTGTCAAGAATAAAATATACACCCTTTCGCGAAACGGGGTCAAAATTTTAATAATTGAAATTTTACAGCACTCCTAACCCTAAAAACCCTGTCGATAGGACAAAACAGATAAATGGAAGCTAGAATTATCAAAATAAAATAAAAGAAAATATTGCCAACCGACCACCCCAGCCGTGGGTGTGCGGGGATTTTTATTTCGAGCTAGGCCCTCGACCGAGGTGTCCAGAGACTCGTCTCCACGCGGGCTAGCTGATTATGGAATAAAACTTATTGTGGGGTAAACAAAAATTATGAGTTTTGGTTAAAAAACCAAGTTTTAAAGCAAAAAATTTCGATTTTCAACCCCCAACCTGAATTTGGGTACACGTAACGCGGACCAAATTTCAGGGATGAGTACTATTGAAACTATAATCTACTGAAACATTAACAAAAATTTTGAAAACAACGTAGATTTTAACTTTTAAAAATGAAAATGATTAAAAATGTGAGTTTGTATAAGGGAAGTTTTTTAAGGGTGCGTGCAATTTTTCGGCTCTTAGCCCTTATCTTTCCGTGTCGACGGCGCGTTCGTGTTTCACGCGCGCCTTAAAGAGAGTCAGCAAAGCAGAGGGGCTTGCCAGAGCCTCCGCCTGCCGGGGTTGCGGGTTGTTCGAAAGAGATACCGCGGCCTCGGAACGTAAAGGACAATAGAAGGAACATGGGTGGGTTTTAGTCAGCACAAGTCTGACATGCCCCCCCGCTCCGCCCAGAGCGGGGGAAGTCATTGGATGATTTCCCACCCGAAAAAAAAAAAAGAAAAAAAAAAAAAAGGGTGCGTGCAAGAGGATGCAAACCGGTCAGGTACTAAGCGGAAGCCTAGTTTTGTCTAAAATAGCTGAAAACAGCTTCAAATTCGGACCCTAAATAAGAAAGATATCGATAACGAAGCCAGGTTAGAAGTGCCAGGGCTCGCCCTGGCACTTCTAACTTTACGTTTAGCTTGCGAGCGGTCTATTGATTTTAATCCCGGTGGAACGATCCTGTGGGACAATTACTGAGCTTCACGCGGACAACGCCACGGGTATGAGCTAGTATTATTAATATGGCTATCGACAGCTGCGCTGCGTGTCGCGGGTTCGATCCCCGCACGGAACAAATATTTGTATGACCTACAGGTGGTTGTATCGAGTCTGGCTGTTTGTGTGTGTGAGTTTAAATGTTTGGAAACGCACCCACGATACAGGTGAAATTCCTAGTGTGGGGCAAAGTTTAAAAAAAATTGGAATATTTTTGCTTAAAAACCTCCGACATCATAACATAAACCAACCTGCAATGTAAAGACGAAAATTAAAAATAAAAAACCTGAATTTGGATCATGGAAGTGGCACGTCATTGACCGATAAAGTATCTTTCTGTCCTTATCTAATAGATTATCCTCGAATGCTCGATCACTCTCACAACAAGGTTTCTGGAATGATTTGTACCATAAAAGACAAACATCGGTTGAGTTCGGGACGTTCGATTTCATATTTTTGCCATTTCTATTTTTCATCCGCTGCTGAGCGGATGAAAGTAAGAAATGGCCGTTCATACATCATTTTAGGACAACCGCTATTTTTATTACACTTAGAAAGGCATTCTTAATACGCTTTGTAAAAACATAAAAGTTATCGACATAGGTTCAGTCATGTCGAATGTCTTACAATTTCCTTTTTAAACCGATTACAGAAAACAAGGAGATGTCGTTCTAAGAATTTTATGTGTAAATGAAACTAAAAGGTCGAAGAATAGAGAAATGCAAGATAAAATAGTTAGTTGTTCTTGTTACAAAATTAAATACCTTATTCATAATAGTCTTGCAGGCGTCTGCCAGCTAAAGCGTTTGTAAATGTCAACTCTTATGAATGGGGTTATTTATGTTAATGCTTTACGTAGGACTTTATACAGTCACTAGCTTTCGCCCGCGGCTTCGCCCGCGTTAAATTCGGGATAAGACAGTTCCGCTTTCCTGATTTGCAGGTACCTGCTACCTGTAGTTTTTGCCCTAGCGCCTTATTTATTGTAATAGCAATGCTAAGTTTTCTCTTTTTTCCCTCTCTCTCCCTCATTTTTCACTCTTTTAAAAAAAAATATTAATATAAAAAAGAAAATACTCTTTTTATAAAAAGCCTATGTCCGTCTCCAGGGTCCCAACTATCTCTGTACCAAAATTCATCAAAATCGGTTTAGCTATTTAGGCATGAAGAGGTAACAAACAAATAAACAAACTCACTTTCACTTTTATAAAATTAGTAAGGATAAGGAAGTAAGGATAAGGATAGTAAGGATTTACTAGTTGTGTTGTCTCTAGAATAGTAAAGATCTTTTTAATTTTTGTATCAAAAGCGAGATAGTAAACAAAATTTTGTCAGAACTTCAATTGTAAGTACAGGTAACCACACATCGTTAATAGTAAGTACGTAAGCACTAGAAATTAGCGCGGTAAAAAAAACTAATAGTATTGCACTGTCATCATCTTGCCTTTAGCCTTTTCCCAACTATGTTGGGGTCGGCTTCAAGTCTAACCGGATCAGTATTTTACATGGAGCGACTGCCTATCTGACCTCCACAACCCAGTTAGTACTGGGTAATACGATACCCCTTGGTAAGACTGGTTGTCAGACTTTCAGAACACTGACTACCTGTTACGACTGTCAAAGATCTACAAACGACAGCCGGGACCAACGGCTTAACGTGCTTTCCGAGGCACGGAGGAAACTCGGTATGTAACGGGTGGTCACCCATCCACAGACCAACCTAGGCAAGCGCGGCTGTACCTATAGATCGACCCGAGCGGCTGCTATTATTTAGCCTCGAGCTCCTCCTCCACGAGCTCCACTAATATTATAAAAAGTTAATATAATAATAAAAAGTTAATAGTTTCGATGGATTGATTGGCAACCAAGATAGCTGATATTTTGAATTAACACGTAGGCTAGTTTTGATCCCCAAAAAAATGTGTTCGTGGTAAGTTCAAATAATTTAAGTTTAGTTTTTACCGCGGGTAACAGCGCGGCGCAGCCAGTATATAGATTAAAACAAGCTACTGCATGGGTGGCTAGAAATAAGCATATCCTCCTGTAAGTTTATAACCTAACTCAGCGTACCTCGTTCCTAATCTAAGTGTCTAAAACATCATGCATACATTTGAAAACGAAACCGCACAGTCTATTTTTATTTTATTGTTTCTTGTGACAAACGGACGGACATGGGAAGTAAACAAAGAGATGATCCGATAGAATAAATATGAAAGGCATGCAAATCTATTAGGGACTAAATTATGATATATCATAGAAGTGGCGAGTTTTGAAAGCGGACATGCGCTCCTGTTTCGAAGCTCTACGTTGGCGCTTTCTCATAAATATCGCACCCACGGGCAGTAGCGCGCGTTTCCACTGCTCTGCACTAGAAACCTATAAACTTCAAACGGTTCGTAAATGTTAAATAAAATAGGTTAACAACCGTAAAGTGCTGTGACTACAAAATATTTGTGCGAGTTTTGTTTGAAGACTTTCAGATTTTTGTGATAAAGTGTATCTTACCTATGTGATGTTAAGTTAAAGTTAAGTTTTGTTTTAATTCTAGCAGTGTCTAATTAAATGTTAATTGTGTGAAAATTAACGACTAATAAGAGGCTTAATAACTTTTTTGGTTATATATTAAAACTGTGGGTTATGGTGAGTATTTAATACTAATAATGTAATTACATATATTTATCAAATATGGTATGTTTGTTAATTGATTGATAGAACGTTGGGATTTAAATCACTTTATTATAATATTCAGAAATTGATCTACCTTTTTAAACTGACACGGTCATTGAGAATTTTTAATAGTCTGATATTCATTTAGAACCTGGTTCTCACACGTTAAGTTTCTTTAGTTCACAATAAGCTGAATGAAACTTTATACATTATACATGAATATGTTTTTTTTAGAAAGAAATAGCATTTATTTTTTGCTAGATGTGAATGTCATGTGTGTGTCAGGACATTCGTTTTATTTATTCAACAGCTCATCATCGGGCTAGCCTTTTCTGAATAATAATAGAGGCGGTTTCCAGTCTAACTGGATACAAAAGAAAACCAGTATTATAATTGGAGTGACTAGGTATCTGACCTCCAATCGCTTGACATTATGCTGAGCTTGACACCTATTTGGTGCAATCTTGAGACACACACCGGCCAGTAGTGGGCGACCTTTATAAATATATGTGAAGTGCCTAAATGTCTGTGGGTCAATCTAACGTCTACCTTACTTTTTTTATAAATCTATTTCCTTTTTTTTTGTTAATATTCTTTGTGTTAATTCCTGTATTGTGTTTTTTTGTTGCATCAAATAAAAGATTTATCTATCTATCTATTATTCCTGGTAATACTAGTAGTCAGACTTTCGGGACATCAGGACATCTGTAACGACTATCAAAGATCTTCAAATGACAGCTGGGACCAACAGTCCAACGTGCTTTTCGAGGAACAAAGGAAGCTCTCTCTGTATGTTACCAAAAACAGACCAACCTGCTTAGGTTGGTCTTAAGCCGTGCTTGCTTAAGCACGGCTTAACCTAAAGGTCGACCAGAGCGGCCGTTATTTCAAAAGAAATTTCTACCAATATATATTGCTTATATTCTATGTATATCCTACTTAATATTATAAATGAGAATGTTTGTGAGAATGTATGTATCTTTCACGTTAAAACGGCTGAATGGATCTTAATGAAATTTGGCACAGAGGTAGATTATGGACTGGACTCGCTTGCGTATAATATATTATACAAGGCTTAAAGGCTAAAGCTAAGGCATTATTAGGTTGGCTATGTATAAAGACAATCCTAATATTTATGATAATTCAATCTAGTGTAAGGTTTTTTTGGTTAATCATATAAGGGTGAACAAATTAAATCAGTCCAAGGTCGAAACGTTCCACTAATCAGACTATAAGTAAATGTTGGTAGTGTCTGTTGATATGGAGCTCTTTGTCGGTCGCGAATTCGCTTACATAGTTTCGTCGTTCGTTAGACTATCGTTAAATATGTAGAAGAAAGAAGTTTTGTCAAAAATCAGTTTTTATTATCACACAAGTTGATCAGGTTGTAAGAGGGTTTTCTGAAAGTTTGTTAGTTTAATATATTAAAGGTAGATATAGATAGAGTAGCCCAACTGCTGAGTTTAAGGTCCTGTGTTCGATTTCCCTGTCGCGCAAGGTGTTATTCCATTAGGAATTTCTCTCATGAGTCTGGATTTGGGACTGGACTTGATTTGTACGTTTGATGGCAAAAGGCTCGTCCCCTTCTACATGGGACTTAACTGGCAAAATGTGGGAGTACTATTAGGTTACACCTTTCTTTTTTTGCGTAAGGGTAATCATCAAATAACTTCTCCCCGCTCTGGGCGGGGCAGGGTAAGTGTCAGTTTTTTACCGACTAAAATCCACCCGTGTTCTTTTGCCCTTTATGTCCCGGGGCCGCGGTATCTCTTTCGAATAATCCGCAACCCCAGTTTAGGTACACCTTTTTTAAAACCCTTCGGAAATAGCAGACGTGATTAATGTTATTAATGGGTAGATGACTGTTTATTTAGATTTAATCGTGTGTCTACTTTTTTGCTTTCTGGTTCTTACGGCTTGCATGGTTATGGCACTATCTACCTATGTATATAAAAAAAATAATGACCGAAATGTTTATAAGCGCATAACTTCCGAACGACTGCACCAAATTGGATAATTCTCTTTCTTTCTTTGTACTGTCAGGACAAGGTTAGTGCGAAAAAAAATAAAAGGAAACAATAATAATTTTGTACGTCCATATTCTGCATTTGTTTACCACATGCATGACAATAGCTATTTTAGACAACTTGTCAGTGAAGACAATAGCCGAATGGTTCCAAGGTCATTAATATACTGTGGTGTGTGATTTATATCGTTTTTTTTAATGGTTTTAGTTTTCTAACCAATTTAGTTTAGTAACCAGTACGTTGCAATGTTTTTAATTGATTAATAAGAAGAGAAAGAGATTTTTAAGTATTCATTTTTTGGGGATACGAGGTGCTAACTGACCTTTCACAAATTCGACAACCAAAAGCTCTGCCCATTACGTATATTAGGGTAGTTTCCAGGGTCAAAGTAATTACATTCTATAACTCGTTGTGAAAAAATGCAGCAACGCGTGACATCACACGTAACTATAATGGGCTATATCTTTGTCAGTTTTATTCTAATTTACAAATAAAAAAATAAGTGTCCCTTATTTTTGAATATTCTAAAAGACGGACTAATATTTCTTTTTTTGGAAACTAACCTAATAATCAAAATCTGAAAGTTTGCATCTGACTGACTTGACCAAATAACGTCTGAACGGTAACGTTTAAATTCAACAATGACGTTGTAGTTTGTTGGATGAAGGACGTTGTAAACGTGAGATTACATTAGTTTAATATTTTTATAAACAACTAGCCGACCCGACAGATGAAAATAATCTAACTAAAAAAACGTAGTAAGTACACTACGTTTTTTTAGTGAGATTATTTTCATTAGAATTTCATGTTGGTGTCAGGAAATGCAAAAATATTAATTTATAATGCTTCTTTTTTATAAAGGACTTCAAAAAAAGAAGGAGATGTGTAAATTGACAGGACAACATCTGTCGGGTCGGCTAGTTGTTTATAAAAATATTAAACTAATGTAATCTCATGTTTCTTCTCTATTAAACAGAGGACTTCTTTATTTATGGAAGCATTAATGTATTCTATGATTACTCACAAAAGTCTTCCATGTTTGTTAAAAACAATTTCCAAAAAAGTCGGTGACTTTTGTGTTTTGTTTGATAACTCATAAAGTACCCAAGCAATGTAAATGAAATTAAAATGGGACCACCTCGAAAGTGTATATGAATTTTGTCTTGTTTTTTTTTCAAAAGGGTATTCTTTTGAAAGAATTTAGAAAATCGGTCTACAGTTGCCGGAGTAATCAAATCAAATCAAATCATCTTTATAATGGATCATAGGAAAGTGTATATTATACAGCTGGTGTCAATAAATAATTTGTGAACAGCTATGTCCCACCCTTTAGGCGTACAATCGAATGCAATCAAACATAGAACCTCCTCGTTTTTTGAAGTCGGTTAAAAACTGACAAGTCACTCCGATTTGTTCGGAAGAAGGGTGAAGTGGAAATTTCTCACGCAAATATTAAGTTGCATAACCAGTTGCATAGGAAGTGTTCATAGTAATTGCCTTTTTTTGCGTATGGGAAATCATCAAATCCGCCCAGAGTGGGAGAAATTTCCCCAGTCTGGGCGGGGAGAAGAGCGCGTCAGTGTTACTGATTAAAAATAAAATAATTCCAATGAATTGAGAACCTCCTCCTTTTTTACCAAACCCACCCATGTTCCTTCTTTTTCGAACAACCCTCAACCTCGGGTAGTAATTGCCTTAAGGCAGAGACAGTTTCTTTGTGTTTTTTACTCATCCGCTATTCTTTTCTGATTCATTTCGTTGCGGGATTCAGACAGGTAAATTGATTCTCTAAGACTTCGTTGAGCTTCATCGTCTTGTCACTTTTCAGGTGGTTCCATTTTGGTACTTGGTTTTCAGTATTTGGATCAGGTTATTTCAGGTAAGGTTATAGTTGTCCGAAAAACAAGTTTTTTCTTCTTGAGAATACTCCGACAAGCAAGATAATAAACGTTTTCATTTTCATAGTCGGTTAGTATTCAACAATTCTTATATGCTTTATGTTGATTTAATTCACTTTAACATTATTTATGAATGGGTTCCACTGCAGTCAATGTAGATAAAAAAATCCCTTGCGTTTAACAAGATATAAAATAACGCAGTGATACCACAGCACACCACAGGTTTTTAAGCTTGCTATCATCACGTACTCTAACTAGCTCCTGAAATTATGAGCGGGGCGCGTGCTTCCTTGGCAGAAAACATTAACTTTTTTTGCTAACATTACTTTTATTGCACGTCCCGACCAAAAAGCTTTTTTGCCAACGTTTTTTATGATAATGCACGAGAAGCTTGTAGGTACTGTCGAAAGTACTAGAGAATAATGGAAAAGTAAATAGTCACAGAGGAATACGATTAAAGTATTGATGGTATTCGTCTGTGATAATTTACTTTTACAGGGCTCAAGATAAACTAGATTTTCTCTTTAGTAAAGTTCAACCCAAACTTGTCAGTGACAATTTTCAAAGCCGGGTAGACATTATTCTGGATAGATACATATGAAGCGAGTACGAAACATTTCAACTGCCGAATCTGAAAGTGACAGTTCACAACATTAACCGTGTCTGTGACCATTTTAAGAATTTTAAAGTATGTATAAATTATATGTATGTATTATTACAATTCTGCTCAAGCGACCATTTTAGACACCCTTGTAATCATATTGTCATAAAGCTTCAAAGTACCCAATAGAGTAATTTTATATTATAACTAGCTTTTGCTCGCGGCTTCGCTCGCATTAAATTCGGGGTAACACAGTTCCCCTTGCGCCTTATTGATTTGTAATAGCAACGCTAAGTTTTCCCTTTTCTTCCCTCTTTCTCCCTTACATCCCACTTTTTTTTTTAAATGCCTATGTCCGTCTCCTGGTTCCAAACTATCTCTGTACCAAAATTCATCAAAATTGATTTAGCCATTAAAGCGTGAAGAGGTAACAACCAAACAAAAAACTCACTTTCGCTTTTATAATATTAGTAAGGATACTCATAAAGGAAAGTTGCTACGCCGCCCCCGTAGCACTGCGAGAGGTACGCCGCCGTAGCGTTACGAAATATAAACGGGAAACTAAAAATCTAAGCTATAATAATAATCTAATTCTTTTGACACTACACAACTAGGTGTTTCTAGATTTTCTAGAGTAAACTTGTGATGTTTGACACTGAATTATTATTATTATTTATTGCTTACACCTGGGTTTATATAGGCACGACAGTTTAAAATAGGCACGACCCATGAAAAAGTTGTAAAATATAATAGTATACATTTGCATATGCAAACACGTGAGAGGCACAATACGTAGATGTAAGTAGGTAAGACTAATTGATCGAGCTTTACTAAAAGGTGGACTACCTTGAGCGTCGAATCTTAGCTGTCACTCAAACTTATTTGTTTGTCTCTTTCTAAAGCCCGAATACTGTGTATTTTACTTGATTATTTTTCATTTTCATTCCAATGATTATGAACGCTATTATAACGAAACAGAACAGCCGCTTAAGAAAAATCATAATAATATATTATTATGATTTTTTCAGAGCCTCACATAAAGTTCAAGTCACATGTATTTAGCTTGTCATTTACCAGACGCCAATCGATCATAAGCATGGGATCGGATCGGGTCAACATCCTCGCGGTGTGACGACACGTAACGGATGCGAGGACGTAAGGAGAGCAAGATATACGGCAAGTTTGCAAAAAGTGATTGGTCGTCCTGCTATAAGCAGTTTGCCGCAGGAGGGAGCCTGCACAAGAAGTTAGGTGAATGCTGATCCCGAGCCTAGCCGATGCCAATGCGATGCCCATAAGTGGATGGCGCATCATGTAGAGATCCTCAAACAGCTCAAGTCGAGGTTTATTCCGCCCAGTGCCTGGATGTGTGCGTTGATATAAATTCTGAATCAACAGCACAAAGCATTGCTGAATTAATATTATTGCATGTGTAAACAGCATTCTATGTTAAAGTAATTAATTTAAACATGTTTACGTAACCCTAGATATTTGATAAATAAACAAGAGGCTTTGTTGTACTTACTTGACAAATGATGTTTCGGGTTAATCCAGTTGATCTTAACAGATATGATTATGAGATTATGGACAAGGTTTAAGTACTACACGAGATTTATTTATAGAGAGAGGAGGCACTGTTTGTCATATATGCCACCGTCCGGGTAAATTAATTCGTCACATTATTTGTTTATTTATTAATGTACACACAAAACTATTATTCTTTAAAAATACATACAGACAAAAGAGCACAAAGGTACTGCTTATTTCATTTAGAAATCTTTTCCAGCAGACCTGCGATAGGACAGATTGATAAGACACGTAGACACAGTGTGTTATAATATCAAATTAAGCACAAGATCAATAACAATAAATGTATGATAACATAAATACATTCTAAAATAATACATTTCTATAATATATATATATATATATATATATATAATATCAAAGTATAGAGGTGAGGTAATGTTCTTTGACAAGTTTTTTAAAGACACAGTTAGTTTTGGCGCAATGAATATTAGCTAAAAGTAAGTTCACAAACATACTGCGTGAACAGAGAAGGAGTAAGAATAAAAAAAAGTCGGTTTTATGGGATGGGAAATTGTTACACAATGCATCGGAAGGACGGGTAATTGAAAAATGTTTTTTTAGGTAGCTACTATATGCAGGGATCCTTTATATAGATTATAAAGGATGATTTCTATTTGAATGCATGTTTGGTTTCTTAGAAAAAAAAAGAAATGTCTCCTTTTAAGGTGAAAGCTCCAACCTACCCGCGAAATTCAAATTTTCTTACGTTTTTTGCAATTTTCAGGCCAGTGCTAGGTTGTATGTTGATTAAAATATTATTCGCGGCTGTAAGACGTATGTAATTATAGAATTATAATCATCAAAATCACCAATACAACCCTCCAAGTTCATAAAGGCGTAGGAACAAAAAAAAAACAGAAAAAGTCTTTCCTACAGCTTTATGAACTTGGAGGGTTGTATTGGTGATTTTGATGATTATAATTCTATAATTACATACGTCTTACAGCCGCGAATAATATTTTAATCAACATACAACCTAGCACTGGCCTGAAAATTGCAAAAAACGTAAGAAAATTTGAATTTCGCGGGTAGGTTGGAGCTTTCACCTTAAGTAAAATGAGCTAACTTAAGGATTTATTATTTCTTTTATTTTTCCACACTGCATAAACTGTAAACTCAGCAATCTTTGTGCCGATAGTCGTTTCAACTTATGCCCTTATTGTCAGGAGCTTCGGCCAATACCTACCTGAGGAGGTTCTCTTTAGGCTGTAAATCAATAAATACGTTGTAAATAAATAAAAGAATTATTAAAAAATATTTTTTTACACACAAGTTCGGGCAGTTGACATATATAATGTTAACTGCCAGAATAATATATATAATAATCCTTACTAATATTATAAAAGCGAAAGTGAGTTTGTTTGTTTGTTTGTTTGTTTGTTTGTTTGTTTGTTACCTCTTCACGCTTTAATGGCTAAACCGATTTTGATGAATTTTGGTACAGAGATAGTTGGGAACCAGGAGACGGACATAGGCTAACTTTTATTAAAAAAAAGTGGGATATGAGGGAGAACGAGGGAAGAAAAGAGAAAACTTAGCGTTGCTATTACAAATCCATCAGGCGCAAGAGCAAAAACTGCAGGTCTGTTTGGTGTGTTATACCGAATTTAACGCGAGCGAAGCCGCGGGCGAAAGCTAGTATTATATAATGCAAAACGTAACTTAGTTGTTTCTGAGCTATAAATACCAAGGTACAATAAAATAGAATTCAATTCAATTCAATTTATTCGCAATTAGTGTTGACCTGGTACAATTTAGGTCTTAAATGATTAAAATAATTACAGATACATAACACTTAGTCATAATAAAGAGACATTCAAACATTATTTATGTATTATACAATATAAAAAACAAATGAAATGAATGAATGTGTCAATTGAGAAGATATTTTTATTAATAAAGTTTATTATTTGTTAAAGTAAAAAATGTATGTTTAAATAATTGATATCAAGTTATAAATTAAAATAAGAATTAAATTAAAATAAGAATAGAATAGATTATATGGCACATCAAAATTTAAACATAACGGTTTTACAGAAATTGCTAATTCTATGGTAACAATGTAATACTTGTAAGTGTTACATGGATAATATTATCAGCAAGGTAAAATATTATAATGGCAGATTAATACCGATCTGTCTTATTGTACGACGCAATAGGGAAGCGAGTAAATATTATAGCTATTTATGTAGTTTATGCAAAATTGTTTTGAAAGTGAAAGGACAAATTACTTACCTTCGGCATATTTATTACCTTCGCCACAGAGTAGAATTCCCTACCTTCCTATTTCTGAGTTTATATAGCCCGGATCTATTTAAGTCGCGAAGATTCAGGTCAAGAGTTCAGTATAATTAAAAACATTGTGATCTGTAAATGAAGAATAGCAATACCCTTATCAATCGGTATTCTGGGAAATAAAAGGGGACGGCTGAAACTAATGTTATATAGATAAAGTCAAGAGGCGAACAGAACAGTAAAGAATGGTGTAGGAGTTAAGATGGATGTCTCATAAATTTGTTGTGAGGAAACTTGACTATACCTACAGTTTTCGCTGTAGCGTGTGCGGGTGATATTAGATGAAAATGCATATAAGTTTTTAAAGTGACATGGTGACTAACATTATAATTAACACTTGAAACGGGATATTTACCATGTTTGCTATACGTTTCGAGCTTCCGATATTTCGGCGATGTTGCAAACGCCATGCGTGAAACATGGTAAATATCCCGTTTGAAGTGTTAATCATAATGATAATACATGTTTGTGATGGGATAGATTACTATAATGAGTACTCCTTTACGATTATGATATTCAGGGTAAAGCCTATAATCACGTAATATTAATCCAATGTCTTCGGCCTAGCCTTTTCCCAACTATGTTGGGGTCGGTTTCCAGTCTAACTGGATGCAGCTGAATATCAGTATTTTACATGGAGCGACTGCCTATCTGACCTCCACAACCCAGTTAGTATTGGGTAATGCGATACCCCTTGGTAAGACTGGTTGTCAGACTTTCGGAATACTGACTACCTGTAACGACTGTCAAAGATCTACAAATGACAGCCGGGACCAACGGCTTAACGTGCTTTCCGAGGCACGGAGGAAACTCGGTATGTAATGGGTGGGCACCCATCCACAGACCAACCTAGGCAAGCGCGGCTTAACCTAAAGATCGACCCAAGCGGCTGCTATTATTTAGCCACGAGCTCCTCCACGATATTAATCCAATGTAATCCTCCTATATAATAATAGTCACCCTATTTTAACGTTCCAGAATTAAGAGGAATAGTAAATTTAACTATTGTCATCCGCACCATGCTAAAGCAAAAACGGTATAGTTAATTATTTTATTAGTCTTTTGTTTTTCAAAACCTGCGAGTGAATATGTACAGTAAGATTAACATTTGTTTGCCCTAATGTTGACAGGATTAAAAATAAAAATCAAACGAAAACTATTTTGTTTTTCGTGGTTTCCCTGCCATCCCCTTTGTGTTAGGTTACTTAAAACCCTGCAGATAGAAAAAGGAGCACGCGTAAAGTATGGAATAAGGTTTACAAAGTATACGCAATTATTTTCGTGCTACTTTATTTTATAAATCAACTAGCTTTTGCCCACGGCTTCGCTCGCCATAATTCGGGGTAACACAGTTCCCCTTTCCTGATTTGCAGCTACTTGCTACTTGTAGTTTTTGCTATAGCGCCTTATTTATTTTAATAGCAAAGCTAAGTTTTCCCATTTTTTCCCTCTTCCTCCCTCATTTCTCAATATTTTTTAAAAAAATGTTAGCCTATGTCCGTCTCCAGAATCCCAACTATCTCTATACCACAATTCTTTAAAATCGGTTTAGCCATGTAGGCGTGAAAACGTAACAAACAAACAAACTCACTTTCGCTTTTATAATATTAAAGAAAGGAAAGGATTGGAATTTAATTTTTTTTTACCTCTAAAAAACGGATTTCCAATCCAAACCAACACAACAATGTAGTGGAGAGGCGCTACGGCGTCTTCACCTACCGCCTGACGCAGGTCCTAATCGGACCAAAAGTTTTGGCAGGTTCCTGCACAAAGGTAACTGAGGGAGGTAACCCCCGGGTGTCACCATTGTGTCAATAGCTCGGAGGACACGGTGGAGCACATTATGGCGGCCAGCCCCGCTTGGGCGGAACACCGCTGTGTCCTCGTAGCGACGATTGGCGGCAAGTGACCTCTCGCGTCCGCTCCTTGTTCAGTCCATGGTCTGAAGCGAGAGGTATTAGAAAGCGATTATCGCCTTCTGCGAAGTAGTTGGCGGTGGCTGGACGTTTGCTAACCTCAAACCAACCCAGCCGCCGCGGGAGAAGCTTCGGGCGTCGGGTACCGCGAGACGAGTCCCAGCCGCCGGGTTCTGTAGATGGTAAGCAATGGGTAGCTCACTGTTCGTCCGTCTAGTGCGAAGGCCGTGTCAACGGCGCGTTTGTGTTCCAAGCGCACTTCAAAGAGATGTCAACAAAGCATTACTTGCCTGGGTGGTTTGAAAGAGATACCATGACCCCGAAACTCAAAGGGCAAAAAAGGAACATGGATGGGTTTTTTTTAGTAAAGGTTTGACATTCGCCAAGTTAGGAGAAGGTATTTGAATATTTTCCATCTCTAAAAAAATGCTTTCTGGCTTTGTATAGAATGAAAAGACACATCACGAGCAGTATCCAAAGTCAGTTGCAGCTAGCTAAAGCAAAATGTACGCATTTCAATAATCAAGCAGTATTTTAAAGTGCCCGGTTTACAATTTCACAATTATATATGTATACCTATATATATTCCTACTGCGGGAATACATGCCACCTTCCTTATCAAAGGGAAAGATGGCCCTTTATGGAAAGATTCTCTTCAAAATGTATATTCACGACGGCTTCCACAATGATGGAATATTTTGCATAAAATTAAGCCCTAGTTTACTACGACCCTAAAATTTGTAAGTTGCCATTTTGACTTTGCCGCCTGGTTTCTATGAATCAAATAACGTTTTGGCTTTAGAGCATGCCACACCTGAGCTTTACTGTTCGTTTTGCCAACGAACAGTAAAGCTCAGGTGTGGCATGCTCTAAAGCCAAAACGTTATTGCAATATATTATCCGCAGCTGGCAAGTGCTGAATATAGTAAATGGGCTTCTTCGAGACATGATGTAAAACATCACTGCTTGATATGGCAATCAGGGCTGATCCTGGTCTCCTATTTCGTTAAAATAACTGGTGTATTCTTGTAATGAAAAATGCTTAATATAAACTACTTCTACTGTGATCTGCAGATTTAAAAATTTAAGCAATAGCGAAATTGGTGCAAAAATACTTAACATGGACTAATTGAATTGACATAGTCGTGAATCGTCCTATCGAGGATCCTGAAATACATTTTTTCTTTGTTTTAGAAGCAAAAATCTCATCAACTATTGGGTTCTCAATGGTTGATAACGTTTTATCTTTTAAAGTAAGAGAAGAATAATTCTGATTAAATTAATCTCTGTAAAAACAAAAAATAACTTTTAACTGTAGCAGTTGATTAGATTAAATTGATATCCTTCTATGAAAAACCAAAAAAATATTGACGTGAATGAGCGATAAAAATATTGTTATTATATGTATTGTTAGGTTCTACGGAACCCTGTTTGTGCGAGTCTGGCCTCAATATCAAACATCAGTCTCTCTGTGAGGAACAACCGGGATCAATGGCAGTAGGTATACATTGAAACTTCGTTGTCTATCTCCATATTGGATTTGCATCCTACTGCTGTACGCAGTACCTCGCATACTATACATAAAATAACTGTACCTTGTTTCATCTCGTCACAAGCCATTAACATTCTAAGTGACAGTGCGACTTACATTTCAAGTATACATTTCTACTACGTGGGAGCGCCATTATACATGTATGTATAGCATCTGTTACAAGTAATTTCCTCTTACAGTATTGCTTGAAAATGAACGTTATTGTAAAAACTACCCTTTTTTGTAATATATTAGAAATTACTCCTATTACCTCTGATCTTACCGTATTATTTTCTGTATTTAAAGTCAAAGTCAAGTCGAAAGCATTTATTTCAATTGAACCATTATTATGCAATTTTGAAATGTCATGAATCAATGAATGTAAGAAAAACAAAAGGATGAAGCTACAGTCCCGGTCACAAGACATTATTATGTCTTTCTACAGTACTTTCACAAGTTATTACTTGTTAAAAGTAAAGTAAGTTATTACTTGTGAAAGTACTACTACTTATACTACTGTAGTTGCCCATTCCAAAGCGTTGATCTCTGTGGAGAAGAATGGGCAAGAAACTCCATGGACACTCTTTTAAATATAGAATTTTCGTTCATTTATTGATTTATCAACAAATAACTACATTTTTAAATATTTCTTAAAAACATAAAAAAAAACATTTAAAAATATTAAAGTAGTAGCCCACCGGTATCGGGAACAGGGTCCAAGCTACCGGTCAGGGCTCCAGAGAAAGAAACCTATATATATACGAGCCGTGTCCAGGAGTACCGCTTTCTGTATCAAGCCCTTGATCCAGCTGCCTAACGAGAGCCTCCTCAGGTGTTGGTCGAAACTCTTGGCAATTAAACCATTGGCAGATACGACTATCGGCACAATGATCGCTGAGTCCACATCCCACATGTCGACAACCTCGCGAGCCAAGTCAATATACTTGATTTGCTTATCTTTCTCGGCTTTCACGAGGTTCTCATCATGCGGGACTGTTATGTCAACAATCATTGCGCGCCGCTCTGATCGATCCACCACCACTATATCAGGCTTGTTGGCAACAATAGTCCTGTCAGTGATGATGGAGCGATCCCAGTACAATGTGATATTGCCATGTTCAAGAACTGGGTCGGGCTCGTACCTGTAGTACGGCACTTCCGATTCCACAAGGCTGTATTTTAGAGCAATTTGCTGATGGATAATCCTGGCTACAAGGTTGTGTCTATGCAAGTATTCTCCGTTAGCTAGACGAGAACAACCGGAGATAATGTGTCGAATTGATTCACCCGGACGGTGGCATGCCCGACATATGTCAACCGTGCCGTCCTTCACAATAAATCTCCGGTAGTTATTCGTCATCATAACTTCATCCATAATTGCACAGACAAAACCTTCGGTTTCTCCAAAGAGGTCCCCGGAACGTAGCCAGGCTACGGACGCTGATTGATCTACATCGGGTCCATGTAGGGCCCGGAAAAAGCGTCCGTGAAGCTCCTTACTCTGCCATACCTCCTTGCGGTCGTTAGTGTCAAGTACCACAGGTTTGCGCCAGTTCTCTTTAGCCAAGGAGAGCGGGGTAAGGCCCTTGTCCACCGTAACCACATCTCGATGCATCCCCACGTCGGCTTCCAAGAAATACTCCCTGAGACTGCATATCTCACGTTTGTGGAGAGTATTGGCGTTTAAAAAGCCTCGATCTCCACAACTCCGTGGGATATACAGTCTCATAACCGAAGACCGTGGGTGATGCATACGATATGCCGTCAACAATGTACGGACTTTTCTATCCAGAGCATCTAGTTCTGTTTGAGTCCATTTGAGAATGCCGAAAGAGTACATCAAAACCGGCATGACCCAACCGTTGAAAGCACGCACCTTGTTTCCACCTGATAAAAGACTATTATATACTTTTCTCAGGCGGCCAAAGAAGCGCTCCTTCAACGATTGCTTCATGTCAGCATCATTGATACCCAACGCTTCCGACATACCCAAATACTTGTAGGTTTCGGTTGCTGAGAGGGATCTAAGGTGTATGGAATCCGAGAGCTGGGTTCCCACATATTCCACAATTTCCCCTCGCTTGCATGCATGACCGCACATTTGTCCACACCAAATTCCATACTGATGGCACTACTAAAGGTTTCAGTTACCTTCAGTAGTTCCATCAGTTGCGAATCGTCAAAGAGTTTCAGGTCATCCATGTAAAGGAGGTGAGATATTACCTGACCACCTCTCCTCAATCGATAGCCCAGACCTGAATCCTCCAGCAACGTGCTTAGAGGATTCAAGGCTAAGCAGAACCAAAGTGGACTCAAACTATCGCCCTGGAATATACCTCGCTCTATCCTTATCGGCTCACTATTCCTCTGGATCTGCCGAGATCCTGGATAGCGAAGGACCGTATTCCATTGCCTCATACACGAGCTCAGGAAGGTGCGCAGAGTTGCATCAACTTTATACAATTCTAGCACCCCCATGAGCCATGTATGTGGCACGGAGTCATAGGCCTTCTTATAGTCTATCCAACATGTCGACAAATGCCTTCGGGAACGGCGAACCTGTTGACTAATGGCCATATTAATGAGGAGCAGCTCCTTAGTACCGCGGGACCCGTTCCTTCATCCATTCTGAGAAGCAGACATGATAGAATTGTCATCTATGTGTTTAGTGATTTTAGCCCTCAAAATGGATGTAAGAACTTTATAGATTGTAGGAAACTCAAACTCAAACTCAAAGCATTTATTTCAATTAGACCATTACAGGCACTTTTGAATGTCATAAAAACAAGAACAAAAAATGATGCTGCTACAGTCCCGGTCACAAGGCATAATAACTTGTGAAAGTACTGTAGTTGCCCATTCCAAAGCGTTGATCTCTATGGAGAAGAATGGGCAAGAAACTCCATGGACACTCTTTTAAATTATAATATTTTTACAAAATCGTATTTACATCATTCGTGTTGAGATTATACAAATATGTGAGAACGATGTAGAAAGACGTGCACAGTAAGAGCGTCCAGAGTAAATAAAAAGCAAAATTCAATTTAAAATCTAAATAAGTTAAAAAATGACCGTGGTAGTTAAAAAATGACCAGTCCCAACTGACAGCACCCGTTCACGAACATGACGGATGGATCAGCCCCATTCAGCTCGACAATTTTGAAGGGAGCTAAATGACCCGACACACCCGCCACTATCAGCGAGACATTTAAGTGAGCATGACACTATTAACCACCAGGGCTTCGTCAAGTCAATGATAATACATAGCACTCACATATGGGCTTAATAATTATACAATACTAGAGAATTGATTCTATACATTGCAAAGATAGTCTTACAATCTTCTGCAGCTTCCACTATAGCTTCGGATACTTATCAATGAGTTTACCCCTATGCTTGAGGAGCAGGACCAGCATTGAGCTAAGCATTTTTATCATCAATATAATCCCCCAACTTATAATATGCTTGCCTACATAGTGTGCGTTTAATACAAGATTTAAATTTCGTTTCATTCAGTTGAAGAATGTGGGGAGGTATTTTATTGTAGCATATCAAACAGTACCCCATGAAAGATGAGTCTACTTTAGCTAACCTGAAACCCGGCTGAACCAATTGGTCCCTATTTCTAGTATACTTGTGTCTAAGGAAGCTAAGGAAAAGCTAAGGAAGACATGTTATTGGTCTATAATTTTTGGGTTCCGCCGTACTACCCGATTTATGGAGCAGGTGGGTTATTCCAGTTGTCAAGAACTTGGGTAGCGACCCTGACTCTAAGGTTGTCTGGAAAAGGGTCACCAAACGAGCGTGCGACCTTTGGATCATTTTTAACCAAAAGTTGTGCAGTCCGTCCGGCCCAATTAGGCAACGGACGGACCGCACAAGCTACATCTTGGGGGCTGATTGTTATTGCCCCCATTTCTGGTATTGGATCGCACGCTCGCTCGACTTCCCGAGTCCATTCACCCTCGGTATGACTGACAGGCACCGACCAGATGCTACGCCAAAACGAACACATGGCGTCATCATCCGGTAGGTGCGTGTCAGACACACCTTGATCCGGTCGCTCCCATGCTCTATACACCCACCTTTCATCGCTTTGGAATGTGCGATTCAAAGTGTATCGTTCCACCCGCCGCTTATACCTACGAATACGGTTTGCCCATGCATACATTTTCTGCTTCAGGAAGTCGATGCGCTCTGTGATGTGGGACATGTAATCTGAAGGACTAATATCAGTCCCTGCAAATGCCCGCCTCACAAAGCGCATCACTCGAGGTCGAGTGTTACCCTCCCTGAAACAGATAAGTTTGCCGATGAGCGCTCTGACCACACCAATACGTCGCTCAATCCTGTACTGCCAGACTGGTACAGCTGGTTTCGGTCGTGTAGCTCTGTCATCAGGAAATTTAACGTGAGCTACACGACACGCCGCTACAGCCGCACAATACAGGATTGAGTGAGCATCAGTGAGGTTTTCGCAGTTGTCAAAATAGTTTGACAACTAAACTCTTGATAATTAATTAATAACTCTTTTTCTGAGCAACCCAATTGGTTTTTATTTTCAAGTCCTGAAGTAATAACCAATAGTATGTGAATACATAGCTTTCTGTCCTAAGACAGAAAGCTTTAGAACAACTATGATATGGTAAAAAGTCTAGAGAGCTTCATGTCATTAGTCTATTATACTATTGAGAGCTCTCTAGTCTTTTTACCATAGTTCAACACGTCATAAAAGATACTATGAAGTGTAAAATTCATTTATAAACTTACTAGCTTTTGCCCGCGGCTTCGCTCGCGTTAAATTCGGGGTAACACAGTTCCCCTTTCCTGATTTGCAGGTACCTGCTACCTGTAGATTTCCTCTTGCGTCTTATTGATTGTAATAGCAAATCTAAGTTTTCCCTTTTCTTCCCTCTTTCCCCCTCATATCCGGATTAATTAAAAAAATAGCCTATGTCCGTCTCCAGGTCCCCAACTATCTGTGTACTAAAATTCATCAAAATCAGTTTAGCCATGAAGACGTAACAATCAAACAAACTTACTTTTATAATATTAAGTAAGGATTACTCGTAACTGTACGGACTTGTTAGCCTTGATGTTAAACTTGTGTCGTGCGATGGTTATGCATTGGTTATTCCATTAGAGGTACCACAAAAAAAAATTAACAAATAATATTATGGTTACAACCATATATTAAAATGCAAATCAAAGCTCCCGAGCATTCTTAAATGCAACCGGTTATAAATCTTTTAAGGGTTAAATAAAGCAAGCTTTTATTAAAACGTACTTAAAATAAGAAAATAATGACAGAATACTTCGCAGTCTAGCTGAAATAAACCATCTTTTGTATTTTTTATCATAAAAGAATAATTGTTTTCATAAAAGCTTCTTGCCTTAATATAAAAGGAAGAAAATAGCATGAACGACACTCTTTTCATTGAAAGCAAACTAACTAACAAGGCAACAAATGAAAGAATAAACTACGACTGAATAAATATGAACTGTATGTTTTAAAAACCGGCCAAGTGCGAGTCGGGCTCGCGCATAAAAGGTTTCGTATTTTTATCATTATTGTCATAAACGGCAAACAAATCTTGTTTTTTTTTTGTATGGGAGCCTCCTTGCATATTTATTTTATTCCATTTTTTTGTATTTGTTGTTATAGCAGCAACAGAAATACGTCATCTGTGAAAATTTTAACTGTCTGTCTATCACGCTTCATGAGATACAGCCTGGTGACAGACGGATAAGTAATAGGGTCCCATTTTACCCTTTGGGTACGAAACCGTAAAAATGAGATGAAGGTTTAAATGTTTTCTACATTCACGTGAACAGAAAATGCAAGATACATACAAGACAATTTAACATGGAGCGAAGCGTGAAGCTAATTTTATAGAGCAAAATAGGTCAATTATTTCACTTAAATACAATTATGCGCTATGAAAATTGACATTGCGAATTAACCGCACCCGATTTTAGTTAACCTACAATTATATTCTCATCGAAAAATATATGTCTAAACGATGAACGACCCATTTTATACACTGGTGCTTCAAAATTTTCTTTTTATATACGATATTGATAAAATCAATGACGAAAGCTTTCTGACAGTAATTATGTATAGTAAGCTTTTGACATTGTTGTTACATACATTTTTAATACTAACTCCTTACCGACGAAATCATCATCATCAATCATAAATCAGTGTGGACTATCTATCTATTCTTGTGTCTGGACACTTGTCTACGACCACAGTGAGCAATATGTCGCCTTGAGACATTTCAGTCTGTCTTGCAAAACACAAGAACTGCAACTTTACATTTACCAGACATGTCGTGTATTTAAGAGTTTCTTTACTCCGCATTTTAAATTGGTTGGAATTTACGAGTTTTTGGTAGCATGTATATAGTTTTTGTTATCGCATTTATTTCTTCTATATCTATCTACACGTTAATCTTAAATAGATCATTGATCTAAATACGCAAGTACGAAATTGCTGGGTCAAACGTTAATAGGATGTATTTTGAAAATTCATCCCACAAACGGATTCAATAGGGGATGAAGGCTTGTAGGTAAGCAAATACGTTATTTTTCCTTATGGGAAATCCCATTCATCGAGCTTAAGGCTTGTAATGTAATGTGTCACACGTTAACAACATTATGACAACACAATGTTCGATGGAGCCTGTTTGGTAGTCTCGACACGCACCCTTTTTCGTTAATATCATTACCTCACAATCTTTCCAACTTGTTTCTTTTCTGTTTATTTTATTATACACAACCCTTAACCAAAAAAAATGTGTAAGCCTCTACGAAGCTTAAAATTTTAATTGTTTTTGTTTCAGAAAATCATGAAGAGTTTCCACTAAGCATATGAACGACAGGAGATGATGGAAAATACGACGGTGAAAAGAAATGATTTTAACAATTCGTGCATCAGCTGCCACAATGAGTCGTATTATAATCATAACTACACTTATCCGAACGAACTCATTTGTATTTTTCATACCGACGATGAAATTACAACAGGGATATTTAAAATATTCGTGTACATTATGTATATTGTAGTGTTCATAGCTGCTTTGGTAGGTAATGGCTTAGTGTGCTCCGTAGTACACACAACGCCGCGTATGAAGACAGTGACGAACTACTTTATTGTGAACTTGGCAGTGGGAGACATTC
Organism: Ochropleura plecta; assembly: GCA_905475445.1. NCBI lineage: Eukaryota > Metazoa > Arthropoda > Insecta > Lepidoptera > Noctuidae > Ochropleura > Ochropleura plecta. The sequence continues at coordinate 12,893,409 of FR997731.1, read as the reverse complement.
TGATGACACTGTTCTGCGTGCCGTTTTCTTTTGTTTCTATGCTGTTGCTTCGATACTGGCCGTTTGGTCCGTTTATGTGTAAGGCTGTGAACTTTTCGCAAGCGGTTTCGGTTCTTGTAAGCGCGTATACTCTGCTGGCTATTTCGGTAGACCGGTACATCATCATCATGCACCCGCTTAAGCCGCGGCTGGGCAAGACAGCTGCTAAACTGGTGGTGTTCGCTGTGTGGAGCGGGGCGTTCATCACAGCGGCGCCCATACCTATCGTTTCTACGCTGCAGAAGCCGTCGCTCTGGCACCAGGCGTGTGAAGTGTATGTACTTTCAATTTATTGAAACTTTTTCAATATTTTAGTAAAATTTAATACAACAGGGGAACAAAATGTAATCTTTTTTGCTTATCTTCCACGAATTTGCACCTCAAGAGTACCTACTTGTACTTACTCGTTGAATTAGTTGATGCGTTGTCTTATACTTCATAAGGTTATGGATCCTAAGCTGTATTTTCTCAAACTTACAGAACTTTTTATGAATTTTTTAGTCCAAATACTGACACATCTGTGGAAAATATGAGATGGAAAGGTTAACCAGATTTTAAATTACATTATATATAATTTACATTGTTGGTTTAATCACGCCTGCCGTCACGTAATTTCGGCTGGTTTGTCACTCGTTTTTTTATGCTGCAACGAATGTTTGTGCTTTTTTAATATTGCGTTTGACTTTTCTGTTTTTGTATTTTAGATTCGTTTTATTTGCGCTTAAGGCGTGTCTTTAATATTAGATAAGGAGTGTGGTGTCTTTTTTATTATGTTTAGGGATGTTTTGATCTTCATACCGTTAACATTATAACAGTCGCGAAATCCAATGGTGCCAGTGGTGAGTTCCATTCTCCCGCAACCAAAGTAATCAACGTGTTCTATTACGGCATTTTAACACTATTGACAACAATATTATTAAATTTATAAAATTGTTTTTGAATACTAAATTAAATTGATTTTTGATCATAAATTATTCTTTGTGTAATCATTTTATTTTTTTTATCTGTAAATATTCGTTTTTTGTACAATTAGAGACATTTGTGGTGAGCAATGGTCCAGTCTAGAAAGGAGCCGACTGTACACCTACGCGCTGTTGGTCCTGCAGTTCGTGCTCCCGCTGAGTGCACTAGTGTGCACATATGCACGAATTGCGCAGAGAGTGTGGGGCGGGCGTCCGCCTGGGGAAGCACAAGACGCACGAGATACGCGTATGCAACACTCCAAGCGAAAGGTTAGTAAAAGAACATGATTGTGTATGTTCTCAGTTCTCGATACTTAAAGCTTAAGCCCAAAGGAAAAGCCCTCGTTAGGCTCGCTTTTGGGGCCGTGTCAACCCCATGGAATTACTACATATTTCTATCTTCAATAGCTAATAATTTCTATATTTTGATGTAAAAATAAAAGTACATTTTTGTTGACCTTTAAAACAGCACGTCATTGTATGGGACGGTTAGATAGTGCTATATCATGTTCGTACAGAAGGAGGCAAAAAAAACGAACCGCTGACAATTGATCTGTAGATTCCCGTAGGCTCGAAGTGCCTATTTCTTTTGAATACGTGATCATATTTTGACAGACAAACACGTCGCCCCTCAGTCGTAAAAGTGTAATCTATTTGTCATTATCAACGGATATTAATGAGCTGAAATGACCCGATTTATCAGATGGGTGCTTGATGTTTACTTTCCCAGGTCTTTTTACATAACATCAAACTTCAATATGGCAACAATTTAACGCCATAATGTGGTAAATGAAAAGAAATTAGAGTCAAAAATTAAAATATGCCGAGTAGAGTATATATTTAACAGATATTGGAAGAACATTTTTTGGTTTCTTTCATTATTTTTCGTTTAGATTGACGAATCTGTAACACTTTAAAGTTAGTTAGCTACCATATTCACTTAAATTTTCTATACTTATAATAAAGCTGTGTTAAATTTCTTATATGTATAGTCATAATTATCATATAAGAACTTCCTAATAATTTAGAAAACTAATTATTAATAATAATAATTATGATTCTTAAAATCAAATAAAAGACATAGAGTTTTGCTACCATTACTTAAAGTGTTACTTTATACAGTGAGAAATGACCTGAGTAATAAATAAAGAGTACCTTTCTATATAATTCAAAAGTGCAAAATGAACAAAAATTCTGCGATAGCCCTAAAAATTTGACAGAAAAAAAACGCAGTAGTCTTACAATCGGAACCCATTATCTAGAGTTGGTCCAGATTTTAAATAAGTTCCGGCTGATTCTTTTCAGTTTTTAAAGCAGTCGAGTTTTTTGTTTTATTATTTTGTTAAGCTTGTGTTACCTAAAAGGTACGCTTAAGTTATTTTTTGAGGAGCTACGTTTGCAATGTTAGTGAGAATTCACAGAACTTCAAAAAAGTTGTTGTGCATGTTGTAATATGTTCCTCTACGAAAAGTTACTTTGGAGTGGATACACTTTAAACGTTTTCTGTAGTTAATGTAAGACATTTAATTTTTTTTTTTGTATGGTTTTATCCTTCTTGCAGATGATTAAAATGATGCTGACAGTGGTCACCGTGTTCACAATAAGTTGGTTGCCGCTGAACATTTTCATTGTAAGTCGATCAAATGAAAACATTTTTTTTTAATCTTTATTTAACAAATAAGGGAAAAAAATATGTAAAAAAAACTGCCTATGTTTTTTTTTTCATTTTTGTATCGATGGAGATAGCATGATCAAGGCAAATCCTGATTAAGGCAAAACTAACTAATTTAAATAACATTTTGGCCTCCTCGGATTATGGATAGGCCAGAAAACGGTTACATAGACCAGTCTTAAACAAATTATAACCATAATCAGTAGGTACAAAAATTATTTTTTTCGGCTTCGTTCCTGACGCACTCCACTAGGACATGATACACGATATTTACATATCTTCATACATGTTGATTGTTTTACATGATATTTAAATATCTTCAGGGATAACGCGTGAAGTCACGCGTGGTTGATGATCATAAGGGAGTCTTCGGTTTTCAAACTTTTGAAATAATCCGTCACATTCAATCTCAATACGAAAGTTTTCAGAATACTTGTCTAGAACCAAAACATCAAATCCTTACTATCTTTCTCATAACCAAAAGAATTAATCATTTACGTATTTTTATAGCTGAAAAGGTTTTTATAAGAGCAATAAAATGCAACATTTACTGTAATCTGCATTCTTCGCACAAATTGTGGCTAGATGTTAATTCCGGGTATTTTAAAAAGGAATTTCCTAGGAATTTTCATCACAGCAGATTGTGTTTATTTTTTATTTGTTATCATCAGCAACCGGACGTAGTATGGACGCGATTTGCCAGCAATTCTTTCATTGTTTTCAGTGAAATACAATTTCATATAAAGATTTTGAAATCGAAACCTGAACTTTTGTGAACGTAAGTAGTGTTATTAAAATTTCCATGTTTTGTTACAATTTATACACAACAACGTTGAAAAGGATTTAATAACAGTTTCGAAACAATTATTTTTGCATTACTGCGTACATTACTTTTTTAGTTTGAACATTCAATATTAAAAAACTTAAGAGTCTGACTATGAGTAGAGTATTCAAGACGTTTTAGAAAACTAGTGCGAACGCAAAAATCTATTTTTATCTGTTATATTCAACTTTTAAGAGTAAATTAGTAGTAGTATTCTCCAAGGAAGCTCATGCAGGTTACAAACTTTCATATTATGTAAAATCAAATAATTTATTTCTTATTTGATTTTACATAATTTTATAGTTTACTATAATTCTATTTCTTTGCCTAAGAAGCGTATTACAACATTCCATTGATTGAGTACAACTCGTACTGCGGTGCTGAGTTCAAGCAGCCGACGCATCGCAATATGGAGCAATCTGGCCGAACAGTTGTGATTACGATTATTAAAAGTTTAATACAAAAAAAAATGCAGATTAATGTCTATATTAATTTTATGAAGTAGGGAGAAATTTACAGTCTTTTTTTATAGATCCACATTTGAAGCTACTATTTATGAAAAATATTCTGAAAAAAAAACAATATTAAAGTTATTATATTCTATTTCGTTTGCTTATGTATAATAGAACGTGCCACTAGCTCGAAAAGGGCCGTCGCAAATTGTATAAAAAAATTGCTTCACAAACAACAAACAGAATTGAGAAAAGAGCGACCGCTATCCTTACTAATATTATAAAAGCGAAAGTGAGTTTGTTTGTTTGTTACCTCTTCAAGCTTTAATGGCTAAGCTTTTTTAAAAGAAAAAGTGGGATGTGAGGGAGAAAGAGGGAAGAAAAGGGAAAACTTAGCGTTGCTATTACAAATCAATAAGGCGCAAGGGGAACTGTGTTACTCCGAATTCAACGCGAGCGAAGCCGCGGGCAAAAGCTAGTAAACTATATAAATAACTGTTCTCCACCAATTATTGAGTAGCAAGTTCTTAAAGTTTTTCTTTAACTCTTTCGGTTGTTTAGAATAAGAACGCCAAAGCCGGCCATTAAAAATTACGATCTAAATGTAAAAAGCCTCCTAACTAAGGCAATACCGATCCATGTAAAATATGTATAATCTGTATTAAAAAATAATTCTTTTTAATAACAGCAGAATGTACGAGATTGAAAAATTCAAACAGCTTCACAATTTCGTTGTAAATTCAAATCGCTACGTGGTTGCTACGCGGTTCGTAGCACAGTCATATTGAAAAAAGGCAGTCAGTGAAAAGTAGTTCAAATTCCTATCTTTATTTGCATTCCATGTAAAACATAAAACGTAACGAATCTGTAGGGTAACATAATATATGAAATAAAGTTTAAAAAGAAAATAAAATTAATAAATTCAGTTCTTTAAACAACATTTTTCCTTTTATAAAAGGTGTAAAAGTTCCTCGAAGAAAAACATTTGTGGTGTGACCATGCCTGGGAACATTTTAGTCACGGAGATATTGTAGGTCGAAGTCCCAACTTTATCACAAGGCTTATTTTGATGGATTAAATAAAACTTGTATAGTGTACTATAACTTTGCTTTGACTACTTTTCTGACCTCCGTACCATTTAATGCATCCATCGCCAAGATGCGATGAGTGCGTAACATTGAGTTCTACAATAAAAAGTGATTTTTCATTCCAGAAAAAAATGTCTTAGCAACATTTTTTTGCATAAATGAAACAGAAAACGGTCCGCCGGTTAATACTCAATAAAAAAAAAACCGGCCAAGAGCGTGTCGGGCCACGCTCAGTGTAGGGTTCCGTAGTTTCCCGTCCGTCACAATAAGTGTTCCCACTTATGAGTTTAAAGGTGGAGGAGGAAATTATTTTGTAAAACTTTTTGTCTTTTTTGTACAAAAACTGTTGTGTCAATCAAGTTCAAAATAATTTTCATAGAAAGTCCTTATAAAGTTCTACTTTTCAGATTTTTTTCATATTTTCTAAACTTATGGTTCAAAAGTTAGAGGGGGGGGGACACATTGTTTTTTACTTTTGGAGCGATTATTTCCGAAATTATAGACATTATCAAAAAATGATTTTAGTAAACCCCTATTCATTTTTAAATACCTTTCCAACAATATATCACACGTTAGGGTTGAAATTAAAAAAAAAATCACTTCCCACTTTACATATAGGGTGGCTACCCTAATAAAACATTTTTTTCCAATTTTTATTTTACCACTTTGTCGGCGTAATTGATATACATATTGGTACCAAATTTCAGCTTTCTAGTGCTAACGGTCACAGAGATTAAGCGAGGACGGACGGACGGACGGACAGACAGACATGGCGAAACTATAAGGGTTCCTAGTTGACTACGGAACCCTAAAAACAAGTGTAAACTTAAAATAGTGTTAGAACATAATAAACTTACAAAAGACAACACTCATAAGCCCTTATAAGTGAGAAAAGGTTAAATTTGAAAATGTTGAAAATTTGATTTCCTGAATACATGGTTGACGGCTTCATAATCGGATCATTTGCACTTTATACCTATACTAGCTTTCGCCCGCGGTTTCGCCCGCGTTAAATTCGGGATAAGACAGTTCCCCTTTCCTGATTTGCAGGTACCTGCCACCTGTAGTTTTTGCAATAGCGCCTTATTTATTGTTATAGCAATGCTAAGTTTTCCCTTTTCTCCCTCTTTCTCCTTCATTTTTCACTCTTTAAAAAAAAATAGCCTATGTCCGTCTCCAGGGTCCCAACTATCTCTGTACCAAAATTCATCAAAATCGGTTTAGCCATTTGGGCGTGAAGAGGTAACAAACAAACAAACTCACTTTCGCTTTTATAATATTAGTAAGGATAGTAAGGATTCCTAAATCTCTAATTACCATCAGATACTATGGACGCTCCACGAAGACGACGAGGAGTGGAGCATGTGGCCTGGCATGCCATACATGTGGTTCGCCTGCCACTGGTTGGCCATGTCTCACTCCTGCTACAACCCCATGATCTACTGCTATATGAACGTGCGGTATCGACGAGGGTTTAAAGAGGTAAAACATTTTGGTACTCTTAATTTAATTTTGTTATTCTACATGCACGTAGACGTTATCGCGGTAGAATCGACATTAATATCATTAATACTAACAAATATATTATTATTTAGTTATATTGACGTAAACGTTGTCTAATTGTTCATTTTAATAAGTACAAGTGAGAAAACTTCGCAATTGAAGTCCAGGCGGAATTAAAACATGAGCCGAAGGCGAGGGTGATATGGACATATGCCTGCGTGAATCAAGCGATAGTTTGCAATAGACTTTCGAAGAATTAAAATAACCAAATGTGAAACTAATCGTAGTGCAATTAGAGCCAGTTTTCAAAGACGTAGCTTTGATACAATAATGTAAATTGTCAGTCATAATGTGAATCGCGACAACAACCCGCCTCCTTGTTCCGGAAGGAATCTTGAAATATGATATATCCACTTTGAGTAAACTTATTAAGTGGTTCCAAGAATGCTTTGACCAAAACAGTATCCAAACAGAACTCGAAATGTGTATTTCCTGGTGCCTTTCTAGATCAGAAAACTATGTTGTCTGTAAAACGTGTCTAGCGCCTGAAAAAAAAACAGACATAAACGTCATTGATATTTTTAGCAATTCGAAATAAGCATCAAGTAAGCTACTGCTATTAATTTGAATTTCAGATGTGTTCTCTCACGAAATGAGACGGGTATTGTTTTCTATTACGTAATCGGTACAAGGTCATGTTTTGTGAGACATACTTTTCTAGATTGTAGTCTGAATTCAATTTCCGTATTCTGCAATTCCCGTACAATTTCCGTGATATGCAATACCCGTACAAATTTCGTATTGATGAAAAACTACAATTTCTGGAATTGTGTTGAGTTTTACTTTTATTTCGATAGATACTCGGTGGATTGCTGTGTTTGAAAAAGAAGAACTCTAGCAGACCTTATCAGCGCTCAAGTATTTGTGAAGGCGTACCTTTATCTGGTAAAAAACTTCATGTGTTTATAGCAGTACTAGGTTATGTTCTAACCATTCGTAATAAAAACTAGTATTCGTTCTTTGACAAGTAACAAAATAAACCAACAAGGAATATATCAGTGAAAACAAACGACTATTATTCTAACAAGAATTACAAGGGTACACTGACCTAATTTTTTGAAGGCCTTCTATAAGGATAGGAAAGGAAAGTAGACCATGTAGGAGGACGAAAAATACTAAATAAAACTAACAAACTCACTATACAAACAACGATGTACTTAGTTTCCAGGAAACTCAAATACTTCCCAATTTATTGTTCTAGCTAAAATATATTGCTGGCTGAAATATTTTTTCGGGTGAGAAATCATCAAATAACTTCCCCCGTTCTGGGCGAAGCGGCGGGGAGTGTCAGACTTTTACTTACTAAAATCCTTCCATGTTCCTTCTTTTGATCCTTGCGATTCGGGGCCGCGGTATGTGTTTCGAACAACCTGCAACCCCGGATATCCTAGATATTTGGATTGTTTTTTTTTATCGATGTTTGGTATTGGATTGTTTCAAAATAACCCTGCCCTAGTAATACCAGTGTTTTAATTTATTGCTGCATTCGCATACCACGCAGGTATAAAAATAAAGCAAAATCCCAAAAAAATCACAATTCACTCTTTATGGTTTTGCTATTACCATAGTCCCTCCAAGTGCTGTCGTATTACCCAGAACTAACGAGGCGAACTTTTAACTTTGTTAGATAACACTGTGAGCTTTGTGGAGCATCGGGTATTTTTTTTCTTTCCAAATATCAACTAAATTATTTATTATTCAAATGTTAAATGGAGCGCGTCCTACATTGTTTGTTGTTGATTATGTTTGTATGGGATATGGGCGTGAAGAAAAATGCAGATTTGAATTTAAACTTAAACTGTTATATTTAAATTCCCACAAGAATATCTGCCTCCTAACACAGCGTAGATTGAAGGGAGTGAATAAAGGCAACCGTTTCTTTTGTAATAATTCCTTAGTGATTATTAATTGCCAGTATGAGGAAGATTAACGATTAATTTTTGTATTATTAAAATCGACTAAATTTCAACAGTTTGTTTTTAATTTCTAACCAGAATTTTTGTACACATTTGTTTTTTTAGGTGACAATATATTTTTAAGTTAGACATGGCTTGATTGATTATGTACAAGCTTCAAATTCAAACTGTCTCAAGGTTTTTAAAATAAACACTTTTTTAAGATTTTAAAGTTTTATAATGAACTTGTTTTCATTAAAAATGATAAAAATAGCTAGTTGGTTCTTAATATGAGAGTATGAACAGAAATTTGAATGTTATGTCGAGCTTAAATAATATTGAACTGTATTTATTGCTGGTGGGCGATTGCGAATCAGGCTCAATTTCGAATAAGTGTAAATATTTGTCCTAAAATTTTGAATTTTTGAATTTTGAATTTAAATCGAAATTGAATTTTATTATATAAGCTTTTATAATAAAAACTTACTTAGCTTTACTAATAACTTTCTCCTGAAATAGTCATTCCATGGAATTAAATAAATCATATTCATAGTCCTCTAGGAATATTTAATTATTTTTTATTATAACTCAGTAAAATTGCATTTTTACGTTCGTTAAAAATATATTAATCAACAGACAACCTGACACTAAACTGCAAAATACAAAAAAGAAACTATAGTGTAATTAAGTTGTGTCACTTCAACCAATTTCAGAATAGGAAACGTGGTTTGACAGGAAAAAAATAAATTTAGTAATTTTTAGTGTAGTTTTAGTTTAGTTTGTGACAGCAGAATCGATATCTAGGTAGATATTGGTTTCGATTCTGATAGATACTAAATTTATTTGCGTTCAATCACCTGCGTTCAATAGAGCAGGTGCTCTATTAAAAAAATGTCTGAATATGAAAAACTACAAAACCTACACTTTTGAAATTGATGATATGCTGTAGGATTCAAGAATCATGTACTGAATTTATGGTAACTGTTCGCGCGTGGAGGCCTCAAAAATACACTTTGCAACTGATTTGAATATTACCATTTTCAATCCAGTAAAATAGACCACGGGTACACAAGCTGTGGTTTTGCATCCCCGTCAAATTTAAAGAGGTAACTATGCTTATGATTCTTAACTCAAATAAATCAAATGCATGTGTGTGTTTTTTTATTATTTTAGGAAAATTGCGCTTCCAAACAAACAAACGCAAACGTTTATTCGATAATTTTATTCCGTAAACAGCGGCGCCCCGCCCGCGCATCCTTTCTAAAATAATGTTATTTAAACTATTAAGAAAAGCGGCATATATTATTACAGAACTCCTTTTGACCTTTGATTTTGACTAGGATGAAAAGGACATTGCTCTGCGCCCATACATTGTTGGCCCTGGAGCTAAGAGCATCGAAAAATAATGTATTGTATTTTGTTATCATTAGTAAACTCCTTTATGATCTTGTTTTTATTGCGGACTAGCTGATACCTCTATTTAAAAAAAAATACTAGATTTTGAGGTTATAATCGAACCCTCTCATAGCTCCAAGTGCTTTTTAAGAAACTCAAAAATGATGTCATAACACATTTAGCTATTGTTAAACCTACCTAGACAATAAGTAGGCATTTAAAAACAAAAAATGGCTACTTTTTTTTTTTTCGGATGGGAAATCATCTAATGACTTCCCCCGCTCTGGGCGGAGCGGGGGGGCATGTCAGACTTGTACTGACTAAAACCCACCCATGTTCCTTCTGTTGCCCTTTACGTTCCGGGGCCGCGGTATCTCTTTCGAACAACCCGCAACCCCGGCAGGAAAAATGGCTACTTAGTGCAACATTATATTGCAAAGAAGCTATTCATATAATTAGATACATTTATATAATTTATATAACATTCCTGTATTACCTGTATTCTTAACATTAGGCGTAGATGGCGGCCGGCAAATAAGTCACGTAAAATACTATAAAATGTAATTTTGGCGAATACAGCTATTCCGTGCTTCAAAATTATTTACAACTTGCATAATAAAAAAGACAAATTGTTGTAGGTAATTAAGTAAATTCATAATCTTATTTATTATATTTATTAGTTAAAGTAACAAGTAAAAAATATTACGGTGTTGGAGAAATCACACGCAATTTATAATCTGTTGTCTATGGTTCTGTCTCTGCCAAAAAACATTACGATTTACGATGTACGAAATATATCCGGCTATGAATAAAATAAAAGTTGAAGTGTAAAAGTGATTTATTATTCGATCCACCATTTCAACACAAAATCGTGAATTTTTTTTTTTTTTTATTTTTTTTTATTTATAATGAACTCACTCTTGACCTCGATCTCGCCTGATGGTAAGCGACAGATGAGGTCTACGATGGAGCGAGCGAGCCCAGAAGAAGAATTCCGATACTCTTTATTGCGCAGGGCCATTTTGGACAATGTCCTTTGTTTCTCGTACCATTTTGGACATTGTCCTTTGTATTTCGTATAAACTAGTCTTAATCTCTTACTTACCAGCCTATTGTGAAACTTGGATGTCGATAAAGCTAGCTTTTAACTTATAAAACACATAAAATACAATTCCAACGGTCTAGTTCACATATTACATCTAAATGGCGGGACACATGTTTGCTCCTGGTCACTCTGGGGGATGTTAAAGTTAAATTGCTTTCGAGAATAAAACAAGCGCTCCTTGTTTTATTCTCGAAAGCTCATACCGATTTAACAAACCACTTTAAAGGGTCAATGAGATGTTTTTAGTTTGACATTAGGTATCAGAACAAGGCTGTTCTGCGGTCATGCATGGAGGCCCATGCATGACCGCTATAATAGTCACTTTGTAACTTTTGTTTTAATTTGAACAATGTTTTTGACCAACTAACTCGAAGGGGGTTTTGTTTTCGTATGGAAAATTAACAGATAACTTCTCCTGCTCGGGGCGGACCGTGAGGGAGTGTCAGACTTTTACAGACTAATACCTGTTCCTTCTTTTGCCTTTTGTGTACCGGGGCCGCGTCATCTCTTTCGAGTACCCCGCAACCCCGGCACGCAGTGCCCTAACGAAATAAAGAAACGAGTGTGGTAGTGCTTCGTGTGCAGGTGGTGTACAATGTGGTGTGATGAAAATCCCCACAGCTCTGTCATCATCATCATCTGCCTGCCTTTTCCAAACTATGTATCGGTCGACTTCCAGTCTTACCGGCTGCAACAGAATACTAGTATTTTACATGGCACGACTGCCTATTTGACCTCTACAACCCAGTTAGTACAGGTAATACGTTATCCTTTGATAAGACTGGTTGTCAGACTTACGGGACACTGACTATCTGTAACGACTGTCAAAGATTTACAAATGACATCCGGGACCGACAGCTTTACGTGCTTTCCGAGGCACGAAGGAAACCGTGGAAAAAATTTAAAATATCTAAAAACTATATTGCTCGTTTCACGTTTTGTGATATATCGTGAATATAGCAAATATTGATACTCTAATAACAATGGCTGTTGCACTCAAAAAGATCCTGTCACTTAATCCAGTCCAGGTGTTTTGAACTTAACCCGTATTGATGGAAAGATTATTTTAACATTACCTGTTGTAGCTTTCTGAAAACCTCCTTGTTGTTTCTTAATTATAACTTACAATTTCATCACACGAATGACTTATATCAGGCTATTTGAAATTGAAAAAATTATTTTTAAAAAATGTTCCATTGCAGTATCGACAATAGTGTCGGGAACGTAAAATAAATCCGTGTAGATAATATTATTTCACATAGTTAATCAACTTTATTTATTATAGGACTGATTGCAAATTAATCCATCCCTGACCACGGAGCTTTCCGTAATTTCCACTACGAGATTTGCTCAAATCATTGTCAGATGTGAACTCGAATTGCTAGAAAATTACAATAGCAGAATTGGGATTTTCTAGCAATTGGAAACAGGTTAAATAGAAAGATAGCAAAGTATTATTTTTCGTAATTTGTTGTGCTAAACGTAATGTACGTAGGAACGAAAACGTTTTTATATAGGTACTAATATTATAAAGAGGAAAGATTTGTTCGTTTGTTTATATTGAATAGGCTCCAAAACTACTGGATCGATTTTAACCATTTTTTCAATAATAGGGAGCAACATTATCAGGCAAGTAACATACATACGCGGGTAAAACCGCGCAGGACAGCTAGTTGGTACGTAACCTGCGTTTGGTCTAGTTGTCGGAAACGCTACGTTAAGGCGAGGTTTAACCAATATTGTTTATTTTTTATTTTTTTTTAACTTTTGTTTATCCAGAAACATAAGTAGAACACCATGAATAAATGTGGTATAAATTAGTAGACTCGATCGACACTAAGTTGCAATTTTAAAACGGATATTTCTATAAAATTATGTCTTGGAAAAGTATTTGAAAGTTACATAAAATAATAAAGCTTGGTTTTTATAAGGGTTTAATGACAAAATATGTTTTGAATAGGTATTAATAATAAAAACAATACTAAATAACACAACACTAAACAATAGTGTCGACATTTACCCGACGAGTCCCGCTGAGAAAAAAAAACACAAAACAAACAGCCGATCCGCACAGTACTTACATCACTGGCAAACACTCAGTCACAAAATACTAAAGTCATGTGATGGTGTTGCCTTCATGATCATATTTAATTTTGTTGTTCTTAGAACTGGTGGGTGTGCACGGCACTGAGATAGCGCATCGCCGCGGCCTCAACGTGAGCAGATGCCAGTTAACCAGAAGCGCTGGGGTCACCAACAGCAGCAAGAGTACCATCTGCACAATATGCACGTCGAAACAACTGCCTCGGTCTACTGGAAATTCCTCGACTCCGCCCGTGAGAGCTGCTTCAGTGCGTTCACAAATCTTCTAAAACGGGCCAGTTTGGATCCTGTTAAAACAGTATACATAAATTCTACCTTGTTGTTGTCGGTACTTCTTACAGGTGTAGACTGGGGTAATGGAAAGATAGTCTTCAGGTAGGTATCGTGGTTGTCCTATAATGTGTTTAATACGTCGATCTGAGATTGATCGATTGAATACATCAGGACTGGTGAAACGGTGTGCGGTGATCAGCGAGGTGCGTTACCACCGAGAGGTTTCGACACAATTTAGAAATGTGTCGAATTGCTTAAAGAATTTCAATGTTTAAGAATTGTGTAATATGTGTGTATGTGTGTATGTGTGCTATAATAAAATGTATTTGTGTCGCTACAATACCTACATTTAAATAGCGGCTCAATGGACTTATTTGTTAGTATTTAATTACTGTGGAGAAAGTTCTACCAAGATAATTGATGTGTGTTCTATTTCTAATAATTGCGAAGTATCGATTATAATTCATAAAAAAGACATAAAAAAACGGAATAATATTTTAGTTTATAAGAAAAATAAACTCACTTAAGTAAATTGTATCATACTGGTAACTTTATTTCATTGTCCATGTCAGTTAGATTGACTTATTTAAATGTCGGTTATACCTAACTTTTAAACACGGTAAAAATGACAGTAAATGTATAATAGAATATACTGTATTGTACACCAAAATTGAAAAGACTGTTTAACCAAAAATGGTCTATGGCGGTCTTATCGCTGATAGATATATTTTCCAGAATAATAAAGTCAAATTTATAAATCGTACACTTACTTTTCTCCGAAATCTGTGCAGCTGTTTATGAGTTAGGTTACAAGCACGTACAGAAGAATTATATCCTAATAAGATATATACAGTGTTGTATAATATTATGTGGTAGACAAATAAGATAGGTGTTAAATTTTGATTCGGATATTTAATAAAATTACAGGGAAAGAAAATGTTTTGCAAGTAAGGTTGTAAAAGCAACGAGTGATTGAGCTTGTCTTACTGACATAGGCAATTCGTTTCATAAACGGACAGCCTGGACTGTGAATGACTGGTCACACAATTTTATAGAATATTTTAACACTTTTTGGGAAGTGTGTATGTTTTAGCGGGTATGTTGGGTTTAAAATGTCGGCAAACGCCTGCTCGTCAACTGAACAAATCAACGACGCAATTTCTTCTAATTAGGCTAAGTAGTTGTAAGATTCAAATGTATACATTGGATGTGATCTTCACTTCATCTTTGTTCGCTTTCGAGGCATTATACAATTGACTAGTAATCAGCATTTTTGGAGTTTCCTTAAAGAGTCCCTTCCCAAAAAAATCTTAAAAGTTTATTTTGACACTGTCGGAGTAAACAGTGTCTAATTTAACTTTTAAGATTTTTCACATTAATTAGTTATAGGTAAAGCTATAAAAGTATGTTAATAAAAAAAGTATCAGATTTTTTTTAATTTCTCTACTGGAAATTTGTCCCTGTTTTCTTTTCTACTGAATGTTTTTGCTCAAATTTGTACAAGTTTGGATATTTTCATGGACAGCTTCAACTATAGCAGTTAGCTAGGCTATGCTAAGCTCTCCATACCACCGCGCCGGAGATTTGTTCGCTTAGCGGCAATTTGCCGTGGCAGCGGAGTTTTATCCCGGCGCGTAATGCCTTCGCGCTCCACTCGTGCGGTTGTGCGATGACTTCCACCTTTTGACCATCGACAAGAAATTATATGTTTTTCCTGTTGTTTGAAAGTAAATCGTTTGAAGCACTAGTTTGCCCCTAAAAACGGTTGTTTACGGTTGTTTACATACGAGAGAAAAGTAATAACATAAGATCACGCCTGTATTCCCCTAAAGATGGAGGAGGAGTGACGGAGGATTGGCAGAGGTGTATTTTTTTAATTTTTTTTTTATTTATAATGAACTCACTCTTGACCTCGATCTCGCCTGATGGTAAGCGACAGATGAGGTCTACGATGGAGCGAGCGAGCCCAGAAGATGCCTATTAACTCTTGTTTTGAAGGCAGACGGGTCGTATGTGGTAGGGAACACAGAAGCTGGCAGAGAGTTCCACACCTTGGCCGTGCGCACAATAAAAGTTGAGGAAAAGCGCTTAGTACGACAAGACGGTATATCGACCAAGTGCGGGTGGTACCCTGCCGTTCGTCTGGTAGCCCGGTAGTAAAACGGAGATGGTGGGATCAGGTCATGGAGCTCCAGCGCACACTCTCCGAAGTACAATCTGTAGAAAACCGACAAGCTGGCAACGTTACGCCTATGCGCCAGGCTGTGAAGCTTGGACACAAGCATCTCATCGCCTATGAGCCTTTTGGCCCTGCGTTCCACCGAGTCGAGTGCAGCGAGCTGGTATTTTGCCGAGCCATCCCATAGGTGGCTGCAATACTCCATACAGGAACGGACCTGTGCTTTATACAAGTTACAAAGCTGTCCCGGCGTGAAGTATCGCCTCACCTTATTTAGGATGCCCAGCTTTTTAGCTGCAGTCTGTGCTTTTGACTCGATGGTTGGACCGAAGTTGAGATCTGACGTCAACTCCATGCCCAAGAGCTCCAGACGGTCGGTAATGGGTACAGATGTACTAGTATACGTAATAGTACACCAACATTTCAACAGTTTATGTCCCACGTAATAGGGGGTGAGCATATTCCTAATTAACCATTATCCTTTTTCTGGGGCAGTAGGTAAAATTATAACTATCGGCAAATGAACGCAGAACTTTGAAGATTCTTATTATTGTAATATCATTGCTTATTCCTGAAAAAGAAAACATTTTTACAGTTATATAAACGAGCAATGTTACCAAGATCTCAAGAAATCTGAAGAAATACTCAATTTAAATTACCCTTTCATTCTTCTTAGCGTGTCGATGGCAATCTATGTTGTATCCAGAACTGAGCCGAGAATTTGGTGCCTTCAGTAGCGTCTATCAGTTCCTGTAAGGAGTTTACAACAGGACACGGTATTAATATAGGACCCATTAAAGAAAGATAAACTATTTCCAACAAAATGTCCTGAAAAAGGGAAAGTTTCAACTAAGTTAAAATAATTGCCAAAGTTATTAGTCGATGATCAAAGTTAAAACTTACAATTACAGGCAAAGTAAGTTTTAAGTAAGTTTTTAATCAATAAACAGATTTGAATTTGAAATAGGCATTTGCTGGATGGATACCGTTTGGAATACTGTCATTTTCTTAAATACTTAAGTAAGAAGTTAGTATTGCGAAAACAAAACATTAAAACCTCTTTTAAAGTACTTAACATTGAATTGCTGTGGGCAATAAGACTGCTAGCGCTATATCGGCAGAATGTATGGAAGAAGACTTAAAAAACTTTGAACACAATCTAATTAGCTTGTTGTGTCCAGCCTTCTGGTCGTTTTCCCCGCTGACGAGTGATGCGGATGATTTTTTTATGTCCCTTAACTTTTTTTGTTTTTGATACATGTTCATAATACAAAAATAGGTCTGTAAAAAAAACTTATTATGTCGAAGACAATAAAGTTCCCATATGCAAACTAGAAAAGGAGGCGAGACCATTGGTCAACTGCCAGGGATTAACGCAGAAAAGTCTGCAAAGATTCCGTAATATCCGGATTTAATTTTCTAATAAAGAAGGGCCCTCATTTTTCCACTGTCCCGTTGCCACATTGTATTAAGGGCGCAATTCCCGTGTTTTTAAAAAATGTTATTACAAAAACCTTTTATTTTCTTACCTACATTTTGACTGTATTTTAGAAATGATTTTCGCTGATATGAGACACGGAAACTTCGTATTAATATTATAGTTTTGCTAAATAAACCCTAAGTACTACGATTGTACTCATGTTAATTGAATCTCAATGCAATGAAATCTCATTCTGCCTGCCTTTAATTTATTTTATGTTCTAGTTATGGCCAAGGTTTTTTCTTTCACCAAGTTCATCTGAAGTTGGGTTTGTATTTCAGTTTTTGTAATTAATCAAGGCACATTTTTTTTACAGTATGTTAATAAAAAGAGCATCCGCTCTGTGAGAGTATTAATAGATACCGAGGGTACATTCTAGCTATATAATCCTTTTTGGATAGCAAGTAAAAAATACATTACCCGACAAAAATATTATAAAGTGTACTAAAATGAAGAAACGTGCAACACAGAGACGGGCGGTGACATTCCGGTCGCTTCTCGGGTAGTGACGTCACAAACAAAAACATTTTGCATTCGCTTTATGATGTACATATTTCAGCTCTACAGCTCGCCACATTTGGATGTCGTACAACTAGACAGACTTTATAATAGTTTTATACAAAGAGCAACACAATAAACGCAAGATCTCTCGTACGGACCATGAAACTGAATAACTTTTGTCCATGAGTTCTTGAAAGTTTGCCTTAAAAATATTGGACTTTGTGTAGGAACTCATGAGAGCTGATCAATATTTACGGGAAAAAAAAATTCAAAAGTCATAGCACAAAAGTTGTTCCGTTTAGTAGGCCAAGCGACCTCTTGGGAGGTCTTGCGTACTGGATGGAGTTTTGTATTGTGTTGTATTGTATAACGGGCTGGTGTCTGCAACTCCACGTCTGAGGCGCGTATTTTGCGTATGGGTCGGAATATTATTCGATCCACCCCAGCTCCACGAGAAACGTCAGCAGCGCCTTGGTGTTGCTGACGATCTCGCGAAGAGTACCTGGGTTACCGAAGTACTTTGCCCTGTATGGGGCAACCTCTGGGCAGTGCAGAAGCACGTGGGCTGCTGTTTCGTCTACCTCCATGCAGGCTCGGCACAGTGGCAGTTATTATTTATTAATTAATGGCTGCTGTAATTGTGCGCAGCTGTGGTTTTGTGATCCGAAGCGCCTGTTTAGTGAAGCGGCCGTCGATGCTAGGAAGAGCTTCCATGGCCTGCCTGCACTCACCGTGGTCCAGCCACAGTTTGTGGTGTTGTTTTTTGGTGCGTTTCCTTACCAGTGTACGTAGGTACCCAAATGGTAGTGGCACGATAGGTGCGGGGCCCGCTGGTACCATGCTCGATCCCCTTCTAGCAAGTTCGTCCGCAGCGTCGTTGCCTCGGGAGTCGCTGTGTCCTTTGATCCATTGGATGGTTATTTTGTTGAGATTACCAACCTTATTTAGGCGCTGGTGACACTCATGTATTAGCCCACAATTGACTGTTTGGCTGTTTAGTGCTTGCAGTACAGCCATGCTGTCCGAAAGTATGCGAATAGAGTGGCCCTCAACCTTCCTTGCCATGATGATGATACTGGATGGAGTTTACAGTTCATAATTTACGGTTCCACCCTAACAGCCAGTGTAGGTTTTTAGTAGGTTTCAGTTGATGAAACCCAACGATTTTTAATTTGTGAAATACCAGAGTGGTACCTCAGTTTTCCCGCACATGCGCAAGTTGAGTTCATCTCTCTTGGTCTTTGATTTCTGTCTCCACGTTAAGGCGGAAAATCACCGCGGCGCACGAGAGGCTACGCTCGTGCCTCAAGTTTCATTTTACAAGATAATATATGTAATCGTGTCCACTGTAATGAAATGAAATGTTTATTTGCTAGAATTGTAGTTCGTGTTGCAATCGACTTCTGCGCTGCGTGTTGCGGGTTCAATCCCCGCATGGAACAAATATTTGTATGACCTTCAGGTAGTTTTTTCTGGTCTGGCTGTTTGTGTATGTGAGTTTAAATGTTTGTAAACGCACCCACGATATAGGAGAAATTCCTTGTGTGGGGCAACGTTTTTTAGTAAAAAAAGAACAATATATCACTAAAATTAACATGGAAAATTATGGAATACATCATCAATCAATCAATGAACTTTGTTATTGTAGCCGAGGCGGCTTTAACGCACGAGCTACCAGGCGAGAGCGTTATAGATCCGAGCACAGCAGTAATAAATTTTCACGTGAATTAAACGACGTTTTCCAATACACTTCGGAGAAATTAAACACCGGAACAAAAAGTAATTTGTAATTAATCAATATGAAACGATGATTTAATTTGATTTTTTTCCGGGCTTTGCCTTTTCATACTGAAGGAGAAATAAAGGCATAAACAAACTGCCTAATATGCTTTTTTAATTTAGAACTGCCGGCTATAGGGATTTGAGCAGTTGTTTTCGTTCATTTATTCTGCTTCGCATATAATTAAATTTTTAAATATTTCTTAAAACCAAAAAAAAATCATTTAAAATATAAAAAAGTAGCCCACCGTTATCGGGAACAGGGTCCAAGCTACCGGCGGTCAGGGCTCCAGAGAAAGGAACCTCCTAACAATACGAGCCGTGTCCAGGAGTACCGCTTTCTGTATCAAGCCCTTGATCCAGCTGCCTAACGAGAGCCTCCTCAGGTATTGGTCGAGGCTCTTGGAAATTAAGCCATTGGCAGATACGACTATCGGCACAATGATCGCTGAGTCCACATCCCACATGTCCACAGCCTCGCGAGCCAAGTCAATATACTTGATTTGCTTATCTTTCTCGGCTTTCACGAGGTTCTCATCATGCGGGACTGTTATGTCAACAATCATTGCGCGCCACTCTGATCGATCCACCACCACTATATCAGGCTTGTTGGCAACAATAGTCCTGTCAGTGATGATGGAGCGATCCCAGTACAATGTGATATTGCCATGTTCAAGAACTGGGTCGGGCTCATACCTGTAGTACGGCACTTCCGATTCCACAAGGCTGTATTTTAGAGCAAGTTGCTGATGGATAATCCTGGCTACAAGGTTGTGTCTATGCAAGTACTCTCCGTTAGCTAGACGTGAACAACCGGAGATAAAGTGTCGAATTGATTCACCCGGACGGTGGCATGCCCGACATATGTCAACCGTGCCGTCCTTCACAATAAATCTCCGGTAGTTATTCGTTATCATAACTTCATCCATAATTGCACATGAGCAGTTGTTTATTGTTATCCGTGATGAAACAGAAAAAATAAAAGCCCGTGTTACGATAAAAGAAAAAAAAGCACACGTGTGAAATACATTGCACTTTTAACCTAATCGTAGTGCAATAAGTTCGAATGCCGCGCGGCGTACTACACAGGGGGGCATTTCCGCTGCTCGTAACCGGCCCCGGTTCAGTCCATAGTCCGGAGCGAGAGGGAATGGGAAGCAGTCACTTCCTTTTGCGAAGCAGTCATGCTAGCGAAGGTGGTGGCCGGGCGTTTGAGGGAGGGGTTGCAGGTTGTCCGAAAGATATGCCATGGCCTCGACGGCCTCATTGCCTAGTCGGTACAAGTCTGACACTCATCCCATAATCATCAAATAACTTCCCGCGCTCTGGGCGGAGCGGGGGAAGATAATTGATGATTTACCATCCGCAAAAAATATTCATATGGCTAAATACGACAAACAACATGAAGTATTCTGAGAACCGGTGAGCAAAATAAAGTAGCCCCAAAAATGAGCCGACCTACAGATATTATAGTTTGTGCCACATTATTTTCAGTTCGTCTGTCCACAAAGAACACCAGATTATTTTATTTGAATGGAAGTTATTGCTTATCCATTTGGATGACGATACACCCATAAATAAATCGTCATAAAAGCGTATTTTATGAACGGGCCAGGCCTTTACTTTGCTATCATATGTGGCTAAGATAAAATGGCATAAGAATATTTAATATAAAACGTTTACAAACTTTTTTTTAATAAATAAACTCGTTAGTCAACTAGTCTATTTCCAGGTATTTTAAAATGCAAGTGGGTTTTAGTTACAAATTTCTCAGAAGTAACTTACGTAGATATGTCTAGATCATATGAATAGATATTCCTTTGTGAAGTATCACAAAAGAATATCTATTCATATGATCTAGATAAATATATCGATGATATATCGAATATTTCGTAATTCAAGGAGAAGCTTGAATTACGTAATATTCGAATGATAATACAAAACACGTTATACTACGAGTACACTAAATATTCAATTTGTTTTACTTTATTTTAATCTTACTCTGTTTGCTCAGAAAGCCGAATATTTGCTCGTTGTTCAACACCAGGGGGGCCATTTTATGGGACTTATGTTTCTATTAGATCATGACTACTGTGATAGTAAAACGGGTAGTTATATTCCATACTAGCTGGCACCCGCGGCTTCGCTCTCGTGATATCGAAAAAAAGTATCCTGTGTTATACCAGACTATAGCCTACCTCAGTGCCAAATTTCATCAATATCCGTTCAGCCGTTTTGACGTGAAAGAGTAACAAACATCCATACAGCCATACATCCTCACAAACATTCGCATTTATAATATGAGTAGGATAGGATAATGGATAGCTCATTCATACGTAAGCAATTTTATGTGTTCTTAATAGAGCACTCGTTATGTGTTGAATTTATAACTTTACGCCCAGCTGGAGGCCTGAGGGGCTAGAGGCTATCGCAAGTCACAGAATTTTAAAGAAAATAAACAAATACAATTTTTTAAGATCTGCAAGGGTAGGTACGGCAATGAGTACCACGGCGAAGCGGAGAAGGGACGCCTGCGTGTCAGCAGCTGCCTTCGCACGATGGAGCCGTCGCGTTGCGGTGTCGGGGCGACGTCGCTTGCAGATGTTTGAGGAGTGATATCCGTAAGAGCAGCCAGACAGTGAGGATGAAGATCTAGAGGAAACCAGTAAATGAGAAGAGTTCGAAACGCAAGAGTATTGATTAATGAATTACTTAATTTCACTTATATTGTTTATTGGGGTAATGGTGGCTTTTCTAAGGAGTACACGCTTAAATGTGGCGTGAGACAGGGCGGACTAACATCCCCGACCATGTTTAACTTGTATGTAAACGGGCTGATAGATGAGCTCAGCAGGGCGGGCGTCGGCTGTCACATGTGCAATGACCAGTTAATAACTTGAGCTACGCCGACGACATGGTCCTGCTGAGCCCGTCTGTCGAAGGCCTCCGAACACTGTTATCCATTTGTGAAAAATATGCTTTGACACATGGACTAAACTACAATGTTAAAAAGTCAGAAGTCATGATATTCAGACATGATAGAACATGTAGCTTTAAGCCAGTAATAACGCTTGGTGGCACTCGGCTAAACATCGTTTCGAAATTTAAATATCTAGGTCATGTAATAAAAGACAATCTTAAAGATGATGACGATATGGAAAGACAAAAGAGGTCCATAGCCGCAAAAGGCAATATGTTGGCACGTCGTATCGCTCGGTGCAGTAACGCCGTAAAGATCACCCTGTTCGTGGCTTACTGTCAGGCGTTCTACACCTGCTACCTATGGAAGAACTACACACAGCGGACGTACCACGCGCTACGCGTGCAGTACAACAATGCCTTCAGAGCTATGCTCAACCTGCCGTGGAGGTGTAGTGCGTCTGGCATGTTCGCTGAGAACAGGGTGGACGATTTTTATGCAATAATGAGGAAGCGGGCCGCCTCCTTCATGTCCCGAATAAGATCCGCTAAAAATGTAATTGTCTGGGCTGTGTATGAAGTGCAAATTTAATATTTGTGATTTGTAATTGTCTAATTAATGTATTTAAAATTGTATAATAATAATAATGTCTAAATCGTATCTATTTTCTCTTGTTTTTTTTTTTGTATTATGTAATTTGTATTTTTTTTATGTGTAATGTATAATTGTAATTATGGGTGTACTACCTGAAATAAATGAATTTTATTTTATTTATTTATTTTTATTGTGCACACTGTTAAAAATTATGTAATTTTACATGCAAAAAAATTACATAATCCTGTAAAATTCCCGAAAAATCTGGGAAATTTAAGGAAAAATATGAAATTTTACATAATGTTCGTCAATTTTACATTTTTTCGTTAAAATCAACAATTTTTATGTAGTTTTAAATAAAATTTATGTAATAATCACTAAGCCATGGATATTTACATAAAATCTGTAAAATTACATGGATTGTTTGGGATAAATACATATTCGTATGTATTTTTACGATGGAAAAGGGAATTTTACATAGGTATCTCGTAATTTTACCTAATTTCGTGAGAAATACATTTGTATGTAAATTTACTTACGTCTTATGTAATATTCCGAAAAATATCAGTAAAATTACAAAAAACATAGTGATATTTCCCAACATTTTTAAAATTTTACATATATTCTGTAGAATCTACTATTTAAATGGTCTTTTTACATAATAAATATGTTATAATCACTAAGTAATGGAAGTTTACATAAAATCTGTAAAATTACATGGAATGTTTGGGACAAATACTTTTTGAAATGTGTTTTCAGCAGTTAAAACGGGAATTTTACAGAAAAATCTCGTAATTTTACCAATTGTTTGTGAAAATGCATTTTTATGTAAATTTTCTTATGTCTTATGTAATATTCCGAAAAATATCAGTAAAATTACAAAAAAACATAGTGAAGTTTCCCAACATTTCTTTAATTTTACATAAATTCTGTTGAATTTACTGTTTAACTGGTCTTTTTACATAATAAATATGTAATAATCACTAAGAGATGAAAGTTTACCTAAAATCTGTAAAATTACATGGAATGTTTGGGACAAATACTTTTTCTTATGTGTATTTAACAATTGAAACGGGAATTTTACATAAAAATCTCATAATTTTACCAATGTTTTGTGAAAATGCATTTTTATGTAATTTTACTCACGTCTTATGTAATATTTCAAAGAATGACATTAAAATTACAAAAAAACATTATGAAATTTCCAAACATTTCTTAATTTTTACATATTTTCTGTTTAAATGTGTCTTTTTACATAATAAATATGTAATAATCACGAAGTGATGGAAGTTTACATAAAATCTGTAAAATCACATGGAATGTTTGGGACAAATACATTTTTTATGTGTTTTTATCAAATAAAACGGGTATTTTACATTAAAATCTCATAATTTTACCTAATTTTGTGAAAATTACATTTTTATCTGAAGTTACTCACGGCATAGGTAATATTCCAAAGAATGACAGTAAAATTACAAAAAACATAATGAAATTTCCTAACATTTCTTTAATTTTACATGTATTCTGTAGAATTTACTATTTATATGGTCTTTATACATAATAAATATGTAATAATCACTAAGTGATGGAAGTTTACATAAAATCTGTAAAATTACATGGAATGTTTGGGACAAATACATTTTTTATCAAATAAAACGGGTATTTTACATAAAAATCTCATAATTTTAACCAATTTTGTGAAAATTACATTTTTAAGTAAAGTTAAGCACGTCATAGGTAATATTCCAAAGAATGACAGTAAAAAACATTATGAAATTTCCTAACATTTCTTTAATTTTACATGTATTCTGTAGAATTTACTATTTAAATGGTCTTTTTTTTTGTTGGCCTGTGCTGTCCCACTGCTGGGCAAAGGCCTCCCCCATTTTCTTCCACATTTCCTTGCGCTGTGCCTTCTCCGACAAGTCGGTTAGGAACGAGTCTAAATCGTCACGCCAGCGTTTCAAGTGCAAGGGGTTCCCAATAACAGCCTAGGAACTCAAGGCAACCTCACCTGCACGTGGTACACCCTGCTTTCGACCAACGAGGCTCTGGCGACCCGCCAACCCGCACTAGACCAGCGCGGCGGGTTATGGTCCAAACCCCCCATAAATATGGAAAGCACAACAATAATAAATGGTCTTTTTACATAATAAATATGTAATAATCACTAAGTGATGGAAGTTTAGGTACATAAAATCTGTAAAATTACATGGAATGTTTGGGAATCGTTTAGGTACTTAGAGTATAAATTAAAATCAAATCTGTAGCTGGCCTCTAAAATGGGTAGTAGAAACGCGTTCCGTATGTCTTTCGCTATCCAGATGACCAGGGTGCCTAGCCAAAATGCCAACCGTTTAGGTACCTACAGTTTACATTAAAATCAAATCTGTTTATAGCTGGCCTCTGAAATGTCAAACGTGTGTAAAACGCGTTCCGTATGTCTCCCTTTCTAGATGACCAGGGTGCCTACTCAAGATGCTAACCGTTAACGCTCCGTAGCGAACGAAACGCAACTGTCTCTGTCGCATTAATCTGGAAGAGTGATAGATTTCCCTATCGTTCGCTACGGAACGAACGATTGTCATCCCTATGACAATTCATAAAGTTTATTTTTTAGGGTTCCATAACCAAATGGTAAAAACGGGACCCTTTATCTAAGACTCCTCTGTCCGTCTGTCTGTCTGTCACCAGGCTGTATCTCATTATCCCAAAATTACCACTACCTAAAGCTAGTTGACACTACCTAAAGCTAGTTGACACTACCTAAAGCTAGTTGACACTACCTAAAGCTAGTTGACACTACCTAAAGCTAGTTGATATTTGAAGCAAGCAACACGAGTGGGATAGCTACAATAAGGTATAGAGAACGTTTCATTTCTAATAATAATGTAGCTTCTCATATCGTGAACATTTTTTCCATATCACACAAACATGGTAGGTATAGAAATAATAGAAAAATCCATAAAAATATTTGACCATTAAAAAACCCTACGCTGCTTTTTCCACTAAATTTTGTGGCAAAACCCTTAAGTTGGCACCCCTGATTCTTGAGTGCCCAACCACAGCCCAACCCAACACTCACCATACTGACCGATATAACTTTTATTGAATCTCAATCTAGTGCAACAACGTAATCATAGCTATAAAGTTTAATAAACTAGGTACCTTGTTTTCAGTATGAAATATTACTTTTGTTTTAACTGAATGTTTTATTATTTCCATTTTGCTTCCTGTCCCAAAAATAAAAATAAATACAACTAAAACAATGTTGAAGTTGGCAGAAGAATATCTAATAAAATAAAAAGGATAATTTAAAAGCGTGCCTCAACCTTTTAGGCGACTAAAATGACACAAAAATCTGTGAAAGAGTTTTATTTATTACTCGGTATTTAGTTTCACCTTCACATCTTCATTTTTTTAAACAAAAATTATGTAGATTTACGAACTTTTCTAATCTGCCCTACGCCTTTTTTTAAATCTGAGTTGGCAACACTGTGCCGCCGCCGCGGGCGCACTCATTCCCGCCGAAATCATAGTAATGGTTGGTAGTTGGTACTGCGGCACCACGTACCTACCAAAAAAAGGATTGTGTGTGAGGATTATTGGTTTTGTATCCAGTAAAAACACAAACCAATGCATAATGCTTACTATAACAATAACAACCTTGAACAAGTTTTAACCTGCAGTGTTTGTGCTCACATCACCAGTCGCCACACCATATTACTACCTACTAGTAAGTATTACATATACTTTTAGTTTCTTGCATCAAAAATCTAGTGAAATCTGCATTAGACCGTAAAGTGTTACGTAATAAATACCTATGATTGTTTTAGAAAGAACTTGTGGATTGTGGAAGCAGCTTGCACTTGCAGTTGATTGATTCACGTTCAGTTCAAGTCCAGGGTGGACGAATCTTGTTGAAGTCGTTTGCCATTATATAAATGTAAGTACTTACCTGCGTATTATATTATAGGTATTATACATCTAAATTTAAAATAGTCCAAGCCGTAATTTGATTTTGTAGGTTATTAACATAACAACCGATTCGTTGCGTGTTCCATTTTCAAAAACTTGGCTGTGGCGGGCGAACAATTTGTTTCATGACACGACAGGCGTGTCATATGCATCACGCATGCAGCAAAAAGCAATGATACATTTTTTGATTAAAGCTGCTACGCAAATAATTAGTCACTAGCGCCATTAAATTAAATTATTCTTTCACAGTCCCTACTTAAAACATGCCGGTCGTGAAAATTTGGTCGGCAGACCAAACAGTAAAGAAAGCTGTGCCAATATTGGAATTAACTGTGGAAAATGTAATACAGACAGGTAAATTCTAAATTAATTAGACTTTTCGTAATGAAATCTTTTTAGTGTGTATAGATTGTAGAGTAGGTAGACTATAGTTGGATACTGTTAAGCAATAATGTGCTGTCAAACCACATTTAATTTGCAATAAGATGTCAATTATAAAATTTGATGGTTACAGTTGACTTAAGTACCTATTGCTAATTTTTGGTAAACATTATCCAATTAATTATGTAGATTGTATATATTTAGATGCCCCTATTTTCTGTCACTTAATTAGATGTATTCGTGCAGTTATACATTACGTACAAACTTGATATACATATGTGAATTCAAGTACTAAGCAGACATTTAATTACATTGTACCACATAAGTAGCGCTAACTTGAAAAGTCACAATTACTTAGGTACAGAAATTTGTTAAACATACCTATTATTAGTGATCGGTCACAAAGTTTAAATTTCATGGCAGCGTTCAAAAGGTTATTAACCATTATCAATAAGTTTAGCTGAATTTTACTACACAGATTGCTTTAATGGTCCCCGGTAAGCTCGGTTCTCCATACAAACTTAGTTACACTCTCATTTTAAAACGAGTTGCTAGTTTGCTCTGAAACTTAGTACTTACAATAGCATAAGGTATATCTATATCTGTAATTAGTTAATGTAACTTCAAATGCCATAGTTGAAAAAAATACAGTTATTTAAGTTTTTCATACAAAATATATTTTTATTCTATTTCATTTGTTCTATTAACTGGAGCTATATAAACTAATTAATTACAGACCTATATATACCTCATGTCATTGTATGTGCAAAGTTTCATTACAATCCAACCCGTAGTTTTATAATGAGAACAAAACTCCGTTTGTGAGTGAAGTTAATTGTATGTATTTAGCAATAGAGGTGACATGAATATAATGTGCTTTTAGTTTCTGTAGTAAGCTTGCTTTGGAACTGGAGTAGTAGACCGTGCAAAATTGGATGAGCTACCTCAGGATACAATGATGCCGCAACTGCATTGTGGTTAGTGAAATACCACAAAATTTAGTAAGTTTGTTATATGTTATAATTATTGTCATTGTATTTATATCGGAGCATCGTTATTAATAGCGTAAGCGCCATCGACAAAAAGGTCCCTTTTTATAGAAAATACCACATATGTATATTTGTGATGTTTTCAGACAAAAGGTAGGCTACCACATGGTTCGTTAATGATAAAGTGATTTCTAATCGAATCTTTATGGCAGTAGCACCTTATTGATAACCGACAATAAGTTAGACAATAAGTAGTTTTGAATATTCCCATATACCGGATGGAATTTTTAAATGGGTCAGTGAGATATATAATGGAACTCTTCAATAATAGAAGGTAAATCGGTCGTGATTGCTGCAATGGCTTGGATGTTTATTGTTTATACAACATCATGACGTAACATCACGCCTGTATGCTCTGAGACAGTACGCAGATGTGTTCAATACACCCAGATTTCCACTGATTGGGGATAAGCCTATTACCATGACATGTATGGTTATTAATGTAAATCCAATTCATAGCGATTTATTTGGGAACATCTAAAAATGGAAAAATAAATAAAAATCATTTTTTGCAAAAAATAAACCAACTTCAAAAAAAATCAAAAAAGTCTTTTGAAAAAAGTTTTTTTGAAGTCGGTTTTTTTTTTTTTTGCAAAAACGTTTTTTATTTGATATTTTACAGTTAGTATTTTCTGTGGTGTGGTGAATAATTTTGTGTTTCACTCGGTGGCAAAAATTACCGTGTAAGTTCGGTGACAGTACAATATTATGGTAGGGTCATTTCGCCGGTATCGCGACCACCTTCAGTAGGCGACCATTTGACGGACTAAGTTTCTTTAAATCAAAATAATAGTATTTGTAGAGGTAACATAAATAAAAAAATAATCTAACGTGCTTTATAAATAATTATGAAATGGGAATTTACACAGTTTGAAACAAATGGCTTAAGCCAGAGCCAAAAAAAAATTGTTAAGTGCACAAATATTATAATTATTTGTAATAATCATTGAAATATGTTGGAACCATCCGTAGGTTCTTATTAAAGCTATTACTGTATATTTTTTGTTCATGTTAATTGTAATCATTTAAAATTAAAAAGTATATATATATTACAGCAAATGAAAGGAATATAAACGGATCTAAGATTTTTTTGATGGATGGCACAGAAATAGAAGACAATGAAGCTCTCAAAGAACTCCAAAATGAGGTTATACTTATAGGGGATACTTGGGAACCTGATCAAAGCGATAATCAAAGTCACACAGCAACAGCGTCTACAATCACGGCTCCTAATTCACCAACGACAAGCACAGTTAGCAATAACAGCGACACAAGCATAAATAGCTTTGCGTTTGACATACCCTATGACAAACTTCCATCGACGCTTTTGACAAAATTACATGATTGTGAACCGATTTCAAATACCGATGTCAACACTATCGTGAGAACTGTAACAGATGAACTCTTCCAAGAATCAAAAGTAGCATCAAGATCAGCTTATAGAGTGGTTGCACGGGATTTGTGTGACAAATTTCCACAACTATATGATAGAGATGCTGATACAAAAGAACTAATTGGAACAGGCTACCATACAATTTTTAAAAAAATTGAAGAAAGAGTTCATTATCTCCAAAGGCCGAATAAAAATAGAGGTATACGTGACGATACCTTAGGATCAAGAAAGAAATCTAGAGTCGTCAGAAATTTGAGTGCAGGCTGTAAGGAATGGCAACCCAGTGATCCCGGTAATGTGGATCTTGAAACTTTAGAATCTAAAAAGGACTGGCTTAAATCGGTTTCTTCTATAAAGGAAAGAGATGAATCACAAGTTGAATTATACATGAACGAGACCTATGCACAGCAAAGGATATTTCTGAACTCGGCACCTACTATAACACATATTCTTGACGAGTGGCCAGTATTGTTAGAGGAGAAATATATGATTTCGCATTTTGATCGTCTTTGTGCCTTGAATTCTGGCCAGTGCATGGACGCCTTTCAAAACAAAACGACGGCATTGAACGAGCGATTGAAAGCTATGATCGCGAAGAAAAAAAATGAGTGCACTGTTAATGACAATAACTTAAATCACAACCTACAGATGGTTGCAACTTATTTCAATGAAGATATAAAACACATATTCCAAACACATGAGGTATCTATAACATATATATATATATATCTTTTTTCATGCATAACTTTCATAATTTTCTTCCGGATGTGGTTCCATGCTAAATATAGTAGTTCCATTTACTAATCTTATTAACTTTTACTTTTTCAGGAACCATTAACTAGGGTTCTAGTTGCAACAGAGCTATCCAAAGTAGCTGCGCCAAACATTGTATTTTTAGGTGAGACTTAATTTTTATTACAATGATTAAATGCCTTACCTGCGAAGCATAAAACTGTATGTTTCGTATAATTAATCATAATATAATTTATATGTGACCTACAGTGTTAAAACGTAAATGTATTGAATAAACTTGTTGCCCTAGTGAAACAGGTTAATACAAGTCTCGTGCAGCTTAGTTGTAAAAGGGCCTTAAGTATTACTAAATCTTATTCCCTTTTAAAACTGCGCTGCTCGGACTTGTACCCTTATTCACTAATAGGGCCACTTAACGTAATACGATACGTATTTTAATTAAGACTGATATGCATGTATAACCATTACTGGTAATATTTTATTATTTTATTTAAATCTAGTCTAGTGATCAGTTTTTGAGGTCCCGGTTTTTAAAGTAAGTACGTTATTTTACAATTTGGGAGCCTATATTGCCTGTTTTAACCATTTTATTTTTTGCCAACAGATAATGAAAATATATATTACTTGCTGGTAGAAAAAACTATTGTTAGCGAAACTGCGAGTCTGTCTACGTCGTTACAACTATTGATGGCGGCTTACTTCAACTTGAATATGGAATATCCAGTGCAGTGTCAAAACACATTAGAATTTATACAAAGGTATGTTTTTAAGATAAATCCTAAAGAAGGAAGTAAAGTCCGTAAAGGACGCACGCTGAATAAAGTATTGTCATTAATGAGTAAACTTAACATTATATAAAATATATTATGTCATTTACATGCGGTTATTGTGGCGAGAATTTCTCCTCAGTGATTTCCTACAATAACCATCAAAAAAATCACAGGTTCTGTAAAAATGTTAAATTTCCGTGTGTTGATCCTTTGTGTAAGAGTATTTTCAATAATTATGAGTCTTTTAGAAATCACAATTTTAGATTGCATCAGCCTGGGACTAGTACTGATAGTCCACGAGTTGACATTTATTCAACCTATTATAAGTGTACAAAATGTAATCAGAGAATATTGTTAAAAAATGTCAAATACCATTCAAGAACTCATGATATTCAATCTGGAAAAGCGGTAACTTGTCCATATAATCTTTCATCTGAAACAACTTCATGTGGTTCGTCTACTTTTACTAGTATACCATCATTAAAAAGTCATGTGTATCGCAATCATTTTAATTCTATTTCGAATTTGACAGATCAAGAATTTTTAAACCCGAACAGCCTAGATCACGTTCAGTCTACTACTAGTGATATTCCAGATTGTAATACGAGTATGTCTGACGAGTTAGAAGTCAAGACGGATCTTAATAACGATACTGAGTTGTTATTTTTGAAACCATTGCTGTTACTTTTACTCAAGTTAGAGACACGAAATCTTCTTTCTCAAGATGCTATTCGCAGTGTGGTGGAAGGTTATTCAGATGTCCATGAAAATTCTTTGAAAAATATTAAAATTAAATGTCTATATGCGCTTGAAACTTATCCAGATTCTAAAGAAGCTATTGAGAAACATGTTTTCAATTCGACCTATGAAGATAGTATGAATGGCAGTTGGTCTAAAAAGTTGACAAGCAAGTACTTAAGATTTAAACTTTACTCGGAACTTTGTAACATTGTGTTACCAATTTCTATAATGTTAGGTAGAAACAATTTTAACAAAATGTGTTCCTTACAATATGTACCAGTTATAGACACCATTAGAACGTGGTTTGCAGATAAGACATTTCTTGAACAATTTCAAAATCCAAAAAGTAAAGTAAATTATGTTTTAAATGATATAACATGTGGCTCAAAAATGTGTAATAACGAATTTATAAATAATCCAAACACATTAAAAATAATAATGTATCAAGACGCCTTTGAAGTTTGTAATCCCTTGGGATCATCTAAGATCAAACATAAAATACTAGGAGTTTACATGACGCTGGTAAATGTTTTTCCTTATAATAGGTCTAAAATAGATAACATGAAACTGGTATTATTGTGCAAGGAAAAACATTTAAAAGAGTTCGGTCATGATAAAATTTTTGGTAAATTAACGGAAGACCTTAGAAGCTTAGAAACACGTGGAGTGTATATTAAAGAGTGTAATCAGATTATTTATGGCACTCTTCTGACAATAATTGCTGACAATTTGGGAAGTCATACCATTGGTGGTTTTGTTGAAAACTTTAATGCAAAACATTTTTGCAGGTTTTGTTTAATTGAGAAAGAACATTTTGCACAAAATCCAATTCTTTTAGGAAAAAAAAGAACCCTTGAAGACTATAACGAAGACGTAAAAATCTCTAGCCAATTACATGACGGTGGTTGTTCATCGGTTCATAATCGAGGGGTTAAACAGGACTCCGTTTTTAATCAACTCGAAAACTATCATGTCATTGACGGTTTGCCTCCGTGTTTAGGACATGATTTATTTGAGGGTGTTGTGCAATTTGACATCGCTTTAGCTATCAACTATTTCATTAATAACAAAAGCTTTACACCAAATTTTTTAAACATGAAATTGGAACGTTTGTCAAAAATAGAAAAAAAAAGTATGCCACCACCCTTTAAAGCTGGCTCTGTTAAAATAGGGGGTCAAGCTCTTGAAAACTGGCATTTTCTAAATTATTTGCCGCTAGTTTTATTAAACTCAGTAAATATTGACGACCCTGTCTGGCAAATGATAATAAAGTTGCGGGAAATAGCACAACTTATTTGCGCATATGAGATATCTATTGGCCAAACAGCTTTATTATCATCTGGCACAAAAGAATATTTAATACTTAGGAAACAGTTGTTCCCTAATATTCCGCTAAGACCTAAACATCACTACCTGTTACACTATGGTGAATTGACGAGAATTCATGGACCGTTGATCTATTCTTGGACGCTTAGATTTGAAAGCAAACATAGGTTTTTCAAAAACGTTGTCCGACACCTTCCAAATTTCATCAATATCACACGTTCACTAGCAAATCGTCATCAACTACACGAGGGTTATCTTTCCCAGGGTATTCGGTATGATACCAAATTATTTTCTAAACATTCTCGTATGAACAGGATCGACGAATTACCGTCAAGCGTTAGGTGCTTGATTTCTAACATCACCTCTGGAATAATCCACTCGGCTTCACAAATAAGTTACAGGGGGATAAATTATGCAATAGGCGATTATCTTCTCTATAAACAAGAAGAAAACGTACTGAATTTCCTTGAAGTAGAGATGATTTTATTTAGTGATACGTATGAAAATCCATATTTCATTGGATGTAATAATAAATTTCAATATAATTCAGAAATAGGCTTATGCCAAAAGCTTTTTACACTTGAATCAGATCTTAATGAAAATAAAATATGCAGTGATTACCAAAGCTTGCTACATTTTAACACTTATAGAACACATAATATTGACAATTGCCATTTTATATGTCTGCATCATGCTTTTTTAGATTTGCTTTAGAAAGAGACATAATATGTGACAAAATTCACGAATTGGACCAATTATTAATATTAGCTTGGCCCCAAAACCAACACAGCTGATAGTTAGGTCGTTCAATAGGTCTTTAAATCTACTTCGTTTCGTTCTATAGGCACTAAGTTGGATTCTATTGCAGAACTGAGATATTCATATGTTCTACGTTCGAAATGAGTTCGCGTGCAAGTGAGTGGAATGTTTAAATTGTTACACGAATATATCTAAGTGACAGAAAACGGGGGCCTACATATATATGTACAAAACTAAATGCAAAATATCGCCGTGGTCGTGCTGTGTATTATCACACCTTCGCGGTTAATTAAGATAAACTTCCCAGTTCATGGTCTGCATTCCCTATTCATCTTTTGCTGGGAACTAATCTGTTCGGGTTATTCCCAGCTGTTACCACCAAGCAAGTTGTTACCAGTGGTAACAATAATATCCCAGTCGTTAGCACTAACTACGGGCGGTAAGTACTGGGATTTTTTTTTCCCAGTAGTTACCACTAACATTTTGTTACGAGTTCAATAGTGATAAAACATCTTAATTAGTATAGTATAAATATAGTGTGCTTAATTAATAATAATTATATTATGTCAACTATAGTGTTTCAGTAAAACTGCTTTAAAACTAATCAAAAACATTTACGTTCATTAGTAACTACTCAGTCATGTTTTCTCAGTCGTTTACATTAAATATATTTTATTAATTGTATTTTTAATTATTTATACGAACAAATAAATAAATCATATGTTTTTGATCAGTTTTAAAGCAGTTTACTGAAACACTAATCGCCATATGTGTCGTTTCCAAGCAATAACTCCCACTTTGTCGCTTGCCATAAGGACGCTTTGACAGGTTATTCGTATTACGATACCAGCAAATCTCGTCCTTATGGTAAGCGACAAAGTGGGACCTTTAACTCTACACTTGGACACATATATATATTTATTAAATCATTCTATAATCATACTCTTTTACCAATTTCTAAGGTATTTAGCAGTATTGAACTCTAACAAAATGTTGGTGGTAACTGCTGCGAAAAATGTTCGCATCTTTTACTACTGCGAAATAAAATTTTCCAGTTGTTACCAGTGGTAACAACTTTGAGGTAACTGGTAACAGCTGGGAATAACCATCTGTTGCTGTAATGATCCGTTTCCCATTTGCGTCTTTCATCATGTGACCAGCTCATCGCCATTTCTATTGTTAGAAAAACACGCGTAATAAAGATAACACACAGATAGGAAATAGGTTTCCGTTATAGGGGTTTATATACCTATATATTTTTTGAAAAATTACTTCATAGTTGGTACACACATCTGCACACTCTTAAAGACCATTTTTTTCCTAATTTATTTTCGTGTCGAGTAGTGCAGGCTGTGAGCGGTTTATAATGGTTTCGGAATACCCATCAATAATACTTTATTAGGCACTAAATAATTTACGTGCTACTTAAAAGACTCATAATTATAAATATACAAATATACTGTAAGGCATATTATGTATTATCTACGTCAAATAAAACGGAAATGATGTGCAGAATCTTCCTTTGGCACACATGTATATACGGTGGACCAAGCTATTTGGTTTACAATTTAACATGCAAATTACATTGTAATAAATTAATGTAAACCAAATAGCTTGGTCGACCGTACTGGATGAAGCCAAAACAA
Organism: Ochropleura plecta; assembly: GCA_905475445.1. Taxonomy (NCBI): domain Eukaryota; kingdom Metazoa; phylum Arthropoda; class Insecta; order Lepidoptera; family Noctuidae; genus Ochropleura; species Ochropleura plecta. The sequence continues at coordinate 12,857,790 of FR997731.1, read as the reverse complement.
CAGTTTTGACCTAATTCCTAAAAGAAACCCTTACCTCCTTCGCGCCACGGTGTCATAGCGTAAACGTATCGTAAGCGTATCGTAAGCCGCGCGTACGATAGCAATACGAGCAGGAACATCTTTAAACAAGTCCGCACATGAAGCGGTGTTGCAGCGAAGCGTAGGAGGTGTTTATTGTATGTATTTATTGTAGCGTCGTAAAGATACGCTTACGATACGACTACGCTTACGCCCCGTGTGCGAAGGGCTTTAGAATAATGGTTTCCTCATTTATTGTACGCATGGATGTATTTGCGAAAATGTTATAATAGCTATTTATGCAACTGTCACGTTAGGCAGGGACTTTTGATACGAGTGCCATTTTTCAAAGTTGTTGTCTTATCATGTTGTCTGACATACTGTCATTATAATACGTTTATTTTAACAGTAAGGCATCAGAGATCTCCCAAGTGGTTAGACTGACATCATTTGAAATTTTTGTTTTCGAGATATAATATATAAATCGTTAGCAATTTTTAGCAAATGTACAGGTCCTCAAAGAACTCTGTTGACATACTGTCATTAAAACACGTTTATTTTAACAGTAAGGTAAGTAATTCAATAAGACATAATATATAATTTATGTACTGGATTGCTGTTAGCTTTTAATTTATCGTTTTATATGTTACTGTAATAACCAAGACGGTTACATTGTTGTTACATTATTCTGCAGGGCTCGTTTTGCCCGCAGGTGACACAGCACACACATCAGGTTTGTAAAACTTATAGTCAATTTATCTGAAAGCTGAAATGCTGCCACCAATTTTTTCCCACATTGGCTTATAAAGTCTAGTAAATATAAAGACTGCCTTCAATGCTTATATACAGTGTCGCATTCCTTTAAAATAATGAGCCTGCGGTAGCTAGTTTCATTATAGAGAGGTCTCTGTACCATTCATTTCGTTGACACTTATAACTAGACCTCTGCTTAACACATTGGCACAGTCTGTAGGAGTTTTTTCATTGCGTGTATATATAAATATATTATATTGTGTTAAGCAGAGGTCTAATTGCCGTAAATTAATGGTATAGTGAAACTAGCTACAACAGGCTCATTCTTTTAATGGAACGTGACAATTTATAGACATGGGGCCGTATGAATAAAAATAAAGTAAATCCTTGTGATTATAAGTATAAGAAGTCACTTCAAAAGAAGGTATAAGCTAAGCATTTACTTATTCATCTATGTATATCCTTTACATGTACGAAAATCAATAAATTGTTTTAATTTTTTGTAATTTTGTTTTTTTATTAGATAACCTCCAAACTGTAAATTGCTTGTTGTTTGTATATTATGACTTATAAAATTAGTTCATTTTACATGTAATTAGGTAATATTTTCTAAAGAATTCAATTCAATATTTGTACATTTACATGCTATCGATAATTCTCAGGACTTTGCTATTGGCAAGTTGATTGCTTTTTTCTTATGTATTTTTAATAAATGCAGTCGTATTAATCAAAATACTTGTGTGAAAGTCATAGGGAATCATCAGTCTAACCGATCTGGGTATAATCTCTCGTCACGTCTGAATAATATAATTACTGTGCGCCTAATATTACAGGAGTGATATAGCATTTGTAAAATGTGTGTGTGTTTAGGCAAATTATTCAACAATAATGAAGTTTTTGGTCTTTAATTTGCTATAATGTCACACCTTTTAATGAAGAATATATCACCCCTAATAAATGTAATACTTATTGGGTGGCCTGTTACTAATACAGATGTAGCCAGTGTATATACGTTAGATCGGTTATTAACTTATTATCCTGATTGACTTACTTCCAAGTGATTTTTATGTCTTGATTAATACGGCAGCATTATTTAAAGTACATAAGAAAAACTAACGGCTGTCTATGGCTAATAACTAAATCCGGAAAATTACCGACAGCATGTAAATGTACAGAATTTGTATTGAATTTTACAGAAAAATATTCCCTAATCACATGTAATATCACCTAATTTTACAGGTAATAAATACACAAACAACAAGTAATTTTACCGTGCCCATATTTAAAATCAGTTTTCTTATGTAAAAACACATAAGTTTTATCAGTAATATTACCGAATAAAAAGAAAAAATACGTAAAAAATCATTAAAAATACATACATTTTGTGGTAAATTCACATACGAAATCTGTAAATAAATACATAATAGTTCTGTAATATTACCGAATACAATGTAAGTATACATAAAATATAATTAATAATACACAAACTTTTATGTATTTTTACATAAGAAATCTGTAACAAAACACAATAATTGTGTAATATTACCGAATAAAAGTAAAAACCCTTAAAAAAATCATTAATAATACGTAAAGTTTGTGTAATTTAACAGACGAAAACTGTAATAAAATATATTAATTCTGTAATATTACCGAATACAATGATAATATACATACAATATCATTAACAATACATAAACTTTATGTATTTTTACTTAAGAAATCTGTAACAAAACACACAATAGTTGTGTAATATTACCGAATAAAAAGCAAAAATACTTAAAAAAAACATTAATAATACAGAAAGTTTGTGTAATTTAACAGACGAAATCTGTAATAAAACACATATTAATTCTGTAATATTACCGAATACAGTGTAAGTATACATACAATATCATTAATAATACAAAAACTTTATGTATTTTTACATAAGATATCTGTAACAAAATACATAATAATAGTGTAATTTTACCTAATAAAAAGTAAAAATACTTAAAAAACATGAATAATACATAAAGTTTGTGTAATTTTACAGATGAAATCTGTAACAAAATACATAATAATTCGATAATATTATTGAATAAAATGTAAATATACATAAAATATCATTAATAATACACAAACTTTATGTATTTTTACATACGAAATTTCTCTGTAATATTACCGAAAAAAAGTAAAAATACATAAGTGAAATTTTACGGATATGTAAAATTACATAAGTGAGATTTTAGAGATTATGTAAAATTACATAAGTGGGATTTTACATAAATATTCTGGTAGAATGATTATGTAAAATTACATAAATGTAATTTTACATAACCGTCAATTTGTTTGATTATGTAAAATTACATATATGTAAAATTACATAATAATGAAATCAGGTCGATATGTAAAATTACATACGCCTTGTAAAATTGCATAATTATGTAAAAATACAGAAACGTTAGGGCAACGAAAGTTGCCCTAAAATTATGTAAAATTCCCTGAAAATTTTTAACAGTGCACCCTACATACAGTATTGAAGACAAACAGACTGAAAAGTATAAAATCAGGTCTTCGCTCTTAGAACCGATGTTGAAAGCTCCCATGTACCTTTTTCTACGATCAAAAACCTTTCGATTTTTGATGTGGATCAATACAAAGTAGCCAGTAATTAAATATAACATTTTAACAATTAGGATAAAGTACAGAAAGACGGATAATAATATGATAAAAACAACATTAAACAGGCTTAGACTAAAATTAGCAAAATTAACAGTTACAGTACAATTAAAACTTTAAAACGGGTTACCTTATCAGCCCAGGTTAAGCATTTACTGTCGAGGTTTGGAAATGGATGGGTTACCATACGAGTCCAGGTTAAGCAACCCTTGCCAAGGTTTGCAAATGGACGGGTTCCCTTATCATTATAGGTTAAGCAACCCTTGTTCAGGTTTGGAAATGGATGGGTTAACTTACGGGACAAGGTTAACCCTTTTGCTGCCCAGTCCAAATTTTACCATAAGAAAAGAGTTAAGCAACCCTTGCTATGGTTTGGAAATGTTTGAGTAAGCTTTTGATTCCTTATTTATATTTTACAAATTCACTAAGGAGTCGAATTTCAAGACAAAATTGTTTTCTTTATATATGTCTATAACCATACCTACTCATATTTAGTAGATCACTCAATTTAGACACGTAAAGAATTAATGAGCCAGTTAAACCTTCGTAGTTCTGTAACGCCACATCTTAGCGAGTCAGTAATTTCTGACATGATTTTAGAAAATATAGGCTAAATACTAGAATAAAAATTGTTACGACAAAGGTAGTACTTTCTGAGATTTAGACTATACACATTTTATGTCGCGTTTAGATTGAGTGATCCAGTCATATAGTAATTTTAGGTTAACTACAAGTCACCATCGGTTGCGCCTCTCCAGCCACGCCACAAACAGCGATCATACCGCCACTATTGTGACGTGCTCAGCTCCAAGTTGCGACAGTCACTCTCTCTCTCTCTCTCTCTCTCTCTGCCATAAATATAATAAAAAATATATAATAATAAATTTTAACATTAACATTTTTTGGTTGTGTGATTAATGGGAACAGGAAAAACGTTTTTCCTGTAAATATACTCTTGTGGTAATTTTTTATATCCTTACCTACATATTTACTTGTTAATAACGAAGATCAAAGTCTTACATTTGTATGGTGCCTCTTTTTATAATTATTAAATAAAAAAAAACCAGGAAATTATCAACATTATTCATATTTGTATGTTGCTTAATTCGCGATAATTTTGTTCTGTGCCTTTTTATATGTCTTTATATGTCTTTTTACCTTCTTGCAACTATTTTTATCTCCACCGCCAGACCTTGTATGACAATCATACTCCAGCTAGGTGTAAAGTTCTCGTTAAGGCGCATGAAATAAGCCTAAACCCAGTTTAGCTGCTGTAAATTGTTGTGAACCCCTTGCAAATACCTTCCGTCTGCATCGTCAGAATTTCCATGACAGTCATTCCCCAGCTAAGTCTAACGATCTCCTCAAGGTGTATGAAATAAGCCCAAACCCAATATAGCTGCTGTAAATTCATGCGGACTTCTTGCAATTGCCTTCTGTCTCCATCGTCAGACCTTTGATGACAGTTATATCCAGATATGTCAAAAATTTTCATCAACGTAGACGAAGGTTACTTTCTGTACGTTGTTGAAAATTTTAGAGCCTCTTGCAAAGCCTTTCTTCTTTCTATCGTCAGATCTTCGATAACAGTCAGTGTCATTCTTCAGCTAAGCATAAAGTTCTCATCAACGTGCGTTAAATTTAGTTATTGTGTTGAGGACCTCTTGCTATCTTCCGTCTCCAGCATCGGATCAAACTTAGGTCTTTATAAAGTCGTATTGTCATAACTACATGTAAGTGCTAAAAAACAGAAGCGGTTCTAATAGAAAATTCAGTATGAAAAAAAATCAATCAACCCCTCTATTTTCCACCGATTTTTTTTTGCGGATGGGGAATCTTCAAATAACTTCCCCCACTCTGGGCGGAGCGGAAGGGAGTGTCAGACTCGTACTGATTAAAACCCACCCATGTTCCTTCAATTGCCCTTTTTGTTCCGGGGCTGCGGTATCATTTTCGAACAACACGCAACCCGGCAGGCGGTGGCCCCGGCAGGCGGTGGCCCTGGCAGGACCCTCTGCTTTGAAGCGAAAAAGGGTTTAAAGATAGATCGAATCATCTCGTAGAATCCTCGCAAAAAAGTGGCCACAAAAACGAATGTGAACTGATTATATTGGTAGCGGTTGGTAAGAAAACGATTTTATGACCCCTTTTAAAAACGGCTATTTTATCAGAGTGTAAGAATTTATGAGCAAATCACATTTGGGTTTATCACTCCGTCATAACTGTGATAGGAAAGGGCACACCTTGGTTACTTTGAAGGGCACAAAAAACCTGTAATGTAAGTATAATGAAATCCGATTTTACGAGCATTATTTATACTTTCAGTATTAAAAACCACAAGGATTATTAAAAACGCTTTCAGCTTAGTAAAGAAAATCTCCCACCCTCCATAAATTGTTTTCTTTTCAAAAGTGCTGGACCATTTAAATAAACAAAAAAAATGGCCTAGTCTGGGTGATTTCAGATATTTTGTGGCTAGCTAGGCTAGGACTACACTCGTCGACATGTTATTGTAGTAAAACAGATAATGTGCGTTTTACTACATATCTAGTTGTGCTATGTTTAATCATTAGGCAAAATCCAAAGACCTTTATCTTCTTCTTTATCGTGTGGTTATAAATGCCTAACCTAGAGTGAATTTCTATGTTGCCCTTGGGTTTCCAACTTAGCCAAATTGCACTGAGACTGCGATAGCTTGTATCCTTGTGTTCCCTTCGTCAACTGTTTTGCTGTTCTGTGAAAGTTGATTACACTACAATAATGTATTAGTACTTATATGTAACTAGTTGTATACCTTAACAGCCAGGTATTAGAGTATGTAATTGAACGTTTCATGGGCGTTTGAATGCCGCATGCCGTCGAGAAATATCTCTGAAACATTAAGATACGCTCCAGTTCTAAAAATAGGTAGCCATTCAAATGTTTACTTCGTGATCCTTATCTAAATTACGATGACCCTAAAGAGTCGCGCGGGAATGACTGGCTTTATTGCGTGGCCTTGATTTATCTTCCGATTTCCGGTGTCCTAGGGATGTTTGAAGATTTAATAGATAATTGATAATTTTGTCTAAAAATAATATTTGAATGAACTACATTCATTTTTTTTTTGTTTTTTATCAATGCAGTGGGTAGGCCCACTTAAGAAAAAGTATAAATAGGTTGATAAAAACCAGTTAAATTCAATATTCTTTTAGATTAATTTAATATAAAGATAATCTTTTAAACTTAATATAACATCCTACCTCATTTAATTACATATCTGAACTTCTTGCCCTTTGTTTTTTTTCCCCTTTCACCGCTAACTTTTCTGTATTTGTCTATTCTGTTAGTTCTCACCGTTTCTTTATTTCTATTTTTCAGTAACTAATCCTGAAACCATGCCTGTGATGACCCGTAAGGCTACTGCTCAGGAGATGGAGCACAAGTTGAGAACGGCCCTCCAAGAGCTTAAAGAATCAAAACTCCAAGTCCAACAACTGTTACAAGAGAGAGAAGAAAGTGAGGTGGAAGTCGTTAAAGTCAACAGCAAAAACTCTTCCTTGAAAAAGCAGTTAGTAGACCTTCATCAGCAATACTTGGACGTTGTTGATGAACGGGATCAGCTAAAGGTGGTCACAGATGGTTTCAGCAATTGCAGTAATTTATATGAGGAGGCTTTATGTAGGATTAGGGACCTAGAAGATGAATTGATTCATGCCAATAGTTGTATTTTAAAGTTACAGAGAGAAAGACAAACTAGTCAGGTTATTGAAACTAACCACTTATATAAGGAATTGTTAAATAGTAATTGTACCTCCCCTTCCTTAATAACTATTGATTTGACTGAAGATTCCTTACTAAAACCAAATTATTCAGTAAGCAATAAGAAAATAAAAAAATATGCCAAGTTAAATAGACTAATTAAAAAATGTAATCAATTTAAAAAACAATATAGACACTTTTCTAAAAACATTCCACTAAGGAAAGAACGTGTTGATTTAGTGAACAAGTTAAAAAATTATCAAATAAAGTTAGAAGACAGTATTAAAATATATAATATAGATACTCAGCAATTGCAGTCTGAAATAGAGGTACTTCAGGACTCACTTCGTTCCCTTTCTAGTAAATATGTGAGTTCTCAAAACCAAATAAGGGAACATATTCTTGCAGCAAATGAGTTGGTAATGAGTCAATGTAGTTGCCATACGGTTTCCAACCATGACACTACCCAGCCTGAGGTAATAGAGGACCCGTCCCAGGCTGAGAATTTGCCTCTGGACTGTATACTCAACCAAGATGCAGTTAATATTCCACAAAATAATTTACAAGTGGTACAAACTGAGATATATGATAGTTGTGAATGTTCTCACTCAGTAATGTTTTCAGATAGTATAGGAAGGGGTGTAGGTAAATTATTAAGTAATAACCTGAGTTTTCCCAGTCAAAATAATTGTATGCCAGGGTTAAATTATAAACAGATAATGGCATTAGTAACTGGAAATGTTTATAGTAAAAATACTGATTTAACTATATTTATAGGAAATAGTTCAAAAATTACAAAAGAAGACATCACAGATAGTGTAACTGAGTTGTTAAAGTTGAACTGTCGTAAAATAATATTGTGTGCTTTTCCATATTTTGAAAGATTATCGAAACGAATTAACAATTATATTCACATGCTGAATAAGCATGTTCATTTTTTGGTAGGTCACTATTGTGACAAACTAATGTATCTGGATATTAACAATGTTGTTGATAAACTTAGGTCGACACGGGGTAATGTGTTTCTACCTACTAGTTGTAGACACAAAATAGCTAGGCTATTAGCTTATAATATTCACTCGGACATAAATATTATGTCTATGTTTTCTTCTATTATTAACACTGCTAATATTAGTACTTATACTAATATACCTTTTTACAAGGAAGGCGGGGGAGTATTGTCACTCACTCCGGCTCATTTAAACTAGCTAGTAAGACAACAGAAGATATAAATAACATAAGTGTTACACTCACTAACACCAAGGTACCTTCTTGCTCTCAAATAATTAAATTTAAAAAAGGGGCTAAGCAGAATTCCTTGAAATTATTCCATCAAAATATTCAAGGTTTCTCTTCGAAACAACTAGAGATTGAATTGTTTTTAGAAAAAACCAAGTTTGATATTGTATGTTTCACCGAACATTGGCTAAAAGATCATGAAATGTTAATTAACTTTGAGAATTACAGTGTAGGCAGTTCCTTTAACCGCAAATCTAAGATGCGTGGGGGTTCACTTATCTTAATTAAAAATGGCATTAAATTTAAAACTCGTAATGATATAATTGATCTTTCGGTTGAACATAATATTGAAATGTCTTGTGTTGAGCTAGATAAGCATGTCATAGTGTGCGTTTACAGACCCCCAAATTATCAAAACTACTCTGTATTTGAGTCAGTAATGGAAGATGCTTTAGCAAAACTTGCAAAAGGTAATAAATTACTAGTTATCTGTGGTGACTTTAATATTAATATTTTAGATATAAATTCAAATAGCAGTAGATTCTTACATCTTTTTAAATCATTTAATTTGATAAATGTCTTTTCGGAGCCTACCCGAATTACTACAGACACTGCTACATGTATTGATAATGTCTTTTGTTGCTGCGACTACTTAAATAAAGCCATTGTAAATTACCTTCCATCTGATCACAGCGGTCAAACCGTCGTTTTCGAGTCTTACACACCGTCACAAAAAACCCAGATAAAATCTAGACAAATAACACCCAGCAATTTGAATAAATTTAATAATAATTTAATTAGTAATTTAAGCACTCCGGGATTTAATATTGAAAATGTAAATCAATTTTATGAGGAATTCTTTTCGGTTGTCTACACAGAGTTCAATGATACGTTAAAAATAAAAACTAAATCTATTAGCCCAAAGTTTATGTTTAGTGATTGGGCAACTAAGGGTATAAGAAAAAGTAGGGAACGATTGTTTGAGCTTTACGGCCTTAAGCCTTACTTCAACTCAGAAACTTTCAATCACTATGTTGCAACTTACTCAAAAATTTTTAAAAACACCTGCAAATTAGCTAAATCTTTATTCATTAGCAACAAGATTAAATCCGCCGATAATAAAATTAAGACGGTTTGGAAAATCATTAATAGTGAAACTAACAGAAACAAAAAATGTAATAATGAGATCACACTAGAGTCTTCGCGTGGTCTTCTAACCACTAAAAACGAAGTTGCTCAAGAATTTGTAGATTTCTTTACTAGTATCCCACTTAAAACTACTGAAACATTAAATTCTTCACCCTTGCTTTCAAGGGTGAAGAATTTAAAGTTTGAATTTTGCTTTTTATTTACTCTGGACGCTCTTACTGTGCACGTCTTTCTACATCGTTCTCACATATTTGTATAATCTCAACACGAATGATGTAAATACGATTTTGTAAAAATATTATAATTTAAAAGAGTGTCCATGGAGTTTCTTGCCCATTCTTCTCCATAGAGATCAACGCTTTGGAATGGGCAACTACAGTACTTTCACAAGTTATTATGCCTTGTGACCGGGATTGTAGCAGCATCATTTTTTTTGTTCTTGTTTTTTTTGACATTCAAAAGTGCCTGTAATGGTCTAATTGAAATAAATGCTTTGAGTTGAGTTGAGTTGAGTAGACCTTTTGGTCAGCTGAAAATATATATTAAATGAATAGTTTATTTTCTATCAAATAAATATAACTTTACTAGCTTTTGCCCGCGGCTTCGCTCGCGTCAAATTCGGGGTAACAACGGTCCCCTTTCCTGATTTGCAAGTACTTGCTACTTGTAGTTTTTGCCCTAGCGCCTTATTTATTGTAATAGCAAAGCTAAGTATTCCCTTTTTCTTCTTTCTCCCTCATTTCTCAATTTTTTTAAATAGCCTATGTCCGTCTCCAGGATCCCAACTATCTCTGTACCAAAAGTCATCAAAATCGGTTCAGCCATGTAGGCGTGAAGACGTAACAAACAAACAAACTCACTTTCGCTTTTATAATATTAGTAAATATTTGAAAACAATCATGAAAACAGCTGTAACTGACGAGCCCGGTTACTAACCTCTTTTGCTAACTGTACATATTTTGATAAACTTTGTAGCATTGAGATCACAGATGCCTTAACATATTTTATTTATACTACTTCTAAACTATTCATTCAATACTTTACCTACCGTCTTTATAACTTTCGTACGGACTCATATTCATCCCTAGAGGGCTTTAACTTGTATCGTTATCATGATATATATACTGTTATGTGTGTTTAAGTCTTGAATCTTGTTAAAACTTGATATATGTATTTATTTACTGCAAAACACATTGAATCCCAGACGAGTTATGCTAACTTTCATTCAGTTTTGAGTTTTGTGTAAGTTTCAACTTGCAGTTCTTCACATGGATGAATCTGCAATTCAGAGATCTATTTAGAATAGTTTTCCAATGTCGTCTAAGCGCTCAAACTTATAAAGTAGTAAGGTAAGGTAAGTAAAGTAAGGTAGTAATGGTTTGTGACATGCGGGCGTTTATTCGTAATAAAAGAAGCATAGAACACGTTCGACTATATTTTTTTATATCATCCTTACTATATCCTTACTAATATTATAAAAGCGAAAGTGAGTTTGTTTGTTTGTTTGTTTGTTTGTTTGTTTGTTACCTCTTCACGCTTTAATGGCTACACCGATTTTGATGAATTTTGGTACAGAGATAGTTGGGAACCAGGAGACGGACATAGGCTAATTTTTATTTAAAAAAAGTGGGATGTGAGGGAGAAAGAGGGAAGAAAATGGAAAACTTAGCGTTGCTATTACAAATCAATAAGGCGCTACCGAATTTAACGCGAGCGAAGCCGCGGGCAAAAGCTAGTTAATATTATAAAAGCGAAAGTGAGTTTGTTTGTTTGTTACCTCTTCACGCCTTAATGGCTAAAGCGATTTTAATGAATTTTGGTACAGAGATAGTTGGGACCCAGGAGACGGATATAGGCTAGACAAAAGTGGGATATGAGGGAGAAAGAGGGAAGAAAAAGGAAAACTTAGCTTTGCTATTACAAATCAATTAGGTGCAAGGGCAAAAACTGCAGATAGCAGGTACCTGCAAATCAGGAAAGGGGAACTGTGTTAATCCAAATTTAACGCGAGCGAAGCCGCGGGCAAAAGCTAGTCATTTTATAAATACAAATTGCAAACCCAACCTCTTCTCTATTTTGTTTTTTTTAATCAACTTCTGTATTCGAATGTAATTGCCAATGCCAACCAGCCTGCACTCTTTGAGGTTTCGTTACAACTATAAAAAACCTTAACATGTTACTTTATATAAATGGTATGTTGTCTGTTTCAAAAGTATCCGACTAATACGTAAACAATTGTATGAGTTAACGCAAAAATCGAAGTGAATCTCTTAAATGAGATTTACGCTTATCATACTAAAATATTATAAATCTACCCCATTCATCTCCGGAACGTTGGGGCCTCAATTAGTTGGGACCGGAGACTGCGTTAGCGGAGGGGAGGGGAGGCAGGTGCGTCCAACTTTGTCCGTAGTCTCAACATCGAAATGTTCTCATAAGACAAGTTAAAGGTTTTCATCATTCTGTTGGCAACATTCTTTGTGTCAGACACCGACTGAGATGAAACCCAAAGTCTACGCTTATCGCCGAGTTTTGTCACTCGAAGTACACAGTGTTTGTTGTTGGTGGGGACAGCATACTATCCACCAATTGCTGAAACGAGAATAGCATACAGATTATTCCCATATAATTATGAATAACAACAGCCAACAGTTTTTGTTATGTCCATTATGTTTTTATAATAACTTCATTTACGCAATGGAATTTTTTGGGAGTGTTGAAACGTCGTAAATTTTCATACATGGATAGTTTGCCCTACAGACTTTAAGTTCAGTCTACACACACCTTTATATGTGAGGTCAAGAGTTTAAACCCCACGAGCCAACAAGAATACGTGTGAATAATGTGCCACCCACGTAGCTGGTAACTGTTTATTCTACAACTGTTTCATTCATCTCCCTCAATCACCAATTGAAATCAGCATCTCCCAAAATACCATTTCGGTGTTTATTTCTAAATACTACCTATAACACGTAAACAGTTCTTATGATAGACATGGTTTACCATCAGTTCTGTGTCTGTCAGTTCGCTTCTTTCAAGGTTTCAGAAATAAATTAAGAGCGATTGGAACAGTGTTGAATACAAGTCAACATTGCAATATAAATACATACTTCATGTATTTTTAGATGTTTCATCTTTGCATTAGCACAGTAAGTTTAAGGTAAGTTGTAGTTAGATATATATTTCTATAAATTGAATTTGAAAGCCGAATATCTTACAAATACTTTGTTTGTTTAGCTTTCGGCCGCGGCTAGCCTGTAGTTTCGTAATTGTCCCATGGGATCGTAGTATCGGGATTTAAACTGGTAGTTTTTATCCAGGTTATAAACTATCAGTATGCTAAAGTTCACCCAAATCGATACAATAGTTTTTGAGTGAAAGAGTAACAACCATTGCTATACATACAACCTCACAAACTTTCGCACTTATAATATTAATAATAGGCCAGTGGCAGTAGCTGAATGCTTAAAAAAAACTTGACTGTGTAGACTTACAGAGTAAATTTTTCACACCTCCAAGGTTCCACAGACTATAGGTACAGTTTTTCAGACAGAAAAACAGACAGACGGACAATAAAATGATCCTATAAAGGGTTCCGTTTTAGTCACCACTGCACTGTAACGATCGCCCAGAGGATACGGTGGAGCACACTGTGGCGGTCTGCCCTGTTTGGGTGGAGAACTGCTGTGTCCGTGCACACGCGATCGGCCAGGGAAGCGGTTCACCTCTTTCTGGGAAGCTGTCACGCTAGCAAAGGAGGCGGCCGGACGTTTGACGGAGAGAACATCAAACGAACCCAAGCGCCGCGGGAGACGCTCCGAACGTCGTCGGCGCCGTGAGATGACTCCCGGCCACCGTGGACGTGGGTCTGTGATGTGAGCAATGGTTAGCTCACCGTCCGAGCGTCTATTGACGACAGGCCGCGTCGACGGCTCTGCAAGTTATTTAATGATTTCTGATCTAAAAAAAGGGTTACGTTTTTTTCTTTTGGGACTGACTTTCAATATCTTTTTCAAAACCCTAAAAATAAGTAAAAAAGATATTCAAAGTCAGTTAAATATAGCTGTGCAAAATATTTTTTGGTTCATAAACCAATACGAAACTAACTCCGGCATTTTTTTTTGTCTTAAAACAAGATACTTAAATATTTACCAACGGTCAATATGTGTTCTGGCTATTGGATGAATTGTTTATGGAATAGCTAGCGCCCGCGGCTTCTCCCGCGTGTTATCAGAAAAAAATATCCTACGTGTTATTTCAGACTATAATCTACCTCTGTGCCAAGATCTATTCAGCCGTTAGGACGTGAAAGAGTAACAAACATAAACACATCCATACATCCTCACAAACATTCGCATTTATTATAGTAGGATCATGAAAAAAAAACACATGTGTCAGAAACTCATAAAGACATATGTGTGTTTATAAGTTATGAAGTAAACAAGTAGGAACAAAGTTTGTTTCCATGTTCTATTCGAAGTCTTCTAATTAATGCCTACGATCAGTTTAATTGATAACAAATCAGATAATTATCTACACAAAATTAAGCTGATATTAAACGCAAACAACTTCCGCGAACCTAAGCGTGTAAAACTTGTGAAGGCAAAACTTCAAGATTGAATTACCTACAAGGTTTGGAAAGTTTACATTACATGTACAAAACTAAACAAACTTCACTTATCCCTACATACTACTTTACTTACCTGCATACTCGTCGTCTTATCAGATACCTAAGGAGGTCGGAGGCTGGTCAATGGCAAAGCCTTCTCACAGTCCATCCATCGTTTGTTTGGTCTTCCTTTACTCTTATTTTGTTGTGTTTATACTAGCGCCTTATTTATAGTAATAGCAAAGCTAAGTTATCCCACTTTCTCCCTCATTACTCACTTTAAAAAAAATTGCCTATGTCCGTCTCCAGGGTCCGAACTATCTCTGTACCAAAAATTCATCAAAATCGGTTTGGCCATTTAGGCGTGAAGACGTAACAAACAAACAAACTCACTTTCGCTTTTATAATGTTATAGTAAGGATACCCATCTCGCTACTGAGTGTCACTAGGTAGTGAGCGAAAACAGTGTATAGCTTCCATATGTTTTTTTTCCGCCTACCATGTCGACAAGGTCGAGGGCAACTAACTGCTAACTGTTCTTATATTTCGGCCTTCTTATTGCTTTAGTTTTTTAATAACAGACACGAGGTAATGTTTGTGCTTCCAAAGTTATGTTCTCGAGTGCCAATAAGCGTTGGTCAAATAAAATAAGGGTCACACACACTCTGGTTCCACGGTTATCTTGTTCATCAAAAATTGGTCAGGATCCTACTCTATTATAAGCACCTGCTTAGTTGCAATCTAATCCTTACGCACGTCTAGTTATACTTAGGTGCTATAGGCAAATATTCGTTTAAATAGTTCCTTTCTAATGTTCCACTCGGCAAAATATGTATCCTTCATAAAATGTTCCTCGTATTCAGTCATCGTGTTTTTAGACATCAGGAACTGATTTGAAAAAGTGAACTCATGGGTTACCTATGTTGCGTGTTGTTCGAAAGAGATACCGCGGCCCCGGAACGTAAAGGGCAATAGAAGGAATATGGGTTGGTTTTAGTCAGTACAAGTCTGACACTTCCCCCCGCTCCGCCCAGAGCAGGGGAAGTTATTTGATGATTTCCCACCCCAAAAAAAATGGTTTACCTATGTATGGATGTTGATTACTTAGCTTTTATTGCATTATGAATATTTACGAGTATTATTCGAATGAGTAAAAACATTTGAATAATTTAGGTCCTCCGCCTGACTTGATTAAGTATAACTGTTATTTTATTACTATTAAATCGTCCCTTCAAAATATGAAAAAAAAAACATTAATAATTTAATCCAATCAAATAACAATGTTAACATTAAATAGTGACATCTGTCGCTATACCCGACAGGAAAAAACGTGTTTGTAATTTTTTTTAAATAATTACCTCGTTTACTGTAGGTGCCGATATAACTAAAAGATGATCTGAAATCGTGGGCATAGACACTGACATAATATAATACTAAAGCTCTTTGCAAAACAAAAGTGAGAGTCAGACTTGAGCTGACTAAAACACATCCATGTACCTTCTTTTGTGCTTTGTGTTCCAGGACCGCGGTATCTCTTTCAGAAAACCTGCAACCCCGGCCGGCAGTGACCTTGACGGGCCACTCTGCTTTGCTGACATCTCGTTTAGGCGCGAGTGGAACACAAACGCGCTGTCAACACGGCCTTTCGTCACTAGACGGACAGACGGTAAGCTACCCATTGCTCAACATCCACAGACCCGCGCTAAAGGTTTAACCATTAAAGAAGCCGAAAGACACTTGTTCTTCCCTGTATTGTTTTACTAGCTTCCGCCCGCGACTTCGTCCGCGTGACATAGTGACTTTGGGCTAACTTTAAACCGCATAATGACCGAAAAAAAAATATCTTGCTCTCCAATTTTCTTCCCCCTTTCTTCCATTTATATCACTTAAAAAAAAAGTAGCTTAGTCCGTCTCCAGGGTCCCAACTCTCTGTGTACCAAAATTCATCAAAATCGGTTTGGCCATTTAGGCGTGAAGACGTAACAACTTACTTTCGCTTTTATAATATTAAGTAAGGATTTGTTTTGGTCTAGACCATTTTTTTCACAAGTTCTGGCTTCCTTGAGTTAGCTAACCTGAGGATGATGTAAAAAATGTGGTAGAAACCAGGGGAATCATTTGACGACTCAGTTGGCACAGTGGCTGAGCAACAACTGCTGCGCTGCGTGTTGCGGGTTCGATCCCCGCACGGAATCTTACAGATAGTTGTCAAAAAAACTTGATGGAAGCCAATTTCATATTTTCAAACAAACGTTAAGGTTTATAAAAACGCTGCCGTTATAAAAACGCTGACAGTTGTAGCGTGTTCGTTGCACGGCAATGTTTGGTCATACATATTATGCATAATCAGATTATAAATAATTCCATAAGTGAAACACAGGTCAGCTCTATGTGAATGTGAAGCCTTGTTGTTAAAATTACCTTCATGATAAACTAGTTACGCCAGCGTGAAATTCGGTAAAACCGCGTGCAATTTGCGCGGGTACTTATCCCACAGAAGCGTACTACTGGTATCACAAGCGGTTTATGTACTAATCCAGTTTACAAACTATTTGTGTGCTAAATTTCATTTAAATCAGTTGAACAGCTTAGGCGTGAAAGAGTAACAACCATCCATACAAATATTTTTCTTCTTCCTTATCTGTACATCCGGACATCCATATATCCGCACAAACTTTCGCATTAATAAAACATTTATCATAATATGATAAATTTAGTGAAAGGTGGCCACGGTTTTTGTCAAAAAAAAAAAATATTCCAATCTTCTAAACGCGAACTCGATGACAATCTAAATTGAGAAAGTCCGGCGACGACGTTTTGCGTTTTCAATAGCGTCCGTCCTTTCGTATGACATTGATTGTGTCAATAATTGTGATTTTTAGGGCTTAGGAAATAGACAATAATGAAAAGCCTCAGGTTTATTTGATGAGACGACAAGTATTGTTTCTCCAAGTGATCGAAAGAAAACAGTCCTCTTTCGTCAATGGCCACACAATATTTGAGTTTACTTTAGTCTTGATTGGGGCCGAGAGGTGTTTGCTTAACATCCCCTGCAAACACTAAGAACAACTGCTTTGTTAAATAAAAACTGTTCGAAATTTTAAACTGTAGAAATCAAATGGAATCAAACCAGCCAAGTGTGAATCGGACTCGTGCGGAAAGGGTGCCACCAAACAATTTAGTTAATATTATTTTAATAATCATTCATAGATCAAAAGTACACTCAACAGAAAATCTTGAATGAAAATGAAAACCGAAATTATTGAATAAAGGGAATGTCCCATTTTTCAAAATTGTGGGAGAAAACGAAACCCTAAAAAAGAGGTTCACTTGATCTGCATTTGTATAGGCTGGAAGCCAACCCCAAAATAGTTGGGAAAACGTTAGCCAGAATGATGATGATGATTTTGATAACGTCCTTAAGTTCAATCGTGAATCGTCTGGATTGCAAGGGAAGCTAAATAAATAGACATATTAAATGTTGTCGGCTAGTAACCGTAAACGCTAGCTTAAATATTATAATAAGCTTAGCTGCAAACTAGAGTGCGTCCATACAGGTACGGTGAACTAATTAGTAGCAAATCGTCGACATGCAGATTTACTTAAGTAATCAGCTTAGTTTCAGAACAAACAGATATGTCGACGGTCCCTACGTACATAAAGACATGTCGAAAATGGCATTTTTTTGGAGTTTACTCCTTAAGAATCGATTTTCATATATAAATCTATTAGCCCAAAGTTTATGTTTAGTGATTGGGCAACTAAGAAAAAGTAGGGAACGATTGTTTGAGCTTTACGGCCTTAAGCCTTACTTCAACTCAGAAACTTTCAATCACTATGTTGCAACTTACTCAATTTTTTTTTAAAACACCTGCAAATTAGCTAAATCTTTATTCATTAGCAACAAGATTAAATCCGCCGATAATAAAATTAAGACGGTTTGGAAAATCATTAATAGTGAAACTAACAGAAACAAAAAATGTAATAATGAGATCACACTAGAGTCTTCGCGTGGTCTTCTAACCACTAAAAACGAAGTTGCTCAAGAATTTGTAGATTTCTTTACTAGTATCCCACTTAAAACTACTGAAACATTAAATTCTTCACCCTTGCTTTCCATTGATTTATTAAGAGCAAACGTTCCACCATGTCCGGTTGAGTTTCAATTTAAGCATATTAACCCCACTGCAGTCATTAAAGCTTTCAAGCAAATCAAAATCAAATTAACCGAAGATCTTTGGGGAATGTCTATTAAAGTTTGTCAAGCTATTATTGAGACAATAGCACCGTACTTAGCCATAATATTCAATTTGTGTGTGGACCAAGGAGTTTTTCCGGACCTTATGAAATACAGTAAAGTTATACCCCTTTTCAAATCTGGGGATAGTAAAGACACCAATAACTATAGACCCGTATCCATTTTGCCGGTTTTCATCAAGGTGTTTGAAAAGGTAATGCTTAATCAAATGCTCAACCACTTTAACACCAATAAGATCTTACATCAAAAACAGTATGGTTTCACCAAAGGACGTTGTACGACTGACGCTGGTGTTACCTTGTTAAAACACATATTTACTGCGTGGGAAGAGGCACAGGATGCCATAGGAATTTTTTGTGACCTTTCAAAAGCGTTTGATTGTGTTAGCCACGAAACCCTACTCTTGAAACTTGAACATTACGGCCTAGGAAAACTTGCGCTTAGTTTAGTAAAATCATATTTAAATGATAGACAACAGCAAGTGCAAATAAATGGTGTCAATTCAATGGGTTTAAATGTAAAGATGGGTGTACCACAAGGATCGATATTAGGTCCCTTCCTCTTTTTAGTATATATTAATGATCTACCCCATTTATTTAAAAACCAACCACAAATGGTGTTGCTTGCTGACGATACTTCTTTAATATTTAAGATAAATAGACGTGCCACAAATCTAGACGACTTAAATAACGCCCTATTACAGGTAAATGATTGGTTCACCGCCAATAATTTGGTATTAAATGGGAAAAAAACGAAGTGCATAAGATTTGCTCTGCCAAACATCAAAAGTAGTGATTGTGACATAGTATTGAATCAAGAGAAACTAGAATTCGTCAATAAAACTGTTTTCCTGGGGATAACGCTCGATTCAAGGCTACAATGGGGTCCGCATATAACATCTCTTGCAGGACGGCTTAGTTCAGCAGCATATGCTGTCAGAAAAATCCGTCAGTTTACTGATGTAGATACCGCGAGGCTAGTCTATTTTAGTTATTTTCATAGTATAATGTCATACGGTATTTTACTTTGGGGACGGGCTGCAGACATCGAGTCTGTATTTATTCTGCAGAAAAGAGCCATTAGAGCCATTTATAATCTACGTAGGCGAGATTCTCTAAGAGAACAGTTTAAGGAAATTAACATCATGACAGTACCTTGTCAATATATCTATGAAAACATCATGTACGTCAGAAAAAATTTGAATCTATTTGGTAAACGAGGTGATAGACACAAGTATAATACTAGAAATAGGGACCAATTGGTTCAGCCGGGTTTCAGGTTAGCTAAAGTAGACTCATCTTTCATGGGGTACTGTTTAAAATGCTATAATAAAATACCTCCCCACATTCTTCAACTGAATGAAACAAAATTTTAATCTTGTATTAAACGCACACTATGTAGGCAAGCATATTATAAGTTGGGGGATTATATTGATGATAAAAATGCTTGGCTCAATGCTGGTCCTGCTCCTCAAGCATAGGGGTAAACTCATTGATAAGTATCCGAAGCTATAGTGGAAGCTGCAGAAGATTGTAAGACTATCTTTGCAATGTATAGAATCAATTCTCTAGTATTGTATAATTATTAAGCCCATATGTGAGTGCTATGTATTATCATTGACTTGACGAAGCCCTGGTGGTTAATAGTGTCATGCTCACTTAAATGTCTCGCTGATAGTGGCGGGTGTGTCGGGTCATTTAGCTCCCTTCAAAATGGTCGAGCTGAATGGGGCTGATCCATACGTCATGTTCGTGAACGGGCGCTGTCAGTTGGGACTGGTCATTTTTTGACTGCCACGGTCATTTTTAGGGTTCCGTAGTCAACTAGGAACCCTTATAGTTTCGCCATGTCTGTCTGTCCGTCCGTCCGTCCGTCCTCGCTTAATCTCTGTGACCGTTAGCACTAGAAAGCTGAAATTTGGTACCAATATGTATATCAAGCACGCCGACAAAGTGGTAAAATAAAAATTGGAAAAAAAATGTTTTATTAGGGTAGCCACCCTATATGTAAAGTGGGAAGTGTTTTTTTTTTTTAATTTCAACCCTAACGTGTGATATATTGTTGGAAAGGTTAAAAATGAATAGGGGTTTACTAAAATCATTTTTTGATAATGTCTATAATTTCGGAAATAATCGCTCCAAAAGTAAAAAAACAATGTGTCCCCCCCCCTCTAACTTTTGAACCATAAGTTTAGAAAATATGAAAAAAATCTGAAAAGTAGAACTTTATAAGGACTTTCTAGGAAAATCATTTTGAACTTGATTGACACAACAGTCTTTGTACAAAAAAGACAAAAAGTTGTACAAAATAATTTCCTCCTCCACCTTTAAACTCATAAGTGGGAACACTTATTGTGACGGACGGGAAACTACGGAACCCTACACTGAGCGTGGCCCGACACGCTCTTGGCCGGTTTTTTTACCTTATTTAGATTTAAAATTGAATTTTGCTTTTTATTTACTCTGGACGCTCTTACTGTGCACGTCTTTCTACATCGTTCTCACATATTTGTATAATCTCAACACGAATGATGTAAATACGATTTTGTAAAAATATTATAATTTAAAAGAGTGTCCATGGAGTTTCTTGCCCATTCTTCTCCATAGAGATCAACGCTTTGGAATGGGCAACTACAGTACTTTCACAAGTTATTATGCCTTGTGACCGGGATTGTAGCAGCATCATTTTTTTGTTCTTGTTTTTATGACATTCAAAAGTGCCTGTAATGGTCTAATTGAAATAAATGCTTTGAGTTTTGAGTTTAAAGGCGCCCGGTATGAGAAAAATGTGAGGTGTAAAATCTACTGATGAATGACCTCGTTACGTTTTTGGTGTGCACCTATAAAGTGAACTGAAAGTATTTTGAAATAACTATGGCGTATAGTGTTAATTAATGTAAATAACATTAATTTACACTATTTCTTCGTCCTCTTTTCAGCAAACTTTCAAAATGTCCACCGCCCTGCTCGATGCACTTTCTTGCACGTTTTCTTAAGTTTAATTTTAGTCTGTTAAGCACATTAGTTTCTGATAGAGCAATGGGGACAACGAGGTATGGTACAACCATTGATGCGGTATTTTCAAGATTCCTGAACCACGTATCTACCAACGTCCATTTGTCTTATTTTAGTTACCATAAACCACTTGTCACTGTAATTAATAATGAAAGCAATGTTGATCTAATTAATATTTAAAAGTAATATTTAAAAAAAATGATAATAGTCGGATAATAATAATTACATAATTTATCAACATTCCTAATAATATTTGTGCACATCTGAAATTGACTATTGTGAAAAGTTTAACGTAAAATATTTCGCCGATTAGTTATAATAAATGTATATAAAATAAATAAATGTATATTTATACAGCGTGTTGTTTTGCATCCTCGTCAAATTCAAGGACGTAACTATGCTAATGATTCTCGACCCGAATCGATAATAAAATAAGTAGGTTTTTTTTTTTTACTTTTTTCGTATTTTCAGAAATCGGTAAGTGCACACAGGTGCGTGCATGCCGCTGTATGATACGTATGCGCCGACGCTCACGCACACTGTTCTGTGTGTTCTGTAGGTGATTCTCTACTTTTGAAGTGAAATATTCTGTAATACTGTTAAATTTAAACACACAGAGACAGATCATAAAAGCGCCGTATATTATTATTGATCAGGTACCGTAATTTTCATTGATTATTTATGACTTTTACTAGCACCTCCTAAATTTTGACGAGGATGCAAATCAACATATTGTATATGTTAATTTCATTAATTTGTTAATTTACCCTTTCTGGTATTAATCTTTTTTCAGTTATATAAACTCTTTTTGCGTATGTTTAGACAATCGTACTAAAGGAGTAAACTCCAGTCGTGCGTCGGAGCTGACACACACACTTTTTTTTATTGTATCATTGACTTTAGATTATCTATGCGCACATGCTGACATACGATTTTTATTTTTATTTCATTTATTTACCTACCTTGTTTTAGAAATCGTATAAGAGAACAAGTCTCATAAATACAACGAATAAGTGTTGTAGAAACGGTCATCTCTCAGTTTTTCTAAGAAAATGTTAAAAAAATAAAATATTTATGTGTAAGTGGCATCATAAAGCTCTTAAAACTGTTAAAATATTGTAGAAAGAAAATATTTATTATTGCTCTTAGAATTATTTCTAGGGCGTGTTGAACACAAATTACGCTCTCCTGTAAACCTCGGTTTTTTACTTAACCTTACGTACGTAGGAACCGTCGATGTTTTCCTATACCTACAGATATAATTTAGATGAAAAACAGCCTTTATATTAATCAACTACAATTTTTTTAGCAACTATCAAAGTAAAGTTCATAATAGGTTTTCATTTGAATGGTACCCGTTTGTTGTTTTTTTCCATTGAAAGCTCCGAGTACTGAATTTGTTTCTTTGAGATGTCTTTCAAGAATATAAATCAAGGACAACGAAGCCTCGTCATGTACGCTTCTTAAACTAAATTAACAATTGATGTCAGGGTCGGTTATGGAAACTTAAAGTGAAGACTTGCCTACTAAAAAAATAAAGAATTTTCCATCTAAAAGTTCTACCCGGGCTTAGCTTCGTCTCATTGAGTCATAAGAGTCACTTCAAAACATTTTAATTTTTTTGTTGTTGAGAATTCACCATCATAACTTCTCCCGCTCTGGACAGAGCGGAAGGGAGTGTCAGACTTTTACTGATTAAAACCCATCGATAGTTCCTTCTTTTGTGTTCCGGACCCCAGTTGTGTCTTTTTCGAACAACCCGCAACCCCGGCAGGGAAAGGCCCTCTGCTTTGCTGACATGTCTTTGAGGCGCCCGTGGAGCTTGGCTTTTTTACACCTCTGCCCTTAGCAGAGCACCATGTCCAATTTTAGTACTTTTTATAAATGTGAATGTATGTAAGGATGTAAACGAAGTAAATGGGTTTGGGTGAAATGCACACATATAGTTTATAACCTTAACTATTAGCGAATTCATAAAAAAAAATATAGTTCCAATCCCGACCGCACGATCTTACAGCACAATTACTGAACCCCATTCCCCGTGCATAAATTAATACTGCCTAGCCAATCGTAGCGAAAAAGCTTGTCTATCCGAATACAATATTGTTTCCCCTGTAGTTGTATTCACAGCATACCCAGAATCCGATCATGTTAGATAGTTTTATATCCCGTGGGGATTTCGGCGTTTCCTAATCGCCTAGTAACATTACATACTAACAGATTTGTTAAATCTCTAAGTTTTGTTAACAAATCTGTAAGTTATAAGTAACTACGGATGACGGGAAAAACATGGGTCTTATACAAAAAAGTTTAAAAAAGGCGCATTTAAAAATAATGCAACCTTCTTCGAGCTCTAATTTTATTCTCAAAATCAGCCCGTATCAATTTAAATATTTATGAGGAAACTGTTTTTGGTTATTATATAGTTGTTTTTTTTTGCAAATTTCAAAAATTTCATATTCCGAAATGTAGGTACCTCAACAAAAAAACAGTTTGCGTTTAAAAAAATCTTCCTTTGTCTGATGATCTGTAAAAGTACTGCCTCAAAAACATCAGGTTTTAGAACATGACCTTAATTAGTAAGTGTTTCACGTCAAACACAGGACTCAGTTCTTGAATACAGATATTTTGCGAATTCCAGTTGCTATATCGTAACAAAGCTTTTTCACAAAACAGAGACTGGCCCAGTTTTTTATCCATAGATTTTTCAAACGAATGTATAAGTCGTTTTTGCTGACTTAACTTTATTGTTGTAGGGTTTGATTCGCCTTATTGTTAAATCATCCGAATATTGTTTTTCACTCAACAAATAACGTGGAAAAATGATAAGCAAAGGAAACAATGAAAATGTTGTCAAAACGTGGTGTTTACTTTCGCTTAACGGCTTGTTATCTGGTTTTATTTACCCTGGTTAAAGAAAATTTACGGGTTACGTGCTACATATAAAGTTTTCACATTTAGAGTGCTTAGGCGGCTGATTCTTCTCATATAAACGATCGTTATGTGTAAAGTATCTGTTGTTGTGTTACAATATGCTAAGTATCAAGCAGAGTAGTACTAAACATATGCCTACTTAATATAATAAAATGCTCAAGTCTAAGTTCGGATGTTGGGTTCAGAACTATTAATCCGATTCCGAAAATTCTCTCAAAAATGAAACTTTATCCCCTAGTGTTTAACAAAAACGTCATCTATATAAAAAAAACCTGGCAAGTGCGAATCGGACTCGCACACTGAGAGTTCACAGATTTAAGTAATAGTTTAAATTTCAACTCGAAACCTTCACGCGTTTCTGAGATAAAAGGGTCTTGAAGAAAGACAGAGAGACAACAAAGTGATCCAATAAGGGTGGGATGATTTTTGACCATTACGAGAGCAAAGTCGCGGACAAAAGCTAGTATTAAAAGTAAAACCTTTTGAGGTGTATCAATACGCATATCTAATGGGTAATGTAATAAAAATACATTAGGTCCGCAGTTGGGAAGCTAATGGCTAATGATAAGAAATTCAGTATTGCAACCTCTATACATTTAGCTATTGTTAACATATAATTAGCAATTTTGTTGAATATTTGTGTTTTAATTTCGGTGTACAATGAAGTCTGTATAATTATTCTTATTTATAGCATTCCTGTTGCCACTGCGATTGCGGGGAGCCTCTGAAGCGCTGTAATTAATTATAATAACACTATCGGAAATTATGACGATGGAAATTTGCACCGAAGCGTGCAGAAACCCAACGACTACATCAATGAATTGATTTAAGCACAGCTCTACTGCTACTCATGAAAATAATTATCAAGATCTTGGCCAGAAGCAAAGCAATGCCTTGTAACGTGTAAACGCTATGGAAGTTTTCTTCACAAGTCTTCATAATATTTAAACTCAAAAATTTTTTTTTGAGTGTAATTAATTGCAGTTGAACTATGAATGTTTACTTTGCGAAAGCCCAAACACACGATATGTCACAACATGTCTTCTTGCCTGTCGTGAACAAATAATTTAGGCCGCTAGGACATGAATCAGGCAAACGATGACGGAGCTAAAGAAGAATGTTAGACTTGTAATTCCTAATTTTACTGATATAACTTTAAATGTAATGCCCGAAGGAAGCCACCTTGAAACCTTGCTTCACGTGGACATTGACGAGACCGAAACGTTATTTAAGCTACTGTTTCACCTGCCGGGGTTGCGGGTTGTTCGAAAGAGATACCGTGGCCCCGGAACGTAAAGGGCAATAGAAGGAACATGGATGGGTTTTAGCCAGTAAAAGTCTGACACGCCCTCCCGCTCCGCCCAGAGCGGGGGAAGTTATTTGATGATTTCCCACCCGAATAAAAAAAGAAACTGTTTCAAAAATCTAAATTGAAATTGAATCTTACTAATGTCAATAAAGGAAAGAAAAGGGGAGAGAAAGGGGAGAAACTTCTTATTGCATCGTCCGATTGCTTCGTGAGTTCGACGTTTGTTTGTTACGCTTTCACGCCTAAACCACTGAATCCACTTTGGTAAATTTCAGTTCAGAGTATATTAATAAACGCGGGCAAAGCCTCGGGTAAAAGCTAGTAGTTTATATTTTGACGGCACTGTTGGCGCAGTGGCTGAGCGATTGACTAATGCGCTGCGTTTCGTAGGTTCGAACCCCACACGGAACAAATATTTGAATGGCTTGCATGCAGGTAGCTGTTCCGGGTCTGGCTGTTTAGGTATGTATGTTTATACGTTTGTAAACGCATCCACGATTCAGAAAAATAACCCAGAGTGGGGGAACGTTTGAAAAAAATGTTACCCTAAACTAAATACCGTAACTCACGAAAATATATGCTGTTTCAAATCATCCGTCACTCTATAAGCATTTAAATCAAACCTAAGTCTGATTCTATCCATCTCCATGTTTATTTTCTCATGTGTTCAGTGGATTTCTGTTTATTTTCAGTGATGTTGTATGTATGTGATAGTTCCACTATACTGAAAATTGTTTAAAAAAATGGTAGTGGCTGTCAAGAACTTGTTGGGCGTGTTCCCCTGTGTTGGGAGATACTTAAATGACAAGTGACTTTAACTTAATAAACGTCTTTATTTTTGGTTACACAATACTTCGTTATATTTAACTACGTACTAGGTGTGTGTAGAGACAGGGCGGTGTACTGTAAGCGACTGGCGAGCCGTCCGCTCGCGTCCTCATATATCATCGAAAATGCAACTCAGCAAATCGCGGTTACCAAGCCGCTACATCACACCCCAAAAAACTTCTCCAAAAATTTTATAAAACAAAATTTTTTCTTTAACCTATTTTTGGCACATAGTTACATCACTAACGCACATCACATCACTAGTATACGGTATCGGTAGTCCCTGAGTTTACAATATTGCTTATGATAACATTATATACCTGTGTGCATTCCAACAGTCGAATGCTGCCTATTGTTTTGATTCTGCCGCTAAAAATAGATTAATACACCTTATTTTCTAACATGTTTGCGGTCTCATCATCGCTTGAGCTCCGAGCCGACTTGACGTTATACAAACTTATTATATGTATGATTATAATAATATTAAGGGTAGTTACCATAACCTCCGCTCTACAATAATTAAATAACACCCTAAGGGCCAACAACATTGGTTAAGGTAACGCCGTTCGCAAAAAAAATAAAATAACACATAACACACATTACAACACAAATTACACATTAAGTTTAACCCGACTCGTAAAAACTAACTTTTGCACATTTCACAACGCCGCTTTACTAAACATATCCCGAGGTAGTCGCCGGGTTGTTTACTGTTCCGGGCTGTCCGACTGTCAAGTATCAACGGTAAACAACTCTTCTTAACCATTCTCTCGCATGGCCTACGCAACCCCTCTTGATAGCGTAACATAACAATATGCCCATTATTAAAGCAAACTGAACTACTTCGGGATAATACTCATTGTATTATCCCGAAGTAGTTCAGTTTGCTTTCCAACTGCTGTCCTGCTAATCGCGGTTACCAAGCCGCTACAAACTGATCAACAAGTTGGGTCCACGAGATTGGGTGAAAACCAGCCGTACTTTTATTGCAAGTGCTATGTCGGAGTTCGTGTTGTTATAAATAAACAAATTGACTCAATAACACTCTCGATCAGTCTGCTATTATTAAATTTTCCAAATCATTCATGGTCATCACACTATTACGCTTGATACACATTCACATATCATTCTAAATCGCTAACCAGTCTTGGGGCCTGCCAATCAACAACGTAGGTATACAAAACTTGTATTTGGCTTTGAATGTTTTTTTTTTCGGCCCTTTTATTTTTACGAAACCCTTACCGCCTCCCGCCATCTATAACTAGGGTATTCGTGTGAAAACTTCTTACATAAGTAAATAGTAATTGCTGAACGGATAGAACTCCACTCTTTATTAATTGTCTCTACAATGCCTTTTACTGTAAAGCTGGTAACTTTCTTCTACGGCACGGTAATACTTAACTAAGACACTAGATGGCGTCAGTCACAATAAGCGACACTTAACGTTATCCTAATACGAATTATTATTAATATCCTTTTTATTTATTTTTTTCATCTCATTTTTACATTTTTAAATACATATTTCCTAAAAAAAAAAACAAAACAAATATTTAAAAATATAAAAATAGTGGTCCACCAGTATCGGGAGCAGGGTCCAAGCTACCGGTGGTTAGGGCTCCAGAGACAGGAACCTCCTCACAATGCGAGCCGTATCGAGGAGCCTGCCTTCTGAATCAGGCTCTTGATCCAACCGCCTAAGGTCCTAAGCTTCGACAGGTGTTCGTCGAGGCTCTTGGCAATCAAGCCATTGGCCGTTACGACAATCGGCACGATGATAGCCGAGTACATTCCACATGTCGACAACCTCGTGTGCCAAGTCGAGATATTTTAGTTGCTTTTCTTTCTCAGCTTTCACGAGGTTCTCGTCATGCGGGATGGTAACATCGATTATAATTGCGCGGCGCGCTGATTGGTCTATCACCACTATGTCAGGCTTATTGGCGACAATAGTCCTGTCAGTAATGATAAACCGATCCCAGTACAGCGTGACATGGTCTTTCTCGAGAACTGGGTCGGGCACATACTTGTAGTACGGTACCTCAGATTCCACAAGATTGTATTTCAAGGCAAGTTGCTGATGAATAATCTTGGCTATTTGGTTGTGTCTGTGCAAGTACTCGCCGTTAGCTAGACGAGAACAACCAGAAATAATATGTCTGATGGACTCACCCGGACGGTGGCATGCCCAACACACATCAACCGTCCCGTCCTTCATAATATATTTCCGGTAGTTGTTCGTCAACATAACTTCGTCCATAATCGCACAGACAAAACCTTCAGTTTCCCCAAAAAAGTCGCTGAATCGTAGCCAGGATACGGATGCAAGAAAATCTACATCGGGCCCATGAAGAGCCCGGTAAAAGCGGTCATGGAAAAGAGACAGCATCCTAACACGGTACGCAGTGAGGTTAGTTCCCCCCTCTGTAGAGCCGTAATATGCGCGCATGACGTTTTCGTTTAATGACGGTGTCCATCTCATGCGCTGCACACAACCACCAGCAGCGGGGACCCTGCTCGGAGCCGGATGGCCCCTTAGTCCCAAGCTTCTTGGTGGCCGGCCTCTCCCCTGCCGACGTACTGGTGTGGGCGACGTCGGCGGAGAGAAATACTCGTCGCTCGAGCTCGACGCAACTGCCGCTGCCGATGACACAGGTAATCCGATGTCCGGCGGCGGCGAGGTGGAGCTGGGCGACGAGTCCGGGGGTGGTAGGCGTGCGCGTCGGTTTGCAGCTCTGGTGATCATAATCTTCTGTTTATTTGCATGTTCAGTTTAACTTCAACTTCAACTCTTCATTAATGGCTTTTGTGGACGAGAGATACCACAATTTTGCCAATAACACGTGTACTGGAAATAAACTATCAAACGCTATGTTCAGTTTATTTTCTCCTGTTTGGTGTTTTTCATTTTCGATTTGACAGATGTCATGTCCGGTCTTCAAATTGTTTCTTGAACCACAATTTTGATAAAATTGGTACGGTTATTCTGATTAATTTATTTCTAAAAGGTGATTGTGATACTTTTTGGACTGTTGTAAATCTTTGTATTAAAATATTATTTGTTACGGAATAAAAAATAGCTGTTACGGAATAAAAAAAATTATTAATATTATAAATGTGAATGTTTATGAGGATGGATGGATGTTTGTTACTCTTTCACGTCAAAACGGCTGAACGGGTCTTGATGAATTTTGGCACAGAGGAAGATTAGTAGTATTAGGTAGGTAGTCTGGAATAACACATGGGATACTTTTTTTCGATCATCTTGCGGTCGAAGCCGCGGGCGCCAGCTAGTATCATCGACCACTAGTGGTCGACAGCGCGACTGCAAAGCAAGAGCTCCTGGGTTCAATTTCCAGTTCGGTCAAATAGTTATTGGATTTTTCCAACAAGAATTTGTAAGGAGTATCCCCGGAGTCTGGATTTGTGCCCGTGTTTTGGCAATATGTGTATTAACTAGAGAAGAAATGTGGATGTACTATTAGGTACACCTCTGCTTAATGCGTGCGTGGTCTTATGAAATGTATAAATAGTATTACCCGAATTACAAAGTATCGGCGCTGAGCATTGCACCTTTATTATCTACTAGATTTTGCCTGCGACTTCTCTCGCGGTAAATTCGGGGTAACATAGTTCCCCTTTCCTGATTTGCAGGTACCTGCTACCTGTATTTTTTGCCCTTGCGCCTTATTTATTGTAATGGCAAAGCTAAGTTTTTCCTTTTCTTCCTTCTTTCTCCAGGTCCGTCTCCAGGGTCCCAACTATCTCTGTACCAAAATTCATCAAAATCGGTATAGCCATTTAGGCGTGAAGACGTGACAAACAAACAAACTCATTTTCGCTTTTACAATATTAGTAAGGATTTAGGTGACGTGAGACGTGACCCCAGCCTTACGTTATCCGGAGTTTCGGGTTGTTCAAAAAAGATACCTACCGCGGCCACGGAACACAAGGGGCGAAAGAAGGAATATGGTTGGGTTGTAGTCAGTAAAAGCCTGCAGCCTCCCAGAGCGGGAGAAGTTTTGTTATTCATAGTAAATTATAATACTTTTATCCAATTGTACTGTAATTGCTCACTAACCACATTCTGACTAGCACTGCCAACATTACTTAAGCTTAGTTTTTTCTTAGTTTACTGAAATTTATATAAGAACATATTTAAATTAAATCAAGTAACTTCTAAAGATGTCGGTACGCAAGGACTTTACAATAACTTGGAAAACAAACTTACGCAAGTTTAACTTTTACTTTAAGAATAAATCAACGCTGATTTACGCGACCTAATATGTTTTGGAACTTGTTATACAGGGTACTACAACTTGTTTATGTTGATTTGTTGTACCTACATGTTTGACTCCTTACTGACTGCAATTATTATTAGAAAAATGTTATTATTGTATTAATGACTTTTTAAATGATAAAAAAATACGACTAAATAATCTGTAAGTGTTCACTCGTCTCCGGAACGTAAAGGGCAATAGAAGGAACATGGGTGGGTTTTAGTCAGTAAAAATCTCCGCTCCACCCAGAGCGGGGGAAGTTATTTGATGATTTCCCACCCAAAAAAAAGGGTTCACTCGTGTTTGTGAAATAATCATATAAGTGCGTAATTGTAATTTAAAAGAATGCAATTCATTTCAATGACTATTACTATTGCATTTATAAAAGTTGTTATCAGAATGACATGATATTTGTAATTGATGATAAAGTATTGATTGATCTATTCGCTTCTGTAGATTTGCATGCCGTAAGGTAGAATGTAGTGAAAACCTTCAACCATGTATCATCTGATACTTGTACCTACATTGTTGCAAATAAATAAATTTGAATCTGAACTTCGCTCCTATTTCTATACAATCTGATTTTCACGTTTGAAGAAGGCACATTCCATATGAGCTCGCTCCGTTCGCTCATACAGCCTATTTTCCTATACTCCTATCTCAGGTAGGAGTAAAAATTGTCTAGCTCGCTCCGCTCACTCTTGGAAGCTTACTTTCCAAGTCGATTAACTAACTTCTATATGCCTATTTCAGAATAGACCGACTAAAGCACAGTTTTAATTATCTGGAGAGCTTTAATTTCGTTTAGTTCCTATACTTTTTAAACAACTCAACCAAATTAGGAACTTCTTCTTGTTTATGAATAACATTTAACCATTTCGAGATGCTAACATGTTTGAGGTAGCGTCTCCTCTAGCTTAAAAACTAGAGACGCCATTGGTCATCAGTGAAGTGAACCTTATGGCAGAGTTTTTATTCCGCTCATGGAACATGGCACAGTTAGCTGGTTTTTCTTCAATGAAGCGAGTGATATTATTATAATTATGCAATACGCACGTGAAATCGTAAAAACGGGTTCGATTACGAGACAGACAGCCCCCTATCCAAAATGTATAAATACATTAAGTCCGAAATCGCCAATCCACCTTGAACAGACGGGCAGACAGGTATTATAACGTTTCACATTTATCTAATACTTTCTAATTGTTTGCTCTAAAATATGAGTAAGGAAATAATGAAGAACAAGAATAAGTTTAAACAATGAATCCATTTAAGAGAGCACAGATTTGTAAGCGTTAAGCTTAGCGTAGCGTACTTGCTTATTTAGGTGCGGGGTATTATCTTGGACAATGGTGGGAAATCAACACCTGATTCATTTAAGGGATGTATCTTTTGTATCACAAAAAGAGTAGATTGCATTAAAGGGTCATTAACTTGATACGAAATACAAAAAAAAAATCGGTACTCCATTTTTTTTTTGTAATTTTAAAGTTATAAATAAACGAATAAGCTTAGTGGATTATGGAAGACATGTAAACAAATCTGTAGTTTTAGATATATTATATAATTTTTGTACCCTATCACAATGTTGTCGTATTTTACCCAAAGGTTGACTGGTAGATAATGCCTTACGGCATTAAGTCTGCCTATGTACCCCTATTGTACAGACGCGTAGACGCCTGCACATCAAGTTACTACAATCTGTCAGACTTCTTTGATAGATTTTCGACTTTATTTCTAAAGTATTAGGTTCAAGGTTCATTGGGAAAAATTGACAGTTTCGGGTAGCTTGACCTGGCAGCTGGCGTCTGTACATAAAGTTTAAATAAATAAATAAATCTGAGGGGCTCGTCTGACCCACTGCCTACCGGCGCTGCGAGTCGGCTCGACAGAGATACCACGGCCCCGGAACACAAAGGGCAAAATAAAGAACAAACAAGACACTCCCTTCCGCCCCGCTCAGAGCAGGAGAACTAATTTGATGATTTCCCATCCGAAAAAAAAGTGGATTATTAACAAACCGTAACTTTAATTAATTGCTTATTGCTTTCATTCGATTCTGAAAAATTTAAGAGGGCTTATATCGAGAAACAGATACTTAATACAAAGATGGTTGACATTTATAAAAAGTTCGGATTTGTCTTTGACATTCATGACATTCTTTGTTGAAAAACTCGGTGACTTCCATAGTAACGCTCTAGTACTGTTCCCTAGCTACATTACGATGGTGTTTTTTTCCGTAATGATCACTTCCAAATTTCCAAATTCCAAATTTTCCGTAACAGTAACAAGATTAACGAGCACAACAGAACAGCAATTTTAAAACGTATGTTCGACAGTTCAGTTTAAAAATTTCACGACTTTTCACTTTATGGAAATAAGCGGTACATTTTAAATAAAGTGCACTGATTTATGCCAGTTAAATCGAACAGGTTTAAAATAAAAACTGTCACAGGCAGAAATAATTGTCAGCACCATTGGACAGGAGCGTTAATTAAATTCACGCGTTTATTATACAAACAGTTAAGTAAGAATTAATGGACTCTGTGAAAGATAAATTCAGATGTATGGTGGTAAAAACTTGTTTACTAGTCTTATACAACAAAGGTAAAATAATGAAAAGAAAACCATTAAATAGATAATTTATTTTATTAGTTAATGTGAGTTCGCACTGACAGGGCGCGGACGGGCGCGGCGGACGTGCACGTCCGAGGAGCTGTGGTCAGCCCACGTCTTACTGACGTACACGACGAACACGTCGGCGCTCGGTGGAGACGACTGAGGCAGCTACTCGTCGTCCCTCGACGCGCCATGCCGTTCACGCCGACGATCTCTGTGGTAGAACCAAAAGGTTAACTTTAATCTTTATGAATACTTCTATACTAATGAGGAGAGGAGGAGCAGGAGGGACAAAACGCATGTTAGTTAAAAATATGAGAAAATGGATTATACTTTTTGTGGCACAAGGTACCCATTCAAGCATCTCACTCATTCAATAAATAAATAATAAATACTTATTGTTACACTATTTAATTACGTACACGCATCCATGATAAAATATCAAACAAGACGGGTTAATGAACTAACATACACAACAAATCTCAATCATTTGTAAAAATTTGAGAGAGTTCGTCTAAGTGCATTGAAGTGCACTGAAGCCCGATTTAGGGCGAAATGCAAACGAAATTGAAATTAAGTTAAGAAGCTAGTAATTAAGGTAACTTTACGCCTATATTGAGTAAACTAATTTTAGCTCATTTTTCACATGGGCATGAGAATAACAAACAAGATCACAATATTTACAATATTTAAAAGTTCATGAAATCCGTTCGTTTCATGAAATTTTGTGTGACTGCCTTTGTTATGTTACTTTTCTGACGCATTTCCGTTTCAATTGACACGGGTGGCACGTGTCGCACGCCCCATATATTATTTAAACGTTACGTAAAGACATCGATTTTTAAAGTAAAAACACCCGCTTCACATGTAATATTTTCAACATATGTAACCTTAAAGCAAAACTACGTGTGGGGCGGTTGTCCATAAGTGGCTATGGAGGAGTGGTGCGTCAAGATAAAGGCATTATTCCTATTCTGAATGGTGACCAAAGGATAAATGTATCTATTCAGAAATATATCGAGACGGTATCGATTGCTACATAGCTAGTGGAAGGAGACTAGCTACTATAGCTAGTGGAATCAGAGACGATTTGTAAAACATTAGATTTCATATAGACCTTCTTTTTATCTTACTGTGTCGAAGATACAACACACGCATCAAATCATAAGGGATGCCAATAGCAAATAATGCACAATTTCAATTAAGGACGCATTTCTTCCCAAAATCATTAATATGAGCCACCATCAACAGAAAACAATCCATCATTTTTTATAGACATCAGCAAGGAGAACAAGAGAAATACATTCTGTTCATTTAATGTAAGCCTGTCGTTAGTTTTGATTATTGTGTATATATTGTTCTTATTACCTTTAAATAACCTAAAAATCAGAACAAAAATCTAGACTTAAAGAATTAAGATTTTTCTAAACTATTCTCTGGAAAGATCGCTTTCAGCGGTAAGACCGCCCATTGTTACACCCTTTTTTTCTGATGGGAAATTATCAAATAAAAGATTTCTCCCGCTTGGGGTGGAACGGAAGGGAGTGTCAGACTGAGAGACTCCTCAAAAACTTGTCGCCACTATTGGTCTGCCCTGCGCAGGGTTGCGACAGTCGCTCTCTTCATGCCCCATAATGTCGCGTCAAAGTTCTCTCCGCTGAACGGTTATTTGCCGCGGCAGTAGAGTTTCTTCCCGGTAAAGTGAATGCACCTGCCACTCGTACAGGACGCGAGGGCTATCAAGGGAAATGTTTTCTATTTGTATGTTCTACATAATAAAGAATATTCTCGTATATTCTAAAGTTCAGTCTCAAAAATCAATAAACTTTATCATCACTCATCTCTAGGTCGTGACAAAAGGGGAAGTTAAGTAAAACAATAATTTTGGCTGTTGTTGGGGTTTCCACGTTACTGTAGTGCATCAGAAATGATTGCAGAGGTACGCACTATCGGTTTAAATACTATCTTGCGTAAAATATTCCATGTTGTGCAGAGTGTGTGGGAGCGGCAATAACATTCTAAAGGTTGTTAGTGAAAAGCGCAGCACCATGACGCATTGGGTGCATGTACTCCTGAGTTTACCACAGGAAAATAAATACTCACGAGCGTGTGAGTATTTATTTAGAACTAGAGCAGCGGCTGGGTTGGTTTTAGGTTCTCAACCTCAAACCTCCAGCCACCTCCTTCGCTAGCATGACTGCTTCGCAGAAGGAGGTGACCGTTTACTATTAGGGAATAGGAAGCGGTCAGCCGATCGAAAGATCGCCGCCGCCGATCGCCTCTGAGAGGTGAGTGATGCTCGGTTCAAGCGGGACAGACCGTCACATTGTGCTCCATCATGTCCTCCGTGCAATCGTCAGAGTGGCGACACCCGAGCGATTCCTCCCGCCCGAGGCGCGCGTGAAACACTAACGCGCCGTCGACACAGCCTGTCGTCAATAGACGGACGGACGGTGAGCTACCCATCGCTCACAGTCCACAGGCCCCATATGTCCATAGGTATCTACAGTGGCCGGGAGTCGTCTCGCGGCGCCCGACGTCCGGGGTGTCTCCCGCGGCGGGTGGGTTGGTTTGAGGTTCTCTCCCTCAAATGCCCGGCCACCTCCTTTGCTAGCATGACTGCTTCGCAGAAAGAGGTGACCGCATACCATTCCCTCTTGCTCCGGACCATGGACTGAACTAGGGCCGGACGTGAGAGATCTCCGCCGCCGATCGCCTCTGCACTCGGCACGGCGGTGCTCCACCGAAGCTGGGCAGACCGCCACTGTGTGCTCCACCGTGTCCTCCGGGCGATCGTCACAATGGTGACACCCGGGCATTTCCTCCCGCCCGATTATGTGCAGAAACCTCCCGAAGCTTCCGTGTCCGGTGAGGACACGGAAGCGTCAGCAGTTGGTGAGGACACCGTGGCACCTCACCAACCACTACTCAAAGAGGGGACTTATCGCCACTACTGTGGTGTGCCTTGCACGGGGTTGCGACAGTCCCCCTCTCCATGCCACCATGAGATCGCACCGGAGGTCTGTCCACTGAGCGGCGTATTCATTGTGATGATACCTTATTAACTACATTATATTAATTGTAAAGATTTCTGCACAAAAAAACAACCGTGGCTGCTTAGAATATACATGTAAAGTGTGTATAACTTGTATAACTTTTTTGTATAACTTTATTACTAACTAGCTGTGCCCCTGCACTAATCGACTTGAATAAAGTGCCTGACAGATACACTTTTAATTTGATTAATGCTTGATCGCATAACAGTCGAGAAACAACCCGTCGACTGTTATGTGATCTATATATTTTTTTCAAACAGTATTATATTCAGCGTCAATTCTTGCTACAAAAAAATGTTCACTATAATTATTATTATTTTAGAAACTCGTAAGTATTCTTTGTACTGATCGGTGGGCTCTGAATTTTTTGCCGCAAAAGAGCTTTTAACCCTAAAATATTTTGATAACTATGCCATCTTTTTGTTTACTACGAAGGAAACACTTTGAAAAGTGTGTCAATTAAAAGTTTTTCGGTTAATCCTTTTCACGACCCTTACCGTTTTAATTGGCTTACACATATACGTTTTATCGTGATCACACTCAAAAAAGTCAGTTTTGTTTTGATCTCATAAATAAAATGTTTTATTACAATGTCAGTTAATTATTTCATACTTAGGGTACAAATAGTGCTTAAGTGTGGAACTGTTCATCTGAGCAAACAGCAACCCTTATTGCTTACTAGCTTTTGCCCGCGGTTTCGCTCGCGTTATATTTGGGGTAATTCAGATCCCCTTTCCTGATTTGCAGGTACCTGCTACCTGTAGATTTTGCCCTTGCGCCTTATTTCTTGTAATAGCAAAGCTAATTTTTCCCTTTTCTTTCCTCTTTCTACCTCATTTCTACGTTTTTTAGAAAAAAACGCTATGTCCGTCTCCAGGGTCCCAACTATCTCTGTACCAAAATTCATCAAAATCGGTTCAGTCATTCAGGCGTGAAGACGTAACAAACAAACTCACTTTCGCTTTTATAATATTAAGTAAGGATAGGAGCTCTAGCCATGCACTCGATTATACTAGGTTCATCATACCCACTTATTCCTAACAATATATCAAATTACTGCTATCTCATAGCAGAATGACGTCGTCAGAACGTCAAAACATGATAAGCACTCGTCGCATTCATTAATAATATATTAATATGGCGTCGGTCGCGACACGCGTCACAATTTGAGGCGATATGTGGATTCGTTGAGAGCAGATCAATCGATCAGCTCATTAATGAATTGACGATCAGTCAATTGTATGTACTTGAATTAGTATAAGCACAGTTTAGGTACAGACGGTTACTTTATTTTAAATTCACCCGCGGCTTTAGTTGCTGCCCCGCTCCCGTGGGTAGTAGCGTGATATTGTTCATCCTATGTTACTTCTTGATAATGTAGATTACTATTAGTGAAAAATTTGTTAAATTTTGTCCCTTAGTTTTGGAGCCTAATCGACAGAAACAAACATACAAATTTTTCTACTTTATAATATTAGTATAGATTAAATATACAAAATATGTAGATGAAAAAATATGAGGTAAATGGATGCTCAAAGTGTTGGTTTTAATTGAATATTTACCAGTTTGGGAAAACAACTCAATTGCTAAATTGTTTGGCCTTGTGGCATCATTAAGTCCACCTTTATATCATTGTTGTAGATGAATAATAAATAAATAATAAAAAAGACTCTTGACTCACTTAACTTTCATGTATCTTTATCCATATTAAATGCACACGACTATCACTAGGGCACTAGAATCAAGTTTTGTTTCAGAACCTACTTTAATAAGACTCGTAAAAACAAAATTCAAAGTAAATACACAAGAACCTACTGAGAAGTTTCCTATTTAAATATTTACTTTTGGGTTCGTTATATTTTCTTGGCAAAATACTTACTTACTTTAAAAAGCTTGAATATTAACAAAGAATGCAGTTTCAAAATTTATGGACGGTAATCGAAGCGGTTTCATAATAATCGTAACAGTAGCGCTAAATCAATACTTACAATTCATCACTTCATTAATCTAGTAAGTTTTAAGTGTATATTATTAACTGAAAGGATAAGCAAGATTCTTAGCTAAATTCTATTTTGTTAAGGAGTAATTCATGTTATTATTGTGAGTCTATTTCCGTAAAATAATAATCGAACAACAGAACAGAGTATGGTCGCCGATGCCTTCAAGCAAGTGGCAACTCTAAAGTGGCAGTAGACAGGACACATAGCCCGAAAACATGGCTCGGGGGCAAAGTGGTCTTGAAGTGGATGCCTTGGGGTGAAAGGCGGCGTAGAGGGAGACCAAAAATGACATATAAAGACGATATCAAGAAAACTACAGAGTCAAAATGGAATCTAGTGGTGCAAATGTTCTTCAAGCAAAGAAGAATAATCAAACTTATCTTCAATTCTTTTAATAAGTATATCTAATATATTTTATAAGAATTCGTCCCTTTATTAAGCCTACTTTGTACTTGACAACATCATTAGTTAGACCTTACCTTTCGACCTTGAGCTGTCCTAGTTCGGCGTTTCAAAAAGATTATTGGCCAGCTCATACTGGTTTTGTTATCACTGAAGTACGGTTTACTCCCTACTTCAATATATACTTACCTTATATAAGCCTCGAAGACAGACATACATATTTACGCATAAAAATAGTTTTTTTTTTATTTATGGATTAATTATTAGTTGATTTGTTTGCTATGACCACACTATATTAAACACTACACACTCCAGTGTACATCTCCCGCCTACACTACACCACTACGGCGGAGGGCATCGTTGAGTACGTTCGCCAAAAGCTCAAGTACGTAGCGAGAGTGCAGTTGTTGGAGTCGCGTCGCAACGTCAACTTTAAGGCATTTGTGCTGCGAGTACCGACGTGTTATCTGCACCTCGTCTTGGAAGAGGACTTTTGGCCGCAGGTCGTGGTGTTCCGGCGCTTCCACGGACAAGTGCCACATGAACGCACAGTGACATAGTGCAGTGAAGTGTTACTGACATAGTTGTTAAAGATTTATTTACTAACACGAATTGTATTAGCAATATATATGATTGTCTGTAAGGTATTTATCTATGAACCTAAGATGCCTGAAAATAAATGTTTTATTTTATTATTATATGTATTATAACTATTTTTAACATTACTTGGAAACATTTAATTAAGTATTTAATCTGTAACTGTACTGTTATTGGTCCGACTCTTTTTACCTTAATAATTGGTCATGAGAACTCGAGCAGTTGGTTGGCGAATACAGAACGAGTAACATAGATAGATAGAATATTCTTTATTATGTACACCATACGGGTGAATATCCCAGGCGCTAATTTTACGTGTCCACGTTGAGAATCATGGTGTAAAATGATGGGATGTTTCTTAATTTTTTTTCTAGTGAACTACTTAACTTATTCCACTTAGGGCCACAATTTTTTTTTAAATAGGCTTACCTATGGAGGCTAGGAAAAATAAATAACTTTAAAATTCAAGTTTGGTGGCTTGTCCTAGCTCCATTTTTTGATATAAATGTATTTACCAAAGGAACAATTTAAAGTGAAGTAAAAAACAAATTATTTCATTGGTAAATGCATATGACACACTATCTAAAAACATCTAAATCATATTATAAAATTGATGTTAAAAGCACAGGATACTCGATTCAAGTTTGTCCTAGCAAAAATCATAATTTTGGTAGCACTTTTTCAATTTACATTATCATGAAGATTCGAGCGTGTGCGATCAATCACTTTTTATGTTCTGTATTTCTCAGTCGTGCGCGGGAAGTGGCGCGTAACAGGTCTGTGCTTAGTGCTGTAATTGCTCGCCAAAAACGAAGTATTCATCTTGGGTCGAACAGGGGACAAGAATTTGTCAATTTTGGTGGATCGATTTGCTGGTGATTTTTTAGTGTTTTAATAGTAAGCTACGTATTGTAGGTAGTGATTTGGGTAACTTATTTATCAGTGATATTTATTCTTTTGTATCTTAATAACTGTATTTTTTAAGATTTTTTTTATGCCTGGTTTCAATTTTGGTGGTTCAATTTTGGTGGCTTTGGTGGCGATTTTCACCACCAAAATTGAAAATAAGCCACCAAAATTTAAGTATGTACTGTTTATATATTATTTGTACATAATAAAGACAGTTTTTCA
Organism: Ochropleura plecta; assembly: GCA_905475445.1. Lineage (NCBI taxonomy): Eukaryota > Metazoa > Arthropoda > Insecta > Lepidoptera > Noctuidae > Ochropleura > Ochropleura plecta. The sequence goes on along the minus strand of FR997731.1, from coordinate 12,817,198 downwards.
CTGCACATTGTTCATTTATATGTATACGTTACTATTCTATTTGTTTCTGTTCTGTTTGTTCTATTTATTAAAGTGCACATGCCATGCTATTTTTCTGCACTACTCTAAGGTCGACTGGCAATGGCTACTGAGACTGCACACCTCTCGGTTATGGAAGGTCTTCGCGTTAAATAGGCCTCGACCCCCGCACTTCCGAGGGATGTACAGTCTGATTACCGATGATCTTAGGTGATGCATCCGGTTTGCGTTTAGCAGTGTATGGACTCTCCTATCCAGGGCATCAAGTTCAGTCTGAGTCCATTTAAGTATGCCGAAAGAGTAGGTACATTAAAACCGTATTATAATTAGTATTATTATCGTTTATTTATTTGTATACATATTTTTTTATATTTTTACATATTTCTTATCAAAAACATATAAAAATAGTAGCCCACCGGTATCGGGAACAGTGTCCAAGCTACCGGCAGTCAAGGCTCCAGAGAAAGGAACCTCCTACCAATACGAGCCCTGTCCAGGAGTACCGCTTTCTGTATCAAGCCCTTGATCCAGCTGCCTAACGAGAGCCTTCTCAGGTGTTGGTCGAGGCTCTTGGCAATTAAGCCATTGGCTGTAACGACTATCGGCACAATGATCGCTGAGTCCACGTCCCACATGTCGACAACCTCGCGAGCCAAGTCAATATACTTGATTTGTTTATCTTTTTCGGCTTCCACAAGGTTCTCGTCATGTGGGACCGTTATGTCAACAATCATTGCGCGCCGCTGTGATCGATCCACTACCAAATCAGGTTTATTTGCTACAATAGTCCTGTCAGTGATGATGGATCGATCCCTATACAATTACGTGTACAATTATAAATACTTAAGTATTAATTATTTTAATATTACATGTTTTTTTGTAATAAAGACGAGACAAGGTTCATGTTTAAAAACTATAACATCTTTTCTTTATATATTTTACGGTTTAATATTGTTATTTCATGTTTTATTTTAGAGTTTATTATGTTTTAGTTTCTTAGTTTAGCTGAGAAAAAATTTGTAGTATGGCAGGTAATTTTGTTCAAAATAAAAAGTTTTTTTTTTAAGTCTACCCTCATAGTTCTCATTACGAGTTCATCAGATAAATAATAAATATTGTGGTACTTACTACCGATGACCGCAAGAAAGTATGGCAAGGCAAGGCGCTTTTACCGGGCTCTTCATGGGCCCGATGTAAATTTTCTAGCATCCGTATCCTGGCTACGATTCAGCGACCTTTTTGGGGAAACTGTAGATTTTGTCTGTGCGATTATGGACGAAGTTATGTTGACGAACAACTACCGGAAATATATTATGAAGGATGGGACGGTTGATGTGTGTCGGGCATGCCACCATGTCACCCATCCGGGTGAGTCCATCGGACATATTATTTCTGGTTGTTCTCGTCTAGCTAACGGCGAGTACTTGCATAGGCACAACCAAGTAGCTAGGATTATTCATCAGCAACTTGCCTTGAAATATAATCTTGTGGAATCTGAGGTACCGTACTACAAGTATGTGCCCGACCCAGTTCTCGAGAAAGACCATGTCACGCTGTACTGGGATCGGTCTATCATTACTGACAGGACTATTGTCGCCAATAAGCCTGACATAGTGGTGATAAGATGTAATCACCCCGCATGACAAGAACCTCGTGAAAGCTGAGAAAGAAAAACAGCTAAAATATCTCGACTTGGCACACGAGGTTGTTGACATGTGGAATGTGAACTCGGCTATCATTGTGCCGATTGTCGTAACGGCCAATGGCTTGATTGCCAAGAGCCTCGACGAACATCTGTCGAAGCTCTCCTTAGGCGGTTGGATCAAGGGCCTGATTCTGAAGGCAGTTCACCTCGATACGGCTTGTATTGTGAGGAGGTTCCTGTCTCTGGAACTCTAACCACCGGTAGCTTCAACCCTGTTCCCGATACCGGTGGGCTACTATTTTTTGTATTTTTAAATGTTTCGTTTTTATTTTCTGTTTTTATTTAGAAATATTTAAAAAAAATATTAAAATGTATTTAACTGAATAAACGAAATATTATTATAAGAAGACTGAGTTTTATTAACTGATGGAGTTTTTTGGTCATTGAGCTTTATTAGTGAGATTTAAGTTTGTGACAAAAACTGATTTGTAATGTATTGTTTTAAGCACTTTCAATTTTGGTGGACCAATATCAATTTTGGTGGTCAACTTTCAATTTTGGTGGACAATTTTCAATTTTGGTGGCTACACTAATCTTTGAACTCAAATATCTCAAAAAGTTACCAAGATATTTTCGGACCTCATGAAGATTCCTAAAGCTTGAACCTTCTATTTTTGTCCTAGGTCAATAGTTTCACGAAAACTTAAGAAAAAATTTTGCCACCAAAATTGACAAAAATATGGACTTGTTGATATTCACCCATACAAATAACAAGAATAACATTAAACAACTCATAAATAGGGCGATACAATGGGCGGTCTTATATATATATCTGAAAGCGATCTTTTCAAGACAACCTTTGGATGGATCAAAAGGAGGTGAAACAGTACTGTAAGTAGTCTTCGGCGTAACATTTTTCAAAATTAATATCTACACAGAGTAACATCTTCTTAATAGCGCTAAAATGGTTATATTTTAGAATAGAAAAAAAACCGGCCAAGAGCGTGTCAGGCCACGCTCAGTGTAGGGTTCCGTAGTTTCCCGTCCGTCACAATAAGTGTTCTTTACCACGGTAGGTCATGAAAGCACGGAAAATCTTAACATCGACTTTTAAAAAAATGACGTCATTACGCAACGCCATCTATCGAACCATTTATGAACTGGTTTTTACCTTAACATTTCGATGGTGTTAAAAAATGAATTTTAGTTTTGTTCTAAATTGCCTTAGCATGTTCTTGATAGAAGTTTTATTTAGTTATAAGATACCGCCAATGCCAAGGAGAGACCAACCGAACAATTCGGTAATACCCGATCCAATGTAATAAGTACCTACAGCGCCATCTCTCGGGGAATTGGGTTACTAATTTTATTAATACAAAGACGTGCAAGAAGTTTTCGGTGGTAATTTTGGATTGCGAGAACCGATTTCAATAATTCTATTTTTGTTTGAAAAAAGATACGTTCAGGATAATAAAATATGTAAACGAAGTTAAAAAAAATGGTTGCATATACGATTATACTACAAACTTAGTGCAGAAATTATTTTGTACAACTTTTTGTCTTTTTTGTACAAAAACTGTTGTGTCAATCAAGTTCAAAATAATTTTCCTAGAAAGTCCTTATAAAGTTCTACTTTTCAGATTTTTTTCATATTTTCTAAGGTTCAAAAGTTAGAGGGGGGGGAGACACATTGTTTTTTACTTTTGGAGCGATTATTTCCGAAATTATTGACATTATCAAAAAATGATTTTAGTAAACCCCTATTCATTTTTAAATACCTTTCCAACAATATATCACACGTTAGGGTTGAAATAAAAAAAAAAACACTTCCCACTTTACATATGGGGTGGCTACCCTAATAAAACATTTTTTTCCAATTTTTATTTTACCACTTTGTCGGCGTGATTGATATACATATTGGTACCAAATTTCAGCTTTCTAGTGCTAACGGTCACAGAGATTAAGCGAGGACGGACGGACGGACGGACAGACGGACGGACGGACGGACAGACAGACATGGCGAAACTATAAGGGTTCCTAGTTGACTACGGAACCCTAAAAATAGCTTAATTTTTCACGTGTGTATTTGATTAAAGTGAACAGTTAATACATTTACAATCTGTTGTGGATAACTACGTACGTTACGTAATTAAACAGTTATTGGCATTTACTCGGTGTTCATTGTGGTGATCCTATTAGATATACAACTGTAAAACAATAACTGAATAAAAATAAATTGTAGCCGTTCAGTATCGGGAACGTACTTTATTATTATCAAAGCTTTACTAGTTGCTCAGATTAATAATAAATATGTCGGAAAGATGAATCGTAAACCGAGACGACAAATAGAAAGCTTTTATTCTAAATCGATTTCAGCCGGAGAGGAAACTTGAAAAGTCCCATTCATCTTCGTGAAGTTTATTTTTATTTTTTTCCGTTGGGAACTCTTCATTTGAATAACAAGTTTTTTTCGTTTCAACATAGCCAAATCCTAACCTAAATTATTATATTGTGTCATTTTACGTACCTTTAGCATAATGAATTGGTTAAATGATCTATTCTGATCTACAAAGAACTATACTGCTTTCATAATTCCAGCATTAATGACATACTGAATATAGTACTGAAGAGATCAAAATAGCTACTTACCTGACATTTGAACTCCTTCGCACATGCTAGTTCTATGTCGCGACGACGTGTCCAGCCGTACTCGAAATAAACATCCAAAGACCTAAAAAGAGACATAACCAAATTAAAATCTGAAACAGCCGAACCTTCATTAACATTATACAACATTATCTGCCTACCTTATCCTAACTATACCTAATCAGACTATTAGGACGGCTTCTAGTCTGTACTGGATGGAGTAGAATACCAGTATTTTACATGGAGAGACTGTCTATCTGTCCTCCACAACCCAGTGATATTATAAAACAAGAATTAAAAAATAACAAAGTTCATGACTGAGCAAAATAATAGTTTAGCATAGAACATACTTTATTGTGTCTATTGACGGGCCTGTTGGTCTAGTGGTCAGTGGCCCTGACTGCTAAGCCGGAGGTCGTGGGTTCGATTCCCACCCAGGACAAACTTTGTGTGATGAGCATGATTGTTTGTTCTGTGTCTGGGTGTGATTTATCTATAATATGTATGTATTTATAAATTATATAAGTATGTATATCAGTTGTCTGGTTACCATAACACAAGCTCTGCTTAGCTTGGGATCAGATAGCCGTGTGTGAGTTGTCCCAAGATATTTATTTATTTATTTATAATAAACATAAAGCATTAAAAAGTATCGCTACCAGTCCCAAAATATTCGACTTCGCCCTAATTTTTAAATAACTGTAAAAATATTTTTAATTTGTTTTAATATCAATGAATAGTCGAGTTATTGTGTTGGAAAAAAGTTACGTCACAGGTTTCTATCGACGTACATCTCTATCATATATGAAAAAAAAACACAAAAAAATTTGATTCGTAAAACAATTGACATCTGAAAAGTTCACGTTTGACCTCGAGGTTCGTTAAATACACTTAAAACAAAAAGTGAAACACTTTTATGTAAATAAAATCGTATTTACATTACATAGTATATTTATTCAACATATTGTGCGTGCGTCAATCTTAGTGCCTACTATGGCGGTGTCAACTACACAATTATTAGTATTAGTGGACTACGTGCGAAATAGGAAGGTTTTATACGAAGCCATCAGATTTACGCCACTGACGACAAAATGATGAGCAATTACTATGTTATCCCATGGTATACCGAACTAAATTAATACGATGGCACACACATAATACATGTATAATTATGCACCACATAATTATCAGCCATAGCTATTATGCACAGTATCCTTAACTGGGCGTCTACGTTAGTGGATCCCTTTACAACCTTGTTGGCCAAGGTTGCTAAACTATGACAGTCGAACTATCTTATCCATACCATACACACGCCTAACCTCTCTACGTAAATTAGTATATCTCGGGGAGAAAAGCAGTCTGCCCGACTACCACGAATGCGTGGTTTCACAAACCTCAGCACACGTACACATGTTACCCACACACATAGACGAATTCTCGCCTGCCAGACTGATCGCTGTAATCGGAAAGTTTAAAATAGATGGACGTAGGGCCCCTAAACCGCAGACGTCCAAAGACCTTCGATTTTCATTCAATGAAATGTATGTAGGTCTGGATTTTCCGAAACGAAGCGCTTTTATGAACAGACGTAAAATTCGTAGAAGCTTCGACCTCTACTCAAATAAAACGTACAAAGCAAGGAAAAGTTCTAAGAACGAACGTTTCCATGAGTCAACTATGAGATCCTACCCGAATAATCCCGGGCTACGAAGTTCTCCGTAACCCGATATATTTAACCGGCTAAAAAATGTAATCAATGATTTGATCAGATATGAGAAAATGAATGATAGACACACACAATTGCTGCATGATTTCAAACATTTCGGAAATAAAATTTGTGATAATAAAGCCAGCAAAATTACGCAAAATAATTTGTTGTCTTTCTTTGTTTAAAAAATATATTTTATGCTAGCTTAATTAATTTGAAAAGAAGGACAGTAATACTTCACCAGAGAAATAATCTTGTCAAAAACAAGGAGCGTCTTATCACAATAATGAAAAATATTTTAATTGAAATTAGTTACCTAGAGAAGCATTTAATCTCAAATTACCTAGTAAATCTAAATTGGTAAGAATATTATCCACGTATATTACCGTTCAACATTCTGAGAATTGTAATAGGTTCTTTACTTCTATAAGCACATCTTCAAGAAAATTCTTTCAATCACGGTTCTTGACTCTTAAGTAGTCTGACGATGACATTATTTACTGTAAGCCACTAGGCTTGGAAATTGTATTTTAATGATACGAGTCGCGAGTTCTTCACTTGAGAAACTTATTTGACTAATTTATTTTAGGCCGTTGAATCAGAAACCAATTTGCAATCTATGGCAAATATTAATTTTCCATGGGTGTATTTTTTGCGGATGGAAAATCATCAAATAATTTCCCCCGCTCTGGGGGGAAAACATAATTGAAAAAATGAAATTATTTAAATTTAAATTAGTGTTTATATAAAATACCGAGCAAAAGTTCAGATTACAAGAAAATTATGGCGAAGTTAAAAATAGGTATAATTAAACTATATTGTCCATAAATATTAAAAGAAAACCAATTCACTAACACCCTGATCTATAAACAAGTCGAAGTGATTACTTGAATATAAGTCATTATTTAAGATACGTATTTTTATTCTGTGGTTTAGTAATTGCTTGAAGTTTGAACTTTTAAAAGTTAGAATCATTAGATCAAATAATTACTTCAATTTGACTATAGATACGGGTGTAAATCTTAAATATTACCTGTTTAAATCCTCTCCTATAACGGTTGTTCATGTAGCAGTAAATAATGGGGTTGTAGCAGGAATGAGACATCGCCAGCCAGTGGCAAGCGAACCACATGTAAGGCATACCAGGCCAAGTGGCCCATCGTTCATCCTCTTCATGTATAGTCCATAAAACCTGTTTAAAAATAATGTTGTTAAATTTCGTAGCACTTTCATAGGGTGAAACTCATCACGCTACGAAAGTGCTACGGCGTAGAGGGCAAAGAACGTGCTTCCACACGCAAACTATATGACTTGGTTATTTAAATAAAATAACTGAAGTTCTGATTGGAGCTCAGTGTATTTATTTTCTCAGACGTTTCTGCAAGATCAATATTATGAAGTAAGTAGTGTTTTTTAAATGAGTGATCCACTTGGTATTTTTAATCGAGGAGGAGTAAACAAATGTACCTAACATTAGTTAACTCCTTTTAATAAAAGACAAACTTATTATTTGTTATTTGTACCAAAAATAAATCATTATTGTTTCTCTACAGTATCTCTTCTTGTAACTCCGCTTAATATGATTATGTATGTGAAGTAGTGTCAGCTTTGACATTTCAAGAACTTTCGTCCGAAACCGGACGTGAACCATCGTTTTCATCTGATCCTTTGTATCTTTTTGATAGATTGTGAGTATGTGTGTGTGTCGAGTATCATATCAATAGTAGAGCAAAGACAATATTTCAGATTTATTTTCAGAGCCATTTCGACGTAACGGTCTAACAAGTTTTCCGATGCGAAATCTCATTGACACCGTTAGTTCAAAAATATCACGCCAACGTCACGATCTACTTGAAAATGGATAGATTGCGACTTGCATTGGTAACGAATATGGCCGCGGTGGTTGTAAAGGAAGACGTCTAAACACATTATGTATATGTAATGCTGATTGTATGTTTTGTTTAATCAGACGCATTTCGCATTCAAAGTAACAGTGTGATCCGGGACCCAACCATAGAGGTCGTGCGAATACACGATCGCAGCGTTTATACGAGGCTAAAAAGTTTCGAAATTACCTAGCCCACGCCCCTTTTCGATTTGATCCACAATTCCACCCTTGGACAGGACGCCCTGTATAGAATTTCGTCGTTCTTTTGGCACTTCAATAACATTTGTGACATTGTCTGAGAAAATTGTAATGAAAAATCAAGATCACCAGATTATTAGTCTGTTTTTTGTGACCAGTTGATGGCAATAGGGTCGCCCCCTATTACTTAAATATATCAAGTGAAATTTGGGTAGACTATTAGGTAAACCACTGCTTAATCCTTCGGAGATTACAGGCGTCATGTTTAAAAAAACAAGATGGCGGCATTAGTTCCGAATATGGCCAAACGTTCCAAAAAAGCCATGGCGCACCTCAAATAACATTCATTCAACCACAATGCAGTTCTGAGTTTTAGCCGAACGACCAGTTTTTCGCGATCGATATTCGGGCGATCTTTCTTCAGTTAGGACACCGCCGCCTAATAAATGAGTGCGAGTGATATGTGAGTGTAAATAAGAGCCATTCCGGGGTTGTGGATTGTTCGAAAGAGATACCGCGACCCCGGAACGTAAAGGGCAATAGAAGGAACATGGGTGGGTTTTAGTCAGTACAAGTCTGACACTCCCCCCCTCGCCCAGAGCGGGGGAAGTTATTTGATGATTTCCCACCCCAAAAAAAAAAGAGCCATTAATGGACTACTTGCAATAAACATGTTGAGTGGCAGCCAGCACATCGTGAACACTGTCACCACGATCACCATCATCTTGATCATCTGAAATAATAACAAACACTTAGAATTGAAAAATTAAGCGCATCCGTAACAGACGCGTGAAGTTTTATTGACAATGGGAGTCTGCTTCTTTGTTCCCTGGATCGAACGACTCTCTCTGACGATTAATATCTTCCAGGATTGAGTGACTCGGTTTATCCTAGGCAAACTTGCTAAATAAATTCCCTGACTATACCACAATAAGAACTAACCCTAGAATAGTATCTTTCCATTCCATTGTAGATTATGACGCCGTGAAAATATAACGTACGTTCGATAATTGTATCATTTAAACAGAAAAAAAGTTCAGATTCAATACATATAAATACCCATAATGTGGAAGATCTTCACATCTACAGAAGTGTGATGGTGATCATTGCAAACTTGTGTGTGAAGTGAAGCATACTTCTTTATTACTCATCATGTAAACATGCTGCGCAGACACAAAACCAATTGGTTATTATTAGGTACTAGTTTCTAATTACAACCTAATAATACCTAATAATATTTATAGAAATACTAGCTTTGGCCCGCGGCTTCGCTCGCGTTAAATTCGGGGTAACACAGTTCCCCTTTCCTGATTTGCAGGTACCTGCTACCTGTAGTTTTTGCCCTTGCACCTGATTGATTGTAATAGCAAAGCCAAATTTTCCCTTTTCTTCCCTCTTTCTCCCTCATGTCCCACTTTTATAAAAAAAAAATATATAGCCTATGTCGGTCTCCAGGGTCCCAACTATCCCTGTACCAAAATTCATCAAAATCGGTTTTGCCATTAAGGCGTGAAGACGTAACAAACAAACAAACTCACTTTCATTTTTATAATATTAGTAATTAACCTATTTAAGTAATTAGCCTAATAGGTACCCAATAAGTATTTAATTAAACTTTTAGAACAGAAAACAAACTGATTGATTTTTATTATCATTCTTGAAAATTAAGTACGCCGGCCGGCTTTCAGTCTATAGTTAAATTTTATGACACCCAAATCTAGAGACTGCCGAGCCAACAATGTATATTTAACGCAATCAACTTGAATTTACGATATCTTACTTTAGGGTCCAAAAAAAATATTCGGAGCTGTTAGTTTTACTTAGCATATAATGTACAGCGTTTCCAGAAAAAGTTTGCGCTTCGTTCTTCATCGTAGGTACTTTCTTCGGAAACACGAAAACGTGGGGATGAGACCTTATTTAATAGGAGTTTTTGAGCCTATTGTTTCAACAACTATAGAACATCCTACACACATTATGTGGAATGTCCAACAGCTACTAAACGACAAACATGATATTTCTATCATATTTCGAAGCATAAAACCTCTATGCAGTTGTACGTGTTCAATTTTGTTTCACTGTCAAATAAAACGGTTCTCCTCGAATTTCACGAATATTTTTGACAACACATATTTATGTTATGAATACTTTAGGAATATTTTGATATCGATGTTACGTTTATATTCTGAAAACATATACTGTGACACTTGCATTTTATCAGGATTGTCTCAAACAGACTCGATCGAGACGGGATTTCGTTGGACCTTTTTTGTCGTCAGGTATTTTTTGTTACTAACACAGAATTAAGTTTTACAAACATTATGAGTCATGGCCAAATAAATAAAGAAATTTCTGTTATTCTATTGAAGAGTGTTAATTACGCAATGCAGACATATATTTATAACTAAATTGTAATATAACCAGATTGATGTTTACTTATACCTCCGAAATTAATAACCAATCATCGGCGTGGAATGACAGGTAAACAGACATATAAATAATGATGTACCGCTCTTTCGGATTGACTTATGATGTATGATACAGATGTATATATGTTTAAAATGTCTTTAATAAAGAAGGCCATAAGTGCGACAAGTTTTGATTCTACCTTGTGAGATAACATGACACTATAGAATGTTCAGGAACGATATAATAAAAAAAAAACGATAAATTTGAAAAAGGCCTAAACTCTCTTAGAAGGCAGAATCTTAACAACCTTACTGGACCTTGAAACTGTTTGTTTACATTGTTAGACACAAGATCGAAGTGAGCATAGACACGCACGTCGCAAGAGGGACCGTTTTATAAGGTCAAGGCCAAGCCTTATCTGTGCGAGGAGTTAATTGTGCTTGGGAACGGCTTTTTTATTAAACTTTTCCTCACACTAGGAATTTCTCCTATATCGTGGGTGCGTTTACAAACATACGTACATAAACATACATACGTGTTTACGCATAGGATACGTGATAATACCTCGTCGGGTTAGAGCAGTTCCTGAGTTTGATTCTCTAGTCGGGCAAAGTGTTACCGGGTTTTTCCATTAGGTATTTCTCAGGAATTTTTCAGTTGTTGGCAATGGGCTCGCCCCTCATTACTTGGGACTAAAATATCATTGGCGAAAAGTGGGTGTAATATTAGATGTTATGTAGTAACTAGCTTTTGCCCGCGGCTTCGCTCGCGTTAAAATCAGTATAAGACAGTCCCTCTTACCTGACTTGCAGGTACCTGCTACCTGTAGTTTTTGCCCTTGCGCCTTATTTATTGTAATAGCAAAGCTAACTTTTTCCTTTTCTTCCCTCTTTCGCCCTCATTTCTCAATTTAATAAAAACCCCTACCCTATATATACCCCTTGTTCGTCTCCAAGGTCCCAACTATCTATGTACCAAAATTCATCAAAATCGGTTCAGCCATTTAGGCGTGAAGACGTAACAAAAAAACAGACATACAAACAAACAAACTCACTTTCGCTTTTATAATATAAGTAAGGAAGGATAATACTATACGGGCTGTCACATAGATCTAGTGGCCATCGGTAGGAACACAAGCCTAGACAAATGCCAATCGCGTCTTACCCATATCGCAGTTTCACGACTGTTTTCTACACTATCTACATATATTTAACGTTTTTTGCAGCCTCATGTTTATCTGATGCGTTTTAAGTTTTCTGTCGTTGTGAATTTCAAATGAAAATACTATTATTTTCTACTGACATTTTCGTTTATCAAAATCAAAAGTCAATTTATTCAAAATTAGGCTGATAATCAGGATTTTTTTCAACGTCAACATTACAAGAGACATTCCCCCAAAACGCCCGTTTTTTGCCACTTCCCACTAACTACTCTCTCTGTTAGCTTGGAAGAAAAAGTTGTGGAAATGTCCACAACTTTTGAAATGATTAAATTTGAAATTTCCTGGGACCCTGAAAATAGGGTCAGCCTATGGTGAGCCCATTACTGGTGATACGTGTCTGACGTTACTATACATGTGTAGATATATAATTACATACGTCATGTTAAGTTACGTTAGTAATACTAACCTTTCGTTTAGAATGTTGGAGTCTTGAGTCCCTTGCGTCCTGCGCCTCCCCTGGGGGTCGGCCACCCCATACGGCGTGCGCAATTCGTGCATACGTGCACACAAGGGCACCCAGGGGCAGCGCGAATTGCAAGATCAGTAGCGCGCATGTGTACTGACCACTTTGACCAACGTGCTCCCACTCCTCAAGACAAATGTCTCTGTAAACAGGCCGTAATAGGAATAATAAGATCTTAGCCACGCGATTCATCAGGGGTTGCGGGTTGTTCGAAAGAGATACCACGGCCCCGAAACATAAAGGGCATGAGAAGGAAAATGAGTGGATTTTAGTCACTAAAAGTCTGACACTATATATATACTGACGTATTTGATGAATTCACATCAGCAAGAAAAAGGCCACGCGATTCATTGCTGCGAATCGTATCTAGTGTCCGTCTCATCAATTGCTCCCCAATACGTTGGTCAGTTTCCAGTATAATCAGATGCAGCTGAATACCTGTGTTTCATGATTGCATATGTTACCACATGATCTATGTATCCGTGCCTTGTTACTAGGTAACACGATAGCCACATCAAGAGAAGGTTGATATTCTGACGATATGTGCTATATGTATAATAGGTACCGCGCTATATCGCAGCGCACCGGGTGAGTATCTTGTAAACCAAAGCATTGTGTAGTTCCTATCTCAGCCTTCATTGTTCTTAGGCGTTCACACTATAGCGTTAATTACAATTTAATTATTCGTTCTAATTAATAACGATTTAGTTTTTCTAATGAATGTAGTAAAGAAAAAGTCCTCCCTGTGACAAGAGGAGCGTGAACAAAATCTTGCGAGATCATGTGAAGAAATTAAGAGTATCTAAAATTTTATAAAAGAGAGTTTTATTTAGCCATAAATAATTAGAATGAATATACTGCGATCGCTGGTCTCTACCGTTTCACCCACGTAGACCGCGATAAAACATATTCATGTGTTAAATCCAGGGATAATCTACAAGCCCAATTTCATTCAAATCGGTCTAGATGTTTGAGCGTGATGGAATAACAAACATACACACACACACACATACAAACGTTCACCTTTTTAATATTAGTATATGGTACACTATTTACTTACGCCTTACACAACTGATGCCAGAGAGTCGGCCTCTGCAGATTTGAAACAACTACAATGGGAGCCGCCGTTGTGAACGCGCCAAGCCACACTGCAGCAACTACCATCTTGGCAGCGGTCTTACCCAGCCTTGGCCTTAAAGGCCGCATGATGGCCATATACCTGTCAATAGATATAGCTAGCAACGTGTACGCACTCACGAGCACCGACACTGCTTGAGTATAGTTCACAACTTTGCACATCAGAAACCCAAACGGCCAGTACCGGAGTATCAACATGGGCACAAATGAAAACGGCACACATAACAGTGTCATCAGAATGTCTCCCACTGCTAAATTCACTATAAAGTAGTTTGTCACTGTCTTCATTCGCGGGGAAGTTTGTACCACGAAACACACTAACCCATTTCCTATAAGGGCTATTAGAAAAACTATAGAATACATTAGGTAGATACAACTGTGAAACAGCGAAGATGTAAGGAAGTCTTCTGGATAAGACGAGGGATCGCAGACATCGTATCCTGGCCATGTTGTGTTTGTTGAGTTCGTTCCATTATTATCTTGTTTCTCAGTTCTGCTGGTATACGCTGCGATGCCGTCGTATAAAGTAGTTGTTTCATAGTCGAAGTTATTGGTATCTAACATAATGCGCTAGCTTCGTATTCTATCTCCACATTGTTTGTGCCCTTAACTTTGCCAATTCATACCTGGAAAAGAAAACCGCATTTTTAAACAAATAGGTAGGTGTATTAAACGATATAGCATAGATTAAAATGTCGTTACGGTTATGTTTATATGTAACAAAATGCAAGGAAATCTTCCAAATATTTCCATGCAGGGTAATTTTCTATCCAATAACATCATCATAAATAGATATGGACCATTATGTAGGTAAAATAAGACACGAAACATATTCAAAGGAAATGGTATGAACGCAAAAAATCATAAAACGTTTTTCGCGGTGAAAATGTTGGCTTGAACGTAAAATACCCGAGTCAAAGCAGTCGTAACTCGGTGTAGTTTACGATCACATAACAGTACCTACGCATCGTGTATGACCTTGCACCTTATTTTACATTCTCACCACGAATATCAGGGAAAATATTAGCTTTTTTGCTGAAGAAAAAGAAGAAGAGAAAATATTACCATACTTACGTCCAATTGTTATATGTAGAAGGTGGATTTTTGGGATAGCTTAACAAAAAATATAAATGCCCCATCTTAAACTAAACTAAATATTATTTTGGATATAAAATACGAGAGACTGAAACGTTGCTATTGTGTGGGCTATTTATTTTTTCCAAAATATGTTTTATATAATATGTTCTTTTAGCATTAGCAAAGAAGCCATTCTTTCTCCAATTATATTCGTGTATTAAATTTGCAATTCAAAAGCGCTTGTCTTGTGTTACGTGTTTTATTGTTTGCTTGTGATTTTCGAATGTGTTGTATAATTTATGAATGTTTACGAAATCATAACATTAAGCATGTAGGGTTAGGCAGATTTGGTGTACCTAAAATAACACCCACATTCGCCAAAAAAAACTGAGGCCCTAGCACAAGTGCGTGATGAACTTAAATGTAAAGTAAATACGTTGATTTATTAATCGGAAATGAAATAAACACCCGATAAAAAAAGATTAAAGGAACATTTTCTGTTAATATGTATTTTACGGGATTTTATAGGTATGTATTTATTGTATTAAGGGAAATGCCGATTTTAGGTCTTGCGATGCCCAAGAAAAATTAGGTAAAAAAGAAATGTTTTTTTTTACGTAATCAACTCTTCTATTCACGACGCGGTTGCCAATTTAGTATCCGGGAAGAAATAAAGATTTGTTGCAAAACATTGATTTGACATTTACACATATTTCTACTTTATTTATTCGCCCTTTTGTTCATAGAAGTCCCAATGCACTTTATGCTAATACATTTAGGTTAGTAATCAACATACAAACCATAATATAATGATTTTAAAATTATCTACATACACTAAAACTTGTCAGTTGACAATATTAGGAAATGTCATCTCATTGCTTTGTTTGCATTTGCATCACAGTGATTCGCTGCGTGTATTTTGCTATTAAAATCGACGTTTTTGACCATGAATACTGACTCTGGCAATTCTCCTATAATAATAATAATAATTTATTTCAGACCAAGATAGTCCATAGAGTAAACCTATACCTGACGACCACGGCTTGAATATGGATTCCGCTCTTGCTGATAATGACAACCCCCGCGATAATTTCCATTTGATGTCAGTGCCTGTTGCAAGTGGATACGTACCTACATTGTGTAAATTGTAATTTAAACATGTCATGTCAGTGATATGGTATTTGGGGTGGGCACGGTATCAATCTCATATTTTTCCTTCTGCAAAATTTTTGGACGATAATAGTGTTTTATTTTCAACCATCTGAAATCTTTAAATAATATATTTAGCTTCAATGTGTTATGTAGGAAGAGTTTTCAATAACTTTTGTGTGTTTGTGTTATGTAGGAAGAGTTTTCAATAACTTTTGTGTAGGGCACAAGTATTGAAATTATATATATTGAAATTATATAAAATATTAGCCATTGGGCCGTAAAGACGTAACAAACAAACAAACTCACTTTGGCTTTTATAATATTAGGTAGGTAAGGAAGTAGAATTATTGTGGGGCATACTAATATTAACATTAGATGTTACTTGTGTGGGCACTCAGGGCTTAAATCACTATGACGGTTTGGCATCCCCTTATATAATTAGTTTATAGTTAAATTTTAAGTGTTTCTGTTTATGCACATTACCATAACCATATCCTCATTTGCGAATTTCTCAATTTTAGTAAGGTTTGCTGTAAGGAAACCTAATTCTGGGTTAAGCTCGCCGTTTTATGTACATACGTTTAAGTAAGTATTGCAAATTGTTAATATATTTTTCTTATATATTGGTGTGCAATAAATAAAAATAAATAACATTTACTAATACTGTCACTGTCATCTTACGTGATTTGAAATTAATATGAGCTCCCAATATTTCGAATAGGTTTTACACTAGGATTTCTCCTGTATCGTGGGTGCGTTTACAATCATTTAAACTCACATGCACAATCAGCCAGATCTGAAATAACTATCTGTAGGCCTTACGAATATTTGTTCCATGCGAGAATCGAACCCGCGACACGCAGCGCAGTAGTCGATAGCTCAGCCACTGCGCCGATCGTGCCGTCAAAGGTTGCAAGCGCCATGATGGCGGAATGACATTCTCAGTTCCACAAACGTTCTGCGTAAAGAGAGTTTAAATTGCAAAATTTGTAACAGTTTAAATATAGTTTTAAACTTTAATACAATGTTTAAAATAAAATAAACAAAGTGTGCAGTTTATTTTATTGTATCGGATCGTCTATATTCCATTGTATACTAATACCATACTATTATTTTGCAAGGCTAACTCTTTATGTATGTTACCTTTTTATACTTTAACGATTGAACATACGGATGGACAATAATAAGGCTTAGGACAATATTTGTCCCAATATATTCCTGTGGCCTAATATCCATATATTGGTTGGTGGCTGGTGGTTGGTCACCACGCGTTTGAAACCTTGTAAGAAGTAATTAATTTACTACACGTGGACGACAAATTTCAATTACACTCAGATAAAATGCTTTTAGGCATGTTAAGAACATTATTAATTTCCCAAGTTATCTTATTAATTACCTTGACGAAGAACCTATGTATAGAAGTTTCACTGGGTCATTACGTTATGTATTAGGTATTCAATACCTAACGTGGTTATTAATTGAACGCGAAGTGGAATATGATCAGCTGTGTGTGATTGACTTCTCAAAAGCGGGGAATAAAGTAATATGCCGAGCAAAGCGAACATGTTCTGGCCCTGGGGGATCGTGAATAAGGTATTTGAAGAACACCGTGTAGTCAAACTTGAATAAAAGCTCACTGACCCTTTCACTCACCCCAGAACCCGCATGATGGTTTCAAGACGGCTATACTTCTGTAGCGGCATAGTGCAAAAGTCCCACACCGCCATCTATGATGCAAAATAATGAACTCAAATTAGTCTCCTATATCGTGCCATCATATTTTTAAGCGAACTAATCGTTTATACTTACATCGGGCAACGACTGTCGGACATTGGACATAATATCCATCTGGTCGGACGATGTCCAAGCATTTCAATGAAATATTAAGGAACCTTACACCCTGTTGTTTATACCTGTAAACTTCTGTACCCAACTATATTTCTTTAAATCCAAAAACATATAAACATGTTGAAGCCAGATCGTCATCTGAACAACCATTGTTAATTGCGGCTAAAATAAACTATAGACAATATAGTTGGTTACCCATATTGTGCGCCCCGATTTTACAGAAGATTACTTTTTATAACATTCTTATTACCAATATTTTTAACCACTTGGTACACCAAACTAAAGAATTTACTCCACGTAAAGGGTGTTTTAATTTAGCAAACCTAATAGGTTGAAGGAATGTAATTGAAGTTTTTTTTAGAAACCGATGAATGTTTTAGTGGAATTTTATTGTTTCTAAGAAAACTTCAACTAATTGTATCTTAACAGTTTGTATAATTACTCGGTTTCCTAGCTGTACTTCCGTTTACGAAGTCGCTTCGTAGTTTCGAGTTACATGGCTAATTTCCAGGAACCACTCTGCAATCCATCAAGACAATATAACTTCTAGGTCTTAACAGAAATCAATCTCTGAACTTTAGAGCGAATCGAAGTTTAACATTTCTCATCAATCCTACTCTAAAGATAGATCTTAAACAAATTTCTATTTCATAAAGCTTTAAATATAAAAGTATTAAGAGTTAATTATCTTTTTAAGAAAATTTATTAAGGTTATGTTGTTAAAACATCGAAATGATTATTTTTTTCATGGCCATGGTAGGCCAAATCCGAAACTATGAGAAATAGCGGAAAACACTTAAAGGAGTTTTGGGTCCGATTTTGATTAAAACCCAAACGTCATCATTTTAAGAGCAAGCCAGACTCAAGCTCCGAGGGTTCCGTACCAACTACGTAAATTATGGAAGTTTGCTATTCTACGTTTCATTCGATCTTCATGATTGTTAGCATCCACGCTTTTAGTAAGAGCAAAGTGTTTCTAAATGTGTATATTTGTTAAGTGGCAATAAACTTTCATCTTTCATCCATCAAATCTTGTGTGAACGTAATATTTTATTTAAACGATTATGGTTCTTTTGTATCATACAGAACCATTTATTTTCCTTTGAAACTTTAATAACTTTATCATGCAGTAACTGTGATTAAACAAGAATCTAAGCAGATGGGTCTGTTTGACAAGTTTCCTCAGAGCCTTCGCATAATACCCACCTACATTAAATCAATCTGGGTCAAAGTATCTATTATCTGGTTATCCCGTTCAATTTGTTTGAAAAATAACCACACTTATACCCACTTGTACCTTTAGAAGAGGCACTTTAATAAGATCTCTAATCTTTGCAACATCCTATTAACAAATTATTTTGACTAATATTAACATTTTAGTCAAAATAATTTCTAAATCTTCACTACAATAAAAAAGTACCAACAGCAAAAGAAAAGGGGTCTGACAACTTGGAAGTTTTTTCCACCATCTGTCAATCTGAATTCATTCAGGGTAACGAAATAATGAGAAAGGAAAAGTTACAAAGTTAACACGAGCGGAAAATAAATGCATTGCTTAGTGATTTAAGGGATTTTAATCTAAAATATCGTTGTCTATTTAGTCTAGTCTAGTTTTCACATTGAAATTAAATGTAATCATTTTATTATAATTATTTGTGACGTTACGTGCCTCAGAAAGCATGTTTAATGTTGGTCCTGGCTGTTATTTGTAGATTTTTGACAGCCGTTTGTGATAGTCAGTGTCCCGAAAATGAGTCAGCCGGTTTTACCAAGGGGGGTTTTACCCAGTACTAACTGGGTTGTGGAGGTCAGATTGGTAGTCGCTCCTCGTAAAAAACTGGCATTCAGCTGCATCTGGACAGACTAGAAGCCGACCCCCACATGGTTGGGAAAAGGATAGGCAGATGATGAAGTATTTATGACAATTTAAAATATGATTTTGGATAAATTAGTTCAGTTTAGGATATACAGGGGTGAAACGACCATATGGCAATAAATGAAACTGCGTATCAGTCTGCACACACTATCAAATATATACAAATCATTATTTCATTTTGACTGGCAACTCGCTACTTTAATTTTTTTTCCCAATTTGAGCCTAAAATTTTATTTCCAAATGTGAATTGGTGCAAATTATATGATTATTCATTTATTTTCATACTACAGCCAGCTAATTCAGTTCACTCATTTTACGCGCAGGAGATAAACCTCTTTTAGATACCTATTATAATAAGTAGTTATTAAAATCAAAACATGTTTGAGTAAGCTAAGTGCACATTAAAACAGGGGCGACGGCGCTTAGGAAAACTGCGCCAAAACACATTAGTTGACTCGTCGAGCCGCACCTCAACGCAATAATTGCATGAAGAGCTAAGTCAATGCAATTATTGACATTTAATGCAATGGGTACAGACCCGTCCATTTAAGCAGGCAGTGTCACAGTGGCAGTGTGGCATTGCGTCGAATCGCATGAGGGTGTAATCACGTTTACACGCACAGATAATTTTCTTGCATCTTTTCCGTTGTTTACAATTTCAAATTTCTAAAGTAAGAGATGGAGTCGTAAGTTAAAGTGTTGCCGATACGAATGTATGCAGATGCTTGTGTTCGGATTTATCACTCCACCAAATAACAGTTTAACGTGCGAATGGTATCCCTGTAAATTATAAAATTGAATTTTATTCCAATTAAAATAGAAATATTGGGCAATGTGGTCGCTTAGCAACAAAGCCCTTTACATAAAAAAATAGAATTATAAAGATTAAAATTAAGTTGCAACTGAATGCAGTTGCAACTTAATTTTAATCTTTATAATTCTATTTTTTTTGTCATTATTATCATTAGGCATAATTAATGAATTATGCCTAATGAGTGTGACATGAACCATATATGTACGAAAGTCGAATTTTATCAATGCTTTTCATTGCGTTGCGGCGCGGCCCGTCATTTTCCGCGCTAGCCTTAACGAACAAACCAGTACGATTGGTTTCATTATTCATTCATTATTACTGGCTTGGAAAACAACACAATGTACTCGATACTTAATTAAAATACGATAGGTATTATTTTCAAAGAAAGCTTTCAGTTGGCACTTTAAAAAAATAATAGTTTAACAAAACAACAAAGAATCTGTCAATTCGTTTCATGTAATTAAAAATCCATGAAATACCTACTTTCCATTCAATGTATTACCAGCTTCTTCTAATAATTGATTCTACATCTATTGTATAACATCAGTAGTGCTAATCCACTTACATTGCTAAACTTTATCAAATTATCCAATAATAACGTTTTCCTCGCAAAAAAATAAGATTTTCCATTTCATCTGTAATGTTGAAAAAACTAAGTATCACTTCCCGATACATCATAATATTATTTATTTAAAGCAAATAAACAACGTTTCATCTTCAAGTATTTTCAACTGATGCACTAGAAAAAGTAATAAAAATGTTTGGTCTGGAATATAAATAGACAAATCAGCTAACAAATCGAGTATTATTGGTATGCAAATGAGATTTAGACGAAAATATCAAGATGGTGGCCGGAAATGTCTGTCTAAAAGCTGTTGAAGAATATTTGCAAAAACAATCTTGGAATTTACGCTTGAACGCCTGGCGTTGGTGTGATTACAAATAGAAGTGTTTACGGTCAAATGATCTTCATTTAATGTATGCGGGGTGTCTTGTTTATGAATCATGCGAACCGCGCTGATCTCGAGAACGACTAGGCGTATTTTGATGTAGTATATTTTTCTTGCTTTCTAATGAAGATTTATATTCGGAAATAAACCCGGGCATTAAAACAGCCGACCCTACGCTATAAACTTACAGCTGGTATACTGGTATTTACTGCCGATAATGTTGTTTCTACTGTGATTTCGGAATCTCGGTAAAAAAGGAATAGTAATATATTACATTAGACGTTTACTGCTGTACGTTACAAAGTCGAGCATTTTTTTTTAAAGTTCTCGCCGTTAAGCCTAGAAACTTAGTAACTAAGCATGTCTTACGTATGACGCTTTTTCCGAAACCTATGTATGTCAACACTTATTAAAAAAAACACACATACATTCCAACCTACTCTTTATTTGATTTACGTCCTCACACTAGTAGATATTTACGGTTGTAATTTTTTTTTAATAAATGAAACTTGTAAAATATAAAAAAAATATATACAAACGTTAATATTAAACAAGCATTCACATTTTTTTATTACAAAAATGCACAATGTTAATATAATGTTACATATACACAATGCACAATGTTAATACAATGTTAATATAAGTAGAATGAAACGTCATGCTGTCAATATGAGCTGACTGTTAGTGTCAAAACTAGATACTTCGTATTATTTCATTGTTTGTTTTCAACGGCTAACGTGGAATATCTAATATTTTCTGTGTGATTTTATGGATTATTGACGACTTGGCTTTGCGTTTGAATATGAGACATACTATGCTCAAAATGTTACCTTCACACTCAAATAGAGTTCCCTGAATTGACAACAAATGACCTAGAACTAAGTAAGTAAGTACCTATATTTGGCTAAAAAGATACAGAACCACGATGATGCTGTTGGTAAATAATTATTATCTGATTGAACACCTTTTTGAAACAACATATTACATAAAAAAGATAATATTGTACTGTTAAATACGCAATCTTGGTTTCGTTTTAGGTTATAATCTTCTACCTTGAATTTCGTTTTTCTCCCTTCCTCTACGACTTACTGCCCATTTGCTTTTTTCTAGTTTAATATAGTTCTACAACTAGGTACAAGTTTCTATACGGTAGGGTACTCCTAAGAGTGGGTCCCATTGTACATGTGTCCCCGCCATCCTCCTTTGCTCAAGATTAGCTGTTTATTTTGTGATTCATACACCCATAGGCACTTTGTCCATACTTTTTCTTTGAAGGAGTGATCGTGTCTACCGTCAATTATT
Organism: Ochropleura plecta; assembly: GCA_905475445.1. Lineage (NCBI taxonomy): Eukaryota > Metazoa > Arthropoda > Insecta > Lepidoptera > Noctuidae > Ochropleura > Ochropleura plecta. The sequence goes on along the minus strand of FR997731.1, from coordinate 12,794,845 downwards.
TTTTATCCCGAAAGTTGTGGAAGAGTTGTCAACAAGTTTGTTTATTGAAGAGAAGCAATTAAAAGATTTTGAGTTGTTTGTTATCCTGTAGAACGTTATAAATGAGAAAAAAGAAGAAGAAAAATAATTATAATGAGTCTGATTAAGGCTCTGACCCAAATTTAAATTGTTTTCTGGTTTGTAAGGTCAAAGGATCAAAATAAATAATTGCTGTAAATCGGTTTCCATTTTTAAATAAATCAGGTTTTTATTATACGACGATCCAATAGTTATAGTCCTTCTGTTTTATCTTGAGCAATCAGCTACAAAGAGCATTTGTAGGGTTTCGTGTCTCAAAATGCAAAAAACGGAACCCTTATTAGATCAGTCAGACAAGACCCTTTGTCCCGGGAACACATGGAGGTTTCGAGTTGAAATCAAAACCATATAGTTAAATCTCTAATTCTTTTGTGCTGTGAAAAAATCAACCCTCTAAATCTACGCAGTCAAAAGATATGTCCGTTTATGTCGCAAGTTTGTACGGAGCCCTCGGTGCGTGAGACTGACTTGTTCTAAGCCGGTTTTTTTTAAATTAACTCTCAAACTATGTACACACAACGGCAGGTCAACCTATTCTAAACTATTGTAACCTGATCTCTTTACTACGGATCGCACACCGTAATAAAGAGTTCAGGTTTAAATGATTTTATGTAAGTTGATGTGCTGTCGTATGTACATTCATTTCACAAGCTTTTTACTAAATTAATATGTTCTACAGGGTAATCAATCAAACCACACAAGCCAGCCAACTTACTAGTAAAAACAGGAACGATATCTGTCAAAAGACACAAGTAATTGGGACAAAACTCAAAGAGATATTCATGTTAATTGAATGTAAGAGGTTACTACTACGGTATTTAAACATTATATTAGACTAGCTTTTGCCCGCGGCTTCGCTCGCGTTAAATTCGATGTAACACAGTTCCCCTTTCCTGATTTACAGGTACCTGCTACCTGTAGTTTTTGCCCTTGTGCCTTTTTAGGGTTCCGTAGTCAACTAGGAACCCTTATAGTTTCGCCATGTCTGTCTGTCCGTCCGTCCGTCCGTCCGTCCTCGCTTAATCTCTGTGACCGTTAGCACTAAAAAGCTGAAATTTGGTACCAATATGTATATCAATCACGCCGACAAAGTGGTAAAATAAAAATTGGAAAAAAATGTTTTATTAGGGTAGCCACCCTATATGTAAAGTGGGAAGTGATTTTTTTTTAATTTCAACCCTAACGTGTGATATATTGTTGGAAAGGTATTTAAAAATGAATAGGGGTTTACTAAAATCATTTTTTGATAATGTCAATAATTTCGGAAATAATCGCTCCAAAAGTAAAAAACAATGTGTCCCCCCCCCCTCTAACTTTTGAACCATGAGTTTAGAAAATATGAAAAAAAACTGAAAAGTAGAACTTTATAAGGACTTTCTAGGAAAATCATTTTGAACTTGATTGACACAACAGTTTTTGTACAAAAAAGACAAAAAGTTGTACAAAATAATTTCTGGACTAAGTTTGTAGTATAATCGTATATGCAAGCATTTTTTTAACTTCGTTTACATATTTTATTATCCTGAACGTATCTTTTTTCAAACAAAAAAAGAATTATTGAAATCGGTTCTCGCAATCCAAAATTACCACCGAAAACTTCTTGCACGTCTTTGTATTAATTAGTAACCCAATTCCCCGAGAGATGGCGCTGTAAGTACTTATAACATTGGATCGGGTATTACCGAATTGTTCGGTTGGTCTCTCCTTGTCATTGGCGGTATCTTATAACTACATAAAACTTCTATCAAGAACATGCTAAGGCAATTTAGAACAAAACTAAAATTCATTTTTTTAACACCATCAAAATGTTAAGGTAAAAACCAGTTCATAAATGGTTCGATAGATGGCGTTGCGTAATGACGTCATTTTTTTAAAAGTCGATGTTAAGATTTTCCGTGCTTGCATGACCTACCGTGGTAAAGAACACTTATTGTGACGGACGGAAACTACGGAACCCTACACTGAGCGTGGCCTGACACGCTCTTGGCCGATTTTTATTGTAATAGCAATGCTAAGTTTTCCCTTTTCTTCCCTCCTTCTCCCTCATTTCCCACTTTAAAAAAAAAGTTAGCCTATGTCCGTCTCCAAGGTTGGGACCCTGAACTATCTCTGTACCGAAATTCATCAAAATCGGTTTAGCTATTAAGGCGTGAAGACGTAACAAACAAACAAACTCACTTTCGCTTTTATAATATTAGTAAGGATAAAATTGATCATTCATTTATTGATTAATTTACATATTATTTACATTTTTAAATATTTCTCACTAAAAAAAACACACGAAAAAAACATTTAAAAATATAAAAATAGTAGCCCACCGGTATCGGGAACAGGGTCCAAGCTACGGCGGTCAGGGCTCCAGAGAAAGGAACCTCCTAACAATACGAGCCGTGTCCAGGAGTACCGCTTTCTGTATCAAGCCCTTAATCCAGCTGCCTAACGAGAGCCTCCTCAGGTATTGGTCGAGGCTCTTGGCAATTAAGCCATTGGCAGATACGACTATCGGCACAATGATCGCTGAGTCCACATCCCACATGTCGACAACCTCGCGAGCCAAGTCAATATACTTGATTTGCTTATCTTTCTCGGCTTTCACGAGGTTCTCATCATGCGGGACTGTTATGTCAACAATCATTGCGCACCGCTCTGATCGATCCACCACCACTATATCAGGCTTGTTGGCAACAATAGTCCTATCAGTGATGATGGATCGATCCCAGTACAATGTGATATTGCAATGTTCGAGAACTGGGTCGGGCTCATACCTATAGTACGGCACTTCCGATTCCACAAGGTTATATTTTAGAGCAAGTTGCTGATGGATAATCCTGGCTACAAGGTTATTTATCATTTATTATTATTACCTTGTTAGTCACTAATTGAGAGTGAGGAATAGATAGTGCACCTGTACTTGCACGCACACTTCCCTAATAATTCCCGCGCCGATGATAATCTCCGCTGAAATTATCTGCCATGGCTAAAAACGGTCAGGAAGACTATATATTTATAAATTCAACGTTGAAAACGAACGTTTAAAAGTTTCGTCTTGATTTCGCTGGAATTACTATTTCACCCTTTTTCAGTAAATTAAAGACTATTATTGCCTACATACATAATATAATGATAATACACATAGCCTCCTTTCTCATTGGTACACGCATGGGAATCTGAAAATGATTTCTGTCTTGTCTCGAAAGTGTTTATTAGTGGCTGACTAAGACGCTTTTTTTTGCGGATGCAAAATCATCAATTAAGAAGTTATTTGATGATTTTGCATCCCTCGTTCTGGGCGGAGCGGGGTGCTAAAATCATGTGCTGAATTCGATGCAACAGTGTGTGCCGTGGTTACCATTAATCAAGTAATTAAACGAATTAATATAGCAAAATTAGCTTATTGGTACAACGAAAACAACTTGTGAATTGGTAATCTGTGCAATATTATATTAATTTCATGAAATTAATTATAATTTCATGAAATTAATTATCATTTCGAATATTTGTGATCGGTATTAAATCTGCATGCAACAAATTAATAGGTATTGTGAGAACATCATCATCTTCCTGCTCCTTTTTTTTGCGAATGGGAATTAATCGAATAAATAGTACTAGTAACAGTCTGACACTCTCCCCCGCTCCGTCCGAGGGGGGGGAGACTAGTACTGACTAAAACCCACCCATGTTTCTTCTATTGCCCTTTATGTTCCGAGGCTGCGGTATCTCTTTCGAACAACCCGCAACCCCGGCAGGCGGTGGCCCTGGCAGGCCCCTCTGCTTTGCTAACATCTCTTTGAGGCGCGCGTGGACCAATAAAGCGCCGTTCACACAGCCTTGACTATGACGCTTGAGTCTAAAAGAGTTATCGAAGTCTTACCAATGGATTCAGCTGAATACCAGTATGTATAGGTATTTTACAAGGCGTGACTGAAGAAACAGTACAATAATTTATAAATAGCTGTGCCTAGCGGTTTCAACTCTTTAGTGTCGAAGCGTAAATGCTTATACAAATATTCAAGCCAATCCGCCAAGAAATCACGTTCTCACAAACAAACTAAGGGTTGTTTTTTTTTCAAAATTCCGTCTTAGTGAGCATATATGTCTAAAAAGGATCCACTATGCAAAATTTGAGGCTCTTAGCACTTGTAGTTGCTGAGATTTCGTGATGACTGAGTTAATGATTTTCTCTTTTATATACATACTAGCTTTTGCCCGCGGCTTCGTTCGCGTTAAATTCGGTATAACACAGTTCCTGCTACCTGCAATTTTTGCCCTAGCGCCTTATTGATTTGTAATAGCAACGCTAAGTTTTCCCTTTTCTTCCCTCTTTCTCCCTCATATCCCACGTTTTTTTGAAAAAAATTAGCTTATGTCCGTCTCCTGGTTCCCAACTATCTTTGTACCAAAATTCATCAAAATCGGTTTAGCCATTAAAGCGTGAAGAGGTAACAAACAAACAAACTCACTTTCGCTTTTATAATATTAGGTAGCGCTCTCGCTCTAAGTTTTTATTAGCCTGGCTGTTAAACTCATTTTCACACGTCCAGGTTTACGGAAAGTGAGAGCATAAAGTTTTCTCACACGTATTTACTTGTGCAATTCAGATACCCGGCGCTAAATACCATGAAAGTGTGTAAAGGAGCTTACAAGTTCATGTTCTGCCCGCAACGTAGGAGATAGGTACTTATATCTTTTTATTACAGTTGGACCTTTCCTCCCTGTTTACTCACTGACGCAGACGTAAAACGTACCTTATCTTACCTCCGTTCATTTGATATTACGGCTATTAAAACTTAAGTAAAAGCAAGTTTATAGGTAAGGTTTATTTTTCAACTGTCCGTGTAGTGTCCGTACAGACGACAGGCCGTGTTGACGCACGCCTCAAGAGATGTTAGTGAAGCAGAAGGGCTGCCAGGGCCACCACCTTCCGGGGTTCGAAAGAGATAACGCGGAACGAAGAACAAAAGAAGGAACATGAGTGGGTTTTAAGCCCCGTTCCGTGGGTTGTAAGCGCCTATATGCATAAATAATTAATACGGATAAAAATTGATATTTTTTTTGATGATGGTAGTATTTTGACATAAGTTCTATGAGACTTATGTCAAAATCCTACTATCTGTAAGCAAAACGACTCGTTTTTGTTTATTGGAACGGGGCTTTATCTCCCCCACTCCGCTCAAAATGGGAGGCACTTGTTTGAAGATTTCCTACCCGAAAAAAAATATCTATTATTTTCCGTATTAATTATTTATGCATTTAGGCGCTTAAACTTAATATTACGGAGTTATTCTAATCATACTTTTTGAAAGACATCAAAGATCGCGATGAAATCCACCTTTGGCTGTTTGAGTTTATTTTTGTAATCTTATTAAATCTCGTCTTTGATGTTTTTTCTTTGTGAATATTCCTACAATCGCCTATTCGCTCGATAAACAAAGGTTTTTAAGAGACATAGCTGTATAATATCACTGAAGCAAAATATCACGCCTATAATAATCTCTAAAGGGTTTGGTAGTACGGTCCTGTGGACGTTGAGCAATGGGTAGCTCACCGTCCGTCCGTCTATTGACGACAGGCCATGTCGACGGCGCGTTAGTGTTCCACGCGCGCCTCAAAGAGATGTCAGCAAAGCAAAGGGGCCTGCTAGGGCCACAGCCTGCCGGGGTTACTGGTTGTTCGAAAGAGATACCTCGGCCCCGGAACGTAAAGGGCAATAGAAGGAACATGGGTTTTAAGTCAGTACAAGTCTGACACCCCCCCCCCCCCCCCCGCTCCGCCCAGAACGGGGGAGATTATTTGATTTTCCCATCCGCAAAAAAAAGGGTTTGATAGTTGTGTACCTAATAGTGCACACATATTTCGCAAGTTATGTTTTAAGTCCCATTAATTTGGGGGCGCGCCAACATCGACCGGGTAATCCCGACTTAGTGGCCGTTACTGACCAATCGCTGATTGGAAAACCGATATATTACTTTGCCCGACCGGAGAGTCGAACACAGAACCTCATGCACAACAGTCACACTTGCCACTACTCGACTAACGAGGCAGTAGTTCACTAAAGCATCAAATAGATTTAATAAACGGGAGGTAGGTTATTGGGTTACATGGCTGGCAAATGTATTTAATACTTTTTTACCGTGTATGACCGATGTGTTCTGGACAGCTACGTTATTATAACTCCAGCAGACTGAAATACTATTTTCCTTCTACTATTTTCAAATACATAATTGTGTAGGATAGCTGAAGCGGTGACTTAAAACATTAAGAACAATCATTTCAATTTGAAAATCCGAAATAAACAGAAGCAGGTATTGCAATTTTTTTTTGTTTTTTTAAAGTACGCTGCCCCACACTAAGAATTTCTCCTGTGTCGTGGGTGCGTTAACAAACATATAAACTCACATACACAAACAGCCCGTCACGTTATTGAAAATTCAGTTGGAAATTACTCAAAGATACAGTGAAAGGTGTTCCATTATAATTGCGACCCACCGCAACCGGATCGGGAAAACATAAAGCAGATACCCATATCTTTGACATTTTACGCCAACCAAATTATAAAGGCTGCGTTTATATAGGACTGCGCAAATAAAAGTTGATACTCACGAGTGAATAGTTGCAGCGAGGACCGGCCAAGCTGACAAAATATTGCGTTCTCACAAATTCGTATTCGATTTGTTTATCATAGACGTAAAAATACGCAAAACGCATCCGTTATAATGAAAGTTTAATTTTAACTACAGAGAGCACTTTGCATGTAGTGTTTGATTGTTGTTCCTGTAATTGTTTGTACAGTGAGACTTAAGACCATTATTTGTATGTTCTTATCAATATTATATCTGTAACAACTGTTGGTAACCCGTATTTAAATAAATAAATAATATGTACAACATTATTAAAAAAAAAAATTATCTCGGTAATTATTGATACAAATTATATGGTATTTTTTTTGTTGCAGAATGATGAAATGACCAATCATTTTTTGGCAATCGTTAATTTTTAAATTAAAATATTCAAATTAATTTTCGTTGGAATAGATACCAAATTAGAAGTCTAGTATTACCGATAACCAGACCGACTCGTGAATCTGACAAAAAAACTGGGCAAGGGTGTGTCGGACTCGCGCACCGAGGGTTCCGTATAAACTTGTAGGTAACTAAAGACAGTACCGAACATTACTCTAGCGAAAAGATAATCTATTTTTGTGAAACGTCTACAAATATACGGTTTTCGGATTTTACCCTAAACTGGTGCCACTTTTTGCCAAATTTTATGAGTAGAGGTCAACGGGAAGTTTCCTATTGGTTTTGATTCCTTTTCCTTCTGGGAAATGCGACATAAACACCCAAATATTTTGATTGCGTTATAAATTTTTTACTGCTCTAAAGAACCGCACTACTGAGTAGGTATACAGTTTTAATTTCACGGGTCTTAGCAGACTAACAGACGAACAACAAAGTAAACCTATAACGATTTCGTTTTATTTCCTTTTGAGGTATGGAACCCTAAACATTAACGTTGACGGCCAAATGATAATTTATTATATTAATTCCAAAACAATGCCATTTGCCAGTTTAAAACAAGGAAGTTTAAACCTTTCGTACTTTTCGACATTAATCTACTAAGAAACAAAAAAAAATTTTTTTTCAAATCTAACGTCTTAGTAAAAAAACTTGTAGAATTGAGAACCTCCTCCTTTTTTGTTTTCGTCTGTTAAAAAAGTCTTAAGTTCGACAAGTATACTTACGTACCAAAAAACATTGTAGGTACAACCAAAAGTAAATACACTTTCTAAACATCCTATCTCCCTTTTAATTCCCATCTTGCCTTTCTGAAAATTGTAAGTCACAACGGAACATAGAATTACGTCAACTGTTGCCTAGCTTAAATAAATACCTATTCAACCACGCAATAATGACTGAAAACGAGAAGCTTTCAGTTAATTTACTTTACTCGCTCGGAATTTATAGAAGAGCAGATAGGTACTAAATAAACAAGTAAGTATCGTTTCGAATGCATTTCTGAATATAAAAGGCATAGAAAATTTTAATTAATGACGAGCGAAAACGTTGAATCTTGCACAGTTACCTATGTCTGAAATTACTGAAACTGCATTTCACTTACTATCTTTGATATACTAGCTGACGCCTGCGGCTTCGCTCGCGTGATAGTAAAGCCTATGTGTTATTCCATACCATAATCTAACTCTGTGCCAAATTTCATCAAGATCCGTTCAATTGACGTGAAAGAGTAACAAACATCCATACATCCTCACAAACATTCGCATTTATAATATTATTAGTAAATTAGAAATAGTAATTAGTATTAGTATATGATTAAAGTAATGAGTAATTATTAGTATATAAGTAGGATTTGGTTATTTTTATTTCAGCAAACACACACATCATACAACAAAACATCCATTGGTACAGGCCCATAGAATGAAGTCATTATGGTTGTTTGTTCTTAGGGTATGTGTGTCCTGTGTCCCACTGCTGGGCCTTTCTTCTTCTAAGCAATTGACCACGTTTGCCACGCAAACATTTGGTAGGGATACCAGCTTTAATTATAACCGAAACACAAAGTGTCGGGATTTAAATAACGTAAGTCATAAAACTATTTAAGTATGATCTCAGTTTGGTTTGAACAATAAGTTCTTTGAAATTATAAAAATAAACTTTATAAATGACATTTCACTTGCCTTTGACTTCTTCTTCAGCTCAGTATTAATTAATTTTAAGTAAACTTACTTACACAACTTGAGTTACGTAATTAAGAAATTAAATTTATAGTATTTAAGTAATCAAGGCTACAAGGTTCACAGATTTGTTCTGGTTAATTAGTGTAGCCTTCTGGAATATTCCTTTAGCTTTGCAATTAAACCGAAGTTCGTCTTTATATCCGGAATTCCCTTTTAAGGTTAGTCAAAAGACAAAGTTTTGAGATAAAAATCAGTCTTAAGCAATAACGCTTTATTTAATTTAACAGGTTAACTGCCTGAAATATTCACTGAAAACCGTAAATTTATATATGGTATTAAATGAAATTAAAAAATAAAATTCTTTTATTTCAGATAACTCAATCACATTCGTATTCTTTACTCGAATTCACCATGTATAAGTTTTTAATTTGTATTTGAAAATCAGTTAGATAAAAAACCCTCAATTGCACCATAGAGTTTCTCTTAGGTTGACTGACCACCACCACACCACCATTTGTGTGAAACTCTAACATGGCAAACACGAAGTCGTATGTCAAACTGATAAACAATAATTTTCCATATGTCATAAGTGTTAAGCAACTTGATGTTGTTATCTTATAAATAATCATGGCCGTACGGGATACTTCCATCGTTACGTTCTACGACTAAAGTCTACATAAGAGCTAAGTATCTTGTTCCAAATTAATTACTGGTAGCTAGCTAGCATATAAACTTATGCGGCCATATTCCCTTAGCTTGGTTTAATTTCATTACATTTTCTTAGGCCTTAGGCACAATTTACATTGCCACGCTGTAATATGGAAGCCAATTTTCGTAACGAAATATAATCAAATCAAATCAAAATTCATGTAATTTTCTTTAAAATCAGCACTTTTTGAACGTCAACATAACAAGAGATAGTCTCTTCAGCCCGCCTTTTGAGACTTCCTAGTGCTTTTGCTTATTCATGAACATCACTGTGTGTTATATGTATAATGTACAGAATAGAAAAGATCCAAAAACAAGTTCACGATTAAGATTTTTTACGCAATCTCAGGAATGCCTGCAGTTTGCGGTCTTGTCGCCTAGTTGACGCTTCACATGACTCATGGCCTTTTTTTTGAGGTGGTAAATCATCAAACAACTTCCCCCGCTCTGGGCTGAGCGGGGGGGAGTGTCAGACTTGTGCTGACTAAAACCCACCCATGTTCCTTACATTGCCCTTTATGTTCCGGGGCCGCGGTATCTCTTTCGAACAACCCGCTACCTCGGCAGACGGAGGCCCTGGCAGTCCCCTCTGGTTGCTGACATCTCTTTGAGGCGCGCGTGGAACACTAACGCGCCGTCGACACGGCCTGTCGTCAATAGACGAACGGACGGTGAGCTACCCATTGCTCACCGTCAGCATGCCCGCATCTACTCTGACAGATACAGACCGGGAGTCGTCTCGCGGCGCCCGACGTCCGGGATGACACAAGGGCTGGCTTTTACCTTGACCACGGGCTAAGTGTTGCCATACAACGTGACAACTGCGCCATCGCCAGTCTCTTGGGTACATTACAGCTGATGACGTTGATGTGGAGTTTTTTGATATTATTTTATAGAGTTTTATTAGCTAATTGTGTTTAGGTAGTTTGTGAAATTATTTATATATCTATACCAAATTTTATAAATATGAAATGTCTGTTTGTTTGATACCTTTTAACAACTATACGACTGATCAGATCGTAATGAAATTCAGCAAGGAGATATATTTGAATCTGGGTAAGGATAAAGGCAATGTATTATTACGCTAATAACTTATGGGGCCGAGCAATATTGAATTATATCCATATTTCTAAACTGTTTAAGACTGACTGTCATAAACCCAATTCTTTTATATACATATATACTTATTTTAATATTTCTTCTATTCTTCGTATATATTATCCGTGGTGATAACGGACCCCCAAAAAAAGTTGCCCTATTGTATGTCCGCGATGACTAGAGTCCCCAAACAGTCGCCGCGCAACATCTGTTTATTTAAATGTAAACAACGATAAGCCCAATGCGCTCGGTTCTATATAAACATACTAGATGGCGTGGGATTAAGTTTCTAAGTCATTAGAGCAAAATTTTATATGTGGGAAGAAACAATTTTTTTTAGAAAAATAAATAGTGTAAGTGACAATTCGACGTTAACGTAAACAAAGTGTTGGAGCTCCAACGAAAAAGTGTTTATATTGTTGTTATTTTTGCATATTTCTCGTGTTATTGTATATCAAATTAAACGTGAAGATATTTCCTTTTGTAGAAGAAATATGCGCAGTTACGCCAATTTCAAAACTTTTACAGTGAATAGTGAAGGTCGCAAGAAAAAGGTCGAAAAAAGGTTTTTTTGATAAACTATGATCACATTAGTCTGTGATCAGTGTAAATACTTTTAACTTATCTAAATGCTAGATAAGCTGACCTTTAAATGAGTTTTTATAGTTCGCAAGTAGCTACAGTTGAGTGTTGAGTGGTTCAAGTGCGGTCGTTAAAACTGCAGTGGTCACGTAACAGGTGGACGGGTGGACAGATCAACAGTAAGCATGCCTGGACGGAATAGTGAATAACATGCGTTAAAATATACTGGCCGTATGGCAAGCAAACTAGGTAACGAAAAACAAAAAATATACCTAAGAACCTCCAAAAGCAAAAACTTTTTGGAAGCATTTCGAACCTAACGCTTGCGAAGTCACGGTTTACAGCTTGTTTGATATAAATCATATTAAGACTAGCTTTTGTCCGCGGCTCGCTTTTTCGCTCGCGATAAATTGGGGGTAATACAGTTCCCCTTTCCTGATTTGCAGGTACCTGCTACCTGTAGTTTTTGCCCTTGCGCCTTATTTATTGTATTAGCATAGCTAAGTTTTCCCTGTTCTTCCCTCTTTCCCACTTTAAAAAAAAACCAACTATCTCTGTACCAAAATTCATCAAAATCGGTTTAGCCATTAAGGCGTGAAGATGTAACAAACAAACAAACTCACTTTCGCTTTTATACTATTAAGTACCTAAGGATTTCTTAAACATTGGTACACGAATTTACTTACAATCAATTTTAAAGCAGAAGTTTGCGGGGATTACAGATGCGATCAATATAATTTCTGAAATGAGACGCTTGAAGTCAGGCAAAGCTGTAATTTTACTATGAAAAGCTTTATTTCTTTTTTTGATTCGCAAATTTAGATTTTGTCAAAATGTTGTAATCGAGAACCTACAATCGTGGTAACCTCATTAATTTTGATTGAAGATCTTACGTTCCTTAGAATAACGTTTTTTTATGAAAACCACCACGTACTTTTATAATATTACTAAAAAAAGAAAATGTTCACCTTCCCTTTAATACGTTATATCGTTTTGATGTGTGATGTGCACGAAACATGTATTAACTCAATTTTCCATCATCAGATTCAATTTTTGATGGATTTGATTAAAACGAACCATTATTATTGTGTTTTTAACACGATTTTACTAACATTATCTATATCCATCTAAAGTACATAATATGTACCTACATGTTTAGTTTGGAAGACAATGCATGGTTAGCTAGGTCAAGTCAAGTATAAAATCTCATTGCGTACAAAAAGTACTGGCATAAAATAAAACACATTTAAATTATAACAATATACATTTATAATATAAATTAACATTTACTATGTTCAGCATAATAAAAATGTATACCTTTACCTTGGCGTGTTTTTTTCTTTTTTTTGTAATCCCTACTAATATTATAAAAGCGAAAGTGAGTTTGTTTGTTACGTCTTCACGCCTAAATGGCCAAACTGATTTTGATGAATTTTGTTTTCAGAGATAGTTGGGATCCTTTTTTTTGCGTTGGGAAATCATCAAATAACTTCCCCCGCTCTGGGCGGAGCGGGGGGAGTGTCAGACTTTTACTGACTAAAACCCACTCACGTTCCTTCTATTGCCCTTTGCGTACCGGGACCGCGTGTGATTATCGAAAAAAATATCTTAATATCTGGGTTTAAGTTAGCGTTAGCCCAAAGTAACTATGCTCGCGGGTGGAAGCTAGTCTATAATATTTTAAAAATAAAGCCTCAGGTGATCAACTCTTGAGATACTTGCTTCGATTTGATTTCCTCAATATCTTACCAGCTGTAATTTCAATCACAAAATTACCTACCTAGTGACGGATCAGATTCCACGATCAGACTGAAATTACAACTTGTTTGATTAATCCTATGTTTTCACTATGATATTCTTTTTATATTCTTTGTATTCTTTAGGGTGAGTATTTTTTTGTATTCTTTGGGACGGCGCGCCGCCCACTACCGGAACGTGCCCACGGTGGTAGCCATCCCGGCCACCGTAGAGTGCGGGCCTGTGGACGTTGATCAATGGTTAGTTCACCGTCTATCCGTCCGTCTATTGACGACAGGCCATGTCGACGGCGCGTTTCACGCGCGCACTAAAGAGAAACTCAAACTCAAAGCATTTATTTCCATTAGACCTACTTTTAAATGTCAAGAAACAAATCGATGAAGGTACAGTCCCGGTCACAAAGCATAATAACTTGTGAAAGTACTGTAGTTGACCATTCTAAAGCGTTGATCTCTATGGAGAAGAATGGACAAGAAACTCTATGGAAACTCTTGTAAATTAAAACATTATTATAAAATCATATTTACATCATTCATGTCGAAATTATACAATCTTTATTATGTGATTATCTAAATATTATGTTAAAACCATGTTGAAAGACGTGCACAGTAAGAGCGTCCACAGTAAATAAATAATAAAAAGCAAAATTCAATTAAAAATCTAAATAAATTAAAAATGAACCGTGGCAGCTAAAAGATGACCAGTTCCAACTTACAGCGCCCGTTCACGATAATGACGTATGGATCAGCCCCATTCGACTCAACTAAATAATGTAGTTTTCTAAGGGAGAATTAAAATTAGTTGATTCGTTTATGAGCTAAAACGTAGCAAACTAACAATATTTCCTCTCAAATCCTTCTTCTTTATAAAATTAGTTTAGAAGAAATTATTATAAGGGCGTTTACGTCTAATGCTTGGTCAATGTTTAGAGATGGAGCCATTACTACACTGATGAAAATTTATTACGCAATGTAAGTTAGGAACATACCTCCATTAGCTTAACCTAACCTATACTAACAGAACATTTCATTATTACAAGGAGGATTTACCTGGCAGACTCAAATCTAAATACTTTGTCCACGTCAGACTTTCTCTTGTATTTTTGTATTAATATTATGACCCTTACTCACTCGGAGCAAAATTGTTTTTTTAAATAATAAAATACATATATGTCGTGATGACACAGAGGTTAATCGCCTCGCCACTCATGTGACACAACTCCGGGCAAGTGCTAATGTGACTTTTTCAATTCATATGTACCTTCTATAAGTTCACTCTTCTATGTGACGACAACGGTGAAGGAAACTTCGACTTATAACTAATTAGCTGGAGCCCGCGGCTTCGCCCGCGTGATATCGAATAAAAAAGTATCCTATGTGTTATTCCAGACAGCAATCTAACTCTGTGCCAAATTCCATCAAGATCCTTTCAGTCGTTTTGACGTGAAAGAGTAACAACATCCATCCATCACAAAAATCACAAACATTCGCATTTATAATATTAAAGTAGGATATAAGTCTGAAGTCGCCAACCCGTCTTGAGCAAGCGTGGTGATCAATCCGAGCCTTCCCTGTATGAGAGAGATGACGCTTTTTCCCAGCATTGAAACAGTTATAGGCTGGTATTATCCTTACTAATATTATAAAAGCGAAAGTGAGTTTGTTTGTTACCTCTTCACGCTTTAATGGCTAAACCGATTTTGATGAACTTTGGTACAGAGATAGTTGGGAACCAGGAGACGGACATAGGCTATTATTTTTTTTAAAAGATTGGGATATGAGGGAGAAAGAGGGAAGAAACGGGAAAACTTAGCGTTGCTATTACAAATCAATAAGGCGCTACCGAATTTAACGCGAGCGAAGCCGCGGGCAAAAGCTAGTTATATTATAAATAAAGAAAGCAGAACTAGTAATTGGTACACCACAGACTACCTGCAAAATTGCCTCTCCCTAATCTTGGAATCCATCTAAAGGTTGTTTTGAAAAGATCGCTTCTAGCTATAATACCGCCAATTGGCACTCTGTGTGAAATATATTTTTATAGCATAATAAAGAATATTCTATTACGTTCTTCTCTTTTCTGTTCTAACTCTACAAAGGCATTTGCAGTTATTGAAAAATCCTCGTGTTCACTACACAGACTTTTCATATCCCTCAATAAAAGTCCGAAACTAATTAAAAACGCGTCGAAAGTGCGCTTAACCCGATAAAACGCGTAGTTAATTTGAACAAACCACTATGTTTATTGCACAGTAAACTCGTCTAGTGGCTTCTTACATTCATTAACTCAACAAAATAATCCTTGATTTTATAAGTGTTTGGTGAGGATTTGCAGGTTTGAAAGTACAATTTGCAACGCCAACCGCGTTGCAAAATGTACTGCAAATATAGACCATTGAGAGAAGAGAAAGAGCAGAACTTATAACATATTCAGAACATAATCATCATATTCAGCATCGGTGTACCTATCTTCCGATAATGAGCTATGGAACAATTCTTTTAATACTGAAGAGTTTTCATGTTATTTTGTTTAACCTGCACACCTGTAAGTGACGAATTCACTCGTAATTTTAAGAATGATTATTACTACTAAAAATGTTCTATTGAATAAGTCGTTGGAGTGCCATAATTAAATAAATAAAAGAGTTTGTTTCGTTGAACGTGTTTATTTAATAACTACTTTTTATTTATTGGAATTTACTCCTTAAGAATCGATTTTCATATTTATAAGGTATGAGAAAAATGTGAGGTGTAAAAACTACTGATGAATGACCTCGTTACGTTTTTGGTGCACGCGCACCAAAAACGACGTACAGTTGAATATTACTAGATGGCGCTTTATGAAATTTGTCGTCCGTCAGTGACATTTTTTTTTACATAAGGAGTAAACTCCAGTCATGCGTCGGAGCTGACACACACACACTTTTTTTTTCTCATTAATTACTTTTTCGAATAGAACATTATTTTAGTGCTAGATGGCCCGTTTATCAAGAAAAGCTACAGCAGTCCTCAGGTTTCAAACACGGATATGAAATGTAATTTGTTTTTGAATATGATAAATTGTTTTTTCCTCGCGCCTTGTCTTTTGACACAGACTGAAGGAGAAAAAAAAGTATGACACCGCTAAACAGCCTAATTTAAAATTAAGAATATCGAATATTTTTGAATTTAGATCTCAAATTAACGATTAATCATGTCATTAAAAAAATAACGTTGCCCTACCCTAGGAATTTCTCCTGTTACAAACATTTAAACTCACACAAACAACCAGACCCAGAAAAACCTACCAGTACCTGTAGATCATACAGATAAATGTTCCATGCGGGGATCGAACCCGTGACACGCAGCGCAGCAGTGTATCGCTCAACCACTGCGCCAACCGCCAAAATAAATTACAAAATTAATTATGATTGATATGATATGATATGATTCCTATTCCGGTCGATTTTAGATACAGAATGAATGCTAATATCTTCACATTAGTACTTATTGCTAAAAACACAAGCATCCGTATGACATACATCACTATGCGGCGTCAGCGATTTGGTCTGCACGTGGCCATTTTGGTTGGCGCATTCTTGCAGTTTTGGTCAACATCAAAACTCCACTTTTTGTTACCTATAAGAATCCTATATGTGGTAACACTTTGTATGGTGCGTATGTTCTTAATCAATCACTCTATAAACTGTGCAGTGTTATATAGACTGTTACACATGGTAAACTAGGTCCTCCAGTAACATTATATCTAGATACTTTTCATCCCAATGCATAAAAACAGTTTCCCTTAAATCTGAGTGAAACTGATGGAAATTGTTAGTATATAATAATCCTAAGCTAACCTACAGTTAATAAGGCTTATACGAAAAAAAAACCAATTCTCTTTTGACAAACAAATACTGGAACATATTTGCTATTATCCGGGTACAAAGCGTTTGTACCATCATCAGATCAAATAGAATCATCGTGTTTAGTAAGAGGTATAAGAGCAAATAAATACCAAGTTGGGTAAATGCCTAAGGGGACAAAAGCTTAGCTTCAGCAGTTGCTTATTTCATTTTTTTTCTCTGTCAACATTCTATATTTTTAGGATTCCATACCCCGAAAAGAAAAAACGGAACCCTTATGGGATCACTTTGTTGTCTGTGTGTTTGTCTGTCAAAACCCTTTATCTCGGTAAAATTAAAACCATATACTCAAGTCTGTGGTCCCTTAGAGTTGTGTAAAAATCATATCTCTAAGTATACGCAGTGAAAAGATATGGCCATTTATGTCGCAAGTTTGTACGGCACCCTCGGTGTCCGAGTCTGACTTGCCTTGCCCGGTTTTTCAAATGTCACTTTTAATATTATAAAGGCAAAAGTTTGTATGTGTGTGTATGTTTGTTGCTCCTTCACGCTCAAATGGAAGCGTGAAGCAGCAACAACAGCGGTCTGTTAAGACAGACTTAGATGAATTTTGGTATGTTGATAACTTATACCCTGGATTAACACATAGGCTTTTGTCCCGGTCTACCCAATTGCAATCCCATACCCATCGGCAATCGCGGAAAGCAGCTAGTAAACAATCAAATTACGAATAGCATGTTTGAAGGATGTTTAACAATGATTACATTAATAAATCACGATAACTTCATAATACAATTAAACTTGTACCGAAACTTCGATCTTGTTTATTGAAAAGTTTTCTTTCATATTTAAATTGTTTTGTTTTAGTTTGTGATTTCCCTACTAACGAATGTAAACACAATTAAATTCATTATCCAAGTAGTCAACTCATGGCTTAACAATAACAGCTGCACAACCGTGCGTTAACCAACCAGACCAGCGCTTGCCAGTCAGTCCGTGGATAGGTGACCATATATATCATGGATACCTAGTTTCTTCCGCATCTTGGAAAACACGTAAAGCCGTTGGTCCCGGCTATACCAACTGAGTTGTGAAGGGCAGATAGACAGTCGCTCCATGTAAAATACTAGTATACGGGCATCCAGTTAGACTGGAAGTCTACCCCGATTTTGTTTTCTAAAGGCTAGGCAGATGAGGTATATGTAGTGACGAGATAAACATTCATTGTTTTTGCCACACTGTAAATAAAATTTTGATACTTCAATTACAGTAATTGCGAAATCTGCGTTGCCAAGCAAACAAGTTGTTGAAACATTATGTGAAACAACTAGATGCGCACGCGGTGAAAAACCATATTTGCTTATTTGGTCATCACATTGGAACACAGCATTTTCCGAGATCAGATCATAAACCATCTTGATGTCAAACATCCACAGTCGCTTGGCTGTTTGAGCGTGAAGGAGAAACAAACATACACATACATACAACATTTCGACTTTACAAAATTAGTATGATGGATTGGTCGACAGCTACACAACTGGGATGGTTTCTTGACGATATTGTCCTTCAGCGTCAAACATTGATAAACTTACAGAATATATAGGTATTAAATTCACACATACATAGTATGAGGTTAAGCGCAGGTAACGAAGATATGTTTAACTAACAAATTTGACTGAAAGTAAACATACATAAAATCAGACTTGCGATCCTTTACGACTCCTGAAAATACAGAAATTCCAGTTCCCACAGTCCAGTTTTACGATGTACGTGAGGTGTCTGTACGTTAATGTAACACTGCAGGGATACCCACACACCACTGATGTAGACAGCGTGTGCACCACATCCGACACATTCATGACTCGCTACAAAAATAAATCGTACGTAAAACATATGTCGAAATTCTTAATTTAACGTTTTAAAGGCCAAAGCGCAACTTTCACCGTTGTTGAAAGTTGTTGTTGCAGCAAAAATTAAGTTTAGTGTAAAAAGAAAGTTGAACTAAAGTTACTTTTTACCAATGACAAGTAAAAAATAAAACATTGTTTTAGCAGAATTCACACGACGCACACATTTCATTGTAAAAGTGAAACATGCATGTCTTGAACCGCAAAAAAATTCTAGAGTGGATAAGTGCATATACAATCAGTGGCGATAATAGAATAGGAAGCAAACAACGAAGATATATACCTCTATATATCTACGTTGTCCAGCTGAACAAAGACGAGCAAACATATTTGTCTGGGAGAAATCGTTTGGCACTTGCCTGTAAGTAATCCAGGATGCTATGATGGAGAGATCAATTCCGTACTCGCTAAATATTTATTTCAAAAATAGCTTTCCAGAAGCGCCAACGTATTGTGGTGTTGTATACCTTGACATTGCGTAATAGATCGAAATGAATATATAATAGACTAGCTTTTGCCCGCGGTTTCGCTCGCGTTAAATTCGGGGTAACACAGTTCCCCTTGCGCCTTATTGATGTGTAATAGCAACGCTAAGTTTTCCCTTTTCTTCCCTCTTTCTCCCTCACATCCCACTTTTAAAAAAAATAGTCTATGTCCGTCTCCTGGTTCCCAACTAGCTCTGTACCAAAATTCATCAAAATCGGTGTAGCCATTAAAGCGTGAAGAGGTAACAAAATTTTTTTTTTTTTTTTGAATATTAGTAAGGATTCGCTTGTGCTGTATCAACTTTTTCTTTTGATAAAACTATTGAATGTTTACGAATACATTTTTTTTAGTACTTAAACGAAAACAAATAACGTCTCCTAAGATCAGTAGTATCTTCATTGGGTGTTCTTGAGTTTGTAAAGGAACTTATTCATCGCACGGACTTTCATTTAAGTTCAGGAGTAAAGTCTTTATTCCTGAACCTAGTGAAATTACGAGGAACGAAGTAAGTAGAGTTTCCCTTCATTTTCCATAAGCTGCAAGAATGGAATCATTTGGTTCTTCTAGCATGTTAATGACAATTTAAACTGAGTCATGGCGACGAGTTTTCCGTAGTCTTTAAGTTTCTGAGATGTGCAAACAACAGGCAAAGCAGGACACGTTATCAAGTGTCCCATCGTTTTCGCCGCAATATTTACACTATCAGTTTGATCACCCGTGTGTCTTACTTGGTTTTTAAAAGTGATATCATACCTATTTTGTTGCCAATAAGTTCATTCGTCATCATCTGCCTAACCTTTTCCCCATAATAATGGGGTCGGTTTCCACTCTATCCACAAGCAATTGTAAAACTTTATCCATTTTTAGGCAATAACTGTCGTTCTGATATGAATCATGTAGGAAAAGCTAACCTATCTTTAATAATGGAATATCGAAAATAGTTAATGAAACGTAGTCTTTCGTTTTTCTTGTCACATAAAATAGCTTATGTGAAGGGAATTTAGGTAGCTTTTCCGATGTAAGAAAAAAATAAGGACAATTTGTTTTATTCTCGCACAATAAGTTTTTGGGGCGGACGGAAGGATATACAACCGGGATATAAAGGAATTTACTGGCTGCAATATAGTTTGTGTAATTGCTTAAGATAAGGGGATACGTATATTGTCTGTTGTAAGCTTTCGTTTGGATGACGCCCAAGCAGTATAAACTCGATGAAATGCTATGTATTGTCGTGGTCCATATGACGTAAAATAAAAAAACTGTTTTTGGAAGTCGGTTTTTTTTTACAAATAAGTTTTTATTTCAGCATTTTTAGTTATGGTATAATGATATATCACAACATTTTTATCGAGTATTCATTTTCCATTGTTACTAAAAGATTAACAGTTCATCCATATATCTATATAGACATAGAGAAAAAAATGTAGTATGACGATAACTCATAAATTACTAGCCGAATCTTGATAAAAATTCTATGGGACCAAATTACTACCAGCTACCAGCTTTCGAATAAAAAAAGAATCATCAAAATCGGTTCACCCAGGCCAGAGTTATGAGGTAACAAACATAGGGTCGAATTGAGAACCTTCTCCTTTTTTTGAAGTCGGTTAATAATAGGGTTTGCGAACAACAAGTGATGAAGTTGAAAATTTTGACGGCTGTTGAAAAAATGGGCTGACAAATAATGTGGAGAAAGAGCTTCACCGACTTAAATAACCTAGGATACTAGGCTACTAAACTTCGGCGAAATTCCGGGTTGATTCGCTAAAAACAATAACTATAATTATTTAAGTTTAAACCTTGTGTTTAGTTCGTTATATATCTACTATTAAAGCCTTCATGTGAGATCTCCTTGTAAAAGTTTGAACAAAGAAAAATCCATTTAAAATTCTCTACTTCGTTGGTAAGTATCCTCACTAAACGTTTAATGGTCGCTATTATACAGCGTACAAACACACCAGTAAAATAAGCACTCCTTTTGTACGAATGCTCGATCAGTGCTCAGGTTTCATTAGTGCAATTTTATTATTTCAGTTAGTTCACCTTAGTTACATGTTTATAGCTTAATGACTAAAATCAAGTTTTATGATATAAGTAAGTTTTAATATTTTTACACAAAAAAGCTTTACCTACACTTTTGTCGGTCAATAAAACCATTAAATTGAAAGATATCATACTGAAAGATATTATACAAATATACTTCAAATCTGCATGAGTGCATTCGCATGTAGTAGCATATGTGCAATATAACAGAATGTTACAAAATAATGTAGACACGTTTTAAATTTTAAATATCAAAACAAGTTAAAGTACTTTTACATTTTAACTCTAACTTTATATATATATACTAGCTTTTGCCCGCGGCTTCGCCCGCGTTAAATTCGGGGTAACACAGTTCCCCTTTCCTGATTTCCAAGTACCTGCTACCTGTAGTTTTTGCACTAGCACCTTATTTATTGTAATAACAATGCTAATTTTTCCCTTTTCTTCCCTCTTTTTCCCTAATTTTTCACTCTTTTTTCAAAACAAAATTGCCTATGTCCGTCTCCAGGGTCCCAACTATCTCTGTACCAAAATTCATCAAAATCGGTTTGGCCATTTAGACGTAAAGACGTAACAAACAAACAAACTCACTTTCGCTTTTATAATATTAGTAAGGATCATCCTGTGTTGTCTATTGTGTACAGAGAAATTCAGAAATAATGAAAGAACATTAAAAATGATTATACAAACAAGTGCACAACACTTAGAAGCATTGGTGAATGATGTAGCTGCCCCATCCACCACACATCCACTACGAATGAAAGCTTTTTTATCTTCTTCACTCATGTCTAAAATGTCCAAATAGTTTCGTAAGGACTTTAGAAAACCGCCAGCGGACCATTTATAGGAAACTTCGCCAAAGTGTAATATTTACGCTAGCGGAACCGAGCAAAATTTTAAGTGGCTTTAAATATTTATAAAGTCAAAGAGCATTCTGTATTGAGCTAGGAATCTAACGACTTGCATTCCAATTTCCTATTTCAAGCACTTTGAACAATGTAGTAAATTTTTGCTGTTGCAGTAGGTGTAGTATATCATCATCTGCCTAGCCTTTTCCCAACTATGTTGGGGTCGGTTTCCAGTCTAACCGGATGCAGCTGAATATCAGTATTTTACATGGAGCGACTGCCTATCTGACCTCCACAACCCAGTTAATACTGGGTAATACGATACCCCTTGGTAAGACTGGTTGTCAGACTTTTGGATCACTGACTATCTGTAACGACTGTCAAAGATCTACACATGACAGCCGCGACCAACGGCTTAACGTGCTTTCCGAGGCACGGAGGAAACTCGGTATGTAACGGGTAACCCATCCACAGACCAACCTAGGCAAGCGCGGCTTAACCTAAAGATCGACCCGAGCGGCTGCTATTATTTAGCCACGAGCTTCTCCGTAGGTGTAGTATATACTATACGTTTTTGTTGCTTTACGTGACGGTCGATATATTTTTTTAAAACGATGGTTAAACAAAAAAAATGCGTCACTACAAAGCGGTTTCTATAATAAGCAATCAGCTCTAAACGTAACATGTCAGATAATCTGATAATACTGTTATAAATTATCAACATTGTATTTTTTGAAGTCTTAAATTGTAAATAAATAATTAATGAAGAAAAAATTCATCAATCCTATACAGTTTTTAATGAAGTAAAATTAAGGCTGCTTGTCAAAATTTAAGCAGCCTTGCTTTTACTTGATTAAAAATTCAAGGAGGAATCGCCAGGGTAGGCTGTGAGTGACGACGGGCCGTATCAACGGCGCCTTCGTGTCCCACGCGCGCCTCAGAAAGATGTAATCAAAGCAGAGGGGCATGCCAGGGCCACCGCCTGCCGGGGTTGCGGGTTGTTCGAAAGAGATACCGCGGCCTTGGAACATAAAGGGCAAAAGAAGGAACATGGGTGGGATTTAGTCAGTAAAAGTCTGACACTCGCCCCCGCTGCGCTCAGAGCGGGGAGAAGTTATTTGACGATTTACCATGCGAAATAAAGAGGTAGCTATTCCTTTTAATGTTTTATTTTTAGTATTCATCCTAGTTGAGTTTAGTTAAGACTCTTTCTTTCTTTTACATGTATAAATGAGATACTTCCCATTAAATAGTTTAACATTATAAAAAGTCTCTAGAGAACCTTTTAAATGTAATCAAAAATCGGTTGTCTGGTGACCCTTGTGAGGGTACAACTACTTGATACTTCGTCGATTTGTTTGAAATTCGGGTTCATTGGAGTTTGAACTCTCAACACTTCACCCATACTTCAACTGGACAAATTGATTCGATTGCCCACAAACGAAACTTGATTTAAAACTTGATCGTTTATTGTAGCTACGTATACTAAGTATAAAGAACATATAAAGAGCAAAAATAGATTTCAGAATAAAAATATAATCAGATTTTTTTTAGAGACAGCGAGACAAATGTCATCTTTTCATAAGTATTTTCGATAGTAGGTAAAAGGACAAGCGGCCAACCAGCAGTGCAGGGTTCCGTAGTAGTACGACACAATTGCCGATTTATTGAATGGAGGTTTTAATTTCATTCTATGAATATACAAATTGGGTTCACGGATATCGTACGAAATTATTTTCCTTTTCCAAGTACTTCTTCGGTTTGTCGACTATTACTCGTAAACTTCTAAAGCCTGCTTAGCTGTAATAGTTTTCGTTTTAAATTTGTTATTATGCTACTGCTAAGATGTATCTAGTCTCCAAAAATAACCGTTTAACTAGCGACAAAAGGGGGAAAACATGACTCCAACAATCAACACGACTAGACAATGAATTCTTGGTTTGAAAATTCAAGAATTTGTTCAATTCAGGAAAACAGACAGACATGGTGAAACCAAACTATAATTGCTATGAAACGTATTTAAATGTCAAAGCAGATAGACCCTTTCTTACTACTCCTTCCCATTTTTTGATTTGGAACAAAACAAAACACAACTGGCATCTTTGCTATTTGAACTTGTTCTACTTCTAATAAGTACAACGTTTTTAACAAAGTATTTATATTTTTTTATTCTAGTTCGAACTAAAGTCAGTTTTACTTAAAAAAAAATAAAAAGTTTCAAGTTTAAAACGGGAACAGAAAATATAGAACTGGCACAAGCTTATTTTATGTGTTCGAAACTAATGTTGAAGATGAGCTGATGAAGTTTTTAAAGTACATGCAAATCGTCATAAGCCTATAATTCAACTTGATGTATTTTGTGAACACTGAGTTTATTGGAAACTTAAGCACTTTAAGAAATTTCGATTGGACCTAAGTAAGGAGTGGAACTTGGAAATGAGGTTCTGTGAAGCAACGCAATATCGAGTTTGTAAAGGAAAAGGTCAAGCGAATAAATTATAAAGTAGGGGAGATCAGCTAAGAGCGGTTGTTGGCGGAAAAGTTTTCGATTCTGGTAAGTCCGCCATTTTAAAATGGCACATCGACCTTTTGATTTAGTGTGTTATCGCCTGCCCTTGTCTTGTGAAAGTCCTGCAACTTAATTTGGTCAATTACAGGTCACATTACAATCAACAGTGGACAACATCGGAATTGACTTTCAACTTTTCGAATAGCGAGTGCATAGAAATATTTAAAAAAAACATGTATAACGACAGAAATGTGTAGGTTTCTACACCAGAACACGCTCCTTGAACAGTTTTTTATATACCTAGTAGATTAAGTCGCTAACAACATATCATGCAAATATTCATTTGAACCATAGAATGAACACCGGTTACTCTACGTCAGGTATCCCCAGGAAAATATTTATAGACGCGAACACTAGAAGAACGTAGAACATACTTAGAACGTAAGAGTGCTTTCATTTTATTGCATAGACGTTTTTTTGCGAAAAAATAAACCAAATTCGCAAAGATGAGAACAGAGCCAAAGCATGTGTTTATTCTCATTAATGAACGCGAACAAAACTCGGAGGGATTCTGTTACACCAGAAATTGGCAAACACAATTGAATCACACACGTCATACGACGCCAGGGATAAAGTTACTCGTATAATTATTATTGTCGAGGGGAAAGAAAGATGAATGAAATGAGCCTAGGGCTCGATCAGACACGCGGAACCCGGTTGCACACCTTGCAGTGAATTCATTACTATAAATTTAATTTCAGCAAGCATGTGGTTACGTATGAACGAAAATATAAAAGATATTTTCCTTCTTCTTCTTTATTGTGTGGTTAAGTGCCTAACGTGGTGTCAGAGTTTTTATGCCAGCTATGGGTCTCTCTTCTTTACGATGTTTTCCTTCACTGAAGCAAATGATAATTATACAATGCGCACATGAATCCGAAAAATTGTATCCGAAATCCGAAAAAATCGTATCGTCGAAATCATAAGTATCGGTTCGAACTTGAGACCTATGGCATGACTTGGCAGTCCAACATTCTCACATCTAGGACTATCATTCAAGATGCTTTATTATTAAGTCAAAACTTTCTATTAGTTGATGTTCCAATAGACATATTTCGTAAACATTTTCGTCGGTACAAGGCTTGTTATGAGTAAGGCTTTTTTTTTTGGCGGGTGGGAAATCATCAAATGGCTTCCCCCGCTCTGGGCGGAGCGGGGGGGCATGTCAGACTTTTACTGACTAAAACCCACCCATGTTCCTTCTGTTGCTCTTTACGTTCCGGGGCCGCGGTATCTCTTTCGAACAACCCGCAACCCCGGCAGGTGGAGGCCTTGGCAAGCCCCTCTGCTTTGCTGACTCTCTTTGAGGCGCGCGTGAAACACGAACGCGCCGTCGACACGGCCTGTCGTCAATAGACGGACGGACGGTGAGCTACCCATTGCTCACCGTCCACAGGCCCGCATCTACGGTGGCCGGGAGTCGTCTCGCGGCGCCCGGCGCCCGGGGCGTCTCCCGCGACGGCTGGGTTGGTTTGAGGTTCTCGCCCTCAAACGCCCGGCCTCCTCCTTCACTAGCATTACTGCTTCGCAGAAGGAGGTGACCGCTTCCCATTCCCTCTCGCTTCGGACCATAGACTGAACCAGGGCCGGACGCGAGAGATCGCCGCCGCCGATCGCTTCTACGAGGGCACGGCGGTGCTCCGCCCAAGCTGGGCAGACCGCCACTGTGTGCTCCACCGTGTCCTCCGGGCGATCGTCACAAGGTGACACCCGGGCGTTTCCTCCCGCCCGATTATGTGCAGTAACCTCCCGAAACTTCCGTGTCCGGTGAGGACCTGCGTCAGGCGGTAGGTGAGGACGCCATGACGCCTATCCAGCCACTCCTCAAAGAGGGCACTTACCGCCTCTATTGTGGCGTGCCCTTATTAGTAAGGCTGAATTAATGAACTGAATGGACTCACATCCTCTGGCCAAAACCCTTTTGTAAGCACAGTAAGCTGCAAAACCGTTTACTGTACGGTGCGCTTCAGTTCGGTTTACAGAACCGAAGCCTACGCCTAAAACATTTATGTTCAGCCCTCGAGCCAAACAAAATACATTTATATTCAATAACACTATTATGCAGATACCTCAATACACTAATATACATACCATTATTGATGTATTAGAATAATATCTACACTTATTGTGCAAACACTGGTTGCTATGAGTAAGCACGCCTTTAGACTGATTTATTTTTATGCTGCCTGATTTATTTTTGCTTACATAACAGTTATGAATAATAGTTATCGCTTGAGTTATATTAAGGAAATTAAAATAGAATGTACTGGTAGAATGCGATATGTTTATTCGTGGGCGAATGCGATAAAAATTGATATATGATCAAAAAATATATTTATAGCTAACTAGCTTTAGCTCTTCTTCGTTTTCATGGCATATAATTATGTAACAGGATTTTTCCGAAAAAATTACTTTCGAACAGGCAGAATACTAAACGGAACTATACATATTACACTTGTATCATTTCATTTTCATCATTTTGTTTCTGGGGCAGCTGGTTATTTTTTCGTAGTATGTCATCACCATCATCAGCCTGGTGTAGACTGATGATGGTGATGACATACTACTATCGCCTACACCACGATACCATTCGTAAAATGGTCACAAAGTGATAATTCACAATATTAATGGCGTCTGTGACCTTTTTAACAATTTTAACTAAATTTATATTGTCATCCTATTATGATTCTGCTAAAGCGGCCATTTTAGACCCTCAGTCCACTGCTAGACATGAGCCCCTTTAATCTCACGCTACTTATCTCAATTCTCAGCAACTATCATCCAGTTGATGCCAGCCACCTTGCGGAGAGCGTCGCTCCACTGCCTCAGGCCACCCCTTTTTTTGCGGATTGGAAATCGTCAAATAACTTCCCCCCACTCTGGGTGGAGTGGCCTTTTATGCCCTTTATGTTCCGGGGCCGCGGTATCTCTTTCGAACAACCCGCAAACCCAGCGGTGGCCCTGGCAGGCCCGTCTGCTCACGCCGCCCCTAAGTAAAAGTTTACCGTTTCTGTTACGCGCTGTATGTTATGGTCCTCTGTTTTATCTTACTCTCAACTTATGCCAACTATCAGGACGATAAAGATAAAGATCGTCGCCCTTTCATTATACAGAAACTAATGAGTAAAGCATAAACTAACCATAGACAGTACGTATTTCATTTAACATTACAACGTTATTTATTAGAATATGAGATGTCCCTATATTTTCTACAAACTATATTATTAGTGATAAATGACTATGTTTACAGCCATTAACATTTGCATAATGTTTTATATTTCTTCACCTACTTCCAAGTTATTTATCGTACATTTTATTTTTTTTCTGTGAAATTTTTGTTCCACGATTATGTGCTAGATTAAAATCAAAATGTTATTATTAACTAAACACGCGATATGCACAGTTATACATAGACATACACAGTTTTTCAATACGCAATATGATACTGTACCGCGATCCCAGTTTGTTCCTCCTAAAATCATATAATAATAGAATTTATCACACTGGACAACACCACATCGTATATATGTGAACTAATATACAGCTTATAGGGTGGCGGAGTATACCTACAAAATTATGAGTGGTAAATAGATCATTAATTTGTTAAAATCTGAAGTAGGTGAGATTGATTAAATGCATGCCCGATCTTTTTTTAGTACAAGCTATTTCTTCTGTATAAATTCATAATAAATTCCTGACTACATCATTGTATGATGACTTGAATTTTACTGTTACAGTTTCCATTATTTTCTTAATATTCTTGTTCTTCTTTTGATTTTATTTTAAATGAGCATATTGTGCTGCCAGCTGGTTACAATAAATTAGTTTATCATCATTTATAACAGCGTTTAATTTCTCCGTTTTACATTTCCAAAACCAATCAGTCCGAGCAAACATATCGATCCCAATTTCTTGTGAGACTTTAAGAAAGAAGGCAATGGCAATCCATCCAAGTAACACAATCCATATCCGTATCACATTTCTTAATATTAACTAATGACGGGTTTAGTCGGAGACATACCAACGTTCGAAACGTATGTCATTTTTGTACTATCTTTAATTTATGTTTATCTATCTATGGTTGATAACCGCAAACATTCATGTAAATTAAGATAAATCATTTCAAAGATAAATCTGTCTCCAGGGCAACGCGAGAAGGGCCTTAAACATATAATTCTCGGGCCTAAATAAATAAGGTCTGTGTAACGCAGACTCAAAGAGATTTCAAAATGTTTATGTCATAAAGTAATTGAGCGTACAATATTGTTTTACGGGTGCCTAAACAAAAAAACACACTCGGCCTTAATAACGCAAAATAAGTGAATGAAAAAAAAATGTACATTACTAAAATAGAAATCGTTTTAACTCGGGACTGTACTAGCAAAAAAAATAACTAGCCGGTCGTAGTATGAAAATCAATACATATAGCAGCACGCTAATTAGATGCACGAATTAGAGCATTGGTCTTTTCACAAACTATTACAAGCTCCATCGAAAATCGTACGCCTAGTGTACCTATAACTTGAGATTGCTACAGGAGCGAGTTAAGAAATTGTCTTAACAGCGACCACCTAAGTGAGTTTGTCTTTAATTTTAAAAGGCAAATTGTCACAATCAAGAGTTTCATCAACGCTGAAACCGAAAGACGAAGTTTGTTTATTTTACGTCAGAGATTCGATGTACTTCGAACTCTATACAGTAAGAATAATCTGCTCAGAAGTTATTTTTATAGCACTCTAGAAAGTGAAATGTGAAGAAAGAAAAATATTGATAAATACGAATATTTATAAATATTTATAAATACGAATTTTACTATCTTTCATACTAGCTTGGTGCTCAATGGAATCTAACCCGTGCATTTGAACTCTGTGGAAGAAGGAATGCTTTGTGCTTTTCAATTTGTTATTTGTGAATATATAACCGAACCACATAACGAATATTGGCACCGCCATGGTTATTGGGCCCGAAAACATATTGTATTATCTAAAATCTTTTTGAAATAATATCACCATTGATATTATGTTCAATATTACTGAATATATTTGCCTACATAATTTGCTTCAAAGTTTCTGGTAAAAATCTTATCATATTATAAAGGTACCTAATCACAAGTTTGACAAAAATATTTTTTTATTTATTTTTTGAAAAAAAAACCTTGTGTTTTTCAGCAGACAATCTTTCAAAACCAAAGACAGGGATTTTTTTAGTCACATTTTTGTTGCCATTGACTTTTTAAAAATCCCTGTCTGATGTCATATGTGACGACACGGTTGGTACAGCAGCTTCAATCCCCGCACGGAACAAATATTTGTATGGCTTACAGATAGTTGTTCCATGTCTGGCTTGTGTATGTCAGTGTAATGTTTGTAAACGCACCCACAATACAAGAGAAATTCCTAGTGTGGGGCGAAGTTATTAAAAAAAAAAGATTTAATTAGCTTTTCAGTCTCCCAATAGCAACAGTTACTACTTAATTTAAAACGCTAAAATACTCCAAAGGAAGGCAAGTATATTGGAAGCAAATCAAACAAGCAAGTTTATGTTCTCAATTCGAACCTGTGACTTTTACGACGGGCGGCGTTGCATCTTTGCGCATAAATTTTCGTGTCGTTAGTCGTGTAAAAAAACAATATTCTAACCTAAAACGGCTGTTTGTGGTATTCTACAAGAAACTTAAACAAACCGTTTACGAACGCACACTTCCGTCACTTTGTCCTGCGAATGCAAATGACAGCCCGGAGCGGCGGAGCCATTACAGAGTGCCATTACTACCTATTCCCAGATTTATAAGAGTGAAAACTCATTTCACTTCGACAGTTAAATTACGCAAATAATTGCTGAACAAAATTATTTAACCTTTAATACTTGCAGTCGCAAAATTGGTACATTTAAGTTGTATAAAATATGGTAGCAGTTAATGGAAAAGTTTTAAAACTACAATTGGTTTTAGTCTTTTCAGTCTCGCAAGAGGCCACAGAAACATTGTCATCTTAGGGCGTGTAGTCGAATAATCGTGAATATAATTAACCCCACAAACTTCCTACGGCCTGGGACATAGGCCTCCTCTTAGTGCGTGCACATGCGGAAAAACAGAAACGGTGCATCTCAAAATGATCATTTTTCCAAATTCCTTTTCCTCCGATGCACGCCTTTCCGATGGTAAAATACGTTTTCATCCCACCATCTCGGAAAGAGTATTTTCATCCCACCATCTCGGAAAGAGTATTTTTAATCTTCAATATCTGAGTGGAAAAGCCGTTTTTATTCTCTAGAGAATAAAGTAAATTGAATTTAGAACATCGTGTGTAGTAAGTTGAAAGTTTGTGAATTAAAAAAAAAACATTAAACCGATTTACTGCTACCTCTATGGTGCCGAATATATCATACAACTTTTTTTTAATTTGTTAAAAACTCAGACTCGGAACCTTCTTGGTGTTTTTTCAATTTGCTTTGTACGCGGTTCTTTACGCGGCATTTTTTCACGTCATTGTTAAACCTTATATTAAAAACAAGAAACTTGAAAACAAGTGAAAAAACTAAAATGAGTGATTCTAGCGACGAGGAAGTTTGTTTGACGCCAACAGAATTGACTGAAACTGTTAATTCAAAAAAAAAATCAAATCATTTATTTCAATTAGACCATTACAGGCACTTTTGAATGTCAAGAAACTAAATGAATCTACAGTCCCGGTCACAAGGCATAATAACTTGTGAAAGTACTGTAGTTGCCCATTCCAAAGCGTTGATCTCTATGGAGAAGAATGGGCAAGAAACTCCATGGACACTCTTTTAAAACATAATATTTTAACAAAATCGTATTTACATCATTCATGTTGAGATTATACAAATATGTGAGAACGATGTAGAAAGACGTGCACAGTAAGAGCGTCCAGAGTAAATAAAAAGCAAAATTTAATTTTAAATCTAAATAAGTTTAAAAATGAACCGTGGTAGCTAAAAAATGACCAGTCCCAACTGACAGCGCCCGTTCACGAACATGACGTATGGATCAGCCCCATTCAGCTCGACCATTTTGAAGGGAGCTAAATGACCCGACACACCCGCCACCATCAGCGAGACATTTAAGTGAGCATGACACTATCAACCACCAGGGCTTCGTCAAGTCAATGATAATACATAGCACTTACATATGGGCTTAATAATTATACAATACTAGAGAATTGATTCTATACATTGCAAAGATAGTCTTACAATCTTCTGCAGCTTCCACTATAGCTTCGGATACTTATCAATGAGTTTACCCCTATGCTTGAGGAGCAGGACCAGCATTGAGCCAAGCATTTTTATCATCAATATAATCCCCCAACTTATAATATGCTTGCCTACATAGTGTGCGTTTAATACTAGATTTAAATTTCGTTTCATTCAGTTGAAGAATGTGGGGAGGTATTTTATTGTAGCATTTCAAACAGTACCCCATGAAAGATGAGGCTACTTTAGCTAACCTGAAACCCGGTTGAACCAATTGGTCCCTATTTCTAGTATTATACTTGTGTCTATCACCTCGTTTACCAAATAGATGCAATTTTTTTCTGACGTACATGATGTTTTCATAGATATATTGACAAGGTACTGTCATGATGTTAATTTCCTTAAACTGCTCTCTTAGAGAATCTCGCCTACGTAGATTATAAATGGCTCTAATGGCTCTTTTCTGCAGAATAAATACAGACTCGATGTCTGCAGCCCGTCCCCAAAGTAAAATACCGTATGACATTATACTATGAAAATAACTAAAATAGACTAGCCTCGCGGTATCTACATCAGTAAACTGACAGCATATGCTGCTGAACTAAGCCGTCCTGCAAGAGATGTTATATGCGGAAATGAGCTTTCTCCCTCAACAATCACGCGAGAAGTATTTAAAACAGTACGATATGTTCAACACGTGGCGACTAGCAAAAGGAGCCAAAACTTTCTCAGAAAACGTTTTGCTGGCATATTTTATAGAATTATCCGAGAACAAGAAAGCAAGCACTCTATGGAGTACGTATTCGATGCTAAAAGCAACAATAAAGATGAAAAAAGACATACATATCGATACCTATCCTAAATTAGTGGCATTTTTAAAAAGAGCCTCATCTGGTCATCAACCAAAAAAATCGAAGGTTTTCACAGTATCTGATATTGAAAAGTTTCTTAACGAAGCACCCGATTCCGTATATTTGGCGGCAAAAGTAAGTCAGTTGCACATTCAGTATCTACTTAAGTATATTAATCTCAATTAAATAGTATACTTAGTAGATGTTGATAGGCATAATTATGCGTTCATATCAATTTTATTCATTTATCTACTACAATACTCTTTACGTTACAGGTTGTTCTTATTATTGGAATAAACGGAGCATGTCGAACTAATGAACTAACACAACTTAATGTCAAAAACATTGAGAAACATTCAGATGACTTACTATTAATTAATTTACCTAATACAAAGACAAAAAGAGACCGCAACTTCGTCATTCGCAAGGAATACGTAACTATTGTTGAGAAATATCAAGCCTTACGCCCGCCTAACACTCCAATCAATCGATTTTTTCTACAGTATCGCAATGGAAAGTGTGTTAGACAGCCTATGGGTACTAATAAAATTGGCAGTATCCCACGAGAAATAGCAACATTTCTTGAACTTCCAGAACCCCTGTTGTACACGGGTCATTGTTTCCGACGAACTTCAGCCACACTTTTGGCTGATTCCGGAGCTGATCTCCTGTCCCTTAAGCGCCATGGAGGCTGGAAGTCCAATGCAGTTGTAGAGGGATACATAGAGGATTCCATCCAAAATAAGTCTAAAATATGTGAAGGCATCGTAGGAGCCATTACACTGAAAGAGCCTCAATCGGATCCTTGGACTGGCCCTTCTACATCAAAAATAAGCCGTTATGAAACACCTAACCATCTCCCTCTCTCTCCAACATTCACGCCAAGGGAATCCGATGAATCGGTACAACTATTAAGTATGACAGATAGTTTACCGAAAAACAGTACACAAGTGACTAACACCAATATTACAGTACCAAACAAAAATATTACACTCAATTTAAATAACTGTAGCAACGTTACTTTAAATTTTTCTTAATTAAACCTTACTATTATTTTGTTATAATTTAAAGATTATTCTGTAATACTTACCTGTCATAATGTAGTAATTAATACCCAAACTGAAATAAAAGTGTACCTATCTTGTGATTGTAAACGTTTTTTTTTTGCATTTAGTCATTTCCTCGCTGAGGTGGAATGAAAAGTTACGTGTTGCACTCGAGTGCAAAAATTTTTCACCTCGTGCTCTTTTGATTCCCTCGCTAACGCTCAGGATTCTAATTTTGATTTAAATTTTAGAATCCTTCGCTTGCTCGGTCATCAAAATTGAACACGCGGTTAAAAAGCAACTTTGCACTCTTGTATAACAAATAACTATTCTTACTGTCATTAATTTAAAACATGTATATTAAATGCTGGACACTTTAAAGGGCAAATGGAATTCCACTTAAACTAGCATGTATCCAGTATTTATCTATTTATTTATTTTATTAAAACATGTGCATAAAGCACAAGTAAAAAACTGTACAAAGGCGGACTTAATGCCTTAGGCATTTTCTACCAGTCTACCTTAGGGTGATGCAGAGACAAAAAACAGTAGGTGCGATAACAGAAAAAAAGGATATTAGTAAATGAATATTAAAACATATATATATATAACAAATATGCATATATAAATATTAATAACTATAAATACTTACAAATATACATAAAACAAAATTATATAAAGTTAAGAGATCGTAACAAGACAACAACCACAACTTAATTACGAGACGAATCTACCAACTTCTTGTAAATATGTTCACGAACTTTTCTGGGGCCTGGGGCCACAGCGGGTTAGGGCAAAGGAAGGAACATGGGTGGGTTTTAGTCCATAAAATATGACACTCTACCACGCTCCGCCCTGAGCGGGGGAAGTTATTTGATGATTTCCCATCCGCAAAAAGAAGAATCAAATGGGTGTTATAAAATAAACCCTCTTGTCACCAGCTGCGACCTGAGTCTGCTTGTTTGTTCGTCAAAGTAGAGCGGCAGAACTGATTTCGATGAAAGCCTAACAGATTATGACATAACATACATTTCATCTTGGCAGTGCATTTCCGTGGGTTAATTTCGATTCGAAGCGGGGAAGGTGTTGTGTGCAGGGTTGAAATAAAAATTACAGAATAATTGGCAAATATTTCTAATTTGATTTTCTACTTAATTCATCATCATCTGCCTAGCCTTTTCCCAACTATGTTGGAGTCGGCTTCCAGTCTAACCGGATGCAGCTGAATATCAGTATTTTACATGGAGCGACTGCCTATCTGACCTCCACAACCCAGTTAGTACTGGGTAATGCGATACCCCTTGGTAAGACTGGTTGTCAGACTTTCGGAACACTGACTACTGATTTTCTACTTTATTAAATGCGCTATTTTGTAATACATTTTCATTACATATTTTCGGCGCGGTCGCCGGTTTTCCGCATAATATTCGCATTATTATCAATGTTCATTAGTACATACGTATCCTCAAAATATGGATTCAATTTACAAATAGTATTGGCATACCGTTACGTCGGATGAGTGCTCAAATAAATGATTCACTTTTAATATGGGACTTTTACCAGTTTCAAGGTAGGAAGCTAAAAATCGGTACACACACTCTTTGTTACCAACGAATAATGCCTGCAAATCATGAAAGAGGAACCGTGTTACCTCGAATTTAATGCGAGCGAAGCGAAGCAATAGCTAGAAACCTATAATGAATACTGAAAATTGAGTATGTGAAGTCGTAAGAGATTTCTACAAGGTGGTCGTAAATGGCTTTAGTTGTATTCTGCCATATAGTAGCTAGCCGCATGGAGATTGTGGGTGATAGAATGAACTCGGACCGATTTATGATATAACTAGCTTTTGCCCGCGGCTTCGCTCGCGTTAAATTCGTATCCCACTTTTTTTTTAATTAGCCTATGTCCGTCTCCTGGTTTCCAACTATCTCTGTACTAAAATTCATGAAAATCGGTTTAGCCATTAAGGCGTGACGACGTAACAAACAAACAAATAAACTCACTTTCGCTTTTATAATATTAGTAAGGATAAGGATTATATGAGCGGAAACCTCCGGCAAGCTGCAATTGAAGAAAAAAATCCTCAGGCTACGTCTTGGCCGGCTATTGCATCCAATTACTGTTATCTCCCGCTCCACAACTGTTATTGGGTTTCATTTTCCTTCAGCTATAAGTTATGTTGGTTGTTAAACGAATACTAACTTATAACTAAAAAAATTACTCTAGTTAGGTTTTCATTTTTTTTTCTTTTGTCTTAGTCTTTCAATTGTCCCACTGCTGGTCAAGCTACCTCGATGGCGAATTCATTCATCAGGCGGAATGCACCCGGGGTGAAAAGAAAGAAATAAAACAAGTTTATTTGGCACTTGCCCCAAGAGGTATTCCACGATCGTCACTTAATGGATAATTGGCGATCCTGGAACAACTCTATGATTGCATTCGCGCGTCGTATATCCCTTTTGCAAAGCAAACAGTAAACATTAAAATAATTAAATGACACCTTAATGTTTGCACATTAAGGTGTCATTTAGAAGAAACTGGCAAACTTTTATTTGGGCAACAATACATTTTGCTCATTGACTTTGCCTTGCCGATCTACCGTCAAATTGTATCTCTAGGGAACTTCCAATAGTACTGATGTGAAATAAATTAAGTAATGAAAAATATTCTTTAACCAAAAATATCTTGATTGTGGTATCGTCATACGGCAGTAAATGTTATGAAAAGTGCTTCATGAGCTACTACGAAAATTCACTGAAGGCAGAATTAACACAGGGATGTTGTGAACAATAAATATTACAGTTACAAAAAACACACTTTCCCGAGAAGTATATTTCTCAGCACATTCTTTCATTTGATACCCATGTCATGGGTCTACATAAAAATAACTAGGCCACCATTTTCGAATTTAGAATGACGTCATTTAGCTGACCATGCATTGTTATCCAAAATAAACATGTATGCATAATTTCAGCTCAAATCTAAAACCGGAAAGTGGGTCATACTCAATTTCTGAGATGGCAAAAAGTTCAAATATTTTTAGCTCAAAGCTTAGCCACGCGTACTTCGCTGACTAATGCAGAACATAGATCATCAACTCCGCAGGTGATGGGGGGCAAGATAGAAGATGGACTATTGTCTGTTACAAGTAAAGCTAATAAATGTGTGTTGAAATAGCTGGGAATTATTAAGAAGAAATTATATCTCATCGTTAATGAATCGGTTCAGCGGCGCGGCGCGTTAGTCGCTGAATTATTACTTTATAAATAACAGATAATTTATGAGCAGAAAACATGGTAAAGTTTTAAAATAGATAACGGTGGCTTGCTGGGAAGATATTGTCCAAAACGTTCAATGGAACGATTTTATTTTGTGTACTCTCCAAGTAAATCTATATCTTTTTATAGATAGTCCAATTTGCCAAGTATTCATTTCAGAAATTAGTTACAAAAAGTACGTATTCATATTCAGAGAAGCAAGTCTTGAAATCAATCCTAAAATAACAGTAATATTACTTCCTAACTTTATCGTAAAACAAAATATATTTCGTTATAGTTATTTTAAAACAAACATTGTTAATACCTAATGGTCAACAAGCTCGTACTAGAAAAAAAGAGGATACAAGACATATTAACTAAGTAAAGTAATAAATGAATGGTTCGCAATGCACACATCACCTGAATGAAAAGACACTTTTTTTTCTCTTCACATTCCAAAAGCTGGCAAAATGCCATTCAGAGCAAAAAATAAGGGCTCTCTTTTGTCGTCATGCCAATTCGTTCATGACGAGGCAACATAACTGTTGAGTCAACTCTGAAATCAAATTCAAAAGCCCTTTATTGAAATGTTACAAATGAAATTAGTCCTTAGTAAAGTTACATTCTCTTTTGTGGATGAATTAATCATATTTTCGGTTTATTAACCGTAAAAAGTAAAATCAAAGAGATGGGCTAACACCATTAATAAATGGTGTTAGTCCATCTCTTTGATTTTACTTTTTGTAGTTTATATCATATCTGAAAAAAAGACAGAATTTTTATAAAATCACAAATTGCATAAGTCTGGCTTCAATCTTTCTGAGTGTCAATATAGCCCCGAGGCTTACGATTTGCTTAAAGACTGAAGCTTTAAGGGTCTAGACGTTACAAAAACCAATGTAACTTTGATATATGAGACTGAGGTTGTGCGTTGAGACACGGTTCATAAAGTTAGAATAGAAATCATGACTCGCCTTTGATCCCTAACAGTAAAAAGTTATAAAATTCAAGAGACTAACTGACAGAAGTCGCCTGGAAGAGCTTTTGGTCGATGAAACACGTCATGAAAGGACCACTTTCACTTTTCTTCGAAAGAAAACCTCATCAACATGTGCATCCTTCCCACTCTCACATATGGAGCGCAAACGTCGTCATTAACAAACCGTCAAAAGCGAACAGCTCGGCTGGCAGACCCGGCACTCGGAGTTTAAAGCCAGCCACGGAACAAACCAAAAATATCTGATCTGGGTCTTGGATCGAAGTATACTACCAATAGTATACTTCGATACAAGACCGCAAACGCCGATCGCAGACTTTTGCAACAAACCCTCAAAATTAAAGATTCATATCAAAATTGGGCCAAATTAACAACCGACTGGTTTCTAAACAACAGGACCCGGCAATACGATAGGCTCAGATGGAGTGACGAGCTGGATTTTTGCTTAATTGATTGGCCAAAATAGTGAATTATAGGAAAGGGTCATAATAAGAATAAAAAAATCACACCTCAATAACTTTCTACAAACAAATAAAATACAATGGGTGTTATTCGCCTAGTTGGTCTGGAAAATAAATTCCTATATCTACCAATTTTTAATGTCGCCAATGTAAGTAAAACCTGGGTAACGATAGGTATCACAGGCTTGCAGAAAATCATAACATAACATCACCTTCTGTAAAACCCGAAGGATAAGGCAGAGGCACCGGGGTTGCTGGTTGTTCGACCTACCGCGGCCCCGGAACGTAAAGGGCAATAGAAGGAACATGGGTGGGTTTTAGTCAGTACAACTCTGACATTTCCCCTCGCTCCGCACAGAGCGGAGGGGTTATTTGAAGATTACCCATCCGTAAAAAAGAGGTACATAATAATACCTACACCCACATTTCTCAACGCTCGATAACTTTATTGCTTTACCATAATGTGTACAAAGGTGGTAGTTTATAATATTTAGATCATTATGGACCCTGTAGGGCATAGTAAAAGGGTGGAGGAGACCTACATTTCGCCAGTTGTGTTTAAGTTCTATGGGCGAGGCGAGCCTAACTCCGTAGCTGCTCCTGAGAAATTCCTGATGGAAAAATCCAGCCATAGTTCATCATAGTTTACTCGACCCGAGAATCAAACCCAGGTCCTCATGCTGCCGGGGTTGCGGGTAGTTGGAAAGAGATACCGCGGCCCCGAAACATATATAGAAGGAACATGGGTGGGTTTTAGTCAGTACAAGTCCCACAGTCCCTCCCACTCCGCCTCTGGGCGGGGGAAGTTATTGGATGATTTCCCATCCGCAAATTAAAAAAAATAAGGACCTCATGCTTAGCAGACCCGTTTGCTATTAGACCAATGAGACAGAAAAATAATAAACAAATAGCTAATAGGTTTATACATTTTTATTTATTCATCATATAATTGAATTAATTGCTATATATAGGTATACAACCTATAAATGGACACAAACTAAAAATAAAAATATATACAAGTAAAAAAATGGAAAATTAAGGGCGACAAAAAATTCGTCAGTATCGCAGTCAACAGGAAAAGTGCCCAGAAGGCTGGCAGCATTACCACGTTGGATGGTAATGCTTATTTTTTGTGCAAAAAACAGGCCAGCCCTCTGATCACGAGAAGAGTCGACCAACCGCTTGGCGATTTGTCGAAATACTACATGGGCACTCGGACCCCATGGCCCTAGTGTTTCAACCCCTAACGGCTCATAAAACATAACTACCAATCAAATTGCGATATTTGCGCCGTTTGAGGTTTTCAGCAACTGCAGCAGCAGCTCCAGCGCAACCCACCCTACTAGGAAGATGGGATGGTGCAAGCGTGTCGACACAAGTTGCATCCCACACCAAAGATCTACCCAACTTCCATGGCATTATGGTCATACCATCTAGTCTCTTTCCATGGACGCGTACCAAGCCAGTTGGTTCTAAAACAGCTGGTACCCCGGCGGTGGCAAGAACACGACGGATAAGATCATTAATGCAAGCGTGCCGCGCAATACGACCTGCACTCTTACTGCAGGAAAGGCCATGGTGTCCGAGGCAGTCGACTACTTTCTCACATTGACAGCGATGCGGAGTCCCACGGGGAGCACCCTAATAGCTAATTGGGTTAAATACATTTATTTGGTTTCAATTATCTCAATACTCAAGGCAAAGTTATAACATGTCATCGTGTATGAGATGAGCTTTGATCTATAATAAGACAGTTTGTTGACAAATATCAAAACATTTGTATATTTAAACATTTCGTATTCGAGAGCGAATATCAATAGAAATACAGTATAGTTTCCTTTGACGACTTAAATTCCCCATTCATAACACTACTACTATACTCTCGCGAATCAGAATTTCTCTCTCTCTCTCTCTCAGAATACGCGAAGTACCGTCACGGCAACTTGTGTTCCGTATTATTAAATGTAGTAAAACGGCACATGGGTCTGTGATAAAATTAGTACATAAACAATCTAAACTGTATTGTGTATATCTGCAAGTGTTATAAGAACTTAAATACTTCAGTGAACACCCATTCTAAATATGTCTTTCTCTCTTTAACTCGATAGTTACAAACTTATTAAGTGCTACCTACGCAATATACAGGGTGGGATTTTGTAATGCCACCTATTATAATGGTTATTAATGTAGGCAGTAGTGATTCTGCTGTTATGGGCTGGAGCACCATCTTGCTGTAGAGTTATTTGGTTTCGCTCTTCCTCAAAGATTTCATTGTTTTCCTTTCATTTAATTTATGAAGTTTGTTAAAGAGATTTCATCCTTATTGACCCTAACGATCGATGCAATAAAAGTACAGGGTGCAACTTTTACAGAGTTTAGTCGGTTCGATTACCGTGTGTGGCAAGCGAATTTTAAAAATCTTTGAATGCCGTTTTCTTTCTTTTCAAAAACAAAGGAATGTTTTCTTTGAGTAAAATTTTCTATCTGAAGTTATTAAGAGTACTTCCCCTTCAGGTGGCATTACAAAATTCCACCCTGTATATAACAAGTCAACAGATAACTAGAGTGAATCCCAAAACTAAAAAAGAAGAGACATTCTGCTCTGTGAGGAAATGTGTCTGTTCCTCAAGGCAGTGTGCTAGGGCCGCCGTTGTTTACTATTCATATTATCGACTTGCCAAAGGCAACGTTTCAACCCATGGCATTATTTACTGATGACAGTACTGTTTCAATTGCATGTAAAGACATTAATAATTATAAATCTGACATTGATAATTCACTGACATCTATAATTTCTTGGCTTAAAATAATAATTTAAAAATAAATTTATCAAAAACAAATATTATGCACTTTGGACAAAAATTGTATAATCCAGTAAACGTAAATTTGGTTCATGATAATGACATCATAAATAAAGTAACTAATGTCCGGTTTCTTGGTTGAATTATAGACAGTAAACTAAATTGGAAATAACACATTAACAAACTATGTGAAAAAATCAGTAGTCAATCATATGCTTTGAACCAACTAGGTCCCTCCCTCAACACTGATGTGTTACATACTTCAGGCTTATTATGGACTAGTTGAATATGTCTTCAGATATGGTTTTGGGACAACTCATCAAATAAAGATAATGGCATTTATAATGCAAAAGCGATGCCTACGTGCCATGTTTGGCACCCAAATTACGAAGAGCTTCAAGACACTTTTTACAAAGCATAAAATACTCACACTTTCGTCACTTCATATTCTGGGAATAGCCCTATCTGTCAAACATAATCCACATTTGTTTCCTCAAGTTTCTGATATAATAATGTCATTTTAATTTGAAAA
Organism: Ochropleura plecta; assembly: GCA_905475445.1. Lineage (NCBI taxonomy): Eukaryota > Metazoa > Arthropoda > Insecta > Lepidoptera > Noctuidae > Ochropleura > Ochropleura plecta. The sequence goes on along the minus strand of FR997731.1, from coordinate 12,753,069 downwards.
TATTATAATTCATGTTCAATCAGCGAAGACAGCACCTACTGTACAAAAGCGTGGTATGAAAAGCAACAAATTAAAATATCTTACTATATATCTTACTGTATTTTAAAATGTTACTGTCTTTCGACATAATTTGTACACCAGCTGTCATATGGTCAAACATGTCGAGCTAGAAAATTGTTTGTAACACCAATAATAAGTATCATACCATGTTTATTATCTACACTATGTTTTTTCAAATAAATGAATCTTGAATCTTATATTTCATTAATATAAGCTTGTTAAGGACCCAAATCATCTCGGGTTAATTAACAAGAATTGTATTTTACGCCTGGTAAGACTCGAACATACGTGTAATCCTTCACTGAACACTGAAACCTCAATTTCTAAGACTGAATAGTAAAGGCGTTGATTAATTGTACTCTGGGAACAAACCGAGCTATTTGCGAATTGTGAATCTATTTTCACTTTTATTTGAGAGCTGTATTTATAGTACCACCCGATCATAAATTTACCAGCTAAAAATATAGAGTGATTTATTTTCATCGCCACGTTTTTAGCTCTTTAAAATTATTAAGTTCGTCAGTTGCCCCGTTCTGCCCAGAGCGGGGGAAGTTATTTGATGATTTTCCTGGCGAAAACAAAACACCTACAACCAACAGGTACTACACAGTTGAAATTTGGAGAGCCGGCGCTATCTTTAAACCGCTACACAAAAAAAGCAAAGTGATATAATATACAAATTGTCTAGTAAACAATACGACAATAATTGGTTTGGAAAATATTTGATATGTAAAACTGCAGCAAATTTATATTTTTACTATGAATGACAAATATAATTTTGCTGTAGAGAGTAAACTGACCTAAGAGTTATGAGCATTAAAAAATATTGTTTTTATATTATTTGGTGCTACGGAACTCTGTGTGTCCCAGTCCGACTCACTCTTAGCAGGTTTTTAATGGTGTTAAATGGAGTTGAAGCTTAACGTGACTCCTGACTGACGGTGGAGATCAGTGACATTACGAGTTTTCCGCTTTCAGACGAATAGAGTGATTTGAAGGAATTTGTAAAGATTATATGTTGTTTAAAAGTTGTGCCCTTTTCAGCCTAAAATTAGAATAAACATCTAGCAGGTTTTAGCGAAGGGATTAATCAAGTCCTACAGATCGATATTTGCATGAGCTGTTGTATTTGATGCTTTTTAAAAGCGTTGGTACTAAAAAACAAATTGAGAAATTCTCGTCGCTTTTTCTGAAGGAACGATTCCATATAGCCTCATACATTGAAGTGCGCAAGTTGAGCCAGAAAGGTTTACATATAACCGGCTCTAACTAAACCCAGTAAATGTATTTTTAGGGAGTTTAAGTACAGAGGTACTTAAATTAGTATTTAAAAAAATACAATTTGGGAACTCGAAAACGTACTACACGCAACAGGAACGTTACAGCATCATTATTGTTCCCCTACACCTTCATCCAGGCAAAACGTTTAACTTAGCGAAACCTCGCAAACAATTTGTTTTGAAAACTTGAACAAGAAGGTCGCGATTCTTTTAAACTTTTATTTTTCGAACACCGTTTGTTGAAGTTTTTCTATACAACGCAATATAACGTCCTACACAATTCTTTAAAAGTTTGCACTTTGTCAATCCTTCACTCGGCCAACATTAATCATAAATTTTGATGAAAGCTTTCTGGAAATTAGGTTGTAAACTATTGTTAATCATTTGAAAGGAATGCGCAACTAAAATAAATCTTAAGTACGCTGTTTTGTAAGGGTTCTTGAAAAAAGTTGTACAACATTTCATAATACAAAACATTGAGAGCTTCGCTTATGTATAAGCGAAAACATCATTAAACGAGACTGCTTGCTTCAAGTAAAAGAAAATAAAACAGAGTAAAAGATTCACAGTAATGTAGTTACAACTTAACATCTTTTCCGACATTGGTGCATGTAGGTAGTTGAACAACGAGGAAAAACACATTTATGAAAGTTTTATTTTTATTGAAACCTTCATAACTTTGCGTGTTCGTAAACTTCATTTTGCAAAACTTTATCAGTCTCAACTTGAAAATAAACTACATCATGAAGGTATATATATATACCAATATGCATATAGAGTGATTATTTTAACTGAGACATGAGAATGTCCGAACCCATAACAAAATTTAGGAAACTTCCTAAAAAATTTGGTCAACTGTACTTTTTTGGATTAAAACTCAAAATTAACCAAAATATTTTTATATATATATTTTCTCATTCCCCTTTATATGTACATAGACACCTACCATCTTTTAGTCGGGTTTTTCGCCAGGAAATTAAAATCAACAACATAACGCACAACGATAATGGAAAACATCTCAGCTATGCGTCAAATCAAATCAAATCAAAAGTATTTATTTGCTAGAATATGGTACATAAGGTGTTACAGTAAATTGGTTTCAGCATATCCTGCCATAATATGGCGTGCAAATATATTTACAGTCGGTATGTCAATTTAATCAGTCTATAATATATTGCAAATTACATCTTGTATTGACTTATCTTCTAAATAGTCCTTAACGATATAATATCTCTTTATTAGTAACAGATTGAAAAGTATTTTTTAAAAAATTCTCAGTGGTAGCTCTTGTATCAACCTTGTGTTTAATTTTTCTACAAGGATGTCGTATAAATATATCTATAGTGTTAATTTTAAGGTTATATTAAGGCAGTTGTAACTTTTTTTGCGGATGGAAAATCATCAAATAACTCTGGGCGGGTGCGGGGCAGGGTGAGTATCAGACTTTTACTGACTGAAACCCACCGAGTGTCATTCTTTTGCCTTTTATGTTCCAGGACTACGGTATCTCTTTCGAACAACCCGCAACCCCGGCAGTTGCTATATCTTGGTTATTACCATATTTTATGCCATTAAATACTAACTTTCTAAATTTTAAGATTTTCATAAATCATAATAGATAGCTCTTTTTTTGCAATCCATTAAGTCAATGCAGAATTTTACGAAGAATAAAATTCATTTCAATTAACATAAATAAATGTGTTTGGAACTACAGTTATTTGGTTCATAATGGACCTATTCATAGGGAGGACGAAAGGTCACCTTAACCTATTGAATTACAATATCTTATATCATGGCCTTGAATACATAGATCTAGAAAAGGCTTTGGAAACCCTCCAGATGGTATCTATATCTAAATGTATTAGAACACCTAATCTAGTGAGTGCCAATTATGAATCAATTGGATGAGCTGGACAATGGTGGTAATGACTAATGGTTCACATACGCCCTGGACCTAAAAAACTGGAAGTATGTAGTATTATCAGTATCTACTGATAATATTATTCATACCGGAAGCTTGAAAGACTAAGTTTGGAAGTTTCGAAGTTTGGAGTTTAGAAAACAGATGTTTTAGGGTATAGTGTGATAATATATATATGGTATAAACCAGTCATAAAGTAAAGTTAGCGTGCCGTGTCGACGGTGTGTTAGTGTTCAAGCTGACATCTAGTCAGCAAAGCAGACTGGCTTGCCAAGGCCACCACCTGCCGGGGTTGCGGGTTGTTCGAAAGAGATACCACGGCCCCGGAACATAAAGGGCTTAGGCTTAAGAAGGAACATGGGTGTGTTTTAATCACCACAAGTATGACACTCCCTTCGCTCCGCCCAGAGCAGGGGAAATTATTTGATGATTACCCATCCGCTAAAAAAATTAAGTAAAGTTAGCGTTGCCAATTGCCTAACCATACAAATCATACAATCTTTTTTTATTAATATTACGATATTTAAGATGTAAGCGAAACCATGTTTCCATCAGCTGCTCAGGACGATTTTACTGGATTGGTCTGTGAATGTGAAAAACACATACATTACATAACGAGTATCCACGGAGAGCACGTTTGTTCTTTTCGTTCCGGCTGTCATTTGTAGATCTTAGACAATCCTTACAGGATGTCAGTGGCCCGAAAGTCTGACCACCAGTCTTGGGTACCGCATTACTCAGTACTTACTGGGTTGTGGAAGTCAGATAGGCAGACGCTTCATGAAAATACTAATATTCAGCCTGATGCATCCGGTTAGACTAGAAATCCACCGGAAAGGGCAGGATGACGCATGGTTTAATTTTACAAAATTCCTTTCTTTTCTAACACTGTTTATTAGTATAAGCACTTATTACTTGTTAGTCTATCAAAGAATGAAACAATCTTTTGACTTACTTATATCAATACAATGAATAAGATAGTCACTCAATTTACTGGATTCAGCCTCTCATCCAGTCTAGACACAAGAACTTTTGAACAGTTCTGTATACCAGCTGTTATCAGGACTAGTTTGTTGTTAAATTGAACTACCGACTAATTTAACTTTCCGTTGACTTAGGTGGACCGTTTGAGTTTGTCAACTACATAAGCACTGCTAACGATTGAAAGAACGAATTTTTTGCTAGTGTCTCCAATATCTGTCAACCGTGAGGAAATAATTGGCAATTTAGTTGTGAACTATCGGTGTGATACTTGTAGTCAATAATTTTATGTTTACAACCAACATTAATAAAAAATAACAATGTTTTCCTGGAACTTTCAAATACAAATCATGCCAGTCATTGTCATAAATGAATGGATACAAGATTCTCATCCATTATTTTTGGGTGACTGGTTCGATTTTCGATTAGGTAAGGGACAACAATCTCGCCTCCTTTTACATGGAATTTAATTTACCCTAAACGGGTGAGTACTAAACACATCTACTCAACCTTTCTGGGAATACAGGCGTTATGTTACTTCAAATGTAATCCTATTAATATTATAAATACGAATGTTTGTGAGGATGGATGTTTGTTACTAAAACGTCAGAACGGATCTTGATGAAATTTGGCACAGAGGTAGAGTAGTTTTTCGATATCACGCGGGTAAAGCCGCGGGCGCCAACTAGTCTTTACTAAACACGGACTGCCTCAGTAGCCTAGTAGTTGCAAGTGCGACTAGTAGTGGTTCTTTATTCGATTCATGGGTCAAGAAAAGAGTTCAGTTGTTAAGAAATTTCTTAGTAGCAACTATTTATCTATAACATGGGCTTTAACATACCACCACAACAGCCAGTTATGTCACATAAAAGAAGCTACCCAATTAACCCACAAGCACAATAACAAGCTGCACTGAAGCCACAAAGGATTTTCATAAGCGCCCTGGGCGCATTTAGCAAGAAATATAGTCGTTCTACAAGCCACTACAGATCTTTTGTAGCGTCAAATAACCCTATACTGTACAGCTGATAGCTCTAGAATGGATCTACAGTGCAAGTGGTCAAAAAAGGTAGTCATATCCACTACGGAGTTGGTTAGCGCCACAAAAAATCGAAAAAGCTCTTGTAGCGCTATTATGCCACCATCACCTTATTTCGGCGAATCTGTATTGTCAAGTTAAATGTCAAAATTCTAGTGCGCTAATATTGTGGATCTAAACTATTTTATTGAAAATACTGAAAATTTATTTATTGTGCTACAAAAAAGTACATACATAATTTAAATGACACTGAACCCCACACTAGGATACCCTGTGTCGTGGGGTTCAGTCTCTTTCGTCTAAAGTGGAACAATATACTATCGTTTTCCCAAATAAAGCTTGAGATTTATTAACTTGAGAAAAAATATAAAAAATAATAATAAAAAGATTAAAATAGAGAGATTGTATGAGGGTACTGTGACTGATGATGTGTGTCTAGCGGCAAAGAATGCCTCAATTCTGAGGGGTCTACTACTATGGGAGTGAGTGAGGAGGTGAAGTGTGAGTTGTGGGTAGAAAGTGTTGACTGTGTAGGTGGAAATGTGTGTGTGAGTGGATTGTGAGAGTGTATGTGTAGAAGAGTGTTTTGAAGTTAACTAATATATTGCTATTACATGTTCAGTTTCATTATAATTTAATTGTTGAAGCCATTCCGTTACAAGTTTTTTGCATGTGAGCTTGGTCATGGTAATTAAATTTAAGCATTTATTTGCTTTGCCATATAAGTGCGGCCCCATGTACGAAAACGCTTTATTACCAAATACCCGACGGCAAAACGGTTTATCCCACTTAGGTAGTCGACGCACACGTTTACCTTTTACCGCGGTGGTCGGTGCAGTTTTATGGAACCTGAGAATAACCGCCCTAATGATTGATTAAATGAATACGTAAAGTGAGCAGGAAAAACAATACAAAATTATTAAAATGCCTAATCAGGTAAATCGAACATTGTTTTAATTCTCGTGCACATAAAATATCAGAACAGATGCATTTCATATTTTAGTGGAATGTGTCCGGAACGTAGCTGAGAGGGTTTCTTTTGGACTTGCTAATGGCATTAACTTACACGACACCGGTGTCTGTAATACCATTCTTGCTTCCCACTTATCACGGGAAGCGAGACTCATGTATAAAAGTGTTGATTGCGCTTTAAAACGTAGATAAGGAAATAATTATGATATGAATATTAAGTTAATTTGTCTGTAATTATGATGATCAATGCATCCCGCATTGATCATGCATGATCAAATCCTCTTTTTTAATAAAGATTTAAAAAAAGTACCAGAGTGCTGTTAATATATGTGTATCGTGGCGCCATGCAAAAATTGATATGTTGATTTCAAAAACAAAAGCATCTTATAGCTCCCATTAAACATCTTTAGTCACAAAAGTTCTCTTCTACAGTTCACATTGGTACAAAAGATTCCATTAACTCAATTATACTTGTTATGGCTATTTACACACATCAAAAGTGTCTAGGGATCAAGCATTTTTATGCGGATTTCTTGAGATTGAGATGTGGCTTTGTAATAAATTTATGATTTTATAAATTTATATGGATCCTTTTTGGTGCATTTCATAATTTGAATCAGGAACTCTCAATCAAATTCGAGTAAAAGATGAAAATAAGCTGTCAATATTTTCCCTATAAAAACATACAACGCATTGAAGACATTATTAGTGCTACTGTTTCCCTACTACTGATTAAAACCAACGTTATTATGGAGCGGCGACGTCATTTAAGCAGGGAAGAAATGCTCAGAGCCGTGGGAATGATAGAAGCTGGTTCCCGGCAACGTACTGTAGCTTTAGCTCTGAATACAAGTCAGAGTGTTATCAGTCGACTTTGGACACGTTACCGAAGCACTGGTACCGTGGCTGAGCGCCATGGAGGACGGTATCGCTGCACCACACGGAGACAAGACCGATACATTCAAATCTTAACTCGAAGAGCTCCAACAATAACCGCCATGATGTTAGCCGTGAGGCTTCATCACTCTTCAGGGAACTTAATTAGCGACCAAACAGTCAGAAACCGCTTGCATGAAGTGAACCTTCATTCCCGAAGACCGCTACGGGTACCACCTATAGCAATGCACAATCGTAGGATTCGATATCAATGGGCTCTTGAACACAGAAATTGGGCAGAAGAACAATGGCGTTTCGTGTGCTTTTCTGATGAGTCTCGTTTTGGTATGAGACCGGATACAAGACGTATACGACACTGGAGAACCCCTGGACGCCAACAGCGATTAAAATCCTGCCAGGAAGTCCATCCTTATAGTGGTGAAACCATCATGGTATGGGCGGGTATTTGGATCGGCGGAAGAACTGAGTTGATTTGGATCAGAGGCAACCTCAACGCTCAAATTTATGCTGAGACGATTGTATCAGAAGTCATCGTTCCTCTACAAGTGCAAATCGGTCCCTTATTTCAGTTAATGCATGATAATGCACGACCGCACACCGCAAGAGTTGTAAGACAGACTCTCGCCGCAGCTAACATCAATGTCCTGCCCTGGCCTGCTCAGTCGCCAGACTTGAACCCGATTGAGCATGCATGGGATATGCTACAGAGAAGAGCTCTGCCGAATATGGAGGGTATCCAGTCGCAAGAAGACCTTTTTTTGTTGTTGCAACGAACATGGGCGGCCATTCCACAGCGTGATTTGGATGAACTCATTTTGAGTATGCCAAACCGATGTTCTTGTGTTGTTAGTGTTCGCGGTAGAAACACGGATTATTAATTGTTTAAGTTACCCAATAAAATTTTAAAGAAAACTGTTATTTCAGTCTTTTTTTCGAACTTTAATGTTAGTGGTTCAAATGTCAAAAATCCCTTTATTAGGAAAATGGCAAATTTCTTTATTTATGCAAAGGTGACTTGGTTTATCGTTACTGTGACAAACGAAAACACTTTATTTGATGAATCCTTAAAGAAAATTTTAATTAATATCAATCAGGAGAAAAGTTATTGCAAAAATATATGTTGATCCCTAGACACTTTTGATGTGTGTATATATGCTACATAATATATGTACTACTAATACACTTTAAGAAATTTTGTTGCAACTAAACGGCTACTCTACCACCACCACCACCACTTAGCTGTTAAAGGGTTTTTAAATATGCTATTGTAATTCTTAAGGAACATTTTACAGCCCTTGAATGGCTCCTATGTGACAACCAGGCTGTACAATGGTTTAACAAGCAGCTTGTGTGCTAGTTGGGTTAAGACAACAATTGTATGGGCAAGTTCAATATTAATTTATCAGTATTAGGTACTGACTGTAACACCCACCTCAGGTTTTGCGGTGGTGAGATGCATTTAGGACTACAAACCTAATTTAGCAATTTCGAACATTCGACCTTAAACGTTCAAAGACGACAGGTATCTTTGTGACGGCAATTATTTCATTAGCCGGCTTCGATGTTTGTGCCACAGACAGATCTTGACTATGGTCATAGGTTTATTCTTTTTGGATTTGGGACTTGGAAATAAATGTAATAAACACTAAGAATATGCAAGTACCATCAAGAAAAGTACTCGAATTGACAGCCTACGTTCATTAATATTTGTATGACCATTTAAACTGTCAAAGAATGACAGCTTTGAATGTAGCAGGGACTATTTGAGTTCGTTTATGATATCTCGACTGAGCTTTTTGCTATAAATATCTTAGGTGGAGAGGTAATCTGTACCTCAGGAGGACCTTCCTACTTTAGAGACATTTCTCTACGTATTATTGTGCATTATGTAAACCAGCGCCTATAAATAACTCTTGATGTTGGGATGAAATAAAGCTTTATCATTGTCGAACCAATAAATTTCCCTAATTTTGTATTTCATTTATCTTGGCCTGAGACTATACATACAAAGTGTTCCCACTTTGTATGTCATCATTTGTCACCTGTTACTTGAGCACATTACCAGCTGTAAGCGAGTAGGTGTTTTTGATACCCTTTTTAGTTTGTTGGTAGTTTATAAAATCATATTTAGTTACTAAAATGGACTATTAAATTACTTAGGACGAGAATAAAATTAAACTGAACTCTCGTTGTCTCTGTTATCGTGTACCTACTACATTTTCACACATATAACAAACTTTATTAAGTTGTTTAAAAGTACTATTTTGCTTGCTCATATTACAACTGTTCTGCCTAATAATCTAGATGTTAATACCTAACTGTCGTAGAGAAAATGAGACGCAAAAAACTTCACACATTTTATGCTGCTATGTCACCACATAAATTAACAACCTTTTTTTATTTCTGTTTTAGTTCTGTTGCAAACAATTCTCTGAAGAAATCTACGACATTTTCATACTTCACATAAGAGAAATAGCAATAATGAAGTTTATGAATCGGTGAATACAAATGTTGTTTTACAAACTGCTCCTACTGCATTATTTGAATATTTAATCCTTAATTAAAAAAAGTAATTATGCAGGCAAACCTGGTATTTAAACTGAGGATGTGTAATTTCAGCGTGTGGTACAATGTTAGATAGGTATGTATACGTTAGAAGTTAAATACAGTACATTTTAACTAAAAAAAGGAACGGTCACTATTTCGCTTATTCTTAGTCCAGGAATTTCATCGTATGTTGGATACAGGTAACACCCCAAAATAGTTACCATTACACTTATATAGTCCAGTCCCAAAATAATAGTCAACCTCGGAATGAGAGATACATAACCTGAAAACTGCTAGACCTTCAATAACTTAGCAGACACGAGATTTTATGGGACTTTTGACACCACTTTTTGAACGCCAAAATAAAAGTGTATACGAGTTTCCAGCTCTCTCTCATTCCGAGATGAAACTCGTATACACTTTTATTTTGGCGTTGTTGGCTGGACTATAAATAAAGATATCTTAATTTCAGACCATGTGTCAATAATTATTATTTTAAAATGTATCTAAACTATGAAACGTTTAGCTCAGCTCAGTGCTCTACCCCTACCCGTCCTTTGCTAGAGCCAGCCCGCGATGCTGCGCCAGTAAGTTCAAACCAGTCCCCAAATAATCACTCATATCCAACCTGTGTCTCGTCCTACCCAACGATTCCTTAAGCTGAAGCTTGTACCCCACAGGGGGTGCCCTTAGCGTGTGGTCGCTTGGTTTGTAAGTTGTTTGCCCTGGCTGGAGACCTTCATTTCAAGGCTTCCACAGGAATTGCCCGCTTAAGCAGACGACAATCTCCTAGGTTGGACTGCAAGATACCATTAAAAAAACATTGCATTAAGTACCTACTACCCCAAAGTGAATTATAAAGAAACTTTCACGGAGCCGCAAATGCATTTTATTTGTCGCAAAACGTTTCTTTGTTTTTCGAGCATGAAAGATTGAGCATAGAGCTTGTTTCTTTACGTAATCATCTATTTGCTGAAGTACTTACTAAGAGAACTTTCTTTTAAATGTAATTAAAGCAAAAATATTACTGGCATAACTTCAGGCGAACATCCAAGTAGCTCTCTGAGTCTTTGTGCTTTAATTTTAAAAAATAAAATAAGTAACTAAGTACAGTCAACAGAAAAGATGTTTTGTATTTTTTCTCGAATGTTTCGAATAAGTTAAATATATACATATAATAGCAAAACACAAAGCCATAATTTTTTTTTCAGTTCAACATGTCCATCCGACTCTAAGAAAAAATCAACTATGTCTGACAAGCCAAAGGCAAGCGAGTACGCGGCGTTACAGTAATTAAATTAATATTAAAAATGCTCGCGTCACATGTAATATTTTCATAATTTATTAATATCTATGGATGATATTGAGTGTGCTTGTTGCAAATAATTTAACTAAAATCCTCCAAGATAATGGTTTTTTCAATTCACAAACAAAGTATTTCGTTACAAACTTGTACCTTGGTCTGTCCAACATAGTTAATGTTTTTTTCTTTTCTGGGCCTCCGGTTACGTATTTCTTTTGTTGACTGTACATGCTTTTCATAAAAAGCTTAATTCAGGGGCAGTTCGCGTGCCCAAAAAACTGCCGCCTTTTCACGTATACGGCGGCGGCAGGAGCTCATTTCTAATAACGAAGGACAATTTTTAGTAGCTAAAAATAATTTTCCTTGGTCCAAGGGCTTTTATAAATATTTTTTATAAATCACTAGCTTTTGCCCGCGGCTTCGCTCGCGTTAAATTCGGGTTAACACAATACCCCTTTCCTGATTTGCAGGTACCTGCTACCTGTAGTTTTTGCCCTTACGCCTTATTTATTGTAATAGCAAAGCTAAGTTTTTCCTTTTCTTCCCTCTTTCTCTCTCATTTTGCACTTAAAAAAAATAGCCTCTGTCCGTCTCCAGAGTAGCATCTATCTCTGTACCAAAATTTATCAAAATCGGCTTTGCCATTTAGGCATGAAGACTTAACAAACAAACAAACTCACTTTCGCTTTTATAAGGATACTAGCTTTCGCCCGCGGCTTCGCTCGCGTTAAATTCGGTATAACACACCAAGCAGACCTGCAGTTTTTGCTCTTGCGCCTGATGGATTTGTAATAGCAACGCTAAGTTTTCCCTTTTCTTCCCTCGTTCTCCCTCGTATCCCACTTTTTTTAAATAAAAATTAGCCTATATCCGTCTCCTGGTTCCCAACTATCTCTGTACCAAAATTCATCCAAATCGGTTTAGCCATTAAAGCGTGAAGAGGTAACAAACAAACAAACTCACTTTCGCTTTTATAATATTAGTAAATATAATATAATAATATATAATATAATATTTGTTCCGTTATTTCAAACACGTCTGTTTGTGCTACCTCGGGGCTTGTGTTTTTAAATTGCGTGACAGTACTAGTTTTAACCTTAATTTCGCCGTTTTGGTCAATAAGAAGTTTCTCAATAAGCACAGGCTAGAAATGAGGGGTGATCGCCGCGCTTGTCTACTGTTAGCTAGTTAATTGTTTCTTTTGTTACTTTTAAGGGGCCATTTGACACGACATTTTGTTTTGGTTGTTTTCTTTACTTTTACATTTTCATCTTTTTGTTGTGTTACTACCAAAGCTCATTTAATCTGTGTAATATTTATAACATGTTAAATCTGTATTTTTGTGAAATAAAGTTATTTATTATTTTTATTCAACTTAATACATACAACAATCCATAAGACAGAAAAACAAAATTGAGAAAAAATCTCGAGTAAATAACATTTATACATTTTCAGGCAACTTTGCCCCATAGATATACCTTACAGACTACCATAGATATGATAAAATTGTAATACGATTTCTAATAGCTAAATAAAACTTTAAGATTTAGTTATTTGCGAAATGAACTGAGCAATATTTGAAGCCTCAAAAGGTAGTTGTTTGTTTTGCAAAAGTAAATTTTACTTTAATGGGTGTACTTAATTTTATTTTCCGTGTTTGAACAAATTTAAAGACTTGGGATATGTCGGTCCGCCTCGTTTGACGTGGCTTCGTGTATCTCGTTTCTAATTATAATATGAAGCTTGGTAACCTTCTTTAAGCGCAGTCATGTTTATATTTTGTATAGAAGAAATTCTGAATTTTAAATATGTTCCAGCTGTGCCTAGCATACGTTGCAATCATAGAAATATTTAAAAAATGGTTGCAATGAACCTTTTTCTACCTACCTACCTGCTCTACTTACTTGCCTACCTATCTGACCCTACCTACCTCCATAACTACCCTACTATTATTATAACAAACCGAACGGTATCACAGGTTGTTTTAAACTGAGTTCAACACTTTATTATTATACTAGCTGCGCCCCGCGGTTTCACTTACGTGGTAATAGAATATACAATGTATATATCTTTATGCATTGTAGCCTATGCGTTATTCTGATATGTAAGCTATATTACTGTAGTTTCATTAAAATCCCTTCAGTAGTTTTTGCGTGAAAGAGTGACAAACATCGATACATCCATACAACCTCACAAACTTTCGCATTTATAATATTACTAGCTTCCACCTGCGACTTCATCCGCGTGGCATAGTTACTTTGGGCTAGCGCTAACTTTAACCGACGTGATGATCGGATAAAAAATATCTTTCTCTCCCCTTTTCTTCCCTCTTTCTCCCCCTTTTCTCACTTTTTTAGCCTATGTCCGTCTCCAGGGTCCCAACAATCTCTATACCAAAATTCATCATAATCGGTTTGGCCATTTAGGCGTGAAGACGTAACAAACAAACTCACTTTCGCTTTTATAAGTATTAAAGTAAGAATTGTTTATTAATATTAATTAATAAATAAACTGTAATAAAATATTATAATGTAGTAGGATTTTCCTTTTTCACATCTTATAATAATTTTCTTTCTTCAACTATTCCGGGAGAGGAAAACTCGAAAAAATCAAAAATCATGAAACACGGTCCAGCCGTTCCTGATATCACGTGTGACTGTGTGTTTTAAAGCACCGATTCCATAATGCTGATAAACACTGAAAAAAAAAAACTTCTCACTCAGTTAAAACATAGTACATGCATACTATTTTTAATTGAGTATCGATCACAAATCAAATCAGGCATCTCGATACGAACACTTTCATCGTAAATACGAATATAGATTACAGAACATCTATCAAGAATGTTTACGTCTCTCTATAAATACTCAGTTGCTCCTCACAACTGTCTAAATTTTTGATTGAAATTGCTTCAAACGTTGAAAAAAAATGTTTGTGATATTTAAAGTATGGAGGACATAAGTTTTGGTGAAGCTGGTATTGAGAAAATAAGACACGGGCAACCCCATATCAATCTGACTGAAATCTATCAGTGCCCATAGCCTGTCAGCAATATGTCTGTGCCACTTTTGACTGAACGTGGGGTCGTAGAACCGTATAATGCATATCAGTTGTTTTTTTCCTCACCGTACGATCGTGTTACAACTTTGTTTCCGAAACTTTTATTTCTTTGAGTTTTTCATGTACCAATAGAGATACAAGCTAAAAAGCTTATAAAAAAAACAACTACACCTAAAAAGATGTGGTTGATTTTTTACTGAGAAACCGATGCACGTTTTCAACTAGAATTTATTTGATAATCCGTTTATTTTCTATCAAATAAATTTATTTTTATTCTAAAACAATAATGGATTTAGAAAGAAACAACTGTGTCTGTTGAGCCTGGTTACTTATCTCCTTGGCTGACTGTACTTAATAGAGGAAGTTTCCCAATTTAAAATTATATAAAACCGACATTTGCGGAAAAACGCGTAAGTTGTTGGTGATATTAAAAAAAAAACTTAAATTGATTCACTCAACGGATGTTCAATAACTTTTCGATTTATACCAAGTTAAATTCGAGATCATTTTTTCGATATCCTTACTAATATTACAAAAGCGAAAGTAAGTTTGTTTGTTACGTCCTCACGCCTAAATGGCCAAAACGATTTTGATGAATTTTGGTACGGAGATAGTTGGAGACGGACATGAGCTAAAAAAGTGAGGAAGGGGGAGAAAGAGGGAAGAAAAGGGAAGAGAATGATATTTTTTTTATCACACCCGGGTTAAAGTTAGCTTTAGCCCAAACTAACTATGCCACGCGGTCGAAGTCGCGGGCGTAAGCTAGTATTTGATATTTATAAAACCTACAAATTTAATGATAAAACCACTCGACATGAATTCATATTTTGTTCATTTTTCAAGTACCTATAAGTCAAGATTTCAGAAGAATTATCCACATATAAAGCAAAGACATATAATTTTAAGCTTTAGAAAGATTTGTAAGCAACAAGCCTAAGTAAAAAGCATTAGAAATAAAACTCTATATTTATTGCATAAGTTGATAAAAAATGCTATGCAAAAGCTTTACCGCGGCAGTCCCCGAGTGCCACACGTATTTTTTTCTTTTTTGAAGAGGTAAGTTACCTCTTCTACACCCACAGCTTAACGTGATTTCCGAGGCATGAAGGAAACTCGTGTATCGGATGATTATCCATCCATAGAACAACCTAAGCAGGCGCGGCTTACCACGTTTTAACTACTCTCTATATCTGACTAACATTTTTTAATAGCATGACTGGAATTATTTTTCCAATTACGAATTCACAAAGAAAAACATGTGCGCGTCTTTGATATTCCCCTAAAAGGGTTTCACAAAAGAAGGACGTTGCAAAGATAAATGACGGTAGTGAGTGAGTGGCAGTTGTGAGGAAAGTGCGGCGTCCTTTTATAATGGTTCTATTTTTTTGTTTGATACAAAACACGACGACTGATTCGCATGCCATTGCGAAACAGTTATTGGTTATTATTAGAAATGCAAATATAATTTCGAGGACGATTAATTTCTGTAAATTTAGCAATCTGTTGTTTGAGTTGTTAAACAGTATGTTTAAAAAAAACCTGTCCGATTCAATGACATTACCAAAAAAATAAGAAACTTAAAATTCAGAAAAAAAAAACATGATTTTTATCCCTAATTACCACCATTTTCCAAAATTCCAATTACCTTTTAAACTGATAACAACACTATCGTCGACCCCGATTGTTGACGTACGAATGTCGTGTGTTGATCGTATTTGTGCGATTGTCAATTGTTTGTGTATGACGTCAATTCAATTCAATTCAATTTTTTATTTAATGGCGTTTGTGGAAGGATACACCACAATTTTGCCAATATCACGTAGGTACTATGGTAGACAATCAAACGCTGGAGATTTTATCAGTAATTATTATTGTTGAATAGAACACAGCAAAGAGATTAAATGATTTAAAATATTTTAACAAACAAATAATGAACCATTTTCTGCACAGACATTTCAGACATTTTGTTCTAAGAGAGAAAAAAAAAAAAAAGGAATGTTCGTTAACAGTTGTTATAATTTACAACTTTATTTTATTAACTTCAACAAACTTACACAGTTTATATACAAAACGAGAGAACACACTTGTATGACGTCACTAACCGAGAAGTGACCGGATTGTCAACGCCAAAGGAGATAGCCAGAATTGGGCTAAAGTATGTACAGAAACGATATGTATATTAAAAAAAAAATAGATTTTTTACTGATTAAAAATAACATGTTACAATAGTAACTTTGTACTGGAATGAGCCACAAGTTATAATTTTAAATATGGTTTTTAACTTAATGTTTGTCTAAAACTAGCTCCGTAAACAAGCTGTCAGGTCATTTTAAAAGATCGTTCTAAAACTCGTAGTTCTAAAGAATTTATTAAAAAATAGATATCTATTTTGTTTTGGCATCTGTCATGGACATTATAATAATTTCTAAGCGAAAAAGGACATTTGATGAAATTATTTTTGTTTTAGTAATAGTTATTTATTTATTTAACAAAAACTTCGTTCAAAATCGTGTATCGGGAAACTGTTTCAAAACGAAAAAATATCGATGTTTGTCAAAATGTCAATGTCACGTCATTCCCGTCAAGTCCCGTCATTTGTTTTCGCACTCGTGCCTAATTCCTTTTTTGTGCTACGCAATAATATGCTAATAGTGACATACAACTATTAACGTATAACATACAAATATTAACATTAACATTTTGGCTTTTTAAATATTATTCTTACCATTTGTATATGTTACTGTAAAAGCTCGAACTACGGTAAATCTTAAGATTTTCCAGTAAAACCTAAGATTTACCGACATGAGTTGGTAAATGTAAGTATTTATTATAAAGGGACGACTTTTTCGGACATTTGCCATTCCAATTCAGTACATGCTAGGTTTTACCAATGTGAACTGGTAAATGTTGGTTTTAGGAATAATGAGGCGTAAAAATTATTTGATATAATTATCGTTTGGTTGTTTAAAACTCCGAATTTACAATGGCATACTTTTAAGATGGCAGAATGAAATTTAGTATAATTACGTTTGGCAGAGTTCAAATTTAGCATTATATCGTTTAGCATAATGTTCATTTAGAGCGATGATCATTTTGTATAATTTCACTTTTCATATCATACAGATGGTAGAATTTCATTAAGAATAATTTTAAAAGGCATATAAATAAGTCTCTAAACTGACATGGTCACTAACATTATTATTAACGGTTAAAACGGGGTATTTACCATGTTTGTTATTTATTTTGAGTTTCCAATATTTTGGAGTGAACTGATACAGTGAGTTACAATTTTACAAAAATATTAAGGCAAAAGTAAGATTTTTTGGGAATAATATAGAAAAAAGATATTGTTTTAGTAGGTTACCCGGAACTCAACTATTTAGATTACTTTAATTCCTTTAAAAAGGAATGGGTAGGTTAGGTTAGGTTAAAACTGTGACCCCCTACGCACGAACCGAGCGAGCGGTGCCGCGGCAGTGGCACCGCTCGCTCGCATTAATAGAAAAAACTCTGGCATTAATAGAAAAAAGAGATTGTTTAAAGTAGGTTACTCAGAACTGAACTATTTAGATTAAGATAATTACTTATTGAATTAAATGACATTATTTGCAAGAAATAAATAATAATTAATATAAATGAAAACAAATAATGACAAAGATAATTCTAACTATAAACTTTCTGCGATATGACAATTCTGCCGGTTAATGATTATTGGTATGAAATATATGCCAAAAGACGATTCTGACTGTGAACTTACTGCGCTATGATGTTTCTACTTTTAAATATTATGGATATGAAATTTATGTCTAAAGATAATTCTGACTTATAAAATTATGAGTTTTGAATGTATGATAAATGAGTGTCTGCCAAACAATTTTCTGCGAAATGAAGTTTATGCTATCCGTTGTTATGCAAAATAAAATTATGACATAAAAAGTTCTGCTATAAAGGGTGGACCTAATTTTATTCGACATTTACCATTCCTTTAATGTAAATCCTAAGATTTACCAAGTAAATGATGGTTAAAGTTCGAATCCCAAACTTATATGGACATTTACCATTCATAATCGGTAAATCTTAGGTTTTACTGGAAAATCTTAAGATTTACCGTAGTTCGGGCTTTTACAGTAACATATATACCACCTAACCTAGTGACCCAAAAACTTATTTTCCTCCTAACTCCCATAGAATTTTGAAAAATCCTTTCTGATATTAATATGTACGTTATGTATATGTACGTTAAATGGTTACTGTTCACAATTGGCCCAACGATGTATGGATTTCTGGCGATCTCCTATAATAATAGATACACAATACAAATACAAATATTTAAGAAAAATGTACTAAAATGAGCGCCATTTTAGTACATTTTTATTAAATATTTGTCGGGGTATATTTGTTTTTTACTTGTTGTCCAAACAGGATTGCATATTATATAGAATAGATTTTATTATTTCCCTTTCGGATCAGATCGGACAAGGTATTTTTTACCTATTGCATAAACTTTTCTATGTTAGGAGCTTGCTCACTCATAACTATTTTATTTCTTCACAGTTATTCCATTTATTTAATAATTTCATACAATCAAGTCATTAGTCCTGCACTCCTAATCATTTAACCAGTTCTATTAAGGTTGGGTTTTTAATTATTTATCTGTCCAGCGATCTCTTTTCCTAGCTTAAATCCTGTGAGATACTCCTAATTTTGGAAGAAATAATACACAATAAACAACAACTATATTTGAATTTAATTTTAAGTTATGTAGATACAGACAGGCTTGTGAGCCAGAGTTGGATTGGATATTACGCCATTTTGAATTTGAAATTAGATTACTATCGGGCTTGCAATGACGCAGTTACACAATGTGATGCACTGTTGATATATCTCAACCAATCCCTGTTCGATTGATGTTCATTTCAAATTAAATTATTCGAAAATTAATTAATTAATCTACGATCTATAAACAAAAATAATGTGCAAAACTCTACAGATATTTATTTTTATTTCTAATCAAGTAGTTCAGAAATGTTTATTTGTAAGGCAGGCTGTATAGATAGCGACAAGAGCCTAGCTAATATCGAGGAACTGTCACAACGAGTATTTTCTAAAAATATTTGATCTTCAGACACCACTCGAAACACAATTTGTCAATAAACACGACTTACTGATGATTCACGCCCCATATAATTTTATGACCAATATACTTTTTGATAGAATTGTTTTAATAGCGTATCTTATTGGCAGTTTCACGAAACGCGACAGCGACTGACCGTTCGCTTGTCGTATTAATAAGTTTAATAACTACCTTGCTTTACGACCATTCTTTATCGTTTCATCGGACACCGAAAAATTCCTTTCAACTTCAGCTTTATGTGCCTTCGTTTAAAGATACGTACTGCTGAATATTCTCGTGGTAAGAATCTTTCTGTTACGTATTGAAATAATCTTTTCTACACTTTTTTTAATAGAACCAGTCTTAAAGAAGTTTTTAATGCACCAATTTTGTTTTCGTTGTTCTTTTCTAAAGCACTCTATTCCGCTATCAAACATTTACGTTAGTGAGTTTACAATAGTAATCAATATTTTATTATACCGATTATTATTAGCGCCGATTTCTCATAATAATATTGTACCGACCTGTTGATTGAGAGACGCACAGATTAGACAAGAACGACAAAATAAATGGGAAAGCCTTTATCCAAAAGTGGATGATTGCTAGCAGAAATGATGATGATAGACCTGTTGAATTAAAAAGTATTGTGGAACCGACCACTGTTTATATGAATACTAGCTTTTGCCCGAGGCTTCGCTCGCGTCAAATTCGGGGTAACACAGTTCCCATTTCCTGATTTGCAGGTACCTACTACCTGCAGTTTTTGCCCTTGCGCCTCATTGATTTTAATAGCAAAGCTAAGTTTTCCATTTTCTTCCCTCTTTCTCCCTCATTTCTCACTCTTTTTTTAAAAAAATGCCTATGTCTGTCTCCAGGGTCCCAACTATCTCTGTATCAAAATTCATCAAAATCGGTTTAGCCATTTAGGCGTGAAGACGTAACAAGTAAGCTCACTTTCGCTTTTATAATATTAGTAAGGATGTAAGGCAACTTACTTGAAAACAAACAACATACACATGTTAGTCCCAACAAAGTCCTGAAGTTGTTACTATGGACAACACGTTTTGTAGGTGGCATGTGACGTCACCGCGAGCGAGGCATACTGTCGGACAAACCTAAATTACGCACATTGTTCTAAAAAAATCCCCTTTCACAGGCTGTTGCGACACCCACATCACGATATTTGGTTATTTGTACTTCAACCCCAGTGCGAGTCACATCCTTATAGTTACATAGACTAGTGGTGGTTTGTGACTTCATTTGCATAGGTTCTGCGTACACGATCGTGACAAAAAAAGGACGTAGCGTAGCAACGCGACTGTAAACTGTGCGTATATTATATAATTCAAGATCTTTACAAAAATCTTTTCTTAACTTTTTACTTAAACTTAGAGATTATGCTTATGATTGAAAACTTATGCATAATATCAAAAAAGTAGAGCTTCCGGAGAGTTGTTATACCTAAACACACTGATTGAAGCTTTTACACTATTGTCAGTTTTCAAATTCTTACTTACTTTTAATTCATTATCAAAGCAACCACATGATATTATAATATTTAAAACAACAGCACTGAACAGGCTTTAGCATAAATACCGGTTAACATATACGTATTGCACACACGAGAGAATATAAGGAAACATCAAAACATAACTTAAAGAATAGAGGCACACCATATTTTAAAAAATACAAGCAAGCTTACAAAAGAAAAAAAATAATAAAGAAATATAAATAGTAGTGTGTGAGAATAGGAAAACATAAACATGTAAAAATATGAATATCTTGACCTAAATATGAAATACAACCACCACCTGCCGGGGTTGCGGGTTGTTCAGAAGGCGATACCGCAGCCGCGGAATATAAGGACAAAAGGAGGGGGTGGTTTTTTGTAAGTACAAGTCTTACACTCCCCCTCGATCCGCCCAAAGCGGGGGAAGTTATTTGATGATTTCTTATCCGCAAAACCTGTACTGATAGAATAGATAGATAGAAGTCTTATCTCAAAATAGAATCGCTATTTCATAAGAAAATATTTTTAAAAACCAGGTTCCTGCTGTCAAAGATTCATGCAACACTGTCTAGGGTTGTTCGAAAGATACCACGGGCCCGGAACACAAAGGGCATCGCGCAACAGCAAAAAAAAAGTACAGATGTAAGTATAATACTTATTAACGCTAAAATAAACAACGTCTATCTTTAAACATAACTTTGCGTGTGATGACGTTAGAGATAAGGCTGAAGAGTTCGGTGTGTTTGCCACGTACTAGAATAAAACTTGAATCTAGACCCTTGACAGATGTTTGTAGCACTATTATTGTAATATTACGTATTCTGTGGTAGCACAACAAGTGACGCCATTTTAATTTAAAATAAAAGTAAAACTTTTACACACTTTTTTTTTGGAAAAAATATGTAGTTTTTTCCAAAAAAAAACTTGAAAGGTGTCAAGGGACACCCGGATGGAACGAAATTATTATTTATTTATTAAAAACCTGTATGAACTCAAAAAAAAATGGTCGCGACACCACACTGTTCAATGCGAAATAGAAAGACATAACGAAAATAACTGGCTTGCTTTCTATAAGAGGGAGAGAGGTCTTAATTTTTTCCGTCTAGCCTCCTTTCGCAACGCGCGATAAGGAACTTCTTCCACATACATATCAAATTGATGGCTACCCAAGTGTTTGTCATTTATAAGTATAAGTAGGCAAAGATAGATCTCTGTAGCTAAGCGATCATCTATATCTCATTTAAAACACATAAATTGGGAAGTCTTCAACAAAATCTGTAGTGACATCGACCCGCTTTATTTTAGTGCTGCCAAAAATATAAGTACTTATGGTTTCACTCTGTCAGTCACACGCGACCTTGTCTGAAAGAATTTGACATGAGGATGAACAAATGAGTGACAGAGTATAAAAGAGAGCGTTTTGGTGTGAGAGTTATTTTGATTTAAAGGAGTTATTTTTGTAATTGCAGGAAATCCTTTTTTTAATGTAGATTGCCCTAAAGAAGACGAAAGAACCGACCAAAAGTGAGTCAGATTCGAGCACTAAGGGCTGCGACATAAACGGCGATATCTTTTGTCTGCGTATACTTAGAGGGTTGATTTTTTCACAGCACAAAAGGACCACAGACTTGAGTATATGTTTTTATTTTTAACTCGATATCTTTACGCGTTCCCGAAGTAAACGGTCTTGACAGACATACAGACGGGCAACAAAGCGATCCAATAAGGGTTCCGTTTTATCCTTTTGAGGTACGGAACTCTAAAAATGCTGGAGCGATTGTATGAGAAATGATAAGGATAAAGGAGTAAATCATAGCGTGACAGTTGACAGGGGAGAATTGACGAAAAAAACTGGTTGCGCCTATCCTAAGCAGCACGAGTAGGCGGCCTTGACGTAACGAAATACGTAGATTTTTGAATTAAAAACACAATTATCCTGTAGCATTTTAGTTAAAAATTATAATTGCAACAAGCACGCTGCGTATCATTCATAGATATGAATAAATTCCAAATGTTATGTCAACACCGCAAACTCGTGCTAAGCCCTATTTTTGGGATGGGAAACCATCGTATAACTTCTCCCACTCTGGGCGAAACAGAAGGGAGTGTCAGACTTTTACTGACTAAAACTTCCGGGATTGCGGTATCCCTTTCGAACAACAACCCGCAACCTTGACAGGCATTGGCCTCGGCGGGCCCTTCTGCTTTGCTGAAATCTCTTTGAGACACAAACGCTGGCGTCACTAGACGGACAGACGGTCAGCTAAAGGACAAGATAGAAGAAGTTATCGTACTTGATATCCGTAGATATCCAGTACGATAACTACCACATATGTATTTCTAAATTAACCTACCTAATAAATATAATATTTACTCGATCAGAATAAAGGAATTCAATCAAAGACAATGTACACTCAACAAAAGAGATAAGTGACCAAACTCAAAGATATATATATTTTTAAATATATGAATGTGCTTGAATAACGTTACAGTTATTCATTAATATTAATGAAAGTATATAAATTTGAGCTGAAAAAATAAAGAATTTTATCTGATGAGCCTATTACTACTTTTTACTTATGTGCTTTGTTGACCGTACATGTCAGTTCATAATTTATAAACAATGATAGAGTATCAAACAGTAGCGAGTCAGGAAAAGGTAGCGCCCATCCATCACGATCAAATAAAACCAAAACGTATTTTCTCAGAAGGTAGCCTCATGTATATAAAATCATCTCAGTTGCGGGAATTGAACGATAGATGTATCAGAACCTTGAAAGGTTTCAAATGTTTACAATTCATGACCGTTACGACAAACTCATGAGTTTTAAAATATAGTTTTATCGTTTTTTTAGGGTTCCGTAACTCACGACGACACGGTTGGCGCAGTGGATGAGCGACTGCTGCGCTGCGAATCGCGGGTTCGACCCCGCACGGAACAAATGTTTGTATGACCTACAGGTAGTTGTTTGGGGTCTGGCTAAAAAAAATAGAACCCTTATTGGATCACTTTGTTGTCGTTTGTGTGTACCTCGGGAACACGTGAAGGTATTGAGTTAAAATTAAAAACATATACGCAGGTCTGTACTCCCAAAGGCTCGTGAAAAGATCATATCTCTAAGTCAACGCAATCAAAAGATATAGCCGTTTCTGTTGCAAGTTTGTGCGGTACCCTCGATGCGCGAATCCGACTCGTACTTGTCCAGTTTTTTGTGTTTATTTTACGATGTTTTTGATACAGAAAACACTAGAGAACACTCGAAATTAAACGCCATCAAGCCTAAACGGAACAGGAAAGAATTTACATGAAGTAATTTTTTAGTAATTTGTTTGTGCAGACGAAACTGTTTCGGATTTCCTAAATTTAAATGCATAAGATTCTTCAGCAAGCGGGAAAGCGTCTATAGGGAAATAAATATGTTTGGCCCAAAAAATTGAGTTCCGTATCTCGTCACAAGAATTTAAATACGGTATCATAGATGAAGGGACCTACAAAAGAAACAGTCTAATTCGGTGACTTACTGCTTACTTATGTCGAAGTTTCTAGTTTAACTCATCTGCCTGCCTTTTCAAACGTCGGCTTCTAGTGTAACCAGATGCAGCTGAATACTGGTATTTTACAAGGAGCGACTGCCTATAGAACCTCCACAACCCAGGTAGTACTAGGTAATAAGATACCCCTTGAAAAGACTGGTTGTCAGAGTTTTGGGAAACTGACTTTCTGTAACGACTGTCAAAGATCTACAAATGACATCCGGGACCAACGGCTTAACGTGATTTCCGAGTCACGGAAGAAACTCGGTATGTAATGGGTGGTCACCCATCCACAGACCAACCTAGGCAAGCGCGGCTTAACCTAAAGGTCGACCCAAGCGGCTACTATTATTTTGCTACGAGCTCCTGTAGTAAGTAAGTTTAACTACGGAAACACAAAACTATTGCATGAAATAAGCTTTCTGAGGCATTGCCACTGCGTACCATTGTAAGCTACTAACTACGTCTATTACAATTAAAAATTACCTACTTCACATAAAGCGATACATCGTATAGAAGATACTGATTGTGCTTGTTGCAGACAATTTGAATAAAATTCTATAGGAGAAATTGTATTTTCGAATCAAAATTCAACGTATTTAAGTTTGTACCGTGTGCTAGAACCTAAGAACCAAATTAACATGAATATTACGAGGAGCCTTGTACGAATGTACCTACCCTCATTAAGGAGCGCTTGTAAGATAACTTATTTAGTACCAAGCCCAACATATTGCTTCGTAAAAGCATTCACGAGTCACTTGCAACTTAAAACAATTGACAAATATAATTTACAAATATGTATATATATTATATACATATTATAATTGTTAAACGTACGTTCATCCTACGCACTCCTAAGAAGTCGATTGTCATTAAAACTTTTCAATTTTCCAGCTACGTTGCCCGCGACGTCGTTATCGTGGTTATTCTGTTATTGGAATATAAGTAAGAAATAAACAGACTATTTTACGAGTATACCTAAATTAAATGTTATAGAAAATATTTTATTTCAATTTATCGAAAAAAATCTAGGCTTAGATGCAGGATGCAGCACATTTCACATGGACATCTTTAAATGTAAAATTTTCGAGTCACTGGCGACCGTAACGACTGTCAAAGATCAAATGATAGCCTAGAGTCTAGGCTATCATTTGATCTTTATTATCATTAGACTCGGAACACACGTCAAGCCATTGGTCTAGGCCCTAGAACAACGCCTTGACGTGTGTTCCGAGTCACGGAGGAAACCCGGTGATGGTCCTCCGGACCCGGTTCTCTATCCACAGACCAATCTAGGCGAGCACGGCTCAACCTAAAAATCGACCCCAAAGCTTCTCCGCCCATATAGTCTTACTCAGAGAGAAAAGTTTTTTGATGATGTCCCATCCCTAAAAAATAACCCTATTTTTTAGGGATGGGACATCATCAAAAAACTTTTCCCGCTATGGGCGTAATGCAGGGGAGTGTCAGAGTTTTACTGACTAAAACCCATCTATGTTCTTTCTTTATACCCTTTGTATTCCGGAGCCGCGGTATCTGTTTCGAATAACGCGCAACCCAGGGACTTAGATACCTTCATAAGATCGTTGTAGATCGTATCTACCACGAAATTGACTGTCATAATCGATTTAAGGGCTAGGTTCGTTAGTGAGTATTAATTTCTATGACCCATGTATACATACACGGTGTACGAAAGTACCCCACGGGGCGGCGTCGGAGCTCATAACAATCAATCAACGTCACAGCCTAGCCAAGAAACAATCTGTTTATTGCAGATACAACAAAAACACATATTTACCTATTAGGCTACTTTGAACTTGACATTTTCAGCCAGTAAATGGTTCCCAACGTCTTAGACTTAATTTTTCAGAATTAATTAGAAGGAAACGTCACATGCAGTATCATCCATGGATGTTAATAAATTCCGATAATTATAAAAATAGTACATGTGTAGCGGAATTTTTAATTTTAAAATTGACGCCTCTGTTAAGCCTGACCTGACCCCCAGACCTCTATGAAGAATATCACCGGTAATGTATTCTGACCTTATTTGTCAGTACCTAAGCATTACATTTAAGTAGATATGTACTTGTTAATAGTAGATCTATTGACATCATACCTTTTTATGAGCTGTCTGAACGCGATTCCCCCTAGATTTTCAACATCAATATCAACCGGTGACGGTGACTAATTTTCAATTATTTCATTAAAAAAAGTGGATGTCAGTTGTATCTTGGAATTATTAGTGTCAACTACCTAACCTTGAAATGAAAAACGTATGTATTTCTAGAAAGTACCTAAAAACCTTCCAATAATGTAAGTTGCTCGTTGCTAACATGCCTTACCAAGCTAAATAAGCATGGAGTAATAAGTCCTCTTTAAAAGTTCAATAAGTATAGATAGACCCATCACACATTATCATCAAACATACATCCCTTTGATTAGAGTCGCTCGTTATCCGTATGAGTTTGAAACTTGCAAAAATTAGTATTAAATTCAAAAATATCCTGGTAATTCGCTGTGCTAATTAATCTGATGTTACTGCTAATCCTCGAGATTACGCCGTGAGTCCACTACTGAAATTAGCACGCTCGAAAACTGGACTGTTTGTGACAACAAAGTGTGAAAACAAATCCTTAAAGCCGGTTACTGAACTGGGAATTTGAATATGAGAACTAGTCAGACTTTACTTAGCATTTATGCCGAAAAACAAAAAAAAACAAAATATTCATGGATGAATAAATAAATAGATAGAAAGAAAGAATTTACCTTTCAATACTCTTAATCGAAAGTAGCACTTATCGCCTATGGTTAGGTTAGGAAAAACTACGAGTGAAATACACCACTATTTCTCATTTTCTTTCTCTTTTTTTTTCTTTTATTTCTTCTAGTGTTTTATTGTCACGGTTAAATAAAACTAAGACTCAGAAGAAGAAAAAACGAAACGAACGAATGAACAAGAATATCGCGGGCTACGTTCAAGTACACCCCATAAATAATGCTGTATTAAAGTTTCATAAGTTCTCATCTTCATATTTTCATTTCAGAAACTGTTTAGACCTTCCGTTGGGTATCCATTTACAGTAAAGTAAGTTAGTTTAGTACTGCAGTCAAGTAGTTGTTTATTAGAAAACTACGCATAGGAAATACAACCCTTGTGATTGCCACTCCGGCACGGAAGCGGAAAAGAGAGTTATAAATTGTATTTTCAAGCTTTATAAAATAGTGCCACCACTGGCTGAATAAATCCTGTGACACCAATATGTCACCTGAGACAATTGACCAGATGGCAAATATCTAGAGCTTCTTAATTGGTCTCTAAATTGAAAAACTTTCAGAGACACGTAAATGTTTTCAGAATATACTTGGAACATAATTATAGGAAAACACGTAAACAAAAATCGCGAAAGAAATAAAAAATGATTACCTATTTGCATTTTAATTATTTCGTCCATTCTCAAAATATAAGAAGGTAAAGTAAATATTTTGAAAAAACATAAAGACCGCTCCGCTTATTTTCGTTGGATCCCAGTTTTTGATCCCACTTTAATATTTTTGGCGTTGGATCCCACAAAACATCCTTACTAATATTATAAAAGCGAAAGTGAGTTTGTTTGTTTGTTTGTTTATTTGTTTGTTTGTTTGTTACCTCTTCACGCTTTAATGGCTAAACCGATTTTGATGAATTTTGGTACAGAGATAGTTGGGAACCAGGAGACGGACATAGGCTAATTTTTATTTAAAAAAAGTGGGATATGAGGGAGAACGAGGGAAGAAAAGGGAAAACTTAGCGTTGCTATTACAAATCAATCAGGCGCAAGAACAAAAACTACAGGTCTGCTTGGTGTGTTATACCGAATTTAACGCGAGCGAAGCCGCGGGCGAAAGCTAGTTATTATATATTTCCGTTGAATCCCAAATTTGAAAAATACTAACAAAATACGTTTTATTGCCACTGAATCCCAAAAACTATTTCCGTTGGATCCCAGATGTTTAAAAACATCTGAATGCGGGTACATCCAACAACAAAATCACAATAATATTTTAAGGCGAAATTTTGTATGTATGTTTGTTATTCCAACACGCTCAAACTTCTAGACTGATTTGGATGAAATTTGGGTACGTGGATAGGTTATGTTAGAATAACGGGTGCCTGCCGTTTTTCCGAAAAGATTTGGACAAAATTTCATTACCCAAACAAATTATAGGAACCGGGAACTAGGTTTGGTTAGGTTAAAACTGTGACCTCCTACGCACGAGCCGAGCGAGCGGAGCGAGCGGTGCCGCGGCAGCGGCCGGCGAGTGCCACAAACGACTTGCATTTATAGAAAAAAGAGATTGTTTTTAGTTGTTTACCCGGAACTGAACTATTTAGATTAGGATAATTACTTATTTACAAAAAAAAGGTTAGGTTAAAACTGTGACCTGTGTGCCAGAAACGGCCACATTATAAAAAAAAATATGGAAAAATTATGACGGCAGTATTTTTTTTTGAGCTAAGAGGCGCTTGTTTTGAAGGCGTTCATATTTATTTATTTATAAACATCACAAATAAACCTGATCATTTTTAACTCATGCCAGTCTAGTACTATTTAGAGTACATCATTTGTCTCATTTATTCCCCAGTGGCAACAATCCTAAAAAATCCAAAATACACACACGGTGTTTTTGAAATATTTAATAAAAGTAAATCACTTTTCTTCTGAAATGTACACATGTTGTCATAAAATGGGATTCAATGGTAATATCAAATGGGACCCATCGTTAATACCTAAAAAATGGGATCAAAAACTGGGATCCAACGAAAATAAATCGACCGCTCTTAGAATTATTATAAACCTACCATTTAACACGGTTGCCGTTAATCGACGAACTTTGTAAAAGATGTCAAAACTCAATTAAATTAAAGGAGCAATCAAAACTAGTAAACAACAAAATTTACAAGGTAAAACTGAGTCTTAATTTTTAATTAGAAAATTATAAATAATAATAACTGCCTGTTATCGAAATAAAGCTCAGTTATTTACAAGAGTTATTATGATTAATTAACAAAGTAAGAAAAATTAACCTCGTCAATAAAAAGAAAAATTCTACGAACATTTTAATTAGGTCCAATAAACATGTTTTTAAAGCAGTAAATTTTAGTTTCCATTTTGATTTATGTACACACGACGGCAGGTCAACCTATTCTAAACTATTATAACCTGATCTCTCTACTACGCATCGCATACCTTAGTAGAGAGATCAGGTTAAAATGGTTTGGTGTAGGTTGATGTGCCGTCGTGTGTACCTAACGAATACTATTTAAATATCATGGACCTATCTACTACAATTTAAATAACCACAATTAATAGGTTTAATTATCATTACTACTCTTAAGTGCGTTACACGTGTACCGTAACATCTGCAATTAATCCTTACTAATATTATAAAAACGAAAGTGAGTTTGTTTATTTGTTACCTCTTCACGCTTTAATGGCTAACCGATTTTGATGAATTTTGGTACAGAGATGGTTGGGAACTAGGAGACGGACATAGGCTATAGTGGGATGTGAGGGAGAATGAGGGAAGAAAAGGGAAATCTTAGCGTTGCTATTACAAATCAATAAGGCGCAAGGGGAACTGTGTTAACCCGAATATAACGCGAGCGAAGCCGCGGGCAAAAAAAAAATAAAAATAAAAAAATAAATAAATATCTTGGGACAACTCACACACGGCTATCTGATCCCAAGCTAAGCAGAGCTTGTGTTATGGTAACCAGACAACTGATATACATACTTATATAATTTATAAATACATACATAATATAGATAAATCACACCCAGACACAGAACAAACAATCATGCTCATCACACAAAGTTTGTCCTGGGTGGGAATCGAACCCACGACCTCCGGCTTAGCAGTCAGGGCCACTAACCACTAGACCAACAGGCCCGTCAAAAGCTAGTTTAATATTTTTTATACATCGTTGTAATAAAATAAATTTAAAATCTTGTTATAATAACTTGTAAAAGTAACAAGTAGCATCTATTACGGTGTTGGAGAAACTAACCCTCAATGCGAGAGTCCGCTGCTTTGTTTTCGAAGAGTTCCAACTTCTAAATTCCTTCTAAAATTAAAAACATGATAAATATGGAAAGAAAAATGTCGGAATAACACTTCGAAATAACACTTCGAAATAACACTTAATAAACATTGAAAGATTTATCAAAATGTTTTTTCTTTAAATCTCACGTCGCTCTAATTACCTGGATAATTCCCAGGGACAGCTGTGACAGACAGAATAACAGAATCTTCTCACGACAGAAGATTCGATTAACCTTTTTGCTACAAAACCTTTACCCAAACTACTTTGTAAACGCGCTGTGTGCAAAATAATGCAATTTGAAAGACACGCGAGACATGGATAGTTTTTTTAATCCAATATAGATAAATAGCTGAATAACAATGCTTATTTTCATCATGATTCGCATAAGTTCCAATCAAGTTTCTAAATGAACAGTGTGATGAGAATTAATATCATTAAAGATTTATAAAAATCTTTTTAATAACCTATCAATGAGGAGACATTTTTAAATATAATCGAAGACAATAACATTAAAAACGTTGTACATATCTATGTGCTGTGGGCTGCTTCAATTTGAATACCCCGAAAATTAATTTTAATACAACTGTGGTAGGTACCTACCTAATTGATACAGCCCACTGTACATATGAGAAACTAGAAAAATAGTAGAATAAACTGGCACAAGTCAAAAAAAAATGTGTAAATAAATAAATAACATAGTTTAAAAAAAACACACGCACACACGCACACTTTCTCGTATTCTTCTCAGCAAACCCTTTCATTTAATACTAATACGATGGGTATATATACAAAATAACTAGTCCGCTATCTATAGGATCCCGCCATATTTTATTAAGAATGACGTCACTTAATTATCAATGCATTTATGCAAAACATTCAGCTCAGTCGAAAAGTGGGTTAATTTAGATCCTAGGATTTTTTACATCGTTCAGGTGAAGCTCATAAAAGGGTTTAAAAAAAAACTAGATGTGATAAGTGTTTATATCCGGCTACTTTGGGAAGAAACCACAACGAGCTTAGAAAAGTCACATACGCCTCCCATTTATTGGGCTCTCTCACGAGTCACGTTTTTAAAGTGAAATAAAAACGGGCTAACCAAATAATGTGGATTGCTTGTTCGACCCGTGAAAATGTATTTTTCCGAAACACTGTTCAAGAAAATTTTATTAATCTTGCAATTTAAACATTATTTAATGAAAGGGTTCCATTTTATATTTCCTGTGGATCAAAGGTATTTCTATTTTTAGTTCAAACGTAAAAATTGTTGCAAAAATATTTCAGGTTATTCATTAATGCCATAGTCTACCTACTTACCGTCAATTAAAGCTTATTTATTAACTAAATATACAAAAACGAAGAAGGAATCTACTTATTGCGCAAATTTTCTTTGATACTATAAAAACTTAAAAAAAAATTCTTCAAGGAATCTTACAAGACATTGTCTTTTGTTAAACGAGGTTCATTTAAGTTAGAAAACAGAACTTAGTAAAGTGAAAAATATGACTTACCTACAAGGCTGATATGTCGAGATCTTCAAAACACTTTAAACTAAAACTTAACAAGCTTTAAACGATTTTTAAAAGTTTTCAGAAGCACTTATAAAATCGGCCACAACTGCGAAAAACTGCTCAAAGTCCGAACTCACAAATATTATCAACAAGTTGTTAAAACATTTTTAATAATATAAAACACGTTTACTGCTCCCTCACTTAAAAAATAGACAATTTGCGTCGTTGTATACGCAAGCTTAGAATGGATAAGACACATTCGAGACGAGCGTTCGACGCGCTACGGGTTTCAGTCTGCAACATGAAACGCGAAAAACTAAGGCGGGGAACAGACACGAGTGAGCCGACATTCGCACCGCGGGAACACTGCCCACTGAAGCTTTTGCTAGAGTTACTCCCACTTGGGCTAAGTTTTGGCATCGGTCTTTATATAAATCGTAGCCACTTATTTGTAAGAAAATTGTATTTTAACTATTAGGTCAATAAAATGTACAAAACTAAAGCCGATGATCGGCATGATCGTGACGATACGATCATGGTCATGATATTTTAACGGTTTTTTTTTATGACATATTTTTCGCATAAAACATTTTTTTTATATTGCTTGGGTAGTTTATGAGTTGTATTCTATGATATCTATGTTTTCTTCTATTTATATATACTATTTACACTCGATAAAAAAGTGATATAATATAATCCAACCCTAAGTAAAAATGCAGAAATAAAAACTTTTTAGCAAAAAAAAACAAAAAGTGTCGATGATGAATAATGTCGTTACTTACGAACTGTTTTTGTCTTAATGCATGCCAATTAAAAAGTATGTATGTGAAAACAAGTGTTTAATAAATAACAATTCAATAATATATAACATAGTGCCCTGATTATGTGTTGGGCATAATATAAACGAAAATGTTCGTTTCATTATTTTTACTGGCACCGTCTCTTCCGATTTTCAATATAAATATATAAACAATATAAACTATACAGAGAATCGTGTTGCCGGGAACTTTGTTGCGCAACTTGTCCTTCCTAGTACCGATCAGTCTTAAAAGTTTTGACGTTCAAAACAGTGCTCATTCCACGACTGCTTAGAGTTCATTTTGTTTTGTCTTATAATTACCGCTTGCACTGAAGATCGGTGAAAACGATGTTCCTTGATAGTAATTAGGAAGGTTGTGTACTTGTTAATTGTTAAAATACTTACTTAGGTAGAGATTACTGAGAGTATCATTTTAAACTGAATTATATTAGATACTAGCTTTTGCCCGCGGCTTCGCTAGCGTTAAATTTGGGGTAACACAGTTCCCCTTTCCTGATTTGCAGGTATTTGCAGGTTTTTGCCCTTGCGCCTTATTTTTTGTAATAGCAAAGCTAAGTTTTCCCTTTTTTCCCTTTCTCCCTCATTTCCCACTTTAAATAAAAATAAGCCTATGTGCGTCTCCAGGGTCCCAACTATGTCTGTACCAAAATTCATCAAAATAGGTTTAGCCATTTAGGCGTGAAGACCTAACAAATAAACAAACTCACTTTCGCTTTTATAATATTAGTAAGGATTTGAATGTGGACGAAGCAAGAACATATTTTTGCCCCTTATGAAGAAGGTAAGAGCTTTATGTCTGTACAATTTTATTAGCTTTCTTCTAATTCAAAAGTATGAACACCTATTTAATTCACCTCTATAAAAAACCTCTTTATGAGAGAGTAAATTTAATAAATAAAACAAAATCTTGCTTTTTTCTTCGATATTTTTGTACCCAATCACAATGCCGTCCTTTTTAACCCAAAGTTGATAGATATGCATTGTGGCATTAAGTCCGCCTGTATTCATAGGCGGAGTTTTTGTACATGAAGTTTAATTAAATAAAAAACAAATTGAAACTTCGTTCACAGACCATACAAACTAGCTCTGTAATGAAAAGAGATACATTGTATTATTCTCTTGAGAATTTGAAATACGAACCATAAAAAAGAAAGATATTGATACGTACTGTTTTGATTCAAGGCAAAAATATTTTGTCAATCCTTGCTAATATTATAAAAGCGAAAGTGAGTTTGTTTGTTTGTTTGTTACATCTTCACGCTTTAATGGCTAAACTGATTTTGATGAAATTTGGTACAGAGATAGTTGGGAACCAGGAGACGGACATAGGCTAACTATTTTTTCAAAAAAAGTGGGATGTGAGGGAGAAAGAGGCTAAAAAAGGGAAAACTTGCTATTACAAATCAATAAGGCGCAAGGGGAACTGTGTTACCCCGAATTTAACGCGAGCGAAGCCGCGGGCAAAAGCTAGTTTTAGATAATTACGCTTTATACGCAATAACGTCATACCTGTAATCCCCAAAGGGCTTGGCAGACTAGAGGTGTAACTAAGGTGTGCTAGTTGCTAGTTATTGTGGATTTTTTTTACTAAACTGTATATTTTAAGTTGTAAAATCAGTTAGTGAATAAGATTTTGTTCAGTTTGTGATATTTCACCTAACCAAAACTACACAATAGTGTATTTTCATACCTTGATAAAAGGGTCCTCCCTCGGGATTAAAGTTATTAAAACCTGTAGTGGCTATCATTTGTACACCTGTCCCACCTCTAACACCTGAAAGCTTCGACCTCGCTCGAAGAGCAACGAGCGAGTGCTACAGTACAGCCACGAGCAATGAAATGCATGCTCGTAGTAAAATACAAAAGCGGTTTACTCCTACTGAATTGATTGGAGTTTTACGCTTTTACAAACATAGTATTTTGCAGTGTGGTATGATGAACATATAGCACAAAACAGCAAAGTCATGATCTTGGAGTGAATGCTTTCGGATTAAAAGAGGCCTAAAGGAATACCACAAATTAGATACAAAGACGATATCAAGAAAACTAAAGAACCAAAATGGATACGAGTGGCTTAAGACCGAGATAAATGGAGGAATTTGAAAGATGCCTATACCAAATTGGTTGGATAAGAAAAAGAAAGAATAATTTAAAGTAAGTATTACGAAACCGAAAACTCAAAGTAGAAACGACTTGAAACTCAAAGTCTTGCTCTAAATATTACATTACCCGTGACTAAATGCACATTTCGCCAGTTATGTATATCGGGAACGAGACTGCTACTGAGTAATTGCTGATAGAGAAATCTAGTATATTTTTTCATCACTTAGTAATCGAACTCAGGACATTATAATTCAATAGTCGAAAGCTAAAGTGACAAAGCAACCAAACCCATTCTTCATTTCTTTCTTGTGTACACAAGAGGCACTGGCACAGCCCTATTATTAATTTAATTAGTAAAAGCAGCAAAAAGTTTTGACAATATCAGCTTTCAATCAAATGGTTATTGTTGATTATTTCCTTATTGTATTTCAAGATAATTTAATTTTAAAACTCAACGCTCAAGCAGAAATTCACTCTTTCATTTGTTCAAAACTTTATTTAATTACTCAATCTGTTTCATTTTTATAAAATGATAAATCATAGTCTATTTTTCAGTGTCGTTGTGTGTGAGTAACTATGATGATATTAATTAAGTGAATGAAGCTGATCAAGCCTGTTCTCACATTATTTAAAAAATGTACTAACCTCAAGCTTTGATGATTTATTTTTAGATACGCCTGCATGTTTTTAACATCTACGGAGCCTGGATTTGTAGACGATTGATGGCAATAGGCTCTACCTCACTCTGTGTGTGTCTTTGTTATGAATAATATTTTTGCTTAAAAAATGGAAGACATCTTTTTGTGCAAAAATCATCTAAGTGTTGAAGAAGACATCTTAAACGTACGCCCAAGCATGTAAAAAATCTTTCACATCTATTTTCAGCAACAGAACAATCTGTTTAAGCCTCTCCAGTACAAAGCCTAAAATATTGTTGTTACAAATGTACGAAAAAAATGTATTAGGCTAAGAAGCATTTATAACGTCTTCCCTTTCAAAATACAAAGCAGATAACAAAGCAAAATATGTCAACTGATTTCAGACATGTTTTACAAAGATACATTTCTTTGTACGCAATAAATACGTGTCCCAACAAAAATAAAATTAACATAATTCATGGTTAAACTGGGAGGTGCTCACGCAGTAAGTTTATGTACAAGCTTGTTTGGCATAGCAGCTAATGTGTTAACTCACACAATACAGCATTTTAAAAGTTAAATAAAGTATGGGCTGCAAAGTTGAGATGAAGTCTGAAAGTGCTGCTGGTGACTAAAACTTTGTGGTAATCGGTTGCCTTAGTATGGGCATGAGATGCGAGAAGGGAAAAATATCGTGAGCAAACTTTTGAGTTTGATTGACGATCGATAGCATAACAGTAGAGGAAGCCCAAAGACGTGTGAACCTTGATAAGGACGGTATGGAAAGTAAGGAGGATTCTGATAAGATGACAAGTAACATAGAAGTGCAAAAGAACATGACATGCAGGACAATACCGTGGGCCCGGAACATTAAGGGTAATAGAAGGAACATGGGTGGGTTTTAGTCAGTACAAGTGTGACACTGCCCCCCGCTCTTTCCAGAACAGGGGAAGTTATTTGATGATTAACCATCCAACCAAGAAAGGTCAGGAGAATTTGTGTGTCCTGCGAAATTTTCTTTACCTAAGCAACGAATGCGCTGGCTGGCTTAGTGCCTAGAAACTAACGAGTAGCGAAGTGAAAGCGGTCAAAACTTTTTGAAACCGGTCAGTCTGTCAGAGCGTTTATTTCTATGGCTCGCTACCTAATACTTTTTCGAATAAAGTTATTTTGGAATGGTTGGATACGTACCTAATGATTGAAGCATTTTCATAATTCTTTTTTGTAATTAGAAAGCAAAAGAAATTAGTTAACTGTCTTTTTTTTTCTTTTCAGCTGGTTTTAAAAGTCACGCCTCGCAAATACTTTTTGACTAACTAGGTCTATGTAATAAACAAGAAAATCTTTCAATACAGAATTTCATAAAAACGAATCACAAAATGTAGGCACACAAACCAGTTTTTTTTATTTCACCGACGCGAGGCGGTGCGAATATTTTATTGTTTTCAGCTGAAAAAGCACCCACGTTCTTTTTTTAAACAGAAATAAAAAACACAAAAAAATCCTTTCTGATCCGAAAGGGGCATATTATAGATGACCAATGACGTTACCAAATTAAATACCAACGAAATATGACAAAGTAGCTAAATTAATGAATTTTATAATGTATGATTTTGTACCCAAATTACTATCATTACCCAAAAACCAACAAACTTTTGAAACGTACCAATACCGTTTTCAACATTAATAATGTTTGATCGTCAATTGTTAGTTTTTGTCGTCACTACACAAGAAACGACCGGAGTGTCGCCGCTTGCGCCCCCGCGTTGCTTAAACAAATTACATGTATGTTTCTTCATTTTAGTACATTTATCTTAATTTTTGTAAGGGTATTTTTTGTTTTATACAAAAAGTAGTACATAAATATAATCTAATCGTGATGCCTAATAATAGGCATACAGATCGGACAAAGTATTGTTTTATCATATTGTAATCTCTGGGTATTAACAGGTATTTTGTAACTAATTTAGTTAAGGTAACACACCAATGAAACTAAACAGGATCGACAAGAGAGCACGAAGATGCTCTTCAGCCAGTGGTGGCAACAACTACCATACAGACCGTGATAACAACCGTGTCACCGTTTGTTAACACTAATGAAGTATTGAAAATACGTACAGTCACAGCACAGTACAGCAGTGAAATGTATTTACTTAAAAATAAAAAGGTTTATTGCAGAAACTTGTTCAACTTTTACAGTAAATATTACATTGGAACCTCCTTTTAAGTAAAAATATATACCTGTGCTAAGAGGCCCCGCTCTCCAATAACAGGTTGGAAAATAATACAATAGTCCATTGAAAAGTTACATTTGGGGTTGCGTTTTTTAGAGGACGCAATTTAATTTTTTTGGTGTGTAGGGGGGGGGTCAGTGTAAAACTAAAACCAAATTTGTGGGGTCGCCACCCTTGTCCCACGGCCGCCATCTTGAAAATAGTGGTTGAAATGGTTTTTAAGATATATCTCTTAAACTATTTATTTGATAAAAAAAAATTGTTATCATTTTTGTTGCAAATTAAATTCTCTACAACTTTGGTCCAGTAACATTTTGTCGTAGAACTATAAATAAAAAAGTTATAAGCGAAAATCTTCAGAAATTCCAGAAAAAAAAAAATATTTTTCGATATAACTTTTTTTATCATTTTACGAAAAAATGATATCTGACCATTTTTGTAGATCGTTTTTTGAGGAACAACTTTTATGCGCATCATTTTTTCATTAAGTCAATAGGCTTTACAGCGCTCCGAAGTGAGTACTATTTTTTTCAAAGTTGTAGGGAATTTAATTTGCAACAAAAAATGTTAACAATTTTTTTTTATCAAATAAATAGTTTCAGAGATATATCGTAAAAACCATTTCAACCCCTATTTTCAAGATGGCGGCCGTGGGACAAGGGTTGCGACCCCACAAACTTGTTTTTAGCTTTACAATGACCCCCCCTACAAATCAAAAAAAATAAATTTCGTCCTCTAAAAAACGCAAGGTGAGGCCTAAAAAATGTAACATTTCAATGGACTACAAGTGGTGCAGAAAAAAAAGAGAAAAAATATATAATAAAAAATAAAATAAAAAAGAAACCATAATATTTATATTAAACAAAATCAGACCAAATAACATAAGAAAAGAAAAACTTAAAAAAATAAAATAATAATAATATCCTAAAATAGTGTGAGCATGTGTTGTGGGTGTGTTTCAAAACAAAAGTAATTTTATTGTACACGAAGATAGAATAGATCCAGGGTTGCGGGTTGTTCGAAAGAGATACTGCGGCCACAAGGACCAACATGGATGGGTGGGTTTTAGTCCGTACAAGTCTGACACTCCCGGGAAGTGATTTGATGATAACCCATGCGCAAAAAAGAGGAGGAGGAGCTGTCAGAGGTGGAGGGCGTTCAAAAACTCTCAACGATCTACAACAATAATGACTCTAACAGTTAAGATGTACCTAGCGCGTTCAGTTCCGTTGATAAAAATTACCCTTAAATACTGGGTCTCTTTTTCTTAGCCGTTCTCACGTCGTGGTTCATGGTCATAGTGGTCGCTCATACTGCGGTCGCTGACTTCGTGATCCATTTCCACCGGTCTCTTTGCTACATGGCGAGCTCATTCTGCCACAGGGATATTTGTGACAGACTGTCCAGCGGGTTGGTGTTCGACCAAGTAGTCTCGTACCTTCGACTCCACCCTGAATCCCCAAACGGACCACAAAAAATTCTACTTCCTACTTATCTTACTTAATATTATAAATGCGAATGTTTATGAGGATGGATGTATGGATGTGTGGATGTTTGTTACTCTTTCACGTCAAAACTGCTGAACGGATCTTGATGAAATTTATTTTTATTAGATTATTGTCTAGAATAACACATAGGATACTTTTTTCAATAATCACGCGGACGAAGCTGCGGGCGCCAGCTAGTATTAAATATTGTTTTCAAAATTCTGGCCAGAGCTTAGTACTTAATCAATGAACGCAGAGCGTCTCGTCAGCCTGAACTCTGATTTGATGGATCTCATTTGAATGTTTAGATTGTAATTAATATTGATAAGTTAGGTATTACTTTATACCATTGCGTGATGGATGGGCAAAAATATGTAGGCAATATCTGAAGCAAAAAATCATTTATTGTTGATAGGAAAATATAGTTACACTGTAATTGCCCAATTACCAATGTATATTTTTTTATTGAAATCAATTAAAATGAAAACGTTTGGCCATTGTTGCATTTGGTAAGTTTTTTAATGTTGGGAATGTAGTTGTCTATTTCACTGTGATTCATTCCTGTGATGGTTAGAGAATAACAACTCGAAGTGCCTAATACACTTTTAACTTCGTTCATGAAATATTGTTTACTTATTTCGTTCGATCGCAACAGGCTGAAATAAAAAAAGCCATGTTGTTTGGAGTTGAATATAAAATTAACCTTAACATATAATAACAATAAAAAATATTTTTAGTCTTACTTAAAAATCCTGTTTTCTTTTTTATGAAGTAATTTTTTTCGCAAATGATTAATGAAACCCCTTTTAAAAATACTGAACAATAATAATGTTATGTTAAGTATGAAACAATAGGTTTTGGCACAACAATAGAGACCTTAAAACCATTTTCTGCTACAGAAGTATGCTTGATAAAAGGTGCCTGGAAAAAAAACAACAACATAAAAACCTTGTTCGATTTTGCATCAAGCTGATTGGTGATCTTATTAATATACCGGGTACCGGTGTATACCCAATACCAGACTTGAGCAAACTAAATCAGGTTCAAATTGAAACCAATTCATAAAGTCGTTTTATAAGCAAACGAATTTATAAAGAAAACTGAATAAAACAGATTGATCGGCAAGCGACGCCGCCCGTAAGATTCATATTCCAACGGCGGTGGAAGCTTACTTTGCTTATTACTTTAAATTCAAATATTATGCTGCAAGCATTAATTTAAAATATCCCGTTTTCTCAAGTAAAAGCACTTTTGCGTTACAAAGACCATTTATAAAGTCTTGCGACAGCTTTACTTTGTAAGGAAGTCGAAAGTGCCACAAATAAAATCGTTTATTTTTACAAACTTGTACATTCAAGAGAATGTTACATAACGTACCACTAAAGGTTAAAAATCGGAACCCTTTTTTTGCGGATGGGAAATCATCCAATAACTTCCCCCGATCTGGGTGGAGCGGGAAGGAATGTCAGACTTGTACTGACTAAAACCCATCCATGTTCCTTCTGTAGCCCTTTATGTTCCGGAGCCGCGGTATCTCTTTTGAACAACCCGCAACCCCGGCAGGCGGAGGCCCTGGCAGGCCTCTCTGCTTTGCTGATATCTCTTTTGTCGTCAATAGACGGACGGACGGTGAGCTACCCAAACCAGGACCCTTACAATACTTGCGTCTGTCGTGTGACTGTTAAGACAAAGAGTCTTAATCTCGCGAACGCGTGGAAATTAAAACCATAGACTCAAGTTAGTTGTCCCATTTTTTTATTTAACTGACTTTCCACTAACTGTATTTTTTTATTCCTATTTAATGTTTGTCTTAAAATTTTGTTTATATACCAAATATATGCACGCCCCTAGTGGCAGAATAGGATGAGACCTTTGTTTATATTTAAGACCATAAAAATGTACCATATTCAGACAATTAAACGAATTTGAATTGGACATAAAGCTGTGAAAAATAACCCCCTAAGTCTACGCAGTCAAAAGTTATTGTTTAAGTTGCTAGTTTGTATGGAACTCTCGGTGCGCGGGTCCGACTCGCACTTGACCGGTGTTTTTTATTACCACAGATTTTAGAACGAATACAGGCACTTCTACTGCCTTTATTCTATGAACCTTATAACATTCGGTTTTCAAAACTGCAAATATTATTCCACGAAGTACCTGCCTGATTTACCTATATTAATATTCAGCATCTAAATTCAGCGAAAGTACTTACTTACCTACATTATTCAAACAAATATCATTTGATTACCTTCTTCCGCCACTGCGTCAGTATTAACTAGGAATTCTAAGCACGTAACTACGTCACCCAGACGAAAACGACCCTAAACCAGTAGGCTTTAATTTGTAATAATCTGGTTGGCTCCAAAATGGCGGTCATACATGGAATGGCGATTATGCTAACAGAAAGCCTCGGATTTGTAGTTGATCCATACACATATCGTGCTACGTCATCGTGCATGGACGCATGGTATTTAATATGTAAAGCGTTGTATTCCCTTGGTAAATAATATTCCATGCGTTGGGATTGTGTTTCATGCATGAAATTATTAAAAACTTTAGCTTTTCTTTTTTTTCGAATGGGAAATCATAACTTCCCCTGCTCTGAGCGGAGCGGGAGGGAGCGTCAGACATTTACTGACTAAAACACATCCATGTTACTTCTTTTCCCCTTTCTGTTCCAGGGCCACGGTATCTCTTTCGAATAGCCCGCAACCCCGGCAGGCGGTGGCCCTGGCAGGCCCTTCTGTTTTGCTGACGTCTCTTTGAGGCGCGTGTGGAACACGCGCCGTCGACACAGTCTATGTGTACATATGTGTGTGTGGCCGGGAGTCGTCTCGTGGCGCCCGACGCCCGGAGCGTCTCCCGCAGCGTCTCCCGCAGCAGCTGAATTTGTTTGAGGTTCTCTTCCTTAAACGTCCGGCTACCTCCTTTGCTAACCTGACTTCTTCGCAGAAGGAAGTGTCTGCTTCCCATTCCCTCTCGCCCCGGACCATGGACTAAACCAGGGCCAGACGCAACCTTGTCTTCCGGGCGATCGTCACATAGGTAACTTTAGCTCCTTTGTTGCTTATATCACCGAAAGTCCCCTCTCAACGATTCTGATTTTAAAAATCTCAGGTGATTCTCACATGATACCGCTCGTTTGTCATCAGCAGATGTCACGTTTGCTGGCGTGTAGATGGGATAATTTGATTTTCTGTGGAAGGTATATAATGTCGGTAGATGCATCTGCCACCAACCCGTTTGTTGTCGGTTTTTGTAGCATGCAACAAAGGGTTTCAGCGCGAACGCCCGGCGTCTGTCCGCACGTCTGACGACGCTTTAGTATAATCCGAGTTCCGAATGAGAGTGCTCGAGGTCTTGCAGTTTTTTTCACTAAATTGAAATTATCAGAACTCACGAAACAATATCGGCAGCTACGGTCTCAACACCAGTTTTTTTTTTTATATTGCTCGTCGTGTCTGTCGAGAATTCACACAGACTGATCGACCTACAGAGGTGTAGTCGGCTCGTAGTGGTCGATCTGCTGATGTCGACGTCCGGCGCATTATACGGATTTCATAAAAGCCAATGTAAGATTGAAGCCAATGAAACCAACGTAAGATTTGCTTAAGATCCGCGCGGATGAGCGGCGTCGTGTGATAACTTCCAACGGATCGCGGATGATTTCCTTTCCAGTCTTAATCCCATGCTCTTATATTCTATCTTGTATTTCATCGGTGTTCAATGTCAATTACAATTGTATCATTTCTCAAATATATTATTTAGCAGAATTCTGAAATTTTAATGGCAATATTGTTATTAAGCTACCTGTGGTCAGCATTACTGGGCTACAAAATGGGTACAAACAAGTTGTCACTCGCACTTGACGTTTATGAGTTAAGCAACTTGTGAAATATGAATTTATACGCAAACCCAGGTTGCTCTCATAAAAGGGTAACCAGGGACAAAAATGGGAACTGTTTTAATTATTGAAGCTTCGAGGTTTCAAAGGTTGATTTAACTTTTGTAATGAGGGTCAGTTGCGGGTAGCAGCGATAAACGATTTAGTAGGAATCAGCTTTTACTTTAGCGAGAAGTTCCTTTATTTTTCCATTCTCTCTGGTAGTTACAAATTAATTTCGCAGAGTGCACTGAATCGAATTATTCCCCACTAGTTTGCATATGCGAATTAGAAAATTCATTTTTGATTAAGTTATCACTTATTTCTAAACGAATTCGTTCGCTATAAATAAATTGATTGCCACACTAAGTAGAAATCGTTTCATGAAAATCACTTACTATAAATAAATCCAGCCAGACGTATTTTATTGAAATATTAATATTTATTGATTCATTATTATTATTTTATGGCACTTACTTAAAGAAACGTTTTAGCGAGGCAGGTTTATGAATCACACATGGTTTATGGTAAACACCTTCTAAAATAATACATAACAGTAGTGCTATTCTCTACTACAGCCTTGAGCGCAGTGACGACTCTCTATGAAACTTGACGCTGCGGCAGCGCTAAGTTCGGCTGTATTCTTGTGGAATAGAAAGACTCATTCCGAATTGCGTACCTACCTACTTTAGATTATTTAGTAGGTAGTAGTACATATAATATAATAACACAGTGGATTTTTAGGCTTGATGGGGGCGGCGCAGAGGATTTTTCTGACCAGAGTAACCATATCGTCCTTATTATCATCTATTTTGTCTGTTATCAAACGAGTGATGGACTTTTTAGACTCTCCCACAGAATAAAAAAAGGCTTATTCGTCAACTCGCGCCTCATAAACTCGCGACTGGGCGCGAGTTAGCACTTTTCGATTTTACCTATTTTTGTTGTAGTCAACTCGCGACCGAGTGAAAATCTGACGTATGTACAGTCATCTACAAAAGTGTTTTGATAAATTTAATATCAAGAACCTACTTTACATTTTTAAGATAATATACGATTCGAGGGCCGGAAGATCGTCTTAGAGACTGTTGATCGTCTTGGAGTTGTTTTTTGAGATAGATATACATATTTATAAACAATTTGACAAAAATATAAAACTGCTTATTTTCTTAATGATTTATCAAAAATATAACTATGACTCAAGAAGTTATCTAAAACTAAACAAACAAAATAAAATCTACTATAATAATATCTACGAGGATGGCTAATTATCAGATTTTTTTGCTTTATTTAAATCAGCATATTATTAACATATTTTATTACAGAGCTAATTCACAATAAAATAAATGAAACGTGCATTTTGCCAATTACAATTTGGGGAGACAAAGTGTAAAGAAAGAAATCTAAGGTTATCAAAGTATTGCTATTGGATTTAAAGCTTGTGTACCACAAGCAGGTCCATCTACTAATGAAAATGGGCATGAAATAATTACATCCCTGCGAGGAAAGTCAATACTACTTCGGGCATGAGAACAGTTAAGTCAAAAGAAACGTGCACTATTGATGAACACGTTACATTTACCATTAACGTGTGTGCACGGCGTTATTATAAGTATCGGTTTATGTTTCGAACTTCTAATCTTGTGATAATTAGATATTATATAGCAGTTATAAAAATCATTTACAAGAAACCCTGATCTGTGATTTTATAGTTAATGATAATCTTATATCATAGATTTTATTAGTAAGTAATAATTATTATAAAAGTTTGTTATAAAAAAGAATTTACATTTATAGTCCCTCTTTTTTCGGA
This sequence comes from Ochropleura plecta, assembly GCA_905475445.1. Lineage (NCBI taxonomy): Eukaryota > Metazoa > Arthropoda > Insecta > Lepidoptera > Noctuidae > Ochropleura > Ochropleura plecta. The sequence continues at coordinate 12,708,278 of FR997731.1, read as the reverse complement.
TGGGAAATCATCAAATGACTTCCCCCACTCTGGGCGGAGCGGGGGGCATGTCAGACTTTTACTGACTAAAACCCACCCATGTTGCTTCTGTTGCCCTTTACGTTCCGGGGCCGCGGTATCTCTTTCGAACAACCCGCAACCCCGGCAGGCGGAGGCCCTGGCAAGCCCCTCTGCTTTGCTGACTCTCGTTGAGGCGCGCGTGAAGCACGAACGCGCCGTCGACACGGCCTGTCGTCAATAGACGTGACGGTGAGCTACCCATTGCTCACCGTCCACAGGCCAGCATCTACGGTGCCCGGGGCGTCTCCCGCGGCGGCTGGGTTGGTTCAAGGTTCTCTCCCTCAAACGCCCGGCCACCTCCTTTGCAAGCAATACTGCTTCGCAGAAGGTGGTGACCGCTTCCCATTCCCTCTCGCCCCGGACCATGGACTGAACCAGGGTCGGACGCGAGCGATCGCCGCCACCGATCGCCTCTACGAGGGCACGGCGGTGCTCCGCCCACGCTGGGCAGACCGCCGCTGTGTGCTCCACCGTGTCCTCCGGGCTATCGTCACAATGGTGACACCCGGGCGTTTCCTCCCGCCCGATTATGTGCAGGAACCTCCCGAAACTTCCGTGTCCGGTGAGGACCTGGGTCAGGCGGTAGGTGAGGACGCCATGACGCCTCTCCAGCCACTCCCCAAAGAGAAGTCTTACCGCCATTATTGTGGCGCGCCCTGCACGGGGTTGCGACAGTCGCTCTCTCATTTTTATTTTATATTTTATAGTCCCTAAGCCTGTGATTGTTTTTATTAGTAAGTAATATATTAACATTTGTTATAAAAATCATTTACAACAAACCCAGACCTGTGATTTTATAGTTCCTAAGACGACCATTGATTATATTAGTAAGTAATAATTAACCAAATCGTTTACTTGTTGATTATTTTTTTACCCATACTCGTATTTTGATATTATTGATTTTGTTTTGTTATATTCGTTGTGATAATGTCGATTTGTGATATTGCTGATAATCATTAGAAAAATAAGCAATTTTAGATTTATGGCATATGTGTTTTATACATATTATAAAGATATCTATCTCAACAACTACATTTCCTTTTATTTTAAACTGTACAGCACCCAATACATATAAAGTTGGTTCCTATATTAAATTTATTAAAACACTTTTGTAGATGAGCACATATCAGTTTTTACTCAGTCGCGAGTTGACTACAACAAAAATAGGTAAAATCGGAAGGTGCTAACTCGCGCCCAGTCGCGAGTTTATGAGGCGCGAGTTGACGAATAAGCCAAAAAAAAACCTAATAATGTGATATACAGTCACGAGTAATGAAATTTATACTTAGTTGACAAAATAATACCTACTTAAAAACCGGCCAAGAGCGAGTCAGACTCGCACACCGAGGGTTCTGTAAAAACTAGCGACTGATACGGCTATATCTTTTGACTGCATAAACTTAGAGGGTTAATTAGCACAGAGAGACCACAGACTCGAGTAACTGGATACCTCCACGCGTTTCAGAGATAAAGTGTCTTGCCAGACAGACTCACCGACAGACAAACAACAAAGTGATCCTATAAGCCGCTGTAAGGGTTCCTTTTGAGGTATGGAACCCTAAAAATCACTTTTATTTAAAAGTTGCTACGTGCATACATTTCATTATTTGTACTTATCTGCTTGTTATGGTGTTAGTAGTTGTATTGTACCGACTTATATATTTTAGTAATACCATGCCACGGCTCTGCCGGGGTTGCGGGTTTTCAGAAAGAGATACAGCAGCCCCGGAACATAAAAGGCAAAAGAAGTAGCATGGGTAGGTTTTAGTCAGTACAAATCTGACACTCCCCCACTCCGCCCAGAGCGGGAGAAGTTATTTGATGATGTTGGCAACATGAAAAAACCACCGCTCTAACTTTTCTTGTCTAATTTTGATGTGAAACATCTATAGCCGCACGTAAAACCGATTTCTGGCCTGACGTCGCCACGCTATAATATTATGGTATATGATTGCTACTGATGCTATTTATAAAAAAATGCATAAATAAAAACACAGTACAAAGGAGGACTTAAAGCCTTATACAGTCTTTATGCAGTAATGTGTACGGTGTGGCGACGCGTCGTCATGCGCAATCGACTGTGCGATTCTCTCCCACTCGATCCGGCGTTAAGCCATCTCTCTCGCATATTCGATTTTTATTCACCACACGAGGGCCAGGTTAAGCAACCCTCACCAAGGTTTGGAAATGGATGGGTTACCACAGGGGCCAGGTTAAGCAACCCTCACCAAGGTTTGGAAATAAATGGGTTACCACACGAGGCCAGGTTAAGCAACCTTTGCCAAGGTTTGGAAATGGATGGGTTACCACACGGGCCAGGTTAAGCAACCTTTGCCAAGGTTTGAAAATGGATGGGTTACCACAGGGGCCAGGTTAAGCAACCCTCACCAAGGTTTGGAAATGAATGGGTTACCACACCAGGCCAGGTTAAGCAACCTTTGCCAAGGTTTGGAAATGGATGGGTTACCACAGGGGCCAGGTTAAGCAATACTTGCCTAGGTTTGGAAATGGATGGGTTACCACACGGGCCAGGTTAAGCAACCTTTGCCAAGGTTTGGAAATGGATGGGTGGTAACCCCAGGGAGCCAGGTTAAGCAACCTTTGCCATGGTTTGGAAATGGATGGGTTACCACAGGGGGGCAGGTTAAGCAACCTTTGCCAAGGTTTGGAAATGGATGGGTTACCACACGGGGCCAGTAATAGAGTTTTATTCAAAGTGCCTTCGATCTTCGAATTCATAAACGATGATGAACACGAAAACGAAAACTAAAAATGTCCTTTTGGTAAGTCCACAATGAAACAGAATAATGATGTTTTCAATGACATATATTTAGTTCCTATCGCAATCTGTTCTTATCTGCATATTACTTTTACAAAATAATATTTTGTAAATAATAATGTTTTACATCTACCAGGCGTCCCGTGACGGCTCACATTTTTTTTATTACTTGTTCTCGTATTCATCTAATTGGAATATAACACCTATACATTTCTAATAACTATTAAGTAATTATATTTCCAGCATCACATGCCATAAAAAATTTAGCTAAATCTTGACAGTAATTCTTGCTTACAATATTACAAATCTATTTCCATAGAAAATTTATTATAATATGAAAAATTAAACGGCATTCATATAAATTCTTACTAAGATAGGTACCTACTGTCGCGCCCAATCTTTCTAACGAAACTTCATTACAACAAATCTTGCTTAGCAAATGGTGATGAAAAGATGATTCCTGGAAAATCTGTCTAATAAACATGGAGGCGTCATAAGAGTATACTAAATCTTAAAGCTGAGATATTTTTAGGTTGTATTGTACTATAAGAGATTAATGAGCTCTCTATCTACTTGATATAAATAAACTCTTATTGGGACAAGTACAAAACATAAAATCACGCTTGGATCTAGTCCTCGAAAGGTTACACACATTTGGAGAGTTATGTTAAGGTCTCATGTAACTGGAGGTGAGCATATTGCCATTAACCGGGCACAAATCCAGACTCCATCGCTACTACTGCGGTGTTGCGATAGTTGTGGAGAGAACCTGGCGACTGGGTCTCGAGATGGCCTTGCATAAATCCGAGACCATGTGTTTTCATGGCCTTCGGTATGCGCCACCGTCGGGATCTCAAGTGATAGTAGAACACGTCGGTATCGAGTCGATGATAAAGAACCTGCGAATCGTCCTCGACAGCCGATGGAACTTCGTGGAACATTCCGACGTTTGGTTTTCAAGCTCGAGCGAGCCGGGGCTGCTTTCAAGTGCCTAATTTGAAGGGGCCAAACGTCTCCTGAAGATGGCTCTACGCTGAAATCGTGCAGTCCATGACCCTTTGTCGCCCGCTATCTGAACGCACCCCAAATGTTGATATCCATAAGTCTGGTCTCTGAAGAAAGCTGTTTCGCCCAATTGCAGAGAATGTAATCAGATTGAGGACGTGCAAAATTTGTTGATGGATTGTGTAAATTAACTAAATTTAAATACAATTAATGTGGGATTAATCCAATCAATTTTATCTAAACCTACTTCAGAAGACGCTAAAAAGTTATGCCATTTAATATAATCCATTTAATTATTAATTTAATATCGTATAGTAATATATGTAATATGAAATGTATGATATATGTAATAGTAGTTTATGTTAGTTATTATAAATTAATTGTTGTTAAATGTGGTAATTCCGTGTATTAAAAGGCACGATGCGGTTGGCATATCTGTTCATATAAAAACCCCAAAACAAAATAAAGAAAAAAATGTCTGGTCTGGGGCTACCGGACGATCTCCGGCGAGGTGGCGAGCACCTTGCCAGTGCCACTGCCACTGTGGGATCTAAACTAAAAAAAAAAACGCTGATTGATCTACATTGGGTCCATGTAGGGCCCGGAAAAAAGCGTCCGTGAAGCTCCCTACTCTGCCATACCTCCTTGCGGTCGTTAGTGTCAAGTACTACAGGTTTGCGCCAGTTCTCTTCAGCCAAAGAGAGCGGGGTAAAGCCCTTGTCCACCGTAACCACATCTCGATGCATCCCCACGTCAGCTTCCAAGAAATATTCCCTGAGACTGCATATCTCACGATTGTGGAGAGTTTTGGCGTTTAAAAAGCCTCGACCACCACAACTCCGTGGGATATACAGTCTCATAACCGAAGACCGTGGGTGATGCATACGATATGCTGTCCACAATGTACGAACTTTTCTATCCAGAGCATCTAGTTCTGTTTGAGTCCATTTGAGTATGCCGAAAGAGTACATCAAAACCGGCATGACCCAACCGTTGAAAGCACGCACCTTTTTTCCACCTGATAAAAGACTATTAAGTACTTTTCTCAGGCGGCCAAAGAAGCGCTCCTTCAACGATTGTTTCATGTCAGCAACATTGATACCCAACGCTTCCGACATACCCAAATACATGTAGGTTTCGGTTGCTGAGAGGGATCTAAGGTTTATGGAATTCGAGAGCTGGGTTCCCACAGATTCCACAATTACCCCTCGCTTTACATGCATGACCGCACATTTGTCCAAACCAAATTCTATACTGATGGCACTACTAAAGGTTTCAGTTACCTTCAGTAGCTCCATCAGTTGCGAATCGTTGGGGGCAAAGAGTTTCAGGTCATCCATGTAAAGGAGGTGAGATATAACCTGACCACCTCTCCTCAATCAATAGCCCAGACCTGAATCCTCCAGCAACGTGCTTAGAGGATTCAAGAGTGGACTCAAACTATCGCCCTGAAATATACCTGGAATATATTACTACTAATATTATAAAAGCGAAAGTGAGTTTTTTTGTTACCTCTTCACGCTTAATAGCTAAACCGATTTCGATGAATTTTGGTACAGAGATAGTTGGGAACCAGGAGACGGACATAGGCTATTTTTTTTAAAGTGGGATGTGAGGGAAAAACAGGGAAGAAAAGGGATAACTTAGCGTTGCCATTACAAATCAATAAGGCGCAAGGGGAACTGTGCTACCCCGAATTTAACGCGAGCGAAGCCGCGGGCAAAAGCTAGTTATAATATATTAGAGGAAGTATGAAAGTTGCGCTTGTTACAGAAAAATTGAAAAAGCCAAAGAAAAGATGAATGGATAGTATAAGGAATGCAGGATATATTAAGGAGAAAGGAGTAAATGATGCCGATGACGTCTGATAGGGGAGAATGGAAAAAGAAAACGTGTTGAAACAAATAGAATGGGACAAGCGCAGGAAAATGATGATGACAACATGAAAGCTTGTTACTGTTGTAATACTATCAATAATCCTTACTAATATTATAAAAGCGAAAGTGAGTTTGTTTGTTTGTTTGTTTGTTTGTTTGTTTGTTACCTCTTCACGCTTTAATGGCTAAACCGATTTTGATGAATTTTGGTACAGAGATAGTTGGGAACCAGGAGACGGACATAGGCTAACTTTTATTAAAAAAAAGTGGGATATGAGGGAGAACGAGGGAAGAAAAGAGAAAACTTAGCGTTGTTATTACAAATCCATCAGGCGCAAGAGCAAAAGCTGCAGGTCTGTTTGGTGTGTTATACCGAATTTAACGCGAGCGAAGCCGCGGGCGAAAGCTAGTTAAAATATATTTCAATAATATCCCTATATCAGCCGTAATAATGGCAAATTAAACTTTACTCTAACTATTAAATTAAAAATAAATATACCTCCTTGTCCAGGCAGGATATAGGACTACCACCAGTAAGTTCACATTTAAGGTAAAGGGTCGCGAACACTTACGTAAGAAGTTGGCAGACTCGTCTCAAAATTAATGTGTTGTCAGTTTTTCTTTACTTTTTATAGTTTTACCTCTCTTTACTATTGTATAATAATATATACTTTCTGTCTATGTATGTATGTATTTATTAAATAAATGTTTTATCCTGAAATTTTAAAACTTAAGATTGACTGCTAGAAAATGCCCAAAGCAGTCCGCCTTTGTAGTGTTTGTTTACATGTGCATAAAGTTTTAATAAATAAATAAATAAAATAAGATAAACTACACCATTATTATTACCGGAAAACTCTGATTACTGTAGAGCGTAATAATGTCAGTCGTCCATTCACATTAAACTTTAAAAACATTTTTATGAATGTATAAATGTTTCTTGAATGTAAAATTATGAACGTAAATGTTTATTTTTAGTGTATCGCTGCAGAATATGAGGCTATGATTTTTTAATGGCACTAAGAACGTCTGCAACAAGTATGTCTGCAAAAGTTGTAAATAATGATTTTAGTGCTGAAACTATCAGTATTAAATTAAATTTTCCAAAAGTTGTCAATCAATACCGCCGCCATTGGTTTATTTTTTAATATTTTTTATAAACTTTATGTACGATATTGGTATGTACCTAGGCGGACTTAATGCCATAAGGCCAGTCAACTTTTGGGGTTTTTTTTTCTCGGGTGGGATATCATCAAATAACTTCCCCCGCTCTGGGTGGAGCGGGGGGGCATGTCAGACTTTTACTGACTAAAACCCACCCATGTTCCTTCTATTGCCCTTTACGTTCCGGGGCCGCGCTATATCGTTCGAACAACCCGCAACCCCGGCAGGCAGAGGCTCTGGCAAGCCCCTCTGCTTTGCTGACATCTTTTTGAGGCGCGCGTGAAACACTAACGCGCCGTCGACACGGCCTGTCGTCAATAGACGGACGGACGGTGAGCTACCCATTGCTCACCGTCCACAGGCCCGCATCTACGGTGGCGGGGAGTCGTCTCGCGACGCCCGGCACCCGGGGCGTCCCCCGCGGCGCCTGGGTTGGTTTGAGGTTCTCTCCCTCAAATGCCCGGCCTCCTCATTCACTAGCTTTACTGCTTCGCAGAAGGAGGTGACCGCTTTTCATTCCCTCTCGCTCCGGACAATAGACTGAACCAGGGCCGGACGCAAGAGATCGCTGCCACCGATCGCCTCAACGAGTGCACGGCGGCGGTGCTCTGCCCAAGCTGGGCAGACCGCCACTGTGTGCTCCACCGTGTCCTCCGGGCGATCGTCACAATGGTGACACCCGGGCGTTTCCTCCCGCCCGATTATGTGCAGAAACTTTCCGAAACTTCGGTGTCCGGTGAGGACCTGCGTCAGGCGGTCGCTGACGCCTCTCCAGCCACTCCTCAAAGAGGGAACTTACCGCCACTATTGTGGCGTGCCCTGCACGGGGATGCGACTGTCGCTCTCTCCATGCCACCATGAGAAACTTTTGGGTTTAAAGAGACATTTTGATAGGGCACAAAAATATGTAAAAAAAAATATATAACTATTTGTTTTCGAAAACTTATATACCTTCTAAACACAGATTTTTCCTGCACATAATCGGGCAGGAGGAAAGACACACGCGCCACCATAGTGACGGTCCCCGGAAAACATGGCGGAGCACCGCTGTGTCAAAATAAATAGATAACTTTTTTTTGTGGCTACTTAAAAAGATGTTTCTTGTGTATTTTAAGACCTTAAAAAATACCGGTATTTTTTAAGGTCTCTTTTAAGTTATCTATTTATTTTAGTTAGTAGAATAGTTGTTGACTGCAATTGAATACAATTAGTGAGCAGGCATTAAATCAACTAATATACTGATTTTTATTACGGATTCTTGTCATAAAAAATAATTGTGTTAGATCAACGTTTTGTTCAACTACGTATAACAGAACGTCATTTGTCATCGACAGGTTACTTAGTCTGTGGACATCGACATGAAAAAATGGTTTATCTGAGGACATGAAAAAAAAAGTCAAATCCAGCTTCTATAGAAATTTGGCCATTGTTCTTTAAAAACTGACAAAAGTGGAGGTGCGTTCCTAACTCGTCTTAATCAATTTATTTTAACAACAACACTAAGCAAACCTTTTATATTTCTTAATTAAACAATGATATAAACTACTATTAAGTATTTAATGAGTACTAAATATGGCGTAATGGTATATAATTTAAAGCTAGAAAACGTAATTTGAAAATGTTTTTATTGTAATTTTTATACAGATTAAGTTTCGAAACGCAACGCATATGGTGCGAGTCAAAGAGACAGACTTATGCAACGTCTGTATAGCGTCATCTCTTTCTCACACCGCGGACCACAGACAAATTTCGATCTTTCATTCAGTCCGTGAGAGATTCAAACTCCTGTCAGCTAAAGGCACTTCATGGTACGAATCTGCGCGATTTAGTTTAGGTACTTATACTGGATTACATCGGAAGTGAATGGTTTACTAAAAATTGATGGTAGGCCTACTGACTGGTTGCCCACTTTTCACCCTTATGCTCAGAGTCATAAAGTTAAAAGTAGTAACCGTCATTGTCTTCGATAGTACCTCGTAAATATTATGTTTACTTGGTGAAAAATGCGCGTGGATATGCGAGGATTGCATATCCTCATGTAATCTAATGAGTTGCTGTATAATTAAGGTTTTGCAAGCTTTTACATATTTTAAACTACGTGAAGCTCGACATGGCAAGCGTGGATGTCGGTATGACTTATTCTATGTATTAATCTAGGTTATAAACTATCTATGTGCTAAATTTTATTTAAATCTTCTTACAGGTCTTTGCGTGATAGATGTAATTACAAACATCTAGACATCTATTAATCTTAACTTTAAACATTTAAATATATACATGGTAAAATACTTTACGCAATGCATTGTTTGAAGCGGCGATTTTTATTATTAGTTTCATAAATAAAATTATATTAATAGACTTGTAGAAGTAAAACGAGGGGTAAAAGTTGTAGCTCAAATATTGGATGACTCTTGAGAGGTTTCAGTCTCAAGATCAAGGTAGGTAGTTAAACTTTATTTATTCATTGTGAAATATCCAATTAATACAAGTGAATCATTAATCTGTTATTAAACTGAATACTTATTGTTACTTCGCAACCATTTGAAAATAGATTTTAACTTTTAAGTGAATAATTTCCAATTTTCCACTTTATTGATTTAAAAGTGATATTACTATCAATTTTAGGAGAAAAGTTTCGATGTTCAAATATGCATTATTGAAAGCAATTCAACCGTTGGAAGGGGTTTTGAGAAATCGGTGTTTTTTGGATATCTTATAAATTCTCCTGCTCTGGCGAAGAAGAAGATCCCTCTCACTTCGCCCAGAGCAGGAGAACTTGTCGTGTCATCTTTTACTTACTAAAACCCATCCATGTTCCTTCTTTGACGGGCCTGTTGGTCTAGTGGTTAGTGGCCCTGACTGCTGAGCCGGAGGTCGTGGGTTCGATTCCCACCCAGGACAAACTTTGTGTGATGAGCATGATTGTTTGTTCTGTGTCTGGGTGTGATTTATCTATAATATGTATGTATTTATAAATTATATAAGTATGTATATCAGTTGTCTGGTTACCATAACACAAGCTCTGCTTAGCTTGGGATCAGATAGCCGTGTGTGAGTTGTCCCAAGATATTTATTTATTATTTATTCTTTTGTCCTTTGTATCCAGCCACCTTCTTGGCTAGCATATCTGCTTCGCAGAATGAGGTGACCCATTACATCCTTATTCTCTCTCGCTCCGGACCATGGACTGAATCAGAGCCGGACGCGAGAGCTCGTGGCGTCCGATCGCCTCTATGAGGACACAGCGGTGCTCGGCCATGTTTTCCGGGGACCGTCACTATAGTGACGGGTGTGTCTTTCCTCCTGCCCGATTATGTGCAGGAAAAATCTGTGTTTAGAAGGTATATAAGTTTTCGAAAATAAATAGTTATATATTTTTTTTTACATATTTTTGTGCCCTATCAAAATGTATCTTTAAACCCAAAAGTTTCTCATGGTGGCATGGAGAGAGCGACAGTCGCATCCCCGTGCAGGGCACGCCACAATAGTGGCGGTAAGTTCCCTCCTTGAGGAGTGGCTGGAGAGGCGTCAGCGACCGCCTGACGCAGGTCCTCACCGGACACGGAAGTTTCGGAAGGTTCCTGCACATAAACGGGCGGGAGGAAACGCCCGGGTGTCACCATTGTGACGATCGCCCGGAGGACACGGTGGAGCACACAGTGGCGGTCTGCCCAGCTTGGGCAGAGCACCGCCGTGCACTCGTAGAGGCGATCGGTGGCAGCGACCTCTCGCGTCCGGCCCTGGTTCAGTCTATTGTCCGGAGCGAGAGGGAATGGAAAGCGGTCACCTCCTTCTGCGAAGCAGTAAAGCTAGTGAAGGAGGAGGCCGGGCGTTTGAGGGAGAGAACCTCAAACCAACCCAGCCGCCGCGGGGGACGCCCCGGGTGTCGGGCGTCGCGAGACGACTCCCCGCCACCGTAGATGCGGGCCTGTGGACGGTGAGCAATGGGTAGCTCACCGTCCGTCCGTCTATTGACGACAGGCCGTGTCGACGGCGCGTTAGTGTTTCACGCGCGCCTCAAAGAGATGTCAGCAAAGCAGAGGGGCTTGCCAGAGCCTCTGCCTGCCGGGGTTGCGGGTTGTTCGAAAGATATAGCGCGGCCCCGGAACGTAAAGGGCAATAGAAGGAACATGGGTGGGTTTTAGTCAGTAAAAGTCTGACATGCCCCCCCGCTCCCAGAGCGGGGGAAGTTATTTGATGATATCCCACCCGAGAAAAAAAAAACGCCAAAAGTTGACTGGCCTTATGGCATTAAGTCCGCCTAGGTACATACCAATATCGTACATAAAGTTTATAAAAAAATAATAAAAAATAAACCAATGGCGGTATTGATTGACAACTTTTGGAAAATTTAATTTAATACTGATAGTTTTAGCACTAAAAGTTGTAAATCATTATTTACAACTTTTGCAGACGTTTTTGCAGACGTACTTGTTGCAGACGTTCTTAGTGCCATTAAAAAATCATAGCCTCATATTCTGCAGCGATACATTAAAAATAAACATTTACGTTCATAATTTTACATTCAAAAAACATTTATACATTCATAAAAATGTTTTTAAAGTTTAATGTGAATGGACGACTGACATTATTACGCTCTACAGTAGAGTTTTCCGGTAATAATAATGGTGTAGTTTATCTTATTTTATTTATTAAAACTTTATGCACATGTAAACAAACACTACAAAGGCGGACTGCTTTGGGCATTTTCTAGCAGTCAATCTTAAGTTGATGCAGAGACAAAAACATAGTACGTGCAATGCGACATAAATTTCAGGATAAAACATTTATTTAATAAATACATACATACATAGACAGAAAGTATATTATTACACAATAGTAAAGAGAGATAAAACTATAAAAAGTAAAGAAAAACTGACAACACATTAATTTTGAGACGAGTCTGCCAACTTCTTAGAGCCAGTCCACACGGCGCGTTGCGTTGCGTTGCGTCGTCGCAACGCAAATATTTTGACGCATAGCCGGCCACACGGGCGCTGCGCCATCGCAGCGTTACTATGACGCAGTCTTAACGTTCGGTCGACGCAGCGGTGACGCACAGTTGCGGCAAGCATTTTTGTAAAAACATCGCAGTCAGTCTATAGGAAAGCATGGATCGGAAAAGACGTCTAGCATAATAATCCATATCAATTTCTTCAATGGTAGGTACTCATTTTACCCTGCAAATAAAACTGAATACAAAAGTACGTAGGTAAAAAATTAAATGTGCTTGCGTGTATCCTCCCTATCAACGCACAAGCAACTGAGCGCTGCCTCTCCGTCGCCGGCGCGGCGCCGCCGCAATGAGTACACCCCCTCCCGCTTCGTCTCGGGGGCTGCTGTCCGTCATGTGTGCGTTGCGACGACGCAGCGCGCCGTGTGAACACCTTGGTTATTTGTATGTAAAACAACGCAACGGCAGCGCTGCGTCGACGCAACGCTGACGCAACGCGCCGTGTGGACTCGCACTTACGTAATGTTCGCGACCCTTTACCTTAAATGTGAACTTACTGGTGGTCGTCCTATATCCTGCCTGGACAAAGAAGGTATATTTATTTTTAATTTAATAGTTAGAGTAAAGTTTAATTTGCCATTATTACGGCTGATATAGGGAAATTATTGAAATATATTTTAATTATTGATAGTATTACAACAGTAACAAGCTTTCATGTTGTCATCATCATTTTCCTGCGCTTGTCCCATTCTATTTGTTTCAACAGGTTTTCTTTTTCCATTCTCCCCTATCAGACGTCACGGCATCATTTACTCCTTTCTCCTTAATATATCCTGCATTCCTTATACTATCCATTCATCTTTTCTTTGGCTTTTTCAATTTTTCTGTAACAGGCGCAACTTTCATACTTCCTCTAATATATTATAACTATTATGGATATATGGATAATATTTTGGGATGCCTAAAGAAGCCTCCTCGTTTAGCGCAAGCTGTTCCAGCAGTCTCCAAACCGAACCAAGCGCTCGGCGCATCCTGGACAGGCCCACCCAACACCTTCTGTGACTGACCAATTCTTTCTCTGCGGTGGTAGGGATCACACTTGCGAGCGAACTTCGTCATGGTAACTCACTCTGGAGGGTAGCGGGATCCGATGCACGGTCTTGCCGTTGGCTGACCGCAGACACTTTTTTTTTCATGTCCTCAGATAAACCATTTTTTCATGTCGATGTCCACAGACTAAGTAACCTGTCGATGACAAATGACGTTCTGTTATACGTAGTTGAACAAAACGTTGATTTTACATAATTATTTTTTATGACAAGAATCCGTAATAAAAACAAGTATATTAGTTGATTTAATGCCTGCACACTAATTGTATTCAATTGCAGTCAACAACTATTCTACTAACTAAAATAAATAGATAACTTTTTTTGTAGCTACTTAAAAAGATGTTTCTTGTGTATTTTAAGACCTTAAAAAATACCGGTATTTTTCATATACATATACGGCATGTTGGGACGCCATCATTTCGTAGTCTGGTACGAAATGACCATCCTTTTTTTAAATGGTTTGAGTTCTTTACTTAATTTTATTAGTATTATTTGAAGTTATATTAATAAGTAATACGAATAATGGCTGAAATACCTTGAATTACGTACATTATCACAATTTTTATAAAGTTATTAACAAAACGACTCATTTCACGCCAAGAAATAGCAACTTTTTTTACTTTGACACTGAGCTATCCTTTTCAGGTTGATGGGTCACGTCATGGTATGAAAAATGAATGAACGAAAACAGTTTGCGAAGCAATTGTCGACTTGATTTGGCGTTGCCTAAACTGGATCGTATTAAGGATATTGTGGTATGAAATAGCAAAACAGTTTATTTTAGGTCATCAATTTAATCGCAATAACAGTTGATGGTAAGCCTCCTGGTACGTAATAAACACAATTCAGAAAGTGAAGTATTTTGTAAATAGTAAATATCAAAATCAAAAAACCATCTGGAACTAACAGCTGGATTTGAAAAAAAAAGAGTTTTGGTAGGTCAACTGAGAAAGGATAAATCTGAGGGGCCCATCCAGGGCCTCTGCCTGCCGGGGCTGCGGGTTGGTTTGTCCGAAAGAGATACAGCGGCCCCGGAATACAAAGGGGAAAAGAACAAACATGTCAGTGCAAGTCGAACACTCCCTTTTACTTCGCCCAGAGTGGGATTTCAATAAACTGAGAAAAGTTAAAGAGTTACGATATACATAACTATTATATAGTATATACAATAAATTCATAGTCATGACATTACGAGGTCACACAGACTGTAGAAGCTATTATATTTTGATGGAAGTCACGTGGGAAATCACATTTTGCTTACAAAACCACAGGGTAGGTTTAAATGCTAAATAGAAGTACCTAAATATACATATATTGTGTATATATATCTTCTAATCAAATATTGGTAACTAGCTTTTGCCCGCGGCTTCGCTCGCGTTAAATTCGGTAGCGCCTTATTGATTTGTAATAGCAACGCTAAGTTTTCCCGTTTCTTCCCTCTTTCTCCCTCACATCCCACTTTTTTCAAAAAAATATTAGCCTATGTCCGTCTCCTCGTTCCCAACTATCTCTGTACCAAAATTCATCAAAATCGGTTTAGCCATTAAAGCGTGAAGAGGTAACAAACAAACAAACTCACTTTCGCTTTTATAATATTAGTAACCAAGTAAGGACAAGGAAGTAACGATTGATGAAGGCTCATTTTGAAGTCTCTCCTTTCTTTTTGTGTGGTTACTGCGTAATGGCCAAGTGCGAGTTCGGACGCGAACACACCGGATTTCGTAACGCCAAAAAAATTGCAATATTTTACCGCTTACGTTCTAAAGTTAATCTAAGACAACACAGGCATCGGTGAAGGAAAATATCATGAGGAAACTTGGACTTTTAATTAACATAAGTTCATTAATTAATGATCTCATCTGTCGTGCTAATGATCTCACCCGATTTGATTAGTAGTTAGGTTTTTGAGCCGTTTGGGGTTAAAACACTAGGGCCATGGAGTCCGAGTGCCCACATAGTATTTCGAGAAATCGCCAAGCGGTTGGTCGACTCTTCTCGTGACCAGAGGGCTGGCCTTTTTGCGCAAAAAATAAGCATTGCCATCCAACGCGGTAATGCTGCTGCCAGCCTTCTGGGTACTTAAAACGCTTAAAATGCTTACGCAAAAAATTCGAGTTTTTTGACGCCCGGTAATTTAACATTTTTACTTGTAGACATATTTTTATTATTAGTTTGTGTCTATTTATAGTTTGTATATACTAAACTCTTTGTTCGATATTTTTGTCCATTATGAAATTCGCAATACACACTATATATTACTAAAACCAGCACTGTATTTAATATAAATAACAGATGCAACTCAAATCCCGCGCAAAAATGGAAAACAGTTGTGCCAATCTCTCAAAAATTTTAATTTGGAACCATAAACAAATCATCCATTCCCGATACTTTTTTGACTGAATGTATAGTAATTAATTTAATAAAGGCCTAGATACATACGTTTGAAATCAATGATTTTATGAGAAGAGGCCTATACCCAGCTATGGAACACTTAAATGCAGGGATTAAAAGTCTTCATACCATCGAGTTCATTTTTTTTATTACAATAATCGAACCCGGAAATCCTACACTATATTATGAAGCTCACGATATGCCCACATCTTCATCTGACATTTTAGTCCAAAAACTTTCTAAATATTAAGTAAGTATTTTAAAACGGACTAGTTTAACAAATGACCGTCACGTCTGCAGACTCATTTATTATAAACAAAGGATAATATACGAGCAGCTCTTTAGATTAGGGTCGTCGACACGTCACAACTCATGTTTTGTAGTAAAAGTGCCCGCATTTTATATCCAATTTTGTTGTATGTAAGTTTCGTGCATGCTGGTGCCCAGAGGATTTAAGTGTATTGAAACTGCAAAGTAACCGCATTCTTGCAACTAGGGAGCTTCACTCACAAGTCGCTGTGCGGCTACGTGCCGTGGTCGTTTTGCTTATGTTTTGTTTACTTACTCTGTAAGTAACGAGTTTCATTACGTTAATAAATGTAAGATTCAAGATTTTGGCTTAAAGAAATTTATTTCTCAAAAAGTACATAGTATAACATAGTTCCCTTGAATATGAGAAACATAACGAAAGCAATGTCTTCAGTTATAAACATAGTTGTCGAGGAGCTCGTTGCTAAATAATAACAGCCGCTCCGATCGATTTGTAAGCTAAGCCGCGCTTGTTTATATAGGGCCGCTCAAATCTAAAGTCATTTATTCAAATCAGGCTGATATAATAGCTCTTTTTGAACGTCACCATTACAAGAGACAGTCCCCCAAAATGCCCACCCTTCGCCTTCGGGTGATCACCCAGTACATATCAAGTTTCCTCCTTGCCTCAGGAAACACGTAAAGTTGTTGGTCCCGCTTGTCATTTGTAGATGTTTGACAGTTGTTACAGCTTGTCATTGGCACGAAAGTCTTACAACCAGTTCTAACAAAGATGTATTTTTTTTTGGGTGGGAAATCATCAAATAACTTACCCCGCTCTGGGCGGAGCGGAGGGGAGTGTCAGACTTGTACTGACTAAAACCCACCTATATTGCTTCTATTGCCCTTTACGTTCCGGGGCCGCGGTATCTTGACGAGCCTGTTTGTCTGTTGACGGCCTCTTGACGGTCTAGTGGTTAGTGGCCCTGACTGCTGAGCCGGAGGTCGTGGGTTCGATTCCCACCCAGGACAAACTTTGTGTGATGAGCATGATTGTTTGTTCTGTGTCTGGGTGTGATTTATCTATAATATGTATGTATTTATAAATTATATAAGTATGTATATCAGTTGTCTGGTTACCATAACACAAGCTCTGCTTAGCTTGGGATCAGATAGCCGTGTGTGAGTTGTCCCAAGATATTTATTATTTATTTATTATTATCTCTTTCGAACAACCCGCAACCCCGGCAGGCGGAGGCCCTGGCAGGCCCCTCTGAACAAACATGTCTTATTACCCGTTACCGTTACTAGGTTGCTCTTACCATAAAGCGTTTGCTTTATGTAAAATATTAGTATTCAGCTGTATTAGCGATTTGACTAGAAGCCTCCCGCAACATAGTCGGTAAAAAGTTAGGCAGATGATAACGCAAAGGACATTGCTCTGCACCCATACATTTTTGGCCCTAGAGCCAAGAGCATCGGAAAATTATGTATTGTATTCTCATTCATTATTAAACTCCTTGATGATCTCATAATATTTATAGCAGACTGGTTACAGAAAAAATATATTAAAAAAAATACTATTACTAGATTTTGAGGTTATAATCGAACCATATCAACGAATATTAGATATGATTTTTATAGCTCCGAATGATTTTTAAGAAACTGAAAAGTGATACCAATTAGGTAGATAATTCTGCAATTTTTTCTAACGCCAAAGTGGATGTAAGTGCAACATTAAAATGCATAGAAATTTTTCATACAATTATATATATCATAGGTAGGCGTAGATGGCGTAAAATACTATAAAATATACATTTTGGCATACAACTAGTCCGTGTTTACTAGATACTGTTATTATATATAGCATAGGTAGGCGTAGATGGCGTAAAATACTATAAAATATACATTTTGGCATACAACTAGTCCGTGTTTACTAGATACTGTTATTATATATAGCATAGGTAGGCGTAGATGGCGTAAAATACTATAAAATATACATTTTGGCATACAACTAGTCCGTGTATACTAGATACTATTTATTGCACAGGGCCATTTTGAACATTGTCCCTTAATTTTATTTATTATCATAAATAAGACTAACATTGATGAAAATTTATCCATTGCATTTCCTTTAACTGACTTCAATACTAATACTCGTACTTATTGACTCACGTTTTACAAGACCGCAGTTCAAACACAACTTTGGCTCAAAGGGAAATCAAGGACTTGAAAAAAAACAAACGTTTTCACTAGAATAATGCGTTGTGAAAGAGAATATTCTATCAAGTGGAGTTTACAGTACCAACACTGAAAGCTACTTGCGACATTTTGTAGAAATAAGATCGTGGTTATGTCACTATCACTGAAACTATATAGGTACTCGTATATACATAATATACTATCATCATAGATAGAAGAAACTATTTGTTTGTCGCAATGGCAAAGCGTCACAAATATTTAAAAATACATACGGAAAGGAACAAAAAAATATATAGCTTGCTTGACTGTGACAATAAGGTTACCACACAGCCTGGGCTATGGGGGTCCACAGTACAGTGCTGATTTTCAGAGAAAAGTCATAAAAATTTAAAAAGTATTTTATGACTTTTGGTAATTCAAAACTTTTTTTTTAAGTTTTCCCATACATGTTAATCATCTGATAGCGTCAGTTCCTATAGAAAGTCTAATTTGTTTCGAATTTAAAAAAAATGTTGAACATTTTTTGTTCAGTTCCATAGTCTAAGAGACTACCCGGGAGATCTTACGCTAATTGTGTTACTTTGTTACTATGGAAACGTTTAACATGCGTGCACGTTTTGCTACATTGTTCCCAAATAATTTATAAAAATGATCTCAATATGAATTATTAAAAAAAAATGTAACCAAGGTTTGGTAACAAATTCCAAGTTAAAATAGTGGCCATGGAATTTCTTGCCCATTCTCCTCCATAGATATCTACGCTTTGAAATGGGCAACTACAGTACTTTCACAGTTATTATACCTTGTGACTGGGACTGTAGCTTCATTTCATTGCCGTCATTATTTCGATAGTTCACAATTACTTATAACTGGCCGAATTGAAGCGATGCTTTTGATTGTATGTTATTCATTTTATACAGCTGTTATTGTCTATTACCAACGTAACGGACAATTAGGAATACAAGCTGCCTTGAAGGTGTCTGGCTCATGAGGATAGATCCTACTAATTGTACTCAAAACGTAATATATCAATGTGAAACTTTGATTGTTTAGATGTTTGATATTCAATCATGCAAAAACTGCTTATCAGATTTGGAAGAAAATTGACACACAAATAGTTTATATAATAGATTAACACAAAAGGTTTTTATTTAATTTTGAAGTCAGAAGGAAGAAGGAAGGTTATAGTAAGTGATAGTGCAGTGAAACATTCACTGTTCGAATAACCAACCTGTTGTCAATGCAGTTTCTATTCTTGTCCCCTTGTTCTGTTCTTACTTCTGACGTCACGAACTGGGAAATCAGTGCAAAATCCTTTTAAATAAATGAGGTCATTCCGAATAAATTCCTCAAGGTTCGCTTTGTATATATTTTCTGGTGCATTACCTACAGACTAGTCTAGGAAAGATTATTCGATCAAAAATACCGAAACAGTTTATAGTTTTTAATTATTATGAAGTGTTGGCACATTGGACTTAAAAAAAAATTATGTAGATATGTCATTGAGTCTGTAGAAAAAAAATAAAAACAAAATAAACATTAGTTTAACTTTTACCATCTTTCATTTAAATTGAATGATTTCCTTGTCTGCGTATGTCTGCGTTGTCTTGTATTTATACATTAATTTAGTTGTAGGCATTAATTAGTTTTTCTCCTTAACTCGTTATTCATACAGGTCACAGAGGACACACGCCTTTATAAGAAAGTACTTTTTACTTCCGCTCGACGAGTTTTCTCATAAGTGAACAGGACAACGTAAACAAATTGCTTTTATATTTTCCTTATTCATTATAATTTCAATGGCTTATTAGTATCTAACCCGAAAGGGTAAAAAAACCCTCTTTGGTAGTGTTTCTTTGAACATGTCGTAATGCTACTTCTTTACGGATGGGAAATCATCAAATAACTTACCCCGCTTTGGGCGGATCGCTGTTAACAAAGGAGCTTTACGGCATTTGAAGGAAAAAACTTTAATCACTTAGGCGACGCGGGAACGCTCCGGGTGTAGGGAGTCATGAGAATATTCCTAGCAATGGGTAGCTCACCATCCGTCCATCTAGTGACGACAGGACCTGTTGACGGCGCGTTCGTGTTCCACGCGTGCCTCAAAGAGCTGTCAGCAAAATAGAGCGGCTGCCAGGGCCACCGCCTTCCGGGGTTGCGGGTTGTTCGAAAGAGATACCGCTGCCCCGGAACATAAAGGGCAAAAGAAGGAACATGGGTCGGTTTAAGTAAATAAAAGTCTGACACTCCCCCCACTTCGCCCAGAGCGGGGAAAATTATTTCATGACTTCCCATCCGCAAAAAAGCCCTTTTGTAAACCCCTTTCTGTGAAATTGCTTGTGATAAAAAACGCCATGAAAGTCGCTCAGTTCTAGTGACGCTTCAAAGAAAAAATAAAAGTTTGTTCCATTGGTAGCAAATCAACTTACAATCAACTGGTATTTCTTTTTAACACTGTGGTGTTGTCTTGTTTACTTCAAAGCTGATTTTTATTTCTTCATCATGAGGAGCGGATGAGATATAAGCGCGACGTGTTCATCGTCATACATCCGGCCAATACTTATGCCCTTATGCCATTGCCATGCCATTTATGTTCTGATTCGACAAGTTGTATCTTCATCTAGATTTTTTTTGACGGAATGATCTTAGATATCGCTAACGATATTTAAAATCACAAACATACACTTATTTGGCACGTATATTTAGAAACCATGACTAACATGTACAAAAAATGTGCAATTCTGACAATATTACATAACTACAATCCCTACGGGTCGGACAACCTCCTATTTCTGAAATCGAATTTAAAAAAAACAGCGAGATGAAAACCAAATATTTGCGATACAAAATATAAACTTACCTACACTAACGAATTGTACACTCAAAATCATTTAAGCTACTGAAATATCTACAGGTATTTTAGCTATGTATCGTTATTCAGACAGCGAAATTGTTACCTAAATTAAATTGCTACTGAAAATGTAACGACAGTACTGACCTTATTCTCTGTCTATTGTTATTATTCAGCCATTTCCATCCTAATGTCCGTTTTAATCTTAATGAAGACTCCATTTCGTTTATACTCAAGGCGATCTTGTAATCAAAAATTTCAAATGTTTATCCTTAATGAAGCGGCGTCGACACAATGTTGTCATCATATGACCATTTATTAAACCTAATGCCAACTGCTGTTATGTACGATAAATTATAAAATAATATTACTAACTAAAATATTATGCAGCACGTATTTTTTTTATTAAAAAGTACATAGGAGATAGAAAAATGAAAATCCTTACTAATATTATAAAAGCGAAAGTGAGCTTGTTTGTTACGTCTTCAGGCCTACATGGCTAAACCGATTTTGATGAATTTTGGAACAGAGTTAGTTGGGACCCTGGAGACGGACATAGGCTTTTTTTGAGATTTAGGACTTCTTAATGTGTGCTTCTAACGTTAGGCTAATAAATTAGAGCGGTCCCCCGACACGACAAAATTTAATCAAAAATTTCATACGTACGGTCAACAGCAGGCCAAGATAACCATTTGCAGTTCAAAATTAGCGGTTATGCCTCCGACATAAAGGTGGCACAAAGTCCCGAGTAGATAGTCTGACATGCTTTAGTTGGTACTTACGTAGTGTTAAAAGCTATTTTTTTTGCTTTTTATAGGGTTTATTTAGCATTTTTAACCTTTTGTCATAATAATTGCATACTTTTTTTGGGTCGGGGGTGTTTTTAAATTTTTAATTTAATTTTTTATTTCATGCTTTTTGAAGGAGCTCCTTAATTTTTCATTCTTTCATTTAATTTCTTTTATGTTTCTTGCCATTTAAGGGTAATTTTGTGTTTTATTTTAAAATTTTGGTCTTTCTAGATTTTCAGCAAAGATATAAATCGGTTTATCCGTTTCATCCGCCACATCCCATTTCCAGCATGAGGTCCTCGTCAATTAGAAATATGAAGAGAACTAGTCAAGATAAATTCAACGAGCCCAAACTCGATGGATTTACTAAAAGGTAGACCAGGGCTACGTTTCCTACCTTCGAGCCGTATCGTCAGAGCAGCTCAGAGGTTCCAGCATCAGGTCCTCGTCAATTAGAAACATAAAGAGAACTAGTTAAGACAAATCCAACGAGCCCAAACTCGATGGGTTTACTAAAACGCAGTCCAGGGTTACGTTTCCTACCTTCGAGCCCTATCACCAGACCAGCTCAGAGGTTCCAGATTTCCAGCATCAGGTCCTCGTCAATTAGAAACATAAAGAGAACTAGTTAAGACAAATCCAACGAGCCCAAACTCGATGGGTTTACTAAAACGCAGTCCAGGGTTACGTTTCCTACTTTCGAGCCCTATCACCAGACCAGCTCTGAGGTTCCAGATTTCCAGCATCAGGTCCTCGTCGATCAGAAACATAAAGAGAACTAGTTAAGACAAATTCAACGAGCCCAAACTCGATGGGTTTACTAAAAGGCAGTCCAGGGTTACGTCTCCTATCTTCGAGCCCTAACAGCAGACCAGCTCAGTGGTTCCAGAAGACATTAATGTTTCAAATGTCAGATCCTACATTTGCTTGCAAGTACACTGAGCGTGGAACATTCCTATCACACCTTACAAACGACCTGATGACCTTGAAGACCTAAACCGATTTCCACCAAACATAGCTAAGAACACTCTCGACTGATATACCTTTCAAACAAAAAAACCGCATTAAAATCGGATCATCCGTTTGGGAGCTACGATGCCACAGACAGACACATACACATTTACACACACACATACACAGACATGTCAAACTTATAACACCCCGTCGTTTTAGCGTCGGGGGTTAAAAAAGGTATCGTTTCGGTAATCTGTGTGTTCCGAATCAGGGCGAACGTCACAGGGCCACTCATTATTGAGCGCGTGTATGAAATATGAAAGAGAGCGCGTGTATGAAATATGAAAGAGCCGGTATTTATTTTGTATGAACCGTTGCCTGTATAACTTGCGTGATCCTAGTTAGAAGAGAAAAATATAAGCTATTAAAGTTGTACTGATGGCCTAGATTGTAACTTTGATCAAAGAGATCAAAGTTCTAATCTGAGACCAAAATCTCCCGGGGTTGCGGGTTGTTCGAAAGAGATACCGCGGCCCCGGAACGTAAAGGGCAATAGAAGGAACATGGGTGGGTTTTAGTCAGTACAAGTCTGACATGCCCCCCCGCTCCACCCAGAGCGGGGGAAGTCATAGGATGATTTCCCACCCGAAAAAAAAAAAAAAAAGACCAAAATCTTCTAAAGCTGAAGCTTAATAAAAAGTTGTTTATATTGTCAGCTATTGATTAAAACAGGAAAATTTTACGTGTGTTTGTGAACAGGATACCGTTAGTAAACATTATTATTTATAGAATAATTCACTTTTATCAACACGTTCAAGCATAGTTTCATAGTGATTAATTACAACAAAAAAAAACACTTTTCAATCCGTTATTTTATTGTTATGTAAGTCTATTGAAAAACGTTGTTTGAACCAAGCTGTTGTAACTGCAGGTTTCGTCTCAAAACCCGGCCATTTTTTTTGGGGTGGGAAGTCATCAAATAACTTCCCCCGCTCTGGGCGGAGCACGGGAGAGTGTCAGACTTGTATTGACTAAAACCCACTCATGTTCCTTCTATTGCCCTTTACGTTCCGGGGCCGCGGTATCTCTTTCGAACAACCCGCAACCCCGGCAGGCGGAGGCCCTGGCAGGCCCCTCTGCTTTGCTGACATCTCTTTGAGGCGCGCGTGAAACACTAACACGCCGTCGACACGGCCTGTTGTCAATAGACGGACGGACGATGAGCTACCCATTGCTCACCGTCCACAGGCCCGCATCTACGGTGGCCGCAAGTCGTCTCACGGCGCCCGACGTCGATGCCTTGGATACGATTACAAAATTTCCCCACTGGAATCAAAATATACTACACATCGTTACCATTACTATTTTAGAAGCAGATTTAAATAAATTAGCACATTGAATCATCACGATCATTGAAACTTATTATTATTTGGTTCTTTTAACCACATTTATCAAACTCTTGTTAAACTGAATTTACTAAACCAAGCAGAATATGCTCAACGTCAGACCTGACAATCCCACTATCTCGTCACAGAATTAATTGCATATTTTGCATATACCTTGTAGTTATGTCTTGGCAAACAAATATTTCTCGTTACTTCGGTCCGAACATAATCCGTGCGCTATCTACGCGAAAGTAACAGCACCCAACGTTCTGGTCGTTGTGTGCTGTTAACTTTCAACACGAAGAAATATATTTAATTAACCTTTTCAGACGTTGTTAATTAGGCTCGAGAGCTGTCGTAAATTCATAATGCAGTGTTGCATCAAAGAGTCCGTTCACAGTGGGTGTATCTTGACTGTCTTTTTACAGTTACGGTACCTACCGTTACAGTACAATACCGTACAGTTGGTTCTAGTTGTTTAGTAGTAGTTGTTTTTTTACAGAAGTTTCTTGCCTTTTCCATAGGAAACAAAATTTTAGAACCACACATCTATGTTCTGATGTCAGTGTTTCACGCGCGCCTCAAAGAGATGTCAGCAAAGCAGAGGGGCCTGCCAGGGCCTCCGCCTGCCGGGGTTACGGGTTGTTCGAAAGAGATACCGCGGCCCCGAAACGTAAAGGGCAATAGAAGGAACATGGGTGGGTTTTAGTCAGTACAAGTCTGACACTCCCCCCCCCCCCGCTCCGCCCAGAGCGGGGGAAGTTATTTGTTGATTTCCCACCCCAAAAGAAAACACTGATGAATGAATGGGATTGAGAATGTGCGTTTGTGTGAAATAAAATCTTTTATTTTTTTCTTTTTGATGTATCGTACTCTGCCGTAGAAGTCAGACAGGCACTTGCTCCAAGTAAAATACTTTCTGTTGCATCCGGTTACACTGGGAGCCGACCCCGATATAGTTGGGAAAAGTCTAGGCAGATGTTGATGTTTTTGTTGTGGTGTGGCCGTGGTTTTTGCTCGTGTTAACAAACTATATCCACGGCGCCACTTTCACGTAGTCGTTAGTTTCATAAATTTAGCAGAGAACACAAAGGTGCAGCTAAATATTCATTGCAAAGTTAAATATTCTTAATGTTTTGTAATGCATACACGAACCAACTTTCAAGCTCGTGTTAAAGGAAGCTGACTCATAAACTGCTCAAGCAACGTTTTTAATCACCGCGCTAGCTTCCCCAACCAAATGAAAATCGGCTCAGTATTCAAAGAATCATTTAAATCGGCCCAGTTTAACTTAAATCGGCTCCACAATTGTATATGAATGAAAAAGAAAAAATGCTGGTGTAATACACAACCTCATTTTTAAAATCCGGTTAAAACGAGTGAGGCATAATTATACAGAGTCCCAAAATGGACACAATAGATCTTACGTGGGCAATGAAGCCGCTGAAGATGATATAAATGACCCTAATCAGAAACCTTCACTACCCAGTTAGCTTGCATGCACTTCTAGAAAATCAGTAATTTAATGACCCATGGATTTGATTTCCTCTGATAGAATCCATTTCAGCAGTTCTATGTATAGTCAGTCAATTTTTAAAATATTTTATGAATACGTTTGAAGCTGTAATTTGAATTTGTAAACCATTAGGATCTGTTCATTTAAATTATTTTCCGTATCTCTGATGAGTGAATCTGCTCAGAATATTTCGTCGCTTGGATCAATCTCCAAATCAGATTACATAGACTGTAAGTATATATTTAGCTGTTCATCCCTCTTACTCGCCAACTCATTAATCTACATCATAGAAGACAGCTCGGTCGGCATGAAGCTTCCATTCATTAACAAATCAGTACGGTTTATAACAGAAATATTTAAGGATTATGTAGAACCAGCGGTAGCGCCTAATTCATTCCCTAATTCATTGAAACACTGGTAATATCGATCGCTTGAATTTAGGAAGATACAAGAATTTACGCTCGCTTATTTACTTGACAACTATTGTTATCATCATCGGCTTTTCCCCAAATATTTGTTGGTTTCAGTTTTCAGTCTAACCAGAAGCAGGTGAATACTAATATTTATTGGAACGAAGTTATCGCGCGTTGTGAAAGGGGGCTAGACGGAAAAAATTAAGACCAAAAGTTGTAACGACACTGTTTGCTTAAGACCCAAACTTGTAACGACATTTTTTGCTTAGGACTAAAAGTTGTAACGACACTTTCTGCTATACTTGTAAGCCAGTGTGGCGTTCGCGTGTTTCTCTGTCTGTCTCTCTCTCTCTTTCATAGAAAGCAAGCCAGTTATTTTCGTATCGTCTTTCTATATCGCATTGAACAGTTGTGTTGTGTGTACAGGTTATTTGTACATAATAAATAATATCTTCGTTCCATACGGGTGTCCCTTGACACCTCTTAAGTTTATCATTATCAGCTTGGCACCTAGGCTATGCCACCAAAAATAAAATAAATTGTCGGTTGTACCATACCTACATATGTATACCATGACTTAGTAGTCGTTACGTTAGTCTCCCAAAACTCCTCTTCTCTCCACCTCTATCGCTTCTACTATTTTTGTCTGTGTCAAAAAAATATGCGTAGGTTAAAAGCCTCTCCATAATCTTAGAAACCAGTCGTCCGCATAATGTAGGTAAATCAAATTGTCACCGGTCAAAAGGTCGTCGTATTTTCGTTTAGAGTTCCATTTTTAGGGCGCCGACAATAAATTCAGCGGTAAACAAGTCACACAGCTAGCTTTTGTATTGTAAAAGGACATGGTTGTTTGCATCCAGTTAAAATTCATAGTCCCTTCCATAATAGGTTAAGCTATCCATTAATCATTAATGCGAGTTACCCAAACAACACTAAAACTATTTAATTCGCCAACGCTAACGACCGCCATGTTTGTATATAACAATAAAAGTTTTAATTAAGTTTGAAGAAGAGAATCCTCTACAGGACGCAGTGTTAGCTTACTTATTAACTAGCTTTGGTAAATAGATACATATGGTATTGTTGTGGTCTTGTAAAGCCGCTGACTGAGCTATGTTTGATGCAAAATGATGTTTGCAATTTATTTGTACCAATTTGTTCTCGTATTAAACATACCTCTTTTTCGACGCTTTCTTAATCTGAAATAAAATAATTAAAGTAAAAAAACAGTTTTTTTTAAAGATTTTTACACAGTTACAGGGGAAGCTAACTAAAAACCGGGATAAAAAGTTTATCACCGCTTTATCTTGAAATATTCAATTTATTTCATGAGCAGGTAATGTAATTACTTGTACATGTATACCAACTAATAGTTTGTCGTGAAGCTTCTGAGCCTCACATAGAATAATCCTTACTAATATTATGAAACCGAAAGTGAGTTTGTTTGTAACGTCTTCACGCCTAAATGGCTAAACCGATTTTGATGAATTTTGGTACAGAGATAGTTAAGACCCTGGAGGCGATCATTTTTTTTAAAGTGAGAAATGAGGGAGAAAGAGGGAAGAAAAGGGAAAACTTAGCTTTGCTATTACAATAAATAAGGCGCAAAGGCAAATACTACAGGTAGGTGCAAATCTGGAAAGGGGAACTGTGTTACCCAGAATTTAACGCGAGCGAAGCCGTAGGCAAAAGCTTGTTACACATATATTGAATTGGACTGCAATAAGCTGAGTTGACTAAATTATATTACGAGCCAGAAATTAGAGATTCATTATAATAAGGGAACTTTAAGTAAAATTTTGATAATCAGCTCCAAGGAGGATTGGCCATTAGAATCTCTTTTCGTTATCCATCTACAATAATGAGGCGCATTACTGGAAATGAAATTTTCTCTCTGATCATTACACAATAGTAACAAAAATGTTCTAATGATAATTTCGTTGCGGGATCCAAGACGGTTACATTGTTTCTCTGGGACTTCGTCTAGCTTCATTATCTCGGCGCGATTCTGGTGGTGCTCAATGGTGGTTCAGGCTTTGAGGAGTTGCAATGAGAATTGTTGTAATTTGGTATGAGAATATAGTGGCAGACTTGTCAAAAAAGTAACAGATATGAAAAAAATCTTGGAATAGAAGTACCTACTTTAAGACGTATCCAAGCGAACACAGTCTGACTGTACTGAACGGTCTAAACTAAAGAATCAAACGTCAAAGTCGAAAAAGTAAATCTGTTCGTGCATACCAGTGGTTTATTCTTTCAAAGAACTCGATCTTGCAAAAACAATGAGATATCGAATAAATGTACCTAAGTATTTTATAAAAAAAAAAGTGTTCTGTTTTATAACCAATATCCAAGGTTCAAGCGAAATTGATTTAATTAACGTCTCAAGATATTGTGAAGTTCGGTCAAGATCCTGAAATAAAATTTTGGAAGAGAGTTACTAAGACTTAGCACCAAATATTGAAGGAACGAAGGTCTTTTCTAAAATAATTAGAAAACAGCTTTGTTTGTATTTTATAATAGGATTCAAAAAGCATTTCAGTGTAGACCAAAATCAAAGCAGAAATATTTAAGATGAACTAATCTGAAAAGCCATCCTTATCCTTACTTAATATTTTAAAAGCGAAAGTGAGTTTGTTTGTTTGTTACCTCTTCACACTTTAATGGCTAAACTTATGAATATATTTTATGCTATTTACAAAACACGCTTTTCGTATTAGTCATGTCACTATTGTAGCAAACATGCGTAATGTGAAAACTAGAAAAATAACTATAACTAATTAGTAACTATTGTTACTTTTAGTTCTTTTTCTAGTTTTCTAGATTCTTTCTTTACTTATTACTCAAAAATAAAGTCAAGGGTGCATTAATACCGTTCTTGCGGGTTGTTCGAAAGAGATACCGCGGAACATAAAGGGCAATAAAAAGAACATGGGTGGGTTTCAGTCAGTAAAAGTGTGAACCTCCCCTGCACCACCCAGAGTGGGGGAAGTTATTTAATGATTTCCCATCTCTAAAATAAAATAAAAAGTAGAGCTTCTGGAGAGTCGTTATATCTACACGCAGTTATTGAGGCTTTTATACCTTCACCTATCAGTTTTTAAATTCTTACCTTTATCAAAGCAAGCACATGATATTATTCGAAAACACGGTACTGAACAGACTTTAGCATACAACTCCATTTAACAATATGTATATGTACACAAAGAGAATATAAGGACATGAAAAATAACTTAAAGAACAAAGGCACAGCTTATTTCCTTTATCCCATCCGTAAAAAACTAGTAAAAACTCTTTTTCGTACCACTTGCTCAAAAAAGTGACATTCTATGCCAGAAAAAGCGAACATAACAATAGTCATTATTAATCTGTTAAAAACAGGGAAAGAAAATTGTACTGAATTTCATTCATCCTCTAGGGGGAGAATGTGATTTAAATTTGGAATACTTACCGTTTATACTGATCTACATCAGCTGTGTTTACACCATTGAGTTTGTATATATATATAGCATTAAGCATCTTTTTGAAAAAGGAATACGCAATACGGTATTACACCTATTTTTAAAAAGTATCTCATTTTGATTCTAGGGTCCTAGTAAACCACCAAAAAAAACAAAAAAAAAATTCAATCGATAAGTGCCATAAAACTGCATTTAAATTTTACAATTTCTATTTTCGCGCGTAAAATCACAAAAACGCTTGACGCCATGTTACTCTGTGGTCATGACGTCAGCTGGGCATGTAAACAAATGCGCTGTTATTAGTCTTTCTGTTTAGTTGTATATTTCACTATAATTTAAAAATGAGTTATTACCCTTACCATTGGTGTGCTGTTCCTGAATGTAAAAACACTAGTGTTAAAACACCGGACAAGTTGTGGATTCAAGTGTCAACTGATTTAAATATAAGAAAAACTTGGTTCAAACTTGCGAGAAGGGATCCAACACAATTGTCCGAAAAATCTCGTTTGTACTTTTTGTGATTGCACTGTCTCCTTTTACGAAACCGTCTTCCATGGTATTATTACTATTATTTCAATAAAAATTAAAATGTAAAGTTTTTTAATACAAAAATAACAGACGTTGCTCAGTTGATAGTTGTCACTTTTTGTTTATATGACCGTTATGACGTAATAATCATGGCGGACACTGTTTCGCTTAGTAAAACAACAGACTAAAAAAGTGAAAACTTTGAAATCAATTTTAAAATTTATTTAGTTATTTTATTAACTAAATCTAACATTTTCCGACTGCTTATCGCATAAGCTATCTGAATTGTATATTTTTAGAATTTCTTTCATGTAGAGTAAAATACCCTATTATTATGCAGTTATGATTATTAAATAAAATTACGAAAACCGACGAGGCCGTATGAGCTTGATGCCTTTGCTTTTCCGACAAAAAAATATTAGTCTAGGAATTTGCCTCGTTTTTGTTTTCTTCAAATACCGTTAAGTTTATTTTAATTTATTTTTATAAATAAGTTAATGTTCTAAAAATACGTTACGATGTTAAATCAAAGCGACAGTGACAGTGAATTGTCGGATTCCATCAGTGCAAATGCTGCCGCAATTGTACTCATCAACAATAAATGTACCAAACAAAAATGTAACTCTCTCTATCAATAATAATTGGACCAATGTTTCGAATGTTAACTTTTACTTTTAATTGTCATTATTTTTAATAAATGCTTATCTCATATTATTATTGTGTTAATTTTTTCGCAAATGGTACGAAAAGTAGAGTATTTTCCTCGGTGATAAAGCTGTCTTAGTCTTGGGTGAACTTAAATCTCTCGCTACACTCAGGACTCGTCTTAAATCCCTCGCTTCGCTCGTGATTTAAGTTTTTAACACCCTCGCTGCGCTCGGGAGTAAACCTCGGGTCCTTCGTAACGCTCGCGATTTAAATCGTCACCCGCGACAGAAGACACTGCTTTATCCCCTTGGTTAATAATCTACTATTTGTTGTAACTTAATTTTAGTCAATTTTCCTCATCTTTTCTTGCTTAATGTGATAAAACTGATTTTATATTTCTTTTTAAGGAAAATAAACACAAGACATCAATAATGGAATCAGAGTAGATTAATAGACCTACGATAAGGGATACATTTTTACCTAGGGATTCCTTTCCCGTGGAATATTTTCCGACCTCTGTGCCGGCGCATCCGCATACATAATTTGTATGACTTACGATTACGTTAGTAAAAAACGTTTTCCTTAAAATATTAAATGAGATAACCATTTGCAGTTCAAAATTAGCGGTTATGCCTCCGACATAAAGGTGTTAAAAGCTATTTTTTTTGCTTTTTATAGGGTTTATTTAGCATTTTTAACCTTTTGTCATAATACATAATTTGTATGACTTACGATTACGTTAGTAAAAAACGTTTTCCTGAAAATATTAAATGACAAAGTATATTTACGGTGAACGAATACCTAACTACTTATTATTAAAATGTTTATTTTTTGTCTTGACAATAGTTGAAATGGTGTTAATGTAGATTTTTGTCTGTTTATAATTATTTCTTAATTGTATACTATGTTAAACTTTGTTATAATCAGAATGTTTGTACCCTCATATTGTTAGAGATAGTGTTCATTAACCTAACCTGACCCAGCTGTGTTCAACAAATAAAAATAATTTTAATTGTATTTACTATTTGTGACTTCGTGTTGTTCCAACATTGTGTCCATACGCGAGGGGGAAATTTAGAATTGAACTGGACAGAATAAAATTGGGTCATATAGTAATTAAGTACAACGGTGAAATGTGGCAATGTTGCTACTATTTGCACAGCAATCGTAATTATTCAGACTATTCGCGGGTTTTCGGAAGCCATTGAAAAATATCTCGATGGTCTCTCAAAATGCCAAAACTTGACTGATAGAGAATGCTATTAAAGCCCCGTTCCAATAAACAAAAACGAGTCGTTTTGCTTACGGATAGTAGGATTTTGACATAAGTCTCATAGAACTTATGTCAAAATACTACCATCCGTAAGCAAAACGAGTCGTTTTTGTTTATTGGAACGGGGCTTAAGTCAGCTATTGTACATGAAGTTTAAATAAAATAATCCGAAAATAACTGACAATTTCCGATATTTTTGGCGACACTTGTTCGGTAACTCTAGTCTCTTTTGCTTTGTAATCCCGTTTTTTTTAGCTTCCGCTAAAACTAACTGTGCCAATTAAAATTTTTCGAGGAAGTCGACGTAGGTCAATTTTATCGATATTGGTTTTATTGAACTCTTAAGAAATATCCACGATATCTAGGTCATGAAATCTAGAGTATAGTGGGTAATGTGAGTAATAGCAGCCACTCGGGTCGATCTTTAGATCACGTCGCGCTCGCCTAGGTTGGTCTATGGAAAACTATGGATGAGTACCCACCCGTAACACACCAAGTTTCCTTCGTACTTCGGAAAGCACGTTATACTGTTGGTTCCGGCTGTCATTTGAAGATCTTTGAAAGTCTGACAACCAGTCTTACCAAGGGATATCGTATTACCCAGTACTAACTAGGTTGTGGAGGTCACGTAGCCAGTCGTTCCATGTAAAATACTAGTATTCAATTGCATCCGGTAAGACGTGAAACCGGCCTCAACATAGAAAAAAGCTGAGCAGATAATAAAAAAGTGGGTATTTATTTAGGTAAGTTACATTAAAAACGCGCGCTAGTGCTAGGGCCTCAGTTGCTTGATTTATATAATAATAATCGTGTGAGTTGGAATATAATCACTGATAGATTACTCACGAACGGCAACACTGCTGTCCCTAAAAAGGTAGTGCTTTGCCTTGTCTAGCATTATTTTCAAAATAAATAAGATCTCGTGTACCACACAACGGTCACAAGAAACATAAGAATAGACTGTAAAACGTTACACGTAATGTCTTAGTCTTCTAGAAACGCTGTAGCTGACTCTTAACGACTATTAACAACAGGTTTTACATTTCAATTGAAGCCACATATAAGACAATTCATCAAACGCCATCATGCAGGAACTCCATTTGTTTGAAACACACCATATTGATTTCTATTGTTCTGTTAGAATCAAACAGAATGAACTGTCGTAAAAAAGATCTATGGCAAAGAATCCTAACAACTATCATCACAGAGATACTGCAAACAGTTCAATGAGATGAGTACTTTTATATGTTTGTTGTCTTGTCGCAGTCACGACGTGCAAGCTATTTTTATTTTGTTCCGAATTTATGTATGTATTAATGTATTTGATGCTTAGCATGTTTAATGTTTATTTTATTTTTTTGTTATTTTGTGTGCTCGTCGTAATTTGCGCCTTTAAATATTTTTCTTTCTTTCTTCTTCTATATACTCGTATGCCAATTTTTACGAGCTAAAATGCTATGATGAAATGTGAAAATTACAGCAACAAGTTTCATCAAAATGCGCACCTACTACATGATCTGCAACAAACGACAATGGCTTGTGGGAGTAACTTGAGCTAAATCAACTAAATCAATATCAGAGGTGGAGTTAATATTACGCTCAAGTTCCGTAAACCATGCGGTAAGATAATAATCATAATAATCGTACCGGAATTAATTTGCGTGGGAAATTTTATAAAAATACATCCTGACAAATTTTCGTATTTATAATTTTAAACAACTGTCGGAATGACTCGGCAAGGAAGATAAGTAACGAGCAAACGACACATTTCAACACCGAAATATTCATTAATATAATTGCTTTACTACCGTTTCAGCACTCAAATTTCTAAAGCCTTGTTTAATAATAATGTCTAAAAATAAATAAGTATTTCTCGCGAAATCTATTTAAGCTCCGAGCAACACCTAAATTTCCTTATTTTTAATTTATATTTTGATGGGTCGTACTCTTGATCTCAAGTTCTCCATAAATACAGAAACAAATTAAGCCTATTTATTTCCATTCCACTTCTTGGCTGATTGCATAATAAAGGATGCTACAAAGCTCTTCGTGCAAATGTATATGACGGGGAGGCAACAGAAATGTTACCTTCGGGCAAGCCTTCCCCCTCGTGCATGTTTAGGATACGGGAAATAACGCCACAAACTGTTAGCTTTGATCTTCTCTTTAATTATTTTTAGAATCTCGAATCACAATGATCACAAATAACCGTGATGGAAATGGATGGAGGTTGTGAGGTTATCCGTCCATGCGCACGTGCTGTCGACGAACCAATCACACTCTACCCTTGCACCATTCAAACAACGACACTGACAGTGACAACTGCCATCTTGTAACAATATCATAAGGTGTAACAAATATCTTAATCAAGCCTCCTTCTGCAACATATAAAATATCGACAAGGTATAAGTGATAAACCGATAATTGATTTTACCATAATTCGGTAATGATAACACTCTAGAATCGAAGCATTTTATTCAGATCACACTTTTAAGAGCTCCAAAAATATTCCACAAAACGCACACTTACGAGAGGGGGGCACTGTCTTTGATTGAAAATGATAACATAAAAATTCGAGATAGTTTGAATTAGGCATTTTTATTTTTGGTATGATATGGTTTATTATTTAATTTTATTCAAGAAATATATATATAAAATATATAATATATATAAAAGAAATTTACTCAAGGCGTCTTTTTTGCATGCATCAGAAAATAATAGGCTTGCAGACGTTCAATATGGAGTTTTAACTTATTGTGATACGGTACTGTACCATCAATATACCCCTTATCTTGTGTGCTCTGGATAGAACACCTCATGAAATCCAATTTGACATGCTTTGAAAACAAAAAGTCGCGCAACAAGAAATGTTTGGTGAATCGCATGAATTGAACAATGTCAATATTTTCGAAATTTCTATTTTTAGTTAGAGTCGTTCTATATCCCTAATTCTTGACTAAATATATAGATGTGGTTATTTATCTTAGGCATCTAAAGGTTGTCTGGATGATATTGCTATTTATAAAACAGGCTATTTGTGTATGTGAGTTTAAATGATTGTAAACGCACCCGCGATACAGAAGAGATTCCTAGTGTGGCATAAGGTTAATAAAAAAAAATACGTGTCTCAATTTTGTGTACCTTTAAGTATATTCTATTCAATCTGATTCTGTCGTTCGTTATGATTACAGGCAATTAGTACAGGGACATATTCATTACCGAACTTTAAGAGGATAAGAAAAGTAACAGTTTTTGAATAGATTAAAAAGTCAAGACTGTTTTTTTTTGGTATATTACCAGAAGTGTTCAACTCTCACCATTGAATTGCGTTTCAACAGTAAATAAACATCTATTTCAGTGTGTACACTGTACGTATCTATTCATAACAAATTTTACGCAAAACCAAAGGTCTACGACTGAATAAACAGTATTGTAATTTGCTGCAAATGATGTGGTATCAAGTAACAGTAGATTCTAATTTATTGGTGTTAGGTAACCAAATCAGAATTACGTTGTAATATGACTTTTTGGACGTAAATGTTACGGATTTTAGCAGGGCCACGATGTTTAATGGGGTTATGACTGCGAATGTTTAAAGCGAAATAACATAAACACTACATTTTCGCCTTTTATCAATAAAGGGTTACAGACAGAGGAGGTATTCAGTAGTACACCCACATTTGGTCTGTTATGTTTAAATCTCATTTATTAGGTGGCGACCCTAGGCAGAAATCTCTGGATTTCTGACCAATTCATGGCAATAAGACTAAGTGGCTGCCACTGAAATTATTGAAAAACCTAGAAAATGTTCGCATGACCAAAATGTCAAATGCCCTTTTAATAATTTTACCCTAAAATTTACATATAAAATTTACATATACATTCAGTCAAAAAAGTATCGGGAATGGATGATTTGTTTATGGTTCCAAATTAAATTTTTTGTTTTTTTTGTAGTTGTTAGATTGGCACAACTGTTTTCCATTTTGGCGCGGAGTTTGAGTTGCATCTGTTATTTATATTAAATACAGTGCTGGTTTTAGTAATATCATATATAGTGTGTATTGCGAATTTCATAATGGACAAAAATATCGAACAAAGAGTTTGTCTTAAATTTTGCATCGCCAATGGAATTTCGTGTTCGGAGTCACTGAAAATGTTACAGAAGGCTTACGGTGAATCGACTTTATCAAAAACTCGTGCTTATGAGTGGTTCAAAGCGTTCAAAGCGGTCGAGATGTGATGGAAGATTTGCCTCGCTCTGGTAGGCCGTCAACGTCTGCAACTGAAGTTAACATCGCAAAAGTGAAGAAAATAGTGACTGAAAATCCCCATTCAACTCTGAGAGAGATAGCCGCCGAACTTTCTGTATCTCACGAGTCGATCCGTACCATTGTAACTAATCATTTGGGTATGAAACATGTTGCTGCTCGGCTAGTCCCAAAAGATCTTTTTGACCAAACACTCAACAAATACCATCCAGCAACCACCATATTCACCAGATATGGCTCCTGCTGACTTTTTTCTTTTTCCTAAACTTAAATTACCACTTCGTGGCACCCGTTTTCAATCGATAGAAGACATAAAGGAGAATTCGCGGCGAGAACTGAACTCAATTCCGGAAGCAGCGTTTAAAAAATGTTTTGATGAATGGATTATTCGTTGGCGCAAGTGTATCGTTTCTAAAGGAGCATACTTTGAAGGTGATAAAATAAATTTGGATGAATAACAGACATTTTGTGTATTATTGATCTTTTCCCGGTACTTTCTTGACAGAGTAGTATATTCATTATGCATAGTGGTGCATGTTCAGATCGTATAGAACCGAAGTATTCAACGCAATGAACATAATTATTATGTTTTCGCACATCATGTCTTATTTGACCGAATATCTAATATCGAGCCTGTAAACAATATCTTTGGTATATCTTTGGTTCAACATGGAACGTATTTCACACACGTGCTTTTTTCTCATTTAACACAACAAGGGCTTTAATTTTTTCTGTATCATCACGGAAAACAACAATAAACAACTGCTCAAATCCCTAAAGTCGGCTGTATTTTTTTTAGACTAAGGAGGTCCTTCTTTTTACGGCCTTCATTTTTATTTTAATAAAAAAAAAATTACAATAGAATATCACAAATAAACGTGATCATTAAAATAATTTGCTAACAACAAATTGATATTAATTTGAGTTCTAAATTCAAAAATTATTTGAATTTCTTATTTTTAATATAATGCTGGTTAGCATTGTCATGCATTTGTTTCTCTTTCAGTATGAGAAGACAAAGCGCGAGGAAAAATCAAATTAAATCGTAGTTTCATATTGATTTATCCGTATAGTTCGGTACGGACCCCTTCGGGGGCTCGACATTCAAACCTCCGCTGGCTCGGTACTGGCCCCGAAAGGGGTCGAACATTTAAGTCATACGACCTCCTCATTATTTTTGTAAATATTTTATTTTCTGGTTAAAAAATAATATGGGTGTGCATTCATTAAGATAGTAGAATAAAAATCTCATATGTAAACGTCGTTAGAAGTTCTTTAATTAATGAGCAAGTTTCTTAATTAACCTTTATAAAATCCATGTGCGTAAATTACGATCATAGCCATTTTGATGGCAGTGTAGGTCGACGCTAAAAATCATAAAAAAATGGTTTTCGGACGTATAAGCTCCACATTGTTGGGCCTGATTAACGTGTCCTTTTATTACGTGCAGAAATCATTCGTAATTGAACTTAAATTAGCAGTGGTAATGATACATTTTGAAATCTAAAGTCGAAGTTTCGCGCCAATCGTGCTTGTTTACATTTTTCATTCCACATTATATCACACGGACGCGAATAGATTCTATAACAAATGAGACAAATATCATTGCAAATATTATAAATAACATGAACATGCCCAGATCTTATCGTAATTTGCAATAATAGGACCATTATCACGTAATATTCATAACCACTACTAAATTCACTTTAGAAAATGACGTCCATTTCTTTTTTTTTAATTTTGTGATGTGTTAATGCGATTATTTCAATCGATTATTTTCTTGTAAATCAATCAACTCGAATAATTAAATTAAGGAATATCAAAAATTTATAGATGAAAATAAGAATAATATTGTAATACGTGTAAAAATACTATAAATATTGATAATAATATTTTTTACGCCACTAAAACCGACTCAACAACAATCAGTAGAATCTGATCTATGGCTAAATTCGCGCCAATTTTATTTTCAGATAAAAAATCAAATAAGGCATGCGCTCCCTGTTTGAATTTATATTAAAATGTTTATTTGCTATTTTATTAATAATTTGGTTTTGTACCTACTATTTGAATGTGAATTGCAAATAGAAATAAATAAGGTTGAATATAGAACGCCCTTATTATGATCTTGGTAGGCACAGTAAAAAAAAATCAGCCAAGATAAATTATATTTGTTCGACAAAATTGTTTGTAGTATAGTTGTATTAGTTATTTGGAAAGCGTTTTCATTCTTTCCTAAAACATGGCTCGTAGGCCAGTGTTCTTGGAGTGGAAGCCTTGGGGTAAAAATGGCCTAGAGGGAGACCACAATTGAGATGAAAAAAAAACCCCGGTACACGACATCAAGAAAACTCCAGGTTCAAAATGGGTCCATTTTGTACCTGGAGTTTTCTTAATGTCGTGTACCGGGGTTTTTTTTTGGGATGTGAAATCATCAAATAACTTCCCCCGCTCTAGGCGAAGCGGGGGGGAGTGTCAGACTTTTACTGCCTAATGTCCACCGATCGATGTTCCTTCTTTTACTCGGGGCTGCGGTATCTCTTTCGAACAACCCGCAATCCCGGCAGGACCCTACCGGGGTTGCGGGTCTGACACTCCCCCCCGCTCCACCCAGAGCGGGGGAAGTGAGGCGCCACGGCCTCCTCATCTACCACCTGACGCAGATCCTCACCGGGCACGAAAGTTTCGGGACGTTCCTGCACATCATCGGGCGGGAGGAAACACCCAGGTGTCACCAATGTGACTATCGCCCGGAGGACACGTTGGAGCACACAGGCAGTCTGCTCTTTTAAGCGGAGCACCGCTCTGTCCCGGAGGAGATGGTGGTGTTTGAAGGAGAGAACCTCAAACCAAGCCAGCCACCGCGGAAGACGCTACAGGGGTCGGGCGCCGCGAGACGACAACGACTTTTTGTTAAAAGTTTAACAGAAGCGGATATTTGATGATTTCCCACCCAAGTGACGCAAGACCGATATAAATGGCGGAATTTAAGGAGGCCTCCTTTAAATTCCAAAAGAAGTTCCTGAGAAGTTTATGAGAAGGCCTCCTTTAAATTCCTAAAGAAGTCCTTAAATTCCAAAAAAGAGAGATACACTATTTAAAAATACTTTTTAGGGTTCCGTACCTCATAATAAATAACAGAACCCAAATATCAAATCTGTGGTCCCTTGAAGCTGTGAAAAAAACAACCCTCCAAGTCTACGTAGAGAAAAGATATGACCGTTTATGTCGTCAGTTTGTACGGAACCCTTGGTGCGTGAGTCCGACTCGCATTTGGCCGGTCTATTTTTAATAGGCTGAACCGCTTACTGCTACGCAAAGGTCTCCTTATACCTTTCTAATTTTTTTATCCAACCAATACTTTTAAGTGTCAATATTTTACAGCCCCGATGTGTACTTGTGTACGGAGTCCCTGTATGTCTAAAACAAGGCTCTACTGCGGAGGCATGGCTTTCTAGGTGCGGTACGGTATGGTTGTGCCGGCTGGGCTGCCTGAATGGCTACCTACAGAATTAGCATGACCTACAAAATTGGCCGCCATTTTCATTTATCGTCATTCAAGAAAACAGCCAAAATCTTTTACCGCGAAACCGTTGACAGCAAATGTACCTCAAATCTGGGCGCATAACAAAATAATTATAGCATAATAAAAAAGCACTTGACAAAATGTCTTTCTTTTATAATCGATATCATAGATATTTGTACAACTATAATATCTATAGTAGAATATTATGCCACCTCCATAGCAAAATTCCTCAATGGTCCCAAAACTTTTTTTTAAAGTTACTCTATTACGATTATCGATTAGGTTGAATGCAACTTTTCAATCGTAATGATGAAACTTAGTATTACGGTCAGCACTAAGAAATGTCATATTGCAACACATTATGTAGTATTTTTTGTCGAGATTTATATCGTGTTTTTTTTATTAATTTATATGTTAAATGGCAAAAATAAGAATGCAGATGGAATGTCACTGTTTTTATTTTAGATTTCCGATTTTATTATCAAATGGTTATCTTGTGTATGTACATTATTTCCAGCGTTTTTAATGTACCTAATTTTTGGAAGGGTGTAGTAATATGTATTTTACACACATTTTGCAATAGATTGACGCCGTTTTATCGACCATAAGAGGTTTTTGGAAATATAAACCTCAAACTTATCGTATGAAACAGCCGCTGTGATTTATTTTTAATAACAAAATTGAATGCTGTAAATTGATGAAAAATCTTGAATTTCATGACAATTCGCGTCACCCCACCGATTCAGCTGATGTGTCATATGTCAAAATCCTGTCGTGCAGAGTGGTTAAGACAAAAGCACTGTTTGTTCTGTTGTTTAATTTCTCAAGTGTATTGAAAAACGTCGTTTAATTCACGTGAGTTTTTGTCAGTGCGGTCTTCGGCTGTATAACGCTCTCGCGGCTCGTTCGTTAATTTCGCCTCGTCTGGAATAACAAAGGTTCCTCATTTAAATCAAAATGTACTATTTCTGTGGAAGCCCATCGTACTTACTAGGAAACCTAATATAACATCCAGAATACATTTATTCGAGCCTCAGATATTTGAATCGTAATGCACGCAATCTGAACCGCTCTCTTTACGATAAATTATATAGACGAAGGGCAAGAATATCACAAATAAACATGATCATTAAAATAATTTGCTTATAACAACAAATTGATATTAATTTGAGTTCTAAATTCAAAAATTATTTGAATTTCTTATTTTTATATTAGGCTGGTTAGCAATGACATGCATTTGTTTCTCTTTCAGTATGAGAAGACAAAGCGCGAGGAAAAATCAGATTAAATCATAATTTCATATTGATTTATGACAAAAGCACTTTTTGTTTTGTGATTTAATTTCTCAAGTGTATTGAAAAAGGTTCCTCATTTAAATCAAAATAATAATAATATTTCTTTGGAAGCCCATCGTACCTAAAACCTAATATAACATCCCGAATACATTTATTCGAGAATCAGATATTTGAATCATAATGCACGCAATCTGAACCGCTCTCTTTACGATAAATTATATAGGCGAAGGGCAGATAGACCCTGAACGTAAAACGGTTTTATAGTCCTCTTGAGATCCAAATAATAAGGGCGTCAATTTACGTTTTATGAACCAAGCTACTAAACATCGTGTTATTTGCAACAAGCAGTAAAAGAGCTTTGAAATGTGATAAGTTTCTTTTTCCTTTTATGAAAAATCCATGGTTACCTCCTTTCAAAAGGTTTTATTAACTTTTCCACAGATAAGTATGTAGATTATAAAGGACCGTCAGAACTAATCACTGTGCGTTCAAAGTTTTGGTTTAAGTGAAACTAGACCCCTTAACAAAATTAATAAATACAGTACTATTTCATCAACACTGAAAAGCACGCCATAAATTTTGCACTAGGGTTCTCTAGGTACTGACTCCATCTCACTAATCGCTTATAATAATAATTTCGTCGCCTGGAAGTAAATTTTGATGTAAACAAGCAGCTAAACCAACTCTTATTTAAATATCACTTAACAAAAGTTCAAATAAATCTAAATAATTGGATGATGGCAGCTAGACGTAATCATTTAAGCGCGAAGTTTAATTAGATACCTATTAGTTACACCTCAATAACAGCATAACAGAAAGCACAATTTCTTAATCCTACTGATATTATAAATACGAGTGTTTGTGAGGATGGATAGATGGATGTATTTTTTTTAGGAAAACTTTGCCACACTAGGAATTACTCCTGAAGCGTGGGTGCGTTTACAAAAAAATAAATTTACATACACAAACAGCCAGACCCGGAACAACTGTCTGTAGGCCATATAAATACGTGCATATGTATATGTTACGTGCGGGGATCGAACCCGCAATACGCAGCGTAGCAGTCAATCGCGCAGCCACTGCGCTTGCGTATGGATGTTTGTTACTTTCTCACGTCAAAACGACTGAACGAATCTTGATGAAATTTTGCACAGAGGTAGGTCATAGTCTGGAATAACACATAGAATTTTCGATATCATGCGGGCGAAGCCGCGCGCGCCAGCTAGTGTTTAACAAATTTGATTACATCTTCTTCTTTTCTCTCATAAACTCATATTATGTTAGACCATTATATAGCCACCTACATTGCTCTAACATTAGCTTCGTTTAAACCCTGATAATAGCAATTGATTGTGGATTGGCAGGACAGGAGGTGGATTTGACATTGGCATTGTGCTTGGGCTGGATCGAACATCCCCAATTTGGCCAGATTATATCTACAGCGGACAACCTGGGCCCGCATTTAATTAAGATTAAGTTGTCTTTCTATAAGAAAAACAGTGTAACACAAAGGACTATGCCCAAAAACGGTGCAATTGACGGCACGGTTGGCGCAGTGGCTGCGCGATCGGCTGCTGCGCTACGTTTCGCGGGTTCGATTCCCGCACGGAACAAATATTTGTTTGGCCTACAAATTGTTGTTTCGGGTCTAGCTGTTTATGTATCTGAGTTTAAATGTTTGTAAACGCACCCACGATACAGTCATAGTGTGGGGCAACGATTTAAAAAAAATATGGCACACGAACGCCTTGTTAGAGGTGCCTACACCTTACACACTACAGAAGTGGCTTTCGTATGTAGTTATTGAACAAAAATTGCTACGGCAGCTCAGCTTTAAATTACATCCGTCTGCCAAAATTC
The DNA here is from genome assembly GCA_905475445.1 of Ochropleura plecta. Taxonomy (NCBI): domain Eukaryota; kingdom Metazoa; phylum Arthropoda; class Insecta; order Lepidoptera; family Noctuidae; genus Ochropleura; species Ochropleura plecta. The sequence continues at coordinate 12,665,716 of FR997731.1, read as the reverse complement.
ACTATGCCAATATGATACAACTTGAGTCCAATAGAGTTTGTACTAAGGAATAGATAGTATAGGACCATTCAAAGTAACTCTTATTTTCGGTTTTGCTAATTAATAAGCGTTATTGAAGCCCCTAACTTGAGGCGTATGTACTTTGAAACTAAGTTGGAATAGTAACTACTGTTTTTTCAGACATACCTGTTTTTTTTCCTGTACTGTTTTTTTAGACACAAATTAACTGTTTTGGATAATATTAGTCGAGAGTTAAATGAAATCAATTCTGATTAATTATCAGCTTTTAATAAAGTAAAAGAAGCTTAGTAAAAGTGACCAATATTAAAAAAATAAATACTATGCACAACTTAATACCAGGACAAGATGCCGAACAACAGTAACAGTTTTTGATAACTAATTCACTATACGATTTTTTGATATCGTTGAAAATATCTGTTGCTAAGTCTTCCATTTTATCTCGGCACTTTGGGTTCCGATTTGGTTTTTGTTCACGATTATCTTCAATGTCATACTCGATATTAATAAGGACATCACCTTTGTGTTTCTTTTTCTTTCCTTTACAATTATGAATATTGTCATGTACATCATCATCATCATAATTATCGTAGTCATCATCATCGTCATCATAATATAGGTAATCATCTGATGGCTTTTTACTTGGCTTCTTTTGTTTTGAAACATCTTGGTAGTTACAAAGTGAGCCAGGCGGGCAAACAACAGGAGCCGCTGGAATAGCTGCTGGATAACCCGCCGGGAAACCCCCTGGATACCCCGGTAGGTAGCCTGGATAACCGGCTGGTAAACCCATTGGAACACCCATAGGAACACCCATGGCAATATAGCCCATGTCAAACCCTTGGGAGCCAGGTGGCCGCGGTGTTGGAGCCTTTGTGGTAGTTGTTGGTTTTGGTTCGCGTGCTGGAAGCATTTTCATCAATGAGTTGAGTTTTGTAGATCTGGTACATTTACTATTTAAAATTATTTGGCCCATCTTACTCATCTTGCTCGGAATCCTGCACACGCATTTTTCATTTTCTTCACAACTTGGTCCTGGAAAATTGTATTGAGGTAAACTTCTTAAACCAACAGGTTTGTCCTTTGAATGATTTTTTCGCAAGTCAAAGTAACTATTAATATGTTTGGGGGGGAAACCTATTATTTTCGATTTATTTACAACATCATGGAAAAAAGGCAATTCTTTTTTTTCGTCGGTAAATTGCGCATTCTCTACAAAATCATATGAATGAGAAAGGAGTTCTACAACGGGCCATTTTCGCTTTGATTCTAGTTTGGAAGTTGCAATACTACTTGTAGTACTTGTAAACATTGATGGAATATCTTCTTCATCATTTTCTTCGTCTTGAATATGTCGCTTAATAGGAATGTTATCTAATAGCTTTCTGGTCAACTTGTTCGATTTAAGACTTGAATTTAGTGTTTTTGTTAAATTGTGTATTTCATATAACACTGATTGGTTTGTTGAAAAAACTGATGAACCATTTTGTAGATCTGGAATAAGGAAAACAAAATATATTGATAATAGGCAAATAAAATTTCTCTTCGTTAAAATGACTTTTATCACAAAACAATTTCACTTTATTGTTACCTTGAAGGAATAGATCCTTGTCATTTTGTTTAACATTAAGGTCATCGCCTTGACTTTCATGTTTCAAAACCAAATTATTTATCCCGGAAACATAAACAGAAAGAAATAATAGTGAAAACACAAAAAACATTACCAGGTAATGCAAAACTGCACATTTTAAAATTTGTCACTACTAACTCTGAGTCGTCTACAAGCTCGGTGTTATCTAGATGGCCACGATGGTCCTGATCGAACGTTGGAAAAATATATTTATGTATTGTTCTTATTAATTTATAATGATAATTTTCAAATTAATCGTGATATTGTGTTGTTTCAAAGGTCTTAATGCAAATCCTACCGATTTCTGTAAGATATGTCTCAACCACACTCTTTGCAAATACAAGGTAATACGAAAGTGACATTCTATTAAATTTCTTATTTATTTTTCATCACTCATTTTTATTAATTTGTAATTTGTTTCGCTAGGCACAAGGACCCAGTCCTGCTTGCAAGTCTTACGACAGTTCTGCAAAACTGACGAGGCGAGATATCAAAGAACTTGTCAACAGTATAAATGAAAGGAGAAACTTTGTTGCTATGGGTTACTCCAAAATTCTTCCACACGCCGCTAATATGAAAAGAATTGTGAGTATATAACACCTCAGCAATTAATATAAAAAAAACAAGCAAGAAAATCAATTTTCTAACACAAATCTATTTTTAGCAATGGTCAAATAAGTTAGCCACTATTGCTCAGCGCTGGGCCGATCAATGCGATCCAATGATCCTCCCGGATTGGGAAGATCAATGCAGGGATTTAGGTAAGCACTTCGACCACATAAAATAATTAGGGTTTGATTCAGAAAGCGGTACTTCTGGGAACGGCTCGTATATCTATATATGTTTCGTTTGCGTGTTTTCGATACCGTTTTTAATAAGTGAAGCAATAAATAAAAGACAAAAATAAAAATAATTGCTATGTATAAGTCCTATATGTACGGGAGAACTATGCCATAAGCGACAATTTTACAGAACTGGTCATAATTTCAGAGCCTTTGACATACTAAAAGATAAAACTCAGGACCCCACTTTGATCAGTAGTGCGCTTAAATCTTGTTTTATAATCGATTCTTATCGTCCTCCTAATTTGACTATCCAATAATGTTCCACGCGCGATGTCAGCAAAATCAAGAGCGGCCTGTAATGGCCGATGCTTCCCTTTTGCCTTTGTTTTCAAGAAAAACCGTGGCCTTGGAATATAAAGGACATAAAAAGGAACATGGTTTAGTCAGTAAAAGTCTGATTTCTCCCTTCAGCTGCACCCACAGCGGGAGGAGTCATTTGAACATTTCTCAAAAACATCTGCTCTCCCTGGAGCGTTGTGTATAGAACAATCGCAAATAAAGTTGAACTAAATTAATTGAAGTACTAAGACATTAAAAAAACATATTTCAGAAAATGTTAAGGTTGGTCAAAGCATTGTCAGCGTTGTGGGTCCATCACCCGGTCTAAGCGTCAAAGGTTTTGTGGAGATGTGGTTCATACAGGTTCTGGAATATGAGGGAAGCGTCACGTACTACAATAAGTAAGTACTGAAATACTCATGTTATTAAAAAAGCCATCTAGAACAAAATATGAAAAAGAATAAGGTTAAGGTCACCATATACATTACTGTTTCTGCCAGCCTACGTCATACCACTGCTAAGCCTCTCCCCATGACTTCACCACCGCCATATACATATAAAGAAAAAAAATGCATGCAAGGAATTTCTTTCTAATTTAATATACATATTTTATTACCTAAAAAGAACGCACGGCAACAAAGTTCTAACATGGCATGTGTCACTTTAATAAACGCTGTCCTTTAGCTTAACCTTTTGCTTGATATGAAGCACTTGTTTACGACGGGTGTACGTCATGCCTACGCTAGCCTTGGGTAAGCTACGCCGTAGAAAGGGTCTGGGCTACGCCGTAGAGAACCTGGTTACGACGTAGCGATACGCAATTTAAAAATTATAGCACTCGTCATGTTGAGGTACGAATATATCATTACGAAAGCTGTAAACAAACATGAGTGAAAATAATTGATATATATGTGAGCATGAGTTTAAACAAAATAGATCCCTAGGTACAGTTACGAGCACTGATATGTTTACAGATAAAGGACATTGCTCTGCTCCCATACGTTACGTTGTTGGCCCTGGAACAAAAAATCTCCTCGGAAAATAATGTATTTTCTATCAGTAGAGAACTCTTTTATGATCTTATTTTTCTAGTGGACTAGCTGCAGAATAGTTATATTTTAAAAAAATGGACTGCATTTCGAGGTTATAATCAAACATTAAAAACGAAGATTAGGTATGATTTTTCATAGCTCCGATTGATTTTTATGACAATGAAAAGTAATATCATATAGAACTAGACAATTATTTTTTCTAACCCCTAAGTGGATGTAAGAGCAACATTATAATGCATAGAAAGTATTCATATAATTATATATAACATAGGTTGTATTCTTAACAGAATGCGTAGATATCGGCTGGCGGGTGTTATTAGTCGCGTAAAATACTATAAAATGTACATTTTGGCATACAACTAGTCCGTGTTACAGAAGTATTTGAAATTCACATAATAAAAAAGACAATTAATTATCGTGTATTCCAATACTCTTTATTGCACAGGACCATTTTGGTCATTGTACTTTGAAAGCGATTTTGCTCGAGAAATAACGATTGTAACTTTGAGCATGGATAAATTTCATATTAATATGAATTCTTGAATACTATGTTCGCACTAAAATGAAAATTCAAGAGTGTAGGAGAAAAATACTTTAACATTTTGTTAAATGATAAATGATGTTTAATTTGCTAGTAGGTTTTCACAAACACTTTTACACGTCTTTTTTAAAAACTAGATGAGGCCAGTGTTTCGTACTCGACTGACTACTCTGAGAAGAAACAGCCGAAACAAACTCAGAGGTCATAGTCTCTTTTAAGGTCCAGACAAAAAATCTTGGTCTACTTACATGAAGGCTATGCAGATTAGTGTCTGAAATGGTATTTTTAAGAAAGCACCACACAGATTTATGCCCCGTTCCAATAAACAAAAACGACTCGTTTTGCTTACGGATAGTTTTGTGTGATAGTTCTATGAGACTTATGTCAAAATACAACTATCCGTAAGCAAAACGAGTCGTTTATAGTTGTACTAGCTTTCGCCCGCGGCTTCGCTCGCGTTAAATTCGGTATAACACACCAAGCAGACCTGCAGTTTTTGCTCTTGCGCCTTTTTGATTTGTAATAGCAACGCTAAGTTTTCCCTTTTCTTCCCTCGTTCTCCCTCATATCCCACTTTTTTTTAATAAAAATTAGCCTATGTCCGTCTCCTGGTTCCCAACTATCTCTGTACCAAAATTCATTACAATTGGTTTAGCCATTAAAGCGTGAAGAGGTAACAAACAAACTCACTTTCGCTTTTATAATATTAGTAAGGATTTTGATTTAAGTCTCATAGAACTTATGTCAAAATACAACTATCTGTAATCAAAACGAGTCGTTTTTGTTTATTGGAACGGGGCATGAGTAGACCTGTCCAGTCAGTGCAAGCATTTGTCAGTTATCGTGTAGCTCGACTCATAACCCAAGAAGCTCAACGACATGACGGACAATACCAAAAAAAGGACATTAGTGTAGGTCCCTAATAGTACTCAAACTGCCCGAAAATCGTCAAAAACGGTTGTCTATTGTTTGCCCGAAGATTATATGCCATAATCATCATTTTCCCGAATTTCATTTACCCGAATTTCATTTGCCCGAATGTTTCATTTGCCCTAAAAGACATATGACATACTTTTAATTGCCCGAATTTTAGATACCATAAGATACGAATGCCATAAGTATTGTTTGCCTTATTTTTATGTGCCATAATAATTATTAGACATAATATTTAAATGGCATAACAAGTATTAGACAAATATTTAAGCCCCGTAATAATGATTACACATGATTTTTTTTCTGTGCATGGATGATGGTGGGTTAGGTCGACGGAGCCCCGCTTGGCGGGGCTCCTACTTCTGTGTAGTTTATAAAAAAATTACCACGAAGGGGATGGCGGGGTCTATTCGCTCGCTTCGCTCGCTCACACGACCCCGCCATCCCCTTCTAACCTAACCTGTCCGAGTCGGGGTGCCCTAAAGTCCCAATTGCATCCAATTTCTCTTGATATAAACAACCGTTACACACCCGATATCGATGGCAAATTATGTTATGGCATATCATAATTATGGCATGTGATAATTAGGGCTTACAATGATTATGACAAATGATGTTTTGGTAAGTGACTTTATGGGAAACAATGATTCTGGCACGTGACTAATATGGCAAATGATAGTATGGCAAATGAGTTTTATGTCGTATGATATTATGGCTGTTGACTATTATGGCAAATGATATTAGAGTAAATAAAATTCGGGTAAACGGCGGTATACCGTCAAAAACAAAGAAAGTAAATAAAAGTTATGATCCACACGGTCCTCACATTTACAATAAACAACTACAGACTAGAAAATATTTACAAAATTAAATTAATGAAATCATAAAATGTCACAAATCAAAATAATAATAAAAAAAGTAAAATTAAATAAAAAATTATAAAATACTAATTGTACCCAGCGGTTTCACCAGCTACTCAGCTCTTGCTCTATGTCAGTGTATAAAATAAAGGAATAAACAATAAATAAATGAAACGAAGAAAAATTTTGACACTCACTGAGTAAATTAAATTGGAGCAGCTTAATCCCAAGCCTTTTTATCTTCAAGGCAATGATTAATATTATATAGTAAGTAGTACTCGTGACTGTACATAGTGTTTGATGTATTGTCTCACTACATTGATCTATAAATGTAATGTTGTTCTTCGGCTCTGCCTTTGCTTCACTTTCTGATCAATTAATACGAACACAAACGTTTCGAGCAGCTGATTTCTTACCTGTACTTATGTTTCATGTTGTAATATTTTCATCACTGGGTCTTTTTACACGACTGCCCCAAAAAAAGGAGTGTTATTTTAGGGTTCATGTATGTTTGTATGTATGTGAGTTTCTTTATTCCATCATAACTTCTAAACGCCTGAACCGATTTACATGTATGGGGTATCGTTAGAATCCTTGCATCGTCACGAGTAACATAGGCTATTGAAAAATTATAGAAATCCAATGTGGCGGGTATGATCAATAATTGAACACCCACATTTTTTTTATTAATTATTCTGTTAATGCATGTGATTATCGTCTAGGATTTGACGAATGGATTCCAAAAACATAAATATGTTACATTGTTAATCAAAACTGTCGATAAAAAAAAAATGTCGTATTTATCCCATAGTGGATTCGTTGAAAACAAACAACCCCTTGTTTGTTTTCAACGAATCCACTAACGCAGATGGCGTTTAGAGTGGCAATTAGAACTAGTGACGCGTAGATTTATAAATAATCTATTTCTATCCCAGAAAATCATAATAATGTGTGCCAAACTTAAACTTAATTGGCTCAGTAGCTAGGTTCGAACTTCGAAGCAGATAATTATAGGCAGTTAAATACAGATAACATTTAAAACACGACATCCTTTAAAAGTTTCATTTTTCTTACTTAATGCTTACAAACTATATTGTGTTTTATGATAATTTTTTATATAAAACTTATCACTAAAAGGTTTAAAATAAATAATTAAAAAAATTAAAATACACGACTGCCGTGTCAAAAAATGAACTAAAAAGAAAAAAACAAGATGTTAGTTTCAACAAAAAAATTCATCGCAGTCGGGGGGGAATTTTATGCAAAAAAATATTCTACAGATTGGTCCCCCGACTGCGATGAATTTTTTTGTTGAAACTAACATCTTGTTTTTTTCTTTTTAGTTCATTTTTTGACACGGCAGTCATGTTTTTTAATTTTTTTAATTATTTATTTTTTTCATTATTGCATTGCAGATCACGAGATTACAAGACTAGCTATTTAACACAACTGTTATGGGCTAATACAGAATATGTTGGATGTGGCAAAGTCAAGTTCTACGTAAATATTTCAATTCATTGATTATTACAATCAAGAACAGAAGGGAAATCTTACTAACCAAACTGTTTTAGGTAGATGAAAGAAATATAATGTTGGAAAGGCTGGTATGTAACTTTGCACCTAAAGGAAATTCTCATGGAAAGCCAGTGTATTCTATCGGATATCCTGCAACTCAGTGTAAAATTGGAATGGTACCAGATGCTCAATATAATGGACTATGCGGTTACGAAGATGGTGCCATCTGTAATAAAATGATGTTTATTTAAAACATTCACTTACAAGCTACCTTTTTAATACGCATGTTATCAAAAACTTGGTTTCTTAAAAGCGCAAATACAGTGAAATCTTCTTGCATTTAGCCTAAGGTCTATGTTTAGCAGATTTTTATGAATGCAAGTAGTGCCACAACACTGACGCCATAAACTCTAATAAATAGTTTAGAATTTGATAAACCACTGATGATAGTTTTTGTTTGATGATTATAATACCTGCAACAAAAGATTAATAATATCTCAATTACAGATTCCAAGTTAACCAGTCAAGGCCGTCCGGAAAACAGTTTACTCAGGATACTCAATTTATCAAACAATTCGGGAAAGCTTGAAATTGACCCTATCCGATATAACTTGAAGCAAAGTAAAGTAAATAACAATTCTAGCAACGAACAGCGGAATCAGAAAACAAGGCATATATTAAGTAACAAGACTTATGGTGGGCACCTTTTTAGGGTACCTCAAAAACGGAACCCATATAAAATAACTTTGTTGTCTGACTATCTATCATGATCCTTTATCTCGGTAAGGCGTTTACGTTTCGAATTAAAATTAATACCAAATACTTCGGTAAGATCTGCGATGCCTCGAGCTGTGATAAAAATTGACATACATACAAATGAAAGTTAATTAATTCTCTACATTTATTTAAACTATCACATTAATTAGTTAAGGCCAGATAAAAAAAATAGTTTTTAAGTTAGAAAGTTAATTGATTATTTGATTGATTTTCGTGAACTAGTTTAGTCGTGACTCGTGATTTTTAGTTTCAGATTATGATCAAATGGAATGAATATTCTTTTTAAGCAGAAATGCATGTACAGGAAAAATAGTAACAAAATAATAAGTAATTCTAGAATTAAACAAAGAATCTGAAAAAATATGAGTCCAAAATCGTTCTTGGTTGATAAGGACACACACAGAACTTAAATAAAAAGTTAATCATAGAGATGCACGATACTATGGTGTAAATCGATTATTGTACTTTATGCATTAAAAAAACTGTGATGACAAACTTAATTACAGTTAAACTAAGCGCGATCTGTATTGATGTATGTGGACAACAGTTTTCCAACGACAAACTGAAGTTTGTCCTTCTACACAGTTTATCTTTTCGTTAAAACAATCTTCGGTTTGTACGGAACCTTCGGTGCGCAAGTCCGGTTCGCATTTATTATTATTTATTTATTTCAAATAACATAAAGACTCATTTTTGACGCAATTTTTTCTTTTAATCTCAGTCATTAATAGGTGTTTCACCTTTACTTACCTAGTGACTGTTTTAAATCTAGATTATTGACTGTTTCCGCTTTATATCAATGGAAGAATATTATTCCATTCAAATCTTTTTCCTAATTTCAGCTCGCGTAAAAATAATTCCACAACTACGCAAACAAATGATTGGAAATAGTTTCAAAAATATGTCAAGAAATAACAATGAGTATCAGTACCAACAAGAACGTGGACACTCACACCTTTACCATGGACACGAACCGCCGCGATACAACTACGAAACCACTAAAATAATAAACGCCGATCAAGATTTTAGGAGATATGATTATACAACTGAACCTCTGACCTCATATCCTAACACACATTTTAGAAGATTCAATCAAAATGCACAGTGCACCCGCAGAATGAGACCACCTCAAGATAACTGCGCATCAAATCAATTCACGACGACTGCAACAGATTGTTGTCCACAAATAACTATGTGTCCGTTTACATGTACTGAAATATCATGTTCTCAGACGGTGGAAGAGCACACATGCTTTACCCCCTACATACACCCTCTTCCTAATCAGTGCGAGTGTACGCAATCAACATGTCCACCAATAAGTACAAACTGCAACTACAATACTAATTGCTGTGATGTACCTTGTTCTACAAATACTTGTTGTCATACAATACTATGTCCAGGACCACGTAGGCAAAACAATGATTTCAATGACTACAGAAAGGCTGGTACGCTTCAAGATTACGATATAATTCCTAACTTTGTAGTTCGAAGTGGCGACCAAAAAATACTTCAGGAAAATGCATCTCAAAAGGTAATTAATCCAGACAATAATAAATCTTATAAGACTATGTATGATGAAAAAGATTCTGATTTAATACACAAAGGTGTGACCGATTTTCCAAAATATAAATCACAAGATCGTGACTACATGTACCGTTCATTTATTTCTGGTCTCAGAAAAAAACGTCAAGTAGAAAACCAAATGTCTCGGAAGCCGTTTTGGCAAATTGAAAATTTTATGAATCAAAAACAGCCCCAGCTAAAAAGTATGAGATTTACGACACTTAAAAATATTAGAAATAGGAATTCAAGAAAAAATACGGATGCACCGAAATGGTTGACAAATACAGAACCAATTACACTTAAATTAGCGGAATACCCTGACTATCAACCAGAACACATTACAGAAAAATACTTATCTTTCGATGAATTAATGCATCTTAGAAAAATTAGCGATGGATTCGCACATTATGACATAAGAAGGAAACAGGATAACAAACAAAAACCGTCAAAAAAAAAACCAGACAAAAAACCAACCAAAAAACCAACCAAAAAACCAACCAAAAAACCAACCAAAACACCAACCAAAAAACCAGACAAAACAAAAGACAAAAAAACAGACAAAAAGCCAAGCAAAAAACCAGACAAAGAAAAACCAGACACACCAAAGCCAGACGATAAAAAAACCAATCCCACCAAAACAAAACCAAAAACAACAACAACAACGACAGAATATACTGCAAATACTCCGTTTGAGAGAAAAAAACATTGTACTCGGAAATTAACGTGTACGTGGACGGGTTACACAAATGGTGGTGGAGGTGGGACAGGCGGGGGAGGAGGAGGAGGAGGAGGTGGACCAATAGACGTAGGTTCCCGAACACCACCCGGGTATGTGGATGGATGTACACGAACACACACTTGCACTCGAGACTACATGGATCGCAACAAAAAGTTTCCAGAACCCGCCAATCCAGATGGATATCCGGGTTCCAATGGGCCTTTGCCAGACGATGAAGATTACTGTGAACGTCGGTCTCTTAATATTCAAAGACGAAATGCCAAAACCAAAAAACCACTTATCTCTCGACTCAGATATTTAGATCTGAATTCAAATATTTCTTTTTCATCTAGTGATCTTGATGTTATTTCGTTCTATACAGAAAGTGTGACTGAGAGTGTTTTAAATTCGAACGATTGTATTTGTAGAGAAAAATATGCAAGACCAAAGAGAGAAGAAAACGAATGTTCAAAAATTAAAGAAGTAAAATGTGACCACTCTAGAAGCTCTTTCTCATATAGCAACCTTTACTACGTAATACTAAATAAAATTCTAAAATCAAACCAAGCTAATTTTTATAATAAACAGTGTCCGTGCAACAGTTCAATAAGCTCAAACCCAATTGTGTTTTTATTTTTATCAATATTTTTGAATACATTTTATTTATAAATAAAAACGTGTATATTATTATGCTCAGTATCATTAAGAGAAACCACTACAATAGTTATAAAATAAAAATATTATGTATAAAGTAGTCAAAACTAAGTGAAATTGAAAAAAAAATGTTGCTGATCTATTTGCTGAACAACTCGGTCTCTCATTCAACTTTAGTTTTTTTAATTCGGCTGCTATCTTTCGCACCAGTCCCTTGTAACTGATAAGAAACCTTTTAGTCGTTTTATGTGTAATAGACTTCTTTTTAATGATTTTCTTGTGTTTACTAGTTTCATAGGTGCATTCGATATTTTGGTAGATGTCACGTTTGCTGTAATTTAGATTCCTACGTTTCCTCTTCGATTGTTGTTCAAAATATATTTTATTATTATTTTTGCGGTACGTATTAACATGTAATAAGGAGTTATCGTTTTCTGAAATATCACAAAAATATGTATCTTTAATAAATATAACCAGCTTACATGAGATCTTATTCATTACTTTTGGGATATATGAGGCTTTTCCGCGATATTTTGTAAAAACTTTTTCATAACACCTTGTCCAGTTTTGTATAAATTTATATTATCCGGTGACAATATAATAAGTGCAGTCGTACTTTCGATTGAGGTATCGGATTCAATTATGTCATCCAAAAAGTCTTTTGTAATTGTGCTCATTTTTAAATCTTCTAGAACCAAATCTGAAGCAGGTAAATTTACGTCGTCATAGTAAGATTCTGTGCTTTCGGAGTTAATTTCCTCATTTTCTTCGGGGAAGAAGTAATGGCCGGTAAAATCGTCATTTTGCCTGACTACTGCTAATTCAGCCTGAACCATTATAGGTTTAACTGAAGGCAAAAATTGAGTATTTGCACTATGCGCCTCAGATACTGGCAATTTATCTAAAAAAGAAGATAAATGTTATTAATAAATACTTTTTTTTTAAATTAGGTATTTAATAGCATCATTGAATACTGTACCGCCATTTCTGAAGATTACGGCTTCAATCAAATCAACTAAGAAAGTAGAATTTACGTGGTCGTTTGAAACTGTTTTTCTTGTAGTAAAAGCCTCTTTTTTACTATAGACTCTGTCAACAAATGCTGCTACGCCAACGTCATGAAACGAATTTTCTGAATGGCTATTAATAGATTTATTATTAGTCGATATCAAGTCTTTGATTAAAGGATCGTTGCTCAATTTTTTCTTCAGTAATTCAACGAAGTCGTCCACTGCCATAATATCCTTACAAGAATGAGTTTGAAGGTGTTTAGTCATTTGCTTCGTATAATCGTACAAATGAGAAAAATAATCAAATGCTGTAGCTGTTTCATTTTCCAATGTAATTTCAGAAGTAGTGTTGTTTACAATTTCAATAACAGAAGTAGTATCTTCAGTTACCGCTTCCCCCGTAAGAAAATGTTGTGTGGTATGTTCAATCAACATTTCTTTTTCATTAAAATCAATCATGATGTTTTTTTCTGTTTTAGTTTGTTTCGCTGTTGATTTGCGAACTGCAAAATTAAAGAAGTTTACTTTAATTATGTCGATACCAAATTCATATTTCAATTCAATAATTATTGTTGCTAAGCTACTTCTTGTACAGTAGTCTTTTTTTCAATCAATTCAATCTAGAAGAATAGGTACAAAGCCGATTGCAATGAATTTTACAAGTTTGTAAACTTTTTTTTTTAAGTCAATACTCACCACATAGCGCTTTATGTAAGGAATCACAAATGAAGTCAAAAGGACACCTGGAGCAAGGGAGGCCGCTCGAATAAACAGATCTATTTCGAAGATTACCGACAGGTGCAAAATTGCATACCAATCTGTTAATTGTTCTGTATTTTACATTTACACCCTCTAGACGTTCCTGTTTCAAAAAAATAGAGTTAGTCAAGCTTATTTCGGTGTTGCTGCTGGTTCTAGGTATTCCTATGGCTAGGGGCGACTAGCCTTATATTCAAATAAAAACTGTATCGAAAACATGAATATTAGTAAAATAATGATGGATAAGATTTTATGGATAAGATTACTTACTCTAAATTTCACGCCACCGCAGCCGACTTGATTTGTCTCCTCCCATACCAGTTGCGTAAAATAATCATAATGAGAATAACTAGTCTCAGAAGATCTGTAATTTGAAAAACCATCAGTCATCAATCCTTACTAATATTATAAAATCGTTTGTTTGTTACGTCTTCACGCCTAAATGACCAAACCGATTTTGATATTTTGGTAGGGTCCACCCTTTATAGCAGAACTTTTTGTGTCATAATTTTATTTTGCATAACAACGGATAGCATAAACTTCACTTCGCAGAAAATTGTTTAGCAGACACTCATTTATCATACATTCAAAACTCATAATTTTGTAAGTCAGAATCATCTCTAGGCATAAACTTCATATCCATAATATTTAAAAAGTAGAAACATCATTATCGCAGAAAGTTCACAGTCAGAATCGTCTTTTGGCATATATTTTACATCGATAATCATTAAACGGCAGAATTGTGATATCGCAGAAAGTTTATAGTTAGAATCTTTGTCATTATATGTTGTCATTTATTTTAATTATTTATTTCTTTAAAATAATATCATTTGTTTTAGTTATTGTTTATTGAATTTGAAATAATGTCATTGAATTCAATAAGTAATTATCTTAATCTAAATAGTTCAGTTCCGGGTAACCTACTAAAAACAATCTCTTTTTTCTATTAATGCAAGTCGTTTCTGGCGTAGGAGGTCACAGTTTTAACCTAACCTAACCTAGCCATTACTGCCATCTGCATAGTATGCCAAGTGAAATTATAACAAATAATCATCGCTCTAAATGATATTATGCGAAATTTGAACTCTGCCAATCGTAATTATACTAAATGTAATTCTGCCATCTTAAAAGTATGCCATTGTTGACTCGAAGTTTTAAACATTATACCAAACGATAATTATATCATATAATTTTTATGCCTTTAAAATGTTCGTTTAAAGAAAATTATGCTAAGTGTGTTATGCCAAATAAATTTCGGAGCATTAAGATTCTGCCAGATAGAGGGAACCCATTTTGGTACAGAGATAGTTGGGACCCTGGAGCCGGACATGAACTAAAAAAGTGAGCGGAAAATGAGCGTGTGAGGGAAGAAAAGGAAAGATTTTTTTTTTCGATCATCACGCTGGTTAAAGTTAGCGTCAGCCCAAAGTAACTATGCCACGCGGATGAAATCGCGGGCGTAAGCTAAAAATAACTCGAGCTTTCTTTGATCTACAGATTTATCTAACCAGTGTTTTGAGTTGACAACCGGGTTTCTACCCCTGGGCTGAACAAAGTAATATTGAGCTCTTTCTTTAGAAATATCTGTTGGAGCATCTTCATCATCAGCCTACGTCAGTTTACTGCTAGGTACGGGTCGCTCTCAAGGCGCCCTTTTTATATTCAAACGCCTGACCAAAATGTCATAGCTGCAAGTAGACTAATTAGCCCTAATTATATTTTTTTATTATAATGTGTGTGTCTTGTTGACACTTCACTTGCCCTTTAAACCTCAAGTTGTGAACATCGAATTAAAATTATATTTGCCTGCATTGAGCACCCAGAGTTTATTATTCCGGCATTTCCCGCACAATATCTTAGTAGCAGCCTGGATCTCTATTAGTGCCGAGTTTGGCAATATACTTACCTACACTTTAAAAGTCGGTCGGTATGTAATTTAAACTTACGGAACAAATCGTGACAGTGTCGTTGCATTAATATTTAACAATTCCATGTACCATACGTCGACGAGGGCCAATGAAGTCAGACCGGGAGCATCACCGTGTACTGTAGCAATATTTTGACCCACGGACATTTCACCTGTAACAGAACAAGTTTCAAAATTAACCAAATAAATTTCAATTAATAATTTTGTAATGTACTTAAGTAAAATAAATCATCTATATATCCTATATTATCCTATCATTATCAAAACATAATAAACTCAAACTCAAACTCAAAGCATTTATTTCAATTAGACCATTACAGGCACTTTTGAAAGTCAAAAAAAACAAGAACAAAAAAATGATGCTGCTACAATCCCGGTCACAAGGCATAATAACTTGTGAAAGTACTGTAGTTGCCCATTCCAAAGCGTTGATCTCTATGGAGAAGAATGGGCAAGAAACTCCATGGACACTCTTTTAAATTATAATATTTTTACAAAATCGTATTTACATCATTCGTGTTGAGATTATACAAATATGTGAGAACGATGTAGAAAGACGTGCACAGTAAGAGCGTCCAGAGTAATGCGAAACTAACTCGGTTTCTGCCTCTATCTTAGTAGCGATTTAATTGTTTTCCTTTCATTTAATTTATGAAGTTTGTTAAAGAGATTATTTCATCCTTATTGACCCTAACGATCTATGCAATAAAAGTACAGAGTGCCACTTTTACAGATTTAAGTCGGTTCGATTACCGTGTGCGGCAAGCGAATTTAAAAAATCTTTGAATTCTGTTTTCTTTCTTTTCAAAAATAAAGAAATGTTTTCTTTGAGTAAAATTTTCTATCTAAAGTATTAAGAGTACTTCCCCTTCAGGTGGCATTACAAAATTCCATCCTGAATACGAGCTCCATGCGGGCGACGCAGCTGATAAAAGCTACGTAGTACCTACTTAGTAAGAATATGCTCACCCAAATCGCGACAGACATCTTGAATGTCCGGCACACGATGTTTAACACACTGGTCTGCCCATCTTTGTGCTGCAATCTCCAATTCTCTATTCCATTCCTATAGATTTCATAAATAATCTATACTTATATCCAACTTATCTACTAGTATTAATACTATGGTTATGCCCGCGGCTTCACCTGCGTGGTATTCAGTAATTATCTCACGGGGTTTTTGGGGAAAGAGGTAAAAACATATATGCTGATTTAGTACTATTTTTGCGAAAAAGTGTGAACGTTTGCAATTAAGCTTATCGAAATTGAAGTGTCTATTTACCATTTCAGATAACATTATTTATTGAATGCACAAGAAAATGTTAGAAAGGTACATACTTAAAACAAAGAAACTATATTTTTGTTCTGTCTGACTCTGACAGTTTGTTGCGGCTATATCCGAAACAGCTGGACCGATTTTGTTAAAATAATATCACGTATGATACTTTTATTTGAGAAAAAAGATTTGGGTTCCGATCGGAATCAATTCGAAGAAATTAAATCCGTTGAATTTTTTAACCAAATCTGATTCAAATTATTTCAGTTAGTAATATGCCGCCTATATATTTTACCACTATTGTATATGAAGTTGAAATAATTAATATGTTTTATGATTCACGGTCGCAGGAAAGAGCTAGAATATTAATAATATTAGGCTTCATTTATATAATAATATGTAGGGTACGACGACACGTATTTATATGACTCTATCTCCTTTTAAAAGTGACATTTATTCCACAGTAAACAAGTTGTAAACTTCATGAAGCGTATATTATTTCTGGGAAACGACATCGGACCTTTTCAAGTTACGGAGATTTTGGAGGTCACACTTCCAGCTTTTTCACAAACCCACTTAAATTTCAATATCTCCATGTGGCTTCTGTGCCTACTATTTAATGCAACCATCAACACAACAATGTCTTGTCTGCGTTACATACAGTCCTACTAAAATCGTGATTTTTAGCCTACAGAAATTCGTGACTTTTACTTAATTACCGTATCATTAACGAAAACAGATTAATCAGAAAAGCATTACCAATTTTAGCATACTCCCAGCTGGCGGTAATGATCGGATTTCGCCAGAGGCTACTTTGTTACGACGACTGTTAATTTTATCCAGAATCATTTGTCTCTCATTTTCGTTCAAAATAGTTTTTTCATAAGCGACACAGTGGCTCGCTGGGGTCGATGACTGAAAGTTTTTAAAACTTGAATGAATATTATAAGTTAGAACTCATTTTACGAGCTGTTCGAAAGAGATACCGCCTCTCCGAAACATAACGGGCAAAAGAAGGGTGGTCACATGGGTGGGTTTTTGTCAGTTCAAAGTCTGGCACTCAAGTTATTTTCATGTGGTAACTAGTGACCTCAAGCATTGACTGAATATAATTATTTATATTTATTGCCTTCAAAAGTCGGCAGCAAGTTCGTCATTCTCCCTCAGATGTCATTGCTTGCGGTAGCGTCGTGGGTCGGATTACCTCCTTCCCCCCTCAAATTTGGCGAGGGAGTTAATGGCTGATCTTCGACTTATGCTCGTGAACGGGTGCGCCTTCTGGTGACTGGTCGTCTTGTTGACCAGGTTTTTGTTACTGTTATTAGTAGCTTATTTTTTTTTGTACTATGGTCCTAGTTTATCACCTATGATTTCTTCACTGCACGTGTAAGCGGGCACACCTGTTAGACTACCGAATTTATTTATGCTTGGGTATATTTATATTTTTATATACATAATTGGTGTTTGCTAGTTGATATGTGACAATGTACCTTGAATTAAATGTCCCTTGTAATTAACGGAATTGTATTAAATCTGGTTCTTTTAACCTGACAGACAGATGTGTTGCTGGGGAGTTTGTTCCTCCACTTCTTCTTCCCAGCTAAAACACTAGGAAGTGGCGAAGGGCAGGGTGTTTCTTTTTGTGGGACTGTTTCTTGTAATGTGACGTTCAAAAAGTGCTGATTATCAGCCTAATTTGAATATATGACTTTTGAATTTGATTTGGTGATTTCCCATCCGCAATAAAAAGTTAGAACTCTTGACGAAATTGCTATAACTGCACCATCTACACTTATTCTTCCCGGTAAGCGTAGATGGGCACCATAATACGAGTATTTACGCTACATACCCAGAAGGAGGGTTATGTTTTTCGCGCCCATGTATGTACTCCTAAACATATCAACATGATGATACTCATAGATAGATGAACAGATTTAGGCAAAATAAATTAAATTAACCGATTTTGGTTAAATTAGATCTGTCTTGGTGTCGCGAATATCACTAGTACCGAAAAAATATTTATTAATCGGCGGGTTTTCAGTGCCTTATTGTGAGGTCGTTTTTTCCGAATTTCCAATCCCAAGTCCGTTTATTACATGTGACTTTATAATATAGCTGGGGAAATATGGGTGCACAATTATCTAATTGTCCCCGAAGAGTTAGACAGAGGTGTAGATACACCTTTGTCTATCACAGAATCACAGGAGTGATGTAATGTTATGTTTTTGCTTTACAGTTTTTCAGACGGTTTCTTTTTTGTGTCTAAATAATGAAATGAGATATTTGAGAGAGTTTTAGCTTCCATAAATTGCTGATTGTAAAATCCACGAGTATTTTATACGACTTGGAAATTGACTCCATTCCTAAGCAAGGAACGCGCCCTTAAAGGTAGTAGCCATAAGGCTGATCCTGGGGCACCGCATCCTGCCGGGGCTGCGGGTTGTCCGAAAGCGATACCGTGGCCCCGGAACGTAAAGGGCAATCTAAGGAACATGGGTGGGTTTTAGTCAGTACAAGTCTGACACTCCCCCCGCTCCAGAGCGGGGGAAGTTATTCGAAGATTTCCCACCCCAAAAAAAAGAAGGGGCACCGCACGAACTTCAGCGAGACGGCGAGCTTTCCCGCCGGATTTCCACCAAGGGATCTGAGACCATAGTCCTCGCGCGCCTTTACGAGTGGCGCGCAGAACCACTACAGCGTGGGGAATCTCCACTGCCGCGGCAATTTGCTACTCAGCGGACAGACCTCCGATGAAACACCAGGTGGCATGGCATGGAGAGAGCCACTGTAGCAACCCGTGCAGGGCAGGCCGCAACAGTGGCAATAAGGCCCCTCTTTGAGAGTGGCTGCGCTACGGTGTACTCTCCGGACACGGTAGTTTCGGGAGGTTCCTGTGTACCTATAATCGGGAAGGAGGTAACTCCCGGGTCCCGGAGCAGCGTCCCTCCCGGACACCTTCGTTCAAAAATAGAACTTGGTCTTTCAAATCAACGAAGATAACAGTTTCTAAAATGTATCAGAAATGACCTTGAAAAATAAGTACACATGACTTACCCTGTATTTACACAACGTATGCTGTTTACTGTTATTGCAATAGTCCGTGCTACAGTAATCTTTTGTTGAACATTTTGACACAAATAATATAGAAACAGTTGTAAATAATATTTTCATGAACATCAACATAATGTAGATAAAAAAAATCACAACTAAACAAACATATCCTTTTACTCAAGATGGCCAAGATTAAAACATTAGAGATGAAAAAAAAACTATGATGTTTGATTACTTACAAGTAGGTATACCTAATTGAATTATAACAAAATAGTTGGAGTTGGTCTCATTAACTGTGTACATAAATTTGTGTAGGTACATACATACATATATAATAATAATAAATGTAGGTAGGTACATAAATGCGATTTCAGTGCTGCACTTTGGCTGCACTGAAAAATGTCTGATCCGTAATACGTCGGTAGAATTGATACCTAGGAGGTAGTCCACAAACATGGGCGTAGCCACACTGGGGCAAGCTGGGGCGCTTGCCCCACCCTGGCTCTGACTTATAAGGTGCCTAACTAAAAAAAATGTTTTTCTTATAAAGGGTCTTTCAAATAGGGCGGGTCGATGTTGACAGTTTGTGGCGCCAATGTTGTTTTGGCGGCATTTATCAAATGCATTGTTATTTCTTCAGTTAATGATGCCAAATCATCATGGCAAGTTACACGATTGAGCAGCACGTCCAATTGATAAAACTTTATTATCAAAATGAGTGTTCGTTAGTGCAAACGTTGCGCGCATTACGTCCATTTTATGGCAGACGCGGTGGCCCTTCAAAATCGACTCTCCAACGTTTGGTGACCAAATTCGAGACGACTGGTTCGGTAAACAACCAATCAGAATACTTTATTTGTAAACATAGGTGAAGTTACAAAGTGTGAGATGTTACAGATAGGTAGGTAGATCCTCTATGTTGAGAGTGTGCAGGTGACTCCGATGCAGTTGATTTCTCGCCGTGCACAAGAACACGGCCTTTTGCAGACTTCAACTTGGCAAATTTTGCGTTGGGACTTGGGCCTACACCCGTACAAGATCCAACTGACTCAGCAGGAGCTCAAAGTGAATGACCATAGTCAACGTTTGTTCGCTAACTGGGCTACAGAACGTTTTGAAGAGGACCCCGATTTTGGCCGAAAAATTATCTTTAGCGACGAGGCGCATTTTTGGATGAATGGTTTTGATAGTAAGCAAAATTGCCGTATATGGGACGACCACAAACCACATGAGGTTCACCAGGTGGTAATGCATCCACACAAAGTTGTTGTAGCTGTTTGGTGAGGATTTTGGTCCGGCGGCGTCATTGGTTCTTACTTCTTCGAATACGATGATGGCGAGACCATTACTGTCAACGGCGAGCTCTACAGATCATGATTAACAATTTTTTTTGCCCTGAATTGAACAATATGGACGTGGACAACATGTGGTTCCAACAAGACGGCGCTACGTGCCACACAGCAAGCGACACAATGGACATGCTGCATGAACGGTTCGAGGGTAGAGTTATCTCTCGCAAAGGTGACGTGAATTGGCCACCAAGATCGTGCGATTTGACCCCGCTAGAATTTTTCTTGTGGGGTTTTCTCAAGTCGCAGGTCTATGCCGATAATCCGCAATCAACCGATGCCCTGAAAATCAATATAACGCAGGCTATCGCTCAGATTGATTTATTTTCGTTGGATCCCAGTTTTTGATCCCATTTTTTAGGTATTAACGATGGGTCCCATTTGATATTACCATTGAATCCCATTTTATGACAACATGTGTACATTTCAGAAGAAAAGTGATTTACTTTTATTAAATATTTCAAAAACACCGTGTGTGTATTTTGGATTTTTTAGGATTGTTGCCACTGGGGAATAAATGAGACAAATGATGTACTCCAAATAGTACTAGACTGGCATGAGTTAAAAATGATCAGGTTTATTTGTGATGTTTATAAATAAATAAATATGAACGCCTTCAAAACAAGCGCCTCTTAGCTAAAAAAAAATACTGTCGTCATAATTTTTCCATATTTTTTTTTATATAATGTGGCCGTTTCTGGCACATTGGTCACAGTTTTAACCTAACCTTTTTTTTGTAAATAAGTAATTATCCTAATCTAAATAGTTCAGTTCCGGGTAAACAACTAAAAACAATCTCTTTTTTCTATAAATGCAAGTCGTTTGTGGCACTCGCCGGCCGCTGCCGCGGCACCGCTCGCTCCGCTCGCTCGGCTCGTGCGTAGGAGGTCACAGTTTTAACCTAACCAAACCTAGTTCCCGGTTCCTATAATTTGTTTGGGTAATGAAATTTTGTCCAAATCTTTTCGGAAAAACGGCAGGCACCCGTTATTCTAACATAACCTATCCACATACCCAAATTTCATCCAAATCAGTCTAGAAGTTTGAGCGTGTTGGAATAACAAACATACATACAAAATTTCGTCTTAAAATATTATTGTGATTTTGTTGTTGGATGTACCCGCATTCAGATGTTTTTAAACATCTGGGATCCAACGGAAATAGTTTTTGGGATTCAGTGGCAATAAAACGTATTTTTTTAGTATTTTCCAAATTTGGGATTCAACGGAAATATATAATAATGTTTTGTGGGATCCAACGCCAAAAATATTAAAGTGGGATCAAAAACTGGGATCCAACGAAAATAAGCGCTCAGATTCAGCCGGATCTATGCAGAAGAGTAATTGAAAATTGGACCTCTCGGATCCGTGCCACCGTTCGAAGCCGCGGTGGACATTTGAACGATGTCGTATTTCATAAATAATGGCATAAATGGGCCTTTCAAATAAAATAATAATTTCTTTAATATCTCACATAATAGCTTGTTTTATTTAATTTCAACATCGACTCGTCTTTGTTGAAAGACCCTTTACTAACAACAATCATAATATCCGTAAGAAAGTTACACAAAAAAATTAGTCGACATCAAAAAAAAGTGCGATCAAAACAAAAAGCGCGCACGATTTACCGAACGGGCAAGAGTGCAGTTTTTACGCTGGGATAAAATTGCATTTTTTTTTTGTGTTTGTTTATTTTCTGTACCTGAAAATATAAACCTCTAAATTTACAGATTAACAAATTGGCATAGGCGCAGAGCCCAAACGGCTCAAGTTACAAAAAAAAACCGGGGAGGGGGGGGATAGATTGACTGCTGCCCCACTCTGAGCCCAAGGCTGGCTACGCCCATGTCCACAAACATCCATAAGGACACAGTTAACTCAACGGGATGTAACTCGTAATTAACAACTCCAAACGAGATGGCAACTGGAATAACTCACGATCTTAATTGAATTTCAAACCTGTAGGCATATTTATGTCACAATGCGAAGCAGGCACATCGAGATCTATAATAGGATACGATAACCAAGATAGAGACGGGCCCATGTCCAATTCAAAGCACTTGTGCTTGTGCCGCTACCTAACTAACGAGCCACACGTTAGATTAGCGATCTTGACCTAAGTTTTGGTGATCATTGCGGGTTGTTCGAAAGAGATACCACGGCCCCGGAACGTAAAGGGCTATAGAAGGAACTTGGGTGGGTTTTAGTCAGTACAAGTCTATCACTCCCCCCCGCTCCAGAGCGGGGGAAGTTATTTGAAGATTTCCTATCCCATGAAAAAAAGTTTTGGTTATCAACTAACTGTCAATGTCAACTTAACCTCTTCATAGAGGGGTTAAGAGAATTTATAAAAGAAACACGTTGTAGGTAGGTACATACACAACAAATTATTACAATGGACGTGAGGTTGATTGATTGTACACCTTTTTAACCATACAATTATAATAGAAAAAACTATTTGAAAAATAATTAGTAATATAAGTATAACCTATGTCTATGCCTATTCATTCCTATTTTATCTAATAGATTTAATCATGGAATTTTATTTATTACCAACGAACTTTTTATCTACATTATTCAAATGAAACCGTGAAACTTCATTTTTACCTACATTATTTAAATGAAACGCCGCGTTACCGTATGACGGAGTGTAACCAAAGTTTATCAGTGAAGTTTATAAATTGGCGGTACGGTTGGTTGTTATGATGATAACCTCTACTAACTGTCAAGTGTCACCTATAATTGGCTTATTTCACTTATTTGTTATTTGTATCACATTATTAAGTTAAGATAGTTGGTTTCTAAGAGCTTACAATCAGTGATAATTTAGAACAATTAAAAATGAGTCGAAACTTAAAAGCAATGATCGGCCCTTCAATTTTGAACTCGGATTTATCCAGACTTTACGAAGAATCACAAAAACTACTGGATAATGGAGCAGATTATTTACATTTAGATGTAATGGATGGTCATTTCGTTCCTAATTTAACTTTGGGCCATCCCGTCGTGAAATGCTTACGCAATAAAATCAAGGATGTATTTTTTGAAACGCACATGATGGTTTCCAAGCCTGAACAGGTTAGTTCAAGGAATTGATTTTTAGTGCTTTGATTAAACAATTATAATATATAATTATATACTTATTAATATGTTAAGTGTGTGCTTACATTAATATCTGGTTAGGTACTTAGAAAGCTAGTTATGCTACAATAAGCTCATATTGTTGCTAAATAACTAAAATGTTCCTTTATGTTTCAGTGGATTGTACCAATGGCAGATGCAGGAGTCAACCAATACACATTCCATATTGAACCTGTTGATAATGTTGCAGAAGTATGTAGAAAAATAAGGGAAAATGGAATGAAGGTAGTCTTCTGATTAAAATGTGATTAGCTAAATTTTTATAGGAAGTTGGTGCAGTTACTGCTATCTTTAAAAGCTGCAATTAGTAAATTAATTTATAAAAATAAAGTACCTAACAATTATTTCGTAACAATGCACTATTTTAGTAGATATTAAGTTAAAACATACTACACAATATAACTTTTTAACCTTTTGAAAGCCAGAGCATAAATGCATGCACAAACCTTCCATGCTGAGCCACAAATTTTTACATATTTTGGTTGTTGACAACCAGTCTTACCAAGGGGTATCGTATTACCCAGTACTAACTGGGTTGTGGAGGTCAGATAGGCAGTCGCTCCATGTAAAATACTGATATTCAGCTGCATCCGGTTAGACTGGAAGCCGACCCCAACATAGTTGGGAAAAGGCTAGGCAGATGATGATTGTTGTTGACATCCAGGGCATGCGCTTGCTTATCACATACATGTGACAATGGCATTCAAAGGGTTAAGTTTTTTTACTATCTTATATGCATATTTCTGGTTTTTCATTAGGTGGGGCTTGCAATTAAGCCAGGGACACCAGTTTCAGAAGTTGAAAAATACATTTCCATATCTGACATGGTGCTTATAATGACGGTGGAACCAGGCTTTGGTGGCCAAAAGTTTATGGAAGACCAAATGACAAAAGTAAGGTACTTGAGAGATCAGTATCCCTTGCTGGATATTGAAGTAGATGGAGGAGTAGGACCAGCAACAATTAGCTGCTGTGCTAATGTAAGTTTAAGTACTAAATTCACTATTCTTACTGCAAGCAATAATGTAATGCAGCAAAAACTGCATTAACAGAAAATACCTTTAAATCATTGTGTTTTAGCATAGTTTTGAACCTTGCATTTCTCCTTTTGCCTGCAATCCTCTGAATAAGGCTTCACAACCCCACTAAGGATTGTGACCCACAGCTTGCAAAGCACTGATTTTAATTAATTAATTAAAATGAGATTGCTTTAATTTTACTTCACAGGCTGGTGCAAACATGATTGTGTCAGGAACAGCAGTGATAGGGGCAGCTGATCAAGCAGCAACTATCAGGTCACTTCGAGATACTGTCCAAGAAGCTATCAAGAAACAATAAAACATTCCTAATGATTATCTGTAAGCGGAGTCTTCCAATATTTTTAAGTGTTAAATCAGACATAATATTTTTCTACTTAGATTGTTGAAATAAATCTCTAAAATGCTTTTAGTTGTTTATTATTAGTCAAATTTACTTAAATCTAGGTGATTATCAGTACCAGAATCTGACATTTCCACTCTGGCAGTGGGGAATGATGAACTAACAGCTATACCAGAGCCAGTGAAAGCCATAGGCTCGTTTGTAGCTTTCAATTTGGTTCTGAGACCTGACAAAGTTATGAGGACTGCTTCTTCAGTCCTAATTGTTCTAGAACCTTGAGTAGGCAACACATTGATGTAGTGGTTAAACAGTAAGCTAACTTCCTCTTCCTTTAATTGCTCATCAATCTCTAAAGCTGCTTCAATACCCTGTAAACCTCCAAATACAATCAGGGCATGATTGTATTTAACTTCTTTTTCTGGCAATTGATCAATGGGAGTACCACTGTCAGAAGTTCCAATGGTTAAATCATACCTGAAAATAAACATATTAAATACTTATATGGGTTTTTCGTAACCTGACAATAACTAAAGAAACAAATATTATATATCTCACCCATCTTTATAAGGACTCTGTGTGAATACTTGACTCAGGTTATTGGCAATCCTAACAGTATATCCCCAATATACTCCTGTTTCAGCCCTTGGGGTGGTCAGGCTGACAATCTTTCCCTTGATCTTCTTTCCTCCTTCCTGGGCAGGGAGCATTCTTACTGTAACTCTGATGCCTGGACTCACAAGCTTATCTGTAGAAATATCTTGGAGAAGTCCAACATTAACCTGAGAACCTCTACCTGGCTTGGTTTTCTTGTTCATAGTTATTCCTTCCCTAAAATAAAGCAAATATTGTTTTCAAAGTGCTAGTTTACATGGTTATTCAAATTATTAACTTAATTTGATTCTAACCTGAATTGAAAGTCATTTGACATTCTAAGGTGATGTGGTGCATCCAAAGGGTTGAGCAGTCCGGCAAATTCCAAATCTTTGTGTAAAGGAAAAAAATGTTTCCGCAAGTATTGTGGACACTCCAAATACTGTAAAATGCGAGCTAACTGTACACAACTTTTGCGTGCTACTATGGCATCATCACCTTCACCTAGCTTCGATTTCTTTGTATTAATTTTGTCACCAATATCATCGTACACTATAACTTCGTCTATACAGAATACACAAGCAGCTCTAGCTATCTGCCCTGCTAAATATGTGCGCAATTCCGCAGACTGAGCATTCTCCAGAATAGAACCTGGTATAGCTATACTAACTGTAGAAATTTCAGCGTATTTCTTTTCCCTTGCAACCTCTTCCTGCACTTTAGTTTCAACTTCACGTTCCAACGCAACTCTCTTCTCACGCTTAACAATTTTTTCCTCATTTCTTTGACGCTTTCTAGCTTTCCTTTCTTGATTTATTTCGCGCCAACTTTTGCCCGCAGGTTTCGTTACTGCAGGTTCTGACATTTTGCCCAATTTTAATAACAAATCACAACATAACCAAAGTAATTCATGCCCTCATGCTGCTAGAGTATTTGACAGCTGATACTCTGTGTTCCCAACTCTCAATTTTTTTTCCCCCAAAGCTTAAATCAAAAACCCTTATAATTTGTGACAATTACATGAAATTCCCCCTAAAAAAGGAAAATTAAACAACCAAAAAAAATAAATGGCCAAACCGATTTTGATGAATTTTGGAACAGAGATAGATAATTTTTATTAAAAAAAAGTTGCTTAATAGTTTACCACTATTATAGTTTGATTTGAAGCAATGATATTAGAATATCATTGGTTTGAAATCAATCAATCGTGTGTGCCTACCAAGCATACCAACTGACTTATCGGCCGATACCAAAATGTCGTTCTTATGACGTATGTACGTGACTAAATCCACAAATAAACGAATATTATAAATGAGTTAAGTGACCAGCAAAAGTGCATAGGCTCGGAATATTGGCAAAATGTGCGATAACGATTATTTTTATTTCATGACACATTAAATCAAGACTAACAAGTAAATTCTACTCTAGCAAGATCTTAAAGCGCCATCTATGGTAAGCATAGTAAAGATAGATTTGCCAGTAGAGTTTTAATAGTTGGCGCGTACCACAGAGTACTATAATGTGCGTACTATGCTGGTTTTGAGCTTAGCTTCAGTCACAGCCTGTGACTGAAGCTAAGCTCAAAACCAGAACTAATCTCACCTGTGACTCACAGGTGAGTTAGCTTGCTTCAGTTGTAAAAGTCGCCAAATAAAGTGTATTGTGATCGCTTGTGTACAGGGCGGGAACTATGTTAGTTAAAACTTTAGTGCCGCGTCTGGAAGAGGGATACCTATACTAGCATGAAAGAGGCTTGGGTCGAGACCGGAAGATGATGTTTATCCCTGATTCCAATTTATGAGTCGAGGGCGTAACTTGAAATCTTGCTCTTGCTTAGTTACCCGGGTGGTGGCACATTCTGTTGATCTAGTATGTATACACCGAGCTGTTCGTGTCCCGGTTTTACCTGTTGGACTGTTAGACACTCGCATCCTACTAGATGCTGTTTCATGGTTCGAAGGTACCTGCTAGCCTTATCTAACCTCAAGTTGAACAGCCATGGATTAATCTATTATTTTGTCATGCCTATTCATTTAAAGGCTATTTAATACATACTGTTAGAATTAAAATTAAATGGTTGAAAATTGCATAAATTAATACGAAGTGTTGCCTCCTCTGTTATTGAGAACTTGCTGGCACCGATTATTCCTAGAATCGATAACACTGTTAATATTATCCTGCGACAATTGCTAAACTAAACTAATTGGGTTAAGTCACAGACATTTAAGGAGTAGGGTTTAGTGCGCGCGTGAGGGCGCGTACTTGCCTTGTGTACTATAATAGAATATTGCTCCAAGGCCAACTTGTCCTGTGGTAACGTCACATGACGCATGCATGGCAACACCAAAACAACTTCACAAATCTAATCTAATTTAAATTTTATTGTTTTGTTGAAGTTACTTCAATCAAGTTACATTTTCATCTATTTATTAGAGTTAAATAGAGTTACATTCAGTTACATTAAAATAAGTAAGTGAAGTGAAGTTCAAGTTTTGCAGTGGTGTGATAAGAATTTAACTACACAATTTATTTCTGAGGCAAGTTTAAAAGTGAAATGTCTTATAACAACATTAAATACGTAAAGATAAAAGAAGAAGTAGGTAATATCTTAACACAATTTTAAATAACATGTGACAGTGTACAAACATAACCTCTAACTTATACTTCGAAATAGAACTAAATAGGAGGCTTTTATTTGACTGTAAGAAAAATCTGTCACCTTTCAATCTAGCTTTAAGTGGTATAACGTGTATACTCAGGTAGTTCCCGTTTACTTCGCAGAAACTTGTTTCGCTAACCGTACCGGTAGGGATAATAATATAACTGTAGAGAAATAACCTGATTATGAATAAATAAATTCCCACGGTAATAAATCCTTTGAGATGACGATATTGCTAAATATACCTTAGATTTAACTGAAAAACCGGGGAAATGCGTGGACTCGCGCACGAAGGTTTCCATACCCTTATCTATCAGTATTTTCCTGCCCTTCTCCCATTCTATTTGGGGTCGGAGCAACACGTTTTCTTCTTCCATTCTCCCCTATACGTCACGGCATCATTTACTCCTTATCTATAAAAACGGCAAAAATCAAGTTTGTTGTATGGGAGCCACCCTTAAATATTTATTCTATTCTGTTTTTTAGTATTTGTTGTTATAGTGGCAACAGAAATACATCATCTGTGTAAATTTCAACAGTCTAGTTATTATGATTTGACAGACAGAGGAGTCTTAATAATAGGGTCACGTTGAACCCTAGAAGGGGTAAATTAAAACTGTCTAGTACTCATGAATAACGTTTTTTTGTTGATTTAATTTATGATGATATATTATTTAAAACTAAGATAAACAAATTATAATAAATAAACAATACATAAAATTGGCGACATAGACATCTATGCGCATAGATGTCTATGTCGACTGACTACCTGCCCAGTGCCTGATATAAACAAACTGCAAAACAAATTATCAGCAGTTTTTTTCAATCTCTTGTGGGACATTACAGCTTGGAACAGTCGGGACCTATTTAAAATCTAGACTTGCTCAAACCTTCCTAATAATGGGCTCCACAAGTTAATAAGGTAGTCCTAAAAGGTTTAACTCAATCCCTCTCTAGCTAAAATATTTTTTGATAAACAAAATAAAAAGAACAAAATAAATGAACAATACCAATTTATATGGATTTAGTTAAACAGCATCCAATTAATGCAAAGGCAATAAAATAACAAAATCAATATCTAAAGTATTTGCTAGTAAAGTAACCGTATAGTATTTCAAGCAAATAAATTGATAAGGCAAATAATTGTGTAAATTATAATTAAGTAAGCCTTCATACAGCTGCTAGCAACACTTATTTACTTGTGTTATCATCTGAGTACTTATACAATACACGTCAACAAATAAATGTGTACAGCTAGGGGTTAAAGTTTAAAAAAACAACTCTGTTATAATACAAAGTAGCACAGCAGTGCAGATAGTATAAATACTATATTTTAAATGTTTCTATGAGGAAAATGTAAGGTGTCTTATTACAAGATTAAATCATAAATAAAAGGAGAAACTATCAACATCATAAACTTAGTCACAAGACTTGTGTCAACAAATCGGCACCAATAGTGGTGCTAAATTTCTAAAACTCTCTAAAATGTGTAAAATAACTTCAATGGATAAAAGTAAATGAAACAAGCAAGTCAAAAGTTATTTCAGACTTTTCAGTTTGTTTTATGATCATGAATGATCATATTTTCAGGTCATGAATCAGAAATTCTTAGCATGAATTAATTTTACATCAAGTCATCAACATATAGAAATAAAAATACGTAGTAAATGGTAAAGAGTAATCATAAACTATTCAAGGAAAAATAATAAAATTTATATGAGACCAATGCCCGGACATTTCCGCTGCCTTTGCGAAACGAGTAAACACTCGAGTAATTGGTGTTAGATGCTGGTGGAATATAAATCTCCTTCCTTTTTTAAAAGTCGGTTAATTAGGCGGACAATCAACACTTTAGTCCTCCAAAATTGTATTAGCTTAAAATCGGAAGAGGACTTCTCAGTGTTTTAGCTGAAAAGCAGAAGTGTCGGGACACACTCCTCGGCAACACATGTATTAAGTTATATGAATGACGACAAAATGCCTAACAAAAACTTCCGTAACTCTCGTTTAGCTCGTCCACAATAATGTTATTCCAGTGTTAGAATTCATTAGTTATCTAGTAACTTCTCTAGAGCTAATTATAGCTTAGTTTGGTCCAATAAACCGAATTACCTAGCGAAAACAATATTTATCACAATGTTTTCGTTGGAAAATATCGAGTTACGTACGTAAGCACATTTTATTATTATTTATTATATTACAAGAGATAGAGACATCGAAAGTCAGATGTTTGTTCATTTTCAGTTGTTGTTATTGTTACTGCCACAGAGCAATAACTTTAGTTATTTTCATCACGGTATTCAAGTACGTTAGGGTTGCCGCTCTCAAAAAAGGTGGATGGATTTTTGATCTTTTCAAGATTAAAAGACCCATTACGAAAGCCATAGAATCATTTTTATCATGATTAAATATCAATACCCACCACGTCTGCACGGTTTCTTAAGTAATTAAATTTAACCCAGTATGATTATATGGTTTGATAATGATAACAATTTTCTGTTGCCCTATACGCAATCACCTTACGTATAAACGTAATCGTGAAAACTGAAACGCTTCTGTGGGATTATTATTTTTATAATGCATGTGCTCCAGTCCTTACCGCCGTAATATTCTAACCCTTATTCAGTCATTCCGACGTAAATCTGCAGTCTATTATCTGGATTTGTGGTCGGTTAAAAGCCATGTTATAAACAGTAATACCTCACACCTTCGTAAAATAATATATGTTACTAGCTTTCGCCCGCGGCTTCGCTCGCGTTAAATTCACACCAAGCAGACCTGCAGTTTTTGCTCTTGCGCCTGATTGATTTGTAATAGCAACGTTAAGTTTTCCCTTTTCTTCCCTCGTTCTCCCTCATATCCCACTTTTTTTTAACAAAAATTAGCCTATGTCCGTCTCCTGGTTCCCAACTATCTCTGTACCAAAATTCATCAAAATCGGTTTAGCCATTAAAGCGTGAAGAGGTAACAAACAAACAAACTCACTTTCGCTTTTATAATATTAGTAAGGATGAGACAAAAATAAAGTTTAAGGAACCTATACTTTTATATTCGATAAGAGTGACAGTTTGACAACCCTACTGTTGTGGTAAACAAGATTGCGTTGTTATCAGGAACCCCTGCGTAAGGTCAAGTGGACAACCGATATAAGCTCTCTTGGTACAATTATCACATACCGTCATTACAATAAAGTAATTCACAAGAAACACACAACATGGCTTCCAATGGAAAACTAGGTAAGTGATCCTCTTTGTATCAAATAAAAAAATACTAGTCTTCAGCTCATTTCATTACACTGTTTTTTTTATTTTTATACTACTTTCAAAAAGAAAAGGGCAAAAAATATGTTTTTCGTTGAAAAAATCATTTGGAATCCCAGTGATATCGACCTTTGTGACTATAAAGCAAGTCTTTATTAACCATGACTGATATTACGATCATACACTTCAAATTAGAGTTGACGATCGTGCCCTTGATTGAAATCCCGGCACTAGACCGTAATGGGTCTAGTTTCGGTTCGGTTTTCGGTGTGAGTTGACCCTTATCCAATTGATCGAAACGAGACTTCACACGTAACATTGTCCACAGCTCTTCTTAGCGTGTCTGATAAGACAGGCTTGCTGCCTTTGGCAAAATGTTTGTCAGAAATCGGCCTAGGTCTGGTGGCTAGCGGTGGTACCGCGACAGCTATCCGCAATGCAGGCCTTGCTGTCACCGAAGTATCGGACATCACTAAGGCACCTGAAATGCTCGGAGGACGGGTAAAAACCTTACATCCAGCTGTACATGCTGGTATTTTGTCTAGGTAAGTTCCAAGACCGGAGGAAATGTTTTTAATCATTTGCTACTATCACCAACAATACTGGTACACCTATACGTACTTATAATATAAAGTTGTTGTAGTGTTTGGTTGAACGCGATAGTCTCAGGAACTACTGGTTCGAATAAAACATAAATTCTAATGTTGGATAGCCTATTTCAGTGGCGAAAGAGGTTTGTTTATGAAGGTAAAGCCAAGTTATTACAATAGCTTTTTCAGCCTTTTTTCAGGCTGAAAAAAAAAATTTTTTTTTTTTTTTTGATAACGCCGGTTTTATTTTCCTATTATGAATTAAATATGCCTAAATTTAAAAAAAAAAAGCACAAACAGTAATGAAAAACAGATATAGTAATTTTATAATACGCGCAGTTTTAAGTAAATGATAAAAGAGCCATCTATTGAGTTGAATGTAACAACTATAGTTCGATTCGATTCCTAATATTTCGCTCGATCTCTACGGTCGCTATGCAAAAAAAATAAAAGCACTTACCGCAAGATGGCGCACAAATAATAAATTGCTTTCTCACCACACATTGTTGAAAACATTTGTAACTATTCACAATGTAAACACCCACTAACTCTTCATTCTTTACCACGGACAGATGACAAACAACAAAGCACACAGAAGGCATATTTTTTCGTGGCACCAGAGAAGTTATTTAAATCATTGTAACCTGATACATTCCAAGCATTATTATCTTTAGAGAAAAATAAACAAGGCCAACAGAAAAATTTGTTTAAATGAGAGCAGCCGACCACCCATTGAATATTGTACACTGATCGATTAAACTGCCTACTATGGGATTTAGTTTTCTGATAAATATCCAAGTCAGGGGTAGGTTTTGGTGAAGTAACGAGATTATATTTTTCTGTAAAACTCAAACTATTTACCTTGCCCAATAACGATTTCACACACTTTAAACCTTCACAAGGAACAATTGCATGCGTTTTCGAATTCATTTTTATTTTTATGAAACTGTAATCACTTTATAACAAAGTTAATTGCACCAAAAAGTAATCACTAAACTTTAAAATTACTAGAAATTGAGAAAATAATATCACAAAAAAAGAAATGCACCAGTAACCGCTCAAAACAAATATGAACTAATTTGAAATTTCTAAACTTTCTATCAAAATTCGCGCATCGCGCATCACACACATTCTCCTTCGAACTTACACTGATTTACACGCACACAGTCATAAAAAAGCCCGGCATTTAACTCCATACAAATTTTCAAATGACGTCATAACAATTTTATCAAAACGTAAATATTTTGCTAGGAAAAAGTGAGAAGTTTACAAGCCCCATAAGAAGCCAACGAGTGCGAGCGAGAAAGCATTAGCACAATGGTGTCACTGACCGTAGACACGTGCTGCATATACTTGAACTCTTTTTTTGTATAGTGTTAGAGCGAGGTCGAGTATCGAATTTCGCAGAAAAAATTTGGCAACGTCGCGCGAATGTTCGAGTGACACAGGTGTTCAGTGAGTGAGTAAACCTGGCAACCTCGCATTGCATCACAATGCGTTTGGCGCGGAATTTGATGTTATTTTTATTTTGAACATTGTTTTGTAGGGTTTTTTATATATAGGTATTGAGTTTGATATTAGGGCAAGCCTGGCTTATGGCTTCTATAGGACCTTCGCCCCTGGCCTATTTATCAAGTAATATAACATTACGCTTAGCTGAGCAGCGGTTAAAACCGCGGAGCACAGCTAGTGTTTAGATTTTGTAAGAGCCTTATGCTTGTCATCAATTTTATTCAGTTGTTACTATAATTTGAAACATAGATGTTACTTAGATGTCGTTGTAGTTCACATCTTATGCAATTTCTATTGTGAAACATCGTCTCCTAATTTCTTTAACTATGAATCTATAATTTTCTTACAGACTGACCCCATCAGACCAAGAGGACATGAAACGCCAGAATTTCAACATGATAAGCGTTGTCGTCTGCAATTTGTACCCGTTCGTTCAAACG
The DNA here is from genome assembly GCA_905475445.1 of Ochropleura plecta. NCBI lineage: Eukaryota > Metazoa > Arthropoda > Insecta > Lepidoptera > Noctuidae > Ochropleura > Ochropleura plecta. The sequence goes on along the minus strand of FR997731.1, from coordinate 12,631,387 downwards.
GTCTCCAAGCCCGGTGTGACGATTGCAGATGCAGTTGAGAACATTGACATTGGTGGCGTGACATTACTCCGAGCAGCCGCGAAAAATCATGATAGAGTCACTATTATCTGTGACCCCAACGATTATGATACAGTTATGCAAGAACTCAAAGAAAGCAAGGACCACCAGACCTCTTTAGATACCAGGTAAAATCCAGGTGTATAAACAAATCGTAACAACAGCCTTACCGTTTGTTCGAACGAGTCTCTAATCAAAACAAATAGTGTAATTGGAAAGACGGAAAAAATTAAGACAAAAAGTTGTAACGACACTTTTTGCTTAAGACCAAAAATTGTAACGACACGTTTTGCTTAAGACCAAAAATTGTAACGACACGTTTTGCTATAGTTGTAAGCCGTGCGGCCTGCGCGTGTTTCTCTCTCTCTCTCTCTCTCTCTCTCTCTTTCTCATAGAAAGCAGGCCGGTTATTTTCGTTTCGTCTTTCTATTTCATGTTGTGTATACAGGTTTTTTGTACATAAAAATAATAACTTCGTTCCATCAAGGTGTTCCTTGACACCTCTCAAGTTTTTTTTTATTAATGTCTTGCAGTAAATTATTGATCATTGTTATTTATAATCTTCGTATTATTAACAGGTCTAGCTCATAATCTTGTAACAGTGGAATTCACAGGTAATCTTGTTCAGTAACATCTGACTGATAACTCTCAGATCCTTTGTTAAAGGATCTGGCAGCCTGGCTGGCGTATATTGTAATGTTATTTTCTTTGCAGGAAGCGACTGGCCCTGAAGGCATTCACCCAAACATCAGAGTATGATCTCGCCATTTCCGATTATTTCCGTAAACAGTATTCTGCTGGACAATCCCAGCTGACTTTGAGATATGGTAAGCACTGGCTCTATGAATTAATAAATTTTATACTTATGAAATACTAGCTTTTGCCCGCGGCTTCGCTCGCGTTAAATTCGGTGTAACACAGTTCCTCTTTTCTGATTTGCAGGTACCTGCTACCTGCAGTTTTTGCCCTTGCGCCTTATTGATTTGTAATAGCAAAGCTAAGTTTTCCCTTTTCTTCCTCATATCCCACTTTAAAAAAAAGCCTATGTCGAACAATGAGAACACAAAACAGTACTAATAAATATAAACCAACTAAATACTCCACCATCCAGGTATGAACCCTCATCAGAAACCAGCTCAAGTATTTACGACCCGCGACAACCTTCCACTGACGACCCTCAACGGTTCTCCTGGGTTCATTAACCTCTGTGACGCATTAAACGCGTGGCAGTTGGTAAAAGAACTTAAGGAAGCATTGGGCCTGCCGGCTGCCACCAGCTTCAAGCATGTGTCGCCCGCAGGCGCTGCTGTTGGCCTGCCTTTGGATAAGGAAGAGGTATGGTGTAGATAAAATACAATATCTGTGTAATCCGACCTTGTTTTGGACCGTAGAGGCAAACTATCAGATTATACTGATATTCACCTTACCTTACTTTACATTTTTACCGAAGTAGTAGTATCTTTTTGGTGCAATCAAATTAAATAATAAACTGTAACCTCGACATAATGCTAGCCAATCTGGAAGACTGGATTTGGTAAATATTAATTGAATATTTTGTTATAGTTAAAAATGTACTTGGATCTCTTTAGACACTTTTGTTGTGTGTATATTTTCCTGTACAATGAGAGTTCCGCATAAACTGATTTTGTATAGCTTAATTGCTCGAACTTAAAAAATGTAACACACACTATTCTCCAGGCATCGGTATGTATGGTAGCCGACCTACTCCCGAGCCTGACGCCGCTGGCGTGCGCGTACGCCCGCGCTCGCGGCGCCGACCGCATGAGTTCGTTCGGCGACTTCGTGGCGCTCTCCGACGAGTGCGACGCCATCACAGCCCGCATCATATCGAGGGAAGTCTCCGACGGAATTGTCGCACCTGGATATAGCGCTGAGGCTTTGGAAATACTGAAAAAGAAGAAGGGTGGAAACTACTGTGTTTTGCAGGTAATTTTGGAGTTTAAACTGGTTCTTTTTAAACAACCGCTCGGGTCGATCATTACCCAATACATACAGAATTTCTTAAAGCCTCGAAAAGCACATTATAGCCCCGTTCCAATAAACAAAAACCGGCCAAGAGCGTGTCAGGCCACGCTCAGTGTAGGGTTCCGTAGTTTCCCGTCCGTCACAATAAGTGTTCTTTACCACGGTAGGTTATGAAAGCACGGAAAATCTTAACATCGACTTTTAAAAAAATGACGTCATTACGCAACGCCATCTATCGAACCATTTATGAACTGGTTTTTACCTTAGCATTTTGATGGTGTTAAAAAAATTGAATTTTAGTTTTGTTCTAAATTGCCTTAGCATGTTCTTGATAGAAGTTTTATGTAGTTATAAGATACCGCCAATGCCAAGGAGAGACCAACCGAACAATTCGGTAATACCCGATCCAATGTAATAGGTACCTACAGCGCCATCTCTCGGGGAATTGGGTTACTAATTAATACAAAGACGTAAGCAAGTAGTTTTCGGTGGTAATTTTGGATTGCGAGAACCGATTTCAATAATTCTTTTTTTGTTTAAAAAAAGATACGTTCAGGATAATAAAATATGTAAACGAAGTTAAAAAAAAATGGTTGCATATACGATTATGCTACAAACTTAGTCCAGAAATTATTTTGTACAACTTTTTGTCTTTTTTGTACAAAAACTGTTGTGTCAATCAAGTTCAAAATAATTTTCCTAGAAAGTCCTTATAAAGCTCTACTTTTCAGATTTTTTTCATATTTTCTAAACTTATGGTTCAAAAGTTAGAGGGGGGGGGGACACATTGTTTTTTACTTTTGGAGCGATTATTTCCGAAATTATTGACATTATCAAAAAATGATTTTAGTAAACCCCTATTCATTTTTAAATACCTTTCTAACAATATATCACACGTTAGGGTTGAAATTAAAAAAAAATCACTTCCCACTTTACATATAGGGTGGCTACCCTAATAAAACATTTTTTTCCTATTTTTATTTTACCACTTTGTCGGCGTGATTAATATACATATTGGTACCAAATTTCAGCTTTCTAGTGCTAACGGTCACAGAGATTAAGCGAGGACGGACGGACGGACGGACGGACAGACAGACATGGCGAAACTATAAGGGTTCCTAGTTGACTACGGAACCCTAAAAACGACTCGTTTTGCTTACGGATGGTAATATTTTGACATAAGTTCTATGAGACTTATGTCAAAATCCTACTATCCGTAAGCAAAACGACTCGTTTTTGTTTATTGGAACGGGGCTTAAGCCATTGGTCCGGCTGTAATTTTTACATCTTTGACAGTTGTTACAGGTATTCATTGGACCAAATGTCTTATAACCAATATTTTCATGGGGTATCTGTACTAACTAGGTTGTGGAGATCAGATAGGCAGTCGCCCCATTTAAAATACTGGTATTCAGTTACATCCAGTTAGACTGGAGACCGACCCCCAACATAATTATGTAGTTGGGAAAAGGCTAGGTAGATGATGACTTCAATTCTAAATCCTTAACTTTACTAACTTATGCTTACACTTACAATTTTAGATGGACCCCAGCTACGACCCCTCTCTAATTGAACAGAAGACTATTTTCGGCCTTACTCTAGAACAAAGACGCAACGACGCAAAGATCACCGGAGATCTATTCAAGAACGTGGTTACAAGCAAGAACGCGTTACCTGATAACGCTGTGAGGGATCTCATCGTGGCGACTATTGCTTTGAAGTACACGCAAAGTAACTCCGTCTGCTTCGCTAGGGATGGACAGGTAAACAACTGTTTGATTAATTACATTTTAAAACAACTTGTCTTCTTAAATATGTTTTTACATACAGTAGTAGTAGTTTTTACAGTTTTTACATTACCCTTACTAATATTATAAAAGCGAAAGTGAGTTTGTTTGTTTGTTTGTTACATCTTTACTCCTTAACGGCTAAACCGATTTTAATGAAGGTACAGAGAATGTTGGGACCCTGAAGACGGAGATAGGCTATTTTTTTTTTTTAAGTGCGATATGAGGGAGAAAGAGGGAAGAAAAGGGAAACAGCTTTGCTAAAACAATAAATAAGGCGCAAGGGCAAAAACTACAGGTAGCAGGTACCTGCAAATCAGGAACTGTGTTACCGCGAATTTAACGCGAGCGACGCCGCGGGCAATAGCCAGTTTATCAATAAAACCGGCTGGCAAAATTTATCAGAACAGAAATGATGAAAATTGTCATCAAACTAGCTAGATGATGACTAAGCACTGGAACGCGCAATCTGCGCAGTGCAGACTGCGTGCCGGTACTCAAACTCTAGTGTTTTATTTACAATCACTCAATTAAGTAGCATTCAGCAGACCTCACTCAAATATATTAAGCATTTTACTGCTATTCACAATTTTCTCGTAGTCAATATGTATTTCATGCAAACAATACCAGCCTAAAAGTGTCCCACTGCTGAACAAAAGTCTCTTTACATACAGAGAAGGCATGAGCGATGATCACCACGCTTGCTCAAGACGGGTTTAATTATGAGTCCAGATTCCTTCATGATGTTTTCTTTCACCGATGTCTGTTAAGTCCAAGTTAAACTTAGAATAGGACATATGAAGTCACATTGGTACTTGTCCGAATTTTAAGCAAGCATGAGAGGCGCCGAGATGAAATTAGCGGCACTGAAATAGTTATACAGTAGAATCCGTTTAGTATGACTCCGGCTATATTGACCAACCGTTTATAATGAAGTAATTATACAGCGAAGTTTGGTTTTCATATAAAATTCTTTATAACTTTGCTTATAGTAACATAACGCTTATTGTGTTCGATTATTCGGGAGAGTCACGAGATACCCGACGACGTTCGGCGTGTGCATGGTTTGTTTTTTTTTTAGGGTAATTGATAGATGAAGTTCCCGCAATGGATGTTATATTGTGATTATCCCTATATATATTGTTTCTCTGTATTAAATGTATTAAAATAAACACTAACAAAAACAGGAGATAGTTTATTTTCTACAAAATTCTTTGTATGACGTCCGCTTAGTATGACGTGGTTGTTATTTCCCTTCGATGTCATTATAAAAGAATTCCGCGGTATTTCAAACTCACAAATGCAATAAAAGCCTATCCCGTATCCGGACATGGTACACACGTGTGCAGACATAAACATTGGTCTAATTCCCTTTTTTATTTGCAGTCTTTTTACCTTTGCCGTTTTGATTCCACAGGTTGTTGGAATCGGTGCAGGGCAACAGTCCCGCATCCACTGCACGCGGCTCGCGGGCGGGAAGGCGGCGCTGTGGTGGATGAGGCGGCACCCGCGAGTGCTCGCCATGCGTTTCAAGCAAGGCGTCACTCGCGCCGTGCAGTCCAACGCTATCGATAACTATGTTAACGGCACTATTGGTTAGTATGACCACATATTTCTCATTATTTTTGTTTACAATGGGTTAGGCCGGTTGAAGTTAAATGTCTTGGAACTGGCAATGCTAGTGAAATTAGTTTCACAGTTGCCATCTCCATTGTCTAAAAGTAAAAGTTCAGTCTCGTAAACCGTCTGCATTACCCATAATTCCTAAATGTGTATCTAAATTTACGCCTTACCCCTCTATTGTGTATAGACGAATATTCCCAACCTGAACAATTCTTTTATAGGGTTCCGTACCTCGAAAGGGAAAAATGGAACCCTTATAGGATCACTTGGTTGTTTGTCTGTCAGTCAAGATCCTTTGTTTCGGGAACGCATGGAGATATTGACTTGAAATTAAAACCATGCGCAGAAATCTGTAGTGCTTTGGAGACAAGCTCCAGTCTACACAGTCCAAAGACATGGCCGTATGTGTCGCAATTTTGTACAGAACTTTCGGTGCGCGAGTCAATTTTCGCATCTGGCCGGTTTTTTTTTTTATATTACATAAGACCCACTCTTAATCTCAATCCTGACCAAACTCGACGATAGAACGGGCTAACTAAAGCTGGTGAAAATAACTAAATTGGTGCAATTTGTGCTCGATTTCACGAAGAGATAAAAAAAATAAAGCCCTTACGATTTTGATGACTATTTCGATCACAGAATACGTCGCTAATGCGGTCTCTAATTAAAAATTCATATTGTACATCCACCCTTAACAAACGTCACGTAAGGCCGCAATACTGTCAAGGGTGTGATGGTACATGGAAATATATGGTATGAAATATATGGTATGGTAGATAAAGGAACCTACAGCGACCTACAAGCCTAACAGTCCCTATGACCCTAAGCCCTATAAACCCTACAGCCCTAACCTACCATATACCTAGTATGTGATAAATAAATATATAAATAAGTTCAGGATGTCTGCACCATGCGACCTAAGGTTACAGACGGATAGTAGACAGGAATACCAGGTTCGGGAAGGATAAACTCACTGCCAATCCCGCAGACTCACGGGACTGATCCGAAGATGGCTAAAGGTGTCTTGGCCACAGCGAGGGGTAATGAGACAAGAATATAAAATTCAAATCTGATTTATTTACAAAATGTTCGGCTTATATACTACTTTTTCTTAACACACACTATTATACTAATTCTATGTATTCTATGCGTGTAAGATGCAACCAAATCATTATTTTAACTGGGCCGCGCGTGAGCCAGGCCGAGTGCTGAGTCAATGTCCAAAGGTAACATTGAACATCCTGGCGACTCTCAGGAACGGGACTCCATTTGGTACAGCTCGATGGTCTCGTATGGTCTGGCCTGGCCTTGTTCAGTTTGTTGTGACTGACGGGTGGGCACGCTGTGTGGTATGCCGTACCGCTGTTGTGTTTGTTGCGTTTGTGATGTGCAGATCGTTGGTTGCTGCACAGGCGGCACCGTTTTCCTTCTTGCTGAAATGGTGGCTCGAAGTTTATTCAACACCTGTGGACCGAAATAAATTAAAACACATGCTAAACTTATCATAACAAGTGAAGTGGTGATGCTAGCGATGTATGTATGAGACTCTAATTGTTTCCAAATTGTGTTTTGTAGCTCAGTTTGTAAGTTTGTTTCGGATGTAACTAAGTGGTCGAAAACTCCTTTTGCCTTGTCTAAAACTAATTCCTCCTTGGATATATCGTTTATATTTGTTGGTAAGATCTGCGTATTAATGGAGAAGTTCATTGTTTTAGCATAAGAAGCTAGTACTGTTGTATTGTATTGTATTGTATAACGGGCTGGTGTCCGCAACTCCACGTCTGAGGCGCGTATTTTGCGTATGGGTGGGAATATTATTCGATCCACCCCAGCTCCGCGAAAAACGTCAGCAGCGCCTTGGTGTTGCTGACGATCTCGCGAAGAGTACCTGGGTTACCGAAGTACTTTGCCCTGTATGGGGCAACCTCTGGGCAGTGCAGAAGCACGTGGGCTGCTGTTTCGTCTACCTCCATGCAGGCTCGGCACAGTGGGCTGTCTGTGACTCCTAAGACAAAGAGGTGTTTATTAAAAGAGCCATGGCCAGTAATGGCTGCTGTAATTGTGCGCAGCTGTGGTTTTGTCATCCGTAGCGCCTGTTTAGTGAAGCGGCCGTCGATACTAGGAAGAGCTTCCTTGGCCTGCCTGCACTCACCGTGGTCCTGCCACAGTTTGTGGTGTTGTTCTCTGGTGCGTTTCCTTACCAGTGTACGTAGGTACCCAAATGGTAGTGGCACGATAGGTGCGGGTCCCACTGGTACCATGCTCGATCCCCTTCTAGCAAGTTCGTCCGCAGCGTCGTTGCCTCGGGAGTCGCTGTGTCCTTTGATCCATTGGATAGTTAATTTGTTGAGATTACCAACCTTATTTAGGCGCTGGTGACACTCATGTATTAGCCCACAATTGACTGTTTGGCTGTTTAGTGCTTGCAGTACAGCCATGCTGTCCGAAAGTATGCGAATAGAGTGGTCCTCAACCTTCCTTGCCGTGATGGCTGACGCGGCTAGGGAGATGCCCATGCATTCTGCCTGAAACACCGTGTTGTGGACCCCCAGAGGTGCGGCTATGTGGATGTTGAGGTCCTCTGAGAAGACTCCGGCTCCCGTGCCAGTACCTGTTTTGGATCCGTCTGTGAAGATTCTTACCTCTGCGGGGCATAGCCCTTCGCAACGGTGGTCTTCATGGAGCTGGATTTTGTATTTCTTATCGAATACGAATTGTTTGGGTATCCGATCGTTTATTGCTTTGGCTATTGGGAACTCGTTGTAAAACTCCTCCAGCGCCTTTGTATGCTGTGTATATTTCTTACCCCATAAATGCAGTGTTTTGAGACGTAATGCCGCCGTCGTTGCCTCCTGCTGAATGAACAGGTGGAGCGGTGGGAGTTCTAGCATGGCTTCAAGGGCTGCAGTCGGAGTAGTCCTCATGCAGCCAGTGATCGCCGTGCAGGCAAGCCTCTGCATACGTTGAAGTTTAGCTGAGGCTGTCACCAATTTGGTGCGGGGCCACCATACCACGGCCCCGTACGTGACCATAGGTCGGATTACCGCGCAGTAAAGCCAGAGGATGATTTTGGGAGACAGCCCCCACCTCTTACCTATCATCCCTCTGCACTGCCAAAAGGTGATACAGGCTCTGTTTAGTTTATTGTCTAAGTGACTGCTCCAGTTTAACTTACTATCCAGGATGACGCCTAGGTATTTCACCTCGCTGGCTAATTGGAGTTCAGTATCGAATAGTTTGGGTAGGCGGTAAGGTCCTAGTGTTCGCTTTTGGGTGAACATGACTAGTTCAGTTTTATTGGGGTTTACAGACAGGTCGAAATCCCTGCACCATCCTTCAACGATGCGTAGGGCCTGTTGGGTAAGGTTGCAGATTGTCCCCGTCACCTTCCCTGAAATGAGGATGGTGAGGTCGTCTGCGTACCCGATTGTAAAGAAGTGGTTCGCGTTGAGTTTTGTGATAAGGTCGTTTATCACCAGGTTCCAGAGGAGCGGAGATAGTACCCCTCCTTGAGGACAGCCTCTCGCTATCAAGGCCATCTCCTGTACTTCTGCAAGGCGAACCACTCGTTCACTTAGCATATTAGTGATCCAGTCTATCATTACCTGTTCCACTCCGTGTCGAGACAGAGCGTTACGGATGCTGGAAAAGTTAGTTCTGTCGAAGGCTCCTTCGATATCTATGAAGGTTCCTAGACAGGTTCCCTTCTGGTGTATAGCTTCTTCTATTCGGCTGACCACTAGGTGGAGAGCTGATTCGGTAGACTTACCCGAGCTGTATGCATGTTGGTTGTCGTGGAGTGGTATTGTTTTTAAAACGCCGTCCCTCAGCTCTCTTTCGCAGATCCTCTCCATGGTTTTTAGAAGGAAGGAAGTCAGACTGATTGGTCGGTGGGCTTTGGCGTTTGTGTAGTCACCCTTACCTGGCTTAGGGATGAATATAACCTTCACTTCCCTCCATCCTTTAGGAACGTATCGGAAGGCTAGGCACGCTCTCATTATGGGCAGCAGTTTACTGGCAACGGATGTGCTACCCCACTGCAGTAGAGCAGGGAAGATGCCGTCTGGGCCTGCCGCCTTGAAAGGATGGAAGCAACGGATCGCCCACTGGATTTTCTCCAGTGTTATCACCTTGTTAGCGTAATGCCAGTCGTTTACTGATGGCGTTTGAGTTGTCTCTGTCCAGTCAATCACCTGTGTAAATGCGCATCCTGGGAAGTGAGTTTCAATGAGGACGCGCATCGCCTCTTCTGGTGATGTGGTGAGTGTATTGTCAGGTTTTCGGAGAACAGTAGGCCCAGGTGTTTTTTGCTGTGCCAGTATTTTCCTTACCCTATTAGCTTGTTGACAAGATTCGATGTTGCCACAGTACTTGCGCCACCCTGTGGTGCTCCTGAATCTTATGCATTTTTTGTAGCTGGATTTGGCCGCGTAGTAGGCGTCCCAATCCTTGTCCGCCCAAGTATTCATAGCTCTGTTTAGAGCTTGTCTTACCTTGCTGCGCTTACGCTCCAGTTCCGCTCCCCACCATGGTTGTTTCCCTGATGTGTTTGGCGGAACGGTTTCGGGGCAGGTAGTCTGGTAGCTGTCTAGCATTGACTTGGTGAGCTGACTTACCCGCTCTTCAATCTGCGGTGTGCTCTCGTAAGTCACCCAGTCGTCAATTGACACCAGCTTGTTTTCAAGGGTGCGTGTATATGCAGCACGGTCTGTGTTGCGCGGGTTGCGCCGTGGCAGTGTAGGTGTTACAGTAACCTGGATATCGAAGCGGATCCACCTGTGGTCCGAGCAGGAGGCCTCCTTGGAGACCTGCCATCCGGTGGTGGTTGCCGCTGCGCCCTCCGAGGCCAGAGTAAGGTCTATAATTGTACGGCTACGCCTGGTTACAAAGGTCGGTTCAGAACCTGTGTTTAGTAGGGTTAAGTTGGTTGAGAACAGATAGTCTACTAAAGTCTTACCCCTTTCATTCTGCGTGTCCATGCCCCACAGAGGGTGGTGGGCGTTGGCATCGGCCCCTATGATAACCTCCAGCCCGGTGCACTCGCAATGTCTTACGAGGCGGGCGAGGTCATGCGGGGGCGGTTCCTCAGCCTCAGGCATATATACCGAGGCGAGGGCAATTTCCACCTCTGTGTCGTCACGCTGTATAGTCAGCCTAGCTGCAGAGATATCCCTGCAACAGAAATCTGTTAGTGGCTGTGTTTTTAGGTTTTCTGTAGTATAGATACACGATCTGGGTTGGTCGTGGTCTGTAGTAACTATAAGCTTACCCCTAAGATTGGAGAGGCCTTGTATGCGGCCAGCCCTGATCCACGGCTCCTGGATCAGAGCGATGGCTGTTTGTTGAACCTCCAACCACTTCCGTAGCTGAGCCGTCGCGGTCTGACTGTGGTGGAGGTTAGCCTGCAGAACCCTACAGGTCGACGAAAGGGACGCCATCGCTGGTCGCGCCCTCCTCGTCACCTGCTAGTCGCAGCCCGGCGAACAGGTCGCCCGCGTCGAAGCCCTCCTCCCCGGGGTCCGAAACCGACGACAGGATGATGTCGTCGATCTCTTCTCCCGATGAGAGGACGGCGTCCACGCTGGGGGCGGAGTCCACGGCCGGCGCTGCTGCTGCAGGAGTGTCCGCGGGTGGCTCCGCGGAGTTTGGTGTCGGAGGTTTCTCATCCTCCGGTTTCGCGACCATGGTTTCTGTGGTCGGATCCCAACCCTGAGGGACATCGGCAAATTTGCCGTTCGGGCCCTGGAATTTAATGTACACCGTCCCTGCGCAAAATGAGAGACGGCGTTCGGCTTTCATCAGGGCCGGAATTTGGTCCTCAGGGATGCCAACCACAATGTACCATGCCGCGGCCTGTTTGTCGCCGTGCAGCAGTACCCACCTCCTGATGTCCACCCAGGAGTTTTGGTAACACAGGGCTCGCCCAATACTGGTCGGCTCTGTGAACATCCCCTGCTCATTGGGGATGAGTATGCCGCATCGTACGCGGCGCTGGATCTCCGACTGCCTCTTGATCACCAGCGAAGTGCCGGCGGGAAGAGGCATCTCGGAGACGAGTTTCCCCAGCCAGGCCAGCGTGTGTTCGGTGCCGCACCACAGCCTAAGGACCCCACCGGCGAAAATCGGTTTGGCCCTGAAGTTCGGTGCGGGGACGTCCGGTTTGGGGGAGCAGGACTCAGCAATGATCTGCTTCTGTATGGCTGCTAGCACCTGCTCCGACACCTCCCTGCTGATGAGCCCCGTGCGGCCGCATGTGACTGCGACGTCGAGGTTGGTGCTAGCAGCTTGGGCGTAGCTCTGGTGGGCGACCCGTTTGGATCTATCAAGACACGGCCGCTTGTGCTCGCCACGAGGGGATGAGGTCTCGTTGAGAGCTCGCTTGGCCGCGGTCTGATCCATCCGAACGGGCCGCTGGTTCCTCTGCTGGCCCTGTACCTCCGCGCTAGTACTGTTACAGTTGTTGTTCTTTTTGCAGCAAGTATGTTGTTAAGTGTTTTAATGACGCAATTCTCGGAGATGTGTAGAATTCCGACATCATGAATAGTAATTTCTTTTCTTTGACCGTCACACACAATCGATATGGCTACGGATTTAGTTGTAATGAAAAGCCAGGTGTTTTGCATGTATAATTGCTTCCATACAACATCCGTCGATATTTTGTAGGTCTTTGACGTGCATTGGGTGTGGGTGTAATTCTCTGTTCTAAAGAGTTGTTCAACTATGCAATTTTTATTTAATTGCATGTTCTTGACAGCTACAGGATAGCAGACAAACCCTGCATCACTATGAAGACAGTCTTTAAATTCTTCTTGATTTAATTCAAAGTAGCGCTCGTTGTTGTAATCGAAACCCATAAATGTCTGCTGAATAGTTAAGCACTCGAATGATCCATCTGTTTTTCTCTCTGGAATTGATGTTACGTGTATCAGAGTATACTTTGTTATATCGTGTATTGGGAAATAAGCGTACACTCTTATGTGCGTAGTATTTACATTCATCTCAGTGTGTATTATTTGATCCTGAATAATTTTTAAGTTTGATGGTAGTTTTTGATTGGCCATTTTTATTATGTTGCTGATGTGTTTTGGTGTTAGTATACTATATATAGTTGCTTTTTGTAAATATATTTCAAGTAACCCTTTATAGTAGTCCATAATCTCATTTATAAAATTGTTTGCTAACTCGTAGGTTTGCATTACTTGTATCTTAATATGATTTTTGTCAATCGATTTATACCAAACATTGTGGTTATTCATGAATGATATTGCTTCATTTAGTTTTGCTTGGAACTTCTCTAACTTTTTCTGGATTTGTTCTTCGGTTTGGTTTACACCTGCGATGGTAGATATCATTATCTTTGTTTGATGGTTGGCAGCGTCTATAAGTTTCTGCTGATTGTTATTCAATGTATCTATGTCCCTGTACACTTCATCGTTAACTCCGAACACCGATGTTAAAAGTTGTCCCAAGAGTCCTCGTTTCTTCCTATTTTTCTTTATCTCTGTTAGGTATTCTTTTGTTGTCTCAAACTTTGTTTTTTCTTCGTTTAAATGGTGATAAAATTCGTTGCAATGCGTTTCATCCATGATGTATTGAGTGTCCTTGCAGAGTTGTTGAAATTGTGTTGTTATTTTTTCGATCTTTTTATGGTCTATTTCCAAGCTTCCTCTCTCGTAATCCGTTTCAATTCTAAACGTTCCTCGATTAATAGTTGTGGTTCCTATATCTTCTACATATAGTCCTGCGTTTAAACTTTTTAATGTGTATGTGGGCGTAGTCGACACAGTGCCGATTAATAGAATAATTATTGTGTGAACTAGTAAACCCTTTATCCAACTTTTCGGTGATCGTATACCTTTTTTGTTTATTGTGGCTGTTGATATGTTACATTGCGTAGGTGTTTGCCTGTCTTTGCTCGTTGTATCAATTTCTATGTTTTCGTTCACAGGGAGCGGGATCAACGTGTGGATTGATCTTTTATGACAAGCGCCTGTTGATTTTTGAAGAGTTACCACTCTAACTACACCATCATCTCCCGGGTGTACTTCTGTGATTTTTGCTAATGGCCATTTACTTGGATTTATATTGTCGTCTTTTATTAGTACTACAGTTCCAATTTTTGCATTTTCATGTGCTTGTTTCCACTTGTATCTTTGCTGAAGTTGGTGTAGATAATCTTTTGTCCAACTGTTCCAAAAATCTTTTTTCATCTTTTGAATTTGTTTCCATCTGTTTACTAGGTCAGTGTTAATGTTTTCGATCGGGTCTGGTGTTCCTACTGCTTCTCGGCCAATAAGAAAATGGCTTGGAGTTAGTATTGTGTTGTCATTAATATTTTCGGTTTGTGCACACAATGGTCTTGAATTCAAACATGCTTCAATTTGGTGGAGAAAGGTTGTCATTTCCTCGTATGTTAGTGTCGAATCTCCGATTACTCGACGTAAGTGATGTTTCACTGACTTTACGCCAGCTTCCCAGATGCCACCAAAATGTGGTGATGATGGAGGAATAAAGTGCCACTGTGTTCCTATATTTGTTATTGTGTTTTGAAATTGCGGCGATTGCGTGATTTGTAATATTTCTTGATGTAAAAAATTGGCTGCTCCAACGAAGTTTGTTGCATTGTCACTGTACATGTGTAACACGTGACCTCTTCGTGCCATGAATCTGCGTAGCGCTGCGATAAATGTTTCTGTCGTTAAATCTCCCACCAATTCTAGGTGTATTGCTTTTGTTGCTAAACATACAAAAACAGCAATGTATGATTTATAGGACTTGTGACCTCTTCCTTTCATAGTTCTTGTTTGTATTGGTCCCGCATAATCCACTCCCGTATAACTGAATGGGTGGGATTGCGTTACTCGTGCTTTTGGTAGTATTCCCATTTTTTGAGAGTTTGTGTCTGCTTTGTATCGTATGCACCTCACACATTTATTAATTAAACTCTTCACTTTCCTTTTCCCACTAATGATCCAGTATCTTTGTCGTAAATAGGCCAATGTCAATTTGTTGCCACCATGTAATGTTTTTAAATGTGCGTCTTGTATAATTAATGACGTTACATGATGGTTGTATGGTAAAAGTATTGGATGTTTTTGATTGTAAGGCAATTCGGAGTTTTGTAATCTGCCTCCAACTCTTAGTAGTCCATCCTCGTCTATAAATGGGTCTAAAGTGGATAATGTTTTGTTTTTCTTCAAGGGTTGTCCACCTTGTATAGTTTTCAAGTCATCTTTGAATTCCTGCTGTTGTATTTTCAGGAGTATTCGTTTTAATGTCACGTTTAGTTCATTACAAGTAAGTAGTTTATTTGTTGTTTGTTTGTTTGTAAATTTGTAGCAATAAGACAACACCCTTATCATTTTGTCTAAGCTGGAGAATCTATTCCAGAGGTCATTCTTCTCAATCTCAGCTGTAGTTGTATGACATAATTTAGTTTCTTGGTTCGGCTGCGGCATACGTTTCGTGATAGGAATCTGATCGGTTTTTAACCAATGAGGACCGTTCCACCATAATGAGTATTTAACCATTTTTTCCGGTTCAAGACCTCTTGAAATGATATCAGCCGGGTTATCTGCAGAAATTACATGGTTCCATTCTGCGTTTGGTAATAATTGTTTGATTTGTGATACCCTATTGGCTACGAACGTTTGCCACCGCTCAGGCTCTCCTCGTACCCATCCTAAGGTGATCATAGAATCCGTCCAACAAGATATCGTGATATTTTTGCAGTTAAGCGCTTCCTTTACTTTTTCCATTAAGCCGGCTAGTAGCAGTGCAGCGCATAACTCAAGTCGAGGTAGAGTAGTTTTTTGCTTCTTTGGTGCCACTTTTGATTTTGCTTGTAATAATGTAACGTAGTAGATGTTATTGATTTTTACACGGCTATATACCACCGCTCCGTACGCTTTTTCAGAAGCGTCGCTGAAACCATATAGCTCAATCTCTGTGCTGTCTGTTATGTAACACCACCGTGGAACCTTAATTTCTTCTATACTTTTAAGTTGGTTTTGTAATTCAACCCATTTTTTCTGGAGTATGTCATCAACAGGTTGATCCCATCCTATGTCGTTCGTCCAGAGTTCTTGTATAAGCAGCTTCATTTTAATTATAATTGGTGCTAACCAGCCCAGGGGATCGAATATTTTTGCAACTTCTGACATAATAAATCTTTTCGTTGGTTTTTTATTTTCCGTTATAGTTATTTGGAAATAAAAACTGTCTTCTCGCGGTGACCATATTATGCCTAATGACTTCCTGGACTCGTCTAACGGTAGTTTGAGCAGTTGATCGTCTTTGTCTTCCACCGGTATGTTTTCCAGTAGCTCTGAACTATTTGACGACCATTTTCGAAGTTTAAAACCGCCCTTGTTTAACATGGATATTAACTGACTCTGCAATTCCTTAGCTGCACTTTCCTGGGAATCTCCGGATAAAATATCATCTACGTAGAAATCTTGTAATGTAGCTTGACTTGCGATTGGGTAATTGTTTTGTTCGTCTATCGCAAGTTGTTGCAATGTTCGTACCGCAAGGTAGGGGGCACTAGTTGTACCGTAGGTTACCGTTGTAAGCTCATATTCACTTATTGGGTGTTTTGGAGAAAATCTCCATAGTATCCTTTGATGTGTGACGTCTAATTCATTAATTTTTATAAATCGGTACATTTTCATAATATCCGCCATGAAGGCAAACTTATGTTTTCGCCATCGTAGAAGTATAGTGGATAAGTCTTGTTGTAATCGTGGTCCTTTATACATATTGTCATTAAGGCTTATTTTTGTGCTGCTTTTACTGCTCGCATCAAAAACCACGCGTAATTTTGTAGTTAGTGAATCTTCCTTAATTACTGCCTGATGTGGTATGTAGTATTTTCCTGAGTTGTAGTTCGTTGTAGCTACTTTTCTCATATGACCCATAAGTAAGTATTTATTCATGAAGTCAATGTATTGTTGTCGTAATTTTTCATTTTTTGCGAACTGTCGTTCTAGTTGTAGTAGTCGTGCAGCGGCTTTCCTGCGTGATTCACCGTTCAAGTTTAAGTTTAAGTTTGAATCCTTTAAAGGTAGTCGTACCGTGTAAGTTCCGTCTGAGTTTCTTACTGTTGTTTCTTTATAGTAGTTTTCACAGGTCTGGTCATCCTGTGTTAGTTTGTAGTCTTGTGGAATTTCTTCTAATTCCCAAAATTTTGTAAGTTGTCGTACATCTTCGGTGCACGCCACCATACTAAGTAGTTTTACCCCATTCTTCGTTTCATTGGGATAAAATCCGGATAAAATCCACCCCAATTCTGTGTTCTGGGCGATAATTCCGTCCCTTAGTCTTTCGAATCCCTGTAGTAATATTCTGCTGTATTCTTGGGCACCTAATATTATATCAATTGGTCCCTTTTTATAATAAGTTGGGTCTGCTATAAGAGCGTTATCCAAGATTTTTTCTTGTAATTGTTGTAAATCGTTCCTTGGTAATGAACTTGTTAGTTTTGGTAGTACTATTAGCGTCACTGGCAGTTTGTAATTGCTGGAGTACCTTGGTTGTAGAGTAATGTTGATTGTGTAGTTTGAAGTTTTTGGTTTTTCATCTCCGATACCCTTTATTTCGGCTTGGATTTT
The DNA here is from genome assembly GCA_905475445.1 of Ochropleura plecta. Lineage (NCBI taxonomy): Eukaryota > Metazoa > Arthropoda > Insecta > Lepidoptera > Noctuidae > Ochropleura > Ochropleura plecta. The sequence goes on along the minus strand of FR997731.1, from coordinate 12,614,322 downwards.
TTGTCGTGGGTAAGACAACAATTGTGCTACTTCTTCAGTGCAAAATGACGCTTCTGATCCCTGATCACATAATACTCTAAGCATCTGCGGCATCCCATCGTACGAGGTAGTCCTTACTATGGCAGTAGCTAGTAAAGTTGTATTTTTAGCATCATTTTTAGTTGCTGATAAGTTCGATGTCGCTATATTTTGTGACTTCTCTGTACCTGTATTTTTTGATGTGTATTTTCTAGCGTTGTCTTTGTTTTGAAACGGCCTAGATTGATGCAATAACACGTTGTGTCCCTTATGTTGACAAATTTCACATTGTTTATAAACTGCACTCACACATTGTTTCTGATCATCGTGATTTAAGCAACGTTTGCACATTCTTTTTTGCGTGACGGCCTTGTATCGATCGTTGACGCTTAACGCCTTGAAACTAGGGCAGTGATGAATAATATGATCATTCTTTTGACAAAACCAACAGCGCTTATATTTTTCTGTTGTTTGTTTTTCCCGCGATAGTTGTTTTGAGGTATTAGTATATGAAGTAGATCCGTCAAAGGACTTAAGGCAATTAAAACGGTTTTCCATGAATTTCATCATCTCGTCAAAGGATTGTATTTTATTTCGGTTTTGTAGTTGGTCTTCATACTTCGTATTAGTTTCTTCATCCCATTTTCTACTGACTATTCTTATCAATAGAGGGCCCCAAGACGATGTGTTGATGCGTTGATTTTTTAGTGCCTCAAGACATTCATTTATAGTGTCATGCATATCTCGTAATTGTGCCGCGTTTGCTCGTTGAATTTTAGGTAAATCTAATAATTTGTCAATAAATTTAGTAGAAATCATGCGCTCGTCTTCATATCTCTGCGTCAGCAACTTCCAAGCTGTTTCATAATTTATTTCGCTTATTGTTAGATGACGTATTAATCTTGCTGCGTCGCCTTTTACGTGTGTTTTTAGGTACTGCATTTTTTCTGTTGAAGAAATTGAGTTATCTTCGTGAATTATTTTTCTGAATAAGTCTTGGAATGTTTCCCAAGAGTCATAGTCCCCCGTGAATATGGGAATACTTATTCGTGGTAGTTTTCCCGAGGATTTTGTTGAAATACCTTTTTCATCTGAGATTTGAAAAATTCTTTCTTCCAATAACTCCGTAGTAATGTCGTAATCTTTCTGTGTTTTTTCGAAACAATTATCTCTGAAGTAGTTGTTGTCCAGTGTACTTTCGGCCATTAGTAGTCCGATGTGAGTTTCTTCAATTTCTAGCCATTGTTTTTGTAAAGTTTGTAACAGTGTTTGTAAATGCCATATCGGCTTGTTTTGAGTTACGGATTCCTTAGCCTGAGATATCTTCTTTGTTATCTGCGACATTCGGAATAGTTGTATAAATAGTTTTGGGCTACTGACTCCGTCCTTGTCTTCATCTTCTTCTAACAGTCTCGGTTCATAGACACTTTGCACATGTTGTAGCCTTTCTTCGCATTCTTCAAGGTACTTGATTCCTTCGTCGTAATATTTTTTAATGTTGGCAAAGTAGTTTGTAGTAATATATTTATGAGTTGATAACACCTCCTGTTCCTGTAGTATTAAGTGGTTTTCTTGAACTCGCTGAAAAACTTGTTTTAAAGTTTTCTTTCTTTCGTTGATGTATTTTTCGGTTTTTCTTGTGGGCGAGTCTTTTTTTATGTTTGTCAACAACCTTCTGATCTCGTTGTAATCCGCTTCCTGGCTCCTGATTAGTTCGTTAACTTCCTGTGTCTCCATAGTGTTCTTCTCTACTCTTCCCTAACGCCCTACCCTACTCTAACTGTTAAGTCCGTACTAGTGGTATCTGCGCTCTTGTTATATCCGTGCGACTTCTCAATCAGCTGGTGAGACCCGCTTGTGAGAGGCCAGTGACCGATCCGCAACGAGAGGCTTTCCGACAGAATACCCTAGTACAATGTACTTCAGATTACTGAAAACTGATGCTTTGTTGAGTACACCAGCCCCCAGTTCTCTGAAGTGTCAGTCTGTCAACGTATATCCCTACAATGGGCGCGCGATTCAAATGCTCGAAGGACCAAAATGTACATCCACCCTTAACAAACGTCACGTAAGGCCGCAATACTGTCAAGGGTGTGATGGTACATGGAAATATATGGTATGAAATATATGGTATGAAATATATGGTATGGTAGATAAAGGAACCTACAGCGACCTACAAGCCTAACAGTCCCTATGACCCTAAGCCCTATAAACCCTACAGCCCTAACCTACCATATACCTAGTATGTGATAAATAAATATATAAATAAGTTCAGGATGTCTGCACCATGCGACCTAAGGTTACAGACGGATAGTAGACAGGAATACCAGGTTCGGGAAGGATAAACTCACTGCCAATCCCGCAGACTCACGGGACTGATCCGAAGATGGCTAAAGGTGTCTTGGCCACAGCGAGGGGTAATGAGACAAGAATATAAAATTCAAATCTGATTTATTTACAAAATGTTCGGCTTATATACTACTTTTTCTTAACACACACTATTATACTAATTCTATGTATTCTATGCGTGTAAGATGCAACCAAATCATTATTTTAACTGGGCCGCGCGTGAGCCAGGCCGAGTGCTGAGTCAATGTCCAAAGGTAACATTGAACACATATGATTACACAGGTTCGGATCTCCCGCTAGAACAATGGAACACGCTATTCGACGGGGAAGCTCCCGCCTTACTGAGCGAGGAGGAACGTACTGAATGGGTCAGCAAAATGGACCGCGTCGCTCTCGCATCAGACGCTTTCTTCCCATTCCGTGATAACATCGACAGAGCTAAGCAGGTCAGTGAACTAACGACTGGTATACTAAAGAACCTCAAAAGTAAAAGATGGCCCCTACAAGGGTTCAGTTTTCTTTGTTTTTGTCCGTTTGTCTGTCTGTCAAGACCCCTTATCTCGGGAACGCGTGGCGGTAAGGAGTTGAAATTAGATTTCATGCAATGCATGTACCCGTAACTTTAATTCAAGTATATTTTTCTTTCCACAGTGTGGCGTAGAATACATCGGCAGTCCATCCGGTTCAAACAACGACCAGGAGGTGATAGAAGCTTGCAATGAACACAAGATTATACTCGCACACACCAACCTTAGACTCTTCCATCACTAAACTCTTAGGAGTAATGCGAAAGAGATTTAAATACACTGTCAATAACTTCGAATAAGGAGAGGTAATCTCCATCCAATATAATTTTGCATTACCTTTATAATAATATGAAATCAATTGTACAGTAAACTGAAAGTTTACCTATATACAGATGTGATGCAACATATTTTATCAACTTTAAAAGTATTGCATTTGTCGATTATTTTATTTGATAGCGAAAATTTTTGTTTTACTCCATCAATGTTGGATGTTGAAAATTTGTTACTTTATTTTATTTTTACAAACTAGATAATAAGGATATTGAGGTTGCTGTAAGTTTAAGAAAGACAATTATTAGATTTTTTTAAAATGTGTAATGCTAAAAACAGAGTGATACAATCATTCCGTGATACATTTAAGCACAAATCCTTTTCCATTGTTGCTTAACGTATTTTTTTAGTATAAAAGTGTTTATCATTCAATAAAAAAAAAATTAACAAATGATATAGAGTATTATTAATTTTTCACTAACACTTGTTAATTATAATTTCTCACATTATCTTTTCTGCGACGTTTTATGTTATCGTTTTGAACCTATGTTGTTTGTACAGAAAAAATGTTACATATAAAGTGGCAACAGCTTATATCTCTGGACGAACTACTACATATTCAAAGCTTTGGCTCAAAAATTGTTGCATGCAAGGGTTGCATGTCAACCTCTTCTTGCGAGAAACAGAGCGTGCTGCCAAGCGCATCGTCGATGCCGTCCCGATCTGTTTCTCTCTAGCAAATGACGGAATTGAGCGACAGAAAAAGACAGGAGCATGAAAAATGCGATACCGTGCTGATAGATGTGGCGTAACCCTAAAAGAACCATCAACAGACTCTAATAAATTGTAGGCCGTGGCCGTGGCAGACCTAGCTAATCCTGAGAGAAAAAAAAGCATTCACTATCTATATTTTTTTTTCTTTGAGATCTTTCCTAAGGTACCTACTCAGATATCTGCATCTCGGATAACCAACACAGATTCACATACTAAGACAAAAGCGCCCAAGAGCGAGTCAGACTCGCGTAATGAGGGTTCCGTACAAACTTGCGATAAAAACAGCCATAACTTACGAGTGCGTAGACGAGGATTTTTTTTTTGTTTTCACAGCTTAGAGGAACCACAGAGTTGAGTATAGGGTTTTAATTTCAAGTCGATACCTCCACGCGTTCCAGAGATAAAGGGTCTTGACAGACAGACGGACATCAAATTGATCTAATAAGGGTTCCGTTTTTATCCTTTCGAGGTACGGATCCCTAAAAACCAACAACTCTGACCCTAAGCGATAAAGCCGGATGTTGTGCCTAATTTAACCGCGGCTCGCAGTTAACATTTGGATAAGACCTTGATAAACAAGGGTACGTAGTTTGTTGATAGACAAATTGGCTTTTCCTGACCCGTAAAGAATATTTCAAAAAGTCTTAATGTAGTCAACCAGGTAATAATAATTAATAACTAGACAGGAGGACTAATTTGGCCAAATTAACCTGTAATAGTGATATTGGATTAATCAGAGCGGCGGACAATAATTGTTGACATTACGGTACCTCATGACGAAAACATCATGAAAGCTGAGAATGATAAGGATATCAAGTAGGTACTAAACTTAGCTTGCGAGGTTATGGGCATGTGGGTTGTGGACACAGTGATCATTGTGCCGATAGTCCTATCTGCCAATGGCATAATTTGCCAAGAGCCTCAAGCAATATGCCTATGGAGGCTCTCGTTAGGCAGCTGGATCAAGGACTTGATGCAGAAACCGGTACTCTTGGACACCGCTCGTATTGTTAGGAGGTTCCTTTCTCTGGAGCCCTGACCGCCGCACAGTGGTCCCATTTCGAAAATTAGTGGACATAGGCAACAAAGTTCCAATATCGACTCGATTTTTTTAAGTGATTCTTTATGATATTCCTGACAACTTTTACTCTTGTGAAATTTCTTCTAAAGTTGATAGTTTGAAAGAAAAAAAACGATTTTTTTGTATGGAGCGAATCACGTTTCATTTTTTTCTTCAATTGTACTAATATTAAGTTGGGTGTATGGCGTGAGCCGCTGAGCCGGCCATCTGCAGCCGCGCGAGTAATCATTCCTTAAAAAAAAAAATGTTTATGATATTTTTTGCCATTTAAAATTTTACAGTACTTATATTTTTGTGTCATTGCTGGCCTGTAAAAAAGGTGGATGAAAAACGATTGCATGTAGCGGAGATGAGAATGTTGAGATGGATGTGTGGACTGTGGAGCGACAAGAATGGATAAAGTAAGGAATGAATAATATTCGAGGAAGTTTGAAAGTTGCGCCTGTTACAGAAAAATCGAAAGGGAGTCGTTTGTCTTGGTATGGACATGTAATGAGGCGGGATGAAGGACATGTGACTAAAAGAGTGATGGATCTGAATGTTGATGGACGGAGAGCGAGAGGAAGGCCAAAGAAAAGATGGATGGATTGTGTAAGGAATGATATGAAGGAAAAAGGAGTAAATGATGCCGTGACGTCTGATTTTTTGTAGTTTAGGAGCTAGAATGCCTAGGCAAACGGTTTTTTTGCATGGTAGCTATTGCTATCACTAATAGATTCCACAAAAAAATGTATCTAAAAATCGTAGGAATAAAGAGATAAAAAATATAAACCAATGTTAGGTGAAAATTTTGAAAATAGTACTTAAAAAAATTCTAGCTCCTAAACTACAAAAAATCAGACGTCACGGCATCATTTACTCCTTTTTCCTTCATATCATTCCTTACACAATCCATCCATCTTTTCTTTGGCCTTCCTCTCGCTTCACTTTAGAAGTTTCACAAGAGTAAAAGTTGTCAGGAATATCATAAAGAATCACATAAAAAAAAAATCGCATCGATATTGGAACTTTGTTGCCTATGTCCACTAATTTTCGATATGGGACCACTGTGGCCGGTAGCTTGGAACCTATTCCCGATATCTTTGGGCTACTATTTTTGTTTTATTTATTCTGGAATAAGAAATATGTAAAAATATACACTACGAAAATAAATAAACTAATTAATAATAAAATGAGTAGTTACATCAATCTAACTTGGAAGCTTAGACGGTTTTGATGTCTTGAACAATAATATTATTATTAAATAATGCTCACGCCACGCCGCGCATACCCAACCACGTGCATGATGTTAGCCATAATACCTAAATAAATCCTTAATCGATTATTGGTAAGCCTACCAAGTCTACAAGACTCAGGCAAAAACGTTTGAATTAGAATTACGGCAGTTAAAACCGATATTTTACTACAGAATAAAATTGTTCATAATTACATAATTGTTTCAGTCACAAATATTGTAGCGCAGTTCCAAGAAATATGAAGGCAAGCAACCGCCATCTCGTGAAGTATAGATAAACGACGATCAGCTATGTGCGTGTATGACATATACATCTTATGATTATGTTATAGTGTGTTCGGGGGTTTTTGTGAGTCATGCAATTGGTTCTTCCCCGCACTGATAACGTCAGAGTTCGTCATAAAGATCAGTTGGTATTACAAACGTTTTCAAATTACCCAGTAATGTAGGAAATATAAAGTCAATAAATTCATTTGACCCAAGTTAAAATGAAATCCTAATTAAAGTAAACAGCGTAAAAAAGTTATCATTCCTTGTAAGAAATAAGTAATTACTAATTGAATCAAATTACTGATTTATTAATTAATTATTTAGATAGCTACATTCCATAGAAATACTAATTGCATTAATTCCGAATATTGGTGTAAACAAATAAATTAAAAAAACGAATCAAATTAGTGCTAATGATAAAAAACCGGACTTTCATGTAGGTACTCCTAATCGAAGACTTTGCAATTTATTGATGTAAATTAGAAAATAATGAAAAAATTGGAAGGTGTATTTTGTAAAATGGTGTGGCTTAAAACTTTTTATGTATTGTCCACGAAAACATTTAGTGAAGCACTTAAATTTACTTACACAATGTCCAAATTTAATACGAAGAAAAAACTAATTAAAATGAGTATAATTTTGATAACATTATATAATATGATTTTATTATTAGCGGATATAAATATTAATTTCTATAAAAAGCTGATATCTTCTGCTTAATCATAATTAATTAAGTATACATAGTGTTTGTTTCGTGACAACATCTGCCCAGTCTTTTAATAACTATGTTGGGGTGTTTTCCAGTCTAAACGTATGCAACTGAATGCCCTTATTTTACATAGAACAACTACCTATCTGAACTCAACAACCTAGTTAGGGCTGGGAAATACGATACGCCTTGATAAGTCTGGCTTTCAGAATTTCAGGCCACTACCCCTGTAACGAATATCAAAGATCTTCTATTGAAAGCCAGGACCAACAGCTACCTTCTCGTGCTTTTACTTGGAGACGAGTCTCTATTTTAATGGATGGTCACTTGTCTTATCGATCGACCGACCGTCTCCGGAAAGCGCCTCGGTGATTTAAGCGTCTTGCACGACTAAAGTAATGATACCTCATTTACAAAATTATTGAACCTAGGAGGGAGTTCACCCTAGTATAAATATTGTGACATAAATATATCAAAGACATAGTTATTCATAATAGAGTTAAGAAAAGGTGTTTTACTAAAAAAATGTGTTTTACTAAGTAGGGAAATTCAGATCTGCATTTGGCAACATTGCAATTCTGTCAAACGCAGATAAACATTCAATGTCGTTCATCGCTTTGTGCGCCGTGCCGTTTCATTGTGAATTGAGAAAGATTTCGCAAGTAGTTAATAATTAAACACATAATAATATAATAATAATAACATTTTAGTGCAAGTCAAAGCTAACGTAGTGTTTTAATGTAAAACGTTATAGTTCTGGAATAAACTGAGGTTGAGTGAACTCAACAACGAAAATGTCGACGAGCACAAGTGACCACGATATGAGCGATTGTTCGAGCTCTCCTATGACTCCTATGTCTTACATCAGATATTCGCCACATAGTTCTCCGTCTCAGCAAGTTCCTCAGCTCGCTACCGAACTCACTGAGCTAACCTGTGCTGATAACAAGCAACAATTTTTTAGAAATGGTAAGTATTTATTTCATGATTTATTGCAATATCTGAAATCTTTAAGGACGTGCTTAAGGAGGAAAACTGCAATGATAAAGATAACTTTTCCTACAACATAGCTTTGTTTAGAACTGTTCTTGAAAATGTAACTGCTTTGTAACATAATTGTTAACAAATTGTGATTTTATATTTTAAAGTTCCTAATTTTCATGAAATATGGATTTTGTATCAAATTAGATTATTTTTGAAATAATACTTGCACATACTGAGACTGGTAGAAACAGTATTATGATTAATATTTTTTCAATTCCAGTAATATTATTGGTTGTTTGTGTGGGGAAAGTCCCTGCGGTAATATAATATACATATCTATAATGTAGAACATAGCTGATGATAATGCAATGCTAGGATTAGAAGTGGTCTTATTGTAATGTCAACTATTGTAATTATTGTATAGTAGTGTGTGTGCTCCAGAGTATGTTCAGATGCTGAATTACACATACCTGTCAAAACAATAGAGAAGTTTACAAGCACATATTCATATATTTACCTATTCAATTACTAAATGCAATCAAGTTCACTATATTAAAAAAAAAGAAGAACAATGATTGTTTGTCAGGAGTATTGTAAAGACAATATGGTTGGCGCAGTGGCTGAGCAATAGCTTGCTGCACTGCGTGTCACGGGTTTGATACCCGCCCGGGACAAATATTTGTATGACCTACAGATAGTTGTTTCTAAAAAAGAACTTTCATTCATGAAAAGAGATTTTATTTTAGAGTGCCCTATGATGTTTTATATCTTAACAGGCATGAAGTCACAAGCAGAGGTGACAGCAGCTATTTGAGAAATAAAATAAATTCAATTATTTACGACTCAATTTTCGGAGTTATCAGTAAAGTGTTATCTATTTATCAAGTTGAAAAGTTTGTTCACTATATGGTATCTACCTTCCAACTGCAATTTGCTACAGTATTGATGGTTAAGCTGTCAATTGTAGATCTTTGACAATTGTTACAGATTGTGACCCGAAGGTCTGACAACCAGTCTTATCAAGGGGTATCATATTAGCAAGTATTAACAGGGTTGTGAAGGTCAGATGGGTTGGTTGCTCTATGTAAAATACAGCTATTCAGCTGCATCTGGCCAACCCCAATAAAGTTGGGAAAATGCTAGGTTGATTGATATTGAAGGTTTATGCAGTTGCAACCAAAATGTTTTTTTCTAACTTCAATCACACTACATAATAAGAAAAAATAATGGACTATATCCACTTTTAAAATTTGTTGCAAAACATCCTAGATGAAAGTGAAACTTCTTGATTTTGTGGTAATTCAACATAAAAATATTTTCCTTATTTGGTTTCTCAGCTAAATGTTGACAAGCTTACAAGGCGTTGACCTAAAAATACCGGCAACTCACAATGATAGTAGTTGATACTGTTTATTATGAATGCGTAAAGGGAACTATTGTTTCCTGCACATTGATGGTTTTACACAACTTTACCTTATCTACTGTGTCGTATGATACTACAACAAAATAAATGTGTTTGTGTAACTTGATCCATAAATGGGTAATACCCATTCAGATAACAAATAACTTAGGTGAATTTTACAAAGCCGGTTTTGTATAATAGGAACTAGTTGTTTACTTGTGACAACTGCATGAAAGTAAATGAAATATACCCATACTATTAAAAATTATTGTATCTTAACAGTAGTGACACTAAGTTACGTGTATTGATTGTTTTTATTACTTATAGTATCTATAGCACTTGCACTGATACTTAATTTAGGAGTCTGTTCCATCTGTTTCTAATCCAATTTAAAAATATGTATATACTTAAATATGCTTTATATAACAAAATAAACATTTTATACACAGCCAGCAGACCATGCCTACGTATCACGGAACAACCCCAAAACCACTTCAGGTTCCGATATGTCAGTGAAATGGTCGGTACTCATGGATGTCTCCTGGGCAAGGTCTCCGGACCAAACAAACAAAAAACCCATCCAACTGTAGAGGTAAGTTTTTATTATTCTTGGAAGGTGTTTCCTCTTAAGTATAGAAACGTTGCACTCAGTTTATATCAGGAAGTCTTGATTGAAATCCAATTTGAATTTAAAGAGAATGAATTAATATTCCTTTATATGTAAGGGAATGGAATGGATGGAATGTACCTTTTTGAGAGAAAATAAAATAAAAATCTAATCTATATTTTAAGATTACTATTGAACAGTTATATTGTCATGTTTTCGGCATACATAAATATGTGGTATTAATAATACTGACTGTTCGTTAGTAAATTGATAACAAACAAGCTACTAGAAAAAATATGAAATAATCTTTATTAATAAAAAAATAAAAATTGCAACAAATTTCTGTTATCTTACGAATGAGCAGAGCTAGTGTTTACATGGATAATACACGTACTTAAATGTAATTTTACACGAAACTTCGACCATTAAAAAATCAGCATTTCACATTCACTCAATAATAAGTCTACGAAATTTTAAAAAAGTAATATTTAGATAACATAACAATCACCCAATTAAAAAAAGTTGATTCGAGGTACTGACATGATACAAATATCTTCCAAGTATGTCAACTTTTATTAACAAAATAACAACTGATAACAGATTTCTTGTGATTCCCTAAATTCCTAATAATCTAGAAGTCAATGTTTGTAATTATGTAGAATTAATTGGATAGGTATATGTATAATCGACACTAAAAGAGTGATAACCACTCTTTTTTTAATTGTTGATGGAAGAATTAGAAAAACGCGGCGGCGGCGCGGCGGTTGGATTGAATTTTAAGGCCGTGCTTGCGTAGATTTTTTTAATACCTATTAAATAGTCTTGCGTTTGACTTGTCTAATGTGAAGCGGTAATACGGTCTATGGTGGAGCACGCATGGATATTTGGCAGCCGTTGCACGTAGGTAGTCACTGGCCTAAAACTGACAACCAGTCTTATAAAGCGGCTACACCGCCTTATAAAACTTTACACCGTACTAACTGGGTGGTGAAGGTCAGAGAGGCAGTCGCTCCACGAAAAATAGTGGTATTCAGCTGCGTCCGGTTAGACTGGGAGATGATGATGGATTGAGTATTATAATAATCTAATATGATCTTTTCAGCTGCTACACTACAGTGGAAAGGCTCTTATTAGATGTTGTTTGGCCCAACACAACAACGCGGATGAGCATCCTCACAAGTTGCTTGAAGATGAACAAGACAAAGACATGAGTTACCTAGTACCAGATCAGGGAAGCTACAAAGTTGGGTAAGTGCATCACGAACATTGATACTTTCAGACTGTCTATTTTGTTGACTTGAACAAGTTTTAGTGTAAGTCCTTTGTAGACGCGAAGGCAGCTTGAGTGCTAAGACCTATATGTATAGAAGGAAGTTCTCGCGCTCCATCAGAATATGAACCTTATTTGCATAGAGTTAATGTTCTTATTCGTATGATACACTTGATCACAGTCGCTTGTAGGTTTAAATTTTTATATTTTTCAGTACCTACCTAAGTATAAAAATCATAATTAGCAAATTTATAAACTTTTATGAAAATTTGTCGCAGGATCTTATAAAGTACATATTAATCAAAAGGGCTTCACGAAGTTAAAAATTTATAGGCCAATTATTTATACCTACCTTTCATCCCATTATTTATGCCAACGGAGATTGGGAAAATAATTGTAAGTTAACAATTGAATAACTTATTGAAAATAAACTTTTTTTCTTCAGGGACCAGATTTAAAAAAAAATCCATTTAAAAATTAAAAAACAATTACTTTTATTGCTGAACTCTCTTTAGCGGCGGCGCGCGCATGCCGTAGCAGCCGCACGTTGCCCTTTTTTTTAACGTCAAATGAAAATTATAAATCATGAAGATAGAGTTCCGGAACTTCGGATTTTCTTATCTGAAATTTCCTCCTCCTTAACGAGCTTTTTTCAAAAATGTTAATATTTTATGAGTTATCAACAAAAAATGTTTTTTTTTTATCTTATTTTGTTAATAACAATTGCATTTTTTTACCTGCCACCTTTTTACTTTTTATCTTCAAAAACATTTTTTAGAGGTGATTCCGAATCAAATGAGCTATCGCTCATATTTTTAGGACCTTTATCTTTATTTTTTACGTTTTGAACTAAACTTGTTGACTAGACTAACTATAGGTACTATTTTCGTGCTGGCCTATTACAACATGTATGTCGTGTAACAAACAATAATTTACCATAATTATAGGTAAGAAGTAGGTATTGTTTCCATTGAAGGACATATGTACAATTTCCTTTGGAACTTTGCAATAGCTGCAACAGACTGGGATACGTGTATGAATATAGCGATCGCAAACTACTCACTGCTGAGCCTAAGGCATTAAGTTCGATTCTCAGGTCTTGCAAAATGTTATCAGTTGTTTCCATAAGGAATTTCTCAGTAACATGATTTGGGAATGCGCCCGGTGATGGACGTTATGCTCGCCTCGTTTGCAACTGACTTAAAAATCAATTGACGAAAAATGGATGTCTATAAACCTACACCACTGTCTTACCCCTGTGGAAATACAGTTGTAGTGTTATGGTTAATTAAACATCATTTAGTTCAGGTAAAATCCAAATATTATTTACCTGCCGTTTTATAAGCCCCTTATACTTACATATTGTAAATATTTTTGCAATTCATTTATTTTAATAAACAATTTATCAATAATCTTATGTTCACTAGGTTTGCCGGTATCGGTATTATACATACCGCTAAAAAGGATGTCGCCGCACTTCTATTCAAGAAGTTCTCTGAACGATGCAAGAATACCAACATGAATATGAACTTGAAAGACGTAGGTATATCCATATATTAATCTACAATTATAAAAAATACAAAACTTTATAAACTAAAAATAAAAACAATATATTCCTATAATATATTCCTACATGAACGTAATCGCAGAGAAAGCGCTAGTTGCTTGTAAAAGAACTTCAAACTTATTTTGAGATTTATATACAACAACAAAAAGTCTTATCCCTCGCCATAATATGCAAAGGTTCAAATTACAGTGAAGTGTTAGACTCAAATATGTTTAGTATGCATGCTTGAAAATATTTTGGGAAGTCAATCTATAACGGACGTGTGTGTGTATGTTTGGTTATAATAGCTCATTGTTTTCAAAGCACGTAATTCCTGTAATAAATCCATTGTTTCCTTGACATTATTTAATAAAACCAATCAAATTAGTTGTAATAAAACTACTTATAAATAAATTATGTTCGGGCTTTCTATCCTTGAATGGATACCAGAATGCTGCCTACATTTGCGTCAAATTATTTAATTAGGATGATTTACACAAAGGGTCACAAAATTTCAGCGCATTGACAAACTGATCCCAGGAGGAAAAACGATTAAAACTTTATTTTCGTTTTATTCGGAAATGGAATAAATAGATTATGTTACTTGGGTTGCAAATACAAAAAAAAAAATAACAGTACTAAAATAATAACACCATTTTTATACATTTTATTTTAAAATATTGTAGCGAATCAAAAAAAAAAAAATGTTTACATAATAACGAAATAGGGCGAATCGGTCTGCCTCGGGAAAACAATCATATAGAAGTCTTTGAATTATTTGGCCTGCCCATATCTCGACGTTGAACGCCCATATCCTGACGCTTTAGAAGATTGTGGGTCGATTTTTCAATCATTAGATAACTTTTATCTAAAGACTAAATGTGACGTTTTAACAGACTGTCCATACAAAAACTGTCAAAATGTCAGACTTATTCGTTGGATAAATCTTAACTGACGATTGAAAAATCGGTCCTGACTGATACAAAACTTATTATTATTATTGTTTCTAAACAAGTCTTTTACGTGGCCGCTATTTGGAAAAATAAAATGGCGGAAGTTAGGCAGGTCACGCTTACATACAAAAACCATCCGACCCCTTTCAGATTGTTAATAACGATCGAAATAAAAAATAATAAAAACCGCTATCCCTGTCCCGATACCAATGGGCTACTATTTTCATATTTTTTAAAGTTTTATTTTTAATTTTGTTGTAATAAAAATAGGTATCTAACAATACAATACAATATGTTTATCCTTTAAAAGTAAAGTGGTTAAATGTTTTTAGCATCTCGTTAATAAAACACCGTGTTATTAGTCACTAAACGTTATACTTGAACTTTACTAATAGATGATTAGGATTAGGGCAACAGCGCTTACATGCTATTATGATACCTTCGAACCTTCAGTCGTGTTTGTAAAGTGGCCGCGATAAGTGCTTTTTTTGTACACGCATTAAAACGCCGTTTTTAAATTTCGTGTTTTTCGAGAAAAAGCACTTACAGTGATACGTGTGTTGTAACCTAGTTTTAGTTGAGAACAATGTACTTCTGTCACAAATGTGGTATGTATATTTTGTTTTTTTTTTTTAGCTCCAAGTGCAATGTGAGAACATGGCCAAAACAATAAATCTAAACATCGTACGGTTGAAGTTCAGCGCACATGATACGGTTACCGGCAAAGAGATTTGTGAGCCTGTTTTCTCCGAACCGATTCATAACATGAGTAAGTTGTTTCTTATATGCAAAACATCCAGCCTAATTGAACAGAACTTGATAGTGTTAGAGTAGCGGCCACTATAATCTGTATGTTTGCATTATTGGGTGTAAAACTACCATCAACAAAACCTCTTGCGCATTCTGTTATTGCGATATTTTTCATTAGACCTTTCCAAGGTGTGGTCCAAAACAAAAATATATTGTTGCATAGTTATAGAGACACTGGAGGTCAAAAATCCAACATTTTCAAGTATTTTTTTTTAAATTTAGTTTTATAATTTTACTTAAAAAAATAAAATACGTCCATGATCCGTGACCCTCTGAACTATTTTTGCGTGCGTTACATTGCGTTCTACCTAAGGTTGCCAACTTTTTTTTGTCAAAATAAAGTATTCTAAGTAAGTAAGTCAGTAAGTAAGTCTGATATTAAGGGTAGAAAAGTACATTGTGGCAAAACAGCACGTTTTATTGCGCTCTAAGAGTACCGTTTGAAAATATACTTCTCATTACTTTGAGCCAATTTTATCAAATAATTATTCTCAATGATTCTACACACCATCTCACATTCAACATTAAACAAATAATAGGTACATTTTCTGTAGTCCTGTTTTACGCAGAAATTCTTACAATAGACCTGTTTCCGTATATTTTATGTCAAGAGAAATCAAATGACGCAAAATAAAAAATAGAGTAAAATGTCCTGAAATAACGTACAATACTTTATACTAAAGTACGGGTGGCAACCATAGTTTTACCGTAACCATAATTTTACCCTAAAAATAAGCCGATTTTAAGCAATTATTTTATGCTTAGAGTTCGATGAAAGGAACGCTTCGCATTAATAGAGGTGATCAAAACCATGAAAAGAGATTTTCTTTATCTGTACCTATCAAAAGATTTTATACTTATGTTGTTATGGACATAGTATTTTGCAATCCATATTATGTATTATGAATTTATGAAATAGGTCTTATCTCAAAGCTTTAATTGTGCAGGTATACATGAAATAAATAGTAATAACGGGTTTGATGTTTGACCTACAAACGGTTACTACATAACCCATTCTTCTGTATGGCAAAATAAATAAAATAATATTTTTTACGTATAGAGAGTGCAGCAACCAACGACTTGAAGATTTGCCGTATAAGTCGGTCTTCTGGAACTGCTTCTGGAGGAGAAGATGTCTTTATACTAGTGGAGAAAGTTAACAAAAGTAGGTATATGTACATAGTAGTTATAAGCTCATACATAGATTATAAAAAATAAGGGCTTATGCAGACAGCTCTCTCATCATTATACACAATAGTTTAGCCCTCATTAAAGAAAAAATAATAAAATTCGCCACTATAACTCATCATCATCTGCCTAGTCTTTTCCCAACTATGTTGGGATCGGCTTCCAGTCTTACCGGATGCAGCTGAATACCAGTATTTTACTTGGAGCGACTGCCTATCTGACCTCCATAACCCAGTTAATACTGGGTAATACGATACCCCTTGGTAAGACTGGTTGACAGACTTTCGGGACACTGACTACTGTAACGACTGTCAAAGATCTACAAATGACAGCCGGGACCAACAGCTTAACGTGCTTTCCGAGGCACGGAGGAAACTCTGTATGTAACGGGTGGTCACCCATTCACAGACCAACCTAGGCAAGCGCGGCTTAACCTAAAGATAGAACTGAGCGGCTGCTATTATTTAGCCACGAGCTCCTCAATATAACTACCACTATAACTCAATAGCTTGAATTTATTGATAACTAATAATTGTAGTGATTTTATTAACACACATTAAATAACTAATTTAAGGATTCGATTTGATTCATTGAGTCCTTAGATCCCAACATTTTTATCATTTTCCCATATTATATTTGATTTCTGCTTTAATCATAATAATATGAAGTTTTTAAGACCACTTTTATACCCCCTCTCCCCCTTGGTGATACGTCGTGAGGCAAAGACTAGGTCCTCCTCCCTGCCCAGTAACACATGTATTTTTATTGAATACATAGATAGCTTAACAATCTGTTTTAATAAACACGGATTTTCCGAAATCATAAATTTGAAAATGTATTGACAAACGCACTCTACATTAGATATTACCGAAACAAACAGTACCTAAATGGAATAAATCTTTCTCAGAGAACATAATGATTCGTTTCTTCGAATTGGACGACAATGGCGAAAGGAGCTGGAACAATGTGGCCCCTTTCATGCAAAGTGATGTCCATCACCAATATGCCATCGTGTTTCGGTAAGTACCTACCAGACAAGCTGGACCTCCCGGTTATGCAGTATTAGAATGTAATTTATGCATAATTATAATGTAGATTTTCCGAACTTGTTGCAGGTTTTTAGTAAAAAAAACAGTATATGTCTTGTAACAAAGTCACAGTCAAGCCATTTTTTTCAATTAGGCCTTTAAAACGTACTTTTGAACTTCAAACTATAAAACTTCGGAAATCACAATTGATTTTACCGCTTGCATTAAAAGTCTACTATACACAATACAATTTATGTTACTTTGCATATTTTGGCCCTTTTTTATTTTTGTTGCATATACAGGGTGTCCCAGAACTTCAAGAACCAGAACGACAAGCCGCCACTATCTGTCTTGCTCACTCATGCCAAACATACCCACTATCCATCTCTCTCATCATTTTGCCTTAAAATTAAGAACCTACCTAGAGCTTGTGCGAATCAAAACCATTTTAACTGACATAGCAAAAATCGGGTTACTTGAGGTTTTAATTTTTTTTACTCTTTTTTATTGTATGGAACTAACAAGTATTGTAGCATTTTAGAATTCTGATTAAATGCGCCAACTTTTGAGGCCACTTGCCAAGGCACTCTGGTACATTTTTTTAAAGGAAAGTCTCTGGTTTTTAAAGGGTCTGTCAAATACGACGAATTTTGAAAATTTTAATTTCGTAGTTTAACAAATAGTCTCTAGTTTTCGGTAACTTGAGGCAATTGTGTCATTATTTTTTATTGGGATTCTAGAAATGTTATTTAGGATTACGTTTTCAAAGTTCAAATGAACAAAAAAAAAAGAATAACCACAGTAACCGAAAAATGGTACAGTTTGATCAAATTTCTAGGTTTTTCTTAAAATGCCCATAATTTTCAAACTGCATGGGATAGATTTTTTTTCAGATTTTCCTCGTGATGGTTATGATCAATCCTGGCAGGATTGATCATAACCATCCTCGTTTCGGCTTGACGTTGAGTTCTGGTACACCCTGTATGCATATATTGACGATTTCAAGGTGCATATAAATATGTCTGTAGAAGTAATCACCAGTAACTTAACGTTTATGATCTGTGGTTTATTCCCTATATTTGTCTGGCCATTAGAGTTGGTAAAAGAGTGAGTAATAATGAAATAGCCAAGCACTTTGTACATCAGAAAAATGCAAGAGACGACAAAAAAACTTACCTACTTGATTGTACTCTGGACTCGATAATTAAGCGAATATGTAGGATGTAAAAGTACCCCCAATGCAGCCGGAAGGCACTTGTACTCTCGTCGTCATTACTATATTTTTTTGTTCTAGCTAGACCATACCTGGGAATCTTCTAGTGGTTCAAAGGTCCAATATTTTCACAAGTTATAATTATACTTGAAATACCTCCCCTACTATTCAATGCATCAGCCAGCACATAATGTTTTGATAGCGTTGCATTGAGGACTACTGTAAAACGTGATTTTCCACCCGAAAATGTCGTTTCTCAGCATTTTTTTGCGTAGAGTTAGTTAGTTTTATTTACAGAATACTAGGCTGACGGTTTCATGAAGGGTTTATATATAATGAATATGTATTTTCCATAATAGGACACCTGCATACAAAAATCCGAATACGGATGTAGACGTGACGGTCTTCATAGAACTGGTGAGACCTTCAGATGGCCGCACCAGCGAACCTAAGGAGTTCAAGTACAAGGCTAACCAAGCTTACAAACAGATAAAGAAGCGGAAAGCGGGATCATCCTGTTGCTCTATCGGAAGTTCATCCAGTAAGTATTAGTAGATAATGCAATTTGCCCGGGTTTCGTGCCTCCTATGTAATTGTGATGTGGTTATTGACGCGTATTCTTTAATTGGAACGTCTATTAATTATTGTCCATTGTGAACAATATAAAGTATATCTATCCTTACTAATATTATAAAAGCGAAAGTGAGGTTTGTTTGTTACCTCTTCACGCTTTAATGGCTAAACCAATTTTGATGAATTTTAGTACAGAGATAGTTGGGAACCAGGAGACGGACGTAGGCTATTTTTTTTTTAAAAAAAAACGTGGTTTGTGAATAGCAACGCTAAGTTTTCCCTTTTCTTCTCTCTTTCTCCCGAATTTTTTTTATGTTATTTATTATATATTTTTAAATGTTGCTATTACAAATCAATAAGGCGCAAGGGGAACTGTGTTACCCCGAATTTAACGCGAGCGAATCCGCGGGAAAAAGCTAGTACTTTTAATATATAAAATTTCCGTGTCACAATGTTAGTTACCGTACTCCTCCGAATTCTTATGAAATTTTGGGTACATATTGGGTTGGTCTGAGAATCGGCTAACATCTATTTTTCATACCCCTAAACCTCAGCGGGTGAAACCACTGGGCACAGCTAGTAATCCTTACTAATATTATAAAAGCGAAAGTGAGTTTGTTTGTTTGTTACCTCTTCACGCTTTAATGGCTAAACCGATTTTGATGAATTTTGGTACAGAGATAGTTGGGACCCTGGAGACGGACATAGGCTACTTTTAAAAAAAGATTAAGATATGAGGGAGAAAGAGGGAAGAAAAGGGAAAACTTAGCATTGCTATTACAATAAATAAGGCGCTAGAGCAAAAACTACAGGCAGCTAACTGTGTTACCCCGAATTTAACGTGAGCGAAGCCGCGGGCAAAAGCTAGTAATATTATAAAGAGGAAATATTTGTTTGTTTGTAACGAATAGGCTCCAAAACTACTGGACCGATTTTAACCATTTTGTCACTAATAGGAAGCTACAGTATCAGGAAGTAACATAGGCTATACAACATCACGCTACTACCCACGGGAGCGGGTCAGCAACTAAAGACGCGGGTGAAACCGAGCAAGACAGCTAGGTCCATTATAAACGACTAGCCAGTGGTCCCAAGCGAGCATCGTGTTATGATGAACGTAATCTCTCGTAATTTTAACCTGTAACTCTACTGTCGATGGTTGAGTTTTTAATTAGATAGTTATGCCGAATGACGTCTTGTTGTTCGCAAATACTGTTTTATTAAGATTGTGTTTCCATAAAGATTTGTCGAGATCAGATGACGAGGTTCAAAAAACAATGGCGAATGTTTATGGATATTTTTCAATTGATGACAGCAAAATGTTGACTAAAATGGGTCTTACTTTTATTTATTTTTTCAAACTGGTAATAATACACTTCTTTAATTAAGAAAAAAACTAACAATTCATCAATTTGTTCTAGGTGGATCATTGAAGAGTGGCTTCGACATTCCCTTAACCGTTGCTAATCATGTAAGTCTTTTTTGTTTCTCTATTCTTCTCCTTCTTGACAAACGTTTTTCGACTTAGCAGGAATGTTTTGTCTACTTTTTACTTGACTGCTAAAAAACAGTCTTATCAACCTGTAACTCTTGATAAGTTTCAAGTGTTTTTTGGTGCTTAAAGTTAGGGGTAAGGCTAGTTTAAGCACCAAAAACAAAAATATTTGAAAGTTATCAAAAGTTTTAGTTTGACTGGGTTGTGGCGGCAAGGTAGACAGTCCCTCCATTTAAAATACTGGGATTCAGCTGCATCCGGTTAGACTGAAAGCTCCAGCATAGTTGAGGAAAAGGCTAGGCAGATGATGTAGTTTATTGCATCATATATGATTAGCACTTACATCATATTAATGAAATTTTTTAATATGTTTGTTTAGCAACCAGAGGAACTTGAACGAGTCCCTGATCTGTCATACACTACCTTACCACAGGTTAGTAATATAATAAAAAATCTAACTAAGTATGTCTAAATTGTGTTTCTGTATTTTATTGTATGACTAGATCAGCACTGTACGATGGGACGATTTTCTGACAGGTTTTCATTGGAATGGTAATGGAATGGATTATAATTATCATTGTGACCGATCTACTAACAAGATTATAGAAGACCAGACTAACTTTTTGACAGTAAAGGACAATTGTAATGATTCCATTGTTTTCTGGGCTTATTTTTAAATGTTCTACTCGCGGATGAAACCCGTGCCAAACAACAGTTAACTTCGGCGCTAGTAGCTTTCAATATGGTGCCACAAATGTGGCACCTAAGGGAAAAATAATGTTTACAGTCACAAGCAATAACATGAATACACTTACCAAAATTCAAAAGCGATTTTCTCGTGAAAAAAAGGTTTCTACTTTAAAATAAGACTTATTTCGTAATAGTATGGCTTCCAAAATACTATGTTCGTGAAACCGTAAAACGTTAATTAATACAATAGGAGGAAATCGCTTTTGAAAATTGGTAAGTGTTCAGATGTTATTGCTCTTGACTGTAAAATACTAAAGTAAAAAAATTACAGCTACGTTGAATGTCCCTTTACCTTTAATACTCCTGACGCCATTGTAAAAAAAATGTATTTGAGCTCTAAAGGCATTTAAATAATATTCCATATCTATTCAATTATTTAAAATTTTTGAGTCCAGTTGGTTGCATTATCCTTTCTTTCCGTTATTTTAATGGCCAAAAATATGCAACACATTATCATACTTTTTATGGCGCAAGTAAAAGCGACGTTTGTCAACAATAGGACATGAATCATAAAAACTGTGCCTAGTAACGTTAGGAAAGGATTTCTTTTTGCTTGAGGAAATGGTTGCCAGATGTTTGACCAAAGACAAATGTTTGTTGAGTTTAGTAGAGCTTTTATGACTTTTTTAAGCGTTGTGTATTTACTCGACCCGAATGTATGGAACAGCTGATTATATTTTTGCGTTTTTGATGTTGGTCTTGTAGAGAAAGTTGTTCAGTTTGATGGTCTGTATAAAACCAGAAACCAGTACATACTACATACAGTATTCATACTAATATTATAAACGAGCTTCCGCCCGCTACTTCTTCCGCGTTGCATAGTTACTTTGGGCTAACGCTAACTTGAATCCGCGTAATGATCGAAAAAAAAATCTTTCTCTCCCCTTTTCTTCCCTATTTCTCCCCCTTTTTTGCGGATGGGAAATCAAAACCCACCCATGTTCCTTCTATTCTTCTTTCTCCCCCTTATCCCACGTTTATATAGCTTATGTCCGTCTCCAGGGTCCCAACTATCTCTGTACCAAAATTCATAAAAATCAGTTGGGCCATTTAGGTGTGAAGACATAAACAAACAAACTCGCTTTCGCTTTTATAATATTAAGTAAGGATGTGATAGTAACTCTGTTTGTATATTTGTTCGTTTGTTACTGATTAAAGGTTGACTGGTAGAAAATGCCTATGGCATTAGGTCCGCCCCTGTACTTTGTGTTTGAAGTGTTAAATAGATAAAAATAAATAAATAATAATAAGTTAAATCGAACTGGAGAAATTCAATTTAGGTGTACCTATATTCCGTGGGATGTTATAAATCCTATTTGACGCAAATGACAGTTGCACTGTTACACCGTAATAATAATATGGTTGTTTTGCCTACTTTTATTGTCTGTGGTACAAGACGACAAAATGTCAAATCGGGCTTTAAACCTCTTACGAGTATATATACACATTCATAATTTCTTCTGAAAATATAAATTATTAAAGTATGTAATTTACATTTTTTTATTAGTTTGCCAAAGAATATAAATAAATGCCATAACTTTGTTCATTTAATAAACCAACTATTTACAGTATGATATTTAAACGATTAAACTAAGTTTTGATTACAAACATCAAATTATTTATTCCCTTGAATACCCTTCAGTACTCTTGTTAATACTTACTATTTATGCACAATTATTTTGCTACCATATAACTTATAAAATAGATATTAAAAAAATAGAACTACTAAACAACAATTTTCTATTCACAGATGCACGGCCCCATATCACCCAACGATTGTGATTTAGCAAGTGCTTTGTACTCTGGGTCTGAAATCAGCCAGTCACCGGGAGTCAGCCCCATGTGGAGCAATAACCTTGGCGTGATCCTACCAGAGCCTCCTATCCAGAACTTGCAGATTGATTCTATGGAGTTGGAGCAGATGCAGTTACCTAACTACGCGCAGAACCAAGATGAGATAGCATCATTTTTAAACGGTATGTTAATACTCTTTTAGAGTTCCTTTCCTTAAAAGGAAAAACCGGAATCTTCTTTATAGGATCACTTTGTTGCTGTCTCTGTCTATCTATCAACACCCTTTGTCTAGGAATGCGTGGAAGTATCGAATTAAAAGTAAAACCATTAAACTCAAGTTTGTGGTCCCTTGGAGCTGTGAAAAAATTAACCCTCGTACACCCCAAGTATAAGCAGTCAAAAGATATGGCCGTTTATCTCGCAAGTGTTTGTACGGCCATTTTTTTTTTGTTTTAGACCCGTTGTGATTGTTTCACGATAAGGTTCGATTGATCATAATCATGTTAACTTTCATGAATATTTTATTTCATTTGGTAATGTAATTGGGATGCCGCTTTCGAATCGAACAAGGTTTTTTTTTTTAACACAATGTATAATAATATCTTCTTTTTTTTTCAGAATACTTAAGAAGTCATGGCGAAAGTCTTCCCGAACCAGTAAGTTTGAACAATTTCGGGACTTGAAATTTTATCAACGATTATTGCGTATTTTTTTCTCTGTATCCGTGATTAGACCTGATCTACTGGTTTGAGTTAGAATGCTGGGTTGTAAAAAAGGTGGATGAAAAACGATTGCATGTAGCGGAGATGAGAATATATGGATGTGTGGAGTGACAAGAATGGATAAATCCATTCTTGTCACTCCACACATTCATATATATAAGGAATGAGTATACTTATTAGAGGAAGTTTGAAAATTGCGCCTGTTACAGAAAAAATGAAAGGGAGTCATTTGACTTGGTATGGACATGTGATGAAGAGGGACGAAGCACATGTGACTAAAAGAGTGATGGATCTGAATGTTGATGGACGAGATCGACAGGAAGGCTAAAGAAAAGATGAATGGATTGTGTAAGGAATGACATGAAGGAGAAATAAGTAAATGATGCCGTGACGTCTGATAGGGAAGAATGGAAGAAAAAAACGTGTTGCACCGACCCCAAATAGAATGGGACAAGGGCTGGAAAATGATGATGAACTGTTTTTTTTTTTTACAGAAAAATAGCATAGAGTACATCCGGTCAATGCTGGCTTCTGATTCAGGACGCGGAAAGGTTGGTACCAATTCGTGATTATTATTCATATTAATTTACTGGCAATTCTTTTGATTCATAGAATTAGTGTCGCTGAATTCCTAACTGAGAAAACATTGATTGAAATTATTTATATTTTTAATTCAATGTATTCATTTTTAATTTTTGACGACTCGAAGTGGCTGAGCGATCGACTGCTGCGCTGCGTGTCGCGGGTTCGATCCCCGCACGGAACAAATATTTGTATGGCCTACAGATAGTTGTTCCGGGTCTGGCTGTTTGTGTATGTGAGTTTAAATGTTTGTAAACCCACCCATGATACAGGAGAAATTCCTAGTGTGGGGAAAGTTTTATAAATATATATAAATAAATTATTTTCCTTGACATGTTTTAAAAATAATGTAAATGTTTGCATGCCGAATGGTAAAATGTGGCAGTAAGTATGTGATTTATTATAAGTACGATTGTATATTACCAATATTTGCAAAATAAAATTCTATTCTAATGTTCCAATTATTGGAGCTATTCGAATATTTTGCTACAAAATGTATCTGATGTTTTTTTTTTTTTGTTCACAGGAAAATAGCATGGAATTCATCCGGTCAATGCTGGTTGCTGACTCAGGCCGCGCAAAGGTTGGTTGCAATTCGTATTTATTATTTAATAATTAATTATTGAAATGTTTTAATTTCTTTTGTGTTCCGCACGCCTGTAAATATGGCTGCTCGAAAACGGTGGTCACGAAAATAACTGGCGCTTATAGCACAGGAACCTTTGTAGTTAAAGCCCAGTTGTATAAGTTTTGTATCTTGCCACTTGATTAGGTCTGATTTAAGGTCCAATAATCACCAGCACATGCCACTAAAAGAGTGATGGATCTGAATGTTGAAGGATAGACACCGAGAAGGCCAACGAAAAGATGGATGGATTGTATAAGGAACTAGCTGTGCCCCGGCATGCGTTGCTATGCAATTTTCTACCTTTCTACCTACCCTACCTACCCTACCTACCCTACCTACCCTACCTACCCTACCTTTTCTTTGCTATAAACCTCACGGAGCCCGAGACCTTTCCAACGAATGCAAAACCGTGGAAATCGGTTCGTGCGTTCTGGAGTTATAGCGTCAGGAAGGAAAACCAGACTTATTTTTATATAGTAGATGATATGAAGGAGAAAGGAGTAAATGATGACTTGACGTCTTAAAGGGGAGAACGGAAGAAGAAAACGTGTTGCGCCGACCCCAAATAGAATGGGACAAGGGCAGGAAAATGATGATTAAGGTCCAATCATTGTAAAATACATTTAAGTCTTTAAACAATAAATATTGTTTATTATTGGAGCTGTGAGAAGCTAGTGGCTAAATAATAGCAACCGCTCGGGTTGATCTTAAGGTTAAGCCGCGCTTGCCTGGGTTAGTGTGTGGATGGGTGACCACCCGTTCAATACTGAGTTTCCTCCGTGCTTCGGAAAGCACGTTTAGCTGTTTGTCCCGGCTGTTAAATGTAGATCTTTGACAGTCGTTACAGGAAGTCAGTGTCTCATAAATCTGACAACCAGTCTTAGCAAGGGGTATCGTATTACCCAGTACTAACTGGGTTGTGGAGGTTATATAGGCAGTCGCTCCATGTAAAATACTGCTATTCGGTTGCATCTGATTAGACTGGAAGCTGACCCCAAAATAATTGGGAAAAGGTTAGGCAGATGATTGGAGCTATTCGAACATTATACTACAAACTCTCTCTCAAACTTAAAACTAGTCATTGAATTCCATCAAATCAGTGATTTTGCTGGAAGTGATAGACTGCTATATGTCATTTCTGCGACGACATAATTTAGATTGGCATCGAGACGTTAAAAAAAGGAAGCGACTATTTGATTTATAATCACACTAGCTTTTGCCCACTGCTTCGCTCGCGTTTGGGTTTGGGATAAGACAGTTCCCCTTCCCTGATTTGCAGGTACCTGCTACCTGCAGTTTTTGCCCTTGCGCCTTATTGATTTGTAATAGCAAAGCTAAGTTTTCCCTTTTCTTCCCTCTTTCTCCCTCATATTCCACTAGTTTTAAAAAAATGCCTATGTCCGTCTCCCGGGTACCAACTATATCTGTACCAAAATTCATCAAAATCGTTTAGTCATTAAGGCGTGAAGAGGTAACAAACAAACTCACTTTCTCTTTTATAATATTACTAGCTGTTCCCAGCGGTTTCACCTGCTGAGGTTTAGGGGTATGAAAAATAGATGTTAGCCGATTCTCAGACCTACCCAATATGTACCCAAAATTTCATAAGAATCGGTCGAGCCGTTTCGGAGGAGTACGGTAACTAACATTGTGACATGGAAATTTTATATATTAGATAGTAAGGATAACTTGCATGTTTAATTAATATTTCGTTTGACAACTTGATTGACATTATATATTTCTTTGACAGCCACAAGTCAACCGTTTGCAAGGGGATCGTGCGGCCAATCAGAACAAAGAAAGTGACATTAAGAAGCCAACAGCGGAGTACCAAGCCTGCTACAAATCTGAAGATGGCATCGAAGTTAAGAAGGTACCTTGTTTTTACTTTCGAGAAACGAATGAGTAACGAAGTAGCGTTATGGTTAGATAATAGAAATTGGGATTTTGAGAAAATATACATATGTCAGTCACAGTTCGTGGTCACAATATAATATAGTGGGTAATATAGAAAGTGTAATAGAAAAACGACAAAATAAAAAAAAAATAAGTTATTCGACCTTTATTTTTTTTAGGAAACTATAAAAAATATCAAGGTCGAATACCTTATTTTTTTTTATTTTGTTTTTTGTTTAACATATAACTTTTTAAACTTGGTCACTAACAAGTTCGCAACCAGACACCGAGTTTTGTCTCTGCCTGCTACCACTGTCAATCACAACTCGATTCTGTTCTCATAACTCTCTGTGAACAGAATCGAGTTGTAAGTGACAGCTGTAGCGGTACCGAGCGCAAAAAACGTATAAGAAAGAGGGTATACCGTTTTGTCTGCTTATAAACACCCACCCAAAAACAAGTAAATTCAAAACGCCATTTTTACGCCATTTTAAACGCATGGCGTTTGCAACAGCACCAACAGCACCGAAATATCGGAAACTCTAAATACATAACAAACCTGGTAAATATCCCGTTTCAAATGTTATAAATTGATAACCGCCATGCTTTTTCTTTGGTTCTTTATTTCCGAACTTCGCCAATCTTTCTGATTAGAGTAGCTTTTTTTTATTATAGATTAGAGTAGCCTTAATAAACATGTTATGTCCGTTTTTACTTACTTAAAGTGGCGTTTTGAAAATTTCAAAAAACCTAAGAAAATTCTAATTTCGCGGGCTAATCTGGCGCTTCCCCTTTAAGTAAAAGCGAATTGTTGAATTTTCTACTATAGGTGCTAAGCCGACAGTTGATAATCCAAAATTGCACTTCGATTTATTTCTTATTCTTTTTTTACAAGACATTGGAGTCCGTCTGTTTTGTGCCCGGTTGAAGGCAATAGACTCATCCTCTCTTACATGAGACTTAAAGCATAACGAGCGAAATGTTTGTGTACACACGACGACACATCAACCTATACAAAACCAGTTTATGCTGCTCTCTCAACAACGGATCGTACACCATAGATTTCAAGTGCAATGAGAGATCCGCATAAACTGGTTTTGTATAGGTTGATGTGTCGTCGTGTGTACATACACAAATTCATACATACAATACAATACACAATAATATATACAATACACTTCTGCCTAAGTTTTCTGTTTATTACAGGCGTTATGTTTGGAGCTTGTCATGATTTAGTCATAATAAGACTAAATAATGACAAGCTCCAAACATAACGTATATATGTAGTGTATACGTCATATATCATTATGACATTTAATTGATTAACCTCAAATCCCAATTTCGATTATTCTAACGATCACAATACTTCGTCACTCCTTCGTAGCTCGTAAGTAAAAACTTTTACCTTCTAAATAACCATTCGTCATTCAATCCTGTACCTTTATGTCCTCTACTAATTCATTTGGTAGGTAACCGAATACCTCATTACCATTTTTTTTTGTATTTCGTTTGACACGATTTATTGATTCATCATCCATTTAATCGATAAATATCCAACGTATTCGTTTCCGGTAAATACTAAATCATGTCTACATATTCTCATTATTTTCTTTAAATGACGCTTATCCTTCTTCATTGTCATTCAAGTGATAATAAATATTATAACCCTTATGATAATAATAATTTAAAAACGGATCAAAGGCTTGATTCAGAAAGCAGTACTTCTGGGGCCTTAGTCTGCTAATACAACAGTGTCAGAATGGTCGATCACTGATCGCATAATGGTTGATTTTGATAATTTTGGTAATCTACTACATACTAAACTTGTCAAAATCAACCATTACTGGACACAGCGCGTATTGTTAGGCGGTTCAACTCCCAAGTGCAACTACTACCGGTAGTTCGGATCGGATCGATACTGGTGGGCTACTTTTTTAAATATTTATAATTGTTTTTACGTTATTTTTTTTAAACCGTTATCAGTTCGATCCGTATATTTATAGGTATGTAATATTGTCAGAATTGCATAATTTTTGTACATGTTAATACCAGCTTCTAAAAATGATTGTGTGGAAAAAATCATAAGTGTATTGTATGCATGTATGTTTTTCCGTGCATATCTCACGATTATATAGCTTAGGGAGCAGTGCAAGTTTCATTAAAATCGCTTCAGCAATTTTTGAGATAGAGAGTTAAGTGTATATCTTACTAGGAAAACGTGTTGTACATTTACGTGGTTTAGCAGCGGTATTCAAAAAGGTATCATTACCTATGCGTGCTGTTTAATGTTTGTAGTTAGGATCCAGCTAAATAATCTCGATTAAAATGTTAACAAAGTAGTCGTTAGATAGCAACATACAAAAATGTGTTGTCACTTCATGTCTCCTAGTAGAAGGGGAAAATATTTTTACTTGTATTGTAAAAAATGTTATGATTTCACTGCTGCTGTCCATTACTACGTAATATAAACTTTTATTTGTAATTTCAATTACAATTGAAATAAAAAGTAATTTAAAAAATTAAACCGTCTTCTAAACTGTCATTGATATAGGGTTATTTGTAAAACACCGGCAACGTCTCAGGACCATGTTACTAACATCATAATCAACAACTTTTGTTCTAGGACATTTAAACATTTATCATATTTTAGTTCATCAGATTTTCATACAAAAATAAAAATATTGAAATTGAACGCTCAAAATGTTACGAAATCTATGCGAAGCAAACGTACCTACAAGCGGCGGTGTAGGTATGTAGGTACAGCAAAATACGGAGTTGAAATGTGTTAGATAGGACAACGAAATCTTGAAGATTTGTTTTTGGTAAATGTATAAAATTTTGTAAAAAATCATAGAACAAAAGTTGTTGTTTATGATAATTGTAATACAGTCCTGCAAGGTTGTCGGTGTTTTACAAATAACCCTGTATATTTCTCCCTTTAGTTATTAGTTAAATAAACCACAGTTTTGAAGTCGATTTTATTAAGAAATAAAAAAATATGTGATAAAGCTATTGAACGAGATTATGAGATCTTTGTATATTTGGTATATAATGTATTTTTTTGTTTACCCTTACTTTATTGTTCGCAGCTGGTAAAAGACCTGTGTGATATGATCAGAAACAAAAACGGTTTCAAAAAGGCAGAAGTCCGAGCCAGCTTGGAAAGACTGTTTGAGATAAGACTGTCCAACGGAGATACGTAAGTGTAATAATCAATTCTTGGAAAGTATATTGACTTGGTTCGCGAGGTTGTCGACATGTGGGACATGGACTCAGCGATCATTGTGCCGATAGTCGTTACAGCCAGTGGCTTAATTGCCAAGAGCCTCGACCAATACCTGAGAAGGCTCTCGTTAGGCAGCTGGATCAAGGGCTTGATACAGAAAGCGGTACTCCTGGACACGGCTCGTATTGTTAGGAGGTTCCTTTCTCTGGAGCCTTGACTGCCGATAGCTTAGACCCTGTTCCCGATACCGGTGGGCTACTATTTTTAAATGTTTTTTGTTTTTGATAAGAAATATGTAAAAATATAAAAAAAATATGTATACGAATAAATAAATGATCATAAAATTCTTGGAAAAACAGAAATAAGACTGATCTTGAATATAATCTCATTTAAATATTTGTGTCGATGAGCATTCGTTGTTAACTGTAATTTAAACCTCATGTCTTCTTGTCATCCTTAGTATAATATTATAAAAGCGCAAGTGAGTTTGTTTGTTTTGTCTTCATGCTTAAATGGCCCAACCGATTTTGATGAATTTTAATTATATATTTATCGGTACAGAGATAGTTGGGACCCTGGAGACGGATATAGGCTATTTTTTTAATGAGATAAGGGGAAGAAAAGGGGTGAGAAAGATATTCTTTTTTTATCATCACTCGGGTAACTATGCCACGCGGACGAAGTCGCGGGCGTAAGCTAGTTAATTTATATATATTCATCAAGTTAGTTTTTGGTTAGTAGTATTCAGTATTTTCGCCTTAATATTTTTACAGTTCCGTACCTCAAAAAGGAAAAAAAACCGAACTCTTATAGGATCACTTTGTTGTCTGTCTGTCTGGCGTTCTGTCTGTCTGTCAAGACCATATACTGAACTCTGTGAACCCTTTGTGCTGTGAAAAATTCAACCCACCAAGTCTACGCACTCAAAAGATATGGCTTATTATATGGGTATATTATATGGGTTATTGTAGCAAGTTTGTACGGAACCAGTGTGCGAGTCTGACTCGGTTTTCGCGGGTTTTTTAAAGTTGCGTACTCTCTAACAGGAATTTCCGTAAATACACACCAATCATCCAAAACTCACCAATAAAACCAAAAACTCGTAAATTCCAGATTCCTCCACATGACGCTATGCAGTAAGGAGCCAAGCCTTCGGTACATCGTAAAGATAATCCACAGTGTGAAAGCAACGCATTTGCTTGATTGTTCCAATGACAGGCAGCAGACTACCCTACACCTTGCTGTACTCAATGATATGCCTGAGATCGTATCCCTGTTCATTGATAAAGGTAAGGAAGAACTTGTAGTGAAGTTGTTACTCCTTCAAACTCACCCACATATACATACACACATACATGTCAGATGAAGTATGTATGTGAATGAATGTGTTTGATGTGAGTCAAAAGAAAAAATCGTCTCTTCCATACATTATGACCATGTTTGTATGTGTAGTGCTGGTATCGTACTTTTATTTTGACGTTGGGAGGTCTAGAATCATGTGCTGAGTTCATGGTAACCGTATGTGCGTCGATGTTCCTTATACCCTTTATTTGTATTTGATCCACGTAAAGTGCGTTTACAATGAGAAAGTTACTCTCGCTCGCGCCATGTTGATGTGATCATATCTGTTAAATTGTTGTGATGTTAAAAACAAAGGATTTAGATCTCACGACGCATGGAAAGACTGTTGACCAACCTATATCGATTGAATTTGCCAGTATTCAAGTGACAGTTGACATACAAGTCACAAAATGGCGCGAGCTCATTGAATTTCTCATTGTAACTCAGCTTTTTTCTGCAATTTTTTATATATGTAATGTATGTCACATGACTCATGACATGTTAAATTTTAGGTTCAAACCCAATGTTGAAGGATGATAGGGACTTGAACGCCATCCACTACGCAGTGAAGTACCGCTCGTGTCTAGAGATCCTTCTAGACTCCATCAAGAAGAACCAGGTGTCTTGCGATTTGAACGACTACAATGGTGGTAAGTTTTTATGTAAAACAGAGATGTTTCTGACTTAGTTTTCCGTGCCTCATAAAGGAAGTAAAACCGTTGGTGCTGGTGTTATTTGTAAATATTTGATAGTCGTTATGTACGGGTAGTCAGACGCCCAAGTCGTACAACCAGACCAACTACGAGATATATGGTAATGTAAGGTTGTGACTAAAGAGACGAGTGAAACAACCGAATGATGAGTAAATACTGAATATATTTTATAATAAGAACCAATACATGAACTCTTAATACTAGGTACATATTAAATAAATAAATATCTTGGGAAAACTCACACACGGCTATCTGATCCCAAGCTAAGCAGAGCTTGTGTTATGGTAACCAGACAACTGATACACATACTTATATAATTTATAAATACATACATATTATAGATAAATCACACCCAGACACAGAACAAACAATCATGCTCATCACACAAAAAATGTCCTGAGTGGGAATCGAACCCACGACCTCCGGCTTAGCAGTCAGGGCCACTAACCACTAGACCAACAGGCCCGTCAAATAATAGGATTAGCCTTACACATCTCAGTAACTCGGGTATGGAGGTCAGATAGGCAGTTGTTTCATGTCAACTCATGCAGTAGTACCAACTTAGCAAGTCTGGAAGCTGATCTGAACAAATTGGGGAAAGCTCCAGGCAGATGATGCTGATGTACGGAGCTGTTTTTGTCTGCTTTGTGGGTTTTAGTCAGTACAAGTCTGACACTCCCTTCCCCAGAGCGGGGGAAGTTATTTGATGATTTCCCATCCATCAAAAATAGGGCTGTCGTATCGTATCATATCATGTGGATACGTTATAGGTGTGTAGTGTAGCATATCAAAAAGTTGAGTTGAAAACCCTAACACTCACGGTTGATTTCATAATAAGGTACTTGTTGGTTTACTTGAAGTTTTTAAAGTGACATATGGTTCACTAACATTTGAAAAGGGATATTAAATTTACCATTTTTACTGTTTCCCCTCGAATGTAATAAGTTCCTAAGGGAGAACTTTAGGTAAGACAATCAATGAGTAAATATTGGCAACTCAAAATGAATAGTAAATATCCCGTTATAAATAGTTGGTTTACTGGCTCTCTTGCTACTGTGGTATCTCGTCTGTAAACTGAAATAATGACATGTGACATTTCCGTAACAGAGAAGCAATCAGCCCTTCACATGGCTGTAGTATCGGGTTGGGAGCAGGGAACTCGCTTGTTGCTTCAACACGGTGCTAGCTTCAGCGTGCGTGACGCTGAAGGGCGCACACCACTGCACCTCGCCGCGTACGACGACCGACTGGCTATCGTGAAGATACTGCTCGAGTTTATACCGCCCGTGAGTACAAGTAGTTTTATTTTTTAGTAGCTGCGCCCCACGGCTTCGCCCGCGTGATGATAAAAAAAAGTATCCTATGTGTTATTCCAGACTATAATCTACCTCTGTGCCAAATTTCAGCAAGATCCGTTCAGTAGTTTTTTCGTGAAAGAGGATCAAACATACATCCATACTAACAAACTTTCGCATTTATAATATTAGTAGGACAATTAGGGCTATTTTTAGAGAATATTTTGAGAAAGTCAAGTGTGTTATTCTGTCACCCTTCACCACTTTAAAAATAAATCTGCTGCAACCAAAAAAAACTTTCTAGCTATTTTATGTATTAGGTCAGTAGCTAATTTCAAATGACTTTAACGAAGAGTGTTCTAGGCGAGATAATTTTACCTTAAAAAAAATGGCAATTCATACTGCTTTTTTATTTAGTTCGTGGCACTGGCTAATGGAATGGCATAACAACAAATAGAAAAGAAAAATAATTAACGCGAATAGAAAGAAAATTAATGATAAATAATTAAGAATTAGCGCTGATTACTAGCAGTCTGCAAGTGTTCCTTTTTCTATTTTTATTTATTCTTTACAGTGCGAAATTGACGTCACGGATGATGCTGGCAACACAGCCCTGCAAATCGTCTGCGGCGGTACGACCGTCATGGAACACTCTGTCGAAATTGCGCGAATGTTACTGGAAAAGAAGGTACACTTTACACTTGGATTAAACATTCCCACAATAAGTCTTCTGTTCTTTTTTTTAATTCGATATAAAAAGATATTTGAATTAATTCCCAAAAAAAAACACAATAAAATACATAACTCATTTGCCAAACTGCTTTATACTACACTAGCTTTTGCCCGCGGCTTCGCTCGCGTGAAATTCGAGGTAACACAGTTCCCCTTGCGCCTTATTGATTTGTAATAGCAACGCTAAGTTTTCCCTTTTCTTCCCTCTTTCTCCCTCACATCCCAGTTTTTTAAAATAAAAATTAGCCTATGTCCGTCTCCTGGTTCCCAACTATCTCTGTACCAAAATTCATCACAATCGGTGTAGCCATTAAAGCGTGAAGAGGTAACAAACAAACAAACAAACAAACAAACTCACTTTCGCTTTTATAATATTAGTAAGGATTTTCGGCATTGAGTTCTCATAACTTCATACTGTGTGTAACTGTAGCGTATGAGTGAAATCAAATACGAGAAATAGAAACAATTATTTTGCTTATTTAGGTACTTTTAATTTTCATCGTAACGATCTGATCTTGTTTGCGGTGCAAACATGGCCAGAAGTTGTACAGATAGAGAAATTTGGAGGGGAGGCCTTTGCCCTGCAGGCTAGCAAAAAAAAGGTCCTCGTTCTACTTTCTATCTCTCATATACACACATGCATTTAATAATAATGTATTTATATGTTTGCAGGCATACCCTCTAAAACACGAGGAATCCAACGAATCAGCGTGGATGCTAGTCAAGAAGAAGCCTGAGCTCAGGGAGCTGATGAAAGCATACGTCACGGTTGAGTGCATGGACGAAGACGATATCAAATCGGAACCGGAAGACGAGTACGAATCCGCTGATGAGGGCGTAAGTTAACTTTAGTTTTTGTACACAGGAGAAAACACAGGAAAACATCAAAAACATAGAGTACAAAGGCACAGCTTATTTCTAAATAAATTTCTACCAGCAAGCCTGCCAGAGGAAATATGAAGAAAATAAACGTAGACAGTAGTGTGTGAGAACAGGAAAAGAATAGTAAATAAAATATGAATGTCTTAACCTAAATATAAGTTCACATATAAGTATAATAATATATACCTGTATACATACATAACACTAAAATATATAAAGTTACTTACTTTACTTATAATTTATATGGATTGTGCCAGTTTGAAATGACACCAGGCGAAACCTAAATGAATATTTTAATAAAAACAACAACAACTTTTTAAGTTTTCAACAATATGTTACTCGCGATTCCGTTCGCATAGAATTTTTGTTATAAGTTTTTGCCAAAGTTTCATCCAAACCCGTTTCCGCATTTCTGGCGTGATTAAGTAATAAACATCCATTTAATTTCCGTGCCTCGGAAAGCACATTTAAGCCGCTGGCTGGTCTCGGCTGTCACAGGTAAATCTTTGACAGTCGTTACAGGGAGTCAGTGGTCCGAAAGTCGGACATCCAATCTTAAGAGGTATCGTATTACCCAGTACTAACTGGGTTGTGGCGGTCAGATTGGCAGTTACTCCATATAAAATTCTGGTATTCAACTGCATCTGGTGAAGCTGGCTGCCGACCCCAATGTAGTTGGGAAAAGTCTAGACAGATGATGATCCATCTATCTGAAATTCCGCATTCATAAATATAAGTAAGATGTAGGTGTCCCTTATTGTTTGTGAAAACAAATAAAAGTCCTTTTGCTGGCGGTTTTGAAACGTTATTTAGACGTGACTACAACCGTTATAAGGATGTGTGTCAGAAAGTATTTTTTTTTAGAAAGTGATATTCTTTCACGATTACACTGTGGACCCCATGGAGAATGTTGTTCGGTTTGATGGTCTTTACCACATTGTTAAATATGAACACCTTTCTGATTTATGCCGTATATTGCTAGCAAATTAGTTTGTCCTTGAACCGAATCTGTGGTCGTATACCAGCTTATAAGTTGAATTGTTTGATAGGACTATCCAGAGGCTGGTCTTCATGAGTTAAATCTATACGCTCGCGAGGTGGCCGTGCACGTGGACGCGGCAGGCGCATGGCGGGTGTTGGCACAGCGGCTACGACTCGACGCTCTACTTGAGTGGTATGCCGCGCAGCCCAGCCCTACTCTCACACTGCTCAACCATCTTAAGGTAATAAAATCAATAAATAAACGTGTTGCCGGATTTTCAACCTTTTTTTGCTAAGACGAATGTTGCAAATCTAACAGCGTAATCAATGTCTCTATTGCACTGCATTTCAAATTTAAATTGTTGTTTACTTGTTGCGCTCATACATCTCAAAATAAAGCATTGACGGTGTAAACGTGCTGTTGGATTTTAAACTTCTAACCGTTTGAACCGTACGTTGCAAATCGAACATCGTAATGAATGGCTGTTATTGCATTCCAGCAGCCTCGAATTGTTTTCAGTGTTTTGTCGTTGATGTAATATTTACATAAATATAGACTTTACGGAAGTAGAAATAAAGTTAATTTCAGAAAAAAATTAAACGCAGACTTGGTTTGAAGTACTAACAAAAATGTATTTTCAGGAGTCCCGAGATGATATCACATCGAAGTCTCTGGCCTTGATTTTGGAAGACATGGGTCAAACCGAAGCAGCCAGTGTTATTAGGAGGTATATTGACTGACCGGAAATCAAACTAGAAACACCTGACAGTTGTGAAGTGGTTTAGTTTGTTGCTAGAAGTATGTGGTACAGGACCAATCGACGTGTTGTATTGATAGGACTCTGCCAATTAATATCTTTAACTTTAAAATAATTGGTTAAAGGTTATAAAAAATGTGATGACAAAAAATATAAAGATGATAATATATGTTTATAATCTACACTTAGAAGTTAATGTATTGGGTGATAACTGATTAGTTAAATGAGGACAATACTTTTTTTTATCTAAAATTTTGCAGAGGCCATCTTCAAAGGCAAATCAGCCTCACAGTTAACTAGATTTTAACTAACCGGATTCTCCTTTCTTGATCCTCCTTACCTCACTGGAGTGAGGTTGTGCCGCAAGAGGATAATACTTGAAGGAGTGAAGTAATCTAAAAAATGAGCCCGTTTAAATGTGGGATACTTACATTTTTTCGAGTCGTCAGTCTAATATTTCTTTCGTGTTTTTGTGGTTGACCCCGTAGAAGAAGATGTTAACGAGTACTCAGTAGAAATATCAAAGACGTTTAACTATCACTTTAGACATATATCTATTTAAGTGTTAAAATTCTATAGAAAATGTTCAATTCCTGATAACTTACCAAGGTTCTTAGAGCAGTATTGTTTTTGTTGTTCCACTGTGGGAAAGAGACAGAACTATACAATATAATCTATCTAGTGATAACTATCTAGAGCTAGTGTCTAGCTCCATCTCTTTCTCACACTGGAAGAAGATTAAAATAATACTGCTTTAAGATGTTATAGTAACCCCACAGGTCTAGAATCCATTATACAATAAAACTACTGTTGTAAAAGTAATTACTTAAATGCTTAAATCATTCTAAGATTATGAGAAATATCTGGGAATTAAAGAAAACATTGTATGCAGCTCAATTTTGTTTAGCTTAAAGATGTTGTGTATCAATAAATCTTACCGAGGCATAGTAATTAAAAACTCTTTGTATAAAATTAACATTTAAGATATCAATCTTAGATTTTATTATAAGTACTGGATAGTAGTCAGTATTTTGGCCATTATTTAGTGTAAGTGAGAACTGTTGTAAAAGAGCTGTTTTACAATTTTGATGGTCAAAGAAGCATTTTCCATCTATGGAAGTAAGCATATGTATCTCACCATATTTGCGTACATTCGATTGCTATACAAAATTTAGTTAATTGGCGAACAATCCAGGTATGTATACCATTGCGAGAGAGAGATGGAGCTCTTCAAGATACATACCATCGTCTCTTTTCGCAACGGAAAAACGGAAGCGTTATTTTCTTCCTTATAAAAAGTACCAAAGTGTCTTGACAGAATGTAATGGTTATTTGTAAGCGTGTTACGTGTTTGAGATTGAAATTAAATAAGCAATTGTTGCATTTTAAGAAAGTACAGTAATTTGCCTTTTGAGCGACGAAGGAGTTAGTTTTAAGTATTTTAATATGAAATGTTAATTCTAAAATAATGTATTTTTAATATTGTGGGATAGGTTAAGGTGAAAGCTCCAACCTACCCGCGAAATTCAAATTTTCTTACGTTTTTTGCAATTTTCAGGCCAGTGCTAGGTTGTATGTTGATTAAAATATTATTCGCGGCTGTAAGACGTATGTAATTATAGAATTATAATCATCAAAATCACCAATACAACCCTCCAAGTTCATAAAGCTGTAGGAAAGACTTTTTCTGTTTTTTTTTTGTTCCTACGCCTTTATGAACTTGGAGGGTTGTATTGGTGATTTTGATGATTATAATTCTATAATTACATACGTCTTACAGCCGCGAATAATATTTTAATCAACATACAACCTAGCACTGGCCTGAAAATTGCAAAAAACGTAAGAAAATTTGAATTTCGCGGGTAGGTTGGAGCTTTCACCTTAAGAGTATTTGTTATTTTAAGTTTGTTTGTCTCTGGCGATATTCCAGAAATTCTCATAAAGAATGCTTGCAAAAACTAGAGTAGTACATAGAAAAAAAAGACGATCGTGACCTTCACGATCGTCTTTTTTTCTAACTAACATCAAATGAGTATTGATCTCCACGAAGCATGAATTTTCGGCTCCTTTATTTTAGGTTTAACTTTTTTACTTTATTTTTTTATGTGACTTGACAAACGCCGAAGCTGATATGTTTTATGAAATGTGCTTTATTATATTTAGGTTATACTGAAAGTCTGATCATTGTTTATAGCCTAACCTTGGACCAGCAATACGAATATGACATTTGAAACAGAGCTTGTATGCAAAAAAAAAACAGATAATAAGTGGTACAACAACGTCCACAAGACGCAAGAAATAATTTGATGTTACCAAGGTATACAATGAACCTTGCAATTTGGTTTGTAAGAATATTTCATATCTAATATATAAAATTTCCGTGTCACAATGTTAATTACCGTACTCCTCCGAAACGGCTCGACCGATTCTTATGAAATTTTGGGTACATATTGGGTAGGTCTGAGAATCGGCTAACATCTATTTTTCATACCCCTAAATCTCAGCGGGTGAAACCGCTGGGCACAGCTAGTTTTTATATAAAAATTACAAATGTGTGTACGAGTCAATTTAAATTTGCGTATACTTTCCTTATTTTGGCATCAACACGATTTATATGGATTACTACGTATCTAACTGTACAACAAAAAACTAATTTTTTTTTCTTAATTAGTGGCCTTTTTATGGATAACAAATCTTTTTGTAGTAGTATTATAAGTGTGTGATGTCCAAACCGACTTGGTTAAGAGTTATTATTTTGTTTAATTCGACGTGGATTCCAATACATAAATACTGTTGTACTGAAGCTGTTAAAACATGGTTAGAAAATATTAATTTCATGATTTCGTTTTTTACATGCAATGTTTAATATAATATTTAACTCGATAATAAAATTGTGTTTTAGACTTCCAAGCATCAGGCCGATCCTATAGGTAGTCCAAAATGAAGAACATTTTGTTTTGGTTTTAATCACGACATAGATTTAAATCTTTACTATTATTAAATTTTATTTGTTAAATATTAAATTGATTTTATTATTAAAACATTTTTAATTAGCACTCCAATGTGTTTTTATTGCCCCGACTGGAATATTGGAGTTAGCAACTATGTAACTCAATCCTGTCAAAATTATGTTATCTTTGTAGCTGGTTTCTAGAAGATATTACCGTTTAAAAACGGATAACACAGATGTTAACGTTAGGTAACGTTAACATCTGTGTTATCCGTTTTGCGTAATGACTTAATTTTGTTTACCATCTCTCGTTCGTCCAATTGCAAAGGTTGCCAAAGCTAACAGAGCATGCGGCGTGCGTACCCAAAAACGTGCTTTAAATTTACATATGGCCAAACGTTCGCGTAGCGGAAACTTGAATTTCTCCGAAGTTTATGCATGCACTAATTTTATTCATACATACACAATTACACACAAATTTTTAGACTCATCACTTTTCTTCTAAAGTCTATAAATCAAAAAAAGTTCCGCCAGGACAACGTTCGCCCAGCGGAATCAGTTTTTGGTGAATTTCTCCACAATGGCTGCGTGCACAATTTTTTTTTTACCATACACAATTACACGACGTCATACACTAAATATCTGCATAATTAAAATCTTTAAATTCAACAACATTCCGCTGCGCGAACGCACACGAGCGATCGACTGCTGTGCTGCGTGTCGCGGGTTCGATCCCCGCACGGAACTAATATTTGTATGACGTTTGTGTATGTGAGTTTCAATGTTTGTAAACGCACCCACGATACAAGATAAAGTCCTAGTGTTGTTAACACCATACAATATCAATAACGCTAGCAAATCGTAGTTTTATGGCAGCTTGATTGTAAGAGCGAGTGAACCGAGCTAGATTCCTTTTTACTTGAGTGACTTAAAGACGAAGTTAAGAGCGAGTATTTCGACTTAAATATTTTTAACGTTGCCCTGAATAAATTCAATACGGATTTGATATAAATATAATGTGTAAGTTTGTAGTGGTAGCAAAACGACTCGGAGATTCCGGGGATTATAGCTTTACAATTAATATTGTATGTAGGTACTACATTGAGTGATTCTACTGTACTAGTGTGTGCTAAGTATTCACTTATTTTATGGCATTAGGCAGAAAAAGTTGCTAGACTGATCAGTTTACTCATCATCAGTATCACCAAACGACACACA
The DNA here is from genome assembly GCA_905475445.1 of Ochropleura plecta. Classification (NCBI taxonomy): domain Eukaryota; kingdom Metazoa; phylum Arthropoda; class Insecta; order Lepidoptera; family Noctuidae; genus Ochropleura; species Ochropleura plecta. Next base: position 12,573,553 of record FR997731.1, on the reverse strand, counting down.
CGCACAATAAGATCATCTAATAAATCAATTGGACCACTAATAAGAATCTATATCGGTCAGGTCTATTACAAATACTTGGATCTTTAAAAAAAAGCAAGGTTAAAAATCAATTTCACCAAAGACTACTATAGTATTCACCAACGACAGTCCCGGTCAGGGGGGGTACAGTTAGAACATCAGTAGCAAAAGTAAAAATACTAGTGACATCTGTTATTCTTAACAGCGATAATAAATATTGGTTCTCTTAGCAGTGCCGATAGGTGCCGCTGTATTAAAATTTAAAATCAAAGCATATATATTTTTATTATAATGGCAATCTATTTTTATTTTTTTTTAATATTTTTTGGTAATGTAAACACTGGCACACACAATATGGTCGTCACGACTTGCGCTTGCGTTTGTTTGTTTCGTATTCATTTTGTGTGTATTTCTTGGTTTTCGAGTAAATTTCTGTATTACAGACGTTGAGTTGAGATCTCTTGCGACCTCCTCCGTCCTGATAATCAGGCTTACCCGGAAACCAGTTCAACCTTCGCAGTGTTGCACCTGTGCCCTGTGCGCTGTGATTTGTTTTGTTGTGATTTCACAAGAAATTGTGAGATACACTATTACTTAGTATTAGAATTGCGAAAAGACGCTTGTGTTCTGTGTGTGTGTCTTGTAAAATAGACAAAATGCCGCATCGCTGTGCGCTTGGATGTAAGAACACTGGTAAGTAATTATAACCCCTTGGTAACCGGCATTTTTTGTTTGGCGATCCAAAATCAGTAGAGATTTCTGCCTATAGCTTCTCCTTCGAAAAAGCTATTTATGTTCGCCCCCCCCCCCCCCTTGTTAAAACTCACTAACTAGGCACATGTTCATCCTAAAACTTCTTTTAAGCATTCTATCAGTTTGTGATATTTTTCTGCCACTTATCTTAGGGATATGGTATGATGGTCAGCATATCAAGAGCTGCCTACTACAATCTGACAATTAATAACTTTAATAAATTTTAGACTATCACCAAAGTCAGTTCAAAAACGATCTGGAAGTACCTATGTAGTTTTTAATTTAGATTTTAGCTTGTGGATATTTATTATGGCTTTACCAAACAAAGCAGAAGTTTAAACTTCCTTGATTTAACATGACATGAAATTGAAAAATAATTGCAGTAACTATTATATGTATAAACTCAAACTCGAAAGTGTTTATTGCATTCATGTGTATGATTTGCTTTTTGTTTATAACAAGTGTATGCAATTGTTGGTGAACCAAATAAATAAATGTGTACATTTGTTGTTACAATATAATTATACCTAACTAATATGTGATTTAAGGAGCCATCCCTTTTTTTTACTTGAAAACATCAATACTATTCATTTTACTCATCTTAAATTTGAATTTGTATCTTTTATCTTGATACAAGACTGAAATTTAAAAAAAAGTATGTTAACAAAGTCAACAGAATAGCAAACTACAACATTAGCAGAATAATCACAGTGATGCTTTTCTTGTTTTCAGATGTTGTAATGCATGTGTTTCCAAATCCTGACAAATTTCCTGAGCGCTTTAAAGCTTGGGTTGATCTTGTTAGAGAAAGACTGGAAATACCCTTGGACGATGAATATTTCAAGAAAATGAGAATTTGTGATATTCACTTCATTCCTGAACACAGAAATCGGAATAAACGTCTCAATGCATTAGCAATGCCAATACTACATTTGCCTGGTGAGTTATAAATTGCTTCACATAAAAACACTATGAGATCCTGCATTGAGAGATCTTCAGAGTTTAATATTTCGTATTCTGTTCCAGGTATACCTATGTCTCGGGAAATTGAGAACCGTGATGATAACCAGCCTAGTACTTCATTTGCTGCTGCTGATGTTATTGCATCAGGTAACTGAGTCATTATTCAGACAGTCGGTATTAATAATGTTAGCACATTGTCGTCTGCATGGACACTAGTCTAGTCAAATTGGCAAAAAGATTGGAAGTAATTCCTGTAGTTGTAATTTTTTGTGGAATCATTAGAAGACATGAATATTAGGATTCTCTGAGTTTGCACCATTCCTGTGATGTATGGAACATCGTTAAATATTAGGTATTAACATTTAAGTCCTAAAATTAAAAAAATATATTAATAATAATTTGTGTCTAATGTCCCCTTTAATATGACCCCTTTCATGTATAATTACTTTTCACGAAAAAAGTGTGCGGTATGTTCTGTCTGTTACGCTTTCACGCCTAAACCACTGACACTAACTGTTTTCTTTATTTTATTTACAGGTGAATCTGTCCCTCAAGAGTCGGAGAACCATGGCGGAGATACACAACCTGACACTTCAAATATTGAATCCACTTTTATTGCATCAGGTAGCTATACATACATATTAATATTTCTGGTACTATGCTCATCAATTTTTATTCATATAGGAAAAAACTATGATAATTACTTGAATGACATTAAAATGGCAGATGCATCTAAAAGGGGAAGCACAATTGCTGCTATATTTTGAGTATGGCCTATTAGAAGCACCTTTGAAAACATATTTTTTAGTTCTAGGTACTCTCAGGAATGCTCGAATGTAGTTATTGCAAATTAGTTCTAAATATATATATTAACTAGAATAGAAATATATATAAATGAACGTAAAATCTATGTTACAGGTTTACGGCATCATGGTGTTACAGGGGCTACTGTGACAAAGGAGCATAATTATTGTATGCTGAGCAATCCCAATCAGACTCCGTTTGTTGAAGGTATTTATTATTATATTTGGTTTGTTTCCAGTAGTTCTACAATATGAGGTGTAAGAAAATAGTAAAACTAGTGGGAAAAAACCCACTAGTTCTACCAAACAGTTCCACAGTAACAACTGATATCCTGCTTCCCTGGTACCTCTCAGCCTCAACAGATATTGAATTGTCAGATAACTGAGAACTAATTTCCTGCATCACTGGTACCTCTATGCCCCAACAGCAGTTTCGGTTCAGTATTCCGGCCGACCACTAAGCAGAGAGCGGACCAAGGTGCGAGGCTGAGCGGTACCGGGAATGCATTATATCAGTTCTCAGTTATCCACTTGTCTGGCCTCGGTACGGTTTGTCGACCACTGAACTTACAAGTTGACTACAACCATACCACAGATTAAATAACAAAATCATCAGACATCACATTGACATGTGTGTCGTTAATGACAGGCCAGATCAGTGGTTACATGACTTGCCGATGAGGCTGAGGGGTACTAGGAATGCAGGATATAACTATGTCCTCCCGTGGAACTAGTTGGTTTTTTTCCCACTAGTTCTACTATTTTGTTACACCTCATATTGTAAAACTACTGGGAACAAACCTCACACTCACGCGCCTAAACTACTGAATCGATTTAACCTTTGACTACCACATCAAAACACCGAAATCGTGCCCTCAGCCCCTAGCTATTTAAATACGTATAGAAATTTGTGGTGTGCTGGGCACATTTTGGTTTGTCATCTATACATGACTATGGTGGCCAAAAGATTAAATGAAATTTGGTACAGAGATAGTCTACCCATAACATAGTCTGAAAAAGAACATAAGACAGTTTTTATCCCAGAAATCCCACGGGAACGACGCAGTTAAAACGCGGGGGACAGCTAATTTTCACAAAAATATCCTTTAATCAAGTTGGACATTCAATATAAAAGTAAATTAATAATCATTGGTGACAATTTTTAGGGTCCCGTTCCCAGAGGGTAAAAACGGGACCCTATTACTAAGACTTCGCTGTCCGTCTGTCTGTCTGTAAAAATAGAATTAAGTAGAAATTTAACAGGGGCCCCATACAACAAACGTGATTTTTTTTGCCGATAATGGTACGGAACCCTCCATGCGCGAGTCTAACTCGCATTTAGCCGGTTTTTTGTCTAATTATTTGAATTAAATTTTTGGTTTTATAATCAAATTTCAAATCCAGAAAGGACATTTTTATCATTAATTTCTTTACTATTTCAGGTGGTTCCAAAACAACTGCAGTTTACAAATGCATGCAGATGAAACCATTGCAGACGAAGATTAAATATTTACGTAGTGAAATATCTCGTTTACGAAAAAAAGGCAAGTCCTTTGCAGAACGATTGGCGAATGCAGACAAATTATCGAAAGACCTTACATTGCAACGTATTACCCAACAGGTGACAAACCCAGCACAACTGTTTATACGAATGCAACTTCAAACAAAAAAGAAGCCTAAGGGTAGACATTTTTCAATTGACGAAAAAATCTTGTCTTTGGCTCTCTTCAAAAAGAGCCCGAAGTGTTACAGATTATTGTCAAGTTTATTCACACTACCATCTGCAAAGGCAATGAAAAGCCTACTTAGTCAAATTAAGGTGTCTCCAGGCATCAATCCCTTAATATTTGAACGTATAAAATGTACTGTTCAACATAAAGTTACTTCAGACCGCTTGTGCAGCCTTATTTTTGATGAGATGTCAATTACACCGCAGGTTAATTATAATTGTCATAAAGACCAATTGGAAGGTTTTGCAATGAACAAAGAGAACAAGTTTTCAGATCATGTCCTTGTTTTTATGGTTAAGGGCATTAAATGTAACTTTAAGCAACCCGTAGCTTACTATTTCACCAATTCAATAAATAAATCAGAATTAAAAACAATAATAAAAACTGTAATTCAAAATTGTATTAAGTCGGGATTGGTAATTGTATGCACGGTGTGTGATCAAAGCCAGGTTAATGTTGGTGCCATCAATGAACTGGTCAATGATACCAAAACTAGTTTTTTACAGCACCAAAAAGAGTGGCATAGTGATTTAATATCAATAAAAGGCCAAATTATAATTCCACTATTTGATACACCACATTTAATAAAAGGTCTTAGAAATAATTTAATATCTAAAGACCTTATATATTATATAGGCCAAGAAAAGAAAATTATTAAATGGGACTATTACCAAATGGTTTATGAAGCAGATAAGTTGTATGGAGAGCTGCGGTTGCTAAATAAACTAACTGAAGAACACGTTAATCCCGATAAAATAAATAAAATGCGTGTAAAATCGGCTACACAATTATTTAGCCATAGTGTTGCAGTTGTAACAAATCATTTGACGGCAAGAGGAGATCTTCCTGAGGAATGCCGTCAATTGATAGACTTTACTATTTTAATAGATAATCTTTTTGATTCTTTAAATGTAAGCAGTCTCTCCATACCTGATGGAAAAAATTTTAAAGGGCCTGTGAAAAGGAATTCGCCTCACCATGAATTATGGCGAAAAGCCAAAAATATATTAAACACTATCAAATATGTGAAAAAAAGAAAGGTTGGTGATAAAATTCAATTGACGGAGACAGTTGTGCCATCAATTACAAATTTAATTAAGACTATAGTGGGAATGGAATTTCTATGGAAAGTGTTGTCTAATAAATATGGTTTTGATGCAATGTTGACTAGAAATTTCAACCAAGACCCAGTTGAAAATTTCTTTGGGAGCATCAGGAGTTATGGGGCACGAAATATTGCACCAAACACATTAGCCTTTGAAGGGGCATTTAAAGCCTTAATGCTAAATAATTTGAATTCCCCACATTCAAGAAAGGCAAATTGTGAAGAGGACTCCAATGAGTGCCTCCAAAATTTAGACTTTTTTTTAAAAGAAAAAACAAGAACTCCTGATGCTCCTGAAGAAAATGAAATAATTCATTTTGATAATGAAATATGTTTAATTCAATCATGTGAAGAGGATGCGGGTCAAAGCAATTATGTTTGTGGTTGGGTAATAAAGAAATGTCTTACAAGCATTGTAAAAGGATGTCAACATTGTAAATTAAATTTACTTGACAACACATGTAGTAATAGTAATAATAGTTATATAAAAGCCAAAGAATATCAAAATAAAAAGTGGCTAGTCTATCCTAATAAAGAAACAGAAAAATTCTTTAGAGATTCCCAAACTATTGTTTGCTCATTTTTAAAAAAGAATATTCCGAAAAAAAAATTAAAACGGACAATATTATCATTTATAGATATGTTCGTAGACTGTAATTTTAGCTGTCCAAAACATAAAACTTGTTTAAAAGAAATGTTTTTAAATACGATGGTAAATATTTTAACATACAGTTGGTGTCGATCCGTCAATCGTATTTTATCAGGCAAACTAATTAATTATGATGGTGAGGACGAAATTAAAATTGCTGCCCAAATCTACTATAATAAACATAGGAATTATAAAAATAGAAAATAAGAACTTAACTAATGTAAGTTACTTTGTAATCAATGACAAATGTTTTTGTCATTGTTTTTTTGAAATAATAATAAAAAAGTTATTTTGTTATTTTATTATGTGGTTTTATTTCTATTATTGAGTTACTTACCTTAGTAATCATTTCGTTAGAGATATTAATGTTTCTTCCCAAAGCTATTTTGTTTTAGTAATTTATAGTCTCTATAACTTGCTAAACCAAAATAGCTTTTTGGGAAGTAACATTAATAACTCTTATCAGAAGGACTATGCGATATACCTACATATAGCTATAGTATGGGTATATATATTGGCGTTAGTTCTTGTTCAGAATATCAGGGGGCGCTTTCAATCGATATGCTTAAAATTTCCTCGAGAGGGCTCTCTTTACCCTCTATATTATTATACTCTTTGGTCCCGGTCATCGTTCGTCGTGTAATGTACACGCACCCTAATAATCCCGTGTAAAATCTCACCCCTATTGTAGAGAACATGGCGGCTGATGGCGGCAATTGGCTACCAATGGCAGCACGTCTGTCGTATATCTCAATGCTGTATTGCTGTCGTCTTCTAATCTTCTTGCTTTTGCTATGTTTTTCATGTTTGACAGATGCCAACGACAGGTGTTTCTATAGTTTTCCACCGGTTGTTTTAGATAGAATTGCGAAATAGGATTGAAGAAAACCTGGATTCATATCAAATGAACAGATTTTTGTTCGAGATTCACGTACGATTGTGTGGGTTTATTCGATTGTGTTTGTCCTTTCTTAATTTTAGTAAGCATAATGACTAGTGACGGCTTTCGTCTTCGTTTCAGTGAAAACCAAACCAAAGTCACTGTCGGTAAGCTATTTTATGAATTGTATTACTTACATTTCAGTATCTTGATCCTTAAAACACCAATAGTCCTTAGTGTGACTCTTTTTCCTTCAACTTTGGGTACATAAACATACAAGTTCAATACAAAAAGTTTTATTTGCCCTTAGACTTTACTTTTTGGCTGCATCAGTTTAATTTTAAGCTCTTTTATAAATTGCAGATAATACTAATGAATCGTTAGAGTCACCGTCAAGACGAACTACTAGAATAAGAACTAAACCAAAGAAGTATGGGGACTTCTTAGATCAGACACCAACAAAACGCAGATCTTACAGAGATATAAGCAGCTCTGAGGAAGATGAAGTTAATTATGAAGCGGCTTTACAGAAACCTACAGGTATGATATTCTTTTTAAAACATTGTAGATGTGTGATGGCAGTTAGTGGATATTAGCAATTTTCAAAATAAATAGGTATTCAAATTTGACATAATTACAATTGGACATAGTTTAAGAGACTGAATTTAATGCACTATAACAATGTCAAATATTGGCTTACTTGAACACAAATTAATGCAAATTCTAATTCAGACAAGTAAAAATAACTATTTATTTTACCATGCATGTTCATCATTGTTGTCTTCATTCATCAAATTATTACATTGATAAAATAACACCCAATCTTTTTGAGATAAGATTAATTTTGTAGCTAAAGACCTTAAAATACTTCTAAAACATTTTATTACAGCTTTATTCACTGAAGATGATGTGGAGGGCCAAGATATGTTCAAGTTCAAATCCCGTCACACTAAGCTGGACCTACAAAATAAAGTGAAAGCAGCCATCAGTAACTCTCCAAAACCCATTGACACACGAATGAAAACACCAAGAAAACTAGCTGGATTAAATAGTCCATTGATCAAAGTTTCTCAAGCTACACCTAAACATGTCAAAGATATTATTAAGAAAAGTGAGTATTTTGCAATTAACAAACAGGGACATTATTGCTTCTGGATATGTAGTACACACAATGACATGATCAAAGCAATATATGTTGATGAAACAAAATACTGAGTGGAAGGGACACAAACCCATTTGTTTGTCTATGTCCTGTCCACCACACCACATGTATTACATGGTTGACACACAGATGAAGACTGACAGGTATAGCACAATAGGGAGAAAGCTAGTTAGCCATTCATAGAATAAGATTCCTGGCTGTTACTGAGAAATGCCACTAACACTGCCCAACCTAGGAGCTCATGCATCACAGTAACGCTTGCCCTGCCAGGGTTATAGGTTTTTCGAAAGAGATACCGCAGGCATTGAACACTTGGGCAAAAGAAGGGACATGGGTGGGTTTTAGTCAGTACAAGTGACACTCTCCTCACACTCAGCCCAGAGCGGGGGAAGTTATTTAATTTTTTTTTATTTTTTTTTTATTTACCTAAAATGAAAAGGCTTTAGGCACAGCTATGTTGGGATTGTCTTCTAGTGTTACCAGAAACAGCTGAATACCAGTATTATATATGGAGAAAATGCCTATTTGACCTCTACATTCCAGTTACTAAGTATCATTGCCCTTTTGAAATTTAGGACCTACCATTGAACCAAGAACCCATTAATTATAGAACTTTACATCCATAATAAAATATTGTTTTTATTTTATGTAATGTGTGTAGAATTCAAGACTGCGTATGGATCTTTGTTACTCTTTCACGTCAAAACGGTGAACAGATCTTGATGAAGTTTAGCACAGAGGATTATAGTCTGGAATAACACATGGGATACTTTTTTTTTTCGATATTACGCGGGCGAAGTCGCGGGCGCCAGCTAGTATTGTATAATGTATTTGATGTAAGGTATATATGGAAGTAACTTACCTGAATAAAGAATATTTATTTATTACTAGCTGTGCCCAGCGGCATGAAAAATAGATGTTAGCCGATTCTCAGACCTACCCAATATGTACCCAAAATTTCATAAGAATTGGTCGAGCCGTTTCGGAGGAGTACGGTAACTAACATTGTGACACGGAAATTTTATATATTAGACTAGCTGTGCCCAGCGGTTTCACCCGCTGAGGTTTAGGGGTATGAAAAATAGATGTTAGCCGATTCTCAGACCTACCCAATATATACCCAAAATTTCATAAGAATCGGTCGCGCCGTTTCGAAGGAGTATGGTAACTAACATTGTGACACGGAAATTTGATATATTAGATTATTGATATTCGTTAATACAAGTTTTTGCATATTTCAGGAATTATTCATGAAGTTGAATCTGATAGTGGTGACAGTGATTTCTCTGGCAGCAGCAGTGACTTTGTACCTGAAGGAAGTGACCATGAGGAGGTAATTAAAGTCCTACTAAGTTAAGACTAGTTAGTTACTTAACTGTGTTGTTCAAATCCAAATATTTTTATTTGTTGAACAGGTAAAAAAAAGTGAAAAATAATGAAATAAACACTTAGTCTTGTTGTCAATGGCATACAAATATTCTAAGTATATTTCTTATGAAGGGTAGTAAATATCCTGCCGGGGTTGCGAGTTTTTCGAAAGATATACCGCGGCCCTGGAACATAAAGGGCAATAGAACGAACATGGGTGGGTTTTGGAAGTTATTAGATGATTTCCCATCGGCAAAAAAGTTTAGTAAACACAATATTCAAAATAAATAATTGTAACTTAATTTAAAATGCATATGTTAATCAATGATCCAAGTGTAGGGCCAAGTCCTCCCTCTCCCTATTACAAATAATTCTGTCTCTCACTAGTATTGGACAGTCCTATGTTCTGCCTGTTTGTACCCTATACCTACCTTAATTAGTTTTTGTTTGGTTTTATCTTTGTGTGAAATATTAATATTTTTTTAAATAATTTACCTACCTATATTATTACACGACTATTGTATGCCCAAAGGGCGGGACATAGCTGATCTATTTAATTATCTAAGACCTGTATTATGTACAAACCTATGATCCACAATAAAGGTATTGAAATTGAAATTCCTTTTAGCAATAGTCGCGCCATCGTTTTAGTGCTCTGCCGCAATGTCGTCTAGTAAAACCATCAAGGAGATTTAATTAAACTATGAAATCTCCTTTGTGGTTCTTTTAGTCCATTCTTCATTAGATATTGAGATAATTAAATAAGCAGAAGATATGGCAGACCAAAACATTGGCTATTCTTACTCTTTGTTTCCTCTAGGATCTACAGATGCTTTGAAATGATTCAGAGTAAGTTAGTAATTTGCCATTGTTGTGATCCTGCAGTTTCTGTTTAAACCTATGGATAATAAGTTTATGTTTAAATCTATGGACCTGTTTGGGGGCGTCCATAAATTACGTGAGGTGTTTTTTTGAATTTTCTGTCCCTCCCTCCCCCCTGGTGAGATGTCGTGAGATTTTATTCAACCCCCTCCCCCATCCCCCAATCTCACGTGAGATTTTTCAAAATGTGGGTTTCTTACGTAAAGGCGTTGGATTGTTATTGTAAAAAGAAAAAAAAAATTGCTTCGTGCTTTTATTTACGACTAGTTAAGACTAGTAATCAATATTGCTGAGAGTTTAATTATAAGTGTAATAAAAATCAACAATCTGGATTAAATGGACCAAAATAGTATAATTTTTTTTTTGTTTCAATTAGAAAAAAAATTGCGTGATATTTGCCGATACCCCCCTCTCTCCAACGTAAGATTAGATGAGATTTGACTCGACCCCTCCTCCCCTTAAACACCTCACGTAATTTATGGACGCCCCCTTTCATAAACGGTGTGAAAGGCCAACTATTTTTATTATAAGTTAAGCTAAAGTAAAGCTATTAAACCCATTGAAATTAGATTATACTACTCTGTCAAGAAAGTACCGGGAAAAGATCAATAATACACAAAATGTCTGTTATTCATCCAAATTTATTTTATCACCTTCAAAGTATGCTCCTTTAGAAACGATACACTTGCGCCAACGAATAATCCATTCATCAAAACATTTTTTAAACGCTGCTTCCGGAATTGAGTTCAGTTCTCGCCGCGAATTCTCCTTTATGTCTTCTATCGATTGAAAACGGGTGCCACGAAGTGGTAATTTGAGTTTAGGAAAAAGAAAAAAGTCAGCAGGAGCCATATCTGGTGAATATGGTGGTTGCTGGATGGTATTTGTTGAGTGTTTGGTCAAAAATTCGTTCACAATGATAGCCTTGTGCGAAGGCGCATTGTCGTGGTGCAAAATCCAAGAATTTTCTTTCCACAAATCTGGCCTTTTTCGTCGAATTTGCTCTCTTAAACGCCGCATACGCTCAAATAATATTCTTTATTTACCGTTAGACCTTCCGGTAAGAATTCAGAGTGCACAACACCGCGATAGTCAAAGAAAACAGTCAACACGACTTTGACTTTTGATCGACTTTGGCGTGGTTTTTTCGGTTTTGGTTCAGTTGGAAGGCGCCACTCCGGAGCTTGTTGACTAGTTTGCATGTCAAACTCGTAAACCCACGTCTCGTCACCAGTAACAATGCGTTTCATGAATGTTGGGTCCGAACTGACTCGTTCTAGCATGTCCTCAGCGACTTTCATGCGATTGAGTTTTTGGAGAAAGATCTTTTGGGACTAGCCGAGCAGCAACATGTTTCATACCCAAATGATTAGTTACAATGGTACGGATCGACTCGTGAGATACAGAAAGTTCGGCGGCTATCTCTCTCAGAGTTGAATGGGGATTTTCAGTCACTATTTTCTTCACTTTTGCGATGTTAACTTCAGTTGCAGACGTTGACGGCCTACCAGAGCGAGGCAAATCTTCCATCACATCTCGACCGCTTTTGAACGCTTTGAACCACTCATAAGCACGAGTTTTTGATAAAGTCGATTCACCGTAAGCCTTCTGTAACATTTTCAGTGACGAACACGAAATTCCATTGGCGATGCAAAATTTAAGACAAACTCTTTGTTCGATATTTTTGTCCATTATGAAATTCGCAATACACACTATCTATGATATTACTAAAACCAGCACTGTATTTAATATAAATAACAGATGCAACTCAAACTCCGCGCCAAAATGGAAAACAGTTGTGCCAATCTAACAACTACAAAAAAAACAAAATTTTTAATTTGGAACCATAAACAAATCATCCATTCCCGATACTTTTTTGACTGAATGTACATAGCCAAATAATTTTTTTCTTCAAATAAAATTTACTTGTTACTTTGATGTGCTTTTACACTATGTATTGTAAGTTATCTCACTATTATTATAAAATTACAGTCTGATTCACATTCATCACCAGCAGCATCATCGGAAGAAGAGGAAGAAGAACAACAGCCAAAGAAAATTGTTGCTAAAGCTGGGAAGAACAAAGAATCTAAAACAAAAGAGAAGGATTCGGAATATTTTGTTACTCCTGATAACTACTTCATGATGCACTCAAGTAAAAAGGTAAAAAACCTTGTCTAGACTCAACCCTGGGTCCATCAGCCATGCTGTGTTGGATTTAAAGCGATCTATTATAATATAATTAAATGAAAAAAAAAACAATAATTTTCTATGCTAAGCAATACCCTCATCTGGAGAAAATTCTTGTTGTAGAATCACGTCATGCTTATCATTAAAATAAACTAAAGCAACATCCTAATAAAACAACTCTATATGATAGAAGTGGTTCTCATTCAGCAAGCAAGATTTGGCCTAAACAAACTAACACACATCTCAAGTTAAATAAACACTTTAAATTAAGATATGGCATGCATTCATCCAGTTTGCACGAAAATTCTTTCTGACATAGGCAAGACAGACACAAAACTTGTCTACTTTTAAAATATTGCCAAAAACTACTTCATACATCACAACTAGTAGTTAATACATCACTGTGCATGATTCTACTGTTATTATAAGTCTAGGTAGCTAGTTTTAAATATTTCTTTGCTCTTCATAATTATTATAAGTATTTATATAAATGTATGTGTGTATTTATATAAACTATTGGTTATTATAAATGTAGCTATTCGTTTTGTAAAATAAAACACCACAGACTACCTACAGTACTGTCTCTCCTCCTCTAAATCCATCCAAAGAAAGTCTTGAAAAGATCGCTTTTAGCTATAAGACCGCCCATTGAGTCACCCTATTTATAAGTTCTATACTGTTATTCTTGTAATTTGTATGGTGTACATAATAAATAATATTCTATCTTTTCGGGTGAGAAGTTAGGTTTTATGGTAGAACTCAATATTACGCACTTATAACATTGTGCTGATGGGTGCATTGTATAGTATGGGTGGTCGGGGAGGTATTTATAGTATAGTTATGACATTAAAAACTTGGATTAAAAAAATAACATATGAAAACTTTGGAACTTTGACATCAAATCTCCATAACTATAAGGTTTCCAAGTATGGTCTATAACAAAAAAAATAGCGCAGTGATGGTGAGAACACGTGCGTCACGGCCCGATTAAAGTTTACACCCTTTAGTATCAAAATGCATTTTGTATGTATTTTATTATTATTATGTAACTGCAATACACATCTCTCTCTTGTAATTGATCTAAGGGCTATCTTGAAAGGATTGCTTTTAGTGATAAACTCAATCTTGGAGCACTTATTTCAAGTAGACCTGTGGCACTCTTTTGTATAGTCAAACAAACAAAACATACCTACAGTCCAGCCAAAGTAAATAGAGGGGAAGTAGGTTATCTCCGGCCCAATTCGCGATATAATTGCCTACTGTCATAGGGTTGTCACTTTTAGCTAAATTTTAATTCAGTACCTATAAATTGGCAAGGGTCGAGAAGTTGTATTTTTTACTTTTATTTTAAAGTGACTAAAATATTATAATTAAACAAAAAACACCGTAAAACAACATTCAAAACTGTCTGTCTACTCTCTGCCTGTCTCTTAGACTATAATCAAATCTGTTGTTATGATTCGAACTTTGCTTTATATGTATATACAGTCGTGGTCAACTAATTAGGGACAATCTCTAGTTAAGCCAAATTGTGAATTTATTTTTTATTTTCCAACGAGTCTTAACAATATTCCATATCTTTTACACGTAAGTATAATTAGTCATTGATGTGCCCGATTATACAAAAAATAACAACTTCTTAAACATTAAACCTCTTTACAGTATAGCTGATAGATTATCAGTGTGCTATTTGTTCAAAGAATGCTGGCTGGCCATTTAATTAGGGACACTGAGATATTGCGTTCTATTTTCAAAATTTGAATCTCAATACTTTTTTATTTCTTCTTTTATTGTTTTGTGGTAGTTTTGGCGGCAATCCAGATTTTTAATTTTAAGTTTTGAGAATTATTTTGAAGAAATATGGGCAAAAATAAAAGTTGCGATCCAACACTACGAACAATTATCATGAAGTTTGTCGAGCGTGGTTGGTCATACCGAGGGATAGCAGAACATTTAAATTGTTCAAAAACTATGGTATGCAATGCAGTGCAACATTTCAGGCGCAATAACACAGCTTTAAATGTGCCCAGGACAAAAAGATCGAGAAAAACAACTCCGCAAGAAGATAGAATGATAACCAGGTTAGCTAAGAAAGATCCGTTTCTAGGCTCTATTTTAATTAAACACGAAGTGTTTGGGGCAGACGAAAGAGCCGGTGTATCAGCGAGGACCGTTCGACGACGTCTGGTAGAAGCAGGGTTGTTCGGAAGAGTGGCTCGCAAAGTACCGTTGTTGAAGAAAGAACATAGAAATGCTCGTTTGGCGTTTGCACGTAAATATGGACATTGGACCTACGCCCAATGGCAACATGTATTATTCTCTGACGAGACCAAGATTAATTTAATTTCTTCAGATGGAAGGCAATACGTACGGCGTCCTGTAAAAGCGGAAATGAATCCAAGATTCACAAAAAAGCAGGTGAAACATGGCGGTGGAAACATTAAAATTTGGGGTTCATTTTCTGGACGTGGAGTGGGACCTGTGAGAAAAGTTCAGGGTAACTTAGACCAACATCAATACAAAACAATATTGGAGGAAACTATGCTTCCCTATGCTGAGGAGCATCTCCCTATTATATGGACGTTTCAGCATGATAACGACCCGAAACATACCGCCCGTTCAGTCAAGTCGTTTCTTACCAGTCAGTCAGTATCGGTGCTAGATTGGCCAGCAAATAGCCCGGACCTCAACCCAATTGAGCACCTTTGGCACGAAATCAAGAAAAAAGTTTCAACTTATCGTACCACAACTTTAGATCAACTTAATCAAACTTTTTGTGAGGCATGGGCAAACATTCCTATCGAAACATGTCAGAAACTGATAATGTCTATGCCACATCGGTGTCAAGCGGTAATTACTAACAAAGGTTTTGCTACTGGGTACTGATTTTACACGTAATAAAATGGAGCTTTTAAAAATATTATAATACTGGAGATTATTCGTTTTGTTTAACTCTATTCATCATTATACTTTACTGTCCTTAATTAAATGTCCAGCTACATAATTATACCTTAAAATTTAATACATGTTCAACCTTTGATATTAAATACTTTTTTCTATTTAATTATTCTCTTATTTACAGCCATTTATAGTATAGTAATCGGACCAAATTATGCAAATAATAGGTGCTGAAAAATCAATAGGGTTTTATATTTATATGTACATAACCGGTTATTGCTCTTCACTATCTTGAATGTCCCTAATTAGTTGACCACGACTGTATATAATTTAAAATTAGTCAATAACTTATTTTTAATTACGATTTCATAACTGTGGGTAGTTAGGTACTTAGTTAATATACCTACAATACTGAGAAATCGGCACAACTAAACGTAAACAAAGCAATAGCGGTAAATCAGTTGACAGATCAAAAGTACAAACATTCTAGTGGGAAAGTAGACCTACCTACCTACCTACTTCGCGATAACTCGCGGTACTTCTTAGCGATAAGACCGCCATTGTAACCATAGATTTAACATCTTTTTGTAAAACAGTTTTGTTTCGTAGATTTTGGTGTGCAATAAAGTATATTCTATTCTACTTCCTCTGTGTGATAGAAAACTAATATGCTAATACAACAAAAAGAAGTCAGTAGGTAGGTATCTCATTATGAAGTAAAAAATTGAATTATGCTAGAATAAGTGAGTAGCTTACCTTTCCTGTTCAATAGGTAATTTGAACTGAGACAATTCTGGAATTGATGAATTATTAAGACACCCAAACACACAGCAATACTTTCTCCCGCGGTTATCAGACATTTTTTATTCGTTTAGCGGTGCCGAAAAGCCGTGACGCGCGAACCTTGTGCAGTGTTAGCCCCGACTGGCGCACCTCGAAAGGAGCCGAGATTTTGTTTAGTGTGCGTGCGGCGACGCATAGATACTACGGCGCACACATACAAGCCGCGCGCTATGCGTTTGTATGAAGATAACGTACTTCCCCTCTTTATACTATGGTCCAGCCACAGGCATAATAAATGTATTGCAGATAAGAACGGATATTGTGTCACTCTATTTGAAATATTATACAGAATAGGTACTTATTTTGTGTAAGCATAGCATTAATGCTACCTATTTATATTACAGATCGCAACTTCAGACCATACTCTAGCAAGACTCAAAAACTTAAATGTAAATGATCTTGACGATATTCAAATATCAGTGGAGCACAAAAAGAGTATAAATGAACTCCATAAAACATACACTCAACTGTTTAACAAATGGCTCTATGTCTTGAGTGAAAACTTCAACATCATACTTTATGGAGTCGGTTCAAAGCGTTCAGTACTACAACAATTCCAAAAGCAAAAACTGAAAGACTTTCCATGTATTGTTGTAAATGGTTTCTTTCCAAGTTTAACACTTAAAAGTATTTTGGAAACAATTGTTATTGATCTGCTGGAGAATAGCCATGTGCCTTCAAATGTGGGAGATGTTGTTAATTTAATTGATACTCAGTTGACAGAAAATGGCATTGACTTGTTCCTGATAGTACATAATATAGATGGCACTATGTTAAGGAATGCTAAAGCTCAGTCTACATTAGCCAGTATATCACAAATCAGAAATGTTCACACAATCGCAACTATTGATCATATCAATGCACCATTATGTAAGTATATTTTGAAAACTGTAAGAAACCATGACTGATAGAATTGTATCATCTCGGGACCAAGGTTTTAAATTGAATTAAAAACTAGAATTCATGTTAATAAATATTGGTTGATACCCAGAAGAAAAAACAATATTTTCCTTTTAATTGCATTAGGAGTGTATGGTGCCATTATCGCCATGGCTACCATTACTGCTGTGTTCAACACTTTGTGAGTGAAAAACAGGCGTAGCAAACTACATTAAATATTAATTCTTGCAGTATGGGACCACACAAAGCTAAGTAAATTTAAATTCACATGGTGGGATGTGACGACATTCGTACCCTACTCAGAAGAGACTTCGTACGAGAACTCTTTGATGACACATCGCAGCGGCGCACTACAACTGTCCTCACTCAAGAGTGTGTATCAATCTCTCACCACAAATGCTAAAGGAATCTTTAAAATTATCATTGAGTATCAATTGGAAAATCAAAAACAACATTATCAAGGTAAATATGTACAGGGTTAAATCTTCGTTTTAATGGTTGATCAAAATGTTTACTTATTAAAATTAATACAACCTTATCAAGAATACGTGCCAGTAGTGCCGAAAATATACTTCCATGTTGAATCCGCCAAGCCTTCCTGGAACCCACGCTTAGTCTTTCGACACAAATCACATTTAATTGTTTTTTAGGCTCAGTTTTACGCAATCAATCTAAACATGTAGTCAATATAGAAGCCTTCAATGATAAGATAATATCGTCTTCGATTTCATGTCGAAGGTGATTTTCTAGAATAAAAGGCCCTCAAGAACAGCGATATTGATAATGGAAAATTTATCGGATTTAATAGGCTACCGAAAAGCTCATGTCAAGGGCCGTTATGATGCCTGCCGGGGTTCCGAATTGTTCGAAAGAGATACCGCGACCCCGGAACACAAAAGGTAATAGAAGGAACATGGGTGGGTTTTAGTCAGTACAAGTCTGACACTCCTCCTCGCTCCGCCCAAAGCGGGGGAAGGCGGGAAGTAATTTGATTTGGTTTCTCATCCGCAAAAAAGGACCATTATGACGGAAACGAATTCTAATTGGAAAATAATCTTTTGCATTTAGCTAAACATATTACACTACTTGCTGTATCTCGCGGTTTCACCCGCGTAATCCAGAATCAAAAGTAGCCTATGTGTTAAGTCGTTTGAGCGTGAAGAAGTAACAAGCATACACACACTCACATACAAACTTATAATATTAGTGTTATTTCCTACTAATATTGTAAATGTGAATGTCTGTATGATTGTGTTAACCAATCTCGCCTCAGTGGCTTAACAGGTTTGAATGATGTTGTAGGATCATTTTTTAATTCTGGTAAGTTGTTCCTGTAAGATAATAATCTCCGCCGTTTGCGCGGGCAGTTTCGTTTGCGGCGTTTATGATCTGGCGTTTTAAAAGTTGCCCTCTACTCCAAGCCACTCATTTTAAATAAAATGTTGTCACATATTTTTGTCGTTGGCGCCCATCGTCTTATTGCTTGTCGCGTATGTGGCAATGACATTCAAAAGTAAAAAAAAAATCTTATCTTTTCAGATCAGTAGTTGAGAAAATTACCCGCTATATTCAAGCTTTACCTCTTTATTATTGTGTATTATATACTTTATTTACCTGCTCACTTTGATTTTCAGGTTTACCATTCAAAGATCTGTATTCCAAGTGCCGGGAGCAGTTTTTAGTGAGTTCAGATCTAGCACTAAGAGCTCAACTCACAGAGTTTTTGGATCACAAACTCGTTAAAATGAAGCGAACGTACGACGGAAGCGAAAATCTGGTAATACCCATTGATAATGTATTAATGCAACAGTTTTTAGACCAACAAACCAGTTGACACTGAACAATTTGTATGTCAATAAATGCTTGTTGGTCTTTATTAAACTTTTTAACGGATTTACCAACGTGTTTTAATTATTGGGAGAAAGTTTTAATAAGGAGCAGGAGTAAATGAAAATAAACAAAAAATGTTGTATTTAGCTTTTATTTTACAATCCCAGAAATAAAGTCTTAATAGGATTATATATAATATATATCAACAGGCCAAAGTTGTAAATTACTTAAACTTAATGACTTACACAATATAATAAAATTATTAACTAAAATTCTCTTCAACATATCTGGCACGTTCACCATGATGCATCAACCAAACATTTTATTGATATTCATAAGTGCATTAATTGCTATTTTAAAAAGATGTAGAAAAATACTCTCTGAACTCATCAGACGTCAAAGATTTGATCTAATTTAATCAGATTACGATATTTTACTACGCCCATTGAAAAATTAAATTGTATTACTGAACACGGTCAGTTATCATTAGTGAGATTACGAAAACTTGATATTGCATTTCATTTCTCCCCATTGCGGGCAAATACACATTTCTTCAATACTATCTGGGAAATTAATGTGTCTAGATAAACTAGGTATGTCATATTAACCTTTGACTACCAGTTATCCAGCCAAAAAATGTGTACTAACTCGGAACAGTTATTTTTAAATTGTATTGTCAATAATTTTATTGATATATAAGTCATGGTCCAGTCAACTTGTTTTTAGCTAATTTCTGCAAAAAATAGCACGTCAAAATGATCGACTCAGCAACACTTCATTTCCAACATGAGACATCAAGATATGGCATTGGTGCACTGTTCATGGCGATGTAAAGGCTAATATAGTTCAACAGCTATAGAAGTAAATAAATCTGGGAAAATTAAAAATAAATAAATAGTTATGAGGGCATTACTTTGCTTTTGTTCTTGTAAAAATATTTAAATGTCCCTCTTATACCTTATAAACTCGAAATCATGGATGTAGATGGATATTCCACAATATTATCATAATTTGTAATTATAGTAAATAATTCTCTACTTGAAAATTGACATCAATGTCATAGTATTTAAAATTTTAGTATGTCTTTATCAGTCTAACTTGGTCATCAAAAAACAGGCGGCGCCCATATCAGAGTTGGAGTTGTAGTATATCCAAGGGCAGTTTGGAACAGTTTTGTCTAACAATTTACTCATGTTCTTCTCACTTACAGCTAATTAATACAATTCATCATAACTGTAGATCAAATGAGAGCTATTTTAACCTATAATCATGCACTTCCATTTCAATGATTAGAATAAAATTAAGCATATCAATAGAATAAAAAATGATTATTACATAAACAATTTAATTGAAACATTAACTGTCGGACAACAAACTACAGATTTCACACAATGTCTATTGAGACATAAACATTAATCAATGATAGGAAAACTTCATCAAATTGTACGACGTTCGGTAGACGCGGACGCGATAAATACTAGAGTGAAAGCGATTGAGTCTAGCCTCATTGGGTGTCGGGTATCGATCTCACGAATGACAACTAGTCTACGGGGATGACTTTGGGTTTCGTGATTGTGAACAGGTTTATTGTCCGATGCATCGGATCGCTGTACACTTACAAACTAGTAAGATAATTCCGCTTAAGGCAACACTCAATTTTCTTCGTCATCCTCATGTTTCCGCTTTTTACCCCGAGTACTTTCCTCGGGTTCCCCGTCTGCATTCTCCTCACCATCTGATCGAGATAAAAAAAAATATTATTACGATATTTGAAATTGGCTTCAGGTAAACAGCCAGTTTTTAAGATAGTATGAATGTTGCCTTATGTACAATATTTTGCAGTAAATACCTTGTACTTTAGAATTTTGATTGCCCTCGCGATCATTTTCCACCTCTTCGTCATCTACATCTTCGTCTTCTTCCTCTGCATCTGAGGCGTCATATAAGGAACTGGCAGAGCTTTCCTCTTCTGTTAATAAATAGTAATTTATTTTTTTTAACTATTATTTCAATACATACTTTAATTTTGACTCTTCTCTTATACAATTCAAAATTCAAGTCCTCACATAAGCTTTACTATTATGTAGGGCACAGAAATAAAGTGTTATAATCTGTTTTACTGAAGAATCCGAAAAAGTGTCATGAAACTCCTAAAAAACCTAGACACATCATAAGATCTAGTAAATAATTTGGTTAGTATCATGTTGAGTTTTGTAGCATTAGCTATAATGCTGTTGTCTACACAACATACACTCCAATATTTTTCCTTGAGGTCAGTGTCCACCACTGTCATTCCATACTTTCAAATACATAACAGAAAGCTGGTGATTTTGTTTTTGGAAAATCTGCCATTGTGAAACTCACTTACCCCAAGTATTTTTGAGAACACAATTAATTTAATTAAATGATTTATGCTGTAATTAGGATATTGTATTAAAACATCTTGAAAGCATCAACACTTACCAAGGTTATCATTGTAGACTTCCCTGAGTGAAACCTCATCCTCCTCTTCTTCTTCCACATCTGAACCTGAAACAAACAGGAGCAGTTAAAATATCACCAACATAGAATTATCCCAAATGTTGCAGCCAGCACAAGTAAATACCAAACCAATTCTTTTAGGAGCTGGCAAGTATCTTACAAAGACAGACAAAAAATGTTACAGAAGCATCAGACATAAAATAATGATGCTTACTCTTTAAAAGGAAACCCATGTGGAATAGCAGACCATAAACAGTGTATAATATCATTGGTAGAGAGGTTCTCTCCTCTGGCCTTTCTGATATGCTATCATCATCATCATTTATCACCAACGGACCCAAATCTATGTCCAGATCTGTAACGCAGTATTGAATGTACCATTTCAATAGGTCGTTATTTTTCTGACCTTGTCTTATAGACAAACACAGCATTAAAATTACAATGGGTTACACAAATGAAAATTATTTGAATGATGTGACAATGTTGCTTCAGCACCAGTCAATAAAGGCTTGTTGAGTTGTTACAGGTTGATTTGATGATGGATAATTATCGTAACTAAACTAAGGCTGAAACTGATGTGCAGGTGGTTGGTTCAAATAAATTTTAATAGGTGTTTGTCTGATTCAACATATTTGTATATGCTTATTTTAGCAATTTTTTTACTGTTTTGTAATTATCTAACTCTCTCTATGGGCTTTATATAAAGAATATTTCAGATGAGATGGAACCTGCATAGTTAAATCCTAAACAAGGTACACTAACCATCTTCTTCACTATCATTGTTTCCATTCATTTCATCTTCTTCCTCTGCATCACTGTCTTCAGCTTCTCTATCTTGTTTGTCAAAACTGAAAGCACCAATAATATTGTAAGTATGCATACTAATAAATAAAAAGTAAAGTATAGTCACTAGACTGTAGCTAAGCTAGTAAATGTATCTAAAGAAGTCTACAAAAGGAGCTGTGTGTATCTATTTGCAACTTATTCTTTCTACTATTCTTTTCACTTTTAACTTCTATTATTTCCTTCAGGCATGCACCTGAAGGAAATAATAGTATGCAAATGATTATGGTACAAAGTAAGGGTAGAGTTCAAATTCCCTTGCACAACACAGCTGGGGGCCTCTTCCCTAGCCATGTTGAGCAACACTTTTTTTGCCTTGTAGCTTTAGAATAGAAAACTGGTCATGTTCAAAATCTTACCCATCTAAATATTTTAAGGAGTGGTGTAGTGCAAACACCTTACTCCTATAATCTTCAATGCTAGTGACTTCATTGTTGAACAAATCAAGATTCTTTAAGTGTTCAAAGTCCTCCAAAGGCTTCAATGTATCTAAATCTTTGATTTTGTTTCCTGATAAGTTTAGATGTGTAAGCTTTTTGCATCCATTGAGGAAGTTCAATCCATTGGATATTCTGTTGTCCGACAGCTCTAGCTTCCTGAGCTTGGGCAGTTTTGGAAAACCTTTGAGTGTAGTAAGACCAACATTATTGAGGCTCAGGTTTTCAAGATTTACATATTCATCTGTTAACCCAACTATATTGGTACTCCTGCAGTTATCCAGGTTTAACTCTTTCACCTGAAATTAAAAACATTTAAAATAATTAGATCTCCAGTTACTTTAGCAAAGCGCCATCTACATTCTGATGCGTTTTATCAAGGCGACAAAGAGGGAGAGTCATAATCTTATTGGGTGGATATGCTATTTATTCGAATTGACACGTGTCGTAGAATCTGCGGAAACTGGAGAAAAAATCGAGTATTTTTGTTTATCATCTGAAGATCTTCAAAATAAGGCAATTGTTTGGTGGACCAATACTACGTAGGTAGCCATAAATCACGCATCCAGTCTAGCTTGGCAACTTGCTATCTACGTACATACGTTTACAAAATACATAAGAAGCATCAAGGTTATTCAGTGCATGTTATTATATTTTCGACGTGTGCAGTAGCAGAGCCGGTATGAAAACATTGACGTATTGTAAAATCACAGATTTTTTAAGACGTCTATCAAACCTTACAGAAGAACAATCAATGAAGAATAGATTTAATGGGTAATGTTACTGGCTTGCTGAGTATTTATTGAAAGCAAAGTCAAGTCAACCAAAACGTCAAAATGGTGTTAGTTGTCAAAGACACAGGCGTAGTTTGTAAAATCCATGAAATGAGTGATTATTTCGGGGAAATATTCATTGAAACATGAAAGGGATGTGTTCGTATCATAGTTTGTATCATGATATATATTTGCGGTGTTGTAATTGCGAAAAGAATTGAGATCGTTTTTACTTTGCAATGGCGGATGACACGAATCATCGCGACGCAATAAAAATGGCCGCTATATCGGTAAGGCGTGCGTCAATAATATGACTGCAGTTGAAAGTGTAAATAGACCAAATTAGTAACAAAAACATGTTCAGTGACATAAATAAACCAATTTTAAAATAACTTTGCACACATTTCAAGTTATATTATGAGTTGAGTACACTTAGGTGAAAGGGCGCGAAATTATATCACGAAGTAGCAGTCAAGTTTACACTTTGAGCAGATTGTAGCATACTCATTGAGAGATAATAAGTTTCTCCAGTTGCTTTAAACAACAACCTAAGCTATTCAGTATTCTATTTCCTATGCAATATATTTATATTAAACTTGTACATCTAGTAAAATATCATTGACATTGACAACACATTAATCAATGAGCCCTCTTTTCAAAGCACAAGTTTTTGAGATAAATATTACCTAACAAATAGAGAAAAGTATCGTATTTTAACCGATTATATAGACATTTGACTTTCAGTCGTGTTATTAGCCTTCAAAAAGGGTACATAACACGTCCGACATCCATAAGTTTCGACACTTAACCTCAATAACCGAATATTTACAATAAGAATACTTCACCTGCTTGTATGATCTGAATAAGTAAGTTAATCATACACGGGGAAATCTATTGAAGCATAGAAAATAATTGCATGGTCAAATACTTCATTAGAATGTGTAATAATTATGTGCACATGAATGAAACGTAACAATCGGCAATGGCTAATTTCTATACATAATAATGCCACATCTTTAATTAGGAAGTGGATTTACATGCTACTGAATATCTCAATGACACGAACTGAAGATTATGCTGATTTACTGACAGTAATCTCGTTTTTTATGTATTACATTTATGTACCTGATGAAATACGTATCGACAAAACATTCCAATATATCGAAAAATAGATTTCGTTTACCTGTGAAGGATTTCTTCCTCTCAATTCCAAGGCGACCCTCTTTTCCATCTTTAGGAGTCTGTTGAATTCCAGTTTATTCCACTTTTCGCGTATTTAATATTTCTCAAGGAACTAAATCACTAAGCTTGGGTTTCAAAACAGAAGGAAACTATAGATACACGAGTGACGTCGTACTAGAGTCGCCGTCTGGTGGCGAAATAAAGCAACCGGATACAGTACAGTTGAGCAATTGATTAGTGTTTAGTAATGGCGCTTTACAACAAATACATCAGAAAATAACTTTTTATGCTGTCTAAAATAATATAAATATATTTAAAATTATCCAAAACTCTAAATAAGACTTGTATAAATTCATAAACACGATACTGAGCTAGGCCGCGATAGGTTACGTTGGTAGTGTGTAGTTGCGAGGTTGGTGGTCAAAAGGCGGCATTTACAAAATGTGTTGTGGTATGAGTAGCCGGTAAAGCGTGTTCGTGTATTTTGATGCTGTTTACTGGGTATTGTAATGATTTTAATTTAGTAGAATCTTCAAGGTAGTTATTTGTAGTTTTAATCCATGGTTGCAGAAAACAAACCATAAACATTCTGTTGTTACTGGACCGGCTGAAGCCAGTTGGAAAAAATATGTTCACGACATATTCGGTATGGCGCGGGTAGAGACATCTTATTATAAGAACATTGTTATTTATAAAAAAAAAAAAAACTCTTTTCGAAGACTTACATGCACGGTGTGGATGTTAGGAGCTTTGTCTCAAACTCAGTTGTGCGACGGCAAGTCGCACAACTGACTTAGTCTGCGTTCTACTTAGGTTGACATACGTAAACCTTCTTACTGGAAAGGGATTGAATTAAAACGCATGGGAACCATTTATTTCTTTATTATAAATACCTATTGATAAATATGTATAGACACACATGTGGTAGATAGATGTGGTCGCAATGGTTACTGATAGTATTCATATCGGTTTGGCCAGATAAAAAAAATAGGCAGCCACTGTTTGTTGTATATTATTCAGTGGTCACCACACACAGCCAGATTTCAAGCCAGGTTTTGAATGTTTACCTTTTAATAAAAATAATAGCCATTACCAAAATTAGAATTTTAGATAATTTTCTTGGGAGTTAAAAAAATATTTGAAGTCTGAACGAATTTGTGTTTTGACTGTGA
Organism: Ochropleura plecta; assembly: GCA_905475445.1. Lineage (NCBI taxonomy): Eukaryota > Metazoa > Arthropoda > Insecta > Lepidoptera > Noctuidae > Ochropleura > Ochropleura plecta. The sequence continues at coordinate 12,547,691 of FR997731.1, read as the reverse complement.
TTTAGCTAAATGCTTGCATAAAATGATCGTTCAAACGCTCAAGCAAGCGTTGTTCGTCAGGCACATTTTGTGTAAACATCTTGCTTGTGTAAGCACAAATTGTAAAAGTTGCTACGCTTTTAGAGCACAGAGTACTTATACGTTTTTTTTTTACTACAAAACAATTCACTTACCTCCCTATTACACATACCTATATCTCCAATCGACAACGGCGGATCCAGGGGGGGGGTCATGGGGGTCATGACCCCCCCCTGGGCGACAGGCTGGGTCATAGGTAGGCAATGCAATTTTATCTATAGGTAAACGTAAACAAATTATAGGCGAAAGACGCACATAATCATAATAATACAATACTGTGCTTGTTATTGGTTACATTGTAAGGGATAAAAAAAAAACAAATTTTTGGACATTTTGAACAGGCCTCCTAACTTCGAGAAAAATTGTCGTACGGGAAACCAAAAAATAGGAAATTGTAGCTCCAAGTGTCTAATTTTTGGATTATAACTTTTAAATATTGTTCCTCGCGGGTTTTTTGAGTAATCTTAGAAAAACCAGCCAGAAAAAAAACCTTTTTTTTTTATTTTTTTAAGTTAAAGGTGGGTTTCAAGATTTTTAATGAATTTTCTAAGAATAGCCAATTTTTTTTCTGTCACCTGAATTTGACACTGCAACAAAAAAAAACGGCTTTGGGTGGTTTTTTGGAAAGTCAAGCACTGGCTCGAAAATATTGAGGAAACCACGAATGTTAAGTGTGCCTTTTTCAGTTCAATATGTCCACAAAAACCCTACGAAGAGCCAAATTAATCCAGCCAGCCGTTTTTTTGTTTCACTGGATTGAATTTCTGAAAAAAATTAAAGGATTTTTGCACTGAAAGCTCATAATTTTGAAGAATGAGAAAAAAAATAGTTTTTCAATCTTATTCCACATGTTTGTTCCAGAAATGCTTATATATTTTCAAAAAAACAAATGGTGGCCCCTGTGCCTATTGTTCTATCGCGCACCAGCGAGTCACGCGAGCCAACCCCTCTACCCGAGCGCCCGCTCTGTTTATCAAATGGCGAACAAATTCGGACGCGGGAGGATTGATTGAAGTTGTAATAACTCGTAAAAAAATAGAAAAGTGTTAACTTTTATAAACTAACACAGTTCCCCTTTTCTGATTTGTAGGTACCTGCTACTTGTAGTTTTTGCCCTAGCGCCTTGTTTATTGTAATAGCAAAGCTAAGTTTTTCCTTTTATTCCCTCTTTCTCCCTTTTTTTTTGGGTTGGGAAATCATCAAATAACTTCCCCCGCTCTGGGCGGATGGGGGGGGCGTGTCAGATTTTTACTGACTAAAACCCACCCACGTTCCTTCTATTGCCCTTTACGTTCCGGGGCCGCGGTATCTCTTTCGAACAACCCGCAACCCCGGCAGGCGGAGGCTCTGGCAAGCCCCTCTGCTTTGCTGACATCTCTTTGAGGCGCGCGTGAAACACGAACGCGCCGTCGATACGGCCTGTCGTCAATCGACGGACGGACGGTGAGCTACCCATTGCTCACCGTCCACAGGCCCGCATCGAGAGTCGTCTCGCTGCGCCCGGCGCCCGGGGCGTCTCCCGCGCGGCTGGGTTGGTTTGAGGTTCTCTTCCTCAAACGCCCGGCCTCCTCCTTGACTAGCATCACTGGTTTGCAGAAGGAGGTGACCGCTTCCCATTCCCTCTCGCTCCGGACCATGGACTGAACCAGGGCCGGACGCGAGAGATCGCCGCCGCCGATCGCATCTACAAGGGCACGGCGGTGCTCCGCCCAAGCTGGGCAGACCGCCACTGTGTGATTATCGATCATAACAATGGTGACACCCGGGCGTTTCCTCCCGCCCAATTATGTGCAGGAACCTCCCGAAACTTCCGTGTCCGGTGAGGACCTGCGTCAGGCGGTAGGTGAGGACGCCATGGCGCCTCTCCAGCCACTCCTCAAAAAGGGGACTTACCGCCACTATTGTGGCGTACCCTGCACGGGGTTGCGACAGTCGCTCTCTCCATGCCACCATGAGATCGCACCGGAGGTCTGTCCGCCAAGCGGCAATTTGCCACGGTAGAGGAGTTTCCCCCCGGTGTAGTGCCTCCGCGCGCCACTCAAACAGGCGCGCGAGGACTATCGCCTCCAGATCCGGCAAGGAGGCTCGCTGCCTCGCCGGAGATCGTGCGGTAGCCCCGGATCAGCCTAATGGCTACCACCTTTTGGGGCGCGTTCAGGTAGTGGGCGGTGCGCCGCCCTAAAGAACGCGACCCCTCTTTCTCCCTCATTTTTCGATTTAAAAAGTAAATCCTATTGGCCTATGTTCGTCTCCAGGGTCCCAGCTAACTCTGTACCAAAATTCATCAAAATTGGTTTAGACATTTAGGCGTGAATGTCTAAACCAATTTTGATGAATAACAATGAATGAGACGTAACAAACAAACTCACTTTCACTTTTATAATATTAGTAAGGATTACTAGACTACTCGTGTCAATGATTATAAATGAGTACCAGCTTTGCAAAGTGAAATGGCAGCGAAATCAAAACATTCCGCTGGCCATTTCGACCCTCGTAACTTGAACTTGAACTTGTGATAAAGACTTGATCCCAACATAAGAAGTTTTTTTTGTGTATTCTGGCGACACTACCCGTTAGTGTTGCAACGGCGGAAAGGTCTTTTTACACACTAAGAAGGGACAAAACTTGGCTTGGCAGAAGACCGCCTGACGGGCTTAGCTCTTTTGCACGTTCACAAGTCAATAAATAGAGATGACGAGGAACTTATAAGGCGTTTTGCGAGACGACACAAACGAAGAATACATTTCATCATATAAGTTTGTAATGTTCTTCAGTGTGCACCAATTAAATTAAAATAGAATTTGACGGTGACTCCGTCTGCGACTAGGTAACTCCGCTGCAGTGGAAGACCAATGCAATCGACCCCATGAAATCCTATCCGTTTAGCGGTTTCATTCAACGTGAAAAATTGACAAACACACTTTCAAGTTCCGTTATAATATTAAGTATAGCTATATCTATCCGAACTAGACTACGGAGACAAGCTGTATGCGACATGGTGACCCCCCCCTGATATAAAAGCTGGATCCGCCCTTGCCAATCGAACTTGATAACTTTCCTTAAGGATCATGGATCGGGACAGTAAAAAAAAATCAAAACTTGTTATATCAGCGATATATAGATTCAAATATAATGGTTCAAAAACTTTTTTTCGCCTTTTTTTTAGAGAATGTTTTTTTTTTGTTTTAACAAAACTGTCCCACACTAGGAATTTCTTCTGTATCGTGGGTGTGTTTACAAACATTTAAACTCACATACACAAACAGCCGGACCCGGAACAACTATCTGTAGGCCATACAAATATTTGTTCCGTGCGGAGATCGAACCCACGACACGCAGCACGGCAGTCGATCACTCAGCCACTGCGCCAACCGTGTCGTCATTTTGTTGGTCGGTGTCACCATCTAAGAGATATTGCACTTATTCTGTTACGTCCTGTATAAAATTGTTGACCGTTGCCGCGTTGGCTGTTCCACAAGTTGCTGTGGTCTCCAGTCGGCAAGAACTCTGTCAATCAAAACAATCTTATTTAGGACATTCTTATGTAGGAGTGATGGCTTAAGCATGGGCCATGAAAATATTGCTTGGTTATGCGCTAAAGGCGTTTAAAACTGTTATTTTCTTTTAACAAAACAAATATCAGCGTAACGCCTGTGTAAATTAGGTTCAATGTGTTTTCACCGCCGTAAGCTGATTTTTGTAACGTAGAGCGAAAACGCTGTAAGGCGTCGTTTTGTGGCCCACTGGAAAGAACGATAACAGAGTTAACGCGAAATCTACAGAAATATTAAAAACCGTGGGGGGGGGGGGGGTAGTTTGGAACTTGTTTTAATTTTATTTAAATTTTTGCAGTATTCAGTGGCGGCGGCACTAAATGCATTATGTTTAAGTGATTTAGATGATATAGCTGTACGGTTTTGTTCGACGATCCTTTCTGTTATCTATGAAACCCACCGCTGTGCATGCTGCACAAGCACGCGGCGTATTTTAGCTGCATGATACCGCCGAGGGAGACGCCCCGGGCGTTGGGCGCCGCGAGACGACTCCCGGCCACCGTAGATGCTGGCCTGTGGCCGGTGAGCAATGGGTAGCTCACCCTCCGTCCGTCTGTTGACGACAGGCCGTGTCGACGGCGCGTTAGTGTTCCACGCGCGCCTCAAAGAGATGTCAGCAAAACAAAGGGGCCTGCCAGGGCCACCGTTTGTCTGGGTTGCGGGTTGTTCGAAAGAGGTACCGCGGCCCCGGAACATAAAGGGCAGTAGAAGGAACATGGGTGGGTTTTAGTCAGTACAAGTCTGGCACTCCCTTATTTGATGATTTCCCACCACAAAAAAAGCACCACGTACCACGTGCACAGCGTGCATGGCGTTGTCAGCGTTGAGCTATGTGAGCGACTGAGCGCCATATTAGAGTAAGTCATGCGTGTACCAATGGCGTCAATTCATGTATAGCATGTCCGTGGGTTGCAGTGATGTTGCAGCGACTTAAAAAAAGGAGGAGTTTCTATTCTGACCGTATTTTTTTATGTATGTTCACCGATACACCGCGAACTGTGGACCGATTTTCATAATTCTTTTATTTGTTCGATAGGGTAGGCTTCCAAGGTGGTCCCTTATCAATTTGATTTAAATCGTTTGGATAGTTAATGAGTTATCGTCTATAATACATATTTTCATTCATGTTTATGTATGGATGATCAGCTAATAACTGTTTTGTAACAATGGAAAATGAACACTAGATAAAAAAAATGTGTGACATATCATCACACTCCAACTATAAATGCTGAAATAAAAACCTTTTTGCAAAAGAATAACCGACTTACAAAAGCTATTAAAAAAGTGGAAAATTGCAAAAAGTCAACGAAACAAGCAAAAGTCACCGACTTCCGGAAGTAAAGGTATTTTCCACGTTTTTAGTTTTTGTTGGAAGTCGTAATTGTGTTTCTTGTAAAGCGAAGCACGTGCGTAGCATCACCGTGCGCCGGGGTAGGTTTTTTAATTTATCTGAAACTGCGCACCAAGCTCTCTCGGCTTTCATGTTGATTGATATTACTATTTCATACACAATTACACGATACCATACACTGAAAACCTGAAGTTCGACATTTTCCACCAGGACTACTCACCGGTTTAAGTGAGATATTGTTTTCCAGAATATTTTACTAGCTGCCAGATCCTAGATCTGCCTGTGTGATAATAGGCTCATTCTCTATTACGAAGTTGGGTGTTACTATCACATAGGTGGTCCACGGTTAAATTAAATTACCTAGCAAAACTCGGAAGATGTGTTGCACGATAAAACATAACAATAACATCATACTTGTTATCCCCAAAGAGCTGTAAGAGTATAGTATAGTTTATTATTTTTATCATGTTTACAATCAAGACTGTAGAGCTCCGCTATCTGATTTATTTTAGAAAGTAAATATTCTTTATTCGACTGTTACAAGAATGTTCAAGGAAACAAGATGATACTGATGATGTAGGTTAAGTAAGTACCTACCTACTCCTGCCAGGGTTGCGGGTTCGAACGAGATACCGACGCCCCGGAACACAAAGAGCAAAAGAAGCACATGGATGTGTTTTAGTAAGTAAAAGTATGACACTCCCTCCCGGTCCACCCAGTGCGGGAGAAGATATTTGATGAATCCCCCCATCGAAAAAAACCTACTCATGATATCTATTGCCGCAGTTTAAAGTAGGTAAATATAATAACATCACGCATGTAATCTCCGAGGGATTAGACAGAGGTGAGATGTCTTTAATAGGGGCGAGCATATTGACATCAATCGGGTCCAAAACCCAGACTCAATGACTGCTACTGAGAAACTTTAGATACAAAAACCCAAACAGCATTTAGTTCGACCCGGGAATAGAACCCAGAACTTCATGGTCAGTAGAGACGCAAGCGACCACTCGACGAACGAGCATCTTTAATGAATGCCGAATAATGTTCCAACTAGATAAGCTTTTAGATCATCCGTTGATCAGGATCATGAGATGAACTAATTTAGCTCTCCTTTTCTATATCCTTACTAATATTATAAAAGCAAAAGTGAGTTTGTTTGTTTGTTACGGCCTTAACGGCTAAACCGATTTTGGTACAGAGATAGTTGGGACCCTGGAGACGCACACAGGCATTTTTTTTTAAAAAGTGGGAAATGAGTTTAATGATTTGTAAGTACATATTCTTTTTAAATTTTGCTTTTCATTTTACGTATGTTCATTTATTGTCATTTTTAGGGTTCCGTAGTCAACTAGGAACCCTTATAGTTTCGCCATGTCTGTCTGTCTGTCCGTCCGTCCTCGCTTAATCTCTGTGACCGTTAGCACTAGAAAGCTGAAATTTGGTACCAATATGTATATCAATCACGCCGACAAAGTGGTAAAATAAAAATTGGAAAAAAATGTTTTATTAGGGTAGCCACCCTATATGTAAAGTGGGAAGTGTTTTTTTTTTAATTTCAACCCTAACGTGTGATATATTGTTGGAAAGGTATTTAAAAATGAATAGGGGTTTACTAAAACCATTTTTTGATAATGTCAATAATTTCGGAAATAATCGCTCCAAAAGTAAAAAACAATGTGTTCCCCCCCTTCTAACTTTTGAACCATAAGTTTAGAAAATATGAAAAAAATCTGAAAAGTAGAACTTTATAAGGACTTTCTAGGAAAATCATTTTGAACTTGATTGACACAACAGTTTTTGTACAAAAAAGACAAAAAGTTGTATTTTGTACAACATTTTGTCTTTTTTGTACAAGAACTGTTGGAGCGCCTATCGCGGAACGTGCAACATTGCACGCTCCTCCACCTTTAAACTCATAAGTGGGAACACTTATTGTGACGGACGGGAAACTACGGAACCCTACACTGAGCGTGGCCCGACACGCTCTTGGCTGGTTTTTTTTCTTTTTTAAATTAAATAAAATAAATATCTTGGGACAACTCACACACGGCTATCTGATCCCAAGCTAAGCAGAGCTTGTGTTATGGTAACCAGACAACTGATATACATACTTATATAATTTATAAATACATACATATTATAGATAAATCACACCCAGACACAGAACAAACAATCATGCTCATCACACAAAGTTTGTCCTGGGTGGGAATCGAACCCACGACCTCCGGCTCAGCAGTCAGGGCCACTAACTACTAGAACTAGACCAACAGGCCCGTCAAATTAATTAATTTCGTTATATTTGTTGTAGTGGTTTCAATTATTATTATTTAAGAATCCATTGTGAACTCGGCTAATAATACAAATTGAAACAAACAATAACAATAAAAAGTGAAACCGGCAGCGGTGCGGTTACCAAAAAAAAAAAATTGTAAACGACACCCCACAGGTATGGTTCAGTGCTTGACAATAAACTACAACATAACAATGGTGTCGTTCAAAGTGATTTAAAAAAAAAGTTTTAGTACAAGTTGAGGGAAATTGATAGAATAACTTTGCTTTCGTCATGTCAGTTTTTTTCCAGATTATAGTAGGCTTTAAGTTTTGGCTGCGATTCCCAGCTCGTGAAGAATTATTAGATTTTCCATTTGAAACTTCGTCGTCACAGCTTGAGTTTGGATTTGTGGCCGGAGCTGATTGCAATATCCTCCTACCGTTGCACCTATTATTACTAACGGTCAAAATGTAGGCATAATAATATGTAGCATGACGATGGTCATCAGAATATTATGTAGTCTACATCCTACATTATGAATTTCAGAATTAAAATATACTCCATTTTTTTTGTGCAGACAATCATGAAATAACTGCCCCCGCTCTGGGCGGAGCGGAGGGGAATGTCAGACTGGTTCTGACTAACCCCATCCATGTTTCTTCTTTTGCCCTTTATGTTCTGGGGCCTCGGTATTTCCTCCGAACAACTCGCAACCCCGGCAAGCAGTGGCCCTGGCCCCTCTGATCTACGGGCCCTTTTAGAGCTACCCATGTGGCAGCAATTATTTAGCCACGAGCTCATCCTGTACTGAGCTCACCCTGGCCCTAGCAGGCCCCTCTGCTTTGCTGACATATCTTTGAAGCGCGCGTGGAACACTAACGCGCTGAAACGGTGGTAAGTATACTCCTGCTTTGCTCTTAGGGGATTACAGGCGTGATGTTTTGATAATGGCTCTTGTAGTTTTGCAATAAAGTTTTTAATGGACTGCTTCTTTGGTCGCTATCAGAGGTAAAATAATTATGGGAAAACTGTAGACTTACTATTTTTGGTAGAAGAATTGCACAGAGGTCAAAGTTACAATATACACAACAGATACACAATCAACACCTAGCTATTTAATAAAAAAAAACTTTAAGTATTCTACTCTCTGCTTTTTACCTACTATGTCATATGCTGACAGGGGTGATCTAAATGAAGTATTTTTACACTATGAATTAGTTAGAGTTTTTTTTAATTTACTTGAAATCATGTTGCGGAGAAGACTGTCTCGCACTTTGGCTAAAATACGCAATTGTATCTGTTTACTTATTGTTTTCCTGCTTGTGCTCATTTACCGTATGAAGAGAATTCAGGAAATTGATGTGCTTTCAAAGATTCCTAAAAGTGCAATAAAATATGTCGAATTTCAAGCCCAAAATGATTTGAAACCCGTAGAAATAAACACAATAAAACATATAATAAAGGAGTATAACTCTTTAAAGCTGGTATTGAACTTGGACGTTTATGGACCTTTAAAACCAAGTGCCCCCGTTTTGGTTATATTTGTTGATAAGTTCAAAATTAACCTGAAATATCTCCTGGTATCTTTGTCAAACATAGCAGGAATAGAAGATGCTCTATTAATATTTTCCCACTCTAGAGTTGATGAGAACGTCAATAATTTAATTAAGTTGATAGATTTTGCTTGTGTTTTACAAATTTACTATCCGTATTCCATGCAGGTGTATCCGAATGAGTTTCCAGGATATCACCATGATGACTGTCCACGTTATATGGATATGGACACAGCTGTATCACTGAACTGTACAGGGGCTGATACACCAGATATACATGGACTATATAGAGATCCTTTAAAGGCTCAAATGAAACATTACTGGTGGTGGACAATGAATAGAGTATTTGAAAATTTACCATTTATGAAGGACCATACGGGAATTTTCTCATTTATGGAGGATGACGTATTTTTATTGGAAGATTTTATTTATATGACCATGCAAATGAAGAGAATAAGCCAGTTTATAACTGTTTGCGAATTGATGTCTTTACTAACTCCTTCATATACAGATAATGTGAGTATAGACAAAGCGTACTCGGCTGAATTAACGACTTGGGATCCTAGACGCCATTCTTCTGTGGTATCCTTTGATTATTCACTCTGGAGCTCTATTTCGGCTCATTATTTCCTTTTTTGTAGTATCGACGATTATTCTTGGGCCCGATCCCTGTACTATTTGTCTCTAAATAGAAAAGATGGGGGAAGATTCAAAGTCATGTCTAGTACATTACCAAGGGCGTTCAAAACTAGCACTTCAGCTGTGTATGATCAATATGTGGACTACAACATGATCCACACAGTTTATCGAATTCTTCACATTCAAGAACAAATGAAAATTCAATTATATCCCCCTCATCTCGAAGTTTACGTTGATATTGAATTAGACGATGAAGATTTTGTAATATTTGATTACGTTGGCAACAGTGGTGGATGGAGCGACCCTCGGGATAAAAACATGTGCGTTAATATGACAACGAATAAAATAAAGAAAGTGATAATGGATATGGCTCACGAGTTTCACCAATATGATGTGCCACAGTCTGTGTGATTAATTTACTTATTTTTTAACGGAGAAAGGCAGTTTTTAACATTTTTTTTTGTGTTTGTAAGTATGTTGTATTGTATTTTGTGATAATAAAATACTTAAATCTAACTGATGTTCTTTATCAACTTGCTTAATATTCCAGGATCTGTGGAGCTCACCAATAAGTTACTCTTAGGCTGCATTTCCACTAAAACGAAAATAACCAATAGTAAAGCTTCTTTTTCACAGCTTGAGCTCAGTTAGCAATGCGATTGGTTAGTTTCACACACATCTCTCTCTACACATCTTCGCTCATCTCGGAAGGAAACGCACCCTTAATGTCAGTTATAATCCAGTTATTATTTGAAAATCATTACTACTTCTTGCCAGCTCGTTATAAATTTACGGTAGGTGTATTAGAAAAACAACAAAAACATGTACAGTCAATAAAACTAATAGATATATAAATAGGTTCTAGGTATATAGTTGGAAGTTTTCTTAGATACCGCTGGATGTTTTCTAATGTAATTTAATTGAAACAATAAATGATTTATATGTATTAATTTCATTTGCTTTTTTTTTCAAGAAAACTTCAGCTATATCCTTCGAGCATGTGTACTAATAAGATTAGTTACCTTACCATATGTCACAACAAATAGTAAAGAAACAGGTCCCCCGTCACGTCTTCTTGTCAATCTTTGTCGGATTTTCTTTGTGCTTACAAGACAGATTTAGTTGTGGGTCTCAAGATTAGATAGATTCGTATTTGTAGCTTATACAGGGTAGAAGGGGGACCCCGACACAAAACGGTGCAAAAAATAATCATCGGCACATGAAAAAATACACCTATGTCATACATTTTCATCATGTACGTACAACAGAAGGCCTACCATGACAACTTATTCCACTGAGGGAAAGAGATGGTGCTAGACACCTTGTATAGCTCTGTCTCTTTCCCTCAGTGGAATAAGTTCTGCTTTAAGACGTCATGGTAGGGTAGCAGTTTTTAATAACTTTTTAGGGTTCCGTACCTCAAAAGAAAAAACGGAACCCTTATTGGATCACTTTGTTGTCCGTCTGTCTGTCAAGAAACTTTTTTTTGGGGTGGGGAATCATCAAATAACTTCCCCCGTTATGGGAGGAGCGGGCGGAGAATGTCAGACTTTTATAGACTAAAACCCACTCACGTTCCTTCGAGGTCGCGGTATCTCTTTAGAACAACCCGCAAGCCGGTAAGTAACTTTGCCAGTAAACATTTAAGCATATATCTAACGGAGTATATGGTAAAAATGTAAATCAACGAGTATCATAAAGTTGTTCAAATGGAAATCGAAAAACATGTTTTTTAGTAAAATTAAAAGAACATATATATTGGCAACATGAAATGCTAAAAACAACTAATTTATTTTATTCCTTTTTGTACATATTTTTATTTAAAAATAAATAAAACCAAATATATTTTATAATATTAAAACAGGTAAATAAATATTGTTTAGAGAATTTCATTGATTAAAATCGTACGATTGAAACATACGAATTCCTCCGGTTTTATTTTTAGCACCACAATTTAAACAGTCTGTTTACATAATTTACTCTGTGCGGGTTGTTTCAGAACACATTATCCCTTGACCGTTAGATATAGTTACGAGAAAATAATTACGACTGATACAGACCGCGTATAATGGGCTCGACAAGCTATTTTAAGTGCTTTGCTGCTTGTCCAAGAGTCTAATTCTGGGTAATGGACTCTTCTCTCTTGGGAACGCACCCTTAATCGATGGCTAGGATGTCTAGATTTCAGATATAACCTAATATTTTTTAATTTTTGTTTAAAACCTTGCCCTACACAAGGAATTTCTCCTGTATCGTGAGTGCGGGTCATACAAATATTTGTTCCGTGCGGGGATCGAACCCGCGACACGCAGCGCATCAGATACTCGCTCAGCCACTGCGCCGATCGTACCGTTGTTCTGAGACAGGGACAATAACCGAAGAAAATACCTATTGCTGAGTACAGTATCGAAGACAGCTTATAGCTTAATATAAGCTGTTGGTATAAAGCCGTGTATCGACTTCGCGCTCCAAGAGGACGAACATTGGCGCGCGTTCCGGCCGCGCGAAATTTTTACCATTTTGGAACGCGCGCCAATGTGTTTGTTGGAACGCTCGCACATGGAGCGGCCCGTTCCATCTGGAGTCGGTTTTTTAACGCGCATTAAAGGACGCTCAGTTGTGGCGCGCGCGCCAGTTGAGACGGGATATTATCATATTGTGTTCGTTGCGTTCCGAGCAATGGATAATGAGAATTGTCGTAAGTTAATTCAACTTTATGGTACAAAAGAACTGCTGTGGAATAGCAAAAGTTCTTTTTATCATAATAAATCGCTCAGAGAAGACGCTTGGAGAGAAATAAGTTGTGAAATGGGAGTCCTTGTGCCAGATTTGAAAAAAAAATCTCTCTCTTATGTGCTCTTGTCATCTTATAGACGAGAAAAATGATTACTAAAAACCCTGCTACTGATAGTACACGACTGGCCTTCATGTTGAACGACCAAACACTGGAACAGTTGCCACGCGCGCCACGCGCGCTTAGTTGATATCATTTAAATATTTGGAGCGCGTTCCGCGGAACGCACTCTCGGCGCGGGTGTTCATGCCGCGCGCGGCAGGAGCGCGTAATGTATACGCGGCTTAAGTCTTGTAACGGTCGTAGGCGATTGGATGTGTGCTACGAATGTTGTAGCTCACGAAATCACGTAGCTCGTAGCAGCGTAGCAATACCCGTAGGCCTAGGTCTTGCAGATATCGACAACGGGGATAACCCCTGTCGAGTTTATTAAGCGTAAACATTTATTGTAAAAAAAAACAATAAAATTATAAACAAATAAAAACAATTAATTAGCTTTGTCAGTTCATATATCAAAGCTATATCAAAGTGCTTATTCCTTAACATATTTGCTTAATATCTTTAAAAAACTTCAATACTCAAGCCACTTGATTAACTTTTTAGATTAATTGCGATAAGAATCATAGCTGAAAAGTTTTGTCTCTAACATCTTTGGATAACAAAAGTGGAATGTTCGTAGCTATCTTGTTTTTAATTAACATTAATACTACACTCATACTTATTAAATAGTCTTTACATCAACTAAAACCATTAACACAGACATGTGCGTCTTATAGCAGAATATAAAAGCCGTACAATACAAAATGTGACGTAACATCTCCAGCGATCATCGTAACCATAAGTTCTTGTTACTTTCCTCCGTCAGTCAGGCGCAGACGACTTTATTCGAAGATAATGTTACAATTAAGTTGGAGACAAAGGGAGAGCATGTCAGTGTAAGGCGCGTGGTGGCTTGGCGGGCCGCCGGCATCATCCACGAGAGGGCGAGGGCGGCAGGGGAGGGCGCGCGGGGGCCGGGGCAGAGCCCTGAGTGTGCGCACGCAGCCTCGGCCCGGCCGCGAGCAACAGTCTGCTCGCGTGAGCCGCGGCTCGCGACTCGGCCAGACCACGCCGCGGTATCATGCCCCATGGTAAGCACTCACCATCACCTGGACCCCGTCACGCGATCCACCACTCTCAACACCCCCCGCACCCCGCTAAACTATCAGAACACAACCGCCCTTCACACTTTTCAGTCATCATTCCATGATTTCACTCATGTTTTTATTATTTATTTACGCTCTTACCGTTCGGAATGGACAAATTTCAAATTAATGAATTAAAAAAAAACACACCGTGTGCTGTAACAGTCTTTTTAATGTGAAAACGTGGTGGTATTAGGGAAATTTTAATGTCGCTTTATTTTGTCAGAATGAATAAGCCGAGGGCACCTGCGTCCATTAGCAACAATAGAATTCAAAGCATAAAAGGCTTATTGTTGTAATTTAGATATTTTTACTGGCTGTATTAACGGTGTGTTACATTATTTGTGTTGTAAATGAAAAAAATATCGACGTGAAAGTTAAGAAAAGTGATTTGAGAAGTTTGCTGAGAACGTTTGGTAAGTACTTGTAGAAACTAATTAGATGAATAAAGTTTTATCTCCACAGTTTTAATACACTGAAACTAACCTTAGATTATATAAACACGCAAACATACCTATTTACAAAATATAGCTTTATATAGTTAAAATATTTCGTAATTTATCACTTAAATGCTTTAAAAACCGAAATTTTATGATGTAATTCTTAAAATATTCACCGTTCTGTAAAACTGTTATTCTAGTTCTCAATTCAATGTTTGTTAGCACATAAAAGTTTCTGAATTCAGTATGTGCAGGCAGACTTGTCAAAAGGAGTAGTTTTTTTCTGAGAAACCGGTGCACGTTTTCAACTCAAATTTTATGTATTTAATGATAAACTGTTATCGATACTGTAATAACATAATATTTATAACTGTAATAATATAATGAACTGTTTGTTTTATATCAAATAAATTAAATTTGATTCGAAACATTCACAGATTTCAAAAAAAATCAACTGTATATGACCAGCCTGGTTACTTATCTCCTTTGCCGATATATATTATTATTACACTCCTTACTGAATCATATAACAACATCTAAGTGTTGAAGCCCATCCATGGCCGGCACGGTCTAATATTAATTATGAAACCCACTTGTATGTAGAAATGATGAATGATTAAATATTTACTTTCGCGAAATTGCGGTACAAATTTGTGATCATTACATACACAAAATTGTAAGAAATAATAATGGCGAATTTAGTAGATTCGTCATTTTAATTATAATGTCTGTCATTGTCTCCAAAATTAAAAATAAATGTGCAATGAAACGCAGTTAAATAAAGTTTATTTGGGATAAAAATCCGCAGTGCAATAACATGACATACAATAAATAAATTTACTCATTATACGGCTTACACCATTATCTATTAATCTCTAACTATGCTATGTAGCTTAAACCACAAAAAATAAATACAATTTAATAGACGCTCAAGTTACAAAAAAGAACACTAATATGGGTGTAAAAGTTAACTAAGTTAAAATTAAGTTGAAGATAGGCCTATCTGGGATGAGTCGGTAAAGCACGTGTGATCCCTCTTTAAATGGAAGACGACCAAAAGCACCGGGGTCCTCTTACCATCGCGCAGGTCACATGATTGTTTGGCAAACTTTATGCAACGAAGTCGACTGGCAAGTTTGCCATTTGCCACACTGTTATACAATAAAGATTATTGTTCATGTCAAATCATTATTTGTCTGTTACGTTACTGGCTCATATTTTTATCAGTTTTGGTACTAGCCCATATTTTTGTCAGTTATGGTACTACCTCATATTTTTGTCAGTTATGGCACTAGCTTATATTATTGTCAGTTATGTTATAGCTCACTAGCTTTTGTTTGCGGCTTCGTTTGGTTAGAAAATACCCAGGGGAGCGTACTACCGGGATACAATTTTATCCTTAACCGTTCAGCCGTCAAGGCGTAAACGGGAGACAACTTAATAAATAAACAAACTTTCACATTTATAATCATAAACAAAACCGTTAATCAAAGGAAACCTAAGTATATAATTTGTAATATTAGAAAGGCTTTATCATTGCATCAAGCTGAGTGAATAAAGTACAGAGTGTCAGAAACAACACGTCAACACCCCTATTGTTCGCGTGGGTTCAAAAGTTTACAATTGGATCCTGACCGCATATTACATTACGCGATCAAATGAGCTTACGGCTTACCGAGCCGAAAGCAGTAACATGTGGTTTTCGCCAAAGTAGCCCGCTTTGTTCACAATCGTGTGTAAATTAAACTAGCTGTGTTACGTTTCTTAATATTGTAGCGTGATATTAAATAGTCTATTAATTTCGTAAAAGAATGTTTACGCAAAACTTCTAGTCAATTTTGCGAAGGAATCGCGTTCTCTCATTAAACTTTGCCACCCTGTTACACCCCCTTTTTTTTTTTTTTTTCGGGTGGGAAATCATCCAATGACTTCCCCCGCTCTGGGTGGAGCGGGGGGGCATGTCAGGCTTGTACTGACTAAAACCCACCCATGTTCCTTCTATTGCCCTTTACGTTCCGAGGCCGCGGTATCTCTTTCGAACATTTCCCCTTAGATGTTGAATTTTGCAAACTCCCTTTTTAGTGACCACCTACGTCCTAAAAGGATCCACCATGCAAAATTTGAGACTCTTAACACTTCTAGTTTCTGAGATTTAGTTACGAGTGGGTCAGTGATTTCTCTTTTAAATATATAGATGACCAGCGCTGTACTTGTCTCTTTAAAATAAAAAAAATATTATTTTTCATATTCATCACACTCGTGGCTATTTGATAACAACCATACGGATTGATTTTCAAGATTAAGCAGCTCTTGCCAAGGTCGGTACGTGGATGTGTGACCATGCATTACATGCCGAGTTTTCTCCGTGAGTCAGAAATTACGTTAAGCCGTTGGTCCCGGCTCCTATTCGTGGATCTTTGATAGTTGTGAGAGGTCAGCTGCCAGAAAGTCTGATAACTGTTCATTCCAAGGGGTATCGTATGGGTAACTCACCGTCTGCCCGTCTATTGACGACAGGCCGTGTCGACAGCGCGTTAGAGTTCCACGCGCGCCTCAAAGAGATGTCAGCAAAGCAGAGGGGCCTGCCAGAGCCACGCGTTGCCAGGGTTGCGGGTTGTTCGAAAGAAATACCGCGGCCCCGAAACGTAAAGGGCAATAGAAGGAACATGGGTGGGTTTTAGTCAGTATAAGTCTGACGCTCCCCCCGCTCCAGAGCGGGGGAAGTTATTTGATGATTTCAGTTAACGCAATTTTACCATGATGAAGTTCCGTACCTTAAAAGAAATAATTGAACCCTTATTGGATCACTTTGTTGTCCCTCTGCCTGTATGTCTGTCTGTCTGCCTTTATCTCGGGAACTTGTATCGAGTTGAAATTAACCATAATTAAGAGAGATACATATAAATAAACCATAAATCATTCGTTGTGCTGTGAAAAATCAACCATCTAAGTTCACGTAGTCAAAAGATATGGCAAGTCTGACTCGTTCTTGGTCGTTTTTTTTTCTGTTTGTCTGAATTTCGTTCATTGACACCAAATAATTGTGTTCAATGGTCTGGAAACGGAACGTTAAAAGGAAAAGAAAGTTAATTTTGTGACATATTTGTTGGTGTTAAAAGTCTTTCTTGTTTACATGTTCTCCGGTTTTTGTAGAGCTTGTTAATTTCAGTAACATTTAGATAACATTCAAGTTAAATATCATGCTAAAGTTTCGTTCGTTCCTTTGATCGTTGAGAGATCTTGGAAATACGTGGCTGGACTCTAATGTTCATATCTGAAACGTCTTTATCTAATCAGTCAACAAAGCCTCTTTTGCCCGCTTTCCCAATATTATTACTCACCAAGACCCCATTCATGAGACATCTTCGTAGCTTGTGAGCCAGGTGGCATTAAATCGTGTTACTGCAAATTGCATGCTGTCTCTAAATGTATTACTGGATTGGCCCCGTCTACTCGTATCTTAATAAAGCTTATCGTGAGCAGTAGGTATAATTCTTAGATATGGATAAGAAAGAAAGGGGTTCGTACCTTACAATAAGTGAATTTAGACATAGTAAAGACACATTTATGTGTGGTACTCGTGGGCTATAGCTGGAAATCAGCGTTTAGTCATCATACTTAGTGTTATGGGAATCTGAGGCCCTTTTGGCATAAAAAACTTTGTTATTTCTCATAGTTTTGAGTATGAATGACAATAAACACAGTTTTCTTTCATTCGTTATACACATCATTATTTGAACTAACATTATACCGTAAATCTTCGTAGTTCTATGTTGTTTGTTTCTGTGTTAAACTAGTTAGTTAAATCGGTGAATTTACGTAGCACAGATTTTGATTACTGCACAATCAGTCTTACCGGATGCAGCTGAATACCAGTATTTTACATGGTCTAGCTGACCTCCACAACCCAGTTAGCACTGGGTAATATTATACCCCTTGGTTAGAATGGTTGTCAGACTTTCGGGACACTGACTACCTGTAAGTTTTGTCAAAATATTCAAATGACAACCGGGACTAACAGCTTAATGTGCTTTCCGAGGCACGGAGGAAACTCGGTATTTAACGGGTGGGCACCCATTCACAGACCAACCTAGGCAAGCGCAGCTTACCTAAAGATCAACCCGAACGTCTGCTATTATTTATCCACAAGCTACTCTGATTACTACACAATTATATTAAGATGTAAATATACTGTTAAAAATGTTGTGACTTATCCAACTGGCTAATGTAGTTTGTACGTAGAAGCAAATTGTCTTAGGATAAAGTTAAAGTTCCCAATCGATTTCTGTGAAGATCACCAGAAAGGTAAATACAGTCATCGAACTCATTACAGTACGCAAGCAACCAAGTCTACCAAGTAAATATTAAATAAGTTTCGCTAATTCCAGTCATTAATGCAAGTTCAGTTGGATATCTAAAAACTTATAGTTTTATTCAAAAGCATTTACATAATTGCCGTAAACTTCAGCGTCAGCATCTGATGCAGTGCTGTTCAAAATAAATGTCTCTGAAAGTTTAGCTCTAAATAATACGTTGCGCCATCTGTACCTTTGTTCTACGCAAGATTTAGTTAAGTCAGTTGGGTAAATCTTTGCTTTCATTCAACCCTTGTGATGAATTTTCATTAATCTTAGTGGAACTTACTTGGTACAAATACTTTTTCATGTAAATATCAGGAAAAAATTTATACATTACATGTCAAAATATATTAGTTTATGAGGGTGAGTGTACCGGACTGACTCCGGACACTCGACTCTATGTTAGATAATGTAATGAACTATCTGTCATGTCCGCAGCGAGTCTGATGTCCGGTCCGGTTGGTTTGACCGCACATTTGGAAGTGTGTTTGTTTTTAATTCGGTTGTCGTAATAAAAACTGCATATAGTGATACTACTTATATTAACCTCGCCGATACAAAAATGCAGTGCCCTCACTTCAGGGGCCAACCGTCCATTTAATTTAGTGATTGAATGATTGGCAATCAAATCTCATAATGACCCAGAAATTAAAACCTTACCTCTTGGCCTCGGCTTTTTTTTTCGGGTTGGAAATCATCAAATGACTTCCCCCGCTCTGGGCGGAGCGGGGGGCATGTCAGACTTTTAGTGACTAAAACCCACCCATGTTCCTAGGCCTCGGCTTTAGTTAATAAAATGGAAAGTTCATTTGTTAGGCACTGGGTAGGTTTACACATGGCGATCCGGTGTTTAATACTAGCAACATATGTCAAGTAAAATGAGTTTGTAAACTAACACAATTTTTCACTTTTTATTGTTACTAACACTAAAGTTTTTGGCCGAAATAAACATTAAATTAATCTAAATACCAGCAAGCAAGTAGGTCGTTTGCAATTAACAGTTCTATTCGCTTTTCGTCAATCGTTCGCGGTAAGACAGGTACCTCAGTCATCAAAAGAAATCACGTTATGGGTGATTTCAACGAGAATTGTGTGTATCGGATTGGTTTTTTAACCAACCGGAAAATCAACAAGTTTTTTTTTATTGTAAAACATCTGGTATCCTTCTCAACAAACCCATTCATTTGATACACATATAATAGATTATGCATAAAAAATACTAGTCCGCCATCTTTGGAAATCCGCCATATTGGATTTAGAATGACGTCACATAGCTGACTGCAAAAATCTTCAAGTTTTTTGACATAGTTTTGTGCACCTTTTCTCGACTTGACGTTTAATAAGTGCCCATGTAGGCCTATGTGAAATAAAAATATTTTGATTTATTTTGAATAAGTTACAGTCGACGTTACTGTTTAGATAAAAGTGTGTAAAAAAAACAAAAGAAAAACTGCGTAAACCAGTTGAAACTCGTTATAGCAGTAGAAAACGTAGAAACGTAGGCTGTGTACCAACAAAGCTAATTAGAAAGAGATTACCAAGACTGCTACTTAATACTGATTCAAGCTAAAATAAATTTGTTTCAAACTGTTTTGTGGAGAGAACTTTCAAATTCCCCTGTACATTTTGGAAGATTATAAACTCCTGTGCTGTTAATCGATTTGTTACTCGTCCACAATCGATAACTAAACTTTCACTATAAAATTACGGTGTTCATCATATTCACGAGCGTTTTTTTTTTTGTAATGGAGTTGCCCGGTTGATAGGCTCGCCCCTATCACATGGGACTTATGGCATGATTGGCAATACGTGGTCGTTTTATAGATATGGTACACGTCTGCTTGACCCTTTTGGCATTACAGGCACGATGTTGTGTTGTTTTTATTTTCTCGATTACATGATTGTTCAAGTCGTTGATCAAGTGTTCTGTAGACGGTTTCATCATTGCACCTATAAAATAAGACTACATCAATCAAACGCGCCTTCGATTTGAGAGATTGACTGTTCATCATTTCCCGTACTTTTTCAGAGGCACTGCACAGAATTCATATATGGATGTAATAATATAGTATTCGAATCAAACACTGATATTTAAACCCTTTTTGTAAAGAAACAAAAACTTATTTACAAAGCTCTCTTATTTTTCACGAAAGATGAATAAAAAGGTATCACATTCGATACTACGATAAATGTTGAACGGCTTTGCTAACGTCATACAGTGCAATGTCATGTCTTCGATTTCTTGGTGGGTTCATTGTATCTTGTTTTATGCCCTGCGTACCTCGTTTATCTTGTACATTTGATAGAACTGTGCATTTGCTTACGTAGTAAGAGCTATAGGTTTACCTCCAACCTTATCTACTTGAAGAAACTAAACTGCCACAGATATTTACTTTGCCAAGTCCAACTGGCTTCAATCTGTAGACTGCAGAAATCAATCAACGATTTGACAACTGCGACGTAGCTTTGCTACGAACTCGTAGCTCGTAGACTTACTTCGTAGACTTCTCGTTACGACGTAGCCACTATATGGCGTAGCGTTTAGAAGTTGTTAGTGTCATTAAAATGTTTGTCATTTTTATAAAGGCACTATAACGAGTGGTATAAAAAGTCTGAATAAGACATTTGGATTCATCTTGAAATTTTAAAACAATCATTAATATTCATTTGTTGAAGGCACAGAAATAAAATGAAATGTCAAAACTTTGCAAGAGAAAGAGAATTAATTAATAAAACAAGTTTTGTCTGGCAGATGTAACAAGCGCCAAAGGGTTAATCATAGAAGTAGTACCCTAAAAAGGTTTCCTTTGTGAAGAGAAAATCAATTAACAAACAAAACTTTTTATATTGCAATTAGCCCACGAAATTTCTAAATTGATGTGTTGGTTAGAGTAAAAATAGTATCGTTTATATATATTTATTTATTGATAGTACAATAAAACAACCTCTTATAATGAGTCATAAAACCTACCCACAAAAGCTGATTCACTGCCAAAAATAACACAGACACACTATGTAATATTCAGAGCTATATTTGTAACTTTCAATTGTTATTCACAGACAGACGTGTCGATTTCGATATTGAAAGTCGCCATGAGACCAATTACAGGCGCCACGGTAATAGGCAGAAAGACAAGTCTTTAGGGGACAATTCAAGTTCCGAATATGTGTAATAGAAAAGTCTAATTAAACTTTTTAGCTGACATGGAGTTCTACATAGACAATGGAAAGTATATTGTTGTAGAATAAGATAGTATAGATAGCATTTTGTGTCGTAGGCTGTAAAGACTATTACTGCGTCAAAAAAAAAAAAAATTGGTTGTTTGTAAAGTAGGTTTACGATCGAGATGTTTACGTGATAACGTCTTATTGGTGATATAAGTTATCACCAGTAGTGACATCTAAAATGAAATTAAGTACTAATTTAAAGTTTTTTTTTCGAGCCAAGTAACAGATGGCGCTACCATCTTTATGAAATGTCGCTTGTGAGGTTTTGGTGTGACACAAGTTTCTGAACATGTCACCCGACTAAAACGATTTTAAAGACGTTATCACGTCAAAAACAAAAACCAGCCAAGAGCGAGTCACACTCGCGCACATATATTTTACTGCATAGCCTTTAAAGGGTTGACAATTCAAATTGAACACAGAGTTGAGTATTCACCTTTAGAAATAAATGAATTCAAACCGTATATGGTTTTAATTTCACCTCAATACCTCCACGCGTTTCCGAGATAAAGGGTCTTGATAGACAGACAGACAGACGGACAAAAAAGTGTTCCAATAAGGGTTCTATTCTTTCCTTTTGAGGTGCGGAACCCTAAAAATCTAGGCTTGCAGCTAAAATTGTACGATTGCTTTGTCAAGAATACGTAGTCTGCCGCTCTACGTACTGTGGTTACCATGTTGCGAGTTGGGTATTACTCACGGCTGTACTAGCTACTTGCATATAGTGTTCGCGACCTGACAGCGTGATTCCAGAAAGTATCCCTGTTAGCACTGTTAATCATATTCGCCATAATAATTACTATTTATTATTTTGAAAACGAATAAATCGCAGTATTCTGAAAGTGATTAAAAGTGCTGGCAGGATTTTTTTTTTTATTA
Organism: Ochropleura plecta; assembly: GCA_905475445.1. Classification (NCBI taxonomy): domain Eukaryota; kingdom Metazoa; phylum Arthropoda; class Insecta; order Lepidoptera; family Noctuidae; genus Ochropleura; species Ochropleura plecta. The sequence continues at coordinate 12,525,358 of FR997731.1, read as the reverse complement.
TTTTTGACAACTCACACACGGTCATCTGATCCCAAGCTAAGCAGAGCTTGTGTTATGGTAACCAGACAACTGATATACATACTTATTTAATTTATAAATACATACATATTATAGATAAATCACACCCAGACACAGAACAAACAATCATGCTCATCATACAAAGTTTGTCCTGGGTGGGAATCGAACCCACGACCTCCGGCTTAGCAGTCAGGGCCACTAACTACTAGACCAACAGGCCCGTCGAATGAAAAAATATGAAATGAAGGAATATTCTTCTTCTTCTTGCGCGTACTCTAGTATGTATCTACATCAGTTTTTGAGAAACGAGTTCACCATATGAGTGGCAACTCGCATTGTGTACATAAGGCATAAGGATGTTCATCTTGAGAAGTGATTGACCGATTGTAGGTGGTAGGGGGTACGGGGAGGGGAGTAAAGGGGGTGGTGGATAAGTCAAGGTATCGGTTTCCTGGATATTCACGAGGGATCGCTGTGAATGACGCCGTTACGCTTTATCTAAAGCTTGGTCTTAACTCAGCTTCGCTTAAAGTCACGTTGAAATTTTAATTTGCGGAAAGAAATTGAGAACATTCTTTGAATATTTTAGCTCTGTAAAAGTAATTATACCTATAAATTAATGCTGTGCTATTAATATACGGTACGGTTGGTGCAGCGGCTGAGTGATTGACTGCCGCGTTGCGTGTCGCGGGTTCGATCTCCGCATGGAACAAGTATTTGTTTGGTATGTGAGTTTAAATGTTTGTGATCGCACGCACGATACAGGGTAAATAACTAATGTGACGCAAAATTAATATACACACATCAAAAGTATCTAGGGATCAACATATATTTTTGCAATAACTTTTCTCCTGATTGATATTAATTAAAATTTTCTTTAAGGATTCATTAAATAAAGTGTTTTCGTTTGTCACAGTAACGATAAACCAAGTCACCTTTGCATTAATAAAGAAATTTGCCATTTTCCTAATAAAGGGATTTTTGACATTTGAACCACTAACATTAAAGTTCGAAAAAAAGACTGAAATAACAGTTTTCTTTAAAATTTTATTGGGTAACTTAAACAATTAATAATCCGTGTTTCTACCGCGAACACTAACAACACAAGAACATCGGTTTGGCATACTCAAAATGAGTTCATCCAAATCACGCTGTGGAATGGCCGCCCATGTTCGTTGCAACAACAAAAAAAGGTCTTCTTGCGACTGGATACCCTCCATATTCGGCAGAGCTCTTCTCTGTAGCATATCCCATGCATGCTCAATCGGGTTCAAGTCTGGCGACTGAGCAGGCCAGGGCAGGACATTGATGTTAGCTGCGGCGAGAGTCTGTCTTACAACTCTTGCGGTGTGCGGTCGTGCATTATCATGCATTAACTGAAATAAGGGACCGATTTGCACTTGTAGAGGAACGATGACGTCTGATACAATCGTCTCAGCATAAATTTGAGCGTTGAGGTTGCCTCTGATCCAAATCAACTCAGTTCTTCCGCCGATCCAAATACCCGCCCATACCATGATGGTTCCACCACTATAAGGATGGACTTCCTGGCAGGATTTTAATCGCTGTTGGCGTCCAGGGGTTCTCCAGTGTCGTATACGTCTTGTATCCGGTCTCATACCAAAACGAGACTCATCAGAAAAGCACACGAAACGCCATTGTTCTTCTGCCCAATTTCTGTGTTCAAGAGCCCATTGATATCGAATCCTACGATTGTGCATTGCTATAGGTGGTACCCGTAGCGGTCTTCGGGAATGAAGGTTCACTTCATGCAAGCGGTTTCTGACTGTTTGGTCGCTAATTAAGTTCCCTGAAGAGTGATGAAGCCTCACGGCTAACATCATGGCGGTTATTGTTGGAGCTCTTCGAGTTAAGATTTGAATGTATCGGTCTTGTCTCCGTGTGGTGCAGCGATACCGTCCTCCGTGGCGCTCAGCCACGGTACCAGTGCTTCGGTAACGTGTCCAAAGTCGACTGATAACACTCTGACTTGTATTCAGAGCTAAAGCTACAGTACGTTGCCGGGAACCAGCTTCTATCATTCCCACGGCTCTGAGCATTTCTTCCCTGCTTAAATGACGTCGCCGCTCCATAATAACGTTGGTTTTAATCAGTAGTAGGGAAACAGTAGCACTAATAATGTCTTCAATGCGTTGTATGTTTTTATAGGGAAAATATTGACAGCTTATTTTCATCTTTTACTCGAATTTGATTGAGAGTTCCTGATTCAAATTATGAAATGCACCAAAAAGGATCCATATAAATTTATAAAATCATAAATTTATTACAAAGCCACATCTCAATCTCAAGAAATCCGCATAAAAATGCTTGATCCCTAGACACTTTTGATGTGTGTATATACGCTATACGAACACTTACTGTTGAGCTATTGATTTTGATGTGTTTTCATAAATAAAGTTTTTAGGTAGTTCATTTTGTGTCTCATTCCTTTCAAACATAGATATGTCAGTTTAGAAAGTTCTTACTTTATGGCCTTTGTTAGAAAAAGCTAGAATTTATTTTGTTCAGTTTTGTATAAGTAGGAACTTTTTTTATGTACGCCCTTTATGTTCCGGGGCCGCGGTATCTCTTTCAAATAACCCGCAACCCCGGCAGGCGGTGGCCTGGCAGGACCCTCTGCTTTCCACCATCCACAGACCCGCATCTACGGTAGCCGAGATTCGTCTCTCGGCTTCCGACGCCCGGAGCGTCTCCCGCGGCGGCTGGGTTGTTTGAAGATTCATAAGTGAGGACTTGTAATTGGGTTTCAGTCTTATTTGTAGATTTTGGTATGTTTTCATTAGCTGTAAATCTTTTATGTTAAATCCTACTTATATTATAAATGCGAATGTTTGTGAGGATGTTTGTATGGATGTTTGTTACTCTTTCACGTCAAAACGGCTGAAATTTGGCACGAGGTAGATTATAGTGTGGAATAACACATAGGATACTTTTTTTTGATATCACGCGGGCGATTTGCGGGCGCCAGTTAGTAAATAAATAAAAATTCCATCTACCTTATTTTTCACTTTGTAAGCCCTCTAAGTATTTAGTTATGGTTGGCGTCTTTAAAGAACGAAAACGAGTGATTGAAGCTCGGTCCTAGCTGTCAATTGTAGATCTTTGACAGTAGTAACATGAGGTCAGTGCCCAAGAAGTCTGACAGACAACCTTACCAATGGGGTTTGCATTACCTAGTACTAACTGGGTCGTGGAGGACAGATAGGCTGTCGCTCTACATACAATACTGCAGTAGCGTGCACAGGGTTTCATGACCGGGTAGGCAGCTTTTTTTTTTCGCAAATAAAAAGGAAAGATTTCGCAAATGCACGTGTTAGTTAGTCTTTTTTGCCGCGGAATAGAAATTATGTAAATCTGTATATCCCGAGTGAGTCCACACTGTTGTACCTATTATTCGAATTAAATAACATGCACGGAAAACAAAATACCTAATTTATTTGTGTGTACGCAACCACACAGCCAGGATGTTGTTATGTTTCGTAACTTTTCGTATTAAATTTACGAATTACATTACCTTTTTGCTGGGTTAATGCTCGTAATTCAGGACACATCTACCTTTCGACACTATTTGAAGCTTTTCATTAAACGACAATTGAGAAAACCTACCATTTATTACTACTAACAAACACACATTATCAACAAATCGAGCTAATTTGCGTTTCGTAAATTAATTATTCACAAAAAACAAAATAATAACTGCGAACTTCACATGAAAAAAACAATAATATGGTGACCTTTCTAAGAAAGCATAATTTCAAAATTTTGATGAAAAAATGTTGACAAATAAAATTGCATCAGTTTCAACCGGAATTGTACTTAGCTAACGACTTCTTCAACTTGTCGTATAATCTCTGTTGAGCGCCAATCAGTAAAAAACTGAGCTGTACCGACCAATGTAACGAGTTGTTCATGTCGCAATGAATTGCGACATGAATCGCGGCCCCCGATTGGCTTCTCATGCCACAGGAGACACGTCGCTGTGTGAGCCATACACGACGTGTCTGTACACGAGGTTTTACACACACACGCATACTTCATGCCTACATTTATCAATGAAATAAAGGCACTGTTGAAGTTTGCCTATAATTCGCTTGTGACGATCTGTTGAACGCGAAATGCCTGCCATAGTATTAATTTAGGGCGGTGTGGAACGTTGCTATTATTTTTACGTTAGGAATCTAAAGAAAAAGTTTAAATTAATTAGATATTTGTTTATTCTTTGATTTTTTTTTCTTTCTTTGTTTACCTATGGAGTCTAGGGTCGGCAGTGCCTTTTTGCCTATTAGGAGCGCACGTCACTGCAATACTGGTATTCAGCTGCATCCAGTTAAGACTAGAAGTCAACCTTTACTTAGTTGGGAAAAGTCTAGACGGATGAGGATTTGTCTAATATTATTATTGCACAGTTATTCACCAATCCACCTCGACGAGCACGACCATAGCATTAGTTTATTAGCCACTCCAGGATAGTAAATAAGGATTTATCTTTTTACTACCAGGTTCTATCTATATGGTTAGCCCATGTTTTAAGCTAATTGTCAGTACGATTGATTTATTTTAAAGAACCTGTAAATCATTAAATATATAAAAAATGGGGGTGAAAATTACCGAGAAAATCTTTAATTTATTTTTGAAGATCAGCGCATTGTTCAACTAATATTACAAAGGCGAAAGTTTGTTTGCGTGTGTGTGTTTGTTAGTACTTTACGTCTTAACGGTTTAACGGATTTGAATGAGATTTAGTATCAAGATAGCTTATATTCTGGATTAACACATAGATTACTCTTATTTTCGGAAAAACGCGGTCTACTCGTGCGTTGATCAAATAACTCAAATATGTTTGTTGCCGCGGGCGCAGCTAATTAGTAAATATTTGTGGTAAACCTCACAAGGGATAGTTTGAGTAATAGATGATTATGGGCTGACATAATGCTATTTTAATTTTATTCAAGAGGTACAAACAAACAGCTACAACATAAATCAGGGCTATGAAGGAAAGGTGCTGATATTGAATCCCTCTCTTATGAACAAATCGACGTTGTTACTTTACCAATAATCGTGCCACCCAAATCAGTCTTCAATTATCACTTACATATCCTTACTAATATTATAAAAGAGAAAGTGAGTTTGTTTGTTTGTTACGTCTTCACGCCTAAATGGCGAAGGGATTTTGATGAATTTTGGTACAGAGATAGTTGGGACCCTAGAAACGGACATAGGCTAAAAAAAGTGGGAAAAGGGGAGAAAGAGGGAAGAAAGGGGAGAGAAAGATATTTTTTTTCCATCATCACACGGGTTAGAGTAAGCGTTAGCCCAAAGTAACTATGCCAAGCGGACGCAGTCGCTATTAGCTTCCGTCCATACTACAATAAAATCAAATGTTGTTCTGTACAAATTAAATAGCTCATAAGGATTATTTACATGCCTATTATCAACAGGCAAATTGCCGTTAAAAGCGCTAATTAGCCCAAAGGTCCCACAGCGGAAACCTTGGCTTATAATTAAGACAGATTAATTTACTTGCTCTCAGTGATGAAACTTGATTATAAACGTGTTTAGTTTGCGAAACTCTTGAAAGCATTTCTAAGAACTTTTACTTTTACAAAAGTGTTTAAATGGGAGCAATTAGTTGATTTTTTATTTCAATTAAAGGGTTGAATTGGGTGATTCAGTTTTGACTTACGCTTCGTCACAAGCATTACTCTTTGTAAGAGACTAGAGAAAAGTTATTCTAAACGATTATCTTTTGAAAAAGCGTCTTTTTTAAAAAAAGCGAGTTAAATGCCATTAATTAAATTCACTCGTCGTAAATATTTTCATAATCTTATTTCATTGACGTTTTTAATATCTCATTTCGTTAGAACTCCGATTCATTTATCATACCCCATTAATAAATAATGTTTAGGTACTGCATTCGGTATCTTTGCCAAGATTTTCTGTAGAAAAGATAGAGTTTAAAATAAAATACTTTTTAAGAAGAACACTCGTATCTTGGAGCCAAGTATCGCGATCGTAGCATCCCAGGCGATTTAAAAGTTGTTTCGTCCACAGGTGAATAAAATTCTCACTGTTGTAAAACTTGGGTTACAAGGAAGCTTTTTTGCTTTAACAAACGAATCTCTTTATATATTTAAACTGTCTAAAACGGAGTGCTTCAGATAGTTTAAAGGAGTAATAAAAATAATTCAAGTTTATTGCTGTGATATTGAAAATATTAAAGAAAAGCTAAATAATGTCAGCCACTCGGTCGATCTTTAGGTTTAGCTGCGCTTAAATAGGTTGGTCTGAGGATGCCCACCAGTTACATACTGTGTTTCCTCCGTTCCTCGGAAAGCACGTTAAGCTGTTGGTCCCGGCTGTCATTTGTAGATTTTAGACAGTCGTTACAGGAAGTCAGTGTCCCGAAAGTCTGACAACCAGTATTACCCAGTAATAACTGGGTTGTGGAGGTCAGATAGGCTGTCGTTCCATGTAAAATACTGGTATTCAGCTGCATCCGGTAAGACTGGAAGCCGACCCCAACATAGTTGGGAAAAGGATAGGCAGATGATGATGTGTGTAGTAACAGTTCCTTGCGAAGATTTTTAAATGTTATACATTTAACTAATATACTAATAATAAACCCTTTATTGGTTTTTCTTTTTGCGGTTGGGAAATCATTAAATATTTTTCCCCGGTCTGGGAGTGTCAGACTTGTACTGACTAAAACCCACCCATGTTTCTTATGGGCGGGTTTTACCCGCAACCCCGGCAGGCGTTGGCCTTGGTAGGCCCCTCTGCTTTGCTGACATCTCTTCGAAGCGCGCGTGGTACAATAATAATATACACTAATAAGTAGTTTAAGTTCGTTCATAATTTTTGCTTGAACATGCTTCACATAGAAACTCGACTACCCTACTAACACTAAATAAACAAATTATATATTCAGGTGTCTCGTACACCTTCACAGTATTTCATTAGTTTTATAGCCTTGTCGGCGAGGGACAAACAAATGTCTTACGTCCACAAAGTGAGCAAACACCTGTAATTTGGCAAGGCCGCAAGACCATAACTGTTAGCACGGAAAACGTAATTATAGTCGAAATATAAAGTATAATACATATTTATAGCTATAAAATCTTTTGGTGCGTGGCCAGAACTGACGACGCCATCTTGTTTTTTCAATAATCAGCCAACTTAAATGTGCAGGTGGGAAAACACAGAATTAAAATTTAGTTTGGTACATGAAGTACCAAGTTTGACAGATCGACGCATTGTTTCTCAACAATCAGGGCCACCTTGAACTGCACACTTAAAGTGGTTATACTGTACCAACACCGCCACTGTGCCAATGTCATTTAAACTCCAAAGATCTATGTAGCATTGTATATTAGTCCAGTACCATATTTACAATAACAAAAGACGTTTTTAAGAACATTTAACGAGGTTTGGGGTGAAAGAAATCCCTTTCAAGTGTCGGGAGAGATATGACCGCGTTTCAATTTGCTCGTTCTTCACTCGAGTTGATCTCCGCGTTGGCCGTTGGGTAACAAATGTTTTGTTTTGTTTATCTAATTCGCGATTCAAGGAGACAAACGAGGGTCACTCAAAGAGATAATATTACCTACATTTTTAACATAATTGAAAGGAATGTTTACAGAAGATACAGAATTAGTTGATCTATTACTAGCTGGGGTTACGGGTTGTTCGAAAGAGATACCGCGGTTCTGGAACACAAAAGGCAAAAGAAGTAATATGGGTGGCTTTTAGTCAGTACATGTCTGACACTCCCTCCAGCTCCGCCCAGAGTGGGTGAACTCATTTGAACACTTTCCATTAAAAAGCTTATCTACTAGAGTTTTTGAAAGTATTTTTATGCTTAATTTGTATTTATATTGCTGCCAAAACCTTTGTGGTTTGACTACGATCTACCAACTTAAAAGCTTTTTGTAGAAAGTACGACGCTGCAGGCTTATTCCGCCATTTGTAATGGAAGTAGGAGCCGATTCAGAAAGTTGAGTCCGTATAATTGAAATGTATTCAATGATACCCAGTTAATAGTCAATAAAATGGCCAGGAAAAGTCGTTTATTCGGTTCGCATATCGTAATTTTGGTGGACTTTATGACCCATAAATAAAATAAGAGACAGCAGGAATTTTGATATTTGTAGGAAATGTAACATTAAGTACTTTTTATTTTAAGTGTATAAAAAGTTTGTTTATATTTTAATGCCAGTATCGACAAAAACTGTGTCACTTACAGTGAGTAATATCTCTTTAAAGGTTATTGTGTTTTAATTTTGCAATGAAGTGTACAATGAAGTATTTGTTTCATAATTCATTGATTAAAGTATAAGTAGTTACGGTAGAAATTTCCAAAACAAATAACTTTTTTCTAAATAAATCATCAGTGCAGCAGGTTGAACAATACATGAGAACCCCGTGTTGTAAAGGAATTCCAATAGGATCAAATGGTGAACTGGCGATATTCTTTTGTTTCGATTCGAGCAACTCGCTCAAAGCAAAGCTCCTTGAATGGAATAGTCTTTGTGGATGCGTGACCATGTTGTACGTTCTGTTTTACAAGGAGTATTGAATATTTGCACAACACAACACACTTTATTTCGATAGGATTTTCTGTGAATTCTATTTATTTGACGGTGTTTTGTTCTACTCCGGACACTCTTAATGTGCATGTTTAACTACATCTTTCTCACATTATGTAAAATCTTGACATGAATTATGTAACCATGACCTTGTAAAAATATTATGATTAAAAAAGAGTGTCCATAGAGTTTCTTGCTCATTCCTCTCCATAGAGATCTACGCTTTGGAATGAGCAACTACGGTACTTTCACAAGTTATTGTGCCTTGTGACTAGGGCTTCATGTTTTTGTTTTTGATTTTCAAAACTGCCTGTAACAGTCTAATAGAAATAAATGCGCGACTTTTGGTCAAATAAAAACATGATAACAACAAAGTAAGGCTATTATGGTACATGTTTTAGAGTTAATTTGTTTCTATGTTGTTAGTTTGTAGTTAATTTACAAAAACACATTAAAAAAACCGATAAGTAATGGCACTTTGTTAGAAGTAACGTCAACTCTATGGTACAGTTTTGTTTCAAATTATAATTGTATTTTATTTGTAGGGAATAAAACAAAACTTTATGATGTATGGTAAATCATCAAATACCTTGCCCCGCTCTGGGCGGAGCGTTGGGGAGTGACAGACCTTTACTGACTAAAAACCACCCAAGATCCAAAGGAATTGCCCTTTATGTTCCGGGGCCGTGGTATCTCTCTCGAACAACCCGCAACCCCGGCAGGCTGTGGCCCTGGCAGGCCCCTCTGCTTTGCTGACATCTCTTTAAGGCGCGCGTGGAAAATTAACGCGCCGTCGACACGGTCTGTTGTCACTGGACGGCCGGACAGTGAGTTACCCATTGCTCATCGTCCACAGTGGTCGGAACTATGACCAGGAGTCGTCTCGCGTTATTTGATTACTTCAAACGTAAAAGTATTTAATAGCATTATGGATTACTAGCTTTTGCCCGCGGCTCCGCTCGCGTTAAATTCGGTATAACACAGTACTTGCTACCTGCAGTTTTTGCCCTTGCGCCTTATTGATTTGTAATAGCAACGCTAAGTTTTCCCTTTTCTTCCCTCGTTCTTCCTCATATCCCACTTTAAAAAAAAGCCTATGTCCGTCTCCTGGTTCCCAACTATCTCTGTACCAAAATTCATCAAAATCGGTTTACCCATTAAAGCGTGAAGAGGTAACAAACAAACAAACTCACTTTCGCTTTTATAATGTTAGTAAGGATTGTATTTAACGAAACCATTCATAAATCTGTGCTGAATTTATCGTCTCCTCATAGAATAACTTAAGCAGCTGTCGCGACTTTTGACAGAACGCTACGCTCCCTTCATAATATTGGCTTTATCATTCTTTATCAACTAAATATTAGCACCCAATAAGGTTAATATTTATGTTAGCCCGCAGCTTGCCTAGGTTAGTCCGTGGATGGGTGACCACCGATTACGTACCGAGTTTCCTCTTTAACGATCTGGAATCGGAACTTTAAAATTAATAGAAAGTTAATTTTGTGACAGTTTTGTTGGTGTTTACATGTAAAGTCTTGTTTACATGTTCTTCAATTTTGTAGTAACAATTAGGCAACATTCAAGTTAAATGCCTTGCTAAAGATTCGTTTCTTTGTTCGTTTAGGGATATTTATGCGTTCAGTTGCTTTATCTTTCTTCGCAAATAAAAGCTTGATACTGGTTTTCAATAAGTTTTTAGAATATTAATGTTCATTTATAATGTAAAAGATATCAAAGCAGAATTTGAACATGTCTCTACCTACCTTTTTCTACCTACTATTAATGATGGCTTGCAGCTGTGCAATCAGCAATGATCTTGCCAAGTGCTACCTACAGACCCATCTCTGACAAGATCAGCTGTAAGTAGCTATAGTAAAGTTCATTGTGCCATAACGAAACGTGCAAGGAGGCTGGAATGGAGCCTGCGTTATCTGCGATCACCGTCACGTGTTTGGATAAAAAATCTATTAACTTTAATGAACTTTAGGTTTAGAGCACAAGATTATTATATCTTCGAAACTGAGTTCTTTTTTTAAATCAGAAAACCAATTTAAAAGAGAGTTCGTCGACACCAAACTAATTTCGTAAGACATAATATTTTTTAAAATTGCCTGAAAGCTCATAGAGTATTTTAATTACAGGGGATACAAAAATCTTTATTTGATGAGGGCCCGATACAATACGTTTAAGAACAATATAAAAACAAACACTTTCCTCCTTTGTTTCAATTTCATGCCAGAACAGAATACAATAAAAAAGATTGTATGAAACTTTCGACATTCGATGTTGATGGCAAGCGTCTGATTTTTTTGGCTTTGATGGATTGGCTATGGATTAACTTTCACTCCAATATTGTTTCAATGGATATGGGGTTCGGTTTACTCTAGAAAGATTAAGTGGCTATTTGACGTCTGTTCGGAACCAATGAGGGGAGAAAAATGTTGTGGAACAAAGTAATATTTATTAAATTTTTGAGGAGCTCGTGGCTAAATAATAGCAGCCGCTCGGGTCGATCTTTAGATTAAACCGCCCTTGCCTAGGTTGGTCTGTGGATGGGTGACCACCCGTTACATACCGATTTTCCTCCGTGCGTCGCACGCTAAGCTGTCAATTGTAGATCTTTGACAGTCGTTACAGGTAGTCAGTGTCTCTAAAGTCTGACAACCAGTTTTATCGAGGGACATCGTATTACCAAGTACTAACTGGGTTTTGTGAGGTCAGATAGGTAGTCGCTCCATGTAAAATACTGATATTCAGCTGCATCCGTTAAGACTGGAAGCCGTCCCCAACATAGTTGGGAAAAGGCTAGGCAGATGATGATTTATTTTTGGATCAACCGTTCCGGGAAATCAACTTGGTAGGTATGGAATTAAAATCTTCTGTATTCTGCAAATTGATTGTCACATTTCTCTAGAGACTAGCTTAGGATTAAAAGCTGGAAACGGGAGCAGACGTCATGTTCCTACGACAGAGCAATTTCCTACAGAATGCTATAAAGATGTTGCGTTTTAGAACAAGTGTTCCCTGCACAATCATTTTTCAGATATTCTTAGATATGAAATGTATGTTTTGTAGGTACAAATTCCATCCGATGCCATCAAATTTATGAAAGTACAACATGATTAGTGATTGTGTGTCTTTGTATCAATAAAAGTAAAGTAAAAAAAAAAAACTTCAACTCATTAGGGTTAAAAGGTTGGCTAATTTTAATTACCAATCATTTTGAACAATACGGGCATCTAAATGATTTAATATAAAATATTATTTTGCGGATACCCATGAACAAAATAGCGTACATTCCCGTGTCAACGTTCACTGCATAATAAGGTTGATAGCAGGTTCAATCCCTCGGAATAGCAGCTTAATGTATGTAGATTTGTGCCAATGGATCATTCGCTCGCAATTTTCATTCGCATTGTGAAATAAGGGAATGTTTTTATCGTGTTGTTTTCGTATAGGGGATTAGGTGGTGATGAATATTGTATCCAGCATTTTTATTAGGACATTTTCTGTGTTAGAAACATAAATTAAAGAGGTCTTGCAGACTATCTCTTAGAAATTAAAATTGGAATTATTATTACACGATGAGTTTGTGGCTGAATAATTGCTGCTGCATGGGTCGCTCTTTAAGGGTCCGTAGATCAGAGAGTCCAGGGCCATTGTCTGCCGGGGTTGCGGGATGTTCGAAAGAGATACCGCGGCCCCGGAACATAAAGGGAAAAAGAAAGAACATGGGTGGGTTTTTAGTCAGTAAAAGTCTGACACTTTCCCCTGTTCCAGAGCGGGGGAAGTTATTTGATTTCAAAAGGCCCGATTTTCAAAGGGCCCGTAGATGTGTGACCATCAATTACACACCGAGTTTCAAAGCTTTTTTTTAAGCTATGTGTTATGGCTCTCACTTGTACATCTTTGACAGTTGTTACAGTTAGTCAGTGACCCGAAACTCTGACAACCAGGCTTACCAAGCTGTATTGTATTATCCAGTAACTGGGTTGTGGAGGTCAGACAGGCATTGGCTCCAATTAAATCAAGTAAAATAAAAAATAAAGAAAAACTATTTATTAGACTCGAACAGAACCAAACAATAAAACAATTATGATATTCAGTGGCTTTGTTAGCCAACTCGAAACCAAACCCGATATGATTAGACAAATTCTAGGCAGATGGTGATTACTACTACTACAGTATTTTAGTTTATCTCTCAAAGTATGTCTTGATCTCATTGTACTCTCAGCTTTATAGCTTACAACGTCGCGTTTCCTTTCCTTTGAGTTCACAGTCTTAACATAATATTTGTATTGTTATTTGGTGCGTTATGAAAGACAAAACCTCATACATGTTCATAAGATATTTATTTATACTTCATGTACAATAGTGGTACATAGGCGGACTTAATGCCATAAGGCTCTACCAGATAACCTTTGGGTTAAATACGACAACATTGTGATAGGGTACAACAATTATATTAGAAAAAACATTTGTTTTCAAAAACTTATATACTTATACAGTTGCTAATACACATATACATAAATCCTTACAAATATTATAAAAGCAAAAGTGAGTTTGTTTGATTGTTACGTCTTCACGCCTAAATGGCCAAACCGATTTTTATGAATTTTGGTACACAGATAGTTGAGACCTTTGAGACGGACATAGGCTTTTTGAAAAATGAGGGAGAAATAGGGAAGCAAAGGGAAAACTTAGCTTTGCTATTACAATAAATAAGGCACAAGGGCAAACACTACAGGTAGCAGGTACCTGCGAATCAGGAAAGGGGAACTGTTTTATCCCGAATTTATCGCTACCAAAACCGCGGGCAAAAGCTAGTAAACTAATAAATACGTTTAAAAAGTACCGAATTACAGACAAGACAGTACAAAATTGAAATGTACCAGAAATTAATTTCCAACAGTTTGGGTCTGAGAGTATTTATACTGTCGCAGAAATTGCTAGAGATGACTCTGTTGGTTATGATCATCATTCGGGTTAATGGAGTTGATCGACCGAGATTTATGCGAGACGATATTTTATTTGTGCGTAAACAGAATTATTAAACAGCTATACCGAACTCTATTTATTGTGGACCAGGGCTTATAATGTACATACATACGAACGTTCGTGTTCTGTTCCGTATTCAATTTATGTATAAATTGTCAGTTTCACGTTGGATAAATCCGAAGGTTTTGTACCTAATTCGCGAAAATCAAAACAGCGTAATGTATTGGTTAAAAGGAGATTATGCTTGTGGACTTGCCGATGGAGTTCAAAAATATCTCACGGTGTAAAAAAATATATGTCTAAGTCATCGTCGACGTTGACGGCACGGTTGGCGCAGTGACTGAGCGATCGACTGCTGCGCCGCGTGTCGCGGGTTCGATCCCCGCACGGAACAAATATTTGTAGGACTCAGGTGTTTTAGGTCTGGCTGTTTGTGTATGTGAGTTTAAATGTTTGTAAACGCACCCACGATACAGGAGAAATTCCTAGTTTGGGACAACATTTTTTTTTTTAAATAAGTCTTACCTTTATCCAAATCTGCTCATCCGTTAAATGAAAAATGTAACAGACCGATTATGTAAAGTATGGATGCCTAAAATGTTTCACAAACTATAAAATTCGGGCTAATTTCAATTTTAAACAGATCCTAATTGTTCACAGCTAAATACGTAGATACTGCCAAATTAAAACACTGCAATATAAATAAGGCACTCTGTTACATTAGCATTCTTAGAGTGAAATAAATTATTTGAAACATCTCGCGTTACATATTTTTGTATAAATTCCAGAGCAGCGGACGTCCCAGGAGTGAACCTTCCATGCCTAATTTTGTATTCAACATGATTTACTGTTTTATCTTTGCATGTGATTTTTAACAGTCGACATGAGCATGAATTTGTTCTGAGCTTATAGATTACCTTGGAGCTGTCATATCAGGCTTTTGGATTTTGTTTTGATTTGAAACTTGTACGGACAACATGCGGACACATACTATAGATGCGGACTGCATTAGGGAAACCAATTGGCAGTTAATTTACTGAAATAACTGTAACAGTTCGGTGTCCGCAGACAGTCCGGTGTTCTGGCTAGTCCGGTTACGATCTGGTTGCACTGTCTAAAACTTTAACTATCGTCAGTGCCTCATGTCTAAAGTTGCAGCCGCAATCTGTCCATATCGGTTTGACCCTTCTCGTACATTGAACTCGATCAAGTAAGCGCCCAATCCTATCTCTTTTCTCATCAAACGACTTCGCTCTCTGTCATCAGTTGAGTATTTAAGCTGACAAATGAGATGGTTATCGGATCATCTTCTCGGCTATTTGGATACCTAAAGGGTCGTCGTAGCGGTTAAACGGGCGTGCGTTCAATGTCACACCTGAAAGAATAAAGTCTACGATTTTCGGCACATTTATGTGAAGTCAGGCATTTTACAGGTTAAGATAGTGATGATTTAGGGTATCTTATTATACAGCACTAGTTGGCGCCCGCGGCTTAGCCTGCGTGATATCGAAAAAAAAATCTACCCTATGTGTTATTTCAGACTATTATCTACCTCTGTGCCAAATTTCATCAAAATCCGCTCAGCCGTTTTGACGTGAAAGAGTAACTAACATCCCTACATTCATACATCCATACATCCATCCATCCTCACAAACATTCGCATTTATAATATTAGTAGGACTAACTAGGTTGTAGAGGTCAGATAGATACGCAGTAAGTAGATTCATGCAAAATTCTAGTAATCAGGTCCAGCCAGTTAGACAGGGAGTCGATACCAGATTAGTTGGGAAGAGGCAAGGTAGATGATGAAAGTGATGGATGATCATAGCCTATTTTTCTTTATACACTAGTTTCTATCTGCGAAATCGTCCGAGTGCAGTTTCTATCTTGAACCATGTAAAAAACCTATGGCACTAGAAAATAGTGTTAATTTTTTTTTTCTTTGATTTGTTTTTTTTTCGATCAGTACAAACTACATCTTTATTTTATTATAGTAAAGATTAAGGATTATTTGCATATAAAATAAGGACGTACGACGCACATGTAACTCAACAAAGGTCAATAGTTTAGCATATCACGTCTTTCCTAAAACATTCGGTCTCAATTTGCACTGCACTGTAGTTTAAACCAATAGGTTAATGGTATATGGTTCAAAATATTCTGACCCAACTAGTTTGCAGTATATTAAAAAGTCTTAGCTAGCATATTTCAAAACTAAAATTCAGGTAAATATCTCTGAGATCATAAAAGGAATGAGCATATAAAAGCCTGGAGGGCTAACTTTGTACCAACTATGTATTTTTATGTCTTGTTTACGTTTCATAATATTTTCAGCAAGATTTTTATACTATCTGCATATTTTATGATGTACTAACAGACCTGCTTAGTTTATTGCTGTAAGACGTTTAATTGAATTTCGTGGACTGTGCAAACTCTCAAAACTGATTTCCAGTTGCATGTTTCTGGTTTTGTTAACTTTTGGCTTCGTTTATTCAACGCATTTGCTTTATCGGGCCTAGTTGCGTTACTCAAGTAATTTAAGCAACCTATTAGTTCTCGATAAGGCCATGTTTCATCTGTTTCAGTATCACCGATTTTTCTTTGGAATTAATTTCCATAGGAGTTGCACATTTATTACAATTTAGAGAAACTCACTTCACAACATTCAAAAGCGATTTTCTCCTACTGATTTTAGATTAGTCTAATATCAGTTAAAACCATTATGATGATAGGGTCCTACATACATAGGCATTCCTTTAAAAATCTACTGCTTAAGCTTGTTTAATATATAAATAATTAAGTAGACGTGTAATATTTTTTACAATACTGGAAGAGAGAGAAGTGGAAGACCGGAGTCATCTAACACAAGCATCTCCTTGCTTTAAAGGTGATCTCCAAATCATGTTTATTAAAATACTTTTTTTTAAAATACTTTTTAAAGATCTTACTTAATCTTGACGTACAGACTCTAAAACACATAAGAATGCGAGACTATGAGAATGTGTTTCTTTTAAACTGTAACTATTAATCTTGCTTTTGCTTATCTTTGTACCAAGTAAGATGATAGAACCTAATCCTTCAAAGCGAAAGTGAGTTTGTTTGTTACATTTTTATGCCTAAATGGCTAAACCGATTTTGATGAATTTTGGTATAGAGATAGTTGGGACCCTGAAGACTAAAAAAGTGAGATATGAGGGAGAAAGAGGGAAGAAAAGGGAAAATTTTGATATTACAATAAATAAGGCGCAAGGGCAAAAATTACAGGTAGCAGATACCTGCAAATCAGGAAAGGGGAACTGTGTTACCCCGAATTTAACGCGAGCGAAGCCGCGGGCAAAGACTAGTTTACTTTAAACAATAGCTAGTTATGGCTTGCCACTGGCAGTTAAGAGACAGTTTCCTCCATAGTACACTGCACTGTATTATGCGCTGGTCTCTTTTATATGCCACATGTGTTTGAAAAGATGCTTCTTTGTCTCATCAACTCTTAGCTTCTTAGCTACGGAAAGAAAACAGCAGAGTTTTTCAAAAGCAATGTGGAAATTTATGTCTTGCTGTATGTATGAACGGGATATTAAGTCTGACGTGAGCTATTTTAACCGACTTCACAAAAGGAGAAGGTTCTATGTTCGACCATATTTGTTTATGTACGTTCAACGATTACTCCGCCAACTGTAGATAGATTTTCACAATTCTTGTTTTTTGTTCAAAAGGGTATATATACTTCTAAGGTTGGGTAGTTTATGAGTTATCTATAATACATATTTTTACTTCTATGTCTATATGGATGATCTGTTAAACTTTTGGTGACAATGGAAAATGAATGCTCGATAAAAAATATGTGATACTAGCTTTTGCCCGCGGTTTCGCTCGCGTTAAATTCGAGGTAACACAGTTCTCCTTGCGCCTTATTGATTTGTAATAGCAACGCTAAGTTTTCCCTTTTCTTCCCTCTTTCTCCCTCACATCCCAGTTTTTTAAAATAAAAATTAGCCTATGTCCGTCTCCTGGTTCCCAACTATCTCTGTACCAAAATTCATCAAAATCGGTGTAGCCATTAAAGCGTGAAGAGGTAACAAACAAACAAACAAACTCACTTTCGCTTTTATAATATTATAGTAAGGATATCATCATACCATAACTAAAAATGCTTTTTTGCAAAATAAAAATGGACTTCGAAATAAGAAGACGGTGGCAAAAAAAGAGAACTAAACAAATGGACTAAGTCGACCGAAAGTCACCGACTTCCGGAAGCAAATATTTAGTTCTTTAAAGTTGTTTTTTTTTGTTTGTAATAAAAATAAAATGGTTTTTTTCATTTTCTTTAAATAAATCGAGTTCCGATCTACTTACATATTAATATTAAAATATCATTTTCAAGTTGTTGATTTTTAACAGCAATTGATTTCGGCCTAGGACCCATTTGTAAAATTTTCCCTCCATGTAATTCTACGAAACCCCTTTTTTTTGGGGTGGGAAATCACAAAATAACTTCCTCGGGGAGTGTCAAACTTGTACTGACTAAAACCCACCCATGTTCCTTGCATTGCCCTTCACGCTCCGAGGCCGCGGTACCTCTTTTGAACAACCCGCAATACGAAACCCCTTATTTCGAATTTAAGATTTAGAAGCACTTTTCAACTAATTTAAAAATCGAAAGAGAAGTACGAAAATCGTAAGGGTCATCAGGTAACCCTTACATATACGCTCCTTTATCGGTTCTGTGGATATACTTGTATATATCCTTTCTACTAATGTTGCCCGTAACAATGTTTTAAGGTCTGTTGCTGGCCACACTGTAACATCTGATCTGTAGCGCATAAAATCGATGAGGCATGTCGCAACGCTGTAGCTAAGTGGAACACAGATACTTTAAATTCATGTTAAATATTCTGAAAATATTGCGCGCATGAAAGTATGCATCATTAATCGCAGCTCGAAATTTCCTCCTGCAAAAATACTTTCAAAAATTGTTCCACGTTTTCACAAAGCATGTGTTGTTAAACAACTTTTCTGATGCGTATGTTACACAGTTTGCTCGTATTTTTCCACGACAATGTGAACGTATATTACGACAGGTTTATATAGCGTTGCAGGGAAGTGTTGGCAATATTTATTGCTCGGCTTCTCGGCATATATCACAAGCTGTGTTCGGCCGGCCGTGTTTCCGGCGAGTGTGGCCGAGTTTCGAGCCGAGCGAGATCTCCGGGGATCCACGAGCATTGTCATACATAGCCTCTCCGCCTATCATTTTCACCTACTCATACATATATTTCACCCATCGATACTGCATTCAAAATGCAACGTTATTAATTAGCAGGTGAACATAATTTTGCACGGTCAATACTTAAATGGGTCAACGTTTTGTGTTTTTTTGTGCGCTAGTGATTAATACAGGTCACAGCAACAAGTGATGTTATCTTGTTCCGTTTGTATCTGTAGCGTAGGAAAATTGAGTCATAACTGTAGTACGTTAGTTTCAAATCTCTCGTTTGTTTAATATTCTAGGAATGCTATAGAGGCCATAGTTTGAAAACTAGAATTGTTTTGACTATAACAGAATTTCCAAATTGAGTTATTGAGTTTGAGAGGAATTTGAAATATCTTATTTTTTCTATAGCGGTGAGTGACTGCAAAACCTCTATTAAACATGATACTTTTAGAATGCTCATCTTCTTGACATCCATACTATATCATATTGTAAATGTAAAAGTAACTATGTTTGTTTGTTACCATTTCCCGGCAAATCGGCTGATCGGATCGTAATAAAATTTGTTAAGGGATTATATTACAACCGAAAGAGTATATGCCATATATAAACACGTTAATAACGTAGAGGGATGAACAATATTGTCCATATGAACATAATTAAAGCAATATTGCTCACCCCCTATATTGCAATTTAGGTACGTAATTGTGAAACAACTAAAAACGGCCATGAAAATCAGGTAACGAATTCAAACAAAAAAATGCAATTAGGTATCCACCTCATGAATAAATAACTTATTTAGCAAATTGCAAACACAGCGCGTACGAAGTTGCGGGTACTAAACTAAACTGACTAAATACAAAATATATTTGTCACTTTTGTGGCAACCATGAAGAAACTGGGGATGTGCTAGCCTTTCCCTAGAACCGCGAAACACTATAATAAATAAACAACTACTTATCCGAATACATTATTTTTGTTTACGAGCCTCGTAGCTACTGAAATAGGGATGTTTTTCCTAAATTTAGGAAAAAAAATACATCAAGTGTTGTAAAAGTATTATTTGGTACCTAACGATATTGTTGTCTGCGTAAACTTGTTTACGTCAACAAACGAATATTTTATGCTGTGGTATTATAACAGTAAAATCAATACCTTATTACTTTACCTGTTATTTGTTTACTGCTTGAGTGGGAACCAGAAAATTAATGGTTATGAAGGCATTAAAGTATTCGTATTCGAAGTATGTCTGGGGGACGAATTATGTTAAGATAAAGAGATCAGAATCAGTTTTATTTGTTATTCTGGTCGTAAAATAAGAGTGTAACGAGGTAAAATGTCGTATCAATGTTTATTTTTTATGAACGTAAAACAGAATTAAAATGAGTATTTATTTAAACTTCATGTACATACAATAGTGGTACACAGACATTCTCTACCAGTTAACCTTTGGGTTAAAATTATGTAATAGAATCATAACTTATTGTTGTTGTAGGTGACTCATAAATTAAGGTAGAAAATAATAATAAAGAATCTCTACCCTTGATACCGTAGGCTGTAGCAGACAAAAATGATAATAAAGAATCTCTACTATATCCCTTGATACAGTAGGCTGTACAATAATAGTTAGAAAGAAAACTAAACGGAATAATAATACTAAAACTAACCATTACTAATTCATAAAATAAAAATAAACTAAACAAGTTCCCGATACCGGTGGGCTACTATTTTTATAATTTTTTTAATTATTTATTTTTTAGTATGAAATATGTAAAAATATAAAAAATGTGTACAAAAATTTATAAATGAACTAGCTTTTGCCCGCGGCTTCGCTCGCGTCAAATTGGGTATAACACAGTACCTGCAGTTTTTGCTCTTGCGCCTTATTGATTTGTAATAGCAACGCATAGTTTTCCCTTTTCTTCCCTCGTTCTCCCTCATATCCCACTTTTTTAAAATAAAAATTAGCCTATGTCCGTCTCCTGCTTCCCAACTATCTTTGTACCAAAATTCATCAAAATTGGTTTAGCCATTAAAGCGTGAAGAGGTAACACACAAACAAACTCACTTTCGCTTTTATAATATTAGTAAGGAAGTTAGGATATAAAAAACTAAACAAGAACTATTTCCTTTAATCTTGAAAAAGACAGAAATGGGTTAGTAGGTGTTCTGGATGTGTCTGCGTGAACAACAGACCCTTCCATCTTCATAAGACCCGTGAATATATTTTATGAAATGAAAAGTACAAAACCCTTCGCGATCATAAACTTGTGTAATTCGTTTGTACCAATAATAATTCGCGAGAGGTATAGGTCAGAGCCTTTTCCATTCACAGAAATGTTTTGATAAAGCTTCAAAAGGCAAAAACGGACGTAGGTACCTACCTATAGGGGTTAATCAAGCCAATTGTGAGTTCATCATCGTTTGCATTTCTGACCTTTGTTGTAAAGGGTGGAAGGGACATCGACGCATGAACGGTCATGTGTTCAGTACATCATAGAAAACCCTTACACATATTTTTAGGGTTCCGTACCTCAAAAGGAAAAATCTGAACCCTTATTGGATCACTTTGTTGTCCGCCTGTCTGTCTGCCTGTTTGTCAAGACCCTTATCTTTTTTCTTTATCTCGAGAACGCGTGGAAGTATCGAAATGAAATTAAAACCATGTACTCCACTCTCTTTTATGGTGTGGAAAAGTCAACCCTCTAAATCTACGCAGTCAAAAGATATGGCTGTTTGTGTCGCAAGTTTGTACGGAACCCTCGGTGCGCGAGTCTGACTCACTTTTGGCCGGTTTTTATAAAAAGACATTCAAATATTTACGCCTGTCACCCAGACGTGACAAGCCGAAGAATTTCGTAATCCAATACTCATTACTACTTGGTGACAAATCGTTCAGTCTAATGTCACACGCCCGCTTGTTAGGGAATATTCGTGTGTCATAATCGGAAATGTTCGGGATCATAATCCTTACTAATATTATAAAAGCGAAAGTGAGTTTGTTTGTTACGTCTTCACGCTTTAATGGCTAAACCGATTTTGATGAATTTTGGTACAGAGATAAAATATATATTTAAAAGAAAGTGGTAAATGAGGGAAAAAGAGGGAAAACTTAGCTTTGCTATTACAATTAATAAGGTGCAAGGGCAAATACTACAGGTAGCAGGTAGGTGCTTGCAAATCAGGACAGAGGAACTGTGTTACCCCGAATTGAACCCCCCCCCCCGAATTTAAAAATAATATCGTCTTAAAAAAGAACGCATGAGTAATGGTATAGATTTGTATGATGCTGGTAACCTTATTCCATAGTGAATGTCAATTTGATTGACATGAATGTATTTCCGTATAATTTGACTGTGTTTTGTTTTATGCCAGATGTTTTGTTTTATGCCAGACGTGTTGTTTTCTCAAAGAAATCTTATATCTACTTTTTTTTGTTATTGGAAGAATGGAATGGCCATGGGAATCGGGAAGTGGGTCAAAAACTTCTAAGGTATTTTTTTTTAACGAAGGAACATTACGTGACGGGACCTATAGTAAGAGGTGAAGCCAATAAAACGTGTTAAAAACTGCTGTTTCCTAACTTCCGGAATTGGTGGCGTACCTAGGGGCTAAATAGTAGTAGGTTATCAGAGCAAGCTAAGCTTGTAAGCGTCTGAGGGGCCTGCCAGAGCCACTGACTTCCGGGGTTGCAGGTTGTTCGAAAGAGATACCGCAACCCCGGAACACACACGACGCAACAAAATGGTTGGGTTTTAGTCAGTAAAAGTCTGAAATTCCCCACCTGCTCCGCCCAGAGCGGGGAAAGGTTTTGATCCTATCCCGTCCGAAAAAAAGCTTGTAAGCTTGTATAAAAATACAGCCACTATATGGAACAACAGATTTCTTTTTTAAGTTACCGATGAAAATGTTTTACGTTCAGAATGATGTATACAGTATTGTGTGTTAGTACTGTATACGGAAGGAACACCGCTGTGTGTCGGTGTCCCATTATGTATAGTCTTAGTTAAAAGCAGCAATTAAGTAGAGGTCCAAAACATCCACCATGCCTGTTAAAGGAGAAGGCACGGCTCGGGATATATTTGTAACTTTAACTGTTTGGCCTAAAATCTCCACTAATTTGTTTGGTTCATTTCGGGTCACGTAGTCCCCTAGAGTATTCTCGGCTGAGGCAAAAGTCAACACTCAGGGTTTAGTCGGTTTGGTATGAAAATGTTGGGACACTTTATGATATTTAGGGACGCGTCATCTGCGACTTTTGCGACGTTTTACGTCACGGACTATATGGGGAGGAAGGCTTCATGAGCCGTTTTGTAGAAAATATTTTTCACAATTCGCGGGAAATGTTTTTTCTATGCAAAAAAAACGGGACAGTAAATGGCGTTTATTGGTCTTTGTTTTACTAGCAGTATTTCTTTCGAGAAAAGTACGCACGAAAGTAAGTTTTTATTTAATTTAAACTGCTAAGAAATATAGGAAGAAATGCCGCTTATTTACCTGTCCCGCTTAATGGAAAAAAGAGCAACGTAATATTTAGAACTTGTTGCTCGTGCTAATTAATAAATGGAACACAAAGAGTTTACATGAGGTCCTCGCTCTTTTACTCGCTGGTTATAAATCTCAGTGTACATAACTCCGGTTTATTTCAATGATAAGGTTCCATTTATGTAGGAGTGTTATTGTACTATAAGGAAAACATGTGTTTATTATCACTTTTTTTGTACAAAAGCATAACATGCGTGTTAAAGTTATTTTTGTATCACATAATAAATGTTATGGAGTTAAGTACAGCCAGATTTTGAAAGAGCAACCGGGCAAAGATTAAAAGGAATAGATATCCTATACTAAACTTTGCCGTTTAAAAGTTACAATAGAAGCGATTTACAGCACAAGTAAGATAGACTACTAATACTATTTCAATGTCATGGTCAACGAAACAGATACATAATAACGCTGCTTCTAGGAGCTGAGCAGCAGATAAAACCAGTGGTTTCTATATTTGTATATTAACAAAACCCAAAAAAAAATTACTTCCGAAAGTTGGCCACTTTTGATTGATTCATGGATTTTGATTGTAAAAAGAGTTTTGGAAATCGGCCCACAATCGACGGAGAACAAACAAACTTACAAAAAAAGAATACAGTCGAATTGAGAGCCTCCTGCTTTTTTGAAGTCGGTTAAAATGACAAACAATGGAGAAAACATTAAAAATGGATGAATATTATGAATTAAATTCATACAAGCCAAAGTGCCGTCAGATTTTAATTCTGATTTTAAACGACTACGCAACCAAGCTGACGAACCGTGTCTTGTGATAACCACCTTAATTGAACGATTTTATAATAGGGAATATGCATGATTTTTTTTATGTCTTAAATTAAACATATACATCTTTATAACATAGAAAAAAATATAAAATAGACTTGAAAATAGTCAAGTTACTTTTCAAAGTGAAATTTAAAACATTGAATAAATTTGAGCTGTCAAAACGCCACCATTTTGCGCGCGCTTATGATGACGTCATTGGTGATGTCCTGTTTGTTCACTATAGTAGCGTTTCAGTTACTTAATACTTATTTTCAGTTTTAATTGCTAAACATGCCATGGAAAAAGTTAAAAAACCTTGTTACAAGTATTGTATGGTACCGAAATGTAGAAACACTACCATTAGTACATCAGATTAAGTGTTTTTTTCGTATTCCACGCGATGCAAAATTACGAAATCAATGGCTTAAGAATATGAAAAGGGATAGAATATCACCGCCGTGCCCTCGTAGCGGTGATCGGCGGCGGCGATTTCTCGCGTCCGGCCCTGGTTCAGTCCATGGTCCGGAGCGAGAGGGAATGGGAAGCGGTCACCTCCTTCTGCGAAGCAGTAATGCTAGCGAAGGAGGTACCAAGCGTTTGAGGGAGAGAACCTCAAACCAACCCTGCCGCCGCGAGAGACGCCCCGGGCGACGTGCCGCTAGACGACTCCCGGCCACCGTAGATGCGGGCCTGTGGACCGTCTATTGACGACAGGCCGTGTCGACGGCGCGTTAGTGTTTCACGCGCGCCTTAAAATTAAATAAATAATAATAAATATCTTAGGACAACTCACACACGGCTATCTGATCCCAAGCTAAGCAGAGCTTGTGTTATGGTAACCAGACAACTGATATTATTATACATACTTATATAATTTATAAATACATACATATTATAGATAAATCACACCCAGACACAGAACAAACAATCACGCTCATCACACAAAGTTTGTCCTGGGTGGGAATCAAACCCACGACCTCCGGCTCAGCAGTCAGGGCCACTAACCACTAGACCAACAGGCCTGTCAACTGTAATAAAACGTCAGCAAAGCTTGCCAGGGCTTCCGCCTGCGGGGGTTGCGGGTTGTTCGAAAGAGATACCGCGGCCCCGGAACGTAAAGGGCAATAGAAGGAACATGGGTGGGTTTAAGCCAGTAAAAGTCTGACACTCCCCCCGCTCCGCCTAGAGTGGGGGAAGTTATTTGATGATTTCCCACCCCAAAAAGAAAAAAAGGGATATTATTTCTGTATTATCGGTTATATTTTGTTGTGAAGATCATTTTAACGTAAGTATTCTATTAGCTTAGTGTGAATTAGCTATTAACACTTTCGCTGCCCAGTCCAAATTATGCAATATATTATTTATATGACATTGTTGACTACAAATATACATATTTTCGTAAAGTAACCACACAGAAATACAGTTTTAAACAATTTTTCTCACAAACACTAGTAATACAGTATGAATATTGACGCCGATAAATCAACGACGGCCACCAGTGACGTCACATTTCGTTTCGACCAATAGTGACGCGTTTTGAAAGTTTGAATTTCCCTCCGTTATTTTTCACTTTTTATGTAATATTTTCTGGGTTTAAATGATAACTAAATAAAAAAAATACTTTTGAAGGATGATGTAAAGACTATAAAGAATCTAGAAAAAAATATTGGAGCCAAATTTAAATTTTATGCATATTCCCTATTGTAATCAAGTCTTAAATCAGTAAGTAACTTTGATGTTCAATCTCAGGTCGGCTATTGTGATTGGCTGGCGAAACCAAGCTGACGAACCGTGTCTTGTGATAACCACCTTAATTGAACGATTTTATAATTGTAATCAAGTCTTAAATCAGTAAGTAACTTTGATGTTCAATCTCAGGTCGGCTATTGTGATTGGCTGGCGAAAGATCACAGCCAATCAAATCACTTGACATTCAATTAAATTAAAGTCCCTTTTAGAAAACGGGTATCAAAATACTTTAAAGACAACATTGTTTCATACTAATATTTTAAATGCGAGTGTTTGTGAGGATTGATGGATGGATGTTTGTTACTCTTTCACGTCAAAACAGCTGAACGGATCTTGATGAAATTTGACACAGAGGTTAATTTAGCCTGGAATAACACATAGAATACTTTTTTTTCGCTATCACGCGGGCGAAACTGCGGTACCAGCTAGTGTTAAATATTGTTAAGCTGTATTCGGCTAGAACCAATTTAGGAAAAGGCTAGGCAGATGATGATTATGTGACGTTACAAAATAAACAATTTAATAAATCTGACATGTTTGTAACGAGTTCACGAGCGCGTTAGGGAGAAGTTGGCCACACAAACTGTAATAACCTCTTACAAAAGTTTTTGTTACAAAGTTAATAAAGAATTTGTAAAGAAGTCTCTGTTAGTTAATTCAACATTCATGGGAGCCTCTATGTGCAACTTTGATGCTTGGAACTTTCACGTATAAATTGGCTTGGTAACTTTAGCAAAGTTAGCCACCATTATTAATAATTGATGATATTTTTTATTTTGTTACACTAACTTTTTTTATTAGTTCACTAGCTGCGCCCTGCCGTGTTATAGGCGGTAAAAATCCATATTTTTGTTATTTAACCAACCCATGCGAACATCACATTTTTCCGGGATCAAAAGAGAACGTAAGTAACAAACACACACATACTAACTCTTTTCGTGCCACTTGCTCAAAAAAGTGACATTCTATGCCACAAAAAGCGAACATAACAATAGTCATTTTTAATCTGTTAAAAACAGAGAAAGAAAATTGTACTGAATTTCATTCATTCTCTAAAAAATATTACTTAGACTAGGAATTTGCCGCGTTTTTGTTTTCTTCAAATACATAAACGTCAATTTTATTTTAATTTTATTTTTAAATAAGTTAATGTTCTAAAAATACTTTACGACTTTAAATCAATGCGACAGTGACAGTGAATTGTCGGATTCAAATCAACTCATCAACAATAAATGTAGGTACCAAATGTAACTCACTCTATCAATAATTGGACCTATGTTTCGAATGTTAATTTTTACTTGTCATTATTTTTAATAAATGCTTATCTCATATTATTGTTGTTTTAATTTTTTCGCAAATCGTACGAATAGTAGAGTATTTTCCTCGGTGATAAAGCTGTCTTAGTCTTGGGTGAACTTAAATTCCTCGCTACACTCAGGACTCGTCTTAAATCCCTCGCTTCGCTCGTGATTGAAATTTTTAACACCCTCACTACGCTCGGGTGTAAACCTCGAGTCCTTCGTTACGCTCGAGATTTAAATCGTCACCCGCGACAGAAGACACTGCTTCATCCCCTTGGTTAATAATATACTATTTCTTTATAACCTTACTTTAATATTATAAATGCGAATGTTTGTGAGGATGTATGGATGTTTGTTACTTTTTCACGTCTGAACGGATCTTGATGGAATTTAGTCTGGAATCAGACATAGAATTTCGCCTTTTTTATATCATGCGGGCGCCAGCTAGTATTATGTAGTGTGATAACTGTGATTTTTTTTCCTGTTGCCCTACTAATATTATAAAAGCGAAAGTTTGTGAGCATATTATATAAGTATGTTTGTTGCTCATTCATGCAAAACTATAGAATGGATTTTGATGAAATTTCACACATAGGCTACAATTCATAATGATATATTGTACATTCTATCAGCACGCGAGTGAAACCGCGAGGCGAAGCTAGTAAGAAATAAAGAGACGATATAATCTATTATCCACTTACAACGAATAAGCAGCCATACATTTAGCGCACCTGTTAATTTTAAAATCATTGAATACCTAATAGAATGTAAAACGAACTTTGAAAAGTTCTACGACTCCTAAATAATTAATGTTGGTAGTGCTCTAACTTCGAATTCGAAGCTAGATTCTCAGAAATTCAATTATTTTGTGGAGCGATCTTCGTAACAAGTATCTTATTGGGTTCGCCCTCCAATGGGAACAAGATTAAATGGGGTGGGAGGAGATACGAGTTCAAAGCTCGATATGACTGCAACAAAATTAAATGATCCGAGTCCGATACCGATTAACTTATACGTAGGCAGATGAAAGCTTTGTATAGGGACTCGTTTTGCCTTTATGGTTGTACCCTTATCGATTACATTTTTGTTCAAGAATTTTCTGGCAAGTTTCGTTTATTTTTCTTTTGAACTAGTTATAAAAGACTAGCTTTAGCCCGCGGCTTCTCTCGCGTTAAATTCGGGGTAACACGGGGTTCCCTTTTCCTGATTTGCAGGTATTTTTCGTTGGTAACAAAGAGTGTGTGTACCGATTTTTAGCTTCCTACCTTGAAAACTGCGAAAAGTTCCATATAAAATTTCTTCCTCTTAAAAAAAAAATGTCCGTCTCCAGGGTCCCAACTATCCCTGTACCAAAATTCATCAAAATCGGTTTTGCCATTTAGGCATAAAGACGTAACAAACAAACAAACTCACTTTCGCTTTTATAATATTATAGTAAGAATATCAGATATGTATGTATTTCTTTCTAAATCATTCGATGCCAAAACATCAGAAGCTGTCATGTTTCCACTTGATATTTCAATTCTTGTTCCATAAGTTAACCGACGGTATTTAGTCGTTAACGTGAATTGTATGAAGGTGTAAATGGATAACTTACCGTGGGTGTTCGGAATGATTAATGATGCAAAACTTGGCTATATTACTTATAAAATTAAGCAACATTTATCCGGCTTAAATTGGAGTAAAATAATTTATCTTTGCGGCTATAACTTGCTTCCCTAATTACTTGTTATTTGCTCGTTTACAACCTGGATTTTCTATTCTTTTTTTTACCTCTGATATGTATTTCAAACAGAAACGAAGTGCGAAATGCGAATAGTAAACACAAACAAACAAGCAGATATTAATATTAATCCATTTGCAAAATATTTCCTACTTAAGTAGTAGTAGTAAATTATATTACGCACTATTTTGAGAATAAAAAGTAATTTAATTAGGCCAATTTCAACACGAATAATGTCTCCGACAAAATTAGTTGTCACACAAAGATAAAATAAGTGCGAGTCGGACTCGCAAACCGAGGGTTCCCTACAAGTTTCGGGAGGTTCCTGCACATAATCGGGCGGGAGGAAACGCCCGGGTGTCACCATTGTGACGATCGCCTGGAGGACACGGTGTAGCACACAGTGGCGGTCTGCCCAGCTTGGGCGGAGCACCGCCGTGCCCTCGTGGAGGCGATCGGCGGCGGCGATCTCTCGCGTCCGGCCCTGGTCCAGGCCATGGTCCGGAGCGAGAGGGAATGGGAAGCGGTCACCTCCTTCTGCGAAGCAGTAATGCTAGCAAAGGAGGTGACCGGGCGTTTAAGGGAGAGAACATCTACCCAACCCAGCCGCCGCGGGAGACGCCCCGGGCGCCGGGCGCCGCGAGACGACTCCCGGCCACCGTAGATGCGGGCCTGTGGACGGTGAGCAATGGGTAGCTCACCGTCCGTCCGTCGAATGACGACAGGCCGTGTCGACGGCGCGTTCGTGTTTCACGCGCGCCTCAAAGAGATGTCAGCAAAGCAGAGGGGCTTGCCAGAGACTCCGCCTGCCGGGGTTGCGGTTTGTTCTAAAGAGATACCGCGGCTCCGGAACGTAAAGGGCAATAGAAGGAACATGGGTGGGTTTTAGTCAATACAAGTCTGACATGCCCCCCCGCTCCGCCCAGAGCGGGGGAAGTCATTTGATGATTTCCCACCCGAAAAAAAAAATAAAGGGTTCCCTACAAACTTAGAAAGAAGAAAAAAAATAGTCGCAAATTACGACGACACAAAATAACAAAAACATAAAATAAACATTAAACATGCAAAGCATCACATACATCTATAAATACATAATTATATGGAATAAAATTAAAAAAAAAACAACATGCACGCTCGCCCCTCCCCTCGCGTCGCTTGCGTCATAAACGACCATATCTTTTGACTGCGTAGACCTGTAAGAAACACCCAAAATAAACTCCAGTTTAAAATCACAATGTACACTTTATTACTTGTTCATAAACATTAATCCAACACACTTAGATTTCAGCTAACCTCTATAGCAATAATTCACTTAAGCTTAAATATTTAGAACCACCGAAACACTCGCCTGTTCTCTCCACCATCCGTCCACTGTCCCTTCTCTCCATAATCCTCCATATTTCTCCTCTTAGAGTGCAACAAACGTCACCTGGTTGAGACCATGTGTCAAGTTAAATCGGAAATAGTCAGATTGACAACCAATAATGTTAGAAGTTGTTTCATATAATTAATTAAACCTTACAAACGTCACATGGTTGAGACCACGTGACAAGTCAAAATCGGAAATAGTCAAACTCACAACAAATAACGTTAAAACTGTTTTATAAAATTAATTAAACCTAGATATATGATTTTTCTACAACTCTAAGGGGCCACAGACTTGAGTATATTGTTTTAATTTCAACTCGTTACCTTCGCGCGTTCCTGAGATAAAGAGTCTTGACAGACAGACAGACGGAAAACAAAGTGATCCAATAAGGGTACAGTTTTTACTTTTTGACATACAGAACTCTAAAAAAAGGAGACAAGTGACTTTAAGACTTTATTGGACGGATTGAACAGCTCAGTTGTAAAATCACGAGTAACGTGCCAAAATCTGGCAGTTTTTATAGAAGTCAATAAAGTTTTGTAAGGAAAATTGTAATAGTAACTTCATTGGTAGGTACTTCAAGTATGATCACAAAAAGAATATCTAAGACATTTCTTCTTTTATGGAGCATATATTTAGTTTGTTTTTCTCGGCTGAAGCCATACTTTTATCTGTGCTTTTATTGTTCAGAGTTATCAGGTAAGTAGTAAACTGGAATATTTTTATTCGTTTTATTTTACGATCTAGGTTGGTCACAGTCTATAGTGTCTTACTATATTTCAGCACTCAGCCAGCTTCTGAAGTACCCACTTCAGAAGCTGGTTACCGAAATGTGGTCTTTAAACAAGAATGTCAAAATGCGCCATCCAATTTTTTTTTCTGCAAAATGTGAAAATAATCAATCAATCAATCAAAATATTTTTATTTTACATAGGCCTACATGGGCACTTATAAAACGTCGAGAAAAGATGCACGGTTCGGGTTGGTCGTTTCCTATGGAGAAGAACCGGCAAGAAACTCCATGGTTACTCTTTTAAAATCATTTAGTTTTACAATGTTGTTGTTGTTACAGCGTTAGCACTTAAGTATGAGAGGACAGCGTAGGCCCGACAATAAGTCATTGCTTACTTTACAAAAAGTAAAATAAAATAATACGTTAACAAAAGTTAACAAGCGTCTAAGAATCTACAAGGCCAACCATGTCCACTCATTCACAACTAATAGGTAGAAAAGAATCTATACAAAAGTAAAAAAATAAATGGGTGAATATCAACAAGTGCATATTTTTGTCAATTTTGGTGGCAAAATTTTACTTTACTTTTCGTGAAAACTATTGACCTAGGACAAAAATAGAAAGTTCAAGCTTTAGGAATCTTCATGAGGTCAGAAAATATCCTGGTAACTTTTTGAGATATTTGAGTTAAAAGACTAGTGTAGCCACCAAAATTGAAACTTGTCCACCAAAATTGAAAGTTGACCACCAAAATTGATATTGGTCCACCAAAATTGAAAATACTTAAAACAATAAATTAAAAATCAGTTTTTGTCACAAACTTAAATCTCACTAATAAAGCTCAAAACCAAAAAACTCCATCAGTTAATAAAACTCAGTCTTGTTATAATAATATTTCGTTTATTCAGTTACATACATTTTAATTAAATTTTTAAATATTTCTTAATAAAAACATAGAAAATAAAAAAGAAACATTTAAAAATACACTGCCTTCTGAATCAGGCCCTTGATCCAACCGCCAAAGGGAAGCTTCGACAGATGTTCGTCGAGGCTCTTGGCAATCAAGCCATTGCCCGTTACGACAATCGGCACAATGATAGCCGAGTTTACATTCCCAGGTCGACAGCCTCGTGTGCCAAGTCGAGATATTTTAGTTGTTTTTCTTTCTCAGCTTTTACGAGGTTCTCGTCATGCGGGATGATTACATCTTATCACCACTATGTCAGGCTTATTGGCGACAATAGTCCTGTCAGTAATGATAGACCGATCCCAGTACAGCGTGACATGGTCTTTCTCGAGAACTGGGTCGGGCACATACTTGTAGTACGGTACCTCAGATTCCACAAGATTTCAAGGCAAGTTGCTGATGAATAATCCTGGCTACTTGGTTGTGCCTATGCAAGTACTCGCCGTTAGCTAGACGAGAACAACCAGAAATAATATGTCCGATGGACTCACCCGGACGGTGGCATGCCCAACACACATCAACCGTCCCATCCTTCATAATATATTTCCGGTAGTTGTTCGTCAACATAACTTCGTCCATTATCGCACAGACAAAACCTAAAGTTTCCCCAAAAAGCTCGCTGAATCGTAGCCAGGATACGGATGCTAGAAAATCTACATCGGGCCCATGAAGAGCCCTGTAAAAGCGCCCGTGAAGCTCCTTGCCTTGCTATACTTTCTTGCGGTCATCGGTAGTAAGTACCACAATATTTATTATTATTTATCTGATGAACTCGTAATGAGAAGGGTAGACATAAAAAAACATCTTATGAGGGAAGACATAAAAAACATCTTTTTATTTTGAAATAAATACTTGCCCTACTACAAAAATTTTCTCAGCGAAACTAGGAAACTAAAACATAATAAACTCTAAAATAAAACATGATTAAATAACAATATTAAACCACAAGGCAGAATCTTAAGAGAATCCATCAACAAAAATCACACAGCATGATATCAGTCATTAATCCAAGAAAGAATATTATAGTTCTTAAACATGAAGCTTGTCTCGTCTTTATTACAAAAAAAAACAAGTAATATAAAAATAATTAATACTAATAAGTATTTATAATTGTACACATAATTGTACTGGGATCGATCCATCATCACTGACAGGACTATTGTAGCAAATAAACCTGATGTATAACAGACCGGTAACAGACCTGTGGATCGATCAGAGCGGCGCGCAATGATTGTTGACGTAACGGTCCCACATGACGAGAACCTTGTGGAAGCCGAAAAAGATAAACAAATCAAGTATATTGACTTGGCACGCGAGGTTGTCGACATGTGGGACGTGGACTCAGCGATCATTGTGCCGATAGTCGTTACAGCCAATGGCTTAATTGCCAAGAGCAACATCTGAGAAGGCTCTCGTTAGGCAGCTGGATCAAGGGCTTGATACAGAAAGCGGTACTCCTGGACAGGGTTCGTATTGTTAGGAGGTTCCTTTCTCTGGAGCCTTGACTGCCGGTAGCTTGGACACTGTTCCCGATACCGGTGGGCTACTATTTTTATATGTTTTTGATAAGAAATATGTAAAAATATAAAAAAATATGTATACAAATAAATAAACGATAATAATACTAATTATAATACGGTTTTAATGTACTCTTTCGGCATACTTAAATGGACTCAGACTGAACTTGATGCCCTGGATAGGAGAGTTCGTACACTGCTGAACGCAAACCGGATGCATCACCCAAGATCATCAGTAATGAGGCTGTATAACCCTCGGAAGTGCGGGGGTCGAGGCCTATTTAACGTGAAGACCTTCCATAACCGAGAGGTGTGCAGTCTCAACAGCCATTGCCAGTCGACCTTATAGTAGTGCAGAAAAATAGCATGGCATGTGCACTTAATATATAGAATAAATAGAACAAACAGAACAGAAACAAATAGAATAGTATCGTATACATATAAATGAACAATGTGCAGTGAAAAACTATCTTTATATGTAAAAATAATATATAAACAGTACATACTTCAAATTTGGTGGCTTATTTTCAATTTTGGTGGTAAAAAACGCCACCAAATCCACCAAAATTGAACCACCAAAATTTAAACCAGGCATAAAGAAAATCTTAAAAAATATAGTTATTAAGATACAAAAGAATAAATATCGCTGATAAATAAGTTACCCAAATCACTACCTACAATACGTAGCTTACTATTAAAACACTTAAAAATCACCAGCAAATCGATCCACCAAAATTGACAAATTCTTGTCCCCTGTTCGACCCAAGAAAGATACTTTTTTTTTGGCGAGCAATTACAGCACTAAGCACACACCTCTTACGCAACACTTCCCGCACACGACTGCGAAAAACAGAACATAATAAGCGATTGATCGCACACGCACGAATCTTCATGATAATGTAAATTGAAAAAGTGCTACCAAAATTATGATTTTTGCTAGGACAAACTTGAATCGAGTATCCTGTGCTTTTAACATCAATTTTATAATATGATTTAGATGTTTTTAGATAGTGTGTCATATGCATTTACCAATGAAATAATTTGTTTTTTACTTTACTTTTAATTGTTACTTTGGTAAATACATTTATATCAAAAAATGGAGCTAGGACAAGCCACCAAACTTGAATTTTAAAGTTATTTATTTTTCCTATCCTCCATAGGTAAGCCTATTTAAAAAAAAATTGTGGCCCTAAGTGGAATAAGTTAAGTAGTTCACTAGAAAAAAAATTAAGAAACATCCCATCATTTTACACCATGATTCTCAACGTGGACACGTAAAATTAGCGCGTGGGATATTCACCCAAATAAAAAAATATTGCAAAAACAAAATAATAACTAAAAGACGAGTCACACAGATGTTGCTATCAGTACTGTAACTATCCAGAACAAGGGTGATATAAATATGCGATTTGACAACTATTGCAAAAAAAAAACAAAATGATTAAAGAGATCACACAAATAAATAAGATTGAGAATAGTTAGAGACATCCACAAATTTGTGCTGATTATAGCTACCAGAGAAGCCGCATGCGCAGAAGGAACTATAGCCAAACTTCTTTATCTTCAACGTAGTCCTTGATTTTGTAATATGCGTTTTTAATAAGGACACGTTTTATGTAGTTTTTAAACTTTCCATCTGTCAGTTCTATAACTGATTTTGGCAACTTGTTATAAAAGCGTATACTGTTTATTAGAAATGACTTGCTAGTTTTTGTTAATCTAAATTTAGGAATTACAATTTCGTGTTTACTGCGTGTATTAATATTGTGGTAGTCGCTCCTAATTTTGAAAAGCCCCCGATTTTTACGGACATACAATAAACATTCTAAGATATAAAGTGAGGGCAGAGTCAGTATATCGATCTCTTTAAATTTTTCTCTGAGGGACTCGCGAGGACCCATTTTATAGATCGCGCGGACTGCCCTCTTTTGTAATATAAAAACTGAATCGACGTCTGCTGCTGATCCCCACAGGAGAACGCCATAGGACATAATACTGTGAAAGTAAGCATAGTATACTAACCTAGCTGTATCTACATCAGTTAACTGCCTTATTTTCCTTACTGCATATGCAGCTGAGCTGAGCCTACCCGAAAGAGTTCTTATGTGCGCGCCCCATTGCAGCTTAGAATCAATAGTCATCCCCAAGAATACAGTTTCTGCTATAACATCAAGATTTTTGCCGTCAAGATTTAAATTTAGATCACGTTGTGGTACATTTGGTAAGGCAAACTTTAGACATTTGGTTTTGTTCGCATTCAGTAAGAGATTGTTAGCTGCGAACCATTTCGATAGAACGGTTAGACTTTTGTTAACATTATCAACATCCGGATTTTTTCTATTTATTTTAAAAATTAGCGAAGTGTCGTCAGCAAATAAAATTATATCCGATAGTTTGGCCATCATATAAGGAAGATCATTTATATAAACAAGAAACAGGAAGGGACCGAGAATAGAACCTTGGGGCACGCCCATCTTGACTAGAGACCCAGAGGACGTCGCCCCATTAACATTTACTTTTTGCTGCCTGTTTGATAAATATGATAAAACAAGATCAGCAGCTCGTCCACGAATTCCGTAGTGGTGTAATTTACAGAGCAGTGTGTTGTGGTCGACGCAGTCGAACGCTTTTGAGAGATCACAGAAAATGCCAATGGCATCCTGGGACTGCTCCCAGGATTCCAAAATGTGACTGATGAGTTTTACTCCCGCGTCCGTTGTCGACCTGCCCTTCGTGAAGCCAAACTGTTGACTATGCAGAATCCCGTTTAAGTTAAAGTGTGACAGCATCTGGTCCAGCATGATTTTTTCATAGATTTTACTTAATGCTGGAAGCACAGATATAGGTCTATAGTTAGAGGGATCACTCTTGCAACCCGATTTGAAAATTGGTACTACTTTACTATATTTCATTAAGTCAGGAAACTTGCCGCTATCCAAACACTGATTGAATATGCCTGTTAAGACAGGAGCAATTGAGTCAATAATATTAGCAAGAACCTTGACGGATATCCCCCATAAGTCTTCAGTATTTTTTATGTTTAGACTTTTAAATGCATTTTTAATTGTAGCAATACATATTGGATTAAAATTAAAGTTAGGTATATCCTTAGTAAAGTTTTCCTTAAGAAGAGTTTCGGCTAATTTAGAGGAAGAGGGGAGAGATTTCGTAACCTCTAACGGAATGTTAGTAAAGAAATTTTCTAGTGTCTCAGCGACTTCTAGCTTATCAGAAATAGTTTTATTATCTATTTTCAAGGACCATTCATTCTGATCTCGTTGTGTCTTTCCAGTTTCTCTGTTTATAACCTGCCAAACAGTTTTTATTTTATTATTAGAAACACTAATTTTATTACTTATTACTTGAGACTTTGCTTGAGCGCAGACTCTTTTGAATATTTTTGAATAGTTCCTAACATAAGCGTGAAAAGATTGGTCCAAAGTCAAAGATTTTTCGTGATATAAATTATATAAAATATCTCTGCTTTTTCTTATTCCCGCGGTGGCCCATTCACTAAATTTAGACTTAGATTTTACTTCAACATTTTTTACAGGACACGTTTTATTGAATTCTTGGCAGACTGTAGAAAATAATGTGCCATAGTTTATATTGGGGTCTTCTGAATCAAAGCTAGCATTAGAAAGATTGCTAAGAACATTATTATTAAAAGACTCTAATTTATTTTTATTAAGATGTCTTAATTGAATTGTTTTAACTAAGTCTAACTTTTTGTCTAAATCAAAAGATACAAGTTGACCCATGTGATCTGACCTAACACCACTAATCAAAAACGAATCTTTTACTTTACAGTTGGTGTATATATTATCTATGCAAGAAGCGCTAGTAGCTGTCATTCTAGTCGCTTCATTAAATAAATATTTTAAATTGAATGATTTAAACAATGAGATAAGCTTACATTTTTCTGGTGAATTAACTAACAGATCAATATTTAAGTCACCACAAACAAAAACTATTTTATTTTCTCTAAAAAGTTTACTTAAAATTTCTTCCATAGTGATTAAGAACAATGACAGGTTTGATGCAGGTGGTCTATAGACACATAAGAAAGTATGACCTTCAACCTCCGCACATGCTACCTCACATAAGCGATCAACAGAGAGAATAGACAAGGAAGGTATTTCCACTTTTGTTTGTGTCGTCACGGCTAATGGAAAAGTGCCGTGGAATGTAAAATGAATCCCCAATGTTTCGCTTTGTGCACCAACTTTCAGAAAACAACATCAATATTTTATGAAAACTTCTCGTGGTCAAATTTTACGAAACAGAATACGCTGCGTAACTATTCGTTGTTGTAAATAAAATACCTCATATCTGTGAGGATAAAATGGCTTTATGTATTTATTTTATTACTATTCATTTTTGCGAACACGGTGATTTCGTATAAAAGGTCTCGCGCTGAAATTGAAACAATTCAGCCGATAACGACTGAACCAGTTTCAACTTAAATGTATGTAGATCAATAATATAATATAACACAATATTTCGACATCATATCGTAAAACAAAACTTAAATATACGTGTGGAAAATATAACGAGAATTTTCATACAAGGCTAGGTTTTAAAATGTACAAAGTGGGTATGATAACTTTCGGTGTAGTACAAACTTGATTGCAAGTTTATTTATGCAAAAGAGAAAAAACCTTGTGCGTCTGAAATACACAGAAGCTGGATTCAGTTTTCATATTTTTTAAACCGGAGAAGATGTATACACATTCATACCCATATTCTCCTAACTGTCAAGATAGGAGGTGTCTAAAGTGATGACGAGAAAAGTATGCAAGAAGAATTCTGACTGTCAATTTTTTTTTAAATTTAATTCTGCCCTACACTAGGAACTTCTCTAGTATCTTGGATGCGTTTACAAACATTTAAACTCACATACACAAACAACCAGACCGAAAACAACGCTCAGCCACTGCGCCACTGCGTACGAAAAATCTGTCAAAATTCTGTATTTTTTTTTGTTAGTTTGTGTTATAAGGAATAAGAATAAGACATACTGCACCGGTACAAATTAGGATTAGGACAGGAGAATAATGGTGATTATTTTTCCGACCCAAATATCGACCAATAGAATTGCACCATTCGACGTCACGTGGTACAACCTACATGGTATTATACTGAAATTTTTTTGAAAATTTTCTCTGGTCGTTGTTATGCATAAAAAACAAAACATCAATGCAATCAATGCAATTCTATTGGCCGACATTTGGGACGGAAAAATAATCCCCCGAATACCACACGAGCTTCAAAATTATCTGGCATTTCCCGATAGGTTCCCTGCAAACAAATAAAATCGTCAAGTTTTTCAGGAAAAATCACTCGCGCTTCGCGCTCGTGATTTTTTAACCTGAAAAGAAAAACTTGACTCCTTCATTTGTTTGCAACGAACCTATCGGAAAATACCCGATAATTTTGAAGCTCTTGTGGTATTATATGTGATAATACCTATCTAGCCTGCTAACGTGGAAATACGATACTTAGCTATTATACAAACAAAAGTCTCCGTTCTTATTAAATAGGTCGCAACTACGCGATACTGGCATCAAAGTTCAGCCTCAATCGAACTATGGAGAAACTAGAAGCGATTGATTGCCTCGTTATCTACCTGGCCCAGGCACTCAGTTTCCCAGCCTCACAAGTATTGCAAATCCTTTAAATTGGAAGCTGAGCTGCTGAAAGTGCCTATAATGGAAACTTAAGCTCCTGTATTATGCTTCGATCAGATCCCTGCCCGGTCGCCGATATGCGAAGCTGTGTAATATTAATTGCTTTTGTTAAAGTCTGCTTAAAAGATTTGTTATCTGGCAGGTTCACGAGGCATTTTTTGTTTATGCTTTTGGTTACTTATAGATATTGTAAAACAAGAAGCGACTCGCCCCAGCTTCGCATAGCGCCGCTAAGGGTGGCGCCACATCTATAGCTCTAACAGAGCTTGCTACCGAAAACAACGTCAATGATGTAGCGTGATATATCATTTCCACTCTGTTTCTCGTTTTGGCATATGATGGTTCTAAGCGAAATGATGATATCATGAATGTTGTGGTTCAACCTTAATTGGGTCATTTATAAAATTGAAATCGAAGGGGTGGTGTCGGTGGTGGTTTAATCCCAGAACAACGCAGAAACCTCTTCTCTTGAAAGAGAAAGATAAATGTTATAGATCTGAAATATGAATAATAATATATCAGACCATGTAGGTACAATTGCTCGTTTTTCACAGCTGTAGGTATACTTAAAACATTACGTCACAAAGATACAACGAGTATCGACTTCATTACTGAGTAAAATATCATATAATATCCTTACTTTGATAAATTAATACTTACATTAGCTTTACCTATTCCGTTATGCACACAAGAGGGGCAGAATTGCGTAGCCACGTATACGTAATTCTAGAAATTCCGCTCTAATGTTAATTACAAACTGGTATTAAAACAAATGTTATCATCCAGGCTCATAAGTATAATGGTCCGTGTGTAATAAGAGATAAAGTTGGGTAAAAGGCAGGCCTGGAATAGTGGCGCCCAACTGGGACTCCGGTAATTAACTATTTACTTAGTTACGACAAGATTACGTATTATGAACAGACTTTAGTGCCCACGTTTAGGAGAATGGAACTAATAGATTTACACATACGAATTCGTCGAAGTTTGTAAGTTTTGGAATTGCGTGGTCCGAAACGTTTGTTCTGTTTGTGGGTAGTTTGACACTAACTTGTTAGCGTTTGCCGCGGATTTAGTTTTGAACTTTGATACTTATTCCTTTGTTCCTATTTGGGCTAATCTCAATGGGTTGACCATTGTTTAATTTTATTCACCTACGTCGATATTCTAAATTATGAAAAGTTAAACAATTTCATGAAGGACCGAATACACAACACTAAATGAAATTAAACTTTGTTGTTGTACGGAGTATTCGTAACTCGAGGTTATAGTTAGCTAGCTATTAAAACATATAAATAGTAGCCATACTTGTTCAATTATGTTATGGAGCGGTGGTTATAATGATCGGCATCGTTCTACGCTGTGGCATAATCATTACTGTGGGAAAATAAGGGAATTGTTTTATAAGACCATGGTATTTAAGTAGGTATGCGATTTAAAACTTTAATTAAATAGCATAGTGGTTAGTATAGCATAGTTTGAAAACTCGCATAACATGTCAAAACTTTTTAGTCAAAATCTTAATAATAAATTGCTTAACAAAATGATATTATTTGTATCAAATAATTTAAAACAAACTTACAAAATAGCGTCAAAAAATCGTCCTCAACGCTGTTAATTGGTGTTGTCCCCAAGAGATTGGCCGCGTTGCCATATTTTATGGCAACGCATGACACTTTGCACTAAAGTTTTGTATTGTATCAGAACTCCATATCCGATTCGTAAATAAGGGAATCGGATATGAGTTTAATGGTGAAAGTTGTTATGGCGGGTAGACGGCTGCAGGTGCAATAAATGGCCAGTTGGCCACCCTGTACTAAAATAGAAATCACTTAATAACCAAGATATTTAAAAATTATTTCCCTATATAGAGATTTTTAATAGGGAATGATAGTTTATAAGGAAGTTCAGCATTTGGCTTACTTAAAGGTAATATATATAAAAAATAAAGACTTTATCTGACACACAATTCGACTAAATCTTCGAACACGTCATAACCCTGCCTTATATCGATGATATTGTCGTCATTAACGACTGGCAACCCTGCAGTGGAGCACACAATAATAATAAACAGACTGCGGTACTAGGAAGCCATCAATCAAACGTTAGTATTGTTAGAACGGACATAAGTAAATAGATAATGCACAATAGCTTAGGACTTTCAATGGAACTCGCCTTTGGATGTAGGTAGTATGTTTATAAGGTTAGTTGTGCGTCTGTAATGACTATTGTGAGAGGTTAATGTTCGTATCGAGTGTGCTCAAAACTAGTCTTTTTAGAAATATAATATTAAATCCCGAATATGTTAATTATACCGAATTACCACCGTGC
The DNA here is from genome assembly GCA_905475445.1 of Ochropleura plecta. Taxonomy (NCBI): domain Eukaryota; kingdom Metazoa; phylum Arthropoda; class Insecta; order Lepidoptera; family Noctuidae; genus Ochropleura; species Ochropleura plecta. The sequence continues at coordinate 12,483,843 of FR997731.1, read as the reverse complement.
CTCGGAAAGCACGTTAGGCCGTTATGCCAGGCAGTCATTTATAGAACTTTAAAAGTCATTACAGGTAGGCAGTGGCCACCAAAATCTGACAATCAATCGTGCCAAGGTGACCTACAAAACCCAGTACTGACTGGGTTTTGTAGGTCAGATAGGCAGTCGTTTCTTGTTAAAACTGGTATTTAGCTGTATCTAGAAAGACTGGCCATCGATCACAAAATAGTTGGGAAATAATCTACGCAGATGATGATGATAGTAATTCGTATTATTTCGGAGTCTTGTAATTGTGTAGTTAAACCCTGCTAACTCAAGAGCGGAGTGGCTGCGCACACCGCATAGATATATCAATGGCCTGTGTCCGCAGTCCTGTCCACAGTAATGTTAGCTTGGTTTGACCGCACCTTCAATAATACATTTTGATTCAAGTGAGGAAATTTTGTCATTGCGGCCGAGGCAAAATTCAAAGCCGAGCTGCTAGGCGAGGCTGCTATGGAGCCGAGAACAAAAGTTGCGAATTTCCACGTGAATCAAACGACTTTATTCAATACACATACGTAGAAATTAAATAACTTTCTTAACCTTTTTTCCCGCGCTTTGCATTCTCAGGCTAAAGACGAAGACATACACACACACTAACCAGCCTAATATTAAAAAGTAAGAAATACAAATATTCTTGGATTTCAAACGTAAATAAATGTTAATTTGTTAATAAAAGAAAAATATTTTATAAATAATCATGTTTGTTTATGATATTCTGTTAATAAACACAATTAAAATTATCATTAAATATTAAGAGCTTAAAAACATGCGCCTCCATACTGGAAAAAGCACGTGTGTGTTGATCATTACATTACATGACATTACATGTTGATCGTCCGTAGTGCAATTAGAGCCAGTTTATTAATATTGATATATAAAATCAGTCTTAAATAAAAAAACTGTCTCTTGATTTTGAGAAAGTATGTAAAAGTCCATCGCACAATAAAAAAAACTTTTGTTTAAGTTCATGTTTAAAGTCTTTAGAAATGTAATGAAAAGAAAAAGAAATACACGGCCCTAGTTCGTGGGAAAACAGTTTGTAAGTCATATTACACAAGAGGGACTCATTTCCTGAAATGTTTATTATTTATGTAGCTATTATATGGCTATTTGGTTGTTTTACTGGCCTTATCCAATAAAATAAAAAATAAAACGTTTTATTAGATGGTTTGTTCATGTGGAATAATATGTTGCAAGGCAGATGTGGGTGGCAACTCCGAGAGAGTCGCTCTAGAAGAACACGTGCTGACCTTATTGGTGAGGTTCTTCAGTAAGGTCAAGTGCGTAGTACCCGCAACTGGAGCGCGTATATGACCTGATGTATGAAAGTGAACAAGACAAAAGGCGTATAAAAGGATCGTAGCTGGTGGCGCTCTGTGGTTTCTGCTTACCCCCCCATGGAAAAAAGGCGTGAGTAGTGTACGTGGTACAAGTAACAAGCTAAAGCATTTTCGTAATTAGTAGCCATCCCATATGTTCTGTGCACGTCGTGTTCCGAATTCTGTGATACACGACAGTGAAAGTTCCGGGTCCAACATGCCAGAAGCATACCTGTCTGGCTAGTCAGAGTTTTATATATAGTATAAAGAAATTTGTACACTACAGCGTACTGTAAGGTTTAAAGGTTTTTCTAATTAAATAACGCGCATATAATAGTTTAAAGAATATAATTTAAATCATTTTAATTTACATCTCTTCTAGCAAAGCTGTCAACCTATTCTCAATATAAAAACGACCTGAGCATTTGAACATTCTGCTTTAACAGCCAGCATTGCTTAAGTTATAAAACCTCTTACAGTACCATACTATGTTATGTTTTATAGAATACGGGGTGGATCGGGCACCGTCTCGAAAACGGCCACCACGGTTTCAGTACATCATTTCATCATCCTTACTAATATTATAAAAGCGAAAGTGAGTTTGTTATCTCTTCACGCTTTAATGGCTAAACCGATTTTGATGAATTTTGGTACAGAGATAGTTGGGAACCAGGAGACGGACATAGGCTAATTTTTATTTAAAAATATGGGATATGATCCGAACGAGGGAAGAAAAGGGAAAACTTAGCGTTGCTATTACAAATCAATCAGGCGCAAGAGCAAAAACTGTAGGTCTGCTTGGTTTGTTATACCGAATTTAACGCGAGCGAAGCCGCGGCCGAAAGCTAGTCAGTTAAAAAAAGTGTTAAATAATTTTATGCAATTTCTCAATTTATTATGCTAATTTAATACTATATTTATGCAGCATATTAAAATATGTTCTTTTCGAATTAGAATATATTTCCTAAGTCTAGAAATAAGTCTCTCAAATCATCGAACATGATTTAGTAGTGTAGACCGGAACTTTACACAAATTATAATATAAAGTACCTCAACTAGGCATGTACCTAACAAGCTCAGAGTCCTTTGTCTCATCAGTTTAATGGGTAATATAGCGAAATAGGTCCGGATCTTGGCAGCAGTCTACAGGCTACACTGGAAACAGGAAATCTTTAATAAAGTTTCACCTGGCTAATTAACTCAGTTCTACTTTATATCTAGAGCGATGTTTAGGGCAAACTCAGATATTTGAGATAGTTTGGAAATAAATATAACGTCAAGCACTATCAAACTGACGTCTACTCCGTCCACGTCCTCAGACGATGCCACTTAAGTCTCGTGCATGAATCACTTGTTTCCATTACGTGATAACCGTCGCCATCGTGTCGCGATGTCTCGCGAAATAGTTTATGCAATTAATTTTATTATAAGCTGTTATTTAACTTGCCTTATTAGTAAGTTAGTGTTTATTGGTTAAATTTTCAAACCAGTTCCTACCTGAAATAATGCATACACTAAGACAACTTGGACGGATAAGATTCGATGGATAAGGAAAACGAAACTTTGTGTAAGCGTTAAATTATGACGGATAATTTTCTTCTTTTTATGTTTAGAAAATCTCGTCTAATAAAGTTGAATTTATTAGTTTTTGCCCAGTTGCTGTCCCGTGTCGCTTGAGCGTATAGTGTGTGGCCAAGAGTTTACTAAACGAAGTAAGATTTCTTTTAAGAACACGAGCAAAACATTTAGGCAACTTTGTATCCCGGAAAAACAAAGGGCTCCCAGGAGAATGGAAAGGGACGTGTCTCCGGAATAGCTGAAGGTATTAAGGTGAAACCTTCAGTGACAGATAAAGTGTTTACTGCAACAATAAAACAAAGTCAAAGACGTTGACACTTTCGATTATTTTTCGCCTATTTTGTGTTCTGGTCAGCTTTTTCGTACTAGTGCGTAATTGCGATCGTTTGAACCCAAGACATAAATACGAAACGAGGGTTCAGGAAGTATTAACACATACTTGAACAAGACTTACTGATGCATTATAAACATTGATAAACTGAAGATATTAGCTTTATTTAACTTAAAATAGTACGTAATTAAGACATCGATAAATTGACAGAGAAAACAAGTGAGGATAGTTGTCAGTAAATATCATAGATAAATATATAGATGTATTGAGCAACCAAGAAGTTCACATCATTCACCCTCCCATCTAAGTGGTGTCGTAGCTCTGAAGGTATGAGGGGGGCTTTCGTTCTCGGCCAGAGCGACGGACCTGAATAGGTTGAGCATCCTCAACAATCAAACCAGGAGATGGATCGTCGTCACTAGACTGAGCTCTTTCAGTGTCTGGAGTTAGGTATTCATCATCAGACGAACTTTCTTCAGCCACTGGACGTGGTGCTAAACGTCTGTTAGAGACGGTTGTCTCGCGTCCATCTGGTAATCTGATATAAGAATAATCAGGGTTGCTCTGTAGAAGCTCGACTTCTTCAACGGCTGGATCATATTTTGAGTTCCTCACGTTTTTCTTCATATAAACAGGTCCCGGCGACAGTAACCAGGTTGGCATTGATTGGCCATTTCCAGAGCGTCGGGGATGGTTGAACATTCTCTCGTGTGGCGTTTCGTTTATTCCGGTGGACAATAGAGATCGTATGCAGTGCAGAGCCACAGGTAGTGCCCTCTCCCATTCGGTGATCTCCCGTTCGGTAGAGCGAAGGTGCAGCTGAATAGTTCGCCACAATGTTCCGTTAAGTCGCTCGACTAGGCCATTTCCACGGGGATTATAAGGAGTCGTGCGGCTGCAGGCTATGCCAAGAGATGTCAGAAACTTCTTTAATTCTTCAGATAAGAAGGACGATCCTCTATCGGAATGTATGTAGGCTGGAGTCCCAAATAAGGAGAAAAGTTCTCGAAGACATTTTTCCACAGTTTCTGATGACATATCTTTACAGGCGAAAGCAAAGGGAAACCGACTATATTCGTCAATTATAGTTAGAATATATCGATTGGAAGTATTCGACGGAAGAGGTCCTTTGAAGTCTATGTTAAGACGTTCGAAAGGTGACGTCGCTTTTATGAGTTGTCCTTCATTTTTGGCATATCTAGGTTTTATTTCAGCGCAAACTGGGCATGCAGCGGTTATCCTCTTTACTTCCTCAACAGAGTACGGCAAGTTCTTTGCTCGGATCCAGTGTATCATTCTTGTGATGCCTGGGTGACACAAGGAATTATGCAGTTCCGTAAGTTTATTGGAAGAAGTGTTTATTAAAGCACATACTCTGGACAATGCATCAGCAGCTACATTTTGCTTTCCTGGACGATATATAATGTCGTATTTATAACATGACAGTTCAAGACGCCACCTTTGAATCTTTTCGTTTTTGATTTTGCTCGAATGAGTTTGGTCAAACATGAATGAGACTGACTGTTGATCAGTGACGAGCAAAAAGTGTCTTCCTATCAAGAAATGGCGCCATTTTCGCAAGGCTTCTACGATGGCACTGGCTTCTTTTTCTATGGAGGGGTGTCGACGTTCAGAGTTATTGAGTGAACGTGAAAAGAATGCGACAGGTCGACCTCCTTGTGAAAGAATTGCGGCTATAGCATGCTCAGAAGCATCAGTTTCAACCGAAAATAGTTTTTTTTCATCGATTGCGGCGAGGGTTGATTCAGCGACATCAGACTTCAGACTAATGAAACAATTTATTGATTCTTCTGATAGTGGGAATGTTGCTTCCACCAATGGTCTGATCTTGGCAGAAAAGTTGACTATCCACTTTGAATAGTGAGCAAACAGTCCTAATGCTCTCTTCAAGGAGGCTGCATTCGAAGGAATCGGTAGATTTATTAGTGGATCCAATCTGGATTTGTCGGGTTTGATTGAGTTTTTGTGAATTGTATAGCCAAGAATACTGATAGATTCCGATCCAAAGACACATTTTTCCGTGTTAATAGTGAGTTGATATTTTTCAGCAGCCGCCATGAATCTGCGTAAGTTAGTGTCATGGTCTTGCCGGTCCTTTCCACAGACAGTTACGTCATCTAAGTATGCATAGGTTCCTTGTAATTTCTCAGAGTTTATAATATAGTGAAGGGTTCTTTGGAATGCAGCGACTCCATTCGTTATTCCAAAAGGTATTCTCGTAAATTGGTAAAGATTTCCGCATGCTTCGAATGCTGTATAAATCTTTTCTTTAGGAAGGATTTTGACCTGATGGTAAGCGCTCTTTAGGTCTATTTGACTAAAATAGTTATTTTTGGCGACTTGAGTAACGATAGAATCTATGCTGGGTAAAGGATAAGCATCTAACTCCGTAAATCGATTTATGGTTTGCGAGTAGTCAATAACAAGGCGTTTCCTGTGGCTACCTCCACCAGTAACCAGGACTTGTGCTCTCCAAGGCGATACACTGGGCTCAATGACATTGTCTTTAAGAAGATTAGAAATTTCATGTGATATGAATACCTGGTCTTCTTCTGAGTGGCGTCTGGATCGAATGGCGATCGGTCTTATTTGAGGCGATAGATGTGTAAATACTGATGCAGGTGGGACAGAGGCTTCTAGTACGTTGCAGATTTTTAGTGGTTCTTTGTCACCACCAAACTGAATTTCCATAGATGAATGATTCTTCAGAAGATCGTGCCCGATAATAATGTCTGCGCAGAGATCGTTTACGATGAGCAATTGTTGATGTTTGTAAATATGACGATCGATTTGTATGGTTGCATAGCACAGTCCATTGACATAAGAGATGTGGTTGACAGAAGCCAGAGTCACGGCTTGATTACATGGCGTTCTTTTGATTTTCATAGTTTGTGCTAGCTTATTATCTATGAAGCTAATTGAACTTCCTGTATCTACTAGGGCGTCAGTTCGATAATTATTGACAATTATTGATATCGTTGCTTGCCGTAAGCTTGAAGGTGCAGCTGCCGATATTGCTGTTAAGTGTGGCTCTTCAGCGCCACCATCTGCCCAAGCAGCAGCATTACTGTTTTGTTGTTTTTGATTAGAACGACAAACTTTCGCAAAATGTCCTCTTTTAGAGCAAAGTTGGCAGTCTTCTTTAAATGCAGGGCACTTTATTCTTTGATGGATGCTACCTCCACAAAAGAAACATTTTCTGCGGTTATTTTGATACGTGGCCGCTGACACAGGTGTTCGAGGTCTCTCTTGAGTTATTGCTTCCGTAACAGCATTAAAAGAAACAGGGCAAGCTTTGGCTTCGATTGCTTGGGAAGTGTTTTCTGCACTTTCAAGAGAGATAGCTAAGTTTAATGTTTCATCTAGAGTTGACGTGCATTTTTCTAACAATCGTTCTCTAATTTTGTTGGAGGTAAGCCCTGCGATAAGTACGCCACGAATAGATTCGTTTTGATATTCTTTGGCAGTTACTGCTTTGAAGTGGCAGTCATGAACGAGTAAGTTAAGAGCTCTTGAATATTCTGTTATCGATTCTCCTACTAGTTGTTTTCTAGAATTCAAATGGTGACGGGCCAAAGTAATATTTCGCCGTTTCTCATAAGTATCGTTCAGCATTTGAATGGCGGTACTATACTCATTGCAGTCTCTTATGAAAGTGAATATAGTGGGCGAAATATGGTTGACGAGAATCATATATTTGTACTTTTCAGTAGCCAACGGCATTTCTTCAGATATAAAATTTTCGAAAGAATACCGCCAATGAATCCATTTTAAATCCGAAGCAGCAGCAGTAGGCTCGACGTCGAAACGTTCGGGCCGTAAGTATCGCGATGTATGCGAAGACGGCAAGGCCGTTTGTTTTAGTTTTTCTTCAGACATGTTTTGTATAAATTTAAGTTAAATAAATTGATGCATTATAAACATTGATAAACTGAAGATATTAGCTTTATTTAACTTAAAATAGTACGTAATTAAGACATCGATAAATTGACAGAGAAAACAAGTGAGGATAGTTGTCAGTAAATATCATAGATAAATATATAGATGTATTGAGCAACCAAGAAGTTCACATCACTTACCTACATGTGTCCGTACTTAGCAACTATCTTAATAGTTGAAGCATGCTCGGAGTACTAATGAACTAAGTAATTGAAAACTGGGACTAAATCGATTTAACATGTAAATATCTATGGCAATTTGTGGATAGGTAAACTAAGTGATGAAGATTATGGCATGATGAAAAAACACAGGATTGGTTGGGATAGGCCCGTGTAGGTACTAAGTAAAACGATAAGTCGCGCGAGTGCTCGATCGTTGGATTACTGACGGCTATGATACATTTGAAAATAGTCGAAAAACATTATGATTGCGTGTACGCGCGACGGTTCGCTGTGTTAATGACACGACGTTTGTATATTTTAACAAGAACTGAGTGGTTAAAAAAAACTAAATAGTAACTAACAGCTAACAAATAGTTACTTTCAAAAGCAACTATAAAATAACTTGGCACGCGACGATGGCAAAAGACCGGACGGTATGTCTTTGTTTCCGTGGAAGTTGGGTAGGCCTTTAGTGTGGGACGCAACGTGCGTCGATACTCTTGCGCCATCCCATCTTCCTAGCTCTTCGTGCTGCGCTGGCGCTGCTGCTGCGGCTGCAGAGAACCTCAAGCGGCGTAAATATAGTAACCTTATTGGGAACTATATTTTCGAGCCGTTTGGGGTTGAAACTCTGGGACCGTGGGGTCCTTGTGCTCACAGCCTTTTTAAGGAAATTTCAAAACGTTTGGTTGACACTTCCCGTGACCCAAGGGCTGGCTTTTACTTTGGCCAGAGGCTTAGCGTTGCCATGCAACGTGGCAACGCGGCCAGTCTCTTGGGGACATTGCCAACTGACAGCGTTGAGGACGAATTTTTTGACGCTATTTTTTAATTTATTTATAAGTTTAGTTTAGTTTAATAATTTTAGTTTAAAAAAAATGTTTGTTATGTATTAAATGTTTGTAAACGCACCTACGATACAGGAGAAATTCTTAGTGTTCGGCAACATTTTTTTAAAACACTATAACATTGCACTTTTCCTATATGATATTAGGTATTATTTAGGAGATCGAAATATGATTTTAAGCAATTGATTGTAAACAAGAGTCTTCTCCGCAACTTGTAGGTAATTGTTATTTATTTTCAATGAAGCAGCAAAGCTAGCTACATAAAAATGGGATGGTAATGGACATCAAAGATTTTTTTAAGGATTTTGCTAAGGAAATGTTTGACAGAAAAAAGCTTATAATATGATAAATTGTTATATACATAGTTTGTTCTCTTAATGATGGTGGAAACCTTATAAATATATTCTATTCTTTTAGAATATATTTGAATGCTGAAGAGCATTAGTTTTTCCGATCATTGCGATAATTTTTTTTGTTCTGGATTATGACTGGGAACTTATGTAATTAGTTACGGAGATATTTTAGGTCAAAGTTCTAACGTTTTCTCATTTTTTTAAATAATGAGATAATTTAAGTAATTATCTCCATGGCACCTGTCCTACGCAATGCATCAATCACCAACATGTTTTGATTGCGTTACATCGAGACAGTAGAACGTGATTTTTCACCTGAAAAATAAGTCGTGGAAACGACTCACAACATCAATAATTTTTGCAAAGAGTTGGTATGATGGATAGGACGCTTGGTTAACGGCACCGGGAAGGGTTCGTTATACCTTCAATACAGTACATTGTGATATGGCAGTAAAGGCCTAAAGGGCTCCTCCAACTACTGAGTCGGGCCTTCCTATTGCGTCAGGGTGCGAATTCTCTTCCGTCGTATTTAGATAATAGAACGGAAAGTCCTTAACGGCCCACTGAATATTAACAAACTGTTAATTTTACGTGTAATGGAGAAAGTTCGTATTCCGGTTGAAATTAAATTTTATGTTTACTTTCTGTTAGGCTTAGAACTACGCTTTGTTAAACAGAAACTTTAATAGAATGGAAATAAGCATCCATTTAAACTATTCTAAACGATCTTGGTGAAATAGAGTGAATCATAAAATCTATTTATTTATGTTAGCTTATTTAATTAAAAGCAATTTTCAAGCCCATTTTGTTTTCCACACGAGAAACTTAACTTATTTACCATAAATACGTCTGCATTTGAGTAATATTTCCAATGCGATGTGTTGTAATAAAACATCATAAAATAAATTAATTTTCACAATCCTACAACATTTTATAGCCACATATCAAATTATGTACATGTGCGAATAAAACCGGGTTAGGAGCGTCGGGAGTTATGTGCCAATAACATATTAATTCTCATAAAAACTTATTATGTGTGAGGGTAACGTAATTTGTTTTTACGTAGCAGTGATAACATTACAAATTCAATCTGCTTATTACACTCTCCTGATATTGAAATCGCTGGAGCTCATAATAGTTTCAAATTTTCATACCAACGAGTGCTTCGGGTAAATCCTTACAAGTATTATAAAAGCGAAAGTGAGTTTCTTTGTTACATCTTCACGCCTAAATGGCTAAACCGATTTTGATGAATTTTGGTACAGAGATAGTTGCTTAGTTGCTACCCTGCAGACGGAAATATTCTAGTTTTTTAAGTGAGAAAAGAGGGAGAATGAGGGAAGAAAAGGGAAAACTTAGCTTTGCTATTACAATAAATAAGGCGCAAGAGCAAAAACTACAGGAAGCAGCTACCTGCAAATCAAGAAAGGGGAACTGTGTTACCCCTAATTTAACCCGAGCGAAGCCGCGGGCAAAAGCTAGTAAGTGAATAAATGATAATTCTGTACAAAAGTGCGACTCATCATGCTCCTACCCAAGTCCCCGTACCACGGTATATAATAATGCTTTAGTTTTGATCATAATTAAATTAGACTAATAGGATCACACTAAGCTGAGAATAAAAACTTGTTATATACGTATCTAAAGTGGCTAAATATATTTTGGTTAAGCCATGTTTGCCTAAATTTGTCCATGGGTGGGTGACCAAAACCACCCGTTACATACCGAGTTTCCCCTTTGCCTTCGAAAAGCATGTTAAGCCGCGTCATTTGTAAATCTTTGACAGTCGTTACAAGTAGTCAGCGGCCCGAAAGTCTGACAAGTCTTATCTATCGCATTACCCAGTATTAACTGGGTTGTTGAAATTAGATAGGCAGTCCCTCCATGTAAAATACTGGTATTCAGCTGCATCCGGTTAGACTGGAAGCTGAGCTCAAATAAGTTGGGAAAAGGTTGGCAGAGGATGGTGATGAAAATGAAAGTGTTCAGTTATGCTTTCACATTTCTTCAAAAAGCGATAATTACTTTGTTTAATGTGTGGTTAATTTGACATAATTAACCCTAGCAAATAGATCTACCCCTTTCTTAGAAACAAAATGAACCTCACCAATTTTCTTGAAATTTTTATCAGCAAGGGCTAAGAAAATCTACACATCATACTTTAACGAATGAACCCCACAAAAAATGAAGTTACATTTAAGCCTGAAACTGTGCCGATGTCATCAAAACACGTTGAGAAGTTGGCGCACAATTTTCCCTGTGGCGTACAAAAGAAACAAGCGAGTCATCATGCCCTGTACTCCCACACACTCGTGAATGAACTACAGGAATCAGACACGGGGTTAACGTAGAGGGAAGGCAGTAGAACCATAGGTTGAAGAGCAGAGATTTTTTTATTGAGATTTAAAAGAGACCTACACTCAGCCAATGGTGGCCAAAGGCCCGGGGTTGCGGGTTTTTTGAAAGAGATATCGATTACCGCGGCCTTTGGAACACAAAGGGCAAAAGAAGGAACATGGATGGGTTTTACTCAGTAAAAGTCTGACACTCCCGCCCGCTCCGCACATGGAGAATTATTGTGGATTACCAATCCGATAAACAAGGGCCAATTTATTTCGAAATATTATCTGAGGAATAACTTTGTGATAATTCAGCTCTTGCACAGTCAAATATTGTCATACCAAACTACCGCATTTATTCTCTAGATAAAAGTTGGCACATGTGGTTAAAAGAGTGATAGATATGAATGTTGATGAATGGCGAGGAAGGCCAAATAAAAGATTAATGGATTGTGTAAGGAATTATATGAAAGAGAAAGGAGTAAATTATTCCGTCACGTCTGACAGGGGAGAATGGAAGAAGAAAAACGTGTTGCTCCGATCCCGCTTTACATATCTATCAGCTACATTAATTTATTAGGCCTTCACGGCCCTTTTGGCATTAATCATTTTATTAGTTAAAATTTAAGATATTTCTGTTTTTTTTTTATATAATGCCCTATAAACGCAATGCCCTTTTATATTTCTGGATAAGAGCAGAAGGATGATCATAACAGTTGTCTGATTTATATCAGATTTATTATTCGGTTCCAATCTATTTTTTACTTCGAATTCATCCTCGATATACCTTCTTCGTTCTCTCTTATCTCAGATAAACCATGAGTCGACACATATTTCTGAATATGTATACCTTATTATTAGTCTACACCCATATAACCCTTCTGTTCTCCCCACGTCACATCTATAATTTCCCTTCGAAGTCGTACCACAGCCGTCCGTTGGAATTGACCCAAATAAACAATAGTTCGCGTTCAAATAACTAAAGTCTGCAACAAAGGTGCCCATGTATTAGCTGGACGGACTCAACTTCGGCCATTAAGTTATGTACCTACGTGTATTAAATGGGGAGGTTTTGCATGACTTTTGCTAAGTACATGGCCGCAATAGCGGTTTGCGGTCATTTACTTTGCGAAAGTACACGTTGACTGAAAAAAGAGCTATTAATTTGATAGACGATTCTAGGAATAACGAAGACATTCAAATAATAACGAGTGATGGACGAGACAAGACGAACACAATCGTAATCCAATACTTGTTACTAGTTGGTAATAAATTGTTCTGTCTAGTGTCACTCTCCCGCTTGTCAGGTAGCATTTGTGTGTCAAAATCTAACATGTTCGAGATCAATATTTTTGTATGAAAATATTCCCAATGTCCTTTCTATAAGTATTTAAATCTCTTTTTATAAATTATAAAAGGAATATTAAATACAGATTTAATGAATATTTAAACTGGTATTTGCGTCTACGGTTTAAGCGAAAATTACTCGTACTTCCTTACTTTAATATTACAAAAGCGAAAGTGAGTTTGTTTGTTTGTTACCTCTTCACGCTTTAATGGCTAAACCGATTTTGCTGAATTTTGGTACAGAGATAGTTGGGAACCAGGAGACGGACATAGGCAATTTTTTTTTAAAAGTGGGATGTGAGGGAGAAAGAGCGAAGAAAAGGGAAAACTTAGCGTTGCTATTACAAATCAATAAGGCGCAAGGGGAACTGTGTTACCCCAAATTTAACGCGAGAGAAGCCGCGGGCAAAAGCTAGTAATTTATAAATTATTATAAAAATTGGCGGTGGCCCCGGTAGGCAATGGCCCCGGCCAGGCCCCTCTACTTCTTACTGATATCTCTTTCGCACGTGGAAATAACATGTTGATCTTGGTACTAACAGCGATCAAAAGTTCTCAAAGTATCGCATGTTAAGTAAACCACCAATTACTTTTATTTATAAACCAGAATACGGCCCAGAATAGGAAGGAATGACAGAAATTGCCCATATATTTATAGAATCCCTTATTTTATGCATGTGAGGGTTGATTTTATCGGGGTTGTAAATATCAATCAAACTGGTTCTAGGGGACGAATTGGCCACTTAATAATTTATCCAAAACAAAGTACAAGTGTATCTCTTAAAAAATAAAACCGCAATAACGGTTAGAACGGTTTCTGACAAGCGTATTTTTTGGGGCGTATAAGCTTGTCTCCGCTTGCTAGCTTACACGACGCCATATTCTCGACGTGTTGGCGCGTCTATACAAAAAGAAGCGTGCGTAAACGCGCTCCAAAATACAAAAAACGCTTATTTGAATTCGGCCTTAGTGTTCGTTTAACGATGATCAGTATAATGTTACCAACATAATGCTTATAGAAAAGGTGTATGTTTTAGGCTGCATATGGGCGATATACCAGCACTTTTATATTAGTTGTATTGTTTTCTGTCCTTTTTCAGTATTTTCTGCACTTGGTTTACCAAAGAAATAAATAGAGTAGTAGACATTTAATATTCTAGGTAAATAAATAAAATAACATTGAAGTTTCAAGGAGATCTGAAGTACCATTTAAAAGTTATTTGTTGAAAATTACAAAGTTGCACAATATCCCCTCTTGTCAGATAATTTCATCCCATTTTAATAATTCTGCTAAAATCTCAAGTTTACTTCTGAAACAATTACTTTTTTCGTTTTAAACGGAAAACGAAAAGTCGTTGAGACAACAGATTAAATTATTTTCGTTTAATTGAAAGGAAAATAAAATGTTTTGATTTTGTTCCTTCCGTCATTTAATTGTTATTAAAAAGGTGTTCTTAATTGCTGCTGACATTTTATCATGAGAACTGGGGCTCCTTTGATTTCCGTTTCTGTTTATTTTTTTAAAAACGTTGCCTCACTCTAGGATTTTTTCCTCTATCGTGGGTGCGTTTACAAACATTTTAACTCAGAAATAGCTAGATCCGGAACCACTGTCTGTAGGCCATACAAAGTTTTGCTTCGTGGGGATCGAATCCGCGGCACGCAGCGCAGCAATCGATCGCTCAGCCACTGAGCCAACCGTGACGTCAAATTTTAATAAGACATGACGTAAGCAATAACAATCCAATATAATTGACAATCAGATTATTTATTTGCCATGTTGTTTATACAGATAACCCGATACAAATAACTTCACATGCTAACATTTGTTTATAATTATAGGGCCTTTGTGGGCGGAATGTAACCATAAAGAGACACACGGTAATTTATTTAGTGAAATCAACCTACCTACGTCATTGACGATCGATTTTTTGTACGGTTTCATGTTTTGTTCGGAGGCTATCTCTGCTATCGATATACGCGCTTCTTCGTTTGATGCCACTTCACTTTTCAAGTTTCTAAGTTGTATTTATGAAACAAAGTCCCACGCTTTCCAGGCGAAAGTTGATGTGGTTTTTCTTTGCTTTTGTTGGGTTTCATACCTACATTGCGGTAGGCTTACATGAGCAGGCATTTGTAAAAAGCACATCTGTTTTTTCCCGCTAACATTTGCCTATAAAAACCAGAGTATATCAACGCAATGGAATATTTCATCGATGCAGAATCCGTGTATTATGTTTGTTGTTCAGATTTGAATTCAGATTCGAAATTAAATTTTTGTATAAAGGTGTTTACACATCGACAAAAACGAGGTTAACAAACCAGCGCAGACTTAATTGCCGTGACATATTCCAACAACATCTGAGCATTTGTTACGCATTTTCTGGTGAGTACGCACTTTAGCATACATGTAAGCGAAGTAAAGAGGGTTTTGGGTATCTAATATTTTATACATAATACCTACTGTAGCTGTTTTTCCCCTTTCAACGTAAACGCAACCGCATTCATTACAAACTCGCGGCTTGTAGTGGCATTAGACTGAAGCAGTCTAAAATTATTAATGAGGGCAAGGAAATTTTCGCGACTTTTTTTAATACATCAAATATTTAGTTTCTTCCCTAACGATGGCAATCTTGTGAAAGTCAAGAAAGACAAAGCAATCAAGTGCCTTTACTTGGCACACATGATAGTTGATCTAACTCTTCGGTAATTGTGTCCATAGTTGTCACGGCTAATGGACTAATAGCCAGGAACGACACATGAAGAGGCTATTGTTAGGCAGTTGCATTAAGTGCTTGATACATAATGCCGCGTTGAATGCTAGAAGGTGCCTTTTTCTAGAACTGTGTCCGTTACAAGGAAAGCATTTATCAATTAACTTGCTATAAGAGGCCAGACTTCATCATCATCTGCCTAGCCTTTTCCCTACTTTGTTGGGCTTGGGTGCCAGTCTATCCAGATGTAGCTAAACCAGTATTTTACATGGAGCGATTGCCCGTCTATACTTGGTAATTATTAACTCTTGGTGAGACTGGTTGTCAGACTATTGCCACTGACTAGCTGTATCGCCATTTTAGACTTATACTCACTATAAGCCTGAATAAGAATAATATGATTATTATTAAATAGCCTACTTAAAGGGATAAAGTAGCCGCATACGCAGAATCCGTTACAATTCGTAAAAAGGTCACAAAGTCAAAATATAAAATGCATCTGTGACTATTTTAAGAATTCTAACGTATTAGCCGCATACGCAGAATCCGTTACAATTCGAAAAAAGGTCACAAAGTCAAAATATAAAATGCATCTGTGACTATTTTAAGAATTCTAACGTATTATCCTATTATGATTCCTCTTAACCGGTAATTTTAGACCCCAAGTATGTAATTATAAATAAAAAAGGTACTGAAATAGAAGCAATAAATCTGGAATTGTCACAAGTACACTAGACAAAGCGCGTCGTATAATATTACTATAAATCTCATTCTTGAAGTGGGGCAGTAATTCAATCCAGAAACACTTGAAGAAAGGAGCCGTATTTTATAAATGTCCTTTTTGAGGACTCACTTAGAGTTGATATTAATTTCTATATTAAGACTGGGAAGCTAGTCAAAGGTATGTTGTAAAGTAAAATGTTAGGGGATGTTAACGCCTTGTCGACGGCGCGTTCGAGTTCCACGCGCGCCTCAAAGAGATATCAGCAGAAGGGCCTGCCAAGGTCACTGCCTGCGGGTTGTTCGAAAGAGATACCGCGGCCCCTGAACACAAAGGGCATCAGAAGGAACATGGATGGGTTTCAGTCAGTCAAAGTCACTCCCCTCGCTTTGACCGGAGCGGGGAAAGTTATTAAATAATTATTGAAAGGGGATGTAAACAGTTAAATTATTTGTCGTGTTAATTATAGTCATTTCATACCATGTCACAGAATTGTGATTTGATTATATGGAATATTTACATACTTAAATACCTATTCAATCGGTTTATATTAGGCGAGTGTGCTCCTTTTTTAGCAGCATTATTTGTCTTAGCAGCATTGTTTGTATTGTATAATTATTGTAAAGCTCATGTGTGAATATTATCTTACTAATATTATAAATGCGAATGTTTGTGAGGATGTTTGGATGGATGTATGGATGTTTGTTACTCTTTCACGTCAAAACGGCTGAACGGATCTTGATGAAATTTTGCTAGAGGTAGATTATGGTTTGGAATAAAACGTAGGATACTTTTTTTCGATATCACGCTGGTGAAGCCGCTTGTTAATTTACTATCATTGCCTCAACTATACTCTGGTGGTTGAGAGAATGTCATGCTCACTTAAATGTCTCGCTGATGGTGGCGTTTACGTTTGTATCGGGTGATTTTAAAGGTCTAGTCTAGTTCGGGTGCTGTCAGTTAGGACTGGTCATCTCTTAGCTGCCACGGTTTATTTTTAATTAGTTTATTTTTCAATTTATATTATTGCTTATGCTCTGGACGCTCTTATTTGTATAATATCAACATAAATCAAATCAAATCATTTATTTCTTTGCAAATATGGGTATCGTGTATAGATGTTTTTTGTAGCAGAGGTCTCCATATTTTACCGTCACATGGGCATGCAAAGGTTTTACAATTTTCAATAAATTAATGCTACATAATCCTTACTAATATTATAAAAAAGCGAAAGTGAGTTTGTTTGTTTGTTACCTCTTCACGCTTTAATGGCTAAACCGATTTTGATGAATTTTGGTACATAGAGATAGTTGGGAACCAGGAGACGGACATAATTCTTTTTGGAAAAATTGCGATATGAGGGAGAACGAGGGAAGAAAAGGGAAAACTTAGCGTTGCTATTACAAATCAATCAGGCGCAAGAGCAAAAACTGCAGGTCTGCTTGGTGTGTTATACCGAATTTAACGCGAGCGAAGCCGCGGGCAAAAGCTAGTATTAAATAAAAAAGAAAGTCAGCCAGGATTACAATTTTTATGTCAGTCAGAATAATGTCAATCAGTTAATAAGTCATCATTAAGAAAATCGTCAATCGAGTAATAGGATTTCACAATTAAAATTTCATTTAGCGCCCTTTTAAATTTAAATGTCGTCATATTTTTTATATTATTAGGTAATCTATTATAATTATGCGTGGGGCAATACCAAAAAATCTTTTTTGCATTAGTGCAGTTTTACATTTTATTTGACATAATTGATTGACATATTGCGTCCGTATTGGATTTTTCATGACTTCTGATATTTTTTTAAAAAGATGTGGGTTACGTTTTACAAACAAAGCTGTTTCCAATATTTATAAACAAGGAAAAGTTAGGATTTTCAGGGATTTAAAATAGGGAACACAGCTATCAGTTGTCTTAAGACTGCACATTGCCCTGATGCATCGCTTCTGCAACCTAAATACCAGCTCCCTATCAGTAGACTGCCCCCAGAAAATAATTCCATATCGCAAAGTAGAGGCAACCAGTTCATAATACGCTGTTAAAAGAGCCTGACAATTAACTTTCTTTGAGAGTTGGTAAAGAGCATAATTATGCAGATTTACTAAGTTTATTACATAGTTCTTCAACATGAGGTTTCCATGTTAGTTGGCTATCAATTGTAATACCTAAGAATTTAGCCTTATTAACCTCTTCAATATCACAGTCCTTGTATAAAATTTTAATTGTTGGGTTTTCACGTCGTTGATAGAAATGCATGACTTTCGTTTTGTTTAGGTTTATAACCAAATTATTACTATCCAACCAATTTATAATGTCACTTAAACAAGTATTAATGTCATTCTTGTAATTATTTGGATTAGTACTTTTTATTATAGCTGTACAGTCATCTGCAAAAAGAACCATCTTGTTGGTTGTTGCTTTCGGGAGATCGTTAATGTATATCAAAAAAAGTGGCGGACCCAATACACTACCTTGTGGGACGCCATATTTTACATGTCTTGGTGTTGATACATACACTGATTCTAATTTAGTTTTTGGACATATCCTAGAGATTTCCGTGCATTGAAGCCTATTGCTCAAGTATGATTTTATAAATTGTTAGATGTTCCCTCGTATACCATAGCTATTTAATTTGTGCAACAAAATCTTATGGTCTACGTAGTCAAAAGCCTTGGTCATGTCAGTGTAAATTGCGCAGACTGGATTTCTTTTGTCTATAGATGTCAAGATGTTGGTTAGCAAGTCAAATAGTGCCATATTAATCGTAGCGTTCTTTCGGAAACCCTTCTGATCTGTGCAAAATAATTTATACTTTTCGAAATAGGCATATAAGGAGTTATAGATAACTTTTTCAAAAATCTTGGAAATAATTCTTTGTGCTTTTTGTGTTAACTTAATAATTTTCCTGAAAAGTTTGGTGTAGTTATGAAGCGCTAATTAATTTTTTGAATCTGAATTCAACCGATATGTCCAGAGTAACTGCCTTTGCTTGTTGATACATGTTTTTATTCCACGTGATATCCATTTCGTTTTATTGCTAGTTTTAATGGTTATAATTTTCTCAGAAAAACATAATCTATAAATTAGCATGAAATCATCCATGAAATTGTCAAAAGCTTCATTCGCGTCCATAGCTTCATGTACTCGCGTAAAAGATAGAGAGCTGAGATGTTTTTCAAAAGCAATTAAGTTTCCCATAGATAGGTCCTGCTTTTTTGTTTTCTAATATTTTAGTTTGCAAGTTTTTTATTGGAACCTGAAGTATTTGAGATGCATGATCCGAAAGGATCAGATCTATAACTTCAGCTTTACATTCTTTCTGATAGTTGTGAGCAAAATTATTAATACAAGTTTGACTTTTTAACCTAGTAGGAGTACAAAGCGCTAATTCAAGTTATAGTGTAGTTTTATTTCTTTTCATAACATCAATATTAAAATCTCCACACAAGATGATTTTCTTATTGGAGGACAAACAGATTTTATTTAAAATGTATTCCAATTTGCCGTAAAACACTTCGAAGTTATATTTTGGGATTCTATAAATGCAAATAATAATAATTTTATACGCTATTATTTCTACAGAGCAGCATTCAAAGATGCCTGAAACTGATTGCTAACATAAATGATGTAACCATCCTCTTAATATTCTAAAATATTATTATTTAAAAGAGTGTCCATGGAGTTTCTTAGCCATTTTTCTCCATAGAGGTCACCGCTTTGGAATGGGCAACTACAGTACTTTCACAAGTTATTACGAGTATGTCTTGTGACTGACTGTGTCCTTTTGTTTCTTGACATTCAGAAGTGTCTATAGATAATGGTTTAACTGAAATAAACGCAAGCCCCGGGCACCGGGCACCGCGAGACGACTCCCGGCCACCGTAGATGCGGGCCTGTGGACGGTGAGCAATGGGTAGCTAATAGATACCGTCTGTTCGTCCTACGTCGTGTTACTACTCCACGTGCGGCTTAAAGAGATGTCAGCAAAGCAGAGGGGCCTGCCAGGGCCACCGCCTCCCTGGGTTTCGGATTGTTCTAAAGAGAAATCGCGGCCCCGGAACATAAAGGGCAGTAGAAGGAGGTAGGAAGGCATGGGTGGGTTTTAGTCAGAACAAGTCTGACACTACCTCCCGCTTCGCCCAAAGCGGGGGAAGTTATTTGATGAATTCCAATCCGCAAAAAAACGCTTATTTCGTATAAAAATATTGCGATGAGAGCAATTATTTTCCCTGATTTTACATAGTATGTATGTACAGGGTTCAAACTGGCAAAATTATTAGTTCTCAGTTCCGCTGAGTAGCTTATGGATTACGTTATTATCACTAGCAAACAGCTGCAGTTTGGAAGCTCAAACCTAAGGTGTCCTTAATTCTGCGCTCTAAGGGAAGATGCCAATAGATGTGTAGAGGATATATAGCACTGAGCATGACGCCTTTGGTTCGAATCTAAGATTAGGCATAGTGTTATCGGGCACATCCTTCAGGACCAGGAAGCGCGGAGATTCGATTTGTGCCCGGGTGATAGCTATGGGATCGCTCCCCATTACCACACAGGATTAAACATAGACATAGCCACCGAAATGTATGTCTCACCTTTCGGTAATTTTAGGTTCATGTTAAGCTTATAAAAAAACAAACAATGCAGCGTTTAGAAGGCGCTGCTGTCTTTTCTTTAGACATCGTATTAATTTTCTTTCAGAAACTCTGACAGAAACAAAAGAATTTCAAAGCATATTGTTACTTATTTCCAAAATTATATGAATATCCTACTAATATATATTTATAATTAAATTATTAATATTATAATTGTGAAAGTTTCTAGGAATGTCTGGATGTCTAAGCGGATTTTGACGAAATTTGACACACTTGTAGTTTATAACCTGGATTCGAACATAAAGGATATTTTTAATTCTGGTATTTTTATCAATATGATAATTTTTATTTTTCGAGTTACCGAACCTTATGCAGGCATCGCCACGGGCATATGCTAGTTATCAATAAAGATATAGTAATAGGTACCTACCTACAATTTAAAGTAGTGTTGGGTTAGTAACCCATCACTAGCTTCACATGAACGAAAGAACTCTTTATCGCCACCACAGCATTTTGTGATTTAAGTCTTTAAACTGACATGGTTACTAACATTATTATTTAAGGAAAGGAAACTTGAAAATCGAGTTAGTTATGGGTGAAGGTGTTAGTGGTACCGAACGCAAAAAAAAAAACGAAAAAGAAAGAGGGTAGATCGTTTTGTTTGCTCATAAACATCCACCCGCAATAACTTCAGTTCATCCGTTATCATAGCGTTTGCAACATCGCCGAAATATCTAAAACTCGAAACAAATGAAAAACATGGTAAATATCCCGTTTCAAGTTTAAATAATAATTTTGTGATTTATTTGCAACATTTTATAAATATGAACAAAAAAACCCGTTTTACCTACCACAATATTGGCGCTAGCTAATTCCTATGCAAATGAAAATCAGGTGAGGTCTGGGATGGCCTAGCTAGTGTTTGCATATTGGATATAACCGCAGTATCGCAGTGCTCCTGTTTGGGACACAATGCGGTAAAATTCGTTGCACGGAGTCTGTGAAACAGAAAACTAGTTGGTTCCTACTTTGTTCACGATAAAAAGTTAAAAGCCGTTGTATCGTACGTACGTTCCGTAAGCGCTCATGATCATCTATGAACTTTCGGTTCGACTTTATGACTGTATCAGATGGCTTGTTTATTGTTCATGAGTACTTAATAATGTTAATCAAATAAAAATATACCAATAGCAGGTAACTTGCGACATTAACCATAGCCATATCTTTTAACTGCATAGATTTAGGGGGTTGGTTTTTTTCACAGCGTAAAGGATTGAGTGTATGATTTTAATTTTAACTTGATATCGCCACGCGTTCCCGGGATAAAGGTCTTGACCGACACACAGACAAACGGACAATAAAGTAATCCAATAAGGGCTAAGTTTTTTTTCTTTTTGGAGGCACGGAACCCTAAAAACTAAAGTGTCTGTTTAAACTTAATACATATAGTATATTGCTATAAACTTAATACATTTGAACGTTACATCGTAGGTATGTATATGCGGTACTCCCAATAATAAATTAAAAATGTTAGTCTGTTTGCCTCTTTGTTTCGCCTAATGTCAGCTGGACCGATTGTCAAAAGTCTAAAAAGTCGTATTTTCGTTTTTTTTAAAGTCTCGTCGACTTTTACTGGCAGATAAAGTTAAAACCTTTAGTGTTGCCACGTTGTATGGCAACACTTATGCTCTACCGCCAGTATCTTGGGGTTATTACCAGTTGACAACGTTGAAGACGAGTTTTCTGACGCTATTAATTTCTATAGATTAGTTTAATTTAGTAACATATTAAACTTTTTTATGTAATTCCGTAACAAAATTCAATTTGGTACAAAATTAATAATTAATCTCTCTAATAATGTTTATTATACCAATTCCTATCTATTATGTAGCAAGTGTCTGGAGTCCCTTCTTACTTACTGAAAGATATTTCTTGAATAAACGACGACATGTTATTATTCACGCACAACTTAGTGTCCTTTAGATTCTCTAGAGACTCATATGATTGAAAGGGGAACATTAACTTTCAATTTATAAAATAGATCAAAATCTACAACACTTTGGTTAGAAATGGTTGGCAATCAATTATCTTATAATAATATTGAAACAAAGCGTCGTATGCGGTATCCTACGTGTTCGTACGACCAATCAAGCTATACCAAACCAGTTTATGCGAATCTCTCATTGTACCGTAAATCTATACGAAGCGAAACTATGTTATACTGGAAATGTATAGCTTGATGTGTCGTTGTGAGTACGTCGTGTATCTGTCTGGTATCGTCTGATATAGGATTTCAATCAAGCCGTGCAAAGGGTGTATAATGCCTGGTGCAATCCATAATTGCTTTCGTGATTAGTGCCTACAGTATGATAATCATGATGAAACCGAACCGAGTTTCACACATACATACGCACATATTCCTGTGCAAGTAAATAATCCACTTTATGATATGATAATGGATTCGCTGTAGTAATACACTATGTATTAGTTGCATTTACAATTAAATTCAGTTGAAATAGATCCTAAATCCTGAATCATAGTAAACATCTCGAAGTATTCAAATCCAAAACCATGAACACTCCATTATTCCTGAGAGTGCGTACGGAACGATTCCAGAAAATACTCGTAGCAATAAATACTCGTTGAAATACTTCCGATTCGAGACCTCTGATCCACATAAAAAGGTTATCGCACCACGTGCCTTTACCCGATATCCGTACCAACGATTGAACAGAATGTAACTAATGTAAGTACTATATATGTTAGCTTTTTGTATGACTACGAGCCGGATAAAAGCCGTCACGTACAGTGCCGGACAAAAGGCAGTATTATATCCTGTTTCTGTAAAAAAAATGGAGTACGGGAATATGGCTGATATTTAACGTAGGTACCGTGTTTTGAAAACTTTTCCCGAAAGTTGAAAAATCTTTGAGAGTTTGAAAGCAATAGAAGTTGCTCTCAATTTTTTTTGTTATTGTAGTACACTTCATTGCATAGGGATCAAAATGTATTATTTATTAAAGCTTTATGCAGAGGTAAAAGTTGTACAAAGGCGGACTTGGCTTTTGATATTTTGTACCTTAGCGTGATGCGGAGACGAAAAACAGTAAGGATATCAACAACAATCACATACAAAAACATTCTCGAAAATATTGTATAAATGTATAGAATAGTATAGTAATATATTACTTCCTGATCATTGCTAAACAATACACGTTTTTTTTCACCAATAGAAAGCTATTTCTGTTGGTGAAAAAATGGTTAAAGTCAGTCCAGTAGTTTCGGAGGCTATTCGGTACAAACAAACAAACAAAACATCTTTTTAATATTCATATAGATATAAATATTAAACTTTAATAAACACAAAATATAATAGGTTAGGACAGCTAAAAAGAAAAACTAAATCAGACTTTCATAAAAAAAAAACAAACAAAAAAACATTTTTTGCTGTTGAATGAATATGGAGCCAAAAAACCTAAAATATTTGTGCCAGATACCTGTAGCCTAAATAAAGAAACATTTTTGTACCTACCGAATAAAAAATTCTCTCGACAATATTGCCATGGAATTTTGTTTTTTTTCTTTCCAAATCCCTCACGGAGTCACGGCAGCCATTTACTGTACAAGGCATTTCAATTTAATCTTGTCGTGAGAATTTCGGCTTTTTCTTCTCTCATTAAAAGCCGTAGAATGCCTCCACGTAATGTAATTAATAGAATCAAAATTAGAATTGCGCGTTTTTTCAGTACTAGTAAACAGTGTCAGACTAAGACTTTGGAAAATTGAGTCACATACTATTATTAAAAAACGAACATAAATTCAAATAATCTTTTTTTTATCTGAACCGCGAACATTCATCAAGCATAACACTGGCCATAAATAAAATATGTCATATCGAATTATCAGGCATAATATAAATACGTTCAAACCATTTATATTGTTTTTTAAATGTCATTTTCAATTATTTCTATAAATTCCGTAATAAAGTATACCTGGGAAAGGGTCTGCCATTAGACAGATCAGATGCAGCTGAATGACTTAACGTTCTATGTTCAACTGCAGTTGAATTTTTATTAAATTCTCTCCTGTTGGAATATTTGCAGGGTCTAGTGAAATTTAGTAGAAATTAAATAAAGAATTTAATTAAAACCTGAAGACTTATACGGAACCGGAGACGATGTATGTTTTCTGATAATGAATAACATTTTTCTGTAGGTTTCAAGATTTTTTAGGAATCGTCGAACCGTACCCATAATGATAAGAACATTTTTTGTACATTCATCATACCGATAAGATACTACTGTATTTTTTTGTGGTCAAACTAGACTCCGGACCACTACATTATCTATCAAACTGTAATGTCCGCAGCCAGTCTTTTGACGCTTGGTTTGAATTTTCTTCTAATGGTGGATGACCATAAAGATTTATCATTATTTATAGTCATCCTACATTTTTTTTAAAGCTAAGTAGGCCAGCCTTGGCCGCAACTCAACTGATGTGAAACGATGACGCGGCCTAGGGTGAATTACGCATTTGTCAATTAATTTATTATATCTACTAACTGGCAGTATAAATCGGTTGCGATTGTTTGCAGGTGCGGAGAGGCGCTCGGTAGCGTCGCGTGCGAGGCGATGATCGGCCACACGGGACGGCCTCGCGCTCACCATGCGACAGCCGTCGACCGATGTTAGTATCTCACAGTTATACATCTTCATAATCACGATTTCAATCACTGTAAATCAGCCAGTAACATTCCTAGTGTTGATGCGCAAGCTTCCTTGCGCTAAAAGAGCCGTTCTTCACCTTGCGGACCAGTGCGAGTGTCTTTCCACTCTGTACCGCTCACAATACCACGACATTTCACGACACGAATTTGACGATACGTTTGGCGCAGTCACTTAGCGATTGACTGCTGCGCTGCGTGTCACGAATACGATCCCAGCACGGAACAAATATTTGTATGGTCTACAGATAGTTGTTCCCTGTCTGGCTGTTTGTGTATGTGAGTTTAAATGTTTGTAAACGCACCCACTATACAGGAGAAATGCCTAGTCTGCGGTTAAGTTAAAAAAAACAGATCTCTATTTAATACCTGGAGGACTACAAATATGGTGTATCTAGCTCAAGATTACCAATAAAAGTATTGAAGAAAAGAACATTTTTTTAAGAAATATCACTAGTTACCAATAACCAGTAACCAATAACCAATATTCAGTTCGACCCGTGTTGGCAACAGTCTTATCTGCATCTCTCGATGACCGGTATTAGTCTACTAGGCATAGAAAGGCCTTATGAGACGCTCGGGCATAGCCAAGCCTCTGTTTCCCACAAAGACAATATCCAATAGAACAGCGCAACAGCGCGCTACTTGCACAGCAAGTTCAGGAGGTGCCAGTCATCCGGCAATCAGTCGTTCTCAAGAGTGTACTGTGTATTATATTATAGTAATAGATTGTCTTTATACCGTTCAGGGTGTGTGAACTATATCAGGTGCAAAATGATTATAGATCATAAGAACTAGTTTGGAATGGCAATGTTTGCTTATGTGTCAATAATGTAGAAAATAATCACATAATTATTTAATACAATTCGTAAAAACTTACGTTTACGGCGATTGTATCCAAAAATCAATTTCGATAAAGCTGTTAATGGCTCACAAGATACGTGTATCGAATATACGATCTACATGAATAATCATCGTGATATTTGGTAATCAATCATATACTGTGTACTAATGTAATGGATTATAACTGCTAACAGTGACAGCTATCAAAATGTTGAAATATTGGAAACTACTCAACGCTCTTGTACTAAATATGGTAGTAGACATGCGTAGTAGGCAGTCTGCCTTTATAATATACTAGCTTTTGCTCGCGTTTAATTCGGGGTAACACAGTTCCCCTTTCCTGATTTGCACCTACTCCCTGTAGTTTTTGCCCTAGCGCCTTATTTATTGTATAGCAAAGCTAAGCTTTCCCTTTTCTTCCCTCTTTCTCCCTCATTTCTCACTCTTTTTTTTTTTAAAAAAAATAGACTGTGCCCGTCTCCAGAGTCTCGACTATCTCTGTACCATAATTCATCAAAATCGGTTTAGCCATGTAGGCGTGAAGACGTAACAAACAAACTCATTTTCGCTTTTATAATATTAGTAAGGATAAAACATCACACCTGCAGTCCCTAAAGTGCTAGGCAGCGGTGTACCTGATAGCCTACCCACATTTCGCCAGTTCTGTTTAATAAAAGAACTATGTAATGGACGAGCCTTTTGCCATCAACCGGCACAAATCTAAACTCCGTGGCTGACGCTACTGAAATTTTTCTGATGGACAAAACCCAATAACACTTCGCTCTTTTGAATCGAATCCGGGTCCTCAGTAGCCACGCTTATAACCACTCGACCAAAAAGACAGTCAATCCCTATCTTTATCTAATTGCATATAATCTACCTAAACCTTAAACTTCTTTGTTCAATGACTCGTATCGAAACGAAAAATCTTTATTTCAAAGGAGCTATTATATATTTAGTGAGGCTGTATTACACACAATTCTTACGGTACTTTCCCTCGAAAAAGGAAAACGGAAAAGTCGATTTCCTTCTGGGATCGAGTAGGTATAAATATTACAGTACTTTCTCTAGCGCCGCGCCGTTGTATCATTTAAAACCGTAACATATGGAATTCAAATACGTTCAAACAACGTTTTGTATTATTCAGTGTTGGTTAAGAATTTTGTTAGAGAGGTCAATTCAATAGGATGTAAAACGTTTTTGTTAAGCCCTGTATTGAAAGGAAAAAAAACGCATTTTTTTTATTCAGCAGTATATTTTCGTGCAGCGAGAAACATGATGCTGGCAACATGGAATGTTGTAATTTTCATGGCGAATAAAAGTTGAGCAAAAACTTTGCAACATTTGAGTTCCCTAAACTAAATATTCTTTCGTATCCATGGCGCTTATTAAAAGTTGAATAAGACCAGTATGCAGCTATGCTATCCATAGCTAGCTTTGCATTGGCTAATTCTTTCACGTCCATGGCTCAAACTCAAATCTTAACCTTGTAATTGTGACTTCACGTTTTCAGACGGTCGACAAAGCAGTATGGACGGAGGAGAGCGGCGCGGCGCGGCTGGAGGCGGTGCTGGTTGCGCTGGTGGAGCGCAAGGCGCGCGCGTTACACGCCGAGCAGTCGCGGCGGCGCGCGCGACATCCGCTGTTGCTGCTGCTGCGAGACCCCGTACCCGACGGTCAGTTACCCTAAATCTGTAGAAAGCAGACAGTTAACTTTAATTTGCAAGAAATATGAGTTCAGTGCCATAAACAGAAAGACATTGCTGACTTAGAGAATTATTAGAATAACAGTGGTCCTATAACAAACCCTTGAGGGAACACAAATAAAATATGTCCAGCTCTTAGATGAATAAAGGTATCAAGCAACCGTTTAAGTTAATTGACATGTTAAGGCTGGTACTTACTCAGAAATTAACCATAAGTACCAAAAAATATGCAATGGATGGCTTAAATAAGGTTGATAAACGAGTTTTTGTTTATGCAAAATCTGTTAAGCATTTTTGGGAAAATGATTTATAACACTTTTTAGAAAAAAGAAGGTCATTATTAAGAAGATAATAAACTACTTAACTTGAAGAAACTGCGATATCCATAGTTTAGCTACACTAAGTGCTCATTTCCTCGATAAACTTACGACAGGATGGCGATAGAAAGCTAGGCTGTTACGGGAATGCTATCTTAATGGTTGTAGTTTGAAATCTCGGGGTAAGTTATGGTTATAGCCCTTTAGATGGTATCTAAATTGCAATGTGGAAACTATCAAGATACTTTTTTAGTTTTTTTTACCGTGTTTACTATTAAATTTGAGTTTTCGATATTTCGGCGCAGTTGCACACACCATGATCACTTAAAAATTGAAATTATTGCGGGTGTATGTTTATAAGAAGATAAAACGGTCTACCATCTTCCTGGCTTGTTTTTTGCGGGAAGATGGGACATTCCAATGGGCAAAAATTGGTTGTTTGTAAAGTAGGTTTACGATCGAGATGTTTACGTGATAACGTCTTATTGGTGATATAAGTTATCACCAGTAGTGACATCTAAAATGAAATTAAGTACTAATTTAAAGTTTTTTTTTCGAGCCAAGTAACAGATGGCGCTACCATCTTTATGAAATGTCGCTTGTGAGGTTTTGGTGTGACACAAGTTTCTGAACATGTCACCCGACTAAAACGATTTTAAAGACGTTATCACGTCAAAAAGTGGTAGCGGTACTGAGCGCAAAAAACGAACCAGGAGAGGTAAAAGTAAACATGGTGAATATCCCGTTTCTAAGATAAGATAAGATAAGATAAGTCTTTATTTGCCTTAAACATGGTATAAAGTTGTTACAGTCAGATATTAATCTAAAGTCCACATGTTTAGCTATACAGGATATGTATCAATTGCATGCAAAATAATAATTATTAGTCAATTTTAAAGTTCAATGTCACAGATGCAAAGTCAATACAATAATAATAATACAATAACAGTAGTTTTCTCTCAGCATTATCCGCAATAACAAAAGTCCAGAAAATTCATAGTTTATTGTTGAGAAAATCTTTAATGTCATAGAACATGTGTTCTTTCAACCAATTCTGTAATCTGTTTTTAAATGAGTTTATATTAAATAACAATTTTATTTCTTTGGGAATTTTGTTATAAATGCGTACACACATGACTAGGAAACTTTTCGCATACTTGGCTGATTTAGGAGTATCCTGAAATGCAAGTCTGCATGGATCTCTGTTTCGAGAGTTCAATTGATAGGCTTTTTTGAACAATCCCTTATTATTATAAACATAACTACAAATTTCCAAAATGTAAAGTGACGGAAGTGGTAATATACCTAGCTTTTTAAAGAACGGCTTACATGACTCATCAGGACGGATACCACAAATGGCTCTGATGCATTTCTTTTGCGCAATAAATGCTCTGTGTCTATCTGTGCTGTTTCCCCAAAGGATAAGCCCGTATCTTAAGACGGATTCTACATAGGCGTGATATGCTGTAATTGCTGTTTTTTTGTTGGTTATGTTCTTTATTTGTCTGAGAGCATAAACAAACTTATTAATCCTACTGCACAAACTATCCAGATGTACTTTCCAGTTCAGATCTTGATCTATGAGTACTCCTAAGAATTTAGTTTGTGGAACTTCTTTTAACCTGTCAATATGAAGTTTGAAATTGTAATTAGTATGTTTTGATTTATTAAACTGTATATAATTAGATTTATCTAAATTAATTTTCAATTTATTTGCCTGTAACCATTTTATAATGTCGTCAATAGTATTATTAATGTCCATCTCATGATCAGATTTCGTTTTACACTTTTTGTCAGAAGTCACAATAATAGAAATGTCATCTGCAAATAATACACATTTATGATTAGTCACTAGCGGTAAGTCGTTTATGTATATTAGAAACAATAAGGGTCCTAATACACTCCCTTGGGGGACGCCGCAATTATTAACCCTACAGTCAGATGAATACGAGGTTAATAAATTGTCATTATCTTTATCAATAACAACGTATTGCTTTCGGTTGCTTAAATAAGACGCGATCCACTGCAGTGCTAAACCTCTTATTCCATTTTTTTCTAATTTTTTCAACAAGATGTCATGTGCCACAAAGTCGAAGGCTTGTGACAGGTCGAAGAATAGTCCTGTCGTTAAATAATTTTTATTTAGGAAATTATGAATATGCCCCAAAAGATTAGCAATTGCAAGTGTTGTTGACTTGTGTTTCTGAAATCCGTACTGTTCTTTTGTTATTATATTGTATTTGCTACAGTAGTCGGAGAGTCTCTTTTTCATACATTTTTCAAATAATTTAGATACTATGGGTATAAGGGTTATCGGACGATAGTTTCTAACATCATTTTTATCGTTTTTTTTGTGCAGAGGTTTAACGACTGATAATTTTAGCGCATCAGGAAAAGTACCAGATGAAAATGAAAGATTAATTAGATACGTCAAAATAGGAATTAATTCTGTACTACAAGTTTTAATTACTTTTGTACTAATTCCATCGTAACCTTCTGAGTTAGTGTTATTTAAAGCTATTATTTCTTTCTTAATCTCGTCTTCAGTCATAGGGCTAAGAAACATGGAATTAGGTATTGTCATGGTTTTATTAGACTCGTCATTATCATGAAAATTATTAAATGTCACATTGCTAGTCGAATCAATAAAATAATCATTAAAAGCATTTGCTATGTCAGTGGGATTAGTCAGTATTCTCCTATCTAATTCTATTTGAGAAATATTATTGTCACACTTTGTATTTCCAATTTCACGGTTAATGACTGACCACGTAGCTCTGCATTTGTTTTGACTGTTATTTATGTATTTGATGTTTGAATTTATTTTGGATTTAAAGATACATTTTTCCAGTATTGATGAATATTTTTTATATCTAAGTTTGTACGTTAGTGTTTTATTTTTATAATAGAGATACCGTAAACGTCGTTTAGTTTTGCAACTATTTCTGAGACCCTTGCTTATCCATTTTTGTTTATATGCATTAGAATTGTTTATTTTAATCTTAATCGTTGGGAAGCATAAATTATACAATAAACATAAAAGCTCGTGAAATTTATTGAATGCATGATTTATATCAGTTTCGAGGTGTACCTCTGACCATGTTAAACTTGCAAGGCATTTTTTGAATCTACTTATATTTTCAGTACAATAGTCTTTTTTATACATAAAATATGATTTGGACTTTAAACTTTGCTCTTTTACTGGGAAATCTAAGAGTTGCGCAGTGTCGTGGTCTGATAAGTATAGGGATAAAACCTCAGTAGAAGATTTTTTTATGTTACTTAGTATGTGGTCTATGCACGAGTCTTTACGTGTGGCCACTTTAACGTGAATCTGCAAGTTATAGTTGTTGCATAGATCCGTTAAGTAGTTGGTGACTTTCCCTTGTATAAATGTATTTATATTGAAATCACCGGCAATAACTATTTTTGTACTTGATCCATATTTTTTTACCGTTTCGCACATAAGTTGATCAAGTTTATCTAAAAATATGTTAGGATCAGACTTAGGCGTTCTATAAAGACACACGATTAGTAATTTGTGCAATGGAATTTCCACGCCACAGGCTTCAAATGATTTTTGGGTTGAGTACTTTTTAATGTGGGAAAGCTCGTTATAAACAACACCTTGTTTAGCGAGTATACAGGTCCCCCCTCTATGTGTGTCTCTACTAAACGCAGCTGCAACGGTGTAGTTATTTAATTTTAAATATTTCTCGTTACCGGCACGCATGAAGGTTTCAGACAAACATAATATGTCAGGTTCTTTATTTATGTCTCGTAACTCCAGCAATGTTAGTTCTAAAATTTCCTTTTTTGAGAGAATACTATTTTGGTGCAATATTTTAAAAGTTTTAGGTTCATTTGTTACTATGTTGTCATTCACGAAAAAGCTGTTTGTGATCTATAACTTTAAAATAGAATGGAATAGTACCTTTTTTCGTATGAGTAGAGTTTTCGATATCAGGACCATTTGTAGCTGGGCATTTCGTTTGATGACGTGCAAAATAATAAGGGATTGTACCTTTCGAAGCTTTTACATGTTTGCTATCAGGTTTTTTACAGTTGGTTTGATTACGCTGTATTATTTTCTTCAGTTCTTTAACATTTAAATACTTTTTTTCATAATCGTAACAGTCAATAGCATAGTTTATAGATTTACATGCATTGTACAATTTGTATTCAGAATCAATATATTTACAATATTTGTATTCATTGCAAATATTACGTATAGTTTGTTTCAAATCATTTATATTTAAGTACAAATTCTTAAGTGGGCTCAAAACAATTATAAAATTATTACTGAATACGTCGAGGAGTTGGCGTAATTGCGCAGATAGGATTTTTGCATCATAGTCATTTTCACCCACACAAATTATAAGTCTGTCGCCACTCGATGTAGAAATATTTTGACAATTCTTAATGATGTCACTAGTAAGCGCGTATGGTTTTGTTTCCGCCGTCACAGTATATTGTACATACGGAGTAGCTGCTCTCGATTTTATCAATGCAGAAGAAAGTCCAACACATTGTTGTGTGCCAAAGATAAATATCTTGTTAGTGCTGCATTCTTCTTTTAGTTCAACAGAAGTTTTCTCTTCTTTGATTATTTTACCGCTCTCTTTTAAATCTAATCGCTTCTGTAGTTTTAGAATTTGTTCATTGAGGTGCACTATATCGTTTCCTGCCTGTTTCAACTGATCCTCCAAGTCGGCGATGTTTATTTGTAGGCTTAGGATATTCGCACTTAGATGTTTCTTTGTATGTGTATCTGTTGTGTTATTTGAGGTTCTATTCAAATTTCTAGGCGGTGTAAAGTATGTTTGCATATCTGAATGTAATAAAGAGTACGATGCATTCGCTTTTTTTGTACCTACATTGCTGTACAATACTTTTTGTGGGCACTGGTTTAAGAATCCTTTTAAAGTCATATTATCTTTAAGGAGTTTTTCATTTTGTTTGCGAAGCTCAATATTGTCTAGTATGACATTATCAAGTTCGTTCTGTGAACTCCTAAGTTCTATCTGGAGGTGTTCAATTGATTCTTTGAGCTCAAGGTTCTGCATAGGCTCAATAGGCTAAAGTCATAGGCTAAAGTTATAAATAACTAGCTTTTGCCCGCGGCTTCCCTCGCGTTAAATTCGGGGTAACACATTTCCCCGTGCGCCTTATTGATTTTTAATAGCAACGCTAAATTTTCCCTTTTATTCCCTCTTTCTCCCTCACATCCCACTTTAAAAAAAAATAGCCTATGTCCGTCTCCTGATTCCCAACTATCTCTGACCCAAAATTCATCAAAATCGGTTTAGCCATTAAAGCGTGAAGAGGTAACAAACAAACAAACTCACTTTCGCTTTTTTAATAATAATAAAGATGTTAGTGACCATGATATTTTAAAAACTTATATCAAGATACTACCCATGTCAGTGCTTCAAAACTTGTAGTGTGATATGTTTCTAGAGCAATAGTAGGTTACGTATCAATTGAAAATGTATAGTCACTCTTTTCTACTTCTGAACTCTCATAATCATTAATCGATCAATCTTTGCTGATGGCAAAAGTGTCATCATTTTCCGTTGCTGAACATAGGCTACCACCAATTAACATCACTACAATATATCATCCACGTTCAGAATCTATCTTGAAGGCATTCATCAACATAGCTTGATGTCGTTCCCAAGTGGTCATAATACAGTTTATTTCTAATCGTATTACTCTGTCAAGAAAGTACCGGGAAAAGATCAAAAATACACAAAATGTTTTAGTTAGTTAGTTATTCATCCAAATTTATTATTTCGCCTTCAAAGTATGCTACTTTAAATACACTTATGCCAACGAAAAGTCCAATCATCAAAACATTTTTTAAACGAGTTTTCCAGAATTGATGTGAGTTCTCGCCGCGACTTCTCGTCTATGTTTTCTACCGAAAAAAAATGTGAGCTACGAAGTGGTACTTTGAGTTTAAGATAAAGAAAGAAGTCAGCTGGAGCCATATTTGGTGAAAAAGGTGGTTGCTCGATGGTAATTGTTAAGTTTTTGCTCAAATATTTGTTCACTATGATGGCCTTGTGCGAAGGCGCATTATTGTGATGCAAAATCCAAGAATTTGCTTTCAACAATGACTTTGACTTGATCGACTTTGGCGTGATTATGTCGGTGTTAGGTTTTCATATCACTAAACTTTTCTTTTTTCATTCTTTATATATATAAATAAATGTTCTTTTTTTGCATCATTGCAGAGGAGGCTTCTATCATCGGCAGTCCGGGCGAAGAGCTACCATCGCACTGGTGCGAGCATGAAATCGCTCGGCACAAGCGTAAGAAACTTAAACTGCAAACCCGACGTAGGTAAGCATATTCTGAAGTCAGACTAAATCCAATGTTTGGCTTTTAATATTTGTTTGTGTTTGTGCAGATAGATAGTCGCTTCGTATAAAATACTGGTATCTACTGGTATTTTACTTTGAGCGACTGCGATAATGCGATTGAAATAGGATTAGGACTGACCTAACGCCATATTATGATGTCATAGCTGCCAAGCCAAGTAAGTTGGGTACAGTCATAAAAAACGTGTTAGATAAAATTTTTTTTTTACTTCTGATTAAGATACAAATATGGATTTAAATTGGCCGCAAAGTAGACAAAGGCTGGACTATAGAACGAGAGTTTGGTAAAACAAAACAAAAAAATATACAAGAATAATCGGTGAATTAATCAATCGTTTACAAAATGTTGTTTGATCCACGCTCTTATTTAAACTACAATAATTTGAAAATGACATTAAGAAACGTAACATGAACAAAATAAGTGCAAAGCATACTTTTCAAGTGCCTGTACACAGATCGAGGTCATTAATGTTCCTATTCTCATTTGAAAGGCATTGTATTACACTGGAAGTCGACGCCAGTATAGTTGACAATATCCCGGGCAGATTATAAACACGGATTATTGAATCGACATAATAATTTTCATGTCACTGAATAGTACTTGTGGCATAGTTTACCTGTAAAAGTTGTATGGAATATATTAAATAAGTAGCATTAAAAATATATTCGGCAGTTGTTTTGGAGACCTTTTGTAGATCGCGTAGGTATTGAGGATGCCATGCCCCTCTCCTTCCACTCCTCACTAGATGGACTGACAATACTACAAAAGTGTCTGGGTCAGACCAGATGTCAAAAGCGCGGCGCAGTTTGGGAGACCCTACTATGACCAGCAGCAATCTGGATTATTGCTAAGTTGAGTGAGTTGTTTTACATCTTGAAGTACCCAAACTACGTTTCTAATAGCGAATTTGTAATTTGTTCAACAGAGAAATGGAAATCCCCGAGCAGCTGGAATTGGAGCGCCGCCGTCGTCGACGCAGGCGCCACCAACAACAAGTGCAGGGACAGAAGCCGAAGAAACATCGCACGCTGCTTGTCTCGGCTATCGACGAACAAGCTAAAGTTATACATGTAGGTTCACGCCGGTATAATCTTGGTCAAGTGATCATAACGTTGACGGATTGAAGAAAACCATAGATAGTATTGCGGCTTGTTATAGTTAGGCTTTCTTTTTTGTTCTTGAGAGGGAACTTTGTTTTGCAACGCAGTCTAAAAGTCCTCCCACTTTCTTTTGTGAATTTTTCTTCAGGCTATTTTTACGAATGCTTCAACTTATCTGTTATAATTTGCGATGGCAAAATGTTCTAAAGTGATGTAGGAGGATTTTTGTTGAACTTTGTTTCGGGCGCGGCCCGCCCTTTTCTGCACAAGTCTTAATGAGTCACAAGTACATTAATTAGGTACCATCAAAGTCGTTTGCAGTTTGTAGAAATCCTTCATATAAACACATAAATACTACGAAACAAAAGGAGGAAGTAATCAGCATACAACAATACGCGCTGCTATTGCTTTCCCGCCATTTACACAACAAAAGTTTGCCTAAGTTCTCTGAGATGAAGTAAATCAGTTTACGTTATTTGCTTGTATTGTATCGCCATCTAGTTACAAATACCTAAAAGTTACCTTGCCAACCTCTTAACTTGTTGAAACGACCACTCACGAGATGGCGTTGAATCAAATAGGACCAAAAATTTTAAAAGCGTTTAGCACAGGTGTCGTTAGTTACCCCGAAGGATTAGATATTTTGTTTCACAGGTTCCAAGTAGTAAAGATAGGTGACGTTGCTTAGCTTAAAATACAGAAATAGAAAAATAATACCTTTGACAAATATACCAGGGCAGGCGTAAAACAATAAAATAAATGTAAGAAGCTTTACGTATTGCTGCATTTGTCTTGACAACCAGCGCCACTTTGACCTGTAAACCTGATCTAGTCGTACTGAATAGTATAAATGCAAAGCCTGCTACTTAAAGTTATTGTCCATTTAGTTTCCAATACTTAGGACCTGGTAGACATAAACCATTATATACTTACATATAACACATCTACTTTACTCGACTTGTATATGATAATAAACACATTTTGCTATTGATTTAAGTATGGAAGAAGACATGTTGCGGCGACCACAAACAAATTGGGATGAGGACAAGAAAATAAGGATGAGACATCTATGTGGTCACTTTTGGTACAGGTACTGGACCCCGATGAGCTACCTCGTCGCGCTCGCTACACGATTATGGTGACGGCGTGTTTACTGCTCTTCCTCTGTTTGTTGCTGGTTGGGGTGACGCTGCGGATGGCGCCTCTTATCGATGATATGGGTAAGTACCTATAATAAGATTGAAGAATTGAAGCCTAGTTTAGCATTTACTCAAATTAATGATAGCAAAATTCAGGTACGTTCCAATGCGAGGCGTTTCGTGTGATAATTTTGTTGTGGTTGGCATACCAGAAATGTGTTTTTTTTTAAGCGCAAATACAATCATAAGGCAGTAATGTCACATCTCCCGTGACGTTAATTCTTGGTGATAATTTTCCATTGTTACTGCTTCTCAAGTTTTTGATAAGTACGATCAAGGTATTTATTTACATTGGTATTTGTAAGTTATTGTCTATATTTCTGAAACGTGTCTCTGCTGGTAAATTTTCTGTTTTGAAACTAAAATAATTGTTTAATAGCCCAGGGTTGAAGTAAAACTTCTTTACCAGTTTTGAAACCTCTAGCTTTGAACTAACTGATCAGCGAGACAGATTTCAATTTATATTTGTCAATTTAATAAAACCCGACAGCTGACAGAAGACAATCCGATATTTCGACAACTTTCGAAGTCTTGTTCATAGTTTTAATGCTTTGAATAATGAATGAATTAATGAAATGGGATTTTTAGTTTATTTTTAACTTTATGGACTTTAATAGCTATCTAATTGAGATGTCCAAACTATGATGTTCAAGGTCGGTCTTTTAACCAATCCAGGTATCGAACGACCTCCGAAATGAAACCCTTATGGCTAGGGGAAGCGATAGGGTGATCTATTTATAGCTTAGATCATAGGCGTCCGTTTCAGTACACTTGAATAACTCTCGGTGTAGTGACTTTGTAGTAACATAGTGAGGGCTTATTTGGCACTAGGTAGGTAGGTCGTGGGTTCCAAATATGACCCTTTCGGTAACTACCAACACACAAATTTTAAACAACGAACAAGATCGAGTCAGACTTGCGCACTGAGGGTTCCTTACAAACTTGTGACGTAAACAGCTGTATCTTTTGACTGCGTAGACTTAGGGCTATATTTCACCGGGACACCATGGCGGCGCAACCAGTCGCCGCTACCAACAAAATGTATACAGCTCTATAGAGAGTTACTCACCTGGTGTCCATTTGGTCGCGCAACCAATTTGGCGGCGCGACCAACTCGGACGCGTGCACAGAATGTTACTGGTTGCGCCGCCACAACAGTTTTTCTTCAGGACTGATTGATTTTCTTAATATTGTTTTGCTTCAACAAATCATTTTCACACAAAGCCATCAAAGGACCTCACGGACATCCTCACATAGCTAAAAAAACTTATCCGGATATCTTCTTAGATCGTCGTATATGTTGACGAATTGTCCTATCTTACAGCGATGGGCTAAATAAGGATGAACCCACCACTGTTTCTTTTTTCTCTTGAACTCTCTCTCTCGTTCAGCAGTAGTGCTGTCTCTTCAAGGTCCATTTTGATACTGTCTCAGTGTGGTGTGGAGACTCTGGTGTCTGTATGGTGTCTAGTTTGGTAGCTTACGGACACCACGGTGGCGCACTGGTTGCGCGGCCATGGTGTCCCGGTGAAATATAGCCCTTAGAGGGTTATTTTTTTCACAGCACAGAGGGATCACAGAGTAAAGTATATGGTTTTAATTTCAACTGGATATCTACACGCGTTTCCGAGATTAACGGTCTTGACAGACAGATAGACAGACAGACGGACAACAAAGTGATCCAATAAGGGTTCCGTTTTTTCCTTTTGAGGTACCGAACCCAAAAATACCATGTTCAGTCTATTCATGCGTGATTTTATATTAACTTTTTATCATTTTACGTTTACATAGGTACGTGATGTCAGATGTGAGTTAGTTATAGTCACTCTATAACTTGACTGTACTAGGGTGAAATCAGTAGGGGAGTTTTCATGGTCATAGATCTGTGGGATTCATATTTTATTTGTATTATCATACTCCATCGCGAATAATAAGCACGAGGTCACCAAGTGCGTAGGTTTAAAACATAGTATAGCAGCTGGTGCCGTGGCGTCATTTTCGAAACTCTGGGAATAAGGTAAGTGGCAACGTTTAATTTTGTACGTCATTAATATATGTCTTCTAAAATGAGAATGTGATTATGTACCTACCGGGTCTATCAGAAGTCATTCAATATTTTAAATGGAAATCAAAAACAACTAATAAAATTATGCACTTAGGTAGATCCTCTTTCGCAAATCTTGCAATCAAAATTAGGTTTAGATCGCCATTGTACATAACTTTTGTTATTGCAATGTGTTAGTATATTTTATTTTGTTTTGTGAGCAATAAAGAATGAGGACAATCAAATTTGTAAAAAAAACTACTACTAGAATATAGAAATCCGTAAGTACTTTTTTATTTTCGCCCTGTTCATTTTCTCTCTCTTGAGTTTAAATTTGCGATACTCACACACTTGCTATGTCACAAATACGGCCTTAATGATTAATTATAGATAAGACAACGTCCTTGACAAACCTCATGAAGATGACAGACGCCTGGGGCATTCTGTCGCGACGGGGGACCGGGCGTCAACGCCTTGAGCTGTCACCTTGATATAACCACGCTTTAGGCACAAGTCCCACCGCAAAAGAGGAAGCGAGAGCGACTCACTTTCGATTACTTTCTCGGTAAAGAAACGTACTTGTAGATCTCGTACTAATAAAAATTCATCATCGCCTTGCCCTTGTCTCTTATTACTGGGGGTCGGAGCAACCACTCTTTTTTAAATTCTCTCCTGTCAATCATTACGCTATAATTTGTTTGTCTTACCTCTCCCTCTCAACCCATCAACATTCATATTCTTCATGTTTCAATAAAACAGATATAGATATCACAAAAACCCAGTTGGTGATATCTCTGACAAACAAATGCATTGGTTTTTAGTTGCTAAGTCTCGTTCAACTCTCTTTTAGAGAGTTGGGACCGGAGCCTTATCGTACACGTGCTAGGAAACTAACTAACTATAATACTTGAAATATTTGTTAAATACCTTAATCCCTCGTTAAGAATTTGTCAGCTGTAGTTTAAATTAAGTTCATAGAGATGACCTCTCTCCAATAGTAGATGTTGTAATTGTGTAGCGACTTAGTGAAAATCATTAATAGTAGTTTAAAAAAAACACTTTTTGGTGTTCTCCTCAGCAAACCCTTTCTTTTGATATCCAACTCATAGGGATACATAAACCATGTCAGTCCCTGTCCGCCAACTTTACGAGTCGCCATATTGGATTTAGAATGTAAACGTCACTTAGTTCATGACAATGTTTTGTCATGCAAACTAAACGTGTATGCGAAACTTAAGCAAGTGGTTGAAAATACCTAACTTCTAAGGATTTTTTACAGGTGGTTAGTTACAGGTGAAAATATTAAAACCGTTTTAGAAAGTCTCGATTTGATACAATTTTAACTTAAAGTTGTTGGCCCAAGCGAATGAAATGATCATAAATGATCCACCAACTTGCACTGGCCCCGCGTGGTGGATTTTGCCCCATTCTCTCTCACAGACACAGAGCCCTGTGTTTTAGCAATGCACAGTGAATTTTTTTTTATTGCCTTCTAGAGAATTGATAAAGAAATAGCATAGAAACGTAACCATTGGGAGAAATATAGGGAAGACTTTGTCCAGCAGTGAGACAATATGGACTACCTATAATATAATTAAAAATCAAATTAATTTAATCAAACAACCTTGCTAGATTCGATTCCGACAAACACTATTGTGAACCATCTTCCCAAAACAACAGTCTAGTTTCAACAAAGGGGGAGAAAATATTTGTATACAATTTTCAATTTAAGGTCTGCACACATCCGCGGTAGTGCGCTGAAAATGCACTTAACTCGAATATTTTGGGTAGAATACCGTCGGAACGACGACGTGGGTGAAGCTCGCGCGCCCTACGTTATGCATGCAAAATAGATACACCAAAAGTGCACTTTCCTACATGTATTGGCAGGCTTTACCGAACATTATTCCACTGTTTTCACTACTATAATACGAGTATCTAGGATTAACTTTATTTAACAGAGTCCGTACAGGTTTATACTTCTAAATTTGCTACGAAAGCGTAGAACCGTGTGATTTTTTATCAACACACTAGAATTTA
This sequence comes from Ochropleura plecta, assembly GCA_905475445.1. NCBI lineage: Eukaryota > Metazoa > Arthropoda > Insecta > Lepidoptera > Noctuidae > Ochropleura > Ochropleura plecta. The sequence continues at coordinate 12,443,185 of FR997731.1, read as the reverse complement.
ATGAGTTTTTAAACAAAGATTTAAAACGAAAAATGCGAGTGACAATTACATGAGCAAAATAAAACCTAGAGTTAAATTAGTTCCCAGCGCCAAAAGTAGCCATTACGATTTTGAAGCAAAAGTTGTAGCCCGTAGCGAGTTCGTAGCGCGTAGCCCGTAGCACGACCTCGGCGTAGCATTAAACCATGACACTTACGTAGAGCAAATGGCGCCAAATAGATGTGAGGACGAGTTCTTAAAGACTTAGCAAAGATTACTTTAACTCTCTTATTAGTGTCTAATTTCGTTGTAAAACTTTTCAATTAACTTAGCCAAAGGCTTTCGTGGACATTCATCTATCTACGTAGATTGAGATGAATGATTAAATTAAAATCTCTTTCGAAACCTTTTGTTAATCTTTCTTTGTGGAGACAAGAACAATGTGAGATACGATCTTGACAACTTGGAGATAATGAAGTAAAAGAATTTTTAGATGTGCCTTTATAATTTAAAGACTCGTGGCTTTACGGGGAGCATCCTAATTAATACTGTGTTTCGTGTTTTTCCCTTTGTATATTACGTAGTGGTGAGCACCACTATGGCGAGTAAAACTAAACGTGTAGTAATAGTTGTGGTTGTTGGATACTTTATATTGCGGGACGGTGTGAGAAACACTTTATTAAATTTTCAATTACGGTGTTAAGTTACGTGGGAAAAAGAAAAGCCTTTGTTTAGATGTTCTACGTGTTGCGAATATTATATTCATGAAGGGTTTACGCGGATCCGACCGAGCTTGGCCGAGCGTACGGCAGATATTGAAAAGAAAGTAAAGAAAGAATCAATCGAGTTTATGTAAACAACTCGAAAGTCGTTACGACATCTCTCTGAGATCTCATTAGACTGGAACTTAGCATAATTATTTTGCCTGTTATAGCATTTTCATTTAAAAGTCCTAAGCGAATAATCGTACCATAATGTATTCGTAGGTTGTCCTTGTTTTATTTTTGTAAATGAATGTGTAGGTTGTTTTGAATTTTATTTGAAAAAGTCTGGCCACTACATCATATCATGACATGACCGTGCTAGGAATATGACAGGCAATCTTAGTTTTTAGTATGAGACAATGCCCTCTAGATCATTCCATCAGCGACAAATAGTGCCATGCACGGAGCATCAACAATCTGGGACTGTGCATAGAATATTTTAATACTATCACTGCATTTTTAAGCTCGTAATAAACGGGTTTGGTTCATTCTAGTGGGCATAGTAGTACGTGCTATGATCTTTTCCTTGTCAGTTACGTTCATAGCACGATCATAGATCGCTATGGTGGAGTAGGGCCCTTTATTTTATTGGATTTGCCAGTATTTTTTTTTTTGCGGATGGGAAATAATCAAATTTGACGGCAAGGTTAGCGCAGTGGCTGAGCGATTGACTGCGAGCGAGAGCTGCGTGTTGCGGGTTCGATCCCCACACGGAACAAATATTTGTATGACCTACAGGTAGTTGTTCCGGGTCTGGCTGTTTGTGTATGTGTGTTTAAATGTTTGTTAACGCACCTACGATACAGGAGAAATTCCTAGTGTGGGGCACCTAGGGGCAAAACAAAAAAAACAAAAGCACTTCCCACGCTCTGCGCGGAGCGGCGGGGAGTGTCAGACTTCCACTGGCTAAAACCAACCCATGTTTCTTCTATAGCCCCTTACGTTCCGGGGCCGCGGTATCTCTTTCGAACAACCCGCAACGCCGGCAGGAACTTACCAGTACTATTCTGAGACAAAAATAAACATATAGACGTTGTTTAGAAACACTCGACCGACTACACTCGTGAACGAGCAAATAAATTGTACATTCAAGCGACTTCCAGCCGTCCATGTCACTAATAAAGCCATTCCTAGAACATAGTGTCGCATGGTGTTCAGTGACCGCGATGTGATATGATGGTGATGGCGATGGGATATGGTGTCGTGAAAACTACGGCTTGTATCGTGAAACAGCGTTTACTTGTATTAGTATGATGTGCGTCACAATAGCTAGATCCATTCATTTTTGCCACCAGATTGCATCGTCACTTTCCAAGACACGACACGACCGTGTCGCACTTTTTCACTTTTTCGATGAATACCGAAGATTTTAACGACACAATACCGCATCGGTACTTTCACGAAAGTAACATCGTGTCTTCACACTAATGTTATAAAGGGAAAGTTTGTATATCATTATGTATGTTTATTACGCCTTCACGCTTAAACGTCTGGACCAATTTAGATGAAATTTGGTATCTATACCTATTTTATGCGTTGCAAACTACCTTTATACTATTCTACCCCACCTACCTTACCTACCAACCTGCTCTACCTACCTACCTTACCTACCTACCTAACTACCCTGGCTACCTACTCTATCTAGCTACTCACCTACTCTACCTATCTAAATATCTTATTCACAAACAGAACGTGCGTCGTCAAAGGTTTTATCATACTCAACACTTCTTCTTTTTCGAATGTTTTAATTTAATATCATTAATAAAATATAATTTTATAAAACAAATCAAAAACAATAAAAATCAGACCAGCAGCTGTTCTTGAGTTATAAGTGCTCGAACAAACCCGACTTTGTTTCAAATTTTAAGATATTTAGTATGTATATGTTTTAGCCAAAACATTTCAATCCCCGTTAGAACTAAGCTCAGTTATTGAAACCCAGTATTCAAGTTCGGGTGAGGCGCTGCTAGTAATTACAGCCTATTCATCGCGGCTCAGTGGAACGACATATCCCTCACACGGCTACGTCTATGCGTTTGTGAAAGCAAGATAACATATTATTATTATACGTGTCTCGTATTCGTGTATACGACTTTAATTGGATTAATAAGGTCTCGTAAAGCTTTATGAGATGTCACCTTTTAATGTTAGGAATTCGAAAGTGTTTTGTTGGTTTGTCTTTCTTTCAGGCGGGAACAGAATGAGTTGACAACGAAATATTTCGTAAAGACATAGTTAATGGGACACTAGTGAAATATGCGATTAAAATAATATTTTTGTGGCCGAGCGATCGACTGCTGCGCTGGGTGTTGTGGGTTCGATCCCCGCACGGAACAAATATTTGTATGACCTACAGGTAGTTGTTTCGGCTCTGGCTATTTGTGTATGTGAGCTTCAATGTTTGTAAACGCAACCACGATACATTCCTAGAGTGGGGCAACATTTTAAAAAAAACTCGATAAAATAAAAGGCTCATGTTTAAATCTCCATACAGATAACACCACAGGGTGCATCTAGTTCACTGTATATTAGAAACTTACTACCAAAATATGCAATATTGATGATATGAGCTTACCATCTCCCAACAAAGTAATGTGGCCTTCTGGGTTAACCAGATATGACTGAATATCAATATTTCACATGCAGCGACTGGTAACTCGGCGCCTCCAACGTCCAATTACTGTGCAATATTGACATTATAGGGTCAGTTTCCAAACTTCATTTGAAAATGATCGCTCAGCCATGCAATGACGGTGGCTAATTCTAGATTAGTTTCGTGGATCTATAAATCAGCCGTGGCTATTATTTTAACAAGTCCCTTCTAATTTGTTCTTAAGATTTATGAGCCATGGACTCTACGTGATAGTTTTCAACAAGTGTGTGCCAATAGCAATTATAAGACTGACAGCACGTAGGTTAGTTATGCTGGTGGCTTGCCCGAAGTGAAATTTCCATCCTATAAAAAAAGTCTACTATCCTCAAAGTCTACGGCGATAACCGCTCCATTTTTGAAACGGTTTTGCTCCGATACAATGACTTATAAATTAATTGTTTGGCTCTCGTAAGGGTATCGCAATGTAATACTTCTTTTTATTTGTATGTCCTGTACTCAAAAAGGTAACAGGACACGACTGATAATGACGAAGAAAAAGATTGATACTGAAAATCATCAATTAGGAAAATCAAAGTTGTATAGCCTGGTTTTATATAACATACTTATTAAGAAGCGAATTGAGCAGAAAATGTGATTAAAACCTAAATTATATCTACACTTGAGGTCTCAAGTTCTCTTTCTCATAAGTTTCATATTAAACTACTTTACGAAGAGCATTACAAGGCACTTAAAGCTGTATTTAGTTTCTCACACGAATTGCCTGTTTTATTTAATTACAGCAATCTACTCACAATAATTCCAACGTGAGCAAATTCTTTTGATGTAAGCAAACTCCTAATGTTTGCAATGATCTTGTTTAAAGATCAAGATATGAACTCTTATAACGTAGAAATGTTTATACGAAATAGAAGATAGTAAGTTCTTAATAGAAAAAACAACGTAGCGTATTTACACTCGCAGAGATTTCTTCGCAAAAATAAAAGAACGCGATCGTTCACTTTATTTACACAAACGAGCACAATTTAATTTAGTGTAGTTTTACGAGAGTGAGAGTAGAAAATGAATGTTCAACAAAATTATGATGACGTTTATGTTTACGTGATGTCTTTAATATAGCCAAGATATTGTGCAGTATAGTCGAAAACTTCGGTTGGTTGGCTGCGGCGAGTAATCATGCTCCATTCACCGTGCACAGTACTCTGGGGGATTTTACTAGCGTCCTTTATAACGCGGTACGATCGCCAACAAAAGCGGCTACTGAAAAAATTGACGAGAACCAACTTGTTGGTAATGAAATTACACATGTTTGTTTGCTACCAACAAGTTAATATTTGCTCAGTTTATAAGGTCACCGTCTTGGTCGAAAGAAATAAAAGATGCATGCGAGCTAGCAGGTTTTCTACGTGGGCAGACAGTTTTCGTTGTTGAAATACATAGACATATTATATCGAGAATGCAAAACGTGAGGCGTGTCATGGCCGCTGCGTGTATTTCTGTAGTGTGACAAGTTGACGTTAGGATAGTACATTCCCCTCGTTTTGGATATTCTTTCCTATTGTTATTCATAAGTATAAGAATGTTGAGATGGATGTGTGGAGTGACAAGAATGGAGAAAGTAAGAAATAAGCATATTAGAGGTAGTTTCAAAGTTGTGCCTTATACAGAGAAATTGAAAGGGAATCGTTTGTCTTGGTATGGACATGTATATAAAAAAGAGAAATAAATATATAAAACAGTGATGGATGGAGAGGAACGCCAAAAAAGAGATTGATTTATTGTGTAAGGAATGATATGAAGGGAAAAGGAGTAAATGATGCCGTGACGAATGGAAGAAGAAAACGTGTTGCGCCGACCCTAAATAATAAAATGAGACAAGCGCAATAAAATGGTGATGTTATTCATTTGTATTGGAAAGATATAAGTAGCTGTTTAGTAATAAAAATATCTGAATTCCATTGTATTCTGCCGTTGGCGCCTACGACCAAATTATATTAATCATTGTTGACAGATCATGTAGCATAACCACAATTTATTAAGGTAACATTATATGTTACAATTTTTTCCTCTTTGTGGCCGAAGTTCTTTCGTAGAACATACATACTTAAATATTTATTTATACAGAACTTTTTTGCCCGCTTTTTCTTTAGACTGTAGCAAAAGATGCATTGTTATGAAGTGGCTCCAAGAAAAATAATTTCGACGTCTATAAGACAGCGATAAAATAGAGAAAATCCGACGTCGTCATTACTTATTGTTAAAAATGCTGCATTTTTATGTAATAACTATCTTTTGCCCGCGGCTTCGCTCGCGTTAAATGCGGTTTAACACAGTTCCCCTTTCCTGATTTGCAGGTACCAGCTACCTGTAGTTTTTGCCCTTGCGCCTGATTTATTGTAATAGCAAAGCCAAGTTTTCCCTTTTCTTCCCTCTTTCTCCATCATTTCTCACTTTAAAAAAAAAGCCTATGGCCGTCTCCAGGTCCCAACTATCTCTGTACCAAAATTCATCAAAATCGGTTTAGCCATTTAGGCGTGAAGACGTAACAAACAAACAAACAAAGTCACTTTCGCTTTTATAATATTAGTAAGAAGAAACACTATGTTAAACTATGTTGTTATTACATAACTCGAAATTTAATGTATAAAGATTAAAATTACCAAATAATATCAGGATTCGAGATTTCTTCCAGATCGTGTGATATCGAAATAGCTTTGTAATCTTACATCGCATTGCTTCTCTACTATGATTGAAATAACACTTTTCAAATCATTTGAATGGTATAACAATCTTCACATATCCCAAACTTATAAAATAGTGCGTCTACCTACACGGCAAGCCTCCATCGGCGAGTGTTTGTAAGCGAACTTTTTAGTGGTCGCTTAGATCTGTTTCGAGCCAATCTTTTCCTTTATATACCATATGATAGAAGTACTAAGCTAGTCGAGTAGTTATCATAAAAAATATTTTGCTCGGAAATAGCTTACTCCAACGCATCTGCTCAATATTTCTACGTCACAAGGTTTTTACGTTTTAAGTTCTTATATACCACCGTCTCCTAAAGGATTCTGGGTTGCTGCAGCTTAAGTCGCACAGAGAATATGGTATGAGTCTTATCTTGGAATAGTGCTATTCTTAAGACCTCCGTCTAACGTCATTTAAAGCTTAGAGCACTATTCCGTGACAGATCGTTTGGTATGACCATGTAGTGACTCTGTGACTTAAATTGCACTTAGCATGACGACGGGTACAAACTGACGGTTTTCTAGAACGATATGGCATTTGGGGTCTAATATAGCCGCTTTAGCAGAATCATAATCCTTACTAACATTATAAAAGCAAAACTGAGTTTGTTACGTCTTCACACCTAAATGGCCAAACCGATTTTGATGAATTTTGGTACAGAGATAGTTAGGACCCTGGAGACGGAAATAGTCTAAAAAAATGAGAAAACTCGGAGAAAGAGGGAAGAAAAGCGTAGAGAAAGGTTTTTTTCAACTATTCAAGTAACTACGCCACGCGGATGAAGTCGCGGGCGGAAGCTAGTAGGATCATAAAATGATAACGTTAAAATTCATTAAATGGTTCACAAACGCAGTTAATGATGTGAATTGTCACATTGTGACCATTTTACGAATAGTGACGTAATTCATATTATTGATGTACCATGATTCTGCTAAAACAGCAATTTTATACCCCCAGCTGATCATTTGATGACGTAAAGGGCTGATCATCATTGATATATAACATCATGCCTGTAATTCTCTAAAAATAAACCATGAACCCAGTTATGTTCTTTTACTTTCATGTCATAGGGGGAGAGCGTTTTGCCATCAACCAGGCACAAGTTCAGACTTCGGGGTTGCCACTTAGACATTTTTGATGGCTAAACCCAATAGCCGTGACCTGGGTATCGAGTCCGGGACTTCTTGCTCAGCAGAAGCGCTAAATTGTTTTTTTTAAACGTTGCCCCTAGGATTTTTCCTGTATATACACAAACAGCCAGACCCGAAACAACTATCTATAGGTCATACAAATATTTGTTCAGTGTGGGGATCGAACAAGCGACACGATCGCTCGATCGCTCAGCCGCCAACCGTGCCGTCATTATCTATGTATTCTTCTATAAGCATTTTAATTAGTTGTCTTAACTGTAGTTATTATTAGAAACGTGTCACAGACAAGTGGGCATGTCAGCTGTCTCGAACAGACGTTTGTTGTTCCACCATTCATAGCACATCATGGATACTACGAATTTCGTGAATTACTCTCGTTAAATAAATAAATAATCCTACTATTATATCACACTAATAATTTGAAGGCGAAGCTTTGTATGAGTGTGTGTTTGTTTGTTACTCCTTCACGCTCAAACGGCTTAATGGTTTTGGATAAAGTTTCGTATGAAGCTCATACCCTGGATTAACACATAAGCTACTTTTTATCCCGGTCTGGCGAAGCTAGTATTATAAATGCGAAAGTTTGTGCGTATGTGTGGACGAATGTTTGTTAATTTTTCACAAAAAACTATTGAACGGATTCCAATTAAATTTACTATGCAGATAGTTTACAATACAACCAAGATTCACACATCGGATACTTTTAACCCCGGTACTATATTTAGACATCTACCCGAGCAAAGCCACGTGCATTACCTAGTAATACATATAGAACAACGACCTAAGACTGTTGAGTTAACAGTGCGTATTTCTTGAATTATCGGTAAATCTTGTGATATTGGGTATTTCCAATATTAATTTTCATGTAAAGCAAAGCCTGTTAATAAAGCATTAATTAATGAAAACCATATCTAATTATATTCCAGGTTTATGATTATAATCAGGTTGGTTGTTCAAGGTCGTGTTTCTCAAAGGACTATGAACTTATCGACATGACTTATAAAAATTTGCTATAATAATAGCAACTTTTTATCTAAAAGAATTAAAATATTAACTTCACATTTTACCATGACCGTGTATTATCCAAATGGCGGAAATTTTCCCTGTTTCACGATTAAATCGATACTCGTTTGTAGATCCATAGGGGCTCGTCAGACCTATCGATTACAGGCCCATCCGCTAACGAAATCAACACGGTTCTGCGGGGCACGTTGCCATGGGGACGGTCCGTTTAATTAATAAATTAGAATATAAGATATTCACCTGAACCCGTTGAGGTTAGGTCCGTAGGTTTATCAGTGAGGTCCGATCCACCTGCTACAAAGATCATATAGGCTCATGTTGAGATGGGTTCCCACCACAATGTCAAAAAGAAGACATTTCATACATTTTCTGTACGCTAAGTAATTATTTTAATATCATATGTATCTGTATGTCACTGTGTGTTTCTGTGTGCTCGAAATCAGAACTAAAATATTTATCTATGAACTTACGTTGGCATTTTCGAGATTTCAGTGTTATTTGAACTTTAAAAAAGTATAAAAAGTTATAGCCATTTTGAACTAAAATTCACTGAAAAATTCTCTCTCAGGATATTATCCCAAAAATTCATAATCCCCCATTAGGATGAAGAATCACGTGCAATTCTGTCCAATTAGCCGATTTCAAATGAAAACCTTACGTAAATACTGCTTTTCGTATCAAGTTGCATTGTTCAGCTCTCTACTTGCATTCGAGGCTTTATATTATTGTAGAAGAAAAAATGAGAAATAGCATGGCATGAAATATACAAGTTTGTTAGTCTCGAAGGCAGATTATTTATTAGGTCAGGGATTGTCTTTTCAGGTCAGTTGTGGACGTGTTCTAACATTTATAACCAGGCATTAGTGATACATATTTATTAGTGATTTCTGAGTATTTAATACATCAGTGAAATACGTAATTAGTATTTAGTTTCTTTTTCTTAAATATCTCATACGTAAGTATTGTTACCTTTTACATAAGTATCCCTTCTATAAATAAACGATCAGGTTTAAAATACATAAATACTAAACCTTAATCATATACGAGACGCAAAACACGTCTCAATGATTTTCATAAAGAGGCTTATCATAAGCCGTCGATAGAGCGCCAGCTGAAATTGGGAATTTCTAAGCCATTTTATCTTTAGATTCCACGTTAGGGTTGGCAAAGAAATGTTATTGTCTGATTGAGAAAGGAAAGAGGGCAAATTGAGGTAATTAAAAGGTCTGTGAACAGACGTTGTTGGTAAGGCAGATAAATTTATTTGGGGCACGTTGTCATCGCCCACGTCCGCGGCTGCGAGTCACCGCTCCGATAACGTCACTCACACTTGACGCTACCTTGGCTTACCACTCGTTTTTACTAAGAACGAGATTAAGTATGAAGCTCTATAACTAAGTATGGCTCTTTCGTTTTTGAGGTACGTAGATAAAGGAATTGAAGCGATCCTTCAGTGGAATTTCAGCCCGTATTTTTTCGGAGACACGTTCGCCGAGCTTACAATAACGTCAACGGTATTGTTATCTATTTGTACCCGCCTCTTTAGGGCTACTTGTCATGTGCTTATGTTCAACGTGATGAAGATAGTGCAATGCTTTGTGAGGTAATCTTTTTTATGTTTCAATTTTATGTTTTAGTAATTATTTGGGTTGATCAACATTGTGCGTTTGGTAAAATTGTTTGGCATTTAGGAATGCGTCGAATCAAACAGCAACTGATAAATTAGACTCAATTAGTTTGGGTAAGTTTTTTTTTAATATTTTCTATTTTGTTTTTTTGAAGTAATCATATTAATATTATAAATGTGAAAATTTGTGAGGATGTATGAATGTTTGTTACTCTTTCACGCAAAAGCTACTCAACGTATTTGTACGAAATTTGACAAACAGATAGCGTATAACCTGAATTAACATAAACGATACTTTTAATCCCGGTAGAACGCGAGCAACACCGCGGGCATGAGCAAGTTATACAAAATATAATGCATAATCTTACCCGTAAAAAGCCATTTACATATTTACTACGGTAAGGAATATTGAGTTACGATTATCACATCTCAATTTCATACGTCAGTAACTCTTGGATCGCTAAATCCGAATTATGCAAACGACATGCGAGCTACGCCGTCGCTGGACGAGACTGCGTTCTGGAATGAATAATGGCACGTTGAATTGGACACATAATTAATTAACCACAACATGTTTACCATACTCCTTGTCAAAGAGGCTGAATGGAACGTAAATTGTTGGGTTACTATTGCCAAGCTTTTTGTTCTTTAAGTTTGATTCGTTCCTCGGTTTGTTTCAAAATTCGAATCCTACTAATTATTTTAATATTATAAATGCGAATGTTTGTGAGGATGGACGGATGTATGGATGTTTGTTACTTTTTCACGTCAAAACGGCTGAACGGATCTTGATGAAATTTGGCACAAAGGTAGATTATAGTCTTAAATAACACATAGGATAATTTGGTTTTCGATATCACCCGAGAGAAGCCGCAGATGCCACCTATCCTACTGCCTACTATAATATTATAATAATGATAAAATTTGGCCCAGAGGTAGATTATAGTCTGGAATAACACATAGGATAATTTTGTTTAAGATATCACGTGGGAGAAGCCGCGGGCCCCAGCTAGTGATATCATAATTTCTTCATAAACAATTTAGCAAAATTATTACAGATTGAGAGGCTTTTTTTTTTTTTTTTTCAGTTGGGAAATCATCCAATGACTTCCCCCGCTCTGGGCGGAGCGGGGGGACTGTCAGACTTGTACTGACTAAAACCCACCCATGTTCCTTCTGTTGCCCTTTACGTTCCGGGGCCGCGGTATCTCTTTCGAACAACCCGCAACTTTCGAACAACCCGCAACAGATTGAGAGGCTATTAGTAGTTTTTATTGCTATTCTCAACAGTGCTTTCATAATGCATAACTTTAACACTATGCGTAGAGTAATTGCGGAAGAAAAAGAGAAAACAAAACAGTTTTTATCTCGACCGGAGAGGTACCTCCGGAATAAAAATGAAATATTACTTTTCTTTGCTACTCAATCACGAACAACTGGGTCAATGACTTAGTTAAAATATAGAAGGTCGTAACTACCGCAGCAAAACAAAAATATCTAAAAGATAAACAGGAAAAATAAAAGTACTAGGTAAGTATTCTAATTCTGGAGCAAATCTTTACTTAGGTCATAATTAAGTATTAAATAACTTAAAAAAAACGCACGTAGACTCTTTTGTCTTTGGCCTAAACAAATATTATACAGCGGTACATACTTTGTAATCATAATTACTGTAATTATTCACCGTTGGATTTATAATGACACAGTTGTGCGCTGCCCGTTTAATTAAAACTGAGCTTTTAAAAGTCTTTGAAGCTGTGATTTTAATAGTGAAAATATTTGAAATCGTTTTAACTATATTATAATTTTGATGTGGCATTTGAAGTAGAGTCATGTACCAGCAATGGCTAGAATGCTATGTCGACTGTTGTTGGTTGTCTATGAAAGCGCATAGATAGGGACACAAGCAGGTCTTAATTATAATAACAAATGGGTACCCATTGTTTAGTGTTGTTCAATGTATCTTTTAAAATTTAATGATTTCTAGCTGTTGGTGTTGCCATGAAGACTGTGTTTGCATACAATGTCTATCACTTGATAAACTGGCACATTAAATAAAATTTCTGTAAGTTGGTCATGTCATGGAACTGTTCCATTTACCTTAGAAAAGAAGCTGCCAAAAACGGTTAACGACGTCACAACTATGAAAAAGGTACTAAAACTTCTAAACATCCATCTCGGTTTAGTTCATTTGCAATCAAACATCAAGTGGTTATAAAAAGAGTGTTCCATTGTTAAACCACTTGGCTATGAGCTACACGATCAAGCAACAGCTTATTGTAAGAAAATAAATTAAAGATATTGCCCAAAACATGCTACAAGTCAATACGACGCGACGCGACTTGCAATACGACGGTAATCTCACGAAGATATCAAGACGTGAAGCTCGCGCGTATCGCTTTGACGCCGAGGACGTGGACGGGGGCGTGACGTACAGCGATCGTTGGCGCCACCGGGTTGGCTGTCATTCTTCTCTCATTAGCGCCGGGCTCAGTCGGGTCGCGTACACCATTACCAACGCGACATGGTGACGCCAGCCGAGATGCAGCATCGTACGGGTTAAACTATACACGATTTACGAGAAAAATTACTCATTCAAATCATGTCGACACGATGCACGTCATATAAAAAGTTAATAGCCTCACAAGCTGTAATTAAGGTTCTACATCTACCTACATTTCATAAACGTTCACTCATATTTCAAATAGACACGAAAGTTTACAAATTATTTCGCGTTCATCATCAAAGTTGTAATGTTCTCTCGAGAATTCCAGCTTTGTAGAACTTGGGGAAGCAAATGAATGTAAAAAAGAATTGTGGCAAAATGTTGCGTAGACTGAGTTTTTATTTCAATTAATAGCAATAAGATTTAAGCATGGTTTACACTGTAGTAAATATTACTAAGATGATGACATCTTAATGATAAGGCAGTTTATACAGCTACTTACACTTTGTGTTTTCACGAGTTGAGTTCTGATATAAGTAATCGTATCGCTAGTTGCTTGTGAATAAGTAATAACAGCCTCTATCAACTTTTCTAACATATTATACTAAGCACGATTTGCATATTTTTCGTAAACAAATATTACGTAATGAGCTATGGGTTGCGGGTTGTTCGAAAGAGATACCGCGGCCCCGGAACATAAAGGGCTATAGAAGGAACATAGGTGGATTTTAGTCAGTACAAGTGACACTTCGCCCAGAGCGGGGCAAGTTATTTGACGATATCCCATCAGTAAAAAAGGTACTTAGCTATTTATCCTGTGTGAAATATGTATTGAGGCTATTTTTTAACAAATAATTTTTCTCGTTCTGGGCGGACCGGGAAGGAGTGTTAAACTTAGACTGACTAAAACCCTTCAATGTTTCTTCTTTTGCCCTCTGTGTTCTGAGGCCGCGGTATCTCTTTTGAATAACCCGCAACTTCGGCAGGCAGCTAGATATATAACCTTAAGTAGTTTCTACAAGCGCGTTAGCGTATGTTAAGTTGCAAGGTTCATGAATAAAACAATACCGTGTCGCGAAAACCTGCTTTCATCACCCTTTCGAGTAATCAATCCAAAGTTTCTAGCCTAGTCTAGCCAGTAATTTATACATGACAACTATGGTAGGCGAAAGGCCGTTCCTTTATTATAGGGAGACGCTTTTGTCCACAAGTTAAGTTATTCGGTTCATGCAAGTTCAACTCCGCGTACGCCGATGCCCCTATATCGGATATCTTTATTGTTATACTTTAGTTTACATGGAAGTAGCAAATTCTGTTGGAATTAAGTTCGACCTTTTTCAATTCGGAAACTAAAATAAATATGATGACTATTTTCAGACACGGAAAAACATATATAATAATGATGATACATAATATTGCTCTATGTTTGGCTGACTTTGCTTTCTGATTTTCCTTAGTCCTCAGTTCCAATCAGCTATGCCTAAATATGTATTGCGAATTAACGTTCGACGGATTAACACGCCACCGCAGTTAACATTGAAATAAGTAAACGAAAAGCAACCGTTAGGGAAGAAATATAGAGGTGAAGATTTCGGCCATTTCTGCTTACTTAAGATTCGACGAGCCTCCCTAAAATACTTCGGACCATAGTGATTTCCCTTGTAAGTGATTATTACGGAGCTCCTTTTGTTACAATGTGAACAATAGAAAAGTTCTACATGAGCTATGTTTGTTTTGATCCCCTCTTATACCATAAAACTACGATACTTACTCATAAAAATGAACGACATTGTTTTTTCAGACCTTGACTTCTTATCAAAACAGCTCTATAAACATTTTAGAGTAGGTTATTTCTAACCACAAAATATAGACGCAATTAAACTTTTAATAGATTTCTCATTTTGTTTCGATCGTTTTGCATATATGTAAATATATTCAAAAGCGTGCTTATCCCCAGTTAGTCCCGTGGACGGTTCTGTACGTTGTCAGCACATTTTAATGGAGCTCGCGGCACTTTTGACATCGCGTAGCCCGCCTTCGCACATTCGTGCTGTGTGAACGACGCTTTTCTACTTCACGCTTTGACTCTGTAGTTTGGAAGAAATCTTTCTTATGTACCGTCCTGCTTTGAATTGTAAAGTAATCTTGAATGGAGACGCTGAAAGATATTATTATAAATTCAGATCATGTTTACGAGTGGCGATGTTATGGCTCACGGGATTTGCGGTCAGGAGCCCCTATTTCCTTTACATTATGCTATTTACGAAAATAGCTGAAGCTTTTGGGCTATTGTTGGTTACGGACTTAACCGTATTCATCGGTAATTCTCGCTCCATCTGTTTTGGAGCAATTGTCTTTTCTAGACCATTGCTTTAGCGATCTTACGAATATATAACCTCTTTTTGTGTTTAAAAAACACTTTATTTTACTTTACCATTGAATGTACTTCAAAGATAGTTATTTTCGGTTTCTGCTCCACTTTAGGCTTACGGCTAAACGCAAGCCTATTTAGTAACTTTCTATTTCCCATCATTTCATGTATAAAAATATATAGTATTCTATTTCCCTAGTTCCACTAACGCCATTTAAGTATATCCTACGGGCATTTGTTCATTTAAATGCAGCAGTTAAGGTGAAAGCTCCAACCTACCCGCGAAATTCAAATTTTCTTACGTTTTTTGCAATTTTCAGGCCAGTGCTAGGTTGTATGTTGATTAAAATATTATTCGCGGCTGTAAGACGTATGTAATTATAGAATTATAATCATCAAAATCAGCAATACAACCCTCCAAGTTCATAAAGCTGTAGGAAAGACTTTTTCTGTTTTTTTTTTGTTCCTACGCCTTTATGAACTTGGAGGGTTGTATTGGTGATTTTGATGATTATAATTCTATAATTACATACGTCTTACAGCCGCGAATAATATTTTAATCAACATACAACCTAGCACTGGCCTGAAAATTGCAAAAAACGTAAGAAAATTTGAATTTCGCGGGTAGGTTGGAGCTTTCACCTTAAGAGAATGACATTCGCAGATGGTTTTATAACAAACAGTTTTTGAGCTCCCCAGTTTTTCACGTAGCGGGTGTTTGTGGCACTCCATTTAATTGGAGAGATCCCTCTATACGTATTTTTCTTTAACACAAAGAAATCTTTGTAGGTATCTGTACTGTGGTTTGTGTATAATTACGAGGCCCGTATCAGTTCAAATCAGGTATCAATCGGTGTTTAAGCTGCTTATTGTGCAGTATGTGTTTTAATATTTTTACAACAGCTTTCATAAAATAGGTTGAAAATTTTAATCCATTCGATTTAATTTTGGAAACTTTCATTAAAATTTTTGCTTCACTGATGATTCCGTTCAAAAGGCCCCATCTTCCCTTTGATGACAACAAATCATCTGGAATTCCTGCTATCCTACAATAATTCATCAAAAAGAACTGAAAGATTAAAATCGATTGATCTTTCAAAACAAAAAATCTGTTTCCGCATTTGCCAACAGACAATGAATTAAATCAAATCGTATACCACAGGGCTTAAAAACGATTTGTGCTATGCGGCCTTAAGTGAACATTGATCTAATGAAATACCTTTCAATTGTTGGCGTAGCTCCTGTACGGGCGATCCGTTTTATTTCACGGTGCACTCGTTTGTTTGAAAACGCAGCTCACAAGCTGAAAGCTCAGCTATGCTAAATGTTCTAATAATTTGTTTTGAAGAAAAAAAAACAAATGACTGCAAAGCTGTATTGCGATGTGCATTACAGCAGTTTTAACAAGGGTTAAAATTAAATGTTCGAGCCGGAATAATTCGGCACAGCCAGGCGGGAAAATGTACAGTCGATTTTGCCGCTCGGCCTGTGCCGACATAGTTTGACCAGGTGGGGCCTTAGGGCAGGATCATTTTAATGTCATTGTAGTGTGGGAAAAAGACATAGCTATGCAGGATGTCTAGCTTTAAGACATCATGCCAACAACACCGAAGTTCAAAGGAAACGTCACGCATATCAAAACTGAGAAGTTGTACTTTTAACTGCCAGTTTAAGGAAACATTTACGCGATAAACATACGAGTTATCTTTACGGATGACGTCATTACGTTTTCGGTGAACAAAACGAAATTAAACGTAGCGCGGCTTTTAAGCTGTCAAAATAAAGACTCAAGTCCATCATTCACCCGATGTTAGAGGAAAAGAATAACAGTGTATCGTCCCACCATAGTTTACAACCTGTCAGTTGGGAGACGGGTAATCAAATGAGGCTCGTAATCGATCGACCGACGGCCTACCTATATCTTTGTATGTTTTTTTTTATCTACCATAGCGTTTTTAGTATTAATCTCTGCGAGATTTTTCTGTAGACTAGAGACGATCTGAGGAAATGCATCTATTTGTCTTTAATCTTTAGTACAAATAAGAATCAAATTACTAAAAGGTACTTTAATATTAATTTCAGTACCAATAACTTAAACATAAATTACATTTTCTGACACAAACTATCATCAAATTCGGTTTAGCAGTGAAAACTGACTAGGTACTAGGAAGATTAATAAATCTTTTAATCATCATCTTGTTTAAAAATTGAAAAAGTAAATAAATCGTCCTAATTCATGTCGCATTATTGCATATAGGTACCGTAGAGGTTTTACAACTCACATCAAAACTTAAACTAGGCTGGCTGTTTATAATGGCATTCGGATCCTCAAAATATTTAAAAGGAGAATCGGAAAAAGTAGAACAGCTTCGGTGTTTAAAAATACATGTTGTTGTTAATATTATGTTATTTTAAAAATAAGTAGTATAAGTCTAATCATATGTAAAAACAATATAGTATAAACTAAAATCTGAGGTTGCGTGACGACCTAGACGCATACCGCGGGGATTGGTTCGAAGTGGCGCGGGTCAAGAATTAGTGGAAAGACTAGGAGGAGGCCTTGAGCCAGCGTGGGACAGACCGTTTTCGGTTATTACAGTACCGATATATTAGATATTTTCACGGATCAGCATCAATTAAATAAGTAGTTTCTAACAGTCCCACAATAATTAAATTTATCCAATGGCTATTTTAAATAAAACACCAAATAAAGTTCTTTCGTGGACTTTCCCATTTGTTATGCATACCGCGCCTCTTTGTAATCGGACAAAGATTTTTCAGTCATGAGCGACTCCTAAGAATCCCTTTGGACTCTTTGATGAACATACTTTTCTTGTTTAAATAAGACTTTGAATGTAAATATAGCTTGTTTAGGCGGATTCGCGGTTTGTTGTGAAATTGCTGAATGATGATAAAACTCTTGCAACCTAAGATTTGAAGGGAGCGGAATGGTTGAACCAAATTCAGTTGATTAAAAGTTAATGTAGAGGAAGGAAAGTAGAAAAGAAATGTAAGTTGTGGTCGTCCATTTTTTATACCTAGAACAAGCCTCAGTGAGTTTTGATTGTGTGTAAGGAGATCAAATTCGCAAATCAATTACGTGAATATTATTAAACCGCTGGGTATTGGTTTGAGTGATTGATTTATTCCTTTCTTGCGTAATGGTATCTATTTCTTCCCAAAATTCTCAACACGATATGCTTTCTCAAATTTCCTTTTGTTATCTAGTGCTTACGTAAATACCTTTATACAATTTAACAGGGTCTGTTGTTTGGTCAAGTTAATCACAAAACCTTATATTTACCTTTTAAAGGGGTAAATTGTGGTGTTAATCCCCATACAGAATGTTTATATTGTTTCAAGTTTCAACCCAAACGGCTTAAATATACGTAATTGTTTATCGGATGAATAAAATATTTCACCGATTCTCCACGCTGAATTCTCGAACAGTGAGTTGATTAAAAAAGGTACGTTGAAATATGAGTGTAACGTTATAAAATGTAGCTATCGGAACATCAGTCTTTAACAATTCTTTTGTATTCGTCTTGTAGTTTTTGATATGGGTACATATTATGTTGCACATAGTATGTATGTACCCATATCATATTTACAAAGTCACCCTGGGATAGTGTGAATTTGCAAATACATGTGTTATGCTTACTTGCGTAATTAAATTTATCCTTACTAATATTATAAAAGCGAAAGTGAGTTTGTTTGTTTGTTACCTCTTCACGCTTCAATGGCTACACCGATTTTGATGAACTTTGGTACAGAGATAGTTGCGAACCAGGAGACGGACATAGGCTAATTTTTTTAAGAAAAAGTGGGATGTAAGGGAGAAAAAGGGAAGAAAACGGAAAAAGTAGCGTTGCTATTACAAATCAATAAGGCGCAAGGGGAACTGTGTTACCCCGAATTTAACGCGAGCGAAGCCGCGGGCAAAAGCTAGTTTAAATATAAAATTTAGGTATTTCTATGTTTTGCCGTCAGCGGTGTACAAATATTAAATGAAATTAAAATTCAATTTATAAAAGGTGGAAGCAGCTTTCTACCATAAAATGTTCTTCACAAAGTTAACATTGAATTGTTAGAAAAAAATATATTTATTTGTAAATAACAACTTGTTAAAATAAAGTTATTGTTTTAGGAAACATCTTTACAAATTAATCAGTCACAGATTAATGCCCGTCGTCTTTATTGCTATAGTAAGTGAGTAAAATACTAGTATAAGAGTTTTTAAAATCATTTAACTCGTTTCTTTCTCTTATATGGTAAGGTATTTTATTGTATATTTTTAAGGTCCCACGTATTAAGTGGCGAGCCTATTGAAATCAACCGGGTACAATTCCAGACTCCGTGAAAACCCAATAACACTTTGTACAACCTGGGAATCGAACCCAGGGCCTCACGCTCAGCAGTAGTGTTGGCAGCCACTAGTAGACCAACAGTAGACAATAAAAAGAAACTTCAAAGAAGGAAGGTAAACTAAATTAAGAACTAAGTAATATGGAACTAGCAAGTTTCTAACCACAGTAATAAGAAGTAGAAAACTATATCAGTGAGGGTCCGCCCATACATGGCACCTTCAGGTCTATAAATCTTAATTTCCCGCCAACAAGCCCCGTGAGCCAGTAAGGTCAAATGAAACTAAATGAGCTCTTTTAGCACCTCCAAAGTGACCGGTTTATGTTAAAAGAAAGTGACATTTATCCTAATCGAACATAGAAGACAAAGTTGCGGAATGACCTAACAAGTTGGGTTCTGCTCTTCTTAAATGAAACGAAAATGCGTTTCGACTGTTTTTCAAAGATATTTACTTAACGTATTTTAAAACACTTTTAATGATATTCGGTATAAACATGGGACCACCGTTATGTGTAAATTTGGTGCCCAAGCAATATAAATAAAATTTATCAATTTACCTTGGAAATAATAAAAATAATTTTGAAAATCGGCCCAAAATTTACGGAGAAATCAGGTTACAAACAATTGAATTGAGAACCTCCTCCATTTTTTTAAGTCGGTTAAAAATAAAACACTTCACCCAATAAATTCATTTATTTTAATAATCACTATTTACACTTCTAGAAGTTTGCCAAGTTTGTTGGTTTTGTGGGATAATCTCGTATTTGGCTCTACACAACCGTTGTCCTCGAATCTCGACTCGCAGCCGAGCACCAAACAAAATGGAATTTCCATTATTTTCTTTTGATCTCCTACCCTTTATGACACTGGTATTTAATGTACATAGTTTTGGAAGTAAGTTCTTTGAGTTTCTGTTTTATGTTTTTCACAGTCAAGTTTCTCCTAAATTGTTAAATTAGATGAATGTACGAGTTTGACGCCTTGCTTCTTTTTTACTCATTGAAAAAATACAGGACATTTCATGTTATTGTATTTTCTCAGTACCTCAAAAAACACGCTAAGTCGATTGTAGATTTTTGACAGACATTGCAGGTAGTCAGTGGCCTGAAATTCTGACACCCAGTCTTAACAAAGGGGTATCGTAGTACCCAGTACTAACAGGATTGTGGAAGTCACACAGTCAATTGCTCCATGTAAAATACTGGTATTCAGCTGCATCCGTAGACTGAAAAGGTTAGGCAGTATATTACCAATATTTTTCTACAGAGGTGTAAACAATTATTAATTGACTAGCTGGCGCCCGCGGCTAAAAAAAAGTATTCTATGTGTTATTCAAGGACATAATCTACCTCTGTGCCAAATTTCATTAAGATCCGTTCAGCCGTTTTGACGTGAAAAAGTAACAAACATACATACATCCATCCATCGTCAAAAACATTCGC
Source organism: Ochropleura plecta (assembly GCA_905475445.1). Taxonomy (NCBI): domain Eukaryota; kingdom Metazoa; phylum Arthropoda; class Insecta; order Lepidoptera; family Noctuidae; genus Ochropleura; species Ochropleura plecta. The sequence continues at coordinate 12,422,661 of FR997731.1, read as the reverse complement.
ATTTATAATATTAGTAGGATTGAGCCAACTTTAGGTCCATATATTTCTATTTCGGGCAAAGTAGTGTGACTATTTGTTCTAAACAAAACTTCAAAGTTGCCGTCAATGTTTGGTTATGTTGTCGTGTAAGTACCAACATGTAAGTTTTTCTTACCCTTTTTATGTTCCTAAGGAACCCTTAAAAGCTTTTTAAGGTCCTTCTGACCGGACAGAGTTGATGTTGACGTAATTTATTTTATTAGTTTCAGTAGAAGTTAGTCGTAAAGAAAGTTTAGTGTTGAGCGGATTTAAGTTGCTTTTTGTGTTTATTAATTGGATAGCCTTTATAAAATACGTAGCGATTACGTAAATACTTGGTTTATTTGTTATTTTAACAGTTATTAGGTTATGAGATCACGACGCCTTTTTTGTAAATAAACATACCTAATATAATACAGTTTTTTCATTAGTTCACTTTAATAAATGAAAGTCCAAAGCTACAATGAACGTTCTTAATAAATCTTTATTAAATTGATTATGACCTACAGCAATGTAAACCTAATACTAGTAATATCCTGAGTACAAGGGCAAGCTGAAAGAAAAAGCCGAGTGTTTGTGTTCAGGATCTAATCATGAAGAATAAACAACGCCCTTTATTAACAGGTCATACATTCAATCTCATTCGTTCTCATTCAATAATGAAGTACGAATCGAGATGTTATCTATGGGATTCATTGGTTTACTTAATGTGCACAGATTAAATATCGTTCTCCCTTTTGCTAGGAATCAATCAGTTTTATATAAAACGGGATCTATCGATTGAGTAAATATTCGATTGGTAAACTAATAGCTTTGTAAAAGCCTTTTCCTTGAATACGGGCTAAGTAAATAAATGGGCCTGTCTTTTGACCTTTGAATATTTACTTGTCAATTAGGCTAGCCTCATTTACTGGAAAAATGCTTTAGTTTTTGATGTTTTTTTGTTGTTGTTTTTTTTAAAATTTATTTGATTTTGCATGATTTAATTCTAGTATACAATAACAGATAAATAAACTAAATTCAACTAAAATTATTAAACATACTAGGTACCTAACTTATAAATAAATTAAAAAATAGCGTCAATAAGTTCGTCCTCAACGCTGTCAGTTGGCAATGTCCCCAAGACACTGGCCGCGTTACCACGTTGTATGGCAACGCTAAGTCTCTGGCCAAAGTAAAAGCCAGCCCTTGGGTCACGGGAAGTGTCAACCAAACGTTTTGATATTTCCTTAAAAAGGCTGTGAGCATAAGGTCCCCACGGTCCCAGAGTTTCAACCCCAAACGGCTCGAAAATATAGTTACCAATAAGGTTACTATATTGTTATTTTAAGATTTTATCCACGTGTATGTGGCACTTCAAGCCTCATGAAATAACTTTACAAAAACGTACATAAATGTCTAATACAAAGGTATTCAATAAATAATGCTTATCTTATGGCTTTACTATGAATAGGTGGTATAAAATTTAAGTTTCACACCTCATGGAATAAATAACTACAAAGTGCAGCGACTGCTTCGTTGGTGTCGCGGTCTCAAGCGCGACTACAGAGCAGCAGATCTTCAGTTCGATTACCGGGTCGGGTAAACTGTTTTTGGGTTTTTCCATCACGAATTTAATAGTAGCAGCCACTGAGTCTGGATTTGTGCCCAGGTAAGGGCTTTTTTTGGGGTGGGAAATCATCAAATAACTTACCCGGGGGGGGGGGGGGTAAAACTCACCCATGTCCCTTCTATTGCCCTTTACGTTCCGGGGCCGCGGTATCTCTTTCGAACAACCCGCAGCCCCGGCAGGCCAGGTAAGGGCTCACGATAGGCCCTATTACATGGGACTAAAACATAACTGGATAATGTGGGGATACCTCCACATTATCCAGTTATGTTTTAGTCTAACTTAACAAATACTTGTTAGGTACATTACTGCCACGGTTTATATTAATTACTTTATTTTTTTAAATGATTGATTTCTTCTTTTATTCTGGAAGCTCTTAATGATCTCCCTTTAGCAACATCGTTCTCACATATTTGTATTATCTCGACATGAATGATATGACCATGATATTGTAAAAATATTATGACTAATAAGAGTGTCCATGGAGTTTCTTGCCAATTCTTCTCCACAGAGATGAACGCTTTGGAATGGGCAACTACGGTACTTTCACAAGTTATGATGCCTTGTGACTGGGACTGTAGCTTCATGTTTTTGTTTTTTGCCATTCAAAATCCTTACTTCCTTACTAATATTATAAAACCGAAAGTGAGTTTGTTTATTACCTCTTCACGCTTTAATGGCTAAACCGATTTTAATGAATTTTAGTACAGAGATAGTTGGGAACCAGGAGACGGACATAGGCTAATTTTTATTAAAAAAAGTGGAATATGAGGGAGAACGACGGAAGAAAAGGGAAAACTTAGCGTTGCTATTACAAATCAATAAGGCGCAAGGTCAAAAACTGCAGGTAGCAGGTACTGTGTTATACCGAATTTAAAGCGAGCGAAGCCGCAGGCAAAAGCTAGTTGCCTATAATTGAGTTTGAGTTCAAAGATGGATGCATAAGAGATGATATACAAAATGAAGTATTCAATGGAACTTTTCAGCAAGACGCTTGCATAGAGACTTGTTCAATACGCTTATTTCAAATTCATTTCTTTATTTCGTCGTATATCTTATAAGATCGGCTGTACATAATATTAATGCATTATAGTTTATTGCATAGGGCTCTAAATGGATTCCCTCGGGCACTTTAAAATGCACTCCACGTGATACTAAAATAATCGAATGATAAAACTTTTCCATCCATATTGTAAACAACTTTGTGTATTGTAGCATATTTTATAGTTTTTATCTTGTTAGACAGAAAGTTCTACTGGAAACTAAAGTTTTGAGAGTTAGACAGTGTTTCAGTACATTTTGATAATACTTTGACTGCGTGTATGCATAGGGCAATAGTATCTAAGTCTTTTTTTTGCGGGCGGGAAATCATCAAATAACTTCCCCCACTCTGAGCGGAGCGTGGGGGAAGTGTCAGAGTTGTAGTGACTAAAACCCGCCCATTCCTTCTATGGCCTTTTACGTTCCGGGGCCACGGTATCTCTTTCGAACAACCCGCAACACCGGCAGGCAGTGGCCCTGGCAGGCCCTTCTGCTTTGCTGGCATCTCTTTGAGGCGCGTGTGGAACACTAACGCGCTGTCGTCAATTAATGGACGGTCTTGATTAAGCCTTTAATACTTTTTTATTCGCCGTTGTTCCACGGCTTTGCAAAAGTTTCTCCCATTCCTTTCCAACTCTGTCGTTGTAATGCTTTCTCTGACGATCCAGACAGAAATGAGTCCAAATCGTGACGCCAGCTTTGCTTGGGCCTGCGTCGGTGACGTCGATCGTTTTAGGCACGCTGTGTGACGACTCAGGCGTCTATCCTGAGTTATCCTGTAAATGTAACCCCATTCCCATTTTAACCTCGCAGACTTCTCGCCAGCATCGACGATGCCTGTCTTTGACCGTATACTACGCATTTAATCGATAAGTTATTTATTTAAAATGCTACGCTCCATCGCTTTTTGGCAAACCTTGAGTTTTATAATTCTAAAAAAGCTTGCAAACGCAAGCTTGTTACAGAAATAAGCTTGCGTTTGGTGGCAAATCACCTGATTTGAAACGATGGTGCGGTCTAGTGTGGAACATGTTTGCCTTGAAGAAACCGATTGACTCGAATTTTGAAGACATTTGGATCATAATGATCGGGGAACAGAGAACCCGGCAGTGAATCTCACAACTGTTTCAGTTGAGTTTAGACTTTTGAGCCTTAGTTAATCTAAACTACGCAATCTATCACACCATATATGACTTTTTGTGACCAAGTTCGGCCAAGTTCGCCCGACTATCATAGTGTCGACTATTTCTCGCTAAAACTTTCTAACGAAAACACCAAATTGTTTCGCTACACGGCTCTCTGAATTTTTTATCATTTCCTGAGGTGCGGCAAAGTTTCACACTGTGTTGAGTTTTCCTCCTTCAAGTGCAGAAAAAGTTTTACAAATGTGGTGGAGTCGCATGCCCTTCACGACACTTCAAATGCTTAAGTAATGATGCCATTGACCGAAAAAATACGCTTTAAATATGTAAAGTTTTCTTTTCAACACTTCGAGATTCAAATCTATCCGAGTTAAATATGCCTGGTGTTGTTCATCGTAGTACTTAATTTCAGAAAATTGTTAGTGTACATATCTCAGTGTAATGTGAAATTCATATCTTGTTTCTACATTTTCTAATCCCTAAACATGCATATTGCAAAGCTTCAGAGATCAACCGTAAGTAGAAGAGTATAATTATAAAAGCAATGGTACGTCGTTAGCATATATATACTTTCTCTTTACTATGCAGATTTACTTCGTTTGGAGTTGTGACCCAATCTCTCCGTATTCTTTTTTCGGAATAATTAACTTAATTATTTTAATGGGATAGGTCCTTTGCTACCCGGCTAAGAATAGATCCCGTCAAAGAGATTATATCAGACAGCAGCATTCAGCTTTTCATTCTGTTATCAGTACAGAAACCAAAGAATAAACGTTATTAGAAAACACTTAACGTTGTTTTTTCCTGAATCGTTGGATTATTAAATAGGTAATAAATGAAAAAGTGGTGGAAAGTCGTAACGGTCGTTAGTGGTTAATAGTTCAAAATTATATACCTACGTCGTGAATGAAAATGAAAAAACTACGCTTTTTCTATTAAATAATCCAGCTTTACCTTCTAGAATGTTCCCCAATACATTTCATATTTCAGCACAATTTATATGTTAATTAACTCATTTAAAAACCATTTACTAAAAAGAAAACGACATTCTAACTAGGATTTATCTTATTATAACTTTTACTTACTTAAATAGTGTCGTTCTTTTTTAATGTTGCCATATAGGTAATTATATGGTCAGAGAGCTTTTATTTTCCCGGTAAGAAGGTGTATATTTTCAGAGGTTGCAATTTACATAATTGAGCCCGCCGTTAACTTGCCAAAAGTCTGTTTTTGTATCAGATAATATTAGATTTCTGCCTTAGGGTATTAATCGAAATATCGGCGCATTATAATAGGCAATTTAAAAGGCTTACGTATCCATGGATGTATTCGGATCATTAAAATAATATTGTTAGGTACAAGTAACATTCTCAAACTAGTACGGTACCTATTTGTTTTTCCTTGAGAGAAATCAAAATTTCTCTTACCTTAAATTTGGATATTGAATTATTTGGATGAGAAAAGAGAGAGAAATCAATAATTCAAAATGGATTTTGAATTATTAATTTCTGCGTTCACTCTGGACGCTCTGAATGTGCATTGTGCACGTTTAACCACATCGTTTTCCCATATATGTATAATCTCGACATGAAAGATCTATTCATGATCTTCTAAAAATCGTATGATTCAAAAGAGTGTCCATGGAGTTTCTTGCCCACTCTTATCTACAGAGATCTCCGTTTTAGAATGGGCGACTACGATATTTCACAAGTTATAATGTGTTGTGACTGGGACTGTAGCTTCATCTTTTTTTACATTCAAATGTGCCTGTAACGGCCTAATTGAAATAAATGATTTGAGTTTTATTCACGTACAGTCAGCAAACCAGGGCAGGTAACCAAGCTCGTCTGATTTAGTTGTATTTTTCTTAGAATCCGATGTACTTTTTCAAAGCAAATTTAACTCATTTTATGTGTTTGTTTGTTTTCTTGCAAATAATTCAACTTTATCCGAAAACATTCATTTTTTTTACTGTATCTGATGTGTGTGACTGGTGGCTTGTATCTTACGCTGACTTATTTTAACTTGCCACGTTCTTACGCTTGGCATGTCCTGAGTCGGGTCCATATTTGTATCATTCCGGTGAATCAAAACTTTCGTCGCTTGTCACCATTTCAACGTATCATGATCGGTAGATTTAGTGCGAAATATTCGTATGATGGCGTCATGGGTTTTCCCAATGTGAATCTTTTCATAGATATTGGCTGGTGTAAATTCGTATGACTAGTATGGCCACGTCTTTGTGAATTACCTGTGGGTATTTGTTTTTTGACCAATGTATTCGCAAAACTGAAACGGTTTTGGACACGTGTTGACATGACAACGAGTTAAGAGAGAGTTTGGGTGAGTAAAGCTCTGAGGATAGATTCATTATAGTGGTTTTATGACAACGCATAAATAGGTGTTGAACACAATGCGGTAGTTTATGATGATGATATGATCAGGCAGACCAAAACACCTCAGTTTCACTTTTTTACGCTAAAACTTATGATAGCGGATGCTTTAAAAAATAATATTAATAAGAAAATTATGTAGTTTTATTATAATAATCTTAGAACAACAAATTCTCAAGGATTTGTGAAGACACGAGTCACCAAGTGGCAAAAGGGTTTAACTAATTATGTTGCGTTTCATTTCTATGAGTGAGGTGACAGGCAGATTTTTGCGAATCTTATATTCGAGACATGCAATAACAAACAAGTAGTCTTGCCTGGCTGGTTGGTACATGGCAGAAAAATGAAGATTTGACGTAATTCAAACCTCCATATTGATTTTTAATGATTTTTTACTTAAATCGTATCTAAATACGGTAGATTTGTGATGTCTATGTATGTCTATATAATTAATAATTCATTAAAAATCGCATTAAACAGCATTGTTCTAAAACAATGCTTGTAATAAACAGCGGACATTAAATTTGAATACCTACGCAACTAAATGATTCTGTCCAGATTTCCGCCACATTCTATTATTATAATATAACGTAAGCAACGTGGACTTTTATTTATACAAACTTTTAAACAGCCGTTTTGAACTAATCTAAGACGATCATAAATATTATGCCTCTGTATAGGATCGTGGTTATTTTTAACTGGTTGGTACTTGCTGCGCCTCATTTAGCGATCCCGATTTACCTGCTGGACAAGAGATTCCAGGGTTTTTACGGGTGCGAAGGAATTGGTAGCATACATTATTCATTTCCACCAACCCCAATAAGTGTCACTGAGTCAACAACTGCTGTTGAAAAACTCAAAGGTTCAAGAATTAAACTTTGGTTAAGTCAAACAAACTTTTCACTTATAGACAAAATTAAAAATTTACGAAAAACTTCGTGAAACATTTAAGAATGCAATCTCGGTTACAAATGGCTGAATAATTAAGTATTTTAAAGTGTCACGTCACTTTTTCATGAATAATAGTTATAATACGAAATCTGTCCGTTAATTTAGAAGTAAATACGGTACATCTACACGTCAAAGGTTCGGAGTGAAGCATCCGTATCTTATCTAAGGGATGTCCAATAGAGTGGCGTCATCATTGTGTTGGAGGCATTGTATGTCAGTTACATTTCAATCGCGAACTGAGACAACGGGGGACAGCGAAAACTTGCGACTTGATTATTTTCTTCATTATTTTTTTTTTTTTTAAGTACATATTCTAATTACTACACATTTAATTGTGTAGCATTCTGCAACTATTGTTACTCGCCGACTTTTAAGTGACCTTGTTTTATTTAATTTAATTAGTAACCAATAACGAAGCGATATAAAGAGTGTCATCTAAGAAATGTTCATTACTACTTTTAGGGTGGTTTCCAGAAGTAGATTTGTAGAAAAGGTAGAATGTGGTAGCTACAGTAGTTACTAACAGTATTCATAAAGACACGGCTCGTGCGACGTGTATAGTATTCAGCATCTATTGAATAGTGTCGATGTAGCGGCCTCGCGACAACTTCTGTACTATCTGTTTCGTTTCCCGCCAGCGAGACAATTTAACTTGACAACGTGGACTCTATAACAAAGGCTGCTCGCTCTATTTAGCGCTCAGCCTCTGCCAATGGCAGAATCGTTGATTTTAAACGCTTTTCTCGCGCTTAAGTCAACATAGTTTTGGTTGAAATTAAATCAAACGTAATTTTTTGCGAAGGTATTGATTGGATTTCGTATTCAGAAAACAAATCATAAGACAACCATAAATAAAATATCTATAAAAACTTCAAAAGTTTCTTAAGTTTAACAATCCTTTGGAAGAACGGATTTCCATTTAATCCTAAACTAGTCGTCTGCTCTCAACAAGATTTGCCAGTTCAACACCCGAATAAATATTTATTCGGAGTTTAACGTTAAAAAGGAAGTCCAAACACCCTTAATCGTGCAAATACTGAATGTACGACATTCGAGTGAGACGTTACGTCGACGTTACCGTGTGATGTGGAGGAATATTTGTAAGCGTTCTTTGTATGATCGGGAACGAGTGTAAACACGGGTGCGCGGCGCGCGGCGTCAGGCGGGGAGGGTCCGCGGCACTCGGGCGGCCGCCGCCGCGCGCTCCGCCCGCACCATGTCGGTGCGCGTAGACCATCGTGACCGAGACAGGTTCTCGAGGCATTCTTCCCGCGCTTCGGTAGATCTTGCTTTTCCAAGTAGCTCAACACGAGACCACTCGTTCCGCTCGGTGCATTCGGCCCGCGTGCCGCGAGCAGCGAGCGATGACTTGATGGTGCCTGTGCGCACGCTGCGATCGGCGTCATGTCGCGTGGCTCCCGGTGCGCCGCACCGTCTCCGGCGCCACCACTCGTCGGCAGCAGAATGCGAGCGCGCGCGCCGGTCCACCCGCCGGCACACCCTCGAGCTGCCCAACAGTCGTGGACCCAGCGTCCGCAGCCGCTCGCCCGAGCCGCCACCGCCACCCCCGGAGCCCGAGATCCTGCCAGAGGACGCCGGGAAGGAGGCTCGACGGCGGCGCGTCGTGGCGGCCGTCGCCGCATCGTTCTTCGCGCTGGCGCTGGCGTCGGTGCTGGTGGTGGTGGTGACGCTGACCCACAGCTCTGTGCTCCGCGCACACAACCAAACGGCCAAGTACTACACGTTCTCCGTGCCGCCGCACCATCCTCTCAGTGAGCCCCGTTCATGTTGCCCCACCGTCGCCCCTCCCGCTTCGCATGCGACTGTCTCCGACCCTGAGTGCCAGGGGCTGCGAACGTCGCCGAGGCGGCTCGGCTGCACATCACCGCCACCATATGCGGTATATAATATTGTCAATACACACATGAACAATCTATCTGGGGTCCTTGACGACAGAATGCCAGAGTGATCTCGTTCATCACCATAGCTTCCTAGTGAACGTCTCATTTACAAGACTCGAAAGCTGATAGGGCAATGAATGAGCACAGAAGTTAATAAAGGCAGACAACTCTGTCAATATAAGCTTCTGTAAAAATAACATGATCATCGTACGCATTGATGGTGTTGAACGGAATCGCCTGGTTTCTATCAAATCGGCCTCAGTCCATCCAGGCCACACAAGCTACGCACGTTCGCAACCCCCTTTCTGCATGATTAGTTACTGTATAATATAGATGTCACGTGTTTGTGATGGTAAATGTTACTGTTATATTACTTTTAATTACAGCTGTCTTGTATCAAGTTCATAAATTATGACTTGCTACAATTATTATTATAAACTGTCGAAAACATACGGTACACTATGATATAGTGTTGAAATAATTATAGCATCTATTTGCCACGTCTTTATGACCATACATACGTTATTTCCAACGGCTATAAATTGTACCTTTTACTGTACTTACATGTAATACGTTTTGAAATAGCGTATGTAATTACTTGGTTTATTGCTGTTCATCAAATACCTAATTTAATGATCTGGCGTTCCAAAACCTTAAAAACTTGACCCTTGTGTCTGAGTCGAATAATCAGGAAAAACTGGCACTCGGTATTTCTATCAAAACGTCTCCAAATACGAAGTTATCAACAGTCGATTATGTAGGGTGAAGGGTTGTGAATCATAAATTCTTCGTTTTTGTTGACTCTGTATAGGACCAAAAAGTTTTCATCTTTATGTTCCCGAAGTTACTATCAATATTCATTCGAAATAAAAATAAAAACAGTTAATTGTTTCGACTTACTTAAAATAATCTGACAGAATAAAATTTAAATTAAATCTCACTTTTAAAAGCCAGAAACAACAATAAACTAAACAAATTCACATACCTCACGATGGCGATGCCGATGCACTTAAAAAAAAAAGAAAAAATGTTAACAAACCAACAAATATAATCTGTAAGAGGTCCTTTTAAAACATCAACGGAAATAATAATGCCATCTTAAAAGCTTACTTCCTTTTTTCGTCACAACGCGAGCGTTTAGATTTCCTTTCGCAAAAAGAATAAAACGTCCCTATTAAACAAAGTGTGGGGGTTCATAGACATGGCATCGTTTAGTAGCAGTGTTAATGAGGGTAAAGAAGTATTGATTTTAAAAAGAAAATAAAATCTGTCGAAGAAAATAAATCGTCTTCTTTTTAAAAACCTTTTAACAAGTTACTTGCAAATTAAAGTATTTTTGATTTTTTTTACTGAAATCTTGACTACATCAGATTTTTTTTCATTTCATAATGTGTCAAAAAGGTTTAATTACTTTTGGCCTTAGCTCGATGTAAACACGTCGACTTTTGAATTGAGAATACAATTATCGTTAAGCATTTTATTTGAATTGTTTGCGACAAGTGCAAAATGTTTTATCCATAGATATGAAAAAAAAACTCTATTATAAAATTTTAAGTTTTTTTTTATTATTTTTAATATAAAAGAAAAACGAAGTATTTATTTACGTAAGTCTTACAATGCGAAATCGTGCTAGGACCGCTAACGCCACAATTTGATGATTGTGCTTTTAGCAAAAAAAATATACTAAAATGCTTTACGACAATTGTATTTTCAATTCAAAAGTCGACGTGTTGACATCGAGGTAAGGCCACAGGTACCTACTACGCAATAAACCTTTTTGACACGTGAAATGAAAAATAAATTTTATTTTCTGATATAGTCCGGCTTTCAGTAATAAACTTTTGAGACGTATTTTGGATTCCTGAATCGTCTAAATACGTTTCCTTAACCTGTACTATTAACAACCTCCAACCGACAAGCCTCTTCATTCACAAACGTCAAAAAGGAAAAGGAGTTTGAAAAGACAATAATACTGTACTTTGAACATCCCCAAATGGTAAAGTATATTATGTTTAAGTTATGTGTCACAAACTTTACTGGAAAAACTTCCACCCTTGAGACCTAATAATATAGTCTTTGGAACAACGTTAGGTGTAATGTGTGGGCCGTGTCTACATTATGTATGAACTCGATCATGATTCTTCTTCGACCGCTAAAGTTTTCGGGGAACACATCACTCATGTCAAAACTTATTTTTAGGTAAATAGGTCATCAATGGAGACGCTTGACTTTCGACTTTTCTGCGTGTTTTATGAATCAAACTGTATACTTTCATATTTCAGAAGATTCTATCGAAATTCGACAGAGAATATAAAAAAAGCTAAACAGATATAACTTCATAATTCTATGAATATTATCCTATAACTTTGATCGTTATTCTTAGAACCCTTTCAATTACGTAGATCGAAGAAATAGTTTCCGTTTCAAGCCATCACAGATGTATCCCACGTTAAAATATCTGTTTATATAAAAAAAAACATGTGATGCATTAACATTGTCTTGTTCGCGGAAACTGCGGTCATTTTTATTACCCGTTGCTAGAACATTGTTTAACACGACAATACCGTTCAACACGATATTTTTGGCACGCTGTAGTAACACGGTTTTTCAACAATAGATTGAGTCCATAATATTCAATGTCAACGCTATCATTGATATGTTTGCCAAACGGGGTGATTAAAGCTGTTTTCCCTCTGGACCGTATATTCAAACGATCTATTAGACTTGGGAGGCACATGCTCAGCAGTGGCCGTTTAAATAGGCCGCTGTTGATTATGGTAATATCCAAAAGCAATTTATGTGTGGCATAAAAATGGTGGAGGAATGTTTGTCTGTGTGTGACGTCAGTTATGTAAACGTTCGCCAGAATTCCTAGTATGGGGCAACGCTTTTAAAACAACAAATATATAAAGGTAATATTAGATACTACCATACCATTGACTACCCCCCCTTATATTTTTATATTCGTACAGTCCATCCCAAGGTTGTCTGGAAGATATCGCTATTAGCGATAAGACCGCCATTGTAACCATAGATTTAGTTAGCACTTTTTGTATAACAATTTTGGTGCGCAATAAAGTATATTCTATTCTGTTCTACTTTTGGGGCCACGTTTAAACTGCATTTCATTTCCACCGTTTCCCGTGAACAGTAATAATTCGGAATCGTCGCTAAGCTCATAAATCAGTTATTGACGTGTAAAAGAGCGCTTCAACATTTATTTGCTGAATGAATGGTATGATTTACGAAAATGTGATTTTACAGACGGTTTCCTTCCGTAAAAGTTTGAGAGGAAATGGCAATTCATGCATTGATGCAAATGTCAAGCAGTTGATGCCTCTTTATTTTTTCAATTTCCGATTTATTGAGATTTGATGAGGTATAAATTGAAGACGTTTTGTTTTATTTCGCGCACATTAGGGTAAACTTGTCTGTCCTGTTTTTATCAGGTCAGTAAAACAATAAAACACGACTTAGGAAAGTATTTTACGTATAATTCTGATGAACAGAAAACAACCGAAAAAACTGAAATACACGTTCCATTGCAGTCCAAACTCCAAAACGGCTTAAAAGTTTCCATATTTCGCAATTCTAGTGCACCGTAATATAAGAAAATGTGTGAATCAGCTAAACCAAAATAAGACTACGTTATTGCATGACGGCCATACTACGGGTATTGAGAGTTTCCAATAATAACTGAAGTATTCAGTGTGGTTTGTGGACTCTGTTATGCAACTGTGATAGTATGGAGCAAGCTAAACATTCACAGCATTATTGCTAAGAGCAGTGTAACGAACCCTACACACAAACACCCGTGATTGGCGATTCGTTAATAATTATAATTTCATTTTTTCAGGCATGATTTGTCCATATATTATAAAAATTATAATCGCGTACAGTCAGTGAAAAAGATAAGTAACCAGCTTCGTCAAATATTGTTGATTTTTCTGTAGAAACCGATGGACATTTCAAATTAGTATTTAAAGAACTGTTTGTTTTCTTCCAAATAAATTTAACTTAATTCGAACACATTCATGGACGAGCTATTTCTTTCTGTACATGGTATTTACACATTATATTTTCAGTTTAATTACATGAAAACTAAAAAATCTAATCTTTCATACTCATAAAATCGTTTCTTCTGACTTCATCAACTCATAGCTCAAAACACCGGACGGATCAAGCTAAAGGCTTATATATAGCTATCTATATTATGATCAAGTTATCCGCTAAGGTAGAGTTTCGGAAAATGTAACCCATAATGGGGTGAAATAGGGGCTGAAGGTTTGTACTAAAATCCATCACCGAGCGGAGCTGGTGCGGTAATGTAGTATTTTTTCAAAGCTTGGTTTTCACCCCTGGATTTTTTTCTGTTTCGTGGGTGCGTTTACAAACATTTAAACTCACATAACAACTACCTGTCGGTCACACAGATATTTGTTCCGTGCGGGGATCGAAACCGAGACATGCAGCGCAGCAGCCAATCGTTTACTCCGCCAACTGTGCAGTAATTTAAACTATCACTTACAGGTTTCCGAAATATTATAAAATCTTAAAACAATGTTTAAAAATAAACACATTAAATCAAAATTAAAAAAACGAAATGCTAATGAAATGATTTTGCCAATGAACATTTTATTTAAAGTCCAATGACAGGTTTCCCCTTTCAAAAGACGACGAGACCTTAAGACACCTTAAGTACTTACATTTACTTATTTTTGTACGTCTTCGTATTTTTATTTTAATAATTGTTTAGAGATTTGTGGACTTTATTAACCACTTTAAAATGTGTGAAGGTAATATGAATTAAATATTAATTGTGTAAATCGTCGTGTGTGTGATTGGGCCGTTACAATTGCAGTGTACAATAATATTATATCCATAACTATCTACTTCAAGTGTCTGTCTTCGAAGTTCAAACATTGAACTCAGTGGAGTTCCGTTGTATGCAGTTTTGTTTACACGTTGTGGTGGCTACAGATTTACGTATTGTATAGAATAGTAACTGCTGATGTTAAATGTTGGATGGTATTTTGTGTGCAATTTGAGTGGAGCAAATAGACTTCATATGTGGTCATAACAGTCGTCAGTGGCCCGAAAGTCTGACAATCAGTCTTGCCAAGGGGTATAGTATTACCTTAAACTAACTGGGTTGTGGACGTCTGATGCAGTCGCTACATATAAAGTACTGGGGGTCTAAAATGGCCATTTAAGCAGAATCATAATAGGTTAATAATATGAATTACGTTACCATTCGTTAAATTCGTCACGAAGTGAGAATTCACAATACTAACTGCGTCTGTGATCAGTTAAAGAATTTGAACGTAATTCATACTATTATCCAATTATGATTCTGCTAAAGCGGCCATTTTAGACCCCCTGGTATTCACCTGCATCCGGTTAGACTGGAAGCCGACTCCAACAGTTGGGAAAAAGAGGGACAGAAAATGATTGTCAGCTAATCAATGCAGACCTAACGTATTTGGAAAATATTTAAAATACTGGTATACGGTCAGACTTGAAGCAGACCCCAATATCGTTGAGAAAAGGCTAGACGAATGATGATTTAATTAGTTAAGTAGGTATACTTTTCTCATGTAGACAAGAACATATTTAATTTACGATAATAAACCAATGTTTGCCAGCGCAGGCTGTTGAACTGAGCCTTTAGGTACGTTTATTTAACATTACAAAATCTCAAATTCTTACTGAGTTGTCGGAATGTTTCAGGAGAGTTCGACATTTTTGCTCTGCGTAAAGAAAATTCTTCTTTTGTTGTTTGAAACCATTAGAACAAAGCAAATTAAAATAAAGCAGAGTACCATTTCTTATTACGTGTAAATTAATTATAACATGAATATTTTAATTTGTTTAAGTATATTTTATTTAGATGTGTACGTTCCTTGAAGATTGTTTTGCGATGAATAGCTGATACAAGTTACAATTCCCATTTTGATTAACACGACGAAACTCGAAAAAACACGATGAAACGACAAAACGCGCATAAAGCTGCTCAGCTTTATGCGTTTGCGGTGATAAGTTTTTTGTGTGTTTATGCGCTTGTGCAAAATCCAATATTCCCTTTTTCTGCACATCATCTAAAATGTTCGTTAATTGGTTTAATTACATGCACCAATCTTTCTGGTTCACATATCATATATATCTACATTTTTAGTTCACATTTAGGATTCGAATTTTTGTATAGCTGATCTTAACAAAATAGTAACGTTGCCTATAAATTGATATATTTTTTTAAAAAAAAACACGACTGCCATGTCAAAAAAAATTAACTAAAAAGAAAAAAACAAGATGTTAGTTTTACATTAGCCGATGGAATGTGCTAGGAACAGAGATGAAAGGCAATCTCTAATAAACGAAACAAAAATTTTCATCGCAGTCGGGGGACCAATCTGTAGAATAGTTTCTTGTATAAAAAGTCCCCCGACTTTCTGTAGACGGGCCTGTTGGTATAGTGGTTAGTGGCCCTGACTGCTGAGCCGGAGGTCGTGGGTTCGATTCCCACCCAGGACAAACTTTGTGTGATGAGCATGATTGTTTGTTCTGTGTCTGGGTGTGATTTATCTATAATATGTATGTATTTATAAATTATATAAGTATGTATATCAGTTGTCTGGTTACCATAACACAAGCTCTGCTTAGCTTGGGATCAGATAGCCGTGTGTGAGTTGTCCCAAGATATTTATTTATTTCTTGTATAGAAAGTCCCACTATTGGGGTTGATACAGGTGAATACCAGTTTACAAGGAGCGACTGCCTATCTGACCTCCACAACCCAATTAGTCCTGGGTGTACCTCTTACTGAGACTAGTTGTTAGACTTTCGGGACACTGAATATCTGTAACGACTATTAAAGATCAAAAATGACAGCGGACACCAAGACCTTATCGTGCTTTCCGAGGCATGGAAGACACTAGGTATATAAAGAGTGATCACCCATCCAAAGACCAGCCTAAGCAACCACGCCTGAAACTGAAGATTGAAGTGGCTGTTATTATTAATCCACCAGCTCTTCAACGATGTTAATTGTACGGACAAGAAAAATTAGTTGATCACGTAGATAAATGATTTAAAGAATAAGAAGGTACAATTCAACTGAATTACAGAGAATTTACAGAGTAAATCTAATAGAAAGAACTCCTGGGACTTAATTTAAAAATGAGAACAGTAAAGCAAAATGTTCTGAGAAACTCCTTTCCTCTAGATTTTTGACAATATTGAGGCAATATTTGAATCTGGATAGATAGAATATGCTTTATTACGGAAATTATACAAATTACAGGTAACTCTACATACTATAAAATTAAGTGGCTTCCGCTGTCACTTCGTTTAGATTTTTTAAACTACCCAATGAATTTTAATGAAGTTTTCAGCAATAGCTAGAGAGTGATGAAGTGATGACAAGAGGAAAGTTTATCCTATCACACTTATATTATAAATGCGAGTGTTTGTGAGGATGGATGGATGTATGAATGTTTGTTACTCTTTCACGTCAAAACGGCTGAACGGATATTGATGAAATTTGGCACAGAGGTAAATTATAGTCCGGAATAACACAAAGGATATTTCAAGATTTTCAAGCGATCTGTGAAATACAATATTTGGGCAGTAGTCTGTTGTGTACCATTTTTTAAATAAATACATACATTTATGTTTATCAACCAATTAGCATAAAATATAATTGTTCCCAATCCTATATGATGCAAAAAACTACACAGTATTTCCAATTCCACTGAGCAATAGGTAACTTCAAAGACTTTTTTGACGTGATAACGTCTTTAAAATCGTTTTAGTCGGGTGACATGTTCAGAAACTTGTGTCACACCAAAACCTCACGAGCGCGATCTTGTGTCACACCAAAACCTCACGAGCGCGATCGATCGATCGCGCTCGTGAGGTTTAGTTATCACGTAAACATCTCGATCGTAAACCTACTTTTTTATGAAAGTGCCACATTAAACTGAGGGGACCAACACTTAAGTACAAGTTATAGGCATATTATATAAAAATGCATATCATCGACGAATACCAATTTGTATACAACTCAACATCGAGAAGTCACACCCGAAAGGTAGCGGGACAAAACCCTCAAAATGTAACAAAAGAAAAGGTTTCAATGAATATCATCTGAAATTTTCCTTGCCGACCATAATAACTTCAGAAGAGGTGGTTTCCCTTTTTATAAATCATAAAAGGAAAGGACGTACAGAAAATTTAGGTTTAAAACATCCATCCTGTGTGATGGCCGTGATGCCCGGGGCCATCCAACATTAATTATAACTTATTTCAAGTTGTTTGTGAATGTTTAATTGGGTTGTATTTAGTATAGTTACTGTAGCAATGAAAATTGTAACTTGGAAAAGTTTTACCGCCAAATCATCTCTTGTATGCTAATGATTTTATTTTTGTAGAACCCTTAACAGAAACGAAATGTCTAAAATCCGCCACATGGGACATTACGCGATCGGGATTCGTGAAAAACTAAAGTTTCATCTGAGTGAATCTACCGACTCTTTTGTCCATAGATAAAACTAAGTATACTTTACTTAGCTGATTTATAACACTCTTTTTTTTCTCCTCTA
Source organism: Ochropleura plecta (assembly GCA_905475445.1). Taxonomy (NCBI): domain Eukaryota; kingdom Metazoa; phylum Arthropoda; class Insecta; order Lepidoptera; family Noctuidae; genus Ochropleura; species Ochropleura plecta. Next base: position 12,405,006 of record FR997731.1, on the reverse strand, counting down.
ATTCCGAAATAGTTAAAGCTCTTAGGAAAAACTTTGAGATCGTAGATTCCTATTAAATATTTTCCTCAAATATATTAGAGATTTTCGGACTTAAATATTTAATTCATATCCTGCTTCGTGGACGTCGTGAATCACATTTTATTCCTATTTAATATGGTATGAAAAAGCGTTTATAATTTAATCAAGTCTGCAACTTCAGTTTAGTAGAGCGAGCTGATGGGCCGTCTACCGGATTCATTCGAAACTTTTTACAGAAAACCACTAACAAGCAACCAGTGAGCCGAGGAAAGTAGACACTACTGAGCCACGGCTCTCATGGATTCATAGGTGGCCTATGTGCCTATACACATAGAGAATATGGAACTTTTTTAATTTCACGCTTGATTCGAAAACTTCCACGCGAATGCGGTATAGCGGATGCCAAGAACTCAACGTTGTGTCATTCAACGTACACGTTTCTGAACCAATGATTTGCGTTGCGTCATTTGAAATACATTAATTTTATTTAAGTTGCTTTGCTTTGTTTCAAATGCAAAATTGAATTTGAATGTGCGGAAAAAGGGTTAAACTCTGCTCACTAAGCTGGAATAAATAGGTTTACCAATTAACTGGGTCAAAAGTTTTATAGTGCTTGCGTGAACTGCCTAATAATACTTGAACATAAAATTAAGTCTATGCAATTTTTATAAATGGTTGTCTTTGTAATTTGTAAGTTTATATTTCCGTTAATTTTCTGTTTCTAAATTGATCGGTATACTGATGATGATTGGTCAAATTTTGATAACAAAACTCTTTTTTAATAAACAAGTCAGCCGTTTTGTAAAACATATTATACAATTAATAATGATTAATTGTATAATATGTACAATTAATAATGATTAATTGTATAATATGTATGTTTTACAAAACGGCTGGTAACCGAAACGGCAAAGGTCAAACAATATTATGATATTAAAACGATATCTTTAAAAACACAAAAAAAAAACAAATTTAAAGAGCGATAAAGAAAGACGCAATTAAGTCAATTAGGTTAATGTTATGAATGTTCGCGAACTAATTAATAATGTTTGTAAATGCTCAACAAACATATCCAAAAATCAAAAATCCGTACGATTCGATAAGGCCCGCAGCCGACTTGCATGACCCGTTGCGTCCTAAATGCCCGCGAGCAAAAATTGATTACGACGGGTTTTAACAATTACACTCTAACGTGAGATTACATTGTTTATGTAATCTCACAATTTAGAGTGTTGTCCCGAATAAGAATAAGGATAAGAAGTGAAAAAGGTATGTAATTTTTTTAAACCAACGAATCAAGACCCACTTTACTTTTTAAATTTTGTTAGTGTGGTTAAAATGTTAAGATCAATTTAGAAGTACAACATCCAACCTAGCGTGTATTGTACGAATTGCAGTGATAAGAAATTTTAAAATTGCAAAAGGCGGACCAAAGAAACGATTAATGAATAAGTAATGAAACAATTAAGCTTCGCATGTTTCGCCGGAACGCTTTTCACTGTAGAACAAGTTACATAGACAATCGCCGCGAGCGACGGGCGACATTTTTCCCGCGTCTGATCACTGCGTGTATCGTAGGCTCATCGCACTAACGGAGGGTACACACAAAGGCAAGACTGACAACACCGTGTAAGCAAAGTCAATTATAGGTGTGTTCTTCATACAATTTATTCTATACATAAACGCGCGCGCGCCCATCTATCAGTGTCGTGTCGTTCACGTCAACCATGTGGAAATAAAGTCCCTGTCGCACGAAGAATAATCGATGTAACGGAGTCGATATTTTCCAAAATCTTTTATAAACCCATTTGTAACTGTGTGTGTTTAGACTTGGTTGTTTAATCATTCTGTTTTACTCGTAAGTACTTAAAATATGTCATTTAATTTTCTTTAACTAAACTCAAAAATCATCTTTTTTCAGTTTAGTTAAAGAAAATTACCGCTTTAATAGATGGAAAGGTAAAACGTAGCCATAAAAGCGTGTTTTTGTCGACTACGTAAACGGTAGAACCACAAGTCAATGTTAACTTTAAAACTTAGCTTACACAAAACACGTTTGAAATATTTTATAAGTAGGATTTGGCTGAAAAGAATACCAACGTTTATCAAAAGTAAGACTAATTTCGTTGTTTTCTGGCATATTAACTGTTTACATAACTCGAAGGTGTCACTACAATACACAATAATATTAAATGAGGGCAAGCATTCAAATTCTCCCCTTTCACACTAATAATACAAGAACACTGAACAGCGAACTTTCAGTAAGTTAATCATATCAGCGACAAGTCAAAAGTTCCGTGAATCAATTCTGTTGAAGTTAACAATAGCAGGCTCACGGAACAAATTTTATGAGGCACTTGTTGATACGACATTTAAGCCGGCTTTGGGCCAACGAATATTGTGTCTCTGCCCTAATGCATGCTAATACTGGCTTTAGTTACAAGCCGTCTTTTGTAAACTCCGCTTAAATTGAACCTTGTACAGATAATGTGTACAAAGACAGAAAATATAATGTGGAAAATAAAGCCGTGTTGATATAACTCGGGGCGAAAATTGATGAGGAAGACACGAGTACAACTTAATGTTGAACAGTGTCGAGTGAATTTTATTTAACCATCTGGTAAGGTTGCGCACTTTTGTGCAAAAATATTGAGTGCGTTGCGCATTATTTTTACCCGACTACGACGAAGTTAAAAGGAAGGTTATTATTTCCGCCGTTCGCATATGTTTACCTATTTGTTCCCACATAATGACGAGTATAATTTTGACCAAAGAGGTAATTCGATAAACATCACTATGTCTATGTTGGTAATAATGTAAGTAAGTTGTCTACTTATCTGGGATTGCGGGTTGTAAAGAAAGAAATACGATGGCCCCAGAACATAAAGGGCAAAAGAAGGAACATGGGTGAGTTTCAGTCACTAAAAGTCTGACACTCGGAAGTTATTTAATGATTTCCCATCCGCAAAAAAAAAGTTGTCTACTTTTTATATGAAAAATATGAAATAGTTAGTAGATAAGCTTTTTCCCATACTTTTCTGGAAAGTCCGTGTTCCATTCGGATATTTCACCCAGTGAATACACAGCTTTAATTCTGACTAGTTACGTCTATTTTTATGTGTTCGTGGAACGAGTAATGTTATGACTTCGTGTCACTTGTCTTCAGACTCTGCGTATTGTTATGTTGTGTCTACTTGTGGGTCAGGGACTGTCAGTCTCTTCTTGTCTGACAGGTTATGTTTGTTTGTTACAATATTATTATTACCATCCTTTGAGAACATCGTGCCAAAAAGAATTATTGAGGGCATGATTTTATGTCATAACATTCACATGACTTTTAAACCGGTACTAATAAATGTCATCTTTTGATTAAATTGATTTAAGGGTAAATATTCTATCTTTCTCTTTCTTTATTATATAAACCATACAAATTACAGAACTTATAAGTGAAATAATGGGCGGTTTTTTCGCCTTACTCTCTCTCTCTTAGGCACTTACTGTTTACGATATAGATACTTATACATATACAAAAAAAGAATTAGAACGTCGGGACCGATTATTGGGAAAATTTGTGTCGGTCTAAGTTTTTGATGGAACCAACTGTTAAAGACTGCATTTGTTTTTTTCATTTTAATTTTTTTAGCATTCGGGTTAATTGTTTTTTTTAAGTTTATGGTTTTTTTAGTTCTCTGTTTTTAATTTTGAAGTACCCTATGTCACTCCACCTACTGAGACAAGTTTAAAAAGATACTTTATACTTATGTTAAATTCCGTTAAACGGTTTAGACTGTGAAGCGTGTCAAAGAATTAGACATATGTACATACCTTACATACCTAGACATAGGTACTTTAAAACTTACACTTGCAAAACGCAGCCCTTTTTTGACAGTCGATTAAAAGCACTATTTTGTTTTCAAATGGTTCGTCATTCAGTGGTTTCTTAATTTATTCTAGATCCTAGATGTTGCACTTTTTGATTGAGCTATGTATGACACCTAACCATTTTAGTTGTGCTGGTATTTTCAAACTGTTAGCTACCCACGATACAAAGATTCTCAAGAACTATCCTTCCCACACTTATTATCTATCTTTAGAGTTTCGCGATTTTGAAGGTTTCCAAGTAACATGATATACGATTTGATGTTTGTCCTTTGAAGAGCTTCCATTTGAACCTCCCATAATAACCTTTCTTCCGAACATTCGCAAACTGTTTAGTCTGGTTCACTTAAAATAGGCTCCAGAATGAAATTAATTATCATTTTTATATTTCTATAAATAAGTCGACAAGTTTTCAAACGTTATTTATTTTCAAATTCCGAAGCGATTCTGTGTAAATATTTATTTAAACTTCATGTACAATAGTGGTACATAGGCGGACTTAATGCCATAAGGCATTCTCTACCAGTCAACCTTAAAATAATATAAAATATCAAATTAATACCGATGGATACAATAGATATAATACAAATACAAAGATTTTAAGTAGCTGTGCCCAGCGGTTTCACCCGCTTCTCAGTTCCCCCTTATCACTTCAGGCTATAAAAATTGATGTTGGCTGATTCTCAGACCTACCCGATACGCACACGAAATTTCATACAAATCGGTCCAGCCGTTTTGGAGGAGTATGGGAACACACATTGTGACACGAGAATTTTATATACGTATATTAGAGATTTTGGTAGTGTCGACATGTTTTTAGTCGATCTGTGTGGGCAAAAGTCTCCCCCTATAGGTCTTTTCTACTCCGTACGGCAATCTCAATTTGTGCAAAATTGTAAAGCTACAAATAATTATGAGCATGTCCTTGTTATTATCAAACAAGATATATTTTTTATCAAACAAGATATTAGATGCCATCCAAAATATAAGAGATTGATACAAGGGGAGCGAGCAATATTGGAAAATAAATAAAAGCCTATTATCTGCCATGACGATGCTATAAAGTCGTATTGTATAGAAAGCTGATAAAGATAAAAATAAATACACCAAAAATCTATAAAAATAAAACATAAATAAAGATTACAGATTAAGCACACAAATAAATAACGATTACGAAAGCGAAAAGTGAAGAGTTTAAAAATAAGCTGCTATTCAGCGAAAAGTCTAATAGCACTCATTACCCCTTAAGAGCACTTAGGTTTTCGTTAAAGCAAATCTGATGAAGAATTTGGTGTGGGCTGAGTGACCCTCGTGGTAGACTAAATTCAATCCAATTATCACGGCGGTGTGGCGTTCATAACACATACGTTTATGTGGGGCCGCGTGTACACGCAAAGGTGACTTCAAAAGGAACGCTCGTACGGAAACGTAGGTGTGGCCAGCTGGTCGCTTATAATGTACTAGCTTCCACCCGCGACTTCATCCGCGTGGCATAATTACTTTGGGCTAACGCTAACCTTAACCCGCGTGATGATCGTAAAAAAAATATCTTTCTTTCCCCCTTTCTTCCCTCTTACTTCCCCTTTTATCACTTTTTTTAGCCTATGTCCGTCTCCGGAGTCCCAACTATTTTTGTACCAAATTTATCAAAATCGGTTCGGCCATTTAAGCGTGAATACGTAACAAACAAACAAAATTACTTTCGTTTTTATAGTATGAGTAAGGATTTACTAGAGAGAAGCGCCATGCCAAACTCGATGCACTTGCAATCTTTTACTTTCACACCTTACAGTTATTCTAAAAATAGATTAGATCGTAGCAATTATAAATAAAGTTCGTACTACGACCAGCAACAAGTGGTTTTCCAATCCAATTCGAACCTGATTAACATCGAGCGCTTATTCCAGTCTTTTAAACTTTAAAGAGTGTTCTATTTTGGTATATGCTGAAAACTGTAGGAATTTCTCTCTGTATAACAGCAACAAGTTTGTTATCATAATTATTCACTACACCTATATTTTTACTACGAGTAATTCACTCGCAGCTTATCAGAGTGAAGCGTACTAAATTTTTCGTCTACAGTGTAATGAACATCTGTTAAATTATTTTTTAAGTAAAACATTACGCTTGCTTCCTACGCGTTCTAGTCTTTATTCAATAGACTTGTGTATACTATTATATAAACAAAGTCGACCTACTTATTCCCATTGATTCAGGTAGAACATTAATTTCACTAAACTTGAAAGTGAATCCAAACTACAATGTTTGCACATTGTAAATATAATACGAAAAAGGTAAGAGAAGATTGTCATTACTTGATTAAAAGCTACGACGTAAATAATGAAGTACAGTCACAATAATAGATATACCGGTACAGCATGATTCGTATTTTCAATCATCTTGATTACTTTTCTATACCTTATGTATGTACTTTCGCTCTCAGTAATAAACGTTAACATTAATGTATGGTCACACAGTTTAAGACGTCACGACAAATTTGCATATATTTCATACACAAGTTCTTGAAATTCAGAATTAAACTTATCTTCCGTGAGAATGTGGAACACCTAGGCGGCAAGTTTTGTCTCGTTGTTCGCGCCTGTACATCAAACAACTTCCTTAGTTGAAGAGTTGAAGTACTTAGCAAGTTTGGTCCGTTAAGTAAAGTCACATGTTCGGATCAGGGGCATCTTAGTACAGGTAGTTTGGGAGTATAGTAAACCGTGGTTTTACACGACATACTTAATTAATCTGTCTTCCTGCGGTTACAGGGAGAGCTTTCCCGAGGAAGTATATCTCAGGGATTTTACTTGGCCTACAATTAAAGCTGAGACAATGCATTTATTCGGGTTAAGGTCAGCTTTTTCTGGGTACTCTGTAATATCGCTAGAATGTCGGACCTTGGTATTGTGGATTGCGTAACCTTTATATTAATATTTTTGCCGAGACGGATCCTATCTTTTCCCAACTGATTTTAATATATTTGCTACAAATTCCGCTAGTGATCTGTAACAGAATGTTGTAATAATATTTCACAGCAAAAACGGCACCCTTAACTAAATACCTCCTTTGGCTTTACCTCTAACTTCGCCGACCTCCCGTTACAACTAAAGGCTGCTCATATTAAATTTCAATTAGGTACGAACTAACTAGGAGGGTAATTATGCAACCCGTTTCGTACAAATTGTAGAGAGGTGTGTTTTAAACGTTTTAAATCAATCAGTAACAAAAGAAGACTATTTTTAATTACAGCAGTGTCTGGGAAAATGAATGTTGCGCAATATGTGGGTTTACAATGTCGTTTGTTAGAATTAGTGATGACGCTTGAAACGGACGGTAGCGGGAGAAATAACAGCAACCACCAACCTAGATGGAGGTAGAATATATCTGGATTAAGACTTTGCTAGATACATTTAAAAGCAGAGCTCCAGGATACAGCAATAGATTTTAAACATAAGATTATTATTAGCCAGTATTATACAGATCATAAAGTTTAACAGTCAAGCCTTTAGAGTAATAACGCGAGAAATTATTTATACTTGCATTTGCGTAGACATGACACGGTAGTAAAGTAGTACGAGTATCGACATACAAATGTTTATCGCTGCAGCCCGCTATAAATTTGTAAAATAAAGTTTTATGAATGGCCGGACAACGAGTGAGGGATACTCGATCACACGTATTTCAGATGGGTTAACATCAAACTTTAGATATTGTGGCCATCAATATCCGCTGGTCAAAGTGTAATATGATAGAAACTTCAAGTTTGAGGGTACGGAAACCTCAAGAGGAAAAAGCGGAATCCTTATTGCATCTTTGTTGTCCATCTCGGGAACGCGTGGGGAGGTATTGAGTTGAAATTGCGCGGGTGACATTAGACTAAAAGATATGTTTAGTGATGGGATGTATTGCTATGATGGTAGTCCTTTACGATTATGATACCGAAGGTAAAGCCTATGATCACTCATGATCGTAAATCGCGGTAAAATCTCAGATTGAAGAGGAACGGATCATTAAATTAATATCACCCGTATCATGCTACAGCAACACCAGTTTATAAGATTGAAGTTTATAGGATACTAGCGACCCGCCCGTTGGTTTCACCCGCTGCTCATCTCCTAAGATTCATAACGTGAAGTATTATACATATAAACCTTCCTCTTGAATCGCATCAAAATCCGTTGCGCAGTTTTAAAGATTTAAGCATACATACAAGATAGCAACAGACAGACAGCGACAGCGACTTTGTTTTATACTATGTAGTGATAGTGTTGGAGCATTTTAATTAGATTTCTGACTTTTCAAAAACGTGTGCGAGTTTCAACTTGTACCTAAGATCTGTTTATGAGTAATAATTTTCAGTACACTTGTTTTTATTAACCCATAACATATTTATTAAATTGAGACTAAAATCTGCGAAACAACGTGTAATATCACTATGTCTCTTCGTAACGAAATGACATAAAAGCTTTCTGAAAGCTGTAACAACGTCGAATGGCTTTTAAGTCGGGAAATGTGTGGTTGTACTGCGCCATATTACTGTATATACACTTGTATATAATATATATTCAGATATATAACAGTACCGTTTTAATTAGGTACGCGTAGACTACGGTATCGATTGTTAAATCGTTTTCCTTTTATGGTTTAATCTCGCTCTCTCGTTTTATTATCTTTGTAAACATGAATAAAATGAAAAGATCTTCTTGAGGAGATTACCTGTTGTACTGAAATCCCAATTTTAGTGAAGAGTAAAATTGATTAAGGGATTGTGTTTTACCAGTTTTAGAATCAAATGTATTTTTTACTTAAATTTTATCTAAGCAAGTCTTCAAATACCTATAAATTACAAGTTGTTTTCTCTAAAATGAAACAGGCATCTGTTTTATTTTTGCGGATGCAAAATCATCAAATAACTTGCCCTGCTCTGGAGGGAGCGGGGAGGAGTGTCAGACTTTTGCTGCCAAAAACCCACCCATGTTCCTTCTTTTCCTTTTATGTTCCGCGGCCGTGGTATCTTTTTCGAACAACCCGCAACCCCGGCAGGAAGATGCCTGGTTTAGGCAGTGTTTAAACATATTATGGAGACTATGGTATACTAGCATGTATACTTCTACTGAAAATGCATCCACTCTTTTAGTATTATGTTTCTTTTATAACCATCAAAACAAAGGAGGATGGTGAAATAGAAAAGCGAACAAGCGGATTACTGAACTTCTTACTTGTAATTCTTGCATTAAAATAATCTCATATGAAGACAAGTGTTTGTTGGTTCCTTCAGGCCACTGATTTCACACAGGTGTTACTACAAGTTCACCAGTCGATATTATAATTAACTAGCTTTTGCCCGCGGCTTCGCTCGCGTTAAATTCGGTAGCGCCTTATTGATTTGTACTAGCAACGCTAAGTTTTCCCGTTTCTTCCCTCTTTCTCCCTCACATCCCACTTTTTTCAAAAAAATATTAGCCTATGTCCGTCTCCTGGTTCCCAACTATCTCTGTACCAAAATTCATCAAAATCGGTTTAGCCATTAAAGCGTGAAGAGGTAACAAACAAACAAACAAACAAACAAACAAACTCACTTTCGCTTTTATAATATTAGTAAGGATTAATTCACAAGTGATACCATTAGAAACGAAATAAGGGTTACTGGTTTTGACACGTTATAGCCATATTATCCAATTAAATTATTAAGTCCTCTGATTTGCCATTCAGTGCGCAAATAAATTATAGTTTGATATTCCAGCTTCACGATTTTCAATTTACTATTAATACTGAAACAAATAATAGAAATCCTTTAATTTAAATTATGTCAAAAGTTTAGTAGAAAATACGATTCGATATTCACGGTATAGGCAATTAATACTATTGAAAAGTTTTTAAGCTATGTCAATGAGAACAGAAACCACTAAAATAACAAACTTCGTTTTCCATATTGTAATAGGTATTGTTAGTTGCACCTGGATTTTTGTAACACTCATGTAAAACTTCTCAATATCTGTAATCTGCAGGCTTACACATAATACCTGAAACGATATTCACTCCCCTTCGTGGAACATACAGGTTACAGTACCCCACTGGCGACGTGTATTTTCAAACAAAATATTTTCAAGAATTTGAAATTCAGTGTATGTTCGCTAAGCTCGTTTCGCATTTTGAATACAATTTCAAATCATAATGTTTTCATAAAATTCATGTTACGTGTTTCTGATTGCATGCTTGTCCGATGTTATTGGTTTTAAACCTTTTTGTACCTCAAAATTGTATGAAGGTACGTGGAAAAATATTTTCGGAATATAAACGTCTATGCCTTTCGTATGAATGTTTAAAAAAATACTGGCTGTGCAGTAACATATTATTTTTTTAGATATGTTTTAATTAAAGCATTGTTTAAGAGGTAAGTCACATAACTAAGATACTTTTTGAAAACCTTACTAGTGTACGCAGCCTGTGTAAGCCTGCACTAAACGTTTACAACATGCAAGCAGGATATTAAGTGTAAAGCTAAAAAACAAACGTATTAAAAAATGTAGCAATGGAGCAGCCATTACAAAGAGGCATCGTGGGCGTATATTGCCATAATCGCTGCTCTAGGCAGGGTATAAAACGGACTAAAAGCCGTGGTCCGTCTGAGTGGAGCCTAATAGTTTAGCAAACGCAGTTAATTCCGCTTTACTGGCACTTGGGCAACCGCACGTGACCGCATACTTATGTGCGTATAGGCAATATGCTGGGTTCCAAAATCCCCCTGAATAAACAGTATTTTTTTTACAATATTGTGTTTCTATGGAAAAGAATAGAATGCATTTGTCACAATATTGTACTATAGTTGTTATGTTTTGTGTATTATGATTCATAATCATTTATTTTCTAATCTGGGTAATTACATAAAGTTGTTAAAAAAAACAGAAAAATGCAATCCAACAAAATTGTATATTTCCTAGACATATACTTGCAGAAATAATTATATTAACAGCACAATTTATTTTGTTAATTTCACCATGGCAAATAGCAATGAAACAATAAATGGAGCAAATAATAATGTCACTAGAAATCCTTATCCTTACTAATATTATAAAAGCGAAAGTGAGTTTGTTTGTTTGTTAAGTCTGCACGCCTAAATGGCTAAACCGATTTAGATGAATTTTGGTATAAATATAGTTGGGGGATCCTAGAGACGGAAATAGGCTATTTAAAAAAGAGGGAGAAAGAGGGAAGAAAAGGGAAAACTTAGCTTTGCTATTACAATAAATCAGGCGCAAGGGCAAAAACTACAGGTAGCAGGTTTTTTTTTTTTTTGGTTGGGCCACTCGCAGTTCAACTCTCTTGAGCTGTTAGACTGCTTAACCGGACTATCCTGTATGACCTCAATAAATTAAGGCCCCCAGCCAGGGCTACAAAGACTACTAGTATACTAAGTGCTCGCTCGCTAAGGGCACCCCCTGTGGGGTACGGACCTCGGCTTAGGGCGTCACTGAGGGAGGGCAACAAGGGTGGCTGGGTCGATTAATTAGGGACTTTAAGATACTTTAAGATTTACTGCTCAGCATCGCGGGCTGGCTTGTAGACCAAGGGACGGTTTCGTACAGGTAGCAGGTACCTGCTAATCAGGAAAGGGGAACTGTGTTATGCCAAATTTAACGCGAGCGAAGCCGCGGGCAAAAACTAGTCTGTCATAAATTAAATAAAAATGTCAAGAAACTTGATCATAATATTCTGCCGTTTCCAGCGTACAAATGGCTTAGACATACAATACTATGTAACTACTGTATAACGTTTAACGTTACATTAGTAACGTTACGTGTTACTAATGTATAACGTCACGCGTGCAATCCCTGAAGAGATAGACAGAGGTGTCCTTAATAATAAACCCATATTATTATTTTTTACATAAATGTTATGTGCTAAGTACGCTTCGTTACCAAAAAGGTGACGTATGCAAGTTTTGATGTAAGTGGTAATCTTCGAACACTCCAATTTTAAATATACTTGCACTGATGGAAAGCTGCACTATTGTCCATATAATTCTCTGACACATATGAATCAAATAAAACTGCTCATATAATATGATCCAGCCATTACACGATCATTTCCTATAAGCGACCCGTTAACGTCACGCTGTTAATATTATGTCGGTTTATTGAGCTCTCAAGGTTTAATATTATAGTTTTATGTCGAAATCACTTTACACTGTACACTTACAATCCATTTGGCACTTAATGGACTTAGATAGTATCTATATATAGTGTCGTTTTGATAACCTACTCGCTAGGAACGTAATTGCCTTATACTCCATGAAATGAAGGAAAATGTATCAGGAAATACTCTTTAAGATATTTTTTTTGCAGATCCGATGGTCGGATCGGATATTTGAGTTTTCTGATAATTTGTTAATGTTACTATGTATTTGAAAAATAAGATAGGTAAATACATATATGTATATAATAGGATTTAGTTGTGAAAAGATACGAAAGAGATACGGCCCCGGAACATAAAGGGCAATAGAAGGAACATGGGTGGGTTTTATTCAGTAAAAATCTGACACTCCCCGTCGCTCCGCCCAGAGCGGGGGAAGTTATTTGATGATATCCCATCTACAAAAAAGTAAGCCTCTACCTAAAACTAGAGTAACTAGAGTAATACAGGCTTGATGTTATGGTATGTTCGGACTTAGGTGTAAGGCAATAAAGTCATTTGGATAAATTTTCTAACAATTTACTAGCTAAAAAGTTAAACTTCCTTCCAAAAACTTCGCCGTTAACAAATACAAAGATTAATCTATAAATGGATAATGATCAGTAACACTGAAGCAAGAGGCTCTAAGGGACTAACAAATCTGCCGGTCCCACAAAGCGATGAGTATTATTTATTACTCTCACTAAATTTTCCTTGCTTCATTATTCAACCTGAACTCTTCACAAAACTCATTGCTCCGGAGGCCCTAGCACGAACGTGCGGAGTAAACGTAACGTGACCACGTTGATTTTTGAAACGAAAATAAAAATAAAATCATTTAGCATTTTAGCTAAATTGTTTGCAACAAGCACTATCAATATCATCCATATATGATTTAATTCTTTAAACACTTGAAACGTCAGATTTTATGTTATGGCTTCAGTGCACGAGTGTAAACGCATAACAAAAAATATATTAATCTTGTACCATTTTAACAGCCAGTATCATCCCACTAATATTATAAATGCGAAAGTATTGGCTAAAAAGATTTGAATGAAATTTTGTTATTTTTTGTCTCAGTCTACACTCTGGTGAAAACGCGGAGCACAGCTGGTCCATACATGCGATTACATTATTGAAATTATTATAAGAGAAGCAGGTATTGGTACTTTTTAAAACGACGTTGTAACATTACGTTTACACCGCACACTCGTGATAGGGCCTCACGCCTCGTCAGATTCCACCTTTTGTAAAACAAAACTGTAGCTAAAGACTAACTGAAAGCCTTTTATTTTAGCCTTTTTGTGAATGTTATGAACTATTAAAGGATCGTCGAGGGACTTTATAAACTACATTGAACTAACTTCAATTAAGTTCAGTTTTGGTATCTCTGTTTATTTACTTAGAGATTCATATAGCTTATTATTGCTTTGGTTCTCAGATAAAATTAAAAGTTTTATTAAGTTTACTTTGGTTTTATTTTGATATCGACTGAATAAATACACGGCTTAATACCCATTCTTTGATTGCAGTTTTTATTTTCGGAAATGCAAACAAATGTCATTTTGGTAATGTTTCTTTAAAATTCACTCACAAGGCGTGCCCTTGAAGGGCCAACTGGCTCTTCAAGGGCACGCCACAATAGTGGCGGTAAATCCCCACTTTGAGGAGTGTGCAGTAATTCTGAAGTCAATTTGAATTATATGAGGCTTTACCGCGACGTTTTTTATTAGCGGGCACTGGTCGGGTGTAGCTCGATTTCGCAGTCCCGCAATAGCAGATTTGTACCTATTCAAAAATATTTTTTTCGTTAATCCCTATTAAAAAACAAACTTTATTATTTTATGTAACTCTCAAATACTTTTCCGAGACATAATTTCATAGAAATACCTACACGTTTAAAATCGTAAGTCACATTCGTGTTTTTTTTGTCGAGCTAGCTAATTTATATCATATTTTTAGCGATTGCTCATATATTCAACTTAAATAAAAATAAATTTTCCTGTTTTTTTTCTTATGTTTGTGGATTTCCAGAGGTTCGAAATTTGTTAAAACTTCGCCTTAACGTAAATTTATATTTGCTTAATTGGAATGAATGCCAATAGGAAACGATAATAATAATGGTTTTTTTCTTAAACATCGCTCATGCTCTTTTTATTATGTTACTACTGAGGTCGTGTTTAGATAATTTATTCCAAATAGCCGAGCTAAGGTGATTCTGACCGTCTGTATTTAAGGAGTATTTCGTGTGGTTCTCCTTTCGCGTCATTATTTTTTTTTTATATTCCAGTGTGCATAGATCTTTGTAAATAAATACAATAGTCCTAACTGCCTCGTTGGCAGTCAATTGTGTAGTGGTCATAAGTGGTTCAATTTCCGGGTTGGGCAAAGTGTTAGGGGTTGTTGGTTATAACATTTTTTTTTAAATAAAACGTTGCCTTACACTAGGAATTTCTCCTGTATTATGGGTGCGTTTACAAACATTTAAACTTACATACACATAGAACCATTAAACAACATTAAAGACAACTTTTCTTAGCAGAAGTGTGGATGCTAGTCTTGTGCCTGATTGATGTCAATAGGCTCTCGCCATATAAAATGGTACTTCAAAATAACTTACAAAATACAGGTGTATTAAGTGCATCTCTGCCTAGCCTGTCACCGACAATACGGCGTTATATTAAGTATATAATGGACCGAACTCCTTGCACTCTCAAGGTGCTACTGGTTTGAAAGTATTCTTAAGTACCAAGTAGCTTGTAGAAAAACTAGGAACAGTTAAACCGAGTGGTTTCTATCTAGGAATAGCTCACACAACTCGAATGTCATCGCGTGAGTGCTGTGCCACTACATGGCGAGCTTCAGTTGGCTTTATCAGCTTTTAATTTTTTTTGTAGTTACAACCCATTACGACAAGTTTTTTGTATGAATAAGGTACAATCGATGTCACAATATTAGTGCCAGCATATTCTGTCATAATAAATGACTTTCAAATACTTCCATAAAAATAAAAAACAATGCATATTATATTATTAACCTATTAAAAATGGTAGCCCACTAGTACCGGAAACAGGGTTCATCGAAAAAATTAATTCAAATAGGTGATTGTGTCGCACAAAGGAAGATACAACTATTTAAATTCAGATAATGGCCGGCTGTTAATCAATGAAGTAATTATGAAAGTGCGTTCGAAACACGGT
Source organism: Ochropleura plecta (assembly GCA_905475445.1). Classification (NCBI taxonomy): domain Eukaryota; kingdom Metazoa; phylum Arthropoda; class Insecta; order Lepidoptera; family Noctuidae; genus Ochropleura; species Ochropleura plecta. The sequence goes on along the minus strand of FR997731.1, from coordinate 12,389,734 downwards.
CTACGGTAACAAAACCCGCCTCTTGTTTCGTAATTGAAGGGGACACGTCCGTAACAGTCACTTGTTTACAAACTTTTGTTCAATATTGTTGGAAAGCGACTCCAGAGACCGGCAAACAATCTTTAAACAAATTATCTATTTAAGTGCCAAGTTACCTTTAGTATGAAAACCATTTCACAACCTATACCTATAAATATTGTAATAGCGATGAAAAACTATCGGCTGAAAAACTATTTTTTTTTTTGTGTTTTTTACCTCATAACTCTGGTCTGGGTAAACCGATTTTGATGATTCTTTTTTTATTCGAAAGCTGGTGGTTGTCGTTTGGTCCCATTACAAAAATATCAAGATCCGGCCAGTAGTTTTTGAGTTATCTTTAATAATGCGTATTAGATTGACTTCGTCTACGTTGATGATACAATTTTAGAGGTTGTCGAAGACAAATGAACAAAAAAAAACGCTATGCACTATGATTTGGAAGGTCATCGCAGTTTTTTGAGGTGATTGTATTTTAATTTGGTGATAGATCTTCAGTGATATACAACGGAACTCTTCAATAAATGACAGCAAAGCTGCCGTGATTGCTGCAATCACATGTATAAGTATGGGTTTCGCCAGGGTAGGCAGGCGAGTGGGAGCAGGGTGCCCGTACACCCTCCCCTCCCCTCACCTAGTCATTAAGAAACATAATCATCAGATCAAGTATCCTCTGTATCCCCTAGGCGATGATGCATATGATTTCTGAATTGGTTTTAAACTAAAGCATAATTTAGATAGTATTTAATACTATAGCGTGATGTGGAACTAAAGCTTGTATTAAAGACGGGACCTAAACACTAAAAAGCTAAAAATAACCGTGTTTGCGAATTATATCATAATACTATAACTAAACCCAAAAGGTGGTAGCCATTAGGCTGATCCGGGGCTATCGCACGATCTCCGGCGAGGCAGCGAGCCTCCTTGCCGGATTGCCACCGTGGGATCTGGAGGCGATTGTGCTCGCGCGCCTGTTTGAGTGGCGCGCGGAGGCACTACACCGGGGGGAAACTCCGCTGCCGCGGCAATTGCCGCTCAGCGGACAGACCGGTGCGATCTCATGGTGGCATGGAGAGAGCGACTGTCGCAACCCCGTGCAAGGCACGCCACAATAGTGGCGGTAAGTCCCCTCTTTGAGGAGTGGCTGGAGAGGCGTCATGGAGTCCTCACCTACCGCCTGACGCAGGTCCAAACCGGACACGGAAGTTGCGGGAGGTTCCTGCACATCATCGGGCGGGAGGAAACGCCCGGGTGTCACCATTGTGACGATCGCCCGGAGCACACAGTGGCGGTCTGCCCAGCTTGGGCGGAGCACCGCCGTGCCCTCGTGGAGGCGATCGGCGGCGGCGATCTCTCGCGTCCGGCCCTGGTTCAGGCCATGGTCCGGAGTGAGAGGGAATGGGAAGCGGTCATCTCCTTCTGCGAAGCAGTACTGCTAGCAAAGGAGGTGGCCGAGCGTTTGAGGGAGAGATCATCTAGCCAACCCAGCCGCCGCGGGAGACGCCCCGGGCGCCGGGCGCCGCGAGACGACTCCCAGCCACCGTAGATGCGGGCCTGTGGACGGTGAGCAATGGGTAGCTCACCGTCCGTCCGTCGGTTGACGACAGGCCGTGTCGACGGCGCGTTCGTGTTTCACGCGCGCCTCAAAGAGATGTTAGCAAAGCAGAGGGGCTTGCCAGAGCCTCCGCCTGTCGGGATTGCGGGTTGTTCAAAAGAGATACCGCGGCCCCGGAACGTAAAGGGCAATAGAAGGAACATGGGTGGGTTTTAGTCAGTAAAAGTCTGACATGCCCCCCCGCTCTTCCCACCGACTTGTTTGGAAGTCGGTTTTATTTTTTGCAAAAAGTTTTTTTTTAAGTTTAGACTGTCCGTTTTTTAAACACAGCTCGCCACAGACGCCACTCAACATGTTTTAGAGTTTTTTTTTTCATTTTATATCAGTGGCAACACTTAAATCTGGCCAGTATAAATCATTGCGTAATTTATAGCGTCTATTCGTAATTAATGGTGCCATTACACTAGGTCTACTCGAAATAATGTGCTGACGTCGCGATTGATCTTTTTTCCTTTAACCTCAATATTGAATAGCCGAATTGAGAGCGGCTCTGATTTCCGGAGGTCAGTTGTAACTCGGGGACTGGCGAGTAGCAGTACTACCAACATACTGCAACCAAAACTAATTGTCCTAAGCCAGAACATTTCGGTACATGACCTAAAATTGAATATCATTTTACATGCTTGTTTTAAAAAAGGAAAAATTATACCTTTAAACTTTGTTTAATGTAATTGAAAAAAAAGTTAAAAATAATTTGACGTTCCAAAAGTTGTAAGTTTGTTGTGTTGCTGAAAATATAAATCCTTATTTATGGTAGGTTATTTATTTTTAAATCAATCGAATTACCTGAAAAAAGTTTTCGTGACATATCGAATCACTGACTGATGATCAGTTTATGAGATAAAATAATATTAGATATCAATGAATCTATGACACCATTAGCTCTTTGTTTAATGAAGATCTTTCTTAAAGAAGTGTTTCCGAAACTCAATGTGTCTGAATATCGAACTATTGAACAAAAAATAATAATAATTGTTTTTTTGGGTGGGAAATCATCAAACAACTGCCTCTGCTCTGGGCGGAGCGGGGGCAGAGTCAGATACATTTACTGACTAAAAACCTTCCATGTTCCTTCTTTTGTTTTTTGTGTTCTGGGGCCACGGTATATGTTTCGAACAACCCACAACCCCGGTAGGAACATCATATTCTAATTTCATCACCATTATCTAACTTCCAATACTTTTTTCATCCTATTTTAGAGTAGGCTTATAGTCTAACTGGATGCAGCTGGATACCAGCACATGGACCGACTGCCCATGGAATAACTTACAACACAATCCAGTTACGTGTACGTTGGAATGACTAGATGGTGTTTGTAGTGATTCAGATGTCATACAACCTTTTTATTTTTTACCTTTGTTTTACGTGCGATAATTCTCTTGGATGTCCTCCGCCCTGAAGCAAATGAAGGGGTCTGTCAGTCTCCTACAGACGAACACCACACGATGCTTCACCTCGTCAGTTCTGCCAATCAACCTGGCAGTGGTTATTCTTATCTAAACCAACCTAGACAAAGTATCTACGTGTTCTTAATTAAGATTACAGCCTCATTGTATGCAACGTCAGCGCACTTTAAAGCCCTTGTGATTCTCGTCTCGATATTTAATATATTCACTTTGTATCGAACCTCATGGTTATGCGCTATAACTTGATGCATTAATGGCACTCATTTCATGTGAATTAATTAAGAACAAGCGGGTTTTAATGGACATACTTCTTATAGCTTGACTTTAATTTTGCCATTTTTGATTTTGGATATTTGAACAGAGGTTTAAGTAATACTTTATGTTGGTGTTGATTTTGAAAAGTTTCCAATAACGCACATAGTAACACGATAGTCATATAAATATCATATGCTAAATATAATAAACAAATCAATTTTAAACCTGCCACAAACATGTAGCAGATTTATAAATGAGTCGTAAATATATTTCTGATTTAAATATTCTCCGCTACTATTACAAAATAGGTCTTTTCGCAAACTATTAATCTTTTTCTAGAAGAAAATCGCTTTTGGGTTTTGCTGAGTGCACATTCATGTACATGCAGTCATGAGCAAAATTATGTATAATTATTCTTTCGAAAGATTCTACTTATTTTCTTGGATTTTATCTACCTACATTAATTCTATAAACTTTGAATCTATCGCTAATTTACAGAATTTTCTCAATACCATCCCTTTGTTTGTATTGAAAAGCTTTCAATTTTGTTTATACCTACAGGGACGTAATGATTTATGTTTTTACTTGGCCCTTTATCTTAGAGACTATAGCGTTATTCACTTAAAATGCTTACTGTTTAAAAGTTCCTAAAGTTGGTTATAAAAGCCGTCCATGAAAAGTTCAGATAAAATTATTTATCCGCTTGGAAATTAAAATTTGTCGGGGTACGCTCCCCGAACATTATTTATGGTTTGTTTGTTTATAAAAAGAACTAAAGACCTACTTTGTACCTTCTTCTAATCATAATATTATAAGCATAGTTAGTACCTACTCGTGCGTCGTGTTTGGTGCAAGGTGAGCCAACAAGTCCCTTGAGCTATCTATACTTTATTAATGCAATTTGTATCGTCTCATGATTGTATAAGCATAGTTTTTCAAATATAGTTATTTTTAAATGAACAAAATTTCTTATATTTCTTGTAAGAAAAAATACCAATTTCTGCATGCAACCGTAATTAAATATAGAATACATTCTAATATTCATAACAAATTCTACATAACCTTGCCTTATTAAAAAAAAAACTATGTTATTAAAATATTCAAAATCATTATGGAGTCATTAATAATTTTCCTACAGATATAGTCAAACAAACTGTAGCAAAATAACCATTAACAGTTTTCTCGGTAGCGTTCCATTTGTTGATCACAAACATACTCCTAGTTTGACCACTGTGAAAATTGTTATTATTTAGTAAAAGCATGTCCAAGAGTGCCAACGTAACGGAAACAAAGCGTGGCAAAGTTTGCGCGGCACGGTCCCTTTTGTAACCCACTTTACGTTACATTCTACGCAAAGCGAGTTCTAAACGAAGTGAACACAGTTCTTCTCTTATGTACTTGGACATGTTAATGTACACAATTAACTGTTTTCTTTAAATTACCGGTTTATAATCTAAAATTAAAACAAAAACACTGAAATAATTAAAAGCAATATTTATATTTGATTTTTTGACGGGTCTTTTAGTGCTGGTCTCATCGTCGACAGAATATTTTTTAAGCATTTCAATTCGTATGTTCTATTAATTGACTTACCTACTATACTTAGTGTGTTTTTGAGGATTCTGACAGGGAGAACGCTGTGAATCTGAATCTATGTCCACGGACAAACTATGTCGCAAATAGTCTTACCTACTACCTGCCAGGGTTGCGGGTTGTTCGAAAGAGGTATCGCGGCTCCGGAACACAAAGGGCAAAAGAAGGAACATGGATGGGTGTTTTAGGCAGTAAAACTCTGACACTCTCTTCCGCTCCGCCCAGAGCGGGAGAAGTTATTCGATGATGTCCCATAAAAAAGTAGTCTTACTAGAAAGTTATAAAGATTATAGCAAGCTCTATTATGCTCAAACATATACTCCGTATAATTTTAGCCGAATTTTGTGGGTAGATGAAGGGGGCTGCCGTTGTAAGACAAGTAATAATTACACGGTGTAAATACTAAAAGCTGAAGTAACTAAACGGCTATGTATTATTAATAACCCTTTATGGACTTCATAATGCATCCACATTGCAAGCGGATAAAAGCCTTCCAACGTCCAGTTTTTTTTTTTTTTTTGTTTTGTGCAGTTTCCTCCAATGCTTTCGGAAGTAATTGTAGAATGTGAAACAAAAGAAGGAATAGAGATCAACATTTGCATATGTATGTAATGAAGAATGCTCTAGAAATATCTGAATGCTGATACAAAGAGGTTTTATTCATATACAGATGAAGTGGTTAATCACTACTCTAGGGTAGTGTCACTTAGGAGTAGTTAAAAGTGACACCTCTCTTTTGGGTTGAGATTCGATTATATGTTAAAAACGTTTTCTGCAAGCTGTCCGTACAATGGTCTTCACTTCACGAAAAGTAACAGTGCATATAGGTTTTTATGATTATGTACTTGTTGAACTTTATGTAACCTAAGCCGTCTTACTACAAAGTCTCAACAATTCAAGTCTACATTCCCTTTCCCTTTCTACTCCCACATTGTTTAGTTTCCGGGATGTATAATGTATAACTATACTCTTTGACAAAATAGATTATGGAAAAAATGAGGGCGTTGTTACCGACTTCTGGTAACCCTGTGCCAACACAATGACGTCGAGAGAGTAGGACAGAAAACGTAGTATTGCCAGGCTTGATATATATGAAGTTCCACGTTTCGCCACTATCTTCTTTTCGATGGACTGTACATTCTAGTAATTTATTCATAGAAATATATCGAAAAAGTAACCTGCAGGTGGACGTTATATTGCTGGGATTGCGGATTGTTCTAAAGATACCGCGCTCCCAGAACATAAAGGGTAAAATAAGGAACATGGATGGGTTTTAGCCAGTAAAAGTCTGACACTCCCCCCTCTCCACCCAGAGCGGAGAAAGTTATTTGATGATTTCCCATAAGCAATAAAAAGTGCACGTTATATGCAAGCACACATTGCAATGTCACTGTATAAAAAGCACCCTCGAATCATTTCTTTGTGCCTTGTGAAAGCGGAGGTAATTTACGTTATATTATCCGCTAAGGCTTTTATCCAAACCCACAAGCGAGATTGGAAATTCATAGAGCAAACCGTTTTTGTCTTAATTAGTTGTGGAGTAGTTCAATCTTATGAAATGTTCGATTCGATCAATATTCTGTATTAGGAGCTTAATTGAATAAATACCAATATTGTTGATTATATTGTTCCGAATTTTGCCTGGGTATTATGGTTAATTTAATTTAGTATATCAACCACTCATGAGGATAATAAAGTGATGAAGGTATTAATGTCCTACGAGGAAAATTAGTAAGGCTACAACATGCTTCAAATTGTATGTCTACTAACCTTTTCATTCAAATTTCTCGATGAAAGGTTATCCGTTAGTAGTCACGCACAAGGTTCTAGAGTTTCATACAGCCGAAGAAACACAAAAGACAGTAGTTTATAAAATACTTACGTAAAAGACTTGCCCTTTGACGGTTTGCAACCAAACACCGCGGCGCTCGGAGCTCTCCCCGTGATTTGCAGAACATCTTCAATGGCTCATTAGCTCCTAACAAGGTCTAGTTTACGTCGGTAACTTTAACCAACCGTTTGATAACTCTCTGAAACCAAATCCAAGGATTACAAAGTTTTAATATTCTTTGGAATTAGTTTTTGAAGTCATCAGATTGATTTCGATGTAAGTCGATTCTTGATCACTGAAAATATTTGTTTGGTGTAAAGTTACGGCTCTCATAATTTCTAAGGGCGAAGAAATAATGGCGGTTGATAATCTTAACTTTATCACTTAAAACGGAGTCTGACGCCGACCCGTCGCAGTCGGTAACCCGCCTTTAAACGTCGACGATCAAACCTAATTTATTTCATTCAGCGAGTTGACTCGGCCTTATTTATTGTCGCCGCGTTTTTACTTGTTTTCCGTGGCCGAAATTTATTGAAACAAATGCCATTATTGTTCTATTGACTTATGTTCTAATCTGAGTGACTCACAACGCACTACGACTAACTTACAATAAATCCCTCCGCGCCTACCCAAAAATCCAACAAGGTTCCAGGTTATTCAAACTCCTGCTAAAACTTCCGGATGGAACTCCAAACCGTTTTTATTATTATTAAAATCAAAGACAACGGTATTTTTTTAATTTAAAACGGTAATTTTAACACAGGGTGTAGTAGAAGGCCACGTGAGGTTTTTGCCCCGGGTTGAACCACTTTTTACTTTCAAGAATATAAAAGATTGTGAAACATACATTATGACAATTCATGTTTAAAAACAGACACATGTAATAATATTTCAGCGACTGTTTGTTTAGCCAAACGTTCTGTAAATGGCGGAGCTTACATAAGGTCTTGTTATAAGCTATAAGTTTTGGAAACAACCTATTAGCTGGATCAATATTTGATTTTGAGGTTATGATTATAAATACGTAACTATGTTTGCCTGATCACTTGATAACGGTTTGATGGATTTTGGCTCAAATGTGTAACCAAATGGGTATTTGAATAAACATCAACTTGAAAGATATAAATTTTCACACAGAGATGTGGCTAGTTAACTAAAATTTAAAGGGTGCAAGCAGAAAATCTAATGTTTTCAAATGCTTTTTTTGTAATTTAAGTATGCAGTGTTACGGTATTTCTTATTTATTTAACTCTTATCAATACGAGTATTTGAGTGCACTGCAAAAATTAAAGAACAATGTTCAAAATGGCCCTGTGCAATAAAGTGAATCGGAATACACGAAAATAAAGTATCTTTTTTATTACTGTAAATTGCAAATACTTCTGCAACACGGACTATCTGTTTGCCAAAATGTACATTTTATAGTATTTTACGCTACTAATACTATCTGCCAGCCGCCATCTACGCCTAATATTAGACTACCTTTGTTAGATATAATTATATGAATAGAATGTGCATTTTAATGTTGCACTTACATCAAATCAAATCACTTAGGCGTTAGAAAAAATAGCATAGGTAACTACTAATTGTCTGGGTAGGTTTTAAAAATAGCCTAATGTTTTATCCTATAATTTTTCAGTTTCTTAAAAAAACACTCGGAGCTATAAAATTCATACCTTATATGTTTGTTGTTACGGTTCGATTATAGCCTCAAAATCTAGTAAGTACATTTTTATATATCTTTTCTGCACCTACCCTGCTATAAAAATAAGATCAGAAGTTAACTAATGATAGAGAATACAATACATCATTTTCTGACGCTCTTGGCTCCGGGGTCAACAATGTATGGGGGCAGAGCAATGTGCTTTCCTGCAATAATATTGAGCATTTAAATAGAACTGTAAAATGTTTGCAGGATACCTGCTATAAAGTCAGTGTTCAATGTTTAGGACATTATAATTGCGTAAAATATTTTTTTATACCTCATTAGGTCTAACCCCCTTTCTTTGTAATTCTCTGATCGTACTAATTGAGAGATTGATAATAGGTACTCAAATTATCATGATGATAATAGATTGCCTTAGTTGTTGGACACGATGTGGGTGCTGATAATATTTGGATGTTATAATGATGTAGAACCAATGCCTATGTTGTTGGTAAACCTGCGGGCTAGCTATCAAAACTCAGATTGCGTTGGGATGAATATTAGTTTCTATTATTGTTTTGACCTACGATATCAATTGCGGAGTGTAATTGCGGCTGGTTATTTATGAACGTGTTGTTTACCGCGTTTTACATTGAGGCGGTCGTTGTGCTATGAATTGTTTGTCAAACTATTATTTGACTTTTACTTATCATTCTCTTTTTTACATAGCGCAACATTATGTAGGTACAACGGTATGTTGTTGCCGTTGGCCCCAGCTGTCAATTGTATATCTTTGACAGACCTTACAGGTAGTGACCCAAGAGCCCGACAACCAGACTTACTAAGGGACATCGTATTTCCCAGTACTAATTGGACAGGGTCAGATAGGCATTTGCTCTATGTTAAATTTTGGTGTTCAGCTGCATTCAGTTTAGCTGGAAGTTAAATAGCTATAATAGTATAAGTGCCCGCGACTTCTTATGGAATTCAGAAATTACCCACATAAGTTCTTCTGGAAATAATTTCATTCAGATCGGTTCAGCCGTTCTGGCGTGATTGACTAACAAACATCCATCCATCCTAACTTCCACTTTTGTAAATAAAGTTGAAACACCCAAGAATAATTTTTGCGACTTGGAAACCAAAAACTCATGCTCAAACGCGCTTATGACCACTCTACCAAGAAGCAATAAGTTAACAGTATATTTTAGAATTTTATGTAGGTTTATTTATGTTTCCAAGCGCCTCTACTCCCATAAGCTGCAGCTTGGATTGCCATCTAAATTTCTGGACTGATTTGGATGAAATTTGTTACGTGGATAACTTATGCCCTGGATTTACACATAGCCTAGAACACAGCCATTTTTACCCCGGTCTGCGTGGGTAAAACCACGGGGCAATGCTAATGTTGAATAAATGTATCTTGTAAAATTCACCGTCACATTTTTGTATTTATTTTCACTCCATATCATTAGCATTCTGACATTTGTCGATTTTTGGACTTCCTTCCCTTCCACGTCACAGTTCCCCATCCCCTCTGATTTAGGTGAAGTGTCTCCGACACAGTTTTCCTCCCCTTTCCTACTTCAGATTATTTGTTTGTGATATTATGAAGCTTTATACGCCCCAGGATTTGGGCGAATCAATATCATTGAGTTAAAACTTTTAACAAGAACAAACTCTGTGATTCTTTTGGAGATTTTGTTCGTGCCTGTTAAATTTATATTTTTGAAATCACATGTATGGTGTGTGTGTGTATTTAGGTTCATTGTCCTTCCGGACAGACATTTTTATTTTATGTGTACCAGACCAGCGAAAGACAATGTTGACAGAGCCGTGACCTCACTCTGCAATACATTTATTTAAATGTACTAGCAACACGGGACGGTCGAACAAAATAAAAATGCAAATTAGATAAATTCAATTTCATGTTGGTACTTACTTATACTTAAACGAAATCCTCTATATAAAACGGCCTTTAGTAGGATTATGAGAGTGTAGTGACAATTTTTGAGGTCAGTTACAATTTTAATTGAATTGTCAGGTCTTTGCATAACCCGATAGTTTCTGCCAGAGAGCCTGGCATGGCGCCAGGACAATCACGTTTTCTGTGATTGTGTTCACTTTCCACTCTCAGCAGCCTCAGCTAATTTTCAACTTTGGAATAAGGTAGTGTTACAGGGTTTTCTGACGTCAGGAAAACGTTTTCTTTGGGGTGCCAAAAAGTCTTTCAGAACACAATTTCGCTAGAGTTTACTAATTAATTTTAGACTATTTTGAGAAAAGTGTTTTGAATTTAGCATTCTTTTCCCACTTATGTGATAATAATGAATTCAATGAAATTGTTGCTTATATTCTTGTTTCGGTTACATATTGATGTTATTTATTATACGAAATGTAAATCTTTCTAGTGGTATGGATAGAGTAAGTGTATTCAAATAAAAATGCTATGACAGAATCCGTAATATATTCATTTACACAAATAACTTCGTCATTTCCGGGCCAGGAATACTTATTGCAGGGGTCGTGTCTCGCGTGCCGAACATCCAGTAGGCATGAAAATAATGTTAAGGATCATAAACATTTATTGGATGGGCCATCACCTCCTTTTTTAACCAATTGGATGTCGTTTATTCTTATGGGGTTTAGGTGTCGTCAGCGGTTCGATTTAAAAGGTTCATAGGGTTAAATATAAAATGTTTTTTTTTTAATTTAAAATGAATAGATTTGATTTGAAGTAAAAATTGAAAACGGACCGGACGTCGTATTTTCTTGTCCAGCATTTCTTCTCCAGTATTTATTTAGTGCAATAACGACCTGCTGTCTTGAGTACTATTTGATTGATGAAGATTGAACGTAGCCAAGAACAATCGCCAAAAAGTTGTTCTAGAATCGCTTTAAAGTTACACTTTCATAGGTTGGTATATAGGTGGACCGACCTATGAAAGCCAACCACCCAATTAATATGTATTAAGTTTGCTCTTGGTCACGACTGTCATTTTCATATCTTTGACAGTCTTTATAGGTGGTCAGTAATCCGAAAGTCTGACAACCAGTCTTACCAAGGGGGTGGAATTAAATAGGTAGTCGTTCCATGTTAAGTGCTGGTATTCATCTGCATCGGGTTAGACTGGTCACCGACCTTAACCTGGTTGGGAAAAAGCTAGGTAGATGATGAGTTCAAGAGTCGTTTTCTAAATATTATACTTTTGTGAACACAACTGCTGACTACTCATTCAGACGCTGGTGTGGGAGTATAATGAGGCATAACACTGTAAACATATTTTGATATTGTTCCGCTCAACATTTTGAAGTTGAACAAAAAGAGAATGATAATAATTTAAGAACAAAAAGCAAACAACGGTTTCTCTATTAATGAAGTTTTTAGTATTTCTGTTTTGTATTTAATTCTGTCGAGTTGGATCAGAATGTTGCTCTACAAAACATAGTTTAGACATAAACCTTCGGAACAAAAAGTATTACGAGAATGTAGCACTAATAAAAATAGAGCTAGAATGAAACTAGAGTTATTTGAATACTTGTATCTACAAATCGGTAGTGTAGTGAATAGGATGGTCATAATTCTCAGGTAGACACGATAGGTAATACATTTCAAATCCGTGTTCATAAATCTGTGTCGAGCAGCTTGTGAGACGTAATAATGTTCGACGCATACGGCCGATACCAGTCGAAAGAGTTTGGAGGCCCGCCAGTGCACTCAGGTAGAAACTGAAACCAACACGCTGGCCCAATAATACATGGAAATATGTACTTCGATACACTTACGTGGTTTTAGTACAATCGGATTTACGTGCTGTTCGTGCCACATGTTTAGGTTTATTAATCTTGTGGATGTGGATGCTGCAGTGAACGTCTTCATTTGTCTTCCCACGCTCATATTATCTCACACGTGTTGCGTTACTGTTTGGATCTTCAATACCCAAAGTATTGAAAAATTATGTATTAGGTACTTTTTAGATAAATACCTTCATTTTACCTACGGATTCCTCAATATTACTTCATGTCTCTGTCATTCTGTAATCATGACATCACAAAGTTGAAATTTAAATTTAAATATGCGTCTTTGTGAAATCGTGTAGAGTTTTACTTTAAAAGAAAAAAGCTTTCTGACTGCTAAATAATTTGTGTAATTTCCCTTTGACCGCACTTCTATAAATATTCTTAGTAAAGTTTATTGATACAACGAAGTAATAGCTCAGCGGCGAAGTTGTAGAGGGGCGTGTACCAATAATGTTTCAAACACAATTCAAATTTATTACCAGCTTCAAACGGCCAACGAAAACATTGTAAGGAAGTTCGTAGCAGTAAAGGCTTTACGCAAATACTGTCTTTAAATTAATGGCAAATAGATCATGACTTGTCTGGCAAGACAGAGTGCCGTCGACCGACAAATGAAACCATACAACTGTCACACTAAAAATCAATTTTGAAACACTGACACGTGATCTCTGATCGCTAAATCTGTTGACAAACTGTCGTGATTAGTTGAGCAAAACGACATCGACCAATCATGTCACTTGACACGGATTTGACAAGAGCTAAAATGGATTAGCCTTTCATAAACCGGAGGCAACACCGTCAATTCTACGACAATTCTAGTCCTGAAGCTTAATCAGAGGCAAAAAGATATACGACAATCATTTACGTTTGTAGGCTCACAAGGGGACATTAAGTAATTAAGCCTCGTTGATCCATTAGAACAAGTATCAATCTACGTCATGAAAGACATAATAATAGAAGGTTGGAGATCCGCCAGTGCGTTCAGACGGAAATATTCCAAATTGTTTACATGCCTAATAATATAAATGGGGTACTTATTGTATCTTGAGCTGGGCTGGTTTGCTTCATAGTTACGTTTTGCTATGTGGGTCAACCCTAGCAGGTAAAGTAGTCAAACTAGTGATTATTATTGGGTTAAGTTTATATTTTAATTATGTTCATAAACGGTTAGGTACATGGGAAAATAATAATTTTATTTTTGGTACAATAGAAAAAAACCGCATAATCCATGGAATAACAGCGATATTAATAAAATAAGAATGTGTATAGAAAGGGAATATAGAATATAAGTTCTATGTTTTGAAGGGGACTGCTTTCCAGAATTGGTTAGTATGACCTTTTAGGTTTGTTTTTTATTTTCCCTTTCTGTATACGTCGTTAAAAGTGGTAACTCTTATTAACATCAATGATTTAATCATTAAAGATTACCCGATGATGATGTTGACGATGGATGCAACAAAATAGCCATTTTTTTAGCGCAAAAATATCTAAATTTATATAATGTGAGTTGTGTGCTTTTGACTATCTGCGGAGAATACACTTCCTTGTGTAGAACAAATGGGGCACTTGCTCATTCCGCCGATAAACAGTCCTGGGTACTACATGATATAACATAATCTATTTGAAAGTTTATGTTATTTAGTGTATAGGGCAAATCAATACTTGTTTTATATTCTTGGTAAATGAAATATAATGACAATTTACTAAACTTTATTGTCAACAAGACAGTATTGCGAAAGTCTGCATAAATCGTATTGTAATAAAAGTAATAAAACAGGATTTAAACATTTCGATGTCATAATTTTAGAGTTACTTTACAGGATTTTAGGTCGTTTATGAATAAAATGAATAATAATGGACCCAAGAGTGAACCTTGGGTCACTCCGGATTCGACAGCTGTGTAATAAAACTCGTATCTATTGATGACAAATTTCTAATATGTTTCTATGGAATATGTACGACACAAACCATCTGAGTAAATTCCTTCTAACGAAAAAATTGCCTTCAACAATGAAGGCAATTTTCTCCAACAGCAATTATATAATGCAAAACTTGACTTTAAATTGTGCGCCCTTAATATGGGAATGATCTCAATGACCTTGTCTATAAGAACGTTATCATTTGTACGTTATTTATGAATTTTAATAATAGAATATCTTGTCTACATTATACAGCGGTTTAGCAACTATTGAGTCTGCTTCGCGTACAGTTACCCTGTTATTCAAAGTTTATTGTATTTAAACATACCGTCAGACGCACGCATACAATACCACCTGCAAAAAATACTAATAGTTTTATAGCTTAGAAAAACTATTATATTTTAAAAAAAAATAACTTCAAAAAACTTTTTTTTTTTTTTTTTCATTTTCTGTAACGTTTTTCAAGGTCAACATAAAGCAAGCTGAAATGACTATGCGTTTGTAGGTGCTCTTTCCAAAACTTTTCCATGCATTGTCACCCAGCGTTGACTTTTACTAAAATCGAAATAGCCATAATCACTGAAGCTTTTAGTCAAAACACTATTTCACTTTTCGAAAGTGTTAAAACATTTTCCGAAGCGTTTTCCCGAGTGGTTCGCTCTATTTCCCGTGGGTGCTGTAAGCGTCTCGTAAGGGATTAAATCAGGCATCTAAGTGATGTTATGACAACAACATTTTCTTACTAAAAACATCGTCTGCTCATCTCCATGTAGTAGGAAAATCCTACAAAAACATGAGAAAAAGCTACCACTGAATAAGCTTTCAACGCTGAGCCATAATCCCGGAAAAAATCATCGGGTTCGACTGGGGTGCGCAAATGGATTAAAAAACTGATGTAATAAAAAACCGTATAACTGTACAGTTCTCCATAAACAAAGATAACAAATGATTTTTCGAGAACAATTCAGTTCTCCTATAGCAAAAATAATAACCTCAAATGTTGGACAGAATTTATTTCTTTGTTTGTCTGCACTTTATCTGTTAATGCCGTGAGTTCTTTGTCAGACTTTCGGTTTGTCTGGGTTTGTTTTTACATCTTTATCATCCTTTTTTATGACGCACTAGCACTAGATAAGTATGATATTATAGTATCGCTTAAATTAGGTACACTAAAAATAGATGACTACCACAGGTAACCTACCAATTTCCATATCAAAATTCTGCATCAAATATTCAAATAATTACTGACTCTGAGCAACTATAGGGAGGAGGAAACCCTCTGTCGAATTATTTTTATTTAAAAGAACTAGTTCGCTTCGAAACTTTTTCGATTGTAAATTTTTCAGCTTGCTGTGAAGGCAAGTACCGTTTTGTTTTTCTTTGCCTTTTACCGTGCATAATTCGCATTTTAAATGAAAACCGACGAACGCTTTTGCTATGGAAAGATCGTTTAAACATTAGGTAACTCCTTATGGATTCTGATATAATGTATACTGACAAATAAGTGAACAAATTCAAATTGAAACCAAGAAAAACAATCTAAACAGAAAAAGCGTACGCTTCGAAGAAGTATTATACAGACTGGGCAAACTTTCTTAAATATAAGATTTGTCATTTGCATGAGAAAAACTTTTGTATTTCATAACAAGATGGCCAACATCCTCCATACTTATGTTCGCAACTACGAACCCATACAAAAAAAGAAGTTATTTTTAATTGGAACAAACTTCAGCTAATTGAAAGATTTTGTACGTTAAACTTTTTTTTAACAGCCTCCTTTTAATGAATCTCGAATTTTCTCCGAATCCTTTATTAATGTTGAGTTGAATATTCCTTTGAGTGAAAATAAAAACGTAATAAGTTGATTAAATATGAATGTCTAATACTTTTAAGCGTTCTCGAAGCGGGAGTTTTAACAGTGTTATCCCTCGTCAACATTAGGAGCCGCCGCGTTTGGGCGACACTCGTTCCTTATTTGTTTAGGACGATGATTTAACTAGTTGCCAACTTAGGGTACAGCTTCGGAATGGAATCATTGAGTGTTAAACTGCTAATGCGCGTTAAACAACGTGATACTGTTTGGGGAGTTGAAATATTTCAGGAGAACTTTACGGTGCTGCATATGTGCTGATTTTGAGTTATTTTTTTAAACACTAGGAATACACAAACAGCCAGACCCGAAACAACTACCTGTAGGTTATACAAATATTTGTTCGATCGCCTGTGCCAACCGCGCCGTCAATTCCTTATAGCAAACGAATTATAAATCCTCGGAAAAAGTAGAGTTATTTCAGGTCAATAAACTCAAACGTAAATATATTAATTTATGGACATGCCTTTGAGATCCCGGGATCCTTATCGAAAACTTTAATAAAGAAAGTTGGTACCCACCCAACCTGATTCGCGTAGTTGTTGGAAAAACCTATTTGTATGGTAAATCTCGTTCAGACGTTACACGAGGCATATACATCCACCCAGATACACTTATATTCCGATCACTAATTATGACGTAAAGGGTTAAAGATCCGGGGTTACGGGTTCTTCGGGGTTGAGGGTTTTTCGAAAGACATACCGCGGCCCCGGAACGTAAAGGACAATAGAAGGAATATGGGTGGGTTTCAGTCAGTACAAGTCTGAAGTCTCCCCCTGCTGCGCCCAGAACGGGGGAAGTTATTTCTAATTAGCAGAAAAAGGGTTAAATTAGGGCTTTGAAAAAGCTGTGGTTTTATATCAGGAATATAGTTAACCCTTATGTATCAGGGACTGCAAAGGCTACAAATGTACCTAAAATGAAACGGGGGAAGTTATTTCTAATTAGCAGAAAAAGGGTTAAATTAGGGCTTTGAAAAAGCTGTGGTTTTATATCAGGAATATAGTTAACCCTTATGTATCAGGGACTGCAAAGGCTACAAATGTACCTAAAATGAATACTGATTGTATTCTCTTCATTCTAATAAATATAAAATTATACAATATGATATACCTGGAACTAACGTATGTGAATACATAAGTTGGTAGATACTAATGAACTCTTTTATGCCAATATGTTACCGCAGACAGGCTGTCTACCGTACATAACGATAACTTATGCGTCGTACCATATTTCAAGCCAGGAAGCTTTACCTAGATTATTTGAAGAAATTTGAAATTTATTTTTATGTCTGACTAAAATATTTTATTAACTAACTAACACTATTTCCCCTTACTAACAATTCATTAACTTTCTACGCCAGCCTGTGTCACTAACAAATCTAATATTGCGTTCTAATCAGTAACTTTAGACGCCATTCTTGTAAACAGGTCACCCCTAGAGCATTGAACCTCAAACAACCAGTAAATTAAAATCACAATTCCACCGAATGTGTACTTTTCTTATTAGATCGAGTAATTCCTATGTGACTTGACCGGTAGCCCTGCCCTGGTTGGTCAACCAACCCACTGACCTTTGGTGATACCCGAGACCACATGATTATGTACCTACCCTCCAACGTAGCTCTTAGCGGATGGTACCGACTGTGTAGGGATGTGACCCTTGCAACTTCCGTCCCTGATTGACATGTATAGTGACTATGATTAAGCCGTGCCCGTGTTTGTCCACAGTTCGCCAGGAGAACGAGCGCATGATGCACGACGTCCTCCAGGCGGGAGTCTTAAATCGCACCCAGTCGTCGGCGTTGCGCTGACGCCGCGCTATTCGCCGCGGCCGCGCCTCGACAACGTGCGGCCGGCCGCCGCGCCGCCGGAGGAGCCTGCCGAGCCCGACCCGGAGCCCTCGAGCACCGAGCCGCCCGAGCCGCCCGAGCCGGCCGCGCTCCGCCAGCCGGTGAGCGCCGCCCCGGCCGGCCCCACGTGAGCCATCCCCCACGGCCTGCTCCGGTACGCACGCACTGACTGCCGCTAGGCGCACCTCGGCTGTGACGCACCGGTATGTGAACTGAGAGAATATTCATAGACATAGATAAGTTACTCGTTCGCGAAGAGAATTTGAGAGTGACGAAATGGACGTGTAGGTAGCCAATGTGAAATTGTGAACAAATAGTAAAGAATGAAAATGTTATTGTTGAAACGTATCGGATAGGGTGTAAAAGACAGGAAGTCAATAATCCACGATAGTTATTAAATATGCAATTGACTATGTTAAGACTACATTATGTGGAACTAAAGGAAGAAATATAATTTGCAATTCAACTTCTACTGTATTCCGCACACCATTAAAAAATGGAGCGATAAATTATATATCTAAGATTCACAATGAATTTGTGTTTCTGAGCTGTGAAAGAGACTGCGGTTAGAATGTTGGATATTTGTAGATTTCATAGCATAACTATATGTAATGCTATACATAACATAATGATAAAAGTACCAACTTCAAACGGGAACAATCATCAATACAATAAGGACAAGTTAGATTTCTTTCTTTATTTGAATAAAATTATAAATTAATGTTAATATTTGGTGGTGTGGAAATAGTGCCATTATATGCACAATGAAGTAATTTAAAACCCGCATGTTTTAGATATCTCCTCTAGCTATCAACCTGACGATGAATTTAATAGTCACCTTCATGATCTTAAAAAATAAAGCCTATAATTTAATCAATGAGCACAGTATAGTATTATTTTATTAATCACAGTACAACACACTAATGTATCTAATATTCTTAATCTTTACCATACAAGTTTGTATTTCACTAAGTGAGTCTTAACTGAGCTTGAGCACAATAATTTTGAGTTAATACTGTTAATATCGGACTCCTAGTTCAACTCTAAAAAGAGCTTTCGAAACTGCGCTTAAATAATAAAAAAAACTGTTAAAAATAAGAGCTTTTTGTATAGTAGTTGTTGTAGTATTATTCTTACGAGAACGACATTCTTGTGTAAAATAGATCTGCAAAAATCTGTGTTGTACGCTCCGATGGATCTGTCTGATGATTCAATGCAATGACGCGAGCGGTTAGGTAGAATATTGTTATATAAATAAAATATGTTAGCGTTCCTTGGCGCGGCCATGTTTGCCTGAACACGACAAACACAGCTTTATGCTTCAGCCTGTATTTCAGCGATTAACGGCACTAGAAACAAAGTGTTAACAATTAACAGGCTGTATATAAATACACGTGGAGCTCACAACATTCATCGTCACACCATCGCCTTTATTACATTATGGATGTCTGTCTCTCCAAGTAATGACGTACGACGTAAATGTAATTTAATTAATCTACGGAAAGCAATTCAATTTAATTTTCCGTGATAATACTGATTGTAAATAACTCGGTTTATTCTGTGCGAGGTTATCCGTTTACCATAACATTTTGCCTTAAACATATTGACAAGTATTATGGTGTCTTTTGATTACAAGCTCAGGGTTTGTCCCATTTTCCTTTCTATGTTTACAGGTTGAGGTATAAAGCTAGCTGTTGCCACCTACTTAGTGTTTTCTTTCTACCAACAAAAAGGTTTAAATTAGAATATTTACCCAACTAAAAATACCTTGGCATAAAATAATCTCTAGGCTAAAAGGCTCTTATGTATACCTGTGTATATTCCTAAATACTATTAAGGTCCACAAGGGATTTTGTAAATACTAACTAGTTTGGAACAGTTTTCTGTTCGCATGATGTAAATTAACAGTAAATATAGGTATCTCACTCACGGCTCTTGTCTCCCGGCTTCGCTATTAAATCTCAACTTTATTTCAATAACATAAAAGCTAATTTTCTATTCTCAATTTTATATTGATTAAACAGCCCTATGGATCAATGTAAAAAGTCCCACTGAGATCCGTCCAGTAGTTTTTCTGCGCCTGCACAAAATCTAGTATGAATTTGTTTCAAAAGAAATCCATACTAAACCAGAACTAATTATTTTACAGTGCGACTACTTGTACTTCCATACCTATTTTTCATGACATAAAGTTTAAAATACTTTAAACTGGCTGTAGATTAAAAAAAAGTTAAACAATATAACAACATGCCTCTATCCACTTTATTTTGCAGCTGCAACATTTTAGATGTATGCATAATAAAATGAATGAAGTTAGTAGGTCAGAATACGGATTACCGTCATTTTATTACTAACCTCCATGCGAAGCCGGGGCGGGACGCTAGCGAACATAATCCGGATTTATCCAACAACTATCTGCGATATTGAACATGATTTTAATCTTAAACTATTCGACCCGGGTTGAATGTAATTTATTATCCAGTAATAATTAAACATCACTCTGTATTTCTAAATTGTACGAACTTTACATAACAATTTATTTTGTAAAAATGATTCTTGATCGAAATGTGGACGTTAGATAACAAACCACAATGCTGGTAGCAAGAAAACACTAAGTGGTCCCATGTTACGAATATAATGTTTAATGTGAGCTAAGCGTGTGTGTGTGCCCTATATAGTGGTCATTTTCGGTCTGTCGCTGATTGGGCGGTTCGCATCGTAGATATATTTTCTTCACATATTAGCCGAGTAGGCCACAGGCCAGTGTGCGCATACCACCGGTGCATCAACAAAGAGAATCTCGAGATCGCGACAGGCTGCAAATACGCCATGTGTCGGAGCAAAGCTAACGCTGTGCAACTACTAGTTACGAATATGTGTATCGACAATTAAATGTATGTACTTACTAGTTTAATTGCGATCCGCATCCCCTCCCATCCTCGTGTGATACGATATGCTACGTGTTCAAATGTTATCGTTTGATTATCTCTAAGGAGTCGCCACTGAGCGAGAACTGTCAATGCATTCATTTGGCTATACTAGATATCAATTCCAAATATTAAACAGGACCTATTAACGTAATTAGTGTTAGAGGGAGATACAAAGAATTTTATAGTTGTTTGTTGTAAATGTCAGTTTTAATTAATCTATTTTACAGAACAAAATGTTTAATAAAATATCTTTATAAAATAAGCGGTTGTATCATTTGCTTGGACGGTGTCTATTATATTTATGGAGCGTTGGGGTCTACTGCGAGGCGTCGAAGGGTTAATATGTTAAGTTGGTGTGTGCACATAAGCGTGCAACATACCTACAAGTTGTGTAGAGAAAAGGTAGGGTTTGGTTAGGAGGGGCAGAGAGAGAGAGTGGCATTCCTCCCGGGGCGCCCTCCGAACTATGCGGGCGCTCGTGTTGCCACCATGCAGCCTCCCAAACAATTTGTACTCCAAACTTGCTACACTCGGCTTAAAATTAAACTGTTCGCACGCAAGTTTGACAGCACAAAACATTTGTTAATACTTTCACACCTCATATTAAAATGATATTTAAATAAGTCTCGGACGGTTCAGGCTTAGCTGTCGTTTGATGAGAGAAAACTTTAAGTTTTCTCTTATTAAACGCGCCTTTCGTACAGCGTTCCTAGCTGACGCTGAAATAAAAATTGTAGGAAGCCGGTAAGTAAATGAAGTTAACAAGCTTTTATCTTTGTCGGCAGTCGCAAAGCTTGTTGAATTTACAAGATTAGTTCAAAGTTAAAATGACAAAGAGGAAGCGAAGAAATGCATTTGTCGTTAAAGCGATCAGCAGCCATAATGGTTTTTTTTTTAAATTCGAGAGTCATTTTAAATATTGGTGTTTAATATTGGTACTAATACTAGGATTAATTTAAAATTACAACGATGACAAATAATAATAATTCTTCGATTCCTTTACGGATACAGGACCCTTAACCCGTAACCCTTTACAAAATCTCAGTTTAACGTGGAAGGATTACAGCTACAACCTTTACGCCGAGTAAGTCAACAGGAACGTTTATTTCATGTAATAAAGTACAGACATTCTTCACGAAATAATTCATGTAGCACGGTAGGGTTATGATTATACCGTGAGGAAACCTGTGGGGTATGGATGTAGGTAGTTGGACGTGTGTTGACGGATGTCGGACGTGTGTTGGTATATTTCTGCTACTACCGTTTAATGGTGATGTCGTGAAACGCTGTGGATTGAACAAACATTAGCCTACATAGTTGTTATATTTACTGTAACACACGTTGTACAATTGATAGTTTTCCCTAAAGAATTACATAATTAGTAACATACAATTAATTTAAACTATTGAGACCAGTGAAATTATATAGAATACGATTATTTTCTAATAAATCATGGGGAAAAACTTAGCAGGATTCAGAACACGTAAGTGGCGCACAAAAAGAGTATCTGAAAAGATAAGGAGGAGGATTTCGGCGAACAATGGAACGTTAACGGCAAAAAACTGTGTGTGTGACTTTATTTCGCGAAATCCTGTTAAAACAGTCTGTGGATAAGTGTAGTATCAATATTTCTATCGTACTAGTGTGGATATATAGGATGGTGTGAATATATCAAAAAGGAATCACAGGTCGAGTAAATAACAAGTATAGGTTTATTGAAGAACCAAAAAGAAGTCTGTCTACATCAAAGTTAAGTTTAGAACTGTCTTCCAGTCTCTTCTTCTATAATTACGTTACCTACGTTTTGGGTTTCTCACCCCACTCGGCCATACTGTCAAACAAGCCGCTCTAGACGTTCCCACGCATTTCCTATTCTTACTAATACAATAGGTTTACAAACATATTGTCTATCGGTCAAAACATCTGTACACAGCATGCTTAAAACTAATTTACTCTAATCTTATTTACGACCCGAAAAAACCATTACCGTCATAAAGATAAAAACATGCAAAAGAATATAAAAATACAATTGAAATAGCCTACAACTTATTTTTACAACTCCACATTCGGCCATCCTGCGACGACAATTGCCCTCAATTGTCATTGTCGGACTCTCCATCTGTTGTTTTATGGCCTTCTTCAGGACCCATTCCCCATAGTTTGATATGGTCAGCTGATGTTGATGTTCGCTGAGGCCCCTCGTGCTCACCTATTTTCTCGACTAGGTAGCGATCGTTCCTCAGCACTTTGGTAACTCGATATGGACCCAAAAACTTCCCCTTAAGTTTTGGTCCAGGCCCAAACTGCGTCCGTTGAATAGCCACCCAGTTTTCCACATCGTAGGCTTTGGCTGGCTTACGGTTTTTATTGAACCCTCGGCAATTTTCTTCTTGGGTTTTCTGTATCTGTTGCTTGGCTTTTTGTCGCAACTCTTCTCGGTCTTCTTCGAATTGGGTTGCCCACTCTTGTTCAATTAATTCGTTCAAGTTCAGGTCATCTTTTAGCCGCATGTTGACACCAAACAACAACTGACACGGTGATCTTCCTGTATTACGATTTGGCGTTGCATTGATGTATTTTTGAACATTTTCTACCTTTTGGCGCATCCCTTTAAACCAGAAGTCTCTTCTTACAAGATTTTCGGTTTTGTTAATGCCGAAATGTCCCCGGTCGTGTGCCCTCT
The DNA here is from genome assembly GCA_905475445.1 of Ochropleura plecta. Classification (NCBI taxonomy): domain Eukaryota; kingdom Metazoa; phylum Arthropoda; class Insecta; order Lepidoptera; family Noctuidae; genus Ochropleura; species Ochropleura plecta. Next base: position 12,366,298 of record FR997731.1, on the reverse strand, counting down.
TTATTACCTGCATCTCCATATTCTTAGGAACTACCATCCGTGGTTCCCTATCTAAACATTTATACAATAAGTGATTTCTCAATAAATGTCCGTCGGCCTCATTGCGCGTTGCGGCGTCTATAATTTGCTTAAGACTTTCATCTTTGTCTTGCGCACTTCTCAATCGCGCAATTAAGCCTTCGTCATTTTCACATATATATAATATCTCAGGTAAAAGATTTCTACTAAGCGCATCTACATGTGCCATATTTTTACCTGGTCTATGCTCTATTTCATAATTAAAATCACTTAACATTAACACCCATCTTGACACTCTCAAACACATTTTCTCTTTCTTTACAGTAGCAGTAAATGCTTGACAATCAGTTACAATCTCAAATTTAATATATAACAAATATATTCTAAATTTTTCTAATGCTTTTATAATCACTAATACTTCTAATTCGTAACTACAATATCTAGACTCTGCTTCGGTCGTCTTACCACTAGAATAATATACGGGATGAAGTTTACCATCGTGACTATCTTTCTTTTTAACTAGTACTATCGGACTTGCATATTCTGAAGAACGAATGCTTCCCTCCTCCATCCACAACTTCATTGATTCGTTTGCTTCTTTGCGTTCTGAAGGAACTAATCTGCGCGGCCTTGAAGCTACTGGGTTATCCGACGTCAAAATTATTTTTGCCGGTATACCGACATCACGCGTAGCTTCGGGCTTATAATTTGCAATCATATTTTTGATTTCCTCTCGATAATAATCCTCTTTGATGTGAGATAAATCAACCTCTTTTGCTTCGTCTACCACGTTAATTTTAAATACGGGAGGTTGCGTACTTTCGTCATCGTCTAATTTGAAAAAAGTGACCTCCCCGCGTCGAACGCGAAGCTCTACTCTATCTAGAAAATCCGTACCCAACAGAACAGGACAATTAAGCATTGAATCAGGTACGACATGAAATTCGACGGTAAACTTATCATGTTCTACTATCATGCTAGTAGAAAACTTACCTAGAGTTTCATTCACTTCGGACCCAAGCCCTTCAAAACATACCTGCCTACCCTGTAGGGGTGGCAATCCCAAATTCTCGTACTCACTCTTACGCATTATCGTTAAATCACTACCTGTGTCTACTAAAGCTAAAATCTTACAGTCTTTAATTGTTATCTGTTTTTGATATCTTTCCTTCGATGCTCTGGACACTATATACACATCTTTCGGTTTTGCCGTACACACTGCAGCTACGTGGCCAAACTCATCACACTTAAAACACTTTTTTCCTTTAACTTTATCTGGACACGTTGAACTAATGTGATCTTCGGAGCCGCAGTTGAAGCAGCGCTTCCTCGTTTCCTCTGGGATTCCAGCTTGCATCTTGTTGGAACTTTCATTCTTATCCGTCTTTGCCGGTGCGTTCTTCTTCGGTGCGTATTGGATTTGGCTAGTTTTGGCCTTCGCCATTTCCTGTTTCATTTGTTCGTATTGAGCGAACCTTTCCTTTAACTGCTTGATGTCCTTTGCACCGTATAACAACGCTTTGTTTACCGCGTCATCAGGAATACCCTCTATGATGTATTGAATAACCGTTCGAGTATCTAAATTAGCTGGCGCGGCAATCTGAAACATCTTGTACGCAAATTCTTGTAGCGTCTCTTCATTCTTCTTTTTCCTTTTACATAATTCTCGATGGATTTTTAAACTGTCGATTGTTTCCTCGAACTCGTCTATTAGAGCCTCTTTTAAGTTACGCCAGGTTTTTGCGCATCTTTCGTAACTAACGAACAATTTCGCGGAACCCTCCAGGAGGCGTTTGGCATAAATAATCTTCTGCGCCTCGTTCCATGCACATATTACAGCCATCTCCTCGAAATCATCCAGCCATCTTCGGATATTCGAGTGACTATCACCATTAAATTTTCCTAATGAACCTTCAACATCATTAAAGGTTAATAATACGCGCTGTGATACGTTTCGTCTTCGTACCACTGGCGTGTGGTAGCCACTTCCGTCGACATAAGCGCCACCATAATCGTCATCGTGTTTTCTGAGGTTGTTCAAAGCAGGATCCTGGATACGTCCGTCTTGATGTCTCCGATCTGCGCCGCCGAGTCCTAAGGCGTCAACAACCTCAGCGTCGTCATCTTCTTCGTCATCGTCTTCTTCAAGTTCTTCCTCTTCATTGTCAGCAAGGCGGTCACGTTCCAGCAGCAGTGCCGCTCTCAGTCTCGTCAACAATTCAGGTTTGCGACCTGTCACCCGGAGGTTGCGACGTCTTAGCTCCTCTCTGAGCTCCGGAACCCGCATGCGGGGAAGTTGATCGTCATTCAACTCTACCCCGGCAACACCTCTTGCGACCTTGTCAATTAAACCTTCCATGACTAACTCACTTGCGCACTTTATTAAAACTTTTGCACTTACTGACACGTCTTTCCCCACACTTATAGTTTCTCGATTGCTGTGATCCCGGACGAGAGTTTCTCGATTGCTGTGATCCCGGACGAGCCCCCAAATGTAGTATCAATATTTCTATCGTACTAGTGTGGATATATAGGATGGTGTGAATATATCAAAAAGGAATCACAGGTCGAGTAAATAACAAGTATAGGTTTATTGAAGAACCAAAAAGAAGTCTGTCTACATCAAAGTTAAGTTTAGAACTGTCTTCCAGTCTCTTCTTCTATAATTACGTTACCTACGTTTTGGGTTTCTCACCCCACTCGGCCATACTGTCAAACAAGCCGCTCTCGACGTTCCCACGCATTTCCTATTCTTACTAATACAATAGGTTTACAAACATATTGTCTATCGGTCAAAACATCTGTACACAGCATGCTTAAAACTAATTTACTCTAATCTTATTTACGACCCGAAAAAACCATTACCGTCATAAAGATAAAAACATGCAAAAGAATATAAAAATACAATTGAAATAGCCTACAACTTATTTTTACAACTCCACATAAGTAATATGCAAAGGCTGCATTATTCTATATGTATAGATTAATTAAATAATAAGAATAATAATTGTAAAAGATCACGTGTAAAATGAATCTGTGTCTGGTAAAGTAACTTATTACCAGGCGAACAAAATTGAATTCGAAAATGCAAATGAAAATGACGTCCATCACTTACCGCGAATGGTATTTTATCTAGAACTTCAATTCCACGAATTAACATTTATCATTTAATTCAATTATCAATTTGAACTCTATGAACTTTAATGCGAAGCACATGTCAAACAAAGTCTGACGGTATCAAAACTAAAATTTCATAAAGTTCAAAGTGGATTTAACGTGAAATAAACGTCAGTTACACCTCATTGTTTTTAGAACTATTTTACTGCGAAGCCTACAGTTTCGTATGTACTTCTGTATTTACATTTATTTTCGCGAAAGAAAATTACATGTTGGCTGTAAACTTTTTCTATTAATGTAATGTGGGATTATTGTGCATGCTTTCAGGTTAATGATTCCTCTCTTTTATGGTTAGTTAGAATTCATTTGATGTGGAATAAAGCCTATGGGTTATTAAATTTGCTGATTGTGTTCGTTTCAAGTAGCAAAAGTATTTATGCGAGTTATTTCCTATATAGACATATTCTTTTATGAAACCGATTGGCATCAGCGGTACACGTAGTGTATATCTGTAGATATAATTGTGTGCGTGTGTATCCGTCTGGTCATCGTGACTGATTACTGCTAGGAATATTGGATTTATGGACAAACCATTAACCAGTCAAAGGACAGTTTGTAATTTTCTGGAAATCAACATAATATTTAGTGGTAAGAAAAATTGGATCATATTTTTTCCTTATTCCGTAAGAAGGGCATTGTTCCTATTCAATTTATCTCTGCTACCATCAATTTGATAGGATTTCGTTAGGATGGGTCGAACTTAATCACGATTTTACTTGAAGTTCAAAATATCGTACTTATAGTTTAACTTTTCCGAAGACATTGTCTAAGAGAGTTGTTGAAAATTCCCAAGTTATAGCCAACTCAGTGTGAATATGTTCTTAAGTTAGGAAACTTTCAATCCATATAGGCGCTCTCACACCTCGTAGACACTTAGGAAGCGCTCGGCTACTTAACAGTTCTGTTCTACCTGAACTAGAAGTGGCGAGAAATTCAGTGTCGTGTTATTTGTTTTGTTTTTCTCTTCAAAAATCGATGCACTACGATTTTTGAAGAGAAAATATAAGGCGTTTTACTCCCCCGCTCTGGGCGGAGCGTCAGACTTGTACAGACTACAAATCCTTGCACCTATTCACCTATTGCCCTTTACGTTCCGGGACGCGGTAACTCTTTCTCTGGGCGGAGCGAGGGGGCGTGTCAGACTTTTACTGACTAAAACCCACCCATGTTCCTTCTATTGCCCTTTACGTTCCGGGGCCGCGGTATCTTTCGAACAACCCGCAACTCCGGAAAATATAAGGCTTACATTTGAATTTATATTGGTACTAGCTTTTGCCCGCGGCTTCGCTCGCGTTAAATTCGGGGTAACACAGTTCCCCTTTCCTGATTTACAGGTACCTGCTACCTGTAGTTTTTGCTCTTGCGCCTTATTTATTATAATAGCAATGCTAAGTTTTCCCTTTTCTTCCCTCTTTCTCCCTCATACCTCAATCTTTAAAGAAATAGCCTATGTCCGTCTGCAGGGTCCCAACTATCTCTGTACCAAAATTCATCAAAATCGGTTTAGCCATTTAGGCGTGAAGACGTAACAAACAAACTCACTTTCGCTTTTATAATATTATTAGTAAGGATTATTTACAAGTAATTTTACAACGCTATTTATAAGAACTAAGTGTTTACACATATATATATAACTAGCTGCGCCCCGCGGTTTCACTGCGTAGACCGAGATAAAACGTCGCCTATGTGTTGATTTAGTCTTTAAGCTATCTACATACTACAAATAAAACCTCAAAATCCGTTGAGCCGCTTAATCCTGAAGAAGTATATCACACAGAAACATAGAAACTTATGCCCTTATCATTTTGGTGTGATCCTTTTCTATTCTAGTACATATGAATTACTATTAGAATCGTATTTTTAGGATACCTATTCACGTAACCAGATTAAATATATCCTATTAAGAATCAGAATATTTTTAGTAACCAGATGTTACTTAATATTCTGGTTATCAGGGTTTAGGTATTAGAATTAAGGACTTTATATTACAATTAGATTCGTTTAAATCTGTTATTTCCGACTGTCTGCCATACAAATCAAAAGAACCTGGTAACATGATTGATAAAGCACTTTTTTTAAATACTAACCTAAAAAAAACCTTCTCACCGTTTCTAACAACGAGAACTCAATGTTATTGTTTTAACGACAAAATGTTTGACCTATTTTAAAATGCATGGCATGACAAGTTAAATATTTGAAATACAAACGACTCGACACATCCGAATTAAAAAACCACAGAGCTGTATTAATATGGAAGTCATACTCTATGGTAATAAATACAACGAAGCGCTGCAAGCTTTGATATTCAACCAGTAAATAAGTACGTCACAAAGTACTCAATTACGCTAATGGATATCTAAAAATAAGTGCTCTCTCGTATTTTAGAATCATAAATCTGAATATGTTCTTGACTATAATATCTTCAAATGATTTTATTTTATTGCTAAGTACTTGCCACCGCATATCGTAATATATGATATATATTTTCTGGATGAATCGTCTTGTTATTTAGATACGTACTCTTAATGTTTATAGGCATGTGGGTGTATTTGTGCTGGAGATGGGCTACTACAATAAGCGGCCGATTAGAAAGGAGCCCAATTACCGCAACCCCTTTACGGATATTGAAATAAGCCTCGGGCACATTTAGTGGGTTCTTTAGGTTGAACCGAATACTCTGCGTAGTTTGTAAGGATGTGTACAAAAAAGTTTTGAATGTAAAAATGAGCTGTGTGAACAATTGAATGCTCCCATAATATCCGTTTTCTCACAACACCCACGAGTGTACATCGAACTCCCCTCTCAGAGATGGTTACATTGTGCGGTCTCAAGAGACCATTGTTATGATTTCCACGCTTTGCAAACCGATTTATACCGCCGAACCTCTACGCGTGATATGTTCGCAGCATTTTCTGAACTTACAGGAAAAAGGTTTCTCAAAAGAACATGTATCCTCTACTAGATTTTTTCTTGTAATTTGTTATTTTACGGGGTCTTTTTCAATCTAACAGTAAAAGATACGATATGATACGTACTATACGCATCACAAAAATATGCTAACTATTAACAACTGTTTTAAAATGAAGAGTTAGTCATGTGTAAAAACGGCACGGTTAGCGCAGTGGTTGAGCGATCGACTGCTGCGCTGCGTATCGCGGGTTCAATCTCCGCACGGAACAAATATTTGTATGCCTTATAGGTAGTAGCTTCGGGTCTGGTTGTTTGTGTATGTGAGTTTAAATGGTGTAAACGCACCCACGATACAGGATAAATTCGTAGTGTGGAGCAACGCTTTTATCTATCTATTTTTTATCTATTTATCTATGTGTAAACTAAGTAGACTATAAACTTATGCTGATCGTGGTTTCAAGAATATTGTCTATGTTTCACGTTCGAAAACCGATAATACCCAATCAGTGTGTTCAAATATAAATTCCAAAAACATAAGTACTATCATTGCCGGAATACCGGCGTAAGTTTGATTTTCGAAATGCAAACAATGGAGCAACAATCAGGCCTTACGTAGGCTCGTATCGAGGTTGATACGAGGGTAGTTCACACTCGACTGCTACATAAGTTCCGCTCCGCCGACCATCCATTGTACGTCGTTAATGAGTCTAATCGGGGACCATAAGCCACTTTATTATATCATTAATCATCAGGCCAAATTATTTAATTAGTCCGTAGTGGTTATCGATACTTAAATTATTTTTAGGGTCGCGGGAACCTAGTCTTCTATGTTACAGTTTAGCGAAAAAATCGCTAGATCAGTTGATCAAATGCATTTTCCGTAGCCTGTTCTATCATCTCTAACTACGACAATGGGCTGTTTAAGCTGAGGCAATTACTTAAAAGGCCTTTTTTTAGGGATTTGAAATCATAAAATAAATTCCCCTGCTATAGGCGGAGCTGGTAAGTAGAGCGGGGAGTATCAGACTTTTACTGACTAAATTCATCCATGTCCCTTTGTGTACCGGGGCCGCGGTATCTATTTCGAACAGAACAGAACCCCGGCAGTAGCCCTGGCAGGCCCTCATTGAAGCGGGCGTAGAACACGAACGCGCCGTCGACATGGATCCATTTAAAATGCTTTGAGTGCACTTGACCTTACAACAAGACTGTTTGGGGCAGAAATAGGTACAAAACAATTATGTATAGTGCCAGTACCTTTTCTCGAAAACCTTACCCTAGGAGCTGAAAAATAACTAAGATATAACAACTAGACACTACTCGTTTCTGGCTGACCCCTATTCTCGACCATGTTCAGTTCAGAAATTTCCTCGCTCGCTCTGTGTTAGCCTCTTCACAACCTCATTAGGGTCCCCTTTAGATACACAACTAGCAAGAGGTGCGACAGCTATAAATAAAGGTCCCACAAATTAATTATAGGGGTATCGACATACTTAAGTTGACCGGGCTGGTTACGGGCAACTAACGACTGCCATTAGGTGTGCTAAGTAAGTACTAAATACGTACTAACTACTGGAATGAATGAACTAAAATCTGTAATGGAATTTAAGAACTGAAGGTCAATGAGTTTTTTCAACCTGTTTGGCAATTGGAAAATCTTGTACTTGCACAATTTGCGTTTGCTCATAAAGAAGAAAATCCCATTCATAGAATGTAAGTTCGCTTTCACTGCTGGAACTGCAAGGATGAGTTCTATCACCCGAGACAACTGCTGCCTTCTTCATAAAGCTGAAAAAAAGGAAATGATAGGGCCGTTAATATTGTTTATCTTAAAAGTAAAAGTAGTACAACTGATCCAAAAATTCATATTTATAAACTAGTAAGAAGAGTACTCAATAAACTCTACGAACTTATGGGAATCAACTAGAAATCATATAAAAAGAAACTTCATTATATCCAAAGCTTCTACTCTTTTCAGATTAGAAAGGTACATTTGGTCGTAAGCTGAGATTATCCACGTTAGATCGTATATCTCGGGAATTCCGAGATGATGAATTAGGACAAACTATCGATATTGGTCGGAGAAGTCACGTAGTCTTTCAGACTAATTATATGAGCGTACGTGATGATAGTTCAGCTGTTTGTGTACCTATATGACAAACGGACGGAGGGAATGAACGATAATGTTGTTTGCATTCTATTTATAAGATTTATTTACTCTGGTAATAGGTTTGGCGTCACATAGGATTTGAAATACTATCGTAATGTTAGTGTGTATTGTAAGAAATTGAAACAACAAATTTTCTTCTGGGTTTCAATATGAAGGTTGAAAAAATGTATTGACATAATTTCCCAATACTGACCTTATTGGTGAGGTTCTTTAAAAAGGTTAGATGCGTAGTACCTACTTGGTATGTGGACGAGGCAAAAGGGAGGATCGTGGCAGATGATTTTCTGTTATTTCTGGATATCCCCTTGCGAAAAAGGCGTTGGTTTATGCATGACACATGTAATTTCTCAATATGCAATAACTTAATAGAAAGCGATCGCTATTTGTGTAGGTCTTTATGAGTAATCCTGGTATTTTAAAAGTTTATAAATAAGAATCATGTAATTCTAGAAGAATTACGCAGAGGTGTGCGTGAGTAAATGCATCCACATTATAGATATGTTTAGAAGTCCTATGTATTACGTAGACAAGCCTATTGCAACAACCAAGTATAATCCAAATTCCGGTCTGCTACGTAGAAATTTCTAATGGAAATATCCAATATCCACTTTGCCCAACTTAGGAAAACAAAATTTTGTGATCAACAGTAATGCTAAAGAGTCCGAATTTATATTTATTTTCGTCCATTTATTGTCTAAATAACATATAATTATTTTTTTTAATATTTCTTAAAAAATAATAAATACATTTAAAAATATAAAAATAGTAGCCCACCGGTATCGGGAACAGGGTCCAAGCTACCGGCGGTCAGGGCTCCAGAGAAAGGAACCTCCTAACAATACGAGCCGTGTCCAGGAGTACCGCTTTCTGTATCAAGCATCCAGCTGCCTAACGAGAGCCTCCTCAGGTGTTGGTCGAGGCTCTTGGCAATTAAGCCATTGGCAGATACGACTATCGGCACAATGATCGCTGAGTCCACATCCCACATGTCGACAACCTCGCGAGCCAAGTCAATATACTTGATTTGCTTATCTTTCTCGGTTTTCACGAGGTTCTCATCATGTGGGACTGTTATGTCAACAATCATTGCGCGCCGCTCTGATCAATCCACCACCACTATATATCAGGCTTGTTGGCAACAATAGTCCTGTCAGTGATGATGGAGCGATCCCAGTACAATGTGATATTGCCATATTCCAGAACTGGGTCGGGCTCATACCTGTAGTATGGCACTTCCGATTCCACAAGGTTGTATTTTACAGCAAGTTGCTGATGGATAATCCTGGCTACAAGGTTGTGTCTATGCAAGTACTCTCCGTTAGCTAGACGAGAACAACCGGAGATAATGTGTCGAATTGATTGAATTATTTATTTTAATTATTATTGGTATTGTTTTAAAACAAATAATTACTATAATTAACTTCTATATTAATTAATATGAGCCGCAACTACAGCAAAGCACACACATAATTGCATCGTGGAATAACCACATCAAAGCACTTCACCTGATGCAGCAAGGCAACCACAAATGTACCTTATAGGTTATAACTAATCACCATTGATTTTTAGTAAGGGGATAACTAGTGGTAAAATTATTCATACAATGATGCGTTGATACAGAAAAGCAACGTCGAAGTTGACGGCGAACGCAGTGATGGCGGCGGCGCAAGGAGCTGGGCAGGTTTTCTATAGATTGGATATGTATAATCAGCATATAATGGTCTTATTCTTGAGGCATAGACCTGCTTGCTGACGACTGTGTGGTTCGGTACTTGGAAATCGGGACTGTTACCGTCCCGATGGTCATTGATTCAGTTACCCAAACGGCTACTACAGGGCACATGGCTCACAATGGACATGCTTAATATAGAAAATCAAGGAGGTTTTGTTGAGCAGTAGATTGTTAAATCTAGATAAAAAATATAAGTACCAAGCTGGCAGTTAACTTATAACCCTATACCACTTTAAAAAGTAGTCAAATTATCATTTAAATATCTACTTAAAGCAATTAACACTTAACTATTAATACTTCAAACAGTTAAAAAAGATGGGGTCTTTTGTTGATTCCTACATGCCAATTTATTGAAGTTAACAAAAATAAATTCGCTGTTTTCACAACTATCGTAAAGGCGACTAAAGGATGATATTAGGAAGGAAGATGCCTATCTGCAACAAAAAGATAGCATCGTGATACGGAAACCTGATTTCCGGTTCCCAAATCCTTCCGGGGCGCTTACCGTGTGAAAGATAAGACGGTACACGCTTTTCCGATTGCTTTTTACAAGCTTCACGAATAAGAAACCGGTCAGTTAATAAAAGGATTACTAGTACTTAATGTATTTTTAGGATCCAGGCATTTTCTGGGAATGTACTGATATATTCCTGGAAAATACCTTACCACTTTCCGAAATAGGGTGTATTTTTTCGACCTTCGGGTGGTTGTCACGGTATGGGCTCGTGATGCGTAGAAAATAGGAAAATTTTGTAAGGAAAAGGACATTGCTCTGCGCCCATACATTGTTGGCTCTGGGGCCAAGAGCTTTGGAAAAAGATGTATTGTTTTCTCTATCATTAGTAAACCCTTTTAGAATCTTATTGTTTGCGACGACAGCTCGTGGTGGAGTAAAAGAAGATGATTGTAGTGAACTGTATTACAAGTTTACGCCATCTCTGCCTGGGAGAATGTGTGTGATGCGTCCTAGAAGCCACATAAGAGGAGGTGAGCCTGTGTCCTTAATTACGACTAATGTTCCTTCCTTGAGCTCGCCAGAAGACCGGCACCATTTTGTTCTCTCTTGGAGCCACAGAACATATTCGTGAGAGAAGCGAGCCCAGAAATGTTGCTTTAATAACTCGATGCGGCGAAACCGTTGTAGGCTGTTCACGTTGGCGTTCTGGATCTGTGGATGACGCAGCATAATTAGAGAACGCCCAATAAGGAAGTGTGCAGGTGTTAATGGAGCGAGGTCGGAAGGATCGTCGGACAGAGGAGTTAAGGGCCTTGAATTTAAAATAGCTTTGACTTGAATTAAACAAGTTGCCATTTCCTCTAAGTTAAGATTTGTTAAACCCAAAATGCGACGTAGATGATGCTTAGTGGATTTAACATTATTTTTTTAGTTATAGCGACTAGCTGCAGAATAGATATAATTTAAAAAAATACTAGATTTTGAGGTTAAAATCGAACCATAACAAGGAGTATTATGATTAGTATGATTTTTCATAGCTCCGAGTAATTTTTAAGAAACTGAAAAATGATTTTATAGTACATTTAGCTATTTTTGATACCTACCTATGCAATTAGTAGGCACCTACGCATTTTTTTTCTAACGCTTAAGTGAATGTAAGTACAACATTAAAATGCATAAAAACTATTCATATGATTATATGTATATAACATAGGTGGAGGTGCATTAGGCGTACATGGTGGCTGGCGGATGTTATGTCGCGTAAAATTTTATAATAATGTACATTATGGCATACAGCTAGACTTTGATATAGAAGTATTTGCAACTTACATAATCAATTTATTTTTCAAAAAGACAATTAATTTTCGTGTATTCCGATACTTTTTACTGCACAAGGCCATGATGGACACTATCCTTTTAGTATAAATGATGCTGGCTGTATAGGTAAGTAGGAGAATTTCAAAGAAAAAAATTATGGCTTGCCTAATAAGTTGGGAAAAGGGTACTGTAATGACTATGCCACGTGAAAAATAACAAGATTAGTGCATTATTCTCTCAACTAATATTCAAGATTTTCTTCAACAATGCAGCTTGTGAACCAATATTACAGTTGTTTATTGTAATATAATTCTTTGACAAACTAGAGATTGGCACGACTGTAAAATCCCTCGAGCATAAAAACAGCGTCATGCATAAAAATAGAATTTTATTCCCCCGTTTTACTTTGTTGTAGAATATCTGAACTTGTAGAGTAATCCTAGTTTAATAAAGAGAGCTCTGTTTATTGTGGAGGATCCACAAAGGGTTATATGCGGAGACGACGTTAAGCGGCAACCGATCATTGTTGTCGGATGTACTCAAGGGCCTTCAGGGTTGAGGCCCCTGCTAATCGTTGAGACAACTTCAAGCTATTGGTGTAACTAAGCCTTACTATCCTTACTAATATTATAAAAGCGAAAGTGAGTTTGTTTGTTACGTCTTGACGCCTAAATGGCTAAACCGATTTTGATGAATTTTGGTACAGAGATAGTTGAGACACTGGAGACGGACATAGGCATTTTTTTAAAGTGAGAAATGTGGGAGAAAGAGGGAAGAAAAGAGAAAACTTAGCTTTGCCATTACCATAAATAAGGCGCAAGGGCAAAAACTACAGGCCGATACCTGCAAATCAGGAAAGGGGAACTGTGTTACCCCGAATTTATCGCGAACGAAGCCGGGGGCAAAAGCTAGTTGACTATAAAATGAGTACTATTATTTATGTAATTTACATCGCCTGAAACATGAATAATCACAACCAGTATGTCATAAATAGTCCCACAACATGTTCAACTAATTAGTATTATGAAATTCACGCGTAAATTCCTGAAAAAAAAAAACACAAATATGAAACGACAATTTATTTCAGCAAACTGTCATTACATCGGAAACAGCTATATACAATTCAAGATAGTCAATTTCTTCGAATCAAGGACACTGAATGTGCTGACATTCTGCCTGCTATAAAGGCGGCAAGTGAAAAGGAAAAAATATTTTCAAGTAACAATTTATTTTTAGATTGAAATTGGACTCTGGTCTTTCGTCAGAGTGCTGAGCTTCGAATTTAGAATTTTGTGTTCGAATCTTTACTAGGATAACCAATAAAGGTTTGTATTTATGAATACAAGGCGGGAGAAATTTTGTCACACAAATCGTTACCATAGAGTGCGTTAATATTTATAAGGTGGAAGAAAGCGCCAGGATAGCCCGCGAAATTAAAATTTTCGTTGCATTTTTTTTTTGCATTTTGCTGGTCAGTGTCAGGTTGTATATTAATTAATATAAAATCGATTCTCGACCATGAAAAGTTCAACAATGTCACTTTTACCATGTTTGAAAAATAAAAATGTTTAAAGTTCAGCCTATATAACTTATAAATTATATTGGTTAGTAAAATAATATTGAACAGAATCTAGTGTTTGAACATCAGTGATCCGATTGACACAGTGACAAAGCACTGTCTTTCTGCGCTAAGGGTCGAGGGTTCGATCTCCGGACAAAACAAATATTTGTTCGTCCTTCAGATATTTGTTCAGAGGGAGGCTGTTTGCACGAGTGTTTAAGATTGAAGTAGTAAGTATAAGACCACCACTAGAGAGAACTTAAACAGTACTCATCATTTTGCTCAAATAAAATAACCAAAGGCTATATTTAAAAGCAAATAAGGAACGAAATAATACCAAGAGAAAAAAAAGTAGATCAGTGAGAAGACTATAATTATTATTTTGCAGGCATATCATCACGCCTGTAATCCTGTAGGGTTTTTTTGCGGATGGGAAATCATCAAATAACTTCCCCCGCTCTGGGCGGAGTGGGGGAGTGTCAGACTTGTACTGACTAAAACCCATCCATGCTCTTCTATTACCCTTTATGTTTCGAACAACCTGCAACCCCGGCAGGCCCCTCTGCTTTGCTGACATCTCTTTGAGGCGCGCGTGAAACACTAAAGCGCCGTCGACACGGCCTGTCGTCAATAGACGGATGGACGGTGAGCTACCCATTGCTCAACGTCCACAGACCCGCATCTACGGTAGCCGGCAGTAGTCTCGCGGCACCCGACGCCCGGGTCGTCTCCCGCGGCGGCTGGGTTGGTTTGAGGTTTGCTGCAGGGTTAGGTAGAGGTGTACCTAATAGTACGGTCCAACCGTATTTTGGCAGTTATTTTTAAGTACTGAACATGTAATAGGAGGCAAGTCGGGACACATTCAGACTCCGAGCCTGCTACTGAGAAATTCCTTATGATAAATGATGTTTATTTTGCAAGTAGGTTTTCACAAACACTTTTACACGTCTTTTTTTAAAAACTAGATGAGGCCGGTGTTTCGTTCCCGAGTACTCTGAGAAGAAACAGCCGAAACAAACTAAGAGGTCATAGTCTCTTTTAAAGTCCAGAGAAAAAATCTTGGTCAACTTACATGAGGACTATGCAGACTAGTGTCTGAAGTGGTCTTTTTAAGAAAGCACCACACAGATTGAGTAGACCTGTCCAGTTAGTGCAAGCATTTGTCAGTTATCGTGTAGCTCGACTCATAACCCAAGGAGCTCAACGAACTTAATCGAAAAACCCTTTAACACTTTGCAAGACGTGGGATCGAGCCCGGCAGCATAAGCTCAGCAGTCGTGCTTACGACCACTAGAGCAACGAAGGAGTCGGTTGATTATTTTAAACATTGTCAATAATAATATTTTTTATTTAATTAAAAATGAAAACACACCATTATTTTGTTATTAGATCCGTTTACGATATGAATTTTGATAACTTTGCAATAATATTTTATATCTCCAAATAATTTTCCTCGTCACTGGCATAGTTAATTGGCCATGAGACGTGATCACTGATCAAGTCACGTCAGAAAATAAGTTAAATTTATTATCACGAGCTCTTCCCGCAGATTCTGCGCAATTTCAAACTCGTTTAATACCTGATCATACAATGAGGATTAACATAATCCCTAAAAGCATTCAATGAAAATTAACAGTAACTTTGTAATATTTTCAACATGTATACCTGTATAACGAGGTATCGTATTACCCGGTAACTGGGTTGTAGGGGTCCGATAAGCAGTCGTACATATAAAAATGTTTTTGTAAAAATTATAAGTGAAAATAAATTTATTTCCGGAAGTAAACTTTTTTTTTTTTGAAAGTCGTATTTTTTATTGTTTCAGCCTTTTTTGTTATGGTGTCTCACACGAATATTTATCGAGTCTTTAAAATATTTTTTTTTGAAATATCCCTCCTTTATTTTGTCGGTTATAAACTGGCACTTAGCTGCGTCTGGTTAGATAAATTATGATGACACACCCGACGCTCTAACGATCTCTAGAACGATCGCGCGCTGGTAACTTGAAGTAAATATGTCAATTTTGTATTATAGAAAACTTTTTTGCAAAAAATAAAACCGACTTCCAAAAAAAAAAGTGGAAAATAACTTTATTTCCGGAAGTTGGTGGCTTTTGTTGGTTTCGTTGACTTTTTTGCCACCGACTTCCGGAAATAAAGTTATTTTCCACTTTTTTTTTTGGAAGTCGGTTTTATTTTTTGCAAAAAAGTTTTTTATTTCAGGATTTTTAGTTATAGTATTATGATATAATTCGCAAACACGGTTATTTTTAGCTTTTTAGTGCGTAGGTCCCGTCTTAAATTCAAGCTTTAGGCAGTTGTCCCACCAACGACGAGAAAACGACTAACTATCGGCTATTTTCTCGCTCAAGAAACGTACAATAGATATACTTTCCGTGTGAACAAAAGAGATGCATATACAAACAGTTGATCGCTGACTGTTCACACTGCCGGCGAGCACTCGCTTCACTAGTTTGTCGCTGAGCGACAAGAGCTATGAAAGATAACACTCACTCGGCGATACTCGCCAAGCGATTAGAAATCACGCCGAGAGAGCAACCAGTGGTCATATCATATGAGGCCGCAAGACTGACTGTACGCTTGACTGCCGCGAGCAAGTGATGCGAGTAATCGCCCGCCTCACTCGCACACTCGCTTATAGCCGAGCTACACAAATATCGGAACTACGACTCGCTCCCCGCGTCTCGCTAACTCGTTTCTAGTTCTAGCTCTACTCGTTACTCGGTAATCGTTGCCGGTGAGACAAGTGCCTTAGTTCCACATCACGCTATAGTATTAAATACTATCTAAATTATGCTTTAGTTTAAAACCAATTCAGAAATCATATGCATCATCGCCTAGGGGATACAGCTGATACTTGATCTAATGATTATGTTTCTTAATGACTAGGTGAGGGGAGGGGAGGGTGTACGGGCACCCTGCTCCCACTCGCCTGCCTACCCTGGCGAAACCCATACTTATACATGTGATTGCAGCAATCACGGCAGATTTGCGGTCATTTATTGAAGAGTTCCGTTGTATATCAGTGAAGATCTATCACCAAATTAGAATATAATCACCTCAAAAAACTGCGATGACCTTCCAAATCATAGTGCATAGCGTTTTTTGTTCATTTGTCTTCGACAACCTCTAAAATTATATCATCAACGTAGACGAAGTCAATCTAATACGCATTATTAAAGATAACTCAAAAACTACTGGCCGGATCTTGATATTTTTTTATGGGACCAAACGACAACCACCAGCTTTCGAATAAAAAAAGAATCAACAAAATCGGTTCACCCAGACCAGAGTTATGAGGTAACAAACACAAAAAAAAAAAATACAGTCGAATTGAGAACCTCCTCCTTTTTTGAAGTCGGTTAAAAATACAATAATCCTGTTGCATTTTAGTTTAATTGTTTGCAACAATCACAAACAATATCATAAATAAATAGGAATAAATTCTAAAACTATGTGAAGTGGATATTTTTAATTTTAATTTCACCGTATTTACGTTACCTACACAGCGCATGCGTATACTCGTTATTTACCTGTAGAGAGCCTGCTTATAAAATGGCAACATTTTCCAGCTCTTTGAATGTGAAGCTCAGCGTCTCTGACGACGGTTTGACGACTGACTGATGGCGGGATAACTATCCAACTTGTCACACCAAATACTTCGAGCCGGTTACGGGTAAGACTGTCACACATTTGCAGAAAATAATAAATGTAGTAACTTACAAAAAATATATAGACTAGGTTCGTAATATCATTGTGTGTAAATGTGTAATTTATGCGATGCAAAGTATGCCTGAAATAATGATTACTTTACCTGTAACCAGAAGTCTTACTAAGAGGTTTAGTATTATAAGTACTAAAAGGGTTGTGGAGGTCAGATAGGCAGTCGCTCCATGTAAAATACTGGAATTCAGCCTCATCCGGTGAGACTGGAAGCCGACCCCAACATAATTGGGAAAGGGCTAGGCAGATGATTACCCTACAAATCATACTACACACAAAATTATAAGCATTTATACAAGTAGGCCAGTTACAGGCACTTTTTAACTGTCGAAACAATGACAAAAACAAAATCTATGCTCGAGTCACAGTCGTAAGGCATAGTAACTGTAAAAATACTGTAGTTGCATCTTGCTGTAGTTGCCCCTTTACAAAGCTGGGATCTCTACGGAGAAGATAAAAAAAATACGCGTATTGTTTATAAGAAAGGCACACCGAATTGACTTCCCGGAATTATCCTTAGCTGTGTAACCTGTTCCAATGTTCAACTATTAGAAAACAAAATACTAACAATAGGATTTTCATTTTGCGGATGGGGAACCTTCCCCGCTCTGGGCGGAGCGCGGGTGAGTGTCAGACTTTCACTGACTAAAACCCAGCCATGTAGAGACATGGCGGGTTGTTCGCGCGGCCAAAGACTCTTCTTTGGCCGCGCTAATTCGAACAACCCGCAACCACGGCAGGCAGGGCGCTAGCAGGCATGCTTTGCTGACATCTCTTTCAGGCGCACGTGCAACACGAACGCGCCTCGTCAATACACGGGCAGACCATTTGCTCGCCGTCCACAGATCTATCTACGGTGGTCGGGAGTCATCTCGTGGCTCCCGACGCCCGGAGCGTTTCCCGCGGCGATTGGTTAGAGTTTCTCTCCCTCAAACGTCCGGCCATCTCCAACAATAAAGCTTGAGGTGTTTCCACGAATTAATTAGACGGATACCCAACAAACAAACAATTTTGTAACCTTGCGAAAGTCTAGCGTCTAGAGATGAGAATAAATTGCGAGAACACCGTTTATTCAATGCCCAGTTTTGAATAACCACGTACATAGATAGATAGGTGTACAGGGTGTAAGGGATATCGACGCAAAAACCATTAAATATTATGCCTCTCATCCTGAACTGTTTTCTTCATATTTTGTGTTGTGGTTGACTCTTTTGTTATAGTAGATCTCTGAGTTCAGTGTGCCTCTTGGCAAAGGCCTCCTCTAACAATTTCCATTGTACTCTGTCTCTAGCAACCCTTCTCCATTTTGGGCCTGCCGTCAGTTTAAGTTCGTCTTCCCATCTCTTGCTTTGTCTTCCTCTGTTCCTTCTCCCATCTCTAGGGTACCAGTCTGTTACGATGTTGCTCCACTTCTCTTGTGTATCGCGCAGCATGTGCCCAGTCCATCTCCACTTCAAGCTATCTATTCTAGTAAGTACGTCTGTGACTTTTGTTTTACTTCTTATGACGGTATTTCGTATCTTATCTTGTTTCTTAATACCTATCATACTTCGTTCCATAGCTCTTTGGCAGTGTTGCAGCATGTTTCTGTGATATATCGTAAGAGCCCAGGTTTCACACCCATATGTAATACATGGGAGAACACAGGTATTGAAGACCTTCCTTTTGATACCAATACTGAGATTTGTGGATTTCATGATCTCTTTCAGTGACCAGTATCTTTTCCATCCGTTAGCTATTCGTCTTTTGATTTCTTTTGTAGTTGTGTCTGTATGTGAGATGATTTGTCCTAAATAGATATATTCATCTACATATTCAACAGGTTGGTTGTTAATTTTTATTTCATATTTGTTTGAATTTGTTAATAGCTTCGTTTTGTTTATGTTCATAGATAAGCCCACTTTCTCGCTCTCTATATTTAGATCTTGTATCATTCTTTCTAGGATCCCTGGTTGTTCTTCAAACAAAACAATATCGTCAGCGAATCTAAGATGGTTTAATGTTTGACCATCTATATTTATTCCATGTTGGTCCCAGATTAGCTTTCGAAAGCAAAAACCATTACCACGTATTTATTACATTTGTCATTTCGAACTAGCCAACTAAAAATGGACTGTTTCCTACAAAAATGCAAATACATGAAATTACTAATGAGTTTCATGTGGTAATTTCGGAATAATGCACTGAATACGAAGTAACCGTTGTCCTTGTTGAGGTCTCTCAATGTTGTATAAGTAAGTATTTCCAAAAAGAATCATTACCGTTCTCCAAATGATCAGCTTCTGCAAAATCATATTACGTAGTCTTTTCCAGTGAAACTAGCCAATATTACCATTTGTTCTCAATAGTAAGTTCCAATCCTCGTTTAATCTTCCTGTCTTCCGCTTGCAAGAAGGTTGGAAATTGCTTTTTCTACGTCGGCCATTTTTTCCACGATTGAGTTCGTTGCAACCTAGTGCATTGCCTGGAACACTCCGAGGATGGGAATTATGACTGTTTACTTTACGACACTAATAGGTTTGACAGATGCGGTATTGAAGTGGGATACGATAAACAAAACCTCCGCTTTGCTGACGACATTGTAGTATTCTCTTCCATGGCGGCAGAACTCGAGCTAATGTTAAACCAACTCAGTGACGCGAGCCTTGAGGTTGAACTGGTGATGAATATGTCAAAGACCAAACTGATGTCAAACACCACTAAACATAAAATCACAGTGAAGTATGAAAAATAACAATATCACCGTGAATACATCTATTTTGCCAGTTAGTCTCTTTTTAATCCAGGCAGGAAAGGAAATCATAAGACGGACCGATAGTGCCTGAAAGAGCTACTGGTCCAGGAAAGCTTGTGAAAAGAAACCTTCTTTTGTCACTCAAGTGAAAAAATCATAGACATGTGCATTCTTCCCATTACGACCTATAGATTCCAGAGTCGGTAAAGACCGAGTATGGTTTGTCAAAGGACAAAGATTCAAAAATCTAAACTCAAGGTTTTCACGAGCAATTGAGCGTAGTATTCTAAGCGTCAAGCTGACTGACTACGATACTACACTGCTACTGACATACGCAACACTACACTGCGTTCCAAAACTCAAATAACTTATGTTGCTCAAAAAGTCGCTAAGTTAAAGTGGGTTGGCCACGTTTAACGCATGCCCAATGAGCTGTGGGTCAAAATAACCACTAAGTGACGCCCTGACGAAACTAGCGACGCGGCAGACTTTGCAGAAGATGGTAGCGCGAGGTGGACAGAACCAACGACCAGTGATCCGCCTTAGATCGAAAGAACTGGAAGTCTTATAGAGAGGCTTTTACCCAGCAATTGGATTATGTGGGCTAACAGTAACAGTAACTGATGAAATGTTAGTCGTACTATATGTAGGACCCGTAAGAGCCTTTGACCTTTTAGAAAACGGTCAAGACAAATTTCACTGCGTATAAATAGAATTCTTTCCTGAAACTATTTCTTTACCAGTTAATAGCCTACTATCAGTTAATACCTATGTCTGCTAGCGAAACTGGAGAGACAGGTCAATTCACAAAATTAATAAGATTTCCGTTTGTAAACTTAAAAAAAAGTGGAATGGGGAATCATCAAATAGCTTTTCCCGCTCTGGGCGGACCGGGAGGGAGTGTCAGATTTTTTTGACGTTTACTGACTAAAATCAATTCATATTTCTTCTTTTGCCCTTTATGTTCCAGGGCTGCGGTATCTCTTTCGAACAACCCGCAACCCCGGCAGGAACAATTTAGATCGGTTGTCCATAATATGTCAGTCATGAAGTAAAGTTGCTGTCACATTAGCGTATGTGAATATGACACGACCATTTACGACAACGTAAAAGTGTTGTTAATTGGGAAGGTTCATATCTGACGGTACACATATCTACCATTTACTAACATACTTACTACAGATACTACATTCTTCCACTGCGCTGTTCAATTCAATTATTAATTGCATCTCACATGTGTTTTACAAGGTCTTAAAACAACATTTAAATAAGAAGAAAAGTCTAAATATTGGCATTCAAAATAATTAACGTAAAATATAAATCAATTAATTCATAATAATTAGGTAATATTGAGTTCATTATAAGCATAAATGTCGCAGGCAAATTAATAAAATTATCAGAAAGTTCACAAAGGATGATCTGAAAAGTATAGGCAGGAGTGCCTTTTATTTGTCTGTTGTTGTATTACAAGATTAGATTGTCAGAGGCTTGCCAAGCATGGTGGATGAACAATTTAGTCATATTCACAAAGATTTTTCATCAATAACTCTCAATATTAATGAATATGGTTCATGTATAGTCTCTTCTTGTAAGTTAGGGTACCTGACACAAATTGAATAAAACGATATTATAAACACGTTCTAAAAGATGACTTGGTACTTTATTCTTAAATGTGTCAACAACAAATGTCGATTCGCTTAGTGTATAACATACCAAGTAATGCCAGGCTCAAGACGTTATGCATAATGCAATTTGAGATAATACTAACATAGTACGGTCTAACGACAACAGGAAAGTAGTGGAACGTTTAACGCTGTTATAACCCCTATTAAACTAGACGTAAAGGCGCTAATCGCATCAATTAGTAATGGCATATTAGCCAATTATTGCAAGATCGCGCCAGTGCCGACCACGCGGCATACTGGGCCCGTTTGACGAAGGATTTATAAAGTCGGAACATTTTCACAATGTAGGTACGTATACGTACATAACGAGAACGTTCACAATTTGTGGAATGTCGCGACTTAGTCGTACCGATGGGAAAGTTTCAACTTATATTCGGTGGAAAATGTCAGTAATTTGACATTTTGCCTTCCACGGAATCTGTGCTAACCGATAACAATGATAATTTGACGTTCTTTTTATGTTGCATTTTGTGATCAAATCTTTTGAAACATGCTGTAAAGCGTACAAGGACGTGTGCAGACAAAAAGCTTGTAAGAGGCTTATGTTCAACTAGCTGGCGCCTGCGGCTTCGCCTGCGGCTTCGCCTGCGTGATATCGTAAAAAAGTATCCTATGTGTAATTCCAGACTATAATCTACCTATGTGCCAAATTTCATCAAGATCCGTTCAGCCGTTTAGAGGTGAAAGAGTAACAAACATCCATACATCCATGTTTCCTCACTAACATTCGCATTTAAAATATTATAGGATAGGATATGGGTGAATATCCCAGGCGCTAATTTTACGTGTCCACGTTGAGAATCATGGTGTAAAATGATGGGATGTTTCTTAATTTTTTTTCTAGTGAACTACTTAACTTATTCCACTTAGGGCCACAATTTTTTTTTAAATAGGTTTACCTATGGAGGCTAGGAAAAATAAATAACTTTAAAATTCAAGTTTGGTGGCTTGTCCTAGCTCCATTTTTTTATATAAATGTATTTACCAAAGGAACAATTTAAAGTGAAGTAAAAAACAAATTATTTCATTGGTAAATGCATATGACACACTATCTAAAAACATCTAAATCGTATTATAAAATTGATGTTAAAAGCACAGGATACTCGATTCAATTTTGTCCTAGCAAAAATCATAATTTTGGTAGCACTTTTTCAATTTACATTATCATGAAGATTCGTGCGTGTGCGATCAATCGCTTTTTATGTTCTGTATTTCTCAGTCGTGCGCGGGAAGTGGCGCGTAACAGGTCTGTGCTTAGTGCTGTAATTGCTCGCCAAAAAAAAAGTATCTTTCTTGGGTCGAACAGGGGACAAGAATTTGTCAATTTTGGTGGATCGATTTGCTGGTGATTTTTTAGTGTTTTAATAGTAAGCTACGTATTGTAGGTAGTGATTTGGGTAACTTATTTATCAGTGATATTTATTCTTTTGGGTGAATATCAACAAGTCCATATTTTTGTCAATTTTGGTGGCAAATTTTTTTCTTGACTTTTCGTGAAACTATTGACCTAGGACAAAAATAGAAGGTTCAAGCTTTAGGAATCTTCATGAGGTCCGAAAATATCTTGGTAACTTTTTGAGATATTTGAGTTCAAAGATTAGTCTAGCCACCAAAATTGAAAATTGTCCACCAAAATTGAAAGTTGACCACCAAAATTGATATTGGTCCACCAAAATTGAAAGTGCTTAAAACAATACATTAAAAATCAGTTTTTGTCACAAACTTAAATCTCACTAATAAAGCTCAATGACCAAAAAACTCCATCAGTTAATAAAACTCAGTCTTGTTATAATAATATTTCGTTTATTCAGTTAAATACATTTTAATATTTTTTTTAAATATTTCTAAATAAAAACAGAAAATAAAAAAGAAACATTACAAAAAATAGTAGCCCACCGGTATCGGGAACAGGGTCAAAGCTACCGGTGGTTAGAGTTCCAGAGACAGGAACCTCCTCACAATAGAAGCCGTATCGAGGTGAACTGCCTTCAGAATCAGGCCCTTGATCCAACCGCCTAAGGAGAGCTTCGACAGATGTTCGTCGAGGCTCTTGGCAATCAAGCCATTGGCCGTTACGACAATCGGCACAATGATAGCCGAGTTCACATTCCACATGTCAACAACCTCGTGTGCCAAGTCGAGATATTTTAGTTGTTTTTCTTTCTCAGCTTTCACGAGGTTCTCGTCATGCGGGGTGATTACATCTTATCACCACTATGTCAGGCTTATTGGCGACAATAGTCCTGTCAGTAATGATAGACCGATCCCAGTACAGCGTGACATGGTCTTTCTCGAGAACTGGGTCGGGCACATACTTGTAGTACGGTACCTCAGATTCCACAAGATTATATTTCAAGGCAAGTTGCTGATGAATAATCCTAGCTACTTGGTTGTGCCTATGCAAGTACTCGCCGTTAGCTAGACGAGAACAACCAGAAATAATATGTCCGATGGACTCACCCGATGGATGACATGGTGGCATGCCCGACACACATCAACCGTCCCATCCTTCATAATATATTTCCGGTAGTTGTTCGTCAACATAACTTCGTCCGTAATCGCACAGACAAAATCTACAGTTTCCCCAAAAAGGTCGCTGAATCGTAGCCAGGATACGGATGCTAGAAAATTTACATCGGGCCCATGAAGAGCCCGGTAAAAGCGCCCGTGAAGCTCCTTGCCTTGCCATACTTTCTTGCGGTCATCGGTAGTAAGTACCACAATATTTATTATTTATCTGACGAACTCGTAATGAGAACTATGAGGGTAGACTTAAAAAAAAACTTTTTATTTTGAACAAAATAACCTGCCATACTACAAAATTTTTCTCAGCAAAACTAAGAAACTAAAACATAATAAACTCTAAAATAAAACATGATTAAATAACAATATTAAACCGTAAAATATATAAAGAAAAGATATTATAGTTTTTAAACATGAACCTTGTCTCGTCTTTATTACAAAAAAACATGCAATATTAAAATAATTATTACTCAAATAAGTATTTATAATTGTACACGTAATTGTATAGGGATCGATCCATCATCACTGACAGGACTATTGTAGCAAATAAACCTGATGTGGTGGTGGATCGATCAGAGCGGCGCGGAATGATTGTTGACATAACGGTCCCACATGACGAGAACCTTGTGGAAGCCGAAAAAGATAAACAAATCAAGTATATTGACTTGGCTCGCGAGGTTGTCGACATGTGGGACGTGGACTCAGCGATCATTGTGCCGATAGTCGTTACAGCCAATGGCTTTATTGCCAAGAGCCTCGACCAACACCTGAGAAGGCTCTCGTTAGGCAGCTGGATCAAGGGCTTGATACAGAAAGCGGTACTCCTGGACAGGGCTCGTATTGGTAGGAGGTTCCTTTCTCTGGAGCCTTGACTGCCGGTAGCTTGGACACTGTTCCCGATACCGGTGGGCTACTATTTTTATATGTTTTTGCTATGAAATATGTAAAAATATAAAAAAATAAATAAACGATAATGATACTAATTATAATACGGTTTTAATGTACTCTTTCGGCATACTTAAATGGACTCAGACTGAACTTGATGCCCTGGATAGGAGAGTCCATACACTGCTAAGCGCAAACCGGATGCATCACCCAAGATCATCGGTAATCAGACTGTACATCCCTCGGAAGTGCGGGGGTCGAGGCCTATTTAACGCGAAGACCTTCCATAACCGAGAGGTGTGCAGTCTCAGTAGCCATTGCCAGTCGACCTTAGAGTAGTGCAGAAAAATAGCATGGCATGTGCACTTTAATAAATAGAACAAATAGAACAGAAACAAATAGAATAGTAACGTATACATATAAATGAACAATGTGTAGTGAAAAACTGTCTTTATATGTACAAATAATATATAAACAGTACATACTTAAATTTTGGTGGCTTATTTTCAATTTTGGTGGTGAAAATCGCCACCAAAGCCACCAAAATTGAGCCACCAAAATTGAAACCAGGCATAAAAAAAATCTTAAAAAATACAGTTATTAAGATACAAAAGGGTGAATATCCCAGGCGCTAATTTTACGTGTCCACGTTGAGAATCATGGTGTAAAATGATGGGATGTTTCTTAATTTTTTTTCTAGTGAACTACTTAACTTATTCCACTTAGGGCCACAATTTTTTTTTAAATAGGTTTACCTATGGAGGCTAGGAAAAATAAATAACTTTAAAATTCAAGTTTGGTGGCTTGTCCTAGCTCCATTTTTTTATATAAATGTATTTACCAAAGGAACAATTTAAAGTGAAGTAAAAAAATCTTCATGGGCCCGATGTAAATTTTCTAGCATCCGTATCCTGGCTACGATTCAGCGACCTTTTTGGGGAAACTGTAGATTTTGTCTGTGCGATTACGGACGAAGTTATGTTGACGAACAACTACCGGAAATATATTATGAAGGATGGGACGGTTGATGTGTGTCGGGCATGCCACCATGTCATCCATCGGGTGAGTCCATCGGACATATTATTTCTGGTTGTTCTCGTCTAGCTAACGGCGAGTACTTGCATAGGCACAACCAAGTAGCTAGGATTATTCATCAGCAACTTGCCTTGAAATATAATCTTGTGGAATCTGAGGTACCGTACTACAAGTATGTGCCCGACCCAGTTCTCGAGAAAGACCATGTCACGCTGTACTGGGATCGGTCTATCATTACTGACAGGACTATTGTCGCCAATAAGCCTGACATAGTGGTGATAAGATGTAATCACCCCGCATGACGAGAACCTCGTGAAAGCTGAGAAAGAAAAACAACTAAAATATCTCAATATAACTTGGCACACGAGGTTGTTGACATGTGGAATGTGAACTCGGCTATCATTGTGCCGATTGTCGTAACGGCCAATGGCTTGATTGCCAAGAGCCTCGACGAACATCTGTCGAAGCTCTCCTTAGGCGGTTGGATCAAGGGCCTGATTCTGAAGGCAGTTCACCTCGATACGGCTTCTATTGTGAGGAGGTTCCTGTCTCTGGAACTCTAACCACCGGTAGCTTTGACCCTGTTCCCGATACCGGTGGGCTACTATTTTTTGTAATGTTTCTTTTTTATTTTCTGTTTTTATTTAGAAATATTTAAAAAAAATATTAAAATGTATTTAACTGAATAAACGAAATATTATTATAACAAGACTGAGTTTTATTAACTGATGGAGTTTTTTGGTCATTGAGCTTTATTAGTGAGATTTAAGTTTGTGACAAAAACTGATTTTTAATGTATTGTTTTAAGCACTTTCAATTTTGGTGGACCAATATCAATTTTGGTGGTCAACTTTCAATTTTGGTGGACAATTTTCAATTTTGGTGGCTAGACTAATCTTTGAACTCAAATATCTCAAAAAGTTACCAAGATATTTTCGGACCTCATGAAGATTCCTAAAGCTTGAACCTTCTATTTTTGTCCTAGGTCAATAGTTTCACGAAAAGTCAAGAAAAAAATTTGCCACCAAAATTGACAAAAATATGGACTTGTTGATATTCACCCATTATAAGTAGCAAGTAGGATAGTAGGATGTGCCCAGTGGCATAATCAAATGATTAATAACACAATAATCACTTTTACAATTGACGATGATGATGTTATTTTATACACGAGAGCTCGTGTATGTGGCAGCCGCTCAGAGCAATCTTGAGGTTAAGCCGCGCTTGCCTAAGTTGGTTTGTAGAAGGGTGACCACCCGATACATACCGAGCTTCCTCCGTGCCTCGGAAATCACGTGAAGCGGTAGTTCCCGGTTGTCATTTGTAGATCTTTAACAGTCAGTGTCTCGAGAGTCTGACAACCAGTCTTACCAAGCGGTATCGTATTACCCAGTGCTAACTGGATTATGGAGGTCAGATAGGCAGTCGTTCAATGTAAAATACTAGTATTCAGCTGCATCCGGTAAGACTGAAAGCCAAACCCAACATAATTGAGAAAAGGCTAGGCAGATGATGATGTAACCGTCACCTCTAGACACCAATAACAACCAAACAAATCGCTATAAATGTACAAAGCTGCTGGAATTAAAAAGGATAGAAGTTCACACTCACACAAGCATGTAATGAATATATGTAGCTCTTATTTTACCAGAACAATAGTACGAGCAACCCTACCATATGCACTGAAAGCGTTGCCACAATAATAGTAAAAATAAACAACTGCCGCACGTTCCCTGCACCCATTGTCGTGCAATCGTGAAGCAGACCAGATAAACGAACTCCAATTCCCTGAATACGAAGGTAATGAATACGTGGAAATTAATTAAATAATCTAGAGTAGTAGAGGTTGTTGATAGTAATAATTAACAAGTGTAACAAACACCCGTTGCGTACCACTAACGATTTTTTTTTCTTTTAAAAAAACCTTGCCCCACACTAGGAATTTTCCTGTATCGTGGGTGCGTTTACAAACATTCAAATTCACATACACAAACAGCCAGACCCGAAACAACTATCTGCAGGTCATACAAATATTTGTTCCGTGCGGGAATCGAACCCACGACACGCAGCGCAGCAGTCGATTGATCTTCCATTGCGCCAACCGTGCCGTGAATTACATCGACGGTTTAGACATGGCCATTTTACCGTCTCTTAATTGATACCGGTTGTATTTACCGAAGATTTTGATTAAGACTTAACGAAATAATTAATTAAATATGTTTTTATATGAAGATGGATGGACTGCATAAAGAGTGGGATGGCTATAATTTATGACATGTAATAAACAGAAGTAAAGCTACTTTAACCCTCTGCCGGGGTTGCGGGTTTTTCGAATGAGATACTGACTGGGGCCCCGAAACATAAAGGGCAAAAGAAGGAGAACGGGTGGGTTTTAGTCGGTCTGACCCTTCTCGTTGCTCCACTCAGAGCGGGGATTTCCCATCTGCAAAAGAAACCACTTTAACCCCAAACAAAAGAAAATAACGGTAGAACAAATTATGGTGAATTAAACTAAAGTCAATCTCCACCAACCATGATTTAAAGTCTGCTTTATTCAGCGTGAACCAGAAAGGTGTGCCTACATTTCAATATGTGTTCATTTTTGAGGGTTTGTTTAAATTACAGGTTGACATACAGACCATCAACATAAACAATTTTCTCCATGGGAGCACCGTCAATACCGTGGGAGAAAATATTAGCTGTCCATTTTTTTTTTAATACATTGCCCCACATTAAGAATTTCGACTGTACCGTGGGTGCGCTTACAAACATTTAAAGTCACATGCACAAACAGCCAGACCCGAAACAACTATCTGTAGGCCATAGAAATATTGAACCCGCGACAAGCAGCGCTTGAGTCGATCGTTCAGCCACCACGCCAACCGTCCCGTCATTTGGGTCGAGTAGGTATTGATATACGTTGTCAACAATTGGCGTAATAACTACATTAAAGGTAACTTTACAGGTAGGTAACTGCTTTTTATGTCTCATTTTCCGGAAGTTACAAGAGCATACTCATGGGAAATCGCTTATAATGTGTAAGTGCACTTTGAGTGGTTTGAAGTTAAACACTATATCATCTATACTTGGTTGGCGAAGGACTGAGCCGCACTGGGGCCGCGTGTTTGATTACGACCCAATTTTTACAAAGAGGCTTGGGTCCCAATGCAGGCAGTGGGATCTTCACGAAATATTGCTTTTGTTTGCCGTTTTTTTTCTTTTAATATACATAACATCATACCCGTAGTATACCCCATTGACTTGGCTCGCGAAGTTGTAGAATTTTTATTTTTATTTTGCTTTATTGAATTGACTTGAATCGCGAGGTTCTCGACATGTGGGATGAGGACTCAGCGATCACTGTGCCGATAGTTGTTACAGTCAATGGCTTAATTGCCAAGAGCCTCGACCAAACACCTTAGGAGGCTCTCGTTAGGCAGCTGGATCAAGGGCTTGATACTGAAAGCGGTACTCCTGGACACGGCTCGTATCGTTAGGAGGTTCCTCTCCCTGGAGCCCTGACTGCCGGTAGATTGGTTCCCGATACCGGTGGGCTACGATTTTTTGTATTTTAAATGTTTTCTGTTTTCTTTGTTTTATTTTTAGGAGACCTATATGTAAAAATATAAAAAGATAGTGTAAATATATATATAAAAAATATAACTGTAGTAAAATATATACTTATAAATGGTAATAGGGAGAGGTGTCCCTTGGCGGAACAGTTGGCTGAGTGATCCAATGCTGCACTACGTGTCACGGGTTCGATACCGCACGGAACAAATATTTGTACGACCGACAGGTTTGTAAAAGCACCCACGATACAGGAGAAATTCCTAGTGTAGAACAACGTTTTAAAAAAATATAATTGCTCAGTCACATTACGCCATCAAACATAATCCATATAATATAGAACGACTCTATTACCAACTAATCCAGACTCCGTGATTGCCACTAAGAAATTCATAACGGAAAAAAAACAATATTTATTTATTCAAAGATCAAACAATTGCCACTATAATTACAATTAAAATCCTAGAAATGTATGTATAACAAAATTCGATGCCTGTACTAGGTTAAATTAAACCTGTATCACAGGCGGCATTTTCTAAATAATTAGTGTTAGGACAACCTTAACAATATTTAACATTAGTGAAAAAGGTTAGTATGAGTTACATTATGATATATATATCATATATATATATTTAAACGCTATTATAATATACGAACAAAAAATATATAAGATTAACAAGTAAAAGTGTAGATACAATATAAGGAAAAATAAGGTAGCACTTCATTGCAAATACTAATATGATTGCCAGCAGTATTAGAAATTAAACAAGTAAATAGGTATTGCAAAACAAAACACCGTCAACACTATATCATTTAAAAACACTGCTCGACCCGAGAATAGAACCCTGAACCTCCTGCTCAGCAGTCAGGTTTGCAACCACTAAACCAACGTATTAAAGCAAAATATAATGTACGCAATATGTAAATAACATTGAGTGTGTCATTCGAGATTGAGAAAGTACCTACTTTGAATTAACATTGATAAAGTTACCGAAATCCGTATTTCTTCGAAGGTTCTCGTATTGTGAGTTTGGTGAAACCTCGCTCAAGAACGATTCTCGCAGAGGTAGGTACCGCTTTGACACACGATACTCTTGCCTTTAATATAAACCAATTTCTTTTCGTTCATACGACTTTAAGAAAAGAATTTTTCATATAGGTTAGCCGATATTAAAACGAAATTATGAAAGTCATTGTGCTTTTCGCTTTTCAGTATAAAATAATATATTTTTATCCGTGGAAGACTTATAAGTGTTGAGAAAGTAGAAAGGTTTTGATATTTGCACAGATTTTGTAACGCAGACTAGAGAGTCTGCGTTACAAAATCTGTGCAAGATCAAATGACTTTTTTCTTAGTATTTTTACTATACTGAGTAAAAACGGAATAATTAGAAGTTACATAGCAACGTCACTATTAACGTAATCTAAAGTAACTTTTTTTTTATTTCCGTTGTATCGTGGGTGCGTTCACAAACATTTAAACTCATAACCTACACGAACACCCAGACCCGAAACAACTATCTGTAGGTCATACAAATATATGTTCCGTGCGGGAATCGAACCCGCGACACGTAGCACAGCAGTCAAACGCTTGTCATGCCACTGCGCCAACCGTGTGTCGTGTTTCATCTATCATACATAACACTCACATGGCGTAATATAATTTATGAATATAATAAATTAGAACACTGTTAAAACATTTCTTGTAATAAAACAAGATTTCTCTGTATCTTGATAACTTATTAATAAATCTCATTTGACATCACTCTAAGAAATATCACATCACATAACTGACATTATCCACGAACTACTAAGTATACAGATACGTATTGTATACGTTTCGAAGTGTGCACGTCCCTATAATCGACTATTCGTATAATCGCATCATTAACCACGTACAAATAGTTTGTTTACCCTCCGAATAGGTATCCGAATTGAGAACGTTCGCCGAAATACCGAAACTAGGATAATGGCATGCCGACACTCGTAAAATTGCATGATTTCTGTTCTAGTAAACACATCGAGATGTATTGATATCTTTTCGATGTAAATATTTGCTCGTACTCAAAATATAGCGTAAGTATGATAGGTGTTGCGTTCTTGATTGAGAGCTTGCATCCGGTCAATATCAAGTCCGATGGGTCGGTTATGAAATCCTTCAGTGTGTTCTCATTTCCATTAACATCTGGATTTAATTGTCTTTATTGAACCGACTTTATTGCTTTAAGTCTAGTTTCATAATCAGTTTTATAATTCAAATCAAATCGAAAATATTGATTTGTTAGAAATATATTGTTTACACAAGAAAAGATCTTTTGAAATCTTATCCTGCAAATTATTTGTATTTATGTACACGAGGATAACATTATATGTACTTAATAAGATTTTGTTAGAGAATAAGTCGTTATTTTTAAGAGAATAGGTTGCTTCACTATTGCAGTAGGTTATACCTGTAATAGTACTTGTAAATGAGAACTAAATAAATAAAAATAATAATTATACTATACATTCAAACAATATTATTGTTTTATAAAAGTTTTTTTGGTAGGGCCACTTGAAGTTCAAGTCGCTGTTGAGTTATTTTCTGCTAAACCGGACAATTTTTTATAAAAGTGATAAAAATCGTCATACACTAATTAAGAAAAAAGATAGAAATTATTAAAAATTTTTTCGTAAGCAAAGGTATAACATATAGTTTTATGTTTCTGGTGCAGCACAACGTTGTATGTCTTATTTAAAAAAAAAACTTTGCCCCACATTAGGAATTTCCCCTGTTTCGTGGGTGCGTTTATAAACATTTAAACCCACATACAGCAACAGCCAGACCCGAAACAACTATATGTAGGTCATACAAATATTTGCTCCGTTCGGGGATCTAACCCGCGACACGCAGCGCAGCAGTCGATCGCACAGCCACTGCTAGTCGATCATGAGGTCTTGGGTTCGGTTGGTGTCGAAAGTGTTATAGGGTTTTTCCATGATAAAAATATCTGTACAGCCACGGAGTCTGGAATTGTGCCCAGTTGATGGCAATAGGCTCGCTCTTTTAACATGTGACTTAAAACATGAACTACCCAACTGGTGAAATTAACTGGTGAAATGTTAGAGTGCTATAACCCGTCTGTGTAACCCTTTGAGAATTCAAGGCGTAAAGTTTTATAAGCATAAGTCCCGTAGCAAATTAAGTTGCATTTTTTCCCTTCTTTTGCGCAATTTCCTTGAACAAAGTTATTTTAAACAACACGTACCTACTTTTTGTCAAAGCATACGGTATACGACGCGCCGTGCATAAATATGTAGGGAGAAATTCCGTAGAGTGCGAATCGTGCCGAGTTCATAGCGTTCCATAGAAAACGAAAGAAAATATAATTTTAAAATCATCAGATGAGATACAATTTTCTCTCCACCTACATTAATTACGTCAGTCAGTGTATTAACATCAACGATTTACATAATTAATGGAATATAACAAATAAGAAACGCGCAACGTTGAAAAATTTCAAAGGCTGAGAAAAAAAAGAATTCCTTTTTATCTTTATCTTAGACGTGGCCTTTTTCATTAAGACGCAAGCAATATTGTGGGTCGGGAAAGCAATAGAAAGAAGAACCTCTCCTAATATTCGTGACCGACGGCACTGTGCATAAAAAAGGAGGATGATATAAAACAGTGAAGGAGTATTTCACGTCGTGAGCCTGCGTGACGGGTATATTTGTGACACCCTCTCTGGGGACACCTGTATTGGGAACATGCCTCCGCTAAATTTTGTAGCGTAAGCGGGTTGCAACCTGAAAATATATGTTCACCTGAAAAATTTGCTAACGTTAAACATTTTCACAGCGCTGCCAGCTAACAAAATATTTGTACCACACAATACAGACGGAACTATTTTTAGCTGATAAATGTAGTACTATTTATCAATTTTGGCATAATATACAATATTTAATGGTTACACAGTAGAGTACGTAACGGGTATTTATTGAATTTTAGACTCTTTAGCTTGTCTAAAAGTATTTGCATATCAAAAAATGCAGTTCTAACTGAAATTTGTTTCCAAAGACAGACTGTAAC
Organism: Ochropleura plecta; assembly: GCA_905475445.1. Classification (NCBI taxonomy): domain Eukaryota; kingdom Metazoa; phylum Arthropoda; class Insecta; order Lepidoptera; family Noctuidae; genus Ochropleura; species Ochropleura plecta. Next base: position 12,332,712 of record FR997731.1, on the reverse strand, counting down.
TGAGTATTTTTTTAAACAACGTAAATTAAAGACGGTGTAATTATAATGAATACTCTCGTGATACAAAAACATGTATATCCAGGTAACGCTTCTTAACTCAGGAAATTAATTACTTTCACGCACACAAGGATGAAGAAATTTCAAAGTAACTAAATAATACTGTTTGTAATTTTATCTTTTCATTACAATAAGCCCTTTCAACAAGTTCGTGAACATTGAGGGCTCGTACTGACAACATTCCAGTCTGGGACTTTGCATTGTTTTGATTCACTGGTTTTAGGGAGCTGCTTAATTACTGCTAAATTCGGATAAGATTTTCCTAGAACTTTGTTTGCATCCAAAAGCATGAAATTTTACAGCTGAAAGCTCTGGACCTCGAATTAAGTTTTAAGTCATCGTTTTTACTTTGACTTTTAGCTTCTAAAATTCATTGCAAAAATCGTAGAAATAGTAAGTCACAAGCCTACTTTCGCAATTTAGACAAGATAATTAAATGTAGCGTTTCATCAACATTATTTGTCTTGTTTACAGCATATATAAATAACCTTCTTTTTTCTTTTTTTGTAATAAAAATTGTGTAAATGTTGGTTCTTCCGAATAAATCAAATAACAAATAAAATAAAACTAAAATTCTCAGAAAGACAAAACAAATACACTTTTTAGTGATACTACTTATTTAGCAGAATCAGAGATCCAGCCTCTCCTGACTTGTGCCTTGTTTGTGCCGTCGCAGACTATTTACGTTTTGAAGGAAACCTATAAAATAACGTAAAGGATGAATACCTGTGCGTTAAAGTCAGACATAAATTAATCAAATCTACATGCTTGTATATTCTGCTAACGTCACATTAGAACATACAAGTGACACGGTGTCGGCAAAACTTCTTTGGTCTATTACTATTGAAAACATTATCTGCCTAGTCTTTTTCCAACTATATTAGGATTCAGCTTCCAGTCTTACCGGATGCAGCTAAATACCAGTATTTTATATGGAGCGACTGCCTATCACATCTCTACAACCCTGTTAGTACTGGGTAATAAATCCTTTGTTAAGACTGGTTGTCAGACTTCTTGTTATAACTGTCATCATCATTTTCCTGCCCTTGTCCTATTCTATTTGGGGTCGGCACAACACGTTTTCTTTTTCCATTCTCCCCTATCAGACGTCACGGCATCATTTACTCCTTTCTCCTTCATATCATTCCTTACACAATCTATCCACATGCCTGTCAAAGATCTATAAATGACAGTTGGGACCAACGGCTTACCGTGTTTTCCCAGACACGGAGGAAACTCGAAATGTAATGGGTGGATTTATTATTTTAATTAAAATGATAATTGAAAACGCTTACGCATTTTATACAAATTAATTAATAACTTTATTATTCCAGAAAGTTGATTTTCAATGTTGTTCTCTGGTCTCCACTCTAGGATTCCCTGTCAAGGAGGCCAGTAGCTTCTAAACGATACAAAGAAATTTGCAATACAGAATTTACCAAAAAACAAACAGTGTGTCGTGTGTGTGTGCGAGAGTGAATGTGAGTATGTACATGTGTGTATATATCCTGAAAAAATGAGAGGTTCCTTTAATGTAGGTACTACTTACTTTTATATGCTTATGCTTAATGTTTGAACATTCTGTAGAATTGTAACCTCCAAGATAACCTTTGATATGGGATTTGCATTTAAATCTAGTTATCTACCGCAATCTAAATAATAAAATTAAACTAAGTACTAATATTATAGTAGTTTAATTTTATTATTTAGATCGCGGTAAAGATATAAGGTATGGATTATAAGGTAGGTAAGTATTTAATAACAGTATTAGATGCTCGTAATAATGACACTTCTAATTTAAAAAGGAGACTGACAGCGGGACGGAGTTTTGGGTGAAGACACCCAACGCTCTGTAAAACCCCAATTTTTCCTAAACTCGTTTTGCCATTTTTACAGCCAGTCACTGTAATCAAAACTCCTGAACCGTAACTATCAGATAATAACTAAACGTTTACCACCGTCACAAGTTCTACAATCTACATACATTGCCGCGAACACAATACAATGGCGACCGAGCGAAATGGCCCGTAATGTGGCACTTGTTGATCATTCTCCGTGAACGGTTTATTTATACCTAACAGAATCTACTGTTACTTTTAGCCCTAGAGAGGGGTTGAAACGTGTCAATTGATATCAGCACTCTGTGACACGTGTAACAGTTGGGGATGGATGATCAGCATTAGCATCAATATGTGAAAATTAATACAGGCATGTTTTTATCATCTTAGTATGCATCAAATTGGCTTACTTTCTTTTCTGTTGAATACCCAATTAAGGTTGAACTAAGCGCGGGGTTGAACACGTCTGGCATCGTGTCCGACAGACATGATTAATTAAAGAGATTTCACTCACGATTATTCGAGTGTGTTAAAATTAAGATTGTGTTTTATGAAAATTCCACTGCATAAATCATTTACAAATAAAGTTAACTTAACTCTTCGGTAAGAGTTATTTATTATTTTTTTGCATCCAAAATTGCGTTAAAATTAACAAGTTTTTTTTTATTTGCTGATTTTTTTTTCTATCCTATTTCCAAACAGACAAAGCCGATAATTATATAAAAAAATCATGTATATATCAAACAGTGGAGTAATACCCCCCGAAATTGGTATACAAAATATCGACTAGTTCACAATAAATTAAATTGAATATTATTTAGCAGTTTAATAAAGAAGAAATATATTGGGTTAAAAGACAATCCTTGCATCACTATATCAAAACTAAACTACCAAAAACAAGAGAGTACATTTGCTTCTGTTAATCACTGAAATTTTCTAGAAAGGAAAGCGCCAGCCGGAGTATCCTGCATCTCTATCTATACCTACGCATCGCTTGCATCGCTCGAGCCTTTGTCTCTGCAGCGGTAAAAGCACTAACATCACCCTTGAGACGAGTAGTAACGAGTTCAGTTTAAAGGCAATGCGAAAACGCCACAGCGTATACAGTACGACTAAAAGGCGGAATAAACTCTAAATAATACTTCTCAGTAAAATAATTTAGGAAACTGTACAATCGTGAATCTTAAGCTAATTTCACGATGAAAACTGCATTGTGAAAATGACTGTTGGTTAGAAGAATGGATGTTTTATCTGTCCATAAAATGCTATTACAATTTAGAATTCTAAAACCTGTACTTACAGCATTTTATTTTCACAAAAAATGGAAAGTGGTATCTCTGAAATGCTTCTGCTTATTCCAAACAAGTCTAATTGATGTTTTCCATTTTCAGGAACTTAAGCCAGCAAAAAATATAGATGGACAAGAAAGTAGTCTACCCATTCAACTGATTATAATCCCTTAGTGGTGGTTGCGACGGTGGCTAGAGTGCAATTTTATTACCAAGCGACATTTCTGTTCAGAACCTACCCAGTTATACGAGTATATGCTGCTCCGTTGGTCTTGCAGTCGCAAGCTGTCGCAAGCAAAAGGTGAACACGGGGTTCTGGGTTCTATCCCCGGGTCGGGCAAAAAAGTGTTTTTGTTTTTATCCATTAGGAATTTCATAGTAGCAGACAGTTTGGAATTGGCGGCAAGATACCAGTGGGCCTCAGAAAGTATGTAAAGCCGTTGATTCTGCGCCAGATCTCCCTCCGGACGTATTGGATTGCCGTCCCATCGGACTATGAGAGTGAGGGAACAGAGAGTACACACTTGTGCACTATAATATCTCTGGCGCCGATGGCTAAACTCCGCTGAGATTGGCCGCCATAGCCGGAAACGGTCTGAGGACTATTTATAGTGAAATATATAGGGAATAAACTCTTAGTTAAAAGCCAAGCTTTGAAGTTACTATTTCCTGTAAAACTAAATACAAACTGAAGCCAGCTCCGGTTTTAGAACTTCGAATCGGTCTTTGAGTTCGGTTTGTATTTACCTACTAAACGTTGGCAAAACTTTTTTTATTTGAGACTTAATATGAAGTATGACAAAAAACAATCGCGACGAATAATGTACAACAACAGATTTATATTTCGTAATTTGGTAGTTGATCCCACATATATAAGTTGTTCATTTTCAGGAGTACTACACGACCTTAATTCAGTAGTTGTATTTCTATAGTTTTTTTTTACGGGTCTAGCTGTTTGTGTATGTGAGTTATAATGTTTACAAACGCACCCACGATACACGAGAAATAAAAGAAAATTAATATTTGTAAATGGGTTGGTACGCTACTTTATTATGATGCAACTATTAAACTTTCAGTTATTTTTTATCGATTTTTATTTTGATCCCGTACGTTTTTATTTTGATTCCGACCCTTGTATTTTATTACTTTTATTTTCAGATGGATAATCATTACAAAGGGACGTGGGAGCGCAGTTCTAGTTATAAATTTCTCCGTATAGAAAACGATAACTAAGATCTAGCAATTCCGGGGTTGCGGGTTTTTCGAAAGAGATGCCGCAGCCCTGGAACAGAAAGAGCAAAAGAAGGAACATGTGTGGGTTTTAGTCAGTACAAGTCTGACCCTCCTCCTCGCTCCGCCTAGAGCGGGGTAAGTTATTTGATAATCTCCCATCCGCAAAAAAGAAAGATTTAGCAATTGAATATGTAATATGAATATGCAAGTACGACAATACGCTGCAATCGATTTTATTACTTGTCTGATAAGTATTGCCTCACGACCTTAGGCGATCAGACTTACGTCAAACGACAAAATACGCTTGCCCATTATTACGTGAGCACCATTATCAGTCAGTGCGGCGACTCGTGCTTGGCAATTTGGCGTTCGGCGTTTTTTTGATATTGTTTTACTGTTTTGTCCTATACGAGTCAAATAAATACTTTTATTCATAAATGTCTTTCAATTATTTTCATCTGTATTTCTCACAGGGACGCAAACACGCGCGTCGCTTGCACGTGTAGACCGTGACCATTTCATTTTCATTTCATTGAACAACGTCTATTATTCAACTTGCCTAACTGTAAATACTGGGCCACCGAGATACAGGCTATGCCTAGTTTGGGGCCCACGGCTACTTCTACTTTGCTTTCTTTTAAATTTGCTTGTTGTTTTTCAATGCTTGTATGTAACCTAACTAGTGTGTGTCAATAAAAAAATATTATTATTATTATTTAGACCAAACAGTATGAATCAAGAGAAAACTGTACCATTGATCGTAGCACACATTATCCTGCCATATGTGCTTACTCTATTTACAGAGCAAATAATTTAAATTAATGAACAAGACTCTGGCAACAACGTTAACTAAAACGTAGCAGGTGTAAAGTAATGTCGGTACACCGCATATTTAAAGGAGTATTTTGATTCCTTTGCGAGAGCCACAATTATCCTCTTGGGATGTGTATTTAAAACTCGGGTTTTGTGAGCCTTTCGCTCTTTGTCTTGTTTGTATTTTAGAAGCTGTCGGGTACTATCTTTTTATCACCGAATATAACGTTAATGTTTGTGTAGTAGTACTAATTATAAAAGTTAAGTAGTAAGACACAGTTGGCGCATTAGCTTAGCGATCGACTACTGCACTGCTTGTCGCGGGTTCGATCCCCGCACGGAACAAATATTTGTATGGCCTACAGATCCAAGTAAGTTTATGAGTTTATAAGGGAATATTTGTATACGCACCTACGATACAAGAGAAATCCTATGTAGGGTAACGTCTTTTTTTTAACATGACGTTTTAGAAAACTTGGGTATTTGTTGGAATAGTATAGTTTTGAAGTAGGGATTGTTTATATTGGAACAAATCCGCCACACTATTCCTAACCACCGAATAAATGCCGATACCTAGAAAAGCGCTTCGGCAAGGAAAATGGACACGTGGGCTAGACTTATTATTAAAACTTCTGTAGCTAAGTAAAGTACATCTCTTTTAACTTTCAAGTTGTGTTGTCAACATTTCAATATACCGAATATACATACATATAAAGAACTAACAAATAATACTAAAATAGAAGGAAATAACAATCACCCAGTGAACGTTAGTTGTGAAATACGTTCACGTCGGCAGCGTGGAGTTGTAAGAAACTGTACCTTTTGCTGACTTCGGACTGAATGGAATGCTGTCTTTGTTTTGTCAAAAATGTTGTATTGTATACGCATCGCTGACTGTAAGAACGTCTGCAGAATGTAGACGTAGAAATTGGGCAGCGCACTGAATCTGGTAAAAGTAGACACAACTGTTTCAAATATTTGACTTGAAAGTGGTTTTTACTATTTAAAACATTATGAAGTTTTGCTTGATAGAGAGGTTCATATGGAAAAATACACTCTCGTTATGCGGTTATAAAGCTGCATTTGTTATTAAAAGGTGTCGTTTTCATATAAATTTTATGAAATGACAATATTTTTGAATAAACTTTCATCGACATCAACTGTATGTTTAATGTTAAAAGATAAAAATACGCAAAACTGACTTCAAAAAGCTTGTATTTTATAATGGTATACAAAGACTGTCAACAAAATTTAAATAGATAGAATATTCTTTATTATATACACCATACAAATTACAAGAACTCTAGTATGCAACTTATAAAAAAGAAAGAAAAAGTTAATTGCCATTTATCGCGGACATTATTGAATGGCGTCAGAAAACTGACAAGAATACAGTCAACCGTTAACAAAACAAGATAGAAAGCTATGTTTCAACTCGGTACAGTTTCGGCCACGATTGTTGACCTAAAAATAGCAAACTATAAATATGTAAATATAATTTTCAGGGTTGCTCAACAAGTATGCACGTTGAACGGTTCTACAAGTTCAAGGTTTTGGGCCTTTGGGAGTTCATAGACAAGCCTCTAGCCTCATAAATGTGTGGATGCCGACACAATTCACAACGGTGTTTCAATTATGCAAAACATGAAGACACCATCGACTGAGCTATCGAAAGCTAAAACTTTCGTGTATGTCAGAATTTCTCCCCATATCTACCCTCCTGTCCCAAGCGGGCCTATAATGGATTTTGACGTATTTTTCATGAATAAATTATTTTCTCACACGAGGCTTAGTTTTATGGAAAGTGGTATAGGGTGAACCAATAGAGAGGATGACCAACCGATGCTGAAAACAGTTGACTTTTTTTGAAGGTGACAATATCTCACCTTACAATTTTGAAACAAATTTTTAACTTATTTTTTTATTTTCTCAATTGTATTTTCCACAGTTCTCTCTGCGTCACGCAAAGGTTGACCAATAGAAAATTACTTTAATTAAATCCGCTTCTTCACATTATTTTAGTGCACACAGAAACAAATAAATTCGTTTATAAATTTATTTGAATGCCATTCCGAACATCATCTTTTCATAGTAATAGTTACCGCACCTACGTAGCCACGAAATGTCATTAATAATAACAGAATAGATAGCAATCTGGCATATCAAACAGCAGATTCTATACGGTAAGTTATTTCAATGGGCAGACCAACTCTGATTCAGGACATGTCCAATAGGAGTGCGACAATGCGACCCTCGTCACATGATTCCACACTAAGTACATATAAAAATGTTTGTTACATAAATATGTTCTGTTTTAAGCATAGTTTACATTGGCCTTTTAATAAGCGTTTGTTTGACGACGGGAAGACTTATTTTTGGTGTCATGAATAGGTTTAATATAAAAAAGTAATGCCCAACTAATTAAGTTCTCAAGTTTTACGTCGAGTCTTCATAAAAGAAGGTCGTTACTCAAATAGACCTTAAATACATAAAAGCTTAATACCGTAGATTATTGTCTGGACAATAAATACTTTTTGAAAAACTATCTAAATTCATAATGAGTAGGAACATAGACAGAAGTAGGGACGTTATGAATTAATGGTATGAAAGATGATTTGATTGTGTCACAGTCTTACAGAGTTGTAGCCTGGTGTAAAATGGCTAAAAGAATAGAGGAATATAAATAAATATATAGATGAACTCAGTGAAGGATGATCGTACTAATATTATAATTATAATATCCTACTTCCTACTAATATATTATTTATATATATATATATATATACTTATTAATATTATAAATGCGAATGTTTGTGAGGATGGATGGATGTATGGATGTCTGTTACTCCTTCACGTTAAAACGGCTGAACGGACCTTGATGAAATTTGGCACAAAGTTAGATTATAGTCTTAGAATAACATATAGGATACTTTTTTTTCGATCATCACTCCAATAACTTTCGATTTTGAGACACGAAAAACTACTTGACAAGCGGGCGTGTGACACTAGACAGAACGGTTTGTTACCAAGTAGCAACAAGTATTCGATTACGATATTTTTCGTCTTGTCCCGTCTATTATTCGTAAATACTCGATTTTTTGACCTAAACAGTAAATGTCACGTTTTGACAGAATCTCCATTAAAAAGAAGGTCAAAATGGCCAACTTATTGGTCGGATGAAACATAACTGGCGATTGAAAAACCGACCTTAAATCAAAAGAAACAAAAAAAGCAAACATTTTCGGTGAGCCACAGACTACACAGCGCCTGTATCTTGTGGCTCCAGAGTCAAATTTTACAAATTAAAATAGTAACATTAAAATGAGGGCAAAAAAAATAACAATAAACATATACAAGATTTGAAAAAAACATAAAAGAGGTTCTATATCCTTACTAATATTATAAAAACGGAATTGAGTTTGTTTGTTACGTCTTCACGCCTAAATGGCTAAACCGATTTTGATTAATTTTGGTACAGAGATAGTTGGGATCCTGGAGACGGAGATATGCAATTTTTTTTTAATTGTGAAATTAAGCTTAGAAATAAAACTTAGCTTTGCTATTACAACAAATAAGAGGCAAGAACAAAAACTACAGGTACCTGCAAATCAGGAAAGAGGAACTGTGTTACCCCGAATTTAACGCGAGCGAAGCCGCAGGCAAAAGCTAGTTTGAAATAAAACATTCGTGTACTTATTTACAGCTTCATGTATATTTACACCAGCCAAAATCGCACTGTATTTTTACCAAAGTCCCTTAAGAAAAAAAAAATGCCTTTACAAATAAATAAAAACACATCTCAAAATGTACCACATTTTCTATTAAAAGGCAACGCTACCTGACATGTTATCAGTGACGAAAGTGAAAACGGATCCCGCATATTCATTCGCTTGAACCACATTGATATATAGGACGCCATGTTTCTTTAGTATTTTGGGATACAAATGATCAAGAAAGGATCACTTCACTTCACATCACAAATATTTATACAGGCTGTTGCTTGCGCGGACATTGTATTACAACTGGTGGTGTTCGACGCATATTTTGACCTTGCCTTTTCCCAACTATGTTGGAGTCGGATGCCAGTCTAAACGGATGCAACTGAAATCAGTATTTTACATAGAGCGACTGCCTATCTGACACACAACCCCTGCATATCCACAAAACTGGTGTTCCCATTTAATAGTGGGCGAGCCATTAACAAAAAGAAACTAGGATTCATGTTGGACAGTAGCACGTAACATGCGATGTATTTATCTCTAAACTGTGTATAGGAGCCAAACAGACAAAAAAATACCCGCGAAACACCCTGTACAGTTAACTACGTATGATACGTCATTTGTAAAGTGAGCAAACTCGTTTCAGGCGTCACTTGATCCTGAACCGATTTTAACGTCACGTTTATTTATGATTTGTATCTCCTTTTACAATTAGGTAAAAGATGAAAAAAAACGTTGTTTTGTTTACGCTTCAAAAACTCTGGAACTCACACAACGGCATGGTTGGCGCAGTGGTTGAGCGATCAACTGCTGCGCTACGTATCGCGGGTTCGATACCAGCACGGAACAAATATTTGTATGGCCTAAAGATAGTTGTTCCGGGTCTGGCTGTTTGTGTATGTGACTATAAATGTTTGTAAACGCACCCACGATACAGGAGAAATCAAAAATGTTTTTTTTTAATATTTAAGTGTTTGTTAGCCCATTTATCGAGAAAGGCTATATAACATCACGGTCGTAGCGTGATTTAGGAGCTAATCAGTAGTTTTATACATAACCTCTTTCAAGCGAAACCAAATTTATTTACACTAAGTAACAATGATGACGTCAATCAGAGGAACTAAAAGCAAGGACATCGCAAATAGGACTACCTACTTCCATACATTACTAGAAGATTGCGATCGTGATAAGATCACGAATATGTCAAGAGTAGGCACTAAATATACGGACGTACTCGTATTCTCGTATTCTAGAACGATATTCAATCATGGCATTATTTTATAACGAAGTTAGTTTTGAATTGAAACTAGTTTTAAATCGTTACACCTCAGTTTTTTTTTAATACTTTAAAGTTTGGTCAAACTAATACGAATATATGACGGCACAAAGGTGCAGTGGCTAAATGGCCTCGCATGGAACAAATATTTGTATGGCATGCAGATAATTGTTCCGGATTTGGCTATTTTTTGACAACTTTATTTTAGAAATAACAAATTGGGGAAATAGCGCACATGGCTTCATTTTGATTGATTATTAAATTGTTTCTGTGAGTGTCTCATATAGCTGATTGACTCGCTGCCCGTCTGACCCGACATGAATTATTTTCATCGTTTCGAATCATGAGGATGGAAAATTCTAAAGTCATTCAGTCAAATTTTACTGAAAATCAGCAGGACAAAATTTACGTAAGCTGTTTTATCTTTAACTGGGGAAAAGAGGAATCAATCTCTCAGCAAAGGTCTGTCTGTGAAATAAGAAGAACTTTCAAACCAAGATCATTCTCGAATTGCCTAGATCAGCGGTCAGCAACCTCTTGGCAAGCAAGGGCCACAAGGTGACAAATTAAACTAAAGGCGGGCCGCAGTCATTTTACTCGTAAATCTCATAAACCCAAGAAGCCCAATATAGCTGCTCATAATAATTGGTCATATTCCATTAAAAAAAAAATGCTATTGAAAATTGTTAAAACATAGGGAATTTAATTCGTACACGTAATACTTTTTTTTTGGGGGAAATCATCAAATAACTTCCCCCACTCTGGGCGCAGCGGGGGGGGGGGGGAGTGTCAGACTTGTCTGACTAAAACCCACCCATATTCCTTCTATTGCCCTTTACGTTCCGGGGCCGCGGTATATCTTTCGAACAACCAACCCCGGCAGGCGGAGGCCCTGGCAAGCCCTCTGCTTTGCTAACATCTCTTTGAGGCGCGCGTGAAACACTAACGCGCCGTCGACACGGCCTATCGTCAATAGACGGACGGACGGTGAGCTACCCATTGCTCACCGTCCACAGGCCCGCATCTACGCTGCCCGGGGCGTCTCCCGCGGCGGCTGGGTCGGTTTGAGGTTCTCTCCCTCAAACGCCCGGCCAACTCCTTCGCTAGCATGACTGCTTCTCAGAAGGAGGTGACCGCTTCCCATTCCCTCTCGCTCCGGACCATGGACTGAACCAGGGCCGGACGCTTCAGATCGCCGCCGCCGATCGCCTCTAGCTCGGGCACCGCGCTGGGCAGACCGCCACTGTGTGCTCCACCGTGTCCTCCGGGCGTGCTGTGTGTGTGCCACTCCTCAAAGAGGGGACTTACCGCCATTATGGTGACGTGCCCTGCACGGGGTTGCGACAGTCACTCTCTCTATGCCACCATGAGATCGCACCGGAGGTCTGTCGCGCCCATACCGGGGCCCCGTAAAGTGCCATGGACCGCACGACTCCGGCACAGAGCCTACGGCACAAGGCGTTTAGACCCTTTGATTGGGCAGGAGCCGCTTGAAAGCAGCCCCGGCCCGCTCAAGTTTGGGAGCCGAACGTCGGAAATGCTCCACGAAAATCCTCCGGCTGTTGAGAACGATTCTCAGGTTCTCATCGTCGACCCGACACCGATGCGAACTCCTCATACCATCAGCTGGGATCCCGACGGTGGCGTATTCCCGCGGCCTTAAAACACCATGACCTCGGATTTGTGCAATGCCACCTCAAGACCCAGCAGCCGGGGGGGGGGGTTCCTCTCCGCGACTATCGCAACCCCGCGTGTCATTGTTTCGGCTGCCGCCTGATGCGACCCCCCCCCCCCGGTGCGAGGACGAGCGTGTCGCGGGTTCGATCCCCGCATGGAACAAATATTTGTATGGCCTACAGATAGTTATTCCGGTTCTGGTTGTTTGTGTATATGAGTTTAAATGTTTGTAAACGCCACCCACGATACAGGAGAAATCCTATTGTGGAGCAACGTTTATTAAAAAAAAAAGTTTGTGACAACAGAATCGACATTACAATAGACATTGAGTAAGTAACTACTTATTAAGTACCTATCGAAGGACTAAATTTTGGAAATGTACCTAGGTAGGCTACCTATTTAACAATTTAAGAGTTACCATGTTTATTTCAGTCAGCTGAATCTTCATCAAACCAGAAACAGCTTACTTAATGTTTTCTTAAAAGTTTCAATTTCTGGTCTTGTCTACGATAACCAACTTACATTATGCTATCTTGCAAAAACTGTCGAAAATACAAAATATAACTGTATGAAGCGAGATTTCAAACAAAAACAAAACTTGTTGGCAGCTCGGTAAATACCTACATTATGCTAACGACTAGTTTTCCGCTTCGCGGCGTCACCCGCGGTTTACCCTTTTACGGGTTGGGTTAATTTAACCGTTTTTGCTGGACGCCTTCATAAGAACACCGTTTTGGGTCTCGTCAAAGACAAATTATCACTGGATACGGTTAACAATACAAATAATGATAATGTTAGCAAACAAAGGGAACGTAACGCGTATAATATACGACCTGTAACACTTGATGAATTCACTGATGTTTTGTGCCTTGATTCAACAAAATCTTCTAATTTTAAAACGACACATCTGTCTTCACTTGTTTTGAATCTAGATTTATGATGTTTATGTTAACACAAAACTTTATTGTTTTAGTGGTAATCTTTCCTGCAAAGATTTTAGATGTAGCTTAGAATAGATGATGCGTGGATAAAGAAAAAATTATGCAACATTCTAGCATTTCGTTTCTTTTTTTTTGGGGTGGGAAATCTTCAATAACTTCCCCTGCTCTGGGCGGAGCGGGGGGGGGGGGGATTATTTTATAATTTCTCATTCGAAAAAAAAGTAAAGTAAGTATTGTATTTCAGGGTAAACATACTTAGATATTTCTTTTCATGGAGTCTTTCTATTAAATACAAAAGGAATGAATATTCCGTAGGTACTACTTATTAATAAATGACCTAAACTTATGTTTTAGTATACGAATTGATACTAATAGATCCATTAGCTTCTACGTTCCTACTAAAATCGTAGTTTCCGAACACGAGTAACGCAAAAACTTTTTCATGTTTATTTTCTAACCGTCAACGGGATTACGATGAATCCGATTGCTTTTTTACGACATTATAGTTCAGCAGGCACGGAATACACGATTCTTAATTTAAATATGTTTTTTTTTTTAATTATACTAAGAATCGTGTGTGTCTAGTCTAGGTTACGTTAGGCTTTTTTAAATACAACCTATTTTGTAAGTTTTAATGCACCTAACCATTAGGTATGAATTTAAGTACTTTTTAAATGAGATGAATAATAATTGTTCTTTGCTATCCTGAAACTATTCTCTATGCTTTCTATACATGAGGTATTATTCTCCTAATATCACCTTTGTTTATTTTTTAACTCCATAATATTTAAAGTAACAATACGTTCTAAAACCATGTTATCTAACATAATTAACTTCGTACAGGAGGCTTTAACCGCCAATTTTAAAATTCTGATAACATTGATGCACAAGCATTATTTTCAATACATATTCATACATATTATATTAATTAAATGAACATTATTTAAGCACAAATGGATTCGTAACAGTGAACTTTTCTGACGTTTATTATAATTTCAAGCTTTCTAAAGTATTCTAAACCTTAACTACTTAGGAATTTCCCGCCCTCTGCGCAAATCTGAAACAGGGTATTGTAGCGACATCTATCCTCGTTAGAAGAAATAAGTAAGCGCGGTGAAAGGGCGGGTCAAATCTCAAAGAGCGACACTCTAAAGAGCAGGCGTTACGCTATCTATTGAAAGCAAACAGCCTCGCTTCCTAACATTTTCACCGCACAACGCCATCTAGCGGTGGAAAGCGGAATGTAGTGAAAGTTTTTTCTGAAAGTTATCGTGTAGACTTTCCTAGTGTTCGGATCTCTTTGGGCTTGGTATTACGTTCTATGTCAAAGAGAGAGCGCTGAAAGTAAATATTTTATGTTGAGATAAGAACAAGGAAACTTTGTATTTAGGTATTTTCCATATTCTATATATTTTATTGCTGTTGTTTGATAGTCATATTCATATTTTTATTTGCATTCCATTATTTGTGAAGATTCGGCAATGGACTTAAAGCTAAGGTGCGGACTCTGTAGGACACAGCAAAAAGTATATTATGACACTAATTCAATTATCAATTTTCAAACATGCCCTTTATATGAATATTAATTTACTATGTTATGGACTTAGGATATGTGATTAAATAGGTACATGCCACATGTTAGTAAAGTTCTAAAATATATATAGGATATTGGGGCTAATAATTTAGATACCTTATGTTAATATCTCTTTACCTTTCATCACGACTAAATAAAACTTTTCCCAAGTAATAAATACCGAAAATGCGGATTATGTCATTGAAAATCATTAACCCGACATTATTATTTTATTGGCATTTGTATTGGATCACCTTTGAGCCCTCTGCTGTCAAATTATATTAAGAATATTCATAAATTATATGATTCTTAGGCTTATGATTGTTTGCATAACCCTTACTAATGTTATAAAAGTGAAAGTGAGTTAGTTTGTTTGTTTGTTACGTGTTCACGCCTGAATGGCCAAAACGATTTTGATGAATTTTGGTACAGCGATAGTTGGGACCCTGGAGACGGACATAGGCTACTTTTTTTTAAGTGGAAAATCTGGGAGAAAGTGGGAAGAAAAGGGGAAACTTAGCTTTGCTATTACAATCAATAAGGCGCAAGGGAAAAAACTACAGGTAGCAGGTACCTGCAAATCAGGAAAGGGGAACTGTGTTACCCCGAATATAACGCGAGCGAAGCCGCGGGCAAAAGCTAGTGTTTTATAGAGCGGTGGTAGCTAGAAAGCGAGATAAGATATACATGTGCCAAGCCTTTTGTCAACTTGGGGTTGGGGTCCAATCTTATTGGATTCAGCTGACTACCAGTATTTTACATGGAGCGACTGGTTATCTGACCTCCACAATCCGTTTATCGTCGGTCTCGAACAGCTTGTCTTGTCTCTGGGCGAGCTTTGCCCAGCGATGAGCTGGAGCAATGCCCAGCGGTGGGACGATATGTGAGTGTTGGCGCCGCATTCCCGCCAGAGTGATAGTTGGCGGGTGATCAGAGCACGGAATGTTGGGTCGCCTGTGAACAAATATCATTTATTATTAAACTTAAAAAAAACTAGCTGTCTTGCGCGGTTTTACCCGCGTGTTTAGTTGCTGCCCCGCTCCCGTGGGTACTAGCGTGATGTTGTATAGCCTATGTTACTTCCTGATGATGTAGCTTCCTAGTAGTGAAAAAATGGTTAAAAACGGTTCAGTAGTTTTGGAACCTATTCGATTCAAACAAATATTTCCTCCTTATAATCCTACTGTTATTATAAATGCGAATGTTTGTGAGGCTGGATGGATGTATGAATGTTTGTTATTCTTTCACGCCAAAACGACTGAACAGATCTTAATGAAATTTGGCACAGAGGTAGATTATAGTCTGGAATAACACATGGGATACTTTTTTTTTATCATCATGCGGGCGAAGCCGCGGGCGCCAGCTAATCAAGCATAAATTTAAACAAAAACTATTTTTAAATAACTTATTGTTCTAACCAAACCACTAAATGTTTACTCAGCCTCACTTTCACATTTCACAGCATTAACATTGGTCCCTGAAAAATCATTTAAATAAATTACAATAGATAACAAGTTTACAACAATATGCCAAGAAAGTTGAATGATTCCTTAATGGACATTTTAAAAGTAATTGAAAACTCGATCACCATTTTATTTAATCTAAGCAAGTTTTCCCTTCAACCTCTTTGCATTGAGCATCTCGGATCACTTACAATAAATCACTTAAATCTGCGACATTAATCAAACAATAACCGGTAGAAATTGGATCCACACCTCATCATAAGCTTTTAGAGATCCTTTGTGAGCTAAAGAGCTCTGACATAACGTGTTATCAAATAAAAGAAAGGTGTGAATTTTCACAGGCGGTTTTCGAGGCCCCTCCTACTTAAGATGGCGCCATCCCCTCCACTTTGGAATCAGCCAGTAGCGTGAGAGCATCTCATCTTGTTCATACCTACAGTCACCGCGGCCGATCTCTTGGCACCACCTATTTTCGGATGCAATTATCAGTTTCCGACAAACCTGAAGCTAAGTTTAGTCTGGGTTTTAATCTCCGCGGCAAACGTTTGAATGTTGAGTGAAGTGACATTTTACCATAGAGGCTATTAATTTAATGAAGTTATAAAAAAGGCAATAATGGAGACCATAGACGACATTTCAAGCACTTGCGAAAATGAGTACATATCTAACGCGGAAAATAATAGTGTGCTGTGTAGTGCCGAAAGAGAGTCAAGTTATGACTGTGAATCAGAAACCGAATATGATAGTGAAAATGAAACGATAGATATTTGTGATAACAGTGAACAATCGGGCCATCGAATCGTCGAAAACAAAAACATTAAAAATGTAATAAATCCGTTATTAAATACAGATAAAATATGTTTTTTTGAGCAAAGTCGAGTGATATTTCCTTCCAAAACATTTGACAGTATTAGGAATTTGTGCAATAGCAGTGAACCGTCTCATAATAGTACAAAAGATTCAGTGAACAGTGTTATACATGGCAAAAGCAAAACGTTTTTAATAGACAGTATATTAGGCAATAATAAAAGTAATAATACTAAACGCGTAAGTAACTTGCGTCCAGATGATGACGACAACGGTGAAGAAACAACTGATGAACATAATGGTAAGAAGTTTTCCTATCAGTTATCCTTAATATTAATATTCCAGTCAAAATAGACATTCCTCTTTTGCAAACGGTTAGTTTTAACAAAAAGTACTTCAGACCAAAATTAAAGATCATAACATTTTCTACAACACTGTCAGAATTTTTTTTTTCGATATCGTGAGTCTAAGAAATTACGTTAAAATCCAAAAACCCTTGAAACAGAATAACTTTTTTTTAGCACACATTGGCTTTTTTTTTCAGGTGGGAAATCATCCAATGACTTCCCCCGCTCTGGGCGGAGCGGGGGGGCATGTCAGACTTGTACTGACTAAAACCCACCTATGTTCCTTCTATTGCCCTTTACGTTCCGGGGCCGCGGTATCTTTTTCGAACAACCCGCAACCCCGGCAGGCGGAAGCCCTGGCAAGCCCCTCTGCTTTGCTGACTCTCTTTGAGGCGCGCGTGAAACACGAACGCGCCGTCGACACGGCCTGTCGTCAATCGACGGACGGACGGTGAACTACCCATTGCTCACCGCCCACAGGCCCGCATCTACGGTGGCCGGAAGTCGTCTCGCGGCGCCCGGCGCCCTGGGCGTCTCTCCCTCAAACGCCCGGCCACCTCCTTTGCTAGCATTACTGCTTCGCAGAAGGTGGTGACCGCTCCTATTCCCTCTCGCTCCGGACCATGGCCTGAACCAGGGCCGGACGCGAGAGATCGCCGCCGCCGATCGCCTCTACGAGGGCACGGCGGTGCTCCGCCCACGCTGGGCAGATCGCCACTGTGTGCTCCACCGTGTCTTCAGGGCGATCGTCACAATGGTGACACCCGGAGCACACATTGGCTTCACGGGGACTTTTAACACTTTATTTTCAATGGTGTCCCCAAGGTCTGCACCAATATTTGGCTCTGCTGGGATCTTTGTTATTTGACTACTAAATCAATAATCTCGGTGTTCTCTTTTATATTTTTCTGATGCTGCAAGTGCTGTGTAAGTGACGAACTCACTATAGTATCATTGTTTGTAATTTTTGTGTTTTTGTAAGTAAGTCGTTGAAGTGCCCTTAATAAATAAATAAATACTATTTTATGGCTAATTTGACCGGACTAAAAAGGTCGTCACTCACTGGACGTTTGATGGTGGAAATCGCCGTCGCGTTAGAGCGCGGTAAAGATGGTGTGACGATCTGGTCTTAAATGCGGGGCAAAGATGACCAGATTTCGCACAGAATGGTGAGGTTTGGAAGGAGAAAGGGGAGGACTTTGCCTAGCAGTGGGACAATTAAGAGGTAAAAAAAGTAGAGGCAAGTTCTACTAGCTCAGTCAAATGGCGTACCCAGACCGTCGGAAACGTTAACGGCAAAATATTGATACAAAATATACTTAAACCTATGTCTTGCATATTGGACACTGGTCAATAAACAAGAAACTTGTTAATGTGCTTGCATATGGTCCTTTTGGAAATAGCCGATGTTCTCCAAAAGTTTTCAATAAACTTTCTTTTTTCATCTCTTATTTACAGAAACAAGGAGGATCTTTGATCCTTAATATGTTTTTGATATTCCTACTTTCTGATAAGAGTAGTATAGAATTATATTTTTTATCTATTCATTGAACCGAAAACCTCTTTGGGCGACGGAGAAGAACTTCGAGAACGAAGCCGTTTTTGTTTTAGAGGACCTCAAAAAATATGCTTGATTTTAGACTTTTTACTATTTTATTGATTGAATACCGGAACTTCTGCCACCGCAGTTCCTTAGCCTTAACTAATTACTATGAAAACACCGATATCATATGCTATGCACATGACATATATATCGCATTATACGCAGATTATAATTAATGTCACTGTTAGAAACTGTTTTTTATATTTGGTTGTCGAACATGCTAAAACGGTTTTCTGGTCACGACGCCCCCAAAAATATTAACAAAACACTTGATAAACATAGTGATAGCTGCACCAAAATAATTTAATTTCTAACTCTACAAGTATGGACTACCCAATAAGATTGAAGGTATCCAATAATATCAACTTATATTTGTGTCGAAGATCATTCAACGATTCATCATCATTCAAAAATTATTGGATACCTCAAATAAACCCCATTTAAAGAGTCCTATAGCTAGAATAGCAACTAAAATAGACTTAATTATGGAAAGTTACAAAAGAAGTTGCAAATGGAAAGGAGATTTACAAACAAGAGTCGGACATTTGACATCCACTTTTTGGCTACAACTGCCAAAACAATAGCTAAAAAACAGGCACAGTTTTTTTTCACTTCATTAACATTACACCCAATGTAAACTGGGTAAAAAACCTGTCCCCCTTCCACAAAACCTATCCTATCCCTGTCCTCCTTGACACCAAGTGAGCATCTTCTTGCAGGGTCTTCCGTGGTTCAACTAGAACTCCCTGGAATGTACCTCTCGGGACTCAAGAGAGAAAATGTTACTCCGAACTCGTTATGTTGGGCTACTTCAACGAATCAGCAGCGGATGTGGAGCCTTGTAGCTAAAACGATATTTCATCTCCTATCCTACGTGTTTATGATATAAGAAGATCATGCAGCCGAAATAACCTAATCTGCCAGTGGAAGTGAAACGTTCTCGGCTAACAAAATATAAATACTGTTGTAGCAGCGACACGAAGATAACTAAAAATAAAATAAATAGGCCTATCCATTCCAATCAATCATACATTTTGCTTCTGATTTAAGTAAAACTATTTGATTCAAATTATGTGGCACTTTATTAAATTCGGAAAAATACATGAAAAAGACATCAACGAGCGAACAAAATGAATTAAAGTTTTCTTTATGATCTAATCCGTATTTATCGCTTTTTGAATAAGTGTAATTACTGTCATAATTCTCTTCTTACTATACTACTTGAGACCATGTTCTGAAGATACGGTTTTATATAGCTGCTCTAATTGCATTTTTTAAATATTATTATAAGTTTTTTTTTCATTCTGATTATTATAGTATCATCAACGTCTACGTGTCCGGAACTGAGCGCGCTGAACGACGCGGGGCTGCTCGCCGGCCATGCGTACGCGCACTGGCTTGCAACACATCAACCCTCCGCTGCACTTTACGGTCAGTATGCAAGGACATAATCACACCACCCAAAGTTTTTGCAGAAACATAACACACATAATTTGCGGGAGGTACCATATAACATTTTTCATAAACACACAACACAATAAATATTGCAGACGAAATGCAAAGAGAAGATTTTGTATGAATCTGAGCTTAATGGCGACTGAAAGGCCTCAATGCAATTAAAAATGGTACACAAATCTCTTGAAAAAAAAGAACGCTTTTTTTTGGGGTGGGAAATCAACAAATAACTTCCCCGCTCTGGGCGGACCGGGGGGGAGTGTCAGACTTGTACTGACTAAAACCCACCCATGTTCTATCCATTGCCCTTTATGTTCCGGGGCCGCGGTATCTCTTTTTCGAACAACCCGCAACCCCGGCAGGCGTTGGCCCTGGCAGGCCCCTCTGCTTTGCTGACATCTCTTTGAGGTGCGCGTGGAACAATAATATGCCGTCGACACGGCCTGTCGTCAATAGACGGACGGACGGTGAGCTACCCACAATAGAACGGCTGCTGATATTATAAATGCGAATGTTCACGATGGATGGATGGATGTATGGATGTTTGTTACTCTTTCACGTCATAACGGCTGAACGGATATCACGCAATTTTTTTCGATATCACGCGGGCGAAGCCGCGGGCGCCAGCTAGTGGTTTATAAAATGGGTTGAGGCTTGGATCCTTATTAGCACGGGTATGAACTTTAGATGATCTTTCTGATGGGTTTTTCCAATAGAAACTTTTTAGGAGTAACGCGGAGTTTGGTAGTTGGCGGTATGATATCCCCGTGCCTCTGAAAGCACGTTAAGGTAAAAGCACCAGGTGAAGTGTCAGACTGTACGTTGATTAAAATATAAATCGTGATCGTAAAATAATATTTTTATAGAGTTATAACAATTTAAATTGTCTTTATAATCCTATATGTTCATGTAATGTCATTACCTGAGTATTTCATTTAGGTATATAGAAAGAAAGAAGAAAACAATTCCCAATTGCTTTTAAATATATTTTTTGCGAGTAAGTTTTTGCAAACACTTACACGAAGTTGTTTTAAAGAAGATGAGGCTGGTGTTTTCTAAACTACTCTTAGAATAACAGCAAATCTCAGAGGTCATAGGCTGTTTTAAGGTCCATCTTGGTTAACTTACATGAGGACTATGTAGACTAGTGTCTGAGATGGTCTTATTAAGAAAGAATCACTCAGATTTGAGTGGGCCTGTCCAATTAGTGCAAGCATTTGTCGTTTATCATGTAGCTTGACTCATTACTCAAGGAGCTCAACGACACGACGAGCAATACCAAAAAAAAAAGACATTTGTGTAAGTCGCTATAGTCCTCGATAGACAACGTTAAAAACAATTACCCTCCTTTGCGGTGCGCAGTCGGGTAAAAAAGAAGTGCATTCATGGTCCTCACATTCACAATGAACAAATAAAATAAATAATTATGTACAAAATATTAAAATAGAGAAATAATATATGTATAAATATTCATATCAAATCATTTAATTTCAAAGTGTGTAAAAGAAAGGAATTAGTAATAATCATTTTTTTTAAACTGACATTTATTGAGTGAATTAAATTGGAGCAAGCCTTTTTATCCTCAAGTTAGTGACTAATATAGTTCTATAGGCTTTCAAACATAGCTTAAACGTAAGCTAAAAGATTTGAATTTATTTAGGCTTAGTATTTGAATATGGCTCAGTAGGTTATTATAATAACGTATACACAAAAATAGGCGGTACTTTAAGATGTCAATCATCTGAACGCACCCCATATTTTTGTGAACCTCGTTGCAAGAACAACAAATCTGTGCTAGTCTTCTTAACACTTTCAACAAATCTAACAACGGTGTGTTTGAAAGCGTTGTGCACCATAGTATGTAGTAACTATAGCTATCATTTTGATTGTGGACTGGAATACGGACATTGGTCGTTCACAGATGTACCTACTAAAATACCTGACAAAGTGCGTTGTCCGTACACAGTCTGCATTCAGCATACTGATTTGACTCACTTCACTTATTTATTTAATGGCGTTTGTGGAAAGAGACACCACAATTTTGCCAATATCACGTAGGTACTATGGTAGACCATCAAACGCTGGAGATTATATCACTAATTATCATTGTTGTATAGAATACAGCAAATTGATTAAATTATTTAAAATATTTCAACAAACAAAAATAAACCTTTTTCTGCACAGACATTTCAGACAGTGTTCTAAGAAAAAATATATATTTAAAAGATAAAAGTTGTTATAAATTACAACTTTATTCAATAAATATAATAATAAATTCAACAAACTTACACAGTTTAAATACAAAACGAGAAAACACAAGGGAGAGGAGACATTTAACGGATGTGGGACGGATTTTTAACTCATGAGACAACATGTTTTGACGTGAATGTTATGCCACTTGGACCACAAAGTAAGGTAACACGCGTGCGTGTTATAATCGCGTGCAGTTCCACCCGGTGTGATATTTCGCACGCCTAATTCACACGCAATCATCCCTCTCACATAATAATATGTAGGCAATTAACTATTTATTCATTGTTACTATTATTGCTCCAACCATACAATAAGTACATACTAGGAATTATCGACTGTATTACTATGGTTTTGGTAACGAGGAACTTGTAGGTACAATACATCTAGTCCACTAAGTAGATAATGTAAAGAGGAGGAAAAGTATATTTTTGAATAAAACAACAAATAAAAACTTATAATATAGTATGGAATCAAGCATGCAGGAGATTTCCTGCAATTGACTGCAATGTTAATAACACCTTTCAAAATTACATTGACAATTCTACTCATTGACTAATGACGGTGAATCATACCGTAAGTCAAATACCATACGTTCAAGTAAATCTGTATATTTATCATCAGTTTTGTCACATTTGTTGGTTCGGCAGCGAGGAGGAATTTCGGTGGCTATAAAATTAGTGTGAGTGTGTAACGTCCGGGAATAGCCCGGGGGTCCAACACAAACTTTCTATGTCAACTCAACGCGACACAACCACGTTGACATTTGACATTCTTTCTACATGTTATGTTGATCGCAGTAAATGAATTTCACGAGTCTATTGCGTCAACATCTTTACCAAACTACTTAATTACATCTTACTTGCAATCAAGGCGAAAACGACTATCTATATCTTCCTTGAAACCTACCTTTTAATGTCGTCATTCTCCTAAGTCCGTGACAAAACTGTATTTTCAGACAAACAAATCTTGTTTAAACTCGATTCACACGCAAATTGGGCTATTATCAGTTCTCTAAAATAACTATTTGTATTTCGCAATCCAACAATAGAAAAACTTTTGCATGATTCTAACAACAGGAAATGGGCAATAATGTAGATAATCATCTGTGAATCTGTGAAAATATTAAATTCAGCAACACGCAAGCGTATCTTGTAGGAACTGGTGTTAACACGATGTGTTGACCGTTCTAACTAATTGTAACGCCCAACAACTTTGTTACACACAGCGTTATGGTTCGCGCGATTAGTCCGAGGGCACATTCGACGAAATGTCGCCAGTGCTTGCCAGCCGTCGGTCGGTGGTCGCGACTTCGCACCGAGGTGTCGGCAAACAGCTGCCGCGACGATAATTACGAACAAAGCACTCATGTTTGTACATCGCCTTAACGCGGTCCCTGCTGTGATCGAACTCTATCCAGAAACTGAGTTTACACCATGCCTCTATGCACTACATACCGAGAATTAGACTTTGTCAACAACGCTGTTGAATTTTATAGAAATTATTAAATGGAAGCTCATATTTAGATACATAGGTGGGTCACTTAACCAGTTTATACATCGAAGTTACAGTAAAACATTTGTAGCCTAAACAAAACTAAACGACACTCAAGGTAAAACGTCCCCGAAAGTATGTACATAAGAGGAGATTTCATTATTAGCACTTGGTTATCAAATGCAAACCGTCACGACTAGTGGTGCTTTAGCAGTGTCTAGGAGATCTAGGTCATCATAAACCGAAGAAAAAGTGGGTGAGAGACATGATTTATCCACACCGTCCTAACAACATAAGAAATCATAGTCATTATGATTTATGTAAATGATAAGAATTTAGTTTGGGTAGTGTATAACCAGAAATTATTAAAAATATGGAAGATATTAGATAAATGTGTCACGTGACAATAATATTTTAATAAGTAAATAGAACGACACATCCTTGCCTCACTAGTGAATAAATATTTCATTGACTGTAACTTAATATCTTATTTTTCAAACTAAGTTTAAAATGCCCTGAAAAACCTGGATGATCGTAAAACGGTTACGTAAATAGTTAACAGTCGGTTAGCACGGCCATCGCACATACACCGACCACAATGCTGTGTTGACACGCGAGATGTCAAACCGCGCAGGCGCTGCACAAACAGACTGATTGTGTTTATAGCCACTTAACGAGAGCCTGTGATAATTCCGATTAGTGCTCGAAAAAACTTTACTACGTATTTGTTTTAGCGAGAGCAGCTACTTTGTAAATGAAGGAGACGCTTTTAAAACCTCGAAAATATGAATTTGCGATTTTAATTCACACTTACAAAATACACAGAAATCAGAATAACTATTATTTTGCTTATCATTGAGTTTTCTTTGTAGATGACAAGAATAATAGAAGACCACGTCGTGCCGGGCCGGAGAGAAAGCCACGGCAAGCTTACAGCGCAAAACAACTTGAGCGACTAGAAGCCGAATTCAAGATTGACAAGTACCTCAGCGTGTCCAAGAGGATGGAACTGTCAAAAGCCTTAGGTCTTACGGAGGTTCAAATAAAGACATGGTTTCAGAACCGACGAACGAAATGGAAAAAGCAGTTGACTTCGAGATTGAAAATAGCTCAGCGGCAAGGCTTGTTTCCGGGACAAATCTTCGGACACGCCCCGCCGCCGTATTCACTTTTGAACCCGTACGCGTATGCACCACTTAGTTGTGTTTTTACACCTGTAACATTGCCGTCGTCTCCACCTTAGATACAGTACATCTAAGAAAGTGGATTTCTAACAGTAAAAAACTAAAGGAATATAATTAATGAGTTATATGGCACCGAACTGAGATGGTCTTTAAACAAAAAGCATGTGTTTATGTTATTTTTCATGAGATTCATCATAATGATCGTTTTGTAAGCACACATTTATATACGAGTCAAAGTTTTACTAGATGTAGCGCTGCCGAACATTTCCACCCCATATTTTCTAATGAATGAGCCAGTGAAACTTCTTCTCTGTCCACTACGATTTTAGACTCATTGATAATTCTGAACGTATTTGAACTCATTGTAAACAAGTTTACACCCATTTTAATAGCCTAACATTTCGTCATTCAAGCACCAGGTTTGGTCTATTTTCGTAAAGTTTAATAGCGTGTTAACTATTTTGATTGCTTCGCGAACCGCACATAATTACTTAACTTGCTACTTTTGTCACTCCACACACATCGTCCTAAATCAGAGGTGTCAAATGTAACATGCATAGGAATATTCTGTTGTCTCTACATTAAAGTAGTTATAACATAAGGTTTCGTTAGAACATGTTATTAAAAAATAATATGCTACTAGATGTTAAGCATAGTTATTGTAGATTTTATTTGTAGGTTGTACCTTATTTAAAAGATGTCCACAATGTATATAGTAAGATATAAACTTATAGCAAATACATAATAAAAAGCAAAATTAACATAATTCAAATATAAAACTTTTTTTTTTGTCATATGCTAAAATCAATACCTAGTTTTGCGCAGACAGACTTAGTTAAAAAAAAATTGCTCGTGCAGTTAAGTGTTGTTAGTGCAGTGTGCTCGAGGATAGTGGGTGTCACAATCAGCTCCGCCGAGTCCAAGAGTTGCAGCTCGAAGGGCCCCTAGGGCTCCACCGCGAGTCCACGCCACTCCGGCACTACACAAAGATAACAACAGTGATTATCAAAGAAATCAAAACAGCTCTATCAATCCAAAGGAACTCGAATTTAACTAATCTTGCTAAAGAAAAATAAATCCCAAGATATATTCCGACCTCTAAGATATTGACTATAGTTTGAACCTCACTGGCAAATGACATTTTGTAACCATTAAGCCGCTCAAGTTTTCCAATCTCCTGTTAAGAAATGTTCAAAATCAGTGACTCGCTTATCACGAAATCACAGAAACTACAAGTATCAGGAGTCTCAAATTTTGTATGAGGGATCCTTTTAAGACATAGGTGCTTACTGAGACGGGATTTTGCAAAGTTCGTAGGCGAGAATTCCTTTGCCGGATTAACTTTTTTGATAAACTACTAGACTTGCATGGTAATGCACGGTAGTATTAATACTAACAGTTTGGTCTGCATAGAACCTATTTACTATGTATCCTCGACTACGTTGGTGAAACCGCGGGGCATAATATGATATCACGCTACAATACTTAGGAGCATACCACGGCAGCTCCCTTGCTCAGTATAGGAGCTCCTATACTGAGCAAGTGAAATCGCCGGGCAGAACTAGTATATTTCCACAAGTAGCTTTAACGGCTGACGGATTAGTAATCCGTCAGAACTGCAGTAACATTATCAATCGTCCTGGGTTCGTTCTCCGGTTTGGGCAAAGTGTTATTGGATTTTTCCTTGTGAAATTTCTTAGTAGCCGCTATGGAGTCTGGACTTGTGCCGGTTGAAGTCAATAGACTCGCCTCGCGTATAGTGTTAGGCAGAAGCCACACCCTGCCTAGATTATAAGCGTGATGATGTTACTTGGGGCTGTGTGGTCCGCCACTGTTAAATCAGCATCCATACTAATATTATAAAAGCGAAAGTGAGTTTGTTTGTTTGTTACGTCTTCACGCCTAAATGCCTAAATGCCCGATTTTGATGAATTTTGGTACAGAGATAGTTGAGACCCTGGAAACGGGCAGGCTATTTTTTTGTTTAAGTTAGAAATGATGAAGAAAGAGGGAAGAAAAGGGAAAACTTAGCTTTGCTATTACAATAAATAAGGCTTAAGGGCAAAAACTACAGGTAGCAGTTACCTGCAAATCAGGAAAGGGGAGTTCCCTTTTCATTAACGCGAGCAAAGCCGCGGGCAAAAGCTAGTTATGTATAAAGATTGAAATAGACAGGTACTACTTACTGCCAAACCGGCAACCAATACCAGTTGCCATCACGTAGATTCCGAGCCTGCCTATTCCCTACACATAAAGCTCGGTACAGACAAGCCGTGGATCGCGGTCGCAACGCCAGCAAGGCGTAGCGGGCCATCTTGTTCACAGAAGATATGGAGTTGGTCTCAGGAGTATCGTGTGCATCCCGCTTAACTCGGAACACGTCGTCAACGTTGACTGTATCGCCGCCACTGTCCACCATTTGCATCACTTGAGGCTGTTGCGGATTCTGAAAAAAAAATAAGAAACTTCAGAAGGTATGTTAGACTAATTATGTGATCACTTGGTTAGTCACAAGGACTGTTCTGGATTGGATTCATATGGTGACGTATGTGTTACAAGTTAGTCAAATAAAGTATTATTTAAGTAATCTGCTACGTTGCGGGTTGTACGAAAGTTGCGGGTTACTCGAAAGAGAAACCGCGGCCCCGGAACAAAAGGCAAAAGAAGGAAAATGAGATGGTTTTAGTCAGCAAAAGTCTGAGACTCCCTCCGATCCACCCAGAGCGGGGGAGGTTATTTCATTATACACCATCCGCAAAAAGGTAGTCTGCTATGCATACTAAAAGTAACAAATTAAAAGTGTCATATCTATCTACCTCGACAGAAAATGGTGGTGCAAAAGTAAAAAAAAATACAACAAGATTTGGAGTTTTTTTATTGCTTAATGTAGTTGTGATTACCTGTTGTCTCAATAAAACAATAACATTTATTCATTGTCCCACACTAGGAATTTGGAATTTCTCCTTCGTGGGTGCGTTTACAACACTCAAAATCACATACACAAAGAGCCAGACAGCCAGGGTCATACACATATTTGTTCTATACCAGGGATCGAACCCGTGAGCCACAGCGAAGGGAATTATGTATGGCGGTGTGCTTTCGAGACAAAAACAAATTTGTACTAAGGACCCATATTAAACAACTCACCATAGTAATACACATGAGTACTTGCAAAATGAACATCCCAAAAGACAGGAAAGCGATCCCAGTTAGCGATATATCAAACAGATCAGCCAAGCCAAGGCCGTGGCTGTGACTGTCAGAGTATTCCTCCACCACATGTGGTGTTTGCACGGCTGCCGGGTGATGGTACAGTGGTGGTGGAGGTGGTGGCATGGAGTACTCGTAACCGCCACCTGGTGATGAGGGGGAAGCTGTTCTAATTATTAATTAATTACCGCTGTTAAACCCGCGATGGTTTGTGTTGGTATGTTGTAGTTCCTATATTGTATTGTATAATTATGTGCTTTGAATCCTTACTAATATTATAAAAGCGAAAGTGAGTTTGTTTGTTTGTTTGTTTGTTACCTCTTCACGCTTTAACGGCTACACCGATTTTGATGAATTTTGGTACAGAGATAGTTGGGAACCAGGAGACAGACATAGGCTATATATATTATTATATATATTTTTATTTTAAAAAAGTGGGATGTGAGGGAGAAAGAGGGAAGAAAAGGGAAAACTTAGCGTTGCTATTACAAATCAATAAGGCGCAAGGGAAACTGTGTTACCCCGAATTTAACGCGAGCGAAGCCGCGGGCAAAAGCTAGTAATAAATAAAAAAAAATAATAAAAAAAAATTAGATAGAGGAATTAGTATAATAATATAATTTATTTGGCAAGAAGATGACATGAATATTTCGTTTAACATTATTTAGGATATTACATATTTCTATTAAAGTTTTAATATAGGGGTTAAGTTGCATATAGGTTTTAAGTTATAGATTGTAACGGACATTGACTCGCAACAGAGATTGACTCGAAACCTGATAATTTGGCTGGTGGGTGCGTTATATATATAATACATATATATGCACGTTATATATATATACATATATATGCACGTTATATATATACATAAATATATATGTATATATATACATACACAAACAGCCAGACCCAAAACAACTATCTGCAGATCATACAAATATTTGTTACGTGCGGGAATCGAACCCGCGACACTCAGCGCAACAGTCGATCGCTCAGCCACTGCGCCAATCGTGTCGTCAATGAAATTAGATTAGATTTTGAGATTTGTGGAAGAGCGGAACTAAAATTGTGAGTCTAGATGCTTGGACTGAATTTATGGAAACGCTTTGGGTACGTGAAGCAAGACATTATGAGCGATGAAGGTGACGTTAATAAAATTAAGAAAACTTTTAGTCTTACCTAGGTATAACGTATAAGTTATATAAAAATATCAAAACTCAAGTAAGAAAACTACTAAATTAATTAGTTGACTGTACATATTGGTCGTGTACAATTGCACGCAAAAAATATTGCCCGGAAACGACTTCGTTTTGGGGTAAAAATCAAGGTTTACTATAAGACTTAACTTAAGGCACTCAAATTATTGTGCTCATAGGTGTATTGTGAATGGACCTACAGGGAGGTATTTCATTTAAAGCAGGTATTTTCTGGTAAAGTTAAAACATGTAAAAGGTGCGTGTGTATGTTAAAACTTGTATTGATTTTTGACTAGTGAAAAGTTGGAACTTTGATATGCAGTATCTCAAGTTTGATCCAGACCAAAAACATAAATCGCTGCGATTCTCCATCATTGTTCTCTTCGAACAAGTGATTTTCGGTTTCGTTAAGAATTTATGCGATTTTTTTCA
The DNA here is from genome assembly GCA_905475445.1 of Ochropleura plecta. Lineage (NCBI taxonomy): Eukaryota > Metazoa > Arthropoda > Insecta > Lepidoptera > Noctuidae > Ochropleura > Ochropleura plecta. Next base: position 12,302,855 of record FR997731.1, on the reverse strand, counting down.
ATCTTGAACAATGAAAATAGTGATGATCATGATTTGTGATCTACCTTCATCCTTACTATACTTAGCAATATCTGGTGATGCAACATCAGGAGTCGGGAAGCCTGTAAATTCCTTGCCTCCTTCATAGACTTCGTAGCCTTCCCTGGTTTGCAGTGCTGGGACTTGCTGTGGTGCTGATGGTACCCCTGTCAGTGATATATTGCCTATATTACTGCTTGCGGCAACGTTGGCAGCATTGTGGACGTCGTTGAGTGCTGCTACCCTAAGATTGAAGATATTTGTACAGTTACCTCCAACATCTGCAAGCCTTATTATTTTCATAAGCTTAGTGAAATCGAAGGTTAACGTTTGCAATTTAAAGATTATAAGATTATTCAAGGTAACTTTGTCATTTTGACTAAACAGTCACAGAATGCACGAGATCAGCATCACCTTAATTCAAGACTCATCTCGATGCTTTCTGTAAACCTATATACTGTAATGCAGTATTATTTTAATCTTATTATATTGTGGGAAAGAGATGGCGCTAGCCATCCTGTATAGCTCTCTCTCTTTCCTACACATTAAAACAATACTGCTTAAAGACCCACATACATAGTGACTCCACAGTTAGTAGGTAATTACAGCAATTACTGAACATGCGGCGAGCCACTCAGCACTCATCCATCACCTTCATTCCGTCGCGTCTTCGGCTTCTCATAAGCCTCGGAAGTCCTAAGCCCGTTCAACCGCACTCACGTCAGCTTGAGAATGAAGTCATGAGTTGAGGTGATGCTGAACCGTTGCAGTAGCTACCTTATGTTACGCGAACGTAGATTTGTAGTGTGTTTTATATGAACCAAGCGACGACGGCGACGACGGCTTATATTCAGAAGAATTTCATGATCATTATTATTGAAATTGGTGACATTATTTTAAAAGAGGAATCAAATAATTTTTCTTACTTGGCCAACCACTCTTGATAATTAGCAGAACCGACGTCAAACATAACGTTGTTCCGCAAGTCTTGTCTCCGCATCAGCACATTATTTTTGATTTCAGTAAAAGGTGTCCCGACCCTATTCTGCAGGACGCTCTTCCCCATTTCCTCTAAGATTTGGTCTGCGACGTAGTTGCGGCAATGAAATTCGTTCATCATTTTCCTGCAAACAACCTTGTACCTAAGTATTACCCAGTTAGTGACATGAAGCGAATTCGTGGAGAAGTACCTAACATCATCTAGTCATCGAACATCAGTATCCTGAAGACCGGAAATTTATAAATAGAGTTTCAGTAACATAGTAAATAGACGGCATAAACAGGCTCTAAAAAAGTCTGGTTCCTTTCCTTGTGATAACAAAAAAAACCAGCCAAGTGCAATTTGGACAGGCGCGGGCGCACCGAGGGTTCCATACAAACTTACAATATAAGCGGCCATATTATCTTTTGACTGTCTAGACTTAGATTGCTGTTTTTTTTTCACAGCTTCAAGGGACCACAGACCTATGTAGGTATATGGCTTTTATTTCAACTTGAGACCTTCCCACGTTTCCGAGATAAACAGTCTTGATCGGCAGACAGGCTTTGTTGTCCGTCTGTTTGTCTGTCCTTTTATATCTATCTATCTTTATGTATCGAGTTGAAATTAAAACTATATACTAAACTCTGTAGTGCCTTTGCGCTGATAAAAAACAACCTTCTAATTCTATGCAGTCAAAAGATATGGCTGTTTATGTCGCAAGTTTTTACGGAACCATCGGTGCGCGAGTCTGACTAGCTCTTGGCCGGTTTTTCCATTTGAGATACGGAATCCTAAAATGGCGATCCCTTCTGGTGTTTCTGGTAAAATGTCTCCAGGAACACTTTGTGTTTGAATCAAAAACGTATCCCTTACCTGTGAAAATCCAGAGTAGACAATGCTGCATCAATAGATCCATTAATTGATTGTCCGACAGGCTTACTGACTGTGTGATTCATAGTCTCCATGCTTTGGTTTTGACCGTCTACCATGAAATAGGTTGGCATAAGATCCGATCGAAGAATATCATTCACGTTGAATTCACTTTCAAACATTTTTGCTGACACCACAAGATCTCTTACTATAAAAAATACAATTACTCTAAACATTTTTTTTAAAGAAAACTTCGTGTGTTACTAGACAAGCAGCAAGATAACAAATGTCACACCACAAGTAAGTTGAACGAAAACATTATTCGAGTTATACACCGGAAAATAGTCTACAGACAAGCGTTAGAGTTTAGATATTATCGTCTATGTTCATAACTGTAAGTAATATGATCTTGGAAAGAGTTTTTGATAGATAGCTGAATGAGATGGATACACTAGGTACGAAAGTAGGTAATGGCTAGTTATCACGATCAAAATCAGCCTGCTGAAAATTAATCCTATGAAAAAAGAAAAGGAAAGGTAGTCAAGTTGTGCATGTCTTTTGACTGATTAGCAATAATAAAATCATCTGATAAGCACAACAAAGAAGAGAGCTTTTTGTAGCTAAGATACGAGTTTAATTAAGCGATTAAGCAGTGATAACCTGGTGTTGTGACCAAGACATAGGTTCAAACCCAAGGTACGCACCTCCAAGGTTGTTCGAAAGAGATACCGCGGCCCCGGAACATAAAGGGCAATAGAAGGAACATAGGTGGGTAGTCAGTACAAGTCTGACACTCATCAAATACTTAACTTCTATGGTAAAGTTATTTGATGATTTCCCATCCAAAAAAAATATGCACGCACCTCTGATTTTGCGGATTCATGCGCATATTATATAAATATCACTTACTTCGGTGTAGAAAAACATCGTGAGAGACCTGGAGATGCCTCGGCGGCATGTTAAGCCAAGGCAGTTAGCTCATGTCTAGCATTAATAACTTTGAACGCATGATGGGTACTTCCCACACGATAAAGAAAAAATATGAAAGTAAGGTATTATTACTATTGGTGGTTACTTCTTGGTCTAGTAATCCAAGTGAGGTGCTACTGCTGATCATGAAGTGCTTGTTTCTATCCTCGGTCTGGCTAAGTGTTATTAAAGTTTATTAGCAGGATTTTTTCAGTAAAAGTCCAGAGCCTAAAATACCCCGGTAATTGCTAGCAATAGGCTGGCTTCCAAGGAACAAGGAACTTCAATATAACTGGTGAAATGTGGGTGTACTTACTATATCCCTCTCCTGCTTATCTATCTATTATTTTGTAGAGCAATAAAAAAATATTTTCCAGGGTCGAATTGCGATTATATTATTTCCCATACTCGGTACGGCTAATAGTTAGAAAAGCACGCTCTCGGTCAGAGTATATAAAATGGGCGCTTTAGCAGAATCATAATAGAATAATAATATCAATTACGTTAAAATGGTCACAGATGCGTGAGTTAATATTGTAATGGTCATTTTGTGACCATTTTACGAATTGTAACGTAATTCATAATTGATCTATTATGATTGTGTTTAACGGGCCATTTTAGATCCCCAGACATGACGCGATAGAAACTATCTATGACTTCTATAATTAGAAAGAAAGAAAAATAAAACTTTTATTTGGGACTCGCACAAAACAAGTAAAACAGTAACAAAATGCAATAAAATAGTACAGACAAGGTTATTGTCTGTTATGAATTATGGCCTAATATTTTAATAATAACCTTAAAACAATACCCAATCTTCCAATGCAATACCATAACAATTAACTCGCCTACGCAACTCTCGTACTACGTCCACATTAACCCACAGATACTTATTCCGTTATAAAGCACCCCAACCCGCCCCCTGCTGCTGTTTAACACCCCTCGGGGGTAAAAGGATCCATTGTTGTATTACAAATGTTCGGATGTCATATCAGAGACGTTTGACGTGAGAACAAACCATATTGCTCTACCATTAAAAAGCTTTTTATCTGCGACGGGTAAACAGATTTTGAGAGGGAGCTAACTAAAATTGGTCTTAGAATAAATTTAAGTGGTCATGTCTTTGGTGTAATTCTAGGACTTCTAAATGACGCTGTGGGCGTCAGCAGCCATGAGGTGATCCCGGTCGCCTTAGACACAGGTCTGTAGACGATGAGCAATGGGTAGCTGCTTGCCAGCTACCCATTGCTCATCGTCTACAGATACCATCCGTCCGACCCGCGTCCGTCTAATGACGGTAAGCCACGTCGTCTGCAAATCTCAGGGGTCTGTCAAACCACTGCTTGCCGTTGTTGCGGGCTGGTTCGAAAGAGATACCGTGGCCCCGGAACAAAAAGGGGTCAAGAACAATCTGACACTCCCTTCCGTCCCGCACAGAGCGGGAGAAGTAAAGCTTCCGAAAAAAAATGAACTAGTTTATTTATTAGCCTTTACAGCGTGAAGGGGTAACAAGCTTACAAAACATACGTAGCTACAAACTCTGGCCTTCTATAATATTACTAACTATGCCCAGTGGAACGTTTCACCCGCTGCGCAGCTCCTAAGTGTCGTAGCGTGATGGTATGGCCTATGACACTTACAAGTAAGATGGGTTTTAATGGCAAAAGAATATTAAAAAATCGATTAAGTAAATCCAGAGAGCAACCACACAAACACACTAACTTTACCTCTTTATAATATTATATATTTAACATACTAGCGGTGCCGGGCGATGCGTTGCAATGCACTTTTTCTTATCTACCTACCCTACCTACCTATATATTTTTTGACGAGGTCTGTTAAGGAGTTCAAGCGAAGAGGATAGTTTTATTAGGGTGAAAAAGAAGAAGCCTCCTTGTCAGAACCAGTGCGGTACCGCGCTGGCAGGATCCAACACGCTGCTGCCTCCAGCATTACCCACGACGGCCACGACGCAGCTGTACGTGTCGAGATTGCTTCACCACGGCGACTGAGGACATCGTGGAGTATGTACGTGTGAAGACAAACTGGACTTTGAGAGTCGTGCAGTTGGAGTCGCGAGTTAAGTGTAGTAACCCTGCTACAATTAGCTTTGTCAGCAACGTAGGTTCTTCCAAATCTAGCGAATAAGTAATTATAATGTAGGACATTGTCGTCATGCCACAATTGTCATCTTAGCATAAAATTAGCTATAAGTACCTTGTATCTTTAGTATTAAGACATTATTATCTTCACCGTCACTCTGTCGCTTAAAATAAAGTTATTTTTATAAACTCTTCGAGTGTTGTTAACTTAATTGGCGCAGCCGGTAGGAGAAAAGAAAGGAGGTGAAACTGAGATACCTAAAGTGATAGAGGGAGACACTATTTTTATGAAAAATACTAGTACTAGAAAAGCTAAAGAGTTGCCTCGTTTTGAAAAAGCTACCGCCATGGGAAATGTTAATAGAAACATCGTTCCAGTTAAGCTTAAGAATAGACGCACTAGGGTAGCATTAAAAAACGTAAAACGTCCTTCACAGATGGTGGTTGATACTTCTCGTCCTAGTGGATCACGGGACAACGTTGAACATCCAGAAAATCGATCAGAATCCAGGGATAGTTCCGATCAGGATTGGGACGGCTCTGATGAAGAATAACCACTGGGACATAATAAAAACAATAGATTTAAACTCTTTAGCCCTCCAATTAGAGAATAATGTACAAGAATATAACAAATTCAAAATTATTTGTAATAGTAATAGTGAGATATATAGGGAGCTTATAGGATTAACCGTACAAATAGATTCCTTGATAGAATTAACTACGGATAGATTACAGCAAATATTACCGTTAAGAAGAACAAAAAGAGGTATCCTAAATCCATTGGGTTCACTCGTAAAAGTAATAACAGGAAATTTAGACAACGAGGATGCTAGAAAGTATGACTTAGAGATAAGTAATCTAGGAAAAAGGGAACATTCCGTTGAACGAAGAGTAGGTATCATTAATGCAAAGGGCGTTTGACAAATTGCTTAATGTTTCAGACGACATCAATTTCAATAGATACTAAACATTTAAACCTAAAAATTAAACAATTCCAGTATCTTGTCCAAAATCAAACAAAATACTCTAATTTAATATCAGTCATGAATAGTAGGTATGCACCAAATATTGAATAATTGTCGTACCATTTATACCACCATTTATGAGCTAGAAACAGCAATTGCCTTTAGCAAGATACACATACTACACCAATCTATAATCAACTCTACGGAACTATTTAATATTCTGAAGGTAATCAAAACACACCATAGTCTAGTTTATCCATTAGATGTTCATAACTTAGTTAGGTTAGAGGGAAGTACAAAAATTAAAGGGTATATAGATAGTGGTAAAATAGTTTTTATTTTGGAAGTCCCGCTGGTAGACATTAACACATATATCTATTACAATACAAAGTTATCCCTGTCCCAATATTCAACCCCACCACAAAAACATCCCATGTTATCATTCCAAAATACCCTTACCTACTGGTGAAAAAGTCGAAATACAGACCCGTAGTCGACAGCTGCGAGGAAATAGATGACCTCACATACCTTTGCTCCGAAGACAACGTGCTCCAGTACCCAGAGGAAACATGCATCGAACAACTTATGTTACTAAAACATAATTTCACGGATTGCCAGCAACACCGGGTGAAAATAGAAGACACCAAGATACAACCCATATCTGAAACTCACTGGTTAGTGTATGCAGAAAAGGCTATTCCGACAACCGAACACTGCGACGACGAAACCAGGAAATACACCCTGCAAGGTACATACATATTAGTGCCGAGTCAGCACTGTACACTGGAGATTGCAGATATCTCCATTACAACACCGACGAATAGTAGCACAGTTTCCTTCAGCCTGCCAACAGTGCAGATGCCCGAGCTTCGTCGTGACGTCAGACCACCCCGGCAAAGCAGATGGATCTCCGAGGGGTGGACTTAGGCGACATTAAGGACTTACTGAACCGAGCAAAATACAGTGAAAGTGTTAGTGAATTCGAGTCATATATACGTGTAACAAGTGACAACATCAGTGTATGGACTTTAAGCATTTACGTCATAATCCTTGTTGCTGTTATCGGTCTCATTATTTATAGATGGGACTTATTTAAAATTTGTAAGAGAAATTCTCCAAAGACTACTCAGTTGCCTATAAATAGTTTCTCTCTTAAGGAGGGAGGAGTTAAGTGTAGTAACCCTGCTACAATTAGCTTTGTCAGCAACGTAGGTTCTTCCAAATCTAGCGAATAAGTAATTATAATGTAGGACATTGTCGTCATGCCACAATTGTCATCTTAGCATAAAATTAGCTATAAGTACCTTGTATCTTTAGTATTAAGACATTATTATCTTCACCGTCACTCTGTCGCTTAAAATAAAGTAATTTTTATAAACTCTTCGAGTGTTGTTAACTTAATTCGCGCCATGACATTAATTTTAAGTCGTTTGTGGTGCGGGTGCCGACTAATCAATTGGACACCTTCCTCAAAGGAGAGTTTTGGCCGAAGGGTGACGTGTATCGACGTTTTCGTGGAAGGATACCGAACTTGCAGCGAAACGCGAAGCCGTCACCTCGTGTGCAATAGTTTTTAATTTTATAAAATATGTATTAGTTTATAAATTTAAGATTATTTGTGTTTAGTATGTATGGGCCTTCTATGCCTGAAATAAATAAATTGATTGATTAATCGTTCAAACCTTCGCTGAACTTTCACAAACATTTCAATATTAAAATTAGCCAAATTGGTCTAGCCATTCTCGAGTTCTAGACAAACAAACAGCAATTCATTTTTATAATTAACTAGCTTTGCCCGCGGCTTCACTCGCGTTAAATTCGGGGTAACACAGTTCCTCTTTCCTGATTTACAGGTACCTGCTACCTGTAGTTTTTGCCCTTGTGCATTATTTATTGTAATAGCAATGCTAAGCTTTCCCTTTTCTTCCCTCTTTCTCCCTCATTTCTCAATCTTTATTTTAAAAAAAATAGCCTATGGCCGTCTCCAGGGTCTCAACTATCTCTGTACCAAAATTCATAAAAATCGGTTTAGCCATTTAGGCGTGAAGACGTAACAAACAAACAAAGTCACTTTCGCTTTTATAATATTAGTAAGGATATAAATGTCAGAAGTTTAAAGTAAGTAAAGATCTCAAACTTTTGAAAACCAGAGATGATCGGGCACTCAAGTTCCGACAGCCATAAAAACTTGTTTATGTTGTAGATTTAGAAATAAATTTGCAATATCTTGGTCTACACAACTTTATAAATACACAATGTTTCACAATGTTGTCGTATTTTACCCAAAGGTTGACTGGTAGAGAATGCCTTATGGCATTAAGTCCGCCTATGTGCCACTATTGTACATACATGAAGTTTTAATGCACAAAATAAAAGATCATTTCATTTATGATGGAATGAATGAACTACTTTTAACGTTCCGTAGCCAAATGGCTTAAACGAGCCCCTTAAAGATACATCGTGTCTCTCTATCTCTCAATCTGCCAAAATGCTGTCCCTCTACTTATTTTAAGTAACGACTTTTCAAAAAAAAATACACACCCAGAAAACCAAAATACCTCTGAAGTTTGGTTTTTTAGGACTGTTATGTATTTTTATTTTTACATAAGCAAAAGAAAATAATAATGCCTAACACTCAACGACCGAATTTTCTTTTTTGAAACTAATTTGATACTGTTGTATCAAGCCTGACAGTGTAAGCCCTCCTTTATAACAGGATAAAGTCGATGGTTGTATAATCTGTGCCATCCTACTTAAAAAAAAGATCTGTCTTAATTTTGTCTGTGGAAAATTGCATTGTCTGTGGTGCCATAAAAAGACTAGAAAACTTATAATTTCTTTTTTTACTAAAAAGTTCCAATAAATCGGTTTTTATTCTGATTCAGACATGTGAAATTATATTATGAATTTGAGATAGTCCTGACACTATTAAAAAATGGGCACCAACGGCAACGGTCGGCGTGGAGGAGCGAAAATGCCTGATGTTCGCCGCCCCATGGAAGAAGGGGATTGTGTTAACGACATGGAGAGCCCCGAGCTCGACTTTATTTACGATGATTGTGATACTCAACAAAACGAAATAGCTGAACTATACAGTTACACAGAACATCCAGAGTATCAGCTCAACGTCAAAGCATTTGAAGATATAATGGAAGAGTTCAACTTTCCACCAAGTTGGCAAAGATTGACAAATAAACAGCAGCGTACTGTGGTAATGAAATTACTGGAGCATTTGGATGTCGCTGTGAGTGAGATTCGTATGCGTGCAACCCGCTGTATACTGTATTTAGCGCAGGGATGCTGGGCGGAGATGCAATCGGACGCAGAGCAGGCGCACTGGGCGCGCGTCAACGTAATGATGCTGTACGACATGGGAACGTTTTCTGCTTTTGTCGAATTACTGAATCTCGAGATAGTTCGGAGCAGTTCTGCCATAGCTTCCAGGAAGCTTGCAGAATCTCTTGCGGACTCAACAAACTTACGAGTTATCCTGTCTGTTCTGTATCTAATCACAGAATATATGAGAACCGAAAAGGACAATGCGGAATCTGAGTTCAAACATTTAGTTAAAAACTTCAAAGAAGAACTAGGAGCACCATTTGGAGAAGAATTGCTTCCAGTGAAACTGCTGAGCATGGTGACACATCTTTGTGCAGGAACAACTCCACACTTTCCTATGAAAAAGGTCCTACTACTGCTGTGGAAAGTGTTACTTGTTTACTTAGGAGGTTCAAAGGAGTTGAAAGAGAGAAAAGCTAGGCTCAGAGAGAAAAATGAATTACCAGCTTTATCAGAAGACACAATTGAAATCATAAAAGGTATGAGAGCAAGTTCACCCCCTCCTAGTGCGGCTGACATGCTTGAGAACCAAAATCCTGGACAGAGGAAACTACTGAAAGAAAATGAAAGAGAAGGGAAAATTCGTAGACACCTTTTCATGAAACAAACCTCACTTGATGAATCTGATGAACAAATATTTGTTGACAAAGAAGAAACTGGAAATGGCTCAGAAGATTACTCAATGGAGTTTCAGTCTATACCCAGTGAGGGTTCACAATCTGAAAATAACCCTAATTGTCCATATTACATGTACTTCAAACAGTTTGACAGCCCACCTCCACCACCCCCGCTTCCCAGAAGTCTTCCATGGCAGTCTAAAGTGCGCCAAAAAGATATTGATATGTTTCTTGATAATGTGAGGATTAAGTTTGTTGGGTATTCTCTTCCTGGAGATCGCCAAACTACAGCAGGACTACCACAGCCCATACATGAAGGAATAGACATACTTAAGAAGCATGTTTACACCAGCCTTTCAGAATTACAGGCAGAAAGAGAACTGGAAATTGCTCGAAGCCCTCTCACTAAGGGAGAAAGGGAAGTTGAAGAAACAGAAGCAGAAGTCTTATACAAAGCAATGCTACCCAATTTGCCACAGTACATGATTGCACTGTTAAAAATTCTTTTAGCAGCGGCACCTACATCAACTGCTAAAACTTATTCCATCAACATTATGGCGGACTTACTACCAGAAGAGATGCCCATGACTGTTCTACAGTCTCTCAAACTTGGTATTGATGTGAACAGACATAAAGAAATCATAGTTAAAGCAGTCACTGCAATATTGTTGCTCCTTTTAAAACATTTGAAATTAAATCATGTATACCAATTTGAGTTTATGTCACAACATCTTGTGTATGCTAATTGCATGCCATTAGTTCTAAAATTCTTTAATCAGAATATTTTGTCTTATGTTGGAGCTAAAAACACAATACCAATATTTGACTTTCCAGCTTGTGTAATTGGAGAACAGCCAGAACTGACAAAGGAATGCCTGGATATTGGTGACTCAACTGTTCCCTACTCATGGAGAAATGTATTCTCATGTATTAATCTATTGAGGATTTTAAATAAGCTAACTAAATGGAAGAATGCAAGAATCATGATGCTTGTTGTTTTCAAAAGTGCCCCTATTCTAAAACGCACATTAAAGGTTAGACATGCTTTAATGCAGTTTTATGTATTGAAACTACTAAAAATGCAAACTAAGTACTTGGGGAGACAATGGAGGAAAACAAATATGAAAACCATCAGTGCAATATATTCCAAAGTGCGGCACAGGTTGAATGATGACTGGGCCTTTGGCAATGATGTTGATGCAAGACCATGGGATTTTCAGGATGAGGAATGTGCTCTAAGAGTAAGCGTTGACCGCTTCAATAATAGGAGATACGGCACAGGTGGGGAACAAGAAATCGATTTGACACCCCTTGAAACAGATATAAATAGTGTATTAGAAGCAAATATTGAACTTGATGAAGAATTTAAAGATAATTATGAGTTGTGGCTTGAGAAAGAGGTTTATAACAATGAAATTAACTGGGATGTATTATTGACTGCATGAAATATTATACTCTAAACCATCTGATTTCATGTGAACCCATTTATGTTTTTGTACAGTTAGTTTATAATTTTTAAATATCTCTTATTTCATTCAGAAACATTTTATCAAATAGATAAATTTCTTAACATGGTCTTTCATAACATGTTTTCTTATAAATCTGTCTAATTATTGTAGTTACGTAAATTAAGTTACACTTAGTATTGTTTGTATTTAAAATAGAACTATCATGACAGTGTCTTTATGGTGTAAAAACAGATTACAATTACTATTAACTCAAAGGTAAATTATGAATATGCATTATTTTACTCAAATTAGACGTAAAATGTGTGTATTTTATTGTAGTTAACAGTTAGAGCTTGTGGATAATGAATTATAATAAATCATGTATTTAGTAAATAGAACTTACATTAAACAGAACTGAACATAACATTTGGTTTAAAGGCATTTTATGCTACCTATAAATGAAATTGGAGGATTTGTTAAAGTTTTAGTATTTTCAACAAGCTAATTACCTAGGTACCACATATATAAATGAAATAGCTACATTTAAATAAAATTTTAATGAAGGCATTGGTGTTTTGGATCTGTGTACATGGAAATATACCCAAATAAAATGATTATAACTTGAAAATAACTTATTCTTGAAATCTTTCTCCTGCCTGATCCCTGGGTAGCAGTGTTCATCCTAGTCGTTATTTCTGAGATGCTGATTTCAAATTGATCTTGGAATAAAATGCACAAATAGGTCATGTACATAATAGTATTGCCTGCCGAAAATTTTAGGACATTCGGAGTGTAATCAGCTAGAAAGCGAAGTGCCTAGTGTGACCTTTGATAACTAGGGTACCTAGCTGCGGGTGCTATGGACCGTGCTAAATATAATTGAGGCTGCTTGTTGTCTGGTATGCCCTGACTATGCAAGAAATTATACGAGTCTTTTAGGAAACCAGGGACATGTCATAACCAAACAGCTTGGACCCACCGCAAGCAAAATGGCTTTCAAATGAAAAAAAACCGCATCGAAATCAGTCCATCCGTTTGAGAACTACGATGCCACAGAGTGCCACAGACACATTTACGTCAAACTTATAACACCCGTCTTCCTTTTATATTATAGTACTCTGTGCCCGTCTGTTTGCATTGGGGTGCAATTTTACAATTGTTTTGCCCTCTAGTGTAAAATGATGTGAACAAGCCGTGTCGTGTTCTATTGGCATAGAAGTTGCTAACTCAGTACATACGGAACTACTGAAATAGGGACAAGAGTGCCAGTAACATTTAATAAATTCTATCCCTGGCCTAATTGTTTTCGTTTGACAAACATTTTTTTATTTATTTTAGTAGTTTTTCTGTCAACTGTTTTTATTTTCCATTTTGCTAGTTTCTACATTTTTTTTATAGGGCAACATTGTATCTGTGTTTGTGTCACTGCAACGTCCCACCCAAAACTAGAATAATTTGTGTTTTTTCTGAAATTTGTTATTATATTGTATATTTACTGATTATTTTTATGCTGTACTTGATGATGTACTAATACAAATCATTGTTTGAGTGGAATTTATTGCCTAGGTTCACTAAAAAGGTAAAAACTGTTCCCCTTTCTCCCTAACTTCCTGTGGGTCGTGATATTGTAGTAGTATATCCTGTATTTGTGCTGATTATGTGCCTGCAATAAATATTTCATGAATATTACTTCTTTATTGGTGTAAATGTTTTAGTGAATGATTTTAGCAACATCAAAATGGCCGAGTTAGCAGCTTTACTGCAAACCGAGATCCCAGAGGGGCGCACTCATTTAACAGACAGCCACACGAACCTGGAGCGTGTAGCTGATTACTGCGAAGCTAACTACTTTCAATCTGAAAACAAGAGGCTCGCTCTAGAGAGCACCAAGAACTACACAACGCAATCATTAGCCAGTGTAGCATATCAAATCAACACATTGGCATACAACTTCCTGCAACTATTAGAGTTGCAAACTATGCAGTTGGCTGAAATGGAAGGTCAAATGAACCATATTGCGCAGACCGTTGCTATCCACAAGGAGAAGGTGGCAAGGCGAGAGATAGGAGTTTTGACTGCCAATAAGGTGACCAACAGGCAGTACAAAATCATTGCTCCTGCTAACCCAGAGAAACCTATCAAATATGTGAGAAAGAGTATTGATTATACAGGTATGTATACAGGTGTGTCTTTTACGATTACCTTTTATTTTTTGCCACTTTCTTTTAGGCCACTATAGTGTACATTGGATTATTGCTCAACATATTACTTTTATATTATCAGCTCTTGATGACATTGGTCATGGCGCTCGCTGGAATGGAGCTACAAGCGGAACCCCTAGAGGTCGTCGGTCAGGCTCTGCCCCAAGTGCAGCAACACTGCCGGCCCCCACTACGAAGCCTCCGACTCCACCAGCTGCTGTAAGAGCTGCAGCTGCTGCTAACACTGGAACATTGGGGCGAGGCACTCTTGGTAAACTTACTTCAAAAGTTCATTAGTAGCACAAACATGCAACATCAATAGTAGCACAACTAATACCAAAGCTTTGCCTTTTTCACACAATGTAACCTGCATTTAATGTGTACAACACTTTCTTATTTTATGTTCAGGTAAATCATCCCGAGAGTACCGCACGCCACCAGCTGTGGCCCCCCCACAAGTGCCTTCGCATTATGCGCCTAACTACCCGCGTCGACCACCAGGGTACTCCACTTTGCCTGTAGCACAACCTCAGGTAATTTACTAATACATATTAAAAACTTTGTATTCATCTTTGGGACAAATGAGAAACAAATCACTTGTGTCGTTTTGTTCCAGGTGGGAATGGTACATCCAAATCAGCATCAAGCTCCTTCCAACTATTCACAGCAAGACTTGCATTCCAGTATGCCACGTTAGTATAATAATTTTCTTTGGGTATTGCTCCAATTTATTTGAAAGTTGTCATAGCACAAAATTCATCACACACAATTAATTCATGAAAGGAGGCTTCCCATGTGACATACCCTCTGAGGATACATACCCTGGGATGTATTTATTAACTAGAGATTTTTTAAATTTCAGCACCACCATCTCCTTTGATTGGTTCAGATGGTGAACACAGTCAACATTCCATGAGCCTACCTGGACAGGTTTGTATTCTCCCTGTTTGGAATGGAATTTCATAAATATTTATCATAACAGATTTTGTATCTGCATCACAATTGGTATGATTGCAAAATGTGAAATAGTGGCTGACATCTATAAAACTGTCTCAAACAAGATGATTGTTCGAGCCAGTTTAACAGTTTTAGTTTGTCTTAACCACACTTTTTGCACATGTCTATCCAATGTGAAGCAAGTACAAAAAGATAATTAAAAATTAAATGCTGCTTAATTTACCGAAATTTCTTTTGACTAGATCCAATAGCCCAACATCAGCGATTGGGAAGTCGTGAGTTCAAATCCTACCCCAATAAAAAATTGTAGTGATCCCACTTCTAGTACTAACATTCAGTTTGTTGTCACGGCTAAAAACTGAAATGAGGCTTTACCTATGGCTCTTTGTTATCTTTGAGGTGAAATACTCTGCTGACAATGAGCATTCAAAATGATTTGTATAAGAGTGTGATTCAATTGACCAGGCAAGCCTATGTACATTCTCACCTCAAACTTGTATGTAAATGGGCCATTAAGCTGGTTAGAACAAGGTGCAGCTTTTGTCATTGCATGGTCAAACTGTTGTTGTTGTATGAGTGGTTGGCCTAATTTTCTGTTGTCATGTCAACCTAACCATTGGATGGAATCTTTTTAACCTGTCCCAATCGAGTTTGTCCAACGTCAACTGCGCCTAATTCTATCCGGCTGTCTAGGTTTAGCAGCGCTTCTGCTTTTCGCCGTAACAACAATAATATACTCCGGTTACTTTAGAACAAACTTCTTTATCTTATGGTTTCGTCACTAGGCGTTCTCTGTAAGTTTACCTTATTCAAGTCACTTTTAATCCTATAATAACCGGAGTATACTTTCAAACATAACCACCATTACTAGCATGTGCAACGATTGCAGCGTGCGTCGTCGTCTTCGGCGGGAGGAGGATCAATCCGTGGCGGTTCTGTGTCCCCGCCGCTGCCACCTCCACCGATGGACGATGAATTGGCGCACGAAGGCTTCGGCAGACCACACCACATGAATGTATGTATTTGAGTATTTATATTGCTACTACTTGGCTCACTTAAGTAGATAGGTAGGTAGAATAAGGGTTGCTGGTAAGTAATAGATTTGCTTATCTCTACATAGTCTTTACCACTACCTAGCAATTAGCCTATGTTCATTCCTAATTTGTTTACAATTTTAGAACAAGATGGGAAGTATGGGTACCCCATACACAAACGCAGTCCCTGCAATAGTACCAGATGAAGAAGATTTACCTGGATGGGTGCCTAAAAATTATATTGAAAAAGGTAATTGAGATTTTATTCACCTTGTTGTATTTAAATCAAATCATTTAATTCAATTAGACCATTACAGGCACTTTTGAATGTCATAAAAACATGAACAAAAAATGATGCTGCTACAGTCCCGGTCACAAGGCATAATAACTTGTAAAAGTACTGTAGTT
This sequence comes from Ochropleura plecta, assembly GCA_905475445.1. Taxonomy (NCBI): domain Eukaryota; kingdom Metazoa; phylum Arthropoda; class Insecta; order Lepidoptera; family Noctuidae; genus Ochropleura; species Ochropleura plecta. Next base: position 12,286,945 of record FR997731.1, on the reverse strand, counting down.
GCCCATTCCAAAGCGTTGATCTCTATGGAGAAGAATGGGCAAGAAACTCCATGGACACTCTTTTAAATTATAATAATTTTACGAAATCGTATTTACATCATTCGTGTTGAGATTATACAAATATGTGAGAACGATGTAGAAAGACGTGCACAGTAAGAGCGTCCAGAGTAAATAAAAAGCAAAATTCAATTTAAAATCTAAATAAGTTAAAAAATGACCGTGGTAGTTAAAAAATGACCAGTCCCAACTGACAGCGCCCGTTCACGAACATGACGTATGGATCAGCCCCATTCAGCTCGACCATTTTGAAGGGAGCTAAATGACCCGACACACCCGCCACTATCAGCGAGACATTTAAGTGAGCATGACACTATTAACCACCAGGGCTTCGTCAAGTCAATGATAATACATAGCACTCACATATGGGCTTAATAATTATACAATACTAGAGAATTGATTCTATACATTGCAAAGATAGTCTTACAATCTTCTGCAGCTTCCACTATAGTTTCGGATACTTATCAATGAGTTTACCCCTACGCTTGAGGAGCAGGACCAGCATTGAGCCAAGCATTTTTATCATCAATATAATCCCCCAACTTATAATATGCTTGCCTACATAGTGTGCGTTTAATACAAGATTTAAATTTCGTTTCATTCAGTTGAAGAATGTGGGGAGGTATTTTATTGTAGCATTTCAAACAGTACCCCATGAAAGATGAGTCTACTTTAGCTAACCTGAAACCCGGCTGAACCAATTGGTCCCTATTTCTAGTATTATACTTGTGTCTATCACCTCGTTTACCAAATAGATGCAAATTCCGATGTTGCACAGACTATGATCATAAAATGTAATTGTTTTAGTTGTCGCTATATACGATTACTATGCTGACAAAGAGGACGAGTTATCATTCCAAGAGAGCGCCGTGATCTATGTGCTGAAGAAAAACGACGATGGCTGGTGGGAAGGCGTGATGGATGGAGTAACGGGTCTCTTCCCTGGGAACTATGTGGAACCTTGCGTGTAAAACAAAAACATATTATAGTTTGACTGTACCTGTAATCATTCTATTATCATTGATAGCTAGTACACACGAAAAAGAGTTAAGAGTAAGTTGCTATAAAGGCACACTAAGACGCATCCCGCCCGGGATCCGGGTTAATTATTTTAATGATTAGACGGTTACGTGATTATTCGCGCCAGCTTGAACACCTTCACACATTAATTATTGCTCGATATTCGTTTCAGTTAGGCACAAGACCTGATTTTGTAATCTGTTTAGCTCTGGTCAAACTTTATCGAAGCTTGAAGTTAGTTGCAAGTGACGGTCTGCGCATTAGTCAAAACGATGCGTCCTCTGTACCCTGCTGATGATTGAATTTGTGTTCTGTGAGCTTTACTGTATTCGAAAGAACTAGGTATATTATAAAATTTGCCGTAAAGAACAGTAATAATACCGTCGGGTTTACATAAAGACAATTAAATAATGACTAGCGTGATATACCTGGTTAAATGATATAAACATAACGTAATTTTTTAAGATACTTCTGAAATTTTAAAATCACGTTATCATAATATAGATGTGACCTCTTCCTAATGAATATCCATCGACACTTTTTAAGATATAATATATTATAATTTTAGCAATATTATTAAAGAATATTATGTCGTAATTTATAGTAAGATAGAACACCTGCGTTAATTTAGGTTTACCTATTCTTTGTAAAATAATTAAATTACTCAATAAAAAAACATTAAACAGTACTCGTCTTCTTTCTTTGGGGGCTAAACCAAATAATGGAAATAATACTTCAATAATTAATTTGTGAATCTTTACTGCATAGTAATCATACATGCATAGAAATACTTAAATCTAGTCCAAAATAAAGCACTAGAATGCTTTTATTCACTAGTACAATCAATAAGAGATGTCACACATTTACCAAGATAAATCATAATTTAGGTAAAATGACATTACACTGAAATCTGTTAGGTAATTTCTACTCGTCTGAATTTCCATTGTTGTTACTATCTTAGGTAACAATGTTGTTCCACATCATTATATTTTTCGAATTGAATTATAAAAACCAATCCTCAATAACTTCTTAAAAAAATATATATAATTTCAGACGTCTTTAGATACATGATGATTTGATTTAAATCAAAATTATGAACAATTAATGAATGTCATAGTAACAACTTGTACCCGCAGTACAATATTAAACCTGCGGTCTGCTACTCAGGTATCACACAGAAGTTTTTTAGGCCCCAAAAATATTTATAAGATCCCAGGGCCACCAGACCTTACTTATATTCTGATTAAGAAAATATGCGGGATTGATTAATTTTAGTATGTCCTGTAAACTTATGCATATCTGCTAGCTAGGGTTGACCGACGGGAATAATTACCAGTAAATTAGCCGTCGATCGGCCCAAACTAGCAAATACCGGATCCGACACATATAAAATAAGTAATATCAGACAGCACTTTGATCTAGTTTTATTACAATAACAGTCTGTGAAATTTATCGTATACTGATCAGAAATGAACTAGACAAAACTCACAAGATATTAGCACAAACTATGCAGGTCAAAAATTGGTTGAATTACATAGATAGGGTTCACAGGTAAACTAGGTATAATATTAATGAATTATCTTACATAAGACTTTGTAATCTTTATTGAAACTGAAAACATCTTCTGAGTAAAAGTTATTTTATTAATATTATCTTAAGGAGAGTTACTCTGAAAATGACATTATAATAACTACTGTATTCAAGTTTCACTTTATTGATTGCAAAATCATAAATTTAAAAAACTCAGTCACTCTTGTTTTATTTTTATAAAAATCGCTATTCCTTATCATCTAGATCCATATTTTCCGCTGTTGAAATTTCGCTTTCTTCTGTTTTGGCGTCTTTTTCTTTTTTGTCTTCAACCTCAACTTTGTCCTCAGTTTTTTGTGCAGGCTCGTTCGCGTCACTACCATTGGCTTCCTTGGATTCCTTCTTTACTTCCTTTTCATTAGGTGTAGGAATGTCTTTTTTAGTTTCCTTTTCTTTTGTGGTTCTGTAAATACAATTATTTAACATAAGTGGAATATTCTATTTCAGGTTATAATATGTTTGGATTAAACATCATATTTTTTGTTAATAATTTAACTTACGGTGTTGGACCATTGACAACTTCCACCACATCGTCATCTTCATATTTAATATTGACAACAGCCTCGACTTTAGACTGGATGGTCTTCAAAGCCGAATGGAATATTTTTGAACTAGCCTGAAAAATCAAAAAAAATATAACGTGATTACGTGAAGATTAAATAGTCCGTATGCAATAGATTGTCCAAAATATGTATCGCGAATATTAATAAGGCACTTTGCAGTGATGTGAAGCCCACTGACAGACGTGTATCAAAACGACATTATAATGCTGTTTTCTATAATTCTGCATTTGCCTTTAACTGCCACCAAACTTTTGTTATAAATCCTTAAATTCACTTATTCTAGCAAAATTTTGGACTAGTTGGTCGCGTTGTATAAACACAAACCGTGAGTGACGCGATCCTCGCGCGTGCGGCGGTAAGGCTGGCGCTGAGATCCGACACCTGCGTCTGCGCGCCGCGCTCGGCCTGCTGCGTGCTGGCGGCGGCGGCGCGCGCGGCCCGCAGCGCGGCGCGGGTGCTCTCCAGCGCCGCCTCCAGCCGCGCGCGTCCGGCTGCACTGCGCGCCTCTGCGCGAACCAGTGCGCCCACATCCACAAGGCGGGATTTGAACATCACCATGCCTGCAAGGAAACAACTAAATGTATCAAAATCACATATCGGCTACTTCTGAAGATATTTTAAGTATACCAGCCTGTTACTGTCCCATAGCTGGGCTTAGGCCTTTCCTTAAACAGAATTGATCACCATGCTTGCTTAGGATGGTATGGTTATTTCCTACTTATATTAATGACTAGCTTTCGCCCGCGGCTTCGCTCGCGTTAAATTCGGTATAAGACACCAAGCAGACCTGCAGTTTTTGCTCTTGCGCCTGATTGATTAGTAATAGCAACGCTAAGTTTTCCCTTTTCTTCCCTCGTTCTCCCTCATATCCCACTTTTTTTTAATAAAAATTAGCCTATGTCCGTCTCCTGGTTCCCAACTATCTCTGTACCAAAATTCATCAAAATCGGTTTAGCCATTAAAGCGTGAAGAGGTAACAAACAAACTTACTTTCGCTTTTATAATATTAGTAAGGATAAGGATTGTTTTATGTGATCAGTTCTAACGTTTTAATTTTTACGATTAAATAGAAGAATAAGATGAAAATTTTACCTGAATCACTGACATCCTTTGTTTCACTAGACTGCTCTCCAGAATCGTCACCTTTATTGAAAATTGGCAGCAAGTTGCGGTTGCCTGTTGCGATTGTTTCTTCCAATTCTGCAATCTGCAAATACTTATTTAATGTTATTTGTTCCTATTCAAGCCAAAATATCATTTTTAATAAGCTGAGTGGTTTTAAATAAAATAGTTACATGTGTTGGTACTTCACTGCCCATGATTGCGCTATCCAGCGGAAGGTCTTGTATCGCCTCTGGTGAACCTGACGCGACATCTTTGATGGTCTGGATCAGTGACCTAAGAAAAATACATCATTTGAAAAAGTTTAAACCAGTTACGACATCTTTGACCATTAACTCCACAGTTTAGCAGCTATTATTTCGCTCTGAAACGATTCAACTTACTTGTAATTAAACATCTCCTTAACGCACACCTTCTCGAGCACAGCTCTGATTTGTGAGCGAGACAACTGTAGCCCTAGGCTCATGAACAAGTTCTGCAGATCTTTCTTAGTCATGCTACCTCCCCGCGATGTGTCGAAATAGACGAGCGATAGTAGGAGGTAAGGGTCGGGGGGCAGTTCCACGCCGCGGCTACGACGTTTGGGTGAGCCGCTGCGTTCATCATCACTGGGACTCTCCTGTTCACATAAAAGGTGTTAAAGATTTTTACAGAAATATGCAGACTGAAGCTGTTAACAATATTTATTAATTTACTTTTCATTTGAAGACTTGATTTCATTGTAGCAGTACAACATCAGTGATTTCACTGATGTCCACACATTAGGCTTGCCACAAACAGGATAATCGATAAGATTACCTACTTGGTACTTTTTTTCGTCACGAAACAAGACACCGATGTCGTTTCGATGTGTATGAAGGCTCTAAAGTAAATACCTGATGATATTACTTCTATCAATAACCTACCTTCCGATCTCGCCTGCGTGAATCTCTCTTGTCATCGCGTCTATCCTCTCTCTTATCTGCCCTCTTATCTTCTTGTTTCTCATCTTTCTTTTCCTCAACTTTCTTCTCGGCTTTATCTTCTCCTTCCTTTTTCTCTTTAACCTCTTCCGCCTTTTCAGGTAATGTATACAGTGTCTTGTAAATGTAGAAGCCGAAGTCCCGCATCAGCATCTCATTGAATAGCTCAGCGAACACAAATAACTGTGGCAAAGGTTTTCAAAGTTATATAAGGTGTTACAGAGAACACTTCATCTAAGTTTTGACTTATTTTGGCACCATGAGCAGATATTTTTTTCAAGATTACCAGGTAGAAATGTTAAGTAGAATAAACAATATGAGGTAAAAGTCGGTAAAAACGTATTTAAACTAACCTCAAAGCTATGTTCCTTATTGTCAGTAATACGATAGTCCAACAACAGCGACAGCGTGGCGACATTGCAGTTAAACTTGCCGCCTTTTGCCGTGTTGGAGGGGTGCACCAGAATGTGAGGAGTGGGTGGTATCTCATAGCGTGATTTACGTAACTGCTTTTCTTTCTCCAACTGTCAAACGAAACAACTTGATTAGTTTGATAATTATAAGAGTTTGAGTAAAACTAGATAACATCAAGCCTGTAAGCCACGGAGGTTTGAGCGATATGAACCTAATAGTTCAGTTGTTAGTTACATTGTCCTATGTGAGACCGCTACTCTCAACATCGCCGCTCGCTTGCTTGCTGCAGTGAACGAGGGGAGCGGGCCAAAAATCAAAGGCTTGATACAGAAAGCGGTACTCTTGAACACGGCTCGTATTAGTAGGAGGTTCCTTTATCTGTAGCTTGGACCGTGATCCCGATACGTACTCTACTACTTTTGTATTTTGTGTTTTTAACTTTTTATTTATAAAAATGAATAAATGAAATAATAACATCTGCATAGGAGATTGGGAATTTACCTTTCTTTTCTCTTCTTCAAGTTCTTTTTCAGTTTTCTTTTCTTCAACTTTTTCTTCTTTCTTTTCAACTTTATCAGTTTTAGGTTCTGGTTTCTTCTCTTCTTCCTCATCTTTAATTTCAATTTTATCTTCTGCTGGAGTTTCAGGCTTCTTCTCTGGTTCTTGCTCATCATCCTCAAGCTCCATTACGTCATCACCCTTCTTATCTTCCGATGCTTCTTCCGTCTTCAACAATTTCGAAAGACGAGATACAAGCTGGGATCTTAGCCCTGATGAAAATATACAAAATTCAGTAAAACATTGTCCATCTGAAATCATATTTTTTCTAACAAGAGCAATTTATTATTCCTATACTCAGTCAAATCAATGTTACCTTTACAACTAACGTTGCGCGCACGCAGCTCCTGTCGTAACTGTTCAACTTTAATTATTTTGAGGTCTATTTTTGAATAATGTGTTGGTTCTGGCTTTTCCTCATCATCATCATTCTCATCAATTGTTATGGTGGTACTATCCAGATCTTTGTCCTGAAAATTTTTCAGTAACGTCATTATTGTTGTCAGATTTACAACATGGAACTCAGGGTTTAGGTCAATATATCAAAGCTGAGTTTAAATTATAAGATTTTACTTTAGATTAAATTATCAAAAGAGGATAATTTTAATGTAATTCTGTGAAGAATAAAAAGGTAGTGATTATAGTAATATTATCTATTTCCTGGCGATGTCAGCATAGCAACAACACTGCTTGTCGTCGGCAGCACTGGCACGTTGCTCTTCCAACATTTTAGTAGCGAGCGGCCGGAATCGTAACTAAACAAAACTGGGAACAAACAATTTGCGATTTGTCCGCCGCAGAAGTGTCAGCAGCTGCCGCCACTTGCTGCTCGGCCTTGCTGGACTCCGGTCGATCGCCGTCGAGTTTTCGGATGGCCACGTCGCATGCTGCCTTATACTGCTCCTGTACGTTGTTCCAGTCGATACGCGAAGGTTGCGCCGACCACACGTCCGGCAGGAACAACACCACACACTCGAGCCGCGACTTGCCGCCGCTGCCCTCGCGCCAGTAGTAAAACTCCACCATTCGGTACCTGCATTGGTAATACAGTTATAGTGGTATACTCACAGCGCAACGCGCGCGCCGCCCACCCGACTGCAGACATGGAAACGACACATCCGCTACGAGAGTAAAACAAACTGCAGTTTTGTTACGCGGTACATCGAGTCTGCATCCAATGAATTGCGCCATCCAAGATGTACTAACGCCTCCATACTCTCACTTTAGGAATGTGTGTACCATGACTAATACAAAGAATGACAATGGGTAAAAGCTTCTTCTGTTGCACAGTTACTTGCCAACCAGTCACTCATTTATCCTTTTATAATACTGCACCAAAAAGCCCAGAAGAAACTCCTGGCCCATCAAAACATTCTACTAAAGTAAAATACCACCATAGCAGGGCAGTTAGTTGACCAAACAAATGAGGGGAAGACACTTACCATTGAGTGCATGAACTTAAGTCCACGCCTGTGAGGGCTTTGCAAGTACGTATTGCAGTCTTTACCAACACTTTTGGATCAGACTGAGGATTTTCACCATCCAGGGATGGGCTCCAAGGTCCACCTATAGCAAAATTTTCACCACCTTTCCCTTTCTGTCCCACAAGGAACTTGATCAGTCTGGTTGGATGCAATGGATTTTTGTTGGAACTGGAGCGTTTCTCCTTTTCATCAACTTTTGTAAGGCCACATTTCTGATACAGGGCTTCCAATGTTGGCATGCTGATCAACATCACCTGAAAGTATCATTTGACATTTAATTAATTAGTACATAATATATATATTCCTATCAATTACAGTTTATACAATTTGGGGATTTTACAAGTTCAATTAAACAATAAAATAAAAGAATATCAATAAAAATAACAAACGTTTTTACAAACTAATTTTTATTGTAAAATAAATCATCTTGAACTTACTTTAGCTGAAAACCTGTAATCTGCATCAGGTGGTTCTAATACTGATTCATTGGCAATGGGGTTCTCCACTTCTTTATTCATGATATGATAAGCACACGGATTGTTGATGGAAAATGGTGTCTGTGGCGGGAAAGTTTCGCCCCATTTCACTTGAGCATTAAAGAAGTCTGATGGAATATACAAGTTAGTATATCTTTGCGACAAAGAAGGCACATCCATTTTGTTTCTAAAAAGTAAATAAATATTATTTAATAACACTAAGATATGGATACCAAAATTATTCTTTGTCGATACACAAAAACTATACATGTTTTATCAATAACTTACATGTCAAGAGGCATCCTAGGTACTCGAACTACAAATTTGATTGGTGATGGTTGGTGCACAATGGGGCGTTTGCGTGGAGGCGAGTCGCGACGGCTGCGGCTATCACGGCGATCACGTGAACGGGAGCGAGTCCTTGACCGTGACCTCTTTTGTGCAAACTATACAAAGAAAATAAAGACAATGGTTGACTTATGTAACGTTTTTAGCTTTTGAGGGTTCAAAAGCTAATAAATCATATTCTGCTGACCACCAGCCAAGCCACCTAGTTTGACTGGCAGGCAATAAGACAAGAGTATCCTAAATCATGGTCTGTGAGCAAAAATTCATTGAAATCTGTTCAGGAATTGTGGTGTCAAAAATAACAGACAGACAGACTTATTTTTACATTATAAATATCATATGGATTTTCCTCCTACATGTTAGAAGTTAATTTATTTTATCTACAATGGAAAAGGATACATTATATCCTTGTGAGGTTATCCGGTGTTATTAAATATTTGCAACATGATAAAATACCAAAAGAATTTTCAGAAAAACCTTTTTTGATTTCATATGGCAATGGAATCCAGTGATTAGATTTTTTTTAGAAACATCACAACACAATCATGTGAATTTATGGATTCTATGTTATGTAAATTTAAATACGGAACAAATATACAGTGTCTCTGGGAGTATTGCTCAAATAAAATAGGTGTATGGGTAAGGTTATTTCCACTTTTCAAGACATCAAGGGTGGTCCAATTTTGTATGTTTTATAGTTCCAACCAATTTAGTTTTATTTAAACACTTCGTATAGTGGTTCTAGTACTATTCTGAAGACAACTGTGATGTGGTATTTGTTAAAGAAAATATATATTCTTAGTAAACTTTTTGCCATCTCAAGGAATCTAAAGGAAACAAGAAAATTAGTACTTACCATTCATTTTCACATTGATAATGATTATTGATTTTTAATTTCTAAAGGTCAAAGGAAGATTTTTTTTTAATTTCGTGTACACGGTGTTACGTTGTGTACATGACTAGGTATACTTAGGTGTAGTCTAAGGGTCAGTGAACATTATTGCAAGTGAAGGTGAATCTTACCCTTTCATCCCTGCGAGGGGGGCGATCATCTCGGCGCGAGGGTAACGATTTCTTGTTGGCCGGAGGTGGTACAGCATTGTAATTGTTACTCTTTGAAGCATTATTATTTGATTTCTGGTTCGGACCTGTTTTAGGAAGAACCTGCACGCGAGTTGCATTCCATTTAAAAGGCATATTAGGGTTATACGTAGCTTCGACAAGTACTCTGTCGTTAACTTTAGGGATGATACCCTTAGCGCATACTGATGTTTGGTAAAACACATCATGATCAACAAAACCAAAGTCATTGTGTGTTTTGGTTACAGTGCCGGTAAACACACGCTGGTCAGTATTGTTTGACGACTGATTTGATTGCGAATTCTGATACATCCCCGGGTTCATAGCACGAGGTGTAGGATATGCTACAACGTTACCAGGATACATCTGACCTTGAGCCATTTGGTTCATCGGCATTTGTCCGGCCATTGGCATCGCCATGCCGCTTTGTGCTTGCATCATACTAGGATTAAAAACAGCCTGTGTTTGTTGAAACTGCATCATTCCCTGTTGCGTCATCATTGCATTTGGATCCATGATTTGCGGATTCATGCCGGTCATGTTTGTGTTCACATTTGACCGGGCCCATGGCGGATTTTTTGGACCACTTCCTGATTGCATGCTACCACTTATTACGTAAATCACAACATAAACACACAAATTCAATTAAATTATCTTTAAAAAGAGCACAATTCCGTAGTGATTAACTATTTTTGCTAACAAACAAAATTGGTCTGCATAAAGTGTAGAACAAAATTTCGCATCTGCAAATGGCGAAGAAACCATAGAGCGTGGAGAACTGAATTTAGAGGGGCGCAGAGACAAGATAGATAAAGCAGAACAAGATAGCGTCAGGGCAACCCGCGAAATTCAAATCTAATTGTTATTTGCTGTTAATAGTCTGTGGTCTGTTTGGAAACATGTTTACTATCGCCGAAGTATTCTTTAATAAAATATGTAATAGGCATTATTAAAGTGCACTCGGCAAGGGCCTGGCCATGATGTGTAGACACTGCGACAAATCGAGCGATACATTTTTTGTAAAGCATAATTTTGTATAGATTACCCTTACTTACAATAAGAGATTAGCATAAAGTAGTTGTGTAAAGCTTGATTGATCGTCGTGTGTACAAGGCCTTTTTAGATATTTGAAGTCAATTGTTATGGAGCAAGATTTTATGAATGACAGATCTACGTCATTTTATAAAAGCTGGAATCACGTTTATTTCAGTTTAGAACAATTGGGTATTATGAAAAGACGGTTGTGTGGGCTTTGGCAAATATCAGGTGTCAGCAAACAAATACGTGTAAAAGAGCTGCTTCGTCTACGTCATAATATAAAGCGTTAAGTTGCCGAAGGACTAGCCTGATTGATTATTCATGCCCTCCACTGCGAGGCATTTTTTTTTTATAAACACGTTGCCCCACACTAGGAAGCGCAATCTTACAAAAAAATTAAACTCACATACACAAACAGCCAGACTCGGAACAACTATCTGTAGGCCATACAAATATCTGCTCCGTGCGGGAATCGAACCCGCGACACGCAGCGCAGCAGTCGATCGCACAGCCACTGCGCCAACCGTGTCGTCTGATTTTGTAGTGTAGTGGATTCCCCTACCAGACAGAAATTGAACATCAGTACCTAATTATTGTAATTTTTTTTTTGTAATAAGTACACACATCAAAAGTATCTAGGGATCAACATATATTTTTGCAATAACTTTTCTCCTGATTGATATTAATTAAAATTTTCTTTAAGGATTCATCAAATAAAGTGTTTTCGTTTGTCACAGTAACGATAAACCAAGTCACCTTTGCATTAATAAAGAAATTTGCCATTTTCCTAATAAAGGGATTTTTGACATTTGAACCACTAACATTAAAGTTCGAAAAAAAGACTGAAATAACAGTTTTCTTTAAAATTTTATTGGGTAACTTAAGCAAAACACAAGAACATCGGTTTGGCATACTCAAAATGAGTTCATCCAAATCACGCTGTGGAATGGCCGCCCATGTTCGTTGCAACAACAAAAAAAGGTCTTCTTGCGACTGGATACCCTCCATATTCGGCAGAGCTCTTCTCTGTAGCATATCCCATGCATGCTCAATCGGGTTCAAGTCTGGCGACTGAGCAGGCCAGGGCAGGACATTGATGTTAGCTGCGGCGAGAGTCTGTCTTACAACTCTTGCGGTGTGCGGTCGTGCATTATCATGCATTAACTGAAATAAGGGACCGATTTGCACTTGTAGAGGAACGATGACGTCTGATACAATCGTCTCAGCATAAATTTGAGCGTTGAGGTTGCCTCTGATCCAAATCAACTCAGTTCTTCCGCCGATCCAAATACCCGCCCATACCACGATGGTTCCACCACTATAAGGATGGACTTCCTGGCAGGATTTTAATCGCTGTTGGCGTCCAGGGGTTCTCCAGTGTCGTATACGTCTTGTATCCGGTCTCATACCAAAACGAGACTCATCAGAAAAGCCCACGAAACGCCATTGTTCTTCTGCCCAATTTCTGTGTTCAAGAGCCCATTGATATCGAATCCTACGATTGTGCATTGCTATAGGTGGTACCCGTAGCGGTCTTCGGGAATGAAGGTTCACTTCATGCAAGCGGTTTCTGACTGTTTGGTCGCTAATTAAGTTCCCTGAAGAGTGATGAAGCCTCACGGCTAACATCATGGCGGTTATTGTTGGAGCTCTTCGAGTTAAGATTTGAATGTATCGGTCTTGTCTCCGTGTGGTGCAGCGATACCGTCCTCCATGGCGCTCAGCCACGGTACCAGTGCTTCGGTAACGTGTCCAAAGTCGACTGATAACACTCTGACTTGTATTCAGAGTTAAAGCTACAGTACGTTGCCGGGAACCAGCTTCTATCATTCCCACGGCTCTGAGCATTTCTTCCCTGCTTAAATGACGTCGCCGCTCCATAATAACGTTGGTTTTAATCACTAGTAGGGAAACAGTAGCACTAATAATGTCTTCAATGCGTTGTATGTTTTTATAGGGAAAATATTGACAGCTTATTTTCATCTTTTACTCGAATTTGATTGAGAGTTCCTGATTCAAATTATGAAATGCACCAAAAAGGATCCATTTAAATTTATAAAATCATAAATTTATTACAAAGCCACATCTCAATCTCAAGAAATCCGCATAAAAATGCTTGATCCCTAGACACTTTTGATGTGTGTATTTATGTCTGCTGCGATTATCTTGAACTTTTGCGTCATTCAAAGTTGGTCGAGTAACGACATAAACTGAAGCTTATCTGTTCTGTGACTGAAGCCGATACGGTCAATGATTTTGACTGATGCATCGCAGCAAGACGTAAAAAAAATCACAGACGTATAGTATGCGGTTGCAGTTAATTGCATTAGCCCTAAAGATAGACAAAGTTTTATTCTTAGACAATGATTGAAATAAAAAAAAATAAGGCGATTTCTATTACCTACTATCTTTTTATTTTGCTCTTATATACCTACAGTATAAAGCATAGAAGATAAAAACTGTAAAAGAAGTTAAGATAGAAGAAATAGGTAGGTACTTCTTTTACTGGTTTTTTCATAATTTTTATTTGTCGTAATTGTACGGTGACGTATTATTGCTCCTTAGAAAAAAAAGAGTGGATTGTTTAACTTGTAAAATTGACACTAGTATTGATATTGTTGGCAACGCTACGACTATGCACTGGAAGAGCGCTGGGCGTGTGAAAAACGCATGACATGTTCCCTTTATTAGCAGTTGCCAACACAGGGAGATATAGGAAAATCCAAAATCTTCATTATCTTTGTTTAATCGCTTAAAGCTTGTAGTAAAGTTGTTGCAGATGGACCTTGGAAATAAAAATCAAATTTAGGCGTGCCTGGGTTTGGTTCAATGTTAAATTCTGCTATAATGGATCCACCAGCGGCCATGATAGTTGGATAAGCAGCTGCTGGGTAGACCATAGACGATGTTCCAATAACAAGGCACACGTTACACTGGGACATGACGATATCTAGGATAAAATCGAATTGCTTTTCAACAAGGCAATATATTTAAATCACCTATCTACTTACAAATTAAATATTTAATCACCAGCTTTTTCCACAACAGAAGTTTGTAAGACTTCACCGAACCAGACAATGTGCGGTCGTAGTAAACCACCACAGTCCGGTTTTTTGCAATGAGGAAGATCCTTTTCTTTTATATCCGATACCAGCTTATCAGACGTCGGAGAACCGGTACCTACAAGTGCCTAAATATAATTTCGGATAAGTTAGAAGTCAACATCATCTTGCTTATAAAGTGCTGCATAGTTCTTCTAGCGAGTGGTTATTATCGAAAAAATTAAAGCCACCATCCTATTTTGGTCTCCAATGGGGAAGATCGGTGAAAGTGCATTACAGCTGGCGAGTCAAGCTAGGGCCTAATCGTTTTTATTTTGTTTGAAAATTAATTTTGAAAAATGTTACGCCACAGACTACCTACAGTACTGTTTCTCCTCTTCTTAAATCCACCTAAAGGTTGTCTTGAAAAGATCGCTTTTAGCGATAAGACCGCCCATTGTGTCACCCTAATTATAAGTTTGTCTATCTATCTAATCTGACCAATTAGGTCCAACTATGTTTAAATATAAAATTAACAGATTTTTAACTAACGAGTTTTTTTAAACTAGCTTAAATGGGAAATGTGAAACTAATGGTTTTATCAGCCATTAGTTTCACAGTTCCAATTTTCACAAACTTTTACCAACAGTGTCCTCCTGACAATCTCATCCAAGCTCTTAAGATCCATACAGCACAGTATAAAGGAAGTAGCGCCAGGGTAGCCCGCCTGGGGTTGTTCGAAAGAGAAACCGCAGCACGGGAACACAAAGGGCAAAAGAAGGACATTGATGGGTTTTAGTCAGTAAAAGTCTGACACTCCCATAAGCTCCGCCTAATGCGGAAGAAGTTATTTGATGATTTTCCATTCGAAAAATAAAAATTAATAAAGTTAGCCAGCGAAATACAATTTTTCTACGTTTTTTTTTTATTTTCATGATAGCGTCAGACTGTCTGTTAAACAACTGATGATTCGCAATCGAAATACAGTATTTACAGAATCATAATCATTAAAATCATCAATTCGTCTAAGTTTGCTGAATAACTACCGACTAAGTATATGAAAAAGTTTGACACTGACTTACAATTTATAAAACTCTAATAAAATTAGAATTTTGCGGGCTACTCTTCCCCGTTAAGCTTTTACCTACCGCGCATATAGGACTATCGGTGTTAACCAAGACTTCATTGCATTTAGTGCAGCGCGTCTTGAACATATTTCCATGGAGTTCTATTATGTTCTTGGACCCTGCCCTAGAATGCAGACCATCCACGTTTTGAGTAATTACGGTCACCGACTTTTTTCGTGCGTGATTCTTTTCATACTCAGCTACAGCTATGTGACCCTGAAAAGTGGAGACATTTTGCAAAGTTACCAGAGAAAAGTACTGCGTCGATCCCAAATAAATTGGGATAAAAGTAGGAGACTGATGATGATATTGACACTTTTTCTTCTGTATTCATTTCAATTCAGACTCTGTAAGTCTATTTGGCTGGTTCCATAACTCCCAGATCGAAGAAAAATAGGTCTTTCCCGTATGGGTAAAAAAATAATAAACATACCTACGCGTTAAAATCCTTGTAATTCTTACCGCATTTGGCTGTGTCTTCAACACCAACTCCCGCATATAATGGTAATACTCCCAAATTAGACCTGGATCCTCCTTAAACGTTACTGGATTATACAAGATTGAAGCTTCCAGTTTTCGCCACAATCCTTCAGGGCCTCTGAATGTTGGAATACCCGACTCCGCACTTATACCGGCACCAGATAATACAACGACTGTTTTCGCGGCATTTAAGAGGTGTTTCAATTTAGCAAAGTCGCTCGTTGACTTAAGGGAATAGAATTTGGGTAAATGGTTGATTGCTTTTCTGTGTTTGTAAAATGATCTTGGATTAAAGCTCATAGTTCCAGTTTCTTGAATGATTGTGAACCAGTAAATCGATTTAAATCGTGTATGTAGTGTTTATTGCAAATATAGAAGTATTTTGGAAATGTTATCAGTCGGAATTAATTTTATATACATAATTAATAACAAAGTACCTACCCATGCACATAAGCCGAAGAAATATTGACAGAAGTCAGTTACTTAAAATGCCAAAAAATCTTAGAAAGGAGAAGAAAGAAAAGAGTTTAACTATTATAATGAAGTTCATTAAAGTCAAGCGAGTTGCGGCTGAAAACAAACTTACTTAGGTCACTTTTCTCGTCGTGAATTGAGACCTGCAAGTGCATTTCACTGCGCAAGCTGCCTGCTCTATTAATAGCTTATTCGTGAAAGTTCATCATCTAGGTATTCTAGCTTCTATCCCCGCGCGCTACGCTATTTCTAATTCATCATTCTTTATATTGTAATTAATGTAAGTTTCTTATTTGAATCTGATAGCCGCTATGACTAAAAAGCTGTAGATTACTGGTTTATGAAGGTAATTTGTTAACTTGTTATCCACTGTTAACTAGAGCCTCACGCCCTGATTTCTTGGTCAGGCAGAAAATGACCAGCACTCTGCTGGAAGTGGGCTTTTCAGTCTAATTGGACTACCACATAACATCAATAGCAGCAAAAACTACAATTACGTACTTACTGCCTTTTTCAGCGTAGGTACCTAGTTTGTAGGTAGTAAGTATAAATAAGTGGATTAAAATTAACTAAGGAGCGGGGGGAGTGTCAGACTTGTACTGACTAAAACCCACCCATGTTCCTTTTATTGCCCTTTACGTTCCGGGGCCGCGGTATATCTTTCGGACAACCCGCAACCCCGGCAGGAAATTAACTAAGCCTTGGACATATAAAATTTATCGTACTTTTGTCGTGCCAGCCACATGTAGAACAAAAAAATCTCACCTATTTTTTTTCTTGTACTGTCGTATAATACGTCAACCTGAAATTGTGACCGCCTAAGAGAAATCCAAAAGCCCGAATTACGATCTACTTCTAAAAATCTACACGCATCCGCAATCCTTGCTGAGCCCTGCCACATATGTACGTCCGAAATTGTCCGCATATTTGTGGAAAAGTTCTATCGATAAATCAAAAAACTTTGTCCTTTCAGTTTAGTGAACCATTTCGCTTTTCACGGTATGTATTATTAAAAGTACCTGTTGCTAAGAGATGGTACTTTTTTATCTGTTTTTCCGTAAATTTTAATTAGAAAGTTTTCAAACAATTAGGTGAAAAATTATGTTTTTTTGTTATAGGTGGTGAACTGAACGCAGACTAGGTATATAATTATGATTCTATGTAACTATCTGTATCAGTTTACGTTTGAGGTACCGACCACATTCGGCCATGGCTGCCAACCTCAGCGGAGACTTACCATCGCAGGAAACATTAGTATATACACTCTCTTCCCTCACTTTCAAAGTCCGATGGGGCGGCAATCTGACCAGCCCGTACAGTGATCGGGCACAGTATCAGTGACTATACTTGTCTAACCCTTTCCAAGGCTAGCGGGTGTTATACCACCAACTCCTAAACCCCTGCAGTTGCTGAGTATTTTCTCATAGAACAATACTCATTGACATTCTAACGCTCTGCAGCCGCGCTTGTGACCACGAGATCAATGGGACAGTAAGGCTTGTTTCACACGTACTACAACCTCAACCACACATTGGCGGGCGCTTACTTGTATGAAAATTAATAGCTAAATCACACAGAGCACATTTTGCCGTCATTGTCTACGCGAACTAGCGGCCGGGGCCACATCGCAAACACATCCACAACCGCAAGTCCCCACAGTGACCACCTTTTGTCGCGTCGCGATGGTGTGAAACAAGCTTTAGTGTCAGTATGATTTAAATTGGACATATACATACAGACCAATGCAATATGTGCTCATATGCTATTACATATGCAGGATCACAGGCTGATAAAATGTAGTCTAGTTAGATAAAACTGCTAACATAAAGTGACGCATCCTGAAAATAAAAACACTTAACTTTCTGAACACGCAGCGACTGTGAATTCAGCTTACGTAATCTCTGTGTTCAGTATTTTTGTCTCGACATTGTGAATGTTACTTAAAGGCATTGAAAATTATGAAATTAATTTGAGAAGATTTTGCACAGTCTTAAAAGTAGACGACGCAATGTTTCTCTTATTACGTTATGTCTATAGTTAGGCATTCAAGTATTTAGCTTTCAACTTTGTGCTTACTTAAAACATATTAAGGGCCTGTGAAAAATACGTTTTTTAAACGCGCTTTCGATGCTTGTTTGTAGCGATATACGCGATACGCACGCGAATTGAATTAGAAATTAGAACTAGAAATAAATGTTAATTTATTGTTATATAGTAAATTATTTTATAAATGAGCATATTTATCTGTGATATTCTGTTGTTGTTGTGTTGATAACCACAATTTTTGCTAAATATAAAGGAATGAATGAGAATGTTTTTTTTAATAAAAAAAATTACTGCCGGCTATACGGATTGTTGAAGGTTGTTTATTGTTGTGCTTGTTGCGACAAATGAAAAAAGCACGTGTGAGAAATACTTTGCATGTTGAATAAAATTGTAGTGCAATAAGTGTAGGTATTGAAGAAGTTTTTGTAACCTAGGTGAGATGTTTTAATATTGTTCTTATTTTCAAACACCTAGGTCTAGGTACGTTCTATACATAAAGTTTGCCAAATGAGAACAGCTAGATTTTCGCATCTGTGACAAAAAAAAAGTTCTTTTATAAAGTGTCTAGCTTGCAGCTAAGTTGTTGACCCTACCAATGTACCTTACTTGTTGAGCGTTTCGCCACAACCGGGGTAGGTACCTAGTCTCCTTTGAGGGTATTACATAATTTAATGTCCGGAGCTATGCATTATATTAGGGCCAGCCTTTTAATCAAAAAGGGATGAGAAATAGAACTTGAATGTTTATTTATGCGTTGAATTTAAGAATCTTTCTGTCATGCTAAACTGTGTGGGTATTACATTTAAAAAGATTATTTTTTACGAAATATTTACACGGTGGAAATCACAATATAAACCTTGGATTTGTTTTTTTTACAAACGTAGAAGCCATCCAATTTTACATATACAAACTCAGGTTCTTGGGTAGTTTGTGAGTTAGGTATCTTGTATCTTTATAGATATTTTTTCATCTACTGTGTGGACGATTATGCTTACTATATCTTTTAGTAGCAATGGAAAATTAAAACTTCGTAAGAATTTGTGCGAGATAACATCATACCGCTACTAAAAACATTAAAGAAAACAAATATTCGCACATAAAAATCCAACTCACAAAAAAATCCATCATTGCTTCTTTGAATAAAGTTATAAGATACCGAGACAAAAGACAAATGAGATGGAAATATCGGTATTTGGCTGATAAAGGTCGGTAGTCATACAAGCTACAACAGACAAGCGCGACAATAGATGCTACGTCTAAGTTCTCGATGACACTGGAGGGATGGGTAAACCTAAAAACTAAGCTATTACTTCCACACGCTCGCGCCAACTGCGGTATATGAAACACCAACCTGTATGCTTTTTGAACGAAACCATTGACGTCAGAGGGTCGCACATGCGCCCTGGATAGCGTCGCCATTACTCCGTTCGCGAAGGGGAGTGAGGATCTGAATAACACAACGCGGCACGCTGTCATAGCGGGCGGACGTATCGTGAATTCACCCAGAAGACAAATAACGCGGGAATACGACCCCGGTAAGTAATGACGTAGTAATAATTACAGAGATAAAAATTGACACGACAACCGCTCGCTGCTTTTGGCGGAAACTTTTCAACTTGTTTTGCGGTCATTTGTTTTAGCACTTTCGGTTGTATTCCAGATTTATTTATTTCAGGTTTCAGGCTCATTTTTATTAGTTATGTGAATGTTTATTGGTAGTTTTCTGATTGGATTTTTATTTTATATCTGACTTTTTAAGGACCAATTAAATAATTGTTGTGATTATAAAGTTTTTGTATTTATTATACGAAGCTTTTTGAGTGCTTTATTAAACCTCACTTTTAATATTACGCGAAGTTTTTATCATAGCATCTGGGCCATCTTTTTATGTATTTTTTTTTGTACGAAAGGTTCCACTATGTAGGGATGTTTGGTCCTGCGTAGGTAGTCGGCAAATGATTTTTTGGTTGAAGAAAGTAATAATATTAAAATTGCGGTATATAAAACTGCTTTACTCGAACTTATTTGGCTCTTTCGACGACGACCGCGGGGCACAATAGGACAGATAGGACGGGCCCATTGAATATCTTTTCATAAATGGGTTGAATAGAGTTAGTAACTGTGCATCAGTTACTATACTTAATCAAATGTATATTACATTAGGAACAATACTATCTATTGGTAACTATCTATGTATTGTCAGAGTTCTACACACGATTTACAATATATCGTAATATATTTTTTTTTGCCTTTTTTCTGTTCTCATCTTTTATGTAGGTATAGTAATAATAAAAAAAACAGAAAGAGAACAAAAGAGTAACAAATTGTTTGTAATATTTTCACTGAAGTGTTACAGGCTAGCACAACAATCTTTACTAATATTATAAAAGTGAAAGTGAGTTTGTTTGTTACATCTTCACGCCTACATGGCTAAACCGATTTTGATGAATTTTGGTACAGAGATAGTTGGGACCCTGGAGACGGACATAGGCTATTTTTTTTAAAAGATTGAGATATGAGGGAGAAAGAGGGAAGAAAAGGGAAAACTTAGCATTGCTATTACAATAAATAAGGCGTTAGGGCAAAAACTACAGCTAGCAGGTACCTGCAAATCAGCAAAAGGGGAACTGTGTTTTTTTTTTTAAACAATGCCCCACACTACTCTGAATCTGTTACTCCGAATTAAACGCGAGCGAAGCCGCGGGCAAAAGCTAGTCATTAATACTAAATATTTTAAATTATGTCGTTTTTCCCATGTGGGTAGGCAATTAGGCAGCAACTTTAGAACGCAAGTTTTAATGATTCTTTATTTTCTTTATTTTTGCCGCGTTTTATTACCACGTTAGCACGCAAGATAAAAAAAAAAAAAAAAAAAAAAAGTTGATATTATTATGATATTGCTCCATGTAAAATACTATTATTTCGAAGCCGATTTCAACATAGCAGGGAAAAGGCTAAGCAGTTTTCTTAAAAAAAAACGTTACCCCGCACTAGGAATTTCTCCTGCATCGTGGGTGCGTTTACAAACATTTAAACTCACATACACAAACAGCCAGACCCGAAACAACTATCTGTAGGCCATACAAATATTTGTTCCGTGCGGGAACCCGCGACACGCAGCGCAGCAGTCGATCGCTCAGCCACTGCGCTAACCGTGAAGTCAATTATGAGTTTTTTATGATATTAATATAACATAAATAATAAAAACCTTGTGATATTAACCATGTTTAATAAATATGGGAAGTATCCCTCTTTTATTTTAAGTTTCCAATATTTCAGTTGATTTTTTAGAATAAATAAAAAAAAATGGCATGTATTGTTTCAAATCATAGCATTATTTTGCATGTTTTGGCAGTGCAAATAGTCTTACAATATCACAATGAATTGAAATCTATTACATAAATAAATCTTCGGGGACTTTTAGGTGAGTATAATATTGTTTTTCTCGATATCTCCAGCTCCGCCCCCGTTGTTTGCATAAAATTGGTTAAAGTCCCAGACGACTGAATCACTGGCAAAAGCTGGGAGGTTGACATTCGGCAACCTATCGTAATATAGTCCAAATATTTGAACTAATAGCCGATATCGTTTATTCAATTCTATTTTGGAATACTTATTATTTTTAAGTACTTATAAGTTCAGTTCGTTTCTTCTGTAACTGGATTTTTTTAAATTAAATTGAATTAATTTGGAAAATAGTCAACAGGCAAAACTTTTCAACTAAAGTAATCACGGAATTTGCACAATTTAAAAAGGCCATATGCGAATCGATTTTGCACACAAAGGGGAACCCTTGATTTTATATCAAGGGTTCCCCTTTGTCCTGCCATATTTGTTGTATGGGTGCAAATATTTATTTTATTTAAAAAAATAAATAATAATAATACTTTTAACAATTTGTTGTTATAGCCGCAACAGAAATACCTGATTTGTGAAAATTTCAACTGTCTAACTATCGGTTATGGGGTACATACATAGGTACAGCGGAGTCTTAGTAATAGGGTCCCGTTTAAAAAAATCCGTCTAAATTTTTTTATAAACTTGACATAATAGAATTCTTTAAAGTTACCAATCCCACTGCTGGGCAAAGATCTCTTCCAAGACTTTCAATGTCTTGTGTCCATATTAGCTGGCGCGGCTTCGCCCGCGTGATGATGAAAAGAAAAGTATCCCATGTGTTATTCCAGACTTTAATCTAACTCTGTGCCAAATTTCATCAAGATCCGTCATCAGCCATTCTGACGTGAAAGAGTAACAAAAATCCATACATCCATCCTCACAAATTCATCCGCAATTATAATATTAGTAGGATTGAATGTTCTCCATTAGTTGTTGGTTTTGTCCAGTTCATTCAACCCGATTTGTAGGTACGTAATTTATCAAGGCTCCTTTTGGTTGGTGTGGCTCTAGATAGTATTTATTTTTTTGCGCTAGGTAATGACAGATATAGACCCAGCTTTTCAGCTACATCACTGATTACAATTGGATTACGATCCATTATTGTAATAGGGTTGATATTACAAAATCATGATGTCGGTCAAATATAACTCTATGAATATTAATGATCCGGAGTAGGTATATATCACTCTGTAAATTACTGAGTTCATCAGAAGTTGTTATTACAAATAATCCGACTTCCAACTGTCCTATTTCTACCAATATTAAAAACACCAAAGATTGTGAGAATGTATGGATACTCGATTGTATATATAGACGTATGGATGTTTGTTGCTCTCTCACCGGAAGGGCTTAACAGATCTAGATGAATTTTGGATAGATTTGTAATCTAGAAGGTGTACTACCTAGTTTCGGATTCAGCTGAATGTATTCCATTGAAAAATCTAAGTTCAGGTGAGCGGCTGGCATATATTTCTAACTTTGGTTTCTGCAATGGCATGACTTTGATTTGGATGATTAATTTATTAGTGAATACTAAACATCTACTAGAAATGAATTTAATTCAGTATAAAATTAAACAGTGGCGCCCTTGATATAATGGATTCTCCTAAAACTCTCTACTTCGGTCTTAATGATGGTTATTTTCCTATCAGCATTTTCAGAGTTTTATACAATAAAACCTTGTTGCTGCAGTCTGTCATAGCAAAGGGGGAGGGGGGGGGGTTATTGTTGCGGTGAAAAAATAAAGGCTTGCGTTTGGCTGCAACTTGTCGGATGTAAAGCGATGCATGGCGCTTTGTAGAGTTGAGCACGCTTACCTACAAAAACCCGATTCACTTAGACTTTGAAGGGATCTAGATTATAATGATCTGAAAACAGAGAAGTGAAGTGAATTCCACTGGTTGGCGGTTCGGACAATAAATGTAGAAGCATATCGCTTTGTTGGGTCCGTAGAACTTGAACCATATCTCTGCTTGTCCTGATGACCTGATGACTGTGTGAATTAGATTGTTTAATTTCAAGCACATTCTCCGAAATATAAACGATAGGCAAATTTGCGGCGATGTTCAAGTTCATGTTGATATTTCAGGTCAATTCTGCCTACTACTACATCGATTTAAGTAGTGATGTTATTTAGACAATGTCGGTTTTTTGTTGGTACCATTCTAGTCATGTACTAACAAATTGTTAGGGAGGCGACTGTTAACATTTTATAAGTTGTAAACTACCTTCAACTTCGTCGGTAGTTTCCTAACCTGAGGCGGTCTTTAAGGTACATATTTGGGTCAGCCTAGTTGGAGAATTTTGTAGGGTCGAATATTGTTTAAGTGGTCTATTACAAATGTTTGCATAGCAATTTAAATGATCACTTTGTGTATAAAGTAGCTACTCAGTCAGTTTTATTATAACCCTTTTGAAAATATATCAGTCTTAAAAGGCGTTTAGGCTTTGTCTGTTAACGTTGTGTGGTGATTTCTTTTTTTATTAGGTATGTAGGTTTCATTGATAATAGGATAAGAATAAATATGAGTTTGTGTAAGATTATATCTGAAAACAAAGTACGTAAATATCAGCCACAAAACAATTACATTATGTGATTTGAATCACATAATTATTCATATCGATGATTGTGAATGAGTATAGTAGTAGTATCTTTGTTTTTTTGTTGATATGATGCCTCCGAAATACTAAAAATTCTTTTTTGACACGCACTTTTTTAAACTGTTTCGTGACTCATTTTTACTAGGCTACAGGAAAAGCAATTTGAAAGATATCCTGCGTATTTTTTTTTGTTTGCGTAATTGTCAAATGGCTTTTCCACCTCTGGGCGGAGCGGAAGGGAGTGTCGGACTTGAACTGACTAAAACCCATTAATGTCTCTTCTTGAGCCCTTTGTCTTCTGAGGCCCGGTATCTTTATCAAACAACCCGCAACCGCAGACCGTAGGCCTAACAGGCCCCTCTGCTATTACCACTACCTAGGAATAAAGAGAACTTTGTACGTCAAAGACAACACTGAAAAGTCCAATTCACAGTACTTCTAATTCGCAAAACGTCCAATTCACAGAGTATCTAATTCACTAATGGTGCGATTCGCCGATTGGATTTGCTTTTAAACATGACGTTTTGCGCATTGGACTTTCTCCGCAAGATTGCTGAATCTTCACTGATGTGTTCTCGCAACACATCAAAAACATGTTTAAGATCCAAAAGTTAAGCCACAGTCATTGTTGCTACAAACAAACAACATCAGTTCCCTTCAACTATTCCAAACTGCAACACAACACAAAAACTTGTTGCTGCAACGTGTTCAACACAGAAATGTACACCAACAGTTTCATCGGATAATCTCTCGTTATCGAAGGATAATAACTAAAAGGAACCTTCTAGAATGCTCCATTATATTCTTTACAAAGGATTTTAATCATAGCCGAGATGAAAGAAATTAATCTATGCTTACTCGTGCGTGGTGTCCTGTGGTAAACAGAGATTGAGAGAGGGGGACGTGTTGTGGGTGTGATATGTACGGCTATCTATATATTATAATCTGTGGATGATGGTGCTAGTTTATGTGAATGTTTATTGTGTATGTGAGAGTTTTGAATATTTTAGTATCCTGGGTTCGTTTACTTGCGTCCGGATAGGCGTCTTGTTCTTTATTCTGAGCTCTTTTACTAGGTCCTAACTTTTCGCGAAGTAACCCCTCAAAAATCCACCGCGGGAATTTAAGGTATTTAGTTAAAATACTTTCGTGACTGATTCTCTTCCTATGCAAAGAAGGGTCCCTTCCAAAAGACAGTAGGTAATCGTTTTTGAATGGCAAAGCAATAGTTATTAGTGCTCAGTGAAGTGTAGTAGGTATCTTTCTCCAATTCCGATTGAGGAACAATATGAAACGTATTACTGTCCTTTAAATTGTTCCTAGTTTGGGCTTGACATGTGTCGCAAGCATACAAGTATCACCTCTCATTTTCAATAGACTTTCTTTTCACTTTGAATCGAGAAACATAATATTGTGTAGCTTTCTGATATTTCTTACCCTTTTTTTGGGGTGGGAAATCATCAAATAACTTCCCCCGCTCTGGGCGGAGCGGGGGGGAGTGTCAGACTTTTACTGACTAAAACCCACCCATGTTCCTTCTACTGCCCTTTACGTTACGGGGCCGCGGTATCTCTTTCGAACAACCCGCAACCCCGGCAGATATTTCTTACCCTTTAGTTTATTTTATGATCTGTGTACTTCTTTACTGCACGTGTACCTAAGCGTACAGTAAAGAAGTACACAGATCACCCACAGTACACAGTACACGGGTACACCCGTTAGACTGGAGGATTTATTCATGCTTGGGTATATTTTTATTCTATGTAATTAGTGTTTGCTAACTGACATGTGAAAATAAAATAAAAACAAAAAATTTTCCTTGTGATTAATGGTTTTGACGTGATAACGTCTTTAAAATCGTTTTAGTCGGGTGACATGTTCAGAAACTTGTGTCACACCAAAACCTCACGAGGGACATTTCATAAAGATGGTAGCGCCATCTGTTACTTGGCTCGAAAAAAAATCTTTAAATTAGTACTTAATTTCATTTTACATGTCACTACTGGTGATAACTTATATCACCAATAAGACGTTATCACGTAAACATCTCGATCGTAAACCTACTTTACAAACAACCAATTTTTTTTTTTACTATTTATACTATAATCTGGTTCTTCTATCCTAACAGACACTTGTGTTGCTGAGGAATTTGTTCTGCTACTTCTTCTTCCCAGCTAAAACACTAGGAAGTGGCGAAGGGCGGGCGTTTTGGGGGAAAAGTGCTGATTATCAGCTTAATTTAAATAAATGTCATTTGATTGATTTTACCAACCTGTAGAATACTTATATCGATATGTAGCTAGAATATTTGATACCATAATTGCAGTAGGCATTAAAGTAGCATTACATTGTCTTCATTTGAGGAAAAATTGAACCTCTGTTGTTGTAAATGTGCGGTACCTAGATTTTAATTATCTTTCCTATAATCCTTAGATTAAAAACGGTTGTATTATATTTATGGCGTTGTTCAACAATGAAACTTATTTGTTTCGTTATTTTTTTTCAGGTTTCAGCTAGGGCGGACGTAGGTGCTGAATAGAACATGGATAGGTTGTGAAAAGTTTATCATGTATTTGTAGCGTATTTTAGTGTTGCCTATAAAAGTGGATCAGTAATTACATTTTGCTTCCACGATAGTTATTTTGAAACAAAAATATTAATCCAACCAATTACCTATTCGATTCGTCGTCATTTTATTCGATTTATGCTAAAATTACACACATAAATTCTAAATCCAGCGCTTTGAAATCGAGTACCGCCAATCGCTAGTTTTGATCACAGATTAATTAAATTAATTACAGGTAATTGGGGTGTCGGAAACCCTATTTGCCTACATATTAAGTAGTTTATTTATGAGTAATCATTATTAATTACCTATTTCATAAATATTTTAATTACTGTCGATTTTGGGGAAGTGCCTACGTGGATGTTTGTCTCATAACCCTTCCATAATAGGTACAGATTTTACATATTTAAGGTACATCAGAATGACCCCAACAAATGTGTGGGTTTTAAAATCCTAAACACACATTTGAAGGTTTGTATTTTCTCATTCGTTTGACGTTCAACACAGGTATAAGTACCTACCCACCAACCAACGTGATTACAAATAACTTTTAAAAAGGTTACAACTGCCCTTTATGTTGGAAAAGAATGTGTTTTAAAATTCCTGAACCTTTTGTTTCCCACCTTCAATACATGGCTCTCGGATAGCGATAAAAGTCCTGTATCTGACGCAACAGGCTTGCAAAGAATTTTCCCATTATTTTTTTGCGAATTTTTCAAGCGTTAGCCATTTTGTGGATTAACTCACATAATTCCCTGTCTCTCGTCCGTTGAACTGTGAAATGGGGCAGATTGGCAATCAATCACTTTCTCGCGAGTGCTCTCACTATATTATATGGTTTCAAGACCAATATCGACTTACAGTGTGTGGCGAGTTTGTGTTCTAAAATGCTCGTCGCTGTTTTGGGTGATTGATAGAACCACATGCCACTCACTAAGTACTAAATGCCTGTTTCTTATCTTGATAATTATAAATTCATGGTATTCTTAGGTTAGTTCAATTTGAGCCTATAAAGCAACAAGAGATCAAGACACCGCACCTCAATTTAACTTCTTATCTAGGTCTACCTTTTTTTGAGAACAAAGTCTGTAATACAAGGCTCAAAACAAAAGCTATCTGGTAGTCATAGAACTAGCAATAACTATTTTTACTAAAGTACACATAGTTACATAAGTATTATATTGATCTCGCGAACTAGGTACTAAAACACGATCTCTAATCTTTCAATTTAAGACGCTAGTCTCAATTGCCCAGTTTATTGTGCAGCCCATTCATTGACAATGAGCTAAAATCCTTCTTCCAATTACGTTTTAAATTGCATGTTTCCTTTTTTCCCATCTTATGATGAACTAGTGATTCACCCAGGCTTATCTCGAGTAGTATTTTTATGGAAATGTCTATGTTGGCTTCTTTTATAAAAATACTATGCGGTTCTGTACATACCGATGAACTGGAAAATGGTCCATAAGAGACCTATTTTCCAGTGACAAATCTACGCAAAAACATGATTTATCATAGGGTTGATTTGGCATTCAAATAATTGATTCTAAAGATTTAATGACTGCATCGCAAGTGATTATGGTGACACTACTATAATTACTATTGAGAATAGAGGTCAAACGTTTCGGGAGTCCCTACAAGTGAATCGCAGCTGTGAAAAATGGATAAGCCGATAGTCCAGTATCATACTGGACTATCGGCTTATCCATTTTTAATACGGATTAGTGGAAGTACGAAGCAGATTAAGGACATTGGATAAAAGTAAAAGCTTTCGTTCGAAATGGAACACTTTTTAAGTAACTTAGTTTTAACGTAGAAAACAGATTATTACACGATTCCGCTCGTTACTGTTTTAAAAGTCCAATTTTCGGCACGTAATTACGTTTATTACCTATATTTACTGATGCTGAAAAATTTTGTTGATATGAGTAATATGCATCGTTCGTCGACTTTTATGTGGTTGAGTTATTTGTTGACGGACACACGAACGGGAAACTGGTTGGCAACATTTCGTTGCTATTCATCGAGAACGGTCACATTATCGACACTCATTTTATATTTTACGATACTGAGCCGAGGCGTCGGCCTCGTTGGTTTAGTGGTCGCAAACGCAACTGCTGAGCATGCGGTCCTGGTTTCGATTTCTGGGTCGGCTAAAATGTTATACGGTTTTAGGAATTTCTCAGCGACAACCACGGCGTTTGGGTATGTGCCCGGTCGATGACAATAGGCTCGTCTCTTAGGACTAAAACATAACAGGTGAAACGTGAGCGTACTTGTTATTTCCACTTTCGTCTAAAACCCTCTATACATATACGTAAAAAATCGGCCAAGAGATAGCAAGACTCACGCACCGAGGGTTCTGTACAAACTTGCGACATAAACGGCCATATCTTTTGACTGCGCAGACTTAGAGGGTTGATTTTTTCACAGCACAAACAGAGTTGAGTATATATATATATATTGTAGCTGCAATGCATCAACACATCCGTCCGCTGCCGTCGCCATCGGGGATTGGAGCCCTACGCGCCCGCTCCTAGCAAGAGATCTACGATTGCGATCGACGCGCCACCACACATATTATTTAGGAACTAGATTTGTTTAGAAATGTCAGATCGTTCCTATTGGCCGTGGATATGTAACGGGAGACCTGTTACTCCCACCTTTATATTTTAGTATTAAGCTTTCTACATATTCCTGTAACCCGCAGTCTATTCGCTACCTCAATACAACTCGTTACACCTAAGTACATACATCTGGAGTATTATTTACCACACACCACCTAAGCGCTACAATATATTGGTTTTAATTTCAACTCAATATCTTCACGCGTTTCCGAGATAAAGGGTATTGACAGACAGAGAGACAGACAGACAGACGGACAACAAAGTGATCTAATAAGGGCTCCGTTTTTTTTTTCTTTCGAGGTACGGAACCCTAAAAATGAAATATTCATTGTGCACATGCAGGCAGAAGGGAAAGATTGCTACGTTAGCTGTGCGAGTGTGGGGTTCATTTATTTGCGGGCCACCCAGTCGTAATCAGTCGTGGGTCGCAGTGGATGACCCCGTCTGCGTGTCATGTGGAATCTTACATTTTTGCGTGTGTAGAAATCATAGTAGAACAAAATTGGAATAATGATCTTTTGTAAAACAATAGTAAAATCTTTAAATCATTAAGTACTTAATATTATAAAAGCGAAAGTGAGTTTGTTTGTTGCGTCTTCACGCCTAAATGGCCAAACCGATTTTGATGAATTTTGGTACAGAGATACTTGGAACCCTGGAGACGGTCATAGTCTAAAATAGGTAAGAAAAGGGGGAGAAAGAGGAAAGAAAAGGGGAGAGAAAGATTTTTTTTTCGATCATCACGCGGGTAAAAGTTAGCGTTAGCCAAAAGTCACACACGGCAAAGTCAAAGTGCCACACGGACGAAGTCGCGGGCGGAAGCTAGTCTTAATATATTTATGTAAAAGTGGAAAACTTTCAGTAATCCATCGATCTATTATCTATCCCTGCTTGCTAATAGAAACCAATCTGCTGCAATTTCATACATCAATCAACTTACATAATTTTATAAACAAAATAATTCAATTAAATATTATTCACTGCATAGTTAACCACGTGCAAATAATTTCCTTTTGAGTTTAACTTTGTGGAGACGATTTTATATACTGCAAATGTTCAAAGACGATGAATGACAGGAATATCTATGTGTGGTGCCACGTCTGCGATAAGATTGAGTGCAATCAGTCTCTTGTGTTTAAGATGCACTGATGCTGAAATATTTTGTTGGTACGAGTAATATACATCGTTCATCGACTTTTATATGATTGAGCTATTTTTCATCAAAAATATGATGACGGAAACGCGAACGGGAAACTTGTTGGCAACAACTCGTTGCTATCCATTGAAATCGATTATGAAGATATTCGTAACCTTATCGATAGAAAATAATCTTATATATATAATTCTCGTGTCACAGTAGGTACCTATTAGTTGCCTCTCTTCCGACACAACCTGACAAATTTTTATGAAATTTTGTTTGTGTATTTGGTAGGTCTGAGAATCGATTGTAATCTATTTTGTTTTAGCTGAGCAGCGGGTGAAACCGTGGGGCACAGCTAGTATTATATGAAATAGTGGTCTATGAGCTGAATGCGTTATGTTACTCGTTACTGTTTCAGGAGGTGAATTGAGATTGAGCTTCATTGGGTGATATACCGAGAACTTATCATGCAGATAAGTTCAGTTCAGTTTCAGTTCAAACCATCTTCGGTCAATATAATCAAGATTCATGAGTATTGATTTGCGATGAATTTTACCATATATTTTGTTGGTTCAATTCTCATACAATTTGATATAATCTCCCATAGGTATTTGCCTTTGGTCATTCGATTTAGTTATCATGAGTGAAGCAATAAATTTCATTCATTTATATTTAGGGGGTTAGGGTGATAATGTTTCAATTTCCCCCAATCACCAACATCACGTTCTTCTACAATCACTAGAGAGTTAAGTACAGATGTACCCAAAGTACGTCAATTTCATAACATTTAAATCTCCAGTTTTGTATAACCAATATGAAATATGATAATATTGGCCCCAACCTAGAACATGAAAGGGAAACTTTGTAACCAATTAACAACAAATTGATATCAAATTGAATAATTATGCAAATGAAACCCTTGGATTTATTTATTTAATTCTATAGATAGATAAGACTACCGGCCTTAATTAAACCCTACCTGACGAATGAATGACAAGTAGATTTAGTAAGACTTTAACAATGAATTGAGAGAATCTATTTACGACATAGATACGGTTCGTTACTTGTACGTCTTGTGCAAGTAATAAATTATCCGCTTTATTTATACTTGTCTAAGGTATTAATTCCATTAAAGCGTAGAATCATTACTGCAGTCTTGAAGATCGGAAATGATATGTTGAAGAGTGCCCCTATTCTATTGGGAATTTTTCACACTGCAATGCTTGCCTCGGTTCCATTTCGCTTCAAGTAGAGCCATCATTATAACTCATGTGATGCCAATTGACTGTTACATTCGCTCGACTTCACAAATATTAAAAATATGTTTAACAAAACATGTTGGTTCGCACAGTATAGAATAGAATTGCATGTACTTGTTGTTTGTTGTTTACACAACAAAAAGTTAGAATACATAGTTAAAAATTAAGCTTCATATAATTGAAATACAATATACATACATGCATCTTTTTTTGTAGACGGTCCCCATACTAGGAGTGCGAATTCTCCTGTATCGTGGGTGCGTTTACAAACATTTAAACTAAGCCAGACCCGGAAGAACTACCTGTAGGTCACACAAATATTTGGTCCGTACAAGGAACGAACCAGTGACTCGTAGCATAAGAGTCAAACGCTTAGTCCCTACGCCAACCGTGTGTCGGACTTTACGGATCAATGAATCTAGATGTTGAAAGATCAAAACTGCACAAAAATGTATTGACTAGTTCAAAAATATGTAAAACTAGAGAATGATAGATGTACAGACATATAGCAATTATTCATTTTCACTCTATAATCAACAGCTTCAAGAAACATTTGCATATCCTTACTTATTATCCTTACTAATATTAGAAAAGCGAAAGTGAGTTTGTTTGTTTGTTTCGTCTTCCCGCCTAAATTTCAAAACCGATTTTGATGAATTTTGGTACAGATATAGTTGGGACCCTGGAGACCGACAGGACATAGGGGGAGAAAGAGGGGGGAACTGTATGTGTGTGTCTGTTTGTGAGTCCGTCTCACTAGGCAAAACGGAGCGACGAATGACGTGATTTAAGTGGAGATAGTGGAAGAGATTGAGAGTGACATAGGCTACTTAACCCCCCCCCCCCCGTTCTCTAAAATGAGGGGTGGATGGGAGCGAAGCCGAGGACAAAAGCTAGTCTTATACATAAAAGCAAAAATCAGGTTTAGACTCACCCAATATAAACTCAAAAGGATGTATCAAATCCGTGTATACCCGTAAAATAAAATGGTACATATCAAGAAAAATGGATGCCAGACAAAATTGATGTAATATTACTTTTATTTGAACGGATTTGTACTTATATCTTGACTTTGACGGTCTTACGAGTTTCTATATTACAAAGAGAGTAAACAGAATCGATTTTTGTGATTCGTTTCTTGGAGTTTTGTGTTTTTTATAATCCAAACATTATATTTTTGAAACAGATTAACTGAGTTTCCCAAACAAAGTGTAACAGCGAACTTGTTAACCTTTTGGCAGTAAAGTTCACTAATTAATATCGATAAGAACTTTTTTGTCGTCCACAGCCTATCTGGTATATATCTAAAATATTCAAAGTTAGTCTGAAATCACAAATACCACCTGTAATCTGTAATCCCCGACAAATTGGGCAGAACTTTTTTTAAAACTTTACCTTACTCTAGGACTTTCTCCTGTATCGTGGGTGCGTTTACAAACATTTAAATTCACATACACAAACAGCCAGACCCAGAACAACTTTCTGTAGGCCATACAAATATTTGTTCCGTGCGGGAATCGAACCAGCAATACGCAGCGCAGTAGTCAATCGCTCAGCCACTGTGCCAACCTAACCCAAAATAGTCCTGTGTAATAACGCTATTGCCATCAACCGGGCACAAATCCAGACAACGCGGCTGCTATAGGGATATTCTTTATAAAAAAAAAAATTGGTTGTTTGTAAAGTAGGTTTACGATCGAGATGTTTACGTGATAACGTCTTATTGGTGATATAAGTTATCACCAATAAGACGATCGATCGATCGATCGCGCTCGTGAGGTTTTGGTGTGACACAAGTTTCTGAACATGTCACCCGACTAAAACGATTTTAAAGACGTTATCACGTCAAAAAACCCAATAACACTTAACCCTATCTGGGAATCGAACACAGAACCGCAGTCGTTCGAAGGCGTCAAAAATGTCTTACAAATATATTCACACAAATTCTGGAACTTTTCTCGGAACTTGTAATCACCGCACCATAAAATACGTGCTCATTTAGCAAGGACAAAATCTGAGGTCCAAAAATATCCTTCAACATTTACGATCTACCCAAGCTCATAGCTTAGCCTAAACTTCAAAGTACTTTTGCTTCCAACATTGTAGAAATATTAAAATGTCTTCCACAAACATTTACCAAGCAACGAAATTTTAATCTCCCCAAGAATGGTTAAGGTAAACAAAGTTTTCTTCAGATGTCTTTCGTTATAAGGCTTGCAATTATCTTCGTTTTTGTATTAAGTAGTGGTTATATTGAAATATCTTTTGTGTTACTTAATTGTTCGCGGTTTCTTTAAATCTGTTTGCAAGCATAAATTTTACTGACTTAGCAATAAGTTCGTTAATTTCAATTGTAATGCTCATTATTAAATACATTTCAATTGAAATATATTAACTTTTGAATTTTTGAAACCTCTTGCGAATTCCAAGGAATCTACTATTTAGTTTTGTAAAGCATTAATAATGATTCTATTAAGAAATTTATTGGAATCCGAATTGTTCATAATTGAAGAAATGACGATCCAATTGTTCAACATGCTATTGAACTGTTATAGTTATGTTATATATTTATGTGTAAGGGGTTTGCCTACTCAGCTTACGACGAAGACAGCGTCAATCTGGGGTTGGCATCAACCAACCTTAGTAACCCCAGACTATAACAGTTATCGACTACTCTTGTAAACATGTAGATTATCGCGTTATCCGTCAAGGATCCTATTTTTCTTTACAATATTTTTTTTTATGAAAAATTCAAACTACAAAAACAACAACAACTATTGACAATAATAACAGTCTTCCTGGTTTTCACTTAAAGAACATATTATTGATATTTTAGACCAATTATTTGTAGTTCGATTCTGTGCTGTTATCTTTATTTAAAATCTCCCAACAAATCAGTGTTTTTATAATAACTCCTGAAATCGTAACTCTCCCCAAAGTACATGGCATGTTAATTGATGAATAAATAATAAAAATCTTACTGATTAAAATGTCAAAGGTCTCATAATTAAAAGGTTTGTAACATCAAGAACGAAATATTTAAACTGTCCTAGTACTATGCCACAACAGTTTGTTTTTTTTTATTTCGGATGGGAAATCATCAAGTAACTTCCTACGCTCTGGGCGGAGCGCAGGGGAGTATCAGACTTTTACTGACTAAAACCAATCTATGTTCTTTGTTTTGCTCTTTGTGTTCCGAGGCCGCGGTATCTCTTTCGAACAACCCCCAATCCCGGACAACAGTCTGCTTTGAAAACCAATTATACCGAAAGTGTAGTTTTCGTTATGACTAAACTTAGAGTAGTTGAGGTAAGCATTAAAATGAATATTAATGACTCTGATCTACACGGAGCCACGGTTTGTTTATAAACAGAACATACTTTGAAACTTGTTCGAAGCGCAACTTGCAGGCAAAGTAAATAGAGGGGAAGTAGGTTATCTCCGGCCCAATTCGCGATATAATTGCCTACTGTCATAGGGTTGTCACTTTTAAGTTATAAGCTTGTTATTTAACCTGGCTGTCCGTACAAAAACACGGCCACGGAGCGGCACAAACTACGCCGCACGTAGGTACTGTCGCTTTGACCTGCCGTGACCTTGTTGCGCGCCGTATGATTTCGTATGCCTACTAAGTGTCCAACTCGTAACCTTTTATTAATATTTTTGGGACAAAATATAACATGGTGTAAAAACTATTGGAATCGATTCAGTTACTTATTCTGAACAAACTACATATATTCAGGTTTCGCATATACTAAAAATAATGTTGTATATAATTTAAAATTAGTCAATAACTTATTTTTAATTACGATTTCATAACTGTGGGTAGTTAGGTACTTAGTTAATATACCTACAATACTGAGAAATCGGCACAACTAAACGTAAACAAAGCAATAGCGGTAAATCAGTTGACAGATCAAAAGTACAAACATTCTAGTGGGAAGTAGACCTACCTACCTACCTACTTCGCGATAACTCGCGGTACTTCTTAGCGATAAGACCGCCATTGTAACCATAGATTTAACATCTTTTTGTAAAACAGTTTTGTTTCGTAGATTTTGGTGTGCAATAAAGTATATTCTATTCTATTCTATTCTACTTCCTCTGTGTGATAGAAAACTAATATGCTAATACAACAAAAAGAAGTCAGTAGGTAGGTAGGTAGGTATCTCATTATGAAGTAAAAAATTGAATTATGCTAGAATAAGTGAGTAGCTTACCTTTCCTGTTCAATAGGTAATTTAAACTGAGACAATTCTGGAATTGATGAATTATTAAGACACCCAAACACACAGCAATACTTTCTCCCGCGGTTATCAGACATTTTTTATTCGTTTAGCGGTGCCGAAAAGCCGTGACGCGCGAACCTCGTGCTGTGTTAGCCCCGACTGGCGCAGCGCGAAAGGAGCCGAGATTTTGTTTAGTGTGCGTGCGGCGACGCATAGATACTACGGCGCACACATACAAGCCGCGCGCTACGCGTTTGTATGAAGTTATCGTACTTCCCTCTTTATACTATGTTGCAGGTTTTTAACTGCGTTTCTTAGTAGCTCAGGTTTCATTAGAAAGTTCTAGTGTTTTAACTGAATAACAAATGCTAACAATGAGTTATCACTTTCCATGTTTTATAGACGTAAAGTGTCTGTTGAAAGGCTCAGACCTCATCTTCGTTGAGGTCATTCTTCTCTTTAAGTAGGTTCCGGTTTATTGGCTACGATCGAAGATCATCAGTTACGACTGTCAGATAAAATATTCTCTGATCAAATACTTTAACTTATACGGGTCTTTTTTTTTGGGGTGTGACATCATCAAATAACTTCCCCCGGAGCGGGGGGGCATGTCAGGCTTTCTCTGACTAAAACCCACCCATGTTCCTTATATTGCCCTTTACGTTCCGGGGCCGCGGTATCTCTTTCGAACAACCCGCAACCCCGGCAGGCGGAGGCTCTGGCAAGCCTCTCTGCTTTGCTGACATCTCTTTGAGGCGCGCGTGAATAACGAACGCGCCGTAGACACGGCCTGTCGTCAATAGACGAACGGACGGTGAGTTACCCATTGCTCACCGTCCACAGGCCCGCATCTACGGTGGCCGGCAGTCGTCTCTCGGCGCCCGGCGCTCGGGGCGTCTCCCGCAGACTAATACGGGTCTTGGTGTTACATTAATGATGAAAACATTTTCTCATCATTCATTAAGAAGTATGTAAAAATATAAAAAAAAGTGTAAAAAAGACGGCTTCAGACTCACGCACCGAGGGTTCCGTATAAACTTGCGACAGAAACAGCCATGTCTTTTGCCTACGTAGATTTAGAGAGTTGATTTTTTCACAGCACAAAGGGACCACAGAGTTGACTAAATGTTTTTAATTTCAACTCAATACCTTCACGCGTTCCCGAGATAAAGGGTCTTGACAGACAACTTGAAAGACGGATAACAACATGATCCTATAAGGATTTCGTTTTACACTTTTGAGGTAAGGAACCCTAAAGTACACCCTTCACTGTTTTTAATGATTTAATTATTTTTGTGTTTCTTCAAAAACGTCCTAAAACAAGTATTTCCATTAAAACTGCTACCCTTACCTAATTTTAACTTCGGTTACTTGAAAGAATCCCTATTGTAAACAACATAATTTTTAGCATTTTTCCCAATTTTCTCAGTATAACAAATATAGCAGCGCCATTTTAATTCAAGTGTCCATTTTCCTTTTGAGGGACGTAACCCTAAAAATGAATAAACGAATGAAAATTAAGATCGTATAGGACTATTGTCAAAAAAAATTTAATGTGGAAGGATCATTCAGTCTCCATACGGGACTATAGAAAACTTGAAGAGTGCTAAATCGAGAAAGTGCTAAAGTTACTAGGTAAGCGCTCCTGTTTCTCATTAGTTGCTCTCTTCAAAAAGACAGACAATATGGAGCTTAATTTATTTATTGTTAGAACAACTAAGACAGTCTCCAGACTTCTAAGGTAGTATCACTCCGTCTACGTTACATAAATTAGCTGTACGTTTAATTAATTTACTAAGTTATGACGACGTTTGTACAATATGGTTTGTCAGTGACATCTGGGTTGCCTTAATACAATTTACTGATACAGCTGTTAAGAATAATAAGAAATTAAATTCAGAATAAAGTGATTGTTTTCCTCTCTGAACTCATCAATATTTCCTCACTAAAATCGTCAATTTTATGTTTTACGACTACGACATTAATATTATTATAATTACGTCATATCAAAAAAGTTTTAACCAGTAGAAAATTTACAAAAATAAATCGCTCCTTTACACTATTTTTTCCAGCAAAACTATCATTAAAAATTCCTGTAAAATCAACCAATCCGCAACTATATCGCACCACAGCAATTTTAATCACATTTCGATCAGCTGTTGCAGGAGCCTGTCCTAGTCCCGGGGCACAGGGGAACGGGTCGAGGGGGGAAAAGGGGAACAACCGTTGAACTGGGTCACTAAACCAGACCAGTACGGAACCTATAAATAATATTGGGACACGTAGTTTAAATCTCGAACTGGTATCTTTTGGAAAATCCTCATTCACATCCTCAACGTGCTGATTTTGAATTTTGGTTGCCAGATTCAAAATTGAATATTGCGTGATGTTTTTTTAAAGGTTCGTGCAAAGAGTAATAACCTCTGAACTGGGTCACTGGACCAGCGCAAGTTGGGACCTATATATAAATCGGGACGCGTGATTTTGTGGCCATTGTGGTTATCCCATTGTATTTTGATGATGTGTTGAATTGTATTTCTGAAATTCTATTTATGTTTTCATTTGTTTTGTTTTCATTTAATAGTTATAAAGTAGGGGAATATCAAATAAACGATTGATGGACCGCGTTAGGAAACATTTGACTAGAAAGAAAGTGACGGATTAATAGAGAAATATTAGATACTGTTATTGCGTCATCCCACTGCTGGGCAAAAGCCTTTCTCCATGACTTCCAGTCGATACGATCAAGGACTAATGTGGACCACTGTTCATTGGTTTTATCCAGCTCATCCGCCATCTTCTACGAGGAAAGATGAAAAAAGAGAGACGTATTGGAAAAGAAAAAAACACGCTTCACCGACCCCAAATAAATATGAATTAGGGGACGAGAAAGAGAATGACATGATTTAAAAAAATAAGTCAAGAGTGTTCTGAATGTGAGACCACGCACCACACCTAAGCGTAGCTTCAATAACCATTGAGTTTAAAGAAATGGTAAGTCAGGATTGAGCGTAACCTTACTGTTCACTGGTTGGACCAGAATCAGATTAAATAATTTTATCATTCTACTCTTACTTGTTTGTAATGAATGGCCCCGTGAGTAATGTTTATGTTCAAAGGACTTTTACTACTCAGCCCGGCGAAACCGCTTTTAATTATCTACGGAAATTAATAAAACAGCCATATTTTTCTTCAGAGCCCTTTAAAAATACCGTCCACCAAATTGAGTAATTCCGTCATAACATTATCGGTATTGTTGACGAAAGTTATAGACACTTAAATTAAAATGGCGCTGCTATATTTGGTATTCTGAGAAAATTGAGAAATATGCTAAAAATAAATGTTGTTTGCAATAGGGATTCTTTTCAGTAGCCAAAGTTAAAAATAGGTAAGGGTAGCATTTTTAATGGAAATACTTATATTAGGACGTTTGAAGAAACACAAAAATAAATAATAAAATCATCAAAAACAGTGAGTGAACTATAGGGTACGGAACCCTAGCTACCTCAAAAGGGAAAGACGGACCCATTATTGGATCATTTTGTTATCCTTCTGTCTGTCTGCCAAGACCCTTTATCTCAGGAACGCGAGGAGGTACCAAGTTGAAATTAAAACCATAAACTCAACTCTGTAGTCCCTTTGTGCTGTTTTATTTTACTAATTTAATTTTACAAAAGATATGGCTGTTCATGTCACAAGTTTGTACGGAACACTCATGCCTGGTTTTTTTTAAATGACTAGATTTTTCTTTAAACCGCTTTTTAGTACCATAAAGACGCCCTATAATATACTGACCTTATTGGTCTAAAAAAATATTGTTATACCCACCATCCAAAGGTTGTCTTGAAAAGATCGCTTTTGGGGATGAGCCCGCTCATTGTGTCACCCTATTTATAAGTTCTATACTGTAATTCTTGTAATTTGTATGGTGTTCATAATAAAGATTATTCTATCTATCCACCAATACAATTTCGCAACAAAAATCTGGTTTTCACTTAGCCGCAAAACTTACTCTTAGCCGTCACGACGTCACGTCAGGAGCACTCTCCATGACGAGGGTCTGATATCAGGGCTTAACATCTATCGACAACCCGACGTTACGGTTTTTTTTATTAAAACTCTATTAAAGCAAAACTGAAAGGTTAATAATCACTATGACACATTTACATTTAATGATGGCTTTAAATCTTCAGAATGGAGTTTATTTTCTCAATGAACTAACTTATAAAAAAACTAAATAATAGCGTCAAAAATTAATGTCTGCGCGATTAGTCTCTGGCCAAAATAAAAACCAGCCCTTGGGTCACGGGAAATATCAACTAAACGTTTAGAAATATCCTTTAAAAGCACAAGGACCCCATGGTACCCAGAATTTCAACCCCAAACGGTACGAAGAAATACTTATTTTGAATCGCTAGCGATTCGAATTTGAATCGAGCTAACACTTATGACTTTCCATCAGTGGTCACTCAAAAACCGCTTACTCTAGATACAGGCATTCATTCTACGGCTAAATCATAGCTGATCAATTTCTAGTCCATCTTAAAATAATCTGGAGGTTAACCGACTAAAGCAGACGTTATAATCATAACAATTGCCTTCTTTGAAAAATGAATGGGTACTTGAATGGCAGTTACTTGTGAATGATGGGCACCCAATTCGCAAGTAACTGCCATTCAAGTACCCATTGGGTCTTGTTCATGGGGTATTAGAAGAGATAAAAACTGATAAATCCAATATAACGGGGGTTATATTTCAGAATTGGATGGCAGAGTATTTTTATACCAAGTAACTTTTTCGGGAAGTTTAAATACGTGACTTGTACTTTGATCAACATAACGTAAGATCGATACAAATACTTGAAAGAAACAAACCTAATTTATTTCTACAAACAACTATATGTCGTGTAGTTTCATTTTGTAGTAGACAGAAGTTAGGGTTTTGTAAATTGTTTTTTCTTCTCATAAAAGCTCATCTTCTAAGAAATATATATTAGGAAAAAATATATTATCCGGGTCTTAGTGAATTTTGTTTGTAGTTCGATTTAATCCTATACGCCACTAAGTTGTCTGAGTACTTGAGTAGTCTTTTATCCCATATAGTGAACCGGATTTTCGTTGTATATTTGATAATAAATGTAAAGTTGCTAAGCCGCTACTGTTAGGACATATAATTAGTATGTTTAAATGCAGGATTATTCCTATTACTTTATTTTTATTTGAGGCTCAGACTTTTATTGACTAAAAGCCACCATGTTCCTTCTTTTGGCCTTTATGTTCCGGAACCGCGGAATCTACATATTATTAACTGATAACCCTGGCCTGTAGCAGCCATGAGCCAGGGATAAACATATAGACAAATCAACAGTTGCATGTTCCTTATGCTTTGTAGGTACATTCAATCAATATTGATTCATTTCGTTTGAAATAAAAAACTATTTTTTCACTTATTTTCCAAAAAGTAGTGAAGGTATTTTTCATGGCCACTAAACTTTACTTAACTGCATCTGGCAAACAATCCGCAACATGTTTATTCCTGTATTACGATTTCCAAAACCTATATTTCATTCAGTAAACAGATGGGTAAAGGTTGATCATAGGCGGGTTCTCCGAATATGTAAATGCATAATTATGTGTGTCTCCGGTTTAACGGCACGGTTGGCTCAGTGGTTGAGTGATCGGCTGCTGCGCTGCGTGTCGCGGATTTGATCCCCGCACGAAACAAATATTTGTCTGTGTATATGATCCGCTAATAGTTGTTTCGGGTCTGGTTGTGAGTTTAAATGTTTGTAAACGCACGCACGATACATTCATAGTGTGGGGCAATGTTCTTAAAAAAATCGTTTATAGTCAGTCTAAATATGTATGTATACTTGATACCATTAAAATGTTATCCAGGGAAAATATCAACCACTTAAGTCAAGCTCTTATGAAAGAAAACATATGGATAGCTATTTACCCAGCCCCACCTGTTTGCTATTACTTACCTTATAAGCATCTGCTTAATATATAAATGCCTTAGATACATATATCTAAAGGTATTAATAGGGGGTTTGACATTCCATTATCTACGCCCTTTTGTTATTTAGAGCTCCTCCAATTCTCCTTTTTATCTTCTTATTCATTAAATTGCCGGTTTGACATACAGGTAGATAATGCAAGTGGTTTGCTTTTATAAGATCTTTGTAAATGGTTTGATCTCACTGATTTAATAAACTCCTTATCAAATTGACTTTAAGGTAATTTTTACTTTAGAAACTTAACTGATATTACTACGTCTTACTGACCATGTAATCAACTAATGGTTCAGTAATCAAAGTTTGAGAAGTCACACAGAAGTCATTCGTGCCCAAATCTCTAGTTCAAGAACAACTTTAAATTGGGGATAATTGAGTCTGCCGAAATCCATCAAAAGTTGGTGATTGATTCCTATGTTTAACAAGATAACTTAGAAAAATCTTTCAGACATTGATAGGGTCGAGGATTTATTGAAAAAAATAAAAGATTTGGCGCTCAATCGGGAAATATAAAGAACCAGCGAAGTCTTTGATTAAAAGTTTTCATTTTATCGTGTAAATTGATTTTCTGGTTATAATAATATCCCGGTCGAATTTCGCTTAGTGAGATATATCTCAATACACATTACACAGAAGGAGTGCAGACACAGACACACTCTATCAGTAGGTACATTTTTTATTGTCCTACATAAAGCACAAAATCAAATCATGCACGTTTCTATGGTCACGACCACGCTTGAGGTAGGTCATGTATATACAAAACGTACATAAATCGAACATGCACTAGAATATTTTCTGTCCTTCATTCAATTTTGATAGTAGATACACAATTCCACTGTCAGTAGGTGTGGTTAAACCGGCAAGACCGGACCTTGGGCACCGGACTAACAGATAATGTGCTGAAATAATTGTTTTAGTCTGGTGTCCATTGCCAACCTGAGTTTGCAGCCCCAATCTGACAAAAATACCTCTAAACCTACATTTTGGAGATGATTTGAAGATTTTGCCACTGTATATAAAGTCTAGTACATGCTTTGAACCTTTTTATTACAGTTTTATTGGTTTTAGTTGTAACTATGTAAAAAAATCTATAAAGTTCTGGACGAATTCAAATTCATCAAAAACTTCTAAACTTCTTTGCGATTGAGCTGAAATTTTGTCACATATGACGTCAATAAAAAAATCTAATACGGCGGATTCTCAAAGATGGCGGACGAATCATTTTTATGCATACCCATGAAATAGGTATTAAATGAAAGGGTTGGCTGCGACGAGTGCGAAAAAGTGTGTTATTAGTAAACTTTTAATTTATTACGGGAATTGGTCTTCTGTTATCAGTTTCCCTACTTAACAATGACTAGTAATCGAAAACCCTTTATTCCACAATACCGCTACTTTGTCCTTATAAGTCTTCTGTGTTCGACCCTCGCCAGATTTTCCCACCTCCTCCTCACTTACTTTCTTAGAGTATTATTGAACGTATAGGCTTCCCTGGTTTCGTTTACTTCGGCGTGTATTTCTTCGTCAATGTTTGAGGTAATATGAAACGATAAGGATAACGATCAAATGTATTGAAAGGAACAAAACTCTGACGTATTTATTGGTTTAATTCAAATATATTCTAATATTTACGAAGTTTATTTTTTTGTAAAATTATGTTGTTTGATTTTATGAGAATACTTATAAGAAATTTGAAATAACGATTTTTTTGTGTTTATTTTTTTGCGTTGCGTATATACCCCCGTATATATCAGTCAAGTATAAAATAAGTTTTCATATTAAAACAATTTGAAAGAATAATGGCAAAGCGCTAGAAAAAAAAAGAATAATATTCGTCACCGTTGTTAAAGAGTCCTTTGACCAAAAGCACGAAGAGAGCAGTATTCAATTATCGTAAGAGGTCATTCTGTAGTTTTTGCCTAGCCCCATGGAAAAAAATAACTTTAATGTCTGGTAAAGATGTTCTTCTGAT
This sequence comes from Ochropleura plecta, assembly GCA_905475445.1. NCBI lineage: Eukaryota > Metazoa > Arthropoda > Insecta > Lepidoptera > Noctuidae > Ochropleura > Ochropleura plecta. Next base: position 12,243,255 of record FR997731.1, on the reverse strand, counting down.
CAATTTTTTTTTAATTATATTTCGGCTGGAGCCAGGACTTGGTGAAGGCAAGTGGCCTCATGAGGTCATCCGGGCAGGACCTTGACCGATTCTCGGACATGTTGTATCAAAAACCTCAGTATATTGTTGATAACTGATTTATTAATACAAAATTACAATCAACTAATCGTTTCACTAATAAACTTTCACAATAAATTGTATTTATGACTCAGGTGTGATCCGCATCACAATTCCGAGGTGTTGACACTGCGACTGCTTCGGTAAAAACTGACTCGTGCCCGCTAGCGCGCCGCCTTATATTACTCGTCCCCCACCTCGCCTGACTCATGGAGTGGTACGGTGATGTCACATTCGCACGTGCACAACGCACGTGCGCTGTTACAGCTGTGTTTGCTTCCTTCGCGCCGACACGGCCATTCTGCACAAAGGTCGCCCTCGACCTTAAACAAAGAAAAACTGCGCAGAATATCAAGGTTCAACTATGTCACACATTACAAACGTAAGGAGGTTCCTGTCCTCATCTTACATACGATACACATTGGGAAGTAAGGAGGCCCCTGTCCTCAACTTACGGATAAAGCATACTTGCAAACATAAGGAGGCCCCTGTCCTCAACTTACGTCCAGTACATACCACAAAGTAAGGAGGCCCCTGTCCTCAACTTACACATACTTGCAAACATAAGGAGGCCCCTGTCCTCAACTTACGTCCAGTACACACCACAAAGTAAGGAGGCCCCTGTCCTCAACTTACACTCAACACACATACTTGCAAACATAAGGAGGCCCCTGTCCTCAACTTACGTCCAGTACACACCACAAAGTAAGGAGGCCCCTGTCCTCAACTTACACTCAATACACATACTGCAACCATAAGGAGGCCCCTGTCCTCAACTTACGTCCAGTATGTACTACAAAGTAAGGAGGCCCCTGTCCTCAACTTACGTTTAATACATATCGCAAAGTAAGGAGGCCCCTGTCCTCAACTTACGTCCAATATATATTGCAAAAATAAGGAGGCAATTGTCCTCAACTTATATTATGAACAAGTTATGCAATACTTTTAGAACAGTTATGGAGTAATGAAGTTTATTACCTTTACTACTGTAGACCTTCCTCCTGAAGTTGAGTCGAATCGTTAGTCAGCCGGTTCTCGTTTGGTTCTGGTATTGCAATTAGCAATAAGACTGCCAAGACTGACTGAGTTGGACAGTGTAGTCTGTCTACACTCGGTCGTTCCGCTAGTTACTAGTTAACTGCATCCCTTCTACGAGCGTGTCCAAGAGCGCGCGCGGCATGGCGCGAAGACGAATTCTTAGATGGCGCTGTTTGCATTGTGCCATCAATCCACGACACGGCCATCCCTGACTAGCACCCGTCTTCGAGTGTAGTTCCTGTGGACAAAATATGCTCAAAGAGTAATCTAGCTCGGCTATCCTGCCAATAGAAACAAAAGGTATCTGGGTTCAGTTATTAACTCAAATGGTTTTACAATGCCCTGTCACAGTGCTTCCTGCACCACATAATTCATTGAAAAGAAATCCGATCAACAAGTTACAAAACAAAGTAAATCTAACAATTCTGTTACTTTTATTATAGTTCATAAGCAATGCATACTCAAATCTAATTCTTGAGGAACTTTGTGATCGTGGATCTTCCTCACACGATCATGAGGGTATTTGTATATTCGCTTAGAGTCAAGCGCTTTTAGTAGGTATCTATCCCCGTCTAACACTTCAATGATCTTAAATAGGCCTTTGAATTTAGTATCTAATTGTTTGATTCCTTTTCCTCAATTCAATTAAATAATCGTTAACAACTAACTTAGAAACCTGAGCCTTATTTTTATAAAATCGATTTTTATCGCAATTAGCATTTTTGCAATATTCTGTGTCGCACGCTCTCTCATCTCATCTAAATTAACGTCAGTCACGTCATCATCAACGGTCACTAAGCCAAGAGGACGTGCTACCCCTCCGATCATTAACTCAAAAGGGCCAGATTCAGTCACCCTATCAATGGTAGAGTAAATGGCCAACTGAACCTCTCCCAATGGTTCCTGCCAAGAGCCGTCACGACTAGTCTTTTCAGTTGTCAACATAATCTTTGATGAGAGAGCATTCGGCACCAGAATCGTAATAAAAATGGATACGACTCACCAGAATTCATCAGCGTACCGCTGGGATTACCGACGTGTTGCACCACCATCACAGAATGCCGCAAAGCTACTGGCGTTAATACCTCCTCCTGCTCCTCGGCCAAATAAATTTAACCCTCTCAGCTTCATCTGCCATCCTCCCGAAGTAGGACGACTCAACATGTCCAGTCCCGCCACAGCAATTACACTCGGGCTCCGGACGCTCTGCGCGGCTCAAGGACTCGCTGGAACCAACGGCCCAAAACCGCCCGACCGCGTCCTTCCACTGCCCCTGCCACAATGTGCCCGTACATGTCCTGGCTTAGTCACAATAAATGAGACCACAAGAGCCATTGTAGCGAAGGGCTGCCCTCTAGGGGGCGTCCTCTCGCCCCTACTATGGAACCTAATAGCGGATAGCCTAATCCGATGCCTAAACGCCGAAGGCTTTTACACCATAGGCTACGCCGACGACATCGCTACCTGATGCGCCAAGCCCTAAGAATAATGGAAAAATGGTACGAAGAATACGAGCTAACCGTAAACCCCTCCAAAACCGAACTAGTCTTTTTTACTAGAAGAGGAAACTGACAACACTACAGCTGCCGATTTTCTTCGGCACCACGCTAAGCCTAGCAACTGAAACCTGGTCGTTTATCTGGACAAACAACTAAATTGGGCAACACACGGACTATATCACCACCAAAGCTAGCATATCCCTATAGCAGTACAAAAGACTACTCGGCAGGAATTGGGGTATAAGCCCCAAAATTATGCACAGGCTGTACCCCACAGTCATCAGACCCATAATAACATACGGCTGATGATGATGGCCCAGAACAGAACTGAGCACGACCCAAAACTGCAACGCCTTGCCCGTGTAGCGATCACCAGTAGCATGAGAACCGCACTAACAGCAGCCCTACAAACAATGCTAGGGCTCTCGCCCCTACATCTCGCGGTACAGGAGGAAGCGGCTTCAGACTAGAAGTCTCTGGCACACTGAGTAATGACTCCAGGATAAAGCACACCAAAATCAAAGCAGGAGCTGTCTAAAGGCAACCCCTGTTAGCAGCACCGACCGATAAGATCACCAAGATACATTGCCTCCAAAAACATTACAACATACAGATCACGGAGGAACCATGAGAATACTCGGGACCAAACAAACTGAGAAAATATACAGATGGCTCGAAAACTAGAACAGGAACAAGGGTTGGGGTCTTCTCCTACGACATATACATTAAAATTTCTAAACCACTCGAAACGCTCAACACAGACTAACAGGCTGAATGTATGGGCATCATTCAGGCCGTCGTAGCCATCGAGGCCAGTGGAGTCGCGGACACCAACATCCGAATACTCTACGACAGTACCTCTGTTCTCCAGTCCCTAAACAATAGCTGCTTCAACACAGCTCTAATATACGAATGCCACAACCTACTAGAACGAATGACCGCACACAACCGCAATACAGTAACCTTATAATGGATCCAAGGACACAGTGGCTCCCTAGGCAACGACGCAGCGAATGAACTCGTCAGACGGGCGTCCATCTCTCCAGCACTAGGACCGGAGCCAATTGAACCCATCCCTTTCAGCCAGATAAGCAGCTGGCTGAAGAAACACCTTTTCGAATGTACAGGAATCACTGAAATCCGGAAAGTGACACTGGGTACACTAGGGTCACTTGCGGACGGACGCCCTCAAGAACCCATCTGCTTCTGGAAGGAGGTGGGCTGGCTAGAGTAGCGGCCACCAGGTACACGGCATACGCACAATGGTCCACTGCAAGGACTAGGAGTGGAAACCGGACCCCCCCCCCAAGAAGCGGAGTCCACATGAAGAAAAAGAAGATGTCCTGCTTCCCACACCCATAACAAAGCATACGACCGTCTCCAATGCTTCCCAATCCCGGTCGCTTTGCAGGTGTTTCACCCCGTCGAAGCTCTCGCTGTTCGACAGCAGCCGCCACCGAAACCAATTCGGGAACTGAGGAACATTAACCAGACAACAAACGCAATCTAAGGAACTCATCGTTGACGCAGCCAATCATGGCCCCCACAGCATCCCCGTCCTTGTCACCATCAATGACCCGTCTCCAGACAGGGGCCCGGTTGTCGCCAAAGGCACCGGTACCCTCCTCCATGTGAGCACTCGGAGCCGAGGAAGCTCCGAGGTCCATCCCACTTCTGATTTCGGCTGGAGCCAGGACTTGGTGAAGGCAAGTGGCCTCATGAGGTCATCCGGGCAGGACCTTGACCGATTCTCGGACATGTTGTATCAAAAACCTCAGTATATTGTTGATAACTGATTTATTAATACAAAATTACAATCAACTAATCGTTTCACTAATAAACTTTCACAATAAATTGTATTTATGACTCAGGTGTGATCCGCATCACAATTCCGAGGTGTTGACACTGCGACTGCTTCGGTAAAAACTGACTCGTGCCCGCTAGCGCGCCGCCTTATATTACTCGTCCCCCACCTCGCCTGACTCATGGAGTGGTACGGTGATGTCACATTCGCACGTGCACAACGCACGTGCGCTGTTACAGCTGTGTTTGCTTCCTTCGCGCCGACATATAACTTTCGGCAGTATTCAACACATTAATCCTTACCGCCATAAAAATGCGGTGGAACAAAATTTTCCTTTAAAATAAAAGGCACGTTCTCTTTGTCAACAGATCGCGATGGCAGCTATGTGGTTGACATTTATGCTAGTCCTCGTGAGTACATCCTACGTGTTTGGAGCCCCAGCACACACAGGTAACTATTTAACTTACAGTTTCCGACGGATTCGGAACGTTTCGCGGAATTCAGAAGTAGTTTCGAAACTCTGTCTCGATTGTTGGGTCAATATCTTGAAAGTTTTCATCGAATCACTAAGAAGAATTTCGGAGAAAAGAGTTTATAACGTACCAGTTTCAATTCTTTGGTAAAAATAGTTGTAACAAAGAATTGAAATAGTTTAATTTATGTAGCAATGACAAAAGTGTTGGTATTTAGGTGTGAATAATTTAATTACTGAAAAACATAAAAAAAAATCTGAATTGTTAATTCAGATTTTTTTGGATCTATATACTTGGATCAATATTGCAAAATAAAAATTAAAATACCTAAAATCAACATTATTAAAATTAATTAACTATAGAATTCGAACATTGGAATCGCTTTAAATGAATTTGTAACATAATCATTTAAAATAACTGGGTAAAATGGCCCGAGCTCCGTTGCCCTCATCCTACTTTCCACTTCTAAAATGCTAATTAAATTACTACGGAGTCCGTACATTTGGGAGACTGCAAACGTTTAAAAGGAAAATCACCAAGAAATGCAAAAGTTAATTGTATTTTACAAATTTAGTAGCATAGTAATCGAACCGGTCCACGTTTAAATTCTGAGATAATGTTAACATTCTGGGAAATTCTCGAACTGTTCGCACGTTTAAAACAAATATTTATACAGAAATACACAACAACAAATATTTTGTCAGAACTTTCCATACCAGCAAATGAATATGTATTTAAAACTCACAACTACAAATAATTATGATAATTTAATGACTTTTCAGAAAACCCAATTATTTTTATCGGTGTCTGTTATTAAATGTGTAATTGTAAAATCAATCTGTTTTATACCCGAAGCTGAGAATTAACATTCAAGGATTATAACAGTTTACAAAAAAAAAAAAACTATGACTTGTCCGTTCAGAAACTCTAACGAGAGGTGACAGATAGCCAAATAATATCCATAAAAGGTATCCTCTTTCAACCTACGCCGTAGATCGTAGGCTGCGTAACTGCGTTGGTTCTACGCAGTTTCTAAACACTTAACCTGAAAATAAACTGCGCTCAAACAATGAAACTTCTGCCGTCCTATGTAAATAAGTTCTAGTAGTATCGACCTCCCTCAAACGGATACTGGTATCCCGGACTAACAAACTACACTGCTGTAGTTTAAGAGCTGGGATGTTGGAAACCACTAAAATAATACCGGAGCTAAAATGTGCATAATAGTTTGCTGAACACCAAAGGCGAAAGGACCCACCCTCCTCATATTTTTGGGCTACTTTCAAAAGTTATAATATTTACAATAAGAATAAAAAAACTGTTGATTACCTTATGCTCTCTCCTTATGTTTTCTTTCTTTCTCTATTCAAATAATACTTTTGTTTTTTTTTAATGAACGTCAAAATATATTGCCCATTTTGGGTGATCTTCTTTGTGAAGCTCAACAGTGATAATGCAATAAGAGAGAAAGCTTGTTTTTTAAACTCGTTTTTCATTATATTTAGTAGTTTTTAGTTCGACACTTTTTAGTTTCTATATGTACTGTTTTTCCCTTTGTGGTTTGAATAGCAAAACAACTTTAAATCGTATGAATATAGATTTCCATACGTCATCTCCATTATCCATACACACCGAACTAGAGTGACAGCCAATCTCTTCGTATAATAGAAATTCGGTTCAATTGATATAATGGACTGACAATATAATTTTCGGACATCAGTTTTAAAATTTTGACAATAAAATGTAAAATTTTTTGAAAAATCAAATAAGTTGTGACGTGTAGGTACTTCAACAATTTATTTATTTGGGTCTGAGTAAGCGCAGTCCCAAAAGTATTCGTCTATGTTCATTTTCGCAGAATGATGTATATATATATATATTTAAATATATAATCTCTATTTCAAACATTTGTTTTGAATAACTTTTGTTTGTTTTAAAATGAAATATCACGTTTATTTAAAACTTATTTAGAAATTTGATAAAAGATTTTTATATCGATAAGCCAAAGTTATTATTTAATTTTCCAGTGTCGGCCTGAGCTGAAAACAATTTGAAGGACTAGAATATGCCGCTTGAAATCAGATGCAGACAAATAAAATCACACAAATCCAGCCAATTCAGAAGCCACTTTAAAAAAAAACACCCCTTTATAGCTGACCTACCAGAAATTTCCATTCTTAATCCCTTAGGATTATTTTTACGTAACCATTATGACGTATTTTCATATTCGCTGCTCTTGACATTGACTCTTTTACAGGATTATACTTTGTTATAACGCATAACCTATGGACACTGGATATGACAGGCTAATCCTGACTTATATTTTTTCATTATTTGTGTCGTTCGTTTTTTGTTTCCTTACCTTGAAGTGACAGGGGTTGATCACTACATAAATACACAAACACATAATTGAAACCTTTATTCTGGAACTATACTCTGTCAAACAGAATTTAAACTGGCCAATTTCAAGCTAATCCCTATTCCAATTTAGTTTTTGATTGAAATTCATACTATGATGTTCCAGAATACGGGTTTTAGGCACTTATTAAAATTTCACTATTGCCCATTATAAAACGATATTTTATCTCCTAAAGCTTGCATTTGGTTGTGGTAAAACCAGTAATCAACCTGTGGACTGCTAAGCTTTTATGTTGGTAATGAAAATGCTTATATTGTAAAATGCGTGGAACACATTTTTTATTTTCATTTTGCTAGCCGAAAACCTCTAACTACATTAATAATAAAGCCATTTATCTTAAATCTAGAAACAATATTTTTTTTTTCTTATATTTTAACTAAACGTATTCTAGTATTGCTAATTGCCAATCGACAAAGGCCTCCTCCAACCTTTTGTATTCTGACCTTTGCCTAACTAAATTGCACCAAGAAAAACTGTCTTAGGAAGAAAAAGTTTAACCGTTATCAGGCCATGTCCTTGTCCAACTTGAAAGTCGAGGCTTATCTCACTTTCCTAAGTTAACTTTCAACTGAGCATGTTCACACTATCTGACGTTATTCAGTCAAGCAAAACTGACCTTAGTAAGTAATCTCTTAATGATAACCACTCGTTATAGTTTATGCTCGTACAGTCTATCCAAAGGTTGTTTGGAAGATATCGCTATCAGTGAAGACCCCCATTGTAACCATAGAATTAGCAAATTCTGTAAAACAGTTGTGTTTAAACCTTTGCGCGACAAAGTGTGCAGACGGGTGCAAAGTTTACATACATTGTTACCCTACATTTTTGTAAATAATTGTGCAACGGTTTAAATTAACACAATAAGTGTGTGGTGTACAATAACGTTCGTTATTGCAAAATTAAGTGGAGACACTAAGGAGCTGAGTAGCGAGTGACACCGCTGTAAGTAAACGTAGTATATTTATTACTATTCTAAAACGACAAAAGATTTTTGAAATTATTTTTCTGCGCTCTGAGTTTCCCAAATTGTCTTAATTTAAAATAGAAAATGTCTTATTCATATATGAACATTTCTGCGTTTGGATAACGTCATATTCAAACAATACGAAGCCAAGATTACATATGCTTTGTCTTAGATGGAAACTGTGGGCACTATTCATTACAACACATCTATTCATTACATACAGATGTATGTATATACCCATACATTAGCAGATTGTTGGTAACCTTGGCAAAGCCCGAGCCGTTTAATTAAGGCATCAATGGTTTACTGCGTCAATGGCGCTGACGTAGGTGGTAAGGTATGCAAATTTAACGACGGAACCATACGAATAGGTAACAACTGCAAATCGCTCGATAGCTTTCTAGTTTTGCATGACAAAGTTTTTCCTTTCGTTGATGTTATAAATGCTTACAATTTTTATTGGCATCTGGCAATTATTCAGTATTCATTTAAATGGCAATTCCAAGGTCCTAAAAACTTGATTTTAAAAGCCAAAGGGTTGTCAGAGTTTTGGTCTTTACTAGACATTGACAACTACCATAGACAACAACCGAGACTGACGTTAAGTTTTAATGAGCTCTCTGATGCGCGGAGAAATCTTGTTGTAAAGAATAGTTGTGTGTATTTATGTATCTATCCCCGCCATAGATACACATTTTAGGTCAGCATGACTTTGCCGGTTTTTTCGCCCTGAGACGAAAGCGAAATAAAGGACTGTAGGTTACGACATATCTTCGGATTAGCTTTATTTAAAAAAAAAAACTGCCGTATCCGTTGTGCCGGCCTAAACAAGAGTGTAGCGTCCTTTTTTACTAATTGCGTTATCACTAAGGTCATACATAGTGATAGTGGCTAAAAAAGACAAGAAAAAACCGGCCAAGTGCGAGTCGAAGTCGGGCACCGAGGTTTCCATGGGTATATTATCTTTTGAGTGTGTAGACTAAGAGTTGATTTTTTCACTGCTCTAAGGGATCACAGATTCAATTCAAAGACTCCACGCGTTCCTCAGATAAAAAATTCAAGACCCTTTATCTCAAGAACGCGTGGAATTATCAAGTTCAGACAGACCGACAACAAAATGATCCTATTAGGGTTCTGTTTTTTCCTTTTGAAGTCTATATGGAACCCTAAAAAACGGTGTTTGCCCTAGTAGATCTACATCTACAAAAACAACTGTAATTTACTCACAATCCCCTATTCAGTAGCATGTCATGCATATTAAATGCATGGTATACTTACAAGGCTATTTTCGTGGCTGCAAATGTCAAAGAGACAAGACGATTTACGTTGTGGCGCGACGCTCATTTCGTGGTAATTCGGAAACACGACAATGTCCGAAGAATTGTCTTGTATTTTTATTAATGGAAATTAAATGGTCTGTATTGATTGTAGCAGGTTAGGGACATTGAAAAGGTGGATATAAAAGTCTTACCAACGTTTTTTCCACTCACTTAGGCAAATTGTTACTTAAATATTTGAGGCAACAACGTGTATTGGCTGGAGTAAGATGTTTGTGTTATTAATATGTTACATTTTGAGATCTAGAGGTCGTAATTAATTGTGATGCCGCTAGCGTAGGACGCGGCCTTTAGTAAATGTCATGAGGGACGCAATTACTTTAAAAATATACCGAATATTATATAACTGATTTTCCTGAAAATGGTATTCCGAATTTAGTACATTTTTTTGGAATAGAATGCAGTTCGGCTGCTATTTTTATTCGTCTGAAAATATACAATTTTTTTTTGTAATCTAACAAATTTTGATAATATCATTCAATAAATTGAAACTAGCACAATTTGTTCCTCTCTCGTAAACAAAAAATAGCTTTGCAATATTCCAGTTTACCCTTCTGAAAATTCATTTCCTTTTGAACCCTAATGAGTTAAGGAATATTAAGTAGAAAGAGCCAATTCTGCTTTGTTACGAACGAGTTACCGCATTTCTCCTAATAACAACAACAACAGAACAACTAGGACAGTGTGTTAACAACCAGTTCACGAACTACTCCATTACATGAACTGGTTAATTTTACGACTGTTTTTATTTTCTGCGGTTGCGTAGCTGTTGGTGTGGGTGGTTTATGTGTGAGCATGTTCACCCAGGGGTGTCGGGAATGAAAAGACAACAGAATTTTTCTGCGTTTGCAGATTAGTGAAATAAATGTAGAAAATATTATGTACCTACGTGTTTATGAAAAACCAACTTTATACTTATTCATATAAACGTTGAGTTTGCGTTAACATTTTTATGACTGTTTTCACGATAGTAGTAAGTTAATGTGCACATTTAAAAATAAATATTCGTTTCATTAGAAATAATATAAATTGGAAATATAATATGAAAAGACTTTCTTTTTTGCGGATGGGAATTTATCAAATAACTTCCCCCGCTCTGGGCGGAGTGGGGGGAGTGTCAGACTTGTACTGACTAAACCTATGTTCCTTTTATTACCCTTTACGTTGCGGAACCGCGGTATCTCTTTCGATCAACCCGCAACCCCGGCAGGATATGAAAAGACTTTACATCGATAAATAAAAGATTTTGGACGAAGTGTCCAAACCAGTCAACTACCGAGTCAACCAGTCTTACCAATGAGTATCGTATCACCTAGTTGTTAATAGGTTGTAGAGGTCAGATACGCAGCATGTATAATACTGGTTGTATTAAGCATCGAAAAATAAGTCATGTTATCGATAAACAGCGGCAAATAAAAGATTTCGGACAGCATGTCCAACATCTGCGTAAACTTTTATAAACTATGCTGCATCTCGTTACACCGAGTCCGGCTCAAACATAGTACTCCAAATGCTAATTTTCGAGTCACTGCCTTCTTTCTTCGAGTCACTTATAATAATATTGTAATTTAAAAGAGTGTCCATGGAGTTTCTTGCCCATTCTTCTTCATAGAGATCAACGCTTTGGAATGGGCAACTACAGTACCTTCACAAGTTATTATGTCTTGTGACCGGGACCGAGAGCGTTTAGCTTCATAATTTTGTCTCTCGACATTCAAAAGTGCCTGTAATAGTAATTGAAATAAATGATTTTGAGTTTTGTGTATCTTTGACAGTCGTAACGGGTTGTCAGAGATCTGAACGTTTGCTATCATAATATGCAGCACCTGAGTTGTGGAAGTCAGCTAGGTAGGTTGTTATTCCATGTAAAACACTTATTCTATATATGACGATCACAACATAGTTTTGAAAAAGTTTGGCAGAATTGAATTTTATTTTGCAAATATGGGTAATACACAATAGGGGGAATATTACCATTCGGGTTGCAACATTTTTTTTAACATAAGAATTATACATTCAAGAAATAAAAACTTGATTCAATAAATGTTTCCTCCGTTAGGAACTGAGCAGATGATGTTGGTATATGAATAAATATTAACAGACAATACGATGTAAGTAATATTGAATGTATTCACTAAATAATTCACGTATGCGTATCGCCTACATATCAGTCTATTAATTAAACACAAGAACCTTGATCCAGACACAAAATATTACCTAACTTGTTTTCTTCGGGTTAAGTTACATACTCGGTAGCTGTTTGGTTGGTTTTAGTTAGGTTTTCTAATACATCATATTATCAAAAGTTGTAAGAAATACAAAGATAGGTTATCTACCACTATGTTTACCTTTATTTTGTGTATTATGTAAAACTGCCTTAATAAAACACACTTTAAGTAAAATAATGAGCCGCCTGCCGGGGCTGCGGGTTATTCATAAGAGATACCGCGGCCCCTGAACATAAATTTCTTAAGAAGGAACATGGGTGGGTTTTAGTCAGTACAAGTCTGACATTATTGACTTGAGTCTGGTAGACGCCTGAATGTGGTTGCTTTATTTGGTAGTGAGTAGCTATTTATGTTTGATATGAACCAATTTCCCCGCTTTCGAGCAGGGAAATTTGATGATTTCAAATCCCCAAAAAAAATGAGTCTGTAATTATCGTTGCAGCTGGCGTTCTATTGTTTCTACCTACCCCTGTAGGAAAGAGGCTTGAATTTATGTATGTATAAAAACAGAAAAACTTTTGAACATTGACGGCACGATTGGCGCAGTGGCTAAACGATTGACTGCTGCGCTACGTGTCGCAGGTGCGATTCCCGCACGGAACAAATATTTATATGGTCTACAAATAGTTGTTTCGGGTCTGGCTGATTGTGTATGTGAGTTTAATTGTTTGTAATCGCACCCACGATACAGGAGAAATTCCTAGTGTGGGGTTACATTTTATAATATAAAAAACCGGCCAAGAGCGTGTCGGGCCACGCTCAGTGTAGGGTTCCGTAGTTTCCCGTCCGTCACAATAAGTGTTCCCACTTATGAGTTTAAAGGTGGAGGAGGAAATTATTTTGTACAACTTTTTGTCTTTTTTGTACAAAAACTGTTGTGTCAATCAAGTTCAAAATGATTTTCATAGAAAGTCCTTATATAGTTCTACTTTTCAGATTTTTTTCATATTTTCTAAACTTACGGTTCAAAAGTTAGAGGGGGGGGGACACATTGTTTTTTACTTTTGGAGCGATTATTTCCGAAATTATAGACATTATCAAAAAATGATTTTAGTAAACCCCTATTCATTTTTAAATACCTTTCCAACAATATATCACACGTTAGGGCTGAAATTAAAAAAAAAATCACTTCCCACTTTACATATAGGGTGGCTACCCTAATAAAACATGTTTTTCCAATTTTTATTTTACCACTTTGTCGGCGTGATTGATATACATATTGGTACCAAATTTCAGCTTTCTAGTGCTAACGGTCACAGAGATTAAGCGAGGACGGACGGACGGACGGACAGACAGACATGGCGAAACTATAAGGGTTCCTAGTTGACTACGGAACCCTAAAAAATACAAAGAAAGTAATAGTGTTGTTGACTGTTATATTGTGCATTACCAGATCCTTCTTTTTCTGATGATATACAGTTTATAAGTACAAGGAACGCATTTCTAAGTAAAGTATCTCAAAGAATACTGAACGCCCCGGGAGGTGAGACCTGGTTTATTTTACTCAAAGACTACTTACTGCAGCTTTTGTAGTATTTTTCCGTCTTTTTAGTTCATTCCTACATCCTATAGAAAGGAGCAATCTTTTAAGTTTCAAGCTTAGACTGCACATTTTAATAATTGTATTTCAATATTTTAATAATCGTATATTTATTTAAATGATTACGAAAATATACATGCAGTGAAAATCTTCACTTCTCCATTGAATATGCAATCTCCGAAGTACTTCTGAATATTGCATTGCCTTATATTAAAGCCTTTTCCTAACCGTATGAAATATTTCGAATATCGATGTTTTCAGTACAAAATACTTGCGTTTCCATCTCATTTAGATACATTAACATTGACGAGACGTAGACATCCGGCTTCCATGATGTCATATCTTGAGCCTCCCGCAATTATGACTTATAACTATCAAAATATTGGGACCTTATTTCCAAAAATGTACATTAAAGTGCGGTGAAATAAAAAGAAAAAAATAAGATTTTTTCGATTCGATTTCGAAAAGATTGGTCGATATTTTCAACTTAATTAATTTGTGAGAAATGGTGAAACAAAACCGAGGTTAAAGTTAAAACTTTAAAGCATCGGGCTGCTGCTAAAACACACACACATGCAAGAACCTTGTTAACATAACACTCCAATTTGTGGCAGTCGTGTGTCAAAAATGAGTACAACCAATACTTTTAGTTAAGCCCACAGTGTCATTAACCGAGTGATTGACTACAGGCAGCTTCCTAACCGCGTATAGGAAAAAGAGTTCATCTTTTTGTAGTGTCTTTTATACGTGCTGGATAATTAAAGATGGCGTCAGATACACGTTGATAGCATACCCTCCCTGCCTGAATGTGGAACGTAACTACGTTATCGAGCTGATGTTACTGCTTCATCCGTAATTATATTTATCGGCTCGTTTCAATCAACAGTTTTTTTTTGGGTAGGAAGTCATCAAATAACCTACCCTCTCTGGGCGGAGCGGGGGGGGGGAGTGTCAGACTTGTACTAAGGCGGAGACTCTGGCAGGCCCCTCTGCTTTGCTGACATCTCTTTGAGGCGCGCGTGAAACACTAACGCGCCGTCGACACGGCCTGTCCTCAATACACGGACGGACGGTGAGCTACTTATTCCTTACTGTCCACAGGCCCGCATCTACGGTGGCCGGGAGTCGTCTCGCGGCGCCCGACGTCCGGGGCGTCTCCCACGGCGAACTGGGTTGGTTTGAAGTTCTTTCCCTCACACGCCCGGCCACCTACTTCGCTAGCATGACTGCTTCGCAAAAGGAGGTGACCGCTTCGAAATTCCCTCTCGCTCCAGACCATGGACTGAACCAGGGCCGCATTTTATAAAAAAACATATCTTGGTGATTTTATATTGTTTAATTATTGGTATGGGTATTGAAGTGAGTCCGGGACTTTAAATTTCTTATATTAAAAATCATTAAAATCAAGTACAAACAGATTATTACGCGAATAAATTAATGTTAACTATCAAGGGCCTCATTCACTTTAATCCTAGCTAAACAGTAAAACTTTGCACTTTAGAGTATTAATACCACATTATAATGAATGGACAGGCACAACTTTCCATTATATTTAGTAGGCTTTTATGCGAAACAGCGTCCGCCTGTTTGCTATATTTGTATTCAAACTCTCGGCTGTGAAACCGCCCTACTTGCTACGCGACTACAGCGTAGCAAGCGCTTCGGATTTTGTAGAACATTCGCGTAGCGTTCTTTGCTTTGTTTGGAACGTTTTTAGACGCTAGATACAAAACCTACGTGGTACAAAATGATATAAAAAAATGTAGGAAGAAATTTTAATAAACGAAAGGAGGTAGATTTAGCTTTTTATCTCATCGTTAAGAAATCATTTACGTAATTTTGTTTAAGGAAAACTAAAATAATAACAAGTCAGATGAAAGGTTGATATTATAAACTTCAGTCGTAATCATTTCAGCACGAGTATCATAACACGAGTTTACTTTCAGTAATCAAGGCTGGAGATTGAATTTCCTCAACAGAACAAATATATCATCACACTATAAGGATGTGATTTATTTCTTTAATAGCACTTTCAGTATTATTGGCAATCCCAGCATGATGCTTTAGTAGGAAACAATATCCGGCATCCAAATATTCTACGTGCTGTTCATTTTGTGATGATTGATATGATACAAACAAAAACAACCTTTCGGGATTTTTACAGAGAGTACAAAGTCACAAGTCTAACTTGTGATTTATGCTAAGCCACAGGCCCGTATCTCTTAATTAAGCATATAAACTGTGTCTCGTAAATCAACATTTCACTAACATAGTTTTAAAAATTGCTATGCATTTGCATGGTTATTCTGAAACGGATTTAATTCCCACTAACATAAAGTTGAAATTAATTGAACAACATGGAATAGGTACTTTGTGTCTGTCTAATAATAAGAAGGTAGAAAAAACTCAAGCTTATATTTAAATGAAAAGTAAAAAATTAGGTTTTCAACATTGAACGCGTATACAAAGTTTTGTGACCGTGATATTATCCATTCAGAAATAATTTCGTGAGGAGGCGATATCTTCACTAAAGGATCAAGTCATGTCTGTCATCATCAAACTGCGTGCCTGGGTTGCGGGTTGTTCGAAAGAGATACCGCGGCCCCGGAACACAAAGGGCAAAAGAAGGAACATGGATGGGTTTTAGTCAGTAAAAGTTTGACTCAAAGGGTGTCACACTTAGACAAAAAGCTGCCATAAAAATGTACTGTCCAGATGTACCAGAAGCAAAGATGTGCTTAATCGGTTGGGGAGAACTGGCTAGATTTGATCCAACATACTTACTAACAAGGCAAGTTAAATAAAAGTTCATAATAAACAAGTCCATCTTCAAATCCCTTACAGCAACTGAACTCACGTTTTTAACAAGATGTTTCACGAGCTTCATCACGTAACACTTTTTTCAACATCAAAGGCCTTCCTGTTAGAATTAATAATGAAAAACAAAATTGGCAATTACAAGATGGCCACCCAATTTCATCACGGAGCAATTTATAATTACAGTGTGGCAAATCTACTCTTTAATTATTCGGTGGAGTTTTGTGTGTTTAAAAGTGTCTTGTTAGCGTTCGTTGGCATTTCTCAGGGTTAACACGGGTTAATGGGAAGTTCAACGGATCCTCCAAGTTTGTGTTTGTTTACAAGGCTTAGGTATTATGGATAAGCTTTTGAAGGTTAGGCATGTTACGTAACGGTGTAACATAGAAAACGCCGATATTACGATTCGGTATAACACACGGAATGCTGACTACTTGACACCATTATTGCGCATCGCGACAATTCCCTTGCACGAGGCGTCGACGCAGCATTTTCCAAAACGTGGGACCGAACTGCGACACCGTCTTCCACGTCCACGCATTCTTGGTACAACCATCGACCATTTATCACCTAATTCTAGACTTAAGAAATAATTGTAATCTTTTTCTAGATTCTTCTATATACAGGGTATCATCGCTGTTTTGCTAAACGAATTATGTTTGTTTTTATGATTCACTAGCTTTTGCTTGCGACTTCACTCGCGTTAAATTCGGGGTTCCACTTTCCTGATTTGCAGGTACCTGCTACCTGTAGTTTTTGTCCTTGCGCCTTATTTACTGTAATAGGAAAGCTAAGTTTTCCCTTTACTTTCCCCTTTATCCCGCATTTCTTACTTAAAAAAATAGCCTATGTCGGTCCCATCTATCTCTGTATCAAAATTCATCAAAAATATTTATTAAATATAAAGTATTTATGCGATAGATAAATTACCTATGATATGTATATACTATTAGAGGTACAAGATTGCCTTTCCCTTCGCAGAAAATTCAGACTTGATGTTCCTGCATGATGTTCTCGGAAAGGTTATTATATCTTCAAAGAACTTAAAAAAAACCTTTTTCAATTATGTGACTTTAATCTACAAAGTAGCAACTCCAGATTAAATATAGAACTAGCAAATTCAGAACATACAGTCTCTTTGATGCCAAAGTCAATTATTTCATACAAACAACACACGTTTTGCTCACGATCCTACAATATTCAGCAGCACGACCGCCAGTAATGGAAGTTGAGCATGAACTGAATTATTTCTTTCGTTACCTCATGCGCATGTTTGGCAAGAGCCAACACGACATTAATCCTTTGAGAGTTTCAATATTGAGTTTACATAGTTTTAGTTGGAATACAGACTTATAATAACAAGTGCTTGCGTGTACTAGCGTCTTCTGAATTTGAATAAAACATTATAACAAACTTTGAAAGAAAATGCAAACGAATATAACTTTACAGATAATACATTTAAAGTTATAGTTAGTTAAAAGCTGTTACTTCAGTCCTAAGTAGTTTACTTTGATTACGGTCATTTGTCTGTGTACCCATTCTATTTATTTTTATTACTGATCATAGTATAACACAATTCTAGAAAGCCTTAATAAGGAACAATTATAACACAATTAACATTCAGATAATATTTTGGTCTGTAGATGACCACCGAGTTTCCTCCGTGCCTCGGAAAGCACGTTAAGCTGTTGGTCGCAGTCGTTACAGATGGTCAGTGTCCTGAAATTCTGACAACCAGTCTTACCAAGGGGTACCGTATTACCCATTATTAAATGGGTTGTGGAGGTCAGATAGGCAGTTGCTGCACTTAAAATACTGGTATTTGGCTGCATTCGGAAAAGGCTAGGCAGATGATGAATAACATTTATAACTTGAAAGTTACATAATTTTATTTTATACTTGCTTTTGCCCGCGGCTTCGCTCGCGTTAAATTCGGGGTAACACGGTTCCCCTTTCCTGATTTACAGGTAACTGCTACGTATAGTTTTGCCCTTGCGCCTGATTTATTGTTATGGCAAAGTTAAGTTTTCTCTTTTCTTCCCTCTTTCTCCATCATTTCTCCCCTTTATTTAAAAAAATAGCCTATGTCCGTCTCCAGGGTTCCAACTTTCTCTGTACCAAAATTCATCAAAGTCGGTTTAGCCATTTAGGCGTGAAGAGGTAACAAACAAATAAACAAACAAACTCACTTTCGTTTTTATAATATTATAAGTAAGGATTAGTTTAGAAGACATACTTTCACGGCTCGTAAATAATAAAAAAAACTTTGGCTTCACGTTATACATTCATCATAAACCTTATTGGGGCTAACTTTATCCTACTTTACATAATATAAAAAAATATAATTATTTAATAAATGCTAATGTTTGTGAGGATGTATGGA
The DNA here is from genome assembly GCA_905475445.1 of Ochropleura plecta. Lineage (NCBI taxonomy): Eukaryota > Metazoa > Arthropoda > Insecta > Lepidoptera > Noctuidae > Ochropleura > Ochropleura plecta. Next base: position 12,224,636 of record FR997731.1, on the reverse strand, counting down.
TGTTTGTTACTCTTTCATGTCAAAACGACTGAACGGATCTTGATGAAATTTGGCACAGAGGTAGATTATGGTTTGGAATAACACATAGGTTACTTTTTTCGATATCACGCGGGTGAAACCGTGGGCGCCAGCTAGTCATAAATATAAATAAACAATTTGCATTGTCATATTTAATAGCAGTTTCAAATAGTTATATTAAAATAATATTTTTAAAAGTTCTTGTAACAGTGTCAGCAGTTTTGCAGATATTAAAAAAGTTAAAGCGCTCAAACTTGTTAACATTTAACGTCCATGCGAGAAACATCTGTCCTGAAGTAATTTTTATTAAAGTATTTTTATACTTTACAGGTTTATAGCAAAAATGGTCGGGTCTATTTATTCAGCACTGAACACTAAACATAATATTTGAAGCAACGGTTTCATGAAGTATCATTATAAGTTATGTGTAAAATGGTTTTGAACATTTTCATTTGGATTTTAGAGATCCATACCTCAAAAGGAAAAAACGGAATCATTATCTCGGGAACGTGTAGAGGTATCGAGTTGAAATTTAAACCATATTTTATTTTGAAATCTTCTATAACTTTTGATTTGTTTTTGAATCTTTAGAAACCACAAATAACATGTAACATAGATGTAAGAGGAAGGCACTAGCTCTTGTAATATAATGTACACTAGCGCAGGAGCTAGGGAATTTATAAATATGCTTGTAAAATTTATGCCAATAAAGATTATTATTATTATATATTCTAATCTGTAGTCCCTTGGAGCTGTGAAAAATCAACCTTCTAAATCTGCGCACTTAAAAGATATGGCTGTTTATATCGCCAGTTTGTACGCAACCTTCGGTGCGTATGTCCGACCCAATGTAAGCCCTCTTATGAGTAGATCAAATAGCCAACACTTTATTACTTTACTAGGGCAATAGAGATACAGGACGAATAGAACGATGCCTTTTTCGCATTGGAACTATTTTGGGTTTAAAACTTTCAAATATTGCCTTGTTACAATCAATGCATATTCCAACATATTGAACACTTGAACTCGGCAAATATAAACTTAGCTGTTGCAGCTTAGCACTTCAAAAACCAGGCTAGCATGTTTCGGTACTATCGAGTCACTTCAGTGGTCTAGATCTGTTGTCGGCATTGACTAGGTACACAACTAACACTAGATTGTGATTTGTTTATAAGCCATGTCTGGGCAAATAATCCAGAATTATTTGAGTTGTCGATGTGAGGAAACAATGTCTTGATGCTTCTGTGACGTTTGTGTAGATTGTAGAGAGATATCTTGATCCATTTTCTTATAAAATATTAAGAGTATCACTATAATCTAATCTTTGGCTCGCACGCAGCATGGAGAGCGGCAAAAATAAAGATAGGAAATAATCTAAATGAGTAGTTTAATGAAGAATTATGAATTCCTTTATAATCTTACTTAATATTATAAATGCGAATGTTTGTGAGGATGGATGGATGTAGGAATGTTTGTTGCTCTTTCACGTCAAAACGGCTGAACGGATCTTGATGAAATCTTGACACAGAGGTAGATTATAGTCTGGAATAACACATAGGATATTTTTTTTCGATCATCGAATCGCGAAGCCGCGGTCGTCAACTAGTTCTTCATGAAAATGTTTTTAGAATATTAAAAATGAAATATCACTTTAAAATTTTTCATTTTCAAAAACTGACTTCATAAAACGGTATACCTATCTGGAATGTAGCGTGCATGTAGGTACATGTCGTGAAGTTTTATCTCACCGGCTCTTCGCATACAGTCTTAATAGCCCACATCGACGGCAGACGGGGACATAAATTCCTGGGATTATTGACGATCCAGCTCCCGGAGTACAGTAGGGGGACTTCCTAATGCTCTGTCCTTATGGACCATAGATTTGAGACGCTTGTCGTAAAATACGGCAAGTACCTACGTTTCTCTACACGTGTCGTTTGTTCTATACATAGGTTGAAGGTGTATGCTGACCGCGCAGGATTTGTTAGTTATGACAGTGGTATAAATTTAACACATTTTCAGGTTTCCGTACCAAAAGGAAAAAAGAACGGAACTCTATAGGAACCCCTTGTTGTCCATCTGTCTGTCAAGACCCTTTATCTCGGCAACGCGTGAAGGTATCACGTTGAAATTAAAACCATATACTCAAATCTGTGGTCCCAAGGAGGAGTGAAAATATAAAGTTACTAAAACCACGAATCCAAAAGTAAAATCGATTAATTATAATAATGAATGTCCACTACTTGATACTATAAAAAAAAGTTTCTTCAAGATATATTTTCGTCCCAGTTTCATTTAGAAATGATTGTTATCTTACATGTTACATTGAATCTGTTGACTTCGGCTTGTTATGCAGACGGCACGAAGGAAGGAAGGAAATCTGTGCTTAAATTCTGCTTAAGTTGCCGTTCATATGAATATAAGGAGGAGGAGGTCTTTAGCCAAGCAGAGGTTGATCAACTCTCCCGTTTTCCTATGAATCTGTTTTTCTGTAAATATGAAGAAGAGTAAGTGGATAATATGAATCATTATTTGCAAAAGAAAACGCCGAAGGGCAGGTTTACTGTTCAAGGCTACGTAAACAAGGAAGAAAATGAAAGAAAATTTGCGTGTAAGGCAATAGAGGGTTTCTTGGAAAACATAATGATTTCTTTTGTTGCATGTCAAAGAATCTAGTACCAACAGTATAAAAAGTACCTGTAATCGTATGCTTTTACGAACCTTTAATATGCATTTAGGAATAAAGCAGAAAAAACTACCTACACACTATAACATAACATCACATCTGTGATCAACAGGGGTGTAGGCACAGGTGTACCTAGTAGTATAACCATATTCTAATTATGTTTAAATCCTAAATAATAGGGGGTGATTGCTATGCACCGGGCACAAATGCAGACTTCATAACTGCTACTGAGAAATTCCTTATAGAAAAATCTGATAACGTTATGGCCGAACTGCGAATCGAGCCTAGGAACTCCATGCATAGCAGTCGCGCTTTTGACATCTTAACCATGGAAACAGTCAAAACTAAGCAAGGGAAATTAAAGGCGTCTAAAAGAGAAAATGAAGTAAATCTTCCTACTAATTTTATAAATACGAATGTTTGTGAGGATGGCTGGATGTATGGATGTATGCATGTATGGATGTATGGATGTTTTTTACTCTTTCACGTCAAAAGGGCTGATCGGGTCTTGATGAACAGAGGTACTTGAAGAGAGAACTTGAGGCACAGAGGTAGATTATAGTCTGGAATAACACATAGGATTTTTTTTCGATAGAACGCGGGGGCGAAGCCGCGGGCGCCAGCTAGTTCTATATGAAAAAACAAAAAAACAGTAATTCGAACTAATGTTTTGGATCAACTCCACATTCGAAAAATTATCATTTTTCGCGCTTGTACTGTCCACAGATATTTTATCCAATGCTGTTTGCCAAGTTAATAGCATATTCTAGCTTTAAAGCAATATAAAATGGTTATGTTATAGGCGACAGTAAAACTTGATAGGTTATTAAAGTTAACGTTTCACGCACGTGATACCAGTTTTAAAATAATGCTCATGTGTTAATTGTAGCACTTAAAATGAAACACAAAATGTAATTTTATGGTCAGTGTAGTAGCGTGTAAAACTGTGTAAAGGTATTTTTTTATATGATCGCCTTAGCCATACATTTTGTACTTTTAGTACCACGTGCCTATGCTATCCTAGTTCCTATAATACTAAGTTATACCCGCGATATTGCCCGGCAATAGTGCTTCTGATCACTTTCGGTATAAATAACTAACTAGCTGTGTCCCGCGGTTTCACTCGAGTGAATCTTTCTAAATTGTAGCTTATGTGTTATTCTGATAATTTTGGTAAGTTTGGATATGGAAGGTTATCTCTGAAATGACTGTTTCAATTAAAAAAAAATATTTTTCTGATATCCAGCTACACTTTTGCCTGAGTTATATGTTTAAAAATAGCTTTACCGTTTTTAACTACCACCACTGTTTAACCTTATAACTCAGGACATGAAACTATCTGAGAGGCCCGTCAGGGCCTTTGCCTGCCGGGATTGCGAGTTAGTTCGAAAGAGATACCGCGGCCCTGAAACACAAAGGAAAAAGCAGGAGAGAGTGGCATTTAGTCAGTACAAGTTTGAAACTCCCTTCCGCTCCACCCACGAGTCATATAATGATTTCTCGTCTGAAAAAAATAGGCCACGTAAGATCCCAGCTCAAATTCTGCCTTGCCTGTACCACGCTATACAAATACCAATTACGAAGTCAATGCTGCAGTATGCCCTATTTAAATTAACGGCGTTACCAGACTCGGCTTCTCAGCACAGTCATAACATTATATATGTTTAAATAGTTCTAGACAGTACAGTATCTATGAATAGGCCCTCAAGCCCTTTTATCTTGCATGCGTTATTGATTCCTAATTCACGCCTACACGAACTCTAAACGTGTAACTGACAGCTGACTGGTCAAGGTTGAGTGACGTGGAAAGTTGCAAACAGTTGAAAAGTCCAGCAATTTTTGTATTTTTTTTTGTTCTTTCATAGGTTATAACGGCTTAAATACGATTTACATTGGTATTAAATGTGTTTTATTTTGGTATCGGCACATAAAACGTTATGTGCTGAAACTCACCAGAGTGGCCATGAAGCGAAATATTCGATAACAGTGAAACTCAATTTTTTAACATCAAATTGATATTATGAGGGAAGTTCGAAACTTTTCTATTGTCACCAATTTCAGCCGTATGTGAAAGTAAATAACGTTCAGTTTCAATTACAAGTATGTTAGTGGTGAATCAACAGTTTAGTGGTCCCTATTGAACCATAAAATTAGACTAGATATATCGAGTAACTCTTCTTTTCGGCTTCACCGCAGTTGGGTAAAAGGCAATCGAACTCAATTAAGTAAAAACCTTCAAGAATATTCTTCGATAATAACTGAGGAGTGGGGACACTTTTATCGCTTCAGAACTTTATAAAACTTGATCAAAGGGGAAAGTTCGTCTAGTAGAATGATAACTAAACAGTCGATAACGAGTCGCGATAACTTCACCCACGCTCAATTGAGTCGTCAACACGTGTCAGACGTTCACTTTGATTTGATTGATATCGTGTCTCGTTAGTTTCAAATAATAACACCAACACTATTTAAGTGGTACATTTCTTCGTCCGTCGATTGACGACAGGCCGCGTCGACGGCGCGTTCGTGTTTCACGCGCGCCTAAAAGAGATGTCAGCAAAGCAGAGGGGCTTGCCAGAGCCTCCGCCTGCCGGGGTTGCGGGTTGTTCGAAAGAGATACCGCGGCCCCGGAACGTAAAGGGCAATAGAAGGAGCATGGGTGGGTTTTAGTCAGTACAAGTCATACATGCCCCCCGCTCCGCCCAGAGCGGGGGAAGTCATTAGATGATTTCCCACCCGAAAAAAAAAAGTGGTACATTTCTTTAATTTAAACTAGAATGAAAAAATGTGTAAAATTTTGCAATGTCATTCCATAAATTAACATAATTCTCTCGCATCGTTCTATGTTCAGCTTTAACATTTGTATTTTGATGAAATAAAGAAACTAGATGGATGTGTCAAGTGACATGAATGGATATGAAGTAAGGAATATTAAAGGAAGTTTGAAGGTAACAGAAAAAATTAAAGGGAGTCTTCTATCTTCGTATGGACATGTAATGAGGAGGGACGAAGCACATGTGACGATAAAGAGTGATGAATTTTAATGTTGTGGATGAAGAAGGAGAGAAAAGCCAAAGAGAAATGGATGGATTGTGTAAGGAATTATTTGAAGGAGAAAGGAGTAAATGATGCCGTGAGGGCTGACAGGGGAGAATGGAAGAAGAAAATGTGTTGCACCGACTCCAATTAGAATGGGATAAGGGCAGGAAAACTAATCCACATTACACATCGTACGCATGAGTGTTAGTTGTTCTTATGGTAAGCGATGTGTCTAATTGTCTATCTAACTTCTATCTACTTCTAATCTAACTTCTATCTTTCTTTAATCTTGGTCTTTTTATTCTCATATTCATGTTTTTTTGTGTTATTTCCTGTATTGTGTCTCTTGTTGCAGCAAATAAACGACTCATCTACCTTTATCTATCTATCTATCATAAATACAGGAAACTGAATCAATCTCGTTTTGACAGCCCTTTTATTTTTACAAGTCTAAAAAAGGAGTCGATAAAAAGAAAGTTAATTAAAGGAGTTTAGAGAGTAGTTAGTTAATATGCCACATACTCTTAATATATAAGAATACATACATAAGAACTTTCAAAAAAACTTTCAGCCAGATAACAGTTTAGGGTAAGATCATTACTGTCATTATGTGAATTTCACGAAAGCCTAAACGTAACTAAATAAATGCTAGCTAGTTTATTCCGTTATTTTTACCTCACAGGTTTTTTTTTGAATGCTTAATTATCAAATATGTTCTCTCGGGAGTGTCAGACTTTTACTGACTAAAATTCATCCGTGTTCTTTTTTTGCTTTCTGTGCCCCGGGGCCGCAGTTTTCCTAGTCCGGTGCCGGTTTTGAATAATTTGATTGGCCGCCACAACGTCACAACACACGTCAAAAGAAACAAGGTTCGATTGGTATTCAGGTTGTACATTGCACACGTCGGTTCTTATCGAAATGAGCTATCTGCTGTTAGAGAGAACATGGAAGGAGATTATTGAATTGGATTGCCCACTTCTCACTACAAACTAGAAGTGAAATAAAATAACAAACAATAAAATAATTTTGTATGTTGTTCACTCGTGTATTTGTTTAAAGCTTAGAGCTTATTGAATGAAATAAGGAATGAAATAATCTCTATATAAAAGCTACTAAAAATGTTGTCACTTTACAGCGACAGTATACGAGCTTTTATTCTTATTGGTTACACAACATAAATTCAATATATCGAGCGTTTTGTGATAGCATTAGTTAAGTCACGTGTACTGATAACGACCTGTCAGATAAGCCAGTTTAAACGAGTATCCAGCCCGATTTGTGTAGGCATAAGCCAGTGACCATTATTTACGGATATGTCCAGGCTGGTAATGAACGTGCACACAGTGGTCGATGATGGCTCTAGTCTAATGAATACTGATGGTTATTGTAATCCAGTAATTTAACAGCCTTAATTCGTGGTGTGTTAAATGTTAATGTTGCCGCAGTGGCTGTAACATGTACACGGTGATTTTTGGTTTCATAGCTTTAAATGTCTACATGAAGCGTAATTTGCCTATTCCTGAAAATAGAGGATACCTACGTTAACAGCAATAGGGCTTGTATTGTAACTTCTGTCGTCCTTTCGTGGAATTCGGGCGTGTTTTAAACGACACGTTCTAAAAAAAAATTACCATAAGTTGACATCACCAAAGAGGTTTTTGTTCACACCTGTTATCGCCGAAGGACGGCAGACGCCTGCTATTTTAACTATCACTTCACCAGTTACTATTGATTTCTTTGTTATAAGTGGCAAGTTTATTACCGCAAACGTAAATATGGTATACTGTTGAGAAATGCCTGATAGAGTATCCGCCAGCATTGCCCGACCTCGGATTCAAACTTATTACAATACGTTTTTTATCAGTTCTTAAATCCACGTATATTCATATTAGTCATAGGGCGCGTTTCGGTCACATTCATTATGTTGCTTTCGGTAAAACATTGGCCATTAGCCCAGGTGGAATTACTAGAAACAGATTAATGTTTAAAATAAAATTCCGAACCGTAAAGGTATTTCCGCGAAAACAGTGAATAAAATATTTCTACGAAAGACATATGCAGGTTAACCCGAGGGGGATGGCGCTGTAAGCCAAAACACAGGGTTTTTCTAGTTCGGCTACAGAATGCTAAAATGTTCAGAGTTAAAAAAAAAAACCTACTCATGTGTTGTGTTTTTTCCGGGCGGGTTGGTCGAAAGAGATACCGCGGGCCCGGAACACAAAGGGCAAAAGATGAAACATGGTGGAGAAATCGTCCTCGCTCCGCCCAGAGCAGGGGTAAGTTATTTGATGATGATTTCTCATCAGTAAAAAAGGTGTTGCGTTTATTTACAAAATAATTGCTCGGGTTTTAGATACTGGCAACACAATTACATAAGATCGTTAACCTGTCAGTCATAAAAGGTCAGCTTTGATGGGTAGTCTATTGAATTATATTCTACACCGAACTCGGCTGAACGAGAATTAAATAAGTTTTGTAATAATGTCACTTAGCGCCAACAAATTTCTTAGAAAACAGATGCTTGGACGATACAACAACTTGGGGTTGATTCTGAGGGAAAACTATTGGGTGTTTCACATATTCCTAAATATTGTGACACTGATATTAAATTATTGATTTCAAAATTTAAAAAAAACACACATTGTAATGTGTGTTCTAAGCATTCATTTTGGAAAGCGTTTTTAAGAGCACTGTTGAGGCGTGTTAATATCTACTTTGGTGTTAGTTGGTCTTTGCAAATATATATATATACTAGCGGACCCGACAGACGTTGTCCTGTCTACACGTCTTTAATCTGAAAATTTCAAACTTTTTTTAATAAGCTACTAAGCTGTCTAATTTGACACTGCGATGGTAGCGCCGTCTGTCGATAAAAAAGATAAAAAATTTCAGCGCACAAAATATTTTTTTTCATTTTTTTTTTAGTTGCCCCACACTAGTTATTTCTCCTGTATCGTGGGTGCGTTTACAAACATTAAAACTCACATACACAAACAACCAGACCCGAAACAACTATCTGTGGGTCATACAAATATTTGTTCCGAATCGTTTTATTTGTTCCGTGGGAACGAATCTGCGACATGCGCAGCAGTCGATCGCTCAGCCACTGCGCCAAACATGCCGTCAAATGTGTGTGTATCAAGGTGTTTATTATGTTTTCTTATATTGTTCTTGACCGTTTATGAATAATAAAAGGATAAATTACAGTGCAGCTGGATACCACATCTGTGCTGCTTTATCTATATTAACTTAAACTTTAAACAACTTAAATTAAACCATAAACTTATAAATTGAATCTTTACTGCAGTCACTAAATATTCCTTACGATGTTTAAGTGTCTTAATATAATACTAAGTTATATTCAAACTTAATATTCATTTTAGAGTACCTACATGAAACTTTGTTACTTCTTCAAAAACACTATGTTATATATTCACATCATGTACAGTGTATCAGTTACATGAACTTTATATAATATACTTTATATATAAACTCACTTTCAAAGTTAATACATACTTTTTCCTTGTGTTTTCTTTAATGGATTCTGTTTACGAATGAATGTAGGTGGCACATTTCGTCGTCTGTTGGAATTTCTCTCATTCGGAGTATGTTCGTGAAACTCGTCTGAAGGATTGTGGTTTTAGTACAAAGGAACTGTTGGAATACGAAGGTTTAAAGAAATATAATCTGGCTCTACGCGCATGCCGTAGTAAATATTAGTACGAACGTCTTGACTCTTTGGGAAATTTTAATAAAGGGTATGCTGTTATTCTCCTCTTTGCTTACGCCCGGTTCCAATTGACAAAAAACGATTCGTTTTGCTTACGGATAGTAGTATTTTGTCATACAAGCTTCTTATGTGGAAACACCAGGACAGGATACGACATCAAGTGTCTCAATTTTTGTAGGGCAACACTACATTTATACATGAGTCTATTATATTATACATACATTTAGACGTCATTGTATTTTCATTTTTGTTTTTGGTAAACCACTAGTCGTTTTTCGCATAGAGTTTACCATAAAATTGCAGGCTTTAAACTAAAGAATTTGGCCATTACAAAGGCACTTTTAGTTTTTCGCAAAAATATTTTGAGACTTAAATTTCAGCTGCAGCAGTAAGTCAAATGGAGTTAGTCCTTTTTATAGTACTAATAGTTCATTTCGATGTTCTAAGCAATATTTATTTATTAAAGGCACTTCAACGACTTAATTACAGACTAACATACAGCTACACAAAAATCACAAACAATGTGATTATAGTGAGTTTGTCACTTATAGAAGTGCATAGCACTTGCAGAATTATAAAAATATAAATGAGAACATTAAAATTATAATTTGTACAATTTGCAAAAGAAAATATTATATTATATTAGATAAATTAAAATTTGTGAAATGATGATTAAAAATGAAAAATTACACAATATGAAATAAATTAAGTTTCTGGAATAACCAAAGCTTTCGTAGTACTTGATTTGACTTACGAGCGTTTCAAAGATAACACAGATCGCGTTTACAAAAACATTCCAAGTCTCCAACTCGATTGATCAACTTCGCGCTCAATTTCACTCTAGGACTTTTATTCGTTACTTGTTACTACTGCCCTTATCGGTTCAGTGGTCACAAACACAGCTGAGCATGAGGTCTTGGTTTTAATTTTCAGGTCGGGTAAATGTGATAAGATTTTTCTATTCAGAATTTCTTAGTAGCAGCTATTCTTATAGCTGCTACTGTCTTGTTTTGGGCCAAGTGATGCTATTGTATTTACCACTTTTTTGTCACATTCAAATGTAGTGTGTAATTGTCTCTTAATTTTCCTCCTGTTATCAAAGTTGTTTATTCACATCTACGTAAAAAATAGATGTATAGTATAAAAAAGTTAAATATTTGCAGGACATCAAAACATTCGTCTGCAGTCCTGTCAACAGGAAAAATGCCCAAAAGTCTGGCAGCATTAACGCGTCAGAAAGCAGCAATTTTTTTAAGTATAAAAAAAACTTTTAGCGATATCTCAGTCCTAGTGTTTAACACAAAAAAATGGTCTATTTGTGCCGTTTCAGGTTTTCAGCAACTGCAGCAGTCGCCTCAACGCAGCCCACAGTGCTAGGAAGATGGGATGGTGTAAGGGTGTCTACACAAATCGCATCCCATATCTAAGACCTACCCAACTTTCATTGCATTATGGTCATACCATCTGGTCTCTTTCCAATGACGCCTTTTCTAAGCCATTCTAATATAGCTAGTACCCGGCGGTGGCAAACCTGTTGTTTGAATTAAGTTACAAAACGTTATTAAATTGTACACATTGTTTACTAATTCATTAAGCTAAGGTTTCCGAGAAACCGTAACACTGAAATAAATTGTTTTGTGTTTATATTGAAACTCGTGGCGTCATTTGCTATCGCATCAAGTTTGACTTTCACTTGTTTAATTGGAAAATTGAAAAACATGTTTGTTACATTTTAGTATGAAAATATTTTCGAGAGGAGATGTTGTTTTTGGTCGTAAACAAAACGTTTTCAATGCTTATGTTAGTGTGGATTGCAAATTAGTGAGAATAACAAAATGTCTGCGATTTATCAAACAAAAAAAATAGTGACAAAAAACAGAGGACGGTTAAATGAAAAGAATAATTAAGCAAATTAGTGGAAACATTAATCTTACCCAAGCAACAGGCTGCCAAGAAAAACGAAAAGAGGCCCAGCAACAAGTGAACAAAAATCACAGAGCCTTGAACCTTCCAATATATTACTAAGACAATATGAACCCATTATAGTAACACTATATCACAAAACATTCAATATAATCTCTTACATACGTCAACAGGGCGTAGAAAGAAAATGTTTATCACCCCTTTCGCGTCGTGCATACAATGCTGCCTTGTGAGTATTCTGACGTCAAATGTCTGGCCGGCAACTCGTGTTTTACGAGCCCTATCGACAGTTTATAGGTTTATTGCTAATGTCATGTCAGAGACATTATATTAAGTGCTTGTTGTTTAAGTTTATTCCTTGTTTACGTTAACTTGTACCTTGTACACGTTAAGTGTGCTTAACGATTTCATATAAATTGACAAGCGACGAAATTCAATATTAGTTTTAGTTATGATTTTGTTGATGTAATTGACCTCGGTTATTAATGGACTCAATTTCAAGAGTGAAATGTGATATTTATGTACATTTTCAAGAGCCCGATACCTTCTAGAAAGTTTTAAGTCGCCCTAAAAGTAGGTTATAATTTATTTATCAAGCTTCCGTTACATGAATAAAAATAAGACATACTGAAATTAAATTGCTTTGCTTTTTCCTTTCTCAGTTTTAATTCATTTAATATCAGTAATGGTTTTTATTTAAATATTTTGGGATTGAAAATGGACAAAATAGTTGATTCATGGTTTTGCGACATAAACAATTAGGCCCCGTGTGGCCAACAACAAAATTAGGCCAACACTGTGTTACACACACACTGTTTTGCTATAAGAAACGATGGTTGATTTACCGTGTCAGTCTACAAAATTCCATAGTATTTTATTTACTTATTTAAACATGAGTTCATTTTTTTAAACGTTGTCTCACACCCCCAGGAATTTCTCCAGTAACGTGGGTGCGTTCACAAACATTTCAACTTACATACACAAACAGCCAGACCTGAAACAACTATGGTTATACAAATATTTGTTCCGTGCGGGAATTGACCCCCGACACGCAGCGCAGCAGTCGATCGCTCAGCCACTACGCCAACCGTGCCATCAAAATACAATACTGGTACATAGGCGGACTTAATGCCATAAGGCATTCTCTACCAGTCATCTTTGGGTTAAATACGACAACATTGTGATACAAGTATTTGTTTTAGAGAATTTGCATATACACTATACACATATACAAATAAACTATATTTATAAATAGATTAAAAAACAAAAATTTAAAAAAAACACGAGATACTTAACAGTATATACTGCAGCTACTACTAGTAATTCACACAAATAGTATTACGCGGCGGGTTTTTGGACGGTGAGGAATGGGTAGCTCACCGTCCGTCCGTCTATTGACAACAGGCCGTGCCAACGGCGCGTTAGTGTTCCACGCGCGCCTCAAAGAGATGTCAGCAAAGCAGAGGGCCTGCCAGGGCCAACGCCTGCCGGGGTTGCGGGTTGTTCGAAAGAGATACCGCGGCCCCGGAACATAAAGGGCAATGGAAGGAACATGGGTGGGTTTTAGTCAGTCTACTGACACTCCTCCCCCGCTCCGCCCAAAGCTGGGGAAGTTATTTGTTGATTTCCCACTCCAAAAATAAAAAAGTGTGTGTTACAAACCTATCACATAGTATTCATGAATGTATGTATTGTATGCGAATAAAGTTTTAAACCTAAGTAAATTTGTGCGAATTTACGTTACATTTATTCCACAGTTTGCGTTCGTGCTTGCACTGTACATTTAAAGCTACGAAAGTATTCAATCATTAATTTTTCTTTTTGACGTGACACCGTCTTTAAAATCGTTTTAGTCGGGTGACATGTTCAGAAACTTGTGTCACACCAAAACCTCACAAGCGACATTTCATAAAGATGGTAGCGCCATCTGTTACTTGGCTCGAAAAAAAAACTTTAAATTAGTACTTAATTTCATTTTAGATGTCACTACTGGTGATAACTTATATCACCAATAAGACGTTATCACGTAAACATCTCGATCGTAAACCTACTTTACAAACAACCAATTTTTTTTTAAACTTTACTATAAACTTTTCCTTGGCCAGTAATTGAATAAACAGAGTGCTCTTAAACATGACGACACTTTTTTATTTTTTATAAACAATGTTTGTGTTTTGATTCGATGCTGGGATAGGATATATTGATTAAGCAACATTTCAGTTGCTTTTCTGTTTCATTTATATTTTATCAGATGGGCCTATTCTTGACCTCAATCTTGTCTCTTATGACAAAAATGAGGTCGACGGGCCCAAACCTCTGCCTATCCCTTCGGGGAATACAAGCGTGATGTTGTGTAATATTTTTGACTGTCCAACAGCGTAGCCAGTTAATGCGACTGCGGTAGAGCCCAAAGACCTTCCCTTAGGCGCTGTGTGCTTTCCAGTGTTTTCGAACCATAAAATTACTAAACACATAACATGCGGTATTTAACAAAGTTACTTTCTAATTTTCCGGAAGGTCAAATCTGAAACCTATCTTTTGCACACTAAAGTTAATCTTCCACTAGCTGACTTCCCCAGCCGATACAAGTACAACATACACAAACATGTTATTGTCGTACCCGTTACCCGGCTTTATTTCAGGAAACCAGTTTATCTAAAGCTTTGGACTTTGTTAATGTGCAACTAGCGTGAAACGGGTTACGTAGTACTTTAAGGACCACATACTTTGGCTTTTTGAATTTTGTAGTTTTTGAGCTAAAAGGCTTTAAGTTTTAAAATAAATTTAGGTTTCTTAAACCTCAGAAGCCATTTAAAAAAAACTTGTAAATCAGAGGGCCCACACATTTTTTTTTGCTAAATGACTGACAGCCAACTATTATAAAATTTTCTGATAGACGATGGTGTTTGAAGATAGGTTTTGGCTTCCTATTCTTATATGGGAAAAAGGCGTGAGTTTATTAAAATTATTTTTATTGCTAACTAAATATTATTTTGAACAAAAAAATATTATTTTGACAGTTGCTCGGAAAAATGAGAAAATTTTCCGAGCAACTGTCGCGATCTAGATACGCGTCAACAGAGAAAAGTTTGCCAGTGTCCAGCTGAATTCTTCGTTTGTTGGGAGAAATGAATAGATAGTGACTTTGTTATAAATTCAACCCACTTTCTAATACAATCTCGGTTATATTGTTATGACATTTAAGAATCTTTTGACCTTTCAATGGGAATTATTTCAGTGTTTTTGATTCTTTAACTTTACAAAGTTGATGAGGGATCATTTTAAACATACAATGTTTCACTGTAAGCAATTTGAAAGTTCGTTATAAGTTAAATAATCACATTCTTTCGTTTTGGCTTGACCGTAGTCGAGTTAAATACAAATAATTAAACAAAAATGTTGTTGATTCTCAATAAAAAACTTCAAACTTTTAACAATTTTTTATTATTTTAGAATGTACATAAGTAATATACATTCATTTATTTATTTTTATTTTATTGTATGTATCTTTTTCTATATTAATATAGTTATGTATATTTAAGTTAGTGCTTATTTAATATTTTACATAATGTTTCTACGTGTCATAAGAAGAGATTTCTAAATGAAATAAGCAGTACCTTTGTGCTCTTTTGTCTGGATGTATTTTTTCCATCAAATGTGTTTTGTGTGTACATAAATAAATAAATAAATATGCGACGACGATTTTCGTATTCGATCTGTATCGGTCGAATTTTTGAAAACAAATTGCTTGTGATAGATTTATTGTGAGAAACGTAAGCCTGTGCAAATCATTGCCGGCTTTTCTGTTTCCCGATCATTATTTTAAAGTTCGAATGAATCGATGCGTCATGGATTCACTTCAAGGGAGTCTGTTGTGGCCAAACGCAAACCTATTTAGTTACAAGAAAACTTGTGTAAGTATACACCATCACGTTTTACTAAGTTATCGAAAAACAAATTAAGATCACGTTACATAGGTTCTACCTAATATTTGAAATAAGGAGGCAGCGGCTTTTACGAAACGTGTCTTCGTATTTCATAAACTAGTTTCGGCAATCCACGTGTTCTTCTTTGAGAAATCAATTTTAAATAGAAAATAGTTATATAGCTTCTATTTAATTATACTTCGTTTCTTATGAAATTGTCTGCTGCCAATTCGCCAATGTTCTTTTCATCAGTAGTGAATCTTCTTTTGTTTAAGTGTACTGTGTACTGAAACGTATGAATGGGTTAAGATTTGTTAAACCTGGTGTATTTGTCATATTGAATTAGCTTTTACGTAACACTGTTTGGTCTGTTCCAGACATAATTAAATATCTGATATTCTACAAGCGGGTTGGTTTATGTTTTAGCTTTTGCTTACGGCTTCACTCCTATCTCCGTTATATACGAAAATTAACCCACAGTTTTAAATGTAGCTTGGGAATAACATAACTTCTCGGTAGTGAATGAATTTTCAGAATCGGTTTAGCAGTTCCGAAGATTGTCCCCTACATAATCTACAAACAAATTTTACCTGTTTATAGTAACGGAAGTACTGATGACTAATCGGAACTATAACAAAACTGTTGAGAATCGTGATCTTTTGATTATTCGATGACGAGAAGGAACAGTGACGAGTTTGGTATAACTCTTTATAAAATACTAGCTTTTGCCCGCGGCTTCGCTCGCGTTAAATTCGGGGTAACACAGTTCCCCTTGCGCCTTATTGATTTGTAATAGCAACGCTAAGTTTTCCCTTTTCTTCCCTCTTTCTCCCTCATATCCCATTTTTTTTTATTAATAATTAGCCTATGTCCGTCTCCTGGTTCCCAACTATCTCTGTACCAAAATTTATCAAAATCGGTGTAGCCATTAAAGCGTGAAGAGGTAACAAACAAACAAACATACAAACAAAACAAACTCACTTTCGCTTTTATAATATTAAATAAAAAAATAAATAGTAAGGAGTAAGGGTTAAAATAGTATAGATTCGTCATACTACCGTATACCCGGAAATCAGCAAATTAATCATAGCAGTTTGCGCTGGTTACTTAACAATTTGTTAGCTACCTTATGTGTTAATTTTCGTTCCAGAGACGGTGTACTGAAGCTCAATAAGATTTGAATGGACCCACTTCTATAGTGCAGAAATTCAAACTAAATAGGTAGGTACTTTCCTCTCTCCAGTCCGACATTCAGCGTTCTGATAAAATGTCAACAATCCATTGTGATTTGCGCAGTAAACCCACTCAAAAATATTCATTCATTGAGGTTAAAATGTTAACTCAGTCATACAAGTTATAAACTTTGACGAAAATAATATAATTGCGTACAAGAAAAATAAGGAACGGATGGACGGGGTTTTGTATGTAGGTATCTTAAATGTCTTGCCTTTTTTTGCGGATGGGAAATCTCTGTGTACAAAAGCAACACATTTACAGACTAAAATTCACCCATATTCCTTCTTTTCTCTTTTTTATTCCGGTGCCACGGTATTTCATTCGAACAACCCGCAACCCCGGCAGGTGGTGGCCCTGATAGGCACCTCTCTTTTGCTGACATCTCTTTGAGGCGCGCGTCAAACATGAACGCTTTGCGACACGGCCAATCGTCACTAGACGGACGGACGGTGAGCTACCCATTGCTTACTGTCCACATGCCCGCATCTACGGTGGCCGGGAATCGTCTCGCGGCGTCCGATGCCCGGAGCGTCTCCCGCGTGGGGTTGGTTTGAAGTTCTCACCCTCAAACGTCCGGCCACCTCCTTCGCTATCATAACTGTTTCGCAGAAGGAGATAACCGCTTCCCATTCCCTCTCGTTCCGGACCATAGACTGAACCAGAGCCAGGATTAATATAATATTTCGACACATAGCCAAACATTTCGACTGTATTTTCGCCACAGGTAAACAACAATAGGTTATCTGTTTTGAATTCATATTGACTGACTGACTTTTGACGAAATATATTAAAGCGATAAACTTTGGAGTTATTTCTAAGACTTGGCTTTAAGAACAATAACTTATTTAAAAGCCATATTGTTGTTTCGTCAAATTTTAAACAACAATAATGGTAATTTAAGTGTTATTGATGTTCAGTTTGTTCGTAACAAGTATCTAAACAGTTTCAGGTGTTTAAACTTTGTAGGTGTTATAAATAGATTAGTAGCAAGAGTTCTTTGTAATTGTTCAGTGATCTCCTACGCTTTGTTTATTCTAAGAACTTGGATGATAAGTCTAAAATTGCTGAAAGGACTGTCAACAACCTACGCACTGCGTGGGCCTCTAGACAACTTAGTGCTAGAAGTCTTGAACTTGTTTGAATTGATTTAATGTGAGAATTTATTTTCGTAATAACTGTTTAAAATTGCTTTGTTGGTCCAGTGGTGTGATTGAGTTTCGCTATGAGGTATATCTCACTAACAGCCATATTAGTTTTTTCGGGTTGTTTATTTTCAAATAACTTCCCCCGCTCTGGGTGAAGCGCCCCCACTTCACTTTTACTGACTAAAACCCATCCATGTTTCTTCTTTCCTTGTGTTCCTGGTATTTCTTTCGACAGTAACATCCGTAACGTATGGATTTGATCCCGGTTGATGGCAATAATCTCGCCCCCAAACACATGGGGCTTAAATATAATTGGCGAAAAGTTTGTGTGCTATAAGGTAAACCTCTGCCTGACCCTTTGATGATATCAGGCATGGCAGTCGCCAGTTATGTTTAAGTCCCACTATGTAGTTTAGGGGCAAGCCTGTTGTCAACAACGGGGCTCAATTTAAGCCTCAGTAGCTGCTACTGAAAATGGAATGCTAATGGAAAAACTTAATGACACTTTTCCCAGGTCCTCATCCTCCTCTTCTTCTATAATAGCGTATAGTATTATATCAAAATGATGATAGATGGAAGGCTGTGTTTTTTTTACACTCACAGCCAACACTACAATTCTTTACGGTAATTTCCAAACCACCACTTGGCGCCACAAAACCAGCAATTTTAAACGACTTCAAAACCGGCCATGTGCAAGTCAAACTCGCGCACCGAGAGTTCCGTACAAACATGCGACATAAACAGCCTATCTTTTGACTGCGTACACACACACACACACGTCGCAGCATAAAAGGACCACAGAGTTGGATATATTTTAATTTCAACTACCTACTTCGATACCTCCACGCGTTCCCGAAATAAAGGGTCAGACAGACGGACAACAAAGTGATCCAATAAGGGTTTAGTTTTTTCCTTTTGAGGTATGGAACCTTAAAAAGGTGAAGATTGTTCAAACATACAGTTACGTATCACTACTACACCGCAAACGGCGACAGTGGAATGCAAACAACGTATGTTTCAGGTCGCTTGTTAGTTTTAGTTCCTAAGCGTTTGAGATTCCTGACATTGCGGTATTTGTCCGTTGGACAGAGAATATAACCCAGCATATTAAAAAGGGCTATTCTAAATGTAAAAGGAATATTTTTTTAACACTTTAGATAGTTAGTGGTATATAATAATGCTCAATGCTTATAGGTTTAATTATTCTGGTTGGTTCAATTATTATGTTTATCAACGTAGGGACCGGACGTTTGGAAAACGGGTTCCCTCTATCTGGCAGAATCTTGATGCTCTGAAAATTATGTGGCATTACACACTTAGCATAATTTTCTTTAAACGAACATTTTAAACGCATAAAAATTATTTGATATAATTATCGTTTGGCATAATATATAAAACTTCGAATTTACAATGGCATAATTTTAAGATGGCAGAATTACATTTAGTAATTACGATTGGCAGAGTTCAAATTTCGCATAATATCGTTTAGCATAATGTTCATTTAGAGCGATGATTATTTGGTATAATTTCACTTGGCATACTAAGCAGATAGCAAAAATGGCTAGGTTAGGTTAGGTTAAAACTGTGACCTCTTACGCAGGCAGAAAAGACTTGCATTAATAGAAAAAAGAGATTGTAAGTTACCCGGAACTGAACTATTTAGATTAGGATAATTACTTAATAAATTAAATGACATTATTTCAAATTAAATTAAATAATAACTAAAATAAATGACATTGTTTTAAAGAAATAAATAATTAAAATAAATGACAACAAATGATGACATAGATGATTCTAACTATAAAATTTCTGCGATATGACAATTCTGCCGTTTAATGATTATCGATATGAAATATATGCCAAAAGACGATTCTGACTGTGAACTTTCTGCGATATGATGTTTCTACTTTTTAAATATTATGGATATGAAATTTATGTCTAGAGATGATTCTAACTTACGAAATTACGAGTTTTGAATGTATGATAAATGAGTGTCTGCCAAACAATTTTCTGCGAAGTGAAGTTTATGCTATCCGTTTTTATGCAAAATAAAATTATGACATAAAAAGTTCTGCTATAAAGCGTGGATGGACCCTTGGAAAACATATATGAAAGGGCCCAAGATGTTTCCCCCAAGTGACTTTAATAAATGAAACATTTCTGTTACAACAATTTGATGTTTTTCTTTGTCAACAGAAGGTAAGCGTAATGCTTATCTTATGAGAAAGAAATTAATTTAATGAAATATCTCCCGAAAATGATATTGACTTATTTTGCACTAAAACGAGCACAGCAAGAAAACTTTTACCCAGATCATTTTTTTTATATGCGATTATTAATCTACCAGCATCAAAAACTCTACACTTAAATCTGAAGTGGTGGTAACAATGATCATTTAACAATTTGAACTGAAGATATAAAGATGCTGTAAAACTCGACTTTACGACAGACGTGTCGGGCTGTTCAAACTATTAACCTATACATCATTTTATGCTTTCATATTTAATGTCATTTCAGAATTTGTCGTTGTTATTTTACACACAAATCTATGTTTGTCGTTGAATTTGGAACACTAGAACACGAATTCGAGTGTAGCTGCTGTCAATGCCGTCTGTTTGTGAAAATGGGATTTCATACTAACGGACATTGCAGTAATATACCTACCGAAATATGAACACAGTCATCGAAGTTTTGAGTTTATTCGATTAAAAATTCATTGAGCCTTAACTGCTATCGACAGTTGATTTCCAAACCTGTATATTTTTTATTACCATTGCCTTTAAAACACGTATATAAAAGCCAATCGGTTCACTTCTACAGTAAAAGCTCGGAAACATTTGCTTAAGAAGCTGGTACATTCGTCTACAAATTAAATGGTTGTTAGTTTTTCTCCATGTATTTTTAACTCTCTTCACTTTTTTTGTATTTATGTGTATTTGTCGATATATTTCATTCGTATTTTTTTTTGGTATATCTTCTGTTATGCACCCTGCACCTATTATGTTTTCTCTCTGCATCACCCCAAGATAGACTGGTAGAAAATGTCCAAGGCATTAAGTCCGCCATTGTATAGTATTATTTGTACATGCGCATAAAGTTTTAATAAATACTAGCTTCCGCCCGCGACTTCGTCCGCGTGGCATAGTTACTTTGGGCTAACGCTAACTTTAACGCGTGATGATCGCAAAAAAAATCTTTCTCTCCCCTTCTCTTCCCGCTTTTCTCACTTTTTTAAATTAGCCTATGTCCGTCTCCAGGATCCCAACTATCTCTGTACCGAAATTCATCAAAATCGGTTTGGCCATTTAGGTGTGAAGACGTAACAAACAAACTCACTTTCGCTTTTATAATATTAGTAAGTATAAAAATTATTTCTACATTTGTTTGATATATTTTTCTGACCATTACCCAAAACACAAGATCTGTTTGCGTGGGCGAGTGTTGGCATCGCTGGTCCATTGAATCGTGATTGAGCCCCACTGATACAATATCGATATCTCGGAGGTACATAGCAAATGGAGATAACCAATGACATTTATTTTTGGCTCTGACCTTAGAACTTTGGTCCATTCTGTTGAGTCATGCATGATTAGATAGAAGGTTTTCCAGTTGCGGTTACCTCGGGAAAGGCATTTTGCGGAACTGTAGCAAATTGACGATACGACAGCAAAAACCCTGTTAAGCAAACGGAATGAGTTTCGTTCTGTATTTTTTGCATACTCGTAGTAGGATTACGTATTTGCTCATGAATAAGGTAAAAAAAAAGATGAACATGTCGCTGCAATATGTTTTACATTGCAGTGACATTTTCATCATTTTTAGGGTTCCCTACCTCAAAAGAAACAAAACAGAAAACTTATTGGATCTCTTTGTTGTCCGTCTGTCTGTATGTCTGTCAAGACTCTATCTCGAGAACGCGTAGAGGTATCGGGTTGAAATTAAAACCATATACTTAAATCTGTGGTTCCTTTGTGCTGTAAATCAACCCCCTTAGTCTAGTATCGCTGTTTATGTCGCAAGTCTGTACGGAACCCTCAGTGCGTGAGTCTGACTCGCATTTCTCATGAATTTCTCCTATATCTTATTTGCGTTTACAAACATTTAAACTTACGTACCCAAACCAGATATGGGACCGAACCCGGGACAAGTACCAGTAGCCCATACAAATATTTATTCCGGGCGGTGATCGACAATACACATAGTGCACCAGCCGATCGGTCAGCTACTCCGCTAATCGCATCGTAAATGCACTTTATTTTACTTTTGCAATTCAGATTTTGGAAAAGGTGTTCCGCAGAAAACTTGATACTTGATGAAAACCGTCTACATCATGGCTTACCTTAAGATTAACTTCAAGATATAGGGAGGTCCTGGTCAGACAAAATGTTTTTTAATGGTTTCATAACATTCCAAATTCGATTCAGTCAGTCCATCCCAAAAGTGTGCGTTACATTTCACTTCCAATTACAACCGTCGCGGCGTCGTAACAAATCCTAACAAGAGACTACGCAGTAGCTAACACAGTTAAGATTTAACCCATATGCTAACCGAGGAAATTCGAAGTGCGATATTCCATTGTGTGGAGTTTCCTGGCAGTTGTAATATGATTATCATTTAGTTATTTGAGTCGTGCGCGTTCGGAATTTGTCATAAAGGTTCTCTACGTGCGGTTATTTACGTAGATTGTTAATTTCTTGATTAGCATAGAACATTTAACTCTCATTTTATTAACGGATAAAAGGATAGCCAGTTAGTATGCTCTGGATTTATGAAGCCGTTTGCGTCTTCTCAGCCTTTTTCCACGACATAATAAAATACCAGTATTTTACATGGAGCGACTGCTAATCTTACCTCCACAACCCAGTTGGTGTTGGGTAATAATATATCCCTTGGTTAGACTAGTTTTATCGTTTGCAATTGCAATAATTATTTTAGGATATTAATTTTCCGAACGAAATCAATTGAGTGATTTGGAAAATATTTTTTCAATAGCTGTAGAAGTTAAGTTTGCGCTACAACTCTTTTACAACATTTTATGATTGCATGCCTGTTCATAAGCACTATTATTGAGCGGATATTCAATTTGATGGAAATAACATCAATTAGAAATAAGGACTTGAACATACTTTACGTAATATAGCAAAAATAAATTCTTTGAAACAAACCCATAACGCACCACAAGATCGGAGATAGTAACCAAATTACTTGTAGAACAACAAAACCCGTACAAGCCACAAGTTTAATTACCGGAATACTAATTGTATTTATCACCGCGTGTCGGGTAAGGGCTGACAGCTGACGGGAACACGGGCCAAGCAGTGAAATAAACCGTCCTTGGCCGGGATTTATACAAAGTACGACGCACAGTGACTTGACAAGAATCTTTATTCTGTATTCAGCGATCGCTGGTGACTGGAATACTAAAGAATATGCAATTTTCATTTCGTGTTTTCGTCCAAAATGAAACTCTTTTTGAAAAAAAAATATAAATTATTGTTTCTGTTTATTTTTTCTACAAAAAGAAGGAGGTTATGAATTTGACTGTTTATTTTTGTATGTTTGTTACAAAGTTAAGCCAACAAAAGTCAGTTATTTTTGTCTTTACTTACGAAGTGTCTGGCCTAAGGCTAACTTCATAACTTACGACATAATCTTTTGAAAGATCTACATGTATGCTCGAATCCAAAGAAACTTCTTCAGATAAGTCTTCTTTTCATGGAAAGGGCTGGTAATTTAGCCAAATTAGCAAATTTTTTGAGAACTTAAGTTCAGTAACTTCAAAGTAGGTACCTACTCGTTAATATTGTTATGTATAGAGAAATGTTTATTTATTCATTTAAACTTCATGTACAATAGTGGTACATAGGCCGACTTAATGCCATAATAAGGCATTCTCTACGAGTCAACCATTGGATTAAATACGCTAACATTGTGACAGAGTACAAAAATTATATCCAAATAACTATTTGTTTTTGATTACCTCTATACTTATACAGATACTAATACACATATAAAAATAAATAAACTAATAAACACATATAAACAAAACCAAAAAAAAAACCTACGCGTAGTACCTACTCGACCTACGATTTCTTTATCACATAAACGTCGAGTATGTGATAAAATAAATGTTTCTGTGTCCACCTTCCTACCGCAAAACCAAAGAGAAAATAGAACAATATCATTAGGTCAGCGTCGTACGATTGGAGCAGCGATGAAGCGAATAAGGGGTGGTTCACAACGATCGTAAAAACCTGTTGATCAGTCTCATAAATGTCCTTCTTCCGTTGAGAAATGGCCGATAATTGGCGCGTGAAAAATGTGACATACGGTTTGTAACGGAATGTATTGAAATCTTTATCTGTTCTTTTTTTTAGGAACAGCTAATATTGCTTGAGTAATTTGTTTTAAAAGAACCTTCTTCATGCATTTTTATTCTTTTATGATTTACGTATTTTCTTTGAAAATGTTTAAGTATAAAGTGTAGACTTAGTAGTCCAGTCATATTTTCAGCTTAAATTAGGTAAGAATCTCGGAATTCGAGATACCCAGCTGTCTGTAAATACTTGTATATTGACACCCTAAAAGTTATCTCAAAACCTACATATGGTAGGGTGTACGCAACTATTAAATTTCAAGGTCAAAGGTCATAAAAATCGTTTTTTTGCGCTTTTTTTTTGTAAATATCTCATTTCCTATGGGCTTTTTCTATTTTTATTAATTATCAATATTGTAGAATACAAATTTTGTTATTTTTTTTTTATACTATGAACCGTTTTCGAGATAGAGGGCGTAGAGCGCGCGGTCACTGCATCACTTCAGGTCAACCGGTGCCTCCGGTCGAAAACGCCCCTGCTATTGGTAAGACTGGTTGTCAGACTTTCGGGCTATTGATATGATGATATGGCGGGACTAACTGCTTAACTCACTTTACAAGGCATGGAGAGCACTCGGTATGTAAAAGGTGGTCACCCATCCACGGAATAACCTTGGCAAGGGTGACTTAACTGACAGATCAATCCAAACGGTTATTATTTAGCTCCGAACATAGAAATACAATATAAATGCAATATAGTAAGAGGGGCTTAACCAAGAGCTTGACCAGTAAGGCTGTACTTATTATTATGATCCAAAATTCTTGCTTAACTTTAGCTTCTTTGCCCTAACAGTCTTCCAAGAATTGCAACAAGTTCACAGTTCGCCAGTGTAATTCATTGCTTATTTGGTTTAGCATTATTAGCATTCTATAACAACAAGTAGTTCTGTAGTAAATTCAGAAAAGTTTCCAAGTGCCTCTTGGAATACTGACCCAGTTTTCTTGTATTTAAAGGTAAATGAAATATGTATGAAACACTTCTCGAATCACTACAATACAAACACAGACCGCGATCCGTTCCGGCCTCATCGCAGAGGCCCGCCGCGTTAGTTCGATGTTAAAACTAGAGTCCGACCCTTTGCTATAATAGCCAACCCGCGAGTTGAGCTAGTAGTTTTAAAAGTCCCCAAATAATAACCCGACCTGGCCATTTTCATAGTTCTATCATGACCCTCTAAGCCGAGGCTCGACCCCGCAGGGGGTGCCCTTAGAGTGCGGTCATCGATTTCATCATAGTAGCTTAGAGCCCTGGCCGGGGGCCTTAAATTCTTAAGGTCACCACAGGATAGTCCGGTTGAGCAGATAAAAAACTCGAATATATGAGTTTAGCTGCGAGTGGCCCAATCAAAAAAAAAAAAAAAAAAATGTATGAAACACTGCAACTCTCTTCGAGGTCGTCATTAGCGAACAGTCTCTAATTAAGTCCATTATGTAGTTCACTTAACAAAGGCGCTATTATTGAATAGGCACTGCCGCTGTTATAGGTCTTTTACTATTTCAATTTAATACTGGCTTTGATTTATGTTTAATAAGTGTTAGCTCTAAATTACATGTATGATAATAAAACATAATGTAACACCACGGCCTTTTTTGCGGAGGGGAAATCACCAAATATTTTCCTCCGCTCTGGGCGGAGCGGGGGAAAATAGGGAGTGTCAGACTTTTTCTGACTAAAACCTACCCACGTTCCTTCTTATGCCCTTTATGTTCCGGGGCCGTGGTATCTTTTTCGAACATTCCGCAACCTGGTGGCCAAATACGGTGGCCCTGGCAGGCCCTTCTTTACACATTATAATTCTTAAAGGTAATATTGCAGCTGTTTCCTTACTAAGGGGTATTGTATTACTTAGTACTAAATAGGTTATGGACGTCAGATAGGTAGTCGGTGCGTGCAAAATACTGGTACTCAGGAACTAAAAGCCGACCCCAACATAGTTGGGAAAAGGCTAACCAATTGATGGCTGTAGTTTTTCCTTGGTGTCCTATTTGCAATAAGCATTCATGTAAACATCAGTGTTTTTATTTATGCGTATGTAATTACTTATGCAGACAAAAATAATATTATAATAACTGAATCAACAAAGAGATTCAGGCCAATCAGCGCTCACAATTTCTGTTGAAAAGCGGATTTTATTCGTTGCTTAATAATTCCTTTTGACAGATTGGCGTTGAGGACTTGACTCTACAGAACAAGTGATATTACTGCTGAAGTCTGAATAACAGGTTCCAAAAATTTAACTTTGGAATATTCTCGACTGACATTATCTGTCTGTCTACCTACTTATTTTTCAAAGTAAGTTCGAAAATATAGGCATAATTCTAAAAACCTTATCGCTTGAGCGGTACCCATTGAATTTAACTTTTATTACATTCGAAACATTGTCTACGACTTTTTGATTCAGATTTGTCTTCTTTTTCTTTTTCTCAATCGTTTATATAAATTGAATTTATATAGCGGATCATAATATACCTTGCTGTCTATAAAAAAAAATAAGTTTCCAACCGACTTTGTTTCTCCACCTCCTTATACCGTCTATCTAATTTGTTTTTTATTCGAACCTTCTTAAAACAGTACCGATACCAAAGAAAAACCCTTTGAAATGAAATATTTACGTAATTGTCACGTTATTGCGTGCCGTTCACGAGGCACCGGGTTTTGGCTCGTTTACATAACTAGGTGTCGGTTATGTCAGCTTTGGACGAACAAACATTTGTTTTATGAAGCCAAAAAAGAGGAGATTATTCGGGTTTTTTGTATAGCTACGGATACAGCGTCGAGGGTGAAATGTTTGGTGTATTCATGTTATCGTGGGTGTACAGAAAACCGGTACAGTTTGTGAAATCAGTTTGATGAACTTTTTTTGTATTAAGCTAACGTTTTGAAAATATTTCAGTAATTAATAATTAATCAGAAAATTATTTAAAAAACAACCCTAAGCCATGGCAGTTAGCATAGAGGGGCCTGCCAGGCCACCGCCAGCCGGGGTTGCAAGTTGTTCGAGAGAGATACCACGGCTCCGGAACATAAAGGGCAAAAGAAAGAACATGGGTGGGTTTTAGTTAGTAAAAGTCTGTCACTCCCTTCCGCTCCGCCCAGAGCGGAGGAAGTTAATTGATGATTTCCCAGATACAAACAAAACATTGAAAAATGGCGCTTAGTATCTTAACTGGGAGCTCAAAACATTCAACTTCTCATAATGATAATTAAATCGAAAAAGTTGCCTGTCTCTCGGGATTTGAAATGGTATAATTTTACTTTGTTTCCAACTAACAACACGAAAACCATTAACCATTAGAAAAACAAAGAATAATTTAAAAAAGATTAAAAATGTTTTCTTAGGTGTATGTAAACGTTGACTTAAATTGATGGATCATCATAAACAATTAACTTTAACGGCAGATGGATGTTTTGTGTATAAAAAATGTTGCCAATTTACATATTTTAACCTGATAAGTTCAGGATGGATTCACACTCGAATAAGAACAGAACACAAACACCTATATTTTTTTACTAGACCAGTTAATTAGTCAAACAAGCTCCATTAATCTGAAAAGAATTGTTACGTAGGCGTGAGGATTGTAACTTCATACAGGTTACATTTATTAATAAAAGTGTTTTAGGTGATTTTTGGTACAGAAACCTACACGTCAGCGGATTGATATTGAGTCTGTACTATGCTAGACCAGTACAAGATCAAAATGTTAACAGCAACAAAGACGTGCTGTCGAATGTATGTGGAACAAACATCTTTAAAAATGATGGGCAATTATTTTTCTTTTGTGGGTGGCTTCTCGCAGTTAAACCTATGAGGTTATCGTCTTCTTAACCGGACAATCACCTACAAGATTATCTGGTTAAGCAATCTTGAGGCCTCCAGCCAGGGCAGTGCACAATTACTCTATGCTTTCTCGAGTATACTGTCACTTGCACAGGTTACTTGCCTTTGTCACGCAATGAATTTGTATTCTTGTTAAATAAATACTTCGAGCTGCTACTGATATTATAAAAGCATAATAAAATGTGTTACAAGATGTAGTGATTTGGTGTAGTTGAAATGTTAATTGAAATGTATTGTATCAAAGACAACGAGCTTCTAAAATGGTCAACTAGTTTCTGATTATGATTCTTCGATTTCTGAAAAGTTTTCTTAAGTTATTCTGTTTTTTCTTTCTCCATAGTTTTTCCTGAAAGTGTAACACACATCCATCCTCCCTAATAAACTTTTGCGTTTAAAATATTAATAATATTTTTGTAGGTACATATTTCCTATTAGGTCATATTTTATAAGCTCGAAAACTCGAGTCCCGACAGCGCAAAAATATTGACAAAAAATAACGCAGAGTTAAGTAACACGAAAACAATAACAGCATCTTGTCGTCCCAGGCAAGTTTTCAAGTGAAGGAAAATAAATTCTTTCCCGAGAATTTTTATCGCTTCTCTACCGAGCAAGATTTATATTGACAAGCTTGTACTCTGGAATTTGATCACATTTTCCAACTTCCAAAGAGTTAGTGGTTGAGTAGTTATAGAAGATGGCGGGTCATAAAGAGAAGAAGCCCAAGATAAGGAACTATGAAAATCTTTGGAGGTGGTCCTCAACCGCGGAGACCGTAGGGGTTCTGGACAAATAACTTAGATCCTACAATATTTTATAGAAACTAAATTAGTGTATCTATGTATAAAACATAAAATATATTTAATAATAGCAAAACTAGGTAAAATTAGTATGTATCTCGTTTATGATAAGACTTCAGTTTAAAATTTAAAAATCTAAATTTATGTAACATTGCCACGATTTTTTTTTTATTTTGATTTTATTTTAAGAAGCTTTTGGTGCACGAAGCCGCCATATTGTTTTTTCAATACATATTTACAATTTCTCAGAAGTTTACCACCAACATCTCTTTTGTGAATGATATTTGAGCCCGAAAAGTTACCTTTTGTACTGTGGGTCTATTCGTAATTGCCGATTAATGCTGTGGTCAGGCGCCGGGCGGTGAAGCGGACCTTACGTTGTTGATGCCAAACACGCGTACAGTTTCGGGCACTAATATCTAGACACTAAGCAATTTCTAAAAGTGATTTTCTCCTACTTTATTCGTACAAAAATCATTTTTGTACGAATAAAGTGTTTTGGAACCTATATTAAAATGAAATATTAGTACCTTAAAGTTGTTTCTAGCGCAATATTAGGGCTCGTGACTACACTAAAAATGTATAATAAAATGGATGGAGAACTTATTACTTATATAACCAGTGTTCAGGAATAAAGTCCTGTTTGCCCGATTGTCAATAAAACTATAGGTATCTAAAAATGCTGCAAACAGTAGTGCAAAGTTCATTATATCTTTATCTGTAACCTGTTCGCACGTAGGACCACACTGCTAATTCCACTTAACAGCACAATGGAGCGATCCTCGCCTCCATGCAAGCACTTACGCTTGTCTGGAGGACTCGCTCCATCGAGTCCTATTTTGTTTGAACATCTATCGCGATCGATAATGCACTCAAGCAAGCTGAATATAATACCGACTATCATTTGCAAGCGTATTTTCTGTTCGACTTTTCCTTTAGTAATCTACTGAACTTTATTTTCGGTAAGCTGTTCGTGTATTTTAAGTGTCTTGCAAAACAAGAGCAACACAAGCGACATGGACGAGACTTGGTTATCATCAGTGTGACGATATTTCTCACAGCTGGGTGTATCGTAACATACAGACTAGTAGTTCTAGCTGTCAGCTGATTAGTATCACGCTACTCTCCATCTGCTCATGGGTTACCTTTGAGGCAAAGAATGATAGTATGAAGGTCTACTATCATACTATTATGCTTTATGGATTACCTTTGCGGTATGAAGGTCTATTTACAGTTTATGCGATCTTGGAGAAGATGAACAAACATTTCTGTAAAACTGACGTTGATTATCTCCAATTTAGGTATGGTTAAATGGTAGCAAGGAGATCCGTACCTAGAGGAAAATAATATATAACAAAAGCAGTTTTTGGTGAAGAACTTTTTTTATATACACAAGTAACCAAAGAAAAAGTGCGTAAAAATGAATAAGTAAACATATTGCTGTATTCTTTGGTACTTATCTTCAACGGTATTCATAAATCTCCGATCTTTAGGTACCGTATTTTCCTAGAAGCGAAAGCCGTGGGTGGGACGACACGAGAAGGCGCGCTCATTTTAAGATCTGTTGTTTACTATACGTCTATTGTCATTCCCTTTATAGACTGCGCAGAATAAATAGAAAGGTTCTACGTTTTGTAAACATATCGTGACTCGTGTTGTTATTTATAGATTTGGTATTCATGAAATAGGTTAGTTTTCAATTCAAAACAATTTATTTCATGAATAAAGCATAAGTACCTATGTAGCGTTCAAGTTTTATGGAGCGATAAACAAGACAGCGATTTATCTTATTATTCAATGATAAATTGTTATGATCCAGACGGAAAAGTAAATAAACACCTACCTACCTCTCTAAATAACGTGCACGTGACACTTTTCAACTTGGTTCCATCCCAAACTCAATGAAATGAGTTTCAGCGAAAAGTCGGGAAAAGATAAACAAAAGACTGCTACATTAAAAATTGCTTGGCTGTAAAGATCTTGAACGAAAATTTCCAAAACCAAATAATATCGAGGATTAAATATTTGAAATACTTTTCGTTAACTTAAGACCTTCAGGCAAACAAAACTTTTTCTTTGACTGAAAGATCAAACGAAACTGTATCTTAATGCTTTAACATAAAGTCATTTTCTTGATGTATTACTTATTCCGCAACGTTTGTCGCAGGATGTAGACAATAGAATTTGCACGCTTATATGGCCGTATTTAAGCGTGAGAATTGCAAGCTTGTTTTACCTTTGCTAAAGGATTTCTTTTTCAAACGATTAAATGCTACAGAGGATATCAATGTTGCACGTTCTCTCCACAAAATCTAAAAGACGCTGGTTCAGACTATTCTTGAAAAGAGTTCCGTTCTTCAAAAGGAAAAAAAGTTCACTTTGTTGTCCGTCTCTCTGTCTGCCTGTCAAGATCCTTTATTACGAACGCATAATGCTATCGAATTGAAATTTAAACAAACTATATACTCAAGTCTATAATCTCTTGTAGTTGAAAGATATGGCCGTTAATGTCGCAAGTTTGTACCACTCTACTATCACTCGGTGCGTGAGTACGACTTGCACTTTACCGGTTATTTTTCATTTATTTAAAGACACTGCTCTATAACTTCCAAATCCGAATGTGCACAACAACTAAATCTTGCATTACACAAAGAGAAAAAGCCACTTGAAATAAACCTTTACCTATTTCATGCCTAAGTGCGGCAAATAAGCAATGGTAAATACGCCTGTGTAACTTTACTGAAATGTCCGCAAGGACTCTAAACGCTTACGGTCTGGTACACTCGAATACCTATGATTATTTAGTGTTGTGCCAGCTACCACTATGTAGGTTGAATTTGGGCATTTATTTCAATTAAATCCAGTGTTGGGATGTTATTACAAGCTTTTATCAATCGTATGTAAGTTGTCCGCTTCAAAAGCAACCAATTTTTCGACCATTTTTTTTTACTTTGCCCCACAGTTGGAATTTCTTCTGTATCGTGGGTGCGTTTACAAACATACAAACTCACATACATAAACAGCTAGATCCGGAACAACTATCTGTAGGTCATACAAATATTTGTTCCGTGCGGGGATCGAAACCGCGACACGCAGCGCAGCAGTCAATCGCTCAGCCACTGCGCCTACTGTGCCGTCAATTTGTTAGTATCCGATTGAGCTGGAATTATGCACGCCTACCCTTCGCCACTTCTTAGTGTTTTAGCTGGGAAGAAGAAGTGGCGGAACAAACTCCGGAACAACACAACTGTCTGATACGTTTGATGAATCAGACTTAATACTGCAATATCCAAGACCAGCAAGGCTGTCTGTTTTTATCATTCCGGAAAACCCCTAGCTGTTTGTTTGGTTAGCGCATACCTAATGCAAACAAGTCAGGAGTAATTTCTTCATAAGAATAATGAAAAATGTATCATTGTTCGGTTTGAGAGCAGGAACTTGTTTCAACGCGTTATTCTTAAAGTTCCTCCTTAAATTTTCCGGCGGCTAGAAAGTTTTCCTATTAAATAACTTTTTCAACTTTGTAATTATTTATCATACTTCAGTAGGCAATTATTGGTCGTTTACATTCGGAATAAGCCGGTCGTAAACCGATATCTGTCATTAAAAGTTTTTTTGAACTGCACAAAGTTAATATAAACATGGCAATGCAAAATGGGTACTTCCATGTATGTAAATGCTAAATATCTATATGCATATATTAACTTACAACTCACCATCATACGCATAATTTCCGAAATCTGTACAACAAATTATGACGTTTTGTTTTTTTTTTATTCCTAAGTATGTTTTTTTAAATCTAAGTTAAAACATTCCTAACATTTCCTAACTACCTTAATCTAACCTCAATTTACATTCCAATATTTCTCCTCTCATCCAATATATCGCCCATTTGCTTTACGTCAAGAGCTCAAGACACGTCACACGAGTAACGCCGCAGTTTCTCGCATCTACGACGACAAGTCTCGCCCACGCCTCGGTACGTGACATCAAACATATTGGTTCAGCACTAACCATGCCGAGCACGTCGTGCCTCCTGACTTTTGAACGTAATAGAAAATAAAGTTTACGGTCTTAAATTGCTGACGATTTTCCTCGTTGGCGCTTTTTATATCGTCTTGTCGTGGACACTTGATTGCGAGTAAGAGCACGTCGTTAAAATTGTATTTTATGTACTTATTTACTACAGATACTTTATTCGAAAATAAAGAACATTTGAAAATCATAGTTACTGTTAGAGGGACAACAGTAACTTGGAAACACGTTGACGTCATGAATCAAGCCTTGATACTCCTGTTCAAACTGATTCTCAATTCGATACATCTGCAAACACTTCTTAAGTCTTTACTCATAAAGTCCTAAATGATTTCACTTGAACCCGTCCTTCCTTGCCCTGTCGACAACGCGTTCGAGTCCCACGTGCGCCTCAAAAAGATGTCAGCGCAAAGCAAAGGGGCCCATCAGGGCCACTGATTGCTCGGGTTCCGGCGGTTCGGGTTGTTCGAAAGAGACCCCGCGGCCCCGGATCACAAAGGGCGAAAGAAAGAATGGGCTTGGATGGGTTTTAGTCAGTAAAAGTCTGTCATTCCTTCCCGCTCCGCCCAGAGCAGGGGAAGTCATTTGATGATTTCCCATCTCTAATAAAAAAGCCTGCGCTTACAAAATGTTTATTCATTGTTTGTTTACAAGCTTCCAAAGACACGAGTGTACCATGAGCATCCATCATCATATTAACCAAGACAGCCAAAAGGAAATTGAAAATAGATTGTCTATTTACGATACAAAAACAAAAATGAAACAACAGCGCTCCAAATCCGATGAAATCCAATATGATCTTATTTTTTTAAAGAAAAACTAGAAAAGCTTCACGATATGGAAATTCATAAAAAAGACAAGGATCAAAAAGTAATCTCGTCGTTATAAGCTTGTTGAAGTATTTCAAATATCAAATCATACTTTCAAAACTAAATTAGCAGTATTAACATGTTCAGCTAGCTATAAAAACATAAAAAATACGTAGGTAGTTTCTATGAAATTCCGCCTTTTCTGGCAACTAATCACAATTTTACTACTAAAGCTTTACTGTTTTGCAAAACATAGTTGATGGAAAAAGTAAGCGAGAGGCTCAGTGGGTGATCCTAAAATATGTCCCACCCTGGTTAAAAATGTGTATAGGTATTGATAGGACACACAATATACCCTACTGTGTGGTTTATGGCCCAAGTGTAAGAAAAGGTTTAAAAGGTTGGGTCGCAGATCGATGCAGAAGCACGTTTAGTAATACTCCTATTTATATAAAGATCCTACCGAAAATATGAGTATAGTGAGTAACTAAATATAGCACTACATACATAGGTACGTAGGTACATATGTGTCAGAGGTTTTATGAGACCACTGACGTAAAATGGGGTTTTCTACTTAGCACTAACCGCTGTACTGGACTTCAAAACAATTTTTAGGGCACATGTTTAGGTCGGCAACCTTTTTAGGTACACGGGACCTTCACTGCTGAACCGTATATTAAAATATATTTAACCCTAGGCTAGGTCATCCTAACTCTAGGCAATTAAGAGATAAGATAGGCACAAAATACTTAGGTACTTATATTATGGTCCATTTGAGTAAGGTTGTCGACCTTGTGATTATATAATCGTTAAGACTGTTTACAGCTATCACATCGTTAAATTCGAGTAAAAGCTCTGCCGAGGTCACGTGCAATGGATACTTCAAGGTTAATATGGGGAAAATGGGGATCAAGAACTGATATAGTTTTCACCCCGATTTGGTTATAATGGAACAGTATAAAGTTATGGTTGGTTATAAAACCTGTTGATTTGAATGAGTTGGTTTGAATTTTATGGTTGTTTATTTTTTTTCTTTAAGTTGCGGCATCTTCTTATTTACACAAATTATTTCATGATGATTAAATCATTTTGAAGGTTATGTTCAACTCATACATCTATTTTCTTTTTCCAAACAGATAAATTAAATTATAGCCATAAAATATCGTCTCCATATTCGTCGAAATGTATTGAAATTCTTCACTACGAAAATAGCGTATTTACAGCTCAACCTTCAGGTGCGTCAAGGACAGCTGTAACCGAATAAAAGACACCACCTTGAATAATTGTAAAATGGGATAAAACACGGCTCTCCAATTTTCACGCCTTTGTAAGAAATATCTAAAATTCTTATTTCTAAGAAAGTTATAATTCAGTTTCAGAAAAAAAGTTTTGAATGATTCGATTCCGTATTCATAAAATATATCTATTTATCGTGTCGTTATAACAGTGTGTTTCAAACCAATTGGGGAATGAGTTTTGAGTGTGATTCTAATTTCAAAAAGACATTAAAGGGAAAGTAAACTTCCTCTTTCAATTATTCAATAGCACCCTGGAGCCCAACAACTTTTACTATAGTTTTGAAGGGTAAGGGAAACACACAGTATATCTCAGAAACTAATAAAGGAGTTCGTCACAAAGTCGCATGTTTTACGCGCGCGTTTTGCACATTAAAGAAGCGTATTTTTTAGCCTTTCCGACTAGATAAGTGTCTAAATAGTTATTAGTATGCAAATGAAAATTATATAGTGCTAATATTTTTTGGTTATAAAAGCAATATTCGGCAAAATATCATGGTTTTTCCGAAACAAACCTGTCAACACGTACGTGATATGACAACGTTAAACAAACATAATATATAAGCGAGACGCCGAAATAGGACCCTTTCTTGTAGCTCCAAGGCTTTCTCGTTGAAAGGCTCCTATTCCGTCATCGTGCTCAAACATTACGTTTGCTTTACGTTTTGTTTGTACACGTTGCACGTATTCACTCTATATTTGGTGAGTGTTCTTCCTGATTATCTTACTCGACGAAAGCAATTTATTTCTGATATCTATTTTTATCTACAGACCAAAATAGACAGCAGGAATATATCTCTTTATCACTTTGAAAATGATCGCTGTAGCTTAGAAAGTAGAAGATGAAATTATTCCAACAAGAGCCTTGTAGCCTTCCTACTTCAAATATGTTATTAAAAGAAAATTAAACACATATCGAAAACATGTTCGGTTACCGTGCGTTATCACCAGTAACTTGAATAATCACTTAATACTTTGCAAATATCTACAAAGCATCTCTATCTGCCTTTTTTATTATTTTATAGCCAGGTGCAGTACCTCTTGAGTCGAAAAATCTGAGTTACGTGAAAAACAAACATAACTATTCTGAAGCTAAATGATTCTTTATTCATTGTAATGTAAAACAAGAAAAATTTTGCGAGCAACAGTAACTCAATCAAGTACCTACCTATATCATAACAGTTTGAAAAGTTTTCAGAGTGTAGGTAGGCGGTAAGAAAAATTGAGGAAAAAGTTTTTGTGTTTTGATTCGTTGCAAACTATTGTTTATACCTAAATTATTATTGAGAAAAATCAGGTTACTAAAATCTTTACTAATATTATAAAAGCGAAAGGGAGTTTGTTTGTTACGTCTTCACGCCTAAATGGTTAAACCGATTTTGATGAATTTTGGTACAGATATAGTTGAGACCCTGGAGACGGACATATGCAATTTTGTTTTTTTATTAAGTGAGAAATGAGGGAGAAAGAGGGAAGTAAAGGGAAAGCTTAGCTTTGCTATTACAATAAATAAGGCGCAAGGGCAAAAACTACAGGTAGCAGGTACCTGCAAATCAGGAAAAGGGAACTGTGTTACCCCGAATTTAACGCGAGTGAAGCCGCGGGCAAAAGTTGGTCTGACATAAAGAAAAACACCGACCAAGTGCGAGTCGAACTCGCGCTCCAAGGCTACCGTACAACCCTGCCGGGGTTGCGGGTTGTTCGAAAGAGATACCGCGGCCTCGGAACGTAAAGGGCAATAGAAGGAACATGGGTGGGTTTTAGTCAGTACAAGTCTGACATGCCGTGCCCATGCCCGCTCCACCCAGAGCGGGGGAAGTCATTGGATGATTTCCCACCCGAAAAAAAAAAAAAAAAAAAAAAAAAAGAGGCTACCGTACAAACTTGCGACATAAACGGCCATATCTTTTGACTGCGTAGACTTAAAGGGTCAATTTTATGTTTCACAGCTTCAGGGGACGATAGATTTGAGTATATGGTGTTAATTCCAATTCGAAATCTCCATGCGTTCTCGCGATAAAGGGTCTTGATAGACAGATAGACAACAAAATGTTCCAACAAGGGTTCCGTTTTTTCTTTTTTGTGGTACGAAACCCTAAAAATTCCACGTACCTCTAGCTAAAAGGAAATAAAGCATATTGTTTAACGGACTTCTACGCTACAGGGAGGAAAATAATCAGCTTCACACCGACCGTCTGTTTTTTCCGTCTCAGATAAATGAATGTCGGACGGTTCCAAATAGATAAGGTAGGACTTCATTTGTCTTAATATCTTACGTCTCTTTAACCGTATAGTTCGGTACGGACCCCTTCGGGGGCTCGACATTCAAACCTCCGCTGGCTCGGCACTGGCCCCGAAAGGGGTCGAACATTTAAGTCATACGACCTCCTCATTATTTTTGTAAATATTTTATTTTCTGGTTAAAAAATAATATGGGTGTGCATTCATTAAGATAGTAAAATAAAAATCTCATATGTAAACGTCGTTAGAAGTTCTTTAATTATTGAGTAAGTTTCTTAATTAACCTTTATAAAATCCATGTGCGTAAATTATGATCATAGCCATTTTGATGGCAGTGTAGGTCGACGCTAAAAATCATAAAAAAATGGTTTTCGGACATATAAGCTCCACATTGTTGGGCCTGATTAACGTGTCCTTTTATCACGTGCATAAATCATTCGTAATTGAACTTAAATTAGCAGTGGTAATGATACATTTTGAAATCTAAAGTCGAAGTTTCGCGCCAATCGTGCTTGTTTACATTTTTCATTCCACATTATATCACACGGACGCGAATAGATTTTATAACAAATGAGACAAATATCATTGCAAATATTATAAATAACATGAACATGCCCAGATCTTATCGTAATTTGCAATAATAGGACCATTAACACGTAATATTCATAACCACTACTAAATTCACTTTCGAAAATGACGTCCATTTCTTTTTTTTTTATTTTGTGATGTGTAAATGCGATTATTTCAATCGATTATTTTCTTGTAAATCAATCAACTCGAATAATTAAATTAAGGAATATCAGAAATTGATAGATGAAAATAAGAATAATTTTGTAATACGTGTAAAATACTATAAAATTGATTGTAATATTTTTTACGCCACTAAAACCGACTCAACTACAAACAGTAGAATCTGATCTATGGCTAAATTCGCGCCAATTTTATTTTCAGATAAAAATTCAAATAAGGAATGCGCTCGCTGTTCGAATTTATATTAAAATGTTTATTTGCTATTTTATTAATAATTTGGTTTTGTATGTACCTACTATTTGAATGTGAATTGCAAATAGAAAAAAATAAGGTTGATTACAGAACGCCCCAATTATGATCTTGGTAGGCATAGTAAAAAAAACAGCTAAGATAAATTATTATATTTGTTCGACAAAATGGTTTGTAGTATGGTTGGATTGGTTATTTGAAAAGCGTATTCATTCTTTCCTAAAACATGGCTCGTAGGCCAAAGTGTTCTTGGAGTGGAAGCCTTGGGGTAAAAATGGCCTAGAGGGAGACCACAATTGAGATGGAAAAAAAACCCCGGTACACGACATCAAGAAAACTCCAGGTTCAAAATGAGTCCATTTTGTACCTGGAGTTTTCTTGATGTCGGCTACCGGGGTTTTTTTTTGGGGTGGGAAATCATCAAATAACTTCCCCCGCTCTGGGCGGAGCGGGGGGGAGTGTCAGACTTTTACTGGCTTATGTCCACCGATCGATGTTCCTTCTTTTACTCGGGGCCGCGGTATCTCTTTCGAACAACCCGCAATCCCGGCAGGACCCTACCGGGGTTGCGGGTCTGACACTCCCCCCCGCTCCGCCCAGAGCGGGGCAAGTGAGGCTGGAAACACCCAGG
This sequence comes from Ochropleura plecta, assembly GCA_905475445.1. Taxonomy (NCBI): domain Eukaryota; kingdom Metazoa; phylum Arthropoda; class Insecta; order Lepidoptera; family Noctuidae; genus Ochropleura; species Ochropleura plecta. The sequence goes on along the minus strand of FR997731.1, from coordinate 12,185,911 downwards.
TGTCACCAATGTGACTATCGCCCGGAGGACACGTTGGAGCATACAGGCAGTCTGCTCTATTGAGCGGAGCACCGCTCTGTCCCGGAGGAGATGGTGATGTTTGAAGGAGAGAACCTCAAACCAAGCCAGCCACCGCGGGAGACGCTACAGGGGTCGAGCGCCGCGAGACGACAACGACTTTTTGTTAAAAAATTAACAGGAGCGGATATTTGATGATTTCCCATCCAAGTGACGCAAGACCGATATAAATGGCGGAATTTAAGGAGGCCTCCTTTAAATTCCAAAAGAAGTTCCTGAGAAGTTTATGAGAAGGCCTCCTTTAAATTCCTAAAGAAGTCCTTAAATTCAAAAAAAGAGAGATACACTATTTAAAAATACTTTTTAGGGTTCCGTACCTCATAATAAATAACAGAACCCAAATATCAAATATGTGGTCCCTTGAAGCTGTGAAAAAAACAACCCTCCAAGTCTACGTAGAGAAAAGATGACCGTTTATGTCGTCAGTTTGTACGGAACCCTTGGTGCGTGAGTCCGACTCGCATTTGGCCGGTCTATTTTTAATAGGCTGAACCGCTTACTGCTACGCAAAGGTCTCCTTATACCTTTGTAATTTTTTTATCCAACCAATACTTTTAAGTGTCAATATTTTAGAGCCCCGATGTGTACTTGTGTACGGAGTCCCTGTATGTCTAAAACAAGGCTCTACTGCGGAGGCATGCCTTTCTAGGTGCGGTACGGTATGGTTGTGCCGGCTGGGCTGCCTGACTGGCTACCTACAGAATTAGCATGACCTACAAAATTGGCCGCCATTTTCATTTATCGTCATTCAAGAAAACAGCCAAAATCTTTTACCGCGAAACCGTTGACAGCAAATGTACCTCAAATCTGGGCGCATAACAAAATAATTATAGCATAATAAAAAAGCACTTGACAAAATGTCTTTCTTTTATAATCGATATCATAGATATTTGTACAACTATAATATCTATAGTAGAATATTATGCCACCTCCATAGCAAAATTCCTCAATGGTCCCAAAACTTTTTTTAAAAGTTTACTCTATTACGATTATCGATTAGGTTGAATGCAAGTTTTTAATCGTAATGATGAAACTTAGTATTTTGGTCAGCACTAAGAAATGTCATATTGCAACACATTATGTAGTATTTTTTGTCAAGATTTATATCGTGTTTTTTTATTAATTTATATGTTAAATGGCAAAAATAAGAATGCAGATGGAATGTCACTGTTTTTATTTTAGATTTCCGATGTTATTATCAAATGGTTATCTTGTGTATGTACATTATTTCCAGCGTTTTTAAAGTACCTAATTTTTGGAAGGGTGTAGTAATATGTATTTTACACACATTTTGCAATACATTGACGCCGTTTTATCGACCTTTTGAGGTTTTTGGAAATATAAACCTCAAACTTATCGTATGACACAGCCGCTGTGATTTATTTTTAATAACAAATTTGAATGCTGTAAATTGATGAAAAATCTTGAATTTCATGACAATTCGCGTCACCCACCACCGATTCAGCTGATGTGTCATATGTCAAAATCCTGTCGTGCAGAGTGGTCTCCTGGGATTGGTTACTAGAGCATAGTAGAGCTTGAATAAAAAGTAAGTGAAATAACCACTTACTTTTTTATGAAACCCCACAATATTTCCCGAAGGTATTTTAATACTTTTGTAAATGACTTGGTTTACAAGAATGTAGTTCATTACTGCAGCGGTCAGCAAAAGAGGCATTGATGGACAAACGGGTTAATGTGTGCCTAGGCCTCATAAATGCTTAGTGGTAGCCAAGGCATGTATAGTACTTTTCTCAAATAATGAAATTAAGTAGTAACTACACTTCTCATCAAAAAAATCGAAACACCTCGCAGTTTATGATTTGATAAGGATTATCAGAAAAATGTGTATATTTAGGAATAAATGTAAAATGTCATTTAATAGTAAGTAGTATGAGGTTTTTAAATCCTAATGTTAATGTTCTAAATTCAAATTAAGTCTTCATAGGTTTCGTATTTTGTATAATGAGTAATTTTTACCCTGTATGGAATATGAAGGAAATGGGTAAAACAACACGCGTAAATGAAAAAAAAATGTAAGAAACGTTTATTTAATAACTTGTATTCCCTCCGCGAGCTCTTATTACTGCTTCCATACGGTTCTTCATCGATCGGATGAGAGTCACGATCACATGTTGTGGTATATTATCCCATTCCTCTTGGATTGCATTTTGCAGCTGGCTAAGTGTTTCTGGGGCTGGATCTCTTGCTCGAATTCGTCTCTTTAATTCATCCCATAGATGTTCAATGGGATTCATGTCCGGGCTTCTTGCTGGCCATACCATAATGGAGATACCGACTTCGGTAAGATAATCTCGTACGACGCCCGCGGTGTGAGCTCTAGCATTGTCGTGCATGAATATGAAGTCGTTGCCAATAAAATGTGCATAGGGCATCACATGAGGTTCAAGACACTGTTCGATGTATCGATGAGAGTTTAGTGCAGGCAGCCGTGGCCCAGACACAAAGGCAAGTTCTGTCTTACCGTCGGCGCTGATTCCTCCCCAAACCGTCCACGAACCGCCACCATAGCTGACCTTTTCTTCAATGCAGCATTGCGCAAAACGTTCTCCATCTCTTCTGTAGACCTTGTTCCTTCCGTCGTTACCATACAGCATAATTTTACACTCATCAGAAAACAGTACTTTACTCCACTGAAGGTATGACCAAGTTAGGTGCTCGCGTGCAAAGTTAAGGCGCGCTCTTCGATGGTCTGCAGTTAATTTCGGCCCATTCGCTGGCTTATGCGGTGCCAATCCGCGTTCCTTCAACCTTCTTCTTATTGTAGAGTCACTTACAGCTACTCTTCGTACAACGCGAAGCTGCTGCTGCAGTTGAAAAGCGTTAAGGCGTCGATTTCGTAAAGAAGTTGTTACAATAAATCGATCATCTCGCTCAGAAGTGACCCGATTCCTGCCAGATCCTGAACGGCGCGTGAACGAACCAGTCTCCCGATAGCGTTTGTAGACTCTATGAACAGATGATAAGCTTAGATGCAATCTTGCAGCCACAACACGCTGACTAAGTCCAGAATCCAGCAATGCCACCACTTGGGCGGCTTCTGCGGGCGAAGTATCCATATGTTTTAGAAAAAAAAGTTTTTTCAGACGTCCCAAAGTCACAGTAAATGAAATAAGAAACAAAAAGTTTAAAGACAAGCGCTAATTTTTAGTTTTTAAACGAGAAACGTACTCCAACCCTAAATACACATTTGTCTTAAAACAGTGATTAATTTCATTTATAGGATAAACAAATGAAATTCTAATTTCGAATTTTGATTTTTTTCTTCTTACTGTAATGACCAAACTGCCAGCTACACAATAATGTTTTTTTTTTCATGGAATTAATTCTCTTTTGTAAAAAATTAGGACAAAAACAATAAAAACGAAAGTGTTTCGAATTTTTTGATGAGAAGTGTATTTAGAACTTTCTATTTGAAATGTACCATCAACGAACAACAACAATTTTTCACGCGCTAAACTGTTCATTTGTTTTTTTTTTCAATAAACAGCTTTCTATTTTGAAGCCAGTTCCAAATTTAAATAAAACTTTTGATAGGTTACCTCCTTGGTTCGCATGTTTCGGAGTAGAAGATCGTTCCATTTTTAAATAATGCGACGGATATGAGTTTACACGGTAATTTGTTCGGCTGCTAAAACAAAACAGATAATATGGATTTTCACATAACTTTTCCCGACTGCTGCTCTCATGTATTTAGTCAGCACAGTAATTTTGATTTATCTCGAAGAAGCTTTCCAAAATAATGTTCAAATTTCCAAGCATGTTTGAGAAATAAACATTTAAACTATATAAACCATATAATCCCATTATTTAATTTATTTTCTAGTGTAATATAAAATACAAATGATGCACATAAACTAAAATTGTAATAACATAACGTTATATGTTTTGAACTCGTTTAACTAGCAATTTGTGAAAGTAAAACGGCTTTTGGAATGCTAAAAATAAAAGTTAAACTGAAACGAATATTGGCTGAAAGCTATTTTTGTTCAACCAGAGAACAAATTCGCAGACTGCTCTTAAATGGAATATTTAGTATGAAAATTGCGTGGAATTTATAACAAAACTAGCTGTGCCCAGCGATTTCACCCGCTATTCTACTAATAAGTTTTATAGTCTATTAATTATATGTAGGTACATGAAAGAATGGCTATGTTAAATTTCAAGTCAATCCGGCCAAGGAACCGCGGTCTCCTATACAAACTTTGCGATCCTGTTTTACCCCCTCAATTTTGAAAACCCCGTCTTAAGTGAGCACCTTTGTCCTAAAAAGATCCCCCATGCAATATTTGAGACACATAACCCTTGTAGTTTTTGAATTTGCGTGATGAGTGACTCTGTGATTTTTTCTTATAATATAGCTATAGATAAAACGTATATTTTTAGCTAGTTATTGACTTAAAAGCCTTCAGCACGATCTTTTTGACGCGTTTTGTCAAAAGCGTTGAAGCGTAGCGCGAAGGCTGTGTAAAATGAATTGTGTCACTTGTTTTTAACAGATCTTTAAAAAAGAGCCAACCGCCTCCGTGATTATTGGGCCAATTTGGGTGATTCTTTTGCATGATTAGTTTATGATTTAGATCATCTTTTAATATGTTTTTTCTTGGTCCCTTAATAATAATAAAATTACGCTGTAAATTTTATGTAAACTATAATTCATGACAAGAATATATATGTAGGGTACTATAACTAAAAAAATAAAATACACAACCATTTTCAGAAAAACAAAACCGACTGCTAAAAATAAGGTTTGTTATCTTTGCATGTACTTTGCTTTACAAGTTGCGTAGAAGTGCCCCGAAGCATGCTCTGCGAATCCAATCCAACTGCGAGGAAAAAAAATGTTGCTTAAACATTTCTTTTCCTCGCTGTTGCTATCATATCACGCGAGTCCGTAAACCAAGCAGCTCCAAACGTGGCAAAGACGACGACGGGTTAAAATTCACAAGTCATTAATCTTCGTTGTCCCAAAAGCAGTAAGTAGATTGACTGAGTTGAGGTGGTTGGTGGCTTGATAGAATGAAAGTGAACATTCAAAATTCCCCTGAGACTGCACTTTACCACCCATAATTGCTTGCTTTTACACAATATACGTAAGTAACACAATAAGTGAAGCTTTCTCCGTATTAAAATAACATCATGTGAAGGTAACATCATTTAATATGTGGCTGAGTGTTCATGTCTTCAGATTAAATGTCATTTGAATATATCAAGAATTTTATTTTGTTCTGGAATTTTCTGATAGAAGGCAAGCATTCAGCTAGATATTTTATTTCCTAAACGAGTAATAGTACTTCGCTCAGTACAAACAAGATTAAATTATTCGCGTTACAGTTAATATATTGTTGTTGTTTGTTGTGGATTTGACACATCATCAGGGTCTTTTGTTACATTATTCTTCAGGTATAAATTTATATGACTTTGATCTGTTTGATCTTACTTTCAAGCAACCAAAAACCGGTCAAGAGCGCGTCGGTCTCGCGCACCGAGGGTTCCGTATAATCTTGTGACATAAACAGCTACATCTTTTGACTGCGTAGACGTAGAAGGTTGTTTTTTTCACAAAAGGGGACAGAGTTGAATATATTATGGTTTTAATTTCAAATCAATACTTCAACGCGTTCCCGAGATAAAGGGTCTTGACAGACAGACAGATGGACAACAAAGTGATCCAATAAAGGTTTCGTTTTTTCATTTTGACGTCATCATCATTTTCCTACCTTTGTCCCAATCTATTTGGGGTCGGCGCAACACGTTTTCTTCTTCCATTCTCCCCTATCAGACGTCACAGCATCATTTACTCTTTTCTCCTTCATATCATTCCTTACACAATCCATCCATCTTTTCTTAGGCCTTCCTCTCACTCTCCGTCCATCAACATACAGATCCATCACTCTTTTAGTCACATTTTGAGGTACGGAACCCTAAAAACACGTTGTTTGTCAAAAACCCCAGTATCTTAGATCGTCCACGATCACATGCTAGCTAACACTATTGACGTGCATGTATGCTCTGTTGAGTTCTTATAATTCATTAAAAAAATACCTTTAGAGCAGGCAGATTTGGTAAATTACCTCCTAACATTGTACACACGACGGCAGGTCAACCTATTCTAATCTATTATAACCTGATCTCTTTATCAGGTTAAAATGGTTTTGTGTGGATTGATGTGTCCTCGTGTGTACATACACATTTCGCGAGTTATGCTAAAGTCCCATGTAATGGAGGCCTTTTACCATCAACCGTACACAAAACTAAATTCCGTAGTTGCTACTGAGAAATTACTGATACAAAAACCCTGTAGCTGCTGCATACCAATACTTCATGAGCGGCCACGACGTAGTTCATGTAGGCCGCTCTGGACTGGTAGGCGTCCACCAGTCCAGCGGCGCGCCCGGTCGTGGACGCAAGCGCCGCACATGAAGTATTGGTATGCAGCTACAACCCAATAACAATATGCCCCACCTGGGAATTAAACAGCACCCGTGCTTGCGTTCGCCATACCAACGAGGTAGTCGAAGCACCCACTTAAATTTTTAGTGCCCATCTAACCTTGTTGAGACACGCGACCTACAAAGATAATAACAAAAAGCAAAAACAACGGCAGTAGTAATTATCACGTCCGCCATAATGTATTCTGAAGATATAAAAAATGTACCCAACGGTAATTAATATTCTTTTCTAGTTCTATGAACGTAGAGAGAAAAGACTGTAATTTTGGTTAACATTATAAGGATAGCTTGCGTGTTATGTTTGAGAATTTTTCCCAGAAAAGATTACTATATAATATTTTGGCTAAGATAAAGCGACTTTTCTATCAGGATTCCGGGATGCTGAAAGAAATTCGCCGATAATGTCAATATACTTTTATGGATGTCTTTAAACTTGCGCAAACATGATTTTTTAAGTGTTCGAAACAATCAGTTCTTTAATAGATACACACTGATAAGACATAATAATATACAAGATAGGTGTGGGGTACATATTTTTTTTTAAACTTTGCTTTACGCTAGGAATTTCGTGGGTGCGTTTAGAAACATTTAAAATCGCATACACAAACAGCTAAACCCGGAACAAATATCTGTACGCCCAACAAATATTTTTTCCGTGCGGGAATCAAACCCGCGACACGCAGCGCAGCAGTCGATCACTCAGCCACTGCATCAACCGTATTGTCGAACGGACAACGTCAACACGTCTCGGACTCTTCAGGAAGCCGTCAACCAATAATTTAAAATATTCCTCTATATTTTTTTAATTTTTAAAACACTACACATAAATCTGGAAAACGACGTTTATTGTATATATTGTATATTGAGTAAAAAAAAATGTTTTTCTTAAAGAGACAATGTCAGACACTGAAACGTTGTGCTGATGGGTGCATTGAACAGTAGACGGGATATGAAGATATGTAAAGTAAAGTTTAACATTAAAAAATTTATTTAAAAACAAACATGTTAAAAAGTGGGAACTTTGACCCCCAATATCAGCGTGACTAGAAGGTGGCCAGGTATAGAACAAAAAATATATCGCTATGATTGGGAGAAGAAGTGTATTGTTATTTTATACATTTTTCCTTGTCCGTGTTCGTGTTCCACGCGCGCCTCACTGTGATGTCAGCAAAGCAGAGGGGCCTGTTAGGGCCACCGCGTACCGGGGTTGCGAGTTGTTCGAAAGAAATACAGTGGAACACATTGGGCAAAAGAAGGAACATGAATGTGTTTTAGTCAGTAAAACTCTGACACTCCCTCCGCTCCGCCCAGAGTGATAGTATTTGATGATGTGAGATGAAGTTATTTGATGATGCCCCTTCCAAACAAAAAAAATACTGCTTCATATTACAGACACTAACACACCTTCTTTGATCCCTCGTTACGCCCTCGGCCTGGCATAAATCATCCCTTACGTAGTGTAACCTTCGTTGTACCGTTTATTCCTAAAAAATAAATTAAATGAACACGCTAACTTTCGCATTTGAATTAATCTGAATTTCATCAAAAAGGTTGTTAGGTATTCATGTTACCTTCATCACCTGACATAAAGAACGTTTGTATACACCCTTTTAATTTCAGAAGGGATGTTGCGAATTCTTCAGTTTTTCTTTGAAAATGGTTTTAAACTCGGAACGTGAATGTGTAAATTGGCCCGCCATGTTGTTGAATATTTAAATAGCATTTCTTTGTAAGTAACGTCTGTGTTGGTTGCCTCCTGTTACTTACCCATAGAGTAATCAGAAAAATGTATTTACTAGGTAATGGTATGTACCACACTCATTAGGAAATGGTGTCGACCAGACTGTCCATCGTTAAAGTGAAGTGTCATTAATTATAATAATATCATAAGGTTGTTTTAAAAGCATGCAAATGATTACCTATATCACTTCTTGAATAATAAAACTCTAGACAAAGTTTTTTCATTATAGAGATTTTTTTAAACTTCCAAAAAAAAAACTAAATTGTGGAAAAGAACTTTACTTCCAGAAATCGGTGGCTATTGTTTTCCGGAAGTAAAGTTTGAAACCGTATGAAATACGAAATAATATAAATATATACTGAACATTCGTGAAGAATTTACGTTTTGGTTACAAGGTTGCTAGGGGAACAACAGGTAATTTATTATGAGATGGTAGCCCACACTTATAAGAAATTGTCCTTTGTAAGTATTTCAAGAACAGACTCCTACGCAATGTCACCTTAGATTAAAATTAGGCTCCATCATTTTACATTAAAGTTCACTTTTGTTTGACACTATAACCTTGTCACCTAAGATCTCTTTGTACACTATTGCGTGACATTTTCAACTTAAATGTCACCAAAATAAAACGCGGTAAAATAATAGTTAATTAAAACGATTTAAACAAAACGTTTTCAAAAGTCAATTGGTTGAACTGTAAAATAAAGCCATTATTTATTTAACTATAAGCACATCAACTGCATAATACACAAAGCCATACCTATTATATAATTATCAATGCGTCATAGAAGTAATTACACAAATCACAGGTGTATGCAAGACGTTGGTATAATGTTTCATTTTTTGTAGACTAAAAAAATGGTTAAAATAAAAAAAAAACTTAGTATAATAAATGCATGTACTGTAAATAATAACCTACTAGAGCAAACACTACTTTTATAACAACGCCTAGCTTCCTCGAAGGGTTAGGGAGAGAAGGCAGAGGTATCTCATCGGACACCCACATTTCGTCAGTAATGTTTGAGTCCCATACAATAGGGGGCGAGACTTGCCTTGCCATCTACCGGGCACGAATCCAAACTCCGTGGCTCAACCTTAAAACTATACTACATAGTATAGTTAGAGGTTTAATAACATTGACCAACCAAACCTTCAACAGTGCAGGCTGGTTTGCAAAGACGTTCGAAGACTCAGCTTTTTAAGGCGCTGTACAAAGCAAACACTTCGTAAAACGTCTAGATTTTCGTCGCAAAGTTAGCCGTATCTGTACATGCCACTAGCCAAAAAAAAATACCATGTATAAAGTAAAGAGTTAAACAAAATAAGTTTACAAAAGTGGTCTAGTACTACGAAAAAAAAAATGTTTAAAAAGACCAAGAAAAAAAATTTTTTGATGCAATACTTCGAAATACTTGTGTTTTGTTGTGTACTTGTGTCAGACCATGCCTAGTATGCAGCTAGCGTCACTTCCGCGAATACCTAAAGATTAGCTTATTGCCGCGCCTTAAATGGAGAATTAATAAAAATAGAATATTTATGTTACTTTTGGATTGATGTGTCATGTATTTCCACTATACTTGTGCAGTTTTCAGCGCGAATACCTAAAGATTAGCTTATTGCCGCGCCTTAAATGGAGAATTAATAAAAATAGAATATTTATGTTACTTTTGGATTGATGTGTCATGTATTTCCACTATACTTGTGCAGTTTTAAGGTTACATCGACAGTTTTTTTTAGCCAGGAACACAATATTATATACAATACAATAATGCTTTCGGGATCATGCTTTATCTGCCTTTGCGGTGTAACGCGTCTGGCATGTTTGTCTAGAACAGGATCAATGTGTTTTACGCTGTAATGCGTAAGCTAAAAACATCTTTTCACTTGGGACTACTAAAGACTAAAAACGATATTGTGACCACCATATTCCACAGCATTTATATTTCCACCAAGTATTTTATTTTGTCTTCACCTACTCGATATGAACTATTTATTTGGTATCTTATTAATTTGTTTGTGCATATTTTGTAATATTATGTGTGTCAATGTCTGAAGTAAACGAAATATTACAGTACCAGCTTGCGCCCGCGGCTTCGCCCGCGTGATATCGAAAAAAAGTATCATATGTGTTGTTCCAGACTAAAATCTACCTCTGTTCCAAATTTCATCAAGGATTTCAGCTGTTTTGACGTGAAAGAGTAACAAACATCCATACATCCTCACAAACATTCGCATTTATAATATTACTAGCTTTTGCCCGCGGCTTCGCTCGCGTTAAATTCAGGGTATCACGGTTCCCCTTTCCTGATTTACAGGTACCTGTTACCTGTAGTTTTTGCTCTAGCGCCTTATTTATTGTAATAGCAAAGCTAAGTTTTCCCTTTTCTCCAGGATTTCATTATCTGATTCTGACTAGGTGACCATAAGACCCCCAGAAAAAAAGAATGAATTTTCCATCAAGGTTTTATCTGCGTCCTCGAGTAATTGAGGAACTTAAAGAAAAGAAAGTTTCAGACGAATAGAAAACCTCCTCCTCCTTTGATGAAGTTGGTTAAAAATAGAAAAAAAGCCTATGTCCGTCTCCAGGGTCCTAACTATCTCTGTACCAAAATTCATCAAAATCGGTTTAACCATTTAGGCGTGAAGACGTAACAAACAAACTCACTTTCGCTTTTATAATATTAGTAAGGATTTTAGTAGGATTAGTCGATCGTATTTCCCCATACCTTTACCGTTATCGATACCGTTTAAGTAAGATTCTATACTCACATCAGATTTCTGTTTACGAATAATATTTGGTAGTATCGATTTGTCAGGTCCAATTTCAACGTGAAGCTGAAAATGAGAATTTAATTAACAATATTATAATCCATTATCCGTTCAAAGACCCGTCGTCGTGGCGGCTGATTCAGATATTTTAGTTGGTACTGTTGCTATCATGAATAGCGGAGGAACTACCTACATAATTAGTTTTAGGTATTGTTGTTACAGATATTAAATACTGCTAAATTCTGTATATTGGCTTAATAATGAGGCATCTAGTATGACTTCGAACATATTTTGAAAAATTTAACTTAGCTATCTTCTAAAAGCCCCCTTTAACGAACATTAAAGGACATCTAATAAAGTGATTCCTAAATAAAAGCTTATTGTTTCATTTTCAAAGCTGTACATTTTTGCTAATAGTTGAAATTCCTAAAATATATACAATATACTGTACTATAAAAGCATGTTATTAATACCTACTAAAAATGATAATGAGGTGAGTGAAAAATAAGTTATCAAGTAATCTCCGACACAAAGTGTTGGAAATTCATTTGTAGTCCACTTTTAATTCATAATTATTATTTTTTAATAATTTTATTACATAAATTATGTCTCAGCTAGAAATTATAATTTCATGATTTTATATCAATTTATTTTTATTAAATTTAATCTTAATATTATTTATGTTCTCGTATGCTCAAATGTTAATTAATTATTAAATTACTCTTTAAATTTACTATGTTTACTGAGGTCTCCAATAAGTGAAAGAGTGCACCGAAACAATACTGTTTGTTGACCACTATATAATAATGTTTTGTTCATGACCTTTGTTGAAGGTCCATTAACGAATAAATAAATAATCCAGCCGAAGGACTCCATACAATTTCATCCTAGACATATTGCTAAGCTTAAGATTAACGCAAACTATTAGATGGTCACAACTTAGTAATTATATTACTCTTGAATGCCAAGGTTGATAATATTTAACTTAGTTATTGTCCTACAAAGTTTCCAGCATCCTACGCCGCAACTTAAGTCAAGAGGAACGTCTTTAGGAAATGGCGTAGCGCTGCAATCTCACGATAAACTCTGCAAACATTCGGTCTGTGGTATTCGTAGAAGACTGCCTGACAAGAATGTGCACTTGGAGATGGCAGTAAACTCAAATAGAAATAATTTAAGCTTTTATTATTATCTATCGCGAGCAAATAGTCCACAACAAACGAACGAGCATGGATAGAAATGTGAATTGTAACTTTTATAAAAAGTTGATTTCATAATCGTATAGTTTCAGTTACATAAATACTATGTTTTTAATATCATAACTTGACGAAAACACTTTTGTATTGCACAAAGGTATAGTAAACCCATAATGGCATCCTGTTTTTTTCTGGATATCGCCCTCTGACTCGATAGCGATAAGACCGCCCATTGTGTCACCCGATATAAAATGTTTTCAGTAATTATGTTATTTGTATGGTCTACATAATAAAAAAATATTCTATTCTATAGAAAATCGTTATCTGCTGAAAAACTTTCAGTTTCGTTATAAATAACTTATTTAATGAACAAACACAATATGGGTATGTTGATATTTTGACATAATTGGTATCCCTTACAATATCTTCTTAAAAATATCGAAGAGAACTAAGCAACTAGGTGGATATATCATAATATCTTCAAGCAGCAAGATACGTTTAAATCTGTACCTAAACCAACGTTGAGATCATAATACCTACGTAGAGGTAGATAAATATCAAAATTCCCTAATTTCTCTATCTGTATTTGCGAGTCTCGATTACCTACCTTAACTTGTTGATTTAGTATTGTTTCGCTGTAACAAGGCTACAAGGTGAAGAGCAAACAACTTGGGAAACTTTATTTTTATCTTGCCAACGTTCGCAATAAAAGTCTTTGTAGGTCAATGAAGACGTATTTCTTGTCAGGGAAAAATCACCCGTAAAGTCTTTCAACTGTTATTGTGAAAAGTTTGATGAACGGATGTATCCTATAAAGTTAAAGATCGCATGAAAAGTAATACTTATGAAGGAAACACTTTACTCTACCTGAGGATCTAAAATGACCAAGGCGGCAATTTATTTCTACCAGTTTTCACGGTCGCTTTAATTCAATTTAACTATCAGCCTATAATACCGTAAATCTATACGATAATTTAAATGATCATTATAGCAGTAGATATGTATAGTGTACATACAAGATTAAATGAATGAATAAATTAACGTCTACTCTTAGAAGAAACAACCGAAACAAACTCAGAAGTCACAGTCTCTTGTCTCAGTGTTCTTGCAACGAAATTAGCAGAATTAAATCAACAAAATACCTAGGCATAATGGTTGACCAACGACTTTCGTGGCACTCGCATACTGAATTAATAATGAAACGCGTTAGGAAGCTTATATGGACCTTCAAAACACTTCGTCACATAACTTCAAAAAGTCTACTGCTACAGATTTATACTTCACTTGCTCAATCTGTACTGGCATATTGCCTTCCAGCCTGGGGTGGAGCATCTAAAATAAAATTTTTGGACCTCGAGAGGTCACAGAGGTCTCTACTGAAGGTCATGCTCTTTAAACCTTTTAGATTTTCAACAGAGAACCTTTATCAGGAATCTGATCTACTGTCTGTTAGAAAGCTTTACGTACTAAATACAATTTTAAATAAACACAAATCTTTACCTTATAAGCCTCAGACGAAGACAGGCAGACGGAGGAACCCGGCTGCTCCCACTATACCATCAAAGTCAACATTCGCAAAAAGGCAATACCCCAGTCAATCATCTTATTTGTATAACCTACTAAACAAAGAACTCGACATCTATTCACTTACTTACCGCGAGTGTCAAAACACATTGACTGCATGGCTTAAGTCCAAGACTTATGACGAGGTAGAAAATATAATACAGCCAATGAAAATCTAAGTAGGTATTACCTTTATTTAACATAAGGGTCACGCGGTTAATGGGAAATGGTGTCCTACATCATTTTCCGATCCCATGACAGAGTCGCAGGGTTAATCTCGCAAATACGAATCGCCAATTAGTAATGAGATCAAATTATCTCGCATACTGCTCTATGATAATTCACTCTCCTCATACATACACACGCCCTCCCACACTTTCACTCTCCCGATACACAGACACACACCCACAAACACACCCACAAACACACCCTCATCTCATACCGCATCACACTCCAGCGCGCTAAGTATCAACCTTTATGATTGATTGATTTATATTTTTCCATTTTTCATTATTTTTTGTTTTTTTGGTTTCCTTAAAATACTGTTACCTTAAATAACTACTAAGATTATGAAACATACGAAGGGCGGAGCATTCTAACACAAGCAAATTAATTGCTCAAAAGGATGCTCCTCAATGTAACTAGCATAAGTTATTTAAGTTACTGAATAAACATTTATTATTATTTTTATTGTCATTTATTTATTTACATACATATTTTTTATATTTTTACATATTTTTTTTTATTATTATTATTATTAGTCTCTTTTAAGGTCCAGACTGAAATCTTGGTCAACTTACGTGAGGACTATGCAGATTAAAGTCTAAAATGGTCTTTTTAAGAAAGCACCACACAGATTTGAGGGAAACCTGTACAGTCAGTGCAAGCATTTTTCCGTTATTGTGTAGCTCGATTCATAACTCAAGCAGCTCAACGACACGACAATATCGAAAATGGACATTTGTGTAGGTCGCTTATAGTCCTCAAACTGCCCGACAATCGTCAAAAACAAACAAAAAAAGTAATGACCCACATGGTCCACGATAAAACTGACTGCACGGTTGGCGCAGTGGCTGAGCGATCGACTTCTGCGCTGCGTGTCGTGGGTTCAATCCCCGCACAGATCAAATATTTTTATGACCTACAGGTAGTTGTTTCGGGTCTGGCTGTTTGTCTAAGTGAGTTTAAATGTTTGTAAACGCACCCACGATACAGGAGAAATTCCTAGTGTGAAACAACGTTTTTTTATAGACAACAACTTTATAACAACTTTATACGTTGTTCTTTTTCATTAGTTCAAAACTGTCTTAGAGTACTGCCACCTTTAAAAATCACCCAGTATACTTACTATTGACTGATAGTAACGTTGTATCTTGAAATACTTACTTAATATGATTATATACTGAAATATAAACGTAGAAAAGAAACAATCACTCAATTTTCATAACATTGACTTGAGTAATCTCTAATAAAGTGAAGTAATGAAGCGAATGATTTGTAATATCGGAATCTGACAAAGATCAATATTGCCACGTAAAATACCCTGAAATACTTCTAAAATTGCGATTGTTTTATTTTAATGTTTGATTTTTTGGATGATATTCTAGTTATATTGTAAAAATATAACATCGTGCTTGCAATCCTTAAAGGTTTGTTTATTATAATAGAACTGTTTTAGTATTTTTTTGTTTTTATGATTAAACTAGCTGTCTTGCGCGGTTTCACCCGCGTCTTTAGTTGCTGACCCGCTCCCGTGGGTAATAGCGTAATGTTGTATAGCCTATGTTACTTCCTGATAATGTAGCTTGCTATTAGTGACAAAATGGTTAAAATAGGTCCAATAGCTTTGGAGCCTATTCGATACAAATAAACAAACAAATCTTTCGTCTTTATAATATTATTATTATATTATTATTACCAGCTTTTGCCCAAGGCTTCGTTCGCGTTAAATTCGATTTCCTGATTTGCAGGTACCTGCTGCCTGTAGTTTTTGCCCTTGCGCCTTATTTATTGTAATAGCAAAGATAAGTTTTCCCTTTTTTCCCCTCTTTCTCCCTCAATTTTCATTTAAAAAAAATGTTTGGCCTATGTCCGTCTCCAGGGTCCCAACTATCTCTGTACCAAAATTCATCAAAATTGGATGTGCCATTTAGGCGTGAAGACGTGACAAACAAACAATCCAATTTCCTTTTCTCTTTTATAATATGAGTAAGGATTCATATTTATATAGATTACAGTCTATTAACACTAACTTGGCACAAATCCATACACGGGAATGCTTCTGAAATAATCCTGATGGAAAAGTTTGTGCATTATTTTTTTAAGCACAAAGTACAGAGACGGATTTAATGTCATAGGCATTTTCTACCAGTCAACCATTGAGTGATGCAGAGACAAACAGTGGTAGGTATAAAACTGAAAATAAATTACACGGGAATCAAGCTCAAGACTGAACGTCCAGTACATGCAATCCTAAGCCAAAGAGGCAGTTTTCGACATCCATGAAATTTATTGGAAAAATTCCAGACACATCGGTAAGGTCAAATGAATTCACCAGTATCTTTCAATAAAAGAGTGAAATAAAATTCTTCAGGTCGTGAAGCTATACAAACGAAAGCGATCTCACTTGTTGTTTTTCTACGAGTATTTATTTAGGACTTCTCTCAGAAGATGCAAAAGCAACCAAAAGAAACATTTAAACTGGGATTCTAGATTTAAGATATACATGCTTGTGTTATTTCGAAACGAAATACAGTTATTTAATAAAAAATAACAGTAAGTCAGTCTTTGAGAATGTTGTGGTTACTACAAAGACACGTTATTGTACGACAGAATTGTTACACAGTTCCCTTAGATATACGTTTTTTTTTTCAAAACAAGCTATCAAAAGCGACTATTATAGTATAACGGAGTTAATTATAAATATGAAGATATAAAAATCGCTAGTCACTTGTTTGTCTACAAATGTAGAAATGTATTAGGCAAGGCCATGGTGCACAGTTCAATCAAATTGATAGAAAAGAGTATGTAAAAAAAGGGAAATTCTGTTCTTATTGACGATGGTAAATCATCATATCATAACTTTCACTTAGCGGGGGGTGAGTGTCAGACTTTGACTGACTAAAACCCACCCATGTTCCTACTTTTGCCCTTTATGTTCCGGGACCGCGGTATCTCTTTCGAGCAACCCGCAACCCCAAGGTGCGGCGGGCTTAACCCTGAAGTGGGTGGGAAAAATATTTTTAATAAAAGACGAATACATCTCAAATCAAGTTCACTTTCATTTAATTAGAGTAAGTGTCTTTCACAGAATAGTTACAAACAACAACCTTTCGATATCCATTTCAGATGCCTCACAACACATATAGTCAGTGTATAACCTTTAGCCAGTTTTAGTTTTAGCAGTTCCAGAAAGTACTCTAAACTTCTCAGCGTAATTTATTCTAAACCTAGACGTGTACCATTAAAGCTATATGAGCAGTGAAACTTCAACTCTAGTGCCTGACATTAATTTAGTTAGTGTCAGTCTATCTGACATGTATTTGCGGCTGTGCTTTCACGCAATAGTGACACCCAACTTGCTTTTGGAACGTTACTTGGGAATTCAAAAAGCGATAGTCAACTGTTTTTGTATTTATTCGTTTTGAGTTTCAAAGTAGTTGGGTTATGGATTGAGACGCATTGATTAACGATGGGAGGCATAGAAATGTGTCTGGCTAAATAAATATCCTACTATCCTATCCTACTAATATTATAAATGCGAATTTTATCCTGGATGGATGTTTGTTACTTTTTCACGACAAAACGGCTAAATGGATCTTGATGAAATTTGGCACAGAGGTAGATTATGGTCTGGAACTTTTTTTTTCGATATGACGTGGGCGAAACTGCGGGCAAAGCTAGTCATAACATAATCTCTCGTAATGTTTGAAGAAGTGGTAGATCCTGCTCAAAATCAAAATCAAAATATTTTTATTTTACATAGGCCTACATGGGCACTTATAAAACGTCGAGAAAAGATGCACGGTTCGGGTTGGTCGTTTCCTATGGAGAAGAACCGGCAAGAAACTCCATGGTTACTCTTTTAAAATCATTTAGTTTTACAATGTTGTTGTTGTTACAGCGTTAGCACTTAAGTATGAGAGGACAGCGTAGGCCCGACAATAAGTCATTGCTTACTTTACAAAAAGTAAAATAAAATAATACGTTAACAAAAGTTAACAAGCGTCTAAGAATCTACAAGGCCAACCATGTCCACTCATTCACAACTAATAGGTAGAAAAGAATCTATACAAAAGTAAAAAAATAAATAAAAAAATATTGCAAAAACAAAATAATAACTAAAAGACGAGTCACACAGATGTTGCTATCAGTACTGTAACTATTCAGAACAAGGGTGATATAAATATGTGATTTGACAACTATTGCAAAAAAAAAAAAACAAAATGATTAAAGAGATCACACAAATAAATAAGATTGAGAATAGTTAGAGACATCCACAAATTTGTGCTGATTATAGCTACCAGGGAAGCCGCATGCGCAGAAGGAACTATAGCCAAACTTCTTTATCTTCAACGTAGTCCTTGATTTTGTAATATGCGTTTTTAATAAGGACACGTTTTATGTAGTTTTTAAACTTTCCATCTGTCAGTTCTATAACTGATTTTGGCAACTTGTTATAAAAGCGTATACTGTTTATTAGAAATGACTTGCTAGTTTTTGTTAATCTAAATTTAGGAATTACAATTTCGTGTTTACTGCGTGTATTAATATTGTGGTAGTCGCTCCTAATTTTGAAAAGCCCCCGATTTTTACGGACATACAATAAACATTCTAAGATATAAAGTGAGGGCAGAGTCAGTATATCGATCTCTTTAAATTTTTCTCTGAGGGACTCGCGAGGACCCATTTTATAGATCGCGCGGACTGCCCTCTTTTGTAATATAAAAACTGAATCGACGTCTGCTGCTGATCCCCACAGGAGAACGCCATAGGACATAATACTGTGAAAGTAAGCATAGTATACTAACCTAGCTGTATCTACATCAGTTAACTGCCTTATTTTCCTTACTGCATATGCAGCTGAGCTGAGCCTACCCGAAAGAGTTCTTATGTGCGCGCCCCATTGCAGTTTAGAATCAATAGTCATCCCCAAGAATACAGTTTCTGCTATAACATCAAGATTTTTGCCGTCAAGATTTAAATTTAGATCACGTTGTGGTACATTTGGTAAGGCAAACTTTAGACATTTGGTTTTGTTCGCATTCAGTAAGAGATTGTTAGCTGCGAACCATTTCGATAGAACGGTTAGACTTTTGTTAACATTAACAACATCCGGATTTTTTCTATTTATTTTAAAAATTAGCGATTGCTCCTTGTGCCTGCAATGTTTTGCAGTTCCATGTTCCATGTAGGGGTGCAAATCAGGGCACGCCACAATAGTGGCGGTAAGTCCCCTCTTTGAGGAGTGGCTGGAGAGGCGTCATGGCGTCCTCACCTACCGCCTGACGCAGGTCCTCACCGGACACGGAAGTTTCGGGAGGTTCCTGGTCATAATCGGGCGGGAGGAAACTTCCACAAGGGTGTCACCATTGTGACGATCGCCCGGAGGACACGGTGGAGCACACAGTGGCGGTCTGCCCAGAGCGGGGGCAGTCAGTCCAGTCTCTGTGGCTGCGACTGAAATTCCTGACAAAAAAACACAGAATCGTATAATAGCGAATAATGGGATTCGAATCTAGGGCCTCATAACTCAATAATAGTGTTCGTGACCACTAGAACAATGAAGCAGTTTGGTACACAAAATATCCAATATTTATGGCTGATAATATAAAGTAAATATCACACGAGAAATATAAGAAAACAAAACAATCTTCGTTTATCTAAACATGTATATTATAACATAAACATTTATGTAAACATATCGAAGGATAGAATATGTTTATGGCCGTTATGAGTGTAAACACATATGCTATACCCTTGCTCTAATTATGTTAACCTAGTGTGAAGTTGACCTATATATGACACAACTGAGACATAACCGATACCAAGATAACACAGAGCACCTACATAAGCTATAAGAACATTTTATCACGTCATTCGATGATATTGAAATCGATACCCCAAGTCATCAGAAAAGTCAAACTTCTACAGGCAAAAAGATTTACTGCTTTTGTTGAATATCTTATCAGTGCGTGATAATAATATGGACATTGATAAGTATATTGACTTGGCTCGCGAGGTTGTAGCGACATGTGGGACGTGGACAATAGCTGTTATAGCCAATGGCTTAATTGCCAAGTACAACGACAACCAACACCTGAGGAGGCTCTCGTTAGACGGCTGGATCAAAGGTTTGATACAGAAAGCGGTACTCCTGGATAGGGCTCGTAAAGTGAGGTGGTTCCTCTTCCTGGAACCCTGGCTGCCGGTAGCTTCAACCCTGTTCCCGAAACTGGTGAACTTCTATTTTTTTTTCGTATTTTTAAATATTTTTATTTTATTCTGTTCTTATTAAGAAATATTTAAAACTGTAATTTATATGTATTGAAATGAATAAACGATGATAAATTTTGATACTATCCATTTGCCAAGTCCAATTTCAACGTGAAGCAGAAAATGAGAATTTAATTAATAATATTATAATCCATTATCTGTTCAAAGACCCGCTGTGGTGGCTGATATAGATATTTTAGTAGGTACTGTTGCTGTAATGAAAATGGCGGAGGAAAACATAAGATTTTTTTATCGTCTTTAACACATGGGATAGTTTTATCTCATAGGATACCTCTATCCTCTTTTATCACATAGATACTTTTATCCTCTTTTATCACATATATACTTTTATCTACTTTTACCACATAGGATACCTTTATCCTATAGGATACTTCTTTCCTCTTTTATCACATAGTTACTTTTATCCTCTTTTATCACATAGATACTTTTATCCTCTTTTACCACATGGGATACCTTTATCTCATAGGATACTTCTTTCCTCTTTTATCACATAGATACTTTTATCCTCATTTACCACATGGGATACCTTTATCTCATAGGATACTTCTTTCCTCTTTTATCACATAGATACTTTTATCCTCATTTACCACATGGGATACCTTTATCTCATAGGATACTTCTTTCCTCTTTTATCACATAAGATACTTTTATCCTCTTTTACGATATAGGATACTTTTATCACATAAGATACTTTTATACTCTTTTAACACAAATGATATTTGTATCCCGGTAGTACAATCCAGTGAGATTTACCAAACACCATGCGGGCGAAGCCGCGGGCAAAAGCTAATAATTAATAACTGTTTTCAGGCATCTTTTAGAATCTAAAACAAATATTTAAAGTTCGTGGTCAGTTTTCCTTCACTCCGAATGTGTAATAATTTTCAATATCTGACCTATAAACATACTAACTAAGCATCGGATCGTATTAAGTACAAGGTAACAGCAACTATACGAAGATATTTCTAATAACGCGAAGTGTATTAACTAATAAAATCCCTAAGCTCTTGGCGCGCCAACGCCATATTCCCCAACCATTGACGCCTTAAATAGATTACCTAAACCGAAACATAATAACAACACCCACATATTATTGGTACTGGAACTTCAGGGGCCTCTCTATATGTATGCCTAACATAAAGAAACCTTATGATAGCTACAAAATACTCAATCACGGTGGTATGGTAACTAAGTACGAAAGCTATGTGGTGAACCGAAGTAAATAGTTGTATGTAGTTAAGATTGCACTAAATATGTAGTTGCTACTTAAACTTTGTGTGCAGAGCTATTGGGTAATTTATAAAGGAAAGCGTTTGGTAATCAAGACCATTGCTGTGTATTGATAATATTATCACGCCAAAATTATTACATAGTCGAATAAATAAAAAAGGCGATTTATTACGCATTATTATTATATTTAATAATATATATATATATATGACGGAGATTCGTCGTCGGATGGTCGAGATCATCATGGCGGAGGACACGAAATCATACTCGCAAAACTTTTGTTAACACTTGTATTGTCCTTTCACAAAATCCATAAAACAAAATAACTAAAGATGCTAATGATCGATACCGATTTAAATCAGAAACGCGGTAAGTTCGGTACAGGCTGGCAAAACGACCTCTCACGCTCGTGTCCATCCAAAAAGTAACGTCTCTTCAATCTCATTCCTCTAATGCCCACAAATGACAACTGACAGCTATCAAACCAGACTTGCCACACCGTACCGACCTCACCCAAGCCTACTGCTTGACGTTTCCGACAACCGATAATAGATAGCGTTGTTCTAAAATAACGATTTCAATCATTTCTCTTTGTTGATTCTGCGACACGGCCGTCCTGATGGTCACACGACCTCGTGTGAAGTACCTCCAAGCGTGTCCATCGTCACACTTATGACCGCCATCCAGTCATAAGCACCAGAGAATACGATCTCCATCCGGTATCACCACGTAACCTCTATCCGGTCACTACACGTAACCTCTATCCGGTTACTTACACAAAAGGCAACCTGAAACAAGAGTTCATGGAAAGTAAAACGTTCTTCGCTCGGCCTTTCTGACAAACACGAAGAGAAGTAAAGTCACACGATTCAAACAACACAATTTTTCTGATTCACATGATTCTCATCAAATCTCATAAAGAAAATCTTAACATTAAAATCGTGGTGATCTTAATCAATTTGAACCAATTCATGAAACGTTACGGTCAAATCTAGTATGAAATACTCTTTCGGTAACCAGTTTCATCACATTCAACACATTTTTCTGATTCGCATGATTCTCATCAACTCTCATAAAGAAAATATTAACATTAAAATCACCACTCTTAATCAATTTCAACCAATTCATGAAACGTTACGGCCAAATCTAGTCAAATCCAGTCAAATCTAGTCAAATCCAGCATGAAATACTCTTTCGGTAACCAGTTTCATCACATTCAACACATTTTTCTGATTCGCATGACTCTCATCAACTCTCATAAAGAAAATCTTAACATTAAAATCACCACTCTTATTCAATTTCAACCAATTCATGAAACTTTACGGTCAAATCTAGTCAAATCCAGTCAAATCTAGTATGCAATACTCTTTCGGTAACCAGTTTCGTCACATTCAACACATTGCCTCCATCCGGCAACCAACGGGACCTCCATCCGGTACCCGTCCTCAACACATCACATTGCCTCCATCCGGCAAACCAACGGGACCTCTATCCGGTACCCGACCTCAACACATCACATTGCCTCTATCCAGCAAACCAACGGGACCTCCATCCGGTACCCGACCTCAACAGATCACATTGCCTCTATCCGGCAACATTGGGACCTCCATCCGGTACCCGACCTCAACACATCACATTGCCTCTATCCGGCAACTTTGGGACCTCCATCCGGTACCCAATCTCAAGACAATACTTACCACCATGCTTGACCCCAAGTGCCCACCCAAGGTCACCAACCTTAAGTAAGCAACAGGATTCAAGCAATCCGAGTCATTTGCATACTACATTTTGCATCTTTTATACCCCTTTTAAGGTCTAACATCCTCATCGTCAGTCGGTCTCGTTTCGTCAGTGTCTATCGTGTCGAACTCAAAGGACCATGGGGGATTTTGTATGGACCCCGTCCCCACCCTTCAACAGTCTTGGGATGCGTCTCGATTTGTTCACTGGGACCCAGAAAAGTCTAAAGTACCAGTGTTAGTTTCAAAATCAATTGGGTTTATGTAAAAAAAAAAAAAAAACTACAAACAAAAAGCATATTTTCACGTAAACAAATGACGATTCTATACAAAAAAAATACTTGGTTGTCAAACGAAAAGTCTTTGAATAATAATAACAGTATTCAGTTAATTAATATACATTTTAACTTATTAGTAAGTACATCGAAATGCATGTCAAACGATAAACTACTAACATTTTTTTTGCGGATGGGAAATCATCAAACAACTTCCCCCGCTCTGGCCGGAGCGGGGGGGAGTGTCAGACTTGTACTGACTAAAACCCACCCATGTTCCTTCTATTGCCTCGGTATCTCTTTCGAAAAACCCGCAACCCCGGCAGGCGGTGACTCTGGCAGGCCCCTTTGTTTTGCTGACATTTCTTTGAGGCGCGCGTAAAACACTAACGCGCCGTCGACACGGTTTGTCGTCAATAGACGGACGGACGGTGAACTACCCATTGCTCACCGTCCACAGGCCCGCATCTACTGTGGCCGGGAGTCGTCTCGCGGCGCCCGACGTCCGGGGAGTCTTCCGCGGCGGCTGGGTTGGTTTGAGGTTCTCTCCCTCAAACGTCGACCCGACGCCGATGCGAACCCCTCCTGCCGTCAGCTAGGATACCGACGGTGGCGCATTCCCGCAGCCATGAAAGACAATGGCTTCGGATTTGTGCAATGCACCTCGAGACCCAGTTGCTGGATCCTCTCCGCGACCATCGCAACCCTGCGGGTCATTACTTCGGCTGCCGGCCGGTGCGACCTCCCCCCTGTACCAGGACAAGCGTGTTGTGACGCTGCTAGGGATACACTACTAGCTTAAGTTAAGCTCTGATTTTATATTGCGAGTTCATCTATTAAAATACTATTATGCATTTGTGCTGGTGCGATAGTCATTTTTTTTTAAATAAATCGTTGCCCTACACTAGGAATTCTCCTGTATCGTGGGTGCGTCTACAAACATTTAAACTCACATACACAAACACCCAGACCCGAAACAACTATCTGCAGATCATACAAATATTTGTTCCGTGCGGAAATCGACCCTGCGACACGCAGCGCTGCAGTCGATCGCTCAGCCACTGCGCCAACCGTGCCGTCATTATGTCGCCCTTACCCCATGCACCATACAATGAATATAATGTGCCTACAACTTCCCATAGTGCGATTGCACAGGCAATTGTAAGCTTAATATGAAAGTTCCTTTTTTTTGCTGTAGGGGGAAAATCTTCAAAAGGCGACCGGTCTTTGGGGACAAGACCGGACAGTGTGGGACTTTTACCGGACTAAAACCACCCTGGTGATCACCATATCTACACGTTTTCTTTTAATAGATCTGTCCCTAGCCCCCCCCCCCCCCCTCTGTGCAACGCCTGTTAAGGCACATCCCTGGGGCGACTACACATAGGTCACCCCTGAGCCTCGCTGTGCATGTTTGCACGTGACCACGGTGCTGCCGGTCATCTCTGAGGTCTCTCACTGAACGCTCAGAGTTACCATTCTGAACGCCCGGGACCCCAAAGTCCCACCTGCTTTAAATATTACAGGTGGGGTTTCAGCGTGTTAAGTGGCGAGACGGTTGCTTCCTCAACTTCTTCTCCTACTGCGATCTGACCTCTCACTATCCCGTTCGGCAGCCTCCTTCTGGACCATCACTGTCTCGCAGAACGAGGTTACGCCTATCCTGGGGCCTTAGTCTGCTATTACAATAGTGTCAGAATGGTCGATCACTGATCGCATAATGGTTAATTTTGACAAGTTTTGTATGTAGTAGATTACCAAACTTGTCAAAATTAACCATTATGCGATCAGTGATCGACCATTCTGACACTATTGTAATAGCAGACTAAGGCCCCAGTTGTCAGAGTTAGCATAGCCCCAAATACGGTTGGCAGAGACAGATCTTGCCCGATCCTAGCAACTAGGACCCTTCGTTCCAAGTTCCACGCAGGGAATGCCCTGCCTGGGACTTGGAACGAAGGGTCCTACGCATACGTTCGTACGTTCGTTAGCATACGTTCGAGGAGTGCCTCAAACGTTTGCTGTGCAGAGTCCAAACCGCCTCCACAATGATGACAGCTTGCCGTGGCCTCTCTTCCAATCCTATTCAGGTACTCACCGAAGCAACCGTGCCCGGTAAGCACCTGAGTTAGTCTAAAGGACATGCGCTCCCCTTTTTTCAGCCATGCTTCGAAGTGTGGCAGGACGGCTTCGACAACACGCTTCTGTGAATATTCCGGCTGTTGCAGCCGCTCACGCCACTGCTCTAGCGCGCGTCGCCGTTCCTGCCGCCTCAGCCTTGCCACAATGATTCCTGGCAGATTATCACTACTATGGCGGATGGCGCACATTCGGCTGTAAATCTCGGACGGACGCCTGACAGCCTATTTGACTAAACAGGCGCCCCATAAAGAAACATCGACTGCAGAACCCTCGCGTATAGGCGGCGAACTTCTTCTCGTGGCCCCCCAAGATTGGGCAACAGTCTGTGCAAAGCGCATAATACCTTTCCAACTCGGGGCATTGGAAGTGCTCTTCGAATCCCCACCGACCGTCCAAAGTCAGGCCAAGGTACTTAATGTATCGTCCCACTTGAACTTGCGCATCTCCAACTCTGACTGACAAGCTGGGTGGCTCTCTGGTCCTTGGAAGCTTATGGAACCAAAGCGCCTCAGTTTTATGTAGCGCTATCTCTAGACCCACTTCACGGATCGACGCCACGACCTTTTCTAGTTCCAGCTATGCAAGCTGAATAGTCTCTTCAGCAGTGTCCCACCAGGGTGTCATCCGCTTAGCAAACGATATTAACGCCAACGGGGAGATCAGTACGCGGAACCACATCGAAAGAGAGGTCCTAAAACAGATCCCTGCGGAACTCCGCACATAATCTTCCTGCGATGAACGCTACCATCGTACGTTTTCTTTAAAATAATTGAAAACATTATTATGATAGCCATATTTTAACCCTATGTATCGCACACTAAGGAAATGTGTTAGTCAAATAGAAAAAATATATAAAAAACAATATATCATAAAACCTAAACCCCACGTATTTGACATGTGTCGCCATAGTAAAAAGTTCTCTATTCTGGTAGATCTTTCAAATGACACGTGTTTCTAATCTGTTGGTGGGTGGGGACGTTTCTTCCCATGGTCCTTTATAATCCACAATCACGTCATATGTCTGAACAGTCCGTATTTTCTTAAATCGTTTCTTATCTGACGACATATGAACTGTTTAACCAATTGATAAAACTTCGCGTCAAATCGCCAATCATGATTTCATACCGCAATAAAAATATCAGGTAAAACGTGGAAAAGAATTACAAAAATAATTAAAACTCATTAGTACTCAATATTTGTACAGTCGACCTTTTAGAAGTCTGTCCGATACTAGTCAATTTCATAAAGTCCCACTAAATTTACAGGATACAGAAAATTCATTCTTTGATAAACGAACATTCTGCACCAGAATCATAATAAAAATGGAGTTGCTCACCAAAGTCCTTAAGGATCCAGTAGGTGCGGCCACAAGACACACGTCAACTCGCTTTCCCGTAACGGGATCGACCACCGTGCTGCTGCGTGCCTCCTTGGCGTCCCTCTTAAGGCAGCTGGATGCGTAGTGTCCTTGTTCGCGACAGCTGAAACAAGTGATCCAGTTGGCTTTCCCTGTTGCCTGGTTAATCTTGCCACTGCTAGACGCCGTCGATCTCGATTGTTCTTCATGTGCCGAATGTCTTTTCAGGCGACATTGCACGGATCGGTGTCCTGGTTTCCCACAATTGTAACATTTAGGCCCAGCGTAGGGCTCATTGGGGCGGTTTCTCTTCGCATCAGGACCTTCATGCTCATCACCACCTGGCGGGGCGCTCCTCTTCAGAAACGAAACAGCTTTTTCAGCTCCCGGTGTAGGTCGTTTCGGGTTTTGATGTCCGTAGTAAATGACAATCGCTGGACTCGCGTATCGTTCTTCGCGATGTGAGCTAACACCGTCGCGATGGTAATCTGCTGTTGTGAGCCATTTCGACATAATAGTTGTCATGAGGGTAGCTGCATGTGCGGCCAAACACTCGTTCTTCTTAGGCTTATTTCCATGCAGATTAACAAGAAAAGAAGCGGCAGTCTCTGAATAATCATACCTGGCTAAAAACAGTTCCTTGAAATCACTCCATTTCATCCCAGGGTAAGATATGGATGACAACCATGACGAAGCTTCTCCCTTAAGTGCGCGGCTCAAGGCAATCATCAACGATGCACCTTGACTATTAGGATTAATAACACACATGTCTGCTGTTGCCAGCCAAGCACGCGGGTCAACTTCCCGTTTATCAGGGTCAAAATCTGGTAATATCCACAATCACAGAAGGTGTTTTCATTGCTTGCACAATAGCCATAAAGTTTTTATTTTGCTGTTCTAACAGAAAACGACATTTTTCCGTTTCTGTGTCACTTTCAAACACGCGGGTATTGTCTTTACACTTTTCTTGGTTAGCACTGTCACTCGCACCACGTATGGCGTTTGGATTGCATTCCACTTCTGATGACGGATCATGACGTCATGGCTCCATTCTGCGATATTTCTTCAGCTCGAGTATATCCCACTTCTGATGACGGGGATTCGTCGCAGGATGGTCGAGATCATCATGGCGGAGGACACGAAATCATACTCGCAAAACTTTTGTTAACACTTGTATTGTCCTTTCACAAAATTCATAAAACAAAATAACTAAACATGCTAATGATCGATACCGATTTAAATCAGAAACGCGGTAAGTTCGGTACAGGCTGGCAAAACGACCTCTCACGCTCGTGTCCATCCAAAAAGTAACGTCTCTTCAATCTCATTCCTCTAATGCCCACAAATGACAACTGACAGCTATCAAACCAGACTTGCCACACCGTACCGACCTCACCCAAGCCTACTGCTTGACGTTTCTGACAACCGATAATAGATGGCGTTGTTCTAAAATAACGATTTCAATCATTTCTCTTTGTTGATTCTGCGACATATATATTATTATGAATTTAACGCGAGCGAAGCCGCGGGCAAAAGCTAGTAATTAATATAAGTCTGATATCGCCAACCCGCCTTAAGCAAGCGTGGTAATCAATGCTCGTGCCTTCTCTATATGAAGAGAGGCCTTTCCCAGCAGTGGGACAGTTATTGGCTCATCATGATTTGCCTAGTCTTTTTCCAAATATGTATCAACATATTTGGTAAAAGACTAGGCCGGCCATAAGGTGGGCTTCCAATCTAACGATCCGGATGCCAGTATTTATACTAATAATCTACAATTTGGCAACAACGCCAGTCTCTCTGGCAAATTACCAGTTAACAGCGCTGAGGAGGAGTTTTTTATGCCCTTTAATAGTTTGTTTGTTAGTTCAGTTATTTTTCATTTTTAATTATTATATCATTTTTGGAGGAGCTCGTGGCTTAATAATAGCAGCCGCTCGGGTCGATCTTTAGGTTAAGCCGCGCTTGCCTAGGTTGGTCTGTGGATGGGTGACCACCCGTTACATACCGAGTTTCCTCCGTGCCTCGGAAAGCACGTTAAGCCGTTGGTCCCGGCTGTCATTTGTAGATCTTTGACAGTCGTTACAGGTAGTCAGTGTCCCGAAAGTCTGACAACCAGTCTTACCAAGGGGTATCGTATTACCCAGTAATAACTGGGTTGTGGAGGTCAGATAGGCAGTCGCTCCATGTAAAATACTGATATTCAGCTGCATCCGGTTAGACTGGAAGCCGACCCCAAAATAGTTGGGAAAAGGCTAGGCAGATGAATTATTATATCATTTATTTTTCCATCTAGGTTTGTCAACCTAGCCTATCTTTAAAACAAATAACCAACGTCAACTCATTATTAAATTATTTATTAAAGTATCAGCGTATGATATCAAACTATATGAAAGTTAGTGTCGCGCGTACGATCAAAGCTTATGCCCTAAATGTGCGGTGGACCGCGAAGACGATCCTCACGAGCCCATCCTACTGGAAACCATGTACGCATCAAAACAAAGACTATAATTATGGAACAAACAACTAGATAGGTTGTGTAAATAGTGGCGGCTGCTGCGACCTTTATTGAAAGAAAGGTCATAGAAAACGGTATATTTTTTCGGGGTTCAGCTGTTTTGTGTTGTAGTTTGATTCTACATCTAATATATAAAATTCTCGTGTCACAGTGTTAGTTACCATACTCTTCCGAAACGGCTGGACCGATTTGAACGAAATTTTCTGTGCATATCGGGTAGGTCTGAGAATCGGCCAACATTAAAAAGGGACACGTATTTTTGAAGTTACATGAAACGTTACGCGTTGCTGCAATTTTTTGCAACAAATGAGGTCGCACGTAACTTTAATGGGCTATATCTTTGTCATTTTTGGTCTTATTTATAAATAAAAAAATACGTGTCTCTTATTTTTGAACAATATAAAAGACGGACTGAATAGAATGTAATTACTTTGCCCCTGGAAACTACCCTATTATATTACCATTATTTTTTTAATACTGTCTGAATGTTGCACACGTACGTGTTTTTAAATTGTTTTTTTTTTATCAGGAAATGTCAAAACCAAGGTATAATAATCTAAACTTTCTTTTTACTTTGTTACAGGCAATGATGGATTGGGCGCCAAATCCGTAAGTGACAATCGTAACTTTCGTACTTCCTATCTAATATTTTAACAAAAAAGTATCCACGAAACACCCATGAGATGTAACGAAGTAATAGGAAATATAGGAATTTTATGGAACTGAAACCTTCCACTTAAATAACATTTCTATATTTTCATCACATATTTGAATATTATTCAAAAACGTATTTCACATTTCCAGTAAATCCAATTTTATTGATAAAAATAAATGTTCCCAGGTGTTTTGAAAATTTCTTTTATGTTGTAGTTATTTTATACATCGGTATTTTTAAACTGCTTTTTTGGGGGTGGGAAATCATCAAATAACTTTCCCCGCTCTAGGCGGAGCGGGGTGGAGTGTCAGACTTGTACTGACTAAAACCGGTACTTGTACCCTCAGGAACTTATGAAGTTGGTATAAACAATATACAACATGGTTAGCGCAGTGCCTGAGCGATCGACTGCTGTGCTAAGTGAGGCGGGTTCGATTCCCGCATGGAACAAATATTTGTATGGTCTACATTTAGTTGTTTCGGGTCTCTCTCGTTGTGAGTTTAAATGTTTGTTAACGCACCCACGATATAGAAGAAATTCCTAGTGTGAGACAAAGATTGAAACAAAATCCAGGACAAAACCCTCTACTTACGCTTTTACATCAGATGCATTGACGATTCCCATATGGAATCTATTTGTGTGAAAAAGGACTGCAATTGAGTGCAAGCATCTGTGCAGTAAACGTTAACAATGCCTTAGGGGGTAATGGAAAAGAAGAATGAAATTTATGGGATTTTAGCTCTTATTGTATGTGAGCAAAATTGCAGTTTTGTCTTTTTATATTGGTTGAAGTGACGAGCTTGGAACTTTATATGGTTTTCAAAAGGTGCAAAATCGTTTGATAGACTGTTTTAGGAGCCTGATGAGCTCCTTACGTGTTTTATATAGAAATAGACTCGAGTGGTATTATGGACATCAGTACATGTAAATACAAATTTCAATCAAATCCCATGAGGCGAGAGTTTGTATGTCTTTCTTTGTTACGGCTTCACGATATTGATATCCAGACAGTTTATATTAAACAGTTTGGATTAACACATAGGCTACTGTAACGGCCCCGTCACTCATCATCGAGCACCGGCGCTTGTACATACAGTGCCATACCTTTACATCGCGGGTAACACCGCGGGGCGAAGCTTAGTTATTATTGAAAATTAAGGCAGGTATTAATATCCATTTTCTTTGAAGGAACTAAGCCAGTCAACTAACTGGTTTTCATTAATTCACAATAAATGTCGTGAGTCCCTCTTGAATATTTTATGAAATATGGCTAAAACAGCCATTATAGGTACTGCTTGGTATCACAGACTATAATGACCACATTTGTCGACACGGTTGGCGCAGTGGCTGAACAATCGACTGCTGCGCTGCGTGTCGCAGGTTCGATCCTTGCACGGAACAAATATTTGTGTGACCTACAGGTAGTAGTTCAAGGTCTGGCTTTTTGTATATGTGAGTTAAAATGTTTGTCAAAACACCCACAATAAAGGAAAAAATCCTAGCATAGGGCAAAGTAAAAAAAAAAATACATGTTTTAGTCGTCAGTGATATTGAGTAGTTTACTGTTAAACCTTGTTAGCTAGATTGCCGATAAGATTAGATTGATGATTGATGTTCGAGACCGCCAGGCTCATCAGGATGTGCTATACTAGTGTCGCTTTCAGCGGTTATTTTGAGATAATGCCTATTTAGAGTTCCGTACCTCAAAAGGAAAAAACGGAACCCTTATAGGATGACTTTGTTGTCCGACTGTCGGACTAAGGCGCGTCGCTCACTGGTAAGTCGAGGCGACGGACGTTGCGTCCGCGGCGCGGCGATGCGGCGTCCCAACGCGGGCGAGGATAGGTATCTGCGTAGAGTCGAGGCGCAGGCGGCTATGTCTAAACGCAGCTATGCACGAAACCAAATGACCAAATGGCGGTGGAGTCGTGGCTTGGGCACATTTGAGCGCCCCTTCTGCACCTGCACCTCGCCTCCGCCCCGCCTTCACCTCGCCTCCGCCCCGCATTCACCTCGCCCGCACCGCAACTTTTGTATATGAGCACACTGCCATTTTCTAAAGAAAACCTTGTTGCGGCGTGCCTCTCATGCGCCCGCACCTCAACTGCACCTCGACTATTAATCGTATAAGCGACGCGCCTATCTGTCAGGACTCTTATCTCGGGAACGCGTGGAGGTGTCGAGCTGAAATTAAAACCATATACTCAAGTCTGTGGACACTTGCAGCTGTGAAAAATTAACCCTCTGAAAAAAAATATGGCCGTTTATGTTGCAAGTTTGTACGGAACCCCCGGTGCGCGAGTCTGACTCGCTCTTGGCTGGTTTTTTTTTTTATTTGAATGACAATACTAATTTTAACCATGTTAACATTTAAAGTCACCCATTCCAACCAGCATTGGTCATGCCCTTTATTTATCGACCTTTCAATCAAATAAACCAATTTGGTTTGACTTTGTATTGGTGTCAGACTACCACAGTCGAGTTCGGGTTCGATTTTCAAGTTGGGCAAAATGTTAATGGGTATTTCCATCCAGGTTTTTTTTTAGAAGCAGCCATGGAGTCTGGTATTGAGCCCGGTTGGTGGCAAAAGGCTCGCCCTAGTTGTGTTTAAGTCCCATGATTACTTGGAACTTAAACAGAACTGGTGAAATGTGGGTGTTCTAATACCTATGGGCCTATTTTGCGCAGCCGTGACATACAATAATTATCGCCTTTTTGTGTTTAGTTTTAAGTTATTACCATTTTTTTAAATAATTTTATGTTTTCGTTCTGTTTCCTTTTTTATCACTGATGTTGTGTGCATTTGTGGCATTCGTAAATAAACGTATTTTCTTTCTTTCTTTTACCTCTGCATAATGTTATGTATTAGGCTAAGAAGTTCCAGAAGTCCAGAAAAACTCTTCAAGGCACTTTTTGCCTTATAACATCACTAGCTGAGTTAAGCTCGGGACGTCAATTTAGAAAACAAAAACTATTATCAGCTTTTATAACTTCTAGAATATTCTCAACTTACGACTTGACAGATTAAACAAAACGCGCTCTTACCTCATGGGAATAAAGACTGGCAGTATAATTACGCCTACCTTTGTTACACGTAATTGCATTTTCCCACCTGTATGAAAACAAACCGTATATTATGTGAGTAAATAATGTTTTGATGTTAACTCCCTAAGCGTGGGTTCCTAGAAGTTATACTGCTTTGCGCACATTTTTTACACCTACACGCCTTACTTAGTAAAACGAGTATTATATTTTCTGAGCTTTGTTGACGCCCTAGATCTACAAGTTTTTGGAAAAGTGACCTATTTTAGTTTTCTTAAGGTACAGGTATTTTGCGTCTTCAGTATTAGCACTAGTCAGAAGCCATAAACAAGACGCAAGCATTCAGT
Organism: Ochropleura plecta; assembly: GCA_905475445.1. Taxonomy (NCBI): domain Eukaryota; kingdom Metazoa; phylum Arthropoda; class Insecta; order Lepidoptera; family Noctuidae; genus Ochropleura; species Ochropleura plecta. The sequence goes on along the minus strand of FR997731.1, from coordinate 12,152,269 downwards.
TTAAAAAAATGAAGACAAACAACCCTGACAAAAAGTCGCATCTATCGGCGATGATCGTTGACCGTGTGGTCGTTGATCGTGTAGTCGTTGATCGTGTGATCATGTGGTCGTTGATCCTTTGGTCGTTGATCGTGTCACCGCTGATCGTATGACCGTAGATCATGTGGTCGTTGATCGTGTAGTTGTTGATCGTGTGACCGTTGATCGTATGACTGTAGATCATGTGGTCGTTGATCGTGTGGTCGTTGATCGTGTGACCGTTGATCGTGTGGTCGTTGATCGTAGGACCGTTGATCATGTGGTCGTTGATCCTGTGGTCGTTGATTGTGTGGTCGTTGATCGTGCCACCGCTGATCGTGTGGTCGTTGATCGTATGATCGTTGATCGTGTGGTCGTTGATCGTGTGGTCGTTGATCGTATGATCGTTGATCGTGTGGTCGTTGATCGTGTGGTCGTTGATCGTGTGGTCGTTGATCGTTGATCGTGTGGTCGTTGATCGTGTGATCGTCTATTATAATCGATACGATCATCGTGCAAGCATCCATACGATCATGCTTGCGCGTAATTGTCTGTAATCGAAATTAGTGTAGCCTTAGTGATAGTAGCAGGTGACGTTCTATGGTTTTTGCCTGTGCCCATTGGAAAAATACATGAGTTTATTTATAGAGAGGTAGACTAGTTAGATACCTACTTTCCCTTTAATGCGGTGATCGTTCTTCCACTTAATAAACACATAAGCACTTCAAACATCTGTGTTCATGACCTGTCTGGTTATTCTAAAAATAAGTACATATACCTACTCGATAGCAAAAAGGAACAAACGCTTAATAAAATACTAACAACTCCTAAAATAACTGCCGAGTTTCAAATTGAATGATCTTTTATTGAGACTGGCAACAATAGCTTTTGTTTATGACAACATTGTTCAGAGATTCCATTTTTATGTAGCTTTTACCTTTTTATTCATAAAAAAAACAAGTCATCGCTTTTCGTTTATTTTCGGAAGAGTTTATTTTTTTGCGTTTCATAAACGTTTTTTTAAACTGATATTTTGCTTTGCATTGTGTAACCACCAGAAAAGCTTTTATACAGTCCAAATTAATTTAATGGCGGAGGAAATCTCTAGTCCAAAATGCCTCGTATTTTATTCCTACTCTTACTTATGGTATTAATCTGGGATTATTTGAAAGGTATATATTTCTCGGTACAATGGTTCAATCAAAGGGTTTTTTAAAGGTAGGAGGCAAAATATCGTATTTATATTTATCGAACCAATCGTAATAAAGTCTTTGAACAGTCTATTTTTGGAATCATTCATTGTTACGATGTAGCAAAGGAAAAAGCGGTAAGTAGGCTTAGAATAAATTAGAAATTCTATTTTTGTATTTGTCAGCCCTGAATATTGCGCCCCAATAAAATAAATTTAAATGTAGAGGGTATGCGAAGATAAATGGGGCTTATTGGAATTTAAAACAGTTGACTGTTGAGGCAAAAAGTTGGGGATTTCATTGATCGTATAAAAGAATTGGCATTTTCGGCTTCGAGATTTTTTCGATTGGTATCTAAAGCACTTGAAATACGGAATCTGTTGGGTATCCGTGAAGTGGCTTCGGGAACCCTAATTTAATACTTCAATCGTAAGAGTTGTAAAGGGATTTTTATTATTCTTTTCATTTCTACCGAAGTTTCTAAAAGAGGAGAAGGGTATTCGACCGCCAACTTCCTTTTTGTTGTGTTTGCTAATACAAAAAAGTCAATGACAAATATTTAGTTGATCGATTGGGAACAGAATAAGATGAAAAGTGGCTCCTTTTAACATAGATAGCCTTTTGTGCCACTTCTACCGGCTTGATGGTAATTTTGTCTGCGCCACACCAACAGGAAATACAATATTTTACGATGGATAGGCAAAGTGCGAAATAGACATTTCGTAATGAGATTGGCAAAATACCGATGGGTTTTAAAGATGTATATCACCTCAATAACTGAACCTAAGATAAGACTTGTGTCTCAGCTAGGGCTGATTTTGCTATGGTATCTTTAATTTTCATAATCCGGTCTTTCTTATCTCTAATATAACATCGCTCCTCTAATTCCCGTAGGCACTCACTTTTCACCACTTTTCTTTAAGTCCCATATAATAGGGAGAAAGTACCTGATGCAAAAACTCAACAAAGATTTGCCCGACCCGGTATTCGAACTAGGACTTCAAGCACAACAGTCGCGCCTGCGACCAGTAGACCAACGAGTCAGTTTTCGTGGTTAATAAAATCCAAACCAAAAACCATGCCAATGCAATGCCCTTGAAACACAAAATTAATAACAGAAGTCTTAAAGCCTAAAATAAAACAGCGCTTCATAAATAGTAGAGCTCTTTAATATTCAAGTCAGCGAATCCCGCAGCATGCAAATAGGATTATATTACTTTACTGAAGGATATTTTGGTGTTTGCGTCTGCCCGACGTAATTATCTTATTTACTTCTGAAATGATGAAGATGGAATTTTGATTATTTTTACGTATTTTTTGACCTTAAGATTTTTTATCCTTAGGTATAAATAGGTAGATTATAAACCTACTACTATATTTTGTATTCTATGGCTAGCCCACGGTCCTTAATCTGCCTAGCTTTTACCAAACCATGTCGGGGTCGACTTCCAATCTAACAAGACCCAGCTGTATAGTATTTTACATGGAGCAACTGCTTGTCTGACCTCCACAACCCAGTTAGTACTAAGTAATAAGAAACCTCTTGGTCAGACTTTCGGGCCACAGACTACTTGTAACGACTGTCAAAGATTCGCGCTGCACGACGGGAATTCGGTAACCTAGGATGTGGATGGTGTGTAACCGGGAATGGGTTACCACCATCCACCCAATTGATGGTCACCCATCCATGGACCAACCGAGGCTAGCCTTAACCTGAAGATCGATCCAACCGGCATGAATGAGGGAAGGATATAAAAAGCTACACAACGTGTCATTGTTTCAGTGAAAACGCTGATGGAAATGTCAAAAATGTCCACGACTGACGTGAGTTAACTAAAAGCTTATGTTAAGTCAGTGCTTGTAAAAATATGAAAAATAATAAACTCGAAAAGTATTTATTTTTAAATTAAAAACTATGAATTTTGTTTTTCTAAACATATTGTCACCACATAATAATATAATTTGTTGGGTTGAATTGAATAATTTTCATACAAAAAATTTGATCTCGTACATTGTCGATTTTAACACAAGAATGCTACATGACAAGCGGGCGTGTGACGCTAGATAGAACTATTTATTTCCAAATGGTAACAAGTATTGGATTACGATTTTGTACGTTTTGTATATCACTTGTTAATATTTAAATGTCTTTGTTTTCCAGTCACCGTTCAGTTTTCCATACGCGTTATTATGTAGTAGTTTACGAATGGCAAAACAATCATTTGAATATCGAAGTGTTCAGTAATAACTAATAAGGTTCACGTAGGCCTCCACCCTTGTTTGCTAGAATATTTCAGTATTTGAACAAACACATAGTAATTTAATATAATTGCTCTATTATACGAAGCAATATGGCGGTTCCGACAAAGCTAACCTTACTCATAATATCATTATTAATGTGATTTGCTTTTATATGACAACATTGTTACAATATCATAAAACCAATACTGTCCCTGTCGAATAGAATGTCGATACATGGAGGTATGTAAGGTAAGGAGATTGGCGGTAAAATTTATTACTTCCATATTCAAATGATTGTTTCCAATTTCAAATGAAATGTACGCACTTTTCGATTTTATATATGCCAGAGTAAATTATTATGTAAGTTTTTTTTAATTATTTTAAATATTAGTATGTAAGTAATATTTAATTTTAAAATGCTATATAATTAATTTGTTAGTACCAAATAGGTACACTAAGTTTGAATGGAGATTTCAAAGTAATTTCGGAGAATACGTCGATGCCCCCAAACAAATCTAAAAATCATCACCATACGTTCAACATCATCTACAAAGCATCACCCTAAGGTTGACTGGTAGAAAATGGGCAAGGCATTAAGTCCGCCTTTGTACAATTTATTTATTTAATTATGGCACTCCAACGACTTATTCACTAAAACATTTTTAGTAGTAACAGTGATTCTTAAAATTACGAGTGAATTCGTCACTTACAGGTGTGCACAGCACAAGCATATATCAAGGTTTAGGATAAACAAAATTACATGAAAAATAAACATTGAAAATTAAGTTAAAAATTGCAAAAAAATAATAATTAACTAATTGTATTATAATAATTTGAATAACATAATCAATGGCAAACAACAATCAAGTAAGTACTGTAAGGATTAATGTTTTGCTAGTTAAATAACGCGCATATAATAGTTTAAGGAATATAATTTAAATCATTTTAATTTACATTTCACCCTTCTTATATCAAAGCCGTCATCCCTATTCTATCTTTAAAACGATCTGAGTATTAGAACGTTATGCTATAACAGCCAGCATTGCTTAGGTTATAAAACCTCTTACAGTACTTAATACAATAAACAAGTAAATAATAATAACTTATAGCAATGATTTTTAACACGTGCATGAAATTAAATAAAACATAATTCGATTCATACAATATCCACGATAATGTCACATGAAAAGCACAAAATATAATATTATATCATACCGCCGGGGCCAACTAGCCTTGGTTGGAAAACACATGTTGCGTTGCCCCTGACCTTCGAGAAGAACAGGGCCAGTCGTATAAATAGAGATCCAGAGATTTAACTTAATACCCTAAGGATCAACTCCGTTGGTCATTTTATTGCAGATACGCTGACTGCAAAAAAAAGTATCTACATCAATTTACATACAATTCATATTATGCTGATACTAGCTGGCGCCTGCGGCTTCGCTAGCATGATATCGAAAAAAAAAATGTGTTATTCCAGACTATGAATCCATATAAATGCGAATGTTTGTTGATTATGGATGGATGTATGGATGTTTGTTACTCTTTCACGTCAAAACGGCTGAACGGATCTAGATGAAATTTGGCACAGAGGTAGATTATAGTCTGGAATAACACACAGGATACGCCAGCTAGTGCAGGCGCTCTTTTAAGTTGTAAAGTTAGGCGTATTACTTCGTGTAATTTATTTTATCACCACCGCTATCAAGAATACTCTGAAATAAAACGTGAAGAAGCCGGTATACTTCCTAGGACATTGGTCCTAGATGTCACATTGGTGACATCTACTCACCCGCACCGGGTTCGCGTAGCGATACACACGTATGTAAACCAGATGTAAAGTTTTTCCCCCATATAAAAGGGATGGATCCCCCGACTAGACGGATGTTATGTCTGGTGGACTTTTACACTATATTTATTGCCAGGTAATCCTGAATATTCTATAGTCGCGAATCACTTTTATAGCGCAAGTCAGACTCTTGATACTAGTTCTTCCTTTGTGGCAAAGATGACGCTGTTGCATTTTTTGTACTACGTTGTACATTCTCTCACATCGAAGGGGCCTTTCCCAGAAGTAGGAACATAGTTGGTAAAGTATATTATTTCACTGTATTAACTACAACGCGCTAGCATTTAACTGTGTTTCCGTGATCCCATACAAATGACTGCTAATATTAAAACGTACTGCAGTATAACTCACTAATTATGTGGCTTCAACACCTTAATGCACGCCATATAGTATTAGATTTGTAGGTAACTTGGTGCGCGGAAAAAAAAGATTCTGTAAAGTTCTGGCGCTAACACACACACAACACCATAGATATTTGTAATCTTTTATTTTTAGCAGTCTCAAACTTAGGAAATTTAATTTTTACTTACTTTATGTTAGTAAAAAATTAAATTGCCTAAATTTTAAATGGGATACTTAATTTATTTTTATTATCATTAAAACTTTATCTCTTAGCTAAATTCTAGCACTTACTTAATCCAAGCTTTTCATAGACCAAACGCAAGTCAAAAATAGGTGCCACAATTCATTGTCTTGAAAAAATCGTGAAAAAAAGATGTTTTTTTAAGAATTCCGTAAGTCCGTTAACAACCTTTTATCTTTTTAAAAAGAGTTTTGTAAGTCGAACATTTTGAAAAGAAATAAAAATTCTTACACGAGTTTTCTGAATAAAGTCCTTTATACTTCATTTCTCTTTTTATCGCCATCGACAACTTGAACGATTTGTTTGTGACGAATTCCCGAGTTGTGTTAGTTAAGTTTTTTTATGCTTTGTAAATTATGTGTATTCCTAAGTTGATCGAAAACTGAATGTAGATTTAATTGTTCTCTGTGTACCGAATGTAGACGTGCGAAATACAAAAAGAAAACTATTGTTTTATTGATATATATTAAGGATACCAATAAGGTAAAGGAAATTGGAAGGAAATGACAAGGGATAATAAAGGTACAAAGGTTTGGGTGAATTTTACGGATGGAAAAGATCGTGAAAAAAATGATGAACTACTTACTTATAGGATAAACTGTACGCAGTTGCGGGTAGGCAAATGATTAGAAACAGAATTTTCTTAGATTAGGATTATTTCTTAAGATTAAGACAACCTCTTAGTTCTCTCGGTGGCCCTCCCATACGTAATTACTAACGCTGTAACATAACAACATTGTGCAACCCAATAGAGCAACCATGGATTTCTTTGCCAGTTCATCTCCATAGGAAACGACCAACCTGAACCGTGCACCTTTTCTCGACGTTTTATAACCGCCATGCAGGCCTGCATGTGACATAAAATATTTTGACTTTGAGTTTTTAATTTTAGTCACTTCTTTAAGATTCTTTTTTTAAATAGGTATATTAAAGTTTAGTGACAACCTTATCAGAGGAAGCTTAAAGAAAAGTTTTTGATACAGTTGTAGGTACAGCTACTGCCATCCAAGTACTTCAGTCTTATTGCCTTACTTTCATAACATAACTTCACGCATCCCAGAAAGGCTAAGCAGAGGTGAGGTGTTCCTAATATTACACATACATTTCGCCAGTTATGAATAAGTTTCATGTAATAAGCTCGCGCCTATTGTCATCAATCGGAGAAATTCGTCATGGAAAACCAAATTATACTTTACCCAACCTGGAGTCGGACACAGGTCCTCAAACAATCGCGCTTGCGATCAGTATACCAATAATGCGGTCCTTTACAGTCTTACTTTACAGAATAACTTGATTTCTATTAGACACAAAATACGCCCACATTTTGTCGAATCACATGAGCTATGACCGAATTAGTTAAATTAGGTCAAAGGCCACCAACGGTCACGAAGAGTTCAAGGGCTAGTTCATATAGTTGACAAATGTACGGTTTTTAATAGTTATTTTACCTCCGGCGGCAGTAACCTAATAGCAACCTAATTGTAAGATCACTACGATTTTGTCTATCAAGCTAAAGGGTTTAAGGACGGGACGGTAGAAGTAACAAATCTTAAACTCCATGGTTATATCTCGGTTTAATTTTGAATTCGAACCGCGTTCGATGAATTAATTAAAATATAAATCTACCTAAACTGCTTTTCGTTCTAAAATAAAAAAAAGTATGACGCAATAATGACCTTTCACACTTCATATTTCCATACATAATGTTCGTAGTAAGTCCCTAATTAAAGAGCTCGCTTATACCTATGCTATTACTCAACCCACGCAACTTGCGTAGGGCTGTAATCAGATACCCTAGGTTTTTCTTTAGGCAGTGTGCACATCCAAGTGCACAGATATCTTCTGATTGGATCCGAAATGAGTACTCCTTTAGATAGGTAGGTGTACACCAATGGCGTTCAAAAGCTTTCAGTTCCATATAACATGGGAATTATGACATTGGCTCTTCGAGGTCAGATAATTAGTGAATTTCTTTTTTTAAAGCTGCCCCCGCACTACGAATTTCTCCTGTATCGTTGGTGCGTTTACAAACATTTAAGCTAACATACGCAAACAGCCGGACCCGAAATAACTATTCTGTAGGCCCTTAAAAATATTTGTTCCGTGCGGGGACAATAGACTTGAGAGAACTTCGACATTTACTTTTCTAATCTTTCGTCATCATAATTTTTATAGAGTCGATAGGTTGACTAAGTTTTACGCACGGCTTAACATAGGTCTTAAAACTCTCGCTCTCTTAAGCCCCGTTCCAATAAACAAAAACGAGTCGTTTTGCTTACGGATAGTAGGATTTTGACATAAGTCTCATAGAACTTATGTCAAAATCCTACTATCCGTAAGCAAAACGACTCGTTTTGTTTATTGGAACGGGGCTTTAATGATATTGACAAACCAACATTTTGTAGGAGTTACTAATGGTAACGATCCAATGTGTAATTTCAAGGCGGTATGTAGGTGGTACGTAGATTCTAGTGTATAAACATTAAACATCTTATTGTGTTTGTTACAGGACGTACCAGTGGAGCAACTCGAGAAGCTTAAAATGGGTGAGCTAAAGCAATTTAATTTAATTATGAGCACTTAGCTTCGAAAATTTATCTAAATATAGTTTTAACAACGGGTGTATTGTATGTATAATAGTTGAATTTGCATTCCTAAATTGAAATTAAACTATCAAAGAGCGTCCAAGTTGCTAGATATCCCAAAATAAATTAAATTATAAAACATCACTCAAAGCTATGGCGTTGCGGGTTGTTCGAAAGAGATAAGGGGCAAAAGGCTATGGGGCAAAACAAAGGGCAAAAAAGGAACATGGATGGGTTTTAATATACCTATATAATAAATGTCTGGCACTCCCCCGCGAGCGGGAGAAATTATTCGATGATTTCCCATCTGAAAAAAAATGTTATGGAGTTATTATGTATTGATGGAGTTATAAGTCTGAAAACACCATACAGTCAAACATAGTGATGAGGTCATTACAAGACTTATTCTTTCTCTTTTGAGTAGACCATTTTTTTGAACTTAACCCGTAATGTTCGTATGCGGCATACGCGCGTCGCGCGTCGGTGTCAACTAACTATTTATTACAATTTAAAATAATTCCCTTCCATTATCATCAATTTATTCATAATCCATCATTCTAATGTAATATTCTCCACGACCCGAATATTTATTAGATTAATGTAATTTGTTCTTAAAGTAACTTAATCAATTAATTTATTCATAAAACCTTCATGAATGTAGATGACTTTCTGTTTTGGTGTTGAAGTCAGAATTAATAAATATTATTTTAATGGCTGGAAGGTCATCTTAGGTAAGATATAATAAAAAAGACGGCTTTAAAATTTGCTCCGTTAAGATAATAAACTTCATACCAGACCAATGTTAGTCATTAAACATTCGGAAAAAAAAACACAGCAATTTTCAATTGGATGTAGTTCTAACAAAATGGCATAATCTACAATTACTTATGAATTCAGTGATATACGCCATACTTATCCAAAACTTCAAATAATTATGGTCAACTGCTTTCCAGTCAAATTTGCATAAAAATCCAAAACGTATCCTAGAACAGATGTTAAATTAATCAGCGATACGTAGCGTTAGAGAAACTTTGATGTGGTATGGTATATTTTGACAAAACTACGCTCATATAGGCTATATATAATACCTGCTGAACAGAATACTGAGCTAAACTGACAGATTGCGTGGGTAGTGTTTTCGCCTGATGCACCGATCATAATTGATTACTTAATCGTCTGTAAACACAGTTGTATACAGTCTCTACGGATTTGTAAACGCTACATTTAACACGTAAGCGGTCGAGCATAGATATTATTGTTAATATTGAATCATTACAAGATGTGTAGCTAATATTGTTAATTGAAAGGTCACAGCTTCTTTGACGGCTGTAGTTATCGAATCAAACGATACATAAACGATTTGAAATAATTATCAATATAATATACAGTCTCTAAAATGGGAAAAGAATTCGTTCACATCGCTCTCAATAAGAAAAGTATCTAGTGTTAGTACACACGGTTAACGTACGCGTCAGATTGGTCGCCATACGTACATTGTTAAGTGGCTTGCTGTGACCACATTAAAATCTGAAAAACTTGAAAATTAACACAATAAACACACTTTAGCTAGCATTCAATTAGTAGCTCCCAGTACATATTTAATTTAGTTTGTGAGTTTGTTATTCATAGCCACAACAACGAACAACGCAGCAACACGGATACTTTACAGCGACTAACTTTTAAGTGTTTAAAAATTTACATAAAATAATATAATTAAGCTTTTGTAATAAATCCACACGTATTTTATTCGTTGGGAGGAATAAACTAGAAACTTTGTACAAACACAGCTATGGTAAAATGTAAACAGTGTAGGTTTAAATTGCATAATTTAACCAGTGTAAAATTATCACTCGGATCTTTCGAATAAAACGTTATTTACGGAAGAGTTGTTTTCCCGTAATCGGTTCAAAAGCAGGCTTTTATTTGGCAACACAATTTCCTCTGAAGGGTCAATGTAACGTAAATAGGCAAGTGGAGACCCGTGCTTCGATACAGTAATCAAGTTTATTAATTAATTTTATGGTGGTTTCCTTGCAAATTGTTCAGTCTTATTTGGACAGTCATGTTTAGGTTAACTTGGATGTTTCCTTCCCAGAAAATCAATTTGAAATGGTGTTCAAAGATACTAGATACTTAGTTTTTTTTTTAATGGTTAATCATCAAATAACTTCCTCTGCTCTGCGCGGAGCAGGGGAGTGTCAGACTTGTACTGACTATACCCATGATCCTTCTTTTTCTCTTGATATTCCGGGGCCCCGGTATCTCTTTCGAACAACCCGCAACACCAGCGGGCGGTAACTCTGGCAGCCCCCTCTGCTAGTTTAGATAGCTAGGAATATAAATTTCACTTTATGTACCTAAAAATGGACAAAGTTTTCAAGATACAGAAAGCACTATTTTATTATATAAGCACCGAAGTTGCGATGCAATATAGAAATGCTTTTAACTTACCAGTCGTTTCTGACCTAGTAAAATAATTTATTTCATTCTATGCTTTTAAGTTTAAAGCTTTTTCATTTACAAAGTGAAAATATATGAAACATGATTGCAAGTTAAATCCTACTAATATTATATTATAAAAGCGAAAGTTTGTGAGAATGTTTTAGAGCGTTTGTTGCTCTTTCACGCAAAAACCACTGAATGGATTTTGTTAAAACTTCACAATAATATAGCTTACCTATCAGAACAATACATAGGCTAACAATTCATAAAGATATGTTGTATATTATCCAAATGATAGCGATAAGTGTAAAGATAGTCGGAAAAAATCTGTCAATGCGAGTTAAACCAGCATGCGCCTCAGAAACTGTTGGGAGATACTTTTCTATCACTACGTGAGTGAAACCGCGGGGCCAGTAAGATATATATAGTTACAAGCTCCAACATAATGTGACCCTGAAAACATAGACATATTTATTTGTGTTCGAATGCGTGATGGTTACAGAGATTTGTAAAGAGCAAGGCTTATAGATTGACTCATTGGTCAAATAAATATCTAGTTTTTTCAAAACTAGATATAGAAATCAAGGACAGCATTCAGACTATTACGTTTCAAAGCTACATACATTTGTGACCACATTCCCAGATAATAAGAAAACGATATTCATTATATACATCCGGTAAGACTGAAAGCCGAACTCAACATAGTTGGGAAAAGCCTAGGCAGATGATGATGATTCATAAAAAACATTCTCAGTATATAATATACAACTCGTTCTAACAACGTAGACACAAGTGAGACCCAAAACTAGGTCACTTGTGTTCTATTGTAGCGTAATTAGCGAAAGCGGTTTTTGAAAGTTACTAGATCCTTTGTAGAGTTAAGATAACTGCTTGTCTATCTATCTAGATGTACATTGTTTGATGAGTTATTTCATAAGTAATTTAGTACTACGTTATTAAGCCTTGAAAAGTATCAACTTAACCTCATAACATAACGACTTTTTTCACAAATGCTGTAGTAGAGAGGCATATACAACATTATTTTTAGCATTTGCGAAACCTGAATTTAGTTTGCTCAGTAAAAGTTATAGAATCGATTCCAATAACTTTTACACCGTGTTATACTTTGACCCAAAAATATTTAAAAACGTTTTTAGTTGGACACTTAGTAGATATACGCATTCGTACGGCATATAACATTGGTCACGACATGCTACATCTTAGGCCGCATCATTGCTTCGGGCGAGTTGCGGCTAATCGCAGGCCTATTTATTATAAAATTCTACTGAAAAAACTCGTATATACACATTTCTATGCGGCAAAGAATTTTACAGCCAATAGAAGAGATTTATTATGGATACGGGATAAAAATGTGCGTGATGCCATGCGCATAATTTGAAGCCTCTCATTCATGGCATATGTTCAGCGTTCGAAGCGGAATTTTCGAGAGGAAGGGATGTTTCTCGAAAATTAATTTTTCTCCCGATTTAATACGGTATTTAGTGTGAGTTATTCGATCGTTTATTTTCTAAGCGATTTGTATGCGTTCTTCGCGCCACTATTGTACGGAATTGTGTTTAAACGGGTAATAAATGATGTTTTTTGTTTAATACGTATTATTTGAGTTGTCTCTGTTTAAAATTATTAAGTTTGTTTTATGTTGTTGTATATTTTTTTGAGGAAAACATATGGGTTAAGCTAGCTAGTACTTTAGCAAAGGAAAGTAAACTTTACTCTTCTTGATGAAGAGAGAAGACTCCCGCGGGTCTGTGGACGGTGAGCAATGAGTAGCTCACTGCCCATCCATCTAGTGACGACAAGCCGTGTCGACGGCGCGTTCGTGTTCAACGCGCGCCTCAAATAGATGAAAGGAAAGCAGAGGACCCCACCAGGGCTACTGCCTGCCGTGTTTGCGGGTTGTTAGAGACAAGATACCGCGGCTCCGCAACACAAAGACCAAAAAAGACCCATGGAAGGGTTTTAGTCAGTAAAAGCCTGTCATCCCCTAGTCCCTAAATCTCCGCCCAGAGCCAGAAAAGTTATTTGATGATTTCCCATCAGAAAAAATAAAGGTATTAGATTCATTCGAATTAGTGCTTCAAGATCCAACCTACTAAGGAAGTTATTTGAGAATTGAACTTGGCCACAACTTTGTCAATTTAAGTCACAATACCCACAAATTAGTTTAGCAATATTATTTTTACTACTAGTTGGCGCCCGCGGAAAAAAGTATCCTATGTGTTATTCCAGACTATAATCTAACTCTGTGCCGAATTTCATCAAGATCCGTTCAGCCGTTTTGACGTGAAAGAGATCCATCCATCCTTACAGACATTCGCATTTCTAAAATTAGTAGGATTGATAAAACTAGCTTTTCGGCCAAAGATTTATTGGCCGAAAATGTATAAACGCTATGAGAAATCAGTCAATGATTTGTAGCAGTATGAATTATTGTCGAACCATTGTATTATGGTTTAAAAAATTTGTTCCAATTATTTTATTCAGTGCAGTTAAATATAGCTCAAATTACCCACAAAATTAAAGCATTTATTACTTTAACCTTTCAATTAAATATAGATGAACACATTTAATTCTCGCGCAAGCAGTTTCTGTCGTTGAATATTTGTGTTGACAACTGATAATTTGTTCACTAATTGCTATTCATCGGAATTCTATTAGGTGCTTCGAAGGCAGTTTGACGTCATCAGTCGAAAGTCTAATCTAATTGATACAATTTTGAACCTAAAATATCGTCGAAATATTACGTAAATTTAATTAAATGTTAAATGAAAAGGTGTGTTACGAATAGACTATCAAATTCTGGTAACACTAGTTTAATCTTACCTTGGGTACCAGAGTTCATTTCACTAACCCAAATGGAGTTATGTAAAGTTTAAAAGATATTTTTTGTTTGTAAGTGGTATTGTACAAGTCTCTTTCTAACAATATATATTTTTTTAATTGGACGAGTTTCTCCATGGGTCTAATTTTGTTATCATGAAAAAGAAATTAGCAGACCCATACAAAATCTCAATACCTACGCAAACCAAATAACGGCACCGTTGCGTTGGCGCTGCGTGCCGCAGTTTCGATCCCCGCACGGAATAGTAGTACAAGTAGTTGTTTCAGATCTGGCTGGTTGTGTATGTGAGTTTTTTTAATGCACCCATGAAACAATATATTCCTACTAAAACCCACCTATGTTCCTTCTATTACCCTTTACGTTCCAGGGCCGCGGTATCTCTTTCGAACAACCCGCAACTCCGGCAGGTCTAGCATACCCTTAAATATTATTTTACCTTTTCTGTTGTAAACACTATGCAATATAACCAGTTTGTCTTTTACAAAGTGGTCTAACCACATGTTTTGGAGGAATGATGGAAAGATTTGCATCTATGTAACGAATAAACTCAAAAATTACTCCACCGATATCAAAAATACTACTAGCACTGAGTAACATAGGCTATATACCAACGCAACTACCAACGGGAGCGGGGCAGTAACCAAAGAAGCGAGTGACATCACGCAGGACAGCTATTACCTTATAAATTTCTTCACATCCACGAGCAAAAGAAATCAAAACCTATGAAATATATAACCTATTTCTATGTAACATTCCTCTAAACCTTCTTTGAACTTGTATTTTCATGTTTATAACAGGTAAAGCTCCAAGAGATATTTATAGCGTCGTAACTTAAGCTCCAGAACACACTTTACTTCACCTGAAATGAGTTCTTGGGCAAAAATAGCTCATAAGGGCGCGTGGTGTTATATAAGATGTAGCCGAGTTTCGGTCAAGTATTGTGTCAGCTAAAAATAACTTAATGTGCGTGAAATAATGTATGAGATGGGAGTTAGGTTGTAGGATACTTCTCCACCCCGTTTTACCACCCTCGGCTGACGCAAAACATGGCTGAGAGATAATATAACGGGGTTGCGAGGTTGTACGAAAGAGATACCGCGGCCCCGAAACATAAAGGGCAAAAGAAGGAACATGTGTGGGTTTCAGTCAGTAAAAGTTTGACACTCCCCTCCCCCCCGCTCCGCCCTTAATGTTCTGGGGCCGCGGCATCTCTATCGAACAACCCGCAACCCCGGCAGACGGTGGCCCTGGCAAACCCCTCTGCTTTACTGACACCTCTTTTTTTTGTATGGCTCCTCGCAATTCGACCTATGAGGTCGTTCTCTACCTAACCGGTCAGTGAACTGACACCTCTTTGAAGCGCGTGTGAAATACTAAGGCGCGTCGCCCACACGACATTTGTAAAGAAAATCTCACATAAGAGGCACGCCGCTACGAGATTTTCTTTCGTGTGGGCGACGCGCCTAACGCGCCCGCGCCCCGACTGCGCCTCGACTGTTGGTCATGTGGGCGACGCGCCTAACGCGCCGTCGACACGGTTCGTGCGCAAGTCGCACTTGGCCGATTTATATTTTCCCCTGAATTATGTCATCATCATCATCATCATTTTCCTGCCCTTGTCCCATTCTATTTGGGGTCGGCGCAACACGTTTTCTTCTTCCATTCTCCCCTATCAGACGTCACGGCATCATTTACTCCTTTCTCCTTCATATCATTCCTTACACAATCCATCCATCTTTTCTTTGGCCTTCCTCTCGCTCTCCGTCCATCAACATTCAGATTCATCACTCTTTTAGTCACATGTCCTTCATCCCTCCTCATTACATGTCCATACCAAGACAAACGACTCCCTTTCAATTTTTCTGTAACAGGCGCAACTTTCAAACTTCCTCGAATATATTCATTCCTTACTTTATCCATTCGTGTCACTCCACACATCCATCTCAACATTCTCATCTCCGCTACATGCAATCGTTTTTCATCCACCTTTTTTACAGCCCAGCATTCTGACCCATACAGTACAACAGGTCTAATCACGGACTTATATATTTTCCCCTTTAACTTGAGGGGCATCCGTGGGTCACAAGTTGTTCCAGTGACCTGTCGCCATTTCATCCATCCTGCGTTGATCCTGTGCGTTACGTCCCGGTCTACTTCGCCATCCCCTTGGACAAGCGACCCGAGGTACCGGAAGTTGGAGCAGATCGGTATAGGCGTTCCGGCAAGGGTTATGGGCACAGGACTGGAGAGACCGCCGAAATCGCAGAACAAGTATTCTGTTTTGGTTCTGCTTAATTTCAGGCCAACGTTCTCCAGTCTTTGCCACCACACTTCCAATCTGCTCTGGACCTCTTGGCCACTCTCGGCAACCAACACAATGTCATCGGCAAACAGCATGCACCAGGGAGCCTCTTCCTGGATGTCCGACGTGAGAGCGTCCATTATCACCAGGAAGAGGTAAGGGCTAAGAGCAGACCCTTGGTGCAGACCGACAGCCACATTGAAGGTGCCGGTAGTGCCCGCTGTGGACCGGACTTGGGTACTGCATCGACTGTACATCGCACGGATCAACTGCACATACTTCCCAGGCACACCTTTCTCCTTAAGAGCCCACCACAAAACCGCTCGCGGTACCCGGTCGTATGCCTTTTCGAGGTCGATGAACACCATGTGCACGTTCTTATGTGCACTTCTGTATTTTTCGCACAACTGGCGGATAGCGAAAATGGCATCCGTCGTTCCCCGACCAGGCATAAAACCGAATTGGCTCTGTGTAATTCGCTCTCTTCTCTCAGTCGCCTTTCAATAACTTTCTCCCAAACTTTAATACTGTGTGACATTAGCTTTATTCCTCTATAATTGTTGCACTCCAGCACATCACCTTTGTTTTTAAAGATGGGCACCAGCGAACTGTTGCACCATTCGTCAGGTATGGCCTCTTCCAGCAACAGTTTATTGAAGAATAAAGCTAACCACGTCCATCCGTCCATCCGCAATAACTTCCATACTTCCACCGGTATTTCGTCCGGTCCTAATGCCTTACCATTCTTCATTCCATTCACTGCAATCCTCACTTCATCCATGAATTATGTGTTGTGATGGAAAATAGGTCGGGCCATAATTGGGTTTGGGAGTATGAAAGGACCACAGAAATTAAGTATCTATTATCTTTGAGGAAGACCTTTTTGTTTTTTTAAAGCGTTTTTGAGGATGTTCAATATTAACACTTAAATTAAATTGTTTGTAGGGGCTTACACCCTCAAACCCCGCTATTGCACGAATAAAGTTATGGTTTCAACTTTCAATAATTATGGTTTTATATCCATAAATTATTAAGTGCCTATCGCACATGTGAAAAAATATCTCTTTTCCAATTTTCTAGGGTTCCTTACCTCAAAAGGTAAAAACGGAACCCTTATTGGATCACTTTGTTGTCCCATTATCTCGGGAACGCATGGAGGTATCGAGTTGAAATTAAAACCATATAGGAACTCAAATTTGTGGCCTCTTAGAGCTGTAGAAAAAAATCAACCCTCTAAGTTTTCGCAGTTAAAAGATATGGCCGTTTATGTCGCAAATTTGTACGGAACCCTCGGTGTGCGAGTCTGACTCACTCTTGGCCGGTTTTTATTTAATGAATGAATGAATAAACTTTATTTCGGGTGGCATAGACCCATAGAAAACTAATATAATATTGTTAGACATACACAGACATACATTAAAACAGATT
This sequence comes from Ochropleura plecta, assembly GCA_905475445.1. NCBI lineage: Eukaryota > Metazoa > Arthropoda > Insecta > Lepidoptera > Noctuidae > Ochropleura > Ochropleura plecta. Next base: position 12,134,768 of record FR997731.1, on the reverse strand, counting down.
CAATATCATTAAAAACAGATTAATATCATAAAAACAGATGCAATATCATTAAAATAGATTCAATATCATTATCATTAAAACAGATTCAAAATAATTAAAAACAGATTCAATAGCATTAAAATAGATTTAATATCATTAAATAAATTAAATTAAATTTCTTTTATTTCTTTATTTTTTTTTCTTCTTTAATTCAGTTGGTTTACGTCGTACGTTTTTACTGGTCCTTCAAATTGAACCAAATAAAATATACAACAAAGTCTCGTTCCCCATATCATTTAGACGCGATCAGTCATTCCTCTCTCACTTGATCGATTACCCATGTTTCGAGGCCGGACTGGGTTAATGATTAAATGTAAACACGTGTTGAGTAAATATTTTATTTACACATCTAATATAGGTACGATTACCAATTCGCAGAATATATTATTACTAGCTGTGCCCTGTGGGTCTACCCACTGCTCAGCTCGTCAGTATTGTGATGATCTATTAATTTTTGTAAAAGAATGCTTATGCAAAATTTCAAGTCAAACCGGCCAAGGAATTACCTTCTCTTCGACACTCAAAGAAACATCTGAAAGATAAATGATGAGCAGCTTTTCCCTCTAATTACACAAATAATTATTCTATCCCATCGCAAAGACGATGCTTATACCATATAGTTACCATCCGGTTGGATTTAACTAAAACTTAGCTTTGCTATAACAATAAATAAGGCGCTAGGGCAAAAACTACAAGAAGCAGGTACCTGCAAATCAGGAAAAGGGAACTGTGTTACCCCGAATTAAATGCGAGCGAAGCCGCGGGCATAAGCAAGTTCTAAATAAAAATAAGATATCTCTTTTGCAAATATCCGACTTTTTGACAGGACTCTTCAACCAACATGGCATAAAAAGAATACAAGACGCGAATAATGTTTCAATTTCAAATCGAGTAAAGAATGATCGAGTTAAGCTTTCTAACGTTGCAATGTATCCTGTAGAAATTAGAAACTAATTCTAAATCGTATTACAGCGGAGACCGGCAAGGAAGGAGAAATGAACAGCGAACATGTGGAATATCATCGTCTCGGTAAGTGCCATCTAACTTGATTACCATTCATGCTTAATCATATAAGTGTTCCATTGCTAATCCAATAGTATTTACTTAGAAGTGGAGATGAATAATAGGATAACTTTTAATTATGAAGGGTCTTTACTCGGTTTAAATTATTAGAAAAAAAATACAAAATCGTTGTTTTAAAGAACTGTATTACTAAGATTCAAGGCACATAATTATAACTACTCTGATACAGAGGAGGTCAGTATCCGAAAACTGGGAACAATATTGCCCAACTCTTACTTCCTTACTTAATATTATAAAAGCGAAAGTGAGTTTGTTTGTTACGTCTTCACGCCTACATGGCCAAACCGGTACAGAGATAGTTGGGACCCTGGAGACGGACCGGACATAGGCTAAAAAAAAGTGAGAAAAGGGGGAGAAAGAGGGAAGAAAATGGGAGAGAAAGATATTTTTTTTCGATCATCTCGCAGGTTATAGTTAGCGTTAGCCCAAAGTAACTATGCCACGCGGACGAAGTCGAGGGCGGAAGGTAGTTATTTATGTAATTATAATCGCAACAGAGATTGTTTTTTACGATGGTAAAACTACCCCTGATTAGATTAGACTCCCTTCTGAAAAAAAACCAGTCAAGTGCAAGTCGGACTCGCGCACCGAGGGTTCCGAAATACCAAAACAAACCAACCAAAAATAGTGAACCCAAAACAGAAAATCAATAAGCAAAGTCAATTAAAACATCTTGCGACATAAACAGCCATATCTTTTGACTGCAGACTTAGACTTAGAGGTATAATTTTTGACAGCTCCAAGGGACCACAGACTTGAGTTTATGGTTTTAATTTCTATTAGATACCTTCACGCGTTCCCGAGATAAAGCGTCTTGACAGACAGACAGATAGACAGCCACCTTACTTTTGTTTACAAACACAATGCGGTAAATAAGTAACTACTGACAAATAAATAAATATCGTTACAATCACAAATTAATTGTTAGGAATTCACAACATTGAATAGTAAAACAAAATACCACTAACCCTTGAAGCAATTTGCTGTACACTTTTATTTGAAATATGTACCTACTCTTCTTTACACATGGAGTCCTTCATGTGTAAATAAACCTCTTTCATAGCTTACTACTGGCACATTAAACGTATTCATGAGACGCACCCAGCGTGGTAGTCCAATGTCACGCTCGTTATCGTGCGAACAAAGCTAACAGCGGTACTATCGGGGGACTAGATAACTGAGCTCAGTCACTAACAATCTTTATCTAGTACATTCGATAAACAACTGTTAGTCTGGTACTTTGTCAGTGGATAGCTTTTAAACTTGACCTAGCTTTGATAGATTTTTTGTTTGTATCTTTGGGCAACGAATGGAATTGACGAGTAACAGAGAAATATGGAACAATGAGACAAGCTGACAAGACCAAAATTTCGGGATAAAGGGATCTTGGACCATTAAATAGAGATTTTGAAGTCTTAATTGCAATGAGACTGTCATTCAGCTGTACTTGTTTAGGCAGGAAGACGACCTACTTGGTAGTTGGTAAAAGTTTAAGCATACGATGATGATGCAAATTGACAATTTAAATTTCCTCTTCGATGTTGTTCTTGATTAATCCAATCAGCCAATAAACTTAACATACAGAGCTGGTAGGAGGCAGTTTTTTGTATCTTGGATAATTTGACAATATTTTTTTTTAAGTTGGTAGACCATCACACATTTTCCTAACCCTAAAGGTTACAGGTGTGATGTTGCGTTATCTTCTGATTTGACCAAAAAAGTCCTTCGTTCTATTTCCATAAAAAAAAAACGTTTCGTCTAAAGTACATTATAAATCAAACAGATGCAGTCCAAGCCAATGGCGAGCTCGTCTCAAGACTGGAACAACACGCATCAGCTGACGCAGTGGGCAGCGAGAAGCCTCACTTGCATGCCCAGGCGCAACTTGACGTGCCCTCTGAAGGTGTTCATCGTGTGCTGGTGCAAGATGGCGCCCATGTGAGCGTGCATGACGCGACCACTACTGCACCTAGCGAAGAGGTCACTACTAAGGTACGTTGGCTCGTCAGGTTATCAAGGAAGTGTAGTGCAACACGATTCTTTATTTGAATCTTGTAGGTATGACATTCTCAGGAAGGCACTGTTGGTGACATATGTAAAATTTAATTGACAAAACAAAATGGTGGCGGTTGTTCTTACTATAGCCTAAAGAACCATGCAGCACTATGTCCTATATTTTTCGTACTATGTATAAGTGTGGTTTACTGTTCATTAAAACAATACATTGAGTGTTCAAACAGCTTCTGAAATTGTAGCAGCCTGAATTGTAGATCATTCAGTTAAAAACTCATTGACAAATTAAAAACAAAACTCAAGTCCTGAATAAATCAATTGCAGACAAGGAAGCTATACAAATGTACTTACATTATTCATCTCTTAGACACGCAGAAAAACGAGAATTCTCAGCATTACAATAGATCGTCGTGCAGTCTAGAATCTATTGTAAACTAGACTATAAATGAAAGTCTATTGGAAACTGATATCAACGGAACTCATCAAGCTGCACTGCCATTGTTAGATCGGATTATCGGATCATGTCATTTCGGTCATTTTTATCAAAATCCGCTCTTCAGTGTTGATAAAGCAAAACAATACAGCAAAAGAATGAATTACTCAACTGTTAAACTTGATTATATTACATTGTATTTAAAAAAAAATAAAGTCAAAGAAAAAGTCAAACATTTTTTGCTGATAAATATTTTACCACACTAGGAATTTCTCCTGGATCGTATGTGTCCTTACAAATATTTAAGCTCGCATACATAAAAAAAGCCACACTCGGAACAACTATCTGTAGGTCATACAAATATTTGTTTCGTGCGTGGAGATCAAACCCGTGACTGCAGCAGTCAGCTTAGCCACTGCGCCAACTGTGTCGACAAATGTCATATGTATGTTACTTATGGCAGAATGGGTAAAAATGTTGTTTTGCTAGTCTATTGAGATTGAGTACTTTGGATGTCGTTGAGTAGTTTGTCTATTTAAGTAATCTCCTAGCGTCAGGTTCCTCATTACTGAGAGTCCAGATTCACTTGAAGTGAATTTATCATGATCCGCCATCTATGACCAAGGAGAGGCTTGGTATTTTGAAACGCGCCGGTGTATTTGAATTTTGATTTCAGCGTTGAGCGAATTTGGTCCGGCCACCTAAGTGAACTACGACCTTCAACCTTAACCATCAGTTTAACTAGGTCTTTTTTGCGAGAACACCAAAATATCCAAAAACTGTTTCCAGCGATGTTATCATTTTAGCTACAATTACTAAGTAATGCCTGCCTCTTTTTACGTGCGAAAAAACAGCAACGATTTTGATGAGATTTCGGTCGTTGAACCCTGTAATAGATATAAAATTGCCGGAAAATTAAAAACCACACATAGCTCAAGGTACGTGGGTAGATAGCTACGGCAATGGGCGATGAACTTGTATAGCGAGTCTGTGTAGGTGGCATAATTTTTGTACATAGAGAAACAGCTATGATAAACATTAATAATTATAATAAATAAATATCTTGGGATAACTCACACACGGCTATCTGATCCCAAGCTAAGCAGAGCTTGTGTTATGGTAACCAGACAACTGATATACATAGGTACTTATATAATTTATAAATACATACACATTATAGATAAATTACACCCAGACACAGAACAAACAATCATGCTCATCACACAAAGTTTGTCCTGGGTGGGAATCGAACCCACGACCTCCGGCTCAGCAGTCAGGGCCACTAACCACTAGACCAACAGGCCCGTCGAACATTATATATATAATTGTTATTATTGTTATAGCTTAGAACTGAGTACCTCGCTGCTAATAGTAACTATTAATTAATTCATTCATCCATCTCTTGTTGTTGCTTTTACTCTGGACACTCTTAATGTACTCGTTTTTCAACATCTCAACATGAATGATGTATCCATGATTTTGTTTAAAAATATTATGATTTAAAGGAGTGTCCATGGACTTTCTTGTCCATTCTTCTCCATAGAGATATACGCTTTGGAATGGGCAACTACAGTACTTTCGCAAGTTATATGTCTTATGACTGGGACTGTAATTGCATCTTTTTGTTTTTGATGACATTAAAAAGTGCATAGTGTTGGTCTAATTGAAATAAATGCTTTGAGTTATTTGAGTTTTAACAGTTGCAAAGGTCAATTTTTAGGATAAGCCGTTCTTGCCTAGAACTGTCCTCTTTGATGGATAATCACCCTTCATGAGCCTACCGGGATTCCTCCGCGGTATCTCTTTCGAACAACCCGCAAACCCGCCAAGGTATGCAGATAGTCTGACAACAAGTCTCAACCAAGGGATATGTTTCCCAGAACTAACTACGAACTTTGTGTTATGGAGGTTATGGAGGTCAAATAGACACCTTCATGTAATTTTCTTTTCTTTTTATTTTCGTTTATTTATTTCTGTACATATTTTTTACATTTTTACATATTTCTTATAAAAAAAAAAACATTTAAAAATATATAAATAGTAGCCCACCGGTATCGGGAACAGGGTCCAAGTTACCGACAGTCAGGGCTCCAGAGAAAGGAACCTCCTAACAATACGAGCCGTGTCCAGGAGTACCGCTTTCTGTATCAAGCCCTTGATCCAGCTGCCTAACGAAAGCCTCCTCAGGTGTTGGTCGAGGCTCTTGGCAATTAAGCCATTGGCTGTAACGACCATCGGCACAATGATCGCTGAGTCCACGTCCCACATGTCGACAACCTCGCGAGCCAAGTCAATATACTTGATTTGTTTATCTTTTTCGGCTTTCACAAGGTTCTCGTCATGTGGGACCGTTATGTCAACAATCAATGCGCGCCGCTCTGATCGATCCACTACCACTATATCAGGTTTATTTGCAACAATAATCCTGTCAGTGATGATGGATCGATCCCAGTACAATGTGATATTGTCATGTTCGAGAACTGGGTCGGGCACATACCTATAGTACGGCACTTCCGATTCCACAAGGCTGTATTTTAGAGCAAGTTGCTGATGGATAATCCTGGCTACAAGGTTGTGTCTATGCAAGTAGACTCTCCGTTAGCAAGGCGAGAACAACCAGAGATAATGTGACGAATTGATTCACCCGGACGGTGGCATGCCCGACATATGTCAACCGTGCCGTCCTTCACAATAAATCTCCGGTAGTTATTCGTGATCATAACTTCATCCATGATTGCACAGACAAAACCTTCGGTTTCTCCAAAGAGGTCGCTGGAACGTAGCCAGGCTACGGACGCTGATTGATCTACATCGGGTCCATGTAGGGCCCGGAAAAAGCGTCCGTGAAGCTCCTTACTCTGCCATACCTCCCTACGGTTTCTTATTTTCTTTTTATAATTATTATGGCCTCATGGCCGAAAATCTAGAATTATAGGATACACAGGTTTTGCACTATAATATCCACCGTTTTGATCACAATCATCTAAATACGAGTATATAAAAGTGAATCCCTATTTCTTTTGGTCACTGCATCACGCTTGAACGGGCTGGACCAATTTCGCTAATTCTTTTTTTTAAATATTCTTTGAAGTCCAAGGATGGTTTTTACGGCGGGAAAAAAAAGCTTAAGGCAGTATAGGTTTTTGTGTCGTTTAGGTTTAGGGTAGAAAAATTGCATTACAGCTACTTTCTTAAAAAAATCAATGAGCATCATTCCAGAGATGTTCTAGAATAACGCGTGACTCTATCTATTCCTTTTAGAATGATATTCGGTAGACTGGTTTTAGTACAACCCCTATCTCAATAAAGAGAATCGAACACCCCCAATGCTACGTCGAACATATTGGTTTTATTTCCTACCATTTATCACTTCGTTCGCAATATCGTTCCTTCGAGCGTCTTCGACTAAATTGCCTAGCGAAAGTATTTACTAAAACAAAAGGTTAACGACCTTTTTACTAAAACCTGAATACTACAAAAACAATTATAGTTATCTATTTTTTAGTTATGTATGAAATTTAATCCAGGCATTGATCTTCCGGGTGTCACCATTGTGATGATCGCCCGGAGGACACGGCCAAGCATAATGTGGCGGTTTGCCCAGCTTAAGCGGAGCACCGCCGTGCCCTGGTAGAGGCGATCGGTGGCACTGATCTCTTGCGTCCGGCCCTGGTTCAGTGCATGGTCCGGAGCGAGAGGGAATGGGAAGCGGTCACTTCCCGCAGTCATGCTAGCGAAGGAGGTGGCCGAGTATTTGGCTGAGAGAACCTCAAACTGACCCAACTGTCGCGGGAGACGCTCCAAGCGCCGGGTGCCGCGAGACGACTTCCGGTCACCGTAGATGCGGGTCTGTGGACGTTGAGCAATGATTAGCTAACCACCTGTCCGTCTACTGACGACAGGCTGTGTCGACGGCGCGTTAGTGTTCCATGCGCGCCTCAAGGAGACGTCAGCAAAGCAGAGGGGCCTGCCAGGGCCACCGCCTGCCAGGGTTGCAGGTTGTTTGAAAGAGATACCGTGGCCCCGGAATATAAAGGGCAAAAGAAGGACCATGGGTAGGTTTTAGTCAGTACAAGTCTGACATTCCACAAAAAGGGTATGGACGAATTTCCATCCACAACAAAAAGGCATTGACCTTATTTACTATTGAAACGTAGGTGTTTGATTCTTATAACCACTATACATTTCCGGGAATATGTTGTTCTTTTTATCCAATATAATTTAAGGTATGTTCACGTTGACTTCATATCCAGTAGCTTAGATATAAATAGGCAGGTCGACGCTTTATATTTTGATTTCCGAAAAGCATTTGACAAGGTTGACAACGACGTGCTCTTGACAAAGCTGGGAACCATAGGTTTCTCTTCGGATTTTCTCAGCTTCTTTTCTGACTACCTGAGGGATCGTAAGCAGTTTGTCAAACATGGCTGCTTCGAGTCTAAACCTTACAACACTCGCTCGGGTGTCAGCCAGGGATCCGTGTTGGGGCCACCCCTATTCTTAATCATGATTAATGACTTGATAAAAGAGGTTAAGTTTGCCAAATGCCTGTTACACGCCGACGATCTGAAACTGGTTGCTCAAATCAGAACTGATGAGGATTGCAAACTCCTTCAAAGGGACATTGAATCCGTCTATGACTGGAGCTTGGTAAACAAGCTCTTTTTTAACACAAGCAAGTGCCACGTCATGACATATGGGAGAGGGTTGCGGCCGATCCATTACAATTACAAATTAGGTGATGAAGTAATATCTCGAGTCACCAACGTAAAGGATCTGGGAGTGACTTTCGATCACTGTCTGCATTTCAAGGACCACATTTCTGTCCTCGCGAAGGAATCATTCAGGCGCCTTGGATTTTTTATGCGAAATGCTCGTGATTTCCGCAATCCTAATGTTTTGAGATTACTTTACACCACTCTGGTCCGAAGCAAAATAGAGTCTAGTGCCTTTGTCTGGCACCCCTACACTGCAGCCCCGACTTTAATGCTCGAAAAGGTGCAGAAAACTTTCATGAGGAGCTTTTTCCAAAGGTTATTATAACATTTCTTTCCGTATATGTATCCTACCAACTATTTATTAGAAATGTTGGGGTTTAACTCCTTAGAGGTGAGAAGGGGCTTTGATCAGCTCACGGTAGCCTGTAAAACCTTCCGGGGACGTATAGACTGCCCCGAACTTCTTACCTTGCTCTGCCGGCTATTCGTACTCGACAAATACATCGGACACCGTCAGAAGCGCCGACACAATCTTTTCGCTCAACCGTTCTCCAAAACTGTCGCTAGAGCTGCATCGCCTGTGTGTCGTATTTTAAAGATGCTCAACGCTCTCCTGACTGCCCACCCTGAATGTGATGTGTTTGCGGATGAATGGAATAAGGTCATGCTAGTATGTCCGGTGTTTTATGAAACAAAGTATGCAAGAGTGTCCACTGTTCCATGTTAGTTTTAATTGAACCTAGTGTAATGTTGTTTACTTTATATGTAACCTAGTGTAAGTTGTTTGTTTCTATGTTAATTATTGTAATTGGTGTTATACCGTTTTAATTAACTATAAATAAATAAATTAAAAAAAGGTGTGCATTATCATCATCATCATCATTTCCCTGCCCTTGTCCCATTCTATTTAGTGTCAGCGAAACACGTTTTCTTCTTCCATTCTCTCCTATCAGAAGTCATGGCATCATTTACTCCTTTCACCTTCATATCATTCCTTACACAATCCATCCATCTTTTCTTTGGCCTTCCTCTCCCTCTCCATCCACCAACATTCAGATCCAATCAATGGAATTAAAATAAGTGTTTTCACATTACCTTAACTGTAACACCGGACACGCAATTACAAACATTAATTCAAATAAATCGAAAATTAAATTCCATATACAAACATGAAACCAAAATTCATGTAAATGCGGTAATTGTGAAGATCAATACCTACGTGATAATTCACCACAAAATGTAATGTGTAATTATTTATTGAAATCCCCAGGTGTTCCACGGAGCTGCTCGACTCGTGCAACCAGGCCAGGCAACCAATATACCTACAGGCCCTCAACATACAGCTGTTCGAAGAGCTTTCAACGCAGATATCACTAAGGAAACTAAAAATAACGTAAGATGCCTATCTTAACTTACATATGATCAGATAATGTTTTCCAGGTCCTGTTTTTGTATTCCGAATTCCGAACATCAAAACAATTGAATTTGGGTTGTTCTGTTCAGGGTCAATATAAATTAGCTATTGAACCGAAAGGAAACAATAGTTCAAGTGTAGTTCAATTTTAATACAAAGGTGGATAGTTCGTTGACAATAAAACATAGTTCTGACAGCTTCAACTTTTCGACGAGCGGACCGACCTTCCGACCTTTTAACAGTTCAAAACTGTCCGTGATAGTTTCAATTGAAGTAAATGCTCTCCGTTTTTGTTTGAACAATAATTAGAATCAATAAAAATATCTGGTGTGCATTGCACGTTCCTTGCGACGTCGACGTTGCGTCCTTTAAACGACATTTTCTATTACACCTTATTTTCTTCTCATTTCCCTTAGCTCGCTTTAACAATTTGCGGTGAAGCAGCGAAACCTATTTTGTTTTTTATTTTATTTAATTCACATCAAAGTAGCAACGGCATTTGGATTCAATAAAAGGATTTAAAAGCTCTACCTGCGTAGATGTGATAAGAGTTGCGAGAATTTATTATTATTTATTTATTAAAACTTTGTGCCGAAGTCGGAGTAGAAAATATTTATAAAAATAAATATAAAAGAAAAAATACATACATAAAACAAAATTATATAAAAGTAAGAGACCGTAACAAGACAGCAACTACAACTTAATTCTGAGACAAAGTCGATAGCCTAAAATAAGATCAACTAAGTACAAAACATAGATGGTACTTGGCTCTTAAACATTTTTTATAATGAACTTATCCCGGATACCGCTGTAGCCTGCTTTGAATATTTCTATGGCTGTAACGAAAACCATGCTAATTATATTAAAGCCTCCCCGATAAATGGACTCTCCCACACATTTTTTTTAAATTCTAACCAGCTGTTCCTGAGATAAGCGCGTTCAACCAACTTTGTCATCTTCAGTTTTATAATATTAGTATAGATATGTACTTCTTACAACAAACAAGGATACTGCTACTAATTCCCTGACAAAAATATATACCAAATGCTTTTATGATAGGTAGCTATAGATTCCGTGTTGTTATAGATGGATCATTACGCCTCATACTCTGGTGTGCAATACTCGCCCCTGGATATGGCTGAGTATGTCTTCTGGACTGGGGACGAGCGAGGAGTGACCACTGCTATTGAAGCCTTCCTTCAGGAGGGAATGGTAGGCATGGATGATCCTACTACAGACTTTATGTCGATAATTTTATGGTTAAATTCTCCTGGGCGTAAAAAACCCACTTAAGCTTTAGTTTAAATGGATACTTGTATCGCACTTTCATTCCAATAGTCTGTATTGGATACACATACGATATAAAACATTTTATAGACAAAACACGCATAACGGTCAGTCGTAAAGTATCATACGATTTTACGAATGCTAAAACTTCGCTTAGATACTTGTGTTTGAAATAAACAAAGAATATTTTATGTTTTTGGGTAAAATAGTTTGGGTGTTCGTAATCTGTTTAACTACACCAAAAATGTCTTAACAACATTTGTTCCAACTTCTATATAACTCCTTCAAGAACTTTCCACATTCATCCATCACAGATTCATTCATTTTTCCCATGAGAGTAGACAGGAACTTTAGAATAGCACCTTCTTAGATCCCAACACTCTCTTTTGCTTCATCCGCGTCCAACTTATAGTATTTTCTACAAAGTTTGTCAATTTCCAGATGTCAAAGGAAGAAGCCATCGCTTTCTTGCAAGAGATCAAGTTCAACATCGATTACCTTCGAACACATTATTCCCAGAACTTAAAAGCTGCCGAGGAAAGTGCGCAGCAGGAAAAATTGAGGAACATGCTGATTGAGCAAGCTGAGGCTAAGGTAAGAAACGAATCGATTGAGTAATTATGAAGAAAATTGTGCATAACAGGAGGTGTGATCTTCGGGAGAATTGGGTTCCTAGTTAGATCTCACTTGTTTTATTAGCAAAGCCGTTTTTTTATTTATTTAATTTCTTAAACAGTTCTTGTGTTTTTCATACAATATTTATTTGCCAAACTTTACGTTTGATGGCGTGATGCGCTGTAATTAATGCGCGTTTCTTATAAGTACACATAAACTGTATATTAATTATTAAACTAAATGCTATATTATACTGAACAAAGTTTAAAAAAAAAACATCCCTACCCACACAACAACATCGCTATCCATACAACAGTTTTCCAAGTACTGTATACTTGTAAGTTCTTGAAGGTATTTTCGGTGGGTTAACTTTTCTCGAAATGGGTTATTTCGAGAAAAGTTAACCCATCGAAAATACCTTCAAGAACTTACAAGTATACAGTAACAGTAACATGGTAAATAGCTAGTGGGATTTGATAGAATCGAATGACCCGAATCCGCGATTAGTTTTTCGAAACAATCGCAGCGGTCGTCGGCTTACAGTACATTAGCTTGGTGTGCCCATTACTTAATAATGCTTGCTCATCGTTAATTAAAGTGGAAGACGAGGAAATTTACTATACGAAACTACTCTAAATTTTTATTAAGAGTTCTCACCTGGACCTATATTAGTTTAAAAGGATATATTTTTCGACAAATAAAATGGAAATTGGCATTATTATTTACGAATTCATCAAAAACCCGTTTACTTTTACGGATGGGATATCATCAAATAACTTTCCCCGCTCTGGGCAGTGCTGGTACGGGAGTGTAAGACTTTTACTGACTAAAACCCACCCATGATCCTTCTTTTACCCTTTATGTTCCGGGGCCGCGGTATTTCTTTCGAACAACTCGTAACCCCGGCAGGTGGTGGCTCCGGCAGGCCCCTCTCCTTAGCTGACATCTCTTTAAGGCGTGCGTAGAACATTACCGCGCCGAATAAAAACCCCTTAGTCTTATCAAGCCACAGATAAAGAGAATTACTGTTATGAAAGTGTTTACAATTAGAATACTAATATAAATTTACTAGCTGTGCCCAGCGGTTTCACCCGCTGCTTACTTAGGGGTATGAAAAATAGATGTTGGCCGATTCTCAGACCTACTGAATATGCATATAAAATTTCATAAGAATCGGTCGAGCCGTTTCGGAGGAGTATGGGAACGAAAACTGTGACACGAGAATTTTATATATTAGATAAGTAGCGAGCTCGAAAACCAACTTCAAGAATTTTGATGATGATTTTTAGTGGGGCAATTATAAAGGTATTTTTACATTATAGTTTAAAGTCAAGTCGTTTCTTGCATACAAAGCGTAATGTGGTATAATTTAAATATTCATGGAATAAAGTATGATGTACGAACCGAGGCTATATCATAAATTTGCATGTATTTGCACGGACTTTATTCGCCCATGCATGCTACGTACAATATGAGACAACAAACATTTTGTTATAATCACAGCAGTCAAGAGGATCGTACTCTTGACTTGAATGAACTTTGAGCTATTTATATTTAAGCAAAATTAATTCAGTAAGTAATTAAAAGACACCAATTTACAAAATAAAGGACTTAATCTGTAACAAGATCAAGCGGACGCTGAAAGTATTGTAGCTATTTATTATTCCGCCCGTTGCCTTTTTAGAAGAAAAAGTTTATACCAATTTACATTCCCTTAGTGGTAAAGTTTAGCAATTCTAATTAAAGGCGAATTTCGCAAATTCTTCTTAGGTCATGCTATAGGTATCCTATAAGCCAAAAATCGGTAACTTAGCTATATTTAAAAATACTAGCTTTTGCCCGCGGCTTCGCTCGCGTTAAATTCGGGGTAACACAGTTCCCCTTGCGCCTTATTGATTTGTAATAGCAACGCTAAGTTTTCCCTTTTCTTACCTCTTTCTCCCTCACATCCCACTTTTTTATAAAAAATATTAGATTATGTCCGTTTCCTGGTTCCCAACTATCTCTGTACCAAAATTCATCAAAATCGGTTTAGCCATTAAAGCGTGAAGAGGTAACAAACAAACAAACAAACTCACTTTCGCTTTTATAATATTAGTAAGGATTCTTTAAAAGTCATTGTCATTCTCCTTCGATCCCAAATTGTTTGTCACTTTGACGGAAAGAAAATGAGATAAAAATTAAAAATCTTTTCTTGCTTCTTCTTTAGCCACCCATAAGTCTCTGACATGACTTATGACATCTTGCTTATACAAAAAATATAAAGCAACGGTTATTTTAACTCCATCTGATGCGAGATGTTTCAAGGTGGCCTTATGGAAAAATAAAAAACTGGTGAGATACCAATTTTTAACCGACGAAAAAAAGGAGGTTCTCAATTCGACCTGCATATTTTTTTTGCTTACCCTTTTGTATGCCATTGTCACATACATGTGACAAGCAAGCGCGTGTCCTTTATGCAAACGAGAGATATGTGACAAAAATTAAGGTAAAATGAGAGAGTGCGTTAGTGCTCTAGAGTTCAAAAGGTTACATAGCCAGTATTTGTGGTTTCGAAGATTGCGTCCTCCGCAGTGTCGTGATCCGATTAATTCGAAGTTAATACGACACAGTACAACGAATGATGCGCACGTGTCAGCGTGTTAATGAAACCGGTTTGATTCGATTTGAGTGGCTATGGGTCACTTTGCTGTGCTGTAAGTTTGTAACTCATGAACGAAGTTATTGGGCTTCGTTTGGAAAATATTTGCTGTGTATTTTTTAGGTGTTGTCAAAACTGTTAATAGGTCAAGCAGTTTTATTTTCTGTCGTTTTTGGGTGGCTTAGCTACATGGCAGCCACTCAGGTCGATCTTTAGGTTAAGCTGAGCTTGCCTAGGATAGTCTCTGGATGAGTGACCACCCATTAAATACCGAGTCTCCTCCGTGCCTTGGAAAGCACGTTAAGGTGTTGGTCCCGGTTGTCATTTATAGATCTGTGACAGTCGTTACAGGTAGTAAGTGTCTCGAAAGTCTGACAATCAGGTCTTACCAAGGGTTATCGTGTTACCCTAACTGACTGGGTTGTGGAGATCAGATAAGCAGAAGCTTCATGTAAAATACGGGTATTCAGCTGCATCTGATAAGACTGAAAGTCGACTCCAACGATGTGGGTAAAAAGGCTAGGCAGATGATATGTTTGAGTGGCTTACAGTTTATAATACGAAAGTCAACGACAAGCCATTTATAAGCCTCCACAGTTAGCAGTAAATGATTCTACAAACGATTAAATTAGCATAAGTCCTAGTAAAAAAATACAAGATTTAATTTAATATTAAATTAAGTAGGTTTTTGCAACGGTAGGAATGCAGACGCAACCAATAATAGACCGACCGACCGACCCTTTTTAACACGGAAAAAATGCGTTTCTCTATCAAAAAGCTGTTGTGTGTGGCGGAACGCTTTGGTTACAATATCTAGAATTTTTTAATGTTTGTAATTGTTTAAATAGGTAGTTCAAAAGTAGTTTTGACAGATTGGCGCCGCTGAAACCACAACATCTGCAAAAGAAAGGCACTTAAAGACCTTCTAAAATGAAGCGCAGGATAGCTATAATAAAACCGCTAACTGGCTATTCATGAGCTAGCTGTCAGAGTTTTACACCTTTGACCTTTTGCATACCTAATGTATGAACAGTTGTGGTACACTTTAAACTTTGTAGAATAAAACATAACACAACATTACTGCATACCTACCAAATTTCGTACATTCACTTGCACTATTTATGTAAAATTACACGGAAAAAAATATACCTAAAGCCATTTGTTTTTCGCGTCAAAAGTTGGTTTCCACTTTGACATCGGCTTTATTTCTTCCTAGATACCTTGTAAATTCATCCTTACTAATATTACAAAAGCGAAAGTAAGTTTGTTTGTTACGTCTTGACGCCTTAATGGCTAAATCGATTTTGATGAAATTTGGTACAGAGATAGTTGGGACCTAACTTTTTTTTTAAGTTAAAAATGAGGGAGAAAGAGGGAAGAAAAGGGAAAACTTAGCTTTGCTATTACAATAAATAAGGCGCTAGGGAAAAAAACTATAAGTAGCAGGTACCTGCAAATCAGGAAAGGGGAACTGTGTTACCCAGAATTAAACGCGAGCGAAGCCGCTGGCAAAAGCTAGTCTAATATATAAAGTCGCGGTGTCGATTCGCTAACCGATTTGTATGAAACCTTGCGTGCATATCGGGTAGGTCTGAGAATCGACCAACATCTATTTATCATACCCCTAAATGATATGAAAAATAGATGCTTCTAGCAGCGGGTGAACCGCTGGGCACAGCTAGTATCTTCATAAATACAAAAAAATCACTTTAAAAAATTTGCTTCATTTATGAGCGCGACTGCTTCTACCGTGGCCATAAATTAATTATTTTGCAAGCATTATTACGTAAACATTGAAAATAGTTTCTATTACTCTCTGATTAAAATTAAGGGCTTTAACCGTTTTATTAAAACTCAGCTACACAGTTGTGGTGTTTATAGTCTTATTTTGTTGAAAGTCTAATTAAATGTCACTTGACTGTTTGCGGTAACTAAAACAAAGTGCTGCGAGAGAAAAGTGAAATAATCCTCAGAATCTGTGTAGGCGTTGGTGGGACGCCCACGTAAGTACTGAATCGTTTCAACATTTTACTAAATGGTTTAATATTATACAACGCTGCGGTGATTTCTTTTAATATTATTTTGCAGAGATCTAAGAATAACCTAGGTATTTGTACCTTCTCTTGGAAAGATGTGCAATAATAAAACGTTATTGTTGGAATTTCGTTTACAAATGCTCAAATTGTTCATAACAGATGATGATGAGATACTTACGTACATACAGGTGTATACTACATTTTTTATCAAACAATACTAGCTTAGCCAAAATAAGTGCTACGGACTTCGTAGCGATCGTAGCGCTGTGCTACGAAGCGTAGCACGTAGCTACGATAGAATTTATGTATATTTACAAAACAATTCTTCGTTCTTTTTTTTCAATTACCCTTTGTGTATATTTGAATTTATTTGAAGTACTTTGCATATATGAACTTTTTGATTAGCACTTAATATATACGGTCATAAATTTTATATATAAAGCAGTTACGATAAAAATAACTAGTATCTGTCAAAGAAGTTAATTTAGTTCTCACATTAATTTTGATATAAATACTCAGTTATAAATGTATTAGACCCATGTGTCACATTTGGTGCACTCAATTGAGTGTTAATGAATCTGTAGTGTTCATAAAAGTGTGAGTTATTATGTCGTAAAGTATAAATAGATTCGGATTGTTTATATGTCATCATTTTATTACGGTGACGTCAGAGCTTCAAAGAGAATAAAAGACGTGCTTAGTTTTCTTACGTTAATACAACGAAAACGTTTACATTCCGATACCTTGCTCTCGAAATCAACATAGAAGACAATTAGTTGACATTTGTGTGCGTAACGCGAAGGTGTAGATTAAATGTATCGTAATTACAATGATTTTAAAATTGAATATAATCTATTCGTTGGATTATTTACTTAGTATTAAAACGATTCATATATTCGTCCTCAGGAAGGATTAGTAGTATATTTTTATATTCTAACTTAAATTTTCTGCCAGCCTTTCTAAACTTGAAAAGCTACACTAATAGCGTTTGCCTTTAACTGACGGTGCGTTTAAAAAACGGCGTGTACAAAGGTCCTTATGATAACACCTATTAGTTTACCAACCATTTCTCATCAGACAACTTATCTTTTTCAGGAATACCAGTACCGCAGTCCGGCCCTCCAGTCGTTCCCGTTCGGAAACAGCCCCGACATCATCCGAACGATTGCGAACAAGAACTGGGAGCTCAGTAACAACCTGTCGCCGGTACCCGCGCTGCCAGTCAGCAGTGAGCTGAGACCTGAGGCCATCAAGAGAACCTTCGACCCTATGTTGCAGCAGTCAATGCGTGAGTTTTTCATATCTGTTGTAGGTTATCAGGTTTCTGAAGGACTGTTCAACTTAAACTTGAGTATACTCCATGACATTTGACCAACTCATTAGGAACTCCAGACTTGTTCTTGTTTCATTGTTGGTTTACCCCATGTTTTAAGCGTGGAGACTAAAATTGATGTCTAAGACACACTTATTCAGAGGGGATGATGAAACTAAACACGTGGAGGACCTGAAAATACTCAAAACCTATGAGGATGCCCACACTTCAAAAGTGAATTTGACCGCTTTTCTGGGGTTGCGGGTTGTTCGAAAGACATACCGGCTCCGGAACATAAAGGGCAATAGAAGGAACATGGGTGGGTTTTAGTCAGTACAAGTCTGATACTCCCTTCCGCTCCGCCCAGAGCGGGAGTAGTTATTTGATCATCATCTGCCTAGCCTTTTCCCAACTATGTTTATACCGGCTTCCAATCTTAGAGCATTCAGCTGAATACCAGTAAGTACTTTACATGGAGCGACTGCCTATCTGACCTCCACAACCAAGTTAATAACAGGGTAATACAATACTTCTTGTTAAGACTGGTTGACAGACTTTCAGACTACTGACTACCTGTTACGACTGTCAAAGTCTCCTACTAGTATAAGTCTTCCACTCTTTGTATAGCTCATTAGATACTCCTTTAAGAAAAGTATTAGTGCTAGCGCGCACTGGTGACTTTTGTCACGGCCAAGAATATGTATGGAGGTGCGCGCACGTTACGACGTGACAACTGACATACGTACGCCGACCGACGAGTGACGAAACAGTCACCGTGACAAGTCACCGTGACAAAAGTCACCAGTGCGCGCTAGCACTTACGTCCAGTTCCAATAAACAAAAAACGATTCGTTTTGCTTACGGACAGTAGTATTTTGACATAAGTTCTATGAGACGTATGTCAAAATCCTACTATCCGTAAGCAAAACGATTCGTTATTTGTTTATTGGAACCAGGTGTTAGTGTACACACGACGGCAGGTCAACCTCTAAACTATTATAACCTGCTACCCTAGTATGACGTCTTAAACAGAACTTATTGCACTGAGGGAAAGAGACAGAGCTATACAGGGTGTCTAGCACCATCTCTTTCTCACACATGAATAAGAACTGCTATAAGATGTCATGGTAAATTACTATTTTTACCCACAGTTAAAATCATAACTATATATCATGATTGTAACAACAGTTTTCACAACGCGGTTTAAAAATTTAATTTCTCAAAGATTACAAATCACTTACGAGGAGAAATAAGATATAAAAACAAAACTTAAATAATTAAAAGAACAGATGCGCGGAGACAGCCAACAAAATTATTTTCTTGGATTGGTGGGTCATTTCAAATAACTTTGTCATTCGTGTTAAGAATGCGGGCGACAGTTTTTAAGCAAGGCAAAGTACAATAATAATATTTGAAACAGACAGATTTACTTTTTTGTAATGACTCTGAGAATGTGCTGTTTCAATAACTTTTAGAATTTAAATATTGACTTAGCATTCTTTACATGTTTAGGTAAAGTTGTAAATCTTTCATGACATTAACATGAGGTTTATACTACAAAACACTAAAACTATTAGGTAAATTGTGCTTGATGATCATTGTATTATAAACCTTCATTCGTTTCAGGGGCACAAGAGTACGAACGTGAGGCCCAGTCATTCCCTGACGAGGAATATGAAGAGATAATGGAGAAACTGCAGAAGCCGACTAGCATTCCCTACAATGAATACACGCTTGAGGAGATTATCTACCAGCTAGCTAAGGTAGCTAAAGTAACCATATTATACGAGCAATTAACTTAGCACAAGCCAACAGTTACAATCTGATGCCACGTTGGTCTAAGTGGTCGCAAGAGAAACTGCTGAGCATGAGGTCTTGGGTTCGATTGCCGGGCGGGTAAAGTGTTATTGGGTTATTCATAAGGAATTTCTCAGTGCAGCCACGGAATCTATATTTGTGTCCAGTTGATGGCAATAGGCTTGAGCCCTATTACTTAAGTGGCGAAATGTGAATTTGCTATTATTTATACTTGCGACTAACCCTTCGAGGTTATAGACATGATATACCTATATATTACTAGCTGTGCCTAGCGGTTTCATCCGCTGATCAGCTCCTTTTCTAGAGAAGGGTATGAAAAATAGATGTTGGCCGATTCTCAGACCTACCCGATATGCACACAAAATTTCGTTCAAATCGGTCCATGCGTTTCGGAGGAGTATGGTTAGATACTAACACGGTGACACGAGAATTTTATATATTAGATGAACTAGGCACAAACCAATAAACGGCTAAGAACTGTTGCAATGTTTGCGATAGACCCACGCTTAGGTCCGCACTTTACTGGTAGACGGGATATAAAATATAGATTTCAACGAAGGGCACATCACATTAGTCCCCATTTACCTAAGAGAAATGT
Organism: Ochropleura plecta; assembly: GCA_905475445.1. NCBI lineage: Eukaryota > Metazoa > Arthropoda > Insecta > Lepidoptera > Noctuidae > Ochropleura > Ochropleura plecta. The sequence continues at coordinate 12,114,761 of FR997731.1, read as the reverse complement.
GTCATCCGCCGAACAGTCGGTGAAATTCCCAACTGCATATTTATTTATTTATGTTACACACAAAACACATAATGGAAAAATATATACTGACATAAGAGCACAAAGGTAGGTACTGCTTATTTCATTTAGAAATCTCTTCCAGCAGACCTGCGATGGGACAGATTCATGACATACGTAGACAGAGTGTGTAAAAATAACTATATAGATATAGAAAAACATACATTCCTTTGTCGAACGAGATATTAGCAGTACTGCTTAAAAACTTATCAATTTATAATGTTGTTTTCCAGATGATGTTCTCGCAGTCTTTGTCACGAGACCCAGCATCGGCACGGTCGGCCACGCGACGATTCATGGCTTTCCTGGAACTCCAAGCTGAAAGGGGACAACTATCCCGCACCATTGAGAAGAAAGTGCTAGGTATGTGTGGGGAACCTCTGACATTACAGAATGAGGTTGTGGGGCACCTCTGACATTACAGAATGAGGTTGTGGGGAACCTCTGATATTACAGAATGAGGTTATCCGAGACCGTTGAAGTTTAAAAGAAAATGTAGCGACAAAAAGTGAAAAGAGTATGCCTAGATGATTTAGTAATGCGGATAGGATGAATGAAAAGCTAAATGAAAACAATAGGTATTTACAAAGCAAAAACTTAAAAGGCAAATACTAAATACTAACCTTATCGATGAGGTTCTTCATAAAGGTCAGTTACGTAGTACCCGAGGCAAAACAGAGCATGTAAGAATCGTAGCAGGTGGCTTTCTGTGGTTTCTGCCTACCCCCATGGGATAAAGGTGTGAGTTTATATAAGTATGTGTGCTAGGTACGTTCTGTGAATAACCTCTTCATTTATACATCAACTAGTTTTACTATTGGTTAGGTATGGGATTATTTCAATCGCCAAACAAGCCGTTTTGCGTAGTAATTTAAAATGAAAGCCATAAAAATAGTGATCAGTCAAAATGTGATGATCAGCAGAAACTAACGAACACTTTATCACTTTTAGTATGCCAAACGTGGATCTACGACAAACTAAACCAAAGTAATCTGATAAGAAAAATAGCGTTTAGAAAAAAAACGGCATCCCATTCGCGCGGATCCACGTTCGATTAATTGACCTTTTACAATCAATGTTTTTTCCTTTATTCTCTAACTAGGGCGGCAATGGCTTCTTTGGGTAGATAATTTGGATTAAATGAATACCAGTAAACTGTCCATGATATGGGGCGCAATTCGACTAAAAACAACTTTTTTTCCAGACTTGATGATTGCCGCTCTGACAGACACAATAAGCGATCACCCAGAGCTGCTGTCACCACGCGAAGCAATGGCCGCCAACCCAGCTAATAGGCAAACATTTTATCCATTTTCTTTAGAATAAAGCTGTAGTGGAAACACATTAGCACACACAAGAAAAAAAGCAAACATCCACGACGAAGTAAGTCTAGTAGTAAAGTTAGGTAATTTAAATTGCAGCTGTTTAGTTCTGTTCAACCTTTATGTGCAGCTCGGAAGTTAGCTGCGAGTGACGGTCTGCGCAGATACCTAAACTTGTGTTCTGCGCAGCTTTGCGTCAGTTGTTCCGAGCCACGCATAAAGTTTGAACCGGTATACCTGCGCAAACCTTGACTCGCAGCTAAATTCCGAGCCGCCATAAAGTTCGAACAGAACTAATAACCATAGGTATTTTAGCGGTTTTGCTGTATTGGAGAAATAGGCATAAAATAAATAACTATTTGAGTCTCACATTGAAATCCTTTGTGGCAAAATTAGATAAAAAATCATACTTATTTGATTTAGTCCCTACGATAAGCACCAGTTTAAGTAAGCTACTTGGAATTGCTTTTATTCTAATATTCATTTACACTTACATGTAGTTTCATAGATTTCACTTCAAACTATTACCTAGGTTGCAGTTGGCTTAGATGTTTGTCGTTAATATTCAAATTTATTTCCACAGCCAAATGGGACACTTCTTCAACGCCAGACCTTCTAAACCAAATCTGTCTCGAGAAATTCTTTCTGTATATAAGAACGAGCTTTTAAAAGGACAACCGATGCACACGTTTGGTTTGCCAGAGAGAAAGTAAACTACACAAACTTGCTATACCTACCTTTAAATAACTACGAAGATATGGCACTTACTCATTTAATTAAGAAAACCTTAGGAAAATGTATTGTAACAAACGGATATACCAACCTACCTACGTATCTTTCGCGCGGATTTTCATATCACTTATTTTCTAGAACAATCGTTGTTCAGTGCTAAAATTAGAGGTGGTAGAACGGATCACAGGATATCAGTATGAGTTTTATGCAGATAGATTATTTATAAACCGTTATGTAAGGCCACCATCAGAATCGAGTACTATGCGGTAACTTTTCCATAATATCCATTAGATGGCGTCCTTTAATTATCTTAAACAGGTTATCGAGAACCACACAGTCCGAACAAATGTATTGATAGATTTTGTATTCGGTGCCGTATCCTCGTATTTAATTTGAATAACTGTACCTTATTATTATTTCATAAATCAATAGGTGTCTTAGATATATTCTTTTGCATTTATTGTCCCATTCTTTTAAATCTCCTTGTGTAGGTAATCATAATCAATATTAATGTATAAAAAATCGATGTAAATGAAAAGAAACAAACACTAAACTTGATCTCTTGTACTTTTAAAGGAGCCAACATTGTTTTAAATTAGTATTACAACCTATATAACTTGTAAAGGTAGGTAAGTAATGTGAAATACTTATATTTTTTGAAGTTTCAATCCCAACCTTGAAAAACCTCTATTTTAGGTTGACTAAAAGTTGACCAGAAATTATTAGGTAAGGTGTAAGACCATTTAATGTCAAAATAATGTTAGGAGAGAGAGGCCTATAATCGGCAGTGAATTCAAGTACCTAACCGGTGATGATCTCTACCTATCCCTTTGATGTCAAAGTCTATAAGACTATTTGCGTTACGTAGAGTCGAGTCTAATCTCCTTTTTCGTATACCCCAAGAGACTTATTACAGTATCATAAATATATTACATCAATTAAATTATAAAATCTAAGTACCTACATTATAAAGGCAAAAATATTTGTTAGCTTTGCATGTAAGACCTTTTTGTTTAGCTTGGTTTATGTAGATGAATATAAGTGCTAAATGTAAGATAATATTGAAATATATTTAATAGTTTAGACTAATATTTCTTCATATTTTTCTACAAACTAATCTGAACCTTCTCTTCGCCACGTTGTGTACTAATGGTTACCCTATAATTGCGACCTCAGAGCTGTATCAATTACTTTATTACTTCCTGGAAAAATCAAGAACCCTCGTGTGTTACCTATCCGTTTTCTTACCGACAATTTTAATTTTACAATGTCGAAGTTGATGCACATTCGTGGTGGTGAAAAGGTGTTACTACAATGTGCAATGTTGTGTTTCCATGTTGAAACAAAATTGAGCTTACAGACACATCAATAAGGATCCACAGAAAATGCATATCAATATTAAAAACATATCTTGAAATCAATCATCGGATCGCAACCTACTTAGACAAAATAATTTACAAAAAAATAAAAAAGATAACATTATTTTAGGCATAGACGCTGTACGCCAAGCTTGGCGTTGAAGCTTTTGGATTGTATCAGAAAGACAAAACTATAGAATTCGACCTTTTAACAGGCCTTTTAGACAAAAAGTAAACCCCCAGTAAACATCTTAATTTTGGGAGGAAGATATGAGAATGGAATGTAGCAGAAGAAACCTCTAAATGGCGCTGCAAGGACTTATTACAAAACTAGCTTCCGCCCGCGACTTCGTCCGCGTGGCATAGTTACTTTGTTTCTGATATTCAATTTCCTGCCTACCCTCTTAGTCTATTGGCGTGATTATTGCAAGTGATGCTGAGTCAAATAAAAAAAGTCCCATTAAAATCGGCCCAGTAGTTTCCGAGATTCAATTTTCTGCCTACCCCCTTAGTCTATTGGCGTGATTATTTCTATCCTTCTTTACCTTCCAAGTAATGTTGAGTCAAATAAAAAAAAGTCCCATTAAAATCGGTTTAGTAGATTCTGAGATTCAATTTCCTGCCTGCCCCCTAAGTTCATCGGCGTGATTATTTATATCCCAGTTTACTCTCCAGGTGATACTGAGTCAAATAAAAAAAGTCCCGTCAAAATCGGTCCAGTAGATTCTGAGATTAGCCCGGACAAACAGACAGACAGACAGACAGACAGACAGTCAGACAGACAAAAATTTTAAAAATTGTTGTTTTGGCTTCTATTACGGTAATTAAGACCCCCTGTAACAATTTTTCATAAAAATCTTCAATGTACAGAAATCGATCTTTTACAGTCTTATTATATGTATATAGATGTAAAGGAATCAGCATGCATGGTTGGCAAAGGTTGTAAGTCTGGCTCTGGCTGGCTCCCAAACTCTTGTCTATGTCGTAGATATAAAAGGGTATAACGCAATCTTGCACATTGCAATCTTTAAACTTTCAGCTGCATACCAAATCTAATAAAGTATAAGTAAATGTACGTTTAGTTTAGAACTGTGAATTTCTATTTAAAAATCACAAAAATATGTTGTATAACTTTACTGTAAGACTAAAATTATATTCAGCATTGTCGGTATAATAGTGGTTAGCAAAATTTATTATATTTATATTATTCTTTGAAATATATTGTGGATTTAATAAAAAATGTTTTAATGTCATTGGACTTTCATTTTTAGAAAATAAACTGTTAACCTCGACGTCAACCGCGGCAAAGGTGACGTGACGGTCTGATCACTCTGATCATGTCTGCGGGGTTTACATGGCCAGAGATCGCATAGGCTGGAGGTGTGGACGGAGAAAGAGGAGGCGTAAAAAAACAAAAGGAATATAAACAAACCTTCAGTATTTAATTGTACTACTTCAGTATTTGAAGCAGAATCTCTTTCAGGTAGTAAAAAAGTTGAACATGAGTTTTAAAGTGTATTCTAGTTCCGATACAATCACCACCAGTGACTCATGTGAATGGATAAATACTGAATCATCATTTCGGTAACCTTTATGTAAATGATTAACATATTTTCACATAATTCCTGTCAGTTAATTGCCTTAACTTATAATCCTGTAAAAGTATATATCACTGAGAAACTTAAGAGAAAAATATGTTATTTCAAATAACTTTGACATTTTAAACTATGTCATACAGACAAGAATTCAAAATACAGTGTAAAAAGCATAATTATCTGGTCAAGATCCTGCATAAATTAAGTCTGCTTTTCATTTTGCAAAAGATGAACTAGTAACCGCCGCCTGATTGGGTGTATAAGTGGTCATAATTATACAAAGTCATTAATTTTGGCACATTACTGTGTTCTGATTTATGACAAACATGAAACAACTGTAGAACAAAAGTAGTACATATTTAGGAATAACTAAATACTATTCAATACTTACTTAAATAATAAATCATGCATCATCAGATAGTAAAAAAACATCAATATAACATATACACTTGTCCATATTTCTTATATAAAATGTCTATTGTCCACCAGTTTCTTCACTTTACTGTATGAAAATACAAAAGTCATAGAAAAATACATCTTAGAAGATTATGGTAAAAGCACTTTGGACTCTTCGAGAGGAGTAAGACATCCAAACATGAACAATATCAAAGATTTCATCATATACTTGCCACTTGTTTTATTATAGGTGCTTATAATGGTAAGGGCTTTCATGAAGGGGGTTGGAAGATGTTTGTAAGAAGCGTGGGTTGGCCGACATTCGCTATTTTAATAATTTATCTAATTTACGGACGCTGTGATGTCTGACAGTGGAGAATGGAAGAAGAAAACGTGTTGCGCCGAAATCTAAGTTTCGGACCTGTATAAATCTGCTGGTATCAAACTAGTTTTGTGTGAGACACATTCCTTTAAAGCGTCATGTTTACGACATATGAGCTCTCAAAGGCAACATTTATTCACAATGCCGATTGCAGAATCAGTGTGTGCGTTCGCGCAGCGGAATGTTGTTGAATTTAAAGATTTTAATTATGCAGATATTTAGTGTATGACGTCGTGTAATTGTGTATGGTAAAAAAAAAATTGTGCACGCAGCCATTGTGGAGAAATTCACCAAAAACTGATTCCGCTGCGCGAACGTTGTCCTAGCGGAACTTTTTTTGAAATATAGACTTTAGAAGAAAAGAGATGTGTCTAAAAATTTGTGTGTATTTGTGTGTAATTGTGTATGTATGAATAAAATTTGTGCATGCATAAACTTCGGAGAAATTCAAGTATCCGCTGCGCGAACGTTTGGCCATTAGCTAGTTTTCATATAAAGCGCTTACATAGAGAGCTGTAGATTTTTACATACGTTGTTTTGAATTTGTGTAAATTTGTGTAAAAAACAGATTAAGAAAAAATCGTAGGGCTTAAAAGATAAACGTAAAATACGCTTATTAGGTCTTAGTTCTTAACCCTTAATCAGGCTTAGGTCATTACGCTCCCACATCGTTAATGCTAATTTTTACCAGGTTCCGGTTTTAAACAACCCACAAGCTAATAGAATGTCATCCCAAATATATTATCTATGATACGAAAGTGAAAGATCTTGTAACGGAACGTAAATGTCACAGTGACAGCTATTTGAAATCGTGAAGTCGTCGAGTGTGTGCATTTTTGAACCAGCTGAGACATTTTTGTAAATAATGTCGAAATCACGAAAGGTAAGTCGTACTATTTTTTTGTATGTTGTAGATTATGAGTTTTTGTTATGGTATTGTCATATTTCTGTGTAGATTACTGGATATTTTTTTTATAACAACCTCTAAAAGTATGTGGGAGAACTGTGTCCATTGCCTGACTAGTGGTGGTGATGGTGGGAGATATACGCCCCCAGCCTGACAATGCTTTTTATTATTACAGGGACCAATAAAAGACCACGAAATTGAGAACTTACTCCAAATTTGGCAGTCATCGGAAGAGGAGAGTAGTGACGATGAGGATTTTCAAGCGACTGGTAAGGACTTCATTCCTCAGTCAGTGAATAATTTACTGGATCAAATACAAGGTTTGTCAAATGATGATTTACTACAAATATTAGAGGAAGGTCCCTTGCAAAATCCACCAGCATGTGTACCACCTCAGCTTGATACTAACTTAGTTGGAAATGAAGACCTGGAATTACTCCCCCATAATGACAGAGCTGGTCCTTCCCAGTCCCAGAGTCCACCAACAAGGCTACTTACTCCTGAACTAGTCCCAAACTTACATGAAATCGAGGACCTGGAAGAACTCCCACTCGATGTCAGGGCAGGTCCATTCCAGCATCCATCATTACGCACACTAACTCCTGAGCTTGTTCCTAACTTGCCTGAAAATGAAGATATGGAAGTACTTCCTCATTATGACAGGGCAGGTCCTTCCCAGCATCCACCAACTCATCCACAAGCTCCTGAGCTTTATTCTAGCTTACCTGAAAATGAAACTGCTTTTGCTGGTGATGGTGTGTTACATGATCCTGAGTTTGAGCAAATGCCTGAAGGCTCAACTTATGCTGAATTACAGTCTAAACCTAGAGAGTGGACTACTCAGATTGAGAACTTTGAAACTCACCATTTTAACGGAGAATTGCAATCCACAAAATTGTATAATCATAAAAGCACTCCTATTGACTATTTCAATAATATGTTTCCAGAAGAATTATTTCAAGTTATTGTGAATAATACCAACAAATATGCAAGACTAAAAAATAGCAAATTTTGGAAAGATGTAGACATAAATGAAGTAAAAGCATTTTTGGCCATAGTCATTCTCATGGGAATATCCCCTCAATCTGACATTGAATTATATTGGAACTCTGATTCCTTTTATACCAACCCAGAGATATCTGGAACAATGACCTGTAAAAAATTTAAAAAAATATTGGAAAATATTCATGTTTGTGACATAACTACCCACTTGCCACCAAGTCATAAAGACTATGATAAACTCCAAAAAATAAGACCAATGTTGACTATTCTAAATAGAAAATTCCAAGAAAATGTTAGTAACTCTCAGGCTCAATCTATCGACGAGAGCATGGTTAAATTTAAGGGGCGTGACAGCAAAAAACAATACATGCCCCTTAAGCCGATTAAAAGAGGTTATAAAGCATGGTGCAGATGTGATGCCAAGACTGGATATCTTTACCAGTGCGACATTTACTGTGGCAAAGATAATGAACCCAATGAAGAAGGTCTGGGGTTTAGGGTTGTCAAAAAATTTTGTGTAAATGTACCGAGAAATACACTAATAGTCTTTGACAACTTTTTTTCTTCTGTAGCTCTTGTGGAATACCTCTACAATAAGGGGATATACTCCATAGGAACTGTTCGAATGACGCGAAAAGGACTTCCCAAAGATTTGCCAAATAAATTAAAACCAGGTGAATTTACATACCGATTCTGCCACCCCATTGGTGTAATAAAGTGGAGGGATACAAAAGATGTCCATGTAATAACAACGGCAGTAAACCCTAGAGACGTAGAAATTATAGAAAGGAGACAAAAGAATGGTGAGAAGAAAAAGATGTACTGCCCATCAGCCATTGCAGAGTACACTCGAAACATGGGTGGTGTAGACTATTTCGACCACTTCCGAAGCTCATATTCTATCGGACGTAGATCCAAAAAGTCGTGGTTAAGACTATTTTGGTTTTTATTCGAGTGTGCTATTATAAATTCATATATCATGTACAAACATAAAAATGAAACGAGACAAAATATACATCGCGACTTCCGTTTGAGATTGGCTAGAAGTTTGAAATCTGGTTACATAAATATCCAAAAGCAAAGCCCTATTGTTTTCAAAAATAAAAAAGGGGGTATTTTCGGGGTACCTAATGAAATAAGGTTAGGTCGGATAGGACAGCATTATTTGGAACCATCATCATATAAGAGGTGCAGATTCTGCAGCACTAGAAAAGAAGAAAAACGCTCAAAGTTCATGTGCAAAGTATGTAAAGTGACTCTCTGTGTATTCCCTTGCATGGAAAATTTCCACCGAAACCAAAATTTGTAATTTTTTATTAAATATTTTTTATCACAAAATATGTTTTATTTCTAATACATACCTGCCTTCCTACTACTTTTTCTTTTTACTAACTTTTATACTCATAATTACAGCTGATACACCTGATATAAGTATAATAGTAATTATATTATTTATTTACAAAAAAATAAAAGAAATTTTAGGTTCAAATATTATGTAGTCGCAGTAATATTCTTTATGATCTTGCCAGGCACCGGATTATATTTTCCCACACGATTTTATCTCTTGCCAGGCAAAGGGATTATGTTTTCCCACGTCATTTTCTTTACTTTTCCATTGATTTTTCCAATTTTCACCGACTACACGTCATACAAGACGCAAATAGTAATTTAAATCCATAGAAACCACTTGCCTAGCTTTACCGGTTTTCTTGGACCTGGTTAAGGGTTAAAGTATGCACTTTGGGGTCTAGATTTTCACGTTTATACAAACCTTGTAAGTGTCAGCAACATGTTGCCAAGTATCAATGATGTTCCGTTAGTAATTAAAGAGTTATAGGACCATTTACCATGAATAGATCACTGTTTACAAAGCAGTCAAATATCACGACGTTCTAAAGGAATTGCATGGTAAAATGTATGCCAATAATTAGTGTATTCATTCAACTATTCACATGCAAAATTTCATGTCATTAAATTCAGTAATTAAAGAAAAACAATTATAATACTGACGAAGCATCGAAAACCTACATAACCCGACCAAGTTCGGATGGCTACAAAAAAGCGGCCGTGCCATATATCTAACAAACGTTCTTAACCTTCCAATATAGTATTTATTAATTTGGTACAGTTGCGTACACAAGCGCTAGGAAAAAATAAAACAATTGCATTTCTTGAATGAAAAATATTTTAAAATAATAACGCCACTATCTACGATAAAAATAAATCTTCAATTATCAAGTACTTCTCTATTTAAATATCCGTGTACAAAAATATTTTTAATTCCATATAATAAATTATAATAACGTAATTATAATAACGTTAACAAACGCTTGCAACGACAGCAATAGACTTAAACGTAAGTATAATATTTCGAGCTCCAATAAAAATTAAAATCACACCACATAACTAGACTGATCCGTGAAATCTTCAATAGAAATTAGTTGTATGAATTTTATTTGTCTTAAACAATATATCTAGATTATATCTCAAATCTCAAGCGCATACTTAAATAAAGTACCTACGTAAATAGTACCTACTTTCTGTCATAGTCAAATACATTTAAAAAAGTAGGTGTACAAAAATAAATGACCTACAAATTATATCAAAACAACAATTGTGTTATCACTTATACCAATTCAATACCGGTATTATACTGTAAATTTTGGATGTTACCTAAATATATTGCACGGCCGCTTTTTTGTAGCCATCCGAACTTGGTCGGGTTATGTAGGTTTTCGATGCTTCGTCAGTATTATAATTGTTTTTCTTTAATTACTGAATTTAATGACATGACATTTTGCATGTGAATAGTTGAATGAATACACTAATTATTGGCATACATTTTACCATGCAATTCCTTTAGAACGTCGTGATATTTGACTGCTTTGTAAACAGTGATCTATTCATGGTAAATGGTCCTATAACTCTTTAATTACTAACGGAACATCATTGATACTTGGCAACATGTTGCAGACACTTACAAGGTTTGTATAAACGTGAAAATCTAGACCCCAAAGTGCATACTTTAAGAACTAAGACCTAATAAGCGTATTTTACGTTTATCTTTTAAGCCCTACGATTTTTTCTTAATCTGTTTTTTACACAAATTTACACAAATTCAAAACAACGTATGTAAAAATCTACAGCTCTCTATGTAAGCGCTTTATATGAAAACTAGCTAATGGCCAAACGTTCGCGCAGCGGAAACTTGAATTTCTCCGAAGTTTATGCATGCACAAATTTTATTCATACATACACAATTACACACAAATACACACTAATTTTTAGACACATCTCTTTTCATCTAAAGTCTATATTTCAAAAAAAGTTCCGCTAGGACAACGTTCGCGCAGCGGAATTAGTTTTTGGTGAATTTCTCCACAATGGCTGCGTGCACAATTTTTTTTTTTACCATACACAATTACACGACGTCATACACTAAATATCTGCATAATTAAAATCTTTAAATTCAACAACATTCCGCTGCGCGAACGCACACAGAATCAGTAGGTACAACTTGAATTTTATTGGCACCACATAAAAGCCCTATTAGTCCAATGACTTCAATAAGAATAATAAGGAGGAGCTCGTGGCTAAATAATAGCAGCCGCTCGGGTCGATCTTTAGGTTAAGCCGCGCTTGCCTAGGTTGGTCTGTGGATGGGTGACCACCCGTTACATACCGAGTTTCCTCCGTGCCTCGGAAAGCACGTTAAGAAGATAATTATCGTGTTTAGTTTTACACAAGACACGGTTGTTTTATTTCTCAGAAACTATTCAACTTTTTAAGTGTATGTTTTCTTTTAATTGAGGTACTTTTTAGGTACAATTCTCTCTCTCCACTCCTACTCTTTGGTAAGGAATTCCAAATTCAAATTTGTACAGCTATTTACTCATGTATTTGTGCTTCGATGACCGTCATTCATTTGTTTTTTTCTTCTGTTTTTTCTGTTTGCGTCACTCATTTTACAAAATGGAAAATTTAAAATATCGCATTATTTACGAGTACGAGTTCCGCCGTGGCACTAGTGCTGCGGAAACGACTCGAAGGGTGAATGATGTGTATGGCGGTCATGTTGCAAAAGAAAACACAGTTCGTTTTTGGTTCCAACGTTTTCGTTCTGGAAATTTCGACCTGCAGAACAAGCCCCGTGGACGGCCTGAGACCCAAGTTGATAATGGAGAATTGAAGGCTATTGTGGAAGCGGACCCATCGCAAACCACGTCCGAGTTAGCTGCAGGCTTCGATGTTAGTGATAAAACTGTTTTAATTCACTTGAAGCAAATTGGGAAGATTAAAAAGCTTGAAAGGTGGGTACCTCACGAATTGACTGAAGCAAACCGGCAAACGCGCGTCGACTGCTGCGTTACATTACTGAACCGGCACAACAATGAAGGTATTTTAAACCGAATCATTACCTGTGATGAAAAATGGATTCTTTACGATAATCGGAAGCGCTCAGCGCAATGGTTGGATCCTGGCCAGCCAGCCAAATCCTGCCCCAAGCGAAAATTAACCCCAAAAAAGTTACTTGTAAGCGTTTGGTGGACTAGTGCCGGTATTGTTCATTACAGTTTTCTCAAATCTGGCCAGACTATTACAGCTGATGTCTATTGTCAGCAATTACAAACCATGATGGAAAAGCTAGCGGCTAAACAACCAAGGCTGGTCAATCGCTCCACGCCACTGCTGCTTCACGACAACGCCAGACCACACACTGCGCAACAGACGGCTACCAAATTAGAAGAGCTTGAATTGGAATGTCTTAGACATCCTCCGTACTCCCCGGACCTTGCTCCAACAGATTACCATTTTTTTCGCAATTTGGATAACTTTTTGCAAGGGAAAAAATTCAACTCCGATGGGGCAGTCCAAATCGCCTTCAAAGATTTTATTGATTCCCGTCCGACTGGTTTTTTTAGTAAAGGGATCAATGAACTACCTATAAGATGGCAAAAGTGCATTGAAAACAATGGTTCATACTTTGATTAATTAAATATATTATATTAAAAAATATTCGACTTTTTGTTCCTTCCATACAAAACGCCAATTTCATATGTAAGGACCTAATATTTTATGAGTAATGGTTAAATAATAAAACAATATAGTACACCCGCCATCTTGACTGTCAATATGACGGGTGTACCTTACTTTCTAAATAATTTCGTTGTGAAAGAGGTACAGATTTTTTTGACCTAGGTACTAAATAGTACATTTTAGGTACATTTTTTTGGTAATTGGTATAATTTAATTCGCTATGGTACACCCGCCATCTTGACTCTCACTGATGAACCTGTATTATTCAATATAATAATACAGGTTTAAAGTGTGATCGGAATTAAAAATAAAATAACATGGCGAGTAGCAGGCAGGCAAAACCTTCAAAGCCCTTTTACATCTCACCATACTAATTTCTATTTTCGATTTAATAAGAAGCATTGTTATCATAGACTAGCATACAAATATGCCAGTGGAATATTTACACAGTTGTTTAGATGGTAAGTAAATAATAATGATCTTTGATAATATTCTTATGTTATTTAGAAGAAGTCTGCACAGTCAAGCTCCACCTCAACAGAGCCCACACTGGACTAATATAAACTAGATAACGATGGAAATGCATTCTGTTTGCTTACAACCACTTTTTTGTGTTGATGTGATATGTAACCTTTTATCTTTCCATCGTAAATTAAATTCGCCACGATACACTGAGTTTCATCAGCATCCACATCGTCGTGTCCCATCAGTTGCAGAGCTGCTTGGAAACTTGCTATATCAATTTGATGGTTATTTTCTGCTACATAAACCTTTCTGAACAAGTTCCTGTACGCATAAATCTTTAATTTCTCCACAATCAGGTATATACCAGCACTAATGAAGAAGCTCTCATATTTTTCCATAACTTGGTCTATGCCTCTTAGATCACCATTTTTCACAGCCACAACAAGGTCCCAAAATTGCATCAAGTCATACTTTTGCAGCAAATGTTCAGCTGGCATGAAGCCAAGTAACATTTTTACAGGCACTAAGTATGTGAGTATAAGTCGCTTATTTTTAATGCTCCTTCGATGACATCTTAAGAATGCAAAAGACAAAAAATCGTCTGCCGTTCGATAATCTGAATCGAACATTGCCTTTCGTCCAACAAAGTATTTGTATGTGATTTGCTGAGCTAATGGAAATTGGCCTTTGAGGGTTGAAGAGTCAATAGCTCTTATCAAGGGTTTACATAAATGAAGCTTGTTAATCCTAAAGTATACTTTAAGGAGTTGGTTGACTAGAGTCAACATTCCCAGTCTCTTGGTTTCCGTTTCAGATGAACGATTATCAGCAGCACACACCCTAAAGCAGGCCAGCAAACTTTCTGCAGCCTTTTCCAGAATCTTGCCATTAGTTTGAGCTGGAAAAATAAGATTAAAGATTAATTTATTGGTTTGTATGTAAAGAACCAAAAGCAAGTCGCATTTTCTGTTCACATTCACAAGGGGGTGATGATTAACTCATCACACTTCATCAACAAAATGTATTTTGGAAAAGAACTAAATATTGTTATAATTTGCACAGCACTTTCTCCATAGCTGCATCACACTTATCTTGGCTACAAAATGAGCATAATATGTTTAAGCAAAATTCTGAACTGTTCAAAACTAAAATAAGTACTTTGAAATCTAAAAGTTGTTTTGCATTCATTTGTTGTTTGGTAATCTTATCTAAAATGGTTTGGGGATCAATGACCCAAACAATTAAGAATGTATTTGAATTTTCAGAATCTCTTTCAGCTACAGTTTGAGCTAACTTTTGCTAACTACAGTTTCTAAGTTCTTATAGTTACTTATCAAACAATGGGTAGCAAGCATGGTACCCAAAAGATTCAAAAGGAAATAAGGACACAACTATAGATGACGGAATATGAAGTTGTTTGGAACAACTCATGAGTCTAGACTAGGAAAAAATAACTAAGAGGGAACTAGAGGAGTTATTTGTCCCTGGAAAAAACAGAGCAAAACTTCTACACAATTCATGACAAAGTCAACATACAATAGTAAATCACTTTATAAATGTAACTAAAATCGTCATTATAGGCTCAAGTTACTTGGAGTAATGGCAAAACATTGGTTTTCTATTTCTTCCCTGTCTAAAATAAATGCAAACCACTTTTTAGAACACTTACCGCAAGCCTCAGCTCTATATGCAACAAGTCTAAGGTCCAGACACACCGTGTACATCAATTGTAGGCCCCAGTTGACCTCCTTCTGTGCTTGTAACAGGCGCACCACACAGGCTACACAAGCACTCTGGTATTCAAAGGCCTCCATAAAGTCTTTCATGTATAGTGCCTGGAAACATAAATATTCACAATATAAATTACCAATACAAATGTTGCCATAACCATTGTTGTTGGATTAACTAAGACAATAATAACCAAACGCCCCATTTAGCTCAGCAGGTATCAAAGGTACACAAAATATTTTTCTTTTGCTATTGCTCCTGTCTTTCTTTTTCCTGTTGTTGGTGCCTGGTGTCAGTTTCATACCACTCATTAGTCTCTGTCTTAGCTTTACATGCTGTGGAGAAATGTCTCATAAGCATGCTGGTTTGGTTTCCTAAATATATTTTCCTTCACCAAAACAAATGACAAATTTGTGAGCATGAATCTAAAAAAATTGAGATTTCAAATTGGGTTCTAACTCGGGATCTATAACTTGGCAGTCTGACAGTCACACCACTTGGCTATCACTATCAGCTCGTGAGGCAGATGCACCCTTTAAATACCCAAAATAAAGATGGCAACTTAAACCCACAGCTTCTACGGGATGAGTGTGTATTCAAATCAAATCATTTATTTCGATTAGACCATTACAGGCAGTTTTGAATGTCAAGAAACAAAATGAATTTACAGTCCCGGTCACAAGGCATAATAACTTGTGAAAGTACTGTAGTTGCCCATTCCAAAGTGTTGATCTCTATGGAGAAGAATGGGCAAGAAACTCCATGGATGGACACTCTTTTAAATTATAATATTTTTACAATTAAAGCCTACTGGCCGTTTAAATGGACATATTACGAAATCATACTTTTTTTTTAAATTAGGCTGATAGCTTTAGATATAAAAAAAAAATGACATTTTTTTACATTAAATGACATTTATTTATTATCATAACTATGCACTGAAAGTCTCATTTTAAACCAATGACTCTAACATGTAAAATTTTCAACATTATGTCTCGGGACTTTAAACACTATAAATTTTGACCATTTAAACGGACTGTTCGGTTATAATGCATAGTGAACCCAAAATGTGTCTGGGTGTCATGAGGATATCTCTTGTGACATTACAAACATATGTTAGTAGACTTGGTCCGAGGGATGTCTCAGGGGATGGAGTAAATTAATCAGGGATTTAAAATAGCATAGATGTATGAGGAGCTAGTTATCCATGTCAAAGGATTGACCAGCAGTTGACCCATAATGTATTGCTGTCAATGATGATGAATGGTCTACTTACTTTTACACAGAGCAGATGACTGATGATGATCTCGTCCAAAGGAGCGAGACAGTTTCCTTCAACCAAAGTAGCGATGTCACTCGACCGCAAGTTTCTATTAGCAACATGTTCGTCACGAAGGGACAGCAGACGCGCCAATAGATTTCCTTGAGCGGTTCTAAACATGCGCTCAACAAATTGTATGTATTGGTTGAGGCTGCCGGTAGCAGACATTTTGATGAATTCTTGAAAAACTGTTATTGAAGCAAAGTCACAGCCAACTTAAGAAAATATAACTGCAAATCTAAGTTTTACTAAAATAATAATTGTAGGTACAGTTTTGATTTTTTATTAAAACAACTGCTTTTGTTTTGCAATTTAACTTCAACTCTTCATTAATGGCTTTTGTGGTTGTGGACGAGCGAGAAATACCACAATTTTGCCAATTTTTGCAATTTATTAATTCAATTTCAGCTTGACGGGACATTTGACATTTTAAACCATCCATAGACAATATTTTTTTGTCATTTATTCGTTCCAGTGCGTGTGTGGTCCTAGCCCTATGTACAGTCGCCTGCACATCAGGCTACCACACTTTGACCTTGAACGCGTTATGAGCAGCAACAACGAGAATCGTGCGAAAGAGATATAAAGCTTTTTGACAGTTCTTACTTGCAATGTTTCGTGCTGCAGTGCATACGTGAGGATGTGTGCGTTTGCGCGTCGTTGTGTAGAATAACATACATTGCGATAAGGAATAGCGTAGCAAGTTGAACAATCAATAGAATCGAAGTAATGGTATGGTTATAAAAACAGGCGGCCGCGCAATGCTTAAAATATCCATGAAAGCTTAAACAATTTGTTTTATTTATATGATCTTTTACAAAATCCTTTAAGGGGAATGCCAATATTAGGCCCAGCAATGCCCAAAAAAAATATGGAAATTTTACGTTATTAACTCTTCTATTCAGGAAGCGATACTCGTTAGTAACATTTCTTAATAAAAAATAAATATTGAAACGATGCAACAAAATAAACAGCCATTTGCTAGGTTGCCAATTTAATATCCGGGAAAAAATAAAGATTTGTTGCTAAACATTGATTTGACATTTACACATATTTTACTTTATTTGTTCGTCCTTTTGTTTTTAGAAGTCCCAATGCATTTTATGTTAATACGTTTAGATTTGTAATCAACTTAAAAAATATATTATGATGATTTTAAAATGATCTACATAATGCATCGATCGATACTTTTTTGTGCAATGGCAACACTGAAACTTATCAGTTGACAATAGTAAATAGTAGAAATGTCATTTCAATTAGACATGCGAAATGTAGCTCACTGAAAAGAAAAGAGAGATACAGCTCTTTTGATCAAAAGAGCTATATCGCTCTTTTAGCTCTTTAGCTCACCGAATAACTCTTTTAACTCTTCAGCTCAATTGATTTACTTGCGAGCTACAGATCAAATTGAGCCGAATTACTTTACGCAAGTCAAACGATACAACTAGCTCAGTGGCTCTTTATAATCTTTAAAGTTCTGTAGTTCATTTATCTCAGTTGCGAGCTATAGATAAAATTAGATTCATTGCGTTGTTTTTTTTTTATTACAAAAATATTAAATTATGAAAGCCAATGATTTTCCTTCATACTTGAACAGGCTAAGGACTGTCAATCTAGATGAATAATATTTGAAAAGCTAACTAAGTGATAGTATAATGTAATAAATGGACGTTATCATTTAGATTAGCGTGCCTATTTCTTTAAAAATCATCATATTTTACAATGATGTATTGTATTGAGCCGAAGAGTTGGTCAGTGAGCGACATGCGAAATCGTTCACCTGTTCGTCGGGGAAGTTCGGACATTGTCGGGCCGCTGTCGGTACCTACCACTCGTAACTCGCAAAGCCACAGAGTATGAGAGTAAAGAGTCAATGAGCCGTTGAGCTAAAAGAACTAGTGAGCTATTCCGTGAACGACTGAGCGACTGGGAGCTAGATTGTAACTAAAGAGCTAGTTCAATTTTATCTCTCATTCGCGAGCTACCCATGTCTAATTTCAATACTTTGTTTACATTGGCATCATAGTGATTCGCTGCGTTTATTTTTCTATTAAAATCGACGTTTCTGACCATTAATACTGACTGGTGATTATCCTATACCTGACGACCACGGCTTGAATATGGATTCCGCTCTTGCTGATAATGACAACTCCCACGATAACTTGGATCTGATGTCAGTACCTATCGAAGACCCCGGCATACAACGTGGTTCGAGTTCTTCACTGCGAACTGTTGCAAGTGGATATGTACGCTGTGTAAATAAATAGTAATTTCAACATATCAAGATTGCGAAGACACCCTTTGGAAATCGTCGAAGTTCGATCTCTCGTAAAAAGAGTTGGACATCAACAGGTAACTATAATAAGTTTTACAACTGTAATAATATGCAAATATGACTCAAAATAAAACACCTATTCATACATGCATGTTTTTTCTCTTCCAGTCAGTTACAAGACAGTGATAGTTTGGTGTGCTATGCATGTTGGACCAGAGCATGGAATAAAATCAGGCAGCCAACAAGCCAACACTCAACAGACCCTATTGTTGTCCACATTCATATCTCTATTAGCTGTGGCACCTCTCTTTTAAGGCAAAGTTCACATTCGCTGAACATTGATACATGACAACGGTTGACCAAATAAGGAATGTGATTGCATATCAAATTGCACCACAACAGGTTAAGATAACAAACTATACTATTTTTAGAATCCTATTAAATTCAGTTAGATTGCTCTGAAATGTTAAAAGGCTAACATTATATAATTTTTTTTGCAGCCTGTCTGTGTCATACTAATATTTTTCCTCCTGCTCAATTTTTTGAGAATGTTTTAGTTTTTGATGAATTAAATGTTTTCTATTAATATATTGTTTTAGTTTCAACTATCTGTAGTATTTAAATAGTTTTAATATGTTATGTAGGAAGAGTTTTCAATACTTGTGTAGGGCACATAAAAAACCCATAATGTTTGGAAACTACAACATTTTTTAATTATTTTCTTATATCAATATAATTATTATTTGAGGGGCATACTAATATTAACATTCAATGTTACT
This sequence comes from Ochropleura plecta, assembly GCA_905475445.1. Lineage (NCBI taxonomy): Eukaryota > Metazoa > Arthropoda > Insecta > Lepidoptera > Noctuidae > Ochropleura > Ochropleura plecta. The sequence continues at coordinate 12,095,405 of FR997731.1, read as the reverse complement.
TGTGGGCAGTCAGGGCCTAAGTCACTATGGCGGCTTGGCATCCCCCTTTTACATAAATTGTTTATGTTTACGAATGTATACCTACTAATATTATAAATGCGAATGTTTGTGAGAATGTATGGATGTATGTTTGTTACTCTTTCACGTCAAAACCGCTGAAGGAATCGTAATGAAATTTGGCATAAAGGTAGATTATGGTCTGGAATAACACATGGGATACTTTTTTTCGATATCACGCGGGCGAAGCCTCAGGCGCCAGCTAGTTACCTATGTATATTACATGTCAACAGCTAGGTAGGTACGGTATACGCCGTTTCACAATTAATGAGCGAAATTTCACGGTCTAGATGAATATATTGTTATAAAGTATTCATGTATACCTACATCCAATGTGGGAAATAGATGTTTTTTTTTCAATTACAGGCAGGTTTTCCTTCTAAGCTTTTCTTACCTACTTACTGGCAAGTTCCCTGATCTCCTATTCTAAGTATTTTTACGAAATTTAATACTGAAAACCAATTTTAGCCAATGAGTATACCTACAAAAATTCTCGTCAGTCTGCCGAGTTTACTTTATTTAGCGGTATTTATATAGCGCCCTACCCCCCTGCTCAATGTGACTTTACTACACAACCGATCATCATGAATCTAAAAACCTATCAGAAAGGATATATGAATATGATAGATAGGTTACTATGGGAACGCTAGTGAAACGAATAAAATCCTACTACCTACTATTTAATATTATAAATGCGAATGTTTGTGAGGATGGATGTAGGTATGTATGGATGTTTGTTACCTACTCTTTCACGTCAAAACGGATCTTGATAAAATTTGGCACAGAAGTAGATTTTAGTCTGAAATAACACATGACATAAGATAGTTTTTTCACGATATCACCCGGGCGAAGCCGCGGGCGCCAGCTATCCTACTTTCTACTAATATTTATAATTACAAAATGTGAATGTTGTGAGGCTGAATGGATTGATTTATGGATGTTTGTTACTCTTTCACGTCAAAATGGCTGGACGGATCTTGATGAAATTTGGCACAGAGGTATTATAATCTAGAATAACACATAGAATATTGTTTATAAGTATATTTTTTTTTAAATAACGCGGGCGTAGCCGCGGGCGCCAGCTAGTATCAAAACAAAATGCAGAATAATACTCTAAATCTTTTATTTTATTATAATTGAAAACTTATAAGTAAATACCTACCTACCAAACTATACGATGGATATAAATCAAGTAGCCGCGGGCGCCAGCTAGTATCAAAACAAAATGCAGAATAATACTCTAAATCTTTTATTTTATTATAATTGAAAACTTATAAGTAAATACCTACCTACCAAACTATACGATGGATATAAATCAAGTAGATAATATTTATATTTTACAAGTTATAATGTTTAGAAAAAAGAAAATATGTTCATTTGCAATAAACATGACGCGACAAGGAACACAAACACAAAAAAATGATATTTGTTACATTTTCATTATAGAAAAGGTTACCAAGCAAAATAAAATGCTGCCGCCAAACAAAAGCAAGCTTTTACCTAGATTAGTATAATTTGACTGGGATGTATATGTATAAGGCCCTGCACCCACAGGCAGCAAGGCACGACAAGGGATTATTGTAATACTTACTGATTATTTTGAATCTAATTTAACATTGTAAACACCCACATTTCATTAATACGTCACAGCAAAGCTGCGATTGTGGTTGCTGCCAAAGCAGGCTATTTCGGTAGGTTCTGGCATGCCGCGGCATCCCGAAATGTGAATGCTAACCATTATAAACTATTGTTTCGTATCTCAAATCATTTGCGCTTACTAAAATCACTTGTCGTGCCGTGCCACCAGTAGGTGACGGCCGTAACTTAAGTTATCATCAACAAGTAAGTAGTAAAGTAAAAAATCTCAAAAATATAAAAATGGTGCGCAAAGTATATGATTTCAATTTACAGTATAAATTATTATGTTATGTTTATTACATTATTAGAAGAATTATCCATACTAATCTTATAAATGCGAAAGTAACTTGTCTGTCTGTTACGCCTTCACGGCCAAACCGCTAGGCAATCGTGATGAAAAATATGGAGATAGTTACATAGTCCATACCTTCCGCAGGCTTGGGCCTGCGGAAGGTATGGAGGAAGCTAGTTTATTATGACACAACATGAACGAACGATATGTCTGGCGTCTTTCCCAAATCGAGCAATGGAAGAAGAAGCGTTTGAGATCTGTAGGTATATCAAATAATATATACCTATAGTATGATAAATTAAAATACAACTTATGGATTGTAAAATTGTGCTACTGGTTTACATGTTAGCCAAAGAGTTAAGCAATAAATGGTGATAAATAGTCCCTGTACCAGGTTTGAGTAACCAAATTTTCTATCATAACGACGTACAAAACGTATTTCGGCATTGTATGTACTTAAATAAAACCATTTAAGTGTATTTTTAAAACACATGTCATTCACCATATTGATTTTTAGATGCGAAGCGGCAGATCGTTTTTTGCACCGACGCTTTTAACCGACGAAAAAAAGGAGGTTCTCAATTCGACCTGTATATATATATCTTTATATATATAATTCTTCTGTGAGTGTGTATGTCACTGAACTTCTCTCAAACGACTGGACCGATTTTGATGAAATTTTTTGTGTGTGTTCAAGGGGATCTGGGAATGGTTTAAATTCACAATTTTGTCCGCTGGACAATGTTTTTTTAATTAATTTTTAATTTATTAGTAGTTGTTGATTTTGGAATGTTTTACATTGGATCCGACAGACGGCGCTACCATCGCAGTGTCAAATTAGACAGCTTATTAGCTTATTAAAAAAAGTTTGAAATTTTCAAATTAAAGACGTGTAGACAGGACAACGTCTGTCGGGTCCGCTAGTATATATATATATATATATTTTATGTATGATCACGCATAACTTTTTACTGAGACGTCCGATTTGAAAAATTCTTTTTTCATTCGACAAAGTATATTTCAAAGTTGGTCCCATTTTAATGAGAAAAATATCCGCCCCTAAGGGTGGGAAAAAAGGGGATGATTGATTTTTTTCACACTGAATTTTCAATTGTGAACAGATTCTGTTTAAGCTCATTTCATGTATGTCGATGAGAACTGTTGACCTTGTTGGATTATGATTTTCATCGAAGCTCTGGCGGTGGAAACGGAAGACAGTTACAAGAGATTCCCAACAGTTGGGCTTATATCTTGAACTTTAATGGCAACTTTAGACCTTATTGGGTTAAGGGTGCCATCTACCCCGGCCCTGGTTCAGTCCATGGTCCGAAGCGAGAGGAAATGGGAAGTGGTTATCTACCTAAAGAGATGTCAGCAAAGCAGAGAGGCTTGTCAAGGCCACCGCCTGCCGGGGTTGCGAGTTGTTCGAAAGAGCACGGTATCGGAACATAAAAGGCAATAGAAGGAATATGGGTGGGTTATTGTCAGTACAAGTATGACACTCCCTCCCGCTCCACCCAGAGCGGGGAAAGTTATTTGATAATTTCCCATCCGCAAAAAAGGGTTTCATCGACGGACGGATGCCCCTATTTGAAAAAAAAACATAATAAGTGTGTTTTAGAGATTACGGCAAGAATTAAATTTCTGTATAATGTGCAGGGCATACAGAGTTAACCTTTCAGTCTCTGCATTTCAGTCAGCGCGAAAATCATGCGGGTAGATGAACACCTTATTTGGTTCTAAATCTGATAATTTTGCTAAAATTTTCAGTCCTAGGTCAATTCATGCTTTATCGAGGGCCGACCCTTGCAGTGCATGTACCGTGACGGCCCAGCTTAGAATTACCGGCCACATCATGTGTTAAAAAACATTTTGAGTAGATACTTATTCTTTTAAAAATTGCAATCAATAGAGATCCAGCAACACCCATCGCTTTCACTCTATTTCCTTTGCTTTCATGGGCACCACAATTCTTCAGATCGGAGGTATCCCAAGGACGCGATGGTGTAGGTATCGAATTCATGGTAGTCATCTTAGTACTTGTCAACCTGTTTGACGGTAAGGAACATTCTTATCGATGCACCATCCTTACGCTTACGCCTCTCTTCGCTTATCAAGGATCCTTAAACAGCAATAGCAAGTAATGTAGGTTCCTAATAATAGCACCCAAATATTGAGCACGATGTAGATTTCAACAAAAAATCGACAAAAATAGGAAACTAGAAAGCAAAAAAACAATATTTGATTTAAAAAAGCCGAGAAATTTGGAATTTTAAAAACAACCAAACATTAAATACAAATTAGACTAAGTTAAGCAACAACAAATTTGCTGTTAAAGAAAACCAAAAATAGATATATAAAAACTTTTTAACAAAAAATTAAACCGACGAAAAGTGAAAAATAAAAACCTTTTAGTCTAGGTAAGCTCCAAAGTTAAAGTATGAAATTAATTTTGAGGCGGCGCCAACATACAATGATCGACGATCAATAAAGCTGTCAATATTTCCCGTTTTACGTTATTAGTTTTCTTGCTTGTTTGGCGCCGACTTGAAATTAATTTCATATTTTAACTTTGGAGCTTACCTAGACTAAAAGGTTTTTATTTTTCACTTTTCGTCGGTTTAATTTTTTGTTAAAAAGTTTTTATAAAGAGCACTTGTTTGCTGCACAAAATGTCGTCTCCTATTTTTGTGTATGGCATCTCGTAGTGTAACCTTTGAGGTTGTCGTCTGCTTAACCAGACAAATCCTGTGATGCCTGGAGAGTAAGGCCTCCAGCCAGGGCAAAACAACTTAGCGACTACATGCTGTGAGGTACGAACCTCGGCTTCGGGCATAGCTGAGGGAGGACAGCAAAGGGACAGGCTGGATCTGAGTGATATTATTAGGGGACTGATTTGAAACTACTGGCATCACGGTCTGGTTCTAGCAAGGCCCATCCCTTACTAGAACCAGATCGCGATGCCAGTAGTTTGTGGGGCAAGGATCAGAGCATCACGACGGGCATCGGCGGTGAAGACGGAATGAATGGCGTTTGTTGACGATTTAGCTAGTTTTATATACTTTGGCTGAGGGTTCAGCCTAGCATTAGAGCTGCCAAACAGCTCTAGTTTATACTTCTAATCTATTGTTTGCATTGATTTAATTCTTGCGCTTGCATCTACTACTATGTTTAAGCTCTTGCAAACCAGTGGTTATGATTTAATGCTTCAGATTAGGTGGAAACATCATTCAAACATACTAAAACAATTCCACGTGAGAAATCAAAACTGTTCCTCTTGACTAGAAAACCTCTCAGCATGAAAACAGCATTGAGTACTAGCTGCTCGGCAATTCATTAGACTGGGCCTTTTCAGCGGAGCTATGAGACACACAATATTTTTTTCATTTGTCTTTATTTCGTGTGCACTGTTTTTGGAGTTTATTGGAGTTTACTCCTTAAGAATCGATTTTCATATATAAGGCGCCCGGTATGAGAAAAATGTGAGGTGTAAAATCTACTGATGAATGACCTCATGTTAATGATGATGAGACGTACAGTTGAATATTACTAGATGGCGCTTTATGAAATTTGTCGTACGTCAGTGATATTTTAAATTATTTATTTACTGTTAATTATTTGTTTACTGTTTTATCTTCTTTTTGTCCTTGTTTGCGCTTTTCAGCTTTTTTAGGCTTATTTTCTTCTTTCACACTTTTATCGTCAACTTTTTCTTCTTTTATAATGTCATTTAGCAGTTCTTCCGGCACATCTACTGGTGCGAAGAAATCATAATTTATTCCTGTTTCACTAAGTTTTTTCTTATTTTTATTTAAGCTGAAATAAACATAAAAAATTGGTAAGACAATAATCCAAGAAACCTTAGTCTTCTTGCGTTACAACACAGTGATAAATTAATAAATAATTAATAATAGTCAAAAACTCACTTAGACAAAAGTTTCCTTGCCCTTTTAAGTTCACCACGTTCATCTTTGTCTGCATTGAATTCTTAAGAACAAGAAAATTTTATTTATTACAAACTATTGGAAAGGACACAAAATTAACTTTTTGGTCTGGCTGTTTGTTTAAGTGACTTTAAATGTTTGTAAACGCACCCACGATACAGAAGATATTCCTAGTGTGGGGCAACATTTTATATATAAAAAATGATTTATGTGTAGCACAATCATAAACTTCTTTAAATATCTGACCTTTTTTGTTTTTAGTCTCCAAATTAACTACATCAACTATCTGCCGTCTATGTTTGAATCATTGTTGCTCCCCCTCTTTTCTGGCAAAACTTAGGATTAGGGATAGCTCTATTTGTGAATGCGGTTTGGATGATGGAAACGTGGACCATTTACTTTTCTGCTGTCCTAAATTGAAATTCTCTTTACACGAAATTATTCCCCCTCATATCCCTCGTCCCACATCGGTTAAATGTCTCCTCCCCCTTGTGTTCTCTCGTTTTGTATATAAACTATGTAAGTTTGTTGAAGTTAATAAAATAAAGTTATAATTATATATTTTTTTGGTTTTTTTTTTCTCTCTTAGAACAAAATGTCTGAAATGTCTGTGCAGAAAATGGATGAACCATTTTCTGCACAGACATTTCAGACATTTTGTTTGTTGTTTATTTGTTTGTTAAAATATTTTAAATCATTTAATCTCTTTGCTCTGTTCTATTCAACAATAATAATTACTGATAAAATCTCCAGCGTTTGATTGTCTACCATAGTACCTACGTGATATTGGCAAAATTGTGGTGTCTCCTTCCACAAACACCATTAAATAAATAATTGAATAGAATTGAATTATGTGAGAAAAAAAAGTGTGTGTGTCAGCTCCGACGCACGACTGGAGTTTACTCCTTAAGTACAAAAAAAAAATCATAAAAAATATATCACTGACGGACGACAAATTTCATAAAAGCGCCATCCAGTAATATTCAACTGTACGTCTCATCATCATTATCATGAGGTCATTCATCAGTAGATTTTACACCTCACATTTTTCTCATACCGGGCGCCTTATATATGAAAATCGATTCTAAAGGAGTAAACTCAAAAAAAAATAATAATAAATAATTAAAAATATCACTGCCTGACAAATTTTATTAAGCGCCATCTAGTAATATTCAACTGTACGTCTTGATGGTGATGAATGACTGATACAAATGAGCTGACACACACACTTTTTTTTTCTCACATATTGACAAGGCAACACTTGAGTGCAACTGTCAATGTCAAATTAAGTCAGCAGCAGTGTCAACCGGCGACACTGACATAGGTCTCAATGGACATAGGTCTCAATGACCGGCGACGTCGTCAAACTGTCAAGTCAACAGTGTCTAACATTGTTATCACACCACACGTGCGCTGTAGGTTTCGTTTTGCACACTTAATATTTCGTTAATAAACATGGAAGAAAACGTAGCGTTAGACTCTAAGAAACAAAGGAAGTTTGTCAAGTCGATTAGAGGTATCAAAAAGTTAATTAAGGTAAGTATTTCCGAGTAATTTGGTATCACTGAAGTGGGGTTATATTAAAAACATGCCTGATAATTTATTATTTTGTGCAGAAAAATGAAGGAAAAGCCGAGCCTCAGAAGAATGAAGAAGAGGTTAAGCCGAATAAACCGTTTAGCATGAAACTAAAAAAAGATGGCAAAATCATTAAAAAGAAGAAGCGTAAGGAAAGAGGATTGGTGTATTTATCGCATATTCCGCATGGATTTTACGAGGTTAGTGTTCTGTTTGAAATAATAAACAAACACAAAAAACAAAACTTTATAATAGTTTACTCACATGCCATTGAAATGGAAATAATATAATGCAATGCAATTTCAGCATCAAATGACCCAATACTTCAAGCAGTTTGGCGTAGTTACTAATGCTAGAGTGATCAGGTCAAAACGCACTGGCAACTCGAAAGGCTTTGCCTTTGTAGAGTTCAAGGAGCCAGCAGTAGGGCAGATTGTAGCTGAGACCATGAACAATTACCTCATGGGGAAGAGGTTGATCAAAGGTAAAGTCTTATATCCTAACTACTGGCATATATTAGAAGAGTTTTTGCTTTAAAACCCATGTGTACATTTTCCAATAAATAACTCAATATTTTTATACCTCTTTTGGGTTAATTTAATGTTTTTATATAAATAATAATTTAATCAAAAGCTTTTTTTATTAATAACTGCACTCAGCTTCAGTAATTATTAAAGACTATAAAATGGACATTTTAAAGTAATATTCATTATTCTTTAGCTAGTCAAGTGCATTGTTTAATAACTACATGATTGAGAAAGCAATATTATTTCAGCTGCTTACATTCCTCCTGAAAAGCAAAAGCCTAAAGCCTTGAGGAAGAACTGGAATAATGTGAATAATCCTACAAGTCAAAGGAGACTAAAAACAAAAAAGGTCAGATATTTAAAGAAGTTTATGATTGTGCTACACATAAATCATTTTTTTCTTTTTTTTATATAAAATGTTGCCCCACACTAGGAATATCTTCTGTATCGTGGGTGCATTTACAAACATTTAAACTCACATACACAAACAGCCAGACCAAAATGTTAATTTTGTGTTCTTTCCAATAGTTTGTAATAAAAAAAAATTTTTTGTTCTTAGGAATTCAATGCAGATAAAGATGAACGTGGTGAACTTAAAAGGGCAAGGAAACTTTTGTCTAAGTGAGTTTTTGACTATTGTTAATTATTTATTAATTTATCACTGTGTTGTAAAGCAAGAAGACTAAGGTTTCTTGGATTATTGTCTTACCAATTTTTATGTTTATTTCAGCTTAAATAAAAATAAGAAAAAACTTAGTGAAATAGGAATAAATTATGATTTCTTCGCACCAGTAGATGTGCCAGAAGAACTGCTCAATGACATTATAAAAGAAGAAAAAGTTGACGATAAAAGTGTGAAAGAAGAAAATAAGCCTAAAAAAGCTGAAAAGCGCAAACAAGGACAAAAAGAAGATAAAACAGTAAACAAACCCGAGATAGTACAGAATGGAAAACCAACTAATGAAGGAAAAGGAAAGAAGAATAACAAACAAAAGGATAATAAGCCAGCAGAAGTACCCAAGAAAAACAAACCTGCAGAAATTAAAAAAGAAACTGCACCAAAAGCAAACAAAAAGGAAAAGTTACCAGTAAAAGTTAATCAGAAACAGCAAAACGAAAAGGAACAGAAATTAAAGGATGCTGGTGTGAAGCCAGCTGAGTTTATAAAAGTGGCAGGAGATTCTGATGAATCTGGTGATGATAGTGACAGTGCCTATGAATTTGACTCAGATGCATATGACAAGATGTTAGAAAAAATGAGTGAAAACTCTGAGCTATCATTTTTAAGTGATGAAGATGTTGAGTCTGGTGATGAAGAGGAAATAAATGATGATGATGAGGAAAGGTAAAATTTCTGATCTATTTTTTATCTATTAAAATTGCGTTCAGCTGTATTGGGTTACACTGGAATAAACACTAATATCATAAAAGCGAAAGTTTTTATGTGTATGTTATTTTGTTATACAACATAACCCTTTTATCCCAGTTTATGCTGGTGAAACTGGGGTGCAGCTATTCATAAATAAATATGTATGTTTGTGGGGATGCATGAATGGTTGAATGTTTGTTACTCTTTCATGCAAAAGCTAGTGAGCGGGTTGGGCACACAAATAGTTCATAACTTGAATTAACTCTAAGATTCTGCTTAGACCAGTAGTACAATCCTATGGAACAGTTACTGAACTCCATGCAAAAAAGTATTAAAAAAAAAAAGGTTTTCATCAGAATTCAAAACTAGGTACATGCATGACTTTTTATTATTCCAGTGATGAAGAAGAGTCACCTCCAAAGAAAGGGAAGCCTGCTCAAAAGGTAGTACAACCAGTACAGACTAAGAAACAGGTACAGAAGCAACAACTACAAAAACCTCAGGCCAAGAAGCAACAACCCCAAAAACCTCAGGCCAAGAAACAACAACCACAAAAACTTCAGGCAGAAAAGCAGGAACTAAAGAAGCCTGTGGAAGCTAAAAGAATAGCACCTCAAAGTAAGTTCGAAATTGTTTTCTTTTATCAACTGAAACAAATAAAAAAGAAATATAGTGGCTTTCTTTTTCTTAAAAAACAAAGTTGTTTTACACTATGAATTTCTCCTGCATTGTAGGTGTGTTTACAAACATTCAAACTCACATTCAGCCAGTCCCACTACAACTACCTGTAAGCCATACAATTATTTGTTTCGTGCGGCGTTCGAACCTGCGACACGCAGCGCATCAGTTGATCGCTCAGGCTCAGCCACTGCGCCAACCGTGTTGTCGAATTAAATATAAGAACTGTATTTCTTTACCTATGTTATGAGACACGCAGCATAGCAGTCAATTGCTCAGTCACTGCGCTAATCATGCCAGTCTGGTTTTTGTTTATCAATGATCAACAATAAAAGTTATCCAGTGAAGCTAACTTTTTATTTTTTGACGGGTCTGTTGGTCTAGTGGTTAGTGGCCCTGACTGCTGAGCCGGAGGTCGTGGGTTCGATTCCCACCCAGGACAAACTTTGTGTGATGAGCATGATTGTTTGTTCTGTGTCTGGGTGTGATTTATCTATAATATGTATGTATTTATAAATTATATAAGTATATATATCAGTTGTCTGGTTACCATAACACAAGCTCTGCTTAGCTTGGGATCAGATAGCCGTGTGTGAGTTGTCCCAAGATATTTATTTATTTATTGACGGAATGAGAGTAACCTGAGACTGAGTGTAGTTGACTACAGTTGTCAATTACTGTGCCCAAGGTCGTGTTGTTACCAAGTTTTGGTAGTTTTAGTAGTCATAGTTTATGTAACATCATAAGTTTAAAAAAAACCATCTTCAAAAAAACTCTAAAAAGAGGAAAATAACTCAAACTACCCAAGCAATAGGGCCCAAAATTGACTGAGAAATTGCGTAACAACATACAAAAAAATATATAATCAGTTAAAAATAGAAGGATTTTAATGTGTGTTAATGTTTTATTTTCAGAACCAGCATTCTCACCCAAAAAAGCTAAGTTTGAGAAGCAGAGTCAGAAACCCATGAAGAAACAATTTAAAAAGAAATAGTATTTTGAATACACTATGTTTACACTAATATCCAAGGCTTTTTTTATTATGCTTAATGTATTAATATCGCATAAGACACTAAATAAAACTTATTCAACAGGTACCAATTATTTATTGACTTCGTTTTTCTAATATTTCAAATACACCAATAAAACCAATACCATAAAAGTCTACCATTAGGTACATTGCAATATAAGACTTATTGATATGTGCGGCGGGGTTCACAGGACACTACTTATTTAGATAAAAAGTTTAAACATGAAAAAATCTGTAAAAAATGTACATAGTACACAAATGAATCTACTTAAAAAAATATGGAATATTATATTTTGAAGTTTGCTTTACTTAATTGATTAGCAATAAGATTTGTTCAAATGCAACTCGGCAATTTACAGAAAATATACCTGCTTTGGTTTGTACTTATTGTAAAAAAAAGTTTTTCCTGTCAAATTAACTTCGTTTTTATTAAGATAAAAGCCTCACTGAAGCACTATAGACACTTTAATTGTTAGAAATGAATTCGTCCTTTCTTAAATACCATTACAAAAATACGCATTTATTCCACATACATGGAAATTCCTACATACAATCTTACGTCCCCACACTGCCTCAGCGAGGCAGTCCTTAAAGTTCAAGTAAAATGAACTAATACCATAATTATATTAATTAAATTTATTTATATCTAATTTATTCTGCCTCATTTAGTTGAACTATGACTGGTCTTTCGTCTTCTTCATCAGCATCTAAGCCTGTGAAATCCCATTGCAGTTTGTCTGTCAAATTGTCCTTGAATCTCTCAATCATTGTAAGAAGACGACCATCGACTTTGCTGACGTATGCAGTACGAAAGAATTCTCGAAGCTTCTTGTACACCAAATTTTTGTTCATTACTATATCAGCTAGGAAATCCTCAGGCATTTCATCGATTTGTATTTCAATTGTTCTGATAAAATGGAAGAATACACTACGGTATTTGTGTATAGCGTCGTCGCAAGAGCACATGAGGATCACGAGTTCTTTCCAGTGCTCAAAAGCTTCTAGGGAATGTCCGATAAGGAAACATAGATAGGCAAATTGTAGTTCGCCGATAATATGGAGTGGTCTGCAAATAATAATGTTATAATGTTACAATTTTACAATCCTACTTAATATTATAAATGCGAATGTTTGTGAGGATGGATGGATATATGGATGTTTGTTACTCTTTCACGTCAAAATTAGCTGAACGGAACTTGATGAAATTTGGCATAGAGTTAGATTATAGTCTGGAATAACATACTTTTTTTACAATCATCACGCGGCCGAAGCCGAGGGCGCCAGCCAGTCAGTAAATATTTCTAGTAACGAGATTTCTCATTGATTGGTAGTGTGCTACTGGAATCCCTATTTCCTTTATTCGAATATGTTGCTCTGCGTGGAGGGCACGCTCGTGCGTTTATGCTCTGGCGGTCAGATTGCTATTGCATTTTCCATCAGTAATGATGGATTAACTGATGTAACCCGAATTTCGAAAAAGATCGGTTTCACTCCTTTCTTTCTGGAAATTAAAAGTGGATCGAAAAAGTAGTGGATTGGATTACGTTCTTATACACTATTTACCATGCCTTTCCCAGTCCTAAAGCAATGGGTTAACCAGGCGGCGGCCGAAATAATAACACGCGGGATTGCTATAGTCGCGGATAGGATCCGGCTACTTGGTCTCGAGGTGGCATTGCACAAATGCGAGGCCATGGTCTTTCATGGCCGCGGAAACAAGCCACCGTCGGGATTCCAGCTGACGGTAGGAGCGGTTCGCATCGGCGTCGGGTCGACGATGAAGTACCTGGGAATCGTCCTCGACAGCCGGTGGAATTTCGTGGATCACTTCCGACGTTTGGCCCCCAAACTCGAGCGTAGGCTCTATGCCGGAGTTGTGCGGTCCATGGCCCTTTACGGGGCCCTTTTCAGGAAGCGGGCGGCGCGCCGCCCGCTTCTTGAACGCGCCCTAAAAGACCATTAGGGTTATCCGGAGCTACCGCACTATCTCCGGAGAGGCGGCGAGCCTCCTTGCCAGATTGCCTTCGTGGGATCTGGAGGCGATAGTCCTCGCGCGCCTGTACGAGTGGCGCGCGGAGGCACTACACCGGGGCTGGGACAATTTGCCGCCCAGCGGACAGACCTCTGGTGCGATCTCATGGTGGCATAGAGAGAGCGACTGTCGCAACCCCGTGCAGGGCACGCCACAATAGTGGCGGTAAGATCTCTCGCGTCCGGCCCTGGTTCAGTCCATGGTCTGGAGCGAGAGGGAATGGGAAGCGGTCACCTCCTTCTGCGAAGCAGTCATGCTAGCGAAGGAGGCGGCCGGGCGTTTGAGGGGAGAACCCCAAACCGACCCAGCCACCGCGGGAGACGCCTCGAACGTCGGGCGCCGCGAGACGACTCCCAGCCACCGTAGATGCGGGCCTGTGGACGATGAGCAACGTCAAGCTGTTACGTTGTAATTTTGCCTCGCCAATTGTGTCCCCTGACTGTACAAGTAAAATAAATTAATGCAACAAACGAATGAGTAATTTCTTCAACGCAAGCGTAGCGTTCCCTTTATCATGTTTTGTTCTATATATCATAAATTTGTGTCCTCTTGTCTTCTTAGTCACATATATCTGATAAAGATAGCTACTTTTAATTTCCAGAAAGAAAAGGAGCGAAACCTATCTTTTTCGAAATTCGAGTTACGATAGGAATGATACGACGGGTCAGGTTAGGAAGAGGGTTACGTTCGGAATAAATGTTATCCTTTTTTTCAAGTTCCTAACCTAACCCGCGACCGGGTCAGGTTTTCGGGTCAGGTTCGGAATAATCCGTAATGATCACGAAGGAAGTCGCGGGCAACAGCTAGGATTAACTATAAATAACTCACTCATCATGCTGTGCGATCATAAGCTCTAGTGAATATGATTGGTCCAAATAATGTTTAGTGATCTCTTCTGGTGTTGATCCTGGAGGGAATTTGTCGCGCGGTATTTCTGTGAATCTCATAGACATACCTGGAAATTGAAGTTGATGTTAGTACTTAAGTATAATTTTATTAAGCATTTAGGTACTTCTCTTGTAGAAGGCACTATGGCACGGAGCTGAATCGTGTGTGACAACAAACTAGCATATTCAAGGAACTATTGGATGTAGTACAATGGGCAGTGGACAACATCCTTAGATAACTTAGGCAGGTTTTTGTATTTGTTTTTAGGTTTTTAGTAACCATAAAGCAATTACGACGGCACAGCTGGCGCAGTGGCTGAGCGATCGACTGCTGCGCTGCATGTCGCAGCTTCATTTCCGCACGGAACAAATACTTGTATGGTAGTTATTTCGGGTCTGGCTGTTTGTGTACGTGAGTTTAAATGTTTGTAATCGCACCCACGGCCACGATACAGGAGAAATTCCTAGTGTGGGGCAACATTTCCATAAACAATTTGTATTACTGTTATTTTTATTTTAAACTGAATTGTTAAATAGTGTATGCCCTAGTGGGTAGTTTTTGAGGTACCATAAAATAACTGTAAGACCTATGTATTCACCAAATATCACACTAATAAATACTTTGACCTTGACCTTGACCTTGAACAAAAAAACCGCTCAAAAATAATACTACATAATTATTATTAATGTATAAGCTGTATAAGTAACAACCAAGAAGCTAATAGTTCTTTATGTTGGGGAAACAGGAAAATCAATGAATTCTTTGAATAAATTAGCTAATATTTGAATAAAAATGACTTTTACCTACAGCAAATTGTTGGAAATAACTAAATAAATTTACAGATACTACATAATTACAGTAATTTGTAGCTAAATAATAACAGCAACTTGAATCAATCTTCAGGTTAAGCTGTGCTTGCCTAGGTTAGTCTCTGGATGGGTTCCCACCATCCCACCACCACCCATTACGTACCCAGTTTCCTCCATACCTCTGAAAGCACTTAAGGCTGTTGACAATTGCAGAACTTTGACAGTTATTACGGGTAGTTAGTGGCCAAAAAGTTTGACAACCAGTTTTATCAAGGGGAATATAAACCATTACTAGTGTTAATATCGGAATATGGAGGTTATAGCTGCATCAGACTATCCTAGTCTGTAAGCTGAATCCAACATAGATGAGAAAAGACTAGGCAGATGATGACATGATATTTGTTAGTTATTTTTTTTAAATTGCATTGACTTGATTGAATTTGATGTATAACACACTAGCTAGCGCCCGCGACTTCGACCGCGTTATTTCGAAAAAAAAAATCTACCTCTGTGCCAAATTAAATCAATATCTGTTCAGCCGTTTTGACGTGAAAGAGTAACAAACATCCATCCATCTATCTATCCATCTATCCATCCTCACAAACATTAGCATTTATAATACAAGTAGGATTTTAGAAAAGGAAGATCTGCACAACTTCAAAACTTAAGTTTTTTTTTAAAGATTTTAACATAATATATGTAAGGCAATCTTAAGTTTTAAGTTACATGAATCATTATCATCTTGCAAAGCTTCTTCTCAACTATGTTGGAGTTGGCTTCCATTCTAACCAGATGCAGCTGAAGATCTTTAGAAAAGAAATA
Source organism: Ochropleura plecta (assembly GCA_905475445.1). Classification (NCBI taxonomy): domain Eukaryota; kingdom Metazoa; phylum Arthropoda; class Insecta; order Lepidoptera; family Noctuidae; genus Ochropleura; species Ochropleura plecta. Next base: position 12,079,741 of record FR997731.1, on the reverse strand, counting down.
AAATTTACCAGGTGCAGGTTTCAAATGTGGCAACATAGCATCTTCCCTTTCTTCTCTTGTAATCCTCTTTGCTCTTTTAGCATCTGACTGTCCAGCAGCCGGTTCTTCCTTTTCATTTCCAGATTCTTTTGTGGACTCATCTGTACTATCCTGGCTTTCCATGGAGGCTGTTGGCTTTACTCCCCGTGGTCTCTCTTCATCGGTCATTGATAGAAGTTCCACTGATGCTCTGATCATACCATTTTCTGGGGATAGCTTTGTGGCTAATTCAGCTGTAATTTTAGATAAATTGATAAGAAAATGTGTCTTGTTTAGAGTACTAGCTTGTATACAAAAGTGATACTAATGAGCTAGTTACTGTAATCCCTGTGTAATACAGGGACGAGGAATACATAATAAGGTATTCCTCATTGTTGTAGTAATTGTGACCACACTGTATAAGAGCCAAGTATGGTTATGTTTATTTGGGTGCACCATAATAAATTTTGCAGCAGTAATTTCAATTATAGAAAATAAAGAAGCATAGAAACACTAACTTAAATTTGATTCCATTTTGTAACTAACCTGGTATTTGAGAAGTCAGTAATTTCCATTTCTGCCATATCTCATAAGGATAAGGTGCGAGATGCCGGTCCAGATTAAACAGGTTGTCTTTAAGTCGTTGAATGCTTTCATCTGTAATCTCATCTTTACTCATGTCCTCTGTTTTTTTGTCCCACATTTTGACTAGAAACTCCTTTTTATGGAAGTAATGCATAAAACCTGATCTGGAATTGTATGAAAAAGATAATATCAGTTTTATTGGTTAGCAGAATGCTTATTTATATATATGATGCCATGATTCAAGAGTATATTATTTAATTATATAGATAAATTCAATTAAGAGTGAGATATTATAAGTTCAAATTAAAAATGTAAATGCCCAACACTATTATATAGACCATTTGAGTTAGGAGTTGTTGTTCAGGATCCTATAGAATATTCAAAATCTATGGCACTAGAGGTATTTTGTATTCACACATATAAAGCGTCTGTTTAAACAGACGCTTTATATAGATCGCTTTATGCAGATGCATTAATGCATCTCTATTATCTATTTAATTGTGATACTGGCTATAACAATATTAGTTTTAAGGAGTATTCATAACTTAATCAAACCATGAGTAACATTAAGATTTGTTAAAGAAGCAAGTTTAATTTACTAGATGGCTTGCCAGGTAATCTATATTTTGTCTCACTTTCAAAATATATAGACCAGCCTTGCTGAATCACAATGATAATCACTCTGTGTGATTGACATTTTGATTTCAACTGATAATTTGGTACCTATGCAGTATGTTGGCTGGGTTGAAAGTTCTGTATTTCTTCTCTAGTCTATAATTATTATACTTAATCCATGAACGTTTTAAGCTTCATGACATAATGTGTAATTCTTATAGTTCGAAAAGAAAAAAGTATGGGTTGACCTTGAAAGATAACACTTGTGCAATTAATTAAAGCCCAGTCCGACTTGGAATCAAGATATTATTCGTACTCTATTATTACATTTTGTGAAGATGAATTAAAAAAAAAGCATTTTACGAGTTGTGTATGTTTTAGTCTCTGTTTACAGCATGTAAAATTGATTATTTTGCTGCTGCATACCATGTTTCACTGATAGGGGTTGTTAGAAGAAGCACTTACCTTGGTGAGACATCTCCGGTTCCTTTGCTGACTCCAGAGAAATGAATATAGTGTAATCCAGGCGGTATCATCTTAATTCCGCGAAAATCCTCTTCTGTATTCCAACATTGCATATCGATACCAAATTGTGTTTCCTGAGGCACTCCGAGGAAAACAAACGTTCCTCCTTCAACCAAAAGCTTTTTTGCAGTTTCTTGATCCATTTTGTACTGTCAACCCAACGCAAATCAATAAAATGTGATAAAAATACAACCAATCAATATGTTTACATCCGGGAAATGTCAATTTGTTTGACATTTGTCGTGCTCCAGGATGAATTATGTGAGGTCGTCGAACAATGCATAATTTTCTTTTTTTTTTTTTTTTTTTTTTTTTTTATTTATTATTCAAAGCACATAATTACAATACAATTTAGGAACTACAACATACCAACACAAACCATCGAGGGTTTAACAGCGGTATGCCAGACACGGCAACTCGGTGCCATAATATTAAAATAAAAAATAAAACAAATATCCATATACCTACTTACATTGAAAATACACTTAATAACAATTTAAAAAAAGTTATTTCTTTTAGGTGTTTTACAACGTTTTACAAAATTGAAAATATCATAAAATTGAAAAATATTCTAATAATTTAGCCTAACATATAATCTTAATTTTTGTCAAGTATTTCAAAGATTTCAGCTAAAGAGTATTTTTAACGGAAGTTGAACTATTTCAAAAGTGATTCTGGAACGCAGCGTGTAAGGTGAAAAAAAGGCGGGATTTGAAATGGTTTTGTGATTTTCAATAAAAGACTCCCTGGATTCGAACAAGTGCTAGTTCGAATCCAGGGACTCTTTTATTGAAAATAACAAAACCATTTTAAATCCCGCGTTTTTAATATTATTTTGTTATAGGTATATTAATGAAGAAAATGTAATTTTTTATATTTATGTAACCGTTTTTTTCTTCAGATGAGTAATCAATTAATTTCTCGTTTCGTTTGTCGTCTCATTTTCCTTCTTTTGCCCTTTGTGTTCCGGGGCCGCGGTATCTATTTCGAACAACCCGCAGCGCCGGTAGGCAGTGGCCCTGGCTGGCCCCTCGGCTTTCCTGACATCTCTTTGAGGCGCTGGTGGAACACGGACGTGCCGTATTTATGTACAAGGTTGTCCTGACAAATTAAAAATAGATAAAACAAACAATACAGTCAAAATCGGTCGAGCTAGTTATACATGCTGTATCGACCCCTAATATTATAACTTCGTGTTAGTTGTTACGCGCCTTAGGCGGCCGGAGCTGACACAGCATTCACGGTAGCGCCGGGATGTTATGGCTAACGCCTGGCGACACGCATCCATAGAGATAAGGACTTAGACTAAGAACATTGTATTAGCTTTAGTTAGAATACCATTCAGTCTTAAATTAAACCTTTTCGCGACAAGACTCCTGTCGTTTATTTTTAAAAACCTTCGGCAGTGCCTCCGGGATTTAACTGGCGCAGCCGGTAGGATATCCGTTTTCTAAACGCTGTATTCGAGTACACAAAAATCGGTCTCGCGCGCGGCTTCGGGTATCCTCGAACCAAATAAATAAGTTTACCACGTCTGGCGCCGAAGGTTCCTGTCCACGGCACGAGCAGCTCTACGGGAAGGCATGGGATCGAGCAGACTGTAAGTAGACCTTTTTACTATCCTGTCTCGTCCTTGTTATTTCCTGTGTTGCTCCTGTAGGACTTATTGCGTAACTTTTAAACTAAAATCGTTGAAAGTTATTTGACTTCTGCACAAAATTGGCAGGCCTATTTTTAAGTATAATTTTATAATATAAAGTGTTTAAGTAAACTAATTTGATTAAAATGCCGGATCAAGTCGGAGTAACTGTCCAAATGATCCCTAAAGATATTTTAAGTTTAATTCCTAAGTTTGATGGTGACAAAAGTATACTAAATTTGTTTATAAAGAAAAGTGAATATATTTTAAGAAATTTTAACGGCCCTAATAGTGCTGTTCAGACTACTTATAACTTCCATGCTATCACTAGTAGATTGTGTGGTAGAGCAGCGGCTCTATTAGGTGAAAGAGAGGATATAAACACATGGGACCAACTAAAATCTATTTTGATTCAACATTTTGGTGACCCCAGGAGGCCTACCATGAACTGTTATTGCGATTCAATTGATGACCTAAAATAAACTGGTTTGCTATTTCATACCACAATATCCTTAATACGATCCAGTTAAGGCAACGCCAAAACAAGTCGACAATTGCTTCTCAAACTGTTTTCGTTCATTCATTTTTCATACCATGACGTGCCCTATCAACCTGAAATGGATAACTTATGTGTCAAAATAACTAATTCAAAAAAAGTTGCTATTGCTTGGCGTGAAATGAGTCATTTTGTTAATAACTTTATAAAACTTGTGATAATATACGTAATTCAAGGTATTTCAGCCATTATTCGTATTACTTATTAATATAACTTCAAATAATACTAATAAAATTAAGTAAAGAACTCACAACAATTAAAAGAAGGATGGTCATTTCGTACCAGACTACGAAATGATGGCGTCCCAACATGCCATATATGTATATGAAAAATACCGGTATTTTTTAAGGTCTTAAAATACACTAGAAACATCTTTTTAAGTAGCCACAAAAAAAAATCTATTTATTTTAGTTAGTAGAATAGTTGTTGACTGCAATTGAATACAATTAGTGTGCAGGCATTAAATTAATTAATATACTGATTTTTATTACGGATTCTTGTCATAAAAAATAATTATGTAAGATCAACGTTTTGTTCAACTACGTATAACAGAACGTCATTTGACATCGACAGGTTACTTAGTCTGTGGACATCGACATGAAAATATGGTTTATCTGAGGACTTGAAAAAAAAAAAGTCAAATCTAGCGTCTATAGAAATTTGGCCATTGTTCTTTCAAAACTGACAAAAGTAGAGGTGCGTTCCTAACTCGTCTTAATCAATTTATTTTAACAACAACACTAAGCAAACCTTTTATATTTCTTAATTAAATAATTATATAAACTACTATTATTTAATGAGTACTAAATATGGCGTAATGGTATATAATTTGAAGCTAGAAAACGTAATTTGAAAATGTTTTTGTTGTAATTTTTATACAGATTTTTAGTTTCGAAACGCAACGCATATGGTGCGAGTAAAAGAGACAGACTTATGCAACGTCTGTATAGCGTCATCTCTTTCTCACACCGCGGACCACAGACAAATTTCGATCTTTCATTCAGTCGGTGAAGATTCAAACTCCTGTCAGCTAAAGGCACTTCATGGTACGAATCTGCGCAATTTAGTTTAGGTACTTATACTGGATTACATCGGAAGTGAATGGTTAACTAAAAGTTGATGGTAGGCCTACTGATCAGAGGACTGCGTGGCAATTGAGCTAGAAAATTTAAAAATAAAATCTAATGAAACTTATCTGGAATTCTGTAACAGAATTCAGCAAATACGCAGCACTCTGATCTCCAAGGTCAATTTGCTCGCTAATGAGGAAATGAAAGCAGCAAAAATGGTAATTTACAATAACTTGTCTCTTAACGTGTTTTTATATAATCTGCCAGAGGATTTAATTAGAATCGTAAGACTCAAAAGTTGCACAAGCTTAGAAAGTGCGCTCAGTGTCGTAATGGAAGAGGTCAATTTTCAATTTCAGTATAACGCAATAAATAAAAGTAATACTAAAACAGCCCAGCCACCTCCGAATACTAACCATCAAGGTTTTAAATTCCAACCTCCAATGAGACCTTATGTTCCAGCCGCAAATAATTTCGGTTATCCGGTTAACCAAAACTTTAAGTTTGGAGTTCCGCATCCGCCCCAAAATAATTTTAGGTCGGGTTTCAATAACAACTATAGATTTGGTGTACCTAACCAAACGTTTCCCAAACCGGGTATGCAACAGCCTCAATTCTATACACCAGTGTACATTTCAGGCGGTCCGCCGAATCAGAACAATTTTAAATTTGGTATCGGACCTCAACAAGGATCTAGACCTCAACTTAATAACGCGCAGAATAGACCCAATCTTAATCCACCAAACCAGCAATTCAAATTCGGTATACCGCCGCAATATCAACCACAACGTAATTTACCCCAGCCACAACACACTGATGTGTCCATGCGCACTGTCCGCCCCCTTAGAAATAATATGATTAAAAATAACTCCGATGACGAGAATACGCTTCACTTGTATAATAATAATAATGAAACACAAGTAGTCCAAGACCTGGATTTCCAACCTGACTACGTAAACTGTGCAAATAATGTACACCTTACTGATAGTTACGAACACACCGCCTATGACAATAATTTCTACTTCGAAAATGTGGAGCCTATTTCCAACGAGACTACAAACCAAGAAGAATACGTAAATTTTCCTATGATAGCCTCGGGAAACGATCACCCGAAGTAATCAATTTAAATTGCAATAGTATAAATCGATCACCAGTCACCACACATCTATATCCCAGAAATTAATGCCCGCCTAATGATTGATACCGGAAGTACACGAAGCTTTATTAGCCCAGGAAAAGTCGATCAATACTTTTCTGCCTACAAATATTACGAACCATTTGAAGTTATCAGTACACATGCACGTAGCTCACACGACCAAGTTATAGACATACCCTTACTGAAAACCTTCAAAAGTTTCCTCAAACACAAATTCTATGTTTACGATGTCGATAGCCGATACGACGGATTAATAGGTTCGGACCTATTAAAAATGTTAGATACAACAATAGACATGAAGACGCAAATTTTAAAAACACGAGATACAGAAATACCTATAGTATACAGCCTCACATGTGAAATCACTTTAGACCCTCGGACTGAAACAATAGTAAAAGTACCAACCGACCTAAGTAACGGTGATGCAATCATTGACTTTAAAAATTTCGGTAATGACGTACGTATGCCTAGCGCTATAGTTACATGCATAGATTATTTTGCGACAACCGTTATTCAAAATGCTTCACAAAATAGCGTGACTATTACGTTTACTAAGCCTTTGACTACAACTAAACTTAATGACACGAATACCTGTGAAATAAACGTAACATCGGATAAGTTACTAAATAACTATGAAATTGATGAATTACTGAAACAAAACTTAGCTAAATTACGATTAGATCACACCAATTTAGAAGAACGCGAGGCTATAGAAAAACTTTGTTTTGAATATAGGGATATAAATTTTATTGCGAACATCTCCCCTTAACATTCACAAACCAAGTAAAGCACCAAATCCGGACTACAAACGAAGAGCCTATTTTTATTAAACCTTACCGACATCCACCGTCACAAAACGCTGAAATACAAAAACAAGTTGATAAATTATTACAGGATAATGTAATTCGAGAGTCCTTTTCGCCATGGAGTGCCCCTGTGCACCTAGTCCCCAAAAAGGTGGACGCTTCGGGTGAACGTAAATTCAGAATGGTTATAGACTATCGACGTTTAAATGACAAAACGACCGACGACAAGTACCCCTTACCAAATATTAATGACTTATTTGACAAATTAGGAAAGTCATCATGGGCGTAGCCAGCCTTGGGCTCAGGGTGGGGCAGCAGTCAACCTATCCCCCCCCCCCCGGTATTTTTTTTGTAACTTGAGCCGTTTGGACTCTGCGCCTATGCCAATTTGTTAATCTGTAAATTTAAAGGTTCATATTTTCAGATACAGAAAATAAACAATTACACACAGGATAGATAATAAAATTTTATTTATGAGTCGGTGTTTATAAATTTAAGTTTTAAATAACTTTATAAGTAACGAGCTTTTGCCCGCGGCTTCGTTCGCGTTAAATTCGGGGGGGGACAGTTCCCCTTTCCTGACAGGTACCTGCTACCTGTAGTTTATGTCCTAGCGCCTTTTTTTGGGGTGGGAATTCATCAAATAACTTCCCCCGCTCTGGGCGGAGCGGGGGGGTGTGTCAGACTTTTACTGACTAAAACCCAACCATGTTTCTTCTATTGCCCTTTGCGTTCCGGGGCCGCGGTATCTCTTTTGAACAACCCGCAACCCCGGCAGGCGGAGGCTCTGGCAAGCCCCTCTGCTTTGCTGACATCTCTTTGAGGCGCGCGAGAACGCGCCGTCGACACGGCCTGTCGTCAATCGACGGACGGACGGTGAGCTACCCATTGCTCACTGTCCACAGGCCCGTATCTACGGTGGCCGGGAGTCGTCTCGCGGCGCCCGGCGCCCTGGGCGTCTCCCGCGGCGGCTGGGTTGGCTTGATGTTCTCTCCCTCTAACGCCCGGCCACCTCCTTTGCTAGCATTATTGCTTCGCAGAACGAGGTGACCGCTTCCCATTCCCTCTCGCTCCGGACCATGGAGTGAACCAGGGCCGGACGAGAGAGATCGCCGCCGCCGATCGCCTCCACGAGGGCACGGCGGTGCTCCGCCCCGCGCTGGGCAGACCACTACTGTGTGCTCCACCGTGTCGTCCGGGCGATCGTCACAATGGTGACACCCGGGCGTTTCCTCCCGCCCGATTATGTGCAGGAACCTCCCGAAACTGCCGTGTCCGGTGAGGACCTGCGTTAGGCGGTAGGTGAGGACGCCATGACGCCTCTCCAGCCACTCCTCAAAGAGGGGACTTACCGCTACTGTTGTAGCGTGCCCTGCACGAGGTTGCGACAGTCGCTCTCTCCATGCCACCATGAGATCGCACCGGAGGTCTGTCCGCTGAGCGCCAATTTGCCGCGGTAGCGGAGTTTCCCCCCGGTGTAGTAGTGCCTCGGCGGGCCACTCAAACAGGCGGCCGAATGTCGTAGCGCCTTAGTTATTGTAATAGCAATGCTAAGTTTTCCCTTTTCGTCCCTCTTTCTCCCTCATATCTCAATATTTAAAAAAAAAATAGCCTATGTCCGTCTCCATGGTGCCAACTATCTCTGTACCAAAATTCATCAAAATCGGTTCGGTCATTTAGGCGTGAAGCCGAAACAAACTCACTTTCGCTTTTATAATATTAGTAAGGATATTACTTCAAGAGAAGCCGGCCTGGGTTCTGGCAGAACCTATTTAGCACTTCTACAAATTTATTCTTTGATTCGGCGATCCTCGTTCTGTGCACAGTTAGCATGCACAGGCCGCTTAGACGATTTTCGCTCATGGTTGAGCAAAGCCATGTTTTAATTTTGACCCGCCGTAATGTGCTGAATGATCGATCTATAGTACAGGTCGTAGGCTGGGCAAGAAAATAGCGAGCGCAGTTTTTACGCCGGGATAAAATTACTTTTCCGAAATCTTGATCAGATCCGCCACTTCCATCTCCTTCAATGCATTAATTTCCGTATTTTTATCTTCCCACATGTTATCCTTACGGAGGCGTTGAGCCGATTCTCGGAAGAATTTTATTATTTCTTTTATTGTGCCGATTGCATTATGTATAGCGGCCATTTGATTTAAATCATTAACCACTAAATTTAATTTGTGGCTGGCGCAGTGGAAAAATAGGGCTATTTTATATTTTTCTCGTAGCAGTTTTTGAACGCCACCATCTTTACCCGACATTGTGGGCACCCGTCATAGCCTTGCCCCACACACTATTCTGGATTCAGGCACGTTCACGTTTATGATATTATGATTGAAGTAAGTATAAGATTTTTTTTTTTAATTAGGCACCTTGTTGCTCAGAGCCAGGGTGGGGCAAGCGCCCCAGCTTGCCCCAGTGTGGCTACGCCCATGAAAGTCATCTTACTTTAGTACGCTAGACCTCGCTAGTGGTTATCACCAGATAGAGATAGACAAACAAGACAGACAGAAAACCGCGTTTACAACCCCGTCAGGACACTTTGAGTTTACCCGCATGCCATTTGGGCTTAAAACCGCACCTGCAACTTTTCAACGCGCAATGGATAACGTGCTGAGAGGGTTGCAAGGTATCCATTGCCTTGTTTATTTGGATGATATAATAATATATTCGAATAGTTTACAAGAACACATTGAAAAGTTAAGAAAGGTATTTGACCGCCTTAGACAAAATAACCTCAAAGTGACACTAGACAAATGTGAGTTTCTGAGAAAGGAGGTACTTTACTTGGGACACAAGATTACTGAACATGGCTTAGAACCCAACGATGACAAAATCAGAGCAGTACTTAACTTCCCACTTCCCCGCACACCCACTGAAATCAAAAGTTTCCTTGGCCTGGTTGGCTATTATCGAAAATTTATAAAGGATTTTTCTAAAATCACACAACCTCTTACTTCATGCCTGAAAAATAAAAATAAAATAGAAATTACTCAACCATATATCGATGCTTTTCAAAGATGCAAAGAACTATTAGTCAACGCTCCTATACTACAATTCCCTGATTTTTCAAAGCCTTTTATCCTAACTACAGACGCGTCAAATTACGCCATAGGTGCTGTCCTTTCACAAGGAGTTGTTGGAAATGAAAAACCCATTGCATACGCCAGCAGGACATTAAATGAGGCGGAGACACGGTATAGTACTATAGAAAAGGAATTGCTAGCCATAGTGTGGGCAGCAAAACACTTCCGTCCATACTTGTACGGACGCAAATTTACAATATACACCGATCACCGACCGTTAGCGTGGCTTAATTCAATCAAAGAGCCGAATAGTAAGCTAACTAGGTGGAAACTAAGGTTAGCCGAATTTGATTTCGATATAAAATACAAGCAAGGTAGTCAGAATAGCAACGCAGACGCCTTGTCTCGGATAAAATTAAATGTACTTACCAACCAAGATAATAACACATCCTTACAGGGTAACGTAGGTGATACTGAAAGACCTGATAGTCCAATATCAATATCGGACTCTTCAGAAACATTGACTGCCTCGTCACCTTCAGACATTATGTCATCTTATCCAGTCCGAGCATCTTCCTCCAGCACCCTCACAGCGGATTCATTACCTGAAACAATACACTCAGCACGAGATATCGATACAAACGGCATCCCTATCCTAGATGAAGCTGTAGACACGAAGCCCCATCAAGTTCTTGTTTTTACCTGGAACAGAAATCAATTATCAGTAAAAGATTCATCACGTGATAAACAAAAAATTTTCGAGATACACTTACCTGTAGATAATCCACACTTAGTAAAACAATTCCTTCTGGAATACATACAACCTAAAATAAAATATTTCTTTTATTTTGAGGATCAAATACACCGTAGCCAGTTTACAGACGCTGTTATTAAACTGTTTAAAAAGGATACTGTTAAAATTTACGAATGCACTAAAAGAGTTATATATGTAGAGGACGAAGACGAACAACGTTCAGTCGTACTTACCTACCATCATGGTAAAACCAGCCATCGCGGCATCAAGGAAACTCTCATGAAAATAAAGCGAAACTACTTCTGGAAAAATATGGACGTAACTGTTGCCACGGTAATAAATTCATGTGAAACCTGTAAAAAACTAAAATACGATCGTAAACCCTTGAAACCAGTATTACAGTTAACACAAACACAAACGAAACCCTTTGCTGAAATATTCATAGACCTTTTCTCAGTAGAAGGGAAATACTTTTTGACAATAATAGACGCTTTCAGCAAATTAGGACAGGCTTTCATACTCTCAAACCGATCCACTCCTGAAGTAGTCCGTGCATTAATTAAATATTTCTCGTTCTATGGCGTACCAAACCGGATAAGTGCCGATCCTGGAACCGAATTCAACAATACCTTGTTTAAAGAAACACTTCAATTTTATAAAATTGATCTGCACATAGGTACAGCACATAACCCTAATTCTATGGGTTTAATAGAACGCTTCCACTCAACCATCTTAGAAATATATCGTATTGCAAAATATGAGCACCTAATTACTGATGCTGCCGACGTAATGACGTACGCGATTATGTCCTACAATCAAACTATACATTCGACAACAGGTCTTACGCCTTTTGAAGTTGTTTTTGGACACACCGATTCGAATAGCACCTTCAAATTCAAATTCATTTATTAATTTTGTGAACACAGGGTACAATATTATGATGTTATATAAAAAAATTTGATCCTTACAATGTCCCGCCGAAAGGCATACAAAATGATTAATTAATTTAATTGTTCATTCAGATAAAGAATAAAAAATATTACAAAATTACTAATAAAAAAAAATGTTAAGTATGTCTAAATTAAAATTAAATGTCAATAAGTAGTGTCATAGTCAGTTTCCTGAGGCATGCCAGATTCGATTTTAATGTCATCACCTTAATATTATTATTCAATTAAATGTCAATATTAATTAATAAATTTATCATTCAGGTATTCATTGATAGAGTAATATGCCTTATCATTCAACAATTTAAAAAGCTTACGTTTAAAATGGTTCATGCTGTTATGGGCTATTTGGTTTGGTAATTTATTAAATAGTTTTGGAGCCTCGCAGTTAACTTTAATAAACAATATACGCAACAATTAGTTAACGATCACATGAAGCGAACTAAGTATCTCTACCACTACTTAACGGATAAAATAATAGCAAACAAAGAAAAGGTCAAAGAAAAGCGTGATGGTGAAACATCGTTCGATATACAAGAAGGAGACACTGTATTCATAAAAGGAGTAAACATTAGACGAAGTAAAGACAAACCTCGTTTTCAAAAAGCACAAGTATCAGGCGAAATCGTTAGGAACATTTGTCCTGTTAAAATAAATAATCGTGACACAAAAGTGACACTTAAGGACATTAAACGACCTCCACAGGTTCCTCCTCGTGCTCCTGGCCCTGACCTCCAGGATACACACCCTTCAACTTCAAAGGATAGATAAGAACCCTGGCGTATTGATTCTGAAACAAGGTCAAGCTAGCGTAAGTTACAATAAGTGGACTATTATTAAGGTTTTAGATTTAAGTTTGATTCATGAGGATTTAGAATCTAATATTAAAAGATATGCAAACTTTAATGAATATATACAGAAACATTTAGGAAATGACACCTCGAATTATCAGCTGTTTGATGTAAAACTCCAAACGGATTACGTTATGAACAGTAGCATAGAAAAATTTAAGCAGTTAGCCCCATCGATGAGGATTAAACGTGGAATTCTTAACCCTCTAGGATCTATTATTAAGATTATTACCGGTAACTTAGACAATGACGACGCTAGCAGATATGATAACATGATTGATAATATAAAAACACGTCAGGATGCATTAGCAAACAAGGTAACGCTTATAACAGAAATTTCTAAAGCTTTAGTTAAAATAACGAACTCTACTAAAAACAATTTCATTAAAATTGAAGAAGAAATTTGGGAAATAACAAAATTAATTAATCAGAATAGCATTAAAATTACCACACATAACTTTGTAAATATCTATAATCTATTTTTACACAATTTTCAACTATTGTACAGTCGACTGAATGAGATTGAAATTTCCATCACATTCAGTAAATTAAAAATATTACACCAGTCTCTGATAAAGTCTGATGAGTTGTTCAAATCATTAAAGTTCATAGAAAAATCTAATAAACTAATGTATGAAGTAAGCTATGATAACTTAGTTAAGTTGGAACAGTGTATCGAAATAAAAGCTTATTCGAAGGGAAGTCAAATAACATTCATTTTAGAAATACCTATAATCAAAGATGAAATATATACGTACTACAGAGCAATCCCCATACCTATTACCAATCATTTTAACCAGACCACAATCATAATTCCCAAATACCCCTACCTCTTAGTAAAAGGGTCCGAAATAGTCTCGCTCTCCCAGCCTTGCTACGAACTCTACGGGGCGAAGTTCCTGTGCTACGAGGACGAGTCCCAGCTGCCAATGGAAGACACCTGCATAACCGCATTAATGAGATTCTCCCATAACACAAACTCCTGTTATCCCGTACCAGTTGAAATTCACACTCTTACAATGCATATGTAACATCTACACTACGCTTCGGAGTTCTGTACTGGGGAAATTCCACAGATAACGACATCGCATTTAGGACACAAAAGAAATGCCTAAGATCTGTTTTCAAACTAAAATCAACAGATAGTTGCTTGCCATTATTCAAAAAATATAACATACTTACCCTACCGTGTTTGTTTATTTATGAGACAGCAGTCTTTGTAAAATGTAACCCACAGTTATTCGAATCACTGAAATCTAAACGCCGTAATAATGAGATTTGTGCCAATACACATAACACTGCACTTTACACAAAAAGTTTTCTGGGTATGACACCCAGAATATACAACAAAATACCTAAGCCCATAAGAGAAAAAAAAGAGTTCAATGAGTTTAAAAAGTCCTTATTCAAATATTTAACTGAAAAGGCATACTACAGTATTAAAGAGTATCTGGATGACGATACAAGCTCAGTGTATTAGACAGGTAAAAATTAATATGTGCACTATGATGTAGTTAATCTGTAGATACTAATTAATGTTGATGTTCCTTAACAATATTAAATAGATAATCTATTACCTACAGAATAAAAAATGTTAAATTTAATTTGTAATTTTTTAAGGCAGGTTGCTGCTAACCTAACCCTTTTGTAATTGAATTTTAATTTTGTTAAATATTTGTACGCCGCTTACGGCAAAACATGGAGATACCTACTTTATATTTACACCTTTTACACCTATGTTTAACAAATAAAAACCTTTGACTTTGACTTTGACTTTGACTTTGACTTTAAAATACAACCTGTGGGGAAAAGGCGTTGGATTATCTATAGTAGAGCCGAAACTATACTATCAGAGATCTGCAATAACGAGATAACGAAAGAAGAAATAAAAGGTACTTACTCTCTTACCTTGGATGGACACTGCGATGTCAAGATAGGTAGAGTTACCCTAAGATCTAATCAAACTACAACAAGTAATATCGACTCTTCGAAATTACCAATTGTCAATCTTCCTGATGTAACACCCATCGAGCCACACCTGCAACGCAAGCCTATCAATTTGGAGACTAGTGATTTAACAAATCTGCAACACCTAAATAACTTATTGGAAGTTAGTAGAAGTGAAGTGAAAATCGACAGTGAAAAGTCAATTAACGTGAAAAGTGTTAGCGTCGGCACTCTAGTGTTATATATTATTATAGTTTTAAGCATTCCTGTATTCATAGCTCGTAAGTACGAAAAAAACATAAAAAAATGTTTGTGCCGAAATGATCGGAGTGACAATGATCATCCCAATGATAATCATCCCTCCGATAATTTCGAACTTATGGGGGGAGGAGTTATACATGCTGTATCGACCCCTAATATTATAACTTCGTGTTAGTTGTTACGCGCCTTAGGCGGCCGGAGCTGACACAGCATTCACGGTAGCGCCGGGATGTTATGGCTAACGCCTGGCGACACGCATCCATAGAGATAAGGACTTAGACTAAGAACATTGTATTAGCTTTAGTTAGAATACCATTCAGTCTTAAATTAAACCTTTTCGCGACAAGACTCCTGTCGTTTATTTTTAAAAACCTTCGGCAGTGCCTCCGGGATTTAACTAGCTGTTCTTATGTGATGGTTTTCCAAAATCAAAATACAACCATTTATTATCAATCATGCAAGGTTTCTGAATATTTATGCATGAACCTTATTCTTTACTTAGTTATATATATTTTTAATACCCTAATCACATAGGCAGTTGCCATATCTACGTCAATACGGGGGGCAATCAAATTTTAAAACGTCTCGTAATTTCCAAAAACTCTATGAACAATATAAGATAGGTATGTATGTAATATTCATAATTATTATATTGTCAGTTGCGTTATAATCTTAAGAATAAGTACCTGAATTGCTTCTTCCACTGGCTTCCGACACTAGACCGATCACTTACTTCCATCACTGGTTCGAAAACTTGCTTATATCACTGGTTCGAACATTTGCTTCCGTGGCGAGCACTTGCTTCCTTGTACGATAGCACTTGCCTTTTAGTACTAGCGCGAGCACGTAGGTACCCCAACATTTGCGAGTGCTATATACCTACAAACAAATTGATCGCAGTGTAAACCGGAAGACTCAGGAAAAGCACAGTAGCTGAATACAAATGTCTTACATGGAGCGACTAGGTAGGTACCTACCTGAAGCTCCAAAACCCAGTTAGTACCTACTCGAGTGGTACTGAGTTAGTAGTAGTAGGTACTTCTACTACTATACTTCGTATTACCCATAATACAATGATCCTTGGTAAGATTGGTGGTAGGTAAGTACCTACCTACCTACCTACTGAACTGCACAATATACTACCCATTTTCACCTATTCATGCTTGACTTGTTCCAACCACAGCTTTGTCTTTCATAGACTGGAAATGTACCTATTTACAATTGTACATAGTTTAGGAAGTTTTATCCTATCTACCCACCGACTCAACCCCCTATGAACCGATATTAAAAATCCGCTAAGGGCTCATACATACGTACGAAAATTGCGCCGATCCCAAAGAGGTTTGTTTTCCACTTGTGATTTCGTCAGACGAGCGAGCACACTCGTTCGAATAGTTTGCGTTCGTTGAAAAATTTCCACCGAAATTTTAGTCAGATTTTTTTTCGAGTTTTCACGTCGAGAGGTTAACACAGAAAGCTAGATGTCGAGCATTACGCAGCACCTGCAGTTTTGTTTTAGTACTGATTTTTTTTGACTAATTATTTTCAACAGGTGACGAATTCAGCGTCTCGAGCACCACTAGCGGCGGCGAGACGGAGCGGCAATCAGAAAAGCCTTTTAGTTTAGCTGTCGCTTGCAATTAGTGGATTTCATGTACTCGTACCTACCGACTATCCTACTAACTACTTGCCTAAAGTGAATTATGCCTTTATCTCGTGGTTTTAATTATTGTCGTATCATTAAAAAACATTTGAAGACAAAGAACAGAAAATGCCAAACGGTTGTTACGTAGAAAAACAATTTTCACGGTTGTCCTATTTTTCCAAATGCGTATAAAGATGTCTTCAAGCTTGAAGCTCTGCGTTTGGAACTTCGTTGCTTTTCATTGCTGTCATGTCGGCGATGGTTGAGTGGTGTTGGTTCTGTAGTGTCTGTCCGTCAATCGGTCTGACTCTCGTCTGGGTTCAAAAATTGGCTTGCTTCAAAATTCATCAATTTGAGTGATGAATATTGAAGTGAATCAATGCCAAACGTTGTCACATGCATATTAATGTTTTTTGTAGTTCAAATTTCTTGATCAATGGAGAAAACGACCTCAGTTATCTATCTCAAGCTATATTGATACTCTCATAATAAGTGAAGAACACAAAATGATTGATACGAGGTTGATAGTTGTTCCTTGCCGTTGCATTAATTCCAGTTCACTTATAATTATTAATGAACATTATAGGTAGATTGGCGGCATAGTATGGTTTGGCCATCGCATTGTAACGAAGATGGAAATACCAATGGCAGTTGTATTCTTCATAGGGCTTCCATAATAGGAACTAAGGTGGGGTCGGATAGTAGTCGCTAATGCAAAATGCTGGGGTAAGGTAATTTTTCCATTAACCAAAAACAAAGTGAGCAAAAACCTGGCAATCGGTACGATATAGGTAATCGAATTACTGACCGTCCTTTTACACTACAGGGTCCCGATATATCCGATTTTTGATAACGCTGACGAATAGAGACGCTCAGTGGGTATACACCTGGGAAATTAGGATGTAAATTTCCATTCGCTCGCTCCCGTGGACCTATATTCACGGATTCTTTGTTTTCATCGGAAATTTAAGGATACGGGGTCTCAGGGGCCCATCCGCGCGTAGACAGCAGGATTGGACCTCGAGGGATGATGAAAACTGAGAAAAACACATCGATGCCATGTTAGGTACCTGAATATCGCGCCTTCTTTCTCTTATGTGTTTAAATATGTAGTAACATGGCGTAAATTGAAAACAAGTATGTTACAAAGATTAACAAACATCAAACAAACATTAAAAAACAAATTAAAAGCTGTTCTCCTTAAAGAGTTTGGCGCAGGCTGGGGAAATACCCACTAATTAACTTTTTATTATTGTTTTTTTCTATGTTTTCTAGTTCTTAAGTTTTTGTATTTTTTTAAATTATATGGCACCACCACGTGAACCAATTTAATAAACAAGCGCTAATCCCGCTAAATACTAAATGCACAACAACTTTGGTCCACAAATAAATGATTTATTTATTATTATTATTACATTAGTATGGTCCCAATCGTTAATATTCCTTAATCGTTAATGGGGGGGGGGGGGGCAAATGACAGTTGAATAAAAAGTTAAAAATCTACCATTGTCATTTTGTATATCTATCTACTGTCAGCTTTGACTGGCCTTCCCCATTAGTTGACTTTCGAGTTTTAGAGTCAACGAAAACCATCTTCAATTTTAAAGTGCGCTGCTTTTGTTTCAGTGTCCTCTAAAAGTTAGCTGATACTAGATGTCTCGTCAAATTGTCATCTATAATCACAGTTTTGATTATTTGAACTAATTACTATAGCTTTGTTGTACAACATTTGAAGCTGGAATTATAAATGATAATGTGACATTACATTTGAAATTTAAAAAAATAAACTATCTTGGACGCTTTGGCTGCCACCGTTCATTTAAATGAAATCAAAAGCATTTATTTCAAGTGGGCCAGTTACTTTTGAACTGTCGATTTAATGATACAACAAAAATTAAGCCACAATCTCAGTCATTATTCTATACCCTATAGTACAAATTACACTCGAGCTGCATTTCACCAGAATTTTCCTCTCAACCACTTTCAGAACACCTGTCAAAGTTACTTAATACGTACGTAGCTAAACATACATTGCTATAATAACTTGGTAACCTGTACATTGATGTACATCGACATCACGTCTCGGAACCACTCTGGAGACATGAACACTATTAAAAGTTCGCCTAACTCTGCGAGAGTAGCGACGCAACTAGTTTATGTTAGAGACCTATCTAAACACCAAATAGCCCCGGAGATGTAATTCTTACAGGGAAAGGCACAATGGATGTAAGTTTGATAGTGGAACCGCGAAAGAAATCTCGGGAGAGACGGTAGAATAAGTATTTAGAGGCGGCAACGTTATCTTAAATGTAACTTTATGTTTTGTTATTCATAATATATATTGAATTTATCCGATTATGGAATTAAAACATTATGTATAACGAACTTAAGTATAAATAGATCCACTGAAGTAGACGGAGTGAAAAAAATAGTTTTGTAGGTCTGAACATTTATTTTATGTTCAGACCTACTAATATTTTAATAAAGAAAGAAAGAAAGAAAGAAAAACTTTTATTTGGGACTCGCACAAAACAAGTAAAACAGTAACAAAATAAAATAAAATAGTACAGACAAGGTTATTGTCTGTGCGAGGCCAAAAAGGTCCCTGTCTCAGCAAATACTAATATTAATACTAATATTAATACTAATATTATAAAAGCGAAAGTGAGTTTGTTTGTTACGTCTTCACGCCTCAACGGCTAAACCGATTTTGATGAATTTTGGTACAGAAATAGTTGGGACCCTGGAGACGGACATAGGCATATTTTGTTTAAAAAGATTGAGTTATGAGGGAGAAAGAGGGAAGAAAAGGGAAAACTTAGCATTGCTATTACAATAAAAAAGGCGCTAGGACAAAAACTACAAGTAGCCGGTACCTGCAAATTACTAAAGGGGAACTGTGTTACCCCGAATAAAACGCGAGCGAAGCCGCGGGCAAAAGCTAGTGTAATTTAATTCCCATTGGCGATACTACTACATTTTATAGAGGAAAGCAGCATGACGCATAGCTCCCGTTACAGCTTATCAGACGATTTTTTGGGATGTTCTATAATATGTGCCAAAATGTTTGCGTTTTTTTTTGTCTTGTAATGTTCAAAGACCAACGTAGTTAAAGATAAGTTTTGCCAAACAAAGGCCTTCTTTGTAACTGTAACCGTCATCAGGAACAGTTTTCATTTATATTTCAAACTTTTACCTGCCACAGCCATGCAAAACAACCGCAAAACTCTCATATAAGTATTCTAATAAATATAAGCAAAACTCTGTACGTCTTTCGAAACAACTATATTTTATTTAACGTAGGTACCCACGCAATAAGGCACGAATTCCGTCATGTATGTACTTATCATGTCTGCCTTCTATCTTCATATTCTATATTTCATTTATAAGTTTCTAAACTAACATGGTCACATATTACATATCTCAATTAGATTGATGATTAGCTGATGATTGTAAAATAACTAATAAACTTTTATAACCAAAAATTGTTGAGAATCATCAACTAAGGAACGCTTTTAAATCGGTTCATCCGTTTTCGAGCTCAAACGTTCTATACGTACACACATAATTATTAAAAAAAATATATAAATCCGTATGTTTGTGAGGATTGATGTATAGATGTTTGTTACTTTGTCACGTCAAGACGGCTGAACGGATCTTGATGACATTTGACACGGAGGTAGGTTATATTCTGGAACAACACATAGGATCCTAAGATCTATCTAGATCTAGATAAGATCTCTTGTTTAGTGGTCGCAACCGTGACTGCTGAGCCTCCTCATGCTCTGCAGTTACGCTTTGTCCGGTATCAACTCCTAGGTTGGGCAAAGTGATGATTGGTTTTTCCATCAAGAATTTCTCAGTGACAGTCACGGAATCTGGATTTATGTTCAGTCGATGGCAATTAGCTTCCCCCAATTACAGGGGACTTAAACATAACTGCCGAGTTGTGGGTGAATTGGATTTATATAGTAGATTAGCTTACGCCCGCGACTTCGTCCGCGTGGCATAGTTTCTTCGCTAACGTTAACCCGCGTCATGATCGAAAAAAATATTTTTCTCTCCCCTTTTCTTCCCTCTTTCTCCCCCTTTTTCCACTTTTTATAGCCTATGTCCGTTTCCAGGGTCCCAACTATCACTGTACCAGAATCATCAAAATCGGTTTGGCCATTTAGGCGTGAAGACGTAACAAACAAACAAACTCACTTTCGCTTTTATAATATTAGTAAGGATGAAATAGGATTACAGGCGTGATATTTGTTTATTCTATTCTATATTTGGTTGTTATTTACATAAAAAGTGATTTTTAAACAAGGCTTCAGCAGAATCGTAATAGGATAATATGTAATATGAATTACGTCACAATGCATAAAAATATGGTGTAACCATTTTCCGAATTGTGATAATAGATAATTACGACAATATAATAATGCATAATTGTGATATTACGTAATTAAGAGACAGTATTAACTACGTCTGAAACTATTTCAAGAATTTACACGTAATCCATATTACTGTCCTATGACTTTGCAAAAGCAACCATTTCAGGCCTCTAGAACTCACTCTACCACGGCAATATAAGGCTGAGTTTACACGATCATTAACTACACTAAGCAAGTAGCAAAATACTAGTTGGAACTTCAACAACTGGGCCACTGACCGTGCCGCTTTCAAAGCGGTTAACGTAATAAACGTGAGTTGAAACTTTAGTTAAATTGCTTTATTAATTTATTAGAACAGTTTTCGTGATTGACCACTTGACCACACACAGATAAGTTTCTACGCTACCTTCTGATATATATACTTTTTGCAAATAGAATCTATCTAATATATAAAATTCTCGTGTCACAATGTTCGTTCCCATACTCCTCCGAAACGACTGGACCGATTTGAACGAAATTTTGTGTGCATATCGGGTAGGTCTGAGAATCGGCCAACATCTATTTTTCATAACCAAATGCAGCTCATAGCGGGTGAAACCGCTGGGCACAGCTAGTCATTATATAAGTTCCTCCGCTCTGGGTGGAGCGGGAGGGAGTGTCAGACTTCTACTGCCTAAAACCCACTCATGTTCCTTCTTTTGTCTTATGAGTTCCTGAGCCGCGGTATCTCTTTTAAACAACCTGCAACCCTTGTGGTACCTAACACGTACACTGCTACAAGAAACGTTAAATATTCACTAGATTTTGCTGCCCGAGACCTGCGCCCGTGTGAGGATGTATGTATGTTTGTTGGTCTTACACACAAAAAATACTGAATGGATTTTTATGAAACTTTACAATAATATAGATTCAATGTATATGTAAGCTGATGAATTGTGTATTCTATCACCACGCGAGTGAAGCCGCAAGGGGGCAGCTGGTATTATATAAATATTTGTTTCTAAATTGAATCTGATTTTATAAACATTCACGAGTTTTAACTTGTGTACGCTGATCCCTATTTTTAATAAAATAAAAGTAGTTATCTGCCAGCAAAAGTCTCGTAAAAATTGTTTCAGCTGTTTCGGAGATTATAATCCTAAATACTTTTAAATGCATTCAGTAATAAGCTGTTCTTTGTAAATAAGAAACAGACACTTCAATTTTATTTATTCATATTGATCAGATTAACATTGATCGACAACACTATTTCACAAATAAATCTTCAACAATACAATAAACAATCTCAACGCCCCCCGCGTTGTTGTTAATGTGTGAAAAAATTAGGGTGACAAAAACGTGAAATAGTAAAAAACAGTTCCAAATTACTGGAATGTTTAAAACTTTGTTAAAGTTTTATTGGTTTTTATGGTGCCTTCCTCCCAACTACGTATGTCACCTTGCATTCCAACCAGATGCAACTTATACCAGTATTTTACATGGAGCGACTGCCTATCTAACCTCCATAATCCTTTAGTACTGGGTAATACGAAACCCTTTGGAAAAATTGGTGCAGACTTTCCGGACCTTGCCTTTATGTAACGATTGTCAAAGATCTAGAAAAGACAGTCGTGATAGCTTAACGTGTTTTCCGAGGCACGGATTACACTCGGTTTGTTACGAGTGGGTCACCCATCCACAGACCAACTTAGGCAAGCGCGGGTTAAACTAAAGATCGACCTGAGCGGCTGCTATTATTTAGTCATGAGCTCGGATTGGATTTTATGGTACCTATACATAATACAAAATAATGTTGTGAGTAGGTACTGTTGGTAATTATGAAAAATATCACGTTAAAGACAAAACTATAGTAATAGTCCTCTGGACTTACCAGCTTGTATTTCAAAACATTGTATACCTAATACCTCAATACTCGTATTTCTAACCGGAGTGGTTGGACATGTTATTGTTTCAGTTATCGACGCGAAGAAAATTGAATTCGTCCACAATCCACGGGATTGCGGGATCGGCTCCGACCCGGAATCGAACGGTTTGTTTCCCAATAGTAACTGCCATTTGTTCTGAGGACTATTGTTACAATAGCAATGGATTGATTGGTGTTATATAACGGTTTGTTGCTATAAGACTATGATTGGATTGGTTCGAATGCGGTTTAGATGTATTTTGTTAAATTGAGGGATAAGTAGGTATTGTTTAACATCGCTTTGGCTTTGTAACAGTTTTATAAGTACAACTAGCTTTTGCCCGTGGCTTCGCTCGCGTTAAATTCGGGGTAACAGAGTTCCTCTTTCCTAATTTGCAGGTACCTGCTACCTGTATTTTTTGCTCTTGCGCCTTATTTATTGTAATAGCAAAGCTAAGTTTTCCCTTTTCCTCCTTCTTTATCCCTCATATTTCACTTTAAAGAAAAATAGCCTATTTCCGTCTCCAGGGTCTCATCTACACGCCACAAAAGCGGCGGTAAGTCCCCTCTTTGAGGAGTGGCTGGAGAGGCGTCATGGCGTCCTCACCTACCGCCTGACGCAGGTCCTCACCGGACACGGAAGTTTTGGGAGGTTCCTGCACATAATCGAGCGGGAGGAAACGACCGGGTGTCAACATTGTGACGATCGCCCGGAGGACACGGTGGAGCACACAGTAGCGGTCTGCCCAGCTTGGGCGGAGCACCGCCGTGCCCTCGTAGAGGCGATCGGCGGCGGCGATCTCTTGCGTCCGGCCCTGGTTCAGTCCATGGTCCGGAGCGAGAGGGAATGGGAAGCGGTCACCACCTTCTGCGAAGCAGTAATGCTAGCAAAGGAGGTGGCCGGGCATTTGAGGGAGAGAACATCAGGCCAACCCAGCCGCCGTGGGAGACGCCCAGGGCGCCGGGCGCCGCGGGACGACTCACGGCCACCGTAGATGCGGGCCTGTGGACGGTGAGCAATGGGTAGCTCACCGTCCGTCCGTCTATTGACGACAGGCCGTGTCGACGGCACGTTCGTGTTTCACGCGCGCCTCAAAGAGAGTCAGCAAAGCAGAGGGGCTTGCCAGGGCCTCCGCCTGCTGGGGTTGCGGGTTGTTCGAAAGAGATACCGCGGCCCCGGAACGTAAAGGGCAATAGAAGGAACATGGGTGGGTTTTAGTCAGTACAAGTCTGACATGCCCTCCCGCTCCGCCCAGAGCGGGGGAAGTCATTAGATGATTTCCCACCCAAAAAAAAAGGGTCTCAACTATCTCTGTACAAAAATTCATCAAAATCGGTTTAGCCATTTATGCTTGAAGACATAACAAACAAACAAACTCACTTTCGCTTTTATAATATTAAGTAAGGATTGCACCTTCTTCCCTTGGCAGCAAAGACATATATCCAGATACAAGCTGCTCTGTCTATTATCAGAAGAGATGGAGACAAAGACGACACAGACAAACACTTAGTATAACTAAATCTTGTACATAGTATCTAATAGAAATTCGAAATGGCATTTAAACGTTTGGGGTAAAAACAAATAAAATTGACTATTTCAATTTAAGTCTCTGTTCTTGGAATCAGAACTAGCTGTGCCCACGACTTCGTCCGTGGGAAAAGGTCACAGTACTCTGAAATTACCGAATACTTTAGGTCTTTGGACGAACCTTCAGTATGGCTTTGATTAAAATCAAAACTTTTCAAGCATTCAGGTAAAATAAAATGAAGATTTTGATTTACGAGCTTATTGGCATTGCTAAAATTGGAAGTGCTTTGAGAATTTAAGTATCTACTATTTTTATGATAAGGAATCGATTCCGACTTTTAATTTTAAAGGTCGCTATCGATACATCAAAATTATTCTTTTATAAACTCAAAATCAGTTTCATTTCTTGCATTGAGTTGATTTTATATTCATCATTTTAAATTTGCAGTTCGTAATGGCACTGCTTATTAAAAATTTGTTCTGTATTTTTCGCCTGCGACGACATTTTGGTCGATGTTTACAACGTCAATGAACGTTAACTTTTACTACAGAGTTTATAGGTACAATAATTCCTATTTCTGTCCTACTTCAGGCAAAAGCTTCTTCTCATACACCCAAAGCACCAGCATTGATCATCATGCTTGCTCACTGAAATTTTCGAAGAATATTTGACTTCTATCAATACAAAACACAAGTCACCTCAATTATTGTACTAGATTCTTTTACCTAATTTACGTCGTGGTGTTGCCATCAATTAGTACAATTCTGACATTGGGGGCAGGGATAGCAAAAAATAAGGGAACTCCTGAATAAAAGGACTCGATCAAGTTAATTAGTAAGAACGTTTTGTAGAACACTAATTGACTATTTTTTGCGCTGGTGGCTTTTTGAGGACAAAAGTTAAAGTAGATGGACTCATTAGTGCTGAAATAGTCTTACGCCGCCCGCCTTTTGTGTTTCTTGTAAAATGTACGTTAATTTTATTGTCCTTCTAGCCATAATGGTGATTTCTTGGAAAAATGTTGGAGGGAAAGGTAAATTCCAACTTACATGTATTTTCTTGGCTGTTGTGCAATTTGTGGATTATTTTTGATTAGTTTTTGTTGTACAATAGGATTTTTGTATATATAAAGGGATCAGTTGTTGTCCTTGTAATTTAATACACCATTCTGTTAGTCTGCCTATATTATTATATACTCGATTTCCGAGCTGGCCACTCTCTTAGGTGAAGCCCACAAACGTTATATTGTTAATCGATTACGACAAAAATTCGGGCTAATCTTAATTCTATACAAATATAGCACAATAAACATAACCCAGAAATATAATAAATCTACAATTCTCAAGGAAACTGACGCGAGCTTCGAACCCTAACCTCAAAATCTAAAATACAGAAGGAAAACCTATTATACGAGACATCGAGGTTAGGCAGCAATAAATTCAACATTAACATTTTGTTCGTCTAGACTCTGGTTCTGCGGTTTTTCATCTGATTTGAATTTGGTATTGTATCAATCACAATGCTTTTTGCCAATTTTGACGTTCAGCTGTGTGGATTGAATGTATAGTTTTTTTCTTTCTTTTTGCTGATGGGATATCATCAAATAGCTTCCCCGCTCTGGGTGGAGTGTCAGACTTGTACTGACTAAAACCCATCCATGTTCCGTCTGTTGTCCTTTATGTTCCGGGGCAACGCCGATATAGAAAAAAAAAACAATAAAATAAAAACTAGGATCATTTCAATGAAGGGTTTGAGTCGCCATAAACAGTATGTTAACCAGATATTCAATTTTTATTTCTTTGATCGGTCCACATAGTTTGAGGACTCAGTAGCTACTGATATAACGATCAATAGAAAAGCAACGAACAAGAAGACATGGTGCGCCGACCCCAAATAAATTGGGAGAAGGGCAGGAGAGTTAGCAACACACAGAGCGTCCTCCCGAGTGCATCGTCGATGCTGCCGCGTGCTGTAGCACTCCCGGTTTGATTTTCGCTCTAGCAAATGACGGTTTTAAGCAACAGAAAGAGATGAGAGCTTGGAAAATTGCGATACTGTGCTGATTGACATCATGACATTCAAAAGTACCTGTAATGGTCTAATTGAAATAAATGAATTTGATTTGATAGATAGGGGTCAAATCAACCCTTATGAGCCCGACAACTCAGCACATGGACGAACAATTTTACCTTCACAGTACCAGACGTCTCAGTATCTAGAGCGATTATGATCCTCCTATTGGTAAAACCCCCGATTTCTGCGCCACACTACATCACTTTATCCTATGCATACACCAGCATAAAACCATAAGTCTTTTGAAAGGAACAACTAAACTAAAATCCAGCAAATATGTACCTATAGGAAAGTAACTCCCGTCTCAAAAGAATATTCCTCGTCCACAATTTTTGTTGGACAAACCGCGTGCGTATCATTACGCCCAGTCTACATAGTGCTGACTAACGAAGTTGTGTTGGCGCTGAGAAATGAATGTATCGTAACGCGCCTCATTAAGCTTGAGCTTGATTCACGCGTGCTAAACAAAAAATGTATGAAGCTGGAAGATAAGGTTGTGTGCACACTGCGTCTTGCGTTACTGTATATTTACAAGTAAGATTAAAATTATTTTTTCCAAATTTCAAAGAATCCAAGCGAAATTTGTACTATTAGGTACACTACCTTTGAAACTACTGGCAAGATTTTATATAATTTGTGTAAATAATGAAAAATATTTCATCAATCCTCAAAAGAGTTTGTTTTCTTCAAATGACAAACACTTTTTAGTCATATTCAATGGTCTTTTTAAATGGTATACTCTATTACTAAGACACCGCTGTCGATCCGTCTGTCCGTGTGTCACCAGGCTGTAAATCATGAACTGTGATAGTTAGACAGTTGAAACTTTCACAAATGATGTATTTCTGTTGTTGCCATAACAAAACATAAAAAAAAACAGAAAAAAAACATATGTAAGGGGACACAAACATGTTTTTTTGCCATTTTTATAGATAACTAGCTTGCCCGCGGCTTCATTCGCGTTAAATTCGGGGTAACACAGTTCCCCTTTTCTGATTTGCAGGTACCTGCTACTTGTAGTTTTTGCCCTAGCGCCTTATTTAGTGTGATAGCAAAGCTAAGTTTTCCCTTTCCTTCCCTCTTTCTCCAAAATTTCTCACTTAAAAAAATAGCCTATGTTCGTCTCCAGGGTCTCAACTCTGTACAAAAATTCATCAAAATAGGTTTAGCCATTTAGGCGTGAAGACGTAACAAACAAACTCCACTCCGGCCTTCGTGCGCGAGTCTCGCAATTGATTGGTTTTTTTTTAAATTTTATATTCTGCGTGACCGAACCTTCCATGCATCTGCTTGTAACAATTACGGCAGAATAAACTTCAGTTTCTATAGAAATTCCCATAGGTTTTCCACCCTTTGTGCCATTATCACGTGCTAATTTAAACCTATGTTAACCTTTTACAGTTGACAAGCCACACTATAGTGTGTGGTTCGCATTGCAAGAAAGCTTATCGCTTCGCTATCACTGTGTTGCAAGATTTAAACCGCGTCCTTGCCGACGCTTTAATATTAGCGCCTTTTCTCTTGAAATTACGAGTAGCTTTACCCGGGGCAACAATAATTAAGAATATCTACTTATATTTACATGCGTAATTATGTATATTTGGATATGTACACACAGTTATAATGTTTGTTGTTTATTTCTGCAGGCTTTTCATTACTTGTAGTAGGGTAGGATTCCAAGTTGTGTGAATATGTTTGAAAATGACAAGGAATTAATAATGAGTGGAAGAACCTGGAGAGGACGCTCTAGGAGCCGTGAAGGTTGATCTAATTAGAGCACTGAGCTAATTGATGATCTTTTTACGAAAGGTCAGTAATTTAGTACTCACAAACTGCACAAAAATCTTTTGAATGGCAATAGCTACAACTAAGTCTTAACAATTAAATTAAAAATAATACTTTTTTAAATATTTTTATAAAAAAATCGCAATTGTGACTTCGACATGGAGTATGTCCAAAAACCGTGAATAATTCATTAATAAGTGAGAAGTGAAAATTAAAAAAAATTAAAATGTCTATGAAATCCGAATTTCGGCACACAGTGCGGCGTGTGTGTATAATCAGAATACCAAAAGTTGTAAACGGGGACACACAAATGGAGGATAATAATAAATATTTATAATAAATAATACTAATTATTTATAATAAATATAAAGATTTAAATGTAAAAGAAAACACATATTTATAAATAATTGTGTCACACCTGAATTGTTTAATGATAAAACTCTTACACAAAAATATCAACTATCTTTTAAAACAGAGCTTCCTCTCCTCTACCTTTTTGCTGTGTCCTAAAGGGTCCATAATGATCACAATATTATAAAACTACCACCTAAGTACAAATTATGGTAAAGCAAATAAAGATATTGAGTATTAATAGGCGTGATTTATTTATGCATGTGTGTACCATTAAAAATCATTGACATCGTATCATCTCATCTTTTCCAAAAAACGCCTTTCAATGACAAAAGTGAGTACTTCTAGATTTAGAACATTTAGTAGCTAAACGGTACAAGAAGACGAAATATCTTGCTATGGTGTCGAATAATAAATTTCTACACAACTCTCTAGACACGCTTCTCAATGAAACTAAAAAGGAAATTCATTACGGTACATATTTCTGCGCCAGTTGTGAGTAATTCATTACACCCTGTATTTTAATTAAACCTCCCAGTCTCCGTGGGAACGACATAATATTGTAATTCGTGCTTGAAAAAGCAAAGCTCTTTCAAAGGTACAACTGCTCGAAAAAGTATATTTTACAGGAAATGAGAGAAGTAGATATTGTAATTACCCTTTAGCTGGAAACTGTGACTGTATCGTGTTGTGGTTAGCTCGTAAGAGATATCGCAGCTCCGGAACATAAAGGGCAAAATAAGGAACATGGGTGGGTTTTAGTCAGTACAAGTCTGACACTCCCTTCCGCTCCGTATAGTCGTGAAAAGGTTATATACAAATAAATACAAACAGAGTTACTTTCACACTATATTTAACTATAGAAGTATGGATATGGATTTGGTAAGATCCCAAACTAAACGTGCTGTAAGCATTCCCAATTGCCTTGAGGGACGCCTCTCAGCCGCAGCCGACCTCTCGAGGCTCGGCCGTGAGGACGATAGGGCACACTCTCTCTGTGGCCCCCACTTCAATCCCCCTTATTATCCCCTTTTGTCCTTTTACCTTTTTGCACCTGTCTGGCTGAATGACGTGTTAAAATGCAAAAAGCCGTGTTGACTATAGTAAAATGCGGAAAGCTTAAATGAAAAGGATTTGTATTCCCAAAGGATTGGTAATACAAATCTTGTACTGTGAATTATTACTGGAAAGAATATTGACTGGGACAATTTTGTTTTAAGTACCGAATAGATCACTTTACGTAGAAACCTGATACACATACAGAACAATCCATCCATCCTTCCATTCAAACTTTTGCACATTCATGATATCACTAGCTGGCCTAGCGGTTTCACCCGCTGCTCAGGTCCCCTTCTGAAGAGGGCCACCCTTATCAATTAGGTGTTTGAAAAATAGATTACGACCGATTCTCAGACCAAACGAACACATTTAAATTTCATAAAAATCGGTCAAGCGGTATCGAAGGCAACTAAAACTGTGACACGAGAATTTTATAAGAGATATAGTAGGTATATATGTATATA
This sequence comes from Ochropleura plecta, assembly GCA_905475445.1. Lineage (NCBI taxonomy): Eukaryota > Metazoa > Arthropoda > Insecta > Lepidoptera > Noctuidae > Ochropleura > Ochropleura plecta. The sequence continues at coordinate 12,049,791 of FR997731.1, read as the reverse complement.
TAAAAGAAAAGAAAGCTTGGAAGGATGTATGTTTGTTACTCAATCACGCCAGAATGGATCTATCTCGATCTGGATGAAATTTGCATAGCATATTATAATTTGCATATTTTGCATTTTGCATATTTTTCTCAATGCAAATTACCTATATATGTCTAAAATAGCAAAAAGGTTGAATTTTTTCTCACTCAAACTAAAATTTCTACGAGAAGTCACGCGCAACAGCCTTACAGATTAGTCATCAACAATTTAATGCATTAAGTGAAGACAAAACTCAAAAGACGCCGATTTATCTGAACTCACATTATCTAATATATAAAATTTCCGTATCACAATGTTAGTTACCGTACTCCTCCGAAACGGCTCGACCGATTCTTATGAAATTTTGGGTACATATTGGGTAGGTCTGAGAATCGGCTAACATCTATTTTTCATACCCCTAAACCTCAGCGGGTGAAACAGCTGGGCACAGCTAGTCATAACTATAATTATTGCTTGCGTCATAAACAGCCATATATTTTGACTGCGTAGACTTAGAAGATTAATTTGTGAAATCACAAAAGTGCAAAAGGACCACAGAGTTGGGCATATAGTTTTAATTTCAACTCAATATCTCTACGCGTTCCCGTGATAAAGGGTCTTGACAGAGAGACAAGTTAGACAACAAAGTGATCTAATAAAATTTCCGTTTGTTCCTTTTGAAGTATGGAACCCAAAAAAATGGTGCTACCAACCCAACAAATCTAACGCAAATATTTTAATGCAAGGAAGAAAATCTCGCATTGTACTTACTAATACCATAGTTATCAGCCTGTGCTTAATGTGCTCGTACAAAGTATGAGCTCACTGCAATAATCCAATGAGGTCAGAGCAAAAATTCTTTTTGGAATTAACATTAACATAATAGCTCTAGGTCTGTTATCTAACGCAGATAGCTTGAATATTTCGTATTTTCGTTTATTTTATGACTTAACGAGTTAAGATAAATATTATGTGGAAGAAAATGTTTAGTCACTACTTCAAATTGCCTACTTAGATGCTTATTTCACAGGCTGCACTATATTTAATTATTTTGCATTTTTGTAAATAATATCGTAACTGTTATTTGCCTAATTTATTATATTAAATATCTAAACTCCATTCAAACACACGTCATCTAATATATAAAATTCTCGTGCCACAATTTTCGTTCCCATACTCCTCCGAAACGGCTGGACCGATTTAAACGAAATTTTGTGTACATATCGGGTAGGTCTGAGAATCGGCCAACATCTATTTTTCATACCCCTAAGTGAGCAGCGGGTGAAACCACTGGGCACAGCTAGTCTAATATATAAAATTCTCGTGTCACAATGTTCGTTCCCATGCTCCTCCGAAACGGCTCGACCGATTCTTATGATTTTTTTTATGCATATTCAGTAAGTCTGAGAATCGGCCAACATCTATTTTTCATATCCATAAGTGAGCAGCGGGTGAAACCGCTAGGCACAGCTAGTATTTTAATAAACATAACGCCTGTAACTCCCGAAGGGTTAAGCAAAAGTGTGCCTAAAATAGTACACCCACATTTTGCAGTTATGTTCCACGTTATAGGGGGAAGCCTATTGCCAATAATCAGGAACAAATCCAGACTCCGTAGCTCCTACTGCAAAATCCCTAATGGAAAACCCAATAACATTTAGCTCGACCTTGGAATCAAACCCAAGACAGAATTTAGTTCAGTAGTCGTGCTTGCAACCAGATCAACAAAGCAGACATTAAGTGCATACTGTAATGTGAGTGCAAATGTACTAATGAAAGCGCATAAAACTCTTTCAATATTATATTTTAAATCATTTTTCCCCGATACATCTCACACAAGAATTACGCCATTCTCTACTTTTCCTCTAATTATTATAAACGACCCTCAGGTCCTTTTTTTAATTTATTTCGTTCCAATACTCATATTGGAACGTCATGGCCAACCAGCCTGCATTATAGGGTTTGGTTAAGGTATACTCTTACATACTCTTACAGTACCTATATATCTATAAAATATACTTACCCTACTACGTTTCAGAAATCCGTCTCAAAGTCTTGCACGAAGATATTATCGCATGCAAATGCCTGAAATAAAGCAATATCTTGAACAATAAGGCTCAAAGACTTGCAACATGAGTGTGGGTATCCGTCTTGAACACAAAGCTTTCGAGAATACCTTGTTGTTAGTTCATTGCGCTGGAAAAGAAAATTTGTAGGACACCTGTGGTAACTGGGATGTAACAATGTGCACGGTTACGTAATTTGATGTGTTGTGTATTGTGTGTTGTGTATTATGTGTGTATAGTAATTTGTGTGCCAATACGGTGAGAGGCATGCAGCTTTGGGAGTGGTCGATGCGTAGATGTGTATTCACTTTAGTTTTCATCTTTTTTTATTGATTACGGTTTCTGTGTACATGTGAACTCATTAGTATTATCACTTGAAACGGGATATTTACTCGAAACAAATAATATGGTAAATATTCCGTTTCCAGTGTTTTCCTAATGTTATTGACCATGTCAGTTTAAAGAGTTAAATGTAAATCAATAGGAAGAGAGTATGTATGGACGTGGACGAGGCACAATAAGCGTGTAAGGATTGTAGCTGGTAGCGTTTTGTGGTTTCTGTCTTAATACCTTGGAAAAAAGGCATGTGTTTAATTCTAGAATCCTGTTTTTCATATAATTGATTCATTTAATGGCTTTTAAATAATATTAAAGACGTAGTTTCTACATATAAATTCAACACTTTCTTGTTTTTGGATGGGAAATCTTCAAATAACTTCTGCCGGAGTGCCATACTTTTACTGACTAAAACCACGTTGCTTATTTAGCCCTTTGTGTTTCGGTACTGTGGTATCTCTTTTGCACAACCCTGGCTTTCCGAACTGTTTTTTTATTTTAAGCAAAAATTTAAATAAATCGAAAATAAATTGAGTTCCAAAATAAACAGCTTTCCAAACGGCGATAGAATTTTCAATCAAGATATCGAATGTCTTAGTTTTGGAATGTTTAGGTTCTAGAAAGGAGCTTGGTTATGTAATGGTAGGACCTATATTACTATAGATTAAGAGGTAATGCTAGCGTTCTATAAGCCTCTATAAGCCTAGTCATTCGTCAGCGCCTAGTCACCGACGGTAGAAACTTGACGTGTGTAATCTCAGCCCTAAGTCAGGGATAAGAAGGGTTTGGCTTTGAGATGTTAAATAGCAACGTAAATTTTAACTGAAGGCCATCAAGTTCAAATGCTTTATAGGTTTAGGAATAATTGGTAAGGCATTATGCTGTAAATTTTAATATAATTTATCAGCTTCACCAAAGACAAATATAAAGAAAATCTTACTAAACAAAACACACATTCACGCACACACACTCACGCACTCACCCACACTCAAAATCACACTCGCATACGTCACACTGCGCTACTTTTTGTATTTTTAATTTTGTTTTTATTTTTTTGTATTTTTCTTTAACTTTGTTTCTTTTGTTTTCAATTGCAAACACTGCTTAATGTGAAGTGGAAGAGCGAGACACTTAACACAAGCATCTCCTTGCTTAAAAGGTGATCTCCAAAACATGTCTGTTAATATGTAATTGAAAAAAAACATTTATATTTTATTTTTAAACAAATTTAACCCTCATCCCGGTTAACGATTTAACTGAAATTTTGCATAAATGTTTAGTTTGGTGTTAGGTTAAGTGACGTCATTCTAAATACAATTATGTCAGATTTTTAAAAATGGCGGACAAGTAATTTTTTAAGCATTCCCGTGATATGGGTATTATTGGGTTTCTACATGAAAGTTTACCGAGAAAAATACGAAGTACTTATATGATTAAAAGGGATTTATTGAATACGGCGTGACACAATTTTCTTAGGGATAGAAAGTTTTATCGAATTTACTGGACTTCACCCACAAGACCTGGCGATCCTTTCACCAAACCCCGATATGTTAAAGCATGGTTACAGATTTCATGCCATTACCATTCTTAAAAGGTGCCAAGGACTGACATTGTACTTTATTATTCCCAAACAGTATCTTCGTTGAAATATTGGTTAGATAATAGTGTTGTATCCTATGATATAAAGCGTCGTCGGTTACCGGAGAAGTCCTTATCAGACCTCATTTTATGACCGCGTAAATAATGGACATTTTCGAGAAAATTTTATTCAATTTCCTGGGTCTCTGCTTTGAATAGAGGATGTTTTACATAATAGTTTGTGGCTTGGCATCTTATGTAGGTAGGTATACAATTATTTTCGCTTACTTGCTGTTTTGGCAGGCCTTAAGAATAAGCCAAAGTACTTATGACCTACTTTTTCTTTTATTATAACTAGCCTGTACTAGCCCATAGTTAGGCAAAGGCGTTCTTTATTTTTTTCATTCTGTCTCGATTCTGCTTCACTTCTTGCCAATCCTAAGGTAAGTAAGGGACTTGGAAAGGAGGAGACAAGCGGGCGCGCGATCCCATTTGTTTCCATTGAGATCTATGCTTTTAGAATGGGCAACTACAGTACTTCCACAGTTATTCCTCATTATGCCGTGTAACTGCTTGTTTTTGTTTCGACAGCTCAACTGCCTGTAACTGGGTTACTAGAAATAAATGTTCTAATTTTGATTTTTGGGCGGGAGACTGTAAATAGATACCAATGTACCAATGTGATTGGTTGATTCCTGCACGTCGCTTCTCCACTCCGTTTGATTTCAGAGTGGTGTCTGGGCCTAAGGAAGACATCGTTATTTTAATCTACTTACTATTATCACGTGCATTTTTATTAATAGTTTCCTGGTGTTTGAAAATGTCCATCATATTCAACGCAGTGCAATTCAAACCTCAGCTAAAATCCGTGCACAAACGTGATAAGTGGTCTTCCCCAGTACCATGTTTAAGTCATCCTAGAAATCCGACAAATACGCATGGTTCTCAATCATCTTCGATCCCAGTGAATTCCATTGGGAGCCCCTAAGATACGGAACAGCCCAAATTAACACGAGGGAGGCGCACTGATTGCATTACAGCGATGCAATTATTAGGTGTGCCTTCGTGTTCGTCTGTGGGTGTTGGGCGTAACGCTTACTTAATTAGTACGCCTTTATTGGAATTTGGACGAGGATTTCATAGTACTGGACTAACATGACTGTTACATTAAAATCCTTCGGCAAAGGGAATCAAGGACTAAACGAATGGGACAAAATTATGTTCAGAAGTAACATCTTGAGTTTGAGTCAACAACGGATAACGCGTTTATGGTATAAGCGGGTATTATTTTTGTGTAACTTTTTTCCTGCGTGCCAACGAGACTTTGTTCCAAGTACAACTTAAAGTAGGATCACAGGAAGATAGCAGGTAAAGTTGCGAGATTTTTAAGCAAAAATAGATTTTTAATTAAATTAATGGTAGCGGAGATTGAAGAAAATTAATTAAATAATTTAACAAAAGCTAGCTCTGAAAGCCAGCGCTTGTTAGATGAAGAATTTGTGGGACAGGACTGGAGCCTACTGGGAAATCATATCAACTACTTTACTAATTTCTTATGAAATAATTTTCCGCATTCTCGACTAATTTTCTCTACGCCGAGAGCTACTACGCTATTTCGTGAGGACTTCTTCACTCACAAAACTTTGAATATCCCAACGTCATTTCGTGTAAGTGAAACAACACTAAAATGATAGCCTGAATTTAAGTTCTTATCTCGCCAAAATAGCCTTTGAAACTCAAGTAATACATTTGAAATTCCTGTGCATTCTCTGCCCTGTAATTTGTCCTGCGGGCGACCGTAGGCACCCTATGTAACTAAGGTTGCCTAATATCGTACACTCGGTTAACTCGTAAACTGGGTGGTACGGTTATAGCCTCGGAGAAAGGATTCAGTGGGTCTGTTAAAAATATGATAATGATATTAACATAACAATGGCGATGCTAAAAGGGGCCAATTTAAACGTTTTGTTGGGTCAGTGTGTATTTTGTGCTCAGATTAAATATGGCTTTAGCAACTAGTGCTGAAGAATAATACCTAATGTTCAACGTGTTTAAAAAAAATGAAAATGTATCTACTACCGTTACGCGATGATATGAAAATATGGTGGTGGTTGAGAGGAGTGAAAGACCAATGAAAACCTGCCAATGGCGAGTCAGACTCCCGCACCGAGGGTCCGGACAAACTTGTGACATAAAGGGCCATATCTTTTGCCTGCGTAGACTTAAAGGGTTGATTTTTGGATTTGGACCACAGACTATATTATATCGTTTTAATTTGAACTCGATATCTACCTCCACAGATAGACAGATGGCAACAAGGTGATCCAATAAATAAAGGGTCCCGTTTACCTTTTGAGGTACGGAACCCGGATGATGATATACAGACCTAAAAGTGAGGTATGGAGGTAGAAAACATCGCCAATTCCGACAAAACTGGAATAAAGCTCAGACTTTGGTGACAGTAATATCCAGAAAATAAGACTCTAAGATGCACTGTCTTGCATCATATAATACCATTGGGTTAATTTATTTACACGAAGTGTTAACGATCAATAATTTTTTTAGCCTTTTCCAACTATGTTGGGATCGGCTTTAGAATAATATGCTGGTCCTGCTCCACACACAAACATAGGGCTATACCCATTGATTAGTTATAGTGGAAGCTGCAGAAGATTGTAAGACCATCTTTGCATTGTATAGACTCAATTTCCTAGTTTTGTATAACTGAAAGCCCATGTGTGAGTTCCATGTACTACTATTGACTAGACAATGCCCTGGTGGTTGACAGAATGTCATGCTCACTTAAATGTCTCGCTGATGGTGGCGGGTGTGTCGGGTCATTTAGTTCCCTTCAAAATGGTTGAGCTGTGGGGCTGATCCATACGTCATGTTCGTGAACGGGCGCTGTCAGTTGGGACTGGTCATTTTTAAAGCTATCACGGTTCATTTTTAATTTATTTAGATTTTAAATAGAATTTTGCTTTTTATTTACTCTGGACGCTCTTACTTAAAAGTGCCTGTAATGGTCTGATTGAAATAAATGATTTGATTTGAATACCTGTATTTTACATAAGAGCGACCTATCTGACCTCCACAACCCATGCTGGATAATACGATACCCCTTGGTAAGACTAGTTGTCGGACTTTTTGGACACTGCCTAACTGTAACGACTGTCAAAGATTTCTAAATGACAACCGGGACCAACAGCTTACCGTTTCTGAAGGAAACCTGGTATTTAATGTTGGGTTACTCATCTACATACCAACTTAGGCAAGCGCGGCTTAACCGAAAGATCGATCTGAGTGCTTTTTAATATTTAGCGAAAAGCTCCTTGTAGTGTCATCCACCGGTAGTGATAACTTATTCAATCTAGTAATTGATCACAACATTGCGCAGGTTAGCCAGTCTGTTTAGACGGCCGAGGTCATTATCCCAGCTTCCTTTGAATACACATACCGTATTTAGTAATTATTCACATCCTCTGATTGCTGTTTAGGTGTCGAGAATTATTCAAACAGCGGATGCTGCTAATATACCTTCCCAGAGTTAAGGACATTTGCAAAGGACGGTGGCGGACAGACTGATGTGGGGAGAAAAGTTATTAACAGCACGTATCAGAATGGTGTGAGGATTTGGAATACAAGGTGACGATTTTGATTAACCACCGGATTAAACTAGACTGATATTAAAATGACGTACCGTATCACATCAAATTTTATTCTACAAGTTCTACTTATAACGTCCTTAATGTCTCACTACCTATGTCTAACAAATGAATAAATGATTATGATTAAGAAGCAAATAATGTTATATGATAATGATAAAATGTAATATGTAATGTAATAATGTAATGTAATGTAACAAGTTGATTTATCGATAGTTCATCAACTATATATGGCGCGTTGGCGCGACCGGAGGCACCGGTTGACCTGAAGTGGTGCTGTGACCGCGCTCTTCGCCCTCTATCTCGAAAACGCTTCACCATATAAAAAAAAATTAAACAAAATTTGTAGAGAATTTTGTATTCTACAATATTGATAAAAATACAAATAGCAAAAACCCATAGGAAATGAGATATTTACAAAAATATAAATATAAACCGATTTTTGTGACCTGTGACCTTGAAATTTAATAGTTGCGTACACCCTACCATATGTAGGTTTTGAGACAACTTTTAGGGTGTCAATATTGTGTATTTACAGACTTACAGCTGGGTATCTCTAATTCCGAGGTGAACTTACTATAATGACTGGACTAAAACTGTGTTTTACTATTAAGGTCATATTTATGTTATTTCTGGGTTGTGGAGGTCAGATAGGCAGTCGCTCCATGTAAAATACTGATATTCAGCTGCATCCGGTTAGACTGGAAGCCGACCCCAACATAGTTGGGAAAAGGCTAGGCAGATGATGATTTAAGTTATTTCTTATTCTACTTAAGTTACTTTGCTTTACTTTCGATGTTTTTTATTAAATTAATTAATGTTTTGCGATTTATCGTTCTTTGGAATGTTTCATAAAAAATATCTACACCATTTATTCGCGTTTAAAGAAGTTTCGATTTAGCTTGAAAAACACTATGTTTGGTGAAAAGCGTCAATTTTAGATTATTTTCTATAAATTGAGTAACCAAGCTATCACGAATGTTGCCAAACTAAAATATCGTTAAGTTGTTTCACTGTAATCAATTTCGAAATAGAACGTAATACGACAGGAAATAAGAAGGAAGGAATAAACTAAATTTGAGTGTTTATTAGTTTTAGTTTAGTTTGTGATACCAGAATCGACACCAATACCAAACTATACCTATTTCCATGGAAGCATTATTGAAATCGCAAAAAAAGCTGTCCCGTACAAAACGATAACACCTGCATTTTCCAAATATATGACTTGTGATTTCGTACATAGAAGGTTAAATATGCACAACATTGAGAGAAATAAAGTTGTGGAGGGTCTTAATACCGGGAGTTAATCAGGCGTCGTCTTCCAAACTAAACATGCGTGCAAAATTTCAGCTCATTTAGACACCAGGTAGCGGCTCAAACTTCTAAGGTTTTTTTACAGGTTAAGCTAATTAAAACTTATTAATTAAAAAATAAAAGTCCTCCCATATATCGTTTAATAGACAACAAGTGACTGGCATAAACGCATTTATTTTTAATTTCGTTAGCCTCCGACTGTAAACTCACATTTGGTATTTATCTAGGTAAATTGGGAGAAGAGTCCTTGTTGTAGGAAAGAGAAAGGCGAATATCCCGTCAAAACAAATTGTGCGTAATCTTTGCGACCACCATTCCGCAAAAAGGTGAGCATCCTCCATTATGAATAACTTCCACAGCGTTCATCTAATTTAACTTGTAAACATTACAATTTAGTCGCCCATCTCGACTTGCTACGCCTCCAAAAGTGCTATTCGCTACCTTTATTACCGGATTTTTTATTTCGTATCTCGCTTTTTTGTTCGCTTGTTATTTCTTTATGAGTAACCTCGTTTACGCTTACGAAACCTCCAAAAGATATTTTTAATAGTCCTTTCAGGTTTTTCTATAGATAGATTCTTAAAGGACGTTGTTAATATATTTTGTAGTAATTTTTTTCCGATTGTCTGTCGTCTAAAAACCATGAAAGTTTTTGTGTGAAACTTGGTCAGCCTTAATTCCACCAATTTATTTTTGAAACAGCTGGCACGCATAAAATTTGTATTTTTTTTTCTAAAGCGTCACAATTTTCGAAATGTGAGCTATCAAAGTTTTGTTGACAGTGAAGATAAGACTGGCATTATATCGAAAACGTGACGTTAAAAAAAAACGAAAGTTAGACTGGCCAAATAATTCAAAGCCCTTTGGTAGTCTCGAAGAAAAAAGAATACCGGTTTGCTTCGAAAAAGCTCCCGAGACTTGATAACAAATCCAACCTATTATGTTTCAATTACAGTGAAAGTCGCGGATTTACCGATATCAATGTCACATTGAAACGGTTATTTCCCAAAGTAGCTTCAACCAACTGCGCAAAGTTGCTAGGGTTAGCAGGGTTTAGCGTTCAATTGGATACTGGAAATACCTTTTGTGCAAATTGCCCTGTACCTCTGTGGCTCTCGCAATGTGACCGACGAGTTCGGCCAACATGGCAGTTAAGGGTGTAATTGCATCCGTTATAGACTGGGCTCTGTTAGAAGCTGCATTGTTAGTTCTACAACTTACTCTTGGCTTCAGCTCTGGTCATAGCGATTCCAAAAAGTATTAGTGTTCGATAGAAGTTGTTTCTGTTTGTTAGATTTTAAACATGAAATTTTATATTATATTGTATTGATTGTATGTATTTTAATGAGAAGGTAGTTCTGAACAATTTCTTCAATGTAGATTAAGAACTAAGCTTATTTACCTGGAATTACAGCGTAAGCACTTCTTCCTAGTCTGTCGATAACTATCTAAATTGATTTCGCCCAAAATTTGGCGAAGAGTTTGTTGCTTTCAATACAAACTCCTGTGATGGGCAACGGGCAAAAAGAACAGACAGAACACGAATTGGAGGAACTAAACTGTATTTGCCCAGCAGTGCGATGCACTGTATCAGCTTAGCAACAATAAATGAAATAGGTAAGAAAGTCAATTGATTACGTTAATAACTGGAACTTATTATTCTATGAAAAAAAGAAGATAACATGCTGGCGAACGTAAACGTAAACGCAATACTACAGTTTCGAAAGAATTCCTTCAAACCAATACAGAGAATTTAGAATCAGTGTCGTAAACTGTCTGTCGGAGCACGCGATACCTTTTACCGTTGGTCGTGGCTTACGTGTGGTCGGTGGATAGCAATATTGGCTACCTCCATGCAACGACCTACTTACGAACGTTGCGGTCTGCTAGCAAATTGGTACCGATGTATTATATTACATTTTATTAAACATAATAAAATATTTGACTAGACTATTTGGCTGGTGGGACGGATGCTAAGTTGGGAAAATACGGAGTAAATTATGCTATTTATTGTTTATGTAATTAATCATCAGGTTTTTGGCCCAGAAGGAGATGGTGGGATAAATCGATTTTTTCACAAAAATTATCCAATAATAAGGACCACAAGGGAGGGAAAGAAGGCCCTATAAGAAATAAAAAAAAACTGATTTCATAAGTTACTGGGGTCGTGTTCAGTACTATAGGCTTTTCGCAAGGGCAACTGCTTAGCATTAGGTTCGATTTCTAATTGATTCATGTATTGGGTTGTCAAGAATTTCTGTCACTGTTAAGTCGCGGAACCTAAATTTGTGTCCGATTGATGACAATAGGCTCGCTCTTTACATGACCCTATTACATCACCATAATTATTACACTTAAAAACATAGCAAGCGAAATGTGGGAAAATTGTTGGTGGAAATATTAGGTACACCATTGACTAAGTCTTCGGGGTTTACAAGCATGATGTTATCATCATCATTTTCCTGCCCTTGCCCCATTTTATTTGGGGTCGGCAAAACAAGTTTTCTTCTTCCGTTATTTCCTGTCAGACGTCACTGCATCATACATTCCTTTCTCCTTCATATCATTCCTTACACAATCCATCCATCTTTTCTTTGGCCACAACTACATATCTCTCTCTTTTTCCACAACTATGATGTTATGTAAATTAATTTATGAAAGTTAAAAATGTTGTCCTGTAAGTAAAAGAGACAATCTGGTCATGACTTTATGGCATACAAAAATAATTTAATCAAGTAGTTTTCAACATTTTTGAACAGTATGTTGATAGTGTGAAGACCAGATTACATAAATTCAATTTGGGCACCTCAGAGAGCTTTGCAAATTGCCCCGTCCGCCAGCAAGTGGAATTAACCCTTTGATGCTGATCGCTAGCGTCATAGCGTCACCCGAACACCCAGGAAGGATGCTTTGAAACGCTCCATAGATATTCAGTCAAAATAAGCTTCGTTTCACTCGAGAGAGAATTTAAAATTCTCGATCGACATTTGCCGGACGAACGCTTGAACATTCCTGAAATTTTAAAACGAACTAAAGTGAACATAGAATCTTTGATGATGATTTTATTTGAAAAATATACTTCTAGATACAAAAAAAAATTGTTTCGAAAATGAACATGTTCCAAATTAAATCTACGTTTAAAACAATATTCAATTATTTCAAACCCAAATATAAAAAAAAAAACTTATAGTGTTCATTGTCAATCAATGGTTGAGATCACATGGCGTTGATAGTGTCAGCAGTAGCATACACGACTCTCATCGTGTTTGTGAACCCTGATCCTTGCATCCATCCAGAGATTATGACTATCGGATCGCCAATCCTTATAAAACCTCTCTCGACACCCCATCTGATACAGAAGTTCACACGTTTCTCGAGATTTGTTGCCCATTCTGGGTCCGTAGGTTCTACAAATAAGCAAAATATATAGTTACTGGTGTATTGTTTTTACATTCTGCCAAAACTTCTGTGTCATTCTAATCATAATACAAATTAATCAGTTAAATTTCTCTTACCTTCGTAAAGTAAAGGATTGATTCCTCTCCACATATGAAGTTGGCGTGCTACAACTCCGTACCTAGTCACCGCTAGGATCGGACATCGAGGCCTGAACTTGGCGACGGTCCGTGCTGCTTGACCGGAAGATGTTACAACAACTATGGCAGCTGCTATCAACCTTTGTGCTGCTATGCAGCCTGCCATTGCAGCAGCTGTGCACTGGTCGATTGGTATTGGTGTCTGTGAAAAGAAAAATGTTGAGCAACCGTATTATTTCCAGCAGTGGTCTAAGCTATTGGTTCTACTTTGGGAGAACCATATTAATCTACTCTACAACACGTCCTTTCCTTCGCCTCCGCGTCCAGTCTGACCCAGCCATATTCAGAAGTATTTAAATTTTGTATTTGTACTTTTCTATAAAATAACGGTGCTGGATCTATGTGAATATTATGTGACCTATGTGGTAATATTGCGTTATATTCATAGGTATGAAATGGTTTATAACATTAGAAACAAACTCTGTTTACTGAGGAAGATTTATTTGTTCTATCTTTGACATTTAATAATATTGTAATCTATATTGTATGTATCCTTATTGTAATTTTAATTATCTACACTATGTATATTGTTTTGAAATAAAATACTTAGGACTACTTTATTTACCTTTTCAACAAAATCATTGAATACTTGCTTGGTCCAAATACAAGCTTCAGCTTCCTTACAAGCGACGCTTAACATTTCAACGACTTCAACAGGGTTCAAGCCTACTGCTGTTTCAGCGCCTAATACTAACACGTCGACACCATCCAGAATACAGTTCGCTATATCGAGGACTTCACCTCTAAGAGGAATCTTTTTTGACCTCATGCTGGTTAAAAGGTGAGCGCTTATACAGGTTGGAACGTTAAGCTGCAAGGTAGAAAAAGCTTTATTTTTTTAATAAGGTTACAAATGCTTGTACAAAGGTGATATGTAAAATATATTTGGGTTGTGTACTTAAAGTGTCCCGTACAAGCTTAATAGTAGTCGAATACTTATTAATCTCTGGATTCATTTTTGCTTATCCGATGGTTATTTTTTACGGATGGAAAATCATCAAATAACTTCGCCTGCTCTGAGCGCAGTAAACGGGAGTGTCAGACAATTACTGACTTAAACCCACACATGTTCCTTCTCTTGCTCTTTATGTCCCAGGGCCGCGTTATCTTTTTCGAACAACCCACAACCCCGGGCAATCCACAACCGCGGCTATCAGAAGTCTTATGGGATCGGTGTAATGGGTTTTTATTTTTGTCTTTGTCCAGGGTGTATCATGGAGTGCAAGTATTATGGATGCCTTTCAACTGCACACTTACTTGATTAGCTCGAGCTATCATATTCTTTTGAGCTATTACCAGTTTTTTCGGTGTGATGTCAGACCCCAGTTCTTGTCTTGTTATCATTATACCATTTGTTGCCTGCAAATATAAGGGATAGTTGCAGGAAAAAGGATAAGAACAATGATAGTTACTGCAATGGGTTTTTTTGATTGATGAAAATCATGGAACAATTTGATCACTGGATATATTCTGTGATTATCAGACATCAAATATGTTTTTTGCAGAAAATTACTACATACCTCTAAAATCGCGTCATAGTTCCGAAATCCTTCGAACGTTTGTATATTTGATATGATAGCAATTTTTTTACCCTTTTCTCCTAGTATACCTTTCAACTCTTCTATAGTGTCGGGAGAGTCTACAAAAGATGTAACTATTATATCGACCTGAAATATTCGATTATTTGTATTATTATCGATACAATAGTAGATTCCTAGTTGAAATTGATACAAGAATGTACAACTACCTGCTGTTGTACCGCCATATCGATATCGGCTTTGTCTTTATCTGTAAAGTTTGGCATCTCCAAAATTACGTTTGGAACAAACACGTCCTTATATGAGCCCAGTAATCCTCCTCTTTCGATCTTGCATGTTAACGTGGTTGTTGATATCATTTCTACCTTTAACATGATTGTCTCGTTGTCCAGTAAAATGTAGTCATTCTTGCTCACTTGTTCAGCAAAATACATGAAATCTACGTAAACTGTGTATGTAGAACATCGATCCATGTATGTTTCGTCTGTTGTCAATCTTACAACTTCACCAGTTTTTAGATCTACCGTTTCACCGTAGGTCTGTAATTAAGGAAAGGAACTGGAACTGCATTTACAACTAGGATAAGCCCAGTTACTTAGTATTAGGCTTATGGCAGTTGTAAACGCCTTTTTGTGTCTAGACCTTGTTTTGTCCTGCTTATATGGAGAGAAGTGGAAATTATGTTTGAGCTATTCCTCCGCTATTATGAAATTTAATAGCGGAGGAATAGCACAATGTTCGTACCCATACTCCTTCAAAACGGCTCGACCGATTGTTATTATTTATTGCATATTATATTTAGTCTGAGAATCGGTTACTATGTATCTTTCAAACCCCTCTCCAGAAAAGGAGCTGAGTAGTGGGTGCATCTGCTGGGCACAGCTAGTATATATAAAAAAATATAATATATAAATGAATCTGAAGATTCATTCTAATACGGGATAACCACAACTAAGTTTCTGGGAGTTCGTCAAGCTTTATGGTCTCGGCGCTTTTCTGGTGTTTGATTCTGGCTTTCAATAGTTGCAGTGGTTCTGGAGTAGTGTGGAGGTTTTGTTCCAAAATAAAACACATATTATAGTACTACAATAAGTATACAGGGTATCCGTGGAATTAAGAATCAAATGAAATTGGGGTATGGACAAGATCTTTTAAAAACTTTTTAACGCGTAGAGTATTTGTCCAAATAAAATTAATGCGAATGTTTGTGAGGATGGATGGATGTATGGCTGTTACCCTTTCACGTCAAAACGGCTGAACGGATCTTGATGAACTTTAGCACATAGGTAGATTAGGGTCTGGAATAACACATAGGATACTTTTTCTTCGAAATCACACGGGCGAAGCCGCGAGCGCCAGCTAGTTGTTAATCATTCTTAGTGTTTAAAAGTTTAGAAATTACTTTGTCCATGCCCCTATTCGCTTTGATTCTTACTTCCAGGGACACGCTGCATATTGGCACTGTGGTTCCAAAGATTCCAATTTTGAAATAACAAGTCTGAATGAAAACTTACGTCGGCTATACGGCCAGTTCTTATCTTTCTACCGGAAAGTGTCATTGCGATTCCTAATGGATAATTCCTGCCCATTCTTATGCTAAAGTTTTTGCTAGCCACTCTGGCCATTTTTATAGCTTCTATATGATCTTCTCGAGACCCAAAGTTCATGTTTAACATGACGATATTCATGCCGGCTGCCATCATCTTCTCCAGTATAATAACGTCATAACATGATTTCCCTGGAATGATTAATTGTTTTATCATTCAAATTTGCACTATGCACGGTGTAATATATTGAAATAACTCGAAACTAATGTGGTCTAATTAACACATGCACCTTTAATAGAAAATAGAATTGGTTAGAATATTTTTAGGTATCTAATTATTTTTAGAAAACAATATTATGGACACGTTAAAAACGAATAAAGTGACCGACGTATGTACATCGGTCACTTTATTCGTTTCATAAGCTTTTTTGCGACTATTTTTTTAAAGGCGGTTTTATTTATATCAATGAAAGTTTATTTATAACTTTTTATTTGTAATATCTAACACTAATTACCCAACTCAGGAACCAACGGTCTATTTGCTCTACAGGCGCGTTTGCGACTAACCGACCAACGGGGTAGACAACACGCATATCCTAATCTTCTTCTTCTTACTATATAAAAATAAGTCGGGTTTTCCTTCCTGACGCTATAACTCCAGAACGCACGAACCGATTTCCACGGTTTTGCATTCGTTGGAAAGGTCTCGGGCTCCGTGAGGTTTATAGCAAAGAAAAGGTAGGGTAGGTAGGGTAGGTAGGGTAGGTAGGGTAGGTAGGGTAGGTAGGGTAGGTAGGGTAGGTAGGGTAGGTAGGGTAGGTAGGGTAGGTAGGGTAGGTAGGGTAGGTAGGGTAGGTAGGGTAGGTAGGGTAGGTAGGGTAGGTAGGGTAGGTAGGGTAGGTAGGGTAGGTAGGGTAGGTAGGGTAGGTAGGGTAGGTAGGGTAGGTAGGGTAGGTAGGGTAGGTAGGGTAGGTAGGGTAGGTAGGGTAGGTAGGGTAGGTAGGGTAGGTAGGGTAGGTAGGGTAGGTAGGGTAGGTAGGGTAGGTAGGGTAGGTAGGGTAGGTAGGGTAGGTAGGGTAGGTAGGGTAGGTAGGGTAGGTAGGGTAGGTAGGGTAGGTAGGGTAGGTAGGGTAGGTAGGGTAGGTAGGGTAGGTAGGGTAGGTAGGGTAGGTAGGGTAGGTAGGGTAGGTAGGGTAGGTAGGGTAGGTAGGGTAGGTAGGGTAGGTAGGGTAGGTAGGGTAGGTAGGGTAGGTAGGGTAGGTAGGGTAGGTAGGGTAGGTAGGGTAGGTAGGGTAGGTAGGGTAGGTAGGGTAGGTAGGGTAGGTAGGGTAGGTAGGGTAGGTAGGGTAGGTAGGGTAGGTAGGGTAGGTAGGGTAGGTAGGGTAGGTAGGGTAGGTAGGGTAGGTAGGGTAGGTAGGGTAGGTAGGGTAGGTAGGGTAGGTAGGGTAGGTAGGGTAGGTAGGGTAGGTAGGGTAGGTAGGGTAGGTAGGGTAGGTAGGGTAGGTAGGGTAGGTAGGGTAGGTAGGGTAGGTAGGGTAGGTAGGGTAGGTAGGGTAGGTAGGGTAGGTAGGGTAGGTAGGGTAGGTAGGGTAGGTAGGGTAGGTAGGGTAGGTAGGGTAGGTAGGGTAGGTAGGGTAGGTAGGGTAGGTAGGGTAGGTAGGGTAGGTAGGGTAGGTAGGGTAGGTAGGGTAGGTAGAAAATTGCATAGCAACGCATGCCAGGGCACAGCTTGTTAATATTATAAATGCGAAAGTAAGTCTGTTTCTTAGTTTTATTGCCTAAACAGATCCGAACATGCTGAATTTTTACATGGACAATGTCAGGTGTACAGAAACGAGCAAAAGGTGACCTCTATGCCGAAAAAAGTACTGTTGTACCAACTCGTATAATATTTACCAAGTGCTGCCATAATTCCCGTCATACGTGTGCAGGCAGCAGGGGCTTTGATGTCCAAGTTCAACACATGATCCAGAGGCGTGGCGGCCTGTGCTGACGATAACTGCTGACCTGGTAGCACCATGGCGTCAAACTGCGAAATATACGTCATTTAAACGAAGCTAGTGAAAGGGGTGGCTATTCGCCGCGGGAGACGCCCCAGACGTCGCGTCGGGCGCCGCGAGACGACTCCCGGCCACCGTAGATGTGGGCCTGTGGACGGTGAACAATGGGTAGCTCACCGTCCGTCCGTCTATTGACGACAGGAGATGGCGACGGCGTTAGTGTTTCACGCGCGCCTCGAAGAGATGTCAGCAAAGCAGAGGGTCCTGCCAGGGCTTCCGCCTGCCGGGGTTGCGGGTTGTTCCAAAGAGATACCGCGGCCCCGGAACGTAAAGGGCAATAGAAGGAACATGGGTGGGTTTTGAACAAGTCTGACACTCCTCCCCGCTTCGCCCAGAGCGGAGGAAGTTATTTGATGATTTCCCACGCCAAAAAAAAGGGGTGGCTATTTTCAATTTTATTTTTTGGGTATTTGGCTTCAACCCACCCGACGTGAAGCAAAGATGCGGTAGGGTGCTAGGGTGGAATGCCCTTGCCTAGAAGAAACGTATTCACTCGAACTTTGAATCCAGATTATTATGATCGGAAAACAGAAAAACTATTAAATTATACTAATTAACTTACTTCAGACATTTTGAAGTCAAAATCCGATGGCCACACCATGATTAATAGTATTTTATTAAATAATTAAAATTTTTATATTATTATTTTAGTAAGTACAATTATCTTAAAATAAATTACATTAAAAAATTCACGATACAAACTTCTGAACAATTATCTGACAATGTCTGTTCAGGTATTGGCATTGACAAATAAAATAGAAGATGACATTTGTTTTTTTTAGAGGATTTGTCTTCTACTTTCAGTAATCTGTTGAGGTCCGATGCCATAAACCCAATCATACGTTTGCTTGGAATAGGCAAGATCAGATAGGCGTTGGTCCATGTAAAATACTGGTATTTCGCTGCATCATGTAAGACTGTCAGCCAACCAAAAAAAGGCTATGCAGATGATGATGGTGATAAAGTTAATTACCTAAAAAGTCTACAGTCAAAATAAAAAACGATTTGACCAATTCTTAGACCGAATAAATCTTCTTTTTTTTTGACCCCATACTAGGAATTTCTTCTGTATGGTGGGTGCGTTTACAAACATTTAAACTCTCATACACAAACAGCCAGACCCGGAACAACTATCTGTAGGTCATAAAAAATTTTGTTCAGTGCGGGGATCGAACCCGCGACACGTAGCGCAGCAGTCAAACGCTTAGCCACTGCGCC
This sequence comes from Ochropleura plecta, assembly GCA_905475445.1. Lineage (NCBI taxonomy): Eukaryota > Metazoa > Arthropoda > Insecta > Lepidoptera > Noctuidae > Ochropleura > Ochropleura plecta. Next base: position 12,030,856 of record FR997731.1, on the reverse strand, counting down.
AACCGTATCGTCGAAATATATTATACAAAATGTCATAAAATCGGTTAAGCCGTTGTGGAGGAGTATGACAACTAAAACTGTAACTATATCTAACGAGCTAAGTAACTTATCTCACCGTTCGTCTGTCTACTCCTAAGACCCGCATCAACGGTGGGTGGGAGTCGTCTCGCGGCACCCGACACCCGGAGCGTCTCCTATGGCGGCTGGGTTGGTTGAGGTTCGCTCGCTCAAACGTACAGCCACCTCCTTTGTTAGTATAACTGCTTCGCAGAAGGTGGTGACCGCTTCCCATTCCGTATCGCTCCGGACCATGTACTGAATGAACCAAGGACAGACGAAAGAGGTCGCCGCCGCCGATCTCCTCTAAGAGGACACAGCGGTGCTCCGCCAAAGCAGGGCAGATCATCTCAGTGTCTTACCTAGGTGTTTCATCCCGTCGGAGTTTCATAGACTATTGATTTGTAACACAAAACAGAGGGATTTGTATAAAATTGCTAAATCCAGGTTTTATTTGCAACGATTATTCTTTTAAAATCCAAATCCCCTTAGCAAAATCAAGGATTAGAATGTTTACAAAAGTCGGGTGGGATCAGTACCATTCCAATTGGGGGTAAGCTGAATGATAAACAAGTAGAAGCCACAGCTGCCGCTAACAACGCGACAAAAATAAATAAAGCTCAGGTGAAAAATAAACAAAGCCGAGTTTTATTTGTGGTGGAACCATTAGGGAAAGGTAAGATAAACGTGTCAACATAGGCGAGATGTGAGATGCCTACTGCTGTAGAATTTTAGGAATCGTCTTCTTCTTGAATATCTTGAACTATTTCAAAGACGCTTTAAAGCTTTGAATAGAATTTAGAAGTTGTGTTTTGTGTCTTCCGCGGCAGCACATACTTGAAAAATCAATGACTCTTTCAAACCCCCATGAGTATGTTCATTGAGAATTTTGCTCGGATATATTCTGTTTCGAATTTCATATTCTTCATAATACTGAAAACAAAATGCATATATTGATTTCCCTGACTGTGGTCTCCAATTCCTAATACTGCCGCCAATTCGTACATGTCTGATAGTATCATGGGCTCGAGGGAAGCACAATCTATAAAATTCTCATCCTTCTGATACGTAAACCTTTTGTGTTCAGACTCCCACCGAGTCCCAAAGGCCCACATCAAGAGTTACAATGAAATTCACGAATCAGGATGCGAAAATATATTCAAGTCTGTATATTCCACTTTACGGTGAAAAGCTAGGGAAAATGCTTGCTTCATATTTAAAGGCGTAAAATAAGGCGAATGGTAATATCAAATGTCTCTAGTGATTGGTTTTCGATATAAAAAAGCTGGATGATGTTATAAGTCACATACAAAAATAACAATAATGTTTGCTGTAGGTGCGCTGTCTTAATATCATTGTATTTATCATTTATTACTGGTAATAATTGAAACTTATTAATATAAAATTGTATTTTTATTTAGTGTATCTATGTATCTTTAATTTGATAGATATTTGTAGTATTTTGTTTTATGTTTTAAGTATTTTATATATAAATTGGATATTACACTTACCACTGTTTGTATCTGCATCTCCCAAAGGTTGACTGGTAAAAAATGCCTATGCATTAAGTCTGCCTCTGTACATATTTTTTTTAATAAATAAATAAAAAATCGAATTAACTAAACATAAACTCAATAAACCTAAAGCATCGAAGTACGCACACAACTGTCATCTAGAAACGTGCTCAGAAGACTAGCAGCATGACCACGTTAAATGACAATAATAATTCTTTTACCTAAGAAAGAGCAAGCCCTCTGGTCAAGCGAATAATACCTGCCTCCAAAATAATAAAAATCCCTAATCTGTATACAATGTGCCCGGTCATGGACTAGCGATATTCTAGATACTTATGTAACGAGTGTTTTAATATAACTACTATTACGCTACTTACTTGGGTCTAATTCATATCCCTGCTTTTTGGCAGCCATTATGAGATATTATCTATGCGTGTTCAAAAAATAAGCATATCTCTCAAAGTGTTGGTCTTACTGAGACAACAATAGGTTTATGCAGAGGGCAACAATATTTTCTATCGTTTAAATTAAAAAATTATGAGCAACGAGAAAGATCAACGAAAGTTTTATAAACTTTCTTATGAAAAAAAATTGTTTTATATATTTTTTTTAAATCAATAAATTTGAGGACTACAATGTTTGTTATAGAAGTACATAGAATATCGCTAGTCCGTGACCGGACACCTTGTAAATATAAGAGAAAATCACTTACTCACTTATCTCGAAATCTCCGAAACTGCAAGTGTTTGGAGTCTCATATATTGCGTGAGGAATCATCACCTACGACCTACCGTAAGTCTATGGAATTCGGACAAACGGCCAAGTATGAATAAACGGGCAGTCCGTCCGACTTCATTAAACTACCCGTAATGTAATTAATGCATCGGGTGACCAAATTCTAGAAAAGTTCTACGAGGGCCCCAATAAAAAAAAAAACCGGGCAAGAGCCAGTCAGTCTCGTGCACCGAGGGTTCACAGCCATATCTTTTAACTGCGTAGACTTAGAGGGTCGAGTTGAGTAAATGGTTTCAATTTCAATTCGATACTTCGGGTAAAGGGTCTTAAAAGACAGACAGACGAACAACAGAGTGATCCAATAAGAGCTCAGTTTTCTTTTTGAGTTACGGAACCCTAAAATCTCATCTACCAACTATAAAAAAGTCGTTTTCCTCTACGCTGTGGTTTAATTTTATTAAGGTAAAAGGCTATGTTCTCTTTTGCGTTTAGCGATCTTCTTCAGCGTCTACATCTTCTCTATTCTTTTTATTAATTATTATTTGACTTGTTGTTGCTGTTCGTTTTAACTCCTTTCGCTCTGTTTCTATTGCCTCTTCTATTTCTTCTGTTTCTACTTCTTCAGTGACCTCTTTCACTTCAGTAACAGTCTCTTGTTTTACTACAACAGATTTTTTTGCAATAGACTTCTTTCTCTTACTTGGTTTTTCAGCGAAGGTATTAACATCAAAGTCATGATACGAATCGGGACATCTGCAAACATATCAAAACATTGTTAGCCACCAGGTCAGTCTCTGTGTCTTATCAGTATTTCTCTGGTAAAATAATAAACATCTTCACTACCTCAACAAATTGATACAGATAACAGAATGCAAACAGAATAAGCATGTTTACAAAATGTTATCATTATTGTTTGCGGGCTACTATTGCTTGCTATAGTGCTGGATACTCACTCCATCTTATGCCTCTTTGATTTTTCAGTGACATTCCATGCCCGAACAGCGTCACAAAAGGAGCTTTCTTCAGTTGCCTTTTCCAGTGAAATGTAAAAATCACCACAATCGATCCATCTTCTTTCAACAGCGTATTGTAGGGCGAAGTCCACCCGGGATTGCACAGTATCATACCATTTACGACTAGGAGGACCTAAGGAAAGTCAAATATGAATAATAATATAACTTTTATGCATGCGGTGTTTAACTTGAAGTGGTTGTTGCACTAATATATATTACTTTTCGCATGTTACCTTGAGCATAAAGCCAGTGTGGATACAATTGTTGGTGAACCAATAAAATAAAATAATAATTTGACTGTTGCCTGTGTGGTGTTATCTGTGTACATTAAAAATATCTAAATTTACAAATCAACTTTGTTTTTTTATGCTTATTCTCCATAATATGGTTTAGGCATGAAAAAACATGGTGCCTTTGCTTTTGAGGATTGGGTCTGAAAAGACAAAAAAATGAGAATGATGAGTGAAAGATTGGAATAAGACTTTTGTAAGTATTTATATGTACAGAAATATTTAGTAATTAATAATAGCAGCCGCTCAGGTCGATCTTCAGGTTAAGCCACGCTTGCCTAGGTTGGTCTGTGGATGGGTGACCACCCGTTACATACCGAGTTTCCTCTGTGCCTCGGTAAGCACGTTAAGCTATTGGTCCCAGCTGTCATCTGTAGATCTTTGACAGGCGTTACAGATAGTCAGTGTCCCGAAAGTCTGACAACCAGTTTTACCAAGGGGTATCGTACTACCCAGTACTAACGGGGTTATGGAGGTCAGATAGGCAGTCGCTCCATGTAAAATACTGGTATTCAGCTGCATCCGGTAAGACTGGACGCCGATCCCAACATAGTTGGGAAAAGGCTAGGCAGATGATGATTGGTGGTATTATCACAGTCGTGTGAAGTATCAAACTCAGGCAGCGCAGTAAATAACCGTAATAATACCTCTATATAAAAGTGGTACAACACTCCTGTACATTTTCAGTTGCCTTATGGTCCTGATTTTGGTGCTGACGCCGATGACAATGCAGTTAGGTCGCAGCCAGTTCAGGAGATAGGCAGTACGCCCGCTAACCGTCGGGAGTATTATGATGCGAGCTCTGGTCTGATTGGCGACGACCGCGCAAGATATGGCACTGGCTTCGGCTGCATTCACTGGCATTTTTATCTGTGATTATGGTTTTAACTTTAAAAGCTTGCTAAGCAATACTGTGGTCTTAGAAACAAGAATCAAGGCTTTCTTTTTTAACACCCTTTATTAGCTTCCCCTGTAGCTAACTATGTTAACAAATATTAGAAGTTAAATTTGACCCTCTTCTTGGTTTCCGATTGTAATGAAATTTTGCTAACATGTTTGTAAAATCTTGTTACTTTCGTTTTAACCGGAACTTCAATCAAATACATCAATGAAGTATCCATTCAGAATCCAGGTATTATATTAATACTAGATAGATTAGTCAAGCGATCAAATTAATTAAAAAGATTATGACAGATTCCCAAACTTACAAAAATATACGTATAAAACTTCATCAAAATCGGTGAAGCGGTTCCGAAGGAGTACGTGAAACGTCATGCGTTGCTGCATTTTTTTTGCAACAAGTGACGTCACACGCAACTTTAATGGGCTATATCTTTGTAATTTTTGGTCTAATTTACAAATACAAAAATACATGTCCCTTATTTTTGAATAACCTAAAAGACGAACTTAATAGAATGTAATTAATTTGACCCTGGAGACTACCCTATTCTATGGTTACAATGGCAGTCTTATCGCTGATAGCGATAACTTCCAAACAACCTTGTTACAACAAATAAAAAAAAACAAAGCATAATATTCTATTCTAATCAATTAGGTTTGTAATAGAACTGAACATAGCTGACCTGAGAAACTGTGTCCCAAAATTCGTCCTTGTTCACACATAGAGGTTCCACGCTAGTGCATACTCCATTCATAATTTTCATAGTGTCACACATATAGTTCATATCAGTAAAATCACCAAGAATAAAGCCAGAAGCACCTTCCAGAATGGCATTAGTCACATCAGATATTTCTCTAATGCATAAATGGCCAGTCGTAAGTAGTTGTTCAAATACGTCTCCTGATAGGTAAAATGGTTTGCCAGCCTGTTGGAAAATGATAAATAAAATATCTAAATAAATAAATATCTTGGGACAACTCACACACGGTCATCTGATCCCAAGCTAAGCAGAGCTTGTGTTATGCGTTGTAACCAGACAACTGATATACATACTTATATAATCTATAAATACATACATATTATAGATAAATCACACCCAGACACAGAACAAACAATCATGCTCATCACACAAAGTTTGTCCTGGGTGGGAATCGAACCCACGACCTCCGGCTTAGCAGTCAGGGTCACTAACCACTAGACCCTTCTCAATCAATCAAATGAAGGAATTGCGGTCCTAAAATTTTATCAAAATCATGATGTTATCGGTACCTGTCGGCATTTTCCTGACATGTAGCTTTGTATTCGACCCATGCGATTAAATAATGATAAATCCATTTCATAAGGCAAAAATTCTCGATTAAGTGAAATTCCGTCAGCTTCCTGAAATAATCATTTTTTGCTAAAATGCCTACTTAAAATTAAAAGGGGTTAGTTTTTTTTACCTTTCGCCACACCATGGATTTCTCCTGTATGATACAGGGTTTATAAACTTTTTTTTTCTGTGCATGCATCGAACTTACGACACGTAGCACAGCAGAGAATCGATCAGCCATTACGTGCCGCCAAACAAGGGACGTACTCTTGCAGACCAAAAATGAAGGAACATGGATGGGTTTTAGTCAGTAAGTTTTACACTCCCCCTCCATCCAGAGTGGGGGAAGTTATTTGATGATTTTTCATCCGAAAAAAAGGGGTCAACCTACCAAAATTAACCAACTGTCCACAAATGAAAAACATCGAAAGGTTTGTCAGAGCCCCGAGGCTGCGACTTACCTACTTTGTCGCTCACAATATTATGTATCTTAATTATTTTTTGGCTAAATCTTACCCTGATAAAGTCGTCTAAGTTCATTAATCCTTCTTGGGTGGATATCCCAGCAATCAGCATAGGTCTTTTTCCTCGGTTTCGTCCTAAGTATTTCTTTATGTTTACGATTGATGTAACACTTCGCGGATAGTTGATCATTATCATATCTACCTGAAAAAACCATTATTTATTATTTAAATTTCCTATTTGTAGTTATAGTAATATTATTGTCATTGCCAAAAATATCCTACCTGGTATTCCATGGTAAATTTTAATAAATTGTAATCCTTTTGCGTTATATATGGATGAGCTCGTTTTCCTCCCCTCATGCAGACGTGGGCCATATTTTTTAAAAAACCGCCCTTGACAACCTTACATTGCAATGTTGTTTCGTGCTTCGATGTGCACGCTATAATTATTTCGTCTTGTGCGATATTAAGTTCAGCTCCTATTTTCATACGGGTTATTAAATAAGGATCGTCAATAAATATTGTGCTTTTATTGCATTTATCAAATTTGGATGTGTCAGTAGTAACAGTTATCTCTGTATCAGTTTCGATAAATATATGATTTACGTCCTGAAAGAAAAAACCGTCAAATGAAGACGAAACATAATTTTGAGTTGCAAGTTGTTGAATAAAAACCATACGAATTGTGTGAACTGAAAAGTGTTCATTTGTAGGACTACATAAGGTTCGTATCCTTTCTTTTTATTTCATTAACGGTGATGCCTCATTCTGAATTCCATTGTATACGAAATCAACACTTATGGGTTGTTCAAAAAGAATGTACCTCTTGAAGAAGTCCAGTTTGTATTGTACCTGTCTTCAATTCAATACAGGTAGCACATGGCCATTCAAGAAGACTATATTTTCGAGCCAAATTTTTTGCACCTTTATCAATTCTGCTGATCATTTTTATTCGATCAGTTTCCGTACAATGAGACGTCTTTAATTTTATAACATTCATACCCATTTCCATTAATTTCTGAAAATCAACTAATTGCATTTCTGGATCAGCTAAAAGAAATATTAGAAAACAATTATTTAATGGAAAGTTCTAGACCTCCCAAACTGCACAGTGGATTTTTTTTCATCGTTAAGAGGCGTTTTCCAGATGGTTATTATTATTTGAATATTTTACATAGACGCAGCACAGAAATATGTAATACTAGCTTTTACCCTCGGCTTTGCTCGCGTCCACCGCGTATTTTTTAAGTTAAGTGGGAGGTTAGAAAGAGACAAAAAGTAGCCTATATCTCTCCCCATGCCTTCAACTATCTCCACTTAAAAAAACATGTCAATTCGTTGCTCCTTTTTGACGTTAAAAAAAGGGCAAACAAATAGACACACATATACACTTTCCCATTTATAATTTTAGTATGGAAGTAAGGATATTTTACATGTCAGTAGATTGCTTTCGTGAGAAACAAAGGCGGATAGTTAGTATGCTCAAAAATAAGGCAAAATTCTTTACAAATTGTTCCAATCAAAAGAGATCTTCTGTGGGTAAAGGACATGCCCTCCACGTATTTCTTATCAGTTATGTCAATATTTGTAAACTCAATCGTTTCTGCTACCGTATCCATTGTACTGAATCACCAACTGTATTAATATACCTTACAAACAAAATAATCTAAAAAAATATTAAATCACAACACAAAATAAGATTTTCTAAAACGAATAGTTAATTCGTTTATAAATTGACGTTAATTTGTCATGTTGCACTTGGTTCATAGACTTGGTTATAGAAAAGAAGTTTGCGTCAAAGAGTAGAATGGGGATGCGTTGTCAAATAATATGATTTATTTCGTTTATTTATTTCTGTACATATTTTTTATATTTTTACATATTTCTTAAAAAAAAATATTATTATTAAATTATTTATTTCGGGAATTTTTCCCAAAATAACTGCTACAAATTATACAATACGTAAGATTACACACAACATTTTTTTTAATATTTGTGCATTAAACTATAAATGTAAGTTGAAATAAAAATTGTTGTTAAACAAGTTGTATAAGATTAAACATTTAATAAATTATTACAAATCCTTACTAATACTATAAAAGCGAAAGTGAATTTGTTTGTTATCTCTTCACGCTTTAATGGTTAAAACGATAGTTGGGAACCAGGAGAACCTTTTTTAAAAAAAAGTGGGATTTGAGGGAGAACGAGGGAAGAAAAGGGTAAACTTAGCGTTGCTATTACAAATTAATAAGGCGCAAGGGGAAATACTGTAGGTAGCAGGTACTGTGTTATACCGAATTTAACGCGAACGAAGCCGCGGGTAAAAGCTAGTAATATTATATAATATATTAATAACATTTCACCGTTCAAAAATTGCATTAAAACTACACACCACACATACGTACACTCTCTACACTCATTCTTCAGGCCTTTCTTGGATGGTAAATTTCTGGCGAATGCTACCGGTGAAGATATTTACAGGTTTGCTTAAAAACATATTAGATTGAATTCTGCGTCAAAATCTAGCTTTGCAGAGCCAGTTTTTTTTAAATCAGAATCAACATCCCCATAATGTTTTCTCAATTTACACAAAAGTAAAGTGCGTTATGGTTCTTTGAGTGCTTTTTTGTGCATGTTCCTTCTTTAGACCTTAACGTTTAAGGGTCGCTGTATTTCTTTAGAAGAACCCGCAACTCCGGTAGGAGTTTTTGGGTGCTTCAACCACATTTGCAGCACAATGAGTTGAATGTCGTTAAGTTCCTACGGGGGAAAATAAGACAAAATGCCACAAGTGTCATAAGTACCCACGAGGGAACTTTACACGGTGTAGCTATCGGTTTAATGGTAAAATCTTGGTTTTTCTGAAGATCTCCCTCGTTAAAACGTTACTCATTAATTCATCGATTTTTCGTCGAATTTCGCGAGCTTGTTGCGACATTCAACAGAATAATTGTGAAATTTCTTTGAAAATTGTAGTGTGAAAACACAAAATAGTCGCGTTAGTTCCTGCTATAGCCACGTTTACAAAAAACCATGGCACGATACCAACAGCACAAAAGAAAACAAACGCACATCCGTACCAACTTTCCTCGAAGGTATTTAACACGTTTTCAACGCCTAATAGGTAATTTTGTTATGCATGATATTATAGAAGTCTGAGTTTTGTGACCAAGGAAACAAAATAAATGTATTTCTAAATTACATTCAGAACTTGAACAAAAATGATACAGCACCGTAATGCCCGTTGTTAATATTTAAAACTACACACGAAAACAAAGCAAGGAAGAAAATTTTATCAAAATACTAAAAACGCTGTCAACGTTTCTCGGCCATTCTTTTCTTATTTGCACAGTTAGCGGCAAGCTAATGGACAAACAAGGGTCGCGCCAATGTTGATTTTCAGTTAGACCGTGCAAGAACGCTTGTCGCTTGTATCTTACAAGATTTATTTACGTCAGGCGGCTGCTAGGATGTATAACTTCCTTTGGGATGTTGAAATAAGAAAGTATGAGTTACAGTCTCAAGAAATAATAATCTTTTTCCTTGCGTGTTTTGCGAAGCAGGGTTTTATATTTATTTGGGCTTCTTAATTATTAATCAAGAGCTTACAATTTTCCTGCACATCATCGGGCGGGAGGAAGCGCCCGGGTGTCACCATTGTGACGATCGCCCTGAGGACACGGTGGAGCACACAGTGGCGGTCTGCCCAGCTTGGGCGGAGCACCGCCGTGCCCTCGTGGAGGCGATCGGCGGCGGCGATCTCTCGCGTCCGGCCCTGGTTCAGGCCATGGTCCGGAGCGAGAGGGAATGGGAAGCGGTCACCACCTTCTGCGAAGCAGTAATGCTAGCAAAGGAGGTGGCCGGGCGTTTGAGGGAGAGAACATCTGCCCAACCCAGCCGCCGCGGTAGACGCCCAGGGCGCCGGGCGCCGCGAGACGACTTCCGGCCACCGTAGATGCGGGCCTGTGGGCGGTGAGCAATGGGTAGTTCACCGTCCGTCCGTCGATTGACGACAGGCCGTGTCGACGGCGCGTTTGTGTTTCACGCGCGCCTCAAAGAGAGTCAGCAAAGCAGAGGGGCTTGCCAGAGCCTCCGCCTGCCGGGGTTGCGGGTTGTTCGAAAGAGGTACCGCGGCCTCGGAACGTAAAGGGCAACAGAAGGAACATGGGTGGGTTTTAGTCAGTACAAGTCTGACATGCCCCCCCGCTCCACCCAGAGCGGGGGAAGTCATTGGATGATTTCCCACCCGAAAAAAAAAAAAAAAAAAAAAAAAAGAGCTTACAATTGGCGCAATGGCTGAGCGATCGGCTGCTGCGCTGCGTGTTGGGTTCGATTCCCGCACGGAATAAACATTTGTATGGCCTACAGATAGTTGTTTCGGGTCTGGCTGTTGGTGTATGTGAGTTTAAATGTTTGTAAAAGCACCCACGACACAGGAGATATTTCTAGTGTGGGGAGACGTTTCCTATTAAAAAAATTAGATGGGTTTTAATTTGAGTTGAAAGTAACGTGTGGCAAATGAGGATTGGGACGCCAAATTATCCACAGTCCAATGACATAAACACGAAACCAAGGAATCTTCTTTTTCTTATGTCGAAACGAGGCCACCTCCAGCCGCACTCACGGCTACCACTCGATAATGGACCTCACACAGTGGGTGTAAGTTCGCTTTCGCAGAATCAATAAAATAATAATTTTAGTTCATAAAATTATTAAAATGGTCACAGACGCAGTTATTATTGTCAATTGTTACTTTATTATCATTTTACGAATGGTAACCTAATTCATATTCTGCTTAAACGGCCAATTTAGACTCCAAGAGTGTAGCCGAGTAATCTTTTCATCACCATGATTAAAGTTCAACAAAGAGTTATAGATACCTATTTAATAAACAAATATGGTAAAGTAAAATATAACCATAACAATGGCCCTCGACGTCACCCTTTTATTGTTAATTGCGCAATTAGAACGACGCCCGCACATATTAACAGAACTAATTATACGACGATGTACGGAGCCCACTGAAAATTTCCCTGTTATTGCGGCTAATGTCTTAATTTGTAACAATTATCGTCATTAATATTTGTTAAGGAAGTAATTTTATATTAATTTTACTAATTAGTTAAGTTGTACTGGATGTTGAAACGCTATAACTTATTAGGTAACTTAAATACAAGCCTCATCTTTGCTCTCTTTTGCATAAGTGATAAAACTATAGCTAAGTAACATTTGCATTGCACGCACGATTCTCGAACTAACTAATTCATATCTTAAATTATTACATATTCCAAAAACATGTTTAGTTAATTAACCCAATGTCTTGTTGTGAATACATCTTATTATTAAAATTAATATTGAATCTAATAAATGATTCATCTAGGACATATACTTTTAAACTAGTTTAATTTTTATGATAACAGAACTTTCAAAAACATTGACGTTTTAAGAAAGGAAAAAAAAACAGAAAAGTTTGATTACAAAGGGTGTCTTCGGATCCTTTTTTTTCATAACTGAAGACGATACTCCTGGAGGAATAAACGGTTTGATATTAACGGGATCTGCAAAAGTTTGGAGCCCTAGGGAATTGCGGGCAAAGTCCTGTCTCCTTCTTATATTGTCCAAGTTGTATTTAGTTTTATATGAGTGGTTTTCTTCCTGATTGCAACTTAGAAATGGGTAGGTAAAATGGCGTTTGCTTATATAAGGTAGAGTACTATTCATGATGGGATACTTAGTTGCTTTATAGTCTTTTACGGATCATGGGTAGTTAATGATTTTTTTTAATTGCCAATGAATAAATTGATTACATCTATTATGAATTTGTTTCCTTGTACGATCTTTAATCCATTTTTATATTTACATACTCGTACTATAATACCTTGGCCGACAATCGGTATATATCCTGTATCTTGGGTGCATTTACAAACATCATCAACTCATACACAAACAACCAAAAATGGAACAACTATCTGTAGGTCATAAAAATATACGTGCGGAAATCTAACCCGTGACATGCACCTTAGTAGTCTATCGCTCAGCCACTGCGCCAACCGTGCCGTCAAATTATGTAAAGTGACGAATATAGGTTAGTCCCCCGTTCCAGGAAAACCAAAAATAGGTATTTTTAATTTGAGGAAAAAAGCTGAAAGCATACCTGAGTAATATAACAATACCTTTATTCAACTGTACCGAATGAGTTAATTCATAAAATACTGGATAAAAATTTAAAAAACAATACAGGTTTGGAGGTCAAAATGTTGGTAACTGTTTGATCCTTTGTTTTCACAGAAATATTTAATTTACCTACATACATATAAAGTAATAATTCCATAATTAATCACAATTCGAATTTTAATATATTTTTTAAACTAAATTGAAGAAAAGGTCAAACATCAAATAATTATGTTTGCCAAAGCTTTCATATTGACTTATTTCGCAAACAAATCGGCCTCGTTGAAGCAAAGGGAAAATGTTGACGAAATTATGCCGCAGGGAATTGAAAAATTGGGCCTCGTCTGTGTATTTCAATTGGCTTAAAATTGAAACAAATTCTTTCAATTTTACAGCAAGTAAGACCCAAAGGGGTATCTATTTAAGTAATCATCATCTGCCTAGCCTTTTCCCAACTATGTTGGGGTCGGCTTCCAGTCTTACCGGATGCAGCTGAATACCAGTATTTTACTTGGAGCGACTGCCTATCTGACCTCCATAACCCAGTTAATACTGGGTAATACGATACCCCTTGGTAAGACTGGTTGTCAGACTTTCGGTACACTGACTACTGTAACGACTGTCAAAGATCTACAAATGACAGCCGGGACCAACAGCTTAACGTGCTTTCCGAGGCACGGAGGAAACTCTGTATGTAACGGGTGGTCACCCATCCACAGACCAACCTAGGCAAGCGCGGCTTAACCTAAAGATCGAACTGAGCGGCTGCTATTATTTAGCCACGAGCTCTATTTAAGTATCGAGCTCTATTGAAGTACGATCTATTTAAGTAATGGTTAGAAAAATAAAATGTTAAGAATGTTTAACATATTCCAGACAATAATTATGTAAAACATTCTTAACATTTTCTTAGCGCCTGTGGCTCTCGGCCAAAGAGACAGATGCAAGAGGTCCTGAGTTCGCTTCCCAGGTCGCTCAAAGTGCATAACTGGCGAAATGTGGGTGTACGACTAGGTACACTTCTGCCTAAGCCGACGAAGATTACAAGCGCGATGTTATTATCTTATAAAATTGACTGGAAATTGCCATTATTATTTATTCGGAGGACAAATTTTAATGACTGAGAAGAGAAAATTTTTAATACAAATTAAAACTAAAACTATTTGCCAAAAGTTTGTTTTCAGTGATTGGGCTACAAAGGGTATTAGGAAAAGTAGGGAACGACTGTTTGAGCTGTATGGCCTTAAGCCTTACATTAACACAGTTACTTTCAATGAATATGTTGCTACATATTCGATTTTTTTTAATTTTTTTTTTTTAAATACTTGCAAGGTTGCTAAAGCCTTAATTATTAGCAACAAGATTTAATCAGCCGATGATAAAATAAAAACGGTTTGGAAAATAATCAACAATGAAACAAACAGAAATAAAAAACAAAAAAACGATTTCACATTAGAAACCTCACGTGGCCTCCTGAGCACTTAATGACATTGCTCAAGAATTTGTGAATTTCTTTACCGATATCCCTCATAAGACCACAGAGACTTTAAATTCCTCACCCTTGCTGTCTAAGGATTTATTAAAGGCGAACGTTGCAGCCTGCCCGATTCAATTTGAATTTAAGCATACAAACCCCTTAACAGTCTTTAAAGCTTTTAAGCAAATCAAGGTCAAATTAACCGAAGATCTTTAGGGTATGTCTATCAAAGCTTGTACCTCCATTATTGAGACTATAGCTCCGTATTTAGCCTTTAATTTAATCTATGCGTGGATCAGGAAGTCTTTCCAGATCTTATGAAATACAGCAAGGTAATACCGCTTTTTAAATTTGGGGACAGTAAAGATACTAACAACTATAGGCCCGTATCCGTTTTGCCGGTTTTCAGCAAGGTGTTTGAAAAGATAATGCTTAATCAAATGCTCAATTACTTTAACACCAATAAAATCTTCCATGAAAAACAGTTTAGTTTCACCAAAGGACATTGTACGACTGACGCCGGTGTCACTTTAATAAAACATAATTATATTTACTGCGTGGGAAGAGGCACAAGATGCCATAGGAATCTTCTGTGACCTTTCTAAGGCATTCGATTGCGTTAATCATGAAACCCTGCTTTTGAAACTTGAGCATTACGGTTTAGGTAAACTTGCGCTCAATCTAGTAAAATCGTATTTAAATGATAAACAGCAACAAGTGCAAATTAATGGCGTCAATTCAATGGGTTTAAAAGTTAAAATGGGTGTACCACAAGGTTCCATATTAGGTCCTTTCCTCTTTTTAGTATATATTAATGATCTACCCCATTTATTTAAAAACCAATCTCAAATGTTGTTGTTTGCTGACGATACTTCCTTAATATTTAAGATAAACAGACGTGCAACAAATCTTGACGACCTAAATAACGCCCTATTGCAGGTCCATAATTGGTTTACTGCTAATAATTTTGTACTGAATGGAAAAATACAAAGTGCATAAGATTTGCTTTGCCAAACGTCAAAAGTAATGAATGTGACATAGTATTGAATCAAGAGAAACTAGAATTTGTCGATAAAACTGTTTTTTTAGGCATTACGCTCGACTCTAGGCTACAATAGGGTCCTTATTTAACATCTCTTGCAGGACGGTTGAGTTCAGCAGCATATGCTGTAAGAAAAATCCGTCAATTTACTGACGTAGATACCGCGCGACTAGTCTATTTTAGTTATTTTCATAGTATAATGTCATACGGTATTTTACTATGGGGACGAGCTGCAGTCATTAAGTCTATATTTATTCTGCAGAAAAGAGCCATCAGAGCCATGTATAATAATCTACGTAGGCGCGATTCTCTAAGGGAACTGTTTAAAAAAGTTAACATCATGACAGTACTTTGTCAATACATCTATGAAAACATCATGTACGTTAGGAAAAATCTGCATCTATTTAGTAAAAGCGGTGACAGACACCACTATAATACTAGAAACAGGGACCAACTAGTTCAGCCAGGTTTCAGGCTAGCTAAAGTAGACTCCTCTTTTATGGGGTACTGCTTAAAATGTTATAACAAAATACCTCCAAATATCCTACAATTGAATGAATCGAAGTTTAAATCCTTACTATATCCTTACTAATATTATAAATCCTTACTAATATTATAAAAGCGAAAGTGAGTTTGTTTGTTTGTTTATTTGTTTGTTTGTTTGTTACCTCTTCACGCTTTAATGGCTAAACCGATTTTGATGAATTTTGGTACAGAGATAGTTGGGAACCAGGAGACGGACATAGGCTAATTTTTATTTTAAAAAAGTGGGATATGAGGGAGAACGAGGGAAGAAAAGGGAAAACTTAGCGTTGCTATTACAAATCAATCAGGCGCAAGAGCAAAAACTACAGGTCTGCTTGGTGTGTTATACCGAATTTAACGCGAGCGAAGCCGCGGGCGAAAGCTAGTAATATTATAAAAGCGAAAGTGAGTTTGTTTGTTTGTTTGTTACCTCTTCACGCTTTAATGGCTACACCGATTTTGATGAATTTTGGTCCAGAGATAGTTGGGAACCAGGAGACGGACATAGGCTAACTTTTTTTTAAAAAAAGTGGGATGTGAGAGAGAAAGAGGGAAGAAAAGGGAAAACTTAGCGTTGCTATTACAAATCAATAAGGCGCAAGAGGAACTGTGTTACCCCGAATTTAACGCGAGTGAAGCCGCGGGCAAAAGCTAGTCTTGTATAAAAATATTATGATTTAAAAGAGTGTCCATGGAGTTTCTTGCCCACTCTCCTCCATAGAGATCTACGCTTTGGAATGGGCAACTACAGTACTTTCACAAGTTATTATGTCTGGTGACTGGGACTGTAGCAGCATATTTTTTTTGTTTTCATGACATTCAAAAGTGCCTGTAATGGTCTAATTGAAATAAATGATTTGATTTGATTTGAAAAAAGTCAAATAAAATGTTTGAAATTCATAAAACAATTTATTTGAGTAAGTCATAGAAGTTAACAGGTATATCAGTAACAACCTATTCTATATTCGCTGTAGCGGGTGACATTTCGTGACATTAAATGACATGTCTTGTCATTACTCAAACAAATTATTTTATGAATTTCAATGTTTTCAGTTGAAGTTGAATTTCAATGTTTTTATTTGACTTTTAGTGATGTATTGGGAAGATGGATGATCGACATTTTTTATAGAAAAATAATACATTAAACAATTTAATTCATCCACAATTTAAATTATTCACACTTTATATAGAAAATTTTATTTTATTTTTAGGAAAAAACATTTAGGTGATTAAATTTACTGCAATTTTTACTGATTCCAAATATTTCGATATAATTGTGAATCGTGAAAAAGTTTAAGATTGAAACGGAACGGTTTATCTAATAATCAAAAATACCATTCCGCTACAATGACTGAAAACCTTTAAGGCTTTACCCTGAAAAGCCATATAAGACTATAGAAATATGTGTCTATTGACGGGATGTATTACTATGAAACGCTAAATATACATTTTCATCTAATGTCACCCGCATCATGCTACCGCGAAAATATGTAGTATAGTCGACAAAAAATAGCATTGAAAGTAGTTCCTTTCAAACAAAAATCCTATCTGTGACAAAGGTTGGCAAACCATTTCGAATAGGCGACCACACTATCCGTCACCTGCACACCATCTACATAGCATATAAAATATTTGCAGGGGTTTTCACATGGTCGGACAGGGCTTTCAATCAGCTGGTGACAGTTAGATTGAATACAATATGGACTGAAACCGACAGAATAGCAGTAATTGACGGCCAGTGAGTTCTTTTCAATGTTGAAATAATCCTTCTTCTATGAAATTGTGAAATGAATTCGGTGATTCTAGTTTATTATAGAAGAAAGGAGGTATTGTTTGATGGATTTGTATTTTTTGAGGTATCATTTAGTAACAGAAAACAGTAGACCTTTTTTAACCGACTTCACAAAAAGGAGTTATCAATTCAACCCGTAATATTGTCAGAATTTTAAGGTTGCATACCGTAAAAAACGGAATCCTTATTGGAGCACTTTGTTGTCTCATCAATGTCATTAATTTATTTTTATTATTAAGTTTATTTATTTATTGTAAATGTGAGGACCATGTGGGCCGGGGTTGCGGGTTGTTCGAAAGAGATACCGCGGCCCCGTAACGTAAAGGGCAATAGAAGGAACATGGGTGGGTTTTAGCCAGTACAAGTCTGACGCTCCCCCCCCCGCTCCGCCCAGAGCAGGGGAAGTTATTTGATGATTTCCCATCCGCGAAAAAAAAGGACCATACATGTGGGTCATCACTTTTTTGTTTTTGACGATTATCTGGCAGTTTGAGCACTATATGCGAGTTAAGCGACTTACACAAATGTCCTTTATTGGTATTGTTCATCGTATCGTTGAGCTCCTTGAGTTATGAGTCGAGTAAAACTATAACTGGCAAATGAAAGACGACAAACGTGTTTGTAAAAACCCTTCTTGCAAAATAAACATCATCGTCGGTTTGTCAAGTCCTCATTATCTCAAGAACAAGTGAAAGTATCAAGTTGAAATTAATTCAAAAACTGAAATTTGCAATCTCTCAGTCTATGCAATCAAAATATATGCCCAATTATTTCGCATTTCACATACATTTGCAAAGGGAATCGAAATCTATAGAGTACTTCTCCTTGGCTTATAATCTTGAAATTTGGCAAGAAGCAATATCATAGAGGACCAGTTAAGGGGAAAATCCGAAAAATCGTTAATTTGTAGATGCATCATAAAAAAGTGATTTAAAACTTAATTACAGTTGGTAAACCAACCCCAACCTAGTAGGTCGATGTACGGGGCAACAGTTTTCCAACGGAAAAGTGAGGCTTGTCCTTCAATACAGTTTATCTTTTCGTTGGAACCATGTTCGGTATTTTCATTAGTTACCTACAAGTTTGTACGGAACCCTCGGTGCGCGAGAAAAAAACTTTTAAAAGGATTCTGAATATGTCATCTCAAAAACTACCAAACCGATTTTAGTGAAACTTGGACTGTTCCCTAAAACGTCAATGAAACAAACAGAAGTTATAGACTTTCGGCCATAAAGTTATTTTTAAATAAAGAAACGCATATGCACATCACAATAGCAAATATAAAGAAATTTAAACTATACTCACCGTACATTATAACCGAAACATAATGATACCTTCACCAATAAGTAAACACAATCCATACAACATAAATAACAGTCATTCATTACGTATTTCAAAAAACATTTACGGCACTAATTAGATTACTTGATTATCACAGTATAGCTATGTACTGTGATAATCCAGTAATCCATTTGGCGCTGCAAATATTTAAATTCGAAATCTTTCTTTCTGTCAATTTTAAATGCATGTCAGTTTAGATGTGGGTACTTACCCACCTTCATAATATTCGCTGAACAATGTCGTATTTTGTTCTTTTCAGATCATTGCGTTGTCTCGACATCCGTGTGTCACTAGCACGACTCAGCAGAATACCAGCATCAGGTAGTCTATCTGGCATAATGCTGAGCTGGACTCCTATTTGGTGCAATCTTGAGACACACACCGCCTAGTAGTGGGCGACCGCTATAAATGTATGTGATGTGTCTAAATGTCGGGTCAATCTAACTGCTTCTTTACTTTTTTTATCTATTTCTTTTCTTTTTCTCAGTTTGATATTTTTTTTGTGTTAGTTCCTGTATTATGTCTTTTTTTGCATCAAATAAATGATTTATCTATCCTTACTAATATTATAAAAGCGAAAGTGAGTTTGTTTGTTTGTTTGTTTGTTACCACTTCACGCTTTAATGGCTAAACCGATTATAATAAATTTTGGTACAGAGATAGTTTGGAACCAGGAGACGGACATCGGCTAATTTAAAAAAAAAGTGGTATGTGAGGGAAAAAGAGCGAAGAAAAGGGAAAACTTAGCGTTGCTATTACTAATTAATAAGGCGCAAGGGGAACTGTGCTACCCCGAATTTAACGCGAGCGAAGCCGCGGGCAAAAGCTAGTCTATATATATTCCTCTTTTTAGTGTTTATTTGGAAGTCGTATTTTTTTTCCTTATCTGTAATTCCGGATTTTAAAATCAACTAATTATTTAATCAAGTCTACAAATCACTTGCGACTTCTGATAACTTACTGCTTGACAAAGATTATCAATCAAAGACATGATATTGTTAAAAGTAGCCCTACAGTTCACTAACCAGTGCCCCAATTATACCCAAAATTGCAATAACACTACAAAACCCAAAACTAAATAGAACTTCCCTCCAAGATTGTGACACCCAAAAGTTACTCTCATAAACTAATGGGGGTGGGTAAAGTATACATAATTCAGTTACATTGCAGAAATAGGTCAAAAGGATGTGACAGCCTAACGTAAGGCCGTAATGGAGTTGTGCACTTAGCCCGCTAATGTGTTTCCAGACTATTTATTTGTATTGACGCCTATCGGTTAATGTCCTGGTAACGTATTGGTCGGATGCTCCTTTAGTTAGAATAAAAGTTTTGTGGTAAGTGAATTTACCTGAGTAAGGTTGTTGCTATCAATGTGTCTATTTTTTTTTCGGGTGGGACATCATTAATTATCTTCTTCTGCTCTGGGCGGAGCGAGTAAGTGCCAGACTTTTACTGACCAAAACCCATCCATGTTTCTTCTTTTGTTCTTTGTGTTCCGGGACCGCGGTGTCTCTCGCAACCCCTTCTGGCAGAACACTTGTAACGACTGTCAAAAAGGCTTCTTGGCACCATCATCATTAAAAAACCCTTGGATTAGTTTCTTCACGAATTCGAATTTAGTGCTTGGACTATTCTTCGTGCCGGTGAGTGTAAATAGACGCAGTTTAACTTAACATATTGTCCTCTGTATAACGTATTACTGGTAATGGTACCAGTCATAAGTGAACCGTACTTATGACTGGTACCATTACCAGTAATAGGTTATGTTAATGATCGATAATACATCGAATTTGGGCCCTGTAAGTCATTTAAATATGACGGTTTAAAACAAATGTTGGTGATTATTGATTGGTTTCTGAGTGGCAACTCTGAACGTGGAAATTGGTACTACATAGTTGTATTGGGTTTCCCAGCTGTAAAAACGATGTAAGTGGAAAAACAATTTATAAATAAAGTATTACGGAACATGCGATCCCTAAAGGACATTTTCATTAAAGATTAATACGGCTTTCATTGTGCTTCCTTCGCCACAATTTCCCAGGTGTTGCATGCAACGCGCATCGCTTCTTGCGCAACGATATAACATAGTATAAAAGGCCACTACGTAACATTTAGTTGCTTTATTTTGTAGCATTATCTAGGGAATAACCACTTCCCCGTCACGATAAAGTT
The DNA here is from genome assembly GCA_905475445.1 of Ochropleura plecta. Classification (NCBI taxonomy): domain Eukaryota; kingdom Metazoa; phylum Arthropoda; class Insecta; order Lepidoptera; family Noctuidae; genus Ochropleura; species Ochropleura plecta. Next base: position 12,010,050 of record FR997731.1, on the reverse strand, counting down.
CTTAAAAGCTGTTCGTGGTACGTGTATCAACATCCAACAGACAATTGAGCTAACGGGACCAAAGGTTTAGTGCTAAACTTGTTCTGACGACCTTGTGTATGACCGTATACTGTAATTAAAACTTCAAGGGTTGGTTATGGTCGGATATTGTCTTGCTTATACTGAGTATATGAAACTAGTTCATCCAAAATCATTGAAAAATTTAGTGGTTTTAAAATAGTGTCTAAAATGTTTGTGTTGTTATGGAATTATTATCTTCTTTGTTTGAATTATTTTTATTGCTACATTATTTTGATTACTTAACTCTTTTTTTGTAGCTGTTGATGAAAGTTTATGTTTTATAACGAATTATTTGGATTAACATAAAGTAGGTAAGTGAAATTTATTTATGTACCTATATCGCAAAATACTGCAATATTTAGAGTTTCCAAACGAAGCCCGAAACTTCAGGTATTAGTTGGACCTTCGAAATTCCTAAACATACACAAACCTCGTTTGAAAGCACAAATTATTAAATGAAATCCCAAACATTCAAACTTACAAACCCCAATTATCACAGCAAACATTTATGAAAATTGAAATTAAATTTGAACTGTCGAATCAATGCAACTTTATTCTAATGTTCCGTTGGTTGTTAACCAATTAAACAATTGCATAACTGGATTGTTCGGTTGACGGCAATGGATTTTGAGTTTAGAACAATATGGCGTCGCAACCGTTACATTCAAAGTTGCATCGTTCATTTTGACTCGTTAGGTGGATTCATTTTGCAACGACTTGTTAGTTTGCGTCTGAAAAATGTAAAGGAATATAATGAGGTGATGGATTGAAACTTGAGGATCCACAATGATTTTATTTTTTATTCAAAGGAATAGCAAAAAGTTATAAAATATAAACTTACTTCTAGTTTAACAAAATTATATTTTGGCTATAATTTTAGCCAAAATGTATATTTTTCCAGCGTTGTGAGTTAGTAATATTAATATATAAATTATTTGCGAAAAACACGGCATACAAAGTTATTGAAAGAAGTATAAGGACCAGCATGTTTTGTTTAAAATTAAATTTTAGATTATAATCCAAACCACAACGCTGTCCACATGTAGACATAGATGTTTAAAAAAGGAATAAATCTAAGAACAGTGACAGCCGCACGTGCTGCGATACAAAACTTACTATTAGATAATATAAAATAAAAGTTTTTACTTATCTTTAAACTATTATTTTATTATATTATACGCAGAGATGAGAATGTTGAGATAGATGTGTGGAGTGACAAGAATGGATAAAGTCAAGAAGTATATTAGAGGAAGTTTAAAAGTTGAGCCTGTTACAGAAAAAAATTAAAGGCATGTAATGAGGAAAGACGAAGTGCATTTGACTAAAAGCGTGATAGATATGAACGTGGATGGAGATGGAGAGAAAGGCCAAAGAAAAGATGGATGGATTGTGTAAGGAATGATATAAAGGAGTACAGAGTAAATGTTGCCGTGACGTCAGGGTAGAATGCAAGAACAAAACGTATTGCGCCGACCCCAAATAGAATGGCATAAGGGCAGGAAGTCGATGATGATGATAGTATAAAAAGAAAATGCATTTTTAGTAATTTATCTGTGTACGAATAATCTTCGGAACCTGAACGAACATCCTTGAAAGGATGGATGGATGGAAGTGGGCGACACGTACAGAAAACTGAGGATGTTGATGAGACTATAGTATCACCTATAGTCTCATCCTCAACCGATTAATTTTTATTTTGCTAGTATTTCTTAATTAAGGCATTATCTCCTAGTTGTCTTTTAGACAACTGTGTACAAACTGTGAAAAGTTCGGTTTTAAACCGTCTTGAAAGTATTAAATGGAGGATCCGAGATTTTAATTTCATATTTCTATTTTTTTTCCCACTTTTGCTTTTTCTTACTTATCTAAAGGTAAGATGTTATTATTAACTTATTGTAACTATGTCTTCATGATAAAAGTATGTTATCTAGGTCGTCACTTCATTCATTATACGACACGCTCCGAAGGAGATTTCAGTCACAGTGAAGTGTTACATAGTAAATCAATATTACTTTATTAAACTTGTATCCAATTTACCTATATGACAAAACTGAGGAAAACGTGGATTTTTAATTCAGGTCAAATAAATACACACACACACACACATCGATCTACACACACGTTTCCACACCGCCATATTAACACATTCCCACACCCCAGCAACCACACATACCTACACTCACAATTTATCATCCTTCAAAATACACAACTGCATGTCTGGAACAATTTTTCTCCTTATGTTAACGGGCGTTGATAGTTGCGACACAGTTTTTACTTTTGCAGTTATCATCGTTTTTCACATTTGTTTCCACGTGTTTTTGTGTTCCAGAATAAAACTATTTATTTTTATTTAAAAAAAAAAATAAGATATTATCACATCCCAGGATTACATGGCCTAGATTGATTAGACCTCGAAAGCTGGTCAAAGTTGGCAAGGGATAAGAACTCTTGGAAAGACTGAGGAAAAGCCTTTGCCAAGCAGTGGGGCAGTACGTGCCAGATAAAAAAAACGCAGTTGGAAAATGTAAGAATATAAAAAAAAAATTCAACATCAAAACATTTTTATTTCACATAGGCCTACATGGGCACTTATAAAACGTCGAGAAATGTTCCACGGTCACGGTTGGTCGGTACCTATGGAGACGAACCGGAAATAAACTATGGTTACTCTTTTAAAACCATTTGGTTTTAAAAGTAATATTGTTGTTACAGCGTTTTTACTTAAGTATGAGAGAACAGTGTAGGCCCGACAAAAAATCATTGCTAACTTTTGTTTAAAAACCTCCAAAAATCAAACTCAGCTTTCCAAAGTTTCCTTACTGCCTATTCAGTCACAGTGCTATAGCGACGCCTCTTAAGTTTCTACGTCGAAATTGCTATTAGAGAGATTCACGCCTAATGGACGAGTAATTGGCTGCTTCGCAAACTAATGGACAATTACGGCGATAGACGTACATTTTACGAGAATTATAATATGGTTATGTCGCCTTTATTATTTAAAGCTAATATCGATAAGTCAAGGTGTGGCGACATTTCTAGGTCAGGAGATAAAAAAGGTCAATTGGACATTGATTTTTATTTAAGAGCATCACGATTATTTTACTCAAATAGTTTGAGATGCAGAGGTGTACCTATTTCAAACTCATATTTTGCCAGTTATGGTTAAATTCCAAACAATTGCACATATCTTGACTCGGGGCTGCTATTGAGAAATTATTATAAAAAAAAACTCCTAATTACTTTCTCCGTTACGATTTTTTTCGGATGGGAACTCATCAAATGATTCCTCTCGGTGAGGGCGGAGCGAAAGGGAGTCTCAGACTTAAATTGACTAAAATCCATTCATGTTCCTTCTTTAGCCCTTTGTGTTCCTGGGCCACTTTATCTCATTCCAACTATCCCTCAGTCCCGGCAGTTGTAGCCCCTGACAACCCCCTCAAGGCCTGCCAAGGCCACCGCCTAGGCCTGCCGGGGTTGGTTGTTCGAGTGAGATACCGCGGCTTCGGAACAAAAAGGGCAATAGAAGGAACATGGGTGGGTTTTAGTCAGTAAAAGCCTGACAATAACCCCCGCTCCGCCGGGGGAAGTTATTTGATGATTTCCTATCAGCAAAAAAAAGCAGGGCAGATCTCCACATTGCGGCCGGAATGATTACGAACAATTATAATACCACCATATCATGCATCCACATCTTATCATAACAGAACATGGTAAAGAATATGTCTTCAAAGACATTTCTCAAATGATAACAAGCACAGTGAATCAGTTGCCATGGATATCGTTAGTGACGTGGTGGATACAATAGCAGTAATTTATCACTAAGTTTAAATCCAATTAAGCAAAACCTGTTTATTTACACAAAAGCAGTTGCAAATTCGTATATCCTCGTTATCCCGGAAGCGTTTATAATTTAATCTGATTAAATCTTGCCGAATGTAACTTGAAGATATTTCTTGGTCTATTGTTGTTATAATTTTATGTTTTATAGATGCCTTATTTGGTGCCCCCTTGTGAATTCAAAAATGTAATAAAAGTGAGTTTATCGCGCCTTAACGGTTGCACAGATTTGGATTAAATTACCTACTTTTTTTCTACCGGGAGTACTTTGAAAGTTCGTGAGATAATATCTGATCTCAACTACTATCCAAAGCTGCATTCCATAAACCTTTCCTTTTTAATTGTAAACGTTTAGTTTAGTTCTAAACTGTATTTTTTGTAATTTGTATGGTGTACATAATAAACAATATTCTATCTATCTTTAAGTCACAATGTTAAAAAAATAATTAACATATCATTTCATCTAAATCTGCAATATATAATAAAAATGTATAAAACATTTATCCACAATATATAAATGAAAATCACAGAAAACTCAGTACCTAAACAGGCCAGTAGAATCAGTGGCTCCGGTCAATATTGCTTGACACTCAAGTGTTCCTGATGCGTGAACTCTGTGGATTTCCGATAGAAGAAGTCGAGTGCTCTGTCCATACGGTGTGGAATAGCGGCCATGTTTGCTAATCTCGATGTGTGCCGATTATCCGTCATATTTGATCTGCTCTGTACACTGTTCCGTGTTAGATGTTGAGATATGAGTATTGGGGTTATATTCGGATCTTACGTGCTATTTGTCAACTTTACTGTGTCAGTTAAACAAAATAGGTCTAGTTGTATTTATTTGGTATTTACGATGAGCTCGTAGAATAGGCGTATGGAAAAATAAGAGTATGGAAAAAGGATAGGTGTATAGAAAGGTACGTTTAGAAAAGTTTGATGATACAGCTATAAACTACAGAGCAGCACGAGTTCGACGATTATTGAATTGAGACTTAAATTATCCTGTAGCATTTTAGTTAAATTATTTGTAATATACACACTCAGTTATCATAGAACACATTCTGAAAATAATGAGAATATTACACACGAATTGGGTATTTTTGTTTCTGACGTATTTCGTTATGTTAACGCCGAGACTCGTGTATATAACCTCAGGGGGCCAATTCTCGATTTTAGAGATGGTGTCGAACTCGACAAAAATGTCTAATGACGTAATTTTTTCGACAAGTTTTAAAAGTTGCTATTCTGGGGATCTCGAATTCGACATTTGTCGAAGGTTGACGTTCGAGTTCATGTCGAGTGCTTCTGAGCAGTAGAGATGTCATGTCGATTGTAGAGATATGTCATTTCTGAGTGAGTTTGTTGAATTTTTGTTAGATTGTTATTGCGTTACATTGTGTTTTCTTTGATTTTTAAATAAACTACGGCTTGGCTTCTCTTAGTGGATATTCGATTTGCTCTGTGATTTGTGCATTGTGTGTTTACTTTAGCAGAAACCATTTCCACGTCTTACTGAAGTGAGAAACGAAACAAGAGTGATTATATAGCGTTCGTATGAACAATCAAATCGAAAACGTTATTTAAGCGCCAACGCCGAGTTTTAACGCAACGTTTTTTTAAGTCTCGTGCGAATGAGGCTTAAACGTTTCGTTTTACATAAAGAATTAAGTTTGGTCAGCGTTTTAAAACAAAATCATATATTCACTTATAGTTACCTAAAATGGAACGTGCGATTCTTCCTAATGGTAACATTATCTTCACTCGACTAGACATTTTCGTGAAATTTATTTCTATTTTGACTGAGAATACGGAATTCTGCTCATTTCGACATTTTTTGGTAGAAATAGAGATATTTTTGATAGACATAGAGATAGACTTTGAATCTCGAACTCGAGATAAATGGCTAAAATCGAGAATTGGCCCCCTGGTGTCCGCGTGAATGCTGTTCAACTGGTAGTCGACCTGACTTGCAGATGTTATTACTATATTGGTTCGTTCGTGTTTGTTACGTAGTTAAATATGGTCTACATGAAAAAACATTTGTCGTATTCTTGTTTAAATTCCCGGTATTGTCACTTCGGACTTAATTATAAAATAATATACTTCGGCCTAAATTATCTAATATTATATTACCAAGTTAGTATCTTGGTAATAATTCACACGATTAGGCAGTGACAGTTTGATAATGTGATGATACATTACTGTGACATAGTTTATAGTGTTATAATTAGACGAATTATGATAATACATTTAGGTTCTGTATGTTAATAATACATTAGGTTGCATTGGAATAACCGTGATGGTCATTTGGTTGTTGCAATACCTACTTAGTTTCTTAGAGGTGGGTAACTTTTTCACCGATTTTTTATAAACGTTTTTTTTTTATTTGCTTTACCTGTTACTAAGTATGTAAAGAAATCTTAGAAGTCAATTTGACTCACTTGCCGTTGTCTGATTGAGCTGAGATTTGTATTACATGCTCAGTTCGGTAGGCAATGCCTTTTTAACCCCAAATTTTAACCCTCAAATTATTAAAAAAACGTGGGCAATTAAATTTTATAATGTCAATCAAATTGTGTGTCTGTCGTCTATTATGAAATTGGATAACCAGCATAATCAAAATGTATACCTTACCTTACCTAAGCATGCTTTATGCCTAGCAAAACACTCGATGTTAAAATTAAAATAAACTTTTATGAAAACTTACATCTTTGTAAACTAAATCGTAAACGCAGATTACTTCCAATTTTCAAAAACAAATAAAGTAAATAGTTCCATTTACTAAAGAAGATCTTCCCTGTGAAAGCAAAAATACTTTATGCGTCCCAGTTGGTCGATACGGAATTCTTAGAAACTGAATTATCCACCGGGGAGAGAGGGTAAATAAAACCCACCCCAAAATAAATAGGGCTAACAACGTACACGTAGGCAATCATTTCGTTAAGAAAGTACGAGTCAAGTTATTTCTCTTGGGTGTCAGCGGGAGAGCGAGGAGGTTGGGGAAACTTAGACCACAAATCACTATTATGTCAACTTGTAGTGGACTGTGAAAGCCTTTGCGTTTTTCGGGGTGCATAGATTACTTTAGTTTTATCAACTATATTTTTTACAACAGTGTAGCGTAGTATCATTACTTATTCAGTTTTTCCTTGTCTACCTTAAGAAAGCTGGGGTTTCCTTAATGATTTGGAAGGGTGGGTTCTGTCTATTTTTCTTGCTAGTGGTGAGTTACGAGATTGAAAAAAATAATGACATTATTTTGGAATAATGTTTTTCCCGTAGAATGTAGACTTTTTGGGTTTGTTAAAAATTCTGAACAGTTATTGAGCAATATTTTATATGGCATTTAGATTATTATGTTCCTACTTCTATTAAAAAAACCATCAATATGCACCTGAAGCGGAGTTCAAATTATGATCGAGTCGAGAATAATTCTAAAACTGCAAAGTGACTATGTCTCCATTTTGTATAAAAGCTATTAGGGTAACCTAATAATAGTTGACCTAGAAGTGTTACCTGTTAAAATGGAGCAGCTTTAAGTTGAACTATAATTACCCTTCCTCAGTTCTCGCGGGACTCGATTGGAGCGAAGCTAGGAAACGGCGAATGTGCAAGAAAAGTATGATTCGCGAAATGAGGTGGAATTTATATTATAATAGAAAATCTTTTGAACATATAAAAGAAATTCCGAGACGGAATTATTGCAAATTTTGGAACGACAAATAAGTATACTTTAAGAATTGAAAACAAACATATTAATAGTTTAATCAAGGTACTTTCTCTCAGTGACAATTACTGCAAAGGGCATCATGAGAATTGAACACATGAACAGGGTACTAAAAATTAAAGCAACCTTTTCTGCCAAGTTTAAAAAGTGACGCATAATACCACATCCATTACGTAATATTTCTAAGATCATTCTTCCACTCGGTACGTCAGTTTCCTAAGTGACACAAATAGAGTAGCATCTCTGCATACGGGCAATATAAAACGTGCTCGAAAACTTATTACTTTAGATATTGCCACAATACTGTATGATATCGCCAGATTTCATGCCGCACTGAATCTTAGGACGTGGTATTTAAATAAAAGTTATTTGGTGTGTTATTGTCGGAAGAAAAAGATATTAGTGTCATGTTGACTTGTTAGTGGTTTGTCTTAAAAGAAAAAAAAAGCAACAGTAACGTTTTTTTTCGTTTTTTCGGCCTTTGCTTAACGTCTGCTGTAAACTATGAGTGTTTAAGTGTGGGAATATAATGATTACAGCTAAATATCACAGTATAATCTACTTGGTTCCAATAGCAACCATTTCACAATATAATAACCTGGTCTCTTTGAAGTTTGCATGAAAAGAACAGCAACTTTACTTTATTTTAAAGCCACTGCAAAAATAATGCAATTTCGCTGCAAAAATATTTTACCCTTGCTGAAACCGAAGTACAAAGTTGCCTAACTTCCCCTTGACTTTGCAATGAAAAATATTACATAGTGTCTCAGCTGCACATCTTATACAAGTCATTAAAATGGACCGGGGAGAAAGGGGTTGTTATGATCCCTGGACGATGGGCACCATCATAACTTTTATGTGAGGTCCCTTTAATAGTGCTTTATTATTTAGTGTTGTGTGTTTTGATGGATATGCTCTAAGTGTGCTTGATTGCAGTCCTAAAATGTTTGGTGGAAAATTAATGAGCTTTGTAGAAGAAAGGTGGCATCAATATTTTATGAAGAAAGTATAGGGGCTGACATTTTGTCATGACAATAATACGTCTTTTATCCTAGATGGAGTAGGCAGAGGTGTACATCAATGTTTTTATTCCCCCGCTCTGGGTGGAGCGGTAGAGGGGGTAGGGGGTGTTAGACTTTTATTGGCTAAAACCCGTCAATGTTCCTTCTTTTGCTCTTTGTGTTCCGGGGCCGCGGTATCTCTTTCTCTCGCGGTTAGTGTTTGACAGTATAATTATGTCGGCGCTGAAGAGCAAAAACAACTAGGACAGCGCAATGTGACATCATCGTACCACTCTATGAGTCTGGCGAGGTGGGAAGCGAGTATTATAAAGCGGCGCGCTAGCGGGCACGAGTCAGGCCAGTCCGATCACTATGTACGGCAAGCCTATCCCCTGGGAGAAGCAAGCCAAATACTTAGGTGTCATTCTCGACAGCCACTTGTCCTTCGCGGCACATATCAAAGCGGCTCGTTCGCGCGCTGCCTTTGCTATGGGTAGGCTTCACTTTTAAATTCAGGCAAAAAGCAAACTGTCACTTAAGTGCAAATTGCGTTTATACACCGCGGTCATCCGTCCCATCATGACATACGCATGTGTCGTGTTCGCCCACGCCAAGTCGCGTTTCCTTCATAAGATGCAGACCTTGCAAAACCGATTCCTTCGTAAAATCACGGGATCCCCTTTTACGTCCGTAACGATAGTCTTCACTTAGACTTAAGAATCCCCACCGTCGTTCAATTCATGAAGCGCCTTTCCAAGCGCTTCTTTGACTCCGCGTTAAAACATCGCAACCCCCTAATCGCATCGGCCGCTCGATACGATCCCTCGCGAATAAGTAAAATTCGTCGTCCTAGACATTCTCTCGTCACTCCTGACGATGCTATAACCCTGCTCCAGGAGAGCAGCAGGGAGACTAGCACTCTTCGCAAATTCAGACGCAAAGCGCCGTCATTCCGTCCTCGCCGACGAGGCCCGTCGCGACGTCGCGGTAACTGCCCCACCCGTCCCTTGCAAGAGCGAGCCCGCGCTGCTGAGCCAGTAAGTTAAAATAGTCCATAAATAATATCACTCAGATCCAGCCTGTCCCTTGCTGTCCCTCAGCGACGCCCTAAGCCGAAGCTCGTACCCCACAGGGGGTGCCCTTAGCGTGTAGTCGCTTAGTTTGTAAGTTTTTACCCTGGCTGGAGGTCTTAAATTTTAAGGCACCCACAGGATTCGCCCGGTGAAGCAGACGACAACCTCCTTGGTTGAACTGCGAGATGCCATTCATAAAAAAAGCACGAGTCAGGCCAGGCGGAAGACAGTTGCCTACAGTCGCATTTTCAAAAGAAAGTGGCGCCGCCTATGTTTCGTTTCCGTCAAAGTTTGATAAAAGTGTCGATAGATGGCACTCAAATAGCATTTTATTATAAAAATTAAACTGAAAAGTCATGGATTACATAATTATTAATCAGAAAATTACCGTAGGCAATATTGTAGAGTTAAGTAGATAAAAATTTATATCAATTTAAGAACAAACTTTTTGATGGTAATAATGAAATCTGCCCTAAAATAGGGAGGCCATTTTTGATTTGACATTTACAAAGTGTTGACTTATGCGTGTGCGCGTATTTCTTGTTTTCGTTGTCCCACTTTGTTGTGTATTTAGTTCATTATTACAACATACAATTCGTATTACTACTAGATTTTTACGACTAGTTTACGATGTCTAAAGAATATTAATTTTTGATAAACTTTGTGTATATTCATTGGAAATGTTATATCAATAATGTGCTATTATTTTGTTCCTTGATACTATTTCTTTGTATATTTGTAAAATTCTTACCCTTAAACAGTTCGAATCATGTCGACAGGAACAGAAAAATAGTACATTATCGATATTTGTTACTTTTCCAATGAAAACACAAATCAACTCAAAACACTTAACTACCTAGCTACTAGCTATAGTATACAGGCTGTGTAAGGACACGTTTTCTAGATGCCGCTAGTGTCGCAAAATGGCGTCAATTCTATTAACAAAAAAAGTCACAAGAGGGCACTCTTCTCATGTATAGGTATATTATTTTACTCTGTGAGTCAGGCTTACCGAAGCAGTCGCAGTGTCAACACTTCGGAATTGTGATGCGTATCACACCTGAGTCATAAATACAATTTATTGTGAAAGTTAATTTATTTATTATTGAAACGATTAGTTGATTGTAATTTTGATATAATAAATCAGTTATCAACAATATACTGAGGTTTTGTTGCAACATGTCCGAGAATCGGTCAAGGTCCTGCCCGGATGACCTTATGAATGGATGCCAATTGAATTGATGACCTTATGAATGGACGCCAATTGATTTCAAAACGCCTTAGGAACGGAGCCAAAACTTGCTGAAGAATTGGTGAAGGCGGGCCCTTCACCAATTCTTCAGCTAGTTTTGGCTCCAGCCGAAATATATTAAAAACTAAAAAATATTATTCGCGATGTCTTTACAGAACTAAAATCATATCTAATCATCAATACAACCTATTTTATGAAGAGTCGTTGAACGGTTCCCATAGGCAATAATGTAATACTTAATTAAGGATAATTAAAAACAAGTAATAGTTAATAAGATTAGGGTATGATGAGGCTGACATATCCCATACAAACCTATGAAGTTAGGGGACCCCCTATTGATGATTTTAATGATTATAACTATATACACCCATACGTTACGGCCGTGAATCCTAATCTGCAAATTGTAAAAACCAGCCAAGAGCGTGTCAGACTCGCGCACCGAGGGTTCCGTATACAACCTTGCACAATTAACGGCCATATCTTTCGACTACGTAGACTTAGAGTGTTGATTTCACAGCACAAAGGGACCACAGACTTGAGTTTATGGTTTAAATTTCAACTTGATACCTCCGCGCATTCGTGGGATAAAGGGTCTTGACAGACAGACAGACGCAACAAAGTGATCGAATAAGGGTTCGTTTTTTCATTTTGAGGTACGAAACATAAGATATTTGAATTTCCCGGGCTATTCTGGCGCTGCCACCTTAAGTTAAACATAAACTTTTATTTAGGTAATAGCATTGTATTATACGCATTATTTAACTCAGAGGATAAAATAGCAAAAATGACACTCTGAACATGTTAACCCGGTGACTGATTGACGAAACGACGGGTAATTTTTCGTACATATAACGTCATTTATAACCAGGGCTTCTGTTTATTTTCGTTCAAATTATCCACCATCATATAAACCTTTATTTTCACATAATAATATAAACTAGAAATATTTCACTGAATGTACAATTATACTTTCTTGTATTTACCCTATTTAGGTATATAATTTTCAGTATCGTAAATAAGAAAATCCTACAATTTCCATATCCATCTCAATGACCGGCTAGCAGATTTAATCTGACGGTAATATTGCGAAAAAAAAAACGATATTATGGCTTAACTGATTGATATCGTAAAATAGACTCGTTTTTTCACAAAATATGCCAAGAAATATGTGTCTCCAATCGTAAGTAATCCTAAAACATTTACAATATATTCGCAGACCCTTGACTTTGCCTTCGTAAAATAAAAAGCCCAATAGAAGACATTCAGTCGGGATTTACTTAGTTACGTAACCGCTACGGGGTGTCTTATTTTCTCAAACCAGCGTACCGGGGACCACATTAAATAAGCATTCACAAGTGTATGGCTTGCATTGTAGGGACTCCATATGTTATCCTTCAATGAAATATATCCTAAAACTTTATCTCCCTCACAAATTGACTTGGACTTTCAGAGTTTTATTCACCTTTTTGCCTTTCATCGGGTATTTTGGTTAGGGTTCGTGTAGGTTGGAAATATTTGGATGATCAAGTTTGGTTTGAACTTTCAAAGATGAAATAACTCACTTACAGTAACTACAAAGAATACCGAGCATTCATTTTCGCTGAGCTTCTCAAAGAATTTGTTCAAATATCTTAGAGCCCACTCAGAAAATATCCGTATTGTACAATAGTAAGTGAATAAAACAGCCAACAATCAATAAATAATTGACACAGTCCTCTGCATCCGCCAGCTTTTCCGCTTTAAAATATAAACACGATGTTTATTCTTTCCAATCCAGCTCAGCAAATTTTCCAAGTCCAATTCCGTCCAAACCGATAAATTCTTAGCGTCCCTACTAAACCGTAAAGCTGGTACAGCAAAGTTAGTGGACTCCTTGCTAGACACAGCGTGGCAGACGAGTTGGAAGCCACAAATTGCTCAGGGAACTTACCTCTGTTCGCTGACTGACAGGAACTTTGTGTCGCGCAGTTTACTTAAGACTTTAATGAATACCTACAGTTGCTTAGATCATTTACGGTTCGGGCTAATGTTGGCCTGTGTCTTGTTGCCTAATACGGCATCAAAGCCTTTGTTCTAGTTTACGAGTTATGTATCGTGGGAAGGATTATTACATACGTATTTTGATATTGTTAGGTACAGTTTGTTAATTAATTAATTAGTTGTGTTTCGTTTTCGGTTGATAATTCTAATTTGTCTTGAATAAATATAGATTTAGGCTGGCATTATATGGAACTACATAGATGAGGAAAATTAATGAAGGCTTTTATACATATAGCGTGCATGTTACTACAAATATTCTCAGTAAAGCGAAGTTTTGGGGTAAGTAGATACATAAGTAACATTAAATGTAACGTGTCTTCTCGGAAATAAAGTAAATTCAACGTTAAATAAATAATTAACCGCAAGCGAAACGCCGTTAAGCTCTTTAAACTGTTGGGTAACTTCATTAAAGGGTATTAAACTTTTGTTACATATGGGATTAGACAAATTAGGGCTTTGATGTTGTTTCAAAAGACTTCCCGCTATTTTTCGCATCTCATACGCAGTATTGCGTACATAGTTTTAGATGGTTTTAGTTTTGCATATATATAAATATTATTACCTTTGAACGAAGCAGAATCTTTTGCAGACAGAAAATAATCGTTGTAGGATTACAAAGTGTAGAAATCTATTTGTGTTTTGTAATTCCATTTAGGTACGATAGTCCAAAAGTAAGAAACTAATATTTTTTCATTAGGGTAGTTTCCAGGGTCCAAGTAATTACATTCTATTTAGTCCATCTTTTAAATTACTCAAAAATAAGGGACTCGTTGCTGCATTTTTTCGCAACGAGTGACGTCACACGTAACTGTAGTGGGCTATATCTTTGTAATTTTAATTCTAATTTACAAATAAAAAATTAGAGTCCCTTATTTTTGAATAATAATAATTATTATTATAAGACGGACTAATATTTTTTTATTTGGAAACTAGCCTATTAATAAACAAATTGGATATGATGATTCGAATTACTAGTAAAATGTATACATATCGAAAACTAAGAAACATCTGATACCTGAAAATTAACGCCTATTTTCAGGTACCCAAATAAGTGGCATCAAAGAAATGCAGTGGTCGGTCGTTAAAAAGTGTAAAAATGGCCGCCATTGGCACCCACAAGGGAATCAAACTGACGTCAAGATATTATACTTTGAAATCAATTTCTCTTCAGCATATAACCAGGGGTCGTTAACCCTTCATATGGAGGGTTGTTGGAAACTTGGGCAAGTGCTCTAAGAGTAATCAAAGAGATCAGAGTAAACATGAACTTAGACTGTCTGTCATGCGGGTTCGTATGTATTTCATTAATTACTATCCTGCATATATTTGTCTCTTTGCATTTGTTTAGTTCAAAAGCTTTTGAATTTAGAAGACCCAATGAAATTAGATAATTTCGTCGCGTTCATTGTTGATTTTTAGTTATATTTATTTATTATGTAGCTAATTAAAACGTTACTTTGGACGAAGCTTTGGGTTTGTCGATTAAATTTAATTTATTAGTATTTATAGGATGTTAAGGTCTTTGTCATTGTCATCAGTAAGAATTTAATATAAATAACAACACAATTATTTTGTTAAAATGGAAGCGCCAGGGTCGGCCGTGACTTTAAAATTGTATTATGTTTGTTGTAATTTGTTATTTCGGGTAAGTGTCAGGTTGTATGTTTACTTATAATAATTAAATCCATCAATACAACCCTGTACGTTAATTGTACCCTAATAATGGGCCAAAAGAAATTAGAGGCTTGTATTGATAATTAAAATGATTATAATTCGGTAATCCCATATTGTGAACGGTGGCAATTCATGTTGTTTTCAATAAACTATTTGACACTGGCCAGCAAAATGCAAAAAATACATGCCAAGAGCGAGTCAGACTTGCGCACCGAGGATTCCGTACAAACTTGTAACGTATACAACTATATTTTTGACTGTTTAGACTTAGATGAAAAAAAACAGAACGTTTCGTGTCCATGCTATTTAAACGTTGAAGGGTACTCTTGTGACGAAGCGATCCTGGTTGCAAGTTGTCTTGTCGGTCAAAAATGTATGGGCTCCGTCCACACCTAGCAACAAACATGGAACTGATACCAATGTGTTCCTAAAGTGCCCCTTATTTGATCAAAATCCTTTGATTTAGATTACTCAATGGGAATATACATTAAAAAAAAATGTAATTCCGCCCATGTGCAAAATTTCAGATTAACCGGTTGGATGGTTTGGTTTGAAATTAAGTTGCAACATTTGACCAATACATACTGACTATTAACAAAGTAAAAGTTAATAATAAAAACACGCAAGTCGTATCGAGATTGTGAACAGGGCATAGAAGTACTGAAGAGGTTATTAAACAGAAATATCGTTTACCGAAACATATGTGGGCTCCTCTATTGCGAGAGCAAATATGGAAATATTTAAAAAGCCCGTGTTTATGGATTTTCAACCGTTATTCTATAAAACATGCAGATAAAATTACTTGCAAAGGTTTATGCAAACAATGCAAATCAGCGATAAATGTGGTGATTTCCTGGCCGGTTGATAAAATAGCTCGATGTGTGTGTTCTGTTACAAATATTGATTCATCTTTCAGACACATTTCTAAGAATAAAATAAAATTATCACCAGCCCAGCGCATAGAAATGTCCGCTGAACTAAAACACGAATTTGCAATAACATATCGCAACAAATTAGCAAATGAAATAATGGAACCTGATGACTCTGAACCACCCCATATGCCAACAGTTGGCTGCTTAAGGCAAATTAAACACGAAGAGAAACAGAGTTTACATTACGATACAAATCCAGTGCTATCTTTGTGGGTAATGACTCGTGTCACGCCATACAAAGATGTTATTAAGCATATCTCTCTGTACCCATTTTGCATATATTACTGGACAAACATCCAGGAAGTCTGTTGCAAAAAAATTAAAAAATCTGACAGATTAGTTCTCAGTGTTGATGCTACTGGTAGCATCTTTAAGGAATTAGGTCCAAATAACAAGATGTTAGTGACTAAACATTTATTTCTATATGTGTTAATGATGAAAACCCAGGAAAACAACAGCTCGGTTCCAGTCTCTCAGATGATATCCGAAAGCCAGACAATGGATACAATCCATCAATGGCTACAGGCGTGGAGCAAATGTAATCCCGTTCCTGATGAAATTAACTTAGACGATTCCTCTGCATTAATTGGAGCAGCAGTAAAGGCTTTCACTAAATGGGATTCTACTGCTAAATATGTTGAAGATTCCTACAGACTATTAGAGGAAGGTCAAGAAGCTAATGATATGTGTTACATTCGAATTGACACAAGTCATTTCATAAAAATTTTATTTCGTTTGTCATGTTTTAAATATACCGACAACAGAGTTAATTTTTTTTATATAAAGTGTCTCATTGAACTTAAAAACTCTGTTGATTATTTGAAAGCAAAAGATATTATTTCAGATTTGATTATTGTATGTTTAAATCAACGAGATGGTGTGAATAATGACGGCATCATGACAAGATGTGAAAGCGCCAAAAGCAGACTTAAAAATTTGAGTGCCTTCGGTGTTAACGACACGGAGATCGAAATTAATGAGAATGATAAATTAAATACAAATATTGAAGATCTAAGTAATTCAGTATTTCAAGATTCTTTAAAATGCCACAGTGGAAAAAAACGTGGAAACATAACTGTACCTGGTGAAAAACTTCCATCATGGTTTTATGAAAAAATTGAGGCTGAAAAAAATATCATTTCTCTTAGTGATGACAATGAATTTGGGAGTCATGAAAATGTATACTACTTCCCAGGATTTATTAATGTCTTATCACGTTTGATGAACCAGTTTCCTTTATGGTCCAATGTGATGAAAAATCTGTACAAATCTAAAATAGACAGACCTACATCTTCGAATGTGGAATCTTATTTTAGAACCCTAAAAAAACTACTTTTTCAAATCGGAACAAAATCTCAAAGGTTACGTATAGATGAATTTATTATCAAACATTTCGCATTTTTGACTGGTGAGTTGAAGATCGCGAACAGTAACTTAAGTATTACAAAAAAAACAGCTAAGGTAACCAAAGAAAAAGTAAAAAAGATGTTGGAGTTTACAGATGATTCTATTTTCTCAGATCATCCAAGTTTGGTAGAGAATTGGAGAGGTCTGGGTATATTGAGCCTTAAACGTAAAAAACAAACCAGTGAAGCGAGAAAGAAAGTATTTCTGCTTTCGAATGGAGCCAGATTCAAAACTGGCAAAGAGATTGTAACTACAACAAATACTTGTGCACTGGACTCCGTCTGTCAAGCATTAGCTACGGCATACACTGATGGATCTAGCATAACTCCGACAATACAGGGAAGTGACCATATGCTATGTCAGCTAATAAGAACAATGAGTGATAAAAACAGCGGTAAAGAAGCATATAGAATTAGATCATCTATCGCTAAAACATATTTTAAAAACTTTCAAAAAGGAGATGTGACTGAAGTAGATTGTTCATGCAATGTTCTATATATTTTTGATAAAATTCTTATTGACTGCTGCCTCTACAGTGCGGATGAAAAAATGTCATGTACAAACTTGGACTGTTCTAAAAATAAAGTAACTAGGAAAGTGTCTGTGTTACGTTTGCATGATAAAAGTGTAGCTCATTTTCAAGAAGCTGCGAGTTCACTCATCGACAATATAGAAATGATTCAATGCCGTCAGCTTTCATGTGATGGTGTCATGTCGTTTGAATTGAAGTTGAGGAATCTCATAAGTTTTGAAATACTGGATGAACTCATTTTTGTACATGAAGCGCCTCCAAGGTTGTTTTTACAGAATGACGAATTTGAATTGCTTTCGATAATTGAATTTGTTCCGCCTGCTAGTGGTACGATTGGTCACTATAAAGCGCATATTAGGCGCAGAAATGTATGGGAATGTTACGATGATTTGTGTAAGAGAGTTGTAAGGAGTAATAAGAAGGTGGTACCACATTGTATTATGTACATAAAAAAATAAACTGTTGTCACATATGTATTTTCTTTCTACTCTTTATTGTTGAACTAGCCATGCCCTGCGTTGCAATGTAATTTTTCTACCTTTCTACCTAAGTACCCTACCTACCCTGCCTATCCTACCTACCTAAACTACACAAAAACCTTTACTGCCTTAAGCTTTTTTTTTCTCGCCGTAAAAAACCCTTTTTGGATTTCAACAAATATAAAAAAAAAGAATGAGCGAAATTGGTCCAGCCGTTCACGCGTGATATCGTGAGAGATATATATATATATATATATACAATCTGTTGATTTGCATACTCGCCAAAAAATTTAGAAAGTGCAAATAAAAGTCATAAATAATCAATTAAAATTACGGTACCTGATCAATAATAATATACGGTGCTTTTATGATCTGTCTTTGTCTGTTTAAATTTAACAGTATTACAGAATATCTCCAAAAATACTTCAAAAGTACAGAATCACCTACAGAACAAACAGAACAGTGTGCGTGAGCGTCGGCGCATACGTAATGCGCGTAAAGCTAGGAGCAGATTGTCCGAGTGTAGTGTTCACTTACCGATTTCCGAAAATACGAAAAAAGTAAAAAAAAAATACTTACTACTTATTTTATTATCGATTTGGGTCGAGAATCATTAGCATAGTTACGTCCTTGAATTTGGCGAGGATGCAAAACAACTCGCTGTATATAAATATAAAGGGAGTGTCTAATGTACCTAGTTATTTATATATATATATGTATTTAGATAACACACTCCTTTTGAATTGAAATATTATCTTTAAGGGTGTTTATTACATTTCCTGATTTTTGTCACTAAATGCCATAGGGACTTCTTTTTATAAACATTTCGCTGTAAGCCACCGGTACAATACGATAGGATTTAACGCCTACACAAAGCATAACTGCAATGTAAAATAAGAGATTTGCTTTTGTTTTTTGTCAGGCGCTAAAGATATTGATAAACAACACTTTTGTCGATATCTTTGTTGCCGTGATAGTCACAGTATTATCGTTGTATAACATTGAGAGAAGCAAACGGGAAGTAATTAATGCCCTCCGTGAATTACCATATTTCTATTCATCAGGGACTCTACGACTCAGTGACCGGCCGTCCTGACGTCAGAATGAACGGTCACCCTTAAAATGTTTTTTTTCTTCTAGAACACGATGGAAGCAAATGTTTGAGAATAGGAAGCAAATAGAAGCAATAGGGAAGCAATTGTTGGGCATAAATTCAACGTGAAATACGCCTAGTGACCGTTCATTCTGACGGAGACCAAATATCCACCAACTTCCTACAGCGCTTATTGAAAAATCTCTTTTGAATTATTATCGCCTAGGTTTTGCTTACTTTTTTACGTTCATGCTATACTTAAATCAATCTAACTCAAACTAAATCTAAGCTAAGCCCACAGAATCCTCTGATACTCATTTGTCTATGACTTAGAGTGCTGAGGTCTGTTACAACGCCAATTTCTGTAGTCATTCGCTATGCAAGACGATGTGCCCGCTGATATACCGGCGCGTGATTCAATGGAAGAGGCACTCTTAAGGAATACTTAAATCTACTTACGGAGACCACTCGAACAAAATCGCGATTTTCTTGCTAGACTAAACTGCTTGCTGTCCTGCACAAGTGTAACGTATCTATCTTGGTACGTTTGTCAGTTCGGTCTTAAGCGTTACTGAGACAGTTTTTTTTTGCGGACGGGAAACCATCAAATAACTTCCCACTCTGGAGGGAGCGAGGGGGGGGAGTGTCAGACTTTTAC
The DNA here is from genome assembly GCA_905475445.1 of Ochropleura plecta. Taxonomy (NCBI): domain Eukaryota; kingdom Metazoa; phylum Arthropoda; class Insecta; order Lepidoptera; family Noctuidae; genus Ochropleura; species Ochropleura plecta. Next base: position 11,990,285 of record FR997731.1, on the reverse strand, counting down.
TGACTAAACCATGTTCCTTCTTTTGCCCTTTATGTGTCGGGGAAGCGGTATCTCTTTCGAACAACCCACAACCCTGGTAGGTGGTGGCCCTGGCAGGCCTATCTACTTTGCTGACATCTCTTTGAGGTGCACGTGGAACACGAACGTACCGTCGACACAGCTTGTCGTGAAGACGGTCGTACTGTGAGCTACCCATTGCTCACCGTCCACAAACCTGCATCTATGGTGACACATTGATGTTATCCTCTCTATACTATTCATAATCTTTTTGGTCACTCCTCAATATTCAAGAGTTTCAGTTTTTACTACAATGAGTAAAAAATATGATCCTTGCTTGGTACGTCTAGTAGGAACACGAGGAAAAACGAACTACTTTAAATTGAAAAAACTCACAATTGTTGAGTGATTTGGAATAATTTATTTATGGGTGTAGGTTATGTCAACAAAATGCTGTAAATATATATTCTATTATTGCATTTAAACGGCCTTAGAATGTGAATGATGAAAGCTATAACTCAGCAAAGAGTGGCCTTCACAATCTGCCGTCGTAATATTTCATCCTTTTCAGGATCTCTGCATTTTGTCACTGCATCCGAGCCACAAGCGACATATTGTGACGTACTGGCTGCATTGCTGATCTAGTTGACCCAAAAAATGATATTATCGGTTTAAATGTCTATATACAGCGTTCTCACATATTTGTATAATCTCAACAAGAACCATGTTTTTTTTTAAATCGACGGCACGGTTGGCGCAGTGGCTGAGCGATCGACTGCTGCGCTGCGTGTCGCGGGTTCGATTCCGCACGGAATAAATATTTGTATGGCCTACAGATAGTTGTTCCGGGTCTGGCTGTTTGTGTATGTGAGTTTAAATGTTTGTAAACGCACCCACGATACAGGAGAAATTCCTAGTGTGGGGCAACGTTTTTTAAAATATATATATATTATGATTTAAAAAAGTATCCATGGATTTTCTTGGCCATTTTTCTCTATAGAGATCAACGCTATAGAATGAGCTGCTACACTACTTTCACAACTTATTATGTCTTGTAACTGAAACTGCAGTTTGATCCTTTTGTTTCTTCACATTCAAAAGTGCATGTACTGGTCTTATTTAAATAAATGCTTTTAGTTTGGGTTTCTTTTTTAATGTTTCCAAAATGGGCACAAAATCTTTTAACTATTATTGTAATCCTGTGTTATCATGCTTGTAAAAGGTCTCCCCTACAGCAATGACAGCCTTTTCAGGTCAATCTTCCACGGCGCCATAGTGTCCAAGAACTCCACTGACAACCACAGAGTGACGACCCTGAATTCCATCTGTCCTTATGCATTCTGGAATGAGTGTAAGTAAATAAGCAATAAGTTAATTCATCAAAAGAAACAAAATAGAAACAACATTATCAGTAAGGCACAAAGTAAGCAACGCTTGTATCTTGTAGCGGTGTGTGAGTGAAATGATTATTTTTATTTATTGTTCTTTAGAATCTGATACTTTACTATACTCTAGACTACTGGGCAAAGTCCCTCTCTCTCCATGACTTCTGAAATCTTAAAGATGTCTAGTGGTTGCTAGCATTACTGTTGAGTATGAAGAGCTGTCCACGTCAAGGTAAATGCATACTAAGTTTTCCCATCAAGAATTTTACCTTTTGTGCCTGCTCTGATATGTTCAACTTTCATGTTAGTAGAAGCACAATCAAAAGCCATTTATTCAATTTAGGCTGATAATTAGCACTTTTATTTATTTTATAGCTTTTAAGTATTCTCACAGACTAATTACAAAATAAAAAGTTAAAACAGTAAATTATAAAGTTGCTAATTACCTACAAGTCTCCACTGATATATAACTTTAACGAATTTATAAACCAATTATTATTATTTTACTAGCGAATTTTTAAGCTATGGTTTTTTATTTTATTTATTTATTTATTTATGTACACACAAAACTTTATATAAAAGTACATAAGGAAAAAAGAGCACAAAGGTACTGCTTATTTCATAAAGAAATCTCTTCCAGCAGACCTGCGATAGGACAGATGGAATGAAATAAACACGTAGACACAGTGTGTAAAAATAACAACTAAGCACTAACTTAAATAAACAATACGTTATCAATATAGAAAAACTTACATACTAATAAAAATAATAAATATATGTTTACATATATACTTACAATCCCAAATACTTAATACATATTATATCTAAAATATATATAAAAAATATTAAAGTATAGAGGAGAGGTAGTGTTCTTTGACCAGTTTTTTAAATACAGAGATAGTTTTAGCGCCACAAATGTTAGCCGGAAGTGAGTTCCACAAACGTACTACATGTACAGTAGGAATAAAAGTCAGTTTTATGGGAAGGGAAATTGAAATGATGACGCAAATGCTAAGTTTTATTTATAATTTTACTTTTTTATTTATTCATATTTTTTACATTCCCATAAAACACTCTCCCTTCGCCCATTAGCATATCGGTTTATAATAACTGGTAACAAGTGGTGGGTTAAAGAGACTGGATCTTAAGTTTATTTTTTAGATGTCAGTTCTAGCATCCTTAACATCAAGCAGTGTTACCACAAGATCGGCTGATTTAATATGCATCCAAGGTGTCCAAGAGGTTCAACGTTTTAAATTGACTTACAGCTCTGAATACCAAACCTTATTTTAATTATATTGTCCTCTACGTTATACTACTAGGAAATTAGTTAAGTGAATTTAAGTGTTGAGGACGGTAGTTAGTTTCTTTCAGTTTTTTTTAGTGGCTGTAGCTTACAGGCTACTTTGTAATAGGAGGTTTCAGAAGTTTTTCTTTCATAGAGTTGTATTGTTATTTTTTTTCAATGCTATAAAAATAATTTTAAATTCATTAATGTCTTTCACTAATAGTGAGACAAGCGGCAGATTGTTTGAATAAAATTACATGTGATTTAAAAATATATATTTTTACTAGCTTTTGCCCGAGGCTTCGCTCGCGTTAATTTCGGGGTAACACAGTTCCCCTTGCGCCTTATTGATTTGTAATAGCAACGCTAAGTTTTTCCTTTTCTTCCCTCTTTCTCCCTCACATCCCACTTTTTTATAAAAAATATAAGCCTATGTCCCAACTATCTCTGTACCAAAATTCATCAAAATCGGTTTAGCCATTAAAGCGTGAAGAGGTAACAAACAAACAAACAAACTCACTTACGCTTTTATAATATTAGTAAGGATTAATAACTTCAGCTAATTTAGTAACAAAAATAAACACAAAGGCAAAAAATCGTCGTCCTAAATTCATTTTCATGGCCATGTTCAATTAACGCTTATATTTCCATTTCAAGTGAAATTGGAACACTTCAATAGCTTTCTAAGATCAAATACAAAAGCAATAATAGAATATTTAATATTTCAAAGACAACGGACTTTTAGCACCAATAAACACTTTATTGTGACAATTAGCAATACTCAATTCAGTATAGAGCTACGAGCGTAGCAATAAATCTCGTAGCCACGTAGCCGCGTAGCTCGTAGCACTTCTACGTGTCTACGATGTCTCAAATACTTAGTTTATTTTAACAATCCACGGCGAAAGCGGACCAAATAAGCTCCATTCTGTTGCTTACGTGACGTTGAAAACTTTTATTCGTTTTTCGGTTGGAAATATAAAGGAGATCGTGGCTAAATAATAGCAGCAGCTCGGGTAGATTTTAAGGTTAAGCCGCGCTTGCCTAGGTTTTTTTGTGGATGGCTTTCATATCGAGTTTCCTCCGTGCCTCAGAAAACACGTTATGTTGTTGATCCCGGCTGTCATTTGTAGATCTTTGAGAGTCGTTACAGATAGGCAGTGTCCCGAATATCTGACAACCAGTCTTCCCAAGGGGTATCGTATTACCCGTACCTACTAACAGGCATGCGGAGGTCAGATAGGCAGTCGTTCCATGTAAAATATTGGTATTTAGCTGCATCCAGCAGTCTAAGCAGATGACGAGGAAGGATATATATAAAAATAAATAGAACTCCAAAAAGAAAAACGATTTGTGGGACTAAACTGAGTACATATCGAAAGAATGACAGATTACTTCTTAGTATTTTTGTATGAAATTCTATTAAATAGCAGTTATCTCAGAACGCTGAACTTTTTACGTCAAGTTTATAAGCCGTGAATCATAACTCTGTATTTGTCTTGTCGAGAAAGAAGGAGCAATTTTCTTCTCTAAACTTTCATAAATTCTTTTATAAAAGCTCGGAGAAAAAAAAAACAATAAAACAACTGCTAGTAGAAGCAAACAATAAACGTTACTCAACTAAGATTTCTGTTTTATAAAGTCCGTAAGTTGGTCTCGCGATCGCAAGCGCAACTGCTGAGATCAGAAGAGAATCGAGGGTTCGATTCCCGGGTCTGGTTGGGTTTTTCAATTAGGCATTCCACAGTAACTGCCAGGAGTAGTGTGTGCCAGATAGCAAGTTAAGCCATTGGTCTTGCGCCTAATCGGACATCGGACTATGAGAGTGAGGGAATAGTGAGTGCACCTGTGCCTGCGCACACAGTTGTGCACTATAATATCTCCCGGGCCGATGGTTGATCTCCGCTGAGATTAGCCACCGTGGTCGAAAACGGTCAGGAGAACTTACATTTATATTAAATATAAGTTATAAAAGACTTATGTTGTCAATGCATAACAACTGGGAATACACGGTCACAAATTCCTATCATCAACTTCATGAGTAACCAGTGAAATCTTCTGTCTTTACTTTTCAACAGACTGACATAAAGAAAATGTACAAGAAAGTTGCCTAAAAGCCATTAGATACAAAGAAGTTTCTGTTGGAATCTAGACTTTATAAGAAAGTCCTTTCTTTAGTTTCATAATAACTGTCACTTAAAAATGTTGTAAAATCAAATTACTTAGGTATCAGACCTAAGTAATTTGATTTTATTTTCTCACATATGGTAGTTGAGATAGATATGAATGTTGATGGATGGAGAGGAAGAGGAAAGCCAAAGAAAGATGTATGGATTGTGTCATGATATAAAGGAGAAACGAGTAAATGATGCCGTGACGTATGACAGGAGAAATTGAAGAAAAAGACGTATTGCGCCGACTCCAAGTAGAATTGGACAAGGACAGGAAAATTTTGATGATGATATGGGAGTTGAAACATTTTTATGGAAACAAGAGTTACAAAAGTATTGCTGCATGTTCTTGCATCGTCATAAATACTATAGTAAACGTCCACTACTGAGTTATAGACAGAAGCATGCCTCATTGAATAATTTCACTATCATTTGGCACTATTTCTTAGATAAAAGGTACAGTCAATCTCACATCACTAATATGGGATCACTTGCTTCACAAAAATGGTTCCAACTGCAATGGCATAAGGCGCTGTTAAAATCAAACTGTTGATATTGACAGTTGAGGGATTGATTGTTGAGGGTACATGATAGTATATGGACGTTGTCTCATGATAGTATAATCTGATGATGCAACATTAGCACCGTATTACAATCATAAAACCAGGTGCACAACCTCTTAAAACAAACAGCCAACCAATTTGCCACACCGCTAATTGACGGACAGACACGGATAGAAACTCAAAGACACTGTTGTCTTACTAAGGCCCGTACGATCAATAATTCAAACGTTCGGTGTGTACTCCGCTTTACCGTGCCGCGTCTAATCCGTATTTATTTCCCCAAAACAGCGGAACAGCTGGCTACAGTTTGCGTCCCGGAATTTATGTCCGTGCTCCTTGCGTCCCTGGGAAACACGTACGGCGGGGGTCGATTATGGTGTTCAAAGATTTACCTTGATAGATATAATGTATCGATTGATGTTTTATACATTTTTGTTGACAAATAAAGCCTATTACGTTCTTTCGGAGCGTATTTTGAGATTTAAAGTGAGACAATTGTGTCAAATGGTCACACGTTAATTTTTTTACACGACTCGATCATGTAGAATTAGGCTTACTTGAGATAAAAACAATAACAACTTTCATTTCCAAATCAAAATAGCTCAGAAGATATCACATCGGACAGGCATCAGCCTGTTCGCTTGTCTGTCGCCTTTCCAATTAGACATCAATCAACTCGTTCATCGGCAATTCTCATCCAGCTGCTACCAACCATCCTTTAAACCAAGATTGTGGCTGTCTGTTAAGTTTGTCATATTGGCGCCCAAAACCAGCACCAACCAACCATAAACCCGTTTTGGTGACCCCGTTTTGGTGACCCGTAATACAAGTTTTTTACTTAAACCTACTTCAGGCACCAGTCTCTCACAAAGTTAACGTTTTGACCATGCATTTCTGTAAAGCTAGAATTAAGTAACTTGTGTAGAAAATAAACGATTTTATTATTATTTATAAACCCCAGAAAAACTTGCACTAGATAACATGTTAATATTTATAACTAGAAAAAAAACGAATACTCTTTTAGCTATACCTTTTCGAGCACTACCACAATACACCCTACACCTACAAGTAGACAGTGAGTGCGGTTCTATGTTTTGCTTATATTGTAACTGTCGAGTCATCTGGCACGACACGACTGAGCCGATAATGCGTAACCTACATGTCAGGATTACGCAACGCGTAAACTTTTCACTTCAGTACATTTTCAAGTCTAGATACAGGTAGGATTTACTAAGAAAAGATTTTTGTTGGAAGTTCGTGAATAAAATGTTTGGTTGCAGTCTAACCAAATAGGTGTCTTAGCATTTTAATAATACAATACGGCACCCAAATGCCATCATTCTACCGGTTAGACTAATGACATTTGGGTGGCGTATTATTCTGTCAACTTTGTAACCGTAAGTAGATATGTTGAAACACTAGCTGTGTGATCGGAATTCAAAGGCAAATGCATCTTTTCAAATAGAGAAGGTACGAGAAATTGATCATCACGCTTTCTCAAGACGGGTTGGCGATTTCTGACTTTTATTAACTTACTAGCTTTCGCCCGCGGCTTCGCTCGCGTTAAATTCGGTATAACACACCAAGCAGACCTGCAGTTTTTGCTCTTGCGCCTGATTGATTTGTAATAGCAACACTAAGTTTTCCCTTTTCTTCCTTCGTTCTCCCTCATATCCCACTTTTTTTTTAATAAAAATTAGCTCATGTCCGTCTCCTGGTTCCCAACTATCTCTGTACCAAAATTCATCAAAATCGGTTTAGCCATTAAAGCGTGAAGATAATACGCGCTTTTATAATATTAGTAAGGATTTTTTATTTTTCTTATGCGGTCTGGTTTCAATTCCTGGGTCGGGCCAATTGTTATTGGGTTTTTCCATCAGTAACAGCTGCGAATCTGGATTTGTGCCTGTTTGATGGCAATAGGCTTGGCCTCTATTACATGGGACTTAAACTAAACATGTCTGGCAAAATATGGGTGTCCTGTTAGCTATGCAGGATCTGAAGGGGTTGCGAGTTGTTTGAAAGAGATACCGCGGCCCGCCCAGTTTTAGTCGGTAGATGTCTGACACTGCTCCCCGCTTCACTAAGATTATGAGAAGTTATTTGATGATTTTCCACCCGCAAAAAAGGTACATAGGATGTGATGCGATGTAATGCTTCACTCAGTCAGATGCTTCTATTATGTATCTTTAAAAGCTGTTTCTAAAAAAACAACCCTTTTTTATAAACGACTAGCTTTTGCCCGCGGCTTCGCTCGCTTTAATTGGGGGTAACACAGTTCCTCTTTCCTAATTTGCAGGTACCTGCTACTTGTAGTTTTTGCCCTAGCGCCTGATTTATTGTAATAGCAATGCTAAATTTTCCCTTTTTTCTCTCTTTCTCCCTCATTTCTTACTTTTTTTTAATAAAGTTAGCCTATGTCCGTCTCCAGGGTCCCAACTATCTCTGTACCAAAATTCATCAAAATCTGTTGAGCCATGTAAGCGTAAAGACGTAACAAACAAACAAACTCACTTTCGCTTTTATAATATTAGTAAGGATTTTTTAAAATTTATCGAGCGTATAAATACATAGTTTGTTCCTAGTGAGTTTTAATTGTAAAAGCTATTGGAACAGTGGCTGATTTTCCTGTTGCTTTTTGTTTTGTCTATTTCCTTTTTAACGACACCCACGGGATAGAAAGATGCGGCTTTTGTAATGGCGGAAGCCACAGAGTATCATATAAGTTAATTAACAGACAAAAGGGTCACGGAAATATGACAATGGAGTACAAAGTTGATGTAGTGACAACTTGCTACTTTACACGACATTGCGAATAATAACTTTATCAAAATAACTTTAAAACCATGATTATAGCAGAAAAATGTATACTTAACATCGTAAAGTCACAACAACTTTTGTAAGGATGAGTGAAACTGTAATTGATTTCTCAATTTTCATACATTTTATGTCCCAAATGGTGAATGGCAGTAAATGCTTAAAGTATGTACTCTGTGCGTAAGATATTAAAAATCGAATGAATTACTAACTTTTCTTTCTTGGATCCCTAAATAAAACTGCACCCATTTCCTCCCCTCTCAACGTCTTCGATTCTTTCCAACAGCACTATTTCCTTGCAGCACATAACTCATTGGGTAATAGATCGGCGCATTCATGGCTATCTGAGACAACATTCTAATTTAAATAGTTTGTGGGCACAGATAGGGTCGTTTCCCTCTATAAATCACTGGGAGGACCGCGACCAAGCGTTTAAAAAGTTAAGCTGAGACGTTCTGCTCTCATTCCTTTTATTAACTCGATTTAGGGTGCGGGAGTTTCTTGAGTATTGTTTCTGTAGGGAAAAAGGTTCAAAATTTAATGACGGTTTGGTAAGGACATTTCTTAATGGTGGATGACTTGTCAATAGTTAAGTGTGGTCTTTCAGTCCAATAAAAATAAAAAAAAATAACGAAGATCGGTCTAATTTTTCTTGTGGTTAAACATGTTGTTTAATAGTACATTTTGATTCAATTAAGGAAACTTTGTCATTGCAGTTGAGCCGGAATTAACTCACGAGCCATCAGGCGAGGGTGGTTGTGAGTCGAGTTCTACAATACACTTACGGAGAAATGAAACAACAGAACAAAAAGTATTTTTGTCATTAATCGCTATGAAACTATGATTTAATTAGTTTTTGAAGAAAAAGTATGACGCCACTATACAGCCTATAAAAAAAAAAAATTTAGAACTCAAACAAACAACGATTTGTGTAAAACAATTAATGAATTAATGATCATGTTTATTTGTGATATTCTGTTGATAATCAAGATTTATTTTTTTATTAAATACGAAGGAAATGCGCATCATTGCTCTAAAAAAATCACCGCCGGCTATAGAGATACAGCAGTTGTTTTTTGTTATCTGTGGTGATCAGAAAAAAATCATTGTTGCGATAAAGGAGAAGTAAGCACGCGTGTGAAATCCATTGCATGTTGTACCTAATCGTAGTGTAATAATAAATGTATTATTAAACAATATCTTACACCTTCATAATCATTATTGAAATTTCGATTTGCACATTAATTATATTATTAGTATGGAATTGAGATGTTAATCAACATCATAATAATTGTTGTCAAGCAGCTGGTTTTATATAATTAGAGAATGTATTAAGCATTATGGATATTAGATTACTATTTGTGGTGCTGTTATAGTCAAAGGTTTTCCTGGAACATCATTATCAGGTCTTAGTTTCTATATTATATTACATAACGGGCGACATGATCAGTCCGTTATTCACCTATCGCGAACTTCTTAGAATATGTATTTCACTTTAAATAATATTAAGCTAAATGGTGCTAATTCAAGAGGCTTATTATGCCCACGAGCAATTAATGTTGCTCCTGTACATAAGCCATTTTTATATTTTACTTCTGACCACTTATAAGAGTTCAAAAGTGAAATATAAAAATCTACTCCATGATCATTTTATTCCTCTAAGTATAAGTAGTTTTAGATTTATTGTGAAAAGCAGACGAAAGAGCAAATACACTTATCCGAAGACCCGAGCTTCTAAACTGCAACGTGGATAAATGACAAACATAGTGAGAGATAGAGGAAAAAAAGACAAAGGAATAAATGAAAAATCCATTACGGGGATAAAAGAAAACACCTCGGCAACACTCAATGTTCTCGATACAGAATCGATTACAACGCTTTGAACAACACATGGCAGTACTTGAAATGTTCGAGTAAATGGAGAAACGTCTATAAGGAGACTCCCCCTTAATTGTTTGTGTGAAACTAATAAGGATAGAGGTAATGCTGAAGTTTTAGTGGTGTTAAAGAAAATGTACGATGGTTGGAACTATTCGATTTTAAATCGGTTGAACGATTATCAGCTGATAGTATTATCATCTTAATCACTACATAGTATAAATAAAGTCCCTTCCCGATATCTGTCTGTCCTTAAGTATGTTTAAATCTTAAAAACTACGCAACGGATTTTGATGAGGTTTTTACTGTTCCGTACTTCAAAAAGAAAAATTGGAACCCTAATTGGATCAATTTGTTGTCTGTATGTCTGTTAAGACCATTTATGTCGGAAACGCATGGAGGTATCGAGTTGAAGTTGAAAACCATATACTCAACTCTGTGGCCACTTTGTGTTGTGAAAAAAAAAACAACCCTCTAAAGGCTACGCAGTTAAGAGATACTTCTGGTTATATTGGAAGTTTGTACGGAACCCTCGGTGCGCGAGTCAGACTCGCTCTTGGTTATTAATAAATCGAGTGATTCAAGAGGAGGGTTTGTACCTATGTATAATATTAGTAACTACATTGCACCTGGCTAAAGCCGGGGTGGTCCGCTAGTTTGTTAATATTTTGCTATTGAAGATGGCTTTGGTTCGAGAGTACCAGATATTAGCATATTGTGGGTGTCATGACGTTACGCAGTTATTTATTTCCAAGTGACATGTTCTGTTTTTTAATTACCATGAAAATCTATTTATGAACACAGAATTTATCACTAAATTGCAACAACACTAGACTATCTTTCATTTAACTTCTAACTTTTTAGGGGGATTATTTATGTCTCTAGAATTACATCTAATGAAATAAATAAACCTTATATTAACTTAAAAAATACATAATTATCTAGGGTAGAAAGTAAAACAACTGTCTGTATGCTGATTAGAGCAGGCCCCCCAAAATCGACTAATTAAAAAATAGTTCAGTGGTTAATTGTCTGTAATCTAATGATAATATTTTGGCTTACTGATTAAAAGCAGACAAGCGGGAGATTACTGAACACTCTTCCTCTACGCTGGAAAAACCATGATATTACGATTAGTGAGATACTTTTAGTGACCCAGTAAAACACGTTCAAGTTGTATAAACTCGTTGAGGCAATAAAAACTTTAGGCGTAAGATAAAAAAAAAACTTCAGCGGTAACAGCAAAAAGTTAAAGTTAAAGCACTTTTTTAAAAAATCTCGAGATGTGATTGTATTCGTAATAACTTGAAAGTTTCATTAACCTTAACATGGTTGGTCATCACTTTATTGGGATATTCTTCTAAAATAGTAACATACAGTCCAAAAAACTAAAACCAATTTTTGTAGTCAATTCACTGATAAATAAGTACATAATTTATTTCTCAAATTCGACTATAATTAACTTTAACAATAAATCTAAACCAACCCATTACAGCAAAATATACAACACTTCGCTAACCTACTTCTCAAGACCACATTATAAGCACCTATACATTACGTTTTAAGCATCCGTATATAGAGCCCCAAGGAGCGTTGCGCCTAATACATTATCCAACTTATGGTCCGCAGTGTGGCCGTAAACCTTAGAATGTATGGAAACTATTGAACGCAAAGAACCACCGGGAATACAGTCTTTGGAGGTAGAACTGCACTTTCGTAAAATAGAAGCAGAAAAATTAATAAAGTTCCAACAAAAATTTAATTTCGATGTTGGCCCAAAACTTTTCTAATCGGATCTTCTTGGAAAGGGTATCATGAAACAATCTCAGGAGAAATATTTACCATAATATTATTACGGATGGTAAACGAGTTTTTAAACGTATAAACAGCCGGAATTGTGTTGAATCAGAAATTGATAACCACTGTTTGCACCTTGTGTGATACAGTTAATCACTTCATAATATACCTTTTTTTTAATTTCCCCACACTTGGAATTTTTCCTGTATCCTAGGTGCGTTTACAAACATTGAAACTATTTTTATTTATCTTGTTACTCACAAACTATTTTCGTACTCCCAAAATCAAAGTCAAAGCTTTTATTTCTAACATAACATATACTCTTATAACATATGAGTAAAAGGGTGTAAATATAAAGTTTAGGTATATCTATGATTAATTTGTCGACAGCGGCGTACAAATTAAACAATAGTAAATTCAATACAAATCTATTCAATCTACATACGGTGGTAGGAGCTTTCTACCATAAATTGTTCTTAACAAAGCAAAGTTAACATTGAACTGTTAGAAAAAGTTATGTGTAAATAATAAGTATTTTTTTTATAAATTTACATTTTTATAGAAAACATCTTAACAGATCAATCAGTCACAGATTGACTAAGTCTTAATGCATTATAATATTTACCTATCTAATTTTCTAAGTTTGCATTATCGTCTAGATTTTCTTTGTGACCATAGTATGCCTATGGGTTATTTTTTTGTATAAGAACTTTTTTAAATCACTAAACATTTTTTTTTCTCTTAGACGCTTAGGAATTTAATTGTATATTATGGATGCCCAGAAAACTTTTTGTTTAACGTGCTTATTTCGGCCTTTCGGATTCAGTAATTCGAATAAGTGTAAGTTACATTTTGCCAACACTAAACTTTATTATGGTATGGTAAGTATTAAGATACTATTTTTTGAAGTGGGGAACCAATTATCGATTTCAGCTTGAAAAAAATGAACAGCAATTTTTTTGTGACATAAATGCAATGTCGTTATCTGTGGCATTTCCCCATTATAGTAACTACTCCGAAGCGTTGTGTCGTATGCATTGATAGCTATTAGAATGAAGGATTCAGTAACAATTTATCTCAAGTTGTATAGAGCATATGAGTTTCGATTCAGTTTTTACCGATAGTTTCTATGTGCGTTTTCAATGATAAATGACTCTCTAAATGTAAGCCCAAGAACTCTTGATACACAGTTCTTGCTCTATATTGCTAGTGCTATCAATATTATCACAGTTTGTCATATGGAGCATTCAACATTGTAAACAAACTACACACCTCGTGACATCAATCGGAGTTAAAAGCACTGACCCACATTAGATAAATTGCATCACCCGTTGTTACATTTCTATAGAATACGTCCATCAATGTAATCAAAATAATTTATGCAAGTATTAAATGCGCCAACAATGACCCATTATTCCGAACAACTTAAAACCAATATTCGAATTTATTATCCGCCTAAATAAATAAATCGAACAGATAACATTAACCAATCAAGAATTTGAAAGCAAAACTTCTTTAATTAATGTTAAATTATTCTAAAACAACATCCAAGCCTATTAACGGTCGGTATCAGAAATCTTGTAACTTTTCGCCTTTCAACTTGTGAAAGAAAAACGTTCCCGAAATTCAGTTGAAAATAAGCTCCCCGGTCTCGCAGCGATTACCATAAAACTTGTTTAAATGGTAATATTAGAAGACGTCACTTGCCGCAATCGTCTCCCTTAGGGATTTTAACCAAATCTATCTCAACAAAAATACATACACTGATAAAATTCTCTACTTCAACCTTGTTGTACTGTAGATCCACTTTGAGCTTTAGTCGGGACTATTTTACGCTGTGTCGCTGTGACATGACGATTCCTACGAGTAAGGATTTTTCTATTTCAAGGTGGTCGGTTTCGTGATGTCAGTTTGACGAAGGACTTTTATGGAATTTTAGAGTCAGTCCGATTTTGAATGCTGAATGAATTTGAAATGTAATGAATGTTCGTACTGGAATAGATTGGATAAGTGACGGACTTCAAAGATAGAGCGAAAATTCGTTATTTTTCGTTCATTTATTGTTTTATTTCAGTCAAAAAAGTATCGGGAATGGATGATTTGTATATGGTTCCAAATTAAAATTTTTGTTTTTTTTGTAGTTGTTAGATTGGCACAACTGTTTTCCATTTTGGCGCGGAGTTTGAGTTGCATCTGTTATTTATATTAAATACAGTGCTGGTTTTAGTAATATCATATATAGTGTGTATTGCGAATTTCATAATGGACAAAAATATCGAACAAAGAGTTTGTCTTAAATTTTGCATCGCCAATGGAATTTCGTGTTCGGAGTCACTGAAAATGTTACAGAAGGCTTTCGGTGAATCGACTTTATCAAAAACTCGTGCTTATGAGTGGTTCAAAGCGTTCAAAAGCGGTCGAGATGTGATGGAAGATTTGCCTCGCTCTGGTAGGCCGTCAACGTCTGCAACTGAAGTTAACATCGCAAAAGTGAAGAAAATAGTGACTGAAAATCCCCATTCAACTCTGAGAGAGATAGCCGCCGAACTTTCTGTATCTCACGAGTCGATCCGTACCATTGTAACTAATCATTTGGGTATGAAACATGTTGCTGCTCGGCTAGTCCCAAAAGATCTGAATTTTCTCCAAAAACTCAATCGCATGAAAGTCTGAGGACATCCTAGAACGAGTCAGTTCGGACCCAACATTCATGAAACGGATTGTTACTGGTGACGAGACGTGGGTTTACGACTTTGACATGCAAACTAGTCAACAAGCTTCGGAGTGGCGCCTTCCAACTGAACCGAAACCGAAAAAACCACGCCAAAGTCGATCAAAAGTCAAAGTCATGTTGACTGTATTCTTTGACTATCGCGGTGTTGTGCACTCTGAATTCTTACCGGAAGGTCTAACGGTAAATAAATAATATTATTTGAGCGTTATGCGGCGTTTAAGAGAGCAAATTCGACGAAAAAGCCAGATTTGTGGAAAGAAAATTCTTGGATTTTGCACCACGACAATGCGCCTTCGCACAAGGCTATCATTGTGAACGAATTTTTGACCAAACACTCAACAAATACCATCCAGCAACCACCATATTCACCAGATATGGCTCCTGCTGACTTTTTTCTTTTTCCTAAACTCAAATTACCACTTCGTGGCACCCGTTTTCAATCGATAGAAGACATAAAGGAGAATTCGCGGCGAGAACTGAACTCAATTCCGGAAGCAGCGTTTAAAAAATGTTTTGATGAATGGATTGTTCGTTGGCGCAAGTGTATTGTTTCTAAAGGAGCATACTTTGAAGGTGATAAAATAAATTTGGATGAATAACAGACATTTTGTGTATTATTGATCTTTTCCCGGTACTTTCTTGACAGAGTAGTATCACTATATTTTTAAATATTTCTTAAAAAAAACATTTAAAAATATAAAAATAGTAGCCCACCGGTATCGGGAACAGGGTCCAAGCTACCGGCGGTCAGGGCTCTAGAGAAAGGAACCTCCTAACAATACGAGCCGTGTCTAGGAGTACCGCTTTCTGTATTCGTTATTTTATTTTTAAGATAAGATATTTTAGCAATCAAACTCCTTTTTTCCATCCCTAACACAATTTATTTCAAATACTTTACTGTCATTTCTTTTTTAAATAATTTATGGGTATTTCCCTGATTTGTTTAGAAATTAAAAATGTAAGCAAAAACAATATTTATTCAAGTCATTCGATTTTAATGTAACGTTAATAAAATTAATTGAGCTGTCATAATGGTCCAGAGGTTAAGGCATCTCTCTCTCGTCTCTCATGCACGAGGTTGTGGGTTCAAATCCGGGCAAGTACTAATGTGACTTTTTCAATTCATATGTACTTTTCTAAGTTTCTCTAAGACATCGGTTAAGGAAAATATCGGGAGGAACTTGTAATTAATGTCTGAAATCTGCAACTCGTCTTGTGGTGATCAATACGTGCTTTCTCTGTATGTGAAGAGGCCTTTGCCCAGCAGTGAGACAGTAATAGCCTGGTATTATTATTTATTGTATTTCACTTTTAAAATTTAAACATATTAGAAAATATTGAAATAACTAATACAATTTGAACGGTAAGGTTTTTTATTGACATGGTAAGGTTTCAACTGAATGGCTTATATTTGATTTAATTTTTTAGGATTGAAGTTTGGACCATCCTTACTATATTATAAAAGTGAAAGTGAGCTTATTGGTTACGCCTTTACACCTAAATGGCAAAACCTGATGAATTTTGGTACAGATATAGTTTGGACTCTGGAGACGAACATAGGCCATTTTAAATTGAGAAATGAGGGAGAAAGAGCAAAGAAAAACTTAGCTTTGTAACAATAAGTAAGGTGCAAGGGCAAAAACTACAGGTAGCAGGTACCTGCAAATCAGGAAAGGGGAACTGTGTTACCCCGAATTAAACGCAAGCGAAGGCGCGGGCAAAAGCTAGTTTTAAATAAATCTTTTATTACTCCTAGAAAATGACATAAAGGTACTTTAACCCTAAAATAAAATTTCCCAGGTATTTCATTCAAATATCCAGATGAAAACCCTTGTCACGGCCGAGAATTAATCTCAGAGTTTGAGCATTGAATGGGACATTATGGAAGTGGGTCAAAGGTGTACTTCTGTAAGAATAGCCATGCCCTGAAAAGGATTTAACGTGAATAGCAACTTACTACTTAACTTTTGGAGGTAGTGGTCTTCTTTGTGAACGGCGAATCATAGAGGTAAAAATTTTCAGTTTGTATGTTTGTGAGTTTGGATGTGGGGTTTATCTCCGGAATTACTGGTCAAATTAAAAACATACTTTCTTTAATCACAGAATAACGGAAGCGAAGCTGCTGTCAACCTAACATCGAAGGCAAAAGACAGAAGATGGGTGGGTTTTAGTCATTACAAATCTGACACTCCCCCTCGCTCCGCCCAGAGCGGGGAAAGTTATTTGATGATTTCCCATCTGCAAAAACGGCTGTCAAGAGCTAATAGTAGTAGATAAATGATTTGTTCTAAAGTCTAGGTTGATTTTAAAGATAAGTTATCATCATCTGCCTAGCCTTTTCCCAACTGTGTTGGGGTCGGCTTCTTGTATAACCAGATGCAGGTGAATACCAGTATTGAACAGTCACCTAAAGAAATAAGTAACCAGCCTCGTCAAACGTATTTGTTTTTTTCTTAGAAACCGATGGACGACCTGATGGACGTCATCCAATTAAATTAAATTTATTTAAGGTTTTCTAGTGAATAAGTTTATTAAACTTCATTCGAAAACATTCATGATTTTTAAGAAATATTTAACTGTGTCAGACAAACCTTGTTAATTATCTCATTTGGTGACTGTACATGAATTGATTTAAAAAAAAACAGAAAAAACAAAAAATACGTCTTGAATCTGTTTAAACCTCTTTACAGATTTGTAGTTTCAATTTTCACTTCCAAATTCGAAAAAAAAACGATATTTGGACAGTGCACGTTCACGATTCCTAATTCTTAATTGTTATCTGGCGTATTTATGAAAAATGTTCGTATATAAATAGCAATTAACTGGCTTACATCCTGGGGGTGCAATGACTTATAAGCTAAAATCGTGACTGGGGTACGGGAATCTTTAGTTAATAGGTACGCACGTGAGCTGAATAATCTTAAGATTTTTCGAAATAAAAAAAATATAAGTAAATTCTGTTCTGAAATTCTAATTTTTATTGCAGTGTGTGTATCCTCTTGTCCTCTTGACCGCATTCGGCCTCGGACGCCAATCTCAGCGGAGATTAGCCATCTACTCGGGGAGTATACACTTATGCACTAATAAATCTCCCACGTGCATCGGTGCCTGCGCACACGCGCATTCACCGATACACACTCTGCTGCCTCACTCTCATATCTCACGTCTGATGGGACGGCAATCCTACACGACCGGAGAGAGATTAGGCGCAGGATAAACGGCTTAACTTACTTTCCGAGGCGCAGGGGTCTCTTACCGCCAACTTCCAAGCTATGGGCTGCTACTGTGATATTCCTACTGAAAAAACCTGATAACACGCGAGACTGCGATACTAACGGAGCAGTCAAAGCCGGTCGGAGCAGGTAGTATGTGTACTGCTAGTGTATTCGTGTGTGTTATTTATTTTTGGAATATATTTCTTAACTAGCTGGCGCCCGCGGTTTCGACCGCGTGATATAAAAAAAAAAGTATCTTATGTGTTATTCCAGACTATAATCTACTTCTGTGCCAAATTTCAGCGAGATCCATTCAGCCGTTTTGACGTGAAAGAGTAACAAACATCCATCCATCCATCCACACAAACAACTGAGTGTTAATTGTTAAGTTAATTCTGAACTAAATGGAAAAAAGACTAAATGGGAATCAGAAATTATTACTATGCATGATGCAAAATGAGATAAACGACACTCTTTATTTCTCTTGCCCTTATTTGTTATTCTTTCACTACCCTCAAACTCATACACATTGATACTCAAAACTTTCACTTTACATGAGAAATATGCTACTAAGCTAGATATTTCCTTAATATTGTCGTTATATTTTAAAATGACTTGTTGTTACACACACGATCGCACTGCCATCCATAATTAGTAAGCTCTTCAGTAGGTTGATTCTAGATCAATGCTTTACATACATATAACGCCCCCTCTTTTGGATTTGGATGGTAAATCTTTGTTTAATTATTTCTAAATACTAACCAGATAGACATACATAATTAAATAAACAGGTAAACTTCTAATTGGGGTCGCAAAATCATAACCCTACTAACACTTAAATCATCAAATATCTTCCCTTGATTTGGGCGGAGAGGGGGGGGGGGCAGTTTTAGGCTTTTACCGTCTAAACCCCACCCATGTTCCTGCTTTTGCCCTTTATGTTCCTAAGCTACAGTATCTATTTCAAATTTGTCTGTTCTTGCCAGTTTATCAGACCGATTTTTAGTCATAGGGGAGACTTAGATACCTATAATATAACCTAAATATTGATGCTTAGCACAAAAGCACCTGTAAGCGTTTCGACGGTAACAATTGTTAGGCGGTCCCCAAGGAACCTAAGCGTCTAGACGCACATTATTTACAGTCGTTTCTTTATATAAAAACGTCACGCTTAGAAATTCAAGTGCGAGGTAGTTTTGTATGTCAATGATAGTGTAAACGTGTGGAAGATCGAGTGCTTTTAGTTCCCTTGGGCTTTGGAGTAGCGAGAATTGCTAGAGTAATATTATGCTGGAGGCAGTAATCGATTGACTGTGTTGATGGTTGAGTGTTCGCAAGCGCGACTGCTAAGTATGAGTTCCAGATTTGGTATCCAGGCAGGCAAAGTGCTGTTGGGTTTTTCCAATAGGATTTGCTCGGCGACAGGCACGGAGTTTTTTTTTTCTAAACTTTGCCCCACACTAGGAATTTCTCCTGTATCGTCGGTGCGTTAACAAACATTTAAACTTACATACACAAACAGCCAGACTCGGAACAACTATCTGCAGGTCATACAAATATTTGTTCCGTGTGGGAATCGAACCCGCAACACGCAGCGCAGCAGTCAATCGCTCAGCCACTGCGCCAACCGTGCCGTCGTTACTTTAATATTATGTTAGTTTTCTTTGAATTCCTATAAAACCTAAAAATTCCATACGATCAATAACCAATAAATTGAAAACGTAAACAAACCATCTATTAAAGCTAACAACAGCATTCTATTACTAAAAATACACTTAGTACGATCACTTGAACAAACAAAGCAATTCGTTTGGCGAATTAACGATATCGCGGGGCGCCTTCCGCATAGTAAGACGTAAAGAAATTTAATTAGCGTTCATTGAGATAATTCACTGCTTCCACAATAGGCCGGCGAAAGACAACTTTCACTAAGTATTTGGACACACAGTCCTTTTAAATGAGAACAATTTTTAGAGTACTTTTGCGAAATAAGAAAGCAGGAATGTAATGTGACTATGGTATATTGTACACACGACGGCACATCAACCTATGCAAAACCATTTTAACCTGATCTCCCAACTACGGTGTGCGATCTGTAGCAGAGAGATCAGGTTTTAATAGTTTAGAATGGGTTGACCTGCCGTCGTGTGTACAACCCATCTAAAGGTAGTCTGGAAGATTTCCCAATCAGCGATAAGACTGCCACTGTGACTATGGAATAAGCAATACTGAGAGCAGTGGTTTTTACATTTTGGTGTACATTTAAGTATATTCTATTCCATATATTAACAAGCCCTGGAATAGCTGGCGTAGTGTAGAAGGCGCCTTTGCTAGATGGATCAACGAAAGGTGGCACAGTCTGGGTGGATTCGGAATTCCCGCGTGAATTCTCGCGACATAATACAGTGAAAAACGATAGGCTGAGTTGTGATATTGACTCATAATAAAATTGTTATATCACTTTGTCACGGAACACGAGAAATCTGTGGAGGAGATCAGGAAAACATGGAACTAAAATAAATGTACCAAGCTTGATAAATATCCTGTCGGGTTTGCGGGTTGTTCGAAAGCGATACCGCAACATAAAGGGCATGCTAAAGAAGGAACGTGCACCCATGTTCCTTCTTTAGCCCTTTATGTTTCGGTATCTCTTTCGTAGGAAACTTATGACTTTTACTGACTGACTGACGTTTTCTTATTTGATGATTACCTATTCGCAAAAAAATACGTCAAGAAAATACGCATCAATATTTATCTAGTTTATTTTTTTTACGTATGGGAAACCCCTACTGAAACAAGCACCGCTTTGATCTGTAAACTTAAAGTGTCATAGACTGTAGGTTGTCAAATGATCACAATTTTA
The DNA here is from genome assembly GCA_905475445.1 of Ochropleura plecta. Taxonomy (NCBI): domain Eukaryota; kingdom Metazoa; phylum Arthropoda; class Insecta; order Lepidoptera; family Noctuidae; genus Ochropleura; species Ochropleura plecta. The sequence continues at coordinate 11,969,577 of FR997731.1, read as the reverse complement.
CTAGAATCTCACTTTGAAATCGAATTTTGTGTGACAATCTATTTACCAGTATGTCACAGAGTTCTAAACAACAGATCTTGATCCAATTATCTAACTCTAAGACAAGATAAGTAACAATGCCGAGACGAAACACTCGGAACACCGGTTGCGTATCAATTATTCAAGAGCTATTTATTGTTTTACTATACAGGGGTAATAAGTGGGAAGTTTGTGTTGTTTCTTGTCAACTGATTGCAGTGCTTCTAATTGGGTAATCAGAATGTTTAATTGTAAATGTAATGGCTAATGATATTAAAATCAAAAAAGTAGCTATTTATTGAAGAGTAGTGAATCCACAGGCTCAGACTTACCTACCATAGGTTCAAAACCAGTGGCTGCTGCGGTGAGCCATGAAAACGGTGAAGGGAAACAGCTTTCGGAATCCGGCATTTCATATAACTAAAAATTGAATTGTGAATCAGCTGGACTGTATTTTTTTTGCGGATGGGAAATCATCAAATATCTTGTCAGACTTGTACTGACTAAAACCCGCCCATGTTCCTTCTGTAGCCCTTTACATTCCGGGACCGCTATATCTCTTTCAAACAACCCGCAACCCCGACAGACGGTTGCCCTGGCAGGCCCTCTTCTCGCTGACATCTCTTTGAGGCGCGCGTGGAACACTAGCGCGCCGTCGACACGGCCTGTCGTCAATAGACGGACGGACGGTGAGCTACCTATTGCTCACCGTCCACAGGCTGGCACAGCTAGACTGGCAACTACGACCACATAGTAGATCACGGCTTCTGCATTCTTTTTGACAGACAGGGAGCCAGTATAAATGGAATAAGCTGTTTATATTATGCTAAGTAGCTATTTATAATTTATTCCAGTAAGATCATGATCGTACGAAAAAAAGCTAACCTATACGACAAGCCGAACCTGATCAATATAGTGGATTCCTTACTCAACTTTAATAATGAAAATACCTACTGCTCAAAGTTAGTCTTCTCATAAACCTCGCTCTATTTCTATCTCAACTTATCACCATTTTCTGCTGTCAGGCATTTCATAACGATCTGATATTATCCTGAGTTAATACTGACGCCATCTAGCGTACACAGTATGTCAAACATGAAACTGTGCTCCTTAAAACTTTAAGCACCTAAGAATTCTCAGTAGCACAACTTTACGATGATATGTCACACCGTATAATGTTTTATAACCAATTCGAGCTATCCTTTTAGCGTCCGTAATATATGCATAAACAAGCCCAGACGCCATATGAGTTACACCGCAATGCACTCGAATATTACACATTAACATGAAGTCAGGAATATTTGGATGTGATTTCTTTGAAGATTAGGTGGGTAATGTCATAATGTAAATCTTCTCGTTGGTCTCTTCTTTGTTTCTTGTCGCAATGATAGACAACAAATACTTGAATTTTTGGTTAAAAATCCACGTTGTGTATATTGTGTCCAAAGACGTTGGGAAAAGTACCGCCCTATATGAGAAGTATTCTTTACGCTTATAAATATGAAGGCATCATCTACAGTCTACATGACTGAATCCAAAACAGGACTCCTCGTCTCGTTCTTGAGTATTTCATACCCCTAACAGAAGGTACAGTAAAGAAAAAAAAAACATACTAGTGTTAGGAGTAAAACAAAAATAATTTAATATCTAATGAGGGTGTTAACCCCCAATGCTGGACGTAACGTCTGTCTAACCCATCTGCAATAATATTAATTATGCATCTTGATAGTATTTTCTCCTTAGCTTTCTGAAAGGCAAATAGCTTTTAACATATGCAATACTTTTGTGCTACTCTTCTTTTTGAAAAACACCTTCTCCACCCTTTCGTACTCAAGAACATAACCCTTTTAGTAGTTTCACGTGATTCCACCACAGGTCGAGTAACTTCGTGTTGCCGTAATGTAAAACGTCCTGGTCGCGTTATTATTATTTAAGTTTGTAGCTCCGAACAAATGTTGTCCCCGGTTGTAACCGACAACCGTCGGAATGGAGTTCCAAACTGCGAAATTACTTTTTTGTGCGTTAGTACTTTTTTGTGTTGTTATGTCAAAAGAATCTAACTTTGTGTGGAGACTGTTGGAGATAAAGGTTAGTGTTTTATTGGGATACGTTGATAACTGGAGCCAACTTTTAGCTTGGTTTTGTAATGTTATGATGATTTCGTTGATAGGATATTATTATGTAGGATCAGCCGTGACATTCTCGCGTGAACACACGAGTACTGTGTTGTACGTAATAATAAAACACTGAAACTGACGTATATATTATGTTACGTGAGTTTTTTTGATTCCTTTTAATACTTTACTTTCCTTTGAAAGTAAAGTATTTATTTGTCTAGCGCAACAGATCAATATAATTAAAAAAAAAATGTCATCCATAAAACTAAATTTGTCTTGTATGAGGTCTAAAAAGTCTTATGTATATGTATACATATTTGGATATAATTATGTATAGTGCTATAACATAAAAAAAATCTCAGTGCTATTCTGATCGGGCCTTAGTGATACCAACGTCAGATACATGCTGATAAATAAATAAATTAAATAAAGTGTAGAAACGAATATAAATAAAACGAAATATGACATTATTAAGAAGACTTAAATTATAATTACAGAGCCTAGCCTTGTTTTAGCAAAATATTACAGCATTAGAAAAATATTCTGCAGTGAATGTAAAAATAGATCGTTCTCAATCGTCCGTGGATAAAGTTGTAAGAGCTCAACTTTTTAATAATTATCGATTCATGCTTAATAAATACGTAAACAAAATGCAAATGGCGAACTTTAAAATCTATTTCTTGGTAGTGTTATCCACGATTAAAGGTCAACACTTGGCAAATACCTGACATTTAAACCTAGTTGTTTACACTGTACTTAATAGGACAGCTCCTCTAAATTAACGGCGCGAGACTGAACGTAATCAATAAGGCGAGGATCAGGAAGATGAAGTTAAAACAGAGTTCCCTTTACATTGGGGAAGGTCGAGGACCCTCAGGGTGTAGATGGTCCTTAAAGTGAGGGATAGCTCGATACACGGACATAGTAGATGAACTTTTGATTTTTGGGGAAATGTTTTTGATACAATTTTGAAAAGTAAGAAAATTTTGTGGAAGACCAAACAGAAATGGCAATTAATGAATCGTTTAAGCGACAAATTGAGTTGTTAAGCCCATTTAAGAACTTTTGTTATATAGTTTGGTTTAGGCAACCTAAGTATTCCGGTAAACTAGTTAGTATTTTTCGCCAACAAAACTAATTTATTTGTCAGTTTTCATCCGATAATTAAAAACATAAGCGATTACAATACATATTTGAACGTCTATGACTGATTACAAACATGCCAAGTGAGGAATTAATAAAATCTGATAAAACATCTAACCAAAATTGATAATAAGTATCTCAAAGTGTACGTACATTCGTCGCATGCTGACGAAGACACTTGCCAAACTCAAGCGGAGTGGCGGATGTCTCGACTCTGTCAAACTCGAGAACAAAGCCGTGATTATGAATACACCGATACATGCTTATGTCAACGTAAATTATCGTCTGGACGCTAGTATATCTTGTGGGACAATTTTCCCGACTTTAGTGTGAATTTATTTAGTTTATGAGTAGAGAATATCGAGTTGAAACAACGTTTAAAGAAGAATGGCAAACTTGGTATCGCTAAATTTCACAGGCGAATTTGAAATGAAATGAATAAAAGTATGAAGCAATTGTGGTGCTTTATTTCGAATGTAATATTTTGATTAATTTTACACATAAGTGTTAATTGTGCAAAATGTGCACATAGATTTTAACAGCATAATTGTTAATTGAATAAATGCATGCATAGCGTACCACTCAATTACCAACACAGATTCAACTTTCAATAAACATTATTACCAAAGTAATATGAATTTATTTTTGCATGTTATTTCATTAACATTAACTCACATTTTGCACTCCATTTTCACAGTCTAGTGCGAGTTATTACGATCATTCAAGTAAAAATAATATGACCTTAAATAAGCATGAGGTAGAGGGGAATCCATTGGAATTTTTATTCAAGATTAAATCAAGTGTGAATTTGATCTGGGTTCGACTTATCTCACCATGTCACGTGACAGTCGGGTGCATACGTTTTTAGGAATCAAATAAAAGGAGTTTTGAAGTGGACGGTGTTATTGAAAGAATGTTAAGTAGTGGTTTGTAATAGTTTCGTAAAGCAGCCTAAGCCAGCAAGCCTTTCAAATTATTTGTTTGGTTTTCTGCTGATCATGATTTTTAATTACTAAAAAAGGCTAAAAAAACTGTGGAAATGTTGACTAAATAAATCTGCTGTAAAAATCTTCATAAATGTAAAAAAATATTATTCAAGAAAAAAATTTATAAAATTTGCCACCTGTGGTACAAGATTACCCTAGAGCCTTAGTAGGTGCAGTATCATATCTTTTGACTGCGTAGACTTATGAGGGTTGAGCCGTGAACAGCTTTAAGAGACTATAAGATTTAACTATATGGTTTGAATTTCAACTCGATACCTCCACGCGTTCCCGAGATAAAGGGTCTTGACATACAGACGGACAACAAAGTGATCCAATATAGGATCCGTTTTTCCTATTCCGGTTTGGAACTCTAAAAACAAACAGGGACTGGGTTGTGTGATGTGCGTTCATGTAAAATATAAAGACGTTTACATAGAAAGACGTCACCTTAAATAAAATCAATTTATTTCAATTTGGTATCTAAAATGAAATTTCAACTGCCACAGACGAAATGCGGTCAAGTCGACGGAAATTAATCGGAAGAGAATAGAGATTTAGCGAATTTAGCCGGAGACGTATTACCAACGATTGACGTTCTGTCTCTTGGAGTTTCAGTACGAAAGTGCTGACAAAATAGTTCTAGTGTATTTTCGTTTCGTATTTTAAGTTATGAGATCGTACCTATTTTTAGTTTGCAGTTTGTTGTGGTGTATTCTTTGTGTTTTAGTTAATATCTATTCACATAGTAAAAATTGCAAAAAAATTCGTGATGGAAAACTAAAAAAAAAAAAAGTTTTTTTAAGTTGCACGTTTGTATGTTGTTTTTGTTGCATGATGTATTTTGTAGGAACCAGTTACTGGGTAGATAGGTTTAATAATAAAAAATCCTACGTCGATGGATGTATTACAGATAAGATTGGCCGCCGTCGCTCCGTGCCCGAAAACAGTCAGGAAGGCAACCGACGTAAAAAAAGTCTAGGGAAATAATGATAAAATACGGTAAAAACGTCATTTTGTAATCTTTTTTTCGAAAGGACCCAGTAAAGACACAAAATGATAAAATGAACCGTTTTCAGGGACCTTAATTTAAATACAAAGTAATATCCACGAATAAGCTATTAAGCGTCATTTTAATTACAATGAGTGCTTCATAATTTTAACTTTTTTATTTCACGGGGGCCTAACATTCTGCATAAACAGTTCTCCACAGAAAGCTTTGGCAAAGCTTTTAGAGGAGATCGTAACTCCTTAAGTACTGTTTTAATGACGTCCCTTAGTGTTTTATAATTAGCGTGAATATACCTCAACGTATTATTGCAGGAAGATGGCGAATTTGTGGGGACTTCTTAATTGAGATTTGACTTAGTCGTGATTGAGGTTTTGTGTAATTGTGTTGATCAGGAAAATTGATTTTATTTTGGACTAGCAGGCGCTCTCGGCTTGGACGGCGTGATATCGAAAAAAAGTATCCTATGTGTTATTCCCGACTATAATCTACCTCTGTGGCAAAATTCGTGCCAAGATCCGTTCAGTCCTTTTGACGTGAAAGACTAATAAACATCCATACATCCATCCATCCGCCCATACAAATATTCGCATTTATAACATTAGTAGGATAAAAAAAGATAACATATTATTGTTCTGTCCTTTGTACTGAATGTCTACTGCATTAACAAAATAAATCCTCGGTACAGTTCACTGCATTGCTTGACCCCACTTCCCTCATTCGGTTTTGTAATAAAGGTTACATACTACATGGCACTGATCGCATTATTTGGTGTCTATAAATCACTGGAATCCTTCATAATAGAAAAAATTGTTAAAGTGTCCTTCCTTGCACGTGTCAACCACATTAGCCAATCTGAACAGCTAAAAGTTTAATTGCCAATGGAGAATGGGTTTAATAGGATAACCCATTCTTCATTGGCAATTAAACTTTTCGACCTCAAATTGAAGGTCAAGGTAACCGCTTTCACACAATTTAAATTGACTTAAAATAGCGTCAAAGTTATTACCATTAGTAGTTACCAGCTAACAATTACTCTTTCTGGAATTATTTACTCAGCATTTGAAATAATATTTAAGTTTGATTTAGTTAATTAAGTATTCCATCCTAAGAGATACTAAAAACTATCAAGAGTTCTGTGATAAAAACTTTTAAGTTTTAGACTTCAAAGCAAAAAGTTTGGAATAATTTATTATTTTAAAGTAGGTTTTTAATCAGTTACTTTAAGACTATCAAAGAAATGAGTTGTTTTTGTAAGGAGTCTGGAATTTATTGATTTGAAGTCTTTGCATAACAATATTAAAAACAATATTAGTCTTTGCAAAAAGTACTTACTATCTTCACCAAAACATTGCTTGCTGATTTAATTTCTCAAGCGATGAAGCCTACATTAGTGTAGGCAATAGGCCTTTTTTTGCGGATGGCAAATCATCAACCCGCAACCCGGGCAGGCGAAGGCCCTGGCAGGTCCCTCAGCTTTGCTGACATCTCTTTGAGGCGCGCGTGGAACTCTAACGCGCCGTAGACACGGCCTGTCGTCAATAGACGGACGGACTGTGAGCTACCCATTGCTCACCGTCCACAGGCCCGCATCTGGGTTGGTTTGAGGTTCATGGCAATAGGCCTCGCCCACGGCCTTTTGTCACCAACCGGACATAAACCAAGACTGTTACATGACTAACTCATCCTTCGGGAATCATAGAATTGACGATATGATTTTATATTTAAACTTTCACTTACAGGATTCTCTTACGTGATTTTTTTCGTGGTTTGTCTTCCGTGTTAGAGAGTTTAATATAGTTAGAAACTGTGAAACCTTAAGTTTGTTATGTTTTAAGTTATTTTGACATAACAATTCTGAATGTTCCGTAACAAATTTGAGACATCAACGGCCATATTTTATGACTGTGTCAATTTAGAAGGCTGATTTTTTTACAGCTCAAAGGGACTATAAATTTGGGTATATGGTTTTAATTTCAACTCAATATCTCCATGCGCACCGAGATAAAGAGTCTTGACATACCATCAGACAGACAGACGGACCGATAGCAAGTGATCCTATGAGGTTTCCGTTTTTTTTCCTTTTTAGGTACGAAATCCTAAAAACAACAAGACATTATCTAATCACACCTTTATGAACTGAAATCGAAAGCTTATACCAGTCAGCTAAATCTATAACATGTCTAACTTTAATCATGATTAATGTTGAGACTTTGACAGCAATCCCAAACTGATATTAATTTTAATTTGAAACAAAAACTAACTTACTACTCCGCCAAATTAATCAGGATTGCTGTAATATTTTTACTACGGTTATTCAGATGTTGATTGCTTCTCGTACTTATATCGTATGGGTCAGAATCCACAAAAATGATTGCATGTAGCGGAGATGAGAATGCTGAGATGGATGCGTGGAGTGACAAAAATGGATAAAGTAGGGAATGAGTATATTAGAGGAAGTTTGAAAGTTGCGCCTTTTACAGAAATATTGAAAGATTTTGTCTTCGTATGGATATGTAATAAGGAGGGACGAAGCGCATGTGACGAAAAGAGTAATAAATATGAATGTTGATGGATACAGAAGGAGACGAAGGTCAAAGAAAAGATGAATGGATAGTGTATGGTAGAAAGGTAAAAGGAGTAGGTAAATGATACCGTGACTTCTGGCAGTAAAAATGGAAGAAGAAAACATGTTGTGCCGACCCCAAATAGAATGGAACAAGGGCAGGAAAATGATTTAAGTATTTAGTGTCGGTTTTCAGTACACTTTTGGCTGGCATATTTTGTTTTATAAATTAACTTTTTATTTTCATTATTGATGTTATGATGTGCATGACATGTTATGTTATATTGTATCATATAGTATATGTTATTTTGATACAAAGTACAGCAATAAACACATAAAATGTTTCCAAAGAACCAGCTACTTTTGTATACGACCCTCTAGTAGCATTCTATTTAAATCTCAAAGAAACAGACGCAAAACAAAATATTCCTTGAACGCAGCAGAATTTCTCATTCGAAACGAAATCCGTGCTTGTTAGGACGATACATGCAGAGTCGAAAGTGCGCGTCAAAACGTTAAGGGCATAAAATGTAAAAGAAAAAATAACGCCGAGGATCCTCGAGCCAGCAAAGAGTTCACCACCATGCATACAAATGTTCAGACATGTTGTGTCTACTTCAAGTCTTGAGGCTAGAAGGTAATATGCTGAAGAACGTCTCATGGACGGGAAATGTAAATTTTTTGGCTCTTCCACTTTGTCTATTGAGTAAAGTCATGATGGTTTATCAAAGAAAAGTACGCTTTCTCATTCCTCAATCATAAATAATGTTAACTATTAAAAAAACACACTTTTAAAATATGTATAAAAACGCAAATTTTTGGAACGAAGTTCCATATTATTTTGGAAAATGGGATACTGAATATTTTTTAATTTTAAATAAACTTTTTATTTCTGTCATTAAATTATCTACCATTATTTACAATCTGGATTTTTAAATGAATTAAAAAAGTTATCAAACCAGAAAAGAGTCCCATCATCTGATTAAGCTGTGTTGGGGTCGGTCCAGTCTAACTGGATACAGCTAAATACCAATATTTTACATGGAGCGACTACCTATCTGACTTCTACTTTACTTAAAACTGGGTAAAAACAATACCCCTAGGTAAGACTGGTTGTCAGATTTTCGGGCCACTGACAACCTGTAACGTCTGTCAATTGACAGCTAGCATAGACTAACCTAGGCAAGCATGGCTTAACCTAAACATAGATCCGTACTCTTCAATCCCATTAAACAAAGATTATCTGTTTCAACAGTTTGTCAAACAAAAAGTTCCCAATATTTTCCTGTGGATCCTTAACCACCATCATTACGAATGCCCACAACAGATACCTACTTATTTTTAAGTCCCAGCGGTTTCTAATGATTATTTAGCAAGCGTGATGTGATTGGCATTGCCCCTTTGTTTTTGCCCCGATTGTCCCCACAGATGGCGGTGTGATGAATGGGCTAAGGGTCAATAGATGTCAACCACTGTCAGCTCTATTGATGTAGGAAAGTATTTACTCATTGGCGTGTATTTAAGGGGTAGTATTGAAAGGCCCTTTATTATTGTTTGGTTGATTTTCGATTTTTGTTCCTAAGCTTTGAGTATTAGGAAAAGTGATAAAAAATATTATTGTTTTTATGGTAAGAGTTCTAATGGCATCACACATAATGTGTGTGAACTCATGCCACCTGTAACACAGATTCATTCTAGTGGCATCTTACTTTGTTTTACCTACATTACCATTCATATTTATTTTCTATTTTTACCTATTTAAACTAAAAATAGATATTAAATACTAGCTTTTGCCCGCAGCTTCGCTCGCGTTAAATTCGAGGTAACACAGTTCCCCTTGCGCCTTATTGATTTGTAATAGCAACGCTAAGTTTTCCCTCTTCTTCCCTCTTTCTCCCTCACATCCCAGTTTTTTAAAATAAAAATTAGCCTATGTCCGTCTCCTGGTTCCCAACTATCTCTGTACCAAAATTCATCAAAATCGGTGTAGCCATTAAAGCGTGAAGAGGTAACAAACAAACAAACTCACTTTCGCTTTTATAATATTAGTAAGGATAGAGAAAATAAATATAATCTTAATAAGATAATTATAGAGCTTTATCAATTCGTTACCAATTCAAAATCCGATTACAAATTAGTACATAACTTACGTAATTCTTTGAAAGCCGTATTTTAACGTCTATGAAATTGAAATGAAAAAAAAATACCGATAAAATTAATAAATTAAAGTAAACAGATAAAAACAGAAACATTTTATTGGATTCAAAGAAATTTCTAAATTATTTTTTGCTCTCAAAGAATTTTGTTTACATTGGAGTGTTCATGAAAACGTTTTTTTATGTTCCTAAGTAAATACTTATCATTTAAATTATTTGTTGAGCAAACTGTAAAGGCGTCGGACAAGGGCGTAGGCGGAAAACCAAAATAGAGATACTGTGTAGAAGTTAAACTTTGAATTAAGTCAATCAAGGCACTGACTGGACAGGTCCACTCAATCTGTGTGGTGCTTTCCCAAAAAGACCATTTCATACACTAATCTGCATAGTCCTCAAGTAAGTTGACCAAGATTTTTGTCTGGACCTTAAAAGAGACTATGACCTCTGAGTTTGTTTCGGCTGTTTCTTCTCAGAGTAGTCGGGTACGAAACACCGTCCTTATCTCATTTAAAAAAAAATACGTGTAAACGTATTTGCAGAAACCTACTTGCAAAATAAATATAATTTATAATTTAATCATTCAGTGGTTTGTGATGCATTTAAGTGTCTTTAAGTTGCTTGTGTACACCAACATAATTCTTAACACTTATAGGTTTACCTCTATTCTGTAATTATGTACGTATCTTTAAATTAATATTTTTTATAAATCCGAATGACAAAATGGAACTCGTCATGTATGATCACTTTATCAAACAGTTGTGTTGCTGGAGAGTTTGTTCCACCACTTCTTCTTTTCAGCTAAAACACTAGGAAGTAGTGGTTATTGGGTGATTTGGTGGACTGTCTTGTGTTATGACGTTCAAAATGTGCAGATCATCAGCCTAGTCTGAATAAATGACTTTCGTCCGTTCAGACAAGACTCTGTTTCTTAGAAACGCAAGGAGGTTTCAAGCTGAAATGTATAATATCTAATCAACCTGGGTGTTTGGGTATGTTGTAAAACTTTGCTTGACCATAAAGTAAAATGATTTTTAAACAATGACTTTTAAGGAATACACCGCTGGACAGGCATTTTATAGTTAAATTAACCTGCACTCTGTTTGTTGAATACCTACATCATTTAACACCATAAACTACAAACGCGAAAATATAGCTAATAGAGTAAACAAAATAATAGCACTGTTCATTAGTTATTGAACGAATAAAATGTTGTCCTACTGATACTACTTTTAGCATAATTGTAATCACAAGGTCGCACACTGATTATTATTATTCATGTTCTAGTTAATTTCACCCAACCCGTGTAATTAATTTCCTGTGGTTTTACAGATAAACACAAACATGGATTATAATCAAGGAAGCGATGCCCTCTGTTTGTTTGGCACTTTTGATGTAAAGTTATTAATATTATTCTGTTTACCATTTAAATTGCGGAGAAAGCGACAATTTAATGCGAATTCGATAACCACTAAACTTGATTAATTTTCATTGGAAATTTTACAATTGTGAAAAAATCTACAACTAATCTTAGATATACTTTTATTGCTTTCATTTTTAATTGATTTACAATTACAAGAGCCTATATATGCATATTAATCATATTGACAGGAAATATTCTCTTATTCGTTACTTAAATAAGTCTAGTGATGGAGTATCCCTTAAAGAGCGTATAAGTGAAATTTGAATTAAATACGAAATTACAAGATATAGTCCTACTTTCGAAGCCCGAAAATGAAGCGGATACATGTTCTGCAGATGTTCGAGTTTATCAAGAATTTTTTCAGTCGTATCAAGAAAACAGACATCAGCATTGTCTAGAAGAGGTAAAAGAAGAGATTGTGCTAAACTCATTTCAGTTTTAAATGGCAGGAACTTCTAAAGGGGCCAAAACGATTAAAACACCGTCCTGCTGACTCCAAGAATACTTCTAAATCTCTAACTTTCTCAGAGTAGGTTATGCCTACGCCAGTCTAAGCCTTCATAACAAGACTCGTTTCAAATATTAAAACATGTTTCTGTACAGTCGAGAATGAATACTGAAATCTTACCTAAAATAAAATAAACGTTAGAGATAAGAAGCAAGGGGACTGAATAAATAAACGTTAGGGGCTTTGCACGCGTTGAAAATAAATAATGAAAATCTCCTTTTAAAAATCCCCTTATACATTACCGGCTTGTAGTTCTGAAATTAATATCTACTCCGTACCATGAATTTATGCTACGAAGGTGATAAACAGAAAGACTTTTATTTATTTTATGTTTAACACTGGCCGGATTATATCTGAAGCTATGTTGGTGTACCATACAACAGAGGTCTTTTCACCTCAAAAACGAAAAATTAACCTTCTCTTTGTTTAAATTCTGTTTGTGGTCTACATGTCATTCCTACAGTGCACGACAAATGAAATTTAAAACAAAGCCCAGCTGGTACCGCAAACATAATCGTGTAACGCCAGAGACATTCCATTACTGTACTCTTCTGAGTAGTCGTCTGTCTCTCTCATTATCTGCGACGCCGATTCCTTTTCTGAAAAAAAGCTTTCAGTCGCTAGTCTCACACACGTTGTGAAGGCCTCTCAAAAATTCATCGCCCGTCTACGAACCTTGAATAGGTTCCGCAGTCGGGGCCGACTCGCCGTGCCCGGTAATCTACTTAATAAGTAATCTTGTAGGGGCTCTTACCTCTGTTAAGTTTGGATAAGAATCCTGTTCCCTTGTTTTTGATGTGTCGCTGGTGTGTCTTGTTAAAGACTAGTCAATAGACAAGTGTCCGTATTGTACTTGCATGTTTATTTAACGTTTAAAAAAAAGGTAAAGTACATATTCAAGGACTAGCATAGACTGTAATTTTTGGAGTGAATTAAATAAAGTAGGTGAATAAAATACCATGTAGAAAACAAACTGGTATTGCCTACCTTTTCATGTAAATCACAATACATCCTTTTTTTGTGAAACTGGCGAAATTACAAAAATAATTAAGTATATTTTTGTGTAATATGAAATAAACATTGTTTGAAATTTAAAAATGTATAACAGAGTTACTTAAAATCAAGGTATTTAAAAAAATTACTTTATGGAGCCTCAAAATATAATAATTCATATAAATATACAAAACACAAGTACATTAATTTCATTATCTCGTCAACAAACCGCGTTTCGATGCGCAGACGTACAAACAGCGTGTGTAATCAAAAAATGTAAAGTGCTTATACGTGATACAATTACTAGCCGGGCCATAAATTGAAAAAAAAAAACACAGAAGGACAGTTCAAAACAAAAAGTAAAAATAGTTAATAGTCTAGTCAACAAGTGCTTTTTTAGTCAAAACTTTTTAAAAGGCTCGGAAAAATATGGTTGAGGGCTCATTCGATTCGGGATCGAATCTAGAAAGTTTTTGAAAAAATTCAAGACCCGCTCGAAAAAATTGCAAAAGTTATTAACAAATTAGTAAACAAAAACAAAGGGGTTTAGTTTTTTTGGTATATCTCAAAAACTATTTGATATATTTTGATTTTGAAAAAAGATTCAAAAAGAGGAGAAAATTTCCTAAAAAAAACTTCCAACTCGCGAAATTGTAGGACCAATATTAAAAAAATTACAGGGAGCTGAAAGTACGCCTGAAAACGGGTACTCGGGTTTCCGCAAGCCACGCCCCCTTCGAGCGCTTTAATGAAAAATATTATTTAAACATATTAAATGTTGATATTAAAATTTGAAAAAATTCAGACATGTACAGGACAAATTAAAGAATGAAATGCCGTAGAAAAAATATTTTTATCGCGATTTTATAAAATGTTATCCATAAATTAATTAACAATTTCTTCCGACGGGGCTATAGACATTGCAAGTTGCATAATTGTTAAACCAGAAATCTCAAAATTTTTTCCTCTCGTGGAGCTATTCTTCAAAGATTCAAGAAAGGATTTCCGTCGAGTAAATTAAAAAATTGTTAATTTTCGATTTGTTATTAACAAATTACCTAGGCGGCAAATTAAATATTTAAATAAATGTTACAAGAATTTTTTTTTTTTCTAATATCTATAACCATTCGTTTTTCTATCAATAAAAGCTACCTAAAAATATGTTTTTATAAATTTTATCTCTTTTTGTTTATAAAATTGTTATAAACAAATAGATTATTTATAAGATAATTGAAATTTTTTTTTTGGAAATAGATTCCTCGTAAAAAATTATGAATATTGATATAAAAAACGATCCCTAAAAAAATTTTTTTATTGCTAAAAAACCGTTTTGTTGATTAACAATTTTTTTTACCACTTGTTAATAATATTAAGGTACGCTTTTTTTTAAAATATCATTATTTATTATCCTCCTTAATAATCAAAAAAAAAAAATTCGTTTTTTCATAAATTTTCATTGTTTATTAAATAAATAATTTGTTATAAACAATTAATTTTTTTTTGTACCATTTTTTTAGAATTCTTTGCACTAAAATAAAACCGACTAATTACCTTTTTGCAAAAATAAAAAATATATTTATATTTATTATCGAATTAATTTTTTTTTCCGCAAAAAGGTAATTGGTCGGTTTTATTTTAGTGCAAAGAATTTTAAAAAAATTGTACAAAAAAAAATTAATTGTTTATAACAAATTGTTTATTCAATAAACAATGAAAATTTATAAAAAAACGAATTTTTTTTTTTGATTATTGAGGAGGATAATAAATAATGACATTTTGAAAAAAAGCGTACCTTGATATTATTAACAAGTGGTAAAAAAAAATTGTTAATTAACAAAACGGTTTTTTAGCAATAATTTTTTTTTTTTAAGGATCGTTTTTTATCTTAAAATTCATATTTTTTTACGAGGAATCTATTTCCAAAAAAAAAATTTCAATTATCTTATAAATAATCTATTTGTTTATAACAATTTTATAAACAAAAGGAGATAAAATTTATAAAAAAATATTTTTAGGTAGCTTTTATCGATAGAAAAACGAATGATCATCGACATTGGAAAAAAAAATAATTCTTGTAACATTTATTGAAATATTTAATTTGCCGCCTAGGTAATTTGTTAATAACAAATCGAAAATTAACAATTTTTTAATTTACTCGACGGAAATCCTTTCTTTAATCTTTGAAGAATAGCTCCACGAGAGGAAAAAATTTTGAGATTTCTGGTTTAACAATTATGCATCTTGCAATGTCTATAGCCCCGTCGGAAGAAATTGTTAATTAATTTATGGATAACATTTTATAAAATCGCGATAAAAATATTTTTTCTACGGCATTTCATTCTTTAATTTGTCCTGTACATGTCTGAATTTTTTCAAATTTTAATATCAACATTTAATATGTTTAAATAATATTTTTCATTAAAGCGCTCGAAGGGGGCGTGGCTTGCGGAAACCCGAGTACCCGTTTTCAGGCGTACTTTCAGCTCCCTGTAATTTTTTTAATATTGGTCCTACAATTTCGCGAGTTGGGAGTTTTTTTAGGAAATTTTCTCCTCTTTTTGAATCTTTTTTCAAAATCAAAATATATAAAATAGTTTTCGAGATATACCAAAAAAACTAAACCCCTTTGTTTTTGTTTACTAATTTGTTAATAACTTTTGCAATTTTTTCGAGCGGGTCTTGAATTTTTTCAAAAACTTTCTAGATTCGATCCCGAATCGAATGAGCCCTCAACCATATTTTTCCGAGCCTTTTAAAAAGTTTTGACTAAAAAAGCACTTGTTGACTAGACTATAAAACCAATCTTAAAGAATGCCAGTCATTTCGTTAGTGTTGTCGATGAGTGGGACACTGATCGGTAGTAGTTTAATAATAATATATCTAGATTCTATAAATCTAGATATATTATTATTAAAAACTAGCGTACCCATTTGATTGATCGAAATTATAGGTTCTGTTATAGGGGTATGAAGAACAAAACCAATAGTTCCTCATCGTCCATTGCAAAGAGAGGCTTCTCTTACACCACATCCACCAGTGTGATGTCTGATGGTAGTTCATACACTACTCGATAAGTAGTTCTTATTTAGAAAAGTTAAAAGACAATCGACTGTTTTGGTATGGACATGTCATGAGGAGCGACTAACACAGTGATGAATATAAATGGAGAGGGAGAGGAAAACCAAGGAAGTGATAGATGGTTTGTGTGAGGAAATATATAAAAGTAAAAGGAGTTAATGATTGCGTGACGGTTGACAGGAGAGAATGACAGAAAAAAAAAACTCCAAGTAACATGGGACAAGTGCAGGAACCACTCGCTAGCGCGAAGGAGCGTGCACTATGCGTGACGTCACGTGATGGGTAGTTTGTATGTGGCGTCATAGATGCCGCCACATCGCTTGCTCGTTAAATGGAGTTAACCTTTTTAAAATACCTACTCTGTGTCTTCGTCGTTGACGGGATAACATAAGAGATTAAAAGTTTGTTATAACTTGACGTAAGGTAAAAGTTACGAGCATTCTAACTTTGTGGTTCGTTTTTACGGGAGGATGAATGTAATAACTGGGATATGAATGAAATACACGGATTATTTAGGGAGTTCATTTAGATTTAATTGAAACATAAAAGTATAACATCGCACAATATACTGAGACTGATAAATAAATAGCTCGGATTAATTTACCTGGTAACATCAGACCCTCAATTATGTGAAGTTATCTCGTCTTCGTTTAGTACTATGTAGTTTGCACTTTGTACAACATTTATCAAAAAAAAATATTTTGTGTCTGTGGTCTGTCGCTCTGTATGCTCTGTGGATGTCTGCCATGTATATTGTACTTTTTTGTACTGCGAATTCCGTTTAAACAATCGTTAAGTTTTATTTCTATAACTACAATGGGTTAAAACAAACAGAGAAAACAGGACGAGGCTATTATCGAGTAAGTGAACGTATACGAGAACTAGAAATGCGTTTAAAAAAGAAAAGTCACCATGACAACACCGATAAGTCTTTTCACGATACATACCGACTTTTATAAAATTCTTAGAAATCGAATTTTCAAATATGGTCTTAGAGATTCCTTGTGATGTATTTAACATTATACTTTTGCGAATAAGACGATTCGACGACACCACTATTGCACTTTCCGGTGAGGTTAGCCGTTATGTACGTTAAGTTAAAGTGCCTAAATCTTACAAGTTCGATAATTAGGTACCTTCATGTTCAATTCTGATTGCATCAGTCAAACCACATCAGTGGTTAGCCGATGACAGTTCTTTTTCTTTGGCTTATTCATAAGATTATATACACGATTAATTGACATTATTAGATTAAATTAAAACCGAGACTGCCCGAAGAATATTGCGAGGGGATTGTTTAAAACAAATCTGCCTCCTTGGTCGAGTGGTCGCAAGTACGATTGCTGAGTGCGAGTCCTGGGATCGATTCCTGGGTCGAGCAAAGTGTTAATTAGTTCATCCACCTGGAAACTCTCAGTAGCAACCAAGGAGTCTGGGTTCGTGCCCAGTTGATGGCAATAGGTTCGCCTCCTATTAAATGTAACTAACATAATTTGCCTGGGGTTGAGGGTTGTTCGAAAGAGATACCGCGGTCCCGGAACGAAAAGGGCAACAGAAGAAACATGGGTGGGTTTTAGTCAGTACAAGGCTGACACCCCCCTCCCGCTCCAGAGCGCGGGGTATTGTTTGATGATTTCCTATCCGCAAAAAAAAAACATAAATGGCGAAATGTGACGGAGAAGCGTGATATTATGTTATGTTACTTGTATTATATAAAGCAAATGTACTTTAAATAATTCTCAATGCGAGATTGCAGGCAATATGTTGCAAAACTTGATTTTATCAAGCAATATTTCCCTTTTCCTAGTTCGTTTCTTTACAAGACACAGAAGGAGATATATCTTTGTCACTTTAAATTCAACGCCACGAATTTGTTCCGAGCTGCAGTTTTACAGTCTCCGACAGAGCAATGAATACTTGAAATGCAATCTATACTAAGTTCTCGACTTTTGCTTTCACTGCTTTTCCGATCATCCATATAAACTTGAATGTATGTTTAAATCTTGCAAGTCGTGGGAGGAATAAAGACTGAATATTTTCAGCCGTTTTAGTTGCGGTATGATGGTAGCTCACACAAATTCTATATATCTAAGAGATATTAGCATATCGTCCATATATTTTGAAAAAAAAAATTGTATTATAGAAAATAACTCGTACAATAATTATTTAACAAGCTATTTAGATAAATTTCTTATAGGACTTCTTCGGGAGTAAACCCTTTTGATTATAAAAATAATTTTGAAAATAGGCCCAGAATCGATCGAAAAATCGCGTAACACACGTACCAAAGAAAATAGTCGAATTGAGAAACTCCTCGTTTTTTTGAAGTCAGTTAAAAATGGGGTCACCGCTGGTACTATTTTTACTGTTGTTGTACTTCAATGTTCTTTATCAACAAAGATCATTTTCTGCAGATATATTTTTAAATTACCGCAAAAATTTTACACAATGTAGTAAAAGGGTTGTCTGTCATGGCATGGAGTTGATTGCACATTTGAGCAACTACTTTGTATGAAATATATCATGCAGTTAATTATTATCTAGCAGGTAACCTTCAGATAAGCAACGCAATTTTTTTACACTTGCCATCTCTTTTACCTTGAAAAACATTCAACGTTTTCAGGCTAATAACCTTTCACAAATCTACATACCAAACACACGTATTCTCATGTGTCATTTTAAATGCAATCATAATTCGCGAAGTTTATCAGAAACACGTCGCTTCACTCGTATGTCGAACTGTATGCAAACGAGTTTTCTTTTTGCATACAACGCGACACCGCAGCAGATTTTCATCGGAATATGCGCCAGTCTCACGCGAGACCCTCAAAAATTCAACGACGCGGGACCGTCGGCTGCTTATTCTGTTTACCTTATTTTTATTTCGCCAAAAAACAGGAAGCATTACTATAATTGCTAGTTTTGAGTGAAATATAAAAAGAGAAGTTTGGTTGAAGTACTCAAGGGAAATGCGTTGATGGTGTTTAATATGTGCAGAACTGCAGGTTGTTTTATTTTTCGTTTGTGCTAAACCAGAAGAGACCAAGAGTAACCTAGTGTTAGTCAGGCTTACAGTGAAGTAGAGTTGGCATTTGAAATGAATCTAGAAGTGGACACATATAGTGGACATGAGTGTGAGAAAGATCTAACTATAGCTTCCTCATCCTCACTGAAATTCAGTTGCTCTATAAAATCGAAAACCTCCTATGACCTCATATGAGATTCGTATGGTTATAGGAATTAGTCAAATGCTTGTTAAGGAACCCGCGATAGTAATTGCAGCAGTGGTGTAATGTCAGCTAATAACAACGTAGGTGCGATCACTAATCACTCATTCTGCCAACGGTACTGATTATGGCAGAGTCTATCTCATCAGGCTTACACGGTTCTGAAGCGAGACATAATTATAGCTCATGAATTAATCTTGGTAACACGATTGCAGCGAACATTTTTGCCTTTTGAAATTTGCAAAACAAGTGCATCAATCACCAGTTTGGAAAAAAAAGTAAAGTTATTTGACAAATAATATTTCGTGCAATCTATTCCATTTTTGAATTTATTCTGAGAGTTCACCTATATACGGATACAATAAAATAGACCTTTTTTCCTTTTTTATGGGAAATCATCAAATAACTTCCCCCGTTCTGGGTGGAGAGGGAGGGAGTGTCAGACTTGTACTGACTAAAACCCACCCGTGGTCCTTCTATTGCCCTTTATGTTCCAGGGCGGCGGTATCTCTTTCGAACAACCCACAACCCCGACAACAACCCGCAACCCCGGCATGAAGTTAGACCCTGGGAAATAAAGCTTGTTTTGTCAATACTTTAAACAAAACAATGTAGACCAAACGCGACTCCCTATCAACATTTTTCGAGCATCAAAATATTGTAGATAAGAGCGGGCGAACAAAGGATATTCAATACCATATTCTAATTCAAAATAGTTGAATAGCCACAAACTATAAAAAAAAAAAACATAATAAGGCAGTTAGGAGTTACACGCAAACATCAAGTTATACATCTCAAGTTTAACATGGCCTCGCTTTGTATATATTTCCCTTACACTAACAGATCTGCATAAATTGGTTTTGGTATAGCTTGATTGGTCGGTGTGTGTACGTTTTCGGGGTAGTAGCCAGGTCTCCAGACGGTTGCTGATGAATATTTCACTTCATTATAACAGTTTGCCGTTCTGTTCTTATGTAATATGAAACGTGATGACGGCGACACAATGGACGCGTGTGAGTCATGTCTTTGATCCTTTATTTTGTTCAGGAATTGTTTGCAGTTTGTTTGTTAGAAAAGAGACCACTGTTAAGGATGTTTTTATAAGTTTTTGGGATTTTTTTAGGGTTGTCAAAAGTATGTATCGTGATGGCTCAGACGTTACGCACCTCACCCCTGTGTTTGTGTTTTATGTAAAGTGGCTTAAATATGTCCGTTTATCACATATATGTACATTATTTACAAACTACAAATAGACAACTACTACTTACACAAGTAATTACAGGCTATTTTTCGGATGGGAAATTATCAAATAACTTCCCCCACTTTGGCTGTTTAGGCTGACAGACGATGAGCTACCTATTGCTCACCGTTCACAGATCCACGTCTACGGTGGCCAGGAGTCGTGTCACGGCGCCCGACGCTCGAAGCATCTCCCGCGGTGGTTGGGTTGGTTTGAGGTTCATAATTACAGGTTTAAATTCATTTATGCAAGTAGTAAGTGTAATTTTTCAAGGTTTGGACCTCTCAAATCGAATTTAATGAAAAATTCAAACAAAACGGATCCGTCTGCTGTACATTGTTTCAGGTGATTTTGTTGTTATCATCTTTAGAGGTGTTTTTGCTAACAGTTAATAGATCTAAGTGAAGTTCCCTAAGAAGTCCCATTAAGATAGTCTGACGTACAAGCATCGCTGTTTAGAATAGCACTACTTAAGTAAATGAAGATAATGAAATAATTGAAACTATCAAGCTACAGAACTGTTCAATTAAAATTAATTGGTTTGAATTGTCGGGTTAATTCAGTGTAACAGAACTTAAGTTAAATGGAATATAATTTCGGATGCTCATTTGAAGTTTGGCGTGTTAGGGTTATGTCCACAAATTAGCTTTTCCCGCTTTTCCTTTGACGAAAGTTTTTCACAAGCCTATTTACATGCGGGCATAGCAACCTATGGTTTAGTTACTGCATCAAAGTGACGGAAAAACAAATGATGGCTCATTTTAGGGAACGTTTTAAAAAATGAAATTAGTTCTTACTGTCATTATTACCTAGCTTCCGCCCGCGACTTCTTCCGCGTGGCATAGTTGCTTTGGGCTAACGCTAACTTAAAGCCGCGTGATGATAGAAAAAAAAATTTTTTTTCTCCCCTTTTCTTACCTATTTCTCCCCCTTTCTCACTTTATAAAAAAATACTAGCCTATGTCCGTCTCCAGGGTCCCAACTCTCTCTGTACCAAAATTCATCAAAATCGGTTTGGCCATTTATGCGTGAAGACGTAACAAACAAGTTTTTTTGCTAGCCTACGTTGTGTCCCACTGTTGGGCAAAGGCTTCCCCATTTTCCTTCCACACCTCTCTAGCCTGTGCGATCTCTGACCATGTATGCCCCACAAACATGATCAGAGATCGCACACCTCGACCTCGACTGCAGTGTCTCTCCTCAGGCATCCAGTGTGTGACGGTTTTTGCCCATCTCTCCGGGCAAGCTCAGTCAGACTAATTTCAGTCAAAGGCCACGTTTCGGCAGCCGTTCCACTTGTTTGTTACATTCAAAGGTTTCAACTACCGAAATCGATATAAGGGTCTAGCTAGACAAATAGCCAATACTTTGAAAGTGTTTTGTTTCACTTCGCAGAATATCGCTTTGTACCCTTTAGTATCTTATTACCCAGCAAGTTATGTCAATATTTGTGTTACTTGTTTAAGTATGAGAGGACAGCGTAGGCCTGATAATAAGTCATTGCTTACTTTACAAAACGTAAAATAAGATAAGAAGTTAACAAGCGTCTAGAAATACAGTGCCCACAATGCCAAAGAATAGGTAAAAAGACTATTTACAAAGAAAAGAAAAAAAGACTATATTAAGTACTAACGCTGTAACAACAACATTGTAAAACCTAATGATTTTAAAACCATGGAATTTCTTTTTGGTTCTTTTCCATAAGAAACGACTAACCCGAACCGTGCACCTTTTCTTGATGTATTATAAGAGCCCATGTTGGCCTATGTGAAATAAAATATTTGATTGATTAAGTACTACGGTTGTGGAGGTCAGGTGAGCTACAATAACGTTTTAAAATAAGATTGTTTTAATGTTATTCCAGTGTGGGAAAAAGACAGTTACGCGGTTCGGGGTCTGTGGACAATGAGCAAAGGGTAGCTCATCGTCCGTTCGTCTAGTAATGACAGGTCATGTCGACGGCGCGTTCGTGTTCCACGCGCCTCAAACAGATGTCAGCAAAGCAGAGGGGCCTGTCCGGGCCACCGCCGGGGCTACAGGTTGTTTGAAAGAGATACTGCGGCCCCGGAACATAAAGGGCAAAAGAAGGTACACAGGTGGGTTTTAGTCAGTAAAAGCCTGACACTCGCACCCACTTTGCCCAGAGCTGGATAAGTTTTTAGAAGATTTCCCATCCGCTAAAAAAAGCGTAATTTCAGTAATTAAACAGTAAAATTCTGAACAATTGTGTTTTAAGGCCACAGATAGGAAGTCGCTCCATATATAATACTTGTATTGACCCGTATAAGGTCAGATTGGAAGCCGAAAAGTTCAAGTTCAATGTGTTTAATGTAACATATATTTTTCTAAACTCTAATGCAGTATGGCGCATTCAGCCTCCTTAGTTCACCCTTTTCTCTTACATTAACAGAGTAAAAGCCTCGAGCACTAAGCCATAAGCTAAAGCGTTTACCTGAGAAGAAAAGCATAGGTGTTGTTTGTGAAGCGATGCATGTGAATTGCAGCGCAGGTTATTATGAGTTATTGTTTACATAATATAACATAACATCTCTAGTGGAATCCTTAATGAAACGCCCAATAACACTTTGCCCGATCCGGAAATCGAATCCAGAACCTGAAGCTTAGCAATGGCGTTTGCGACAATCACTAGTATCTTTTTCAAACAATATTTTTCAATGCATTCAAATCAGTCTAGCATTTTTAAAATAGAGTAAAAACAATAAAACGTGAACAGATAGATGTCGAGAACTAAAAAAATATTCACATTGTAAAATAGAAATGGAATTTAAATCAACACAAACTGTATTTTATTCAAGCGCTGTCAAGCAGATGGAGTTTCCAACAAACGTCCATTATTTTGTTGTTTAGCATTGTAGTCACTGATAGCAATTTGTATTATTCATACACGCGAATAGAAGCAATCAACCAATCTATGAAAGCCAATTAACAAATTCACATATTTGATATTAACAATCTTTGGGTTTTCTGTAGTATTTATTGTCTATTTCATCACACAATACTTATTTTTTTTTTAATATTATCAGTTTCTCAAACTCAAAGCATTTATTTCAATTAGACCATTACAAGCACTTTTGAATGTTATAAAAACATAGAAGATGTTGCTGCAGTCCCAGTCACAAGACATTCCAAAGCATAGATCTCTATAGAGAAGAATGGGCAAGAAACTCCATGGACACTCTTTGAAATCATAATATTTTTACAAAATCATGGATCCATCATTATTTTGAGATTATACATATATGTGACAACGATTTAGAAAAACGAGCACATTAAGAGCGTTTAGAGAAACAGCAGAAACAAGAGTTAATTAATAGGTGAATTGAAACAAACCGTGGCAGCTAAGAGATGACCAGTCACGATTGACAGCGCCCGATTACGAACATGGCGCGTGGATCAGCTCCATTCAGCTCAACCATTTTGCAGGGATTCTCTCGAATCGATTTAAGGTTAAACCACTCTTGCTTAGGCTGATCTGTGGATAGATGACCTGACTGAATCCATATCATCCCGAGACAGATGACACCGAGAAAGATCGTTAGCAGACCTTTGACAGTCGTTACAGTAGTCAGTGGTTCCAAATCTGCAATTTTAGCATGGGATATCGTATTCCCTATTACGTTGGATAACTTGGTTGTGTAGGACAAAGAAGCAGTTCACTCCATGTATAATTTAAGCATTAAGCTGCATCTACTTATACTGAAAAGACTAAGAAGATGACGATGGAGATCTTTAATCTTCAAGTTACACACACCATATTTTGATGTGTATTGAACTAGCCTCTACTAGTGGCAACGGTAGGTTTATTGTAGATAGGTTTTGGTACACTCTGCACAGTCAAACTCGCTACCAACCTAATTTTTCCATTACTTATGGTTTATGTCGATACGAGAATAAAAGTTGCCCAGTGTTGAGCTGTAGACTTCTGGAGAAATACACCATAAGCGCAGAATGCTCACCACTTGAAAACACAACACCTTCACGATAGTAAACAACACGCTCCCTTTTCATTTTTAAACCAAGAACTCAAGATACGTTCGAAAGGAGGCGTACGTAAATTCCATTTACTGCTGGAAAGTGCCGAGCTCCGGCCCCATCGCAAACTCCACTTAATTACGCGCATAAATTCAAGTGCTCTTCCGTACACGATGGATGTAGCCACATTTTAACTCATAAAATATCGTTTCTTTGAAATTTACCGAGGATCGGTACGCCATAATTGGTCATGAGGGCGCATCGGTACATGCGGTAATTTTGTTTCGGGTGACGCTTATACTGAAAATTTAATGCGGCGGTCAGATCTTGGATGGGATTGTTCCCGCAATTTAATTGTAAATTGTTGCAAAAATATGTTTTTGTATTTAAATTAACATAAAATATTTGGAATTGTGGGAGAGAGAAATAGACGGAAATATATAGATATAAAAATATGCATTTCATCAGAGATCCCGGATTGTCTTCATTATGTTCTACAATTAGCCACGGCATGACTGCTGATTCTAACAAAACCTCGTTTAAAAAGAATCAATTAAACTAGATTGGAATTAAATCTGTATGGTCATGGCCTGGAAGTTGAAATAAAGTCTAAGTCAAATAAGACTTCTGGCAAAAAATTAAACATTTTATTTCCAAAATGGTTTGGTGGATGCATTACAATCAAACTCGACACAGAAAGGATGTAAGTAGCAAGAATGATTTCTCTTTTTTGACCGTTGTCATAAAGCAAAAACCGAAACTCGTATGTATTCGTCCATCTATCTATCTGTTCATCCGTATGTCACAGTCATTTTACTCCGGGACTGCTCGCA
Source organism: Ochropleura plecta (assembly GCA_905475445.1). Lineage (NCBI taxonomy): Eukaryota > Metazoa > Arthropoda > Insecta > Lepidoptera > Noctuidae > Ochropleura > Ochropleura plecta. Next base: position 11,944,293 of record FR997731.1, on the reverse strand, counting down.
TTACACATGAAATTCGACGTGATGATGAATGGGGGCTAAACATTTGTTTATATGGTTTTGGTGATACGCCACCCTGTGTGCGCGAGGCAGACTCGCGTTTGGCCGGTTTTTTTAAGCATAACATTTGCTTATAAGTCCGATGTCTGTGTGTAAATTGAAATCGTTTCGTTTCAACATGAGTTGATTTGATAAGTGTGTTGGATTGCAAAATCTTTCACAATTTAAGGCCCCTTAAATTATAGAGATAATCTGTATCCCAGCTTTTGCTGCAGATTTTAGTGTTTCAACCAAAAGGTCATTAGGTATGTGTGTGTGTGTAGATTAAGAAATAGTTTCCGGGCTTACTAACGACCTGAAAATAATTTGTATAATTTAATTTCCAGGTACATTTTGGTTTGAAAACTGAACGAGATATAGTTTACCAAACTGTTAACATTATGTACGACTGCCGTAAGTAATTAAAAACTTTGAATTCAGTAGTATTTAGTATTTCAGTGAGAGAGTGAGTTGATTAGTGAATTTGCACACTGTCATTAAAATAGTATCTGGACTTGTTAAATATGCACAAAGACACAGTTAAGGCCAGAGCACACTGGAGACAGCATGGCATTGTATCTTCACCATACGTAAAATCATACTTAACTAGTACAAATTTCAATGTTTAGATATCGACTCTTGTTCAATGTCCGTGCCTTCTCTGATTGAGAAGAGGTCTTTGCCTTGCCGTGACACAGTAATAGGCTGACATAGTAGTAGGGATATAGGCCCCCGAAGCATTAAAAGGGATTTCTCTTAGCGGAATTCATTTGGAATCTGTATCTTGTTGGTCTTTAACTGCAAGCATACCAGGGCGCCTAGTCACATAGCTCTATCTCTCTCTACTAAGGAACTTTTTAACTAAAACTCATCATGTTCAGATCTTATTGTTAACCCATTAACGTTAGCTTGTCATTCCCCCCTCTTTTTTGCGGATGGGAAATCATTTAATAACTTCTCCCACTCTGGGCGGAGCGGAGGGGTGGGGTGTCAGACTTTTACTGACTAAAACCCACCCATTTTCCTTCTTTGGCTGTTGGTTTGAAAGAGATATCGCAGCCCCGAAAAAAGGTCAAAAGAAGGAACATGGATGGGTTTTAGTCAGTACAAATCTGATACTCTGTTCCGCTCCGGCCAGAGCGTGAGAAGTCATTTGACGATATCCCATCCGAAAAGAAACTTATCATTCCAGATGACGAGAAATACGATGGCTATGACATTCACGCCCTAACCAACGCCGGAGTTAACATCTTCAATATCGACATGACGCAACATGATGCTGAGTTCTTTCGCGTTATCAAAGAGGCTATGGATTTTTCAGCTCAAATGCCTGAAATGATTCCAACGGCTTACTATACGCCTGTTGGAATGTGTGTTACTATGTCTGCTAATAACCCAATTGATGTTGATGATAGGGTAAGTGTAGTGGTATAAAATTATAAGCACACTTATGCCCAAGCTCATGCCCGCGGCGTTGGCCATGTGAAGTTCTGTGATTGTCTCACGGGATTGTTCTGCCGAAATCAAAAGTAATTCTATGTGTTAATCTAGGTTATAAAGTATCTGTGTTCCAAATTTCATTTGAATCCGTTTAGTAGTTTTTTCGCGAATGAGAAACAAAAATCCAGTCATACATACATCTTCCATTTTCTATGGTAAGTAACACCTGTTTTTCGTATACCTATTTATGTATATGGCAACTAATTAAAACGTTGTCAACAGGTTGACATGATAATACTAAAAGACATAATGTCGATGGCCCAACTCCGGAAATTCAAGAAAGAAAATAAGGTTTTTTCTACAATGCCAATTTTATTCTGGCCTTCAACGCTTGACATTAAGGACATTAATGAAATAATAATGGTTAATACATTATTGAATTTTATACAAGAGCCAAATAATTTATACTCAATAGACTAGTTTCCAAAAAAAAAATATTAGTCCGTCTTTTACATTATTCAAAAAATAATAAGGACACGTATTTTTTCTAAAAAAATACGTGTCCTTATTTTTGAATAATCTCAAAGACGGACTAAATAGAATGTAATTACTTTGACCCTGGAAACTACCCTATTGTCATTTTTTATTTTTTTTAGATTTCAGCTGGCCTTGTTGTGGATCCAATGTTGAGCAATATTTTTTACAACTTTGACGTGCTTTTGCGGGACTGCAGAGAGGTGAATCTTAAATGAATTATAATGGTCACTATTTCCCTTATTGTAGATACTATATATATGCTGGCAACTTTATTTTTAGTTTTGTTAGTTAAACGTTGTTAGTAATCGTATGTACCACGGGATATGATTCTACGCCGCATTAAATACCTATAAAGCTGTTAAAATAAAAATATTACACCTTATTTATACAAAATATATGGGTAATTTTTATGCTAGGGAAATTTGAGCCATATGCCGAATACCTGGCAATAGTTTGGCGTTGGTTGCACCTGTTTAAATTTACTAGAGGACTATAAAAATACCCATTACATAAATTTCAATTTCTGTGGTTGATTGAAAAGTTTAAAGTTTTCGAGAAGTTGAAAAGGCTAGATCAATATTGTAGTCTGGATGTTAATTTGGGCTTAACAAAAACAATGGCGCGCAACTTCCGAGACAACCTCCTAAATATTGTTAACGAAGGAAGTTTAATTACTTCTTGTACCTAATTTATTTTAAACTTTGTACTTTAATTTAGCAATTTAGATAGAACGGTTACATGTAATAAAAATAAAGTAATTCAGATAGTACTGTAATAGTACAGTATCTGCAAGCTGTCAAATTCAAGAAACTTAAATTGTAAATTATTCTCGACACGGATTATAAAAAATAAATGTTTTTTTTTTTAATATACTACGGTCAGTGCCAAAATACACGCGGCCTGTCTGATCTTTGCTTTATACCACAAACACGTTGCGTTTTTATATACATGAACAAACGCAAACGTACCAGCAACAACAATATCTTTCTCGCACAAAGGGTGCGAAAGGGTTGTCAAATTTAAACCACTAAAGAAAGAAGCGTACATTTATTTGATTTTTTATCGTATTTATTTAATTGATTATTAAAATATTTTGCGACCACTTTCTGAATATTGACTTGCAAAACTACACCTTGTAAATGCATTACTTAGCTAAACTCAATTTTCTTGAGAGTCAAAAGACAAAAAAATCTTAATTTTGTTAATAAACCATTTTGGAATATAACCAGTTAATATAGATACATCCAATTAGTTCTGCAATCCCAAAATTTTTGTTTTTATTAAAAATATAATTTGCAACAAGCCGCTTAAATAATTTGTTAGCCAAAAAAAAAACTTTAGCTAAAAATGAATCCGATTATCCCATCTCTAATTACAACTTACTATTCATTACAGGAACGCAAACCTATATTTTTCATGAACCCAACATTAATAAATAATTACTATGAAGAAGTTGGTAGTGATCGTCACTTATTAATAGAACTCCGAGATTTGTTAAAACACAGACTAGATGGCATTTTCTTTAAAGACGATCGATACGGAAAACCACCCATAGAATGCATTCAAGCCGTCATGAGAGCTACTGAAATCATAGAAAAGGATTTTAATGATGTTAAAGATTATTTCAAAATAAGTTTACCGGTAATTATACAATTATGATATTTAAATATAAAAATACAATTATGATATTTTTTCTACGGGCAACTAACATAAAAAACATACATGTAGGAACGGAACGTTACAAGTGTTAAAATAAAATGAAGTGAATTTAGTTTAGTCTCAAAAGTCTCTAAACTCTGCACCTCTGCACTCTGTCCTATCGCAGGTCTTCTGGAAGAGATTTCTAAATGAAATAAGCAGTACATTTGTGCTCTTTTGTCTGTATGTATTTTTTCCAATCATGTGTTTTGTGTGTACATAAATAAATAAATAAACCAATGGAATATTACTTTCATAATTTCAGTTGAAGCTTCCAGTTCTACAACCATACGCAGCTGCCTTGGCCGCTTCTCTCGCAGCATTACAATGTGGAGCTGCAGCCATTATAGTCTTCTCGACATCAGGTGCCTCAGCTAGAATTTTGTCTCGTGCCTCACCACCCTGTCAGGTGATAGCTGTCACGAGACACGAGAAGACCGCGAGAAGAATGCATTTGTACAGAAAGGTTATGCCGTTGTATTATAGAGGTGAGTTTTTAAACGATTTCAAAAACAGGAGGAGGTTATCAATTCGTCGGCGTCGGTCGTATTTTTTTATGTATGTTCACCGATTACTCAAAGACGCCTAGACCGATTTGCTAAATTCTTGTTAGATAGGGTGTGTGTACTTCCCAGTGGTTTCATATCAATTTTATTTATATTGCTTAGGTAGTTTATGAGTCTATAATACATATTTTTTCTCTATGTCTATATGGATGATTTTTTTTTTATACATATAACATTATTTTTATTTTATGCGAAACCTGGATATAGTTTTTTCAGAATAAACATCAATATCTATCGAATCCATGTGAATCCATTCCAATATTCTTGACACCAGGTTATTTAATGTCAAATTATTTAAAAAAGATTACAAGTTCGAAACTTACTAGGTACCTATACTCATCATACGGTGCGCAAGACAGGTTATAGAAGATCATGCGAAACATGGTGCACGCGGCGCGTTTGTGCCGCGTTGTGACCGTGTTTTTTTACGGACAACCAAATAACATAACAATTGAATAACTTTCAGATTTTTCATGATACAGTTCAGAAATGCTGTACATAGGTTATTTATATAAAAATACTAGACACGTGTTTCGAATTTCGCATGAACTAAAAGTAATGTTGTATAGGCCCCACTAAGTTTTCACAAAGCACTGCACCATAAGAAAGTTAATTAATATCAATATCTACAACTCTGTCATGACGATGTTAGAACCAAGACACTACATACATAATCCTACTACAAAACGCCGTTTGCTACAATTCATAAAAAGCAACCTACAAGCAAGAGTGTGTGCTAAACTAAGTTCTAAAAGCTAGGCATCCTGGCTGTCTACTTTAAGGTAATGTTGACTCGTGGCACACATTTGGGTGTTGGTACTTGTAATTTTTTCCCGATGGATCCAACATTTATGCGAGTCTTTTTCTGTCATTTGAACAAATGCTAAAGCATCAAGCGCAATATAAAAACTAAAAACAGCACCACATTAGACATTAGCATAATGTATTGTAATTGCAGAGAATCGTTTGGCTGGCTGGCAAGACGAGAGCCTGGCCCGCATAGCTTTTGGCATCCAGTTTGGCCTAGACACCGGCCTTCTCGACTATGGCGCCAAATTAGTGGTACTTGCGCCGTCCGAAGAAGGCAACATGTATTGCAATGGCTTCCAAATAGTCACCGTTAAGCATATTTTGCAGAGATTTCAATGTGTGAAATATGGCATGGATGATACAATTTAATTTTGTGTCGTATGATTCTGTTTAAGAGTTTGGGTTACTTGAACCACAAGATTGGGATGTTTGGAGCAACATCGTAAATGTAGCTCTACAAGCACTGGTGCCGAGGTGAAGCCATTAATACTTTAATAACTCAATTCATTGTGTGCTTGTGTAATTTTCACTTTCTTTGTATACAATATTTTTATTTATTCATCCTCCGATTAGACGGGTTTTGTGTCTTGTGGCCAACTATCCTAAAACGGCTGTCAGGTTTTTAATATATTCTCATGGATAACTTTACTTGCGCGATGTAGGAGTTTGATATTAGTTATTTATTTCTGTCATAGATGTCACTGTAATACTTCTTCTTTGTTCAACGTTGCTGCTGCTTTCTTGCTTGCTTGCTGTAGTTCTTTTTGTAGTGTCGCTATACTATATTTATATATATACGTAACGAAAAAAATATTGTTTTGAAACGAATTCTTTTTTTACGTTTACGGGGATTTGAGAGGTATTTAAAGTAAAATTATAATATTCAAAAAGGGGATTAAAAAAAATATGTCGAAAAGTTGGAACTTTGACCCTCAATACCTCCGTAACTAAAAGGTTTCCAGGTATTGTCTAGAACAGAAAAGTTATCGCAATGCCGGAAGACCTTTCGGCCTAATGAAGGGTACTTTAGCCCGGGATTGCGGGTTGTTCGAAAGAGATACCGCGGCCCCGGAACGTAAAGGGCAATAGAAAGAAGATGGGTGGGTTTTAGTCAGTACAAGTTTGACACTCGCCTCCGCTTCACCCAGAGCGAGGGAAGTTATTTGATGATTTCCCATCCGCAAAAAAGGGTACTTTGGCACCCTCTAAATGAGAATATTATTAATTCAGAAGTTGATACTTTGGGTAATTTTCAGGTCTTCAATTGAATATTTATCTATCTAGGATAGTAGAGACACAACAAATTCCAGGCCATGTCATAATGGACGACAGCTTGCCAGCCTTTTATCGTCGATCCAGAGTGACATGTCAAAGGGAACAAATTGCCCGATTGTTCGTTTAGTATGGACTCTTTCGCAATAAAAGAGTCGATGCTCTCGTTTTAGGCGACATAATTGTAGTATCATAGTTCGTAGCTTTTGTAAGTACCAAAAAGATATAAATATTAAAGTCTTGATATACATATAACCCGTTTTAGTTTTTACAATTCTAGGTAAAATTCTTATGTTTATAAATAAATGACATTAAAGTATTATTTGTTTTTTCTTGATGGCTTGCTAAGCGAAGAGCGAGTCAGATTGGTATTTTTTTTAACAAAAGACAAATAAGTATAAAAAATAACAATATTAAACAACATCAGGACTTTCATATCAGACTCTAACTTCTGTTCCCCTCCCTCCCATAATTAAAACTATTAGAATAATTCATTAGAAGCGTCGCCTAACCCGATTAACGTGTTTGCTGTATTAATAATGCACCCATTGGTAAAGTAAATACGTGCTACATTGTGTTGTGTTACGACCATTTTCATGTGACAGCATTGGGAAGCGTGTTGTGTTAGTGCAACAAAAACAAAGGTTTGCCGCTAATTGCTCGTTCGCGGCAGCACTGCGTTCTGTAAACAAACTCTATGTCGATTCAATTGAACTATTTGTATGATTTGCAGAATCTAATAGGATGATCTATTCAATGAATTGCTGTATTTACGATCTGCTTGATGCAAAAAAGAATAATATGACTTACATAGTATTCTTTTCTGTAATACTAACCAAACTATTAAGCTATTTCGCCATTAGGAGAGGATCAGTCAGTATACGCTGAAATGCAGCAGTGCCGTACGTGCGTTTCTAAAATGGTTGGATCAGTGAAAAAGATTTAAAATTTTGAGCTAATGATAACCTGATACAAAATGATGGTTCCAACAAAAACTAAAAAAAAAAACATTTTGCTGATAATAAATTTTTTGTCACAAAGTCTCAATCGACACTAAGATACTTAATTATATACAAGGTACTAGTTTATAAACATTTAGAAACATGAGTAGTACTGATTGCTTGGTATAAACAAATTGCATAAAACGTATGATTCAAATGAAGCACCATTTATATAAGACCTCATTAGAGGACGGAGGTAACGCGGGACTAAAATGCATTTCATATTCTCATACAAAGGATATCGCATCCTGTTACAAGAAGCCTTTGCATTCAGATGCAGCTTCCTAAATTTGTGGGTTATTCTGCAAATAAAAATATTTATTTTGATTTTTTTTTAACAAAAATTTATTGAAAAACTGTGTGTTCTGTGTACTGATTGTGTCTTTTTGTTTTTGAACATTGACATTCTTGTGAAGATAAACCGAACAACAATTGTAACGCTTGCGCTACACATACACTATGACAATTTACATTAAGGCGCTGTCAATGTCAAATTGTCACCAATCTGCGGTTGACTGCACAAGTTAGAACACAAATTATCTTTAGATTTTTTTATCTTGAGGAGTAAATATCGTAGATAATCCTGGAAGTCAGTTTGTTTGTTACGTTTTCACGCCAAAATGGCTAATTTTGATGAATTTTAGTACAGATATATTTGGGACCTTGGAGACGGACCAGGCTATTTTTTAAAAAAAATATTGAGATATGAGGGAGAAAGAGGGAATAAAAGAAAAAAACTTTGCATTGCTATTACAATAAATAAGGCGCTAGAGCAAAAAACTACAGATAGCAGGTACCTGTAAATCAGGAAAGAGGAACTATGATACCCCGAATTTAACGCGAGCGAAGCCGCGGGCAAAAGCAAAGTAAAAATGCCTGGGTTAATAAAATTGTACCTAATAATTAATTTATGGCGAGTTAATATAATATAAACGTATGTTTTTTTCTTTTCATTGGGTAGTAATTAAATGGATTATAATCTAGCTATTTTTATTTTTCGCCGAAGGTTCTTTACCTTTAAGAAATTTACACACAAAGAATTTCTACAAATCCATGTTCACAAAAAACTAAATATTATAAAAGATTGATTTTTTAATAATCTTAAAAAATCGCAGAATAACCAACGGCTTTGTTCATTCGTCGAGGGTTCGCTAATGTCACACGAAATAAGACTAAAACGCGGATATTAAGATGCTCTCATTTCATCCGCCTTTGAAGGATTGTGCTGCCGAAAAGAGTGGGTAGCTGTGCTCTACGTCATGTTGAGAGCTTTCCATTGTCAGTGACGTCATTCAAAGACTTTGAAGCCGACAGCATGCAAACAAGGGTTTTCGTATTCGGTTTCATGAGGAAGATTGAGAATTTTTACTTACATATGTTTTTGTTTATGGCATGCTGTTTCGGTAATGAGAAATTGTTGTTACTTTTTGAAGCCTGAGCTTGGGGCTCGCTTACATGGAAAGAGTTTTTTACCCATTTTGGGATGTGAATAGCCCTGTAAATGTTTTAGGCGAGACTTGCCTTTTCTACTGATGGGAAATCAACAAATAACTTCCCGTGCTCTTGGCGGAGCGGGGAGGCGTGTAGACTTTTACTGTAAAAAAACCACCCATGTTCCTTCTTTTGTATGTTCCGGAGTCGCGGTACCTTTTCAAACAACCCGCAACCCCGGCAGGGGTGGACCTGGCAGGCCTCTTTGCTTAGTTGACATTTCTTTGAGGCGCGCGTGAAACATGAACTCGCCGTTGACGCTGCCTGTCGTCACTAGACGACGGCTGGACGGTAAGGTATTCATTGCGCATTGTCCACAGACTCGCATCTACGGTGGCCGGGAGTCGTCTCACGGCGCTCGATGCCTGGAGCGTCTCCCGGGGCGGCTGAGTTGGTTTGAGGGCGATACTTGTCTTTAAGAAAGGTCAAAGTAAAGAAGTCACGGTAAATTAGGGTAAAGAACTGATAGATGATGAACATTAATAAAGACGCCTTCGCTAAGGTTCAGATTATACTAACAAATCCTTTACTAAAGTTGGTTGGACATCCTAACGGTTGGAAATGGTGGTACGTGGTTGATATTGAAAAAAAAAATCAAGAACTACTAAGTAAGCGTATTTTTTTCTACAGATGCGTATATTCATGTTTGCTTTGCATACTCTCTCGTATTTAAGCTTTTGAGCTATGTATTTGCCATTTTTATTCAAAGTCGACTGCGTTCAGCACTTTGTATTTAAAATGAGTACTCGTTACATGGTAAGTAAATTTAATATTGTTCTATTTTCATGAACCACAAACGATCTACAAAATGGAATGTTACTTTTTCAAAACCAACGTCAGCCCAGATTATATCAAAATAAAAATCAATAAAAGCTTATACGGAAAACGGTAGAAAAGGAAAAAAAAATGAATTTTCTAAACGGCAAGCGTTTCAACCGATCCGTCTATTGTTTCTTTAAACGGTTCCAATAAAAATGCAAATACACAGTCTATGCGTTGTATGCGTTGTTCGCTATCGACTTTCAAACTAGTTTATTTAGTTTTAACTCTGTCGTCGGCTCTATTTACTTCCTATGTTTGTCGTGTGTCTAACCTAACAACTGTTCTCTTTTGTCTAGGTTTTATATAGCGAGTTTTCCAGGAATATTTTATTGGGTTATGATTTTGCTTGTATTGTTTGAAATTCGAAACAATGTATTTGGTATACAGTATATTATGTCTTATATACGAGACGTACGGTAGATAGTCTTTTATTTTATAGTTACAGCTGATTGAATGCAAGAGAAGATAATATATTGATTGTTGATAATTGATTGAAGTAATTTTTGTGCAACGATTTAATTGATTAAATATGCAAACACGAGAAAAATAAACGATGCAATATTTTTGATTGTACCAATAAAAATACTGCCGTATTCCTATAATTTTCCGTAGTTTTTTTTATCGGAGCAAACTGAAAAATACAACACGCGAAATTCGGTGGAGTGACGATCATACAAATATTTTATATTCCATAATTTCCCCAGTGACGGGCGGGACTCGGTGTTCGAAAGATACGTCTTTTTTATTTTTTGTCATGCTCATTCTCAAATATTGTTTTTCTGCATTTTGGTAATTTGTGCCTACTTTGGATAACGATGTATGTGAAATATTAGAGTAAATTAGGTAGTATGGTCTATTCTACCAAAGCCTGCTGAAATAATGACGGTAACCTTATGTAGCCATTTTATATTTGCCACGCTTTTTGTTATTCATGAGAATACGCTGGCTAAATTGGCTAATCCTTACTAATATTATAAAAGCGAAAGTGACTTTGTTTGTTTGTTTGTTACGTCTTCACGCCTAAATGGCTAAACGGATATTACTGAATTTTGGTACAGATATAGTTGGGACCCTGGACACGGACATAGACAATTTTTATTTAAAGTGAGAAATGAATGGACAAAGAGGGAGGGAAAACTTAGCTTTGCTATTACAATAAATAAGACGCAAGGGCAAAAATTACAGGTAGTAGGTACCTGCAAATCAGGAAAGGGGAACTGTGTTACCCCGAATTGAACGCGAGCGAAGTTGCTGGCAAAAGCTAGTTTTATATAAATAGTCTTTATTTTATTTCCCTCATTAAAGTGAACCATTAATAATATTACTCTATAATAAAACTTGACGGAAGTATCAAAAGATAAACTATCATAACTCAGCGTATTTAAACTTCCAAAGAAGTTTGCCTTAAGAAAGTACAGGATTGATTAACTTGTAAACTTCTCGTCAATAAGCGTATTTAACGAACTGATAGAAAATAGTTTTCTAGAAACTGTGGTGGCTGATTCAACATAAAACAGAAATCTTATTTAATACGGCTCAGCGCGCCGTCTTAAGACTGAAGTAGGGTGTGCTATGAAAGAAAACTTCGCATTTATTTATATTTAAATCGCTTCAGGCAGTTGAACCGCATATTGAACATGGAAGTCTTTGCACAATTTTGAAAGACGTAAGTTCAAAAGTAGACTGAGTTTTGTTGGATTTATGTGATTTTAATTAATCAAATATTACAAAGGAAATGCAGTATATGATATCGTGATGGCTGACAGAGGAGAATGGAAGAAAATAGTGTTTTGGGCCGACGCCAAGATACTTGGGACAAGAGCAGGAAGCTGAGAATGATCCCTACATATATTTTTTAATTTATCAGAAAATCTATCTAGGATACAAAGGCAAGTAAGAAAGATAAAACCATTTATTAGAATCGTTATGGACAAAACAAAAAAACGACATTAATTAAAAAAAGAACAACAAAAATTATTAAAAAAAACAGAATTAAGATTATCAACTAAATTGGTCTTGTACGAGGCCAAAAAACCACTATCACGGCATGGTGCTGCAACATGGGGACCATGCCACAGCGCTGATATTCTGATAATTATATAAATCCAAGTAATTGAAGCCACGGTCAGATACGACAAAATACTATACATACTAAGAACAAATAAATTCTGGAAGGAATAAACAAAAAGAGGTTGCTTCTTCTTTCATATTTGCAGTTATGTTTGAATAACAACCATGAAAAAAAGAAGCAAAATCGACACCCATTGTAACAACATCCAAAAATACATAATACCGGTATGGCAACATCAATGTTTATCTATGGCATAGTACGATGACTCGACTAAAGTCTTGGCAATCAGACTTATCTGGCATCCATGCAAGAGGCACGTTGATTCTCGCAGGTGAATATTAATGGCATGAAAATACCTAAACAAATCTAGTAAAAAAGACGTTTTTCGGCCAACTGATAATGCTGATTAATTTTCTGTTGTCTAATGTTATAACCGCCATCACCATTAATATCTTCAAATGAAATACCCCTAATGAAAACGTCAGATTAACAAAACCCTGTCCATGAAAATAATCCTTAAAAAAAAAAATTGGTCTTCACAATTTTCCATTCAGAACAGCGGCATTGGAAGGAGTTTCTAAGAATCGTTCATTGCATGTTGCGGTTTGAGAGGATGAGACGGGGGTCGGATCAAATTAAATTGAAGACTAAGCGGAAAGTGCACGGAAGTGACCGGAATTATAGCTGTATGTTACAGGTGTGCTCGCGGATTAGGCGTTTCGGATTATGTCCAAATTAAAATAAGTATAGGGGATAAGACAACAGACGAACGAAGTTACAAAACTTTTAAAAACCTTTGTGAAACAAATCTAGTACATGAAAAAAAATATTACTTTGTGCTTGATTGACTATCGATCGCTACACAAAGGAAGAATGTGGAGATAATTGATAACATTTTCCTTCGCCACATTTAATGAAGTCTTAGATTTGGTTTATCTTAACCTAAGTTAAAACAGTAGCCCAGTCGTATGTTTAGTAAAAATTTCGGTGGCGGCCATGAATTTGAATTAGGTTCACAAGATTTCCAATGCAAACGTTTAAAGCACCTTTAAATGTACCAGGTATTTTATAGATTTACCGAATTGTAACTACTGCATCTGACATTATATTTTGTACTTTTTGCAATACTTTTTATAGCGAATTGGACGAATCTCCAGTGTTTGAAATATATCTGAAGGAGAATCTGCGGTGGCGAATGAAATTCGAATTTCTAGTGAAGTGCAGCGAATATTGAATGTAACGAGTAAAGCGTTGCAGGTTTATTCGTTGCTTTTTCCACTTTTCGAACCAAGAATCCAAATGTAGAATTTACTTTAAAATTCGCAAGTCAAGCGAGTCTTCCTATAATGCTTCTGAGCTAGGAACATGACTTGGTACACTATACGATAACGATCGTATTACATTACATCGTGTTTTAGAAAACACACTTAGCTACCAACAATGTACCATTTTATACACACGTTGTCTACATAATAACACATTACTAAACAAACTCCACAGACTCCTTCAAGATAACACTGTTGTTTTGTAATTAATTAACTTTAGACGTTTTATCCTAGATACATATACCGTACGCTTTGTTAATTATATGAGTCTGTTTACGTTGAAAATAGTTCTGATGGAATTAAATAAACGAGAACAAGTTGAGGTTTTTAATGAATATTAATGGTTGAAACTCTTGGAATCAAGCTTGACATGGGCCCGCGAAACTCCGAGCCTAATATAAATCACGCTTAGTCCAACCTTTAAGTATCGTTCCACTTAGGACTTTCTATTGTTGCCTCTTGAAGATAACGATGCTAAATCACCGAACGAAATGTTCAATTGAATGAAGACATGATTTTGAGGCTAAGATTTCTGAGTTTTTTTTTTTACAGGTGAATCTAAGACTATGCGTTTTTACAAGCGTTAGCAGGGTTGTTGTATTACACACAGAAATAACAAGGTAAACATAAAAAGTTAAACAATAATTACGGTATCCTTGCCCAGTACACAGTAAAAAGACTGTTAAAGGTTCGAATTGAAAATCAGTAACGTTTCTTTTTTGATGTCATGTTCATTTATGAGGTTGCCCGAATTTTCTTAATTAATACGATAACCATGGTTGTTTGCAAAGTGAAGTTGGGTGTTATTTCTACGCTTGTAATGTGTCTTAATTTGTAATTTTTCAATTTAAATTTTAATAGCTGTGATACTTAATTTGTAAATTTTAGATTGATACCTATAATTAAATAAAATGCATGCCTATTTTCAGGCAGAATGTACATGGCTCGCTCCTATTTCTCCATCTGTATTTTAATGTAACCCACATTCGTTGCAAATAAATAAATGATTTGATTTAATGATTTGAAAACTGCATTTTCTAATTATTATTATTGTTTATTTTATTACTAACCGACTTCAAAAAAGGAGGAGGTTTTCAATTCGTTTCTTAGGGCCGATTTTTAGAAATCTTTTTATAATCGAAAGGGTATAGATTAAGGGTATAGATGGGAAGTCCCATATGAATTTTATCTATATTGCTAAAGTCATTTTCATTAATACATATTTTTCTTCTAATGTATAGAAGTTGGAAGTCGGTGACTTTCGTTTGATTCATAAATATTTTTGCCACCGACTTCCGGAAATAAATTATGTTCCGTCTTTTTAGTCTTTTTTTGGAAGTCATTTTTTATTTCTAACGGTTAAAATAAAGGTTGCGTGGTTGGGTGCGTAATTGTATTTTCTACTATTTGACGACACGGTTGGAGCAGTGGCTGAGCAATCGACTGCTGCGCTGCGTGTCGCGGGTTCAATCCCCGCACGGAACATATATTTGTATGGCCTACAGAGAGTTATTCCGGGTGTGGCTGTTTGTGTATGGGAGTTTAATGTTTGTAAACGCACCCACGATACCGGAGAAATTCCTTGTGTGGGGCAACGTTTTCTTAAAAAACTAAAAAAAAAACTATATTTTATGGGATATCAATGTTCTTTTCAATATGATAACATAGTCGCAAGTAGAACGAATCAAAGGTAACTTTATGCATAGTAAAGATATAATTTTATATTTTCCAGCGTAATAAAGACTAATCGATTATTCTAACAAGTCGCCAGTTTCATTTCAGTGCTTTTATGAAACTTATTAATTCTATAGAAATGTGCTTAAAAATCTTTTCTGTTAGAATATTGATGATAAATGATTAAAATTTAGTTTTAAAGTATGAAATTCTTAAATGAAAAAGCTAATGGTTAGTTTTAGTATTTCAGGCCGTTTGGAATAGCTTTTTGTAATGATTGTGAGCGTTTTCAATAAAAAATATTTGTGATTGAAAACTGTAACATACACTTATTGAAATTATAAACTAGTTATGAACTTATGTGTAATATTGCCCTGAACTTTACCAAAGTTGACGCAAGATATAAGATCAGTAATCTCTATATGTTGTAGCCAAATTACGAAACAGTAAGTGTCCTTCAATTCGAGATTAAACTTTGGGTACAAATAAAATTCAAGCAATTCCCACCACCATACCCTCTTTGCTTGCGTATGACACACGAGTTAACCACTTCAGACGGCTCTTCTGGAGATCAACCTCAACGTGAGTCAAGTTAACGTAATGCCAGACATTCATATTGAGGTGAACTGTACGCGTATTTTTTTCTATTTTAAGAAGTGTGAAAGGCATCTTGAGTTTCTTGATAATGATTAGCTGTGAGCTTAAGCAATGCGTATTAAAAAAAAAAGTATTTTTACCAACAAACATTTTGAACTTTTAAGTGTTTGCGGTGGGAATCTACTCTCTAAGTCCGTCAACAAAGACCCGTTCGAAAGTAGCTTAATAAAATAAACCCTATTCTCTATATGGGGAGTAGAACCAATTATCTAATCGGTTTCTCATTCATTTTTAGTTTGGCATCTATGTAATCTAAGCAAAATAAAAAGAAAATCACTTACTCATTCATCACGAAATCTCAGTGTCGCTCTCCCTTTTAGGCAGTAGGTGCTCGCTAAGACAGATTTTGCAAAATCCAACTCCTGAGGGAGTGGAAACAGGGTGACAATTTTTTTTATATGGAAAGATTAATTCATGAATTAAGACTTTATAAAATCAAGCTACGACACTGGGCCACCGAGATACAGGCTATGCCTAGTTTGGGGCCCACGGCTACTTCTACTTTGCTTTCTTTTAAATTTGCTTGTTTTCCAATGCTTGTATGTAACCTAACTAGTGTGTGTCAATAAAAAAATATTATTATTATTACTAAGAAGCTTTGCCAGAAAAAAAGGTTTGCGTACTAGAAAATAGAGCTCCTGAACCGATTATTGTAAATGTATCAGAGAGCTAAACTGACATTATAAATTTGTCAGTTTGTGACAAAACGCATAAGATGCATAAGACTTGCTATGTTATGGCCTTTCAAGGTAGCTTAGCTAGTGATGCATCCCTAATTTTAGTAAAACTTAACAAAACAAAGAAATCGTAGATAACAGAAAGCCAATTAAAAACTTTCATTTTTGTTTTAAACCACAACAAAATTTAATGTAAATGTATCAAACACGCAGAATAGAATAGTGGTGGATATTTTTGTTTTATGATTAAAAAAATATTTTAAGGTCCTTGCCTTAAAACTATATCAGGGGTCGACGAATGTATTTTTTTTCCATACTTCTCTATTAGTCGCCGTCACAGTAGATTTTATCATTTACTAACTGCGCCCCGCGGTTGCACTCGCTTGGTGATAGAATATACAATACCTATATCTTTATGAGTTGTAGCTTGTAAAGTTTCATTAAAGTCCATTCAGTAGTTTTTGACAGTAACAAACATCCATACATCCATCCATCCAAATAAACTTTCGCGTTTATTATATTAGTAGGATAGTTAGGACTGTGTATGTGATTACACATACACAGTCTCTCCGCCGTATCTCAGGTCTTTTTCTAAAAACACAATACTCTTTGAAACATGGCCACGGCGAGGGTAGTGATAACACCCCACCCCATTCAATACTACGCAAAATACTACGCCCCAGTTATTCCATAAATTTTTAGTGTTTTTATTTAATTTCATAATATTGCACTTGGCATGTCCTTTGATATCATACCGGCGCCATTTTGAAATTCCTTTTATATTATATTCATTTACTTAAAATTTAAAAATGTTCTGCCGATAAGAATTCTAATATAAAAATGCGAAGTTTTTTCACAAAACTGTAGAGAAATACGCAAGATTCATTAAGCTCAATTTAATTACAGTACACGGTACAGTAGTTAATTACATTCCGATGGTATTCAGAGTGAATTATGGCGGCAAAGTTTTCGTTTGCTCCCAGGGAAACGGAAAACAACAACAGTAATTAAAACATGAAATTATTTAGTTCTTTATAAGTACCTAAGTACTATTTTTTGTAGACGACAAATATGAAGGTATAAATATATCTAAGAAATATTCACCTATTTGTAGTCGTAGTAGTATAGTTTTGTTTGCTATTCGTAGGTATTTAGGCACTTTATATACTATTGACATTGATCAATAGTAAGGTCATATTTTTATATGGGGTACCTCAGTACTAAAGTAACTAGCGAGCACGGCGGTTGTTTAATTACTATCCGACACACTAATTTATCAATTCGGAGTTCAGGGTGTTCTGGAGATTATTTGAGTTGAAAAAACATTGCACATTTTTTTTAAATTGTTTCTTTCATTTTCGAGACTTCATTATACGGGAAACAAATTACAAAGATTGCGTGTGTTATTTAACTGACAAAATGTGATTTAAGGAGAACCAAGACGGATAGCTCACCGTCCTTCCGTCCAGTGACGACAGGCCGTATCGGCTTCGCTTTAGTGTTCCATGCGCGCCTCAAAGAGATGTCAGTAAAGCAGAGGGGCCTGCCAGAGCCACCGCCAGCCGGGGTTACGGGTTGTTTAAAAGAGTTACCGTGGTCCCGGAACATAAAGGCAAAAGAAAGAATATGGGTGGGTTTTAGTGAGACTGGGGCAAAAAATGGGAAAAATTCTTCATATATTATATTTGTTTTTGTGTGTTTTTAATTGATTGTAAGTGTACTACTATTAGGTAGATACACCTGTGCCCAACCCTTCGAGGATTACAGGCGGGATGGTAAGTTATGTAGATTCTATTTCTGAATAGCAAAAGTTAGTTTTTAGAGGACTCTGGTCTCATTTCTAGGGTACCGTACTTCAAAAGGAAAAAAACGGAACCCTTATTGGATCACTTTGTTTTCCATCCGTCTGTCTGACTGTCTTTTTGTCTGTCCAGGCCATTTATCTCGGGAACGCGTTGAGGTATTCAGTTGCAATTAAAGCCCAGTCTGTTGTCCCTATGTGCTTCGAAGCCTCTAAGTTTACGCAGTTGAAAGATATGGCTGTTTGTATCGCAAGGTTGTACGGAACCCTTGGTGCGCGAGTCTGACTCGCTCTTGGCCGGTTTTTTAGTTCATTAAACAAAATGCGATTTTAGGAGAAAACGATACACGACAGAATAAAAGTTAAAACCACAATCCCCATCAGCATCTTCATTACCACTTCAGAACTTACATCAGCTACTAAACGTTCATTATAACACCCGATCTCAAGTGCTTCACGCCAAGTGGTTGATATATTTCGGTCATTAGTAGTTAATGAATTATTTAACTAACGAGTCAAGTCGGCAAGCACCCTGTTATTGGCTGAATTATTTTACCTTTTCTGCTTTCGAATAGCATATTCCGTTAATTGCTGTCTGACTGGAACTCACTAATTGCTTAAGTTCGGGATCTCTTGGCTCTTCGGTTTAAATAGTCGACTACTATTAAAGTAAAAATTTCTTTGGACTGTTTTGAACTTCCCGTTCATAATTTTTTCGAAGCATGACTTTGCACTTTCGCAGACGATGAAAAAACAAGGGCCAAGTGCGGTCAAGGAGGATGTTTTCAGTTAAGTTTTATTGCAGTTGATTTTGACAGATCTGACTTGAGCATGCATTCGTTTTTGTTCTATTTGGGATTTTTTAGAATGAGAATTGTAAGATTTTCCATGAATTTTTCTATGAATGTACGACATTGGATAAAAGTATATCCATCGTCTCAGACTCTAGATTTTGCTGTGGTTCCCCCTTTTGCTAACCATGGTTACACTTAAAGCAATCGATTTTTTTCTGTATAAAAAGCAACTGAGGTGGCCAAAATCAAATCAGCGGCAGTATTTATTTTTTTAAGAAAAATAAACATATAAACCCGAATTCCTAAAACTAGAGTATTTTGTAGAAAAAAAGAGACTGTAACCAAAAGTCAACATCTAACTTCGGAGGACAAAAATTATCAAATAACTTCCTTCGCTCTGGGCGGAGCGGAGAGGAGTGTTAGATTTTTAGTGACTAATACCCACCCATGTTCCTTCTTTTGCCCTTTATTTTCCGGGGCCGTGGTATCTCTTTCGAACAACCTGCAACCACGGCAGGCGGTGGCCCTAGCATGCCCCTCTGCTTTGCTGACATCGCTTTGAGGCGAGCGTGCAATACTAACGTGCCGTTGACGCGGCCTGTCGTTACTTGACAGACGGAAGGATGAACGTCAACAATGATAAGGCAGCCAAATCTTTCCCACTACATTTTAACAGATACTCTTAAGGGATTTCCTAAGCATTGGTACTCCGATTTATGAAAATCCCTAAAGTGGTAATAAAGAACCCAAATGATCAAAGCCATATTGCTATTCATATTTCGTCGCAGGTAATAATTATGCAGTAATTACAATACAGTACACCGGATGTGTTGATTTACAACTACCGCCACTTGAAACTTTACTGAATATGGTAGTAATATCCGTATTGTATAACTGGTAATATTACCAGCTGGGCGTTTGTGTAAAAAATATAAAAATATTAATTTTATGTTTATCAGCAGATTTTCAGAAATCTGACAAAATCAAAATATTTTTATTTCACATAGGCCTACATGGGCACTTATAAAACGTCGAGAAAAGGTCCACGTTTCGGGCTGGTCGTTTCTTACGGAGAAGAACCGGCAAGAAACTCCATGGTTTTAAAATCATTTGGTTTTACAATTTTTTTGTTACAGCGTTAGTACTTAAGTATGAGAGGACAGCAATGGACAGGAATGAAGGTCTGAAGAAATCAGTAAAAGAGGTTTCAATCAATCAATAGTTTATCAACCACCTTTCTTATAAACGCACGTCGGCTGGCATTTAAAGTACTATTTAAAATTAGAACAGAAAACTCATAAACCCTAGCAACAAACTCTGACCTCCTTAAATAAAAAAAAAAACATGGCACAAAAGTCAACGCAGCGAGGTCGCCCACGAAAATAGAAAAGATGAAAAAACGTCGCAAGGAGTACACGAATGAATAGGAGTTGTCCTAGAAGCGTTGGTCGTCCAGATGTTTAACATTTTATGCGGGAATTCACGTGCCTTCTCTACCTACTGGAAGAAAATCTTGCGGCCTCAACGGACTGCGATTTTAGAGCAAAATATTTTTGTGGCATTTAGTAAATTATAAAGCTTGAACTGTAAACTTTAAACCCAAAATTCTGTATTATAAGCAATCTTGAGAAATAACCTGGATTGAAGTTTTTGTTTTTGCTTTTACAACAAAAATACCGTTATCGTTTCACATAGTCTTTATGCTGTATTCAAAATCAAAATATTTTATTTTACATAGGCACTTATAAAATGTCGAGAAAAGGTGCATGGTTCAGGTTGTCGCCATGGCTGTTTTTTTTATGAAATATCGCTTTACATTGGGTTGATATAATACAGTTTATAACGTATAACCGCAAAACCTCTCGTGTGGTGTCTGAGGACATGTAACTGAAAAACTTTTGTTTTTATTTTGAGGCTTTACTTCATAATAATGTTGGTCAGCTGGGGGTTTTATATGGCCACTCTAGCAGAATTGAAATAGAATAATAACATGAATTAAGTTTAAATTCTAAAAATTCTGACGGACGCAGTTAATATTGTGAACGACCACTTTGTGACAATTTTACGAATGGTAACGTTATTCATATTATTAATCTGTTATGATTCTGCTTAAGTGGCTATTTTAGCACCCCTATTGTGTCAATTCCTACAAAAAGCCCATTTAAAAAGTTTCATAGTGCAAGAGACCAAATATGCTTTTAATATAATTTTGGAAAATAATTTGCATAGTGCAGTGCGTGTCTTAAAAAATAAAAGTAATTACATACCTAACATTTATTTCAATTGCTATAGTGAGTTACTCAGAATAAGCTAGCAATTTTTCATTAATGAAAGTTCACACGGAATACCAGTGTAAAGGCATGTGCGTGAACATTTATTTAATTATTTATATCACTTGTAAACACGAATGAACTCTAAGCAACGCGGGAACATGGCAGCTGAACATTATGCATGATGAATAAAGAGAATATCTCACGTTCAACTCAGTAAATGTCTTCAAACTTTGAAAGCGTACAGCTAGATCATTTATATGAAGCACTGGAATAATGTTGCAACTCATAATATTTTCCTTTCATTACATTACACTGCTAGTTGTGTTAAAGTAGACACTATTATTTTGAACACTCTGTTTTATGCAGCTGTATTTATTTTAATATTCTTGCTTTAATTTTCGTACAGATCACTTTGCGAATATCATTTCTTAAGCTAATAATAGCTAATAAAGATACATTGTATAGTTATGTAGACACTAGAATATTAAAGAAGTTCATTAAAAAGCCTTAAAATAAGATGGCAGGTCAGTTGACGGTACATCTTTATTCTACAGCAGTAAGGGGCGGTTTTTGTAGGTCAGTGAGTGTGACTTCTGAATGGCGTGCGGTAGACCATACATAAATTTTTCAGTGAGTTTCCCTGCATTTTGTGACAAAGCCAAATAGATTCACAGTAAGTTTTAGAAAATTATTAATGTAGGTATAACTCTGATGACCTTAAATCTATTTAGGAACCGATCTGCTCTATTAAGATTACTCTTACTCAATACACAGTTAGAAAAGATGACTTGACGGTTCTTATAAAATATTTATGCCAGTACCAAACTATTCAACTAGCAACTACTATGTATAGTGAGTCAAACTCATTTCGCACAAGCCGGTAAGGACCCAGACCGACCCGTAAAACGTTTTCATAAAAATGCAAATCGTCTGACAACGTATTGCCGACGACCAAGACGGGAACTTCACGGGAACTTCCTTCATCGAATTAAAATACTTTCTAAAGATAATGTCATTTGCTGGCGACTTTTTACGAGGCTTTGACTATGCAGTGACGAGGCTCATACAATGAAATTATGTGACAAAGGTGTTTTTTTTTCTATTCTGGCTGTGGCGATTAGAATCTTGAACAAATGAGAAGGTTTTTTTGCTTGTTTAAGAAACGAATATTGTTGACAATGTTATGAAATACTTTAAACGTAATTTACAATCATTACAAAGTTAGTAACTAAGTTTAATATAGGCGATAGTAGAATTCTTAATACATGCTTTGTTTTCATCCAAAAAGTTTTTTGCAATCATATTAATCATACATTTATTTGACTTTGAACTTTTTCATGATGGTTAAAACTGAAAATGCTTTCAGACATGCAGTGAGCCTCGGGGCGAGGAAAGCATACCGCATCGTCCTTTTGGCTTTAGTCTGCTCCGCAAACGGTGTTAGTTGGGGCAGCTTTGAGGGACTCACTAACAAATAGCTACTTTACCATGACCGCTAAATTTCACAGTAATATATGCATGGCCCGTAGAAGCGGGCTGAGGATAACTGGATAAATTATGAAGTAACGTTTCAAATATTCTTACATATTTGCTTCTTGTTGAAAGAATATTTCAGCAGTTTGTTTCGCCATTTCTTGGGTTTTCAAATAAGAAACGTGAATATGACGTGCCAACATGATTCCAATTTTCTATTTACAACCTGAATATATATTTTGATAGTGCATCTCCTGATCTCAATCTTCCCTTGAAAAACAGAGACGAGTTCGGCGATGGAACTAATTAATGCAAAAGAAACCCAGAAACTCACGATTTGAATAGATTCGGGTTATATGAGCTCGGAAAAACAGACGCAGGTAGTGATTACCCTGCCAGGGTTGCGGGTTGTTCGAAAGAGATACCGCGGCCCCGGGACAATAAGGACAAAAGGAGGAACATGGGCGGGTTTTAGTCAGTAAAAGTCTGACGCTCCCTCTCCCAGAAGTTAGTTGATGATTGTGATGATGATGAATAAAAAAACAGGCTGTGATTTCATATTATACTTAGTTTAGTTCTGATTTTATAATAATCATTTGATTTAGGACGTTGACGTAGAAGATCAAGAAATACATTGGATACGGTTTTCGTGTCTTTAGAAATCTTATTCAAGTTAAATCGTACATAATTAAATAGTATTTTAATATCTAGAAGGAAGCACGAGACACGTTGTCTTCCACATCTGTTGGCAAATGCTCAAAACTCTTTCCAGCCGGGAAAACGTTTAGAGACTAATTGAAGAGAGATGCAGCCAAGTTTTCATCTTAATCTCATCATCAATTAGCCTACAGGACTGCAATTATCACCTGATAATATGCTAACTACTCGTAACGACTACTGTCAAAGACCTATGAATGGCAGCATGAGCCAACTGCTTTACAAACTTTTGTAAGTTGCTGCATTTTTATTAACGCGAGGATAGGAGCGTAGTATAATAGGTGTCAGGCGAACAGATCGCGTAAAAAACTCTATCTTGCGGTCTATTACTCAAGTGGCTGATGTTGCAGAAAAAACAGCCAGGCTAAAGAAGGAGTGGGTAGAACACGTCGCATGGAGAGTTGGCCCAAGATCGTCACTCAATGGACGACTAAGGAAGGACAGCGTCTTCAAGGTCGACTGCGCCAAAGGTGACGTTAAGATTTGATGATTTGCAAAGCTAACATGAACAAAGATCGCACAGGATAGAGAGATATATCAGGAGAAAGCGATGTTAGTGCCTGACAGTGGAACTCAAAAGAAGTATACAAATATTTATAGTTAGGTATTTATATTTGTAAATATATATTTTTATTTTCCATTTTTTTTCTATCTCTGAATCACCATCAGATAGACTGGTAGAAAATGTCTAAGGTATTAAGTCCACCTTTGTATAGTTCTTTATTTGTGCATAAGGTTTTAAAAAATAAATAAAGAGGCTGTTAAAAAATATACTGCCCAAAAAAGCTTAATTTCTTTTCAGTCACCATAATTTTCGTTAACAAACAAAATCTCATCGCCTTCGGCTCTTTACCCCTCCAAAATAATATTTACATTAGCTCCCTAAGATATATTAAAACATAATAAAACTTTTATAACACAATCAGCGGGAAGCAATCTCAGGAGCAACACACATAATGCGTTTAATTTCGGTAGGTGTTACGTTTGCACTTAATTAAGTTTACGAGTGCGTCTTCTTAAATTGGCATCATAAAATCTAAGGAGCCGCGCGACAATACTTAGGTATCATTGCTACCTTATAGCTGTAATAAACGTCTTTATTATTGCTACTAATTAGACGGTCGGCACGTGTGGCCCTTGGCAATGTGTTTATCTGAAAGGCGTTTTGCGTGAGAAAATGTAGAGATTATTGAAATTACTTGCTTTGGTACTTTTAGGGTTTCGTACTTCAAATGGAAAAAAAACGGAACCCTTATAGGATCACTTTATTGTCCGTCTATCTGTCTGTTAAGACCCTGTATCTCGCGAACGCGTAAAGGTATCGTGTTGGAATTAAAACTATAAACTCAAGTCTGTGGTTCCTTGGAACTGAAAAATCAAACCTCTAAGTCTACGCAGTCTAAGTATATGGCCGTTTATGTCACAGGTTTGTACGGAACCCTCGGTTCGTGAGTCCTACTCGCACTTCGCCGTTTTTTTAATGTAGTATAACTATATTTTATTGGCACATTGATTTCGGAAATTTTCCTGATTGCAGTATTGTGATAAACGGATTAGAAAAGTGGTAAAGCTGTGTTTTTTAACCGACTTCAAAAAAGGAGGAGGTTCTCAATTCGACTGTATTTTTTTTTTTTTTTTTGTGTTTGTTATCTCATAACTCTGGTCTGGGTGAACCGATTTTGATGGTTCTTTTTTTATTCGAAAGCTGGAGGTTGTCGTTTGGTCCCATAAAAAAATATCAAGACCCGGCCAGTAGTTTTTGAGTTATCTTTAATAATGCGTATTAGATTGACTTCGTCTACGTTGATGATATAATTTTAGAGGTTGTCGAAGACAAATGTCATCGCAGTTTTTTGAGGTGATTGTATTTTAATTTGGTGATAGATCTTCAGTTATATACAACGGAACTCTTCAATAAATGACCGCAAATCTGCCGTGATTGCTGCAATCACATGTATAAGTATGGGTTTCGCCAGGGTAGGCAGACGAGTGGGAGTAGCTCCCCTCCCCTCACCTAGTCATTAAGAAACATAATCATCAGATCAAGTATCAGCTGTATCCCCTAGGCGATGATGCATATGATTTCTGAATGGATAATATTTTTGTGTTCACCAAAAATCTTAAGGTACATCTATGTATGCATTTCTAAAATATTGATCTTAAACCCGTTTAATTGTTTTACTATAATTAAACTACTCGGCCAACAAAATATTAGGTCCTTACATATGAAATTGGCGTTTTTCGTACTGGCCACTTTAATCACGAATTTCTCCTCTTTGGTAAGGAATTCCAAATTCAAATTTGTACAGCTATTTACTCATGTATTTGTGCTTCGATGACCGTCATTCATTTGTTTTTTTTCTTCTGTTTTTTCTGTTTGCGTCACTCATTTTACAAAATGGAAAATTTAAAATATCGCATTATTTACGAGTACGAGTTCCGCCGTGGCACTAGTGCTGCGGAAACGACTCGAAGGGTGAATGATGTGTATGGCGGTCATGTTGCAAAAGAAAACACAGTTCGTTTTTGGTTCCAACGTTTTCGTTCTGGAAATTTCGACCTGCAGAACAAGCCCCGTGGACGGCCTGAGACCCAAGTTGATAATGGAGAATTGAAGGCTATTGTGGAAGCGGACCCATCGCAAACCACGTCCGAGTTAGCTGCAGGCTTCGATGTTAGTGATAAAACTGTTTTAATTCACTTGAAGCAAATTGGGAAGATTAAAAAGCTTGAAAGGTGGGTACCTCACGAATTGACTGAAGCAAACCGGCAAACGCGCGTCGACTGCTGCGTTACATTACTGAACCGGCACAACAATGAAGGTATTTTAAACCGAATCATTACCTGTGATGAAAAATGGATTCTTTACGATAATCGGAAGCGCTCAGCGCAATGGTTGGATCCTGGCCAGCCAGCCAAATCCTGCCCCAAGCGAAAATTAACCCCAAAAAAGTTACTTGTAACTTGTAAGCGTTTGGTGGACTAGTGCCGGTATTGTTCATTACAGTTTTCTCAAATCTGGCCAGACTATTACAGCTGATGTCTATTGTCAGCAATTACAAACCATGATGGAAAAGCTAGCGGCTAAACAACCAAGGCTGGTCAATCGCTCCACGCCACTGCTGCTTCACGACAACGCCAGACCACACACTGCGCAACAGACGGCTACCAAATTAGAAGAGCTTGAATTGGAATGTCTTAGACATCCTCCGTACTCCCCGGACCTTGCTCCAACAGATTACCATTTTTTTCGCAATTTGGATAACTTTTTGCAAGGGAAAAAATTCAACTCCGATGGGGCAGTCCAAATCGCCTTCAAAGATTTTATTGATTCCCGTCCGACTGGTTTTTTTAGAAAAGGGATCAATGAACTACCTATAAGATGGCAAAAGTGCATTGAAAACAATGGTTCATACTTTGATTAATTAAATATATTATATTAAAAAATATTCGACTTTTTGTTCCTTCCATACAAAACGCCAATTTCATATGTAAGGACCTAATATGTTACGTCAAACAAATTCCGAATTAACACCAAGATATAACACTTTTTTATTGTAGTGCGCTGCAAATATTCTATTGTAACAATAACTATTTTATTCTTCCCCGAAAAATACTGATCGTGCACCAAATATTCCTGAATGTAAAAAAAATGCGTAGGTTAGGTTAGGTTAAAACTGTGACCCCCTACGCACGAGCCGAGCGAGCGGAGCGAGCGGTGCCGCGGCAGCGGCCGGCGAGTGCCAGTAACGACTTGCATTAATAGAAAATGGATGAAATTCCAAATTAACACCAAGATATAACACTGAAGTAAAACTAAAAAAAAAGTGTGTGTGTCAGCTCCGACACACGACTGGAGTTTACTCCTTAAGTACAAATAATTAAAAATATCACTGACGGACGACAAATTTCATAAAGCGCCATCTAGTAATATTCAACTGTACGACAAGCACCATAGGTGCGGTTGCACCAAAGTTGCACCAAAAACGTAACGAGGTCATTCATCAGTGGATTTTACACCACACATTTTTCTCATACCGGGCGCCTTATATAATGAAAATCGATTCTTAAGGAGTAAACTCCAAAAATAAATGCTTGTGTTTAAAATTAGGTGTATTACTATTTTTACAAATTTGCAACAGTTGTTAACTATATGCTCGTTATGACATAATTTAATTAACATATTTTGGTACACATTCAGTATATTTGGTGGAACACAGGCAAAATTAGGTAATGAAATGGGAAAAAATTGAAGTACTTTTAAATACCATCCTTTCTGAATTGCTTTTAAACTAAAGCATAATTTAGAAAGTATTTAATACTATAGCGTGATGTGGAACTAAAGCTTGTATTTAGGACGGGACCTACGAACTAAAAGCTAAAAATAACCGTGTTTGCGAATTATATCATAATACTATAACTAAAAATGCTGAAATAAAAAAAAAAAATTCACTTTTTAGTTTTTTTTTGGAAGTCGGTTTTATTTTTTGCAAAAAAGTTTTTCTGTGGTAGTTCCATCTTCCTGAGGAATTCTGTCATAGTATAGGTATAGTATAAAGTGATTTATGTACTTCGAATCCATAAACTGGGGAATAGAATTTGAAGATTTTTTTAATGATGAGTAGTGTTGTTAAGGATTCTCTTTCATGTTTTGTTAATTTGAAATTCGAATGATTTGAACTTATTGCTCAGTTATACTTAAACCTGGATAAATTCAAAGTAGTGTTGAAATAGCCCTCCACTGCTCCAATAATTAAAACGCATCATATAAATCAAACAAAAGTTTTAACCATAAAATGCTAAAAGTATTCATTAAAACAGTTTAGCTGTATTCTCTATTCACACCTAGATTTAGTTACTGGCTGAATTTAAACCTAATATTTTGTGGCATTAGTGTTATGGATTCTTACGAAGAAACGCCTGAATCCAAAGCCTACCTTACTCCAAAACAAACAGACATAGCTTGCGGGCTTTCACTAGACCAAACTGCATGGATTATCTTAGGCTAATCTCATGATGTTTAACGAAAAACTTCTTACTTATCTTCGTTAACGTAGAACAAGTTTGGTCAAGGAAAAACTCTTTCCTCCTGAAATTAAACTTTCCATGATATTACTTTGTAATAGTAACCGCCATCACATCCCTTCAAATTTAAATTCAATTTGTCTTCCTCCATTTTGATGAGCCCTGGCGTTGTGTAAATAATTTTATATACAAATTATTTCACACATAGTAAGCTGGGCGCCGTTGGCTTTTGTAATTAACACAGACCGTAAAGTCGGGAAAGTTTAACAACTTAGTTTTATGTCGGAAATTAACGATTGAATCGTGAGGGAATAGTTTTCATTGTTGTTCCGACAGTTACATTTTAAGCTATGTTTCAATTATTTGCAATTACTTTGCAAGTTAGTATTCTCTTGTAATATGTCCACTATATAAATGAACATGACCTCTAAATAGTAAATATACATAAATACACAAAAATATAATTTAAAAAAAGCAGGTAGGGCAAATTATGACCTGCCGGGGTTGTTCGAAAGAGATACCGCGGCCCCGGAACGTGAAGGGCAATAGAAGGAACATGGGTGGGTTTTAGTCAGTACAAGTCTGACAATTCCCCCCGGTCCGCCCAGAGCAGGGGGTAAGTTATTTGATGATTTCTCATCCGCAAAAAACGCAAATTATGAGCTAGAAGTCAGAGACAGCTGTCTCCCAAACTAGGTAAAAACCTGTATCTTGGGAGCCAGTTTTTCTACAAGTTCAGTGTGTTATATACTACAAAGTAATCATAGTTATTTATCGACTTAACTACCATTAAAAAAACGCCTTCACAAGTGACGAGGCTCAATAATATTATCATTCTCCTGCCATCATACCAATTTTGATAAGCGTCGGCGCAGCATGACTTTTTCTTCCATAGACCTCTATTACTCGTCATCTCAAGTCACCTTATTTCTTACCCGACTACGGTAAAGCCAAAGGAGAGTTATGGTTATGACAGGCTATGTATGTGTGTGTATTTTGTTCCATAGCTCTTAAATTACTTATTGGAACACGACCAATGAGGTATCGTTCGAACCGTATTAATTGTCCACTGAAAATGGGCTACGTGTCACAAAACTTAATGTGGCGCCCTCTAACGGACAAAAACAACATCTTTAAAAAAAGATAAATACACGGTGTTTTGATATCATTTTAAAAAGGGTTTTACTTGTAGTTTTAAAAAATATCAACAAAATTCGAAAATACCAAAAATAGATTAAATAATAGAAAGTAAAAAACAAACGCCGTTAATGACAAAAAAAAACGATGTTAAAAGTATTTTCTTAATAAAACCAGAAAATAATAATTTTTCAACATCACACACTTTTTCAGCATGTTTTTTTTATATCTATGTCAACTTTTACAGTCTATCCTTTCGTATTGTTTATTGTTTTCACTACTTTCTTGTCTCATGACAACTTTCTCATATAAATACCGCACAATGTACAAGTACCCATCAAAATTGTTTACTCTTAATCTCTCGTGTTACCTATTAACTATATTTATTCTGGCATTTACGTATAAAAATATTATATTGTAAATAAAATGATTATATCACGAAAGAATATTCTAAAAATAAATTAATAACATTAAATTACATTATTAAAACAGAGTACAAAATATTAACATTCAACGTCTTAGTAAGTGCACACAGTGAAATATTACAGACTATTTTTTTGAAAAACGTTGCCCCACACTAGGAACTTCTCCAGTATCGTGGGTGCGTTTACAAACATATAAACACACAAACAGACAGACCCGAAACAACCATCTGTAGGCCATACAAATGTTTGTTCCGTGCGGGAATCGAACCCGCGACACGCAGCGCAGCAGTCGATCGCTCAGCCACTGCGCCAACCGTGTCGTCAATTGATTATAACATTCATATAATCGAGTCAGGAAGGATGCCTTGACTCTCCTCAAGAGCCCGTAAAATCAGGAACTCTGTTCTCAGCCGACATACCAGTCGCAATACATCGCCAGGGCAGCCGAACAGATACACTCAAGTTTGTTGTAATTGTTAAACAAAATTGCACACACAAGATACCAAAATTAATTGTTATTTTAATGGAAAATTGATTCGACCTCGACCCTTTTCTATGTCTAGCAAATTCAAACAGTAACAAAATCACCATATATCCAATATGAAACTGATAATAAAATCAAACTACTAACAAACAAGTTACGAGGGCATAATGAAGGAGGAATGGCTCGCGTGCCCTCCTCTGTTTTCTTAGGACAGGCCAAATTATAACAGAGCGTTGGGCCCTCTTTGGTACTAAACTTTCATACCTTCTCTCAATCCCAGTTTTCGCTCATTTGTTGGCTTACTATATTTTCGCGACTGCCGAGCACGGAGTTTTAGGTTCAATTTCTGGGTGGGGCAAAAAGTGTGATTTCGATTTTTTATTAAGAATTCCTCAGTGACCACCCAAAGCTTAGAAGTTGGCGTATGATACTCCGTGTCTCAAAAAACCCGTTAAGTCGTTGGTCCTGCGCTCGATCTCTCTCCGGTCGGACACGTTGAGGAGGTAGATTAGAACTATGAGAGTGAGGGAACAGAAAGTGCACTTGTGCCTGCGCACAGACTTGTGCACTACAATATCTCTCGCACCAATAACGAATGAAGGATGACCTACCAATCTCCCCTGAAATGTAAGCTCATCGACGTGTGCATCCTGCTTATCTACGGTGCTCAGACATGGTCACTCACCAAGTCACAAAAGTCAAAAGTGCCGGGCCTAAATAGTCACGGAACGCAGCATTCTGGTTGTTAAAAGACAAGAGAGAGTTCGTAGCACCACGCTGTGTTCTAAAACGGGGATAGTGGATGCTGGCAAAAATGGAAATGAAATAATTAAAAAAATAAAATAATGAGATGAATTAGATAAGTACCGAGAGGGCTGGTTCGAGGCAGCGGAAGAATGGAGTTCGTGGAAGGAATTGGGAGAGTCCCTTGCCCAGCAGTGGGACAGCACGTGTTAAATATTAAAACAACACTAAACTAATTATGACTTTTGTTGCTGGTTTGTTAGCCGTCCATTTCATAGAAAAAAGTTAAAATAAATAAAATGAAACCTAATTACAAAAATTGTGGGCTTTGAAACCTTCTTTTCGTAAAAACATTAAAGGAGCCGCTACGTAATAAATTCTAAAAACACAATTTAAAATCAATCTCGAAATCAAATGAAACTACCGGCAAATCACGTTGCCAAAACGAAATCCGGAATCCTTGCGGACCTTTGTTTTGATAGGACGGCCTATTTAAATCGTAAATGCCGACGGTGATGTCTACAGCTGAAACGCCGAACAATTTCTCATTTTTATTCTACTTTTGTTAATTGAATGTAGTTCTGGAAAATTTTTACAACCCACATCGCAATAGGGTAGTTTCAAGGGTCAAAGTAATTACATTCTATTTAGTACGTCTTTTTGATTATTCAAGTCTTTTAAAGTTACGTGTGCAGCAACGCGTGACGTCACACGTAACTTTAATGGGCTATTTATTTATTTAACTATTTATGTACACACAGTAAATCAGACAGGATAAAAACATATAAAATTTGAGTACAAAGGTGCTGCTTATTTCTTAAGAAATTTCTGCCAGCAGACCTGCGAAAGGAGATATGAGAACGAGATGTAGACGATAGTGTGTGAGAGAGTATTAGAAAAATATGTGTGTGTGCCTTAACCTATTATAACTTACATATATAAGTAAATATTAATAAATACTATCTATATCTTGGTCATTATTTTTCTAATTTACAAATAAAAAAATACGTGTCCGTTATTTTTGAATAATCTAAAAGACGGACTAATATTCTTTTTTTTGGAAACTATACTGTTATACCATAATGTTAAACCACCATGGTAAATAAATACATTAACATGTAATAATTTTGAATTATTCGCAGACTAATTTAAACTTACACCAAGCACACGTTATGGATATGGTATGTCGAACTGACAAACTATATTTAGAATATTTTTTTTTGTTGTTATTAAACATGGTAAATATACCGTTTTAAATATCATAATATTTAGAATGTAGGATTTTTTTTAATGCAAACTGAAATAACTGTGTGTCTATTTATAGTTTTTATATAGTTATTAATTTTAATATTAATGTTATATCATATCATATATAAGTTTTACTAAAATAATAACAGATTGTGTATTGGGTCAATATGACAGGACTGCTAAGTCTAGTTGTGAATCCATCACAATTCTTCATTCATCCCTAAAATAAAGCTTTTATTCTTGGAATCACAAACTAACTCAGCCAGCGATGATTAGTTTTTTTTTTCATCGAAAGAAAGTTTTAGATTACTTTCTCAGATCAAAGGTTTTGCTGAGGTTAAGATTAGGATCGTAACTAATAAGTACCTACTGATCGAGAGTTTTGTAAGTCAATCAGTGGACGAAAACAAGTAATACATCAAAAACTGTTTTTTTTTTCTAGTTAAGTGGTCAAGTGATACTTACTAGGTTCAATTATCAGGAATACGGTATTTTCACCAGTTATTATGCCTTGTGACTGGGATTGTTGCTTCATTTTTATGATTTTTTTTTTCATTCATAAGTGCTGTAACGGTCTAATTGAAATAAGTGCTTTAAGTTTTAGTTTGAGTTTGAGGACGGGTAAATATTATTGAGCAGCTTTCAAGGCTGAATTTTAGCAATAGGCTAGCCTCTAATAACATGGGTCTTGAACATAAATGGCAGAATGTGAGTGTACTGTTTAAAAGCTTTAGAAACCCCTGCCGGGGTTGCGGGTTGTTCAAAGAGATACCGCGGCCCCAGAACATAAAAGGGCAATAGAAAAAACACCAAACAAGCTACAAGCGACTGACACTCCCCCGCGCTCCGCCCAGAGCGGGGGAAGTTATTTGATGATTTCCCATCCGCAAAAAAAGCTTTAGGAACCAACCCTATCAATAACTCGGAAAAATACAGGAGCTTACCTAAAGAAGAACGGCATTAACCCCATACCTCGTACAAGAACGATTTACCACCCCTTTGGGACGAGAACGTAAACTATTGGGGACGCTTTTAAAATTCATATGTGGGTAAACGTGCGTCGTCGCGGGCATAACTCTTGTGGTATAAAAGCGAAATAAAAAACAAGCAAGGTTGTTCAAGAGCCTTCAAGCTGGAAAAATATTTACGGTATTAAAAACTTATATTTTATCGAGTAGTCACAGAAACTGCGAGTACATCAACACGTTTACTGTTTTCTAAGTAGACAAATCATTATTATCCTCTACTTAGTCTTTTTACAGATGTGTTGGTGTCGGCTTCGAGTCTAACTGGATATACTAACACTAGCTTCCGCCCACGACTTCGTCCGCGTGGCATAGTTACTTTGGGCTAACGATAACTTTAACCCGCGTGATGATCGAAAAAAAAAATATCTTTCTCTACCCTTTCCTTCCCTCTTTGTCCCCCTTTTCTCCCAACTATCTCTTTACCAAAATTCGTCAAAATCAGTTGGGCCATTTAGGCGTGAAGACGTAGCTAACAAACCAACACACTTTCGCTTTTATAATATTTGTAAGGATTACATGGAGCGACTGCCTATTTAACCTCCACAACCCAGTTAGTGCTAGAAAATACGATACCTCTTGGTAAGACTGGTTGTCAGACTTTCGAGTCACTGATTACCTGTAACGACTGAAAATATCATCTACAAACCGTGAAGAACCGCGAAGTATACACTATAGTGTGTAAGACTTGTGTATGTGGTATGTGTGACAAATGAATAAATGATTTGATTTGATTTTTGATTTGTGCGTGTGTGCCATGTATGCCAAGACCTTAATTAGCCAGTAATAAGCGAGATACCTTTGGAGGCACTTGTTTGACTAATCTCACCAAACGGACAATCTTACATGGCGACCCTGCCAGGATTCGAACCAGGAATCTTCTTATTTAACGTAAACAATCGCAGTGAACCTTATTATGTGGGTTATTGGACAGGAAAATGGTTAACACTGAAATCCACGTAATACTATATCCAATTACGAATTGCTACGGAACAGTAACCAGCTCCCAAAACAGTGCACGTTGGCAATTTTATATCCATATTTTTTTTTTATTTTTCACGAATAAGAGAATCCGAGATAAAATACGACTTTACGTAGAGCCGAGGTGCGGGGACGTGCTGTTATACAAGACAGCCGCTTTATTTATGCCCTCGATATTTTACAAACCATAAAACTTCTTCGCCTTGAAAATAACGAATGTTTTATGTTAATAGGTTTTTTCAGAATTCACACCGGGCCAAGTTAAATTTTAATTGATCAAACTTTTCTCGGTGCAATATAAGAAATGGCAAAGGAAAATCGATCGACCGTGTTTTATGGAAATCATAAAATCACGCTGATTTGATAGGTTCTAGGTTTTTACGGTCTTAATATACGTATTGATTTTTTTATGTCCCACTTTATTTTGATTCCGTCATTTCTCAAACTTTGAGGTGAGTGTTACAAATTAAAATATAGGAGCTACGTGCGACCCACATTATTTTTAAAGTAACCTTTTTTTTACGTTAAAGCTTAGAAAAGTGTTACTTTGTTCCGTATTTTTTCTACTCAGCGGGTCAGTAGAATTTTGAGTGTCTTTCTAAATAAATTGTACAAATCAATTCAATCATCTTGTGTAACATTTTATATTCATCTGATAAATCTTTGCCAACAAATTGAGGTTGCCTCAGTTTAAGTTATTTTTTAAATATAATAAAATACTCAATCCTCCTTCAAATCTTATCTTCATTTAGTACGATTGAAATAAACCTGTAGTGAATCAGTAGTTTATCATCCCATTCAGGTTGTAGCATCAACAAAGTAAAGGACTGAACTCCTTTTCATCTTTCATTTTAAAACCACATCCTTGCCACTGTATGTGACTTGAAGACTTAATCGTAAGAGGAAAGAGCTTAAAAATAAGTATGTTTTACTGCTTCTTCTACTTTACAAAGGTATCGTTTTTCATAGACTCATAAGTCAAAGTAATTCAGTTGGCGACACTTATTTATCGAATTCCGTGACGTCTAACCGCTCCTTTTGCCGGATTATGTCTTCGTATAGTAAGATTAATAGTGAGGTGCTTCATCAAAGAAGAAAAATGCAATTTTCTATCGTGATTGAAAAATCGTTCACTGTACTACTAAGCTCGGATTACGTGCTGGGTTCTTGAAAATTTTACAACGGCATTGTTATATCTGATATTAGGTTACTATTTTAGTTTTACCTTTATTATTTAATATCTATTTACAGCTTCACGTTAGCATACTAGTATCTATGGGTACGGACACATTATGTTTTCCAATATAAACGCACAAGAATAAATTAAAACACAGCAACAACATCGCTTGTGTACCTGATATAAGAGTCTTTATTCGTTTTTCGGAACCTATTTGGTTCAATAATGAAAAAGAACAGTTTGAACTCGTTAAAAACCTATACACATTCTGTTTTTATTTACCGTTCCATAAACAGATTCATTCTTTAAATTCATCAAAGACTGGCATGAAAAAGGCGCCATCATTTCCCAAACAATGTCCCCAACACGACAGTACATTCTATACAAAAATATGTTTAACATCACGAAAATAAAACTCAATCCCATTATGTCTACGTTTATATTGTCGTCCGAATATAATGTGTGAATAATGTGGACGTTCCATTCAATAAGGGTAGCGCCTTTTTGTCGTGTACCCCTAAAAAGATATCTACCCTTTAGACGTATTAAATTATGGACTATATTTTCTGCCCTCACTTCCGTTTGGCCTCTGCTCTTTTAGTTAAGTAATATGGTGTACCTGAGAGATTTGTTGGACCTTTTCATCGTGAGGTGATTAAAGGGAAACCGTGTTAGGTACCGGACTTGGATGCTGGAGAAAAATATGATTTTGTTTGGTGGAAAAATATAATGTTGTAGATGTGTTAAAAGACTTTGCTTCAAATTTTAGCAATAAACGATTGTTTTTCTGCTTCAAATTGGTTTAGTTACGTTACTATTTTATACATTGAAAATATGTTTATATTATATATAGCTAGACTATTTAAATTTTTAGGGTATCTCAAAAGGAAAAATCGGATCCCTTATTGGATCACTTTGTTTTACGTCTGTCTGTCAAGACCCATTATCTCAGGAACGCGTGGAGGTATTGAATTTAAATTAAAACCGTATACGTAAATTTGTAGTCTTTTGTAACTGTGAAAAAAATCAACTCTCCAAGTTTACGCAGTGAAAAGAGCTGTTTATGTCGCAAGTTTGTAGGGAACCGTCGCACGTCGGTTCGCCAGTCTGGTTTCTTTTCTTCTTCAAATTGATTTAGTTACGTTACTATTTTATACATTGATAATATTTTTCTATTATACATATAGCTGGACTATTTCAACTGTTCAAATATATACATTAAACAGGTATACAAAAAAAAAAACTTTTCAAGCATTTTCATACATACATTTCAATTACACACATCAAAAGTGTCTAGGGATCAAGCATTTTTATGCGGATTTCTTGAGATTGAGATGTGGCTTTGTAATAAATTTATGATTTTATAAATTTATATGGATCCTTTTTGGTGCATTTCATAATTTGAATCAGGAACTCTCAATCAAATTCGAGTAAAAGATGAAAATAAGCTGTCAATATTTTCCCTATAAAAACATACAACGCATTGAAGACATTATTAGTGCTACTGTTTCCCTACTACTGATTAAAACCAACGTTACTATGGAGCGGCGACGTCATTTAAGCAGGGAAGAAATGCTCAGAGCCGTGGGAATGATAGAAGCTGGTTCCCGGCAACGTACTGTAGCTTTAGCTCTGAATACAAGTCAGAGTGTTATCAGTCGACTTTGGACACGTTACCGAAGCACTGGTACCGTGGCTGAGCGCCATGGAGGACGGTATCGCTGCACCACACGGAGACAAGACCGATACACTCAAATCTTAACTCGAAGAGCTCCAACAATAACCGCCATGATGTTAGCCGTGAGGCTTCATCACTCTTCAGGGAACTTAATTAGCGACCAAACAGTCAGAAACCGCTTGCATGAAGTGAACCTTCATTCCCGAAGACCGCTACGGGTACCACCTATAGCAATGCACAATCGTAGGATTCGATATCAATGGGCTCTTGAACACAGAAATTGGGCAGAAGAACAATGGCGTTTCGTGTGCTTTTCTGATGAGTCTCGTTTTGGTATGAGACCGGATACAAGATGTATACGACACTGGAGAACCCCTGGACGCCAACAGCGATTAAAATCCTGCCAGGAAGTCCATCCTTATAGTGGTGGAACCATCATGGTATGGGCGGGTATTTGGATCGGCGGAAGAACTGAGTTGATTTGGATCAGAGGCAACCTCAACGCTCAAATTTATGCTGAGACGATTGTATCAGACGTCATCGTTCCTCTACAAGTGCAAATCGGTCCCTTATTTCAGTTAATGCATGATAATGCACGACCGCACACCGCAAGAGTTGTAAGACAGACTCTCGCCGCAGCTAACATCAATGTCCTGCCCTGGCCTGCTCAGTCGCCAGACTTGAACCCGATTGAGCATGCATGGGATATGCTACAGAGAAGAGCTCTGCCGAATATGGAGGGTATCCAGTCGCAAGAAGACCTTTTTTTGTTGTTGCAACGAACATGGGCGGCCATTCCACAGCGTGATTTGGATGAACTCATTTTGAGTATGCCAACCGATGTTCTTGTGTTGTTAGTGTTCGCGGTAGAAACACGGATTATTAATTGTTTAAGTTACCCAATAAAATTTTAAAGAAAACTGTTATTTCAGTCTTTTTTTCGAACTTTAATGTTAGTGGTTCAAATGTCAAAAATCCCTTTATTAGGAAAATGGCAAATTTCTTTATTAATGCAAAGGTGACTTGGTTTATCGTTACTGTGATAAACGAAAACACTTTATTTGATGAATCCTTAAAGAAATTTTTAATTAATATCAATCAGGAGAAAAGTTATTGCAAAAATATATGTTGATCCCTAGATACTTTTGATGTGTGTATTTTATATTAAATCGAGTACTTATCCATATTG
This sequence comes from Ochropleura plecta, assembly GCA_905475445.1. Lineage (NCBI taxonomy): Eukaryota > Metazoa > Arthropoda > Insecta > Lepidoptera > Noctuidae > Ochropleura > Ochropleura plecta. The sequence continues at coordinate 11,906,045 of FR997731.1, read as the reverse complement.
TTATTCCAACAGTAATGTTAAGAAATGCTCGGAAGATTGACATCGAACCTACCAAATCTTACAAAAAAAAACATGTAGGTACTAGCTACTGGACTACACTTAATCTTAACTACGTATTAAATCCATAAGAGGGCTGGCCTGTTTTTTGCGCAAAAAATTTGCATTGCCATCCAACGCGGTAATGCTGCCAGCCTTCTGGGCACTTTTCCTGTGGACTGCGATACGGACGAATTTTTGGACCTCCTGTAATTTACCATTTTTTACTTGTACATATTTTTATTATTAGTTTGTGTCTATTTATAGTTGTAGTAAACAGTAATTAATTTTATAAAGATAATTATGTAATGTTCTGTCAAGTACTTTGTGTATACATAAATAAATTTCATAGTGAACAATATATGTTCTTCTAGAATAAATAAAGCATTTTTAAAACCCAAAGTACGCACAAGTTAGCAATGTACCTTTCTCAGCTCATTTCCCATAGCAAGGATTTCAGTGCTCGTACATACTTCGTTTGGCGGATACAAACGTCCACTTACATTGTAAGTACAAGTGGTAAATGACGGTAAAATGGACTGTGAAGTTGTGGTTTATTTGAGTTGCCGTAGCTTTTATGCAGATTTTGAATGTATGTTTCAAAATGGAGTTGTTTCCATCTAATCCACGTTTTGTAGTAACCTATGGAATGTGGTTGCTGGTAATTATGTTTTCAGTGCTGAAAATAGAGTAAGTCTTCAGTCTAATTTTCGGCACTAAAAACATATCATTAACGTATCATGATTAACGTATGTAAGATACCTTAATCATGATTATATTTATTTGTTTTGTAATAATTAGATCAGCTATAATGTCTATGGAGTTTACTCGTTGTACTAGTTTAGGTACAAAAACTGATATTAAAAAAAAAAACGTGCTATGTCAAGTGCTCTAAAGTCTAGGGTTTCTTAAACCCGGGGTTGCGGATTGTTTGAAAGAGATTCTGCCGCCCCGGAACACAAAGGTCAAAAGAAGGAACATGGATGGGTTTTAGTCCCACCTGTCCCTTGCAAGAGCCAGCCCGCGCTGCTGAGCCAGTAAGTGTAAAGCAGTCCACAAAAATTATCACTCAGATCCAGCCTGTCCCTTGCTGTCCTCCCTCAGCGACGCCCTAAGCCGAGGCTCGTACCCCACAGGGGGTGCCCTTAGCGTGTAGTCGCTTAGTTTGTAAGTTTATACCCTGGCTGGAGGTCTTAATTTTAAGGCATCTACAGGATTCGCCCGGTTAAGCAGACGACAACCTCCTTGGTTGAACTGCGAGATGCCATTCATAAAAAAGGGTTTTAGTCAATCAAAGTCTGACACTCCTCCCCGCTCTGCCCAGAGCAGGGAAATTTGATTTCCTATCCGAAAAAAATGGATTTAGTAATTGTAGATATGATTTAAAAGCTCTGTTGTTAAGTAGCGAATTTCTTATCCCTTCTTACCTACAAAAAATTACATAAATTTATCGAACTTAAGTAACATTTTAAAAAGATCCTCTTTGATCTAAACTTAACTTATTAAAAATGAACATAATTATCAACAATGGCGTACTAGACGCTCTCTTTGTCTAAAGTTTAGTTTAGTTTATATTTAATTTATGTCTTAAAAATTTAAGGTTTTCACAAATAAGTTTTAATTTTTCTTGTTCTGCTTTATACGACGTCTTGCCCTTTATAAAATTAGTTTTTTTAGGGTTTCGTACCTCAAAAGGAAAAAACGTAACCATTATTTTATTGTTACTTTACTCGTGAACGCAAATTAACCCTCTAAGTCTACGTTATCAAAAGAAGTGGCCGTTTATATCGCATCCTTACTAATATTATAAAAGCGAAAGTGAGTTTGTTTGTTACCTCTTCACGCCTTAATGGCTAAACCAATTTTGATGAATTTTGGTACAGAGATACTTGGGACCCAGGACGGACATAGGCTATTTTTTTTTAAAGTGGGATGTGAGGGAGGAAGAGGGAAGAAAAGGGAAAACTTAGCTGTGCTATTACAAATCAAAAAGGCGCATGGGCAAAAACTGCATGCATAGCTGCAAATCGGGAAAAGAACTGTCTTACCCCGAATTTAACGCGAGCGAAGCCGCGGGCAAAAGCTAGTTTCCAATACATTCAAATAGAATCAAAATCTATACGGTCCTTCCCGTTGTCCTAAAATCATGATTAGGTAAGAAGAAATATCATAGAGTATAAGTAAAGGAGAAAATCCTAAGACCGTACCTGCATCACAAAAAAAAATGTGATTACAAACTTTATTGCAGTTGGTAAACTGACTGTGGCCTATGTCGATGTATTAATGTTTTCCGTTTTCGAAGGCAAACTTACCCACCCGTCCCTTGCAATAACCAACCCGCGCTGCTGAGCCAGTAAGTTCAAATCAGTCCATCAATAATATCACTCAGATCCAGCCTGTCCCTTGCTGTCCTCAGCAACGCCCTAAGCCGAGGCTCGCACCCCACAGGGGTTGCCCTTAGCGTGTAGTCGCTTAGTTTGTAAGTTTTTACCCTGGCTTGAGGTCTTAATTTTTTAAGGCATCCACAGGATTCGCCTGGTTAAGCAGACGACAACCTCCTTGGTTGAACTGCGAGATGCCATTCATAAAAAAAGGCAAACTTAAGTTTGTTCCTTCAATACAGTTTATCATTTTTTTAGAGCAATGTTGGATACTTCCATTAGTTATCTACAAGTTTGTACGGAACCCTTGGTACGCGAGTCCGACTTGCACTTCTTTGTTGGTACTCCAGCAACGATAAAATTTTATTTCTCTCACTTTTATGATTTTGTAACTTAATTATTTTATTTACTATTTAGATTATGTTTTCATGACACACACAACCTACGTTTGAACTTGGACCTGACTGACTGAATTGTGCTCGGTTTATTGGTATTGCACTTTTACGTTACTAGATAAATTAAAATTATTAATCATAGTAATAACTGTTCGTGGAGCTCGTGGCTAAATAATAGCAGCCGCTCGGGTCGATCTTTAGGTTAAGCCGCGCTTGCCTAGGTTGGTCTGTGGATGGGTGACCACCCGTTACATACCGAGTTTCCTCCGTGCCTCGGAAAGCACGTTAAGCTGTTGGTCCCGGCTGTCATTTGTAGATCTTTGACAGTCGTTACAGGTAGTCAGTGTCCCGAAAGTCTGACAACCAGTCTTACCAAGGGGTATCGTATTACCCAGTACTAACTGGGTTGTGGAGGTCAGATAGGCAGTCGCTCCATGTAAAATACTGATATTCAGCTGCATCCGGTTAGACTGGAAGCCGACCCCAACATAGTTGGGAAAAGGCTAGGCAGATGATGAGTAATAACTGTTAAGTTTCTCGTTTTTTTAATATTTATTTTTTATAATGTGTTTTAGTATCTGTATAAGTATATAAGTTCTCGAAAACACATCACAATGTTGTCGTATTTAATCCAAAGGTTGAAAATGCCATAAGGCATTAAATCCGCCTATGTACCACTATTGTACATGAAGTTTAAACAACAAAATAAATAATTCATTGGCATTCTCCAGAACTAGGTATTTTTTGTTGGAACTTCTATTAACAAACCCTCATTGTTTAAAGTTATTACTTTATTGCATACTTTTAAGCAGTGCAGTGACCTGAAAAACAAATTCTACTTAAGTACAAGTAGAATTTGTTTTTCAATTTTAATGCCCATGTTTTCCAATAGTACAACTTAACTGCCAAACTATAAAGATAGGATTTCCTTGAAAGTATTTTCAATATTTTATAAAACTTTTAAAAACTTTGGTGTCCGATATTGAACGCGATTCAGTAAGAAAACTAGGCGATGCCATGGAAACTTTTCGATTAGCGTATGGGAGATAAAAACGGAAGTACCTACGATTGTTTGAATGTTTCCCATCTTGATAGGAGGATACCCTTATGTCGGTGAAGATTTTTAGAGGAAATACGGTTGGTTGTATTTCGTTTAGTATGGAATTATGTGTTGTAGAGGCAGAAGGCTACGTTCTATTAAAGTCTTTGAAAAGTTACACAAAACAATGAAGTATGTTTATGTGATTATTTTTCCGACCCAAATATCGACCAATAGAATTGCACCATTCGACGTCACGTGGTACAACCTACATGGTATTATACTGAATTTTTTTTGAAAATTTTCTCTGGTCGTTGTTATGCATAAAAAACAAAACATGGTGCAATTCTATTGGCCGACATTTGGGACGGAAAAATAATCCCCCGAATACCACACGAGCTTCAAAATTATCTGGCATTTCCCGATAGGTTCCCTGCAAACAAATAAAATCGTCAAGTTTTTCAGGAAAAATCACTCGCGCTTCGCGCTCGTGATTTTTTAACCTGAAAAGAAAAACATGACTCCTTCATTTGTTTGCAACGAACCTATCGGAAAATACCCGATAATTTTGAAGCTCTTGTGGTATTATAAGTGACTATCTTATCGCGAAAGTCGTTTCACTCTATAATCTAATTGTAGATATCAGTTAATTTTGTTTTATTTCAAAGTGAGAACTCACTCACATTCGTCTCAGAAATAAGCTGTTGTAGTTGTTTTTGTTTTGTTTATGTTGCACTTCCTTTGTTTTGTCTCTGAATCACCTTAAGGCAGACTGGTAGAAAATGCTCAAGGTATTATGACCACCTTTGTAAAAAATTTACTAGTGAATAAAGCCTAAATGCTTCAAAGACGAAAACAATATATTATTTCAGATTAAAAAGTTATATAATAATTTTTCCCGAAAAGTTCCAACCTGAATATAAGTTTGGGTCAAGGCACTGGGCCAGAAACCCGTCAACTCCGAATACTTAAATCATAATTTTTAAACCCATCCCTATATTTCTCGAAACATTTTTGGCACATGCTCTAAACATTCTAAATGCAATGCAGAATTTAATATATAATTTTGTCAGCACCGTTTGAGAACAAAGTTGCATTTGAAACTTTATATGCAACGCTGCGTTGTTTAAACTTCGTTACTGAAATCTGTAAGCTTCTGTGATAACTACTTTGAATAAATAATTCGTTGCTAACTTTTTGGTACAAAACAAATGTGTAAATGTTATTCATTTTGAACTGGCTGACTAGTTTCATTGCCTTGATCGGTCGTAAGTGCACTCACACTTTATCACTCGATTCAGTGAAACCTGGAATGTCAACCAAGTGTGACCTGGGATTCTAACCCAGGAGCATATGTTCCTACGCAAAGACAAAAGCGTTGTAGGGCAAAGATGAAATGAAGTTGTGTTGAAGAAAACTCTTTATTACAATTTTAAAAAGTGACATTTCAAATTGAATGGTCGACAATGGCGGTCTAATATCTAAAAACAATATTTTAGTAAAACCGTTGAACGGATTACTAGGAACAATACTAAAAGGAATTTATGTCCGGTTAATGGCAATAGACACAGTCCATATTACATGGGACCTAAAATAACTAGCGAAACATGGGTGTACAAGTTGCACCTATGTCTAACCTTTTGGGGTAAACAGGCTATGCTTATGATATCGTCATAAAACTCAAACTCAAACCATTTATTTCAATTAGACCATTACAGGCTTTTATATGTAAAGAAACAAAATAATGAAGCTACAGTCCCAGACACAATGCAAAATAACTTGTGAACATAAAACAATATAGTGACTAAAGTCCATTATCGATAGCAAATAGCATTTGCTAGTAAAACATTAATTGATTATTTATTTAGTTTATTGCAATACTATAAAACTTGATAGATCCAGCAATCAAAGACGTTGCCAATACGGCAAAACAAATTGGGTCGCCAAGAATATAGGCCAAGAAATAGGTGCCGCGGACCCAAAATCATAAAACGATTTTCTTCTGGATCAATCCTTGTTTTTCTGTGAATCCAATTTGTTGTAGACTTGTAAAGGACCTTTTTAATCAGGATTCCTTCGCTGCCTTAGTTTACATTAACGGTACGCTTCGATAAATTTTTACTAAAATATTTTTTTTGCCATAATTTTGGATTTTGTCACACTGGCATGTAACATTGTATCATTGTTAAAATTATTAAAACTCAAAGATACGTTCTTAAAGTATCAGCTTGTTTTTACAATGTCATGTCACAAACTGTGTCATCATTTTCCTTCCCTTGTTTTCTTCTTCCATTCTCGCCTATCAGACGTCACGGCATCATTTACTCCTTTCTCCTTCATATCATTCCTTACACAATCCATCCATCTTTTCTTTGGCCTTCCACTCGCTCTTCATCCATCAACATTCAGATCCATCACTCTTTTAGCCACATGTACTTCGTCCCTCCTCATTAGAGGTCCATACCAAGACAAATGACACAAACTGTAAATGGGTGTTAATAGTTAGGTTTTGGAAACATCTATCTTATTTGTTAACTTATTCGCTTAACGTGATATTCAGCTATTAAGTTGGCAAATAATTACTGTTGCGTGAAGGTTCCTTGAAATAGAATTATCGGAAAAGTGCCTTGAAAGAATTAACGAAAACATGAATAATGAGATTTATACATTAAACTAAGTACATTAATTAACTAAATAATCTTAGTACAAATAATTATCTTAACAAAAAATTACATCAGGCCTGTACTACGCAAAATATTAAGCAGAATTGAAGGTACCTATAATATCCACATTTCGCCAGTTATGAGTAAATCCCATGTAGAAGGAGGCAAGCCCATGGCTTTCAACCAGAAGCATCTCCTGACTTTAGGCTGCTTCTGAAGATTTCCTGATAGGAGAACCCACTGGTTCTCCTATTATGCTACTAAATACTATGCTATTTATTAGTAGTGACTAATAAATACTAAACCAGGACCTGGATAATTATTCCACTGGTTTAAAATAAAATCCTTTAATCTACAGTTTGGTGTCATTGAGGTATCGTGGTGTGCGTTAACTTGATTTTCCCGTTTTCCTTGTCGAAAAGCGTCGGAATTGAGTTTTGGCCGCTCATCCTCTTTTCGCTTATAAGACCTTCATAGCATGCCGTAATAAAATACAGAAACATTTGGTAGATGAGAACTAGAACTTCGATGTACAAAACAAATTGCTGGGGATCTTACACGCACCATAAAGTTATTATCGCTCCTTGCGATATAAGAAAATATTGTGTTGAGATATTTTCCTATTTTTTCCTGCGAGGTTAAGAACAACAAGTTTTGTATTTAAGTATTGAACGTGTGCTCCGTTATTATTTTACACCACTTTAAGTATTAGCTTCGTAAAATATACATAGCTAGGTTGGGTAGCTTTTTTTTTTCGAATGGGAATTTATCAAATAAATTAGCTTTGGGCGGAGCAGGTAGGAGTGTCAGACTTTTACTGACTAAAACCCACCCATGTTCCATCTTTTGCGGTTGCGGTATCTCTTTTGAACATCCCGCGACCCCGGTAGGTTAGATACATACATTCACATTGTTATTTTTGCCTATATCTACCAGATTTTAGAAGCAAATAATGGTAAGTGGTGAAGTGGATTACAATAATATAAATTATGTGAATCTCTAGTTTAAGCTAATTGTTCCCTGGAAACCAGCCAGAAGCGCAATCAGGTAATTAGGGCTGAAGTTGCTTTTTTGTTTCATTTCTCAGTGGAAATATAAGTTGCATACCTATTTGGTAACATCAAAAACTGCTACAAAACAATATAGCAAATATACTGTAATTTACTTTCTCTTTGTTAGCGTGTTGTTCCTAGTATTCCTAAGTAATTTAATAAAATAATATTTAATTTTCACTTTTCGTTTGCAATTTAATCACTAAAGTTTTATTTTTTCTTTATTATCTATTTTAGATGTAAAAGGGTTTTACAGCTACTGAAAAAAAGGCGTACTTTTAACAAAGCCCAGCCCGGATGACTTAATACGAAGCAACGAATCATCGTAAATATCGTACCGTCACAACATGGCGATACACAAGTACCGAACAAAAAGTTTTCCGAACGAAACAGGAACATTCGTCGGAATTGCCAATACGAAGCCGGAGCGAGTCCCAGATAGTTCTCAAAAAGGAATTCGCCCGGGAGAAAAATTAGATTTGCGAAACAGAAACGTGTCCGAACTGAGATGTTAGGTTAGTTAAGAATTATCTAGTGTTGACGGCATCGGAAATGACGACGTAAAAGGTTTACGATTGATTAGAGGGGAGTGATTGGATTTTTGTTTGTTGATAGTCTTCTGTTGGGTGTACGTGTACGCGTGTTGGGAGATTTGGAGAAATGTATGGAGGTAGTTTGCGGGGCAGGAAATAGGCGGCGCAGACTTGCAACTTGAACGTGATAGTGTAGTATATAAATTTTACCTTAAAATTAAGACATTTTTGCTGAAAAGGATGTTACATGAAGCGTAGTACCAATATATTATTATTTAATATTAAATGTAGAGATAGATAATAAATAATGACGTAGAGAATAATTTTAATGAACGGACCTGTTATCTGAGACTGGATGAAGTTTAAACGAAAACAGAAAATTTGGGGCTTAGGCTTACAGAAACTACTAATAATTTTCTGGCAAATTTACTTTTTTTACTTAAAAGTAAGACTATCCTCTCTATAATTTCACCCTTAGCCCTGAGCAAAACAAAATAACGACAGTAATTAATAAAGTTGTAACAACCAATTTTTATTTTTTTAATAAAAGAAATAAAACTTATACTTTACGGGGAGGAAGTTTAAATCACAAATTATTCCTGAGGGCAATGTAAATTCACTTTTTGAAGTAGTATAATGGAAATTTCGAGCAACCACTTGGAAAGTCTTTTGATCTTAGAGTTTTACTGAAACATTTGGTGAAAGGCTAGAGCACCATAATAGGGAACTTTCGTAACTGTCGGCTTAAGTTTTAATACAGGTAGGGTTGAATATGGTAGAGTGGGTAATTTACTAAGCAAGTACGGATAAAGTCAACATGATGCAAACCGTTTATCAACTTTTTCATTAGAAGTTATAATTATAAAGGTTTTATTAATAAAAGTTGGACTTGTTCCTGACTGATTGACCAGAAGAGGCAAACACCTAGAGAGTTGAAAAGGATAGGAACATTAACTGATCAAAAAAAATAACTCTCGATGTTTATTGTTCCGCATTATGGGAAAGCTTACCAAAACTCACAACCGCTTAAGACACTAGCACTTAAGTTATTCATATATTTATAAAAATATTCCTGAATAATCTTCTAAAGAAAAACGTTTGAATGACCAGCGAATGCTTAAACCAACGAAAAAGTCACTACATTCAAATTAAAAAAGCCTTGTCCAACATTCCAAAGTCTGACTTACTAAAAAAACATTCTTCGAGTCTGATTGTCGAAAAAAAATACGGATTCCATCAAAAGGAGTTGCATTCGTAAAGTGCTGGGAATACGCGGTTGCAGTGGTCTGAATTTTCCCCAACTCTGAATGGGTATTCACTAAATGCAAGCTCTTTCTTTACCTTTTATAACTTGGAAAGACGCGAAGCTCATTCCTTCTAAGATTTCCGCTTTTTCTCATAACGCAATCATTAATATTTTTCGGTTCTTTTAATTTTTGACGTTTGCTCCGCTGTTTTTAAAAGGTTTTTGGGTTTAAAAATCTGAAAGCCTAGTTGCTCTAGTAAAACTACTCGTAAGAAAGCTTTGCAGCTGTCGTCTCAGATCCTCTAAGACTGTTTACGTTTTGGGTGCCTTTAAAAAAATGATAACACCTATGATAGGTATACGTAGATCTAGATGTTACGCATACAAATATTAATATATGCTAGAATTGAACTGGTTGCATGGCCTCCCACGAAAACCTGTAAGTTAAATTGTTTACCTTATAATATTTAAAAAAATAATAACTTGATTGGTTAAAAGAGTAGAAATATGAAGCATAATCTTTTCACATAGAAGACAATCAATACGAAAAAACCCAGTCAATTGAAAATCGGACTTCGCTTGCGACATAAATGGCCAAACCTTTTGATTGCGTACATTTAAAGGTTTGATTTTTCACAGCTCCAGGGGAACATAGACATACGTTTTATAATTGAAACTCGACCTCTACGCGTTTTGAGAAATGGTCTTGACAGACAGATAACAAAGACGGCACGGTTGGCGCAGTGGCTGAGCGATTGACTGCTGCGCTGCGTATCGCGGGTTCGATCCCCGCAAATATCCGAGCAAATATTTGCACGACCTACAGGTTGTTTTCCAGGTCTGGCTGTTTGTGTATATGAGTTTGAATATTTGTAAAAGCACCCGCGATACAGGAGAAATTCCTAGTGTGGGCAACGTTAAAAAAAGTGATCAAAGGATCTCAAAAGGAAAGAAACGGAACACATAAAGATGGGTTCCGTTTCTTTTGTTTTGAGTGTTCCGCACAAACCCAAAAAAGGAGGCCGAAAGGGAACAAAAGTCTGCTAAAGTAACTAAATAATCACTGTTCCCATTCATGAAATTCAGGAAGGTATAGTTCCCGATAACTAAATAAAGAACAAAGAAAATAAAATAACATACGTGTCCGCATAAAAATAAGATATCTCATTCCATACACAAATGCAATAAAGAAAAACAACTTTTTTCTTAACAATTGTAAGGAGGGGAGTCCGGAATGTGTACTTATATTCCCTCCACCTCGATTCGTACAGTTTGAAACGGGGAGAGCTGGGAAAAGCACAATAAAGTATTGATTGGTCCATTTACAGATCCTCTCTCTATTAAACTTTTACAATAAAAGAGGGAATGGTTTGTAAACTTGCCTTTATGGGGGTTTCAGAGTACCTCCGCGACACCGGCGGGAGGTTGCTACAGCGTTTTGTGTTTTGTATTAGTTGGTTGAGTGGTGGCTATGAGAAGTAGTAATGTTGTTTTAATAGTTTTATGCAGAATAAAAGCTTAGTTTGGTAATAAAAAAAATATTAATTGGCACATTGTCTTCGTAAATACCGGAGAATCGCATTTTGTTGAAGAAACTTAATAATATATACATATGCTTATAAAAACTATAAGTTACGGGATGTCATTGTTCCCGATATTTTGATGATGTTGCAAAGCCATGATCGTGGGGTCTTAACCCGCTGTCCTCTCGTAAGTGGTAGTTTTAATATGTTTGGAAAGAAAGCTTAACTATTTTTATTATTTCTGAAAATTCATCAAAAAAGTTCCCCCGTTCTGGGCGGAGCGGGGGGAATGTCAGACTTTTACTGACTAAAACCCACCCAAGTTCCTTCTTTTGCCATTTATATTCCGGAGCCTCGGTATCTTTTTCGAAAAACCCGCAAATGTTGATGTATTCTTAGTTTTACAATCCTACTAAGATGTAATATGTATTATAAACGGGAAAGTTTGTATGAATGTTTGTTACTATTTCACGCCAAAACTACGAAATGAATTTTAATGAAACTTTACTATAATATAGTTTACACAGCAGAATAACACAAAGGCTACAATTCATAAAGATATATTTTATATTCTATCACCACGCGAGTGAAACCGCGGGGCGCAGCTAGTATAGTGTATTTATTAGCAGAGCAAGACCTATTTCTCCAACTGTTACATATTTATTAAAATACCAAAAATCTTCAGTTACAACGTAATGGAAGCAACGTTGAGGGAGCACTCTCGCATTTTCTAGAGTGATTGTATTTTATATACATAGAGAATTGATTGAAAGCAAATCTCTATGAACACAATCTACAAAGGAATTTTAGAGTAATGAGCTTTAGAAAGCCTGCAGATGTTTATTTGGAGCATCCATCATATAATCAACCGACCATCCAACCAGTCACCTCCTGAGGATCATGGGTGAGGATGGAACAGTCCGATCCAAATGCATTGGCTCGAAGTCCAGAGTTCAAATCGAAGGTAGGTATTGTATGTTTGTTTGATGTCGAATTCAATTTCATTATTAATTTGTTTGTATTCAGAATGGTAATATTTTAATGTTTTTTTTTTCATAATTATTTTAATTTTTATTTGTGTTTTTGTATTGAATTTGATGCCTTTTAGAATGAATAAATATAAGCATAATAAAAATGTTAATGCTGATCTGAAACGCAAATGATTGCAAAAAAAATTCAATGTGTTGAAAAAAAAATTCGAATGTTTTCCATAAAATATAAAAACCTTATTAATACTTTACTCATATTTTACTGGTCAAAACAAAACACCAAAGGCACCAAGCTCTCAGAAAGTTGGAGAAGAACACGCGTCGCAATAATAATTTATATCTCTCCCCGTCTTTATGATGAGCACGACAAATGGAAAGCGAGCTGTGGGGCCGAGATAAAGAAATTATACCAGTGTATACAGACGTGTTTTATTGCCACTCCTTATAACCGTCGTATATAGGTATTAAGGAGCTTTTTGCAGGCTACGTTAAGCTGTACTTAGATTTACTGGAAATGTAGCGATCACGATTGATTAACATAAAAGAATTACCCTCGTACATTTTCAATACTGGGACTGTGCGACTGGGAGTGTGCACCACACTTAGAACAATGTGGGTAGTTGAATGTTACGTGGATATGGTTGTTTTTATTAACTTACCGACTTATAAAAAGGAGTAGGTTATCGATTCGACTGTATTTTTTTTTACTTGTTATCTCAGAACTTTCTACTGGATCAACCGATTCTTTTGACTCTTTTTCTATTCTGTATAAAAATCAATTTGTTTGAGATATCAACACAGCACAACTAAAACACTGAAATAGAAATATTATTGCAAAAAAACCGACTTCTACAAAAACGAAAAAAAGACCGAAGAAAAAATAATTTACATCTGGAAGTAATTTGATTTCCGTTTTTTTGGTGTTTATTCGAAGTCAATTTTTTTTAGTGCTAGAACATGCTCAATTCTTAATCTTCACCGTTTTTAGAGCAATGATTTTAAATCTACTCATTCTTTGTTCTGATCACCATTTTTGAATTCTATTAAAGGTGTTTTTTATTCCGACTCTCTCAGGCCCACTTCTTATCATTTCCAGCCCTACTGCTTTTAAGACTGAAACTCTCAATCGTAAAGCCGCCTACAAAACTCTTGATTACGCAGCAAAGGTCTGAAGTGAAAATACTTTCAGCACTTTGCCCATAAACTTCCTGAGACAATCAGCCTTAAAAAATCGCAAGTAATTAAACAAAAAAAGAGGAGAACGTAGGAACTAAATTAATTTGCATTGTATCGCATCCGAGACTTGGGCCAGTGTCGCTTAGTTAACTTCACTATAGTTTCCTCTTGCAGTTGGGGCTTCGAGAATGTTCTTAACTAAACTATTACGGCCATTGCTTGAGCGCATCCGGAATAGTTGCCAGCTAAAAAGTAGTTTTATCTTTATTTGCTTCGTGCAGTTGTAGAGTACATTTTTATAAAATTACCCCTTTATAGAGATGGACTTAATCGGTGCTCTTGCGTCTTCATTGCAACTTAATAAAGCGTGCACAAGAAAGGCGTGTGAGTTTTTACGTTTACGTCGCCTTTGCGTTGTATTCAGCTTCTGGTAAGACCCCAACAAAGACCTCCCCCGAAAGAGATACCGCGGCCTCGGAACATAAAGGGCAATAGAAGGAACATAAAGGGCAATAGAAGGAATGTAAAGGGCAATAGAAGCTACATAAAGGGCAATAGAAGGAACATAAAGGGCAATCGAAGGAACATAAAGAGCAATAGAAGGAACATAAAGGGCAATAGAAGCAACATAAAGGGCAATATAAGGAACATAAAGGGCAATAGAAGGAACATAAACGGTAATAGAAGCAACATAAAGGACAATAGAAGGAACATAATGGGCAAAAGAAAGGAACATAAAAGGGCAATAGAAACAACATAAAGGGCAATAGAAGGAACATAAAAGGGCAGTAGAAGAAACATGGGTAGGTTTTGAATTCCCATCCTCAAACAAAAAACCTCCCTTCAACCGACCTTAATAAAGTTGGAATAAGGCTAGGCAGATGATGATTATGATGACTTACATTGTAATGAAGAAACACTGGATCCTAATCACAGGTATGAACCTAGTTTGTAAGCCAGGCCAGGCGGCTCTAATTAAATTTATTCAAAGAACTGTTATTTTGTAAAAAAAAAAAAACTGGCTAAGAGCGAGTCAGAGTCGCGCACCGAGGGTTTCGACATAAACTGCCATATCTTTTAAATGCGCAGACTTAGAGAGTTGATTTATTCACAGCACAAAGAAACCACAGAGTTGATTATAAGGGTTTTAATTTCAACTCAATACATCCACGCGTTCCTGAGATAAAAGTTCTTGACAGAAGACAGACAGACGGATAACAAAGTGATCCAATAAGGGACCCGATTTTTTCCTTTTGTGGTACGGAACCCTACAATTTAAGAATTAAAAAAAAAGAAAACAATTGTGACGAGCTTGGTTACTTATCTTTTTTGCTGTCTGTACCTACTCATTGGCAAAACTGCTAAATGCTAAACATTAAATATTTTTTCTAATACTAATCAGCAAATATGTTAACATAGAAAATAATGTATTTGTAATGTAAATAGGGTCTGGCTTAAGGAGATGACATTATCATTTATTGGCGGCCCGCCAACAGATTCACATGCGATGAATTAGTTCATGGATAAATTTTCACAAGATCGGAAATCGTTTTACATTTTATTCGATAAAATATCTTGTATCGAGACATTTTTGCTGGTATTTTTAGGAATGCAAGTGGTTCGATGGGCTCTCATTGGCTCTATGAGAATCTTGACTGAAGTATCTTTACGTTAGTACTTGGCGGCAACTTGGAAGGAAACTGTAACATAAAACGATTTTTGTAGGAAAAACTGTCACTTTCTAATGTTTTCTTTGGAATTTTTTCACCAGAGCAGTGCTTTAATAGCAAAGATATTGATGAAAATAATAACAACTGTTTATTTAAACTTTCTCGTGAATGAATAATCCTTATCCTTACTAATATTATAAAAGCGAAAGTGAGTTTGTTTGTTTGTTACGTCTTCACGCCTGAATGTCCAAACCGATTTTGATGAATTTTGGTACACAGATAGTTAAGACCTTGGAGACGGACATATAGTAAAAAAAAGTGAGAAAAGAGGGAGAAAGTGGGAAGAAAAGGGGGGGAAAGCTATTTTTTTCGATCATCACGCGGTTTAAAGTTAGCGTTAACCCAAAGCAACTATGCCACGCGGACGAAGTCGCGGGCGGAAGCTAGTAAAAAATAATAAAAATAAATATTTATTTCAGACCATGTATCCATAATTATTATTATAAAAATAAAATATCCTACACGAGCAAGATTATTTTTTTTATAATATTGGAATCCTGCTTGTCTGCAATGACCTAAATGATGCCGTTAGTGCGACTTCTGACTCTGTCTAACAACGAAAATCCTTACAAATATTATAAAAGCGAAAGTGAGTGTGTTTGCATGTTTATTTGTTTGTTACCTCTTCGCGCTTTAATGGCTAAACTGATTTTGATGAATTTTGGTACAGAGATAGTTGGGAACCAAGAGACGGACATAGGCTATTTTTTTTTCGGATGAAAAGTGGGACATGATAGTAGCATGTGAGGGAGAAAGAGGGAAGAAAAAGGAAAACTTAGCGTTGCTATTACAAATCAATAAGGCGCAAGGGCAAAATCTGCAGGTAGCAGGTACCTGCAAATCATTAAAGGGGAACTGTGTTACCCCGAATTTAACGCGAGCGAAGCCGCGGGCAAAAGCTAGTTTATAATAAAGTCAATAACTTTTGGGTTTCAATGAAGAAAATCACTATCTCTAAACTGAGTTCATGTCAGTGTCAATATTATTTAAAAATCATTATTTTTATAAATTATAATTATCTGTTATTTACAATACGTTTTTATCTCCCATTCTCCTTTTCTAATCGTCGCGCTCTCTATCGATTATGTACTCCTTTTACCTTTATATCATTACTCACATAATCTCTCCATTTTTAGGGTTCCGTACTTCAAAAGGATAAAATCCTTACATACATAAGCTGACTGTTCGCTTAGATTTAAACCACTCAACGGATTTTAATGCAGTTTTCAGCAATAGATAAGAGGGTAATTCAAGAGGAATGTTTTTTATGTATAGTAAATATAGCACCCGTGCAAAGCCGGGCGGGTCGCTAGTATAACATAAATAAACAAATAATAAACTATAACGTTAACTTTTCGAAATATTCGCCGCAGTCTCCATAACAACATTCATGAGGTAATATGAGAAAGAGTCGTTTAGTGGAAAAGTTCGTAGATTAAAAATTCCATGCTCCAGTTATACCACTAACGCATAGAGAATTTATAATGTACAAGATACGAACATGAAACTTTCTGGAGCTAAGATAGAACTAGAGGTTCAAGGAAAAAAGAAAAAAAAACCTTTTGGAAAGTTGACTTAACTTGAACATTATAAAATAGGTAGGATAGGAAGCAGTAATGTGGGCTAGTATATCTACATATTTTTATTGAAATTACCCCTAGTGTTTTAATTTTGACAACATTTTGTACCTGTGTATTTTTATATACATCATAACATAGCGCCTGTAATCCCCGAAGGGTTATGCAGAGATGTATCTAATAGAACTCGCACATTTCGTCTGTTATGTAATACCGCTATTACATGGGACTTCCCAAACTGCGTGTCTGTTACTGAGAAATTTCTTATGAAAAAACCCAATGACACTTTACTTGACCCGGGACTCAAATCCAGGGCTTCATGCAATCGCACTTACGGCCACTAGGCCAACAACTAGGCTAAAAAACACCAACGAGGCAACTATAATTTTATAGTTATCTTTCATTATCAAACGAATTTGAAAAAAAAAACGGCGAGATATGTGAAAAAATATTGGCAGTAAATTTTATTTTAAGTTTTGACATTGTAAAGTAACAGAATAGCAAAAATATTAAAAATACTTTTAAAGTAAAGAATCTGCGTCTCACTTGACTACAAATTCTCTCTCAATTCCAAGTTTGTCACGGAACGTCATCCATATCCCGCCCAATTCAACCCGTCGAACGCGACCGGACATTTGCGAATGACCATTCAACATACATATCAATGTGATCGCTCACATTATTATTTCGTCGCCTATCGACGAGTTCCGGAGCCGTCATGCTAACTTTTTCACCCGTCATTTCGGACCCTCCTCAATCCACGGTGCGCAAATTGAATGTGATCCCTAACAGGTTCACTCGATCGTTTGTCGCTGCATTGACGGGTTGTTTTATTTTTCCGTTTTTATTTGCGTGTCTGTCTATGCTTGGTTGATGATACATCAAGTGTCAGTAGGTATGTGGACCGTTACAGTTTTCTGACACAGTTAAAAGTTAATGTAACTATATCAATTTTATTATAACAATGTTTTTTTTTGTACTGACTTTGCCTGCATTGTTGTCTAATATAATCCTACGAACGGACTGTCAGGATAAAAAACAAGGGGCATTTTTTATACTGAAAGTACTTAGGTCATGGTCTACCTGTTTACTAAAAAGAAAATCAATTAAACAATTAACGAAAAGGTAAAAAGAGCGGAATAAGGTTGCAGACAGACATACGGAATTATGAGTAAAAATAATTTACAAATTAAATATTTTTGTATTTAATTAATTATATTCAGAAAAGCTCGTGCTGAATGAGAATCTTTAGTCTTATAAATACAAGACGTTAAGACAACATTTCAAAATCCATCCTCCACCAGGCTCAAATCCACAGCGCGCAATATACTTTGAAGAGCTTTCTTTTCACCGCAGACTTTGATTTTGTACTTTTTTCCAGGTTCTTCAACACTTAAAGGCCCTTTACCCCGCCATAGATTCAATGGTTCCATCAGATAGGATCTAAATTACTATGGCTATGTACATTTGAGATTAAAGGGGTGTCTGGAGCCGGAAGCAATTCATGGGGACGTTGATAGACAGGTAGTTAGGTGTACGTAGATCTATCTACGTTGGAAACGTTTGAGTGTTGCTCAGGTTTTTTTTCAAAACATAAAGCGAAAAAGGCGAAAACGTAACGGACAAACTGTACTATTTTGAATCGAATATGTGTATTGGACTGGCACAATACACACTAATCGTTTTAGGGTTAAAAACTGTCGGAACCACAAAATGAATTTGCAACAGGTTGCAGCCCGTCGTCAATTAGATTTAGAATTAAAGTAGGTACTTAATGTACACAATAGATCTTCAAAAGAGCATAAAATATTTCGTAGAAAAATAAGGAACATTTTTCTAAAGTAATTTTGTTTCTAAGAACTTGAGACTTGCATTTAATTTTAAAATATTTTCTTGAAACATATTAAATACGTCTTTCAGTGCATAAATTAATAAAGTTTAAAAAGAAACTTAGTGGACTGTGTGTTGTTTGGTGTAATTGCTTCGAGTAGTCGCAGTTACCAGTTCAAGGAGGCATGAGAAGTTGGGAGCGAACAACTTGGAGGACCGCCGGGAAGCAGACTTATTACTGTCAAACGTGCGGGTTGAGGGCCTACTGAAAGAGGGAAGAAAATCTAATATTATTTCTTAATCTACATTATTTTGTATTTTCTAGGCTTTCATATTCAGTGAACAGGTTTTTGTTTTTTACTGATGGAAGATCATCAAATAACTTCCCCGTCTCTGGTAAAGCAGGGGACAGTTTTACTGACTAAAACACACCCATGTTCCTTCTTTTGCCTTTAATGTTCCGGGGCCGCGGTATCTCTTTCGAACAACCCGCAATCCAGGCAGGCCCCTCTGATTTTTGCCACACTTATATCTTCTTTTTATTCGTGTTGCATGTATTTATTTATTGTCTATGCTTTCCCACTGCAGGGCAAAAGCTTCCCCTAATACCTTCCACGAGCTCTTTGCTCCCGCTAATTATTATTGCATCATAAAAAAATCGCTAAACCAAATCCCGCTACTAAAGCAACCGCACCATTATTACTGTCAAACATACAAGTTCGCGTTGAGACGTAGTTCGTTCACTGACGCTGCTGAATTTAGATAGCATTATCGTCTACCCGCATTTCAGTTATGGCTTTATGCATGTAAACTATCTAAGAAACTTTCTCACACTGAAGTTTGAATGCATATATTTGTGTTATGATTAATTGTAGTTCTCGTCAGTGAGATAATTAGTGGAAAAGGCTAATCGATAATCAAATTGTTTGATTTATTTTTTAACTAGCTTTCGCCCGCGGCTTCGCTCGCGTTAAATTCGGTATAACACACCAAGCAGACCTGCAGTTTTTGCTCTTGCGCCTGATTGATTTGTAATAGCAACGCTAAGTTTTCCCTTTTCTTCCCTCGTTCTCCCTCATATCCCACTTTTTTTTTAATAAAAAATAGCCTATGTCCGTCTCCTGGTTCCCAACTATCTCTGTACCAAAATTCATCAAAATCGGTTTAGCCATTAAAGCGTGAAGAGGTAACAAACAAACAAACTCACTTTCGCTTTTATAATATTAGTAAGGATTCTCCCGATGTGACAAAATTGCTACTAAGTTTAAAGTATTATTGGTAAGGATTAAAGTTATGGACTTATTTATCTAATGGGTATCGTTAGCACAGTAAGTTGCTTGCTTATGTAGGAATAATATTGATACACATTTTATTTTTGCTGATGGGACATCATCATAATTATAACTTGCCCCGCTCTGGGTGGAGCAGGGGAAGTGTCAGACTTTTACTGACTAAAAGGCAGCGGTACTTCTTTTGAACAACCCTAAATCCCGGATATTAATACACATTGATGTGTTTTTAGGTAAACCAATGAATAATACAAAATACTGCTGCGAAATAATTCGAAAACAAATACCTTATCATCAAAACATAATCAGATAATTTAACATGGTGTCAGAATGTTAAACTGCAAATATTATGACCCTGTAGTTGACATTTAATATTAAACTTATTTTCTTTTTCAGTTACAATATGTTTGAAGTATGTTTTAATTTCTTTGACAAAGACTTTTCCATCCAATTTATTTGCCTTTGAAGTATCTTTATACTACAATATAAAAATAAAAGCAGAATAGACACAATCTTGAAATAAATTGATACGAAAGTCACTGATCTTCGCGTAATTGTGTTTTCTTTTTCAATTCCAGAAAAATGCCATTTATAAAACGTTATCACGCTCTTTGTAGCGTCGAAAAGTTAATTTCCAAATTGTTAATGTTCATTGAACAAAATAAATTGGGCAAAGTTTCAGCTGAGGATAGAAGAGATTTACTTGTGAAGTAACATCGACTTCACACGCTGCGTGTGTACTTGTAAGAAAAAAGTTTTTTTTTGTGATATTGCTATTTTGTGCAACGATGTTCACTTTTCTAAGTATTGGCACTCAAAGTGCCACTAACTTTAATTCCTGTCAGTTTGTTTATTTGCAACAGCTTGGTTCAGTATGATTGCTGAGCTGGTGCGCTGTGGGTCTCGGGTTAGGTTTCCACACGGAACAAATATTTGTATATAATAAATTTGATGATAATATGGGTGTAACTTACCTAATTAAAGATCATTTATATTTTTATATTAAAGCTATTTATATTTATTTACAGGTAGTGGTTCTGGGTCTAGCTGTTTGTTTTAACAAACATTTAAATTCCTCAAATTTTTGTAAACGCTGTGAGTGCGTTTACAAAAATTTAAACTTAAATAGGAATTTCAATGTTATACAGGCGAAATTCCTAGAGAAAACAAAAAAAAAAGGTTTTAACATAATTTAAATTATAATAAGTACTAACACAATACAGTGGACAAAGCTAGTCTTACGATCTTATTAAGACAGACAAGACGAGAAGTCAGATACATTTGTTTTCTCAAATCAAAAAATAATAAGGAGCAGTCTTCACTAGAGAAGATATTTCAGTGCCCAAGGCAAATGAGATCTGCAGACGCTCGTTCAAAAGACAGTCAATTAATGTGGACTTTACTTATGTATAATAGTTATTTTATTTTAGTTTTGATTGAAATAGTAAGAGTTATTGAAATGACACGGCCGGAATTGGTATAGAGCTGTGCCCTAACAAAAAAAATATTCATGTACATTGATGTACAGTACGTCATTTTAAAGTTTACATGCAGGGCTTTACAATCGGTTAAGTTTTATGATCAGAGAATAGGCGAGAGAATAGTAACATAGGACGATAATACGTCGCGATAATAAAATCAACGCAAGATGACAATGAAAATGTCAATCAATGCAATGTCAGAATATAAAACCACACAATCAATGAACAAACATATATTTTTTTGCATTTTCTCTCGCCTATTTTAGGGAAAAGTAATTAATGCGGTTATTTTTTATTTATTTTAAAAGGAATTTTCATATATTAATCATTACTGTGCATTATCAGGGCAGGATCCGGCCATGTCCTTTTGCGTCGTATTCCTAATACCAAGTATATCCCGTAAAGATGGGTAAAATCTTTATTCATTAAAATCGTGTGTGTTGTTTATAGTCGTGATAAAATAAAAAAGCGGTCAAGTGCGAGTCTGATTCGCGCACTGACGGTTCCGCACGAACTTGCGACATAAACGCCCATATCTTTGCGTAGACTTATAGGTAAGCAGAAGCCTAGAGTAGCCTTAGAAGGTTGATTTTATCACAGGGTGTGGACTTGAGTATATGGTTTTAATTACAACTCGATAGCTTTACGTGTTCTCGAGATAAAGGATCTTGACAGACAGTCTGACACAGGCAGACAGACGAACGGCAAAGTGATAACGGTTCCGTTTTTTTTCTCTTTTGGGATATGGAACCTACAAAAATATCCTTTTTACTGTAACTGTAAGCGGAGTTTTGCAACCAGCCATTCATTGAAAGTATTTAAAAATAAAATGTCGAATTACTTTTGCCTGTTGATTTAGGTTATCCATTAAAATAAAGGAGACTGGCAATAATCAGAGAGAAACTTAACTGCAGTATAAAAAATTAATGCTTACATTACTAGAAGTGATATCCTTACCTTCGGAGTATAAAAAACGCGCCGCCAGTCGTTAAAACCAAGAACTCAAGAACGACCTTCAGGTTCTATGAAATAATAATGAGAATCCTTCGACGGGGATGTTCGAACAACTCCTAACTTACAAAAACCAAATTTTACAGGAGGCGAAAAAAACCGATTATAAATTTTCCCAGAAGTTTTAGAAAAAATGTGTAAATGGTAATTTTATACTTAAATGGACCCGCTTGTAAGGAAATAAAAAAAAATTGCTTGGAATAAGTATTCAGCGAGATAACGTAAGATAGGAGGTATCACCAAGCTGGTGTGGCTGAAAATTTCAAGATAGAAGTAATTTCAATACTTCAAAAAAGTAACGGAAATCATTGAATTTTATTATTTCTCGTTGAAGTTTTCAATAATATTCGGCGATAATATTACAAAGCAATCTAAAAATTACTAAAAATAGACCAAATATTCAAAATAGGCGATTTTTTTGAAGATACGAGTTATTGCTTTTCTATATCACCGTCATCATCATCATATTGGTTAAGATAGGAGGTATTTTTAAAATGAAACACTGTTATAATTCTGAGAAATCAATGTTTATTCATTGCAATAGGATCACTTAGTTACTAATTTCTTTAAAAAAGCTTGTAAAAAGAAGGGAAACGTAGTACTATTAAGTACTCTGTAGGGAAACAACAACTTATTACTGACTAATCCAGTCGCAATCTACTTACGAACTCAAGCTCCTCATCACTGCAACTATGGAGCTTTACATAACAACCTATAGTATAATAATTACAATATTTAAGTTTCACGTTTTTTATAATCTAACTTTAGGTAAGTATGTACCCATTTGGCATGTATACTATTCTGTTAATTTTTTTAATGACTAATAATAACTAACGACTCATAAGACTCTCTATAAAAATATGACTAATCTTTTTCAGACTCTCCGTTTACAAACGTAAATTAACTATAAAAATTTAACACTTTTATACTATTTTAGCTTACTAGTTAATAAACATTCTGTTAAGAATATTGAAAATATGACTAAGATTGAGGAACAATTTTTTCAAAGTATAATGTTGTATTTTATATTAATTATTATCTAATATTCTAATCTAATTCTTTATGAGGCAGGTTGTCATAAAAGGAATGACAATCACGTGGCAGGACTGATTTCAACTGCTGAAGGTGGTTGTATTTTGAGAACTTTATAGGTATTGGTGCCGCATGAAGATTGGCGTGAACGGTCTGACGAATAGCAAAGCTTTTTTGGGGTAGATCCATCCATTCAGAGTCAAAATCTAGCTTGACCTGGATAGTAGAATTAGGATTGTATCGAATGGCACGGATATCCACTACTTGTGGTTCACCTGTTTTTCGGCCAGGTCTGATGCTTTTGTAACACCAAGTTTTAGGATTAGCAAAATCCTTGACGAAATCATTATCGAGTTGAACAACTTCATACGGCTGTTCTTTCCGTATTTCCTTGGTCAGTGTTGCATAATCGCTAGGCAAATGAATTTCGCGATTCTTGAGTTTTTGTTCAATATTACTGTGGACGGAGTCGCACTCCATCTGCGTATGGCCCGGCTCCAGATACTTCTGGGTAATAACCACTCCATGTTTCTTACTAAGGTCAAGTAATGCATTAGCCATAACCGTATTCCTATTTTGATAGGTGCAGCCATCGGAAAAGATAATTATCGGTAGTTTTAAAGGCAAACAATGTCTCTCTAGGTAATCCACTAAGCATGAAGCGAATGTGCTGGCTGTCAAATCCGCTGCTGTTTCATCAAACCAATAACAAGTGCAATGACGGTTTTTTAAGTTGTAAACTGTAAAATTATGACACACTAATTTAGTTTTAAAATACAATGCACTTGCAGTCAGAAATGGACATGATTTGACAGCCTCTAAATCCATTGTTAGAACTGTAGCTTCCTTTTTGTCGGCTTTGTCTTTGTCATCAGTTTTTTCTTTTCTTGCTCGGTTCTTTTTTATAACATGTACTTGGTAGTCCTCTTCGTTTAAGTTCCCGGCTTCAAACGCACAGCAAGTATCGCACTTGTCTTTCTTTAATGTGTGTAAAGATAAATTTTTACCATGAAATTTGTCTTCAAACGTATACCTGCAAACTGACGGTAAATCATTTTCGATGCAATATTTAGTATAGGATCTGTATAACTCTCTTAATGACTGAAAAATCGGTTCAAGGTACAATTTGGTAGTATCTTTTCTGGCATAATGCGAAGGCAACTTAGGAATTTTATCAAAAAACGTATTCAAATGCTGTGCTTTTACCTCATTTTCATTTGATCTAATTCGTGGTCTTGAACTATTTACTTGATTGGGTGGCATGCCAAATTCAGCGTTTTTAATCCATTGCTGCACAGTGAATGATCCCAAAGACAACGTGTTCAGAAACATTTCCCGACAAACTTGTACTTTATTATCGTTATTTTTTTCCGGCAAAAAATATTGCAAGGTACCGGTACGCCTCGAGTTCCCAGTTTTTACAGTTTTACGACCTGTGGTTAATCGTTTCACTAATGACAACACGTATATTTTTCTTTGGTCCCAGTTAAGACTTTTCCAAAAGTGGTTGTGAATATTTTTTCGGTTTTCCTCATCTATTTCACTACATCCCCTAAACTTACTCTTCCGACAAAAATCTGATTGGCATGCTTTTCCTAGCTGTCGCGCTGGTCTTATCGTATCTTGTTTTGGTCTTTCTCCTTTAGGTCTTCTGTAACCTAAGTAAATTTCGCCCTTCATTCTCATATCTTTCGCTTTATTCTTCTTCCATTCTGAACGCATTGATTTTTTTTTACGCTTTCTATTGTTCAGATTACCATAGGAGTGCTCTTCATCACTAAACCATATCGCCGTACTCGAGTCAGACAACTCATTTAACATATCTGGAGGAAAATATTCATCGTCGTCATCGTCGTTTTCAATTAATGCAAGATCAAAACAGGGCATACCTGAAAAAGTTTCTATCGCGGAAGTTGACTTGCATCGCCGGTGACATTTTTTTATGTCACCACTTGTTAAATTAGATAAAGAAAGAGACCTTTCTTTCGTAAGAGCATAGTCTGGAAGTCTCATTGCAGATTCTTGCATACAATCAATGTTGTCTTCGAAATCCTGAAATAAGGTCTCTTTTCTACATGATCTAAAAGCCTGTTTACGTAAATTACGCTCAGGAAAGTTTGGCTCGTTTTTTCTTACTGGATTTAGATTATAAGGCATTGTCATCTCTGAGTGCACTTGAGAAGAGACTAGAGAATCTAGTGGTTGCTGACTATCAAAGTTAATTAGATGTTCAGATTCTAAAATTATGCTGCCAACATTTGTGCTGCTTTGACATAATAATGTTTTCGTTGCAGATGACATGTATCGTCGACGACACTCTGTATTGATATCAGTCGTCAAATCGGACAGAGAGAGGGACCTTATATTCGAAAGAGTATTATCTGTCGGTCTTATTGCAGATATACCTATATACTCAATAACATCAGTGGTATCCTGAGTGTTTGGCTTTTCATTACAGTGCGTTATTAACCCCAAGCTAACGGCAAAGGGGATAGATTCAGCTGAAAGGTGTCTTCTCATATTTCTCGAATTTGAACAGGTATCGTCAGTCAAGTCAGATAGAGAAACACATTTTACATTATGAGATATTGGTACTGATTCCGCAACTTTTCTTAGAAGAACATCGTCATTATCATTAGTGAGCAAAGACTTTAGGGTGTTGTGAGGCAATATCTCGTCTGCTGGTTTATTTAAGACTGATTTCAAAAATATTTTCTTCGACAAGGCATTCATTGAGGTTAAAGAGGAATCAGGAGAGTTTTCTATTATCGAATCATCCGATGAACATTCGGTTTTGTTACGTTTAGCAGGACTAGAAGAGACTTCATGTTTTACTGACATTGAACGTTTTTTGAGAGTTCTATATTTTTCATTATCAAGACTGGAACTGGCATGTGGATTTTCTTTGTGGGCCGATCTTAACGAGGAATGCCGAACATTGGCGTTTTTTTCATGACCTGTGAAAAATGGACGAGTAAGTAAACCGCAACCAGAGCATAAATAATATCTATTTGACTGATTCAGTAAAACGTGCTCTAAAATGTGAAGAGAAGAAAAAATCTTAAACTTACCACTGCTTGTACTTGGACTAACATTTTCATCTATGTTTTGTTCCGTGCTGTCTTTTTCAATTTTGTTTTTTTCTTTTAAATTTGATTTTCCTGAAATAAAATAATGATCTAAAATTATCAAGATACTCATCTTTACCATACAGTATTATAATTACTTAATTTTTTAGCTTACCCCTACTGATCCTATTATTTGGATAATCATCTTGATCTTCTTTTAACAACGCAAAAATTTTTTTCGAGCGGTATCCTTCAGTATTTTTCTTTCTCTTAGACATTTTATCTAGAATAAAATAATTATCTCTCAAAATCATACTTATATTTGGATAAAATAATAATTATTCTGTTAAGTACCTTCTACTATTTAATAACTTATAATGATATAGCTCGCACTACATTTGATGCAATAAAACAAATTACTCCTATCTGACACTAAATATTTAGTTAGGTGCAATCATTTTCATTGTTGTTAGAACATATTTAACACAATAACTCCTATCTACAGCTGACTAACAGTTAAGTTATAATAGTTTACATTACGTGGCGCAAAATACAACGAATACCTCCTAACTGAACTACAATATCAGTTACTTGTAATTTATTATCCATACCAATGTACAGATTCAAACTAACTACTCCTAACTTCACTTGTGCGTGAAAATATAATAAGTTGGTCGAAAACATTATTCGAATCTGCAGGAAACAACATCTATCTAACACGCGGCAGGTACCTACTTGTTGACACTGGCATCGACTTGATTATTTTGTTTAAGACACCGATTTTAATGGTATAACTTATCTGTAAAACTTTGCTATTGTACAATTTATGTTCGATTAGCCAAAATTTTAAATAAAAACTAACATTTTAATTGAATAATTGACTAAAACATATTAACCTAAAATACACCTGTTCGAAATCTACCAATTGGATTGGCGTTTTCTTATTATAACATGAAATCAAACCATAATTATAAGTTATACATACCTTTGTTATAAATCCAAGTAAAATATGATTTGTGTTTCAGCACAATTTGCACAGTAATTTGACTATTATTTACTCAAAAACAGTTAAAAAACGTTGCAAACAGATTAAAACACCGCACTCACTGACGAGAGTCGCGCACGCCGCTGCACCGCGCACCGGCGAATGAAAGTCCTGTCTCTTTCACACTACGAGATACGCACTGTTTTTGTTTCGCTCAAGAGCGGGAACAGCTGTACTTGCGCATGAAGATAGAAGATATTAGTTCAAAGTTTTATTTGAAATGAAGTTACGAGATGTTTCCATTAGTAAGTTAGAATATATTTCCTGCCAAAATTGATTAGGGTGTAAGGACCTTAATATAGGAGATATTTCTTCGGGGCCTAGCAGCGTCCATTTTGTGAATTTAAACCTAATTCTTATGGCAATAGAAGCGCAAATCTATTCTCTATCAAACTGCTTTCAAAAGTCATTTTCGGAAAAAGTGTAAGTTAGGAGTTGTTCGAACATCCCCGTCGCCTTACTTCCTCACTAATATTATAAAAGCGAAAGTGAGTTTGTTTGTTTGTATGTTTTGTTTGTTACGTCTTCACGCCTAAACTTCTAAACCAAATAAATGGAAAAGGACATAGGCTAAAAAAAGTGAGAAAAGGGGGAGAAAGAGGGAAGAAAGGGGAGAGAAACATATTTTTTACGGACGAAGTCGCGGGCGGAAGCTAGTACCTGTATATTTAAAGTATTCCCACACTTCCAGCTGATATTACCCATAGTAAGTACACCTTAGATATCTCGGTTTTACTGAAAAATTCTTTGCGTTTACGTTTTAAAACTGGCGTTTATACGCGAGACATCTCCCAGGGGGCAGTTCATACAATATTCATACACTCGTATATAAAGCTGATTGCAGACTTAAACGGTGGTTCGGATTAGAACGAGGTAAAAGGCGTTGCGGGAATGTATGCACGTAAATGACGAGTGGAACGGATTGAATGATATTTTATGTTATATTGGTGAAAAAAGGTTGATGACAAAGATCGTTTTAAAATAAGCTGAAATTTGATTTACGCAAAAATAAAAAAAGGCAATCGAAATCCAAAATTCAAGCAATGGAAACGCGGTGGAATTACGTTTAGTCGTTGTGATCGCTTTCAACGCTTACCTAGATTTACAGAAAAGAAAAATTTTAACTACTTACTTTAGCGAGAACCACGAAGTATGAAATATCTAAAAAATGACATAGAAACTGCAAATGTAAAGGCATCTCAAAATTGGCACATACCGGCGGGCGGTAGTTTGAAAACGCTCCGTGTATTTGCGACAAATACCCCTGTTATGTTTTCTTTTGCATGGCAAACAGCTCTCACAACTCACATGAATCGATTCTGTCAAACAGAAAGTGAGACAATGCGGGAAGTGGACGTTTTCAATACGCCATTGTTTGTTGCGTCAATAAATAAAATATTTTTACGGAATTTTTGACTTTTTATTGTTTTATAGTTTGTATATTACAATGTATTTTTGACCAGGTAAAAAAAACATTTAGTTACTTTATTTTTTCATCATCTTGTTGATGTTTTTATTATCATTTATTTAAAGTAGTACTTTAAAAAACAATATAAAAAATCAACAAGATTGAAATTATTTTTTTTACCATTTTTTTTAAAGTCTGTTTGTTGTCTGTTGTTTTTTTATTCATCATTACCAAAATGATGATAAAACTAAATGATGGTTTTTTTACCTGGACTGGAGTACATTGTTTATTGTATTGCAATTCCCTGTGGTTACTAAGTCTTACTGATAATTCCGATCAATCAGACGACGTGAGCTTATTTTATCATAGGGTCTAATAAGGAAAATTTAATTTGGCCTATTGAAGTTACAAACTAATTAAAACGTTCCGAATAACCTATCAATTAAAAAAAAAATATAACATCATCCAAACAAACAACACTGATGAATCAAATCAAACTTCTATTCACAATCCCTTTCACACGTAATTAAGAACTAATAACGAGTCACTCGGCAAAATAATTTTAGCTTTTTAACCGTCACGCTGAACTTCATCAATCATCGAGAAACACGTTTGAAAAACATGACTCAAACGATTCATCACGGATGGTAATTATCCTAACTGCTGTTCGCTGTAAGACGTTTTGTGGTTCCGGTAAGTGGACCGTGGATGCTTTTGATGTTGCCTAACTTAGTTAATGTGCAGAGCTATATTTTTGGAGAATTTATGACAATCTGATAATATGCCGTGCTAAGATCAAGATAATTACTGAATTGCTTTTTTTAATAGTTATTTTGAGTTAAGGTTTGATTTAATCCGGGGTTGCGGGTTGTTTGAAAGAGATATTTCGTCTCCGGAACATAAAGGGCAATGAGGGAACATGGTTTTAGTCAGTACAAGTCTGACACTCCCCCCCGTTCTGGGTGGAGTTATTTGATGATTTCGCATCCGCAAAAAAGGTGTGATTTAATTTAGTATTGTGTTCGGCCAGAAGTATTTCGTGTTCTACTTCTTAATGTATTGTAAATGCAGAGTATTGACCGTTGATATGTGTTGTATAGAAGAATACTAAATAAATTATTGATGGACTGTATGGAGGATGAAATACGTAGGAAGGAGATGACAGGTGAGATGCAATAGAGAAGTATGGAAGTCGAAGACCCCAAATAAATTGGGAAAGGCAGGAGAATGGTAATGATAATCTATTTGTGTTGTATAGTTAGGCTAGAGTAGATTGCGCGTAATACGGTCATCTCCTTATAAAAGCGATACTTCTGTTAATTGCTGATAAAAACAAAACATCCTGAAGTAATTAACATTAAACTACAAACTCAATCCGTTTAATCTGATTTAACTAAGAAAATTTGCCTAGCATCGCACTGCAATGCGGCTAATTTCAAAATAACTTCTCTCCGAAAATTGTAAGCTTAAACGGACTTTAGACGTTCGTCGATTTACGTGACCACCTTAATTAGGCGGATAGACCTTCTTGCACCTGCGGAGAAAAGGGATTTACGGCTTAAAGAGGTACCGAGTCTAAGAACATTCGGGCGACTATACATAGCTTATTTACCTAGCCCATTCTTAAGTAAGGCCTAAATCATGCATTGAGAATATTAACTAAATGGTGATTTATGACAAAGATTCAATTTAACAGTTATTTGATATTAGTATTGTTAGAATAATGTAGAAAATAAGTTGATTTATTATTTTTGTTAGTCATTGTAAGCAATAGTATAAGTAGATGCGATGACGGTCCTTTTAAGTTGGTACGACTGTCATCGTACACCATTGACCACTAGATGGCGTTTCTTTTGAAATGTTTCCGTTTTATCAATTCCTTTTTAAATAGAATTTATATTCATAATAACGTTTAATTAATTCCTGAAATATTGCATAACGATAAATCGAATATGTAAAGCTAATCTATAATTGTTTGTGTTATATTCATATTATCCGGTTGTCCTCACTTTTGTCAATTGTCGGTGTGGCGCGTTAGATTAAAATTTAGTCTGTTATGATCAGTGTGACTAGAAAGTCAGTGGAATAAAGTATTTAGTTGAATTTAAAAGTGAGTTTTATTGTAGGAGTCCAACAGTATGAAGGTTCTAATACACAGATGCAATATGTTACAGGTGAAGCAACAATATAATAAAAATACTCCTGCAAGGTGTTATAAACATTTATAATTCTGTAAGTTAATCATATTACTTCAACTTGGAACTTAATTAAAAATGAATCTTGCTGAAATCTGTTTAGCTTTTATGCCATTACGATGTGTCTGGAAACAAAACGAGAAGGCGAGATGAGGACAAGACGTGAAATACGCCGCTTTACTGATTCTCCACAATGCAGAAGAATTCATCAGAATTCTAACCCGTGGATTGGTTGCCTACTGCACGGTACGCAAATCGGAGAACCCATCGTACAACTCAAAAGTTTTTTTTTGTGTCATAAGTCTGTGCTCTTAAAAAGTCATACATAATAATTATTATAGTAATAAAAACACACTTTCTTGTATTCTTTTAGCCCTTTCATTTGTTTTCATGGGTAAGCACATGAAATAACTAGGCTGCTATATTTGTGAGTCCACCATATTAGATTTAGGATGACGTCATTTAGCTAAACATGTTTTTTTTTGTCAAAACTGAAATTCTATTTGAAATTTTGGCTCAATTGGAAGCCGGAAAATGAGTCAAATTTCTAAAAAACAATCTGATTTTTTTACATAGTTACAAATATAGTTTCAGACAGCGACTGTTTATATAGCCTTCCAGGTGCCTATTTTACAAAATGTAATTAATTAGCAATTAATGATCAAATCTTAAGATAATACCAAATATTAATTTGAAGGTTCGCTTGTTATTATATTAAACCCAATTAAGTCCATAATGAGTAACTAACAGAGCAGAAACCTTACAAAATAAACCCCAAAACATCAAAGACAAGTCCAGTAAACACCCAAAGATTTAAACCACAGTCAACAATATAATATTTCCAAGAGGTTCATCCATAATTGTACCCAAGATCCCTCTTGTGATTTTCATCGTGTTATGAGAAAGGCTCCCCGAGCTAATGAGAATGAATTGCACTTGGCGTCGGCGAGGCCAGCATTACTTTAGAATTAGTGCATTTTTCACTCGCCCCCGCCTTAACGTGATCCATCTTAGTTTAAACTTGGATTTATTAGCGTCTTAAATTGATTTAATTATGCCTGTATAGTTTGTTGCTATTAAAGGATTAGAAAATTATTTAGCCGCTCGGGTCGATCTTTAGGTTAAGCCGCGCTTGCCTAGGTTAGTCTGTGGATAGGTGACCACCCGTTACATACCGAGTTTCCTCCGTGCCTCGGAAAGCACGTTAAGCCGTTGGCCCCGGCTGTCATTTGTAGATCTTTGACAGTCGTTACAGGTAGTCAGTGTTCCGAAAGTCTGACAACCAGTCTTACCAAGGGGTTTCGTATTACCCAGTATTAACTGGGTTGTGGAGGTCAGATAGGCAGTCGCTCCATGTAAAATACTGATATTCAGCTGCATCCGGTTGGACTGGAAGCCGACCCCAACATAGTTGGGAAAAGGCTAGGCAGATGATGAAAGGATTAGAAAATTACATTTTTATTTTTTTAAAAGCAATTGTCTGTCTATGAGCTTGTCTTTGTCTCCAGGCTGCGAAATTTTGTCTATTGTCGGGGCAGTAAATTGATAACAAAACATGACGCTTGTAATCCCCGAAGGGTTGGTCAGACGTGTACCTTATAGTAAATATTGCCACCTATTCAATTATCTTCTCTCATCCACCATGACAGGCTAACCCATTACGTAAAGTTTAAATGTCTCATATAATAAGGAGTGAGCCTATTCCCATCAACCATGCACTAAACTAGACTCCATGGGAGCTACTGAGAAATTTCTGATTGAAAATTCCAATAACAATTTGACAACAAAACAGGAATTGAACGCAAGACCTCATGAGCTGTAGGTAATTTATTTCAGAAAATAATCTTAAAAAGGCAAGATAAGGATTGTAGAGATTGGTAATTGTTATGTTAACCCTGTAAGTTTACCAAATCTAAGTGCCTTTGGTAAACTTACAACCATCACAGCAGAAATCTGTACTTTTCTTAACAATTTCGTGGTATTCACTGTATTATCCTTTTGCACGCAATTATAATGGAACTAAAATTGCACAATTATAACAATAAACGCAATATTTCGAATTACCATAAGACACGTTCATTTGAGAACTCGGAAGGTGAAAACACACAGTGCGTTTTTATGACGCGTCTGCATAATACCATGTTTTAAATAGTTATATCCAGATGTATTTATAAACCAAAAGAAACGTAAAATGATGTAAATACGAAAACAGCACAATTCCATGCAGAGGGGCCGGCTAGGACCACCACCTGCCGGGGTTGCGGGTTGTTCGAAAGAGATACCGCGGCCCCGGAACGTAAAGGGCAATGGAAGGAACATGGGTGGGTTTTATTCACTACAAGTCTGACACTCCCCCCCACTCCGCCCAGAGCTGGGGAAGTTATTTGATGATTTACCACCCGCAAAAAAATACAATTCCATATTACTTAAAGTTTCTCATTTGAATCTATATAAAGTCGATATCTCTTTAGCAATCCGAATTTATAAAAAGTATTGTTTTAATTGAAATTACCAAAAACCCAGCCAAGTTCGAGTTGGAATCGCAGACACAGGTTTTCCGCAGCATCTAACAAAATTCCAAATATATTTTTTTAGAAAACACTTCTTTACATTTTTAAAGATATATCGGTAGACATCTCACACAATTATATACGAAGATATTTTACAGTCGACCCTTAGTTGCATGTGTATTACTATATGCATGTATACTACTTTTTTATAATATACCCACGACACAGGAGAAATTCCTAGTGTGCCCCACACTAGGAATTTCTCCTGTGTCGTGGGTTAACGTTATATAAAAAAAAATTGTTCCGGAGTAAAATGACTGTGATATACGGATATACAAACTGAGATATAGACGGACAAAAAACAAATCTATAAGGGTTTTCATTTTTGCCATTTGGCAACGATACCTTAAAAAGAGATTCAATTTAAAAAAGCAAAGCCCTCAGATAACGTTTTAGGGACTCAGAAAAACTACTCAAGGCGAAAATAAAAAAGGATCCTGGATTTTTAAGGCAGAACAATGTTAGTAGGACTGTAACATAATAGATAGGAAAACTGGAGTAAAATTGGCATTTGACCGGAAAAACGGACGACGCCTTAAGGTCGTGAGGAGTGAACAAAGCTGATAGCAATAATGATATATAGAGAGGAATTTCACGTGCCATTTACTAAATGGTTGGATCACTTGTTATAGATAGGTTTTTCCTTCATAATATCTTTCTATGTTCAAGTTATTTCCGTACAACGAAAAAGTCAGGAGGCATTTGGAATTTTGGGACAACTATATACAAGACTGCATATGGATCGTACCAATCTTGAAGCAACAACATAATTTATGTGATCCCCGATGATTAGGTGTAGCCAATACTAAACTTACTTTTTGCCGATTACATTTTCGTATAAGTTATTGCGCAAACCTCAAGACAAACTATATTAAAAAATGAACTGCCTTTACTTGATTGCCTTTGAAGTTATCGACTACGATAGGATGAGACAAGTTATAGTGGGATCACACTTTACCTCATAAGCGTAGCGTCTATGTATTCCGGGTCGTCCCAAAAAAGGTGTTCAATATTCAGAATCGCGGCGGCTACGCACGTGCGTATCACTCGTATATTTCAACGGAGGACCCCCGTTCCTCGCACATGTTTATCCAATTTGGCGTAGTCTGCAAAGTTGCGAGCTCGCAACACGTGTGACGCTCAAATTAGAGATTCATATTAATTTAGGGCTTACAGTGACAGCGCTTTGCGCGCCCGCACGCTAAGACTCCGAACGACAAACTTACATTGAATTTGTAACACTTTGGTGTTGTTGTGCGGGTGTTATGTCACACCCTTTGTAAAGTTATTTTGACGATGCAGATCTTGTATCAACTGAAACCCAGTAGCTTTATGTACTTGGTTGTTTTCGGTCACTATGGGAACACAAGCTCCTAGCGATCGACGTAGATGACACGTACACACGACGACAGATCAACCTATACAAAACCAGTTTATGCTGATCTTTCAACTACGAATCGTACGCCGTAGATTTCCCGTACGACGAGATATCCGCTTAAACTGGTTTTGTATAGGTTGATCTGTCTTCGTGTGTACCTCTACATGTCGTACCTACACATACAATATTTTTTTGGGATTTATAACATCTAATGGTATATTCCCGGTGGACCAATTTTTAATAGTCAGCCATCACTGAGACGGCTATTGTAGTCAATAAGCCTGATATATAGGTGATGGATCGATTGTCGACATAACGGTCCTGCTTGAGGGGAACCACGAAAGCCGAAAAAAATAGCAAATCAAGTATCTTGACTTAGCTCTGGAGGTTGTTGACATGTGCGATATAGACTCAGCGGAATGGTTTAATTGCCAAAGGCTTTGAAAAATACCTGAGAAGTTTCTCAAGGGCTTGATTCAGAAAACGGTAATCCTAAACCCGGTTCAGATACCACAGACTACATTTTATTGTTTATTTTATACAAGCTTTTGCCCGCGGCTTCGCTCGCGTTAAATTCGAGGTAACACAGTTCCTCTTTCCTGATTTGCAGGTACCTGCTACTTGTAGTTTTTTCCCTAGCGCCTTATTTATTGTAATAGCAAAGCTAAGTTTTCCCTTTTCTTCCCCCTTCTCCCTTATTTCTCCCTTAAAAAAAGTTAGCCTATGTCCGTCTCAAGGGTGCCAACTATCTTTGTACCAAAATTCATCAAAATCGGTTTAGCCATGTAGGGGTGAAGAAGTAACTAACAAACAAACAAACTCATTTTCGCTTCTATAATATTAGTAAGGACTCACATAGAGAAATATTTAAAAGAATAAAAAGTCAGTAAGAAAAAGGAAAATACGACGTCTGACATAAACCGTAAAACTAGTCTCATTTAAAAATGATCCTCAGAATTTGCGCATTGCGAAATGGCATGAGAACTTTTATTCATATAAAACTTTTAGTACAACTGGAGCTAAGCTAAATTTAACACTTCTCGCTGGGATGCATAATTTGCAATTTAGTCCAAAAATTGTTGCAAATAACACATTCTCGTTCTACGCATCTGCATATATTCAATTTATTGTCTCTTGTCGCCTTTAACACAAATCCTCCAAAACGCATAACTACGTATATTGTTAAACAAACTCAATAAAGTTTCCTACCGGATTATCTGCATTGATATGCTGCGCAGTAACTCATTTGAATGCAAGGCACAAAATTAGCCGAAATAAGTAATTCCGGACTGCACAATATAGAACGTTAGCGAATTTGCAAGATGGTCGCTGAAGTTTCCGTGATGTATTTATGTTCGAGTTGGTTTATTTTATTTAGGTTTAATTTAAAATACAGCGAGAGGGAAATAAATTCTGAAAGCTTTATAAAAAGTATCCTGAAAGGTTATTTTATACCTTTCTATATAATTTAATTATGTGAGCTAATCTGGTGGAAAATTCACGCTTGTCATTTGTTTTGCGAGTATTTTTCATTTCTCTGATGGGAGTTAGTTATATGTTCCAACCCTATCATTGTTGTTATATCTAGCCATGCACCATGTCGGCATGTAAGTTTACAAACAGTCATCCATCATGGGTGTCTCGATTACACGCCCAATCTACAGGGTTGTCAACTGAGTGTGAGTTCTCTCTCGAGAGATGTCTATACTCCTCACAGATATGGAGTCCATCTCTATATGCAAGACGTACTCCATACACATAAATCGGGTTATGCTGTCTATACGGTCAGCAAAAAAGATAGGTAGCCTGGCTTGTTAAATATGTTGTTTTTTTTAAACCTTTGGACAGTTAGTTTGGTTGAATGCCTTAATCTCAAGAATTACTAGTTTGAATTGAAAAATCTATTAGTGTTCGAAAGCCCACTTATTGAGGAACGCTATAAGCTAAATGACATCATGCAACATTAAGGAACTATGCAGCGGGTGAAAGCGTTGGGCACAGCTAGTTATTTATAGTCAAATCAAATCATTTATTTCAATTAGACCATTACAGGCACTTTCGAAAGTCAAGAAACAAAATGAATCTACAGTCCCGGTCACAAGGCATAATAACTTGTGAAAGTACCTACTGTAGTTGCCCATTCCAAAGCGTTGATCTCTATGGAGAAGAATGGGAAAGAAACTCCATGGACACTCTTTTAAATTATAATATTTTTACAAAATCGTATTTACATCATTCATGTTGAGTTTATACAAATATGTGAGAACGATGTAGAAAGACGTGCACAGCAAGAGCGTCCAGAGTAAATAAAAAGCTAAATTTAATTTTAAATCTAAATAAGTTTAAAAATGAACCGTGGTAGCTCAAAGATGACCAGTCCCAACTGATAGCGCCCGTTCACGAACATGACGTATGGATCAGCCCCATTCAGCTCGACCATTTTGAAGGGAGCTAAATGACCCGACACACCCGCCACCATCAGCGAGACATTTAAGTGAGCATGACACTATCAACCACCAGGGCTTCGTCAAGTCAGTGATAATACATAGCACTCACATATGGGCTTAATAATTATACAATACTAGAGAATTGATTCTATACATTGCAAAGATAGTCTCACAATCTTCTGCAGCTTAAACTATAGCTTCGGATATTGAGTTTACCCCTATGCTTGTGGAGCAGGACCAGCAGGATCAGGATAAACATGACCATAATAATAAAACCCCGAGAAGGCAACCGATAGAATTTTGCCTGAATTATCAGACACGATAAGCACTTCCATTTCCCTTCAGTCATTTCTCATCAGTGGAGGTTCTTAGACCAAGTTCGATGTATTTTTGCCAACAGTCCTTTAATAGATGTAATGAACTATTTGTGGGTGTGATCCCCACGTGTTGCTCGTTTCTCCGCCTGATTCCACTTCTGATGTCAGAATAAATGGTTGATTAAGGTGAAAACCTTCACCAGAAAACCAATATGTGGGTTTTTATTAATGGGTTACGAACAAAAATAACTTTTAAAAAAAACTAGGTTATCACTTACAATAAGAATGTACTGGGCACAATTATTACAACGAGTCGTAGTACAGTTCCTAGACAAGTTTAAGCGGGCACTGCTGGCAAAGAAGAGAAGAAAGAAGGAGAGTTGGTCCGCTTCACCCTGCTCCCTAGTCGCTTCGCAGTCCGCTTGCACGAACTTAAGTCCAGACTCTGTGGAACCGTTAACTTCATAGCTAACGCTTGCGTCTCGTTGTCAAAACAGCTCTCGTACTATTTATTGACTTCGCCGATATATATCTCGGCATAATAGAAAAAACGGTTTAATTGTTTTGACTAATTCAATCGTAGCATTAAATTTTACCGCTTCAATTATCTATCTTTGTCCATAAATAAGGTTCTTACTTGTAGCTATTATAAATGCAAAAGTTTGGATGAATTGTTATCTCTTAGTCAATCACGTCAGAACGGCTGAACGGATCTGAATCAAATTCTACACAAAGATACATTTTAGTTTAAAATAGCGCATGCCTACTACTTTTTATCCCGGTCCCATGGGCATTTCCCGAACTTCACGTGGGCGAACCCTCGGGCATAAGTTAGTGCCTTCGTATAATATTGTTGCTAAGTTCGTACCGTCTGGGTCTCAGGCTTCCCTTTCGTGAGACTGTACCTAAAACTTCTCCTTAATTTTCTTCAACGGTATTTTTTCCAACAGTCCTCAAAAGCAAGCGAGACGAAACAAAACAAACGAACACAGCAAAACTCATTTAGGAAAATCCGGGCTGCATATTCGAAACACTCGTTACATCTAACGCCTCCGGAAAATCACAAAAAATATACGAAATTATTTTAAATAAATTCTTCATGGCTCGTACGCTCAATATTTTAAGTTGGGCTTAATTAATACGCAGCAACACTCCATTCGTTGAAATTAAGTACCAGCAAAATTTTATATTAATGTGCCATGCATTTGGGTAGTCTGACAAAAATCACGTTATGGGGTCCGAGGATAATGAATCGCTGAATGTGAGTTCAATGACTTGGCAATTTTGAAGAAATGAGTAATTGGAATGGCCTATTTCGTTGCCTTAATGGTAGGAAACACAGCTGATCACGTGGTCTTGATTTCGACTCCCAAGTTAGGCAGTGTTATTGGGTTTTCATTAAGAATCTCCTTGAAGGCTAGATTTGTGACCGGTTTATGATAAAAGGGTCGCCCCTAGTATATGGGACTTAAACAAACCGAAACCGAACAAGGCGAAATGTCGGTATACTATTAGGTACACCTCTACTTAACCCTTTCAGGATTACAGGTGCCATGTTATGTATGAGGGATGCAAAGATTAATAATGTTTAATTTTAGCAACATGGTGGCTCTATTAAATGTAGTAGCGCGTTGAAAGTAAACGCACGGATCACTTTTCAGCTGAAAAATCTTAATCCATTTTAGCTGATTAACTTCTTACAATTATAATAGTTTTTTTTTTATATAACTATTGTAACCTGAATGAACAATTAAATTAATTAACTATTTTGTATGACTTTCGGCGGGACATTGTACGGATTAAATTTTATACAACATCATAATATTGTACCCTGTGTTCACAAAATGAATGAAAATTAAAAAAAATCATCAACTTTCTTTTTTTTAAAACAAATGTCATGTACCAAGAATCTTAAAATCTTCATCCTGCAACACACAAATCCGTATTATCCTCAAACACATTTCACAAAATCATACTTTAAAAGCTAACTGACCATTTATTCAAAGTCCCTTAATCCGTAGTTTGATAGCACATCCAGTGCAGTATTCAGGGAGGCATATAGACGGCAGTAGGGGTTCAGTCTCGAGGGCCGTCTGCCGTAAAGTATCGTTTAATGACGTGTAACGAGCGTGGTCTCCGAGCGTGGTACAGAAGTTGCATGTACATGAAAAAAGCGGAAAAGGGCAAATCTCGGTATAGTTCGGGTTCTGTAAAGTTTTTTCTGGTGCTAGCTGCTGGTTGTGAAATTCAGTGACCATTATACAAGTTTCTCGCAGAATTTTCTTGCTGTGTGATAGTTCTGTGATCTGTAAAACTAATTCGGTGTTGTAGTTTTAAGGATTGTCAAATTTTTGTGCCAATCCAGTTCTTCATCTTGACGATTGTAATATTTTTGATATCTATTTTTTTCCAATTATTGTATCTTTGGGGTCAAGTTTAAAATACCGCGGCCCCGGAACATAAGGGGCAAAAGAAAGAACATGGGATTGTTTTGATTTAACAACCTCAAAAAAAAGTCGAAGTATTGTTTCTAAAAAATATTTTAATCAATCGTGTAATTTAGTTCAGAGTACTTTTTTAGATATTTAGGTGACGGGACCCTAAAACTGCCGAGTATCTACCAAAATGGAAGGGATCTAAAGCGGCGATTTGTTGGCGACATTTTAAAGAACGATTTAACGTATAACATATTTCGTTATCCAAGTAGGTTGTATAATGAGCTACGGTTTTCAATTTGCCGGATTCAACATTTCACATTTTAAAACAACAAGTCCTTGTTGAAGGTCCCAACTTTTTTACCATTAGAATTATAACAGCCAACTATTGTTCACGTAATTAGTATCACTTTATTTTGCTGCTAATTCCCAGCTTTCATTTCTTGAAATAAAAAAACGGGCAAGTGCGAGTCGGACTCGCACACCGAGGGTTCCATATAAGCTCGACGGTCATATCTTTTGACTGCGTAGATTTAGAGGGTTGATGGTATTTTCACAGCTGCAAGGGACCACAGACTTGAGTCATAAGTTCAACTCGATACCTTAACACGTTTTCTAAATAAAGTATCTTGACAAAAAGACGGACAACAAAGTGATCCAATAAGGATTCCGTTTTTTTATACGTAGTTGAAAATCAAACTATTAATAAAAACAACTCACCATTTTTCATGAAACCATAAACCACTATGCTTAAAACTATTAAATTCCCATTTTCGACAAACTCTTTTCATTTCATATCTAATAAAATATCTTTATACCATGTCACGGTTGGTTACATACCAAAATACGATGAAATAAAAAATAATTGCTGTGTGAAACGTCCGCTCCTCCATCATGGTGGGTTATTCTGATATGAGCTTCAGGCTTGTGGAAACTATAATTTTCAGCTGTTGATGTAAGTAAAAAGTGAGTTGTGAGTAGTGTTTTTTTTTTTAATAATTGTCATAAGTTTTATGTCTTCATATCCAAAATTAAGACAAAGAGTAATGGTAACATCGCACCTGTTATGTCAAAGGTTTGGGCAGAGGTGTACCTAAAAGAAATATTCATGTTAATATCGAGGAGGTGAAGAACAAAACCTCACTTTTCCACTTTTTCTGATTTTGGAGAAAACAGTAAAATGTAAATAACTAACTGACTACAACATCTACATTTTGTTTTACTTGTGTCATTTAAAGTATGTTTCAGTCAATCTGTTGTACCAAATGACTGATAAAAATGATAAGAATCTTAGCTAAGATTTTGAAATTAAATTTGGAAATGTGAGGTTTTGATTAAATATTTTTGGAAAAGTGTGGTTTTGATAAAGACTTCTGGAAAAGCGAGGTTATGATATTTACCAAAAAAAAGGTGTGGTTTTGAAAATGACTGAAAAGATAATCTTACTTTTAAAAAATATATTTTTGTTCTCATGACTCTACGAGCTTTGGCATATTCTTATTTTAATCATCACAACCAGTGCCTCCTTACTATTATTTTAAAGTATTATTATTTAAGCTTTATGACAAAATCACTCATCATTTTGATTATCACCAAATCAGTATCTAAATTCTTATAGTGTTGGTGTCAGGTTGTCAAATAGGTATTATAGAATATATTTAGGTTTATAAATAAAATTCCCGCTCAAATTGATG
The DNA here is from genome assembly GCA_905475445.1 of Ochropleura plecta. Classification (NCBI taxonomy): domain Eukaryota; kingdom Metazoa; phylum Arthropoda; class Insecta; order Lepidoptera; family Noctuidae; genus Ochropleura; species Ochropleura plecta. The sequence continues at coordinate 11,864,505 of FR997731.1, read as the reverse complement.
TAAAATGTCACTCACTTGGAAGCTGATGACGTCCTCGCCGTGGCCTTGTTTTTGTACCACAATTGTTGGTTACAACCTCAGCAGTCCCGTCATCCATTTCAATAAAAAATAACAGTAAAATTGCACTTTATTACTTAGATAAACCACCGAATACAAAAAGTTCTAATCAGAAAAACTTTGACTACTTGATAGTTTTGACAACTTGAAAAGTAAGTTAAAACGTCAATCAACTGAAAAAATGTTGCCACACTTAAGACAAAACTAAAATAAACTATTTAGCAAAAAGTCCATGCATTAGAAGTTTAACACCTTTATTCTAAAATCAACGTTTTTATGTGGTTTTGAAGAAGTCTCAGTGATACCATTGAATTTTACTCCAATAAAGTGAGCTTTTGAAAATAATCAAGGGAGACTGATTGTTTTAAAGTATAAATTGTGGTTTTTTTCGAAACTCTCTATTTCAAATGAAAATTTATATAAGAAAAGAGGTGTTTTTGATAAGGTTTTACTTATTTGCTTTATTCTATTTAACATCATTTTGCACATCCACTAAAAAAACATTTTTGTTTAAAAAAAAAAGAGAAAAGTGAGGTTTTGATCTTCACCTCCTCTCTATTACAAAGGTCGTGAAAAGTTTGTAGTTCACAGCGGAAAGGGGACATTTTTACTTCGGGTTGAACTTGTGGTGTAACATAATTTCTTGTTTTTTGCAGAATTGATCCGCTGACAAGACCTATGCTAACAAAGTTGTCAAAATCCAGTTGAAACAATGTAAGTGTATTGTAGAAAATAATAATGATGATATTAGAAACTTTAAATCTTTCCTATATTTAAAGTCAGTTAAAAACCTTAGTATTATATTACGTTCATATGTACCTACAAATATGTGCATTATCACTAGAAAACCGAATCCATTTTCCGATCCCACATTCCGTTAGCTGAAGTGCTAAAGTAAAGTTTGCGGATTGAATCGAAAAAACATTTCTATTTAATTTTACTTCACGCTTTATCCAAGAATGGTTTTTTTGCGGATGGGAAATCATCAAATAACTTCTCCCACTCTGGCCGGAGCGGGGTGTGCGAGTGTCAGACTTTTACGAATTAAACCCCACCCATGTGTCGTCTTTTGCCCTTTATGTTCCGGGGCCGCGGTATCTCTTTCGACCAACTCGCAACCCCGGCAGCTTCCAAGTATGGTATTCAACAAAATTGGAGTAGGTATAGCATGCATTGTGGTTTCTAGGATACCGAATAGTAGAACTTTTTAGAATTGAGAACGTTTGTGAAAATAAAAGTACTGACTAGTGTTTTTAAAAGTGTTCTTTATTAACATTATCAGATTAAAATTTTCTTCACTGGGTTTAGGTTGGCTTCTAATCTGCCCGTATGCAGCTAACACCAGTATATTACATGAAGTGACTGCCTATCTGACCTCTACAACCCAGATTGTGCTTCAAAACCGAAAGTAAAAAAAAAACTAAGTTTGAACACCGGCTTACCTTTGAGCTTGTATTAGCTATTTCTTCTCAGAGTATTCAAATAGAATACACCTAACTCATCTAGTTAAAAAATAATAAATCTAAAAGCTTCTTAATATCTGACTTAATAAATTAAAAAACCAGCTAAGAATTTTGGAACAAACATGTGAATCCTGGCTTCGGTCATTTTGCAAGCAATTTTTCTTATTCTTGTATAGATTCTTTTTTACCAATTCGTTGTGAATGAGTGGACATGGTTGGCCTTGTAGATTCTTAGACACTTGCTAACTTTTGTTAACATATTATTTATTCAACATTTTGTAAAGTAGCATTGACTTATTGTCGAGCCTATACTGTCCTCTCATACTCGTACTAACGCTGCACGCTGTAACAACAACATTGTAAAACCAAATGATTTTAAAAGAGTAACCATGGAGTTTCTTGCCGGTTCTTCTTCATAGGAAACGACTAACCCGAACCGTGCATCTTTTCTCGTCGTTTTATAAGTGCCCATGTAGGCCTATGTGAAATAAAAATATTTCGATTTTGGTCTAAATAATAACATACCGAGTCACCTCTGATAGTCAGTGTCCCGAAAGTCTGATAACCAGTCTTACCAATGGGTATCGTATTACCCAGTACTAAATACTATGGAGTGACTGCCTATCTGACCTCCATCACCCAACTGGGTTGTGAAGGTCAGATAGGCAGTCGCTCCATGTTAAATACTGGTATTCTGCTGTATTTGGTCAGACTGGAAGCCGACCCAAAGACAGTTGGGTAAAGGCTAAGCAGATGATGACTTTTAAATACAGTATTTCTACGAAATATCCTACTAATATTATAATCCTACTAATATTATAAATGCGAATGTTTGTGAGAATGGATGTATGGATGTTTGTTACTCTTTCCCGTCAAAACGGCTAAACGGATCTTGATGAAATTTGGCACTGAGGTAGATTATAGTCCGAAATAACACATAGGATACTTTTTTTCCCGATATCACGGGGCCAAAGCCGCGGACGCCAGCTAGTGTACTATAGAACAGTAAAAATCGAGTGATAAAGCTAGAACGGGTTAGAAATAAGAATTTATAACGTGATTGTCTGGACCGATACCCGTGCACCCGCTAATCAAAATCATTAGAAATTCAACATTTTCCATCGGAATGATTTAATCTCGAAACTCCAGGCTGCACAATCTCATTATCTCGTCTCGCTCGCCACTCAGCACGAGACGACTTTTTCGTCAATTTGCATACGTAATTAATTAACTTTTTTTTAGAGAATGTTTTTCTTTTTGTTCCCACAGCAGGTGGACGAGATAAAAGTGTTGTGCCTGAATACGGGTACGACAGATGTTTGCTTGAATTTCATACAGTCGGTATTTTTAAAAAGCTGAGAGGCTGGTTGTTTGAACAAAATAATAGTCATTAATAAAATCGTTTAATCAAATTGAGAACTAATTCGATTAATTATTATTATTAAGCATTTATTTCAGATAAGAAAATCCATAAATTGTTAGTAATTAAATTAAAAATAATATCAATGACATCAAATTGATTGATGTCATTAATGACATCAATCAAATAAATTTGCAGTTTTATAAATAATTGGACATGATGGAGTGATATTTATATTATTTTGGCGAAAGAAAATATTTAATTTCAAATACGCTCAAGGAAAAGCAAAAGTCTTATTTTAACAAACCATTGGAATAAATAATTGAAATCTAGGACATTCAAAATGCAACAAAATTCACTTAAAAGTTTCCTTTGCTTATTGAAATGCTCATGTACTCCATATTATATCGACATAACACAAGAAGCCTCAGACCTCCGCTCATCCTCTAGGGGTCTGTTAAATAATTTAACAAATTGGTTCTCAAGGTAAGTTTAGGGCTGCTCGCATGACCACACACCCTTTCAGCGGCGGAAGCCTCTAAGAGGCTCGCCAGACATCGCATTCCGTAGGGACGAAGATACAGGCGGAGTTCTTGTTGAGGATGTTGTATTTGGAGTTCTAAAGCAGTGTGTATTGTCGCTTTTTTTTGTATGAGGGATATGTAGGACTGATGTTAGTGGTGACGTCTGTCTTACTTTTAACAGTAAACGTCTTTCGTGTTATATAATCGTGACGATCATATTTTGTACTTAATCAAATAAATATAAGTTCTACATTAGATCATTTCAAATCTCTTCTCTTCTCAAATGAAATGATCAATGAATGACTGATAATCAGCTCTTTTTAAACGCCAACATCGCAAGAGACAGTCCCCAAAAACGCACGCCCTTCGCAACTTCCTAGTAATTCAGCTAGGAAGAATAAATGGCAAAACAAACTACCCAGCAACACATCTGTCGGTCAGGTTAGAAGAACCAGATTCTTTACAATTTCATTTTTCACAAAGTCAATTTAAGAATCCATTAATTTATTGTCACATGTCAGCTAGCAAACACTAATTAAATAAAAAAATAAAATAAAAATAAATAAATCAAGTTTAAATAGTCTAGTTCTGGTTTAAATGGTTTAGCTTTAATAGACAGTAAAGTATTTATTATTTCCTCTTCTCAATAAGGATTATTTTCCGTACAGTTCCAAACCATTTGTCATCAACGGGAATACCAACGTAGTAAGAACACTAGCATGCGGTTGCGGAGTAAAATTACATCAAATCAGTTGAATTATTAAAAAGATTCAGTACAAGCTTCATAGTTCGCGAGTTTATTGGGGTTTATTGTCTTAAGACTTGCCATTATCTTATACTTGTTAAAGATAGAACATTCGTTTATTATGTTTTCTACATTAAGTTTTTGTAAAAAAGTATTTATTTTCTTAATTATTATTTTTGTAGGTGACCTCGTAACAATGTTACCTATTTAACCTAAAGATTGACTTGTAGAAAATATTGTATGTGAAGTTTAAATCGTTTTTTTTTTAAATTCAAATAGACCTACATGGGCACACATAAAACGTCGAGAAAACGCGCACGGCTTGGGTTGATCGTTTCCTATGGAGAAGAACCTGCAAAAACCTTCATGGTTACTCTTTTAAAATCATTTGGTTTTACAATGTTGTTGTTACAACATTAGTACATAAGTATAAAAGGACAGCGTAGGCCTGAATATTACAAAAAAAAAACAAACTATGTATATGAAACGAGTGACACATTTGCCATAAGTACTGTAACTGTTCAGAAAAAAGGTTGTATAAATACGTGATTTGACAAGTATTATTAAAAAAACTGTTTAATAAAACTCAATAAATTCATAAATAAAGTTGCAAAACATTAAAAAGAAAAGTGGTGTTGTTTATGAATTGTCTTTGGACTACATGAATTATGCGCGTTAAGGTGGCATAGCGGACTGAACAATAAGCCTACCTGTAAAATATAGCCAAGTTTCTCTTTCCTGTTTAAGTAGCCGTATTAAATTTCTACAAAAACAACAACAAGAAAAAAACATTTTAAAACAAAATACTTCCGTTTCCAATAACCTCAGGTTAATATCTCCTTAAGCTTAGTAAAGGTTGAGTAATTCAGGAACGCACCTTAGAACGGTTACCGTTGCCGGTTGGTAATTAATTTTCAGGGGATTACTCTACAAATGCCGGGGATAAAGAAGGTTCTAGTCTGGCCTTTGCGCGCTGTGTCGAATTAAACAATTTTGCCTAAATAAAAATACTTGAGACTTAACCATTTAGGTAATCTTTTTATTTTTACCACGACCAACCTTTCTCTCTAACCTTTTACTTTGTTTTTTTTTTTGGAGTTTTTTCCGTAAACAATAGAAAAAACCTTTTATCAAATACTTTAAGATGACTTTCTGCATCAATTGGGTACCTACCCTAGTTGAATTAAAATTAACTTTCAAAGTAAGATGAGGTATGATGGGCTACATTAACTGGTCATCCCAGTTAATGCAGCCCACCGTACCTCATGGCTTTGTAGGCAAGCATTATCTACTTTAAAGCCATAGCATAGGTACCTGTAATTTCAGAAGGGTTGATCAGAGGTAAACTTGAGGCACCCACATTTCGCCAGTCATATTTCATTGTCATGTATAAGGGGTCCTGTTACTATCCGTTCCGGGGGGAAGGGTTGGGGGGCTGTTGCCATCAGCGGCACACAAGACTCCATTATAAAAGAATTCTGATGCCAGTGCCAATAACAATTTGCCAGACTTGGGAATCGACCTAAAGACCTCATGCTCAGTAGTAGTGCTTGCGCTCACTAAGCCAACGAGAGAAAGTATTGTTTACTATTGCAAGAAATTGTAGCCCACAAACACGGCATTTTCCTTTTGAAAAGGTTTTGTAGAATTCAGCACAATCCCTTTCAACAAATCCAGGTAGAATTGATTCCCCACAACGGTTCAGCGAGCCGAGAATTTACTGGTTAGAGCATGTTCTTCCAGGAGTTTCACAAAGATCAGACTGTATTTTGGGCAATACAAAACGTTGAATGCAAAAGATAAGTTAATGATTCAACGAAGCTCGAGTTATTGGCATACAACCGTTTTTGCTGATAACTACATATTTCAAAGAGCAAAAAAAAAATGCTTTTTAAAACTCACACAAATAAACTTAAACGACCCTAGAGCTAGATGACTCTATTTTATTCACAAAACGAAAATAAGACATCACCTAGCAAAATTATGCAGTGTCACCAAACTTCAAAGAAAACCAGGGCGACAACCGCAAACGAAAATGAATATCTACTAAAGTTGCAGTAAAGCGAAGTAAAATAAAAAAATAAACACACTACATTCAATACAAACAAATCTGTCTGAGGCGTCGTACTTTCAAGTTCTAGTCTCACGAAAGCTTTTTCCACCTATCCTCTGAACAAACAAGGACGCCCACAAAAAACGTTTCTATGCAAATAGGGGCAAATAAACCGTGTGTGAGTCACTTGCAAGGGATGTAGGGCAGCTAGAAGTGCTTGTGGTGGGATTTACTGCTATGTTTTGTGACGTGGAAGTAAAGCTGGACGAAATAAATTTTAGGTGGAAATTGATTTTAAGTTGGTTTACAACAATGCGCAGAATGAAACAATATTATGAAATCAAAAGTCATTTTTCAAACGAGGCTGATGTACAGTACTTTTTGAATGTCATTTCACAAGACAGTCTTCCAAAACACTACTTCAGAGCTATAAATAAATAAATAAATATCTTGGGACAACTCACACACGGCTATCTGATCCCAAGCTAAGCAGAGCTTGTGTTATGGTAACCAGACAACTGATATACATACTTATATAATTTATAAATACATACATATTATAGATAAATAATTCATATTATAGATAAGCTACTTCTTTTTCCCAGCGAAGGGCTGGGAAAAAGAAGTAGCTCTGAAATGTTTGATAAACCAGAGTTTATACAGTAATATCCAAATATATGTACACTTAACTACACCGCATCTTATCACTATCGCTGAGTAGGCTTTGTATAACTTACTTTATTACAAATACATAACGAGGTATCATATTAAGGTTGCAATCCCATTTTCTCATATTATATTGAAAGTACTTCCACAAACACTTTATTTTACACCTAAAGAATAAGTATAAATTAACCAGTCTTGAACATCGCCGCAAAGTAACCCGACAATCGGATTTATATTGGTTACATAGCAGTGTACTTTGGAATTACACGATTTAACTCCCCCACCCCCATTCTATCATCGGACAAACAGAGATACGGCGAAGCGTCACTGTAATAAGATCGAAGTCCCATGGACCCGAACTAAGCGCTTTGCTTCCACATTTCTTGTACGAACCACCAGTCTGTAGAATTCAATTTCTTTGTTTCTCGATTATTTAAATTTGGATTTCTTTATAGTTCAAGTGAACCGGTTTGTTTTAGGCAAGTACGCTCCGGTCCACCCTAGATAGACTATCTTCGCGGCGTTTTAAGCGTGATCCGCCCAAACGGAAGCTTTTATGTGTGAAAAAGAAGTGGTATTAACCTCTCTTGCTGTTAAGGTATATTTCTCATAATTTAATTCAAAATTCCTATGAATATTCTTTGTCACAGTAATTCAAAGTTGTCTGCTAAAACTTCTCAAATAGAAAAAAATATGCATTGCATGTTTCCCAGTTCAGGTCCATTAGCTATTCGCATAAGCTACGCTTCTGCCTTCAAATCGGGGTTGTAATATATTTAAGCACCAGCGTAGTAGAAAACCAGCGTTATAGATTTATTTATTTTATTTATTTATTTATTTATGTACACACAAAACAATGTATAAAAAAAGTACATAAGGAAAAAAGAGCACAAAGGTACTGCTTATTTCATAAAGAAATCTCTTCCAGCAGATTTCCTCATTTTACAGACGTTAGTTTTAGAGGTACTTATACAACTTCCAGCATCACACTAAGTCCCTGTAAAGCACCTTCTCTGCCACAAGATCGCATTTTCGGCGGCGTTTTATACGCGACGCATGCTTGATTCCCACTATACATATTTATGATGTCGCCTGGTTTGCCAGCAGAGAAGCGGGAAAAGAAAGAATTTTATGGACTCTTACGTAGGTGACCGTGCAACAATTACGTGGGCCTCGTTTATTACGGTTCTGTAAAGTTTTTATTATCTCTCAAGAAGTCGGATAGACCTTGTAAAATATTTATATTATGTTGTGCTTTGAATACCTATCAATGATGATGGGTTTTTTGGATGGCAACTCCATTAACTAGTTAAACATTAAAGGTGGAATTTCGGGGGACTATCTTAAGTATGTTTTGACATACTTAAGATAGTCCCCCGATGATTGAACGAATGATTGACGAACTGATTTTGGCAACCTTTTAATTAAGACTTTTGATTCTGATTGTTAGTATTTTTTTTTTCAATTTAGTAGGAATATTATTTTCATTGATGAAAAATTGTATATAAGAAGAGTAATTTCAATGACTAAAGTTAGCTAAGAGGTAAGAGTAAGTTTACCATCAAAGGTAATATATCGAAATTGAAGAGCAGTGGAAATGCGCTAGTCGCAATTTGATTCCAAACGGATATTCGGATAAGTAGAGCAAACACTTCTTGGGTTAGAACGTCTTAAGACGAACAGTTCACAGTAGGAGTCAGTAGTTTGTTCAATCAATCGCAACTTGTACGATGGATTGTGTACTCGATAGTACCGTTTCGCGGCTTCGGCATTGAACTACTAATATTGGAATTGTTTTGTTCGAAATTGATGCCTTTTGTCTGCGAAATGCAGTAGATCGTTCCTTCTGGGGATTAAACGTTTGATCGTCTTGTAAGTACGAATGTAGCGGATATGAGAGAAGTATTATTGATGCACTAGCTGGTGCCAGCGGCTTCACCCGCGTGATCACCTAAAAAAAGTATACTATGTGTTATTCCAGACTATAACCTATCTCTGATGATTTCGTTAGCGTGAAATTTCAGAGTTTCTATATTTTCACTTACACCTATATGTTACATCATATAAGTTACATCACATTATTAAATAACAGTATCATTTCTAGACGCCACTTGAACTCTAACTTAACAAACATACTGCATTATTTACATTCTCCAGTACCATTTCACTTACAAAGCGTGCAGACGTAACCAAATGTACTAGCAGTCGTCGGAACGTAAACATTGTTCACATCGCTAATTTACCACAGTACAAAGGAAAAACAAACGTGGAATAAATGCAGGTATTCCGCAGATTCGGCCTTGCTAGCGGACATTCCCACGAATTTTCCAGTAAGCCTATGGACACAGTAACATAGAGGAGGTGTGTACACAAATATAAAGGTAATCGCTGCGATATGTACTTTTCCATTTAATCCGAGGAACTATGAAAACAGCTTTCAACGATCAAATTTTGTTTGGTATTTCTAAAAATTGTGTTAGGTTTGCGTAGGATTGTATTTAAGTGGATTTTCTAGTACCAACCTACAGTTCTTTTCATTGGTATTGGTTAAAATTCTGAACGGTTTTGGGTATTTCGGATGTTTTTTATTCAACTTGTTTATGTTAGGATTATGGGTAGGTACCTAATTGTTAGGTGCTATTCATTCCTATGTACCTTTTATTTATCAAGTCTTTTGTAAAAAAAAAATATCAACGAATATAGTTTAGTTTTTTTGTAATAACTGAAAAATTGGAAAACAAGAAAATACAATGAAATTCCAAAGTCGTCTTAACCCTGAAGTACGAAAGAAACCCCCTTTTTTACGGAGCGACTGGGCAAAGCGGGAGGCTGTGTCAGACTTTTACGGACTAAAACCCACCCATGTTCCTGCTTTTGCCTTTTATGTTCCGGGGCCGCGGTATCTCTTTCGAACAACCCGCAAAATAAACCACGGATGCAGCAATATACAAAAATAACAAACTTCTATTTTTAAGATCGCGCATCGTGACATCTGTGTGCTTTTTACCATTAAAACCAAAGATGTGTACACGAAAAAAGAACACGCACGCAATTTATCACCATTTTCAGGTGGTCCTACAATAAAATTTATGTTGCTGTTACAAATGTGTGTGCTAATAGAATGCGTAGAATTTACATGGTGTTTTCACAGATTTCCAAAAATTCAAGCCATGAGTTTTTTCTCCTTTGGGTGCAGCGTTTTATGGGAATGTCTTTTGTGTACATGGATACCAGGGATTTGATTACAGATTTTGTGCAGTATTTTTAAAGATTTGTAGTATACTGTTGTATTTGTCCTATTGCAGCTGTGCTGGAAGAGATTTCTAAATGAAATAAGCAGTACCTTTGTCTGTATGTATTTTTTCCATAATATATGTCTTGTGTGTACATAATTATATGTGTTTTGTGTGGACAATTTTATCAGTTGTTTAACTAGCACAAAGCTTTTTTTTACCGAGAGAAAAATGAATTAATTGGATACTAATATCCAAATAATTAATTTTTCACTCAGTTTAGACTGATCCAATGAATTGAGATTACAGTCAGTATCTTTCATTTGCCTAGCAAATGATAAAAAAAAGCTTTGTGCTAGTTAAACAACTGATAAAATTGTTCATTTTTTACTTTGATGCATAATAAGTGAGAATTTTTACTTAAAGTAAAGATGTCGAAAGAAAGACAAATATAAACAATCACTGAATTTTAATGCTTACTTTGAGGGGTGGATCGAAATGGGTCGACAAAAGAGTTCGTGGTTGGAATTGGGGGAGGCCTTGGCAAAGCAGTAGAGGTAGATAAACAAAAAAACATGAATCATTTGATATCTACTTAAGTAATAAAAGTCAATGTTATAAACACCGATAAAGTTTCGCAACTCGACGCTTAAAGTTACAAAAGATTTAAAGTATTTTCTTCAGCAAGATACAAATTTTCACAACAAATAATTGAGATTTCAGCAAAATTGCGATTAATTAAAATAGCTTTCTATGCTCGAAGATTCACGCTTCAGAGTATTCAATATTATTTATTATTTTACTTAAAACGATTCTCCATAATCTTGTTTAAATTAACTTTGAAAGTAGCTTAGAGAATCAATTAGTTATTTATCGGCATCTTTAAATTGCTTTTTCTATAATTAGGTTTATGTTTTTGGCAAAATGTGGTTTCTTTTGTAGCAAAATTTAAAAGTTATGGTTTGTAGGGCGATCTTTGAACACAGTTTTAAAACTTATTACGTTACAAACAAGGTGGTTCCTTGAAACTGCTCCTACGTCAGTTTTGATACGGAGTTTTAAATACTGAGAACGGTAACTGTCAATGTCGATATTTTGGTAGGGAAAACCAAATAAACCAAAAAATAACTAAACTAACTAAGAAAATAACCAAAGAGCATTAATCATATTGTCTAAATTGGTCCACCATGATGATCATTCTTTTCATCACCCCGCAAATGGTTTATTTTTTTTATACGCTTTTTTTCCGGTAGGAAATCATTTAATAATTTCCACCGCTCTAGGCGGAGTGGGGGGGAGTGTCAGACTTGTAGTGACTAAAACCCACCCATGTACCTTCTATTGCCCTTTATGTTCCGGGGCTGCGGTATCTCTTTCGAACAACTCGTAACCCCGGCAAGCGGTGGTCCTTGCAAGCCCCTCTGCTTCATGGAAAATGATCTTGTGAGCGGATTGACATAGTCACTACATAGTATAAAACAAAGTCGCTTTCTCTGTCCCTATGTCCCTTTGTATGCTTAAATCTTTGAAACTACGCAACGGATTTTTATGCGGTTTTTTTTAATAGATAGAGAGATTCAAGAGGAAGGTTTATATGTATGATGCTTTACGCTGTGACTCTTAGGAGGTGAGCAGCGGGTGAAACCGCTGGGCGGGTCACTAGTAATTAATAAATCTTTCTACAGGCCGCACTGTCAAAAAAAGTCCCCAACAAATTACCAAAAGAGACAGAATTACACCAAATCGCTCACAATGAAACAATGAACAAGCCGAAGGAAATTAAGTTTCCAACAGTAGATGTGAAAGACAGAAAACGTTCAGTATAATTGCCGTGCGGTTAACTGAGGCCGTCCGGTATTATTCGAACAATGAGAGCGCTGGCTGGAGTGACCATTTTGCTTCACTTTTAGGATCATAAAATATGAATGCAGTTTTCTACGGCGTTGAAGGGTTGTTATTTATGAATGAGCAAAGGAATCGAGCATGTTAATTTTATTTGAACGACATTTTGATTTGCTAGCAAAATAAATTCAGTTGAAAATGAAAAAATGTTTATTGGTTTCAACAAATTCTCTTACTTTACTAAGTAGTGATTGGAGCCTCCTTTTAAGCTGAAAAAGCCTGTATTAGGAGACTCCGCTCTTCCGTGCATTGTTGGTATTAACTAAAAACTTGTTTATCAATAAAACAATAATAAAAAAATAAACTAATCAACGACAGCTAAATTATGGTAGTGAAAGTGTGTACATGATGTTTTCAGTTAAAACAGTTTTATTGCTTTTTTTACATTTTGAATGACTCACAAAATGCATTATATTTAACAAAGAGCACACCAGAAGTTTTAAAGTTAAAGCACTTGCTGGCCTAACCCACAAACCACATTTTACTAGGAAAAGTCATTGAGGAAAGTTGCCATAGTTACTTATGACATTTGGCAGGCGGGTTGTAATCACAGTTTTCTGCATATTTACGTAACGGTGCCCAGGGCACACACAAACAGCCTTTTTGAGCCAGTAGGCTTATGTTAAGAGGTTGCAAGTGCTTATCCTCTGAGTGCTAATAACGAGCTCAGCTTACTATGGCCTGTTAACTAGCATCCATGAGATCGTGTGTGTTCTAATTTGAGCAATCATTATTCAAATATTCGATCGTCGCGCTGACAGTTGGCGTTTTTTGGAACAAAATATGATCGTGTCGTTCGTTTTTGTAAATGCACGGCCCTCAAAACCAACAAATATTCCACTTAAGGTAAATTTATTTTTACGTATTATTTCATACTTAAGACTTTTCCTAAAATTAAATTTAGAAAAGATGGTAACCCTATCGTTGACGTTTACTCACTGAATACAGAGTCGGAGACAAGATAAAAATGGTTACTGTATACAACGGTAATAATAGGCATCGTTTTGAACAAGCGACGTATTGTCTACAGCGGAATGACGAAGGTTTATTTATTTGAAGTAAATGCTATTAGTAAATACTATTATTAATGAACCTAATAAAACGAGTTCACAGGGACTTCCAAAGGGATTTTTTCAAATGACTTGTTAATATTAAAGAGATTGACAGTCAAAATCTAGGCGATATCGCAGTAGTGGTCTTGAAAATAGAGTGTTCTGTCTCCTATTGATCTCCTAGCTGGTACAAAATGAAAGTTATATGAGTAGATAGTTGAGATATTAAGATGTTATGATCTATATATTATGTTAGGAACACAAGACATTATTGAACAGTACACTCTTCAATAATGTCTTGTGTTTGTGGCCCGGAACATAAAGGGAAAAAGAAGAAACATTGGTGGGTTTTAGTCACTAAAAGTCTGACACTCTCCGCCCACTCCGCCCAGAGCGGGGGAATTTATTTGATGATTTCCCATCTGCAAAAAACGGAGTTATGTAAGCAGGGCACTAATATTTAAAAAAATCAGGACAACAATAAACATAAATTAAATAAAAATATGTATGTATTAAAACCATTTAAAAAGAGTCAACATAATTAATTCATTTAAATTTATTTTTATTACGCCTCTTACTATCAGTAACATGCACCCTTCAGCACTTTTTCTGAAAATGTTTTTCAAACCCGCTAGCGTTTTAAAGTCTGCAGATCACAAAAAATAACAAAGAATAATGGTGACCGCAGACATGCTATAAATATGTTGGCATAACGTTGTGAATAATTTAACCAGGGTTTGGCCTAAGTAAATATTGGTACTGGTGTATGCGAGGTTTCGTCACAACCTGTAAGTTATCGCACGAACGCGTGTTTGAGTTCCTATATGTACACCTACGATGCCTACGATATTGACTTTGATTTGGCGCGGGAGTTAATTTCATTATATTGTCCCATTTGTATTGACTGACTGTAGGTAGAACTATTTGTGAAGTGTAACTAGGCATAGTTTGAGGTGCTAGTTTCCTAATTTGAAGGGCCGTTTGAGGAATGTCGCTTGGTTTAACTTGCCCGTTCAATAGTTTTGGGTGAGTGAAGTAACTTTGGTGGATTTTGAAGTATGAACTGCCATGTTGGTCGAGTAGCATAACATAACGCCTGTCATCCTCAAAGAGATAAGCAGAGGGGCCTGACAGGGCTACCGCCTGCCTGGATTGGGTTGTTCGAAAGAGATACCGCGGCAATAAAAAAAATATGGGTGGGTTTTAGCCACAACAAGTTTGACAATCTGGCAAAGCGGGGGAAGTTATTTGATAATTTCCCATCCGCAAAAAAGAGGTGTATTTGATAGACACCTTCATTTTTCAAATAACGTTTGAGGCTCATGTAATAGGGGCATACCTATTGCCTTTATCAACCGGGCACAAATCCAGGCTGAGAAGTTCTTGATGAAAAAATACAACAACACTTTTCCGAACCTAGAAACCGAACTCAGAACCTCAGAAGTCGCTTGAGATCATTACACCAAGCGGGCCTGTGGACGGTGAGCAATGGGTAGCTCACCGTCCGTCCGTCTATTGACGACAGGCTGTGTCGACGGTGCGTTAGTGTTCCACGCGCGCCTCAAAGAGATGTCAGCAAAGCCGGGGGGCCTGCCAGGGCCACCGCCTGCCGGGGTTGCGGGTTGTTCGAAAGAAGAGATACCGCGGCCGCGGGACATAAATGACAATAAAAGGAACATGGGTGGGTTTTAGTCAGTACAAGTCTGACACTCCCCCCCCCCCCCGCTGCGCACAGTGCGGGGGAAGTTATTTGATGATCTTCAATCCGCAAAAAAAGACCATTTCACCAACGAGGTACTCATACGTAGATGCGTAGTCTAGTAATAAGCTAATAAAACTGAATCACGTATGCACAGTTATTGGCACTGAATCCAACGAAACTAGCCGTTCATAATACACAATGCTCATTAACAATGCCTGTAAATTCAATAATTCACACCTAAAACCAGATTTATTGTCATCGCGGTAGACTAACCATATTTTCTATTATTCAAATGCAGGAAACGGATATGTTGCAGTTTATAAATTACAAAGCAACATAACATTCCACAGCCACAATGTCTGATTCATGTTATGAATTTATTCTACGCATAATTAATAGTGCGGTGAATGTATTAAAATGATTGTAATATGTCACTTAATGACCCGATGGTTGTCGGTGTTTAATTCATTTGCACGATCTTCTTTGTGAACTCTTTGAAACTAGACAAAGCCATCTATTTCTGTGAACGTATAATTAAATCATGTTTTGTTACTACTTTTATGACATACTAGCTGGCGCCCGCGGTTTCGCCCGCGTGATATCGAAAAAAGTATCCTATATGTTATTCCAGACTATAAACTACCTTTGTGCCAAATTTCATTAAAATCCGTACAGCCGTTTTGACGTGAAAGAGTAACAAACATCCATATATCCATCCACACAACATTCGCATTTATAATATTAGTAGAATTGCTATCCAATATATAAGCATGTATCAAAAATATGTTGTCCTAAGAGATGCATGGAGCAAACATGGTATGTAATAAGTGGTCACCCATCCACGGACTCACTATGTATTGTGAAAATAGGAGGAAATACATTTATTAAAAGAACATAAAATACTTTAAGACTATATTTTAGTCCGGGGTTGTTGGTTGTTTGAAAGAGATACCGGAACATAAAGGGCAATAGAAGGAACATGGGTGGATTTTAGTCAGTACAAGTCTAATACTCTCCCCTTCCCCCCTGCTCCGCCCAAAGTGGGGAAAGGTATTTGATGACTACTCACCCGCAAAAAAAATCTCAAAATTTCAGTTCAAAATACATGTCACAGAATTCCAACGCCATTCTTTGCTAGTTTTTATTAATTCTCTATTTTAAACAACTAGTTAAAGGCTGGCTTAAAACCTTCACAGTATTCACGGCTTGAAATAAAGATCGTCCTGAGAGACTGTTATTATTTAGCAACGAACTATCTCGCGGAGATAACGTTGTCTCATAAAACATTCCAACACAATCCAATTTGGAAAAGACACTGAAACTATTCAAATACCTAGCTTCCGCCCGCGACTTCGTCCACGTGGCATGGTTAGGCTAACGCTAACTTTAAACCGCGTGATGATCGAAAAAAAAGTATCTTTCTCTCTCCTTTTCCTACTTCTTTCTCCACCTTTTCTCACTTTAATAAAAAATTGCCTATGTCCGTCTCCAGGGTCCTAACTATCTCTACCAAAATTCATGAAAACCAGTTTAGCTATATAGGCGTGAAGACGTAACAAAAAAACAAACTCATTTTCGCTTTTATAATATTAGTAAGGATTCTTTAAAACCACATTCGCAGTTTGACGTAAACAAGAAACAAAACTGCTTGAAGTTAGAATGAAGACCTAGGAAATGTTTGACCACGTTATTATTAGAACATTACTTTCTAAACTACCGGAATATTTTGGTAGTGAGAGTGCACTTCAGAGTCTCTATTTCGGTTCAAAAACAATAACATTAGCATTCTTATAAGGGTTCGCATCCAATAACCGTTTCGTGGAATTGTCAGCGTTTTTTAGGGTTCCTTTCGTAACAAAAATTTTAAAAATATTTAAAAAAAAGTGTTATTTCAGATTATTTATTTATTTATTATTTATTAAACTTTATGCACAAATATAAAAAACATTGTACAAAGGCGGACTTAATGCCTTGGGCATTTTCTACCAGTCTACCTTAGGGTGATGCAGAGAGAAAACATAGTAGGTGCAGGGTGCAGAAAGATTGAAACCGAAAAAAATAGTAATATTTACAATAAAAAAAAATATATAATGATAAATACTTATAAACATACATACAAAAATAATAAAAAGAGAGTTAAAAATACAAAGATACATGAAGAAAAAAACTACAACCATTTAATTGAATTGATCGGTTTGCGCTCATCGCATACAGACGTTCACCGATGCATTATACAAATAAATAAATTAACGCTTGCAATAAATTCTGACCCAGTTTAAGTGCATTAGCGTGTTAGACAAATCAACTTAGTAAGTGATTTTCACCCAGTGCAATGGACTAACTAGATTATAAACGGATATTATAATCTGAAAAATGGAAGGCAGTCCCTTTAATCGAAGTGGGATGACACAACGCAGCCCTCCGTCGACACCAACACCGAGACCACCACAGTCGAGAACTCAACAACCCCAGCAATATCAAGAAGAAGCCGTTGCAACAGTCTCTACCTCGGAGATTCAGAGCTGGCTTGGGTCTATTGATAAGTGCCTTGATGAGATATGTGTGATTGCATCTGAGGGCAAACTAAACTCTGACCAAAAGCAAAAAATTGGCAATATTTGCCGAAAAGTTGGACATGGAGTTTCGCAAATGGCTGTTCAATATCAGTCCCTAAAATCAAGAGCCCTACAGACCCACACCGCCCTGAAAACCATGACCGAAGCTCGAGACCTAGCGGACTGTCTCACGGAGATGAACCGCACGATTCAGGAGTCCTGTACGAAACAGAGTGCAACTCCTACATCTTTTGCCGATATGGTGAAGAAAGGGTCCAGCAGTTTTATTCGTCCCAATAAACTTAGCTCCGTGGCGATCTTTCCATGCGACAACTCGAAGACCAGTGACGAAACCAAGAACATGGTTCAAAAAATCATATGCCCTGGCGACATGAAACTGAAGGTGCGAGGCGTACGCAAAATAGGGAAAGGAGGACTTATCATCAGCACTGAGACTAAGGATGACTTAGACAAGCTCAAACAAACAGTACAAACCGCTTCGTCAGAGCTTACCGTTGACGAACCTCGAAAACGCAAACCTCGCATTATTGTTATAGGAGTTCCCGCAACGATGGCTGAAAATGATGTTTACAAATGCATTTATGACCAAAATTTATCTGAAAAACTGCCGAATATAGCTCTAGATTCATTTTTGCACTCAATCAAACTTAGCCACAAATCTGGCAGAAAAGACGCTGAGTTTTGCAATTACATATTAGAAGTTCCAGCGGTCATTCGCAAGGCCCTCATCACACAGGACAGATTATTTGTAAATTGGACGTCCTGTCCGGTACGTGATTTCACCTTAGTAACGAGATGTTACAAATGCCAGCAGTACGGACATGCAGCTAAGACATGCAAGATGGCTGCCCCTACTTGTGGACATTGCGGTGAAGAAGGACATTCAAACCAAGACTGCCCTAAGAAAGCCGATGACCCAAAATGTGCTACATGTTTACGCTTTAAAAAGCAGGCTAATCACAAAACGGGAGACGCAATTTGTCCGGCCAAAATAGCTGCCGAATACAGGTACATTAACTCAATTGATTATGAAGGCGCCTAAGAGCGCCACATATTTGTTTAAATCTTAGACGTAATCCTTTGTTGTTATTTTTTAAATATAATGGATGTTAGTTTAATTACTGACATAGACAACTCATTCCTAACTGAGTCAAAGTCATGTGACGTTGAGGATTGCAAACAATTTCTTTCCCAGCATCAAAAGTCACTAACAATACTAACCCAAAACATTCGTAGTGTTAATAAGAACATAGATAGTTTTAACATTTTTCTTCACAGACTAAACTTTAGTTGTGATATCATGGTTCTAACAGAATGCTGGCTAACAAAGCGCCAAGATAATCTTCCGACAATACCAGGATACCAGTTATTTCACACTAAAATGAACCATAATCAAAATGATGGTGTCATTGTTTTTGCTAAGGAATCATTAAAGGTCAAAGTTGAAGAACCTGACCTACAAGATTGTATGAGTAACTGCCTAATCATCAAAATTGGTTCAACTACAGCGATTATTGCTATGTATAGATCGCCTTCTGCAAGAAATTTAACCTGTTTTCACAGTTCCCTTAACCAGATCTTTCAAGCGCTTAGCCCATTTAAGAATGTAATACTAACAGGCGACATTAACATTAACATTTCCTCTCAAAACTGCGATTCCGGGGCCCAAGACTACCTTAATATCTGCTCATACCATGGTTTTCTCCCTGCTCACACTTTACCCACCCACCAAAGCGGTTCCTGCCTCGACCATATGATGATCAAAACCACCTATTCTTGTATTACGCTTGTTACTAACTCTACAATAACCGACCACCATTCTGTCTTATTAGCAATAAAATTATCGCTGCCTAAGCAAAATCGACCTCAGAACAAGACTAAACTAAACATAAACACACTCGAATATGATTTACGCAACATTGATTATAGCTTAGCTTATAATACTGCTGACGCTAATTCAAGTTTATCGTACTTAATAAATCTTGTCCAACAAGCAATTTTGCGTAACACGACCGTTGTGACTGTACCTAATCGTCTTCATAACATTAAACCTTGGATTACTCCTGGACTTATTCGGTGTATTAGACACAGAGACAAACTTCACCAGAGAACCAAGAAATACCCTGACAACTTAATAATTCTAAACACCTATAAAAGATACAGGAACTTCTGCAACAATCTCTTAAAAAAGGTTAAAACTAATTACGATAAAAAAGAATTATCTAAAGCAGGTAAAAATAGTAAGCAAATTTGGAAGCATATTAAAAGTGTCACTTATATGACTAAACCACGTGAATCAAATTCGACGTTATTGCTTACTAATCCTTCTCCTCTCCTATCCGCTAATAATGTTAACAACTTTTTTATAAATGTCGGGAAAACTTTGGCCGAACAGATTCCGAAGCATTGCGCGCAACCATCTCTCAAAAAAGTAAACAACAATTGTTTTGTGAACTCATTTGTTATGCTGGCTACTGACGAAGACGAAATAACCCGTATCATTTCTGGCCTTAAAGATGACTGTGCAGTTGGATGGGATAATATAAGCAATAAGATCCTTAAACACTTTAAGCATATATTGGTACCTCCTTTAACGCATATATTTCAAATCTGTCTGGCCGAAGGAATTTTTCCTAAGTGTCTAAAAAAGGCAGTTGTCATCCCTATCTATAAATCTGGGGACGCTGACCTGGTTAATAACTATAGGCCAATATCATTACTCCCCTCAATCTCAAAAATACTTGAGAAAATTATAAATAACAGACTAGTTAACTATCTTGAAAAAAACAACATCTTATCACCTGCGCAATTTGGTTTTAGAGCCAAGTTATCCACTACCGATGCGGTGCATAGCCTGACCGATTATGTCTCAGAAGAGCTAGGTAAAGGGAACCAGGTCCTAGGAATCTTCCTTGATTTAGCGAAAGCCTTTGACACTGTATCTGCTTCATTACTCATAAACAAGCTAGAGGCCATAGGGATAAGGGGAACCACACTGACATTACTTACTGACTATTTAGCCGACCGATATCAATGCGTTAGAATTGATAACTTTACGAGCGATGAGCAGAAAAATACGGAATTTGGTGTGCCCCAGGGAAGTATATTGGGCCCTACCTTATTCCTAGTATATATTAACGATTTATGTAACCAAAATCTCAGGCACGGTAAAATCATTTCATATGCTGATGACACGGCGTTAATTTTTACTGCTAAAAACATTGCCGAACTGTTCGAAATCGCTCAACTTAGTTTTAATTCTGTGACTAATTGGCTTCAAAGCAACTTACTAACTTTAAATGCTGACAAGACCAAATATATACATTTTTCCATGCGCAAGCCTCAACAAAACACTGCTAACTTTCACTTATATGCCCATCAATGTGGTAACCCATCAGTCAGCATGTGCAATTGTCCTTCTATCCTAAAAACCTCTAACATTAAATACCTCGGTGTGATAATAGACGACATCCTCTCTTTTAGAAATCATATTGAAAGTTTGGTTAAAAGAGTGCGCAAATTAATATATGTATTTAAAAAAATACGAACTTTTTCAGACTCTAAATTAATTACACAAGTTTATTTTGCCCTATGTCAATCTATAATTCAGTACTGTATTACTTCATGGGGTGGCGCACCAAAAACTATCTTGCTTCCTCTTGAAAGAGCTCAAAGAGCAATTTTAAAGGTTGCAAACTTCCTTCCCTTTTTCTTTCCTACAGATAAACTATATAAATCCTGCAAGGTGTTGACAGTTCGCCAGCTTTTCATTACGCACTTAGTATTAAAACAGCACACCAAGCTCACATACAATGATGACATTACTAACAAGAGACGGAATGATATTGTTTGCACGTTTAATGCAACCTCCAAACACGCCTTTGTGGAGAGATTTTTCTCGTTCTTAGGCCCATTTCTATACAATAGATTAAATAGAAAACTAAGTATCTATAAGTTAAACTATTATAGCTGTAAAAAAATAATAATTGAATTGTTCCAAACCTTAAATTATGCACAGACAGAAGATTTACTTGCTGTCTGCAAATAAAACGCTTACTTTATTTTTGTGTAATTTTTCAATTATGGTACTTACTTTAATTTTACATTACTGTTAATTTATTTATTTGAAATTAGTATTAATGCTCTTTTTAGCCTGAAACACAGGTCCAACCTAGTTCAGGCAATTAATCAACTGTGTTCTTTTGTTTGTTAAGATGCTTTATTTTATTGTATATGTGCCCCCTTTTTATAAATAAACGATTTTATTATTTTTTATTATATTATATTAATTAGGAGACGAAACTGCCAGCTTCTTAAGCAAATGTTCCCGAGCTTTCACTTTGAAAGTGAACCGATTGGTGGCCATCCTGGTATTCAGAGGGAGTGCATTCCACAGGAAGACCGCCTGGACAGGGAATGAAGCTTTGAGAAAACCAGAGCGGTGAGAAGGACATCGCAGAAGGCGGTTATGGGAAGAACGAAGATTTTTACTGTGCGCAGAGCATAAAAATTGAAAATGTGAAGTTAGATAAGAAGGGGAAGTGGGT
The DNA here is from genome assembly GCA_905475445.1 of Ochropleura plecta. Taxonomy (NCBI): domain Eukaryota; kingdom Metazoa; phylum Arthropoda; class Insecta; order Lepidoptera; family Noctuidae; genus Ochropleura; species Ochropleura plecta. Next base: position 11,842,625 of record FR997731.1, on the reverse strand, counting down.
TTATTGAGAAGACAAAAGAGTGTAGTCAAGGCCCTTAACTGTCTGCGCTGTCGGATGGGAAGCCATTTTAAAAGTGACTGTTATATATGTGTATGTCAGTATGTTATATGTGTGCGTGGGCCGCGCTCCTGCGCTGCCCCGACCTACGAATAAACCAGTGTGCTCTTAGCTGTCAGTAGTTTCACTTGTGTCCTTACGTACCTACACAACAGTGGCGACGAGTTTACCCACAATAGTACAAATTATAAATCCTTGCGAGAAATGGCACAGTCATTTTGTGGCATTCTATCGACTTTCGATCATGGTGTCAGCGATTGGAAGACATATAAAGGTCGTATCACACAGTGGTTCATCGCAAATGACATCGATGCAAAAAGTGATACGACGGGAACCAGGAGGCGAGCGATACTACTTAGCGCACTCAATGATAGTACCTACAAGTTGGCAACAAATTTAGCCCTGCCAAAAGACGTACAAGAGGTGCCATATGAAGACCTACTAACGTTATTGGATGACCACTTCACTCCAAAACGTTGCGGGTTTAGCGAGCGGCACAACTTTTATGCAGCTTTGCAGCAGCCGGGTGAGACATACACGCAATGGGCAGCAAGGTTGCGTGGGCTAACGGTGCATTGCGGGTTCAGCAATGTTGAAGAGGCGTTGCGTGATCGATTCGTGATGGGGATGGTAGCGGGTCCTGAACGGGAGAAACTGTTTGCGCGGGACTTGGAGACCTTAACCTTGGCGAAGGCGGTGGAGCTAGCAGAGAGCGTAAGATGCGCGCGCGCGGGTGCTGCCGCGTCTGCTTCTACATCAGCAGATCAAGTACAGGTGTTCAAGATAGCGAAAGGACGTAGTGCCAACCCGATTAATAGTGCCGGGAAAGAAAAGTGTTCTGTGTGCGGTCGTGCTAATCATAAGTCGTCTCAATGTCGGTTCGCAAAATACAAATGTACAAAGTGCGACACAGTAGGTCATTTACGTAAAATGTGCAATAAAATTAACTACGTGTCAACGGGGAATGTGAGCGAGGACGACGATGGTAAGTCGCTTTATAACATTTGTTCGGCTCGGGGGGAACCTATGACAGAAACGGTCACAATAAATGGCCAGAATATAAAATTTCAAATAGATAGTGGATCAGCTGTGACAGTCATATCTGAAGGTACATATAGAAGATTGTTTGCAAGTATACCATTACATACGTCTAACAAAGTTTTTTATAGTTACACGGGTAACCCGATGCAGTGTTTAGGATATGTGCGTTTAGCAATAATGTATATGCAGCGCACACACACACTTAATGTATTTGTTATACGTCACGGCGGCCCACCGCTATTAGGCCGGGATTTTATATCTATATTTGAATTAAAATTAACTCGAGTTAATTTTATGAACGGTTGTCAAAGCCCAATTGAGCGATTACAAATACAATTCCCTGAAGTATTTTCAGACAAACTGGGGGCTTTTAAAAACTATCAAGTTAAATTGCAACTAAACAATGACGCAAAACCGGTATTTTTTAAAGCGCGTCCCATTGCCTTTGCGTTGCGCGACAAAGTCGATAAGGAGATTGAACGTTTATTAAAGCTAGGAGTGTTAAAACCGGTTAAATATTCGGACTATGCATCACCTATTGTGCCCGTACTCAAACGCGATGGTTCTGTTAGATTATGTGCGGATTATTCGGGGACCATTAATAAACAATTAATAATAGAACAGTATCCTTTGCCGACGGTTCACGAATTATTTTCAAAATTACACGGGGGCCAGCAGTTTTCGAAAATAGATTTGTCTATGGCCTACAATCAACTTTTGCTTGATGATGAGTCACAAAAAATTACATGTATTAACACTCAGCGGGGATTGTTCAACTACACACGTCTCGTATTCGGGTTGTCGAGCGCACCGTCTATATTCCAGCGCGCAATGGAAACTCTTTTGTCTGGATTAGATGGAGTGTTATGCCTGTTAGACGATGTATTGATAACAGCCCAGACTGAAGATTTACACATTGAAAAACTACATATAGTTCTCAAAAGGCTTCAGGACGCGGGACTAACATTGCAAAAGGACAAATGTGAATTTTTTAAAGATGAAATAAATTACCTAGGATATGTTATCAACAAGAACGGGTTAAAGAAAGACCCGACTAAAGTAAAAGCCATTGTTGACGCTCCCGTTCCAACTAATGTCAACACCTTGCAATCATTCTTAGGACTTGTTAACTACTATCGGAATTTCGTTCCTCGGGCGTCTAGCATACTAAGTCCATTGTATGATCTATTAAAGAAAGGAGTTAAGTGGCACTGGTCAGCAATTCATCGGAATGCATTCAATGTAATTAAAAAATGTTTAACATCGGAACAAGTGTTAACACATTTTGACCCAAATTATAAAATAATATTGACGGTGGATGCTTCTCCATACGGGTTAGGAGCTATTTTGTCGCAAGTATGTAGCGACGGGTTAGAACGGCCCATTTCGTTCGCGTCCCGCACGCTCTCATCAGCCGAAAAACGGTACTCGCAAATACAGAAAGAAGCCACAGCGATCATATTTGGTGTAAAGCGTTTTCATCAATATTTATATGGCAGATCTGAACCGTTTATATTACGTACCGACCACAAACCCTTAATTTCTATCTTTGGTCCCCATAAGGGCATACCTGAGGTATCGGCTAACAGGCTACAAAGATATGCAATGTTTTTAAGCGCGTACAATTATTCGATCGAGTATGTCCGAAGTGCCGATAATAACGCAGATTATTTGTCTCGAGCGAGTTTACAAGACGAGCGGGAATCGGTAGAGGAGCGTGGGGACAGCTGCGCGCACGCGGCCGCAGCCGCAGCGCCTATCGACCGGGCCGCTTATGTTAATTTTGTGGTTGAAGGTAGTATGCCAGTGACGCTGGATGTATTGCAAAAAGAAACTGCAAAAGATATCACTTTAGCGAAAGTAATTAATTACATTCATCGAGGTTGGCCTAGACAATTACTTTCGGATTTGTGTATTAAACCATATTTTTTGTGTAAGACACAATTATCATACGAAAATGGTTGTCTAATGAGAGGACATAAGGTTGTTATTCCGGAAACGCTGCGCTCAAAACTTTTACACGAATTACATAATTCGCACTTGGGCATTGTGAAAACCAAAGCAGAGGTTAGATCACGATTTTGGTTCCCAGGGGTTGACGCGGCGTTGGAGGCAATGATTAACTCGTGTGACATCTGTCAACAGTTACGGCCGTCCCCGCCGCGAACACCGATTGCTCCGTGGCGATACCCGCCAGAGCCATTCTATAGGATACACATTGACTTCCTAGGCCCGTTAAATAATCAGATGTTTCTCGTGGTTGTAGACGCACACACCAAATGGGTGGAGTTGTACGACGTTACTATGTCTACAACTTCCACAAACGTCATAGGGAAACTGTACGATTTTATGTCCAAGTATGGACTTCCACATACAATAGTAAGTGACAATGGAACCGCGTTTACGTCATTTGAATTTAAGAACTTTTGTTCAAGGAACGGCATCGACCATTTGACGTCACCAGCCTACAATCCAGAAAGTAACGGGCAAGCGGAAAGCTTTGTTAAAATCGTGAAAAAGGGTATTAAATCCTGTGTAATGTCTTCGAGCAATAAAGGTGATTGCAAGTTAAAAATGTTAAAATATCTCTTTGACTACAGGAATTCAGTTCATTCTGTCACAGGGTTCTCACCAGCTGAGCTAGTGTTTGGCCGCAAGTTGAGGTCACGCTTAGATTTAATAAATCCAAAACCACCGGCGGCCTCTCTCACAAACACCACTAATAATATTAATCGTCAACAGTGTTCGCAAATTAATTCATGTGGAAGAAATTATAAACAAGTGTTTAAGCCAGGGGATGATATAATGTATAAAAAGTTTCTAAATAATGTTAAATTCGAATGGCGCAGAGGTATTATTAAAAAGAGATTGGGTAAAGTGGTTTACCTAATTCAAGATTTAAGGTTGTCGGGCGAAATTAAAAAACATAAGAACCAAATAATATTATATAAAGGTAGTAAGGGTAATGGTTCTCAACTGCCACAATACCATTACGACTTCGACGACAATAACAGCTGTCATAACGAGCCGACAACAAGCAACTCACAGGTACAAAGTCCCGCAAGAGAGGAACCTGATGAGGCAAATCTGCAATCACCACCATCTGCAGACGCAGAGGTAGTGTCAGATCCGGTTTCAAGGAATCCTGATCGGCTATTGAGAAACATTCCCAGGGTAGATTACAAACCCTTCCTATGACTTGTAATATTTGGTCAAATAAGGGGAGGAAATGTTATATATGTGTATGTCAGTATGTTATATGTGTGCGTGGGCCGCGCTCCTGCGCTGCCCCGACCTACGAATAAACCAGTGTGCTCTTAGCTGTCAGTAGTTTCACTTGTGTCCTTACGTACCTACACAACAGTGACCGATATGCGGACACGTGGTCATACTTACGAAGATTAAATGCGAATCGAATGCAGTTATTCAGAAGTCGGTCAAGTTTGTTGAGTAGATCTGCATTCAGGTCATAATAACACACATCACCGTAGTCAATTAAAGGGAAAATAAGCGACTGAACAAGCGTTGCCTTAATGTGTGATGGGAGAATATTCTTCAATCGGTAAAGCGCACGCAACGTTCCGGTGACTCTCTTGCTCACAGTAGCGACCTGCTTACGCCAGTCAAGGCAAGTGTCCACATACAACCCCAGATCCTTAACGTCGGAGCTAAGCAGGATGACTGTGCCGTCAAAGACAATCGGTGGCACTGATGAGCTATTCAGCCTTCTTACGCTATGGGGGCTACCAACAATAACAGCCTGACATTTGGTTGGGTTTACCGCCACACCGAAACGATCAGACCAGTTTTTAACAACTGCTAAATCCCGGTTTAACTCGGCAATCGCGTCCGATACGTTGTCAACACTTGCCTGACAGTAAAGCTGTAAGTCGTCAGCGTAAAGATGATACGAACACTGAAGCTGGGTAGTAATGAGGTCTATAAAAATAGAGAACAAAAGTGGAGATAAAATGCCGCCTTGAGGGACGCCAGTTACAAGATTACACCAGCTGGAAGAAGATTCTCCAGCGAGAACTGACTGCTGACGTCCCTGAAGATAGGATGAAAACCATTTCAAAACCTCGTGAGAGACCATGAGATAGGAGAGGATTGACAAAAGGACTTCATGACTGACGGTATTGAAAGCATTGGAAAAGTCGATCAACACTACGACGGAGACTTTAGTGTCTTCCATTCCCCGCCTAATATCGTCAGTCACTTTAAGGAGGGCAGTAACGGTGCTGTGCCCAGGCCTGAACCCGGATTGCAACGGACTGATAAGGGAGTTATGGTGAATGAAGTAGGAAAATTGCTTGTGTACACAGGCCTCAAGTACTTTAGATAAGAAAGGAAGAATGGAAATTGGACGAAAATGACTAGGAAGAGTGGGATTAGGAATTTTAGGTAGAGGTCGCACATGGGCTTTCCGCCAAAGAGAAGGAAAATCACCGGAGTAAAGAGAGAAGTTAACGATATGGGAGATTGCAGGAAGGAGCTGGTCAAGGACCGTCACAATCATGTGACGACTTATGTTATCACAGCCCACAGCTTTGGATTTAATGGACAGGATAATCTTTTTGATCTCTCCCGGGTCGACTGGAGTGAAGACAAAGGGATTAATATTGGGTCGCGTCAAACCAGCAAGGAAGTCAATGGTTTGACATTTGGTTAGACTATCCAAAGTAGGTGCAACAGAAAAATGTCGATTGAGATCGTCTAAACCAAATGTCTTAGGAAGGTCTGAATGCCGCGATCTGCCGATACCTAGAGTTCCAAGGAATTTCCAGATATCAGCAGGAGAAGCAGAAGTGATATTATCAAGAATGTGGCGGCGTTTAGCGTTGCGTATCATCTGATTACACCGATTGCGAGCAGTTTTGAAGAGAGTCCAGTTGTCCTCAGACCGATCCTTTTTATACTTCCGGAACGCACGATCCCTTCGACGCATAGCCATCTTAACTCCCTTATTCATCCACGGTGCAGGTGGCCGCTTTAGCTTGACTTTTCTAATGGGAGCGTGAGTGTCATACAACTTAAGTACAGCCCAATTAAAACACCTCACTTTGTCATCAACTGAAGTGGTGAGATTATGGTCCATATAATATTAGTAAATACACAACTTACAATCTATATCTTATGTAGATAAAAAAATCGTTGTTTTGCAAGTGTTGCTAAAAAATAAAATAAAAAAAATGTGTTATTTCAGATCATGGTCCATATAATATTAGAGAATACACAACTTACAATCTATATCTATTATTAATAAAAACATGTGTTATTTCACATTGTGGTCCATATAATATTAGTAAATACACAACTTACAATCTATATCTAATAAAGATAAAAAAAAATCTTTGTTTTGCGTTTTTTACTAAAAAAATAATTAAAAAAATGTGTTATTTCAGATTATGGTCCATATAATATTAGTAAATACACAACTTACAATCTATATTTAAAATAGATTGTAGATTGTGTATTTTAATTCTAAAATCTGTACCCGCCTGACGCACCGCATTTGACGCATTTATCCACTTATTTAGAAACATCTTTAACTAAGAGGAAAATTTCATTAAATATACAAAAAATAATATACATAAATGCAGGATTGAATTTAAACCTCGTACAAGTGAAGAAATTAATACATTTTCATCCATTCCGTTCAATGTTAACACTTTTTCACTTTACTAGTATGCTACGGAACCATTGGTTTGAAAGCCGGAATCTTACGAAATGTTTTTTTAATCTGTTATTACAAGGGAAACACCTTTACCCAACGGCGCTAAGAACTTGTAATTTTGTAATGCATTCTTTACATACAAATAGACTATTTACAAATTGTTTAGTTCGTTGCAGAAACCGTCGCGTTTGGAATTGATTCGCATTACAATACAATTAAGGTAGACTTTAGGCTGTAACAATAGTATTGCAAGTTATACGAACAAAAGATGAATAAGTGATAACTGATTTCTTTACATTTTATAGACATCAACAGACGGACTCACATCAATTAAATAAAGAAAAAACGTGCCAAGAGCGAGTCATATTCGCGCAACTCGGTTTCCGTAGAAATTTGCTACATAAACGACGATATCATTTGACTGCGTAGACTTATAGGGTTTTTTTTCACAGCACAAAGGGACCACAGGCAGTTGGTATACTTTTTTTTTTTGGCGTTCCTGTTATTTAGGGTTTTGACAGACTGACGGATAACAACGTAATCCAATAAGGTTTCTGTTTTTTTCTAGTTTATGTTCCCTCAAAATCGATACATAAGTCTTAAATATAAGATACAAAGATAAACATCAAAACAAACAAGCAGCACAAAAACAAACAATATTACACTTGTAACATTGCACAAAACAACAAAAAAACACCCAAAAAGTGATAACAGGAGACTTGGAGCAATTAAAGCTGTACAGCCGTATATTAAAAAACGGAAAAGCGTAAAACAAACGGTAGGAAAGGCAACGGAATTTGTACAATAAAAACAAACTGGCCTGTGAAAATAGGATTCTGGGGCGATCCCCGTAATACAGTTTGCTTTGGACTCGCTGTTGATTTCGGATTTTACATTATCCACCTTCTGTGATGAGGGGAAGTGGTGTTACAAAAGCTTGCATCAGAACAAAAGCCTACTTGTTGAGTTGACGTTTTTTTTTTTTTATTTACTCGGAGGTACCGTTTTTCCGCTACATTCATTCATTACCTTTTTGTTTGCCAAATAGCTATTTAAAAATAAGCTGACCTAGTTCTAGAGTTATGGCATTCATTGGCATACCTAATAGTTTTGATGAATACGAAGAGTCAAGATTATTCTTCTTCTTTACTTAGATGAATATGCAACAGTTTTAGAGCTTTTAAATGAATAATGAGAAGCAATGAAAATAACGTAAAAACGATATCAAAGCAACGGGCTAGAAAACCCCTCGTACCCCATTATCAGCACATGCAATTCATATCGCATGGTATTTACGTAATCAATGGTCTGAAAGTAATGTCGCTTACTTACCCCAATGTTTACAATCCTTAGCATTTTGATCAAAATTATCTAAATAAACTTTCAAATTATTATTTCGTGTAACGTCTTCAAACCACACAACAAAATGTTTAACAATCCGGAACCTTTACGTGAATCATTTTCGAAGTAATTTCTTGTTTTTTTTTTACATTCTTTTTTATCTTTTCGAGCGCGTATTTAATTGCCATCACTACTCCTTCAGAAAGCGGTTATGGTCCATTTATTTAAATCGTAACTGCTTTATTCGTTGCTCTCGAGTTTTGTAACAACAAAGGGTTCTTGAGATAAAACAAATAAATTGTTACCCCGGCGGCTAACTCGAGAAATGAGTGTTTTACAGATATATCTTTGGATATCTCGTAAAATGCTTCCGAATAATTGAATTTCAACTGTTTATAATCAGATATAAGGTGGGTTTACTGCACAGACTATCAGCAGAAATGTAATCTCACGTGCAGTAGGATAAGGATTCTGTTCGCATTGTCGCGTCTATTTATATTTAAAGGTCTATGACTTTTTTTAATAAACCCTTATGCCGAGTATTACCCTTTGTCTTTGATCTATCTAAGTTCAGTACTATAATTACAGCAAGATTGAATTTAAACTTTGATTTCGTTTAAAATACGTTTTATAAAATAAAATACGGCCCTTTGACTTTATAAGCCACACGAATCTTTTTTTATATAAAGAAAATTACGATATAAACCCATGAAAAGAGGCCTAAAACCGAATTTATCTAGATAGTAAATTCTTCTTTTATTTTATAATCCAATTTCGCTCATCTCACAGTATAATGCAATCCTGAAGTCATAAAGTTTGATTTAAACTCTGCTTATGCAAAGTTGGGGCTTGAAACGATAAACGACAAGTTTCTTTCGAGAACTTTTTGTAAAATCGCTATGAATTATTTTTTATTTACTTACTTTTATAAGGTTTAGTTTGAAAGAACGTAGCGCGTATTTAACGTATAACGAAGCGTCGTAGGTAAATATGTGCTTTAAGATTTAGTTGATCTGTGACTAATTTTAAATCTTTCCCATAATTATGTAAAAGCTCATAAATAACCAAGAAATAAATGATTTTTTTCTAACATTTTAAATTGTTATTAGTTAAAGTTGTTTTTTATGAATTTAATAAAAAAATATATTATTATATATTCCTAAAAGCTTACCTAGAAATAAGAAATGTTGTCATTTAAATATGTATAAAAATAATAATACCAGTTTTTAACTGTCCTACTTGCTAAACAGAGAAGAGCATTTCACGAGCATTATTATCAAGAAATAATTTCTTGTAGGTTAGTTAGTAAGTTGTTACCTTTTAACAAAATTTAATGCTGTTTCATTATTTGTAGGCCGTTGACGGCAAAACATAGAGAGAACTATATATATTCTGTGTATTGTAGAAGCTTGATGTTTTTAAGAATTACAAAGTGCAAAAAGCATTCAATGATTCGTGGTGCAAGCGATTCCAAGTCATTGTATTTAAAGCGAGGTCGTACACACATTAGCCACGTGAAAAACCCCGCTCGCCGACCGGCTGAACAATTCTGTAGTTGACAGAAAATGACTATGGAACGGTTGCTGACCTATTTTAAATTAATCTCCAAATTTGTAGGCCAATTTATCGAATCAACAAAATGCTATATTTAAAACTTTAGCTTGATTATTCGGGCCTACTTTTATTACGGTTCCGGTAAAGTATTTGAAAGATTTCAGACTTAATATTTCTTTGACTAAAACAAAACCTCATCATCTGTCTAGCCTTTTCCCAACTATGTTGGGGTCGGCTTCCAGTCTTACCAGATGCAGCTGAATATCCGTATTTTATATGGAGCAACTGCTCCTGCTCCTGCTCCTCCATAAGCCTGTTAGTACTGGGTAATACGATACCCCTTGGTAAGACTGGTTGTCAGACTTTCGGGACACTGACTATCTGTAACGACTGTCAAAGATCTATAAATGACAGCCGGGATCAACAGCTTAACGTGCTTTCCGAGGCACGGAGGAAACTCGGTAAGTAACGGGTGGTCACACATCCGCGGGCGCGTGGCTTATTCTAAAGATCGATCTGAGCAGCTGCTATTATTTAGCCACGAGCTCCTCACTAAAACAAAACCTATGTACAAAAATTCCGTCAAAACGCCGCATGATTTTAAACCTCCACATGAGTGCACGTGCACCTTCGGCTAGTAGAATCTAATCCTTACTTAATACCATAAAAGCGAAAGTGAGTTTGTTTGTTTGTTACCTCTTCACGCTTTAATGGCTAAACCGATTTTGATGAATTTTGGTACAGAGATAGTTGGGAACCAGGAGACGGACATAGGCTAACTACACGGCCTACTTTTATTTAAAAAAGTGGGATATGAGGGAGAACGAGGTAAGAAAAAAAAGAGGCGAGAAAAGGGAAAACTTAGCGTTGCTATTACAAATCAATAAGGCGCAAGGGCAAAAACTGCAGGTAGCAGGTACTGCGTTATACCGAATTTAACGCGAGCAAAGCCGAAGGCAAAAGCTATAAATAATATACACGAGTTAAAAATGAAACGTGGAGGAGAATCTCGTGGCGCATAAATATTGTATGAAGTGTTCCGTGGACAACTATTGGACAGTAAACGCTGTTTTATGGGATAACATTTATTGTTTTACCGAGCTAAGCCAAGATGGTTCTTTATTCCAAATCTATTGTTTATCGAGCTCCGAGAATGGATTTATTTTTGCTCTCGCTGTTTTTATTTGATAAATAATTTATAGAGACCTCGTTGTTTTTGGGGTTATGATGAAAAATGGGTGCAGTGGTTTAGTTTATTATTTAGAACGAACTACTGTTTACATTTAGTTTTGCAATATGTTGTAAAGTTGTTACTAGTATTAGCTTAGTATTTTTAAATCAAGTTACATTAGGTTTTATTTACATTACATACTATATTTACGAAATTAGTCGCAAGCTTTTTGTTAAATCGATTTAAATACGTTTAAATAATGCAAACTTTATGGATTTTATTTATTTCAAACTAAATAAACTAGTTCCATTCTTAAACTACCACGTTCGAAAAACTGATTAAATTATAATTATAATGAAAATTTAATTATTATGCTGCCATAATTATGTTGATGTGTGGCCTTTGTTTCACTTAATGTTGAAATTAAAATGTATTACGTGTGCCGAAGAGTATTTATTTATTTAACTATTTATGTACATACACACTGAATACAGACAAATAAAACACAGGAACAGAAAATAGGTACAAAGGTAAGTATGTTTTTTTCTGTTGTGAATATGAGAGAAAATAAAACAAAATCTATTGGTTGTTACATGTTTATTTCTAATTTATTTAATTCTTTATTATGATACATTTATTAATTTTTACACATATAACTATTACATTTATAAATATAATTTTAACCAAAAACACAGAAAATATGTTTAAAAAAAATTACTTTAATTTATGTTGTGTAATATTGTAGGATAGATGTAGGCGAAAGGACGTAGTGTTGGACGAACAGATCCAAGGGTTTCAAGTTAAATACTGGTATTCTGCTGCATCTATTAGTATCAGCTAGACTAGAACCCCAAATTCCGGGCAGACGTTGAGATGACAACTTTTCAGTTATATGAATTGACGGAATATACGAATATCAACAATTCGCAGAAAAAGGGAAAACAAAAGGCTCATTCTATATTAAATTTTGTTATAAATCCCTGAGCTTATCCATGCGTACATTTAGAACTTTCTCAAGAGGATATAATACTTGTAAATGATTTTACGGCCCAGTCTTAAGACTTAGGACCTCCAAAAGCTGGGTTAATGCTTATTTACGATCCTGTTTAGAGGGTATTCCATTGTAAGTTCTAAACATCACAGAACTTGTCAAGATTATTAGTTCAATTCTGCTTTGATATTATTTAGATAGCGAAATTGGCACAGATAAGAGATCTTTAAATAGCAGGCACTGCCAAAGGAGAGTCTGAATAGACCTTAGGGGTATAGACAATTAGGCTGCGTACAGACGACACGCCTGTTGAACGTACCACGTGCGTCAGCACCCACACCATGCTTTGATTTTTTTGTACATAATTTGTATCTTATACCACCTCAATAGATCTCAAATTGCATTTATTGAAATGCAGAGTGCGGGTTATACGCGTTGTGGCCGCTATACCGCTATGAAGCGGGCACAACGCGTCTGCGTTTTCGGTGTGGTGCCTGACAGTGGTTTTCAAAGAGTTTCCCATACAGGGATTTCACTACACACCCTTTTGACATTTCTATTTTTTATCGCTTGGACAAAGTTTTCCATGTTGTTTTGACATTTTTCCTGGTCAAAGTTAAGAACTGTAGTTTAAAATATTACGAGTAAGCGATTTTAATATAAATGATTAAATTTTATCAAGATTGACCCTTTTTACGAATGGCAATACAATTAAACAACTTACCCCGCTCTGGGCAGAGCAGAGTATCAGACTTTTACTGACCAAAACCCAACCATGTTCCTTCCTTTGCCCTTTATGTTCCGGGGTGGCGATATCTAACCTCACAGATGATCTATGGAAGAATGCTAAGCGCAAACCAATGAGACTGTTTTAAAGTTACTGTCTCTAAAAGCTAAATCCCTATTGCATACTTTTATAAAATATTGAACGCAAACAGGACAACCCAAATACTTAAACAAAGTTCCTGAACATGCAGCATACAAGCAATACACACAACTTATATTTGTCTAAGCTGTACTTCTACAGGGGAATTTCTAAAACATCTGATATACAGTTTCTGCTGTGGGTCCCAATTTGTGTCTCGTTGTCAAGTAGGACATAAAACACTGGCCGTGTGTACAATGTGCTTTGTTCTGTTTGTGCTCGAGTTTCTTAGGATTTGTAGCTATTTTAAGGAATAAAATGCTTTGGAATAAAAGAGGAGGATCTTGTGAAATGCTAATGTAGAAAGATTAATAAAAAGTGTTAAGATGTTGCGTCATCGGGGTATGTAGCTTCAATGTTTTCGCAACAAACAGCATTGGTATGTCTGTGTTAAAGGTTTTTTCAGGTAAATAAAAACAGGTTTCGTCACCCGATCCTTCTTTTATTTTCGTCACAATCTTTATTGTGTTGGCGCAGCATATATCTTTCTTCCAGACTTGTCATCATCTCGTCATTTGCGTTGTCTGGGGAGAGAGAGAGGGAGACAACAGAGAGAAGCTGAGTAGCTTTAATCAACATTAATGTAATGCATGATGTGCTTACTTGTAAGAAATTGGTACACTAGTGTATAAATTTATTCGGTTTATTTCCTTACCTTGTACACGTGTATTCAGTTGTTGGTGAGCCAAATAAACAAAATAAAATAGTATAATCTCTCACAAAGTCTATCGATCATTCATTTGATAATCGATAATATACTTCTCAATTCTCAGTAGGTATATAATATTGTTTTACTATAGTGTGTTACTTACGTGGTAACTTTATAATTGAGAGATTATTTAATTGCATTGCGAAAACAAACAATATTGTTTCCATTAACGTTGTATCCCACAAAAATTTTCAATTTGAAACACGAAACATTTCAGTAGTTTATGAATAATCCGCAATTTAAAATAAAAATGATGGGTTGAAATTCCCCATTACATCACACCGCATATTATTCCCAAAAGTCACCGCGTGCAACTGACGTGATGCTCAGTGTACATAACCATTATTTTTTCACAGGCCATCACTGACAGAGCAAAATAAAATTAAACATTCATTTCAAATTTCAACCCTATCACCAGTATCTTAAGACTCAGATTATACAATGTGCCACCAATGTTATTAATATTGTGCGGTACCTAATGGATCGTACATTTTTTTCGCTTGAATATTTTACTCGGATTTCGGAATAATTAAGAAGAACATTGTTTAGTGATGAATAATAGAGTATCATTGCAGCTATGTAGTGTATCGTACTCGTGGAGTGATTTCGAGGCCTCTTTTCACTTGAAATATTTTTTTTTTAATCAGAGAATTTCGAATCATTTTGATTTTGGAACGACCTCAACAATTGATACAGAGCTAATTAGAAACAAACACTCGAACTCAAGATATTAGTTTATTAATACAAAATTAAACTAAAATAACCCACTTCCAAAAGTGTGGGGCAATGTTTTAAAAATGTTGCCCTACACTAGGAATTTCTCCTAGATCGTGGGTGCGTTTACAAACATTTAAAATCACATACAAAACAGCCAGACCTGGAACAAATATCTGTAGGCCATACAAATATTTGTTCCGTGCGGGGATCGAACCCGCGACACGCAGCGCAGCAGTCGATCGTTTATCCACTGCGCCAACCATGTTGTGGCTTTGTTTGTTTCTTTTACTTTTTTCCAACCGTCTCCCAGAAGTAAAGTTATTTTCCACTTTTAAGTTATAGTATGGTCAGAATTTCTGCAAGATATTGCAGAAATTCTTATTGAATTTTCATATTCCATTGTTAATAACAGATATTAGCAGATCATCTATTTATATATGTCTACATAGAAGAAAAAACCGGCCAAGTGCGAATCAGATTCGCGTACCGAGGGTCCCGTACAAACTTCCAACATAAACGGCCATATCTTTTGACTGCGTAGATTCAGTAGGTTAAGTTCAAAGCTCCAAGGGACCACAGATTTGAGTTTGTGACTATAATTTCAAAGCGATACCTCCACGCGTTCCCGAGATAAAGAGTTATGACAGACAGACAGACGGACAAGTGTTCCGTTTTTTTTGTTTTGTGGTACAGAATCCCAGAAATATGCATTATATAACATAACTCATAAACTTCCCAAGCAATATAATATAAATACAATTGATCTTTTGTTTTAATTTTCGATTCGGTTTTAAAAAAGGGCCTTGATTGCCGAAGAAATTGAGCAACCAACATACAGTCCAATTGAGAACCTCCTCCTTTTTTAAAGTCGGTTAAAAAAACAATGCACTTTTACGAAAAAAACACCGAATGAAAAAAAACGTTCTGTAAACGCCAACGCATTACGTTCAGCTGCGCAATAGAGGGGGAAAGCGGTGTAAGTCCGAATCTCTTGGAAAACTAGCCCCCGGGGCTTTGGATTGATGACCTCGATGCCTCAGGTGATCCACGTATAAATTGCCACAGTGCCCAGCCAACGGTTTTTGCTTTATGACTTGCTGTTTTGGGAAATATTATGAAGGCTCTGTATTTGAGTTGATTCAGGAGATACGGTCAGTAACAAAAGTGGTATATTATTTTATGAAATTAACATGTGAGGCACTCTGTGTGCCTTGTAGCTTAGTATCTCAGTCAAAATGACGATGACTGTCTTTTTTTTAAATATAGCATTCCGCCTGTTTTCCCCGACGGGTTAAGAAGTGGTGTAAATAATAGGGAGCGATTCTATTGCCATTAACCGGGCACAATTCCAGGCTCTGTGGCTGCTTCAGGAGATACGGTCAGTAACATAACAAAAGTGGTATGTTATTTTATGAAATTAACATGTGAGGCACTCTGTGTGCCTAGATGCATTGCTTTTTAGTATCTCAGTCAAAGTGACGATGTTTTGCTAATTTAATATGTTTTTTTTTTTATTTAGCGTCTTGCCTGTTTTCCCCGAAGGGTTAAGAAGTGGTGTACTTAAGCGAGCGAGTCTATTGTCATCAACTGAGCACAATTCCAGACTCGGAGATACGGTCAGTAACAAAAGTGGTAAACATGTGAGGCACTCTGTGTGCCTCGATGCATTGCTTTTTAGCATCTTAGAGAAGTAAGGATGTTTTGTTATTTTTTTTTTTAATATAGTATCTCGCCGAGAAGTTAAACAGTGGTGTACCTAATAGGGAGAGTGTCTATTGCCATCAACTGGGCACAATTCCAGACTCTGTGTCTGCTACTGAGAAATTCCTGATGGAACTACCCAATAGCACTTACTCACTTCCGGCTAACATATGTGGCGCCAAAACTACCTCCGTCTTTAAAAAACTAGTCTAAGAACATTACCTCTCCTCTATACTTTGATTTTTTGCATATATTATAAATATGTATTATTTTAGAATGTATATATGTTAATTGTTAACAAACATTCATAATTTTTATTTCATTATTTATGTTTTTCTATATTAATATAGTTATGTTTATTTAAGTTAGTTTTTAATTTCATATTTTACACACTGTGTCTACGTGTCTTATGAATCTGTCCTATCGGAGGTCTGCTGGAAGAGACTTCTAAATGAAATAAGCAGTACCTTTGTGCTCTTTTGTTTGTATGTATTTTTCCATCATAAGTCTTTTGTGTGTACATAAATAAATAAATAACACTTTGCCCGACCTGGGAGTTTAACTTTGAACCTAGAAGTCACTTGCGACAACTCAACAATTTCACTTAAATTCTATTCATTATGTAGGTATGTTTACTTGATTGACTTTAAAGTTTACTTAAATGTCACATTTACTTTTAGATAAGTTTGGCATTGATAATTGTCGCTTTGAAAGTGTCACATTTTGTTAGTAAAGAAAGATCGTACTCTTTATATGGTATTTATTCTGAAATCCTCTCTTTAAGATTTTAAATCTCTTTGGATTTAGAACGATAAATGAGGTTTTTGCGAGAGGCAATGACCTTGACATTAAGGCCGTTTACAGTGGTAGGTAAGTGGAGTGCAAGGCTGACTTCAAACGAGGCTTTGGACAGGTTGGCCATCTTGGCGCAAGGAGCAAATTGAGTTAGAAGGTAATTGCCTCGACCTAGTTGTCCCCGGAACGAGAAACGTCTTTTTTTGTTATTTAGATGCAGTCTTTCCACCGGTAGATAAACCTGAGGGTCGGCAAATTATGAGTTTATAGAGGCTCTAGCATAAGCACGCAGTGTAAACATAAAGTAAATACGACAAATTTTATTCCTAAAACAACACGTATGACATTTTTAATGATTTTAAAATATCTTTCAAACTACGAATGAATGAAAAATGATTGTGGCTGTTGAAAATAATTGAACTGATATAAGATAATAGTATTTTCGATTTAAAAAAAATCTACTACGCAAACTCGTACTAGGGCATCTAAACCAAATAAAACTACGTTAAACTAAATATTGATAATAAAGTAATTTCATTATTTAAATTCATTTTATTTCGTTAATACTTCTTCTTCGTTTATATGAAACCATATTGTATTTTGAACGGAATTGATTTTTTTGTTACAATTCAGATTTGTTGAACATTTTCGCCGACTAATTCTTGTTTTTTTTTTTTGTAGTTTTATCTTTTCTGTCGCAGTTATTACTAATTACTGCAGAAACTTGCAACAAATAATTACACTCAAAGATTTCATGAAATATTAATTGAATAAACATGTTCTTCTTCATTTTCATTTCGTGTCGATGAAACTCATTATGGGTATAAAACAAGTTACAGGAGATAGAATAAAGCAAGAATAGAATACTAATAAAATTCATTTTATTTACACCAGAGGTAAAATTAAATGCATTTCATCTGAACTTTTAAATTAATTTCACTACAAAAGCAAAGTTTAAAGTTCAGTAAAGGTTCACTGTCTGGTATTCGCTGGTCTTTTGCACGTAGGTACATACTTGGTGTAATAAAGTTATATTGGATGAACTTTTAACTAAAACAAAATAGAGTGTTGTTTGTTTAACGTGTGAGTCCACTTGCTGATTGTTTATAAACTTTGACTAATCCTGTGCTTAATTAGAAGTTTATGCAAACAAGATTCAACAGATCTAGAACAATCCTGCACCATGTAGCTTCAGATAGGTATTAGGTACTATTCTTGTTAAATAGGAAGAAGTGTCATGACAAGATGTGGCTACTTTGCATAGAGCTGAAATTGAACTCTTAAGTAAATTAACATATATTGTCAAAATAAAATATGTATATATGTAATACGTTATTGCCTACTTCTTGGGCCTTATCAGAATACCAGCGCTGTTTTTTTTGTTGTAAATTTTACAGCAGGTTACTAGTAGTATGTAGTAGTGCTAGTATAATGTTTGTCTCATTTTTGTATTATTTTTGGGTTAACTTTTTTTAATGTAAGTTTGTTTTATTCTGTGCAAGTCAAATTAATAATAATATCTGTTTCTTATTTTCTTTATTCTTGACAACCATCGTCAAGAATTTTTCTGTATTCTTTTTAAACGTTCCACACGTGCATTTAACTTCAGAACAATAAAAGTGTATCTTACTCTATAGGGCAAGGTATGTAGAGCTACCCAACAACCCTTAATGACTAACGATGCTTGCGATTTGTGTGTGAAACTAGACAGCTGATACCATCATGTTTTATTTTTTATTCACCTTAATAGGGGTGAATCAATTGCCGCCAGGAAATGCGAGAATGTAATTAGGTACTTAAAGTAATAAGCCAAGAATTTATTTTAAAGTAGGTAACACCCTTTTTAACCAACTTTATACAGGCGGTATTTTAAAACATTATTTTAATGTTCATTCAAAAAGAGGTTTACATGCCCAAAAGGTTTTCTCACTAACCGGTACGATGACCTTTAAGTATTATTATAATAACATTATTGTTGTAGAAGTTTCCCTCCATACACCTTACGTCAGCGCATCATGATAAGGAATAATAAGGGTTATGAATAAACGCAATGTATTCTGAAGGAGGTTCCTTGAAGTAAATATGGAAGCTCGTTAAATTTGTTAAAATACCGTGAAATATCGCGCTACGTCGGACACTCTGGGGACTCAACGCGAGATTTATCAGTCTCTTTATATTTTTCTAATACTTTCCTTAGGGGATTTGCATCTTGAATGTGCCACGGTTGAGCGGGTTTCGTTATAAAATGTAATATTAAAATATGCCTATGGGGCACTCTCGATGTGATGGAATTTGGTAAAGGTTCAGAGGAGGTCAAGCTATGACCTTTTTTTGTTGTTATGATAACATACTTTGATAAAAGGGGTCGTACCCGTTTATTGGAAAAACTGCTCCTTTAAAGGTCCTCGTTAGAAATTCATATTAATTCAGTCTTTGTTAATTCATTGCTCTACGAAGGTAAGAGAAAAAGTGAGACAAAGTAATTTCTACCTTAAGTCAGTTTCATTGATTCCAGGTTTGTGTATACCTATTTGTTTTAAACTGACTATTAAAATAACAACTTTAAGTTGTAAACAAATTCGCAACATAGATCTAACGAGTTCGTTTTGGTAGTCCAACTTTGAGGGCAACATGTCAGAAAAGTACTTTCAAAAGTATGAAAGAAGGTACCAAACAAAGTACGGACGTGAACAGAATTCACGTTAGCACGTTTTACAATTTGTTACATCGCTTAAATTGTAATAAAGCTTCAGAGTAACACATCCGTTTGATCAAAAAATTGTATGTAACTGTTCGTGATTGAACAAAGAAAATTCAACTTAGATAACTTGTGTTAAAGTTCGGAATTGTGAACCGAGAAAATCTGATTTAAGACTGTACTTTATTCACAAAAGTGTGAGGTTTATAGAAAGAGGTGTACTGTGAATCCCGGATGGATACAGTTCGTATTCTATTTACCTTAACAGATGCCATCATTATTCCTTAAGCATTCCTTACGACTGCGCGTCGTGTGGAATGAAATTGACAAATTCAGAGGGAACCCGAAAGCCTCGTTACTTCTCATGTGTACCTTTGATAATATTTTATGAATAGTGTTTGTTTTTCAATTTGTCGGGTCGAACAAACGCACTTACATTTATTTTCGCTCTTTTTCACTTCAAATGTGAACTGAATTCTAAATGGTATCAACAAGTGCGTTGGAAATATCGACATGGTTGTTATCGATAGATGTCAAAATGTTTTATTTAATCTCGAAACACAGTAACTAGGAATGATATTCATCGTCTAACAATTTAATTAGGAATGAAAGGACAAAGAAAAGGATTTTTTAGTCTTTGGCTTCATTTTATGCGCGTCCTAACCCTTTTCCTTTTCATCATGTCGAACAGTACCTCTGTCTTGTCTATGTCAAACTGTTACATTCCTTGCTCCAAAGACTGATACAATGGCAAATCTTCTGTTCTTTGAAAGTGTTGTGTGATTTTGATTGAAATCTGAAGTTGACTATTCGAAATTCATTTTTGAGTTCAGAGTTCTGATTGATGCATGGATAGTATGATCGCTATTATTTTCACAAACTAATTGGTACTCTGAGGTATAAATTCTCTATTTCATCAGTGGTTTAATTTAATATCGAATATTCCCTCAAAATATAACTAGGTACTGCGTTATATTCTCGAATACGTCACGTTTGGACGATCAAAAATTCCAATTTCATAAAGTCATATTAATGGTTATTGGGTTCTTTTGTTACCGTCCGTTTAATCAATGTTTTACTTTATTACTTATGAATATTATATAAGGTTCCAACAAAAAGTAAGTTGTTCGTGTATTAATGTAACAAAATGGGGCTGGCGTAATGTTTTCATTTTGGTTCATTGTAATTATGTTAGAGGTCAAAGCTTTCATGCTTAAAGTTAATATACCGACACCTTCCTTGTAAAATTAAATGACCGAGAGTGGTGTTGAAAACCGTCCTAAAATATAAAGTATTTTGTTAGGCTGGGAACTTTGTGTTAAACCAAGAAATACATGTTTAACCCAAAGCCTACTATTTTGACCTAATATCATTTCATAACTCTATGTTGATAAAGCTTAACGCAATGAAATCAAAAATGTTTATCAGACGATTTAAAAAGTTGTTTCTTGAGCTGTTTCTTTGTGCATTCAGACACCAAAAGTCAAAACATTTAGAAAAATGCATTTCTCAAATGTATTCGGACCCTCTGCCTGTAAAAATGCCATTAGTCTTCAGTATAATTGCATTTACAATTAAATATATAATAAATGAGGCAGTCTGAACAATTAATTAGAGTTCTCTATAGCATCGAAGGAATAAACGCCCCGCGAAACGACGCTCGCCTGCTTTTAATAGTCCCAGTCTTCGGGCTGTATTTAATTACTTATGTACTGTCTATATAAATATGTAACTGTACAACTGAATAATTTATTTGTATGTTGTAATTAAGTATTAAAGGATTTTGTAAGGAGAGACGGAGTTTTAGAAACAATTCTCGGGACTTAATTTGCAACATGTAATCGAGTTGAAATATATACATATTTCCTGTCAAACTGTTTGGTTGTTTATGTGCATGACGGAGATTCGTCGTAGGATGGTCGAGATTATCATGGCGGAGGACACGAAATAATACCCGCAAAACTTTTGTTAACACTTGTATTGTCCTTTCACAAAATCAATAAAACAAAATAACTAAAGATGCTAATGATCGATACAGATTTAAATCAGAAACGCGGTAAGTTCGGTACAGGCTGGCAAAACGACCTCTCACGCTCGTGTCCATCCAAAAAGTAACGTCTCTTCAATCTCATTCCTCTAATGCCCACAAATGACAACTGACCGCTATCAAACCAGACTTGCCACCTTGTACCGACCCTCACCCAAGCCTACTGTTTGACGTTTCCGACAACCTATAACAGATGGCGTTGTTCTAAAATAACGATTTCAATCATTTCTCTTTGTTGATTCTGCGACATGCACAAATATTTTTTTTCGTATGGGAAATCTTAAAATAAACTGGAGAGCCATGTTGGCCATGTTGCTTATTTTGCCCTTTATGATCTGGGACCGCAGTATCTCTTTCGAACAACCCGCGACCCTGGTAGGCGGTGGCCCTGGCAGGCCCCTTTGCTTTGCTGACATCTCTTAATGGCGCTCCTGGAACACTAACGCAGCGTCGTCACCGTCAATAGAAAGACGGAAGGTGAGCTATCCATTGCTCACCGTCCACAGGCCCGCATCTACGGTGGCCGGGAGTCGTCTTGCGGCGCCCGACGCCCGAGGCGTCTCCCGCGGCGGTCCATCTACGTCTAATGTTAAGAATACAGGTACCTATTTTATATATATAATTATATGTATAGTTTCTTTGTAATGTATCTTTCATTTTAATGTTGCACATAGAATGCATCCTCTTATGCGTTAAAAACAAAAATGTATAGGTACCTACATATTGTCGAGGTAGGTATTAAAATAGGTAAATTTATAGGTATATGATATCATTTTTCAGTTTCTTAAAAATCACTCGCAGCTATGAAAAATCATTCCTAATATTCGTTGTTATAGTTCGATTATAACCTCAAAATTTTTTATATTTTTTAAATATATTTAATCACTTGTAATATTTTCATAATTTTCAACATGTACATTTTAATATCTATGGTTAATACTGAGTGTGCTTGTTGTAAATAATTTTACTTAAAAAAACTAAAGAATAATTATATTTTCAATTTAAAATCGACGTATAACGTAACGATAACGTCGCAAATTCGTGCTAGGGTCTCTGAATTCATGAACAGGCCGTAACAGTTGTGAATTAATTTCAAAATAGACACATTACGTCTCTATACGCTACACGTAGTACATTGTTGATCCTCGTGTACTTTATGAACTAATATACACGCAATTCACACAGTAATATGTGTGTAATGTACTGTACTACAATATTATTTACGAAACCACATCAATGGCTTAATTTGCGCCCTGTCTTAATGCTTCGGTTATTGTGTCTACGCAGAATATTGAACTTGGTTGTGGTTACAAGAAGTTTATTAGTATAGATTTGGATTGGTTTGTGAAATTAGTTAGGTACTGCATTTATAGAATGTCACCGAATACAAAGGTTCAAGGAGTTTGTGGCTAAAATAATAGCACGTTAAGCTGTTGGTATCGGCTGTCATTTATAGAATACTGACATTCAGTCGTTAAAAATAGTCAAATCAAATCAAAAGTAATTTCTTCTAATTAGGCTCATAATCAGCACTTTTTGAACGTAACTTTACAAGAGACAGTCCCACAAAAACGCCCCGCCCTTCGCCTGTCCCAAAAGCCTGACAACCAGTCTTTACTAAGGGTTATTGTATTACCCGGTACTAATTGGGTTGTGGAGGTCAGACAGGCAGATGCTCTAAGTAAAATACTAGTATTCAGCAGCATCCAGCTAGACTGGAAACTGACCCCAACATGGTTGGGAAAAGGCTAAGCTGATGATGATAATGATTAAAGGCACCTTTGCCATAGTATAATCTATCAATATCAGCCTGCTTTGTAGCGCAAGGGTGCGAGATCACCAGAGGGGCCTGCCAGGGCCACCGCCTGCCGGGGCTGCGAGTTGTTCAAAAGACCGCTGCCCCGGCACATAAAGGACAAAAGAAGGAAACTTCAGGTTGCTACTCTAGAATGTTTAAAGAATATGACTCTCAATGACTATTTGCCCGACCTGCATTCCGAATCCGAAATTTGACGGTACAGTGCAGTGGCTCAGTGATTAGTTGTTGCGCTACGTATCGTGAACTCGATTCCCGCATGGAACTAATATTTGTACGGCTTACAAGTAGTTGTTTCGGGTCTGGCGGTTAGTGTATGTGAGTACAAATGTTTTTAAACGCAACCTACACCTCCTGTCTGTACCTACCTCCTATCTAGGTACAGACACTTTTAGTGTGGGGCTATGTTTAAAAACAAGAAAACAACTGAAGATTTCGTATGTCAGTCATTTTTGCTGCCTTAACACCTACGACTTGGCCAGTCAGAATGTAATAGTACATTTTTTTTAAAACTTTGCCCCACACTAGGAATTTCTCCTGTATCGTAGGAGCGTTTACAAACATTTAAACGCACATACACAGACAGCCAGACCTGAAACAAAAATTTGTAGGCCAAACAAATATTTGTTCCGTGCGGTGATCGAATCCGGGAAACGCAGCGCAGCAGTCGATCGCTCACCCACTGCGCCAACCGTGTCGTCAAATATTGAACGATGCAATCTATTTTACATCAACATAACAAAACCCTTATGGAACCTTTGAGCAAATATGTGAAAAAAGGGTTATTTGGGATTTTCTTTAACAATCGAATAATAAGCGGAAGCCCAGCAACGCGTGCTACATTCATAATGTTATTCGTCCTTCAAAGTAAGTTAATGTTAGGGTAGGTTCGACATTTTGTATTCTGTATAGCGAGAGGTTTTTAGATAACTAACGGTGAATATATATATATTTATTTATTTTATTTCTTAAAACTTTATGCATAAAGAAAACACTGTACAGACGCCTGCACATCAAGCTACCCGAAACTGTAATTTTTTCCCAATGAACCTTGAACCTAATACTTTAGAAATAAAGTCGAAAATCTATCAAAGAAATCTGACAGATTGTAGTAGCTTGATGTGCAGGCGTCTGTACAAAGGCGGAATTAATGCCTTAGGCATTTTCTACCAGTCTTCTTTAAGGTGCAGCAGAGATTATATTCTTAAGTAAATGTTCCCGAGCTTTTACTATAAAAGTGAACCCATTACACCGTTAACATATAAACATTTTATTTCGGAAATTAAAAATCCATATATTGTTAGTAGACAATAATTTAGAAAACTATGTTAATCAAATTTCTCCGCAATGATATACTGCCCCGGACTCTCTGCGCAACGACTAAGCAAGCTTACGTCTGATCGCTGCAAAGCCATCAGTGTGCGAGTGTGTGTATACAAATAAAACGTGAAGCCTAAATGACACAAATAAAACGCCAGCTTTTTGTAAAAAATGGAAGGTGGTATAACCTTCTTGTTTATAGTATTTCATGTTCTCGAGAATGTTTACATGTGGATGTGACAATTTATTACCATAACATCACGCCTGTAATACCCAAAGAGTTAGAGCAGAGGTGTACCTAATAGTACACCCACCTTAATTTTTCTTTTTTAAAAAACGTTGCCCCACACTAGGAATTTCTCCTGTATCGTGGGTACGTTTACAAACATTTAAACTGACATACACAAACAGCCAGTAATGTTTTAAGTTCTAAGTAAGGAGCGAACCTATTGCTATAAAAACAGCAGCATGGCGAAATCCTTACTAATATTATAAAAGTGAAAGTGTGTTTGTTTGTTTTTTACATCTTCACGCCTATTTGGCTAAACCGACTCTGATAAATTTTGATACAGAGATAGTTGAGACTGAGACCCAGAGCCTCATTTTTTAAAAATTGAGAACTTAGGGAGAAAGAGGGAAGAAAAGAGAAAACTTAGATTTGCTATTACAATCAATAAGGCGCAAGGGCAAAAACTACAGGTAGCAGATACCTGCAAATCAAGAAATGGGAACTGTGTTACTCCGAATTTAACGCGAGCATAGCCGTGGGCAAAAGCTAGTCAGTTAATAAAGTTTCTACTGCTAAGGTCTTTTGTGAGTGTTTGAGCAAGAGGGCCATAGTCTAACCCGTGTCGACGGCGTGTTCGTGTTCCACGTTGGCCTACCAGAGCCACCGCCTGCCGGGGTAGCGGGTTGTTCGAGATACCACGGCAGCGGAATATATATAATACACAAACAACTAGACCCGGAACAATTATCTGTTCCGTGCGGGGATCGAACCCGCGACCCGCAGTGCTTTAGTGGATCGCTCAGTCACTGCGCCAACCGTGCTGCCAAAATGATTACGAAACACCAATTCAATCTGCCATAACTTTAGGATTCGCGCATAATAGAATATTGTATTCATCGCTTTATTATTTGTTGCAAATAACTTGTCCATCAAAAAAGGACAAATCTTTCCCTAACATCCAACACCGGATACATCAATTTGTCACAAAATGAAAGAAGAACGCGAAGCAAACTTAGGGACGCACTTTATCAGGGTAACGACCTTTTTCAAATCTCTTTTAGGTGACACTTGGTTCATTTATTATTTTTTCTTTCTTATCCTTTCCAACTCGATCACATGTTACGTATTACTCAGCGTCGTTTTAAAACGTTATCGTTCCGTCTCGTGTGAAAAACGACTATTTGTCAACTTGAAAGTTCGATGGAATTCTTAACGAGTTAATGGAAAGTTCTTTGTAGAAAACAATCGGCGAACAAAGAGGGGTTCTGTGACGTTTGCAGTGATAGCTTATCTTTGTCTACTGTTGTTGAAATAGATTGTTTGCTAGTCGAAGAATGAACCGTATTTTTAGTAGCACCTTATAACCTCGAAAGGAAGAGGTGCATCTACATACCAACATAGTTTCGGTCAAATTTGAAGTTCCATGTGATTGGGGCGGTTTAGGCGCAAAAGGCCTAGTTCTCAAAATGATAACAGAATCGCAAAGGACTTGGTTTCAAAGCGTATAATTATCTACACAAAACAATCTCGACAAAAAAAAAGCAGAATCATTATAATGTGAATTAGGTATGTTAAAATTCTTAAAATGGTTACAGATGCAGTTAATGTTGTGAATTGTCACTTTGTGACCATTTTATGAATGGTAACGTAATACATATTTTTAACCTATTATGATTATTTTATCATGCCATTTTAAACCGCCTGTATTCTACAATGCTACATGATATAATATCACTATTGCCATCTCGTAGCACCCGGTAAAAATATTCCCAAGACAATACGAACAAAACCAACGGAACTCCTTTAATAAAACCAAGAGTAAATTTTACAAGAAATGGGAATTATTCCAGCGGCTGCAACTAAAGATAGAAAATAATAAGCTATAACAAATAGGAAACGTCCGGGTACCGTGCAATATGGTACACTAGAGACCGACTACAGAAAGGTATGAATTCCTAGTACGTAATACCTTTATCTTTTCTTTAAACTGGAATAAAGCTTTGGTTCGATTTAAAAGCTTAGAAATAATGGATTTTGTGTAAAGAGCTGAGAATAGGTTTTATTAAGAAATACGTACTTTCTCCATTCAAGTCTCTTAACCATGTCCGTAATTTAGTTTTACTTCTCAAACTCATTACTTACCCAGCTTTAGCTACGACGTAGCACTGCGTAGCGGGCGTAGCAATAAACATGCGGCGGTGCTACGAAAACGAATGCAAAAAAATGTTTAACGAAAGTCCTTGTCAAACATACACTATAATGAAAAAATAATAATTTGACGACACGTTTGGCACAGTGGCTGAGCGATCGACTGCTGCGCTGCGTGTCACGGGTTCGATCCCCGCACGGAACAAATATTTGTATGGCCTACAGATAGTTGTTCTGGGTCTGGCTGTTTTTGTATACAAGTTAAAATTTTTGTAAACGCACCCACGGTACAGAAAATATCCTAGTGTTGGGCAATGTTTTTTTTTTAAACATTGTAAATATTAAATTACAATTGTATTGAAACATTTTAACATACAAACTATGAATCCGAGCGCATCTCAAAGGATTCTGACAAAATTATAATAATCTTCCGAAAGAAGCGTTGAGATTGAAAGTATGGATCAGACGGCATTAGCATTTATATTCAGATTCGAGGTAAAAGTTACTCATCATTGCTTAGTATTCTCTTTTGACTACACTCCGAAGAATTTCTGTATTTAAATTGTGGTATATATTTATGAATTATTTTCTACTTCGCAGCCTCAGAAGATTAAGGATATCAATGTTTAAACAAGCTTCCCGGTTTGTCACTTATTTGTTTGTAAAGTCTGTATGTTTAGAATTAATAAGCTGTCTTCTGTTGGTATTTATAGGAAAACGCGTCGGTGCATCCCTGTTTTTCCTGTTTTCCAACAATTTTTTTTTTGAGAAATTTTGCGACACTTTTAATGGATAAACGTGAGAATTACGAGATCCATGAGCATTTTCCAGTCTTTTTCTACATTTACACTATATAAACTAGCTTTTGCCTGCGGCTTCGTTCGCGTCCACTCCCTATTTTAAGGAAGTGGGAACTTAGAAAGAGACAAAAATTAGCCTATGTCACTCTCCATCCCATAAACTATCTGAACTTAAAAAATGCGCTTTTGCGGACAAACAAGCAGACACAAATACACTTTGCCATTTATTTGCTATATTAGTATGGATTACGAACTGGAAATATTTGTGTTATTGTATGTTTATCTATTGGAACAATTTAAAAAAAAAACACCATAAGAATGCTACATTATCACTGAGTAAAATACGCTATATAAAATTACGCTACAACATTTAAGCACTGAGCAGAGGGTAAAACAGCTAGTTTATAATTTAAAGCACAAGTTACAAGACACGTTAATTCATAAAACATAAATATGACGTAGTATTTTACTTTCATAGTTTATTAAAAGTAACTTTAAAACCAATAAAAAATAAGGGTTAACTTCCTTTGTCAAATTCCAAAAAAAACGCATCGATCGGCTAATTACCCAGCCACAGCAGTATAATATCCTCTTCACTTTATTTTTCATTGCGACTTGTCTCACATCTATAAGGGTCCGTCTCTTCCAATTTGGGCTACAATTAAACGTAAGCATTAATTACATTGGCCCCTACCCCCACCGTTTCTGCCTTATTTCCCTTTTGCTTATTCAGCGGTAGCTATCACGTTTTTATAATGTTTACTAGAAGTGGCTTCAGTCTTGAAGGTCAAATTATTTTTTGTAATTAAACAAAAAAATAAAACATTTTTGCGGACAAACATGAACAGCTTTTGGAAATATTTGTAGAGTAATAGTAGAATATGTTGCGTAAATATAGGAAAAAGATGTAGTTGGAAAACCAGCAACCCAGCCGTCACGGGAGACGCTCCGGGCGTTGGGCGCCGCCGACGACCCCCGACCACCGTAGATGCGGGTCTGTGGATGGTTAGCAATAGGTAGCTCACCGTCTGTCCGTTTAGTGACAACAGGCCGTGTGGAAAGCACGTTCGTGTTGCACATGCGCCTCAAAGATATATCAGCAAAGCAGAGAGGCTTGCCAGTGGTGCGGGTTGTTTGAAAGAGATACCGGCCCCGGAACATAAAGGACAAATGAAGGAACATCGGTGCGTTTTAGTATTTAAAAGACTGTCACTCCCCTCGCTCCGCCGAGAAGTTATGTGATGACTACACATCCGTAAAAAACTGCGTCTCTACACGGACTCCCACCACCGACTCCTGACATTGACATTTGACAAGTGAGTGCACGGAGTTCTTCATTCCGTAACCATGCCACATCTAGTCGTAGAACTTCAAAGACAATGTTACGATTTTATTGTAGGCAATTTACGGTGCGATATACGCGTCCCTTTAACGCCTACCCTCGTATAATTTGGATTGTGGGACTAATAAGAAAGAAACAATGCTAATGAAATAATACCTATTAATGAAGTGAACGTATTATTTTAATTAAAATTTCAATGTATTACGGTCAGACAAGCTATTGTTATGAAGGTAAGTATTGTAGAAGGCTTTATATTTTTAGCTTAGTTGTAAATCATGTGGGTAGAAAGTCTGTTTTAATACTTGTACTCAAGTATGAAAACAGACTTTCTGCACTGGAGGCAAAGATACGTTTAAATTAATTTTAAAATGAATAATTGTCATGGATGACATGATTTATGATACAGTTGGGACAATACCTAAGCATAACTTTCGTGCAAGAGAAAAATAAGCAGAATTTAGTCTTAATTAATTCATGCAAAAAAAAAACAGCTGAATACATTTTCGTACATCGCCCCCGAAAGAAAACACTCACGCAATTCCATACTATCAAGACGACAATAATTCATATTAATTTACATTATTCTTGTAAATAATCAAGTGACCTTTGGGTAGTCACAAATTATGCGCCGTCGGTGATAAATCAAGTCCCACGGGTGCCAGTAGCTGTGCCTAATTGTATTATTATTTATGGGCCTTATAGCAATATTGTCGTGTTTGCACAGTTTTGTGCAAACACTTCGCTGGACGCTCGTTTATTAGATCGGCGCTGGATTAAAATTAAATGGAGATGAACAATAATTTCTTGGTTGTTTATTGGGATTTATGATTTAGTTGAACTCCCGAGTAGATACATTTTAAATAAGCCACATAAAATATAACTCTTAGATGTTTTTGTACGTGCTGACGAATAACAAAACAATAGGTACTGCATGCATCTTTTACTATCAAATTACACTGGACAAGTTTCTGTATTATATGCTTCAGAACTAAAAGTGTCGTTTAATTAAGTAATTAGTATGTGAAGATATGGAAACAGTTTAAGATTATTTGGTTTATTATAGACCTGTCACTTACTGCTTATTTATTCACTAATTATGACTAACACTAGTCCGAGAGCTCGTAATTGTACTAACAAATATAGATGTAATCGAAAGATGAATCTTAAATAAATGATTTTTTTATTTATTCACATACCTATATTTGGGTGATTTCAACACATTGTCAAAAGAGGTTTCACTATTTTCTAAACAAAAGGCTGAATTTCAGTTGCCAATGCCTACTCGATAAATTCCAATAAACAAGTTTAAAATATCATATTGGTTGAAAGAAACTTTTATATCCCATTTCAAGTGTTAGTTACCGTGTCAGTTTAAAAATTTATATCAATTCACAAGTGCTTGAAATCCAGGTAACAATTCAATCATAATATTTAACGCCCAATTTAATACTGAAATGGAGTATTTAAGCGTAATTATTTTAGTTACACCAGGAAGCAGGGGGGGTTTCATCAGCCGTGATATTGATATTTAATTTAATAAGTCTGGTAGGTATTTGGGGAACTTTGGAACCTAAAGAGTCAAGGTGAGAGGGAAAATGTTTATCGTTGTAACCATTTTCAACAATTATGATTTTTGTAACTGTTTCTAGGAAATTGTTAGCTATTGTGCAATTAGTACATTAGTGTTGGTGCAATCATATCATTTTGCTGTGATTAATAAATTTATTAGCGATCCATTTATCACGCTTCCTGATACAATTGGATGTTTATGTGACACCCTAATTAAAATTAAATGGTGGATTTGATCCTAACATTTGGACATCACAAGAGCTTTCAATTAATTTTAAATAATCGTCGCTTCCTGTCCAGTTTGGTATTAAGTCCAATTTTTCAATGAGGTGTCTCTGTTTGCCCATGTATTAATGTTTTTTCCGAGAAAATTCTATCTAAGCTTTTCAAATGAAAAAAAAAACTACGACTAAAAATATTTCGAACCAGCTCTCATTTAACGCTACGTGCTTTCATACACAAAATTCCATAAATAAAACCGTTAAGAAACTACGGAACCCGTATGCGGAAATGCATAAACGAGCAAAATAAGCGCAGAGCTTAGTATGCACACAGTTATGCTCAGTTGCCCGTATTCGCCTGCGGTAAAGATAAGGGGAGGTTGCGATGCCCGTTTCCTCTTCTGAACGTGTCTTTGCACTATCTAGAAATTTTGAAGTTGCAACTGCATGAAGCGAATAATAATCCGGCCAGCATCATTATTTTGTCGTTTGGGATTTTCTTTTTTTTTCGTTTAATGTCGAGTATTGAGGTCTTTTTGGTGCAGCAGTAGTTTCAGTTATAAATTAAGGCAATTCCCATTTTTCCCGTGTTTTTTTTTGTACAAAATAGGTCAACCCATCTGCGGGCGTACTGTGCTAGCAGAAAATTTAATCATTTAGTGTTTTGTCTTTTCCAAAGAAGAAAATAACATAATTTAAGAAATGAAAAAAAGGCTCTCGGCGTTTCCTGACTACAGAAAAGCACGTATCTTCAATAGGATTTCTTCGAAATACAGGTTCATTGAAACAAAAGAGGAAATTACATCAATGCTACTTCAACAGAATTCATTTAAAACTAAAATAAAGTACTTTGACTTAGACAACGGGGTTTCAAAGAATACAGAGAAGAAAATCTTGGCACGTCTAACTTAGTTTCAAAAAACCGATATCTAAGTCAGGCGCTATTCTGCCACCTACGGCATTCAACCGCTAACTTTACAAAACCTTTTAGTTTAAGTTTCTGAACGAAATATCCTCTTCAGGCATAACCCGATATACGTTAGCTTATCTTTTACAATATTAAATGGAAATTATACGAAACTAGTTCTCCTACAAGCCAGTGTA
Source organism: Ochropleura plecta (assembly GCA_905475445.1). Lineage (NCBI taxonomy): Eukaryota > Metazoa > Arthropoda > Insecta > Lepidoptera > Noctuidae > Ochropleura > Ochropleura plecta. The sequence goes on along the minus strand of FR997731.1, from coordinate 11,810,652 downwards.
CGTCAGATAAGCCCAGCTAGTCTAAGTTTGAAGCCCAACATTATATGGCAATTGGGAACAAAATTTACGAAGAAAATCAAATACCTACTTGGAATTGTAAAGGTTTCGAGTAAGGTAAGTAAAGCTTGTCAAGTGTTTCTCAAGTTGTACAAAGTCTGGAATTTTCTTTCATCGATTACAAATTGATGCTGATTTCGAGTGTATGTTGTTGAACTTCGACAAAATCTTTTGTTTGACCGAATATTCTCAGATCACAGGACTTGACCCATATATCTCAATCTTTGCAGATTTCGCTGGTTGATTTTATAAGAGAGTTTCCGTTGCTGTGATAATAATAATATCTTTCGTGTAGAAAAAGATGCTGCCAATACAGTTCCTATGATTTACGTTTTCTTTGAATATTACGGAATAAACCCTTCCTTAAAACCACTCGTCTGTTAAACAAACACCATTTGGAAATTCAAATTACCTACTAAAGAAAACAGATACAAAAGTTTCTCAAATAAGATACCCAATTTAGAGAGACCCCACTTAAAACTGTAAGGCTCGATAAAAAGGTCTGATTTCATTTAAACAGAATTTATTTTTATTAAAAGTCGATAATATGTCGTATACTCCTGTTGTCCGGAGAAAGGCACTTGGAACGTAATCTTGTGGATTGGTAAAATTCAATTTGCTCGTTGCACTAGCAAAACAATAAGCTATACACCAAGTTTCGATTCGGACCCGTATCGATATTCGATGAAAAAAGTTGCATCATTTGTGTGGGATTTTTGATTGAAAAAGTTTGTTTATGTGCAACCGTATACCGTATGCGACTTGCTAGGTGGTAAGTTAACTTAACCATTAATGACTCGCGTGGGGTCAAAGCAGTTTTGCATTAAAAAATTAAACACAACGCGGTTCGAATTTTCCCGCGCCCTCGTGAACTTTAAAAGTGGCGTCGAATGCATAATGCACCAAATTTGTGTGCAATAATCACTCTAAAATATACTTCTGCCAACAGCATCATAAAAATCATTTAAAGAATCTAAAAAAATCTTTTCATTTGTGATTATTTTAATTTAGTTTCCTTTTAAATATTATAAAAAAATGCGCTTTCATAAATTTATACATTTAATATTAAAATTATTAATGATAACGAAATGATAGCGAGTGATTTAAAAAAAAAAGAATACCAGATGAGAAGTTGATGAAGTTCTTAGTATCGGACAAAAATACTTAATCCCTTCGGCTTTCCTTCTAACCGGGAGCTGATACTGCCTATCAGACCTTGGGTCTCATATTACTCAGGATTGACTAGTCAGTTCTGAGTAATACGATAAATCTAATATTAAACTCTGTACTGGTATACTACATGCACCATGAATGTTTTGTCTACTCCAAATAAATTATTTTAAGCCTTGTCAACAGAAACAAACCTAGCTGTAACACAGAAACGTCAGTGAATGAGTAATCCAATGAAAACATAGGGGAGGGACTCAAATTCAACACCAATAACATTGTTACAAGATGTCCTACGAAGGAGAATGCGTCACTGGATAGAGGCGGCCATGACACACAAACTTTTTAAGGAAGGACGTGAGATATCGCCAAGTTCTCGACAATCCATAGAATTCAGATAATAGTTTCGTACCGAATAAGTTTAACATTTCGAAAGTGAGTTGGAATTATCAGACATTCAAATAATTATGTAAAAACATGTTAAAACATTGTCTATTTCGTAAATGAAAACATGATTACTGATGATTCACGTGGTGGGCTGTAACTTGTTCGTGATTGCGAAATTTGACCTAGGCAGTACTTGTCCCGATTTTGAGTTGTAAACACACACAAGTAGATGATCACTTCCTCATAGGAACATCTACTAAACCAAATACATCACGATTGCATTACCATTATTACAACAAAAACGACATCTCTACGGAACACGACAGTTACTTAATAGACAACATCAAAAGTCACTTAGTTAAATTAGGCTGAAATCAGCACTATTTGAAGTCGCAGTTGAACACACTTACATAGGCAAGCAAACTTTTCGTTTGTCAGACCCAATGATGTCCCATTCCCACCACCGAAACTCACAACAGATTTCATTCGAAACAAAACAAGATCGAACCCTCAACATTCCTATTGATCGACAACACATCACTCAATCACAACCATATAATCGGAGCAAGTAAGTCCGCTGGTTATCCGTATCCGCATTATCCGCACTGGCGGGAATAGTGCGGATATTGCCCCTCAAATTATCCGTTGACCGCTTGTAATCCGTTCGACGCCACACGCCACGCACCAATGATTATTGGGAACGATGTGCTATTATTACTAATATAGTAGAAATGCGTTAGCATTGTGTCCAGTTTAATTGAGTCGGTAATTGAGTTAAAATGTACTTACCAGAGGCAATGGGTCTATTTATCACGATTCTTATCGCGTTCCCTTTCTGAGCACATTGCAATTAATGGTGCCTATCTATGATTCAGACCTCATAATGACTTTGATTTACGATTCACACTTCTATATTCTCTATTACAGTATGTGATATAGACTGAGACTGGCCGAAGCAAGGAAAACTAGTTCAGGAAATTTATTGATAACTTTACTCTGTTTCATACTGTGATGACGCAGTGGTTAAGACTTTGGTTAATGCATGTGGTTGTGGTTTTCAAATCCGGCCACTAGACCGGATTTGTTCTTGTTTAATGTGTGTATATGTTTTCGAATGTGTTCTTTATAAATCATATTACTATGTACTTTTTAAGTTTTTTTAAGATTTCACTGACAACGGTGATGGAAATTATCGTGAGGAAATTGATAAGACTGAAATCTTCAATCAGCTTTGAGCTTAAGGCATGTTTTTTGTTCGTTTTATATCTTAACTAGCTGTCGCCTGCGGCTTTGCCCGCGTTAAATTCGGGATAAGACAGTTCCCCTTTCCTGATTTGCAGGTACCTGCCACCTGTAGTTTTTGCCCTAGGGCCTTACTTATTGTAATAGCAATGCTAAGCTTTCCCTTTTTTCCCCTCTTTCTGCCTCATTTTACACTCTTTTTAAAAAAATAGCCTATGTCCGTCTCCAGGTATCTGTGTACCAAAATTCATCAAAATCGGTTTTGCCATTTAGGCGTGAAGAGGTAACAAACAAACAAACTCACTTTCGCTTTTATAATATTAGCAAGGAAGAGCAGGCATTGCCTGCTTTTAAATTATTGTCATTCTGAAAAATATTTTGTACTAACTGCAATTTACACTACCTCTACCAATCCAATATTCATAACACCATCAACGATAACATAAACTACTCACCACGATGTCCCTCGCGTCGTATCATTAAGCCTCATCTAATCACTGGCTCATGATGCGTGACTCCGACTGATAAATGGATTATGGAACTGAATGTATTCACCTTTGTCATTACGTGGTTGGTTCCTAGCATTATCTGAGGTATAGAGCTTCTAGGCTTGGCTTAGGTGTTTCTTGAAGATTGGGGTGGTTTGGGGCGCTTTGAGATACTTCATCTCGTTCAATACAAACTATTATGACGGCACGGTTGGCGCCGTAGCAGAGCGATTGACTGCTGCGCTGCATATCGCGGGTTCGATTCCCGCACGGAACAAATATTTGTATGGCCTACAGGTAGTTGTTTCGGGTCTGGCTGTTTGTGTATGTGAATTTAAATGTTTGTAAACGCACCCACGATACAGAAGAAATTCCTAGTGTGGGTCAACGTTTTTTAAAAAATCAAAAAAAGAACTGTTTGAACTTTGCAATAGTACTGGCTACTTGGTAGTCTGTGGGTTTTTTTTTAATACGAAATAAATTTCTAAAAAATTTAATTTTAAACTTGTAACAGTAAGGATTATAATATGCATAAGCTACTTGAGTTTTTGTATTTGGAACATTCTTCTATCATGCTTATTGCTATTTTATACCTGTTTTTCGTTAAAGTAATTAAATCAGACAATCGTTTAAAGTTTATGGATGCATAAAATGGGGTTAACATGCTTGTTTGCCTCTTTGTCACTGTAAAATCTTCGCGGATTAAAATTGTGTCTTTTACGAGTTCCTTATTCCACCATAGCGGATGACGCTATGAAAATTTTATTTTAGTCTATATTATAAGAAAATTCGGCACTTTGACAACTTTAAATACTTTTTCTAAGGTTTCAGCCACAAAATAAGTTTATATTTCGGAAAATTTTAATGTTTTTAAGCTAAACTGGATATGATAATTATCAGAAAAATAATGACTTTACTTAAATTATTATAATTGCCTTCGGTAAGCTTGATATTTTCGTTGTTATATTGTTGTGTTGTTGTTGTTTGTGGTATTGTTGTTGTTATTTATATTATATTTAATCTTAAGGGCTATCATACTGCTTGGCAAAGATTTATTTCGAAGCCCAATCTCCCTACATCACTTGCTCTAAATTGAGCACAACATCAACTTGGATCAATAGATACAAACTTAAATGGTTCAGTATTTGAAGTTAGTCTACCTGATAACATGACGTCAGAACCTACGCATGGCCTAGATTTACTTAGGTCATACTTAGGAACAAAATATCAAGGACCCGAACCTAGAATATCAGGATTATTTAGGTACAAAGGCAGTTTATTTTTAAATAGTACAAAGTGTATAGTGGAAAGTACCTACTTGTAAGTACAGTAGTAGTTTTTTCTCATAAAATGGAATAGTTTATGCTTACAAGTAATCTATTCCTAAAATATACTTAAAAAAAAAAATTATAGTCGTCCCGGAGATCGAAGTAAAGATCTGACGGTTAGCAGTCGCGCTAGTAACCACAAAACTCAAAAGGCAGTAAAGATGGCAACGGGTAGAGTTAAAAAAATCCACGGACTTTTTTGTCACTGCTCCTGACCTACTAATTAAGTCCAAACGTTGCACTGCAGAGATTAACTTTAAAAAATCCTTGTAAAAACCTCTCAAGCTCTTGGAAAACACGGAAAACCTGCACTTTAACTGCACTGTTTCTTTAAGCTACACATTATTCAGTGAGCTTATTTGCCACACGTCCTCACCTCTCGGCTAATTGCTGGAGCACGTTAACTGGATTTAAGTTACAATCTGGTTACCTAACGTTTAACGAATTCAGACGGAGTTAGTTAGGGAGTGTACGTGAACAAGAGCTTTACGAAATCCATTGTTGCGAATTAAATGAACAGTTTTAAGTACCCGAAGTGACTGTTTGGAAGGCTCTCAGTTTCAAGTTTGGAACTAAGTCAAGGAGTTGAAGTCGTTGCTTGTGACGTGCATAGTAAAAAGGAAGAGACGTATGGTTGGTCACTTGATTTGACACGAAGACTTCATTTTTATTAAAAAAAATTGACCACATGAAATGGACTAATTGAAGTTTAAACGCAGCATAAAATGTGCTTTTATGGAACGATAGACACGTTTTCATGTTACTGAAAAAAGAAACTTTTATAATAGGTAATACATTTACATCGTATAATTTGTCATGTTGGAAACACCCTTTCAACTAAAATAACGATCAAACTAAACCATTTTAAGCTATCGAAACGATGAAAAAGGGTTTAGGTGCAATTCTTGATTACTCCTATTTTTAGCAATTCAACTTGCGTTTGCCAAAAATCCACCAACGTCCATTCTCGACAAATCCTTTTCACCAAGACAAATATAGGAAAAATCCAAAAAAGCATTTAGCTCGAACGTAAACTGACGGTCGGCTGGACGTGTGCCAAGTAGCAGTTTCTGTTCGATTCTTGACTCTCAACGTTCATAAAATGTCGAACGAATGCACCATCGTACTCTCTACAGTGAGAATAAAAACACCCACTAAACTGCCATAAAGACAATCTTTGTCAGAAACAAAGTGTAGATATTCTTTTTGAACGACGTGGTCGGGAAAGTCATGGAAGTTTTCATAAAAATGCAAATTCAACCGCAACGTATTGCCGCGCCGCCTGTCTGCGTCTGCACTCAGTACTCCTTCATTAAATGTAAATTCTTTATCACGCTCTTTTGACTCGTTCACTGTTAGTTATTAAGGCATACAACAGTGCCATCAAGCCGACATCCGACATGATTTTTCATTACAATTTGAACTTTATTCCCCCAAAGCTAGATTTCAGTTTTTCTTGGGAGCTCGTCCGGATTATTACGCACGCAAAAATGTACTTACTATTCATTTTATTTGTCACATCCACAGCATTTTAATTATTACAATACTTGTGTTGTGCCTTCATTTTAAAGTTAATATTAAAAAATATTGCGTCCAATTTGTGTAACAATACAGTACAGTTTTTTTGTGAAAAAAAATTGCTTTTATGCATTTAATTTTCTGCTGGACAGATATCTCGTTTTTTATGTAATGGCTTGATACTTGATAAAAACATTTTATTAAACCTATCTGCCACTTAACGAATCGGACCGGGTGTCATTCAAGGCTGTGTATATTATTTCTTCCGAGTAGTTTACAGTTAAAATGTTATGACAAAAAACCGTATCAATAAATCGAAGTAATCAAACAATATTTCTTCTCGGACGTCATAAAACTTCACATTTCAAGCGCATCTGCATCAAAATTCCATTCAGCACCCACCGTCATATTTTATCCCTTTTTATCACAACCGCTTGCATACGTACGACTAATATTCTTTTTCAATGACAAAGATTCGCTTTCTGAATAGCAAGAGCGGTGAATCTCACTTTTTCAAGAGGCAAGGGTCGTTTCGTTTATCGATCTCGTATCGTGAACGCGGTTGGAATCCCAATCGAGTTTTCGATGAAATTTCTGAGACGAAGATCCTTTTCCTTGTGTATGATTTTTCGTTGCAGCACTTAGAATGTAAACGTTTTGATCAGTCATGTTTATTTGTTGTTTGACTATTTACGAAAGAGTTTATTGTTTTGGTACAGAATAGTGATGTGAGATACAACGTGAGTTTCGTTCATAAATGTCCCTTTCCAGAGCAATGTTGCGCGGAATAGTTTCACAAAAATTGTGTTATTTTGTGTGTGTAATTCTTCGAAGGTTTTTTTATAGAGACCAAAAATATAAATAAGTATGTCTCTCTATTATTATTTTTTACGTTCGAAAAATACTTCGTGATTTCTTTTCACTTACATTTTGCTCTTCAACAAAAACACTGAAAAAAATGTCCGTCCGGTCTCAGAAAATGCTAAATGGCTTAGAGCCCGTAACGAACTTAATCAGAGGAAAAGGTAAGAGCAAAAAGGAAGTATCTATTTTTCTGAAGCAAAACCTAAGGAAAGGAGCCATGGTGACGGTATTTTTTGTTGTTAAGAAAATGCAACTACGAACGTTGTTCTTGTAACAGACAGCTATTTATATTTGTTACTGTCCACAAATAATGCTTCTTAAAATAATAACTTATTGGTCTAGGATGTGATCATCATCATCATCATTTCCCTGCCCTTGTCCCATTCTATTTGGGGTCGGCGCAACGCGTTTTCTTCTTCCATTCTCCCCTATCAGACGTCACGGCATCATTTACTCCTTTCTCCTTCATATCATTCCTTACACAATCCATCCATCTTTTCTTAAAAAGAAAGAACATAATATAAAGAAAGCTGTTGTTTTGAAAAGTTTCTGTGCCAACATAAAAGTTTCAAAGTTACGGAAAATGTAAGTACATTACTCCATTTTTTAAAATTAAATTTCCAAAACTGAAGTTACAGGTCACTAGTTCCTCTTGCCGGGGTCGCGAGTTGTTCGAAGCAGATACCGCGGCTCCGGAACATAAAGGGCAAAAGAAGGAACATGGGTGGGTTTTAGTCAGTAAAAGTCTGACACTCCCCCCTCTCCACCCAGAGCGGAGAAAGTTATTTGATGATTTTGCCATCCGCAAAATAAGGTAACCTCTAAATAAAATAATATTCAAAATTGTTGTAAAGCAATTGTTAACTAACCCAGAGTTTAACTAGAATTCCAAACATTTCACAATATTTTTGATGTCTCTAGAACTATTTCGCAACCGACTGTCTTCACATTATGAAACCAACAATACCTTGGTACTAAATTGTTCCATGACATTTATTTTATGCGTGCAGCAACATTTTCAGGGCGTCTACACACGTATGTCAGCAAATAAAACTGCATTCAAATGTTTAAACTGAAACTTGGATTCTGGAACCACGTGTACCTTGGTTTAGTAGTCTTTGGTTTGAGGAATATAGAACAAGTTGCTTTTACAAGATTGTTGTAAGCTGAGCTAAAGCATATTATTATAGCATTTTGCACTAAAAGTTTTCTCCAAATCTGATAGGTCTGTATGCAACTGGTGAACCCAATTGATGCAGCCCACTACACTTTAATCTTATAAGACTAATGTGAAGACATACAAATTAATTGTGTGCCAAATTGACTTTCAATATAAAATTGTCCGTAGGTATATTGTTATACTCCCATTACATTTGTGACATTTGTACAAAATGTCTATAACGCAGAAATTAGACGAGTGTGTCAATTTGATAAACAATAGATTTCCCGGAAAAGCAAATCAAGATTTTAATATATTCCAAAACCTCACAGCGAAGTTGCCAACATTCCGATGCGAGACCTTGAACCCAACGAGAATTCAAACGAAATGAAATAACAATTGACTTCGCTCTGATTCAACGTCAATAACAGGAAAAATCGAGATCATAATATAAAATAAATGATAAATTGTAGACCAGATTTTACTAAGAATACTAGGCACTACTAATTTCAAGGTATTGAAAGTCTATTGATTCAATCCCTAGTTGATGAAATTCCTCTAACAAAAACAATTATTTGAAACGACCACGTTTCAAAACTTGGGAAACTAAATCCGTGCAATTTGACAATTCACCTGTCGTTTACCGTTCTCGTCTATGTCTGTTTTCATGCCCTCATCGAAGAGTTAGAGACACTTGGAAGTATAAGACAAGGTAACACTGCAGTCCGATTGATCTAAGAAATCTTATAGACATTGTATTTATAGAAGCAAAGTAACAACAGCAGCAACATTTTGTAGTTCCAGAAGTAATGGAATAGATTTTATCTGTATTGGAAAGAAACAGTGCATGAATATACAACGTAAATTGGTAAGTCTGTAAAATAGAATGGGAGAAAATTGATGCAATCATCAAGATTGCATCAATTTTCTCCCATTCTATTTGGGGTCGGCGCAACACGTTTCTTCTTATATTCTCCCCTGGCAAACGTCACGGCACCGTTTACTCCTTTCATATCATTCCTAACACAATCAATCTATATTTTATTTGGACATCCACTCCCTGTCCATCCATTAACATTCAGATCCATCACTCTTTTAGACATTATTTGGTAAAAATACAACCCTTTCTTGCCAGTCGTGTAAAAAGAAAATAAGTCAACATACAATCGCATTCTCAAAATACGCCTTCGATTAAAAAAGGTCAACATGAGGACTTTGTAACCTCTACAAATTTTAGCGTATCCAGCATCTTTAACATCTTTGAAAAATCATAACTAAATTGTAGGCGTCATGAATCTACTATTAATACATAGCCTCAAGCCATGCTGCTCCAATTTGTTCCAATTCCAAAGTTTAAACAAACTTTGTGCGAAACTTTGCATGATTCCCGTGATTAAATCGATTTCGGATTGCCGGTGAAATTCCGAAACTGCCGATTCGTCGTTAGAAGTAAACGGCTCACCGAAGTTTCGGCACGTAAAATTTTAAATCCGAACATTATTCGGTTCGGTGCTAACTTTATTTTGGTTTTAATTCTAGAAGTTTTGTGTAGTTAATTTTTTCGTCTTTTGTGTCGTTTTTAAATAGTTTAGGAATGGTTTTTCTGTTTAGAACCTTTTTGTGTGTTTGACTTGCGCATTGCCGGTATTCTTTGCTATGCGACCGATGTTGGCGCATTTCTGAATCCAGTGTTGTTTTACAGGAAACTTTTAATTACTAATCAATGCTTTAACTACCCTCAAATTTGAAATCTAAAAATGGTTTATTCTATCCTAGAAATAAGTGTTAGGATTATTTTGTAAACAAAAGAAGTGTAATTGTTTTCAAAATTACTAGCTAGACTTGTACAGTTTGCAAAATCGTCATCATCAGTCAAGCTTTATCTCAAGTTTATTGTAGTCTACTTCCGGTCTTACTGGATGCAAGCAGAATACCAGCATTTTACACGGAGTGACTGCCTATCTGATCTCCACAACCTAGATAGTACTGGGTCATACGTGTCTGACTTTCGGGCTACAGACTACTTGTAACGACTGTCGAAGATCTGTAAATGACAGCCGGGATCAACGGCTAAACGTGCTTTACGAGGCAAGGAGGAAACTCAGTATGTAATAGATGTTCCAAAGACCGACCTTCAAAAGCATGGCTTAACCTCAAAGATTGACCCGTGTGGCAGTTATTATTTAGCCATGAATTTTTCAAAAGCGTCCTATCTTTAAAATAATTCAGATAGATTTTACTTACTTTCATAATAAAGACAGCAAAGTGAAAGACATAGACCCTATTTCAGTATCTTTCGGCGCATCACATCGCCCATTGACCGTCGGTCTCAATTCCAACAACAGAATAAGATCTGGACCCGAACTTGGATTCAAACAGTTACACTAATAAAACGCGAGTCGGTAAAGTTAGCCGAGAGAATTTGTGATAACGTTCTATTCAGTCAAGTTTGGCTGCAAACTCCTAGAAACTGTGAATCTAATACTTTGTTCAATCACGATATTTTTCAACTCTCTAGATTCTATAAACGGTTTTGTTCTTATTGTTTTAGAATGCAGCTGTGAGATACCGCAATGAATGACCAAGTTAGAACTAAAGGATATTTTTATTTTTTTAGGTAAAAAATAAAACACTTCTAAACTGGATATTTATGAAATTGGTGTTGGCCCCGAATTTGCTTACATCAATGTTTTATTTGGTTATCAAGTGAGTCTTGTTGGGTAGTCTTGTTAGACATCTTAGATCGGAAAGTTCTGCAAGATGAAATATATTACGTAACTAGCTTTTGCCCGCGGCTTCGCTCGCGTTAAATTCGGTAGCGCCTTATAGATTTGTAATAGCAACGCTAAGTTTTCCCGTTTCTTCCCTTTTTCTCCCTCATATTCCACACTTTTTGATAAAATAATGTCTCGTCTCCTGGTTCCCAACTATCTCTGTACCAAATTTCATTAAAATCGGTTTAGCCATTAAAGCGTGAAGAGGTAACAAACAAACAAACAAACTCACTTTCGCTTTTATAATATTAGTAAGGATATATTGAAAATATCCATAGCATAAGTGCTATGGATATTTTCTTACGATTACTTGTAATATCATGTTTTTACAGGATTACCTTAGTTAAGCTTTTAAATTAATATATGTTTTTGAAACCTGCAATGCAAATTTAGAAACCACAAACTGAAACTGCATCCCATTTAAATTGGATGGTTCGCCGGCTTAATTGTTTGTCACAACATTAATTCACAATTTGCACAGTAATCCAACTAATCGTATTCGTAATGACGTCACAGCGACTAGGGCACATGTGTCGACTGTCGGTCGACAATTCACTTATCTGCGAGATATATCCCAAGAGTCGCACGTGAGACTTTTGCACCAAGCGCAAACGAACTTATTGTGGAGGTATTACCCGTACTATTGAGTTCACCGATTTTTTAATCTCGTTTGGAAAAGTTTTGCGGTTCATTTGAAAATTTCTTAAAGGTTTCTTACTTTTCGGAATACGATGCGAAGTAGTTTGTTTATAGTTAGTATGTGGGTTGTCTGTCGACCAAAATAGTAACTTTATATAACATTGTATTGTCTAAAAGAGCTGCTGATCGCAATTCCACGTCCATAGCTTAACTTGTCTAAACCAAACTTAGGTTTAAAAAAAATAAATTGAAACTACTGTTTTAGTAAAGCTCTCGTAGGTAAACTCTGGCTTTTACAAAGCATAAATGAATATAACTGACTTGTAAATATTTTGTTTCACTATCAAAAGTATAACAACTTCTGAATAATTAACAAAATCGTTTTGCCAAATCTGGCATCAAATCCCAAATAAACTTGAAAAAGTCTCCTTTCTCGTTACAGACAGAGTCATAGATTCAAGTATCACCTTTGAAATTATTTGCTTGTGCTAGCAATGCTACCAGGGTTCCATGTCACGTGTGCCGGTTTACAATTCACTTATCTCAGAGTGAGATCCCAGGAGTAGTACGTGAGACTTGCACTAACTGTGAACGAAGTTATTGTGGATCAAATTGAGCAGATGATTCTTTTTTTTTCATTACTTTCTTGTTTCGAAATGTTTTTGGAATTGGAGTGTTGTGTCCTGAGTGATAGACTGAAAATTCAAATAATGTAAAGTTTGTAATGGTTACTTGTTAATCTTTTATCATATTTCTGGTCTTTATTTTGCGGACGGGAGCGGGGGGAGTGTCAGACTTTTACGGACTAAAACTGACCCATTTTCCTTCGTTGGCCCTTTAGGTTATGGGGCCGCGGTATCTCTTTCAAACAACGCGCAACCCCGGCAGGTTCTTTCAGCCTTTGTCCCATGTTATTTGGAGTTGGCTTAATGTGGGCATTGTTTTAATAATTAAAACAATGCCCAATTTAAGCCAACTCCAAATAACCAAACAACATATAACTCCAACCTACATTTCCCGAGACCCCAAATATACAATAATTGTATATTTGGGGTCAAAACAGGATAGGTGTATCAACGGTATTATTTTTTTTTGAAAATCCGTAATAAAAGTTATAAAGATGTTGATTGGCTTGGAAGGAAGAATGATTTATTCGATACCATAAGTCCAATCCTTTCGTTTCTATCTCATCCATTGCCCCTTTTGTTAGTTACTAGATTTAGGTCAGTAATTACCTTTTCATACACCTTTTTTATACCTTTATAGGTGTGACGTCGTAAACCCAGTCCTCAGTGATTTATATAAAGCACATATTTCATTAGATACGCAGTAACTACTAAGTTTCATAGTAAGGTAAACAAAGTAGCACAATCTCGAAATTAGCTAGACACGGAGCACTTAAAAAAATATTATTCAAAGAAATTACATTCCCCAAGGAATATTACGTTGGCTCGTTTCTTTTTATACCGAGGTAAGTTGGCTGCAACATTAGTTTGCAGAGTTAGCTGGTTTCCTTCGTCCAAAAGTGGGGTAATATTTTCCAAAGATAAATTTTAAATGCTCCCGGTTTTGCACACTTAGTTTGTTAGATTATAGCGTCGTTACACAATTTATTGCTTTCGTGTGTTGTTATATTTAATGATCTTTTGTTTCTTTGTTACTACAGCTACAATGTTCCAGATAAGGTTTATTTGAAATCTGCGAAATAGGTATTCTGGACTTTAGTGTTCTGTTCGCAGTAAAGATGCAATTAAACGCACTTGACTGCCGGAGTCGAGTGTTTTCCATTTGCAACATTTGTACGATTACAAGAAAGTAGGTACACTCAGCTTACTCGTTAAATTTTATATCGATAGTTAAGTTAAAGTATTGAAAAAATCTGAAAACGTCCAACAAAATGGATTTGAAAAAAAATGGCTGGCCATACCAAATCGCATTTAAATTCATTAGTAAAAAAATCTGATCCACGCGAAACATATTCGCACGTGGCCAGTTACGGTCTGATAAAAAAATACAAATATCTGTTTGGGCCCGTATCCTAAAATTTAAATACAGTATATATCAGATGTTAATGGCTATAATCGCATGAATCGTTCGAATGAACTCGACAAACGAACGGACACAGAGGCTACATTGACAGCGGATAGCTTAGCAACTTCGGTCATATCGCCCAGAAGTGAGGATATCGAAATGAAATTGGGGAAAAAAGTAAAGATTGCTTGAATGACCGTAGAAAGGGATGCGAGGAATGAAAACATTTCTTGCGCAGATCCGCATGAGTTATAAAAGTTTTAACTACTGATAAGTAGTAAAGTTCGCTCAATGAAACAATGATTAAAAACGGCCAAGAGCGAGTCAGACTCGCGCACCGAGGGTTCCGTACAAATTTTCGACATAAACATCCATATATATCTGCGTTAACTTAAAGAGTTGCTTTTTTTACAGCACACAGGGACCACGGACTTGAGTATATGGTTTTAATTTCAATTTGATACCTCCGCGCGTTCCCAAGGTAAAGGGTCTTGATAGACAGACAGACAGACAGACGGACAACAAAGTGATCCAATAAGGTTTTCTGTTTTTTTCGTTTTGAAGCACGGAACCCTAAAAATGTACCTTTAGATACTAAACTATTTAAGTTTCAAGCGATATTTCGTCGCTCTCATAGTAACCTCACTACTATACGTCGCTGGATTTTCCTCTGATATTTATTTTAACATCAGCTTAAATCCTGACGTACGCTTACGACTGCGAGCTACACTGGCCGTTAATATTTGTTAAAAATACGAATAAACAAAGTAAATAGATTACTGGATTAGGTCACTGTATCCACTGAATTGCGATAATCATTAAGCTGTTTAACCTGGCGAGGCTTTTACCAGGCAAATTGTTGGCCTATTCGGTGTTCACTAACTACTCGTAACTTTCGTATTTGTTTTAAAATACATAAACGCAATCAGGCTTCAATGATTCCCATCGCTGGGACAAAGGCCTCCTCTCTATTGGCTAGCCATCACGTGGGTCCAATGCGGATTAAAAGTAAAAAAGTAGAAACCTAAATTAATGGCGCGTTCCCGAAATCGTTTGAATTAGCACCACCTTGAATGTATGTAAGTCTAGTACTTTTGGTCGCAAAAAAGACGATTATGGTGTATAATGTTAAAAAAATGTGTGTTATTTTTCACTTTTTGTTTTAATTGTACTTGACTTACCTAGAGGTCAATCGTGATCTTTTTTATAACAGATGTCATTTGTTTCACGAATCGACACAGCGGGATCGACATTGGGAATGCTCCCAAAAAAAAAACAAAACGCACATTTTCAAAATTTTGGTTTTGTAGATGCTGATTTCCTCACGCTGCCGCGCTGATATAAAATCTTTCAAAAGATTAGGTATACGTAATCTTTTAGTTTAATAATTTTATTTAACTATAATTCGGTTCTACTTTTTTTCGTCAAGAATATTTAATTGTTATTTCAACTCAAAAATGATCTTTCTTCTGCTTACAACAATTAAGTAGGTATAAAGACAACACTTGTATATTTTGGGAGTCTCAAAACATTCCTTTTGATGTGAAACTTCCCTTTTGTTTTTCGTCAGTGACAGATTTCCTGTCCATTAGACAAATTGTTTTAAAAAGTTTCCAATTCAGGAAGTTAGCTGGAATAATGAAGAACATTAATCACAAAGTAGGGATGATCATGTAAGCTTTGAGAGTTTTGAATATTAAAACTAAAGTGTATTAGAGATGAGAGCCTTAAGTACTTTGAGAAGTGTCTGATAAACTAAGAGGTCTTAAGAAGATAACAAAGCAAGCGTTTTCTTAAAGCCGACCGCTGAGTGATCTGATCTGTTCTTATAAAGTCAACTTTTATGTTAAGAACATAAACTTACTATAATTAGCATTTGTATTTAAGTACTCAAACAATATATAAATAGAGGAAGTGATTGGCCTCATTAACTTATTTAAAACTTAATAACTTTTAATTAACTGAATTAAAAGGGTATATTATAATTATTATAATAGTAGATAATATCTACTATTATAATGAAATCAATCTCGATACATAATGACGACAACATTACTACGAAAACCTACAAATATCGTTACATTCAACAAATCCAAAGAAGAAAGCAACACATCTTCTTACGATTCCGTCAGTCAACAGAACCACACAATATTGTATCCTTTTCAAACATCCACCATTATCCCGGCTAATAAGACTGGGGCTTACCAGACCTCAATTTATAATAAATCGAACAGAACGTTATCGTTTGCCTGCACACAATGAAACGACGTATCTTCGTCTACTTACAGTCAACGGAGGTCCAAACACCCCTCGGCCATAACCTTGAATGATGACCAACGATTTGTTAAGACCCCGTCCTGGGTCGTTACGACCTCTTTTCAGTTTTTATTCCCCTTATGATGTTTCATTTTATGATTGCCTGCAGTATTAGGAGCGTACGTGACGGTATGAAATATGTTTTTAGTTATTTTTTTGTGTGGGTTTCTCGTTTTCGGCGGTAATACCCGTTGTTTCTTTGTAATGGAAGGATTTCTGTGTTTTTTTTTTGTGAAAGAATTTTCCTGCAGAGTTTTTCTTTTTTTTTGGCTTTATGTTTTTAAAAGCAAAAGCTTTGATTTTACTACTGATATTAGTTTAGGTATTATGATACTTTATTTTTGAGGTTCCGCACCATAAAAGGAAAAAAACGGAGCCATTATAGGATCACTTTGTTGTCCGTCTGTCAGT
Source organism: Ochropleura plecta (assembly GCA_905475445.1). Taxonomy (NCBI): domain Eukaryota; kingdom Metazoa; phylum Arthropoda; class Insecta; order Lepidoptera; family Noctuidae; genus Ochropleura; species Ochropleura plecta. The sequence goes on along the minus strand of FR997731.1, from coordinate 11,794,271 downwards.
CTCTCTGTCTATCAACTTGAAATTAAAACCAATTATGCTCATCTCCTTTCCCTTGAAGCTATGAAAAATCAACCCTCTAAGTCTACGCATTCAAAAGATATGGCTGTTTATGTCGCAAGTTTGTACGGAATCCTCGGCGTTCGAGTCTGACTCGCATTTGGCCGGTTTTTCAAGACAAACAAACTCTTTAGGTTTTGATGTACCTTCAAAAATCTTCAGACTATCCTAATTTTATGAAAGTGTCTTCAATCACTACTAAACTATTTGAGCAATCATTCTAGATTAACCTTGTAATTGGAGGTTTCCAAGATAAATATCTTTTACGATTACTATATCTGATTAACATAAACTTGTTCCCAAAACCATATTAACACACTCCACACTACGCTGTTCCATGAAATGCTAGCTAAAACATTGTAGGTTCGAAACGCTGGCGTCGCGTTGTTATAAATCCGTTTTGCTCGTAAAGAAAATTGTGTAATATATCATCGTGTTAACACCAAGTGAGAGAACCCGTTTATCAACTCAAGCCTCCTAATATTATCTCTTATGAATGTTATTCCACCTTTTTTAAACATTCTAATACGACGAACGCTCCGGGAAATGAAACAATGACATGGCGTAACAAAGGTAAATATCCATATCGCAAAATGTTTTTGTTTTATTATAAAATGTGTGCAAAGGTACGAAGTTAACATTAAAAGTCTTGTAGGTATTTCACTCTCATTACATTTTATGAGCAAACATAAAACTATACAAATTTCTTTTGCGGCTGAGTTGGTGTACCTAATATTGTACAAACGAAGGAAAGTTTCAATGTTCAGTGGGGCTCTTGATTTGTAATCGAAAAATGTGTTTTCTTTTTTCATTTACTTACTTGATCGTTTGGCGTCTTATTTAGTTTAGATGTTTAACTTCTAACAGGTTAAGTTATTCAGGAATAGTAAAAATATTATATTACGTTAATGAAAGTTTTAGTTAAAACTGCTGTTTGGTTTACGTCTGAATTTATTGTAGTTAAGCGTAACTTCAATTTGTTCAGTGATAATCAAGGAACATACGAGTAAGGAAACCAGTCAGGGTCAAGGCAAGATGGATAAAATACTTACAAGAATAAATCAAAACCCAAATATCCCAAGAATACAAGACTTGTTTTCAATTACACGTACATGAGTTTAAGAGTAGGGTTTTCAAAATTCAATTACAAGGTCCCCGTGTCCCCCTGCGTATGTTTTATGAAAACATTTTACAATATTACTACACTCTGCAATAGGGTACTTGGATAGTAAACGTCTTGTACTAGGGGTAAGAAAATGAAATTTACATTCGTATAACAAACAGGGGAACCATAAAGTACACTTCTTTGCTTTGAATTTAAATTACGAATGTTTTTATTCGGTAATTTTTAAAAAAAACCTACCTAGTGTTGTTCTTTGTCGCAGATTGTTGTCGTTTTTGCTTAGATTGAACTCCAACTTGCTACCCGAATACAAAGATCGATAACTGGCAAGATGTTTTCTTAAGTAAACTTTTGAGCGGATAGGGTAAATACACTTCGCAGACATCAGATATATGTCGGTTGATTTGAAGTATCCGTACCAAGGATTGGTTTATTTTCTGAATAGTGCGTCATTCATTTATTGTGTGTTGGACAGATTTAATCCAGGCGTCATACAGCTGTACTTTTGGGGACGTAATAAACGTCACTGACGCTGGTACATACTGGATTCAAGCGATTTGAAGGTGAAGTCTATTCTAATCATACCGAACATTTATGTTTATGTAGTAAAGATGCTTCTTTTTTCAGGATAAGGGTGTATCACAGAACCTCAAACCAACCCAACTGCCGCAGGAAACGCTCCCCGTAGATTTGGGTCTGTAGACGGAGAGCAATAAGTGACGACAGGCCGTATCGTCGGCATGTTCGTGTTCCACGCGCGCCTCAAAGAGATATCAGCAAAGCAGAGGGGCCAGCCAGGGCCACCGCCTACCGGGGTTGCGGGTTGTTTGAAAGAGATCCTGCGGCCCCGAAACATAAAGGGCAAAAGAAGGAACATGGGTGTGTTTTAGTCAGTAAAAGTCCGACACTCCCTATGTTCCCCGCCCATGGTGGGGGCAAGTATTTGGTGATTTCCCAACCGCAAAAAAGGATGTATCGCAACAGATACTTTTCTGCCTTTCACATAAGATCACTACATCGACTTATAAACAACACTTTTTCATTTCAAACGTGATCTTAATTGAAATATATAATAAATAAAACGGGTGCTTTATAAAATCACTACTTTGAACTAAGTAACCATACTTCTTCTTCAAGTAGCCTACTACGAATGGCTTACCATCGATTCCACGAATTGTCGCCAGTCAACGAAAGGGTATTTCAGACTCCTTTCAGTTATTATGAAACAGAACCTAGTTTCAAATAAATTGAAGGAAGGAAACTTATTTCCAGGTAATTCGACAAAAGGGGAGCATTTTCTTGTTAAATATTTTCCCGGATTATGAAGTACTTGAAAACTTGCTAGCTCAAACATAATCGTCTTCTGCTAAGCCTTTTTCCAACTATGTTGGGATTGGCTCTCAGTCTAATGGGATGGGGCTGAATATTAGAATTCGTCACAGATTGGCGGCCTAGCTGACCTCCACAATCCAGTTAGTACTGAGTAATACGATACATTGGTACGCAACCGTGAACATGTTTTAGAATCATTTTTTTTTTTAAAAAGATTGAGATATGAGGGAGAAAGAGGGAAGAAAAGGGAAAACTTAAAAAAAGAAAGGCGCAAGGGCAAAAACTACAGCTAGTAGGTACCTGTAAATCAGGAAAGGGGAACTGTGCTACCCCAAATTTAACGCGAGCGAAGCCTCGGGCAAAAGCTAGTACTTGTATATAGTATCTCCACAGTTAACGTTTTTTGCTAAGAAAGGCTGAGAAGAAAATGCGCAGCTATTTTCTTGACATTAGCTGTACATATTAAAAAATGTACTGGATCGTTAGACTAGTGGGTTACGGGTTGTAAAAATTTGACTCTACCCCCCCGCTCCACCCAGAGGGGGGAAATTATTTGATGATTTCCCACGCGCAAAAAAATCATTGGGGTAGCGGTCACAAGCCCGACTGACTGCTAAAAATTAGACCCAGGCTTCGATCCACTCGTTGGGTAAAGTGTTAATAGGTTTTTTTTTATCAAATTTTACAGTAACAGCTACGGCCGCGGCGTCTAGATTTGTGCCTGTTTGATGGCAATGGGTCCGCGCCGTGTAATATTTAAGACTTAAAAATCATTACCAGCGACCTGTGAGTCTACTATGACAACACGGTTGGCGCAGTGGCTGAGCGATCGACTGCTGCACTGCGTGTCGCGCGTTCGATTCCCGCACGGAACAAATATTTGTATGGCCTACAGATAGTTGTTCCGGGTCATGCTGTTTGCGTATGTGAGTTTAATGTTTGTAAACGCACCCACGATACAGGAGAAATTCCTAGTGTGGGGCAACGTTTTTAAACAAAAGAAAAACTATTATGTAGGTATACATCTACCTTCCCTTCGGGGATAACACGCGTGTTGTTATACGATTAAATACATACCTTCACATTCAATAAACTGTCTTCCTAAACAACTTCCCAATTCGACACCCGACTCCCTTGCGAACAGAATCCGCCAAAACAAAATATCTAAATAGAGATGTATTGACTAACAAGTATGGACTCGATACGTTCCCTCTTCAATTTGCGACTGCAAAATTGGATTTGATCCTCAACACTATTCGGAAGGTCGTTTATCTCAATTCCGTAGGCACAGACAAAACGCCAGCATATATCGGTGAGAACCCGAAATATGTGAGAGTATCATAAATAAGACATCGATCTCACTCGATACTGCTCTAGAACCAAAATAGGGAGCTGATAATGTCTCGCCTAGATTTTAATATGATGATATATCGGTAAGTTTGGTAGAAAATAGGAATTTTGAACCCTATGTCTACGAAACAGAGTGCGTCATATGTGTAGAGTACAGCATGTTTTGTACTCGCAGATGGGTGTACTATAATACAGTCCTCCTTACCGTTTTCGGCCTTGGCGGCAAAACTCAGCGGAGAATAGCCATAGGCGCGGGAGATATTACACTGCACAAATGTGTGCGCAGGTGCACTCTTTGTTCCCTCACTCTCATAGTCCGATGGGACAGCGATCCAAAACGACCGGAGAGAGATCAGACTCAGGCTCGCCAACTACCGAACTCCGGGCTGTTACAGTGAAAGTCCTTTTTCTTATGTGAAAACCCAATAACGTTTTTTGCCAGACCCGGAACAACCACAACCACAAAAACATCTGTTCCGTATGGGAATCGAACCCACGACATGCAGCCCAGCAGTCGATCGGTCGGCCACTGCGTCAACCGTGCCGTCAAACGCTCTATGTTATGTTATAATGTTCCCTTTTGTTTAATGTTTCCTATGTACACTATAAACTATTAAATAAATATATAGTACACCTTCTCATAGTGCTATGTATAAAAGGACGTTAAACTGTAGAGGGAAATTCTTTTACTTACATTATTTTGTGCCCTTGTAGTGGGTGAAAGGTATGTTTTTATTTTTAGAAATTGGATAACGGGTCAAGTGTGTATGTTCAACAAACGCCCACGCTATATGTATCTTTCTTTGCATAAACCCTGTTGAAAAACCCCCGGGAAAAGTGTTTGTAATGGTTTCTGTATATTTATTTATTTATATCTATCTACCCACACATTGTCAAAACACAATGAATAAAAGCAATTGTACAATTAGGTATATAAAGTTATATCGCACGAAGTACGATTTCTGTTTCTCATGGAAAATCATGAAATGACTTCTCCCGCTCTGGGCTGAGCGAAACAGTGTCACACTTGAACTAACCAAAACTTATCCATGTTCCTGTTTGGCCTTTTGTGTTCTGGAGCCTTGGTTACGAACAACCCGCAGTCCCGACAGGCAGTGTCCCTGGCGGGTCAGTCTGCTTTACTGACATCTGTTTGAAGGGCGCCTGGAACACGAACGCGCCGTCGATACGGCCTGTCGTCATTCTAGACTAAGCTACGACACTACGGTACGGTTGGCGCAATGGTTAAGCGATTGGCTACAATGCCATGTGACGCGGACCTACATTTAATTTTTGCAGGTCTGGTTGTATGTGCATGTGAATTATTAAAATATATGAAATGAATTGTTATTTGTTAAATATGTTTTTAAATGCCCCCATGATACAGAAGAAAACAGTTAGTCTATTTTAGCAAATAGATGAACTGCAAGCTCACCAATTTTTTGTTACAAATTTTACTCAAACAGAAAAAAAAGGAATCCAAAATCTTGTCCGTACATATTTTTACAATTCACTCTACTTCGGACGGTATGTAAGGTATATTTTCAGCTGAATGTAAATTTATCCCGATAAGATCTAAGCATTCTTGTATCAAGAGTAAGGGAGCCACATACGTGGTCTATTGACGAAGGAAAAAATACGATAAAAATATTGTAAAGGTTTTGCAAGCTTGCGTGAGGGTGGGTACGTGTCCGTAACTTATTATTTTTATCAAAACACTTCCTTATGAGGATGTGTGTTGCGGTGGGAACGTAAAAATTCAAAGCTATGTCATTTGAGGGTAAGCAGACTATTGGTGTTGTGTATGTATGATTTTGAATGCATAAAGTTAACTTCAAAGAATTTTATCAAGGTTTTAACTTACCGATATTATGAAGAAACTTTAGAGGAGTTTGTGGCTAAATAATAACAACTGCTTTTGTTGATACTGAGTTAGGACATTCAGCCAAGGAAGAATCCTGCCTCGGAAAACACGTTGAGGCGTTAGTACTGTGACACCCGCTCGATGCTCTCCGACCGAAGCCGCAGTTAAGGGTGAAAGTTTAACAGGTGGACAAAGAATAGCCACTACAGGTTTGATTTCTTTATTAACCTCAAGGGTGGACCCTATAACAATGAAAATAAAAAATATAAAACAATATAACGGTCATCAAGACCTGGAGAAGTAGGAAACTAATACAATCTGAAATAATTTAAAACATACCTTTTAACAGGGGTTAATATTACTATAAAACAACACTGTAAACTGACACTGAACTGATGATGACTGAAACTGGTTTTTGAAGCACAAACACCACTTGTGGCTGCTAGCCGTGATCAAATTGTAATGCGCCAAAAAAATATTGTTGAAGATGAAATGACAGAATTAAATTCGAAATAAGAATATATAAAAAAATAAATAATGTTGATCCAAAAGGAAAGAGGTTTAAGCAGAGAGGATGAAATACTCACTCTATCTGTAAGCAGATAATGATTAAGTAGAAACTTTAAGATTTTGTTAACTTAAAATTGTAAATATCAACTAAGTAAATCACAGTCCTTTTCAGTAGGTTCTTGATTATCAACATTCCCTATTTATGGTGTCAAGCTAGCTTGATTTACCTAATTTAGTGTAGCTACAGTTTGTTGACAATAATTATTTCTGAAGCATAATATACATCATCAGGCCAACCCAGCCGCCGCGGGAGACGCCCAGGGCGCCGGGCGCCGCGAGACGACTCCCGGCCACCGTAGATGCGGGCCTGTGGACGGCTGAGCAATGGGTAGCTCACCGTCCGTCCGTCTATTGACGACAGGCCGTGTCGACGGCGCGTTCGTGTTTCACGCGCGCCTCAAAGAGAGTCAGCAAAGCAGAGGGGCTTGTCAGAGCCTCCGCCTGCCGGGGTTGCGGGTTGTTCGAAAGAGATACCGCGGCCTCGGAACGTAAAGGGCAATAGAAGGAACATGGGTGGGTTTTAGTCAGTACGAGTCTGACATGCCCCCCCGCTCCGCCCAGAGCGGGGGAAGTCATTGGATGATTTCCCACCCGAAAAAAAAAAGCATAATATACATAGCTAAAGTTTTTATGATAAAACATGACCCATGAAAGCTTTTACTTCTTGTACAGTTTTATTTTGACCTTAATTTGACACCAATTTTGGTTTCATGTAAATGCGTTATGTTTAAGAAATCTTTCTGAACAAAAAACCGAAATCTAGTGAATAAAACTCCAAAAGCTTAATATAATTTATTGATGGATAAGTAAATCGTTCACAAATAATTTGTTTCAGCTAATAGAGGCAATTTAATTGAATCAACTGCACATAAGATAATTGCATCATTGTTTAATCAATCGGTAAACGAATAAATCTGGAATCCATTTATTTCTGTCCGGTATTTTTGTACGCGTGAATATTTTAAGAACCGATTTTTGGATTAAAATACGCTATAAATAAAAACGATGTAAATACATGGACAGTTTTAGCTTTTAGGTTTAATTAAAAGCTGTTTCTTCTATATTGCTAGCTTTCATAAACCATATATGGGTAGGTAATTTTTGAAGGGTAGGGCAGAGGTTTACCTACCTTTTACTAGTTACGTTTAAGTCTACGATTAATCGGGAAATCCAGATACCGTGTCTGCTACAGAGAAATTTCTGCTGGAAAAAGCCAAAAACATTTTGCCTGACTTGAGAATTAAACATAGAACCTTCACAACACTCGACCAGTCAGGCCATCCTGCTCAATTGTGGTAGGTATAATAAAAAAAAAAAAATTCTCTGCCCTTTCAATGTGTTGTCAAGAGTTTCAAGACTTGAAAGTCAATGTCAAACAAAATCAAAGTAAGCTCAAGTGGAAGAAGAGCTGTATCTGTCGAAAAACCGATGCTTTAGCGAGAGCAAGCGTTCTTGAGTGGACACCGCGAGCCGAACTGACATTGTGTACTTGAAGGAAGTAGCTGGGATGGGTTTGACTTGAAGCGGAATACGAAAAAGAAACACACGTAGCAGTGATTTTGAGGTTACGAGTAAATTTGTTGGAATTGTCAATATATATTATGTAGTAACATAATTATAGGTAAATAGCATGGGTAACTCTGTTATTATCATAATTCTTTTTTTTTACACAAAATATCATAAACACATATTGAAATTGCAACAAAACCAAAAGCTATTTATTCAAGTTAGGCTGATTGTCAAATCAGCACTCTTTGGACGTCAAATTACAAGAGACAGTCCCACAAAACTACCGCCCTTCGCCACTTCCTAGTATTTTAGCAGGGAAGAAAAAGTGGCGGAACAAACTCTCCAGCAACACATTTGTCTGTCAGGTTAGAAGAATCAGATTTACCAACATAATAAGCTAAAAAAAATATGTGACGAACTGAACCCAGAATTTGGTTTCTGAAATGAATCGTAATGATGGATAATCGTCCCTTTTCGTGCTGATTGTACCATCCTTACTAATCCTTCCTTACTAATATTATAAAAGCGAAAGTGAGTTTGTTTGTTTGTTTGTTTGTTTGTTTGTTTGTTACCTCTTCACGCTTTAATGGCTAAACCGATTTTGATGAATTTTGGTACAGAGATAGTTGGGAACCAGGAGACGGACATAGGCTAATTTTTATTAAAAAAAAGTGGGATATGAGGGAGAACGAGGGAAGAAAAGGTAAAACTTAGCGCTGCTATTACAAATCTATCAGGCGCAAGAGCAAAAACTGCAGGTCTGCTTGGTGTGTTATCCTTACTAATATTATAAAAGCGAAAGTGAGTTTGTTTGTTTGTTTGTTTGTTTGTTTGTTTGTTACCTCTTCACGCTTTAATGGCTAAACCGATTTTGATGAATTTTGGTACAGAGATAGTTGGGAACCAGGAGACGGACATAGGCTAATTTTTATTAAAAAAAAGTGGGATATGAGGGAGAACGAGGGAAGAAAAGGTAAAACTTAGCGCTGCTATTACAAATCTATCAGGCGCAAGAGCAAAAACTGCAGGTCTGCTTGGTGTGTTATACCGAATATAACGCGAGCGAAGCCGCGGGCGAAAGCTAGTATAATTATAAGAGCGAAAGTGAGTTTGTTTGATTGTTACGACTTCACGTCTAAATGGTCAAACCGATTTTGATGAATTTTGGTACAGAGACAGGTGGGACCTTGGAGATGGACATAGACAATTTTTTTAAATAGGAAAAAAAGTGAGATCGGGGGAGAAACAGGGAAAGAAAAATATATTTTTTTCGATCACCACGCGGGTTAAAGTTAGCGTTAGCCTAAAGTAACTGTGTCACGCGGACGAAGTCATCGGCGGAAGACAGTAAATTATAAGAACGTAGTTCGACACGATGGCCCCACTAGGTAAAGCAACACTTATACACCAACATATGTATATAATCAAGCCAAAGATTGTTTCAAATTGAGACCAAACATCAGGGACAGTTATTCGGGTCTGTGGACGTTGAGCAATGGGTAGCTCACCGTCCGTCTGTCCGTCCAGTGACGATAAAGTGTGTCGACGGTCCATTAGTGTTCCACGCGTGCCTCAAACAGACGTCAGCAAAGCAGAAGGGCCTGCCAGGGCCACCGGCTACCGGGGTTGCGGGTTGTTCGAAAGAGATACTGCGGCCCCGGAAAAAAGGGCCAAAAGTGGGAACATGGGTGGGTTTTAGTCAGTACAAGACTGCAACTCCTCCCCGCTCCAAAAAAAAGGGACAGTTAGCAGTGAGTGAACTGAAGGGGAAGATACCTTATTTATTTCCATCGCTGTTAATCTTAAAGTAGAAACACGGTATCTACAAGTTCATATCATATCAATCGCGAAGCAATCAAGATATCAATTAAACATTACCCGTGGGGCCCTACACCACGTAAAAGCCTGGAGCAATGACATGTTTATATTTAATTTCTCAACCGAAATGGAGTCAACATGGCTGTATTTCTGAAATTAATTGTAGCCTCCGTTTGTCAGCTTGGCAATAGTATAGCAGTGACGTGGATGTAGGGAAATACGAAGAGGCTGTAACGTAAACAATTCTGTAGAGCGTGGTTGCGTAGTATGCTTACAAGTCGAAATGACATCATTATTTTTTTGGCCGTGGTAAAATAATTATAAACAAATAGGTTTCTTTGGATATTATTATCTGTACACTATCATAATGTTGTCGTATTTAACCCAAAGATTTACTGGTAGAGAATGCCTTATGATCTATGTGACACTATTGTACATGAAGTTTAAATAAATAAAATAATTATTTAACTACCTAGTCGCCAGTATCCAATGGGCTCATTCCATTTTTTTCCTTGGTATCGGTTCCTAATGTCCATGGAAAACTTTGGTGCCTTATGTGGCAAAATATATGCTTTTGTCTCTATGTAGAAAGTGGTTCGTCAAACATTTTGCACGCAAGGTAAGGCATTTAGAAATGTATCGCCTAAAGTGACCCTGTGAACCTTGCAAAATGTTCCTTTTACATCCATTTCTCGCAGCAGCCTGTTGTTCAGGTTGGGTCACTAAAAAGCAAACACAAACGACAACAGGACAACATTCTCCACACACAGTCCGAACCGCGCACATTCCTAAACGTCCAAAATTCGAAAACTTCCAGCGAACATATCTCTGTGAGTTTCCCAATGCGGTCGACATGGAAATGCCGCGGGCGGTAAATCCGCGCCGCACCACGTGGCGTCCATGCCACAAAAGTGCTTTTTGATAGACAGCCGTACACTGTACAGTCCCAAACGTTTAATGCCCCGTGTCGGATACAGTGGAGAATTTTTAATTTAACAACCATACTAGATTAATTACTGGCAATTTTTTGCGAATGCAAATCTGAATGGTCTGTGAATTGATTCGAATATTTGTTTAGGGACCGTTTTGTGTTTGTGTGGTCTTGTTTTGTTTGAGTAAATTAGTGTTTGTTCAATATTTAAATTGAGGCGAACAAGGGGGATTGTACCTTCTCTTCCAGATAGAGGTATACTGGGGAATGATTTTAGGAGATCCCGTTCAATGTTCTTGAATTTTAATTCTAACATAATTGGTCTCTCTTGGTTTAAAGACGGGTTCCATTTCGTAACTAATGCAAATACAGTTATATTAATGCTAATTAATCCAAACGATGTAAAGTATTTGACATTGTCAGAATACGTAATTTTCCGGTTCGATAGCAGGGAAATAAGTCGAAGTCGAGTAACTCTTTCTACAAACAGAATAGTAAAGAAAAACTTTGAAATATGGTATTTTGTTCAACAACGGTGTTTATATTCTCAGTATCACAAAAAAAGATCATGAAACTGAAGTTTATTTTATTAGCTGCGTCTTCGGAAAACGGGCATAAGCCGATGAACGAACGAATGAAGTGAACGGAAAAGTTATCACGTTTATCTGAGTTAACATAAACTGCAATTACCCAGTCACCAAACGTTCTTGGGAAGGAAACGAACGTTTTCTCGGGCCTATGAACGGGGAAAACGACTGTAGAGAAAAAGCTAAATAGATATTTTATCACTTTTATGGCCCCTTACTTTGAGCTCTGTTTGAATTACAACTCGCTGTGACTTTTTGCGTACAATCGTTGTACTCAGAGTACTTCGACGTAATTTGGCGTTTCGTTCAAATGGGCCGTATCAAATTCAGTGAACACATTGAAGAAATAATCTGGTACCGTGTTGTTTATGTTATGCGATACAATGGCAAATCGAACATCTTCAGCTTCGAATTTTGCGATGCTATTTCAAACTCGAATAACATTTCTAAGTTTCTGTACCTGAGGTTTTCATTAATTAAATCGTCTTACTCACGGGTTGAACACTGAAAACCAGCGCTGTGCTGTGGGCTCCTATAGCACAGCATCATGCTGATTGGTGACCTACTTGTCGTAGTCACGGCGTGCATTTTTTTTGTTTTATATGTATTTATTAATGTTTGTGATGCTTTCTATGTTCAATGTTTATTTTTTTTTGTTATTTTGTTTACTAGGAAGTATATATATGTTTTCTTTTTTTTTTATAAAATATGACGCTTTTATAGTAAATCTATTACACGATAGCTAAAGTTTGAAATGGAAAACATCAGAAAGGAAATGGTTACAATAATAAATAACAAACCACCTTATGCTTGGCGTGTATATTGTACGTAATTTAATTTACACAAATGGATTCTTTCGTAGCCGAGGCCACTAAACAGGCATACCAACAGGCATACAATAGGCACAATTTATTAAGTCTATTATTCTACACTGAACGCATGACCCGGCCAGATTTGTTTCAAATTTCTTCCGGCTCCGTTTAACCCGGTCACAAGTGAAAATAATAATATTTTCATACGTAACATGATGTTATAAAATGTCGCGTGCTGAGAACTAAAGAGACATAACTCAATTTTTTAATTTTTGGTTTTGAAAAAAGTAAGTCAGTATCGTAGAAAACGGAAAAGGAAATGGAAAGAGGGAGGCTCGCGTTTATCTTGCAGTAGGACAATGAAGGCGTAAGAAATTAATATGATAATAAAAAGTTAGTTTACTTACTATTGTCGACCTTTCTATGAATTTTGCATCATGCAGGCACTTCTTGATAAATAACTTCAATGGTTCAAGTATTACGGAATCTTCATAATTTTAGTAATATTACATATAATAATTATATTATTACCAAATAAAGTATTAAGTTATGTATACATTTCAATTATTCACTTTTAAACCTTAAAAAAACTTATAAGTAATTACTAATTATTGTACATTTTTCTAGTCGCAAAAATAAAGAAACATTATACCAATGTCATGCACGCCTGTCATTTGTATACTTACTTTTAAGATACATTAGTAATGATAATATTAGGTATAAATTTGTGCAATTATGCAGTTGTGTGCTTATTTTTAAATAAAAAAAATAGCTGACTTACTTTATTAATCATCCAAAAATCTAAATTTTTGGTTTTGGTCACTATCGTTCTCAGGGAGCGACGTGGTCGTAAGTTGCATGTGGAGTGACCATTTGTAATATTTGACCGAATGGCGTAATTGGTAATAGAGGGTAGCTACTGGATTAATTATTATTACCGCTAAGTCACGCACGAATTATAAGCCTACTGTATTTTTATTCATATTTTTACGTGACAGCACACACTACTGCCGCGTCGACGGCGAGTTAGTGTTTGACGCGGGCCTCAAAGAGATGTCAGCAAAGCAGAGGGGCCTGCCGAAGTTGCGGGTTGTTCGAAAGAAATACATAAAGGGCAATAGAAAGAACATGGGTGGGTTTTAGTCAGCATAAGTCTGACACCCACCGCTCCGCCCAGAGCGGGGGAAGTTATATGATATCCCATCCGCAAAAATAAAGCACACACTTTTTGTGAAACTCGGTGGTGCTAAGATAACAAATGATTCTTGACCAAAACTACTCTTAAAATAACGTCTAAGGTTGAAGCTCATGACTTTCATTCACGCATGTCATCTGTCATCACACGCCCTCTCTTTCCAATTCTGAGAATAGCATATAAAATGAATAATTTATATAAAAAGGCCGAAACCTTACCCTTATCATGCGATCGACCTTAACTCACAGAGATGGTTGAACGGTGTAACGACACATCAACCTAACATTGGGAATAATTCTCTCCGTGAACAATGCCACATCGTTCGGTTAACGATTTCCGAAGCTTTTTTTTATTGGGGATGTGCGGACAGCCTGATTAGCCCATTAAGCTGAATACGGGTTTATAGTCAGCAGAATTACAAGTAGGAAATGGAGTTTAAGAGATCTCATCATTCACTGATATGGTGTAGAACATAGTGGAAAGATTAGGCGTATAAACTAGTAGTACAACGAATGTTTTCCTAAAATTATTTGGTAATTTTTTTAAGAAACAATTCGCTATGCAACTGATAGATTAGCATAGCAGATATAAGACTAAACAATTATCGTGACAGTACAGACACACAGGATACAGACAGGTAAATAGAATTCAGTGATTTCGGATATTTATTGGGAATATTTCAAATCGAATAAATAAAAAACTTATTGTACAAGTTATTTGATGATTTCCCATCCGCAAAAAAGGCGGCGGCGACAATACGAACACTAATAAAATACTGGCTAATACTACTTCAAGAATTAGTTTCCTTACTAATATTATAAAAGCGAATGTGAGTTTGTTTGTTTGTTTGTTTGTTACCTCTTCACGCTTTAATGGCTAAACTGATTTTGATGAATTTTGGTACAGAGATAGTTGGGAACCAGGAGACGGACATTCAGCCAAGGAAGAATCCTGCCTCGGAAAACACGTTGAGGCGTTAGTACTGTGACACCCGCTCGATGCTCTCCGACCGAAGCCGCAGTTAAGGGTGAAAGTTTAACAGGTGGACAAAGAATAGCCACTACAGGTTTGATTTCTTTATTAACCTCAAGGGTGGACCCTATAACAATGAAAATAAAAAATATAAAACAATATAACGGTCATCAAGACCTGGAGAAGTAGGAAACTAATACAATCTGAAATAATTTAAAACATACCTTTTAACAGGGGTTAATATTACTATAAAACAACACTGTAAACTGACACTGAACTGATGATGACTGAAACTGGTTTTTGAAGCACAAACACCACTTGTGGCTGCTAGCCGTGATCAAATTGTAATGCGCCAAAAAAATATTGTTGAAGATGAAATGACAGAATTAAATTCGAAATAAGAATATATAAAAAAATAAATAATGTTGATCCAAAAGGAAAGAGGTTTAAGCAGAGAGGATGAAATACTCACTCTATCTGTAAGCAGATAATGATTAAGTAGAAACTTTAAGATTTTGTTAACTTAAAATTGTAAATATCAACTAAGTAAATCACAGTCCTTTTCAGTAGGTTCTTGATTATCAACATTCCCTATTTATGGTGTCAAGCTAGCTTGATTTACCTAATTTAGTGTAGCTACAGTTTGTTGACAATAATTATTTCTGAAGCATAATATACATCATCAGGCCAACCCAGCCGCCGCGGGAGACGCCCAGGGCGCCGGGCGCCGCGAGACGACTCCCGGCCACCGTAGATGCGGGCCTGTGGACGGCTGAGCAATGGGTAGCTCACCGTCCGTCCGTCTATTGACGACAGGCCGTGTCGACGGCGCGTTCGTGTTTCACGCGCGCCTCAAAGAGAGTCAGCAAAGCAGAGGGGCTTGTCAGAGCCTCCGCCTGCCGGGGTTGCGGGTTGTTCGAAAGAGATACCGCGGCCTCGGAACGTAAAGGGCAATAGAAGGAACATGGGTGGGTTTTAGTCAGTACGAGTCTGACATGCCCCCCCGCTCCGCCCAGAGCGGGGGAAGTCATTGGATGATTTCCCACCCGAAAAAAAAAAGCATAATATACATAGCTAAAGTTTTTATGATAAAACATGACCCATGAAAGCTTTTACTTCTTGTACAGTTTTATTTTGACCTTAATTTGACACCAATTTTGGTTTCATGTAAATGCGTTATGTTTAAGAAATCTTTCTGAACAAAAAACCGAAATCTAGTGAATAAAACTCCAAAAGCTTAATATAATTTATTGATGGATAAGTAAATCGTTCACAAATAATTTGTTTCAGCTAATAGAGGCAATTTAATTGAATCAACTGCACATAAGATAATTGCATCATTGTTTAATCAATCGGTAAACGAATAAATCTGGAATCCATTTATTTCTGTCCGGTATTTTTGTACGCGTGAATATTTTAAGAACCGATTTTTGGATTAAAATACGCTATAAATAAAAACGATGTAAATACATGGACAGTTTTAGCTTTTAGGTTTAATTAAAAGCTGTTTCTTCTATATTGCTAGCTTTCATAAACCATATATGGGTAGGTAATTTTTGAAGGGTAGGGCAGAGGTTTACCTACCTTTTACTAGTTACGTTTAAGTCTACGATTAATCGGGAAATCCAGATACCGTGTCTGCTACAGAGAAATTTCTGCTGGAAAAAGCCAAAAACATTTTGCCTGACTTGAGAATTAAACATAGAACCTTCACAACACTCGACCAGTCAGGCCATCCTGCTCAATTGTGGTAGGTATAATAAAAAAAAAAAAATTCTCTGCCCTTTCAATGTGTTGTCAAGAGTTTCAAGACTTGAAAGTCAATGTCAAACAAAATCAAAGTAAGCTCAAGTGGAAGAAGAGCTGTATCTGTCGAAAAACCGATGCTTTAGCGAGAGCAAGCGTTCTTGAGTGGACACCGCGAGCCGAACTGACATTGTGTACTTGAAGGAAGTAGCTGGGATGGGTTTGACTTGAAGCGGAATACGAAAAAGAAACACACGTAGCAGTGATTTTGAGGTTACGAGTAAATTTGTTGGAATTGTCAATATATATTATGTAGTAACATAATTATAGGTAAATAGCATGGGTAACTCTGTTATTATCATAATTCTTTTTTTTTACACAAAATATCATAAACACATATTGAAATTGCAACAAAACCAAAAGCTATTTATTCAAGTTAGGCTGATTGTCAAATCAGCACTCTTTGGACGTCAAATTACAAGAGACAGTCCCACAAAACTACCGCCCTTCGCCACTTCCTAGTATTTTAGCAGGGAAGAAAAAGTGGCGGAACAAACTCTCCAGCAACACATTTGTCTGTCAGGTTAGAAGAATCAGATTTACCAACATAATAAGCTAAAAAAAATATGTGACGAACTGAACCCAGAATTTGGTTTCTGAAATGAATCGTAATGATGGATAATCGTCCCTTTTCGTGCTGATTGTACCATCCTTACTAATCCTTCCTTACTAATATTATAAAAGCGAAAGTGAGTTTGTTTGTTTGTTTGTTTGTTTGTTTGTTTGTTACCTCTTCACGCTTTAATGGCTAAACCGATTTTGATGAATTTTGGTACAGAGATAGTTGGGAACCAGGAGACGGACATAGGCTAATTTTTATTAAAAAAAAGTGGGATATGAGGGAGAACGAGGGAAGAAAAGGTAAAACTTAGCGCTGCTATTACAAATCTATCAGGCGCAAGAGCAAAAACTGCAGGTCTGCTTGGTGTGTTATCCTTACTAATATTATAAAAGCGAAAGTGAGTTTGTTTGTTTGTTTGTTTGTTTGTTTGTTTGTTACCTCTTCACGCTTTAATGGCTAAACCGATTTTGATGAATTTTGGTACAGAGATAGTTGGGAACCAGGAGACGGACATAGGCTAATTTTTATTAAAAAAAAGTGGGATATGAGGGAGAACGAGGGAAGAAAAGGTAAAACTTAGCGCTGCTATTACAAATCTATCAGGCGCAAGAGCAAAAACTGCAGGTCTGCTTGGTGTGTTATACCGAATATAACGCGAGCGAAGCCGCGGGCGAAAGCTAGTATAATTATAAGAGCGAAAGTGAGTTTGTTTGATTGTTACGACTTCACGTCTAAATGGTCAAACCGATTTTGATGAATTTTGGTACAGAGACAGGTGGGACCTTGGAGATGGACATAGACAATTTTTTTAAATAGGAAAAAAAGTGAGATCGGGGGAGAAACAGGGAAAGAAAAATATATTTTTTTCGATCACCACGCGGGTTAAAGTTAGCGTTAGCCTAAAGTAACTGTGTCACGCGGACGAAGTCATCGGCGGAA
Organism: Ochropleura plecta; assembly: GCA_905475445.1. NCBI lineage: Eukaryota > Metazoa > Arthropoda > Insecta > Lepidoptera > Noctuidae > Ochropleura > Ochropleura plecta. Next base: position 11,776,844 of record FR997731.1, on the reverse strand, counting down.
GACAGTAAATTATAAGAACGTAGTTCGACACGATGGCCCCACTAGGTAAAGCAACACTTATACACCAACATATGTATATAATCAAGCCAAAGATTGTTTCAAATTGAGACCAAACATCAGGGACAGTTATTCGGGTCTGTGGACGTTGAGCAATGGGTAGCTCACCGTCCGTCTGTCCGTCCAGTGACGATAAAGTGTGTCGACGGTCCATTAGTGTTCCACGCGTGCCTCAAACAGACGTCAGCAAAGCAGAAGGGCCTGCCAGGGCCACCGGCTACCGGGGTTGCGGGTTGTTCGAAAGAGATACTGCGGCCCCGGAAAAAAGGGCCAAAAGTGGGAACATGGGTGGGTTTTAGTCAGTACAAGACTGCAACTCCTCCCCGCTCCAAAAAAAAGGGACAGTTAGCAGTGAGTGAACTGAAGGGGAAGATACCTTATTTATTTCCATCGCTGTTAATCTTAAAGTAGAAACACGGTATCTACAAGTTCATATCATATCAATCGCGAAGCAATCAAGATATCAATTAAACATTACCCGTGGGGCCCTACACCACGTAAAAGCCTGGAGCAATGACATGTTTATATTTAATTTCTCAACCGAAATGGAGTCAACATGGCTGTATTTCTGAAATTAATTGTAGCCTCCGTTTGTCAGCTTGGCAATAGTATAGCAGTGACGTGGATGTAGGGAAATACGAAGAGGCTGTAACGTAAACAATTCTGTAGAGCGTAGTTGCGTAGTATGCTTACAAGTCACAATGACGTCATTATTTTTTGGCAGTGGTAAAATAATTATAAACACATATGTTTTTTTGGATATATTATCTGTACCCTATCATAATGTTGTCGTATTTAACCCAAAGATTTACTGGTAGAGAATGCCTTATGATCTATGTGACACTATTGTACATGAAGTTTAAATAAATAAAATAATTATTAAACTACCTAGTCGCCAGTATCCAATGGGCTCATTCCATTTTTTTCCTTGGTATCGGTTCCTAATGTCCATGGAAAACTTTGGTGCCTTATGTGGCAAAATATATGCTTTTGTCTCTATGTAGACAGTGGTTCGTCAAACATTTTGCACGCAAGGTAAGGCATTTAGAAATGTATCGCCTAAAGTGACCCTGTGAACGTGTGAATGTTCCTTTTACATCCATTTCTCGCAGCAGCCTGTTGTTCAGGTTGGGTCACTAAAAAGCAAACACAAACGACAACAGGACAACATTCTCCACACACAGTCCGAACCGCGCACATTCCTAAACGTCCAAAATCCGAAAACTTCCAGCGAACATATCTCTGTGAGTTTCCCAATGCGGTCGACATGGAAATGCCGCGGGCGGTAAATCCGCGCCGCACCACGTGGCGTCCATGCCACAAAAGTGCTTTTTGATAGACAGCCGTACACTGTACAGTCCCAAACGTTTAATGCCCCGTGTCGGATACAGTGGAGAATTTTTAATTTAACAACCATACTAGATTAATTACTGGCAATTTTTTGCGAATGCAAATCTGAATGGTCTGTGAATTGATTCGAATATTTGTTTAGGGACCGTTTTGTGTTTGTGTGGTCTTGTTTTGTTTGAGTAAATTAGTGTTTGTTCAATATTGCGAATTTAAATTGAGGCGAACAAGGGGGATTGTAGCTTCTCTTCCAGATAGAGGTATACTGGGGAATGATTTTAGGAGATCCCGTTCAATGTTCTTGAATTTTAATTCTAACATAATTGGTCTCTCTTGGTTTAAAGACGGGTTCCATTTCGTAACTAATGCAAATACAGTTATATTAATGCTAATTAATCCAAACGAAGTAAAGTATTTGACATTGTCAGAATACGTAATTTTCCGGTTCGATAGCAGGGAAATAAGTCGAAGTCGAGTAACTCTTTCTACAAACAGAATAGTAAAGAAAAACTTTGAAATATGGTATTTTGTTCAACAACGGAGTTTATATTCTCAGTATCACAAAAAAGGACCATGAAACTGAAGTTTATTTTATTAGCTGCGTCTTCGGAAAACGGGCATAAGCCGATGAACGAACGAATGAAGTGAACGGAAAAGTTATCACGTTTATCTGAGTTAACATAAACTGCAATTACCCAGTCACCAAACGTTCTTGGGAAGGAAACGAACGTTTTCTCGGGCCTATGAACGGGGAAAACGACTGTAGAGAAAAAGCTAAATAGATATTTTATCACTTTTATGGCCCCTTACTTTGAGCTCTGTTTGAATTACAACTCGCTGTGACTTTTTGCGTACAATCGTTGTACTCAGAGTACTTCGACGTAATTTGGCGTTTCGTTCAAATGGGCCGTATCAAATTCAGTGAACACATTGAAGAAATAATCTGGTACCGTGTTGTTTATGTTATGCGATACAATGGCAAATCGAACATCTTCAGCTTCGAATTTTGCGATGCTATTTCAAACTCGAATAACATTTCTAAGTTTCTGTACCTGAGGTTTTGATTAAATCGTCTTACTCACGGGTTGAACACTGAAAACCAGCGCTGTGCTGTGGGCTCCCATAGCACAGCATCATGCTGAGTGGTGACCTACTTGTCGTAGTCACGGCGTGCATTTTTTTTGTTTTATATGTATTTATTAATGTTTGTGATGCTTTCTATGTTCAATGTTTATTTTTTTTTGTTATTTTGTTTACTAGGAAGTATATATTATATGTTTTCTTTTTTTATATATAAAATATGACGCTTTTATAGTAAATCTATTACACGATAGCTAAAGTTTGAAATGGAAAACATCAGAAAGGAAATGGTTACAATAATAAATAACAAACCACCTTATGCTTGGCGTGTATATTGTACGTAATTTAATTTACACAAATGGATTCTTTCGTAGCCGAGGCCACTAAACAGGCATACCAACAGGCATACAATAGGCACAATTTATTAAGTCTATTATTCTACACTGAACGCATGACCCGGCCAGATTTGTTTCAAATTTCTTCCGGCTCTGTTTAACCCGGTCACAAGTGAAAATAATAATATTTTCATACGTAACATGATGTTATAAAATGTCGCGTGCTGAGAACTAAAGAGACATAACTAATTTTTTTTAATTTTTGGTTTTGAAAAAAGTAAGTCAGTATCGTAGAAAACGGAAAAGGAAATGAAAAGAGGGAGGCTCGCGTTTATCTTGCAGTAGGACAATGAAGGCGTAAGAAATTAATATGATAATAAAAAGTTAGTTTACTTACTATTGTCGACCTTTCTATGAATTTTGCATCATGCAGGCACTTCTTGATAAATAACTTCAATGGTTCAAGTATTACGGAATCTTCATAATTTTAGTAATATTACATATAATAATTATATTATTACCAAATAAAGTATTAAGTTATGTATACATTTCAATTATTCACTTTTAAACCTTAAAAAAACTTATAAGTAATTACTAATTATTGTACATTTTTCTAGTCGCAAAAATAAAGAAACATTATACCAATGTCATGCACGCCTGTCATTTGTATAATTACTTTTAAGATACATTAGTAATGATAATATTAGGTATAAATTTGTGCAATTATGCAGTTGTTTGCTTATAAAAAAAATAGCTGACTTACTTTCTTAATCATCCAAAAATCTAAATTTTTGGTTTTGGTCACTATCGTTCTCAGGGAGCGACGTGGTCGTAAGTTGCATGTGGAGTGACCATTTGTAATATTTGACCGAATAGCGTAATTGGTAATAGAGAGTAGCTACTGGATTAATTATTATTACCGCTAAGTCACGCACGAATTATAAGCCTACTGTATTTTTTTATTCATATTTTTACGTGACAGCACACACTACTGCCGCGTCGACGGCGAGTTAGTGTTTGACGCGGGCCTCAAAGAGATGTCAGCAAAGCAGAGGGGCCTGCCGGAGTTGCGGGTTGTTCGAAAGAAATACATAAAGGGCAATAGAAAGAACATGGGTGGGTTTTAGTCAGCATAAGTCTGACACCCACCGCTCCGCCCAGAGCGGGGGAAGTTATTTGATGATATCCCATCCGCAAAAATAAAGCACACACTTTTTGTGAAACTCGGTGGTGCTAAGATAACAAATGATTCTTGACCAAAACTACTCTTAAAATAACGTCTAAGGTGAAGCTCATGACTTTCATTCACGCATGTCATCTGTCATCACACGCCCTCTCTTTCCAATTCTGAGAATAGCATATAAAATGAATAATTTATATAAAAAGGCCGAAACCTTACCCTTATCATGCGATCGACCTTAACTCACAGAGATGGTTGAACGGTGTAACGACACATCAACCTAACATTGGGAATAATTCTCTCCGTGAACAATGCCACATCGTTCGGTTAACGATTTCCGAAGCTTTTTTTTATTGGGGATGTGCGGACAGCCTGATTAGCCCATTAAGCTGAATACGGGTTTATAGTCAGCAGAATTACAAGTAGGAAATGGAGTTTAAGAGATCTCATCATTCACTAATATGGTGTAGAAGATAGTGGAAAGATTAGGCGTATAAACTAGTAGTACAACGAATGTTTTCCTAAAATTATTTGGTATTTTTTTTAAGAAACAATTCGCTATGCAACTGATAGATTAGCATAGCAGATATAAGACTAAACAATTATCGTGACAGTACAGACACACAGGATACAGACAGGTAAATAGAATTCAGTGATTTCGGATATTTATTGGGAATATTTCAAATCGAATAAATAAAAAACTTGTTGTACAAGTTATTTGATGATTTCCCATCCGCAAAAAAGGCGGCGGCGACAATACGAACACAAATAAAATACTGGCTAATACTACTTCAAGAATTAAATAAAATAAATAAATAAATAAATATCTTGGGACAACTAACACACGGCTATCTGATCCCAAGCTAAGCAGAGCTTGTGTTATGGTAACCAGACAACTGATATACATACTTATATAATTTATAAATACATACATTTAATTATTACATACATTTAATTTACAAATACATACTATTAGTTTTAAACTATCGAATAAATAATATTGAAATAAAAAAAATACCCCCAAAGTAAATAACATAAAACTGTCAACACGAACACCATTTATAATTATTGGTATACTAATCTTAAGTATGTATAATTTGTACTAATTCGCATGTGCAAACAAAATATAAGAAACGAATTTGTTAATATGTGTTTAGTTTTAAAACCGATGCTGTTCTTAACCTATCGGTGCTAGCTATTAAAATACTGTTAAAATATAAATTATAATATGTCCAACTGATAACTTGTATGTGCGGAAATTGTTAGTATAAGTTGGTTATATATACAACAAAAAAAATGTGGAAAATAATGTCCTGAGAGTAAACTACATTTGAGTGGTTTTTGGATGTAGATTGAGAATTTAATGAGGTGTTTGCAGTTAAAGTTATTATCAGCACATATGAGCGTTTACATTACGTTATATATGATCCTGGAATATCAAAGATAACAAGGTTTAAAACAGTACAAAAAGGCTTTTCTTATTTTCATTTTCCATTGATATTTATGACTATTCAGAGTCGCCAGCGCAAATTGTGGCCAGCACATCTTCTTATACAAAGTTTCTTCCGCTCGTAGTCTCTGTTACTGTAATTGCCATTTGCGGCATCATGAATAAAACATCTGCTTACTTAGATTCGCCGTATTCGATTGTGGTTAACATATTTCTTGTTTAATGGAGACGAAGAGTTGTAAATAAATTGTCGGTAAAGTATTCCGGGCAGCACTCGCTTTAAGAGTAGAAGATTAAAGAGGCAACACACGTTATCAGCTTCGCAGCGTTATTTACATTCTATTGAGATTTATTCGATTATTTATTGGAGTTTCTGTTCGGTTTGGTTTTAATTTCGATTTACAACTTTTGGCTAAATTGTTTACTGTTTATCTTCTTATAAACTTATGCTTTTCCTACTCTACTGTTATTCTTTTTTGATTAATTGTTTCTCTGGCACTTCGTCGGGCTTCATTGTCTTGTCGCTTTTCTGGTTGGTTATTTCCAAATTACTCCACCACTCGAAACAAACAAAAGGAAAAATCTAAAATATGTAAAAAAACTCAATAAAATAAAATGTTGTGACTCTACTTACAAAAAAAAGGTTTATGGGCGCACGAATAAAAGTAAATAAATATTGCCGAAAAGAATCCAAATAGAAAAACAATTTCCTCAAAGCATAAGCTACGCTGATTTTAATTTAAACGGGTCATCGATCTCCAATTAGTTTTTGACAAACGAGAACGTCAATTACATCACAAGACACTGCCAAATTAAAGTAATAAATCATTCTGGAGAAATAATCACAACTGGGAAAATTCAAAGGTAAAAATAGAAGAAATTCAGTGACAAATTTCGCGTCCATAATTTTGAATTGGTTGCGTTGTAGGGACAGCTGTCGTTTGCAACACGGCGCGAATGTGTGACTTTTGTTTTAAAAATGTAATATCTATAGTTTTTATCGTGTTTTAGTGAATGGAATTACATACTAGAGCCCAGAATAACCCTCTACTTTTGTACTGATTTGCAGTGTTTTTTAATACACATTATAAACAAACTTTTTGCTTGTAGAAATTATGTTTGCGGTGCTCAAAGCATAAATGATTGGAACAAATACAGCCTATTAATGTAACGAGCTACTAAAAGATTTCTTCTCACTTTTCTTAGAAACCCGTAAAGGGGAATGCCCACTCTCCATGGTGTCCTAGGCCCAAGGTGGACATCAAATATTACAATAAAAGTTGATTGTTTTAAAATCTTAACTGTATTAGATATCTAAAAAATATATTCAAATTGACGCCACTATTTTAGAAATATTAAAAACAAATAACATTTTGGGGTTTATTTTCCATGTAATAATGTCTTTGAGTGTGAGATAATAAGAAAACTTCTCTTTGTCAATACTTGGTAATAATTATAATAGGAGGGATGATCCAAATATATTTTTATCAAATTATAGTTAAGAGAAAAGATAGCAGTTCGCATTAAGTAATTCACTTGGTAGGTTGCTATTTTGTTCACAAATCAAAACATCCACAATTGGCAGAAGCAACAAGCAAACTGTCAGTGTCAGAATCAAATTCAGTTCAGTGTTGTCACTACCACGAAAAGAAAACATTAAATCGATTATTTTTTTCTAAACCGATTATTGATTTATTATCCTCATTCTTTTTTTTTGAGGGTACAAACTGTTTTTTTATATTTCCTTAAGTTGGTTTTATTAAAGCAAGTAATTACAATACCCGTAAAGTCTCGTGGGTATGATATTGGGGTTATAGTATTTTTTCATAAATCAATTCGAATCGATTCATTAGTCGTAATACTCAAAATATTTTTTTGCTGCTGGCAATATTTGCTAGCGTTAAATAGGAAAATACAGTTTATTTTATCAGTAAACTTACTTTTTTAAAAGAATTCTTGTGGATTGTAGTGGCGCATAAATGGAAGAAAGTAAAAACATATTTTAATATGCTAAAATTTATGCATAAATTATTTTTTCTCTAGTCGTTTGTCCACTGTGGGCCTCGAATGGGCATTCCCCTTTGAGTAATTTGTTGAAAATGTAGAACATACAGTAAGTAAAAATGTGAATGTACACAGAGAATAATGTAGAAACAAGCTATTCGCCCCTTCTTTGCACGTTTTTAATGACTTGACGAACATCGATATTCCTTTATTTTAAGAACAGTATTCAAAAATAATTAATTTCGGAATAAATTGATGAAATAAAGTTGTAAATAGTATCAAAACCCATTACGCAGTTTTAGAGAACAACGTGATCACACAAAAAGACACAAAAAATAATACACCAACTACAATAATATAGTATGTATACATAATGTTTAGATGTAAAAATACCCATTGCGTTTTATTTTATTCTAAACCATACCTGGAAACCTCCTGGTTACAGAGATCATCATCTACCTAGCCTTTCCCAACTTTATTGGGGTCGCCTTCCAGTTTAAGTGGATGCAGTTGAATACCAGTATTTTACATGGAGCGACTGCCTATCTGACCTCCACAACCCAGTTAGTATTGGGAAATAAAGGTTACAGAGATATTGGAGGTTAAAGTTCCTTTTTCATAAGTTTTTCATAAAGACAATAACTTTACTATAAGTACTTTTACGGTCCCCATGATCAATGCATTTATCAGCACAATATTTTGAGTTAGAACTCAATGTAACGTACTCAAAATAATGTGCAATTTTCTTCCAAAAAAAGTCGTATATCAGCAATATTTTTTGCGTAGAGTTGCTTCAAGATCAACGTTGCATTAGTAATGCTTGATTGACGGAACGGAAGGCTTGTGTAAAGGAACGTCCGTGTGTAGGTGTACGCGGAGGGTCCGTAGTAGGATAGGTAATGTGGAGTGTGGAGAACTATACGTAATTGAAAGCGCATAAAATACTTTAAAATTATATTTTTAGTTCATATTTTACCAATACATGGCACGCACATCCTACGCTATTCTTATCTCTCTTTATTAATTCAAACAACTTGAATATTTGACCGTCATTCATAGCAAACCAGCCTGCACTCGGGTTTGGTTAAGTTATAAAACCTCTAGTTCGTGCAGTGGTTAAGCGTTTGACCTCTGCGTTACGTGTCGCGGATTCGATCCCTGCATCCATGCACATATATTTATGGCCTACAATACCTAGATTTCCTATTCTTCCTAGGTTTTTTTATATGTCAGTAGGCAACTGTCAAAATGCCGATATACTACGCTTCAGTCTCACACTTCGAAGCTGATGATGACGATGCATAATATCGTGATCGTGTCGTGACCTAGCTCCTTAGTTGTGGTTTCAAATCCGGGCAAGTGCCAATCTAACTTTTTCAATTCATGTGCACTTTTGAAATTTATCTTGAACTGTGATAGCCATCGATGAAGGAAAATATCGTGAGAAATCTTGTACTTATAATTAATACAAGTCGGAAATCGCCAACCCGTCTTGAACAAGCGTGGTGGTCAATGCTCGTCTCTGCTCTGTTTGTGAACAGGCCTTTGCCCAGCCTGGGACAATAATAGACTTTTATAGTATGGTAGGTATAGTAGATGAAGATGCAGATACTATGTTATAAATATGGATTTTGTTGTCTCATATTGTTATTTATTTGTTTATTCATTTAATGCACATTGTACAAATAGTTACACGATAGGCTTATAGGTAACTAATGAGTATATGTCCCTGTTAGGGCACAGCAAAATGTCTTAAAACTAATAAAATTATAATGCAGAATCTAATATCACGTATGGTAGGAACTTTCACAATATTATATTAATTAAACTTATATCTAACCGTAAACATTTAGCACCTACATAATAAATTATATTTTAAAACTCTATTTTAATTTTAGATTTTCCATAAATTCTTGGATACTATAATAAGATATTGGTACATACTTAGGATTCGGAAAGTGTATCTAAAATATCCTCATATTATCTTCATCTGAATAAAACTTTGAGAATACAAATCAGTGTGAAGACACAAAGAAAGTTTTTATTTACTTTTTTACTTCTTTGGTGAACAGACTTGATTGCCGGGATACAGTGAAATAATTTATTTCAATGCTAGCCTGAAAAGAAAAGAAAATATGGTGTGAAGTGTATTCTCACGCAATTCGTACTATCTTTTAAGTGTAATAAAGTGCATATGTGTCTAATTATTGCACTGTCCAGTACAATGTATTTAACGTAAGTATAAGTATATTGTTTGTATTTTTAAATCCCACTAATATTATAAATGCGAAAGTTTGTGAGTAGTGAAATTTGGCGCAGAGGTAGATTATAGTCTGGAATAACACATAGGATACTTTTTTTCTATCATCACGCGGGCGAAGCCGCGGGCACCAGCTAGTGTGCTTAGTAATAAATATATCTTAACTTATTAACTAGGCATTAATCTAGTCTCCTTGAATAGAAATACCCAATAACTTTTTCATTTACCCGGGAATCGAATCTAGGACCTCATGCTCAGCAGTGGCAATCATATGCCCAGTTTCTTTTTAATTTTGATTCAAGTGCCACCAAATACCTGCCGGGGTTGCGCGTTGATCGAAAGAGATACCGCGGGTGGGTTTTAGTCAGAACAAGTCTGACACTCCCCCTCGCTCCGTCCAAAGCGGGGGAAGTTAACTACAATATTATTCAAAAAAAGTGACACCAAATCTAAACATTTGGTGGCATTCCCATCCAATCAGTGAGCCATTTTGTACCTCTTGGACATTTTTGCTCCTGGCACAGAACACAGTATACCTACTTTCATTTGTTCTTCCAAGAAGAGGATGGAAACGTCTAAATGAAATATAAATCTAGCTTTAAATGCGTCATTAAGCTTGGATGACGGCCAGTCCGGTACTTATTGTTCCATTTTCTTTTCACTTATATTTTAGTTCAACGACTCTGTTTATCCGTCCATATAATCTATTCATAATGTCCGAGACGATTGCGAAAAAGTTACGTCGGGGCTAAAATTAATTAGTATGGGTGACGCAAATCTTGGCGAAGATGTTGTTCAAAATGCGTACATAATAAACATGCTGACGAGAATTAAGTGTTATCTTTGGTGGAGCTTGTAATGTTTTTAATTAATGATGTTGCTGAGTTTGGTTTTGATTTATTTATTAAGTATTGCGGGGCTTATCTGGGTCAAGTTTTGAGATTTTGGATAAGTTATTGGTTAACTTGGATTAATAATTTGTTACTGCAACGAGTATCATATTCAGAAAAAGAAACCTCAAAAACTTACAGCATTTATTTCAATTAGACCATTTTTTTTGGGGTGGGAAGTCACCAAATAACTTCCTCCGCTCTGGGTGGAGCGGCGGGGAGTGTCAGACTTGTAAAAGACAAAAACTCACCCATGTTCCTTCTATTTTTTACGTCCCGGGGCCGCGGTATCTCATTCGAACAACCCGCAACCCCGGTTCAATTAGACCATTACAGGCACTTTTGAATGTTAAGAAACAAAATGATGAAACTACAGTCCCGGTCACAAGGCATATATAACTTGTGAAAGTACTGTAGTTACCCATTCCAAAGCGTTTCTCTCTATGGAGAAGACTGAGCAAGAAACTGGATGGACACCCTTTTAAATTATTACAAAATACAATTATTACAGAACACGGTATAAGCTGCTGAAAAAAGAACAATAACATTTTGCTCGCGACGATAACCGAACCTAGACACATCCACCTATAACTAAGCAACCAAATAGGCAGTTTCAAAATATCCGAAAGATACTTTTTACAGTTATCTACCACAGGAAAGAAAGCTGAACATTTGTATAGAAACATATGCATTGTAATTAAATGCCCTGCTTATCTCGGAGAGTAACGAGCTTGAAGATAAAAAATAACAATCTTATGTCCGTTACTAGTACTGTCGAGTCCTTGAACTAAAATGGGGATATTTGAATAGTTTTAAAAACTTAACCTTATGGAAAGTTATCCAACTTTCAAAGTTTAAGTCAGAGAGTTTTTAAATGAAGATCGATTATCTGGAGTTGTCTCATAAGCTGTCTTTACTTTTGATGAACAGTCTAATAATGGCGAAGAGGGAAAAATCGACAAGCCAAAATTAAAAAGAATGTACCTTCTATCTTTTAAGCTAATTTTCGTCGTATCGTAGTTCGTACCATAGATAAAAAATTAGATTAATGCTAAGATTCATTTTAAATTCACTTCTTGAAAAAACAAGGCATGGACACAGTTTTCATTGGAAAATGGCAGATATGACATATAGTAAACGTAAGTAACGTCACCTAAACAGGCAAGCTCAGATTATTTTTATTTCTATTTCAGTTTACTAAGTTGGAATTTAACTATAATCTGTGGTTTCCACTAATAGTCTAAGTGCAGATTGAAATTGTATAAAATCTGGTTCTTCTAACCTGACTGACAGATGTGTTGTCGCGAAGTTTGTTCCACCATTTCTTCTTCCCAGCTGAAACACTAGGAAGTGTCGAAAGGCGAGCGTTTTCTGGGACTGTCTCTTGTAATATGACGTTCAAAAAATTGTCAGCCTAATTTGAATAAATGATTTAGATTTAGATTGGTACAACAAAAAATAGCCGCATATGCTGATTACGTAAAATAACAGTATCAAAACTACAGCACCCAAAACCAGTGTCCATTGATAAATAATTGATTAAACACCGGTACTACAACCGCATGATATAATCAAATTAATACGATTTCAGGGCCGCCGGTCCCAACGGGAGGTCTCGACGGTGGCAATTGACAAATGGACGAAATACCCACTTGACAAACAACCACATACCACGTGTTGTTAATAAAATTAACGGCCATGATTAATTGTTGGACTAACGCTACTATGGTCGGATTTAATCAGGAAGGTTTTTAGTTGGCCATGAGTTTTTTGTAAATTAAATGTGTGGTTTTACTGCATATTCAGAAGGGGTTTATTTTACAGGCTATGATAAGCTGAGAAAATGTTAAAATCATTATCAATTTACTCAATGAGTGCTCAATGTATAGCTGATAATCATCAATCTGCTTCTCTTATTCCAATTTGTTTTGGCAAAAGGAGTGACTATACTACACAAAGAATCAGATATAAAAACTCTTATTTATCCCGAAAATTCTAGGGTTTATTTATGTGATTGATGAAAAAACTAAGATTTTTGATACAAATAAAAACACAATAGGTATTAAATTAACCAACAGTGTCTGAGATGAAAACAAAATATTTTCTCGCCAACAAAAAGAAAAATTCTATTCATACCGTGCGACCGTAATTCTGATAAGTTGAGCTCTATGAAATAATCAAACGATCATGTCGGCGGCGACAACTCCTACTGAACATTCGGTCATCAATAATGTATGAGTTTCAAGCGACAAAGTATGAAGACAAACACTGCTACGCTTGTACGGTGGTTCATTTGCACGTGCCAATAGAATTGCACGGTGCTCACATGTTGGAGTTATGGCGCGACCACGGCTTAGTAGATAAGCGGGTTCAAATCCTGTAGAGAAGTGCTAATATTTGTTTTTCAACGATATAGATCACACATCACTTATAGGGAAAGTACTGGTGGGGTTCGGGAAATATGTTTTAAAAAGTTAGCTAGTCTTTTTTTTCGGATGGGAAATAATAACTAAATAACTTCTGCCGCTGCGGGTGGAGCGGAAGAGGGTGTCAGACTTTTACTGACTAAAACCGATCCATGTTCCTTCTCTTGCCCTTTGTGTTCCGGGGCTGCGGAACACGCGTGTGTGGTTTAACTTACAAGTTTATCTTCATACCTACCAACGTTTATCTCTGCATCTCCCAAAGTTTGACTGGTAGAGAATGCCATTGGCATTAAGTCCGCATCTGTACATTTTACTCACGAGTTGACTACTGAAAACCAACTCTGTGCTGTGGGCTCCCATGTTTGTGATGCTCTGCATGTTTAATGTTTATTTTTTTTTATTTTGTGTGGTCGTCGTAATTGCGACTAATAAATGTTTTTCTTTCTTACTTTTCTTTACATGTGTGCGTAAACTATTAAATGAATAAATATCTCTTTGGTGCGTAGATGGTGACCACCTATTCCGTATCAAGTTCTCTCCGTGTCTAGGAAAGCATGTCATTTGTAGATCTTTGACAGGCGTTACAGGTCGTCAGTGGCTAGGAAGTCTAGTAATGCCCTTAGCATATAGTATCGTATTCTCCAGTTATTAACTGGGTTTTGGTGGTCAGATAGGCAGTCGCTCCATGTAATATGCTGGTATTCAGCAGAATCGTAACATAGTTGGGAAAAGGCTTGGCATTGATGATGATGTTTGTTATTAAAACTTAGGGTCATCAATTCAAGAGGAATAAGAATTTAATAAAATGTCATACCGTGAACAATGTCTAAAAGAAAACTAATGACAATGACTTATGTAACAAATTGTTGGTCTAGGTTTATTGGGACATATTTAAACGAGACGAGTACAAGATATTAATTTGAATAAATTGAACTAGCTGTGCCCCACGGCAACACCGGCGTAGATAAAAATAAAAGCTCATGTGTGAATCCAGGATAAAAAACTATCTGTGTGTCAAAATTTATCCATATCCGTTCAGTAGTTTTGGCGTAAAAGAGTAACAAATATCCACACATACTCACAATCTTTCGCAAACATAGCATAGCATAAGTATGATTATATTCTATAACGGGTTGCCAGGTATCGCGCGTTTTTGCGTACGGTTATTTGGATATACTACAAATAGACCCGAAATTACTTTTCCATCCCGTAGGTTTCGCAAAAAAGGGGAAGGAGAAAAACTATTTGAGCAAAGTTAGTCGTGGTGTCATAACAAAGACGTGTCAGTTCCGCTTCCGCTATCTCTCATTCACAAATCACGGCCCCAAAACTTGGTAGCAGAGCAGTCGCGACCGAACGTGGCTTGCATGTCTAATATCGGGAACCGGATTGAATGAAAGTATTGTTCAGGAACAGATAAAATGAAAAAAAAAAACCAACTACTAGGTGAACGGTACACAGTGCTTTTCAAACGCAGGAACAGTTGTCTCTTCACTCAAATTGAATAAGTTTACCCGCAGTGCTTTGTTAGCGAGCATTCCATTGAGTATTTTTGTACTAAAGTGACTCTAGAAGACAGACTTTAGTAATATTTTTGAATGTTGATTTTTATTGCTATTCTGAGAAGTATTTTAGTTGTTTTCGTACGTAGAATGTTACGATAAAATGATATTTTTCCGACGGTAATCTGGGAGCGGAATATTTGTTGCTCATTCACCCGGTATAATTCCCAAGTAACTATTTGCGATGTGATATGAGATGTAGGGATCGATATGGAAAAACATGTGGGGACTAAAATATGTTTTTTTTACGGATTGATATTATTAAATATCTTCCCTCGTTCTGGGCGGAGTGGGGCGGAGTTTTAGATTTTTACTGACTAAAACCATTCGCCCATGTTCCTTCTTTTGCCGTTTATGTTCCGGGGCCGCGGTATCTCTTTCCAATAACCCGCAACCCCAGTAGACGGTGACCCAGTCAGGCCCCTTTGCTTTGCTGACATCTCTTTGTGGAACACTACACACGCCGTCGACACGCCAAATATTGAGATTTCTTTACAAAATGAATGGCATATTTATGTTACCACAACAACTAGCCATAAATAAAACATCATTCATTACCAATATTGCTTTTTTTGTATAAGTAATCTTTATTCCAGAGAATACAAATCCACTTACTTATTTTTTGGGTTCCCTACCTCAACAAAAAACAGAACCCCTAAAGGATCATTTGCTGTCCGTCTGTCTGTCTCTTTGTCAAGATATCGGGGACGCGTGAAAGTATCGAGTTAAAATTAAAACCCAAGTCTTTAGCCCCTAGGAGCTGTGAAATCAATCCTCTAAATCTAGGCAGGCAAGCAAGATATAGCCGCAGTCCGACTCGCAGTTATCCGGTTTTTTTTCTAGTCTATGCTCTGCTATTTCTCTTTGCATAGCCAATGCCTTCCAGGGTGAAGCAGGATTGGATAGGTCACGTTAACTACATGCACAATGACCAGCGGGCAAAAGTCTCCACCTAATGGGTTCCTACAGATGGATGGCACCACCAATGCCAGCCCTGAAAGAGGCATATTATGTATGTACTACGAAACCAACTTTATATGGACATCAACATAAGAAAGGCATGTTGTTTACTACAAGTTATTGCGCTGTGAAGTGAAAGTGAACTGGAGGTGGGTAAACAACTGGTTGTACCAGAATTCAGAGATTTCTATCGTGATTTAGAACTCTTTATCAGTTTACATTAGTCGCTTTGACTGCAGAATTAGTAGGTGTTGGTAGTTTATGTGGACACCGAATGTTCTAGATACTACTCGTTAGATTTAAATTATAAATTTTAGAACTACAGAATCCTTACTATATATATATATATATATATATATATATATATATATATATATAATATTATAAAAGCGAAAGTGAGTTTGTTTGTTTGTTTGTTTGTTACCTCTTCACGCTTCAATGGCTAAACCGATTTTGATGAATTTTGGTACAGAGATAGTTGGGAACCAGGAGACGGACATAGGCTATTTTTTTAAAGAGTGGGATATGAGGGCGAAAGAGGGAAGAAACGGGAAAACTTAGCGTTGCTATTACAAATCAATAAGGCGCTACCGAATTTAACGCGAGCGAAGCCGCGGGCAAAAGCTAGTAGAATATAAAAATCACTTCTTTGCTCAGAATTTAGGTATAATAATAAGGTAATATAAGGTAGTTACAATTTTTTGAGGAATCCTTGTACATTCTACAATTTCCGTATGCAAACATCAATGCAGTTCATTATCAAAACATGTTTAATTATAAACATAGATACTTACACAACTAAAATTTATCAGCCAGAATCCTTGTACATTCTACAATTTCCGTATGCAAACATCAATGCAGTTCATTATCAAAACATGTTTAATTATAAACATAGATACTTACACAACTAAAATTTATCAGCCAGAATCCTTGTACATTCTACAATTTCCGTATGCAAACATCAATGCAGTTCATTATCAAAACATGTTTAATTATAAACATAGATACTTACACAACTAAAATTTATCAGCCAGAATCCTTGTACATTCTACAATTTCCGTATGCAAACATCAATGCAGTTCATTATCAAAACATGTTTAATTATAAACATAGATACTTACACAACTAAAATTTATCAGCCAGAATCTCCGATTAGGAGTAGTAACATTTGCTTAAGAGGAGTGCAGTTAGTTTTTTTTTTAAGATTGATCATTTTTTTTTTTTTTTTTTTTCGGGTGGGAAATCATCCTATGACTTCCCCCGCTCTGGGTGGAGCGGGGGGGCATGTCAGACTTGTACTGACTAAAACCCACCCATGTTCCTTCTATTGCCCTTTACGTTCCGGGGCCGCGGTATCTCTTTCGAACAACCCGCAACCCAAGATTGATCATTGGTTACTCTTTTATGGAATTAGGAACATAGTTAAAAATTGCCGGAAAAGTGTCTTTGGTGTGCCAAAGACACTTTTCCTTAACAACGCGGTCTTATATGCACACTAACAAGTTCTGGTATTGAGATCGCAAAATTACATCTCGGTATCTGCTCTCCGATAAAGACATATAGTAAATAGATGTCGATTATATTTTACAAAAAGATCAATTTCCATGATAATTATAAAAACACGGAAAAGTCAATCAAAAAATTTAACGAAACAGTGTATACGTAAAGTATCGCGATAAAAAAGTAGACCATCTGATAGATATCTAACAAGCTATTGTGACCATCCCTAAAAAACTATCGTTCAGAATCTTCACAATCAATGAACAGTTATAAATTTTCTCTGAATTAAATAATTTACTGATCGACTTAGTTTTATAAGGATACATAATTATCTCAATTTTTTCAGATACATTAAAAAATACTTGCTGCAACACTGAGCACAGAACTTACAACAACATAGCAAGAACTATAACGCCTGTAGCAACTCAACTAAAGTCTACACCACAAACCAATAAAATCAAGAGCTACTCCATCGATGTTTAGCAGCAGCTAATGATTCCTAAAACGTTTAAAGTCAGCCACTAATGGGCCCAGTTTCACCTGTGACCCGGAAAGTTTGAGCGTTAATTGCAAACACTTCGCCCGCGGGTAATGAAGGCGAAAGTGCATATCACTGTACATTGTACGTGCTCAGTAGGGCTGCCCATTGATGGAATAATATAATAACAGTTAAAAGTGTTCCATTTTTAAACCCGTGTATTTAAACGACGACCAAAATTGATGTTGTTAACTATTTTGGCCAGTATCTGCAATTAATCAATGAGTGAATATGAATGTAATTAAAAGAGATTGGTAAAATAGCTACTATCTATAATTAATACGATACTTGGTGGCTCCTATAATTGGTGAAATATCAACAATCAACTGTGTTTAATTTCTGTAGCAAATTAGAAAATTAACGTAATTTATATTTGAACGTGCAGTTGCAGATACAAGTACACACACCCTACATCATACTATTTGTATTTTCATACAAGTAAGTTGTGAGCAGAATACATTAGTTTTCAATAAACATTACAACAGACATTAAAAGAGAAAAAAAGAGGCTAAGAAGCTAACGAAAATTTACAGTACCAAAGGCAAAAGAACAAAGACATAACTCAATAGCTGTTATTATTGTGACATAAGACTTTACCTTTCCACCCGTCCCGGAAAAGTGTTCCAAAAATATATCACTCTACCCCCGTAATATTTTCTCAGTTCAGGTGGCAGCCCTAACGTTACCGGATGGTTAGGAGGTAACTTCGCTCGTTATTTATTATTGAGCTGGTGTCCTGTAACGACTTTAATATGTTACGGCTCATTTCAACACTTTAATATTTCGTACTTTGCCATAGTTTTTTACTCTAACCTTCGGCAATATTACACTGAAATTATAGACCGTTCGGAATGGTCGTAGTTCATTATATTAACCCGTAAAAGTCTACCGCAGATTAAGGGTCTTTTAGGACCGCTATGTTGATCGGTCCCGAGAGGAAATACCTATTTACCTCAACAATTGAAATAGTCTATAGTATTGTTACCGATTTTCTACGAACACGAGCCTTTTAGAATTAATGAATAAAGAAAAAAAAATATTTTATTGTCTTCAAATAAATCCACATACAACTTTACACAATAAATATATAGTTATAACTCAAACTCGTGATATTAACATTATTTAACTTCACGCCTGTAAACCCAAGTTAGTAAGGCAGAGGTGTACTTAGTATGACTACTAAGTACACCTCTGCCTAACTAACTTGGGTTCAACTCACATTTCATTAATGATTTGAGTACCATGTATTAGCGGGCGAGCCTATTGTCATGATCGGCGGCGGAGATCTCTCGCGTCCGGCCCTGGTTCAGTCCATGGTCCGGAGCGAGAGGGAATGGGAAGCGGTCACCTCCTTTTGCGAAGCAGTCATGCTAGCGAAGGAGGTGGCCAGGCGTTTGAGGGAGAGAACCTCAAACCAACCCAGCCGCCGCGGGAGACGCTCCGGACGTCGGGCGCCGCGAGACGACTCCCGGCCACCGTAGATGCGGGCCTGTGGACGGTGAGCAATGGGTAGCTCACCGTGCGTCCATCTATTGACGACAGGCCGTGTCGGCAAAACAGAAGGGCCTGCCAGGGCCTCCACCTGCCGGGGTTGCGGGTTGTTCGAAAGAGATCCCGCAGCCCCAGAACGTAAAGGACAATAGAAGGAACATAGGTAGGTTTTAGTCAGTACAAACTGATACTCCCCCCCGCTCCGCCCAGAGCGGGGGAAGTTACCTATTTGATGATTTCACACCCAAAAAAAAAGCCTATTGTCATTAACCGGGCACAAATCTAGACTATGGATGGTAGTAAGAAAAATTATGGAAAAACCCAATAACATTTTGCCGTCCCTGGAATTAAACCCCAAACTTCATGTTCAGAAGTCCCACTAGCGATCATTTGACCAAAGAGGCAATCGGTATGTCCTAGAATTTGAAGACATAAGAGATCTACTGGCTCACTGGTCCTGGTAGTGGAATGCCACCTACGTGTGTTCCAGCTGTAGGAACGTTGCAGACCGGTTATGTTTTGTTTTGCACTGCCGGCGAAGCGGAAGGGAGTACCAGACTTTTACTGACTAAAATCCATCCATTTTCCTTCTTGTGTTCCAGGGCCGCGGTAATTCTTGAGAACAATCCCGTAGTCCCTGCAGGCAGCGGCCATATCGGGCCCCTTCGATGACGCTAACATCTCTTTGATTCGTGCGTAAAATATTAACGCGCCTCCGATACGGGCCTGTCATTATGAGACGGACAGCGACGTTGAATAAATGGTCGCCAAGAAGAAGACTTCCCGAGCCTACGTTGGCCGTGAGTCGTCTCGTGGCTCTCAACGCCCGGGGCGTCTCCTAAGGCTGCTTGGATGCGTGCTTTTCTCCCCCAAGCGTCCAGCCCCCTCCTTCTTTGGCTAGCATAACTACTCTGCAGAAGGAGAGCCAGATTGAACAAGTGTCAAATGCGAGTGATAGCACCAATTGATTGATCGATCCAAACGGGGCAGACCTCTACGGTATCCTCCAACGTTACATCCAGGCAAAGACGGATTGTTCTGAGTTTGTGATTTCAGATCACAAAAATCAAATACAAATGATTTAATGTTAATAAATATTTAACGATTTATGTACACACTGAATACAGTAAAAAATAAAGGAACAGAAAATAGATACAAAAATAGATAAAGAAATCTTTTCCAGCATACCTGCTAAAGGAGAGTAAATAAAAAGGGATGTAGACACTTGTGTAAAAAATGTTCTAGTAATCAATTTACTGTCATTTAAAGAAATATAATTTTCTTCATAATTCGCATCAACGGTTGCTCTGATTCTAAAATTTCATAATAAACAGGTAATCCTAAAATTTCATAATAAACAGGTTCCGTTATAAACAGGAGAAAACGTGAAAGCACCAGGTTTAGTAAATGTCTGTTCTCCGTACAATATAACTGGTACGGATAGACGCGCTAAGTGCATTCTAAAGTTATAATTATTTAGTTTCAGTAGTATTATTAGCGTAATGTATTTTAGTGTCTGGCGACCTCTAGTTGATGACAGTATACTTTTAAAAAGACCGAATAAAGCGGAATGTTGCGATTTATATGAGTTTGATATAACTTAAGACTCAACCTTTAAAACAAAAATTACATGTGTCGTTCGTTTCAATTCAATCGATAACTTCAAATCAATGTTCAAATACATTACGACGAAGGAAACTTTAAAAAGAAGACTCTCAGCACTTCGTCATATGTCTTCGAAAGTTTTCTAGCTCCTTCGCTTTTGCAGTTGGCTTGTGAAAACATTGGAATTGAATAAGTAACAGTCTGTCAAATACCTAAATTGAAAGCACTATTTTTCTTTTGAAACCCTGACTTATCTTTGTCAGTAAAACCAGATACGGCATCTTACTATTTTATTGCAAGGAAAAATAAATATTTATTTCTAATTCAAAGGTTTGTATGGCCTTATTTAAAAGATATAGATAAAAAAAGTAACTGCACAGAATACCACAACCATCTCTATACTATTTGTTTTTTTTTCTATTTATGCAATGTTTTTATATAACTTATGAATATCTAAATTTGCTCTAGACATTAAAACAATCATTTAAAAGTTTTTCATTATGCTAGGAAACTTTAAATTACAGTCCACGGCCGTACTACATTTTCAATTGGTGCTACCATTGTAATGTATCTGTTGAAAACTACAAAATGGAAACTGCTAGCAATGTTCGTATTTTTCCAATTCCGCCGATACTGTGTCATCAGGCTGCTCGGCGTCAAAACACGATGATATATAAACGAGAACCGTGGCTTCCTGCCAGACCTGACTACAGGGAGACACACGGACGCATCGATCTGTTTGTAATTAGATTAAGTGAATCGGATGACACCTCTGTGGAGGTATGAAATCTTGGTACCTGGAAATGTGATTGCTGTTGAATTGAATGTTGAATGACTTGAGAGGTTTTTTTTAAATTTTGATTCTCTGTAAGGCCATCCGCGGTTGCAGGTTGTTCAAAAGAGATACCGCGGCCCCGGAACAGGAACATATAGGGCGAAAGAAGAAACATGGGTGGGTTTTAGTCAGGAAAAGTCTGACACTCCTCACCGCTCCGCCGAGAGCAGGGGAAGTTGTTTGATGATTTCCCATCCGCAAAAAAGCCAATGCCTTGTATGTTTCATATTTTTAAATTCATCCAACAACATTTTTTATTTTTAAATACAAATACAGGGGAATATGATGAGTGTGTGCAAGTTTAGTATTGTTTCTGCAATTCATTTTTAGTACTTACGTCAACAACATTTTTAGTACGGTAGAATCTATCTTTTCCTTTGTGCATTTCATTTAAAGTGTTGTTTATATACAAAGTAGAAAAAGCTGTAGGTATACGTCTGGAAAATGTAGGTCAATGGAAAAAATTGCAAATATGACATGGGTAAGCGTGTTTATTGTTTATCCTTTTCAAGTATTCCAGTTTGCTCACGTTTTTATCCCAATGTCTGTGTGTCCGTTTATGGATTCAGGCATAAATCCGTTTGCGAAACGCCAGTTCGTACCGTACTCGTAGTACGCGGAATCGATGCGTAGTTTTGGCGCACCCGACCCTTGTAACTCATAACGAAACGGCGTATTGCTATCCTTTGTTGAGCATATTTGAGGGGTATAGTCGGATCTAATTTAGATTATGATGTAAATGATACTTGATGGTATGATCAGTTTTTCGATTATTGTTTTGTTCGGCAAACAAATGATTGAAATGCTTATATTTGTGTTGTTTTCTGTTTTATTATAATATGGAATAATATCTGATTCAATATGTTACTGACATAAAATTTAATTGACAGAAAGCTACTACTTCTTTCATTAGGAAAATCACAAAACTATTTGCCCCTCACTTTTTTCTAGAAAACGTCATTGTTAAAATGCATACTTTGAATATGGTGACAGTTTAAAACATTAACCCATTTTAAACGAACATTAAGCGCAATTCTTTTTTGTAATGCGACTCTCAATGGGCAAAGAACGTGACAACGGTCCAATATTGTTTTTACCTCTCAAAAAACATCGTAAAAGGCAGTTAACACGGTATAATAGACCGGATCGGACACTGCGAACCGGACGCGGGTGCCGTTTCTGTTTATGTTTGACGATCGGGTTATATAGGGTTGCCGAATTTTTGGTATTGGGTTAAAGTGACTAGCGGTTTGTGAATGGTTTTCGATTATGAAGCTGTTGAAATGATTTTTATGAACTGTCACCCATCTTACTTCATCATCCTGCTTGATATACCGCTGACCTTCAACTGATGTCAGACTTTTAACTGACGACAGGTTAACGTAGTGCAGTTCAGAAGAGGCATAATACTAGCAGTGGAATGAGTAAAGGGAAAATTTGGCCTCTTAAAATTTCAATAATCATGTGCCTCACCGAGCAAATGTAGTAGCTTAGAATGAATGGATAGAATAAGTATAACTCTTAAACTAAGTCGACTCATTGTATTAGTTCAAATCTATCATAAATATAAAAAAAAACACAGTAATAGCGTAGTGGTGTGGCCGTCGGACTGCAAGTAATAGGCCTTGAGTTCGAACCCAAGATACCTTTAATTTTTCGAATTTATGTGTATTAAATTATTATATATAAAATAAATTATCACAAATTGTAGATAAATCATGAGAAAACAAGCATGCCTGAAATATATTTCTCGACGGTATGTTGGTGAAGTAAGAATTCGCTTTGACACCAAGTTAGTTACTAACCACACAAAGAACAAACATTTTTGTAAAAGAAAAACAAAAAGTTTTTTATTTCAGAATTTTTTAGTAATGGTACCTATAATAACATATCACATAGTTTTTATTGAGTATTCCGTTTGCAAATCGGTCCAGGCGTCTTTGAGAATCGGTGAACATACTTAGAAAAATAAAAATATAAGTTCCGACGAATTGAGAACCATCTCCTTTTTTTAAAAAACCCAGTTTTGAAGGAAACCTTTGTATAAAATAATATAAATATATATGAATAAATCTTACATTTAACCGACAATTTTCAAGACGATCACTACATAATCCTGGTAGGATTATGTAGTGATCGTCGTTTACTTTCAGTATTCAAATATCCTGGTATATTACATTTCCACTTGACAGCCCTAGAAGCAGGCCGTCCTCCGTCCGGTTACCATTACCATACGGCGGGCGCTTTTATTCAAATCGCCGTTTGTTCCGGTCAACGCCTAAAATAATGTGAAATTGTTCGTGAAATTTTACTTGCGTATGATTTAGTTTGGAATTAGTAATATAGTTCTTCTGAACTATTTCGGTCATAGCGGCCATTCTCATCTCTCATCTCATCGGCGCAGGAGATATTATAGTGCACAAGTGTGTGCGCAGACACAGGTGCACTCTCTGTTCCCTCACTCTCATAGTCCGATGGGACGGCAACCCGACACAACCGAAATAAGATCAAGTGCAGGAACAAGCTGTGAAATCTACAAAAAATTTGAAGGAGGGGTGGGGTATGTCACTTTTAATTTTTTTTTTTTCATCCATGAACCTTCTTCTTCATTTTGTATTCCGCTGCCGTGATACCTCTTTCCAACATCCCGCAACCCCGGGACAACCCACAACCTCGGAGGAGCAACGCTTTAACATTCTGTACGATGCAAGCGGTATCAAACCGCTTCTTCCAAACTCCGGCCATGTTACTGGCAAAACCCAATAACACTTTTGCGCGACCCGGGAAACGATCGCGAGACTGACGAAGCAGTTTAATAATACTACAACGGAGCTACTACTACGGAACTACTACTATGGAATTGCTACTACGAAACTACTTTTGCGGAATTACTACTACGGAACTACTTCTACGGAACGACTACCACAAAACTACTTTTGCGGATCTACTACTACGGAACTACTACTACAATGGAATTAATGATACTACGCATTCATAGCTAATACTCGGTTCGACTTGTTAGTTGGTAAATGGAATTCCCGCTGGTGCCGCTGTTTCGTTATTCTCATGGTTAACAAAGTAACTACTGAATTAAATACACAGATGAAAATAACTGACGGCACGGTTGGCGCAGTGGCTGAACGATTGACTGCTGCGCTGCGTGTCGCGGATTCGATTCCCACACGGAAATTATATTTGTATGGCCTACAGGTAGTTGTTTCGCTGTTTGTGTATGTGAACTTAAATGTTGTAAACGCACCCACGATACACGATACAGGATTCCTAGAGTGGGGCAAATAAAAAAAAGGGTTCGCCCTCTATTACATGAGACTTAAACATTGAAATATGGGTGTACTGAAAGGTACACCTCTGCTCACCCTTCGGGGTTTATAAGCGTGATGTTATGTATATTGTGTGTTTGTAAGATAATCACCCAACCATAAAAACATACTTCCAATAAAGAAAAAATCAAGCTGGAATCGTTGTAGTCGCGGGCAGAAGCTAGTTTTACTATAAATCCTTATTTATTGTAAATTTAGCTTCCGCCCGCGACTTCGTCCACGTAGCATAGTTACTTTGGGCTAACGCTAACTTTGACCCGCGTGATGATCGAAAAAAAATATCTTTCTCTCCACTTTTCTTCTCCCTTTCTCTCACTTTAAAAAAATTGCCTATGTCCGTCTCCAGGGTCCCAAGTATCTAAAACAAACAAACAAACTCACTTTCGCTTTTATAATATTAGTAAGGAAATGAATACTCAAAAATTCCGTCCCCCATCGTGGCATACTCCTGTGTCGGGTTTGCCCACTCCAACTCCCGATATATCCATAGGATGCTTTTACTTATGTAAAACTACGGGAGCCTCCATTTTGCGTTCGTAATGACAGTCTACACTTTGACTTAAAAATTCCTATCGTCCTACAATTCATGAAAAGCCTTTCCAAGGGAGATGAGCGTGTGATAAAACATCGCAATCTCATCGATACGAGTCATCGTGAATTAGTAAGATTCGCCGTACTAGGCTTATTCTCATCACTTTTAATGACGCTTAAACACTCTTCCTGGAGAGTAATAGGAAAACTAACACCTTAAAGAAATTCAGACGCAAACCGCCGTCATTCCGAACTCGCCGACGAGGACTGTCGCGACGTCCCAGTCCTTGCTCCACCCGTCCCTAGGGCTAGAGCCAGCCTACGATGCTGCGCAATTAATTCGGAACCAGTTTCTAAATAGGCCGAGGCTCTTACACTACAGGGGGTGCCCTTGGCATGTAGTTGCTTAATTTTTAAGTTGTTTGCCTTTGCACCCACAGAATTGACCGTTTAAGTAAGCGGCGACCTCATAGGTGAAAGCGAAATGCCACACAAAAAAAAATGAGGACTCAAAGTTCATTATTATTTTATTCATTACCTACCAAAACAGTTTGCATTTCATACAAATACACCAACTTAGGTACTCTTTAACAAAAAACAATATTATAAAAAGGTAGATCAGACACTTCAAGTATGTATACATAAACACCACTTCAGACATGCTATACAAGTTCGATCGAGAGTAAATCAACTTGATGTCAATCAGGCATGTCTGTCTGAAACGATCAGACGAAAAAGGGATAAATAAGCGTCTAGTCTGAGAAAATCTTTACAGAATATGTCGTGAGTCGTATAGAAAGAAAAATAGTCTTGTCTAAACAATATTGTTAGGTGTTCGTCGCAGTTAGAAGTCATGTTTAAAAACTAATTTGGTAGAGTGGTCGCAAGTGACTACTGAGTATGAAGTCCTAGGTACGATTCCGGTTTATCAAATCTAAGACGATGTGTATTTCTCAGTAGCAGCTACGGAGTCCGGAATCATGCTCGGTTGATGGCAATAGTTCGCCCCGTGGGGTGAAATATGAGGGTACTATTAGGTAAACACAACACTTGACACGGTTGGCGCAGTGGCTGAGCAATCGACTGCTGCACTACGTGTCGCGGGTTCAACAAATATTTGTATGACCTACAATAAGGTAGTTGTTTTTGGTCTGACTGTTTGTGCATGAGAGTTTAAATGTTTGTAAACGCATCCACGATACAGAAGAAATTCCTAATGTGGGGCAGCGTAAAAAAAAAACTCTGACTTACCTCACAGGGATGCCTGCCGAGGTTGCCAGTTGTTCGAAACAGATACCGCGGCTCAAGAACAAAAAAGGCAAAAGAGGGAATGTGGATGGGTTTTAGTCAGTACAAGTCTGATACTCCCTTCGGCTCCGCCCAGAGCGGGAGAAGTTATTTGAAAATTATCCATGCGAAATAAAAATCTTACGGGAATTACAGGCATGATTTTATGTTATGTATTAACTATTGGCTGTGATAATTTGCTGATTTTAACGCTAACATATAAGACCGCCTCTTTCACGTTTGAAACTTGGTTTTTAGATATTAATTTGACGTAAATTCCGGATTTTTTTACATTGATTTGTTTAACCTGTCTCTGTCTAACCCTTCGGGTATTACAAGCGTGATGTGTGTTGCTTATGCTGTTGGTGAACAATGTTCTGCTTATTCATTTCATTGAGTTGAATAGTTTCGTGCTGAATTCTAATTCTACATACCTGTGAATGGAGGTCTTACCCTCAAGCATCGGTTTAAAGGCCATTAAAAAAACAAATCTACATTTATTTAAATCTATATTTAAATATACGTCATGTAGTACTTTAAGCACTAGATATTATGTAATATTAGTACATAAAGAATCACACAATCATGATTTAATAAAAAAAAGCCTTTTTAAGTCACGTCAGCATGTCCAAGAGGCTCTTAAATTCGCTTACTTACTCTTCAAAGTAAATTCCGATCTTTTAGCCCAATTTCACCGTTCTGAGGTAGCGAGTCTTTTAATCCAAACTCAGTTTCACAGTCTAGCGAAACTTACATGCTTGTATTAGAAGCGAATCATCTTAGATGGGCTAATAAAACAGCAATATAAGGGTAATCGGTTGTGAGCCATCGATAAACGAATCGATTTAAGTTCCCCCAGAGTGACTCGCAACTCGTGGTAAGTTTAAATTGCTACACAGGAATTTTGCTTTGAAGGACTCCGCTTGACGCCGAGCGTTTGTGTAAGTGTGATCGTATATTTCTGAAGAGTTATGTTTTATTGGATTTTTTAAAGTTTGAATGTGGTTAAGTACTTAAAAAAAGCTTTTGAAACCTAAAATGTAAAACAACAACCTACTATACAAGTAATGAATTAAAGTTTATCTCACATGTGTGGCGGTTTATTCGCCTGTATTCTTCAAGGAGATGATCGTAATCGTATTATTAAAAACTTTCTCAAAGAACTAATTTTTGATTCTTAAAAATACAATTTCCCACACAAGAGTGGATAGAATATTACGACGAATTCATGTAAACCATTTTTTTTCACGAGACTCTTATCTGTCTGTAGTATAAGTTTTTTTAAAAGGAAAGAAAAATGGTTTGGAGAGTAGTTTTAATTTGATGGGTACACTTAACTCGTTACAGCATTCAGGTGACTAAATTTGCCACCTTCCTTATATTTAGATCAACATAATTATTATAATTGTTTGCTTGTTCCTGGTACAGTACTGTAGTTATTTTGGAAAAGACCGGATTAATTTCATCAATTATAAATATCTTAATTGGAGAAGATCTTGTTTTGGCCTTGTATGAAACTGATCGAATTACTGATTTAAGGGTAGGGACCCAGCAGTCATGCTAGCGAAGGAGGTGGCCGGGCGTTTGAGGGAGAGAACCTCAAACCAACCCGGGCGCCGCGAGACGACTCCCGGCCACCGTAGATGCGGGCCTGTGGACGGTGAGCAATGGGTAGCTCACCGTCCGTCTGTCTATTGAAGACAGGCCTTGTCGATGGCGCGTTCGTGTTTAACGCGCGCCTCAAAGAGATGTCAGCAAAGCAGAGGGGTTTGCCAGGGCCTCCGCCTGCCGGGGTTGCGGGTTGTTCGAAAGAGATACAGCGGCGCCGGAACGTAAAGGGCAATAGAAGGAACATGGGTGGGTTTTAGTCAGTAAAAGTCTGACACTCCAACCCGCTTGGTCCAGAGCGGGTGAAATTATGTGATGATTTCCCATCGGAAAATCAAGGTTAGTATATAATAAGTAACAAAAGAAAAAGAAACTTTGAAGGTCTGTTAGAAGTTTTCTAGAAGTAGATGATTTGGTTGCTACAAGCACGTTACAGTTAAGTTATACCTTTGATTATATATTCTTACTACCTTTTTTGTATGAAAGGGTAGAGTAACTCAGTAACCTTATCATTTATGTTATCTACCGAGAACTACTCAAGTATTTAAATAGAAAACTATGAAACAAATGTGAACCCTAGCTGTAGCTACATCAAATATAATTTTACATAGCGCCATCAAGGTTATGCTGGATTTAAGAATAGTACATTTTGATAAAAGTGGGGAAGTTGAAATTACAGCCGATTCAGAACTTACTGTGTTACTGTGTTTTGGAGGCTGAGAACTACAGTAATAATTGGCCACATGTATCAATACACTTACGAAGAAATAAAATAATAGAACAAAAGTATTTTTGTCCGTAGTTTTTGGTATTTATTTCAACTCAATACCTAAACGCGTTAACAAGATAAAAGACAGACTGACAGAGGAACATAACAGTGATCATATAAAGGTTATCTTATAGTAGTAGTATGGTAAGAGAAAGTTTTCGAGGTAGTATTTTGAAATATGATATTTCATGTTATTTTTTAATATACGAATAGTCATTTCACGATAATCATCATTTGTATATCATATTTTGTATTAAAAATGGGAAGGCCAAACAATATTACATCCTTACTAAATTTATAAAAGCGAAAGTGAGTTTGTTTGTTTGTTACGTCTTCATGGTTAAATGGCCAAACCGATTTTGATGAATATTGGTACAGAGATAGTTGGGACCCTGGAGACGGACATAGGCTAATTTTTTTTTTTTTAATTAGAAAAGGGAGCGAAAGGGGGAAGAAAAGGGTAGATAAAAAAAACGATCATCACGCGGATTAAAGTTAGCGTTAGCCCAAAGTAACTGTGCCACGCGGACAAAGTTGCGGGCGGAAGCTAGTTATTGAATAAAAAAATGCTTGCGATATAAGTTTCAAAATGCAGTCGATTTCGTGTTTGTATTTCAATTATAAAATTCGCAAATCGGTATATTCGTTTGCAGTGGATTATTTAACGCCAGGTAAGCCAATAGCTATCTGAAAACAGAACTGGCATTCGTATTGTTTAGTTTTAATTGAAGCTATCGATTCGAAATAAAAAAAAAACAAACTGAAATAAAATATATTTTGATGGAATGTCTCTGTACAGTGCAATCAAAATTATTAACTTCAGCTTTTGCC
Organism: Ochropleura plecta; assembly: GCA_905475445.1. Taxonomy (NCBI): domain Eukaryota; kingdom Metazoa; phylum Arthropoda; class Insecta; order Lepidoptera; family Noctuidae; genus Ochropleura; species Ochropleura plecta. The sequence goes on along the minus strand of FR997731.1, from coordinate 11,746,957 downwards.
CGCGGCTTCGCTCCCGGTAAATTCAGGGTAACACAGTTCCCCTTTCCTGATTTGCTGATACCTTCTACCTGTAGTTTTTGCTCTTGCGCCTTATTAATTGTAACAGCAATGCTAAGTTTTTCCTTTTCTTCCCTCTTTCTCTCTCATATCTCACTTTTTTTTTTGAAGTTAGCCTGTGTCTGTCTCTAGGGTCCCAACTATCTCTGTAGGTACCAAAATTCATCAAAATCGGTTAAGCCATTGAGGCGTGCAGACGTAACAAACAAACAAACTCACTTTCGCTTTTAAAATATTAGTAAGGATGAAAGTGATGTTCTTTGAGCCTTAACGAACGCCTAAGAACTATTTGTATTTAAAGACAATCAACCTAGAACTCTATAATTAATGTGTCAACAGACACAATTAGGTTGCGAGTTCTTCGAAAGAGATACCGCAGCCCAAGAACATAAAGGGCTTTTTTTTTTCGGGTGGGAAATCATCAAATGACTTCCCCCGCTCTGGGCGGAGCGGGGGGGCATGTCAGACTTGTACTGACTAAAACCCACCCATGTTCCTTCTGTTGCCCTTTACGTTCCGGGGCCGCGGTATCTCTTTCGAACAACCCGCAACCCCGGCAGGCAGAGGCCCTGGCAAGCCCCTCTGCTTTGCTTACTCTCTTTGAGGCGCGCGTGAAACACGAACGCGCCGTCGACACGGCCTGTCGTCTATAGACGGACGGACGGTGAGCTACCCATTGCTCACCGTCCATAGGCCCGCATCTACGGTGGCCGGGAGTCGTCTCGCGGCGCCCGGCGCCCGGGGCGTCTCCCGCGGTGGCTGGGTTGGGCAGATGTTCTCTCCCTCAAACGCCCGGCCACCTCCTTTGCTAGCATTACTGCTTCGCAGAAGGAGGTGACCGCTTCCCATTCCCTCTCGCTCCGGACCATGGCCTGGACCAGGGCCGGACGCGAGAGATCGCCGCCGCCGATCGCCTCCACGAGGGCACGGCGGTGCTCCGCCCAAGCTGGGCAGACCGCCACTGTGTGCTCTACCGTGTCCTCCGGGCGATCGTCACAATGGTGTCACCCGGGCGTTTCCTCCCGCCCGATGATGTGCAGGAACCTGCCGAAACTTCCGTGTCCGGTGAGGACCTGCGTCAGGCGGTAGGTGAGGACGCCATGACGCCTCTCCAGCCACTCCTTAAAGAGGGGACTTACCGCCACTATTGTGGCGTGCCCTGCACGGGGTTGCGACAGTCGCTCTCTCCATGCCACCATGAGATCGCACCGGAGGTCTGTCCGCTGAGCGGCAATTTGCCGCGGCAGCGGGTTTTTCCCCCGATGTAGTGCCTCCGCGCGCCACTCAAACAGGCGCGCGAGCACTATTGCCTCAACATAAAGGGCTAAGGAAAGAACATGGGTGGGTTTTAGTCAGTACAAGTCTGGCACTACCCTGCGCTCAGCCCAGAGCCCGGGGGAAGTTATTTGATGATTTTTCATCCTCAAAAAAGGGGGATAATATTTTCATTTTTTAATTTATGAAAATATTATCCTTGCAGTGTTTACGTCACGTTTACACTGCGCGCTCGTATTAGGGCTTCACTTCAAAAAGCTTTCAGAAACCACTGAAAACCAAAACCTTTGTAAAGTTATATTCAATCTATAACGAACAAGATGAGCAACATCCATATTTTGTTCATGCATGACTGGCTTTACTTTGCTTTGCAGTATTGAAAATCATAATATTCTCATATTCTGCACATACAATACCTACGTGACGTGAGAAATAAAAATCTTTGAACACTATGTCGGGTGTTTAGACATTGAGACAGAATGTTTAGGAATCCAGAGTGCTGTGTTTAAACGTGGTATGGTATTTACATAATAGCTAAGCTAAGAGTGCTGTAAAAGTTTAAAGTGAACGGGTACCTTTATAGAGTATCTAGCATCAAAAACTAACAGCGTATTGTTACTTTTGCATTCTTAATACTCTTCCCTTGAACTCTTCTTCGTCAAGACATTATTTTTTGCTACTAAAGACACTTTTTTTAAACTACCTAAAGTTATTAAAAATAACAATGAATTCAAAACACATTGTTTAAGAAAATAAGTGCAATATTTTTTTTATTAATAATTTAATTAATGAGGAGCTTGGATTTGTTAGCTGCTGCGTGTATACTTATTACTGATTGAAATCTTAACATTAGAATGGCGCGTCCACTCTTGAGATTTTCCAAGCTTAATAGTTCCGAAAAGTTGTATTTGTGGTATTTTTTTAAGGAACACGAAATACCAAATAATTATACGAACCTACTTTTTGAAGTATACGAAAATAAAAACGTTTCACCCTACTCAGCATGAGCCAGTTAGGAGGCTCCTGTAGCCTGGATTTTGCCCTTTTTGCCTGGGGTTGGCTTCTCTATTCTAAGCGGAAACGGCTGAATACCATTTTCTTTTCATTGTATGGAATAATGCATAATCATAGTACTTCACAAAATATCTTTTGCTTTTAAATATCCAACTAGCTTTCGCCCGCGGCTTCGCTCGCGTTAAATTCGGTATAACACACCAAGCAGACCTGCAGTTTTTGCTCTTGCGCCTGATTGATTGGTAATAGCAACGCTAAGTTTCCCTTTTCTTCCCTCGTTCTCCCTCATATCCCACTTTTTTATTGAAAATTAGCCTATGTCCGTCTCCTGGTTCCCAACTATATCTGTACCAAAAATTCATCAAAATCGGTTTAGCCATTAAAGCGTGAAGAGGTAACAAACAAACTCACTTTCGCTTTTATAATATTAGTAAGGAAGTAAGGATTTAAGATAATCCCAAAAAAGAATACAACATCAGTTAACCACAAAAATCAATTTCACCAAAACAAAAACATTCATTCTAACCAGTTTCATATCCAGAAGCGGGCGCCTATCAAATATTTCATAGCAACGTACCTCCACGAGACAGCAGCGAAGACATCTGGTGGGACAGGCGGACAGAATTCAATTATATAGAACGATAACATCGCGACAGAGTTCGCATTAAAACAAACAGCGTTTCGCAATAATGCTCTCTGCATTTACATAGCACGTGTGCACGTGAGTATCTAAGTGTGTGGTTTTCTCTAGATGCAAAAAGATGTACATAGAAATAAATTGTTTCTCAGCTAGACACACTAGGTACGTAAGGTTTTCACGCTGCTAATATTATAAGCATAAATAAAACATTTCATGACGAAAGATTTCTCGTCTAAACAAATGCAGCCGGTATATAATGAGCGACTCCCTACCTGACCTCCACAACTTAATGACTGTTACGATACCTCTTGACTAAGGTTGTCAGACAGTTTTCAATTTAATATTCGAATGAATAGAGTTGGTTATTAATTAGCAAAAAATAACACTTCTATCTACCAATTAAAAAAACACATAATCCTTACTAATATTATAAAAACGAAAGTGTGTTTGTAACGTCTTCACGCCTAAATGGCTAAACCGATTTTGATGAATTTTGGTACGGAAATAGTTGAGTTGAGTTTTTTTTTAAAGTGAGAAATGAGGGAGAAAGAGGAAAACTTAGCTTTGCTATTACAATAAATAAGACACAAGGGAAAAACTACAGGTAGCAGGTACCTGCAAATCGGCAAAAGAGGAACTGTGTTACCCCGAATTTAACGCGAATGAAGCCGCGGGCAAAAGCTAGTAGCTCATAAATAGCTTTAATTAAGCAATTTCATTTCTAACAACAGTAAGTTTATCTGTGCAAGCATAGATATCTCAGTATAAACTACAAATACGGTAAAATAAAGTGCAGCCCACAGTTTAATAAATAAAAATAAACTTAATATAGAACACACTGGAAGCACTGGGATGTGTACAGACTATTGTGAGGTCTCCGGTACTTCCCACATTGTGCGAGCTAAGATTGGATTTCTTCAGCAAACCTACGTGAAATGTGATCTGCCGCGCTATCTCAGATAAATAGGGGTAGCACTCGTGTAAAATAAATATATACAAGTGTTTGGTGGCAGACCGTTGATAGAGCTGTTGAAATATCTGGGTAGTTTAGATTATAAAGATTACCTTATATCTTTTTTGGCGAATTGGAAATCATCAAATAATTTCCCCCGGTCTGGGCGGAGCAAACTAAAATCCAAGCATGTTCCTTCAAATGCAAATCCAACGCAGCCCACGTGCTTGCTACTTTAAAGACTGTGCTTGGAGCCGTTCATTAATTATTAAAAACGTTAGTACGTTTATATATGTATATATATAATAATTCTGCTGTAAAGCTAACCATTTTAATAGAATATTTTGTATGAATTGTAAGTAATAATTATAAATATTGTCTTAGCTTGAATTTATTATGTCCAGCTTATGCAAATGGATTATGCCGTCATTTGAATAGGTACTGTAAAGGTTTATAGTAATAATGAATCCTTAAATAGTGCAGGCTGGTTTGAAATGGCGTTCGAATACTCAGGTTGTATAAATGGAATGAAGAAAAAAAAATGAATAAATTTTATTTTTGCAATGATGTGACATGTAATTGTAAAATTATAATATAAACTAAAGTGCTTTATGCTTCTTTTATTACGAATACATGCCCCCATATCACAAACTATTACAGCACCTGCACTACGAATTACTAAAAGCAGAACTTCAAACAGCATTTTACAGCTGCAGTAAAAGGTATAATTTCTAGAACTTCAGAAGAAAATGAGCAGATTTTCATTTCACATTTATTTATTTTCTATAACGCCATTTAGTACGTATTACCCTCAGAAGTATATCGGTATTATTTATTCAATAAACACGGAAAGTTGAATCATGTCTGTAAATCCAATATTCTTCGTGCGAATGTCAGCGAGTGCCTATAATATTCGTTTACGAGACGATCTTTTTGACGTTTATTTTACTTCCGTCTTGCCTCTGTAGCTCGGAAGTTTATTCGCATGTTTCTCAGGACGGGTTCAAAGCTAGTTCTCCAAAAATATTGGCATCGTAACATTAAAAAGTTTGCTTAGCGTTCATTTGAATTAATTAAATTATTAGAAATATTTGATTGCATCCGACGTTATCATATAATGTAAAACTATTATTTACCCCATTGCTATAGAGTTCAAATGTAGGGTAATGTATTTTTTTTTACAAAAGCCTTCAACCTCTTGTGCCTAATATTTTGTCTCTGAACCAGATCAATCAATTACCGTGGTACAGTTCGACAAATTTATTTTTACAAATTAAATAGACAACCTTAACGACCATAAATGAAGCTGACTGACACATAGAGACACCCACCGACCGCCCAGTCTATCCATTTCAAATTCTTTCATAGCTACCTAAATACTATTATTTAATTAATCTTTGGCAAGCTGTCAACATTCGTAAATGAGAGTGTTAGCATATCTACTAATTAACATTTATAGTGTAGCTTTAGAACTCACTAATAAAAGTTAATATCTCACCCATTTGGCCTTAATATCGACACCTACGAAGATTTATTTACTTTTCTATTATTGCTGATTGAAATAGATACGACAGCTTGAAAAATGTGTTCCAGTTTCGGAATACATTGCTGGTGTTACTGGGGATAAGGGAGTGTTCTACTGTGTAGAGCGAGTAACGAATGTTGGTTTGTGATGCATGGTCGTCGAATTCGAAGCAATTAATTTGTGCGTTACTACGATTTGTAAAATATGAACGTGCGCATCCCGCCCCCTCGACGCACGGACGGCGTCGTGCATTTGGGTTGGTAAAGAGTAGGAAATGTAGAGGGGACAGTTACACATTTTGTTTTTTCTTATTTTTCTGTAGAGCCGAACTTTACCAAAATGATGTTAGATGTGAAGAATAATTCTTATTAAAAGAGGCAGCTTTTATAATAATAATAATCGTTTATTGGACTTTAAGTAAATGTAACATGAAATCCAAAATCCAATTCATATTTTATCCCTTTTATTTAACATGCCTTTCATTTAAAAAAAAGTTCCCCACTCTAGGAATTGCTCCTGTATCGTGGGTGCGTTTGCAAACATTTCAACTCACATACGCAAACAGCCCTTCTTTCTTCTCTAAAAAAAGGAAAATATTGTTTTCTTTCTGGATGTTACGATGTTTAAAAAACCTTTGTACCTATGTCATTTAGTACACTTGCTGCCAACGTTCGCAATTCCGACCCACTCTTAAAACATATTTTTATTAATGACAATTCTACAGAACTTATTATTCAAGACAAAGGAACTAAGTCAAAATTGCAATGCGAACATTTTTTTAGTCTGTGCCTTAACGATTGATTTATTCGGTCCCATTTACTTGCGCGTGCGCACGATACAAATATATCATCGTCGACGCTTTGATGCGCCGCTTGATATATTCACTTTTGTATTTGTTTAATAATTTCTCAACTTGGTGATTGTTATTTTATTTCAAACGAAATTGCTTATAATTTACGGGCGTAAAGTATTTTGCCTAAAGCCGTTTGTCATTTTGAATTTGAATAGTGAAATTGGTTTTAAAAGTGTTGATTTTTAATAAGTTTTTACCGTTAGGTGTATTATCATTAAATATTGTAATTAAGAATGCATACAATAAAATGTTCTGAATATATATAGGAATAAGTAACCATAAAGGTCACAATTACCTAATGTAAAGTTCAGATTGACTTTTCTACACCACACTGTTCTATATTCAAAAGCACCCTTAAATAGTCTCCCAAAAACCACAACATAAACTCAAAAGTTAAGTAATAACCCTTTGTTATTGCTTCCAAAACTGTTTCCAATAATGCAACCGTTACTGTAACATACATAACATTGCTCCCAGTTGTAATTCAAGCGGGTGATACTCTCCGTCAACGGTCGTCCCCTTTAATCCTCCTTTATGGGTTCAGCGTTATAATTTTAACCTGTATTATTTTATATGTTTAACCATTATCGTGGATTAAGTTGAATATAGCGTATTATTTATGTGTTCCGTATGTTGGTAACACGTGTTTATCTGTTCTGTGGTTTATCGTTGAATTAAGGTGAGAATGATTTTGTTAAATTCGATTCGTTTAGTATGTTATTAGTGCAGTAGTATGAAATGAAGATAAAAGGGTTGTTTTATATTAATTTTACTTTACACTAGTTTGTCAACATGTACTCATGAATATTGTGTGTTATGTCTATGTTATTACCAGTATAAAGCTTTAATTTTATAAGCTTTGATATGCGAATTGGCTAGCCTAACAAAGTGTCTTATTTAAGTGTATTGTAGTTGTATGTTTACTTTAGGATTGCATTTTGTCATTGTTTTATAGTTAATAAAGATATTTGAAAATGACTTTTAATAGTGCGCGGTTTCGCCCACTTTGCGCCAAGACAAAATGTAGCCAATGTCCATCTCAAATGGTGCTTTTTTAAACAGTTGCTTTGATCCTTGATATTAGCTTACGCATTCATACAAACTCATAAACTTCGCAGTCTTTCTTTTATAATATAAGTAAAATTCGTGTAATATTTTTTACTTTCTACGTGTCTAATTAACCTGGGTGCTAATTTGCACCTATGTTACGAAAACACCAAGTTGAAAATTTAATATCTACGTTTTGGCGGAAGTCTATTATGTTTTTGGCAGGCACCCGGATATGATATAAAACCTCCTGATTGACTGCCAAGTTATGGTATTCTAGAATTTGAATTTAAAACGAAGTGTGAAGCACGGTGAGACGTAGGTAAATCTCCGAATTTATTGACTCTAACTCTAGGAATATATTCTACAAACGCGACTGAGATAGACTCTCCAATTTCAGCATCGTGATTGGAGATATCCTTTGGGATATTTTAAAAGATTTGAAAACTGAATTTGAGATTCCATATTAGCATGTTCATATTTCTAGATAGCTATTTCCTTGTTGTCAATTACGCGCTTTGTAGCGTAATAAAAATGTTAAGTTCTATTAAATGGTACAGACTGTCAAATTTGTTTGTCTGTCAAGTTTCTGAAACCACACGAGTAAGAAGAAAGACGAGTAATAAAATGTAGCAATTTTTAAATGTATTGTTTTCTTTTTGTAATAATTAAGTTGTACGTTTTCACAAACATATAATTTTGGAAGTCAGAATAAGAAAAAAAATGCAAAATTCGTTCTATATCAAATGTAATAACCGCTATTTTGGGTATACATTTTATTTCTCGTGACACACACACACACACAAACAAACACACCCACACATACGTACACGTGACAACGTTTGAGCGTCATAGTACCTTCCATCCTGTATACCTGCGAACGAGATCATCAGAGGGAGTAAAATCCAGTTAGCAAAGAAAGTTTGCCATGACTTCTAAGCGTGGGAAGCGTAGCTAATAAGCATATTATTCAGACGTATACCAAACAATTTGTAACCTATTTTATTTAATTTGAATTACTACTTAAAGAACATCATAATCTCTTACACGGACTAAATTCAAATTAAACTGTGAAAAGTCGCTTTAGACTGAGAGATGAATCAACGCGCCAACGTTTCAAACCTTTTTTGACATTATTTCCTTTACCTAGTTTTCTCCTATCATAATTAATATTATAATTTATGATACTCATTATACTCGTTCGAGCAGTGTTTCAAAGGTCTGTTAAACCTATTTGACCGTTATGACCATAACGTTAAAGTGTCACTGTTTTTACAGTGATATATTTTTTGTGAACATAGTAGGACTATGTTCACAAATTGAATTACACTGGTTGGAACTACAATCAGAAGTAAGAAAGTATAATCAAAGGTATAAGTTAACAGTGACATGCTTGTAGTAACCAAATTATTAACTTCAAGTAAACTTCTAACAGACCTTCAACGTTTTTGTTTTCTTTTGTTACTTATGTACGTTTTATTCAGATGGGATATCATCAAATAACTTCTCCTGCTCTGGGCGGAGCGGAAGGGAGTGTCAGAACCTATATATATTATGTTCCCTCTTTTGCCCTTTGTGTTTCGGGGCCACAGTATCTCTTTCAAGCAACCCAAAGTCATACACTTGACTTACATATCTGACTACTACAAAATTTGCTCTATAATAATACGTTCTTAATTCAGTCATTAAATTATATTCGATCAAAGCTAGGAACTATTTACGAAAGCTTATTTTAAACTAGACTACAGCCGCTGAATTATGTATGTGGAATTGTGGAACAGGGTAGGCGGAAGGTATTTCTCATTATTTCGGTACGACTGATTCGATTGTGTGCCTTTTAAACAAACACAGGACTACCTTGACACTAATTGATATTCCAATCAAAATTATATTAGTAACAACTGGAATTAGAACCAGAAAATGTATATTCTAAAATATACGCACACTGGCAAACGACGTTCATTGAGTACATAATGCAATTCACAAGATAATTTGTCATGGCATATTAATAAAATTATATTACAGAATCATTTTAGAACATTCACTTGGTGATAATAAATCTAATTATGATCCTGTCACGTTTGATCTTGAAAAGGATGAAAATAATTATGCTGATACAATATTAATAACGGTGAGTGAAGGAGTGAGGAATTCTGTCTTTTGACGAGACAAATGTAGTATTAATGAGTCGTTGGTAGATGGTTGTTGAATGTGTAGGTTACTGTTAAATTATAGAGAATACATCTGAAATGTCGACTCGTGGGTGCTGAGCAGTTGACGTGGCGTATGCATGATTAATTCCGTGATGTGCTTTTGCAAAATTATCTTGATTTCGTCTCTGCTTATTTACGATTTGCTGTCTTCAAAAACTAGTCCATTAATATGAGATCTTGTAAATTTTTGTTCCTGAGGTTTCCTTATCATAGAGAAGAAGCTTTTAAATATATTTAAAAAAAAGGTGCTCTTAAATATATTTAAGAGCACCTTTTGTCGTTATAAAATAAAGTCAAAGATGATAAGATGGTTTTATTACGTTGCTTATTACTTCGTTCGACATTTCAACTCTGTGTATCATATGAATATTTTCTTCTCTAAATATTACTTTATACATTTATCAATTCCAAGATTACTCCAGCTCGTCCGTGCTCAATCTTTTCTACAATTCACTACCATAATATTTCTCGTCACAACAAGTTTCTCTTAAGTAACCTCTGTATCATCATTAACCTGCGCCACACGCGTCCACTCGGGTCCGGGGTCCAACACGCGTGTGACGTTTAATTTTGTACCCCAATGATTGATGGCCTACCTCGTTCATTTTCATACTTTTGTTATATTCGCGAATCTAACTGGAAGGACTATGTTCTGTATGTATTGTTGGCAATTGATTTATGAGTCGTTGTTTAGAGGTGTAATGTAGTGTCTTTTGTTTGTTTATTTGTAGGCACTGATTTGGTGGCTTATTTTCATGTTATAGACTGAATCTTTATGTTATTATGTTGGTAAAAGCATTTGATATTAATATCTCAAGTAGGAATTTTATTATTATTGATTACGTCCGTGGCACCTAATATCCTGTTCTGCGTGTCCTCTTGTTTGTTAATTACAGGAATTGATGCACGCGATTCTATGGAGATAATTAGTAAATTGTTGTGTCGCCTTTTAATGCAGGTCTAGCCAATCAGAACTTGTGATTATTTGTTGTCCTGCAAAGATTCATTTGATTGGTCTATCCTGCGTCACAACCCCTAAATTACACAGTGATGTGACAATAGTTTTTACTTATGTCACATACTATTCTATACAAATGCACAACGTTTTTTTTATTATATGGTACAAAATGTACCTTTTAACTCATAGAAAATCTATAGAGTATGGACAGTCAACAAATTAAATAGGGACTGACTGCACACTGCTTAAATATATCCACTCGTTTAGTTAGTCAATCATCTGCCTAGCCTATTCCAAACGTCATTAGGGTCGATTTCCAGTCTAAATCTTAGTGTAGTCATTTTTGGGAATAATAAAAAACCCAGGAATATTTAATAAATTCGCGTGTAATGTAACGTTACAGATTTGAGCATTACTTCAGTAAAGGAGAAGAGCCGAGCATAACAATGCGCACCTTTGGATGATACAATGTGTAATATCTCGATGGAATCAACTAAAAGCTCAAAGTGGAATCTATAATGTTACATTACACGCGATGCTCTTCAGTCAGGGAGGTAGTGAAATGTAATGCTGAAAGCCTGGTGGCGATCTTTCGCGTCCGGCCCTGGTTCAGTCCATGGTCCGGAGCGAGAGGGAATGGGAAGCGGTCACCTCCTTCTGCGAAGCAGTCATGATAGCGAAGGAGGTGGCTGGGCATTTGTTGGAGAGAACCTCAAACCAACCCAGCCGCCGCGAGAATTTTCCCGGGCATCGGGCGCCGCGAGACGACTCTCGGCCACCGTAGATGCGGGCCTGTGGATGGTGAGCAATGGGTAGCTTAGCGTCTGTCCATCTATTAAAGTTGGACGTGTCGATGGCGCGTTGGTGTTCCACGCGCGCCTAAAAGAGATGTCAACAAAGCAGAGGGGCTTGCCAGGGCCATCGCCTGCCGGGGTTGCGGGTTGTTTGAAAGAGATACCGCGGGCGCGGAACATAAAGAGCAATAAAAGGAACATGGGTGGGTTTTAGTCAGTATAAGCCTACCACTACCCCCTGCTTCCACTCTCTCCACTTCCTCCCACCCCGCTCCGGCGAACTTATTTGATTATTTCCCATCCCAAAAAAAATAATGCTTGAGCGTTATTTTACTTGAACATTATAGATACGACTTTGAAGTCGAATCTATACTGTTACAGTACACGTGAATGTTGAGGGAGCACCTTTAAAATAAATACATAAATATAATTCAATCGCACCCAGTCAGACAGTGCGGACGGTTCATACGGCTTCTTTATAAACAATAATACATACGACTGTGGAAACCTTACAAAATAAATAACTTTGTTCGTTTGGTAAACCTGAAAAACGACTATATTGGACTTCGATGGTGCTTCCATTGTTTTTTTTCTTCTAAAATGTATTGTTCATGTTATTTCCTCTTTATTTCAATTTCAATTTTTTTTACGGACATCTCGATCCATCAGTTAGTATACATATTATGGGTAAGTTGTTTTTAATTAATTTTCATAAAAAAAACCCTAATTAACTTTTTTTAAAGGGAAATCAGCTAATAACTTCCTTTGCGTTGGGTGGACCGGGGGGGGGGGGGGTCTGACTTTTACTAATTTAAACCAAATCATGTTCCTTCTTTTGACTTTTCTGTTCCAGAGTCGCGGTATGTTTTTCGAACAACGTTCAACCCCGGAATGAAGGATGTTGGGTTGGGTTGTTTTTTCAAAACTTGTAATGGATCACATGAAAATCAACCAAACGCATACTTGAAGATAATTATTAACGTGACTGCACAGTTTATTTTGAGTATTCTTTGTTATGCCATCAAGGTTTCTCCATACCTAAAAAGTATTATAAATGTGAAAGTTGTTTTTTTTTGTATACTATATATGTTTGTCCAGTAGTTGTTTGACCAGATGGAAATGAAATTTGGCAAGATGATAGTTTTCAACTTGGGGAAGAACATTGGTTATAAAAAAAAAATATTGTTTATTTATCCGAATAATAGACACAGACAACAGTTTGAAATAAAGGAAAATACAATACTATAGGCATATTATCATGTTTTTGAGCAAAGATAATTATGGTACACAAATTAGTCCATGCATTCTATAAATTATGAACCCTGTCTCTTAAACTAGGAGACCTGTATCTTAAGAGACAGTGATCGGCCAAATTGATTCAATCAAACTTAAGGTGTCTGAAGTGGAAAAGTGTCGATGCAACATTTTAAATGCGCTTTAAAATTAGTATTATATATATACACTACTGTCTACTAACTGAAGGGGTGAGAAGTATTGCATTATGTCTATATTCCTTAACTGTTTGACAACTGACAGCTGTCATGACTTAAATTAGAATAGAACGGCTGCCAAGGCAAATCGCAAACCTAATGCGTACGAAGTCACGGGTAACAGTTAGCTTGCAATCCTAAACTTAACGTAACATAACATCAAGTCTATAATGCCTAAAGGGATATGCAGAGGTGAACATAATCACATATGACAAACATGATTTTGATTTTTTCCTTCATCGCACTTAAATCAATCACATAAAGTCAAGTGGACTCTAAACCCGCGGCCTACAACTTGTAAGTCGGGACCATTGCCACTGAGCCACCACTGATCTCCACATACATTACATTGTATTCATTTGTGATGCGGGCTTGTCACTCATACAACTATTATACGACCAATAAGCGATTGTATTGAATACCAGAACCTGATGTTGACATGACGGGGGGCATACGGGCTTGCCCGTCTTATGTCTCATTATGCCTTGTTATGTTTGACACAAAATAGTGGCGAGTTTGAAACTAATGAATGATAATCAGGAGGTGTTTAGGTTAGTCGTATGGAATATGTTTGGAAGAAAGGGATTGTAATGAAAAATGACGTGAGATTCGGTACTCGATTGTGGTATTAGTGGCTCTTTGGTAAATATTTTCGTCATTCTGACGCAACTGAAATAGTAAGTCAAACATCAAAGATTTTTTTTAAGTTACTTAGGTATAAGTTTATAGAAAAATCAATCCCAGGGCGCCATTAGTAGGATGTACATTGTTTTACATGAGATAGTAATAATTGAGCTACGTAGAATATTATAGTTTACAAAAAACAGCTTCGTCAATATCCTTACTAATATTATAAAAGCGAAAGTGAGATTGTTTGTTTGTTTATTACGTCTTCACGCCTAAATGGCTGAACCGATTTTGATGAATTTTAATACAGAGATAGTTGAGACCCTGGAGACGGACATAGGTTAGGCCATTTTTGGAAGAAAAGGGTAAACTTTGCTATTACAATAAATAAGGCGCAAGGGCAAAAACTACAGGTAGCAGGTAATTTAACGCAAGCAAAGCCGCGGGTAAAAGCTAGTTTATTGTAAATTAGTAGCTACATTATCTTCACAGATGTAAATATTTATAAAGGTTTCCGTAATTTTGTGATAACCGAAACACTATTAACCATTGCTATCTCAGACAACACTAATGGGGTCTCGTGATCACAAGATACATCAAGTTGTCTCCATATTACCATACAAATACAACCCAACCTAACATTGTTAAAACAAATGAGGATCTTGTTACTGATTGGTGAGCAGAATTCCAAGAGCCAACACGAAAGTAGATAGATAACGTACGACAGGTTACGGTAGCCAATCAGGCATGCCAACCGAACGTCGCCCAACTGATGGATGGCTTCGCAGCCTGGCTGAATAATGTGCTAACTGTCTACCAGTGCTTGCGCAGTTCTGTGAGCTTTCCTATTGAGATCTTCAATAGAAAACAACCTAATATATAAGACTGGCTTTTGAACTTGGCTTCACGTCTTTGTGGGTCGGAAATGGTCCTACAAGAACGTACAACCAAGATAAAACATCATATCCGATTATGTCCTAATTCTGGTCATGTTGGTCAATGTCTTAGAAATTGACTCGATCAGCTGTTAAAGCACTGAAAGGTATTAGATAATATAAAGCGATCGCCAGATAGTCAATTATACCTGATGTAACAGAAGCCATTTAAAAATCGAATTCACTACAGCATAGACCAAATATCTAAATCTGTAGCATGCACAACAGTGATAACAAATTCACATTTACGCGTCTTAATATCGTGGTAGTAAGGGTTATTTTCATAGTGCGACTACTGAAACTCGAATCATAACTCTACTAATCATTCACACTTGTCACAGTATAAATTGGGCTTAACTAAGGCACTTGATTCACATCAGTCATCCACTGAATACATGGCCGTTTCATGGAATGTTCGCTAGAGGATGATAAAACGACAATCAGGAATATAATAGCAAAATATTAAGAATAGTGATCGTATTACAGTATTTTTGCAAATAATAGGAAAAGAAAACCAGTCTCTGGTTGTCCAATCTTCAATGTAGTTATTGTGTAATCTGACAAAGGACTTGATGAATTATATTACACCAATTATGGAAAAATGCATTAGATATAGCTAGATACAATTTATTTTTTATTCTGACCTCTTTACCAGATCAGAGCAGAGTTAAAAACTATAATGTTCTGTGAGTAATTAAGAACTTATCTTATTTTAAGAAGGAACTCAGCCTGAATAGACAAATAAGACAGTACCTAATACATGATGTGCTTACTTGTAAGGAATTGGTACACTAGTGTATAAATAAGTTTATTGGATGTATCATATGTCTTTGCACCAATTGTTGGTGAGCCAAAATAAAATAAAATCAGTCCAAAAGATTCACAATCCATTTAACCTCATTTGATTACCTCTTTAACTTCGTTTAACAATACCCCAAAATTCATCACAGTACCACACCGCAAATAAACAGTTGTAAACACAGAAGTGTTAACCTTAATTCAGGGCTAATGACTATGTAGTTCATTAAACGTTAGCCGTGTATTAAACTGTTTAGTCGCTTGGACACCGACGTGGGAAAGCAAATAGTGTGCAGTGACGTCATGTGATTATTCAAGGTGTGTTTGTTAAATAAAATGCTTGGGATAGTGGGATAGTTTTTGACACCTAAATGAATATAATTATTAACACTTAAAACGGGATATTTACCATGTTTGTTATTTATTCAGAGTTTCCAATATTTCGGTGATGTTGCAATCGCCACGATCACGGATGAGAAGAAGTTATTGCGGGTGGGTTGTTTATGAACAGAAAAAACGATCTACAATCTTCAGTTAGTCGCCGAAATATCGGAAGCTCATAATAAATAAACATGGTAAATATCCCGTTTTAAGTGTTAATAATAATGTTAGAGCCCATGTCAGTTTACAGGCTTTTTTAGTCGGTTTTTGTTTTTGAGCTTGTGATTAAATTGAGTTTATTTAGGGTGGGCTGTGCATGGGTGACATCCATTATATACCGAGCTTCCTACGTGGATCGGATATCACGTTAAGCCGTTGGTCCAATGTTTATTTTTTAAGTAGGTTTAAAACACTTTTACACGTCATTTTTTTTAATAGATGAGGCTGGTGTTTTTACCCGACTACTCCGAAAAGAAACAGCCAAAACAAACTCAGAGGTCTCTTTTAAGGTCCAGACAAAAATCTTGGTTAATTTACATGAGGACTATGCAGACTAGAGTCTGAGATGATCTTTGAAATTCTGTCAACCAGTCCTGCCGAGGGATATCAAATTACCCAGTACTATAGTTAGTAGCCTAGTGTAACCTTGTGGTTGTAGACGTGAGATAGGCAGTAGCTCCATGTAAAATACTGGTATTCAGTTGGATCTGGTTAGACTGGCACAATGGTGACGGCCTCGACTTATCGGATTGTAAGTTCAAACCTAGGATGGCATTTTACTTCTTTTTTTGTGGATGGGAAATCGTCAAGTAACTTCTTTCGCTCTGGGCGGAGCGGGGGGGGGGGGAGTTTCCGACTTATACTGACTAAGTTCCTTCTATTGCCTTTTATGTTCCGGGCCACGGTATCTCTTTCGACTAACCCGCAACGCCGGCAGATGGTGGCCTTGTCAGGCCCCTCTGTTTTGCTAACATCTCATTGAGGCGCGCGTGGAACACGTACGCGCCGTCTACACGGTCTGTCACACTGCTAGAGAACCAAAACTCCAAAGATATTTTGATATCCACCAAGTTGTACTGGTACGGTGTGGTGGACGAGGAGTACTGACTTCCTCTGACCTAGAGAAGATCTGAATTCTTACTATATGCTATCGTAAGCTTGAAGTCAATGTATCTTCAACGCATTTTTGAAGACTATTTGAAATACATTATTTATCATCGTTTTTTCCGGTTCCGGTCGTTGTATCGTAAACATCACTTTGCCTGACGCTCCAAAGAAATATTGTAAACTAATAGAAAAAACTACAGTTTCACAAGAAAGTTACATTCAAATTGAACATCTGAGTGAGGAAAAGAGTTCGTGATATAAAACCATCCACATATTCACGGAATTTGGCGAGGATTTAGAAGGAATAAAACCGAAGAAATTTTAAGGTTAGAAATTATTACCTAGCAAAAATTGTCAGGCATTGACATTACCTGTCAAGTGTCAACAACTGACAGCGTCATTCAAGTGTTGCCAACAAAAATAATTAATTTCCCCATAAACTAAAATACGTTCCGTTACACACAAAAATGGAAGGTCAATTCCAAATTTTATTTGATAAAATGAAACTTGAAATGCAAAACCAAACAGTAGAATTAACTAATACGATAATGGAAAAAATGGAAGAAAAATTAAAACCTGTACTGGAAGAAAATAAAATCTTGAAAGATAAAGTAGAAAACTTGGAACAAAAGTTAGAATATTTGGAGAGAGACAGGAAAATTAACAATATAATAATACATGGCTTAAAGGAGGATGAGAAATCTATACGGGAGTTACTTGATAACGTGAAAAAACATTTTTCGGATGAACTAAACTTTACCTTAGAAGATTGGGAAGTAAATAAAATCTATCGTATCGGAAAATCAAATAAAGACAAGAAACCGAGGCCCACAGTCCTTTCATTAGTTAGTGGGTGGAGGAAAAGTGAGATCATGAAAAACAAAAAGAAACTTAAGGAATTTTATATAACTGAAGACTACTCAAAAGAAACTTTAGAGAAGAGGAAAGCATTACAACCTAAGCTAATAGAAGAGAGGAAAAAAGGAAATTTCGCCTACATAAAATATGATAAACTCGTGATCAAAGAAAACTCAAACAGTAAAGATAAAAGGAAGAGAGAAACATCAACCTCCCCACAAGAAAACGCTCAACCAAGAAAACAACAATTACTAACCCCATCATCAACCAGTAGAAAAAACGCATTTGATATGATGAGGATTCGGTCTAACTCCTTTTCAACCAGCCCAACAGCAACTAAACACCGGCGATCGGGAACACAAACCAAATAAGAAACCAAACAAAGAAACGAAACCTCCTCCCCCAAGCCGACTGGTCCTCGTGGGGGAAAAAGACCACGACCCTCTAAAGACGCACCAACTTACATCGGAACTTACATCGGATTTATACATAGCCACTTTTAACGCTAGGTCACTAAGAACCACTGAGAAACGCCTGGAACTCGAATTAGCCTTAGCAGACATAAAGTGGGATATAATAGGTATAAGCGAAATGAGAAGGTATGGAGAAGGGATACATGATTATGGAAAATATATTTTATATTATAAAGGCGAAACACATGGACAATATGGGGTGGGATTTTTAATTAAAAAGAACCTAGCACACAGAGTAGAAGAAATAAAAGGAATATCTGAAAGAATAACAATATTGAACATAACATTGCCTTTAAATAAAGAAGAAAACTGGTCAATCATCCAGGCATACTCTCCAACTGAATCGAATAAGAAGGAAGATGTGGCCAATATTGAAAAATTCTATGAAGATCTGAAAATTACTATGCAAAGTTGCAACAAAAATGTTATAGTAATGGGTGACTTCAACGCACAAATAGGAGTACGCAACAACAGCGGAGAAGAATATACGGTGGGACAATATGGACAGGGAAAAAGGAGCAAAAATGGATCCAGACTAGTCTCCTTTGCTCTAGAAAACAAACTTAAGATCTTGAATAGTTTTTATAAGAAAAAGAAAACAAAGAAGTGGACATGGACCTCCCCAAACGGACTCCATAAAAACGAAATTGACTTTATTATGTCTAATAATGCCAAAATCATCAAAGACGTATCCGTCATACACCACCTGAATTTCAATTCGGACCATAAAATGGTTCGTGCAAAACTAACAGGAACAAAAGTAAAGACCAAAAGGCAATTTCGTACAAATAATTCAGCCATTGTATGTACTGGTAATACCACTCAACTTTTGAATAACCTACAGGAACTAACAAATAATGAAACAAAAGAACCACTGTCGATTCAGGAACACTACAAGAAGATTATAAACCTATTGAGAACAGAAACGAAGAAAACAAACGCAGAGAGTAAAAGAGTAATATCAGATGAGACATACCAGTTATTACAAGAAAGGAAGGAATTATTACAACAGAAAGAAAAGAAAGTTAACCGTCCCAAAGTATCAGAACTCAGCAAAAAGATCAACCAAAACATCAGGAAAGACAAGGAAAATAAAAGGCATTCCACACTAAAGAAATATATAGAAAGAACCGGTGGAATCAAAAAAGCAATAAAGGAAATGAACAATAAAAAAGATTGGATGCTAAAAGTAAAGAACATGGATAACAATTATACAAACAAAAGAATAGAAATACCAAAGACAGCTACGGACTATTATCGAAAGCTTTACCAAAGCAAAAACCAAAAAGAAACAACAAATAAAATGAATAACGAAGATTCTGAGGCAATCCCTAAAATAATAAATGAAGAAACAATTAGAGCAATCAATACGCAAAAGACAGACAAGACACCAGGTGCTGATCAAGTCACAAATGAACTCTTAAAATCTACTACACCAGTCATTGGTCCTATATTAACAGATATATTTAACAAAATAATAGAGACCGAAATTATCCCCGAAGACTGGACTAAATCAACAATAATATTATTACATAAAAAAGGAGATAAAGGAGATATAAATAATTACAGACCTATAAGCTTGATGTCCAATGTCTATAAAGTCTTTTCAAAAATAATCCTGTCACGAATCACTTCTACCCTCGATGAAAACCAACCAAGGGAGCAGGCGGGTTTCCGCAGTAAATATTCAACAATAGACCATATACATGTTCTAAGGCAGGTTCTACAAAAATATAAAGAGTACAATAAAAAATACTATCTGGGATTTGTTGATTACAATAAAGCCTTCGACTCCTTGGAACATGAGTATATCTGGGAAGCACTAGGTATACAGGGAATACATGGAAAGTACATACGTCTGCTCCGGAACGTATACTCCAAAAGCACAGCCCAAATCAGGCTTGAAAATATAGGTGAAGAATTTCCTATAGAGAGAGGAGTCCGGCAAGGAGACCCAATCTCTCCTAAGTTGTTTTCGGCGGCTCTGGAGATGATATTCAGGAATCTGCAATGGGATCACGAAGGCCTGAACATAAACGGCGAAAAACTAAACCACTTACGATTTGCAGATGACCTGATCTTATTTGCAGAATGTCCAATAAAATTAGAGCAAATGTTACAACAACTGTCGGATCTAAGCGCGAAAGCTGGACTTACAATGAACACGGCAAAGACAAAGATTATGACTAACTCCTCACAGACGCATACCATCACAGTTAATTCCGAGAAGATAGAATATGTCGAAGAATACGTATATCTAGGACAACTCATAGCCGCTGAAGACACCATGCATAAAGAGATTGAAAGACGGATAGCCAATACATGGAAGAGATATTGGTCACTCAGCGAAGTCATGAAGAACAAGGACATGCCTATCAAAGACAAAAGAAAAGTTTATAACATGTGCATTTTACCATGCTTAACTTATGGTTGCCAAACATGGGCATTGACAGAGAACTTAATAAACAAAATAAAGGTATGTCAAAACGGAATGGAGAGAAGCGTATTGGGCGTTAAGAGGAAAGATAGGATAAGATTGGAAAAAATTAAAAATACAACTAAATTTAAGGATGCAAAGAAAACATGTAAAACTTTAAAATGGCGATGGACTGGACATATGCTTAGAGATACAAATGGAAAATGGACAAAAACCATAACAGAGTGGTATCCCAGGAATGGGAAAAGAAGTAAAGGGCGTCAAACAAAAAGATGGGAAGATGACATCAAAAAGGTTGCGGGTCCAGAGTGGACGAGAACAGCGAGAGACAGACAGAAATGGAAATCTTTAGAGGAGGCCTTTGTCGGAAGACAAGCTGTCAAGTGAAACCGATCGTGTAGTCGATCTGTTCATATAGGAATATTATTAGTAATAAGAAAATGTGTGTAAACTGTAGAACAGCAATAAAGGCTTATTTTATTTTATTTTATTTATTTTTATTTATCATCTTTCAAGCTTGCTTTGCCCTCAATTCTTCATTTTGCATCGAACCCCTCAGCTTCGTATTTGTGTCAATTACGAAGTTAAACTGATGCGAAGCCAATCTCTCTGCTATTCCGAATCTCATCTACAAACAAATTAACACGAAACGTCATATTAATAGCCAACAAACGATCGCAAACCGATCATGTTGCTCGCTGAATAACACTCCATTATTAGGATCGTCTCATTGAACGAGCAATGAAAAGCGTTCATTACTGAGAAACGTTTGTTACGATTAACTGTTCTAAAACAGATAGATACCTATCTACTTTGTTGACAGATAAAAACGACAGTTTATCGTTTAGTTGATGAAGTAAATTCTTAAAATTTTGAGTGATAAAAGATTTTAGTGTTGATTGAAACGTCCTTCCTCATAATTATCGTAAGGATCAAGTTGATACCTATATTGAAAAGGCTGAACCATTTTTAATCTAAAATGACTCTTATTGACACGCTGGTCTGTCAGTATCAAAACATTTATTTTTTAAACTTTGCCTCATACTATAAATGAATTTCTATTGTATCGTGGGAACGTTTGCAAACATTCACATACACAAACAGTCAGACCTGGAACAACTATCTGTAGATGTATACTTTGTTCCGTACGGGGACCGAACCCGTAACACGTAACGCAGCAGTCGATTGTTCAGCCATTGCGCCAACTCATCATCATCATGATCATTTTCCTGCCCTTGTCCCATTCTATTTGGGGTCAGCGCAACACGTTTTCTTCTTTCATATTATCAGACGTCACGGCATCGTTTACTCCATTCTGCTTCATATCATTCCTTACAAAATCCATTCATCTGTTTTTTCGCCTTCCTCTCACTCTCCGTCTATCAACATTCAGATCTATCACTCTTTCATTGCACCAACTGTGCCGTCATAATTGTGTAATTGTTATATAGTAGTAGAAACACTTCCACGAACTGCTAACGAAAAAAATACAGAATATCTGAAACAAAAACTGAAAACAGGAGATTTTCCACGAATCGTTTTTTCAATTCAATCGCGGGCCACTGAAAAAGCGGACAAAAATATTCAGAACGTTAAATGAAAATCTGTAGCAGTAAATTTGTCGTCATTTAAACAGATTAAAAGAAAATGTAGCGTGATATTGAATGGCGAATTCATTTGAACCTTCCCCGGCTCCGCCTTATTTATAGCGACTTTGACGATCTGACTTACTGGGAACTTTTTAAGAACTGTGTCATGCCGTCTACACAGTGGCCGTTCCTGGCTCATTTCTTACAGATCATTAAATAACTGAATTTGTTTCGTTGAGCGCGTGATTATCGAGGGTTTCTTTCGAGAATAAGTTAATACTCACACAGTTTGTTTCAGAGATAATCGGTATATATTAAACTAGCTACGCCCCAAGATTTCACCCGCGCAGCTCGAGATACAAAGCTTATATAATGTTAGTACATTATATAAGCTAAAAGGGCAAAAGCTAGTGCTTTTGCCCGCGGCTTCGCTCGCGTTAAATTCGGGGTAACAAAGTTCCCCTTTCCTGATTTACAGGTACCTGCTATCTGTAGTTTTGTTTTTCCATTGCGCCTAATTTAATGTAATAGCAATGCTAAGTTTTCCTTTTTCTTCCCTCTTTCTCCCTCATATCTCAATATTTTTAAAAAATAAATAGCTTATGTCCGTCTCCAGGGTCCCAACTATCTCTGTACCAAAGTTAATTAAAATCAGTTTAGCCATTTAGGCGTAAAGACGTAACAAACAAACTCACTTTCGCTTTTATAATATTAGTAAGGAGTAAGGATGTTAATCTACCTACCAATTTTCTCCAACTCGCACAGACATATTTACAAAATAACTAATATAAACTACACCAATACTGTGTATCTGTTTGGTGTAGTTTATGTTAGTCATAATAAGTTAGTTATTGATAAATTTAGTGGTAATGTCATGTAATGTTAAAAAGCACGATGGGGTTGGCTGTTTAGATAAAAACCTCAAAAAAAAAACTCCTTTATTATATTAGTGGGGGTAATTTAGATTGGGTGGATATGAATATTAATGTTAGTTTTAGGTCTTCAAACGCAAATGTTCTACTTTAAGGACAACATTTTTCCCTTTGGTAGGTACACCTATTTCGACAAATTTATGATCAATTCAGTTACCTCCTGTTTCAACAGTAGATTACTTTTAAGTACTCACGACTCATATCAAAATCCAAAAATAAAAGAAACTTTACCAATAAATACATATATTTGTTAAATGTGCAATTAAATGTTTACTTTATTGAATTTATTAAATAAAGTTACCATTTCCTCACTTGTATTGAAGTGAGCATATTAATTCACTTAATACTTTACCGAGCTTGTCATAACGAACGTCTTCATCTCGTAAACATTTCAGTATTAATCTGTCGTCGCCTTTTTGTCTTCTTCGTTTGAACGATTTTATTAGCTCCATTAGTTTTCACTGGATCAAATAAATTGTTTTGATTGAAATTGTTTGATTCTAGAAACTGATTCATTTTAGAATCATGATATTTTAAAGCGAAGCGAACAAAAGTTGTGCTTAAAGAAAAAAATGTTTGCCATTAGTTTAAATATTATCAAACTATTGTTTTTCAAACAAATTTTTTCATTAAGTTAAACAAAATTAATTTCGCTGTCTAAATTCAAGGTACCTTCTGTGTTTTTGTAAGCAGTTGTAGGTATTGTAAAAGCTATTTTAGAGTCAGTATTTTAGAATATGCGAAATTCTAAAACCTAGAACACGGGTTTTTAAAATTGAGCAGAAATATGTAATATCCTATAAAATGTAACACAAAATGTATTTCTTCTTCTTCTTTTTAAATGAATTATTCTGCTTCATTTATTTATTATCTACTAGCTTTTGCCCGCGGCTTCGCTCGCGTTTTATTTGGGGTAACACAGTTCTCTTTTCCTAATTTACAGGTACCTGCTACTTGTACTTTTTGCCCTGGCGCCTTATTTATTGTAATAGCAATGCTAAGTTTTCTCTTTTCTTCTCTCTTTCTCCCTCATATCGCAATATAAAAAATAGCCTATGTCCGTCTCCAGGGTCCCAACTATCTATGTACCAAAATTCATCTAAATCGGTTAAGCCATTTAAGCGTGAAGATGTAACAAACAAACGAACAAACTCATTTTCGCTTTTATAATATTACTAGCTTTTGACCGCGGCTTCGCTCGCGTTAAATTCGGGGTAACACAGTTCCCCTTGCGCCTTATTGATTTGTAATAGCAACGCCAAGTTTTCCCTTTTCTTCCCTCTTTCTCCCTCACATCCCACTTTTTTAAATAAAAATTAGCCTATGTCCGTCTCCTGGTTCCCAAATATCTCTGTACCAAAATTCATCAAAATCGGTGTAGCCATTAAAGCGTGAAGAGGTAAAAACAAATAAACAAACAAACTCACTTTCGCTTTTATAATATTAGTAAGGATTAAGGATAAGGATTTTTACATATTTTTTATTAAAAAATAAACTAAAAAAAATCATTTTAAGTACAAGAAATAGTATCTCCAAGCTCCAGGGAAAGGTACCTTCTAATAACACAAGCCGTGTCCAAGAGTACCACTTTCTGTATCAATCTGCCTAACGATAACCACCTTAGGTATTTGGCGAGGCTATTGGCAAGAGACCATTAGGCAGATATCATATAAATTTATTCCTATTTTTATTTTAAAACAAAAAAAATGCTAGCAACACTAAAATTTGTTTAAACTTTTATATCAGTAATAATCATTGCGTACTTAAAATAAAATGGGTTCTGAGTTACCGATGAGTAACTCAAAACTCATTTAATTTTAAGTACGCAATCAGCATCAACTATCAATAATATAATACTTAATGTGCTTACCTGTAACGAATTGTTTCACTAGTCTATACTCAATTTGATGAAACTCTTACCCTTGTATACTTGTACGTGTACTCAATAAAAATGGTGGTGAGCTACATAAAAACAAAATAAAAATTATTTCCTTTATTTATTTCTACACACATTTTTTTAACATATTTTAATACTTACATAGTATAAAAAATAAAGTCGCTCCCGCTGTCGTTTGCTTAGATCCGGATTTTAATGCCAATTTTCGACAAAAGATGGAGTTATTCAAGAGGAAAGTTTAAATGTATAATATCCCTGTTTAAGTGGATGAAACCACAGGGTGTAGCTAGTATTTCATAAAATTTTAATTAATAAATAAATATGTCCTGTCCCAAAAAACATTTAATAATAAATAAATATGATTATTATCGTATTCACAAACTTTCAACGAAAGCTGCCAAACAATTGTTCCACATTCAAACACAATGCTCCAATAACTTTAACTCTAAGCAACAAATAACGACATTGAACCATAAAACCGATTCAATAATTGCATAATACCGTGCAAAATCCATTATGGAAGGCAGATGCGTTTCACCGTAACAGTATTGGCACGGTCGCAGTCAAAATGACGGATAGGAAACGTGACGTTAACAATAGGAACAGTAACTATTGTCCAGAACCCAGCCGTTGGTAATAAGTATTAGATCTTAATGCTTTACAGTACAAGTGAATCACGTTCTGCAAATAATATTGAAATCAAAATATTAGATCTCCTTTTTTGTATGAATTGGAGCAACAAAATAGTTCTGTGTTGTTTCTATTTGATCAGCATCATTTTGATTTTATGACATTCAAAAGTGCCTGTAATGGTCTAATTGATTGATTGGGTTGCGGGTTGTTTTAAAAAGCTACCGCGGCCCCGGAACATAAAGGGTAATAAAAGGAACATGGGTGGGTTTTAGTCAATACAAGTCTGAACCAGTGGGGTTCAGACCCCCCTCCGCCCAGAGCAGGGGATTTGATTTTAAAAATAAATGCTTAGAGTTTTATTTGAAGTTATTATATTGACTGCCTCGATAGTCTAGTGGTCGCAAGTGCTGATCATGAGGTTCTAGGTTGAATTGCTGATCGGGCAAAGCGTTATTGGGTTTTTTGTTAGAAATGTCCCAGTAGCAGGCACGGAGTCTGGATTTGTGCCAGGTTGATGGCAATAGGGTCGCCCTCTATTACATGGGACTTACTCATAACTGACAAAATAATATGGGTATACCTTATTTACACCTCCGTATCCACCTGCCACCTCCTTATTCACCCTTCGGGACCTTGTTCTCGGGCCAGGTCTAGTGGTGTAAGTAGATCCTGGTCTTGAAACCGATTGGAATAAATAGGTTAGTTTGACCATCTTCATGTGAATAAAAGAGTGATAGCTAGGAATGTAGATGGAAGGAGAGGGAGAGGAAGGCTAAAAAAAGGTGGGTGGATGGTGTAAGGATTGATATGGTGAGAACGGGCAAACATGCATACAATAGTATGAGTCAAGGGTACGAGGATAGGCAGTCGCTCCATTTCAAATACTGGTATTCAGCTGCAACCGGTAACACTGGACCCCAACATAGTTTGGAAACGGCTAGGCAGATGATTATATTTAAATTTTAAAGTAGACTGGTAGAAAATGCCTAAGACATTTAGTCCGCCTTTGTACAGTTTTTACTTGTGCATAAAATTAGTAAATGATTGAAAATACCATCAAGTTTATATTTTATTTTTAATTAAATATTGCTCCACACTAGGATTTCTCCTGTATCGTGGGTGCGTTTACAAACATTTAAACTCACATACACAAACAGCCAGACCCGAAACAACTATCTGCAGGTCATAAAAATATTTGTTCCGTGCGGGAATCGAACCCGCGACACGTAGCGTTGCAGCCGATCGCTTAGCCACTGCGCCAACCGTATCGTCAAATATGCACCTTACAGACATTAAAGGCACAATAGCACGATATTTAACTATAACTGTTCTCTTGCACAGCTATTTTAAGACTTACTGTGGCCACCCTCAATAGAAAACATGTATTTATGTTACGAAAACGCCGATTTATGATTTTCGGTTGCTTCGATACATAACGCTTATAATTTTATGTTAGGATTATGTTTGGGATCGTAAAATCGTTTACGATTCTACAAATGTGTTCAAGTATTGAATCTTTTTTAGGAAAAGCGGTTAAATGAAACAATAGGGAATGTGGGGCAAACTTGTTGGGTGATCGATTAGATGTTTTTGTTTCGTTAAGTACTGGTTTTCTATTTCAACATAAGACGGAGTGCTTTCTGTGTACCTCAGTGACTCTCAAAACTCCCTTATCAAGATAGTTTATCAAAGTCACTTCTATAACGGTAAATATTTACATTAATTCTTAACCTAGTGTAGAAATTTATGATTATTGAATGAATTTCTTGCACTCTAATCTAACAAGGAACCGAATTTCCGATAACCAAATTACAAAACGATTACCTAAACCGTTTATATCGCGATCGTAAATATTTATTCCGATAAGATACACAAAGAATTTTGAACACAGTCTTGATTCTGTTCTTGTTTTCTTAAACTTATGGAATTCCAATCACAGTCTTAGATAATAGAGCAAGATTTAAACTTATCATTTTCCTTTAAATAATGGGTCAATTATCGCTTGCAACTTATCAGGCTGCACTTATCAAATACTCAAAGTTGTTGGGTATAATATTTCAAGATTTGATTATCAACCTTATCTTGATGACTTTCGAACTTAATTTCATTTGTAACAAGGTAAAGAATGTCCTGACCAGAGTACATTATCTACTTAGTTTAGTTTCGATCGACACAAAACTTTATAACTTGGCCCATGAGATTTATTGTAATGAAATCGTAAGGATAGCATTTTCCTGTTCGTGAGTTATAGATTGCTGTGCGAATCGTAAATAGTACGGTTTGGTTTAATAAATTCTTTGGGTCCCTTGATCGTAAAGCGAACCTGATTTGCGGAGGTTTAATATGTTTCCAAAGTTGTATTTAATGATAATTCTAAAGTTTTAAGTACGGCTGTAAAATGATGTGACGACATTGAAGGATTGTTCGCAATTTGGATTTGGTAATTTGACTTGTCTTGCCGATGTTATGACATGCTTTGGCGTTAAATCTTGTTAAGACTTGTGTCGTAATTGTCGATATTAAACTTTGATTAAAATCTATCTGTTATTTTAGCGCTGACCATCTGGGAACTTATAGATGTCGTGAGTCCAAAACTAGAAATGCCAATATCATCTCAATAAACAAGTAGGTACCGCACCCGCATGTGCAAATGACAAAAGGGACAAGACAGAAACACACTGTAGTATAAATGGACTTACAGGTAATTATTTTAAAACTAAACTCAAACAATCGAGACAACCTAATTCAGTTACAAACTACAAACTCAGACATAATTAAGTTATCAACAATATTGCAACGATAAATTCAGTGGGAGCTACTTTACTAACATCTAATTCATGTGTAACTTTATTCAAACTGTCAGATTGAATCCGAAACTACAGTGCACAAATCACGGCTATATTAGATTCCACAGAATTTATCGCCCCGACGACTGCTAAAGGAGACGGATCGTGTTCTCAGAGCACAGTGAAGAAGCGCTGTATCGTTCACTTTTCAATCCCACAACCAAATTTCAAATGTTGCTATTTTTACCAATTTAAATTTAAATCTAGATAAGACAGTGCAATTTGGACCATTAGAGAAAGCTATAACGGATGAAATACAACAGTCAAATAAGTAAATTTGGAAGCTTCAGTTTGCGAAATTGATGGATCTTTTATTAGAGAATTGCTAATAGTTGCGAGAAACATTTTAGTCAGTCGGAAATTGGAGGGAGTCTGATTAGGCATTTTCTAATTATATCTGGAAATACTGAGGCCATTATTTAAAGATATTCTTGTTGTGGAGCAGTTCTTTTCAAAATCAGACCGTTGTTTCCTATTTGCATTTTCCAAAGTATGTGTGGCATATAAATCTTTAAACTGACTGGTTACTAACATTATTATTGAAACTTGAAACGGGATATTTACCATGTTTGTTATTTGTTTCGAGTTTCCGATATTTCGGCGATGTTGCAAACGCAATGATCTCGGATGAACTGAAGTTAATGTGGGTGGATATTTATGAGCAGACAAAATGATCTACCCTCTTTCTCATTCGTCTAATATGTATGGCATATTCGGTATTTTTTTTAAATCGTACAGTAGACAATTACCGAGGCTTTCCGTAACTCAAATGATCTTGAGATTATTATTACCTCACCTTCGGTTTAAGTGACAGACCTGATCTTCTATTTAATGGAAATTCTATGCTATGCTAAGCTATAATTGAGGGCTCCAAGTCAATGTGGTACGACAAACGTGCAGTAATGCACTTGGCAGAATCTACAATATCCTTACGTCGTATCATATTGTTTTTGAAATTCAAAAGTGCCTGTTTCGGTCTAATTGAAACAAATGCTTTGAGTTTGAGTTTCGATAATTTTTTGTACTTTATTTGGGTATTGCAAGTGCATTTTATCTTAAGATTCTCTGTTTATGACAAACTAGCTGGCACCCGGGGCTTTGCCCACGTGATATCGAAAAAAAAGTATCCTATGTGTTATTCCAGACTATAATCTACCTCTGTGCCAAATTTCATCAAGATCCAAACATCCATAATCCTCACAAACATTCGCATTCATAATATTAGTAGGATTAATAATTAAGCACATAAAATAAAAGAGTCCGTCAGAATATAGTATAATACCTCCTGCAATTTCACAGCCTTAATTTTGCCACAAACGTCAGCAAAATAATCATTGTTATTCCAGATCCAATCATGTGATTCCAATCATGTGTGTTATTCCAGACTATAATCTACATCTGTGCCAAATTTCATCAAGATCCAAACATCCATAATCCTCACAAACATTCGCATTCATAATATTAGTATGATTAATAATTAAGCTCATAAAATAAAAGAGTCCGTCAGAATAAAGATAGAATAATACCTCCTGCAATTTCACAGCCTTAATTTTGCCACAAACGTCAGCAATAATTTAAACTGACAAAGATTTACGACACAAAAACAAGTATAAAACATGTTTTTGGAAAGCTAATTAATCACCAACGTAAAAATTAAGTGTCATTCGATATTCAGATTATATGGAGCAACAAATTATGCTCACACCAAAATTGGTCATGATACTATTAATTAACACCCCGATAATTACTGTAGTGAGCGGAGTCACACCTAATTAGCTACCGCTCCAAAGAACCCATTGGAGAGAGTTGAAATGCTTCCAAGTCATTCGATACTTGGAACCATGAAAAATATCCACAAATCAAAGTATAAAACGAACTGTCATATCTCTTAAAGACACACGAAATATTACTGTAACACCCGCCTTTTCGTCACGTTCCACGATCATTTTTCACGGTTTCTGACATTTGGAACGTCTCACAAAAACAAAAGCGTCACATCGGTGGCGCTGTATACCAAAAAGTCCGGTAAGCTTGGCCACAGACTAAAAATATTCCTTTGGATTATTGTTGGCTTGTAATATCTAAAGTCATGAATTTTGTAGACTGTGACACACCTTCCTTTGACGTAACATTATCCTCAAATTATTCATGTCAGTTGGTAATCGTCAAGTGATGACAAATTACAGAAAGAAGATTGTTTGAACTAACACCAGAGTACATTATGAGAAACAAACTTGATTTTTATATGAAAATCAATGCACCGATTTTCTTCTGCTCGAGTGACATAACTTAGGTACTTAAACGTGATGTATTAGACGTTTTTTCATGTTTAATAAATCCTAACACTATTCTGATTATTTTCTTTTCACAAAGCATCTGTCTTTTAATAAAACATCTACTAAAGAAGAACATAAAAATACGAGTGAGGTAAATATTTGAAAAGGCCGTCCATATTTTAGCGTGTATGTATCACAAAGAAACAAAGGTATTGTGGGAGTTAACTCCAGTGAGCAAGTTTTTCTAAAACAAAGCGTTATTGTGGTTTTAATGGAAAATAAAAATAGACCCACTGACATCACCGCTTAGTACTAACACAAATTCTAGACTAAAAATTTCGTGCCTTTGGACATTATTGCTTTTGTTATTCTTTTCTGCCAACCCAAGCTTTGTTTAAGCCACTGCCTGCCGGAGTTGTGGGTTGTTCAAAAGAGATACCGCTGCCCCGGAACACAAAGGTCACAAGAAGGTACATGACTGGGTTTTAGTCAGTACAAGTCTGACACTTCCTATCGTTTCGCCCAGAGCGAGAGAAGTCCAATTGATGACTTCCCAACCAAAATAAAAAATGATACATTCTGTTGAGGCAGGAAACGATACATGCTTGACATGGCGTTTCCTAATTCAGTATTCTCTCGACAATTTAGGAGGTCATAAAAAATTTTACGCCCTGAGTCCGGACTACTGCAGGCGCTTCAAACATTTTGTTCCCCTTTATTGACACAGAAGCAAAATCGTACAAAGCACTAACTAAGAATTAACGGATGTTTTAATATAATTACGGTTTAATATTACACATTGACACATTTCTTTATTGTTCCGAGTAAGCGGCTATAAAAGTGCTTTTTACGACGTCACACTATGGGTAGGTAGAGAGACCTTGGCAGGATTTATGCTTTGAAAATTTATTGACGGCCCAATTGAATTTATTGTCAAAACTAAAAGTTTTATTGCAAAAATTTACATGCATTTGCGAGACGAGAGTTTTAACGAGCTATTTTTATTTATGACTTGGTTAAATTCGGCTTTTCATGCGATATGATGGTGAAAATGTGTATTTTATTGACTAGTTCATTTTTTAATAGACTTTAACAGATGTCAATTTGATGATCACAGTAAAAACTACATTAGTCAACTGAGAAACAGCCCTTTGGGTCCGATAAGCGATCTCGATAGTTGAATGTAAAATTATGATTTCAGGACATTTCAAAACAACGTCAGATCTGAAGAAGCTTTGAAAAATGAGAGATGAAGGCTCATTGTATATTAATAAATGGGTATTGTATGGTACTACAGAGAAGTACTCCTGATTTTCAGCTTGTTACGCTTTTAAAACATGATGCTTGACAATTGTGTAGTCTCCCTGACCGTTTTCGGTGACGGCGGCCAATCTCAGTGGAGATTAGCCATCGGCGCAGGAGATATTGTACTGCACAAGTGTGAGCGCAGGCACAGGTGCACTCTCTGTTCCCTCACTCTCATAGACGATAGAGGTCAGGCGCAGGACCAACGACATAACGTGATTTCCAAGGCAGGAAGCTTTTTTACCGTCAACTTCCAAACTCCGGGCTGCTGTGAATCTCCCAATGGTAAAACCCAAAAACCCTTTTGTGCGCGGCAGTCGTGCTTACGACCGCTAGATCATCAGAGCAGTAATTGTGATGTAGTTATTAAGTCGCTCAAGATTTTATTTAAATAAATTAACAGCCCATGTGACATTTAAGCAACTTAAAAGGATACTTTCGAAGAGATTTTGATTTCGTAGATTACAGACTGATTTCAATAAGATAAGTCAACATAAGCTTTATAACTTGTACATTTTATGGCTCATAACATTAAATTTTATTTATAGAAGAAGTGATAAATATTCAATTTTAAGAGTTAGGATCATGTTTTGGACAATGTCATTTTAATGTCTTAATCAAGTTTTACAACTTAAATATAAATCAATTTAGCTATAATAAAGTTTTATATTTAATTCGCCTTGATCAAGCTTTAGATTACAAGATTGAAATTATTTATTCGATGGCACCTACCGAAAAATGCATGACTAACAAAAATAATGACTTAAGTAGATTAAAATCAAAAGTGGAAACTTCATAAAAGATTTGATGTTTATATTTTATTTAATTCCAACAAAGGTGGAAATAGACAAATTCTAAGTCTGCCTGCAGACTGCATGTCTCGTGGTATCATATTAATATGTAAATATTAAGAATATAACTACCTCAGTGGTTCAACGGTTGCTAGCGCGACTGCTGATTATAAAGTCCTGGTTTCGATTCCTTTTTCCATCATTCATTTCTTGGTAGAAGCCACGCCCGAATTTATGCCCGATATAACCTAGCAATCGGTAATAACATGGAATTTAAACACAAGTGAAGAAATATTTGCGCAGGTACTATTAAGTACACACCTCTGCAATTGTATTATAGACTCGATGTATTTAGAATAATGATTAATAAAATAAGCCCAAACAAATAACAATTAACAGATTAACACATATAATATTATAAATGCGAATGTTTGTGTGGATGTATGGATGGATGTATAGATGTTTGGATGTTTGTTACTCTTTTACGTCAAAACGACTGAACGGATCTTGATGAAATTTGGCACAGAGGTAGATTATGGTCTAGAATAACACATAGGATAAGCCGCGGGGGCCAGCTAGTAACAGATAAAACAAGACCCTTCTTTATTTTCTCATATAACATCCTCCGCTAGCTTTTTACATAACAATTAGCCAAAAACCAATGCTTCTTTGTTACGTGATTCCAAAAGCAAAGGCTTCCAAACTATGTATTACCTAATTAGCCTACTGGAACTTAACAAAAGAACGTATTAACACAAGCAGTAACAAAGCGTACGAGTTCATTCGTGTTTGTAAACCGACGCGGGGCTGCTGAATCCAGGCTCATTGAATTAAGTGGTCAAAGTGGGGCCGCGGACGCCGCGGTCGCACGTGTGTAGAATGCCTTATAACTAGGGTTACCAGTTTCTAGGGTGTTTTAAAAAACGAGTTTTTTGGCTTAAATAATTAATCTCTTTTTCATTATTGTGTGATTAGTGCGTCATCTGGTGTCAGTGTTTTTATGTTGCCTATTGGCCCTGTATTTTTGCGGATGGAAATTTATCAAATAACTTTCCTCGCTCTAGGCGGAGCAGGGGGGGGGGGAGAGGTCAGACTTTTACTGAGTAAAAAACCCAACCAAAATGTCCCTTCTATTGCCGTTTATGTTCCGAGGCCGCGGCAGCTCTTTGGAACAACCCCCAACCCCGCCAGGCGGTGGTCCTGGCAGGCCCCTTTGCTCCCATTGGCTCCTGACTTGGCTTTACATGCCGTCGATAAATATCTCCCAGGTATACTGGTTTCTTCTCGTAGTTTTACTTCACCGAAGTAGGTAATAACTATACATAACTTGACTTTATCGACACGGTTGGCACGGGTCAGAGCCCATTCGTCCCCTAAGATTCGCACCCTGTGCCCACTCGTCCCCTGGAACTTTTGAGGGGCCCATTCGTCCCCTGAAGAATATTTATTTTTATTCATTCTTTTAATATAAGTACATGTATATGTGTATATTGCAACTTGGTAGTCCTGGTACAGTCGCGCAGAAAAGGGTAAATTAAAAAATATAGTAATTCGGTAGATATCATGTTTATTTTAAATAAGATTAAAATGAATAAAATGCCTCTAGGCTCTAGGCATTAAGTCAGTCTTCAAAATAATTAATCAACTTTTGGTTTCTTGTACATTTGTAAATATTTAGCAAAATATATGATAACTATAATATCTTTATGCAGTAAAATAAAACTGTGTAACTATTTAAATAAAATCCCAGTAATAACTGAATTTTGTTGGGCTACGCCTTTGTTATTTACAGATACTCTGGCTAAGATTACCCCTCCCGCTTCGGCATGCCACACGCCGCGGACATCTGGAGAGTACTAACCAATTTTAACGCAATTTTTGGAGCAAAACTGAATTAATGTTAGATCGTTCATTATTTTTGTACATTAAAAGGGTGACAACGACCTCACATTGAGCTAAAACGAAACACAAGAACATAATAACATCCACAAATATGATAAAATTATAGTTGCGGATAAAAAATTGCTATACATATTTAGGAATAAATAATTTAGTTTTGACCTTTTAGTCAAAATATAACTGTAGTATTCCACCATAAAGTGAATTACCATCAATAATAAAACTACTTAATCATATTCCAGGATTCAAATGAGATAATTCGATTCAATTATGTTAAAAATATTATTATTATAATATTAACAGTATTGTTTATTTCGTTAGGCGAACTTCATTTAATAAAACACCAAAGACACATTGAACAGTCTCGTATTCGCAGTCACTTTCAAGAACCAATATGTCACCGAGGCAGCCATAACATATAAACAAAACACCTTATCTATTTTGTAACCCGTTTTTTTAACAAGCCATTCGTAGAGAGACAAATATTACATCGTAAGCCTATCGACAGGTTATATTATTATCATGACGGATTATCATTCATCATAGCTCTTTTTCAATGATCTGTTATGATTTATTAAATTAATTCCATTAATAGACTGTTCACAAGTGTACTATGTTACCCGTTTCTTATGTAAAATATAGCTAATTTTATCTCAAGGGACCAATAGGCACCTGAATAGGTGCCGAATCTTTAACTTATATTGTATATATATTAGAGGGGACGAATGGGTACCTTAAAAATAATATTTTTATTAAAATATTAATTGGTCCCCTACCAGGAGACCAATGGGCACCTATATAGGGGCCGAATCCACAACTTTTATGCTGGGGGACGAATTTTAGGGGACGAATGGGCTCTGACCCGTTGGCACAGTGGCTGAGCGATCGATTGCTGCGCTGCGTGTCGCGGGTTCGAACCCCGCGCGGAACAAATATTCGTATGAGTGGGGCAACGTTTTTTATTTTTGAAATAATAAATAAAAAAAAACCGGTATATCAAGAATCGTTTTGGGTTTAAACTCGAGACCTATGCTTTGACAGTCCATCGGTCACACCACAAAAGTAAAGAAAATTATAGAATAAATTAATGGCGGGTGTGTGTGGTAGATTTTAAATTATTTATTATTTCGTCAATAATACTACTAAATTCGATCGTCAAATTTAGAGTTGTTAGTGATGACTAACAACTCTAAATTTGAACGGAGTTAGGTTGTTTTTGTTGATCGCGTTTAGATTTAGTCAAATTCGATTGCAACGAAGTAAAACGTTCCATTTCTAAGAGTTTTAAAGTTCGATGAGTTTTAAGGCTGATATCTGAAATTTATAGGGTCTTAACATCTTAAATATTAAATTAGTTGCGAGAATCACTTAGCAATTTGATTCTTAGAAATATTCGGTCGTAATCTACCTATTATTCTCTTGGGCTTCCGAAGATGTAATAACGTAATCCCAAACGCAGGATATCCGTGGCGGTAATGGATTACCCCAAGAGCTACAATATGATGCGTTTTAATTATTCCTATTCCAAAATGGGAGTGGTTACTGCTGGGTTAAGACTTATTTCAAAATGTTTACGATACTGCTATTTAACTTGCGTAAAATATCCACAAAAGTTCTGCTTGAGCTTTTATGATAGAAATATATTTTTAAGAATGGAAACTACTGGTACACTGACCTAGTAGCATAATTGTGTTACCTCTGAGAAAGGTCCTAAAAGGCAAAGTAGCAGATAAGCACCATTATAACCATTATTTCTATCATAACATACCCTATTTTGGCTAGAGTGCCCTTTTCTGGTAATAAATGTAACCATGAATAAAAACGGCATATTAAAGAAAATTTACATAAGCATGGTCACCCTAGTGATAACGTGTACAGTAAAAAAGTTTGTCTCGATAGCCGTCCTGTCCATGGTCGTTAGCTCGGCGGCGGTTTTGTGAAGAATATACGATTAGCAACACTAGCTTTGCTCAGATTTGTTGCCAGATTTACTGGTATGATGAATGGGACTTCTTGGTGGGCATTTATATTTTTATCTCTTGTCGTACTAAGCGCTTTTCCTCAACTTTTATTGTGCGCACGGCCAAGGTGTGGAACTCTCTGCCAGCTTCTGTGTTCCCTACCACATACGACCCGTCTGCCTTCAAAACAAGAGTTAATAGGCATCTTCTGGGCTCGCTCGCTCCATCGTAGACCTCATCTGTCGCTTACCATCAGGCGAGATCGAGGTCAAGAGTGAGTTCATTATAAATAAAAAAAAATAAAAAAAAAAAAAAAAATCTTATTTTGTTCGAAAGTGATACCGCGGCTCTGGATCATGAAAGAAAAAAGGAACATAGGTGTTCAGTAAAAATCTGACACTCCCCGCCGCTCCGCCCAAAGCGGCGGAAGTTTTTTGGTGAGTTCCTATCCGAAATAAAATGATATGATATTTAATAGAGCAACTAGCTTCCGTCCACGCCTTCGTCCGCGTGGCATAGTTACTTTGGGCTAACGCTAACTTCAATCCACGTGATTATCGAACAAAAATTATCTTTCTCTGCCCTTTTCTTCCCTCTTTCTCCCCCTTTTCTCACTTTTTTTCCCAACTATCTTTGTACCAAAATCGTGAAGACGTAACAAACAAACTCACTTTCGCTTTTATAATATTAGTAAGGAAAGGATTACTGTTGTTCATCACTATATGCAAATGTTGGAGATAAAGCGAAGTGGAAAAGAAACTCTTTGGTTTACCATGTGGAACTAAAAGAACTTACTGGACTCCCACAGTCAGGCATTGTTGGAATTTCACTCAGTTTTAAACAGGGAATAAAGCTTTTCAACGATATATAGCCTAAAATGGTTAACTTGACTATTTAGTTGGCTCGACAGCTGAATTTCTATGGTCGTTAGCCCGGTGGTTTTGGAAGAATATATGATTAGCAACACTAATTTTGCTCAGATTTGTTGCCACCTTTATTGGTGCGAACTTTGGGATTTTTGGTGGACGTTCGTTTGTTAATCTGAAGTGTTGTCTGTGGGACTATTGTGGTTGCTTAGATGAACTCTCGAATAAAAACCCTTTACCACTTTAGCTAATGGCTCTGAAAGTACTTATGACAAGCCGTAGGCTAGACTTCTACTGTCACAGCTAGACACTCAGCTAGTTTTAACCTTACAAAAATAAAACTATAAGATGAAGCCTAACATTTTCCAGAAAACTCTACTTTTTTTAGCATCTTAACTTAGTAATTGGTAATTTACGCCCATTCAGGATATTATGTTTAAAAATAGGTAACCCACAACACTGCAAAAGACAATATGATCCCATAAATAACAAAACATTCAAGCAGCAAAACTATTTTAATCTACTCTGAACAATTCTGAACAAGTACACAATTACTCAACGAAAAGCTGCTTAACGTTTAACAAACAGAGCGACAGTTCGCTGAATAGTTCATTTATTCTAGTGGGTATCATCTGTTGAATGAAGCATTATTAAAACGTGTTCGCAGTGAGAACGCAAACAATCCCTGTATTAGTTGTTTTGAAAGGTACTATTTGTTCGCATTCGTTCATTTCCTGGAGTCTGTTTGAAATTACATTTTGTAGAAGCGGCTGTGGGATTATTTTGGTACAAATCGTTTTTTAATCCTATTTTTTATATGCTGCTTTTTGCGCAAACTGTTGCCCAAAAATTCACAAATTTAAAACCCTGGTTGAACAAACCAGACACAAATACAAAACCTGGATTTTGTACACCAACCAGGTACAAATACAAAACCCAGGTTTTGAATTTGTACCTGGTTGGTGGGGATTCGATGGTTCTCCGTTTACATGTGACTATATCTTTCGTTTGTAGTTGCAATTAGGAGGCTTTGCTGTTGCGGTTTGCGGTTGACTTTAGAAATGTACCTTTGATGACAGTTGTGAACTCGTAGTAGCACCCTAAAGTGTTTTAAGAATTATACGAAAATGACAATGAAAAACATGCACGTTAGCTCAAAAGCTGTTGCCTTTATAAGTAAATACGTTTTATTGTTTTGCAACCAAGTATTGCACTATTAATTAGGATTCTTCGCGCTCGAAACAACGTTTTGTTTTAGTACTGAAAATCCTTTGATAAATTAATATGTAATTAATTTGTTTCTTTCGTCAGCGGTGTAGTTTCTCCTCGTCATTTAATTGTGTATTGCGGCTAATGACACCCTAAAGCTTATAACTATGGTCTTGGTTTCTCTAAATAGCTTGACATCAAGATTACTGATTTTGACATCAATGATTACATTATCATGCGTGGGTTTATCAAAAAGTGAAGTGAGAGTTCTATTTGGAAGCGGTTTAACTGGATTCGTCAATCAAATTCTTTTTCGGATTTAAATATATTTCTTAAACTATTTGATTCAGGTATGTAATCACAAAATATGTAGGCAGAAATAGATTTACACTAATATTGACAATAACAAACATATAAATACGGATCTCTATCTTTTAAGGATATTTATATAATACTAGCTAGCGCCCGCGGCTTCGCCCGCCTGATATAAAAAAAAATATCCTATGTGTTATTCCAGACTATAATCTACCTCTGTGCCAAATTTCATCAATATCTTTTCAGCCGGTTTGACGTGGAAGAGTAACAAACATCCATACATCCATCCATCCTCACAAATTATTAGTAGGTATTAACTAATATTATAAAAGCGAAATGGATTTTGATGAAACTTCACAATAATATAGTTTAAATATCAGAATACAAATAAGCTACAATTTGTATATTCTATCACCATGCGAGTGAATCCGCGGGGCACAGCTAGTTACCTATTTTATAATTTAAAATGATTTTTCCAATTTGCTGTAATTTTAAGTCAACCCTATACAGCGACTCATTTAACAGACCTTACAATTCAGACAGTTTCTCAGACTTTCAGACAATATGTGAAAGCCTTTAAATAAACAGTGAGCAAGCCCGAATTAAACTAGTTTCCAGAAGTTAACCCTAGTGAAATGTGTGAGAAACACGTGAATCACAGAATTAAACACAGTACAGTAACTTGTTCTAGCCCAGTGCTTCTACTTGATGTCTAAACTAAGCTCAGGTGAAACAAGTCTCAGGCTGCTACGAGCTCAATTTCTAGATTACATTCGCTTTGTATACATACACTTGAAGTTTTGAATTGGGTGCTGTAGTGGACAGAGTTGTTCTCTTGTTACGTTTGTAGCCACGGGGGTTAATTGTTGTAAAACACTAGGTTCTGCTCGTGACTTCGTCTACTGGAATTCAGCTTTTGCCCGCGACTTCGCTCGCGTTAAATTCAGGGTAACACAGTTCCCCTTTCCTGATTTGCAGGTACCTGCTACCTGTAATTTTTGCCTTTGCGCCTTATTTATTGTAATAGCAAAGCTTAGTTTTCCCTTTTCTTTCATCTTTCTCCCTCATTTATCACTTTAAAAAAAATTGCCTATGTCCGTCTCCAGGGTCCCAACTATCGCTGTATTAAAATTCATCAAAATCAGTTTAGCCATTTAGGCGTCAAGACGTAACAAACAAACTCACTTTCGCTTTTATAATATTAGTAAAGAAAACACAATACCTATATTTAAAAAAAAAATCTAACTTGTAATAAATAACACTATCTTTGGCATCTGCATGTTCGATCGTCAATTGTTTGTAAATGACGTCACTACCCCAAAAACGAAAGGAGTGTTGCCACACGAAACCCTGTGTAGCCGTGTCAGCTTCCTCGATTTAGTACATATCATTGATTTTTAATCGGGGTGTATTTTTTACTTGTTATCTAAAAAGGATTGATTACATAATTAAAATCTAATCTCGATACCTCTTAATACCGGACCGGACAGGGTTTTTTTAACACATTGTATATCTTATGGTTTTTCAATGAATTTTAAGTGAGTTTTCAATTACCTTAATAAAATTAGGTAATATAAATTTTCGTATAGAAAAATTCATGATCTGTCTAAATATATAAAAAGTCCATTTAACGTAAGTGCATCCTAAAAGTAAGGCTTCAGAAAATATACCGGCTTTATGTTTCTCGATTTCCTGCTTTGCAAAGCGGATACTCAGTTGCGTGGTCGGCAAAACATCTTGAGCTGAAATGTGGTTTTGGTCGCAACGGTTTCTGAGTAAGACAGTACTGTCTTATTCAGGGGCAGAGCTTGATAATTACGGAATTAAGATGCTGATGAAATTCGTTCATGTAACTAGCATACGTTCTGTTTTAAGGAATTATTTTAACGGTTTGTTGCAATATGTTGATTACTTTCTTAATCTACAATGAGGTATTGCTGTCGCTAGCCGAGGGGGGCTGGTTTATCAAGTTTTCGGTATAAAATATATATAAAAACTTTGCCCCACACTAGGTATTTCTTCTGTATCGTGCCTGGGTGCGTTTACAAACATTAAATCCTTTCCTATTAATAATATAAAAATGCGAATGTTTGTGAGGATGGATAAATGGATGTATGGATGTTTGTTACTCTTTCACGTCAAAACGGCTAAACGGATCTTGATGAAATTTGGCACAGAGGTAGATTATAGTCTGGAATAACACATAAGATACTTTTTTTTATCATAACGCGGGCAAAGCCGCGGGCGCCAGCTAGTCTCACATACGCAAACATCCAGGCCCGGAACAACTACCTCAGTGGCGCAGCAGCCAATCGCACTAACTAGTGCGCCAACTGCGCAGTCAACAGTATTGAAGTAAAATCTCTGTCACTCTTATCCCAATTATCTATCTTCTCTATTACTTAAAATCGCAGCCGACATGTCCTTTTTAGTTATAGTCCATTCATCGTTGTGTTGGTCTTTTTTATTTTTTTAAACTTCATGTGGTTTAATGGTACATAGGCGGACTTAATTCCATAAAGCATTCTCTACCAGTCAAGTTTAGTTAAATACAACAACATTGATGATTAAAACAAAAATTATATAAAAATATAACGATTACAACGATTTGTTTTCGAAAACTAATCCGAAGACTAATCCACATGAATACACATATACAAATGAAAGGAACTAATAAATACATTTAAAAAATTAAAATAATGAGAAAATTAACAGTAATTACTATGACTTTTTTAACACCCTTGCTCGTAAAGCTGATGTAATTCCACCGGTTTTAAATATGTAAAGAGGGTCATAAAAAACGCGTGTGTTATCAAAGCAAATAGTTAAGTTATAGTCTATACAAATTCCATAACAGTATTATTTGCCATTTCAAATTTGGAACTGATCGCCGCCGCACGACTGACCAGCTAGTGAGCAGCGCGCTGTTGCTATTCAAATTTCGAACTAATCGCCATTTTAAAGCAACAGTGTGCATTCACAGATTGAGTTTATTTAAAATTAAAAAAAAAACTGTTTATTCGGTAATTTAAAAACTTGGCTGCATGCTCTAGTGAAGTCTAGTGTCTTTGCCAACATGTTCACGCAGCCACGGCAGAAAATATTCCTCGCGCCATTTTTCTCAAACTTTCTTTTCTTTGTACTTGTATTGTGAAATGTTTTTTTTCTGTTTCCTCGCAAATGTGTTAAAAAACGTCGTACGATATACGTGCGTATTGGTTATAACATGCTCGGCTCGATTACGCCCTCGCCTTCGGCTCGGGCTGAAATTCCGCCTCGCATGTTATAACCATCATAACGCACTAAT
Source organism: Ochropleura plecta (assembly GCA_905475445.1). NCBI lineage: Eukaryota > Metazoa > Arthropoda > Insecta > Lepidoptera > Noctuidae > Ochropleura > Ochropleura plecta. The sequence goes on along the minus strand of FR997731.1, from coordinate 11,704,697 downwards.
ATCGTAATGTACTATTAATTGAGAGTCGGACCTAAATAGTGGTTACGAACTTTTCTTTTAAAAGTTAATTTACTTTCAGCTTTTTTTAAAACATTAGCATTTTCCAGAGCTTCTAATGTTCATACTAAAAAAAATCCGCTTCACAAGTCTATAAACACAGCTAAGTCCAAAACTTCCCTCTTTTTTACGGTGGGGAAATCATCAAATAACTTCCCCAGCTCTGAGTGACAGACTGCTGAGCAGAAAGGGCTGTCAGACTTGTCCTGACTAAAACCCACTCATGTTCCTTCTTTTACCCTTTATGTTCCTTGGCTGCGTTATCTCTTTCGACCAACCCTTGAAAAACTCCCACTGTAAGGATAAAAAAGTTTACGCACAATAGAAAAAAAACAAAACCCACATCAAAACAGAACACAACATCGGAAACATTTAATTGTCACTACACAACAATTTACAGGTGTTGTCCTAATGCCGATACCGTGGGACAGAACAAGCCCGGTGTGGTAATCAATCAAGGGCTGTCCCAACTTGGAATACAATTATGAACTTGGTCCGTGTCACTGCAGTAGTGTTGGGCCGATGTGATTAATTAGTGTTCTGTATAAAATTATGGATGTGTACTCTGGTAGGCTTGTGTTGTAGTATGATTTGTAGATGCCGGAATTTATTAAAAAGGACTATTAAAGGTTTTTTTTGTGAAATTAGTTCTCATTTTGTTTTTGTAGACGTCAATTGAAATGCAAAATATTACAAAATAAAAAAAATAATATATTTATTTTTAAAATGTTTATTTAAGTGATTAAATAGTGTTCTGTATAAAATTATCCTTTGACTGATGACGTGGTTTTTGTGTAACGTAATTAGTGACAAACGGTCTGAGAGGCCGCTATAGAACCTTACATCGATGTAACTTAACTATTGAATGGGGACTGTTAGACGCAACTCTCCTTCCTGCAGCGTGAGCGTAACTAAATTTGAAACAAATAAAGTGTTGAAACAAAGGAATCGCTAAGAAGTAGGAAAAAATATGTTTAGCTAGACTTGTGAGACCGCTTGTCTGCTGTATTGTAGCATGATTTGTAGGTGGGAATATTATTCAAGGGATATTGTGTAAATCAGGCGCTTAATTTGTAGGTTGTTGTAATTTTCTCTTTTTAGTTAACACTCAAAAGCATATACAAAATACATGAAATAAGGTCATCAATGTGTTTGAACTAATTGCTAAAATAAGTCCGGTATGAGCTGAGGAACAATCCTTACTAATATTATAAAAGCGAAAATGAATTTGTTTGTTACGTCCTCACGCCTAAATGGCTAAACCGATTTTAATGAATTTTGGTACAGCTATAGTAGAAGAAAAGGGAAAACTTAGCAATGCTATTACAATAAATAAGGCGCAAGGGCAAAAACTACAGGTAGCAGGTACCTGTAAATCAGAAAAGGGAAACTGTGCCCGGATTTAACGCAAGTGAAGCCGCGGGCAAAAGCTGGAATATAATTTCGTTGCTTTATGAAAAGAGACACAGTTATCCAGATTTTCCTCTGAATTAATTTTAAAGCAAAAATATGGGCACTGTTATTGAATTACTGTTACCCTTTTTACATAGGCACTTCAGCAATTTTTTTGATGTGTAAAATTCATAGAGGGACACTATTTTTCCGGTAACAGATTTAGGTGAACCATTTTGGATACAGAATATTACTCTGCATTTTTTCCAATACAAAATCCAGGGGATTAAGCGATGGGTTTAAAACAATGCTCTCTGCAACTACACTGACAAAGCAATAAAAACAAAAGCGAATACAATTTTTTGGGAACAATAATATTTTTAATAAAATCCTGTTACATAACAGTTGTTCATAAAATATTTTAATCTAATTTCGACCCAATTTACGACAAAACAGAACGGTATCTTCAATAACGTTGGGTAAAATTGCTTTATAAAGATCTGTACACACGTACACCTACACTTCAATTTCCACAATAATACTTTTCTTCTCTTTTATAAGTAAATTGAGAAAGAAAGGTTTTTTGTGCGAAACAAATCCATGTGGACCTATCTTAACTGCCAAAACGGCACCTCAATAACAAGGATTTGGAACAAACGCTGGTTTGCAACACTAACTTGATATTGGCTAGTCCAATATACACAGCGTAGGATTAACATTGTAGGGGGAACACACGATAGAGTATGGACTTAGTTAGTTAACTGGATGTGACTTGCTATCGTTTTATTTATTACCGTTTCATTGAATAACAATAACCTCTCATTTTGAAACACAGTGAGCTTTATCATGGTAGACATACGGGTTATTTCAGAAGTATAATAAATGTTCTGACATGTAAAAATTAAAACAAGAGCAAGTCAAACACACGCCCCAAGGGTTCCGTACAAACTTGCGATATAGGTGGCGGCCATGTCTTTTGACTGCGTATAGTTAGAGGGTTGATTTTTTACAGCTTCAAGAGACCACAAAAAGTATATGGTTTCAATTTCAAGTCTATACCTCCACGCATTTTTGAGATAAAGGGTCTTGACAGACGGAAGAATATAAAGTGATCCAATAAGGGTTCCCTATGTGGAACCCTAAAAACATAATAATTTACCTAAAATAGTTTCCTCAAGCCTTGTAAAATTTTGACCTTTTACTTTTTTGTCTCCCGCATTTTTGTATGATTAAAATTACCTTTGCTCTAGTATGAAAATAACATAAAACCATAAAATGTAATCCCCAAAAGATTAGGTGGTGTTCCATTGCACAACCATATTTCGCCAGTTTTTTTTAGGTTATTGTAATAGGCCGCTGAGCATTTAAATTCTCTCTTGACGTGTATTGGTATCACTTCTTTCTCTAAAACTTTAAACCAATCAGTTACCAGTCATTATCAATTAAAACTAGACATGGGATAATCGAATGCATATTTACTTAAAGTTGATTTTCGGCTTAATTTTAAGGCTTAATTCGAAAATAAGTTATATAACATTGTAATATTTCACGGAGTATGCACTCAAATTACATTTCACGGGATTGCGGGAATTTTTCGACAAAAAAGTGCTTTCCATAATAGCCAACATCTCAACTTTAGGTCAAAATGCATTCGAATATTCTATTTCGAATTATAACCGACCAGTACAAAACATGGGCTTTCTACAAGACCTCAACAACCAGAAGTAACCAACATTTGACACAAAAACAACCAGGTTTATTATTACTATTAGTAATTGCATTCTATATTATTATGATTTGCAACCTAATTCCGTTCACTGAGTTGTTTCACATTAATGTCATGCCTGAGGCTTCCAAGTGCCATTGTGTGCATTATTTTAAGCTTTAATATTCAGTCATTTATCAACATTGGTTGCGCATGTTACGACACTATTATTTGAGTAATAATTACTTTAACTAATTTATGATTGGTATTATTTTGATTATTATAGAGCTGAATTCAAATGATACCCTTTCTATTAATTGTTTGAAATTAAATGATACCTCTTTGATATATGTACAAGCAACTAGCTTCCGCCCGCGACTTCGTCCACGTCGCATAGTTACTTTGGGACTTTAACCGCGCGAGAAAAAATAATTATCTTTCTCTTCCCTTTTCTTCCCTCTTTCTCTCTCTCTTCTCACTTTTTTTGCCTATGTCCGTCTCCAGGGTCCCATCTCTGTACCAAAATTCATTAAAAATCGGTTTGGCCATATAGGCGTGAAGACGTAACAATCCAATAAACTCACTTTCGCTTTCATAACATTAGTAAGGATGTCTGCCTTTTTCTTAGGGTATCAATGACAACAAGTTAAAATTTGTTTAGTCCTAAACTCAACCACTTGTACTCCACCGACTGATGCATATATCATGAAGAGCGCAGGTGATCAGGCATGCGTTGCGAAATGGGGGTGTGGGGAGACACCGCAAGCACACTTGAGATTTGAGCAGTCTATGAACCCCCATTTATAGCTATTGACTTTGCTTTGGCCGATGGCTCAAGAAGCAATTTAAACCCTTAAATTGCCTACTGAAAATCATGAAATAATTCCACCCACTTGTTTTCTGTACTCATAGTAAAAAAAAATACAAAACTTTCATCAAGTAATTATCAGTAACTCAACATCGCTCGTCCCTTGTACATACTGAGTTCAAACATTACAAGTACAAACAAAATTTAATTGGTAACCCCAGCAGACTAAGTCTAGCCGTCTACATGTTTGCAATACTCTTGTGGTATGTATCCTGGAACAGCGGCACTATAAACCTAGACGTCGGGTAAATAAAGTTTAAACAATAAAAGTAAAATCACTGGTAAATCTGGATTTATGTCTGAAGGGACTTAAAGGAATAATAAGATTTCTTTTTTAATTTTAAGTTTTTTTAATGTAAATTATTTGTAATGTTTGTCTAACTATTATTTTTCGAATTTATCTGCTTTTGTGTTGTTTTTTAATAGTATGCTTTTATTTTACTATCCAATGTTATTATGATGTTTATTTTATTGTGTTCTTTGCGGACTAATACCTACTTTCTGTGTTATGGATCTTGTTTTCCGAAATAAATGATTTGTTATTATTAATAAAACCCATTAGAAAAAAAAGTTACTTAATACTAGTAGCGCTAATGGAAATATAAATTGTTCTGTTTTCTAACATGTTGGTCTAAATTAAATCTACTCAGTGTAGTTTAACTGCGACAATTTGCAAAGCTTCAATAAAAACTGGCTTTGTTAAGTATGAAATAAAAGTTCAAAACCATTACTAAAGATGGAAAAAAATCTATCTGCATTTAGTCAGACAACATCCTGACATTTTCCGAAATCGAGTAAACATTCACTGCAACCAACAGCCAGTTTCCTCTTTCCTAGTCAGTTCCAATTACTCAAAAATCTTTGTACATGTATGCTTCTATAACGCGAGCAATGCTGAGTCGACAGTATCGCGCCCGCCAGAAACAATATTTTAGCGGTTTAAAAGTATAAAGAGAAACGTGAGCCGTGTGTGTTGAACACAGAGGTATGTTCTACTAGAAACGGCAACTCGACAGTATTCTTAGGTTTTCATTGGGTAATGGTTACAGGCACGCTATTTTATAGCCAGCATTTTATGTCTGAGGTCACTAGGACTTTTGTTAAGAGAAAAGCTGCAAACATGCTTAGGTTAAGATTAAATTTTCAGGCTAAAGGAAAATTATTGTTCATCCCAGTTCTTCTCTGTTAAGTATTAAAGTCAATTTCTATAGAGTAAGTATATAGGAGTATTAGTATAGGGTTTCCCTTGGTTTCTAGAACAACGTTAACTTTCGGTTCGCTTACAATAGTGAGATGGGGGATTATGAATTAAGTGCAGCGACAGCAGTGCTTAGTGATCACTTAACAAGTGGCTTTTAGGAGAAAGTACTGGCTTAGACATAGGTCTGGAAAATGATAGACAGGGCGGGACCGATTTTTTTAAGAATATTATGGATTGCATAATATTCTTAATTTTACAAAAAAAATATGACCATGCTGATAATTCGCGAGTGAGTCATGATACCAAGCAAAATTGTTTCTTACAATTAGTATTTATCGATAATAGAATTTGGTATTAACCCAACAAACCGAAGGAAAGCAGCGCTAATTATATTTAGGAAAGTTGCTACAATATTTTGACCTTAATCAGACAGACTAGCCGATCACCAGAATGTTCCAATGTCCTACCGTTTTAACATCACTGATCCAAAATTCCTAGTGACAGGTTACCTCTTCATATAGGGGTAATTGTTTAACAAGACCGTAATTAGCCAGCTATTGTCTCGTCCATACAACAAGTTAAAGGGTCAAGTAGAAGATTCACTGCAGTTGCTCAAACAACTTATGCGGGCACTTCAATTAAATTGCACTTTAAACGTGAAAGTTCTATAATTTCATAGAACTAAGTTCGAAGTGTATATCTAAGTTTAGGTACTTGGTGTAACATAGCTTAATAAAAGTATAATGCAAGTTTAAGTCTGCCCATCCCGTAAGGGGTAATGCATAAGGAGTATTTAGTTCAGCGATCGACTGCTGCTCTGCGTGTCACGGGTTCGATCCCCGTACGGAATAAATATTTCTAAGGCCTACAATAGTTGTTCCGGATCTGACTGTTTGTGTTAGTAAATTTAAATATTTGTAAACGCACCCATGATACAGGAAAGATATCTTAATTACTACGACGTTAATTTTTTTCGACGTTAAGTTGTTTTTTTTTTATAATAGAATCATGTCAATTTACGGGGATAGCCCACATCCCATCCCATTTATGAATTTATTGATATTTTAATGTGTCGTCGCATGTAACCTTAAAGTTGGTATTGGGATTTATGGTGCATTGTTGGGCAGTGGTTGTAATTCTTTAAGTCCTCCCTTTCAAAGAACTATAATCGTAAAGATTTCTTAACGGCTTCTTTTATTTTAACTCTAAAAGTAAAGCAATTAACAATTAATATCTTGAATTCAATGCATACAATTTAACCACTGTCCAATTTTAAAAACAAACTTTACCTTAAGACTATAAAGTCTGAAATTGATTGGCAATTTATCACTGCTCGCTTAACCGTAAATTCATTACACTTAAAAACCTTCGAGCGTTTTCTAATAAACCATCGCTAAGGAATGTTAACAGCTACTAATATGGTAAACAACCACTTTACGAAGACCTACACAGTCTTTCGTCATTCTTAAAAAGTGTTTCTATAGTGAATACTGCTGATGGAGTTTGCGGGCTCATTTTAAACTAGCCTTTTTCGATGGGATAGCAGTATTTCACTTGGAGATGAAAACAATCGGTAAATATTAAAAGACCGAGTGATTTTTTTACGCCCCCAATGCTCTGATTTATTTAAAGGCCGTTATGAATCGATGCATCGCGTTCTTTAATAACATGTATCGATTCAGAATGGATCGCTTATGAATTTTTCATATATGTTGATTCGGTATTGTCTTTTGACGATAAAAACGCAATTGTGGTTCTTAATTAATATTGGTATTCATTTAAATTTTCGATAATGGTAAACGGTTTTCAATAAAGAATCGTTGCGTTTTATTTCTGATTTCGATTCGATGCAATTTTTGGGTCGCTGTGACAACTGAAGTTTTTTTTTAATAATAATGACTCGCGCTTCAGAAACCTCCCAATGTTGTCGTTAAATGTTAATAAAATTTATCAAGGTATTTAACTGACTGTAATAAGCCATAGGAATAAATTTGTGTAAATTCCGCAGTAAGCACATATTTTAGTAGGTATTCAAATTAAATAAATGTTCCACCACCCTTCCAAAGGGGTCTCTCCGACCCCATACGGTGCTAACAAGTGCATTGGTACCAATACCAATGACGCATATCATTATCACAGATAGTACCACGCACGACACCCCTTGTAGGTTTTTTGATAGAGTTGCGATTACCTACTGTCAAAGCATTATGTGTAATCTAATAACTATTTGATTACAATTTTACCCTCGTGGCACTTACCCATGCTGTCGCAAAAGTGACACCGATAGTTATATATATTCGCAAAAAAATCTTTAAGTACAAGCCAATGTGTGCCTAATCGGATTGCCCACAAGGTCAAAATTACGATATTTTGTACAAATTTCCTCTACCTAAAAAAGTATTAATATATCAATTCATTCGAAAGATAAAAAAAGCAAAATATCTTGATCGAAGCCAATTCAAATTGTTTAAGGAATAACTTTTTCAAAAATCGAAATCTACTAAATTCCATGTCTGTCGGTGTTTTTTTTTTTTGTGCGGATTTTTGAATTTCTTCGATGCCACGTCTCGGTAACTTCTAGTAAGTAGTCTTGATCTTTCTTAAACCTGTGTAGTAATTCCTGTGTATATTTCTTTTTCCAATTCTTCTCAGACACAAACAAAGAAGTCAAGGTTCCAGTCCATAGAGAACAGTGAACTACGATCGTTTTCTCGATACATTTACCGAACAATAGCCTAAATCAATTAGTTACTTACCTGTCATCGGGGCCATTTTATCTGAGCTGCTGGCTCAATAATATAACGTCCAATTGCACTATCCAACATCGGGACCGATAGTTAATCGATTGTGTTGTGTTGGGCTCTTTAGTAAGCGATTTTTGTTGAGCGATTTTGAATTATAAACGTTGCAGGGACTTTTTTGTTTTCGGATGCGAAATTATCAAATAACTTTCCCCGGTCTAGGAGGAACGAAGGGGGTAGTGCGAGAGACTTTGACTGACCCATCCATGTTCCTTCTTTTGCCCTTTATGTTCCGGGGCCGCGGTATCTCTTTCAAACAACCGACAAACCCAGCAGGAACTAAAGAAGCACATAATAATAGTAAGTACATACCTGCTTACTTAAATCAATTAAGAACTAATGAAATTTAATTTCTAGTGATCGCAACCGCACCTGCACCTGCAAGAGGTTCTGGGTTCGATTCGCAGGTCGGGAAAACTATTATTGGGCTTTTCCATCACCAATTTCTTAGTAGCAACCACAAATTCTGGATTTGTGCCCAGTTGATGGCAATAGCAAGGCCCCTATAACATGGGATTTAACCTTTACTTTCGAAATGTGGTAAAGTAAACTTCTGCTTAACTCGTCGCGGATTACAAATAAAATGCGCTCCAGCATCGGGCATTCGCTGCTGGGCATTTTGCTGAACTGGACAGCCGTGAGACACACAATATTAGCTTAGCTTTTTATTTATTTTTTTATTGTCTTTTTAGTGTTAAGTTTTTTTGTTCTATTTAGATTTGAGTTTTTTTTAATGTAGTGTGCACTTGAGGCAAGTGCCAAATAAATCTGTTTTCTTCTTCTTCTTCTTCGTTACAAGACCTTGTTTCACCCAATTACCTTTTTAAGGTCGTCGATCCATGTAGCTGGGGGCTTTCAACGGTAAACCTAGAATAAACACTGCTATTTTTTTCCTACTTTTAATCTGCATTCGGCTCTCTATCCATAATCAGATGTGTTTCGCAGCTTTTAGTGTTGTAGGTGGCATTCCATCAAATGACGCCATATAATTTTGTTTAGAATTCTCTGGTCTGTGTATAGTATTTGCCACCTTTTTAGGCGCTTGATATATGTCTGCGACTTTAATAAGTTCTTAGCCAGTTCATTACCTACCAGTGTGCACCCAGAGAGAGCTCTCAAGGACTGCTAATAGTTGCGGGTTGTTCGAAAGAGATACCGTGGCCCCGGAAAGTAAAGGGCAATAGAAGGAACATGGGTGGGTTTTAGTCAGTACAAGTCTGACACTCCCCCCCGCTCCGCCCAGGGCGGGGAAAGTTGTTTGATGATTTCCCACCCAAAAAGGCCTGCTAATATGATAAAAAAGCAATCATATTCAGCTGCATCCGCTTGGACTGAAAACGGACCCCAATATAGAAAATTAAGTAAAGTTGTGAAATTTCGTCAAATGCAAGATCTATGAAATAAACACAAGCATTACCTAGCCTAAAACTTCTACTTATAAAACGTTACTACTATACAAAGTTTTACACGATGCCGACAAGCAAGTTGTGTTGCGCTCGAGTTGATAGCTTCAACCGACTTGTTCTTTGTAAATATTCACAGAGTTGACCTGTGAGCTCTAAGTTTAACTCGAACTATCTAGCAGTCAATTGGTACCATTGAACTTACAAGACACTGCCTACATTAGAAGTTCTAGAAATGAACAACTTCATCTATCAAGGTAGTATTTATAGTTACGAACAATTTCATGTTTGCAGTTACTAAGTATCAAAATCGAATTTCTCGTGAAAAAACGTTTTCTTTTTTGTTTGAGATGAGGTTTATTTCGTAATAGAATGGCTTCCAAAATACTGTATTTGCTAAACCGTAAAACTTTAACCAATACAGTAAGAAAAAATACTTTTTAATTTGTGTTCCAGTGTACACCTATCCTTCTACAGTACTTTTGCAAGTTATTTTGTCTTGTGACAGGGACTGTAGCAGCATCTTTTTTGGTTTTATGACATTCAAAAGTACCTGTAATAGTCTTATTGAAATATAATTATGCTTTGAGTTTGAGTAATTATTCCGATGATGTCAAAAAATTATGCACCGACCACGTTCTGGAAAACGCAGCGTTAGTAACCCACCTATTGAGGTACACTGATGATGATCAAAAATAAGTTGCGAAGTCACCGATCGTATTGCTAAATGAAAGAAGAAAGAAAAAAAGAAAATACGTTTATTTAACACATGCCACAAGTGCACACAAAGACAGAAAACAAAAAGTACCCAAATATAAAAAAAAACTTGAAACTAAAAAAAATAATTATTATCTAATTATTGTGTGTCTCACGGCTGCGCCAAATACAAGGCAAATCGGCAAATCATGGCTGCCCAGTTCAGCAAACTGCCGGGCAACTAGGTGTCCGACGCTAGTTTTCAACTGGACTTATGACGAATTGCGAGAAACGCCGGACATTGCCATGACGCTCGTTGGAGGCTTATTTCCTGTAGTAGATGTCTTTCATCCGTCTTTTTCTTCGCAGTCTTGATGATTTTTGGGTACCGTACTTCAAAAGGAAAAAGCGAAACCCTTATAGGATCACTTTGTAGTACGCCTGTCTGTCAAAGCCATATATCTCGAAGCGTGGAGATATCAAGTTGAAATTAAAACCATATACTTAAGTTTGTGATCCCTTGGAACTGTGAAAAATCATCCCTTTAAGTTGCAGCCAAATGCTATAGCCGTTTGTGTTGCAAAATCGTACGGAACCCACGGTGCGCGAGTCCAAATCGCACTTGGTCTGTTTTTAATATCTACGTCAACTAGAACTCTGCCTCTTCAACGGCGTTTCAGTAGCTTCGGCCAGATCCCTCGATGTTCACAAACTCATTTAGCTGTAATAATGATGAGTAATTGTTGGTTTTCACCAAGCGGAAAAATCGCGCAATTACATATTTTTGTTTCACTGAATAAAGGACTGCATAAGTATTGCCATAAAATTTTAAATTCGACGCAGACATTAAGCGTCTCCTAACGCGTGCTCCACGTGAATCTCCCAGATTGTTTCATAGAAATGGTTACTTTGTTACATAAGTCGCTAGTTCCATAGCCAAACTGTGGAACAAACGTCGTATTCACGCAGAGGGACGTTATCACGTCCCGTGTCCCAGCGGGCAGGAGGGCCGGTTGAGGGTAGACAGGTTCAACTAATGATGCTAGCTTGCACACATTTTTTTGTTATGTTTTGCTCTATGTTGTTATATTATGGGTGAAATAAAAAGCATTTCTTTGTACTGATGTATATTATGGAGATTCAATTTAGATTATCTGTTTATCTAAGAGTATTGTGTCAGAACCAGAGAAGCTGTCTTGTTCATGGTAGGTTAGCCTGGAGCACTAAATATTTTTATTGGAAGATAGTTAGTTTAGAATACCGTCATCACTTAAAAACAACTACGGGACGATGGTGTCGATTCTTTGGCCAAAACAACTCTAAAATTCACGAGAATCAGAATCCAAATCGTAAACTAATAAGTAAAATAAGCACAGCAAAATATTAATATTAGAAGCGTTAACGATAGTTTGGTTTTGTTTGTGTTTGGTCAAGTTACAATGGTCACAAAGTACGATAATATGTGATTAAAAAAAATGCAAGACTGCAATGTCAATCAATGCAATGTCAGAATATAAAACCACACAAACAATTTACACACATATATTTTTTTGTATTTTTTCTAGCCTATTAAAGAAAATGTAATTAATGCGATATTTTTTTTTTTTTTTTTCAAAAGTAATTTACGTATATTAATCATAACTGTGCATTATCAGGGCAGAATTTGGCCCTATCCTTTAGTTTTTTCTTGTCAAACGACGTTTTTTTATTCTTAAATTGATTAAAGTGACTATTTATATAGTTTGACAGTATTGATAATAGTTAAGTTACTTAATTTAAAGAAAATCGCAATCTCACTATTCTGAAATTGACGTTTTTTTTACCTAAGTAAGAAAAACAAAGAAAATAGATTGACTTGGAAAACGTTAGTGTCACAGTCACTACAAACTAACAAACCGTGGTTTGGTATAACAGAGAAAATTAAATTATTCTAAATTCAGAATAACTAATGAACTTGTTAATTAAGAGGGAGCAATAAAGAGAATGCAATTAAGATGTTACAGCTATCAAGAAAATAAAATACTTACTAAAGCATTAAGTTTGACGTAAAATTTTAAGGTTATACTGGAGAGTTAAGAGGCCTTAGGCGCGACCTACTGTTCATTATGGTCTATAAAACAAAGTGAAATTATAAAATTTCGCGAAAATTGCAAGGTTTGCACGATAGCCTCGGGGCGGAACTACCGGGCGCTGACATATTGACGGAAAGTCTAACTAATTGTAAATGCATTGAAATATTTTTGTAGAAAACTCAGGGCTCTCTAGTTAAAGAATTTCTTTGATGATAAGTTGATTATCTAGATCTCTTTAACAAACATAGCTATGACGATAAACCTACGCATACCAAACCATCGCCACACATACAAACTCATAATTAGAAGTTAAAATTAATCCCAACTTTCTGAAATGTCTCTAAAAGTGCAGGAGACGTTAAGTACCTACCTGCCCCATAATATTATTTCGGTAGGTATTAGGTATATATCTGTAGCCAACGTTAGTATTAACAAAAGTTATTTTACCAATAAAATGTTTAATTAACCTACATCGTTTTCTGTTTAAACCTGGCATGGTTTCTGTGGTTTTAGCTTACCCTCTTTACAAAAATCCTCTTTAGACGACGCGATTGACGCGGTGGCTAAGCGTTTGGCCTCTGCGTTATGTGTTGCGGATTCGATCCCCGCACGGAACAAATAATGATATGGCCTACAGATAGTTGTTGCGGGTCTGGCAGTTTGTGTTATATGAGTTTAAATGTTTGTAAACGAACCTAGGATACATGAGAAATTCCTAGTCCCACACTAGGAATTTCTTAAGTATCACAACAATTTAAAAAACCTGAGTTTGGAATGTTTATTGACTTTATTAGTATAATGTATATTTAATCAACCCCATAACTTTTCTCAATGCTATATTCTCTTTCCATTTCCATCTGCATTCACACATTCTTAACTAACAAAAATTTCGCTTTCCATTCTCCAAACCAGTAAGTATCATAAGATCATAACTGTGCTTCTATTAAAGCGCTTCGATCTAAGTCAATGTTTGTCTGAAGATAATACGTCGTTGAAAATCTCACGGGATGTTGTTGAACGCCGTTCAGCGCTTAAATAACATGCTGTCAACCATAAAATATAAGTACAAACCCATCAAAGTACTTGAATTATTCAAAGGGTATACTTCCGTTATCTCCCTGTCTTTACTTATACATACTTATCTTCAAACAGTAGGACTGTATTGATTTTCAATGACAGTTTCGATAAAAATACCGTTCAGAAAATGATCAAAATCAAAATATTTGTATTTCACACAGGCGTATATGGGCACCTATAAAACGTCGGGAAAAGGTGCACGGTTCGGGTTGGCCGTTTCCTATGGAGAAGAACCGCCAAGAAACTCCATGGTTACTCTTTTCAAATCATTTGTTTTTACAATATTGTTCTTACAGCGTTAGTACCTAAGTAAGACGGCGTACGACAATAAGCCATTGCTTACTTTATAAAACGTAAAATAAACCATAGTTAACAACAGTCTAAGAATCTACAAGGACATCAATGTCCATTCATTCAATCATAAAATGATAACATGATTTCCTTTTTTAATGGGTTTAGGTAAAGATTTGTGAAGACTTTTCTTTGAAAATTATTTATAGGTAGTGAAAGCTGGCACCGGTGGTCATATTTTTATCCTGTAATAATTCTAAGAACTTCTGAGGAGCTCGTGGCTAAATAATAGTAGCACGCACACGTGCCAGAATGTGGTGAGACCATTGATAAAATTTAAGACTAAGAAGAATTCAAATATATTTGGAAAAATAAATGAATTGGATATTAAATTTTAAAAGCGAGAAATAGAGTAATAAAATTGTAAATCATTTTAGCACAAGAGTCAAACGCGCTGATATTAATTGTATTTGAACATGTATGGTATGGATCTTAAACGCAACGTAAATATTCTGTGTATTTGTATTCAGTAAATTTCCATTGCAAAATACATCTTCTCTTGCAAAAAATGTCATATTTGTCACCCTGAAACAATAAATAAATAATCAACAGTCCCTCTAACTAAGCAATCGGATATCATAACAAAACAAATTTCCCTAAAACAAAGCTTGTGATTGATCATTCGATCGGATATGTATCAACCAATACCTATTAAGGAAGTATTGGAGCTAGATCGCAGTTCTATTGAACGAGGGGCCAGACATCATTAGGTTAATTGAATTGACGATACTATCGTAGAATGGATAAAGCTTATCACAAGTATCGCTGTCACGACGAGATCAATCGTCTGCCTCGTTACTGACTCTAACGATAGCAATCAGAATAAGGGTGGTTTTTTGCCCGTTTTTAAAGTGTTTTCTTGATTTTTATAGGTGTTATTAAGGCGCCGTTAACGCCAAAGGCTCTGTTAGAATCGAGTTAGCATTATCATCAGATAGAATTGAGTGACATTTTTCTAATAAGGACCGATGCACCGAGAAATATTATGACACAAAAACTATGGATCGTCAAAAGTTAGAGCAATTTTTGCTTAAGTTTTTTGGATGAAGACTGACGTTACATTTTTGTTAAGTATGTCTTGATCTTCTTGTCAAATACATGATTAATGAATAAGTAAATGGGTTTGACCTTTTCTCCATTTAAGTATTTCAGACTCAATATTAAAGATAATACTTCTAAACTTCAAGCAAAATCGATGTACATTACATATTTACATTGTGTGTACTTCGCTAAATCCATTAAGAAAAGCGACGTCAGGACACATAACATAACAGTTTTAAGAAGAAGTTATGTGTCATTGTGCCGTCGTTTCATGTTATGAGATCATATCGCTTGAAATGCAAAATTCTGTTCAGATTTTAGAAAATCCTTAGATCGAAAAACTCTCCTTTTAGTCTTGTATCAGCGGGAACTTAAAAAATACTTATACCTTAGCATAATAAAAAAGAATCGTTTCACAGCCTCAGGCGATGCGTCTTGCGACACTACGATGCGACTGGAATACGAGAGTCTTTGTTTGCGTGAAAAACGCGTGTCGCCAAGCCGAAGGTTGGAGACTACAATCTACAACTTGTATCGGAGTTGACTGTTTAGGTTTCCCCAGACACACCTTTATAGGGGAATATTTACTTGCGTAGTAAATGTTATAACCAAATAGACAGTAACATGAATAGCTTCTGAAAATTATATACCAGATACGTTTCATTTTAACATCATTTAGTCATTTTAACACATATAATTATACGTTTTAAAACATTTCTAAATAAAAACATTTAATAAATAAACCTACCGGTATTTAGGGCTCTAGAGAGAGGAACCTAACGATATGAGCCGTATCCAGGAGTACAGTTTTCTGGATTCTCTTGATCCAGCCGTCTAACGAGAGCCTCCTCAGGTGTTAGTCGATTGTTTACGTTTATTGCTATTCACCATGCCTCCTAGCCTTAACTATTCCAATCGTTTCATTAGAAGAAGGTATATGAGAAACCTTGAACACCTCTGGTTCAGAGATCAAATTCGTGATAAAACAGAGACAGTTAACTGATTGCTTACAAAAACCATAGAGACCAAATGCAGTTATTATAAGCAATATTATGCCGTGACAGGTTCGGTTTTAATTGCTTTTAGAAACTCTTGCACAATTATGGCTTGTAAAATAAATAAATAATAAAAAAAGCCTTTATTTCACCTCACTTACAAAAAAGTTTTTTCCTTAGATTACTATGTTATTATTACTTATATCAACATAATAAATGTTTATACTTATAACTACTATTATTTAACTTTACCTTAGATTCTTTCTTTTAACTAGCTAATAATAAAATGTTCATATTTACAAAACTACTATTTTACTTTTCTTAGTATAATATTTACTTAATATTACTTACATATAATTATCTATAATATTGTCTATAACTGCTATTTAGCTAGTTATTGAGGTCCCCAGATTGGGTGCAGGCCTCCTCCAAATATCTCCATCTATCTCTATCCTGTGCTGTTTGCCAACATTTCGGGCCAGCGATTTTTTTAATTTCGTCGTCCCAGCGCAAACAGGGTCTTCCTCTTCTTCTCTTGCCTAGCGGACCTCTCCATATGGTGGTTGCGTAGGTCCATTGTGGCTTGTATTACTTCAAAATATGATCGAATTAAGTTTGTATAAATTACTAGCTGTGCCCAGCGGTTTTACCCACCACTCAGCTCCCAACTATTGTAGCGTGATGTTATACAGCCGATAGCTGTGTATAACCAAACTGTTAGATAGAATACCACTGTAAATTTAAAGCAATTCTAGTAGTTTTTAACCCCCGACGCTAAAACGACGGGGTGTTATAAGTTTGACGTGTCTGTGTGTGTGTGTAAATGTGTATGTGTCTGTCTGTGGCATCGTAGCTGCCAAACGGATGATCCGATTTGAATGCGGTTTTTTTTGTTTGAAAGGTATATCAGTCGAGAGTGTTTTTAGCTATGTTTGGTGGACATCGGTTCAGGTCTTCAAGGTCATCAGGTCGTTTGTTAGGTGTGATAGGAATGTTCCACGCTCAGTTTACTTGCGAGCATATGTAGGATCTGACATTTGAAACATTGATGTCTTCTGGAACCACTGAGCTGGTCTGCTGTTAGGGCTCGAAGATAGGAGACGTAACCCTGGACTGCCTTTTAGTAAACCCATCGAGTTTGGGCTCGTTGAATTTGTCTTAACTAGTTCTCTTTATGTTTCTAATTGACGAGGACCTGGTGCTGGAAATCTGGAACTTCTGAGCTGGTCTGGTGATAGGGCTCGAAGGTAGGAAATGTAAACCTGGACTGCCTTAAAAGGCAGTCCAGGTTTGTCGGGGGACCGCTTTTTACCTTCAAAAATACTTACCTAAATCAAATGATCAATCACAAAATTCGTATTTTAAAACTAAATATGTACACAACTACACCAAATGATACAACAACACTGGACAAAAAATTAAAACAGACGAATAGTATGACTCACAAGATTTACTTGTAAAGAAAGAAGAAGATAAGTAAACAAAATAATATTTAAATTACAACGAAAATGTTAACGTAAGTAACGAATTAAAAAAAAACTTTCTAAATAAATGATAAACAATAATTTTAACCCCCAATCTTAGGAACGACTCAAAAAATTTGTATGAAAAATGACAATGGGATTGAGGACTTCTTAATGTGAGCTTCTAACGTTAGGCTAATAAATTAGAGCGGTCCCCCGACACGACAAAATTTAATCAAAAATTTCATACGTACGGTCAACAGCAGGCCAAGATAACCATTTGCAGTTCAAAATTAGCGGTTATGCCTCCGACATAAAGGTGGCACAAAGTCCCGAGTAGATAGTCTGACATGCTTTAGTTGGTACTTACGTAGTGTTAAAAGTTTTTTTTTTGCTTTTTATAGGGTTTAGCATTTTTAACCTTTTGTCATAATAATTGCGTACTTTTTTTGGGTCGGGGGTGTTTTTAAATTTTTAATTTTATCTTAACGTTGTTGGTTAAACCAAGAACTTGCATCCACAGAAAAAACTGTTGGAATGAATACCACTGTATATTCATGCCAGCCTAGTACTTTTATTATAAAAGGACTAATATTATAAAAGCGAAAGTGAGTTTGATTGTTTGTTTGTTTGTTACCTCTTCACGCTTTAATGGCTAAACCGATTTTGATGAATTTTGGTACAGAGGTAGTTGGGAACCAGGAGACGGACATAAGCTATTTTTAAAAAAAAAAAGTGGGATGTGAGGGAGAAAGAGGGAAGAAAAGGGAAAACTTAGCGTTGCTATTACAAATCAATAAGGCGCAAGGGGAACTGTGTTACCCCGAATTTAACGCGAGCGAAGCCGCGGGCAGAAGCTAGTTTATTATAATTCATTCAAATCGATCCAGCCGTTTAGTTGTAGTTAGTTATTCTAGATACTGATTGCAGCACCAACTGTCGGGCTGATTTGTAAATCTAAACCATCCAGGGCACCACCCAAACACATACAAAACAAAAAAAAAACATTTAAATCGGTCCACCCGTTTAGAAGGAGTTCAGTGACATACACGCGTACAGCAATCTGATCTTCTTTTTGCAATCAGATCATTCATCTGACGAGATCAAGACGATTCGGCAAGTACTTATCACGAACTAGAGATATCCAGAAACAAAAGAAAATCAAAATCAATTTGAATCTTTCACATCACATTTTCGGACCATTCCCTTTTTCAATATAGAATGTGGTTTGTCGGCTGCCCATATTAAATATCGTGAGAGACCCTGAAAGCAGTACCTTCGTCAAGTGGGGCCACTCTTGACGTTGCACAGAATCTTTTCAATTTGATCCGGGACCCTGATCAGACCTATATTAAGTCTCTAGTGCCTGATTTGCATGAAACTTATTAAAAATAAAGTTATAAGATCCTTCGACCTCAATGTGAAGAATAAATTATTGTGTCTATTAAAGATTTATTAAGGTTTAGTTTTATCAATTGTAGTTTATTTAATAGGTCTTTAAATATGCGAATTCAAATTAATGTGGTAAATTTTCTAGTACATAGCTATAGTAAGAAATAATTATTTTTTGTAATAAAACATCACTTCTGCCCTTAGAGATTCTGTAGAGGTGTTTTTTTTATGAATCATGAGGCAGCTCGCAGTTCAACCTAGGAGGTTGTCGTTTGCTTAACTGGGCAATTCCTGTGGATGCCTTGAAATTAAGGCCCCCAGCCAGGACCAGTAGTTTACAAACTAAGAGACTGCACGCTAAGGGCACCCCCTATGGGGTACGAGCCTCGGCTTAGGGCGTCGCTGGGGGAGGACAGCAAGTGACAGACTGGATCTGAGTGATATTCTGTAGAGATTAGGAAACAACACCTACATATCGACAGTTATATTTAAGTCCAATGCTATAGGGAGTGAGCCTATGGCCATAAGTGCAGATTCCACGTTCAACAAATAACGAACTAAAATGAAATGGTTTCTACTTAAAATTAACGTCAGCAAATATATGAAACTTCAGATTCCTGCAGGCTGAACAATATTCGAATTTCATACAAAGCTTAACTGGTTTTATCTTAGAGCACTTGATAATCTCGACACAGTTACTTTCGAAGTACATCTTTATCGCTTCAGATAAGTTGAAAGCGAGCACAAATTTTCTCCAACATAGAGGAAGCTGGGAATAGCTCGAGGACAAAACATAACAGAGAAATGTTCAAAGTTACAGTCTAGATTCCACTGTATAATGTCGACCCAATGACTTGAAAGTTTCCAAGGTGACTTGACTTTGCACCCTTAGGAAGTAATCTTACAAGGCCACATATGAGTTTAAATGTTGCAAACCATAAAACACCCGGCTCATCACAAGGTTTACACCGTAAATTTAAAAGGCTTTATACGTGGGTTTGTAGGGCACCCCTCCATTACCATAAAATTACGTGATATCACTTTCTTTTGATGTGTCGTAAAAAATAAAAACGTGAGCAGCACAGGGAACTTTTTAGGCTCACCCCTTGCGGTGTTGTTAATTAAATTTAAAATGTTACCATGCTGATTTAGGTAAATTCATGACTTAACTGAGGACTCAGGTATTTTGGATGGCTCACTATTTGCATAATGCATTCGATTTTGCTTCAGCTTTTCTGAATTAAGTTAAATAGCTTCGCGCTCTGAAAATACCACAAAATTCTAGAACTAATCAAGTTATTATTTCAATAGGTTGACTTACGGGCTCAACAACAGGCTCTGTGAGTACGCGAAAAAGCCCGTCGCAGATCCCTTAAGAGTTCATTCACCTGGTCCCATATGGCAGGACGATACTGCACTTCCACAATTACTCTATCTGCATCGAAAAAAAAAATCACAACTTTTTCCAAGTGTTACTGACCAACTGAACTGAACAAGTCCGTGTGTGTGGTAACACACACGGACTTGACAGGCGGTAGCTGGTGAGCCCGAGACGTGTACTTCGGAGTTGCGGGTTGTTCGAAAGAGATACCCGGCCCCGGACCATAAAGAGCAAAAGAAGGAACATGGGTGGGTTTTAGTCAGTACAAGTATGACACTCCCCAGAGCTCCCAGAATTATTGATTGATTGATATGATGATTTTTGTATCTACTTTTGTATGAACCTCGCGGGCATCTGTTTAAAGCAGTTTCAGCACTTGCAGGTAGAAGAAGTACAATAATACAGTCTTTTAACGTTGTATGCTCATATATTACTCATAAAGATCCGCTTTAATAGTGACAACAAGACTGAAAAAACAATAATAAGGATATTCTTCATACAAAATGCAACATCATCCATCATCCTCTAATTCAGATCAAAAAGTGATCCAAACATAAATCATTTTCGACACCCCAATTATTAACGTGAAATAGTAATTTGTCAGTCGTACCACGAATGCAAATAGACCACGAGCGGTGCGCACGCGTCGCGCATAGGGTCCTTAAAAAGGGCGTGCGTGTCCAGCTAAATGTGTTTGATATCGCCACCCGCATATTGTATTAGGGTGTGATGAATGGGTGCACGTGGATGAATTGTAGTTAACTTTATGATAGAACACACATGGACACACACCGGGAACATCATAAGAAGCGAAGTCTAGATGTACTGTGGAGCACTTCTGCTTAACCTTTTTCTTTTGCTTTTTGCACATGGAAAATCATCAAATAACTTTGCGGGGGCGGGTCGTCAGACTTGTACTAACTAAAACCCAGCCTTTTTCCTTGCCCTTTATGTTCCGGGACGCGGTATCTTTTCGAAAACCCGCAACCTCGGCAGGTGGTTTCCCTGGCAGGCCCCTCTGCGTTAACATTTCTTTTCGCATGGAACACTAACGCGCCGTCGACCCGGCCTGCCATTACTGGACGGACGGAAGGACGGTGAGGACAGATATGAGTGGTGTTAAGTTAAGTAAAGCATTTAGGTCTTTGCTTTTTAATGAAAAGTGGTAATGAAAGCAAGAAAATTGTATAAAATCTGGTTCTTCTAACCTGTCAGCCACATGTATTGCTGTGGAGTTTGTTCCCCCACTTCTTTTTCACATCTTGAAAACTAGGAAGTGGCGAATGACGTGCGTTTTGGGTGACTGTCTCTTGTGATTTGATAGCAGTTTCAAGGAAATTGCTTGCTTTACTTTTGAAACTCTACTCGCCGCCTTCAAATATGCCATGCATGTGACCAACTTTATTATAGGCCACTCTTTAATGAAGTTGGTCACATACAATGTCACATTACACTAGGTGGTTTACAATTTACTATCCGACAGTGGGATACAGAACACACACTTCTGCAAAGACTGATTCTGCCATGCCTATGTATGTTTATAAGTTCCAAGTATAGTTTTATAAGCCAAAACTTAATTGGATACTTTTAAGTTCTAGCTTATTTAAAACTTAATTACAGGTACCCAACTACCTTGAATATGTGTGTGAAATGTAAAGTAATTACGAAACATGTTTACTATGCTTAAAACTTTTATGTAATTTGGCTGCTTGTGGTTAATTTGGCCATGATGGGTTTAGCTTGGGTTCCACGGCTCCTAATTTGTTTTTTAATTACTTTACGGAAAGGTCAAGTTTAGAAAAAAACGTTAAAAGGAGGAACATGTCCTTTAACATTTTTTAGGTTTGCATTTGCATACGTTTTCTAGTAGGTAAGTTATTTTCTTTTAAACGCTTGTGATTAAATGAGTGTGGATGTTGATGTATGGAGAGGACGAGCAAGGCCATTATGATATGAACGAGAAAGGTGTAACTGACGCTGTGAAGACTGATAGGGGACAATGGAAGAAGAAAACATTTGCGACCCCTTCTTAGATGAGTCTGCCCTAGAGCGTAAACGTGTTATTGCTGGACGCTACTGAAAGTGGCAAACTTGTCGAATTTAAGGGTTTGATTAATTAAATTTAACGCAAATGTTAATAATTTGCTAACTGACAGCGTTTCTTCAGGACAATTTTTTCGACGCTATTTTTTAATTTTATTTATAAGTGTACTTATTTTAGATAAAAAGTTGACAAAAAAAAGTTTATATCACAATTAATGAAGTTGCCTATCGTAGGTCGCAGTCTACTGCTAGATGTAAATTACTCCCACACGAATGATTTTTACATTGCTATAAAATTGAATCATATTATCGTTACTTATGGATCATATTTCTAGGTCACGTGTCAACACTTTATGGGAACGGTGACCTGATGATAATATTTTATTGACACTCCGATGCCAAATCGTTATATCGATGTAAGGCCATTTTATGACTTGAAATAAATGTTTATGAGTGTAACGGCCACCAATATCTTAAAGGTCGCTCTGATCTCGTGAATTGACACTAGGGGAATTCACAAAAAAAAAAAACCGGTCAAGAGTGAGTTGGATTTGCACTCCAAGATTTCCATACAAACTTGCGACTTAAACGGCCATAGGTTTTAACTGCAACTTAGAGACACTAGGAATTTCTCTTGTACCGTGGGTGCGTTTATAAATATTTAAACTCACATACACAAACAGTCAGACCCGAAACAACTATCTGTAGGCCATACAAATATTTGTTCCGTGCGGGGATCGAACCCGCGAGACGCAGCGCAGCAGTTGATCACTCAGCCACTGCGGCAATCGTGTCGTCATATTGTAAAGCATATGGTTTTAATTTCAACTCGATAGCTCCACACGTTTTCAAGATATTTGATCTTGACAGACAAACAGACGGACAACAAAGTTATCCTATAAGGGTTTCGTTTTATCTTTTTTTCAGGTACGGCACCCTAAAAAGTTCGTAGTCGTCATATTTTTTATTTTTTTATTATTTATTCGGTAAGTGCAAAAACTCACAACTAAAAAAAAAAAAAAATATTTTACTTATTCAACTGGCCTACATTACAATTTTCTATAACTAACAAAACGTATAATCGTTGGCATTCACTCACACGCTACCTCTAATATTATCGCTTGTAAAAACAAAACTCGAAAAATTCCCATACAAGCTACAACGGCTGTTTGCATCGTAAATAATAATTTGCCAAAAACGACCTTATAAAGTACAATTTGGTCTTGTTTTAAAATTTTTCGCCTAAACGAAAAATAAAATCGTCGCACATTAAGCAAATAAAGGTTAACTTAAAATGGTAATTGGAATGCTGTCACGATATCCACGAGTAAATATTGTATGCAAATATGTAAATAAAATTTTAAACTTTCAGTTTAAAGGGACAGTTTTATTTGGCGTTTTCCAATGGTTGTAACACGCAGCGCTGGCGGAATACGTCAACTTTATCCGTTGACGCAATGAATAGAATTTTAAAGTAATTCAATAGAGTCCAATTAAAACTATTACGTTTGTTTTTGGTCTTTTTTTTAAAACGTTGTCCCATAATAGGAATTTCTCCTGTACTGTGGGTGCGTTTACAAACATTTAAACTCACATACACAAACAGCCAGACCCGAAACTACTACTACCTGTAGGTCATACAAATATTTGTTCAGTGCGGGGATCGAACCCGTGACACGCAGCGCAGCAGTCGATCGCTCAACCACTGCGCCAGCCGCGCCGTCAAAAAGAAGATTACGCTAAGAATGCGTTTGTTTATAAAATTAACTATTGTAATCTTCTCTTAACTTTGATTAAATAGCCAGTTGGCAGTATTTTAACTAAAAAAACGATATTGTTGGGTTTTAAAGTACCCAACAATGTAGTTTTAATTAAAAGGTATAGATTTCACCAAGTCAAAAGCATCAATATTGACTCTTTTGTCCCATTCATAGCACAAAAAAATTAAATGTCAAAAATAGCTTCCAAAATACACATGATTACGTTCTTAACAAAACACCCCTGCAAGGGCTGAAGAGCTCATCATACACAATATGTACCATTTAATATATTTTATTATCCTGTGAGCAACTCTTATTCATCCCTCTAGAAAAACAATAAAATCCATACAAACACTAGCAGTCTGTTTCCCTATAAAACCCAATATATTTCTTGAAAACGGGATTTATGTCAATGAAGTTGAAAATCGTCCCCTCGGCAGCGCATATCAACACGTCAATATATCAGATCGGGCCCGCCATTTGTCAGCCATTGCTATTTATAGGGTAGATACGTTGCCCAATCGATAGGCTGCGATGTATAGGGAATATGTTCAGTACATTTGTACTGGATAGTTTGAATGTTTGGTGCATGTGTACTTAGTGCTTTGATGGGTTAGTGCCTTGGACAGGATGATATTTTTAGAAGCCATGTTCGTGAGGAAACCTGGAATTATAATGAATGTAGTAAGCGTAGTGATCAATGTTCGCCACTTCTATGTATTAGAAAATGCCTGCCCAACGGTGGGACAGAAATAGGGTAGTATTTTTAAAATTAATAATTAATATTTGAATTACTTTGTTTATTAATTACAACCAAGTTTTATTATTTACATTTTCAATAATTTCTTAACAATATTATTGTTTTTAATAAGTACATTATATATTTTGCAAAAAGGGCAGTATCCTGTGTGTTAAGGCGCTTTCTGACTATTTTGTTATATGTATTTTATTTCGTAGGAAGGAAGAAATAGGGTTACATCCAGCTTAGGATACAGAAAGAAAAGTTATATAGTATATTTTCAAGAATTCAAATAATAAAGAATTAACAAATATATTGACTTGGCTCGAGAGGTTATTGACATGTGGGATGTGGACTCAGCGATCATTGTGCCGATATTCGTTACAGCCAATGGCTTAATTGCCAAGAGCCTCAACCAACACCTAAAGAGGCTCTCATTAGGAAGCTGGATCAAGGGTTCCATACAGAGAGCGGTACTTCTGGACACGGCTCGTATCGCTAGGAGGTTTCTCTCTCTGGAGCCATGACGCCGGTAGCTTGGAACCTGTTCCCGATAGCGGTGGGCTACTGTTTATAATATGTGTGTTACTATGTTTTTATTTATTTGAGTATACAATAACAGATAAATAAACTAAATTAAACTAAAATTATTAAACATACCACCTAACTTATAGATAAATTAAAAAATAGCGTCAAAAAATTCGTCCTCAACGTATTCGTCATCAACTGATATTATATTATACCGCACGTTACCCAACACAATAAATTACCATTATACAAAACATAAGATTTATCACCGCAAACTTGTTATCTACAAACTAATACACTTCGCAGAGCACATAACACCAATAGTTGGTAATAGCCATTATCACGTGCCCAGTGCATTAATCTCTCATCTGAAGTAATCCACTATACCAAGATAGGGTATCGGCTATTCTGTTGAGGCGTGCCGGACTAGAACGGCCAATGCCGGAATTGGGACGGTTTCATAATGGACGATGTGTCATTTTCGATTGTGTGCACGCGAACTCAGGTTTGACTGCAAACGGTTTCTAGTAGAAACGTGAGCCAAAGAGGTTTGTTTGTTTGTTCTTTACACTGTAGAGACTGATACATTTGGGCTGGTGGCCCCAAGCGCTATTGATAGTATCAATTTCCAAATTGGCCAAAGTATTATTGAGTTCTGTCGTCAAGTTCTTTTCAGTAGCAGCTTAAAGTCAAGATTAAATGCCTTTTTGATTGCAGTTGGATAAGTCTCCCATGTATTAATTTTCAGTGGTTAATACACTACTGCTGGCTGAGTGTCGCTGGTTCAATTTCACACGGAAGAAATATTTGTATGGCCTACAAATAGTTGTTTTGGGTCTGGCTGTTTATGTATGTGAGTTTAATTGTTTGCAAACGCATCTACAATACAGGAGAAATTCCTAGAGTGAGGCCTATAATTATTTAATTACTTGCAGTGAAAATCAATCAATCAAGTAATCGGCGCTGCAAATATTTAAATTCGAAATCATTCCTTCTGTCAATTTTAAATGCATGTCAGTTTAGATGTGGGTAGTTACCCACTTTCATAATATTCGCCGCACAATATCATGTTTTGTTCTTTTTATATCATTGCGTTTTCTCGACATGCGTGTGTCACTAGCAAGATTCAGCAGAATACCAGCTTCAGGTAGTCTTCCTGGCATTGAGCTGAGCTGGACTCCTATTTGGTGCAATCTTGAGGCACACACCGCCCAGTAGTAGTGTAGGCGACCGTTATAAATGCATGTGATGTGTCTAAATGCCTATATGTCAATCTAACTTCTACTTACTTTTTTTTAATCTATTGCTTTTTTTCAGTTTGGTATTTTTGTGTTAATTCCGTGTTTATTGTGTCTTTTGTTGCATCAAATAAATGATTTATCTATCTATCAGTTTTAGATAGTAACATTAATCCATCACTCGATTGCCTCCTAAGCTCCTGTGCCTAGTGGTACGACTGTTGAGTATGAGGGTTCGATCCCCATGTTGAGTAAAGTGTTATTAGGTTTTCCATCAGAAATTAACAGTAGCAGCCACGAAGGCTAGATCTGTGCTCGGTTGACGGCAATAGGCTCACCTCTTTTAACATGGGACCTAAACACAACTGCCGAAATTTGAGTGTATTATTTTGTACACTTCTGCTTTACTCTTCAAGGTTTTTTTTGCCGATGGGAAATCATCAAATAACTTCCCCCGCTCTGTGCGGAGCAGGTGAGATTGTCAGACTTGTACTGGACTAAAACCCGCCCATGTTTCTTCTATTGCCCTTCCGGGGCCACGGTATCTCTTTCGAACAACCCGAAACCCCGGCAGGCGGTGGCCCTGGCAGGCCTCTCTGCTTTACTGACATCTCTTTGAGGCGCGCGTGGAACACTAACGTGCCGTCGACACGGCCTGTCGTCAATAGACGGACGGACGGTGAGCTACCCATTGCTCACTATCTACAGTCTCGCATCTACGGTGGCCGGGAGTCGTCTTGCGGCGCCTTTGAGGTTCTCTTCCTCAAACGCCCGCCCACCTCCTTCGCTACTGCCTCGAAGAAGGAGGTGACCGATTCCCATTCTACAACAAGCCTGTACTCTTCGGGGATTACAGGCGTATTGTTGTATGTGTAATTGTGTATATTATTATATCCCCGCAAAATCTATAACTTAGCTAACCAAAGACCCGAAACACAAATAGCACCTAACACTAGCAAGTTCCTAATTCCCACATAAGTACTGAGATACAATACACAGATATCGTTTATGGTCGAGATGGGCGCCTCTGATAATTATACAGACTCGGTAATTGATCACAACTCATACAACAGTCGTTAGTCTATTTAGATTTGGGTCGCATATATTATTTGTGATAATAACGTGTGGAATATGTTTTGTTTCATACTGTTTATCGTTTCTATTGAATCTATTGGTTTATTATATTTGGAAATGATTTTATCAGTGTTTGTAGTTATTGTGGCCATCAATTTTATTGGACTATACTGTAGACTTTTGGTAATAGTTTTTGATTATTTTTCTGAATCAATGCCATTGCGTATGCTGCAATCAAATAGACACCATCCTACTTGAATGAATAATATTATTAATGCGAATGTTTGTGAGGATGGATGGATGTATGGATGTTTGTTACTCTTTCAAGTCAAAACGGCTGAACGGATCTTGTTGAAATTTGACACAGAGCTAGTTCATAGTTTGGAAACATAGGATTTTTTTTTTCGTTCATCACGCGGGCGAAGGCGCGGTCTAGTTATTTATATTAGAAGCGTAACTCTATACTGAACTGTTAGGTTTTCCTCAAAAACATATCGTCAAAAAATCCAATAAAATTCATACTAATTATTAAATTGAATGTATTCGCCGTACTGCGCTCTACAAATAGCCGCTCAAGTGCCAGTAATAAATTGAAATACTCAAAAATATTATGTCAGATTTTTCTACTTGTTGGAACACAAGCAAAAATGCGTAAATAAAGCAAAAATTGAAATCATATTTCATTTAATTTTTTTTGCAGAGTTGAAATATTTTTTCATAAATGTATTTTTACCGAATATCTTTGGACATATTGTTTATTTTGGTAGTGAGTGATTTTTGGATATGTGGAATCTCGTATATGATACGATATAATTGAAAAGAAACTGGTGTAATGAAGAACATTCTGACAAGACAGAAAAATAAAAGGCATTAAAATATAGGCTATTAACGCCTCCTCGCTTCAAGGCTAGTCGGCGCGGTATTAATTATGTATAAATGATTAACAGTGGGTATTTTGTTGCATAGAAAACAATATTTATCATTTATAATAAGCAACATATTCCTTTCCCCTATAAAACAAAAACAATACATGCGTAAACCCAATAAATACCCTTACAAAACACCAAAAGACGGAAACATTCGTCGAAAACCAACAAGTCGCAATTACAACCCTAAAGATTAATCAGGAAACGCCCAAGTAAGCGTTTAACCAGTCCAAATTGCTGCAAAAGGTACACCAACATTGTGATCAATTAAGTTGATAGCCGATTGAGTACCCCACTTTGCTATACCTATGGGTACCTACGCGTTGTGGGTGCGACCGCAAGAACCCCAAATTCCTGGCTGATACTTGAAACGGAACTTTAATTGTCTCCGCAGTAGGATGTAGTTTAACTACAGTTTTCATTTAAATAAATAGGTTGTCTTATTGTGTAGTTTAATGTAGGAAACATAGTTGTTGTATGTAATGGTATGTGAAAGGCTTTGTCTCCAAGATGTTTGCTATACATACAAAGTCAACAGCAGTGCAGTCCGTCTCAAATCTGTGTGGTGCTTAACACGTGGCGGGTATCTTTCATTTAGTTGACCCTCGTTTATTTGTGTCTATGTCAAACTACAGTCGTGATGGCCCAGAGGTTTAGCATTGTGACTTTTTCAATTCATGTGTACTTTCTAAAAGTTTATCTATGACATCACAGACGTTGGTGAAGAAAAACATGGTAAGGAAACCTGGTCTTCTAATTAATATAAGTCTGGAATCGCCAACCCGTCTTGAGCAAGCGTGGTGATCAATGCTCGTGCTTACTCTGTATGAGAGGAGGTCTTTGCCCAGCAGTGGGACAGTTATAAATTAGTATTATTATATCAAACTTCACATATTCGATAAACACAGAGAGTGAAAGGTGGAGTTCCATTCTATGTTTTTTTTATTGTTGAAAGCAAAATTGCTAACAGAAAGCATTTATTCATTCTGCTTTTGTTAGTTTTAGGTTACCAATCAGCAACCACACTAAAAAAATCGTGTGATATCCTACATAATCACCTATAGTAGTTTGACAAGTCATTGTAGCAAGACATTGGTCCCCGAATCGTAACAATTCGATTCGATCAACACTTTCACGGTACATTTCCTCAAACATTATCTTATTCATAGAAAAATTCCTGATCTGTTCCTGTTTTACTAGCAAGTCATATATGCCTCCCGCCATTAAGGGGTGCAAGTAGCCGCGGTGCCAATTACTCTCAGGAACACCAACATCCTAGGGGTGGGCGAAATAAACCATAACATTCATGAAAGGGATAGTGTCGTAGTACATACAATCGGTGCCAATAAAACAGCGAGACCCCACGCAATAAGCAAAGGAGAAATAGCGCGGAAACGGTAGGGGAAACAGTATTAATACTTATGGTTAATTGTGTCGGGGTTACGCGGGTATAAGATGATGCTGCTAGAAGTTATGGGAATGATTGTGGGTTGGTAAGGTTTTGGAAACAAATAAACCAGAATAACAAAAGTTAAAGTCTTCAAGAATGTTAAGGTATATTTATTTTATATTTTCCTCATCAACAATTAAATACTCGTCTACAAAGTTAGGAGATACATTAAATAAACTAAAGAAATTGGTAAACTTGTCTATGTGTACCAATTTCTTAAAAGTAAGCACATCATGCATTACATTAATGTTGATTGATGCTGAGTGCGTACGTACTTAAAACTAGAGGAGTTCAAAGCTACTCCCGTCAACAAACAATTACTGTAACGGCCTTGGCTTGGCTCAAAAGTAAGTCAGTCCTAAGCTCACGAACAATAATGTAAGACAGTCACAAAGTTAAAATGTTAAGAAAAACACAAAAAGTATTTTGTTGGAAAACAAAAACCTATAAAATAAATCGCCAGAACAGAAAGAAAAATCACCAATAAAAATTAATAAAACAGACACAACACTACTCCAGCGCAATTTTAGCGCTCATCCACTGAAGGGTGACTGTGCTTCCCTTTAAGACGTGTTCGGACTAGAAAACGAGTCTCCGAGGTGAGATGCGCACAGTTCATTACAAATACTGCAAACGAACCAAAGAATTTGATGCTTATCAATTGTGTTATCGTTTACAAGTGTCGCAGTAGAAACGCCATGAAAATAATTATTGTGTTCATGTGTGTAAGAGTTGTGTTGACAATGTACATTGTTAAAATGAATATTGTTATTTTGGTGAGGAACTTGTTTGTGTCGTTGTTAGTTTCAACTGTTATTGTCTGGTTTTGAGATCTATACCTTATATCTGCGTTGTTTTTTATTTATCTTTTAATGAAAATGTATTTTCTGTTTGTCATTTTTACCTGTTATTAGTTTATTCATTTGTAAGATTAGATTATTTTGTGTATTGTATGTATGGGCCTTCGATGCCTGAAATAAGTTGATGGATTGATTTTATCATTAATATCAATCCATATAATGTCCAATTTTGAACATTAGCAATTGGCTAACTTCAGTGACTGTGTCAATTTGCCTTAATTTTATTGTTTCTGACAAAGACTGGTGGTCTCATTTGGATTTTCAGTCACAACCCAAAAAACACTATAGGGCTTCACAGGTGTCATTTCAATATAGCTGCTATATCCAGTTCAGACAATACAAACAATTACATAGAGGTGTCCTATCGCAATTGGCACTCCATAGAAATGTCAATAACAGATATTCGGTACAGGTCCCAACGTAACGCCTTGCGTAAAACAATGTCATATCGAGTTCGGTATCAGTTCAATACATTGCATGAAACTAATACGTAAATTATCAGTTGATTAATTGTTCTCTTAACCGCCACGGTTTGTTTTAATTAATTAATTCATCTATTAAACTCTTGTTTATGCTTTTACTGTGGACGTTCTTAATGCTCGTGTTTCTACATCGTTCTCACATGTATGTTTAATCTCAACATGAATGGTGTATCCATAATTTTGTAAAAAAAAATGTTTTAAAAGAGTGTCCATGGAGTTTCTTGCCCATTCTTCTCCATAGAGATCTACGCTTTGGAATGGGCACCTACAGTACTTTCGCAAGTTATTATGTCTTGTGACAGGGACTGTAGCAGCATCTTTTTATACTATGCTAAGCTATAATTGAGGGCTCAAAATCAATGTGGTACCATAAACGTGCAGTAATGCACTTTGCTGAATCCACAATATCCTTACGTCGTATCATATTGTTTTTGACATTTAAAGTGCCTGTAATGGTCTAATTGAAATAAATGCTTTGAGTTTGAGTTCCAGTATTATTCTGCCATGTGTTATGCCTACAAAATTAGTGAACTCTGAGATGACGGCACATACAAATATAAGTACCTAAGGAAAATATATAGCGCGCTTAAACGACCCCTTTTTTAGTGATGTCAGACTATGTCAATTTATTCAAAATCATTTATTTCAAGTAGGCCAGTTACAGGCACTTTTGAACTGTTGAAACATTGACAACAATAAAAATGAAGCTACAGTCCCAGTCACAAGGCATAATAACTGTGAAAGTACTGTAGTTGCCCATTCCAAAGCGTAGATCTCTATGGAGAAGAATGGGCAAGAAACTCCATGGACACTCTTTTAAATCAAAATATTGTTACAAAACCATGGTTACATCATTCGTGTTAAAGTGGTAAACTATGTGAGAACGATGTAGCAAGACGTGCACATTAAAAGTGTCCATAGTAAAAGAAAAATAATTTCAAAAATACATAATTAAATTAAAAAAAAGCTGTGGCAACTGAGAGATGACCAGTCACAACTGACAGCGCCCGTTCACGAACATGACGCATAGATCAGCACCATTCAACTCAACCATTTTGAAGGGAACTAAATGATCTGACACATGCGCCACCATCAGCGAGACATTTGAGTGAGCATGACATGCTTTCAACCGCCAGAGCAAATTAGTCAAGAAAAGACGTAGGTTTCCATTGAATGATAGCTTTGTAGTACATAGTACTCACACAATTTGGGCTATGCGATTATATAATGCAAAAAAATTGAATCTATACAATGCAAAGATAGTTGTACAATCTT
Source organism: Ochropleura plecta (assembly GCA_905475445.1). Taxonomy (NCBI): domain Eukaryota; kingdom Metazoa; phylum Arthropoda; class Insecta; order Lepidoptera; family Noctuidae; genus Ochropleura; species Ochropleura plecta. Next base: position 11,672,427 of record FR997731.1, on the reverse strand, counting down.
CAGCAGCTCCAACAATACTATTGAATGCTATCAATTTATTCGCCCCTGTTCTTGTGGAGCAGGACCGACATTGAGCCAAGCATTTTTGTCAGTAATATAATCGTCCAACTTATAATATGCTTGTTTACATAGTGTGCGTTTAATGCATGTTTTAAATTTCGTCTCACTCAGTTCAAGGATACTTTGTGGAATTTTATTATAGCACCTTAAACAGTACCCCATGAAAGATTTGTCTACTTTAGCGAGTCTGAAGCCCGGTTGAACTAATTGGTTCCTATTTCTGGGATTGTAATTATGTCTGTCACCTCTTTTACCAAAAAGATGCAGATTTTTTCTTACGTACATTATGTTTTCATAAATGTATTGACAGTGTACTGTCATGATGTTAATGTTCTTAAACAGTTCCCTTAGAGAATCGCGCCTACGGAGATTATATATTATGGCTCTTATGGCTCTTTTTTGCAGAATAAAAATAGACTCGATGTCTGCAGCCCGTCCCCATAACAAAATGCCATAAGACATTATACTATGAAAGTAACTAAAATAAACCAGTCTCGCGGTATCAGTAAATTGACGGATTTTTCTAACAGCATACGCTGCTGAACTTAGCCGCGTCGCAAGGGATGTTAAATGGGAACCCCATTGAAGCCTTGAATCAAGCGTAATTCCCAGGAAAACCGTTTTATCTACGAATTCTAGTTTCTCTTTATTCAATTCTATATCACAATCATTACTTTTAACATTCGGTAAAGCGAATCTTATGCATTTGTTCTTTTTTTCATTTAATACTAAATTGTTTGCTGTGAACCAATTATGGACCTCAATTAGGGCATCATTCACGCCATCTAGATTTTGGGCCCGTCTATTTATCTTAAAAATTAGGGAAGTGTCATCAGCAAATAACACTAAATTTTGAGACTCATTTTTTAATACGCAGGGTAGATCATTAATGTATACTAGAAAGAGAAAGGGACCTAATATTGAGCCTTGCGGAACTCCAATTTTTACTTTTAAACCCTGTGAATTAACACCATTTATTTGTACTAACTGTTGCCTATCACTCAAATATGATTTTACCAAACTAAGAGCAAGATTACCTAGTCCGTAATGCTCAAGTTTCAAAAGTAATGTGTCGTGATTTACGCAATCAAATGCTTTAGAGAGGTCACAAAAGATTCCTATGGCGTCTTGGGACTCTTCCCACGCAGAAAATATGTGCTTTAGTAGAGTTACACCGGCGTCAGTCGTACAACGTCCTTTGGTGAAACCATACTGTTGGTCGTGAAAGATTTTGTTGGTGTTAAAATGATTGAGCATCTGATTAAGCATTACTTTTTCAAATACCTTGCTAAAAACTGGCAACACGGATACAGGTCTATAATTATTCGTATCTTTACTGTCCCCGGACTTGAAAAGAGGTATGACTTTACTGTATTTCATCAAATCAGGAAAATCTCCTTGGTCCACACACAAATTAAAAATTAAGGCTAAGTATGGAGCTACTGTCTCAACTATGGATGTACAGACTTTGATAGACATTCCCCACAGATCTTCGGTCACTTTGATTTTTATTTGCCGGAAAGCTTTAATAACTGTAATAGGGTTTATATGTTTAAATTTAAATTCAGCCGGGCAGCCAGATACATTCGCCTTAAGTAAAGCAATTGAGACGTCAGGTGACGAATTTAGAGCTTCTGTAGTTTTTAATGGTATATCGGTAAAGAAATTTACAAATTCTTGAGCCACTTCCTGATTTGAGCTTTTAGGACCACATGCTGTTTCTAATATATAGGTAGTGTCACGTATTTTATTTCTGTTCTATTTACATGAGATGGAAACATATAGATAGATACTTGCTTGGCTTTTCGGTAGTTATGTTTAAGTCCCATATAATAGAGAGCAAGCCTATTGTCATCAAATGGGCACAAAACCAATAACAATATGCATGCTCTGTAGTCGAGATTCGCAATCACTAAACCAGCGTGACTGTCGGTTGGTGTGTAGATTCAATTGAAACTGTCAAGCAGGAAACGTTTTCAAGATTAAAACTCTGACTGTGTTGTTATAATACAATACTGGCCAGTACTAATTCGAGAAATGATGTAACTACTCATCAATACCCCTCCTCACGTACCACAATCATTAGTTTTAACTACACATACTACTTATAAACGATTAATTATTCACTGCCAACGTTTTTCCCACAACTTTCGGCTCCAAGAAATGTTGGTAACTCGGTCTTAAGTTCATACAATACGTTTCAATTTCTTAGAAGAGTATGCACTATGGGAGAGTGAAGGGGAATCTTGACAATGTGTTAAATTAGTTGTCTACGTGAGGTTCATCTATACAGCTTACATTAGACTTAGTACGTGCGACGCACTCGTAATATGAAATGAAAATAAATAGTTTATTATGCCATTCTTCATAAAATAAACTTGGAGAATATTAGGCTACATTTTTCTTCGTGTATATAGTTGTTTTTTATATTCTTTTATTCATCAATGTCTAAGTCAGTTGTGAACACTCGACAGTAAATAAAAAGGTAATATTTCTGTTGAAGTCACATCATATTTATTTTCTGGTAGAGTTTGTTTTCCAATATTCCATGTAGGTAACGTGTGAGTAATTGGTTTAGAATCAACAACGGACAAAAGCTGAGGTAAAAAAAAGTTTTATGTCAATAACAGCTTTGTCAATGATTAAAAAACTATTTTATTATTACATACTTTTATTTAGCCCACTCGTGCGTAATATCACATATTAAATAAATAAATAAAATATAGTGTAAAAGTGTGTGCGCAGAAACAGGTAGAGTCTCTGGTCTCTCACTCTCAAAGTCCAATGGGACAGCCATCCAACATGACTGGAGAGAGATCAGGTGCAGGAGCAAAGGCTTTACATTCTTTCTGATGCACAGGATGTTTTACCGCCATTTTTCAAACTCCGGGCTGCTACTACTGTGATATTCCTAAAGGAAAAACCCAATAACACCTTGATTCCGGGGTCGGGACCCCGGAATCGGACCCAGGACCCCATTATCAGCAGTCGCGCTTGCCACCGCGACACCAACGTAGCAGTCAATGATTCAGACTATAACCTAGGCCCAAACCATAATTTTGTGCCAAAAATTTGTAAAGTAAATTGTACTAACAAAACTAACTGTACAAAAACTACTACTGTAACTATACAAAAAGAGACAAAAATTTGGAAATGCAATGCTTCATTAATATAAACAAACTGACAGAATCTCTAAAAGCAGTTTAGTAAATCATTTGACACTGGCCAAGAGACGTAGGTCTCCCTAAAAAATATTTGTCTATACCACAAGATTGAAGTTATAATAATTTTGAAATGTTAAAGCAGAAGTGCCAGGCATCTTGTCGCTACAATTTTCTCAAGAATCTGTGACCTATTGAGTTGCCAAAGAGTAGCTCTTTTAACCACGTAAACAATCTCCAATAGCATTCATGCCACCGCTGCAACGGAATCTATTCTCAGCCAGCAATAGAAAAGGATCTTGTAGACAAAAAAGTCCAATTAAAACACTTTTAACCAAACTAAGATAGCTTCAATTCCAGTTTCATCTATTTTCTCATCAACTTTTTTATCTCTCCTTTGATCACAAAACGCAATTCCATCCCATTTATATAGTAAAATTGAAAAAAAATAATCTTTCTTCCCCCAAAAATGTCGGGGCTAGTTACGTGTACACATAATGCGCATAAAATAGACCACTCTGTCTCGTGAACAATATCCATTAGGGAAATTTTATCTTTGAGAGCAATAAATTAGGTGGAACCCCTCTTATAAAAAGCAGAAACGAAACGCTACCGGAAAGTTGTATTTAAACAAACTACATTACTTTATAATGACCAATTCAGTCGACAATAACTCGAATTATGTATGATAATTTGATCAGGTGGTAGTCTAGGGGAGACCTTCCTAACGCCCTCACAGTTATTAAGCGAACTAATGGCGGCTTTAGCAAAACAACTCCCAATATTGCACCATAAAAAGGTCTATTGAAATGGGTACGCACCCCTTCGATTATTTTAAATTTTCCATTGTTGGGCACATGCACGAAAAAACAATGTGGAGTCACATTCCCGTATGAAAATTTAAAATGAATGCCCGATTTTTTTGAAATCATTCATTTCACAATTGTTGATCTTCGATAACCTGTTCAATGCGTTTCCGAAGAAGTGATTGTTAATCCCTTTTTTAATTAATTTGTGCAGTTTGTGCCATTATTTTGAACTCATGTGTAATATGTGTATGCGTTAACGGTGCTGTATGATTCTGCGTGAGATACAAAAAAGTAAAAGAGGTATTTAGGACTCGTTTAAGACAAGTAAAATTAAGTTGTTTGACAAGGAGCGCGTAAGTAGTTTCTCGAAAGTAATTTCGTGTTTCATCAGAATTCGGCACAGAACGTCGAAGTTTTGACATATTTTGATGATTATCGAGAATTATTAACTCACGACCCAGCTTTTAATTTAAGAGCCATTTTAAATGGAAGCAAAGCGGCATGGAATTGTAACGAAAAGAAAAATTGCCGAACAATATAACCCTAAAGCCTTTTCTAACACGACACCCAAAACCGTCACGATTTCAATTCCTTTTTTTCACTAGAAGAAAAATGCAACAGTTCCATTCACGTCCAAAGGACGATAACGAAGGATAAATATGCAACATTTATCAGTACTGTAAATATGCTAAGTGTCGCGTATAGAAGTATCGCTCCGTCCCTACTTCCTGGCTTGAAGGCGTCTGTAATAATGGATTACGAGTCTAGACGCGAGACAAAGCCGTTTCGAGCCCTTAGAGGAGGCATTGTATATGGTGATAGGAGGAGCGATTAGAGGAACCAGAGTGGGTTAAAAAAATACAAAAATAAACAAGAATCTAAGTATTTAATTATTTTTAGAAAACCCGAGTTACCAAAATCTTTCAAAATTGCCTGCCATTTAAAAACAATTTACAGTCAAATCGTTTATTACGAAAAGCAACAATAAAAGACCAAGAGCCAGCCGCAAAATTGACCTCGCCATATGTTTATAGTTACTGACCAAATTTGCTAATAAAATAAATAACTAACGTAGAAACTAGAACAGAATTTCAAAAATTATAGCCCATAACTGAATTACCGTCCACCGACTTAGCACTTACACCGTAAAACTAAAAATGAATCCTAAACAAAAGCTACCCAAAGACTTTAAAATACCTGTTTCCGTGTCAAATATCAACGTGAAATGCTCGTTAACTTTTATTCGCGTCGTGTGTGAACAATTGTTATTTTGGGCACATTTTAGTGGCAGTATTTTATTCGCTGCTTTATAACCACTACAATCCGAACCTTTGTTACGCTATGCGTGCAGGCAGCGACCGGCCCAAGATTGATGGTAGGTTAACATGACATGGTTCGCCCTGAGCAGAGCTACCCTTTTGATGACTTCACTAACGGTTATTTATGGAGAGGATTTACTCTGATCCTCGTTTAAAATCCGAACTCGAAATTTTTTAAATCTACTTTTAAACAGAGATTTGTGATTCGATTGAGGTTAGATCCTTATGATTATTTTGGAGACGCATATGTTTGTTGCAAAGCAAACTAAATGTAATTAATTTCTAATCGTTTTTTTAATGAAATAACTGACAAGTATCTAGTCATTCTTACTTCGTCAAAAACTTTGAAATCTACAATTACAGTTCTCAAGTAATGTCAAAATACTTAAGGATATTTATTTAATACTATAAATATTATTTTCAAAAAATAGTGATAGGTACGCAGCCTAACTCCAAATCGTACACATTACAAATTCGTAACACAACACTCCTCTTCCACAGAAGCATAAACAACTCGCTTTACCTTTATTCCACAATCAACACAACAAAGTTGTACGTTACAAATATTTCTTTATATTTGTACAAAACATAACTTATTAAATGCGCCAGCGAAACAAGAACAAGTTAGAACACCTAGCACATGCAGTTGGAAAATTTTAAATTACAAAGAAAATAAGCTTCCGACTTGCATACAAGTTAGAAATTTCTTGCAAAGTTACGTAGAATTCGTGGAGTTAAAATATAACCGCTTTGTTTATTATAGGTACCTAAGTTTGTTCCTTAGAGATTTGAGTTAAAAAAAAATATGAAGCAGCATATTATCCCGAAGAAGTTATATGAGACACCTAACTACCTAACTACTGTAATATTTCTTTTACCATAGCGTTATTTAAAATAAAACATTTTGTCAGCTTGAAAATACTTACAGACCCTGAAAAATCTAAACTATAAATACTAGTAACTATACTACAGGATTTAAAGTTTGACTTCTAAGCGTCGCGTCATAACATAGGGTTGTAAGAAGGGTTTGCATTTATGCAAGAGTCACAACATTTACACCTCAGTAAGCTATACGTAACATGCCAACGAATGACTACATAATTACATACCTTGTTCGTCAAAGGGTCAATCAAACTAGTTAGCAAGAGAGTTATGGCTGTAATTACTTGGCAAAACACCTCTTTTAAGGGTGGTGATGGTAACCCTCACACGAGCTTCGTAAATACTAGTATATTATAGAAAACTGTTTGCAATGCAAATAAAGAATCAATTCTAACTGCTCGTAAATGTTAGCATTCGAAAGTACATTTACGAAAGTACTTTACTTTGATTTTTTTTCGAAGTCAAACGATACCAAAAATTTCGAAAGTAGACAGTTGAAGTAATCCAAATAGAGGAAGCAGTTTGTTTAGTGGTTTTTATGCAAATCCAAGATATCAACACGTTTCTATGTCTATTTACATTATTATGCTGGTATAATTTAAGATGTAATCAACTTCCAATCAATGTTCTTGCGTTCAAAAAAGATTCTTCAAAACAAACATTTCAAAATTAAAAATACAGTTCGAGTTTCCATGTTTAAATTCATTGCATTTAAACGGTCGGCGGGGCTGTGACGGCCAGTGACAGGCGCACGGCCAACGCGATAAGTCCACGATGACATAGCACGCGCCCTTTCACTGTGGGGTTTGGAATAGAATAATTATTCAGTATTGATTATAGCTGACATTAATTTTATAACTCGAGTACAGAATATTTATGCAGGTTTGCGAATTACAAAAATAAATATGCGTTGGTTTTGATTGGAATATTAATTGGTTATTTTTTTTTTGCAATTATTGGTCTCGTCATTCTAAAACGTAAATAAGGGGTGTTTCGTTTGTCTGAAATGTACAAGTCATCAGATTAATGATTTTGTAATACGTTACGCGTTACGTTATGCGTGATTCTTGTATCTGATACGAAATGTTTTGGCATAAATACACGAACGTAAATAAAATACCGGTAACGCCCAAACTTTTGTATTCCAGTGTCCGTTGAAGCCAACCAGTCATGTTTCAAAATTATTGATATCACATCAGGACCACCCTTCCAAATTACAGTGCCAGTTCTGTCTAGACCGCAGGGCGGGTTGGACGTGTGTACGTGAATAGCATGCTTTCACAGCTCGTTTGGTCAACAGAATTGGCGTGTTATAGGAACGGAGGCGATTTCAGATTGCACACGTAGCAAGACAAAGTGTAGCTATTGTTATTGACAGCCGCCGCGCGCCGCTGAGATTTCTTGGCGTTGTTGTGTTAATTTTTTTTCGTCGTGACCAATGTTGAAGAAGGTTTGGGTCTCAATCTTTTTGTGAGGTCTTTTCTTTTTTAAATAATGCAGTTTCAAATTTCAAAAGATACCTATTACTGGAAACTGGACTATACAACTATTGCACTCAAATTTTTCTTTAGTGTTCTGAATTTAAATATATAAAAAAATGGATACATAATTAAACCCACATCCATAAAAATACGTCTCTTTAATATTTCCGTCTGGCCTTGTCCAAGAGGGATTTGTGTCAGGAAACCACAATTTTAAGCACCCCTTCTGTATTTTGGAATTAAAAGTTCTTCACTTAAAGGTATAAAAACCACTCAGTTTAGAAAAGCAAAGATTAACGCAACAACTTAGAGATAAAAAGTAAAAACACAAGCCGATTGTGGTGCGAATCAGCTTATTCTCCCTCCGTTTTTTCCGTGTGTATGTATATAGAAATATAGCAACACTTTTAAGGGGCTGGTTTCGTTGCTATAAATGACTGTGAAATCAGGGAACAGAAAAATTTCGGGTCTGACTTTTTATAGTTCTTTCTCGAAAAATCATTCCAGTTTTTCGTTCATTTTAAGTTGCTTCAAAAATGTCTGCCTATTTTTTACGACCCAGAAATAAATGGTTATGAATTTTAAAATTAGATATAAAAATGCATTTTTTAAATTCTTGGGTATCAAATTCTTTGGAAAGATTATTTTTTAAATCAATCCAATCACGTGTCAATCTGATTTACAATGTGAAAAAAGAAAAAACCTGATCAACGATTTATTCGACCTTGCAAACTAAAACCCCAGTGGGGAAACCTTAAACCATTGTCTGCGATAAACCAGGATTGTGCGGTGCATCCGTAGGAGGGCAACGGTCCGTGCGATGTTGAGACGCCCTCGACTTGCGACCACGAACATTAATACACCCATTCATCATGCGACTTCATAATTGAATGTCGCAACATTTTTGGCAATGGAATTTGTTTGTAATTTGCTTTTTGGCTGTTTGGTTTCAGTCTGGTGGTGATAGTTAATTGATTTTTCTTTACAGATTCTGGTATATAAGATACTAGCTTTTGCCCGCGGCTTCACTCGTGTTAAATTTGGGGTAACACAGTTTTCCCTTTCCTGATTTGCAGGTACCTCCTACCTGTAGTTTTTGCTCTTGCGCCTAATAAGGCGCAAGAGCAAAAGCTTAGCATTGCTATTATAATAAATCCTTACTATATAATATTATAAAAGCGAAAGTGAGTTTGTTTGTTTGTTTGTTTGTTTGTTTGTTTGTTACCTCTTCACGCTTTAATGGCTAAACCGATTTTGATGAATTTTGGTACAGAGATAGTTGGGAACCAGGAGACGGACATAGGCTAATATTTTTTATAAAAAAGTGGGATGTGAGGGAGAAAGAGGGAAGAAAAGGGAAAACTTAGCGTTGCTATTACAAATCAATAAGGCGCAAGAGCAAAAACTGCAGGTCTGCTTGGTGTGAATTTAACGCGAGCGAAGCCGCGGGCGAAAGCTAGTATATTATAATAGCAATGCTAAGTTTTCCCTTTTCTTCCCTCTTTCTCCCGTATTTCTCATTTATTTCAGAAAAAGTTGGCCTATGTCCGTCTCCAGGGTCCCAACTGTTTTTGTACCAAAATACATCAAAATCGGATTAGCCATTAAAGCGTGAAGACGTAACAAACAAACTCACTTTCGCTTTTATAATATGAAGTAAGGATTAGGATGAGGAAAAATGAATATGAGATGGAAAAAGAATCTTGAACTACCTTTAAACGTTACCCTTCGTTCCTATGTTTTACCTTTACAATGGAATATTTGCGTTTTACAGTATTTACGTTGTGCTGGCCTAACTTAGTACGCAGTTTCAGAAGAATAAGACACCAGTCAGCTGATGTTAGGTATGATGCCCTAACGGCTGTGATTAATTGTACCACCTAGCCTATAAAATGCTGAATAAAATTCCAATTGTCGAATGTATTCGGTAAAATAACCTCTCATTCAAAACCATACCTCTTCTATCAAACATATCGACAGATAGGATTACTTTAGAATTAAATACATCGGGCGAAGAGGATTTAGTGCGCTTATCACAAGATCCCTTCGCCAAATGTTGAGAGACTCCGTCAAAAATAAACCAGACCAGCGATGTAACGGCAATTTTGTGTGAAATAGTTCGCGCGAGAAATAAATCTTCTAGTAAACGGATAAGCATGTGTAAGTATCTCCTTAAAAAGTATTGCTTTTTGGTAAATTTTATTGAAAGATTTGGAAGCTCACGTAAGCTTCAGTATTTTGTAAGTATCAAGTAAAATGATGATGGAGAATTAAAAGGGTTATATGAAAAACCCTAAAAGATCGATGAGTTTTTTACTTTGACGTACAAATAAACCACTTTGCAAAAAAAGCAAAATCTACATTTTTTACTCTATCATAAATGAATATTTCAAGGAGGAGGTTTAATTAATTTGACGATGTATTCTAGCTAGCAAATTTATTTTGTGTTATTTTATTTTCTATATTTCGAACATAAATCTAATAATGGTCATTGTTAATTGTTGTAACAACGCTCGTTGACTATAATTGTTAAGTATATATTTTTTACGTTTTTTTAAAAATCATGCAAATTTATGCATTACATTTTTTTATGACATTTAACACCATTTTCTGAATGAGTTGATAAAGCGATAAGTGTCTCAGTTCGTTACGAGTCACACAACTGTCCTGAGGATTTGACAAAGGTATCAAGAGACCGGTTTGGTCGAAAGAAGATCAGGTCCATAAAATAAATAAATGTACTAAGCCACGAGATGACCGCTTTTGGTCAGTCACGCCTTGCGTAAGGCGTCACATCAAAGCAGAGGGGCCTGCCAGGGCCACCGCCTGCCGGTGTTGTGGGTTGTTCGAAAGAGATATGAGAAAGGGCAAAAAAAGGAACATGGATGGGTTTTAGTCAGTAATCAGTAATAGTCTGCGCTCCACCCAGAGCGGGCAAAGTTATTGGATGATTTCCCATACTTAAAAAAGGCTGCAAGTCAAAGTATGGACCTAAAGAATTAAGAGTAGGAGATCTTAGCTTGTGCGTCCACAAGCTGCTTTTGGTCAGTCACGCCTTGCGTAAGGCGTCACATCAAAGCAGAGGGGCCTGCCAGGGCCACCGCCTGCCGGTGTTGTGGGTTGTTCGAAAGAGATATGAGAAAGGGCAAAAAAAGAAACATGGATGGGTTTTAGTCAGTAATCAGTAATAGTCTGCGCTCCACCCAGAGCGGGCAAAGTTATTGGATGATTTCCCATACTTAAAAAAGGCTGCAAGTCAAAGTATGGACCTAAAGAATTAAGAGTAGGAGATCTTAGCTTGTGGACGGTCAGGAGGAGGCTTTCAAATACAAAATGCTGTTGTTTTGGTTCGATCATTTTAAAACCAGAATACAAAATAAATCATGAAAGAAATAACACATTTAAAGTTCTCTTAAAATTCTGTATCAGGAAAATTTCAGTTCGTCTCATTATAATAGCATATGACCTACTAGCAAAACTACTGCATCAGTTTCCCTCGGACATTAGACTTCCGTGATTATCTCGATGCTGCCAGCCTTAAAAATAACACTAGAAAAAGCTAAAATATGAATACGGTGCAAAACGTACGACTTTGTAGAAAAAAAAAACTGAACGCTGTTGCAGACTGGTAGGCCAGATGTTCTATAAATTGTAAAGTTTCTTTGTTCTTACCGGAAAATTTCCGAACTGTACTGCGTAGTCGGCGTTCATTATTGCTTGGAAACATTAACTAAACTTTACTATTCACTCCACATGGGAGACGGTGCGGTTAAGGGAGGTTCCGGTTTGGTCTAAAGAATTTTAATATTCTAACAATTCTCTTAAATATGGATATAGAAAGTTTGCTCAAGCTTTATCAAAGCCCACAGCTGTTACATACCTAATTATTATTCCGAGAATTACTAGGTTTTCCAACAGTCTGAAAATTTGTCTAAAGATCTTAACTTCAGAATCTGAAAATTTCCATTTACGAAGAAGTAGGTAACCAAGAGAAAATTAACCAATGAAGTATCGGTAAAGGGCTGTTAGCATTGTGCCAACACACAAGTTTATATGTAGTTGTAAATTTTGTGACTTTCAAAGTAACTAAATATACCATTATCTTGTTCCTCTTGCGAGCGGTAAATTGTAAGTTCAATGGCCCCACTTTTTTTTAAATAAAAAACAACATGTATTTAAATATTCCATTGAGATTTGTCTGTGGTTTTCCGAGTTACCGGACAAACATGAGGTAAATACATACATGCGCATTCCAAATTAGGTGTGTTGGTTTCGTAGGTACCCCAAAGCCTCAAAGGGCTACCCCCATCAAATGTCACCGGTTTAAGGTGTACATAATACATTAGCCGACTTACTGAAACTGAGAACCCTTTTTTCTAAGTCCGCTAAAATGGATCTCAATAAGGTTAGACGGAATTTAACAAGTGCATCACAAAAAATATTAAAAGAAAAATAGAATATGAACCTTCTGGTCTACACCAAGGTAGTGTCAAAACCCTAAAACAGAAGGTTCAAACGTAAGTTAACAACTGTAAATTACTAACTTTGATTTCGAATCCTGGCGTAAACCAAATCCTCTCAGACAATATTACCATACAGCCGCTGTATTTTAACTAAAGCGAACTTATTTAAAGGAAATGAACACGAACATTGAGTATCGTATTGCAATGTAGGACAGCGCTTTAGCAGCTGGAAAGCAAGAGGATCGCGTTAGACATGAACACCGGCAGTATATTTATATCCCTTTGTGAAAACAGACGTATTCAAGCCATTAGCGCATGCGACTCGCGAACTATTCGTATTAATTAAATTTAATTGTGTAGAAACGGAGTAAGAGATACTCGTAAACGTTGAAATAAAATAGAGATACTTTATTATCATCGTAAATTATGCAGCAAAGCTGAAAATATTCATCTTCGTCTAATCGATGTGATTAAATATAAAAAAAGTGTCGTGAGCGAAAAAGATGATTTTCGCCGAGAAAATTATGGCCATAACTCACCAGTTTGCATAGATATTGGAGACTTCTATGTCCTCAGGATCTTATTATTTTGGAGTGAAAATACCTCTGAGTAGTATGCACAATAGTAATTTTACGCTCAGCAATTTGGTGAAAATAAAAATGATTATTTTTCCGACCCAAATATCGACCAATAGAATTGCACCATTCGACGTCACGTGGTACAACCTACATGGTATTATACTGATAATTTTTTGAAAATTTTCTCTGGTCTTTGCTATATATAAAAAACAAAACATGGTGCAATTCTATTGGCCGACATTTGGGACGGAAAAATAATCCCCCGAATACCACACGAGCTTCAAAATTATCTGGCATTTCCCGATAGGTTCGTTGCAAACAAATGAAGGAGTCAAGTTTTTCAGGTTAAAAAATCACGGGCGCGAAGCGCGAGTGATTTTTCCTGAAAAACTTGACGATTTTAAATACCCGATAATTTTGAAGCTCTTGTGGTATTATAAGTGAATATTTCGTTATGAGCTAGAAATTCTTATATTATACCAGGCACGGTGTTTCACCAAATTTTCTCTTATTTTCCACCAAGTTTTTTCTTCCTGGGTTTATTTACTGGCTCAAATAATGATTCCAATGACTATAATCCTTAAACCATTTAAAGAGTGCTTCCAAACTGTTATTAATTAAACTAATATTGTTAAATAGATTTGTATCAATATTTTTAGGGTTCTCTACCTCAAAAGGAAAATACAGAAATTTTCTTTTTTTCTCGGGAAATCACCAAATAACTTCCCCCACTCTGAGCGAGGGGGCAGTAGCAGACTTTACTACACAGTAACTCTTTCAAAAACAACCCGCTATCCTGGGCAACCCGCAACCCCGGAAATCTGTAGTCCCTTGGAGCTGTGAAAAAATCAATCTTCTAAGTCTACGCAGTCAAAGATATGGCCGTTTCTATCGCTAGTTTGTACGGAACCCACGGTGCGCGAGCCCGACTCGCACTTGGCCGATTTTTATAGATGCATACACTATCCACTGACTTAAGGAAGACGTAATATAATGACATAATATAATACAGAAATGACAGTTAATTCATGAGATATTTTACACACATTTAATTATCAACTAATAACATTGCACTAAATTACCAACTAATATCGCCACATAAAATATATTTCATCTTAAGACCATAATCCACCGAATATTTTAAGTCACATTTAGGGGATCAAAACTCAATTAGTATTGTTAAGGGGAATCGGCATGTAACATCTGGCGACGAACACTGATGACAAGTTACCGCCTTAGGGAATGGGTGAACGAGTCAAATATAACTTGGTTTTCAATAGAAAGCACATTAAGAAGGTTGTGTTTTGATTTGGATGGAGGAGCTGTGAATGAGACTGATTTAATTGAGAATCTGTGGGCGATTAGTAGCGTCTGTGCGTGAATTTTGCGAAAATCATAGTCATGGGGTGAAGTAGACGGCGGTGGTGAAAGATGTTCGAATACAGTGTTTTTTATTGATTTAGAAGCTAATGATAAGCAAAGATGTACTTTAAAATTCTTCCCAACGACAACTTTATTCATCTCCTTCTGTCTCTCACCTCTTTCTTTGCAGCTGTTTTACGAACTATGCTGATGCCATGAGTCATGCAAAAAGAAACCTTTCAGTTCGAAAATCAAAATGACGTAGCCATGTGAAAAACCATAGACAAAAGAACGATATTTTCTTTTTTTTAACCCATTTTTTTTTTGTTTTAGAAATCATCAAATAACTTCCTCCGCTCTAGGCGGAACGGGGGAAGTGTCAGTCTTTTACTGACTAAAACCCATCCATGTTCATTCTTTTGATCTTTGTATTAACTCGCAACTCCAGCAGGCAGTTGCCCTGGCAGGACTGTCTTGCAATATGTGCTTAAGACGTGGCTACAATACCTGTACTTCGTAGTATTTAACCTCCTCGTCGTTCTCCTCCTACAACTGTGTAAACTCTCCTGCGATCTCTGCCCATGTTAGACCTAAAAACTTGATCAGAACATATTATAATAGATTAATTTTATATACCACGTTAAATTACTTTTATCCCTCAGTTTTATACGTTTTTCCTACCCGACCAAGCCACACACGAAGTCACATGTATTTTAGATCTGAAATAAAAATAACTGTATTTACTCTAACTCAAATGGAAAATAAATACGAGTATCATGATACGGTTGTGAAAACAATTTGAAAAGTTTGTTTTTCTTAGTTCACTGCAAAGTGTAGTGTGACAATCTTTTGTTTTTTTTTTTTAAAAAAAAAGCAGAGTAGAAAATAGTGATTATAATGTTATGCCGTCGGGTGTGGGGTTGAAAGAGATATTTTTTTACTTGTAATAAAATTTTGTTTAATCAATTAAATTTTTTCGTATGTTTGTGATCAACGTTCTGAGTTTGTGTTATATACCTATATTTTTTTAAACCCTGCCCCACTCTAGGAATTTCTCCTATATGTATCATGGGTGCGTTTACAAACATTTAAACTCACATACACAAACAGCCAGACGTTTAAGTTATATATTATTATTGCTTTGTATGAATCTAATGCCGAGTTTTTGGTAATTTCATTATAATTTTCCTTCAAGCTTCAATTTTTAATATTTACAATATAACGTAAGATCAGTCTCTGTGGCGACTACTGTGAAATTTCTGATGGAAAAACCCAATGTCACTTCGCCCGACCAAGGAATTGCACCCAAGACCTCAGCCTCAGATCTCTTCTCTCTCTCAGCAGTCGTGCATGCGACAAGAACAACGAGACGGATAAAGCTTAGAGGCGAGTTTGGACAATTTAAGCGTATCATAAGCAAAATTAGCCTACGAACCTACAAGCCTGCAAACGTTTCCCACTTATACACCAACAACACTAGTTAAATCTCCTCTGTACAGCTAAAAGTGCATTATTTGTTTATGGTACTTAGAAAGATTGCAAGCAACAACAAGAACCCTTATATTTACGACAGGGTAAGGCGAAAAGCACCTGCTACACCTTGTTAGATAAGCATTGTAGGTTTTTTGTTTACTTACCTTAGCATGTCTATCCTACTTTTTTCAAATAGCTATGCTGAGGACGGCTTTTGAGAACTTTCTTATAAGTTCATACTTGACCAACTTTTTTCAATTTGCCTTTAACAATTTTCATAGTTTAATTCCTTTCCTAGGCAAGTAGTGATCAGTTTTTGGTGAATCACTATAACATGACGGTAACTTTTAAGCGATCAATGGTTGAAGGTTATATAATCATAGATACAGTTGGTTCAGGTTACGGGGTGATTGTGAAGAATGCGATTGTGTACCTGCACCCCAGCCAGAAGTGACGAGAAGGAACACCGTGTGGTTTTAGTCAGTAGGAGCCTGACAGACCCCTCCGCCATGGCGGAGGAATCCATCGAGGATTTCCACACGTAAAAAAAAGGCTACAGACCTTTGTTGGGCGATCCACTTTCTAATACAACGTCAACACCTTAAGATATCTCACAGACCAAAAGCGTAGATCAAGTTTTTCTTCGTTTCTTAGAGAGAAAAAAAGCATCAACATCTTTTGGTCTTATCCTAGATAGTTTTTTGTTAAGAGCATATTTTTTCTTCCATACTTCTCTTATTAGTTGTTATTTCATTAGACACCGAGAAAAAAATCTTCACTTTTAATCTTTGACGCCGCATTTTTGTAACTCCGCTTGAAAACCTCTGGCCATTCTACATCATCACCTCATATTTATCCAGAAGCTCATTTACATGTGTCATTGGAGTTACTATAATAACACATCCAGAATCATTTCCAGCATCGAATGTGCAGTCGGAAGATATTAGTCGTGCAGTGTAAACCGTCGGAAAATTGGACCTCGTACGATATGCTTTATTCATGACATTGCCATGTAACCGTTGCGTTCTGCTATTGTATTTCGGTACATTTTGCGATACAAATTGGAATTTTGATGTGGAATTTACTTGACAGTTAGATATTGAAATGCTTAGAATGAGGTTGAATGGAGACGATAATCATATATGGGCAGTAGTAGTGTTTAGTGAAATTGGATAAATCTTGATCTTGATTGATTTTAAATTTTGCCCACAGTGTTTTAAGTCTTCATTCGGAAAATTTGGTGTTTTTTTTTCAATAAATTATGTATTAAGCTACTTTTAATTATCTATTAACCCACGTAAGGGTTCCAATAACAAGTGACACGTGTTATTCGAGAATAGTTTTACCATCGAGATAAAATTAAAATACAATAAACAGAATATGCCTTTTTTATGGTTCAGAAAAAACATTGTATATTTACATTGAATAAACTGCTTTAAGCCGCAACTTGCCTAATTTGAACTTGTAAAGCGATGATACGACCTAGGGATATTAAGTTTTCAGTAGGTACCAGCAAAGATACCCAGTAAAAATAAAAATTATCTAATTATAACTCAAATTTCAATAGACAGAATGATGTACAAAGCCTACTAGAATAAGTGTAAACAATAATTAGGCCTTTACAGCACACATTCGCCGATAATTTACAAGAAGTTAGCCGATACGTCTTGGAAGTAAGTTTTAGTTGTTGTTTTGTTACGGTCTCGTTACTTTCTGTAATTTTGTTTTAAGTATATTTTTTTTTCTTATTTTTTTTTTATCGTACCTACTGTGCTTTGTCTCTGCATCACTCTAAGGTAGACTGGTAAAAAATGTACAGTTTCAACTTGTACCTACATAAAGTTTTAATAAATTACACCACATTACCATGGCAAAACTCCAAATCATAAAGAACTTGTATTCTAAATGTTGTATTCCAAATCATAAAGAACATTACAACATAGTCCACACAGAAGGGGATAACATAAAATGTTACCTCAAAAATTGTCAACGCCTTAAGGTTGGCCCCCATATATCACAAGGATTTATTTTCACCTTTGCTCCTTTCTCGATTTCTACGTAACGCCTTAATTCAATATTAAATTTCGCTCCTTCCCGTTTTCATGCACGAACAGATGTCTTTACACGTTTCGTTATTCATATTTCTCATGCACATTACATTATGGATGTAGAAAGGGGTGTTGAGCAGATTATCTTAAGGATATTGAGTGTACGCAATGAAGTTGTTATGAATTAATAATTTAATGTGTGAAAAATTGAATTGAATACTTAAATGGAACTTCTATATTGTGTTCTTGTTTTGAAAATAATTTGCAGCAAAGAGCAACTATACAAATGTCAAAAGAAACAAATGACACTCAGAATTTCAAATTAGGAACATGTTAGATATCTGTATGACAAAACTGGCAAGTAGTTGAATGGCGCTCATAAAACGGTTGATAATAAGTAAGTGTAATCAAAATCAATAGATCCATGACAGCACTAACGCAGAATTTAAACTAATATATAAATGTGAATGTTTGTGAGGATGAATGTAGGAATGTTTGTTACTCTGTCGCGTCAAAACGGCTGAACGAATCTTGATGAAAATTGGCACAGAGTTAGATAATAGTCTAGAATAACACATAGGTTATTTTTTTTCCATCATAATGCGGGCGAAGCCGCTGCGCCAGCTAGTTTAAAATAAACGTCACATTAAATTAATATCATCTTATCGTAAAGGCCAATTGAGGACCCCTAAGTGCTCTTATGACTGAATGCTCGTAAAATTGTCACAGTGGTACTAACTTTCCTTAGTAGTGACATCTGTAGGCTGCCTTGAAGGAATACGTTGCTGTAACTCACATATACGGAACTATAGATGTTATGTTGGATGAGAGCCTCCACGAACTCGATGAAAAATTACAAAAGTTAGAAGATATTCCAGGATTGACTCTATATGTGTTATATTCAGAAATGGAAATAGATTATTCAAACTCTCCCACAACCTAGACAAGTATCAATCTGTCAGAAACCCCGATATTGAAATGCAAATCGTAATGCAGGATTCACGGCTTCACACAGTGCCAACGTTTATTGATTAACCTCGAATTCTGCTCAACCCATTAAAGAAAACAGCCCCGCAAAGTACACCTGGAGTGCGCGCTTCATACGGTTAATGTTTATTTTATTAATATTTTGTGGCATATCCATTAAAATTTCATATCTTTACCCGTTTCCTTCACCAAACTCGAGAGTTGATTACGCAGCGCTATCTTTTTGTAACATCTCTAACCAGTTTATACGATTAAGAACCTTTTATATACTAGTGTAAAGGTGCAGATTCGGTTACCTTTAAATGAATTAGCGAGTTTTTGGAAGACGACGGTTTGGTCACAATGGTAGCCACCCAGAAGCGAGAATTAGGTCGAATCCTACCCAATATCTTTACGCAATATTACGATTCTGGGTATAACTGAATATCGTGGAAGTATAAATGTAGCAGCTTTATCTTTTTAAAGAATTGAACTCAGGTGGTCACACATCAGTGAAAGTATAATATTTTTAATTATTTCGAAAGGAGTTGAATCGACTGTCTTTAGGCATATTATGTTCCAAAATTATTCTACATATTTATTTCTATGCCAACTAAGCTTTAGTACAATACGTAACTTAATCTCGTCTTAATTGCAGTACCCTCAAATCTGTCCTTAATTCAAACCAGTTTAATACGAACCACTAGTGTGTAAGCAACATGACATAAATCTATACGACATATCACTTACCTAATAATAGAAACAATTACATCGTTATACAATCTACCGCTTCAGTAACTCACGGATCTAAATATTAATCAAAACCAAATTATGTCGACCTCTGACTTTGTAGCAAGACTACCAGATAGACTACATAATAGTGAGGTCTGGTTATAGTTGCAGGTGTGTGCTAAGGCGTGCCGTATTGTATCTCTCATTAAATCGTTCCGGTTGACTGTGACACTATCGCACACCGGGCCTGTCAGTAAACAATCAATGTTAGGAAAAATCAATGATAAGGAACTGTTTGAAATGCCTTGATTGACGGAGCGATAACGTAATGTTTAGGGATTGTTTGTGCAGCCTATCTACGAAGTGTGTTCGAGCAGAATCGACTTTCTTTCGATAGAAATCGATTTGTTTTTTGTTGGAGTAGTTTACGTTCTTACGTCCAACTTTGTGTAAATGTTTTAAGATTTAAACTTCAAACTAATAACCAAATTTATTTATGGGTAGTATTTTTAAAGACCTAACTTCTTGCAGAGGGGTCTGCCAGGGTTACCGCCTGCCGGGTTTGCGGTTTGTTCGAACGAGATACCGCAGACCCGGAACATAAAGGGCAAAATAAGGAACATAGGTAGGTTTTTAGTCAGTACAAGTCGGACACTCCCTCCCGCTCCGCCCGAACCGGGGGAAGTTATTTGACGATAACACATCCGCAAAAAAAAATAGATGCGCTTTTGACCACTAGATCAACGAGGTCTAATAGCCACTAATAACTTCACTAAAACAACATACATTATAATTACTTTATTACTCAACTGTGTATATATCCGTACCTAATCGTTGTTCAGTTACCATTATCTTTATTGAATCGTTATTACTTTTGAACCATTTGGAATAAGGAAATCCATTTGTATCCCCCCGTACCATAAGACTTTAAAACACGCAAAGCGTAAAATTCAATATTGAAAAAGGCACTGCATTTTAATCAAAATGGCATTAGTATAATCTTATAGGAATGTGCGTAACGATTGAATGGACATACAGATGGTACGATCCTCCAACATGCTATTATACAGCAAATTGCAACAAATCAATATGCGATTTTTCTTTGTTGTACGTTTGTGTAGTCATTGTACGTTTTAATGAACACGAACATATTTCCTGTTCAGTTAATCGAGTTTGGATTGTTATAATTTATAGGTTTATCTAGTGCTAGTTAAGCATTGCGATTTAACACTTAAGAATAAATAGCTCCTTGTTTAATAGCTTATCTCTTTCCTCAAAAATTTGGCTATCAAATGCAAAAATCATCAAATGTTTCAAATACTGTTCGAGAGACAAACAAACCAACAAACTCTGTAGCTTTATTTGTGATGGCATTTTAAGTCTCTCGAAGGACTTGCTCGTGTGTATCACACATTACTAAAGGGCGCCACGTGGCTGATCGTGCCCACACTATTACGTAGGGACGTGAAATCCTTGGATTTGAACTAACAGAATTGGATATTATTATATTTGTTCCTTTTTTACTGATTTTGCAGAATACTAAGCAGAGTCCGTGTTGAGTCTAGACAATTTCAATGTTTTTAATTTATTGGAATTGGAAAAATTGCTGGGTCTGTTTGCTGTTTGAACTTTTTTCGTCGATTCAATTTAATTTACAGATGGTGATTAATATTTTGGGGAGTAATATTCTGTGCTTGTGTGTTACAGTAGAAAAATGAATACGTAGATAACTATGCAATCCTCGCATGCAATTCAATTATATTTTTCGTCAACACAACACAAAATCTAATTAAAAAACAATTTCTAACAAAACGAAACACAGCGTTAGCGTTTGTACAACACCACACCAAAAATGTTAATTAAAAAAATATTCATTAAAAATCTTTGTCCGTACATATCGGCATTTCAAAGGGGGGTTTAATCAGAGTTACAAATTCAATTTAGCCCGTCGGAGGCCGATTGGGGCGATATCGGAATAATTTGCATAGTTATTATAAACATGGGTCAGTCCTGCATAAACTGTGCTCGATGACAGCTACCGCCTCTCGAATGCAAATAATGTACACGAATTAGGGTTGATGGATATGACAATTGGATTGGTTCATGTTGTTCTACGACACGTTCGAGATCTTTGGTGACAAAATAAGTTAAAATATATGGTTAATCATTTGGTGGGGTAATTTTAAAATACAAAATTTAGGTAATGCATGTTGATATTTTATGGTTTTACTTATCAGTTTTAGTTTTCGTATGGGATGTTTATGGTATTTCCGAAACATCACAGAAATATATATACTATTTAACATCGAAAAGAATACCTAAAGCCCCGTTCCAATAAACAAAAACGAGTCGTTTTGCTTACGGATGGTAAGATTTTGACATAAGTCTCATAGAACTTATGTCAAAATACTACCATCCGTAAGCAAAACGAGTCGTTTTTAGGGTTCCGTAGTCAACTAGGAACCCTTATAGTTTCGCCATGTCTGTCTGTCCGTCCGTCCGTCCGTCCTCGCTTAATCTCTGTGACCGTTAGCACTAGAAAGCTGAAATTTGGTACCAATATGTATATCAATCACGCCGACAAAGTGGTAAAATAAAAATTGGAAAAAAATGTTTTATTAGGGTAGCCACCCTATATGTAAAGTGGGAAGTGTTTTTTTTTTTTTAATTTCAACCCTAACGTGTGATATATTGTTGGAAAGGTATTTAAAAATGAATAGGGGTTTACTAAAATCATTTTTTGATAATGTCAATAATTTCGGAAATAATCGCTCCAAAAGTAAAAAACAATGTGTCCCACCCCTCTAACTTTTGAACCATAAGTTTAGAAAATATGAAAAAAATCTGAAAAGTAGAACTTTATAAGGACTTTCTAGGAAAATCATTTTGAACTTGATTGACACAACAGTTTTTGTACAAAAAAGACAAAAAGTTGTACAAAATAATTTCCTCCTCCACCTTTAAACTCATAAGTGGGAACACTTATTGTGACGGACGGGAAACTACGGAACCCTACACTGAGCGTGGCCCGACACGCTCTTGGCCGGTTTTTGTTTATTGGAACGGGGCTAAAGATGGCTATGGAGGATGATATGCCTTCTCTCGTTAACACATTGTATTTTGAAAGCAATTGCCTAATTGATTTTGTTTAGCGACGATTTCTTACAAGAATAGTAAATACTAGCTTTTGCTCGAGGCTTCGCCCGTGTTTAATTCGGGGTAACACAGTTCCCCTTTCTTGATTTGCAGGAACCTGCTACTTGTAGTTTTTGCCCTAGCGCCTTATTTATTGAAATAGCAATGCAATGCAATTTCACTCTTTCTCCTTCATTTATCACTTTTAAAAAAAAAGTTAGCCTGTGTCCGTCTTCAGGGTCCCAACTATCTCTGTACCAAAATTCATCAAAATCGGTTTAGCCATGTAGGCGTGAAGACGAAACAAACAAACTCACTTTCGCTTTTATAATATTAGTAAGGAGTAAGGATAACTTTATTAGGGTTAGAAAAAGTGTAGGTCCCTTTGTTACTCATTCTGTATACCTAAACAACATTAATTTTAAAATTCTAAAGATGAATCAAGAAACTTAACACATTGATGTCATGTTACTTTATAATTTAATTTATGTGTCTATTTAAAACATTTTTCGTTAAGACATTGTCAAATGTTTTTGTAGTTGGCACAATATTTAAAAGTAAAACAGATACCTTGAATAAAATTACTAAAAAATAATGTTCCAACCGTGTCGCATCCATCTTCACTATATTCTAAACATAAAGGGTGCTTACCAGTACTCCAGGTAAACATGACCAATTTACGCAGAGCCGCAATGAAGCTTTCAATCACCCCTTAACCCTTTGTAAACCAAAGAGGTGAGAGGGGTGGCAGGGATCTTGTAGTCTGGTAGCGGCTTACACCAAAGGCGGGAATACAGAGTAATCGGAGGGTGTGTCAGTCTTTGTATTTCATAATCAAATGCATCACTAATATTGAATGTGGATAAACTGGATTTCTCATTCAGTGTGATTCGTTGTGGGAATTGTCATTTTTTGAAAAGAGAAATGTAGTGGGATGGGTAGACTTGGATTGTTAAATGAATATTCAAGATTAAGCAAAGGTAATTACTAAAGCTCTAAATTTGGATGTGGGTTGTAAGTGGAACAGTTATTAAGATCCTAAACAAGCCTTTTGTCAATAACGAAGTTACGCAACATTTGAAATTCAGAGTTGTTATAAAACACAGTCATTACATATCTATTTTTAGCACATCTTTTGTCACACGCAACGTTTTCTTTTCAACCGAACAGAATAATTTAATTTATCAGATCATGCCAGGCTTAAAACACGAGTCAAATAAATACACATACATATTCATTTGATGAAATCAAATCAAAGCGTTCGATCTGGACGAATTCGTTCACTACTTGTAAATAAAACACGCAGTAAAAAGGTAACTCAAGCAAAACGTTTTTTTTTGTTTAGTTTTGAGGTTTAAGGACGGCTACACACCACAATTTGAGTTGTGGTTATTTCAGACGGAGTTATTGAAAGTGATATTAGTAAAACAGGTATTAGTTTGGTTAATACCTATATCCTGATGTTCTGGTGTCGTGTGGTAGTTGTGGTAGGTAGTCTACAAGGAATACAATCCTACTAATATTATAAATGCGAATGTTAGTGAGGATGGATGGATGTATGGATGTTTGTTACTCTTTCACGTCAAAACGGCTAAACGGATCTTAATGAAATTTGGCAGAGGTAGATTAGGGTTTGGAATAACACATGGGATACTTTATTTTCGATATCACGTGGGCGAAGCCGCGGTCGCCAGCTAGTAAATAAAATAAAATATTTCAATAACTTAAAAATACTTACTTCTAAATATGTTTTTAGGAATAACCATATACACGTGTGAGGAAGTGCCGCTCTTCCACTAGTTACTTTTAAAGCTATTGAAAACACATGCCATTTTAGTAGTTAATATAAAAGAGTGATATAATCGAAAAATTATAAAAAAATACTAGCTTCTGCCCGCGACTTCAACCGCGCGGCATAGTTACTTTGGGCTAACGCTAACTTTAACCCGCGTGATGATCGCAAAAAAATATCCGTCTCTCCCCTTTTCTTCCCTGTTTCTCCCCTTTTCTTACATTAATTTTTTTAAATAAAATTAGCCTATGTCCGTCTCCATGGTCTTATCTATCTCTGTACCAAAATTCATCAAAATCGGTTTTGCCATTTAGGTGTGAAGACGTAACAAACAAACACTTCGCTTTTATAATATTAGTAAGGATAAGCAAAAAACAAAGTTTGCCCGCGGCTTCGCTCGCGTTAAATTCGGGGTAACACAGTTCCCCTTGCGCCTTATTAATTTGTAATAGCAACGCTAAGTTTTCCCGTTTCTTCCCTCTTTCTCCCTCACATCCCACTTTTTTCAGAAAAATATTAGCCTATGTCCGTCTCCTGGTTCCCAACTATCTCTGTTCCAAAATTCATCAAAATCGGTTTAACCATTAAAGCGTGAAGAGGTAACAAACAAACAAACAAACAAACTCACTTTCGCTTTTATAATATTAAATAATAATAATATAATATTAATATAGTAAGGAAGTAAGGATTTGCATGTCCTCCATTGTATACCGTCGTATATAACAATTAGAACATTTACTTTGACTATTGTTCTACAGTTTATATTAGCATCCTTTTAACCAACAAGGAAGCGGGCACGTCGTTTCCAAAAATAACAAAATATGCTTTTTATGGCAGGAAAGGGCTTTCTTACATATTGAAATCAGTAGGGTTCGATCGTACCATCTCTCGCTGGTAAGTCGTATGCCCTTACCTTTGGTTTATTGAAGGCTTGACCTATTTTAACGTTGGTCATTTCTCTACACGGGTCATTTCACTGTGACCTCAAACCTTTTGTGGTTTCAAGCAAAATGTTAGAACGTGGTAAGCTTGTGCTAAGCCTAAACTACTACACAAACTGGTCGATAAAGATTAGGCCACAAGATCTGAAGTCAAGAAAACAACTTTGAACGACCTAATCTCTGAGATATCCTATAAGCAACTTTCATATAAAAAATATACTTATGAAATTACTTTTCTATTTGAAGTACGAAAATTGAATTTTTAATCCATAGGAGCACAGAGGAAGATTGAAAGGATATGGGGCCTTATCCCAGCAG
This sequence comes from Ochropleura plecta, assembly GCA_905475445.1. Classification (NCBI taxonomy): domain Eukaryota; kingdom Metazoa; phylum Arthropoda; class Insecta; order Lepidoptera; family Noctuidae; genus Ochropleura; species Ochropleura plecta. The sequence goes on along the minus strand of FR997731.1, from coordinate 11,646,907 downwards.
TAGAAAAATTTAGGCTATTTTTTTTTTCCCTACTTACCTTAAAGCAATGTACTGTTCATTACTCCATTAACCGAACGAAATGGTAATTAAGCCGTCATAAACTTATCTCCTATGGTAGTTTCGTAAATACTGTCCGAACTGAAAGTCTAGTACTGAGAGTTGAGCAGTCATTCTGGTAAATATATATTGGATACGACAGAGGAACATGTTTAGAAAACCAAGATCAGCTAAATAAATAGAAAAGAAGAGCATTATATTGAGGCTCAAGCTCAGCTGTGATCCGGGTTGCGAGTTGTTCGAAAGAGATATCAAGGCCCCGAAACATAAAGTGCAAAAGAAGGAACATGGGTGGGTTTTAGTCAGTACAACTCGGACACATAGCCTCCCTCTCCGCCCAGAGGTTATATGATAATTTCCCATTAAAAAAAGAGCAAGTAAGTAGTCTATGATACTACTAATTTCAAACGGATTAGCCATGTTAACCAACAAAGCACAAGTGAAACGAAACTTGAAATTCAACAACCCATCCTTCAGACCGCTCAAACCAGCCAAAGCAAATTACGGCCAAATCTGAAAACGAGGATAAACCTGATTCTTATCGTCGATTAGATCACTTGCCTACCTATACATAGACACAATGTCGTGTAAATTGGAGATTTACGCACGCAATAAATCAGTCAAGGGATCGTGTGTAAGCCCGCCAATACGTTACGTTCACCGACCGCTGTCCCCCACTGCACTACCTTTGTAAAAATAACTATATCAAACGTGATCTGACGGGATGTGGGAATAAAAATGTTCGAAAGGTGATTTTGCGGGTTGCGAGTTATAGGTTTTTGTTTTAGATTGTTAGGGTCGGGTTACATTTCTGATATGTTACGTAACGTGAACGGTTAGTTTCACGGCTGTTAACATTTCGTATTGAGTTTTAAGCTTTTTAGAGCCTCTTCTTTGTCTGTATCGCAGTATTAGCTCCAGGTAGATTCTATCTCATGCAGGGTTAGATGGCGTACATTGCTTTGAACTTGGTGTTTCTATCTTACGCCCGGTTATAAGGCACATTCAGGTTTTTTAAGTGTCGTCTTTGAATATTGATCTGCTATATTTTATGCACCGGGTAGATTTTACCATCTTATCCACTTAGTATCCAGGGTTGGTTAGTTCATTGCTAAGAACTCTGTCTCTCAGTCTTGTAGCTGGTAATATGGCTTTTTAGTGCATCGTCTTTGTCAGTCTCTTCTTAAACTCTCGGCCTGGAATATTACCAGCTTTAGGTAGTAGTAATAGTGTTCGTAAAGAGTGTAAGTAACATATTTTTAAAGTTTAATATAGGATATAAAACCTATTTAGTACTATCGTATACAAAGATAAGAGAGTGAAGTGTTGTTTAGATCTTTGTCTCTAATGATCATTTATTTAAGATGTTTATCGCTACAGAGATTTCGAATATTACTTATCCAATTAACGCCAGATAAGCTAAATTTTCTGAGAAAGTCGGGGTGACTCAATGCAGAAGCCTTGCCATGAGTCACTTTCTCAACGGCACTAATAAAATTACTTTGAGAAAATGTAATTAATTTAGCCCTCCTAGTATGTTTAACTTTCGGTATGATGCTTTGTACTAATATTTTTTAAAAAACGTTGCAACTCCATAATATAACCTATCTGACGTTAACTGAAATCTGTGGGTGTGCTTAGCTTTTTAGATACGTACTGAATATAAAACCTAAAACTACATGATATGGCGTTTTTCTTAATTTTGCAAAAAAATAATGTTCAATTTGTATGCGTTCGTCATAAATTATGATGTATAAGAAAACTTAGTCAAAATGTTTGTTTCTTCCAAAGAGCTGAGATAAAAATATTGAGAAAGTTCATCGTCCTGTCATATGTTATGGTCCACAAAATAAACGTACAGGAAAGAGCACTCTCGAACTCATTACGGCTTGAAAGCATATCGCTACATATTATTAAGTTTGCCCCAACTTTTGTGGGGTGAAGAAAATATTCTTCAAAGTTTTGTAGTGTGCATTTGTTTTATTTTTCGTCGTGTATGCAACTTATCCCAATAAATGTACGATATGAGTTGTTTTTACAAACTTCGGGAAAATTCTTACGATTCCGTTATTTTTCTAGGAAAACTTCATTAATAATATAATTTGAGGATCCAGTAGGGCTATGTTAAGTTTTTTCAATTTTTTCAATTATTATTTGTATTGTCAGCCTAGGATGGCAGAAGACAGTGTTTAATAAGCATGTGCAATTAGTTTAGACAAATATTGATTAGGTACTTATTTAGTCTCATAGGTAATGTAATCAGATAGGGATCTTAAGATAGAGAATTAATTGATCCTGAGCCGAGAAGATTTTTTTGCTAAAACAATAACTTTTACCTTTCCACAGCCTGTATTAAATTGATCATAAATAATGCATCCTGCGCATTTCATGGTAATTACTCGATAATGAGTGCCAGAATAATTATTTACTATTCCATACTCGTGTTCATCGCTCGTGTGGTGCGTGACACGGAACAATATTTTAAATTCCATGATACACAGGCGTATTAAAAGACTTGTGGATGCATTAAAAGCGGATGATTGTTCGGCTAAAAATTGTTATTACGTTTCGTTTCGTGGTTTAATTAAACTTTTAAATTAAAGAATTCTGCAGAACTTTGCAATTGTGTGCGTAAGACTTTTTCGTTGTGTTAATAAAAAAACGGCCCTTTTAATGAAACAGTCAACGATTTTTAAACAAAAGCTTTTTCGGCGGACGCTATCGTTTGCGATAAAATGTTTAATTTAAACAGTCTCCAGTCTTCCTTGTAGCTCAAAATTTTCTCTTTATTGTGATTTAAATTCTGTTATAAATAATGATTGTTCTCGGAAAACTGAATCAGGTCATCATACATTTACATAGAATAATAAAGTAAAAGATTTACCATAATATTACGCCACTGACCAATACAATTATTTATCCTTCAGATAAATGTAGATATTGTATACTACGGTATTGGGTACTCATGTTACTATTACAAAAAAAAAACCATCTATAAGTTATTGAAAAAGTTTTGAATATCACTCAAAACAAAATATCCATTCAAATACAATGCTTCTTTACCACATATTGAAAACACCGTAAACATCGCTCGCGTGACCATTCTTCTGTCCCGTTGTCACGAGACACTTTCGAAAGTGGAAGCTGTTGCTTCAAAATATCACTATAATATGGTAAAATAATGACTTGAATCGAGGAGTGAAATTTTACCATATTTGTTTTGTATTTTCTTGCCATGTATATTGATTTGTTACCTTATTTGTTGAATGAATTTATGATGCGCGGCAAAAACATGAAGTGTGTATTTTCAATATTGAAAGCATATATTGCGTGCCACATCTGTGAGGAAATGACGAAATTTATATTTTAATTTGCTCTTTTATAATTTGTAGATTGACTTCGTAAATATGTTGTTTTTCATTTCTAAAATAAGAGACTTGCTAACGTATGCTTATACTCTAACCTCATTTTTTTAACACAATTTGTAAGATTATCATCATCGTTCTCAGTCCAATTTCACTTGCTGCTGTGAACTTGGTAGGCTTTGTAAGTCTTTCTGTGTTTGTTGTTGTTATAATATCCAGTTCAGTTGCCGTTTGTTGTGTTTTGATGAGTTCATCATCAGTTGATGACTTCACAAAACTTATTCTGTGAGAGCAGTGGGTAACTGCAGAATGGACCTCAGTTCAAGAAGAGTAGGCCTTTCTCTGCTTGTGGGCTTAGTAATCATTGTGCCGATTGTCGTTACAGTCAATGGCTTAATTGCCAAGAGTCTCGACAAACACCTGGTGAGGCTCTCGTTAGACGGCTGGCTTGATCAAGGATTTGATACAGAAAGCGGTACTCCTGGACAGGGCTCGTATCGTTAAGATGTTCCTCTCTCTGGAGCCCTGACTGCCGGTAGTTTTCTTTTTATTTGTAAATCATTTTTGTTACCTTTGTTTTTTATGAATAAATATGTAAAAATAAATAAACGAAAATGAGAAATCAATTTTTGTTTTTAAGTTCCTCAGGCTTCATTTATTTATGTTATACCTATATTTGGAAATATATGTTTAAAAGCCAATAATTATCCAAGCTCATTCTTTTTCCAAATATAACTCTAAGAAGCTCAATCGATCATAATTTGAATAACAAAGTTTTAACAGGTTTACCATACCCAACAAACCCCATAGATTCCTACAACCCGGTCAAAATAATAGTCAAAACTTTCCAACAAACCTCTTTAGTTATTAACCTATAGATAATATTTAACTGTTATCTAAACTTTAGTTAAGCCAGCTGTTCATTATAGTTATCCATAAAACATGTATTTGTTAAGATACATGTTCTAGTTATGCTAATACCTACTGAATAAGATTGAATTATCGTCTTGTTAGACTACATTTGTTAAGCCTACGCAGGTGTTTTTAACAATCCTTTTAATTAGGTCGCTTTATACGAGTATTCTTGAATTATTATGCAACAGTAACAGTTGTTTTGTTAGCTCTGAGTTTAATCTAAAGCATAGTATGTAATTATTAAAAATAGAGCCTTTGCCATCATTACCTTGAACTTTTCCCATTCTGTGACAAGCACTGACTCAAATCACAAGCGTGATTTGAATCAGTACCTATTATTATTGATGCCGAGGTATTTAATGATTTCATTTGACGAAACGGTTGGCGCAGTGGCTGAGTGATCGACTGCTACACTGCGTGTCGCGAGTTCCATCCCCGCACGGAACAAATATTTGTATAGCTTAAATGGTTGTAAACGCACCCAGGATACAGGAGTGAGAGGCAAGGTTTTTTTAGAAAAGGAAAAAAAGTATGGTTATATTTTTGGTTACTTTTAATTTATTTTCAATAGTGTCCATATAAATTAAGCCATGAGCCTTTTTGACTCTGCAAGGTAATATTATTGGGAGATAAAATAAAAAATAGGTCAATAAAGTGTTAAAACAAAAGAAAACAATCCACGAATTGTTTTACAAAACAAAATAAACGCGTCAAACAGTCTCATTATTTTTGTACTCGATTAGATATTTTGATAGGCACACAATCTCTTTTGAAATGGAAATATATTGAAACAATTTTGACTGAAATAATTAGGCGTGGATAAAACGCTTCTTAAATATTTTAACTACAAACATTTATCAAAGAGACGTAACAGATAACTTTAAACCTTGGGCTTCAATAATTAAAGTTCAGTTTTGAGATAATTTAACTGGGGAATCTTGACATGCGCTTACACATTTGCATAAAAATTATGTTCATCAAGGAGGCTTGACCAATTCAAGAATGGGGTCGTCAGAAGAAATTTCGCCCACACCATGTTTTATTTTTTGTTTGTATGTAATCGGATATTTGTGCAAGTCGTTCTGTCCGTTTGTCCGTTAAGAATTTATGTCATTCGCTTTCAAATTACATCTGAGAACGGGCTTGTTTCTTAAAGATCGTGAGCTTAACAAAAATACCTTTTGTATTGTGACAGGAATCGTATCGTAAACATTTTTTTTTGTGGTTGAATGGACACATTTCATGTACGTTTTTATAAATTAAGAGATTCTTGTTTGTGTAAAGAGGTAGTGCATTGGACGTGTTTCTGTTTTACTGTAATTGCAGAGATTGCAAAGTGATTTTCAAGGAAAATGTTTTATTTAATGCCAGTGTCTAGTTAGTTATGTTAACAATTTCGTCTGAAACATAATAATTACTTACTTTTAATAAATCATTATTAATTCCAACCAAATCAATTAGTTGTAAAACTAGCAACATAAAAGACTTTTGCACTCAATTGAGAGTATCCTTCAATTTACATGTAGGTATTTTTCCGCTAAGAAATTATTTCATTTGTAGTTTGTACACAATAATACTAGAAGAGGAGGCTCGTGGCTAAATTATAGCAGCCGCTCGGGTCCATCTTAAGGTTAAGCCGCGCTTGCCTAGGTTGGTCTGTGGATGGGTGACCACCCGTTACAAACCGAGTTTCCTCCGTGCCTCGGAAAGCACATTAAACTGTTGATCCTGGCTACCATTTGTAGAGCCACAACCAGTCTTACCATGGGTTATCGTATTACCCAGTACTAACCGAACCCGTGGAGGTCAGATAGGCAGTCGCTCCATTTAAAATACTGGTTAGAGGTATTCAACTGCTTCCGGTTAGACTGGAAGCCAACCCCAACATTGTTGGGAAATGGCAAAGCATTTATGATGTAGTCGAACACTAGAAGCCGTACCTTCCCATTCTCATTGACTACGTAATAAACTGGGTACTTATAGCAGCTAATGCGTAACGGCATAATGACGTCTTCGTTGAAAACAAGGGAATATTCACAGTACGTACCCCACTTGTCATAATAGAAATCAATAACAATTGAATAGTACAAGAATCCTTCTAATAAGGCTATTTATATCACTTACCAAGTAGAACAGTGTATTCCTATAATGTTGTTTTTTTTTTAATTTATTAGTATAAACTAAATTATACAGTTTCAAAGAAAGCCATTAACTTTAATTTAATTTATAGCATGAACTGTTTGTTTATTAAGAAAAAAAAAAACATTATTTAAAAACATTCATGGTTTTTTAAGAAAGTTTCAACTGTATTTGACGAGGCTGGTTACTTATGTCCATTGCTGACTGTACATCGGAGACATCAAACTGGCCACAAACGTTACAATACATGCCGTAATCAATTTCAAATTGTTCTTTCAAAGAGATGTTGTCAGCAAAGCAGAGGGGCCTGGCCATTTCCTGCTGGGGTTGTGGGTTGTTCGAAAGAGATACCGCAGCCCCAGAACACAAAATATGGCAAAAGAAGAAACATGGATGGGTTTGAGTCAGTAAAAGTCTGACACTCCTGTCTGCTCCGTCCGGAGTGGGAGACGTTATTTGATGATTTCCCATCCGAAAACAAAGAGTTTAACGGAAATAAAAGATAATTAATACTCCCGTTGGAAAAAGTCGATAAATAATACTAATTAGATGAACAATCTTATCGGACCTGGCTGGATCAATAATGGCTGGGTGAACCCACCATCAAAGTTGAATTAAAAAAAAAAGGAATTAGAATAGATGCATGGCAATCACATTGGAACGGTTAATCGTTTATGCTAAATGAAATTTCAATTCCAATTTTTCAGTCCATTTCCAAAGGCATTAAGTGGATAGATTTAATGGAATACTACCAGTATTCAACATTCAGTAGCAATTAAAAAGTTTCATGTGATAAAATAGAGATTATTGTAACCAAGATTCAGAATTAGAACTTGCCTCGAGGTATGGACAGTATAGTTGCTGCAGGGTTTAAACGTTGCATCACGTCAGTTCATTGGGTTGTTTTATATTATTTTGTAATCTAAATACTGTTCAGTTTTTTGGTGTCTTAATTCCGGTACGTTTTATTTAAGGCAGATTCCATTTTTTCCATTCTGTGTTGGGGTCTAAACTGCAGCATAAATTGAATAAACAAAATGAAATCAATTATCAAATCTCACAACCATATTATTAACAACAAGACAATTATTCTATTAACAGACACCTTTATTCACAGAAATTTGAATTGACACAATTTAATTAATGAGAAGCGAAGAGTAAACTTTACGACGCAAACAACAGTTTTTCTTTAAGATCTTGATTCAGTTAGAACTCAGAGATAAAGACAAAGCAGTAGCTGAAGTCAAAGATTAGTTATCTGTCTGAGCGTCAAACGTTATTACCTACTCACTTCTTTTTTTAAACTCATCTTACATACAGGGTGTGAACAGTCATTAGCTGCTAACCAAGTATTCCGTACATCAATTTAAGAAAAAAAAAATTTTTTTTTTAGGAATCTTTGTTTTTTGGTGTGAATATTTACCATCTGTAGCAATCTGTAGCAACCACAGCTGCGCACAATTACAGCAGCCATTACTGGCCATGGCTCTTTTAATAAACACCTCTTTGTCTTAGGAGTCACAGACAGCCCACTGTGCCGAGCCTGCATGGAGGTAGACGAAACAGCAGCCCACGTGCTTCTGCACTGCCCAGAGGTTGCCCCATACAGGGCAAAGTACTTCGGTAACCCAGGTACTCTTCGCGAGATCGTCAGCAACACCAAGGCGCTGCTGACGTTTTTCGCGGAGCTGGGGTGGATCGAATAATATTCCCACCCATACGCAAAATACGCGCCTCAGACGTGGAGTTGCGGACACCAGCCCGTTATACAATACAATTACCATCTGTAGTAGCGCTCAATGTAACGCCCTCAAACATTAAATAGCCCAGGGGCCATGATGGTATTTTAAATACCATCACACATACCATTTTTAAAAAATACAAGTGCAAGTCGGACTTGCGTACCGAAGGTTCCGAACAAACTTGCGACGTAAACGGCCATATCTTTGGACGGTTTCAGAAGATTGATTTCCTCACAGCTCTAAGGAACCACAGACTTGAGTTTACGGGTTTATTTTCAAAGCATGTAGATGCGTTCCCGAGATTAGATAGACAGACCCTTTAGGGTCTTCACATACAGACAGACGGTCAACAAAGTGATCCTATATGGGTTTTTATTTTTTCCTTTTGAGGTTCCAAACCCTAAAAAGAGTGTAAAATGTACACTTTCAATATTTCCGTAATCACAAACTTTCTAAGTCTCTCAGATTCGATGTTTTAACATACTTTTTAGCTTATATTATTCCCATTGCTATTGCTCTAGTACAAGCTTCTCCTCTATGGGATAGTGCGGACTGTTGTGCACCACATGGTTCGAATAGGCTTGGTAGATGTCACACGTCGTACTAAGACTTGGTTGCTACGTGAAGTTTTCCTTTGGTATTTTGAGGAGAGCACTGCTGTTTTGAAACTAAAATACAATTAGCCTGTAGTACTTTATTTAAATGATTTGACACAGGCACAGCACACGCATCATTAATTGAAAATCAAAACATTCTTCAAATAAAAATATCACATGTAAAGCACAATCGTGCTAAGGCCTTTTTTGCTCTGGGTGGAGCGGGGGGAGTGTCAGACTTGTACTGACTAAAACCCACCCATGTTCCTTCTATTGCGATTTATGTTACGAGGCCGCTGTATCTCTTACGAACAACCCGCAACCCCGGGTGCTAAGGCCTCTGGTGACGAACACAAAGTAAAGTACAGTAAACGCTTATGGTCATCACTGTACCTGCCTGGCTTTGACCTACGATCTGTCACACCTACCTTAGTCAGGACCGTTACAACAGGGGTATCGTATACAGCAGGTTTTAATAGTTAACACTAACCTCAATTCTAGCAGCTACTTATGCAAAATTTTAATACTATCGTTACCGGTACTATTCCCACGATAAGAAAGGGCTAAAAGCCACTTGCACATTGGCTATTTGACCACGTTCTTAGGATGCTAGCGGGACCACACATATCGATTTGAAACGAGAGGTAACAAAGTTTTGTATATTTAAGAAAAAAACGTAGCGCTAATAACTCAGCCACTGTGGAATCCTTGAATGGTTGTCATGGAATGATGATAATTGCTATGATAATGATGAATTAGTTTGACAGATCTTAATAATACACTTCTATTATTACCGTTTACGAACTATTGTTTATTTAATTAATATTACATAGTGTAAAATAAAGTCGCTTCCTCTGTCTGTTCGCTTAGATCTTTTTAACTACTCAACGGGTTTTAATGAAGTTCTCAGCAATAGATAGAGTGATTCAAGAGGAAGGTTTGTATGTCTAATACTAGCATATTAGTATCTACATTGCATCCATGTAAAGCCGCGGCGGGTCGCTACTACCTTATAAAACAATTGTAGGTCTTAATTACATCTGGTGTGCCATTGACATTTCGCACACCTAGTTAAAGAGTCACGCAACTCGAAATAATTCGAAAACCGAAATTATAAAGTATTAGTGGTATTTGATGGAAAACCATTATCACAATAATTATCTGCGTAAAATTATACACAAGAACCTATAAGAATGTTTTTAATATACTAAATATAAATGAAATAAAACGTTTTTTTCGATTCCTGAACAAAAGTGGTATTTAGAGTTGAGCTAGTCTTTAACCAAGTGTGGAATTATCAATAGGATCTACTAAAATGAGGTTTCTATCTCAATAACAGTATCGTACAACTGTAGAAATATAAGTTATCAAGCTGGTGGCAACGCTGGACAAGTCTTGTTTTTTCCCGTAGCCTCATTGCTAGTAGTTGCCATATCCTAGTTAACCCTCTTCTACATTCATGTACACTATCGAATTAGCGAAGAAAATTTAGCATGCAAATTCCATTGTAAATTAATAAAATATCCAAAAAAAATATTGCGTCGCAAATGTTATATCTAATTGCATGTCTGCGTGATTAATCATTGCATTTAGTAGACAATCGTGTCGTAAGTACGGAGATTTCAATTATTCAACGACGATTCATTTTGAGACGCTCCTTTTGAGTTCCTAGTTTGATTCTATTGAATCGTAAGGTATTCTGCAATTAGTTTCTACCTTGTAATTTTAAATTAAATGATATTAGACAATACTCATACATTTTGTCTATGTTTTGTTGTAGAATTGGTTTATTTTAATCTAATTCTTGATAATTTTTTTATGGTAACTATTTAGCGTAATGAAAAATAGATCATAGGTAAAGTTGACAGACGTTTAAACGTCAAAACATGTGTGGTTAACACTCGTTTATTATTACAAAATTTTAAGCTGCTTTTATGAGTTAACCTCATAACCTCTGTTTTTTTTTAGAAAAAAACATGTTTTGGTATTTAAGTTTCAGCTGATAAGGTTTATATTATTATACAGGGTGTCCCTGAAAGTAAGGGTTAAATTAAATAAAGGCATGGACAAGGTCATGTCCAAACTTTTTAACCCTGAGAATGTCAGTAAAATTACTTATGGCTCAAAAGTTATGACCAATATTTGTTTGTTAGAGTGCGAGCAGTTCCACGTGGTTCCTTTGTTTGCATTGATTGCCTTTTAGGAGCACTACTTTGTTTGAGGTTAAAAAAAAATCGGTCAAGTGTAAATCGGACTCGCACATTGAGGGCTTTGTACAAACTTGCAGCATAAACGGCCATATGGTTGGTGGTTGAGTTTTCACAGCTCTTAGAGACAACACACTTGAGTATATGACTTCAACTCGATATCTTCACGCGTTCCCAAGATAAAAGGGTTTTAACAGACAGACAGAAGTGATCATCATCACTTTGGTGTCCGTGTGTCTCAACCATAAAAAATAAAAATGATTGATAAACCTTTTTCTTTTTAATCATGTTATTTGCACTAGCAAAGAATGCACAAGTAAAGAGAAACAAAAGAACCAGTTGTTTGGATATGACCTTGTATGACCCTCTCCTCGATTTGATCCTTAATTCTAAAGACTTAAGACAGGTTCTCCCATACTGAGTCAGGTAGTCAGTAAAGCTCAATTAGTGATTCCTCAATACTGAAACTGAGGTGCATACATAAATATTCAATTCACCGCTCATCACCCAGCCATTTTTAATTACCCCCGGTCCGGTGACACCGATCACGCCGATCACCAAGTTAACAAATTGTAAATCGAATCGTTCGCTAAACTTGTTTCTGGGCTTGTCCGTTGAATACTCCGTTGACAGTTGTTCGATAATTGAACTGGGGACAATTAGCCAACGAGTGGTTAATATCCGTGGCGCTGTCACTACACGATTGGGTCCCTTGGCAATGGACTCTCAACAATGTCGAGTGTTAATCGATTCCCCAGTCGAGATGTAAGTGACAAGAGATTTTGGACTGTCACTAGGTGGACTTTTGGATGAGTGAAGTGGGTATTTAATTTTTTTCTCTGTTGGTATTATGTGGTGAAGGTGGTTTCAATCAACCTTTTTTTTCCTTTTATTCGTTCGAGAACCTTTTTGATGATACGTAGAACAGTCATTAGAACTCCTACTTACTCGCCTATATAGTACGTTGACGTTTTAGTATTAACTTTGTGCGCACTATCGAGCAAATTGCTTCATAAAAAATGAAATTTTCAGTTTAAACTTATTAACTTAAAACTTTAACAGTAATGAAATGAAAAAGTCATCGTGATACTTGAACGGATTTGAACCCACAACCTCATGCATGAGAGGTGAGACGCTTAAACTCTGGGCTATCAAGACATTAAAACAAACACAAAACTAAAAACAAATACTTATTCAGCCCACCTTATCATTTAAGCTAAAACAACAGTCCGTTAAGCCGACTATTTCACAATCTAGGTCAAAATTAAAAAGTTCCCACTGAGAATCTTAAAACATTATTTCTGCACGAATAAAGACTTCTTCAACGTTAACAAAAAAGTAATAAGGACTTATCTAAAAGTTTTAACTTGAGCAATTTTTCATAACTTCAAGTCAGTGGTCTACAGCGACCTACAAGGAAATCTCACGTAACAGACATTTGTAAAAACCCCTTTTTTTTAGGAAATCTACTCTTTTTTGTTGGACCTCTTTTTATTTTATTGGTTTGCTGACGTTTTATTTTTTCAGCCAGTCAACGAGCGTTCCTTTTTACCCCGTTTTTGGTTTCCTTCGTTTTTATGTATCTTAGTAAGTTTATTTTTCGCTTTAACGTTTAATTACTTTTATTTAAACAATCTTTCAGCAAGAAAACTGAGCACAAGTACGTGGCAAGTATTTTCATTTAAACATTTTTACATCATCTGCCTAGCCTTTTCCCAACTATGTTGGGGTCGGCTTCCAGTCTAACCGGATGCAGCTGAATATCAGTATTTTACATGGAGCGACTGCCTATCTGACCTCCACAACCCAGTTAATACTGGGTAATACGATACCCCTTGGTAAGACTGGTTGTCAGACTTTCGGAACACTGACTACCTGTAACGACTGTCAAAGATCTACAAATGACAGCCGGGACCAACGGCTTAACGTGCTTTCCGAGGCACGGAGGAAACTCGGTATGTAACGGGTGGTCACCCATCCACAGACCAATCTATGCAAGCGCGGCTTAACCTAAAGATCGACCCGAGCGGCTACTATTTATTTAGCCACGAGCTCCTCATTTAAACATTTTTACAATTTCTGTAAAAACATGTATCATGATCAAACAATGTAATGAAAATTACTAATATTTGAACTTGATTTGGTTGAAACGGATATAATTGCTGAGTAAATATTTTATATTTAATTCAAATGTGGGCGAAATCAATTTTATGAAATTACTTTACATAACTATATTTAATGCTTATTGCGATCAATAAATCAAAGCCAATATCAATAATTTCAATTAAAACATACCGGGAGTAGCAACAAAATTAATATTGTTTTTTTCACATAAGCTAGCTAAGTTTAAAAAACGTAATGTGCCTGCATAGTTGGCTGCTTCTGTTGTTAATTTGCTTACTAACTTTCACGCAAACCGAGCAGAACTAAAACGATCGCTAAACCTCATTACGAAACGCAATGTTAAAACCTTAAAAGTTAAAACTTCCCAGTTAAACATACGCTGGCATGTACGAAGCGTTACGTGAACAATGAATAGTCTTCTTTTTCTGCGCGCCCGGTGAATGCCGTCGAGTTGCGAAAAAATACAAACAATAAAAGACCAGCGGAGGATACGAGAGACGAGTTTTCGCCGCCCTTGCCATAAAATTAAATGGGTAGAGGGCTTTTTGTGGAACGGTTCGCGAACGCGACTTTGGTCGTGAGTTCGGAAAAACGCGTCGGGTTAAAACTCCTCCGAGGGTTGGCTCGCGTTTCGGAGGTTTGGCCGAGTAAGGACTTAAGTGACGTCGTCGCTGATTGTGGTTTGGCACGATTCTCCGTTACGTAAGTATGTGTGAACAACCTCGTGATGCTTTGCGTTTTTCTTTCATTGACAAACAGAACGTTGGTAAACTTATTACGCGGGCGAAAGTCGATACAGGCTTCGATTTTGTTTGTATTACTCAGATTTCATGCAGAGTAAATTCTAAATATGGCAAGATTGATAATTTTAAACTAAAGTATAGAATTTCACTATTTTGACCCTTGCATTTCTGAGGTTTTGCTTAAAATATATCCCAAATATTGATGGCTTCAGCCGTAGCCAAATTGGTAAGTTTTCAAATTTGTTTTAATACCATCCAACAAGCAATCCCTACTCATTTTAAACCCATTTTCCTTTTGAAAGTAGACAGACGGGTGGCCAAAATTATCGGTTGTTCCGTGACTTATCGAAGTAAACATCGATTAGCGAGATAGCAGGCCGGCTAAGTAAATTACACGTTGTCGGACCACCTGCAAGGATGTCGGCAATAAACGCATGTAATCATATGTCTGGGTTTGATTCCCTTGGCAAACATTCGGTGCGTGCGCTTCAGTTCTCCCCTTTATTGTGATTTTGCCCTCTTTTATGGTATACTTAACAAAATCAGGGTACGCAAAGAGCCGGCAGCAGCTAATAAACAGGGGTTCTAATCAGAATTGTCTATAATAAGCTTCCATGTCTGCATATCCACTAGAAATCGTGACCCTTGTGGTCTGGGTAGGTTTGTGTTGGTGACCACAAGGATCTATAGTAATAATATAGCAATTGAATTTGGTTCAAATTTGTTGTCATCTTTGGCAGTCACATAACTATATAGCCTCTTTTACTTTCAACTATACGAAAAATAACAAATAAAGTATTTCCTTTCATTGTATTGTACTACTTGTTAAAAATACACATTAATTAGTACGGGAAAGATAGTACAATGATATAGAAGAAAAACTGGGTCCCAAGATATACGTTTTTCAATTAGTATAGGAAACAGCTGTCTGTGGCTTCTAGCTCATAACTTGTTTTACCTGTTATTAAGACACTATATTTCATAGGCCTATGCTAATAAATATATTTATTGTTTATTCATTTTTATATTTCTACATATTTATTATTCAAAAATAAATCACCATAAAAATATCGGGAACAGGATCCAAGCTACCGGCAGTCAGGGCTTCAGAGAAAGGAACCTCCTGACAATCCGAACCGTATCCAAGAGTACCGCTTTCTGTATCAAGCCCTTGATCCAGCTGCCTAACAAGAGCCTCCTTAGGTATTGGTCAAGGCTCTTGGCAATTAAGCCTTTGGCAGATTATTATTTATTATTTGTTCAATGTGTTAGTATCTACTCGTAATATTGGTAAACTATCTAGAAACTACTAAAGCTTCAGATAAGATTACCATACGTAATTAATTGTTTTACTTACTTACTACATAGTGTGGTAACTAGCTCCTCAAAATTTTGATAGCATAATTATTCGTAAAATAATTAATTCATAATCATTTATTTGCTAATACGGGTAATTACATAATGTTGCTAAAAACCATATTACACCTTGAGGTAAGCAAATCACAAGCTTATTTATTACACACGTATACTTGCAGAAATAATTTATATTAGCAGCACAATGTATTATGTTAATTTCACCATGTCAAATAGCAATGAAACATAATAAATGAAACTATGTAGTAATATGTCACTAGTAGTCTGTCAGAAATAAAATAAGGATGTCAAGATATACTACATGTATTATCTGATGTAGTCTACGAGATATGTATCAACTTAAGTCATAAGGTTAAGAAAATACCTACTAAACCGTTTTTTGGACAACTCATCAAAAAACTTAAACAAGTCTTTGTTTAAGTTATATTTTTATTTATTTTTTATTCAAGAGGAACAAACAGCTACAACAAAAACTAGGAACAAGAAATACACAAATAAATAGACAATGTTGCAGCCCACAACGCTATACACAGATTAGCTAAAGGATACGTCATTAGAGTAAAAAAAGAAATTAATTAATTTATCGCTAGATGATATATGTATGTATAAATACTATTAAATTAGGTAAGAAAACCAATAAATGAACGTTAATTAGGTAAGATATTATTATGTTGAAAAATAAACGAGTATTGACAGTACAGGTAGTAATTAATGGTTGTTCTTCTCCATTTAATTATGTATTTCTAACTCTCTTTACCTTATTTTGTTCAAAATCATAATCATTTATTTATTTGTAAGACATAGGTAGTCACATTAATAGGATGTTCTAAGTAAAGTTACGCGGGCAAAGCCGCGGGCGCCAACTAGTAAATAAATAATGGCAGTCATCATTTTATGTTTTTTCCTAGGCTGCTCAGCCCAAAGGCTAGGCTAGAACTAGACAAGGTCATTTATCGCATCATCGCAAGTCTACTTTTCTGTGATAACTATTCTTGTTCGTCACGCCAATTACAAGTGAATTCATTATTAAATAATACAATCTTACTTACTGTAATAAAATGCGAAAGTTTGTGAGGATGAACAGATGTTTGTTGCTAATGAATTTCAATGAAATTTGGCACACAAATAGTTTATAACCCAGAATACCACCTTTTATACGATCCCTTCGAAAATTACTGGACTTAACGCAAGCAAAGCCGTGAGCATAAGCTGGTTAAAAATATATTCGTAAAGTAAAGGCATTGCTAAAGAAACATTATGCGTAGTTTAACCACCTTGAGAAAAATATCTCCTACCTGACTCATAAACTTAACTATTACTTACTAGCCAATAAATCAAACTACCAATTATGGCCAGACTCATTTTCAAACTCATTTCAGCTTGAAAAAAGCTGTAAACTTCAATATTTAAACATTTATTCTTGAAAGCGTAAGTTTACGCAGAAATTATAGCACTTCAAACGCATTAACATTCCTTTTAGACCACCTGTGAGTGCGGTCTGAGATCTACAATTACCAAGACATTGTCGATGACTTAGGTATGGACACACCGTCCATTTGTTTCACGAGCAGTTTAACGTAGGATGCATCTTTATTTGTGAACGATTAACTGCTATAATTAGTGTTGATTTATAGTATTATCAAGTACCAAATCATTATTTTCTTTATGATTTTAACTAATTGAAAGATGTCTACTGCATAGGCATTTTGAACTTCGCTGGCCGTCAGCATCTCGCATCCAGTGAAACCCACGGCCTTCACCAGGTAGACGAAGGCCTTTCAACGCTATTTATTTTTTAAAACGTTGCCCCACACTAGGAATTTCTCCTGTATCGTAGGTGCCTTTACAAACATTTAAACTCACATACTCAAACAGCCAGACCCGGAATAACTATCTGTAGTCCATACAAATATTTGTTCCGTGCGGGAATCGAACCCGCGATACGCAGTGCAGCAGTCGATCGCTCAGCCACTGCGCCAACCGTGTCGTCAATGCCACGTCGTCGCTATGTCACGGTGGTCACAAATCCAGGAGTTTTTTGTCCCATTAAAAATCCGTTTTGTAGTTTATGAGCCTCAGACCATAGGTAATTAACAGAACTATCAGCAAGTTCTCAAGAAATGAACTGCCTTGGTTGATAGAATTTGACGACTTACAGAATTGTTGAAGAATTAGTATTAGGTTCAGTTAAGTGACAGTATATTAATAGATAGTATTGCAAAGAGAATAACAAAATCGTTAACACCCTATATATTCATATCCAGAATAGAACTTTCCTAAAGTATTGGCACAATAGAAGGTTCTGGATGACTATCAAAATTACTAACATCAAATACTGCATTTGATTTTAGGTACCCAGATTTTCTTGAATTTCCTCTATCTGAATTTTCTTGCGTTGTAAGTTCAACTTTGGTGCTACGCGGCGCTATCGAGTCACGTTTAGTCCCCATCGCTCCGCATTCAGACAAACATTTGTTCCTAGTCTGGATGTCGGTGAATTTGATTTGTGTATGTAATGATGCTGTTTGGCGTTCTGTACGGGTTGAGGCGTATGAAGGAATAGCGAATTGAAGCTGGTTTTATCACATTGACTAGAAATATGACTTATTGCGTACTCTTGTTAGATATGGTAGGTTCACTATCCCCTTTTCCAAACTCTTAGCTTTTCTTAATAACATGATGTTCTTTGACTTTTAAAGTATCTTCGAGATTGAACAGTGCAGTCAATTTTGAACTTGTTCATAACTTACTTAATATATATGCAACCTTTCAGGCATGCTTAGGCCTTTTCTGCTGGCGGTACACTTTCCTCAGGCCCACCTGAGAGTTGACGCCAGTCTCATGACTCTGATGTCAACTCTTGACAGAAAATGTAAAATGTGTGCTAGCAAAACAATTGTACATTAAAGATATTTAGATATAAAACTTATCTACTGACGTTGCTCAAAATGCCACCCAGCTGAAGTGTACCCGACGAACTGTGGGCCAAATTACCCAACAAACAAAATTAACGATATTGAGCTCTGACACAATCAGAAAAAAGCGAAGCGGCGTTCTGCAGAAGATGACAGACCAGCTATACAGAACCAACGACCAGTGGCCCTCATTAGCCCTAGATCAAAATGTTTGGAAGTTATGGGAAGAGGCTTTTGCCCTACAGAGGAATGACATAGGCTAACAGTAACTGAACTACAAAGAGCAAAATAGTTTCGTATGCACTTACGCGCATCGAATAGTGTTTTGTTGCTTTGTGCTAGTTATCCTTCTTATATTATAAATGCGAAAGTTTGTAAGTACGGATGTATGTTTGATCCTCTTTCACGTCAAAACGGCTGAACGGATCTTGATGAAATTTGGCACAGAAGTAGATTATAGTCTGGAATAACACATAGGACTTTTCGATATCATGCGGGCGAAGCCGCGGGTGCCAGCTAGTAATATATATTTTGAAAAAACCTTTACTTATCTGCCTTTACTTTCCAGAAAAAGCTACAATCTTATTTTTTAATTAAAAAATGTTTTGTCATTCTTAGGGTTCTGTATCTCAAAAGGAAAAAACGGAACCCTTATTGGATCACTTTTTCTGTCTGTCTGTCAAGACCCTTCATCTCGGGAACGCGTAGAGGTATAGGGTTAATTGAAAACCATATAGGTACTAAACTCTGTAATCCCCTGGTGCTGTAAAAAATGACCCTCTCCTCAAAAAGTCTATGCAGTCAAAAGATATGGCTGTTTATGTCGCAAGTTTGTACGGAAATCCCGGTGCGCAAATCCGACTTGCACTTGGCCAGGTTTTTTTATTCATGCTGGAGATCATGAGTTTGTTACTCGTCAAGCAAGCCATCCGTATGTATCAAGAGTCCAAGAAGAACAGGTCTCTTCATGTTTCTTTTTACCAACTAATGCAATCCTAAGTTAGACTTGGATACGCTTTTACAAGTAAAGAGTCGTGTACATTTCCAGCAGGTTGAGATCCTTATTCAAATTATCAGTAATAGGTAGTAATAACTGTTGAAAGTCATTTCATGCTGTATTGAGTTATTATGTCATTTACTACTTATGATGATTTCCTGTGTTTTACTCGACATGTGGCGATCATTTTGCTACCAATTATATTCCAAGTTGTGTATGTCTAAAGGGAGCCGTAACAGGCTCGGATATCAGTTTATCGGGAAATTATATCAATCTATTTGGACATGATTGGCGCAGTAGCTAAAAATATTGTATGGTCCACTGGTACCTGTTCCGGGTCTGTTATGCATGTACGTTTAAATGGTTGTAAACCGGGGTTGCGGGTTGTTCGGAGGAGATACCGCAGTCTCGGAACATAAAGGGCAATATAAGGAACATGGGTGGGTTTTAGTCATTACAAGTCTACAAGTCTGACACTTTCCCCAATGGGTCCCCCAAAATGGTTGTAAAAGTACCTACCTAAAGACATACATGACGTAACGTGTTAACTGTGACTTTTGCCAGCTAAGCCTTCAAGCAGGAAGTTTCCCAAACTCCTTACTGGTAGTTTAACCAGTGCATGAATGAAGTTACCTTCTGCTTTTGACACATCTGAAGCAGCTTACTGCCTACGCTATCACTAAAACTGACTGGCTGATATTTTTACCTTAGCATAAGTTTGTAATTCATTCCGATATGGAGAAGCTAAATAATATCATTCGCTCAGGTTGATCTTCAGGTTAGACCGCGCTTGTTTGGGTGGTTGCTTAGGAAACCTGTTGGTCCTGGCTATCACTTGTGGTTCATTGACAGTCGTTGCAGGTAGTGGTCTAAAAGTTTGACAACCAGTCTTACCAAGGGGTATTCCACTATCCACTATTAGGTCCATCTACAAATTAAAAGTCATAGTAATTACTGTTAAGTATTTTTTTCATTTTAATTAGTTTATTTCATATGTATATGTATGTGTTTTTATATTTGTAAATAAGTTTTCGAAAATAAATAGTTTAATGTTTTTTTTTTTATTTGTTAAATTGAAAACTGATTGGTAGAGAATGCCTTATGGCATTAAGTCTAGGTACCACTATTGTACATGAAGTTTAAAAAAATAAATAAATATTCCCTAGTACTAACTGGATTGTGGAGGTGATAGTGGCGGGTGAGTCGGGTCATTTAGTTCCCTTCAAAATGGTCTTCAAACCTCCACAATCCAGTTAGTAAACTGGATTGTGGAGGTGATGATGATTATGATGATAATTCGAACACAATAGTTCTGTGAAACAATCTGATTTTTTCGTTCAGTAGAATGGTGTATTTACAGAGCAGCTACATAAAAGTAGTACAATGCACCATATTTCGAAATCCGATTTCCCTTGCGATTACTATGACTAACGAAGTTTTGAGATTTCATAGTGATAAAGGCGAGGTCGTCGTTGTTAAAAGGAAATCCCAAATACATTTTACATTGACTTAGAACTTGAATAACACTGCTTGCAATATGCTAAAGTATAAATAGTCTTTAGCTATGTGGTGAATTAGATAATGATAAAAAAGTGTTGAAGAAAAATCCGATTATCTCACAATATTCAATTTTAGTTTGACCAACTTCCGGGGGGTCTAAAATGGCCACATTAGCAGAAATATAATAGGATAATAATATGAATTACGTTAATATTCTCAAAAATTATCATAGACGCAGTTAATATTATGAATTGTCAATTTAGCTAAAATTTGACAATTGTTAATTGAGCTTGTTGTCTTGAAAAGATCGCTTTTATCGATAAGGCCGCCCATTGTGTAACCCTATTTATATGTTGTATACTGTTGTTCTTGGAATTTACATGGTAAACATAATTAAGAATATTCTATCTATCTGAACTCATTTTAAATACGGGTTCAGTTTGGATAACTATGCTAAGGCTTACTAAAGTCATTTAAAATCCATTTTCAATGATGGTGAACTAGATATTGTTTTTTGCTTTCTCATAATATGGGTCTTAAATGAAAAGGAGGGAAAGAATACGATAAAGAATTTTTTTGTTACTGTAATTTTTATTTTGCTCAGATTTATTCTCAACATAATCATGTTAAACTTTACTTCGAACCCTACGCAATCAACAG
Organism: Ochropleura plecta; assembly: GCA_905475445.1. NCBI lineage: Eukaryota > Metazoa > Arthropoda > Insecta > Lepidoptera > Noctuidae > Ochropleura > Ochropleura plecta. Next base: position 11,625,573 of record FR997731.1, on the reverse strand, counting down.
TTAAAGCAGACAAACTGAGGACTTTCAAATTAATTTAAAGCACGAAAGCTAATTCTAATCTGTAACTAGGTACTTATTAGTCGAAGTGAATGTCGTAAAACACTGTTAATGTACCCACTACGTCGATAGTACAACACTTGGGAGTAAGGCTATGTGTACACTGGGGTATTCTGAAACCAGAGGATGAATTTTGAATGTAATGTAAAGCTGGTACACTTAAGGTTAATTTAACCTTGATCACTCAATCTAGCTACAATATTGTTCTAGCTAGAGCGGATAGCGGTGTGAAGCGCAGAACACTCACACCCTTGCATACGACTCAAAGTAGCACTCAGCCTTACTTATACATTACATATTTAGGCCTAGGTTTAGTAGAAACGTAAAAAATCCTACATGCGCCACATATTCGGTGGCTGGGTTTAAAATGAATAATATTATCTATAAATAAATTAAATAAATAAATATCTTGGGACAACTCACACACGGCTATCTGATGCCAAGCTAAGCAGAGCTTGTGTTATGGTAACCAGACAACTGATATACATACTTATATAATTTATAAATACATACATATTACAGATAAATCACACCCAGACACAGAACAAACAATCATGCTCATCACACAAAGTTTGTCCTGGGTGGGAATCGAACCCACGACCTCCGGCTCAGCAGTCAGGGCCACTAACCACTAGACCAACAGGCCCGTCTATGTTAGTTTATAATTAATAACTCAAAGCATTTATTTCAATTAGACCGTGTTACAGGCATTTTTGAATGTCAAAAAGAAATAGATGAAACTACAGTCTTAGTCACAAGTCATAGTAACTTGTGAAAGTATCGTAGTTGCCCATTCCAAAACTTAGATCTCAATATTAAGAGAAGAGTGTCCAGAGTAATAGTAAGAATCAATAAAATAAAATAAAAAAAGTAATTAAGATAAACCGTGGCAGCTGAGCGATGACCAGTCCCAACTGACAGCTGTGATGCATGAATTGTTACCATTAGTCTTTAATTTATTTTCTTTATAATTATTATAGTACACTGTAAAGGTTTGTTGCTGAGACACTTTTTTTACCTTGATTTTTAAACCACCACCACCACTTATTGTTGTTGTAACAACAATAAATATTCTATTGAATAAGAAATTTCTTACTAAATCGCCTACGTACCGTGCATTGCAATATTACTAGTATATCGCAACTTTTCCAAAGCAGCCTTACAATGTTGGGAAGTACTCGTGAATACATGCAATTCCTAGAAAATCAACCAATGTAGGTATGTCACTTACTTAATGCATTGTTTCTAGAAATTATGCATAGGCACTTATTAACTAGAGAGCGCTTCACCGGTTTCTATCTATATGAGGTTCTAACTAGAAATCTTTTCAATTAAACAAGCGTGTTAAAATAAATGTCTTTTTTTTTACAGAAAATACTTAACCACTCAAGATCGATGAGCTGCGAGAAATGTATTTCTATGTCCCTTTTTCACTCTCAGTGTGCAACCTGCTTAGTGTCCGAGCCTCTTAGTATTTAAAACAACGAGCATTGCGCTCAGTTTTGTAAATCGAATGCCGACACTGTGACGAAGCACAAAACATTTTGCACGTAGTTGGAAAACCTTCATTACACAGTTTCTCCAGTATTACAGTCATTGGCATCGTAAACTAAGTTAAGGGCGATGTTAAGTGGCAATCTCCGATCAGTTGAATGTGTTCTTAGTGTAAACAAGATGTGCACGTATTTGCTGTATAAACTCTGTTGAATTAACGTGGATAAGTCTTTAGTGTGTTTAGTTAAGTTATTTTAGTAAAACTTAAATCTTTATCAGGATAACATATGCATCCCAGATACTATATATCCACTTAACAGCTACTGAACACGAAATATTCTTGAACAGAAAATTAATATAGACAAGGCAATTAACGTTTTCACTAAAATATTAACACACACTTTCGATATTTGTTTCATAATCAATTGTTATCCACTTACATATAACGAAAGAATCTATAAAAATAATACCTCAATCCCCCTAATATTTATAGCAGCAACAAATTGCCTATTCGCAATTCCCGTCCGGCTATTCAAACGAACCGGGCCGGTGGTCTGTCGGTGTGAAAATAAAAAGTTAATTACAGTGCACATACCTCACCCAGGTAAACATGTCTGAACACCCATGTAGCGCCACAGAATGCTACGATACTGTAAACTGATATGCAGTTAGCTAATACAACATTTAAAGGGTGTTGATGCTACTTTTTTACACTGTTTGTTTGTTGGATCTTTCAATGATGTTTAAGTCGCTAAGTGTGGTGATAAGTGTTATGCATGTTTAGTTGTTGTTTTTTATTATTGGTTGTACCTTCATTCACTCTCATTATTATTATTGAAATTCTAAATGTATTTTAATAAATGTTAATTTAATTGCATTTTTTTATTTATTTTAATTTTTCAACTCAATCTATTATTATCTGTTATATGTTCGCGTCGTTCTGGTCCATAAGTGCCTTCTTTGAATTTGAGTTTTAGTAATCCTATCATCCTATCACCTCTTATGAGTACATCAAATGGGATCCTGCCCATTCTGCAAAACCACCATTAGCACCAAATGTTAAAGCTGTGCGGAATGGATGACATACTGGTTTGGCACAATATGAGTTTCATCGACACGACGAAGAAGACGTGTCTTCTTTTTGGCTTTAGTATTTTTGAAACTACTTTCATTATCACGTTCCTCCAGTAAAACATGGCCGCGCCCTGTTATATTTCGCATACAATGAGAGATATTCATAGCTTCATTGGTCGCCTTCGTATGTACTTGAGGTTGGCACCACACGTTCCCTTCTTCTATTCTAGCCTTTTAATTGCCGCACCATCATAATTATCCTCTTTTTACATCAGTCCTCAAATAGACCATCAACCTTTTATTCTACCTTTTTTGACCCAAAATTAAAATGCAATATTAACTGAATTCGCTCTTGCTTACGTCTACTTCTATAAATTTAATTTCAACTTTTCTCAGAAATTTCCCGACTCTTCTTTCAAGTCTAGATAAATTATTTTAGAAGTACCTGAGGTTTATATGAGACGTAAGTACGACGAGTTTTTAAATAGAAAATTCAATTATCCGATAACACACGATAGCAACAAGCACACTCAATGATATCCATAGACTGATTTAATTTTCTAAAATAGTAAAAATAACGCCGCAGACGCGTGCTAAGGCCTCAGGCGCGGGTCTTGGACGGTGAGCAATGAGTAGTTCGCCGTCCGTCTGTCAATTGATGACAGGCAGTGTCGATGGCGCGTTAGTGTTTTACGTGCGCCTCAAAGAGATCCCAACAAAAAAGAGGAGCCTGCCAGGGCCACTGCCTACCGGGGTTGCGGGTTATTCGAAAGAGATACCGCGGCCCCGGAATACAAAGGGCAAGCGAAAGAACATGGACGGGTAAGTAAAAGTCTGACACTCCTCCCCGCTCCGCCCAGAGCGGAGAAAGTTATTTGATTATTTCCTATTCGTAAAAAAGTCTCAAAACAGCTTTTGGATTCAGTTGCTTGCCTGCACACCAATCTGTTTTTTCGTCGGGACATCATTTAATTTTATGCAAATACGCCAGATTTCACAATACATGTAAATTTATTGATATCCAGTTATTGATGCATCCATTAAAGAATTAATCGTGTGTTAATGTCTAGATTAATCAACGATCGGAGTGTTAGGTGAGATCAGCTTATTAATAATGAATCGTTTAATAGTGCAACATGTGTGATAATTATAGGTAGGTATGAATTTTATGTGAAATATTAAATAGGTAATGATTATACGTGTAAAAAGCATAAAGGAATTGCTGAGTTGCAGTTGCTAGATTTATATCTGGATGATGGCAATAACCTAGCCCCCTATTAAATGGGACTTAAACATAATATATGTAAATAATCTGAATGAATATAATGTCAGAATGATTTAAAAAAAAATGGCATCATCCTGCCTCTGTTCTGTCCGTCTGTCTGTCAAGACCCTTTTGCTTGTCAATACGTCGAGATATCGAGTTGAAAAACCATATAGTCAGACTCCGTGGTCCTTTTGTGCTGTGAAAAACTTAACCCTCTAAGTCTAGGTATTCAAAAGATACTACTGTTTATGTCGCAAGTTTGTACGGAACCCTCAGTGAGTCTGACTCGCTCTTGGTCGGTTTTGTCCTTCCATTCTCCCCTGTCCACCGCCACGCTATCACTTACAGCTTTTACTGACAAACACACACAATTTTGCTCGTTCAATCAACGTTTATATTCATCACTCTTTCATCACTGCTATTTGTATAGTACTGGATTATCATAATAAAAGATTTTTTATAAATTCACTGCCAGTACAAAAGCATAAATACTCTGTCCTTAGATACCTTAGCCGGTCAGATATTACAAGCCTGTCGCTAAGTATTTCTGACACGTCAAAACTAAGTTTGTCACGGTTGGCGCAGTGGCTGAGTAATTGACTGCTGTTGTCGCAAGTTCGATCCCCGCATGGAACAAATACTGACAAACTGCGTACGACAATTTTAGAATTTATTAAAAAGTTTTTTTTTTTGAATGGCATCTCGCAGTTCGACCTAGGAGGTCGTTTACTGCTTAACCGGTCGATCCCTGTGGATGCCTTGAAGTTAAGGCCTCCAGCCAGGGGCAAAAATCTTATATAACTACTAATCGACTGCACGCTAAGGACACCCCCTGCGGGGTACGGGCCTCGGCTTAGGTCGTCGCTGGGTGAAAACAGCAAAGGGACAGGCTGGATCTGAGTTCCATAATTTGGGGGATTATTAAAAAGTATCGTCATGGGATTTTTTATATTGGACGTAAAACACAAGAAAGTTAACATCCAGCGCCTTGCAGTTAAACGCTGATAAAGTAGGTTTGTATATTTCTAGTTCAAAGCACTTTGAACTAGAAATAATATTGAAAAAGCTCAGTCAAATGATTTAGAAAATAACCATTGAAAGCACCATTTTAATCTGTATAGGTACAATGTACCTACACACGGCGACACATCAATCTGTATGCTTCCAGTATTACAAGGCCTCTCTTTGTAAATATTTCCCGTACAATAAGAGATCTGAATAAACTGGTTTTTGTATCTTGATTGGTCGTCGTGCGTACCAATTTCGCTTTACATTTTTTTCGCAACGAATTTTCATGAATTTTTAACGAAACCAATTCGAGGGCGTCCTCTTTCAACTAAAATTGAACGACGCAAATGTATCGTGCCATTTTTTTGAGTACTCAATATAGGTAACTCAATAATTCAAATCATCGGTACCGAATGCTTAAAAAATATACTTTCTGTTGAAGTGTTAATTGAATATTCACTTTTTGTCATGGTTTAAGAAGTTTACAAGGGAAAGCTCTTAAAAAATATATATTTTTCATAAGGGGTAGAATATTGATATTATTTAATGCTTTTTTTGCAAACATATGGTTTCATACCTACTCTTGAGTAATTATTGGAGTATCACAACATACATTACATTATTAGGGGATACTTTTTTGAATATTATTAAAAAAACTTGAGAGGTGTCAAGGGACACCCGGATGGAACGAAGTTATTATTTATTATGTACAAAAGACCTGTATACACTCAACAAAAATAATCGCCGCGACACCACACTGTTCAATGCGAAACAGAAAGACGAAACGAAAATAAATTGGCTTGCTTTCTATGAGAGACCGAGAGAGACAGAGAGAGAGACAGATAGAGAAAGCGCGTGTTTCTCTATCTGTCTCTCTCTCTCTCGGTCTCAACGCCGCTCGGCTTACAACTATAGCAAAAAAATAAGACGGAAAAATTTAGACCAAAAGTTGTTTTAATTTTTTCCGTTTAGCCCCCTTTAGCAACGCGCGATAAAGAACTTCGTTCCAAAAATGTAAAAGCTTTAAAGAGATATTTATAATCACTGTCTGGTCAATTATGAAAAACTCGCATCATAACATGTCACGCATCATTATACCTACATCATGCTCATTTCTCTCGCTTCTCTCATACGCCAGCACACCAATTCAAAACCTACTCAATTTTTAATCCCCATTAAAATATTTATCGACATTCTACAAATAAAAAACAAATAAATAAAATAGCGCTATCCAAAATTTACGACAAAGTGAACGCCTTTAATTTTAAATTTTACTATTCGCGTTCGGAGTTCCCGTCATACAGTTTGCATTCGGACGTTTATGGACAACGTAAATTTTCTGCTAGTCGTAACTTGGTTCCTGTGCCTTCAGAATTATAAATGTATGTACTGTGTCTCGTACAGTTGGCTGAGTTAATGTGTGTGCGATATCGTGTCTTGAGCAAAGGTCAGAAGGTCGTTTGTGCAGCGAAGTGAAAATCTAACGAAGATTTTTGTGGAATAACAGTGTTTTAATGTGGTTGTGGTTGTTTTGTTTATATTTTTTTTTGTATTTCGCACCCAACAACTGCCAAAATGACGGCATGGTTGGCAAAAAATGTCCTATGGTGCAAGATTCAGCTTTTGACCTTCTAATTTTGATTTGTACCTAATAATTGGGGGCTGCTATAATGTTTTAATTGCCGACGTAGTTCCATTGAACTCCTTTAAAAACGGGCAAGATCGGGATAAATGGTCTAGACAGACAGACGGATAATAAAGTGATAACCTAACCTAAAAACCAAGTCACAATACCTCAAACAGTTGCAATAGGCTTCCAAAATACATGACGCCATGTCCCCTGAGACTTGTCTCAAGACTTGTTCGCGTGAATGCTAAAAAAATATGCAAAGGAAAATGATATAATGGTCTTTGGTGAGCCTTCATTACTCATGGCTTACATAATTATAGGCCCATTGAGATAGCACACTGCTTGCGAATCGCTGCGATTTGTCTACGTTTCTGATTTCAAAAATGACTACTTGTATCTGTCAGTTGAAGTAATGAGGGCGTAGTTGAATAATTAAGAAAATAAATATGTTTTATGCGTTTTAAGCTTCTTGGGATCACATGGGCCTCATTTGAGCTTGTTTTTATACTGTTGATTTCTACCTCTGTGTTAACCACTTAGTACAAGAATGTTTTAGTAATTAAAAGATACATAACATAAGAATACGCTTGTAATTCCCGAAGGGTACCTAATAGTACATTTCACCAGTTATTTTGAACTCCTAAGGGCCGAGGCCGTATCGCATTCAACTGGTCACAAATTGACTCTATAGCTGTTACTCAGAAATTATTGATGAAAATCCTTTCCTAATAACACTTTGCCCTACCTAGGAATCGAACCAAAGACCTCATGCGCATCATTCACACTTGGGTTGACTAGACCTGAGTTCAGAGAGACAGTCCGCGTAACAAGTAATTAAACGATAACCGGAAGACTTGCTCTTACTTGTCGTACTGTAACATCACTATTTAGTTGTACTATTATGGTCTTCACTAGTCTATGTATTATCTGTGATCTGATGGCGCTCTGCCTCACTTCTTACTGTCATGTCTTACTGTGTGTACATTCCTGTGTCTCCTGTCAATAAACCATTATCATACCCAATGGAACATCTTTTATTAAGAATCCAACATAACATGGTGTCAGAAGTCATTTAAGAAGAAGTCATTCAAGAAAAAGTCGAGGTCGTCGAAGAAAATGCCGGACCAAGCGGACGTCAGCCATGATGGTGAGACAAATTTTCAAACACGTGTGAAGCAGTTAAATATTTCGTCAGATACCACGAATAATAACGCTGAATGGTGGCAACAACTCGAGCTATATTTGTTAGCCACAGGTCTAGATAAGTCAAGCGAGAAACGGAAAATCGCAATTCTGTTACATTGCATTGGAGAACGAGGTCTCAATATATTCAACACATTTAACCTCAAAATAGACAAGAGCACGCTTGACGAAGTCAAATCGAAATTTGACAAATTCTTCGAGCCAAGAAGAAACGTGACCATGTGCAGGTATTTGTTCTTCACACGTAGGCAAAATAAATCCGAAAGCATCGACGAATTCCTCACGGATTTGGAAAATAAAAGCAAAGAATGCGAGTTTGGCACGCTCAGGGAATCGCTCATCAAAGATATTTTCATTGCAAACCTCAATTTGGACTTGTCACATGTGCGTCAAAGGTTACTGCAAGAACATGACTTAACATATCAGAGAATGCAAGAGCTAGCGAGGACGCTCATAGTCGCACAGCAGGATGCTGAGAAAATAGTCAAAGGGAGCAGCATCGCCAGTGAAAACGTCATGCATCTCAGTCGGAGGAGCCGTAGTCGAGGAGATGGTCGACAGCGAGCTTCCAGTCGCAAGTCAGCTTCAAGCAGTCGCAAGCCAGCTTCAGGCAGTCGCGAGTCACCTTCAGCTTCAAGCAGCTCGAAGACATGTAGCCGCTGTGGACAGTCTCATCGCTACAAGTGTCCAGCTCAAGGAGTTCAATGCAGGTCATGTAAATCTTATAATCATTTTGCTAAATTTTGTCTCAAAAATAAAAAAGTCAGTCAGTTGCAATCGTTTAATTCAGATAATGGTAGTCAAGATTATTTCGTAGGTATGCTGAATAGTCAAAGTCATAATGGTCAAAGTCATAACAGTCATTCTCACGGTCAGTCACTCAGTCAGACCGGTCAGTCAGTCAGTCAGTCCAGTCAGGTCCTATGTCCAGTCAAAAAGTCACGGTCAGTCACTCAGTCAGACCAGTCAGTCAGTCCAGTCAGGTCCTATGTCCAGTCAAAAAGTCAAAAGAAAAAATGTCAGAGTCTCAATGATGAAATCAGTCACATGTCTGAGGGATTTCACAATAAGGCACAGTCGTCCAGTCAGTCACACAATGGATCATCAGTGGTCAATACTTTGAATCACTCAAAGCAGTCGTGGCAAATTAGCTTATTGGTAGGAGATACCAAAGTCAAATGCATTATAGACTCAGGTGCAGATGTCAATATAATGTCAAAACAAACATTTCAAAATGTTAAAAGTCAAAATAAGCTGTCAAAATTGTCACTTGTCAAATGTCAAATAAATGTCACAGGATTTGGTGGAAAATCCATTCCGATTTTAGGCAAAGTCAACTTAATTTGTAATTTTTGCTTAAACAATAAGAACATTGTTGAAAACATAATGTTTATAATACCAGATATAGAGTGTCCAAATGTCCTTGGTCTCCCAATTTGTGAAAAGTTAGGTATAATAAAACGTGTCTTTTCAGTATCAAAACAAGACTTTTGTGAACAAATTCATACACAATATAATGATGTATTCCAGGGTCTTGGCTGTCTGCCTCCAGTCTGTCATCTAAAACTCAAGCCTGATGCAGTACCATGTGTGGATCCGCCCAGGAAAGTCCCATTCGCATTACAAGGGAAACTGCGTGAGGAGTTGGATCGCATGGAGAAAATGCAAGTCATAGTAAAGGTTACAAAACCTACAGAGTGGGTTAATTCAGTCGTTGTAACAGTAAAAAGTTCAGGTCAGTTACGAATTTGTCTTGATCCTAGAAATTTAAATAAAAATATCATGAGGGAACATTATCCACTCAAGTCAATTGATGAGATTAGGTCTCAGCTCGAAGGGGCTGTATGTTTTTCTCATTTAGATGCATTTTCAGGGTTTTGGATGCTACGTTTAGATGAATATAGTTCAGAATTATGTACCTTTCAAACACCATTTGGTAGATATAAATATTTAAGATTACCATACGGCATAAATGCCTCATCAGAAATATTTCAAAGAGTCATGATGAATTTATTTGGTGATATAGAAGGAGTTCTAATTTTTATTGACGATATTTTAGTGTATGGTCCAAACGAGTCAATTCACAATGAAAGATTACATAAAGTCATGCAAAGAGCTCGTCAAGTCAATTTAAAATTTAACAAGTCTAAGTGTAAATTTTCACTGTCAGAAGTATGTTTTTTAGGTTATGTCTTCAGTAAAGATGGTGCAAGGGCAGATCTTGAGAAGGTCAAAGCTATTGTCAACATGCCTACACCACAAAATGTCAAAGAGTTACAGAGAATACTAGGTATGATAAACTACCTAGGACCTTTTATAAGTAACCTGTCAGAAAAAACACAAATGTTAAGAAATCTTTTAAAAAAAGATGCAGTCTGGACTTGGGGATGAAAATCATAGTCAATGTCTGAGGAAACTGAAGGATGAAATTACAAATTCACCAGTTTTAGCTCATTATAATCCCAAGATTCCATTAGTCTTGTCAGTCGATTCGTCAAAGTCAGCGTTAGGTGCAGTCATTTTACAAAAAAATAAGCCTATAGCATACAGTTCAAAGACTTTAACTCAAACCCAAGAAAGGTATGCTCAAATAGAGAAGGAGCTGCTAGCAATTCAATTTGGTTGTGAAAAATTTCACCAATATGTATATGGTAACAGAGTCACAGTTCACACTGATCATAAACCATTAGTCTATCTGTTTAAAAAACCATTACATGATGTCCCAGCTAGATTACAGCGTATGATGTTAACTTGTCAAAAATATGATTTAGAAGTTGTACATGTCCCAGGTAAAGAAATGTTTATATCAGACACTTTGTCAAGAGCCGCCTTGAAAGATCACTATATACCTGAAAATGAATCAGAAATGTCTTGTCATGTCAATCTAATGTATGCTAACTTAGCAATAACAAAAGAATATAGTACACAATTGGCACAGGAAACTAGAAAGGATGAATCCTTGCAATTATTAAAAAAATATTATAATGAAGGATGGCCAAACAATAAAAACAATGTCAGTCCATTGGTAAAACCATTTTGGAATATTCAAGGGGAAATTCATGTAATTAAAGATTTACTTTTCAAAGGCTCAAAATTAATAGTACCACAGTCTATGTACAAAGGAATGTTAGAACAGATTCACAAAGGTCACCAGGGTATAAACAAATGTTTAAAACTAGCTAAAGAATCTCTGTATTGGCCAAATATGTCAAGTGATATTAAGAATTTAGTAGAGCAATGTCTTATATGTGCTAAGTTTAAACAAAGCAATCAAAAGGAACCACTACAAAATTTTGAAATCTGTAAATACCCATGGCAACAAGTAGGTATTGATTTAATGCATTTTGATAGTTTAGTATATTTAATTGTCACAGACTATTACTCAAAATACATAGAAATAGCATTATTAAATAAAAATAGTACATCTCAAAATGTTATTACTCATTTAAAGTCAATTTTTGCACGCCATGGAATACCATTGTCACTAGTCTCAGATGGTGGACCTCCTTTTCAGTCAATCCAATTCAAAATTTTTTTGCAAGAATGGGACATAGAACATGTTGTTACTAGCCCATATCATGCACAGTCTAATGGACAAGCAGAGAGTTCAGTCAAAATTATAAAAAACATGCTAAGAAAATGCAAAGAAAATGGATCAGATCCATACATAGCATTGTTACAATATAGAAATACAGGTAAAAATAATTTTTCATCACCAGCACAGTTACTCATGTCTAGGAACTTAAGAGATAACATTCCAACATCATATAAGAAGTTAAAGCCAAAAGTGGTAACATTTAAAGACTACAAAGAGTCTGTCAAGAAAAATGATCAAAATAAGTCAAAATACTACAATAAGAATGCCAAGTCAATGTCTATGTTACATCATAATGATCATGTCTATTTTAAGAGAAACCCTAGTAGCAACTGGGAACAAGCTATTGTTAAGCAAAGATTGTCAAATAATAGATCATATGTTGTTGAGGATGTCAATGGAGTTAGGTATAGGAGGAATAGAATTCACTTAAGACATAAATATTCTCATAATTGTGCTAACCCTCCCATGCAATCCAACTCGTCACAAAGGGGAGAGGAAGGTGACAGACAGGAGTCTAGGCATCAAGGATCCTCATCTCAACAATCCTCAAATGTAACAACTAGGTCAGGTCGTATTGTAAAACCTACCAGAAGGTTAATTGAAGAAATTGATTAAGTTAAGTTATAAATAAAGTCATAAGTAAAGTTTAAGTATAACCATAAGTATAATTAAGCATGTTGTCTTGTATAAAGTCAAATAGCATAGCACTTATATTAATTGTCAGTCAGGGGTCTAATTTGAACTCAACAAGGGGGATGTTGTAACATCACTATTTAGTTGTACTATTATGGTCTTCACTAGTCTATGTATTATCTGTGATCTGATGGCGCTCTGCCTCACTTCTTACTGTCATGTCTTACTGTGTGTACATTCCTGTGTCTCCTGTCAATAAACCATTATCATACCCAATGGAACATCTTTTATTAAGAATCCAACATAACAGTACAAATAATAAATTATGTTTATTTTGCAAGTAGGCTTTTACAAACACTTTTACACGGCGTTTTTTTTTAAAAAAAAACTATATAAGGCTGTTGTGTCGTACCGACTACTCTGAAAAGAAACAGCCGAAACAAACTCAGAGGTCTCTTTTATGGTCCAGATAAAAATATTGGTCAACTTACATGAGGACTATGCAGATTAGTGTCTGAAATGGTCTTTTTAAGAAAGCACCACACAGATTGAGCACATCAATTAGGTTTCGAATTATTGAAGTAGTTACCTATACACAAACATCGTTATTATTTCTTAGAAATTCCGATTATGACATACGAGTAGGAATGGAAATAATAAAGTCGTTTCCCAGAGAACAAGTGAGCATACTCCAACATTGATGTACTGTCGATATTTATTCACTGCACCGTGAATCTGCCTGTTATCTCTAAATAAATACACCATTATACGTGCTAACCAAATGTAATCCTTATCTTTTATACAATAAATTCTAAAGTAGTCTGTAGCGAAAACACTGGTAGCAAAATCAATTTAGCCAGCACCAGAAATCGATAATGTATCGGCGTAACAGAAATACTGATTTGCAATCAATTGAAGTAATACTTTGACTCAGATTAAGTACTCCTCGTTAATAACTTGGATAAGATATGAATTTCTTGGTGTAATAAACAAGTTTTGTTTCTATATGATATTTGTAAATACTTAGATTATGATCTATGAATGAGTAGTTACACGGTAGCTCGGGGCATGTAGAATGAGGGTGATTTATTGAGCAAATAGTAGTTTAATATTATGTGACAGCTAGTTTAAGATAAGTCTTGAATGCCTGTTTTTGATAACTTGCAGTATAAGGAGACAAAGATCTGTTGACATTCTTGTTTTCTTGCAAAATGACTAGTACACCTTTTCACTTCTAGTGTTTTTCAATCGCAGTGATAGCCTAGCGGTGTGACCGTCCGACTGCAGAGACATAGGTCATATGTTCGAGCCCAAGACACGCACCTCTGATTTATCAGGTTCATGTGTTTATTTTACAATTTATCACTTGCTTAAAAACATCGCTAGGAAACTAACACAGCATGCCTGGGAGATAACTATCGACGAAATGTTAAGCCGAGGTAGAGTCTCATGGGCGGTATAAAACCTATAATATCTGGTTAGTGCCAACCAAAAGAGAAATAATAATTAGAATACTCCATGTTTTTCGTCATCGTGAAGGTTTGGAGGTAAAAAGAACCTAGATATTTCGATATGTCTCGATCATAACATAAGCTGGATATTTTTTTTTATTACAAATTGGCCCCATTTTGATTCTATTTGCCCGTAATAACTCAAACTGTTCCAATTAATAAACTGATTTTTCTATATATCTTTAGAGCCTGAAATATTTCTGAATATTAAGTATGTAAATTGGAAGTAAGTTTTAATATAAATTAATTTGGGAACTACCTTGAATAAATCTTTTTAGAGTATAACACGTTTTTAGAGGGAAACACTAAAATTTCCAGCAAAAACACATTTTTGCTGGAAATTTTAGTGTTTCCCACAGTTATTTCAGTTTAAATTTATTATTTTTTGTAAGACACCTTTGTTTTAGAGATATTGATGGCTAGAAATATGTTTCAGTACTTAAATAAAAAAAAAACAGTTTAAATTTTTGGATTTATTTATTTAGAATCCATGTTTGTAAACAGATTTGTTAACTTACACATAAGGTCTGTTTAAAAAATATATAAATATTGCTACAAAAAGTACGCACAGTTAATAATGTATGGCTAACAGAAATGAAATAAAGTGAATTATTCAGCTTAATCATAATAATCACAAGTCTTAAAAACAACGCTATAACCACAAAACCTATGGATAAGTTCAAATCTACCTGAGCATCTTTAACATAATTTTGATTATAAATAAATTATCTTTTTAACATTGAATTTTTCATAAAGAATTAGTTTTATTGAATATACAATTGTCAAAAGAAATATATTCTATCTACAATATACAAGTAACAAACATTTAACTATGTACATTCAATAGTTCGGACTAGTTCACGATTGTATTCGAAAAGTGTGTAAGATTTCTTTTTTACAAAATTTACAAGAGGAACACCACAGACAGTCGGGAGTGTCCAGTTTTGACACGTATGGCTGAGCTTTTACAGAAAATGGGCAAAACTCTTCAAAAACATTAAAACAATAACATTCAGGCATTTAACAATAAGTAGCTAGTACAATTGACAAACAAGATTGAAAATTGGATAGTGAACTGGCAGAAGTTCTTAGATACGAAATATTTTATTGAAATATAACACGGAGACTTTTGCAACCACAAGATTAGAATACAAAATACCGTTCTGCTACAAACATACATCGATATGTATAACGGCACATATTGAAGACAGTTCCACCTTATCCAACAATATTAAAAAGAAAATCATATTATGTAGTACAATATGGAAAACGTAATATTATCTCAACGGAGAAATGCGACACATTTCAGGCTGCGAAACCTAATATTGTTTTGTTCCCGTCTGTAGTTTGACAGTAGTTACAATTTTACGAGAGCCCAGTCACAAGTGTGAAGATCGTAAAGTATGTCAAATTGCTTTACCATGACATGAAAGATCGCGGGGTGAAATTCAAAATTTCACTATTTCACTACATTATCTGTACAAACGGCATACCGCATAAAGCTCTCTTAAAAAATTACAAAAAACTTTTTTTATCAACATATAATAATTAACCTATCTATAATGTATTTACAATTATTGCTATTGAATGTTGCGCTTCCAACGCCAAAGTACTTACACAAACTGGCATTATTGCCTCCTCTACTAATACCTAAATACAGTCGTAAATGCTTTTTAAATACTCTGTTCAAAATAAACGAGAAATGCATTGAAAGTAAATGTATTTGTATTTTTACTTCAAAGTAATCATTCTCGTACTGGGTAATGCGGACATTTTATGCCCTGAGTACGAATGGACGATATTAAAACGAAATCCAAAGGAAATGTATCTATGCGAATTTTCGGTTCAAAGGAGTTATTGCAACAATCCAAACAGATAGCAGATAAAACAAACATATTATAGTTTGTATTTTGAACAGAGTAACGAATCAAAAGCCAACTAAAATTACAATAAATTGCTGCCATCCATGATATGCTTTTCAATTTATAACGGAATGATAAAAAGCGATTTCAAAATCCGCATGTGAAATCGTAACAAGCAACCTATATAAATATCTACAATCCACAATAATATTCCGTACTGAAATCTATTTTACGATTGAATCTATTAACATCGATTAATTTGTCCACGTTGTATTATTTGAATATACCAAAGAAGAAGAATTATCATAAACTTTACATTATTGCATTTTAACTGTTAATCGTTCCATAAAAATTACAGCACGCACAAGTGCTTTGAAACTCAAGTCAGTCTTTAAGTAACAAGTTCTTACACAAAGAATGTTTGTGGGTTTGACATCGTAAATCATGATATTTTAAAGACAATCGTCTAATCAGACACTTATTGCTTCGGTAGAAGTCAAATAGAAGTTTACCCACACTAATCTATGTTCGCACCGCCCAAAACATTTACCTCATCCTTATGCAGAAAGTAAGTTTCAGTCTTATTTTGAGTTGATCTAAATACTAAAATGCATCTGACAAAATGTGACAATGAACCCATGTTATATGAATACTTGGTGCGAAGGCTGAAAATATTGGCAATGAAAGATACTGTTTCAGTGTTCTTAAAAAAGTGTCATTTGGAGTTTTAGAATTTGCCTAGTTCATTCGTTATCAGGTTCGGGCGGCGCGGATGGCTCAGTGTCGGCAGGGGGAGCGGGCGGCTGCGCGGCTTGCGCACGCGCCCGCGCCAGCGCCTAGGCAAGCGCGGGCGCGGCAGGCCTCGCTCAGGGACGGTGGGGATGAGCAGAACTAAGTGACGAACTACTCACCCCCGAGTCGCTACTTTTTTCCGATGCACATGGCTCCCCGCCAGCTACGAACTTGACTACATTCAGCCGGTGATCTGATTCACAAGTATCATCTCTGGCACCACCGGGAAGACCGCCAGTACGTACGGTCGTTCGTTCCGCACCTGTGCCCGGATAGCGTTCAATTCTGTCGCATTCAGCATCATCTGGTTGTCGCCGACGAATGGACCGCTTGGCTTGCGGCGCTGGTTCTGGGGGCCTGTGTGACGGCTCATCAGCTCTGTGGACTAGCGGTGAAGTCCGAACTCGGACGCCTCCAACTCCGACACCGGCCTCGTAACACCCCGAGTCCCGAGGAAATTGTCGTCTGCCGAAGGGAGAGTCACCACCTTCGGAGCTTGAACCGCCTCCGTCAGCTTCCGCTTCGCCTTCGCCACCTACGAGAGTTGATAATTTTCTTAGAAGCTTCATAACATAGATTACTTTATTTGAGTTAAGTGATCAAAATTATTGTTCCAACTCACATTCAAGCTGGTGTAGAAGTTGAACAGCAGCAAGAATACGTGTGCGATGTTCAGGAGTCATTATTCCTAAGTAGTCCAAATCTGATGGTTCGATCTCCTTGAATAGTTCTATGTCTTCATATCCATTCCTAGCAAAGGCCACAGCATACTCTAACAAATCTATCCGTCTCAACAATTCTTCTACCGTACGTGGTCGAGTTTCCCAAAGCCTTTCGCGACTTTTGCACCATTTGGAAGATCTTGAACGGACGGTGTCCCTTTCAGATAAAACTTCGACGTGGGCGAACTTGAAGTTTCCAACTTTACTGTTCAATACGCCTCGCCATATGCCAGACGCATTCATGTTTATCACTTCGATGATGTCTCCTTTCTGTTGACAAATAACACGTTATTAGAAATTCCATCCTAGATGCAAGCAGCGAGCACGCTTTGGTATTAAGTCGTCTTACCTTGTATCTCAGGGCATCTTTCTCATAAATATTGGGTACGTAATCGACGAGGGCCCGAGCTCGACACAGCATTTGCGGCACGAGTAAACTCCGCCCGGCTGGACTTAATTCTATGTTTTCTTCTGCCGAGAGAGATGAGTGATTACTACCGGCGCGAACCAACGCTTGTGTGCCTGTACATAAATATTCTAGGCTCAGATAAAATAAATTTCAATGTCTACGACCAACACATTGAAAGTAGAATACCTGTGTACATCTTGTTGGACTGTGAATAGGTAGTAGTTTTAGTATTTCAATGCGATGCAATTAGTAGGGTTATATAATGATGCAGATACAATGAGAATTACATAAATTACAAGAGGGTATCTGTAAGTAACACATGGGGTGTTATGGTACAAAGAAAGGAAAGACCAACTTATTTACAAAACCATTTATATTAACACAAACAAAATAACTCAATAAATCCACTCACTACTGCCTGATCCGCTGGGAAGACTTTCGAAAGAACTATTAGAACATGGAAACGCTTGGTCACCACTCGTCCGTCTGTCACTGCCTTCCGGGCCTCTTTCTTGTCTTAACCTCGATATCTTTCTTTGGACGTCTTGCCTGAGACCTCTCACTTTTCCTGCCAAATTCGACACGCCTTCGCATTCTTCAGCTGACTGGAATTGATAAAATTGTTAGTTGGGCCAAGGAAATCAAAATCAAAAGCAACTTTGTATCAGCTAATTTATTAATTTACGCTAATTTGATATTTTAAACAATTCTCAACAAGGAAAATACATTTAATGGTATAATGTTTGATGAATTACCTTATGCACGGTGGCTATGTGCTGTGAATCTGTTTCGCTTTCTTGATCTTCGTAATCAGACGAAGCTGGTGATAAGGGATCAGCTTCTATCCGGTAGCCGGACATTTGCCTGTAACCTCTTCTTGAATCTCGCTCCGACCGGTTTGATTCTAAAGAGATGCCAGATAGTCTTGATCCTATAGATTGGATATCAGATGCGGCGTAATCCCCACTCTCCCGATCTCTTGCCGTTCGCAGGGGGATCACGGTAGTTGGGTAGGGGCCACTCTGCGGAATAATTAATCCCCTCCGAGGGGTTCTCGCTAAACTAATATCGCCGGCGCTTCTTAGTGATATAACACCTTCGCCCCTGGACTCGTTTCTAAGGTTGAGAGTAAAACAAACGCGTCCATTCTGAAACGAAGCCGCTGGTGCTCCTCCTCCCATCAAAAAGTCTTCAGGGTCACTCTCGTATGGCGGCTCGTCGTACCAATGCCCTCTCCCCGAGAGCCCTCTTGCTTCGTCGTCGTACATATACGTGTCGTCTGTAAACGAGCCTTCTATTAGATCAATGCAGCTCAGATTCCAGTAATGCAAATAAAAAAATACGTGCTAACAAAATTGCGAAAAAAGTTTACCGTAAAATGCTTTCCATATAATGGCGATTCACTGACAACACTGCAGTAAAGCTGTGTACGAACATCGTTAAGCCGTGCGTGGTTGCAAAATATTGTTTGTCCAAAACATGCATACAGCATTTCTCGCAAAGAAATCATTGATTTGATGAATGAAAATAATGGATTTGATTTCGTTAATTATATTTTTCTATCAAAGTCTACCGCGTTGATAGTTCCAAGCTGGTTGCGATAAAATCGAACAACAATAAATAATAATCGATGAATTTGAAGTCTCGTTCATGTATTTTAACAAATAATAAAATGATGAATGACTGATGCACATCGAAAGCATACCGAATGATCATGATGTCGAACGTGTAATTACATTTTCAAAAGAAGCATTCCGCACAATATTGATCAAATAAGTATTCAAAAATCGTGCAAGCATCATGCGTAATCACGGGAGCTCAACAATAAATAGCCAATCTGCTTGTTTTAATATTTTTGAAGTCGATATGATTATATATTTTTTTCACATAATTCATAAAATGATAATCGCTTTTCAATCTCTCCCAAAATACCAAAACAGTCAGATTAAAAATGTAAAACTCAGGTCAAAAGCACATTTCAAATTGATTTTCTACCTTGTCCAAACATTAATAAAACATGTTGCTGGACAAGGTTATGCCCGGAATTAATTACAACATACCTCCGAAGGGTCCTCGCACACCATCTCTCCCCATGTTCATAAGACCATGTCTTATATCTCTAAGGATCTGTAACAACAATGAATGTTTGCAAAAAAAATTAACACATCAGATATGAATATTTTACGTAACTTTCCCTCCAAAGTAGATAACATTATTTTAATTTTGCAAGGAAACTGAACTGGCCATTTTGTAGGGGAGTGGAGAAACAAGATAGGAAAATTTTAATTTTAAAAATAATGAGCAATTTTTATGAGTTCATTCCATTGCGCCTAAACATTTTTGGATTTTGCAATTTTTCCACCCGCCGAGTTCATCCCAGTTTCTTCGTGTAAAATAGCAATGCCCTAAAGTAAGACGTAAAATCTTTATGGTGTTTATAAGGAAATGAGAGGCTTCTATTTGGCAGTGTGCACGTACAGTCGTACACGTAGTTGTATTTTATTCAAAAAAATGAGGTAAAAAACACATTATTGATAAGAAACATTCATCCTTTACCAATTAACATCAAGATATTTACTTCAGCAAAGCTTTTATGTAGACTTATTACGCGCTTTTTTTTTAAACATAAATCTTAGAACAAGCGGGTCGAGAAATCTTTTAAAATGTTTCCTCACGAAATATTTTCCTGAATGCGTGAACACGATAATAAATATTCGAAGGGGGCAATAAAAAGACCACTTTCTCGTAAGTAGAAAAGTATTGAACATTAACTTAATTTATGCACACTTAGTTACCAAGACGGCGCAGTTTATACACGAAAGGGATTTACGTGTCGCACTGTTCTAGAAAATGAGATTTCAGCAAAAAATTACGGAAACATGCCATAAGAATATGTATCGTAACATGTTTTTTCGTAGGTAATAGACTAGCAACTTGGCGTTTCTAAAATGGCTATAAATTTCTAATTTACCTACTGACGTCAAATATTTTCAGTAACCACCCAAAATCCTCTATCACCGATTTCAGTATTGCCGAAATTGCGGCAAACAGTTTATTGGAACAGTAAAATTTCAATGTTCAATATTCTGAAGTTCGACCCATAGTTTTACGAGCGAAATGTGCTGAGCAAGGGGCTTCCGAAGTTTCGTAGGGAAGCAATACAACTGCCTCTAATAGGCTTAGTCCGAGATTAGGGCACGATTAGCTTGCCTCGGTAGGTGCGTCGAATCGTTGAGCCAGTCAGGAGATTACACATTGGTGCGAGGCTGGCATCAGATTATTTTCGGATGTAGGCTTAGCTTTTCGATTGCATTAATGCATTGTTTTTGAGCGTAGTCGTGAATAAAAATATCCGATGAAAACATTTTTTGGAATGTTTTTTTTTGCAAAGTTACGGCATCGTTTTGAAGTATTTACATTTTAGACAAAAAAAAAACCGTTCTGGTTTCAAAATTTTCTGTGCATTGTTTTTGTTATTTTATGTTGCGGCATTTTATTTGTCAGTTGTGTTTTGTGTCTATTTTATTAACAAAGGCACATACATGCCTATGCATACATCGTGTAACAAAGGTATGGTCATATTTTTTCTCGATTTTGATGGAGGTCCATGGAGAAAGATGTTCAGTTCAGATCTTAACTGAATCACATCCAAAAATATGACCACATATTTTTGTTACACCCGCCTCCGATTACACGCGCATCGTATTCTCAAATTAACTAGACTTTAAATAATATTACCTCTTCTTGTTCTCTCGCTAGTTTGTCTTTTTTCTTCATTGCTTCTTGAACTTTTAACTGCAACAAGAAAAATTAGAGTTTAATTTTGTGTTTTAATTCTGTTTATGCAGAATCCTTTTTCATTTGAATCTATATATAATGAAGAAAAAACATAATTACTAAAAGAGTTTTCTGAAAAATAATTAAGTAAGAACACAACGTAAAAAGTGTGCATTAACATGTGTAACAATTAAGATCATTTTCACGTGATTGGATGTTTTGTGATATTTTTATGTAAAAACATAAATTCTATCGTGCACAACATGCGTTTTTGTGTAATTAATTTACCATGCATAACATTTTCTTTTCGTGCAAAATGACAAACTACGGAGCTGTGCAAAAATAAAAGATAATGTGTTTTATATTGTGGAAAGAAAATAATAAATAATAATGCTGAAATAGTGAGATTTATAAAATATAATTTTATGCGATATTTTACATTTCGTAGAGCCACCTCCAATTCTTTGAGCATGCCGATTAAAAGAAGCCAAAAGTGTTTGATGAGATTTTGAATTTTGAAACCTGTTAATACTCTGTTTGGCAAAAAAAATACGAAATAATTGAATACATTATAAAATTTACAATAATGACCTATTTTTTTTTTATTCAAAAATTTTAAACACTTATACATAACAGTATTTTAAAAGTAGCACTATTATAATAATAAGATGATTACAAAAAAAAAACTTGATAAAGAAACTAAAGAATAAGCAGTTATTATACAATTAAAATGAGTCTATAGTGTAACATCATAAAAATACAATAAAAAGCCAAACGTGACTATATTAAAATGCCTAAACAAATAAATATAAAATACGTCTATACAAATATAAATAGGCTCAATATTTTGCCATCCAGAGCATAACAGGTTGCAGCATTTTCCTGCAGCACCTTTGAGTCAGAGCGCTATATTGCACAGTTAACCAAAAACGTTAACGATACAATATTATTTGCATAATGTCTTTTTAAAATGCCATGTTAGAACTGCTAACATTTTTTCAGCCTGAATTCCATTACGGAAGAAAAACGATTTACACGACACTCTAACTTTAAAAAAAAATTGAAGTATGTATGCGGTTGAACTGTTGCAAAGATATTTAAAATGAATGCGACCATATAAGGTAATAAAGGCGAATTTTGCATGGCAATTTAAAACAGCTCTGTCACCCATAGATGTAGAAGGAAAATGTGCTGAATGCTCACCCTATGTATAGTTTCTTCGAAGGTGTTTGGTTGGGCGGCACTCATTTGAAAGAAGCGGAGGCGGTCATAGTCTCTTGGGTCAACCATGGACCTAAGAGCTGTGTCAGGCCCAGGCCCAAGGCCAAGGCCACTTTGTAGCACGCTGTCCGGTGTGTCAACCTGTTGGAAAGTATCGCTTGTAGTTTTGAGGCCAATAACTGGCTTTTCTCCTAACATTTAAAATGTTGTCCCTTTTTTGTAGCTTTAAATTTTGTTCTGAAAAGAGTTGGGGCGCTGTCCGTGTAAATGTTATCACAGATAAATAGAGTTCGTAAACACATACATACAAATAAATGCCATAAAATACACAGAGTTACATAGAAAGTTCTTAAGTAAAATATATTTTTAATATTTGTGAGGTAATCTTTACCGTAAATATAGATACTCAGTGCAAACCGTTGAACGTTATATCTGCGGTTAAACGGATACTAAATCTAAGTTCTACACAATTCAAAAGTAACACAGAATAAGTACCTATTAAGACTAAAATTTACATCATTTATCAAATGATCGGCTAGTCATTTTTCTCATAAAGATTTCTCGCAAATACACTATCAAGCTACTTCAGAAAGTCTAACTTTTTCCCGAATCACTGTAGCTCCGGCCGATATGATAAATTATCGCCTGAAGTTGGCTGAAGTTTTCAACCATCATAATTTTAGTGCAAATAAAGTTTTGTAAGCGTAAAGTTTATTATCAAATTAGTAGGTACTACAACTTTTTCCATTATAATGAATAGCTCGTTTAATTAATTAACATTTTTAGAGTAAAAAATAAAAATATGGCTTCATCATTAATTAATTTCCTGTTTACTTATATAATACTAGCTTTTGCCCGCGGCTTCGCTCGCGTTAAATTCGGTAGCGCCTTATTGATTTGTAATAGCAACGCTAAGTTTTCCCGTTTCTTTCCCCTTTCTCCCTCATATCACACTCTTTTAAAAAAAAGTAATAGCCTATGTCCGGAAAGTCCCATTAAAATCGGTTTAGTAGATTCTGAGATTCAATTTCCTGCCTGCCCCCTAAGTTCATCGGCGTGATTATTTATATCCCAGTTTACTCTCCAGGTGATACTGAGTCAAATAAAAAAAGTCCCGTCAAAATCGGTCCAGTAGATTCTGAGATTAGCCCGGACAAACAGACAGACAGACAGACAGACAGACAGACAGACAGACAGACAAAAATTTTAAAAATTGTTGTTTTGGCTTCTATTACGGTAATTAAGACCCCCTGTAACAATTTTTCATAAAAATCTTCAATGTACAGAAATCGATCTTTTACAGTCTTATTATATGTATAGATAGATATATTATATTATATTTATTACACCTAAAGTCTAAAGTAACATTTTGTTCTATCTTATAAATATTTGCCAAGAACAGGTACATTCATTGGTTTTTTCCGTCTCCAACGGAATGAGGATATTAGCGTTTTTATTAGAAGCGTCGTGTGATTGAACATCAAAAAGACACCGATGAAAAGATAAGGCGACCTTTTACAGCCGAAAGTCAAACCATTTTATAGGGAGCTTAACAGACAGGTACTTACTTCATATTAATATCATCATTCTGCATTCATTACTCTTACAAATATTACTGCGTCATATCTGTATCAAAAACAACAACCTTTTGCAGACGAACTACGAAACTAACATTCAATATTTACCAAAACCTCAACTTCATTCATAATTCACTATTGTCTGCGCTAACAACGCCAAAACAAACGAAGTAAACAAACAATCAAAATCACACCGTTCTAATTAGCATACGCTCATAACGTCACTACAACTAGGACAACAATGGCTTTTCATTTATCATTTTCACTTAAGCAAGGAAAAAGCTAAGGATATCTGCATCACAATGAAAGCATGTACGTACGAATCAATTAATCATAGGACCAACAATGCTCGCCCATTAACTCCCACTTGATAAGGGAATAATGCGAATAGCCTACAATAGGAGCTTCTATAATGCGACAACGCGGATGCCCCAAACTCGAACCTCGAACGATTTATTGGCCCCTTATCAAAGTCACACACGTTTTTCATTTTGCGGAAATATCATTTTAAATTTTGTTTAAGCTATTGACAGCTTTAATGGTTCTGGTTTTAAAGCATGTTTTTGGGTATCATTGTTTGATTGGGATTAGAAATAATTTTATTAAGGTACCTACACCTTTTCAATATTTTGGGTGGATTTCAACAGACGGACCGCGTACTTTAACATAGTAAATTCCATCCATGACACACAAAGTTAGAACATTATTAAGCGTTTCACACTCTATAAAATTGAGGTTTATACCGACAAAGATAACAGTACAATGAAGCACTAATAATTTACGTCATAATAATAAATCATCGAGGGAAACAAATCAATTTCGCAATTAACATTTAACTTGACACTAACATGGTTTTCGCTTAGAGATTGATCTATCTGTAAACTTTGTCCAATAAATAACCTATTTGCATCGCAATGAAATTTAATTTTGATTGGCAGTTCTACAAAGGTATTCAGTATTGCATTTGACATGATAATTGCGACAAGCATTGAGAGATATTGGTTTATTAATTCATTTTCATCCATTGTCTATGTTTGACGGCGGAAAGTGATTGGCAGTTGTGGATTAAACAAAAACCAGTGCGAATATTTAATGGCACCTGTCGAGTTATTCCGTACCGAATTAAATTAAACAATACAACTGAAACTAAAAGTTGAACTTGTTTAAAAACAAATTAAGCACATATTTAATGAAGAAAGGCTATTATAGTATTGATGAGTTCATAGATGAAAAATGACATTCTAACTTATGATAATGTAAATTTGTGATTGATTTTATTTACATATTTTATTATTTTTACTTCATTTATAATTGGTTGTACCGTACATTCACTCTTATTGTTATTATTGAAATTTTAAATGTGTTTTAATTAATGTTAATTTAATTGCAATTTTTAATTTATTTTTTATATTTTCTAAACAATCTATATTGTTATGTAATAAATTACTTATGACTATGACAAATTCTATACTATAATAAATGCGGTTGAAGAAAAACCAGGTCAGGTAGAGCTAATTTTCTACACCCTCAACAAAACTAGGATCACACAACAGTGAAAGAATATTCCAGAAACGGAACAATAAAAACTTTTTACAAAAACCGCAAAACTAGGCGCAACATTAAAGTCATTTAGTAATGCAAAAATATTCAAAACAAACTTGCATACAAGTTTCATAGCTAAACGTGCTAGGAAAGTAATCTGCGTCAAAAACAATGGTTCTGAATACATAACAGCGGTAAAGTTGATAAATGTGGTGCGGCCAGGGCTGTCTCGCGTTCCGGTATGGACTAATCTGGTTTATTGTACTGTCTGGATGAAAATAGAAAGAAAAAACAAACGCAAAAACAAGTTCTGCGGGTATAAAATGGCCGCTTAAGCAGAACCATAATAAGTTAATTATATTACCATTCGTAAAATGGTCACAATATAATTCGAATTCGTTGTGTTTCGGGACTGAATTTAGAATAATTATTTTAATTTTCTACAGAACTCGCCAAAAATATCCAGCTCATTTGAAAACAATCCAGACTCACAATTAAAAGCAGGATTCGTTCTGTATAATAGACATACGACAGAGCTATTTCTGCAGTTTCGTAGTTTCATCACGATCTTTCATTTGTTACGGTAACTGAATTTCACACACAACAAAATATGTTCGTATATTGTTTACTCCATATTTTTACCAACTTCTTTTGAATGTCATAAAATATAAATATATTTTGTCTGTTAACCCTAGTAACAACGAGTAACTTCTTTCACTTGTGAAACTTTAATATCGGCTACGTTTTAATCTATTCTGCACGAAAATCTTTTTACGATTCATTTGCATACTTCGCGTTTCGTAGTTTGAAATTAAATTTTATTTAGTGATACAAAATTTGCGACTAACTTCGGGAATTTCTTAAATCTTCGGATACAATTGTTTGTAACTGTTCTAATAAAATTTGAATTTAAGACTGTAAAAGATGTTGTGAATTTTTGATTCCGTCCCAACTTCTACGTTTTACGATTTAGACGAATACTTTTAATTCCTCTTTATGTACCAATAATAAAATGATGCCTTTATTATGACTTGGACGGGCCTGTTGGTCTAGTGGTTAGTGGCCCTGACTGCTGTGCCGGAGGTCGTGGGTTCGATTCCCACCCAGGACAAACTTTGTGTGATGAGCATGATTGTTTGTTCTGTGTCTGGGTGTGATTTATCTATAACATGTATGTATTTATAAATTATATAAGTATGTATAGCAGTTGTCTGGTTACCATAACACAAGCTCTGCTTAGCTTGGGATCAGATAGCCTTGTGTGAGTTGTCCCAAGATATTTATTTATTTATTTTTTATTTACTTTACCTGGCAAGTCAACATTTTAAATCGATGTCAGACAAATAGATAAACGCTGTAGATACAGTAATGCGTGCTGCTACGCTGTTCCTAAGTACCCCTCATCAGCAAATCCTGTTTTATCTCCTTCTTTATTACCGGTGAAGGTAAAATGGATGCCTAAACACGCAATATACTCCACCACTAAATTGTTCAACAATGCAACGTGCAATACTCGTTTATGGGTACAAGATGCTCGTATTTACGGTCTTCGAAATGCTAAAAGCGCCCGTGGAGCAACTATAACGTTTTATTATCCTCTATAGCTCAAACCATACACATAAACATGGACCAATAATACCTCCCGCAAGAAGTATCGACAGCAACGTGCCAATACCGTGTGAGGCAAATTTGTATGATTACTTTGTTCTGACTGTTGTGGTTAAGTTTAAATTTACTGTTTCCGAAGAAATGTCGGTAATTTATTTATTGGGTAATATAATCTACACAGTAAATAGCTTTACTGTATCAAAACTTATAGGTAAAATAGAGCGAGCAAGTTCTTTTGGTATATATTTAATTATCGTCTTCAAGGACAACATATTCGTGCAAAAGCAGCTGGATGCTCAAAAACGGAGACTAATCCTATAAATAAATATTTTATAGGTACTAACCTCCGTCTCCGTATAAAACAAGTAGGTCAAAGATTAAAGGAAGTTGTTTCACATCAGAATTTTATTTTCTCCTAAACTGCTAATTCAGCAAAATAGCAGCAAAGGCTAGAGAAGTTTATTCCCGGATTTGCCGGCGTAATATCAGACGACGGGGCATGGGACTAAGCAAAATTTAATTTAGCCCAGTGAAAATTGGCCGGACTTACTTTTAAAAGGAAATGCTGCTTGACACTGCAAAAGTGATTTATGTTAGCAAGACACGCTAATTTGTGTGTTACGTCATTATTACTTCGCCAAACTCAACATTATAGACCGTAAAAATATATTTTTTTAAATTACAACTTCTTTCATATTTAAATTATGTTTGAAGTGGATCACAGAGCACAATCATTCACGTTTGTATTAATACCAACACAGCAATTGATCTTTTTTAAGCCAGCTTGTCAACTACTATTGACTATCAACTACTCGTTATCATCAATATTTTGTCCCTATCCATTATTCAGCTTATAATCCTGACAAGTGCTTGCATCGAACCCAACTTTTCAAAGTAATGGCCTACTTACAAGCTTTACAAATAACGCCATCCACTTCTGATCCCCTAATCACAGCTGGACACGGCTTGGTCAATAAACCGAAAAAGGCGACTTTTGACAAGACTAATCCTAAGTGCAACTTGGCCGATAAGGATTATACCGGGGCTCTAATGGCCTTTATCCCTTGGCCCAACAAACGTTCATAACTCACCGTCTTGGCTTGGCTCAACCGACTTAACTTTGGCAGGCGTCATTTCTCAAAAGGCATGCGGTGACGTACTACCCAGGGGGGGTTGTTCTTCACCCCTCTCGTCTGGAGATTAATAAATATATAGGTGGACGTGGAAAAATGTAGCACTTAATTTGGTAGAGATGAGTTGCGTATTCGAAGCGTGTATTTCTTGTGTGAGGGTTATTGGTATGTTGAGGAATTCATATTTTTCCTGTCATTTCATTGTGAGATGTAGGTCGATAACTTGTATTGTAAAGAATGTCGGAGTTTTTATGTATTATTTTCAATGGTAAAACTCTATGACTGACTTGGTCTAAGAAGCATGTGAGCCTTTGTATCTTTTCCATACAAACGGATCTTATACATGCATTTGCAATGGCGATTCTCCATACAAAAATATATAAACCACCAACAAAACCCTTTCATCACTATCTTCTCACAGAAAACTCAAATAAAAACCCCCAGACTTAAGCGCAAACATACCAAAAAAATTAAGCGTCGCAAGTACGTATTGTATGTGCGTTGGTACGTACACACGACGCGTCATACTAATTGCTCAGAGTGCATGTCAAAGGCGTACCGGCGTCGCGCCGGATCCACATAATGGTGCATGGGGGGGTTGCAAAAAGGAATGTATGAAAAAACGCGAGAGACAGACGCCGTAAGCGTGTACTCAAACTAAGATTCGGTTACAAACAGTTGTTGTTGCTAACTAGAAATCGCGACGACAATAGCGATAGATTGTATGTGGCCAACTTTATTGGAGACTCAATTGTTTTCGATGAAAGTGTATTGTTTGACCTAAAATCTGGAGTACTGTGAGACTTGGGAGTAATTCAAGTAGCAGTTGACGTTGTGTTATTATCTTTACGTAGAATTCTTTTATAATAAAAGCCTTATTGACTTGAACGCAAATTGTTTTTAGGTTCCATTCCAAATAACTTATTCTATGTAGGTAGATATTAATAATAATTGAAGTAGATACCTCGTCAATTACAATTCAATGAGGTCCGTGTATTACTATGGATTGCATAGTGAATGGTAAATTTGTCTATTACGTCGTTTTAAGTAGAAATTGCTTGAGGCAAGTCAATTATAGCATCGTTATGTAATTCAATTTTTAAATGCATGTTCAATTTAAATAATGAATGCAGCAATTCTTCTAATAAAACTTTGTTGTAAATTCTGAGGTGTTAAGTTATAGGCAGTTCGTTTTACAGCATAATAGACCACACACGCAAGAGTTGTTAACTTTACTATTATAATATTGGTAACAATAAGAACTACTATTACACTACGATTGAAAGAATAATGGACTGGACTGAAATTTTCAACTAGGTATTAGGTTGCATGATCTTGTAAAAATATTTTGATTTAAAATAGTGTCCATGAAATTTCTTACCCATTCTTCTCCATAGAGATCAACGTTTTGGAATGGGCAACTACAGTACTTTCATAAGTTATTATGCATTGTGTTTCGGACTGTGGTGTGTGTGTGGAATGTGTTTCTTGATATTCAAAAGTGCCTGTATATCTAATTGAAATTATGCTTTGAGTTTAAAATTATAATTCTTATCAAGTTTACCTACCTGGGTTTTATTACATTACAGTTATCTAATGGCAAAAAATAGTTTAATCGATGTTTCAAAACTGAAATTGATAAATTAATGATTTTGCTTGCTTTTAAATATATATCACCTCGGATCACCTAGGATCGCCTCTCATACACGAGGCTTTTTCAATTTATTTGTGCGTATTTATTATAAGTCTGAAATCGAGAAACCCTTCTTTGTATGACAAGAGGCCTTTGTCCAGCAATGGAACAGTGATAGGCTGGTATTATTACATTTCTATATTATATTAATTCTTCACACACAGCAATCCTGTTAAGAAAAAAAACAACAACATTTTGGCAAAAGCATTCTAGACATGATGTTTAAAAGCGCGCGATTAAGACATTAATTATATCAGTACAAATAAAATGCGTAACTTTTTACGCAGTCGCACTGGGCTGTCAGTATTGTGGTTGTTATGTAATTTTGACCCTGAAAGCTACTGAACGCTGCCTAAATGAAAATTCTGATCGCAATTAGTTGCACTAGTGAAATCCAAGGGTACATCGAGTAAATTAATTAGCTAGCAAATGGCCAATCAGAAACTGGACTCGGGTGAACTCATTGACGATTAGGACTCCTTAAATTCGGGCATAGTGTACGAATTGACACATTTTAATTTCAATATTGTTTTCATTGACGTTTCGGACACCAATAAAAAAGCTAATTTGTACAGTCGGATATTAAACTTCTCGTTTTTCATAAAACTGTTGGTATAGTTCTATTTTTTAAATATCTGACTGTATTCAACTGCTAAGTACTATAATTAAATGGTGATCGAATTGTCGGTGAAAAAAACAAAATAAATCAAAATGTATCAATTCGGCCGGTTTCCCTGAATCGTCAGCAAGTCGTCTGATGTTAGGGTATAATTTGCCAAAAACATCACGTCAACATCACTAAAAAGCATTGAAATACGAATAAAATACTTACCCGTTGGGGTGGCAGTACTTGTCGCGGACTATGTGTATGTTTCGGCGAACAGGATCCATGCTTCTCTTTCCTATGAGACTTCAAACCTCGCAGTAGCCTTGAGAATGTCGTCACCTTCTTCTTGGCCGTACCCAGGCAGTTGTCTACGAAAAGAATGCCTGCTTAAAATTAAATTGTTACTTACTAAAATATTGTAGAAAAGAGAGAGGGGGCTCGTATATTTAAAAAAAAATTTGTTAAATAACAGAACATTGTACTCTAATCTAGAAATGTAGTAACAACACTGAATCTATCAGATTTATGCGACATCGAAGCATAGATTTCTAACACTTAGTACACGAGTTTAGACCCTAACCATTTAGTACCAAGGTTTATTTTTTAAAAGTTATTTAAAAATTAACTGTTCTACATATTGGTTTTACGCTTTTGTACATACAGCTGTATTTTCGCTTCGATGTCTCCGAAACTGTCTATTAAGTTTGCAAATTAAAATATCTAGGATCAACATCATACAGTCAACCATAAAACGCCCAAAAGTAGATGCCGATTAAAATTTTAAATAAAAAAAAAACGCTGTCTACTTGTCTGCTAATAGACTCTTAGAAAAAGCGACAAATTAAACACCTACCTATTAATTTACTAACAAAATTGGTTTTTACGAATTAGGTCTAAAAACGCCAGTCACGACCCGACAGTCTAGCCAACATTACAAGGTAATAAATCAAGCACTCAAGTGCTAGGCATAGTTTAGGTTTTTTCTCCCCATTTATAGCGTGTTTTCAAAGGTCTTTTAATATAACGTTTAATTGCTTATTAATGTTGAGTGACGGGGTAAGTAGTAGTAGAAAATATCAACAATGATATTGTGAATGCTTTTTTTTTGGTTGCATGTACATTTTGCTATTTTGTTTGAGCGATATTTGTTTTGAATTTATTGTAGGTACCTTTATAATAAACAAAAAAAGAAAGATTGACATCGCACCTACCCACACTTTAATAAAAAATAAAAGACGTAGGTACCAGCTACTGGACCACACTTTATCTTAATTACGTATTTATTCGATAAGTGAACAATGTATGTTCTTCTAGAATAATATAGAATCCTTAAATTCAAACTCTAAATTAACTTGGTCAAACTTTCTATTGGTAAGAACAGCTTTCAGAGGGAGTACAGACGCCTGCATATCAAGCTACTACAATCTGTCAGATTTCTTTAATAGATTTTCGACTTTATTTCTAAAGTATAAGGTTCAAGGTTCATTGGGAAAAATTGACAGTTTCGGGTAGCTTGACCTGCTGGCGTCTGTACAACACAAGAATTTAGCTGAACAGCTCTTGGGAATTTCAGTCAGGGCTAACCCAACAACTAGATGAGAGTTGTTGAAAAAATATACATATTTTTCAATTATATGAAAACAAATGATTTTTATTCAATATCGATGTCCCAGAATTGGCCTATATATAGCCTACCACTAGTCTATTGATGAATATCGCACGACACATCACTATTCCCATCGACAAAACAGAAAAATGTTGGTGACAAATCAGAACAGTGACGAATCGGGCATAACTCGAACTTAACTTTGATTATTATGATTAATTACTGCTTTCGATAGCGATACAGTACTTGTTCTTAAATTTGGCACATGTTTTTATTCCGTAAATGATTATTTAACTGTTACTATGACATGATTTTTTTAAATTTACAAACAGTTATTTCAATTAATTATCTTTTTTGATAAAGTATATTACTACAAATAAATTGATTAGCTGTCGTGACTGAATAGTGAGACTAAGATTACTATTTTACTATGCAATTACCTATTATTCTGGCAAATAGATCATTTTTCGTTTTATTTCATTTCCAAAAATGACTACCTCGGTTAGATACCTGGTTGTTTTAGTAATTGAAGCGTTCAAATTCATTTAATTAATGTTCTAGTTGTAGAAGTCATAAGTTGAATAAGCAGATATAATGGGATCATTGGAGTTAATGCTTAGGTGAACGACAGGTACTCACCGCTTGGCGGGAATTCGTAGAAATACGCCGACCGTGGGCTTAGGCAACTGAAACAAAATACATTTTACATTAGCCTATTATGAAGCAACAATGAACATTAATAAATCCTCACTCTTTCATTGTGTTCACAAAATGAGAATGTAATAACTTTTTTTCTGTTTACATAACATACTGTGTTAACCAGAGTGAGTTCCAAAGGAACTGATAATGAAAGGCAAACAGGTGTATTACAAGATTTAATTATTTTTATAGTTACCTGTCCAGTTTATGTGACTAAATGTTCACTTTAATAACCATAAGTGAATGAATCCGTATAGATTGGCAAAACAGAAGTAAAGTAGGCAATTTGTTCTAACTGTGTACAAAAAGGTCTATATACACAAAAAGAGATCTTCAAAGCAGGAATCGAACACAGGGACAAAAAACGCCAGACCGTGCTTTAAAAAAACACAAATTGAGATCTTCTAGGCAGGAATCGAACACAGGGAGAAGAAACGCCACTCCGTGCGCTATGCCCCGAGACCAGCCTGTTTCTTGGTGACCGTGGTAAATATGTCGTTATTATCCTACAATGAGTCAATATTACACCTTATGTATCATGTCCGAATATTAATCCACTAAGTTATGAGCCTGGAGGATATGGGCGTTTCCGCAAGCTGAGGAGTGAGGACAAAGAGAACAATCAGCCTTGTAAAAACATCTCCAATAGAAAGCCTACACTTCGTTAAAAGGACACAAGCACTTACTCCGTTACTTTCGCACACAAACTTACAATAAATATTGCACCAACGATCACTATGATGGTGTTTTAAAATTCTGTAGTAATTGAAGCAAGAATGGCCTTAACTTTCGAAATCTTGTAATTTAATGACGAAGCAACCGTTGGCCTTTTCTTTGTCTTCTATTTTCGATTGACATAATCCATTTCCATCAAATTGTTCTACTGCCACCCTCATTAGTCAACAGTATTAAATGTGTCAAATTATAGACTTTGATGAACCTAGTTACGCCATCTAGGGCTGGACCTGGTAACTAAATCAATGGATCATTACAAAACTCATAATATTGTCACGACTGTTATCATTAGAAGGGTTAGGCAGACGTGTACTCACATTTCGTCAGTAGTGTTTGAGTTCCACGTAATAGGAGGCGAGACTATAATTGCCATCAACTGGGCATAAATCCAGAATCCATGGCTGCTGCTGAGAAAACCCTAATGAAAATAATTAACTCAATAACTCTAGCCGACCCGGGAATCGAACCGAAGATCACAGGCGCAGCAATCACGCTTGCGGCCACTGAACCAAAAGCGCGTCTCTATCTATTATTTGGCAATGCATTTTTATTTTCACAATAATCTTTAAACAATACTCTTCATCATCCGTAAGCCAATGACAATTCTCTTAAAGCCCATACATCAAAAATAATAATAATTAAAAAAACAAAATCCAACGGTTACCGTTAACAGAAATACACAACACGAATATTGCGGAAAACGGAAAAAGATCGGACTAAGCAAAACATTCGGAATTCGGAAAATGGGAAATTAATCGACTTCGGCATTAACAATACCCCTAATGATGATTGTCCATAAAATGAGTGGTGGTTAATGAAATCGTAAATTTTGTAAAGAGTTCGTTTTGATGTGTCCGCGTCCTTAATCAGGTTCGATAATTGAACGTTTAAACCGACGTTAATTTTACGAGTACAAAATTAATACGTCTGGTATTTTAAATGTTATTTCAATTTCATGTTATTGAATCTGAAAATGTGACTGTCATGTCAGCAGATAATTGAAAATTGATTGGTCCTGGCGGCAATGGAAGTCTTTTCACTCGATTATTATTACATATATTGCCTGTGTCAATATTATTATCTATGAAAATTCATACCGAAGAAATTACTAACACACTTCAGTTTGTTTTTGGCATTACTAATAAGCATTACAGTTATTGAATTTCAAGACGCGTATTTCCAAACAATGGTTCAATATCGCACATGTTTCAGTTCGCAAACCCAATATAAAGTTGGGATCGGGCAATAAATCAGAATGAGTATCATATCGCCACCATGCAATGCCGCGGATGCAATGAATATTGATTTTCTCAACAATTTAGTTCTACATTGAAAATAAATTTATATTAATTTCAATGTTGTTGTTATGTTCACACGCTTTATCAAAAACTTGCCGTGGGTTCTAAATCAGATGTTTGATGATTTATTATCCAACCATTGCACAATTTCAATAGTCTTCCGTAAGGCTCCGTACATTAAACAAAGTCGAGTTTGTTCGAACACTTATAACTCAAGAACGGCTGAACAGAGTTTCATGGTTTTTTATTTATTGGACTTGTATCCGCGAAGAAGAGCAGAATAACTAAATCAATCGAAAAAAAAAGTGGTGATTTTGATACATCCTTTGAAGACGCACGTTCAGTTTAATAATAGGGTATGTAGGTAGGTAGGGTAGGTAAGTGGGAAGGGTAGCTAGATGGTAGGTAGATAAGGTAAGCAAGTAGGTTTAAACCAACGTAAAAGCTTTTAACACGAATGTTCCAGATTTATCTTCCAAACAAAGGAAGGTCAACATCTACCAAATGATAATGTTATTATTTCCATATAAAATGGTTTTACTATGAACATTAGATAATTATTTCTAAATCAAACCTTAAACTTTCAGAAGGTACACAATAAATACTTCATTCCACGAGCTATAACTATTTAATTGTCGCTCAACACCACGATTTCAAAAGCGGTCTTCATTTGAAACCTATAGAGTTCAATTTAAAGCACGGACGTTATAACTCTCACTCAGTCATCTCAAACCCAATAATTGTCAGGCGACTCATAAAAGCTATACGAAACCGGACCTATGTCGAAACGTAATCGAATCCAGCCAACAAAGCAGATAGCGAATCAGAAATAACGACACACCGCACATTCTACAGCATTTAGATAAATTTCGTCTAGTTAGGCTGCGTATCGCAGCGTTTCTCGCGTTTCCCGTATCTCGGCACCCGTAATCGCGTACCTTGTTAGTGGGATTCCCGGCTTTGCGTAGCGTTAATTGAGTAAGGAGTACGCATATCGCCCTAAATACTGTTACACGATATATGGCCAGTATCTTGGTGTTTTATTGATTTAAGCAGTTCAACGCAGCTTTCGATTATTTGCTGGTAATGTTTGCTCGGTCGAATAAATATTAGAAGTACACATCACAAAGGCGTGTGCTCGGAGCATAAGAGGACAGGTTGCATTGACATTATTGCAGTTCCTGGGAATTTGTTTGATGAAAGGAATTTCTCTTGCTTGACTTTAATAAACAGAGACTGTGTACAGTAATATTGAACTTGAATGTGTTTATTTTGATCTCATGTTTATGAAGCTTGCAACTAGGGCAAGCAAAGGACATTGCTTTGCGCCCATACATTGTTGGCCCTGGAGCCATGAGCATCAGAAAATGAAGTATTGTATTTTCTATCATTATTAAACGCCTGTATAATTTTAACTTATTAGCTGACTAGCTACAGAATAGATATATTTTAAAAAAATGTACTAGATTTCTAGGTTATAATCGAACCATAACAACGAATATTAGGTATGATTTAACATAAGCACCAAGTGATTTTTGAAAAACTTAAAAATGATACCATAATACATTTAGCTAATTTTGGTACCTACCTACACTACCTTCTACATTAGTAGGTACCTATGCATTTTTTCAAATGCCTACAAGGATGTAAGAACAAAATGCATAGGAACTCATTTAAACATTATAAGTATTCTTAACATTAAGCGTAGATGGTGGCTGGCGGTTATTATTCGTCGCGTAAAATACTTACTATAAAATATTCACTTTGGCATACTGCTAGTCCGTGTTACAGAAGTATTTGCAACTTCCACAATAAAAAAGACAATTAATTATCGTGTATTCCGATAATCTTCATTGCACAGGGCCATTTTGGACATTCTCCTTTAAAATAAAACACTAATTTACTTTCGCCTAAAGGTTTGACAGAAATGAAGTAGTAACAGAGCTCGAGCAAATCTCCGAAACGTGGAAGAACTACTGTCAATCATTATTCCGAGACCCGCAGTCACGACAGTTTGCAAGTACAGACCCAGAACGGGAGAATTTGGAACCAGACATTCTATTGTCCGAAGTAAGAGCTGCCATAAGACACCTGAAAAGCAAAAAAGCAACTGGTAGAGATGCAATTCCGATAGAGACAATAAAAGCCTTAGGAGATCGTGGCGACCAGATGTTTCATCTTATTTGCAACAAGGTATGGCAGACAGGAGTTTGGCCTACTGAATGGACACACACCGTTTTCATACCCCTGCACAAAAAAGGCTCGACGAAGAAATGTAACAATTACCGGCTCATTGCTCTAATATCACACGCTAGCAAAATAATGCTGCATATTCTCAACGAGCGACTGAAAGCCTACCTGTCTAAGGAGATCGCTCCAGAACAGGCCGGTTTTGTGAAGGGGAAAGGCACTCGGGAACAAATTCTCATCGTACGTCAGATCATCGAGAAGTCGAGAGAATTCAATAAGCCCATATTCATTTGCTTTGTTGATTTCTCCAAAGCATTCGATTCGGTGAAATGGCCGGTATTATGGAAGACCTTGCTAGATATGGGCACACCAAAACATCTTGTTCACCTCTTAAGATGTCTATATGAAGAAGGCACAGCCTCAGTGCGCACAGATGATGTCTTTTCAGGTGATTTCCATCCTAGTGCCGGAGTACGCCAGGGATGCATAATATCCCCGCTCTTATTCAACGCCTACACAGAGCTGATAATGCGCATCACTTTGGAGGACTGGACGGACGGAGTAACAATTGGTGGATACAAGATTGCAAACTTGCGTTACGCGGATGACACCACCTTATTTGCAACCAGTTCACAACACTTGGATGAGCTACTGTCAAAGATGGAACGAGTAAGCCGTGAGTTTGGACTTAAAATTAATCGCAACAAGACCAAGGTAATGATTGTTGACCGTGCCAGAAATAATCCGCCTGAAGTGACACAAATCGCGAATTGCACTGTAGTCCAGTCTTATATCTATCTTGGGGCTCTGATTTCAAACAATGGCGGATGCATCGATGAAATCAAACGACGTATGGGCATCACAAGAACAGCGATGGACAGGATGCGGAAAATATGGAGGAATAGAAACATTACTATAGCCACAAAGACCAGACTTGTTAGGACACTTATATTCCCCATATTTCTATACGCGGCTGAAACGTGGACTTTGCGAGATGTGGAAAGGCAGAAAGTGGACGCTTTGGAAATGTGGTGCTGGAGAAGAATGCTTGGGGTTTCGTGGACCGAGTTTCGCACGAACGTCTCGATACTTCAAGAACTCGGTATCAGGCAGCGTCTATTTTCGACAGTACAATCTCGCATCCTAACATTCTTCGGACATGTTTCTCGGCGTGACAACCTGTCCATAGAACGCCTTGTCGTCCAAGGAAAGGTGGAAGGTACTAGACCGCGCGGAAGGTCACCCACGCGATGGACTGACCAGATCAAGTCAGCCGTTGGAGGTTCACTAAACGAGTGCAGCAGGATGACCTCTAGCAGGCAGCAATGGCGAAACATCGTGAAGCGCATCACATCTGCCCCCTCCAATAATACTACAAGTTCATAGCGATCACGACCGCACTGTCAAGAGCGTACCGGCTAAGAAGAAAGGTTTGATAAATATTTTTTGCAAGAATTCTCTATTGTAGATCGAACTTCATCTTGGTTTCAGGTCTCTCGCAATCTAACAAAACGAATGTACTAGAGATACCTTGCATTCCAACCCTTCCAACGCCCCTTAAAAATACAGACGTAATTACTTTGCCGTCATTGACTCCATGCCTAGAGATAATGCAAATCAAATCATCTTTATTGTGGATCATAAGAAATTGTATATAACAAAACTGGTTTCAATAAATACTTGTGAATAGCTATGTCCCACCTTTTTAGCGTACAATAATCCTTACTAATATAATAAAAGCGAAAGATAGTTTGTTTGTTTGTTACGTCTTCACGCTTAAATGGCTAAACCGATTTTGATGAACTTTGGGACAGAGATAGTTGGGATCCTGGAGACGTACATAGGATATTTTTTTTTTGTGAAAAATGAGGGAGAAAGAGGGAGTAAAAGGAAAAACTTAGCTTTGCTATTATTATAAAAAAATAAGGCGCAAGGACAAAAACTACAGGTAGCAGATACCTGCAAATCAGAAAAGGCGAAACTGTCTTACCCCGAACTTAACGAGAGCGTAGCCACGGGCAAAAGTTAGTAAGTTTATAAGAAAAAGAAGAAGGATGCAACCGCATTATTACTATTCTTGTATCTAGTCACTGTCGGCGCTAAATTTCCATACTCTTTGGTACATATATGGAATTACCGTAATTTAACTATTGTAAAGGTTCGTTAGTTTGTCTGTTTTACATGTCATATGTAGGTGTAAGATTATTGTATTTAAACATTAAAATTGTTAGTCGTCAAAGTATTTTTAGTTTATAAAGTGTTGTATTTTTATTGAAGGGCACAAAAGGTGATGTTTGATTTGGATGTTAAGAAGATATTTTATATTTTTCTCTGTGTGGAATTAAGATTTATGAGAGAAACATGCGTGTTTTGCATTGCTTCGTTGTAAATGCTTAGTGTTTTGTATGTTTGTTGATAAATAATTGCTTTGTGATCTAAAAGTTATTTACATCTTATGTATTTTTTTTTCTATAATTTTATGACACATAATATGTATAACTGACGCAAATTAGTTGTTTAAATCGAAACTGCATGCTTCCTAATTAAAAAGAATAAGGACCAAAATTGGCTGAAACAAGAAAACCTGTTTAGGTGGGGATTAATAGAAGACTCTGCTTTGGTGTGCAAATGTGGCGAGCCACAAACGATGAGGCACTTAATAACTTCTTCTACCTGCGGTGTTGTTTGTATATTCTGTTGATGAGCTCATCTAAAGATGACAAAATGTCACCAAATTTTGGTCTGAACCAATGTAGATTATATTATTATAATACTACTAAATAAACAAACAAACTCACTTTCGCTTTTGTAATATTACAGTAAGGATAAGGATACTTTACATGCAAAGAAGAGGAATCAAAAAAATACTATCCAAACTAGCAAATGTCTCGATCGATACGAAAAGATTCTTTACAATTTAGTGATTTTTTAATTTGCCACATTAACCTACATCAAAAACAAAAGGGTTACATTAT
The DNA here is from genome assembly GCA_905475445.1 of Ochropleura plecta. Classification (NCBI taxonomy): domain Eukaryota; kingdom Metazoa; phylum Arthropoda; class Insecta; order Lepidoptera; family Noctuidae; genus Ochropleura; species Ochropleura plecta. The sequence goes on along the minus strand of FR997731.1, from coordinate 11,585,652 downwards.
TCAGCTTAACAACATAATTTTATTTCAAGTTGAGAATTTTCCACCTTAACTTTGTTCACACAACCAGAGAGGGGTATCCTTATATTTTAATACTTTAAGAAGTCGCAAGCTTTGATGCTTGGTCGGATGCAAAGAGTTCAAGGTTCTTTAAAGGGATGTCGTTATTTAGGAATTCGTTCATTTATATTTCAGGAAATGGGGGAAAATTTGCAGTTACCCCTAAAACTTTTTGTACATTAATCAGCAGGCAGCGAGAGATTTTTTTATGGAGGGGCTGATTTATTTGATTTATGATTCCTATTTCCCTTTTTTTGGTGTTGATCTATGAAAAATTAAATCTTAAAATAAATCATTCAATTAAAAAAAACCTACTGATATTATTTACACGACAGTTTATATGGATGTTTGTTACTCTTTCACGCAAAAACTACTGAATGGATTTTAATGAAACTTTACAATAATATAGCTTATACATCAGAATAGTGAATGAATTGTGGCTACAATTCATAAAGATATTTTGTATATTATATCACCACGCGGGTGAAATCGCGGGGCGCAGCTTATTCATATATTTATACCTACCTGTAAGCCTGATGCCCGCGACCTTCGTACTCGTGAAATTATTGTTAAATTATCACTGCTTGATTGTAAATTTGGGTGTAATGTTAAGTATACCTCTGCCTAACTCATCCGACGTAGCAGGCGTGATTAGCCAACATTAAGTTTTTGTTAGCAAATTTTGATTCAATTAGAGAACTAATATTTTCTAATAGAAACTTTAAAATTTTGTTTTTCTTTTGGTTTTTTGTAAGGCACGGAACCTTATCATTTATTTCCTAAAATAAAAGTAGCTGAAGTTACTTCACGTCACATCAGCTATCTGCCAGTGAAAATCCCGTCCAAATCGGTCGACCCGTTTTGGAGATTTGCCGGTACAAACAAACAGCAGACAAACAAGAAACAAAAAAAAAATGTCATAGCTTATAGGTCTTAGCTTCATAAGAAACAAAAAGGCTGTCGGCAACTCATAAAATTTCGTGATCATTTCCTTTTTTTCTGATTTGTTTCTATTATTATAGATCACAAACTCTAACTGTCATAACATGAGTGTGTTACATAGTGTATGTAGTGTGATGTTGTGTGTGTATATATGTAGGTGTGTTTGGTAGAGGTGGTGTGTACGTCCCTATAGGACATACACACCTCCCCTAACTCAATTTTTGAGCTCATTTATTTTGTGTTGTATTTAATATTTTCATTTTATTCATCCTTCGTTCTGGCTAACGAATCTATTGCATGTAACTCAAACGGGCAGCGTGAAACCGCTTACGAAATTAACCCAATAAACTTTTTATAAAAACAAATAATTAAAACATAACAGCTATAATCGTACACCTTTAAATTAGATGCATTTATTATAACTAACAAAAATAATAAAATAGGTATATAATATGCAAAAGTCTGGTCCGTTTATTTGCAAGATACTGCATTTTATATTTTGATTGCATTAGCAATAAAACATAAGGATCTAGCTTAGTCCTGAAGCATTCTACTAAAATTACTAAAACAGAAGCTATTTGTGGAAATACTGCGCCACATTTATGATGCTAATATTTTCTCGAGTGTACAATAATTGTTAAATTATCAGTTCGTAAACACCCACTGCAGAACGGTGTATTTTCTGCCTCTTCATAGACCGGATGAGAGATTATTGCCTGTAATCACTGACTTGGCATACGTAGAGGTTAACTTGAACAATCTCTGAGGCCCTAGCATAAGTGCGCGGTTCTTAATTAAAATACACGCTCTAAAATATTTTTCATAATTTTAAGAATTATACTATCTATAGATGATAGTACTGATGAACTAAAAGGCTACAGGATAATTATATTTTCGATTTTAAAATCGGCGTTTCCTTACTATAAGCGAATTTGTTTGTTTGTTACGTCTTCACGCCTAAATGGCTAAACCGATTGTGATGAATTGGTACAGACATAGTTGCGACCCTGGAGACGGACATAAGCTATTTTTTTTTTAAAAGATTGAGATGTGAGGGAGAAAGAGGGAAGAAAAGGAAAAACTTAGCATTGCTATTACAATAAATAAGGCGCTAGGGCAAAAACTACAGGTAGCCGGTACCTGTAAATCAGGAAAGGGGAAATGTGTTAGCCGCGGGCAAAAGCTAGTACCCTATAAGCAAGCTACGTAATGTTATCAGAGAACTTAAACATGTATAAATGCATATTAACCCCCTTTCCATTTGGTATAATCAAATCTGCAACTCCCGGACTACCGATTAACGTACGCCCACAAAGCCTATATTACCATAAATAATCTCTATTTGCAATCGAATAACACTTTTACGAGTAATTCATTAAGCAATCTAGTGGTGCAAAGATATAATTAGCATTGTAAGACATGCTAGATTGGATGCGTGGGCTAGTGACGCGATTTCCCTAGTACAAATTTATGGTCACGCTAGGTCGAGAAAGCAACATATTCTAATATTCCTGACTGTACTAGATGTAATCCTTACTAAGATTATAAAAGCGAAAGTGAGTTTGTTTTTTTGTTACCTCTTCACGCTTTAATGGCTAAACCGATTTTGATGAATTTTGGTACAGAGATAGTCGGGAACCAGGAGACGGATATGATGGAGAAAGAGGGAAGAAAGGGAAAACTTAGTGATGCTATTACAAATCAATAAGGCGCTAGGGCAAAAACTGCAGGTAGCAGGTACTGTGTTATACCGAATTTAACGCGAGCGAAGCCGCGGGCAAAAGCTAGTTAAGGATAATGGTTCACTACGGCTGTCGGGGTTACGAGTTATTCGAAAGAGATACCAAGGCCCCAGAACATTAAGTGTAATAGAAGGAACATGGGTGGGTTTTAGTTTGCCTCGCTACTGCAGCGCCTCAGGTATGTTCGCGGAGGTGCGCACTGACTGTTTTACGCGACCATGCGCAAGCGGGGCGCGTCGTTGGTGCGTAGGGTGTGGGGCAGCTCTAATGCTGTCCTGGCGATGATTGCAGACCGAATGGACTGCCTATATATACGGCACTGCTGTGATAGGCATGTTGCCGTCAGCAGGGCCGGTTAACGTATCTATCTTAAATATTGTGTTTGTTGTTTATATGTTATCTGTATTTGTGTGTTCCTCTATTATGAGCCAATGTTGCTTGCAATAAATGTATTTTATTTTAGTCGGTGCAAGACTGACACTCCCCCCCGCTCCGCCCAGAGCTGTTATTTGATGATTACGCATCCCCAAAAAAGAATGGTTCACTTCGTATAAAGACACAATCGAAAGTTTCACGACACGGCTCACGCAATAAATAAGTGAGGATTCTGCGTAGGATGGATCAATACAACAAATTATGATAGAGAATCGTTGATACGAGTAATATTCATTGAATTACGAGTTAATCAACAACACTTGAGTTATCCTAGTACGAAATATTTAAGTTCCCAAGTATTGTTATATTAGAACTGTTCTAGCTAGGCTCTTCTTGCTTATCAAAGTTTTAGAAAAAGTTTTCGCTCATTTTTTTGGGATCATCAATAACGTTGGATAAAATACAATGTATGCCCAGATGCATGAATGTGGACAAGATAAAAGAAGTAAATAAGGATCGTAATAGGTTCTGTGATTTCTGCCTACCCATGGGAAAAAAAACAGCCTAGAGCATGTCAGACTAGGGCATCGAGGATTCCGTACAAACTTGCGACATAAACAGCCATAACTTTTGACTGCCTAGACTTAGAGGGTTAAGTTTTTCACAGCACAAAAGGACCACAGATTTGGGTATTTGGTTTTAATTTTAACTGAACAACTCCACGCGTTCCCGAGATAAAGGGTCTTGACTGACAGACAGACCTGATAATCCAATATGGGTCCCATCTTTTTTCTCTCGGAACTCTAAAAGACGTTGAGTTTATATATATAAAAGGAAAAATGATCGTATTCATCTCCAGCATGGTTATTGTTTAAGGTGCTCTTAGAATACCCGTTCAGGCGTATAACCACAATTAACACGCTTGACAAGTACGCTGTGATCCGTACATAACGCAGTCACTAAGCACAAATGCACTGATGAAGGTACCCACCACCAGGCATGGCGCTTTAACCTGTTATAAACCCATAATATTTGACACCCATGTTACAGTGTGGGTGGCCTATTTGGCGCTGAAGACTGTAAATGTCCCATTTGTAGACAAAGGAGCTGTTAGGCCTTTCGAAGCTAAATATAGCCTAATGGCAGTAACATTTTAGGATTGTCAATTTCTTGTGGATAATATTAGCACAGGTTTGTTACTAAGTTTTTCAACACATAAGTGAGAAGTTAACTGTGTGCTACTTATACGATTAACAAGTACCTAATTAGTTTATTTAATGATTGATAATTTAAAATTTTCCTGTTTTGTTTTCTACACACTGTGTCTACATATCTCATTCAACTTTCATCTCGCTGGTCTGCTGAAAGAAATGTCTAATGAAATAAGCAGTACCTTTGTGCTCTTCTGTCTTTATGTAATGTCCTGTCATGTATTTGTGTGTGCATAAATAAATAAATAAACAAGTTTTTAAGCAAACCTACATCTATTGAGCCACAATAGTACATGACGAAAATAAAGTATCTCGCCTGAATTCTTCCAAAACTTGAGCCCCTCTTAATCGTACATCCATATTTCGAAAGTTATGTTTTTACCAAGTCCCATGATGTAATTGCCTGACAATCAGTAACAAGAGAACACAACATGTTTTCGCATCTAAATGAGAGAGAATTTACAATAACCCCACGCAATATCTTGTCAGTCAGATGCGACAGCCTAACAGTAAATAACTAACTATAACATGGTCTATGTACAAGAATAACAATACGCTTTTCAAGCATAATGTATTCATCACAGGCTTACATCATGACTATTATGATATAGAATTTGTATTCCTCGTGTCATAGTCGAACCATTTTTAATCCGTCATCGGAGTTTTATTTTTTTCTAAAGCATTACAAGCAATGTGTGCTGCACATTATTCATATTTCTGTTTAACCCTCCAACTGCGTTGACGTTTGTCTGTTTTTAATAGAAATAAAAATAATGGATAGTGCTTTAACTACAAAAAGTCCACTTGTCAATGACGAAATGATTTGTGTGTGCACTTCTGATTTTATTTCAATTTTATTATCATCACCATCTTTTTAACTTTCAATAATTTGCTGCAAAATTCAGAAGGCCCTTTTCTCAATTCTCCTAAACTTATTAAGACGGAAAATAGACCGTTTTTCATCCATAAATCGTTTACTACAGTTACCTTATTAGTTGTAGTTTAGTAACCAATAAAGATTGTCCTTCATTTAAATACGGTCTTAACACAGATTTCTTCGTGCAAGAGAGCGCCCAGCCCGGATATATCCATCAGTCGTTAATTTGAATTTATTTTATAGCAGGCACCGGTGTAATGAGAACTTACTTCAGCGGGACTTAGTGTTGAGACGATTGACGAATATTTATGTGGGTGAAGGTTTTGTGTATATAGTGTTAGAATAAAATTACGAAAGTATTATCTTTTTAGCTCTAACATATATTATGTTTTTTTTTTTAAATTTAGCAAAGTTGAAACTATAATAACATCATCAAAAACAATACGATGATGGAAGTGACATAACCTACGAAAAATTGTATTTGGCCAATCCTGTTAAAGGTTGTAGGGACTTGTTGCGTTTTGAAATCGTTTGCCACTTGTTTGTTTATACCTTATGGAGTTAATTAAAATCACACTTACACTCAGTTGTCTAGTTGGCCGATTCAGATACAGGTTTCAACCTACTCCATCCCATTTTCTATTCCCCCGAGAAGAATGCAGTTTGCCTCTCACTAACCGTGCATCAATTCACCTATTCTCAACTCGGAGGCCGCCTCTGTCGCCAATCGAATGTCTGATTTCAATTTAGATTAGCATTTAAACATGCAGCGCAAAAGCTTATCTAACGAGTACACCTGTTAAAGTCCAAATAATTTATGACTACGTTCCTTGCTATTCTCGTTATCGTTAACATTTCGTGTAAGCCGACCGCGAATTTCCTTAGTCGAATGAGGATAAAGTTGTTTCGGCTTGCGTCGGCATTTGCAGGGTTGATTGCAAGTTATTGTAGTAATGATCACCGTCGAGTATTCGCAATACTAACGTTTTATTATTCGCAGTGTGCAGTTCTAAGTGATTAGATGTTTTTAAGAAATACATACCGCAATCAATAAATTTGTATGATATCGATGTATGTTAGTTTTAGCTAGTTAAGGTTCTGTACCACAAAAGAATTAAACGGGGGTTCCGTTGTCTGTCTGTCTGTCTGTCGAAACCCTTTATCTCGGGAACGCATGAAGTTGTTGAGTTGAAATTAGAACTATTTGGTACCTTTGTGCTGTAAAAATCAACCCTCTAAGTGTACACAGTTAAAATATATTTTCGAAATTTGTACGGAAACCTCGGTGCACGAGTCTGGCTAGCTTTTGACCGATTTTTTTCACAAAAATGCTTGTTTTTTCTGAATAATACAAAAATAAGAGCTGCTTCCAAACTGGCCGGATCGTATAACGAACTGGCTGTGGACATCATACAAATTATTGACATATAATTTAATATACATGGTGTCAACCTCTTCACAAAGCTGTCAACTAAACAAACCATTAAACTAAGTAACATTACGTGAAAAGTATTTCTGGACAACGACTTTTATTTCTGTGTAAATTGCCTATTAATTAAAATACGGAGTCCATCCCTATTCGTTTTCGCCACGATTACATAACCATCGTTACACAGCCCAGTTATAATTTATCCATAAAATATTATTTTCTGAGTTTTGACCTGCTTTGCTTAAGTATATGCAATCGCATTAAGCTTAATATACCCCGACGTGTACTGGCAGTTTAATGTAGTTGCCAATCCTAGATGATAAAGTTTTAACTGAACCTTCACTCGTTAAACGTGTTCATAAAAGTTATTAAAAGGTATGAGGATGTATTAATTTGCGGTAAAACAAAATAATTATTACTCAGTGGGGCGTCAGCAACGTTTCGTAACTAGTTTAAAATATTTTTATGGCTTTGGATTCTCTTATAATTTTTTGACACATACCTAGCTATTCCCTGCTGTCTCATTAAACTTAGCCTTTCCTTGATTACTACATATTTTGGAATCAGCTTCCAGTCTCACCAGATGCAGCAGAACCTACCAGTTTTAAATATATATTTATTTAGCGACTACCTATCTGACTTCCATAACCTAGTTAGATACACATCCCATTCAAATTATATCCTGTGGTAAGATTGATTGTAAGACTTTCGGGCTACCTGTAATGACTGACAAAGTCTACAAATGACAGCCGACAAGAAGGACGGGACGTGCTTTTTGCATAAATTATCTGTAATGTTTCATCCAAACGTTTAGTCCGTTTAATAATTTTTGCGCGAAGAGTTACAAACATCCATCCATACATCATCGTTGCCGGGGTTACGGGTTGTTTTAAAGGGTCACTGTGGTCTCGGAACTCAAAGGGCAAAAGAAGAAACATGGATGGGTTAGTCAGTAAAAGTCCATCACTTTTTTCCGCTCAGAGCGAGAGAAGTTACATGATTACTTCCCATCCGAAAAAAAACTTCATCCACTAATTTCCGCATTTATAGTCTAAAAAAGTGGTCACTCACCTTTGATAGTTATGTTGCGTGTTGTGCATGAGTGGTTGCGTCGGTTGCGCCAACAACAGTTGTTTTTGTTGCTGTTGCCGTTGCAGCATCTGTTTGCCGAACACGCCGTACCCGAACCCGTATATTTCGTCCTCTTCTTTCTCTGTGAGGCAGCTTGAGGGCTGTTAAAAAAAAAAAACCAGTTGTTACGAAATAATCTTTACACCCTCCTGAGATAGGATTATTGTTTTATTTCAACCTACTTATATAACATCAAGGTAAGGCTCCACTTTGTTCTTCAACGAGTGCCTAGGCTTGGCAACAAAACCAAGTTCTATATCAAATCAAATTCAATAAAATATCATAAGTAAATATTGACTGTAATAAAAGTAACCATTGAGGTTACTTATTCGTACCTTCAATAACTTTGAGCAAATTAGATTTATTTGAGACAGAAGAAAGAAAATACGTTTTGACAAAAGCCATAATAGGTGTCTACACAAAAAAATCTGTATTAATATCAGGCTTGATATAAATGCGAAAGAAACCTTCTGAAGGTTGGTAATCCGCTTTACTTAGAGTGTGTTCACAAAAAAATGAAATCGTATTCACAAAAACGGTTCAAATATCACTGGCAATGTTGAAAGCCTAATATTCCTGGCTAATTTTACACAAAGCGACGATTTGGCCCGCTTAGTCTGATTACATGACATGATCCTATTATTTATTCAGGCCGTTTTATCTGTGGGCCTCCGCGGGCCTCATCATTATGACCTTGGACTTTTGTCTGATGGCCGACTGAGGATTTACATTCAAGTTTATCATGTGCTTTCACATTGTACTGGCGAGGTCGTGTTTTCTATTAAGTGGGAATATGTAATGTTTGTACTTAATAAAAAGTAAGTGTGCCGATATTAGAAATAAACGCGAGTATTGAGGTTTTAAAAAAATATGAAAGTACGATAGATGTATGTGCGTGCTACTACTTTAACAGATTAAATTGTTTCTATTTTTGCTGATTAAAATGACAGTTTGCTTGAATCTAAACAAGACAAGATAGTGAAAATCGAGAAAAGTAACATTGACAAAATCCGTACAGATAACGAATCTTGCATGGAGCCAAAAAAGTATATGAATATGGTGCCAAATGCATGCTACACTCGCAAGACCAAAAACTTTCTAAATTATTTCTACATAAGTAGTTCACTCACACATTTACATGCACCACTAAACTACAGAAGCCAGCAATTAAAAAAAAGAAATAATGATTCTAAATCTAAAACTACTTCGTGAAATTGATGACCATTCCCAAAAACCAATGAGAACCTCACTCAACTCACCGAATACTTTCCAGGCACATAAATGGGCTGCGAATGCGACGTGGTCAAGTTATTCAAAGCTAGGGAACCAGGACTTGCCGAAGGTGGAGTTTGGGGTGTTCCGGGGCCTCCAAGCACCCTCATACGAGGTGACATCTCGTCCCATTCGTGTCTTCGTAACTCTTCGAGGTGGTCTAGAACGTCGCCATAGTGTGTTGAGAAGAGGTCCGCGTATCGGGATGCCAGACCTTCTAGGTAGCCCCGGTCTCCATCCTGTTGAAAAAATAAAATAAATTGTTAAATAAATAAACAAAACCTCTATAATACATATAGATTTTCCATTCGAGGAAACCGGGATATTGTCATTGACTATGTTATAAAAAAATTATTTGATTGATTGAATTGACATTGACTATCGTCAAAATGGAGTCGCAAAGCCCCAAGCCGAATCTTTTGTAACAATTACATAATAAAAAATATGACATCAATCTAACAAAAATCAGTAATCGTAGTTTTATGTCTGACTAGTATTTTTTTGCGGACGGGAAATTATCAGATAACTTCCTTCACTCTGGGTGGAGCAGGGCGAAGTGTCAGACGTTTACTGACTAAAACCCACCCATGTTTCTTTTTTTTGCCCTGTAAGTTCCGGTTCCGGCCACGGTATCTCTTTCGAACATCCAGCAACCCAAGATGTTACTAGCCTGCTACTCTTGCTGTTACTTAAATAACTATGGGTAATAGTATGCTACTAAAATGCAGTAGCATACTATTACCTACTTCTTCGGAACACAGCTGAAATCATGACGCATACCTACAAATAACTATGGGTATGACTACCGTAGGTATGCGTCATGATTTCAGCTGTGTTCCTAAGAAGTAGGTAATAGTATGCTACTGCATTTTAAACCAACACGTCTTAAACCTGCGAAACACTTGTCATTCAAGATTCAAACGTGATAACGTAATCTGATGATATAAAACTACACATCTTTTTATATTCCTAACACTCACGCTTTATACGTCATAAAACAGCTAAGACAATAAAGAACGAAACATTAATTGAATAAATTAACTGTTAACAGTTTTAACCTAAATAAAAAAGTCAGTAATCTCATGTATCAATCAAGTACTATCGAAAAGACGTTGTCATATTGACAGCTTGAATTGAATGTTTAAACAGAAGTAATTTACTTTACGAAAGAACTAATACCGATCTTAAATCACGATCAACACGGCGTTCAATTACACAGTAATTACAACTGACACGGCAAAATTAACGAAATTGAGAAAAAAAAAACTGGTAATTATCCTACCTAGACCTATTTGCTTTAAGTGACTTTTCCGAGCAATTTCCGTTGAGTCACAAAAAGGGGAGAATCGACGTAAAGTAAGGTAATTAAAAACCGGTTCTTAAAATTTAAGGTATTTGTTGATACTTAATTGGTTTGGCACTAGGTTTAAAATGACGCGGAAGTATTTTTATCCTACAGTTTGTTACAACAGCATGGTCATAAAGAGGTTACCGACTATCCTGTATTTTGTGGAATGTTTTGACACTTTGATTAGCAAACCTTTCGGGCAAAATGGAATTGCTTTTGTCAATTAACGCTTTCAGCTCGAACAAGAATAATCAGTGCCCAAAAACAGTTCTGGACTGAAATTCAGCGCACTGAAATTATAGCAGAGCTCAAAATGTTTAGTCACATCCATAGGTTGCTTTTTTATACATTTTCTGCAATGGTTAATTGAATGTAAATAAACTCTTTTCTCATGCAAAGAGTATTGACGGTTTAAGGCGCCATAGAAATAAATACAAAAGTTACGAACCACAGACGAAAGATTGTGCAGAAGCAAAATAAACAACTCAAAATAATCTTCCCGCAAAACTCTTTCATTAAGATGAGAAAGCTAAAGACGGGAACTAAGGGCGGATAATTTCTGAAATACCTTCGGAAATAGGAAATAAATTATCCGGTAATCTATTTTTGAAGATTGTTTTCGCTTAAGTAACTTTTTGGATATATTTCAGCTTAAAATATTGATCTTTGTTTCATAAATGGTATTATAAATAAGTAGATATATTATGATGAAAAGGTGAAACGTTATTGAAAAGGAAAAAACGAAAAAAATGTATTATTATTAGAAACAGTAACCTCCACCTTTTGGAAGTCGGTTACAATTAAATGTGACTTCCACAATTTTCCAAAGTACCATTTGTCTAGGACTGAAATAAAAACAGCGATTATTCATAACTGGTTCGCAACGGATCAGTCTTACATAATTTTACAATATTTATCCATCGCTTTCTTAAATAAACATTTCAGATCGAGTGTTTATCTTTGCGATTCATAAGAATTTGCCAAGACAAACACTAACTCCGTTAACACTTTCCATATACTTAACCACTTCGGTGGTCTAGCTTTCATAACGACAACATGTTGAAAGTTTCAATGTCTTGCATGTAGTAGTCACATAGTCTACAGCTTCCTGTACGAGGTTAAATGTCTAGATATCCTGTATTACTATTTCCTTTATCGTTCATTGAAACCGTGCAATAAATCAAGGGCAATCCATCAAACGGGTAAAAAATCGTAGCTGTATCATTGAAGACCGCACTTAGAATTCCACTAGCGGTCGCATTGAGTCAAAGATGGCCGAAGCTTTATTTCCATTTTTAAATGAGAGCGGCTGAGAGCTTTGTCGGCTCGGAGTTTGTGCTCTGCGTTTTAAGTGGATTAAATCGCTCCACGCTCGTAAAACCGACAAGTGCTTGAGCTAAGAATTAAAGTAACCGTTCGACTTTTGCATGAGAAAGTGCTCGCGGGACCTTGCCTCGTAGTCACTCCGCACAATTTGATGCGGCTGATTTTTATTTATTTCCCCCCCCCCCCGAAGCCTGGAAGCTGTTCAAATGAACTCTTTGCGGACTCCGACTGCTTTGTGAATACTCAACTAAAGAAATTCATTAACACTATTCGAATGGAGTGCTGCTGATTATCGATGCTTCTCACGCCCGCTCTGATTCCGTCGAAATGGAATAGTCAATGGCAAAGCTTTTGCTGACTTAAATACTTAAAAATATAGCGGAGTGGGCGAACTAAGTCAAAGAACCTCCGTAAAAGACAATAATAAATAGCTCATGATGCTTCAGTAGAAGGCATAGTAACTGCTCTTGAATTTAAATGGTAAATTTAGACCACGACCAGTCGTTTAGAGCATAGAAACGGGTTCATTGAATGGTTTGCCAACGGCAGCTGGAATGTTTACGAAAAACAACCAAACGAAAAGTTAGGTAATAGAAACAGAACATGGCATTCGGGGAATTCTTTTATCGTTTTGTATGAGATTATTCGTGGAATAGCATTAGTTGTCTATACGACCACAAGTATCTCAGAGCTGTTGTTACTAAATAAATTAATGGGCTGCATGTAAATGTTAATTACCGAGCGTTAATTTTAAAATGTATTATTAAGAGTGGTTCTTTTCCGTGTTTTCATTAAATTAACGTTGTGTACCTTTAGTAACATTATGAATAATAAATTATTATAATGTTTGTGAAAGTAAATGTGTATGTAATTATTTTGAATAATATTCCAGAACTAAGTAATGGAAAAGTGAAACGTTGGTATAAAAACCAAATAAAATAATGAAACATAGTCGAATGTGGCAAATAGGACACCTTGTGTTAACAAAATGTTGTCGGGAGAAGGAAAACATAGGAAATGTAATTGAGATATTATTTTACCAAACAAAATAACAAAATGTCACCTTAAAATATCAGATTACCCAACTTTTTGGCTTAAATTAAACTTGAACACAACAAATAACAAGGAAGACGAAATTATCAAGTTGAAAAGATCCGAAAAGCGTTAAAATAATCAATTCAGGTCGTGGGTTACTGGAAGAACGTCTGCGCCATCGAACTCAACTTTAAAATGAGTATAAATTGCAAAACTTGGGAATTATTTGCGTCGTCTCTTCGCAGAAATTTACTCAGTTTTTCCAGAGTTTCATTATAACAAGTTTAATTGAAGAGAGCGTCCGGTACATAAATTTAAACTTTTGGCATGCATTTTAATCTGCTTACCGGTAGTTAGTTGGAGGTAATGGCCACTAAATGAGTTTCTAGTTCGCTTTAAATTGTCGGCTCGTTAATAAAATAGGTGTAGGTAGGAGCGTTTGTGGTCGGGCTTGGTTGTTGCCTTTTAGCAACTTGTGTTTTGTAGGTGCTTTGTGCGCGGGCATTCTTGTTCGTAGGACAGTTTACACGTGTTGGCTCCGGCTGCCGGCACAGGAAACGCTACACTACAATATGTAAATTAAATATTCCAAAAGCTTTAGATTTACATAGTGGCGACGTATGAATTTTCCACTTTATTAAAAAACTAGTCGAATTTTCCACTTTATTAAAAAAACTGTCGTGCGCGGTTTCACCCGCGTCTTCAGTTGCTGCCCTGTTCCCGGGGGTAGTAGCGTGATGTGGTATAGCCTAACATAGGCTTCGTCTTAGTCTTTTAATTAGACTTCCTTATAATGTAGCTTCTTAGAAGTGAAAAAAGGTTACAATCGGTTTAGTAGTTTTGGAGCTCATTCGATACAGACAAACAAAAAAATCTTTCCTTTTTATAATCTCTTAAAATATAATTATAAAATTCTCGTGTCCCATAATCCTCTAAAACCACTCGACCGTTTCTTATGATTTTTTTATGCATATTCAGTAAGTCTGAGAATTGGCTACTATCTAATTTTCAAACCCCTTTCCAAGAATGGAGCTGAGCAGCAGGTGAAACCGCTGGGCACAGCTAGTATTAGTATAAGTAAGCTTAAAACTCACCTCTAAGGTGGTATTTGTTTTAATATTTATTTATTCATAAATATACTCTCTGTTTAATAGTTTTTTTCTATAATAAGTTACTACCCGCATACTTATTAGCACAAAGTTTACTACAACATTATTATTTTCAATTAAACTTAAACACAGGGCGCAGTAATCACTCAACATCGCATGAGTCCAATTTTAGCGCATAATAAGTCTTGAAAAAATCTATAAACGATGCACTCCTAGAGGATAAAAGTACAAAATGAATATAATAGGCAGTAAAATACTGGTTTAATCGGTAATTTATGCTCATCAAGGAACAGATGCGGACAAGCTAGAAGTCACCATTAAGGCTCTGTCATAAAACTGGTCCCGGACGCTATGGTGTAAGTATACGGCTGGTCTTGCATTGTGAGGAATTTATTATTAATGTTTGTTTACTGGTGAAAACAAGACTCGTAATAATACATTCCGTGGTTGAAGTCAGTTATTTGGTCAATCAACTTATCGCGGTGCATTTTAAAGGAAGTTTTTCCTAGTATTTTTTTAATATGTGCAGCTAAATAAATCTTTTAGGAAACCTTATTAATAATACCTACCCTCAATGTGCCAAATCCTACTAAGCCCCTCTGACTAAGCTTTGGTGACGACCCATCAGAACCATAATTGGATTATTGCAATTCGATCTGAATAACTACTTGTATAAGGATTTATCATTATTTTAAATTAAAGCAATTAATGGATTAAAGTATCGTATTCACTTGTTCATTTTTCTCTTCTACTATTTTCTGTAAATAACTTCTTTACTTTTACAGCAAAAAAACTATAAATTTTTGTATTTAAAATTGTGGATTTTTTTAAAATATTAAAGGATTATCGATATCGATAATGTTATCTATTTAAAAACTTTTAAAAAACTCTCCGACAGTAGCTAAACATAACGGTATAAAGTTACTTATTCGGTTAATTACCTCTTTGTTAATAAAAGCAAGGTCGGCAAAAGGCAATTCTTATACGATAAATAACGAATTTATTGCATTTCTTGCAAAACCTTCTGTAAACAAAGCAGGAAAGCTCCCAAGCATCGTCCCTGAATAGTGCCAGTTACTTACTCCCCAGCTTCCCTAGTTAGCCGCGGCGGTCTGTGACAGTCCAAGCCTTTGTGTGGCAGACGCCTGTCGGCTCATGTTGTGCCATTACATCCATTGTATGCTGGGTTCAACGGACCCCAAGGTATTCGATGCAGTATTAATTATCCGACCGAGAAGAAGAAGGGTTATGTTTTGTTCAGTTAGATTATAGACTAATATTGTGGTTATTGTGTTTTCTTTTCATAAGTCAACTTTTGTTTTAAAATTACACAAGTCAATAAAAGTCTAAAATCGCCAACCCGTCTTGAGCAAGCGTGTTGATCAATGCTTGTGAATATTAGAAAAGGCCTTTGCCCAGCTGTGGGGCAGTAGTAAGCTGGTATTATTACACAAGTTTCCACACAACGGTATACACGAAAGGACTACTTGAAACTTGAAACTGGAAAGATATGGAAGAGGCCCACTGCTGCAGTGGGACATTAATTATACTTATTATGTACACAACATTTTTATTATATGGTTCCGTGACTCAAAGGAAAAAATTAAACCCTAATAGTATTACTTTGTTGTCCGTCCGTCTCTCTGTCTGTCAAGGCTTTTTATCTCAGGAACGCGTGGGGTTATCGAGTTTAAATTAAAACAGTCAAACTGAAGTCAAAGTTCCTTAGAGCTGTAAAAAAATCAACCCTTTAAGTTTGTCTAGAACCTTCGGTGCGCGACTCTGACTCGCACTTGACCGGTTTTATTAATTTACTAACTAGCTTCCGCCCGCGACTTCGTCGATGTGGCATTGTTACTCTGGGCTAACGCTAACTTTAACCCACGTGATGATCGAAAAAAAAAACTTTCCCTCCTCTTTTCTTCCCTCTTTCTCCACCTTTTCTCACTTTTTTCAGCCTATGTCCGTCTCCAGTGTCCCAACTATCTTTGTACAAAAATTCATCAAAATCGGTTTGGGCATTTAGGTGTTAAGACGTAACAAACAAACAAACTTACTTACGCTTTTATAATATTAAGTAAGGATGATTCGTAAACCATTTCACGTAAACAAACTACAAAGCACAGACAGACTACACACTTGAATTTCTTTACACCTGTATATAAAATAGATAGAAACTTAGTCTCTAAAACAATTGCCAATACACAATAGGTGTGCAGTACAAATACAGGAAGATGGTGCCACCCCATATAATCCCGAAGTCGTTTGATACAGTATCCGTGGGAAGAGGAAGGGTGGTCTTTTCGTCCCAGCACAATAGGTATTAACATTGTAACAGGATTAATTTATCCCAGAAACACGATAGCTAAGGAAGGCTTCCACATAAGATGTACCAGGCTCGCAGTAGAGAGAAGAGATGTTTGTTTTAGTGATCGTGAAAACTTTATGCGACGGTCTATCGATTTGTATTGTGCCTTTACGTTCCGTCTGAACGAAACTGAACCTTTCATGCATTTATCTACTTGAAACGAAGAGTATTTTGTTGTTTTCTTAAAACAATTTGCTTTTACTTTAGATTTTAGATAAGGTTTGTATATCTATTGTGAGTGAAGACACTCCATTATCAAGCAAATGAGTTTAACAGTTAAAATATCGTATATAAAGATATGTTGTGATCTTTTGGAAATTAGATTTTATTAAGTACAAGTTTAGCATAACTAGCTGTGCTGCTCTTTTTCGGAAGAGGGCCGCTTTATCACTTATGGATATGAATAATAGATGTTGGGCAATTCACAAATCTACCAGATATGCACACAAAAATTCATAAAAATCTGTCCAGCCGTTTCGGATGGGATCGGATTTTGGTAACAAACACCGCGAAACGAGAATTTTATATATTAATTAGAAAAAAAAATGAGTTGGTTTGTGTACGCTTTAAAAACTCAGAGAAATATTGGTCCAAATCAGGTTTTGGATACCCCTTTTATTGAGGAAGGCAAACATCACACTAGACCTAAGCAGCAAGTGAAACCGCTGGATAAAGCAGTACCATATAAGAAAGTAAAGCTCAACCGTACTTGATAAAGATGTCTATTATATTAGCCTAGTATTTTAATGATGATTGATTCAAAACCTGTTTCAAAGATTTAAAGCGTCAAAGATTATGATGTTACTTTAATTCCTTACATTAATGACGAGTCATTAACATAATTAACTTCAAGTTTAGAAACGAAATCATTCACAGTTAATTTTACGATCAAGTTTCATGTGGGAGGTTGTGGCTTTAAGGTATTCGGAAGAGTAAATTAGTCTGCAATCAAGTTTTAGAATAGTATGGAAATAGTTTTCTATAGTATTCTAAAACTAGATTGTAAACAAAATACACTCTTTTCATCATCATTTGCCTAGGCTTTTCTCAACTTTGTTCCAGTCTTACCGGATGCATCTGAATACAAGTTAGAACTGTGTAATACTATTTACCCCACAGATATAGATTGACATAGATAACGCAAGTATTACGATCTGTATGAAAACGATGCGTGCCATATTTTGACTACCTACTATGACGTCTCATGCACTATATTTTAGTGAAGTGACGTCTATTTAGTGATTGACGAAAGTTTTTACAATTTATTACACAAAATGAACTATTTCAAATTT
This sequence comes from Ochropleura plecta, assembly GCA_905475445.1. Lineage (NCBI taxonomy): Eukaryota > Metazoa > Arthropoda > Insecta > Lepidoptera > Noctuidae > Ochropleura > Ochropleura plecta. The sequence continues at coordinate 11,568,138 of FR997731.1, read as the reverse complement.
GATATCTGATGTTGATATTTGATATCTGCACACCGATGCAGACTGAGCGCGAAAGTAGCAGCTTGCGATTTTTGATCGTAAGTTTGGCTCGCAAAGTGGCACTCGTAGTAGTTACCCTTGCGTTATCTATGTCTATCTATATCTATGATTTACCCCTTGGTAGGAATTGTTGTCAGACTCTTGGGACACTAACCACCTGTAACGGCAATCAAAGATCTACAAATGATAACCGGAACCAACAGCTTAACGTGCTTTCCGAGGCACAAAGGAAACTGGGTACGAAACGGATAGGCACCCAACCACAGACCAGCCTAGGCAAGCGCGTCTTAACCTGAAAAACCACCCAAGTGGCTGCTATTATTTAGCCACGAGCTCCTAATACAATATACAGTCTTTTAAATACCTATATTTTCCAGTTGAAACATTGCTTTTCAAAAGAGTGTATTTTGTTTCATGTAGGCTGATTTACGTGAAGTTAGTCATGTACCTATTGTTACCGATTAATTTTAATATCGTTATACATTATTAAATTCACAGCCCACATTTTTGTTAACTTGTGAATTAGTTAGGTTTTGTAGGCAGATAAACATTACTTGATGATTTGTTTCACATAAGCTTACACAAGCGTTACGCATGGGTCGTTTCGACAAAAAACTCCAGAACGTTTACTTTTGATTTGGAAATTCAATAAATTTACACTTATTTTATCCCTAATTCTTTGGATAAACATAGGAAATAACTTGCAGTCACACATGCAAGGAGACTAGACCTAAATTTAATAACTTCGCCTTGAGTTCATTCTCTTCCATAATGTTTTAAGTCCCAAGATATTTCTAGAAAACTGAATGTAAGATGACGAGCCATACTCATCCTTTGTTTATAGTACTAGCAATATCTGAACTTAACTCAATGGAAGAAGGTACATTATTGTTAAACATTGACTACACAAATATCACCAATGGATATATCTGATTGTCTTGGCATAGACAAAGTTGGCCACGTTCAATTAAAGGTATTGTGTGCAAAATCATACGGGTGTCCGTTATTATCAACGCGTCACTGAAACCCTCAAAATGTACTTATTGCTCCACTATTTAGCATGTAAAGCCAATAAAGAAAATTACTCAATCGTATTTTAAAGATCGTTATATTTCCTGAGAAAACCATGTTATGAGATAAATGCTTTTATTGATTTTTTGCGCGATGCCGTGTCGACGGTGCGTTAGTATTCCACGCGCGCCTCAAAAGAGATGTTAGCAAAGCAGTAGCCTACCAGGGCCATCGCCTGCCGGAGTTACGGGTTATTTGAAAGAGATACCGCGGCCCCTGAACATAAAGGGCAAAACAAGGAACATGGGTCGGTTTTAGTCAGTACACTCCGCCAGAGCGATGTTATTTGATGATTTCCTATCCGCAAAAAAAACAAGCCTTAGAGCAACAAATTATTTAGTAAACTCAATTGACAAGCCGCAACAACCCATTTCAGTTACAACATTACCAAAAGAACCTAACCAAAGTCATTTATTTCCAACTAAGATTTTCTAAGCTCCTTTCTTCGATAGCCAGTATCGAAATAGCAAACACTATTAAGAGATCAAGAATTTAAAATAGCATTACATGCCAAGCTTGAAGAAAACAAAACACAAATTTGTCAGACAATGGACACAGTGGCGCTACTGAACTTGCATTAGGAATGAGAATTTCTGAAATGAAAAGAGCGAAATAAGGTGTAAAGAATGACAATTATTTTCTTACATTGTTGTGGATTACTGCAGTTGTTTCTACTGCTTAAATTGTCATAAATGTTGTTGAAATTCTTTTTTTTGCTTTTTTTGTGGGGTGGTTCAACTCACTTCCTCAAATGAGGCAACAAAAGAATTACTGTCACAATTATTTTCTTTTAATGAGCTAAGAAATTGTTCTTGACGGTAAAGTGTAATCGCACTGAGTTTTTAACCCCGTTTCTAGTAAAATCCTATTTATATATTACTTTTCCCAACAACAGAAAGGAACTAAGTTGATAGCTGTCATGTGAGTTTTCAATTACTTGCAAATACCCGGGTACATGTGGGCGAGAGCGAGAGCTCTCGTCCCAAAACTCTCGGGATTCAAACTTCTCGTTTCGTTCAAGCAAGAGTTTGCGAGTGTCGACTTTCATGAAAAACGGTGTTTCTTCGTTACTCTGAATAATCACAAAGGAGGCATTTATTATCCTGTGAGACAGGAAGCTAGAATGTAGGAAAGGTTATTGATCTTACTTTTAAAATACGTAGAAGAATCAATTTTTTACCCAAACTAAGCAATAAAGTATTATGAATAAACTGTGGTTGTTACCATGCCCATTTTTCTCTATATGAAGAGAGGTCTTCGAAAACTAAATAGTGTAGTTTAAAAAAACCTTTCTCTCATTTTTCTCAACCAACACTTTCATTTGACAGCTACATCATGGAAATGCATTAAAAAATAAATAGTACACCATCTTCGGAAGCCCACTATATTAGATTTAGAATGATGCTACTTACTTAGCTGACCATGCATCGTCATTCAAATTAAATATAATATAATATGATTGCAAAATTCCAGCTCAAACGAAAATACGTAAGTAGGTCAAATTTAAGTTCTAAGATTTTTTTACACAGTAATTAGTGAAGCTAAATTAAAGAGTGTTAAAAATCGGGCCAACACAGGCCGGCAGTAATACGCTAATGTTATACTATTCTAATTGCAACATAAAACAAATCAACAATTCACAAACAAGCAGAGCTCGAACATCGAAGATGGCGAATCTAAAATAACGCGTCCCGTCTGCCGCTAAACAAAACAAATGGTAGCACAATAAGACGAGGTTCCGCGTGCCACAGAGCCGATGCGACGCTGACGCGATTTATATACAGATTCACCGGCCCTCCTCACTTTGTGGCCAGAATAGACTGAACTCATTCATGCTTTTCTTGTAGAAGCTTCTAGATGTACAGTCACCAAAAGAAATAAGTAACTAGGCAAGTAAAGTTGAATTTTTCATAGCAAGACTACTTCAACTCTTTTTTTTAAATGAATATGTAGTTTGTTTTCTTTCAAATTTAATTTTATTCGTGAATATTCAAGATTTTTTAGGAAAACACAACTTTATCCGTATCTTAATGTAGCCTGGGTAAAATATTTCTTTTGTTGACTTGTAAGTGAATCACACGATGATGTTTATAATAAAAGGATCGATAGATTCAACAGTGTCTAAGTACAGTAAACAATGTTCATATTGAACTTGCGATTACACCTGCCGTCGTATTAAAAGGAACACTCCAGATTTTAACTCAAATAATGTTCCTTGTTATCAATAAATCTTTTTAACAAATTAAGCTTCTTTAGTATTTGTTAAATCTTGACGACTAAACGGATTGATGAAATATTAGAAAAGGAGGTGCCCTAACACCTGGGAAATTACACTGACTTCTACTTGAGAGGTTTACGATACAGGATATTGCTGACTTAATGCGGGGAAAAAGCCTTTGGTAAAACACTTAAAAGCCCTACATAAGGATGCGAAGAACTTTGCTTAATATATATCAAGAATATTAAAGTTGCACTGAAGGACACCTTAATTCTTAGGAAACTGATTAAATAATTTCCTTTTCCCTATTAAATATTATTACAAATTTCCAGGAAAGTTTTGAGTGAATTTCAGTTTTGCTAATCATACGAGAAACAACTAAAGTCCGATTAGTTTATTTGTGAAGGGGATTTCATTAGTTTTGTAACCCTAGTAAGTATATAAAAAATTACGTAGGTGCTTAAATGAAATGGAATTAATACACTAATGATTTTGGTTATAGCAATAATGATTTTGATTATATGAATGACAGGACACAAAAATACCAGAAAAGGTTAGGCATCCTAAAACAGAAATATAGGTTTGCTAAACGTATTCACAATTTTAGCGAATCCATTTAATAAAGCATTAGATTTGATGTTGTTGCAAATATTAGGTGGCTGTTAAATAGCCATTACTAAAGTAATTGCTTTTACAATGAGTGTATCGATAGTGGAAGGACTAAAATGGAACTACAAACTAGTAATTCCCCAATCTCTGCACAGCGAGCACAGTGTACGCGCAAAACACGATATGCTATTACCAGGAGATTACCCAAACAATAACCCATGAAATAAGACTACCATACACTCGTAAAATTTAATGCCAACTAGCATTGGAAAGTCGACTTAAGAGTGGTATTTCAAAATATTTATCGTGGCAAATGGCACAGCAAAGCACTTTAACCAAGACGGAAATGTGAAATCTATAACAAATGTACCGAACGGATATTGAGTTTTGATGTCATAGATGATGCGTGTCTGGAGTATTCTCAAGATAATAAAATACTACGCCAGTCCCATCTCGTATAATATTACGTTAGGCAAGATATTCTTCGAGATATTGGTATTATAAAAAGAAACAAAAACGACGGCGCGGCTCCTCTTATAAACTTCAAGTTTGGGAGTAAAGTTTGTTCTAGTTTAAATTGGATATTGGAAGTAAGCTTTTAATAGAGTGGTGGAAAGGAAAATTTGAAGTGTAAGCGACACTTCAAATAATCCTTTATTTTTGGATGGAGATTAATAAAGTGTTTATATACCTACCTACCTCGCTAGTTAAGTATTGCTTTTTAGACGCTAAGTTCACGGTAATTACTTATATTAAGAACAGTTTCAGAATTAATTTCAGGTGATGAAAATCAAATTAATGACAAAATAAACACAGATGAAGAAACCAGAAAATTTATTAAAGCAAACGAACGTGATGAATTTGAAGTAAGAAAACATTAATTCGATGTGACAGCCAAAGAAATTACAGACACACCGGAGGTTATTTATTTAATTGGTCGAGTGAAGATTGACAATGACGTATTGTTTCCTCAGTTGAACTTGCACAGAACATGGATAAGCATGGCCCACGCTGGCCCATGTGATAATATCGGATAATAACACAGTTGTGAAATGACAAGGGATTATGTGGCATGAGTCATGGGGCTTACGGTGTGATATATACGGCTGGTTAGATCTGATATAGATGTATAAAAAATTAAGTAGATAAATCGGAAGCATCGATAATATTTTTCCAATTTCTCCAACATTTTGAAATTTTAGATAATACTATGTTATGTATGCTCACTGTTTACATTTTTACATATTTAATATAAAAACGTACAAAAAAAAACATTCTAAAATATGAAAATAGGATTTCGTCAGCATCGGGAGCAGGGTCCAAGCTAAAACTGCCTTCTGAATCAGGTCCTTGACCTAACCGCCTAGGTAGAGTATAATAATCATGGGTCATCCTTTTGCAGTATCCTATTCACCATGACTAGACTACAAGATTCTCTATTAAATCACTGAATGGAATCTATGTCTTAAATGACTTGCATTGGTAACTGTTGCTGTCAGACACAAATCAAGTGTATACCGGATTTAAAGCGTTGAAACAACTCAATTCATTATAAGTATATTGATACATTGACGGTTTATGCTAAAGCCATGTTTTACTGTAAATACATTTTGGTCACGTAATCATAATTTATGAGATGTAATGACATTATTTTCGCTTGTTAGTGCTGTTTTATTCAAAGCACATTCTCGACTGTATACTGACAAGTATATTTATTAAATTAAAAGTACATATACTTTTTCATTGTTAAATCAAGTTGGTTTATGAATAAAGAACAATATTATGATACTAAAGCAGTCGTGTTTTATATTTTTGTCATAGTCTACTGGCATCGAAATAACAAATTCCGGTATGTCCGTGATATTTTGTGGCATCTAATAACAAGAGTTCCAATATTACGAGTTGCACTACTATACAATACAGAGTCATAAAATATTATATGGGCGAAGGCAACGGGTTCAATATACATTATGAAATATTTAACAGAAGATAGGCTATTGTAGAATCGCGGGCGTTTTCCGTTGTCCATAAACCACATAATGCATAAACAAAAGCATTTGAATAACACGTGGGTAGGAAGTGACAGCCGAATGGAAGCATGCTACACATTCAACAGAAACTCAATCGTTTGATCGTAAATATTCCCCATTCGTATATTTTACCGCAAACATCGAAACTCTGTCAATGGAAAACACATATTGAAATTGATAGTATTGACGTCGGAAGTCGAAACTCGTTTCTCGCCGTCACCTTTTTTGAACCTGATAAAATCGTCATCTAAGCTTTATTTGCTTAGATGACGATACCTCTCTCTATAGTGTAATTTGAATAATAAAAAATATTTCTTGGCTTGTTGACAAATGTGGAGAAACAAATCATAGCACAGCAGCTGTACAAACAAAAATATACATTAAAATCGGCAGACTATATTTCATTAACGGTTCAAAATAAAGGATGGCTGTTCTAAATTTAAAACGTCCAATCTGTCAACGGTCGAGCGCGCGTGTTGTGCGACGACGAATGGTTGCAAACGATACCTACATCTGTTGTCTATTTTCAGATACGTCACAACTGAGACGACTGTCTGCGCCGGAACTTAAGACACAACTCTTTCCTCACACAAAAATCCCTAATGATGAAAGGAAATCACGCTATTGACACTTCCCAAACTTTGAGTCGATAGCATCAATCCAGAAAAGTTCGACACGATCCCAATGTTTTGATTAAAAATATCTAAGCGATCTCTCGGAACGAGCAGCTTCCCGGTTTCCACGCTTATCGCAAAGCTTTGTGCTCAACGCATTAAGCTAATTTGAATGGTGAAGGGCCGCTCAAAAAGCCGTTGTTTGAATTCTTCTCTTTAGTCGGGCGGTTGCCGGCCTGATTGTGGGAGCCGACGTTGCATGGATTGCATTCTGTTCGTCGCACAAGAAGACAGGCGCATTGACGGCGGCTTTTTGATTTAACCAACTGTACGTGCGCTGGGAGCCATGTATTTGCGTTGTAAATTTAATGCGCTCATTACATTCCTATGTTTAATATAAGTTAGACACCGCAGTGCAATTGCGGAACGTTCATGGTACATTTACGGCGTGATTATAAAGCTTTCTGTCGGCATCTTTAAAATAAACACAATTTGTTGAAGTTAAAAATAAGTCTTTCAAGACGATGAAATCAGATAAGCTAGTAATCTCAGGTTGTCATCACAACAACTAATAAGCCGAGGATTTCCAATTAAACCCCTTATGCAGAGTTGGCTAAGGTTCATAATGTATTTAAAAAGTTACTGTGTTGACGAATGCCCAAGATGTAGCGCCGTGGGTGCAACCATTGACAAACGACTTGCTCTGACACAGCGGTGATAAATAACTGATTATGTTACACTGCATTTTGCCTTCATAATTAATTGACAACAGCTATCTAAGCGGCATTAGCGTCTCAAACGTCTTTGATTATATTAATCGGACCGCTTACAACCACATTTCATAATTTACCCTTCCATTACAAAATATCCGACAATTATCGCCCAGAATGGAAGCAATTTAGCCTCTCCACGGTTGAAACATGCGCCCCGTTGAGTTGAATATATATTTTTATTGCTTTATTATTTTATTGGCATTGCAAGTGCAAACTGCCTCTCGTTTTTACGATTTACTTTTCGCCTGGCTTATGGAACATAAATCTGTGTGCTTTAAATGAGCATACGCCTCGAGCTAGAGAAGCTACCGCATTAATATTGGCCAAGATCATTTGTTATTTCTTACAGACGTTCGCACACTCAGACATTAATAAGGCTAGAATTAAACATGCATTGAATGAAGTAGTTTCAAATGAAGTAACGATTCAACATTGTCTACAAAGTATTTGTCTTTGAAGTTTTATAGGAGAAGTTAGTTATAATTTGTATATTCCCACCCTAAAACTATTTGTTAACAAAAAAAAAACGTAAACAGTCGAAAATAACGAGCGAAATGATCGTTCACCCGAAATAGTGATGGTTATTCCGGTACCGTCGTCTGGTAGTTAATTGCTGCATTTTTTACGCGGCCGACTGCCACGGATTCCGTAATTTGTCTTCTCAGAAATGAGTCGCGTCGTCGAATGCGACATGTAGATACGGCTCGGTTTTTTGTAGATACCCCTCGAATTTCGGCTGGCGTAAATTACGTTTTAGTAGAATACCCTGGGGAAACGTTAGACGGGTTCTTTCGTAATTACTGTTTTAACTGCTGGGACAGAAACGTCAATTGTAACTTATTTTTGTGGGTAAAATTTCCACTGATATAATTCTATCTTTTGTTTTTATTTCATGTCAGCTTGGCATCGCTCTATGCGAGTGAAATTCCCGAACATGGGGAGTGATTAAAAATGTAGGTGGCAAGTGAATAATTAAAATTGGGGGCCCCAGCATTGCGGTCATAGTGTAAGGCGATGTAATGCAATCGATAAATTGACGTCCACAGTGCGGTTGTGCTTAACGATCGCTCAAAAGATTTACGCTTACCGCTTGCGCTATTTACGCGCACCGCTTTTCATGTTTACGATTACCTACGCTAACGCATATTACGAAACCCTATCCGTGACCTCGTGAAGCCACCTCAAAATACGATAGGTCAGAACTACAATCAGCTAGGTAGCTTATATTTCTTGAATTCTTTGCTATTTTAGCTTTAGTACTTTGTAATTTATATTTAGCGCAAACAAAACTGTTATATGATTCAGTACATTCCAGTCGTCAATGATCATAGTCAACAATTACAAGTTTTCATGTACTATTAGGTACTACTTTGTATTCTAATAAATTGTGTTGTTATGATTCACATGCCAGAACAAATCTGAATTACAGATGTCACCAGAATAGCTCAAGTGTTTTGCAATTAAAATATTTATGACTTTTGTCTTTGATGTATTATACGCATTGTTTATATGAAGTACTTGAAAACGATGAGTTATTACCGCTATTTGTAGTGTGCGGTTATCTAGAAATGCATTAAGTTAAAATAAAAAGCAATTAAGATTAGGGAGATGAGTTCTGTTTAGTGAATGGGGAGGTACAATTCATGTTTATTTTAGTCTTAATAATAATTATAGTTATTACATCTTATGATGTGATCGTATAAGAATATCTATGAATGCATTGGACAATGAATTGAACCAAAACATTTTTATTAAACTTCAAACAGACCAGCCTCAGTCATCAACTATCAAACATAGATTCAACTTTTTTTTGCACTCAGTCTTATTAAATCTCGGTAATAATATTATTTTTTAAAGTTATCCTACACTAGGAATTTCTCCTGTAACGTGGGAGCGTTTACAAACATTTTAACTTACATACACAAACAGCCACACCCGGAACAACTACCTACCTGTAGTCATAAAAATATTAGTTCCGTGCGGGGATCGAACCCGCGACACGCAGCCCAGCAGTCGATCGCTCAACCACTGCGCCAACCGTGCCATCAAAAGTAAAGAAATACTTTGTTAAAATTTAATATTATTATTGAAAACTTATCAGACTCTCACTTATAAAGTTATAAGTACCCTAACCTAACCGTTTACATCATGACTTCATAGTAAAAACCAACACAACACAGAACCTAAAAAACATCATTTTTTATTTTTAGCCAATTTAGTTTTAGAACGACCGAAATAGCAAAATAAACCGACAGAAATACCAACACATATTAAACTTATTACAGCTCTGTAAATTACAGTTTGTATTGTACGACTAATAATTACAGTTCACTATCAACTGTAATAATCTAGACAGCGACGCGGGTTAAAATTGTTTTACGTACCACTATGATGGATGCCTTTCGTCGTGTTGATAGATGTTATATGGCAGAAAATTAACTGAAGGAGAGTCATTAAATGTCGATTCAAAAGTTATTGGACTGATTAGTTGGTAAAAAACTTGAGTGAAAGCAGGAAAGTTTTACCGTAATCACCTGAGTAGAAGATTAATTTAGATTATGGTCAAAGAATATTTACTGTTTGGCGGACCTTGTGGGAAATAACAGCCACTTGGATCAGTCTTTAGGTTAAACCGCGCTTGCCTAGGTTGGTCCGTTCCATATCGAGTTTCGTTCGTTCCTCGGAAAGCATATTTAGCCGTTGGTCCCGGCTGTCATAGCAGTTTTTTAAAAGTCTGACGACCAGTCTTATCGTAAGATTGCTGTATTTCCTTCTGCAAAGCAGTCAGGCTAAAAGGAGGTGGCTGGATGTTTGAGGGAGAGATCCTCTAACCAACCCTGCCGCCGCGGAGACGTTCTGGGTGTCGGGTACCGCGAGACGACTCCCGACGTGCCTTCGTGTTTCAGGCGCGCCTCATAGAGATGTCAGCAAAGCAGAGGGACTACTGCCTGCCGGGGTTGCGGGTTGTTTGATCGAGATACCGTAGCCCCGGAACATAAAGGGCAAATAGTTCCCATTTTTGAGCTAGAATGAAAGCCGATACCAAGGCTATGTAGGTTCCTTTCGTCTAGCTTCAGTTGCTCGGTTAAAAATCTCAGCAAATATCTTAGGACGCATCGTGTAAGCAACTTTAACTTATTACGAGATATTCTTTAATAAATTCCAAAAAAAATACTTGTATCTGTATACACTCGAGTAATCGTTTCGATTATCGATTTCAATCTATAAATGACACTCATCGATTCATATCTCTCACTACAACAATAATGTTGCATCGATAAATTCGTAAATGTATGTGTTTTAATTTAAATAATTTACCTATCATACTACAACGGTCTATGATACGATTGTAATCTCATTTTTATCTCACCTAAATGTTCGAAAATTTCAATGTTTTTCGGTTTAAACGCCGATCATTATGTAATGTAGTCTCATAAAAACAGTTTATTGGAAAAGAAGAGATCAATGAAATTGAAAAATATTATGTTAGACAAAGTTCTTTAATTTAATCTAATTCTTAAAAGTCGAACATTTTTTTTGTTTATGATCGGGAAATTTAACAAATAAGTATCAATGAACTTTAGGGACATTCCTATGAACGGTTTTTTTTATAAAAACAGTGCGTATAACCATCTAGCAAATTCTAGTCTTATTTTAAGTTCTAAATTCGTACTTATGTAAAGCTGATAGAATTTAAATTCATTCAACGTATATCTTTAAAACCTAAGGTCATAAAAGCCTTTACAACAACTTCGAGTCGGGACTAAGCAACAGCAAGCGCTTCTAAAGGAAGCGAAACCACGAGGCGACTAGACACATAAAATATTGAAATATATCCATCGGCCGTGCGAAAGAGATAGCACTACCTGCCTACAATATTCAGGACCTTGGCAAGTCTTGGCAGACACCTTAGTTTGTTCTGTACTTTATTTAAGCTTAGGTTCTACTGAAATAGTTTCTTGAGTGCGACCAGGTTCGGCTGGGTTTAGGAATGGAAGTAAACGTTATTCCTACTGAATTATGGATCTAGGAAATTGTGATCGGCTTTAGAGTAGGCTATTAAATTTAATAAAAATATGGATAGGTAAAGTTACGTGTTCAGTGAGAAAAGACTTACTCAAGGGTTGACTGGTAGAAAATGCCTTATTAATGCATTACCTAAGTCCGCCTATTGTACATGAAGTTTAACTAAATAAATAAAAGAGGTCCAAGTAAAAAAACGTTTAAATTAAAGTCTTTTATTAACACCAACAAGCTCCAAGCTGTTTATGGAAACATTTATTTAAAAAAAAAATGCGCCAAGAAAGTGCGTAACACATGGTGAAGATGCTTATCTTACTTTTGCGCCCCATTTCCCTCAAAGGATAAATATATCCAACGCGATATCATAAGATTCACAAGTCAACAAAAAGTAACTACATTGAATCCTTTCATAAATACGGGTTTTAAGCTATAGTAAACGAACTTCAGAAATAAAATTCAAACTGTATTTTATCACAGATAATATAAATCTATTAGAGCTATATCTGCCTACCTTTTCCCAACTATGTTGGGGTGAGCTTGCAGTCTAATCGGATGCAGCTGAATATCAGTATTTTACATATAGCGACTGCCTGTCTATCTGACCTCCACAACCCATTAATACTGGGTAATTGTAAGATTGGTTGTCAGACTTTCGGGTCACAGACTATCGACCACCTACGTATCAACGATCTACGATTGACAGCCGGGACTTAATGTGCTTTCGAAATCTGTTAAAAGCCTAAAAAGGCAAACTAACATCAAAGAAAATGTATTTATTTTTCATTATTTTACTATTCGAACGACACGAATGGTTCATAGAAACATGGGCTACTTGAAAATGTTACTGTGTCACCTGCGTGGGACCTTATAGCATCCCAATCAATAATCCTGAGCCAGATATCATTTTCATATTCTTCACAACTTTATTCTCATTTCAACACATTGACAGTCTATTCCCCCATTCTCTATATACTTATACTTGATTACACAATTGTTGGCACGGTTCAATACTGCTACTTCTCAGGAGCTAGAGTTAACCAAACTCGGCGAAACCTTTGCCAAATATCTTTAAGTTGTTTTGTAAGAGTAACTACGTAATAATAGTCAGTGAGGCTACAATATTATATTATGAAAACAATAGTAAGATTTGTGTAAGAAGTTTACGCGTTCAAGTTTGGCAATTGGAAATAAAATTTGATGAAAGGGACTTTGGATTACAAGTTTGTTTGTAGATTGTGTTTTGTTAACTTTAAAGGCGTTTTAAGATAAACGGGCAGATGTATTTCCTTGTTTTCAATTTTATCAGTTGTAAAAATACTGCAAACTTTCATTGATAAATTATAAAGTCCTCCAGCGTTAAATTAGCGAATGCATAGATTCTGTATAATTAATTTACATAGCTCGTGCAGTTGTTCATAATGGACCAACATTTTAAACAGTTTATTGAGCATTGCGTCTACAAAATTCGGACGCTATTTTCGTTAGTCTAAAATAAAAACTCTTTTATACAATATTTACGTACAATTACGACCAAGCAACCTATTTCTAAAATCACATTAGCTAATTTCCCCATGCTAATGGACTGGGGACTGCAATAAAAATAGAATGTACAAAACATTGTGTAACTGATTGTCCTAAGGGATCGTCCGGGCTTGTTCGATGGAAATGGTTACTTAATAGTGTTTAGAGTTACGGTCTAGTGATCTGTCACTTACAGGTCAGTTCAGGAAAACATTGATAAATATTTATTTAGTAGTCTTGTTAGTTTGGGTGTTATCATCATGTAATATTTCGATTATGTAAAGACAGGGGAAATAACAAAAAAAAACTTTATATGTGCTTAGTGCGTCTCTGAAGTTTTTCTAAGTAATTTAAAAGTGTTACTTAAATATTCAAGACAGTTTTACGTTTGTTTTAAAAACAACAAAAGAACCCTAAGCATCACACAATTCATACAGTATCTACCTTCTAGAACAACAAGATATTGGCAGACTAACAAAAAATATCTAGACCATTACAAGGCATCTATTTGAGGATCAATGTTCCTACTCAAATATTATTTTCCGTGAAAATAGTGAAGTCTTATTGCACTAAGCCGGCCCAGGAATTGCTGCCAAATTGCTTCGCGTTGCCTTACACGCGTCATTTAGCCGCCGCTTGTACCCCGCCTGAAGGAGACTAAGCGAAAAGATTAAGCGTTTAGAAGCGTAACGACGAACATTGCTCGTAAGAAGTCGTGATTGTCACTTTTCAGAATAGGTACATTTATTATTTGAGTAGGCTACTCGGCAATTGGGGACAGATTTTATATTGGAAGAGTCTAAATCTAAATGGTTAATAATATATTAATTATGTTCACAGGGAATCCAGCTTTCTACTTAAGCCACTGTGTTTTTGCAAACAACTTTATCCTACGAATATCATGGCTTTGCCATAATTATTACGTTTAACAACAATGCGGGGTGACAAAGCATTCACAGCTCCACAATATGACGTAATTACCGTCACACAACCGCTTACGCTTTTGACTAATTGGTAAAGACGTTCAAGGGCCGTACTCCCAACAATAGACCGGATATGCGCCTCGACGCCGCTTCCTACCGCTACCAAGAATTTATCGGACCTCTCACCTCTCCCTCATTACTCAAGTGTCAGAAAGAGAAGGATTACTTGTCAGGTGGATGGCTAATTAAATTTTTATGCCTCGAAACGATTCAATGTAAAGTGAATCGATTCAATACGGACATCGGATGTCAAATTCCCTAATGTCCGACGTTTAATTAAAAGGCTTGTTTCCCTCCGTTTGACGTATCAACTGTGAACTGTAGTTACCTATTCATAGCCCTGTATGCGAGAACCGTGTTTTTTATAATAGCTTTGAGCTTTTTTGTTTGCGGAAAATTGCATAGTGTGGCAAATTAATACGTCTTTGTCGGCACTGTGTGTTTTTCATGCATAATTTTTGTTCAGTTTTTCTTTGTTTGATGTTTTTTAGCTTTAGTTTTTCCTCTTTTTGTCGGCTTATGAAGGATTAATGTGTGTTTGCTGAAGAAGCTTAGTAATTTTTTATGACACTGACATTTAATTATAACAAATTTTAAGTATTGTGTTAGGTGAACGTAGCTAATGATAAATGATGTTTATTTTGCAAGTAGGTTTTCACAAACACTAATACACGTCTTTTTTTTTAAACTAGATGAGGCCGGTGTTTCGTATCCGACTACTCTGAGAAGAAACAGCCGAAACAAACTCAGAGGTCATAGTCTCTTTTAAGGTCCAGACAAAAAATCTTGGTCAACTTACATGAGGACTATGCAGACTAGTGTCTGAAATGGTCTTTTTAAGAAAGCACCACACAGATTGAGTGGACCTGTCCAGTCAGTGCAAGCATTTGTCAGTTATCGTGTAGCTCGACTCAAAACCCAAGGAGCTCAACGAAACGAGGAACAATACCAAACAAAGGACATTTGTGTAGGTCCCTTATAGTACTCAAACTGCCAGACAATCGTTAAAAACAAACAAAGTAGATAAAAGTTATGATCCAAATGGTCCTCACATTTACAATAAACAACTACAGACTAATGAAATCATAAAATGTCACAAATCAAAAATAAAAAAAAAATTAAAGTAAAAAAAAAAATAATAATGTCAAATCATTAAATGAAGATTAACAATGGAAGAGAGAAAAGATGAAGACAACTAACAATTATTTTCCAGCTCTCTCACAAACAGACAACCATTTCCTTTTTATTAACACATCATTATCCTGTTCTACTTAACACAAATTCGGCCAATTCCCATGTTATTTCACTGTCCAAACCGTGGTCCCCCACATCGCCCCAGACAGCTTCATTAGCTCTCGTGCGACGCAAATTGCGCGAACAAAAGATACAAAGGAAGTTGTTGTGATATACTAACGATTGCTGAATTGACAGCCACCAGGAGGGTCGATGAGTACCAAGCTACGTGGTTTGAAAAACATATTGTGGCTATGTATTATCACGAAGCTTTGTTATCGTTTACATTGAGGTGCACAGGGTGTAACATATTAAATGAAAGACCTCAATATGTGGTGTCTCGGATCATGAAACACAACTAATTTTGGAAATTCGTAACTCACTCATTTTCTTAATTTACCGGTAGTCACAAGTTGATCAGCTAAATGTGGAAGTTCCTATTGCCATTTTGGTTTGCAATTTTCAATAGCCGGAGAACAACAGTGATTCAGTTCCATGATCCAAGCAGCATTCAAAGCTTTTTACAAACAACTTGAAACCGTTTTTAAAATTAATTCCAGTGATAGTTTCATCCGGTGATTTTATAATTTATATTGACATTCAAGTGCAAAGGTTTTTAA
This sequence comes from Ochropleura plecta, assembly GCA_905475445.1. Taxonomy (NCBI): domain Eukaryota; kingdom Metazoa; phylum Arthropoda; class Insecta; order Lepidoptera; family Noctuidae; genus Ochropleura; species Ochropleura plecta. Next base: position 11,552,404 of record FR997731.1, on the reverse strand, counting down.
ATCCAGACTGTCCCCACATGGTTACGCCCCACAAGTTAACTGTAGAACGCATAAGCTCAATCATTCACTGAAACCCACGGCAACAACCACGAAAGCCTTCATTAAACTTAGGGATTCTGAACAACTGACGCAAGCGTGGGTGAAGGCACGCTTTGCATGCGAAATGCATTCGAAGCGAGGTACGCGTACCGGTGGCGTTATACGGACAACATGCGTCGCTTGTGCGTGTGCCAGTCGCTGTAGGTGTCTTGTTATAGGAGACCCGTAATTGTGTCGTACACGTGAGATACAATAGGGTAGCACCCTTGTAGATACGGAACTGGGTATACGAAGATAACTGATTTTGCAAGCTACGATTGAAAAAATGAATTATTTTGTTACAAAACCTCTAGGTACATTTTTGTAACATAATCTATAATTATTACTATTTTAGATATGCGCCAGGAATGGTCAGGGGCGGGTTATTTAATTAGTTTTGACATGTAATTTTTGTTTAGAAATTATGTAAATTTTAGATATTAAAATCAAAGCTAATCTAACTTCACGAGAAATAGTTTGAGCAACAGCTCGTAAACCCCCGTAGATATACTATAATATTTTTCATAAAATTTTATAAAATCCAACAGCAGTTTTTCTGCGGTTTCTCATAAAGTTGTATAACGCTATCAGATTATCCATTAAACACACTAATTACTCTATGCTTAATGAAGGATCTGATTAATAGTTTAATTCCAGTTTCACAGCACGCTAGACGACCAGCTGTGTTATTAGTCCGAACCATAATTATATCATTCTCGTGACCTCTTATGTTACACTTTTTTGTGCGTGTTTGCTGGACAATTAGGTAATCAAGGCAGCAGGTGGCTTTTACGCTACTTAGCGTAGGTAGTGGGTCTAAAAAACTTTAATTTGACTATTAGCTGTCACGCTTAGGAATGTCGAAGGGTTACATAGTGTGATGAACTATTTTGACTGTCATAGATCACTGGGCACGGAGTAAAGTCGAATTCATGTCGAAATCTTTTTGGTTTGCTTCCAAAAAGAACAGAAAATAATTAATAAGAAAGTAAAAACAAGATGAATTAAATATACAAACCAACAAAGAAAAGAAAGTTCAAATAACAGTCGTTACAGACGTCTCCCGTGATTCGAAACAAGTGACTCTTTCAGAGACAGCAAACACAACATCATATCTTATTCATAACACACCAAAATAAACCAGCTCAACAACATTGACTAATGAGTTATCACACGTAATACTACTATTAAATAAGGTACGCTTGCTTAATAATGCACAAAAGACATCATCAATTACGCTGCTTCCCTGCGTACCAAGTGTCTCTTTGATCTTATAACAAAAGGGATAGTTCTGTGTTCGGAGTCTACGCATGTTATGGTCCAAGATTGGGGACCAAGGCGATTACGTGTCATTTTGGGCACGAGGGTGGTATGGTGTCAAAATGCAATGTAATCACAAATTGGCACAACCGTGATTTTCAGAATTCCTATGATTGGATGCCAGTAGTACAAAATTATAAATTCAAGTAGTCTATTTCCATAAGATATTATTGATGACTGACAATAACAAAATTTTACAACTAAGATGAGGAAGTTGCTACACATGAAGGTGGATCTTTGCGAATGATTTGTGTTAGCTAGCAAGTGAAAAATTAAAAGCTTGAATCGCAGCCAACGTTTGATTATTTTTGTGTAGATCTACATTAACTTGAAAATAACGAAATGAATTCAAATTGACCGGCAAAGATAGTTATTTCAGAAGCTGATCGATAGCATATTCGCCGAGTTGGGTTCACATTTGTACAATTTCAGCGAATCAAATCTCCATTGAGTGTCACCGCCATGTATGTAGAACGGAAATGAATTCACAGAAATGTGTACCTTTCTAGCCTAGCATTATTTAGTTTCCAGCTAACTGTCACATCTACCATATTTGGAGAAGTACGTCATCTACAATTTGGTTGAACCACAGCTAACGTCAGTCAGGTGTAAACGAGGTTTACGACCGTATGAACACACTGTGCATTTTCCCAAGGAAATGTGGCGAATATTGGCGCTACAAGTTTATGGCTTGTAGTATATTAATAAGCCAGCATGTAGCCAGGATCAATAGAGCATCAAAGTAAATGACAATGAATGGGCAGCTGGTGGCACGTTGTGACGTCACAGGACCTAACGAGCTATTTGTTTGATCAAATTTATGTTGCTCATGTGCTCCTAAATGCGCACTTTAGGAAATTATGGGTTTGCATTTCTGTTGGACAGTTGACGATGGATGGGTGTAATAACAGTAATTGCTGTAGGTGTATGTCATCGCAGGTTTTTTGGAGCTTTTTTATGGGGTTTCGTACCTCAAAAGGAAAATTCGGAACCCTTATTGGATCATTTTGTTGTCCATCTATCTGTCAAGACCGTTTACCTCGAGAACACGTGGCGGTATCGAATTGAAGTAACCGTAAACTCAAATCTGTGTTCCCTTCGTGCTGTAAAAAATGAGCTCTATGTCTATGCATTTAAAAGATATCGCTGTTTTTGTCGCAAGTTTGTACGGAACCCTCGGTGCGCGAGTCTGGCCCGCTCTTAGCCGGTTTTCTTTTATTATTTAGGCTACTTTATAATGATTTGTATTTTAAATCTGAACAATGTTATCTACTTTGTTAAATAAAGCCCAATTAAAACCATCATAAATGTTACTTTAATCCTTTACCAATACTACTACTGGTCAAGGTTCAAAGTGCATTTTGAATAATTACATACTACAACTACGTTATTTCATACAGCTGCCAAAGAATGTCAACAGCAATGAAAGGAGATGGCTAAATGGAAGTATGGACGACTGCCCCAGCAATGTATAAATATGGAACTTTGCAATATGTAATTCTGAATAGCTGAATATTAGTATTTCATGTGAATAAAGTTTCAAGAACTTTTCATATCTTTACAATCCTGAAAATAAAATCGTGTAACTCCTACGTCAATAGGTATAAAAAACTGCAAACAAATGACATATTGCAATGAACTTTGACCTAGGCGTTTTAATATTTCTGCAATGTTTTACGATATTTTTGACTAGCGAGCGACACATCCCGATTTCGCACGGTTATACCGGGTACGTGAGTACCGTAGTATCTACAAAGAGGTTATTACGAGCTTTCTACAGTTCACGCAAAAATCACTCGCGCCCGCGTGGATACATAATAATGTATCTTACCTAGCGGAAATGTATATCTAGGTATCTCAGATACAAAAATATATAATTGTTTGGATGTCTGTTAATATTAATCCCAATTTTCACATAGGTTCATCATTTCAACCACTTATTTATATATTAACTGTAAAAACTGTCTTTACTTCAACTCATTATCCTACACGAATGTATGCCTAAACCTTCCGGAAGAACCAGTCTACCTACTAGTGACAACCCCATCAAAATCTGTTTGTTGATACATGCGTAGGCAGACAGATAAGTGCGCCAGGGGGACTTAGTTTAGTAGGTAGGTATGTAGTGATTGATAAATCCTGCCTAAACTACGTTATCTAGTTAAGGCACTGAGTAACCAAGGACATAAAAGTTATTGAAATAAAACAACAAAAATACGATTTATTTATTTATTCCTCATTCTGTGATTTTTACAAGAATATTATCTAAATATGAAACGGCGTCTGTTCTGTTGTCTGTTGTTGTATGTATGACATCCATCAGACCATAGAATTATCTATGGTCTGATGAGGACACTAGCATCTGATCTGACTTCCTTTTATATTATAGTACTCTGTGGATCTGACGTTTGTTTTTTCCTAAAGAAGGGTTGAACTTCAAGTGTAACAGAATCGATAAAATAATCGAATAGGTTGAAAGAAAAAAATAGAATTAGTTTTTATCGACCACTATTCAGTTTATATTTTTCGACACAAAATAGGTAGGTAGTAAGATTAAGAGAAGAAGCACAGTCCGAAGCTTTCAGTTATTTTTATTAGAATAAAGTGGAATTGAGTTAAGTAGATTGTCACTTTAAAACCCTGTGAAAACATAATAACAAGCAACTATACAGGACACCGAATTGAACCCCTTAGTTTCAGAAAAAACTGTTATCAAAAATCGATTTAAGTACCTGCAGTTTCATTTGACATTCTGCAAAAGCGATAAGAGCCCTCCCTAGCTTGCAGTTAGTGTTATTTCCGCTTGACCTTGTCATGTAAATCAAAAAAGCAAATAAAATACTTTTTTTATGTTTAACATTCACGAAAGTTCTAGGAAATTATTAAACACTAGAAAATTCATGAATGATTTTTTAAATATTACGAGTTAATGTAAGATTCCTATACATGCTGGGGGCAGTCATTTAGCCATGTCCTTTGAACAATAATGAGCCATTTAAGTTATTACTGAATATGTCAAACAATATATTTCCCTGATATTCACTTATTTTTATTTAAAAACACACGTGTCTAACTTTTGCGCACCATGTAATCTAAAAATTTGCTTGTTAACGTACTCTTTAAAATTAATTCAAAATAGGGTTCAATCAGAGCTTACGATACGCAGGAAACAACCCGTATGTACCCTCGATGTTCGCATATAACGACGGTTATATTGGCAAAATTAACACGCTCCACCGTGAAATCACATAGTGTGGTAACATCGATACGCAATTTACTGTCGGAAATGCTACGTAATGGCGTACTTAGTGGTACGTGTCGTACTACGAATACGTAAACTTGTTATTCGACATCTGCGTAGTAGTGCTTTTGATATTAACTTTTGAAATAATAATGTAGATTGGTTATGATATTATTAGCGGAGTTGTGTTATTACAGCGTTGGATTACTACAATCTTGTAATGGGATTATCAACGCTGTACATTTACATATAAAGTTGATCCTTGACTAAACTTGCAAAATTAAGTGGCAATCGCAATTTTTTGAATTTGCAACGTCGAAATCCAATATCATTACGCTAAAGCATATTGATCTAATTAACTTTTAAAATGACAGCAAAAGTTTGAATCAGTTTCAACGAAATCGTCAAATAAGTCAATAAATTTAAACTAACTAATTAAAGTATAAATACTGGCCTTATAATTTTCAGCTGAATAACTTCTCAACTATTTAAATCTCCCCAAGATTATTCGAAAACTTTGAAGTTCATATTAAATTAAAAAGCAATTTTCATATTTCGTTGGAAACAAAAATTAAAGTAGAAATAAAAGGTCATATTAAAAGTCCACAGTCACCTTTACAAAAGGTGTTCCAGAATTAAAATCTCATTACGTAAAAGCAACAAAATGACGTCCAATTTGGGTAAATTTCGGATGAAACAATGGCAGCTGTCACTGTCACCCTTCGTGCGGTCAACAAATGTTTTTTTTTTGGCCACAGGTTGTCAAACTTTACTAGTATCCCTTTTCATCACTGTGACCGAAATATATAAATGCTACCTGACATGTTCTCGTCACTGTTTTACAATATTTTTAGTTTGACAGATATGTCATATTTATAAAAAATTATGGCCTGCCAAAGTTAATGCCAAGTAACGTTGACAGATCTTAGCTGTCTGTGCGGTCTCTCCTCAACTATTAAGAAGATGCTTGATTCAGAAGGTAGTATACTACTCGAAACGGCTCGCAATGTCAGGAGGTACCCCTAACTACAGGTAAATCCCGACACTGGCGGAGACATATTTTTTTATAATATTAACTGTTTTTAGTTTAATTAATTATTTTTAATATAAAATGTGTGATAAAAAATGTATAATGTGTATGTATAATGTTTGTTCTGTTGAATATTTGAAACAATTAAAGCTAAATGCTAAAAATATATTACAATGAACAAACTATTTTAAGGAGTATCTTAATGTGTAAAAACAAAGAACCATAAATGTCCCGTTTAGTAGATACCCAGTAATCATTGGAAGTTCAAGTCAAAAAGAAACCTTATCATATCTATGAGAACTTCGTCACGTAATCATTATGTTAAGTAGGCATGAGGAAAAGAGAGCATCTATATTCCGAAATGATTTTCTAACGGGCTTAGCTTGAAAATAGAAAAAGCATTATACCAACATTACGAGCCATACTTTCTTTGCGTGTCGAGTGGCTTAAAAACGCTGCTCAACATTTTTACGTCCAAGTGAATAGGCCAAGTTACTTTGCGAAAGAAGGCAGCGGTTATGACTGAAATTCCTATGCTTTATTCATAAGTTTTTAGGGGTATCAAAAACCTTTTTATGACATCGGTTTTATAGATTTTTATTTACAACCTGTACAGCAGTTTTTGTGATATATGGTTTATATTGGTAACGGCTGAAAAGCTGATTTGTAAAGCGATTTTGCGAGTAGGTAATTTATTAATGCCTGAATTTTCCCAGGTTAATCTTTTAAAACTATTATAAAGTATTAATATGCAAGTTTGAAGTTCAGTTCTTTACAATGTCATCATCTGCCTAGCCTCTTACCAATTTATTCGGAGTCAGCTTCTAGTCCTACCGCATTTAGCTAAATACCACTATTTTACTTGCAAAAACTGCCTATCTGACCCCACAACTTAGTTCGTAATAGCAGTTAAGTAGTAGTAATATAATAAAAATCCCTTAGTAAAACTTTACAAAGTACTTAAAATAAATGGTTATTATTTTCTAAGAATCATAAATATTTCCTTTGAGACCCAAACGAAGACGCATCATATACGGCAAAGCGGCCATCATAACAGCATTATATCAAACAAAAAACCGCGCCAAGTAAGGGATCACACTCAAGGACAACCTTACCTCACCCTCACCTTTAAATGGAACACCGTCTCCTTATAAAACTGGAGTCACAATTCTCAAGACGTGCTTCCCACACAACTAAACAATCATAATAATTGCTCCTACAGTTTTTTGTCGGCCACTAATCGCGGCACATAAAATATTTTGACGCGACGATAAGGAGCAAAGGGGCCGAATTTGGCTTATCTTATCGGTCCTGAGTGTTGGGTCACTAATGACCCGCTGCCCTACCGCCCTCCACTTATTTACTTCCGAATGCAATGACAACTTCATTATTGGAGGTGAAAACTGGTTATTTAGATGTGGTACCATTTCCTTTGGTAACGCTAAGTGGATTTAAGGAGCAGACTCTGCCGTTTCGACGGCGCGTTCGTGTTCCACGCATGCCTCAAAGAGATGTCAGCAAAGCAGATGGGCCCGCTATGGTTACTGTCTGCTGGGGTTGCAGGTTGTTCGAAAGAGATACCTCGGCCCCAGAACTCACAAAATAAGGATGATGAAGGATGACGAGGACAAACATGGATGGGTTTTAATCAGTAAAAGTCTGTCACTCCCCCCGCTCCGCTCAGAGCGGGAAGTTATTTGATGATTGCCCATTCGAGAAAAAAAACAGACTATTTAATTAGAAAACCTAGTATACAACAATTTTCAATATTGTACCAGACTGAAGTTTACACTGACTGTAGCAAAAGCATTAATATTTATAACCACTAGACAAAAAACGTAAATAGAGAATCTCACATCAAAACAACGAACCAAAACAGCAGTCCAATAAGGAACAATAAATTGATAGTAATACAGCGAACAAAATAAAGTTGTAGATAATCTTCAAGGGAGAAGGTATTTCCCGAGGAGATTCAGGATTCGTGCAGCGTAAGTCGGTCGGCTGACATGTGATTTATTCCTTTTATCTTAGAGAAGTCGGCTTTTCATCCGAGATAAGATGGTACCTACGTAAATCAAAGCCGTGTGTGATTGTTCGAGCGATGAAAATTGTAATGCAGCTTAGTATTTTGCCGTCGGAATGCTCTGTGGACTATTCTTATTTGGTTTCTGACTTATTGGTAGTGGCAGTGTGGCAGTTGTACTTGTCTTTAGAATGGCAATAATGGCTATTATATTTGCGGCGTAGCTGCGTTCACTATGGCATTAATTCAAACTGAATTGTGACAATCATACAACAGCTGTTAGGTTCAATATAACTAATTAATAAGACGCTACAAAGCACAATTATTATTTTAGTAAGAGTTGCTGTTTACTTCTAAATCTAAGATGTAAATCGGCATTCATATTCTCTAAGAAAAGCTGTATTTTAATAATAAAGAACATAAGTTAGGTCTCAGTTTAAAAGCTCTTTTCGAGATGAGTCATTGCTCAAGAACTCTTGTATGAACCACACGAATACCAAGTTAACATTACACAATCCAACAAAGGAGTCGAGGACCTCTTAGTTTATCTAATCGCTGAGAAAACCTGTCATACTCAACTTAATTTAAAGCCAACACTTACCGACAGTTTCATAAAATTACTAAAATTTAAACAAAAGACACTCTAGTAGTCGAGTACCTTGGATAGTGTAGGCAAACTCCCACGGGAATGTTTAGTGACTAATAATCGTGCTAAAGTGGGTGATAGGATATTTTGTGTAGCTATTTTTAACCGACTTCAAAAAAGGAGGAGGTTCTCAATTCGACTGTATTTTTTTTTTGTGTTTGTTACCTCATAACTCTGGTCTGAGTGAACCGATTTTGATGATTCTTTTTTTATACGAAAGCTGGTGGTTGTCGTTTGGTCCCATAAAAAAATATCAAGATCCGGCCAGTAGTTTTTGGGTTATCTTTAATAATGCGTATTAGATTGACTTCGTCTACGTTGATGATATAATTTTAGAGGTTGTCGAAGACAAATGAACAAAAAAAAACGCAATGCACTATGATTTGGAAGGTCATCGCAGTTTTTTAAGGTGATTGTATTTTAATTTGGTGATAGATCTTCAGTGATATACAACGGAACTCTTCAATAAATGACCGCAAATCTGCCGTGATTGCTGCAATCACATGTATAAGTATGGGTTTCGCCAGGGTAGCCCCTCCCCTCCCCTCACCTAGTCATTAAGAAACATATTCATCAGATCAAGTATCAGCTGTATCCCCTAGGCGATGATGCATATGATTTCTGAATTGCTTTTAAACTAAAGCATAATTTAGATAGTATTTAATACTATAGCGTGATGTGGAACTAAAGCTTGTATTTAAGACGGGACCTACGCAAAACCCTACTAAAAAGCTAAAAATAACCGTGTTTGCGAATTATATCATAATAGCAACTAAAAATGCTGAAATAAAAAACTTTTTTGCAAAAAATAAAACCGAGTTCCAAAAAAAAAGTGGAAAATAACTTTATTTCCAGAAGTCGGTGGCTTTTGTTGGTTTCGTTGACTTTTTTGCCACCGACTTCCGGAAATAAAGTTATTTTTTTTTGGAAGTCGGTTTTATTTTTTACAAAGAAGTTTTTTTGATAACACAGAGTGTTAATTCGGGTGAAGTAATTGCTTGTCTGCTAGCTACAGAAATAGAGAAAATTTCAAAGACCATATCTTGAAGAAGAAGTTTAGTTATACTGTAAGTAAAATTCAAAGCATTTATTCAAAGCATAGAAAAACATTGAGTTGTTAATTAAATAAATCTAACCGAGTATGTACAAGAGCCGCAACCAAACATTTGCGGCATTTCAAAACACAATGCATCCAACCAATGTCTTAAACAAATCCGTATACATGACCATGTTCCAATAAAATGGAGTAAGCCGTCTAATAAGTATATCGAAATGTAAACAAAAGACAGACACGTTCATGCCCTCATAAAACGCCAATTAGTACTCAGTTTCCGTGTTCTAATAAATCTTGTAATCTTAACACGTTATCACAAAAGAGCCGAAAGACTTTACTGAGCCATTTAATTTATGATATCAATTAAGAAATTCTTCACACTCGCTATTACAATTATACGAACGAATAATTCTTTGAACGTCTGGTTCGAGTCCTGTGTATTCGTAATTTAAAACGCATTAGGTTGTAAAATGATCTTGTAGGGGTAATCGTTTAATGACTGGGACCATGTAGATTTGCCACTGCAATTTAGAGTGCTCAGTTGATGACGTTGCCTGACCTACAACTGACCTCTACCAGCACTTATGATGGTGACACTTTAATGAATGACTACCGAGCATGGGAAACTGACTTCTAAGTTGCAAAGGCAGTGGATCGTTGCAAAGCAGTAACAGTCGCATGGGGTCGATCAAGGTCAGACTACGCTTTTCGAGGCCACCATCGTCCGGTGACTATTTTAATGTACACAGAGGCCCCGTGTTAAAAGCTCTGCTGTTGGTCTAGGCCAGGGGTGGCGACCCATTATAGACTAACATGCCATTTCTCAAGTAAGTCAAAATTATTAATGAATATCGGGAAAATAACTGATTCGATTTAATTTTTTCAATTACAAATAGAGTCATCGCCAAACGGATAGTAAGCAAACCTTTAATGTTATTTCTCTCTAAAAATAATGGAGGTGTTTGTGGCTAAATAATAGCAGCCGCTCGGGTCGATCTGTGGATGGGTGACCATCCGGTACTTACGAAGTTTCTTTCGTGCCTCGGAAAGCATGTTAAACTGTTGGTCCCGGTTTTCTTTCGTAGATCTTTGATAGTCATTACAGGTAATCAGTGTTCCAAAAGACTGACAACTAGTCTTACCAAGAAGTATCGTTTTACCCAGTACTAACTGGGTTGTGGAGGTCAGATAGGCAGTCACTCCATGTAAAATACTGTTATTCAGCTGCATTATGTAAGACTGGAAGCCGATTCCAACATAGAACAGTTGGTAAAGGCTAGGCAGATGAAAACATAATGTCAGAACCCTGATAGTAATAGTCAGACCAATCAAGGGAAATGTCTGTGCGAGCACATATGAACTCAAACCAATCCAGCCCTCAAACCAACCGCCCCGGGAGACGACTTCCGACCACCGTAGATGCGGGCCTGTGGATGGTGAGAAATGGGTAGCTCACCGTCCGTCCGTCTATTGACGACATGCCGTGACGACGGCGCGTTAGTGTTTAAAGAGATGTCAGCAAAGCAGAGGGGCCACCGCCTGCCGGGGTTACGGGTTGTTCGAAAGAGAAACCTCGGCCCCGGAACATAAAAGGCAATAGAAGGAACATGGGTGGGTTTTAGTTAGCAAATCTCACATTCTCCCCCGCACCGCCCAAATCGGGGGAAGTTATTTGATAATTTCACATCCACAAAAAAAAAGTACATATGTTACATATTCCAAAGACCCCAGCGGATGCTTCGACTGAAAGTTTTTTTTTTTAAATACTGTTGTGCCCTAACAGGGTCCATAAATGTACCTTAGCTTTAAGCGTTTTGTAACAACTACACTACACATTATGGTACGCAAATATATGAATATGAAAGCCATTTGAGAAAGGTCAGGCAGATATTGAAGATTATGACAAAAAGTTATACAGTTGTTTATATATTACAGTTATGTTGCGATACATGTAATAATCCCCTGATTGCCTCACGTGACACCCACGGCTAGAGAGATCCCACAAGGCAAACGTTTTTATGAATACTAAAACGAGTTTTATCTCCTCTAGAACCGAGGAAATTATGGCTGAAAACTGTTATAGAACAAATAAAACCTACTTAATAAACCACTTTACGTATTATTGCGTATTTCGTTCTGTTCAAAGCAAATAGAAGGGGTCTATAATATTTTAAGGTGTAATAAACTTAAATTAGTCTCAAATATCAAGCCATCAGGTTGGTGATTAAACCAATCACTTGGCAGATAAAGTGTCCTTCTCTACCATCCATTACCTTCGTTAGCCATTTAACACAACGGGGTTATAAATAACTCAAAATTAATTGAGTAATATGATAAAACTTATAAATTATGACAGATTTCCACTGAACACCGGCCGTTACGAACAATAACGACTATTATTTATAACTCCTTTCGTTAGTACAGTCAAATTAATTTGGGGAAGAAGAAAATTCTGGGAACTATTAGTATAGTATGTCATCATTTTAAATTAATCCAGAGAAAAAGTGAAAAAAAACAATTGAACAACAGTAAATTTATAATATACAGAGAAATGACAGAGAAATATAAAAAAAAATTGAACTGCTAAAAAGATTCAAGCTATAGGTATGGATTAGAAGTTTTTTTATAGAAAGATTGTTCAATCTGCTTGCTTGCTATATATGACACCAGTAAGATGACATCCCATCGTCACCATTGGCCTTTCAAAATGGACAAAATGATTACATTAAAACTCATTTCCTTTCACATCGACAATTTGATCGAATTAACCCATTAAGAGCCACATGTAGATACGGATAGTTAAAGTTTTAAGAGATATAAACATTTAAATGTATAAAATGCATCAAAAATTTTATAGTTCAGCTTCACAGTACCATTTTAATACTAATCACGTGCAGTATCATCTCATCACTATTATGTCATTTCAGTTTGTTTATTAGAAAGTTAAGAGAAACTAATTCAACGTCACATTACGTCGACTGGCGCTGACGTCTATATACGATACACTTTTTACGAGTTCCCAGTACGGAATTTATTACATTTGTCACTAGAGAGCAGTAAAATCAAGCATGTTTTTATTTTATTCAACGACGATAGGAATTGTACACGTTTACGATTACTTTGAAGATAATTTATTGGGGAGTCATTCGACAGTTTTTGACAACTTGACACTATAATCTGAATTAAGTGTCAAATGCAATCTGTCGTTTTAGAACAAACCATCACATTTTCACCGAACTTTAGTGATGTCCTGTCAAAACGGTGAAATTGGATATTATTGTAGTAATTCCAATAACGTTAGCCAATACGAAATAAGTATCAATGTAACGTGAACAATGTAATCCGCTCTTCGTAAGTGGATACACTAAAAGATGAAAAAGAATTCATCAATACAAATACACTTTGTGAGGAGAGGTTCCGTAAGTGATATCATGTTGACTCGCAATAGAGAGGGCCTACAGCTTGTTTGCTCATGCCACAATCTCAGTTTGGTAATAAGATGCGACACATGTATTATCCCGATTAAATCCCCCTGGAAAGGGGCTTAGATGTAGTGATGTCTGTGGGTGACATCCCTAACCGATCGTTGGCGGCGCATCACCCATACCCGATGGAATACTTCTTCACCAAAATAAATCAAATATGTCAGTATTTTAATCTAAGCTTTAGTATGTTGTGTTCAGGCTTGACATTTTAGAAGTAATTTCATAAAGGTGTCATTATAATTTATTATTATTCTAAATGCAGAAATAACGAACTTCCATTAACTTAATATCGGTAACACTAACATAATTACAAACAAAAAGCCAACGACACGAACATCAGTACCGATTCCTATCGATATCGGCGTCCGGATCGACGAATCGACAGTTGGCACGTCGCCCGAGCGCACCGCACTATTCGATGATTGATCGGTCGGCTTCCCGCCTGAGCTTGTCAAGGCGAAGAATAACATTGTTACTGCTCTTGTAAACGTCTCACTGCCGCGAAATCCTCTTAAAGCAGTGAGTGACTACGAAAATAGAACCGGAATTGTATTATTAATATTTTACAGGAGCAAACCCGTACGTGGGTAGCAATGCAAAGAGAATACAGAAAGGATTGGATTTGAAATTTAAAAATGTATACGTTTTTTCATTGTTGCGTGTTTTAGTCCGCGTTTGGATTAGCAATTGTAATTGATGTGGTACTGCTTCTGGCACACGTCATATGGTGAGTCTAGTCACGGGATAAACAATTTATTCCATTTTCAGTTCAAAACAAACGATTGAAAAAGCTTTCTAAAATTGTATTACTGTTTTGTTTACGCTTTTTATCTTCATTCAATACTGAAAATATCACCGAAATTTACGAATCCTGTTTACGTTACTAAAAGTAGATCCTCGCCTTTTACTTGTTATCATAATATTTGATATGCTAACATCAACCATAATCAAACATAATCTATGTTGACACCAAACATCACTCCCCAGAATAAACTTCATCCGTTTTTATACCGTATAATAAAAATACGGTCGCAAACAAAATAATAGGTGTAATAAAGCAATATAGACTTCGACAAACTGCTTAGCATAATGGCCTATGATCCTTTAATGGACAATGCGAATGGACGGAAGCAGAGATGTGAGAACAAAAAGAAACTGTAAATGTGGACCACCGACCTAGCGGTGGACTTCAAAGGACATTCCCTCCGGTGTATAATCAAAGGCCGTGGATTTACAAACACTGGAAATGTTTTACGGTTTACGGATGACGTTTCTGATTTTAATAAGTTGATGTTTGAGAAAATAGATTGTTTTGACACGTTTCAAATGTTTTTAACTTAGCATTACGTTGTTTGTCTGTAATGTAAATAATTGAGTATTTAGAAAATATTTGATTTTTCAGAGTCTCATTTCACGCTTATTAAGGAAGCGAAATATATTTTAGTACTACGTTGTAGATTGGTATGTTGTCATCATTATTTCCATATAAAACACTAGCAAACGGCCATGATTTTTATCATAATGCATTTTTATTTTCTTGCTTCCTTTAATCATACTTAGTCACTTGAGTAAATGCACGCAGCAATTATTTCTCCTACCACATCTAGGAAGCACGCATCATTGTATACTTACACGCGTATTAGAACGAAGCATCAAAGGCCATGAGCTGAGTTTGAACTAAAATGCTTTACCATATTCATTGAGTATGAATTTTCGCTTTTGCATGATGCTTACCTGAAACAAAAATAACGAATGGTCAGATTTATATCAGATTCAAAAATACAGAAATAATTCAAACAAAAACAAAGGGGCTAAAAATAAACAACAAACAATAATCGAAATCGGCCAGTGATTGAAACAGAAATAACAAAAATCATAGAACTGTAACCGTCCCGCGGCTCGTTTCGTTCTTAGATTTTTTGGTGAAAGTCAAACGTCACATTTGATGTCGTGACCTACGTAAATTTTAAAAGTAATTCTAGGTACTCCTGAAAACTTAGGCATAGTGACAAAAATATATTCTTGTTAATTTAGTTACTTACATATTTTAGATATCACTGAAGTATTTTACGTAATTTTATTTCTACTATAAAACTTGATGCTTTTACCTAACACTTAACAACAGACATCTATGATAAAACCCACTACACAGGAAAATCGCCCTTTTATAATAAAGGCACGCACATAAAGTACGAACATGATCCATTGCGTGATACGTAACAGGTTTTTACCTTTGCTAAAGAGTGGAACATACATAACTAAGGTAGTCGTAATTTATTTTACAAAAATGTAAATAGATAAGAAGAATATTTTTGTAAAATCAACTTTAATAAACACAGACTTAAAGTTCGGTTGCCGCCACTAATTCAACTAAGTACTTTTATGACTATTTTAGTACAAGTAGTTTTTCTAAAATATACTTATTCGACCTTCCTATAAAGCTGATATTCATTTAAATAGGATTAACAACAATTGGAGACAAGGACTTAACTAGACGATAAAGCTATGCCGCATGCCATTGAGTCGCACCTCGTGTTATCGTATATCCCTAGCGCTTTCAGTGAGGTGCAATGGCATGCCGTCGGTGCAGTCAGGTAATCGAGAATCATAGGCCACGGGTACGCATTATCTTATCGAGTACAACAGACGAAGGAACTCTCCCCGAGTACATTCTGACGAGTTCAAAATTCTTCACTGCAATCTTATTCTAGAAAGATTTTAAAATTGACTGTCAATTCGATTTATATGTAAATGCCAGTATTAATTTTGTAGTCAGTAGTACTACGCAAAAACGTTGCAACTAAAAAAAAACAATATTTTCTCTCATCTTAAAAGACATTTTATGCTGTTGGGAACTTTCACAATAACATTTTATGAATTTAACTTATTTGTAGCCATAAACAATATTAATTAAACTTATAACATATTTACCCTTACGGTAGACTGTACTCACAGCTAGTACAGTGTACCAATGTTGTAAGAAAGAGCGGAACCTACTAATACAGGTATTGTTTGCCTAATAGTAGGCTCCAAAAGTCCAAACACGTAACCATGTAATGACATATTTATTGAAACAATAAACTATTTTGTATTTTTTGTATAACGAACCAAAAACATGTAGCACACACATAAGTATATTATATAACTCTATTTTAACTTTAAATCTTCCGTAAATTCTTGGGCACTATAATAAGGAATTTAAAAGTAATTCCTTATTATAGTGCCCTGAATGCTAACAATGTTTTCGTGAACCGTATATTTTGAGTCAATTTACTGTATCTGAATACAATAAATTACCTGTGTTTTCAGTAGAACCATATAGGTCTGATTTCAAAGTTTCAATCGTCAATACGTCGAATAATTTTATAACACTTGTAAGGGCTCATGATTGTACCCATGTTGAAATTCTAATTGAGTATAATATCCGTTCCAGAAAACGCCACTGAGTTTCATTAACTGATAAGCAAAGCGGACTAGTTAGTTTGTCTTCTAATACTCTTGTATAGGAGCTTACACTTTGTTAGCAAGCTTTATAGAGCTACTACACAGTATGAACGTATTAAAACTAGTTAAGAAAATTCCTATCCGTAGTTTTTTAATTAAAACTGCTGAAGACGACATCATGGCTCCCAGTTATTTCGTTCAATTACGTGCATTCCCATTATTTTGCGGGATAGACATTCTCGTTAGTAGTTTTATGAATGAACTGCAGCAGTAATCATCATTTTATTAGTAGTTATTGTTGATTTTAATTCTTTTGTCAATTATCGTTACCTGTTTTTGAGGTAAATTGAACATTTAAAGAAACAGAATAATGTTTACTACCACGATTTTCCCTTTTAGAGTTCGGTACCCAAAGTAGGCCTAAGAAATGCCAATACGCCGTGTCGACGGCGCGAGTGTTCCACGCGCGCTTCAAAGAGATGTCAGCAAAGCAAAGGGGCCTGCCAGGGCCACCGCCTGCCGGGGTTGTGGGTTGTTCGAAAGAGATACCGGAGCCCCGGAACATAAAGGGCAATAGAAGGAACATGGGTGGGTTTTAGTCAGTACAAGTCTGACACTCGCCTCCGCTCCACCCAGACCGGGCGAAGTTATTTGATGATTTCCCATCCGCAAAAAAAAAGGGATGCCATTACTAAGGGTCTATCGTTAGCCATAGCGCTGTATCTTTTAAACAGTAGTAGCTAGACATTATTTTTTTACTATGCCCACTAATAGACAAAAAAAAACTGTCCAAATAGGTTGGTAGCGTTAATGTTGCACTTTGGTTCAGAAGTTCTTCTCTAATTTGCACTAGGCTGCTTGTGTTGTGTTGTTTTTCTTTTTACTCTTTCAACAAACACAAATATCATTACCTGAAACCTTTTAATAACATAGATTGCTCAAAATGCTTGAAAAATCACAGACTAAGCTTTTCAATTTAATTGAATTAAAATGTGAATGCTGGGCGTATTTGCTCGGCAAACATTGTTGGTAAAGAACATAAAGCAACGGAGTTACATTGCATGTTTCATAACGAATTTAGAACACTGTGTGACGTGACCTAACGCTCGATTACCTTTAGATGTATAGCACATTTCCCAAACCTTGGTAAGACTTGCTTAGCCTGGATCGGTAAGGGAAACTATCCATTTCCAAACCTTGGCAAGCGTTACTTAACCTACATCGGTAAGAAAACTGATCCATTTCCAAACCTTGGTAAGAGTTGCTTAGCCTGAATAAACTAGTAAGCTAAAAACAATATTTTTACCCAAAATAATAGTATTTTTAACAAAGTTTTATTGGCTTTGTCTGTAACTATTTAAAAACATCTTAAAATCTTTTGCCCCACTTTCCGGTTTTCATTCGGGCTGAGGTTTTGTGTTCATGTATTTATTCATTAATTGACGTCATTCTAAATCCAATATGGCGGACTTCCAAACATGGCTCACTAGGTCATCATATGCCTAGCCATTTCCCAACTATGCTTGGGTCGGCTTCCAGTCTTACCGGATGTAGCTGAATACCAGAATTATACATCGAACGACTTCCTATCAGAACTTCACAACCCAGTTAAGACTGATTATTTAGTTATTCGATACCCCTTGGTAAGACTGATTGTCAGACTTTCGGGACACTAACTACATGTAACGACTGTCAAAGATCTAGAAATGACAGCCGAGACTAAAACCTTAACGTGTTTTCCTTGGCACGGAGGAAACTCGGTATGTAACGAGTGGTCACCCATTCACAGATCAACCTAGGCAAACGCGGCTTAACCTAAAGATCAACCTGAGCGGCTGCTACTATCTAGCCACGTATGATGAATTTCATCATTTTTTCATTTCATTACTGATTCGGGCTTTTTCCTATCGTTGCGGACCTCCCTAAAGATTTTTATGGGCACTGTCTCTCAGAAAGTCATGTGATAGTTTGTAATAAGCCTTATCTTTAACGCAAGGTATTGAATTGTCAACGTATCAAGTTGACCACGAACGGGCGACCGCTCCCGAGCTCCAATGGGCAGCGACCGCTACTCGCGATTGGACTTGAAACGACGCCGCTTGCGACTAAAAGTCGGAGTTGTTAAAATTCTATTACCGTGTCCTATGGCCACTTAAAATTATTGAAATCGTGTTTTGTCTATTTGTTTTTGAGAGGTGTATGTGTTACTCGGATAAAAAGTTCGTTTACGTAATATTAGAATTTTTATGTGTAATATTTTTTTTTTAATGGATTATAATATTTCCATGATAAGTTTTAATAGAGACTTCACGTTTTTTTTTAACAAGAAAGGCTCATTAATAATCCGGTTTTCTACTAATTAAAGATCCGTTGATTCTCAAAACTAAAAACGTAGATACTTAATATTATATAGTATCTACTTAGTCTTGAAGAAGAAAAGAAAAAAAAATGTCGAAAAATATAAAATGAAAGTTGCACAGACGTAACAGGAAAAAGTTTTCAAAACATTAACTTTACGAAGAGCCAGTTTAAATTCATAATCTGGTTAGAGAATTCCGTGACTGAACTTTACGTGAACAACAAAATATAAAATTTTTATTGCACCTTATTCTGGATAATTCGGGTTCGAGCCAGGTAGTTACGGCTTGATGTTACGCATGCAAATTGCCGATTCAGTGAATGGAGCACGCAGTTTTTGCAACCTTAATTTTGTTTTTGGAAGCATATCGGGTACTGTTACCTTTTGTCAAAACGGTTCATCGATTTATTGGATGTAACTTTAGATTATAGGTCGTTGGAGCATGCACATGTTATTGAGTAAATTATCACTTGAAACTTGAAAATTTATGTCAGATATAAATATACAAAAAACAACCAATAAAAAGCAAATTAAAAGAGAAACAGTTTCCTCACATTGTCTTTTTTACACATGGGGGGATATGAAAATGGCGGCTGAACGTTGCAACCGTGGTTCATAATCCGATTGTCAATATGGCAAACGCAAAGTCGAACAATCCAATGCAAAACAAATAAATAATAAAGGTGCGTTTTATACACCGCGATAGTCTTGCCCCTTATTGCTGGCTGGAGAGGCGACAAGGCTAATAAAACATTTTCTCCGCGGAACGCTATTAAGGAACCCGATATTCGTGTGGGTACCGAACGTACACGAAGTCGGTTCGGATTATTCGATTTTTGAAATTAAATCTTCATAGACGTGGGTTTGGGAATTGAATGTTTCGTAAAAGATTCTTAAAACGTGCTTTGTAATCTCCGGAGGTTCTCCGTTTGAATCAAATAGGTATTCGAAACTGAAATTGTACGAATGTTTTCTCTACTTTCAATATTTTCCTTAATCCTTCATTCAGTACTAACCGAATAAAAATACGGAATTTGGTCATGCGTGCTCATTATTTAAGTAGTTCGTTGACCTGTTTCGGCCATTAAAAGTAAGTATTAAACAATCCAAAACGGTTTTTTTTATAATTAAGCCTTCGAATACTAAAACCCCAGATACCCATATTATTGTTAATACTGATATCGTCCCACAGTTCTAAAGAACCTTTAAATGTTAATCTTACATTAAAGGAATTCTTTTAAAATACCTATCAGACGGCGTAAGTTAGGGCCGACTCAATCCGCGTATCGTGTGTGCGATAAAAACAAAACGAGGGTAGAACGTGGTTTAATTGGCGGCAGTGCGAGGTAACGCGATCATGAATTCTGAGAAACGACGCGTTTGCCTCTTATTGTGAATACTTTAGCTTCGAAACAGTCCTCTGTTAGCGTAATAGTTAAGAAATTGATTAGAGGTCCTAGTGCGCGGTGTAAACGTAACGTAAATACGTCAATTTTAATAAAAAAATAAACACCAAAAAGAGGGAAAATAAATTTATTTTCGGAAGTTGGTGATTTTTGTTTGATTCATAGTTTTTTACCACTGACTTCTGGAAGTAAATTTATTTCCCGTCTGTTTAGTGTTCTTTTAAGTTGTTTTTTTTTTTGGCAAAAAGGTTTTTATTACAGCCACACAAATTCTTATCGTGTATTCATTTTTAGTGCTGCTATAAGATATTAATAGATTGTCCATAGACATTAGAAGAAAATGTGTATTAAAAGAATTTTTAAAATCAGCCCACAATCGAAATAAAAATTACGTGACAAAAATACAAAAGCAAAATACTCTTGAATTGAGAATCTTCTCCTTTTTTGAAGTCGCTTTAAAATACCCGCTTCATTTGTAATATTGTTAGAATTTTTTCATATCTATAGATAAAACTGATTGTGATTGTTGTACATCATTGAACTAATAAATTGAATTATATTTTCGTTAAAAAAATCCACGAATATACTTTACTGCTAAATAAACAAACGTGCCATTAGAATGTCAATAGATTACATGAGAAATTATTATATGAAAAAATATTCTAACACAAATTCAAAATGTAATAAAGGCAGTAATTATGTGCTTCCAAGAACCCATAAAAAGCAAAACAATCAAAGGCAACTTTGGTTCTACATACAAAAACATTTCATTATTCTTTCATTAGCAATAAGTTTTTTTATCCAAAAACAGCCGATATTCCGTCCGCCTCGGAAACGTACGAAAAGAAACAAACGGTCCGAAAAAAAAAACGTACGGAGACAATGCAATGTGGCGAACAAAAGGCGAATGGGACGCGGTTTAATCCTGACCGGTCGTCATTTCGACGGCTAGGGTGAGAGAAAATTGAATTTATTATCGTTTGTATTTGAGTGACGTGTTATTTTCACACGAAGAAGAGCGCGGCGGAATCGAATCAGTCAGTCGACGGATACGATAGCGTTCCGATAGTAGATTACGGATGCACTGCAAATGGCGTTTTCTATTCCATGTGCCGTGAGGTTTTTACACGGCGGCAAAAGGATGTTTTCACGCGTATGTTTGTAGATTGATGGAAATAGAAGTAAAACTCTTTTATGTTGGAGTTTATTATGATTTTCTTTCGTCTTGAGCTGTTGTCTCGTTTCTCGTGATACTTTTGCATGTTACGCATCAGGTATAAGCGGAATTTAAGCCTTATTTTATCTAATACTAAGGGATATATTGGAATGTCAAAATATTAATCAACAAAAAGCTACTCACATAATGTTCAAGCATATATATACACTGTTTATGTACTTGTGTCAGCCACGACAATGGCTTATGCAGCCATGTTTTTTTGATCAATGGTTATATTACTAAAGGGTAAAAACAATAGTAATTGTACTCCATTATTTAGTTCTTGATTCGAACAAAGAATAAGGCGGGGTTATATCGAGGGGGTGATGACTGCATAGCTCGCTAATTGGTTGAAATACCTTTAATATTGGTATCGTAAAACTTATAGGGCGCTATAAGACTAGGCTATTTCATTAGAACATTCCGAAGAAAGTAATTTGTTTATAGCAAGCGATGACCGCAGCTTTGATCGGCTTTCGGGCTATTTGAGATGTTTATTGGATTCCATAATTAAGTTGTAATAATGTGTTTTATTTCTAAGGCTGTTGGACATCCTATGAATTAACATTATAAAAGCGAAAGTTTGTGAAGATGTATGTATGTTTGTTGCTCTTTCACGCAAAAACTACTGAATGCATTTTGATGAAACTTCACAATTATATAGCTTACATATCAGAATAACGCACTGACTACAATTAATAAAGCTATTTTGTATATTCTATCACTACGCGAGTGTAACCGCGGGGCGCATCTAGTTCACAATAAACTTAAATTGATTACTTTACGTTTTCCTTCCGACTGTTTAAAACAGCTTTTTCTTGCTTTCTTCCATGACAAAAATATTTCCATCAATAATTGATTGATACGTTTGTACAGTGAACAAACCTAATAGGTATACGGGTTCGAAGGATGTGGTTAAAGTTTTCTTAGAAACCGATGAATGTTTTCAAATTAAATAAAAAACGGTTATATTTATCTATTAATTTAATTTGACAGCATCTATCGGTTTCTAAGAAAACATCAACTGTATCCCTCAAACTTGTGAACTTATTAGATTTGTCGACTGTACAAAACCTTGAAATGTTTGGTGACCCAAACATTTCAAGGTTTTGTACACAAACTATCGAATTTTACTACTTAGGCTTAACCCTTCAATGAATATCTATACGTCACCCGGCCCGAGGCTAGCCACCAATTTATTAGCCGACATCGCACTTTCCGGACGTTTCAAGGTCGCTTAATGGTAATCAAAGTAAATGTAGGTATTCGAATGCTAAGCCTCTTAGGATTGCCATTGCTTTTTGCGTCTTCATCCCATTGGTTGATATTGTAAATGTCATTTTCATGTGCTGTGATTGGCTGATTTGTAAATCAATTCGAATCACGTTTTTCCGGCAAGTAAATTGACGCCTCTTTCTTATGAATCACTGCTATTGTTCTGTTTTGAAGAGTCTTTTATAATAGGTTAGGTAGCTTTTAAAATACCAAAAACAATTATGCATTTACATTTTTAATTCTAGCCTTATTAGTCTAGCCATTTCATTTTCTCGATTTAATTTACGTACTCTTACTGCTTCACAAAAATTAAAGAACCCTCACTAGAAACTAATCTTAAGAATGATGCAATTTCAAAGAAAGCAAGCATTTCCAAGCGAGCGATCACAAAAATGAAACTGGTTTTATCCAGTATGATTTACATAAAACTTGTTTAAATGTTAATCTTTGTGCTTGGGTGGATTATGACGTGCCCTCTGACATACACAGATGTATGTATGTAAGTACATGTTCGTACATGTGCGCACTTTAATCATTCAAGCCCTTTGTAGGGTTGTCTTTCGGAATAGTTGGAGTAAAACTGTTTTGAAGTTTGTAAACATGGCTCCCACGTTTTTAAGCCAAGCAAAAATGTTATTGTAGATAATAAATTTAATGTACTTACCTGGCTTTTTTAACATGTCCAAAATAACCTTCAAATGCACAAATAGAAAACAAGCAGCTTTATTATATCCTTGAACTTCTAACTGTTAATCTGAAAAAACAATCAACTACCGAACGCTTGGTTCAAACATTAATTGGTGTGCAACCGTATGCAATTCACATGACTTAATTACCCTGTACGGTATTCTCAACAGAATCGATTCCCATGCATCTAAATTAACCGAATACCAAGACTCCAAAAGTGCGGTTTTTGTTCAGCATCAATTTGAACGTCTACAATTTATACGTCATCCGGGTGCTACTTATAATGGAATATTACAAAATGCTAAATTACTGTGATCTTCGGACAAATTATGGTAGAGAACAACGCGTTTTGATGTAATTGGGCGCAGCTCGCGCAGTCACTTCTGTTTTGGGTGCAAGGGAGAGGCAACCGCGGCTAACGGATGTGGACACACATTAGAATTGGTAATGTTTGGCTGTTGTTATTACCGTGTGCTGCTATATTGGTATCTTTGACGATGTTTTTTCTATGACGCCAAATGCGTTACCTATTGATGGTTGGGGATGAGTCATTATATCCATGTGTGAAAGCTGCTGTTGACATTGACAGCTTTTCATTATCTAGTGTGTTCGATATCTTACATCAAATTACTATCGGACTGGTGTCTGTTTTAGTATTTTGCCTTATCGTTTACTTTATATTTCGACTTTTTTTGCGGATGAGAAATCATCAAATGACTTGCGCCGCTCTGGGTGGAGCAGGGCTGTGTGTTAGACTTGTACTAACTAAAACCTACCCATGTTCCTTCTATTGCCCTTTATGGTCCGGGGCCGCGGTATCTCTTTTGAACCACCCGCAACCCCGGCAGGCGGTGGCCCTGGCAGGCCCCTCTGCTTTGCTGACTTATATTTCGACTCAAACAAAAATGCGGAACTGAACTAGACTGCTTCTTAAATAATCTTGAGACGATAAGGGGCAATTGTTTTCGAACAAGACATCATTAAATGACTCCTCGCAAACTGGGCGGAGCGATAGTGAGTTTCAGACTTGACTGACTTTTACTGACTAAAACATGGGTTTTAGTCAGTAAAAGTCAGTGTAGTCTAGAAAGAAGAAATAACATGGATGGCCATGTTCTTTCTTTTGCCCTATGTGTTCCGCGATATCTATTTAGAACAACCCGCTACCTCGGCAGGTAGTAGCGATTCGGCGGCATTTCCCTCTTGACTTAATTGGTATACGAAAAGTACAATCAATACCAGCAAAAGCTGTGAATCAATTCATAACATTATGAAAATATTGTATGTGCAACTAGTATTTTTAATAAAAACAATCGTACCTTCGTTGTATTTACACAACGCGTTCCTGTAATCAATATTTAAATAATAAAGTCAGATTTTACACATCATGTCGGACATTGGTTGAAAAATTACCAGGCGTAGTAATAAACCAACCAAATAGTTACTTCTCATTAAAACTCGCCCGCCGCCTTTACCTTTCACATCTTATAAGGTTCCCGTACATAATGATGATGATCGTTGCCAAATAAATAATGGACGATCGTCAACGTTGCACAGATGATTTGCCCTGATGGATGAATATTTGACGACGGCTTTATTACACCGTATTAAATGACAGGAAAAAGTCATTTAATTTCATGTCCGAGTTTTATTATTGCTTACTTTTGTACACATTTATTCTGCGTTTTGTTAATTTGAGAGGAATTCACATTTTAGTGGTTCACAGATATTAGGCGAGTCTAGCATTGTTAGAATACAATGTAATACTTAGCGTTTATTACCAATTATTGTTGAATATTTTAAGTTTGGAATATTTGTAGAAAAGAATAAATATATGGTTTAGCCTTATGTTTTTCTCACTGTCATATTTGTTTGTTGTTCGTGTTGTTTGACATTGGCTTCATAAATAACAACAGCATATATTTTTAGGTATCTAAATGTTAAGGTGCACATGCACAATGATAACGTAAATTTTTAACGATACTTCAATGCTCATCAAAAACTAACTTTCATTGTTTTGCTGTTACTCTGATTAAATATGGGCACCTTCACTTCTATGCCTCTCTATGAGATCACTTCTCAATAGTCAACCTCTTTTCAGCCAAACATTATTTTACACAGACCTTCAATAGTTTTTTTTTATTCGTCAAGAACTATCAATTATTATATCCTACTAACTCCTACACTAATATTATAAATGTGAAATTTTGTGAGTATGGATGTATGTTTGATCCTCTTTCACGAAAAAACTAATGAACGGATCTTGATGAAATTTGGCACAGAAGTTAGAGAGAGATTATAGTCTGAAATAACACAAAGGATACTTTTTTATCATCACGCGGGCGAAGCCACGGGCGCCAACTAGTCTTGTATAATATTAAGTATCATTTTCTT
Organism: Ochropleura plecta; assembly: GCA_905475445.1. Lineage (NCBI taxonomy): Eukaryota > Metazoa > Arthropoda > Insecta > Lepidoptera > Noctuidae > Ochropleura > Ochropleura plecta. Next base: position 11,526,746 of record FR997731.1, on the reverse strand, counting down.
AAGTGAAAGACATCATCGTGAAGAAATATGCATGCCTGAGTGATACTTCTCAACGGAATGTTAAGCTAAGTCAGGGAGAGGCCCATGGGCAAAAAACTGAGACCATGTATGGCACTAACCACATGATTAAGAAATAATCCTGTAACGGTCAGGCTACTTCCTATACTATGTGAAAGTTCACGTCATGAAATCAGCCCACATACCAGACTTCCTTTTATTCAAGCCTGACCTGCTGACCTGTGGTAGCCAGCAATGATAGCTCGACTCGCATGCGCCGGGCGATTGAAATCATTTAATAGTTAGCTTGGATAAAGATGCATGCGTTACTGGAAGTGTTGGGTGAAGTTCTCAAGGCAGTCTAGATTGAATGAAATCCTTACAAATATTATAAAAGCAAAAGTGAGTTTTTTTTATTGTTATGTCTTCACGCCTAAATGGCACAACCGATTTTGATGAATTTTGGTACAGAGATAGTCGGGACCCTGGAGGCAACAATTAGTTTTTTTTTTTTAAGTGAGAAATGAGGGAAGAAAAGGGAAAACTTAGCTTTGCTATTAAAATAAATAAGGCGCAAGGGCAAAAACTACAAGTAGCAGATACCTGCAAATCAGGAAAAGGGAACTGTGTTGTGTGTGAATTTAACGCGAGCGAAGCCAATCAAAGAAAATGATAGAGAATGAATCAGTCGTGTTTCGTGTCAGTTCTTGTTTATAAAATAAAAAAAATAAGTGTCGAGAGTAAGAGTAGTAGTAATTTTTGTGAATTTATTAAGGTATTTATGAATTTTCATTATTTTATATAAAGTTCTTGTGTCATAGTTTTAATTGCCATACTCTCTCGAACCAGTTTGACCGATTTTTTATGAAATTTTATAAATGTATATCTATTTATACGTCTGAGAACCTGTCGGCGGAATCAGGGGTGGCCTGAGCAGCGAGTGAAACCGCTGGGCATAGTTAGTATTTACATAACAATCTAGCTACTAAATATAATGAAGTCACCATTATATTTATTCAAACAAATCAATTAAATATTGTGGATCCTTTCGAAAGATTAATTCAAACGATTTGGATGTACAAATACGCAGCCAGGTATAAAACTGATTAATTGTGTAGACAAAAAAGAAACCTGCTTGAAGTGCCAAACCGAATGTTTTTTTGTACCTGTCTCGACTTGGATATATTGGTAGCCGTCTCACGCAATGAAAAGATAAAGAGTGTCCATTTTTTATATTTATTTTATATCACGTTAATCAACTACTTGAACTTACGTCATAATTCATAAAACTTTCAATGCTCAAATGCGAAGTTTGTAAACATTGTTATTTTAGGAATGTTATTCATGTGCCTTGAATGTTCACACCAGGTAGAGTACTATTAGCACAGTACACACAGTACAGCAGTACTATTACCACCTATATAGAGTACTATTTTCGCTACATTAATATTGCTTGATTCGTTACTTTTGTGTATGACATCGAAATTTTCCAAGTAGCACTATTTATACTCATAAGATTGTACGTACAACATTGAAAATATTGTACGACGAATTGCCATCATTATTTTCATCGTGTCGTCTTGATCATGGAAAAAAAATCCGGCCAAGAGTCAATTAAGACTTGCGAGTATATCTTTTGACTGTCTTGACTTAGAAGGTTGATTTTTTCACAGCATAAAAGGACCATAGACTTGAGTACATGGTTTTAATTTCAACTCGATACTTTCAAGCGTTTCCGAGATTAAGTCCAGTCGGACTCAGCACCGAGGATTCCGTACAAACCTGCAACATAAACAGCCATATATTTTGACTGCGAAGACTTAGAGGTTTGATTTGACAGCACAAAGGGCCCACAGATTTGAGTATATGGTTATAATTTCAACACGATACGACATTTACCTTTACGCGTTCCTGAGATATGGGGTCTTGGCAGACAGACGAACAACAAACTGATCCAATAAGGGTTCTGGTTTTTCTTTTTGAGGTACAGAACCCTAAAAACAAACTTCCAACCGCAAACAAAATCAAACAACCATGTTTTTATTGTATTTACATTCAACTTTCAAGTGTCACTTCTTGCCACTTTAGATCCGGACATTATTTACCTCCGACCGCAAACAATAAATCGAATTGGAAAGCAAGCATCTCCACCGTTGTAAATCAATCAAGTGATCATGAAATATGATCGTCCGTAATATTATCAATATTGGACTGTGTATCGATTTTTGTTGATTAATTTTCGGTTCGAGTTTTGTATCGGGAGGAATGGTGAAATAATGTTGTGGTTGTATGGAATTTTTGTAAAGGTACCTACTAATTTTTTGACATTATTGTGTATGTCTGATTCTTGTATTTTATTGTGGGAATATTTATTATTTTAATTTAATTGCTTTTTTTAACACTACCTATGTTACACAAATAAAATGATTTTGATTTGATTTTTTAAAATGTTTTGTATTTTGATTATTTTACTTTTTTTTATTTTAACGTGTTATTTGATTTTATGCTATCTGATTTACGGACTATGTCTGAAATAAATGAGTTATATTATATAACTAGTTGTACTTTCGACATGCATCATTATAGGGTGAATCAAGAAAACAAATACTTTTGATAAAGCTCATACCATGAGCTTTCCAAGATACTGAGCTTTCCAAGATACTAGATCATAAAAGTATACTATTTTGTTTTTACGGATGTGAAATCTTCAAATTGTGGGCGGAGCGGGATAAGTGCCCGACCTTTACTGACTATTACTACACATGTTCCTTCTTTTTTCCTCTATGTTCCCGCAACATCAGAACAAATACACCTTGGGACATTATCAATTTCAAAAATCGAATATGTAAGTAAGGCTGTAAAAAAAGAAAAAACTGCCACATATTCATGAAAGGAGATCGGATATGCGCATTTCTTCGTGAATTCACAATACTAACCAATTCAGAAAAGGTGTGACTGTTTCGCTCTAACGGTAATTTCTCAGAAAGAAAAGTTGTTCATCTACAGTAATGACCACCTCGGTTTATCTCGGTGCGCTATAGTTCTGATGGTACATGCACAAATAAATTAGGACAGAAGTTCGACTCCATTCAACGAAGGAAAACAGGCATACTCAGACTTTACACAGCTATTTTATCTATGACAGCAGCAACCCAATCACAACCTTAAAATGCTGAAAATAAAGATCACTGCGGTTTTAAACAGTATTTTTTTATTAACAACACATAATAAAAATATACACGCAATTAGCAATAATATGCTTGTACACCGGCAATCTTCTCACAGCAAACTTTAATTCGATTCCAAAATTCGCAAAAGAGGATATTCTGATTTTCATTTGTAGGTACATCAAGGTACATCAAATATTACTTGTAAACATTATTTGGACAAAAAAAAATATATTGTATATATTTTTTTTTTCTAAGTTGATGTAAAATACCTCTCAAATTAGAGTAGAAAGTGATACTCGTAGTCTGCAGAAACAAATGACACTCGGACAATAACGGCATACGTGTTAATGCGTTCGCGTGCCTATGTATGCGTTCGTTTTCGCTCGTGGTGTGCCCCATCATTATCCCAATTTATATGGGGTCGGCGCAACATGTCTTCTCTTTTCGATACTGGTCGTCTCGGACATCTCTTTCTTGCAACTAACTTCACACAGTCAACCTATGACCTTTCACTACTCTCTACTAATCCATACACATACTCAAAACTTTCATAACATAAAGATTCATTCATTTGTATAAACATGTGTAACATGATACATAGGAAATGCACATTTGGATAGAACGAGTTTAAAATTGTTGGTTCAATATGTTTTGCCATTTTCAGCGTACAAAATAGTTCACAAGTCATTGTAAATTATAAATTAGAATAAAAATAAATTACAGTCAACACACCATTGTAATTAATACAAATTTATAGTAAAAAATAAAGAAAATAAATAAAGTCAATCTAAAATAATACAACTAATCTAAAAAAGAACTAAAAAAGAATCATAAAATTAATAAAAACAAAAACTTAGTTATAATATAGTACCTACATAACATTACGCTTGCACCCCCTAAGCGTTAGGCAGTGATGTATCTAATTGCACACCTACATTTCGTACATTGGATAAGAGCGAGCTTACTGACAATCAATTGGACAGAAATCTATACTCCGTGGCTGCTACTGCAAAATTCCTGATTGAAAAATTGAACCAAGGGTGTCTTGCCCGTGGCGCCGCGAGACGACTTCCGGCCACCGTAGACGCGGGCCTGTGGACGGTGAGTAATGGGTAGCTCACCGTCCGTCCGGCTATAGACGACAGGCCGTGTCGACGGGGACGTAAGGGGCAATAGAAGGAATATGGGTGGGTTTTAGTCAGTAAAAGTCTGACACTCCCTGATGATTTCCCACCCCAAAAAAAAAATTCTTGCCCAGTAGTTGCGCTTGCGATCTTAAGCTTTCCTATTTTCTCTGCATCAGATGAAGGTATTGCATACCTTCTGTTTCCTATCTATTTTGTGAAACTTGGTAGTGGTGAGCCAAGTTCTGATTTATTTACTTTGCCAAGTTAGAGGTCTCGGCTCCGGACTGTTGCTTTTGTTATTAAACTAGTTTGCTAATGATTTTTAGGGTTGTCAGAGTTTTGTTATTCGTTTGCTGTGTTAATGAGAAAGTTTGATTATTACACGCTTGGAGGCGTTTAGTTGGCGTGTAATTAAAGTGATTACAATTATTTTTGTGGGCATTTAATGAATGAATGAATTTCTTTATATCGCACTAAAATCCATATAGTGTTAGTAATTATCACTCTCTGCACAAAATTCTTAAAAATCGGAGAGTTGAAACCCTCAGCTACAGTTCTTAGATTGCTGTTTCCACTGTTTCGCACTCTCCCTAGCAACGAAGCTGTTTAATATGTTTAAAGACGATTTGATGTTGTGTTTAGATGAAATGGCAGACGTAAAGCATTCTAAAAATTCGTTAAAAGCTATTTTATGTACAAAAATGTTTACAAAAAGATGTTCAATGACTGATTTGATGAGATACTTAACGAAATGACGACACAGATATTGCAGCGCCTTGTGTATTCCTGCACAGTTTGACGACAGGGTTGGCGCAGTGGCTGAGCGATCGACTGCTGCGCTGCGAGTCGCGGGTTCGATCCCCGCACGGGACAAATATTTAAATATGATAACTATATTTTGGGTCTGGCTGTTTGTGTATGTGAGTTTTAATGGTTGTAAACGCACCCACGATACAGGAAAAATTCTTAGAGTGGGGCAACGTTTCTTTTAAAAAAGAAAGAGTTTTAGAGACTTCTTCTGAGTATAATAAGTGGCCGTTTTGGGTCCCACACAGTTTTAATTACAGTACTTACGATTCAAACCTGTTATTAATAAAAATTACAAGTTATTCACACACATAATTAAATACCTAACTCAGTAAAACAAAGTGGGAACTCGTTTTCCTTTTACTTAAACCTCACGCTTAACTAACCACCGGCTTACGGACACGGAGCGTAAAAACTCACAAACCTGCCAAAACTTCACATACCGTAATTAACTGGCTCGAAGTTTTTCCAACAAAGGGGTTCAAACAAAAACTATACCCCGTTACCATGACGACGCATAAATAAAAATGGCTGACCACAAGTATTATTAACTAGAAATTGTCCGTTATAATGGTAATTGAACCGTAATAAATAGTAATATAGATTTTATTCTTTTACAATTGCATTATTTTAATTGGGTCGCGGACTTGGCTGGTTGAAAGCGTGGTAATTGCTTGATGTGGGTATTGTATGAGATATTTAATTGCAGTTATGAACTGTATGACCACTCATTAAACTTTTTGCTGAAAATTTTAGCAAATTAGTCTGTCGAGTTAAATAAAATATGGTATTAATTCAGCTGTCAAAATATTGGACTGGAATAATTAATTTATGATTATGCAAAACTTGAATTATTTCTATTTTAACTACATTTCATTTGAAAGTGCTGTCAAGTTTGAAATAACAAACGATGTTAATACTAAATATGATAATCTTACACAGCATAACAAATCACTTGTTTAAAATGAAGCAAACTGTTAATTATGGACTAGATTAATTTATTAGCAAAATCTATTCTACTAACGCAATTTGTTAGTCGCCTACAAAATAATTTCACGCCAAACTAAGTGGGTGTTTAAATCAATTGGACGGTAAGAAGTCGAGAACGTACTTGGATTATTGATAACGACGGCCAAGCACGAAAGCTTTGACTATTCGATTTATTTTTCCAATAAGGTGCACTGAACGATGTCGCCGCAGAACGAAACACCGCCCCTACAACTCAGACAATACGATGAGATAGTCTGGGCGCATTACTAAGATTACTCTGCGGCTAAGACAATCCTTATTACAAAGACTAAAAGTTCAAAATAAAGGATTGCATGTAATTTAATGTTGGTGAGGTATACGTGCTTCGCAAATCAAGTGTGTTGAAGAGGATGGGAGAACCACGTCTATGAAAAATCGTGACGAGGGTGACACAATAAGTGAGGAAAGGTGAGGGGGAAGCAAGGTGCTTTAATCGGAAATACGTACCCTTCGGAACTGCAAGGCTAAGGGCGAGTCAGAGACACGAATCAAGAATGTAAAACGCCTAGCGAGACATCGATGCCGTACTCTTTACAAAATATTTAAGGGGAGAATTTTTCTTAAAAAGTTGAATAGAAGCATAAAATATACTGTATTGCATACACCAAAATTTAAACACAATTGTTTTTCAGAAATTGTTAATTCTATTTCCAGACAATCTTTGGTTGGACTGTACGAACATCAAAATATAACGGGGAGTAACCCTTTATTTTTTTGTGTCAATAGTGTACACCATTGACACAAAAAAATAAAATTATTTAAATAAAGATATTTATTTAATAAAAACAACATATTAATATAGTGAAAACATATATAAATAAACATATAACAATTTTAGTAATATGTGTTTTATAATACTATGTGTTAGACAAATAAGATAATTGTTAAATATTGACAGAGAAAATTAATAACCTTACAGGAAAAGGCAATAATTTCAACTAAGGTTTTATAATCTAGACTCACGATACAAACGAGTTGAATGCAACGCAAAATCAACAAGAAATAACACGCAAGCTGTTAGTTGACTAAGCTTCTTATCCGTTACTCAAAATGCAGCCAAGGGTTAATTTCCCTTCACGGGAAACTACGATAAAACAACACTCCCCTATACCCCTCATGTCATAATGGCAAAATCAAATTTACGTATACTGTAAGCAAGTTAATATAGCTAGAGTGGAAAGTTTGTTAGAAGGAGTAGAGAAGCGAAAAGCAATGGACCAATTACAGGCTTCAACGGTTGGCAATTGTGAAACCAATAAAGGCAAGGGAAGCGCCTGTGTTGTCTCTTTATTCATACGATTAGGACACAGCAACGCTTTGTTGCCGTTCGTTTTAGTCAGCCATCCTAGCTAGAAGCAATTTTGTGACGCTTTGGATGAATTGCTTGCTTTTGCAGAGATCGTCATTTTCGTCACACCTTTTCAAATTTAGTTTGCGTCACATTTACTTAGAAAGTCTTTCAAAGACTAGTCCCATCTAATGGACACTGGGTACGTTATTTGCAAGCCTTATACTGAAAACTTTATGAAATTGTAGTATAGTTTAAAAGAGCTTTTAAGTTATAGATACACTGATTGCAATTCAAACTTTTGGTGTCTTTGTGATGCGGACAGTCAAAGCCCACTTAAAAATTCATGACGGTTAACTCGCCCTGATTATTCAATCGATTTTAAAGCAACAAGCTAGTAGCTTACAAAACTTCAGCGCTTATTAACATTGCGGTTACCGATTTTCCTTTCAGGTATTTTCAAACTAATCCCTCACATGGCGCACGGGTAAATAATCGACTGGAACGCCACATTATTCTCCATTCCAAAACTGGCAGGAAAAGAAAAATGGTCGCCAGACCTCTTTTCAGTCAAGTAAAAATAGTTGTTCTGAATACTAGACCGGCTTCGATTTGTCTTATAATTCAATGTCACGCGATACTGAGTAAGGGTTTAGATTTTTCATGAAAACGAACAAGGTGAAGGTTATTCTAGCTCTTCAGTTTGCGGTAAGGCAAATGAGTTTGGAGTAATGAGGTTATTTTTGATCTTGACACTGAGTTCAAGGAAAATGTGAACATAAATTATGTTGTTCAAAATTAGATGAGTCGTATTTATTGTGTTACGTAATAGGTAGTTTGTGTTGTTTGTGATTACTGTAGAAAATGATTTTGGATGCAACATTTGTTTTCTCTTACCTTTCGTATCTTCATAAAATAAGAACGCTCTTACGTTCCAAATTCAACTCTATGCTTAAACCAACAAAGTTCTAAACGTATTATATCAATAATGTATGCAGGCTTGCACTACCGTTTGCCCCCAGAGTGAAAACTAATGAATTAGCCCGTCAATAATATCAAAGCAAATGCCAGATGTCAATTTCGAGTGACAACCGTTTCAAGGGTTGATTTTCTATTTTACCACTTCACACTTTAAGCTGCAAAGTTAGGGTTGTAATTTCTTTGTATATTATTTATTATCCCCTTTTAAAATAGGTGTAGAGATTTTATTTGATTGATTACATTCATAATGTGTCAATTGCGTGTTGAAATATTTTATAGTAACGTCGAAAATAAAAGTAAATACATTTTGGTAATAAATGACTATGATTCATCGTTAAAAATTATTTCACACATTTTATTAATAAAGCTCCAATCATTTACATATTATTGAAATTATTTATTGATTATTCTTTTCTTGGCGCTTATTTACAATAACCAGAAAAATAATGAGTCGAATTCTCACAGTCCATTAAGTGTTTCATTATTGGAATTCTTTATTCACGGTGTCAATACCCAAAAATGGAGAAAGCTTTTATTCTCAATCGCACTTTTTGGTTTTAAACTGATTGGCCATTTGAACACTATGAAATCATCTTTTCATTTTCAAGCTAAGTTCATCCATCGTGTTTACAATTACCATAATTATAAAAGCGATTTGCTCCTACTGTATTGATTACCGTTTTACAGTTTCAAGAACAAAGTATTTTGGAAGCCATACTATTACAAAATAAGTACTATCTCAAAGTTGAAACCGTTTTTTCACAAGAAAAACGCTTTTGTTATTTGGTAAGTATATTGCTCATGACTGTACTATAAGGCACACTTCTGTCTTACCCTTCGGAGTTTCCAAGCCTGATGTTGTATTATGAAAGAGTTTACATAACTAACATCAAGTCCCTAAGTCGAGAATTTGAAGAGAACTTGCCAAACTCCACTTAACCGGGTGTAAATAATGAGGACTGCATGGTGTAACAAAAGACGATCGCTTTTGAAATAGGGATCGAACTAGCAAATTCTCTAGAATAATCTATTACTGCTGATGTGGAGCGCCTCTCTTGGGTGTATGGTTGACATGATCGAATGCTAGTTTTTGTTCATTTCAAATTCACTTTAGATTTTTGCATGTTTGAATGAAATATTTTGAATGAATGACAAAAATGAGTTTGAAAGTACTTCGCGAATCCAAAAGGTATTTATTTCCCATTGTTGAGATCGTCAGTTACAGTACAGTGAAGATATTTGGAGTCAAAGTTCCAACTTTTTTAAATACATGTAATTAATGCTTTAACTTCAGTTAAAAAAAACTCCCTCCCTATACTATTCAATGCAAGCAATCAGCACAATGTTTTGTGTACGTAACACTGAGTTTAACGGTAAACGTGTATTTTTAGGGTTCCGTATGTCAAAACAAACAAACGGAACCCTTATTGGATCACTTTGTTTTCCGTCTGTCACGACGCTTTATCTAGGGAACGCGTAGAGGTATCGAGATGAATTTAAAACCACATACTCCATTAAAAGCATCCAGAGTAAATAAAAAGCAAAATTCAATTAAAAATCTAAATAAATTAAAAATGAACCGTGGTAACTACAAGATCAGTCCCAACTGTCAGCACCCGGTCACGAACATGACGTATGGATCAGCTCTAATCAGCTCAACGATTTTGAAGGGAACTAAGTGACCCGACACACCCGCCACCATAAATGTACATAGAGTACACTTTACCTTAGAAAAAAAACGCCGCCACTTCGAAAGGGACCGACCAAGTCAATTTCTTGGTCGATGTGGCGTGGCGTGTGTCGTTGGCCACATGTTGCTCGCCACACATTAGCATGTCAAAGCTTAGACTAAGTCTCAATTACAGTCTAGGTACTGTACTTAGCTTAGGTACTCTATTATGTAGTGTTGCTAGTTAAAGCTTGTTAGTTTTGGAGTTAATAACTTACTTGCATAGTTAGTGGTAATTTTAGTGCAGGTTTTTAGGTTCCGTCAAAAGGAAAACACAGAACCCTTATAAGATCATTTTTTTTGTCCGTCTGTCTAATCACTCATGTGTATGTCTAATCTCGGAAACGCGTTGAGGTATCGAGTTAAAATTCAATAAATAAATAAGTCTTAAAATCAAGTTGGTAAAATCAACCTTCTAAGTTTACGAAGTCAAAATATACGGAAGTTTATCTTTTTTTTTCAGTGTGGTAGTTTATTTACACTCAAATTTAAATATAAATTCTATCATTGGACAATAGTAACGGAATACTATGCTTGATATTATGATTAGTATTACTGAACTAATGAGTATTTGTGAATGCGACCGTCGTAGTGTAGAAAGACTCACGGTTGAGGCTGTCCGTTTATGGAACGAATTGCCGTTGACAAGCTCAGCCACTCGTTGTTTTTAAAACCTTAGTTGCAAATCATTATCTTTCCCTTTAATGTCATTGAATTTTGTCTCAATCAATGTTTGACACCTATCCTATAAATAAACGATTATATGTACTAATTTATTTATGTACCTATTTATATATATATTTGTTTTTTTTGTGTAGAATTAGCAGTAGGTACACCATTGACTACCATCCTGTACATTTTTATATTCATACAGTCCACTCCAAGGTTGTCTGGAAGATATCGCTATCAGCGATAAGACCGCCTTGCCTTTGTAACCATAGAATAAGCAATTTCTCTAAAACAGTTATTTTTCAATTTTGATGTGCACTCAAGTATATTCTATTTTAATTGTGGAAATAGAAACGCGATCATCAGTGTGATGGGAAATCACACTGATGATCAATCTATTTCCGCAACGTACACAACAAACACAACGGTACTTCTATAACCGTCACATAACCTTGATTACGCGATCAGAACGCGATATAGTAATTGTCTTAGATGACAGTAGAACAATACAAATGATATAACTACATATAATAACATTCCACAAAACATAAAAGCATTTCAACCAAAGACAAAATAATTTCAAAAACCTTTCCAAACTTTCCGTCCTTTCTGTCCTTATTATAATCATACATAAACTGCTTAGCGCTGGTAAAGTTAGTTCCATAAATCAGTGTACACGTACTAACATGCATGCAGTCGGATTCAGGGGCACCTCGGAAAGCCTCGGTAGGTCTCGGTGTTGGCACGAAGCCACGCACCCTCCAGGTCGATTCACACATCGCCGGCCGAACCCTGCCTCTGGAGGGAATAAGTTACTATTCACATTTTCCGCGAGGTTAAACGCCTGGAGGCAGGTAGGTAAAACGGTTTCTCGTGTACGACATTCAAATTACTGTTACTTGTGGTTGTCTGTGTGATTTGTATGCTAATATCGGAATAGCGTGATAGTTGTTACAACGAATGAAGCAAATATTTCTCATTTATTTTGCTTTCTTTTTTTAGGTCATAATTGCATAGTGTCGGTTTACTTTTACTCGTATTGTTTGCATTTTAAAGTACCAGATTAATATTTCAGCTGCGAGTAAATGTAAATCGTCCTTTACTCGTGTGGATTTAAAGTATGCCGCAAATGCAGGCAGACCAAAGCAATGGTAGTCAAGATTGTAATGGTAAATTATGTTTGAAAAATAAGCTTGTTTATTTTGTTCAACTTGAATTCAAGATTCAGATTAACAAAGTGAAGCCAAGCTTATAAGACCTGAGTGATATGTAAGCATTATTAAAACATTGATAAAAATGACAAGCAAATGCGGTTGGTTATGTTTTCAAGTTTATTTCGAAAGAGTCAAAGTAAATAATACAAAACGTGTGCAGTAAAGGCTTATACAGGCGATAAGTTTGTTGTCGTCGGGTGTTGCCACGTATCCATTCAATTTATTCTGACTACAAGTTTTGCATGCAAAAACGGTGTAACAAAAACTAACACGACAGTTGAAGCGAAGCCCTACCCGGCTACGGTGAAGTCGACTTGGCGAAAGTAATTAATCGCAAGCTCGCGAGCTGTCGCCGCGTCACAACGCATCAATTGCTGGAAACTCACTCTGTCGGAAAATTGGAGCCACGACGCCGACTCGAGTGAGAAACACAATCGTCCTACCCTATCGTGTCCGAATCAAAAATAGACGAAAACAACTCTTCGACGCTGCAGTATACGTCTTCATTTTAATGCTTATTGATTCAGTAGTGCCCACAAACCACGATTCACAGCAATAGAATTACTTGCTTAACTTAAATTATTTATTTGACCATTGTTGGTCGTAAGTAATAAGAATTAAATAGGAATAAGTCTCTGTCGTTTTGTTATTCATATTACATTACCGTATCTTCCTTTTCCAGACGTTTTAAGCGTTGATTATTCAGCGCTATCGCGGCGTACCATCTGGTGCGCCAATGCGAGGGAATAGCAGTTGTGTAGTTCTAAGAATAAGGTGTTTTTTCGGATGCAACGGAGCATGGAAGAAGGTTATAGTGAGGAGACATTATTTTGTCACAATGGTGGGTGCCGCCCACGCTACGGGCAGCAGCAGCGCAGTCTTCGGTGATGCACTGCTTTAGGGAACGAATAAATTACCCGGACCGTTCACAAGACTTACACCGCATACAGTTCACAGTATCTTTAGAATACCCCGTAGAATAATATTCTTACAAGCAGACAAATATCTCGGAGCTACTGTGAATATAAAATGTTTTTTTGAATGAAATGTAAGACGAATCTCCTAAGCGGGAAGTATTTGAAGTTACTTTAGACTAACGAGTGGTGTTGGAGGTGTGGAAAAAACCGTGTTAATAACACCTTCCGCTTGAAACAATAGTAGGAATTCGGATTATACGCGTACGAGCTAGGAGCAGTGCGCACCGTGAGAAGCTTTGTAACCACAATGCTCATGGCGTCTACACAAACCGCAAAGTAGGTAATCTTATACACGAAGCTCAGCGACACTGACTTTCATGGCCGCAAATCTCGTATTACACGACCGAGCTGTTTAATCATGTCCAATTTAAAATTTGAGCGATTATCGACCGAATTCCCAAGTAGTAAGTCATGTTATGAAGTTTTGCGCGTGCAAAGCTGTTGTGGGCAAGCGGCCGATTCATAGATTGCTTTTTTGTCAGAACTCGGGCGAATAAAAAAGTAGCAACAATCCGCTCCACTCCGCAACGTAGGTGGCTATCGTGTGTCGTGTACGTTTTTGCGTGAAACATTCACAAGAATCGGTATTGGCAAATTGAAAAATGATTCTTTTATGTCCGCTATAGGGGGAGTCAAAAAATCTACTACGGTTTATAGCTTTGATACAGTTTCTGAACTTTTGTGTTGATGATGAAAATAGACTTTTCCGGAATCAAGTTAGGTGAAAATCGTTTAACTAGCGAGACTAGGAACTCATGGTTAACAAGCTGTTGTGTTTTAAAGATATAGATTAGAAAGGACAATATCCAAAATGACCCTGTGCAATAAAAAAGTATCGGAATACACGATAATTAATTGTCTTTTTAATTATGTAAGTTGGTAATTCTTCTGTAATACGGACTAGCTGTAAGCCAAAGTGTACATTTATAGTATTTTTAAGATTTTAGCGTCCTTATAGAGAAAAGCTCTTTATTTATAAGTTATTTAACATAATTATTTACCGCAGGTTATTTCCAAAACAATCCTTATTGCTAAACAGTGTAAAGTTAAAATACATTTGTTTCACGACAATAGGATTGACGCCCGCACAATACTCAAAGCTTAGCTTCGAAATTACAAAAATCTTATTTTGCCATCAGTCGAACCTATGTCGCGGGGAACAATTTCTGTCTCGCGGTTATATCTCGAGAGACGTACAAAACGTTTATTCTTCTTGTCTTCTCAACAGAGTCGAGAATGCTTCATTTTATTTTATTTAACAGTTAATCTGTGTTCACAGAGGCATAATTGTGTGAGAGAAATCTGCCAACGTAAGTTCTAAAAATTAGTTATTGTTGTAAAATTGTTTTTGAGCTTTGACGTTGTAGTAGACAAAATGTAAGTACTAATTACTAATCATTATTTTTATCTTCATATAAATTAGTTGTAGTGTTGCTAAAAACATTTTTTAAATAACAGTCATAAAATCCCATAAAAGTATATCGATTTACCTTTAAAGTGAAGGCAATGTGAAAATTCCGGGAAAACCTAACCATCGACTATATTTTTCCAATAAACGCTTGCCGTTGTCTATTTTTATGAACACATTCAATATAATCACAACTGCGGTTTAAGTTTACATTCCTATTTCGTAGCTATAAAATTTTAGTAGTGCATTAATCGGTTTTATCTAAAGAATCACATAAAAGTTGCCCATACAGTCAATCTTAGGCACACGTTCAAAATACACATGACAAATTAAATTTAGATTTTCTATTCTGATGATACCATAATGAGCGGCGGTGTTAACGTTTTTAGCAATAATATATTCTGAATATGCAAAAACAATTACGCTTGTAATAAAATGGAGCTTTATATTATAGGCATTTACATAATTAAGGTCTGTGTAGAAGTGGCTTTGGATGTTCGTTATATTAACGGCTCCGTGTTTTACGCATGAATATTCGATTGGCCATTCAGCAGCCGAGTTGATTTATCGCATAAGGCTAGTCTAGTTTTTATATCGCCTGTTACACTATAGTTAGCCATTATAAACATATTTTTATTTCTAGCAATAATCGTAAAAATGCGTTGGTAAAGAGATATACTTTTAAATGGAATCGTTGGCTGGAAAAAAAATTAAAAGCCACCGTACATTCAGAGTAAAACTGAAATATAAAAACCTACTAATAGTTATAAATCATAACCTGATAAACCACGAATTAGAAATCAGCGACGAAAACAAACAAAAAATTAGAGATGCCAATCTCTTTGCCACAAATCGAAAAGCTTATAAACCAGCCGACGCTAATTTCAAGTAAATAAACCCTTTCGGAATAACAAAGCCAAGAATTAGTCGAAATTATTTAACCCGTGAATTGGCTTTCGACGACTGTAAACTTCAAATCAAGGAGCCAATTCACAAGAAAGCCTCGCCCGCTTTAATATGCACTCCACAATAGTAAGGGGTTCGAGTTTTGAAGAGGTAACTCCTTTATCTTCTCACAGGCGCGCTTCCATCGCAAGGGACGGATACGATTAGAAGTCATAATGTTTAAAGGAGTTCAAGATAGCCAGTGGTGAAGTTTTTTCGACTATTCTCGGTATGAAGGGTAAAGGTATTTTCAGCTAGCCTTGGCATTTTTGTCCGGTTTTCGTCAAGATGAAGCATCGAACTTCTGAAGTGCGCCACACAGGTCGCCTCTTTTTTGCACGCTGAGCGCTGAGATAGCAAACATATGATAAGCAGTGACAGATTGCAAACGCTTTTATCTACAACGTTTCTAAGAAGCAATTTGTTTTCTGTCTGCCTTTCCTTAAAGTAAAATTTACTATTGTTCTCTATCTCTACAACGACGAATAATTCTTGTTCACTTCGTATTGCAATTTTCCTATAAATTTAATTTGTCCGCAACGGCTTTAATACTTTACATTCTTGATCTGAACTTTGTACATTACATACGAACAAAACTATTCTTAACACAATTCTCAAAATAACATTTACACACAAGGGTTTATATCCTGTAGATGTTATACCAACTTTGAATAAAATACGTTACCCAAGGGTGTGTTCAAAATAAATTTTCTTATACCGGACAAAACAATGTAAAGATCAAAGGAGGTTTTGGCAACTTTATAAGGGGGTGATCTCAGTATGCGGTAACAAGATGCTAATGTAATCGTTCTTTCAAATTACGCAGGGTTCCGTATCTTGAATTGTTAGAGTAATGTTATTAGTGTTTATCAGCTCATAAAATTGGGATCGTTTATTTTCTGACACGTTTCCTGAATAGAAATGGAAAGTTTTTGGTACACTCTGTTGCAGTTTTATATAATTAGTATTCTTTTGCCCGCGGCTTCGCTCGCGTTAAATTCGGGGTAACACAGTTCCCCTTTCCTGATTTACAGGTACTTGCTACCTGTAGTTTTTGCCCTTGCGCCTTATTTATTGTAATAGCAATGCTAAGTTTCCGTCTGCCCTCTTTCTCCCTCATAAATCAATCTTTTTTTAATAAAAATAGCCTATGTCCGTCTCCAGGGTCCCAACTATCTCTGTACCAAAATTCATTAAAATCGGTTTAGGCATTTAGGCGTGAAGACGTAACAAACAAACAAACTCACTTTCGCTTTTTATAATATTAGTAAGGATGGTAAGGATAAGTCATTGTAGTCATACATATATAATAGTGACAGCACAAATATTGAGGTTTGAGTTTTTATTTGGCTTGGTGTGTTAAGATAATTGTTCTGCAAATATAGTTTTAAGTGACTTTGCACCATGGCTTTGCACAATTCATCCTTGTTAGTCTCCTTATATAAATAACTAGCGGGCGCCTGCGGCTTCGCCCGCGTGATGATCGAAAAAAAGAGTATCCTATGTGTCATTTTAGACTACCTATAATCTAACTCTGTGCCATATTTCATCAAAGTCCGGTCAGCTGTTTTTACGTGAAACATCCATACATCCTCACAAACATTCGCATTTATAATTTTAGTAGGATTATCCAGGATACTCAATAGTGCTATGATTTTTTTCTCAGCCTTGTAAGATGTCTTTAGTACTTAAGATTATTTTTCAGTTTAGAATGCAGCTCCGGTGGCTGTTATATTTATTTATTAAACTTTATGCACATGTAAAAAAACACTGTACAAAGGCGGACTTAATGCCTTAGGCATTTTCTACCAGTCTACCTTAGGGTGATGCAGAGAGAAAACATAGTAGTAACATTTTTTTTTAAAAAGGAACTAAACTAGGACTATAACAACATCATTTTTTTTGTTTTTATTTCAAAAGTGTCTGTAATGGTTTAATTGAAATAAATGCTTTGAGTTTCAGTTTGAGTTTGGAACTGAAAAATAGGCGCAAAGGTAGATATTAAAACCTTTTAGCGTTTCAAATAAATCTAGTAATTTCCTCACATATTTATTTATTTATTTATTTATTTAACTATTTATGTACATACACACTAAATACAGAAAAATAAAACACAGGAACAGAAAATAGGTACAAAGGTAATGCTTATTTCTACAGAAATCTCTTCCAGCATACCCGCGAAAGGAGAGTAAATAAAAAGAGATGTAGACACAGTGCGTAAAAAAAAAAGAGGAAAACAAAAATAATTCATAAAAACATAAGCAAATAATGACTAAATACAATGTAAGAATATACTAATATACATACAAATACAAAGACAAATATATAACATAAATACAATATAAAATATAATAATAAATACATATGCAACTATGGTGAAATAGAAAGATAATGTTCTTTCACTCTTCGCTTAAAAACTGAAACAGTTTTGCAGTCCCTAATGTCAGGCGGAAGCGAATTCCACAACCGTACAGCGTGAACAGTAAAGGAGTAGGAGTAGAAGTCGGTAGAGTGGGGAGGGGGTTTAAGGAGATTCCTAAGATGCGATCTACAAGGAGCATCAGAAGGTCGGGAATAGGAAAAACGTTCCCGCAGATAGAAAGGCGTTTTAGGGTTATGAAGGATGTTAAAAAGCAAACACAATATTCGAGAGTTCCGGCGAAGTCGAATTGGGAGCCACTTGAGTATTTTGCGAAAGTTGGAAACATGATCATATTTTCTAAGGTTAAAAACAAAACGGATACAGATATTTTGCAAACGCTCAAGTTTATTTAAGAGCTCCTCGGTGGCATCCAAATAACAGGCATCGGCGTAGTCTATGATGGGCTGGATGAGAGTCTGTGCAAGAGAAATTTTAGTCTTCACAGGCAGAAAGCTCTGGAGACATTTAAGCGAGTGGAATGTGTAATGCACTTTTCGGCTTACTTCAGCAACCTGGAAAGTCCAAGACAAATATGAATCCATAATTACCCCCAAGTTTTTAGCCTTAGTTGCGTAATCTATCTGAACTCCATTCAGACAGAGTGGAGTCAGCGACGCAACATCGAGCCTGTTCCGCATATACCTGCCACCGATGATCAAAGCCTGAGACTTGTTAGGGTTGATCAGCAGTCCAAAGGACCGCGACCACTCACCAATTAACTCCAGATCCTTGTTCATGGCAGATACCGCGGCCTCTGCATCTTCCCTAACAAAATGTCGGTACAGCTGCAAATCGTCTGCATACAGATGGAAGAAGGAAGTAATGACTCTGGTGACAGAGTTAATGAAAATAGAAAAAATGAGAGGAGAGAGAACGCCACCCTGAGGCACACCCGCAACAAGTGAGCACCAATCAGAAAAAGACTCATCAAGACGAACACGCTGCGAGCGGCCTTTTAGATAGGAGTCGAACCAAGATACAGTGGAAGAAGAGAAATTAAAGGATTTGAGGATCTCAAGAAGGATGTCAAAATCAACAGAGTTAAAGGCACTGCTGAAGTCCAGAAGTACTAGTACAGTGAGAGATTTGTGGTCCATAGCGCAGCGGATATCATCGGTAACCTTTAAAAGAGCCGTTACAGTGCTATGACCAGGACGAAAACCAGATTGAAAATTGCTCAAAAGGCTATTCCTAGATAGGAAGGCGGTGAGCTGCTGATGTACAATGTGCTCAAGAACTTTAGAGAGATAAGGAAGTATGGAAATGGGCCTAAAATCGGTTGGAGACACTGGGTTTGGAATTTTAGGTAAAGGGATAATATGGGCCTGTTTCCAGACCTCGGGAACTGTGGAGGAAAACAAGGAGAAATTAAAAATGTGAGTCAATACGGGAAGAATTGCGGGAAGGATAGGAGATATCATTCTTGAGCAAACTTGGTCATTACCAACTGCAGAGGAGGAAATGGCACTAATAGATTTCTTAACCTCACACTCACTCACTGGGCTAAAATTAAACGAAGAACATTGCGGCAAAGGCAAACCGGAAAGTTTATTCAATGTAGCTGATTTGACTTGTGGATCTAAAGTTACAGGGGGTAGTGAGAAATGATTGTTAAGAGCGCACAAGTCAATGTCAGTTCCAGAAACAACTGACGATTTGCCCATATCTGTTTGTTCAATTACAAATAACTCAAGCTAAGCTAAGTCCACTTATTAGTCCACTAAACAAATCGTAAATCAACAGCTTGAATAGTATTTAGTTCACGAGTAGACAGCACGTCATGTACTATTGAACAATGTTGACGTATTTCAACTATTGCTTGTCGGAAATCAACTACCTACTTATGCTTGTTTTCAGAATAGTTGAGCGAAGGTTGTTATACTGTTGGAATTTCAACACTAGAAGCTGATCCAAGCGTTGAAAACTCTATAGCACGCTTTTCGTTAGGCTTTCGAATAGGCGTTGCCCAAAGTTGGTGAAAACCTGCATTTAGTTTTCGTTTAGCTGCCTTTACTAACCAGATGCCAGACTGCATTGCAATTATTATTGTTAACGTTATAAATTCTTCAAAACGCTACTTAGTTACTCAGAATTATTAATTGGCAAGCCTATTTTGTTGCGACATTAGCAATTAGAATAATTTAATGGAATTTGTAACTTATTATGTTAGGAACACGAATGCATTGTTGAACTGCACTGTACATTGTGGGTGGATTTAATATCACTCAGTACAAAATGAAATTTTAAAGAAAAATTCCATGTTATAGTAGCTTGTATTATAGTAAAAAAATGTGGTTCTAAGATTTTTAATGTTAAATATATTTTTATACTGACACGCGTTGTATTAAAATGCAAAGAGTACGCCAAAGTTATTCTCAGAACATCGTGAAGACATGAAAAGATCTAAGGTACTGAATAATAGCATTAGAGATGTAAGTACTTTGTTAAGTTCAATACCTTAAAAGTATTGAATATTCTCTTTTGTTTAAAAATATTCCCAAGTATATTTTTCTTTAGTAATTTGGTTACATTTGAAGAATATAATACTGTATAGGCACTCTAGTTTGATAAGTACTATGGAAAAATTATGTGATGAATGAATAAGTAAATGCAACCATAGTTAAAGGTACAATTTGTTGAAATAATCAAAATCACACTAAATAAACAAACAAAGAATAAGCAAGTAATACGCCATAAACCAAAGATATGAACTTTAAAAGACTACATAAATGAAAACATCCTTACTTATTTTCTAAATTTATTAGATAGCCAAGCTTCACAATGTATGTACTCAGTAAGGAGAGTGAATACATTCTTATCACTTACTACGTCCTTGTTGCCAACTGTCTCACTCAATCGTCTTTAAAACGGCTGCGAGAAGATTCACAGCTGATACAAGCTTTCAAATCGCCCCTACTGTAATTTCAAGTACTATCCCCATTGCTACCTATACCCCAATAACCCATGATTAAACATATTAAATCAAAATATATTCTTTCAATTCAACAATCAAAGCGTCAACCCAGCTCGTAAACAAAAACATAAAGAACTCAATTACAATAAGCCGTATTGGTCCCGTTCAAGCGCAATATTGAAATGTTCCAATTTGCATAGTGATTATAAACATGAGATTGGGGATTTACACCATACGAGAGACAGAGACAGATGATGATATTATTACAGATATAAAAGAGGATAGCAATAATAGCCAGCTGATGACTGAAAACGGGAAAGCGACAAATGTGTGAAGAACGGTATATCCTATTTTATTAATGGGCAATCTTAAAGTCAAAGAGGTATCCTAACTTTTGCTGCCTCATAATTTAGATCACAAACATAATTGTGATATGATAAGTCACTTTGGTTGTAATTATTTAAAATAAAAACCTTTTCCCACACTAGGATTTTCCCCTGTATTGTGGGTGCGTTAACAAACATTTAAAGTCACAGACACAAACAGCCAGACCCGGAACAACTATCTGTAGGCCATACAAATATTTGTTCCGTGCGGAGATCGAACCCGCGACACGCAGCGCAGCAGTCTATTGTTAAGCCACTGCGCCAACCGTGTCGCCAAACCGACCGATTTTGAAATCATAGTTTTAATTGGTGAGATAAAGTTTGATCTATTTAAATAAATAGTTGAATTAACACATTGGTTCGATTTGTTTACGCACCTAAATATTGTCGTTATTGTTATCCTGTTAATGCAAATGATTAACCTGAATAATAATGAATCGTGTGTGAATCTAATTCAATCAGCGAATACATTTCACACTTTGTCACACACACTACAAGCTTATTTCAGCTGTAATCGTAAATATTCTGCAATGGTAACCTAGCTTTTGCCCGTAGCTTCTAAACTATCCCATGAGAATTATTTATTATTTATTTATAGTTTATTAAAACGGTATAGCACAAATTACAATAATTAACTTAGATTCAGAAATATAAATATCAAATAGAAGTAAAACTAACACAAAACAGTGCACACTCTTGCATAAGCATGGTGTGAGAACAAAGTATGGTGTAGTATGGTGCCAAATTAAACAGAAATTCGCTTAGAAAAGACAACAGACAGATAAACTGCAGACAGACTGACAGACAAACAGAGTTATTCGCTCATTACTATACTGTTACTACATTTAGTACGGATTGTTTTAAAGTTAAAATAATAACACTGTTTCCTATTCAGTAGAAACCAATACCAATATTTGGCAGAATCATCTCAACCCAAACAAAAGAAGAACGATCCCAAAAATAACAAAACACGCACAAAATATTGACATAACATTCTTGTACAAGAACACACACGGAAACCTTGCAAGCACCCTAAAACTTGTAAATACTGCAGACGTGACGGCCAACGCTGCTCAAAGGCTGGCTCGAACATTCCGGCGGACGATCGATCCGGATTAGGCTTGCCCGACCGACGAGCGGACTAAATAAACAATGTGACGAGGCTGCTTCACCCTTTTAACGAATCCCTCTGCACTCGCGTAAAGCTAGTAAGTATTATACGTTACTTAACACTACGCGATTGACTGGACCTGATTTGGGTGCTTGAATATTCTGTCAGGCAAATTCTGATGTTTATTCGATTTTTTGTTTTTTATTAGCTTAAGGCGGTGCCCAAGGTGGAGGACTTACAGATTCTCTTTGATCTATTGGAGCATAAATTCTGAGGTCTTACCTGTAACAAAGAAAATCATTTCATTAATAAGCATGTTAAACTACGCAAAAGTCTTGAAGAAAAGATAACACAGGATCAAACTAATCATAATAAGACAAAAGACACAAAAATTAATGGGGCTGAATTCTAAACAAAATCGGTAAATAATACAGTTTTAAAATAAAAGTAATAGTAGGATCAACCATTATGCAAAGGTGACAAGATCTCCGTACCGTACCGTAGAACTATTCAAATGTGTGAGATATCCTAATGGTAGTATTAACTTCATGTTCCCAGCCGATCAGGGAATAATGTCGGTCGTGCATTATCGTATAAGAAGGAAAGACGAACTAAATACGCATGTTAAGCTGGATAAGTAGTGAAGTAGTAGTATACTCGTTTTTTTTTATTGGGGTGGGAATTCATCAAATAGCTTCCCCCGCTGTGGGCGGAGCGGGGCGGAGTGTCAGACTTGTACTGACTAAATCTCACCCATGTTCCTTCTATTGCCCTTTATGTTCCGGGGCTGCGGTATCTCTTTTGAACAACCCGCAACCCCGTCAGGTAGTATACTCGTTTACTTGTATTCTTGATTCTTCTCCTGTTTCTGTTTTGTCATCTACTGAAGGATCATCATCATCTGCCTAACCTTTTCCCAACTTTGTTGGGGTCGGCTCCCAGTCAAACCGGATGGAGCTGAATACCAGTATTTTACATGGAACGACTACCTATCTGACCCCACAACCCAGTTAGTACTGGGTAATGTATTACCCATCATACCCCATGGTGAGACTTTTTGTGAGACTTTCGGTACAATGACTTTCCTATAACGACTGTCAAAGATCTACAAATGTCATCTACTGAAGGTTATCAAAGTGAAAAGCCATCCATATTTTTATTATGTTTAAAATCAGATTCATTAACTTTTTAATACTTCAAATTGTTTTGCAAATACCCCAGCCACGTAGTGCTATGTCCTCGTAAAGGCACTTTAAGTCACTGTAAAATATTACGTCCGAAATTTTGGCTACAAAATGTAGGATGCAATTAACTCGTGTCATAGAAAAGGGTGGTATAACCACTATCAACCGGGCCGGGGTTAATTTACCTTTAAATTATGGGGGCATCTACTCTACGTTGCCCGTAAATAAACAACCAAGCTGACCATTGAATAACAGAACTGCCTTAGGATGTAATCCAGTGATACAAGTACCGAAGTGTACAAATTTAGTTTTATTTACGACTTCATTTTGCAGTTGTTCTTGTTAACCACGGGGTCCAAAATGGCTGTTTTAGCTTGTGCTACGTAACTTAATAATTATTATTATTCTTTAATGATTCTTCATTCATCATCATCTGCCTAGACTTTTCCCAACTATGTTGGGGTCGGCTTCTAGTCTTACCGGATGCAGCTGAATACCAGTATTTTACATGGAACGACTGCCTATCTGACCTCCATAACCCAGTTAGTACTGGGTAATACGATACCGCTTGGTAAGACTGGTTGTCAGACTTTCGGGACAGTGACTGTATCTGTAACGACTGCCAAAGATCTACAAATGACAGCCCGGACCAACAGGTTAACGTGCTTTCCGAGGCACGGAGGAAACTTGGTATGTAACGGGTGGTCACCCATCCACAGACCAACCTATGCAGTCGCGGCTTAACCTGATCGACCTGAGCGGCTGCTATTATTTAGCCACGAGCTCCTCATAATGATTCTTCATTTTAAAATCGCAATATTGTGAAATACCACTTTGTGACCATTGCTTCCATCTGCTAATGCGGCCATTTTAAACCCCACGTTTTATTGTTTTAAATTGTGCGTGTATGCTTTGTTCATTAACTCTGGACAGATGATGGACTATGAGCTATGTAGTGTATTTACCCGTACAAGACTGGTTTGTTATTAAATTCTTATGAAAATAATACATTGCCCAGTGCCATTAATCAACACTAGTATGCCGTCTCCGAATACGATAGAAAAAACTATGTTATTAAATCCAGATATAAAAGAAGCCGTTTCCATCCAGCATATAGAGTAAAGGTTCGCTTTTTATACCATTTCTTGTAATGGCCGTAGCATTTTGCAATTCAAAGGCCCTTGGGCGACTTCGAATAAGCTTGGCTACAGTTTGTCGGAATACGGATGAGTGGTCGCCTTGTTTAATGCATAGTTTTTGTTCGAATTTCGATGTCGTCTCAAAAGAATATTTAGCAGTCAAATATGGAACACGAAAAGTGAATAAGTTAGAAGCACATTAGATATGACGACGCTTGATACAGCGATAAAAAAAGCCTGTATTGTGTTGTTTTTTTGTATTTTTTATACAAACATAAAGGGGTTACACATGTGCCTTTTGATGATGTGTACGTACGTATTATATTTCAACACAGAGTGGGAGTAAAATATTTAAGAGAGTTCAGAGTTCTGTTTGATATTTTTTGCGGTTACAAAACAATTTCTCGCTAGTCAGCAAAATGAGAATTTAGTGTTGTTGTTTCAAAAGAGTTAAGAAAGAAGCTTTAATATTTAAAAGTAACAAGAAACTCTGAACACCTGAAGCCATAAAGCCTGACATAATGATGTTACAATACCGCCAACATTTTAGCACAGGTTTAAAACACAACAAATGGTCCCAAACTTTGCTGACGCCCATCGCCAAAGTTGTACCATTACAAGAAAATATGCGTTCATCTATTAGAAAATATAACACGAGCTGCGAGACCTTCAGTGGCATGTTTATATTCGTATCGCGTGAGTATGATGCTCCCAGGCCTTAACACAACAATAAGACTACAAACAAAAGCAAACCCTAATGAAATGTAAACAGATGTCAGTTTTCAATGATGATTCCTAGACAGAGCCGCAAAGTTCCGGTACCCGTTATACCTGTCATAGATTTGAAATACTGGTATTGCTTTTTCATATTTTTTTGTGTATGTATTTAAATGGGTAATCAAGTGGGCATTAGTAAGCTCATACACGTAACCGATACATTTCATATGGGCGTGGAAAAGTAACTATATTTGCCTCATTAGAGACATTAATAAACGGATGTTCGAAAGCTTACATGGGAATTAAATCCTTACTAATATTATAAAAGCGAAAGTGAGTTTGTTTGTTTGTTTGTTTGTTTGTTTGTTACCTCTTCACGCTTTAATGGCTACACCGATTTTGATGAATTTTGGTACAGAGATAGTTGGGAACCAGGAGACGGACATAGGCTAACTTTTATTTTAAAAAAGTGGGATGTGAGGGAGAAAGAGGGAAGAAAAGGGAAAACTTAGCGTTGCTATTACAAATCAATAAGGCGCAAGAGGAACTGTGTTACCCCGAATTTAACGCGAGCGAAGCCGCGGGCGAAAGCTAGTTGACTATAATGATTTAATTTGAATGAAACATGAGGTCCGCCCAAAAGAGGTAAGAGTAAAAACAGTTAAAATTTTTCCGACCTCTAAATAAAAAAAAACAACTCAATTAAAACTCCCCATCTATAAAAAATCAACCTATAACTAGGAATCAATAAAAATCAAATCAAATTTTAAAATGAAAACTATAGAACTATCAATCAAACGTAACCGAGGTTTTGTCGGATGTTAGAATACACAAGCCGATTTAACTATCGCAGAATTATAGGTTGCGGTCAGCTGAAAAAATAGAAAAACGCGGTATTTTCGTTCATATTTTTTCTTTTGTACTGCTTGCGTTCGATATTTTCAAATAAATTTGGGTAAAATATGTTGCGATACTGATAATAGAGAGAGTAGGCTTGTTTTCAATGATATCAGATTGTTAAATAAAACTGGGCTGTGAAGGTTTAGCTGCAAGGTGTGCAAGTTTAGACTCTAGTCTAACCGGGTGCCGGGTGCTGACTATTAAGAGCAAGGAAAAGGACGGATGATGATAATGAGAAAATGCTGGTTTGGTCGACGGCGCGTTAGTGTTTCACGCGCGCCTCAAAGAGATGTCAGCAAAGCAGAGGGGCCTGCCAGGGCCTCCGCCTGCCGGGGTTGCGGGTTGTTCGAAAGAGATACCGCGGCCCCGGAACGTAAAAGGCAATAGAAGGAACATGGGTGAAAAAAGGCAACAAAATCATGGCAATAAATTAATTTACAATAGAATATTAATAGCCTATTCATAATATTTTCCATTACAATATAAGTACCTATGAACGAAATCTAAAAAGCTTTTTTTTTGTACTAAAATAACCCAATTATTGTCCGTAAACACGCTACGTGACCCGTATATAAGTTTATTTTATCTTTTATTACATTAACTCTGATTGATTATTTTTTGTAGTAGTTGAAGTCCAGTATTTTCCACTACTGTAACAAACAATTATTTAATCGATCTATTCGAGGCATGACTTAACAAACCCATTGTCAAAAGTACGTAGCAAAGCTGATTGAACGATTTGTGTACCTAAATTGGCTATTTGTGTAGGCTAATCTCTAGAATCGTTTATTCAACCAATCAGCATATTTGTGATTAGATGCGTCACTGAATTGAAACTTATTATGGAAATTTGTACGGTTAACAAATCAAATGTACTAAATCATCATAAGTAAACGTTGATTGTTGAAAGGATCTCAATTACTGAGGATTTATCCCGCATGCGGTAGCCCGCAACTGCCGGGAAAAGTGGGGGATTTCAGTAAAGGATTCAAAGATCAAAACAAAAAAGGTTAAGAAAAGTATGCGCCAGAAACATAAGACAGGCAGCAGGTACAGGATCATTTACAACCTATTTGATTGATACATTTATTAATCTAAGTAAACATAGCCTCAAATCGAACTACCATTTGATTTCCGTGTTTAAAAATAATTACAGTCTCGAAGTAGCGGGAAATCCATATATAGAATCGATATAATATGCAGCTACACATGTCTGTACATGCATTTTATACTGGCGATTCTCAATACACCTGTGTGATATGGGGTTATTGCACTCTTAAGTTCAAAGCACGCCGTAAACGATGCAACTCTGGTTGCTGAACCAAAGAGTTTAAATGTGTGAGTGTTTTGATTGATAGGTAGTATATTGGTCTGTGAATAGATAGTGATTTTGATCGTCGAAATGTAATGTAATTAAGTAGATTCATAGCTATGGGGCAGGTTATGGGTCAAATGTTTTATTTTTTGGTTAGATGCATGAAGTTATGGGTTTAAACACCAATGTGATATTTATGTACTTTTTAAGTTTACCTTGGTCATCGGTGAAGGAAAACATCGTGAAGAAACCTGGACTTACAATTAATATGAGCCTAGTTTTTTTTTTTTAAATCGTTGCTCCAGTCTAGGAATTTCTCCTATAACGTGGGTGCGTTTACAAACATTTAAACTTACATACACAATCAGCCAGACCCGAAACAACTATCTGCAGGTCATATTTTTTTTTCCGTGCGCGAATCGAAACCGCGACACGCAGCGCAGTAGTCAATCGCTCAACCACTGCGCCAACCATGCCGTCAAGAATTGCCAAATTCTCTTGAGCAAACGTGGTGATAAAACGTGGTGATTAATGCTCGTGCGTCCACTGTTTGAAGAGTCTTTTGACCAGCAGTGGGACAGTAACAGGCTGATATATAATGTAATGTGGTAGTGTGGGACAACGTTTTTTTTTTTACGTGTTTTGCTTATTTCCTCGTATCTGAGTTAGTCCCTTAGTCCGCTTACAAGAGAATA
This sequence comes from Ochropleura plecta, assembly GCA_905475445.1. NCBI lineage: Eukaryota > Metazoa > Arthropoda > Insecta > Lepidoptera > Noctuidae > Ochropleura > Ochropleura plecta. The sequence goes on along the minus strand of FR997731.1, from coordinate 11,498,622 downwards.
AGTTGTTTGAATGTAAACTACCCTGTATACAAAACCAGACTTCAATTTCCTTCTCAACCAAATCAATTATCAAAATCAAATTAATCCGAATCCGGGTCACAATTACGGTTTGATTTGAATCAAACATCTAAATCTAAAGTTCAGTTTCGAAATTATGCTTTTCAAACATTTGAATGATGTCTAAAAGCTTCTTTTGGTATGCTTGTGAGATAGTTTTGTCAATCAAAGAGTAAAAGGACCCTCAAGAGTTCGTCAACCAAGCATTATCTGTAGCGCTACACGTTATACAATCGGAAGTCGGTGGAAAATAAATCGACGTTAAGTAAACTTATTTTCTTTTAAGTGTTTTTTGGAAGTCGTTTTTTTCTGATACACAGTTTTGCCTTTTTAGTTGTTGTATAAAGGTATCTTACAGAAATTCTTAACGAGCATGCATTTTCCATTGCTACTAAAATATGTATTCTATAAAATAACTCATAAACTATCCAAGCAATATAAATAAAATTGATACGGAATCCCTTCGGGAGTATGCCCTTTTGATTATAAAAATAATTTTGAAATTCGGCCTACAATTGAAGAAATTGCTGAACAAACATACAAAAAATATAATAATACAGTTGAATTGAGAACCTCCTCCTTTTTTGAAGTTGTTTAGAGATAAGCTATATTCGAAAAAAAATATTGGTAGGAAACGACTTTCAGTGTATGATGGATGGTTTATTATTACTTTTATTTTTTTCTTAGTTCCTGTACGAGACCAGTAAATACTTTTCTTTCTGTAAAATAATTCCAATTCAAACAGCGTAGATAAACTTAATCAAATACAAATAATGCCTTTATTGACTAAAATTAAATATTTGTTAATAAAGGAGCGGTATCTTACAAAGTAATATCTTATCAACATCATAGCTTGCCGCGCCGATACTTTTAAGAATGTATGAAGCTTGAACACACGATATTATTGGTTGCCTTATCTACACACGGAAGTAGTTAGTCACTGAAAAGGAAATACGGTTCCATGAACTTGCTACTTAGGTTAGTAAATAAGTTAGCACGTTTCAAAGGTGTGCAGGGCTATTCAAAATATCTATGGGCACATATCTATATTCTAAACAGACGGATTGTTTAGTATAACTCTAGTTTCTTAAGTGCTTCGTTGGTAGAGCGGTCGCGAACTACTGCTGCACATGTAGGCCTGGGTTTAAGTCGGGCAAAATGTTATTGGGTTTTTCATTATAGAATTTCTCAGTACCACCCACGGAGTTCAGATTTACATGGGACTTCAGAAAATTTTACTGGCGTAATACATAGTACAGTCTGTTATAGGTGTTAGCTGACCCACCCTAAAAACGATCAAATTTTAACCCTATGCTTATAACATTAAGAGTTATTTAATTTGTATGAGTTTATTAGAATACGGCGGCTACTCACTACAACTTCATCATGTGACAAAACAGAATTCATAAGCTAATAACTGTACTTTTATTACGTAGGCTATCGACTACCGAGTTTAAAGTCGTGATTTGTTCATAAAATTAAGTAAGCTAATCAACCTGCCTTTGACTGTTTAAACTCTTGCACACGATCTTTGTGTTTTAGGGTCCATTCAACTCATGTAAGTGTTGTGTTTAAGAGTATCTATTTTTTATGTACCAAGATTAAAACAGACAATTATTTTCTTACATCCTTACTAATTATTATAAAAGCAAAAGTGAGTTTGTTTGTTACGTCTTCACGCCTAAATGGCTAAACCGATTTTAATGAATTTTGGTACAGAGATAGTTGGGACCCTGGAGACGGACATACGTTATTTTTTTTGTTAAAAAACAATTAAGTAAAGGGAAGATAAAGATATATTTTTTTTATCATCACGCAGGTTAAAGTTAGTGGGTGGAAGCTAGTATATTTATAATTGTCTTATATATTTTATATCTTATTATATATACAAATACAAAAAAAGTTTTTAAAATTATATGAAATCATAAGAGTAAGACAGATGAAGAATGTAAGAGTAGATAAAGACCAAAAAAGCGTTGGATGGACTGTATAAAGATTAATTTAGCGAGAAAGGATGTATCTGATAAGATGGCCGAGAAGTGTGTAAGAAAGAGACATGCTGCGCCGATCCCAAAATAAATTAGGTTAATGGTAGGAGAATGATGATTAGCTAAATAAGCTGTACCTTTGTGCTCTTTTTATGTATGTCTTTTATATGTGCTTTGTTTAGCTAGTTTTCTGAACAAACTTTGGAGGCTTTCCGAATTTCCCTTCAAAACACCGGATTGGGAAATACGATGTTTTGTGTACAGGAGTCGAATTAGATTTCGTCGGTCAGCACATGTAGGCTTAAAACTGAAAACAGATTAACTGGCGTGCCTTTGTGGTGAGGTGGGGTCTGTTTCTGACAGCATTGTAACTGAGAGATGATATTACTGAAATTGCATTTGGAACTTTACCATTTCGACTGATTTCTGTTGAAATTGAGTCGAGAAAACATGTAAATGTATCGGAAATATTCTTGAATACCTTTTTGGCAAGCGGATCTAAGTTATTTAGGTAAACACTTAAGGCTGATTTTTCTGTTTTTCAGTTTGGTACGTGACTGTTCTTGTAGGTCTCTAGAGCCCTTTGAAAAGCTAAAATGTTTTGTACATTAATCTGTAAGTAACGATATTTGTTCTGCCATAATACGGAGACATAAATAAACGCATGAACATTATGATATGATAACCACAATAAAAAAATGCAAATTTTACAGACACAGTTATTATTACGAATTGTCACTTTGTGATCATCTTAAGAATTGAAACGTTATTCATATTTAATCTATTATAATTAAAACGTCAATATTAGGCCCTAGTTAAAAACATTCACAAACGTATATGTATACACATATACTTACATCCAAAATCAAACTGCATCAACACTACCGTAATATCAAAGCATTTATTTTCATAAAATCCTAACTTCATTAGTAAAAGTAACAAAACTTGAAATGGCTATTATCTTAGTCGAGCAGTGTTGCTCGTTACAAGTTCATCAAAGAACCCGTCGGTTGCTCGCAAACCTTGAGATAAGAAAACACATTCCTCATCGAGTATTCGAATTATCTCCACTGTGTTGACACAGTTGTGTTTCGGATTGGTGGCGGAATTGATGGGAGGAAGCGTGTGGAAAAGCTTTTAGAGCAGTGAATAGGATTTGTGTTCATCAAATTGTAAATAGTGAGTAAATACGTTAAGTCGGAGTCTTTATTCAAACCATCATCATTTTCCTGCCCTTGTCTCATTCTATTTGGGGTCGGCGCAACACGTTTTCTTCTTCCATTCTCCCTTATCAGACGTCACAGCATCATTTACTCCTTTCTCCTTCATATCATTCCTTACACAATCCATCCATCTTTATTCAAACCAAAAGCTAATAATAATACGAAAAACCATTTAAATGAACAGTGACACCATATTTGAAAATATTTGTTTTTAATTTCGGCTAAATGATGACGTGACGTCTGACAGGGCAGAATTGAAGAAGAAAACGTATTACGCCGACCAGAAATAGAATGAGACAAATGCAGGAAGATGATGATAACTAACTAATACAAGAAGCTGCTATTTATATGCTTCTCGAATATAGAAATATACTTCTTAAAATATTTGCCTCTTTATTTTCATTTTATTACGTTTTGGCCTCCAACAGTTATTATTGCATTAGAAATTGTGCTTTAAAAACAATAATTAAAGATACGATCTTCTTTGTCAACCTGAACTGTGCTACTCCTGGGCAAAAGCCTACCTTCTTCTTACATGGAGATGATACCGATTTTTTTTAAATAAGGGTGGAATTAAAGGTGACCCTTACTCATGGAGACATCATCAAATATCTTCCTCCGCTCTAGGTGGATCGGGTGGGAGAGTGTCAGAGTATTACTGAATAAAACTCACACATGTTCTTACCTTTGCTTTTTATGTTCCGCGGTATCACTTTCGAACAACCCGCAACCCTGGCAGGAAGGGTGGACCCTTTGTTCAATAAAATCGCTGTCAGCACATTACTTGAACGCAACAATCAAATGGAACCAGTAAGCCAGCATATCTGAACTGCTGTAGTATTTATATAGCACTGATTTGACCCGACAATGCTGTGTAAACTATAGGACAGATAACCTACGACCGTGTCGCCACCTATTTGTAATAATTATTGTCTGACACGTATTGTTTGCATTTCTTTGTTGGATTTGACTTAAGTGTTTGTTCGTTTATTTTTAGTGTTGTTTGCCGATAACTTTTTAACACTGTTATGATTTTTTTTGCAAAGATTTTATTGACTGCGGTTTTTGTTTATACAGTGAATTACTTGTCACTTTCAATTTAAATAAAATCAACTGAAACGATCACAACGTTATGACTTTAATTTTCCTGTTCCAAATCGGATGATTTATGATTTCAACTTTTTGTTTTATTTCCTTTTGGCGTTTACGCAATAATGGAAATCAAGAAATACGCCCCTCATTATAAACAACAATAAAAAACCGACTGTAGAATATTCAATCACATAAATTATTAAAGATTTAATTTACTGCGTTTGGCAATATGAAGATTAATAAAATAAAATAATATGCACAATAAAGTGTAGTGCCACTATTAATCGCATTAGGGGTCCAAATGCTTAATCTTGTATATAAATCTAAATAATGAGTCCCTGAAGCATGCAACACCTGAAAACATTTCATACGTAACACTTTTAAGTACTATAAGCTGTTTATATTAAGAGGCACGCGATCGCGAGAAGTTTTCGTACCTATGGGTTGGCTATAGCTACACTGTTCTTTATCTGATGCGATTTTCGTAAAAATAATCCGTCATGAATTAGTAAAAGTGAGTTAGGGAGTATTTTCTTCAGTTACTATTTAATACTATTTTTATTCTTTTCGTTTATTGATTTCCACACATTTAAATTTTATATTTTTAAATATTTCTTAATAAAACATAAAAAATATAAAAAAAATAGTGGCCCACCGGTATCAGGAACAGGGTCCAAGCTACCGGCGGCGGCGGTCAGGGTTCCAGAGAAAGGAACCTCCTAACAATACAAGCCGTGTCCAAGAGTACCGCTTTCTGTATCAAGACCTTGATCCAGCTGCCTAACGAGAGCCTCCATATATCCTTCTCCTCCTCCATTTTTATTACTATTAAGTAGGTCAATTTAAAAAAAAAATTAGGGATAAACATCAACAACAGATATGATGATGGGTATCAATAATAAAATAGGAAAAAAATAATATAACGTAACATCACGCTTGTAATGACTGAAGGGTTGGGCAGAGGTGGGTACCTAATAGTACACCCACATTTCACCAGTTATGTTTAAATCCCACGTAATAAGGGGCGAGCCTGGTTAGACTGAAAGTTGACCCTAACTAAGTCAGGAAAAGGATTATCAGATGATTACGTAATAAAGGGCGAACCTGTTGCTACCAACTGAGCACAATAGGCTAGTTTCCAAAAAAATAAAAATCTTAGTCCGTCTTTCAGATTATTCAAAAATAAGGGACACATATTTTTTTTATTTGTAAATTAGAATAAAAAAGACAAAGATGTAACCCATTAAAGTTACGTGTGATGTCACTCGTTGCGAAAAAATGCAGGAACGAGTGACGTTAAACTTAATTTTAAGACGGACTAAATAGAATGTAATTACTTTGACCCTGGAAACTACCCTATTCCAGACAGCGTGGCTGCATCTGGCAAATTCCTGATTGAAAATCCAATAACATTTTACTCGACCTAGGAATCAAACCCAACCACTCTCTGCTCAGCATTCGCAATTTCAACCACTTGACCAACGACGCGGCCAAGTCAGACCAAGTACTTTATAAGAGTTTATTGACATAAAATGAAACGAAAGAGTTATGAGAACGAGATCAGAAAAAAATACTGAATAACAAAACGAAAACTATCGTTCGAATTAATCTCACATGTAACATACACACACAGTATAAAATTGTGTTTGTTCATAAAATAACCAAATCAGAATCGAGATCGACGACTTACTGCTTATCATTTCGCACAAGTCGTAAAAATCCTTCAAGGGGAAGGGTCACTATTCTCTAAGATAAACGATGGACAATGTGACGTGCTATTTAATCAAGTTTTACCACTTAAAGCAACGCTCGGTTAAACGTTGAAATTACAATAGTTTATATTTAGGCAGTTGTTTAGGCTTCGCTTGGTGTTAATGAAAACGGACATAAATGGCCCATGTTATTTACGTATTCTAAATGTTGTTCAGACGACAGTTCTAGCACTAATTAAAACTTTGGCTATACCATTACAGAGTACTACAGAGTACTGTTTGAAATTGTGTTATAAATTTCCAGACCGCTTTGGGATTGATGGCAATGAAACATTTATAGTGTAGACAGATTCTATTCTTTCTAAAATTCTAACTTAATGTATCACCAAAATAGTAACATTCTATGTACAAAAGAAGCGAAAATAAAGCGTTAAATAATGCAAAGGTACATTAAAGATATAAAAAGTCACCGATAAACAAACACGGCCAATATCGGTTTTGTCAAAAATGTCTGATGCCATTACGACGCTTGTTTTGGCAAATTCTGATTAATGGTTAATATGAGGGGAACGGTAAACACCTTATTAATAGTTATAAATGACACTCCATTTATTAAACTCGTGGCAGAATAGTTCTAGAAATCTTAAGGTCAAATCAAACCTGTTTAAAAAAAAAAGATATTCGACTTAACAAGTGCGTAGTATAAACTTTTTTTTGTCCAATTAAGATTTGAATTCTTTTTTTTTGTTGCCGGAGGTATGAGATAACCACAATTGTAATTGAGAGTGTGATCTGAGGTTTAACACTTGGCTTGTTTTTCAACGCAATAGTCGAGTTTCACATTACATAGGATGAAACGAAACCGGATTACATTCTATACGTGTGAATTTATGTAGAGAAGTCGTTCACTCAAACTAAAAGATATCGAATATTTTACTATTCCATTTCAGTCTAAAGGTCGAGTCTTCTTTTGTTTCTGTAACTGATCCCTCAGTCATATAAGTTTTCGTAACAAAACAATATCATACAAATACCTACATTACTCGTGTGTCCAAAATGAAATACCAGCCGGCTTTCCTTACATATTACGAACCCGAATCTCAACGAATCCGTTTTTGTTTTCCCATGAAAACAATTCGTCAAGAACGGGCCCCACTTTCAGCATTCAAAAGGAAAAATGGAAGGCCAAACAGCCGAGGAACGAGTTAGGCCGTAACAAAATTCCAACAAAGGGATGATTAACGATTTTTCCACCCCCAAAACTCATTCAAGCCGCGTCGATATTGAATCCGTTAGACGGCGTAAAAATGAAAGTTTTCCTCTTTTCTTTTCCAAACATGTGTGTTACACGGGCAGTGAAAATGACGTGCAACGTACAGTGACAATTTCGTGGAAATTTAGACTGGCTTCTTTAAAATGCTTTGAAAAACAAAACTATAAAATTATACGCCACTAAGTTCACAATACCTGATAGTATTGAAGTATTTTGATTTTATTCAGTATTATAATAAAGTTAATATGAAAAAACTTCATATACTCCGTAATTCTTCCAAAAAAATAATTGAATAAATTCTATTCAAAGAAAACTATCCATAATGGTTCCGTTTTTAAATAAAACTCGCGAATTGTACATGCATATTACATTCGTAATTCTACGAAACGGCATAATATTGGTGCAAACTCCATACTATTTAGCTACACAGAATTTTTGCCCTAGCGTGCCCTATTTCAGGACCCCGTGTGTCTTTCTCACAATTCCTTGCCAAATCGTGATATAGCTACTGTAGCAGTTTTTTCTTTAGTTAGTTTTGAACTTGTTCAAAATAAATGACTGCCATTTGAGCGAAGTGACAAGCAACTCAAAGTTGTCGTCGTTAGAAATTTTGTGAAAAATTCTTTCTTATAACGAGTCGAAGCTATGGACATTGTTTTAATGTCTTTGTTATCAGTTTTGTAAAGGTATTTATTCTTTTTTAAATGTTTAAACGTGCAAAAATTTTCAAAGTCAATTTTGTTTCTCAAAGTGAGATCACTTCACAGAAATTTATATAAATTAATAGTTTTAAGATTTAAAACAATTTCTCCCGCTCTGGGCGGACCGGAGGGAGTGTCAGAGTTTTACTGACTAAAACCCACCTATGTTCCTTCTTTTGCCCTAAATGTTTTGAGGCCTTTCGAACAACCCACAAACCCGACAAGATACACATAGGCCATTTTCCTTCTGTAAAAGAAATCTCTCTAGGTCTCGTATCCTTGTCCGAATTTTCTCTCAATGCCTTTGTGATTGATTAATCTACACACGAAGCATGCTTATAAAAAACAAAAGAGGTCCTTCTTTATTCCTTTGATAACATTGAGAGACTGATCCGGCAGAAATTCAATAGACCGTGAGTTAAGTGGCTCATCTGTCCTCCTTGGTCACATGAGTTATCGGGTTGCAAATTAAAAGGAATATAAAAAGAAAAAAAATAGCTCTCCATATTAAGTTTCGCGTAAGAATAATACAGCAGGTGTTCTTAATTCACCTGGCCAGCATGTGTTTTGAACACGTTAAGTTAATTAAGTGTATTTATAAATTGCTGAAATTTAAATTAGCCAAGTAAGCGAGCGCTCCGCTGCTAAATAACACTGATGTGGCCAGATTAAAAAAAGTACAAACTTGATTAAAGTTTTAATAAGACTGCGAATATCAACTTACTAGCACGTAAGTGTGAGATATATACGGTTTTACCTTTTAATTAAATAGTATAACGCTCTATGGCTAAACCAGAGAAGCAATATACAGTAAACCTTACGAAAAAAAAAAATGGAAACTCGATCATTTATTTGTTCAGGACAAAATTCTGAAATTAATTATTCAAGTCAAAGGAGTTTCGTAATAGAAATGGGGAGATTAGTACTTAAGGCGATTATGGCGAACTGAGATACATAATCTGATCGACAGATAAATAAGACGGTGCTTAATATTTGTAAACCGTTTTCTAACAGGTCTATTCATCGATTCAAAATGAATAGGGTAAGATAAAACTTGGTAATGAAAATATCTTATTGATTTTGAAATACTCACACGGCTGCATTGAGAAATATTTCCTGTCTGTTTTCAAATTGCTTGACACGTCTTCTTGCGTTGGGGGACTCCCGTAGGGTAGCGATTAATTGTGGGGTTAAGAATGCTAAGGGTTAACGATCTCTCTTCAGTTACACACATTTCATTTCTTCACATTACACCTCCGATTGGGTAGAATTAGTAAACCGGGGAAGGTTTAGTTATTATCGTGAAATTAAAGCTTAGTGGTGTGAACGTTAGGCTTCCAAGTCAAAGGTCTTGAGTTCGAACCGAAGGCGCGTACCACTGATAATTCGGCTTCATGTGCGTATTGCATAATTATAACATGCTTTGGTGTAAAAAAACATCGTAAGGAAACGAACATACCTGAGAGACATAGGCAGCTTAAAAACTTGGACACCAGGTTAGGAATTACCACACAAAAAGAATTATCGTGCAACAAAACAATATCACAACGGTGTTGAAACTTTAAAATTATATTCACTCTAAAAAGCGTGACAACCTCGTATACCCAACAAAACATATTAACGGGAACAAAATTACTTCATGTAAGCCAACTTTCCACACTATAACCCATAAATAAGGGCCAAGCGCGGCTTCATAGCTATAAAACTGCTAATCGGCACGCGCGTGCGTTGGTCCAGTTAATGATATAATTAAAAATCCCCATGCCAAGGTAGCGGTAAGTTCTCCGGGTTTAGTGGTCTGGCTTAGGCTTGGTAAACCGAACAAGTTGCCCCCATTTGCTAATCTCCTAAGCCAAATAATGACGCGGCGCAAGTGATAAACTTTCATAGTAAAAGTAAGCCGCGGGCGACGGTCGTATTTTAGATGTCACCTTTGTCTATACCCGGTTGTGGGAGATTTAATGCGGGTTGTGTAAGTTACGGGCATAATATTCATTTATGTTCCAGTAAGTTACGGTGTACCAGAAGTTTTGTTATGAACAGACTGGATTGGGGTGTAGTAAGTATCGCGGGGATACGGTTTGAGAAAATAAAGGATAAAATATATGGAAATCTAATATGTTCAATACAAGTGGGATTCCACTAGCTGTTTACTTATGTTTATTGTAATAAATGTTCTCAAAAAAATAGTTCCTCTCATTTTTAGGGCATAAAACCTCTTCATTCTGGTTTACATAATAATTGTCTTCCGTCCACGCTTTTTGCCCCGTGCGACTAGAACTCAACGACAACCCTTACAAAACCGCCACCGCTTCCAGATCACGCCAAACCCCCAACACGAGCTTCCCAGTACTCGCAGGTACGGCCACGAATAGCGCCGAGTAATGAGTTTTGTTGTTCCACAGTTACCGCTAGATTAAGGGACACTGGTAACGATATACGACCTCGCAAAGTAGCAGCACTGATGGTAAATGATGGCGTTCATGGATGCTCAGCATACATACATACGATATTAAGGTGCAGGTCCTTAACGGGTTAAGAACGGTCGCGGTTACCGCATAACTGATAATAATACTAGTTTTTGTGCGGATGTGGAGTGTTAAATGGTTTTATTGTCGCGATCTAGAGACAGAATGACAGTTTATTGCCTATGGTTGTGGAACTGTCAGATAATTTATGTTCGTATCTGAATGATAAAGCCCTTTGTTTAATTGTTATCTATTAATTTAACTCCAAATTAACCCAGATATCAAAATCCAATTTCCCACTATCATCGCTCGCAATTTGGTTGCGAATCACTTGAGGGCACCAATAATTTCTAGATGGATGGCATGAAACGAACAACCGTTGTCCCGAAACCTCGAACCGTTGTAGTTTTCCGATAAAATCATGTCCGCAAACAATTATGTGAACACCGGCCTGATTGGATCCCGAAGCGATCATACGGAGAGAGGAATGTTAATCGAACCCTTGCTCGGGTCAACACTGGAAACACAACACGTTTAGGCAATGTTATACACGAAGAGAGTTCCTTAATGCATAAAACATAAAGACTACAAGAACTTAAATAAACATGAAGCTATCTCGTAGAAAAAGACATGGCTTTAATTTTGTTAAGGATCGTTGTGGCGTGTGAAGGAATCACTGATTAATTCTAGTTCCGTTTGACATTAACGGTATAGATCGTCAAATACATCCGGCTCGAAGGACACTTCACCATTTGAATCATGTAGATGTACACTGTACAGGATTTGCTGGAAAATTATATTGTTCCTTTTTCAGTCACATTTTTGAAAAGCTTTTTCTAATATTTCGCCAAGAATAACATTTTATCTCTGAAAAGATCATTTTATTGAAATCCATTCTTTCAAAACATTGATTTGAATACAACACTGTATACTCTTTCAGGGCTGTAGTCGTAAAATTAATCGTAAATGTTTAATTGCGTCTGCCTACCAAATTTATATTGCACGCGACATAATATTTAGTCAAGTTACAGCCGATTGTGGGCATGCAAAACAACGTAAAGCCGCATTTCTTAGTTATTTATTGTGTATATAGCGTATACTTTGTAAATAAATCTTGATGAATGTAATCGTTAAATCGAAAATGTGCATTTTTTCCGTGTTCGGTCAGGCTCGGAGATATTTTTGGATTTAATTGCGGCAGTAACTTTATTTGTGTGTTTCGAGTTTAAAGGAATCTACTAGTGCTGGCACACGCTGTTCAAGTACATCAAAGTAAAGTACGGCAAAATACAAAAACATAAATCTACAAGCCCTCAATAGACGCCGAGGTTTCGGGTTGTTCGAAAGAGATACCGCGGCCCTGGAACGTAAAAGGCAATAGAAGGAACATGGGTGGGTTTCAGCACAAGTCTGACACTCCCCCCCGCACGTCATTTGATGATTTCCCATCCGCAACAAAAAAGCCGTGAATGGACTTGTAAAACTTAACCAAAAAACCGCTACCTAAACAAATGCTTAATGTAATAGAGCTCCAAAATCAACACGTCAGAATCTAAACACAACAAAAACACCACGCGAAAGATTTTTTTACCATTACAAGAATAATAAAAGTCATTACTTTTTCGGCTTTCACGTTCACCGTAAAGCAAAATTGCTCGGAAAAAAAAAGTAAAAACAAAATCAGCTTCCCTGTTTAATTTAGCGAGGTAGGCGACAAAAAACATTTGCTCTTGTTGCCTTTTTGTTGACCGGGCGTAACAACAGGAATGCATTGTTCCCGTTACACTGTCCGGGCTGGCTAGTTGTAAAAAAAGATATTATATTCTACCCCGACTCAGTTTATTGGCGAATGCGTCACTTAAGGGAAAGAGTGAAAGAATTTGGGACAGTGATTCATCTTCAGCTTAAATATTTGAGGGACTTTCCATGTTTTGGTATTTCGACTACGTGACCCTGTTTTTTTCTTCAAATATTTTGCGATCTATGTATAGACATAGATTTCAAAATATTTGAAGAAAAATAATGTAACAAAATATTCATTCTGCTACGTAAAAATCTTGGTTTAATGAATCTGTCGCAAGTGATTATTTTTACCCGACTGCGCACCGCAAAGGAGGGTTATGTGTTCATCAGTCTATGTATGTATGTATGTATGTATGTATGTATGTATGTATGTTTGTTCCTTTGAAGCACTATACAGACTAAACGCCTGGGCCGATTTTGATGATTCACACGTCAATCGATTTTTTAAACAACTAACTGCCTTGTTGTGTTAGTGGTCTACTGCGCGTCTGCTAAGCACGAGGTTCTGGGTTCGAGTCCTAGGTCGGGTCAAGTGTTATAGGGATTTTTCATCAGGAATTTCTCAGTGGCAGACATCTAGATTTGAGCCCGGTTAATACCCCCTATTACAAGACACTTAAACATAACTAGCAAAATGTGGAAATACAATAAGGTACACCTCTACCCTGAAACTTCAAAGTTTCAGGGGTTACACGATAATAATACATATTAAACATCGCAATTGGATTCATTTTCACCATAACTTGATTGCAACTTGTAAAATGTATCTGTAATCGTTAACAAACTCATTCCCAGTCCCCACTGAATAATTAAACACTTCACAAGTAATATCCGAATTGAACAATAAAAAGTTGGGTTCAATAACAACATTTCCTATTCCATTTTAGCCTTAATCAATTTCAAGTAAACTAAGTGAAAGTTTCGATTGGGATGCTATTACGAGCCCTTCGCCTACAATTGGTTGTTGAAAGGTTGGAAAATGATCGTTTTGTTTTATATTTTACTAGCAGGCGCCTGCGGTTTCGCCCGCATGATATCGAAAAAAAATCCTATTTGTTATTCCAGACCATAATCTACCTCTGAGCGAAATTTCATCAAGATCAAAGAGATCCATACATCCTCACAAACATTCGCATTTAAAATATTAGTAGGATTTGTTTCATATACAGCAGAAAACTTGAGGGAGTATATGTATTACAATATCCGTGATAGTAGATTCAACAAGATCTTTATAAATTCCTTTTTAAGAATACCTGTTGATCTAGGCAATTTGAGTTAGCTATAAGAAAGTGCACTATCATACTTGTTTTTAACCGTTTTACTTTTATATAGATAACAAATTCGCATGCATTTAATTATTTATTTTTCTTTATCGTGTGGTGGCTATCTTGTCGACAGAGTTTCTATACCGACTTTGACTTGGCTTTACATGCGAGGAATGTCTCTCTGGCATGCTGGTTTCCTCAAAATGTTTTCCTTTACTGTATTAAGTGATCATTATACAGAACGCACATGAATCTGAAAAGGCAGAGAGAAGCTTGGGTTCGGACTCGGGACTTGTCGCATGTCGATTTTTTTTCTTTGAATACTGTCATATTTTAGTCCCGTGGTTACACTTCCACACTGAGACTCCAACGGTCAGGCTAGAGGCCTGCTATCACTGCTATGTAATTTAATAATAATCTCTTTAGTTTATAATACTATCCTTACTAAAAGCGAAAGTGAGTTTGTTTGCTTGTTTGTTACGTCTTCACGCCTAAATGCCGAACCGATTTTGATGAACTTTGGTACAGAGATACAGAGATAGTTGGAACCCTGGAGACGGACATAGGCTAATTAAAAAAAAATGAGAAAAAGGGGAGAAAAAGATAATTATTTTTCGAACATCACTATGCCCCGCGGAGGAAGTCGCGGGCGGAAGCTAGTAATATAATATTAAAGCTATTTTATTCAAATCTAAAATCTAGAAAAAAGTCCTTACAGCTACTTTATACTTAAAGTTATTCTATAATTTGTGTTATTTTTTGCAGATCTGTTTGTCAATCGGCAAAGGCCTTCAACTTTTTCCATTCTGACTATTCTCAGGCCACTCTGTTCCACGTGTACAGAGCTCTAGAGTGAAACAGAGTGTCTTTAGTTTATACTTCAAGTTAAATCAAAGCTATGCTATAAACATTCTGCATCCTATTATTACCCTTTAAAAGAACCAATTGAAGATAATCACGCCTGTGGGCTGACAAGTGTCAAGTTGCCATCACGAGAAAATTGCTATATTTAAACAACAATATATCATTATTGTAGATTCAAGGGGCACCCACGTACACGTAGCTATGTAAGTGCTGCTTGACCGTCCTTAGCAGAAACTTATGCTAATTGAGTTTGTGGCACGCAGTGTGAACTATCGTTCTACCTATCGCTGGTATCGCTGGGGAAACTGGCATGCGTGCGTGGCTCTATGGCCAACTAGGGCATACCGACCGCCTGGTTTAGAGATGGTACCTTTTAGTTGAAGGAACTGTGTATCCTTTGTTCATAAGCCCATACATCCTCACTGCTTTGAGAACGGACTCGTAAATCATAAGTAACAACAAGGTTAGTTCCTGCTAGCTTTTACTGTGATCAAGCTATAGCTTAATTTCTGTTTTACGGGTAACGAGTGAGGGCTGATATTTGTAAACGCATTCGAAGCAATGCAACAAAACAAGCCAGACCAAAACAAAGCCTTTTATTTGCAAATGGGAAATCATCAAATAACTTCTTCCGCTCTGTGCGGAGTGTCAGACTTTTACCGACTAAAACCCACCCATGTTCCTGCTTTTGCTCTTTATGTTCCGGGGCTGCGGTATCTCTTTCGAACAAGTCGTATAGGTTTTTCTATATTTTTTTTCTTGCGGATGGGAATTCCTCAAATTCATAAAAGTTATGTTCATAAAATTGCCTTCTACTGAACAAAACAACAGACGATTGCTAAGTAGAAAAATGCTACGGTGGTGCGAGTCTGAATGCATTCCAACTACACTTTTGTAAACCTATGGAAAGGGCTGACATACTTCAAATATCTCTTACGACATCTCTGTAACTTTACCATAATGTATTATAGAACAACTATGTACCAACGTTTCACAATTTGAAGTACCTTAGTGTGTAGAAGTATGTAGTCAGAGTTGATGAGTTGAGAGAGGTACCTATGTTCGCTTAACTCATTATTAGAGGATATAAGGGCTTTTGAAGATCGTCTAGACCTTTGGTCGACTGATTTTTGAGAGCCTAGCAGGCATTACCACGGGATTATCGCTCAAGGGTCGTAAAAAACGAAGCAAGAGCCTCGCTCGAGAGCACGTACGGATCAGCCATAAGGCTTTTTTATTAGAATAATATAAATTATATTATTTCTTTTGTGCCATGTAAGACCTTCTCTCGATCTATTGTTTCCATCATAGATACTGAAGGAAATGTGTAATACAATGATTGATATTGCCAGCAGTATATCCGTCTTAATTTACAACACCTCAATTTCTTGGATTCAAATATTAGTTATTTTAATATCCAAATAAATAAACATTCCTTCTTTCTTCTTTACAACTTCATTAAATTCTTCATAACGCATGACCTTAACCCTCCATCATTAATAAAGATCCATATCTCCCGTTAATAAAATACTCCCAACAAAAGAGGTGTCCAGCAAAAAAGGATGTTTCACAGTAGTGTAATAAATAAACTGAATCACAAACACCTATGGTAAGTCCCGCTGTGCCAGTCGTATTCAGGCGCCTCGCTTGATGGACATAAAGTAAGAAAAAAGGCCTGCGTATACGCACATGCATGGTCAACCCACGCCGAGCTATTAAATAAGGCGGTTTATCGTCCCATTCACGTTCCGAACATGAAACCTGATCACTTTAACCTTTTGAAGTAAATCTAATAGTTCATGGTGTACTATTAGGTAGGTATATTAAGTTACGCGAGCAAAATTAGATTTGAAACTCACATATTGCCTGGATGGAGGTACTGTGTAATTAGATAAAGCGCCATATTGAAGGAACGTCGTAAAGATTTTGATGTCAGGAATTTTAGCCGTCTTTGATATTTTTATTAGTTATGCCAAGAATTTAGGTATTGTGTTAAGAAAATAATAATGGTAAAGAAAAAATACAATTATCTGGTTTAAAAATGGCGATAATGTAATTATAGTAAGCTAAACGTTACATTTTAACGTTTTTAAAACCTTAAATTTTATAATAAAACAGGGGAAGCTGCATTGTTTTGGACAGCCTATCATTATTAACCAATTTCGTTCGGGAACACAAATTTGTGTCCAGTGGTCTGCACCGATCACGAGTTAATACGAAAATAATAGCATTCGAATGTCGCTCATTATAGACGGAAACGTAATTGCTCTCCTTATTTTATATTTAACAAAATTGGGGCAGGTAGGAGGAGAAGATTTCGTTGCTGCTGCACCATAATCTTTTACTCACTTGAAAAGTCCAGATGAGTTTTATGGATTTGAAAGTACTGAAATTTTTGACAGTGTCCGAAATTCACAGCTTGTTCGCAATCTGTCAGTACCGTTTTGACCGAATCTTACATTAAAGTTGTTTTGCTGATTAAAACGTCCAGGCAACTCTATACTTTGTGAAAAAGAAGAAATAAGGGAGATTATTTTTCCGACCCAAATATCGACCAATAGAATTGCACCATTCGACGTCACGTGGTACAACCTACATGGTATTATACTGAAATTTTTTTGAAAATTTTCTCTGGTCGTTGTTATGCATAAAAAACAAAACATGGTGCAATTCTATTGGCCGACATTTGGGACGGAAAAATAATCCCAAGAATACCACACGAGCTTCAAAATTATCGGGTATTTTCCGATAGGTTCCCTGCAAACAAATAAAATCGTCAAGTTTTTCAGGAAAAATCACTCGCGCTTCGCGCTCGTGATTTTTTAACCTGAAAAGAAAAGCTTGACTCCTTCATTTGTTTGCAACGAACCTATCGGAAAATACCCGATAATTTTGAAGCTCTTGTGGTATTATAAGTGATAATTTAAGGGAAATGAAAACTCTGAAACTTCAACACAACAAAATTTTCCTATTTCAAGTCGAAATTACAGACGCAAATCTAGCACACACGTCATCAGACAGTGTAATCACGATCCTTATCAGTATTAAGAATAAAATTTTGGAGAAAGAGGATAGCTCTGGTAAACCAGGACATTTAGAGGCTGGAAACAAAAACAAAAGATTACGTCAAAAAAAAAGATACAACGGTACAGTACTAAAGGTTTTTTGTTCGTTCTAAATGCTTGTTTGTTCGTGTTGTTATAACTATGCTCCACAGCCTAGAATACAGTGTAACTACAGTTTGTAAAGCAATGTTTGGCAAAGCGGAGACTAAAGCTGGTGGTATTAAGCACAGACTGTGGTACACGGTAAGGGTACGTGTTCCATATACGTGAACTTTGTTTAGAAATTGTATAGCAGTATTGGTAGGTATGCAGAGGATTTTCTCGTATTTTCTTGTTCATTTTAAGGTTGGTATAGTCATTTCTTATCAATGTTTAATGACAAACTTTTCCAGCAAACATTATTAAAAAATCTAAAAAAAAAAAATTCTTTATTTAACGATTTATGTAGATACACAATGAATTCAATAAAAAAGACGGGAATAGAAAATAGGTGCAAAAGCAATTCTTACTTATAAAAAATCTTTTCCAGCATACCTAACTGCGAAAGGAGAATGAATAAAACAAATATGTAGACAGAGTATGTAAAAAAATAATAGGGAATAGAATACATAAAAACATAAAGCAAAGAATGAATTTAAATATATGTATAATATAAAAATATACTTACAAACATACAAGTTCACATTCATACATAAAAATTAATGCCAAACATTACTTGATCAACTTTATTTACCATGGTTAATTAGCTCAGAGTTTTCTGATGACTTTTTCTAGAACGAAAGCTAACTAAAACAAAAAAGTTATTTATCTGGGGCTTCTAAACAATATTAACATACCTATAAAATCCGAAATCGTAAGCGACACAGTCTTAATTGGATTTAGGTAGTGAGCAGTCAGACTTGTAATTAAGTAGGTAATCTTTCCTGTAGGTATGTTGTTCGGCAATGTTTCGAATAAAGCTAATGAAAAAGAAAAATCTCGAAAGAAAAATAAAGAAGAACTATGATGTAATGGTAATAGTTAGAAAATGTTCAAGCCTTGCCTACGCCCAATGAGAAATTTACAACAAAAAAAAAATATTTTTTCTTGTCACATTTTTTTAAAATTTAATAATATATGGTGTTTTTTTAGGTCACGACAGTGAGTAGAGGTATAACAAATATGTGGGAATTACAGTAGTAAGTTAAAAAAGAAAGTAGGTATCACCTATGTTTTGTTACGTAACAATAGACCTACTTACGACAAAATACTTGGATTTGTAATAAAAGCAAAGTTCTAAGAAAGCCAGCCTATATTAGTTTACTGTTTAACGTGAAGTTAACAATAACACCGCACTGATAATATTGTTTCTTTCTCAGTAAAACTATCAGTGGTTAGATAACTATCAGCAATTTCAAACACATTGTTTCATTTATTATTGAGAAATTTTAAAATGTTAGTGAAGGTATTTTTATATCATTTTTGGTCGGAAATAGTAACAGATTTTTTTATGCGTTTAGTTACCGTTTTTCTCTGTTTCTGTAGCACTGATTTTAAAAAAGAAATTCTTATCGAATTCAAGGCTATTTTTACTATAAGTACCGGCTAGATTAAACTATTACTTAAGAATAACAATTCGGTGAGCCATGTAAAGTTTATACGAAACTTAATATGGAAACTTCGTCTGAAATTTTCATAAAAACAGAATTTCGTAATTTGTTATTTTTCATTGACTTAATGTAAATTCTTTCTAAATCTTTCTAAATATGTCTTTCCATACTAAGAAGCAAATTCATAAATAAACAAATGCTTTTTAAAATGCGGATGTTATACTTCATTGTTTTCTGCCCTCTTGGATTTGAAATAATAAGTTATTATTTCATCATAATACTACGAAAAAATATTTTTTTATGTTTACTCATATTTTAGTTTGGCGGCTCTCCTTTAATTTACTTGTATTAAAGTAGAAAAAGATAGATTTGTTCATCTCAATTATAAACTGATTTTCAGTTCTCTAGCTTCCTCCTCTATTTGTAGCTCATCTGAATACGTAGGTAATCTAAATCCTAAGATATTCTAGGATTAATCGGAGTATTAAGGAATCCATTAGCGGGATTTGGGGGGTGACTTACATCAGTTACCATTGCAGCCTACCACCGTTTAGTTGATTTGACGGGTGATGGACTGACAGATAATGCACTACAATTGACAGTGCAAACATAGGAAATATGTTCTAGGTTGAAGAATAACCTTTTATAGGGTTGTAAGTTCATATAGTTATAGGAAATGACTAATTAATATCGCCAGCTGCCTAACCTTTTCCCAACTATCTTGGGGTCGGCTTCCAGTCTTACCGGATGCAGCAGAATACACTGGTATTCTGCTGCATCCGGTAAGACTACTCCATGTAAAATACTGATTTTACATGGAGTGACTGCCTATCTGACCTCCATAACCCATTTAGTACCTACTGGGTAATACGATACCTCTTGGTAAGACTAGTTGTCAGACTTTCGGGACACTGACTGGCTGTAACGGCTGTCAAAGATATACAAATGACAGCCGGGACCAACAGATTAACGTGCTTTCCGAGGCACGGAAGTAACTCGGTATGTAACGGGTGGTCACCGATCCACAGACCAACCTAGGCAAGCGCGGCTTAACCTAAAGATCGACCTGAGCGGCTGCTATTATTTAGCCACGAGCTCCTACGACTAGTTAATACCGATTGACAAAAAATGGTCAAAACTGAACATATTCACAAAAACTTTTGAATTTTGAACAGTCGTCAAAATATCAAAGCATATAACTATGAATATTCTTGTTTGCGACAAGCCAATGTTTGATCGATGCCCGCACGAACCGTTAAAATTTAAAGCTAACACCAAAGTGTGAAACGGTGTGCAAATGAAAAATTCTGCCACGTTTATTTCGCAATTGTAACCAATTTTTGATGCTTCTCGAAGCGGGACAATTCGTTTTTTTTTTTCGAAAATTTTGTGGGTGTTTGATACTTTTTGGTACGGTTTATATATAGCAGTTCATCAAGCCATATGATTTGGCCCAAAATAGTAGCGGATTGCTTTGTATTTTTTTTTTAAAGTTGCCGGAATTATGAGGTAACGAAATTCGTGAAAACATATTTTATTATTTTAAAATGATAAATGATAAAATGTTTATTTTGCAAGTAGGTTTTCACAAACACTTTTACACGTGTTTTTTTAAACTAGATGAGGCCGGTGTTTTGTACCCGACTACTTTGAGAAGAAACAGCCGAAACAAACTCAAAGGTCCAGACAAAAAATCTTGGTCAACTTACAAAACTAAGATTTAATAAAACTATCTTTCTGAACAATTTTTAAAGCTGAAAATCTTTGTTTATTTAACACATAATTAACCACATTCTATGAACTAGACGTCCCCATACAGTATTTAAATTGTACAAACTAACAAACTCAATACGAGAAAGCCACCTAAGAAGCCAAAACAAAGAGTCAAACAGTTTATTTTGAGGCTCACCTTCTCGGAAGGCCCTTGTGTATTTGATTAAGAACTCTTATAAATAAATCTTCCGGTGGACAGGTTATAGCTGAAGATCTATCACGATTCGACTCCTAATGTTTATATTCGTTTCTTTGTAAAGACAAAAATACTTTTAACTAGTTTTTAATAAAATTACACTCAGTATAAACGACTAGGGATTTTAAGTAAGGCTAGCATTTATGAAGCTAATTATCATACCCTAGACTTTAATTAGAAAAACTAACCAGACGAGTTAGCCTTTTAGCTCAGCAAAAAAATTGTATAGATTAAAACGAATTTTGAATTTTGTTAGACAGTGAACATTATTTCATAGGACGAACTGAAAAGTCTGTAGGAGACAGCAAATTTAAACACAAAAAAGATACTGTTGGTTGCCTAGTCACAAGGTGACTTTATATTTCGTAGACATGTTTAAGTACACGTTTTTCATCAATGATAAAAATTATCACGTCAATTTCCATGTACTGATAACTTCGTAAATAGAACAGTGACTAATACGACAATACCCCAACAACTGTACACATGGGTGCACAACATATTTCTATAACCGGATTACGTGGAAGATTATGTCAAATATTAACCTTTCCATGAACGGGGATGACCTTCGGAAATCGGTTGACTTTTATTACATGTGATGAATTGAATATACTCACGGCAGTTGTATTGTAAATGATGTACTCGATCATACGGTATGTTGATAGGGAAGTATGTACTTGAATCTGACTTAATAAATGGGTATAATAAGTTTCTACCAGAAATGCGATGATTGGTAGGTTATGAAATGTCATGGCCTTCAGGAAAGCAGTAGTGGTTGTTTTTCAACTGAATCAGTTATTCAAATAAAGTACCCAATATATACGCAGGTACTAAATTATTGTGATTATCTTTTCTGTTGACAGCGTTAAAATCTATAAAAAAACATAATTTATTAATTATTGTATTTATTAAGATAGTATTCCGTTGATCTTTAGGTTAAGCCGTGCTTGCCTAGGTTGATATGTTGATGGGTGACCACCCGTTACATACCTAGCTTCCTCCGTGCCTCTGTGTATGTGTGATCTTTGACAGTCGCTACAGGTAGTCAGTTTCCCGAAAGTCTGACAACCAGTCTTACTGTGTATAGTATTTTACCCAGTACTAGCTGGGTTGTGGAGGTCAGATAGGCAGTCGCTCCATTTAAAATACTGATACTCAGCTGCATCCAGTTAGACGATAAGAAGGTCCAAAGGGCAAGGGAAAAGGCTAAGCAGATGATGATTTAGATAGTATTCCAGTTTTAAATAAACCCAGATCGTTCTATGTCAGAGATGTTTAACTGGTATGAAGTGAATACTCTAGACTCATTTAGTTAGAAAAACATTAGCAGTTTGGTTATGGTTATAACAGTAAATTCTGATGTAATGCAATGCCTTTTACTATAAATTTATCAAGATTTCTGTATTTGAAAATTTAATACATTTTCGGAGATCCTGACAGTATTCTTTAGAAATTCACAGAAACAACACATCACAGGCACTTGTAAACTAAAATGTAAATAAAACGCTACTAAACCTTTTTATGTCAAGTTGTCATAGTAACAGCTACTGCCTACGCTATCGTTTAACAATAATAAATCTATGATACTTGACCGTGTATCTTTGAAGAGAAATTCAAACCATTTCTGTCTAAGAGTTATACGTAAGAAAGTAGAAATTGAATAGAATAAGTAGCTGTAAATCAAAAGTAAATAAAAAGTTTCAATGATCAACAATGCACTTGTCGTACCATACCTATAATGCTCAAAAATGGACTTTAAATAAGACCAGGTTCTTAAAAAGCAAAACTTGAATTTTCAGAAAATAAAATTTCAAGTTTTGCATTATTTTTTGATTTACCAAGCGGTATCATTTTGTCCATTCCTATATTTTCATGCTGTTTTGAGCTTCAGTTGTACGCAAACCTTGAAATATATTTATACTTGCTTCCGCCCGCGACTTCGTCCGGGTGGCTTAGTTACTTTGGGCTAACGCTAACTTTAAACCGCGTGATGATCGAAAAAAAATATATTTCTCTCCCCTTTTATTCCCGAATTCTCTCCTATTTCTAAAAATTGCCTTTTTCCAACTCCAGGGTCCCAACTACCTCTGTACCAAAATTCATCAAAATCGGTTCAGCCATTTAGGCGTGAAGACGTAACAAACAAACTCACTTTCGCTTTTATAATATTAGTAAGGATGCACGATGTATGTACTCTGATAACAAGAACATGAAAGGCGAGAGCCTAGATGTGAACCCGAAATAAATTCTATGAACACAAGCGCACACACTGACAACAATACCGTACAAGAACTTAGTCAAGATACAACTCCTAGCTCCTTAGTTATCAAACTAAGCGTAATGAACAGCTAACAAAGCCAGACTTGACAAAATACAAATCTAATTCCGACAACTATAGATTCAGCGAACTTCCCTGGCCTTACAATTACCGATGCTAATCTCCCTAGTGAGCTGAAGAGCAAATCTCTAAGTTTGCCGACTTTGGGCTTGCAGTCTGTGGGCAAAGCAAACATCTGGAAGCGTCAAGCAAACTCGCCCGGATCGCCTTACACCTGCCGAACTTCAATTGTTGATGTTTCCAAGCCTGGAATTTGTATTTGGGTTTCATTGATAAAAATGTTAGATGTTTTTCGAGTAAAGATTGTTACAATTGGTTTTTTGGAACTTATTAACTTTAATTCACGTGATTTTGAAGTAACTGTACATTACATTTGAATTCCAAGCCGATGTTAATCTATAATTCACGAGGAAAATTTAATTCGAGAAACTGAAAAGATTCGTTTGAATTAAATAATTACCATTTTATTAAAAGTAACATTTGCAATAAACTCTAGGAGTTCTTTCTATTAAATAAATCCACAAAGTTATTTTACTGCATGTTTTTTAAATTACCGAGGCATACATGAGCCCAAAGCGGCGAAGGAATATCAAGGAACTGGGAGTCCGGGACACCGCGTGACTCCGCACACATTCATTGTAACAAAGCGGCGACACAGGTAGAAAAACCCGCTCCAGCTAATTTCAAACCACGTCTCAAAAGCAAACAACTCTTTGTACAGGCGCACAATTTTAATTAAAACAAATATTAGTAAGACAAAAAAAACACAACGTGCGTACAAATGAATACAAATTACCCAACACGATAAATAACGGAAATCATATTTTTGGGAACCTAATATCTAATTATTTGGACCAACAACGACTTACAAATCTCCTACAATCAACAAAAGCTTTACAAATAAATGTTTGAAGAATGGAAACGAATGCTTTCATTTACTGCCTTGTGTCAACATTATGGACTTGCCCACGCACTTTAAATGGGCAGATAGAAATGTGACTAACGTCATGTCCGATTGAATTCGTTTATAAACATCTATTGACCTTTATGGTCCTCTTTCCATTAACATACATAAACTAATTCTTATGAGAACCATCCAACCGTTCATTAATTTACTTTTTTCTATCTACTCTACCTGTTTACTGAACCATTTTAGTGTATTCAATGGATAGTAGCTTTTTCTCTTCGTATTAAAATGAACTCTAATCGTGAGACATTATTTTTTATGACCATTAAAATCCGTGTGGTATTTTAAACCGTTTTGTATCAGTGTCTCAGAAGTGGACATACATAAAAGGGACCGATTTTAATGTTGACGCTATCAGAAATAAAGCTGTCAATTTAGACATTTCAATTGTTGAATGATATATTTTACCTTTAATTATTTTTTTAGTCACGTTGATTTTAATTTCAACGAATTATTTAATGTTATACTATTTGAATATAATCATCAATTTATGTGATCGTAAATTGGGAAATATGAGCACTTTTGCGGTAAACTTGCTAATAAAATATTTTAATGGAAATTATCGCGATTCGTTTGAATTCCAGACTAATAAAATACCGCCATGTATCATTTGAGAATGGAATCGAACCCATTAAGAGGCGTTAATGTCGAAATAATCCGTTACATCCGCACCTCGGCTCCCCTCGATTAAAATTAGCAACCCAAAGGAAGATGTGGATCAAAATGGGCTCACAGAGATACTACAAAAGATCGGTATTTGTAATAGATACGGTTAGGAGAGGATTAACTCAGGCTCAAGATCGTTAACGATTAGTGGAAACAAATTGTCGGTTTATTAGAATCTCAGTCTCTCCCACACATTTCCTACAGAAGGAAGAAGAAAATCAATTTAAACTGAGATAGAATTAGTAGTTTTACTAGTTATAATTGAAGTGTCTATTAAGTTCATTTTGATTGCTGTTTCATGGCCAAACCCATTGGTGTCAACTTTAAGTCACACAAACTTGTAAGTGAGCCTATCAATTACAGAGCACAATCCACTGCAAGCTGTTACATGGAACAACCCTAACTTTGACAATAACGGTGATCTCACAACGGATGTAGCAGACACAATGCACGACAACAGCACACAAATATTAGCCATTAAATCGGAACTACGATATTGATACCCACCAAATTTCGTCGGAGCTTTTGTGCACAGTTCCGGCGGTAATCGCTTTACAAAGCGGCTGCAGACAAAAAATCCTAGCCAATTCTATTGTTACTGGGTAAAGTTGAAAAGGAATGCTCCCAGGTAGACATGGGGGTGGATCGATCACAATACAGCACGGTGATAATTAATCCAAAGCGTGTTACATGACAGACCATTTCGTTAATAGCGACATTGATACAAATTACCGCATTAATGACATCAGCGTCAACGCATTTGAAATTCCCGATGGGGTGAGAATGTTTCATTTTAAATACCAGACTTACAGAGTTGTCAACGAAAAATAACTTCTCGCTAAGTAAATATTGACTGCACTGTTGCTACTCGAGAGTTATACATAGCTTCGACTCCAAGATTGTAATGCCAGTGGCATTCTTAGATTATTTTTTTGCCGGCGATCCAATGCGCGCCTGTTCGACGTGGGTTCTTGGCGCACTTGAGACCGAACAGGTTTCAACATGGAGACCGAAAACCGGTAAAAAAATCATCACAGGTAATTATGGTAGGCTCGTCGCTTTACAATTCGATATAGAAAATATCGAATGAAATTCCAAATATAATAATATCAAAGTTAGAAAAATTTTGTCGGGAATTTCGCCGGATGCTTAAATAACTGCTGCTCAAAGTTATTCCTAATAATATAACATTCCTTTTCCAAGAAAGGTTTTTTATTTTATTTTCAAACGGTCTCACTATTGTGGGCACTGTCCATTGTAGCGTGCTATTTTCCAACCACTTGTTAGCGAAATTATTAGAAACAATGCATTGTAAGCCAGGTTTGAAACAAAGAAATTCTGCAAGTAGTAAAAAGTAAAGAATACGCGGAAAGCTATAAGGTTTTGTGTTCGTTTTATACCAGGGAAGTAATATTGAAAATTGGTTAAAGTGGTTGACTGAAAATATGTAAACGGTTTGTGGTTAGACGAATTCAATGACAATGTGTACATATCATTCGTACAAAACGGTTAATTCACTATTTACTTCTGTATTAGGTAAACTATGAAAATAATCCCAAAGTAATCAGTGTTATCAAATTAGAGCATATTTACGTAGATACAGAAAAATCAATGAACGATAAGAACGCGACGTGCATGACAAGTTACTGACAAATGCTAGATTTAATGTAAACGACACAGAAAGGCGTACCCCTGAGGCAATATTCCACCCTCTTAATCACTACCCACTGGAATAATTAATAACACCTCAATTAAAATATCAACTAAGCGCTTCCGCCCATGTGATAAAGATAACGTTTACTCGTGAAATTTATAAACTTCTGTATACAATAACATGTTATTACCTTCTTATAATTAGTCAAACTTCCTTCCCTTTTTCTTTCCTACAGATAAACTATATAAATCCTGCAAGGTGTTGACAGTTCGCCAGCTTTTCATTACGCACTTAGTATTAAAACAGCACACCAAGCTCACATACAATGATGACATTACTAACAAGAGACGGAATGATATTGTTTGCACGTTTAATGCAACCTCCAAACACGCCTTTGTGGAGAGATTTTTCTCGTTCTTAGGCCCATTTCTATACAATAGATTAAATAGAAAACTAAGTATCTATAAGTTAAACTATTATAGCTGTAAAAAAATAATAATTGAATTGTTCCAAACCTTAAATTATGCACAGACAGAAGATTTACTTGCTGTCTGCAAATAAAACGCTTACTTTATTTTTGTGTAATTTTTCAATTATGGTACTTACTTTAATTTTACATTACTGTTAATTTATTTATTTGAAATTAGTATTAATGCTCTTTTTAGCCTGAAACACAGGTCCAACCTAGTTCAGGCAATTAATCAACTGTGTTCTTTTGTTTGTTAAGATGCTTTATTTTATTGTATATGTGCCCCCTTTTTATAAATAAACGATTTATTATTATTTATTATTATTATAATGACCCATTAAACGTTATTTTATTTTAATCGTCTACTTTTTATGATTCCCTCTTGTTTGTCGTTGTTTTATTATAGGCCTCGGAGTTCTCATGTTTATTAGTTTCTAAATGACTTTTGTTTATTTTAAGATATTTTATTGCTTCATTATTAAAATATTATAAAAAACCAAATTGGTTTGTGTCATGATTTACAGCTATTTCTTTGTGAAGATTATCACTGATTCTTCTACATAATCCGAAAAAATCTTATGCAACCCAGCAATTTACGTATAACTTAATCGACTCACGAAATGCAATACACCAGCTTAAGTTCCATCAGATATTTATATGGGAATGAGATCTTTGTTTCATGTCAGAACAAGCCGTATTACTAATTAACGCCTTAGGGAGCTAAAACAGGTTTCGCGATTTATCGTAAAACCCAATTTAGAGCCGGCAGGCACGCGATTACAATCTTCTCACGACAGGAAGGCGCGCAAACTCCTCATCTCGAGGGAAATCACGCACGCAACAAACTTTATGGCAACACGTCCCGAGGAGCGATTCGCTCGGGGCGGTCGAAGACGGGCCGCACCACACACAGACTAATTCAAAAGAAATAACAAGACGCGGGCAGTGTCTCTACGCAGTCGGCTCGTAGTATAACATAGTGACAACTTCACGACTCACTCCAGACACAAAACATACATTCAGAGATATATCCTCTCACTTTCACAAATCACGAGTCAAAACCGCGAGAAGCACTGCCCACGGTTTAGGGCTAATGATCACTGACCGTGGTGGAATATGGCTGCAGGCTCAGGCGGATCCCATCCTGAGCGAGACGTTCTCGAAGCAAACGCTTCAGTTGCATCCGAGGTATCTTCACTAGCTCTGCTTTCCCTTCCTCATACTCGTCAACGTACTTTGCCGGTTCCACTGCTGCTGTCGCCTGCTCTTTCCTTGCTTCTTCCTCACATCTACAAGAGTCCCGAGCGGCGGCTGCCTCTTCCAAAGTAAAATAAACAGCCGCCGCTCCTTCTTCTCTCAAAGATCTGACTGAATGAAGCAATCGTTGACGATGAGCAGGGTTCAGGACACCAATAGCATCCAAGTCTGGTTCTCCTACTTGTTTGCATATTTCTAAGTCATCATATCCGTTATCAATAAAACTTTCCGCGTATTGGCCCAAGTGGAGCGATCGCAACCACTCGACGACGATGTTGCCGCTCGCAGACGAGGCCATGTCGCGTCAAAATACTGTGAGCATTACAAGGCGTGCTCGCGGCGCGGTGGTCGGCGAGAAACTGGCGGCCACGCTCCCCTTTGCCCCCCTCTCCCCTCTATAAGCCGCGGTCGCCGCCCCTAGTACTTGGTGCTTTTGCTTTTTGACATTTTGTAGCTTAATCGTTTCGTTTCATAGAGAGGTGCGCGTCGCACCACGTGATAATCCGAATTAATTTCTCAAATGTCATTATGATATGCGATATGACATTTGTCGTTATTTGCTGTCTTATAAACGCGTAGCATATTTTAAAGATATCTAATATTTGTTTACGTAACTAAACGTCAGATTAATGGGAAAAATAGGGTCACAAAGTCAATATAATATGGGACAGCGGGTGGTCGCTGTGTCGAATGATATATGCGTAGTTTTATTTATTCATCACTGAGGCGCCTCTATTTTGTGAATTGAACTGCATTTAATTTGATTCTGCCCTCATTTTGTGTTCAAATAGAACTATTTTGGTTTTTATAAAAAATTACGATATTGCGTCTTCTGTTTTTTTATTTTATTTAATGTTTCATGGCAAAGACAATATTTTATCTTTTTTTAGGCAGCATTTTACATTCGAATGACTTACTTGCTTTACTCAGGTAACCAAATAAAATCTCTGGCTAGGCTAACTACTTTTACTATGTAGGACTTCGATCAATAATATACATGTACATTTTTGATCGAAGATGTAGGACTAAATGACATAACATTAATGCACTTGTAAATCCTAACTATTTTTAGGGTTCCGTACCTCAAAAGTTAACTTAACGTTAACTTAACGTTAACTTAAAAGACTTAACTTTGTTGTCCGTCTATCTATCTGTCAAGGCACTTTATCTCGGGAACACGTGGAGGTATCAGAAATTAAAACCATATACTCAAGTTTGCAGCTGTCCTTTAAAGCTGTGAAAAAATCAACCCAATCTATGGCCGTTTATGTTACAAACTTATATAACTTTTCGAATTCATTTCGATTTATTTTCGATTCGTATTATGTTTTCGAAAACAAATTGTTGTATTTTCTTTTAATATTTTTATACCCCCAAAACTTGACTGGTAGAGAATGCCTTATGGCATTAAGTCCGCCTATGTACCACTATTGTACATGAAGTTTAAATACATAAATAATTTGTAACCTACGGTAGGCGAGTTCGACTCGACTCTTTATGAATGGATGTTTGTTACTCTTTCACGTAAAAACGAATGTTGGTGGTGATACTGTACTGAAATATAATATATATACATTATATTATAAATACAATGAGGCTGCTCATTTGATCTGATTTTGTGTGAAACCTTGGCGGTAAGCTAGTCAAAGCAAAAGATGAAACACATACGACAAATCTCACTCATCCCTACATTAATCATCTTAGAACGTGCCATACCTGTCTGTTTACTTACTAAAGCTAATTAACCACAAACGACGAAGGAGGACAAAATTTACTTTTGCCAAAGCTGTTATTCATTAAACTACTTGACCTGTTTTATCTCATTTCGGAAGCTGCAACTAAATGAACGAACTTGCTTTAAATAAGTTTGCATAAAGCCAGCGATGCGGGCTGAAGATTGTTCTCTATTTTGTTTATTGTCTACACTATATAAATATTTTGTTAGTGTTTTGTTTGAGTTTAGAACATTTCACTGTCTTTCTGCTTTTGAGTCCCAGGTGGAGCTAAGTATTATTAGATCTTTTCTATGCGAACCCGGGATTGTGACGAAGAAGAAAACAAGAAATTCTACCATAATAATATAAATGCGAATATTTGTAAGGATGTTTGTTACTCTTCGCAAAAACCACTAAATGGGTTTTAATGAAACTTTACAATAATATTACATATCAGAATAACACATAGGCTACAAATCATAAAGATAATATTGTATATTCTATCACAACATGAGTAAAACCGCGGGGCGCAGTTAGTAATATATATAGATAGAGAGACAACTCTACCTGCCTTTCGGAATGAAAGGTGTTATGTTATCTTTGCTTTTCAAATCAAATGAAATCACATAAAATCATTTATTTGCATAAATGATTTTCAGGCTTTTATTTTCTCAATAAACATGAAAATGAGTCATTTTACAATTTAAATCCTTCTGAAGTTACTACATCAATTTCCTGGCCTTGTCTATTTCTTTCCACCTCGTTTCTAGCCTTATTATATTTTATAACAAACTAGCTGTCTTGCGCGGTTTTACCCGAGTTTTTAGTTGCTGCTCCACTCCCGAGGGTAGTAGCATGATGTTGTATAGCCTACATTACTTCCTGATAACGTAGCTTCCTATTAGTGAAAGAATGGTTAAAATCGGTGCAGTAGTTTTGGAGCCTATTCAATACAAACAAAACTTTTCTCTTTATTATATTAATTAATTATATATATATGTATATTAATATATAAGTAAAATAGTAAGATAAATGTAAAAAAGTTGATATTCAGACGAATACATAACCTCATTTTAAAACTGAAAAAAATAAAAATAAAATAACTTTTTCCAATATCTGCTTTTATTGACCTATCCCAACCGATTACCTTGACTCTAAAATTATGACAATGTTTTAAGTAAACTACAACATAAGAAGGTATCAGTCCCTAAACGCTTAAGAATAGGAAGTCAATGAACCCTAAAAGGTCAGGTCACAGGTAGAAACCAGTCCCACACAAATATTTAATTAACGATTGTAAAGTATCGGTAGGTATTACTTTCCTATTAGGGGAATTCCATAATTCGGAGAAGCCTTGACATTGAGAATCATTGATTAATAAACTCGCAAGAATGCTCCTATTATTGCATGAAGTTTACTTATTTTGATCGCCAAGAAAAAATGCAGTGTTGCCGTTTAAAAGGTAAACGTGTCAGTGTAATTTGAGCTTTATCTCTAGACTGGCAGAACCTATAGTAGAACAGATCTGCAGACGTTTCTTAAAGGTAGCATTACGTAACATTAAGTTGACTTCTTGCTTTCTTTACTGTACGAAAGTGAGTTTGTTTGTTTGTTACGTGTTCATGTCTAAATAGCTAAACGGATTTTCATGAATTTTGGTACAGAGATAGTTGGGACCTTGGATACGGACATAGGCTAAAAAAAGGGAGAAAAAGGGAAGAAAATTTGATGATCATTTTTTTTTTCGATCATCACGCGGTTTAAAGTTAGCGTTAGCCCAAAGTAACTATGCCACGCGGCCGAAGTCGCGGGCGAAAGCTAGTTTACCATAAAGCTGCTGAGCTTTTTCCCAACTATGTTGGGGTTGGTAACCAGATGCAGCATAGTACCAGGAATTTACATAGAGTGACTGCCTATATGACCTCTATAATCTAGTTAGTACTGGGTAATACAATACCTCTTGGTAAGACTCGTTGTCAGTCATTCGGGCCACAGATTTCCTGTAACTACTTTCAAAGGTTCATAAATGACACACGAGACCAACGGTTTAGTAGGTATCCATGGACCAACCTAGGCAAGTTTGGCTGAAGATTGACCCGAGCGGTTGTTATTTTTTGGCCACGAGTACTACTCTGCGCTTTACCAGACTCATTAACCGACGCGACGATCGCGATCGCGACGTCGTAAACTGCTTCCTATGACGTCGCGGGATCCAGGCAGTAGTCGCTAGTAGACTTGGGCAGAACCGAAGACATCTGACTAGACGTGGAGATGGCCGATGAAGTAAGGCTATGACTGAGTAGTGGCCAAGCTTAGACTTACAACTTAGGTACTTCTTAAAGCTCGTTGGGTCGTAGTAGCCTTCTTTTTTGTTTTTTATTTCGGATAGGATATCATCAAATAGCTTTTTCTGCTCTTTGCGGAGCGGAAGGGTGTGTCAGACTTTTACTGACTAAAATCCATCAATGTTCCTTCTTTTGTCCTTTGTGTTCCGGGGCCACCGTATCTCTTTCTAACAACCCGCAACCCGCAGGCATGGCCTAGGCGTTCCTTCTGTTTTGCTGAAATCTCTTTGAGGCGAGCGTGGAACACGAACACACCTTCGACATGGTCAGTCGTGACTAGACGGACAGACGGTGAGCTACGCATTGCTTACCATCCACAGACCTACGTTTACGGTTGTGTCTACGTTGGCCAGGAGTCGTTTCGCGGCACCCGACGGCCAAAGCGTCTCCCGTGGTTGGTGGATTGGTTTTAAGGGTCTTAGTAGGCTAGACCATCATTAACATGTAAAATTAAATACCTACTTTTAACTAACTATACTCTAGTTGCGTGGCTTACATAACCGTCTCATTATATGTATAATTATGCAGGAAATGGATAAGCAGCCTGATATCCGCAGTAATTAGGGATGCGATATTTATGCACTTTGATGTTGTGAACGTACAGGATGCTACTAGCATTCCGGTTTAATTGATTCTAAATCATCTAGTAAGCCGAATATTGGGTAATAGCGATATTTTTTAAGCTTAATAGCTAAATATTTTGATATTAAAAGGATAGGTGAAATGGGTGGTCACATTGAGTGGTGATAAGTGACCGCGGCTAAAGCTAAATTTTGACCTAGAATTTTGTGAACCTAGACAATTAATCAAAACTATCCCACTTCAAAACAATCTTCAACAGAACTAGAAACTAATAACAAATTAAAAGTTCATTATGTAGTTTGTTGAAAACAATAGTTACTTGTCACAGTTTATTAGTCGGAACTGAACTAACTCAACAGTGCGGTTTCGTTGAACGTCAAGATTTACCACGACTGAAGCGACATGACCGTAGTAATTTGGTACTAAGTTTCCTGCGAATATTAAAGCGAACTATGACCCATGCAACTCTGACAAGGAAGGGAGAAGATTACAAAACATCACGCCTGTAAACCGAGTGGTTTCGCAGAAATGTATAAAAAAGTACACCCACATTTTTTTGCAGTATTTTTTAAGTTCCAGGTTATAGGTAGCGAGTCTAATGTGAGTCTAATGTCATCAACTGAGTACAAATCCAGACAGGTATTCATGATCCGGGGCAACAGAAAATAGCAAGCAAGACAAGCGACGACAGGCCGTGTCGAAGGCGCGTCCTTGTTCCACGTGCGCCTCAAAGAGATGTCAGCAAAGCAGAGGGGCCTGACGGGGCCACTGCGTGCTCCGGTTGCGGCTTGTTCGAATGAAGGAAGGAACATGGATGGGTTTTAATCAATAACAGTCTCATAATAATATGAAAAAGAGGAGAGGCATGGAACAGGTTATTGTTGAAATTAATGACACAGACGCAAAAACTACATTAATCTTTTCCATAATCTGTCGAAGGCAAGGTGGGCGCGTAGCTCATATTAGGTTTAACAGCTCACAGCCCTTTTATTAAGCAGGCTGCCAATACCTTTAATTTAGATGCATGCAATGCTATTGTAATTGTAGATGATACGTACTATTAATGCGTTTGTGTGCATTTAGTTGTGCATTCGGATTTAGAATAAAGGAAAATAACAGTTTTTTGTGATCACTGATTGAGTTTTGTTTTTATTAAAGCACATCCTCGACCCCCGTACAATTCAACGCATAGGTATATTAACACAACGTTTTAAATGCGTAACATTGAGTTCTATTGTATAACGTGCTTTTTTACCAAGAAAAAGTCGTTTTCTAGCATTTTTGTTTTTGCGTAAACAGTTATCTAGTTTAAGTAGAGAGCTGGTTGACGGCTCCATAAAGCTGGTTTAAACCCTAAACAGTTTAACTCGCTGAAAACCCATTTGATTGAAGGGTACCAGTTTCTGGACTAGTCATTATGGGATATCATTATTTATTTACGGTTCAAATAAGCAAATTAAATACTAGACGAGCCAAGATCTCATGGCACGCTTTTAAAACGATAATATACGAAACTATAACAAGAGCGAGATTTTTTATTCAGATAAAATGAAAATTAATAACTTATGTAGCTTAACGTGATATTCGCTAACTCGGCAGATAAACTAGATTATTCCAACCTAGTTTTCCGCGCTCGCTCCGATACAGATACTAAAATTATAGAAGCGCCATACCGCGTTTTTATGAAGTTAATATATTTAATTATAACGAAAATTGTTTTTTTTTACAACAAATTCTTATAGTTTACCTTGTAGTAAGAACTATCGCGAGTACCTACTACTAACGCCATCTGGTACACTAAATCGAAATTAAACCCTGAAATTTCAAAGCTTTAGCTTGAAGGTGATGTATTAAGTACGTTACATCAGCATACAAAAACCAACCTAGTTACTATTTACTTAATGGTAGTTTTAAAAAAAGTAATGTTATTCGTAATTTCAAATGCTTAAACTTGTAGTGTACCACATTAAACCAATGAATGGTAGGTACGGCCGAGTTGATTAAATAAATGCGTCAGCAGAATCCTACACTTTGGAATGTTTATTGATAAATGAAACTTATCGACTCGAGAAGAAGATGCATCACGAATTTCGTGTACTATATTATTACTTTGAAGTTTCTTCGAAAGCCTTTGTAGGTTACTATTATAAAAAATATGTACTAGCTGTGCCCAGCTAACGTTGCAATGCACCTATTAGTACTCCACTCTACCCTGCCTACCCTGCCTACCATGCCTACCTTACCTACTCTGCGGTTCCGCCCACGTATACTGGGATATTATACATATCAAACTTTCTTTTGAATAACTTTATCTATTGCTGAAAACTGCATTAAAATCGGTTGAGTAGTTTAAAAGGTGTTAGCGAATAGACAGCAGAAGCAACTTCATTATTTTAAACTATGTAAAGAAGATTAAAACCTCTTACCTTTTGTGATAAACGTTTATTGTATAAATTACTAATATTATAAAAGCGAAAGTGAGTTTGTTTGTTTGTTATATCTTCACGCCTTAATGGCTAAACTGATTTTGATGAATTTCTGTACAGAGAGAGTTGTGACCCTGGAGACGGAAATAGGCTAACTTTTTTTTTAAAGTGGGTTATGAAGGAGACAGAGGGAAGGAAAGGGAAAACTTAGCTTTGCTATTACAATCAATAAGGCGCAAGGGCAAAAATTACAGGTAGCAGGAACCTGCAAATCAGGAAAGGGGAACTGTGTTACCCCGAATTTAACGCGTGCGAAGCCGCGGGCAAAAGCTAGTGGAAAATAAATAAAGTCATCATCAAGACATATTTTTTTCGTTTTTAATTCCAGTGTAACATGGCGTCGCTTTGTATAGATTTCAGGTACCTACAATAAGAGATCTGCATTAACTGGATTTAACAAGTATTTGTATAAGTAATATTTGCAAAATACAGCCACTTCTAGTAATTTTACAGATATGATTTAACTCGAATGAAGTAGTCCATGAAATTATGTTAGAATCTGCACTTTGATATTGCATTGTAGTTCCATTCGTTAAATGTCGTTTATAATTTTATTGTCCAATACCACCTGCATTTGTAGTTTGTGTATCCTGCTAAACAATAATTGGGTAAAATTAATTCACAAATGTCCTTTTTTTGGTATTGTTCGTCGTGTCGTTGAGCTCCTTGGGTTATGAGTTGAGCTACACGATAACTGACAAATGCTTGCACTGACTGGACAGGTCCACTCAATCTGTGTGGTGCTTTCTTAAAAAGACCATTTCAGACACTATCTGCATAGTCTTCATGTAAGTTGACCAAGATTATTTTGTCTGGACCTCAAAAGAGACTATGACCTCTGAGTTTGTTTCGGCTGTTTCTTCTCAGAGTAGTCGGGTACGAAACACCGGCCTCATCTAGTCTTAAAAAAAAAATGACGTGTAAAAGTGTTTGTGAAAACCTACTTGCAAAATAAACATCATTTATCATTTATCAAGATATTGATTTATTTTTCACTAGTGTGTCCTCGGCCAGGAAGTGCTTAAGCCGATTTTTTTTTCACTTAGTTGAGCAGTAGGTTTAGTTAGTTTATTATATAGTGTGAGCAATATGTGTTTAGCTGCAATAATTTCTGCATAAATTATTTTCTTTTCGGGGTTCTGTTTTAGTATGCTACTGTAATGTCCATAGAATTTAGTTTTGTTCAGGTGTGTATAAGCGAAGACTTATAATAGGGAATATTACGCAAACCTCGGCGCAGAGGGCGCCACTAGCACATGCAGTAAACAAACCGTCATGTGCGCAATCGCGTATCCAGATATTCTGTGAAAATATGTCAAAGTGTTAATTATTTTGGTATAACTTACCTATCTGTACTTTAATTATATATATTATGGCGTCCTACGGCCATTTACGTCTCGGCAAAAAACTTTTTACTGCTTACGCTAGTGCTGCGCCCTTGCGCCAGAATTTTGCAGTAATATCCCCTATTGGCTGTTAGTCTTTCATGCAAAGTTTTGTTATGTTCTTTTTAGCTGTAAGTCATGTTTAATAAATAAATAAATGAATAATATTCTAAGTCTGTGGTCTCTTAGAGCTGTGAAAAAACCTTCAAGTCTACGTAGTAAAAATATATGATTGTTTATGTCGTAAGTTTATTCGGTTCCCTCGGTGCCCGAGTCCGACTCGCACTTGGCCGGTTTTTAGTTTTTAAAGTAGATACTTTAAAAACTAAAAACCGGCCAAGTACATCATATTATTGTGGCGACTTATAGAAGACTCTAAAGATCTCTTTAGAGTTTAGAATTATAAAAAAAAGTGTACCCCTACATACGGTACGGCATGATTGGTAGTAAAAATCAGCGCTGCCTTCTATATGAGGTTCACAGAGTTAGGCCATGGAAAGAAAACAAACAAAATTTTAAAAATTACTCCAAGTGATTTAGGAAAAATTTAAAATTAACTTAATTAAAGGCCTAAATTAACTATTCTATCAAAATAACACTAAATAAATCAAAAGCGTCTTGGCAGGTTGCCAACAATAAAATAAGTACATATTATGCACCCATTTCTCGAAGTAAAATAGATAATACAATTGTTAATAACCCTAAAGATATTTCAGACGCATTCAACATGTTCTTCATTGATCAAATAAAAAACTTACCTGAAGCATCATTTGAAACACGTGATTTACACGACAACCCTCCACACGATATTTATCAGTAATTTATCAGTTGTACATACAAATAAAACTCGCTACATAAAAGTTGTTATAAAAACAACTATTTGTACAGTACCAACATTCCAAAATAGATATCCTTACTAATATTATAAAAGCGAAAGTGAGTTCGTTTGTTACGACTTCACGCCTAAATGGCTAAACCGATTTTGGTACAGATATAGTTGGAATCCTGATGACGGCAATAGGCTATTTTTTTTAAAAAAAGATTGAGATATGTGGGAGAAAGAGGGGAATAAAGGGAAAACTTAGCATTGCTATTACAATAAATAAGGCGCTAGGGCAAAAACTACACGTAGCAGGTACCTGTAAATTAGGAGAGGGGAACTGTATTACCCCAAATTTAACACGAGCGAAGCCACAGGCAAAAGCTAGTATTCCATAATAAAATAAATGATCTAATTTCATTTCATTTGATACATGTAACTGAAAAAAATGTTTACGTACATAACAGTGTGATCAGTTTATCTATATAATACATATTAAAAATGATATTTTTGTATAAGAAATTCTGAAAAAAATTGGGTTTGTACAACGTAATACAAAACAAAACGAAATTAGGTTTGAAAAGGATTTGATATTTGGTTTTTAAAATATTTTTTTTTATTTAATTGTAGTTTTCGCCAAACTGAACCAACATATTTATTTTTCATTAAAATAATTCTGTTCTTCTTATTCTTACGACTCTACGACAATCTAAATTGCGTCAGCCAAAGAATTCTGTTTATTTTTTAAATTGCATTTTGGATTGATGAAATGAATACCTGGTATTCGATTGTGCGTTAATCCCTACTTGAATATAAGTAATAAATAACAAATGTATTTAGTTAAATTTACCGCATGGCCATGAAACTTCCGCTAGCGGTGCTACAAAAATTACATTACATTTCATTTACATGTAATGTAATTGAAAAATAACTTAACTTCTCTATTTCTTTGTATTTATCACTATAAACCAACAAACACTTTAACTACAACAATAAAATGAAACACAAACAACATAAGCTAAACGCAGATGTCCCAACTAGTTGTCTAACGACGCTACAAATCTCAGTGAACTATTTCCTTACTATACATTATTTCGTTTTACGTCCAATTTCCATAGTCGGTGAGCGTGAACAATTTAATGGACCAAAAGATTGCTCCTGCTCGGCCTACGAAAAGGTTTTTTTAAAGTATAACTAGTTTCTCTTGGAGCATCGCTGCTCTGGATTTAATAGAATATTTTTCTGTGAATGGACCGGACTGAATGACTGTAATCATTTGGTTGTTTACTGACGTACTTTAGGTAAGGTAGTTATTTTGATTTGTTTTTAAAGAAAACGTAAATAAATATAGGTTACTAGCTTTCGCCTGCGACTTTGTCCGCGTGACATACTTTGGGCTAACGCTAACTTTAACCCGCGTGATGATCGAAAAAAAATATATTGCGCCCCCTTTTCTTCCCTCTTTCTTTCCTTTTATTTTTTTTAGCCTATGTCCGTCTCCAGGGTCCTAACTATCTCTGTGCCAAAAATCATCAGAATCGGTTTGGCCATTTAGGCATGAAGAGGTAACAAACAAGCAAACTCACATTCGCTTTTGTAATATTAATTATTTTAAGGATGACTGATCAGTGTTATTCATGCAATAGTTTTTAATCAATACAAATACAATACAATACAAAAAGTTTATTTTCTCTCTCACATAGAAATATACAAGGAATAATATTTACATAATTCAAAGTGTAAATCGGTGGACTATAATCTATGAGAGAGACTGGTTTCTGTACTAGGAGACCTGTATGACAGATTACCAGCCTCTCCAGACTCCGGAAGTGGGTAACAGGTACTAGGTGTACATCATTCCAGTTAAGTGAATTTAAATTTAAATTAGGTAAAACTGGGTGAAGTGTGTCTGTTGTGAGGATTAAGTATATGAGGGTGTGAGAATCGGGTGTGTGAATGTGTATATGAGGGTGTGTGTGGGGAGGTGAGGGTGTGTGTTGTGTGGGTAGTGTGTGTTGTGTGGGTGTGTGTGTTGTGTAGGTGTGTGTTGTGTGGGTGTATATGTGTGTATGTGGGTGTATGTGTGGGTGCTGGTGTATGAGTGTGTGTGGATGTGGATGAGTGTGTGGGTGATGTCAAGTAGTATGAAGTAAGACTAGGATGGGACTTAAGTAAATTTTCTGTTTCATCGTAACTGAGGGACTTTAACTAAGTGGTTAAAGCCCTTTTACAATTGACTTTTGTAAGTGGGTAAATTGCAAGCTTCTTATTTATTTTATTGTATCCACATAAAAATTCAAAAAAATTGCGTGAGAAAGCAGTGTTTCGCTTGGTAAGCGTTTGGCATCATCAGCAAGGAGTAGAGTAATAAGCAGAAGATTTTTGTTTCTTTTTTCGGGAACTGTTCCAGTTTGACCAGATGCTGATCATTTTTATGGTTCCTTACCTCAAAAGGAAACAAAACGAAAGCCTTATAAGATCACCTTTGTTACCCGTCTATTTAGACCATTTATGTCGGGAGCACATAGAGATTTCGAGTTGAAATTAAAACCGTATCCTCAAGTCTATGGTCTTTTGCAGCTGTGAAAAAACCTCCAAGTCTACGCAGTCAAAAGATATGATTGTTTATGTCGCAAGTTTGTGTGGAACCCTCAGAGCGGTTTTTAGGTTTTAAAGTATCTTGGACGTAAGTTTGAGTTACTAGTAGATATCATGGTGGGAGGATTTGTTAGCTCAACTGTGCTTTAAAGGGTGTGGTCTCTCCATGTTGTGCCACACGTTTAACATCGTAGTTTTTTGAATTAGATTAGTACTCCTCAGGGAGGCTCCATGCCCACCAGACAGGATATGTCTCTGATATGTATGAATTACCCGAAGTTTCCACAGAATGTAAAACCAGTTTATACTGGTTTTGTTTCCACCTACGAGCCGCCTACTATATACAACGTAATACGAAAATGTCCACACAAATAAAGACTTTCACCCAAAAGAAACTCCATTTCTTTCACAGAAACTCAACCAATATAACAGCTAAATAATTCAAAGCCGCGTTGATTTCACGAAAAACCCTATTACGCACTAATACATCCTTCCCAAAATCACTGGTGCCCTTAGGATGTAGATAAATGTTCGTCTTCCTTCGACCTGACACTTTTGCTGGACTTCGAGGCGAATAATGACCTCGTACGGGCTTTTCCCTTTACTATTTGTGTGTCCATTTAGGTCAATTGGGCTTCGACGGCTTTGTGCATATTTCTTGACTCCAACACACGCTTGAAAGCTTTTCTGCTTTGAGTCAGGAGTCGTCATTTTATTGACGTTTTTTGTGTGTGAATGACCCATATAACGTACTCATTATCTGGATTTTCTTTTGGATTTTATTTCGAAATGAAAAATTATGAATGAATGCACTTTATGAATGGATTTTAAAGGATTAATATGTGAAGTTAAATTCAATAGAAATATGAATTATTAACAAAACTTAAAGCGATGCTACAGTTTAAATAATATTAATATTCATGGTTTCCCATGAACTGGTCTGATTGATGTTAATTATACTTCAATAATTAAAAAACTCGAGAATTTATTATTAACAAAATATTGTATTTAATCAATTACGCATACATTCATATTCCACCTTTACCTATGAGGCTCTTCGATTTTCTAGTAAGATTTAAAGAAAACGAATTAAAACCGAAGAAGTGTTACAACATTAATTTTGATTAAATTGAAAAAAACAAACTTGAATATTATATAGATTGTGTTGCAGCATTGCTCTTGCTGAAATAAATTAGCTTAAATCATTAAGCTAGTTTGGTCATTTAGTTTGACATTGATCTGCTAATTTTCAATATTTTTTTACTGACGTGCTACCCAAACTAATACATCAAGTCATTTACCTCAATTACTGAAGGAGAGAACCATTCTGCTAATATTATAAATGCGAGTGTTTGTGAGAATGGATGTATGGATGTTTGTTACTCTTTCACGTCAAAAAGGCTAAACGGATCTTGATGAAATTTGACACAGAGGTAGATTATAGTCTGAAATAACATATATAGAATACTTTTTTTTCGATATCACGTGGGGGAAGCCGCCGGCGCCAGCTAGTAAATGTATAAACCACTCATCAAATACATAGCTCATATATTTTCTCATCTCTCCTCAAAAAACACTAAAATATCAACACAAAACCCGGCAAAAAACCTCAACGTCTTCCGGACCTGGAATCTTCAAGTAAAAGAGGTTGGATCAAAATAATATCCCAGCTACGTGGAGGCATAAGTAGCCGTTACCTTAAAGCCTGCACATTTAATTTAATGGGCCAGGCAGCGTAGTCCGAGGGGTTTAGTTTTACACCGGATATTATGAGGAATCTTGAAACTTAGAGTATGTAGGTAGACGGATAGAAGCAGCTTTGTTGCTTTATTATTTTGGTATATAGAAATAGTTGTAGCAGCTTATTTGATGATTGATCGTAGGCGACAGTTGATCTTAAACTGCGGCTCTGTGGAATTGTTAAAAGGATAGTCAGGCATCATGTTAATTATATTATTTACTAGCTTTCGCCCGCGGCTTCGCGTTAAATTCGGTATAACACACCAAGCAAACCTGCAGTTTTTGCTCTTGCGCCTGATTGATTTGTAATAGCAACGCTAAGTTTTCCCTTTTTTTGCCTCTTTCTCCCTCACATCCCACTTTTTTCAAAAAAAAGTTAGCCTATGTACGTCTCCTGGTTCCCAACTATCTCTGTACCAAAATTCATCAAAATCGGTTTAGCCATTAAAGCGTGAAGAGGTAACAAACAAACAAATAAACAAACAAACAAACTCACTTTCGCTTTTATAATATTATATAGTAAGGATAGTAAGGATTAGTAAGGATTTATTCATTAAATGCACAATATACAAAAAAGTTACACGCTAGGCTTATAACTAGTGAGTACATGACCCTGTTAGGGCGCAGCAAAATGACTTAAAACTAATAAAATTATATTGCAGAATATTTCACGTATGGTAGGAACTTTCACAATATTATATTAATTAAACTTATATCTAGCCATAAACAACATAAACAAAATTCATTAAACTTATATCTAACCTTAAACATTTAGCACATACATAATTATATTTTAATATTGTATTTTAACTTTAGATCTTCTATAAATTCTTGGATAATATAGTAAGCTTTATCTAACAGCAATGACTTTAACCGGGCTTTAAATATTAACAATGTTTTTGTGGACCGTATATTTTCAGGCAATTTATTGTCATATCAGTTACAAGATGAGTGGAACTTAAAGCCATTCCGAAAAGTTCTATGGAGACAAACAGGTTATTTCCTCTAATCAAAGTTAGGTGTTACATAATCTTGAGGGCTAAAATAGGCGCTTTAGCAGAATCATAATCCATGAATATTATAAAAGCGAAAGTGAGTTTGTTTGTTTGTCACGTCTGCACGCCTAAATGGCCAAACCGATTTTGATGAATTTTGGTACAGAGATAGTTGGGACCCTGGAGACGGACATAGGCTTTTTTTAAAGAAAGTGAGATACGGGGGAGAAAGAGGGAAGAAAAGGGGAGAGAAAGATTTTTTCTCTCCCCTTTTCTTCCCTTCCTTTTTCGAACAACACGCAGGTTAAAGTTAGCGTTAGTTAGTAGTAGTAGTTAGAAGTCGCGGGCGGAAGCTAGTAAGATAATAATATGAATTACGTTAAAATTCTTAAAATAGTCACAGACACAGGTAACTTGTATGAACTGTGAACTTTGTGACCGTTTTACGAATGGTTATATTAATTCATATTATTACCCTATTATAATAAAATTCTAATTAAGCGGCCATTTTAGGCCCCCAAGTCTAAGAATATTATAACCCGATAAAGAGCCTACAGAGCCTAGTTCCGAGTCTGGATATTAGTGTATGTTTATAAATGTACCCACGGTAAAGAAAAAGTTTTTTTTCAAAAACTTTCTCCTTAATGACTCAGTAGCAACACGGATGTTCAAATGGTCGTTGCTACTGAGACACTGTGCCCGGTTAATGGCAGACGGGTCATACCATATCATATGGAACTTAGTAAAAATGGGTTCACGGTACACCACTCACGACTGTCTTTACTTTTTCACGTGATAGACGCGTGATTTTTTTTATAGTTCGTTTTTTGTGTGCAGCCAGTACCTTGAAAGAATATTATATACTTACCTATAAAATTCTTGTGTCATAGTTTTAGTTGTCATACTCCTCCAAAACGGCTTGAAAGACTTTTTGAAATTTCGAATGTAATTCGGTAAGTCAGAAAATCGTGATTTTTTTTTTGCTGAGCAGCGGGTGAAACCGCTGGGCACAGCTAGTTTACTGTAGGCGTTCATCAGCTTTGAGTGGCAATACAGTTAGAAATCTCAGTGGGATATTCCATAATCAGAATTTGCTTGGCAATTAGTTGATCTGTGATTAATGATCTATTAATTGGCAAACCGTACTCTCTAATTCTGGATGCTATTATACTGTAGTAGCAATGATTACGTTTTGTACTAAGGAAGTAGTATATTCATAACTACAGAAATATCCCTTCAAATAAATTTCTTTCGACTTTAAATCACAATAAACTAGCTGTGCAATTTGTAATACACGTTCACTTTGGACCAGAGATTCAAGTTTAACAGCAAACATTGCCAACCAGGATGGCACGGTTGGCGCAGTGGCTAAGCTATCGACTGCTGCGCTGCGTGGCGTGGGTTCGATCCCAGAACAAATATTTTTATGTACAGATA
Organism: Ochropleura plecta; assembly: GCA_905475445.1. NCBI lineage: Eukaryota > Metazoa > Arthropoda > Insecta > Lepidoptera > Noctuidae > Ochropleura > Ochropleura plecta. The sequence continues at coordinate 11,454,099 of FR997731.1, read as the reverse complement.
GTTGTTCGGGTCTGGCTGTTTGTGTATGTGACGTTTGTAAATGCACCCACGACACGATACAGCAGAAGTAGGGAATGCAATCTCGTACGAGATTTCCGCCTAGCGAGATCTCGCGAGACTCAAAACCCAGTCTCGCGAGATCTCGCAAATTACGGGATCTCGCGAGATTGAGAGAATCGCAATTAAAACATATGCAAATGCTTGTTTTAAGAACTAGTAATTGACATGATATGTAATTAAACAGAAACTGCGTTGCTTAGTTATAAAAATAATGGAAGTTTTATTTTAAAAATCAATCATCAATCGAGTACTTATTATTTTGTCTCTAACTCTAATAACATTTGTTTATGTCTATAATTATTATACCTACTGTAGCTAATCAGTTCAAATTCTTACAACGTTGGTAACAAAACAGTCCTTTGTAAATTATTACTTTAGTTTCAATAATTAAGAGTAATAGGAACATTACTTATGGTAAATAAATACAACAAAACAAAAACTTAACTTCACAAGTTGTTAAATAAATGTTGTGAGATGGTATTAATCAAATAAAAAAAGTTTAAAGTGGAAGTAAGATGAAGTTATCAAGGTACGGAAAGGCAAGTTAGTTTGTCTGAAAATGGCTTCTCAAAAAACACATCATGTCGAGGAGAGTATCATCTGACAGACGACTTCTGATTTTGCATGCCAAATACCCTGCTGCAAAAAAAGCTCGTTCTGCGGCCGCACGGCCGGCCAGGATTCAGTAAATTCAGTTCGCGCGCAGCCGCGCTATGAAATACACGTCGTCACGCTGCATTTGTCGATCTCGTTATCTCGCGAGATCTCGTACGAAATTTGACGAGATACAATCTCGTAAAATATGGCCGGGATCTCGCGAGATCGGGATCTCGGCGAGACGAGATTGCATTCCCTAAGCAGAAGTGTGGGGGACAACGTTTAAAAAAATCCAGTCCATTAAATAAATTATTAAGGTAACATTGACTCTCTACACCGGAAATCGTAGTTGACTAAGTTCTTGGCACCATTTGGAGTTTCTTTGAAAAGTTATTCGTTACAAAATTACTGTTACTGTACAAAATTAGAATGCTTCGCGTCAGTTAACTTCGCCCAACTCAAATTATTGCTACTTTGTACATCTGAAATAACTCTTTAATTGTTTGAAACTGTATAATAGGCTTTCAAGCCACAAATTCATTTAATTCTGTCTTCAAATATTGTAACAAATCAAAATTAAGAATTATTCAAAGACAATTTAGGCTGAAATTCACATCAATTTATTTGAGTTACAAAAATTTCTCTTTTTTAAAGAGCACTAGTTAATTGGTAGGCACTTGTTTTGAAGTATGTGAGGTGTCGTCAAGTAAAAGGAAACACGTTTGATCTAGACAAGCGTTTATTGTCGACTACGTACAGGTTACAATGATGCTTATTACTAAGTACATTTACTACTTCAGTTTACACAACACAGTAAACATCTAATACTACCAAAAATATTTATTTCAACCCGCACCAGGAATCAAACCCCAAACCCTTCACTCACAGACACAGACTAATGAAGCGATCACGGTATTTTGTCATTCATTACTATGCAGGCTATTTTTGCATGTGGATAAATGACAGCGCGTTGTGTCATAGACACGGGAGGCGGATCGCTCCCTGTGATGACCCGACGTCCGACCCCTAGGGCAGCGTGTGTCAACTAGAGATGTGGTCGTTGCCAGAGGATATCGATACTATTTAATTTTTTTTTTGCATTTTTGGTAGTTTTTTTTTCACATGATATTTTAACCTATTCCTCAGGTTACTTAGCTACTTTTAAAGTATAAATTGAGATTTTAAACTAATAATACCTACGTATGAATTTCCACGATTAGCATTTTTTTTTAAATAAATTTTACTTTTAGACTCATAGACTTGTTCAAATTCAAATAATTTTATTTTTAGAACATAGGTAAAACCAAACACAGATACAGATCATGTCATATTAATAAAATGAACGCTATGTTGTGAGGGCGCTATAATTCTGTGGATTGGTTAAAAAAATATAAACAAGTCTGACACTGAGATTTCGCTCCACCCACAGCGGAAAAATTCATTTGATGATTTTCCATCCAATACAAGAAGGAATGTATAAATAAAAACACTGACTGAGTCTGACTCAAGTCTAGTTAAATTTATCTAGGGAATATAAACCTATTATTTTCTATTTCAGACCTTGTCTGGATTATCGACGCCCACCACCTCTAGTGTACGGCAATGCGGACAATTCGGGACGTGGACAAATGTGCCCGGCGACTCGCCGTGACACGTTCATTGAGCTTTCATTTGGGCAATTTTCGACTAAATCCCGGCCAATCGCACACAAGGCCCCCCGACCCAGCTGGAACAGTTGCCAGAATAAATACAGGCCTTTCAAATACTTGGAACTAAGGTTTTAATTACGGAAATGTCAATGTAGAACCGAAAAGTAGAAATAAAGCATTTAGTGTTGTTAATTTTGATATTGTTGATGTCCCTGACAACATAAACCCTGCAATCCTTACGCTAGACAGAGATTTACTATACATTTTGCCAATTATTTTTAAGTTTCATTTAACTGTACTATATAACCGGAGACAACAACAACTTACCATAAATTATTTAAATACAATATCTGAGTCTTTATCCTTTTCATAGTTCGGTGAGTTTATGAAACTAAGAGATATGTTTATAATTATATTCTTTATACATATGTATACTTGCCAATTTGTTTTTAATTAAAAAAAAAACGTTGCTCCACACTAGGAATTTCTTCTGTATCGTGGGTGCGTTTACAAAAATTTAAACTCACATACACAAACAGCCAACCCGGAACAACTATCTGTAGGCCAGACAAATATTTGTCCCGTGCGGGAATCGAACCCGCGACACGCGGCGCAGCAGCCGATCGCTCAGCCACTGCGCCAACCGTGCCGTCAACTTTACTTTATTCAATTACACCGCATTTGATGTTACATGTTTATATGACAACATTTACATGATTCAGACAAATAAAAAAACAAACAACTTGTACGTGGCACATTGAAAAATGCTAAAAATATCAAACTTTGCTATATTTTAAGCTCACAAATTGCACGCCATTTTTCGTACACACGAGACTTTATCAAACATTGGAGGACTCCAACATGATTATAACTTTACGTGCTCAGAATTCGATTCCCAGTTGAAAAGGAATTGTGGCACATCAAAGAAACTCGAACAACGCTTTGATTTTGATATAAAAAAGTGTTCTTGTTATCGCTACAGAATAAATTCCCCCTTTGTCAGTATCATTACGCCACTTTCTTAAGAGATAGGCCGGAATGTTAGATAAATTTTACATCATTAAGTTATCAGAGAATTTAGAGCTTCAATTTCTCTGCGTAGTTCTTCCTCTCTTGTTTTTCCTTCCAATTACTTGAGACGATGTTTTGAATAGATTGTATGAGATAGATAAACCAACATGTAATCTGTCGAATATGTTTTGATCAGAGGAAATGTTGTCATTATTTCCTTCGTCTTTCATCAAAATGGATGTGCATTGACACGCCATTTCCTCAAAAGGGGTTATCGAATTTTTGCAGTTCATTTTAGCAACTGATTTATGGTTTTAGAATAATAAGCAGGGACGTCAAAAAGATATTAAATTCACAATTCGCTTGATCGATCCCGATAGCTCGGGAACAACGAATGATATTACAATTGTAATCAAAGCAGAAGTGGGTTCATGGTTTACAAACAGTTTACTTCTCATAACTTGGAAGTTAGGAATACAAGAGGCGATCAATGGAGTGTGTATACCATTGAATTAACGTCTACTTCAGCTCAATGGAACAAGGTTTGTAAACATTGCTGTCAACCGCTACTCTGACGAGGACTTGGTGACGGTTTGCTAAACACTTAGAATTAATTAATGATTTATGGCCTTATTGCTGATATTTTTCGGTCAGGTACAGGAAATCCATTTCATTGGTATTCTTTTTGAAACATAATTTAAAAAATATATTTTTATTTCGAATGTAATAATTTTGTTATTATTGTTACAAATGCTTTTAGTTTAGTAAATTAATTAACGAAATTCAGCTAATCTGGAAAGCTATTTTTGTTGCTTTTTTTATTTAAAAGTAGGAAAATTACTGTAACTGTATTTATAAAGGAAAGGTCAAATACACAGTATGCGCCACCGGCGAAAGTGAATGATCAGATGTTGGTGGACGAAAGGATTACGTTTGTACCGTAGGAGGTGTTTTTATGTAATTCAAAATATCAGATTAATTAAAATGTATAGAGATAAGCACACTAAAAAACCCAAAATATAAAATTCTATTGGAAATTTGTTGAAAATTACAAAACAAACAGTACCAAATTTAAATTGATCTAAGGGTTTCGAAGGAAGTTTGTAATACGTATATTTACAACCTCACGTTTGTTTAATTTTAAAACGGTATAAAGAATAACATGTAACACTTGGTTTGCACCACAGCGGGAGCCTACACCTTCTGAACACGCAATGCGTGTTGCCAAGTTTTTGTAATGGCAACATACCTTAGATTAAGCAAATGTATGGAATGGGCAGAAATGCGAAATTTATAGTCAGGTAATAAACTATAATATATTTAGTTAATAAAACATAACACACAGAAAATTACGAATTCATCCAGTTAGGCCTAGACCGTCCCAATTCAGATATTATCTAGAAAAAAACCAGACAGAACATTATCACATTTTTATTTTTTCGGTCGATGAGTCCATTTGTACATTTTTATAATTTAATTCAGATTCTTTACGGATAGCATTATTTTAGAAACTGTATTGTATGCTATTCCAAGACGCTAAGCAGTTTTGTTTAAAAATATAAATATGTGCAAAATTCCACTAATCTCCTGATTTTTTCTAACAATTACATTTACTCCAGTGTCCTGAGTTCCTTTAGAGAATTCGAATTTAATTCTGATTCTGATAATACTCTTGCACTTTTATAACTCTAACTACACCCGCATTCAGTAACAGTTGGGACTCTAGTAGCATTCTAGTCTTTTACCTATTCTAAGTTATCAAACGCATTCAGCTTCTTGCTCCATTGACCTCGTTTCTGTCCCTGCAATTTCATGAAGTCTAATGAAATTCAACCTTATGGCTGTAGGGGCAAAGTTTGGTTTACCTGCAGTTTTAACTTTGCAACACAAAAGCCTTTATTGCGTAGTGTCACGTAAGGATCCCAGGTGTGGAATGCTTTTACATGGAAAGCAGAGGATTACTTGACGCTAACTTAAAACCTACAAAAAAGGAAACATTAGTAAATGACCATAAACATTTTGCGATTTTTTGAAAGGGTCACATGTAATTTTAGGACTTATGTATATTTAAATAAGGGTGTTGGAGAATTTATGTAAGAGTCGTGGTGTTTGTCAGTGGTAACAACGCTACCTCTATTTTTATAAACCCAGTCAGTGAAACGGCGGTGTTACATGCGATTACCACGTTTCTGGAGTTAATTACTTAATTAAATTACTTCCTTACTTACTCTTACTTACTGGCCGTTGGGTAAGTGAGTCCAAAGCATGCAGAGTTTGGTAGCAGGTGTCTTTTTATGTTTATACTAATAATTTCTTGAACCTCTTTCAGGTAGGAATTTGATAACTTTGGTGTTAAAATACTTCGTAGATTCTTTAATCATTGCTTTGCAAGGAATTGTAAACGCCATTCTTGGACAACTAATAATATTACACAAACCTGTACAAGTCAAAAATATTGAATATTTTTTTTAAAAAGCCTGCCCTCGCTCCTTGGCAAAGGGGCAACATAGCGAAAAGAATGTGGCCTCCCAACGTTATGTGGCGTCAATTAACGAGCAAGAAATCCAAGGCCCTCCATCTCAACCTTCCTCCACAGCAGACCGAGGAGGTGATCTGAATGAAGTCTTGTTTATTTACAGACTTTAAAATAAAAAAATATCTGGACTCCTCCTATACAACTTCATAACTGCTTCTTCTTATATCGGACTATGAGAGTGAGGGAACAGAAAGTGCACCTGTGCCTGCGCTCACACTTGTGCAGTACAAGACCGCTGAGATTGGCCGCCGTGGCCGAAAACGGTCAGGAAAATTACTAATGGGTATTTGTCTTATTAGAATAACAAAATATAACTTCGAGTTTTAGAGATATATGAAAACGATAAGCAGCGAAATCTTCTGTAGATGAATAAATCATAATTATTTATTTCTGTAAATTGTTATTACATGACACTAGACACTCCACTTCTACATGTCAAATCGTTTTATGTTGTAAAACAAAATGAAACTTCAAGGCAGCGTAGAAATACCACATCAAAATCATCTTCCTAGCCTATTCCTAACTATGTTGGGGTCGGCTTCTAGTCTAAACAGAAGCAGCTGAATACCAGTATTTTACATGAAGCGCAATATCTTGGTAAGACTGATTGTCAGACTTTCAGGCCTCTGATTACCTCTAACGACTGTTAAAACTATAAACTACAGCCGGGACCAACGCCATTACATGCTTTCCGAGGCACGGAGGGAACTCGGTATAAATGAGTGGTCAACCATCCACAGACCATGCAACCAAGGCAAGCTCGACGTAACCTAAAGATCAACCCGACAGCGTATTGCCATAATGTATACTAGCACAGACAGGGGTTGCTCTGTAATCGCACGCAATATGCTCTTGTAGCTAGAGAGCATACTGCATATCAGTACAGAGACAGACTGAAATAAAATACACTTTGCTCTAATTCGTGAGAGCAAAACACATACGAGTACAGACAATTTGGCTGCCGTAGTAGGCACCCCGACATGGACAGGTTAGGTTACTTTAAACCTTGAATGCAGAGGTAGGAGCCCCGCGAAGCGGGGCTCCGTCGAGCCACTTTGATAGGTAGTAATCAGTGAGAGCTCGGGACTTGGGGCACCCCGACATGGACAGGTTAGGTTCGAAGGGGATGGCGGGGTCTGAAAGACCCCGCCATCCCCTTCGTGTTAGGTTACTTTAAACCTTGAATGCAGAGGTAGGAGCCCCGCGAAGCGGGGCTCCGTCGAGCCACTTTGATAGGTAGTAATCAGTGAGAGCACATTTTGCTTTAGACATATGCGAACAAACCGTATACTTATACAGACAGGTCTGTAGTCATACGTAGTTTGCTTTAAAAATATGCAAGCAAACTGTATACTTATACAGACTGGTCTGTAGTTATACGTAGTTTGCTTTAGAGTATTTGTTATTTTTAAGAGCACAAAGTGATCTAGTACAGACTATGGGTGTCTGTACTGATATACACAATGGCAATACGCAACCCGACAGGCTGTTATTAGTTAGCCACGAGCTTCTCACGTAGAACACAGAATTACCGTGATGAACAATATTTTATGTTGCCTCCACTGTTTCCAAAACGAAGATTTATTGTTTCAGTTCCACTTTATACCAATACCACATTTCGGTGAGTACCGGACCGTATTATTCTGTGAGTAAGAGTATATATCATGATAACATAAGCCCTGGTTAGCGAGTGTTTGTAGACTAATTTAATGCACAGTCATGCACCGGTGGTCTAGTCGCAAAGCTTCGTTAGTTCATAGTCTGCCTCAACGTACTTTTGTATCCCTTTATTCTTTGTTCATTGTTATTTTACTGTTTTGTTCTGCTAATTTTTACGACTTGAGTGATATTGTGAGGCTAGAAGTTTGTGTCGCAGCTTTCTTCTTTTTTTTTGTTTCTGGCTCTCCTTAGATATAATTAATCGTATTTAACGTTGAGTGGAGAGAGTTGGCTACGTTGTCAAAAGCTGTTTTGATTGATTTGTCAATAATACTTAACCGAATAGTTCGGTACGGATCTTTAGGGGCCAGACATTCAAACCTCCGCTGGCTCGGTACTGGCAACATTTACGTCATACGACCTCCTCATTATTTTTGTAAATATTTTATATTCTGGTCAAAAACTAATATGAGTGTGCATTAATTAAGATAATTGAATAAAAATCTTTGATTTCATGACAATCCGCTTCACCCCACCGATTCGTCTGTATCATATGCCAAAATCCTGTCGTGCATAGTATTTAAATCCTCATAATATTATAAATGCGAAAGTTTGTGAGTATGGATGTATGTTTAAGCCTCTTTCACGAAAAAACTAATGAAAGAATCTTGATGAAATTTGGCATAGAGGTAGATTATAGTCTGGAATAACACATAGGACCCTTTTTTGTCATCACGCGGGCAAAGCCGCGGGCGCCAGCTAGTAAGTTATAAAATAGCGCCTTGTTGTGAACTAGGTAAAGCAACCATTATGATAACATAAACAGATCACAGAAAAACGCCTCTGCTTGTCCACCTGGAAAAAAAGTCAAAAAGGGGTGACCTATTTACATGCAAGTTCATTAAAAGATCATTAAGAAACTTATTTATTTAAAGATAAAAATTGAACAATGAAGTACGAAAACAAAAGAAGCATAATTAATTTTTCGTACGACAACTTAGTTCAACGACATAATAGAGACTTTTATAATATGAAGCCCTCTTTTTTCTTTCGCTGACACTTTTTAATAAGATTCTAATAAATTATGCAAGAGCGACGCCTTGCGATGTTGCTTCAAGGAAATATTAATATATTTCCAATTTTTGAGATGGAATGTTTCATTTTAATACACAAAAGAAGTTTGCTTTGAATTTTCATTTTCTCTTTTGACGGGCATAGTGCATCCAGCTACTGAAATAAGACTAGTTTGATGGATTTTATTTAAAAAAAAAAAACATTTTTTGGTTAAAGATAATAATTATTCTTATTACTACATACCTAGCTAATGATTTATGTATAAAACAACAATATTTGTACAAAAATGTTTTTTTTTAATCGGACGTCTCAGTAAAAAGTTATGCGTGATACATAAAAAAAATATACATATCGAATTGAGAACCTCCTTTTTTTCGTCAGTGAAAAAACGAGATCAAACTAAAGTCTAATTACATACTAAATAATATATCTACAAGTACAAATGATATCGTCTTTCATAAAAAAATCTTGTGACAATCCAGCCACGTCTATACAAAGGACCAGAACTAGATTACAACACTATCAGTCTAAAAGCAAAGGAACAATATCCTCTTCATGAAACCATAATATTATTTCTAAACTCCAACCCAGCATGGTGGTAGATCCATCCATAGTGCGGTGCTACATCAGTGTAAACCACATAGTACTTCGGATCGCATTCTTTCTGACCCGGTGACACTCCACATTTTGAGAGGACCCCTCGAACGAACCAGCTAATCATGTGGTCAGGCTGTATGGTACTCATTACTAGACCTCCTCCACTGTCACCGTTGCGAGGGTTGATGGCTGGAAAGAATAGAAACAGTGTTAGTGAGGCAACTAAAAAAAAAATGCGTCCTTCTATACTGTCAATATTGTCATCTATTAAATTTGAAAGAATGTTTTTGGTCAATTGGTGAAGTTTCGTGACTTGCGACCCGTAATTCTTTTGTGACTTTTATTTATTTTTTACGTTGGTTGCATTACGAGATCTGATAGATCTCGTATCAATAATTGTGCGTTGAATACAATCATGTTGTTTCACTTCTTGCGGGAGGACCTAACGTGTAAAGTTCTTTAAGCATAAGAAAACTGTTTCTTTAGAAGACTCATTATGTCTCAAACGCACCAAAGGGTAGGTTAGTTTTGGATCTTTTAAGCCTCTAAAGCACCAGCTGAAAGTTCTTTAAAAATGAGGGCGGAGGGAACGTGTTAAAACAGCATTCATTGATTAAAATAAGTAGGAAAGATCGCTAAATTAATTTAAATGCACTCTCTGCCCGTCGACTGGCTTAAGTAAAAGACTAAAAGAATGAAAAAAAATCCGACATTTATTATGGTAGCACTTATAACAAATACACAATACAATATTCGTACTCAATGATATTTTCCCGCAAAGCAATATCTACACAGTCAACACAGTATTGAATTGACCCACACCGCAGACGTACAGCAATAATTTACTCAATATAGTGCGACCGTAACCAAACAGGTAGCTAGACCATCGGTTACGGGCCAGTGATCAATTTAATCTTCGTTAGTATGTTCTATAAGGTACAGTATCTACAGACGCAGTTTATGTTAGCTCTTGTCTTCTGAATATTGTTCTGAGGATGCTTTGAATTTTAAACGAGTAGTGGCAATGCTATTTTAAGTGGCGCAGTGCAGGATCTGTACCTCAAACGGAAAAATCGGAACAAATATAGGATCACTACTTGGCGCCCGAGTGATACCGAAAAGAAAAAAATCCCATGTGTTATTCCAGACTATAATCTACCTCTGCGCCAAATTTCTTCAAGATCCGTTCAGCCGTTTTGACGTGAAAGGGTAACAAACATCCAAACATCCATCTATATCCATAAATCCATCTATCTTCACAAACACTCGCATTTATCTGACTGTCAAGACTCTTAATCTCGAGAAATTAAAACCATATACTTAAGTCTATGGTTCCTTTGTGCTGTGAAAAAAACAACCTACTAAGTCTAAGTAGTCAAAAGATATGGTCGTTTATATCAGGTTGTTCGGAACCGTCGGTGCGCGAGTCCGACTTGCAATTGGCCGGTGGTTGTCATTAAGGGGTTCGATAATCTACGTTAAATTATAAACATCTCGCGAGATTACAACCCAACCTATCGACAGTTTATTTTCTTACGAGATAAATTGAGATAGATTGTAATCTAACGGTATTTGTAATTTTACGGTGACATATATACTGCATTCTTGATAATATAATAGCCCAAATAAGGCCTAGATTTTAGATTATTGATTAAAATCAGCGAAAAAAAGCCAGAATCATTTTTAAAAACAAAATTTCGGAAACTTTACTTGAATTAATCAACTCTCAAGTAAGCATGTTTAATATCTAAAGATAACTATAACTGTCGCAATGTTGGTAGTTAACAAATGAAAGGAATAAAAAAAGAACATAGATGGATGATCCAACGAGAGATAGAAGAACGAGAACCTGGATGTTTTGGATAACTTTTTTGTTGTTTGATAGTGTCAAAGACCTACTCTTTATCCTTTCAAAAATATCTATCTAGTGCGATCTCTCACCAGCACCAGTGTACCCGCGGTCTATCTCGACGCTGATGCCCTTCCATTGACGTAGGAATGGTAAATAAATAAATGTGGAGGCACTAAATGTCTGTAGTATTTATTGGAAAAATTAGATTAACAATTAAATTAACTTGTTACTTACTTGATGACGGTCCATATCCAGCGCAAAAAGTAAACTCATTCAGTAAACTTGAATAGAGCTTGCGAGAAAAGTTTATGCACGTTGTGTCGTTCTGAATTACAGTGTATGTTGACCTTAAGACATCAGCTGGTTTGTTGTGTTCTGTTGTCCCAAAGCCTACGACCTGAAAACAATAATAAAATTAAAATGTAAAACATTTTTTTATGGACTTTTTTTTCGGAATTTTAAAAAAATTCTGAATTCACGACGCAAAGATTCTAGATACAGGCAACCCTTTGACAGACAGGCATACAGTAGAGCCTTTTTTTTGGATGGGAAATCATCAAATAACTGGGAAGAGTAACAGGGGAGTATCAGACTTTTACTGACCAAAACCCACCCATGTTCCTTCATTTTTGCCCTTTATGTTCCAGGGCCGCGGTATCTCTTTCAAACAACCCGCAACCCCGGCAGGCAGTGGCTTTGACGGGCACCTCTTCTTTGCTGACATCTGTTTGAAGCGCACGCGGAACACGATCGCGCCGTCGACACGGCCTGTCTACAGCAGAGCCTTAGGTCCGAACTGCACCTAAGCGGAGAGAAACGCAGTGGACCAATTATCTTGGTTGGTCAATCTGCATCATGTCTCTCGTCCCTCCTGTGTTTGGTTGAATCTTGCAAGCTCCGCACAGCTCCCATTGTCCCCGGTTTAGTAAAGTCCGGGCCTTCGTAATATAATCCCGTTATCACCTTTTTCAACCACAACCTTAAAACAATTATCATAACTGACGACACGGTTGGCGCAGTCGCAGGTTCGATCCCCGCACGAAACAATTATTTAAATGGCCTACAGATAGTTCTTTCGGGTCTGGCTGTTTGTGTATGTGAGTTTGATTTTTTGTAAACGCACCCACGATACAGAAGAAATTCCTAGTGTGAAACTTTTTTTTTAATAACAATAATAAGTACAGCAGTTTCTAAAGACAATAGAAATAAATTGATTAACTTACTGTAGCTTCTCTCCCAACCAGATTTGCTTTGTCATACACTGGGCCCCAAATACAGATAGGCTGTACGTATTCTGTAAATTCAAGGCCATTAACCCTGATGATAGCGAGGTCTGACGTAGAGAATTCATCATTGTATGCTGGATGTAAAATTATTTCTTGTGCCTGTAAATTCATAGATTTTAGTATTATTTTGTATTTACATTTTATCGATAAAATAAGCACCTCATTTTTGAACAGTAGACAAAAACAGATGAATAAATGGTGCAAAGTACCTTTTGATTAGTAACCGACTTTTTGAAGCTTGAATTATGTTCAGCGGGGGAACTTCATAATAATTATATAGAAATAATGTTGTCGTATTTAACCCAAAGGTTGACTGGTAGGGAATGCCTTAGAGCATTAAGACCATCTATGTACCGCTATTGTACATGAAGTTTTAATAAATAAACAAAAATTGACGAACAAGTCTGCTTTCCCAAAGCATATATAACGATAAAACAGTTTTAATAATAAAGTTACTAAGCAAGTGTTATGGTCGAGTTATGTTAAACGATAAAATGTAGTTAAAGTAATTACAGACAGATTAAATTAAACTCTCAATGAAACTTTCATACATCGATTAGGCTTAGTAAACTCAAACTATGTAACTCAACACCAATTTTCAGGTATGTATTAGATTGTTTTCTAGACCAGATTATAGTCTGTGATATTATACTGAAATGGTAAAGTAGAAACTCAAAACATTTGAGTTTGGTGACACATCAAGATTTACATTTCTAGTAATATGGTCTCGCTTTGTAAAGAATTCCCATACAATGAGATACCATTTGGAACGGATTTGGTTAAGGTTGACTGGTCGTCGTACTATTCAACAATACGGTTTTCTTTGCAGTTACGTATATTCTTGAAAAGTAAACAATACAATTTCACTTACTACGAGTGTTTGTCTACCGGGCTGATTGAGATCTTTATGGTTGTTCGTACCAGCTATAATGACGACTCTGTTGTATTCTGTAGTTATGCCGTGGTTGAAAACACAATGGCCGGCTGAAAAAAAATAATAATTATTTGCCTTTTTTGCATTACACTATGTTATATACGCTTTTCCTTATGATTTTTTTTGGATATACAAAAAAATACATAAATATTTATTTTATCTTAAGCATTGTTTCGTACAAAAATTGAGGCAGCCCCAGTTATTTACAATAGTTCTTGTAACGAAGCTGTCTCACTTTTCTCTTAAGTGGCATCATAAAAATGAAAAAGAAGAAGACAATTGTAAAAAAAAAGAAAATAAATTCTATAAATCATAGGATATATTGGTCTAAATAATAATTTCAGTTCCGTCATGCTCAATTCTTATTAAACTTACGTACGCTACGCTACGTTTATTTAATTAAAATTTACGTATTAATGCCGTAATCAAGTTTTTAAACTATCAGTACTATAGAATATGAAGTATGTAAACAATGCATGTAGAGTGTAGACATACAAGTCTACAACCGAAATACGAGTAGCTGCTCAGAATGGCCCATGAATTTCTTACAAATCCTATTCAAAATTCAGTTTCCTCACCAGTTAAAATCGCAGTTCTAGACACAATGTTCCCACCACAGTGATACTTCAGTACATTGTGCCTATCCTTGACAAGTATAGCCACATGCCAGGGCCAGTCTCCGGCTCTCGCTTCAGTCCTCACTGACACTAATTCTGTATGGTTGATGGATCTTCTACCACAGACATGGGCGTATTGGTTGCTTGAATGTTGCTGGGTCACGTTCAGTCGTGTTATTGTTTGTGCTGCCTGCAATTATGAAATTATTTGCTAAATAAATCAATACAATTTTAAATCAGGATTTTAATATTTTATATTATATTTGTTAGTAACAATGGTTTTTGGCCCAGACGTGTAAATAAAAGTACCATAATAACAACAATAATTTTCAATTTATATTTTTTGTTATTTATAGTTCTTGTCAAGGAACATATAAAAATTGAAAATTGTATGTGATCAAATGAATAAACGAAAATAAATATCAATTAATAATAAAATAATTCCAATTTAAACGCCTTCTTCTTTCTTTGTCTAGAGTTTTTAATTTTATAAGTCGTAAACTCTGGATAAATATCTCTCAGGCATACTTATTCGGTGCGTGTCTTGGAATCGAACTCGAGGTTTGACTTGGCAGTCCGACGGTAACATCACTACGCTATCACTGCCGCAGTTAAAATGCGGAATCCAAATAAGAGCATTTTGAAAATCACGTTGATCTTTTTTAATTTTAAAAAGGTATTTTAACATCATTATCAATAAGAAAAAAGATAAATTAATTATAATAAAAACACACATTCAAAACTACTATTAATATTAGAGAGTTTATTTGCACACTAAGGTAAAATACTTAGAATAATTGAGTTCTGTTTTCAGTTTTCAGCCGTACTACAGCCTGATCCAATGAATGTCATCTTGCGGCTTTTTGCCGCCTCAATTTTATCAGGCGCTTTACCTATTAAATTCACGAGAGTGAGTAATATCGACCATTAACTATAATAACACTTTTTAAGCTGAGAGTCGTGGTCAATGTCACTTAAAGTAGTCGCCAGTAATACTTTTTTCTTAGATTATATGATCTAAAGTTGGGGGAAAAAAAAACTAACAGTGGATGCACCTGAGGGCTGTCAAGTGGCAATCTCCTTCAAAACACTGTATCGATTTTCGATAGCTAATTACAAGGCTCAATTCCATGCGTTTCTGTCGTTTTTTTCCCTGTCACTTCATCTTTATTTAGGCTCTCCGGTACAAAAGAAATACGTACCTTAATTCTATCATTGCAGAGTGTAACATTGTTAAATGTCACGATGTTAACAATTGGAACATCACTTTCATTTGTTTTCAAATTGTCTGTAGTCACGTAAAATATGTATCGTGCTGGTATCGGCCTCGCTCCATGCACCACTAGGTCGCGTTTGTTCGTTCTTCTTATTGATGAGTTAAAGATATTCGGAAGCTGAAAAGGAAAACAGATTTTAATCCTACTAATAATATAAATGCGAATGTTTGTGAGGTTGAACGCGGCTGAACGGATCTTGATGAAATTTGGCACAGAGGTAGATTATAGTCTGGAATAACACATAGGATACTTATTTTTAGATATCACTCGGGCGAAGCAGTGGGCACCAGCTATTACAATATAATGCTGTTGAATACTTTGTTGTGAATAAAGACAGTTCAATTCAAGCCAGTAATATTATGTCTTTGTACATAGACAATATCGTAATATACACAAAATAGATCATATCATTACTATGCTAAGTAATTCATAAGTCCTACTAGTAATGAAAAGGGGTTTTACACAACCATTTAATAATCTTTCTTATAAATCGCTCAAGAGAGGTCCAGCTGAAATGGACATATTTATTATTCATGTGGTTAGTGCCTAAACTGCTGTCAGAGTTTTCATGCCACCCATGGGTCTTTTTTTGCGGATAGGTAACCATCAAATGACATCCACCGCTCTGGGCGGTGTGCCTCTGTCTGGGTGGTACCAGCTACCTTTTTTGCCATAGCGCCTTATTTATTGTAATAGCAAAGCTAAGTTTTCCCTTTTATTCCCTCTTTCTCCCTCATTTCTGTTTTTTAATTTCCCTTTGTCCCGTCCAGGGTCCCCACTATCTCTGTACCAAAATGCATCAAAATCGGTTCAGCCATTTAGGCGTGAAGACGTAACAAACAAACTCACTTTCGCTTTTATAATATTAGTAAGGATAAGCGATTGTTTGAATCTGTGCACAATAAATTACGTTTGTTACTGTAAACAACAAATAAATATACTCACAGCAGTTACAGTCACGTCGTTCTTAAATACAATCACAATTTCGGCTTCCACCATGTTCGCATAAAGTCCAAAATGCACAATACCCCTCCAATAATTCTCACTGAATCTATCGAAATGTATCAGACCTACACCACAGGGATCATATCTCGTTAAAACAGGGCCTTTTAAAGCCACAGAATTTGCTTCCCATATTGCTGTTAACACACAAACTATAAATAAAATTCTACCCTTCATATTTCCTTATTTTACACAAATAACTCTTAACACGGACTACTGTAACTTATATACCAATGTGATCGAATAACCCAATGAAAATATTCTCACAAAATAATTATCACAAGTTTATATACAGTGTGTTCAAAATGTGTGTGGACATCCGAGGAATGATTTTGGACACCCAGTGAGCTGCCTTTTAAATGAAAGTTTCTGTGAGTCACAAGGATACACTCACACAAATACCTTTGTTTTATCAGTCGGAAAATGCATTTTTTTGTATTTAATTGGGTCAGTATTTCTAGATTAGTCACAATATTTGTAAGGCAATAATCCAAGCCTATAACCAATAAAAAAATATATATTTGTGTGTCATTCGATCCTAGTCTATTTAAAAAAAACGGTTTAATTAGCTTGAATCATAAAAATAATTTATACAATAATAACAAAACCATATAAAGTGCTTTAACTCATTAATATTAATAATACCGTTATTAATATTGCGTGTTTATTATGTAGGAAGGATATAAAATATCCCAAAATTTAAAGGGTACTTAAATATTGGAGCATAAATCGGGAAAATACACAAAGCAAACCTGTGGCAAAAGTATAGTAATTGTAATGTTATAAACAAAAGAATAACCAGCTGTTTTGACTAACCCACTGACCTGGCCACTAACCTATACTTAACCACAGGTGTTTATAACACAATGGATTATTTAATATTACATAAAAGTAGTCATCATTTTTATAAGTGGTAGTAGTGGTGGTGGTTATGTAAAACATTTAGGTCATTTCGGGCTCTTTTATTTATTTTGATGCGCTAATAAGTAAAAAGAAATTTTCAAAGCAAAATATTTTTAATGGATAATTTGACAAATAATGGTAATAGGGCAAACCTATCCTAGAGGATAGGTTTCACATGGGACTTAAACATAACAGACGCGATGTGACTAAGCAACGGTATGATACATACACTTCTGCCCAATCTTAGCAGAAATTACTGGTGCGCTGTTATTTTAGTATCTCAACTTTCATATAATTAAACCAAATCGCTAAATGAAATCCGATGTGAAGAAAAACATTCTTTTTTTATAAACATTGCCCCACACTAGGAATTCTTCCTGTATCGTGGGTGCATTTACAAACACTTTAACCCACATACACAAACAGCCAGACCCGGAACAACTATCTGTAGGTCATACAAATATTTGTTCCGTGCGGGGATCGAACCCGCCACTTGAGCGCAGCAGTCGATCGCTCAGTCACTGCGCCAACCGTGTCTTCAAATTGATAGATTAAATTATCTAAATAAATAAATAACAAACATGACGCACCCTGTAAACCGAAACGAAGTGACAAGTGGGGGTCATCTGACCACTGACTTAAATGACCTCATAATTCTACGAATATGTTTACGGTAATACTAAATACCTAGCTATTTATAATTAAACGTAACACATTTAAATATGATTAACTTATTGTTGTGTTATATAGTATTGTTTTCCTTCTGATTCATTTTGAAAGACGATTATTTTTACCCACGAATGGACAAAAAAACCTGGACATCCCGTATGCAAACACGAAATGCCCAAGTAATTATAATAGTTGGTGCAAGATAAGATAAGATACATATCTTCATTTAGTAGCAGCATAGCAGCCTTTAAGTGGCATAATGGTTGGGTGATGGTGGATATTACAAATGATTGGCCTATTTTGGTTTCTGGGTTGTGAAGGGTAAACATTTTTTTTGCTCTGGCTACAAATATTTAAGCCTATCAGGATTGTACCCAGGTATCCAACGTTCGCTATTAAATGATGCTGGTGATTTTAAATCACGAATTAACGTGAGATCGTTAACTTCTGCCCATTCTTCTAAAGTTTGACCGTTCGTGTTCGTGGAGCGATAGCCCCAACTGGTGCTGTTGAAGTTGCCGACTACTGTTTTTGTGCGCTGAGTGTTAAAGTCGGGTTTGTCAAATTGAAAAGGAGTGCGATTTCCAAGGTCTACAGTAAAGATTTTAATTTTGTTATCGTTACTGCACTTTGTGGAGATGATTCCTACGCCAGGAGAAACAAATACTGCGTTACTATACTTCGGGTGACTGTTCTCAGCGACAAGTGACAGTCTAGAAATGTGAAGCCTGCCTGAAGATATCACAGTGTGTTTTGCGAGATACATTAGAAAGGATTTCTGGAAACCCCGAAATTACACACAAGGCTGATTTTGTGACCGTGTCGACGGCCATACAGGGTAAAAGAAGGAACATAGCTAAGTTTTAGTCAGTACAACTCTAACACTTCCCCCCGCTCAGTCCAGTTATTTGATGATTGGTCATCTGCAAAAAAGAGTCTGACTTTGTCAATGGACTGTTTGGTACTGAGAAGGGCCGATTATTACTTTTATTGGTCTTTCCTTAAGAATGTCACAAAGAAGTTGTAACCTAACTGTAACGTTTTCATTAGGTCACACTTGCAAAGTTATACAATTAAATAGGTAAGATGAAGACGAATTTTAATAACTTTTATTTTCTGTATCGCTTGTTCAAGTAAGAACGAACGACATGAACATGTTATACCGAAAATGATATCAAAACGTTTGAGACTAAAGTATGTTTCCACAGTTAATTCAAATAATTAATCAAATAAAATATTTTTATTTCACATAGGCCTATATGGGCACTTATAAAACGTCGAGAAAAGGTTCACGGTTCGGGTTGGTCGTTTCCTATGGAGAAACCCAAAGAAGAGAAACTCTCCGACAAGAAACTCCATGGAACATTCTTTTGAAATAAATTGGCTTTACAATTTTACAGCGTTAGTACTTAAGTATAAGAGGACAGCATAGGACCGACAATAAGTCATTGCTTACTTTACATAACGTAAAATAAGATAAGAAGTTAACAAGCATCTAAGAATCTACAAAGCCAACAAGGTCATTCACAATAACTGGTAAAAAAGAATCTTCAAGAAAAAAAATTAAAGAATATTGCAAAAAATTACAATTTTTTTTTTCAAACAGGAACCACATATATAGTATATAAACAAAAATAACGATGTCTCGATTAAAATAAAGCAAAGTACCTACATCTGTAACTTATGGAGGGGTTGTCGCCGTCAAAGCATACCAACCGCCCCAGTTTGGGGGCGAAATTAACACAATACGTTAAGGGTAACAAATATGCATAAAATTCGCTTTCATAAAGCTTTTCACAAACCTATGTGTGTGCAGTCGTCACATACTTTTGAAGTATGGTAGTCAAAGTTTTGAGAGGCCTGTTATAAATAATGAATTTGAGTAACGCGTATGTGATTGAATAAAAGATATCTAAATATTTGAAAAAGATTTGGATTTGGTTTAATTTAGACCTTACGTGTAGGTAATGTAAACGTGTTGCGCCGACCCCAAATAGAATAGGACAAGGGCAGAAAAATGATGATGATGTGTAGGTAATATAAAGGTTGACTGTCAACAACGCAATGTAATTCTTACATTGGGAAGATTGAAAGTTATTAATAGTTATTTGTTATACAAGAGTGCAAAGTTGCTTTTTAACCGCGTGTTCAATTTTGATGACCGAGCAAGCGAAGGATTCTAAAATTGAACCACGAGCGCAGCGAGTGATTCAAAATTAGAATCCTGAGCGTTAGCGAGGGAATCAAAAGAGCACGAGGTAAAAATCTTTGCACTCGAGTGCAACACGTAACTTTTCATTCCACCTCAGCGAGGAAATGACTAAATGCAAAAAAAAAACGTTTACAATCACAAGATAGGTACACTTTTATTTCAGTTTAGGTATTAATTACTACATTATGACAGGTAAGTATTACAGAATAATCTTTAAATTATAACAAAATAATAGTAAGGTATAATTAAGAAAATTTTAAAGTAACGTTGCTACAGTTATTTAAATTGAGTGTAATATTTTTGTTTGGTACTGTAATATTGGTGTTGGTCACTTGTGTACTGTTTTTCGGTAAACTATCTGTCATACTTAATAGTTGTACCGATTCATCGGATTCCCTTGGCGTGAATGTTGGAGAGAGAGGGAGATGGTTAGGTGTTTAATAACGGCTTATTTTTGATGTAGAAGAGCCAGTCCAAGGATCCGATTGAGGCTCTTTCAGTGTAATGGCTCCTACGATGCCTTCACATATTTTAGACTTATTTTGGATGGAATCCTCTATGTATCCCTCTACAACTGCATTGGACTTCCAGCCTCCGTGGCGCTTAAGGGACAGGAGATCAGCTCCGGAATCAGCCAAAAGTGTGGCTGAAGTTCGTCGGAAACAATGACCCGTGTACAACAGGGGTTCTGGAAGTTCAAGAAATTGCTATTTCTCGTGGGATACTGTCAATTTTATTAGTACCCATAGGCTGTCTAACACACTTTCCATTGCGATACTGTAGAAAAAATCGATTGATTGGAGTGTTAGGCGGGCGTAAGGCTTGATATTTCTCAACAATAGTTACGTATTCCTTGCGAATGACGAAGTTGCGGTCTCTTTTTGTCTTTGTATTAGGTAAATTAATTAATAGTAAGTCATCTGAATGTTTCTCAATGTTTTTGACATTAAGTTCATTAGTTCGACATGCTCCGTTTATTCCAACAATAAGAACAACAGGTTGTTATTCATTTATCTCCTACAATACTCTTTACGTTACAGGTAACGTAAAGAGTATTGTAGGAGATAAATGAATAAAATTGAAATGAACGCATAATTATGCCTATCAACATCTACTAAGTATACTATTTAATTGAGATTAATATACTTAAGTAGATACTGAATGTGCAACTGACTTACTTTTGCCGCCAAATATACGGAATCGGGTGCTTCGTTAAGAAACTTTTCAATATCAGATACTGTGAAAACCTTCGATTTTTTTGGTTGATGACCAGATGAGGCTCTTTTTAAAAATGCCACTAATTTAGGATAGGTATCGATATGTATGTATTTTTTCATCTTTATTGTTGCTTTTAGCATCGAATACGTACTCCATAGAGTGCTTGCTTTCTTGTTCTCGGATAATTCTATAAAATATGCCAGCAAAACGTTTTCTGAGAAAGTTTTGGCTCCTTTTGCTAGTCGCCACGTGTTGAACATATCGTACTGTTTAAAATACTTCTCGCGTGATTGTTGAGGGAGAAAGCTCATTTGCGCATTATTAACAGTTTCAGTCAATTCTGTTGGCGTCAAACAAACTTCCTCGTCGCTAGAATCACTCATTTTAGTTTTTTCACTTGTTTTCAAGTTTCTTGTTTTTAATATAAGGTTTAACAATGACGTGAAAAATGCCGCGTAAAGAACCGCGTACAAAGCAACTTGAAAAAACACCAAGAAGATTCAGAGTCTGAGTTTTTAACAATTTAAAAAAAAAGTTGTATGATATATTCGGCACCATAGAGGTAGCAGTAAATCGGTTTAATGTTTTTTTTTAATTCACAACCTTAGTGCACACGATGTTCTAAATTCAATTTACTTTATCCTCTAGAGAATAAAAACGGCTTTTCCACTCAGATATTGAAGATTAAAAATACTCTTTCCGAGATGGTGGGATGAAAATACTCTTTCCGAGATGGTGGGATGAAAAAATTATGTATCGTTACCCCAGTACCGTAACACAGAAACTTGTAACTAATATTAAGTTTGCATTTGGCTTCGTTTTCGTATTATTCAATCCTAGCAAAATACGTGCAAAGTGCTTACACGTTACTGTTTTTAAAATAAATCATCGCATAGAGATTCGATAGACTATAAATTCACAATTTCCTCAACGCTGCAAACGCTCATCGCGATAACTATGTCATCAAGTATTAATTTACCTGCACACGTTACACGTACCCGACGATCCTAATTATTCTAAGCAATTTAGCATTCTCTTGCACATAATAGACGTTATTATCCTACGGGTAAAGGTTCTGTCAAACTTATGCATGAGAATTTGTTCACTTCAATCATCGCGGCTATCGTAAATCTGAATTACTTGATCGTCCTTTATTTTCCTTTTGAACGAAACTATTAAAAAAAATATAAAAAAAAAAATAAACAGTTATTATAGCCAGTACTTAACACTTGAAATTGATTTTGATTCTTTGGTTGACAATCTTATCACAGCTTTGTTTCCACTGTTTTATATTACAAATTCTTCTTATGTATTGATTTCTTTCATGTACCGTTTTGATATTTTCATTTTTAGTTTCCGAACCTCAAAAAAACGGTTCCCTTATAGTATCACTCTATTGTCCGTCTGTCAATGTGTCTGCATGTCTCTCTGTGTGTCAAGACCATTTATCTCGGGAACTCGTAGAATGATCGCATTGAAATTAACACATACTTAAGTTTGTGTCCCTTTTTTTTGCGGATGGGAATACATCAAATAACTTCCCCCGCTCTGGGCGGAGCGGAGGGATATGGATGATGATATGTGTAAAACACACGTTAAAGCCCATATAATGGTGTATACAATACCTAGAACTTTATCCTTACTAATATTATAAAAGCGAAAGTGAGTTTGTTTGTTTGTTACCTCTTCACGCTTTAATGGCTTAACCGATTTTGATGAATTTTAGTACAGATATAGTTGGGAACCAGGAGACGGACATAGGCTAGTTAAGTGAGATGTGAGGGAAAAAGAGGGAAGAAAAGGGAACCTTAGCGTTGCTATTACAAATCAATAAGGCGCAAGGGGAACTGTGTTACCCCGAATTTAACGCGAGCGAAGCCGCGGGCAAAAGCTAGTTTACTATAAAACATATTTCTATTCAGGTTAGTACATTATCACCTTTAAGCCAAGCAGCTCTAAGATGAACCCAAGAGCTCTCTTGACTCCTTAGTTAAGATCTAGAGCCACTACACGATTACTGTGTGATTATTCTGTCAAGTGCTAATTTCGGATCCTTTGTAAATATTTCAATACAAAAAAGCTAGAAACTTGAATCGACAAATTTAAAATATTTGTAAATAAAATCACCAAAGCGTGATTCTTTTAAGGTTTAAATTGTAATTTAAACCTTAAAACATAAAACAAAATAACATAAAATTGTGAATAAAACCTGTAGGTTTTATTCACAATTTTATGTATCTTCCAGAATTAATAGAAAAGAGGTTGGTTAGTTAGAGATAGGTTTTTAGGGTTCCGTACCTCAAAAAAAAGCGGAACCCTCGTTGGACCACTTTGTTGTCTGTCTGTCTGTATGGATGTCAACACCCTTTATCTTGGGAACACGTGAAGGTATCGAGCTGAAATTAAAACCATATACTCAAGTATGTAGTCTCTTTGTGCAGTAATAAAAACAACCCTCTAAGTCTATGCAGCCAAAAGATATGGCTGTTTATGTCGCAAGTTTTCTTGCAACTGAATGAAAACTTTATTACTTTATTTTCTGATTGGTTGACTAATAGATAATGCACATAGCATAACATTATGTGAATGTTTATTTGTACAGAGGTCCGCCTCTGTACAAATAAACATTCACATTGAATCTACATTAAAAAAAGGATGTTACTTAAATGATATCGAACCTGAACTCGCGATTACAGATTTAGTAAAATAAAACCTGTTTTTAACAAGATTGACTTATTAAGTTTTTTAATGTGAGATTGCTTTTTTTTAATGTGATGATTGTAGTTACTTTTCCAATCAAACACCATTTTTTGGCAAGTTTTAAAGAACTTCACATTTTGTCCATCATACAGGCAGGAAATAAACAAAGCAGGGTGCAAAAATCTTACGGTCCAAGGCAATATAATTCATAGGATTGAAATGTGATATGGGATCTCTCTCTATCCAATCAAACCCAAATCATTTGTGACAAGGATCTAAAATCTCATAAAAATATGGTAATAATATGATTTCTGTTTTATTTATTTAGAAGACCCTAAATATTTAGTTTAATTGAATCACTATTAGTGGTTTGGTGAGCATGGAAGTTCCTTTTTCACAGACGGCTTAAAATTTAAACTGGAATACAAATAAATGAATGAATGAAAATAACTGTCATTCAGTAACTTACCAAGCTAGTAAGTAGAAACTTAAAATAAAACCTCGTCCTTCTCTGTAAGTTGCGATAAATCAGGGTGGGTAGTTGGCGATTACATTTATACTCAATAACTGTATTGCTTTACCATAATGTGTACGTAGGTAGTGGTTTATAATTAAGATCATAATGGAACCTGTAGCCCCTGTAGGACACAGCATTGGGTCGGTAAGAAGTAGAGATGATTAAAATATTTAAAAAAAAATATTAGACACACACACTTTTTTTTTTGGAGTGGGAAATCATCAAATAACTTCCCCCGCTCTGGGCGGAGCGGGGGGGAGTGTCAGATTTTTACTGACTAAAACCCACCCATGTTCCTTCTATTGCCCTTTACGTTCCGGGGCCGCGGTATCTCTTTCGAACAACCCGCATCCGGCAGGAGACACACACACTTCACGTTTGAATAACTGTTAGCTGAAAACCAGCTCTGTGCTTTCGGCTCCCATAGCACAGCATCATGCATGTCCTACAAATTACCTACCTGTCGCAGCACGACGTGCAAGATATATTTATTTTGTCCCATATGGATGGACGTCTCTATATTCTCAATCTTATTTTTTCTAATCTCTTTAATCGTTTTTATTTTTTAACAATTCTTTGTGAATGAGTGGACATTGTGGCCCTTGTAGATTCCTAGCCGCTTGTTAACCTTTGTTAACTACTTTTCTAATTTTACGTCTTGTAAAGTATGGAATGACTTATTGTCCTTTCATACCGAAGTGCTAACGCTTTAACAACAACACCTTTAAACCAAGTGATTTTAAAAGAGTAACTTGGAGTTTCTAGCCTGTTTTTCTCCATAAGAAACGATCAACCCGAACCGTGCACCTTTTCTCGTCGTTTGATATGTGCGCATGTAGGCCTATGTGTAATAACTTTTTTTGATTTGATTTGAATGTTACAGCGCACACCTTATCGATACAAACATTGTGTTCTGCACAAAACTTAAAAAGCTACTAATTAATTACGTATTAATTGTATTTCACACAAAAATGTGTGGTTGTGGAACTTCTACATTAGGGGCTGCCAAACTGTTTCACTTTTCAAGAGAAGAGTGAAAGAACATTTTCTTACCATTTCACCACAGTTGCATAGGTATTTATTATTATATTGTATTTATGTTATATATTTGTCTTTGTACTTGTATCTATAAAAGTATATTCTTATATGCTTTATGTTTTTATGCATTCATTTTTTTTATTCATTCCTTTCGCAGGTATGCTGGAAGAGATTTCTTCAGGAATAACCTTTTGCACCTGTTCTTTGTAAATCGTTAAATAAATAAATAATTTCATTATTATTGCTGTGCCCCAGTCCGTAATTATTATTGTACCCCATAAAAGGCCTTTTGTAAAATCTTCACACATGACAGAATGTAAATAAGGATTTAAATTAACTAAACAACCAGAACTGTTTAAAAATCAGCGGTTGATTTAAACAAACCTACCAGTACCCGACTTGTTCGTTTTTTAATAACCAAGTTTTTTTTCAAAAATGAGGTATCTAATGTCACGATTAGTTTGACAGTCACATTTATTAATAAACAAACAAAATCATGAACATATTTTTTTCTGAAAAAAAAAACAAAGTATATGTTTGGCCATCTCTAAAAAGATAGCAGTTTCCACAATATAAGCCTGTTGCGCTCCGCATAATTTCTTTAACGCTATTCAGACTCAAAGCGAATACACGGCCCGTGAAATCGTTGCTGCAAAAACTATTGTTTGCATAGTATTTGTTCTACGAGTTTCTCTTCGTGCAAATGTTTACAGGAGAATGTTTCATTGTTTAGGTGTCCACAATGTGATGCTGAAAAAAGAGACTATGCCTTGGGTTGGTACTGTAGTATGGTGGACACTTTTCTAGCTAGAAACCTTGAGAATCAAGAACAGTCTGAGAGGAATAATAAAATACCGGCCAAGAGCGTGTCAGACTCGCGCACCGAGGGTTCCGTACAAACTTGCGACATAAACAGCCATATCTTTCGATTGCGTAAACTTAGAGGATTAATTTTTTACAGCACAAAGGGATCACAGACAGTAGTATATGGCTTTAATTTCAACTCGATACCTCCACGCGTTCTCGAGTTAAAGGGAGACAGTCAGACAGACGTACAACAAAGTGATCCAATAAGGGTTCAGTTTTTTCCTTTTGAGGTACGGAACCCTTAAAACTCTCGTATTCACCAGTTTTTAACCGACTTCAAAAAAGGAGGAGGTTCTCAATTCGACTGTATTTTTTTTTGTTCTTTATTATCTCACGATTATTTCACCACTACTACCTGGCTTATGTACTTACCTTGTACCATTGATGGATTATTATAACCAATATTTAAAACAATGTGTAATTTTTTATGAATTTTGTAAGTAGACTCTGGAAAATGCTATTTTGACGGGGATCAACTTTTATTAACAACTATTTAGTATTGATGGCACCTTATACATTTCCAAAACCTTATCCTCAATTTGTATGAGAGTCTAAATCAAAACATATATTGCGAACCAAGTGTACAAAGGTGTTTTGTTATTTATTTTAGTACTTAGGACTTAGCAGCCTATTAAAATAAGTGTTGCAATTCTAACACAAATAAGTACTGAAAAGATTTACAATGTCGACTCAAGAAAAAGTGACATATCGTATCCCTATCTGCCCCCAGCGAAGTAATTGCAACCGATTCTTTACATCTTAGAGCTAAAGAAATTCGGATGAACAAAAATAAGTTATAACACTTAACAGTGAAGAGTCGTCTGGAGCCGAAAGCTATTTATTTATTCATTGAATCGTGAACGAAACGCGTTCAAGTGGAAACGTATGTCATCAGCTGCATTGTGAAGCACTCAATTAGTGATTGAATCAATTTGACTAATTGGTGAGGATTATTGTTTTTATTTATATCCGGCAGTCTGGCTAGACTGTACAGACAGCGGGCCTAACGTCAGATTATCGTCTGTTTCAATTAGTCATTGGCCCAATAGTGAGAAATACATTTTGATTCAAGTGAGGAAACTTTGTCATTGCAGCTGAGGCAGATTAACGCACGAGCCGTAAGGCGAGGGATATATATATATAGAGCCGAGAACAGGAATGACAATTCCTCAAGTGAATTAAACGACGTTTTTCAATACACTTTGAAGAACTTAAATAACAGAATAAAAAGTACCGTTGTCATTAATTAATATGAAACTATGATTTCATTTGATTTTTCCCCGCGCTTTGTCTTCTTATACTGAAGGAAAAACAAAATAGAAAAAGCACGCGTGTAAAATACATTGCATGTTGAACCTAATCGTAGTGTAATAAGAGCCAGTTTTCGATGAAGTGTATTGAAAAGGGTATTAAGCATATTATGACATGTATCAGTCAATTGTGTTTTTGCGTTAGTGTACTCACTTTAAAAACTTATAGAATGTTCTAATTTATTATTCTTTGAATACCCACATAGCTTAAGTTCCCTCGTAGGAACTGAACGACACTCAAAGGGAAATAATATATGATAAGGAATAACAAATAATACGTAAAATCTCGTTATTTTGCAAACCCAATTATAGCAAAAGTAAAAGCTTTTACATTTTAGTTCAAATTTATTGAGCAGACTCTTAAATCCTCATAGAGTCCGAGCAGTAGTGTAATTACATCAAAATTGTAGGTACATTTTTTGCCCAAACTAATTTTAACAATCTACCGCGAACACAAAAATCTAGACAAGATGCCTCGAGCCATTTCTAAGAAGTAATTCCTTCACAAAACATTAACAAAACCATCTATCAAATGAAAAAGCCTCTACAAATCTAGATCCATCGTTTTAATTCCTCTCTGTATCTGCTTTTACATTCTCACGAATATTTATTGCTGTGGATGCAAAACTCTTGAGTTTAGTGCTTCACTCGCCGAAGACAAACGATCCCGTTCCTTCGTATTTTCTTACATGACAAAGACGAAACTTTTCCAAGTCGACGTTTCAGAAATATTTCTGTTGTGTAAACTTTAATCTTAAGACGTCGCGACGTCTCGCTGGATGCTCTTTTAATTTCAACTTACTGTGATTACTTTATATGATTGCGATTCATTTTGAGTAATGCTTAAACGTCAGAATTACAAAAAAATATATACTATCTTTACAAAGATATGATACAGAGATATATATGATATGATATGTTTATGAGATCGAGTTTTATTTGATAAATGCTTATCCCCTACATCATAAACATCCCATCTTTTTTTTGCGAATGGGAAGTCATCAAAACCTCCCCAAGCTCTGGTCGGAGCGGGGGAGAGAGGCTTTTACTGACTAAAACCCACCCAAGTTAACTTCTTTTGCCCTTTATGTTCTGGGGCCGCGGTATCTTTTTCGAACAAATCGCAACCCTTAACATCCCGCCTCAGTCAACTAACCTAGTTGGCATAGAAAACAAATATTGGCGAAATTATTTCAGTCCGTAAAAGGAGTCGAGAGGATACCGAACTTGATTGTAAAAACCATAGTTATTCTAATGCCAAACACTTAAGAACAATTCAATAACAATTCCAAAGCATTAGCGAAAACATCATAAACGGAGCACTTAATACTATATTAACTCAACAATATTGCACAAAACATCTTTACCACCCTTAATTAATAACACTTCAAAGCCAATATTTGTAAATTATACACAAACAAACGCAAGCCAATTAAAAGACCATTGTTCTAATGAAATAATAATCCAGTAATCGAAAGACGAGTACCCTTTCTTGAAGATATAAGTCTCAATAAGTACAACCGAAAGATACCGTTACAGTCCTTTTATTGCCTACTAGAAGCGCCATTAACGTTACTTTGATTGTACAGGCTATAGAGTTTTAGAAAATGGTGTAATGGGATCGCAGTTAAACGTAATCTAGATAGCATTAGGCTTTGGAGTTAGTACTACAATAAACTGTGTTTATGGTGAGTAGGCTATTATTTTTATACATGACAAAAACAATACGTTTCTGCTTTCTAAGTGAAATTTTATACTTCACTAAAAACTTGCTGGACGATGCTTTTACACGTGACAATACTTTTCGAAGTATTTTGTATTTCTATAGCGACTTTACTTTTACGAGTAGATTGACATAAATTTTCGATAGCTTATGTCAGTTCAATTTATTTAATACTTTTCCATCATCGTTTTCGTTGGTAAAACATTTGGCTTTTATCAACGAAAACGATCATCTTAATCGAAGAGCATGCCCACTGCGTTCTATGTAATGAGAACGAATCTCAATTCTGCAGTATTAGGTATGATAAAAATCAAATTAGTAAAGCGAGTCTTTCAAAGTAAATGTATTAATTAATATGTTACATTTTTTTTTTATAAATTCTCTGTAGGTACAGTAAACAAACTTAATAAGTATACAAGTTCGAGGGATACAGTTGAAGTTTTCTTAGAAACTAATGGATGTTTTCAAATAAATTTTATGTAAATATATTAGTAAATGGTTATTAATCTACTAGCTTTTGCCCGCGGCTTCGCTCGCGTTAAATTCGGGGTAACACAGTTCCCCTAGCGCCTTATTGATTTGTAATAGCAACGCTAAGTTTTCATCAAGATCGGTTTAGCCATTAAAGCGTGAAGAGGTAACAAACGAACAAACGAACTCACTTTCGCTTTTATAATATTAGTAAGGATAAGGATTAATTTCAATTAAAAGCATCCCTCAGTTTTTAAAATAAACGTCAACTATATCCCTGTATATCTATTAGGTTTGTTGAGTGTACAATTGCATCATGTCTCAACATAGTCGGTAAAAAGCTAGGCAGATGACGACGAAACAGTAAGCTCAGCAAAACTAGGCTAATCCTTACTAATATTATAAAAGCGAAAGTGAGTTTGTTTGTTGGTTCGTTACGTCTTCACGCCTAAATGGCCAAAAAGATTTTCATGAGTTTTGGTACAGAGGTAGTTGGGACCCTGGAGACGGACATAGGCTAAAAAAGTGAAAAAGGGTGAGAGAAAAGGGGAGAGAAAGATTTTTTTTTCAATCATCGCGGTTAAAGTTAGCGTTAGCCGAAAGTAACTATGCTACGCGGACGAAGTCACGGGCGGAAGCTAGTTGTAAAATAACAGCCATATCTAGCAAGCATACATTCACGTTCCTTGATTAACTCGAGGCGTCGAGAAAGTCCTTAACAAATGCTTCATGTGTAATGCCACGGCCCAGCGACTGAGAAGTAAGCGATATAATGTTTAATAGATCTTAATTGGCAGTTGACACACGGTACGGTTATCATGGCGGTTTTTAATTAATTCGTGTGGGATTCGTGTTCAGTTATTGGTTTAGATGGGGAGTAATGTTTCCTATTTGTTGACTTTTGTTTACTTGTGGATGTCATTGTGGTATTGGGTTTTGTAATTAAAGTTTAAGCTTATATATTATGCTTGGTAAGGTTGACAAACAGCTTTATTAGGTGGTATTGT
The DNA here is from genome assembly GCA_905475445.1 of Ochropleura plecta. Lineage (NCBI taxonomy): Eukaryota > Metazoa > Arthropoda > Insecta > Lepidoptera > Noctuidae > Ochropleura > Ochropleura plecta. The sequence continues at coordinate 11,423,313 of FR997731.1, read as the reverse complement.
GGCACTCAGATAAAAAAGCTAGCCATAATAGATGGCTATTTATAACATAATTAGGAAAATGCTAGGCTAATGACGACTGATTATTATTATGCTGGTTTCCAGAATTACTTAGCAGTTTAGTACAAATTAGGAGTACAACGGCGAAGACTGGACAGTTTTAGTTTCAAAGTAAGTGGAGGAAAAGCTGAGCAGATATTGACGGTGTCTTTGATGTTGTGGCCCGTAATTATACTTAATTGAAGTGACTGTTCATATACAGAGGTGCTTTTTTTCGGATATGCAGTCATCAAATAACTTCTCACTCTCTGGGCGGAGCGGGAGGGATTGTCAGACTATTACTGAATAAGATCCATCCATGTTTTTTTCTTTTTCGAACAACCAGCAAGCCCGGATACATAATTTTGCAGCAATGCATTTGATTACAATTGAAATATTGTAAAAAAACAGCTGTACTGGGTCGTTCTACGTCGATTTCTTAATAACTATAATAAACGGTATGTACCTAGTACCTACTGTGGTGTTTCTAAATAACTACCTCCATCCAATGCCGATATAGATAGAGCAACTAATTCACACATTAATTTGGCTCTAGGTTTATTTTAATTGATATGAGTGGCATTGCGGTTATTTTCTATTGCATGAGTGATAAATTAGAATTTGTGGCCATTGTTATTCCGTTTATAACAACAGCGTGCTTACGATAATAAAGTGGCATAACTTATAAAATGAGACATTTGGGAATTGTTGAAGACTTTTGTTTCGTGGGTTGGTGTTGTTTTTGTTATGCCTATCCATCCTAATTTTAATAGAGAAAATAACACTTAAATAAACTCTATTGTTAAAAGGATAATTCAAGGTTTTTGAATTATTCTTTTACCCATCTGCGCCACGGTTGGCGCAGTGGCTAAGGGTTTTACTGCTGTGCTACGAATACTTGAATGACCTACAGATAGTTGTTCCGGGTCTGGCTGTTGTTTGTGTATGTGAGTTTAAATGTTTGTAAACGCATTCACAATACAGGATAAAATCCTAAGGCGGGGTAAAGTTACAAAAAAAATGTTTTCAATGTTTTCGATAGTTCGTGCAAATACTTTCAATCTATATAGATTCAAAGTTTGTGTTAGGCTCCTAAAGACTACAACCTTATGGCGTGCCTCCTCCTATCATTTTAGTGAAGATGGGACACTGAAAATTTTAATTTGTATTTATTGACTTTCTAAAATACTGAATACAATACCCCAAATGAAACCGCGGACTGTAATTATTTCAGAAATTTAATAAAAACAAATTGTGGAATTGTGGTACTTTACAATCTCATTCAAACTGTTTGTTTGTTAGCGTGTGGTCCAAATTATCGATAACAGTGGTTATGCCTGTATAATAATGATATTAACTAAATACTAGTTAGTTAAGCTAATATTTGTTTCAAACTTAATACATGTATTTTAAAATAAGTGCCTTTTATACACAAATCACTAGCATTTGTAACTTTATTTGTTACTAGCTTCCGCCCGCGACTTCTTCCGCGTGGCATAGTTACTTTGGGCTAACGCTAACTTTAAGCTGCGTGATGAACATAAAAAAAATATCTTTCTCTCCTCTTTTCTTCCCTATTTGTTCCCTTTTTCTCACTTTTTTAGCCTATATCCGTCTCCAAGGTCCCAACTATCTCTGTTCCAAAATTCATCAAAATCAGTTTGGCCATTTAGGTGTGAAGATGACCTATAAACTCATCACAGACAAACAAACTCATTTTCGCTTTTATAATATTAGTAAGGATTATACTGTGATAAAAACTCCAAAAAATAATAAATAAAAAACCATACTGAAAAAAAAGTTATTTTTTAAAGTCACCTGAGTCCACGCCAGGTCTTTTTTTTTGCGGATGGGAAATCATCAAAAACTTTTTCCGCTCTGGGCAAAGCGGGGGGGAGTGAGACTTGTACTGACTAAAACCCACCCATGTTCCTTCTTTTGCCCTTTAAGTACCGGGGCCGCGGTATCTTTTTCGAACAACCCGCAAGCCCGGTAGGTATACGGGTGCCTGTCTTATGTTATACGGGACAGGAACGTTCAAACTTATGAATTATTCTGTTCATTCACAAGTTCAACACCATAATCTTGGTATTGCTGATCGTTTGTCACACTACCAGCTATAGCTGATATAGTAATAAAATAACTTAACAAAATTGTTCTCAGAACAAAGGACCACCGAATTTAAGTGATATTCTATTTCATTTTAGCATTGATTGATACTGACAATCTTAATTGGTGCCGGTTGCTGTAAAATATGAACAGCGACAAAGATATAGAGAGTAAATTTCAGACAAAGGGTAGTTCCACCTAGCCATTTGTTATTTATTGTCAATTTCTGTCCCGGCCTGCGACCGTTCGTTAGTGGCCGTCCGGTAATAAACTTATTAAAAATGCTGACGCTCACACCGTTGTGTAACATCAAACATGCAGCATGTATCAGGAATAAAGGGTGGAGAGTATTCAGTAAATAATTCTTACATACACATAGGAACGTTTAGTCGGTGATTTAATAAAAAAAAACCTATCAAGAGCGAGCCAGCGCGCAAACCGAAGGTTCCGTACAAACTTGCGACATAAACAGCCATATCTCTTGACTGCGTAGACTAAGAGGATTGATTTTTTGACAGCACAAAGCGACCACAGAGTTATTAAGTGGTATTGTGGTTTTAATTTCAATTCCTCGATACCTCCACACGTCCCCGAGATAAAGGGTCTTGACAGACAGACAGATAGACAAACGGACAACAAAGTGATCCAATAAGGGTTGCGTTTTTTCCTTTTGAGGTACGGAACCCTAAAAATCTGCTGTTCTATATATCTTGATATTGTAGTTTTGTAGAAAACAGCTGTTTTTTTTTAACCCACGAATAATTCCCATCCTCTCTATTCAAAATGTGTAGTATACGCGTTGGTTCCTTGCACCCCGAATAAAATGATGATAATTTACAACAAATAGAACGCATATACGTAACACCAATGTTATAGTTGGTATAGACACCGAAGTACAAGTTGGTGTAGTCTAAACGACCGGTTTTTATCTCCTGCATTTATTTTATCAGGCTGTGTCAAAAAAAAATGGTATATGTTTTAATTTCATTTGAGAACAAACACTATCATAAGACTGCTGGGGGCTTTGAAATTTCATTTTAATTTAAAAAAAAAATATCATTCTAATAATGATATGAAGACAAAAATATATTTGATTAAAATAAACTATCAAAAACCTTATTTAAAGGTGTTGTAGAATAAAAGACGTTTCGAAAGCATGTGCCTCTTGTTTAGACCTAAAGGACTATTATATAAATATAACAAGCCTGAATTTGTAAACTTAAAACCTTATGTGGAATCACACGATACATGCTGCACTAACAATCTGTATGCAACGATTTACGACGATATGCGACAAACTAGATCACTTTTGGTCCAATTCAACTTAACTCATTTGGCGTATTGGGTCACAGAAGTAACTAAAAACTAGTATGCGATATGCTTCTCTGAGTCTTGTGACTAGTTCTCCTAAGTCCTCGGTTTGAAAACCACCTTAAAAAAGTTTTAGGAGATAGACTGGCTGCAATTTGTGAAACTGACGGCTGTGTACTTTGGTAGCTAAAAAAGATTTGAACAAAAGGATGACTGAGCTTTATTGTCTGCTATTATTTCAGAGAATAAGGCTTTAGGCATGTGAGATACGTGCTCAAGGTACCTACAAAGTAAAAACTGGTCTAGATCTAGTGTTTTCTAAGCAAATTTTCAGTCGCCTGACAGTTTTTTTTTCTTCGTAATAGCTATGTTGCTAATGACAGTCATTTAGTGTGGTTTATAGCTGGGTTTGCACCGATAGCGTTTACAACGAATAAATTCGTATTCAATTATTGAAGAAGAAGTTGGTACTATAATGCATACATCCATAATCTCACGACATTTTCCCATTGGTTTGAGCAGAAGCTACAGAATGGAGAACCACCTGCTATGATCCTTTTATACCTTACCTGCAATAGGTACATTATAAGTATATCGTTTTTAATATCTCATTGTTTGAAGAAGAAAGTCTTCAATCAGTGTATGTGTGTGTGTGTGTTGCCAGTGATGATTTATAGGCGTCGCCGCTAAGGGCCTGATAAGAAAGCTCCAAGTCGTTTAGCGAGCGTTGGAAAAAGCTATGGTGAGAGTTTACCTATGTGATCGAATCAGAAATGAGAAGATCCGTAGAAGAACTAAAATTGGCAACATTACTCACTGAATAGCAAAGCTGAACTGGCAATGGAAAGGGCACATAGCCGAAAATGCAATAGCAAATGGGGGACAAAGGTTCTCGAGTGGCAGCCGCATACCGGGAAACGCAGCGTGGGACGGCCCCGCACCAGATGGACAGATGACGTGGTGAAGGTTGCTGGGATTCACTGGTTACAGGCGTCTCAAGATTGCACGCTGTGGTGGAAATTAGGTGAGACCTATGTCCAGCAGTGGACATCCATAGGCTGAAATGATGATGATGAAATAACTGGTATTGTAACACTTACACATCTGTGTAAATGCCGTTCACTTTGTGTACACCTACGCTATACTGCGTGTTTATGAATTATTTGTTTTTCCCCAACTTGCCTGGAAAATTATAACGTCTACGTCCAATAAATGGGGCTATCTGACTGTCGGTGTAATTTATTCGTAACTACAGTTATAACAATAAAAAGTTTTCCGTGGTTTATTTTCATATTATTTTTGCGGTCGCTCTTGTGTTTTAGTTGGATGTTTTGTTTAAAAAGATAGTGAACACTATTCTATTTCTATTTACACAACACTATGAAAATACGTACAAATAATCACAACAATAAATAAGAAATTATAAGTTTGGTTGAAATCAAGCCATCTAGAGATATTCTAGTTTATTTTCGCCGATAATGATGGAACTGAATACTGAACACACACTTTATTGTTCATACGTTTTTTAAGACACCGTACCTAAAAAGGATAAAACTGAACCTTTATAAATTCATCTTGTTGTCAATCTGTCTATCAAAATCTCTATATATCTATAAAGGTATGGAGTTAAAATTAGAACCATACTCAAGACCTCCTTTACATGGATGACCTGAAACTCTTTGCCCCCAACGATTCGCAACTGATGGAACTACTGAAGGTAACTGAAACCTTTAGTAGTGCCATCAGTATGGAATTTGGTGTGGACAAATGTGCGGTCATGCATGTAAAGCGAGGGGAAATTGTGGAATCTGTGGGAACCCAGCTCTCGGATTCCATACACCTTAGATCCCTCTCAGCAAACGAAACCTACAAGTATTTGGGTATGTCGGAAGCGTTGGGTATCAATGTTGCTGACATGAAGCAATCGTTGAAGGAACGCTTCTTTGGCCGCCTGAGAAAAGTATTTAATAGTCTTTTATCAGGTGGAAACAAGGTGCGTGCTTTCAACGGTTGGGTCATGCCGGTTTTGATGTACTCTTTCGGCATACTCAAATGGACTCAAACAGAACTAGATGCTCTGGATAGAAAAGTCCGTACATTGTTGACGGCATATCGTATGCATCACCCACGGTCTTCGGTTATGAGACTGTATATCCCACGGAGTTGTGGTGGTCGAGGCTTTTTAAACGCCAAGACTCTCCACAATCGTGAGATATGCAGTCTCAGGGAGTATTTCTTGGAAGCCGACGTGGGGATGCATCGAGATGTGGTTACGGTGGACAAGGGCTTTACCCCGCTCTCCTTGGCTAAAGAGAACTGGCGCAAACCTGTAGTACTTGACACTAACGACCGCAAGGAGGTATGGCAGAGTAAGGAGCTTCACGGACGCTTTTTCCGGGCCCTACATGGACCCGATGTAGATCAATCAGCGTCCGTAGCCTGGCTACGTTCCGGGGATCTCTTTGGAGAAACCGAAGGTTTTGTCTGTGCAATTATGGATGAAGTTATGATGACGAATAACTACCGGAGATTTATTGTGAAGGATGGCACGGTTGACATATGTCGGGCATGTCACCGTCCGGGTGAATCAATTCGACACATTATCTCCGGTTGTTCTCGTCTAGCTAACGGAGAGTACTTGCATAGACACAACCTTGTAGCCAGGATTATCCATCAGCAACTTGCTCTAAAATACAACCTTGTGGAATCGGAAGTGCCGTACTACAGGTATGAGCCCGACCCAGTTCTTGAACATGGCAATATCACATTGTACTGGGATCGCTCCATCATCACTGACAGGACTGTTGTTGCCAACAAGCCTGATATAGTGGTGGTGGATCGATCAGAGCGGCGCGCAATGATTATTGACATAACAGTCCCGCATGATGAGAACCTCGTGAAAGCCGAGAAAGATAAACAAATCAAGTATATTGACTTGGCTCGCGAGGTTGTCGACATGTGGGATGTGGACTCAGCGATCATTGTGCCGATAGTCGTATCTGCCAATGGCTTAATTGCCAAGAGCCTCGACCAATACCTGAGGAGGCTCTCGTTAGGCAGCTGGATCAAGGGCTTGATACAGAAAGCGGTACTCCTGGACACGGCTCGTATTGTTAGGAGGTTCCTTTCTCTGGAGCCCTGACCGCCGGTAGCTTGGACCCTGTTCCCGATACCGGTGGGCTACTATTTTTATATTTTTCAATGTTTTTTTTTATGTTTTTAAGAAATATTTAAAAATTTAATGATATGTGGAGAAAGAAATAAATGAAATGTAATTATAATATATAGTATATGTTCCCTTAGAGCTGTGAAAAAATCAAGCGTCTAAGTCTACGTAATCAAAAGATATAGCCGTTTATGTCGCCTTGTAAAAAAACCTTGGTGTATGAATTCGACCCATAGTTGCCCATTTTTTTTAAAACCGACAGAAAGTGATGTACAGATTGCAAAGCCACCAAACTGTGAAACAATTTTTGTCTTTCAGACTAACGACTTTCTCTTTCTTAAAGTTCTTAAGCTATACCATTAGAAAAACCTCTGTATACCACACCTTATCATGCTCGACAGAACACCCCATAGAATCATGTATTTGCTAATATTTTCATTCGAGTCTATACAACTCCATACGGTCTCGACAAACATCCTCGTTGTTTAAACGGAGAGTTCCTATTTACAATTGTTTCCTAGAGCGTTTTCAACAGATTAAACTTAAGTTGGGTAATATTTTTCAGGCGCTTGAACTGAAAACTTTTCCTTTGTCGAAGAGGGTGCTCGTATATGTACATACTTTTATTACGTATATATTGCTAAGTTGCCTTGCTTTTGTCACATGTATAAATATTTTCATAGGGGTCATAAAATATTTATGGTCCTATGAAACTCGTTCGGTTCTACATGTTTTGATAAAAATCTAGAATGAACGTGTTATGTAATATGTAACATACATAATATTGGTTACCTTGTGGAGACACAAATCTATATTACAATCTTGTACATATAGACAACAGATGCTGCCATCCTTACTAATATTATAAAAGCGAAAGTGAGTTTGTTTGTTTGTTACGTCTTCACGCCTAAATGGCTAAACCAATTTTGATAAATTTTGGTACAAACATATTTGGGACCCTGGAGACGGACATGAACTATTTTTTTTTTAAAAAGATTGAGGTATGAAGGAGAAAGAGGGAAAACTTAGCATTGCTATTACAATAAATAAGGTGCAAGTGCAAAAACTACAGGTAGCAGGTACCTGTAAATCAGGAAAGGGAAACTGTGTTACCCTGAATTTAACGCGAGCGAAGCCGCGGGCAAAAGCTAGTAAAAAATAAGATTACAAAAACACCAGTGATTTTCACCGTAACAAGCCATCTTTATATTTCATTTACCTCTTATTTATTTGAACAACAAAACTATCTAGCCGGCTTTCCGCAAAGCACATCTAAAGCTACCCAGAAATACATAATATAAACAATATATTTTTTTCTATAAATCCGGGCAGCGGTCAAATCAGGCACATTAATCAGGAGTTGCCCGGCGTATCGGAGCATCCTGGGCAATACCAAGTAGCTCAGTGATTTATTGGCTTGGCAGAAAACGTCTGCCACCTGTCTGCCCAATACTTGGCAACGAAACTTTCTGCAGGCTGTAGTTTTAGGATGCATAGGTAGTTTTTAGTAAGGAAGTTTAGATTTATTTTTGTACCTGTGTTGGTTAGCTGCAAAAGGATATTTTGATATAACACGTCACATAACAATATCTATACATCAGACTATTCAAAAAAAGTAACTTTTCAGGAGGCGAATAAAACGTGGCGTGTCATGATTTTTTTTTCTTAGATCGTTAATAGATTGTAAAATGTCACTATTTATGTACATTGTGTTATTCTACTATCCTATTTCCTATTAATATTATAAATGTGTGCAAATGTTTGTGGGGATGGATCGATGTATGGATGTATGGATGTTTGTACCCTTCCACGTTAAAACAGGTGAACAGATCTTGATGAAATTTGCCACAGAGATAAAATATAGTCTGGAATAACACATAGGATTCTCTTTTTGATATTGCGTGGCCAAAGCCGTGGACGCCAGCTAGTGTTAGATATTTGTGTATGATCACCGAGCATTCGAATATAAGGATAACTGAAGTTTGATTTGTCTCATAAACTGAGACAACTAGATTTAGGTGTGTGATATATACACTTCGCATTTTGTTAATAGGAAAAGTCATATAAGCGTTTTTGTATGAGTCGTTCATAGGTACGTACCAATGTTAGGAATAAATAAATACATGAGACGTACATCAATGTTTGGGAAAATTGTACAAGTAGGCAAAAAATAACGTACTTAAGAATCGGTTCCGTACCTCAAAAGTAAAAAACAAAACCTTAATTGGATCACTTTGTTGTTCGTCAGTCTGTCTGTCTGCCAAGACCCTTTATCCCGGGAATGCGTGAAAGTATCGAGTTGAAATTTAAACCATATACTCAAGCTGTGGTTCTTTGTAGATGTGGAAAAATCGTATCTCTAAGTCTACGCAGCTAATAGATATGGCCGTTTATGTCGCAAGTTTGTACGGAACTCTCGGTGTACGAGTCCAACTCGCATTTGCCCGTTTTTTTATCTTGTACAGGGACTGGAGAGAAACTAGTTTAACACTTCACCCCTTTTGTGATAATGAAGATTATTTACTCTCAAGAAACTCATTGATTTTCTATTCTGACTCATCATTATGTAAGCACAGACTGAAGAGTGAGATAAAACAAAATGGAAGAGAAAAGGCATCGAGGAATTCGGGGAATTTACTGCGTGTGAGGTAATCAACGGATTTTCTTTGAGAAAACTACCAGCAGTAAAACTTTGATATGAGTTTTTGTTATTTCACACTTGAACGATTGCTGGATGAAGGGGACTTCAAATGTTTGAATGAAAAACTTTAAAACAACTATTGTAAAGTCACTCTGGCTGATTGATAGTAACTTCAATAAAGATAACCAAGATTACCAAGTTCTATTTACTTTGGTTAATCTACGTAAGTTCTAAGAAAAATACAGTTAGATAAAAAACTGACTAGTTACTTTTGCTTTGAACTGTTAGGGGTTTTTCTCCCTAGAAAAGCAGATATAACCCTTAAATATATATTACTAGCTGGCGCCCGCGGGTTCGCCCGCGTGATATCGAAAACAAATCTACGTGTTATTCCACACTATAATCTACCTCTGTGCCAAATTTCATCAAGAGCCGTTCAGCCGTTTTGACGTGAAAGAGTAACAATTATCCATACATCCATCCTCACAAACTTTCGCATTTATGAAATTAGTAGGATAGGATTTAATATGAGTAGGAAGTAGGATAGCTGGCCCCCGCGGCTTTGCCCGCTTGATATCGAAAAAAAGTGTCCTATGCGTTATTCCAGATTATAATCTACCTCTGTGCCAAATTCCATCAAGATCCGTTCAGCCGTTTTGACGTGAAAGAGTAACAAACATCCATACATTCATACATCCATCCATACATCCTCACAAACATTTGCATTATTAGTAGGATGTGGCCTGTTAACACAAATACAAAATATAATATTACACCTGTAGTCCCTAAAGAGTTAGGCAGAGGTGTATCTAATACCGGAGAGTTCTAGAGAACTATGGAGGGTTCTAGTCACTAAAAATCTGTCGTCATCCCCCCCCCCTTCGCCCACAGCCACAGAAGTTATTTGACGATTCACATCCACAAAAAAAAACGGTGTACCCAATTAGTACACCCACTTTTGGCCAATTATAATTATGTAATAGGGGGCCTGCTTATTTCCATCAACTAGACACAAATCCAGACTAGTACTAGTACTAAATAGTACTAGTAGCAGCCACGGCTAACCAGCTCTTGAACAACCCAAAATCGAACCCAGGTCCTTACGTTCAGCAGTCGCCAATGATGATTTTTAAATAGACTGTCACCCGGATAACCGGTGACAGAGACAGCGCAACACACATCTGAACTTTTGTAAAACACAATGCTTGTTGTCAACAGGCTTGTAGGTATACTACAACATGTAGGTAGCTGTTCCAAATACCCGAGTACCCGAACCACATTTCGTTATTTGCTAACAATAAGATCGTGTTAACTCCAGACAGTCGTGCTAGTCATTAAATCTGTTTGCCGTTTGATTGACTCTATTTGCTTCAGTCTTAATTAACATTCTCGTACTTTACATCGCATGTCGGTGTTTAGTACTGAACCGTTTGTCTTGTCTGAGACTGATGCTTCTTGTTAATGCCTTATTCAATAATACCTTCTTGTTTTCTAGGAAACGCAGACGATTTAAGGTTTTAGTTGGAGCAGACTTGTAGTGATCCTCTGTTAGAAGACGCTCATTGGTTGATAATAACCGCAAGGATCGTTTGGTAAGCTTGATTAACCTTCACTTGCCTGTCTGAACTGAACGTGTAAGGATTATTCCTTACATTATAGAGAATTGTATGTTACTATGAATTCAGTGGACGGCTTTGCTTAAAGACTCTGATGAGAAAAATTATACAATAAAGGATGAAATTCCAAACTAAATATAATAGGAATTATTTAAAAAAAGTTAATAATCGAATTCACGGAAATTATTACGAATCCCATGGTATTTTTGGTTTTTCCCGTTTTGCACGGCGCCTCCTAGCGGGTTCAAAACTACTTTTCTACTAACTAACTTATCTTATCTCTCAAACACAAACGAAACATACACCACACCAACGAAATTTAATTGAAAACGATTGGAAGGATTTGGAGATAAGTCGATTTTTAAATGGAGTTCCATGTGAGAGTTTCCACGGTTCAATTAATAAATTTATTGATAGATAAAAAACGTGTAAATATTGAAGTCGAATAATCATAAAATGAACAAATGGATCACCCTTGACTTCGGGCTTAAGTTTCCCAAGTGAGTATCTAACCACTTTACAGACACTTTTCTTAGAAACGGGTAAAGCTACTTCTAGATATTCAAGCGATTAAACTTTGTTATAACCTAGAGTGCTGTAGTAAAACAATAAAAAAAACCGGCCATTAGCAATTCAGACTCGTGCAGTGGGGGTTCCGTACGAAATTGTGACATGAACAACCATATCTTTTGACTGCGTAAACTTGAGGGTTGATTTTCAAGCACAAATGGACCACAGAGTTGAGAATATGGTTTTAATTTCAACTTGATAGGTCTACACGTTTATGAGATAAAGTGTCTTGACAGAGGGAAAACAAAGTAATCCAATAAGGGTTCGGTTTTTTCTTTTGAGGTACTGAACCCTAATAAGAGAGCTAGTTGCAACAACAAAAGCGCTTTATCGGATAATGTGTAGATAGAGATCAGCTTATTAGAGATATTTCTCTCTTCCTTTTTGATTGTTGGTAACCTCAGGTAAAATTTGAGTTATTTGCATATATTATGCTACATATTTGGAAACAATCAAGTATCTTAAGACACACCATGCCACAAAGATTAAATACGAACAAATGTTGAGTATCTGCTGAACTTTTTGCATCTCCATATATTCCTATCGTATTAAGCAGCTCTTGCAAAGGTTTGGAAATGGATGGGTCACCGTACCTGCCCGGGTTAAGCAGCTCTTGCCAAGGTTTGAAAATGGATGGGTTACTGTACGGGGCCCAGGGTAAGCAACTTTTGCCAAGGATTGGAAATGGATGGGTTACTATGTAGAAGCCCAGGTTAAGCAACTCTTGCTGAGGTTTGGAAATGGATGGGTTACCGTACGGGGACCAGGTTAAAATCTAGAAAGAATATTGCCATATCACTGCCCATGATACATGAAGTGATGAGTAATATACTTGCGGTAGAGCATTAAGAAGAAGTGCTTTGCAAGCTCTAATTGCGCCTCGACTAGATTCTAGACCGCAGTATTCGGAAAGTAGTTAGAAGCCCCAGCTAATATTGATCGGAGTTTAAAAGTAATCGAGGTTAACACGGTCCAAATAATTTATCTACCATTAATGCTTTAGATTGTGAAAGTTCTTACTTAAACTAAACATTAGACTAACACAGAGGTGGTTGGAGTTGAGAGCTTTCTTTGCTACATTAATCTAAAATTCTACTTTAAAAGTTAAATGTTTGTTCACGTAACCTTAACATAACCTTGGATTATTGTTGTATTGCTTACACAAGTTTTAACACTTCTCTGTCTTAAATATAATATAACTAGCTTTCGCCCGCAACTTCGTCCGCGTGGCATAGTTACTTTGGGCAAACGCTAACTTTAACCCGCGTGATGATCCCGCTTTTTTTAGCATATGTCTCCAGGGTCCCAACTATCTCTGTACCAAAATTCATGAAAATCGGTTCTGGCCATTTAGGCGTGAAGACGTAACAAACAAACTCACTTTCGCTTTTATAATAATATAGTAAGGATATGTATTATTTTTTAAAGTTTACTGTAAACATTATAACAATTTAATAAACTAAAATGGCATCATAAAACTGTTCTGCGACGCTGTCAGCTGGTAATAAGCGAAAAGATTGGCTTCGTCGTCACGTTGTTTGGCAACACTTTCTTAGCCTCTAGCCTAGGTAAAAGTCAGCCCTTGGGTCACGAGATGTGTCAACAAAGCGTTTTGTAAATTACTTAAAAAGGCTGTGAGCTCTCGGACTATTTATTACTAGCTGGCGCCCGCGGTTTCACCCGCGTGATGATTAAAAAAGTATCCTAATGTTATACCAGACTTTAATCTACCTCTGTGCCAAATTCATCAAGATCCGTTCAGCTGTTTAGACGTTAAAGAGTAACAAACATCCTACATCTATCCATATATCCTCACAAACATTCGCATTTATAATATTAGTAGGATACACGAGTATTTTCATATACTCTTGGGTATGTAAAAACAATATTTTGAAATAATTTAAGACAAAACATCAAGCCTTGCTGCTTTGTAAGAGGAAGCAAAATCTACAAGTTTTGTACTGCTTTATAGATTAAGGTGTTGCAAAATACACGGATATAAAAGTAAAGTTAAAATATTCACCACATGCTTGATCAATAGAGCTCATTGGATAGTTTTATTTAGAACAAAACTTCACTCACCGAAGAACCCAAGGGTGAGGCAGGTGCAGGTGGAGGTGCTCTATAAAACACCATTATCTTGCTATATAAATAAAAGATGAATGGATTGTGTAAGGAATAATATATGAAGGAGAAAGGAGTATTAAATGATGCCGTGACGTCTATCAGGGGAGAATGGAAAAAGAAAAGGTGTTGCACCGACCCCGAACAGAATGGGACAAGAGCTGCAGGAAAATGATGATAATTTTGCTAATTATATTTCAGTCCCATTCTTTAGGGGGTATGCAGTTTACGGCACGGGCTGTGTACTGTGGACGGCAATTAAATTGGTGCAGTCACTGAGCAATTGACTGCTGCGCTGCGTGTCGCGGGTTCCATCCCCGCACGGAACAAATATTTGTATGGCCTACAAATTATTGTTTCGGGTCTGACTGTTTGTGTATGTGGATTTAAATGTTTGTAAACGCACCCACGATACAGGAGAAATTCCTAGTGGTGGGTGACTTTTTTTAATGTAATGCTGATGTATCTTTCGCAGATCACAAAAGAATAAATGGCTGCTGATTATGCGTCGGCAACCAAAGAACTAGTACTTATTACAGGAGAAAGTTCCTTTAGTCACAAAGTGTGCTGATCAAAGACCTATTCCCTATCACCAACAATGCACCCCGCACTTACATAAGTAAACTACTCATTCATAATATAAAAGAAGTATATACAACGATGTCTGGAGCGCTATAATTAATGACTCCTAGCCTGTTACTAATTGAGTAGATTCAGTGAGAAGACGCGACGGCGACGATTTAAAAATACATTTTCTTAGCAAGTTTGTTCCGAGTCGCCGGTCGCTGATATCGGTCTACTAGTTACTGCATTGTTATTTCTTAATGATTGTTTTTTTTTTGGAAAATTCTAGAAGTCTCATCTCCGCTAGTATTCAAGTACATCTGGCTAAACTAAAGGCTTAACATAATAACTTTTGATAAAAAGGCTAGGCAGATAAATAAATAAATAAATAAATAAATATCTTGGGACAACTCACACACGGCTATCTGATCCCAAGCTAAGCAGAGCTTGTGTTATGGTAACCAGACAACTGATATACATACTTATATAATTTATAAATTCATACATATTATAGATAAATCACACCCAGACACAGAACAATCAATCATGCTCATCACACAAAGTTTGTCCTGGGTGGGAATCGAACCCACGACCTCCGGCTCAGCAGTCAGGGCCACTAACCACTAGACCAACAGGCCCGTCGATGAGATGACGAAGACGCTAAAATACTGAGTAATTCTTCCTTAATCATGAATGCTTTAAGCAGTAAGTTTGTGAGGGTATTAGAAAAGCTAAACGAAATACGTAGCATTTTTTTTGTTTTCTCTTTTCAATTTCAAATTACGCAATGCAGGTATCGGCGCTGCTTTTCTTAGCGTTACTTAGCATCAGATAATTCGTGGCTCAATGTAGGATTGAAAACAAAAGAGCATCGTTATTTCGAATTCCTTTTATCCGTATTTCTATCAATACCAATAAAATCAGTTTTTCTTTATCAAGTACTGGCTGGTTCCTGCGACTTCGTATGAGTTTAGTTCGCGATGTGTTGAAAATAAGTTTTTTATTCAGAAGGTTCTTAATTCTATTTTTGTTCGCCATTCGTTATCTTCAGTCTTCAGTAACAATACTCGATCAAACACGATCGATGCCTTGGTTTTTAATAACCGTTCCATTCGAATGCAAATCGTACTGCTTTTTTTATCAACTGGAAAACATCAAAATAACATCTTCACCTTGGAAAGTGTCAGACTTTTACTTTTACCCACCCACCATATTCCTTCTTTGCCCTGTGGCTCTCGCGGGCCCCTCTGTTTCGGGGACACTCTTTGAGGCGCGCGTGGAATACAAACGCGCCGTCGTCGTCACTAGTCGGCGGGACGGTGAGCTACAGACCTGCAATAATATTAGCAAGATCAGAGCTTTAACATTCGAACTGTTGTGTAAGGTATTTGAAATAAATACGAGACATTAAGTGAGAAAATGAACCTTATTAACTTCGATTATTTCTAACAAAGCACTAAACTTATTACAGCCAGATTAGCGGTTGTTTCATTATACATCCCAGAAAACTACTACGGCTTTCTACAAGAAAATCCTTCACGTGTGCGTCTATTCATGAGCCGAGCTCCACAATGATCATATAACAATAAGGTGTCCTCAGTTTTCACAACATCACAATGGAGGCTGGAAGCATATAAAGTCGCCTTGTTCCCACTAATTAATCTGCTTATTCAGTCCCCGTTGAAGGAAAAATTAACTTCCCTTGAAAAGGACAATTGTGTTTTGTAGTGTATTTTTTATAATTAAATAGCGTGTCAAAAGGAATGTGGGGTCTGTTAGTAAAATACTTACGTGGAGCTCGTTATAATTACTCGTAAAGCTTATTTTAGATCTTTTTTTAACCTTGTTCTTTTTTTTGTTTGTGTATTATACCTACCTACTTACATCTCTTCCTCACCGTTCGAGGTTAATATGAGTGTTTCTTTTTGTTAAAATTCGAAATTATGAGTCATTCACTATTTTAAAACTGCATTACCAGTTGCAATATATATTGTTACGTCAAGTAAGTAGTAGGTACCTATGATTTTATAAAACACCAGCCACTGAATGTCATAACTTTACTTAACTAAAACAATTTATAAGAAAAGATAACATCAGGTAAGTTAGAAAAATATTTTAAAAACTCTTTAGAAAATATTTTCATTCTTGCACAAGGTAAAACGCAATTTGCATGCATAGATAGCGTCCGTTGCAGTTATGAAATATATCCCTGCATCTACAAGTTGGTTGGCTAACACGAACGAATTTTATACATTGCTGGATTTGTGAATACTATGATAGAACTTTTTCGAACTCGAGAAGTAATGGATATAATCCTCCAGACGATGACCCAATACGGCCAGAGGGAGTGTATCATGTTGCTACTTATAATTCATTTCGTAGCGACATGGATGAAATGAAACTGGGTCCCTGGTGGCTATATTTCGTGAGATTTTTCCTCTTGACTAGAAGAACTTTGTAAAAAATAAAACCGACTTCCAAAAAAAAAAGTGGAAAATAACTTTATTTCCGGAAGTCGGTGGCTTTTGTTGGTTTCGTTGACTTTTTTGCCACCGACTTCCGGAAATAAAGTTATTTTCCACTTTTTTTTTTGGAAGTCGGTTTTATTTTTTGCAAAAAAGTTTTTTATTTCAGCATTTTTAGTTATAGTATTATGATATAATTCGCAAACACGGTTATTTTTAGCTTTTTAGTGCGTAGGTCCCGTCTTAAATACAAGCTTTAGGCAGTTGTCTCACCAACGACGAGAAAACGACTAACTATCGGCTATTTTCTCGCTCAAGAAACTTACAATAGAATACTTTCCGTGTGAATAAAAGAGATGTATATACAAACAGTTGATCGCTGACTGTTCACACTGCCGGCGAGCACTCGCTTCACTAGTTTGTCGCTGAGCGACAAGAGCTATGAAAGATAACACTCACTCGGCGATACTCGCCAAGCGATTAGAAATCACGCCGAGAGAGCAACCAGTGGTCATGTCATTTGGTCGCGTATGAGGCCGCAAGACTGACTGTACGCTTGACTGCCGCGAGCGAGTGATGCGAGTAATCGCCCGCCTCACTCGCACACTCGCTTATAGCCGAGCTACACAAATATCGGAACTACGCACTTGCTCCCCACGTCTCGCTAACTCGTTTCTAGTTCTAGCTCTACTCGTTACTCTTTAATCGTTGCCGGTGAGACAAGTGCCTTAGTTCCACATCACGCTATAGTATTTAATACTATCTAAATTATGCTTTAGTTTAAAACCAATTCAGAAATCATATGCATCATCGCCTAGGGGATACAGCTGATACTTGATCTAATGATTGATTATGTTTCTTAATGACTGGGTGAGGGGAGGGGAGGGGGTACGGGCACCCTGCTCCCACTCGCCTGCCTACCCTGGCGAAACCCATACTTATACATGTGACTGCAGCAATCACGGCAGATTTGCGGTCATTTATTGAAGAGTTCCGTTGTATATCATTGAAGATCTATCACCAAATTAAAATACAATCACCTCAAAAAACTGCGATGACCTTCCAAATCATAGTGCATAGCGTTTTTTGTTCATTTATCTTCGACAACCTCTAAAATTATATCATCAACGTAGACGAAGTCAATCTAATACGCATTATTAAAGATAACTCAAAAACTACTGGCTGGATCTTGATATTTTTTTTATGGGACCAAACGAAAACCACCAGCTTTCGAATAAAAAAAGAATCATCAAAATCTGTTCACCCAGACCAGAGTTATGAGGTAACAAACACAAAAAAAAAAAAAAAAAAAAAACATACAGTCGAATTGAGAACCTCCTCCTTTTTTGAAGTCGGTTAAAAATATATGTGATTGATTGATTTTAGTTTGATCTGAGTAAACCCTCTACTTTAACCCGCTCTTCCAGCGGATTTGTCATGGATTAACGAACATACTTTATTCACCAGTATTTTAGGAAACTGAAACGTTATCTAAAATGAGAAAGAGGAGCACTGGGAAGCCCTTTTTTGCGGATGGAAAATCATCAAATAAATTCCCCCGCTCTGGGTGGAGCGGGGGGCAGTGTAAGACTTGTACTGACTAAAACCCACCCATGTTCCTTCTATAGCCCTTTATGTTCCGGGGCCGCGGTATCTCTTTCGAACAACCCACAACCCCGCCAGGCGATGGCTCTGGCAGGATCTTTGAGGCGCGCGTTTAGCACCAACGCGCCGTCGACATGGCCTGTCGTTAATAGACGGACGGACGGTGAGCTACCCATTGGTCACCGTCCACAGACCCGCCACTCGTAGAGGACTATCGCCTCCGGATCCCACGGTAGCAACCCTGCATCCATCTTGGGCAACAAGAATGATCTCAATCTAGTTTAACTTAGAGACAAGCCTCTTGCTCTAAGCAATATTAAAGTTTACAGATACAAAAACAAAACAGAGTATACAGATTAAAAAAAACAAAACTAAGTATTAAGTTGACACACAGTTACGATGCTAGGAGAGGATGAAAGGATGTTTCGTATGCCTCTCGTTCTTGCACTACTTTGCCTGTGTTAAGAAGATAATGCCTCGCATACAAGTTAGTGCAAACTAAAGCAACTAAGTTACGGCGCGTACGTCCCGAACTGTTGGGAAAGTTAAATTTTTGAACGTACGAGAATACTGTTGTAATAAGAATAGGATGCTAGTAATGGCCGCGTTTTATTTGAAATTAGAAGGAATGTTTTTGAACTGTAGTTCTGAATTGCATGTGTTCAAATTGTTGAAGTTCTTTTAGCATCTGGTAGTCGTGACTGTTTTAAGTATGAACCAAAATAAATTAAATGTTATGCTGTTGCATCACCTGAGAAAAACCGCCCATCAGCGAGTCAGACATACGCACTGAGGGTTTCGTACGAACTTGCGACATAAACAGCCATATCTGTTGACTGCGTAGAAGGTTAGAAGGTTGTTTTTTTTTACAGGATAAAGGTTCCACAGAGTTGACTTTATATACATGGTTTTAATTTCAACTCGATACCCCACGCGTTGCCGAGATAAAGGGTCTTGACAAACAGACAGACGGACAACAAAAGACAGACAATAAAGGTTTTTCCCATTGAGGTACGGAACACGAAACGGTAAAAAAGTGTTTAAGCCTCAAAGTTAGATGTGTTGTAAGTAAACAATTAATTAATGGCTACTGTAAGTAAGCTACGTCAGATTCTGCAGTAATTTTTAAAATCAATACGTTTGCCACTTACGCACTTACACGTCCTAGACGTAATATTTAGTTTAATATGGTATATTGACTTTAAGTGCAGGCGTTTTAACGATGATTCCTAAAATCGACTTAAACTAACCTCTTGAATCGGGGCTAAAATCAATTTTCTACTAAAATCTTTATGAAATAAAAAATTGAATGTAAAAAACATCTCCACTCTGATTGGCAATTACACAACGAAAATCAATAGAGTTCTGTAAACAACTCTATTAGCCAGTGAAGTGTTAACATCGAGTAATAAACAGTCTGTGATGTTTTCTTAACGAGATTGTATTTATTGAAAAATATTGAGACTGAAACTAGGATACAATGAAATATTTTCAGCACAAAAATACGAACAAAATTACTCAAAAATGAAAATTTTTGTTTTTTTTACGTAGATAATATTATTGGAGAGCATAATTTGATTAAGTGACTAGGTATTCATAAACTTTATAATAATTTTGTTAAGGTTTTAGTGTTTTGCTTTTAGATTATTTGATCATATTTAGTCGCTTCGTACAAATACTAACTTTATTGCAAGTAAGAATAAACGCTCCGGCCGACGGGCACCGCGAGACGACTCCCGGCGACTGAAGATGCGGGCCTGTGGACGGTAAGCAATGGGTAGCTCACCGTCCATCTGTCTATTGACGACAGGCCGTGTCGACTGCGCGTTAGTGAGTCCATGGTCTAGGGCGAAAGGGAATGGGAAGCGGTTACCTTCTTCTTCGAAGCGTTTGTTTAGACGTTTGGAGAGAGAACTTTAGACCAACCCAGCCGCCGCGGGAGACGCTACGGGCGTCGGCGCCGCGAGATGACTCCCGGCCACTGTAGACGCAAGTCTGTGGACGATGTGCTATGGGTAGCTAACCGTCCGTCCATCTATTACCGACAGGCCGTGTCGACGGCGCATTAGTGTCCCACGCCACGTCAGTAAAGTAGAGGGGCCTGCTAGGGCCACTGCCTGCTGGGGTTGTGGTTTGTTCGAAAGAGATACCGCTGGCCCGGAACAAAAGAAGGAACATGTGTGGGTTTCTCAGTACAAGTTTGAAAGTCCCCCCCGCTCCGCTCAGAGCGGGGGAAGTTGTTTGATGATTTCACATCCGCAAAAAAAGCAAGAAGCAAGTCCTTACATTTACTGCATGAGTCAGCACTGCAGCAGCCCTTTCGCCTAGTATGCTTTTACGATCTACATGAGCCATTAACTGACCGATAGATTTTACTGTTGTAGGTACTTATTGTTAATCTTACATGGAGTTAATAGTAAGTTTCCTAGAACAACTAAAATATTTAGACTTGGCACACGAGGTTGTCGACATGTGGAATGTAGACTCGGCTATCATTGTGCCGATTGTCGTAACAGCTAATGGCCTGATGGCGCCATCTGTCGAAACTTTCCTTAGGCAGTTGGATCAAGGGCCTGAATCAGAAGGCAGTACTCCTCAATACAGCCCTCATTGTGAGGAGGTTCCCGTCTCTCGAGCCCTTACCACTGGTAGTTTGGACCCTGTTCACGATACTGGCGGAAACCTATTTTTGTATTATTTTATTTAAAGAAATGTTTATAATAAGTGTAATATTATTAATAAGTCCTCATACTATTATATCATACTGAAGATCTCTTCGGAATATCTCGTATTGCGTTTTTAAATTAGAAGTACTGTTTAAGACTTAATTTTGTAGTTAGCCTTTGTTTCTCTAATATTCATAATTCTATGTTTTTAATCAAGATTCATGTTATTCATAGTAACGAACATTTTATATTCCATGTTTTACGAAAAAAGTATTTTATTTCACCTTCCCTACATAGAAAACGTTCTCATTTCCGAGAAAATATTTTCATACCTTAAAAATCTTATTAGACGTTTTACAATCATGAAAATTGAAACGAATACTAAAATATGCAGAGTCGAACGCATGACATAAATTGCCGATAATCATACCGTACGCAATATGCAATCGAATGCAGTCGCACGAAAAATATTGGAATCCATCCAATAAGTTGATGTAATGAAAGCGACTTTACTGCCGTGCTTCGGGGGGAGGGTATCTAAGACGTTTGCAATTTCCGAACAAAATCTTTGTACGTTTTACGAGCAAGACAATAGATGTTTACTGGCGAACGGTGTTGGCAGACGGCCGAAGCGGCGATGCGAACAACTCATTTTACGCTCCGTGTCGTCTACTCGATCAGCATCCCTATTCTCGATCAATCGACGTGAAACACCGAGGTGTGCAGCTCTGCACTATAAGTAAAATGTATTGTAACAGTTACAATTCCAATGGATTTTCCTTAAAACAGAATACGGATAGAAATGTTTTGTACAAAACATTGATTCTTTAGGACGGATTTTAAATGTGTTTCTGTTGTGATAAATGACGATCGTTAGTTGTATTTCTTTGTTCCTTTGTTGTTGGCGTGATGTTTCTTCTTTTTTGGAATGTGACATTAATTTGTGACGAAATGACAGACATTTGGTAGTTCCTGCTGAAATAGCTACAGATTATTTTTGTTTCATAATGCGTACCTTCTGTAAAGACATTTTAAGAAATGACTAGTATTTTGAGTTGGTAACGGGGAAAAACATTTTTTACGTTTTGTATTACTTAAAAAATCGACCATTTTATCTACGTCCACATTAAAAAAATAATAACAACTGAAAACACAAGCAAAAAAAAACACCGTGAACCAACAAAAGATTTCTTAAGAAACTGCTGTAAAGAACGCCAAAAGACATTGAAGGCGAAGCAGACGACGGCAAAATCAGATACGATTCATTAGTGTAACGAGCTTTTAATATTTAAGGGCCGGCTTTGATTGGAATGGCTTGAAAGTGTCAGACGTTGCTCGAGGGCCGTGGCTTTGAATCCACGACACGTACTAACCTTTTCAACGTATGAAAAGTACCACTTCAGTTTTTGACACTTTCTTAAACTTTGATGTGAGATTTTGGTGGTTACCTAGATATCTTAAAGGTTAGTGGCAGGGATGTTACATGAGAAGTGAATCACATTACGTGAATATAAAAACCAACCAACTACTAACGAAACAATTGCGTTTGTTAGACAGTTCTACAGTACAGTATGAATGTTACTCCAAAAACACGGTTTTTTTACAATATAAAGCCTTTATGTAGCTCTATTATGCTATTAATTATTGTTTTGCTTAATACAAATTTGATCTATGCAGAAAAATAGTATGATCTTAATAAAACATCTTTCTCTTAAAGTTAAAAAAGCAGCTTATTATTATGTAAAATTGCACCCTTGAGTTGTTGAAAGGGTTGATACTCTAGGGAGGTGTCGATTCATTCAAACGAACTCACTAACACTCTCCCCTGGGTTTTCCTGCACCAGGGTAATGTGTGGTGCAAATCATATCCTTTAGCGTGCGTTATGATGAGTTTGGTTTAAACGAACATAATACTAAAGAAAAATTTCTTCATTCCACGAAAACTGCGCGATGTATCAAAGAACAACGATAATTTTATTCTATCCAGTTACAAGCGATCATTACAAGAACTCGTGAACCTTTTTTTTTGCGGATGAGTAATCATCGAATAACTTTCACCACTCTAAACAGAGCGGGGGAAGTGTCAGACTTATACTGACTAAAACCCACTCATGTACCTTCTTTTGCCCTTTAAGTTTCAGGGTCGTGGTATCCCTTTTGAACAACCTGCAAACCCGGCAGGTCCCTCTGCTTCGCTGACATCTCTTTGAGAATCACGAACGCGCCGTCGACACGGCCTTTAGTAAGTGGTCGTGAGCCTTGAACAAGTATTCGCTCGTTTAGGATAAACGCACTTTTAAGTGTGCTAGAAAAGGAAAGGAGAATAGGTACATATTATTGACATAAATTTTACGATTTAACGCCAGTTTTCTTAAAACAGTGATCGAAACTTCTTTTATTCGAATAAAAAATAAAGGATCCTAGCAATATTAATTGGTGTATAATGAAGAAAAGTAATACCCATGATTATTACTTTTCTTAATAATTACAACTATCGGTAACCTTCACGTAGTTATAATTATAACTAACACTATCTAAATTAGTAATATTAGAACCAACGTTCCACTGATCTGAAAAACTGTGAACTTTAATTTAAGGCTCCTAGGTTTTAATTAAGTTTAGTAAGCGTGATGAATATTTGATTTGAATAAATGTCCTAGTAGGCGACGATTTGTATGCAAAGCGATAAAATCTTTAATTTTCGTTTTTAATTAGTAGGTAAGCTACTATAATTTTATCTAGGTGTCAAATTATTTAGTCACGTTGCCCAAAACTATATCTCCTATTAAAAGTTAAGGGGTAGCTCATCGGGATTGTGGGTTATTCGAAAGAGATACCGCGGCCTCGGAACATAAAGGGCAAAATGAGGAACTTAGGTGGGTTTTAGTCAGTAAAAGTTTGACTCTCCCCCCCGCTCAGCCCTGAGCGGGGGAAGAGATTTGGTGATTTCCCGTTTTCAAAAAGGCATTACATTATGATGAGAGTTTATTATTCTCTACTTAAGCTGATTATGTTAAATACGAAAGTATTATGTACAAATACAACAGCCAATCGTATTACGCTGTACGCTTTCAAATTACAACTTAGAATTTAATCCAGCGCCGCTTCTCGTGAATATTACAAAACTGCAATTTCCGTATCAACGAGGCGTAAATAAATAATACATCAGTTCATATACACGGATAGTATTAGTGCGTACTTGTAAATTGCTATGCGTTTAGATAAATAATTCATGGGACCGGTAATGAAACAGTAGAAAATAATTTTATAGCATGAAAAGTACTAAATCAGCAGTGAGAATCATAAATATAATAGAGACTAAAATATAAAATTAATTTATATTAAAAGATGCCTTATCACACATTACCAAAGCTGATAAAATCGCGGAGAAACCATTTTCTTCGCACGTTAACGTTTAAAGGAAAAGCTTCCTCTGAATTATCAATAAAACAGATCCGAAATACATAATTCAAGTTCCATTCCAGTTTAGCAGTCGAAGACTCGGTTTTCCATTCAAAACCTTGCACGGCTACAGTATCAGTAAAAGCATAATTTCCTGTGCTGAAATATTTATACCAAGACCGTACGTAGCAACTGCTACGGTGCTACGCTACAGCGCTAAACTCGTAGCGTATTCTACGACATTCGTTCTACGACTATGTGACCTAAGAGAACTATTTTGTAGTAAATATTGAAAATCCAATAGCTAACATATTTGGATTTTATAGCATACTAGCTTAAGCCCGCGGCTTCGCTCGCGTTAAATTTAGGGTAACACAGTTCTCCTTTTCTGATTTGCAGCGCCTTATTGATTTGTAATAGCAAGGCTAAGTTTTCCCTTTTCTTCCCTCTTTTTCCCTCATATCCCACTTTTTTTTAATATTAGCCTATGTCCGTCTCCTGGGTCCCAACTATCTCTGTACCAATATTCATCAAAATCGGTTTAGCCATTAAGGCGTGAAGAGGTAACAAACAAACAAACTCACTTTCGCTTTTATAATATTACTAGCTTTCGCCCGCGGCTTCGCTCGCGTTAAATTCGGTATAACACACCAAGCAGACCTGCAGTTTTTGCTCTTGCGCCTGATTGATTTGTAATAGCAACGCTAAGTTTTCCCTTTTCTTCCCTCGTTCTCCCTCATATCCCACTTTTTTTAAATAAAAATTAGCCTATGTCCGTCTCCTGGTTCCCAACTATCTCTGTACCAAAATTCATCAAAATCGGTTTAGCCATTAAAGCGTGAAGAGGTAACAAACAAACAAACAAACAAACAAACAAACAAACTCACTTTCGCTTTTATAATATTAGTAAGGAAGTAAGGATTAGTAAGGATTTAGTTTTTACGAAAATCTAGGAACACGTTAAGGTATAAAATGGCACAGTGTAACAATTAGTTAGTCATCTTTAAATGGCTGTGCTTAACGTTTGCCTTATTTTTGAGGTTTTTTTTTGTACGTGTCATAATGACCATAATTTTATTTCAGTGGCTAACTGACCAACAACAATATCAACCTCAACGCTTGTTTTTTTTACTTTATATCTTTGTTGTACTAATTATTTATATTAGGAAATCCGATTGTGAGCTCTTACCGCCTACACATAAACGTCAGTGTGAGTAAAATATTTATTTATGAATGGCTATAATAAGCCTTCTTGTAAAATAATTTATAAATTATATTATTATGGTTCAGATACTAGTTCAAAATCATTTTTCTTTTGTTTCAAAATTAACTCTTATTGAAAGCCAATATATATTTTCATCAAAATAAATCACCACCCGCGGACCTCATATTAATCTATCTTGTAGGAGTAGTCATATTGGAAGCCCGGTAGTAAATGCCCCGACTTACAGGTCGTGCGTTCGAACCAAGATTGCTTTTTGTAACATATTTTATTACAAGTGCTCTGGAGTTCTGGACCCGCACGGTTTGATCTTCATGTTAAGCCAAGCTTACCTAGATATTTGCATAGGTTGGTACATCAACCAGTCATAATTCCAGACTTTGAGAAACTCTTTATAGAAAAACCCTATTTGCTCGACACGGCAATCGAACCCCGGATATCATACTCAGCAATCACATTTGCGACCAATAGACGACGTATTCAATGAAGATCCTTTTTATTTTAATAAAGGGAAATTTTCCCATTATTTTTCAGTTCAGATTTTTGCAGTCACGTTTTCGCAAATTATAGCTATTAGTCTTATTTTTTGTGTTCCTAAAGCTTTCTATATCTTTACAGCTTATTACTTTTCAAATGCTTTATTATATCCACGACAGCCACTACAGTAAAGCCTTACTTTAACATAAATTAATTTCAAATGCATGTGATCTCTTTGCACAATTTTGCCATGTAAGCCGAGAACTATTTTCAATTTAAATGAAGTAACTAAACAAATAATAGGAAGGTAGAGGTATTTGACCTCATTTAACCTACCCGAATCCAACCTGAAACTAAACTTGGAACTTTAAATATAAACCTACCAATATGTTATTTGGTCTAGACATGGAGTTAGAAGAAATGGAGACAACATTTTTGAGCCTTTTTTAGCGGACGGGAATCATCAAATAACTTTCACCTCTCTGAGCGGAGCGGGGAGGAGTGTCAGACTTGTACTGACTAAAACCCATTCATGTTTCTTCTCTGCCCTTTGTGTTCCTTTGCCGCGTTATCTCTTTCGGACAACCTGCAACACATTTGTGAGCCTAAGTCGCCTTTATCTGTTTTTAATTAAATTTCCATGTCAACCGAAAATATGTACGGAGTACATAATTATGTTCCTTTATAACCCACCGAGTACCTCATAAAAATTATATAGCCAAGGGTCTGATTCAGCAGAGGGGCCAACCAGGGCAACCGCCAATTCGAAAGAGATGCCGCGGCCCCGTAACATAATGGGCAAAAGAAGGAGCATGGGGACTTAAAGTCAGTAAAAGTCTGACAGACCTTAACTGTCTTTGGCGGAACGGCGAAGACCCCGTTCCGTTCAAAGCTTGGGTAGTTATTTGATGATTTCCCTTCCGTAAAAAAGAGCTTGATTCAGAAGGAATACTCCTCGAAACGGCACGCGTCGTGAGGAGTTTCCTGTGTCTGGAACTCTTGCCACGGATAGCTTGGACCTTACTCCCGATGCCGGTGGAATACTATTTTTTATATCTTTTTAAATGTGTTTTATTTAATTTTATGCATGTAAAAAAAATGAAAATTTATAATTAAATAAATATTATTGTTGCTTAATAAGTTGAAGAATAGGTTAAGCTTTATAAATTAATACTCCATTCTTATTACTTCATGTTTCGAGTAAATTCAAAACGCTCAGACGATTTATAAGCCGCGCCCCGTACTCGGTACTAGAGCAAAATCTATACTTTGCGTAATAAACTCAACATTTACATAAATACCTAATGAATCGTTTGAAGCGGCTTACTATTGACGACAACATAAAATTTGGCCTGTCAATTTTATATATTTCTTCCTTGTTTTTTGTAACAAAATGCTGCCATAACATTTTTATAGTACGAAACAACCTATAAAACGGGTTTTAGTGCACTGACATTCGTGTAAATCTTCGTTTTAGTATCTTATTATATAATACAATTACTGATATGTTTTAGCACTTATTGCAATGGGTTACGACTTAAATTGGTATAGTCGGTGTATTATGGGTTTAAAAATTGATATTTTATGCGTAGTTAACCAATTACAATTTTGTATGGGGTTAGGTCGCCAATGCGTTGCGTTACAAGTCTTAGTAGTTTATTCCAACGAAATTGTTAAATTCGCCTTACCGTATCAAAAAATGTTCAAGTTTCTGACGTCTCAACTACTCAAACTGAAAAGCTATTTATACGTTCCATGCGCGCTGTGTAATCTCAATAAACTTTAAAACAGTAAAGTTTTCTCTCTATTATTAAATCATTGATTTCGACATTCTTACGAAATATACCACCGGAAATAAACCTACATTTTCTTATTTTGCAAAAAATCCTCTTCAGTCGGAAAGCTTGAGAAAAACACCAAAAAAGCGAACTCCTTTACGCTCTCATCTCACGTCGATAGCCCAAACTGTTGTAATGGATTCCATTTGGCAAGTTGCTAAGTAGCCTGACTTAGCGCCGGATTGCGCCTTCAACGCTTTTTTCCCGAGACGTTCTGGCTTAATGTGTCTACCGCTAGGTATCTATGTGCTACTTACTAATCTTGTGAAGTTTTCTCTAGTCCCATTCCTAATTTTTTTTTTTGTAATAAAATAAAGCACTAGTTTGAAAAACTATAGTGGGACTTAACGTGTCTCCCAAAAAACAAAAGACGGACAATCAATAAGTTTTGAAACATATTTTAATCGTAAGTGTTTAATGTAATTGAAAGTTGCCTGTACCTATTTCAAACGCAGTGCCGTTCTGTTTTTATAGATATCATTATAGGAATTTTTACACAAAAGAAAATTTGGTAAAAAATTCATTTGATTTTCGAAGCACTATGCTTTTGCAAACCTACCTACTCTATTTGGCAACTAAGAGTAGTTCGTAATTTTATTTTTTCTGATGCGTAAAGTAAATGCAAAAACATAAAAATCGCGTGTTAAAAAATCTAATCATTCTGCCTTAAAACCAATCGCAGACGCTTTTCAACCTCGCAGGATTAAAAGATAAAAAACAGCATTAACAAAAATCACTCAACACTCGACAGTCGTCTGCAACCAAAAGCTATTTATTTATTCATTGGATCGTGAACGATGCGCGTCCAAGTGGAATCTTGCTATTTCATCGCCTGCATTGTGATGCGCTCAATTAGCAACTGCTAAATGTTAAGGACTGACTTGACTAATTGCTAGGAATCATTAGGTTTAGTGTAGTGTAAAATATGACGCGTTTTTTGAATTTTCTCGTTGGTTGGCGTCTGTTACTTAAAGATATGTATATCTTTAGAGAGACTGAAAAAGATGGAAAGAGATCAAGATGTGACCGTTAATTAATACGATATTTCTTTTCAGTCTCGTTCAAACCTAATGGATTGGAGGATGGATCGTACTGCGGGCAGCGGACTATAATAGTCAATTTTCTGAAATAGATGTTCTACCTCGATTTGAAAGCACCTTTTTAGTGCTTTAAGGACATAGGTATCGACCTTCGGCAAGGCGGCGAGCCTCCTTGTTAGATTGCCACCGTGGGATCTGGAGGCGTTAGTCCTCGCGCGCTTGTACGAGTAGCTCGCGGAGGCACTACACCGAGGGGAAATCCCCACTGTCGCGGCAAAATGCCGCTCAGCGGACAGACCTTCGGTACGATCTCATGCTGGCATGGAGAGAGCGACTTTCACAACCCCGTGCAAGGCATGCCACAATAGTGGCGATAAGTCCCCTCTATGAGGAATGGCTAGAGAGGCAACTCGGCGTCCTCACCTGCCGCCTGACACAGGCCGTCCCCGGATACCGATGTTTCGGAAGATTTTGGCACATAAGCACAGCCGTGTCCTCGTTGAGGCTATCAGCGATGGAGACCTCTTGAGGCCCTGGTTTACTCCATTTGGTCACCTCCTTCTGAAAAGCAGTCATGCTAGCGAAGGAGGTAGTCAGACATTTGAGGGAGGGAACCTCAAACCAACCAAGCCGCCGCAAGAGACGCTACGGCGTCGGGCGTGGCGAGACATCTACCGGGCACCTTAGATGCGGGTCTGTGGACAATGTGCAATTCGTAGCTCACCGTCCGTCCGTCTATTGACGACAGGCCGTGTCAACGGCGGGTTAGTGTTCCACGCACGTCAAAGAGGTGCCAGCAAAGTAAAGGGGCCTGCCAGAGCCGCTGCCTTTTTAGTATTGAAGAATAGAAAAGAAAACATACAGCCATAATTATTCTATTACACAAACGCCAATTTGCTGCAAGAAAATACATATATTTTACAAAGAAAATAAGAAAATCAGTTTCCCTTTGAAGCGATCGCTCCTTCATTGCACACCCCTACATTGCGTTAATTTCGAGCCCTCCGCCCTTTTGAACTGCTCAAGTCAATCGAAAAGTCAATCCGTTGGTTAAACATCACAAATGAAAAGTCTCCGATAGGGAATGTTTTAAGTAATGGAAGAAATTAAAAGTGTTTTCAAGATTTTCAATGAACGATGGATGAACAAAGGGAGGAATCGGGATTTTATTCGAGGTTACAATTTATGCCGCCTGGTGTTTACTTACAATCTTATAAATTAATTGATTGGTTGCTTCCATTTGCCTTTTTACTTTTTCTGTTGTATTGTTTTGCATAACTGGGTTCAACAGACTTATGAATAAATTATTGAAAGCAAATACAATCGAGAGGATTAGGTGTTATTATTGAAACAGGTGCAATATTCAACATTAACTATGCAAAAATAATAAAATTGAAGAGCACTGAAAAATATTGATCTATTTTATATGGTATAATCTTTTTACTAAATGGCAATTTCTATACAAACCATTACACTTGGTGCCAATTAAATTTATAACAGATTTGTTTTTACATTTTCCAGGACTTAATTAAATTATAGTCTCGATGTGAAATCAGAGAAATCAATTGTTAAGCTACTTAAACACTGATTAAATAAATCGTATGTACAAATCACAATTCTTTGGCAGACGTTTTAATTGGCAATAATCGGCAAACAGACGTAGGGTATCAAATCGTTTAACAGTTAATGTATCTGGCAGTATTATCGATAAACTGCTATCAAAAGTCACAATTCTGTTAAATACCTTAAAATAGCTTTCGATTCTTCATAAAATAATAAGAGAAAAAAGAACTTTCCAAACGAGATATCAATCATTCCTCCAACCAAGCTACTCTCAATGGAAATTCCATCACAGGATCCCTTTAAAAATAATTCTGTATACTTTATTCTGCCTGCACTTACTACCCCTACGTATAAATACAGCAAGCCCTCATTGCGTTAATGCTTCGCCCTTTGATATTGCCTAGTCAATCGGAAACTTATCCTTTTGTAATACGCAGCTATCTCCATGTGCGGAATATTATTTTTCGCTTGGTTTGTTAAGAAAATTAGGAGGCATCTGCTTTGCAAGTACAATGTTTTAGGAACGGTACATTATTAATTGGATTCTTCGTATGACGTTGGATTGAGGACGGAAATTGTTATTTTAATGAAAGAAAGTTAGTATATCTCTTACTCAGCGAATACCGGTTTCGGATTCAGATTGATTTGTAATGTGACATTTTGATGTTTGTTTTTCAAACGAAAAAGTATCAATTGTTTTCTGGTTTTATTATCATTTTAATCACATAAACGATATATGGCTTGGGTTAGTTGATACAGCTACAAATGGAGTGACTAAGAAATGACAACTGATAAAGAAGTACAGATGAAATAGACGTTTGCAGATCCTTAACAACCTTTATAGATAGTCAGTGGCCTGAAAGTATAACAACCAGTCTTACCAAAGGTATATAATATCCTTACGAGTATTATAAAAGCGAAAGTGAGTTTGTTTGTTTGTTACGTCTTCATGCGTAAATGGCCAAACCAATTTTGATGAATTTGAAAAAAAGTGAGAAAAGTGGGTAAAAGAGAGAAAAAAAGGGGAGAGAAAGATTTTTTTTGTTCGATCATCACGCTGGTTAAAGTTAGCATTATCCCAAAGTAACTATGCCACTAGTTTACAATATATTACCTAGTACATACTGGATTGTGGAGGTCAGATAGACAGTTGATCCATTTAAAATATTAGTATTCAGTTGCATTCGGTTAGGGAGAATGCCGACCCCAACTTAGATGGGAAAAGGCTAGGCAGATGGTGACAAAAAAAAACATGCTGCGCCGATCATATAATATAACAGTTCGTTTTCAACCGATTTCTAAAAAAGAAGGGGGTTATCACGTTTTAATACTAACGGGGGTTTGAATCCAGAAATGTTTTTATGTTGTTTATTCAGGTAAAGTTTTACATCACATTAACTATACCTAAATAATCGAATCTCTTATGACTTTTCTTGGAAAAATCTGATCACTACTAAGTTGTCACACCTGCTATGATAATTAGTTAATTGGTTCCAATGGCACGCATGAGATGAGATGCTGTGACCTATTTAGTGAAGGACTGCACAGCTTAATTATGTTGTAATTAATTTGCATACTAAATGCCTGCAATGTCAACGAGCATAAAATTAATCATTTCAATATCTTCTACCGAGATTACCTATTACCTAAATGTTTACGAACTAATTATACTAATAAAATATTATTAGGACGTTAAATGTTTAAGTGAAAGCGCTAATTTGCCGTTGTTTAACAAAATTAAAATGGTCAATACAATTCTCAAATACTTATTAAATCCCATTTCATGAAAAATCGTTTGCCTTAGAGCCTCCTCCTGAATAGATAAAGTAGTATGCATTTGC
This sequence comes from Ochropleura plecta, assembly GCA_905475445.1. NCBI lineage: Eukaryota > Metazoa > Arthropoda > Insecta > Lepidoptera > Noctuidae > Ochropleura > Ochropleura plecta. Next base: position 11,391,057 of record FR997731.1, on the reverse strand, counting down.
TCCATTACTGAAAACATGAAAAAAACAAAGCTTAAATATGTATAACAATCACTTTAGAATTTGCAGTGAAGGTGTCTCCAGAAGAACGTCACTATAAGCCAGTGGTATACACAAAAGCAGATATACTTGCTCGTTTGTATAAAACCCAAATCGGCATATGAGCGTCTACGTCTCCGGGGTTGAGGGTTGTTCGAAAGAGATACCGAGGCTCAGGAACTCAAAGGGCAAAAGAAAGAACATAGATGGGTATAAGTCAGTACAAGTCTGTCACTCCGCTCCGCTCTGTCCAGTACGAAGGAAGTTATTTGATGATTATACTATCTGCAAAAAAACACGTTTGCCTCTAAGGCAGGCAGGCATACTGCTCTTTGTTCATGAAAAAACAAAATCCGTCACAGAAGTCCTATATGACATCAAAGGGCTTTCAATATAGAATTTAATACCGAAGTTAACTAACGAAACGTATACCGACTAACATAATATCTCCACGTCAGAAGATACAAAGTTTAGTACAGATTACAACGCAACCAATTTCCGTAGTACATTGCCATACTTAGAGACATCCTATATGTATACGTATTGTGACAGTAAAATGTTATGACGAGATATGAGACGAACTTCCACTTACTACTACATTTACCCTTCATAAAAACCAGCCAAAGAACTTTTAGTCTTATGTCACAAAACTTAAGGTTCGATGGAAAGTTTTGACGTGTTTTCATAATTTGGTTATACAAGCAAATGTTACATGAAAAGGGGCTAAACTTTTTACAACTTCAATACTGTACGAAAGCCGATAAGATCCCATAAAACGCGTATTGAGAATGTGTATCTACTCTTGAAAAATGTTTGCAGATAGTCAAAATTTCAATATTCCAAACGCGTTCAGGTCTGTGGTAATATCAGTATAAGAAATCTTGTCTACATATTTTTTCTAGAATAAATATAAAAGTAAAGTCTTACTTAGGTAAGTTTAATAAAAGACTAGGTGAACTTAAATCTGTCTTGTGAGGGAGATTGATCTACTTGATAAAAGTGGAAATGAAAATCAGTTTATAATGTTGTAACAGTTTGTAAACTACATGATCTGGGTATAAGCGGAGCTTCATCGACTACAAATGAACGTAATACCTTAAGTAGCTTTTAAGTACCTTGAAAGTTCTTGAAAACTTTACAACGAATAACAAGACTACTACAAAACATGATAATGACTCAATCTTATTTATTACAAAAATAAAATACAAATAGATCTGAAATATATATATTATTAAAAATATGTGCAAGTTGCAAAGTGGGTAAAATAATTAAAGGACAAACAAATCGCTCACATTGCTGCCATTTGGAAAAGCGTAAAGCAGACACCGCGTTGGACGGCAATGTCGATTCTTTGGCCAAAAACAAGGTTGTTATATTTTACCTACTGGTAATGAAACTAAAATGGTTTCCATTGTAAATACTATAATCTATTTACCAGTCGCTTATATATAACACACCTATAATTACTTCAAATCTCCACAAAATAAACATAAAACCGAGCTTAAATCAACAAAGCTTTACCTGCAAACTACATAAACACAGTGACACTAACTAGATATAAAATATAAGTGAAAATACCTTCCGTCCTCCTGTAGTCACGTTCAATTTGCACTATCCTCTACACTTAAACCTACTTAATTCGTACTAAAGAGGCTTCTGAAATTCCCTTGTTCATTTATACGACGATTGTTGGCCGTGCGCACTTTTGGACGTAGATTCTGTATGAGGAAGTATACTGAATAAGACATGATGTTGAATGCAAAGCAACTAAAGTTAAAATATAATCACTTATCTGTTTTTCTTCTTATTGTTCTTTTGTCACTCTAATACTTAAAAGTTGGAAAGCTACATTTACCTGCTTCTTACAATTATTAGTTTTTTCGCAGTTCTTTGCGAACATGTCGTCTGCTCTCTACTTGTCTCTATCTTTTTCAGTATACAAGACAGTTTGTTCTCTATTCTCTTTTTTTAATTATTATTTAATTATATAAGTAAATTAATTACTATTCAATAAAAAATGTAAATAAATAAATATTAAAATTATTTGACAATCACCATTTTAAATTTTTTTATACATCTCATACTATGAAACCAGTCACAATCTTTCCTCTACTATATTTTTCCCTCGCAATCGTTGTTCCACTAATATTTTCAATGTTGTTATGACTTCGAAAATGATGAGGCTTTTTTTGTGGATGGGAAATCAAACCCAGCCATGTTCCTTCTATTGCCCTTTGTGTTCCGGGGCCGCGGTATCTCTTTCGAACAACCCGCAACCCCAGCAGGCGGGGGCCCTGACAGGCCCCTCTGCTTTGCTGACATCGCTTTGAGGCTCTTATCACATCCAGTAACACTTACATCAACATAACATGCTACCGCTTACTTCTACTCATTGTGTGGTGGAGAGGACTCGTGTAATGGCTCAGGAGGCCAGGCTGCCCATGAATTACAAATAGCTACTGTAATTATACTGTACTTCAACGTTACACGTGGATTTATGCTTTTAATTTTAACACCTAAATGGCAACTGATGTTGTTTTTGGCTTGTTAAAATGGTGAGTCGGTTGTGTAGTTAGAATATTTGCTTAATTTTAGTAGTTTCAATGAATGTGGATAGCACTGAATGTTATGAGAAAGGCCACTGAAGGGTGATAGTGAAGTACCACTTTACTATAACGTCTAATGGTGTTTTAAAACCAATATAATATCACGTCTATATTTCCTGAGAGGTTAGGCAAAGATGTATCTAATAATATTTCTAGGGAGAGTCGGGTAAACGCGGTTTTGTATGTTTCACACTCCTGCTTTTGTGTTCGTAGCCACCCCACTGTCCCCCAGTAGTACCCACATTTCGCCAGTTATGTTAAATGTCATCATCCAGTCACAAATATAGACTATGTGGCTGATACTGAGAAATTACTGATGTAAAAAACCTAATAACACTTTGCCGGACTTGTGGAATTGAACCTCTAGACCAAGAGACAGTTTATTATATCTACTACTAGCTACCCGTCCCGGCTTCGCACGGCTGCAATGTAGATACTAATATTATACATAATAAAGCCTTTTCTTGAATGACACTATCTATTTCTGAAAATTGCATTAAAATAATTTCGAAGTTGAAAAGATCTAAGCGAAAAGACAGCGCAAGCGACTTTATTTTACACTAGCTGCGCCCCATGGTTTCATTCGCGTGATGAAGGAATCCTTATCCTTACTATAATAATATTATAAAAGCGAACGTGAGTAGGTTTGTTACGTCTTCACGCCTAAATGGCCAAACCGATTTTAATGAATTTTGGTACAGAGATAGTTGGGACCCTGGAGACGGACATTTTCATATTTTTTTTTAATAAGGGGGAGAAAGAGGGCATAAAAGGGGCGAGAAAGATCATTATTTTCGATCATCACGCGGCCCGCGGGTTAAAGTTAGCGTTAGCCCAAAGTAACTATGCCTCGCGGACGAAGTCGTGGGCGGAAGCTAGTATACTATATATATTTATGAATTGTAGCCTATTTATTATTCTAATATGTAAGCTATAATATTGTGAAATTTCATCGAAATCCATTAAGTAGTTTTTGCGTGAAAGAGCAACAAACAGACATCCTCACAACCTTTCACATTTATAATATTATTAATAGAAGGATATTAGTAGGACTATGCAAAGATAATCAAAAATCATTCAAATGGACATATAGCTGAAATCGTAAGGTTAACAAAAGAATTTTCTTTGTTAGAGCCTGTCTATCGACGAAATCAATAAACATTCATCACTTAAACCAAATCAATTTGACTTCGCCAAACCATACATTAGTCAACTTTTACCTCCAATTGTCCCCACAATTTAGTACTCTAGTAAATGGATTAAAACAAACTTGTTAAGAGAAATAAGGTCACTTCGTTTTGGTAGCGGCTCTCAAAGAAATTCGTTTTTGTTAGGGCTTCCGCTCGAAACCGTTGTTTACTTGTGATAACGGTCTTTCATATTTATTCATGAACTCCCGGTTTTTGCTGGCTCGGGAACTAATCAAATCCGAATTAAACGCTGGACTTCAAATCAATGGTTTTATTGATTTGACTTTTTCTTTGTTAGAGGAAAAACAAGGGTTTTCCTGTTTTGGTTTGTGGGAGAATTATGAATGGATATTAGTTTCTTGTTGTGTACAGCTAATAGAATGAAATTCCATTTAAAAAAGTAGAGCAAGCCTGTGCTTACGGATCTGCCGACCGATATTTGACCGGTATAGTATGCATTTTGACGACACGGTTGGCGCAGTGGCTGAGCGAATACACTACGCTGCGTGTCGCGGGTTCGATCCCCGCATGGAAAAATATTTGTATGGCCTACAGATAGTTGTTTCGGGTCTGGCTGTTTGTGTGAGTTTAAATCTTTGTAAACGCACCTACGATACAGGAGGAAAAAAATGGTTGGTGTAGAAAGTTCTATGCCCTGTGCAACTCCATCTGTATCTTGAGAGGCATGTCCAAAGCAACTTCCAATGTTGTCAATATAGCAGAGGTCTAATCAAACCTAATTTAACTTGAATAATTCTAAGAATAATCGACCTTTTCTTTAAATTTTCTTTTGTATTTGTAATTAACTCAGTCAAATCTAGAATGTAACCTACTTAGAAAAAGACTAGACCCCACGATACAGGGTATCCTAGTGTGGAGTCTAGGGAAAAACCTACAACAATATTGTACTGTATTTATTGGACTGAATAAACATTTTATTTATTTATTAGAAGAAATAGAGTGTGTCAAAAAATCTATAAGAATCTATAATACCAACATTTAGAAGAAAGACAACGGACTTCTGGCCTCGAATATACAGTAAGGTAAAATAATCGAGTAAGGAACATTGTAATAAAATGGGGAAGTGAGAATCCAATGCGATTTCACGCATCATTTTCAGCGATAGTATCGACTGGTATATTTCGCAGAATGCCAGTTTAGATCGTGGTAGTAAAACCGCCATGAAACCGACTATCATTCAGCAATACTTTTATGACTCCTTGGAAATTTTTGTCACAAAGTACTGTAAGAAATACATTGTAGTATTAAAATAGTATGGAAAACTTCACAAAAGATTATGCCGAATGACGCAAATCTTTACTGTAAAGACAATAGAATCTATAGGTAATCTTTCGGACCCATTACTTAAATATTTCGCTGATGGTGGCGAGTGTGTCGTCATTTAGTTCTCTTCAAAATGTTTGAGCTGATTGGGACTGATCCATGCCTCATGTTTGTGAACGGGCGCTGTCAGTTGGGACTTCATCTTTTAGCTGTCACGGTTAATTTTAATTTGTTAAGAAATTTTTGCTCTTACTTTGGACGCTCTTTACACAATTCTCACATATTTTATAATTTCAACATGACTGATGTAACTACGATCTTATAATAGTACTAGCTGTGCCCAGCAGTTTCACCCGCTGAGGTTTAGGGGTATGAAAAATAGATGTTAGCCGATTCTCAGACCTACCCAATATGTACCCAAAATTTCATAAGAATCGGTCGAGCCGTTTCGGAGGAGTACGGTAACTAACATTGTGACACGGAAATTTTATATATTAGATTATAATCTTTCTACATAATTCTCACATATTGTATAATTTCAACATGACTGATGTAACTACGATCTTATAATCCTTACTTATATCCTTACTAATATTATAAAAGCGAAAGTGAGTTTGTTTGTTTGTTACCTCTTCACGCTTTAATGGCTACGCCGATTTTGATGAATTTTGGTACAGAGATAGTTGGGAACCAGGAGACGGACATAGGCTAAAAAAGTGAGAAAAGTGGGTAAAAGAGAGAAGAAAAGGTGAGAGAAAGATTTTTTTTGTTCGATCATCACGCTGGTTAAAGTTAGCATTTCCCCAAAGTAATTATGCCACTAGTTTACAATATATTACCCAGTACATACTGGATTGTGGAGGTCAGATGGACTAGATTTTTATTTTAAAAAAGTGGGATGTGAGGGAGAAAGAGGGAAATCTTAGCGTTGCTATTACAAATCAATAAGGCGCAAGGGGAACTGTGTTAACCCGAATTTAACGCGAGCGAAGCCGCGGGCAAAAGCTAGTAGTATTATAATTTAAAAGAGTTTCCATGGAGTTTCTTGCCCATTAATCTCCATAGAGATCAACGCTTTTTAATAAGCAACTACAGTACTTTCACAAGTAATTACTTAATTATGTTTTGTGACCGGGACTGTAGCTTCATCATTTTGTTTTTTGACATTCTAATTGCCTGTAATGGTCTAATTGAAATAAATGACTTAGAATTAGTATGTAGGTTTGATGATATTTCTATTGTTATGTGAGTATCGAATAAATAGATTGATTAAGGACCGGTTTTTTAATCACCAGTTAAGTTTTATCCCACGAATAAGACTTTCATTTTGACAGTTTATCTATGGACAGTCTGTCAAAACTTCACATTTACTTTTTAGATAAAAGTTATCTAATAATTGAAAAATCGGCCTTAAGTAAATCAAATTTAGGCAGGATGCCTACCTAATTGTACGGGTACACTATTAGGTACACCTTTGCCTAACTTTTCTGGGATCACGTGTACCCACACAGCTTTTCGACGTTTTAGACATAGTTTTAAAGCATTTTTATTTTTTGTATTTGAAGAGTAGGTACTGCAAAACACAAAGACATTCATAAATCAATTCACGCACAACTACTTCAATACATCATCAAAATGAAGCGTAAAGAACAACCAAAATTACACCACGAAAAAAAAATCTCCCCCTGAAGTACCAACTTCCGTTCAACCACAGATAACGTCAAATCACGCTCAAGCTTTCAAAATCTAGTCCGATAGATTGGCACGTCTATCTCTCTTGTTATAATGAGGGCGTGCGGCCCTTACACACAATGAGGCTTATTTATGTAACAACAAAGGACGTCACGTGACGCCCCCCGGCAACCATCGAGAGCTTTGCTAGACGTCTGTTCTTTCAGCACAAACCGAAAAGAGATATCTCAAAAATTGTACATAAGCAGCAGTTATAATCTTGCTTTTGACAGCCTGAAATATCAGTTTTTCCGTATACAACGCGTAAAAAAAGAAGCCATAACATTGTAAGGGGCACAAAGCTGGCAAGCAGTCTTTTTGTATGTCCCAGGTTCTCAAATACTAAACTTTTAGAGAAAAAAGACGTTTTACTTTTTTTTTGTACGAACTCTGTGCGACAACCCGAAAATCATCTGAGAGCTTTTTATTTCCAAATTTGTTTAATAAGGTAGGCCAGTAGGTAAAAACTATAGGAAAAGTATTTCATGTAAGCAGCGCATTCGCACTTTAAGTACCCACTATCGTTGGCCATTGACAGGATCGTAACAGTAAAGTAAAATGAAAAAATGTATGGAAAGTTGCATTATTGATTTTAATTATGATTCTTTCACAGTGTATTCTTTACATATTATAATTATATGCTTACCTATAAGTGTTAGTGCTCGTTTTTTACATGTTGTATATCTTATACTATATATATTATTATAAACGCGAATGTTTGTGTGGATGTATGGATGTTTGTTACTCTTTCACGCAAAAACTACTGAATTGATTTTAATCAAACTTTTCAATAATATAGCTTATACATCAGAATAATATAATGGTGATAATTCTATCACCATGCGAGTAAAACCACGGGGCGCAGCTAGTTTAAAATAGTTCTCCTGGTTTATTTATTCTTATTTATTATTCTTATTTATTATTATTTATTATTCTTATTTATAAAATAAAATTAATGTGATTTTTCCTGTTTTCTCGTAAAATTGAGTTCTTGACTTACCGCATTTTGGCTTTCGGTGGTTTCGTATACGTCCATAATCGCATCGACTGCCGATAGATCGTTAGTAATGGAGTTTTAAGATTTCGTGTTTCGTGGATGCGGAATTTAATTTCGGATGAGGAGGGTCAGTTTTATAGGTAGAAATTCTTTTTATCTAAGCGTTTTATTCCGGTCTATTTAGTACGCAACTGCGTATATCGGTATCGGCTTTGTTAGACCGTTTGATGATCACTTACTCGGCTGGATCAGATTGGTAAAATGTCTTTGTGACACGTGCATGGTCTCTTACAACCCAAAGCTATACATTAGTCTATCTCTTTGTCTGAATATACTTTTTGGTTGCGCGTTGTATTTTATAACTAAGTAATAATTTATGTATGATGCCTTGATATACCTTCACTTTCGCTTTCTTGATGAGTATTAGTTTGGTCTGCTTTTATTTTGGTTTGCAAATTTCTGTTTTTTTTAACTGTATTTTAGGGTTCCGTATCCCGAAAGGAAAAAACGAAACCCATATGGATTACTTTGTAGTCTGTCTGTCTGTCAAGATCTTTTATCTCGGGAATGCGTGGTGGTATCGAGTTGAAATTAAAACAATACATCTTTGGTCCCTTCGTGCTGTGAAAAAATCAACCCTTTAAGTCCACGCAGTCAAAAGATATGGCCGATTGGCCGTTTATGTCGCAAGTTTGTACGGAACCTCAGTGCGTGAGTCCGACTCGCTCTTGGTCGGTTTTTTTTTATTTGATTCATGAGTATATATTTGTTTATTACACATTCGACCTTGTAACGAGTTCATAACCTTACTAAAAGCAAATCCTTACTAATATTATAAAAAGCGAAAGTGAGTTTGTTTATTTGTTTGTTTCTTACGTCTTCACACCTTAATGGCTAAACCGATTTTGATGAATTTTGGTACAGAGATAGTTGGGACCCTGGAGAAGGATGGGCTAACTTTTTTTTTAAAAATGTGAGAAATGAGGGAGAATGAGGTAAACTTAGCAATGCTATTATAATAAATAAGGCGCAAGGGCAAAAACTACAGGTAGCAGGTACCTGCAAATCAGGAAAGGGGAACTGTGTTACCCCGAATTTAACGCGAGCGAAGCCCCGGGCAAAACCTAGTATTATATTATTATACTTTTGTATAGTTAAATGAAGATATTGCCACCCAAAGCAATTCGAGTCCAATTGACCGCAGCCGGCAAACCTTTAAAGTTTTATTTTTTGTTTTTTGAGTTGCGCTTACTGGTGTTGTTTGTTGAAAACATTTAAACCTACAAGAGTATTTCATCAATATAAAGAACGTGTGTCGAAGGACATTAAATTGCAGTTTAGGGATCATTAAGGAATAAGGTAGTGTTTTGTCGTGTCTACTCCCAGGGCAAAAGGTCAATGGGTTTAGTGAGTTTATCACTTAAATTCACACATTCCGCATTGTTGAATTTATCTATAAAATTTGCTTTCTTCCTAAAAAGGCTTTCATTATCTGATTACTTCAATACGCATCCGGCCGCAGTCCGAGTAACTTAATTTAGTCTGATATTATCGGACTAATTAACAACGCCACAAAAGCTAGGGCACATCTAATTAAATAACAACAACAGAACAATCACAATATCCATGTTATCAACAGTCAGCGCTGTTATAGTGGCAACATTCGCAGCGAATGCCTTCATCTCCTCATAATGACACAAGGAAGATAATTTCCTAATACCAACTAATCTCTCAAAGGTTAGTGGTTTAGGGTCGAGACCGACATCATGCGGGCGTTGGTCTCGGCTCCATTTTAACCAAACGGGTTAATTATTTACAAAGCCTTTTAGTGTCGAAAAGGGAAGGTGCACCTACACAGTCATTTATGTTTAAGTAGGCCAAATTTGGCTGTACCGAAAGTGTAATTAGGTGTAGGCCTGTGTACACGTATAGTGCACTGTTCCATTAATAATTAATAAGAGAACAGTATTTTTTTTATTTAATTATACTGCATGATATGCGAGAAATTATATTAGATGTATCGTTTTTAAACATTCGATAGTACGTATAACTTCTCTGTTTTTTACATGCGACATCTACCGCAACAGTTGCGTATTAGTCAGATTTAGAACGCGTGTACAGAAAATGAATCATGAAACATGAGAAAACCTTCACTGTCAGGTGGCCATCTAGTTTCACGTGATTTCAAAAGATGGCGCTGTTTTATGCGTGACAAAGCGCTGTAGTAGATGGATGGCGCTATTTTACAAGCTTGTTAGTTCTTCAAGACACACTAGATGGCGTAGTAAACATAACCTCAAAATCAACGGTTCGTGTAGTAGGTACACGTCCTCCTAATTTGTGATTTCAAGTTCATGTCGCACCACATTCTTAATAATAACGAAAGGTGAATAATTAAGTCTAAATTATTCATTTCATTGCATAATCATGTTTGTTTTCATTTAGTAGACCAAGGAAAACCTCAATATTTTGAAGTAACATAACCTCAAATTTCTTCTGAGGCATGTTGCAAATGCAAAGATAAACAAAGAGGTTTTTTTACAGCCATCATTGTTAAGGAACAAGGTTTCAGGTAAAAAGGAAACAAAACTTCAGTATAATGATGGAATTTATTTTCCAATATTTCAACGAAAGGTTACATTTTTTTTCAAAACAAAAAACTTCTCACGATGTTAAAATTACAGTTATAACATGGTTTCTTCTACAGCAACAGTTAATTTAATGAAAGAAAATATCTATATTCATGGCTCAATTCTACCTATTATCTATCAGCTTACTTCATCAAAATATCAGGCTCAATATGAGCTATCAAAATTCTCGACCGTCGGCCCTTGCTAGACTTTAATTGACAAGGTATTAAGGCAATCAAGTTAAAACTACATCTTTCTGTCAAATATTTCTTTATTCCTTCATTTCATTTTAATTCATTATATCACAGTAAGGACCGGGCGAAAATCTGAATAATTATACTACAAAAAGCAATTCGAGCAACTCAACATTCAACAACTAGGTCATTTGATATTCCATCGTGATATTGTTTGATATTTGATACTTATAGTCAATAATATCAGAAAATATTTGTATTTTATTCGAAATTTCAATGTTACGTTACACTTAAAATTGTACCATTATTCAGTCTCACTCGCAACACAAAATGAATGATCTAAAAATACTGCATCAAACAATAAGATGTTTAAACCTCAGCTCTCACACAATATACATACAGTATGTATAAGTTCATAAACTATTTTGATCGGAGTTCACTTACGAATACGATCATGTCTACAATAAGTTAATGAACTACGAAATGCCCTAATTAGTCAAAAAATACATTTAACAAGGCATCATAATTGTTTATTCATAATTATTGGATTTTCGTCACTAGTATGCGCGACCGCATCTTCCTAATTCACATTCATAGCTTTAAATTAATTAAACTAAATTCATTTGACTATCACTCTCATACGATCTGCAACGGAACAACACTCACAAGTCACAAACATCAAATTCTAATACTTAATAATACAATTTCTAGGCTTTAAAATCACAATGAAGTGGTGAATGAAAAGAAAAATGTTTTAGTAACATTGCTCATTAGAATTAATTGGTCGAAAGGGATATGTTCAGAAATAGTGGCTGTCGAGCCGTGCAGGTTAACAATTTTGATATTCGAGTAATGATATAAGTTGATGTTTTACAACCGTCGAGTTGAGGTTGATGTCATCGCCTTTAGATCAACGCAGCGAAGTATCCTGCTTCAGCTATAATTACTAGTCTGTGTAATAATTAGTACACATATATTTGTTTGAGCTGTGGCTTGAGCTCAGGCGGGATCGTGTAAACTTCCTGTTCAGGCTTCTTTTTCACTAGTCGCTTCCAACGACCACCGATGTTCTTGCGAAGACTGCGGAAACTCGCACGTTCGTTGCCGTGTGGCTGCATAAGGTTGTCCTATAAACAATAGAAAAATAACAATCAGTCTCGTTACATACGCTACAGGCAAGACATGTTTGGAAGTTCACAAAGGTTTTTGACCCTAAAAATGGTTGCCAGACTCTGGTTCCGTTACCGACCCCAATGCATTCACCACATTTATTTCTCCCCGCGTAAAACAACTTCAGACGTTACACAATACCATTCTGCCGCTATTTTAAAACTGTTGTCATGCGAGAAAATAAAAGAAACTTGTGCTATTGTGCATTGCAGGAAACGTTTTTTGTTCAGACTAATATAAAGACCTCTTCTTACTTTATTTTGAAGTAGAAACCAACGACTTTAAGTTCAAGTTTCTTTAAGTTGGAAATAAGCTTTGCTACATGACTAGGAAGCTAATATTGCAAAGTAGAAGTAATGTTGAGGCCAAACAAGAATGAAGCAAGCCTTGAATACGCTATTCAAAGACACATTAGCATTATCTACTTCCTGGTGAGTCTTGATATGTGCTCATGCAGCCGTTGTACAAACATAGTGTACGATTCGATATAACAAATCAATGGGCCGTTTCGCAGGTAAGCCTCGCCTCGGGAAGCGGTTATCAGAGCGTGATATTGGGGTCAGTGTTTTAACAAGTTAAAATTTTATACAGACGTTTGTATTAGCCTCTTTTGTTCGTCAGACAAGAAAGAAGGTCGGAGCGTTACGACATGCTCGCCTTGTGCAGCTTTCTATTCAACAAGCGTGTCCCGACATTTAAATTTATTTCGCACTTAGATATCGTGTCTACGTGTTCCACCAACTCTCTCTCTTAGTGGCGGGGAGGGTCGAACCAGTCACGATTTCTTTCGTATCATAATGTAACGTTTCTTTCCCAACGTGCAACTTTCAATATTGTTTGTTTGTTATCGAGGCGAGCGGAGATTTGCGAATAAATTGGAATGCGTTGCAGCTGGACATTGAAGATCGTTAAAACAGTATTGGGGTCAAGTATAACGGCTGGAACTGGTTTCGATTCTTGAAATAGTTAGTTGGCATTAATGTTTGGCATTGTTATTGTTTGTGATGAAGTTGTGTACACACCTGATCGTGAGGATAGACGTAAGGCGGGGGCAGCGGCGGCGGGAACTGCCACAGTGGCTGCTGGCGGAAGGCGAGCGGCTCCGGCTGCGTTGCAGGTGCAGCCTGAAGTACTTCAGCTGGGTGCACCGAAGCCGAATGCTCCTCCCGCTTGCGCAGCTTGCTGTGGACGATGCGAATCGCCATCATAGTACCGTTGTTTCCAACCATTGTTGCAAACGGTCCTTCGACGCAAGAATAACTGATCACACTGGGCTGAATCACAGGTAACAAGTTCCAGTCGGGCAGTCACAACATTTCAATTTCACAGTTTTCACTCAACTCACAGCCGTATCGCGGTCTAATTGACGCGTGTAACTAAAAACTAATTTAAATAAATTATCACAATTATTTGTTGTAATTAGGCTATTGCACTATATCACTGTTCGTAGGAACGCGCGGTAGACCGCGTTACGCGAGCTACAGCTGCGCGGTTGGTGACTAGAATTATATCGTAAAGAGTGGCCGGCAGGTGCCTAGCAAAGCGCTCGCTCGTGCCAAACGACCTCTACGGAGTACTCCATGCGTCTGAGTTGAAGTGGAGGGGCGCGCATGGCTTTTATAGACGCGCATATGACGCGGCTGAAGAGGGGGGCGGGCGGGCGGTTGACGATATGACCGTTTTCCGCGAAAAACTACAAATGTTGGCGTGGCAGCGCGCGGCGCCCGACGCTATCGTATCGTAGTGGTTATTATGACGCACCAGAAGGCCCGACCGTTGGTTTGTCCCGAACAACCGGCACATATAAATTGTTGTCTACTTCTACAATCGGTGGTAAAACCAAACTAAAATTCACGACGGCTGTGAGTGCAAAACTGGTTAATTTAATATATTCCGTGGCAATTAGTTATTCTTGCGTGTTTCTGGACCTGTTTCAAAATACATAAACGCATCATTTTATATAATGAATCTGTTTTATACGGATATCACAGACATGGGTTTAGTAGTTAATATTAATACCTACGACATAAAATAAGAGCAAGCACTTATAGTATACAATACAGTGCTAGTACTGTTAAGTTTTAGCAAGTTACTGATAAATACAAGATGCAAGTAAACACAGAGCACGCCCTCATTAAAACTGCTTTAGATATAAAAGTAATCAAACGTGCTCGTATCGATCGCACAGATAATAATAAATCAGAGGGCGTTCTGCATTTCACCATTAAACGAGTTCAAAGTCCACAATATAAATATGCATAGTAAAGTATAGCTAATACTTTACGCACAGCTGGGTTTATGGATAAAGTAGACGCACAAAACTCTGACGTTGCATCTCTTTCCTACCAACACTTGCATTCACACGACGGTAAGGGAGGCTTACATTGAGGGCTTTCGTCTCCAAAAGTTAAAGTAGGGCTGCAGGGCAAGGGAGAGCGCAAAGGTGCAATGCCCTTAGCAACGACTAACTTAAGCAAAGCTCCGGGCCTTTGACTCGCATAGTGCCTGGCGGGATAAAAAACACAGGTAGTGAACCATTATAAGTCGTTACCCTTGAGATACGTCTAGAGGATATTGTTATAAAACAGAAAAAAAACTTGTAGTTTCTTTAAAGAACAAAAGAAGACGATTTTTTTGTAATACAATCGAGTGATTTTGATAGACTAGTCGGATTGTGTTGCAAATTCAAATACATCTGTTGCTAGCCACCCATGCGAAATATTGTGTTGGACACAATGCAATACGGCATGATTCAAATATCGATGAGAATGTCATGCAAAAGTACAATTTGGCCTGAAAAGTATTCATAGAAAGCTACTACTATCTCATTAAGAGCTTTATATAGGATGAAAAATATTACCAAACCGTTAATGCAAAACTGGCGTCCATCCATGTATGCTGAGTTTATTTCCCTTTCATCAAGTGTAACAAATATTATGAATATCAATTATAACTAGTCCGAACATAATCACTTGCATGAATGGACCAACGTTTTCTGTTTGTTGAACAGACAAAGACTAACGTTGTGTTTAACTTAGAGATTTATTTGCTCGTACATACGGTGCATGATTGTTTGACATTGGAGCGTAAATAACAACATACGCGATGCAGCAACCTCTGTTTCGTCTACTCAATATGCCATGTCATTTGTTTCATTTTCATATAGTACTAACAGAACTTGTGTAGTTGCTTATTCAAGTGTTTCTTTAAATATTGCTGCTTGAGAAATAACCGCCGGATGTTAACAACTCAGTCCTTCATCTTACATTTAAGAAATGTTTTCGCATTCAAATGATCGAAACATGATTTAAAACTTTGGTGCAATGACTGTTACTACTTACTGCAATGAGAAAACATTTATATTTCAATCAATTGCTACTTGTATTCAGTTTCACTGGAATCTTCCAGTTGACGAAAGTTTCTTCACAGATTGCTTTGCTTACGCAGATGTATTATCGAAAATCATATCGACCACGATGTTTATAAGTGGCTAACAATGGAGTCATAGTGACAATTACTTAGTAACCAAATATTTTTTCTGACCTTTAATTACGTCAAGCAGAGGCTATCTATTAAATTCGCGGCATTATTTAATTTGAGGGTAAACAAGCGTCATAACCATCATCATCTGGTGATTATGTGCAAAATCTTTGTTTTCCTTATTTTTTTGTCTGTTGCTCGCGAATTTCAAAAATAAAATGGAGGAGGAGCGTAATGTTCTTTCTACTTCCACTTCCAACCCATTCAGAATTCTCATTGAAGTTACTTGATTGCAGAACAATAAAAGTCATTCAATTTGTACCATATTGATAAAATGGTTATTAGTAGCGTACGATTATTACCATTGACGTCAAACCGTGATGGGAGTCAATAGGGGTGCATTTTTAATATGATTTGAATTAACAAACAACGGAGTAATTGAAGGACAACACGAAATGTCTTCATCGAGTTAAAGAAGAATAAAAACGAAAGTTCAATGTTATTGTATTCAAACTTGATTGAGGTCAAAACAAAGTCCGTATCATCTTGGCTGTCACTAATTGATCGTTTTCGACTTTCAAAACTTTCTTTATCTCAGTTAACAATTCGCGAATGATTTCATAATTTTTAAAAGCGGCTGATGTAACCTTGGTACGAGTAAAGTTTCTCTGATCTTGGATTCTCATCTTGGCAAGGTTTTGTTTACAGCTTACATGTCCGTGTTTACGGATCGGTATACACCTATAGGTTATTTTGATGTTTGAAGAAAGTCGTAACACCTGCTCACTCACACCTGCCCAGTCAGTGTAGGTTAACGTGTTACAGATATAGATAGAAGGCTATCGTGCTCAACCTCCGCTCTGTATAACCTTTTTTGTTACGACGCAGTATGTATACTAATTAGTTTTCTACGTACACAATTTATGTGTTCCGTTTTATCTACTTGTCATTAACTTCCGCATGCCCCGGCAGCTACTTCCCCTCAATCGGACAGTCGTAAATCATTGTTACATCGTGTGGTACATTATTGAAAACAATCCTATTAAAAATGGACTCCATTATAGAAGTATATTTTTCAACGTCTCTGCTGAACAATTTAGTTATTCCGCATGAATATTAATGACCAATAAGTTATTTGGTTCTTTCGAGGAGTATTCGACAGAAGCCATTGTACGGCTGGCCACGACCTTGTACGATTCTTTCGGTCATCATACCTATTCTTACCAAACATATCATTACAGAGCGAGTAGGTATAGCTCCACTATCAGGTTTTTGTCAGCCACCGGTAACAATATTGTGACTCATTCAATAGAATTGTTGGTTTCTAAATAGAACGGTGCACATTAAATAGCCAATCACTGAACACGGAAACCTCGGCACAAGATTAAAATGTCCAGTTATTTTAGTGGCCGTTCTTTTTAAACGTAGTACATACAGATATAGACTGGAGTATGGCCAATTGCAAGGAATTTGCCTTGACCATATCGAAGACAACCTTCAAGTATATTGAAATGATAGCTAACTGGTTTCTCATTTGAGAAAACAGCGAATTTTGTTGCAAAATATAATATTATAACCTTATATTATGTGAAAATGTCTGTATTGCCGAGGTGAAACAAGAAGTTTGGCCGGTTCGCTGTTAAGTACCTATGCAACCA
Source organism: Ochropleura plecta (assembly GCA_905475445.1). Taxonomy (NCBI): domain Eukaryota; kingdom Metazoa; phylum Arthropoda; class Insecta; order Lepidoptera; family Noctuidae; genus Ochropleura; species Ochropleura plecta. The sequence continues at coordinate 11,374,081 of FR997731.1, read as the reverse complement.
TCAAGTATTACCACTGGAGTTGAGCAACAATTGTGTACACCACCAGGCTATTATCAGTTGTTAATACTCTGAAGATAAGTAGAGAGAGCCAGTTAGCCTCACATACTACATTATGCAGAACGATGAGAATTACCCGCGTTCGAAGGGATTGTTCCTATCCCTTCCGCATAGGCAGACGATGGTCTTGTCAACGGACAACACGATCAGGGAGTTGTGTTCTAGCACCACGCCGACTTCGCAGTTTTCCTCTTTGCACTTCATCGCCTCGACGGCGATAGGAGAGAAGAGCATTGAAACGCGTGCACAGACACTTTACAGACACAGGTTATAAGAGACTTTTGAGTAAGGACAGCTGAGGCAAATCGCCAACGTGAGCCGCGCGAAACGATTGTTTTGGCGCACACTGGCAGCCAGCGCCAGTGCGAGTTTTCAATACACACGGCCGAGCCGACGGTGACTATTTGACTGGCTGAGCGGCGGTCGTGGCGCCGGCCACCACGCCTCGCGCAGCGGTGGGTGGCGACTGAACACGCACCTCTCCCGTTACCTTATTGCGATGTTATGGGGACCGACCCCGCACTGCGAAAGCCCTTCGTAATAGTCCGTCGCGTTACTGTAATTTGCATCCATTTCCACCTATTTCCATATTCAGGAAACTCCACATTTACAATGCGAACGACGGCTGAGTCCCAAAAGAGAGCGATCCATTATCCTGTCATTTACAGACACCATTAACATTGGACACACACTTGAACACAACATTGGCATATAAAAACTTGATAAGTAAAACGAATTAACACATTGTTTTCTCCAGTCGAACACGTCTTTCAAATTCAAATGATCTCTTCGAAGACGGCTTTGTTATATGCTCGTCGTGGCTTAACTGAAAACAGTTGGACGTCAACGCAGCGGATGTCGGCCCCCGTGTGCCGCATTCATACATAACAACTACTGGCCTGTAGGAGACAAGACAATCGAACAAGAATTGTATATGTAACACGACAGTATATTTTAGATTTGCTTTCAATTGAAACCGTTTGGTATTATAATTTTGCACAATTATATCAATAAACAATTGAAGGTCTTGGGGGCTTTTGTTGCATTTGCAACAAACGACAATAAGACTCAGAAGAAAAGAAGTTACAAAGCAAACCCGTTGAAGCATTAGAGAGCGTTCGATCAAACATTGACGTCAGAACTTACACAGCTAGCTTTCTGTTATGCAAAGCAACTAGATAATGTTATTACTACACTAATAGTATTGTTATGTACCGATTAGATAAGTTGACACTTTTAACGTAATCATCTAATAAAACTGTAGTATCTGTCTATTATTAGATATCATGGTACCAAAATAAATAACGTAAACATAAATGACTAGGACATTGACGTTTTAAAAGTTATCCAAAATCACTTGTCCGTTTCAAGAAGGACAAAAAAAGCTTTTGATTTAAAGGAAAAACTTAATAAAATATTCGCATAACAACATTGACGAACACGCAATAAAGGTAATTAGGGTAACGTAAGGTCCCAATACATAAAATTAGCTGGCAGAGCAGTAGGTATGTTTCAAATGCTAATCATCAATCCATGCATTCATGCCCTCGTCGTGGGAACGCCATGCCCGGACAAGTTAGCCATGGTAGTTGGCTACAATAGCTGACCTCGTTCTAACTGGCGTGGTTAACATCAGAATGGTAGTATGCCATGGAGCTGTTGAGGTTACAAGCGTTGGCAATCTTATATACTTATTTAATCCAATTGACCAGAAACGCACAAAAAAAACTTGTGTGTATTATTTGTCAGTATCACTTTTTAGAAAACGAGATAATATTTGATGTTGGGCAGTCACTTTAAAGATTCATCTCATAGTACGAAGATTAGGTAGTTGATTCTTAGCCAAGCAAGCCTTATAGGATTACAAAGAATTTCTGATTACTAAGGAAAACACAGCAGAGGTTTAGAGCAAAAACATCAAATTCTTGATAGTGGAAGGTTAAAAAAGTTATGCACTCTACACCAAAACAATTATCGTGAATTTATTATCGTTACTAACTTCGCCTAAAACCTCACATTGCTATGATCTTAGTTCTATTTTAAAATCTTTAGCAAAACTGATGGAGATTGTTAACGATTTGCAAAAAAACTATTTGCTGAAATAAATTTTGTAGATGTACGGCTAACATAAAAGTGAATCTCTCCTAAAAAAAACTGTAGTCTCGAGTGATGGTACAAGAAGTTTCTTTAACTGTAATTGCGATTTAACCGCGCTGATTTGCGATTTTAAAACAGCACAGTTAACAAAAATAAACAGAGATCATTGTAGTGTCCAGGCGGTTTGGTGAAATTTGGCAAACGTCCAGTCTAACGTTTGATACCAAACCTTGGAGTTCTTTATGCGTTAAATTGCAAATTTTCTAATAATATCCGCCATTATGTACGCGTGTTATACAAATATTATCATAATTCAGTTGAGTAACGCCTTGAAATATTTCTGTTTCGCCTTTTATTTTATTTGGACTATCCAATGAAATGACTAGTTCTATGTCTGTTGGGGTTATTTTAATGTTTATTTTGCCTTCATAATATTTTTGTCTGATATGAATATACACTTGAAAAAGTAGACATATTATTTTTTTAATCGGTCAGACATTACGACGCCTCAAGTGTTTTGGTGTTTTACGATATAGGTAATTTATTGAAGACGTTTTACACCTGTTTTTATTGTTCATTTTGTCTACAACCACAAGTCCTTTAGCAGTTCACGCTATTTTTACACGATGATAGGCTAGCAAAACAATTAGAATGGTCCCGGTTTTCAACGAAAACAGCATCAGCTAAAGTGGTATAATCAAAAACATGTGCAAAACAATTATAAAGTCCGCAATTATCCAGCTGTGGGATTAATTAGTGGTATAGACATCCCAATGCGGAAATATCAATTAGCAAAGGACGTGGCTTATTAAAAACTAACGTTTACTAGAAACATCTGGTGGGAACCGACCCAACGTACTCGTGGTTACTGTTGTGAAGAGTCTAACAATATTGAGTTTCAGGACAAGCACTAAAGATCTCCAAAGATCGGTCAAAAGCCTTGTTTCTTTAGTGCTTCGCTTAAAATTCTGGCAACAATTCAATACTTAATTAACATAAATGGATAATAACCCTGTATCTAATACTACTTTGGAGGTTAAAAGAATGAAGTACCTACCCAGCCATATTTTACTGCGATTATATCTTGTCAAGGCTTTCAAGAGGCCGCTTCACTGGTCGATATACTCACTGACGTCCACTATTGATCCTGGTTCACTCGCCAAGTGGACAAACTGTGAAGTGCCATAACTGGATAAGACCAGTTTTGCAATATTCTGGTTTTATACAGTTTGCCCTATTTGCACATCACACGGTGATGTACCAACTTGCAAATCGTGACATTGACTTAGCACGGCTTGAACAACTAATCAATGATAACGATTTCCTTGTTCAAAGTAAAGTTAACAACTCTGTGGTAGGTATCATAAGTCAGGAAAATTTTGAGAAATTCTTTGAGGTGTGAGATAAATAAGGGACTCATCACGACTTCGGATATCCTATCATGAATGAAGAGTGCTAATATTTTTGGTAAAAAGTTATCACCTATTTATTTGCTAAGTTTAACAAAGAAGTGTTACTTGGTACTATGAAGTGAAAATATTTTGAAGCTACAAAGCAATAAAATGATAAGTTAACAACTTGGTACACTAATCTAGGAAAATTTTGAATAATGTTTCAATAAATAAGGGGGCCATCACGACGGCGGACATCCTTTCATGCAAAAAAGAGTGCTAATTTTTCTTGGTAAAAACTGATAAGTATGATCTACTTATTTGATGGATTTACATTTAAGTGTAATGTATTTGAGGTTGAAAACCATACTACAAAGCAATTATTTGGCCAAAATGATTGAAACATATTTGTAGAGGACACAGACAGAGACAACGATATATGACAACTTAAGGTTAAAGCGAGAAAGAAAATAAATCAAGTAACCGTCTGTCATTAGCCCCATCGATTTACTTCTACTTCATGGAACAGCAATTTGTTGAAATCCGAAATGAAATGAATATTAATAAATAACATCATATCCTCTTGCCAAGGGCTAGCGGCTCAGGCAACTAAATCAAATCAATCAATCAAAATATTTTTATTTTACATAGGCCTACATGGGCACTTATAAAACGTCGAGAAAAGATGCACGGTTCGGGTTGGTCGTTTCCTATGGAGAAGAACCGGCAAGAAACTCCATGGTTACTCTTTTAAAATCATTTAGTTTTACAATGTTGTTGTTGTTACAGCGTTAGCACTTAAGTATGAGAGGACAGCGTAGGCCCGACAATAAGTCATTGCTTACTTTACAAAAAGTAAAATAAAATAATACGTTAACAAAAGTTAACAAGCGTCTAAGAATCTACAAGGCCAACCATGTCCACTCATTCACAACTAATAGGTAGAAAAGAATCTATACAAAAGTAAAAAAAATAAATAAAAAAATATTGCAAAAACAAAATAATAACTAAAAGACCAGTCACACAGATGTTGCTATCAGTACTGTAACTATTCAGAACAAGGGTGATATAAATATGTGATTTGACAACTATTGCAAAAAAAAGAAAAAACAAAATGATTAAAGAGATCACACAAATAAATAAGATTGAGAATAGTTAGAGACATCCACAAATTTGTGCTGATTATAGCTACCAGGGAAGCCGCATGCGCAGAAGGAACTATAGCCAAACTTCTTTATCTTCAACGTAGTCCTTGATTTTGTAATATGCGTTTTTAATAAGGACACGTTTTATGTAGTTTTTAAACTTTCCATCTGTCAGTTCTATAACTGATTTTGGCAACTTGTTATAAAAGCGTATACTGTTTATTAGAAATGACTTGCTAGTTTTTGTTAATCTAAATTTAGGAACTGACCATGTACTTAACAATTAAAAACAAGGGCACAAATAGTACCTTCATTAATGATACTACGTTCTTCCGGTTTTGTAAGGCAGTCATTGCCTAATAATTATCTTGAAAAATAGTACATACTTACTATCGTCTATGGTAATAAGAACCCTGCTAAGTTACACTGGTTATAAGAATATAAGAACTTTTTAGTTTATGGTAAACAAGAACAGAAAATGCAATTGAAATGCTACATCATGCGGTCAAGGCACAAGAAATGGGTTACTGAGTTACAAGTTTTATACTTCAATAGACCTACTATTTATGTTGCCAGTTAATGGGCTTCTTTGAGGTAAGCTCGTTCCACCTTCGATTTCATCTCTATCTTAAGGACAAGATTAAGATCAAGAGTAAGCCCATTTAATAGAACAAAAAAAATATGTACTTACATTTTTTTTATTAATTTTTTGAAGGCACGTTTTATGACACTTAACACAATCATGTTTAGTTTTGTAATAGAAGAAAGGTTAGAAGAAGTATAAAGAAAACTTTATAATGTAGAAAAAGTTAGGCAGGTTGAATGCCAGTCGAATAAAATAATTACGTCAAAATTATACGGAATTTCACAACCTTCGAGATTGAACTGCTAATTCACAAGAACGTAATATGGAAAGTCTTGGGATATCATCGATTAAATAAGGTAGGAACCAAAAATGTGTTTTGTAAGTACCCTCACAATTTTATATAAGATGAAGAGATGCGTTCAAAGATCAGTGTTTAGTCGTTAAATTAATTTGTAAACGTTATCTTTATGATATACAGTTTCACCCGCGTCTTTAGTTGCTGCCCCCTTCCCTTGAGTAGTATCGTGATGTTGTGTAGCCTATGTTACTTCCTGATAATGTAGCTTCCTATTAGTGAAAAAAAAAGTTATAGTCGATCCTGTTGTTTTGGAGGCTATTCAATACAAACAAATCTTTTCTCTTTATAACATAATTATTGTATAACTATAATAAAAATATAATTTAATTTGTTTGTAAGTTTGGATAAAAAATTTGGCGTTAATCTCGAGAACTTTTCTAATTTTAAAAATTCTTTCACCACTGTATTGAGTGTGTTATAGACAAATTTCAAGACGGTCCCGATTGAAACGCGAGCTAAGCCGCGGGCAAAATTTATTTGTTTAAATCAAACCTAACCTAACTAAGTATATGAAATGAAAAATATGATTTCCATTAAAACACACTGATAATTAAATCAGCGCTGCAACAAAATTGCATACTAGGTTTTCTAGGTAAATATATTTTATACTTGGTATTGGTTATACCAGTTATTCTGCATTACAAGGGTATCTTAGTACACATTCAATGTTTGAGGATGAATACATTTTTTTATTATCCTAAGTTCTCGTTTTAGGTAGGACCACTCGCAGTTCAACTCGCTTGAGTTGCTTTACTGCTTAACCGGTCTATCCTGTGGTAACCTCAATAAATTAAGGCCCCAAGCTAGGGCTTACAAACTAAGTTACAAACTAAATGACCGCTCGCTAAAGGCACCCTGTGGGGTACGGACCTCGGCTTAGGGCGTCATTGAGGGAGGGCAGCAAAGGTGGCTGGGTCGATTAATTTTTATCCTAAGGTTGGTTAGAATACCTAGGGTAGAATCATGGGCCTATAGATTCAATAAACCTTTAACATTGTTTAATTTGACCGGAGTTTAAAGAACAAATTACTAGCGTAACGACAAGGACATTCTAAAACAAGGGCTACAAAGTATCAAAATGGTGACAAAATAATCACAAAACCAAACATAGATCGGAAGTTTAACACAATGAAAATTAGACCCGGATCTCGATACCCACAGACATTCTGTCCATTGTATTACTCACTGGACAATCTTATCTATGGGTAGTAAAATGATATTAATTCTAAGCTCAATACGGTAACCCTGCCAAACTGGTCTTACATAAATTACCAAGGGTCATAAAGTTATCTGGTAAAATCTACGATTTTCCTTTGAGGTAAATTATTATATGTCTAGATGTAAAAAAAGCGTCTACCTACGTAACATGCAACTTTTTCTTGAATTCTAGTTTTTCCTTGGGGATAAAATTTTTATTTACATCTTAAAACATGAATTTATGAGCAGATTATCGTGTGTTGGTAGTTTAGATTTTGAACAAAAATCTAGTTTGAGACTTATGTAACATAAATTATTATCAATTGGTTTGAAGAGCTGAAAAAAACGTTTTATATTGTGTCTAGAAGCGTTATATAACATAATATTAGTTGTATTCCATTACAATTTTGTAAGTTCGGTTCTAACAACTATAAAATAACTTGTATCTATCGAATTCGTTGTTATTACTTTCAATTATCTAAAGGATTTAACATAAACCAACACACCTGACATTAATTACTTTTTTTTCTAAAACTAGCTCAAAGCAGGTTTTGAACACAAAACGAAAGATTTATAGACAGTCTAAACGCAGCACAGGATGATTCACAAACAAAGTCATAGTAAAAGTAGATGCAAGTAGTCGAATAAAACGAGGTTCATTTCGCAAAATCCTTGAAGCCACCCAGTACAGATGTTCTGCCATTCTATTGCCTTGACGATATGATTAGTCTTGAATTGTGAACGCTGCAACCCGTTTGTATTATAATTCATACGTCAATCACGTCATCGCAGTATTGTGTAATCATTTACAGAAACATTTCAATATGGGCATAACAGTAATGATTTATATTTCATGGCATTTGAAGCGAATAGTGAAGAGTTTGACGTCAGAACTGATAAAGAATTGCTATACGGATATTCGTAACTTTTATTTGTACTCATAGTCTTTTTTTTTATATCGTTCATACTTTACAATTATAATATGGATGGTATTTAAAAGTACTTCAATTTATTCCCATTTCATTCACCTAATTTTGCCTGTGTTGCACCAAATATACTGAATGTGCACCAAAATATGTTAATTAAAATATGTCATAACGAGCATCAGCGCACTACAATAAAAAAGTGTTATATCTTTTTCCATTTTCTATTAATGCAAGTCGTTACTGGCGTACGTAGGGGGTCACAGTTTTAACCTAACCTAACCTACGCATTTTTTTAACATTCAGGAAAGAATATTTGGTGCACGATCAGTATTTTTGATGAACACAAAAATATTATCCTTATAATATTATGTACCTTAGATATTATCTACTGTTTAAAATCTGGTTGATCAAAACTACCAAACTGTTGTTTTACTGGGGAGTTTGTTCTGCCACTTCTTCTTTTCAGCTATAACACTAGGAAGTGGCGAAGGGGTTTTGGGGGATTGTCTTGTTAGTGTAATGACGTTCAAAAAGCAAATCATCAGCCTAGTTTGAATAAATGACTTTTGACTGGTCTTTAGTGCAGTTCATTAGTGGGCGTTGTCTGATTATTTACTGCTGGGTCTTCAAAAACAAGCAATTAACGACAATGATTACATTTCCTGTAATTTGAAAACCCGACCCTCAATATTGAAATTAACTGAAGTGCCAACCGATGTTTTAAGCCGGATGCATTTATTTACTCAAATACACAAAACTCGTAAAGTTCTTTATAAAATATGAATATGAATGTCATCTTTATTGAAATAAATACTTCTAGAATTACAGTGTAATCGTTTAACGTCAACGAAATGACACTACCGACTGAGAATCCAGAGAATTACAAAACCCTGTCAATTTGCCAAAGATGCAGTGAAACGTATTAACTGCATATTATAGTAGGTACTGTGTATATAAAATATTGCGTACTTCCTGTATACAATAACACGTGTCTGCATAATTTCATCAAGCCATTTGTTTTATATGCAGAAGATATAATAGGTGTTACATCACCTGATCGAGTTAGCAAGTGTTATTAAAGATGCTTGGGTATGCATAACCTCTGCATAAGTTGCTTATTCTAAAACAAGTGTTAGAATTGATTGATTACGTTACACTTTTTCCACTAATTGCAAAATCATCGATTCTATGTTACTTCAAAGGAGTTGCGGGTTGATCGATAGAGATACCGCGGCTCCGGAACATAAAGGGCAAAAGAAGGAACATGGGTTGATTTCAGTCATTAAAAGACTGACACTCCCTCCCCCTTGCTCCGCCCATAGCGGGGGAAGTTATTTGATAATTTCCCATCCGCTACAAAAAGAATTCAGAGATGATTTGAATGGTTCTTATTAAAACTATTCAACGATATTCACGACAAGACCGGCCTTCCTTAATATTAGCAAAACCATCAGATCAAGAAAACGTTTGATTATTCATACAGGATGTTACATCTGGGACACTTCCCTTGTGGCAAAAATAACGACCATATGGCCGTATTATAAATTACTAGCTTTTGCCCGCGGCTTCGCTCGCGTTAAATTCGGGGTAACCCAGTTCCCCTTGCGCCTTATTGATTTGTAATAGCAACGCTAAGTTTTCCCTTTATTCCCTCTTTCTCCCTCATATCCCACTCTTTTTTTAAAAAACATAGCCTATGTCCGTCTCCTGGTTCCCAACTATCTCTGTACCAAAACTCATCGAAATCGGTTTAGCCATTAAAGCGTGAAGAGGTAACAAACAAACAAACAAACAAACAAACAAACAAACTCACTTTCGCTTTTATAATATTAGTAAGGATTTGCATCGTGTTGGACACGCCCACTTTTACTGTTCCGAGCAAAAACTTTTTGTTTGTTTGTTTTTGTTCGTGTGTGGCCTGTTCTTTTACCGGGACATTTTTATAATATCTTGTTTTATCGAGAGATAAATCAATTTAGTTTTTTTTTAAAAAAACGTCAACGTGCTCTCGTTTGACAAAGAAAATATTAAGATCCAGTCTAAAATGGGGTCAATATTAAGTATCGAAGGAGTAATAAAAAATCTGTCCTTTTGTGTTTTACACTCATTTTCTTTGCTTCCATACTAAAAACAACATAAGTTCAAACGAAGCAAATGTCAGAACTGTGCAGGTGGCAACATACTGGTCTAACACAATATGAGTTTCATCGGCATGGTAAGAAGAAGAACTACAAGGAGTAGTTTTGTGAACAGGTTTGGTTAAAATGTAGTTTATAGGTAGTCTTTTGTTATTTTTCTTCGTATAGAAGCTTTAATAGCCGTCCGTTCCGTGGTCTAAGGCATTGACTTCAAATCGAGGGGTCACGGGTTTATACTCGACCCCGTTAACCATTGTAGTGAACGCAATTTACTCAAGGGGGATAGTTTTTGTGTTTTAACTTTATGACTCACTTCGAATTAAATTCAAAAGTTTGAAATTGTAGAATAGAAATGGCAATCAATAAATCTTTTAACGGTTTTGTGATTTTCTTTCTTTCTTAACTTATTTTCTGTTATTCCTACGGATATATATGACTACTTCCTTAGAAAGATTAAAACTTTAAGTGACATCTGAGTGTCCTCAGACGTCACTTTTGACAAGATAGACACTTTGTCAAATGTTGCTTGAGGTGTGCAATAGCTTAGTAAACTAATAAGATTAAATTATTAGGCTGACGTTAGTCCTGCCTGAAGTTACACCAATAAACAAAGGCATGTATTTAAATCGATATCTGTATATTCCCTTTTTTCGATCAAAATATTTCAAAGTTAAACCAAAAATACTGACTTGCACTCAAATTATGCACACTAAATAAATCAAATTCGATATACTGTTTAATGGTATTTGCAGAACTGTTTTACTGAACGAATAACTATTATCAAAATAGTATAACTAACAATAATTCAACAAACATATTAAACCTTTTTTAAGGAAAACCATCACCTAATTTACTTTTAGGAACATCGTTTATTCTAAATAAAACCCAATTTAATCAGTCATCTTTATATAATTAGGTACACAAAAAAATAATCAAGTGCTCACTTAACATGCACCAAACATTGGCACACTGAGTGGTAACTCAGTTTAGAAAAAACACTTTAGAAAGGATAGTATTTAAAAGTACTTCAATTTATTCCCATTTCATTTACCTAATTTTACCTGTGTTCCACCAAATATACTGAATGTGCACCAAAATATGTTAATTAAAATATGTCATAACGAGCATCAGCGCACTACAATAAAAAAGTGTTATCCCTTTAGAAACAATACTGAGAAATTCCGTAGTAAGAAAGTACAATTTAGAGTGCAAGTTAGTATTTTTGATAAGCAATTCGTATTTTTGTTTTATAAATCATATATCTGATGTACGAACCACATTTTTGGTGTGAATTCGATAAAAAAGGTCATCTCGTTTTGTGTTATTTTTTAGTTTTTTTTGCAGTACTTGTTTAGTTAAGCAATTGGTTTTTTTGCACAGCATTCATTTTTCTGGTATGCATTCAGTTAATTAGTGGAGTTACCTAGTGTGCTGAAAAAATATACAGATGTGCATTTAAAAATATCCCATAAACAAATAGAACACATATTTTAACACAAACAGACTTTATTGAAACTCCATTTACCCACGCATTTAAATGCCACGTTTTAAAATATAAAATGGCGAGACAAAACTCTAGAACCGTCTTTCTCAAACGGTAAAAATATCGGCCAAGTTCAACAATCCTATGATTTTTTTTATCTATTTATAAAGGTATACAGATCTCATTGGAGAAATATTCGTTTATTCATTTATAAATATTATTATTTCTCATTCAATAATAACGCATAATTTGGCTACCATATTGATTTTATAGTCGATCCGCTTTGATTTACTGCACGAATCAATCAGCAGGAACCGTTACTAAAGAAAATAAATAATTTTTCATACGTTATATCTTTAATTTAACGACTGCGAAGTTATCGTAAACGTGAGTGCTTCAAGAATGCTCCTTTTTATGACTTTTTGATATTCGTTGATTTGAGATCGAAAAAGTACGCGTGGCTAAATAATTTCAGCCATTCGGGTCGGTCTTTAGGTTAAGCCGCGCTTGCCTAGGTTGGTTTGTGAATGGGTGACTACGCGTTAAATACCGAGTTTCCTCCGTGCTTCAGAAAGCACGTTAAGCAGTTAGTCCCGGCTGCTATTAACAGATCTTTGGCAATCGTTACTTAAAGTCTGACAACCAGTCTTACCGAGGGGTATTGTATTACCAAGTACTATCTGGGTTTTTGAGGTCAGATAGGCAGTGGTTCCATGTCAAGTACTGATTCAGCTGCACCGGTTAGACTGGAAGCCGACTCCAACATAGTTGGGAAAAGGCTAGGCAGATGATGATGAAGATCGAAGTATTTGATCACTCTTTTGGTTATATTCGAGTATGTTACTGGAAATTGTATCAACTGATGCCGTAACGGCAAATTATGTGTGACATCACTTTCATACTATAGCGTGTTGGAAAATATATTTAACCACCGTAATTGAAAAATAGAAACTTAGTTCATTTTCTCGTTCAAATAAACTTAGTTAAGGCATAAATTTTACTAGGTATACATATATTACCTAATACTCCTGTAATTAACCTCAGCTTTTTATATCCGTACAAGGAAAGTATAATTATGTTTTGATAGTGGTTATTCTAATTACATACTTCAAACATTTATATTTACGAGTACCTAACAATATTGTGGACTTTGATCATTTTGAACTATAACAGTACCCTTTGTTGTCTAAAAGCTTTCAGTAAGTTATCACTTCCATATCCTGTCTGTGATATACAATTTATTTTACCACATTAAGAGTACACAAAATGCAGTATTTCTACTTACTTTATTGTAAGCGCCAGCAGCACTATAATAAGCCCAACGAGGGCCATCGCGATCACGACGCCACATATCATGTAATTCGCATCATTCGGGGCATCTGTAACAAAGGAAACGAAACTTTAACACTAATTCCACAAGCTTCATAATTGTTTAACATTTAGTGAGTAATTATCGTAAAGATTACGTGGTAATAATATGCAAAAAGGCCTTTTTTGCGGGTTATTGCTCAATGGTGATCTAACAGATCTCTCTTGGAACTCTAACGTCATAACTTGATTGATAGTTATGAAGAAAAACGTCAAACATGATCAGTTTACTGTTAATTGGAATGAATGCAATGCTTTTGTAGTTTTCGTAATGTTTTTTTTGCGGCAATTTATTTACATAAATTCTCCTGTGGACATGTTCGTAAATACAGGAAAGTAACTATAATTCCATATAAATATTGTATATTGGTATCGAATAATAGAGGACAATGGAAGAAGAAGAGATGCTGCGCCCAATAACTTGGGATAAGGGCAGGAGAATAATCAGGATGGTGGTTCGGTACTAACAAGATTCAAAAGATTAATAGAATGGACATTGGGAAATATTCGTACAAAAATGTTGATCTCGAATATTTCCAATTTTGACACACAAATGCTCCCTTTTTTTGCGGATAGGAAATCATCAAGTAACTTCCCCCTCTCTGGGCGGAGCGGAGGGGAGTGTCAAACTTGTACTGACTAAAACCAACTCATGTTCCTTCTATTGCCCTTTATGTTCCGAAGCCGCGGTATCTCTCTCGAACAAGCCGCAACCTAAGACGAATGCTTTATGAAAAGCGAGCGTGTGACCCTACACCGAACGATTTGTTACCAAGTAGTAACAAGTATTGGGTTACGATTTCCTGTTTCGTCTATCACTCACTGGGATTTTTTTAATTTCTTTAGACACTAACAAATAAAATGTTATTTAAGTTATTTGAAAGACTTACAGCTAAACCATAAAAATAGTAACTGAAGTCATTTCATTATTTGGTCTGAACGCTTTTTATGGCAAAGAAACACAAAAAGTTTTCAGTAGGTAAGATTAAAGTCATAATATTAGTGTCATTATTGGAATATAATAACAGTTACGGCTAAGAACAAAAACCATGAAAATTAATAATCATACTTAATGTTACATTAAAGTTATAACCTTCTATAATTTTCGTAAAATAGCCTAACATTATTATAACCATAGACACATCATTAAGAACGTGTAGCCTTCACAGTATTACTTATAACTCTTGTAATAATAGTATACCAGGTAGCAGAAAAACAAGTAACAACTTAACAGAAATACCAGCCTAGCAACTGACACGAAAAAAAAAAACAAAATGCACGCTTTGAGAACGTGACTCAAAACCACACGAGTTCTTAATAGCTTTAATAACATGTTCTTAAAAAAGTAATCTGGCTCTAAAATGCAGATCGAATAGCGTTATGTCACCGGTAAATGGGACCAGTTGCGAGGTGGTCGAAGTTGCTTTTATGATTCGTTTGGACGGGTTTAGCGAATACCTACTTGTAATAGAGAATGTAGGTACAGAGTATTTATTGGTTGACCCGCTAAGAATTTTGCAGTTTCTGAAAAACAGGACCTTTTTTTTAGTTAGCTCGCGAAATTATTATTTTTTTGCAATTTGCAGGCAGGTTAGTGTTGTAGTGTATATTGATATAAATATAATATGGCTTTACAGAGTAAGCATCATTAAATCCACCAATACAGCCCTCAGTTCATGTAATCCCATGAAATATCAGTTTAATGAAAAACCTGCAAATTGCGCAAAAAAAAAAACGAAAAAATATTTGATCTTCGCGAGCTACACTACCGCTTTTACCTTAAGGCTCGCACTCCACCAAATCGAAAAGGTGTGCAAGATTCGACCAACCACAGGAGTGACAAGAGACGCGATACCGATTTGGACCATTGTGATTGGTCGGTTTTCACACGTCTTCTTTCCTCTCCGCTTTAGTGGATTCCAAGCCTAAAGGGTGCTTAAGAAACATGAGACGTGTTTGAAAATCGACGCTCATTGTTTGTAAAAGACACGAGTTATTATGTAAACGATTTTTGCTGGCAGCCCATGCCATGTCTCTAAAGTATGCGATAAACAGAAAACCTTTTTGTAAATATTATTGCATTTCTTTGTCTTATAATTTATGTTACAGGTGTCATTTGTATTCTTTTAAGCTTCCATCACTTGGTGAGCCGTTTTTCGACTGTAAACTTGATTTGTACTTTTAGACGGTTTTACTAAAAAGAGGGTATAATAGAGGTTATTATATAATTATATTGTCGCACAATAAATCTACAGTGAAACCGTTCATATTTTTAATAAACAGCCATATCTTTTGATTACGTAGATTTAATAGGGTTGATTTTTTCTTTTCTCACAGCATAAAGGGACCACAGAGACCACATTATATGGTTTTTTTTCCAACTTGATTCCTTCACGTTTTCCCGAGTTTTATCTCTTTAGGGTACGGTACCCTAAAACTTGTAAAATATAAATATATTTTATCCTGTATACCAAATTACTGGTTCGACTGTACCCAAGGCGTCAGCTAAACGCAGTTAGTAAAACCGTCGTAAGTACAACGTACCGGCTAACGGGTGCGTGTACCACTTCGCCAAGTGAACGGTGCCGCATCCTCAACACTTCAACCGTATACAAACCGATATTGTGCGGCTTTATGCCGATTATCGAATCGAAACGATTCGGTACTGAATTGCCTTTTATCATTTACCTGAATGGTTTTTCATTTCCTTGTCATTTAAGATAAGTAATATTTTAAACAATACTTAGGGAGTGTGTTTGTTGACCATTCAGTAAACATTGCAATATAATACTTTGCGCATGCCTGAGAGATATTTCTCAACGGTATGTTAAGGCAAGGTTTTACCAATTATGAACTTTTTAAACCTCTGAAAATCCACAAATATTGTTCACACAGAACGCCATGAAACAAGATTTTATTAAAGTTAAACATTATCAATCATATTTAAATTTTTAGACAACTTCAGGTCCTGAATAGGTTGAATAAAAATTCAAATATGATACAAATTAGTTAGCTCAATAAAAAATAAATCACAAATGTGACACTAACATACGATTTCAAACGTGTTTGTATGAAATTATGCATCAAAAAAGTATTTGAAAAAAGTTAAAGTTATGTATAAAATAAAGCTTCATTTTAATTTAAAAAAATGCTATTTCAGGGCTGTGAGTGTGACTGAGAGGGCCTTAAGCCAGTCAAAGGGCGGCAAAAAAACTGTGGCTAGGTGGTTAGACACTCACCAAACAAATGATTCTCAACCTGCAAGAGGCTGACATGTAACAATGAATGAATAACTTCTTAAATGTACCTTGTGATAAACGGAATTGTATAAAATCTGGTTCTTCTAACCTGACAGACAGATGTGTTGCTGGGGAGTTTGTTCCGCCACTTCTTCTTCCCAGCTAAAACACTATGAAGTGGCGAAGGGCAGGGCGTTTTTGTGGGACTGTCTCTTGTAATGTGACGTTCAAAAAGTGCTGATTATCAGCCTAATTTTTAATAAATGACTTTTGATTTTGATTTTGCTAAACCCGAAATTAAGTGTCAAATTGAATTAATTCAATACCTACTTCAAATTGGTCGTACTTAGTCATTGTTACCTTGAGTTCACAGACAACAATCAACTAAAAATACTATAATGTTTTTATATGTTTATTGTGCAGTTTCACGAAATATCTATATGTTTACCCAATTGTGTCAGTAACGTAGGTAAGTACTAAATTAAACCTTCCCTAATGTATACTATCCAAGCAACGGAGGAAAAATCTGTGAGTTCTCTGTTTCAAAATGCAAATGGACAAATAAAACACACGCCTGATACTATCGCTTGCTCGTGGGTTTTTTGGCAAAACCCGTTAAAGGAAAACGGAGTTTCTCTTTATACCTTTGCCGTATTCCGCAATACCTACCAGGAAAATTTAATTGCGTGTAAAAGATTAGCAGACGGTTTTTTAACCGACTTCAAAAAAAGGAGGTAGGTTGGCGGTACAAAACCGCCAATTGGGCGCCGATTTTAAAAAAATATTTTCATAATCGAAAGGATATCCCCATATCAATTTTATCTATATTGCTTTATCGGTAGTTTATGAATTATATACCTACTACAATTTCAAAGCTTCTTTAAATTTATTCTAATGTATGTGGGTGATATACTAACATATTTTAGTAGCGATGAGAAATTAATATCTACTCGATAAGAATTTGTGTGAGAAATCATCATACAACAACTAAAAAAGCTGAAATAAATTTGCAAAACAGTTTTTAGTTTTTTGCAAAAATAAAACTGATTTCCAAAAAAACCTTAAAAACTTGAGAATAATTTACTTCCGGAAATTGGTGGCAAAATTATCGATGAATCAAGTTTTTATTCAACCATACGTACACCTAGAATAGTTTTATTTACGTGATAACTTGTGAAGAAACTTTTTTGAAGCGAATGTGTCTTCACATAGATAGAAGCATCCCAATTCACTTGTGCCACAAAATGTATGATAAACTGACTTATCAAAATTATGCTGGAAACCGTAAAGGCCTCAATCCGTTCACAAAACATAGTGACAATGACAGTTTTCTTTCACATCAACTATTTTCCTAGCGTCATGATGGTAAAGTAAATAATATTGTAGGCACAAGGCCAAAGCTCCAAGTAAATATTACTGGAAAAGGTACAAAATGCACTGCCTATAAATATACCTAAGCACGCAGTTTCCTCTTTCGCTATTTACGTAGATAAACTGCAGGGCTAGGCTAAGCTCTTCAGTTACTAATGGCTGTGCATTTAACATATCCATTACTTCATAAACATGGTTTGTAACGGTATTGATGCTTCCATTAAAAAACCGTTAAGGGCGAACAAACTTTAAGGAATATGCACCAGTGAATTCACCGCTAAGCATGATGGATGGATGTATGAATTTATGGGTGTTTGTTACTCTTTCACGTCAAAACGGCTGAACGGATCTTGATAAAATTTGGCACAGAAGTAGATTATAGTCTGGAATAAAACATAAGATACTATTTTCTTCAATATCACGTGGGCAAAGCCGTGAGCGCGAGCTAGTAAATTACAAAGTGACGGTTGTGAGAAATAATTGTCCAAAATCTTCACACTACGCTGTATTCAGAAAATTCATGTAAAATACTGGTATTCAGCTACATAAGGATAGACTGGAAGCCGACCTTAACATAATTGGGCTAGGTAGATGATGAATCAACCGACCACCTGGGTTTGTCTTTTAAGTCACAATATGTTTTTTAAGAAAATTTTCATATCTTGAAGAATGTGAAAGAATGATTTAGTACAGGAAGCACTGGTATGCCTCTAATATGTGGCTATGATGGCCCACTGTATAAAGGACGTATTGGGTTTGAATGTCATAAGCATACCTTGAATAGTAACTACTTAGGGTAGGGTTGCCTTGAGCAGAAGCTATTTAATCGATAGACATAGCTTTACTGGACGTACGTCGTTTGATTAATACTTAGATCTATGCTAAAAACTAATAACTTGTCAAGTGATAAATTACTATGATAAATGTCTAACATAAAATACCTGCTAGCAACCGCATGTGCTAATTGAAGGCAAACATCGCATCAATGTCTGTCAAGTAGTTTCGGCGTGAGATTGAACAAACATAAAATAGATACAAAAGCTAGTATTTAAAGTGAGAGAAGTGAAGGTACAAAATTCTTAGATAAACATTAAAGGATACATCCCAAGAACGCATTTATACTTGACTACGCAGAAATTCCCATTGCGGTCAATTAAACCGAATGTCGGATCGAAATGACGCAATTATCCTTTAATAACATATTTTCCTCATAGTATTAGTAGGTATTTATTATAAAACATAACAAAAAACAATATGGCGGCACCAATACCAAGGTTGAATCAGGAATCAACGCTTCTGGTAACGGTATACTCTTGTGAAACTCGAAATACGGTGTCAAGATTGAAGTTACAACAAAAGACGCGGAAAGACACCGTGTCGGAACTATATAAATGCGTGTCAATTCTTCCTTAAGACGCTCTGTAGTTGGAAATCGAAAAGATGTTTTGCAGAACATTGATTCTGCGAAAAGGAAACATGGAGATATTATACGTTGTGTAATTTCTTCGATTGAATTCATCTGTCGGTCTGTTTGTTGCAACATCGGATCAATGGTATCAACTAACCATGAAACCATAACAATAATGAGAACAATTAATTGTTGCATTAATACAGATATCTATTTATATAATCATCCCTTCTTAGGCTTCTCAGCTGCATTTATGTCGACATGCGTTAAGGAATGATTAATTCTTTCAATACGAACTGTTTTATTTTTATTACTGAATATTTTCTTGGTCGCAAGTTTCTAGTAATCAATTTATTGAAACCTATCAAAGACTCGCATAACGCGAGACTTCCCCGAGAGAAAAAGTGGTTTCCATTTTAGATTATGTTAATTTAAGCAGCAATTTATATTCGAAATCCCCATAAATGCACAAAAAATCCCCAGCAAAGTAGCTAAGGAAGTCCCTAACAACCGTCTAAATTATCTTCATTGAATCAAATTTTGAACTTCCTTTCTCTATAAAAGCAAAATATTCTCACACAAAAAAACTAGAGCAACCTTTTCGGTCGTTAACCCTTTTTATTTCTCCCAGCTGTCGTTACTGTACATAGTATACGAAGGTTTAATGTTCCACAAGTAGACCTAACGATGAGATCAGGTGTAACAAGTGCATCGCACTCGTCGGGTTAATGCACTCGCGACTGGTATTTTCCTATAGCGTTTCGGGTGTCCTCCTGGGAGGTATTTGTAGTCTTATTGTCTTCATTATGTTATGTTATAGATCCTGAATGTGACAAGTTTTATTGTTATTTTTTTGTTTCTTTGTGTAAAAATGGATTCTCGGATTTTAGTTTAAGCTGTATTTGTAGATTGAACTGTAGTTTTCCAGGGTATCAACAAAAAATATTTATTTTGGACAGTTGTGTATGCGCAAAAACCGAAGACCAACTGCCTGTCTGAACAAAAATTTCCACCGTGGAAAAATTTTACTTCCAGATTATTTTTTTTTTGATCTAATTAATGCTTGAATGAAGTATATAAAGAATCACTATGACGTTAGTGGGCTAGAATTTTATAAGGATTCTGTTTAGTAAGCCTTTGTGACGAAACCCTAAAACTGACGTAATGTATCTGGCGCCTTTGACGCAATCAGTTCCTGTTTGATAGGTAAATAGATTACCACAGGTAAGACTTCACTATGTACCTGCCTTCTTATGTACAAAGAACAATATTTCCTAATGCAATTAATAATCATTTATTTCCAAGAACAATAATAAAAAAAATATAATAATAAAAGGTTGAACAATGATATTTTTTATACAATTCAGGCTGTCAGGAAATCATAGTCTTGACACTCAGAACTAAAAATAAATTAATCGTCGAATTATTATTTCAAAAGCATTTCCTGGTGTTTGCAATTATCAATTTATATTGTGTGCCTTTCACATTTTGGTTAGAGACATAGGCAATAAAATATCTCAAACGGTGCCGCGGTTTGCTGTCACAGTTGTCCCAAAATTACAAAAGAAAAAAGTTGATTCCTCTTCGAAAGAAAAAAGTCCTTATAACCTTAAATTATTTTAAAAAATCCCAAATATAAAGTTGAAAAATAGCAGTTCCAAGATCATAATTATTAAAATTTCTCCAAAGTTTCACATTCAAAAAATATCTAAGCAACACCATTTACTCCCTAAATACGCCATTGTCCTCGCAATCAACTCGTAGCCTCCAAACATGCAAACCCATCATTTTCGACGTGCCACGTGTGACCTTGTTCCTCATACGGCTTGATCGATATTGTACCAAGAACGCTTATACGGTGTAACTGCAGTTTTGACTTAATTGCACTTTTCATTGCACTTGGTTCTTATATTTCACACGGCAACCTGTAGTTGCTGCTCTCGAGATTTGGATCAGCAGTTTTTTTTAATGTATTGGCAATAAAGTCCAAATTGTCAAGTCAATAGCAGAACGTGTAATGGATGGTGGCGAGGCCAAAGTTCAAGATTTGGTCAACGGAATTGTGACAGCAGTAAGGTTGTGGCTATCACCCTCAAGCCAAACTGATGATGTTTCTACTAACTTTACTAAATCTGTCTGATAAAACTACAACAGTTGACAGTAGACAAAGAAGTATTTTAAGATCTAGAAGGAAGCAACGAAACCAAAGTTTAAAATACTTAAAAATAATTATGGTTTCACGATATCTCTACCCAATTTACATTGACCTGTAACTTTTGTTCTTGAAGTCAACAAAAGGTCGACAAGCGATGCCAGTAAGCCAATAAATGAATAAAATATGGATGTCCTTTAAACGAACACGACGGAAGACCTTATCAGAGTAAGGGAAGTTCGTAAGGACTTCTATACGGGTTTGTGGAATAATGTTGTTGGATTAAATAAATATTTCTTCTAGACTTATGTCACTATGCTATCTTTCAAGCTAAAACCTTTTCCTTAGGGAATCATAATGCGGTTAGGTTGGGATTATTAATCCGATCATTCCGTCTGCGCATCTGTTTCCACCATTCCACTTTTTTTTTAAATGATGCGACGCTTCCGCTGCAAGATTATACGACATTGTTAGCAGATGTGTCTTTAAATACTTTTTCTTCCGCCATTCAACTCTTTATTAAAACTTCAAGACAGATAGCTCAATACAGTTACGATTATTACATCAACGTTGTTCGACTGCAACATCACAGTATGTATTGGGAAACAACCCAGAGCAATGCTACCAAACAATGGCAATTGTTAAAAGCATCAACTATTTTAAACACGTGACTTTGTGCTCCATAAATTTTAATACACAATAATTCGAAGATCACGACGATCAAATGTGACTGAAAGAAACTGGTATACGTACATATCGTTGGCACCACACGTGATTTTTTACTGCACGTTTGTATAACATTAATCAAAAAACACCGTGAAACCACGTACAACACAACTTTGTACAGCAATCTTTTCTAAATATTGCGTCAATGCTGACGAACTTTGTAATATATGACCTATCGTGAAGAGATAGAACATATTGCGATCACTCATAACCGAGAATGTGACATTTTTATGATAGACCATCAGACTGATACAACACAAACATATTAAAATGTGACGTATTTCAAAACATTGTCAGTTGTAATGTTTTGGCTTGAGTAAGTCACTGTTATTATTTTACGCTGTTTTGTCATTGCAGTATTTTGATAGACCAAGGAAATATTTTTATTGCATTGCAGCGACTAGGTTTTTTATTCAGCGGTATTCGCAGGTACCTAACAACTACTGGTATCAGTGGAACTATCGATCTTTATCTAATTAAAAATGTGGAACACACAACATGCGCGGGGGTATCATTTTAACTGACTGATAAGCTTTGCGTATTTTCTGACTCAATAGGTTGTCTTAGCAACTCATCATCATCATCATCATCTACCTACCTGGGTTGCGGGCTGTTCGAAAGACATACGGCGGCCCCGGAACATAAAGGGCAAAAGAAGGCACATGGGTGGGTTCTAGGCAGTAAAAGTCTGACACTCCCCCCCGTTTTCCTATCCGCAAAAAAAACATCTGCCTAGCCTTTTCCCAATTGTGTTGGGGTCGGTTTCCAGTCTTATCGGATGCAGCTAAATACCAGCATGTCTTAGCAACTAAATGAAGAAGAGAAAAAAATAACAGAATAGGTATTGTAACTGTGAGAGCTAAGATTTCTAAAAAACCGTGAAGAACACTTAGCATGTCATACTTTTACGGAACAGTGAAATCAGTCGCGCCTAGAAAGGAGAGAATATACTAGACTATACTTCAATCATGCGAAATTAATTAATTAACTAATTCAATCTGCTTATTTTGATCTCGATCACAACTACGACGGGTGAATGTGAACTATTTTAAAATACTTTTTCACTTATATTTTTCAATGGCATGTAAAGCTAAATAAGGACACTTGTTTGGCATTTAAACTCTGACACCATGGGGTCTAAAATAACGCTTAAGCAGAATCATGGCAGGTTAGTAATCGGAATACCGTTACCCAGTTGTTGAATGGTCACTAAGTGAAAATATTGACTGCTTCTGTGACCACTTTAAGGATTTTATGATTCTGCTAATAAGGTCATTTTGGAGCCCCAGGTATAAGCACTCGAAGTATTTATAAGCCTGTTTACATTTACAAAAAGCTTTAGAAACACGTATTTAATCCGAGAAAGCCGTTTGGCATCCCTAGAAGAACTTCCTTGACAAGAATATCTGTTATAATAATAGTTATGATAAGTTTGTCAGGCCAAATCAATAACAGTAAGTTGTAATAATTCCGTCCGGTTCGGTAACTATAGTTGAGCAATACATTCGAGACCAACTTTCACTGGTAAAGACCAAAGTTATTATGGTCATGTTCTGCGGAAGTACGATCCAGTTATAGAGAAAGCCAGCCCCAGGAACCAGTGTACCGCGTTTGTACATCGGTTAAAAATATCTTGGAATTGTCCTCAATCTTAGGTAATGTAGCAATGCTATGATTTATTGTGATTCATTAGCAAGAGTTACGTATAACCATTATTTTCATTGCTGATATTAAGCAGTGTTTGATATTTTCATAATGATTTTCTATTAACACTTCAATAGCAATATTATTAAAGTTCAGGGTTTCTCTCAAATGTGGTTGAGGTCGAATCAAAAATTCATACTAACAAAACAACATACCAAAGTATTTTAAAATTTGTTCAAGCACATAAAGGACTAACTCAATATTTTTTTGTGGGTAGAACATAGAATTCCAATATGGTTTTACGGCAACCCGGGCATGACCAACCAAGCATAAAAGTAAGGACGTAAAAAACATTGTGAGAACGTCGAGGATGCAATATCCATTTCGAGATTCCAGTTCTTCTATTTAGGTTTATGTTTAAAGGAGGAACACAATAAAAGCAAGTGAGCCTGGGGCCTCCACTACGGCGGGGAATGTGAGCCCTTTTTGCTTTAAATAGAATCGTTTCTTACTCATGGATCGTTGTCATCGACTTGGGGCTGGTGAGTGTAAGTGGTTTGAGTATTTTGGTAGTGAAATGACTAACAGTGAAGTTTGTTTTAGAAAATATTAGGAAAATACATAGTTTTGTTGACAAGAAAAGATTATTATCTTTGTTGTAAAGGGACTCGGTCTCTGAACCTTTGATTTTTCTTTTTTTTAAGTTTTCTTTGACCAAAATACTATTACTTTGTAATCAAACTTCAAACAGGTCATTACAAACTTAATTACATCCTAATCTCATCAAAACTCGCCACAAAAACGTTATTAGTTGGCAATAAAAAAGTTTCTCATAACCTTGAATTAAACCTACAATATGGCGATGCAATGACCGGCATCGTCATCTGCAATTAATCAACTTCAGACTATACCGGAGACACCGTTGAATCATCCAGTAACCAGACTTAACTAAGTCTTTCTAATATTAATATATCAGACTAACTCATACTGATTCATTTCTAAAAGTTTATCTTGCTCAACTGTTGACAAACCGGCCAAGAGCGAGTTAGAGTCGCGCACCAAGGGTTCCGTAGAAACTTATGACATAAACAGACATATATTTTGAGTGCGTAGACATAGAGGGTTGTTTTCTTCACAACATAAAGGGACCACAGAGTTGAGTTTATGGTTTTAATGGATACCTTCACGCGTTCTTTTGATAAAGGGTCTTGACAGACAGACTGTCAACAAAGTGAAATGAACCCTAAAAACAGACTAAAAGTTATAGTTATAATAGTCATAAATTCTAGAAAATTATTGAAAAGAAAGCCATTTTTTTTTTGTTTTTCATCTTCAGAAAGCTTATAGAATCAATAGTTACCACGTGAGTCTTGGAAAAGGATAAAAGGTAAGTAAGGTAAAATAAACCTAATCTCTTGCAAGGCCACTTATGCATCATAGGTAATATAAGAAAATATGTAAACAAGTATGTCATTTAGAATTATTTTGCTTTCCCTGTCTGCTGTAGTGATTCAGTACCTATGGATCATTGTTTAAAGAGACATTAATATAAGTAACTACGCACTTAGAAGGTCGTATATGAGGTAAAACAATTGAATTATTTAGGTGTAGGCATATAACTAACATCATTACACTTTTTTGTTGGCAAAGTTTTTGATACCTATTGTTCTTAGCTGAGATGTGTTTGCAAATTTAAACTTTATTGTGTAGAAAAATGGCCTCTTTTTCGTTTACATAGTAACTGCATTGCACCGTTCCTTTGTGGCATAATGCAGTGATACCCTTCCATTACTATTAAATCCTACCAGCTGATATGCACGCTATTTCAAGTGCCATTTGCATTGTATGCACTTCTTGCAGTCAACCTATCACGATCTATTTATACCGGGGATTTACAAAGAAAGTTTCATATAGTTGCTATTACTTGGCTATAATATTCTAACTTTTGACTGCACGGTTGGCGCAGTAATTAGGCGATTGGCTGCTGCACCACGTGTTGCGGATTCGATCCCCGCAAAGAATAAATATTTATGTAACCTTAATATTTGTGTATGTGAGTTTAAATGTTTGTAAACGCACCCACGATTCAGGAGAAATTTCTAGTGTGGGGTAAGGTTTTCTTAAAAAAAATGTCCAAAGTATATGTAGGGCCTATGTTTAGAACTAAATTAATAACAGTATTCTTCATCTTCGTGTCACTGGCAAGACTTTTATACTTTGTTAACCCAGAACATCGCCACTTGCACCACGATGTCGTCGCACCGCTGCATGTTTTTGAGCTAAGAGCAAGGACTTGAGACAGAGCATAGTTTGCAACACAGTTCAACGACCACACCCCGTTTCTGTTTAATAGTGTGTTGATGAACAGAGTGCCTAGTGTGAGTTTTTTTACCGATTCGAACGTGAGCGCGTTTACTAAGATTTGTATGGAATAGAAACAGCGCCGTCTGGTGTCAAAAAATGGAACCTGAATTAGTGAGTGGCAGTTTACAATGCCTTCGTAATAGAATTGCTCGCACTCACAAGTGAAGGCGTTAGCGCACGTGATTGGTTAATTTCATCCATTGTGCGAGTGCGAGTTTCAGATTTTGACAGATCGAGTAATAAATAAACGCAATCGCGATCGAGGGTGACTAAAAAGTTCTCACTGAGATTTTTGTAGTGAGAGTGAAGTTATACGATACTTTTATAACAATTATTTAATATTTATTTAGTGTAAATAATACAAAAGATATGGCAGGACGGTTTTTCTTCGCTTGGAGGATGTTTGCGGCCGCTAAGTCACGAGATGACCGCAACAAAAGCGCCAGAAGCGAGGCAAGAGCTCGCGCGTCCTATAATCCATTGATACTCCTCACGGAGAGGAAATTTAGAGATAGATATCGATTTTCGAAGAAACTTTTTAAGTTCTTGTGCAGCGAACTGAGACAAAGGAAGGACTTTGTTTTCCAAGGATACCCTTGGAACATAAATTATGTATCAATTAATGTTAATTGCAATGTAATTTCTAAAAACAAAACTACATGGTTTAAAAAACTTTCCTCCCCTTTCATTTGCAGGTGCTCACTGCTTTATTCTTTTTTGCCACTGGTTCCTATCAAAGGCCAGTAGGAGTTGCAAAGCACATATCACAAAAAATGTGCAGTGTGTATATAGAAGAAGTCATATGACCATGTCTTCCCAATACTTTAATGTTGTTATTTTACCTCTTCATGAGAGGATGGTTTAAATTTTAATTAAGTTTAAGTTTAAATTCCACTTAATGCTCCATAAATATTACCATTATATCAAATTTTTATCATCATCATATTAAATATTTGCTTAATAAAAACTAAACAATAACAATTGCTTTCGAACCAGTGTCAAACACAAAACAAACAAAGACGTAATAACCTCGACAATTTGGATAGACAGGCGCTCCTGTTACAATTACATACTTGAATGATATCCTTCTACATTTGGTAGGTTTATCTCGCGACGCGAACGTGACACCAACCTAAGAAAAATAATAAACGCTGCTCACGGTGAACAAACGCGGTTCGAGTGGTTTGCCAGATGCCAACTTACACTCGCTCAAATACTGTTCTCGGAGCGTTTGAAGTTCGCTCGCTAAACGCGACAGTAAAGTCATTCGCAAAATTTTGATAAACTCGCACTAGGCACTCAGGTGGGATGATTTTAACGCTAATTAGGTACCAGGATAACAGTTTACCTACCACTTATTTTTATTCATCCTCATCAATACAATATGGCGTTAACGAGGAAAATAAACAAACTAGGAATCGTGACTCGATATAATGAAAAGGTCCATCACAGTCATGTAGGTATAAGCAGAACTTTTGTAAAAAGTGCGCCTTAATTTTTCAAAGCATTTTTTTTCAAGCACATTGTTCAAATAAACGAAACAAGTTTAGTCATGATTTTATTAACAAATCAATGACTAAACAAGTGTTTTCATTAGAACTGCTATTGTACACTACAATCAGTCACGTGAGATGACCATGCAGACTCACGCGACTGACGCCTGCCCACCATAGAAGTGGAGTACCTAGACTAGTAGTAGTCAGAAGCTTATCTCTAATAGACTTATATTTTCCTGGTACAATTACATCAACGCACGTTACTCCCACTTGTTCGAAAATAGATAGACATTGTGAATCGTAGCAATAAGAGACATGTCTCGAAATAGGTATTACCCCGTAAGTGATGCAATGACCAAAAGGGAAGATGTGGAAATGATATAGAAATCGTCGTCATCATGGCTGAAGGAGATGGACGCCGAGATTACCGCTGACTGAATATAAAGTACATACGTTTTGGCACAGATAAATATCTAATACTAGCAATTTTGACAAAAAAGACTTGTAGCGCCAACCCTCAATAAATTGCTATAAGGGAGGCAGATACCGAAGCCCCGGAACACAAAAAAAACAAAAGAAAGAACATGGGTGGGTTTAAGGGACCACATCTGGCAGCACGGAATCGCCTTTTTCCGTCGCCCTTTCTCTTTCTGTCGCTTAGAACTGCCATTTGCTAGACCGAGACAGAAAACATAATGCGATAGCACGCGGCGGAATCCTCGAGGCGATCGGCATCACGGACAAAATGCAATGGTCGGCAGGGAGACTCCGGAACGCTGAAGCGCGCTATAGCATGCTAACGCATCCTTTCACTGCCGATAACAAAATACACGCTAGAATCACTGCTCTCTCTTCCGTACTAAACTAAACTGATCATGAATGAACGCGGCAGTATGTCACCCATGCTGCAGCATGCTGACGCGTGCGATCGTCTTTTTTGTCTGCGAAATGCGACAGCGCGCGTCCGCATACGGCAGCATACTGCAGCACGTGATAGCACAGGCGGAACAAATGCGATTCCGTGCTGCCAGATGTGGTCCAACCCTTAGTCAGCAAAAGTCTGACACTCCCTTCCGCCCAAAGCGAATGAAATTATTTGATGATTTCCGATCCGAAAAAAAGTGGTAGATGTTTTAATACATCCTGTTTCAAAACTGTGCCGCTTAAAAACCCACAGGAAGGGAACTGCTTCTACTTAGTCGTAAAATTAGCATACCCAGGATAATTATATGCAAGTTCCATTATATATTATGACTAATAAATTGTATCGTCGTAAACGTTTGGCTCTGATTCACCAACACTACCGGTTGTTCTGTTTACTAACGATTCCGATTGATCTATTACATAGTATCATTGCATAATATTATGGTCTAAGAACTGAGGTGAGTAGTCGCGGAATCAATAGAGTTTCTTGTGAGTTCTTCATTTGTTTTGTTTATTCATTGGAATCATTTATACCCATCCAATATATAGAATGAGTTTATATGATTCCAATGGCGATACTTAAACGAAATATTAAATGGGATATTTGTTACAATATAACACAAAAACGGCTGAATGGATTATAATTAAAAAAGATAGTTTATACTGGATTAACCGATAGATTATATTAATACTTTTTATTCTGGTAAATTAATATTTAAAAACTTCTAATTAAAACTGTTTTAGAAACAGCAGAAATTGATTTTAGGTTTATTTTCCAATAAAGCATAGTAAGTATAACGTGCAGACTACAAGTACAAAAAATAAATACAATCAATCATTTTACGTTTAATTAGTCGAACTAATGTGACGTAACTACACGTGCCGATCAAAGGTGACCGCAAAAGAAAACATTTTCATAGCCATGGCAAAACACACAATTACATGCAAGTTTTAATCTAACTTTACTAACAAAACCTCAACATACCAAATCATTGACAACTGTAGTTGTCATTTAAATGTACGAGAACTAATGTCAGTTTTGCGTGACAACATAATTTAAATTTGGTAATTTATCTGTCATAAAATATGCAATATGATTGTGAGCCAAAGGTCGAGGTCAAAGTTGAATGTCACTGTAACATTCAATCTGTGATTGTCTAGAAACATATTGTTTATGTTCCGCTAACGAGAAAGCGACTTATAAACTTGTCACAATCTTCAGGGCATTTAAAACAGACTATAAGTCTTGTAAACAAAGTTGTTTCTCAGTTGACAGCTTCGATAGTAAACGTTTTGGTTGTCAAAGAGTTAAATAATGAAAGTACTGAGTGTCAAATGAAGCGAAAGTGAGTTGTTTAAAGTAGGTTAAGGTACTTATTTATTCAGGGTGTACAGAACCCACATAAGCCTGGTTGTGTTGATTGCATAAATACGACTCTGAACTCAAAACATTGACTCATGCTGGTCGATTCATCATCTACCATTTACCGTTTATCGAAGGTTTTGGGGTCGGCTTACCAGGGACTGATGTATATACGTCATCAGGAATAAGTCATAATTAGATATTATAATATTACTATGCCCTGTACCCAAGGGTTTAACCCACTACGCAGTTAAAATTTAAAAAAATAAATGTTGCCCTATTCTCAGACCTACCAAAAATACATACAAAATTTCATACGAATCAGTCCAGCCATTTTGGAGAAGTTGGGTAAGAAACACCGCGACACGAGTATTTATTATGAAATGTGTGGGTTGAGTCATAATTTAAATTTTAATTAAGATAAGTGACTTTTTTGATATTTGCACGATATCGATTCATGCTCGTTTAAAATGATCACGTTTTGGGATTCTTCAAAGATATTTGTACCGGTAAATACGGCCGTATCTATAAAGTACAATCACAAATATAAATTATTTTTTGTTTATCACAGCTCAAGGAAATTTGAGCCAACATTTTCTACATCCTCAATTAAAAAATACTGCTGAATTAATAGGTATAGGAAAAAATAACAAAATATCAGAACAGCATGGGAAAACCTATCTGTAATATTAAAAACAAAACTAAATACTAAAATTATTTTTTTTGATAACCTATATACTTTTGAATTAGAATCCTGCAATTTAATTTTGGATATTATGCAATAAACATATTAGTACGTTTTATTTGAGTAATTTTGAGTTTATTATCAAAAATTCGTTTAGTCGTTTCAGTTCTAAAATTAACATTCCTATGAGCATTTTGAACATAATAATACTACAAATATTACATTTGGGATCGTGACTTCCTGAAACTAAAATAGATATAAAATAAAATGTTGCTCATTTTATCTTACACGCAATGAGAACGATCTAGTAATACCCAGTTACTCCAAGATTTTTATCATTCATCTTTAGGGGTTAAAAGTTTTAACTGTTAATGAGATGATTTTATTATAAAACATTAATAGAGAAACTATTCTATCGTGTGGTCTTTCAATGGACAGAAATAGCATGAATACCAATCGATAATTAAGTTAAATCTATAAAAGTAACATTACCATAAATATTTCTTTTATTTATCCTATAACGTTTTCCCTCCCTGTAACATGTTGCCATGCACGTAGACACCATAAAACATTTCCATACCACTATCAATCATATAAGATATTGACCCAGACAACTGAAGAAAGTTTGATGATACTTTCAATCTCAATTCAATTAATAATATTAGTCTTCTGATTGACAGATCGAAATTGTCTATGGCAACTGTCAAAATAAAACGTCAAAGCCAATTAGAAAACTAGTTTTTGTATCAACTCTTCCACTTAGCTTTGATGGAGTAATTTACTTTCTATCGTTTCTTTTTTGATGTTTTTATGCAAGTAAATTTAAGTTGCGCAACAGTTGCCGCACTCTCCAGCAATTGAGGTTATATAAGTGTACAAAGAAAACTACATAGTTAAGTCACGAATCTTGCGCAATATTAATTTTCGTTGTATTTCTAACTATAAAATTAATAATTTATACCTATGAAATATTATTATATTACTTTGCTATTTTATGCAAAATCCAGAAATACTTGCGCAAACTTACTTAAATTTTAATTAAGTAGCTTCAAATGGCTATCAGGCACTGACGTCGTGATTCGTGACCAAAGTTGTTTCGACTTTTCCTGTACTTTGTTGAAACTGATAAGTAACTTCTGTCTGTAACGTTAAAGCTGTAAAGTTCAAATTTCAATAACCCCTTTGTCTCATTGTACTAAGCTTCCGCCTGCAACTGTGAAGACGTTGTCAAGAAATGAGGTCACTGAATTTGTTCAAGAAACATCTGTTAAAAGAATCTTAAAGACTTTTAGAGAGAGCTCGCTTAAGTACCGAAGCACTAGTCTCACAGCGATTTAGATAAGATCTGACCGAAAAATGGAAAGTTTTAATTCGCCCCAGTCAAGATTTACCTGAAGCATTGTTTACCCGTAGCCCAATATGGATTTGTGGCCGGTTGGCAACAATGAGCCTATTGTCATTAACCGGACACAAATCTAGCCCCATACGATGCCAGTTATGTTTTCGTCCCATAGGACGAAAACATAACTGGCATAAATGTCGGCCCTGTAGGAACACCTCTGCCTCTTCGGATATTTCAGGTGAGCTATGTTAGATTCACCAAAAATAAAAATGAAACCAGATTCGCTTTCTATCGAAAATCAATGCAGCCTTTTGTACAATTAGAACGAAGATCGAATACATCACACCTTGTATCTAACTACCGCAAATTATTTTGAAGTAATCGGCCAATGTAAACAAGATTAGTTAGCCATACAGAGTGATTCACCTCAGACGACCCAGTTAACCACATGGGGTAATGAGTTGGTCTACTAAAAATATACGCTGATTTTTCAGTAAAGAGTATCAAATTCTGCTTTCATTATGTTTCAGTTTTTACTCATTTCGGTGACGCATTGCAGGGTAGTTGTTGATTCACACGTTTTGCACCATAATTTTTGTACAGACAGTTTTGAGAAAAAACCCTGTTTCGCGGATTCGCTTGGATTCACACCAAGACACTAATTATGTAGTGACTTCGTCTTAACTTGTAATAATATAAAAAAACCGGCTAAGAGCGAGTCACACTCGAGCACCGAGGGTTTCGTACAATCTTGCGACATAAAAAACCATATCTTTTGATACGTAGACTTACAGGGTGAAAAACGGTCCCCCACAGAGTTGAGTATATGGTTTTAATTTCAACTCAATACCTTCACGCGTTCCCGGGATAAAAGGTCTAGACAGACGGATAGACAGACGAACAACAAAGTGATCCAATTAGGGTTCCTTTGAGATACGGTACCCTAAAAACCGAGCTCTGCAGAAAAGTTTTTTTTTTTTATTTTCGTAAATCAGATTTTTACCTCATCTTAGGTAGTTTTATTGTACTTATCAGATTTTTTTTACAACCACATCTTTATTATAAATAAATAAATAAATATCTTGGGACACCTCACACACGGTCATCTGATCCCAAGCTAAGCAGAGCTTGTGTTATGGTAACCAGACAACTGATATACATACTTATATAATTTATAAATACATACATATTATAGATAAATCACACCCAGACACAGAACAAACAATCATGCTCATCACACAAAGTTTGTCCTGGGTGGGAATCGAACCCACGACCTCCGGCTTAGCAGTCAGGGCCACTAACCACTAGACCAACAGGCCCGTCATTATTGAACGTTAGTTGAACGTTTCAACTTTCAATTGAGCTCGAATCCAAATTTAACATACATTTTTATTAGCTGAGTTATACAATTATTCCTTTCATATTTTTTATTTTACTTTAATGCATGCGCAGTCAAGAGTCCGATTACAGTTGTTCTTAACGATGTCACGTTGCAATTAATGCTTTTGTTCTTTGTAATCAGCGCGTGTCTTGTCCAGACAATTCTGTCTATTCTTTATTTGTGCCTTATCCTTTTATAGAATTTGCTTGATGAGCGTTTATTCTTTGAAACATTATATTCTTAGTACAAAGAGTATTTGAACCATTCAGAACTTATTTCTTTGAATTTATTGGTGCTGATTGTCTGTTTAATACCTACTTCTCCAATATCATGTTCATTTTGTCTGGCAATTATTGTTTCAAGTACAACAGTTCTTTTCTCCCTCTATTTTTTCTATCTCCCTCTGTACCATGTATTGATTTTGAAACTTGAGGGGGACGTAAATTGGGGCATCACTGTTTTTATAATAAATGCTTTACGAGTTCCATGTAATACTAATGCATTATGCGTACTACATGTTACGAGAGCATCTTTTTATAGACGAAATGATTTCAACCGATCATTCTTCATCAGACTATAAACAAGATTACGTTGGCCTATCAAGATAAGTGTTTGGCACAAATTGCGAAATATTAAGTCATTTTATAAACATGCTTATGGTATAAATTGACAATAGTGTTACGAGACTTACCGCTTCCAGTAAGCTTTGTTTTAACCTATCAAAAGTTTATTTAATGCAGACTTATCAATACTGAAGAAGTGCAGACTACAGAGCTGGCTGTGGCTGGCTAGCCTAGAAGGTATCAAAATTATTCTAGGATGCATTAAAAGAGTCTCAACTCATGCAAGCCAAATAGGACCTTATTAAGCTAACTACAACTATTAGTTTCACACGGACAGTTCGGTTATCATTGGTTATCAAAACAAGTATCAGTTTGCTAGGCGTTTGATCCGAAGGTATGTTTTATGTCACTGTGAGATAGTGAACTGAATTTACTTTTACGTAATGATCTATCAATCTTGTGACTTCATCGGCGGTTCCTTTATCCTTCCATTTACCTTCGAAGTGACAACTGCTAAACTACTTAGATAATACAAGAATGATGTAAAAGGTTTGTTATTCTATAGACTTGTCTTGATGACGTCATAAGAAACTTTGTCTGACGTACAGTTTTGTCGTTAAATTCCCACACGTAGGTACTTGTTTTATAGCATTTTTAAAACCTTGGACCTGAAGGTACATAACAATGATCCTTACGCATCATGAGGCGGATTATATGGATTTTTATGATACGTTTGTAATTCTAAATTCAAAACTCAAAATGTTACGATCATATAATACAGTTATTGCACATGTAGTCAGGCCAGATTATAAATTTCACCATTAAACACATAAATATTATCATAATCGTGATAGCTTCGTTTACTCAAAACATACTTCAAAATGTAGGTCTCGCGTCAGTAACAAACCCAATTCAGGAGCTATTTCAGTCATAACGCCCACATCACATCTGGTAGGATTATCCTAACTTTTGTCTGGAAATCTAGATCAAAGGGTCAAGAGAACACTCGTTGGATAGACGCAGGTGATTAAACACGTGAAATACATTAACCACATTTTGTTAGATTTGGTTACTCCTGTTGGGATGTTAAGAGGAGGGACGATGCACATGTGACTAAAAGAGTCATGGATCTGAATTTTGATGGATGGAGAGGGAGAAGAAGGCCAAAGAATAGATGGATGGATTGTGTACGTCTGACAGGGAAGAATGGAAGAACAAAACGTGTTGCGCCGACCCTAAATAGAATGGGACAAGGATAGGATAATGATGGATACTCCTTTTTTTTCCACTTTTGTTAGAATTCAAGTCGAAACGTTGGGATTTGGTAACTTTACGTCTATTAATTACTGTGTTCTTATCATGTAGTATTTAAGGTCCAAATTAAGCCTACTTGATGGATGTCAAGTTCAACGAAGTATTGGGGCCAGACGGTGCTGCAATCACGCGACTTAGTCATGCCCGGCTGTTATGAAAGGCCGTGAGTCGCTCCCACACAAACCATTCTGTATGTAATTTTTGTAGTCACAAACTGTTTTTGTTTGCGGAAATAGTTTGAGAATTGTATAATTATTTTGTTGTACACTAGAGGAAAAAAAACAACGCGAATACGTTTAGGTTAGTATCAATCTTTCTGCAATTCTCTAAATTACATAAATAAATCAAGTGATGACGGTGTCATTTGGCCGATTTTGCCCACAGCGATTGCATTCGATACATAAATAAATATAAATATATCAAGTAACACTTTAATAAAATACAATGCATATCGAATTGGTCACGAACAAATCACATGTCTTAATAACTAACCTCAGTCTGATAAAAAATTCAATATACAATCTGCTTAACCTCTAACACACACCTAATAAATATCGGTGACATTTAGGAATATTTTAAGACCGTTCTTGAACTGTTAAAAGCTTAAGTTAGCTATTTTTAAACTCAAACTCAAACTCAAAACTCAAACTCAAAGCATTTATTTCAATTAGACCATTACAGGCACTTTTGAATGTCATAAAAACAAGAACAAAAAAATGATGCTGCTACAGTCCCGGTCACAAGGCATAATAACTTGTGAAAGTACTGTAGTTGCCCATTCCAAAGCGTTGATCTCTATGGAGAAGAATGGGCAAGAAACTCCATGGACACTCTTTTAAATTATAATATTTTTACAAAATCGTATTTACATCATTCATGTTGAGATTCAAATATGTGAGAACGATGTAGAAAGATGTACACAGCAAGAGCGTCCAGAGTAAATCCAGAGTAAATAAAAAGCAAAATTTAATTTTAAATCTAAATAAGTTTAAAAATGAACCGTGGTAGCTAAAAAATGACCAGTCCCAACTGACAGCGCCCGTTCACGAACATGACGTATGGATCAGCCCCATTCAGCTCGACCATTTTGAAGGGAGCTAAATGACCCGACACACCCGCCACCATCAGCGAGACATTTAAGTGAGCATGACACTATCAACCACCAGGGTTTCGTCAAGTCAATGATAATACATAGCACTCACATATGGGCTTAATAATTATACAATACTAGAGAATTGATTCTATACATTGCAAAGATAGTCTTACAATCTTCTGCAGCTTCCACTATAGCTTCGGATACTGAGTTTACCCCTATGCTTGTGGAGCAGGACCAGCATTGAGCCAAGCATTTTTATCATCAATATAATCCCCCAACTTATAATATGCTTGCCTACATAGTGTGCGTTTAATACAAGATTTAAATTTCGTTTCATTCAGTTGAAGAATGTGGGGAGGTATTTTATTGTAGCATTTCAAACAGTACCCCATGAAAGATGAGTCTACTTTAGCTAACCTGAAACCTGGTTGAACTAATTGGTCCCTATTTCTAGTATTATAATTGTGTCTGTCACCTCTTTTACTAAAAAGATGCAAGTTTTTCCTGACATACATGATGTTTTCATAAATATATTGACAAGGTACTGTCATGATGTTAATATCCTTAAACTGTTCCCTTAAAGAATCTCGCCTACGTAGGTTATATATGGCTCTGATGGCTCTTTTCTGCAGAATAAATATAGACTCGATGTCTGCAGCCCGTCCCCAAAGTAAAATACCACGTTTAGAACCAGTAACACTGTCTGGTAACAATAATTCTTAAAAATATTTCCTGATTGAATAAAAATATGAACTTATATCATGGCGTGTTTCACTTCCTATTCGAATGTAACAAATCGTCATCTCACGCAATTTGCAATAGCTAAACTCGTTTCGTCCGTGTAGGCGTCGACATAGCAAAATATGCTGAAACTATTGCTATTTACGTAGCTTTAACTCGCTTTAAGAATATTGCTTGTAATCTACGAAAACTTAACCCTGCATAGATTTTAATCATCGTATTCGAAGATTCTGCACCTTAAAACCACGGTACTATGATCAGTTCTTGCTTATTAGCGATTCTAAACCCATCGTTATATCAACATATAAGTAGTACTTACATAGAGCGGGAAGGCACAGCTGTGAAATAGCTGGCCTAACTGTGCCAAGGCAAAACTTCACTGTCGCCTGCTCGACAGTGCTAACTTATATCCATATAATTAGGCACGATAGTTTACTTGGAAACGGATAGTTAGTGGAATTGTTAGTTAGGTACCCCGCGTTTACACCCATTTACAAGGTGTGATACATAAAACATGTTTTACAACTTATTTCAAACAATTTTGTTAGACTTCTTGTGTATTTTTGTTTATAAATTCTTTTCAAACCCATGTCTGGAGTCGAACATGTATGAAACATGTTTTGAAGTTGTTCCTGACATTTGTTTTGCTAGCCAAGTTCATAATTTTGACAACTTATCTTATAGTATTCGATCAATCAATTTTATTTTATTTTCAAGCAATGGAGCATCCATAGATAAAATGAACAACTTATTATTAACTTACTAAACAATAATAAACATTTTTAATTTTTATTTTCCTTGTCATGTTATATGACAAGGAAAAAAAAATTGATTGAAATAAGTTGAATACTCGCTGCTCCCCGCCTTTTCCCCTGTGTAGACGGGGATAAAAAGTTGGTAGATTCTATCCAGTAGTTGTATGTACTTAGCTACAGACCAAACTGTTGGAATGAATATCATCGTGAATTTCATTCAATCCTAGTACTTTTATCGTTAACAGTCCGTCCAGGGAATCGTTCTATACAAACTTTGCCACCGTGTTTCACCCCATTTATTTAGGAGTTATATTTTGTAAAATGTCGTCTTAGTGAACACCTACTTCTTAAAAGGATACACCATGTAAAATTTTAGACTCCAACGTTTCTGATATTCGTGATGAGTGAGTCAGTGATTTTCCCTTTAATATACATTTACATTTAATATTAATAATAAATAAATAATATACTAGCTGTACCCAGCGGTTTCACCCGCTGCTCAGGTTCCCTTCTGAAGAGGGCCAGATTTATCACTTAGAGGTATGAAAAATAGCACACAAAATTTCATACAAAACGGTCAAGTTTAGTAACAAACAAAGTGACACGAGAATTTTATATATTAGGGAAATAGATAGCTTAACACGTAACATCGTCGCGTTATATTGTAGTCACAAAACTAGTTGAAAATATATTTGTAGTTTGATGTCAACGCGGGGTTAAAAGCGTAGGTATATTAAGATTTGTGTTTCAAAATTCATCATTGAATGAAGCTTTACATTACTTGTCTGCTGCAATACACAACTTGCAGCACTTTAGCTGGAAATCACATTAACAACGTCCATGAATAAGACGTCATTGTAGAAAAAAAAACAATAGTTAGTAACAATAGTTGGAACTTCGCAACTAATTTGACCTTTATTTTAAACAATTCAATTAATACTGCGTGTAAAGTCTAATGACACATCAATTACATAATTTATTTAAATAATGATAAGTACAGTTTCCTGCGTAGTTTCAGTGAATTTCGCGTTGTAATACTGAAATTTAGCGCAGTAACTTACGTTATAATGAAACATTTTGCGTCGCACTTTTATGATGGGTAATCATCGCGTCACATCAAGTCCTAAACCACTCTTGCGGAACTGATTGCACTGTTATTGTTATTAATTTCAACGATAATATCTAAGCAACTTTATCGCGATTCGATAAAAAAATAAAGGTTTGTTTTGAACTGTTTCAAAGAACTGGGTTTTTTGCAAACAAGGAAAAAATATGTCGTAATTGTTATTTTGCCGAAATGTTTGTCAACATCTATTCTGTGTAAAAAGTAGCTTCTTGTGATTCATAAAAGTGACCCCCTTAAATGCATGATTTTATTTTTAGACTGAGAAAATTTAAAAATTTATGCTGATTCAGGGAAAAATAATTAAAATTTGACAGTCGTGAAGAAAAAAAGTGTGTTGCCACTCGATTAAATATATAACCATGATATAGTGATAATCCTGCAACAGCATGCAATGAACTCATACTAATAATTTTATGGTCGTTTGAATGGTATGTTGCAATTTAACAACTTTATGCATTTAAGGGTTAAGTAGTTTCAAATGCTACAGAAGATTAGAATTAAGCAGAGTTGATTCATCATTTATCTTAAATTGCAAAACCGTAAGAGGGTATCAAAGGGCACGAGTAGCATGTCAGCAAAGCAGAGGGGCCTGCCAAGGCCACCGCCTGCCGGGGTTGCGGGTTGTTCGAAAGAGATACCGCGGCCCCGGAACATAAAGAGCAATAGAAGGAACATGGGTAGGTTTTAGTCAGTACAACTCTGACACTCCCCAGAAATTATTTGATGATTTTCCATCTGCAAAAAGAAAAGGCTCGAACCTTTTCTTTTTGCGGATGGGAAATAGCGAAATGGAAAATGGCCTTTATTTAGCCTCAAGATAAACAAAGATTATAGAAACGAAGGCAAATGCACGCAGTCGTTGTCAACAAACTCAATGATATAAGACTACCTGAATCATCGAGAATCTCTCCAGATTATTCTGTGAATCAGAAATTATAGATACAATAAACAGCTTATCACTGGTTATGAGCGTGGCATTGTACAATAAGATTACTTGATATGCAGTCATACTTTTATAACAGTGTGACAAATAATGACTTCATATTCAATTACTTAATAGAAAACCCCCAATCTTATCTAAATAAAAGATCAATTGACCACTTTTCCTGTACTTAAGATTAAATGCAGTAACCATCGAGGATCCTCAAAAGCCTTTTAAAATAGTTACTTATCTACAATTTCCAGCAAAATCTATTATCTCGTCTATTTATACATTATTTCTCGTAATTACGAGTATTTGTAATAGCACTATCTTTATAGATAGGGAGCCAGACAATGATTACAACACGGACAATGCAGGGATATTTATAAACAAAGGTGCAATCTCATTAGGGTTTAACGAACTTTGAGCATACTTTAAACTTTTGAACCATTCGTGAGTAGTAGCTACCATACTCAATGCAACAGTTTTTTATAGCCACGGTCTCTCATGTGTTTGGCTAACAACAGTAAGGTACAGCGAATGTATTCTGGCATACTGTCGAAACAGAATTGAGGGCAAGGCGTAGTTGTGAATCAGGACGATCTGATATGACCTTCTATGAACCTTATTTATTCAAAAGTTCCTTTTCAGTGTAGTTCGCGATGGGATCAAACGCGTGGTTATACATGTGAGTTCTCCCACGTTTTAGTACAGCATCTTCCAGTTTTTTTTTATTTATTTTGATATCTAAATTGCGAATCAATGTTTACGTGCAATGTAAACAGGCATAAATCGAAAGATTTCTAGGTGGTCTGTCGATAGATGAATTATTTGCGTGTAAATCAAGGTGAAGAACGGGTTTCCTATGTTTATTTTTGTGACTGGTTCCTCATTTGCATGTTACATGAAAACCGTAATCTTAGTCGTAATTTAGATGATGCAGTTTTTTGAGTAGTTTTCCAAAAAGATCTTGTCTTAAATGCAAATAAATGTTTTTATCATCTGTTTTGGAAGTCAGTGTCCCGAAAGACTGACAATCACTCTTATCAAAGAGTATCGTTTTACCAGGACTGACCGGGTTGTGGAGGTCCGTGTAAAATTCTGGTATTCAGTTGCATCCGGTTGGACTGGTAGCCAACCCTAACATATTTGGGAAAAGGCTAGGCAAATGATGATGTTAAGGTAGATACTGAAAGCACTGTCAAAGCATAATTAAACTAAGGATCAAAGATAAGGTTCAACCATTAAAATGAATAAAATAAGTTCTTACAGGTAATTCTTAAGACTAATATTCTGAATGGTACGTTCTTTCCCAGTTTGTCTTTCGACACAGGCCTCCTCTAGAAATTTCCACATGTCTCTATCCCTCACAATTGTCATCAATTTTTGCCCACCAATTCCCTTTAACTTAACCATGATCCAAAATCAAATAGTGCGTAAATCAAAAACATATTTTGGAAACCGTTGTCGGCAGAATTTTATTGATAGAATGAGAAAGATACTGTGAACACAATGGGTATTTGCAGTAAGAAAATTCAACATACAAAAACAAACCTGATTCACCCACCGTGTTTTCGTTCATAATATAAACCAGGTTTTAATTGGGAAGTTTTTTCCAAGAAGATGTATGGGTATTACTCAGCTTTTGTATCCTTACTAATATTATAAAAGCGAAAGTGAGTTTGTTTGTTTGTTTGTTACCTCTTCACGCCTAAATGGCTTAACCGTTTTTGATGAATTTTGGTACAGAGATAGTTGGGAACCTGGAGACGGACATAGGCTATTTAAAAAAAAAGATTGAGATATGAGGGAGAAAGAGGGAAGAAAAGGGAAAACTTAGCATTGCTATTACAATAAATAAGGCGCTAGGGCAAAAACTACACGTAGCAGGTACACACGACGACAGATCAACCTATACAAAACCAGTTTATGCGGATCTCTCATTGTACTTGAAATCTATGGTGTACGATCCGTTGTTGAGAGAGCAGCATAAACTGGTTTTGTATAGGTTGATGTGTCGTCGTGTGTACCTGCAAATCACGAAAGGGGAACTGTGTTACCCCGAATTTAACGCGAGCGAAGCCGCGGGCAAAAGCTAGTATGGAAATATGTGCATACTTCAATGACGTTGAAAGCCTGTAAATTTTCCGCAATGTACTAGAGTTGGCCTGATTTGACCATGTAGTTTCTACGTAATTACGGTTTAAGTTGTATTTTATTTTAAATTCTCGTGAACACTGATGTCTGAGTCATGAAAATTGGTATTGTATATTTAATATTATGATGTACCTATTCATATGTAGTTATAATGACGCACGTGCGAAGAAAAAACTAGTACCTAACAAATATAATATTGCATGATCATTAGATACGTCTTCAGCAACGTAAGGAAACTATTCTTAGTAATAAATTTACTTATAACTACACTTGGGAGCAAATAAATCGAGCCACTACCTTTTTTCACGTAAAATGGTAAATATTTTTGGTAATATGGAACGTATCAATTCGAACTATATATCGCCTAAAAGTTTAGTTAATAACCTTTACAATGAGGGTAAATTATTGAATAATAACCTTATTGAATGATAAATTATTGGCTCTGCAAGAAAAATGGTAATTTTGATAGAAAATTTAGTAGGGCTAAAACAGTCCATAAAAACAATAAAAAACAAAATTATTGCAAAAAAAATATTCTTAATAACTGGTATTACCCCCCCGGGCCCTGATACATTCTTGTAGCCTATTAGTCATCGATCTGATCAGCGTTACGATGACATATTGTGGTATGTTCTCCCACTCTTCAAGCACAGCGACTTTAAGCTCGGGAATGGATGAAACAGCGGGAACCCTGGCTCGGACTCTCCGTTTTAGCTCGTCCCATAGGTGTTCGATCGGGTTCAAATCGGGACTTCGTGCTGGCCATACCATTTGTTGAATCCCGATCGCAGACAAGTATTCCGTAACGATCTGCGCGGTATGAGGTCTCGCATTGTCATGCATAAACAAGAAATTTTCTCCGACAAAACCAGCATACGGCATTACGTGGTTTTCAAGAATGTCAGTTATGTATCGGTCAGCTGTTAATCCACGTCTACCACTGCCATCGTTGGCGGGGTCGACGAAGACAAGTTCCGTTTTTCCGTCTAGAGAAATTCCTCCCCACACCATACAAGAACCACCACCAAAACTCACCGTTTCTCGAATGCAACATTGGGCAAATCTTTCACCAGGACGTCTATACACTCGGTTTCTCCCGTCATTGCTAAAAAGACAGATTCTTGACTCGTCAGAAAACAAAACTGACCTCCAGTCTTCTAACGTCCAATTAATGTGTTCTCGAGCAAACTCCAAGCGAGATCGGCGATGAGCTACAGTCAATTTTGGGCCAGTTGCTGGTTTGTGTGATGTTAAATTTCGTTCTTTTAGTCTTCGTCTCACTGTCCACCTACTGATTGCGACTCCTCGAACGTCACGTAACGCTTGCTGTAGCTGAACAGCATTAAGTCCACGGTCGCGCAACGAATTGGTTGCAATAAAGCGGTCGTCACGTTCTGTTGTTGCCCGTGGTCGGCCAGTTCCAGGTCGCCGAACAAAAGCACCAGTCTCCAGATACCTGCGGTATACCCGCTGTACCTTTGAACGACTCAAATGAAGTCTGCGTGCCACTTCACGTTGTCCGTGTCCAACCTCAAGTAAAGCTACAACTTGGGCAGCTTCCGTCGGTGTAGTATCCATTTTATCAGGTTATTTTGATTACACAGACACAGATAAAGACAACAATAACAAGTAATATGGGTATGATTAACAAAAACCTCAAATTTAATCTTTTCTTAACAGAGTACAATAAAAATGTCATAAGCAAATTAAATGCGATAATTTTATTCTACCCTTTAAACTTTAATAAAAATGAAATTTTGACAACTAACTACCCTCATTGTAAAGGTTATTAAATACCCTTTTAGGCGATATATGTTTCGAATCGATGCGTTCCTTAATACCAAAAATAATTACCATAATGCGTGAAAAAGGAAGTGGCTCGATTTATTTGCTCCCAAGTGTATATATCTTTGTCTTTATTTTATCTTACGGATGGGAATTCTGGGCGAAGCGGCGGGGAAGTGTCAGAATTTTATTGAAGCCCGCCCTCGAACATAAAGGGCAAAAGAAGGAACATTTCTTTTGCCCTTTATGTTCGAGGGCCGCGGTATGTCATTCGAACAACCCGCAACCCCGGCAGGCGGTGTCCCTGGCAGGCCCCTGTGCTATGAAACTATATCTAGTGTATTATTTTCTTAAATATTGTGGTTTCATCTGGTGTGAACCTGGAAAATACGTGTGTGAGTCATGCCGTTCAGCGTAAGGGGTACGCTGAATGGCATGATTTACATACTGATATTAGTCGTATTATATGCTTTGATATGACGGTTTACTCATTTCCTATTGCAATTTTCTAAAAGGCACTTTCCATGACGACCATAAATGTGTTCCATTGAAGTATTTCCCGTTTCTCAGAACTAAATAATATACCTATGGGATACATATTATCTAAGGTCAATGACACGAATCAATGCCACGCCTATCACTACACGAAACATCTGCTGGTATGAGTTTTCTAAATGCCTACATTGAGATTTTTTTTTATTATCAGTTGAGTTTAGATATTATATGGCCCTCGCCTATTTCAAAATCCCACAAGTAGAAATAGGGCCAACTATTTTTAGATTTTCTTGGGAGATATTATCGAGATGTTTTTAAAGTGCGGGCAAAACCATAATGGTAAATATTAGGTCCTTACATATGAAATTGGCGTTTTGTATGGAAGGAACAAAAAGTCGAATATTTTTTAATATAATATATTTAATTAATCAAAGTATGAACCATTGTTTTCAATGCACTTTTGCCATCTTATAGGTAGTTCATTGATCCCTTTACTAAAAAAACCAGCCGGACGGGAATCAATAAAATCTTTGAAGGCGATTTGGACTGCCCCATCGGAGTTGAATTTTTTCCCTTGCAAAAAGTTATCCAAATTGCGAAAAAAATGGTAATCTGTTGGAGCAAGGTCCGGGGAGTACGGAGGATGTCTAAGACATTCCAATTCAAGCTCTTCTAATTTGGTAGCCGTCTGTTGCGCAGTGTGTGGTCTGGCGTTGTCGTGAAGCAGCAGTGGCGTGGAGCGATTGACCAGCCTTGGTTGTTTAGCCGCTAGCTTTTCCATCATGGTTTGTAATTGCTGACAATAGACATCAGCTGTAATAGTCTGGCCAGATTTGAGAAAACTGTAATGAACAATACCGGCACTAGTCCACCAAACGCTTACAAGTAACTTTTTTGGGGTTAATTTTCGCTTGGGGCAGGATTTGGCTGGCTGGCCAGGATCCAACCATTGCGCTGAGCGCTTCCGATTATCGTAAAGAATCCATTTTTCATCACAGGTAA
This sequence comes from Ochropleura plecta, assembly GCA_905475445.1. NCBI lineage: Eukaryota > Metazoa > Arthropoda > Insecta > Lepidoptera > Noctuidae > Ochropleura > Ochropleura plecta. The sequence goes on along the minus strand of FR997731.1, from coordinate 11,329,284 downwards.
TGATTCGGTTTAAAATACCTTCATTGTTGTGCCGGTTCAGTAATGTAACGCAGCAGTCGACGCGCGTTTGCCGGTTTGCTTCAGTCAATTCGTGAGGTACCCACCTTTCAAGCTTTTTAATCTTCCCAATTTGCTTCAAGTGAATTAAAACAGTTTTATCACTAACATCGGAGCCTGCAGCTAACTCGGACGTGGTTTGCGATGGGTCCGCTTCCACAATAGCCTTCAATTCTCCATTATCAACTTGGGTCTCAGGCCGTCCACGGGGCTTGTTCTGCAGGTCGAAATTTCCAGAACGAAAACGTTGGAACCAAAAACGAACTGTGTTTTCTTTTGCAACATGACCGCCATACACATCATTCACCCTTCGAGTCGTTTCCGCAGCACTAGTGCCACGGCGGAACTCGTACTCGTAAATAATGCGATATTTTAAATTTTCCATTTTGTAAAATGAGTGACGCAAACAGAAAAAACAGAAGAAAAAAAACAAATGAATGACGGTCATCGAAGCACAAATACATGAGTAAATAGCTGTACAAATTTGAATTTGGAATTCCTTACCAAAGAGGAGAAATTCGTGATTAAAGTGGCCAGTACGAAAAACGCCAATTTCATATGTAAGGACCTAATATTAACCTTAGTCAAAAATTGGATACGTTTCGGGAAAACCTGAGTTATACTGGCTGTTAAGAAAGAAAAAAAAGTGTTTATTGGACTCGAACAAGACAAAACAATGAAACAAAATTAATTTAAAAAAAGAAAAACATAAACTAAAAAAGAATATTTAAAAAAAAAGTCAATAATCTAACTTGGACCTGTAGGCCAAAAGGTCTCTATCTCAGCATGACAGCTGCTATCATACGTACATTTATTTTCCTGGACAAAACGTTACAGTGCTAACGTACCTACAATACACATACAATTTACATGAGATACCTATAGATTTATTTCTCAAGAATTTTCTCATTTCCTTGCAATTTACATAAACCGATAATCGAAGGTTTTCTAGTACTGTTTGAAAGTCACGTGCCTATACAAACGTGTAGCGTTGTTATTTGCTATTGTAACTGTCACGCCATTGATTAAGAAAGAAGTAAGCACAAGTGTACTATTGTAGTAATGATGCGTTTTTTTTATGACCGGTATTGATTCTAAAAGAAATAAGAATAAGAGTCAATCTACTGATGATATCCAACTTGTGAGGGTGACTTTTCTTAAAACGTTTAGGTATAATAACCCTTAATGTGAAAGACTTAAGACCTGTATTTAAACAGACGAGTCTGTTGCCAAGAGACCAAAGGTCCGACCTACACTAACGTTGAATTGCAATAAAAACTTAATCACTCAGTAATCCCAGACGTTGAAGTCATATAATACATTTGCCTACACCGTTAAGATACGAGTTAATTACTGAAACCCAACTCACACAGTATACAGTGAAGCAATCAAACCGACTCACATTGGTAAAGTCAACTTCATTTATAAGTCTACAATTTAACTTTGTCCACGTCTGTATTTCGAAGCGGTAGTAGTTGTTCTCAGTACAAGTGTTTGGGGTTGAGTGTACACAGCCACACGCGTCTCAAGTGTGATATGACCCGACACGTGATGCCTATATGTGACCATAGAGTAATTGTGTAGACGGCTTGCAGCATACAAGTCCATACAAACCAATTAATTTGTCTCATAAATTGTGTACTTAGATCAAATTGTTTTAATTACTCAATTAATATTTCGCTGTTGTATCGTGTTTGTAGGAATTTATAATTCTTTTATTTTGAATAAAAATAGCCGCTCCCGTAGATGTTTAGATTAGGCCAAACTTGAATCCAACCCCAACATAGATAGGAAAAGGCTAGGCAGATCATGACAAATGGTTGAAAACATATTCGCTAATCTCAAAGTATCAAACAATGATTACTTCATTCGACTGTTATGTTAAATGGTCATAAACTCAGTAGCACTACCCAAATGACATACCAATTACTGTAGACCCGGTGAGGTAATTAGTACTTATCAATCTATCAATTTTGATAGACCAAACCGACACAAAGGTATTCAGGTACTCACAATTCACAGTACATTGTCTTACAACTAGGTCAATCTGACCCCGACGAAACGGATATAAAGGGTAGGTAGGTACTTGATAATGATTGCAATCGCGAACATAGTTTAATGGTTAAGCACATTTATTTGGTCGATAAGGCCTTACTTATCGGCCACTAAAATATGAAACATTAGAGGTAAATCATTTGGACTTAATCTTGAAATAACTGGTAATTCCATTATTTGGAAACCCAGCATAAATAATTATTATCAATGAAATTTGTGAATAATTTGTAAATTCCCATTTTGATCATCCAGTGTTTAGAAACCCAGCATAAATTATTATCAGTGAAATTATAATAAATATTATCGATGAAAGTGTAATTTGTAAATTCCTACTTTTATTACAATAATAGACGAAGATATAAAGGCACGTCACCCAGCTTGGTAGACTAACGAGGCATGGCTAGACTGTATGCGAAAGAGCTCCAGGATTGAGAACTTCTTTCCAGCTGTGGACATAGGCTAATTTAAAATTGATAGATTGATTAAGGAGGCATATTTTACACACATGTGTAGGCATCAATACTGCACAAAGAATCATGTTTATTCAATGCAATATTTGATTGTTCTGTGACAAAAACGTAGGTGGTCAAAGCAACACATGCATAGTTTTTATAAAAATCGAACGATGTGTGTGCCTTACGCGTGTATATTTCAACTGAAACTAAACGAGAACTTTTACTATTACCTCGGTGTTTATAGTTTGTTTTTAAAACAACGGAAATTAAATTGGAGGAAGGCGTGGGATTCCTGTTCATTTAGGAGATCGATTGCTTGAGAAATAATCGTGGAATCGCGATACGATCTTCGTTTGTAACACAATATGAGTTAGTCAAATTCCGATGAGAAAGTCTAATTCCCATTTGATTTTATAATCTATAAATAACAAACAATTTTGATTCTTACACACAAGCTCAGTAAGTTGAAAATTTTACATATAATCTCATTCAACTTTGTATGTTATAAAATTAATATTTCTCTTATGTATCCTTATTCGTGTGTACAAGGTAATATGTTTATTTATAAAAAGCAATTAACATCTTTTATGAGTATAAAAATTACTCAACAGCCTGAACACTAAACAATAATTAATCACAAATAAACTATTTTAACTCCTGAGCACAATACAAGAACTGGTATATATACACAAAATGATATCCGCTGACTATTACTAAACCAGAATTAGACCAAGAGCAAATATCAGAAAGGACTGGTAATTTTGAAGGATAGGATGTTAAGGCTATTGAACTGTAAAGAACCACCTTCTTTCTATATATTTCACCGAATGAAAACAATATACATCAGGCTGCTAACAAACTTTTTCATGAACATCTGTCACTACAACAAAAAGAAAACAATTCAGTTTATGGTAGAAGAGATAGTGAATGGAAAAATCTGTAGGGCACATCGTCCACTGTCATAGCATGACATAGAGACGAACTCCACAGAGCTTAACATTTTTCTGTTATATTAGCAAATAGAATGATAATACAAAACAGATAATAAAATTGAAACAGGACGCATTTTCAGCTTAATAAAATATTGCGACTAACAGTTTTTACTAGCGACCTGCCCGGCTTTGGCCGGGTGCAATGTAGATGCTAATATTATACATATGAACCTTCCTCTTGATTCACTGTATCTATTAAAAACAAACCGCATCAAAATATGTTGCGTAGTTTTTAAGATCTATACATACATAGGAACAAACAGACGTGGAAGAATCTACATGACAGCTATTTTTATTTCCTATCATTGACAGTTTGACATGAATGAAACAAAGTTCGATGGTAAACCTGTATTTTACGACACGGTTGGCGCAGTGGCTGAGCGATTGACGGCTACGCTGCATGTCGCGGGTTCTATCCCCGCACGGAACAATTATATGTATAGCCTACAGTTAGTTGTTGTGAGTTAGAAAATTTGTAAATGCAGCCACAATACAGAAGAAATTACTAGTGTGGGGCAAAGTTTAAACAAAGATTTAAAAAAGTATCTAATACCTAAATGGTTAAATTGGTATTATTGTATACTTTTAGGCTGTTTAGATATCAACCAAATACTGCCAAAACAAGTGTAAAAATATAATTAGAGTATTGCAAATACTAATGATGTAAGAGTTTATATAATTAACTGTTACAACACAGTAATAGGTATTGAAATTCGTATGAATTTTATCGTCAGAAATAATTGATCGTTTTATGCCGTGTGTTACACAGACCGCTTGTAATGTATTGTTTCTAGAGAAAAAAGTTTTTGTGATGAAGATAATTGTGCTTAATTATAAAATAGGTAATTAAAATAACGTCACGCTATGCGCTGAGTGACGCAAAATGAATGAAAAAGGTAATTCTTATTAAAGAAAAGAATACACTATGGAATAATTGACTAAAATTATAATTACAAACTACTGGAACATTTTCGAATACATAACATAAATATACGGAATAATATACCGATAAAGTTTGGGATTTTAATGAAAATATTTTGGTAAATTATCATAATTGCTAACCCAACTTTAAAATTATTGCTGATTACTCTAAATTAAATCATCAATAAAAATGACAACTGTGGTTTAGTTACTTTAAAAACATAAAACTTGAAACGGGAAAATATCCATAAGAATAACAGTATATCATCACGCTAGTTAACCCTTGCATAGTTGGGTAGAAATGTTACCATTTACGTACATGTTTTTTTTTATATAGTCACTCGTATGTCATACGTTTCTTTGTAGGCTAGTTGTCTTGCAACACGGATTTAAGATAAATTAATCAAATACTGTGACAGTTCAAGTATCTGAGATAAGCATAATCACCATACAATACACACGTTAGTTTTTATCAAGACATTGATATTAGCCTTTACGATTATTCTCAAGAGTAATTAATTAACAAATGCTGACAAAAACATATGCTTAATGTCACATGACGAACTTGGAGAAAAGCGAAAGTTACGGACTTGATGTCAGGAGAAATTGTAGCAACTGCTTAGAAGATTTCGTAATGCCGAATGAGTTTAATCTTGCTGTAAGATGTTAGTAAGGATCTTTGTTTCATCATGGTCACCTTTCTTAACGATGTTGGGGTTGGCATCCAGTTTAACGATGACGGCATAACAAGCCTCCAAAACTCCTGACCTAAAAACCCAAAAACACTTTGCCCGACCAGTGAATAGAATTCAGGGTCTCATGATCAGCTGTCGCGCTTGTCTGCTTTTATTTTATAAGTTGCAGCTTTAAAAACTCCTACTATGTACAATTTACGGCCCATGCAAAAGCTAAACATACTAAAGTGAACCATTGAGCGTGGGATTATAAAATCAAAATCTCTTTAAGCCAGTTATGGACCCAACCTAAACTCAAACTTTCAGAACGAGCGAGTTTCCTTGTGTAGGAGAACCGGAAATAAGACATACCATAACATGTTCCTGTATCTAACGGGAAAAAACTTGAGGATAAGATGTAATCAAATTATAATAAGGAAAAACCATCCATTGTTCCAAATATGTTACAAATTAACATGTAACGGTTCTCACACTTTCATATGCATGTCCACAGTAAACAATACATTAGTTGTGTGTCTGTCACGCTTAAAAAGTAGGCCGGATTAGAAACTGAACTAGTGGCTTTGATAACAGATACTGGTTTGGCAGCAATTACTGGTATGAACGAGATGCCGTAAAGTCAACGTAGTTTATCTTTTTATAATGCAAAAAAAATATCAATATCAGATCGAACGTTAGGTTTTGAAAAAAGAACAGAAAAGAAATAGAAGCGGAGAGAAAACAATTCAGTGGCGACTGTCAAGCATAGAAACTTCTTGATAAGTTACATCATATTAACATTCCGTGACAGATATGTTGCTGCAGATTCTACATTATCTAATCGATGTTTCCAAGGTTTTCATAACACCTCGGAGATTTTAAATTCTGCTTATTAATTATTGCCAATCAATAAAAAATCTTCGAGGTTTTTTTTTTCTAAATAACAGACAACAGTATTTTATTCAAACTTTATGTAATTTTCGCTAAACATAATTAAGATGGTCTATGGTTGTAGTAAATGAGATAACTGAGATAATTTATCTCAGTTAGGTATGTGACAATATAATGAATAGCAAAATTTTGTCAGTCACGATACCATCACATGTTATACATCGTGTTGAACTAACTATGTCTGTATTATCTCGGTACTTATCGTGTCTTTTCCATGTGATTCTGTATTGATCTGTAAATCAGTATGTTACTGTTAAAACCTACATTTGCCTTTTTAGTTAACAGCCGGAACCTTAAGAAAAGTACTTATTAGTTACAGGAAAAAGACAAATAGTCAAAATATTTCGCAAGTATATGGCAAGTACCTACACAATTGTGAAGGAAATTAGGATTACTATCATAACAAGACGTGAAAAATAGTACTGAATCCAAAATATTACCTACATAACATCACGCCTATAATCTAAGAAGGGATCTGCAGAGGTGTACCTTCAAGTGCACATCGCTAGTTATGTTGAAGTTCCATGTAAAAGGGAGCGAGCCTATTCCCGTCAAACAGGCACAAATCCAAACTCGGTGAAACTACTGAGAAATTCATGATGGAAAAAACCCAATACCATTTTGTCCGACCGTGGAATCGAACTTAGAAACTCATGGTCAGCAGTTACCACTAGACCAACGAGCCACTTAAAATAATATTCATCAACAATATGTTTTCGTTCACTGAATGCTTTGGATAATAAAACTATATTTTTGCCAAAGGAACAATAACACCATCGCGAATCACTCTCTTTTGTTAAGGGTCTGTCCATCTGTTTCGAATCTCTCAACAATATTTTTGTATCCATAAAATACGTCATCATAGTTCTTATAGAAACAGGTGCTGCCGTATTGTTTCCCCGTCTTTTGTTTATACTTTGACACGTTTATTGTCCAACAATGACAATTTATTTGCTACCGGTCGCTATGGTGTCTGATGAAATATTCTTAATTTATTTTACTACTAGCTTTCGCCCGCGACTTCGTCCACGTGGCATGGGCTAACGTTAATTTGAACCCGAGAGAGGATCGAAAAAAAAATTCTTTCTCTCCCCTTTTCTTCCCTTTTTTCCCCCTTTTCTGACTTTTTTAGCTATGTCCGTCTTCAGGGTCCCAAATATCTCTGTAACAAAATTCATCAAAATCGGTTTAGCCATTTAGGCGTCAAGACGTAACAAATAAACTCACTTTCGCTTTTATAATATAAGTAAGGATTTCGTGAGATATTTAATCATTAAAGTACTCTTGTTTTTCTTCTTAAGAAATTGTTTTAGACAAGTCAACAAAGACACTTGATAGATTCTGATATAAAAAATTGATTAGACTTACGAAACCTTAGGAAGAACCCATCATTGCTTAACTCGGAAGAATCCATCATTTTAGTATTTTTCCTTTTAAAAGATAAGCTATAGATAAAATTGGGATCACGATAAAAATGAATGAGAATCACGAATGCGCTATGTGTTCGGAAATAAGAGGTTGTATTAAAAGCTTACAATACTTTAAATAAGCTAATACTTTTATTATTTTGAATAATACCATCCACTTAGGTAAAAAAATGTCGTAAAATTTTTGATGATAAAGTAAACCTTGTTTTATATTATTTCCGTGAAAGTTAACTATTGAGTTATGAATTTTATTTTTTTCCCTGTGCATTAAAAACGGCAAGCGTCAGACGCAAATGGGTTGTTTTTGTTTTTATTTTTCTGAAAGCCACAAACTCAAACAATTTTATTTTTATAATTAACACTTGAAACGGGATATTTACCATGTTTATTATTTATATTGAGTTTCCGATATTTCGGCGATGTTGCAAACGCCATGATCACGGATGAACTGAAGTTATTGCGGGTGGATGTTTAAACATGGTAAATATCCCGTTTCAAGTGTTAATTATAATATTAGTAACCATGTCAGTTTAAAGACTTATAATTTTATTTTATTTAAAACTTTTTTTTTAAATAAGTTAAATCACCAAGTGGTTTACGGACAACATAAAAGTGTTAAGTTGTTTACATTATTACGTTCAATGGAAAGTTGTAAACGGTGGAAACACATCGTAATAGTGTCTGTTTTTCTTTTATTTAATTCACATCTTCTGAAAACGACTTACGTAGTTTAAATTGATTGACGACAAAAAAGAGAAACCGTCGTTTAGTGGCGTCTCTTTGTTCAACCTTTGAGATTGATTTCCGCTTAACCGGACAAACCCTGTGGATGCCTCAAGAGTAAGGCTTCAGCCAGGGAAAAATCCTTAAAAACCAAGCAACTACAAGCTAAGTGCACCCCTGTGGGGTACGAGGCCTCGGCTTAGGGTGCCTTTGGGGGAGGACAGCGGTTTTTGCAGTTGTTCTTGTTCTACTAACAGTTATTTTAACTAAGAAAGGTATCCACAGGGACTAAGCTAACATAATATCTTCTAAATGTATACTGATTGAGGTATTATTTAGTATTTCAGAAAACAAGTTGACCCTGAATCCAATTTAAAAGCTTCCAATGCCTTAAATTCAAGTATCATGCATCTAAAACGTGATTAAATGCTTTGCCACGCGTACTCAGGCCTTAGGGGGCTAATTATAACGAGGAAATTTGAATCATACTCATATTTATCATTTCAATTAGGAAAATAATGGGATCATAACAAAATGTTGCATAATATTCCGTCATGTTACATGTATTTTCTCGTGCCATTTTCCTTTTAAAGATAAGAAGGTCAACATAATCTTAGTTCGTTAATCTGTGGGTCGATTTAACCCCTGTAGGACACGTCGGTTGAAAGACAACGATGGTGCACAAAACGTGTTTATAGTTCACCATCGCTTATGTTAACCCGTCGAATACTGAGTGATAAACGGCTGATATTCTAGAATTCTGGATGATAGGTACTCTTCTCTTATCCGCAACGTTTCATCATAGTTTCGTTTTATCGTATCTTAGGTAACTTGTATAAGTACAATAACGATACTGCATAGATAAATTAGGACAACGCACGTCGCAGATGTCGTTCATTATGTGTGTTTAAGGAGTTTGGTTGTCAATAAGTTTCTGTGAGAAAATTACTAAATTCCTTTTCGTTTATTCATTTTTGTACATATTTAAAAATAAATTAAACAAAAATCGTCAAAATATAAAAATAGTAGCCCACCGATATCGGGAACTGAGTCCAAGCTACCGGCAGTCAAGGTTCCAGAGAGAGGAACCTCCTAACGATGCTAGCCGTGTCCAGGAGTACCGCCTTCTGTATCAAACCCTTGATCCAGGCATCTAATTTCATTATTATTTGTGAAATCACAGAATAAATATTATATTTGCTTTTCTATTTTTAAGACAGGAAGTTATAATTTAGTAATAATGATTAAATCATAAAATCCAGTTTTATCACGTTCACGGTTTCCTACAGGTACAAAAACAACGTTATTTTTATCGTAATTACACCTTAAGCACTACAAGAATTAAGCATGAAATAAAAACTGTTTCATTCAGAGATCAAGGATCTTGGCGGGTTGTTGAACTTACGCTTCTTAGAAGTAAATGGGAATATACGCGCGTAACGCCTTTTTTGTGTGCAGCTTTTATTTTTTTTATTTTTAATAAACGAACTGTGCAGGATCGTTGACAGTGCGATTATTCTTTATTTGAATTAATTCCTTATTTCATCGTGATCTAAATAAATCTGTCGTTTCATAATTACCTCCTTTAAGATTTTGATCAAAATGGTTTATTTTTGTACGAGGTTTATATTGTTGGTTATATCTGTAAAACGTGTCGTTTATATTTATTTGCTGATTGATCAGTTTCACTTTATGCACATTCACACATTAATTGTAAGGTTATACAAACGGTGAAACCATTTGAAAGATTGCATAAGCCGTGGTAATTTACGTAGTGACGTATGGTAGTGCAATTGTTATAAAAAAGTTATTTTATTACAATAATACTAAAAGACCACTAGGTACTAAAAGGTAAGACTGGCTCTTATATATCGTTAAATTGAGTTCGTTTAAGTAAACTATATTAAATTTCTTAAGTGCAGTTATTTTTCTTCACTAATATAAATCCACTTCGGCCTAAAATTGGTGGGAAACAGTTTTTCAGTTGCTTTTTATAATCACGTGTTTCAGCACGTTAATAGTAAACAATTTTAGTTATGAAACACTTCACTCAACCTTCATGAAATTTTTGGCGCCAGATCTAGACTAGGTTTACCGATTTTTTTTACTGAATTCCTTCAATTTATTTATTTTTGGTTTACGTGTCAGTTAGTCCGTAGAGTAAGTTTGATATTTAAGTTATACTTCTTAGCTTACTTAGTATTTAATTTGGAGCCATTATCAAAAACCATGCTAATTAACCAAATGAAAAATGTGAAGGTAATGAGTTTTTGTGGCATCAAATCCAGCTTTTAAATAATAAGATGTGCAGCAATGCTTATTACCAAAATCGTTAAAACTGTTTAGATATTACAATTCTTGAATACGAGAACGTATCATTCATGTTTTAGTAGTATTAGACTTTTCTGTGACCAACACAAAACTAAAAAAAAACTTTAAAGAGTAAAAACCAAAGTAAGTAAAGAGTAAGAGCCTAAAAACCTTGATTCATAAAAATTTGGTGAGTCACTAGCCATATGTATAGGAACAGAAGACATTCCACTGTAACGATGAAGTTCACATTATAATGAGTGTATCTGTCTATATCTTAAAGGGCAATGGTAATAAAATAAAAAAAGATTATAATGAACGCAGGTGCGTAACCGGCCGTTGAACTCGAAAGGTAAACTGCACATGCTGCTAAATAAATAAAAGACTGAAAGTCTATGTTGCCATTATTCTTTGGATTATAAATTTCATGTTTGTATTGCAATTGTATCGAATGATTTTAATCAAAGGTTTGATTTATTTGCTTATTATTATTACAAAAACAGAACAAAATCCTACTAATATTATAAATGTGAATGTTTGTGAGGATGGATGGATGTATGTATGTATGTTTGTCACTCTTTCACGTCAAAACGGCTGAACGGATCTTGATGAAATTTGGCACAAAGGTGGTCTGGAATAACACATACTTTTTTTTGATATCACGCGGGCGAAGCCGCGGGCGACAGCTGGTAATATATACTACTCGTCTGGTTTTGTGAGAAATGTAAATAATAAGAGGTACTGTTTTGCTTGATACAAGTTCTACATTATCATCGTTCCTTCTACAAAAAAAAATGTTTTGTTTTCCTGAGTTCTAATAAAGGTTTAAAAGAATAGTCAGATTTTACATTATTTTAATTGACTTCACTGCAATAAAGCTGAGTAGTCTACGTCTATTACCTATATTGATTTATGTCCCTGTACATTGCCAATTCGCGCAGAATCTCTGGCTTCTAATTTAATCACACATCTAGCCAATTAAACGATATTCCATGGATAGTTCTAGTCACAAATAACGTAACACGCTTATCATGAAAATTAGGAATGATGATTTTAAATATCTATTTGCCGCTTTGCCTATGAGTACTTCGAAAGCCGACTATGTTCTACTGTGCTAATAACCCAGTGATTATAAAACAATTTTATCTTTTCCGTTACTTATTTGACTATTTACCTCATACTTATTTTGGTAGGTATAGCTGTAAAAACATCGTTTGGCACGTGGGCTGAAACTGATCCTGGCCACTACCTAACTAACACGACTATATTTATAAAAAAAAATGTTCGTCAAAAGTGTCTCTCTGTCAACGTTCCTAGCGGCATTAGATATCTTTGTATTTTTCCATATTAATAGTTAAAAGGATGTTAGTCCACCGGATTGGTATGTGTAGGTACATAATTAAAAAGTTATTGTGGTCATGAAATTTATAAAACCGCCAGTTTCAAACCACAAAAATTTATATAAAATGTTAGCTTATTGCCTCATTAAAATTTACGTTAGCATTGAGAGAAAAATCCTCCCTGAAAAATAACCTCAAATTAAACTTTTGACATTTATAACCTCTTTGCGTGCTTAAACATATAGAACAGCGCAAAGTCACGCATTTCTGCTATAGCGAATTTACATATTTACGATTGGCAACACCGCAGACCGGGCGAGACGACCGTTGCTTTGAAAAAAAAACTCAAGGGCATGAGTCGAGGACCCGTAGATTCTTGACCTCAAAATCGTGCGTGACTACTCGCGTTCTCACAAAATATTCCTACTACGTTACTAGAGCGTTCACCACACCCATTATTTCCGAAACACCAGTTGCCAAATTAGAGGATTTAAAACCACTTTGCGGGGGTTTGGTATATGGCCTTAATTAGTAACAAAAACCAGGCTAAACATGATTATCCGGTTATTTATTTTTATTTTTAGTGGATTTGGAAAATTAGTTTTGAGATTATCTAGTATCCTTAACAAAAGTATATTTTTAACACAGTTAAGATGTGTCACATAGATACAAAGTTAGGTATTGCGATTCACGCAATAAACAATATACATACATACATAAACTCCAGCCTTATCACCAAGGGGTAGGCAGAAACCCTAGAATGCTATTTGCTAGAAAATAAGCCATATCTTCGTAATTTAACAAATAACCAAATATCAATTACCTACATAAGTTAAATCCTAGGTATATTACAAAAAGGTTATTCTAAAAGACACATCCGACATTAATTTATTTTTATTGCAGTAATTTATTTTAAGTACAGACGCCTGCACATCAAGCTACCCGAAACTGTCAATTTTTTCCAATGAACCTTGAACCTAATACTTTAAAAATAAAGTCGAAAATCTATCAAAGAAATCTGACAGATTGTAGTAGCTTGATGTGCAGGCGTCTGTACAAGACTGCATTTTAAAATATCACAACGATCAACGGAAATGGAAGAAGTTAACGATGCCGCTGTAACAATTTTAACACTCTGTAGGTATTATTAAATCCATTGTTGAGATAAAAATAAATGCCCTTTGTACAATAGAAATGTATGAGACACTTCACTTAAGTACCTAATTATTATTGATGATACCTAATTACTATTTTAACACCAGTTACTCACAATCAATGTAGCTGTAAAGCATGAAAAAGTGGTTACGTAATAAGAGGAAAATAGGCACTCTTTTGAAAAAGAGAAATAGTTTTTGTCGCCAATAATTCCTGAAAAAAATATTGTATAAATCTTTATATAGCTTACTGGTAAATTAATGTAGTTGTCTTCATGTGCTGATGAATTTGGTTGAATATTTAGAATTTTTCACAATTCTCTATAATTTACCAGAAAGAACAAGAGCGTAAAAATAACGCTTTTTGTTTTTTTTTTCTCTACAGCAAAGTGTAAAAGCTTTTCTCAAAAAATCTACGTGAAAATAATTAAAAATCACTCATCTGAAGTAAACAAACTGGAATCATTTACTCATATTTTTGTTTACATCGATATCTAGTGATTTGAACAAACACGTTGTTTATTTGGCTCCAATATTCAAGAATACCAACGTTTGAATAGACGCCAAATGCACATTTTGCCAAATGAAATAATAAACCAGACGAAACTACTCTTATGTACTTATACTCCATTTACATAGATATGTCGTCTGAAGTCTGGGGCTAATTTCACCCACAACAAACTTAGTGTTTTCAGGTAAAACATTTCAAAATTGAACAATAATACAGCTAACTTCCATAGCATTTCAACTCAAATTAGCATAGCAATACATTTTCGGAACAGCAATTATGATGTGGCCGCCCCGATTTTGCATGCTGGTGAAAGACAAGCCAAAGAAGAAATTAGTCACAAAACATTTGAAAAATATGTTTCATAATTTATTTTCAACGGTTGTTTAGTACTTGAAACTAACTAGATGAGAGATGGAAAATAGCATCTGGGTTTAACATCCGAAATGTTACATGGTCAATGATGTTTGGATAATAAATCATTTAGTATCGTTTTCTTTTTGTTTCAATAGTCATTCCATAACCATTGATCACTCTGACCCTCATATATTATTTTTATTACGCAACGATATCTCTCTTTTAGAACAGGTTAACGTTCAGATAATCCAGTTACATCACATTGACGTCATATTAGAACGTTCCCCTCAAAAGAAATGGGTCAGTATTCTGTTTTCGCCATCTGCGTCAAACAATTTTTGATAGATATTGACCACTTTATATTTGCTGGTACTTAGAAATGATCTAATGGAGTTTGGATTTTATTGCACTGAAAACGGGGCAAGAAAATCATTCATAATTGACAAAGTAGTTAAAGAGCATCTTCAAACGTTTAGACAGCAGTATTGAGTTGGTTTATTGTAATAGTTTGTAGTTCTTGGAGTAAAAATATTGGTTTGTAGGTCACCTCAATTTTGCTTTACTTAAAAGGTAATTGGATATTCTACACGTCATTACCTGCCCTAATTCACGAGAATTCTCAGAAAATTTTAAAAACAAGAAAGCTGGATGTTTGCTTTGTGAAATTCTAAATATTTTACGAGTCATATTATAAGCTGGTAGACGTCAAAACATAAAGTTATGGCCAAGAGTCAAAGTAGCCAAGATTGCTGGAACATTAAATAGTTTAAAATTTATTGCAGCGAGCTAGTACTGATGTCACGGTTGAGCACGGTTTGGCAAATGAAGATATTATTCAGAAGTCGATGAACTAGTTTAAACAAATGAAACGCTAATATATTTGTGCATGTTTCAAATGTCCACAAACCACGCTTGTTTCAAAATGATAAAATACTAGTTGTACTGGTTTTGCAAATAATGTACCTACCCAATTTACGCTGTGCTATTTTCTCAAATCAAACGATGTTAGTTTCAGTTGGACTAATTTTAGTCGGTGTGTGAATATCTCCTAGGCTTCTACCTAATCGGAAGCAATGACAGGACGTATCTAAAATTCGCGATAAAGACATGGCCTACATCAAGTCAAAAGATAAATTGTCACCATGAACTAAATATAGAACTGACACGGTAAACATTCGCAAAAATTAATCTAAAATATGAACAGTTGAAGCTCGTCTAATACTTGGAAATGAAGACATTTAAATTGCTGGTTATCCGGTTTGGCAAATACAAGATGTTCTTGTAGACTTTGATGATATTATCTAGACAGATAATAATAATTATGAGTTATGAAAGTTTCACATTGAAAAAATGTTCAAAATAAAATGAAGTAATTCTAATTACATAAGCAAATTATGTTACTTTTGCTTCTTTTGTACTCCTATTTAGAGAGTACTAGGTGGCGCCCGTGGCTTCACCCGCGTGGACTGAAAAAAAGGATCCTATGTGTTATTCTAAACTATAATCTACCTCTGTGCCAAATTTCATCAAGATCCGTTCAGCCGTTTTGATGTGAAAGAGTAACAAACATCCATCCATCCATCTTCACAAACATTCGCATTTATAATTATAAATATTAATAGGATTCCTTTCAACACGTGAATTTCAAAATAACAAAAAAGTTAACAGAACTTTTGAACCATACGAGTATGAATTGTTATTACCCAGTTGGTAACGTATTACGTCACAGTGGCAGCTAAGATATATAGTTAGATAATAGGTATACATAGTAAACTGTCGGTTACCATGGGCGATATAAAACTGGTGATATGCCAAGTCATTTCATTTTATATCACTTACGCAAGATATGCCTAGTGAACTATGCCTACCCCCTATCTTATTTCAGCCAGCGTTGTATTATGAAATAATTCATTATAAGACTGTCGTAAAAAAAATTGTAACGAAGTCATTATTTGTTAACAATTTTACTTATGTCATCCTTTTGTACTGGACTTTTGTAATGGATATAATTATTTCAGTGAAAAATCATCAAATAATTTCTCCCGCTCAGGGCGGAGCGGGGGCAGTGTCAGACTTTCTACTCACTAAAACCCACCCATTGTCCTTCTATTGCCCTTTATGTTCCAGGGCTGCGGTTTCTCTATCGAACAAATCACAACCCTGAACCATTTTCCCTGGAACGAACATTTTGACAACAGAGCCCCTAACCTCAGTTTCATTTAATATAAAACCAGAGTATTGCTTGAAGTTGGTATGAGTAAGTATTGCATCAAAAGAAATAGCAATGATTGAAATAGGTACAAAAACAAGACCAATCCAACTTTGAAAAAATATACATGTATGTTGAGTGCCATCAATGCAAATGTATAAATAAGTGTTTATAAATCAAACTGAGGTATTTTTTTGTTAATTGCATCTCGCATTACAACCTATGAGGCAGCAGACGTCTGCTAAACCGGTCAAATCCTTTAGATGTCTCTAGAGTAAGGCCTCCAGCCAAAGTAAAAAACTTAAAAACTAAGCGACTACACGCTAAGGCCATTTGCGGGATGCGAGCCTTGGCTTAGGGCATCACTGAGGGAGAACAGCAAAGGGCCAGGCCTGGATCTAAGTGATGTTATTTGGGGAATGCTTTGAAGGCTGGTTCAGCATCGCGGCTGGCTCTAGTAAAGTACGGGTGGAGCAACGGGTCTCGTCGGTGAGGATGGATTAACGGCGGTTTTCGTCTTAAATTCTTAAGGGTGCTTCACTCTGCGATACTTTGCTCTCATGTTTTATAGTTTCTACGTCACAGGGCTACGTAATCCGACAGTAGTACCAAGGTCTGTCAATGTCCGGATTATTAACACTTTAGTTTCCAACGTGGTTTATTTTATACCCCATTGTAGTTTTATGGACACTTCAAGGAATTATTTATTACCAAGCATACGGGTTATCTCAATTTCCGACACCTGTTCGACGGTAATGATAAATTTAATTTACGTGCATATATTTCACAAGTAATTGGCGTATCGAACTTCAACCGTGTCATTTGTAACCGTCTGTACCCACACGTACTGTTGCTAGCCGATTGAGACGGTCGTCGTCTTACAATTGTGGCATTTAATGGGTCCTTATGGGGTTCATCTTACAGCTATACATCCCGAACGTAAAGCGATATCATCTGTGGAAGAAATCAGATATGTCTGTGTGTTAGGTAAAGCATTATGAAAAACTAGCAGCGCCCCGTG
This sequence comes from Ochropleura plecta, assembly GCA_905475445.1. Lineage (NCBI taxonomy): Eukaryota > Metazoa > Arthropoda > Insecta > Lepidoptera > Noctuidae > Ochropleura > Ochropleura plecta. The sequence goes on along the minus strand of FR997731.1, from coordinate 11,312,130 downwards.
GTTCCACTAGCGTGGAGATAAAATATACAATATATCTTTATGAATTGTAACCTGTGTCATTCTGATATGTAAGCTATATTATTGTGATGGTTTTATAAAAATCTATTCAGAAGTTTTTGCGCGAAAGAGCGACAAACATACATTTTAACATCTTCACAAACTTTCCCTTTTATAATATTAGTAGGATAACAAAAGTAAAAAAATAAATAAAATAAATAAATAAATAAAATAAATATACGTTCTACTATCCAGCTCTCTCCATTCTCATAAAACAATATTTATTGTCTGTCACGTCATCTAAAATGACTCCTGTTTGTACAGATGTTAAAAGCCCCGAAGGTTAAAATCGGAAAATATTAAATACTCGTAATTCGTTCACTCAACTAATGCATTACAGACGTGGAGATGAATTATTTATAGCGCGTTAATAAACTATTTTTGTAAACAAAAGCAACGTACTACAAGAGCTTTGTAAATAGAATGATTACTGGAACGGATAAATAACTAATATACACTTTACTGTAAAGCAAAAGATAAATAACAGCACTTGTCTTCAAACAACATCCATCGTATCGTCATTGAAGAACGAATCGTTATTCTTGCCAATATAATTGTAATTTTCACAATTGGTATAATAGATTCCTTACATCATTAAACTAGTTAAACCTTGTCATTTTCTTACAGCAGGAGAGTCACTAAGTTTCAATCGATTCACGTCATCCCTCTCCTCCAAATGATTGATCTGAACTATTAAAGTAAATCAATATATTGTATACCAAGGTAATTGTAGATTGTTGCGGGTCTGTGGACGGTGAGCAATTGGTAGGTCACCGTCTGTCGACAGGTCGTGTCCACGGCTCTGTTCATGATCTACGCACGCCTCAAAGAGATGTCAGCAAAGCAGAGGGGCCTGCCAGGGCCACCGCCTGCCGGTTTGTTCGATTGGTATACCGGAACATAAAGGACAAAAGAAGGAACATGGGTGGGTACGTAAAAGAATTATTTAAAAGACTGATACTCCCCCCCACCCCCCCAACCCCTACTCCACCAAGAGCGAGGGAAGTTAGGGAACCTATCCGCAAAGAGATATTTGTTCAAAACAATTATAGCTCTCACATTCATTACCACTTAGAAAGAATCTTCATTACCCATATATTTCTTCAGAACAAGCATTTAGAAGTACGCAATAAATTACGAGTGAATGTCTGAACTATAAAAAGTGTTACAACAACCACATTATAAATCTAGGTTTCAAATACTCGAGTACGGGATTTTGTTTTTAATTTTGTACGTTTGTTTAAAACAAAAATGTAACCAGCTTCCGTGTGTAATCTAGAACTGTTTTCACAATTTTCTGGAGCACATATGGTTTGTTCGTTTTTTCTTTCTTCTGGGGTAAACAATTATTGCTTGTTGTTTTATTTATTTCTTTAACTTTGAACGTTTTGTTTTGAAAACAGGAATACAATGTGTTTTATTAGTGTGAAGGCTAATGAACTCCGGTTGCAACCGTGTCAATGTCAATGAATGATGCAGTACTCCTCTCAGGTTATATCCTACTAGATTATATCCTATCAGGTTAGGTTCTGCCAGTTTATGTCCTAAACGCAGCCCTGGACAAATAATTATAAATTATACAACATATTTCTGTTTGTAATTTATAAAACATAGACGAGTACTCAAATAAGACAAAGCAATAATTTTCCTCAAACTTATATAAATTTAAACTGCTGAGGTGATGATCATAAATAGATGTAATTGGAACAGTGTATTTTAAGCCCCATGACAAGCAACAATGGCTTCTATTCAGAAAGACTTAAAGACTGATAGAGGTTCAATAGTATTTGTAGTAATACATACACGTGTCTAGGCAATTATGATAAAAGTAGTTATTAAGAACTTTGTATCCTTGAAGTTGCACGCTAGCATTGGTTAGGTGCTGTTTAATATTTATATTGGAACAAAGTATGGATAGCTAAAAAAACTGGATAGGAATCCTGTAACTAAAACAAAACCAGCCAAGACCGAGTCAGACTCGTGCACCGACTGTTCCGTACAAACTTGCGATATAAACAGCCTTATCTTTTGACTGCGTAGACTTAGAGGGTTGATTTTTCAACGCACAAAGGGACCACGGAGTTGAGTATATGGTTTTAATTTCAACTCGATACCTCAACGTGTTCCCGAGCTAAAGGGTCTTGATAGACAGACAGACGGACAACAAAGTGATCCAATAAGGGTTCCGTTTTTTCCTTTTGAGGTACGGATCCCTAAAAACATTCGGAATCTTACCGTTCATTAACTACGTCTTCTGCTCCCATAATAGGATAATCGCTTGTGACTGGTTCATTAGTTTGTTTGTTACTGACGTTTGTGTCCGTTGCTATTTGTGTTACTGCTTCTAGATATTCAGTATTAACAAATAGTTGCTGTTCTTTTTTTAAAACTTCTCACGCCATGTTGACATCTAAATTGCTTTTAATTTTCGCAGTTATGATTTCCGTTCGAAATAATGCTTATTCCCTCCCTAGTATTGAAATATTGTTGATTCTTTGCAAAAACCCCTCAACACGTGTGTTTATTCTGGCCACGAAAGTGTTTAACCGCTTTCTGGATGTGCTCAAATAATTTATTTTCATAACATCAGGAATATGTTTCGTTATTATTCATTTTAATTTCCTATATTAAAGTGGGATATTAAACAGATTGGCACCAGCGATGTTTTGACTGTAACCAAGTTTCAACATAAATTAATTCTTATCACGTTTTAAGTTCACGTGCACTTTGATTTGAAGATTTCCATCTGATATTATGTGGTGAATAATTTATGGTATTAAATTGGAGAGGTGTCAACTTTCGAAGACTATCATCGAACATTCGATTGAATATTAATAGACCGAAATGTTGGTACGAATATTTTAGACAAATGTGGGCTCCCGCCCACACTCACCTGTTATTAATAGGTCCCCCTAATAATAACAGGTGAGTGTATCAAGACACAAGTGTCTAGTAACATAGACGGGCCGGTTTTTTAAGTTTTAATATTTTATAATATTTAATATCGGCATTCCAGAAATCCAGTTTTGTCCATAGATACCAGGATTAGATGGAGAAAAAAATACACGAAACAAATTCCTTATTTTACACAATCTTCAAAACATTAAATCAGTATTAGAAATTCAAAACACGAAGTCTGTCTATAGGAGGCATGTTATTACAATAACACATTGTGTTTTATCTGTATTTTAACAACGGTAAAATGTACCGTTTCCTCTAAATTATAAATTTAAACCAGCACGACAGTCGGCCATTTTCTTTTACTACGTTTTATTTTATACATTTTATTAGAGGAACCGGTGCTCGATAGACAGTAATTTAACTAAACTATTGAATTCTGTTTCATAAATAATTAAAGTTTGTTTTAAACTTTGGTCGGCGTCAACGCCAGACTATAGAGGTCAGATGTCCGCGTACTGTCCTCATTCCGCAGCGAAGCAACATTAAATTTAAATCACGCCTTGAACTTGAACTAAACTCGATGTAAAGATTACAAATGCTAATAGTAACAGTTAATTATAGAAAAGTGGACACGAAAATATGTATTTAAATTATTGTCATTATGTAAACATTCCAGAATAAATATATGTTACAGCTTATATTGCATCGGATTTGATTACAATTATAAACATTTACGTACAGTATTTGTTCAACAACTTGAGCACTAAATATTTCTCAAAGATTTAGGAAAACGAGAAAGGTAAAAAGGTCTTTGGCCCAGAGAGAGGCTGAAACAATAAAGTTGTTGACTTATCACCTTTCCGCCAGACAAAGACCTCGTCTTGCACTTCAGAACTCAATAATACAAATGACTTGCCAAAGAATCAAATTCGCAGAATAAAGTTTATAAAAATATTTTTTTGAGAAAGATTTTCTAGCTTAATATGATGTACAGTATGATAAAACCGTCAACAAATCACCCTAAACACGAGTTTTACCACAGGCTCATGGAAAAGTCTGGAAGTCATCAGCCCAAACTCACAACATCAAACGTTATAAATATAAGAGCCGATGAAACTCTACTGTCACTTATCTTATTTTTATTTAGGCTAACGTGGCGTGATCATTGATATACGTTTATTTAAACTTTTCGAAATGAATTATTGGTATGACGTCTTATTTATTTTAAAAATACACGTTGTATCAGACTGTCTGGCAACTGGGTCCAGACAGACAAAACATTGCCACTCGTAATATGGCCAATTTAATTTACAAGTCCTATTTCCATAATTATTTCTTGGAACCACTTCAATGGTCCCATTTCTCTTTTCAATTTCACTCGCCTCTAAATGGGTTATTTCGAAAATGATGATACGGCAGTAAATTATAGAAATTCGTGTTTATATTTTTCTTTTAGCACTTTAATAAAAACCTATAAAACGATGTACAATTATTAGTTTGTTATAGTTGTTTCTAAGCTTTTTAAAACAGAAAGCGGTGCAGATTATTATCTTTAATAACTATTGACATAAATAACATTAATAATACTTCAATCTAAGCTAATGTGAGTTAAAGAAAGTGTTGTTTACGGAAGTTGTAGCAAAGGAAGTGAAACTCGCGCCTCTGGTAGTAAATCCTATAATGACAAGCAGTATCTTTATATCTATAGATTTTATCTTTTACTGTTATAATAACAAAATTAAAAAGAAATGTGAAGGGGCATTATGATGATAGTTATTTTACCGACGTAAAAATATAATCAATCTTGTTTAAACACAGGGATATCGGCAGTGCGCCTAACAATTTCAGATAGTTAACAAAAATCAATTTCCACGTTTCGAAACCAGACATAATTAAACTCCTATTTTAGTCATGTCTACGTCGTAGAAACCCGATTAACTAACTGGTATTAAAACATACAAAGACGCAATTTATTCGCTGATAATTAAAAACTGGAAAGGTTTTTAACCTAGCCGACATGGTTCGGTTTTACTTTAAAAGTCATTAACTGATGTACGATAACACTAATTAGTACTTCTGTGTACAACATAAAATAACTAGCTAATTTGGTATGCCAATTTATAAGTATGAAACTAACAAGAAAGATTACCAGAAAACGGCTCTTTTTGTAACAGTACGTGAATATTAAATCGGAATGTATTACTAGTCAATGCCCTCACAATTTTCGTTGTTTTTTGGATACTTCATAAAGTGAGCTTGAAGATAGCAATAACTTAATAATTTATAATATGTACTCCTAGACACGGCTCATGTTAGGAGGTTCCTTTCTCTGGAGCCCTCACCGCTGGTGTCTTGGACCCTGTTCCCGATACCGGCTGGCTACAATTTTTTTGTTTTTTTTTTGTTAAAAAAAATGAAAACACGTTTACAAATGAATACACGAATTTTTAAACTTAAAACTATTTTTCTTACCATGAAACCTTTTCTCAATTCCCTGTTTATAGAAAATAATAGATAAGTTATGCACACTATACATCAACATTACACAATAGCAAAACAAGACATTTCTACTAAACTCAAAGCAGACTCCAATCGAAAAACAAGAATATTTCATCAAGAAGAGCAAATAATTCAATGCACTGCTAAAGTAAACAAAACATGTATAAATCCTTACTAATATTATAAAAGCGAAAGTGAGTTTGTTTGTTTGTTTGTTTGTTACCTCTTCACGCTTTAATGGCTACACCGATTTTGATAAATTTTGGTACAGAGATAGTTGGGAACCAGGAGACGGACATAGGCTATAAAAAAGTGGGATGTGAGGGAGAAAGAGGGAAGAAAAGGGAAAACTTAGCGTTGCTATTACAAATCAATAAGGCGCAAGAGAAACTGTGTTACCCCGAATTTAACGCGAGCGAAGCCGCGGGCAAAAGCTAGTACAATATAATTTACGATGACTGTATTAAATTAAAGGAGCCGGGAAACCTCTTCCTTCGAATGTTTACATTTGAAAGATATTAATAAGATACACTTGTCCGCAGTTTCAGACTTCGCGTCGGCATCAAAATCTTCGCTGGTTCCTGATTACGTTTTGTTTATGATTTATTAGTTCTTAACTGCATAAATATGGTGTTGTTGTTCAGTATTAATGATTCATCTTAGAAAATAGACTTTATAGTTTAAGAGAAAAAGTCGATTAAATTGCTGTAGTTTGCAAGAAAATGAAAATTTGTACCTATAGAAAAACATTATGTTTTCCCTGAAGCATTTTTACCATGGAACACACAGATGATAAAGTTTTGAGTCATCTTAATTTTATGGTGAGTGCATGCATGTTTGCCATATAGAGAACAAAAAGAAGTTGTGTGTGAGGTCATTTTCCTTAATATCAACTGTTCTTGTGATTTCCCAGGGATTGTATTTGTGGAGTCATAGGAAAACTTTTTGAAACTAGAAACAAAGGGTTTTAGAGAGTTTACACCACCTCAGATCAGTCGTCGGGAAATCTCCTAGTCTAAGTTATCATGTTTAATATCATATTTCGTAATGATTTACATCCGATCTTTTCCCAAAAAAACCCAACGTAATTGCGATGTTGGCACACGAGAAGCATAAATCAAAATCGAAAAAAAAAACTACCAGCAATAGATCGGGCGCTATTTGTGCATGTGGAACACATCAAACGTTCAATCGTTACGATCAAAGATGCGGCTAATTCGAGCACGTTACGAATCGGATTCGTAAATCTCTCGAATCGATTACAATAATCGATTACAAATCAAATGCAACAGACCTACTTCCGATATCGATCCATCAAATCAAATGTTGTGTGTTTGCAAGTTTGTTCACCTGTTTGTTTGTGTGTCTCTTTTGAGTTCAGTGACTCACAATAAAACGGTCCTCTCGTTAATTTTGTACACAGACACATTTGGAACGTTCATCGTGTCGGTAGCATTAAAGTGTCCTATCTCTTTCTTATGTTATCGCCGTCCGCCATTTTGGTGTCAAACAATAATAATGCACCTTTGTGTAACCCAAAACGGTGGGGAGTAGTTAACCCCTAGCCAGACTGTGCCGTTATAACTCACTTTCCTCATTCAGCTTTAGCTTATGACGCCAACGTTCGTTGGCGTCAAATAGATACAAATATTTTATGTTACATGAGCGACTGTTTAGAAAGGGCCACATTTCAAAACACATTCAACATATAAACACATTAACGTAGCTGAAATCCGATTAAACTGAAAATACGAGTTTGAAAACATATATTTTACATTTACGGTGTACAATAAACCCGTGGTTGCTGTCCAGCCAGCACGTCTTCAAGATCGGAACGGAAATAGACAATAATTCAAACAAACTGGGCTTGGACTATTCAATAAACAGCATGGTGTTACAATCTGAGATTACAACTGCGTTGCTGGAGCTGACAGATAATCTGACATTGTCAATCTCATGCATCTCACCTCGATGTAAAATAAATATTTACGTATCTATTCCATGAAAACATTTTTAATATGTCGTGTATCAGTTAAAGTTACGCAAGAGATGCTTGCGATTAAGATCAAGAGCTGATGAGGTAACCAGTTAAGGTGCAGCTTATGAACTATGCTGTACCACAGAGTGGTAACCTCACTCCTTCATTGGAACCTTTGCTTGGAATGCATCATCATTATCAGCTCGGGTCAGCTGCTTCCCTGCGCAGATCGTTACTCCATCTGACCGGGGGGTGTCCCACACTACACCTGCCTAAACTTGGTCTCCAGTGCAAAACATGCTTACTCCAGCGGATTATTACTTGGAATGCATTGGCTTAGAACTAAATATATATATATATATATATAAATAGATATATATATATATAGATTAAATATATATATATATACACACATACATTACAATTTAGTAGAAAGTTCACAATAACATGAGTCGTGGCAATTTATTTATTAGCAATAACTCTTGGGCGATGGCTATTAGACTAGAAACGCTTGCCACACACAAACCCAAATGTCAGCATTGACGTCATAAGGGGAGTAGCTAGCGAACTAAATATACAAGCCTGTTAATAATGATGGAAGCGTGAAGCGTATGAGGTAACAGTGCCGTGAAATGTCATTTCACTGCGACCTTTCAACTGGACCTTGCCTGTCATTTTGACGTGGAATGACAGATAATTGAATAATGGCTTTCTGAATACTCTAACTATTAGGTTAGTGGAAATTTGAAGGCCTGTTTGGAGGTAGATATTGTCAAGTAGCGTTTTAAAAATAAGTTTAAATAATATAGTTTACCTAAAAAAGACCAAAGACGCGTTGTCGGGGGTTTTATAAACATTAAAAAGTCTGAATGTTGTCATTGCTAAATCTTTATCTTATTATACGTCGCAAAAACGGGGATTTTATTGAAATAACATCATTATTCAAACTTGTATTGATAAACTCCCCGTCGTAAAAACTTTATAATAATATCTACCTTTTAGTATTTTGCTAATTTACTCTTGCACGTACTTAAATGTTTTCATTACCTTACGACCCCAAAAAGGTGGTTCGGGTAGGTATAAAACTCAAATATCAGAAAACCTTTATACTACAGTACGTTCTTAGTTGGAGAAACCAATTAAAAGTGATTTACGATCCTAACGAGGCTTAAAAACAACTCTATATATTATTTCGTCACACGTAGTCCAAACTGCATTCAGAGTCCAGAGATGCGTTCTAAAAAAACCTAACCAAAATAGTCTGGCAGTAGATGTAGGGCGCTTCTGACGTCATTGGTAACCCAGTCTCGAAATGCATCGTCCCTTCCGACGTTGGAACACGTGTGCCCTAATTAAATTTTATTACTTGCTTCATCATCAACCTGTCAATGAGAGGAATCATTAAAGTTATAGGATAGATTTTAATCTTAGATTTAATTCCACGTTTTAGTGCCTGTAATTTGCGTTAGATCCTTTTTACTGTTTTGTAACACATCATTAAACGAAGTTACTATTAAGGAAACATTTAGGTTGATTATTTTGATTAAAATTTCGTAAGTCGTGTTCTTCTCATCTGCGCCTCAAGTTACATTCGGTATCTCAAAAGCTTGAGTACTCTCGTGCGTTGCAACAGGATATAATTCTGATCGATTTTGTGCTTCGGTTTGATCTCCAATAAGGGGGCGTCCATAAATTACGTGAGGTGTTTTTTTGAATTTTCTGTCCCTCCCTCCCTCCCTGGTAAGATGTCGTGAGATTTTATTCAACCCCCTCCCCCATCCTCCAATCTCACGTGAGATTTTTTAAAATGTGGGTTTCCTACGTAAACGCGTTGGATTGTAATTGTAAAAAGAAAAAAAAATTGTATCGTGCTTTTATATACGACTAGTTAAGACTAGTAATCAATATTGCTGAGAGTTTAATTACAAGTGTAATAAAAATCAACAATCTGGTTTAAATGGACCAAAATCGTATATATTTTTTTTGTTTCAATCAGAAAAAAAATTGCGTGATATTTGCCGAGACCCCCCCTCTCTCCAACGTAAGATTAGATGAGATTTGACTCGACCCCCTCCACCCCCTTAAACACCTCACGTAATTTATGGACGCCCCCTAATAGAATCGACCGGAAACTTTCGTTTAATCTAGTAAACTCCTACCGAATTCCTCTCGTTTATCTTCGGTTTTTGGTATTCCTAAAATCGTAAAGAGATGATAAGTGGATCTGTTTCTGATCTATTTATTTATAGCATTACCATCAAAATACTAGCCTGACTCATACTAAATAATGCAAACTATATTATTAGGCATACGTAAGTATTTTCAAACAGTTTACATATCGCTTTTGGCAGTACGAAAAATTGATTACTTTTCGTGAATTTACTATAAAAATAAATGTTTTGTACCAAGCATGAGCTTTACGAAAATATCTGCTAATTGTAGGTGCGTAAAAGCAACAAGTTTTGCGAAAGCCCTATCATTAACTCAATAAATCTGTTGGTAACTGTACACGTACAGGTTAAAGATTTTCTCAGTAATGTTTATTATCTTAATGCTAATTTCAACAGCGAATTCAGACGTAAGTTCAACAAAACTGTTCGATCGAAGATTTATATTCAACAGTCTATAAACCGATTTATTTTGAGACCCTGTTACCTTTGCCGATTTAGAAACAGACGTGAGCAAAACCACTGACAGAGACGGTAGCATAAGCATATTAAAAAACAATAAAACTATTTATGCTGCTAGAGCTCAATATGTCACACGTGCCTTAAAGTCTACAATGTACTATTGACGTAGGTAACAGAGAAATCTTCCTGATGACTATAATGATTTGTCGCTTTCTCTGCCAAATATTAAGCTATAATTGGAGCGAGACAATTCATTATCACATCACTGATTTAGTCTTGTTCGTATTTATGTTTTCCCTCATTCTTGGCAGACTTGGATACAAATGCTTTATTATCATAAGCAGTTGTACTTTCAGCCCTCTTTGAGAAATCAGGGTTTTTAATATTATTAGCTATTTCAAGATGTTCCTTAGCATTGTCTTCTTAGACTACTACAATTTCTTAGACTATTACAATTATTTATTATTTATTCTATAGTCTACATATTGGTTCCTACTGTATCTATAACTTTGTGCAGTATTATACATAAATCGTGCATCGTCGTAGCTATATTTATTTTAAAATAAATAACCACTAATGATGTTTTCTCATTATACTTCAAGTTGAAAGGAGGAAAAGTATGAATCGTGTGTCATGTTTCGTTTCAACTGATCACGCGCACGTTGTTAAGTGTTTAAACGACACATAACAATTATTTTGTTATTAGCAGTTATTTTGTTGAGAATGGTAGTTTTATCCTTATTTTTTCTTGAAATGTCTTCGTAAACACATATTCCTTTACCGCCATTTAAATATTCAGTAAAAAGTTTTGCAGTGAGATCAACTTTCCTTAAAGTTGATCTCACGGAAGAGAATTAGTTATTTTTTCTTTTCATATTACGCACATTGATGGCCTTCTTGTCACTAATAGCGTATTACCGGTTTTGCACTCGAAAAACTGATACGTTAAACAAAACATAAATACGTTTTACAAGTTTCCCAGCAAATAATAAAACTGTCTTCGTCTTGTTTTTCCTCCGTCTGCCGGAACATCGTTTAATTTGGCTTCGAGGAAAACAATAAGACAGACAAGCTTTATAAATGTACGGTTTACGTACATTTTGGACATTTACGTACGTTCAACGTAAACGCCTTGAACGCTTCGTGCGTTGTATCGTTCGGATTAAGATTGCAAAATAAGCTTTCGTCCAAGCAATATTGACTTTTGTATCGCTGATGTAAAGTTGAAATTAATTGGAGTGCTACTTCTTAAAGTTAATGAGGGTTTCCGTTGCTCAGTTTTTTTGTCAATTCACTTTTTTTCGAAGTAGTCGATTTAAGAACTTTTTGTCATGTGTACTCATAGTTTTTTCATCAAAAATACACCATACAATTTCCAAAGATTAAATTGGGATTTATTTTCGCCTTTATTTTTTTTGCAACAGAGTTGCAAATGTTAATATATTATGAGGTATTGTTACAAAATGACATCTCAAATTCTGCAGCAAATTGATCATTGCAAATACGAGAAGGCTGAATACTGTAGACGATCCTTATGTTTCTCAGAGCAACTCTTATAACCATCGTTAATAAATTAATTAAGTGTATAGTTTCAAGGTACCGGCCGAATATCTAGATAATGTCTGCCATCAACCAGGGTCCAGAAGTGCAACAGTTAATATTCCATATGTACATATTTAAAAATGTCTGTGAAGCTTTGTGTGCTCGTCGTAATTGCGACTAATCAATATTTTTTTCTTTTTCTTAATGTTAAGTCTGCCAGCAAGCTCGTAACACTTTTTTCAAGAGACAGCATGATATCAACTGCCATTTATACGCCATAGTGCTGGAAAAACGAAATTATGTAGGATCTTTAAAGCATTAGAGTAACATAACATCACAGGTCTAACCCCGTATCTACTAGTACACTTAAAATTTTCGCTATTTATGTTTTGAGGAGTAGAATCAAGTATGTTGGTATGTACTTCGCAATAATTTCATCAGAATTTCTTACTCTTGCCAATGTGAAATTGTAAATCCATCAATAATTAATGGCTATGGTTTTAATCTTTTTATTTGGCTCTTCCTGTACATGTAGCGTGATTAGGCTGATTCATACATCCTTGATACTGTAATACACTTTTATTTGCAAATCTAAGTTGAGCTTAATTGCTCTTTCGTTCAGATAAACCTTTATTAATATCACTCTGCATGAGTCACTTCTATACTAATAAAAATAAGCCCTAATTTCCCTCTGACGTATACGCAATTTGCACTATATCGTCAGACGAAATTGGGCCTTAATAGCTTTGAACAGCCAAGGTGAGTCAGATCTGAACTAATTTCGTGTGAACGGAATATTTTGCAAAACTACTCTAAAGTACTTGGACAAACGGAAACTAGGTGATCAACCTACTATTTACTTGATAAGATACTGGATTTATTGAAAAAAAAAACATGCGTTCTATTTAGATTAAAATTGGCATGTTTTACTGATTAAATGTCCCTATTGTGAACCCAATGCCGCTTGTAATCCAATAAGGATTAATCAATGACATTGAGCTGAAATTGACGAAATGTTTTATTCTTCCGCATTTGTTAATCTCATATTTTATTTTCTAAGAGCCTTGTGGATTAACAATTTTTGAATGCGTTTTATAACTTCCATATTGTTACAAAAAAGAACTTATATTAATAGCTACAGGATGTTTCTATAGAATAGTTTAAAAACTATGAGTGAAAATTACTAGAAAAAATTCAAAAAACTAAGGGTCTAATTTTGCCTCCCGTTGTTGTTGTCCCGCTTCCGGGTTGCGGGTTGTTTGAAAGAGATACTGCGGCCCCGGAACACAAAGGGCAAAAGAACATGAATGGGTTTTCTGCAGTAAAAGTCTTATACTTGTGCTTGGCCTAGAACGGGAGAAGTTATTTGATCATTTCCAATCTGATTAAAAGGCTCTAATTTTCTAACAAAGAAAATAATTCATGGGTTGGTTGCTTTTGTAATAGGTTATAATACGGTTTTTTTTAATAAGATAATTAATGATTTTGACCTACTAAAATTACCAACCTTATCGTAACTGCGCAGTGAACACCTCTATTAATTTACTGTTTACTTTTTATCAAATATTTTTTGGTACTTATCTACTTACTATGGAAATTATTTTCAATGTCGGTCGTTGATAACGTTAATATTTTAATCGCTCTGGTTTAATTATATTATTTTTCATAATATGTTATTCTTGAAACAAACATTAAAAAAATAAAAACATTGGTTGAATAATCATCTATCATTCGTGGAAATCTTGAAAAACAAAAAGGTAGGTACCTACGCAGCTGTTGTTATTGTTGTTACTGTTGTGTTGATGGGCAATCAGATAGAGCAAGATAACTCTCAATGACCGAAGTGCATAGATCTAAGTCTATAAAACATCTTTGTAAGTGAAATGTCAACCAAACGTCCTTTAATTCAAAAATAGCTTCTATTTTAAACTTCACGTTAAAAATTAAACTTAGTTTCCGCATAGCTCCCACTATTTTACTTTCAAATTTAAAAGTTTTTACCTTGAAATTTGTTCAAGAAAAACATATGAAAATTTAAATTTGTGAAAGCAGTAAAATTGTGAAGATCACATTTTATATTCGTCACCTTCGTCTTACTAAAATATTGATTAAAATTTTTACGCCGATCAATACCCGGGCACTGTAGAGCTAACTACTAAAATATTAAACTGAAGGTTTGAACTTGCGTCATTAGTGACCGCCAACAGTGGGTCAACCCTCAGCTAACGTGGGATAAAAATAACCCTTTGATTTGTCTCCCTGTCAATCAAAATGACCAGTGGGAAGAACGATACGTTACGACAGCACGTATCTGTCTATCATCTAATGAATGTTCTTCCTGTTTTTAAGTATCTTCATAATGAATTACTTTTATTACGTCGTAATTAGTTTTGACGTCATTATGTGACGCAGTAGTTTCAAACATACGTGTTTATAATGACTCCTTGAAAAATCAGTTAAAAAACATAATAACAAAAAAAATATGTGCTTACAAATAAAACTTTTTTGTTATGGATTGGATTATGTTTAAAAAACTTGTTATATATTTCAAGATCATAGCAGTAATGACACCACAAGGGCAGGGTAAACCTTCCTCATTTTACCTTATACAGTAAAATCTGATGTTGTCCCATAAAATTTGCCTGAACGAAAACCATTTATGTTTACTTCGCCCAGAATGAAATCGTAAACATTGTGACAAACTCTCGATTCGGACGTGTGAGGTCAAAATCACCTTCTGACTGTGGAACTCTCCATCGATGCGGTGGAGAAGACATACGGAATTCAGCTATGACATGGCAAACATAAAAAGTTTCCACACGTAAATAAACATTTGACAAACAACAAAATAACCACTGGGCAAAGAGCAGTTCCTGTTTCTAGAAAGAAAAAAATGTTTGCGTCGGGGATCGTCAACAACTAAATTGTGATTGCCTTTAATGGTGATCGCTCAGGTACAATTGCTTTCAAAACATTACCCGTGCACCTTGGAAGTCACTTGGGTCAAGGTTGGTCCCCAAGGTCTTAGCCAAACGGCTTTGAGACTACGTCACGAAGTTGAGCCGTCTGTGTAACGTCTAGTCCTTCGAATGAATGTTTTATATGCCAAACACGTGACTCAGTACATACACGATATTATATACTCTCTAATTACATAGATGATTTGTAGCACAGACTTTGTTAACTACGCAATACCAAATCAATTTCTGCATGATACATAAATGGTGTTTAAAAAAAGCATTCCAAAAGATTTATAGGCTAATCTATCAGTGATATAATTCAGTTATTACCAATTTCTTTTGCGATGTTGCAATCAATCTATCATTACACTACTGCCTGTAATTTGTATTGATGTGAACGAAGATTATTTCTGTATGAGTTATGACAAAACCCGTTTTAAGATTAGCGCGTAGTAAATTTTACTTTCAGAGTAGAAAGTGAACAGTAAATCTTGAATCATCCGAATCAACGTGATTTTCTTTCTTTTAAAGATTTCTTTGATGGTAAAATAAACAGACTCTAATTTGCAATGTTTGATCTCGACTACCCTCATTAATTATTTTGTAGTTTCTCTGAAATATAGTATGTTCGCATCTTTCTATCTAGGGCAACAATATATCAAATAATAAAGGAGATTACTGCGCGTGTTTTCAGAAAACTGGCGCGATGAAAAATTGTAGCAACGACACTGAAAAGTTTTTCTTCAGATGCAACACGACGAAATATTTTATTTATTCGAATGTGTCGCTATTATTTACTTTGCTATTAATTATACGGGCACAAAGACCCTGTTTAAAAAATACGTAGAGACACCCCAAGATCGCAAGACGTCACTGTGCCCATTGTTTAATCTTACACAAATCTTGGGGACACAAAATTCCGATGTTACGACGAGAATTGCGCAGTTGAATTACTACGACAAAATTGTCGCGTCAATTGTATTAAAGGTATAACTTTTAGCCTTAAATTCGTGGTCTTAAGACTTATTATTGCGTGATTTTGTTTTTCAATGACATGACGAAGGTGCGTCTTGTCTAATTGCGTCTGGTCACGTGACGGGCAGCTGTGACAGTGTCGGGCGAACTACACCCACGCCGTCGACGCCAATGGGCTCATACGTCACAGCCTGTTTTAACATGAGTTTTAAATTACTTTTCCGTTCGAAACAAAATTTTCGTAGAAGTGAAAACAAAAATAGGTAATGAAATGTCGACTATAAATGACACTAATTTATTTTGGGAATACAAACATCAATTTATTCAGTGACTGATGGCATTAATTTGTAACTACGTAGTGTATTTTTGTAGTACTTAGATAACTTTGTTTTTATTATTGATTTATGCAAAAGTCGTAATCGCTGAATTAAAACAACGCACATAATATTCACGGAAGATACGAAGGTGTTAATTTATATGCAGATAATGTACGGTGAATTGTTGTTGGTCATTCTGAAGGGAATCCTTTGTACCTAGTGGAAACTTGTCCTTTGCTTTGTCAGCCATAATAGGATCATAAAATGATGTCTATGATAAGTTGACACTACAGTAACTTTATAACAAGGACTACCCTCAAGACGGCCCGGTACTTGCCTGACCCGTCCCTTGCTAGAGCCAGCCCGCGATACTGAGCCAGCAGTTTCAAACCAGTCTCTAAATATTATAATCACTCAGTTCCAACCTCTCCCTTTTTGTCTTCCTCTCTCCCTAAGCCGAGGTTCCTACCTACCCCACAGTGGGTGACTTTAGTATATAGTCTCTTAGTTTTTAATCTTTTTGCCCTGGCTGTAGGCCTTACTCTCAAAGCATCCACAGCAATTAACCCGGTTAAGCAGACGACAACCTCATAAATTGAAATACGAAATGCCATTTAAAAAAAAACTTTTCTGAATTACAACCTATAGAATAACATTATTAAATTGAAACGTTAAAGGATCTGTCAATCTTTATACAACTTTAATAATTGACGGCACGGTTGGCGCAGTGGTTAAGCGATTGAATGCTACGCCGCGTCTCACGGGTTCGATCCCAGCACCGAACAAATATTTCTGTGACCGACAGATAGTTGTTCCGGGACTTGCTGTTTGTGTAGGTGAGTTTAAATGTTTTTAAATGCACCCGAAAACGATGCAAGAGAAATTCCTAGTGTGGGGCAATGTTAAAAAAAATATATATATATAAGCTAAGGGAACCATATCATGACGTATGTTATACCCAAAGGTTGCTACAGAGAAATTCCTGCTGGAAATCCCAATAGCACTTTACCTGACCTGGGAATCGAATCCAGGACCCCGTTGACTAAATTACCTATCCTTGAAGATAAAATCCAATACAACAACAACTTACAAGGCACCAAAAACCTCTGTACTTTCAGTAGCAAAGTCATTTTTCTTTCATCTTCTCAGGAGAAAACCGTAGTAGGTATTTTAAAGTGTTTGACAATAATACAAACTCGTTGAGCAAGATGCAATATTGTGGCGGAAAGCAGATCATCCGATAGCCGGTAACTACCAATCGAGAACCCGTGGTTGCTGCTAAGAAATTCCTGACGAAAATCCCAGTAGCACTTTATACGACCTAGGAATCGAATCAAAGCATAAGCCACGTTGACCCAGTGTTGAGAATGAGTTCTCAACACTGGGCCAACGTGGCTCATGCAGGTTGCAGGCCAAGAGCTAAGCATAGTAAATTCAGCTTCGCTCGCATAGCTGACACAGTTTTTCATACTTGTTACATCGTTTGCAATCTGTACAAAAGTATATAAAACTGCATCAGCTATAATAAATATAATATTAAATCGTTTATTTCAGAAACAAGTTCCATAAAAGAAAAAATAAAGTTAGAAAAAAGCTATGCTAGCTAAGCTAAAATAACGCAGCTTAGACCTTGTTCAGCTGCCCGCTTCAATGGCCCAACGACCTTCAAAGTTAGTTAGGTCAGACTCCATATTATGACGGGTCTTGTGCTTCAACTTGGAAAAGACTATGTAACGGAGAGCGAGAGGTTAAATTGATGGCCAGAGGCTAAATTTATCACCATCAACAATGTTAGCAATCAGTTTATATGCTGACGCTGCTTCTTCTTTCTTTCTTCTTCTACTATTTAGGCACTAATCTGACATTTTGATCCCATTTACAGGATTATACCGGTAATTAACGTAAGTGTTAAAAGCAGAACTGATAACTAAATAAAACACTGCGTTTAAAGTTAACCTAATCTCAGCCGGAAGATTAAGAAAACTTAAGTGTTATTTATGACTAAAGGTCTTGCTGTGATTACTGATTGTGTTGAATAAAAGATTAATTATAATAAACAGTCACTGTAATTATTTCTTTCCCTATTCCTGAATAGCGAAAGAAAGAAAAAACCGGCCAAGTGCAAGTCGGACTAGTGAACCCTGGGCTCCGTACAAACTTGCTACATCAACGACCAAATCTTTCCAGTGCGTTAGACAGTCAATTTTAACACAGCTTCATGGAATTACTGACTTGAGTATATGCTTTTAATGTTAACTCGATACCTCTACGCGTTCTTGGATTAATGGATCTTGTCAAACAAACAGACAGACAGACAATAATATGATAAAATAAGGGTTCCGTTTTTGATTCCACGCGCGCCTCAAAGAGATGTCAGCAAAGCAGAGGGGCCTGCCAGGGCCACCGCCTGCCGGGGTTGCGGGTTGTTCGAAAAAGATACCGTGGCCCCGGAACGTAAAGGGCAATAGAAGGATCATGGGTGAGTTTTAGTCAGTACATGTCTGGCACTCTCCCCGATCCGCCCGAAGCGGGAGAAGTTATTTGATGATTTCCCATCCGCAAAAAAGGGTTCCGTTTTCTTCCTTTTGAGAAGCGGAACAATCAAAAGAATTGGCACTTGAGTACCTAACTAACACATACGCCCATTTTCCACAGGAAGCCCCATGTTCTACAAAGGATGTTTACAAACTGATATTATACCTGACGTGGCTTTTCCTGATTTTTATTATCAGTATCAAAACATTGTGCAATCGGCACGGTATACTATGCGTAATATGCGCTACGTTTGTGATGTGATATTTTGGTAAATAACACAAAATTGATTAGGGCGTACCTACATGCAGTCATGTCAATAAAAAAAGGACTCTTCCCCGGCAGTCGTGCATCTGACAAATAGACCAACAAGGCAGCATCGTTTCCACATAGTTGAAAATTAAACCCTTTTTTTGCGGATAGGAAATCATCAAATAACTTCCCCTGCTCTAGGCGGACCGGGCGGAGTGTCAGACTTGTACTAACTAAAACCTACCCTTGTTTCTTCTATTACCATTTTTGTTCCGGGCCGCGGTATCTCTTTCGAACAACCCGCAATCCCGAAAAATTAAACCTTAGTGTATCCTTACTATCCTTACTAATATTATAAAAGCGAAAGTGAGTTTGTTTGTTTGTTTATTTGTTTGTTTGTTTGTTACCTCTTCACGCTTTAATGGCTAAACCGATTTTGATGATTTTTGGTACAGAGATAGTTGGGAACCAGGAGACGGACATAGGCTAATTTTTATTTAAAAAAAGTGGGATATGAGGGAGAACGAGGGAAGAAAAGGGAAAACTTAGCGTTGCTATTACAAATCAATCAGGCGCAAGAGCAAAAACTGCAGGTCTGCTTGGTGTGTTATACCGAATTTAACGCGAGCGAAGCCGCGGGCGAAAGCTAGTTGTAAATAAAATGTTCACTGAACAAACAAAGGTATGGAAATAGTTGTGGCCGGGCGTTTGAGGGAGAGAACATCTGCCCAACCCAGCCGCCGCGGGAGACGCCCAGGGCGCCGGGCACCGCGAGACGACTCCCGGCCACCGTAGATGCGGGCATGTGGACGGTGAGCAATGGGTAGCTCACCGTCCGTCCGTCTATTGACGACAGGCTGTGTCAACGGCGCGTTCGTGTTTCACGCGCGCCTCAAAGAGAGTCAGCAAAGCAGAGGGGCTTGCCAGGGCCTCCGCCTGCCGGGGTTGCGGGTTGTTCGAAAGAGATACCGCGGCCCCGGAACGTAAAGGGCAATAGAAGGAACATGGGTGGGTTTTAGTCAGTACAAGTCTGACATGCCCCCCCCGCTCCGCCCAGAGCGGGGGAAGTCATTGGATGATTTCCCACAAGAAAAAAAAAAGAAAAAAGGTATGGAAATAGTTGAAAGACCGGACGTCCTACCTTCCTTAAAAACAATTGTTTTTACGACAAAATTTCCATTTGATAGAAAACGTAAAAAAAATTCCACTATTTCTACGAATTAATAAACATTACAACACACTGTATTTATCTTATCACTGACAATCTTGGAAGAATGTTTGAAATCATAAAAAAACACAAACATTATCATTTATCGCAGAGGAAACTGATTTTGTTTTATTGTAATATTATCTTATCGGTTTTGTTAGCTATGTTGATAAGCAAATAGTGAGTTCATTGCTATTATCAATTTGTTGTGACCTTCTCCTTGACATGACGTGTATATTGAAAGATGCAACATTGCCTTCTATACACCTTTGTATATAACCTTTGCATACATGTATATTGTTTGTATAATTATATAAATGTAAAATAAAAAAAAACCTTGATATTCCTACGAAAGCATCAAACTTTTGACATTCAGGTCATGTTACATAAGTTTCTACGTATTACTGACATTTAACAAATTATCCAGACGGTGCAAACTGATAGATTAACAGTCTCGAAAAAATATCTCTATGTGACACGACATTTAATCATTAATATTTATTACAGCAAGTTTCAGAAACATCAGCAATGAAAAACAGCAGCAAATGAGAAGTCAGAAAGAAGAAGAATACATTGATGATCAAGCTGGGAGGCATTATACTTATGCAAAGCACTTTTCAGGGTTCCATACCTCAAAAGAAAAAAAACGGAACTCTGATCACTTTGTTGTCCGTCTGTCTGTCTGTCACGACCCTTTATCTCGAGAACGCGTGGAGGTATCGAGTTGCAATTAAAACCATAAACTCAACTCTGTAGTGTTTTTGTGCTGTGAAAATATCAGACCTTTAAGTCAACGCAGTCAAAATATAAACGGCAGTTTACGTCGCAAGTTGACTCGCTCTTAGCCAGTTTTTTTTTTTAATTAAAATACCCTCATTCTTTCCAAAGGAAATATTAAACGGTCAACATTAGTCAATGGAGGTCCAATACCCTTAAGATAACGAGGCCTCTTAATTACCACTATTGAAATATACATTTGGAAATAAGAACAGACAAAACATCTACTGTGGTATTAAACGCCACTATAAAATTTGTACGTAATAAATAGCTTCAAATATCTCGAATCATGAAAATTTCAGAGATAATAAGCAATTAGTTCCACCAATACTAAGCATGAAGCTAAAATCACATGCTGTATTGATACCAATACCGATACAAATGGATATACTTATACTAATGACGTCAATCTTTTGAACTATTCAGCCACGGTGACCATAAAACTTTAGAGGAGCATTAAGAACGAACATGAATTTAGAACAAAAGTTAATTGTCGAATTAGTCTCAGCTCAGTTGATTTCTTTGGATCGCATAGCATCTGGGTGTGGAATAATACCAAAGACATTAATAATACAATAACCTAAAAGACAATGAGTCTACTTGTTGATCGAATAACAATGTTTTTCGTGTTCATTTGTTTTCTTTTGGATTATACACTAGCATAACCCTCCAAATCAGTATCGTAAAGTTTAAACACAGTGCAGATGAGAATAATATAGAGTTGCTAATTCACTGCATCAAAGCACAATAATAAACACGTGTGTTTGGCCTTCAAGCTTGCAAGACTGAGATTCACAACAAAAACAAAATAATCTGATAAAACATTGTTTTTCTCAATTAAAATACTTTACTAATTTAATATTAGAAATATAAACAGTGTTATTGCAATAATAATTGATTGACTCATTAGAGTCCTGAATCAGGACTCTAATGATAGACGTCAGATCAGAAGCCCCATTGCGTAAACGATGCACCTGTGAAACGTCGCAAGAGTCACGCCCCCAGAGATATCGACAACTATAAATACGATGCTATTCAACGCTTCATCTTTTCCTGGTCAGCTGATATGGTAGCCTTGGTAGCCAATGATGTTACAACAACTATGTATGTAATTGTGTAATTTGAGGTGAGATTACTGCAATTGAGTGACGGAACTCCAGAATTCAGTTCATGCTGTGTTATTCTAGAACATAATGGCCGTTGTTAGATAATCTGAATGCGTTATTATTAAAACTTGTAACGGGATATTTACCATGTTTGTTATTTATTTCGAATTTCCGATATTTCTGCGATTTTGCAAACGACATGATCACGGATCAACAGACATGGTAAATATCCCGTTTCAAGTCTAAATAATAATGTTACTGACCATGTCAGTTTAAAGACTAAAATCTAAATGCATCTCCGTAGCATGGTCTCTAACGGTAACTTATTAATATTGGCACAAGATATGAAAATTGTTTGGAAATGGATCATCTAAGATGGTTTGTTTAAATTTTCAGTCACGCAATCACTTAGTATTTTACAATCAGATCTATCAGCTTCTGATGTTTATAACCTTGTTAAACTGTCATTCTAATTTCAAGCAAGAATATTTAGCTATTCACTTTATAATTCTATATAAACGTTGTTACACAACTATTAGTTGTCTTATCTCGACCTTACATCTTAATCTGTGATAACGTAAAAGGACTTAAATCTATCAATGTCAGATCTCTCGATACAAACTTTACAAGACTATTTAAGTATGCATCTTCCAGGGTTGCGGGTTGTACCGAGGTTGCGGGTTGTTCGAAAGAGATACCGCGGCCCCGGAACGAAAAGGGCAATAGAAGGAATATGGATGGGTTTTAGTCAGTACAAGTCTGGCACTACCCCCGCTCCGCCCAGAACGGGGGAAGTTATTTGATGATTGCCCATCCGCAAAAACGGGTTTTGACGGGCCTGTTGGTCTAGTGGTTAGTGGCCCTGACTGCTGAGCCGGAGGTCGTGGGTTCGATTCCCACCCAGGACAAACTTTGTGTGATGAGCACGATTGTTTGTTCTGTGTCTGGGTGTGATTTATCTATAATATGTATGTATTAATAAATAATATAAGTATGTATATCAGTTGTCTGGTTACCATAACACAAGCTCTGCTTAGCTTGGGATCAGATAGCCGTGTGTGAGTTGTCCCAAGATATTTATATTTATATTTTATAAAAAAAAGTATGCATCTTTAAAACAAGTCCAGTGTTCACAAGCAAAAACAAATTGTAATTAAACGTCTCAATGTCAAAATACTGCTTTATATAGCGTCAACGTCTGCGAAGTGACGCGGGAAGATATTTTTAGTAGTAAACAAACGTAGTACAAACTGCATTTTACTATTTCCATCGACATAATTGAAATAGCAGCAATGCGATTTGCGTAGGCACCCCAAGAGGGCACAATGAAATGGTTATTCCTGGTCGATAAACAATCGGACTATGAAAACAGCATAAATAGGACAGAAAATAGATTTCCCGGGAACCGCAATCGTAATAGCAGTATGGAGGTATGTAATCATTGCATAAGTTTTAATTAGTAGCCACCAGATACGTATTAATTAAGTGCATTCTGAACCACCGTCTCGGTCGCAAAGTTACATATTATAGCATCACATACTTCAAGTATTACGTAAACCTTACGAGTGCATTGTTTTACGTTCTTCTTTAAGAATTACGTTGCAGTAAAACTTCTAACACTTTTTTATCATTGAATACCGATATTTTTGAAGTTTCCCAAAAGAAGAATCAGCGTTATCAGTTACCGCTCTGGCTCTTTATTTGGTTCCAAAAATGCATAAGAAAATTATTGACAAACGCCTGTGAAAGTGTATTTATATCACTTTATTACCTGAATATAGATTTATCCTACGCAGACACTACGTCAACAGAGTACTTTCAGGGCCATGCTCCCATCGATACCATTAAATATACAGTAACAAACACTTCTAGATTACCAAACATAATATCATATTTTTATTCACAATCGCATACATACAATGCTCTCAAACAAAGTAAACACCGCTGACTAATCGTCTGGCATCTGCAAAATTTCTAATTTTCCACTGTAATAGCGAGAAAATTACCACAATATGTAACTGTTCTGTCATCTTTACATTTTAATGTGCACGTCAGCACTTATTGCGTCTAGCCAGCGCTTGATTTAAACGCTTGCCGAGTTTGTAATCAAGGAGATTGGAACCTTGAGTGAAGAGTACTGTAAGTACTTATATTATTAAGACCGATAGCGCGATGATTGATAGCAAATAAGGTGCACTACATGTTTTCATGAACATATTTAAGATCTAGCCATTACAGGCTACGAGAAAAGTAACAAGAACCAGCTGTTTTTCGGATGCACGTGTACATTATTTTTAGTTTACAGCTATCACGTTATTTCGAATCGTAAACCGAATCTGTATTTTATCTCTAACAACTAAAAAACGGATTCGAAGAAGACTAATGGCGTCAACGGAACAAACGCATTTTGACTAGGTAGGTGGGTATATACAACAAAACTCACCAATTTCGTGACGTTTATTAATTAGCGAACATGTCCTATATCTAAACAAAAGCATTGAAATTGTTTAATTTTAACATTCAGGTCAGTAGGTCGGTTGTGTTGTGTTGTGTCATAGCAAGGACAGGCCATACACCATACAAATAAAACAATTTTAACTTATCAATGTTTTCTTAAACAATTATTGCAAACCAAACCTTATTGCTTAAGAAGTAGAGTTCAACGCGATTTGTAAAAACTGAAAATAAGAGTTGTTAAGAAAACGAAAATAATTGTGTTTAGAGATATATCGGGATATCGCCTAGACAAATAAAATTTAACCTTCAGCACACTGCACGTCCCAAATCAAATATCAAATACCACAGCAATGATTGACAGATGCCCTAGAAAGCGTGAATACCCTTATATTAGCATCACTAACCATCGTAAAACAAGATGTTAGCATAATTAAACCTTCGCGCGACAAAGTGTTACGACGGGTGCAAAGTTTACCTACATTGGTTACCTACATTTTTGTAAACAATCGGTCAACGGGTTAACCCTTTGATATCTGAAGCCTTTTCTCAACTATGTTGGAGTCGGCTTCCAGTCTTACCAAATTCAGCTGAAAAGCAGTATTTAACATGTAGCTGCTCTATATAAAGTAATACAAAACTCCTTTAAAAGACTGATAGTCGAACTTCAATCCACTGACTACCTGTAACGACTGTCAAACATCTACAGATGACAGCCGAGACAGACGGCTGACGGCTGTTTTTTTTACGGACCAATTTTGGCAAGATCAACCCGAGTGGCAGTTATTAATATTATTTAGCAACGACCTCTTATGAATATTCAAATATTGAAACCAAATAAAAAGAGGTAAATATTTGAGAATGGTCCTAATTACGCCGTTTTTTTTTTCAAGATATGTGTCAAATTACTGTTTTGTCTCTACATCACCCAAAGTTTGTCTGCTGAGTGTTGAGGTTGCTGGTAGAAAACGCATATGGCATTAAGGCGCGTCTGTACTTTGTGCTTGAAATGAAATGTTAAATAAATTACAGGAGTATTTCAACATAGTTTTGACAAACTACAAGAAATAATATAAAACTGCAGTATATCATAATATTAAGTCTTGTTTGAAACAAAATTTAAATCAAATAAACTTCATAATATACACAGCTTAAATGATATATAAAAACATTCATTTCAGCGGATCGTAATTCAAAGTTTGTGCTAATCAAAAAGTTATGTTCGACTGATTGCATTTGCCAGTTTCATCTAATACGGATTTAAAACTGATAATTATACTGACCATAAACTAGGTCTTCATTTATTTTCAGTGTATTGTTTCGTTTACCTTAATGCGTTTCAAAGTTTAACAATACTATCAAAGCTCTATTGTGTTTCAATAAATAGATTGGTATCCTTCAAGTTTCAAATATAAATTACAATTAAATAGAACACAACATTCTACGTATTTAAATTAAAAATATTAAATTCTATTTGTAAATTAATTAAACTTGTTCAGTTTATGTTTACAATATAAACATTACTAGCTGTGCCCAGCGGTTTCACCCGCAGCTCAGCTCCTTTTCTAGAGAAGGGTGTGAAAACCAACATCTACTATGTTGGCCGATTCTTAGACCTACCCGATATGCACACAAAATTTCGTTCAAATCGGTCCAGCCGTTTCGGAGGAGTATAGTAACTAAAACTGTGACACGAAAATTTTGTATTTAAGATTCTATACTATTTGTAACTTGTACTAAATGTAAATGTCAAAATAATCATGGCACTAATTTAACAGCATTCTTTATGGACAATAAATTCTAATGTAATTCAATGCTCCTATGAATGTTATTCTAAATTATGTAAACTGCTTTAGCCTTTATGATAAGAAACATTAGAGCCTTATCAAATGACAGCTGAAGCCTAGTTAGTACCTGTTCTTGTTACCAACTAATAAATAAATAATTATATAATCTGTGTCTTATGTTTGCAGTATTAAAACCTATTTGCTAAAAAAATAAACAAATTCTTTTTGGAGAATCCAAATCCGTTTATCAGTAGCATGCTTGATATCGCTTTCGAGAAATGTTCAAAATACAGGTGAATCGTAAAAGTTTTTGTTATTATCAGCTGAGATTATAAATCCCAAGATAACGGATCCACCAGCTAATCCAATAGCGAAATTCTTCTACGGAATATCGCTGCGTAGAACTTCGTCAGATCTTTTTTCGTCTTGCAAAAATAATCAAAGCCTGTTTAATTGTTCACTTGATATGCTCTGGAGAGAATCAACGCCACAATATACTGCGTCTCTAAAATTATAAATAGTGTTATTGAAAACACATTTATGTGGTTCATTCTAGGTAATTGTGTCTGTAAAAAGGAAAACGCCATTTGTTTACGCAGTTTTTCAGATGATTTTCCTGTTTTTTGTTTATATTTTTTTGGTTTTTATTCAGTGTGCTGATAGATAATAACAAATGCATTTAGTGTTGTTTTGAGATTCTTTCTTAACAACATCAATGCATGCTTGCGGTTTAACCCACTTTTCTGTTCTAACCATGGTTCTGACGTTTTTACTATTTTTCCTTTAGTACTCCCGTTTTAAGCAACATTTACTTCTTTATTAATTTTTCCTACTTATCAGTTTAAACATAAAAAATCTTAAAATATAAATAATAAAAAAAAACATTAAAAAATATAATAATAGGTTTCCGCCGGTCCAATAATCATCGTTTATTCCGTTTAACACTCTCAGACTGAATCATTTTTTTTGTTATTTTTGGATATGCAGTTAAAAGGTTAAATGTTCAACAATCACTTATAAAACAATGAGCTATTCCAAATCAACATTAATTTGTCAGCAATTGCTATATTGACTAGCAACTGGGACTCTAACTTGCATCAGTTCATTGGCCACTTGCATCAGTCCATTGATCAACTAAAATGTTATCTGATTTGTTTCTTTAAGTAAACATGTTGATTTACGAGAAAAATTAATCATATTATCTACACAATTTGCCTTTATTTGTGAGTAACTCCATCATGCCAATAAGTGCCCAATTAAAACAATCTGAGAACTGAAGTCTGTCTCAAATGAATAGCGCATGTGACTGACAATGTGACTTGCAATGTGACTGACATTATTGTTCTTTTGCCACACATAAATTAGTGCAAGTAATTAAAATAACAAGAGAAACGAACTCACGTAAAGACCTGGGAGAAACGTGAAATAAATGTGAGAAATATTCAAATAAAATACGTACATATTCATGAACTCGAAGCGAATTCCTTTTGTCAGCGTACTATGACCGTCACGAGTTAGCCACATGCTAAATATGAGGGTATATAATGTGGTAATTTAAAATAGCTAATATTATTAGTGGGTAATTCAGTGTTATTAACATAATTTATGACCCGAAGCTCACAAGGAAAAATTAAATGGAACCCCAGGCTACGTTTATACGATTCGAGTTTACGGAGAAAACTTTCCAAGAATTTTCCAGAAAGATTGATGAATCTTTCTGAAAAATTCTTGGAAAGTTTTCTCCGTAATAAACGTAGCCTGGGGTTTCAGTTGTCTCAGATGAACAAAGGTTTACGCTAACAAATCATAACAATGCAAAAACAAGACACGTAATATGCTACACAGTATAAACAAATTTTGACAAATACCTACGTAACTTGGACGCGTAGTAGAACGTGCGTAAGAAGTTTTATGTACTGAAACGAGATCGCCAACTCCTGAAATCCATTATTTTAAGAACCCAGTATAAACGTTCTTTGTACGAGATGGACAATAATTAGTTACAACCTTTGTTTCAACTGTCATGATCTCTGGAACATTGCCAGCATTAGTATTTACTTCCCCAACGTAACTATAAACTTCGGATATCTTCGATTCTGTGCTCCGACAAATGTTTACGGAAATTACGATCTTAGATTACAAATAGAGAGCCAAATCAAACGGGATAAGGAAGCTGCAAATAATGTTACCGCTTGAAGAGTAATAAGGTGGTCGTGTACTGCATTCGTTGGCAGTTATTGGTAATTTGCCAAAATGTCTGAGAATTTTAACGAGTTTTCTTCACGTAAAAGTTACTGCACTCTGTTAATATTTTCTGGGGAAAATAAAAATTGGATCACTTGCAAACGGCGTGACAGATTAACCCTTGAACACATGTGGGTATCAAGTTGAATGACACAAAATAAAGCTACTGAACATTGATGTGAAAAATGTGTAGATCAAACTGATATGACTTCTATTATAGACAATAGCTTGTAGTCTAGATTTATTACTTGTAATACCTAGTATTACCGATCTGCCCAGTTTTTTCCCATGTTGGGGTTGGTTTCCAGTCTAACCGGATGCAGCTGAACACTAGTATTTGACATGGAGCGACTGCCAATCTTACCTCCACAATCAAGTTAGTGCTGGGTAATTTAACAGATTTTCGGTCTTTTGGCTACCTGTAACGACTGTCAAAATTTACAAATGACAGCCGGGGGGCAACGGCTTAAAGCGCTTGTCTGGTACGAAGGAAACCTGGACTTTTGTTTAACCTGAAGATAGATCTAAGCGGGTATTATTTACCTTCAGCTCTATAACACATGCATATATAGTAGTATTCCATAGTAACCAAACTAAAAACGTAAAGGAGGTACAAATTGCCGACAATTTCAAATTCCGCCACAACTAAATTGTGTAAATGAACATTTAATAGAATAAACTACACAAACATTGGAGGAACTGTTAGGACCAACTGCTGACACCAATTACTGTTATGAGCCTTAATTGAAACGCATGCTGGCCTGGTACAATAAGGCCACTCTGTGAGCGTCAGTTTATCATATATCGAACAATTTGTGGTTGTTTGTTAATCAATAATATTGTTGTAATGGGTAACGTGTGCAATTGCCCTTCGTCTCTTGATGGTTGATTTGTTATTGAGCCGAATGCGCATTAAAACTGTTACTATACGAGATTCAAATTATACTACTACGTCTTTAAGTTCAAAATCGACTATTGACTCATACGTTTCAATTGAATCATTATTACTATCAGTCAACTTTGGAGTTTCATCTTTGATTCCTGCTACGCTATAAATATTACCTACGACATAAACTATGCCGCTTCATATAACACTAGTCTTTGAATTATGAATTGGACTCAATATTTATATAAGAAGTTGTGTTAATAAAGCCATAAACAAAACAAAATAATTTATCAGCGTCTTTACACAATTCAAATCCACTTCAGTAGTAGTCCATTCTTAAGAAATGTTGTTACTCAATTTAAACTCTAACATCATTGTTGAAGGTTAATTGTTGAATAATATCAGACGAGTTTGATCTATGGAATCGTTGATCATGGCATTTATGAAATGTGTAGTAACTTGTAGGAAGTCTAGTTCAAACATTGCACAAATGATTGACATTTTGACTTTGTATTGCGGAAGGCGTCAGTAACCAAGTCTTTTTTTTTATCATCAAATGAATTATTGGGATCTAGTTCTGTATTATTTTGCAGTACAGATAACCAGTAATCAGTGAGTGATGTAAAGATTTGTAAAAGATCGAGGAAACATTAACCTGATTCCAAACATCAGAAGCATCTTGTTCGCCTTTTACTAATAACCATTTTAATGGATGTAACGAGAATAGCCCCTAAATCATCGTTAACCTCGCTTGAAAAACTCATAAATTCTTCACTTCAATGCGATATTGAGTGACAATATTACCTAACATCGGCGTAACCTTCTAATATCCCTAGATCAGCAAAAACTGGATATGTATGAACTTTATCTTTACTATCATGTACATTACTCGCATCATCTCTTTCAACAGTCGATGTTACTCACATTTCAAGCGATGAACGTGGAAGTTCCTAACAATTCCAGTTCTCAATACTTGAGCGTACGTGCCCACGTAAGAATAGATGTATAATTTGGATTTCGCGCCTCGTGGCAATGGTTTATCCAAAACATCCTATTTGAGGGGTTATATTATGAAGTCGTGGTGTCAATCAGTACGGGGACTAATATAGAAGTGACTTCATCGCAAAAACTTTGTAGACGCCGATTGATATAAATGAGACTAGACAGTTTCTATAAATGCATGTAGATGCAAATTATAATATTTAATTAAAGTTTTTGCAGTATCACACTTCGTTTTTACTGCACTGGTTGTTCATTAATATCCAGGGTTTGGCAAAAACCACTACCTACTTGTCTACCTAAGTAAGACCTTTTAACCACAAGATGTAGGTAATAAACACGTAATCACCAATCACCTGTATTTAGAAAACACAAATAAAAACAAAACACTACAATGTTGATGAAAAACAACAAAAAAAAAACAAATGAAAAACAATAAATGATGTACTTACCAACATGTGATAGACTCGTGAGATCTGATTCTGAAATAGAAAAAAATAAAATGCGTGAAAAAAAATGTAAAATGAAAATGCGTGCAACAATTATTTACAAAATACTTAACATTAACATTGTTTAACTACTATGAGAACATGGGGATTAACAGTCACTATGATTTTGGGACATTTAATAACAAATGAAAATAAAACATGAAGGAAAAATAAATGAAAGAAAACATCCTGTGGAAACCTAGAACTAAAAATCCTTATCCCGCCTTGTAGATTACTGGTGATTCCCAGCACGTCGTGTAAGATCAGTGGGATATATATAGACCATTTTTCCTAATAAAAAGAAGTTTTTTAGAAAAATGTTCTTACGGTAGGTGCTGTAGCAGCACTACAGCGCCATCTATGCCACAAATACAAGAACTTACATCAAAATTATAAATCGTTAGTTAAGTGCAAGTTAAGTGCCATCAGACGTAGCAATTATGCCAGCATTCTGGACACTACCTACTCCTATTGAGAGCGATGTGGATAATTCTTTTAGCGCCCGGTAATTATTTTCCCATATTGTTACTTGAACATATTTTTTAATATTCCTAGTAAGTAAGTAATGTCATCGTCTCCCTGCCCTTGTCCCATTTTATTTGGGATTGGTGCAACACGCGTTTACTTCCATTCTCCCTTGTCATGGCATCATTAACTCCTTTCTCCCTTATATCCATCCATCAACATTAATATCCATCACTCTTTTAGTCACATGCGTTTAGGCCCTCCCCATTACATGTCCATACCAACAAAAACCCTTTACTTTTTTCTGTAACATGCGCAATTTTCACGCTTTCTCTAATATACTCATTCCTTACTTATCCATTTTTGTCACTCCACGCATCGATATTAACATTCTCATCTCTGCTACATGCAATCGTTTTTCATAGTTAGTAATGTATTCAAATTAATTGTATAAACACAGTAAAGTTATCCGCGACTTAAGACTCTTGTTGTTGGGGTTTCTACCCATATAATATTATAAAAAGAACCCACATGATATAATTATGTATGTAAAACTATCGTCTTACTTCATTTAATATTTTGCTCTCTGGGGTTTCTCGACTTTTTCCTTATGTAGAACATGACGGAATATGTGGTTTAATGGTATTTCAGGACAATAAATTGAATGAATTTATTGTGATTTCAGTCATAGTCATACCTATACTAGAACTCGTTAGTTGTGAGAAGTTTAGGAATGTAACGCACTTAGTCATTATAAGAGAATAAGGTAAATATTGTATACAATTATGCTAAAAAATAAACAGACTCAAAGTTCCATTGAGAAATGAGTTATCTTGAAGACGTAATGAGACCAGTTATTTTCCAGCTATGTTAAGTCTTCTGAACAATTTATCTCGCCATCTTCATTACAATAGTCTACAGTCGCTTATTGGGCATGCAAAAGACGTACGACAACCCATTTTCACTTAAATTAGCAGCTTTTTCAGCCCAGGATCGAAAAGAAATGGAAGTCATGTGGAGAGCCTTTTGCTCAGTAGTGGTATGATGTAAGCTAACAGTAAGTTAAGGCTTTCTAATCTATGGTGGCATGGAGAGACCGACTGTCGCAACCCCGTGCAGGGCACGCCACAATAGTGGCGGTAAGTCCCCTCTTTGAGGAGTGGCTGGAGGGGCGTCATGGCGTCCTCACCCACCGCCTGACGCAGGTCCTCACCGGACACGGAAGTTTCGGGAGGTTCCTGCACATAATCGGGCGGGAGGAAACGCCCGGGTGTCACCATTGTGACGATCGCCCGGAGGACACGGTGGAGCACACAGTGGCGGTCTGCCCAGCTTGGGCGGAGCACCGCCGTGCCCTCGTGGAGGCGATCGGCGGCGGCGATCTCTCGCGTCCGGCCCTGGTTCAGTCCATGGTCCGGAGCGAGAGGAAATGGAAAGCGGTCACGTCCTTCTGCGAAGCAGTAATGCTAGCAAAGGAGGAGGCCGGGCGTTTGAGGGAGAGAACCTCAAACCAACCCAGCCGCCACGGGAGACGCCCCGGGCGCCGCGAGACGAATCCCGGCCACCGTAGATGCGGGCCTGTGGACGGTGAGCAATGGGTAGCTCACCGTCCGTCCGTCTATTGACGACAGGCCGTGTTACGGCGCGTTCGTGTTTCACGCGCGCCTCAAAGAGATGTGAGCAAATCAGAGGGGTTTGCCAGGGCCTCCGCCTGCCGGGGTTGCGGGTTGTTCGAAAGAGATACCGCGGCCTCGGAACGTAAAGGGCAATAGAAGGAACATGGGTGGGTTTTAGTCAGTAAAAGTCTGACACGCCCCCCCGCTCCGCCCAGAGCGGGAGAAGTTATTTGATGATTTCCCACCGAGAAAAAAAGGCTTCTAACCTTAGCAGTCGGATCTAATTGAATACCAATATTTTGCATATAGCAACTGCATATCTGACCCCCACAACCTCATATGTTATTATAACCTCATGGTAAGACTAAGACTCATGGTATTTTCGGGAGACTGGCTACTTCAAACGCCTGTCTAGAAATGACAGTCGGGATAAAACGGGTTAACGTGCTTTTCAAAGCACGGAATAAACTCGGGATATAATGGTCAACCATCCAAGGACTGACCTTGGAAAGAGCTGCTTAACCTTGAAGATCCATGCGGCTGTTATTTACAGTACCTAGTGTAATAATGCTGTATGTACAAGAGCTTTTATATAACCAAGTAACCACACCTTTTTATCGTTGGGAAATCATCAAATAACTTCTGTCAGTAGTCTACTGACAAAAACCCACCCATGTTCCTTCTTTGGCCTTTATGTTCCCAGGCCTCGGTACTCTTCAAAACAACCCGCAACTCCGGCGGGCGGTGGCCCTACCAGGCCCCTCTGAGTAACCACACCCTGCATATTATTTATTTACCAAAGTAATAGATCACCTTACTATTTATATCATAATACGCTTTTAAACACACATTACATGATTGTTTACCTATATGAGTAAACAAACATGATTCAATATTTACCCAAGTTATTAAAATATTATGAATAAAAATACTTAATTATTGTACATGTGTCACTTTAATTGCTACGATATTGTACATACTTCTTTCCGTTCCACTGAATTGTTGGAAAACTCAGCAGGAAAATTGCGACAGCGCATCATATACTTAGTATGCGTAAGTCGTTCACGCATTTTTCCACGTCCCAGGAAATTCCGGGTAAGGAAAACAACAAAACTGACGATAAAACCACACCTTAACTTCTTTTTTTTTAATTCCGGTTTTTTTGTCATCGATTTTACACAGTTGATTGTGTTGTTTTATGTAAAATCCAAATAAATAATATTCACTGATTATTTTTTACTAATATATGTACATACAGGAGAAAACTTAAGGATACAATCATCATTCATAACAAAACATAGAGTACAAAGGCACAGCTTATTTCAAAAGAAATTTCTACCAGCAGGCCTGCCAGAGGAAATATGAAGAAAATAAACGTAGACAGTAGTGTGTGAGAACAGGAAGATAAATATTATCATTTAAAATATGAATGTCTTAACCTAAATAATTATTAAATGTAAGTACACATACAAGTATAATGTCCTTTTTTGGTATTGTTCGTCGTGTCGTTGAGCTCCTTGGGTTATGAGTCGAGCTACACGATAACTGACAAATGCTTGCACTGACTGGACAAGTCCCCTCAATCTGTGTGGTGCTTTCTTAAAAGATCATTTCAGACACTAATCTGCATAGTCCTCAAATAAGTTGACCAAGATTTTTGTCTGGACCTTAAAAAAGACCTCTGAGTTTGTTTCGGCTGTTTCTTCTCAGAGTAGTCGGGTACGAAACACCAGCCTCATCTAGTTTTTAATAAAAGACGTGTAAAAGTGTTTGTGAAAACCTACTGGCAAAATAAACATCATTTATCATTATAATACATAAACCTGTATAAATACATAACACTACAGTATGTAAACAAATATGTTAGTATATTTATTCGAAATGAAGTTTTAAAAATAATGAGAATCGCCTTGAAATCATTCAGGTTAAACACCAGGGTATTGACCTGTCCATATAATTGAATAGATGTAGTAGTCACCTCCTGGGAATATAACTGTGTTCCTATTTAACCTATATTTTTGAAACGAGTTTTACGACGTTTGCCTCAAAATATAACTGATACCACGTAGGTACGTTTAATGTCATTCCCAAATTAGAATACGATGCCTATAATGCAACAGCATTTATGAACTCGTTGTTTGTAAACAAAAGAAAATGGTTTTTAGAGTGGATCATAAAGTTAATGGAGCGCTTTACAGATTTAAATGGTTATAATGTAAACACCTGTAATATTATCGAAAAGCTTTGTTACGTTATTGTTTATTTTAAGGGTTCCTTATCTCAAAAAAAAAACCGAACCCTTATAGGATCAGTTTATCGTCCATTTGTCTGTCTGTTAAGACCCTTTATCTCAAGAACGCGTAGAGGTATTAAAACTAACTGAGATGGAATCAAAACTAAGTCTGTGGTCCCTTGAAGCTGTGAAAAAATCAACCTTCTAGGTCTACGCAGTCCAAAGATATGGCCGTTTATGTCACAAGTTTATACGGACCCTCGGTGCTCGAGTCTAACTCACACTTGGCCGGTTTTTCTTTTTATGCAACAAGCTTAGCAGTAGTATGTCAGTTCAACCCGTCATACTTCGGAAACCAATTTCCGTATAAAAAAATAATAACAAGATCAAAAAGAACACTATAATTTAGTCCTGCCCCATTTTAAGCAAACAAATATTTTGATATTTTTAAAAGATAATTCTTTTTTTTTCAAAAAAAAACATATTAACATTAATTAAAGTACCAATAGGAATTCGCTTCGCTCTTTTATTGTATAGCAATTTCTATAAATATTTATGAGAATATATTTTGTATAATAAAATGAAAATGTTGTTCACCTTATAATACCAGTCACCGTCACACTACAAGGTGTGGAAAAGAATTCTAATTGGGTTTTTTGTATAGCAACAACTATTTTTTGTTAAAAACTATAGTTATATTTTATCTATGCATTAATTAAAAATTATTTTCACGCATTAGTTCAATATTAATTTTAGTATTTCAATTTGTATAATAAACTTAAATTGAAAAAGGCAACTTTCCAATTTGTATAAAATTTAAAAGGTATTAATTATTTTCTTTTGGATAATTAATAAAAAGCTGTTGGAAAGAGATATCGCAGCCCTGGAACACAAAGGGCAAAAGAAGTAACGTGGATGGGATTTAGGTATGAGGATTTATGGGATTTAGTCAGCAAGTCTCGTCCAGTAATACAAGTAATTACTGGAAGTAATTTATTGAATTCCCATCCGAAATAAAAAATGGCAACGTCTACACAAAGATACAGACTACAAGTAATAAAGAATATAATACTCAGATTTTCCAATAAATAAGAAATAGAATATCTGCATATCATGATTCTGATTATCACGCAATATCTGATCAGATAGGTACGTGTGAAGTACATACAGCTCCCAATGTATTGGATTACAGTGACGTACATGATCTCGACATTGAAAATATTATTTTACACAACAAGAGTATAAACATACTTTACGTAATTACTTCAAAACATTACGTTTAATGTGTTCGTTTTTATGTGTTTTTCGACATAAAAAATGGGGTACGGGAAATCACCCCAGATGTTTGGTTTGGACAAGACATAAAAAACCAGTTTATACATAAGCCTTTCAGTAGCAAACATATATATAAGTGTTACCAAAATGATGATGAAAATCCAAGTTTTCTTTATTTTTAATCCTACCAATGTCAGAAATGCGAAAAATTGTGACGATGTTTGTTGCTCGTTCACGCAAAAACTGCTGTTAATAATATGGATTAAGACATGGGATACTTTTAATCCCGGTACAACAATCCGTGGGCGATTTCCGAAATTCACACGGGCAACGGCGCGGACATAAGCGGGTACAAAATATATACAAACGGGATGTCCCTGAAGACTGATTGATGAATGTTCACAAAGAAATATTGCT
This sequence comes from Ochropleura plecta, assembly GCA_905475445.1. NCBI lineage: Eukaryota > Metazoa > Arthropoda > Insecta > Lepidoptera > Noctuidae > Ochropleura > Ochropleura plecta. The sequence goes on along the minus strand of FR997731.1, from coordinate 11,275,533 downwards.
TAACAGGATCCTTAGATCTTGCTCTTAAACATAAGCTTAGATTTTGTTCTTAAACAAGCCTCTTAGATGCAATCTACACGACTTCCGTTATTTGTTCTTATCTGCAGTTAATTATGTCTGTCATTATTTATTTATTGAAATGATTGGTTATGTGAAACTGGTGGGAAATACTAATTCTCATTCGTTTCCAACTTAAACCTGACTAAAATCATCTGCCAAGCGATTTCCCTACTAGTTTTAGGTCGGCTTTCAATCTAAACGGGTACAACTGAAAACTAGTATTTTACATGGATCGACCAACCTAAGTTTGACTAAAATCGATTAAAAAGTAAAGCGTTTCCCAGTTCAGAGAACCATCTAGATCTACTACCAATGACGACTATCACGACTTATTGTCGTAATTTATTTATTTTGATTCTAACTGGTCCTCTATGACGTTACACGTGACAGGCATAACAACACCATAAGTAATGTGATACACAAATAAGCTGACAATAACAAAATTTAATGCAAAAACTATCTCAATCAGGAACCGGATGACTGGCTTGTATTGTATTCTGGTGGCCCCTTGACAATGCACTTGGAAAATTAAAGCCAGGAAAAACATATATCTCGCTTCCTTTAGTGGAACTATTTCCGCCAATTCATTTAATTTCCGGATGTAATGGAATCTAATTGAATTGCTTGTGGGTGTGTGGCCCGCACCTTTATTTTGCACCACCAGCATACAGAGAATAGCACTCGATGTAATCTAATCTCAGGGTATCTATGTACTTTATCCTTTGACGTAGATGTTTGTGGTCGCAGATGTAATATTAGTATGGCGCCGTTCCGTCATACTGCTTAGTAGGCTGAACGCAGACCTACTGATCAGTTCTAGTACCATAGGTAAGAGATCTGAGTGATGGTAATCGTGACGTCATTTGTGATTTGAAAATAGAATTTGGAAAAGAGAAGTTTTGGGTTCAACGAAACTTTGTTCACAGAGTGTAAATTGTCTATACGTTTCTTTGCTTTGGTTTGCAAATTAGGAAGAGATTTGTTTGTTTTGAGCTCACGATTTTTACAATCATGTATTTGTGTGGTAGGTCAGTTCTTGATTTGAACGTAGTTTGAATTATAAGACAAAGGTAGAATATACATCTTGTTGAATTATTAACTTCGTTACAAGCTATTTTGGGTATTTGTTGTTGATAAAGACCTTTAAAATAGAATTAAATGAAAACAAAATAACATGTTTACATATTTTGTTACTACGTATGTTGCAAACGAAAACATTTGAAGAAATCTACCATAAACAATGCATGATGAAATGGGTCGCGTATTTTCAAACTACTTAATTTATCTGGCCTCATCATGCACGCCTTGATCCGAGAGTATGGAGGATTCCACGGTCGATAACTGTCTGATAAATACGTCAAGAGGTTAAGGTGTGTCAAGCACTATTATTAGTTCGTTATCAACATCGTGCCCCCCGCAGATTGATAATAATAAATCGCTATCAGTCTAGGCCAAGTACTTTTTGTTGTTTGTTTTTCCTAAATGGGCGTCATATAAAATCTGATGATTTCCTCATAAGACTAGAATATTATGTATAACAGAGATTATTCTGTGCCAATTTTGATATAATAAATCAAAATTCTCTCAGTAGTATAATATTTTTCGTACCACTTGCTCAAAAAAGTGACATTCTATGCCACAAAAAGCGAACATAACAATAGTCATTTTTAATCTGTTAAAAACAGGGAAAGAAAATTGTACTGAATTTCATTCATGCTCTAGGGGGAGAATGTGATTTAAATTTGGAATAGGTACTTACCGTTTATACTGAACTACATCTGTGTTTACACCATTGAGTTTTTATGTAAAGCATTATACATCTTTTTGGAAAAGGAATACGCATTTATTATGCAGTAATGATTATTAAAAAAAATTACGAAAACCGACGAGGCCGTATTCAGAGCTTGATGCCTTTGCTTTCCCGACAAAAAATATTGGTCTTGGTATTTGTCGTATTTTTGTTATCTTCACCTAAATAAACGTTAAGTTTATTTTAATTTATTTTTATAAATAAGTTAATGTTCTAAAAATACGTTACGATGTTAAATCAAAGCGACAGTGACAGTGAATTGTCGGATTCAAATCAACTCATCAACAATAAATGTATGTACCAAACAAAAATGTAACTCACTCTATCAATAATTGGACCAATGTTTCGAAAGTTAACTTTTACTTATTGTCATTATTTTTAATAAATGCTTATCTCATATTATTATTGTGTTAATTTTTTCGCAAATGGTACGAAAAGTAAAGTATTTTCCTCGGTGATAAAGCTGTCTTAGTCTTGGGTGAACTTAAATCTCTCGCTACACTCAGGACTCGTCTTAAATCCCTCGCTTCGCTCGTGATTTAAGTTTTTAACACCCTCGCTACGCTCGGGAATAAACCTCGAGTCCTTCGTTACGCTCGCGATGTAAATCGTCACCCGCGACAGAAGACACTGCTTTATCCCCTTGGTTAATAATCTACTATTGTTACACCTTTTTTTGCGCATGGGAAATTATCAAATAACTTCCATTGCTCCGTGGAGCGAGGGGGAGTGTGAGACTTTTACTGACTAAATGTTCCTGCTTTTGGCCTTTATGTTTCGGGGCCGCGGTATCTCTTTTGAACGGTTGTTAGATAGATAACAATATGGCGGCAAGGTTGCCACCATAATTATTGTTATGACGTGTTTTTCCCAAGCTTGCTCTTTGCTACTCCTGGCGTCCCTTCTCTCTTTCCACCTCTCACGAACCCGCACGTCCTCCTTCCAGTTCTGATGGAACCTATCCAGTTCGTACCGACATCTCCTTCGTAGCCTGCTTTGACGCCACCTAGAGGTGTCACACGGGGTCTCAGAGCACCAGTTTTATGATATTTTATCCCATAGTATATATTATTTAGTTTATATTTTGCCCAGTCCCGTTTAAATTGGGCAGCCTTTTGTGCCACGTAAACGTAATGTGACGTTTTCCTGTAAGTAAATTATTTTTCTGTCAATTAAACTTTAGTTCAATGGCCTAAAAAATATAATGGCTTGTATTTTCAATACAATTTATGTGGATGACTGCTTTAACTTTATTGTTGTAACTTTATTTTTTACCACATTACGCTTATCCGCTTTAAAGGGGTGAAATACCCCAAAATTTCCATATTATTGGAGATAAGCCTATTACTATGACATGTATTGCTTTATGTAGATTCTCTTATCAACTTTTCTTTATACTTCTAGAAACTTTAAGTGTTCAACTGTGTCAGCGTATTGAATGCCATTCTTCATTCTGGAATAGTATTCGTTGATTGGTTTATTTTTTAGTCTCTAATTGTGCGAGTTGATTGTCATTTGCGCGTCACTCAGTCGCTTTTAAATTACAGTGAATTTGTTTAGTCTTTTTATAGTTTACTTGCTTCATTTTGTTACTAAGTACACAGTTTTAACCTCCTCAAATAATAGATAATATATCATTTTATTAGTCTATTTATTTGCTGAAGGAAGTTTCTAGGTTAAAGACCTTAATAGCACTGCCTGGGTTTTCCATACTCTTAAAGATATAATCAGCGAAAGTTCTTGAATATTTACTTCTACTGATAGTAACTATCTACTAGTAGTAGGGAGGCGACGTCGTGATCAGGTTAACTAACTCTATTCTATTTTTGTATCATATAAACTGCAGAACAGACTCATTCTATTTTTAATTAATTTACTGTTAAATGCCAATTCTTCTTTTGTTAATATATGGAGTTGCAATGACCAGCCCATTGTACAACAAACGTATTCACGGATTTTAATTCTCTTTGAAAAATGGTTGATTTACTTCTTTGTACAACTACTTAATATACTAATGTTTGTATAAAACACTTCCTTTCTACCTACATATCTAAGAAGGTGGTTATCGAGTAATCTTAACATTGACTTTTGTATTTTGGAAGCTTAACCTTCTCACGCTAGTTTTTTGTATTTATATTATTACGATTTACCTTATTAAAATCCTTGACTAACAAATTTAATCTAAGATAATTTATTTAAGGTTTTAATTTCTACTCGATTTAATTCAAACAGACAGACTAGTTTTGCTTACGGATGGTAGTATTTTGACATAAGTTCTATGAAACTTATGTCAAAATCCTACTATCCGTAACCAAAACGACTCGTTTTTGTTTATTGGAACGGGGCTTTAGTGATGCTAAAAAGGTTCCGTTTTACCGTATTACAGAATCCTAAAAACTAAAGGTACTTTACTGGGTAACTACAAGTACAGTCAGCGTCATAGCATCAGCATGAAATAACTTTCCGCGCTCAAGAACGTTGTGGAGTATTCGACTTTTACTGACTAAACATGGATGTGTTACATGTTCCATCTTTTGCCCTCTATGTTCCAGGGCCAGAGATCTATTTCTAAAAACCCGCAACCCCAGCGTACAGATAATTTTAATGCAAAAGATACAATTTTTTTGCACTAAGAGACAGATGTATTGATTTAACCTTTAATGGATAAAGACGCTACGCATGAATCATTTTATCCTTGTCACGTGAACTTTTATTTTTAGCTCAACTCATTATTCTTTAATCAGTAGAAGATAATAATTACTTCATACGTCAATCCTGACCTTTTTGTTCAAGTAGGTGCTCATTATTGTTGAAAATGATACCCGAAATGCAGTAACGTACGTCAGACAGTTAATCTTAAAGAGAACCGTTGTTTTATAAATAAAAAGCTTTTTAGTTAGTAACTGGAATTCCTATGCTGTTGAAAAATGTTTTATCTTTTGAGTTTGGAATAATCTCTAAACATTTGAAGTTCAATATCTTTATTGAACAGTAAATCCTTTACCCTTCCTGTTTCCATGGTTACAAAGACTCAAACTTGGCTAGATGTTCTCTCTACATATCGCGAATAATATTAAACATTAATTACTCTTTAGTCTCTACATATAGATGGATGGATAGGGTTGGTGCTATCATTATAAGTTATAGAGAAGGTAAGGATAAATGATGTTTATTTTGCAAGTAGGTTTTTACAAACACATTTACACATCTTTTTAAAAAAAAACTAGTTGAAGCCGGTGTTCCGTAATCGAGGACTCTGAAAAAAAAAAACCGCCGAAACAAACTCAGAGGTCATAATATGTCTGTTTTAAGGTCCAGACAAAAATCTTGGTCAACTTACTTGAGGACTATGCAGATTAGTGTCTGAAATGGTCTTTTTTTTGGACATGTCCAGTTAGTGCCAGGATTTGTCAGTTATCGTGTAGCTCGACTCATAGTTGAAGGAGTTCAACGACACGACGAACAATACCAAAAAAAGGACATTGTAGTATAGGTCGCTTATAGTACCTACTCAAATTTCCAGATACTCGTTAAAAACAAACAAATTAAATAAAAATATGGAAATAAGGTACATGTAAAAGATAATTATGGTAAGTAGGTGTAGCCACGCCTACTTACCTATACCTAGGTCATGACTGTGATCTAGGTAGTAACACCGAAATACCTAAAGAGATCCAAGCAGGAAGTTTGAAAGCCGAGCCAAATATTATGTCCCAGTGCAAGGCAAAGGCTTTTTTTCCCTGCTGGGGTTGCGGGTTGTTCAAAAGATATACCGCGGCCCCGGAACATAATGGTCAACAGAAGGAACATACGTAGGTTTTAGTCAGTTTAAACCGGGTCTAGTTCACAATATCGACAGTCACTACATCGATGGTCGCTGTATCGAACACGCTCCATCGACGGGCTAATGTATCGACAGTACCCCAAATCGATGGTACGCTACATCGACAGTACCACAAATCGTTGGTGCGCTACATCGTTAGTACAGTAAAGCGACGGTATGCTACATCGATAGTAAACCAAATCGATAGTACGCTGCATCGACTACCCGATCCGAAACAGATTTGAATAAAAAACACAACATTTTTAAAAGTTTTTAATCACAATTTGTTAAATCTGTAAATTGCTTAATTTTGATGGAACCCACATTAAATGGTTGAAAATAAAAACATAAATTCGTATTCAGTAACATTGATTTCTTATAGTACTAATTTAATATTAACAAAAACTATCCAAATCAAATATAATAAAAACACTTATAGAAAATCTATATCCATACAGGAACCCTGATAAACTCTTTGTGTAATTAAAGATAGGTGTTACTAGCAATCCCTTTAAGAAACTTTAAGACAGTTATACTGCTTTTTTGTTCAATAAAATGTGAGATAGCATTCTGATTGTCTCGATTTTTTTTTTAGGGGAAGGACCTTGTGCTCCAGCTTCTGCCTGCTCAATTTGAATATTCACCGCGATCTTCTCCTTTTTAAGCTCTTTGATAGTAGAGTATAAACCTAGTTTTTTATTATTGAGTAACGAATTCCAGCGCCTATGCCACGCTTCTACGGAATTTTGGGTTCTAGGCAAATTATGTTCGTTGTTGTAGTGAACAGACCATAAATCTGGTGGAAACAGCGGAGGAGTGGTGTATATAATTATTTTATTGTCAGCACTTGTACGCGAAGTCTGTTTACCTTTGACATATGTTGTCTTAAACCACTGTATAATATTTTCAGTGTTGCTGTCCTTAGGAAGAACTTCATCTTTTAGCATATCAAACGCATTTGGGATTTCGTTTGGCGGCAAGTATGCCAAAGCAATTAAGTGGCGTATTTTAAGAGCAAAACTCGCATTTTCAAAATATTTTTTCTGTAAACCATGTTGCTGTACTCTTCGCCAAACGTTCTGTCCCAAATGAAAAAGACAGCATTTGTGGGTGGCCTCAATAAACACCGACCTAACAGAGTTTATAACCGCAACTTCAAAATCTGTCATCACCAATTCCGGGGCCAAAAGACCTTCACCAATAGAATCTGCGTAGCATTTGAGTTGTTCGAAGAAATGAGTATAGCACTCTTGGGATTTACTCGATAGAAGAGCATAAACAAGAGGGACTGTTTGAGTATTATAGCCTGCGTCACCAACGATTCCATGTATTGAATAAAGTTGTGAAAATAATACTGGGCAACACTGAAATGTTCCGTCCATTATCCATATCGGTGATTCTTTCATCAGCTGTATGTTTTTTTTTGTACAAAAAATTAGCACGCAACCGTCTTTATTAAATCTTGTGTTTGAAACTAAAAATGATTCATCATCAAACATCTTTAAATCATCTGGTACTTGAATGTCATCGAAAGATTGTGGTTCTGATGGTCTATTCTTTGCTCGGGATCGTTTTATCACTTGCCTTAATGCTTTTTTATTTGGTAAAACACATGCACTAGATGTTGGCACCATCTCTAGATTGCGGTTTATTATTTGACATGGTTTTTCCATTGTGTTTGTACTGGACTCTTTTTTCACATTTTCTCTTAGGCGCAGTTCGTCAATAAGACCTGCAAGTACATAAATGTACATTTTACTTCTGTGGAAAATCCTCAGGGTGCAAGTAATGGCATTCGATTAGTTTTTTTTACTTACCAGGTTGTGGAGCATGATTGTGAGCTGTCATATTGTTCTTTAATACGTGATTAGTATCACAAATCACACTGCTACAAGTACTACGACACTTTGCATCGGTATATTTTTTTACACAATTCCAGTAGTGCACACCTTTATCGTTTACTTTATTCTTCACCATTTTATAACCGTTTATTACTAAACATTGCTTATTGTTATGCGTTGTAGATAATTTAATTTCGTCCATTTTCGCAACAAACACCAAGACAGACGACAAAATGATTCAAAACCATATTATTAGAAACTCATGAGGGTAGTACAAAAATCTTGTTTAACCTCTGTACGAACTACCTACGCTAAAAGATACATAGGTAATTATTATGATTCAATAACATTAAAAAAAAATTTAAGTTTCTTATAGGGATTGCTAGTAACACCTATCTTTAATTACACAAAGAGTTTATCAGGGTTCCTGTATGGATATAGATTTTCTATAAGTGTTTTTATTATATTTGATTTGGATAGTTTTTGTTATTATTAAATTAGTACTATAAGAAATCAATGTTACTGAATACGAATTTATGTTTTTATTTTCAACCATTTAATGTGGGTTCCATCAAAATTAAGCAATTTACAGATTTAACAAATTGTGATTAAAAACTTTTAAAAATGTTGTGTTTTTTATTCAAATCTGTTTCGGATCGGGTAGTCGATGCAGCGTACTATCGATTTGGTTTACTATCGATGTAGCATACCGTCGCTTTACTGTACTAACGATGTAGCGCACCAACGATTTGTGGTACTGTCGATGTAGCGTACCATCGATTTGGGGTACTGTCGATACATTAGCCCGTCGATGGAGCGTGTTCGATACAGCGACCATCGATGTAGTGACTGTCGATATTGTGAACTAGACCCGCGGTGACGTACATCACATTACAGAGATTTATAATAACAATCGTATTACATATTAACACTTTGATTGACTGGTTAAAAGACAATTATTGTATTGCCAGCTGTTTATGGGGACTGACGACATTGTATGACGCAGACGGACCCGATTAAGTCGACCACCCTCGATATTATTCATGGATTTCACAAGTCTTCACAATGCCTAATTTCTACCATAAAAGTATGACGCACCATTCATTACAATTAATCATATGGGACATCTGAATGAAGAGCTAGATACATAAGTGCCACAACTAGAGGTACACACGATGACACATTAACCTATACAAAACCAGTTTATAGGGATCTTACATCGTACGGGAAATCGTGTAGTGCGATCTGTAGTGGAGAGATCAGCACAAACTGGTTTTTATAGGATGATGTGTCCTCGTGTGTACTACTTAATTGAGTTTTGTATAGCTACCGCTTCATAAAAACGACATCATAAAAAAATAATTATCAGCTAAAGAAGTACCTACCTACCTAGATAGAATAGAAAGGTAGGTTATTGTAAGATACTTTATTGTAAGTACGTAAACCAAAGTTGAAAAACAACCGTTTATAGAAACGAATGTTTTTTTAAGTACCTAAGTATTTAAATTTTCACCCTAATTTAGGATTACTAACATTCAAATCATTGATACAGCATTTTAAAAACGATACAACAACAGTGGGAATCCATTTTGTTTCGAAACTTTCTACTGCTAATTTGACTTAACCTGGAATTTCTAGGAACTAAAAAATAGAACAATATAGTTATGATAAGTTCTAGTCAATTGAATAAAGATTTGTCTAAGAATATTAACCACATTGTTTAGATCTACAGGATTAAAAAAAATATTAAATAGAAGTATTCGTGCGACATCTAGTAGACAACTGAGATACCAAAGTTAATACTAGATACTAGTGCCACCTGGTGGCAATATTACGAACTAACGTATGACGATAACATTCACAAGTGTTCTTGCAAGATGTCGCTAGTAGTGAGATGATAATGTTGGAAACAGCGCCATCTATACAACTTATGATACAACTATTTCAAGAAAGACTGACACAATGTTTTGTACAGTGCCATCTATGATGGAAGTTAGGAATTATAAACAAAACAAACTTTGATCATATAGTGCTGGTTTGGCGTTAGAGCCATAGATGGCAGTAAAAGCGTTTGAATATTTTTAAGAAAAACATACCTGTGTCATTGAGCAGGGCATTGATGTCCGTGGTCGACCCATCGGCCGACATTGCTGAAACAAACAAAAAAACAGGTCATTACTTCACTGAATTTGTTACAGTCAATCATTAAGTTTGTGCTGGAATTTCAGGCCTTTCATGATGCATTATCCGTAAAAACCTTTCAGAATAACTTTTGTAGTTAAGTACGTATTTTGTAGTAAGCTTTAACTGAACAAACATGCAATTCTAAGGCTTCATCTTAGCAAAATGGTTATTAGGTATAACGGAAGGTGATCAAACTGAAAACAATGGGAGCATGTGACTTAAACAATTTTGATTAGTTGCTGACAGGTAGACGGTGGTTCCGATAAGATTGAATTTATCCACGAGTTCAAAGACTTACGAAAACAGAGTCTTTTAACTATGACACTATCATATTATGAACAAACTATCACCACGCGAATGAAACCGCGGTGTCACTCACGTGGTGATAGAATCCTAACTACTTAATAATATTATAAAAGCGAAAGTGAGTTTGTTTGTTTGTTACGTCTTCACGCCTAAATGGCTAAACCGATTTTGATGAATTTTGGTACAAAGATAGTTGGGACCCTGGAGATGGAAATAGGATATTTTCTTTAAAAAAGATTGAGATATGAGAGAGAAAGAGGGAAGAATAGGAAAAACTTAGCTTTGCTAATACAATCAATAAGGCGTAAGGGCAAAAACTACAGGTAGCAGGTACCTGTAAATCAGGAGAGGGGAACTGTGTTACCCCGAATTTAACGCGAGCGAAGCCGCGGGCAAAAGCTAGTAGAATATACAATATGTCTTTATGAATTGTAGCCTATAAGTTATTCTGATGTAGGTATAAGCTCTTTTATTGTAAAGTTTCATTAAAACCCATTCTGTAGTTATTGCGTGAAAGAGTAACAAACATCCATGTTCATCCTCACAAACATTCGCATTTATAATATTAAGTAGGATAAGATAAAAAAGGGTTACCGTTCAAGAGGTGATGACTATTTAGATGTAAGATGTAAGGGATCATCTTGATGATGAGATTTGCTATTCATAATGATAGCTAACGTAATGGCCAGGACTATCAACGTCGCCAACGTAATGATGGCAATTTCCCTTGCAATCATTGTAGTAGACATTCAGGGGTTCATTTTCTGTATAAGTCTTAATTCACAATTTTGTGAATAACTACTTTTTTCTTTTTAATTTAGTATTTTCTTAGTTTGAAGCCTATTGGGTTATTCTATCAGACCATTTAGGTGGCAATTTACCCTACAATCATTCTGATCATTCTGGTCATGGTGCATTTTCTGCATCAATTTGTATTGATGGTTTTATTATTCCCTACTTATTTATTTTTATAATTTAGTTAGAAAGCACGAGTGTCTTGGTCTATCCGTTCGTTCAGTATTTGATACAAATAGTAAGTGAAATTTAGAAGCAAGGATGGTCGATATTCTTCAAAAAACATGTCAACAAAACGGAGGGGCCTGCCAGGGCCACCGCCTGCCGGGATTGTTGGTTGTTCGTAAGAGATAGCGGTAATCAACAATCCCGGCCCCGGAACATAAAGGGCAAAGGTAGAATCAATCGTCAAATACCTCCTCCCGCTCCACGGGAAGTTTATTTGATGATTTGCCGTCCTCGCAAAAATAATAATAAATAATAATAATAATAATAATGTTTATTCAAAGAAAACTTAGACAAAAATTTACAAAACACTTTAACAGGCAGGTTTAACTAAATAAAAGTGGTGTAGTCATCTGTAGCCGAACTAGGCAGAGCCTGTATTTCGGCTATCAGCGCCAAACCCCTCGAGTATTAAACATAAAATATAAGCGCCAATAGCGTATCATAAATATAAGTTCAAGGTAATACACTAAAATAAAAAAGGGTCGTCGATTTAAAGAAGGACACTATCAGAAAATTATTTATTCCCGAAACAACAAGATACAATTGAAGCAGGCGAATTGCGCAAGCGCCTATTTCTGCTAATTTTCTGATACTTGCAGTCTGATACAATTTTATAACACCTGCCATATTGCATAGTATTTGGTTTGTTTACAATCTGAATTACATAATTTGCAACGTTGATCGCGACTCGTAACCCCAGCGAGAGAAGGCCGCGAGTGAAGCGTGTCGTGGGACACAGTCGGCCGCGATTTGATCATTTCATATCATTGCCAGAACAGTAGTTTGATAATTTAAATTATTATGTGTCGATTTTAAATCGGTTTCTGACTTTTTCAGGACATTTCTTGTAGATGGTTGTTCGTTGATGCATCGGAAAGTACATTATGCCGTTTGTCTCGGCTGTCATTTATAGATCTTTGACAGTCATGACAGTTAGTTAGTGACCCGAAAGTCTGACATCCAGTCTTATCTCTTGGTAAGACTTTAGACCTTTCTCCTTTCGTACTTACTGGATTGTTGAGGTTGCTCAGTTGTTTTTCATATGGTGATGGTTTTTTTATCGTAACATATAAGACATTTGGTGTAACTAGGCACAATCGCCTTTGGAAATAAGGTAACCTGCTATCACATGAATATTTTTCACTTGTAAGATATTTACAGTACGTCTCCTTCGTCACTGTTTAGATCTATTCGTCAATGGGGATGTGATAAGGAGAAAAATGTGCGTTAGATTGGAGTAAAGGAAAAATATGTCCTTAAATTTGAAACTTTTGACAGGCCCTTGATTTACAGGTTTCTTTTCAGGATGAACTTTTTGCTGTTTTGATTTTGAATTCAGAATAGAACGGATACAGACAATAAGCTACTTTTACTCGTACTTTTGGTTTAGTTTAAACTAGTAACTTAAAAAACTGCATCTGTGGTAACAGACGTAGTTTTTTAAGTAGGGTACCATCCAAATAAGAAAGAACCACATCTTTGGTAAACTTAATTAAAGTACGCAGCAATCCTATTTCTTGAGGCAGTTGGTACCTACGCACATTAATCTTATCAAAAACAAAACGGGGAAACATAAGCACTTTGTTTGACGCGCATTGATTCCTTGATAAGTTTATTATTGTTGATTTTGTGAAATCCCAAAGGTACCTTTGGAATTTCACAAAATCAACAATGCTTGTTTGTCGTGATCAAACACCCATCAAAAGGGTACTTCTAGCGATAGATAAGATAGTATAGCGTACAAGTACTTGAGAAACAGGCACTTCCCACGTGTGATCTACAGTTGGTTGACCTTTGCAAAAAAAAACTTATAAAAATATGCCCGGCCTGAGAAGTCAGTACCTATGTTTTTCTATCTATCTAGACAGATATGATGCTTGCCAGTTACGACTAGACGACGAAGTTACGAGGGCGCCCATTTTTTTTTTATGGATGGGTAATCATCAGTGTCAGACTTTAACTGACTAGAACCCACCCATGTTCCTTTTAAAAAACGCGCGAAAGTTCGACGACAAATCGACGGATTTATGAGTAACATTTCAGCGAGGTAGGTCTTCAGAAAAACGAAGATTTTACCGTTCAACTGATAGCTACACAGTATAAAGTTCCCCCGTGGGTACTTAAGACACTTGTGGCGTTTTGTCTTATGTTCCCCCGTAGGAAATTAACGACATTCAGGGGGTTAAACTCTACGGTACAACTCCATCTTAGTCACTAATATGCATTGTTTGGTTTTTGTGTAAAAATAAACATATACTATCATTTATAAATTAATCAACGTTCTAAAACTATACAGAATCTAACACACATATTATGATATTTTCCTCACCCTTGTTGCTGATACCAAGAAAAAATATGCGCAAGAGCAGCAACTTGTATTATTAGTTTGCAATAAAGAACAACACGAAAATCTTAGCAGAAGCTACGTGTTAAATAATAAAAAAATAGAGTATTACACACGCGGGTATTCCCATGTACCTAGTAAGATAAAGTTTCATCATTATGTTTTGAACGACAGATATCAGTTTTCAACATGCATAATTACCTAAGTTATGTACTATGAGCTATGTTTGTTGTTATGTTTAACTATTTCATTATGATTAGGTAACTAAATATTATGTAGTTACCTAATCATAATGAAATAGTTAAACATTATTTACATTATTAATAAAACAATGGCGTTATAGTCATTGAAAATGTTTTTTCTCAGATTATGGTCACTGGGTGGTACGAATATAACAACTTCTGAAGTGAGTTCCCACCTGAACATTAAATAAATATTATAGTTTGAAAAATACACGCTTTCTGGTTTCAAGAAACACTTTTTATTTCATACCTATAACATGAGCGCCTAGATAACTTATAACTAGCCCGCCATCTTTAAGAGTCCGCCATGTTTAATTTAAATTGTACATTAGTTTACCATACATTTTTCACATCTCCAAGGGACTAGAGACTTGAGAACATGGTGATGTTTTAAATATATAATCAAATTGATAAATTTACGAGTTCCTAAGATAAAGGATCTTAGCAGACACTGTCTGTCCCGGACAACAAAGTGATTTCTTTAAGGGTTCCATTTATAAAGACCAAATAAACACATTAACTCATTGGTTAGGTATTTTTCTACAAATATTTAATACTCATCACAATATTACTTATATGTATGCCACCTCAACCTTCTTTGAATTAAAACGTCTTCCATTACAACAGACAAAATTAACCAAACCGTCCACTTTGACGAGGGTGTCTCTAATGGTTTACACAAAAACTGACAGGTTTTTTTAAGCCTTAAATTCACCGATCGCTTTATTTCTGACATACGAGTGGATTGGATTTCCCGTTCTCATTAATTTTGTGTGAAGAAAAGCAAGAAAACTCTACTGCTACGTGACTGATCCCACTGTAGGTGTACCAATTCATTTTCTAAAAGTAGTCTCTCTAGAGGTCATAAATGGGAACGGAGGTATGAATTAGGGAAATATACATCTTTTAAGGAAATGTGTAAAGTATTCAATCGATTGCGCACCCCAATATATTATCCTCGAGATATTATAGTGGCGGCCAATCACAGCGGAGATTAACCATATGCGCGGGAGATATTATAGTGCACAAGTGTGTGCGCAGACACAGGTGCACTCTATGTTTCCTCATTCTCATACTCCGATGGGACGGCAATCTGACACGACCGGAGAAATATCAGGCGCAGGATCAAGCTTAACGTACTTTCCGAGGCACGGGGGTATCTTACCGCCAACTTCCAAACTCCGGTCTGCTAATATGAAATATCTAATGGAAAAACTCAATAACACTACTACTGCAAGATCAAGGGAGCCGTCAAATAGGCTGCAAACTTAGTTTGGCAAAATGGGACATAAATCACCCTTTGGAAATTTTCATCAATTCAGTATTAATGCAATGCAACTAGACCAAGACCCACTTCCTGAAATTGCCAATGTCTTCCTACATTTATTTTGCACATTAGAGGAGTAAAAACAACACAGACACCGCGATTAACCAGCTCTTTTTTGCGGATGGGAAATCATCAAATAATTTTCCCTGCTCTGGGTGGAGCGGGGGAAGTGTCAGACTCTTACTGACTAAAACTCATCCGTGATTTTCTTTTGCCTTTTGTGTTCCTGTGCCGCGGTATCTGTTTCGAACAATTCGCAACCCCTGCAGGGGTATGGTACTCCGTGGACCAGTCATATTGGGTAAGACTATGCAAATGTAGAAATATCAGCTGAATAACGAAATCACATGATTTTCCTTATTGCTACAATATGTTACGTCATAAATCTAATCACTCAACGGCAATGGTAATCGGTTTAATGCGATGTTTAAGATAGAAATTAATCGATTCTGTTTACTATTGCAGTTAGATGATTAGGTTAGCAGACTAGGTAGAGAGAATTCTTGCTATTTTCTTTTTAGGGTTCCGTACATCAAAAGGAAAAACGGGACCCTTATTGGATCACTTTGGTGTCCGTCTGTCTGTATGTCAAGACCCTTTATCTTGGGAATGCGTGCAGGTATCGAGTTGAAATTAAAACCATGTAATCAAGTCTGTGGTTCCTTGAAGTAGTAAAAAAAAACATATCTCTAAGTCTACGCAGTTAAAAGATATGGCCGTTTATATCGCAAGTTAACACTGCGTGCGCTTTTTGTGAACGCAACCACGAACGGTAAAGCCTAAAAAGAAGTGGAAACACCTACACGATCAACCTATAAGGAAAAACCGACATTTTCATTGTGTACATTATGTTCGTAAAAGATATAGAACCTGACATAACCTACTGAAATGCTTTTACGCCGCTACCACAAATCGGTCAGTACCACGACCATGTCAAGTCACTTTTTTTTATTTTTTTTCTGCGTACATAACTGTTGATATCCCATTTGCGGTTTTACTCTAAATATAGATACCAATATCTTGACTCTGTGGTTTTATTAGCAATTATAGTAATTATGCCCGGATTGTATTCTAATAGAATGGAATTGATAGCAGTCTTGTTTGACCTATTTTATTTACGAATATAGAACGCGTTCTATTTCGAATCTAGCTTGGCGTAAGTGATATTCTGTTTTTAGAGCAAGGGCTACAAAATCTAGGTGAGTAGGTTGCGAGAACTGTGACGTTTGGGCAAGAAAAGTTACCCTCCGATAATGGACAGATATTACATGCCTAGTATCTGTTTTTAATATTCAATTCTCTTATAAGTTTTCAGGAGGAGCTCGTGGACCATCTTCACGCTAAGCCGCGTTTGCCAAGGTTTGTTTGTGGATGGGTGACTAGGGAACCCATAATATCCTGAGGCTCCTGCGTGCCTTAGAAAGCACGCCGTGTCGTCACAGGTAGTCAGTGACCCGAAACTGACAATCAGTCTTACTAAGGGCTATCGAATTACCTAGTACCAACTAGATGGAGGTCACATACGTAGTTGTTCCATATAAAATACTAGTAGGTATTAAACTGCATTGAGAAGGTTATTAGAAGTAATTTTCCAGAACATTAACATTACCCAAAAATATTTTAATTATTTACTCAAAAATGTATCCAAAATATATCTCATCTAAACGATATGAGTAACTACACAAATATCAAATCAAATTAACAACTAATTAGCGACCCAACAAAGTCTAACAGATTTTTATAAGCAATTAAAATAATTACATAACGTATTAGGTACATAGTACACAATACAAACATAATCGAGGAAGCGAGCGCTGCTCTAAGTGACAATATCGGCTCCGTGTTATTATTTCGTTTAAAAAATAAATACTAAGTTTGTTACTGTGAAAACCACTGAAAACTTTAAAACTGTCTATAACAAGTGTGTGATAGTGTTATCTCGTGACTTACAACAATATTGTAAACAAAAAACAGCAAAACAAAAAGTGACAATTTGTGGTTAAATTCAAATAAATAAAACAGTCTGAAAAGCTATAATTTGAGTGAAACTTACGCTAATCATCTGACTTTCAAGCCTGTGAGTGAAAAAACGACAAATGTTTAGTGTGATTAACTGTTTAAGATCAAAAATTCATTAGAAAATATTTCGTTTTTAAGTGTGACAAACTAAAACATAAACAAAAAAATAAGAGACCAACCCACAATTTGAAAATATCAAACACGGAATGAGATCAAAAATTTCGACATTATTTCACAAGTTCGATTGGCCTAGTGGTCCGAGCAACAGATTGTAGAATCTTTGTGGCACAAGTTCGCGCCTCGCAAAGTGTATCTCTTTTTGAAATTATACAACTTTGACATCGACCTTTAATTACAACGAAATTCTATAATACGGTGTCTTAGGTAAAGTAGAATGGCAGAACACCTAAAACCCATTTGTTATAGCCCTATCACTACAGATGCTGAGATTCACACAAATAATGTGACGGTGAGAAACAAAAACAAGGCAGTTACTTCTACAAATATTTCCTTTGAAGTAGCAGCTGATTATTTGGAAAAGGAGGAAGAATATACATCGCTTACTTCATCACCTTTATGCGAGCTAAACCGTAGCTACACTGACTTATATTTGAAAGCAAATGACGATGTGAAAGAACTAAAAAACAGAATAAGACAACTAGAAGATAAATTAAAAATCGCAGAAAATGAAATAGAGAACTTATTATTAGAAAACAGTTCTCAAGCTCAAAAAATTACTGATTACAAACTAAGAATAGATAAATTGACACATATATGTACAAGCACATCATTAAAGAAAACTGTAAAAACGAAACAAAATAACCTTATTAGAACCAAGCTTGACTTTAGAAGTACACAAGAAACTCCTCAACAAATTGAAATTACCAAAACACAGTTGGAAGAATCAACCTTAGAACCTAGTGCTGTTCATTATGATTTGACATCGCAAATAACCACAGAGGGCACCACCAATCCACTGGCGGCAACTGACTCGTCAACACAACGTAAAATAAATTCTAGAAATGCTCATCCAAGTAGGTTATGTATAATAAGTGATAATAATGTTAATAATATATTAGGTATCGCAGAAAACACCTTTCCTACCGCCAAAATCTGTCACTACTGCATGCCTAAAGCAGGTATTGCTGAACTGCTTGCAACATTAGACAAAAAAATTGAAAATTACACTTTTAATGATTATTGTATGATTTTTTTAGGTGAAAAAGACTTTTTAGTCTCTCAGAATTATGAAGACTTGGTTCATCAAATAAAATGTAAAGTCGAAAAGATCCTTCATACGAATATTATACTCTGTTGCCCTAGTTTTAAGTTAAAGTGGAATATTAGTTTGTTTAATTATAGAATAGAAACTTTTAACCGTCTGTTGTACCTAAGTAACCGAACCTTTAAATATGCGTACACTTTTGATACTAATAAACAACTAGATTACACGCATGAAATGTTTTCTAAGCATACAGGCAAAGTTAACAATACTGCCATGGTCAATATCTTTGGGAACTTGAAAAACTACTTAGAGTTATTTAAAAACTCCTCATATGTAAATACCTGTAATAATAATGATTTTAATGTGATACAAGTATATAAAGACAGTGAAAAATCCCAGTCAAAACCAGGAACTATTCCTTATTATTTTAAAAAAATACCAAACCGACACCCACTTTTATCAAAAATTGTTTCAAATCATAACGTAAATGTTAACGACAGTGATTTTTTTCGTGAATAATGTTTTACCAATTTCGGTCTGTAAAAACATTTTCAGTGGAACCAACGATTTAAAAATTTTCCATCAAAATGTATGTGGAATAAGCAATAAAAAAACTGAACTCGAACTTTATATTGAAACCATGGGGAGCCATGTGGACTACCTATGTATATCTGAACACTTTTTAAATCCTCAATCTGCACAAGTGTTTAATATTTCCAATTATAATCTAGTCTCATATAACACAAGGGCAAACAAAAAAAGGGGAGGTAGCCTTATTTTGGCACATGAAAATAAAGAATATGAGAATGTAGAATTTGTTAAAAAGTTGTATAAAACGGACAGTTTCGAAATATGTGGGATCAAAGATTTTGATACAGGGTTATACCTCTGTTGTTGCTACAGAAGCCCTTACGATAAGAACTTCGAAAGTTTTATGTCTTGTTTAGAAAAATTGTTAGAACATTTTATTGATAAGAAGTGCATTATATGTGGTGATTTTAATATTGACGTACTTGTTGAAAGTAAAAAATCTTCAGAGTTTTTAAGCATTTTGACATGTTATAATTTTCGGTACCTTATAAATACTCCTACTTTTATTCGTTATAACACACGTTCCTGTTTAGATAATATACTGACAAATCTTTCTGATGAAGACATAGATCAGTGTTATGTTGACCACAATGGCTTGGCAGATGGTCATGGTGGACTGTTTTGCAATGTAGTTTTAGAAAAAATCAGTGAGAAATCTAAATCCACTGGAAAAGTTATAACAATCAAAAAAAGAATGTTTAATGAAAAAAATAGAATAGCTTTCAGAAGATGTATTAGTAATATAAATTGGAATAATATGGGAATAAATGGTTTTATAGGCTGTCTTGGAAAATCATTCAAAGAATGCTACCCAAAGAGGTCAATTAAGGTAAACCTACATAAAAACACAACAATTAAGTGGATTACAAAAGGGGTTAGAGTTTCCAGTAAGATGAAGAGAGTTCTATGCTCAGGTACTCTACGTAACGATAGTATAGCTAAATACAAAAACAACTACGTTCGCATTTTTAGAAGAGTAATTCAGCAAGCTAAAAGAGAAGCTACATTAAATCGTTTAAATAGTGCAAAAAATTTAACAAAAGAGACGTGGAAACTCGTTAATGAAATGACTAAGAAGACGAAAAATAGGCAATGCAATACTTTTATCCTAAAAGCGAATAATAAAGTGATAACTGATCCCCAAGAGGTCGCCAACCACTTAATGGATAGTTTTGTGTTCAAATCACAATTAGCAAGCAATCAAAAAGAAAGAGCAATGTCCTTTCTGGTGGAAACGACGAAAAGAGTAGAAGATAGTTTGACTTTTAAACCAACTACACCATCTGAAATCACTAAGATAGTTAGTAAAATGGTCAATAAAAAATCTAGTGGTTTCGATGACTTACCGATCTCTGTTTTAAAGGAAAATATAGACATAATGGCGACCCCTCTTTCCGATTTCTTTAATCAATGTTTCGAAAAGTCGATTTTTCCAGACCAATTAAAATTGGCTAAAGTACTTCCTGTTTACAAAAAAGGTAGTAAGACTGATGCCAAAAATTATAGACCCATTTCTTTGTTACCAATTTTATCAAAGGTATTCGAAAAGCTTATTAAAGCAAGACTGATGGTACATTTGAATATAAACAAAATCATTAATTTAAGACAATTTGGGTATCAAAAAGGCGTCGGCACCTCAGATGCGATAAACACTCTAATAGATGATATAGTTGACAAATTGAATGACAAACTGAAAGTGGCTGGGGTTTTTATTGACCTGAGCTCCGCTTTTGACACAATTGATTATGAATTACTTATAGGAAAACTTGAATATTATGGTATTAGAGGTAAATCCTTAGAACTTTTAAAATCATACTTGCAAAATAGGCGAATGTATGTCGAAATAAAAAGAGTCGATGAGGATACTCATGAAGTCGTCTATCCGTCCAAAATAGTCCAAATAAAACGTGGTGTGCCTCAAGGGTCCATCTTAGGACCAATACTATTTATTATTTTTACAAATGACTTGCTGAACTTTATGCAGCACGTTCAGCCTGGTGTAAACCTCGTAGTCTTTGCAGATGACACAAACATAATTTTTGGAGCAAATGACATAAAAGAACTGACTAAAAAGGTTAATAAGAGCTTGAAATACATCTGTGACTGGTTTACGGCCAATAATCTTTTGTTGAATTCTAGTAAAACCAACTCAATTTTATTTAAAACAACATCTCGTATTAATAACGAACTAGACGTACACATATCAGGTGACAAGATTAAATTAGTTGACCATGTTAAATTCTTAGGGATAAACATAGATAATCTTTTAAATTGGAAACAAGAGCTGAAGGAAATTGACTCTTCAATTTCATCAGCATGCTATGCACTTAGGACCCTCAGAGATGTTTTAGTTCAAAAGCAACTCACGGCTGTGTATTATGCACTGGTAGAATCCAGAATAAGATACAGTATCATGTGTTGGGGTAACAGTTACAGTTATAACTGCCAGAAGGCGTTTATTTTACAGAAAAGGGCAATTAGGACAATAGTAAGGATCTCACAACAAGACTCCTGTAAGAATCACTTCAAGGAACTAGGCATATTGACAGTACCAAGTCTATACATATTAGTAACATTGTGTAATTTTGCTAAGTATATTCATCAATATGAATCACAGGAGGAACGTACGATAAGAGAAAACACAAGAAGAAAGGATTTTAAACATAAAAAAGCACCGAATTTAAACATTGCCAAGCATTGCACCAGATACCAAGCAGTAGAATTATTTAATAGGTTACCATCACATTTGAAATTATTAATTTATAGCTTTAACATATTTAAAAATAATCTAAAAGCCTTCTTATTGGAAAAATGTTTATACTCTGTAACCGAGTTTATGTCAAATGATTTATAGTAGGTAGTTAAATCTAATCCAATCTACTAAATTATTAAGAATTCACACAGACATTGTTGGTTATATTTTTTTTACTTTTGACATACTATTTTATACATTATTTGACTTTTTATTTTAAAACACTTTGACATTAGGTATATTTTAATCAATTTGACATTTTATTTTAATCAATTTTACTTTATATTTCAATATTAATTTAACATTAGATTGTACTTGTCTTGTTGCTTACTTATTTAAATTTATTAATGCATGCAAAAAAAAATGTAATTTTCAACACAATGCAAATTGTTACGAATAAATGAAATGAAATGAAATGAAATGAAAATACTTCGCCCTTGAACGCACATTATATAAAAGCCTCAACACCTATTTATATAGCCGGCCACATTGTTTGCAAACAAAAAAATATATCAAATGAGGTTCTATAAAAAGGCTGCATGCTAATTCGTTTGGTCTTCAAAAATAGGTTAAGTAATTATGAGTATGTGTATGTGTTCATAATTTCATCGGATTATTCAACGGATGTAGTAGTTACAAAAATTAGGTTACAATCTGTATTTACACATTGGAATAAAATAAAAAGAAAACTAATTTAGCGAAATAAAACTTTAAATATAAAAGGCTTTGGGCTGTATGTAGTTCTTGTAATAAAATAATACTCAATACTCTATTATTCCGAAGTTACGGGTTGTTCGAAAGAGATACAAAGGCCCCGGAACATAAAGGGCAAAAGAAGGAACATGGGTAGGTTATATTCACTAAAAGTCTGACACCTCGCTCCGCCCAGAGGTGGGGAAGTTATTTCAGATTTCCCACCCATAAGAAGAATAAAAGCTCTGTTGTTTGAAGTGTATCCATTGAAAAGTGACAAAATCAACCAACTTAAAAGTTCAATTAAAATATAAAGGAGTAATTTATAGATTTAAGACTTGACTTAACTTGTTGACGTTGACACAAAGAAGCACACTTCGATCTATCTTTTCGCTCTTTCCGATCAAATAATTTAGCACTTCTCTGTAAAAGCAGGACAATTCTTAGAAGTGTATTTAGCTAAGCTGCCAACACTGATGAACTTATTGCTAAGAAAGTGTATAAAGATACTGCCAAGTTTCATAACACCTAGCTCTCTTTCAACTCCAAATTACCACTGACTATAGACAAATTACCGATCAATAGTTCACTAACAATCGGAAGTACAATAGGAACATAAACACTGTAAGGTCAATCATATCAATTTGTATGCACGTTGTGCGGTGTCTACGACCCGTGCCCATATGGTCCTCACAAATAGGCAGCGGTGGTGACAATGATCCATAAGATGAGGTCACACCATTGTTTGTGAATGTGCCGCTGTCATGTGATTAGTTCACGTGTGGTTTTGGTGGTTAGGTTTTGTTTGTATGTACCCACTGCCTTATCTAAAGACTGGAAAGGGAAGCCGTCTGGCGGCTAGATGGGTAGATGATATTGTTGTTGTTTTATTCGCGGAAATATCCTGTATGAGGCTGGCGAGCTATTGCTCGCCATGCATGCTGGGTGAAGTCGGGCTGTGGATGATAATGAAGACTGCCTTGTCAAACCTTTCTAGATTTTTCGACAAAACCCACACGCTCTGAGAGAATAAGTATTAACACAATCTTCATCATTATGAGCATTAAATTGTTTATTGCTGAAACCCAATTTTCTACCAGCGAAGAATAGATTCTTCAACAAGATTCACATTGACAATGTTAATAATATGTATATCCATTCTTAGTTGTGTCTTTTGCATCCAACTAATCCAAATCATCAATCTGGTGTATTTTCCTTGGCATGTCTAAACGAGGCTTTAAACATATATTTTATACGCGGAGATTTGATTTTGCAGATGGGAGTTAATCGAATAACTTCCCGCGCTCTGGGCGAAGCGGGGGCCAGTGTCAGACTTTTACTGACTAAACCCACCCATGTTTCTTCTATTGCCCTTTATGTACCGGGGCCACGGTAGCTCTTTCGAACAACCCGCAACCCCGGCAGGAGGTGTTCCCTCTGCTTTGCCGACATCTCTATAAGGCGCGCGTTGACACGGCTGGCATTATACCCTTGTTCTTTGATATTCCACACGGGTAACATTAAAATCCGATTACTTCTTAAACTAACTAGAGCTGCCTGCCATCATAACTTACCGACGACACTCGTCATGCATTTAAATTGCCTTCACGATTATTTTAATGTGATAAACGATCTTTTACAGTCTGAGATTTAATAAGTCTTCAATATTAATTTGCTCGATGGAAATTGAAACCACAGAGCGTCCTTCAACAGCACAATATGTAAATGTAACAAATGTATACGAACATTAACAAAAACAGTTGCACTGAATGAGATAATCTTATGGTCTCTGGCTATAAAAATTAACACCGAACTTAATTATGGAGTAACAAAGAGAGTTATTTAATGGTGACGAGGTAATGTCTGTTAGTCACGTTCAGTTTATCTTTCGAGCCATCGCTTAGGTAAGATAATTTCATAAGAAAGAGGTTGTTTTTTAACGAGGTGACTATGCGGTACCTTTGAAAATATTGACAATGACATATCTGGAAACATTTTAGCTCAGATGCAGAGAAAAAGAAAAGAATATGAAAATGTTTTAAATAAAATGAAGGAATTACGCAAAAGCCTCTTCTAAATCTACCACCCTTCATTCAAAAACTAGTACCTAACATATTGCTGCATATAAAGGTAATGTGATTAGCTCCATGATCTATATTCAACTATTCATGCAAATTAAGCATAACAAGACAGATAAAGTGGCTGTGATCATTATAACGGACACACTCATTACTTTATCTATCAAACATGGTATTAATCTATTTCTACAATAATTCAATGTAGTGAAAACTGGCAGAAAGACATACGATTAGTAAGCAACATTAACCGTCTGTTTACTTTATTTATGCAAATAATAATAAGTGTAATTATTTTATACAAGTATGTGTCAATGAATGATATAGATGCCAACTAATGGGACAAGTACCATCTTGTGTTACACCAATAATGTTTTTTTGTACAGTGGCATCGATTACGCTGGCCTAATAAACGTCATTGTCTAAAGCACGTGGGGTACATTGCACCACGGGAGACGCTCTGAGTGTCGGGTGCCGCGAGACGATTCCCAGCTGCCGTAGACGCGGTTTCATGGACGGTGATCAATGGTAGCTCACCGTCCGTCCAGCTAGTGACGACAGGCTGCGTCAGCGGCGCGTTCGTGTTCCATGCGCGCCTCAAAGAGATGTTAGCATAGCAGAGAGCGCCAGGGCCACTACCTGCCTGCAGAGTTGCGGGTTGTTCGAAAGGGACCGGCTCCGGAAAATAAAGGTTGGGTTTAAGACAGTAAAAGCCTGACAGTTCCCCCCCGTTCCGCACAAAACGGGGGAAGTAATTTGATGATTTTCCGTTCCTAAAAAGCTTTTATCCCAATAATATCACAGATATGTTACAAAAATAGTTTTTTTAATGATGACATAAACTGAAATTCTTGTTTCATATATTATTCATGTCACCACCCAGTTATCTGGAATTCTAAAATAAATATAATATTTTTTTCAATAAAACCTGTTCATATATAAACTGTTAAAGGTCAAAACTATGTAAATATGAATGCGTTAATGATGTATTCAGTCTTTAATATTAATCGCAACTTGCATATTTAGTTACGTAAAACCAATACGATGTTGAATAAATATTATGTTCACTGTAACACTAGATAGGTACTAATAACATATGATATTATGTCAGTTATGATTGCAACAAGAAATAGAAGGATCACAAACATTGTTTTATACGTTAGTCTATGAAGTGACTAATAGGTACTAATTGCATTCTAACTGTTGTCTAATCTATGGTAAACTGCTCCATTAGTCTCGTGGTCGTAAGCGCGACTGCTAGCACGGAGTCCTGGGTTCGATTTCTGGGTCGGACAAAAAATGTTATTGGGTTTTTCTATTAGGAATTTCATAGCTGCAGCAGTCCGGAGTTTGGAAGTAGGCGGTAAAACACCCTATACGCCGTATGCGGTATGCCTCAGTAAGCCGTTAGTCCTGCGCATGAGCTCTGGTCGTGTCAGATTGCCGCCCATCGGACTATGAGAATGAGGGATTAGAGAGTGCACCTGTGTCTGCGCACACACTTGTGCACTATAATATCTTCCGCGCCAATGGCTAATCTCCGCTGAAATTGGAGAGGACTATATACACTTCTGGACACATCTATTGGCCCACCTTAGAGTTTAGGTTTCGATGGCCCCTACCGAAATATGATTGCTAGATTGAACAAAAACTGTTGATGCAGTTTTAAACCTGATACATTTTACCATCTTTTTCGATCGTATTGTTTTAAATTTGAATTCAGAATACCATACGACATGGAGCTACGCCTAACAAGTCGGATATGCGCCTTGTTAAAGGCAATTGATTTTTGAATAAAAAACATGTTTTATCAAATAAAGGTTTAATTTAATAACGCGTGTTGCCTCCATGGGCATCTACCACAGCTCTCATACGATTAGGCATAGAGTTTATCAACCGCTCTATGAAATTTTGAGGGATCATCTCCCATTCCTCTTCTATGGCAGTTTTCAACTCCTGCATCGTCTGGGCAACTGGCTGACGAGCCCTAACACGTCTTTTTAGCTCGTCCCACATGTGCTCAATAGGGTTCATGTCTGGGCTTCTGGCTGGCCAGTCCATAACTGTGATGTTCACATCCCGAAGATATTCCCTGACGATGCCGGCCGCATGGGCTCTTGCATTATCATGCATAAAAAGGAAATTTGGGCCCACATAGTCCGCGTATGGCATCACGTGAGGTTCTAAGCACTTACGAATGTACCTTTCAGCATTTAATGTTGGCAGCCGTGGTCCTGTAACAACCTCAAGTTGAGTTTTGCCGCTCGCGGATATACCGCCCCAGACAGTCCATGAGCCACCGCCATAAGCAACCCTCTCTTCACAGCAGCATTGTGCGAAACGCTCTCCCTTACGTCGGTAGACCTTCTTCCTTCCATCATTGCCATGTAACACAATTTTAGACTCATCAGAAAAGAGTACACGGCTCCAATCTTGCTGTGTCCAATTTAAATGACTGCGTGCGAAATGAAGGCGCGCTGTTCGGTGGGCTCGCGTTAGTTTGGGCCCATTAGCTGGCTTGTGTGGTACCATATCGCGTTCTTTTAACCTTCTCCGAACAGCTCGAGCGCTTACAGATACTCCGTGGAAGTCGCGAAGTTGGTTTTGTATCTCAATGGAGGTAAGGTGACGATTTCTCAAGCTGGTCGTCACGATGAATCGATCCTGCCTTTCAGTTGTGACCCGAGATCGTGGCCTTCCTTGGCGACGAACAAAGCCGCCAGTCTCTAGGTACCTCCGATAAACATTTCGGACCGCAGATCGACTTAAATTAAGTTGAGCACTCACGTTTCTTTGGCTGTGTCCGGCCTGAATAAGTGCCACAGCTTGGGCGGCAATTTCAGGTGAAGTATCCATAGATTATTGATAGAACCTCACCTTAATGTTAAGAATAAGTAATGTTTGTTGCAAAACCAAAGATATCAATCACTTTTTCAAGAATTAAATCCAAGTAAACCAATAAAACCTGATTTTCTTAGTATTCGATTGTTTGATATCAACAAACAGGCTCCAAATTGTCTTTTGTTTCTTTAAATTCTGTGTTCGAAATTCAAAAAAAGACTATTGAATGAAATTGTGAATGTGCCAGGTTAAAAACTGCATAAAAACTTTTTGCTCGACCTAATATAAAATTTTAGCTAGGACCAAACGAAACTGAAAATACAAGGTGGGCCAATAGATGAGTCCAGAAGTGTATAATCTGTGGTCATCTTGAGTGCAGTGCTTTGACCGCGGGGAAATACAGCGATCCAAGACCTTAACGAAAACTTTAAATCAAATTTTGTTATCAATTATGTAATTGTAAATTGAGTGGGCGCAATCAAGTCTAGTTATTATACTTCTAAAATAAGGTCATTTAGCGATTGCAGAAAAGTCCCGTGCTTTGGTTGTGTTGATGACTGTGAACAATGTAATTATATTGTTTCCCCGCACCCCAGACAGAGGTGTCGGACAGACTACTCCGTCAACCCACGGAAGCGGACTTCCATTGAGGCTTTCCACGCGTTACGTTACGCATATTCTGGTTATATATCTGAAAGTTTGAATTAAGATTTTTGTTAGTTTGAGTTTCAGTCAATTATATTTAGTACAGGGAAAATTACAATCTTAACAATATTTTTTATTTTTTTACGTATGGCATCTCGTAGTTCAACCTATGAGGTCAATTATCCTTAGTAGGTCAATCCGGCTTCCATCCAGGGCAAAAAAACTAGAAAAATAAGCGACTGCATGCTAAGGACATCCAATTTTAACAGACGTAAGCACATTATCAATCATTTATAGGCGTAGAGGAAGGAGATAGTGTGACTTGACGATCTGGGTGAGTTCCTTCAGAATTGGAAGAAGGTCACGTGATGTAGCGAGTAATGGAAAAAGTAGAGGGAAGCCTTTACCCAAAAATAATATCTATACAGAAAAATACCAAGAACTATTTATTATTACAAAATTTCCAATAGCATCATTAAACACTTGAGATATGACGTGTCGGTCGTTTGTCTAATATGCAATAAATCGTCATAAAAATTAAAATGTACCACATATATTTGTGTTGAAATGACTTCTCAGAAATGGCGGGTAGTTGTGAATTATCAACATTTAGTTGTGTTGGTCTTAATTCATCTTGTGACGTGGGTGCACATCTGGACGCTAAGCACTGTTTACATTAAACTAAAATAATAATTATGCTACGAAACCTTTTTCTTTATTTAGAGAATAAAGATGCCATTAAAATAAAAAAAAAATCGACTGAGAGCGAGCCGGACTTGCGCACCGAGGTAAACTGGCGACATAAACGCCCGTATCTTTTGACTAATGTAGACTTGTAGGGATTTTTACAGCTCTAAGAGACGACATACTTGAGTAGTAGTTTTAATTTCAACTCGATACCTTCACGCGTTCTCGAGATAAAGGGTCCTGACTGACAGAAAGACAAAGTGATTTTATAAGAATTCCGTTTTTCCTTATGAGGAACGGAACCCTAAAAATGACATTTATATCACGACGGATTGGCTGCGTGAAGGTTGATATGATATAAAATAACTAACTACTAGGTTATTGAAAAAATGGGTCAGTATTTGTGAATCATGTAGTTCTACAAACACTCGATAAATGACACCGAATTGCACAAAAACAAAAGCATATCGAAGCACTCGTGTGGCTAGGAGGTAAAACCTCCTTATCGCAATTAATCACATTTATTGTTTTATTTACGGACTAATTATCACACACTTTTGAGGCGCCACAAGTGATTTTAATAATAATAGTAGGTATCCGTCTAATAATTTATTAATACTTAAGGAAAACATCATCAAAATTAGCTGCAATTCACAATGCATTTTTCCTTATTAAAACAGAAATTCTGCAAACAAAAGATCCAATCGAAGATCTATTAAGGAAAATCATAGGCTGTATTGTCGACGAGAAAAATAAGTTTTGAACACAGGTATTACCAAGCAGTTGCATTAGATTTCACGAGACTCCATGACGTCATATGCCTAGCCTTTTCACAATTTAATTGAGGTCGCCTTCCAGTCTAATCGGTGCAGCTGAATATTAATATTTTACATGGAGCGACTCTCAACCTTTTTAACCTTCAAGTCAAGTTAGTACTTAGTTATATGGCACCCCTTGATAAAACTAGTTGTCAGTTTTCGGAACGCTGACTACTTGTTATGACTGTCAAAGATCTTCAAATGACAGCTGGGATTTTGGCTTTACGTGCTTTCCGAGGCACAAAGGAAACTCAGTAATACAGAAAATGGACCAATCAATTAGCGATCAGGAAACTTAACGAACAGTATCATACCAATTCAGTTCTATAAAGCAGCTTTTGCAACATGAAAGACCCGGAAAATTATTAAAACAAGTACTAGCAGTATCTTGTTAATGATCTTAATAGGTTTCTACCAATATTGATTTGAGACACTGTCCTCAATGACCAGAGCGCAGCTATACACGCGATGATGTCAATAAATTTGTTTTAGTACCAATTATGACTGCTAAGCGATTTGGTCTTGGGATATCTATGGTTTTCCTATAGTGATTTTTTTTCGGCCTGGTCTAGAGGTTTTATATCTTAACTAAAGCCGAATGCTGGCTGGTTGGCCATGATGTTCCAATACTTAGGTCGTTTTAAATAAAGAATTAGAAAAAAAGGAAGACTAGAGAATGGCGTAGGAAGTGTGAGATGTCTCTTTAAAATATTATATATACAATCTTAAAAGTGTTTTATGTGCTTTAATTGTAGTAATTTAGCGCATATCTTACAGTACGTTATTCGTTCTCTATCAAATTAGACTTAAAATGGCACGTCTATCTTCTTACACTGGCTTGATGTTACTTAATGATTTGTATGAAAAATGCCTTTAAGTCTTTTAAGTCTAACAAGGCGTAATGGCTCAGAAGGGAGAAGACCTATATTTAGCAGGGGGTAGAGCAACGCAACCAATAAATATGATAATGAACATAGATTTTTTTGACATAGGAAAAATATCGCTTCGACACAGCGTTGCAACGCATTCTAGGATATGGAGTTAGTGCGTAAAGTTACGTAATACAAACTAGTTTCGATCACGTACAGGCTCACAGTTGCAACTGGTAACCATATCCTATGCAGCTAATTAAATATTATCAGAGATTGACTCATATCAATCTTACGTTGACTTAGCTTTTTTTTTCAGAGGAAAACTTAAAAGTTTTATACAACCGGTAAGGAACTGCTAAGGATTATGGCGGAAGTTTTAGTTTAAGTCTATCCATTGTTTGTATGTACCAGAGAAACAAATAACGAATAATTACGCATTAATTCACGTCATAAATTCACAAAAAAACTAACCCTCCTTCAAAGAGTAGCGTAAGAGTAGAAAGTTCTAGAAATTACGTCTCTTAAAAGATACTTTGATGATGTTAATCGACAAAGCCAAACATTCGTAGTTTAATATAGATTTTACTTGGCTTCTGTTGTGAAGCGGAAGACTGCACAAGGCAAATAAAATAAATAATATAAATCAATCAAAGAGTGTGATAAGTCATTATCTTATCAGCATTGTTTTTTATTTACATACATCGCATATGCACCAATTATCTAAAGAACTACCTGATGAACTTTATAGTCACACCAATAAAGATACAGAGATACGCCATAAGCGGTTGTAAAGTTTGTACTGCACAAAAACAATTGTTATTTTGCAACTACAAACTGGAATTTTTGCATAAAAGTACTAAATGCAACTAAGGAAAATACCCGAAAAGAGGTTTTTACGACATCCTACTATTAAAAGGCACCGCAAGTAATTATTATTAACTTATAGGTGACGTTATATCCGCAATTGGCTACAAAACTTAAAGAGATTATTTCCCTCTTGTAATGTTGTAATTATTATATTCAATCAGTATTGGTTTTTATATTTATCTTAGCAGCAAAATCTATGGCATAAAAACGCTTGAAATGAATAGAATTTTCAACGACGAAAACGACGTAGTTTTAACTAATATTAGTCGTAAATAATATTACGTTTTGTTGCTCGTGATTGTAAAATGTTTTTTTTTGTATTCAATCACTATTGATTGCAAAGTCAATATTTATTTAAGTAGCAAAATCTATAAAATATTAAAAAGTTTGTAATGAAAATAATTTTCAAATACAGGAAGTTTTAACTTATATTAGTAGTAAATGAAAAAATATCGAATGCCTCTTTAGATTTACATCCCCGTATAATAATATATCAACACTTGGCAAAATTCAAAAGATCAAAAAATCTGTTTCTACATTGAGATGCGTCTTATTATATCGTTCAAAAAGTTAAAATTTTCACCAAAGTAGGAGAAAACCGTCGTTGAAGATAAGTCGCTAAGTGTAGGTATAACATTTTCTTGCTCGTGACTGTAAAATGTTTTTTTTGTTGTAAATATCACGTAATTATACTTTAATGATCAAGATAGGGCAAAATATTTGTTTTGAGAGAACTCAAAAGTTTATAATTATGTGTTGAAATGTTATTTACGGAAGACATCTTACCGCACAGTTTAATGGTAATACATCAATGTAATAACAACACTACCAATTAATCTTTATTTATGGAATAAATTATAGTCACCAAGGTTCAGATTTTCTTTAATTAATCATAATATTATTAATCATAGGTACTATAGACTTTGTTGAATAAATGTGAAGAAATATACCAAAGAATGGTGACCTACTGCTGTTAGCCGCAGACCGCCAATGTAACCGCATATCGTGGGTTTCCCGATTAAATGGAATTTGACACAAAAATGGAATACTGGTAATTTTATTGAGATCACGCCATGCCACCGTACCATATAACCATGGTCATCATCATTTTCCTGCCCTTGTCCCATTCTATTTGGGGTCGGCGCAACACGTTTTCTTCTTCCATTCTCCCCTATCAGACGTCACTGCATCATTTACTCCTTTCCTTAATACTGAAGTCAAATAGTGTCATAAGAGATTTTTCACAAGATGCTGAAATATTGCGAAATAACTTTCATGCTCAATAAACTATGTTTTGAAAATAAATATTTAACAATAAATAATGATCTTCTGCCCAGACTATTTATTTTTCATTAATACAATATACAATGTTTCTAATCTTTGCAAGAGCAAAGATTGAAACAGTATTCATTTTTAAGCTATTGCATAGCTTCTATCGCGGGCCTTGAGCGCGGGGACCGAATCCAGAAATTCCGTAACGAAAAAAAACCCTAACCCTAAACTCCGACGGGCACGGAGGTGTGGCTTGAAGGCCGTGCATTGTCTAACGTCGTTTACACAATACGGTCAGTTATTTCAATTCCGATTCTAATGTTCTAATAGCGTGTTTGGTAGAGAATCGGATAGTCAATCGACATTACGCTGGATCACACCCAAAGTCTTGTTTTTCTTTTTGCGACTTCTTTTCATTGGAAGTACTTTTTAAATATTATATTTAGTTTTTTTATTCATTGTCTAAGTTGATAAAAAAAATGTTTCTTTTTGCGACTTCTTTTCATTGGAAGTACTTTTTAAATATTTTATTTAGATTGTTTTTATTTATTGCATAAGTTGATAAAAAATGCTATGCAATAGCTTTACCGCGGCAGTCCCCGAGTGCCACACGTATTTTTTTATTTAAGTTTGGTGGGCTTTAACCTATTTCGTGGGATAGAAGCAGAACTGTTCATCCTTTCATAGAGGCTGAGTGTGTGTCCCAGCGCTGGGAAACAACTCCGTTAAGTGTCGTGGTTAAGAGTGTTAACCAAAAATATATATCCAACTAGTAACCGCTCCAAGCTTCGGTGTGGGCCAGTTTCGTCCAAAAACGCGTATTTCAGCTAACTTTGGCTGAGCTCGTTCTTCGTGATCGACTTTAAATTATCCTTACTATTATTATAAAAGCGAAAGTGAGTTTGTTTGTTACCTCTTCACGCTTTTAATGGCTACACCGATATTGATGAATTTTGACACAGAGATAGTTGGGAACCAGGAGACGGACATAGGCAATTTTTATTTTTAAAAAGTGGGATGTGAGGGAGAAAGAGGGAAGAAAAGGGAAAACTAATTCGTTGCTATTACAAATCAATAAGGCGCAAGGGGAACTGTGTTACCCCGAATTTAACGCGAGCGAAGTCGCGGGCAAGAGCTAGTTATTAATATAAATAGATAACTATATTTGCTACATACTTAATTATTGTTTTGTATGGAATAGCAATAAATGAAACCCGTTTTTTATGAAAAACAGTGTTAGTTCTCCTTCTATAACATTTCATTTAATTAATAACACGGTTACCCACAGGCACACAAAGATCCAAATAACAAACTATTGACATACTTTCTTCATATCAAACTGTTGCAAGTGATTCCTTTTATCTGGAAAGTTTACATAACGTTATCAGTATATGAATTTCAAGATGTTTGTTGACTGGTTACTGGAATAGCATTTGTGAAATTTCAGTTAAAATAACCGACTAAGAAGTAATAGGCCTTTATCAAATGAAAGCATTTCTAGGAATTAAAGTAAAAATCTTTGTTTTTCGATCTCTTCAATGTTTAAGTGAATCGGTTTATTTAAGGCAAGCGTGGTCCACTCTAGGCCGCATCCACGATTCTCATCAGGCGAGTTGCAACCAAACGGAAAAAGCATGTACCTACCTATTTAGTGTAAAAATCATGGACAGTCTTCTTTTAATATTTAAAATTCTCGTATCACAGTGTTACTTACCATACTTCTCCGAAACGGCTGGACTGATTTGAACGAAATTTGGTGTGCATATCGGGTAGGTCTGAGAATCAGCCAATACCAACGGTCAACGGCGCGTTCGTGTTCCACGATCGCCTCAAAGAGACGTCCGCAAAGCAAAGGGGCACGCCAGGGCCACTGCTTGCCTGGGTTATGAGTTGTTCGAAAGAGATACCGCGGCCCCGGAACACAAAGGGCAAACGAAGGAACATAGCTAGGTTTTACTCTGACACCGTCTGCTTCGCCCGTAGCGGGAGAAGTTATTTTATGGTATTTCATGCGTAAAAATTAAAATAGGGAGTACCATTCGAGTATGCACGCAAAATTAAAGTAATACAAGCACTACCGTATTACTGAATAGAGCTAATGCATGCCACGTGTAGACCAAGATAACAGACGTTAATGCTCAGGTGAGTATGGCATGGTCATTTATCAATTGTATCTTGATCCTTCCAGAAAACAGCACTCAAGTTATAAAAGCTATTCTCATGCTTGTTTATGTTCATATCTAGATAATAAAACTCAACTCGCCTTTTCTTTTAAAGTGGTAAATAGCTAGTGGTAAGATCTTTCCAATTAAAAAAGTGTTTTTTTTTTTATTACAAAATAGGGTAGTTTCCAGGGTCAAAGTAATTACATTGTGTCAAAGTAATAACGTCACTCGTTGCCAAAAAATGCAGCAATACGTGACGTCACACGTTACTTTAATGGGCTCTATCTTTGTCATTTTTATTCTAATTTACAATTTAAAAAATACGTGTCCCTTATTTTTGAATAATCTAAAAGCCGGACTAATATTTTTTTTGTAAACTAGCCTATTGATAGTAGGTAGGTAATTAATACTCAATTATAATCATTTATAAGATCACCTGAGGCACTTGTTGATCTATGAATTGCATCACTCAGCGGAGTATGAGTGTCTGAATTTTGAGCTAAACACGTTTAAACTCTTTGACATCGATAAAAAGAAGTTAATATCCTATCAGAGGGTTGGCCTTTTTTTGGACAAAGAATTAGCATTGCCATTCAACATGGCAAAGCTGCCAGCTTCTTTTTCTATTATCAGCGATGTGGATAAATTTTTGACGCCCTGTAATTGTTTTCCCTTTTTAGGACTTGTACTGTTTTTTTTACAGTTGCACTTAATTATTATAATAATAATAAATCAATTTATTTCAGGCAACAAAGGCCCAAACATTGTATACTACCTATATACAAATAATCTCATCTTACAAAATAAACTAAAACATATTATTATTTAAAATTAAAATTAGTGCACACGAAGTGACGGCGTCGCGCGAGGTCGATATCCTTCCACCTTGTATATTGCATTTACATCAAACATATCCTATCAATTGGAATATTTATCGCATTAATGCAGATAAGGGAAATGTAATGTGACAGTTCATTATTAACAGAAATTGAAGGTGTAATTTGTTAGTATAGTTACTAGTTAGTGATCAACCCGCACTGGTTCTGCTCTGCGTGGTAGACTATACCCCACTCTGTCATAAAGAGGAGGAATATTTGATCGCGCTAATCGCAGGAGCTACTG
This sequence comes from Ochropleura plecta, assembly GCA_905475445.1. Classification (NCBI taxonomy): domain Eukaryota; kingdom Metazoa; phylum Arthropoda; class Insecta; order Lepidoptera; family Noctuidae; genus Ochropleura; species Ochropleura plecta. Next base: position 11,239,929 of record FR997731.1, on the reverse strand, counting down.
GGTCGAATTGAAAATATATTTTGGTGTTGTATAACCCATTTATCGAATTCTTTTCATTTTTAAACGTTGCATCAAAAACGATTTCGGTTTCGGCCGAAACTGAGACCAGGGCCGAAAGTTCGGTGACCTCTGGTCCTCTTAGCCTTTGTCACTTGTAAAAAGGACCTCAGAAGACTCCTGGAAATGATATTACGAAACGCAGTCACGACCCTATTGATAAAACAAGGATAACACCTGACAGGGCAAAAACAAATACCTGCTTACAATACACGCATTTCATTGGGCACGTATTTATATATAAATGGTTTACGAGCTAATTTGAATGCATTGTATCGAATCCAATAAAATAAACAGCACTTTTATTGACATGCTTCAATATAATAGGGACAATAAGACATTGTTGCATGGTTTTATTTTGAAGGCTCTTGGAAACGTATTATTTATGAATATAAATTAACTAGCTGTCTTGCGCGGTTTCACCCGCGTCTTTTCGGCTGCCCCGCTCTTGTGAGTAGTACTGTGATTTATTTATGTATTTATTTATTACAGCATGGAGAACTTACAGCTTAAAAAGAAACATAAAATGAAAAAAGAACCATAGACAACAGTAAGCCAATTACAAGTCCTCACGTATAAGTACCAGACTAAAACTTCAAATGAAACGTGAGCACAAACCGCACTTTACACTTTAACCTAACTTAATCAAAGGTTACATTAACAAAGTCAAATATATAGGCTAAACAAATAGTTGACTGAAACTGTTTAGTTTGCAGTAAAATGCAAAATGATGTACACACTACAGAAGAATATTGAACATAATAAAAAAAAAAACAAACAAACAAAACATAAAAAACTTGAAGGTTAAACTACAAGCAGCTGGTACCTGCAATCAGGAAAGGGGAACTGTGTTACCCCAAATTTAACGCGAGCGAAGCCGCGGGCAAAAGCTAGTATTGAATTAATATAATCACTTCGGAATTAATACGTCAAACACGTGTATTATAATATCATGTATACCAAGATTTTTTTAACCAGAATCTTGTTAAGGCAATAAAATAATTTCTGTTTATTACCATAATCAAATCATTATTAGATAGACACAAGGTCATTTACTTCATACAGCTATTTTTACGAACTAAATGATGAGAAGATTTTGTAATTGTGTATGAAGCTTTAATGATCATCGTTAAATAGGTTGTTTTTTCATCTCCTTGGCATATAATAATAAAAAGAATCCTACTATAATATTATAAATGCGAATGTTTGTGGGGATGTATGAATGTTTGTTACTTTTTCACAACAAAACGACGGAACGGATCTTGATGAAATTTGGCACAGAGGTAGATTATAGTCTGGAATAATGCATAGGATACTTTTTTTTTGATATCATGCAGGTGAAGCCGCGGGCATCAGCGTTTGCATATTCTGGTCTAACTTATCTGTTATGATTGAAATAAGGTCCTTGGAAGGATTTTGGGGAGGTTTTTTAACCAGTAAAGTAAAAGTTCAAAAATAATATTATAACGTAACCAGAGAGGTGTACCTACTGGGGTGCGGATTGTCCCGGGGTTGCGGGTTATTCGAAACAGATACCACGACCCCGGAACATAAAGGGCTTTAGAAGGAACATGGGTGGGTTTTATTCAGTACAAGTCTGACAGTCCCCCCCGCCCCGCCCGGAGCAAGAGAAGTTATTTGATGTTTTACTATCCGAAAAAAAAGATGAGTACCTAAGAGTACAGCCACATGGGACGTGACTTTTTTTGAGGTGAATAATCATGTTTACTTTAGAAACCAAAGTTACTAAAAAAAAATAAAGTATTTAAAAATTCTGCTTAGCGAAAATAATACGGGGTGTGGAACGTATTAAGTAAACTAAACATTAAAAACTGTGATTTAAAAAGAAAACTTGTGAAAAAGTTGTAATTTTGTCCATCAATATCTCTGTAACGAGAAGTTTCCCAAGTATATAGGTCTAGAATAAAAATCCTTAAACACCCTTTATGTATACGTAATAGAAATTAAAAGAAATAATAATAACTAATCTAATCTCACATCCACTTAACAGATGAGTTAACACCCAAAATAAGAAAGACGCAAAAAACTCTATGGTCATAAACTACATAACAAATACAGATAATTAAGAAGATAAGAAGATAAGCCATAATAAGGGAAACCACAACACTAAATCTTAATCCCACACTCAACATTTTTCCCCTTCCATTGGTCCACAAGATTCTTTATACCATGTTCAAGTTGACACGTTACTTGTCTATCTGTGATACAATGATAACAGAAGATAATATGTTTGATAACAAAACAATAGAGATTCCACCAAAGTGATAAATTCAACTGTTTACCATTTAACAAGTGCATTAAACGTGATTGCAAAGGATTATTTAATTGTACGTAGTATTGTTGTATATCTGCAGGAGCATCTATTTTTTAATATGAGAATTGTTTTGTATAATTGGCTGCTGGTGTCTATTTCTTATTTATAATGTAACTGGTATATGTTAAGACCAGCTTCCTTAACTTGAAGGTTCAGGGACTACTAATCAACATCGATTTGATTTTAATAACATTTTTATGGTAAAGGAAAACTTAGTGAGGAACATAATGTCATATTCATTCTTCCGTCTCTATCCGAATGTATTTGGAGCTGTCGTAGCATGTCTTTTTCTTCCATCATCACTTTCCTGACCTTGTCCTATTCTATTCGTGGTCGGCCCAACACGTCTTCTTCTTCCATTCTCTCCCTATCAGACGTCACGGCATCATTTACTCCTTTCTCCTTCATATCGTTTGTTACACAATCCATCCAGCTTTTTTTTGGCCTTCCTCTCGCTCTTCGTCCATCAACATTCAGATCCATCGCTCTTTTAGTCACATGTCCTTCATCCCTCATTACATGTCCATACTCCCTTTCATTGTTTCTGTAACAGGTGCAACTTTCAAACTTCCTCTAATATACTCATTCCTTACTTTATCCATTCTTGTCACATCACACATCCATCTCAACATTCTCATCTCCGCTACATTGAATCGTTTTTCATCCACCTTTTTACAGCTCAGCATTCCTTCTTCTTCCACACTCCCTTATTGCGTCATCGTCATCTCATCAGACAACTCTCTTCTTGCCATATCATCCTTCATACAGTCAATCCATCGTTTCTTTGGTCTTTGTCTACTGTTACCTATACCCATCCTCATTTATTGTTAACACTTTCCTCACGCCATTTTCCTTATTCTTAACGATCGCAAAAGGGGGGGGGGGGAGGCGGTCTGCCTCGCTTGGACGATAGAGGCGATCCACGATGGCGACATCTTGCATCCGGCCCTGGTTCAGGCCATGGTCCGGAGCGAGAGTGAATGGGAAGCAGTCACTTTTATCTGCGAACTAGTTTTACTAGCGAAGGCGAAGGAGTAAGTAAGCAAGTTAATTTTATATTTAGATTGATAAATTGAACAACTGAAAATCTGTTCTATGTTAATTTTGTTACAATAAAACTGTGTAATAAATTATTCAGACGTTTCAAATTACAACTTATGTGCCCCGTAATAAAATGCAAAATAAGTATAAAAAGTGACGTCAAAATGCTTCAAAGAACTGACCATGCACCGGAACGTGAGTTACTTTATTCTATGCAGAGATTATCTTAATATTCTATAACACAATGATCGAATAGATACATTTACTTAGTAGCGACCCGTGTTGAATTATTTATGTACTAAAAGATGGACTTGCCACGAACTGAGACAAAGATATAAGAGGGATTTGACGTCATTAGCAAACAAACACGGAACATCCAAAAACTGTGGTGTTAGCTTGTTAGCAGTTTTATTGCAGTCGTACTAATTTCACGAAACTCAATATCCAAACATAGAGACCATCATTCAACAAACTGAATCACTGGAGTTAAAACGTTCAACGACCTCAAAGTAACAGATTTATTAAATGTATGCAGAAATGTAAATGGATTGTGATATGCTTAATTCATTGAGTTGCTTCATTAAGCTGTTTTCACGCTAATATTAAAAAGGTAAAAGTTTGTGTGTGTGTGCGCTCTGATGGTTTAATAGATTGTATGACTTCTAGTATGTTGATTTCTGATACCCCATATTAACACATAGGCTTTTTATTCCAGTAGTACAATCCCGTGGGACAATCACCGAGGCTCAAGTGGGCGAAGTCACGGGTATAAACAAGTCATATTTAAAGACAGCGGATTGTGTATCAATAAAATGTTAACCTGGGCAATCAACCCAGCTGTGTCATCATCAACGTCTTACATCGGACCAAAGCTGGAGCCATTGTTGCCCAATTACACGTCCGTTATTTTTTTTTGACAAATTGTTGCCAGCAACCCCGTTATAAATCTAGTTAATACTAACAGAGATATTTTTAAAGGACTCGGTTATACACGAAAATTGGCACACGACTATATAAATATTCAAAAAGCTGCATACATAAGTGACACCAGTCTAAGCCTGAACCTCAACCTATAGATAAACAACTAACAAATCGTATGCGGAAATGCAAATGTTATGTGATACGCTCAGCTGATTGAGTTGATTTAATATGGCATACCTATTATCAGTATAAATCTCAAGTATGGACCATAAGTGTAGGTTGTACCATAAACACGTTTTTCTAATCATGTTTTCAAGCACATGACACAACACCTCCCACAAAGTTATGATGCTTCGCAAATTACCGATGAGTCTAATTGAGACCTGTGTCTTCCTATAACGTCCAATGATTACTCAGAGATTGAGCTTGCAATTGATTTTCGTGTTTTGCAAAGTGGAACTACTGATGAGAATAATGAAATAGAAGTCGAAACACGTTTTAAAGGCTTCATTATTATAATTTACTGTTTTGGTTTTACATAAGCAAATCTTAGATTGAATCACTTTAAATAAACAAGTAAACTTGTTTAATACACTTGATAATAAATAATTTGTTTTATTTCTATAGCTTTATGATAGCAAAAAAAAATTGCAAAATGATTTTTTGTTTCACCTGAACTCAACCCATGTTATTTCAGGCTTCATTTCACAGTTGACATTCAAAGCACAAGAAACCTAGGTGAGTGCATGTCCCTATCGACATTCCCTCCCGTCTGGAAGGGTGACTCAACCCTTCAATTATTTATAACCCCTCTATGCACTAGGGGACGAAACACAACCTCATATTGACTGAATGCCGTTCACTAATCCGTCAAGTTTATGCATTTTATTTTGCAAATTACTTACTGATTTTACGTAGTTTGTGTTATTTTAAGTTTTAAAGGGATATGAGTATCATGGTGGAAATTTCTTCACCATCAATAGAAAGAGATGATTTTCCGATCAGAGGGGTGTTGTGTATTGTGGGTTTTTTCTTAATTGCCAGTCGCAGTTAACACTGTAGCGCGATTCAGAATTTTTATGTTCGTATCTCATTTGTTTTATGCCATAGCTTGCGCTGTAGTACTTTTTTATAATAACAGTCTGCCTTAGCTCGTGGCCGAATAATAGCAGCCGCTCTGATCGATCTTAACGTTAAGCCGCGCTTGCCAGGGTGGTCTGTTGATGGGTGGTCACCCGTTACATACCGAGTTTACCCCGTGCGCAGAAAGCACGTTAAGATATTGGTCTCGGCTGTCATTTGTAAATCTTTGACAGTCGTTACATATAGTCAGTGCCCCGAAAGTCTGATAACCAGTCTTACCAAGGGGTATCGTATTACATGGGTTGGAGATTAACTGGGTTGTGGAGGTCAGATAAAATACTGGTATTCAGCTGCATCTGGTTAAACTGTAAGTCGACTCGAAGATAGTTTGGAAAAGGTAAGAAAGATGATGAGTTTGCCTTAGGATCATTTGTTTATTGATGTAGTTTCTAAGCTTAGAGACAACTATAGCAAGGAGTATTGAACTTCATCTACAGAAGTGAACGATACTATCAATTGAATGAACGATAGGACAGGTTTTATACCTACTTCAGTGTCCTAACAACACATGATCACAAATAGAACAACGCACCAATTTCATATAGGTACACAACTAAGGGCAATAACATATATGTATATTGACTACATAGGTCTGATATTTATGAGTAATCTTAAGTTACGAGCTTGTAAGTTGTTAGGTACGTTTTGCAAGAGTTTTACAACGGTTAACTAACTGGTTATTAAACCTTATAAGGGTTTACTACACAGTGATATCAAAGAAATGCATTATGTTAGGTTTGAAAATATAGGTATTAGTTATGTTGGTTCTCACATGATACAAGTCGACGGTTCCTACGTACACAAGGTTAAGTCAAAAACCGAGGTTTACAGGAGAGCGTAATTTGTGTTCAACACGCCCTAGAAATAATTCTATGAGCAATCATAAATATTTTCTTTCTACAATGTTTTAACAGTTTTAAGAGCTTTATAATGCTATTTACACATAAGTATTTTATTTTTTCACGTTTTCTTGGAAAAGCTGATAGAGGACCGTTTCTACGACACTTATTCGTTGTATCATAATACTTGTTTTTTTTACGATTTCTAAAACAAGGTAAATAAATTAAATAAAAATAGTATGTCAGCATGTGCGCATAGATAATCTAAAGCCACAATAAAAAAATGCCATTTTCGACATGTCTTTATGGACGTAGGGACCGTCGAAGTATCGATATTTTTCACACAGCAGTGGTTTTTTTTTCAAGTTTTCTCAATAGGAAGAAACGAAATCCTAGTAGGACCACTTTGGTGTCTGTCTATTTGTTTCTCAAGACCTTTTATCTCAAGAACAAATGGAGGAATCCCGTTGAAATTAAAACCATATACGTGAGTCTGTGGTCATTAACAGCTTTGAAAAAAAATCAACCCTCTCAGTCTACGCAGTCAAAAGATATGGCCGTTATTTTCTGTTCCCGTACAGACAAATTTAATAGTAAGATAAAACGATATCATGTTTCATATTGGATGTACAATATCAAATAGTGGAGCAATACCCCCCCCCCCCCGAAATTTGCATGGAAAAAATATCGACTAGTGCAACCTTAATGTCGCAAGTTTGTTAGGAACCCTCGGTATGCGAATCCGAGTCGCATTTGGCTTAATCCACTTCCCTCGTTTACACATACTATAGTTTATCTCTACATCACCCAAAGATTGACTGGTAGAGCAACCATTGGCATAAAGTCCTGCTTCTGTACATTATGTGTGTTAAAGTAATAGGTAAATCATAATAATTTTTTTTTTTTCAATATCTGATATATAGTATAGCAGACTTAATAACGAAAGCAAAGAGGATGCAGTGATTTTTTAACTTGGGAAATTAAAACCATAATATTGTGTTTGTAAAAAGGTTTCACTCACTTGAAACTAAGTTAAATATTCCTTTCAGCCAGTAACTTCACAGCTATCATAGACAACAATGCAGTTTAAACACTCGCGGTCTCTTTCGCCAAAACTCTTGTTTTTGTACGGCTAAAATTACTACCACGACTCACTGACATTGCAATGTTTTATTAAAATAAATCTCACATGACACTACACTCAAGATTAAGCGCAAAATCACGACTATCGTTACTCAGTATTGAGTAGTAATGACAACGAACATGTTTTAAAAATACTTGTTCGATGTCCTTCTTTGCTTGAATGTATTTTACGGAACCACCCTTTCATATGCTTTGATAACATTCGAAACAAACCTTGAAAAGGAAAAAACCTTCCTTATCCCTTCACAAAATCTTTATATAAATAGAGTCCTATGTATCCGGACGTTACTTCTGTAAAAATAAACCGTATTGTAGGTACCATCTGAGTGCATTTTAAAGGTGACCGGCTTAACTTGATTGATTGACCACAACGGATGCTAAATTTATTTGATTAATACCAAGTCATTTATCTTGACTTAAGTGTCTACGTACAAGGTGTTTTTGTGTACGTTCCTTTGGATAGAAGATCATAGAAATATTATGCTTTTTAATGTTCTCAGTAAAAAAAAAACGCGATCCGAGGCGGTTTCTCCATTTTAACGTTATGTGTTGATTTTTATCTTAAACTTATCACCTAAAACATCCTTTTTGTCATAGAGGGCGTCCTCATTTGATTGTAATTCTAAGGTGACAGGACTCCTCAAAACAGTAATAAATATTTTAGGGACCGCTAAAATATTGTGAACCTACTGTAACTACAAATAAAGCTTTAAACTAAACTAATCGTTATAAAGTTTATCCATCTATTAACACCATTACGTAAAAAGCAAGCTATCAAATTCATTAACAGGAAAGGGAACTAGGTATCGAAAATATTGGTGGAAAACACGAAAGCACTTTTACTTCCACTGCGCCCAAATAATGGCGTCACTTAAAACATAAGCGTCAGCGTTATTGTTTTATGGGGTCGTTATTTAGTTTATGACCTCTGTGGACAACTAATGGTGTTTTTTATGAGTTTTAAATTGATAGTATGAACGTTCACCTTCGATGCAGAATAATTATTACATGACACGAAGCGATAAGCGAAAAATAGAAGATAGCTGAATACGATGCAAATTTAAAAGATTAAGAAAAAACGTTGGGAGAAGAAAATTACCCCACCCCGTGTTTTTGCTCGAGCCAGCCCGCGTAGCTGAGTCTAAAACTATAACCCCCCAAATAATGGAACTCAGATCCAGCCTGTCCCTTGATGGATCTTGGATGGGAAATCATCAAATAACTTTCCCCGCTCTGGGCGGAGCGGGGGGAGTGTCAGACTTGTACTGACTAAAACCCACCCATGTTCGTCCTATTGCCCTTTACGTTCCGGGGCCGCGGTATCTCTTTCGAACAACCCGCAACCCCGGTGGTCTTGCAGGCCCCTCTGCTTTGCAGACATCTCTTTGAGGCGCGCGTGGAACACTAACGCGCCGTACGGACGGGCAATCACGGCAATCAATACACGGACGGACGGTGAGTTACCCATTGCTCACCGTCCACAGGCCCACATCTACAGTGGCCGGGAGTCATCGTGCGGCGACCGGCACCCGCGTCGGCTGGGTTGGTTTGAGGTTTTCTCCCTCAAACGCCCGGCCACTTCCTTCGCGTACCTGCTTTTAGATTCACTTCAGCCTAACTCTTAGGGAGTAACATATTTCATGATAATTACTAATATTTCAAAATTAATTTGTCAAATTTCGACTACTTATGTAAAAACACATCTTCACATAATCATTTAATTCTACATACAACTAAGTGACTGTAATAAAAAAGTAATTCCTTTAGATTGTACCACACAGACCCAAATGACACGACCTTCTAACCTTGGCGTGCTTTTTGGCAAATTGGTCATTTGCCTTCTAAGTGATAGTCGGCGTGGACAACGCCCAAAATTGACCTGAACTGGATTAAGCTAGAAAATAAATTGTGGAGGTGGATTCGGGGTGACACTTTATGCCTATTTTAATTAGTCAAGTGACAACTATATTATTAGGTATGATATTCAATAATGGAACACAAAATACGGGATAGGACAGGGCAGCCGTCGGTTGTCAAAAGACACGTTGTCTTGAATATTTTGACCGTCTACTTTGGTAATTTTTAGGGTTCTGTACCATAAAAGACACAAAAACAGAACCCTTGTGAGATCACTGTGTTGTCCGTCTGCCTGTCAAAACCCTTTATCTCGGTAACGAAATTAAAATTATGTCTAGATAGTCAAGATTATGGCCCCATGGAGCATGGAAAAAACTGTGTATTTAAAATGGTATACGCATTCAAAATATGTGGCCATAAGTCGCAAGTTTGTACGGAATTATCGGTGTGTGCAACAGACTTGTTTTCTAAGTTGACGACAAAAATGCTTTCATTCGGGACTGTAGAATCATGAAATGGATCGTGAACAAAGTTTTATCTTTTACAACGCAAGTAATTGCAGAGTTTTAAAAAAATGTTTATACTGTGGACTGTCTTGCTAATGGACAGCATTTGCATTACATGAAACATTTCTTGCTCATTGTAGGTACTTATTGTGGTAAAAACGATGACCTAAAAGAACAATCGTGTGTCTTTGTCTTTATAATATTTCGATTTTCCTTCCTTTTATTTTATAACAAACTAGCTGTTAGCTGAAACAAAGAGACAATTTTTTTAAAAATCCGGGTAAGTACGAGTCGGACTCGCACACCGAGGATTCCGCAACATAAAGGGATTTCCATATCTTTTGATAGCGTAGATTTAGAGATATGATTTTGCTACAACTCTAAAAGACAACAGAATTCAGTATAGGGTTTAAATTTCAACTCGATACCTTCACGCGTTCCCGAGGTTAATGGTCTTGACAGAAAGACAGACAGACGGACAACAACGGTGATCCAATAAGGGTTCCGTTTTGTTCCTTTTGAGGTACGAAACCCTAAAAATTATATAAGCACCTAAAATAACAATTGTTATCATATGAAACTGTTTTCATATGATAAAAATTGTTATTTTGAAATTACAAACAAATACTTAAATTTTATCTGTTTTTATGTATGTATGTATTTATAGATTATTCGGTAGACTCTACGATACTTAGGTTAAAATAATGTCCACGCATTTAATAGTTATTAAAAGCTGTCGATTAATGCGAAAAAGAACAGTCAACTGAAATATGTCTGAGTTATTCAACCGTTGATTTTACTGCGGATTATTAACTTCCGCATAGTAAAACATATTGCATTAATATTTAATCGGTTGGTTCAGTACACAATGCCATCTCCATGCATTTTATATTTATGTCTTAGCGCAATTCTGTCATGAATCAACTATAGGTATTATTTGAGACAAGGAATCAGTTAATTTTGACGACACGGTTGCGTTTGACTGCTGTGTTACGTGTCGCGGGTTCGATCCCCGCACGGAACAAATATATGTATGACCTACAGATAGTTGTTCCGGGTCTGACTGTTTGTGTATGTGAGCTTATGTTTGTTAACACACCCACGATACAGGAGAAATTCCTAGTGTGGGGCTAAATTTAAAAAAATCCTTACGTATATTATAAAATCGAAAGTTTGTTTGTTACATCTTCACTCCTAAATGGCCAAACCGATTATGATGAATTTTGGTACAAAGATAGTTGGGACCCTGGAGACGAGATACCTAAGCTAAAAAAAAAGTGAGAAAAGGGGGAGAAAGATTGAAAAAAACGGGAGAGAAAGATATATTTATGATTATCATCATGCGGGTTAAAGTTAGCGTTAGCTTAAAGTAACTATGCCACGCGGACGAAGTCGCGGGCGGAAGCTAGTAAGAAGCAGATTGAAGTGTTAGGCACATTTCCCCAGTTGTGTTAATGTCTCATTTAATAGGGGACGTCTATTGGCATTAACCGGACATTACTCTAGACTCCGTGGCTACAACTAAATTTCCTGATGAAAAAATCCCAAAAACAGTTTACCCTACTCGGGCATCGAACTCAAGGCCCCATGCTCGACAGACGCGCTTATAACCACTCGACTAGCAAGGCGATCACTATTTAATTCTCTTAGAAAATTATCGGAGTTTACTTCAGCGTCTTCTACCTGTTCATTGCCCGTAAATTGTCCACCCAAGTGTGGTATTTCACACATTCACACTATTACTATTGGTTACGGCAAATCGATAGCAATAATATGCTTGACCCTAACTGTACCGTATTAAGGTATTCTTCAAAGAAATGTCAATGACCTTGACCACTTATTTTACCAATAATAATCTCGCATATGTCGTTTCCACTCAACGTCACTCTAATATGTATGTAATTGGCAGTTGTAAAAGATCTTGTCTTCGACAACTTATTGACAACTTTTGCCGAAAAACAAATGGATGCTGAAGTTAAGCTTGACCTTTATACCCTTTGTGATACTTTATTCAGCTGAATACGAGTACTTTATGTGGAGCAACTGCCTATATGATAACCCAGTTAGTTCTGGGTAATACCCCTTAGTAGTATTAGGAAGATGTCAGACTTTCGGGACACTGACCTGTAACTTCAAGAATCTGATCTGTCTCTTTCTTAAGTATTTTATTGTAGTTCTTTTTCTCATACTGATATTATGCAACCTGGATTAAAACATAGGCTTTCAATCCCGGTACTATGTTCCCTTTTTTGTTTTTATTTTTGCGGATGGGAAATAATCAAGTCAAATAACTTCCCCCGTACAGGGTGGAGCGGGAGGGAGTGTCAAACTTTTACTGATTAAAACCGTCCCATGTTCCTCGTTTTGCCCTTTGTATTCCGGGGCCGTGGTATCTCTTTCAAACAACCCGCAACCCCGGCAGGTGGTGGTCCTGCCAGGCCCTTCTATTTTGCTGACATCGACACGAACACGAACGCGTCGTCGATATGGTCTGTCGTCACTAGAAGGACGGAGGGTAAGCTATCCATTGCTCATCGTTCACAGACCCGCGTCTACGATGGCTAAGAGTCGTCTCGCAGCACCCGACGGCCGGAGAGCCTCCCGCAGCGGCTGGGTTGGGTTTAGGTTGTTCAATGTTCCTTTAGAATTCATTTCGATGACCACGCGGGCACAGCCGCGGGCAACAGGTTAAAATTCATACATACAATTGTTGAGAAGGATTCCTGCTTACAATGGCACTGAACATGATGCTTACCTGGAAAAGAAAAAAAGAACGATCAGTATTGTAGATGGTTAAACACTTAATTAGATATCTATTATTATCTATGTCCGACTGGAAGTTCATGTTAATTGGTGGTTATCGAATATTGAAACTTGTCTTTTTTGTTGTAAGCATCCTTAAATATAGAAACTTGGAAAGGCGATTTCCAATTCAAATGTTTATCGTCTAGCCTTTTTCAAGCTTCGTGTAATAGCTAGTCATCATCTGCGTAGCCTTTTGCCTACTATGTTGGGGTCAACTTACAGTCTAACCAGCTGAATAGCAGTGTTTTATATGGAGCGACGGCCCATCTGACCTCCTCAACTAAGTTTGTACTGGGTTAGACGATACCACTTGGTAAGACTGGTGGTCAAAGTTTCCAAGCCACTGACAATAACAACTCTCAACATTCTCTGTGACTGTGTAATGCCAAATTTTCATTTAAATAAAATTTATTACTATACTGTAAGCTTACAAAAACAAACTACTGACTTAGTTACATATTTATTTTTAGAAACAATTCATACACTTAAGAGTACGTACGAGTTATCATGACTTACTACAAATTATTTCTTCTACCGGTACATTGTGATATTTTGTTTCTGTATATCGCAAAAAACTGACCACCGTTATATGTTATTATATCATATTTCTAGCTTATACGTTATGATTTTGTTATCTATCATGAAGTAAAATATCGAGGATCATAATGAGGGAGTAGTATCTTGCATACTAGATCTTTTAACACGGACCAAGTTACAAAATATGATATTTAAGTTGAGGTACAACTTAATTTAATGAGTCTCCGATTTTAAAAACTGCAACAAAACCGGTAAAGTTGTTGTAGATTTTCCAGAACTTTATCTATTTAAACACTTTATTTTTTTGTATATAGTACGATTTTCATATAATAACATTTAAAAATTTATATAAAAACTGCCAGCATTTTATTTCAGCCATTTTTGTTGTGGTATCTTGAAAAAATTCTTATCGATTATTAATTTATTTTCCATTGCTACTAAAAGGTATAAGCATATCATCCATTACATTAAAAGAAATGATATTTAAAATTAAAAAAAAACTCATAAACTATCAAAGCAATACTGACAAAATTGATATGGGACCCCATCAGAAGTGCACCCTTTCGATTACAAAAAGAAGTTTGAAAATTAGCCCATAATTAACGGAGAAATTGTGTAACAAACTTACAAAAGCTTCCCTTTTTTGAAGTAGGTTAAAAATAGTAGGCTGGCGGTGTCGGGAGCAGGATCCAAGCTACTGTTGGTTAGGGCCAGGCTTATGGGTGAAAATATATTTTGACTTATCGAGACTAAAAGGGAAGTTGCACTTATCCGAACTTAAATTGATTGAATCTTCCAAACCGACATAGTATGTACTAAACTATAGGCAATGTAGTACCAAGATAAGGGAAAATTATTTTAACAAGCAAGATTTACAACGGTCATAGTTCCGCTTCCAATTAATTCAATTGAAATTTTCCACTTACAGCTAAATCATTTCTTTGTAGAATTTCATTACTGCGTAATAATTTTCTAAAAGCTATTAAAGATCTCTTTTCAAACTCAACGTGAGACCCTGGGTCGGGCAGAGTGTTACTGAGTTTTTTATTTAAGATTTCTTAGTAGAAGACTTGTGCCCGGTTGATGTAAATGGGACGCCCCTACCCCCCTATCAGATGTTACTTAAACAAAACTGGCCAATTGTAGGTTCACTCTGCTTAACCCTGCACAGATTTCAGACTTGCTTTGATATAATGAAGAACAAAATAAAAAAAAAAGAAGTACAACGGCCATGTTAATTTCCTAAACATGTCTTTATCCATAGCGTCTTGTTCGTTTCCATCTCTAAATAATCTAAAATACAGTTACTTTTCCAAATTTACAGACTCGCAGGCAACGTGTGAAAACTGTCTAGGTCGGGTGAACGTCCGCCAATTGTCCGCACAGTTTTCATGAACCGCTTGCTTAACAACAGCGATATTTGGCAATAATTGAACATTTCCGACAACCGCCAGAACTGCAATACTATTTTTTACATAAAGTGCCGTACACGTAATGTATGTTTATATTCACATAATGGCCAAGTAATCAGTGGATGTATTTTGACTAGCTAATGCATCGCTTCTGGTTTTAGATGGTAGAAAAACTGATTTGTTTAAACAAAAGATTTACATTTTATAGATTGGCTCTACTAACGATGACAATGACTCCTGAAAATTGCTGTGTCGCTTACTTGAAAATGAAAACCTGGCTACAAAAAATATAACCATCTCTTCAATATTGTATTTAAGATTCGTCTAATATTTCATTATGCATGAAATTAAACAAACTCATTTTCTTCAAAAGTCAACAACCTCTCAAATGCTTAAATAATAATATGCTACTCCATGTGAGATTTAGCTTTGTGACTTAGTTCCGTCTCATCATATTATGGACTTGCTTTCCGCAATTTCGTAAAGGTCAGAAATTATCCCACCGAAACTTGTTATTGGGATTAGAAGTATCCCATAACCTAAAGAGTCTTAAGTTATAGGTAGTTTAAATGAGTGCACAAAAATGTGTTTAAAAACCTTACAGACAGATCGGGAATTTATTTTTTTAATTTACTAATAGGTGTATGGATATTGTAACTGGTACTTACAAAGGTCAACGAACTCGTTAAACTCCTAACATTTTATTAATAATAAAGCCTTTTATTTCCTATAAAACATGATAACAGTTTTAAGTGTGAGTAAATAATTATCTAGAAATTAAAAATGTAATAGTTTTTTTTTTCTTTAGGGTTAGGAAACCCTCCCAAGTTAAAGACTCTTTCAAGGAGTTTTTGCGGTCTTGGGCTATCTGTGTCAATTTAACATCACATTGTTTAACATATAGTAATTTAAAAAAGTAATCTCTCGTATTTTTCTTTAAAAGTAATCCTTATTAAAATGCACGAAGATTCTACCCAATATTTACTAAGTAACTAGTTAACTACAGAAGTACGATTTTACAGTTTTTTTATTATTGTAAGAAACCGTCGATAAGGCAGAGCCACGATATTGTTTGTTGTAAGTATATTTAATATATAATTTAGACATTACATTATATACGCATGCGTTTACACGTGATAAAGTTATTTGATGGCCATTTTTTTATATCAAAAGCTGTTGTTTTTCTTTCATATTATGCTAATACCTTACACTTAATGAATGTCTGGAATATTTACAGTATATTTAGGCGAAATTGAAACATTATTTTCATTAGTAGGTCTGTACAATATAATTAATATGATAAAAGACCTAAGTTGAAGGACACCACAAAAAGCCTGTATTTCCGATAAGATCTTATATGAAAAAACTCTGGCTAAGAATAAGGTTTAGTTATACTTTTCATAAAGACGAAAATCTTGCGACTTTTTTAAATGGACTTCCCAAATTAACGTACACAAAATCAGATTCACAGAATGATTTATTAACTTTATAAATTGCCAAATTAATGGATCACAAGTGTTACTCAGAAGTAAATTAATGAGAAGTAAAACAAATGAAATCCTTACCAATATTATAAAAGCGAAAGTGAGTTGTTTGTTACGTCTTCACGCCTAAATGGCTAAACCGATTTTGATGAATTTTGGTACAGCGATAGTTGGGACCCTGGAGACGGACATAGGCTAAAAAAAGTGAGATAAAAGGAAGAAGGAGGGAAGAAAAGGGAAGAGAAAGTTTTTTTTTTTGATCATCACGCGGGTTAAAGTTAGTGTTAGCCCAAAGTAACCATGCCACGCGGACGAAGTCGCGGGCGGATGCTAGTATAATAATACAAACAATCAATTAATTGAACTGATAACAGTTCAGTGATGGACAGATGTCTCTCCCAAGCAATGCAACAACACCTTGACTTTCATGAAAAAAAAACGCTATCCCAAAGTCGTACCCTGTGACCAAAGCCTTATCGCACTACAAGTTCGCCATAGGCCATTAACACTGACCTTTGAAACAGTCGCGGCAGACACCGGCGATTAATAGTCGTAGATCATTCGGTTTATCGTATTTTTGCAGTTTCATAGTTTAATAGCGATTATTCTGTTGGTATACAAAGTACAAGGTTAGGGTTCAACTTGAATACAAACCTACTTAGCGTGCAAAGTATTAAGAATTTAAAAGGTAGTTTTTGAATGTTTTTGTTTAATTTTCTAACGAAGAATATGAAAGTAATTAAGAATTTTGCTTTAAACCGTATTTTCCGTGGGAACTAGATTATCTTGTTAAGTCTATAAGTTGATAAAATTCTTCCCTTACCTTAGTCTGGGACTATACTTTGAAGAAACACAGCCGTTGGGACCATTTTGATAGCAAAATATGAAGCTTTTGAAATGTGAGCAGATGTATACATTTATTTATTTTAAGTAAGTAAGTATACATGGGCGCATTTAATGCCATAAGGCATTTTCTGCCTTGACACCTTTGGGTTTAACATGATGAAAGATGCAAAAAAAAACAACTAGTTTTCAATAATTTATATCTTATACACATTACACTATTCCAATACGCATGTACAAAAAAAAATAGAAATACCAAATAAAAGTTAATATTAATTACCATGACTAGACTTCGAATTGATAAAAAAAATTGCAACGCATTCACTCGCATCGCAATTCACGTAGGAAGATAATCAACAAACATTCCGTTTTTCAAGTTCATTTAGATGACGTTTTCCATGAAGACCGTAATGATGGCCATAGACATAGAGCACAGTGCACAACGTGTGTTTACACGTGCACACTTGAGCAGTCAGAGCATAAACAAATTGAGTGTAACGAACTTCATCCCGCTTCATTGAAAGAACAACTAATGGTTGTAGCGTGGAAATCTCTTCGCGGGTTTAGTGGTATATTGTTGTGATTTAAGCACTTTGGAACATCCTATGGTTATCCTACTAATCAACCATAATAAAATCTAATGCTATGTTGTCGATCTAAATATAAAATCATTTCTGTTCATTGGTTCCGGCACTTAAGACTCTGAAACTGGTCAATAGTTTTTGATTCAATTTTGCAGTTTATTTACATACGCCAGGTATGATTAATTTGTAAAAAAAGG
The DNA here is from genome assembly GCA_905475445.1 of Ochropleura plecta. NCBI lineage: Eukaryota > Metazoa > Arthropoda > Insecta > Lepidoptera > Noctuidae > Ochropleura > Ochropleura plecta. The sequence goes on along the minus strand of FR997731.1, from coordinate 11,222,225 downwards.
TATTCCAACGCATACCGGGCAGAGCTAGTATGATATGATATATCAATTCACGCTGTGAACTAACTGTGTTTCAGTACATGATCCTACTGATTGTTATTCAGGTATTGAACAGTAAAGATTCTCTGTATTAGCCACAAAAAGCTGTTCTTCTTCAGGGCAACAGCCTTATATTTAAATATAAAACAAAAAAATAAATATCAAGCTCAGGTTAAAAATAAATTTAAAATTTAAATATAAGCCTCGTTAGACTTTTTATATAAAAACACAAATCGGTTTTTGGTCAATTTATTCTGGTCCATTCACATACTTGATACAAAAACGTTAGATATATGGCCAACTTATTTTTATACCTACAGCATCTGATCACGTGCAAAATATACTCGTTGAGAAGCACATGTTGTATAAAATATGTAAATTGACTGTAACAATAGGTAAATTATTTGAGTTATTTACTGAACATTTATATTATGTAAACCTTCACGTGTTTCTTAGAAATACACCTTTCGTATAAATTTAACTGTTAAAGGTTATTTAGCATGGTCATCTAAATCAATTATTCCTAATTCACAGTTTATATCAATGGAAATAATTATTGATGCATTATTTTAGCGGGTCATAGGGCCCAACTGCGCGTCTCCTTTTTAACCAACTTCAAAAAAAGGAGGACGTTCTAAATTCGTCGGAAAAATCTATTCGCAAAATTATATTTTTGTTTGATAGGGTACTTAGGTGGTCCCATATGTATTTTATTTATATTGCTTAGGTGTGTGCTCTATGTATAATATGGATGATCTGCTTATCAATAAATTTTATTGATTTGCTGATTATTGCTGAAATAAAAAATATATAGAAATCCGGTGACTTTTGTTGGTTTCGTTGACTTTTTTGCCACCGACTTCCGGAAGTAAAGTTATTTTCAACTTTCTAGTTTTTTTGTTGTAAGTCTGTTTTATTTTTTACAATAAAGTTTTTTATTTCAGCATTTGTAGTTATGGTATGATGATATTTAAAAAATCTCACCGACTTGTAGACGCTTCTCTTTCTTTCGCCAAAGCATTATTAGCATTGCCATTCAACATGGCAATGCTGCCAGTCTTCTGGGCACGGATGAATGCGCGGAGGAGGAGTACTTCAAAGCCTAAGTAAGCGTCCTGGTGTTTATTTAGTAAATTGAATATTTTAACGCTAAGTTTTTATTCAACTGGACAGACACAGAAAAAACTGGTCAGGTTCCGAAATGAAACAAGAAGCGCATTTCCGATCAATGGAAGGCGTTAAGGGAGACTACTTGCTCAGGATGTCACAGACTAGGCTAGAAAAATAAAGTTCTCTGACGGCCATAAGAAGAAGGTATTAGAAATGCCAACAAAACGGTCAGAGAAAATAACAGCGATGTAGTACCTACTCTTGTACTATGTTGCTGTCCTTTTTGTAAAGCCATACATACTCATCTGTAAGTGAGCTCATGATGACTATGTTAAGTCAACATATACCGTTAACTGCCATAACTTCTTGATTTGCATGAAATTATTTATTTTACTTTTAATTTCTTGACTGTGATACAGAATTTACGAGTGATTTTTTGCCGTAATCGTTTTTAAATTTTATCAACGGCCATATTATTGAAAATTAATGAGACACTTATTAATAAGGACTTTTTTATGCTGAACCAACTTTAATTTTATTTATCTGTAATTATTGGGCACTTACTTTTTACGGTACTGTGATTAATTATCCTTCCTATGTATTGTTGATCAAAGGTTCTTACAATTATTTGTTATTTTGAGTTGCGAGTAATATTCCGAGAACAATTGAATTACCTACATTACCCACGTCAATTTCGAGTACCTATACAAACATGTGGCTAAAATAAATAGGAAAATCCTCTTCATTAATCGGTCATTCGGTTTTGTGAACAATATTTGGCTAAGACCGATTTGATCACCGTTACCTACTTGGTTTATACAAATAGGAACGCATTAATATTTGTAATATTTAATACTCGTCCGGTTTGTGCCTGGGCGATGGGCTCGGCGCCCATTACTTGGGGTATAAACATAGGGAAATGTGGACGACGCTTCCACACCCTTCGCATATTGTTCGTAATATATATGTTACGTAATGTTATATTTCATACTCTAAATAATTCTAAAACTTCCGAGAGTTTGATGAGAATGCGAACAACATAAAAAGCAATCAAATTGACCTTGACCGGACCAGCATTCTTTAAACTCAACTCAACCAAAACTAAACGAAATTATATTATTATTGTCCATTTATTGTTTTCTATACATTTAATTAAATTTTTAAATATTTCTTAAAAACAAAAAATAAAAAACATTTAAAAATGTAAAAATAGTAGCCCACCGGTATCGGGAACAGGGTCCAAGCTACCGGCGGTCAGGGCTCCAGAGAAAGGAACCTCCTAACAATACGAGCCGTGTCCAGGAGTACCGCTTTCTGTATCAAGCCCTTGATCCAGCTGCCTAACGAGAGCCTCCTCAGGTGTTGGTCGAGGCTCTTGGCAATTAAGCCATTGGCAGATACGACTATCGGCACAATGGTCACTGAGTCCACATCCCACATGTCGACAACCTCGCGAGCCAAGTCAATATACTTGATTTGCTTATCTTTCTCGGCTTTCACGAGGTTCCCATCATGCGGGACTGTTATGTCAACAATCATTGCGCGCCGCTCTGATCGATCCACCACCACTATATCAGGCTTGTTGGCAACAATAGTCCTGTCAGTGATGATGGATCGATCCCAGTACAATGTGATATTGCCATGTTCGAGAACTGGGTCGGGCTCATACCTGTAGTACGGCACTTCCGATTCCACAAGGCTATATTTTAGAGCAAGTTGCTGATGAATAATCCTGGCTACAAGGTTGTGTCTATGCAAGTACTCTCCGTTAGCTAGACGAGAACAACCGGAGATAATGTGTCGAATTGATTCACCCGGACGGTGGCATGCCCGACATATGTCAACCGTGCCGTCCTTCACAATAAATCTCCGGTAGTTATTCGTCATCATAACTTCATCCATAATTGCACAGACAAAACCTTCAGTTTCTCCAAAGAGATCCCCGGCACGTAGCCAGGCTACGGACGCTGGTTGATCTACATCGGGTCCATGTAGGGCCCGGAAAAAGCGTCCGTGAAGCTCCTTACTCTGCCATACCTCCCTGCGGTCGTTAGTGTCAAGCACTACAGGTTTGCGCCAGTTCTCTTTAGCCAAGGAGAGCGGGGTGAGGCCTTTGTCCACTGCAACCACATCCCGATGCATTCCCACGTCGGTTTCTAGGAAATATTCCCTGAGACTGCATATCTCGCGGTTGTGGAGAGTCTTGGCGTTTAAAAAGCCTCGACCTCCGCAACTCCGCGGGATATACAGTCTCATAACCGAAGAACGTGGGTGATGCATACGAAATGCCGTTAACAATGTACGGACCTTCCTATCCAGGGCGTCCAGTTCTGTTTGAGTCCATTTGAGTATGCCGAAAGAGTACATCAAAACCGGCATGACCCAACCGTTGAAAGCACGCACCTTGTTTCCGCCTGATAAGAGACTATTAAATACTTTTCTCAGGCGGCCAAAGAAGCGTTCCTTCAACGATTGCTTCATGTCAGCAACATTGATGCCCAGCGCTTCCGACATCCCCAAATACTTGTAGGTTTCGGTTGCTGAGAGGGATCTAAGGTTTATGGAATCTGAGAGCTGGGTTCCCACAGATTCCACAATTTCCCCTCGCTTTACATGCATGACCGCACATTTGTCCACACCAAATTCCATCCTGATAGAGCTACTGAAAGTTTCAGTTACCTTCAGTAGCTCCATCAGTTGTAAATCGTTGGGGGCAAAGAGTTTCAGGTCATCCATGTAAAGAAGGTGAGATATAACCTGACCACCTCTCCTCAATCGATAGCCCAGACCTGAATTCTCCAGCAGCGTGCTTAGAGGATTCAAGGCTAAGCAGAACCAAAGTAGACTCAAACTATCGCCCTGGAAAATACCTCGCTCTATCCTGATCGGTTCACTATTTCTCTGAATCTGCCGACATCCTGGATAGCGAAGGACTGTACTCCATTGCCTCATACACGAGATCAGGAAGGTGCGCAGAGTTGCATCAATTTTTATACAACTCTAGCACCCTCATGAGCCATGTATGTGGTACGGAGTCATAGGCCTTCTTATAGTCTATCCAACATGTCGACAGATGCCTTCGGGAACGGCGAACCTGTTGACTAATAGCCATATCAATGAGGAGCAGCTCCTTAGTACCACGGGACCCGTTCCTACATCCATTCTGAGAAGCAGACATGATAGAATTGTCATCTATGTGTTTAGTGATTTTAGCCCTCAAAATGGATGTAAGAACTTTATAGATTGTAGGAAGACACGTTATTGGTCTATAATTTTTGGGTTCCGCCGTACTACCCGATTTATGGAGCAGGTGGGTTATTCCAGTCGTCAAGAACTTGGGTAGCGACCCTGACTCTAAGGCTGTCTGGAATAGGGTCGCCAAACGAGCGTGCGACCTTTGGATCCATTTTAACCAAAAGTTGTGCAGTCCGTCCGGCCCTGGAGATTTCCAATTAGGCAACGGACGGACCGCACAAGCTACATCTTGGGGGCTGATTGTTATTGCCCCCATTTCTGGTATTGGATCGCACGCTCGCTCGACTTCCCGAGTCCATTCACCCTCGGTATGACTGACAGGCACCGACCAGATGCTGCGCCAAAACGAACACATGGCGTCATCATCCGGTAGGCGCATGTCAGACACATCTTGGTCTGGTCGCTCCCATGCTCTATAGACCCACCTTTCATCACTTTGGAATGTGCGATTCAAAGTGTATCGTTCCACCCGTCGCTTATACCTACGAATACGGTTTGCCCATGCATACACTTTCTGTTTCAGGAAGTCGATGCGCTCTGTGATGCGGGACATGTAATCTGAAGGACTAATATCAGTCTCTGCAAATGCCCGCCTCACAAAGCGCATCACTCGAGGTCGAGTGTTACCCTCCCTGAAACAGATAAGTTTGCCGATGAGCGCTCTGGCCACACCAATACGTCGCTCAATCCTGTACTGCCAGACTGGTACAGCTGGTTTCGATCGTGTAGCTCTGTCATCAGGAAATTTGACATGAGCTACACGACATGCCGCTACAGCCGCACAATACAGGAGTGAGTGAGCATCAGTGAGGTTTTCGCAGTTATCAAAATCAACATTCAGGCGATTTTCGTAGCTAACATAGAGTAAAGTAGACTAATGTGTATAACAGAAAAAATATCATTATTCTGTGATGGTACAACACTTGGGCTAAGTGGCCAAGTCCAAGGTTCAATGAACTGTTGTGTTGTAAAGTACAGTTAAATACGCATGTTGGGAACTTAATGCGAATTCTCATAATTATATAATCGTTAGATGTAATTCATATTTCATTAGTAGTTATATCCAAGATTTGTATTTGTTAAAATTGCACTAAATGGCTCTGAAATTTAATTTTTGGTTGTGGAAAGTATCACAACATGATCTTTGAAAGTCGTCGCAGGCCATCAGTGGCCCGAAAATCTGACAACCAGTCTTTTCAAGGGGTTTTGAGTTGTGGAGGTCAGATCGGCAGTCGCCCCATGCAAAATATTGGTATTCAGTTGCATCCTGTTAGACTGGAAGCCGACCCCTACATAGATGAGAAAAGGCTAGGCCTGGTGATGATAGGGAATACCACGGAGTTTTTTTAAACGTTGCCCCACAATAGGATTTCTCCTGCATCGCGTGAGCGTTTACAAACATTAAAACTCATACACACAAACAGCCAGACCCGGAACACCTATCTGTAGGTCATATAAATATTTGTTCTGTGCGGGGATCGAACCCGCGACACGCAGCGCGGCAGTCGATCGCTCAGCAACTACGCCAACCGTATCAATTTCCTCTAAATCGATACGGTATATACCTATATATGGTATAAAATATAGAGCTTTTAAAATTTTAAAGTAGTGATCGTTGGATTCCTTTGCCATTTAAATTTGTACGGTGTCAATTGAGGTGAAGACACATAAAACTTTGATTGATAACTTCCAGCATATTTCAATTACCATACCAGTCTTTAATACCGAGATGTCTAGATGTAACCAGTAGTAAATGACTTAATCATAATATAAAAGCACTTACTATGTTGACATCAGACGTTACTACTACTGAATTTATGTACTAGAATGTTGACTGAGGTGTAAAATCTTGCTTTAAACCGTCGCTTTGGTGGAGCAGAAAATATTGTTAGCGTGTAATGTTAGTGTTTTCGGTTTGATTGTTATAAAGAAAATAGACAGGTGGACAAGAAAGTGATCCGTTTTTTCCTTTGAGGCACGGAACCCTAAAAAGCATTACCATAAGGTCCTGGGTTCTAATCGCGGAGCCCAATTCGGGGAAAGTGTTAAAAACGATGACTACGAACGCTGGATTCGAGTTTGGTTGATAGTAGCTTGCCCCAAAGGGCAGCAAATTAAGGTGGACTAATGCCTAGTTTTTCAAGGATTACAAGCGTGTTTCAATGTTATGCTCATGTATGTACAAAGAGGTTTATATTATGTAGGTATATATATAAACCTCTTTGTAACACTTGCTTGAACAGTATTAATTCGGTGTCATCCATCAAACATCACAGGTACATCTCAAACGCGTGGAAGAAAAAAAAAACGCAACGTGTACGTATATTTAGATTCTTGTTTTTTGCAGTAATTTTATTCATAAACTTTCGGCTTCCGCCGCAACTAGTGAATTTAGATTGTAGTCTTTATATCACTTTTGTGTTAGGAGCAATCAGTGCCTAAATAAAAGTTACGTTTAAAATTGCCATCTTAGATGACAGTACAATAAAATGACTTTATCTTTATAAGGGTACGATGTTCATGAATTTAGATACTTGACAAAATTTATTCGTTAAATAGTTTTAACTTTGGTCTTCGAAGAATTGTTCCCATTCAAACATAACTAGTTGACCCTGAATTATCAAGCATTGTTTGTTTATTTAAAGTTTATTTAAACCCGCATAAAAAGAAACGCAAAAACTCGAACCCATAACTTAAGTGAGCTGTAGACCTAACTAAACACTAAACAAAAAATTAATGCCTTAGAAAAAAAAAACTATTGAGAAACGCCTTGAACGTAGGTCGGTAACTTTTGAAAATCGAACATATTACGTAGTAGAATGAAATTTAACGCATTTGCAACGCAACGTTATTCAATGGAGATTGGCATTGAAAACGAACCTCTTTACTTACGACATCATTCTTCCAATAAGGTTATCCAATAAGCCATTTCTAGAAGGTATTCCAAACATAGTTCTCTTCATATATAGTACTGTCTTGTAAAAAAAATCGAAGCAAAAAAACTGTACATACCTTATTATGTTATAGTTTATCTACGACGTTGAGTCATAAAGTCATTAAGATCGTATTTTTCCACTATATTTGGAGGAGGCTGCGTTCCTTATGTGGGACACTTAATTATCTTAGTCTATAGAACAAACCGTAGTACGGACCTGCCACAAAACATAATTGTACCAGTTATACCAGTGAAGAGTTCATGGCTAAGGGCCACAGGTTAACGAAACTGGTTCAATAAACTAAGAACGTGAACAAAATCGTTATAATAGTGCCTACATAAACACGTTATACACTATAAAGAACCCTTAATATCACAGGATGGAAAGGACACCGACGCCTAAACGGTTACCATGCATTCAGTACATCGAAAAATAATCATACTATAAAAACGGAAACGGCTTTTTCATACATTTTGACATGTAGGATTTAAAAAAAATACCGAAGAAAATTGTCTATGTCGGGCCCATAATTATTATGTAGTATATTATCAGCTAGTTTATTAACTAGGCTTTTTTCTACGCGATTTAGAAGAAAAGAAATAGGATTGTTTTAGATATCCACAAACTGTAGGGCGATAAAAAACCCAACAAAATCCACAAATGAAAACCTTGAAAGAATCAAAATCATGAAGCATGGCAGCCTACAATCGAGCAACAATGTGTGCAAATAAAAATAAAATCACTCGCAGTTTTTAACATCAAATGTGTCACATTAAAACATTCAAACATTGCGGTAAACCACTGATTCTGTCACTTTTACTGATTCATTCGTTTGTTCTGTTATTTAGAGCATTGCTTTTTATTTGGGTTGTAACAAAATGTGGTGCCTATTTAATTATAATAAATTACTGTTAGCTTCACAAAAGGTTAACGTTTTAGCTTTCGCTAATCTATATCAGGCCGGTGAACTAAACAAAGCCCATGAAATAAAAATCATTAGCGTTTTATCAACTTTTTTTTGTTTTATCAAACTTTTTTTCTATGTTTATTATTATTTGTAAATCTCTTCTATAACATAGGATAAAACTTCTTTTTCTTGATTATTTAATTCCGAAATGACTAATAAATAAAGGAGTTTTCGAACGTTACATATTTGTGCGGTGCAACTGTCACCTTGGCTTGCCGAGGTGACAGTTGCACTATTATGTTTTAAATTTCGAATGTTGAATTCAGCACATTGAAAGGATCCGTTTGCCCTACTACTACTAGTTCTCTATGCAAAAACTCAGTCGAAAACAGCCAAATATTTGAGTTTGTAGTAAAGGTACTGCCAAATAGTCTTAGTAAAACATTCTCAAAAAATCTAAAGCGAGTTATATTCCAAATTAAAAACGCCATTCAATCAGTACCACGAATACTACATCAAAAACTCTATTAACGGATCAAAATAAACAATCAAATATCCACGGCAATTCACGGACAAGTTCAAGAACGAATGTGTTGATGGCTACCGAGTCAATATTAGCTTTTTTTTTGCCAACCCCGAACGTTTGAACAGGCATCATAGGTTTTTTGTTCGCAGTAACACGGTTGAAACCAAGTCCGGTTCCTAATGGGTTTTTGGTAATTAAAAAGAAAGACAAATACACAGCACAGAATTGTTTAGGTTAAACTGAAAACGTTTGGATTTTTCCAAGAACTGATAACACATTAAACAGGGCAAAATGTTTAAAACCAAAAACTTTTCGCTGTCAGTTATCAGGAAGTTTCCGAATAATAAAAGTAATACATTTAAATTCAGAACAAGTTCATTCCTTCCGTAAATATTTTGAATTATAGTCGTTCTTTTGGTAGATCATTTAAAACAATCGTTCTTGAACAAAAAGAAAGACGAATTAATAAAAAAATTAGAACACAAACGTTGTCGTTATAATTTTGTTAAGCATCAGACGATTCGTTTTATAGTTCTCTTAAGTAGTAGAACGAAAACTGTTTGTTTTCACGATCCGATTATGTTAACCCCTGAACATTTTCCTAGCCATTAAAAATACAATCGTATAACCCTAAGCATCTTATTAGCATACAAGATTAGATACAAATAAACGTAAGAACTGGAAAAAAATAAACGTGGTTCCCATAAAGGTAATTTTAATATCAATAACTTTTTACACAAATAAAAAAAAGTTCTTTGTTCTTTTTCCACAATAGCCTATTAAATAACATTCAATTTAACCAATTATAAATCAAGGCTGTGCAGCAGCAGTATTATAATTAATAGATCATGAACTGCAATAAAATATGCGAAATGTGGTCGGCTTTTGTTTTGAAAGTATCAATGTTTTATAAATGTGTTGATTATGGGAAATCCCAATCCAGTTATGTAAACTGGGAGAGGACTAAGTTTTTTGTCTAGGCTCGACTCTTATTACATGGGACTATCCTTACTAATATTATAAAAGTGAAAGTGTTAAACGATATAAAAAAAAAACATTTTTCCCTCCGAAGCTGCTGTATTCAAACAAGGGTAGAATTAAGGAGTGAACACAAGGGTTTTAGACAATAGTCTGGGGTCACTAAAGCGACACTAATACCAAACTTGAAATCTGTTTTAATTGGAATTTGTAGTGTCTGATAAACGCAGTGTGTAAATAATATGTTCTGTAATCTAAGCGATAGAGATTTTTAATGTCAGTCAACGCTTACCTCTTTTAAATGAAAACACGACGGTATTCATTAGTTTATTTTGTTCAAGAAAATTAACTGTTAGTCCAAACGGGCAGGTATACCATGTCCTGGGTATCTCGAACATAATTTGGGATAATTCAATCATAGTTGCCCGTCTGTCTGTCAAGGCCCTTTATCTCGAAAACAAGCGGAGGTATCAAGTTGAAACTAAAACCATTTACGTAGGTACTCAAATCTTTGATCCTTGGAGTTGTGAAAATCAACCCTCTAAGTCCGCACAGTCAAAAGATATAACCAATCGCTTTGAAGATCTAAGCCGCCTTTTCCTGCTCAAGATTCTAACCAGGTACTAATGACTAGTGACTCAGCATGTCAAACCTTCATCACAATACGACTACCTGTATTCCTAACTTAGCTTTGCCAACCGCGTTTCTTCCTCTCTAAGGACTAGTTCACTTGTATCGCAGGCATTTTGCCAAATTATTCCGACTTCGTCATTTGGTATGTCGTCAACGTTTTCGTTTACATTCACTTCATTGTTCCTTGTGACGTCAACGATGAATTTAATTGAATCTTGTCTCTTAGGTTGATCAGTGTATTCACTTTGCTTGCAGCACCTCATTTTGTATTCTTACTTACGCAGGGACTTAAGTAATTTTTCGTTGAGGTGTTTAACTCAAATATTCATGTGATGTTGATTTTTTTTGCTGTGCAATTGTTCGAAAACAACTTGTATTGTTATAATGTTAATATTTATCAAAGCTGAGAGGCGGACATAATATTTGACAAATGATGGATGGCTTTTTTAGTTTGATGTTATTTTAACGATGTCTAAACACGTTAAATTTTGTTTTTTTTTAATCCGGTAAATTATTCCTGTCATATTGTCAAATCGTGTCACCTGTTTTGATTGTTTTTATAAGCAATATATTTGTCATAAGTTTTCGTTTTTTTACGTTTTGTAGACTTATTTATTTTGATATATTCAACATTAAGTAAAAGTTAAAAAAAAACGTTACATTTAGATAACTTTGTCGAGACAAATTAAAAAAAAAACTGAAGAAATCATTGTAACATAAATAATTGGTACCTATTGAAATACTTTTCGTACATTTCAAAATTATTTTTGGACTATCGAGCAGCAAACATACATGATTATCCTTATCATTTTATCCATCTGTAATCACATAACTTACCGCCCAACAAGGTCGCAGCCCGATATGTGTCAGTCCTAAATATCTATGGAACAAATAGGGAAGTGCCTTGAAGCCCACAAAAGGCAGCACCTTGTCCAAGTAAATAAAGTAATTTGAGAATTTAAACAAAGTATTTTGACCCAGAACTTGTAGTTATTGAATGCGGGCAAGAATCCAAGACCGCACCAGAATAAGGTGAAAGACATTACTTAAACCACGAGTTACCAACTAGAGCCAACCAAGTGTGCTCACGTCTGATAGAATGTCACATTGGAATAACCCACGTCACATAACACCAATAATCTAGAATTTTCCAGGAAAAACTATCAAGTAAAAATAGTGTTGTTCAATATCTATACCAAGTTCATAACGCTTTGAGACTTTTTATTTAGTTACCGTTTACATAGATATGAATCCGTCTGAAAGTAGGAAAATATAGATTTTTAGATTTCATTCTAACATCGAACCATTTTTAAGTGTCATTACAGCATTTAGCTTTTTGTGCTTACCTACTCACTAACTTATATTTAAAATACATAGAAGCGGCAGGAAAGTTCAAAATTCTAATTTTCTTACGTTTTTTGCAGTTTTCCGGCCAGTGTCAAATACAAATATGATGCGCGGCTATAACACGTACCTATGTATTTATGGGATTATAAAAAATATCATTAAAATTCTTTTAGTTCATTTAATGCCTTTGAATTTAAAAATCGAATTTCACGGGCCTGCTTAGCGTATCATCCCTACGCATAGTGAGCTTTGTCTCTGGTAGATAGATGAATCAGTCTTTACGAGGCTTAGTTCTTAACATCTGTTTCACTCAGTCAACAACTCTTTCTTAGAAATATGTTAAGTTCAATATTTTTATGACTGTTTTCTCATTTGAGAGGTATTATGCGTAATGTATATTGACACGTGTTCAAAAGCCACTTTGACGAAGTCAACTACGTCAACGTACGCCGTGTACGTCGTCTCTAAAACAAATAGTACTAAAATTTATTTTTGTCGCCTCTTATTTTTTGCGCCGCGTCGGTTAACCAAGAGTTTCCGCATTTACGTACTGATTTTCCTACAAACTCATGTCCTTATTATTTCGATCAGTAAGGTGTCTTATGGTAGATGCTGGATGGTGCTATCTTACTCATCGACCGCACGACGCACCGCCAATACATTTACTTCTCCACCACCGCGCCGCCCGAACACGTGGACAAAACTGCTGAATCGAATGTAGCCGACCTAATCCCCTTAGATTTTACGGCGTTAATAAATCGACGTCATTTTCTTTAAATCTTATACAATGTATTATACATTAGGGTACCCTTTAAGTGGTCAATAATCGCGATACAACAGAGCAGAATACAAAAGAATTCATTGCTCATTCAGCCAGCATCATTTAGGACTTCAAGTTGTCATGTCCAAGACAAAAAATCTTAACAATAGAAATCTTTTTTGTCGTTGACATACGATTATCGTGTTACATAAAAGAATAAATAAATAAGGTAGAGTCTACAAAATAGAATTTGAAAATATCTTAAAAATCGGATTTTATGTAATGATAACGCATACAAAAGGTAAATTTAAAAACGAGCTTGAAAACAAAGCTTCCTAAATTCAGATGAAGCAGACCAAAATTAATATTTTAATAAGTATTGGACTTATGAAAAAAACTACCTAGAATAACCCAAAAATTTATTTATTTATTTATTTATTAAAACTTTATGCACAAGTAAAAACTGTAAACAATTAGAAAAGAAAAACTTGGTCCAGTTAAGCATTTACCTAGGTATGTACAGTCGCAAGCAATAACGTAGGTATATACACTTACCAAAATTCAAAAGCGATTTTCTCATGACAAACCTAGCCAAGAGCGAATCAAACTCGCGCACCGGGGTCTCCGTACAAACTTGCGAGGGTTAGAGGGTTGATTTTTTCACAGCACAAAGGGACCATACACTTAAGTATACGGTTTTAATTTCAACTCGATTCCTCTACGCGTTCCCGACTTAGGACAACAAAGTGATCCTATAACGGTTCCGTTTTTTTCTTTTGAGGTACGGAACCCTAAAATTTTTGAGATTAGACTTATTTCGTAAAAACATATTTTCTAAAATAAGTAGGAGAAAATCGTTTTGAAATTTTGGTTGGTGTATACATTTTATTGCTCGAAACTGTACGACGATCCCCAGTTTTGTAGAAAAAATTAGAACGAAGGTTTTATTGCATTCGTTGTACGTCTACGTACAGTCGAGTAGTTTACTACAAACAATATACGTCACTTCACTCACGTATACCATTCATTGAGTGATAAAGGTAAACTGTTTTTTGTACCTAAACCTGCTCTATAACTAATAGGTTTTTTCAAAAAATGTAAGGTACTTTGTTTTTTCCTGTATACCTATATTGTAAAAGCTAGGAATAAATGCGAACAAAATGTAGGAAAAGAATTGTGTGAAGAAAAGTGATTTATATAAATCAAGGGTTTTATGATAATCCATAATTCCATCTTCTGGAAAATTTCTACACCTCCGCCGAACCCCCTTTGTGTGATTTTATGTATGTTAAATGAAAGGAAGCATAACAGGTTTAAGAAATATGGCGATGGAGTCAAATGCCAAATAGGTGATGTTTAAGAATTTGCTACATCGTCCACGCATATGAAACAGTTAGTGTACATCTAAAAAAGTACAAATAAAACGCCCGCAGAGGAATAGGTAAGTAAGAAAATGTAAATAAAGGAAACAAAATCTGAATCAGAAAAACTGAAAAGAGCAAGACATAAGTATAAACGAAGTCGTTATCAAGAGCGCTCGAGTACACAATCATCGCCGAGTTGCTTGTGATCATCGGAGCAGTCAAGGTTACTCACCGCTCATGATTTTATTTGCAGACAAGCTGTGTCACGCGGTTCCACTCTTTTTTCTCCGTTCCTAGGGTCACAGCATAAGTATAAGTAGCCTATAAACTTCCTCAAGGACTGACCTATCATATGCAATAAGAGTTTTCGAATCTGGCAGGTCGTTCCATAGATTAGTGCGACAAACTCTTAGACTTTATCATTAGTTTCAATCAGTAGTCGCATCTTCAGTGTCGGAGAAAAAAAAGATGTTATAAAACAAAAAGTGCACAACGAATAAGTACGTCCTTCCTTGACCTACAAATTTCTAATACAAAATGACTGAACTGAGATCTATCGCTTCATTAATTTCGTAGAACGAACAAACGAACTCGATGGCTTTATTCTATGTTGGGCTAAAACTTGGTGCGTGTTTTCACACGCAATCAGTGTATTGTATTGTGTTTACCTAATTTATTATTTTGACTGTCAAGTCGGCATTATACAAAAACAGTGTCGAGTAAAATATATTGTAGCGATTTATCACACGTTTTTTTGTCAAACTTTTGTATCAAACGGGTATAAATTATCATGTGTCTTGTATGAATTTTCTTGAAACACGTTGATATCTATATTATCAACTTTCTTTCATTTCCAGACAAATCTCTTTCCAGAATGTACTCAGCCACAAGAATCTGGAATAATCTCAATTGATAAAATGATAACTAAATTCAAAACGACCTATTAGATAAGCTTATCTAGCAATAAATATGTTATAAAGTCGGTGTACAAGATAAAGTATTACGTATCCGAATAAACTCTTTAGATGCTTGATGGATACTTTTTAAATAACTTATCCGATCGTAAAATTATTACTGGCCAGTTATAAATATTTATAGAGTGTCTAATTTGCATCTAAAAGTCCTTATTTATAAATAAACGTCGTATTAAATTAATCAAGTAGTTAGTAGCATGTAGTACGTATATCATCTAGCGCCAATAGCTTACAAATGTTCTGTAGGACAGCGAACACCATCTCAACTCTCAGTGAGGCATGTTCAGAATTTTTATTATAACATTACAGGTTTCTTACTAACATTTTCCTTCAGACTAAAGTGAATTATAAAACTTTACAATATATTGACGCTATGCGAACGTTATGGAGGAAAAAACATTAATGTGTAATCATTTCTCAATTGTTGCATAGTGACTGCGATGCCAGCCATCAAGATTCATTAAATTACTCCGCGTCACAGCATTAGTATGCGAGGAGTCACCTAGCATGTTAATAAATTTAGTTTTTTCATAGACAATTATTTAAATTTTGCAATACATCAATGTGGCTTTGGAACTTAAACCTGCTGTAATATATGTATGAATGTCTGGACGATGTGCTAATGTCTCGTCCTTTCAAAAATTCTTTGAGGCTACTTTTCTACCAACTTTAAAGTGTCATTAAAACTTCAATAAAGTTTTATAATTAAATAAGACGAATTTTTAAATCAGGTCTATGATCGTTGTAATCATATAATTTCATTAATTAAAAGCTTACTATACTTTTAAAAACACAATTACATTTAATGAATCGTTTAAATCCTTTTACTTATTGATTACGTTTGTAATTATAAAAAATATTTTTTTTTAAACGTAGGTACGTCCACACTAGGAATTCCTCCTGTATCGTGGGTGCGCTAAGTTGCTGCACTATCTAATATTTTGATTGAAAAGTGAACACAATGATGTAAATGGCATTCCTAAAATTGTTTATATACCTAACATTCAGGCAGGTCAATGTAATCAAAAGACCTTTGCATCCTTAAACGGTGAATCATATTGAACTTGATAACGAGGTTCAGCGAATCAAGGACTTTTTAAATAGAAGTCTTCCTGTTTGTCCTTACGTGGCCCGATGAAAATTGGACAAAGTTATATTTGCTGACGTAAAACAGGTAGACAAACAAAATTCAAACTAACGGCTCTAATCATAAAGGATGATATTCTTTACGGAGCAGCAAGTTAAATCATCGTAGGACCTTGCCATGAACCTCTGATGCGAGTCACGTGTCGAATTATAGCAATCACTATGTATTATTCACTTCCATGTGACATTGTAATTGTTCACAATATTTATTTCATTTTTTGTGAATTATTTCGCAATTCACGTGACAGTTTAAAAAGTAAAATACTGTTTTGACATTGATTTTGCCTTCAACGCCGCGATAGTTGGAAAAAGAATGAACGAATGCAAATCTAAAATTGAAAGCATTTTCTCGTTCACCTTCAATGTCTACTCAATCTATTTAAACAGTATCTTTCCTTCCCTTGAGGATTGTATTATAATGATAATTTTTCGTATTATATGTTTTGTTTAATATCTTTTGTAAACAAGTATCCAGCGATTTTTGCATTATCGCTAATGTGTTCTTTAAAGACATAGCAATGTATTTATCTGTATACAACATATCAGCTGATATTTATATTGTCAGAGATTTAATGTTAAAGCCATCAACGTCTGTTTACTTTACATTTTCATAACAGTTTTTAGCATTCTATTAAGGTTACGTACCCTTATTGTATGACTTTGTTGCCGGCTGTCTGTATGTCTGTCAAGACCCTTTAAATCAGGAGCGCGTGGAGGTATCGAGTTGAAATAAAAACATATACTCAAATCTATGGTCCCTTAGAGATGTGAAAAAATCAACCCTCCAAGTCAACGCAGTCAAAAGATATAGCCGTTTTTGTCGCAAGTTTGAGACCGACTCGCATATGGCTGGTTTTTTTTTATGTTATTAAAATCTTGTTT
This sequence comes from Ochropleura plecta, assembly GCA_905475445.1. NCBI lineage: Eukaryota > Metazoa > Arthropoda > Insecta > Lepidoptera > Noctuidae > Ochropleura > Ochropleura plecta. The sequence continues at coordinate 11,205,371 of FR997731.1, read as the reverse complement.
GCATGAATGCACAGTGGTTGTTGAACGAAACCTTTTTAGATCACTTCGTTTTCCTGTTTGATGTATTTTAGGATTACGATTAAGTAACTAGAGTAGACTAGACCAGTTGTTTATGTTCCCAGCAGTTCTAAGTGGAACGCCATTTTACTGCGTCCTTGTCCCTTTTTTTCTCCATTTGCAGTCATTAATCTATTCACCGATGCCCGTTTGTATGCATTTCTAGACCGTAGTTCATTGAGAGTATGAACTTATATATCGTTGATGCATCAACATTATTTTAAAAAAATCAGAAATATTTATTTATGAAACATAGGTACAGTTGTTGGTCGTGTTTTAGGTAAAAGTGCGCTTTGATCAGCCTATTATAGGCATATAAACAAAATAATGAATTACAAATTTTACGACAAAATAAAAAGTTACTCTTCCTAAATTATAAATCTATAATATAAAAATGAATCGCAAAACGTGTTGGTAAGCGCGGCGAGAAAAAATCCATAAGGTAGGTAGGGTAGGGTAGGTTAGGGTAGGTAGGGTAGGAAAGGAAAGGTAGGGTAGGTAGGGTAGAAAAATTGCATTGCAACGCATGCCGGGCACAGCTAGTTAATTAATAATTGCATTGTTACTTTGCAATAGGTTCAATAATATGAAAGAAGTCAATATTTTACCAGTAAGTAAATGTCAAAACAATTCAATTTAATTGTCTCGTTCTTCTATTTTCTCACATTTGTTCTTTCTTTGATTCCATATAACGCTTGAATATTTAATTGAGTCTCACTCGTTCCACATGAGAATTGTTTATGTGATAAATTAATGGCTTTAGCCTGACAGCTTGACAGGTTGGACGTCTATAACGTACATAATAAAATAGGTGACTATCAGTAGCTGTTGTCTTTAATTTAGTAACATTTTGGGTGAAAGTACCAAACTTTTAACTTTTTTAGGGTTCCGTAGTCAACTAGGAACCCTTATAGTTTCGCCATGTCTGTCTGTCCGTCCGTCCGTCCGTCCGTCCGTCCTCGCTTAATCTCTGTGACCGTTAGCACTAGAAAGCTGAAATTTGGTACCAATATGTATATCAATCACGCCGACAAAGTGGTAAAATAAAAATTGGACTAAAATGTTTTATTAGGGTAGCCACCCTATATGTAAAGTGTGAAGAGATTTTTTTTTAATTTCAACCGTAACGTGTGATATATTGTTGGAAAGGTATTTAAAAATGAATAGGGGTTTACTAAAATCATTTTTTGATAATGTCAATAATTTCGGAAATAATCGCTCCAAAAGTAAAAAACAATGTGTCCCCCCCCCCCTCTAACTTTTGAACCATAAGTTTAGAAAATATGAAAAAAATCTGAAAAGTAGAACTTTATAAGGACTTTCTAGGAAAATCATTTTGAACTTGATTGACACAACAGTTTTTGTACAAAAAGTTGTACAAAATAATTTCCCCCTCCACCTTTAAACTCATAAGTGGGAACACTTATTGTGACGGACGGGAAACTACGGAACCCTACACTGAGCGTGGCCCGACACGCTCTTGGCCGGTTTTTATACTTGCATATAAAAAACACTGCTTACATCCTCGGTGAAGAAAAATAATACTATATGACGTTATACCATAGTAGTAGTTTGAAGGCACGGTTAGCGCAGTGGCTGAGTGATCGAGTGCTGCGCTGCGTGTCGCGGGTTTAATCCCCGCACGGAACAAATATTTTGTGTACAGGTAGTTGTTTCGGGTCTAGCTGTTTGTGTATGTGAGTTTAAATGTTTGTAAATGCACCCATGATACAGGAGAAATTCCTAGTGTGGGCAACTTTTCTTTTTTAATAAATAAAAATAAATATAGGAGAAATACCTAGTGTGGGGCAACGTTTTTTTTGTTAAATAAATATAGTTGAACAAGGAATGACAGTCATATTTCGTGCCTATTTACAAGCGCAATTGTTGTAAAATTTTCCACGTGGGGCTTCATGACAGAGTGTAACATCATGTACCACCATCCATCACGCACGGTTGACTCTAAACAAATTCGCGAATGAGACACTTTATGATTTACTTGCTTGTCACTGCGGGGAGTGCAAATGTTTTGCCAATATTTTTGCACTGAATAATGGGCAGTTAGAGGGATGTGAAATAGTGATACAACACTTTCTTTCTCTCTGTTTTTTATTTGTTCCTTTTCTGTATTTAATGTGTACACAAACTGTCAATTAATAAATAGAAATTATACCGCGTAAACAAAGAGATCGATTGACGTGTAACTTATAAGTAGATGTACCATCAACGACAAACCTTGACTACGACCAGGTACTGATAAAACCTACTGGAAAACCCAGTAACACTTTAGAAACTCAAGAATATTTGGTTTATTTCCGTTGGATCCCAGTTTTTGATCCCACTTTAATATTTTTGGCGTTGGATCCCACAAAACATTATTATATATTTCCCTTGGATCCCAAATTTGAAAAATACTAAAAAAATACATTTTATTGCCATTGAATCCCAAAAACTATTTCCGTTAGATCCCAGATGTTTAAAAACATCTGAATGCGGGTACATCCAACAACAAAATCACAATAATATTTTAAGGCGAAATTTTGTATGTATGTTTGATATTCCAACACGCTCAAACTTCTAGACTGATTTGGATGAAGTTTGGGTATTTGGATAGGTTATATGTTAGAATAACGGGTGCCTGTCGTTTTTCCGAAAAGATTTTGACAAAATTTCATTACCCAAAACAAATTATAGGAACCGGGTACTAGGTTAGGTTAGGTTGAAACTGTGACCTCCTACGCACGAGCCGAGCGAGCGGAGCGAGCGGTGCCGCGGCAGCGGCCGGCGAGTGCCAGAAACGACCTGCATTTATAGAAAAAAGAGATGCCAGAAACAGCCACATAATATAAAAAAAAATATGGAAAAATTATGACGGCAGTATATTTTTAAGAGCTAAGAGGCGCTTGTTTTGAAGGCCTTCATATGTATTTATTTATAAACAGAACATTACAAATAAACCTGATCATTTTGAACTCATGCTAGCCTAGTACTATTTGGAGTACATCATTTGTCTCATCTATTCCTCAGTGGCAACAATCCTGAAAAATCCAAAATACACAACACGGTGCTTTTGAAATATTTGATAAACTAAATCACTTTTCTTCTGAAATGTACACATGTTGTCATAACATGGGATTCAATGGTAATATCAAATGGGGCCCATCGTCAATACCTAAAAAATGGGATCAAATACTGGGATCCAACGAAAATAAATCGAATATTTTAGCCTTAAGAAATCTCATATTGACCTTTATGAAACAAAAGCTATCCTTCTTTTTTTTACACGTGTAAAAAAAAACAAAACTAACAACGAAAAAATATTTCAAATAAAGAATACGTCTTTATCAGTAACTAGCTTTTGCCCGCGGCTTCGCTCGCGTTAATTTCGGGGTAACACAGTTCCCCTTGCGCCTTATTGATTTGTAATAGCAACTCTAAGTTTTCCCTTTTCTTCAATCTTTCTCCCTCACATCCCACTTTTTTCAAAAAATATTTAGCTTATGTCCATCTCCTGGTTCCCAACTATCTCTGTATCAAAATTCAACAAAATCGGTTTAGCCATTAAAGCGTGAAGAGGTAACAAACAAACAAACAAACTCACTTTCGCTTTTATAATATTAGTAAGGATTATACAAGATGTAAACGAACCCTACACGAAGCGGTCAACCAAGATTTCAAGATTGTTTGAACATTATACTAAGTAACACTACGCAAACTTTTTGTATTGGGAAACTATCTTCGCAGGAAGACCAATCAAGGTGTACAAAACCAGTGTGTGCGGATCATTTTTCGCGCGGTAAAACGCATACAAAGCGAGGCCAACATATACCGGAAATGTATGACTTGGTGTGTAGCTGTGTGTACACCGATGCACCCATCAGTATTTATTATCCTTACTAATATTATAAAAGCAAAAGTGAGTTTGTTTGTTACGCCTCAATGGTTAAACCGATTTTGATGAATTTCGTTACAGATATAGTTGGGATCCTGAAGATGGACATAAGCAAATTTTTTTTAAAGTGAGATGTGAGGGAGAAAGAGGAAAGAAAAGGGAAACTTAGCTTTGCTATTACAATAAATAAGGCGCAAGGGCAAAAACTACAGGTAGCAGGTACCTGCAAATCTGGAAAGGGGAACTGTGTTACCCCGAATTTAACGCGAGCGAAGCCGTGCGCAAAAACTATGTAGTAATATTTGGAGGTGAGTTACATTGAGACCTATTGCGATCCGTGATTTATCACTCCTTAAATAGAAAGTCGTTTCCCAGCATTAATTTTTACTTAATTCGAAGTTTCGCTTAGTTTATGACTTCGCGAAGTGCCCCTTGTTTTGTGTCCCCGAAATCGATCACTCAATAATATTGACTTTACTGAAGCAGTTGCATTGTTTTTATAACAATCATTACCTTCAACACCGTCCCGATACAGATTGTATCGTTATAACAAACAGTAGCCCAGTCAATACTAATCTTAACAACGTAATTTAATCTTAAGAAATATTGTTGTCAGATATATATAAGAACTAGCTTTTGCCCGCGGCTTCGCTCGTGTTAAATTCGGTATAATACAGTACCTGCTACCTGCAGTTTTTCCCTTGCGCCTTATTGATTTGTAATAGCAAGTTTTCCCTTTTCTTCCCTCTTTCTCATTTACCACAATTTTTTTTAAAATAGCCTATGTCCGTCTCCTGGTTCCCAACTATCTCTGTACCAAAATTCATCAAAATCGGTTTATCCATTAAAGCGTGAAGAGGTAACAAACAATCAAACAAACTCACTTTCGCTTTTATAATATTAGTAAGGATATTGCAAGCTCATATTCCACCCACGTTTAGTATCGATATCTAAAGTATTAGTGGGACATTTTAGAGTAACAAGTATTATTGTTATGTCAGTCTTGTGTCAAAGTGGCCTTGTACACACGACGACAGATCAACCTATACAAAACCAGTTTAAGCGGATATCTCGTCGTACGGGAAATCTACGGCGTACGATTCGTAGTTGAAAGATCAGCATAAACTGGTTTTGTATAGGTTGATCTGTCGTCGTGTGTACCAGATCCACAGCTAGTTTAATTTACAACTGGGGCCTAAGTCTGCTATTACAATGGTGTCAGAATGGTCGATCACTGATCGCATAATGGTTGATTTTGACAAGTTTGGTAATCTACTAATATATTGTCGTCATTATGACATTCCACTGGTCAGTCACTGACAGTCCATTGAAAGAAATTGCTTAGAATGGTAATCTCGTACATAATGACAAACGAATGACTGACGCATACGGTAATCTGCTAAAATTTTGACAGTTCCTTTGATCAGTGATCTACCATTACAACGTCATTGTGCAGTCATTGCTTTTAGTAGCTCGGTTTGACAAAAAGTGTTTGCTATCCATCGTGTTTGTGGAGTATTGATTGGAAAAATATGTTCACTACGAGCTAAAGAATATTTATTAAAGTTAATCATGCCCAATAAAGTGGATTTACATGTCCGAAAACTACATTTTTCATGATTTTTAGCGTCGACCTACACTGCCATCAAAATTGCGATGATCGTTATTTACGGTCTTGGACTTTACAAGCGTTAATTAAGAAACTTGCTCAATAACTTAAGAACTTCTAATGACGTTTACATAAGAGTTTTTAATTCTATTATCTTAATTCGGTTATTGTATTCTGGCTTGGGGAGGATCGGCTAAAACTAGGTTCCTTGAGTTGGAGCGTGCACAAAGGGCAGTACCTACTCAAGGTTATGTTGCAAAAGCCCTTTCGCTATCCCACTCATCAGCTTTACACCGAGCTCAAACTTTTGACAGTTAGGCAACTATTTGTTCTCAGAACCACACTCTGGAAGCACAACCAGGTACCACTACCAGACTCAAATAAGCGTGGTCAAAGAATAGTTTGCCCAACCCCTAGTCATAGAACTACGTTTGCCAGAAGACAGCTCTACGTGTTGAGCTCTCTTGTGTACCGAAATATTAATAAGGCTGCACAAATAGCAAGGTTAAGCAAACACGGGGTAAAAGATAAGCTGAAGAGTATGCTGTTTCTCCTGGACTACAATCAAAGAGAGGCACTTCTAATGCCTCTGACATAGTATTACTAATTTCTTAATACATCGGGAGACACCAAGCTTGCACCACCCCAAACATAGTCTCACACTCGACACCACCACAGTCACATGCTCAGGCTTCTCATATCACACTCACACAACACAAAACACACGATACCCAGTCACACACACACCCACTCGACACACATAACACACACATTACCCAGTCACACCGACAAAACCAATCATACAGTCATTTTACTTTTTAGTTTTAATTTAATTTCTCCCTTAATTGTTTTACTCTTTTTTATATTATTTTCTATTTTCCATTAAATAAGCAAGAAAAGTTCTTTTGTATGATATCAGTTTACTAGCCATTAATTTTAATTTCTAAAAGGGTTTATAGTATCCAAGTGGCAGTAGAACACTGTCTCCTAAGTCACAGGTGTTCCTAGTTTTGGAGGCAGGGTTTCATGTCTTGTACACCTTCAATCATTGTTAACCACAGCTAGACATTAAGCATATTGTAAGGACTTGTTTTCAATAAACTATTATTATTAATTGATGCACACCCATATTATTTTTTAACCAGAAAATACAATATTTATAAAAATAATGAGGAGGTTGTATGACTTAAATATTCGACCCCTTTCGGGGCCAGTATAGTACCGAGCCAGCGGAGGTTTGAATGTCAAGTACCTACCTGAAGGGGTCCGTATATAAAATGTACTCTGTGGTCCGTACTGAACTATACGGTTAACGTCAGTTGCTTACTGACGTTAATATCACATTTGACTGTGACAGCTAAAACATTATTGAGTTGTTTTACAAAAATTGTGTTACACATAAAGAGGGATGCCAAGCCGCTATAGTGACTTAAGGCCCTGAGTGCCCACAAGCAACATTGAATGTTAATATTAGTATGCCCCCCAAATAATATATTGATAAAAGATATACTATTTAAATATTACAGATAGTTGAAAATAAAACAATAACAATATATTAATAGAAAACATTTAATTCATCATAAACTAAAACATTGTCAAAATTGAGTATCACACAGACAGGCTGCAAAAAAAATGTTATATATGTTAGCCTTTTAACATTTCAGAGCAATCTTACTGCATTCAATAGGATTCTAAAAATAGTATAGTTTGTTATTTTAACATGGTTGTGGTGCAATTTGATATGCAATCAGATTCCTTTTTTGGTTTACCGTTGTGGTGTATCAATGTTCAGCATATATGACCTTTGCCTTAAAAGAGAGGTGCCACAGCTAATAGAGATATGAATGTGGATAACAATAACAAAATGTGGACTGTTGAGTGTTGACTTGTTGCCTGACTGATTTTATTCCATGCTTTGGTCCAACATGCATGGCACACCAAACTATCACTGTCTTGTAACTGACTGGAAAAGAAAAAACAATATTATGTGAGTATTTATTTGCAAGCATGTATGAATAGGTACCTTATTTTGAATCATATTTGCATTTATCATTACAGTTGTAAAACTTATTATAGTTACCTGTTGATGTCCAACCCATGTTTTTCGAGAGATCGAACTTCGACGATTTCCAAAAGGTGTCTTCGCAATCTTGATATGTTAAAAATTACAATTTATTTACACAGCGTACATATTATCCACTTGCAACAGTTCACAGTGAAGAACTCGAATATGACATCAAATCTGTTATCGTGGGAGTTGTCATTATCAGCAAGAGCGGAATCCATATTCAAGCCGTGGTCGTAAGGTATAGGAGAATCACCAGAGTCAGTATTCATGGTCAAAAACGTCGATTTTAATAGAAAACGAAGCGAATCACTATGATGCAAATGTAAACAAAGTTATGAAATGTTATGAAATGACATTTCTAATATTGTCAACTGACAAGTTTCAGTGTCACAAACATAAATTATATGTTGAAGATCATTTAAAAAATCATCATTTTATATTTTTTAAGTTGATTACAAATCTAAACGTGTTAACATAAAATGCATCGGGACAGGAAAAATACATATAAATAAAATCTGGCTTGAATAAACGTTTAAATGTGGTAGTAGTTTTTCGAAAATCATTTCTACTAACGGGTTTTATAATAATGGCAATACTACAATGTCATTCTACTACCATTCCATTACGAGACCACTGGCCGACCAATGATCGACCATTGTAATTTAGCAGATTACGAACTTTTAGCAAAATGACAGTGGAATCGTGTTGGAATGACTAAGTTATATAAAATAGCAGACTTGGGGCCCTGGTCTAAATGTTACTGGAATTAGCGGAAAGAATGGCCTTACCTTTTCGGGACACAATGCCAATCCCTTTGGTACGCAATCCCTCAAGTAAATTAAAAGTTTTTACTTAATGTTTATTTTTATATTCTACTAGCTGTGCCCAGAGGTTTCAACCGCAGCTCAGGTCCCCTTCTCACTTAGGGGTATTGTATGAAAAATCGATGTTGGTCGATTCTCACACCTACCCGATATGCACACTTTTTTTTTAAACTTTAAACACTAGGAATTTCTCCTGTATCATGGGTGCGTTTACAAACATTTAAAATCACATGCACTAACAACCAGACCCAGAACAACAATCTGTAGGCAATACAAATATTTATTCCGTGCGGGGATCGAACCCGCGAAAGGAACGCAGCAGTCGATCGCTCATCCACTGCGCGAACCGTGTTTGACGACACGGCATACAAATTCAATTTCATACAAATCGGTCCAGCCGTTTCGGAGGAGTTTGGTAACAAACATAGCGACACGAGAATTTAATATAATATTAGATTCCACTTTTTATACGATGGACGATTTAACGATTGATCAAGCCGTCACTTGCCGAGCTGTCGAGGTTCAAGATTGCAAAAACTTTGACCCCGTATGTTTTGCTAATAGGTACAAGGTATTTGATGTTTAATTGATTATTTTGAATGACTGAGCTTCCTTAAAACTTGAATACGGGCTGTCTCTGAAAGTAATTACGCTATAATTAGCATATGATTACGTAAATTAAGAGCGAGCAAGTTTCCAGAGAATAGAAAAAAAATCATATATGATTAATATTATTTGATTTTTGTTATTTAATTGCAAATAACTAGGTAGTCGGTTACTCTAGAAAATACAACCAATTTTGTATTTATTTACATCTTACAAAATAATACAAAACATTAAAAATAATAAAATAAATACTAGTGACTTCATAAGGCACAAAACTGCTAGATTATGAGAAACTTCGCAGTATACAAAAAAATCACTTGGCAAGTAATAATCAATAAATTATTGCCTTATATAGGGAACCATATCGATTCACTCAATTTAATTGACGTTGTAAAAATGACAAAATTTATAAAATGGCTGATTTCCCCGTGTGGCGCTTAGCTGGTTTGCCAACCTGTACGTGTCTCATGCAGACATCGTATGTGTGCGGAACAAGGAAAATGGGAACAAGGCTAACATAAAATGAGTACCAAGTATCAAATGACGAAAATAAAACATGATAAACAAAAGACTTCAAAGTATTTGTTCTTTTTTTATCTCAGAAATATAAAACAACAACATTTCTGACTTAAACAACCTTATCAGACAAATACATGCAAAAAATAATACTAACTCGTATTTACAAACAACGTCATCTAACATGACACTGAAATATCATAAAACCAATATAATACACACGGTCATTCAATTAATCTAAAATTTATCTGAACTTGACGTTTCGCGTGAACAGGTGTTATATAATTTAATTATAACACTTGGTTTATAATAGAATGATGGATCGCATGTCAGCCGAACGTTGGAGCAGTGTGTTCGGTGCCTAACCTTGAAGGGGTCGGCGAAATGGCCCATGGGAGAGTCGCTGACGCAAAGAATCAAGGTCAATTGTATACCATTATAGTAGGCGGTCCCATCGCTCAACTATTGTCTCTGTAAGGGTGCGAATAGAATTTATGGGTGTATCAATTTGTTTAATGGGAGTGGATTTGGAAATAGTCCGAAATAGTCTCTAGGTCGTCGTTTAACTAAGGACGTGTCGCATTTTACGTGTTTGACAGAATTTTATGTGACGTAGATTAAAACCTGCTTAGACTAATAAGAGTGCGTTTAGTATTTTTTTTCCTTGAAACAGACTGCAAAAAGTTTTGCAAATGACAACTTTTGGGGTTTTTCTTATCCTTGTTATCATGTAGAAAAAATTGCAGATATTTGTCCACATAAAAACGGCGTGGATGCATCTGCAAACTTTATTTTTTAATTCTACACATTAAAAAAGTTTAAAGTTTATTTTATGTGCATCTTAGTCCATTAAAAATCAGACTACATAAGATATTTTACAACACACTCTTAAATTAGCAATCTAAATTTTACTGCACCGGTTTTTACATCTTTGAAGATAATAATTGTTTTTAATTTTGTTTAATTAACTTGGAAGTGAGACATGGAGCTTGGAGCAAGTAAAGGGAGGTCTATAACCAGTAGTGGGCAAGGTCGAGTGGTTGATGATGATGACCTAACGTGGAATTTAGATCTTCTTCGTTTTCGTGCCGTTTTTTGCAGATGGGAAATCATCAAATAACTTCCCCCGCTCTGGGTGGAGCGGGGAAGTGTCAGACTTTTACTATCCGCAAAAAAGACTTAAGCCTTTGCAGTAAAACCTGTGGGTCACACCACAGGGCTGTCGCTACTAATTTATTGCTGCAACGTAAATAACTTATCCGAACATGCTTTGAAAGCTCACTGTTGCTGATAATTCACTTCCTCTGACCTTTGGGCTTGGCATTTAGTAACATCTAATCGATATTGCTAGCACCAACCGGCACCCATATATTATTTGTAGGTGGTTAATATATCAAAAGTATTTCAATTATGTAAAGTAACAACCTTTTGAGATGATGAGAATCAGGCATTTAAAATGTTTTCTGCATTTTATAATGATTACAAATGTGTGGTAATTTAGACGTAAGTACTTAATTACGAAAATTTGAAATTTGAAAATTTTCGTAATTAAGCAAAAGAAGTGTGGGTTTTAGTCAGTACAAGTCAGAGCGGGAGAAGTTATTTGATGATTTCCTATCCGCAAAAAAAGCCAAATCCCACTGAAGGGCAAATGCCTCTTTCCGTTTTTTTATGTCTTTAGATATTTAGGTTCCACCCTTTTGATGAGAGTCCAGCTCGTTTCGCCATCTCCTCCTAGACGTTGCCGGGTTCCGTTGTTCGGAATCCAAAATGTTGTCATTTTGTGCCGATTTTGATGTGACATAATAATATGGCAGATGTGGCCTGCCCGGTTCTATTTTAATTTTGCGCCCGTACTGATTTTGATACATTGGCATGTGATTTTTTTAAATATCTCTCTTTATGTTGTTATCTTTTTTAAAGTAACTTTTGGAAAACTTTTAAAGACTTATCGTGAAAAAATAAACATTAATATTTTTTTAAAGTGTACATTATGGTAGGCTATGACGTACAAATAATTGCCACACAGTACAACTTACAGAACAACAAGCATTTAAAAATACACGTTACCATCATACTTATAGCTTTTAATTTATTCTTTTATAGTTCATGGAAATCGGTGTTCTTCTTGGTAATTTCATTTTGTGATGACGTCAAAACATTATCTTAACTTCATTTCAATTGTAGTAGTAGAGCATAGTGATTATTTACTTTAATTGTTAGTTCTAAGTGCGTGGGAAAACGTTGCTGTACTGGCTTTAATGTAAATCATTTAAAAACGTGAAAAAAAAAACAAAGTTGAATAAGTAAGTTTTTCAAAGAACACACACAAGTAATTTTGCGTAAAAACGTTTCTCAAGCGTATCTAGTTCAATTAAAGTTCGTATTTAAATCGTAGAATGATGCTCATATTATCTACTGATAAAATGTATAGTTTCATGCCTATAAACCGTATAGGGTTAGGCAGAGATGTAGTTATTAGTACACCCATACTTTGCAAGTAATTCGTAAGTCCCATGTAATATGGGGCGAGCTTATTGCTATCAACCGAGCCCGAATCCAGACTCCATGATACTACTGAAAAATTCCGGATGGAAAAACTCAACAGCACTTTGCTCAATCTGGGAATTGAAGCTAGGATCGTATGCTCAGCAGCCGCAGTACCAACGAAGTGTAGTATTATTTACTTCCTTTATTAATTAATAGCTGGCGCCCACGGCTTCGCCCGCGTGATAATGAAAAAAACATCCTGTGTTATTCCACACTATTATCTACCTTTGCCAAATGTCATGGCAGTGCCAAATTTCATCAAGATCCGTTCAGCCGTTTTGACGTGAAAGAGTAGCAAACATACATCCATCCATCTTCACAAACATTAGCATTTATAATATTAGTAGGGTATCCTACTAATAGATATATAGATTTTGAAAGGGTCAATTTGGAAATACTAGTATTTCCAATATTGACTCTTTCAAAATCTTGACTAACTGCAATAACTTTAAGATGAGTAATTGGTAGTCGGAAATAAATAAGCATGGGAATGTAAGGTGCGGCAAAACAACGTAGGTTGGGATATATAGAAATACAGATATAAAGCTAGTTGTACATGTTACAAGTGTCTAACCCTCACGAAAGCCTAGCCATTGCCTTAGACCATTATATTGCTTCATTTCACTTAAGAGTTTCGCAAGGAAATTAATTGCAAACACATTCCACATTTTTCTACGCATATGTTGAGATCGGCTTTAGATATCTTGAAGTTATTGATAGCGATAACATGACTATTAGTCATGCTGTTTTCATCAGTGTTTAATATACTTATTTATTATATTGATGCATACGTAGTGCACCCAAGGCTAGAGAAAGCGAGCTAACAAAAAAGTTCGTAGCAAGTTGTAGCAATTTTGGCGTAGTAGGTTCACGTCTACGGCTACGCGTAGATCTTCGTAGCATCTCTTCGATGTTGTAGAAAAATATTTTTAGCTTTTAAATTAGGAACTGACTCGCAGCTAGTTAACTATTCATGTTACTTCTATCCACATAAATTAGCTGATAATATGGGTACTGTCCCGCCGAGTCACATCGCTAGACAATTTACATAAGACACTAATTGCTTCTGTAATTTTGCGTTAAGTAATGAACAATAGAATATTAAAACCTTGATCATGACATCATTGATTGCATGACATTGGCCATTTGAAAAGGAAAAAGTATCACAGAAAAACTACTTCACTCTTTTAAAGTTTAGCAACATAAGAAATCTATAATTTCAAATAGGAATTTCAAAACGTACATATTATATTTATGCCCCAACAAGAATACAGCACAGGTACCCACTATAAAAATTGCAATAAAGCGTAAATATAATGAACACGCAGCCTTAAGTGGCGGTGATAAGCGATGTATCCTCGCACGGTGTATTGTTTCGTCCTCTTTTATCTTCATCACTCAGACGCATTGACAAGGTCACGGCGGCGGTCCTGTTTTTATAACAAATCACACTAGCAAGGTTGAATGAGAAAAATAAAACTTTTTAACCCATTTTAAATTGCGAACACGCTGCGTCTTTCTTTCGTGCCTGTTTTTGCTGACAGACCAACATATTTTAAGGTTATGATTGCATAATTTTAGTTTAGTAAAATGTTATGCAATTTTACGAACATAAATCTCACGTACTAAATTGTATTAAGGAAAAAGTGTTAAATTTGATAAATTATGGTTTTATTTATTTGTGAGTGCTTAAGTGATAATTCATAAATAAATGTGAAGAAATTGATAAAAAGCTATCGGAATAAAAAATAAACGTCGAACAGAACTAATTTCATCTTAAAAGATTTTTTCTATTTCTTAAGATAGATTTTAAAAGATCTAAATCTGTTAGGTACTTAATTTTGTTTATGTATTTAAAATGTTCCATGACCATAACCCATGCAATAATAAATAAATAAATGACAGTAAGTGCATTAATAATCCATTTTATTCTTTACAAGGTCAAACATAACTGAGCGTGACCAGATTTTTCACGACATCTGCATCAATGAGAACTAGTAGACTAGTACTGACCAACCTACAACCTACTGCACAGTGATTCATTGATAGCAAAATAGATTATAGTCACCATAACCATAAACTATTCTGCTATCAATGAATCACAGTAAATTATGTCTTAAAAAAATGGCAACTTAATTTTGTAAAATAGTCATCCTATATGTACTTAAAAGAATATATATCTTCTTAGTGAGTCAATTTATCGCTCTTCATACCTAAATATGGCAAGGACACGTCAAATTATTTAATTTAAAATACCCGTATGTACAAGAGAACTGTCATAGGGGTTAATTTTATTAATTACTTGCATGTGAAGAAATAGCACTGACACGAAAATCATTTCCATTCCCAATTAACGAAAAGAAAACCTTGTATCTCCATTAACTTCAAATGAATGTCAGAAAAGCAACGATGGCGGTGTATTTATGGTTCATTATACAAAGTAAATTTTCATGCAGTTTCAAGCAAGCTGCCTTCAAGAAACTCAATTACTCAAACCAACAGTTTTGTTTTCGAAAATAGAATCAAAACCACAAAAGCAGAAATAAGTAGGTAAATGTATATTTTAAAAGTAGTGACGAACAACCGGCTGCTTTTAATAGTAAACATAGTTAGAAGTTCAATAATATCATTACAATATTTTGATTCTACAAAATAAAAGAAGGAAAACGATAAAAATCTATTTTGAGGACGCCATGATATTTTATAAAATCAGAGCTATATTAGAAGAGCCTAGTTCAAACAAAATGCCTCATAATTCAACATTGAGAGACTAATTAAAACTCGGCAGCCGTTTATTCATGTTTTACCTCACAAAAACACTGGCAGGACCAGTTTTACCATCTTCGATAACTAGAAGACGAATTTGCAAAGGGGACATTTTTTGCATTAATTAACCAAATCGAGTATACGGTATTCGAATACTCGATTTTCGAATAAAGAACGCTTGAAGTAAATTCGGTACGGTGCGTTTAATGCCAAATGTGTTTTCTAATTAGAATCGATTGCGACTACTGTTGATAATTGGCTGTTGGCAAATAGTGCCAGTTTTTACTTCAAAATGGCCTCAAAAGAAAGGCTTGTTATTTTAATGAAACAAGAATATACTTTTGGTTTTATTCAGGACTTTACTATCGAATAAAGCAATTGTGAATATTTCGTAGTCAATGTAAGTTCAAGGTTTAAAATATTTATGGTGTCTGTTTAAGAAAAGTGTATCCCATCTTAAGCATTTCGAACGCACATCACTTCCTAAACAAGGTATCTTTGTATAGTAATATCACTGCCATGAGAGCGTAGTCTTAATATAAATTCAAATATATCATTATCTTTAATAATCAATTCAACAACTTCTAACTTATAAAAAAACAAAAGCGAATCAATAAAACCTTGTACATTTATTAACAAATAAAAAAAATGTTGGACCGTAGTGCCAAAAGATAGGAAAAAATGGCAGATTGGAACAGGCCTAGACCCTAAGGGCTTCCTATAAAAATACATCATATAGTACTTAAAATTAAAACAAAAGCTATAACATTACTAACACAAGAGTAATTTTCCCTATTTTTGTACTATCTTTAGGTTAAGAACAAAACAAAATGTATTTTATTATTTATATCTACCTAACCAATCCATATAGATAAAACGGATTTATCATCAGTACCACATAACGTATACAAAAGTAGATTGCTCTAGTGAACGTTAAGTCTAAATGCACAATCAACCATTATCACATGCTTCTTCTTAGCGAGTCGATGGCAATTCTGATAAGCATTTATGTAAACAAAACGTGTAAAACTGTACTGATAGATCACGTAAGCCACAAGGGAGATGACAAAGTCTTAACCACAAAAGATCGTCTTTCAGGTGTCGAAAAATAACTAAGTACTGTCGACCAAGTTGTTTGGTGTATAGGCAGGATTATTCATCTGTCCACTACCTGCACTACATACATAACCAATATTTATTTTTATTATGTGCCTTTTTGTTTGTTTTTTTTTGGGTATACTTAAACGTAAAGGCTTGTGTACCAGCAGTGGAAGCATTGTAGGCTGATTATGTGTAAGAGAGTGATATAAACTTCTTAACAAGTCTGCAAATTCTGAACATTTTTTTTAAAGTAGTTGCAAGGTAGCTTCTTGTAAACTAAATAACTTATTCGACTCATCATTTGCCTAGCTTTTCCCAACTATGTTAGGGCTCGCTTCCAGTCTAACCGGATGCAGCTGAATACCAGTATTTTACATAGAGCGACTGCCAATCTAACCTCCAAAAGCCAGTTAGTATTGAACAATACAATAAAGGGATATCGTAAGACTGGTTGCGACTTTCAGAGTACTGACTATATATAACAACTGTTAGATCTGCGTTGACAGCCAGTTCAACAGCTTAACGTGATTTCCTGAGGCATGGAACAAACTCTTCATGTAACGGGTGGTCACTCATCCAGAGACCAATGTAGGCAAGAGCGGATTGACCTTGAAATTGACCCGAGTGGCTGCTATTATTTAGCCACGAGCTCCTCCAACTCTCCGAGTCCTCTAACTTGTTCGACTGTACCAACTGATTAATTATCAAGAATTCTTATATGAACGTTTGACTCACCGACTTCAATGGGAATGACATCTGTTGTCAGCTGGACGACAACTGACACCTCATACGTGTCGACCTCCAGTTTTTCTGCGATTTGCGACTAAAAACACGTCAAAATCGAAAACGTCATCGCATGTCCTCACAACACAGATTTTTCACTTTTAGGCTCACTTTAAACACAAAACTGAAACTATTTGATCAAGTGATCTATTCTAATTAGAAGTCACTGTGATATTTTTTTCTCGTGATCCGTCACTGTAACGTTGATAATTTCCTCTTCCGCTGCCCGACCAATTGTTTACTACGTTCGTTGTCGTACAGATAAGTATCGACTTTTTATCGATATCTAAAATAAAAGAAAAAAACATTACACAACTTTATCCAATTTGTTTAAATCTCAATTATTCCAGTGGCAAGCATGTGCTCAGTTCAAAAAGCTAGGCATTCTTGATAAAATATTAAACAATAAGGTTACACGACAATTTTAATTTGATTTATTAACTACAAGCTTGACCAAGGTCAATCTACCGCAGTTATTGATATTATCGTAGTTACATAGCCTTTTATTAGCAATCGCATTTTTATGTGGAAGCTATTATAGTAAAATAGGTTCCAATTTTGATTTGATTGTTGTAATCATGATAGTTTAAGATAATTTCGACCTTTATATTGCAGCTCTGGATTTAAATTGGTAGTGTTAAAAATCAATTAAAATTTCTTGGATTACTTAATTGTTAATATTGTGAATATAATTGCCAAGTTATTTGGATTATATTTGTTCTACATCTATATACTACATCTAAGAGTACTTTATTTAAATATTCTCAGTACAAAACCACACGTGTATTCAATCGTCTATTTATTGAGACTCATCTTTACTTAATAAGAATTGCAAATATTATTATTATTTATGAATTTTACATTATTGGAAGATGTTGCAAAACGTCTTAAAGATACAGTTTTTCTTGTATTTTTGCTATCAAAATGGTGTTATTTTAATTATTATATTAGCTGTGGTCTTCATCTTAAAAGGTTCGTAAATTAAAGTCGTGTTACGTCCGGATCTACCAAAAAAGGTATTTTTTATTTTAATATCATCGCATTATACTTGAAAAAAATGGGCACCATAATTTTAGTGTTTGTGTTCTATACATTAAAATAATCAATACGAAAACTGACTAATTTCAGTCAAGAGCTGAGCTAAGCTTAGCAGCTGCTGTTATCATAAAAAATACTCAAGCACAAATAATATTCTTCAAAACTTAAATTTTCGACATACACTTATATATACAAATAAGGTCGAAAATCCAATCAAACGTTAAGAACGTTTTTTTTTGTGAGGAAATGATGGAAAATTTTCGTTTTCAGAATTTTCTATTAGAAACTTGTTAAAGAACTTTTCATACCTAATTAAGGAACCTTATAAAACAATTTAAAAACATATCAATTTCAACACTTACTATGTAAACAACCACAAGTTTACATAGCGAGACAAGCTAACAAAATCAACGTTCAAATGTACACAGGCGAACAACTTCACTTATCTGTAAATACGTCACTTCACTCGTGGTTTTTGTCACATGCTATTTACATAATTATATCTTAGTAGTCAGGTAAATGCCTGTATGAATCTACAGGGTTAAAATACTGCTTACAGATAAACAAAAAGAATTTGAAATGAATAGGTAAGTACAGAATTCTGAAAAGACTTGAATTTGACAAATTTGTTTTTTTTTTTCAGTTTTTTTTTGCATTTCTCTTTGTTAGTGACGTTCAGTATTTAGAGTTTGACTGTGGTTTTTAATGTTGCAATTAAAACATTGATGATGACAGATTATTAGCTGAGTATTCAAACATTACAGTATCAAAACCTGGACACATAATTGTTAATTACAGGCCCTTGAAATATTGAGCCCATTACTATATCTTTGTTGTTAACGATGATACTGTAAGAACACAAAACTCGTTTCTTCTTCTTTGATTATTTATATAAATGTCAACAGCTAATGCTGGTGAACTGAATTTGAATACTTTGATGGTCACCGTTTTTTGAAGTATCCACTAAAGAGGCACCTTAACTAACTTGGTTCGCACTTGTTACCTATACCTTGTGACGGCAAAAATTTGCACGAAGCGCGCCAGCTTAAACTTCCCAACATATATATAGTTAGTCCTCGAGTGGGACAATTAAAACAAAAGTCCCACTTATGGAAATTAGTTCAACGCACAGTAACTCATTAAACGTTATCTCCAAAATCGGTAATTAATCGTTCACATCCAATCAGCGTGCTCTGAACTACGTAAACGCATCAGACGCACGTGATCGACAGAAAACCGCGCGGTCCTACCCTTGAAGCGTCAACGAAAAAACAACTTGTCAAACGAAAATTAGTCCACAGTTTTATACACTTTTAAAATAATACTAATTGCTGTAATAACGTCATAAAATAGCGAACATAAATTAGTCACACATACCGATAACTACCTCATATTAACTGAAAGAAAAAATAGGCATTTTCAACATGACAAGGTAATTGAATAGTTATTTCCACTAATCTTCACTCATTTTGCGGTTTTAACGCGTAACAAGCCTAACGTCTGGAATCACCATAACAATGATACTACAACAATATAATGCAGATAACAAACGGAGTTTTCCAGATAAATAATACAACAGTGTGAATACATTAGTGCCTTAGCTAATTGTTGGGAGCACAGCCACTGGAACAACATTTTGATCACTAAACTTACATCGAGATTTGACGCGTCAATGTCAAGTGCATCCGCGGTACTGAATCATTTATCACTTTCGATTGTACGGGATCGAGATAAGTGCATCTCGTTCGTACAATGCGATGTAGGGAACACGCGATAAGGTAAAACGTCCGATCGTTCGTCGCTTGTACCTGTTTTGCACCGCGCGCGTGCGACTGCCGCGATGTTCGACGCACGAATGCCGCCAAACGACTTGACCATTGTTTACTTCGATAAACATTTCCATTTCGATCGAGTTTACGGGTCGAAGGCTCTAAGGCGGAAAATCTAGGAGCGATACGTCATTACCTGCATTTGTTGACAACTGATTAAACGGACGAAAGTGTGTAAACGCAATCTCTGCCTATGCGTTTGGGGCGTTTATTTTTTCTGCGCGCTGACTCAAAAATTGTTTATTATGTTAACTTTTTATGGGTTTTTTACTCAGTTAAGTATGTGCCTTTCAGTTTGTTTTTTCATACACTATCTTAAACGTATTTCTTTTTTTTAAGTGTTACAGATTAAAAGTTTAAAAAAAAAGTATGTATTGCAGAGTTCTGAGATTTAACAAGAAAACTTGATAAATACTGGTCCAAATAAAAAGATGGAATAATTTATGTAAATTAAACATGATTAATGGAATCTTAAACTATTTTATTAGTTTCGAATATAAATATTTAAAGAACATCAATTATCAGGGTTAAAAAAAGGAGAATAGGCTGCTGCTAAATTGTAATTTAATCCTGAATGTGAGGTTATTCTTTGTATATATAAATAATATATATAAATAGCTATTTAGAATCACGACTGATAATTTAATTTAGAATAGAAACAACAAAATCAATCAGAAAAAGGATTGCACAATATTAAAATTAACGTAAAATAAATCTCGTCAAATTCAACGTGGATGTTTTGATATATTTTAACCAAACCAACTGATATCAGGAAAACGATTTAATTAGAATTACTAAAGAAAGAAATAAGTTCCCGGACTCCTGAAGGCAGGTCAGCTTTTCAATTGTCCACTTTCGTAATTATCACACTAAGGTTGAAAGTCACGGGCACTTCAAAAAGGGCAAGGTCTATTTTGTCTATGTAAAACTAAAATTCATTCCGATCCAGCCTGTCCCTACCTGTAGTCAGCGTGTAATCAGCTTAGGGCGTTATTGGGGGAGGCCCCAATAACGCCCTAAACTGATTCTCGTAATACAAACGGAGTGCCCTAAACATGTGGTCGCTTAGTTTAGTTTGAAGTCCCTGGCTAGAGGTCACATGGCACCCACAGGATAGTTCGATTGAACTGACGAAAACCTCCTGGGTTGACCTGCGAGACCCCAGCCTTAAAAATGTCTACGTAACGCTTAGATAGTTTCAAATGGATTGAACTGTTGTTAACATACGCCAATAAATCTCGAAGAGTTAACAGAAGTCTGCCTCATAGTACACCCACTTTTTTACGTTTTACTAATTTTAGTTTAATTCTCTTTTAAACTGTGAACCATTGTAATGTGATTATATTATTTCAGTATTATTATCTTTTGATTTACTGGAAAATTTTGCCAACGTTAGGTAAATCAATTACATATTTAGATAAACATAGATCATAGGTAATAAAGTTACAAAACAATTTGAAAGACGTCACGTTTTATTTTAATTATTGCAAGTTGCATAACTTGCAATTGTTTTCTCTGTTCCACAAAAAACATATCTTATTATAATAACTTATTTTTCATCAGGGAAATTCATGCAGACATTGGTGAGATATGCTTATGGCTAACTACTTAGACTTTGTACTTAAGCATGGAACGACATCACACGTCAAACCCCAGAGTCCCATTACCATGTACGGCAAGCCCCTGAGAGAAGCAAGCCAAATACTTAGGCGTGATTCTCGAAAGCCACTTGTCCTTAAAACTCAAACTCAAAGCATTTATTTCATTTAGATACTTTTGAATGTCAAGAAACAAAAAGTTAAAATACAGTCCCAGAAACAATGCAACTTTTGAAAGTACTGTGGTTGCCCATTCTAAAGTGTTGATCTCTATGAAGAAGAATGGGTAAGAAACTCCATGGAACCCTTTTTTAAATTATAATAATTTTACAAGGTCATGGTTACATCATTCATGTTGAGATTATACAAATATGTGAGAACGCTTTAGTTAGACGTGCACATTAAGAGCGTGCAGAGTAAAAGCAAAAGTGACAATAAATATATATTAATTAAAATAAACCGTAGCTGCTCGATCGCGAGATGCATTTGCCATGAGTAGGATCCATTTCATAGTAGTGGCAAGAAAAGGTTGTGAGTTAAATTGCGCCTATATACGGTGGTGATCCGTCCCTCTATGACGTACGGTTGTGTCGTCTTTGCCTACTCCAAACCCCTTTTAATCCATAGAATGCAAACCATTCAAAACCGATTCCTAAGTAAAATCACGGATGATGATGGAACGAAGTCACACTACTTACGTGAAACGAGAAAAACCCTCTTCAAGTTTTACAAAATTCACACACTTAATGCAAAGTTTATGAAAAGAAAAAAGTTGCAAGGACCAAAAAAAATAACTGCCATGAAATTAACATTTAAAAAGTGCTCGTCCAAAAACAGAATTGAATCATGCAAAGTCGTGACGAGCGAATTGCAGACGGCATCACTAACCTGTAATTTTATTATTATGCCTAATTTTACCCCGAACTTAAACAGGTGCTTTTCAACTCTAATTAATATAAACCACTTTTTCAATAATAATTATTTTAAAAGTGAAACCGGTTTTTTAGAGTTCCTTGGAAAGAATATTTTTTAAATATACGCTATGTATAATATGTTAATTTTGTTTTTTAAATGACAGTGTGACTTGATTCGACACAGCAACAAAATATGTAACAAAAAAAAAGTGTAGACTTTAGAGCAAAGCCTTTCTTGTATCCTGCCGGGGTTGCGGGTTGTTCGAAAGAGGTATCGCGGCCCCGGAACATAAAGGGCAAAAAAAAGGAACATGGGTGGGTTTTAGTCAGTAAAAATCTGACCGCCCCACTGGGAAATCATCAAATAACTTGAATTTATTTGATGATTTACCATCCGCAAAAAAAATTGTCTCAAATAATAATTTTGAATTTTTATTTGCAATGTCACATGTTATTTCTTCATTTGTTTTTTCATCTGTCTAGCCATCTCCCAACTATGTTGGAGTCAGCTTCTTTCCAATCTTACTTGGTTTCATTTGAATGCCAGTATTTATTAGGAGACTGCCTATGTGACTTCCACAACCCAGTTAGTACTCGGTAATACGATACGCTGTGGTAAATCGGATAGTCAGACTTGGACCAACTGCTTAACATACTTTCCGAGGGGACCTACCTAGGCAGGCGCAGCTTAACTTGAAGATCAACCCTAGTGGCTAATATCATTTAGCCTTGAGCTCCCATGATATTTAAATGATTACTTTAAGTAATTAGGTAACTTTTCTGACACTAATGAGTCAAAATTATCTAAATAGAACCATCTGTATGAGTCAAACTCATTTAACTTCGCCGTATCATTTTATTAGATTTTATCTTTAAGCAAACAAAACTACTTCCGACGCTTAAAAAATTATGAAAATGTCGCAATTCTGAAATCATGACATTGAAATGAAGCATAATGACGCCTTAGCAATAATAATTTTTGGCTGTTTCGATGCTATTACAGAGATGTAAAAACGACGCATGATAATAAAAATGTGGCTATTTTTACATCCTTGTTAATTAATGCAGAAAAATAATATTCACGATTATAGAACTTGAGAAACTGGAAGTCAAGGTGTTAGAAACCTGCTAAAGAGGCTCTGGTAAAAGTTATTAATTGCTAATTTATACATCATCCTCTAACATACCAAGAAAGCATAATTTACGAGACTAACTTGCCGACTATTTAATTTATAGTACGAGTATACAAAAACTGCTCTGTTTTTGTAGCGTTACTGAAGTTGAAACTATCTATGACCTGACTTATGTGCGGTGTAAACGTTATGTAAAATACATCAATTTTAAATGTAGAAATACTCATTTCAAATAAAAGGTTTTAATAAAATATTTATGTGTTTGATACTGGTTATGTCGCTTTGAAAATCGACGTATAAAGTTAGTTATACACCGCGCGCTCATGTTAGAGCCTCTTGTCGTTATGTTAAGAGTGATAAAGAAATTTTGAGGTCTACTGTTTAAATCTGTTTATTCATCTGCGGTTAAAAATGGTTTAATGGCGCTCCCTAAAGAAATCAGTGATTGGTTTAAATTGTATCGTTCCAGGTTGCGTACCGCTAAAATCTAAAATGTTATAATTTTACAGGCAAATGCTGAATGAGGGAGCGCCTTAACAAAAACATCATGAAATAATGCAACTATTCTCGATTTATCCCAATTAAATTAAATTGGTGTGAAATAAACTAAACAGTACACAGCATCAGTTGTAAGCTATGCATCAAATTGATTAAGTATGTAACTTGCACATAGTTACTCGCTTAATCTCATTAGTGTTGTAATTGGAAATTCAGAATATTTTTAATTTACCTTTAAGAAGTTTCAAACTGTACAGGATTTGGGATCGACTAGCTCCATGTCTCTTGAAAGCCGCTTAGCTGAAGTTGTGTAAACCTACTAAAGATTCAGCGGAGTTTACATCTGCAAGGAGTCTGGATTCGTGCCCGGTTCATAGTAAAAGGCTCACCTCCAATTTTTTTTTAACTTTTCCCCGCTTTAAGAATTACTCTTGTGTCGTGGGTGCGTTTACAAACATATAAACTCACATACACAAACAGCCAGACCCGAAACAACTACCTGAAGGTCATACAAATATTTGTTCCGCGGGGACCGAGCCCGCGGCACGCAGCGCAGCAGTCGATCGCTCAGCCACTGCGCCAACGTGCCGTGTTATAAGGTACTTAAACATACTACAACTGGCAAAGCGTGGGTGTACGATTAGCGACTCCTCTGCTTAACCCTTCGGGATTACTGGCGCGATGTCATTTTTATGTAAACGTGCAAGTTATAATTATATTGACCTTACTTTGTATTGAGCATCTCAGTATACATATCTTATTGAAGATTATGCTCATATCATTAAACATTACGTATTCAGGAATGCCACCGTGTAGAATGATGAATACGTAAAGCTATCCAAAGAAACGTTTGTGTAAATGAAAGGATTTTAAGATGATTTTGAAATTAAAATCAAGTCTAACACTGGTGTTCTTACTAACGTTTGTGTAAATAATAATATTTTAAGGTGATTTTAAAATCAAAATCAGGTCTGTGTTTTTGTCCGAATGACAAAACTTGGTGAATTTTCTTACAACCAATTTTACCAAGATGTATCGTATTACCCAGTACTAACTGGATTATGGAGGTCAGATAGGCAAGGAAATACTGGTATTCAGCTGCATCCGGTTAGACTGGATGTCCAAATGACACTACGGAACCCTTATTGCTTATCGTATCACTTTGTTGTCCGTCCGTAAAAACTCTTTTTCTCACGGAAGCATGGATACTGATATTAAATAAACAGGCAGAATTTTTCAATTGGGCGTGGATGGCCAAATCAAAAACTATGTAGAATAAGATTTTCGAAAAATCTAAATTCATGGCCAGGAATCGACCCCGTTGATTTTGAAAAGAAAAAACACATCAAGCTATAAAAAGCTACTTATAGCAATTTTAATAGTACATTTTCATTCTAATGAAGAAACTTTGTCATTGAGTTCGAGGCGGAATTAACACACGAGCCGTTAGCCGAGGGTGTTATAGAGCCGAGAGCAGCAGTTTATATAGTGAGGGGAAGATTCACGTGTCTTTCCAAACCTAATATTATTTCCTATAACTGTTTTTCTTCACTATAATGAACGTGACCAAAGCAGGTCACGTTTTCATATCCGCGTAACGTGTAACTACGTCTTACTGCATCGCTGCCTCCTGTAACAGTTTTCATCCTGTCTTCATACACCCATAAATTCATGGTATGATTTCTTCTCTCTCTAAAGGTCATTTTAATCCTAAATAATTACTTTGATATGTTTTACATGAATTAAATTTACTTTGCTACAAAACATCATCAAAACATGGTGATGGTGATTTTTAATCAATTCAAGTTTTTCAATACCTTCACGACTTCAATAGTATTAAACAACGAATGCATCCCCTAGTTTTTTTGCGGATGGGAAGTTATCAAATTACTACGGGGAGCAGTTTCAGACTTTTACTGACTGAAACCCACAAATGTGCCTCCTTTTGCCCTTTATGTTCCGGGGCCGCAGTATCGATTTTAGACAACCCGCGGTGGCCCTGGCGCCTCGCCTCTGCTTTGCTGACATCTCTTGGAGGAACGCGTGGAACACGAACGCACCGTCGATACGGCCTGTCGTCACCAGACGAACGAACGGTGAGCTATCCATTGCTCATCGACCACAGGCCTGCAACTACAGTGGCCCGGAGTGGTCTCGCGGCACCCGACACCCAGAGCATTTCCCGCGGCTGGGTTAGTTTGAGGTTCTCTGCTTCTAACGTGCTGGAGGTTAGAGGGACCTCCTTTACACCAATGCATCCCCTTAAATGTCGTTTAGTTATAAAAAAGAAAACAATCAATTATTTAATCTTGGCTTTATTTTACCTGGATAATTATTATGATTAGCACCAAGATTATACAAACGTACTTGAAGAAACAATCATAATAACATCGTAAAATCATTAGATCTTTATTCAAAGTGTCACACATGTACAGTATATAACTAAATAACGCTAATAATTACATAATTCCATTTTATCGTGATGTGGATTAGATCTGCTCCATGATAATGTAGACAGAATCACGAACTGTATTATGAATATACATAAAGTTATGTGTAAAGCTGTAATAATTTACCATAGTTTTCCTTAGTACACTAATAATGTGAGCATCTAGGAAACGACATGCATTACCTTCCTGCGTTTATTTCTTTGTGATTGCAAATGTATATTGTGTGTGGAGAAGAATACCATACAAAACATCTATTTTAAATACAACATATGACTTTAAAAAAAAACGTTGCCGCACACTTGGAATTTGTCCAGTATCGTGGGTACGTTTATAAACATTTAAACTCACATACATAAACAGCCAGACCCCGAACAACTACCTATAGGTCATACAAATATTTGTTCCGTCCGAGGATCGAACCCGCGACACGCAGCGCCGCAGTCTCTCAGCAACTGCGTCCGCACGGAACAAATATTTCCTGACATTCAAAAGTGCCTGTAATGGTCTAATTAAAATAAATGCTTTGATTTGATTTGATTATAACGTATTTTTCCAACGTTGAATAGAAAATATATGTAATATAAATTAATAGAATATATGTATATATATTTTATTCTATATCATACATGTATGAACTAGCAACCAACAACTTTTTATTATCAACGAATTTTAGGAAAACTACTCAAACCATGTCAGATAACTTGGGTTTTCCTCAAGCGTAAAGGTTTTTCTGCAGTGTTTGTGAACATAGACTTCGTACCCATTTTATAATATCTGACGTCATTATCAAAGTTTACGTCTAACTAAGGTCTAAAATTGGTCAATAAAACAATAATAGCACGGGTTTTCCACTAATCTGGCTTCTTCGAGTTTTTTGCGAATATGAACTTTGTATCTGTTCATAGAGTTTTTTTGTATCAAGATCAAGGTCTACGAATATAGATGAAATACCTACGTTTAAGTTCAAAGTAGCATATAATGATTCCATGATTTCGATGAGGACTGGTGTTGGTAATTAAGTTCGCAAACTTTAATCGCTGATTATTTGAATCTATAGAACAAGCAACTGTTCATCAGAAGTTATAGGTATGATTGATATATTGTCGAAACTATATATATCTATTTTGACCACTGTTGGGCTTAAGCTTTTGAATTAAATAATGGTTAAAATGCCACAGCTCCGAAACAATAATAAAGCGCTATTTATTGTTCCGCCAGCCTTTAGAATTCACTGTCGACTTCTCTATAATACAATCAGGATCTCTTCTACGTTATTCTAGGCAAGTGGATTCCACCCTAGGTCATGTCATCGCTTCCCTTCATAGTTTTTTACTTTGCTCCACACGAGGTACCTAATTATCCTGTACCGTGGGTGCGTTTACAAACATTTAAAGGTGCAGCCAAACACAAGACTATGTAGAATAAAAAAAAAATTACAAGTCCAAAAATAAGAAAATAAACTGTTTAGAAATTGTTATACTGGTAAAGTAAAAACACACAACATTCTCAAAGATCGTGCTAGTCTTCATATACATAACCATTATTATGACGACTGATCTAAACGCAAGCAGTAAATGTAATGCGAAATTACGGGATCACGTCTTTTCCTTATTGTAAAATTAGTATTGTGACGCTTTTTCTCACATATTCTTGTTTAAAATAGACTAACCGACCATAATTAGTTGTTCATATAGATTCATTGTAGCGTGTGTAATCACTTCATGCTTTTAAAACGTGGAATGTAATCTGCATGTTTCAAATTCCGTATATTGCTGTTCACTTAGATTGTTGACGGCCTATGCGCGCTGCGTTTTTTACACGCGTTTACGACGCAACTTTTGATGCTTTTTAAGGCGGTGCACTGACGCATTTGTCTACTAGAACACGTGTAGGTACTGTTTATAGTGTTTTATTTTCTTGTTCTAATTTTAAACACCGGCGGTACAAAATTGCGACGTAAACAGCCATATTTTTTCACAGCTCCAAGGCTCCAACCAAAAATTAGGGTATATATTTCTAATTTCAAATCGATACCTTCTCGCGTTCGCATGATAAAGGGTATTAACAGACAGACAACAAAGTGACTCTATAATGTTACTTTTATCCTTTTGAGGTAGGTTCCGAACCCTAAAAAGATCAATATAGTTGACACAACATTCGCAGATCTTGCAGGTCTATTTTTCACGTACAAATTCTTTACAAAGACAATAAGCATTAACTATGTTTATCCAGTAATCCAGGTGTGATGTTATGTCTAGTGGTCGCAAGCGTAACTGCCGAACATGAGGTACTAGGTTCGATTCACGGGTTGAGCAAGTGTTATTGGGAATTTCCATCAGGAATTTCTCAGTAGCATCCCCGGAGCCTGGATATGTGCCTTGTTGTTGGCAATAGGCTCGCCCCCTATTACATAACTGGCAAAATACGGGTGTAAGTACATGTTAAATACACCTCTGCCTAGCCCTTTGGGGATTACAAGGCGTGATGTCATGTTATGGAATATAGAAAAACTTTAATAAAGCTAATTTGAAAATAAATAATTAGATTCACTTTTCCTTTACTCTAATCGCGGAATCCGGAAATCCGCAATTCGCCCTTTAAGTTAAAATTACAATCATAATACAGTACAGAAAAATCTTAACCTCAACTTGGTTCATTGTTTCAGTAATTGCCGCTAGATGACGCTAGTTCTTACAATTGTTTCGAACCATAGTTTAGAAGCTAACAACCATTGCTCGTTGTTTACCTCGTAATACAGGTAAAAACAGTATAAAAAAAACCTGGATATAATTAAAACAGGTGTATCATAAAAACAACAAGAAATATAATATCAAAAAAGTTAAACAAGAACAATACTTTTCGTTTCCATTGAAGGTGTTCAAAGCTATCCTTTCATTTATTATTACTTATAAATAACCTAGCACTAGGCTATTAACAATTATGCTATAAATCGTTAAAAAAATATGTGATTTACAAAGCAACATGGCATTTTTTTTAAATATCCTTTAATGCATAATGTTCACGAAACTTTTTATCAAATTTACTTTTTTTCCCACTCTGGGCGAAGCGGGAGGGTGTGTCAGACTTGTACTGACTAAAACCTATCCATGTTCGTTCTTCTACCCTTTTCCGGTATCTCTTTCGAGCAACCCGCAACCTCGGCAGGACCAATCAACTTTACTTACAGACATATCCGCGTAGTCAATTAACAGAATTTTGTACCTGAAACAATAAACGATGCTAATAAATATACAAATTAAGTTAACATCTTAAAAAGTAGGTAAGTTTTTAATAAATTAACGTGTGCAAGATTAAATGAAGCGATCAGGAGTTCAGTTTGACTGTTCGCAAAATATTTGTTTTGTAAATTATTACTATTATCATTTTGTCTGTCAAATCGTGCATCACGATTCTCTTGTGATCTTTGTGTGGTAGAGCCAGCCCCTTATTCTGACGTCACAATTTTACGTTCAAAATACATTGAGAATGTAATAAATACGAAATATGAAGGAAAAAACATCATCTACCCAGTTGTTTCCTATCCTCTACGTAGGTAATGGTTTTTTCCGTTTCCGTTTCAACTTAACCAAGTACAGCTGAAAACCAGTATTTTACACGTATTAATTGCATATCTGACGTCTAAAGTCCAGGTAGTACTGGGTAAGACTTTACAGCGATGACTGGTTTTATCCCTGAAATCGAAATTGAACCTAAACTCAAATCGATGTTTCTCAGCGGCTCAGCTTCCACGTTTAAAAGTACGATGTAGCTGTATTTACAAATATTTAAACTCACATACACAAACAGCCAGACCCGGAACAACTATCTGTAGGTCGAACGAAGAAACGAAGGGGATCGAACCCGCGACACGTAGCGCAGGAGTCAATCGCTCTAAGACAACGTTTTTTTTTTTAAAAAAAACTTAAGCTTTTAAAAATAACACCGATTTTATTTTAATATTCGTTTTCAAGCCGAAAATAATATGTTGTTTTCTAAGCTCTATGCCAAGGCTACGTCACAATTCTCACCAAACAACTTTGTTAAATATTTGCCTGTAGTCCAGCACAAATATAAATGGCACACATATATTAAGAATACTATTAACAGTAAATAATTCTTATTTTAGAAAGACGTGTTTTACTATTTCACACTTAAATAAAGCCGTAGATTTTTTTTGTGGAGTGACTTTCATGGTGTTTTACAGTTCAAATAAGGCTCAGTTTTATTTACTTGTTAACAATTCGATGAAGTCGAAATCCGGCTAATATTTTTTTTTAAACTATAGTCTGGGCAGAGGTCGTATTTATACAATTAAGCTGTCGTTAGAAATTATATATCTGATCTGACTGTACAAAATCAAATCGAATGTGAATGTGAGACCTTAATAAGCACATGTAAGATGACATAAATAATTGAAATGAATTAAATTTTGGTTTGTTACAATAAGTACAAGACCCCCTGCCCCGTCCATCTGGGCACGTGTTACCGTGCTGCTAACTTGTAAGTACTAATGGGGCTATGAAGCCCCATTAGTACAACAACAACAACAAAAACTTTAGGCGAGTACGGGACGCTTCCTGTACTCCGCAAAATGAAAGTCTTGTAGACTAAAGTATGTGATTCTGAAACTGGAAATAGCACCGCCTTTGGTAGGGGTGTTTATTCATTTCACATTACCAGAGTGGCTACGAAATTCGCGATAAAATAGATAACATTTGGTTTATGCCTTTTAATTTTGGTCTTTTTATTTTATTTATGAAGATTCAAGCAGCTCATAGTCTAGCAAATCAAAGATCGTAATTAAGAGCTTCCGATTACCAATAATTAGACTGGAGTGACTCGAGGCCGTTTACGACTCGAATATTCTTTGAATTACAACATTTTAATTACTAACAAGAGTAATTTATTATTCTTAAATTTCGGAAATATTACAAAACTAGCTTCCGCCCGCGACTTCGTCCGCGTGTCACAGTTACTTTGGGCTAACGCTGATTTAACCGCCGCAGGGATGATCGAAGAAAAATAATCTCTCCCCATTTTCTCACTTTTTTTAGCCTATGTCCGTCTCCAGGGTCCCAAATATCTCTGTGCCAAAATTCATCAGAATCGGTTTAGGCGTGAATACGTAACAAACAAACAAACTCACTTTCGCTTTTATAATATTAGTCAGGATTGGCATTCACATTCAAGTATTAAGTTATTTTAACTGTAGGTTCGAATTCATATATTCAAATATAAAGATAATGCCGGGAGCTATCAATTAACATTGAATAAATTAATCATGCAATTTAATCATGTGATCAATCGTCCCTGTGATCATTGATTGTGTATCTGAGAGATGTATTTCTTCTTTTAAAATGTCAAGGATATTTTATACTTGTGTATGTTTTTTGATGATGACGTCATATTTAAATTTATTTTTCTCTTGGTATCCGTAATCGTCTAAATCATAATCAAATGTTTTATTTTTTATTGTAGAAAATTTCTCTCTAGTCTTCTCGCCGCTTTTTTCAACTCTAATGTTTGCCATATTTTCAGTCTTGTGGTTTATTTTAAATGTATAATGTTCTGTTACGTTGCTTGTTTAGTTTACTTATACCAGTGTATACAATTGTTGGTGAACCAAATAAATAAATAAAATATCAAATTTAATTAAAACCCGTTTAAGCGTGGAGGAGAAACAAACACAAAAACATACACACACTTTTATGATTTTAAACAGTTTTACAGGGTCAACGCCCTAGTGAAAAGCATATTTTTTTTCTCAAAGAACCAACGTCCCCACAACGTGAAAAGAGGAGTCATGTCTGACGGTCTAATTACTGTTTCTATAAATAATTTATATAACCCCTTTGTGGATCATAAGAAGTATTGACTTCAACCTACAAGTTGTATGTCGTCGTGTTCTGAACGCGAGCAGGTACTTTCCTTTGTACATTTTTTAATTAATCACCGCTGCTTAAAACGGTAAAAAGAAAATATCGCGAGAGGACGGGCATGTCATACAACCAAAAATTTTACAACTACCTACTTAAGTACTAAAAAGTAGATGATGATGATCTAAGATTTAATTCCTGGCTCTAAACGCCTGTATTGCAGTTGTGAGTATCTTAGAGAATAATCATAAACAAACTAATAAGCTACAGATTTATCCCAAACAATAACCAGATGTGAAAACAGATCACAAGACCCGACCATTTCGCTGTCACATCCGCATTATAAAGCTCATTTCATGGCCGCACACGAAATCGCGTCGCCTTGTGTGCGCACTCGTACAACTAGGATGCATGGCACTTCCGGTAGAAATTCTCGCCAAAGATTTAGTATAATTATTATTGTATTATTATTCTTCGTAGTTCGTTCGTTGCAGCATAATAGATATGTAATAGACGCATTATGTGTGATTGCGTAAACTGTTAAATAATAATAGTGATGCATATTTTATATACGAGCTTCGCCGTACTGAGTCTGCGAATCGGAATAATTTGTAAAACATAATGTATGTAGTAAAATTAAGCCATTATTATTTATTATTGTAGTTGCTTAAAGGGTTTTTAAGATAGTTCTTTAAAGTCTGGTTGCTTAAAATAAATTATAAATATGTGCAAAAAATAAAATACTTGTGACTTGTCTTTATGAATTTTGATCCAGTTGTTTTAACACAGAGAAATCAAGTGTTTAGGCAGTAAGCTACAGAGAGGCCTACCAGAGCCACTGCCTGCTGACAATTCCCCGTGCTCTGCCTTCACAGGGGAAATTTTTTCATGGTTCTCTATACGAAAATAAAGGCTGTAAGCAAATTAAGCTCGCTATACTTGAGCATTACTCAGTAGGTAAGGAGTAGTTTTGTTCAGTGTATTTTTTTCTGTTATCAAGATGTTAACCAGTCAACGTCGCAGTCTATTCGTGAATTCTTATTTGACACTAAGTTATTTAGAATTGACGCACTAGTGTTATAATTAAATTACGCTTAAACTGTATAAATGTGTTGTTATGTGATGATTATGTTCGGAATTTTATATGGGCAGATACCTATAAACAATGACTAGAACAAATTGCACTCCATTTTTAAAGAAACTTGTTTTATGTTTTTTGGTATGCACCACTTTTTTAAAGATACGTAATAGAACTAATGGCAATAAAAATCAACATAATCACGGGAAAACCTTAGCAAACTCACGCTAATTAATCTATGAATCATATAACAGAACCAAAACAATCTATAGGTACATTAAGGATGTACTCGTACCTTGAACTGCATGATACTTTGACACGTGCTTAGTGCATTCTGATATTATCTAATAAATGAGTCATGCCCATAATTGGTAATGTTTATACATCCGGAATACAGTTTTAAAACTATGATGACAAGAAAAGATACCATACATAAAGTTTAAAACAGTTTTTTGTTAAACGAGTAGGTCATTTTAGTTGAAACTACATAAATACATGTGAAACTGCCATTTCAGCGTTACATTATTTATATTCATATTACTCTGCAATCAATAATACCAATCTGTCGCAGTTACATGTCAATCGGTTTTCTAGACACTGCATGTTTACCCACACTAGTGCCGTAAAGTGACGTTAACGTCAAATCACTTTTTCACCTCGAAAAGTCAAACAGTCACACTTTACAAGGTGTATTAAACAATTACGACATGCAAATAGTGTTATATTCAAATCATAATAATTAAAATGAAGTAGCTAGTTCCGGCACTAAGCCGTTTGATATTTAACAGTACATATCTAAATTACATCCGGAAACGACAAAACTTTTTTATTTATTTATTATTGACAAACATGACTGCCTCGTTTTTCTAGAATTCACGAGAACGACTGCTGTGCCTACTGAGTCCTGTGTTCAATTTCCACGTCAGGCAAAGCTTTATTGGGATTTTCCATCAGGAGTTTCTTAGTGGCAGCTGCGGGCCTAGATTTGTAAGTATTTGATGACAATAACCTCGCCTCCAAAACCCATGCAATAGCATGGGTTTTAAACATAACTGGCGAAATGATCCACATTTCGCCAGTTATCGTAAGTACCTAATGTTTTTGTTAAAATTTACTTTATTAATATTTTATTACAATAAATAATTTTGTTGATTTCAATACAAATAATGTTATGATTTGGTTAATGGATTCATTTTATTTCAAAAATATGTTACACTCTTTGCTTTGCCCTACAGGGTCCGTAATTGTACGTTAGCTTTAAGCCCATTTTAAGATCTTCACACATTTTGGAATGCAATATGAATATGAATAACTAGCGAAATCTTGGTGTACTATTAAGTACACCTCGACTATACCCTTCAGAAATTATATGCGTGATGTTATGAACATGACAAACTTGTATCGTCTATTACATACCGGTTTTTAGGAACGTTAAGCTTCTACTGTTATATTTGCTGACCATTTATTTAAGAGCTCTTCACAAAAGTTTATTGCTTTCTGAGGGAAGTCCTGTTATGTTTGTTTTTAGTTTGAAGTCATCGTGCAATATTTCTAAAGAACTTAAGTTGAAAGGTGAAAGGACTTTGAAAAGGATCGGTTTTAAGTTGATAGCAAAACGTCTACCACTTTTCTCCATGGTTCACCTTTTCCTCACAAATTTTTCAATATTTTAAACTCTGTGTTAAATAAGATAAAGTTAAACGGCATATTTCCCGAAATCGGTGGCAAAAAATAAACGAAACAATCAAAAGTCACTTTCACTTCCGGAACTTAGGTAATTTTCCACTTTTAGTGTTTTTTTTTTGGAAGTCGGTTATTTTATTTTGCACAAAAATGTTTTATTTAAGCATTTTTGATTGTGGTTTAATGGCATCTCACACAATTTTTTATCGACGAATCATTCTCCATTGTTACTAAAAATATTAGCAGATCATCTATATAAACACAAAAGAAATTTATAATAATATAAACATAAAATAAAACAAAATATATAAAAAATGTGTTATAAACGATAGTTCATAAACTATCAAATACAAATGGAATTGTTGATATGGGACCACCTTAAAATTATGAAAATCGATCAATAGTTGGCGGAGCTATCACTAAAAAAACAAATTAAAAAAAATACCATATTCATTTACATACAGAATAACTCCACTGTCATTCCTTGTTATGCAATATTAAAACAAATCTTTTCATTTTTTTATTGGTAAGTGCTTATTTACTCATAGATTATTATGATGCTTTGAGCCTTCATGTCGTGCTCATGTCGGCTTACCATATTATTCACACATATTTTTTTTTCTTACTCCTGCATAACTAAGTTTGGACTGACAAATAATGTTAAAAGTTTAAAGCATTATCCTTGACTCCCTCTTTAATGTAGTGGTTAAAAGCGCGATTGCTGAGAAAGGGGTCCTGGGTTCAATTCCTAGTCTAGCAAAGTGTAACTACAGTACATTCACAGTTATTATGCCTTGTAACAGGGACTGTAGTTTCAGTATGTTGATGTCTGTGCCTCTACAGATCAAAAGTGCCTGCAACTGGCGCACTTGAAATAACTGCTTTTACTCTGTGTTTTCCATTAGGAAAAAAAACTGGTAAAGGCAATAGGTCCAGACGACCACTCAGAAGTATAATAAAAAAAACACAGAGTGAAATAAAAACATGCAAAATATCACAAACATTTATAAATACATATATGGGACAGAATAAGAAAATAGAGAACACGTCGTGACTGCGACGTGTAGGTCACCACTAAGCATGATTGTGTGCTATGGGAGCCCACAGCACAGCGCTGGTTTTCAGTGGTCATCCCGTGTTATAGTTACACCTCTGCCTAACCCATCGGCAATTAAAGGCTTCATG
This sequence comes from Ochropleura plecta, assembly GCA_905475445.1. Lineage (NCBI taxonomy): Eukaryota > Metazoa > Arthropoda > Insecta > Lepidoptera > Noctuidae > Ochropleura > Ochropleura plecta. Next base: position 11,169,317 of record FR997731.1, on the reverse strand, counting down.
TTGTTAATGTTGACTCAAGTATGAATAAGCCTCAAACTGTCACTTTTCCTGACAGTCATTTAGTCAGATACCCGTGCATGCGTTCTTAACTAGGTTGACCTAGGATAAATGTTAGGAAGTAGCCGTTTATGTGTCATTTTCCTCTTGACTGATAGAGTGCGTGCAAGATAACTCTGCTCACGACTACAAACAAACACTCTGTGCATAGTGTGGTTTAATTCTTTTCAAAGAAATTATACGTAATTATTATGCTGAAAGTGATTAAAAGTTCTGAAAGATAAATATTTTCTTAAATATTTATCTTTCAGAACTTTTACAACACGCTACCAGTCGCGCGCGGTTATTTTGCACGTACTGTAATAATTATAGTTATGTTTGAAGTGATACCTGACACGTCATTGAACACATTCAATGAGTTTCGTTGGCTAGAATAGCTGGAAATGCTGGAAAGAAAAAATAAAAAAAACTATCAAATATCATTTATTTTACTAACGAAAATTAACGACATTGAGTTTTATTAATTAAGTTGAAACAACATATTCTTTTCCCTAATATTTTTTTCTTTATAAATAACTTGTAAAACTGTGCTATGCTATTATTTATTTTCTAAAGATTTTAAAGCAATTTGCAACTGCCTTGCCAGCAACTAGGAATTGCTGTTTTTGCCACAGTTATCCTAATCATACACAGGGATTAAGCCAAGAAAACTATTAAGAAGTAACACTTACAGTTCCATGTACCATACGTCATTGTAATTTTCGAGTATTCACGCCTCAACAGCGCCAAGGCGAGAGGGGTTACACCTGACGAATATTAAGTCGTATAGAAATTAATCGTATAGAAACATTAGTTTATCTTTGAGTATCTATGAATTAGACCAGCTTTTGAAACGTAACGATAACCTGACTGCACGGTTGGCGCAATAGTCGTGGGTCCGAATAAATATTTGTGTGACCGATAGGTAGTTGATCCGGGTCTAGTGTGGAGTAAGGAAATATCCTTACTCCGGAACCGTACTTAATAAAAAAGGTGTGGGTTTTTAAGACGGCATGACACCTGCATATTTCTAAAAAGTAAAACAGAGGAGTAATTACTGTTGGATTTACACATTTCGACTTTTTTGTTTATTATACCCATTTAATAGTGTACAGTGTATGTCGTTTACGGGAAAAATAAGTTGATAAGGTGTGATACTACTTTTGCTTGAAGTAAAACTTATCATCAATCAGATCTCAATCAGTCGTAACTTACATAAAAACATACTTCTTATTATTTTTTTGACTGGTTAGTACACTTTTATTAGTGAGCCTCCTAAACGTCCATTGTAAGTGATTTTTAATACATTTTCATCAAATCATAGTTTATTTGTTAACATAATCATAGTTTTATTTGTAGACAAAGCTCTATGTTATGCCCGGAGGCGTACAAATATGGAATGTAAATTCTGCTAAGCATTATGCATGAGCGTAATGTATAATTATCACTTGCTTTGGTGAGGAAACCCGCATGCCTGAGAGATAGGTGGCCATGCGGCATACAAACTCCAACACTAGTTTAGACACTAGACACGCAATAAAGAAAGCAATCCTACTATATACATAGTATATATAATATATATCCTACTAGTATTATAAATGCGAATGTTTGTGAAGATGGATGGATGTTTGTTGCTCTTTCACGTCAAAACGGCTGAACGGATATTGACTAAATTTGGCGCAGAAGTAGATTATACTCTGGAATAACACATAGGATACTTATTTTTTGATATCACGCGAGCGAAGCAGCGGGCGCCAGCTAGTAATTTATGTTTATGTTTTAATCACGTCTCATGTTTATGCAAAAAATATCATTCTTTCTTTCTGTTATTTCTTCCGACAGGGCTTGTCGTATCAATACTCCAAGCAAACCGCAGTTCAAAACTCCTAACCTAAACTAGTCACCTGTCAAGGTGTTTTTGTTAGTGAACACTTAGACACAATAAGTGTTACTTCCTCTACAGTGTTTATATATAAATTATGGCTTATTCTTAGTGTAGTACTTGGCCATAATTATTGATTATCGGTAATTAAGAGGTTATCGTTTTATTGTATTGTTCACTTGTATAAAGTTTCCGATGACACTTGTGAATAACTAGAACTTAGTTGACGATTATTCTTGTAGTAATTTATCATGGATACATTAATAAAATAAGCTTCTGTTTTTTACAAAAAAAAAAACAAATGGAACTGAAATTCAAAAGTCGTAAAAGCAATATTTACATTGTTTTTTAAACACGCATTTATTAGTTTAACCTGTAACTAACAACCTAGAGCTAACTATGTAAAAATCTTAGAAGTGAAATGTGAGCCACTTCCCAGTACCCAATTAAACAGAACTTTCATAGATGTTTACTTTGGAAGACAATGCATGGTTATTGCCGGGGTTGTGGGTTGTTCGAAAGAGATACCGCGGCCCCGGAACGTAAAGGGCAATAGAAGGAACATGGGTGGATTTTAGTCAGTACAAGTCTGGCACTCCCTCCCGCTCCGCCCAGAGCGAGGGAAGTTATTTAATGATTACCTATTCGCAAAAAAAAGCATGGTTATTCCACGTCATACTAATCTTCCAATAAATATTAATGTAGGTACCAAAACTCTTATCGTACAGAAAAAGTCCTGACACATAACAAAACACATTCAAATTATTACAACACATTTGACATTTAGTATATACTAATAGCATAAAAATGCATACCCTTACCATTTACGATATAGCATAACAATGCATACCCTTACTTTAAGCGTGTTTTTAGTTCCGCAATTTAATAAATACATTTTATCTATGTTAACTTAGTCCAAACTTAGGTAAACCATTAAAAAAAAATCAACAGAATATTCATGACTGTTAAGAATACACAACGAATACAATACGAACTCATAATAATGTTCCATGAAACGTCTGAAGTCTAATAGTTCAGCAAACATAAGACAGATGGCACCACTAATCGCTATTTTTTAAGCATTGTGCGTTGCGAATTTTGCTAACATTTCCATTTCGAACAAGACAGTCAATCAATAAATTATTTATTTTGTAGAACATAGGTATTTACAGGTAGCATATAAGAGATAGGTTCACTATGTATGTACAGACGCCTGCACATCAAGCTACTACAATCTGTCAGATTTCTTTGATAGATTTTCGACTTTATTCTAAAGTATAAGGTTCAAGGTTCATTGGGAAAAATTGACAGTTTCGGGTAGCTTGACCTGCTGGCGTCTGTACATTGTAAATCTAAACTTTAAATTCTTAAAGGAAATAATGAACCCGTCATTTCTCAATCCAAAATGCGTTGACAAGTTATATTGTAACATCACTAACTCATTTCGGTTAAAAATATCACTGACCACTAAACCTATTAGGGTCCCATACTTCAAAAGGAAAAAAACTGTACCCTCATAGAATCACTTTGTTGTCCGTCTGCCAAGACGTATCACGAGAATGCGCGTAGGTATCGAGTTGAAATAAAACTATAGGTATACTCAAATCTGTGGTCTACGCAAAAGATATCTCCGTTTATGTCGCTGTATAGGTATAAAATACTGTCCCAGTTTTTCAATAACCTGGTACTCCCTGCCGGGGTTGCGGGTTGTTCGAAAAAGATACCGCGGGCCCGGAAAGTAAAGAGCATTAGAAGGAACATGGGTAGGTTTTAGTCAGTACAAATCTGACACTCCCCCTGCTCCGCCCAGAGCGGGGGAAGTTATTTGATGATTTCCCATCCCATAGTTATTTTATATCATATCATCATTCACACAGCTAATACGTCGTGATATAAATATAATTTTTAGGGTTCCGTTCCTCATAAGGTAAAACGCTGCATCGCCGCAGATCACTTTGTTGTCTCTTCTGTCAGTCAAGACCCTTTATCTCGGGAGCACGTGGAGGTATCGAGTTGAAATTAAAAACCCTATTCTCAAGTATGTCGTCCCTTGGAGCTGAGAAAAATCCCAATAAGTCTAGACAGACAAAATTTATATGGCCATTTATGTTGCAAGTTTGTACGGAATCGTCGGTGCGCAAGTCCGACTCGCACTTGGCCGGGTTTTCTTTCTCAATTGACTTACAAAAATCATAAAGTACGACGTGCCACGCACCTTACACGACGCACGTCAGTCAAGGCCCTTTTAATGTACTACTGACGACTGCTACGCACCTGACCTTTGTGAAGGATGCCACTAATAAGGTCGTTGTACTTCCTTCTAGGATGTCCCCGCTCAATACATTGACTCACATCAGTGTTAAATCCGTTTTACTAATCGCCTTTCACTCATTTCTACATAGCTAAGTGGAAGGGAAGTTCTCAGTAGCAGCTCTAGGTTTGAATTTGTGATCGTAATGGCAATAGAGGGTCACTGATTAAATTGTGGTCTAGCTGATACTAACCCTTCACGGGTAGCGTCAACTACCTATCTTCTTTTTCTTTCTTTCATTAAAATAAAAGAAACGTTGCTCCACTCTAAGATTTCTCCTGTATCGTGAATAGGTTTACAAATATTTAAAGTCTTATACACAAACAGCCAAATTCGGAATACTATCGTAGATCATACAAATATTTAATCCGAGTTTGCATCGAACCTGCGACCAGATTAGCCAAGATCAGCCAAGCTCTCAGGTAACTAGTTACAAATTAGTAGACTTGTATGGAGGTCTTCAAAGTGGCGCATAAAAATATTTGCTTGAATTCGTAATACTTAAAAACAATCGCGTTTTGTCGCACCCCGTTACTCACGAGAAACTTACCTCCCTGTGGTTAGTCAGATGATAGAATACACCTGTCTAATTCTAGGAACAAAAGGGTTGAAGTTACAATAGAGCAATTGAAACTGAAAAGATAAAGATGACTAAAAGTAATACCAACGCCCGCACTTGACCGCCATTGTTAGCTTCTCATTGTTATTGTTCTCAGCGTATTCATTGCAATCAAGAGACATTAAACTATCATACATTCGATCAGATAGAGATTCAAATTCAAACTGGTTACGACCAGTTTCAAAATGTGAAGGCACTGCTATCATTATAATATGACTTAATTATTGTTTCGCGTATCAGTAAAGAAGCTTATTACGTCTAACAACAAGACCAATTAGGAAATTAGAACAATTTTGTGCATGACACCCGTATCATTAAGTGTTTTGATAATTGGTTTGATTTCTCATAATAATAGATTATAAGCTGTTGTTCCTACTAATCACAAATTAACATTATTTCTAAACTCGTGTCCTGATCAAAGCGTACGATTGCGCGAATACGCAATCCTTGCTTTCATTCTCATTTGATCGGAATACACTGAATACACGAGGACATCCTCTGTTGACGCGAAAAAGTCTACAAAAACACTAACAAAATCAACGTGAAATTTGCGTGTTAACGCGGTGTTCGCTTTAGTTACTAGTCATCCTATGAATTTATTTTATTAATTTGGGAAAATAAACAGTTATACATGGAATCTTATACTAGGTTATAAATAAACATGAGTTATAAATGTATAACCTACGACATTTTCCACGAAAGAGTTATTGTTCCATGTGTCTAGAGTGAACCTGTTAAACAAATGACGATCGCTCGAGGGGAATATTGCAATTATCACGACGGACAGACAAATTGTAGAACGGATTATTATAAATAAGCTGTGGCTGCTGCCGGTAGGCTTCCTGGTACAGTTAAAATTATAGTGAACGTATTACAATAGTCTTTAATAAACAAGAACATTCTGGGTATTTCCATACCCATTAACATGTTTCCTACATCTTGTAGTCAATCTCAAACCTATGCTACATGTTTTTTTACATGCCTTACGCCCTGTGGCATTCCATTTTCATTGATATAAATGTCAAAATTTCACATTTTAGAAAAACCTTCCGTAAGTGCTTTCATACTCTTTTGGGCCAAAATCTTATACCCGAAGACGGTAAGTATTAATAATGTAAATGCAAAAAAGGCACTAAACGTTTTCTATAGACTCTGAAGGACTATAAATCTCCTTATAACCCTCCTTGCAGACTAAGTTATAATATGGCTTAGCAGCTCTATCCTCCGCATTCCGCTCAAGATTGGCTAATTATGCTGCCAACAAACCAGTTCCTTACTATCTAATAGAAAAAATGTCACAAGGTATCTGTCACGAAAGAGAAATCAGGCTAGTAATTAGCACCGACTTGGTGCATACAAGTTTGATACATAGTCAAGCTTGTGGTTAGGGTTGACAATTTGCCATGTTGCAAGTCTAAGGATCTAAAAATTAGACTTTGGCAATAGTCATTGAAAGTTTCTCCTTCCTCGATGTCGACGAGTTGATAGATCTCCGCTTAAGGCTTAGGTAAGAACACTCCCCTCCCCGCTCCGCCCAGAGCGGGGAAAGATAAGTATTCGATGATTTCCTATCCCTAAAAAAAGGGTATAAAGTAACTGCACACAATCGGACGGAAAAAACGCCCGGGTGTCATCTCTGTGACGATCACTGACACTCCCTCCCGCTCCAATTAAAGCGGGAGAAGTTATTTGATGACTTCCCATACGAAAATAGTAAGTAACCCGTAAGCCGAGATCTGTAAACGTCGTTTTCTCTTTCTTGCACTTGTTTATAAACAGCTGAGTGACATTGACAAAAATAACATTAGGACAAATTACTTGCCAAGTGCGGTTTCCACGTTTTTGCCTAATATTATGAAAGTTCTCCTCTGTGGAACTTATTTTAGGGTCCATAAATTACATCAGAATTGGTAATATGGTTGCATATTAAAATTTCCTAGTATTTTGAGAGATTTTCCTGAATCTGTAGTTACTTACTACAATGTGTATTGTCCAAAGCACAATTGTTAAATAATAACAGGTAATATTTAACAGGAGATAGTGCTAGCTAACAAGGCAAGGAAGTGTCCATCATACTAATTTGGAAAGTGCTGTTAGTGCAAATTGCCATTAGTGGGTTTCCCTTCCAGCAAATGTGTTTGTCAAAACACCATAAAAATGTGATGTTTGTTGTCTTTTGCCTAAATAGACCTGCAAGATTTCTTCAATTCATATTTGAAGCGGATCTTAGTGATTATTTTGCCACTTCGATGGAAGCTACGAATTTTCACGCAAATTTAAATCATTGAATTTTCCAAATATTACTTTATCACTCTTCGTCCCTGCCAGGGTTGCGGGTTAAATAAGGAGCATGGATGGGTTTTAGTCAGTAAAACTCTGACACTTCCTCTCGCTGCGCGGAACTCACGGAGAAGGTTACATGATGAATTCCCATCCGCAGGCCCCTTGCATGTGATGTGATGTGATGATAGAATTATTTGCACCTTTTATGTTAACTTAATCTCTATTCCTCCTAGCTTTAATGCACAATATTTTTTTCTTCAGAAATCTAATGGTGCCAACTTTACTTCATTTGCCATTGTATTTATTACTGCACTGAGCACTAGGTTATTATTATTAGATATTTATTTCTTAACTAATTGCATTCTTTGACAATTATGCTGCTCTAGGTTTATTCATAAGGTCATCCTCCTACCCTTGTCCTATTTGGGGTCGGCGCAACACGTTTTCTTCTTTTATTCTCGATAAGGTCATTATGAGCATATCTGGAATATTTTTGGCTTGGTGAAGGATCTTCGAAAGCTGGTAGCAGATGAATGGGAGTTTGCTAGAATCGAGCTGTGTGGCCAATGGCGAGCAATTGGAAAGATCGAAGAATGCCTACCAGTGCACTACTGCAGGTTGATGAAGACTTCATGGATTAATTGTCTGTGGCAAAACCATTTTTCATCATCTGCCAAGTCTTTTCCCAGCAATGTTGGGGACGGATTCCAGTCTGGCCGGGTGCAGTTGAATACCAGTATTTTACATATAGCGACTGCCTATCTGACCTCCACATCCAGTTGATATTAGGTAATACGATAACCCTTGGTAAGACTGAGTGTCAGACATTCAAGACACTGACTAACTGTAACGACCGTCAAAGACCGACAAATGACAGCCTGGACCAACAGCATAACGTATTTTCCGAGGCACGGAGGAAACTTGTTATGTAAAGGGTTGTTACCCATCCACAGATCAACCTAGGCAAGCGTGGCTCAACCTAAAGATCGATCCGAGCGGCTGCTATTATTTAGCGAGCTCACCATTATAATAATTATAAAAACTTAAAAAAATATTGTAAGCCTGAAACAAAAACTCAGAAATAGTGAAGTAGCTCTAACAATAGAGTAAGTACTAACTGGAAATAGAGTTACAAATATCATAATATTTTGTTTGTATTCATAAAGCACTTGTACCCATTTATTATAACTACCACACAATTATGTAAAGTAAATGGTACCGGAACTATCATTTTGTCACTTTTGAGCAACTTCGCTAGACATTAGTATTTTTTCTTGTGTGTAAAACGTTTCTTAACACGTTAGTGGGTCAAACTAGACTGCTGGTGCATTAACTTGTTTTAGCTAGACCAGACTGTAGAGACAACAAACAACTCTTTTAGAACAATAGAAGTCACAAAACTCGTAACTGTGACCATATGCGTTTTGCGCAATACGTGATTTCGCCGTAAAGTATATACGTTGTTTTTTTGCAACAAGCACAACGTATCCTTACCCACTCGATTGCTTCTGGAAACGATCGTTTCCAAACAAAAATACCGAACTTTGCTCGGCGCACTCTTTCGCGTAACGCGCTGTGACATGTGGTAACAAAAACTTAATTTACTACCGACTGGATAGGTTTTTTTGTAATTAAAATACTGTTTTGTGTAGCCAATAAGTTATACAATAAATATTAGTCTATTATTTCTCGAGTTCTTAATATAATTATATTTATAAATAACTAGAAAGTTTGAGAACAAGTATATTGCCTACTTCTATTAAAATAAGGTTTTATAGCAAAATAAGATCGATAAGTGTACTTGTTTTTTAAATTTTCATAAAGTATTTTAGTTATTTCATCGTTTTAATAAAAACAAATCCATAAAAGGCTTAATAATTTGATAAAAAAGAAATGTAAAACCGAACGAAAACTATATAAAATGGTGACTTCAATTTCACTTCAAAAGATTAAATATAATTTTGTCTATGGGTGTTATAAACTTGCGTTCATTCGGTAGATCTGTTCCTAGTCTATGATTTTAAGAGGTTTTGAAAGGACTCTAACGTCATATTAATAGAGTTTGAAGTCGTTTAACAAAAATGAAGACTTGGAAACAATTGTTTCCACGAGCAAAGTTCGGCGCTTTTTTTGTTTTCGCAAGCAATCGAGGGGTTACTAATATTATAAAAGCGAAAGTGAGTTTGTTTGTTTGTTACGTCTTCACGCCTAAATGGCCCAACCGATTTTGATGAATTTTGGTACAGATATAGTTGGGACCCTGGAGCCGGACATAGGTTAATTTTGTTTTGATAAGGGGGAGAAACGGGTAGAGAAAGATATTTTTTTCGATCATCACGCGGGTTAAAGTTAGCGTTAACCCAAAGTTACTTTGCCACGCTGTCCAAGTCGCGGGCGGAAGCTAGTCATCCATAAATATAAATACTTTATGAAAATAATATATATGTACGAGTATGTACGCCATTGGTATGTCAAACCAATGAAGTTTTACCTTTCCCATAGAATATTTTCATTCGCCAGTTTTACCAAGAGGTAACGTATACTAAGGGGATTGTAGTTAAGTTTATTGTAAAATACTGTTATTCAGCTGCATCAGGTAAGGCTGGAAGACGACCCCAACATTGTTGCAAAAAGGCTATAGGCACATGATGACATACCGCGCGCTCGTTGGTGTCTGATCCATGCGTCATGTTCGTAAACGGGAGCTGTCAGTTGGGACTGATCATGTTTTTAACTGCCACGTTTAATATTAATTTATTTAGTTTTTTATTGTTTTTTTTTTATTATTTTTACTGTGGACGCTCGTACCGTACATGTCTTTCTACATCGTTCTGACGTAACGTTAAGTAACTATGATCTTGTAAAAAAAATATTATTTCAAAGAGTGTCCATGGAGTTTCTTGCCCATTCTTCGCCATAGAGATCAACGCTTTGGAGCCCATTCCAAAGCGTTGTTTCACAAGATATTTGTGAATGAGACAGTAGCTTCATCATTTTGTTTCTTGACATTCAAAAGAGTCTGTAATGGTTTTGTTGAAATAAATGCTTTGAGTTGAGTAGAGTAGAGTTGTACTTAACCTAAGAACATAAAGCTGCCAGTAAGCATTTGAAAAACTAGTTAGTAAGCTAATATTTGCTAGCAGCTACCTGGGTACGTAACTGCATAATGCATTTATAGCAGAAAAAATATTTCCTACACAAAAATATCAACTCTATTCTCCGATCTCTGACACCCACTCCGCCCAGAGCGGGGGAAGTTATTTGATGGTTTCCCACCCCAAAAAAAAAGGATCTCAAACTTTCAAATTGCTTTTATCCACCGTATTTATTTCAGTTGCATTAAATGGTTTTTCTGTTATCTAATAATCTGTTTTTCATGTCTAAATACGGTTTTTCCTAGTTCAAGATCAACGAACAATCAGTCAACTTTATCTTTATTATGATAGATAATGCGGAAGTTTACCCTGAGATATAAAAGTACGTACTAAATACTGTACTTGACGGAATTATACACGAGGTAAATTTTTAAACGGCAAATCTTAGCACATAGATATGCCATGTTTAGTGAGGGGCAAAGTTCATAGAACATGGAACGGTACATATTATTTTAGACAAATCTACTGAATGCAAGCCTGCACTTTTCATAGTGTTTTTACCTACTACATACATACATACTATTCTACTACCCACAGGAGCGGGACAGTAGGTAAAGGCGCGGGTGAAACCATGAAAGACACCTAGTATTAATAATTTACTGTGGTTCGCAAAACAGAATATTCTATCCAGGACTCTAAAATGTTGCATAACGCTTTATTTATTAGCAGTAGCATAACGGCACTAAAATGCTGCACGTTTGTATATAACAGGGAATAACGTCGTGTGCTGCATACACTCACGTATACAATATAAAAAGATGAAAAGTTGGCGAATCGTCGTTGCTGGAAGAACGCAAAAAGTCATACAATTTTAATAGAAACGGGATTAGACAGTCAAATGTTTGCTTAGCTACGTTTAAAAATAGAATATATTATTACGGATTCAATCAAAAAACTAAAACACCGTTAGCCCAATTATCATTCCTTTGAAGTTGCACTCCTGCACATAATATTACCTAATATGTTGACACCAAAACTAAGAGTACTAGCGGTTCGCGACACAAACTCACTTTGATATTGTATGTATTGCAGCTGCAGATCTACCAGGAAACAAATGCACTTCAGCAATGATCACATATCTTCAAAAATACCTACTAAAAAGATGTACGTACAAGTAGGTAAAACTGGTCATTATAGTGCCAGTAATTTTTTTTACAGTTGTATGTATCTTTTTTTCCTAAAATGAGACGTTAAATCAGCAAGTAAATCGCAAAATAAATATTTTTACCGTAATAAATGATCGTTAAACAGTTCCTAACCAATCAAAATCTAGTTTAGCAACAATATTATACCACAAAACTGGAATGGTCAATAATGCTTAAGCTATAAATAAACATAAGAATACAAATAACCTGCGTAAAATAGAAACAGCTGGTCGAATCAGAGTCACTAGAAAAAAATATCGTAAATTGTGTCTCGACAAGTGGTAGGGCCACAATGCCATCACTGAGTATGGTATTAGCAATTGAAATAAGAGATCGTGCTTAGTTTACATTGAGCAATGGGGTAGGTCAGACATGCGAGTTGATTTAATTTGATGGAACACCATATACGTCCAACATTGTAATGAGATCCATACGTTTATCAACATTGATGGAAGAGCCGTGTATTAGTTCTAAATTCCCTTATTTGATTTGAATTTAAATTTTCTAGGAATGTTTTAATACTAAAAAGGCATGCGTGAAGATGAGTTTTTTTATAAAGTAAAATATACGAATATTTTTAATGAATGTAGATACAGTTAATAGCTCCCCATCCATTTATAGGACAATAAAGAAATGTTCCACTTGGGAGACCAAATCGTGGAAGACTTAAGCTACACCGTATAAAGTTCCCCTGTTCTTAGGACACTTGTTGCTTTTTGTCTTATGTTACCCCGTAAGAACATAACGACATTCAACGGGTTTGTCAGTTCTAGCAGCCATTTTAGACCCCCAGGTATAACTAATAAGGTAGACCTGGGGGTCTAAAATGGCTACTTTAGCTGAATCATAATAGGATAATAAAATGAATTACGTTAAAATTCTTAAAATGGTCACAGACGCAGTTAATATTGCTAATTGTATTTTAGACAAGAGGCCTGTAATCAAGGGAAAGCTGCAATTTTTACAAATTTACATGTCTATATTTTTAAAATATCACCCTAATCTACAAAACGTTATTTAAATGAAGAAACATAAAAGCACCAAGTATTTGATATATAGGTTAGATTACACATTGCATAATTAAAATAGACCTATACTGTAATTTTTTACATAATAAAGCAGTGTGCCGTAATAGAAAATTAATATTACTTGCGTATGGCAACATTATGTCAGAGCAGACGAGATATCTCATACTTCGTGTGTACATACTTATGTCATGAGAACGTGGTCGTGCATAGTAAGGAAAATACTTTTCAATTTTTACAAGTAATCGGTCACTAAGGATACGAAATACGTGAATAAATGCACCGTTGTGTGAAACACTACAGTCATTTGAACTCTGATAATAACTAACAAAAAGCAACCAAAAATCCTACGCAAATAAAGATCATTATAATTTGACAGATTTGACAATGACAATAATGACCTTAAGAATTAAGATCCACAGAAATACAACGTAAGAAGATAAATATCTACAGAAGAACCGTAGAAACTCTTTGTAGCAGGTGTATGCATGCATGCACTGATAATATATATATATATAATATGTGTTTCCATTCATTTACAAAAATAATTGGTATAAGCATTCACACTTTTTTGATCATACTCTCTTTTCGTATCCTATAATTTCCCAAGGTTCAAAAAAAGAAAAACATGTTCGTCATATTTTGGAACTGTACGCAGATAAACTCGAACTCATATAATTAGATAAACTCAAAGCATCACTAATAAAATAAGTCCGTAACAGAGATATATCAGCAGATATCTAGGTATAATTAAAGACACAAAAAATGCATCAAACAATACAGTTAGTAAGTACTACTTTCTGCTATCTGCGCATCAAATATGGTTGATGAGGTCCCGTTGAAAAGTATTTAATGCTATCTTAGAAAAAAAAAACAAGCAAATATAATCTCCTGCCAGTTTGTTAACGACGTTTGAACGCGTGTTTGCGAATAAATCCATCAAGGCACCGTTATGGACCGTGTTTGTTAGTGTGTATGTGTGTTCACACATCATAAATAAACGGTTGATGTGATCAAGACTTAATTGAAGGTGTAAACATTTTGTAGAATCCATTATATCTGACATTGGATTAGTGGGTCTACCGAATTGGGGGTTATAAAAAATCACCATCGTAATATGAGTACCGTTAAAAAAAAAAACAAGCGTTTATTAGTGGCCATTAACGTTATTGAGCAATTAGTAAAGGATTATTTAAGGAATTCGGTGTGTGCTAGGTTAGTGCTAGTAATATGAGATGGATCACTGGCCATATAGAAGATCTGAAACTATTAGTATGTTAGGAGGAGCCACACTGTCCGTTTTTGAGTGTCTGTTGCTGATTCCATATCAGAAAATATATCAGTTAAATATTAGGTCCTTACATATGAAATTGGCGTTTTGTATGGAAGGAACAAAAAGTCGAATATTTTTTAATATAATATATTTAATTAATCAAAGTATGAACCATTGTTTTCAATGCACTTTTGCCATCTTATAGGTAGTTCATTGATCCCTTTACTAAAAAAACCAGTCGGACGGGAATCAATAAAATCTTTGAAGGCGATTTGGACTGCCCCATCGGAGTTGAATTTTTTCCCTTGCAAAAAGTTATCCAAATTGCGAAAAAAATGGTAATCTGTTGGAGCAAGGTCCGGGGAGTACGGAGGATGTCTAAGACATTCCAATTCAAGCTCTTCTAATTTGGTAGCCGTCTGTTGCGCAGTGTGTGGTCTGGCGTTGTCGTGAAGCAGCAGTGGCGTGGAGCGATTGACCAGCCTTGGTTGTTTAGCCGCTAGCTTTTCCATCATGGTTTGTAATTGCTGACAATAGACATCAGCTGTAATAGTCTGGCCAGATTTGAGAAAACTGTAATGAACAATACCGGCACTAGTCCACCAAACGCTTACAAGTAACTTTTTTGGGGTTAATTTTCGCTTGGGGCAGGATTTGGCTGGCTGGCCAGGATCCAACCATTGCGCTGAGAGCTTCCGATTATCGTAAAGAATCCATTTTTCATCACAGGTAATGATTCGGTTTAAAATACCTTCATTGTTGTGCCGGTTCAGTAATGTAACGCAGCAGTCGACGCGCGTTTGCCGGTTTGCTTCAGTCAATTCGTGAGGTACCCACCTTTCAAGCTTTTTAATCTTCCCAAATTGCTTCAAGTGAATTAAAACAGTTTTATCACTAACATCGAAGCCTGCAGCTAACTCGGACGTGGTTTGCGATGGGTCCGCTTCCACAATAGCCTTCAATTCTCCATTATCAACTTGGGTCTCAGGCCGTCCACGGGGCTTGTTCTGCAGGTCGAAATTTCCAGAACGAAAACGTTGGAACCAAAAACGAACTGTGTTTTCTTTTGCAACATGACCGCCATACACATCATTCACCCTTCGAGTCGTTTCCGCAGCACTAGTGCCACGGCGGAACTCGTACTCGTAAATAATGCGATATTTTAAATTTTCCATTTTGTAAAATGAGTGACGCAAACAGAAAAAACAGAAGAAAAAAAACAAATGAATGACGGTCATCGAAGCACAAATACATGAGTAAATAGCTGTACAAATTTGAATTTGGAATTCCTTACCAAAGAGGAGAAATTCGTGATTAAAGTGGCCAGTACGAAAAACGCCAATTTCATATGTAAGGACCTAATATATCCTGGATCATTAACAACGGCCTGTAATTTTAAAATATATACTTACTTAAATAAAATAAAACGATACTTTTCTTCTCCTTTTGATTCTACGAGTTATCAAAATAATGTCTTGGGCGCTGCGGCACGATAATTGCGTTTTTTTTAAAAAAAAAAAAACTTTCTGATCTACCTACATCATGATCACACATTCACAATAGTCTAAGTAAATCAACATCAATACCAAGTGAAATATAGGTACAAGTGATATTCTAGTGTTTTATTAACAATTTTTGTGTTGTTCTTTACTCATTGCAATGATCACGTTTGGCACTATTTCTCACTTTTAATGTCGCTGTATTCATATGTTTTATTTTACACAATGAGTTTCGTACCTATAGTATGGTTCACATAGTCTGGTTTTCATCATTACCATCAGTCTCCTGCCACTACTACTCCTTATCTTATACTCACCTTATTGTAGGTAGAAGATGCTGAGAAACATCTTCAAGCTACAATCTATCTAGAAATATTATTGTTCATCCCCCGTTTCTTTGGTTTTTCTCTGTTCTTACAGCTATCCACAGTTTTTCATTTTCTTGTCATAACTTAAAATACAATTTTGGTTCTTATCAGCCTATATTATCTCAATGTTTATTTAATCACTTCAATAATCTTTCACACAATCCACCCGTTTTTAGATCTACCTGATCAAATAGCGTGTTTTCTCCTAGGGCTGCTCGAACGCAGCCAAGTTAGTATCACTTTGTTACAAAATAAAAGGCTTCCAGTAAAACCTCGACAACGTAGTAATATTCGTAATAAAAAACACATTTAAGTAAATACTTTCGTACTTCACAAAACCTGCTCAATGCTCATTGCGTGAGCGCACACGCATAATTCGCAAGCATTTTTATTAACATTACGCAACTATACGCCATGATTAACTAGACAAATTACGACACACCATTTTTCTTTAAACCCGATTATTCATAAGGTTTTTTTGCAAGTTTTTTTTAAATTATGTAATTGAATATTCAACATAAACGCTATGTTATTATGTTCGCTGTCCTAATTGTTGATGCTCGGAACTTGTTTGTTTAGTTCAAACTCATGTATTATACAATACCGAAGTTTAGGGCAACATTGTATGAGATGCATATAAAAATAATCTTGATAAGGTTTGACATCAAAACTGCTCAAAAAGTTGCCTACAAAATTAAACTGTTATGTAGGTAATTTTATGCTCTTTTGTTTTGTAGGTTGTTGTAACAGTGACGTAAAAGCAAGTAATCTGTTTGTTTACGTTTAGTTACATAAAAATATCGATTCTAAAAGAAAAACTTAAAAAATATAAACCTATATGTTAAAGTGAGATGACATTTTACAGAGGGTAATAAGAAGATTTCTTATTGCAATCTTGCTCAGCGAAACATCTTCGCTATATAAATGTCAAATAAAATTTAAAGTCGTTTTTCCAGTTTAAAAACAACAACTAAAAAACAATTATTTATTATCTGTATTTATATGTAGCGTGTTTTTTTAAACAAGTTTAAATTGCACCCTTTGAACAACTCGTTGAACTCGTCTTTCTTGATAACTTTTTGTGGTGTATTGACCGACATTTAGCGCTGTTTAAACAAGTAAGATGGTCGATGGCTCAAGTCTTCACTAAAATTCGCGGAACCGTCGTAGTAGTGAAAGTAATGTCTCGATGATATATAAACAGTTTAACACGCAATTGCACATAAGACCCACTTTTTGGGACTATTGTCTGTTATTATAAATCTGTATACTTTTAATATTCTTCCGAGTAAAACCGTTTTTTGTGCTAGTTTTTGAATATTTATTCTACTAAAATTGCAATAGAGCAGTGTGTATTTGGCCCAGAAAAGTAAGTTGATAACGGCCCCAACTAAGAAGCATGTGGGTTTGACCCCAAGCAGGCGCGTTCGTTTATGTAATCTGTTTCGTAGAAGTGAAAAATATCGTCGAGAAAGCTGGAATGACCTAGTACGATGTATCATCTGCCAACCTGTCTGTCTGTATTCTTGCATATGGAAGATTCTTGCCCAACATTGAGACATTATACGCTGTTAACGCTTGTGGGTAAAGGCTTAGGCATCAAACAACCTAAGAACTACGTTATGTACCGACAGGCTTTCTAAAATATGCTATTTAATCTGCAGCTAATCCCGTGTTTTGGTCATGACTCGATTTTGAAAATAGAACATTATCAAGCAAAAGCCTACCATTTGTCATGCCAACCAAGTGCCAACCCTACAAAAATGTTTTGACATAACTTTCTTCGAACAACACCAAGAACGGGTTTCGTTCAGACATTTTGTATTTCGAACGCGAATCTCAAGATACATAGACAATGTCAAAGTAACTTATGTTGTGGCTCTAGTCTTCAAGTTTATGGTGAAGCCTACAACGTGGCTTGCACTGAGCGAATTATTGCGGGTGTAGATATTACATTACTTTGAGTTAGACTTGGCAGACAACATGAGGGGTATCTGTGCTAAGTCGGCTCTAAAACTTGGTATAGATATATTTCAGACGCTTATTTCAACAAAAAAAAAAACGATCATAACATATTCCAGATTTTTTAAATTTAGAAATACATCCGTACTCGTGGCTAGATCACATCAGGCGCTTAGGTCGATTTTCAGGTTAGGCCGCGCTTGAGTAGGTTAGTCTACCGTGGTCCACAGCTGTATACGGTAAGACTGGAAGACGAAACCAATATTTTGTAGTTGGAAAAAATGCTAGGCAGATGATAAAGGCATTTCTAATTTTTAAAAAGAAAACTTTATTAGACTTCAAATTAAACTAGGTCGAATTTAAAAGATTAGTGTCTATGTCAAAGCTGAACACTAAAGGCTCAAAGAAGTATGTTCATATATGTGACGGCACGGTTGGCGCAGTGGCTGAGCGATTGACTGCTGCGCTGCGTGTCGCGGGTTCGATTCTCGCACGGAACAAAAAGTATGGCCACAAATAGTAGTTTCAGGTTTGGGTGTTTGTGTATGTGTATGTGAGTTTAAATGTTTGTAAACGCACCCACGGTTTTTTTTTAAATATATGAGCCAATTCAATTTGGTTAATAATACGAATAAAAGTAAAAAAAACAAGCATTGAGTTACGAAAAGCAATACCTCACACGACCTCACATATATATTACAAATGCATTCCTTTCACAAATCACACGGAAATTGCAATTCCAGATTCAAATGTCAAACTTTAAAGTTGACTGCAATCAGTCAAGCGGTTTATTACTGGCCAGTTATAATGTCTTGCTAAGTACTATATGCACTAAGACTGACCTGATAACCTTATGTGTAGTGGTCATTTTGAAAGATATTTCGTAAATCATCTCTATTTCTTAATAAACAGATCCGTGTCATATTATGTGAAGGAAAGAAAAGTTAAGTTATGTTGTATTTGTCAACTCGCTTGTACCCCCGTCTTCTTTCGACCTTGTCAAATTTATCAAATCAAATATCCCACGCAGAGTTTATTTTTATTGCAAATTATTTTATGTCACATTAATCATTAATCATTCACTCTAAGATACTTTTAACCCTAGATAAAGATAGAGATAAGTGTTGTTAAATAATGTGCGTGGCATACCCGAAGAAATGTTGAAGGTCTTTCTTCTATTTCTGTTTGTATATCCAAACGAAGTAAAGAAGTTTCATTACCTGAGGACAAAACAAAAGTTTATTAGTTTTAACCAACTTCGAGAAAGGTAGAGGTTCTATATTCAAACGTATTTTTTTATACATAATTTAAAATAAAAATCTCGGTAAAAAGAATGTGTAACGTTGACGAGTACATTTTTGCAAATTATAGGAACAAGTACCTAAAGCAAGTATGTAACTGTTAGCCATTCTCCCACTGATAAGCAAAAGTGATTTTCTTAGGATACTGCGCTACTGTGAACATCTTTTCGTTAGTTTGGTCCAACCATGACATACAAATCCCCAGGTTGTACAATTGTGTTATTGGGTTTTTCATCCGAAAATTCTCAGCCTGGATTTGTGCCCGATTGATGGCATAGCTATGACACTTAAACATTACTGGCGAACTGTGGGTGTAATATCAGGTACACCCTTTTTTTACTAATGAGAAATCATCAAATAACTTCCCCCGCTCTGGCTCGGTGAGGAGTGTCAGACTTCTACTGACTAAAACCCACCCATGTTCCTTCTATTGCCCTTTATGTTCCGGAACTGCGGTATCTCTTTCGAACAACCCGCAACCCCGACCAGGTGCACCTAACCCTTCGGATATTACTGGCGTGATTGTATATGTGTTAGCAACCCAGCAAATAACTTCTGATCACACGGAAAAATAATTTATAAAATAATTAAAACTACACTTCTTGTTTAACCAGTCGGTAGACAATAAATCGTCTGCGAAGAAGCCATAATTATCTCAGATATAAAGCTGAATGATGAGCTTCCTTGCCGCTAAGTACAAAGTGAATAAAGGGAAAAAATCTTGAAGGATTAAGTGTCAAGCAGCTAGCGAATGTACTTTTGAGGAAGTCATTACTTTGCAAGCACTTTGTAGTACTTATCTGAAATTGTCTTGAAGTATGATGACGTAGTTTCTTGTGAGTGCGTAAGAGTTTTGATAAAATAGGGTTTCCTATAACATTAATAACGGGCTTACTTTTTCATGAAATTATTTTGGTCTTCTTTGGCATTCTACGTCTTCATACCTCTACGATTTAAGTTAAGTTGGGCTTACTGTTTTATCTTTTATGCATTGAAATAAATAGAATCTTTCATCATCCTCCTGCCCTTAGCCCAATTTATTTGGGGTCCGCGCAGCATGTCTATAATAATAATAAATAAAACCTAGTCTTTCTTTATTTAAGATGATCTATAAAATACAAAACAGCATAGTTAAAAAATATCTGAACTGATCAGAACTTATCTACAATAAATATTATAGTTATAAACAAATTAAAAAATACGCTTAAGTATGTGTACCGATTTTTATTTTGCTGGTAGCCCTATTTCGAAATCAATGTCAATTTGATTGACATAATGTTGTTATAATTTGAACGTGTTTTGTTTATTGCCAGCACTGTTTATTTTCGCAAAAAGATTTTATACATAGGTACTGTTTTTTAATAATTTTAAGATTAAAATTAGAATGACGAGAACTATACATTGTCTTCTAAACTAAATCTGTGTGCAAAATTTCACCTCAATCGGACGCCGGAGAGTAGGTATTTAAAAAAAAAAAACGTTGCCTCACACTAGGAATTTCTCCTGTATTGTGGGTGCATTTACAAACATTTAAACTCACATACACAAACAGCCAGACCCGAAACAACTATCTGTAGGCCATACAAATATTTCTTCCGTGCGGGGATCGAACCAGCAGCACGCAGCGTAATAGTCGATAGCTCAGCCACTGTGCCAACCGTGTCGTCAAATAATACTTCTAAGTTTTTTTATAAAGTAAAGCGACTAAAAGCGTGTTAATAAAAAAAAAATAAACATAGCTCATTATCACAACGAGAATGTACACTTGATCAGTTTAAATTGAAACTTCCTCGTCATCGGAAATAGCACTGAAGTTACGAATCCCTTGAACCTTTAAAGCAATGATCTCATAACATATTCCTTTGCAAAAAAATAAACAAAACGTACTCAAAGCCGTCACAATTTACGATACGATGGGATTGAACTTGAACGATTTGTGCAAAATTTGTGTGACTGGATGACACAGTGGCTGATGGTCAATGCAATTTCCTGTACTTTTTATGTTTGAAATAATTTTCCCTATATTTGCAGTTTTCAAGATCAAACGGAAACTTGATCTTGAAATGAAAGACAATTTTCTTTCTAAGAGTTGCGTGCTGTATACTACGATTTGGGTTCAAAAAAAGATCTTGTCACAAATGGACAAACAGACACGCAATGACATAAACTTTTTTGTCTTCCTGTGGCAAACTACTACCTGGGATCGATTCCCGCACGGAATAAATATTTGTATGACCTGCAGATAGTTGTTTCGGGTCTGGCTGTTTGTTTATGTGAGTTTAAATGTTTGTAAACGCACCCACGATACAGGAGAAATTCCTATTCCTAAAATTATTAAAAAACAGTATGTATAAAATCTTTTTGCGAAAATAAAAAGTGGTTCAACGTTTTATTTAAAAAGAAAGAAAGAAACTACAAAGTAAAAGAAAAAAATATTCACTATTTGTCGCGTAAATAACAAATATAGTATGATGCCCCATAATCAATTATTCCAGGGATAGACTACGGTCCATTCTTCTGAAAACAAGTAGAATACTAATTTTCCGAGTTATAACAATCATTAAATTACTTGACAAGTACAGACCCACAGTGCGTTTGAAATAAGAAAGTAACTGAGCTCGCACCATATTGTGACTTATGCCCCGTTCCAATAAACAAAAACGACTCGTTTTCCTTACGGATAGTTGTATTTTGACATAAGTCTCATAGAACTTAAACGAGTCGTTTTTGTCAACTGTCACTCGAATTCCTCTTCCATTTAAGCTATGACATGATCAACATCACGAGAAGTCAGTCACTTTTGATTATACGTATGCAGAAATGAAACTGTGTGCTTTTAGGTATCATGTTATTATATCTGCAGCAATTTGGTACTGTCCATTGCTTTTTATTCTTTTTAAACACTTCGAATAAAAAGATTAACATTTAATGTGCAATGAATTATGATTTGCCTCATATGGTTGTTTGATGAAAGCATTATAATGACGCCGAAATACATTTATATTGATGGCATGATGGATGATGCCTTTATGTTAATACCACCTTAAAACAAAAGATTATTTTTATAAGGCAACATTGTGAAAATTATACCAGAACGATTTCCTACATATAGTCTCCAAACGCAATAATTTTAATGGTCATACCTAGGTTGGGAGTTGAAAACCGTAACAGGCTTGGTCATTTTTTTTTAATAAATCTCCTTATTTTAGAAGGCCGAATCCATAAGTGCATTAACCTAGTAACGCAGAATATTTATGCGCAATTTGATTTTAATGTATGAGTAAATATGACTTAAACTTCTTATTTCGTCTTCTACAGCCGTTGTTCGAAAGAGATACCGCGGCCCCGGAACATAAAGGGCAAAAGAAGGAACATGGGTGGGTTTTAGTCAGTACAAGTCTGACACTCCCCCCTCCCGCTACACCCAGACCGGGGGAAGTTATTTGATGATTCCCCATCAGCAAAAAGAGCCGTAGAAGTTTAACTGTCTTTACAGTTCGTGACCCCAGCTAATTTCTTCGATAAAATAACTTAATGGTTATTGGTTTATTTACATATTTGAGCCCTAAAATCATTCAAAACAAATAAAAATAAATTAAATACTTATAAAAATGAGGGCGAATCCAAATAAAAAATAAAAATATGCGTGAACTCCGTTACTTTTAAAAATAAACAGTTTGTGGGAAATTTCGTACCTACATTATATGCTGACAGAAACGTGTTATTTTTCAATAATATTATTTAAAAACTTGAAGTGACTTTCCAGTTTCCAATTCTTATGCTAAATACTGATGGCATCTTCTTTGGTTGCAGAATTAATAAATAATTGTTCAAAAAGTAATTAACACTTCAGCAACAAACATTAATGTTAAAGTACGAATAATTATTTGGCATATCAAATCAAATCATTTATTTCAATTAGACCATTACAGGCACTTTTGAATGTCAAGAAACAAAATGAATCTACAGTCCCGGTCACAAGGCATAATAACTTGTAAAAGTACTGTAGTTGCCCATTCCAAAGCGTTGATCTCTATGGAGAAGAATGGGCAAGAAACTCCATGGACACTCTTTTGAATTATAATATTTTTACAAAATCGTAATTACATCATTCATGTTGAGATTATACAAATATGTGAGAAAGATGTGCACAGTAAGAGCGTCCAGAGTGCGCTGTAAAAGATTCTTCGGCTACAACATGGGGTTCAGGGAACAATACTTTCGTCAATTCGAATGGGACTGACTAAACTTGTGGAAACATCGATAACCAATAGCACAAGCGGTGTAAACGTAAAATTAATACGACGATTTTAAAATATGCAATACAAGTTTCACATTTAATATTTTTATATTCATATTTATAGATGTTATTGATTATGCTGTTGAAAACAATATAATTAAAACGCTTTAAGATAATTCTACTTTCGATTAGTCGACGTGTTTACATCGCTCACTAGTGCTTGGACCTCTGGATGCTGTTCATGCATTTGTGCTATTGTAGAGTAATGCTGATAAAATAGGCCTTTATCAAACAATATAGGAATCAATGAACAATAATGCGAAAGGATAATGAACCGCATAACAGTGGTGCCTTGTGGTTAAACTTGAATGGGGCTGTCGAGAGGAGAGTGACAGGAGTGACAGGAGACAAAGAGTAGAACAGTGAATAATGACATAAGTGATGAATTATAAATATCTTAAATAAATATCTTGGGACAACTTACACACGGCTATCTGATCCCAAGCTAAGCAGAGCTTGTGTTATGGTAACCAGACAACTGATATAAATACTTATATAATTTATAAATACATACATATTATGGATAAATCACACCCAGACACAGAACAAACAATCATGCTCATCACACAAAGTTTGTCCTGGGTGGGAATCGAACCCACGACCTCCGGCTCAGCAGTCAGGGTCACTAACCACTAGACCAACAGGCCCCAAATTGCTGATAAAATAATACTACATACTAGCTGGCGCCCGCGGCTCCGCCCACGTGATGATCGAAAAACAGTATCGTATGTGTTATTCCAGACTATAGTCTAACTCTGTGCCTGTAACTGTTCATGTCATCTACGTAATATATGTGCGAGCAAGTTGTTAACTTAACAAGTCAAATTGTTAAGAACCACTCTTAAATAAAACTGTTTTAAACTTTCACGGTTAAAAGTAAACTTACATTGTCACTTACGATGATCGGGTTGTCACCCGAAGTTAATGTGATTCCTACAGCGTCAAAATCCTTACTAATTTTATAAAAGCGAAAGTAAGTTTGTTTGTTTGTTGTCTTCACGCCTTAATGGCTAAACCGATTTTGATGAATTTTGGTACAGAGATAGTTGGGACCCTGGAGTCGGCTATTTTTTTTAAAGTGAGAAAGAATGGAGATAGAGGGAAGAAGACGGAAAACTAAGCATTGTTATTACATAAAATAAGACGCAAGGGCAAAAACTACAGGTAGCAGGTACCTGCAAATTAGGAAAGGAGAACTGTGTTACCCCGAATTTAACGCGAGCGAAGCCTTGGGCAAAAGCTAGTATTAGTATAAAATCACGCAAAATATCCTATAAGTGATAGTGTAAGTTTAATAGATAAATATATCCTAAATTACTAAGCTATTTATTTCAACTTCGTTACCTTCATCCCAACTTCAGTACCTAACTTGACCAACAAGAAGAGTTCTAAGAAAAACTTCCAGCAAATGAGTCAACAGTTTTACATAACCTGCGACGAGCAAATATGAAATTATTAAGAAAAAACCACAGAAAACAGCTCTAGAGTAAATGTCAGTCTTTTTAAGTAAAACTACACAATATCTATCAATGGCATAACCATTATGCCCACTGTCCTTTATTATAATTAAACATCCTTTTGAATTTTCACAAAGGAGGTTGGAGGTTGACGGTCACAATCAACTACTATAAACATTAACTATTCCCATAAAAAGAAAGCAATTATCTTCTAGTGATTGTGCTAGCTTTCTCAAAGGGTTTGCGAAACCTTTGTGAAGTCGTGACCTTTTCTCTGTCTCAGAATTTCTTCATTTTCTAAACAATTTTCCTTTTAATGACACTACACTTGTATCGTTAACGATTGAGCTAAAGCAATTGTTTGAGTTGACATTTGTGTTGCTGATATTTTATTATCTAATAACATGACGACACAGTTGGCGCAGTGGCTGAGCGAGCGACTGCTGTGTTGCGCGTCGCGAGTTTAATCCCCGCACGGAACAAATATTTGTATGGCCTACAGATAGTTGTTCCTGGTCTGTGCGGTGCTGTTTGTGTATGTGAGTTTAAACTCATTTACAATCATTTGTAAACGCATCCACGATACAAGAAAAATCCTAGTGTTGGGCAATATTAAAAAAAAAACAGTAATAAAATAATTATGTTTTAGCCTAAAAGCTCCTACTTCTAGTATCTGTGACTAAAAGATTTGTTTTTATATAATTTAAGTATGTGAAAATTTGTACCATTCAAACAAATAGCCAAAAAATCGCTCAACGTTAAAATTTCTAAATCAGCATCATGCGCCTAGCCTTTTCCTAACAATCTTGTAGTCGACTTCCATTCTAACCGGATCCAGCTGGTTACCAGTGTTTTACATGCGGTAATACGATACTCTTTAGTAAGACTGGTAGAGTAGAGTAAAGTACTAAAATTTTATTTTGTTTTTCTTTATTTTTATTGTGTTTTTTTGTCTTTTGTTATAAATACATGGAAATATAAATACATAGGTACATGTAAATACAAACATGTTTGTATGGAACATCTTTTCATTCTGTGTCTGGAGAAGGGCGTTGTCAGCAGCGCCACAGTTTATACTTTTGCGGATATCTTCGTTTTACTTGTTTTACTTACTCTTGTGTTTGTTCGGAAATAAAATAGACTAAAAAGAAGCGTTATTTCCCTTTTTTTTCTCTAGTCGAGACTGCAAGATGCAAAACCAGATTGACACAGTCTACTATTTGTATCAAAATATTTGTAAGGACGTAAGATCCCAATCTTTAAAACAAATGACGGGCGCAGTCCAGTCTTGATATTTCGCTTGGAAGTCGCCTCAGTTTTATCAGCCCGTAAGTCTGTAGATAACCTACGATTCAGTTCTAATAATATTAAAAAAGCTAGAAATACGTATACAATTATTTAACATATTTTCTGTATGTGTCACAGATTATTTTGTTTCGCAACACCGGTCGCTTCGATGCGTATGCCCATGTTATCGTAACGACCACGTTGTAACTACTACTTGTAACTATCAGTGATTCATTTCCAACTTTTCTTTTAACAATTTTTCTTATCAATTTATTTTTATGTCACATTTGTTTTGTTATTGTCGATTGATTTACCGATAAGTATATATAGTCCTCCAGACCATTTTCGGCCACAGCGCCCAATCTCAGTGGAGATTAGCCATTGGCGCGGGAGATATTATAGTGCACAAGTGTGAGCGCAGGCACAGGTGTGATCTCTGGTCCCTCACTCTCATAGTCCGATGGGACGGTCCCGGTCCCGATCCCGACACAACAAGAGAGAAATGAGGCGGATGACCAACCTCAACGTGCTTTCCGGAGGTATCATACCGCTAACTTCCAAACACCGGGCTGTTACTGAGAACCTGACTGTCTACCAATACGTAGCAAACCAAGTTAATTGACTGATTTTTCTCTGTGCACTGACCGAAAATATACATCCTTATTAACTTATAAAGGACCGACTATAAACGAAGCTGTAAGGCACTGTCATTTTCTCCCTGCCCATGCGATATTTTTTTTTATTAATCTAGGCATACTGGCAACTCTCTCGTTACGGAGATATTAGGAGTAAAAGTTTCAACTCCTTCAGTTTTTTTTTTTTATTATAACTTTAGTTTACATACCTCCCCGATCAACTTACTATATGATGCATCCATCAGCACAGTTTTGTTTTGTTTCGTTTCCAAATTCTTTCATAGAGTTACTTAGTTAGATGTACCACTTGCATGATTGACAGTTTCATGAAGGGTACGCACCTCTCAACACACTCATTATACAGCATGCAATAGCCTTTCATGTAATTTACGTAGGTACTCATCCATACAAGACACAATTTTCAAAGAATTTCATTAACAATGGCAGCTGAATAGGTCATTGAAGCCATAAATTAGTTAATTGTCAACCGTCGCTATCTTGACCAGCCAACATTCCTTCATTCAGCTAATCATCATACAAAGAGCATTCCAGGGACTTGGTAGAATACTGATGTGGGTAGTTATCTAGAAGATGTGCGAATTTATTTGAACAAAAATAAATAAATTATTTATTTTGGACCAAAATTGTTGTAAATTTAGTGACAGTTTGTCGGCGGGATTAGCGCTTGTTTGTTACATTGATTTACATGCCATCTAAAAAAGAAAAAGAAAGACTTTAACAATTTAAAAAAAGGTTTTTCCCCAACTTGCGACAACTTATTTAAGAAGAACAACAGCCATTAATTTATTTTTGAACGTTCGTTTACAAATTCTAGTATTTTCCTTCGGATAAAATCAAATGTGAGAAGGCTCAAGCTTGCGTCATAAGGGCTCTTTTCACTTGATCACTAAACGAATACAGCAGGGGGGCTTACACGTGCTCGGCGGGTGTATGAAAAAGGGTTGTAGTTATATTTGTCTGCCTATAAACGAATTAAAATGCATCGCGCAATTATTAAAGTTATTAAAAGTAAAAACATGCTGACAACTTACAGGGGTACGTATCAAAATGATTTAACCTTTTCGTTTCTCGTGGTGGTGTATTCTTTGCTTACTTTTCTCGGTATAGTAGAGTATAGTATATTATAATATAATAATAATAAACTTTTTATTTCGGAAACTTGCTCTATAGCTTTATTAGAAATTGGGTATTTTCTAAATTAAAAGTAAACTCATAGTCCTAAGAATTGTATTTGTACCATACAAATATACTTATTAGAACTATATGATCATCTAACTAATATTATAAAAGCGAAAGTGAGTTTGTTTGTTGGTTTGTTACGTCTTTATGCCTAAATGGCCACACCGATTTTGATAAATTTTGGTACAGAGATAGTTGAGACCCTGGAGACGGACTTAGGCTATTTAAAAAAAAAAGTATGAAAGGGGGAGAAAGAGGGAAGAAAAGAGGAGAGAAAGAGATTTTTTTTCGATCATCACGCGGGTTAAAGTTAGCTTTAGCCCAAAGTAACTATGCCACGCGGACGAAGTTGCGGGGGGAAGCTAGTAGAAAATACAAGCAAGAAATAAACGAGAACTACGTATTAAACCTGTCTCGACAAAAAAATAAAACAAAAAAAAGAAAATGATAACGACTGTAAATACGTATGTTAATTCAAAACCCGTACCTACTACCTAGAATAGATAAGCAAATGCTGTGAAAAACAGTAAAAACCCATTGATTTGTTTATGTAAAATAAAACATCCGCAATAATTAGCATTCCTGTGGTAATTGTACATTTGACATTCA
The DNA here is from genome assembly GCA_905475445.1 of Ochropleura plecta. Taxonomy (NCBI): domain Eukaryota; kingdom Metazoa; phylum Arthropoda; class Insecta; order Lepidoptera; family Noctuidae; genus Ochropleura; species Ochropleura plecta. The sequence continues at coordinate 11,140,970 of FR997731.1, read as the reverse complement.
CGTAGTTCGAACTTTTAAAGCCTTAGTAACGCAATCTTTTATTAAAACGGTCACTTACAAGATATTTTCCGTAATCACGGGATTACATCCTATGTTGGCGCTTGCAACAGCATCGAAATATCGGGATTTCACAGTAACATGATTCACAGTAACCACAGAAGATATCCCGTAAGTTACCGTTTAAATATAGTTATATATCGTGAAAGTATAAACAATAACATTTTATAAATTAAAACTGATGCTTTTGACATGTTGTATTAGAAAGGTACACAGAAATTATTATGGTCTTGATTCTTGACGGTATCCCAATTTATTTTGGGTTTGGTGCAACATATTTTCTTCTTCAATCACACTCTTTTCGACTGGGTGCTAAAAATGTGACTACTGACTTAGTAGTCATATTTGTAGCACCCAGTTTCCATTGTGAAAGAAGCAAAAGAAACGTTGTTTGGTTCTTCCACAATGCTCTTCTCGGAAAATTAGAGCAGTGACACACCTGCCGAAAAGAACACCGCGCAATTCGGCATGCTGTGACGCATCAAGTTGAAAATTTGCGTCGCAATACCTATATCAAATGCATAGAAGGCGTTGTACAGTTCCACCCGACCGAATCTTTGAAACTGATTACCGAGTGAACTATTACGTCGTACACATCAAGCATATGGACTGCCATTCTCTGGTAACATTTTAAAATTAATTTTACACAATCATGTCACAAAAAAATGCATATAAATCACTGCTCTCATGTAATTTTCAGTACGGTTGAAAATGTGAGTGCAATAAACAAATTGTGCAATCAGTTATTACGGATTTCACACTGCAAGAAACGAGAGGAAATGAGGAAATGAGGAGCTCGTGGCTAAATAAATAGTAGCCGCTCGGGTCGATCTTTAGGTTATGCTGCGCTTGCCTAGGTTGGTCTGTGGATGGGTGACCACCCGTTACATAACGAGTTTCCTCCGTGCCTCGGAAAGTACGTTAAGCCGTTGGTCCCGCCTGTCATTTGTAGATCTTTGACAGTCGTTACAGGTAGTCAGTGTTCCGAAAGTCTGACAACCAGTCTTACCAAGGAGTATCGTATTACCCAGTATTAACTGGGTTGTGGAGGTCAGATAGGTAGTCGCTCCATGTAAATACTGATATTCAGCTGCATCCGGTTAGACTGGAAGCTGACCCCAAGATAGTTGGGAAAAGGCTAGCAGATGATGACACTGCAAGAAACGCAATATTACAAATGATTAATTTGTCGCGTATGTAGGTAATGAAAACCCACTGGCTACTTTTTCTATCCAATTAGAAAACAAATCATCACGTCCATACCTAATCCTCGAAGTCTCAGGCACCTAATACCATTTTGCCAGTTGTGTTAAAATAAGAAAAGTTTGTCACTGATGGGTATAACGCCCTGCTGTATAAGTTGTTAATAACAGACTGCCTATGAAGATATATATTCAGTAAATATGACGAAAGTCTATATACATTCATAGTTTGATCCATTTTGTTTGATTAACACTATTAGGGAAAGTTATTTTTTTCAAAATTCTCAGTATCATTAAAATAACAACTCATCTGATAAAACAATTTTGAACGTCAAAAAAACTAACCTACAATACAGATCTTATCTCAGCTATCTTATTGAAGCCGACTTGAAAAAGAAGGTACTTGTAAGTTCGGTTGTATGTTTTTGTACTATCCTACCTTCCAAGATATGCTTTAATTTGAAAAAAATATAAATTTATCTTGAAATGTTTTTCTAAATATTTTTTTATCAATGCACATGTCTTTTATCATGGAAGCTGGTAATGTATGACTCTTGCTCGCTTGATCGTTCTTTATGGTTCTAGACTTCTGCCGGATTTACACTATGCTGTGTCAGACAACCAAAATCAAAATATTAGGGGAAGAATCGGCAAGAAACTCTATGGTTACTCTTTTAAAATCAGGTTTTACAATGTATATAATAAATGAAAATGAAATAATTAATTAAAACTTTTATTAAGTTTATTTGTTAATTGTTGCAAGAACAAAAAAAACTGTGAAAATAGCAATTAATAAATATCGTATTTTTATGTGTTACCTACCTACACTAAACGTATACGACAGTGAAAGTAAATGAAAGCCAAAATAATATTATACTTAGTCATTCGATATTATATTGTGTAGAGAGTCATTTTCTTCAATATTGTATGACTGGTATGATACGTATTATGAGAACTGACCATTCATTTGGTCTCTTCAATTGTTAACATTGACATTGATTTTGGTGGTTCATTATACGGCGCAGTCTGCCCTTGAAATACGAACAACAAAACTGTATCAACGTTTTCCTGCTATGAGGATGATGGTTAGACCTGTAGAAATTAATTCGTCATCGTACTAATCTTACTTTAATATTATAAATGCAAAACTTTGTGAGTCTGTACTCGTATGTTTGTTACTCTTTCACGGAACTTATCGGATTTCGATTATATTTGTCTCACTGAGAGGTAACCTAGATACACCGGATATTTTTTATCCCGACACAAATATTCCTAGGAACAATTACCAAACTCCACGCGAAGTAAGCTGCGGGCATGATCTAATCATTCATAAATATCCACAAACCCACACTACACAAATGATGGTGTTCAAAACAGAGGAACTATATGCTGAATATCCTCCTCCTACCAATATTATAATTGCGAATGTTTGTGAGGATCGATGTTTGTTACTCTTTCACGTCAAAACGGCTAAAGGGATCTTGATGAAATTATAGTCTGGAATAACACATAGGATACTTAATTTTTCGAACATCACGCGGGCGAAGCCGCGGGCGCCAGCTTGTAAAATATATAAGGGCGAAAGAATCATGATGCTGTCCTTTTGCCGATATGCAATATCTTCTGGCACTATAATGTAATTTTAAAATCTCAGTTCAAAACGAACATTAAACAATCGACTCATTACAATATTTATGATAGCTTCTACTCATTGTACGGAACCTGTATACAAGTCAGAAATAACTAAAGAAGTTCTTACAAGACCTATACGCAAGCCTTGACCTAATACTAACAAATGTTTAATAAGAAGTATACTGACGTCTGAATGTAACTGAAGTATGTATGGTTATGCACATTTTTTTTCAAAAGAACTTTAGGCCCTATCACGCCGGGGTTGCGGGTTGTTCGAAAGAGATACCGCGGCCCCGGAACGTAAAGTGCAAAAGAAGGAAAAGGCTGACCGGTTGAAAGGCTGAAAAGTTGTCTTGAAAAGATCGCTTTTAGCGATAAGACCGCCCATTGTGTCACCCTATTTATAAGTTGTCTAGTGTTATTCTTGTTACTTGTATGGTGTACATAATAAAGAATATTCTATCTATCTATCTATCTGACCCCCCCCCCCTGCTCAAAGTCAAGACTCTGGGCTGTAAGTGAGAAATTCTTGATGGAATATTCCAACAGCACTTAAAATACTTAACCGTTCAATATTATATTTATAGAGTCTTTGTTGAAAGGGTCATTAGTCGCATCACGAATCTTCTGTCAGTCGCATTTTGTCAAAATTAATTCAACCGTAATTTGAATTAGTGAAGGATGCTTTTTGCAAGTTTTTTTGTTAATTGACGAAAAGATTATAATTGTGAAGGTGACCTTAGTTACAAACCAAGGGAGCACTTAAAGTTGGTTATAAACACTAATTATAACTTATTTCTCCATTTGTACCTTCATTATTTCACCATTGCAGTCTCATAATTTTGTTTTTCATGTACTGTACAGTTCCTATTTCATGTGTTATAAATAGAGATGGAATATTCGGATGCAAATTTACCTAAGTTATGTTGGCAATTATGGAAAGCACTTTTTATCGAAAAAAAAAAACCCGCGATCCCGGGAAATTCAATGTAAGTGTTTACTTCGTGAAAAACACCAATTTGTCACATATGACTGATGTCCTGTGACTACGGAAAATGGTTATTTTCCGTAGTTATAGGAAAAGTAGGGTAAACTGGTTGGTTTTCCCTACTTTTATTGTAAGTGATTTTTGACGAGATTTCTAACAAATTTCAATTGAACCTCCAAAAATGAAAGTGAATAGGGAAGTTAAATAAATATACATACATCCGATTAGTTATGCAATCCCGACATTCCGGGACATTATTTTTAATAAAAATATCCTTAGAAGCCCATCCATAGTGTAGAAAAAAATGCATCCAAATACCCCATCTCTAGTTATAAAGTTCCCATTCGTGAGGCATTTAAATATATCCATTATAATGACAAGCACATACATATGTTTCGTAAATATTTTACCACACATGGTCAATTTTGCAATCTGCCGCATTTTGGAAAAACCTGAATACAAAAATTGTCGTGTGAGCACTTCTTACAAGGAGATGTTTAACTTTGTGGTTGTGGTTTTTTCTGTTTAATTATTGAACCGACCGACCGGCTGCGATTATTTAATCACAAGCTGCTTTTATAAAAATATAACCTTAACCGATATTAGTATGATATCAATCTACTATACCTACGATACCAATACATTCTATTCATTTTTCGCAATACTAACTTACGGATTCAGCTGTCTCGATTTCATTATAAATTCAATATTAACACATACAAAAAGTGCAAAAATATCCGGTTCTATTCACCTATTTGGCCTGGTTAGGTTCCGTAGAAATACGAATTACAAAATACTTTGCTATTTTAAGTTTAATTTGGTTCAATGATTTATATATAGCGTAACCTTGTGAGAGATTATATATTTGAAATTAAAAGACAAGTTATTTAGCAGGTTGTTGGAGAATAAAATGAGAACCTATGAATTAAGGGATGTGGAAGTAGGTTGAAACTAGCGTAACAAGTCTTGAATGTTTTTTTTGCATTTCAGTAAAAGCAAGAAAAAAAAAATTCGTACAAGATCAATAAAAAGATGGATGCACCTTTTTAGTAATTTGACGGCCCGATTGGCGCAGTGGCTGAGCGATCGACTGCTGCGCTGCGTGTCGCGGGTTCGATTCCCGTACAGAACAAATATTTGTATGACCTACAGATAGTTGTTCCGGGTCTGGCTGTTTGTGTATGTGGGTTTAAATGTTTGTAAAAGCACCCACGATACAAGAGAAATTCCTAGTGTGGCAACGTTTTTTTTTTAAAAAAAAAGTAATAATGTGTAGAAAAAGAAACGCCGAAGTGCGAGTCGGACGACTCGTGCGCCGAAGGTTCCGTACAAGCTTGTAACATAAAGGGCCATATCTTTTTACTGCATAGATTTAGATGCTTGATGCTTTTTTCAGGCAACACCAAGGAACCATAGACTTGAGTTCATGGTTTTAATTTCCATTCAATACTTCGACGCCCGGAAATAAAGGGTTTTGACATGCAAAGAGACAAGACAGACAGACGGGCAACCAAGTGATCCAATAAGGGTTCCGTTTTTTCACGTTTTGAAGTACGGAACCTCCGAAAAGAGTTCCTGATAGCGTGACAACTGTTTTACATGAAACAAGGGCAGGAAGATGATGGGTACAAAATATAGACCGCCGACTTTCAATTTCTCATTACGAAGAGTTTCCAGGAAATTTGTTACCCAGTTCGTAACTAACTTCTCAGAACTCCATAGGAAGTTAAACCACCGGGTATTAGTTGTAGCAGTTTCTAACCATTACGGCAACCAAGAGTACAGACAAACCGGCTCCGAACATCCGAGATATAGTTAACATTGATAGCGGAACCCTAAATTAAAGACCCTGACCATAGATTACAACATAGATGTAAATTATGGTGACTTCCTTCAAGATCTTTGCCATTTGTGCAATTAGAAAGCTGAGATCCCCAATCTTTGGTATGATTGATTGTATAACAAGTGACCTCGTGGAATCATGTCCGATTTGCGGTGTACAAAATCGTTATCCTTAGGTACTAATATTATAAAAGTGAAAGTCAGTTTATTTGTTTGTTACGTCTTCACGCCTAAATCGCCAAACCGATTTTGATGAATTTTGGTACGAGATAGTTGGGAACCTGGAGACGGACATAGGCTAAAAAAAGTGAGATAGAGGGAAGAAAAGGGGAGTGAAAGATATTTTTTTTCGATCATCCCGCGGGTTAAAGTTAGCATTAGCCCAAAGTAAATATGCCACGCGGACGAAGTCGCGGGCGGAAGCTAGTTAAATATATACGGTCCTTATTTCCGTATTGCCTTTTTTGCATTATTAGTTTGTGTAATTAAAATTACACGTCATCAGCCGCCTTCGTTAAAATCAGTCTGTAGAATGATCGAAGGCCTCACATAAAATAGCGAGCTTATTTTCGAAAAATATTAACTTTCTATCTCTTCTAAGATAGGATTTCTTTGATTTCATTGATTAGAGATGATTACAAAAAAAAAATACACGTATTTCTGAGTTTTTATATTTTAGATAAGCAAAACAAATTACAAAAATCGAAGAGAATTGTATTTTTTGGTACAAGTTCGTTAGTTCAGAATGTAGACTACGATCTACAGTACGCGATTACGGTATGAAATCAATTCTTTAAAATTTTGAGGCGTTTTAAGGTATGTTTCCTACAGTCTACACAATGCGTATGACAAATCTTACGTAAGTCAATGCTAAGCCGATAAAGATTTTTATACCATATCCTTTAGCATAATCTCATGCCTGTTATCCTCTAAGGCTTAAGCAAAGCTCTACCTAATAGTACACCCACATAGTTATGTAATAGGGGACGAGCCTATTGCCATCAACTGGGTACAAAACTAGAAACCGCAGTTGCTAATGAGAAATATTTGATGGAAAAAATCAACACTTGCCAGACCCGGGATTCGAACACAAGCCTGCTTGGGTTGCGGGCCTGCCGTATGGGTTGGTGGGTTTTAAACAGTACAAGTCTGACACTCCCCCCAAAATATTTTTTTTTTAAACTTTGGCTCACACTACGAATTTCTCCTGTATCGTGGGTGCGTTTACAAACATTTTAACTCACATACACAAACAGCCAGACCCGGAACAACTATCTGTAGGCCATACAAATATTTGTTCCGTGCGAGGATAGAACCCTCAATCAAAATCTCCCCCTCAAAAAAAAAAGTCGCTTAAATTATATACCAACGAGACAGTAACAAATATATTTTTACTCTCGATAAGCAAAATTTTCCACAGAATTGATAAATTATCCGGTTTCCACAGAAAATGAATTCTCACGTAGTTTATACAAGCCACAATGCAAATATCATGTAAGAAAGCGTAGATTGCAATTTGATAAAATTATGATAGGTGTAGATACCAAGTTGCTGCGGAAGAGAACACTATCAGATTATAAATAAGCGGCGTGCGGCTGTTATGCAACCTTATTTCCTGTTCCCACGTGTTTAAACGAATAACTTTGTCGGATTGTCACTTAATGGCATCGGTGTACTAATAACAGTATTGTTTTATAAAAACACAAACAGTCATACACACAATGCACACGCAATATTTATTCTTTTGTTTTTTTTTCTTGTAAACACGTTGCACTACGATTTTTCCTGTATCGTGGGTCCGTTTACAAAAATTTAAACCCACAAACAGCCAGACCCCGAACAACTATCTGTCGGTCATACAAATATTTGTTCCGTGCGGGGATCGAACCCGCGACACGCAGCGCAGCAGTCGATCGCTCAGCCACTGCAGCACTAACCGTGCCGTCAAATATAACTGTGTTTATTATTAATTAAACTCTGCCAAACCCTTCGGGGCTTACAGGCTTGATAATGTGTCATGTTTTTTTTTTTTTAATTTGTATGAATGTTAATTTGTGGAAAGAATAAGGGTTACCTACAGCACAAATGTTATAAATTATTTAGAATGTATACGAGACAGCTCTCGATACATTACGTATAGGCAAATTTTTCAAATATGCGCTCCGAACAAATATTAAGAATCAATATAGGTCATGTACTTTTTTACAGTCACTATTTATTAGATACTATATACATTTTTGAACTGCCATGGTATCCAACTCACGCGCAGTAACTTCAGTTCAACCGAGATCATGGCGTTACCAACTGCGCCGTAATATGTGGTACTAAATGTAAAAATGGTAAGTGGTTATGATAAAAGATCTAATTGATTAATTTTTAGGTTGGTAAGCCTAAATAGACATTGACACGTTATGTACTTAGTTCATTGCAATATAATGAAATACTTTTACTAGACCAGTCACTCAAACCGAACGTACTTGTAAATAAACGTTCACATCGGTCGCGGCCTACAACTATTCTTAAATGTTAAGTAGCTTAAGTAGGCAGTCTCCTCCCTTTTTTCCCCGCTCTGGGTGGAGCAGGGGGGACTGTCAGACTTTTACTGACTAAAATCCACCTATGTTCCTTCTTTTTCCCTTTATGTTTCCGGGGTTGCGGTATCTCTTTCGAACAACCTGCAAGTCCGACAGGTGGCCCTGACAGGCCCCACTGAGGAGATGTTCCTAGAGTGATATAACCACTCGTATTTTAACGGCATTAAAGCTCCAGATCCTGCTAACCTTTAAATCTGGACTCTGCACATCATCTCCTCCCTTAACTTCACCCCTGCAATCCCTGGATGGTTACGCAGAAGTGGACAGTACATCAACATTTAGCCAGTTATGTTTTAGTCCCATGTGATAAGGACCAACTGGGCACATAATGAACAACTCAATAACACTATGCCAGATCCGGGAATCAAACCCAGGCTGATTAGCAGTCACATTTGCCACTACTCGACCAACGAACTGAAGCAGTATCGATATTATCAACAAAACGATGGTTGGCATTCTAAATAACTATTCGTGACAATCGACTTAGATATTTAAATATCGAATTCGTATAGGGGATTGCGCAACCGTCTTTTGTTGATTTTTTATATTAGCTTGATAAATAGACCTTTGTGACATACTGCTTTTAAATTTAGCCAGTAAAAACGCAGCGTATAAGTTACCAAATATTTGCTTTATTTAATCAGTCACTCATTCTAAATTCAACGAATTAGCCAAGCTGCGCAGAATACAAAAAACAGTCAAGAGCGAGAATAGGGCACAGAGATTTCCGTACATACTTGCGACAAAAAAGGCCATATCTTTTGAGTGTGTAGCCTTAGAGGGTGTTTCATAGCACAAAGGAACCATAGACTGATTTATATGGATTAATTTCAACTTGATACCTACAGGCGTTTTTGAGATAAAGGGAAGAGAGACAGACAGACAGACGGCAGACAGAGAGACAAAAAGACGGACAACAAAATGATAAGGGTTCCGTTTTTTCTTTTTGAATTACGGAACCCTAAGAATATTAGACGTTAATTAAACAGATTATGTTTGCACAATAACTCTTCTAACCCAGATTAATAATTTGGATTATAAACTACTTTCTATTTTCAAAGTCGCAGGGGCTACATGTACATAGAATTTGTAATATAAATATTCATACAAAAAGCACCCAAGCAACGAAACTTGCTGCAAAAATATGTTAGGTTATAATTGTTTAAACAAAAAAACTAGCAAATAACGCTGTTTTGCTTCTGCGACAGCTAGTTGCAAAAAAAATGTTTTTTACCATCGACGCTACTTCATAAAATTCTGGCATAGTCCTACTGAAATTTTGGATCTCTGATTATTGTCTACTTCTTCACACCCATGTTGACATTCAAGAAAATAAAAATGCTGGCTGACTTCAGTGTCCTTATGTCCAGAACCTCGAATCAACAAAGCATGACAAACGTAATTATTCTCTGTCTCATTCACACTCGATGTTGTGGGAATATCGTTGTACACAACACAATAACTTTTTTGCAAAGTATTTATAATGAACACATTATGTTTTTAACGAACAAAAACTTGTTGCTTGTAATAAACATGTGAAATTGTGATAGTGCAGTTCGCAAAACGTTGTAAAGGTTAAGGCTTCAATTCGGCGACTTAATTGTCTGATACTTCGGTCTGTTGCGGAAGTATTTACATTTAATTAATGTTATTTATCGGTGCACTTTTTTCTTTTAAAATATGATAGTCCAAGCGGATATTAAGAAAGGTAAAATGCAATATCAGTAAAAGTTTTATAACAAAATTAAAAAAAAACTGTCTTCGATAATATCGTTATGGTATGGTTCAGCCTAATTCATACGACTCTTATCCTTAGTTAATTTATACCATAAAGGAACGACTGTTAGTAAGTACGGTGGGCTGCAGCCAATTGGGAACCCCCCTTAAAAGTTACACCAACTGCACGAGCCACCTAAAGCAACCACACTGGTCAGTGTTTTTCAATGTGTCTTTTTTACAAAAAGGACAAGTGAAAAAACGTGTAGTAAAAAGTGTTGCTACTTATCATACTACAAGAGCTGCCTTTTACATGATGATCAGCATGATGTAATACGTTTTTAACGGATGTAGCGAGTTCAGTGACAGGTTGATAGGTCATTCTCATCACAAAACGAGTTACACGTGATAATACCCAAATCGTAAGCAACTTCTCTCATTCGATTCTTACATCATAATCAAAATAGTAACTCGGCGTACCGATATTTTTTATTACTCTTTCTGTCTAGACCATGAAAAACGAATACAAAAGATTCTAATTCGCCTAACAGCTCAATATATTGTCTCTTCACGTGATACGGAAACGATTTTAAACAAATGCCAAGTGAAATCTAGTATACATTAAATTTTATCTGTTTTTTGATTATTTTTACATACTAATACAGTAACTTTGCTTGTATTTGTTTCAATGTCATTTTTATAGGCCAAATTGGCCATATTAAAAGTGTTTTACATAGAAATTTTGGCATGATCATTTAAAAATTAAATTGATAATTATAAAAATATTACATAATATAAATTAAAATATCCGCTATCAAATTAGAAGCAAGGTTGTCGAGTACACAAACAAAGTTGTGAAATTCATTAATAATTTATCGATTTTAGTAACGTTCTGTTCGTCAGTGATCAGTACTTGAATCGGTAAAACTCACTGACCTTAAATAACTAGAAGTTCTAAGTACATCCATAATATCGCTCTAGTTACCCACAAAAGTGTAATTGTTATGTAAATCCCCGTCTGATATAATGTGTACGTGAGACAGTGGACTTGCACTTTCTAGTATACTTTCACAGCTATTGTGATCGCACTGCCTGACGCAACCGCCGAATGGGTGCTACGTCAGGCCTGCGTCATGCTTTGATTGTAGACAGTCGGGCTGCATTCTGATGAGAGCCATTGCAAGCACCTGCTCTTGCTGAATGCCTTGCAGTTTAAATGTAGACCGTTAATGCATTATACAGCGACTTCTTCTCTTTTCAAACTACACAGTTTTGTACGTTTTATAAGTAGGAGTAGGAGTAGTGGACGTTCTGCAGCAAAAAATAAAATAGATTTCCTTATTTGTTTAACCTGTACACGCATATAAAGACGTGTGTATGAAGAAAGAATAAAAAATATTTATTAGTCGCAAATTACGATGAGCACACAAAATAACAAAAAAAAACATTAAACATACAAAGCATCCCTCCTTTGCGGCGCGCAGTCGGGTAAAAATGAAGGTAACTTCTTCTCGTCTTCACATTTTCTCACCACAAAATCAATAAAAATCAATTGAAAACCATCAAGTGAAATAGTATTCAAACATAAGTCAGTAGAAGATTGAAAACTTATAAAACATAGTATTTGGGATAAACTATTAACACAGTTTTGGTTCAAAATGTTTATTACATAAATGTTAGAAGCTGGTTTCTCTACGGATGAATGATGTTGCGGAATTTGGAAGGCTTGAAATCAATGACAACGCTTGTTTAAGTTATAATGCAGCTATTAAAGTTGAAGCTTTTAAGGCTTTATTTATTATTTGAAAATAACTACGTAAATACATATTTTCGAAAAGGAGGAAGAGGAGGTTAAACTTTTGACATCTTCCCTTTCTTTTTTTAGGCATCAAAAATGTTTAAGTAATGCATTTCACAGTATTTCAAGGCTCTCGATTTTAGTAAGAGATTTAGTAATCCCTAAGAATTTCTTGAATGAAAACAACATAGTTTCTATAAACACACATGTTCACTACTGCATGAGAAATGTGGTAACTCTAATAAAAACTTACCTACTTACGTTTTATGGCACATTTCCCACTGTAACACCTATCATAAAGTTTTTCATTCTTACGCAATTTAGTAAGTCAATAGGGCGCACTCGTTTTCCTACTATGCATGCCTGAACACAAGAGTAATTATCCCACAGAGGCCGAACTTGATACGTACAATGCGATACTTAAGTACTAACGCTGTCCTGTCGGGGTTGCGGGCTGTACGAAAAAGATACCGCCGCCACGGAGCATAAAGGGTAATAGAAGGAACACGGGTGGGTTTTAGTTAGTACAAGTCGGACACTCCCCCATCAAGTAACTTCTTTGATGTGTTTATGTTATTTGATGATTTCCCATTCGCAAAAAAATGCATATAACGCTGTAACAACAACTTTGTTAAACCAAATGACTTCAAAAGAGTAACCATGGAGTTTCTTGCCGGTTTTTCTCCATAGGAAACGACCAACCCGAACCGTGCATCTTTTCTCGACGTTTATGTGAAATAAAAATATTTTGATTTTTTCCTGCATCGCAAATAACGTCCTTATTATAAAATACAATAAAGAACACCCACAGCTAATAATAAGAGTCACTTAATCATTATATGTTTGCGTGACAATGCTGACAATTCGCCGATCACGTGAAGTAATCGAGATTGGACAATCACGTCAATATTAAAATGATATCATGTAAACAATTTACTTTATCAAAGCAGAATTGTGGTATCTCTCGTCCACAAAAGCTATTAATGAAGAGTTGAAGTTACTTTATCAAAACTACCATCTTAAATTGTTCATGATTATAATTATGAAATCATAAGAGGAGGAGGAGCTCGGTCTTAAGGTTAAGCCGTGCTTGCCTAGGTTAGTACGTGGATGGGCAACCACGAGTATCCTCCGTGCCTCGCAAAGCATGTTAAGCCGTGCTTGCCTAGGTTAGTACGTGGATGGGCAACCACGAGTATCCTCCGTGCCTCGCAAAACATGTTAAGCCGTTGTTCTTGGCTGTCATTTTGTAGATAGTTGACAGTCATTAGTGGTGACTCAAATGTCATCTAGTCTTACCAAGGTGTATCGTATTACCCAGTTATTAACTGGGTTGTAGAAGTCAGATAGGCAGTCGCTCCATGTTTAATACTGGTGTTAAGTTTAATCCGGTAAGACTGGAAGCCGACCCCAACATAGTTGGCAAAAACTCTTTTGAAATACTAATGACACTGAAGATTCACATGACATACCGTGTCCATCTAATCACAAACAGGACAGGATTCTTATCTAGCAGTACATACGAGTACTTACGAGTATGTATAAAGTGTCTAACAAAAAGTCCACTCTTTCACACTCAGATCCAGAATGTCCCTTTGCTATCCTCTCCCAGCGACGCTTTAAGCCGAGGGTCTTATCCCACAGTGGGTGCCCTAAGCATGTAGTGGCTTTGTTTGTAAGATTTTTGACCTGGCTGGAGGCCTTAATTTTAAGGCATCAACCAGGAATTGCCCGGTTAAACGATTTATTAACGAGTTATCGATAACCTCCTAGGTTTAACTGCAAGATGCCATTAATAAAAAAACACTCTTTCACCCCTACAAACTAACCTTCGCAGTATGGATGTTATCACGTCTAGCCGAGTGCACAGTGTCGTTGCGTGTTACTAGTACATGTGTATGCATGGAAGTCGGTCGCTTACGCACAATTTCCCACGGTGACTTTAAAAACAAAGGGAAATAGTAATGTTTTATCCACATCCACATCAGCATAAAACAATTACTGTTAACTTTTACTTGAAAATGCTTTGATTTTACTATGTCAACTAGTGGTTCTGATAAAAGTTAGTTGTTTTGAAAAGGAAAAGTATTTATTTATTTATTAGAGTAAATTTTTTGACTTCACCATAATTTGACCACCTTTTATTGATGAAGTTGAAGAAATGCTTTTTCCTAGAATATTACATTTAAAAGTTCCTTTAACTTATACAAGATACGTATTCTAGTGTAAATTTAAGTGCAGAAACCGGAATATAACTATTACGACAGGTTTAATAACTCTGTTAAACATAACGGCAATATCTGATAGTACTTTTCCTTACGCACTGTCTAGATTATTTTCCTAGGCTTAGGTAATGCAATCCCTAGCCACGTCCGGTAGACCCGTATTAGGCGTAGCGCACAACGAAGTCATTGCACATGAAACCGCAAAAGTTTTAAGAGGACTACAGACTATAACTGCTCTCTACTTTGGATAGGACTAAACTTGTGTCATTTGTGCAAACTAACCTTAATGCTGATTACAGTTATCTTCGCCGCTAAAGTTTTTGTAACATTTATTACAGCGATATAGTAAATCTTAGCAATCTTACTCATAATACCCAGTACTAAATGGGTTGTGGAAGACAGAAAACTAGGAGCGCCGTGGTTCCGCATCGTCGCTGAACCCCAGCCGTTTCGTGTAAGCAGTCGCTCTACGTAAAATACTGGAATCCGGTAAGACTTCAAACTGACCTCAATGTTGTTGGAAAAGGGCTAAGCAGATGGTAATATCGAAATAATTTTCAGGTGTAAATGTTTTATTAGACAAACCCTTTTTTGCACCTACGTTCTCTATATTTTTTAATCGAAAAATACATAATTAAGTTTTTTTTATTATTATGACTACTGGCCTATCACGCGATTTGGCTTGATGTAACTTCTGGGACAGTATACAGCTGAATGTAGAAAGGAGGTTCTACATTCAGCTGTAGCCTTTTTTGAAGTCAGTTGAAAAGACGCAATATAAGCAACTTAATTTATTCAGTCTCATCGTGGTAATAAAATTTGGACGGAAATCTGCAAAAATTGTACCTAGAGCTTACAAAATAAATCGATATAAGTTTCCAATGTGCATTTTCCTCAAGAAGTCCGCTATCTTCCCCGTTGCGCACAGGCATCTCGTCTTGCGAGTTGAGGTTACTGCGTACTATCGTAAGCTCGTATTATCTAATTATTATGATGTACTTAGGATTGATGATACTTGAGATATTTTCGCGTACCTTTATTAAGCAATTTCGACTACCTTCACTTTAAAATTGCATCGTGGGAAGTTTCCCAATTTAATATTTCTTCAAATCCTAGATAGCCCAGAGAAGTTTGTCTTGGATATCTAGGATTTGAAGAAATATAAGGAACAGAAGAATATAAACATATTACTCTCGAAAATATCTTCCTGGAGTAGCCTGCTTAATGTCGTCAATTTTTTTCAAAAAAAAAGTTAAACACATAAATAAAATTTCCAAGCCAATGCCAAGTACATATTAGACAATTACTTAATTGTTTCTTTTAATATTTGATTCCACAGAATAGATGATTAAACAATTAACCCAATTTTAATGGTTCGAAGAAATCTTAATTGATTTTAATTAAGAATTGGTAACGGAAGTTTTCCTTTGTAATATCGCTATCAAAGCACATAAAAAAACTCAATTCAGTTTCTAAAACGTCTCTCAACTGTATCTAGGTACTCTATACTAGTGACTCCGCAAACAAGTACAATATCATAAAATTATTCAATAAACTAACTTACTTTGTACTAAATAATACCAGTTATATCCACTTGAGGCTGGCCGTATGAAACTGAAAACGTATTTTTAACTTTCCAAAGTATAAAGGAGCATGTCCAAATGCCAGCTTACAAGTATCTTGGCTTTAATTCTCGAAGGAATGAGAATTAGTGCCAAAAATGTATCAAGTACTCCGTATTTACCGTACATGAGTCGTGCATCTTACCGACTAAGTTTGTTTTAAGTATTACGATTCACTACGCTAATATCATAGAAAAAAGCTTTTAAATTACGCTTAAGATTCTGATTTCTCCTTGCATATTACAAGTAACAATAAGCTACCTAATTAAACCAGACGCTTATTAGGTTTTTATCAGAATTTACGAGTAAAACGACCAGTAATTACATATTTATCGGCAATAACGTTTTATAACGTTGCATTAGAAACCTATGAAAGCTTACACTCCAGGTGATCAAAACGTAACTGGGTATCGATAAGTTTATATTTCAGATTGTCGTCGGTACAAAGATGTTTTATTTAAATTACATTTAAGTCGTAATTTTTTATGAGACTATGAGAAACAGTAAAATTTCTACGTTTTCTAACCATTATCTAGACTAGCATCACGCTTGTAATTCCCAAAGGGTTAGACAGAGGTGTACCCAATAGTACACCCACATTTGACCAGTTACGTCTATTGCCATCAACTGGTTACAAATTCAGACTCCATAGGGTGTTCCTAAGAAATTCCTAGTGGAAAAATTCAATAATACTTAGCCGCGAATCGAACCCGACCTCTTGTTCAGCAGTTTCGCTTACGACCACTCAACCAACGAGGCAACCAAGTCTATATATCTAGACATGTATTGTTTTTTTGCGTATACTCCTTTAAAGTATATGCATTTAGAAAGTGTCATTATTTTAAGGCCATATTCGGTTAAGATCATTCATCAAAACAACTTTCTCCATAAGAACAACATCCTTATCGTGAAAAAGAAATTCGCGCCTAGTCCAGCAATTGCAGGAGCTTAGCAAACCTGAGGGGCCCGCCAGAAGGCATGCTCTGGCGGGCCCCTCAGGTTTGCTAAGCTGCCGCCGGGGCTGCGGGATGGTTCGAAAGAGATGCCCCAGTATCTTCCGGAACACAAAAGGCAAAAGAAGGACCAGACTATTACGGTCTAAAACTTATGCAGGTTTTAGACCGTAATAGTCTGACTCTCCCCCCGCTCCGCAAAGAGCGGGGGAGGTTATTTGATGATTTCCCATCCCAACAGAAAAATGGCGGGTGAATCAAGTTATTTATTTGGGAGCAATCGTTGTGGTCATGTATTTTAAAGAAAATCGAATAATATATGTTATGTAATATATGTATATGTTCGTAATACCCTTATTTGTAACTTTTATTTCTAAATCATGGTCAGCTAAATCAAAAGTTAACAAATACTTGTTCTTCTTTCAAAAAAAATTGAAATAGTAGGTCTTTATGTCAATGTGTGAAGGTAGACTTGTCTTGTCTAAATACAGAATTTGCAAAATCTAACAATAGCTCAATAATTATATGCATGTGTGTCGATTTGTGTAGGCGGGTTATCCAAATAAACTACTACTACTAGTCCACATAATAATAAAAGTTTCTCGAAAGATTTTCCTTATTTAGTTATTTTTATAATGAATGGCAATGGATTTGTGTGTTTTAGGAGTTATCAATTTTGCAATTCTTTGACTATTTTCGCGAAAAATCTTGGTTGTATTTATTTAAGCAAAAATATATTAGGTTCTTATAACACTGTACAACATTAAATATATATATATACAAACTAAATTTAGAATAAAACTACCGATTCAATATCTGTACCAATGCTAAGTATGTACATTTTTTAAACCACGACAATAGGACACTTTGGCTTGAAAGTATTCCTCCTCATTGCTGTTTAGTCCCGAGGTGGTTCCATATAAATTTTGGTTTATGTGAATGTTTCTTTTAGTATTAATGAAAACTTAATACTCGATCAGATCTGCGTGACATAATATCCTACCACAACTAAAAAGTATAATAAAAAACTAATTGCAATAAAAAACCGACTTCCAAAAAAACACTAAAAGTAGAAAATATATTTACTTCCAGAACTTCGTAAAAAAACGATAAAACAAACAAAAGTCACCGACTTACACAAGTAAACTTATTTTCCACGTTTAATGTCGTTTTGGAAGTCTGCTTGACTTTGTAAAAAAGTTTTTTCATTTAACTGAAACGTAACTTGCGAAATAAGATTGTACTATAAGTACAACTGTGCTTAACTCTTTGGGAAAATTAAACGTAATGTCTGACAATGAGTTTGGGTACGTGTACCTACACAATATTCAATCATCCTACTATCCCACTTAATATTATAAATGCGAATGTTTGTGAGGATGGACGTAGGGATGTTTGTTACTCTTTCACGTCAAAACGGCTGAACGGAACAGATTATAGTCTGGAATAACACAATACTTTTTTTATATCACGCGGACAAAACCGCGGGCGCCAGCTAGTCTTTTAAATAAAAATACACAAAATTACGTTACACTAATAGACCCGAGAAAAACCCTGATTAGTTAGACATGTCTTAAAACTCGCGTGTGTGACTAAAGAATTGACGATCAACTAACAATAGGGTATAGTATCGCAAACAATACCAATTTACCGCGTAATGTTGTGAAGTACTTGTTACAAAAACAGAAGAATGTCTGTCCGTTTGAGTATTTAGCTTAGAAGTGTTTACATCACACTAATATTAAAGAGTCGGAGGTTTGTGTGTGTTTGTTTGTTACTCCTTCACGCTCAAACGTCTGCACTGATTCGAATGAAATTTGACTAAAACCTATTCATGTTCTTTTTGCCATTTGTGTTCCGGGGCCGCGGTATTTCTTTCGAATAACCAGGAAAAACCAGGTCTTGACAGGACACTTAGAATTGCTGAAATTTATTAGATGCGCGTGTGGAACTTGAACGAGCCTTAGAGGCAGCCTGTGTAAACGGACGGACGGTGAGCTACCCATGGCTCACCGTCCACAGGCCCGCGACTCATGCAGTCTGATGATAAATTACAACGTAAACTACAGTAAAGCAATTTCTTCATAGTAATTTCGAACAAATGCGATCATTAACTTTTATTTTAATTACTATGCACATGTTTTACAAACTGTAAACATATCTGAAATAATAATAATAATATGTACAAGTTCAATAGCGATCATTAAGGTAACAGAAACAGACGTAACTCCACCAAATGAAAACACACATGTATTTACTATCGATGCATTTTCTCGCCAATTGTACCACACAGGTGTTTTGCAATTTAATATTATGAACTGGCAAGCCGTAATTGGATGCAGAACTGGTTATTTTTGTTGTTACCATACGACTAGCAAACCAGTCCAGTGATTCTGCCCAATGTTGTTATAAAATCCTTGAATATATGACGTTTACACGTTTTTAGGGTTCCGTAGTCAACTAGGAACCCTTATAGTTTCGCCATGTCTGTCTGTCCGTCCGTCCGTCCGTCCGTCCTCGCTTAATCTCTGTGACCGTTAGCACTAGAAAGCTGAAATTTGGTACCAATATGTATATCAATCACGCCGACAAAGTGGTAAAATAAAAATTGGAAAAAAATGTTTTATTAGGGTAGCCACCCTATATGTAAAGTGGGAAGTGATTTTTTTTTTAATTTCAACCCTAACGTGTGATATATTGTTGGAAAGGTATTTAAAAATGAATAGGGGTTTACTAAAATCATTTTTTGATAATGTCACTAAATTCGGAAATAATCGCTCCAAAAGTAAAAAACAATGTGTCCCCCCCCCTCTAACTTTTGAACCATAAGTTTAGAAAATATGAAAAAAATCTGAAAAGTAGAACTTTATAAGGACTTTCTAGGAAAATTATTTTGAACTTGATTGACACAACAGTTTTTGTACAAAAAAGACAAAAAGTTGTACGAAATAATTTCTGGACTAAGTTTGTAGTATAATCGTATATGCAACCATTTTTTTTAACTTCGTTACATCTTTTATTATCCTGAACGTATCTTTTTTAAACAAAAAAAGAATTATTGAAATCGGTTCTCGCAATCCAAAATTACCACCGAAAACTACTTGCTTACGTCTTTGTTTTAATTAGTAACCCAATTCCCCGAGAGATGGCACTGTAGGTACTTATTACATTGGATCGGGTATTACCGAATTGTTCGGTTGGTCTCTCCTTGGCATTGGCGGTATCTTATAACTACATAAAACTTCTATCAAGAACATGCTAAGGCAATTTAGAACAAAACTAAAATTCATTTTTTTAACACCATCAAAATGTTAAGGTAAAAACCAGTTCATAAATGGTTCGATAGATGGCGTTGCGTAATGACGTCATTTTTTTAAAAGTCGATGTTAAGATTTTCTGTGCTTTCATAACCTACCGTGGTAAAGAACACTTATTGTGACGGACGGGAAACTACGGAACCCTACACTGAGCGTGGCCTGACACGCTCTTGGCCGGTTTTTTTTTTACTCCTTTATGAATCTCGCGCATTTTAGGTAAAATCAAAATAACAACTCGGAAAGCAGACAAAATGGCTGCTGCTGCAATCAGCTCTAATACTATCCTATGTTACAGGCTGGAAACAATTATAAACATTCACATATTTAGACCACCCATTGTGTCACCCTATTTATATATTGTATATACCTATCTATTTTTGGTTTTGAAACTAAATAGTTTCAAAAATAAAGGTGCAGTAAGAAACATGTAATTTCTATATTTGTATGTAATAAGATTTATCCTCCATTCCTGTATTAATTCTTCCCAAGCTGAGACTTTCCGATCATCAATCCTTTCCGCTAAAGAAGAGTACCAATACTCATATCCCTAATAAGATAATAAAACATAGCGGGGATTGTATCCCGCTTTCTAGTCATTCCTTTTATCGCACTAAGAGCGAAAGAAACACCGTTTATAATGACTTTAATGACAACGGAATATCTTATACATATACGCTCGGAATTTACTCAAATCGGCAAGAGAAAACGAGTAAGCGACGTACACAGTTTTTACGCAATTAAAGACGGTTGAAGACGAAACATGCTTGCCTAGATTTCTATCGATTGACATGTCTGAGTTGTATGGCTAAGGTGGCGGCCTACAAATTTTAATGAAGTCATAAAAACTTGAAACAAGTCCGATAAACAAGATTTGCTTGTTACAGTATGCTGTTTAACAGATTATAATTTTCCTTTACACTTCTTCAATTAAGATGATGTAAAACATGGCGCTGGAAACCTATTCTGGTTGCGCATGAAAACTAGCCTCTAAGTGGGTTATTAGGCATACTTTTTCTAGAAAATCTTTGGAATTACTATGAGCGATTGCTAGTTTCATAAATATGTAAGATCTATCTTTCGTGTATCTTAAGATCGGTATTTTTGTTGTAATTTTCTTTGTGATGGAGTTTGTAATGAATATTCATTTTTTTTTTAGAAAAGAACAATATTATCGGCTTTTCAGCCATTTGTTAACCTCATAGAAATATTTCCTGTAAATAATGTGTTTTTGTATACTAATACTATTTATATTTATGAGACCAACCAACACCAATTTTATGCTTCATACATAATTGTCAAAGGAATGTCTGCTCTCAACTGAGTTTTGGTTTATAGTTAAGCCATTATCATTAGACCAGAAAACCCTAGAACGTTTTGTTTTTTTTTAAGACAGGAGGTCACCAAAACCAACTAACCAAAGATGCCAAGCGGACATCCCCGAACGAATAATATACTTGGTTTACCTTTATAGGAGTCAATACAAATGTTTTAGATATATTCTCATGGAAAGTAAAAGGTTTCACTTTCTTCCTTCCCTAACACTATGCCATTGGCTAGCACACAAGCCTTGCTATTTATCCAACTATATCAGCTTAAATGCGGGTCATTAACACAAATGACGGCGTGGGCCAACGCAATAGTAACTATTGCTACACACAACAACTTACGAACGCAGGTACAGTAAGCATCGTTAGACATTGAACACCGAGGCGAATCGATTGTAGAATTTATTTGTTTTCTTTTTTTTTTAGTCTTGAACGTATCCAGCCAGTATCGGGTTTTTTTTTTCAATCTGTTCACGCTAATTGACTTTAGCTAGTACGGTTACGTTTATACGGTTGTATATTTTTGTAGAACTATGAATAGTGTTCGAAATATAAACGTTCAAATGTGTGTCATATTGAGCTGTTTGTTTAGTTAGTTGACAGTTGACACAATTAGCTATCAGTATAATACACAGAGTACATTATCTGTATAATACAAATAGTAGACTCGAGTGCAAGTGTACTTGATTTTGTCTAGTTCTTTGTGCCTTCAACTTTGTTTTTGTGCTGTAACTTAATACTTTACGATTTTTATACCACTAGTGTAATTTTATTTTTATAAATGTTACCTAGTTTAGTAGCTTTTCCTAGTTCCGGTGATACAATGATCAGAAAAAAAAAATTGGCATTCGTTACAAGTAAAATTTTTCGCACACCTCACGAAATCATTGAAAACTTTCATATCAAGCTCAATACTCCATGGTTGTTATATTTATATAGTGTTTTTCTCTAAATGTCAATGAAATTCTACATAGTTACATATAAACCTTACGAATACAAACCAATGCCATCTGATGTAATATTTATTTCCTACTTTATTTTAGTAAAATTATTCGGTATGCCTTTCTACTTGTGTCAGATCGTTTACGTAATTTTTTTAACGCAGATATAATGGAGTTATCAATGCATAACGAATATATTAATAAATACTTATCTTTGTTTGATTAAAATTCCATAGACGTTAGTTGTTAAAGAATGTCACCATTGTTTTGTTAACTTATTAAAATACGTGCTAGACCACTTGTTGAATTTACTTAAACTGAATAAATCACTTAGGTTATGCATAGGTACAGTGGGCTACATAAATTGGGTACCCCAGTTGTATTAAAATTAACTTTCAAGGTGATGCTCAAGGCGTGGGGCCCCGCGAGTCGACTCCCGGCTACCGTAGATGCAGGTCCGTGGATGGTGAGAAATGGGTAGCTCACCGACCGTCCGTCTAGTGACGACAGGCCGTGTCGACGGCGCGTTCGTTTTCTACGCGCCCCTCAAATAAATGTCAGCAAAGAAGAGCAAAAAGAAAGAGCATGGGTGGGTTTTAGTGAGTAAAAGTCTGAACATCCATACATCAGTAAAAAAGGGGGTGTTACCAATTGATGCAGTCCACCATACATAAACAGTTGACAGTCGCTACATGTAATAATGTTTTCAGGGAAAATCAAACTCTGTACTGATGACAACTGATTTCTTGATTTGCCAATAATGTCAATCATACCTACTTCTTGTTCGTCGAAACCGGCGTTCATGGTGATGAAAAAAATGATATCAGATCAGATTAGTCTGATAACTATTATTCTTTTTTTTAGTTTTTCGAAGAATGTAAAATTCGAGATTTGAATTATAAATAATATATTTTACTTTGATACGCAAAACTAATACAAAAATATGTAGTCGTAAGTTTTACATCCGTATATTCTCACACATTGGATTATTTTCATAACCAGTTCAATAAATAATTAGAAACAAAGCATGATATTCTAAAGTAATTCGTGTGACGTGCATACAAAGAATAGTCGGTTTGTGTCATTTATTAATATTTTAATTAGCTGATTTCCCGAATTAGCTACTAGAATTCCCCTCCAGATGTTAAAGTGTCCCTCTAAATGTTACAGTTTAATCTTCTCTCCTTCCATAGGAGCAATTTTTTGATTAAAAAACGTGATATGAGAGTTCTTATACCTTAAACAGATTGAATCCCAGTATTTACATGAAGCGGCTGCCTATCTGAGCTCCATAGCCCAGTCAGTACTGCATATATCAATGAAGTTATAAAAAGCTAGGTAATTTATCATGGGCATAGTATTTTTACTACCGTCCTGAGGAGTTGAACAGAGGTTTACCTAAAATAAAAAGACACCTACATAAGACCAACGACAACATCATAGAGTAACGTGTACAGCGAATGTTTTTGTTATAAATTACTACTATTATCATTACTATCGTCTGCATTTAAAAATAAAGCCAGTTAAACATCAGTTTTACAGCATAGATCCGGTTTTCTTATTTTAAATTCTAAATCTTGATCTTAAATTTGATTTTCGTGACCAAGCAAAGCGTAAAAAGTCTCTCAAGTTTAAATTGACAAAATGCCTGTATGAAACCCACTCACTGCTTCATATCTAAAAAAAACTAGTTGAAATAAACAATGAACCTGATTATCTAAGAAAACACCGAGCCATCTTTGAAAAGATAAAATATTGAATGTCTGAATGACAACGTGTTTAATAAGGAAAATGATTTCGCTTAAACCGGTTTTTTTTAATTTCAATCAGAATGTATTTTGTTGGCGCCTCTTTTAAACACGCTTTTAGCAGCTTCACCCATAGTAATATTAAAATTATATCTTTTGTTTCACCTGAATATAACTATGTAAAAACATCTTAGCCAACATTAAAAAAGAAGGTTCTCAATTCAACTGTTTATTTTATATATTTGTTACGCGATATCTCCGTTATTTGTGGGTAATTATATATGTGGCGTAATTATTTTCATAAATACAAAGGTATATACAATATACTCCCGAATGACTCCCATACTACAAACGGACTCCCAACTACCGAAGTAGTTTATGAGTTATTTTCTATATAGGTACATATTTTTTTCATATGTATGTGGATGATATGCTTTTATCTTTTAGTAGCAACGGAAAAACTAATACTCAATGAGAATTTGTGCTAGATTCAATCATACCACAACTAAAAAGTATGAAATAAAAAACCCTAAATCGACTTTCAAAAAACACTTAAGAGACAGAAAATAAGTTTAGGTACTTCCGGAAGTCGCTGATTTTTCTTTGATTTATCGTCTTTGCTACCGATTCTACCAAAATGTTTTTATTTTAATTAAGAAATTATAAAAAAAAAACTCTTTTCCTACAATAAAGGTCCGGGAAAAAAAACAACACATATTTTGAGAACATACATTTATGTCAATCAAATCTGTTTGTCATAACATGTTGCGTGTCCTAACCTAACCACGGGGTTGCGGGCATTTATATCTGTTTTTTTTAAGCTGTTAATAGACTTAAAAGTATAGTGTTCTGTGTTATTCAATGCATTGATTAAGATAATATAGACAATCCATCCATCTTTTCTTTGGCCTTCCTCTAGCTCTCCGTCCATCAACATTCAGATCCATCACTCGCTAGTCACTACGTATTCTGACATAATATTACTAACAATGTTTATAACAATTATGAATAATTTTAGTAACACAAGCCTATGTATCATAATCGCAAGATTCATAAGCATCCGTAATATCTACTACGTTAACGTACAACTATTTTATGTTTTCTAAACATTGCTTGGAATTTGGCTCGGAATCGTAACGATATTAATGTAATCATTGATTATTACGACCCGCAGTTTCTTGTTGATCACATTTTTACTAATGAGCTTTTCTTGGAGAGATTGTTATGCAATTTGTTGTTGATTAAATAAGTATTTGTAGAAGGATCTTGATTGAAAACTTTGCATTCCATGATGCTTTTAATATTATTTAAATCTTGAAATTAATTATTTATTCGCATTTTCCTAACGTTTGCTAATCAATCAATACGACTGATCGTTTTAACCGACTTCTAAAAAAGAAGGAGGTTGTGTTTCAACCAATTTTTTATTATGTATGTGTGTACACTAATATCACCATGGTAACTGGTCTGATTTATGTGATGTTTTCTTATGTTAACTTTGCTTCGGTTTATTTTGTCATCCCCCTTTCCTAAAGAGTTTTATTTTACCAAACCTCGTTTCGTTCTGTCGTGTTTTAAAATAAACATTAGAAGCAAGACATCCATGTATTAAATAAACACTTGCAATGTAATTGGTCATATTACGTGTTTATCACCCATTTGGTTATGCCACATTGGTTATAATCACATCGTTATGCTCTATCGTCTAATGTAGAAGACCACTGACCTCATTTACCATATAATTATTTTACAAAATAATATGCTAATGTTTACTTAAGTGTGTGTCTTAATGTTTGCACAATAACGATTGTTTTAGAAAATACGGTAGGTACTTATAAAATACTGGTATAATGGTAGTATTGAAAATACACTTCACACGATGCAAGAAGTCATGGATTGGCATACTTAGATATTGTCTGTCGATGTAATCATTTTGATACTGAATATAACACAAACTTTATTAATTACTTGAAAAAAAACCATTAATGGCTTGAAGGCACTAGTGCGTAACACACATTAACCGTTATTTTGATGAATTTCCAGAACCATTAAGCACACATTCGTTAATGATTCTGGAAATTCATCGTCAATACATTAAATTCGTTTTTCCGATCGAATTAAGTCAACGTCCTTTATCTGGTAAATAAGTGTAACGAAGTCATTAACAGCGAACGTATCACGTGAGCCAGCACCATGACCCACATAACATTTGTATGGCAATCTAACATTGGCCTTAAAACTATCGGTTCAATACACTCAGTTGCCATAGATGTTAGCCCTTCAATTTAAAACCACATGCTTAAAACGTACAATAAAATCAATTTTCGAACTGAAAAACTTCAATTATGTTTCGAAATTCAATTAGAACGGCAAATTTTAAATATAGATTGATTTTCAAAATGGCATAATGTTAATCGTTTAAAATGCAGCTATTTTTTAATCGTGGCCAAGTATTTTTGACGAAACGTTCACAACTATTCGTAAATTTCGCAACGAGTAAATAACCAATCACTTTTTCGGACACTAATTTTAACAAATGCATCCAAATGAGTTTAAATCGATACCTAAATTATATGTTGATTGATAATAATCATCATAAATAATAACAGAATAGGACTTTTTCCATTAGGTGCCACTCACAATTTTAAACGTTCGAACTCAAAATTGGCACGTTTGTGTCAAGGCTCGGTGATTACGCTAATCACCGCATGGTGTACTGATAGCTTTAACAAAAGAGACCTGTGTCTAGAACTAGGACAGTCAGTTAATGTGGTTGCAGTTTTTTTTGTTACGTGCTCAAAGCACTGCGTTGGAATTAATTTTCTAGGCAAATGTTTAACCCGTTGTAGTTCCTACGGGGAACATAAGATAAAATGCCACAAGTAGCTTAAGTAGGTACCCACGGGGGATCTTTATCCGGTGTAACTATCGTTTTAACGGTAAAATCTTCGTTTTTCGGAAGGCTTACCTCGCTAAAACAGTAGGTACTCATAAATTCGACAATATTCAACAGGTTTTTTCATTTTTATTAAACTTTGCCCCACACTAGAATTTCTCCTGTATCGTGGGTACGTTTACAAAGATTACTATATTACTTATTGATCACTCAGATACACAAACAGACCCTAATAATTAATCAATTTAGTCAGCCTGTTAAAGTAGTAAAACCTTAATGGAATTAAACCTACATCAGGCATCAGTTTCCCACAAAGCTGAAATACAGGTTCGATTTTAATTTACTTATAAATTAGCCATATTATGCCTTTTAGCGAACCTTAATTAGCTTCGCCTGTAACTTTTTTTTAAATTTTTTTGTTCTTCGATTGAGCTGAAACTTTGCCTTTGTTTGGATGTCAGTGCATGGTTAGCATCAAGTCATTCTAATATTCCAACTATTGTTCTCTCGTAAAAAGTAAGTATATTACACGAAAAGTTTTGAAATTACTGGCACAAAACAACAAAATTATAACAACCTACATTTATGTCAATCAAATTGACACTGACTATGAAGAAAGGTTACCGGCATGATAAAAATCTAAACCCTTACTATAGCGTGTTTTTTATTTATTATGTTAATCAGTCATTGTACTCGTTTCACAACTCTTTTCTGGGAAAAATTCGATCGAGTCAAATTTTAAATGCTATATGAAAAACTATTTTTCTAATTTAGTGTACAATATACAGTTTAAATAGTATAAAAAAAGTTTATACAGAAATCTGTTCACAATAAATTAAACTCTGTCTCATAAACTAGGGTATCCTGTATCTTAAGAGAGAGAAACCTTGCCACCCATCCATTGCACCCATCGATGAGAATATTAAGTAGGTCCCTAAAGAAATAATAGCAATGAACGTGCGAAACATTGATCGTACGAAAACCCAAAGGAAATTGACAGACTGAAACAAAAGGTTTGTTTAGAGAGTAGAATCTTGTCGTTTGCTATGTTAGTATCTCAAACTTCCTTTTTCTATTATAGTGTTGACGAAAACCGGAAACTGTAAGAATACACTCTGTGAATGCATCCACAAATATACCACGACTTGTGTAGAGATCTTAGGAGATGAGAAAGTCGAGTTCCAACACTGGAAAAACCTGGTACCCTTATAATTAAGATCACTTTCTTGTCCGTCTGTCTGTCTGTCTGTCTGTACGTCAAGACCAGTTTTCGGTAACGCGTGGAGGTATCGAGTTAAAAATTAATACCAAATACTTGAGGTTCCTTTGACCTGAGAAAAAAAATGCGAAATGGTTTGACCGATTTTCATGAAATTTTATACGGATATTCGGTATGTCTAAGAATCAGTCGTAATCTATTTTTCATACTCTTCAGAAGGTGACCTGGGAAACAGGTAAAACCGCTGGACGCAGCTAGTATTTATAAAATTTATTCTCGCGCCGCCGCCATTAACTTTGTAAACTTTGTGGATATGAAAATCCAAAGAAATCTTTTCAGAGTTTTGCCAAATCCCTGTTATTGCAAACCCAATACTTTTTTCAACGTTTCTCAACATCAATAATTTCGAAAGTACACGCCATGTTATTTATGTTCAACATCAACTCAGTCACTAACCTATAATTTTCACAAATACTCATCTATAACGCGACAATTTAGCTCACGGCACCACAAGTCCACAACGAAGCGGTGAGGAGTGTGAGCAGCCAATTATTACAATTTGTTGACGATCCGGTAAGTGGGTAATACCATCTACAGCTCAGATTACCGGTTTCATGGACGCTTAAATTTGTTTAGTCAATTTATTTGCGAGGCGGAACTGATTTCTTTTTGCAATAAACGAATGTGGAGAATGTTTGAAGAGTTGCGTTGTACGGTATAGCTCTGTGATGGATTTTCGTTTCCTCAGCTATGCTTCTAACAAAAATGAGATAGATAAAGTTAGACCACCTGTAGAATGGCTCCCGCGTTCAATCCCAAGGTCAGAATAGAATATTCTTTATTACAAATAACAAAATTAGTGAAAAATATATTACATAGGTTGACACAATGGGCGGTCTTATCACTAACAGCGATCTTTTCAAGACAACCTTTGGATGGATTACAACTGGACGGAGTGACAATACTGCTCCTAGTTCTGTGTGCTGTACCAACTACATATCAATGTTTACTTGCATAAAGCAAGCAAATATAGTCAATCAGAGTATTATTTGGTTTTTCCATCAAGAATTTCTCAGCAACACCCACGAAAAATGGGTTTATGCCCAATTGATGGCAATAGGCTTTACTCCTGTTACATGGCATGAATTAAACATTACTAGTGAAATGTGTCTGTACAATAGTACGTACACCCCTGCCTAGCCCTGCTAAGGTAACAGCCGTGATGATATTACATTTAAATATTTGTTTTAAACTATCTTTACAAATCCATAATCAATAGACAGACATATTTAAGTGCGCTTCCGTTTATCAGATCCCACTAATAACAATTATCTCAATCCGTAATTCCTCAAAGCCGGCAGCCATCTTTATTTAATTACGTTCAATTTTAATCAACAACACGGGCCCGCCTACATTCAGTTAACGTTAGCCAATTGCTTCATAAATTCATACAAAGTGCAAAGGTCAAGTACGATGAACTCACAATAATTCGTGAGCTCCAAGTGCTCCCACCGACGCACGCGCATCGCGGCCGATCAGATCTAATCTACCGACCGACATCCTAAACGTTTGCAAATTTCCACTTCCTTGTGAATGAAATGCAAATTGGTGTACTTACGTTGGGGATGATTGTCAGCTAATAAGCTTGGCTTCCGTGAGACAGGTTGGTGTAATGCTTATGATGTTAGAGAGATAGGTTTATCACTTTGAATGACTGATCAGCAATCTCCACGATAAGGTTAGGTATCAACGTGAACATACTAATAAATTATTACATTTAAAACGGGAAATTTACCATGTTTACTATTAGTTTTGAGTTTCCGATATTTCGGCGCATGGGTATATGAGCAGACAAAATGGTCTACACTCTTCCTGATTCGATTTTTACGCTCGGTACCGCTACCACCGTCACTCACAACTCGATTCTATCCGATAACCGGTTGCGCCGAAATTTAGGAAACGCAAAATTATTAATAAAAATGGTTTATATTCCGTTGTAATTTTTTTTTTAATTTGTTATAAATAATGTTACTGACCATGTCCCTTCAAAACATAATAATAAGTTGACAACTGCTGTGTTCCTCATGTGATCCTTGACTATCTGAACTGTGTATCTGTCGCCGCAATAAACGTGGATACGTATTAGGCCTAGGCTACTGGATTTTGGGTTGTTCGAAAGAGATACATCGGCCCGGGAACATAAAGGAAAAAAAAATGAATATAAATATATCAAAACTCACCCGGTTTTAGTCAGTAAAAGACATTCACATGACATTCACACCCCCATTCGCAAAAAATAATGGCCTACACTACTATACTAAACAGTAAAATACAGATGTAGCGTTGATACCATAAAGACGTATATATTTCGTATAAAGCGTAGAAATGACAATAAGATTTAACCACACAATGCGCTGCTGGACATATATGGACACAAGTAGTGCAAAAACCGCTCCCTTCTGCATCCATACTACCCTAACTACCTTTTCAGAGCCAAGACACTACGCTTGCCGTATGATAATGTTCATAAATCTTAAAGATAAGCTCCTACTGTGACTATTATTCCGCAAAACAAACAATAAAGCTGTCTTTTCCTCATGATAAAATATTTCACCACCACAACACCGCAGCGGCGGGAAAAGCCCAAACACATTCCCATGTCTAAAATTTAAAACAAACTATTAACAATACAAATGCACTGAGAATCCTAATGCTCCACCTGCCACGTCCTACATGTGCCGTACATTGTAATAAAGATATTCTGTTCTCCCTAGAAGGGCACAAAACGTGGTCCCCGCGTCTCTATGGCATACTAATAAAATGCAAAGTGCTTTGATCATCCAAGCGCATTGGATAGATTTAGATCTGTTTTGCTTGAATACTAAGCAGTGTTTTTATTTCTTAGGATTGTGGTATAAGTTACTGTTCTCTAGTGTAACTTTGTGTTGAGATAGGTTATGTTTATTTGTTTACTAGCTTCCGCCCGCGACTTCGTCCGCGTGGCATAGTTACTTTGGGCTAACGCTAACTTTAACTGATGATCGAAAAAAATATCTTTCTCTCTCCTTCTCTTCCCCCTTCCTCTCCTTTTTCTCCCACTTTTTTAGCCTATGTCCGTCTCCAGGGTCCCAACTATCTCTGTACCAAAATTCATCAAAATCGCTTTGGCCAGTTAGGCCGAACATTTAGGCTGAAGATGTAACAAACAAACAAACTCACTATCGCTTTTATAATATTAGTAAGGATATTTTGGAAGTTAGTTGCGGTCTTCTGTCTTAAGTCTTCTGCGCCCCGCTGATACCAGCTAACATTGAACGTTGCAGTTGGCATTAGTTGGCGTTTCTTCTTTTACCTCTATTTATGACAAAAAAATGGGTCTACTAACCAATTCTCATAATGAACTGAGGCGTTTGAGTAACTTTTAGAGCATCCTACCTATCGGTACCTACTGGTTATAGTATTTAAATGCGGAGGTCATTCATAGACACCGAATTAACAGGGTCAAGACCATACTTCTAGAAACATTATAGACCTTCAATAGTCAATACTTATAAGATAAAACATTCATCTATGTCTGATGTCTATTTTTAAACTTCATAATCTTACACAATCGGCATATATCTACGATTAGTTATGGGCAAGAAACAAAATGAAATGTCAATAAGATCGACAGCTCACTAAATAAATCCGGTCTTGCCAATAGGCTAAGCAGGTGGCAATTTACAAACTGTTTTTAAATTTTATTACAAAACACCATATTTTAAGTAAATACGAGAAGATCATGTCATAAATCTAATTGATTATTGCCATCTAAATATAAACATTTGCCTAAAAAGTAAATAAAGTAACGTGCTTTGCATTTATTTCATCGCGTGCTCATCGAAAGCTATCATGTTGTTCGATTCGAAGCCTAAACTGGTGTCAATCCCACAAATTACGCTAGTAATGTTAACACTGAAGTCACTAAAGAACCGGGGTTGCGGGTTGTTCGATGAAGATACCGCGGCCCCGGAACATAAAGGGCAAAAGAAGGAACATGGGTGGGTTTTAGTCAGTATAAGTCTGATACTCCTCCCCGCTCTGTTTTATGATTTCCAATCCCCAAAAATATGCCACTAAAGAATTAACGGTCGTTGCAAAGAATAATCAACTTTTGAGAGCTCCCAGCCAGCGTAATGCAAGCCAACATTGAGAAGGCAGCAAGAAAAACTGAATTGTCGGCTACGCATTGTCGGCATCAACAATAATGGTAACAAAAAGCTTCACAGCCAATTACTCTGGCTGACTCGTGCACCACTTACTACGTTTATGTAACAACTGATGGAAACTTCATCGCACTTTGTAATTGACCGATCGACCCTCGGTAATCGACCATTTTGTAAAATGCATAATCGACGATGCCGATTGCTCGGGCAGTCGGGTCTTATTCGCATTGTGAAGTGCGGAGGCCCAATTTATGTTTGTTGATTCGGTAGCCTGAGTTTGGGTCTTGAATTCTTGATCTTTTTGTCCAACTGTTTAACAGGTTTTGACAGGTTTGTTAAGCTCTTCTGTACTTAACTTACTTGCACTTGCAAACGCTCATAATAAAATAAATAGCTACATTGAGTCGGTAGTTTTAGTCCCTACAACAGAAAGTACAGACAGCAAAAGAAATAAGTAACTAGGCTTATCAGATACCATTGAATTTTTTTAAAAAGGAGTGAAGCCTTTGCCCAATAGTGGAAAACAACGTATCCTAGAAAAAAAAAATTACTAATCAAGAGTACAGAGTATGTTATATTGGAAAGGTCAAATTTGACCACATAAAACCTGTAGACAATTTTTATTATTATGTATTCTTAGATATTTTAACAACGTCAACATATTTTTATGTTTTACCGGCCATAGTACCTATTAACAGTATTACAGGCTTGACAACTAAAAACAAAATGAGACCTACTAATATTATAAATGAGAATGTTTGTGAGGATGGATCGATGTAGGGATGCTTGTTTAGCTTGTTACTCTTTCACGTCAAAACGGCTGAACGGATCTTGCTAAAATTTGGCACAGAGGTAGATTATGGTCTGGAATAACACATAGGATACTTTTTTTTCGATATGACGCGGACGTAGCCGCGGGCGCCAGTTAGTCTTAAATAAATGTTTTTCTCAATTTGAGCTCCGCGGAGGGAAAGCTCGTGGCTAACTACAGTTAGTCGCTCCATGTAAAATACTAATGCTTAGCTGCATCCGGTTAGACTGGAAGCCAATCCCAACAAATTTGGCTTGGCAGGTGTTGACGGGTTAGCTATTTCGTTTTTTCTATAAATCATTTTATGTGTCCTCAAACGACAAGGTGAAACTTAAACACGGTAATTACGAAATTGCCAAATCTATTAAGATAGTAACGAAGATCACTGATAATATTATTCAAAAGACTGGTTTTTTCAAGTGCCGATGGTATCAGGTTATTAATTTATACGTCATCAATGATATACTTTAATATTACAATATGAAACTAAATTATTCATCAATTAGGTGAAGAACATTGACCACACTTGTAGAAATTATAATGATTTCTTTAATTGAAATTCCATTGTGAATTTGTTCTCAATTAGCATTCATAATTCACTTTTGATTACATATACGGTTAGTTAAAGTAACCGGATGCAGCTGAATACCATTATTTTACATGGAGCAACTAATTATCCGACCCCGGTAATACGATTTATTTTCGTTGGATCCCAGTTTTTGATCCCATTTTATAGGTATTAACGATGGGTCCCATTTGATATTACCATTGAATCCCATTTTATGACAACATGTGTACATTTCAGAAGAAAAGTGATTTACTTTTATTAAATATTTCAAAAACACCGTGTGTGTATTTTGGATTTTTTAGGATTGTTGCCACTGGGGAATAAACAAGCGCCTCTTAGCTCAAAAAAAATAAAATACTGCTGTCATGATTTTTCCATATTTTTTTTTTTTATATAATGTGGCCGTTTCTGGCACACGGGTCACAGTTTTAACCTAACCTTTTTTTGTAAATAAGTAATTATCCTAATCTAAATAGTTCAGTTCCGGGTAACCAACTAAAAACAATCTCTTTTTTCTATAAATGCAGGTCGTTTGTGGCACTCTCCGGCCGCTGCCGCGGCACCGCTCGCTCCGCTCGCTCGGCTCGTGCGTAGGAGGTCACAGTTTTAACCTAACCTAACCTAGTTCCCGGTTCCTATAATTTGTTTGGGTTATGAAATTTTGTCAAAATCTTTTCGGAAAAACGGCAGGCACCCGTTATTCTAACATAACCTATCCACTTACCCAAATTTCATCCAAATCAGTCTAGAAGTTTGAGCGTGTTGGAATAACAAACATACATACAAAGTTTCGCCTTAAAATATTATTGTGATTTTGTTGTTGGATGTACCCGCATTCAGATGTTTTTAAACATCTGGGATCCAACGGAAATAGTTTTTGGGATTCAATGGCAATAAAACGTATTTTTTTAGTATTTTTCAAATTTGGGATTCAACGGAAATATATAATAATGTTTTGTGGGATCCAACGCCAAAAATATTAAAGTGGGATCAAAAACTGGGATCCAACGAAAATAAACGGGTAATACTATACCCCAGGTAAGACTTTCGGGACACTGACTATCTATAACGGCTGTCATTGATCTACAAATGACAGCCGGGGCCAATAGCTTAACGTGCTTTTCGAGGCACAGAGGAAACTTGGTATGTTACAGGTGGTCACCGATTCCACAGACCAACCTAGGCAAGCATGGCTTAACCTAAAGATCGACCCGAATACCTGCTACTATTTAGCCACGAGCTCCTCCGTTAAGTACACACCGTTTTAATCTCTGTTTTCGAAATTTAAAGGAGAGACAACCCAAATATCCTATCAGAAGAGGTCAGTATCGGGGCAATGTCATTGTCTATGTTATGATTAATGTAAATAGTATTTTCAATCAAAACCTTTTTGATCATTTGAAAAAGGGAGTTTAGGTTACCATCGTCTGAATTTAAATTGAAATGTCCGACTCTTTATAGTATTAGATACAAATAAATTTTATTCATTAAATGCAAAAAAGTTACAAGACCCTGTTAGGGCGCAGCAAAATGTCAAATTGTAAATTAAAAGCTACTGAAAAGTTTTGTGCAAGAAAATTCCTTTTTGTTACCATATTCCCTTCGCATAGGCTGAATCTAGAAAAACGTTATCTGTGTGAAAGGTATACGTACAGGCTGACACCGTATTAGAAATACCGGCAGGTCTAGTAAGCCTCAGGCACACTTATTGGCTACTACACCGACAAAGCAGCTTATACCGGCCCATTACGGCAATATCAATATTCACGTACCTAGTTCCATGAAAGTCGATCCACATCTGCTGCACTTATTAACAGTTTCCGTAATTGGCACCGATTTAATTATACAAGAAGTGATTGCAATAAGTTCCTCATGGCTGTGTATGCGAAATTCGTAGTAAACAAAGGCTCTAATAAAATTACTTAAAGATATTTTTGCTTTAAAAAATTGGATCAGTGAATTCAGATCAGTTACTTGTTTGAAGCATGATTTAACTTTGCCAGCTATTCGCATATAAATAAGATAATTATAACCACACATTTGATTATTATCGATTGCATATTTAAAAATAAATAAATTCCTAAATGATTCTGGAAAAGTTACAGATTTTAAAAGCCGCGTGCCTACTCACAAAGAACACACGCGCAACCAACAGTTCCATCCTGAAATGCTTTAAATACAACAACTGTCAATTCTAGAAACAGTTACTGTTGTCTCTGTCATATGTTTTCAATTAAACATGAACCTTAACCTCCATTTCATATGTATTATTATTTACTCTCCAACTATAGATTACAGTTAGCCTAGTATGTATTATTTTTCTTTTCTTATCAATCTTACCGATCAAAACATTCCTCGGTACATTTTTTACTTCACAATCACGTGCACAAACACGTTTCTGACGGTCACTGATGCATATTTTTTGTAGGATCGGTATTAAATACGTTTAAGTTAAAATCATTCAACGCAACGCTAAATGAATAATTTAAAAGGTTCATATTAGTCCATAACTCACTTTGTAAGGCCATCAACATTTCTAACTTGTAAAATAAGAAAACGAAGAATTAGCATGTGGGATTTAGATACGAAAATATTGTAAAGATCGGTTGACATTACGGTCACCTAGGATAAGATGAAATTTATAACTAGTGTATTGAATTGTATAATATAATCATGTTCATTACTATCAGTCGTAATTATAACAACACACTACTAGAAATAAACCTCCCAAATCAACTGTCTGATCTAATAAATCCTAGGCTTCTCTTATCCAGATATTACCAGCATCAACGAATAGTCCGACTCCAAAAAGCTTGAGAGCCTTCTGCTCTCATCATCTTTGTCTAACTATGTTGGGGTCGGCTTCCAGTCTATACGCCATGCATCTGAATACCAGTATTTTACATGGAGCGACTGCTTATCTGACCTCTTCACTACAACTAGAAACAAGATACCCCTTGGTTAGATTACCTGTCAGACTTTCGGGCCACTGACTACCTGAGAAAGTTCTACTCTACCCTTATTAATTCTTATCTTGAAACGTCTGTAAATTCATAACAACACACATAAAAAATATATCTACAATGTCTTAACTACGAGCGGAGAGAAAATTGGTTTCACATTGGTTTGAAGAAACAAAGAAAATCTCAACAACATTTAAGATTAACTCTACTATATACCTATAAATTATTTTCGTTTTAATTTATGGTTGTTAAATTGTACAATGAATTTGTCAACATTCATCATTTGGCAGCCCATGCTGCCTTCCAGTTTAATTCGATACAACAGAAGTAAAGATCTAAACTTTTTTAGTATTTAAAAAAAAATCATGCACATCACCTTCTGCTTTAACTGTGTCATTGTCTAAACTACGCTTAACAAACCGTTTTATCAAAAACTTAGATCTAAACGATACCTATGTTTTGAATATTTTGCCAGTCTAGCCAAGGTCACGTTACTTAACTCTAGATTTCCAAACTTGATGCTACCAACAGTAATATTTTAGTAACTGGTATTAACAATTTTATACGCGAAGAATGTGAAATTATTATTTTGATTTGTCAATCGCTGTGACTGATCTGACTAATACAATAATACTATGTTTATGCATTGTATTGTTTAGATTCTGACGTAAGTAGTGGACATAAATAAATCATATATTATATTTCGATTTGCTTTTGATAAGAAGTCAGAATAATAAATGTTGTAATAAAAAAAAAAATTCAGAGAGTATTATTGAGACGGACAGTAAGTCTACTCTAGTAAGTAGTCGGACGGAGGCTGAACTAGCCATTGCTCACCCTCCATAGATCTACATCTACGGTGCCTGGGAGTCCTCTTGCGACACCCGACGCCCAAAGCGTCTCCCGCGGCGGCTGCTTTTGTTTGAGGTTCTCTCCCTTAAACGTCCAGTCACCTCCTTAACGCTGGCGAAGAAGGTGGCTGGACGTTTGACCTATGCTTATAACTACTTCGCTAAAGAAGGTGCCCGTTTCCCATTCCCTCTGGACCATGGACTGAATCAGGCCCCGACGCGAGAGGCCGTTTATACCTGTTTAGAACCTGCTCCTAGCCACAAAACAACAGTGAATTTATCAGTGAAATAATTATCAGTTTCAATATCGTGACATGCGTTTCCTACCCGGATGCAAGCCTAGGATATTATCTAACGTACCTTTTACTCGAAGAGAGTGGAAGGAAACGCGAATTAAACAGGTTTGTTGGGACATAATTTTGGGCTTGAATGAGAAGATAGGGTTGAGATGAAAGTCTGTATAAAGCGATGAAGTTTGTTTTCTTTATCTCGCCTCTATCTTGTTGATGGATATATATTTCAGCCTGCTGTCTTTATTTCAGATAATGCCTTGAATTTATTTGTAGCGAGTAATTGATATCAAATCTATTGTTACGTTGGTCATAGTCTGTACAGTGTCGAACAAAAAAACATACTTAATCTTAACTCTTATTACCAGCCAAATCGACTTGTCATTACTCATAAAGAAATTGATTGAATATTGGCGAACACTTGAAGACCAGATTAGAAAGCTAAATCTACAACTTGGAACAAATTCAAATCGTTGCAGAGCAAACGCAAATTGTACTGGCCACTAGACACTCAATTGATTCGATAGACCAATTAGTTGACGCCTATGTAATACATAACTGCCCTAGGAAGAGATACGTCGCAAATTATTAAATTGGGAACTACCTGTTGGCTATACAGGCGCAGGCGCATTCGCGACAGATATTAACATTGTCCTTGTTGGTTAATAGAGATGATTATGGCGATCCGGGTGTAGGGGAGATCTCCACGGCCATGTTAAATACGAAGAGGGTTAACCACGTGATCAAGTGTTTGTCAGATATGTAAGTACGTACTGTATGAAGTTTAAAGCCAAATATACGAACATCAATAATAATTGATCAAAACATTTGATACCAAATATTAATAACATAGGTAGTCAATAGTGTTACTTTCATTAAACAACGTTTTGTTGACTATAACTTTAGTAAACTCGTTGAAATTGTCGGTTCAATATGTATTGAAAAAGGATTTCGTTAAATAAATGAAAGTGTGAGGTTAGATCTTGCTAGAAAATAAAACCGGCTAAGAGCGAGTCAACGCGCGCACCGAGGGTTCCGTACAAACTTGCATATAATATAATAATAATATTTTTTTGCCCAGATACAGCCATATCTTTTAACTGCATAGACTTAGAGGTTTGATTTTTTCACAACACAAAGTGACCACAGTTTTGAGTTTATGGTTTTAATTTAAACTCAACAGACAGGCAGACTGACAGACGGACAAAAAAGTGATCCAATAAGGGTTCCGTTCTTTCCTTTGAAGTACAGAACCCTAAAAACACATAAATATATGCGTTTCGTATCAATTCAAATGTCATTAATAAGTCAAACCGTATATGTACGTAGGTAAGTAATGCAATATTTTTTCAAGTGTGAAAATACATTTGGTCGTGATAATTATTGTTCGAAATGAAGAAACAAAAATATTATTAAATGATTCTGTTGCAATCGAATACAAAGTAACTTTTCATTGCAACAAAGACAAAACATTTAATTTATAAATGTATTAAAACAATCACGGATTTGTTTGAGTCATATGATTTGAGTACCTAGTAAGACTATAAATAATTACTTGGGCGAAACATCCGGACTAATCAAAGATAAATTATTTAGAGAGGCTAATATTAATTCTGAAATGTTGTTATCAATGGTAAGTTCGATTAGATCTATAAAAAAGCGGGAGGAGGAGATATTTATATTATATATTAAAATACTATATTATATACTATTTTAATTATTGCTTATTTTTCTATTATTTTTCTTGACGTTTGTTGTAACTTATATCAACTAAAAATATAACATTATCTTAGCACAAACAAATGGTCAGCCGTCTGAGATTTTGACAAGATAACAATCCAGTTAATAGACTTACTCAATTAAATTGGTCACGGCTGCAGTCGGGTTTACACGCTGTCTTATTGATGATTTGAAAGAAACAATAAGAATAAAATAATAACAACTATGTTTATCACTTCATGGATATAAGAATGAGGAAAATTGACATAATTTATTAATAGATCTCATAGATCATGTGGTTATAAAACAGCAATAATGATGAAGTAATATTCAGCCACTCAAGGAAACGAAAAGTTTGTTCGTTTTGCACGAAACTATACATTTGAGTTTGTAAAAACAGGTAAAATACTAAGGAGGTATTTCTAAAACAGGTATAGAGGAATTTGAAATGATTGAACTGAGTCAAGGGCCAAGGACACAAACTCAAGACCTGGGTCTATGAATGCTTGGAACAGATGGCAAACGTGCAATACGTTCCTTCTTTGGCATTATGATTACTGCACTCAAAATACTCGTTTAAACTAACTTAAAATGGTTTTAGAGTTAACGACGTTAAACATTTTCAAATTATTACTGAGATAATCAAATGTATCGCTTTACATAAGTGCTTTACAAACAAGATCCTGATTCTCATAATTTCCAAATGTATTAGTCGAAGTTAGGTTCGTATGATAAGATATAAAATTAATGAATTTTGTTGATTGCTTTTGTTACGATGTTGAAAAAATAAGCAGAGCATTTGAAGAACCTATATTTGAAACAATAGGTAATGTAAGCAAAAGTGAATGCCAAAAACAAACGTTGGAGCATCAGAAAATGCCATTATTGTAAGTCGATGTACGAATAAAGGTAACAAAGAGCGTTTCAACTGAATTACCTACATATACAAACTTTCGTCTAATACAAAACGATTAATAAAAATTAGGTTTGCCCATCGCAAATTTTCCGAAGTTTGAATTGTTTTTTTTTCTTTTCAGTTTTATATTTTAAATACATTGAATTGCTAAGGTACTAGAAATGTAAAAAAAAGATTGTATGTATTTATGAAACCACGGTAAAAGTGAAGCTTTTTTCACATTATAGACATTTAGACGTCCCTACTCCGCGGCCGACCGTCACGCGACATGCAACACACAGACGAAAAAGTTTGAGACGATGTAATAAAAGTATCACTTCAAAAAGCCTCTTCCGACATCTGTATCACCTATCGTACACACCGTGCATCGGAAGATAATTCAAAAACAGATTAGAGTGAAATGGATGTCCCAGCCTGGGAAGGACTATAGCGTGAATTCACACTGATAATATCTAACAGAACGCCAGGTATACAGTTTTTTGCCAGTCTAACATGCGTCTTGCGTAAGATAAATGTTTTCTTATTTTTGTTTTTGTTTTCAAATAGTTCGCGTGTAGTTATGATACTAACGAACTTGAAACTCATTGATCATTGTTCGTTTAACGATAATAAACCAATGAATCAATAGATAGAAAAACAAATAGGAATATTAGTACCGTTCCATTTCAAGAAGAATTTGGCAAATTTTAGACTATAGTCACATATTCACCGGTCTTTAAAAATGTTGAAACAGTTATTGATAATGAAGCGACAACTTTCAATAAACAAGAATGTGTTTACTGTTTATATTAAATTATGTTGGAAAGTATGAAAATCTTGTATATTGATCGGAGAAGCCGATACGTAAATGACAACATCGTAGAGGATTATTTACACAACTGTTCGACCATTTAAACAAATAGATTATGCTTTATGATTTTCAACAGAATTTGAATTCTTGCGCCTTTTGTTTTACTAATTGTGATTACTCATTACATATCTTTATTAGACATATAAATCAGAATTGAATTGATGATTGGAATTTAATTTATTTTAAAGCTAATTCTGATAAACCTGACCTGGTCATCTGGTAAAGTTAATATAATCGGTTTAGTTATTCAATATGTCTGTGACGACTTGAAAGAGAAAACGTTTAACATTTGTTTGAACAAATATTTCGTCCATTTCGCGTCGTCAGGCAGGTTTTGAAGTCGCTCGTCCAAGTGAATTAACAGAGTGAAAACAGCTCGCAATAGGCAGGTACGTTGCGTGATATCTACACCAAACACCTGCTAGTTATTGCACTGAACCTTGTGTTTCAGTCTATTATCGCTCTTAAGTGTTGTGCCCAATTTTCTTTTTTTTTCTTATTGTTCGCAAAGGTCAAGTACGTCTCTCGCAT
Source organism: Ochropleura plecta (assembly GCA_905475445.1). Classification (NCBI taxonomy): domain Eukaryota; kingdom Metazoa; phylum Arthropoda; class Insecta; order Lepidoptera; family Noctuidae; genus Ochropleura; species Ochropleura plecta. Next base: position 11,099,191 of record FR997731.1, on the reverse strand, counting down.
TATTAAAACACATCGCAATAAATAAACATTTACCTAATGTAATTTCGTCATGAAGTTTTATTTGAATGTTTGTATCTGATGCAGTATCTAAATCAAGGATATCTAACGAGGCCTACACGTTACGCTCGTCTCATTTGTTATCATTAGCACTCGTCGTTAGCTCTTCAACAAACAATTTCATTGTTACTACCTTTGCTTCGTCATTGTTCTCCGATGATTGATTTAAAAACCTCATCATCACCTTCACTAGGACGATTATTAATATCAGCGTCGACGTACCTGTGTCCTGGGCATTTTGTAAATGATGGATATGGTGCAGGTGTGCATAGTAATGATGATGGTGTAGGATGCATTCCAGATCGGTGCAATTCAACATTGTCACGGAGCACCGGCCGCGCCGGCAGCCGTCTGCTCACTCACGCTCGGTGCACACTTTCACAAAACAATTCCACTGGCACTACGACACGTATCGTTGTCACATCACGTTATCTCCTTGGACACCGGTAGGGGACTGACACTCATGGGCCTGGTCCACCAGGAGCGGCGCCAATAGGTCTACACTGTCGGCGCGATCTACCGCTGCATCACGTGCACTTGTTTATATTCCTAATCCTCTAATAATTCACACGTTATCGCGAGAGTCACTCATCACTGTTCGAAGTCGCGCAATGTTCAAAGGAGCGGAAGGCGTAATCGATAAGGCGGTCGATTCGATAAATACGCGAGGTTGTTGCAGTGAGCGGCGTGCGCGCAACACTTGCGGCGCGCGATTGTATACTGAGTGCGGTATGCGAGCGGCTGCCACCTCTCCCGGGCTCCCGGCCTCGACCGCACTTGTCGAGCCCTGGGCTATCATATCGCGCCACCTATTGCCCTCTGGAGAATAATGCAGCGTTCAACGTCCGTTTCTCATTATCATCTCGACATGAAAATGCATTAAGACGATTGTCTTAAACTAAGCACTGCCCCCCTCCCCCGCTCCCTCCCGCAACCGTTTATATAGTCTACCCTGAATACCGTATGGAAGAATTATATTACATGCATTCAAAAAACGTGCTCAAAATTTGTACGTATAGCGTAAACAATAATTTATGAGGTTCGTTGCCAACCAAATGTTTACAACGCGTAAACGTTGCACTGAAGCAGTTGATCCAATTCGTAATAGCAATTACGGTAGGTACAACAACAAATGCCAAAGACGTGACCGTGTTCGTTAAAGAACGTTATTATCAAGTCGATGCCGACAGGATTCGCAAGCAAATAGTGAAGCGGAGATTTGCGGAAAAGGAGAAAAAATCAACAAGCGAAATATCCGTAGTATAGGTCCCAAGGTTGAAGGACTTGTTCGCCGTGAGTACGACGCAGGTACAGACAGACTTTCAAGTGACGATGCATGTGCAAATATACAAGTTATTGTACTCCGTAGATACGCAAGCAAACGCATTGTCTTCCCACACCATGACATTAATAACTATGAAGCTAAATCAAGGAGCTCTGATTTATGTCTCGGTAGTAATTTTTTTAAAACAAGGGATTCGTCACTGACCTAGATGACCTCCATTTTCTGTCTGTTACAGATCTATCCGTTTAGGAACAATATTTTCCCTGTGTTTAATTAGGTACAACAAAATGGCAATCAACCACGTTTGTTCAGTAATATTTTTTCTTAGAAACTATTTAATTATGACTTCTCGTTAGTATTAAAAATGTCGAGGTGCAGATACACTTAATACAAGCAAACGATCGGGTAGACCTTGACTTCAAAGTAAGGGCCGATCAGACGATAATTGCAGCAATTCTTATTGTTTTACAATGCATCCAAGTTTTAATCTTCGCATCGCTCGACGTGTTCTTAGAAAAAAATATGAAAAATTGTAAGGACTCAAAAAAGTGACTTTTATTAAAATATAAACCTCGACAGTCATCACTGAAATAAATATTATGCAGGAAATGGTTTTTGCGCAAAACTATTTATTATTTAATTAGTCAAGTGTAGTTTATAATCAACCAGTTTTCAATTTATTCTACTAATCATCTTTCTAGAACATGCACCTTAGTGGCTCTACCACAGCTGTTTATAGCATTCCGTCAAGTTATTCAAATTAAAACAGTTTTTGATACCAATAACTTTTTAAATATTTGGCAAATGTCACCTACATTATCTAAAAAAACATGAAAAACTACCTAGCAGAGCGAAAAGGAAAAACAAGATCTATGTAAAAAGTACCTAGATATAAAACATTCAAAATAAACACTTCAAACGAGTCACGCCAATCATAATAAGATGTTAACGTGGAAACTCGATAATCTTTCTATCGATAATACTACCATTTGGATCGATAACAATGGTATTACTTAACACATTGACGTCATAGACGGATGTGAATCTAACCGTGGCAACGAGTATAAGAGAACTATTTGCATGAATGTCTGTGTTGATTTAACAGTAGATTTGTTGTGGCAAACATTTAAAAATAAAATAAACGACGTCTAACGTCTTACTAAATTTTTCATAAGGCATATAAGACTGGAAGCACATGATGAAACATCCTGGAAGGACATTCACTGTCATTATTGATGATTTAGATAAGTCAAGCGTATTGGACACGCAATATGTGTTATAACAAGTCTTTTGAACATGAACGAAGCAAAATTATAATATGAAAAGGGAGGAAAAAGCGTTGTGAGGTCAACTGCGCACCAATCTATTATCTGCTGTTTTAGTGGCAAGTGGCTGCTACCATCCACTGCCCAAATAGCTTGCGCCTGAGACTGCGTGTATCATATATGGTGACTACTAACGGACAAAGCCCAGGGCAGTACCTAGGTATATTCCAACCCAACTACCAGTGAATAACCCTGGAGGCTTTTAGAACCCACCGGGGGGTAAGATTTTGTGCTCATGCTGATAGTCAATAAATGTTTTTTTTTTCTTATACGAAATAGCCTAGAAGTACCCGATTCACTCTAGAAACTTCAAGAGAACCATATCGGGGAATAGAAAAGCCGGCAGTGAATTCCACATACTGGTGGTTCGCACAATAAAATGTGGAAACAAACTGCTTCGTCGCATCACCGTGTCTCTGCTCGTCCGTTGTTAGAAAGAAATTTGTTTTTAACTGGGCTGGTGGTTCTATAATTGACTGTATTTTTTTGTAATTTCACCGATTACTCCGCGAACTGTGGACCGATGTTCTTAATTTTTTTTTTTGCGAAATGGTATACTTCCAAAACTAAAATTAAAGTGGTCCCCACCATTTCAATTTTATTTATGCATATTGCTTGGGTAGTTTATCGTCTATAATACATATTTTTCTTCCATGTCTGTATGGAAGACCTGCTAATTTATTTGAGTAACATTCGAAAATGAATACTCGATAAAAAAAATGGGTAAAATATCATCATACCATAACTAAAAATTTTGAAATAAAAGAAAAACTAAAAAGGGGAAAAATGATTTCTGAAGTCGGTGGCAAAAAAGTCAACGAAACAAACAATCTAAGTTAAATACCGATTTCTGGAAGTAAAGTTATTTATTGGGATCCTCTAAGCAAACTCATCTTCTGAACGACAGCCCGGATGTCGATTTCTATAGATCTTCCACTGTTATTGGTTTTTCTCCCAGTAGATAATTCTCAGAAGTAGTCTGGGTCTAGATTTCACAATTGTCTCCGCCCAGAATTGCACAGTACTTACACATACCTGGCGAAATATCTGTGTAGAATGTTTTCCATTTGGTAAATACTGACGGAGCTGTGAACGATGCTTTACCTATTCGTGGAAATATTGTAAACCATAATTTTGGCTCGCTTGGTACCTATGTGTATGTTATTAGTAAATAAGGATTGTTTTAAACGAATGATCTTTAAATAAATTCAGTCAAAAAAGTATCGGGAATGGATGATTTGTTTATGGTTCCAAATTAAAATTTTTGTTTTTTTTTGTAGTTGTTAGATTGGCACAACTGTTTTCCATTTTGGCGCGGAGTTTGAGTTGCATCTGTTATTTATATTAAATACAGTGCTGGTTTTAGTAATATCATATATAGTGTGTATTGCGAATTTCATAATGGACAAAAATATCGAACAAAGAGTTTGTCTTAAATTTTGCATCGCCAATGGAATTTCGTGTTCGGAGTCACTGAAAATGTTACAGAAGGCTTACGGTGAATCGACTTTATCAAAAACTCGTGCTTATGAGTGGTTCAAAGCGTTCAAAAGCGGTCGAGATGTGATGGAAGATTTGCCTCGCTCTGGTAGGCCGTCAACGTCTGCAACTGAAGTTAACATCGCAAAAGTGAAGAAAATAGTGACTGAAAATCCCCATTCAACTCTGAGAGAGATAGCCGCCGAACTTTCTGTATCTCACGAGTCGATCCGTACCATTGTAACTAATCATTTGGGTATGAAACATGTTGCTGCTCGGCTAGTCCCAAAAGATCTGAATTTTCTCCAAAAACTCAATCGCATGAAAGTCGCTGAGGACATGCTAGAACGAGTCAGTTCGGACCCAACATTCATGAAACGCATTGTTACTGGTGACGAGACGTGGGTTTACGAGTTTGACATGCAAACTAGTCAACAAGCTTCGGAGTGGCGCCTTCCAACTGAACCGAAACCGAAAAAACCACGCCAAAGTCGATCAAAAGTCAAAATCATGTTGACTGTTTTCTTTGACTATCGCGGTGTTGTGCACTCTGAATTCTTACCGGAAGGTCTAACGGTAAATAAAGAATATTATTTGAGCGTTATGCGGCGTTTAAGAGAGCAAATTCGACGAAAAAGGCCAGATTTGTGGAAAGAAAATTCTTGGATTTTGCACCACGACAATGCGCCTTCGCACAAGGCTATCATTGTGAACGAATTTTTGACCAAACACTCAACAAATACCATCCAGCAACCACCATATTCACCAGATATGGCTCCTGCTGACTTTTTTCTTTTTCCTAAACTCAAATTACCACTTCGTGGCACCCGTTTTCAATCGATAGAAGACATAAAGGAGAATTCGCGGCGAGAACTGAACTCAATTCCGGAAGCAGCGTTTAAAAAATGTTTTGATGAATGGATTATTCGTTGGCGCAAGTGTATCGTTTCTAAAGGAGCATACTTTGAAGGTGACAAAATAAATTTGGATGAATAACAGACATTTTGTGTATTATTGATCTTTTCCCGGTACTTTCTTGACAGAGTAGTGTATACTTTTGTATTGTGTCATTTCGATTTAGTTTAATTTGTAAGATCAGCAGCTCTTGTCTCGGTTCAATGGACACCATTTGTTTTTTAAAACACTTATTAAAACTCCACACTTGCATTTTTTTCTTGTATCATTGGTGCGTTTTTTTTATTAAAAAAAAAATTACATAGTCAAACCTGGTACAACTACCTGTAGGTCATACAAATATTTGTTTTGTGCGACAATCGAATCCGCGACACGCACCGCAGTGGTCAATCAATCAATCAAATGACACTTAGTTTACAGTTCACCTCATGAGGTTAAAAGCACGTGAGTATATCAAAATATATCTTTAGAGTTGTTAAACATAACTGTAGTTATCCATAATTGTTTGTCACAAGTACGTTTTACGCAATTAACAGCATTATGAATATTGAAACGGACAACTTCCATGTAACTGTAAGGTCAAACTGTTTACTACCAAAATACGGTTAGTTTTACCTTTTTCGTGTATTTATAATAATCAATATGACTATTATATGATTTTGTATGACTTTGATTCTTACACTGGATCATAACAGTTTTTTAACAACAATTAAGGCGAGGTTTACCAATTTTAAACACCATTTCTGGGCTGGAATCGACACACACTCGACGAATTAGCGCTGAGAAATAACCGTGGCGGTAAAAAAGGCCCTTAATACCCCTCTTTATACTTCTACTAGATTTTGCCCGCGGCTTCGCTCGCGTTAAATTCGGGGTAACACAGTTCCCCTTGCGCCTTATTGATTTGTAATAGCAACGGTAATTTTTCCCTTTTCTTCCCTCTTTCTCCCTTATTTCTCATTTATTTCAGAAAAAGTTGGCCTATGTCCGTCTCCAGGGTCCCAACTGTTTTTGTACCAAAATTCATCAAAATCGGATTAGCCATTACAGCGGGAAGAGGTAACAAACAAACTCACTTTCGCTTTTATAATATTAGTAAGGATCACACATACTTGTACCATTCGCTTCAAACAAAAGTTTAGTAGTGATTTTATTCGTGGGTTTGTCTTAAATTTAAAATTGCAGCAAGTCCTCACCAAGAATAAATAGGTAACTTAAAAGTAAATACTATTTCAGTCAACAATCTACGTCTGTGCCAAATTTGCGCTAGATCCGTTCAGCCGTTCTGGCATTATCGAGTTAACACACATGCATACATCTAAACCATTTTTTATAATAAATTCGAATGTAGTAAGATTTTCCAAAATGCAATACTAAAATGTAACCTTGGCTTTGTTGAAAAGTGAAAAAGAACTTTGTGAAAATGTAATGTAAGACAAACATTACTAATAATCGCCGTCAGCGTGTAGGGTGAATATCAACAAGTCCATATTTTTGTCAATTTTGGTGGCAAATTTTTTTCTTAACTTTTCGTGAAACTATTGACCTAGGACAAAAATAGAAGGTTCAAGCTTTAGGAATCTTCATGAGGTCCGAAAATATCTTGGTAACTTTTTGAGATATTTGAGTTCAAAGATTAGTGTAGCCACCAAATTGAAAATTGTACACCAAAATTGAAAGTTGACCACCAAAATTGATATTGGTCCACCAAAATTGAAAGTGCTTAAAACAATACATTAAAAATCAGTTTTTGTCACAAACTTAAATCTCACTAATAAAGCTCAATGACCAAAAAACTCCATCAGTTAATAAAACTCAGTCTTGTTATAATAATATTTCGTTTATTCAGTTATATACATTTTAATATTTTTTTTAAATATTTCTAAATAAAAACAGAAAATAAAAAAGAAACATTTAAAAATACAAAAAATAGTAGCCCACCGGTATCGGGAACAGGGTCGAAGCTACCGGTGGTTAGAGTTCCAGAGACAGGAACCTCCTCACAATACAAGCCGTATCGAGGTGAACTGCCTTCAGAATCAGGCCCTTGATCCAACCGCCTAAGGAGAGCTTCGACAGATGTTCGTCGAGGCTCTTGGCAATTAAGCCATTGCCCGTTACGACAATCGGCACAATGATAGCCGAGTTCACATTCCACATGTCAACAACCTCGTGTGCCAAGTCGAGATATTTTAGCTGTTTTTCTTTCTCAGCTTTCACGAGGTTCTTGTCATGCGGGGTGATTACATCTTATCACCACTATGTTAGGCTTATTGGCGACAATAGTCCTGTCAGTAATGATAGACCGATCCCAGTACAGCGTGACATGGTCTTTCTCGAGAACTGGGTCGGGCACATACTTGTAGTACGGTACCTCAGATTCCACAAGATTATATTTCAAGGCAAGTTGCTGATGAATAATCCTAGCTACTTGGTTGTGCCTATGCAAGTACTCGCCGTTAGCTAGACGAGAACAACCAGAAATAATATGTCCGATGGACTCACCCGGATGGGTGACATGGTGGCATGCCCGACACACATCAACCGTCCCATCCTTCATAATATATTTCCGGTAGTTGTTCGTCAACATAACTTCGTCCATAATCGCACAGACAAAATCTACAGTTTCCCCAAAAAGGTCGCTGAATCGTAGCCAGGATACGGATGCTAGAAAATTTACATCGGGCCCATGAAGAGCCCGGTAAAAGCGCCCGTGAAGCTCCTTGCCTTGCCATACTTTCTTGCGGTCATCGGTAGTAAGTACCACAATATTTATTATTTATCTGATGAACTCGTAATGAGAACGGTGAGGGTAGACTTAAAAAAAAAACTTTTTATTTTGAACAAAATTACCTGCCATACTACAAAATTTTTCTCAGCAAAACTAAGAAACTAAAACATAATAAACTCTAAAATAAAACATGATTAAATAACAATATTAAACCGTAAAATATATAAAGAAAAGATATTATAGTTTTTAAACATGAACCTTGTCTCGTCTTTATTACAAAAAAACATGTAATATTAAAATAATTAATACTTAAATAAGTATTTATAATTGTACACGTAATTGTATAGGGATCGATCCATCATCACTGACAGGACTATTGTAGCAAATAAACCTGATGTGGTGGTGGATCGATCAGAGCGGCGCGCAATGATTGTTGACATAACGGTCCCACATGACGAGAACCTTGTGGAAGCCGAAAAAGATAAACAAATCAAGTATATTGACTTGGCTCGCGAGGTTGTCGACATGTGGGACGTGGACTCAGCGATCATTGTGCCGATAGTCGTTACAGCCAATGGCTTAATTGCCAAGAGCCTCGACCAACACCTGAGAAGGCTCTCGTTAGGCAGCTGGATCAAGGGCTTGATACAGAAAGCGGTACTCCTGGACAGGGCTCGTATTGGTAGGAGGTTCCTTTCTCTGGAGCCTTGACTGCCGGTAGCTTGGACACTGTTCCCGATACCGGTGGGCTACTATTTTCATATGTTTTTGATAAGAAATATGTAAAAATATGTATACAAATAAATAAACGATAATAATACTAATTATAATACGGTTTTAATGTACCTACTCTTTCGGCATACTTAAATGGACTCAGACTGAACTTGATGCCCTGGATAGGAGAGTCCATACACTGCTAAACGCAAACCGGATGCATCACCCAAGATCATCGGTAATCAGAATGTACATCCCTCGGAAGTGCGGGGGTCGAGGCCTATTTAACGCGAAGACCTTCCATAACCGAGAGGTGTGCAGTCTCAGTAGCCATTGCCAGTCGACCTTAGAGTAGTGCAGAAAAATAGCATGGCATGTGCACTTTAATAAATAGAACAAACAGAACAGAAACAAATAGATTAGTAACGTATACATATAAATGAACAATGTGTTGTGAAAAACTGTCTTTATATGTACAAATAATATATAAACAGTACATACTTAAATTTTGGTGGCTTATTTTCAATTTTGGTGGTGAAAATCGCCACCAAAGCCACCAAAATTGAACCACCAAAATTGAAACCAGGCATAAAAAAAATCTTAAAAAATACAGTTATTAAGATACAAAATAATAAATATCACTGATAAATAAGTTACCCAAATCACTACCTACAATACGTAGCTTACTATTAAAACACTAAAAAATCACCAGCAAATCGATCCACCAAAATTGACAAATTCTTGTCCCCTGTTCGACCCAAGATGAATACTTCGTTTTTGGCGAGCAATTACAGCACTAAGCACAGACCTGTTACGCGCCACTTCCCGCGCACGACTGAGAAATACAGAACATAAAAAGCGATTGATCGCACACGCACGAATCTTCATGATAATGTAAATTGAAAAAGTGCTACCAAAATTATGATTTTTGCTAGGACAAACTTGAATCGAGTATCCTGTGCTTTTAACATCAATTTTATAATATGATTTAGATGTTTTTAGATAGTGTGTCATATGCATTTGCACCAATGAAATAATTTGTTTTTTACTTCACTTTAAATTGTTCCTTTGGTAAATACATTTATATCAAAAAATGGAGCTAGGACAAGCCACCAAACTTGAATTTTAAAGTTATTTATTTTTCCTAGCCTCCATAGGTAAGCCTATTTAAAAAAAAATTGTGGCCCTAAGTGGAATAAGTTAAGTAGTTCACTAGAAAAAAAAATAAGAAACATCCCATCATTTTACACCATGATTCTCAACGTGGACACGTAAAATTAGCGCCTGGGATATTCACCCTGTACTTTAACACGCCCTACAATCAGTAAAGGCATGGAGCTAACTACTTAATTAACCATTGTTTGCCAGCATTTATCGATCATGCTTTTCACTTTAATGGACCATGGAATGTTCTAAGTGGTATTGACATGTGGAACTAAGGTGAGGTATATACTACCTAGGTAATTCAACTTTTCAAAAAAGGAAGTAGAATTTCATCTATAACAAGAATGAATCTAGGATCAGTTTCCTGTTAACGTTAGGCCCAGTGGCTGATTGATCGACTGCTGCGCTGCGTGTTGCGGGTTCGGTCCTCGCAAGGAACTAAGGTGTTTTGGATCCTACTCTGTGAGTATATGAGTATTAATGTTTGTAAACGCACCCACAATACAGGACAAATTCCTAGTGTGGCGCAACGTTTTGTTTAAAAAAAAGAGAATTGAACATATTGTCTGAGTTTAAAGAATCAAATCCGAGCAATACAAGTTTTTTAAACATTCGCTGGTTTGCCATAAAGCTTAATAAATTTGACTACATGGTGAAAATTTGGTACTTCCTAAAGAAAAGAAGCTCAATTGATTTAAAACGTTTGCAACTAAACGACATATCAACCAAGTTCATGCAGATGTACAGTGTGATCCGTAGTTAAGAGATCAGCATAAAATGGTGTTGTATAGGTTGATGTGCCATCGTGTGTACCATGGTAAAAGGAACAAAGCAAGACAAGGCAAAATATGGAAAAATAAGCTAACCAAACTGGAGAAGTGTTGCTGGAAACAGAAATCAATGGAAGATATTAGAGGAGGCCTATTACAGGAAGCATACTGAATTTGGTTGTATCCTGTAAACGCGAAATTGAGTAAACAAGAAAATTTGAGGTTACGTTTGGCGCAGTGGCTGAGTGCTTGACTGAGCCTACGCTGCGTGTCGCGGGTTCAAATATTTGTATGGCCTACAGATATTTGTTTCGGATCTCGCTGTTTATGTATGGGAGTTAAAATTTTTGTAAACGCACCCACGATACGTGAGAAATTCCCAGTGATGGGCAATTGTTTATAAAAAGAGTTAGCATAAATATATGACTTTATTAATACCCAATTGTCCAATAAGTTGATAAAAACTTTTATATTTAGCTAACAACGTCTGTGAGCGTTTTTCTGAAGTCTAAACTAGCTTTTTTTTCTCTTTATGTAGTTAGTTTATCAATTAGTTAGAATAAAAACTACACGTTTATGTTGGGTTGTTCACACGACCTCCATCTTGTTTTCTTTTGCGTGTGGATAGTTTCCTGATAGTTTAACAAACACTCGTGTGTTTGAATAAAGTAAAAACAATAATTTGTTATTGAATGTACCTTTATTCATTCATAATACTGCTCGTCTTTCATCATAACATGGACGAAGATATAGGTCAAAGTTTATCATTCGTCCCTACAATAAAAAAAAAACTTGGAAAAATCTATTGTACTAATCGGCGTGACTTACGAGTTTTAGATTTGATTGTTTGTGCTTAAAAATGTGTGAATGATTTAATAAAATATGATCACAATTAGGAAAACAAAGGTGTCCTTTGCCTTTATTATCGCTGCGGGTTGTTCGAAAGAGCATCACAAAGGGCAAAAAATCATCATCAGGCAACTTATAAAACATCGAGAAAAGGTGCACGGTTCGGGTTGGTCGTTTCCTATGGAGAAGAACCGGTAAGAAACTCCATGAAATCCTCCATGGGCAAAAGAAGGAACATGGCTTTTAGTCAGTACAATAATGACACTTCCTTTCGCTACGCCCAGAGCGCGAGGAATCATGTGATGATTTCACATCCGAAAATAAAGAATAGCCTTATTATTAAGTGTTTATTTCGGTCAATAAACCCTAGTATTAGTATCAAGAAGAAAACTTATTAATGATGTTGGTATGTACTTTTTATTTGGCATATCTTGCTGTTTTTAGGTACCGAGTCGACATGACCTTTACATTAGTTGTATTCTTAACAGTACTTGCAATAAACATCTTGAAAAAGCCGCGAAAACAAAACAAAAACATATTTTGAAAACGACCATAACATAAAACCACCATGACATTTTTAACAGATGATATGTATATTGGTAAATGTAAATGACAATGTATGACAGAAATCTGGGGTTAATCCTTACTATCTATCTTCTTCTTCTAATATATAAAATTTCCGTGTCACAATGTTGGTTACCGTACTCCTCCGAAACGGCTCGACCGATTCTTATGAAATTTTGGGTACATATTGGGTGGGTCTAAGAATCGGCTAACATCTATTTTTCATACCCCTAAACCTCAGCGGGTGAAATCGCTGGGCACAGCTAGTAATATTATAAAAGCGAAAGTGAGTTTGTTTGTTACGTCTTCACGCCTAAATGGCTAAACCGATTTTGATGAATTTTGGTACACAGATAGTTGGTACCCTGGAGATGGACATAGGCTATTTTTTTAAAAAAAGATTGAGTTATGAGGAAGAAAGAGGGAAAAAAGGGAAAACTTAGCATTGCTATTACAAATCAATAAGGCGCAAGGGCATAACCTGCAAATCAGAAAAGGGGAACTGTGTTACCCCGAATTTAACGCGAGCGAAGCCGCGGGCAAAAGCTAGTTAATTATAATTCTAATACGATAGAGTATTAAGGTTTAACCTTGCATGGCAATCTAATGAAAGAAGCAACAGCCTTTTTCACAAACCAACCCAGACGCCGCGGAAGACGCTTCGGGCGTCGGGCGCCGCGAGACGACTCCCGACCACCGTAGTCTGTGGACGGTGAGCAATGAGTAGCTAACCGTCCGCTCGTCTGCCCAGAGTGGGGGAAGTTATTTGATGCTATCCAACCGCAAAAAAATGCTACAGCCTTTTAAATAATGGAAATTGATTACGATACACCTTACTAAAAGTCATCATCACACGTGTAAAAAAACCCAAATTACTGTCTTGTCTCGTACATCGTATATCACCAAAATTAGTCATAACGGTTCAAGGCTTGAGAGCATAAACTGTACACTTTCAACGTTGACCTACAAGTATGTATGTATAAGCTATAATATACAATGTACTGGTGACTTTTCGCGAAGTGTTATCAATGCCGGTGAAAGGGCTTCGACGGTAGGCCAGCAACGTATTAAACACAATACATTGAGAAACAAAATACGGCACGTGCTTATAAATATTGCCGTTTAGTTGTTATTTTACCATTCATTGTTGAGTGCCAAAATTTTCTAAACAATTTCACGAAAATTTTCGTGTATAATTTTGTCAGTTTATGAGTAAGATTGTTGAGCCAATTGAAATGGATTGTGAAGTACCAAGAATAAACCAAGTAAGAAATGAGTATTTTAGGGAAGTTATGTGCGGAGGGGCCGGCCCCGGAACATAAAGGGCACATGCGACGCGAATGTCAAGTAAGGTGATTATTCTTCCTGCCTTTTTTTTTCGGGTGAGAAATTATCAAATAACTTCCCCCGCTCTGGGCGGAGCGGGGGGGCATGTCAGACTTTTACTGACTAAAACCCACCCATGTTCCTTCTATTGCCCTTTACGTTCCGGGGCCGCGGTATCTCTTTCGAACAACCCGCAACCCGGCAGGCGGAGGCTCTGGCAAGCCCCTCTGCTTTGCTGACATCTCTTTGAGGCGCGCGTGGAACACGAACGCGCCGTCGGCACGGCCTGTCGTCAATCGACGGACGGACGGTGAGCTACCCATTGCTCACCGTCCACAGTCCCGCTTCTACGGTGGCCGGGAGTCGTCTCGCGGCGCCCGGCACCCGGGGCGTCTCCCGCGGTGGCTGGGTTGGTTTGAGGTTCTCTCCCTCAAACGCCCGGCCTCCTCCTTCACATGCATTACTGCTTCGCAGAAGGAGGTGACCGCTTCCCATTCCCTCTCCCTCCGGGCTATAGCCTGAACCAGGGCCGGACGCGAGAGATCGCCGCCGCCGATCGCCTCTACGAGGGCACGGTGGTGTTCCGCCCAAGCTGGGCAGACCGCCACTGTGTGCTCCACCGTGAACTCCGGGCGATCGTCACAATGGTGACACCCGGGCGTTTCCTCCCGCCCGATTATGTGCAGGAACCTCCGGAAACTTCCGTGTCCGGTGAGGACCTACGTCAGGCGGTAGGTGAGGACGCCATGACGCCTCTCCAGCCACTCCTCAAAGAGGGGACTTACCACCACTATTGTGGCGTTCCCTATTCTTCCTGCCTTGCAGCAGGAAGAATAATCATCTTTCTCTACCTAAAAACTAATGTATACAACTTCATGTGTCATTCACACATTTTTGTGTAGTCTACACATTGTCGCTCACTATCTCGAACACCAACATCCGGAGCAATGTATACATGGATATCGTACAAGTAAACGTTGCGGTGCGGAAAACCAATCCACAACTATCCATTGAAGACAACCTCCACCAAAAGAATAAACGTTTCTCATTTCAACATAAGAAATTATCTCCGATCAACCAATACAACCGCATCTTTCCCCGCATCTTAACCTGAAAAATGTTTTTGGGAGATCTCAATAGGTAGACATAGATAGGTAGTGCTTAGATTCTTCATTGAAGAGATGAACAAGAGACCGGATGTTGTGGTCTAGCTTGGGAGAAGCCTGTATTGGTGGACAGCGATGACTGAATTAGTCTCTATCTAGGCAAAGGCCTGCCGCCTGCCGGGGTTGCGGGTTGTTCGAAAGAAATACCGCGGCCCCAGAACATAAAGGGCAATAGAAGGGTCATGGGTGGGTTTAAGTCACTACAGCACAGTTTCATTTGTATCGATAAAAACATAGGTACGATTTGATATATTTCGTTCAGTTACCGAAGAATTCTTTGAGATAGGCAAACCAAAGTGCCTGCCAGACTTGTGGGTTGTTCGAAAGAGATACCGCGGCCAAATGGCAAAAACAGAAACATGGGGTTTGGTCAGTAAAAGTCTGACACTCGCCCCCGCTCCACCCAGGGGCGGGGGAAGTTATTTGATGATAGCCCATCCGCAAAAAAGGCGCGATGTGATGTTAGATGGAAGAGTTAGTAACCAACTCAAAAATATCTGTAGACTACAAATTATGTTGGTTGCAAGGGTCAGTTCTAAACAATAACAAGAATTATGCGAAAAGTCCCAGCTGCCATCATCAACGTGCTGGGTTAAAGATCACAACTACGTGAAAACTGTGACAAGGTATGATGTAATGAGGCATAACAATCTTTAAAGATAGTACGCAAAATATGTGCTGAGAAATCTAAGATTTTAGATTGTATACGAAGAGGTTATCGCTTGGCATGCGAAACCCGGTTTTGGTCCCATAGTAAAACCCTGTTTTTCCCAAGCTTCGTTATGGGACCGAAACGGGGTTTCGTCCTACTTGGATCTAAGGCTGTCCTAAAAAGTGGCCAGTATTTTACACGGCATTTATGATACTTCACACACATATGGAACAGTTTCAAAGTCTGCAAAACAATCCTACTTTATAAAATTAAAAATGCAAATGTTTGTGAGGATGGATGTATGGATGTTTGTTACTTTTTCACGTCAAAACGGCTGAACGGATCTTGATAATATTTGTCACAAATGTAGATTATAGTCTGGATTAACACATAGGATACTTTTTTTTTCGAACATCACACGTACGAAGCAACATTTGTATTTTTGTGAATTCACATTAATTTGTATCCTTGACTTTGAGCATGAAGTAAAAGGGTGGATCCCTTTTCCTTTTGACCATAACATAACATCACGCCTGTAATCTCCGAAGGGTTTTGCAGAGGTGTACCTAATAGTACACCCACATTTCGCCATAGTAGGCGAGGCTCTTTCTATCAACTGAACACAATTTCATACTCCGTGGCTGCTATTGAGACATTCGTGATACCTTCAGATCCTAAGATCTCATCAAGCAACAAAAAAATCATGACAATTTGATTTACTTTTTACGTTGGTTGGCCTTTTATTGCGAATGGGAAATCATCAAATAACTTCCCCCGCACAGGGCGGAGCGGGGGGAGTGTCAGACTTTTACTGACTTAACCCACCCAACCCATGTTCCTTCTTTTGCCCTTTTATTCTGGGGCCGCAGTATCACTTTCGAACAACCCACAAGTCCGGCAGGCGCTTTGGTTTCCCTTTCTCAAAGAATTCTTCGAAAGCTCAACGAAATTTATCAAATCGTACCTATTTTTTAACTTATGTTTTGTATTAATACCAAGCAAAATACAGCTCATTCGGGCAAAGACACAAAAACATGTGAGTCAGAAGTGCACAAACCTGTTGCAGAATTCGGCACATGCCGATTGAAAAGACTTGTAAACAACCATACAAATTGAGAATTAATTTTGTATTTGTAATGTTGGTCTCTGGTGATAGTGGAAGGCCCAGGAAATGATAGTAGTAAGCATATCGAAATGAATGAAACACGTGCATGTGTTGATAATTTATTGTGCGTATTGAAATCATGTATCTCGCAGTTGGTAATTCCAAAATTTCACATACGCCTTAACTTTTTAAGCACAAAACATGTATTGAATACTTTTATGGTTGTAGCCATTTTGGAAATGTTGATTTCGTAAGTTTTCTCTCGTCCAATCGTGGTTACTCGTCATAACATAAGACATAATACCGTGTGAGATCCAAAAGTGATAAATTTACCAAATAACGCGGGTCATTAAACCCTGATTCAAGATTGACTGACAGCCCATGAAGGAATTGCCGAAAAAAAGGGAGTTTCGACAAATTAGCCATGCCCATATATCTTAAAAAAAGGTCAATAATTTAAAGGTAATTACTCAATACTTTTTACGTAGCCCGCAGGTAACTTGACAGCTGCCATCGTCAGGGTACCGTAATAATGACCATATTAATAATTTGGCTCACTCTCGTCCTGGTGATTTTCTGATATCGTTTGTTCGTTAAGGTGCATGGCATATTAATATGTAGTTTTTTATTAGGGTATAAAGAAGTCTGGTGATAAAGAAAAGTCCCTTTTCTTAAAATTAAACAACAACAATACAAAAAAGAACATACCTATTTTGCATTTTGTTTTCTTGGTGCTCTTTTTGTTTTCATCAAATAACTTCCCCAGTGCGAGGGGGTATCAGACTTTTACTGACAAAAACCCACCCTTGTTCCTTCTTTTGCCCTTTATGTTCCGGGGCTGAGGTATCTCTTTCGAATAACCCGCAACCCCGGAAGGCGGTGGACCTGTCTAGCCCCCCGGTTGTTGGTGACCTTCAGTTGACTCCAATTATCTTACTAAAAGACATTCCAATAAAACTCATCAAAAAACAAGTGCCCCATTCGCACTCACCAAACCGCAATTTGTTCAGCATTGAACAACTTTAACACCCGACCACATAAAAGTGGATTTAATTCGTTATCGGCTCACTCTAGTCGACTCGTAAAGTCAGACATTTGCAATTTCTCGAGACTCGGTTGCGAGATTAATGGCAACGTGGCTACGTCACTTTATTATCTTCTTGCTGTACGCATCCATGCAGGTGCGGCGTCCGTTTATGGCGTTTCAATTAAATCGCTTTTGACCGATGTAGTCGGTCGTCAACCCTGGACGTGAAGTATGGTGAACTAGATGAGTCAGCTTTCTTTTATTAATTTTCAATGCAGGTGGTGCGTGGCATTGGTACATCTCTACGCTCCTTTTCTCAATATAGAATGTAGACTTGTACACTAACAGCGGCATCAATTGCTGTGACGGCTTTTTGAAAGTTTCCAGTTTCTTTAATTCTTAAGTAAATAATGTTATTTCCTTACATCCAGTTATTGAAATGTTTATAACTTCAGAAACATTGGCGTTTGATCTTCACATTCCTATTCTTTTCAACATTTTAGTTCGATTTTGACACTTAGGGCTGCCTGATAGCATAAAGTTTCACCAATTCAATTCATTAACATATAAAGGAAAAGGCTAGGCAGATGATGTTGATGAAAAAACTGCACATTTGTTCAGCATAATAGTTAGAGAGTTAGTTTTGTCCAACACACAAAATAACCACATTATTTTGTGAGCTTTCCACATACTGAAGGTGTAGTCTGCACAATTTACATTTATGTTTTAATAACAATTTTAACTCCGTAGTACTAGGGCTATTATATCCATATGAAGTTGAACCGACCCACGATAATTGAACTATGTTTAATCTTGACATTTCAAAGTAAAATTATGTAGTTCAAGGTATCATAATTTCAATGATTAGGTCATTCATTTTTGCATAAATTTTGCTTATTAGTCAAAAGACTTTTAAATATTGTGAATCTACATTTGTTAAGAAATAGTAAGAATGATAGAGATGCTATTAATGAAATTGCCACAACGAATTCGGCTATATAACAAATTAAAGTTTGCTCAAAAGGTTGTGTATAAATTCGCAATGGATATACATTTTATGGACCGAAATTTTTGCATGCATATAAAAATTTAATAGTTCATTAGAAGAGCCTAAATTAAAGTTTATTTTGCAATAAATTTTATTTATAATTTTTTCAACTATTTGTCTTTTGATAACAAAATTTAAAAACAGAACAGTTTCTTGTATCATTGTCCCAAAGACATCAGTAACCTATTCCTTTATCTTGACCCCTGTGACGCGGGAGATAAGGCACAGATTAGTATGTTTACCATTTTTATTTTAGTTTTCAGAAAGGCGTGTCAGTTGTCAGGTTGTTTTTCTCCCTTATCTTTGTCAATAATAATTTCAATGCACTTGTGGCTTTGAGTTATCCTAAATTGTGGCAATGACTAAAGTCGGGTTATGAGGTTCAGTGTTCGGAAATCTGCAGTTGTTTATTGACTTATGTACCCATAGGGTCTCTGCCTAGACTTGTGTCGGCGAGCTTCAAATCATTGCAGTCTTTGGCGGTAGCATGCCACGATCAGTACACTCGAGACAAACAACGACAAAGACTTTTAAAACCAGCATGAGTGTTAAGTGAAATCGCCGAAGAATTGGCTTTGATCTAAAAAGACCAATAGGATTATCGAGATACATTGAATTGTCCCTTTACAAGTTTTGATTTTATTAGATCGTCAAATGCTTGCCAGTTGGTACTTGCACTTTTCTTTAGCACGTAACATCTTAGTGTCTCATTTACAGGCAAAACATGTTTTATTATCATGTTTTAAAGCGGAATAAGATCTATGATGACAAAATTATATTCGTGCATTCCCCATCAGTAGAAAGACATCAACACCAACAGCCTATACTGCATTCAAATCAAATCAAAGTGTTATGTGATTTGCTTCCGTGGCAATTATTTACAAAACGCGTTAGTTATAATACTAGTCTGTTTGTCCGCCTTATGCATTTTTAGGGTTCCGTACCTCAAGAGGAATAAACGGAACACTTGTTGTCCGTCTGTCTATCTATCTTAGGAACGTGTCGAGGTAACGATTTGAAATTAAAACCATATACTCAAGTCTGCAGTCCCTTTGTGCTGTGAAAAAGTCAAATCTCTAAATCTACACAGTCAAAACATATAGCCGTTTATGTCGCAAGTTTGTGCGGAACCCTCGGTGCGCGAGTCTGAGTTAACCCGCGCATGCCTAGGTTGGTCTATGGATGGGTATCACGTTAAGCCATTGGTACCGGCAGGTCAATTATAGATCATTGACAGTCGTTGCAAGTAGTCAGTGGTATAAAAAGTTTGACAACCAGTCTTACCAAGTTGTATTGTAATACCCAGAATAAACTGTGTTATGGAGGTTAGTTAGGCAGCCATTGTAAACTAAAATAGTGGTATTCAGTTGCATCTGGTTAGACTGGAAGCCGATGCCAACATAGTTAGGAAAAGGCAGGTGATGATGGACTTTCTTATTTGTGTTTTTACGTACAGTAGAGGGAAACGCACTTTTTTCACTGTCTTCTTGAACTCTAGACCTAAGGTAGGGCAACAAAGCCTGAGTGTTTCTTACCAAAAATCTAATCAGGCCGTTCCATTCCATTACATTAAAAGACTCTACATCGACACCGTCTGCTCTGAAGCGTGCTCCATCATAATCATATAACTTGATCGACGTCTGCCCAATTCTGGGAGCCAGTGTAAAGGCAGCATTATAATGAAGGCGGGATTGTTTGAACATCACCTTTTTGTTTTAGTCTTTGGCGAGTCGCAGAATGGGTCCCAAAAAACAAGTATGCGGGAAACGAAGCGGCTTCCCTTTTCATACTTTTTTACTTGGTAAACTTTGAAGGACAGGAATATGACAGATTTTTACATTGGCAGACCTATTGGTGGCTTTAATCCTTCTAATATTCATTATAAATGCGAAAATATGTGTGGATATGGCACGAATGTATGTCACCCTTTCACGCAAAAACAACTCAACGGATTTTTATGAAATTTATTATACAGATAGTGTTTAGCCTGGATAATACATAGGCCACTAATCTCATAAAGCCGCAAATAATAGCTAGAATTTCAAAACAGTAAATTAGTGAATTATCTTCATGAAAAAAAAGGACCCATCTCCATCCTCATGATCGTTTTTCAGTCACGGTAGCCAATCTCAGCTGAGATTAGTGGACGCGGAAGATATCCACACAGTGTGTGTACAGGCACAGGTGTTATTTCTGTTCCCTCAGTCTCATAGTCAGACGGGACGGCAATCCAACACGACCGGAGAGACATCAGGTGCAGGACCAACGGCTTAACAGGCTTTCTAAGACACGGGGTATCACCCCGACAACGTATTTTCCTAAAGATAAACGAATAGGAAAAGTGATCCTGGAAGTGACATCCTTGAGGCTTGAGCTACCCATTGCTAACCGTCCACAGGCTCGCATTTACGGTGGCCGGTCTCGCGGCGCCCGACGCCCGGGGCGTCTCCCGCGGCGGCTGGGTTGGTTTGAAGTTGTCTCCCTCAAACGTCCGGCCATCTCCTTCGCTAACATGACTGCTTCGCAGAAGGAGGTGACCGCTTCCCATGCCCTCTCGCTTTGGACCATGGACTGACCAGAGCCGATCGCCTCTACTCTTGCTCCGCCCAAGCTGGGCACACGGTGGAGCACACAGTGGCGGTATCACTGTGTGCTCCACCGTGTCCTCCAGGCGATCGTCACAATCATAGAGAATCTAACCACTAGAGAACTTATAGGCCGATTTCTTCTAAGTACACAACTCACTAAGTCGGGCCGGGGGACGAGGAAGAACGCGTGGCTGCAATTGGTCAATTCAAGGTCAAGTTGCATAGGTATTCCATCGTTAGGGCGGCTCTCCTAGATTAAGGGAAAATAGTCGATGTCGATAAAATGGATTTAAACATGATAATAAATACTGAATTAAAATAGGAAAAAAGATGTATTCTGTTATTATTGATTTTTAAAATGAATTAATTTGGTGTATGTTTTTCGAGTTAAAATGAAAGGCTGTTCTTCGTAAAAAATGATAAACGAGCATCAACATATTTCTGAATGATTCAAGTATTCAAAGGGAAAGAAAGGGATAGAAGCATTAGAATTGTATAATGAAAGAACGAGACTTTTCCAAAAGACATCAACGCGGGCTACAATTTGTGTGCTTTTTCACCCAGCCACCATTTTATCTAGATCCCCGAAGTCGCTCATAATCTGGTTAAATCTGAAATAATTTTCTTACTGTTTAGTTACCCGTAAAAAGTTATGCCATCCTTTTTGTAACTGTCTGTGTGATGTCTTGGAATGTTTCCCACACCATTTCACCGCGCATGAAGGCATTTTGATGCGTTATGATTGCTTAGGACGTTATAATTTCTTTTAATAGTTTTGCATACACACAGCTTTAGCACTTGGACAAGACTAAAATGGTCACCACTACCGTAGCCTAACCATAGGCGAAAAAATACTAATACTTTTCGAGCGTCGGGGCACCGTATGCGCAGTCAAGTGGTTTTATAGTATTTGGTCACAGTGGTGACACTCGTACGTTTCCTCCCGCCCGATTATGTGCAGTAACCTCCCGAAGGTTCATCAGGCATGGAATATGCCTATTCAGGCGGTAGGTGAGGACGACATGGCGCTTCTCCAGCCACTCCCAAGAGGAGACTTACCGCCATAATTGTGGCGTGTCCTGAAGTGACATCCTTAGTTAACGTTTCTCAACATAACTATACCTTACATTTCAATAGCCTAGCTAACAAACTCAAACCTAAAGGTGAGATTATTATAAAAATATCACGTTATTGTCACCATATCGTATAAGAAAGAATAGTTGATCGAATCATTCTCATTAACATTAAACACATCTCATTCAAAACACTCCATATCCAATAACATCCATGTATTTTTATCGTAGAACGAGAAATTATTGTTGGCACCATAGATACTTTATGAATGGTCTGTGTGAAAGATGATGTGGCTAGGATGGAAGTGACGTGAGAAGTCGAGTAATTGAGAAGTATGGAGAACAGGATCATTCTCTTTCTTTGGCCCATATCCAAATTGATTGCGATAAGGGAAAAAGAATAAAAAAAATTAAAACATATTTATTTATTTATCAAAACTTTGTGCACAAGTAAAATTGTACAAAGGCGGAATTAATATCTGAGGCATTTCCTACCATACCTTAGGATGCTGCAGAGACATAACATACAAAAAAAAATAAGAATAAATACTTTAATACACATTTCAAACAAAATTGTATAAAGCTAAGAGACCGTTACAAAACATCAACATTCAACTACAACTTAACTCTGAGACAAATCTGCCAACTTCTTGTAAATATATTCACGAGCTTACTTTTAAAGTAAACCAACTGGGAACCGTCCTGATATTCTGAAGGAGCTATAGTTATTGACACAAACACATTTATTCACATCACATTTATTCGGGTAAATTAAAACTGTGTTGTAGGAGCTAGTCCTCCCCTAATAAAATGTCACTTTTTTTTAAATAATGAAGACTATACTGTAACTGAAGTGTCAGTTCTGCTACCATTTATTTAAAACTCTTTGTTGAAGCGGCCTTAGGCTACAGTCTGACGGAGCGTTTTTTCTCTGAAATCTTTTACGCTGACCGCCTAAGGCACTCGAAATTACTCCGGCATAACCACGAACGTCTGCAATTATAGTCTTAAAGGTGCAACTACCAATCAAATTACTTTAACTCTGATTCTCAACTCATGCAATAAGATTCCATTAATGAATGCGTATCAAAACCTGACGGTGAGAAAAAGGCGGTTTTTACACCTTAGTGACTATAAATTAAAGACTTCAATTTTGCATACGTGTGTGGTTTGGATAACAATGTATGGAGGTTAGGTCAAATCATTATTAGAAAAAAAAATATCACTACACAAAATATCTAGCACAAAATAAAACACATTCATTATAAAACAATACATTATGTCAATAAAATTGACATTGACTTTGAAATAGGTTACCAGCACGATAAACACGTTTACCCTTACTTAGTGTGTTTTTTAGTTTTTTATATAAACTATAATTGTTATTTATATGTATAAGCGTATAGGTATATTTTGTGACTCGTCTCTCGTCTTTACTTAACCTTTAAGATTCTATACCGCATGCAATGCAAAAAAATGTTTGTTTACTAGTTTAAACAGAAACCTCTGAATACCGTCGTATTTAACACAGAGCGACGAAATTGGTCTTACAAACTCATAGGTAACGATTTCGTTTTGAAATTACAATCTGTGTGTTTTAGGTTTACAAAAAAAAAAAAAATTACTAGCTTTTGCCCGCGGCTTCGCTCGCGTTAAATTCGGGGTAACACAGTTCCCCTTTCCTGATTTGCAGGTACCTGCTACCTGTAGTTTTTGTCCTTGCGCCTTTGATTGTAATAGCAAAACTAAGTTTTCCCTTTTCTTCCTTCTTTCTCACTTCACACCTCATTTCTCACTTTAAAAAAAAAACCTATATCCGTCTCCAGGGTCTCAACTATCTCCGTACCAAAATTTATCCTAATCGGTTTAGCTATTTAGGCGTGAAGACGTAACAAACAAATAAACTCACTTTCGCTTTTATAATATTAAGTAAGGATATCGAAAGGCCTTCTTACTTAAACGTAAGACATAGATACACCATAACGAAATTAAGAATTTAAAGGTAGGAGAAGTCTATAATGTTACAGTCAAAACCTTAGTTAAAAGTTAAAATGAGTTTTCTCTACAATTATTTTTTTCTCAACGCAATCACAATTAGGGTCCTAAAATTACTAACAAGTTAAAGTTTTTTTACAGGGCCACAAGAAAAACCCTAACAAACATAGTAAGTTTTCTAAGTAAATGTATTTTTTAAAAGCCAAAAGTAGTTTTGACTGTAACATATATACCAAATCAATTCCACAGTTCGACGATTAACACTTAGCCTGCCGCTTATTTGCTTAGGTACCCACGACATATTGAGACCCCAAAAATGGCAATCCTACTAATATTATAAATGCGAATGTTTGTGAGGACGGATAGATGGATGTATGGAAGTTTGTTACTCTTTCACGTCAAAACTGCTGAACGGATCTTGACGAAATTTGGCGCAGGAGTAGATTATAGTCTGGAATAACACATTGAACACTTTTTTTTTCGATATCACGCGGGTGAAATCGCGGGTGCTGGCTCCTACTTCCTTCTAATATTATAAATACGAATGTTTGAGAGGATGTATGTATGGATGTATGTTAGTCTCTCACGTTCGATATTAACGCGGGCAAAACCGCGGACGCCAGCTAGCAAACAACATAAAAGGCAACTAAAAGTAGAGAGTCGGTAAATATCTGTGGAAAATAGTTCTAGACATTCAGCCATTTGGTCGTGCACAAGACATTGTTATCTACAATGCAATTTACACTACATGCCGTTCTAAAATGGACATCTCACGTGAAGAGAAAGGTTTTATCACCTATACAATAAATCAAGCCGTTTCGTCTAGAGAAAAACCAGTATAACTTAAACCCTAGAAAAATAAAGTATCACGCGACTTTGAAAGTTATACCGTTCACTTAAGGTCCCTAAATCTTTTTGCAATATTCTAGTTTACATTGGTTTCACAACTGAGAGACTTCAAGATGTCAGGTAGCTAAAACCGGGCGATAATTTCTCTAAAAATCTCGCTAAACGGCTGGGTGTGCAAATATTAATATCGGAAGCAAATAGAAAGCATATGATTTGGTTAAGTAAATATTTTTCATGGCGGGTATTTTTAAGAAAACAGTCTCCTACATTTATGTGGAAAAACCAAAACTGTACCGGATCTTTTTATTTGTTTTTGCTTCGATATATGCGCATGCATATTGAACAACTAAGTGTTCTGTCTAAAGTTATGTCATGTTTTTTTTCAATCTTCGCTATCGAGTACTAATATGTTTCTAGAATGTTCCTCGCAATTTTGTCTGATTTTATCTTTAACCTTGTATAATGTGCTTGCTTTCACCAATTCAGGTAAAACCGAATTGTTTGTCTTATCTATTTCTAGTTTTCCCACGATTTTACTTCGTAACTTAGGTTTGCAACTGCAGTCAGATTATCAAGACTTTAATATCTAAGACTGGTCTGTCTAAGACCAGAAAAGGAAAGTGAAATGGTCCTTAAACCCTTTAAGGTTAGGATAAACATTGTCTAAAGTTTTCCATATTACGTAAATTATTCAGGAACAAAATATATACATATGTAGCAACAATTTATGTTTAATAAATCAAGTATTCGAATACCAAGACATGCGCACTTTTATATAAACCTTTGGGATATAAAAAGAGGGCGTGATAAAAATATTTTCAAACTAATACAAAAAAAAATGTTTTAATAATTATTTTAAAACATTTTTATTTTTTTGTTTATGATAAGTTATTACTGTGACTCGACTTGGCTCTGATATGCGAAATACAACATTTCGGATATCCAAATCTTGAAGACAGTATAACTGTGAATAGCAGTTTTCGCCACAAAAAAAAACCATTACCAAAAAATTCAACCAGTTCACTATAAAAGTACTACCAATCACTATCTATACATTGTTTCGTTAATTATTTTAATGATCAACACTAATTTGTTCATCTATTCGTACTGACAAGTCAATTAACAACGTCATACATAGCGATTCACGAAAATATTAATTTATTCTTGCGGTTAAGGCTTTAACCACACTGAATGAGATAACACTTCAAAACAAGAATTAGGGACTATCATGTAAGATGCGCAAAAAAGGCTATGCGGTCATTATTAACTTTTTATTTCATCTTCTACGAACCAAACAATAGGTATTAATTTAAGGTAGCTACCTATAATACATCTATTATAATAAATACATTTGCTATTTTTCTTTCAACAAAAGAAAAAAACCCGCCAAGACCGAATCACTCGCGCTCCGAGAGTTCCATACTAACACCCATATGTTTTGCCTGCATCGACTTAGAGACTTGAATTTTTCACAGATTCAAGGGGCTTAAATGTATGGTTTGAATATTTCAACTCGAAACCTCCACGCATTCCAGATATAAAGAGTCTTGATAGACAAAGATGGGCAACAAACTGATCCTTTAAATAAAGGTTTCGTTTTGAAATACAGAACCCTAAAAACGTGGTTGTAAAACTAGAAGACAAAAATTAAAAACCACGCTTTTCACTTCAATTGTTTTCTTCCAGTATTACGAACTCGTTAGATATCTTCTGAGCTTCACGCGATAAATAATAACATCTTTATGTTACTACATCGCACACATAAAGCATCACTGCATCCGCGTTTAGTGTAGACCAGCCTTTACGAGTTGTTATCAAGAAATGAAAATGTCAAGAATTCACCGAATAATTATTTTAATATTGATACTGAGAATTGTTTTGGCCGTGAATTTCAAATTAATTATCGATTTGACACATTCTTTACAATCTGTGTTAAATTATCGTTACTTTTGTTGTATTCTTATTTATTAATGAGTATTTGTGTTACAATAATAGACTTCTCGCTGGTGTACTGAACGACTGCTTCTGAATTTAAGGTAATTACACTGGATGGGAAATCATCAAATAACTTCTCCCGCTGGGAGGGAGTGTCAGACTTATACTAACTATAGGGTTATAGTTAGTAGAACCCTATAGCGCTAAAGCACAAAAGAAGGAACCTGGATGGATATCCATGTTCCTTCTTAACCTAGATGGATATCCATGTTCCTTCTTTTGAGCTTTGTGTTCCGGGCCCGCGGTATCTCTCTCAAACAACCCGCAACTCCGGCAGGCAGTGGCTATGGCGGGCGGTGGCCGCTCCGTTTTGATGACATCTCTCTTTGAGGCCTGCGTGGAACACGAACGCGCCGTCGACAAGTCTTAGGTCGGGAATAGTCATATTGGGTATTCTATCAGACTCGCCTCATATTACACAGAGCTTAACCATAACCCAATACGGGTGCACCTCTGTCTAAGCCTTGAGGATTACAGGCGTAATATTGCATTATGTGTGTCAGACCATACTGTAGGTGTAAGTCATAAGACCTACATAATATAAAGGCGTCATTATATTAGGTGCTAAGAGAACAATAAAAAGAGCATTGTGTCATTTGTCTCCAACAAAGATCCTTATATTATCGAACAGTATCCTTTTGTTCGAATAATGACATACAAAGTGCCAGTGTTAAGTTATAATAGGAATACTTAGTCTATGAAACACTCACCACCTATTTATAACCATCATCTTTATCGTCCGTCATTTAATTTAGCAATAGCACTTTCGAGAGATATTGTGTCAAGGATTGTGTAGTGATCCCAACTGACTGCTGAGCATGTGGGTTCAATTACCGGGTCGGGCATAGTGTTATTGGGTTCTTCTTGGAGTCTGGATTTGTGCTCGGAATTTTCAATGGCAGTTAACTCCTCCCTACTTAGGCGCGGCGTAAACGTGGACACTTTTGTGTCTTGTGTCGGATACAAGAAAAAAATTAGTATGAAATCTGTCGCTACAGGACATAGCAACTTCTACAACTCTATAGGAATCGGTAGCTTGTTACCGACACAGGACACAAAAGTGTCCACGTTTGCGCACCGCCTTAAATAAAATTAGCAAAGTGTGGGTGTATAATTAGGTACCTACAGCTCTGTCTTGTCCTTAGAAATTGCTTTGCCGTTGTATTTTTGTGGTATTAAAACATCACTGAGGCCAGTTCCTTCCAACACCATGTGCCAATATAACCATGGCGCACTATACTATATTGTGTCAAGGATTGTATTCAAGCTCAAGTTATAAGCTCAGAACATATTTCTCTAAATTACAGCGTACGACGCGTCGATGTAGAACAAGGCTACTAAACTCACATAGAAAACGTATCAGCTGTCATTAAGTGAAACAAAGAAAGTCAAATACAACCTTAAGTTGAAGTGATAAGAGTGAGAATTGGTTGTGTGTGTGTTTATTTTGTTGTATGTAATATTCTCATAACGTACGTGTTTAAGTCCACACGAAGGCAGTTTAGGTGAATTATATGCAAAAGAGCTGGTTTGACTACGCTGTTATCAAATATTATTTGTGTATAAAAGTTGTTTTATAAAATCATTGAAATAGTTTAAGAATAATTGGCCGAATTGATTGAATACAACTATGGTTGTGAGGAGGTTACTGTCTCTAGAGCAGGGATGGCCAACCAGTCGATCGCGATCGACCGGTCGATCACGGCTATTAGTCCAGTCGATCGCGGCAAGGCGTAATCACCAAAAGCCTGCGCGTATTATATTGTGTGATTTATAATAAAATAAAATACTACATTAATGGCATACATACTTATTGATAGATCGCAACGGATTTCGTCCGTAAAAAGTAGATCTTGGGTGTAGTCAAGTCGGCCACCCCTGCTCTAGAGCTTTTACAACCGTTAGCTTGGACCCTGGTTCCGATACGGGTGGACTACATTATTTAACAAAAAAAATGTTTTAATTTTTTGGGTAATTTTGTGTTTTTTTTTTATTGTATAGAAATAAATAAAGAATATAACCTAGGTTACATTTAATCATTTGATAGGTAAATAATTACTACTTTTGCTGAAAATTATTAGCGTCACCATCTGCGTCGGATTTCGGAAAAAATGCAATCTATATTTTTATCTGATAGTTAATAAGATGAGCTTCTCAACATTTCTACACTGTATGATTTTGTTTATTTATATACCCCCAAAATACTTGACAGTATATTTAATGAAGACAGAAGAGCGCTTACCAGACCTACGAACGATAAATTGGATGAGATATGTAGACACACTGTGGAGAAAAGACAAAACAGGAAAAATTATAATATCTAATCATAAAATAAACAAACATAGAAAAAAACATATAACAAAACATATTTGTTACAAACATATAACAAAACATATTTGATTTTCGCATCACGAATATTTTAAGTGGTATCACAGAAACGATACATTACCTTCGCTTACTGCAAATGCCAGAATAATAAAAAAGTTGAAGGTTACAGAAAAAAAGTAAAGTCATATAAATTAATAAAACAGAATAAACTAGAGTCCTTCCTACTAATATTATAAATGCGAATGTTTGTGAGGATGGATGGATGGATGTTAGGTTGTATGGATGTATGGATGTTTATTACTCTTTCACGTCAAAACGGCTGAACGGATCTTGATGAAATTTGGCACAGAGGTAGATTATAGTCTGGAATAACACATAGGATACTTTTTTTTCGATATCACGCGGGCGCCAGCTGGTATACTTTATTTTTACACCAAAATGGAAACACAACTGCTGTTACAAAATATTAACACTACAATTGTGTTCGATGGTAGAACTGACCGACTGACTGACTTACCAGGAACGCCCGAAACTTAAAATCTTTGCGTACGGGAGCAAGGTTTGCTGTGAACCAAGCACTTTTTCATCAAATAAACCCTGAACTCAACAAGAACCTGAGTAATTGGATTCATGCCTTTGAAAAGTACACATAAGAGTAGCACAAACACAGCAGCTAACAAATAACCAGCCGAGGTTGCGGTTTGTTTCGAAAGATATACCACAGTCCCGGAACATACAGGGCAAAAGAAGGATGCAAGCATAGGGTGGGTTTTAGTCAGTACATGTCTGAAACTCCCCCCGCTCCGCCCAGAGCAGAGGATAATTTGATACTTTACCAACCGAAAATCAAAATCTAGCAAATAAACACTTCTTAAACAAAATGTGGTAAAGATAAGTCAATCCTCATATATTTGTCCGAATTCACTTTTTATTACGAAATAACAACTTTTTCAACCGGTACGATTGAATACCAAAAATAACCGGTTGTTGAAATACTTGCAATTCTTTAAGACATCTTCTGTTTTTAAATTTGCAACGTTGTAGTTAAACATTTCCGAAGAATCATCTTTGAGAATATTGAACAATGTCTAAAAATGTGCTCGTCTCCAAAGCTAGGCTAAATAAATCTTGGATAATATACATGGTTCAGTGACACACAGAACTGAGATGTATGGCAGAGGTAAGAGGAGGGCTCTACCCAGTACCTAGATGGTCAAACAGGCATACAATGTACTATTAACATAATGCTGACAAAACGTAAAGTTAAACATATTTATAAAAATATATTGATTGATAAACGCTATTACTCCTTAGATGAATATTTAAATGATAAACATTAAAATTAACAAATGTGTATTAAAAGAAATAATATATTTTTTATAAAGTTTAAGCTAAATAAATTAAAAATATTAATAGTTAATAGCCATAATTAGAAATAATCACAGAAATCTATGACATGTTTAAATCAATTAATAATATAGTAATGCCAAAATAATTAATTAATAAAATAACAATAATAAACGACGTCCCGTAATTAATAGAAATATTTAAATTATAAATAATATAACACTAAAAATTCTTATCAAAAATAATTAAAAGCAAACAACAAACACATACGAATCAGCAGAATTATAATAAAAATTAAGATTTAAATACAAAAGAAAACACATCTATAGGCACGTATAAATAATTGTAAACCAACACCTGAATTGTTTAATGACGAATGTCCAACACAAAAATATCAACTATCTTTCAAAACAGAGTTTTCTCTCCTCTACCCTTTTGCTGTGCCCTACAGGGTCCTTAGTGATCACAACATTATAAAAACTACAACCTAAGCGCATTATGGTAAAGCAAATAAAGATATTGAGTATAGAAAACAGTCATGGTCTAAAAATATATATATCTCCGTAAGATGACTAAAAGCAAAAGGATGACATCACACATAAATTAACAAACTCTTAAATTTGAAAATTTCAATAGATAGTGATTATTTAATAATAACGACCACGTCGTAATATTATTATAGAGCATAAACGATTAAAATTGCATTCAGCAATTTACCGTTACTTAACTAGGATTTACCGTTACAATAAATAGTGCAAATTATTACAGTTAACAGTAAATACTATAACGATTATTGGTTAGTTAATTGGATACCGAATAAAATGATCATGTTTAATATTACATAATTAATTAATGACATCAATTAATTACTGTATTCCGTTCAAATGATACCGATTTAAATAATTTTGTTTATATTACCAATTTTTATTAGGGCTAAGTATTTGCATTTTTATTCAATATGGCAATGCTGCTAGGACATCATCAAATAACTTCCCCCGCTTTGGGCGGTGCGGGGGGGAGTGTCAGACTTGTACTGACTTAAAACCCACCCATGTTCCTTCTATTGCCATTTACGTTCCGGGGCCGCGGTATCTCTTTCGAACAACCCGCAACCCCGACAATGCTGCTAGTCTTCTGGGTACGTTTCCAGATGACAGCGATGCGGAGGATTACTTTGACATGGACACCCGTATCTATAAACAAGTCGAAGTGATAACTTGATTAAAAGTCATTATTAAAGATACCGTTTTTATTCTGTTTTTTAGTAACTGATAAACTTTGAACTTTTAAAAGTTAGAATTATTCGCTTTGCTTTGTTTTACGGTTCTTGATTAGTTAAAATTGTTGTCTATTGCATAAGTAATTATTTATAACCAAGTTATTACATAACTTTACTATAGATACAGGTGTTATTATTCTATTGACGTCGTCGGTTCATAAGTAAGAACTTAGTATTAGTTTGTTTAGATCATAAATAAAAGTTTAATTATTATAACGTTACCAACCTTGGTAATACATATAATAGTTTTATTTTTAATAAATGTTGCCCCACACTAGGAATTTCTCCTGTATCATGGTTACGTTTACAAACATTTAAACTCATATACACAAACAGCTAGACCCGAAACAACTACCTGTAGGTCATACAAATATTTGTTCCGTGCGGGGATCGAACCCGCACGGAACAAATATTAAGACACGCAGCGCAGCAGTTGATCGCTCAGCCACTGCGCTAACCAGGCATGGTCAGCGCAAGAATATCTTATCATCGGACTGCCGTCCGAGATAGATAGATGATAAGATATTCTTCATCAACATTGCTTTGAATTGAATTTGTGTTGTGTACTTTAAAGTGGAGAAAGTCTTTATCATAAAATCTTAGACAAAAGACATTCACTGCTGAACATTCGCTTCTGACCTGTCCCCTTTTTCTCCCCTGATATCTTCTTTTGAAGGATTTTTTTAAAAACAAAGTTCCAAAAAGAAAATACATAATTCATTAATTTAGGTCCCATAGATAATTAAATAACTATCCAGAAAAATACATTTTCATATCCCATGTGAGCAGTTTTCTTTTACATTTTTTTCCTTTTTATCTTACTTATTATACCCCTGAAGAAATTAAACAATTCTTACATAACCTTAAACCGAATTATTAAAAAATATGGTCTTATGTCACTTTCTCTCAAAGCACTTTCGTTTACATTCCGTGAAATATTTTTCGCTCAATAAAACTTTCGGACATGAAATTCATACAGAATTTTTGTTCAGAAAAAAAATAAAAAGACAATGTAATTGTAGTAGATTGCAGACTAGGTAACAATACAAATGTGACGCTTTTATCAGTTCCTCGTTGGTCGAGTGGTCAGCTAAGCATTTAAAGTACTTGGTTCGACTCCCGGTTAGAGATAGTGTGGGGTTACTCCATGTTGCGGGTTGTTCGAAAGAGATACCGCGGCCCCGGATATAAGGGCAATAGAAGGAACATGGGTGGGTTTTAGTCAGTACAAGTCTGACACCCCCCCCCCCCCCCCCCGCTCCAAAAAAAAGTTTACTCCATCCGGATTGCACGGTTAATCTCAATTGGCCCCCTATTAAATGGGACATAAACATGACTGGCGAAATTATGGATGTACTATTAGGTACACCTTTAATCACTGACCTTTAATAATTTAACCCTTGATTACTGTCGGAAACCCGGTGATTAAACATGTGATGTTATGATTAATAGTGCACTTATCCTTCCTACTAATCTTTTATCTTTCAAGAAGACTCGATGTTCGTGAAAATAGCTGATAGTAGAGGTAATCAAGTTTTAAGTATATTATCCCACAGTTGGGATACAGACCGTTGACCAACACGCAAGACCACTGCCGCTTGTTGGATGTCACAATGCCATTGAATGTTCGCTTCTAGGCCATGCAAGTATGTTTGGCGATGTCAAAATAGTGTGGAAATGAAGTTTAGTAGTTACAAGATAAGCCATTCTTCAGCTAAGTTTGTATCGGTATTTGAGCTAACTGCCTAATAAGACTTAAGATGACAGCCTGCTTGAAACTACTTATTAAAATGGTTATATGTTTTAATAGACAGAGGTTGATATTGAACAAAAGAAAGAAAAAAGAATGAAATGTATGTACCATAAAATTCTTCGTTTTTTTTTCAACTTCAAGCTGGCAAATGATGCAGGCTTTATGTTGTTGTCTTTTAAGGCAATAATTGTGTTCTTTCAATCTTAAATCTAGAAGAGCCTCCAACTGTCTTATAATATTTAGTGGTCATTGTTAAATCAATCATATTGACAACCAAAACAAAGTATGAATGAATAAATTTACAGCTTTTTAAAGGCGACACTAATGGGTGCTGTCGCAAACTACAAAAAAATCATAAAAAATATTCACAACTCCATTTCACCGACCCCGAATGCAATTTATTAAACGCATGAAATGTAATACCAACTACTTTCTATTTCAAACGAAAGTAAAGACAGACGAAATATTTCGGCCATTTTATAATATTATTTCTTAATTTATATCCATTACCACTTCAATTAGAGATGTAATTAGCGAAACGTGAATTAAAATTACGATGTACAGCATAAGCTTTGAAATTATCACGATTTGTTGGCTACGCTGAGCAGCTAGACAGTTTCTCACGGGTGTAGTAGAGCATGAGGCTGACTCACACTTTGGAGCCAACATTTGCACCAGCCAAGGCTCTAAAGACCAAAAGCATCAAACCAATATATAACCTCGTTGGTCTAGAAGTTGCTGATGCTACTCTTTTGCATGAGATCATGAGCTCAATTCCCGGGCAATTAAAACGTTTTTGAGGTTTTTAACCAGGATTTTTTCAGTCATGGTCACATCATGGGTACACGGTCTGTATTTGAGCCCGGTTGATGGTAATAGGCTCAACCCCTATTACAGATATAAGGGCTGAGACACCTCTGGCTATTTCTTTAGCGTCCCAGAAATTATCACAGTTTATGTAGATTGCATGGAGTTTTGCTTAAAACTATAAATTAAATTATAATGCGAAGCGATAATTATATCCTCTGTAATTACCTATATCCTGGTAACGATTACCTAATTACGCAACTCAGATAAGAAATATTAGTTACAAAATACATATTAAATTAGGTAAAACTACCGGTAACTTCTTTGTACACGGATATTGTTGGGGCAAACATTGGTCTCAATATTGGCGGCCAATGTAATCTAGCTTAAATCATAATTTGCTCGCAATAAATCGTGCTCTTTAATTGTAATCTGAATGACTTGACGGTTTAATAGTATGCTCACGGATTATTCTGTAGGTAATTACTTTTCCAAATTAATATTTGGTATTCATAATTGCACCCACTACATAAACGTATTTATGTTTCATAAATAGATAATTAATGTTTTGATACTTTATTTAAAGTTCTAAGAATTCATTATGGTTTTTTACGCGTGTCCTTATATTCTTCTAATTTCAATTACGTACCAATCAAATTGATCGTGATTCAAATTTTAAAGATCAAATTAGTTTTTTTAGTAGCTCAAATTAATGTTTGTAAGTAGCTCACTTAATAATTCTATAAAGAAAATTATTATTTACTAGCTTTGGCCCGCGGCTTTGCCAGCGTTAAATTCGGGATAAGACAGTTCCCCTTTCCTAATTTGCAGGTGGCTGTCACCTGTAGTTTTTGCCCTAGCGCCTTATTTATTGTAATAGCAATGCTAAGACTTCCCTTTTTTTCCTTCTTTCTCCCTCATTTTTCACTAAAAATAGCCTTTGTCCGTCTCCAGGGTCCTAACTATCTCTGTACCAAAATTCATTAAAATCGGTTTAGCCATTTAGGCGTGAAGAGGTAGCAAACAAACTCACTTTCGCTTTTATAATATTAAGTAAGGATGTCACTTTAATTTACAGTCACTCATTTATTTCCCTATTGTTATAATTACAAAATGATCTACCAACAAACCTTGCATTCAAGCTTCACCACAAACTCTTCACTGATTACGTTCAGTTCGTTAGCCACTGCTGCATACGTAAGTGATGAACTAACCAACTGTCACTGCTTACACAACTATAACAACTTCCTAATGGATCACAAGAACTATACAGACAGATAAACGTAACCAGAGAAACCATTTTTAAAAGTACAACAGAAATAAATATTATAGTTTATAAAAAAAAACCGGCCAAGTGCGAATCGGACTCGCGCATCTAGGGTTCCCTACAAACTTATGACATAAACGGCCATATCTGTTGACTTCGTAGATTTAGAGGGGTGATTTTTACAGCTCCAAGGGACCACAGACAAGTATATGGTTTCAATTTAATATCTTAATTTCAACTTAATACCAACATGCGTTCCCCAGATAAATGGTCCTGACAGACGTCTTTCTGTCAGACAGATTGACAGACGAACAATAAAGTGATCCTTTATGGGTTCCATTTTTATCTTTTGAGATACGGAACTCTAAAAAGGAACACGCATAAGTTAGAGTATAGATTTTTATAATGCTGGTAACCTTATTTCATGGTCGATGTCAATTTGATGGACATAAATGTACAAGTACGTTGAATTTGAATGTGTTTTGTATTGTGCCAGACATTTCCAAGCTGTTTTTTGTACGAAAAAGAAAGAGATTTTTATAGCTACTATCTCACCGGTGATCATAGAGCGCCAGCACAGTAATTGGAAAAACTAACGAAACTTACCATGTATTGTCTTCCCAACTAAACATATAAAACAAATTTAAAGTTCAACAGAAATTGGGCAGTGGGTCAATTTTAAATCTAGGATTTGGATACAAATTTAGTGAGTTAAAAAAAACGTGTTAAAAACCAAAGCACCAATAATATAGCACACGATTTAAGGACACGGACTTCCTTAAACTTAGACCTGATTTAAGATCTAGATTTAATAATAATTCTGATCTAGATTATGACAGTTGAAACTTTAATAAACTGGCCAGTCACGGATCTCAACAAGGAAATCTAACAGCCGGCTAAAATAAAATGAGCACTATCAAAATTGAAGGAAAACTGGGATGTAAAACGTTTTCCTACAATCTTTTAATCGGCCTCGCATTAGCCTTCTGGAGTACATAAAATCATTACATTTTTATTACACGTCACTTTGAGAATAATAAACAGCTTCATTATAGTGAACTTTTAATGATCTATGAGGCGCTGATCGGATGTTGAAATAATGAAGAAAATAAGGATTTGGTTTTACTTAATACGAACTTCAAAAAAACGATTTATTCAAGAGGTACGGTAGATAAAAAGTTTAAGTGTTAAAGTACACTAGCGCCTGCCCGCGACTTCGTCCGCGTGACATAGTTACTTTGGGCTACTGCTAACTTTAACCCGCGTGATGATCGATAAAAGTATATCGTTCTCTCCCCTTTTCTTCCCTCTTTCTCCCCCTTTTCTCACTTTTTTTAACCCATGTCCGTCTCCAGGGTCCCAACTATCTCTGTACCAAAATGCATCAAAATCGGTTAGGCCATTTAGGCGTGAAGACGTAACAAACAAACAAACTCACTTTCGCTTTTATAATATTAGTAAGGATGACTTCTCATTATCAGTGTTTTGGGGGACTGTCTTATGTGATTTCGAAACGATGACAATACACAAAATAAAGAATAGTACACCCACATTTTCCCAGATAAGTGTTTAAGTCCCATATGATAAGGAACGAACCTAATACCATCAATCGACTCGACCAACGAGGAGTTTTACAGTAGCTATATTACAAATCAAACAAATGACTTTTAGTTTTAGACAAACATTACAAGATGGCGGCGTACTGGTTCAGGTCGGAATTTTCTTTTACACCACTCTCTAGCCTCGCGGCATCGGTATCCTGTCGCAATTTCACTATTGCTTCGGCTATTCACAAAAACATGATGGCGAATTATGTGGCAATGAAAATCTAGGAATGCTGGGATCATTGCAGTTACACGGTGTAAAAATATGTTATTTTGAAGTGGTAATTGGATAATTAGCAACTAAGTAATAGTCAGCAAGCGTGGTTTGAGACGCTTTCAAGCTAGGTGCTCCCATGACCTTAAAAATGCTAAGTCAGACTGGATGTAGGACGTGGGGAGTGTACTGTGGCGCTATTTGGGAGAGGCTGCAGTATTTTCACTAGGAATTCCTCCTGTATATATGTGTACTCAAACAGTCAGACTCAGAACAACTGCAGGCCATACAAATATTTGTTCCATCCGGAAAACTGACCCGCGATACGCAGCGGAGCCAATCGCTCAGGCAGTGCACCAACTATGTCGTTCAATACGCAATACGGCGTCTAGCTATGTTAAGTCCCATGTAATAAGGGGAAGCCTATTGCCATCATTCGGTCACGCATCCGTGACGGCTACTGAGGGGATCCTGTTGAATCTAAAAACTTAATAACACGCCCTGGGAATCGAACCTCGTATTCAACAGTTTCGCAACCAAACCAACAAACTGCCTTGTTAGTATGTGAATGTTGTGTAATTTCATTGTGAATGAAAGGATCATTTCATCCTCTTGTGTGGCTCATTGATTCTGATAAGATATCATTATAGTACGGATACTGTTATCATTATAATAAAGAATTCAGCTAATCATAACCTGACTAACCTGACTCTTAGTCAGGTTATACTACCTCACATGACGCATAACTCTCCGATTAAAGAAATAATTGACTTATGGCTGGGCGGAACTTTTATCGGTGCTCGCTACTTAATACAAATGCTCGTTATTGGCGACCTGGGCTAGGTCACCGGCAGATCACCTCGAACATAATACTTAGAAGCCTCTAATACGGTCCAATTAACACTATCGTGTAACATACGCTGTTGTAGCGATGTGAGGGCTGTCAGGAATTTTGATTAGGAGTTTTCCAGAGTAATATAGGAAATTTAAAGTTAGTGGTATGGTTAGGTATCCACAGCGATGAAACTTGGGAGGGACCTCGAGGGACCTCGACGTTGAATTTAAAAGACGTTACATAAAACCATTGATGACCAGTGAAGTTAAAAATGCAAAAGAGTTATTTCCTAGAATCTCGCCTATTTAATTAGGAGTTATGATGGAATAAAGAAACTTACATACATACATGAACCCTGAAAACATAACACTCCTTTTTAGGGGCAGTCCGTATAAAATAAGTAAGATTCTAGGAAATAATAACACATCATCATCATCATAATACTAGCGCATCATCAAAATTACACAGACAGACAAAGGTGTAGTAGTACTGTACTTACCTACATCCATATGTCGCTAGTTATGTTTGAATCCCATGTAATAACAACAACAAAGTGATCTCCACTTTGTTGCCAGTCGCTCTGTCTGGCAAGACCCTTTATCTCGGTAACGGGTCGGGGTATCGAGTTGAAATTAAAACCATACACTCATATGGTGCCCTGAAGATATGAAAAAACCAAACACTCTAATTCTACGCAGTCAACAGATATGGCCATTTATGTCAAAAGTTTGTACGGAGCATCGGGTCATCTGGGCAGAACACCTAGATTGGTAAGAGAAGCAATCGAGATTACTAAATATAGGAACTTCGATGGATTTCAACTGTCGAAAGCCTAGATTCCAGTGGTTCGATTATGTGGAAACCAAAAAAAGTGCCGAAAAATGTTCGCGGCTGGATACAGTGAGTTTAGTGTGTCGAGAATAAAATTGAATTGTGAGTGTAAGTGGTAGCGGTACCGAATGTAAATAACTAACCAAGAAGAGGATAGATCGTTTTGTCTGCTTATAAACAACCGTGGTCATTACATATGCAACTGCACCGAAATATCGAATAATCAAAACAAAAAAAAATATGGTTTTATTGTTTAAAATTTTATAAGTAATAAGAGTTGATAATAATAATTGCTGGGCAACCCTACACACTGTATGCTCCAAATCAGTCTATTTGCGTTTACGTTTACCTACCGTTAACTGAAATAACGTTAGTACTAACTTAACCTTCTTTTTTATTTATTTACGTATCCGACTTTACAGTTTTGGAGACCTTAGCCATGATTCTACAGTTAGACACTTCAGCAATGTCACGATATTGTGACATTGCCTTTTAAGGTGAAAACCACCTGTATAGCCCCTCCCCCTCCTTTTTTGTGGATGGGAAATCATACAAAAACTTCCCCCGCTCTAGGCGGAGCGAGGGGGAGTGTCAGGCTAGTGCTGACTAAAAAACCCACCCATGTTCCTTCTAATGCCCTTAATGTTTCGCGGGCCGCAATAGCTCTTTCGAAAAACCCGCAACCCCGACAGGCGATAACCCTGGCAGACCCCTCTGCTTTGCTGACATCTCTTTTAGGCGTGCGTGCAACACTAATGCGCCGCCGACACGGCCTGCCATCACTGAACGGACAGACAGTGAGCTACCCATTGCTTACCGTCCACAGGCCCGCATCTACGCAACCCCTCCCAACCTCCAATATATTATTGGAGTTTACTCCTTAAGAATCGATTTTCATATAATAAGGCGCCCGGTATGAGAAAAATGTGAGGTGTAAAATCTACTGATGAATGACCTTGAATGACCTCGTTACGTTTTTGGTGCACATGCACCTATAGTGTTTTTGAATATTACTAGATGGTGCTTTATGAAATTTGTCGTCCGTCAGTGATATTTTTGTACTTAAGGAGTAAACTCCAGTCGTGCGTCGGAGCTGACACACACTTTTTTTACGTTTTTTTCTTGAATTGGGAGGGATTGTATCGACGATTTTAACAGTTATAATTTGGTAAATACAAACAACATGTTACTGTCGCGAATCATATTTTGTTGAACAAAATCTTGACGGTGCGTTGTCCTGAAAATTTGAATTTCGAGAAGCCTGACAAAGATCAATCAGCCTTTGATTATGTCGCTTTTCTAATTCTTTAGAGGCGATGACTTTTCTTAATAAGCGACTTCAAGAAAAGTAGGCGGTTCTCATTTCGAGTGTATTTTTTTTTGTATGTTTGTTGAGCGATTTCAACCAGTAAACTCAAAAAAGGCTAGGCAGAGTTGTACTAATAGAACATCCATATTTCAGCAGTTTTTTTTTTAACTTTGAATTTTTCCTGTACCGTGGTTGCGTTTAAAAACATTAAAACCCACATACACAAACGGCCGGACTCGAAACAGCTATTTGTAAGCAATACAAATATTTGTTCCATGCTAGGATCGAACACGCGACTCGCAGCGCAGCAGTCGATCGCTCAGCCACTGCGCCAAGCATGCCGTCAAAATTCTGTAAATGTCCCATTTACTTATTAAATGGGTCAAGGCAAGACAAGGGCGACACTATCCGTAGTTCAGCCAAATATTGTCAACTGCTTTTCGTTCATGGTTTTAGTGGTAAATCTACAACCATTGCACTACACGCACAACGTTACACCTGTAATCCCCCAAGAGGCAGGCAGAGGTGTACCAAGCAGTACATTTCGCCAATTATGTTATTTGTGTAGTTAATCAATGCACACATTGAATACAATACAACAAGTGAACATTTCATCCATACAGGCAAATATTTTTAGCCTACATTCACAGCATGCAATGACATAGATATAGACCCATCTTAAGGTATTAAACCGTCCCGTGGTAGCATTAACCCACATAGGCAGTACATACCCCAAATCAACAGCACCATCTAGAAAATTCCAAACCCACAGAGACCTCGTCTATTCTAGAGCGTAATTTAGCAATAACGATTACACTCCGCACATCCTTCACAAAAGGAGCTAATAGGACTAGTGATGTGAGTCACGTGACTCGACAAATTGTCGGGTCACATGTCATGGTACAATTGAGAAAGGTAATTCAGTGAGAGAAGATCAATTTTCACGTGATCATCATCGATTTGGGTCAACTGTAATTCGCAATAAACATTGAACATTTCGCAATTTGTTCTTGGTACTGAAAATGGTCCTACTGGATATACCTATATATTTTTAATACTTTGCCCCACACTGGGAATTTCTCCTGTATGCGGGTTGCGTTTACAAATATTTAAACACAGATACACAAACAGCCAGACCCGGAACAACTACCTGTCGGATACACAAATATTTGTTCCGTGTGGG
The DNA here is from genome assembly GCA_905475445.1 of Ochropleura plecta. NCBI lineage: Eukaryota > Metazoa > Arthropoda > Insecta > Lepidoptera > Noctuidae > Ochropleura > Ochropleura plecta. The sequence continues at coordinate 11,057,757 of FR997731.1, read as the reverse complement.
AATCAAAACCGCGACACGCAGAGCAGCGGTCGATCGCTTAACTCTGCGCCAACCGAGTCGTATATTGTTGGTCTTTTAGTCCAAAGTGTTGTGCGCAAATAATATTCCATTATGTATGGTGATTGAGCACGACACCACTGTAGGTTAACGCTTGCCTATGGGATGAACTTACGGGAAAGCGTACAGCAGTTCAGGTTACGATAAAATCGGGAGAATCACTTTCAATGCTTGTACTTACATATAAGGTCAACATATCACCGACACAAGCTTCAACCCACTGCCCACCAGGTTAGGTGGGTTCCGTACCTCAAAAAGAAAAAAGCGGAACCCTTATATGATCACTTTGTTGTCCGACTGTCTGTCTATCAAGACCCTTTATCTCGAGATCGCGTGGAGGTATCAAGTTGAAATAAAATAACAAAACCCTATGCTCAATTCTATGGTTCGTTTGTGCTGTGAAAAAATCAACCCCTTTAAGTTTACGCAGTCAAAAGATATGGCTGTTTATGTGTCAAGATTGCACGAACCCTCGAGACGGTTGCTTGGCTTGCGGTTTTTTTAATTCGGATCTAGGTTTTTTTTTTAAACATACAATTATTATTCCATATTACAACCAGGCTAAGACATCGCGTAATTGCAGTAACATTATTGATATTGCTAACAAGATGCCCGTCTTGCTCTTACCACATTCGCGGAAATAATTTTTATATCTCATTCAATACGAAATAGAAAAAGAAGCGTGGATCATTGAAATTATGGATAAGTATAAACGTAGTTGCTCCACATGGCCCCAATCTCAGGCACGTAGTGTCGGCATCGTGCGCAGCTCCTTCCTGCTTTCCTCGTAATTACCCACATTTTCTAAACTTGCTTACTTGCTGGCTTCATCGATACGAGTATAAGCTGTTCGGTAGCGACTAGTAGGCCTTTATCCCCATGTCACTCCTCGCCTCGCCACGTAAATGAAAATATATATTTTAGAATGTACTGCTAAAGGTTTAGGCAAAACTAATGAAAGTGACATTTCTAAGTTTACAATGATAGAAAAGTCAAACATTACTTCAGTTATAAAAAATCTTTTTGTCAATTTTGTCACTAAAAGTATGCAGTTCCAAAAGGCGCTGCTTTCAAGCAAAAAATAATCTGTGTCAAACTAGATACATTTATTTTAGTTCTAAGTTTTTCCGGCTGCAAAATAGGTCGGTTGAAGTGAAGAAACACTTTGAAAGTGACATCCTTGTCTATGCACTAACCTATCATTTTTAGGTGACCTCTATACAGGCTTTTGTTTCATTCTGTGACCTTCATACAGGAAGTAAGAAGGGGTAGGTGACCTATCTCCTTGTAACAGAAGACCTCGATGTTTATATTTGGCAGATTGCTATCAGAATTTCTTCTGAGAAGTCATCGTGTTTATGACGACGGGGAAACACACCAAGGTTTGTTATTATCGCGTACTACCAAGGAGTATGCGTAGGCGGCAAAGTTGTTAAATCTTGTAAGTGCGCAAAGGAGGTCTTTTTTTATTGCTATTCGTTTTTCAAAAAGTCAAGACGACAATAATTATTAGGATGCATGACAGTTGATGCCGCTACGTTTAACCGGAGGATTTCTCTTTCAATGGTGAATAAGCCTGAGAAAGTGTCAAAAAGATGATGGTTATATGAATTTAAGGCACACCAAAAGGAAAAATTAATATAAAAGTTGTAAGAATCGGAATTTAGGCGGGAAGATGATTCATACTATTTGAATGCAGTAACTACGTAATTCTAACTCAAACTCATAGCATGTATATCAATTAGACCATTACAGGCACTTTTGAATGTCAAGAAACAAAATAATGAAGCTACAGTCCCGGTCACAAGGCATAATAACTTGTGAAAGTACTGTAGTTGGCTAAAGCGAGTACCTATTTTAAAAGAAAATCAACCAATCCGAATTTGACCACGCCGGTCAGTTCGGTTTGGTTGATTTCGGCAGCGGGACCGTATGGGCCGATTATCCTCATTCACCTAAGCCTTAAAAGAACGCGTGCGCAATGCAAACTCCAATCTGATGCAATGAACTAAGTTAAGGAGTCCGGTAGCAACACGTTAGCGAAGGTCGCAGGTTCGTTGTCACGCAGCTAATTTATCAACATCTTGATTCGAAAGGATTGAAAGGAGATCAGAGGTAAGGTCACAAGACCAAATAAATCTATGTTGTTCACGTTTCAAGTAGATATATTTGTAAAATTTTGTCACTGATCCGAATCACCGTTACCTAGGTATGAGGGCTGGAAGATAATCATGATGTTTACCCGACAGCTTAATGTGTTTATCAGACTAAGTATGTGTAACTATGTTTCTTCCTTTGTGGCGCTCTAGAAACCAATTTCAACTCTTCATTAATGGCTTTTGTGGACGAGAGCCACTCTAGAAACCAAAAGCGTGCACCGATTTTGATATTTTCACTCTTTAGTGACATGACAGTAATCAAAATTTAATATGGCGACCACCAGTACCACCTTTTTATTTTCATTTTTTTTGAGGGACATTTATAAATTTATTGTTACACATATGCCAGTCCCATAAGTGGGGTATTTATCATTAATGGACGTCTTGTAACATTTTAATTTTGAATTATTACAACAATTTGAAGTCAGTTAGCAACCGTTCTTATCACTTAAGTTTTTATTCGATTTTCAAATGTATTTTTGCACATTGTGCGCTGATTGTGGTCGTGTTTAAAAATAAGTTTGAACGCAACAAGGTATTTTTATTGAATTAAAAACCTGTGTGCTACTGCGGTTCACCAAATTCCACTTCTCGTTCTATCTCGTTAAATATGAGATTACAAATTAAAGCTTAAATAATTAACATAGACTTGCCATCTGAAGCTAGTAACATTTCTTATCGTAAAAGTTAACTTGTTTCAATTAACTTATAACAAACTAGCAGTCTAGCAAGCACTCTACTTGATGTTTGCTAAAAACAGATTTTGCATGTAATCTCGTTAAACCTCTTTTATAGAACAGGCTTGACTTGTAATTGAGTGCAAATCTTAAGTACTCGATCACTGACAGGCTTCACGTCAAATGGTAAATACTTGCACTTACACCATCGTACGTAGCCGTTTTTGCTACAGTTTGCTGGCAAGATTTGCTGATTTCCAAACTGGGGAGGCAAAACGCCTCCTACCGTAGTCTCTACGCTGAAGTCGTGCAGTCCATAGCCCTTTACGGGGCCCCGGTGTGGGCGCGTTACTTGGGGCGGCGTGCCACCCACTGCTTGAACGCGCCCAAAAAAGGTGGTAGCCATGAGGCTGATCCGGACCTACAGCACGATCTCCGGCGACGCAGCAAGCCTTTTTGCCGGATTGCCACCGCGGGATCTGCAAGCGATAATCCTCGCGCACCTGTACGAGTGGCGTGCAGTTTTTTTTTAAGTTTTTTATTCAGGATTGTTACCGTAGCAGCCCAAAGGCAATTTTGTATAGAGTAATTAGTGTGTTTCATGAGATTCTGGGTTCGATTGAGATCGATGTAGATCCAGGATATTGTTATTGGTTTATTCTATCAGGAATTTCTGATTAACAGCCACGGAGTCACAAACCTATTAATGGCCGGTTGATGACAACAATAGGTATACCTTTGCCGAACCCGTCGGACAACTTATTATGTTATGTGAAATGTATAAATGGCAATAAGGCTGCCCCTAAGGGTCTTTAATAAACTGGCCGAATGTGGATGTGCCATCACACAATTTACTGTTATGAACACTGCATACCATTTCGGGTAATATTAACATGGTAGGTATTATGTTGTGACAAAAACCAAGGCAATTTCAGTGTTACAAAATTATTCCCATAAAAAATATTGTGAAAAGTCGTCTTGCCATATAAACCATACCTTCTATATCATGTGTCAGTTTTACTGCTGTGAAATTAAATATGGGTGTAACTACATGAATAAATATGAAAGAAATTGATGAATAAATGAATTTATGACTTAAACCAAACTCGTTAATGGCCTCATAAAGCAATCTTGTCGGATCCTAAAGCAGAATCTTGTCATCTTGTACAAATTATGATGATACATTTTAGGCTAGCTTTTTATGTTCATTGTCCATCACTGACACTGTAATAAATTACTTATTTGCGGACGTCATTTAAGCAAAGATGACCTTTAAGTACACAAAAAGTGACTGCACTCACTTGTTTTTTGTATATTTCATGATATCATGGTGACAGTTGTATTTAAAAAAAACCGGCCAAGAGCGTGTCAGGCCACGCTCAGTGTAGGGTTCCGTAGTTTCCCGTCCGTCACAATAAGTGTTCTTTACCACGGTAGGTCATGAAAACACGGAAAATCTTAACATCGACTTTTAAAAAATTGACGTCATTACGCAACGCCATCTATCGAACCATTTATGAACTGGTTTTTACCTTAACATTTTGATGGTGTTAAAAAAATTAATTTTAGTTTTGTTCTAAATTGCCTTAGCATGTTTCTTGATAGAAGTTTTATGTAGTTATAAGATACCGCCAATGCCAAGGAGAGACCAACCGAACAATTCGGTAATACCCGATCCAATGTAATAAGTACCTACAGCGCCATCTCTGGGTTACTAATTAATTGGGTTACTAATTAATACAAAGACGTGCAAGAAGTTTTCGGTGGTAATTTTGGATTGCGAGAACTGATTTCAATAATTCTTTTTTTGTTTGAAAAAAGATACGTTCAGGATAATAAAATATGTAAACGAAGTTAAAAAAAATGCTTGCATATACGATTATACTACAAACTTAGTCCATAAATTATTTTGTACAACTTTTTGTCTTTTTGTACAAAAACTGTTGTGTCAATCAAGTTCAAAATAATTTTCCTAGAAAGTCCTTATAAAGTTCTACTTTTCAGTTTTTTTTCATATTTTCTAAACTTATGGTTCAAAAGTTAGAGGGGGGGGGACACATTGTTTTTTACTGTTGGAACGATTATTTCCGAAATTATTGACATTATCAAAAAATGATTTTAGTAAACCCCTATTCATTTTTAAATACCTTTCTAACAATATATCACACGTTAGGATTGAAATTAAAAAAAAAATCACTTCCCACTTTACATATAGGGTGGCTACCCTAATAAAACATTTTTTTCCATTTTTTATTTTACCACTTTGTCGGCGTGATTGATATACATATTGGTACCAAATTTCAGCTTTCTAGTGCTAACGGTCACAGAGATTAAGCGAGGACGGACGGACAGACAGACATGGCGAAACTATAAGGGTTCCTAGTTGACTACGGAACCCTAAGAACAGCATGTTTCTGAAAGGTGTGGTTGCATTTCAAGGTGTTTTTCAGACCATCCAAGTTGACAACTTTCTCTTTGCAAAGTATCATAAAAAACACATCCAGGAAGTATTGAAGTTTTGAAGAAGAAGAGCTTGCTGCCTTTTTTGCGGATGGGAAATCATCAAATAACTTCCCCTGAGAAGTGTCAGATTTGTAATGACTTAAACCCAACCATATTCCTTCTTTTGCCCTTATGTTCTAGAGCCGCGGTATCTCTTTCGAACAACCCACAACGAGTTCACTGCCTTAACGTAGAGAAAAACTTGCAATCCTTACTAATATTATAAAAGCGAAAGTGAGTTTGTTTGTTACCTCTTCACGCTTTAATGGCTTAACCGATTTTGATGAATTTTGGTACAGAGATAGTTGGGAACCAGGAGACGGACATAGGCTAATATATATTTTTATAAAAAGTGGGTTGTGAGGGAGAAAGAGGGAAGAAAAGGGAAAACTTAGCGTTGCTATTACAAATCAATAAGGCGCAAGGGGAACTGTGTTACCCCGAATTTAACGCGAGCGAAGCCGCGGGCAAAAGCTAGTTTAATTAAATAAAAATAAAACCTTTATATGCAACTAGCTGCGCCCTGCGAATGCGCGTGGTGATAGAATATACAATATACCTTTATGAATTATAGCCCATGTGTTATTCTGATGTACATAAGCTAAGTTTCATTAAAATCCATTCAGTAGTTTTTGCATGAAAGAGTAACAAACATCAATAAATAGAATTTCACGTTTATAATATTAGTAAGAAGGAAGGATATGAGTAGGATATTTTCATAATTTATTCATATCCATAGGTAGATACTGAGTATGCTTGTTGTAAATAGTGTAATAGTATTTTCAATAAAAAAAAATCGACGTAATTGTTTTTCGTTCACTCCGCGAACGCTTGCTCTGTGCCGCAGATGTCAATTTTCGTGATTGCGATGGTGGTCTCATAATACATAATAACCTTCTCACCATCAACTTCCCTCTATTTTTAAAGAAACATCCATGAGTCTTCAAGACTAAACAAAACGTTACAAGCTCACACCTTAAAAATCAGTATGTAAAACACGGATTTCTTGTAAAATTGGGCAACATGTTTTAGATGCATGACACGCTCGTCTTCGTGTTCACCATCATCTGACCGCAGACTGCAGATTTTAACTTTTTATTCGTTGTAACGAATCTCCATCACTATTTAACGTTGGATGTGAAAATAAGCATAATATTTACATTACATAAAATCACGTTTCCTAATCGAAGGGTTAGGGAGAGCTTTAACTAACAGTACAACCACATTTCGCTAGGTATTTTTAAGTCCCATGTAATAGGGGGCGAGCCTAATGCCAGCCAAGCAGAAATCCTGACTCTGCTACTAAGAAATTCATATAGGAAAAAATCAATAACGACTTCAAAATCGAACCGAAATTTAAAAGAAAATGCACAATATTAACGTCTACGTCTGGCTCATTTTAAGAATTTTAACGTGATTTATATTATTACTAGCTGTGCCCAGCGGTTTCACCCGCTGCTCAGGTCCCCCTTTTCACTTAAGGGTATTGAAAAATAGTAGCTGATTCTCAGACTTATTGAATATGCATAAAAAAATTCATAAGAATCGGTTGAGCCGTTTCGGAGGAGTATGAGAACGAACATTGTGGCACGACAATTTTATATATAAGATGATTCTGTTGAAGTATGTAGTTTAGGCCCTCTGATCGGCAAATATACAAAATGATACTGGTTATTTTCAAAAATGGATACTTGTAACCAACATCTTCAGCCGGCAAAGCAATATCAAAAACTGATGTCCTCGTGTAAGATGCAATGTTCGAAGAAATCTGATCTTTCCCAACTTTACGTAGTTTTGTAAAGTTGCAACGTGATCACAATATAAAAGAAAATAAAATAACTCATTTTACACATAAGTCATTTCACACAACATGGCGTGTTACTCAGAAAATTAAACAAGAAACTGAACAACATCATTTTAAAATATAGACTGTGGCTGAGCAAAACTTTTATTTTATAAAACTATTCTATAAACACAATGACCAAGCATAATAAAAAACAAGGTAAAAATACATAATAAATATTGCAAAGATCATAGCAAAAACAAAACTGATAAGTCATATCATATGACAAGCGACGGCAGAATAAACGCGAGCATCTGAAAGTTTGTCGCGGGAAACGCTTCGGGCGTCGGGAGCAGAGACATGTGTCTGTCGACGGTGAGCAATAGGTAGCTCACCGTTCGTCCTCAAAGAGTTGTCAACAAAGCAGAGGGGCCCGTACCACTGCCTGCTGGGGTTGCGTTGTTAGAAATAGATACCGCGGCCCCGGAACACAAAGGGCAAAAGAATAAACGGATGGATTTTAGTCTAAACAAGGTCTTCTTTCTACTCGGTCTAGAGCGTGACAGGTAATTTGATGATTTTGTTCAGTAAAGTTACGTAATATGGACTTTTTTGCTTATGGAAATAAGTTAACAGTTTCTTTGTAAAAAAAGGGCAGGATTTTGGAGTTTCCTCTTAAGAGCGCAGCGTTACGATATTTTGAATGGCGTCGCCTTGTGGGGTTAATATTTTCACAGCTTTAAGGGACCATAGACTTGAGGATATGGTTTTAACTACAACTTGATACCCCTTCTCTCTTTTCGAGATAAAGGGTCTTGATAGACAAAGAGAGAGACAGACACCCAAAGTGATCCTATAATTGTTCCGTTTTTTCGTTTTTACACACACACGTGGAAAATAACTTTTCGGTAGTGGGTTTTGTTTGCAAAAAAGTTTTCTTAGAAGTGGCCCAATGCCTCTTTAGTTGTGGTATGACGGTATTTCACTCAAACTCTTATCGAATATTCATTTCCCATTGTTACTAAAAGGTATAAACATATACACTAGAACATAAAATATGTAGCATAAAAGAATAGGTACTCATAATTTACCTGAACCTCCTCCTTTTTTGAAGTCGGTTAAAAGTATCTGAAGGTTATGAAACTAATTATACGAATAATTACTTAATACAATTAACAATAAACCCAACGATAACGAATTGGTTCTATATAGACAAGTGTTTGAGACACGACCATCATAGGGAGACACAACGGAACAATTATTTTAGAACAAGTCTCAGTACGTTGACAGTTCAGGCTATTTTGGTTTACTATTATTACCTTCTCAAAGTATCAAGTCAATACTAAGTTACTGATCACAATTTTATTGTTGTTGTAAGGAAATTAAGATGTGTACATATTTGCTTTACAAGTAATACATGATTTGACATTGAGCTGTATAGTGTCAAGCATTACATAACCTACTTAATTATTTTATCGTGTCGCTTTTTTTGCGGACGGCAAATCGTCAAATAACATCCCCCGCCCCCGCTCTGGGTAGAGCGGGGGGGAGCGTCAGACTTATAGTAGCTAAGGCCCACCCATGTTCCTTATTTTGCCCTTTATGTTCCAGGGCCGCGGTATCTGTCAATCGTGATGCTTTCAATAAGAGTTTATGACGGTACGGTTGGCGCAGTGGTTAAATCATCGAACTCGAACGGAAATAAAATTTGTGTGACAGACAGGTAGGGCCGTTTGTGCAGTTGCAGTTGAATACTTTAAAATTAAAAAAAAAATACCAAGTGGGTTTTCCGTCATCATCGACATATAGCTGAACATAGCTTTTCCAATCTCGTGCCTCAACAACAATCATACAGATATTACCTAACAACCCTGTGTAGATCATAATTTTTTATTCTGAAATGCTATTATTTTAGACGATTTCAATCAAAAATAGATGGTCAAGATTCTTTTATCTACTGAGGGTCGAAGATCAGCCAATCAAGGATGATTTACTGAGTGAAGTTTACACGCAAGGACGAATACATAATTCATATTTTATGCATTGAAATTGATACCGCCATTGATAAGGAATTTCTCTTCAACGCTCAGCCAAGTACAATGATTTATCATAAATGTAATTTATTGGGAAACCTTATTGATATTTATTAAAACTTTTTGTTAAAAATTAAAACTTTGCTATCGGACTGTAGAAAATATCATGGAAGATTCTATATGTAGTAAGAGGTAGGGATTCTCTAAGTATATGTAGATGGATAGTTTGTGTATGGTTTAGATGCCATTACAACCCTTCAGTTCAAGGAACAGGTAAACAAACAAGGCCTGTTTCGAATTCTGCATATTCTCTTCTTGGATTTCAACTTAACATTCTAAACAATTACTTAAAGCCTTATTTTGCAAAATGTACTAAAGTATTTGTGTCAAGAAATGCGCGACATAACTGTTTCTTTATTGATTCTCTTGAATATTGCACAAGCACAAGTAGTAACTCGAATACACGTGTTTCAGAATGAAGACTAACTGACCTAAAAGGTAATACGGGATCTCTTTTGTACAGTAAAGTGACGTAATATGGACTTTATTGCTTATGGAAATAAGTTAACAGTTTCTTTGTAAAAAAAGGGCAGGATTTTGTAGTTTCCTCTTAAGAGCGCAGCGTTACGATATTTTGAAATGGTGGCATTTTGTTGCGAGTGTACGGTCGCAAGTGTCAATCACCCAAATTAGTCTATTGCAATCTACTGTTTGACGGATTTTTCCATAGTTGCACCACCTATTAGACATTATTCGAATTAGAGCCGTTCTATCGAAGCAACCTATTATTGACAAAGAAAATCTATTTAGGTGGGGATTCATAGATGACTCTGCCATGAAGTGTCATTGTGGTGTTGACCCACAAACGATAAGACAGTTCATATCGTTACCTGCCTGTCCTGTTGTTTGCACATCACAAACTAGTACCCAAAGTTTGGTCTGATTCAATTTAGATTGTCATCAACACACTTTTTTTATTTTTTTGTGGATGGGAAATGATCAAAAAACTTCCCCCGCTCTGGGCGGACTGTTAGACTTTTACTGTCTTAAACCCGCCCATGTTCCTTCTTTTGCCCTTCGTTTTCCGGGGCCGCTTTCGAGCAATCCACAACCCCGGCTCAACAACTAGTATTAGTTTCTGTATGAATATAGCAATCAAAAGATTACATAAAACGGAAGTAAAATTTTTATTTCGTATCTTTTAAAATACAATATATTTTTTTATAATAAGCAACTCTGAATGCTGAACAAAAATTTAAATGGCAAATATAACAAATAATCTAATTAAACAATCAATTACTTATTTAAACATTTTTCTTCTCCGTTCCATTCACGAAACCACCGACAATCATTTTATCAAAATAATAAAATCATTCGGAAATTATTTTAGTTAGTAAGGTTTCGGAAGTATGTTGATGGTTATTTTGCAGTTTTTCTCTCTCAAGTTCTTAAGATTAAATTCTCAATCAAACCAACACAACTGATAAAAGTGTCTCATCTGAACCACAACCATAAAAACGGTTAAATAACTCAGAAATTTAATTTCTTCCATGTTTTTTAAAGCTGAATATAAATTTAACGAAATACGTAATAGAAACCATTCATATAACAAAAGCTTTCTAAAACAAACATTGGAAATCATTATGAAAATATTTTAGTCTTACTTAAAAAAACGCTGTCCTCACTCCTGTATTTCTTGTTTTTATTTTACTGAGTAATACCCTCTCAAACAAGCGAAGTTTGTTTAACGTTTTTTTTTAAACCTTCGCGCGACAAAGTGTGCACACGGGTGCAAAGTTTACATACATTGTTACCCTACATTTTTGTAAACAATCGTGCAAAGTTTCTCATCAACTCCAACGTCTAAAGTCACTTAAGAAGACTATTATTATGGTAGCTTTCACATCTTCTTATGTATTTATTTATCTGTGATATATTGTATTCGTAAAGGTAGGCGGGTCAAGGTGCATTTGATTATCAGTACTTATGTAACGTTATGTCATCGTAACACTTACATAACGTGTTAGATTTGACTTACTTATAATGGTAATAAGTTAGCTTGCGAGGAACGTTTATTCATTGTAACTTGTTATACGATGCATCAGCCATGTTTTATTCATAGCTTACTTAAAATATTTGTTATGTCACTAATTAGAATCGAATTCTACGTTGAGACATGGTTTACGATGATAACGTAGATGCAACAGAAAACTGGTTGGAATACCTGTAGATAATCGCCGCGAAGACTTTTTTTGCGGACGGGAAATCATCAAATAACTTCCCCCGCTCTGGGCGATGCGGGGGTTGTGTCAGATTTGTACTAAGACCCACCCATGTTCCTTCTATTGGTGGCCCTGGCAGACCCATCTGCTTTGCTGACATCTCCTTGAAGCGCGCTTGTAATCTCCACCCAGAGCGGGGGAAGTTCTTTAAGGATTTCCCGTCCGCAAAAAAAAACCTACTGATAGCGTACTGCCTATTTAGATAAATGGTTGGCCATTTGGCTAATTTTAGGTCCATTACAACCTTTTATACCTTATTTTGCTTCCGCGAAGTACAATGTAAAACTATGAATTATTTTAATTATAACAGCATACAATTTGTACTTCAAATGAGCTAAGATGTCAGGCAACTGGTTTCTTTGTTTATTTGAATAACTTGCATTTATAGAGGACCAGTCAAAAGATCGAGAATAATCGTTGACGTAAGCTCATAGGTACGAATATTGTTTTATCTTATCACAATCAACATAGCCTTTGCACGTCTGTGGTCAGTTCTTTCTGAACGTAATATTCATGTCGAGGTAGGTATACTCTCGTACTCCCGTATAATTAGTGCTAATACAAACAAGAGCGAGCCGGACTCGCGCACCGAGGGTTCCATACACCATAATTTGTGACATAAACGGCCATATCTTTTGACTGCGTAGACTTAAAGGGTTGATTTTCACAGCACAACGGGACCACAGTATTGAGTATATGGTTTTCCACGCGTTCTTGAGATAAAGGATCTTGACAGACAGACAGACGGATTCATTCCATTTTTTTTTCCTTTTGAGGTACGGAACCCTCAAAAAATCCTGAGCCTGACAGATAAACTTATAGAAGTTATAGGTACTCTCTCGATCTCATCATCTGCCTAGCCTTTTCCCAACTATGTTGGGGTGGGCTTCCAGTCTAACCGGATGCAGCTGAATATCAGTATTTTACATGGAGCGATTGCCTATCTGACCTCCACAACCCAGTTAATACTGGGTAATACGATACCCCTTGGTAAGACTGGTTGTCAGACTTTCGGAACAAGTACTAAGGTACTCTCTCGATCTGGTAAGAAGCAATAAACTGAGAATTTTTTTTAAAGATCATGCAAGATTTTTGTCAGATTTTGCAAAAGTTTGTGTGTGGTATTCTGAACTATTCTGTAATGTTGGCTTACTCCCACGGGGAAATGTGTTAATTATAGAGCCTTTATGTGACCTCAGTAAGTGCGAATTTTACATAAGCCTTCTAACAATGACGTCAATCGTACAAAGTAGACATTGCCTTTAATAATATTGAAAATGAAAACATAATAAAATTGTGTACATGGGAGTCTTTAGTACCGTACGAGTAGAAATCCATGGCCTACTGATTTCTGTAGTCATAATAATGTCATTAATTTATACTTATAGGTCTTATTAGCTGTTGCCCGCAGCTTTGCCCGTGAGAACGTTGTTTATCCCAAGGGAACATAGTACTGGGAATAAAGTAGTCCAGAATACTACCGTAAATTCATGCAATACTAGTAGATTTATCTCATGGAAGTCCTATTAGGAACTTGCATCTAAAGATTACAGAACTGACAGTTCAGTTTTTTTTTAACTTTTCTCCATTTTAGGAATTTCTTCTGTATCGTGGGTGCGTTTACAAACATATAAACTTACATACACAAACAGCCAGACCCGGAACAACTATCTGTAGGCCATACAAATATTTGATCCGTGCGGGTATCGAACTGCGACACGTAGCGCAGCAGTCAAACGCTTAGCCACTGCGCCAACCGTGTCGTCGAATTAATACAATGGTGACAAGCCTAGTAGCTTTATCATAAACTAGCCTTTGCCCGCGGCTTCGCTCGCGTTAAATTTGGTATTACACAGTACCTGCTACGTGCAGTTTTAGCCCATGCGCCTTATTGATTTGTAATAGCAACGCTGAGTTCTCCCTTTTCTTCCGTCGTTCTCCCTTATATCCCATTTTAATAAAAAATAGCCTATGTCCGTCTCCGGGTTCCTAACTATCTCTGTACCAAAATTCATCAAAATCGGTTGAGCCATTAAAGCGTGAAGAGGTACAAACAAACTCACTTTCGCTTTTATAATATTAGTAAGGAAGTAAGGATGATCCAGCCAAGGAATAGCGTTCTTTCTGTTCCATTCTGTTCCACCGCCTTCCTATCCAACACCTACGTCCTAAAAGGATCCCCATGCGCAATGTTTAGGCTCCTAACACTTATAGTTTCTGAGATTTCGTGATGAGTGAGTCAGTGATTTTCTCTTAAGTATATATATTTATATATTTACATTCATATGCCACTGCTTCTATATATTGTTATGAGAGAACCATCGAGAGAACACTGCAATTTGCGTCATCCGTAGAGTAATTAAACATTAGAGCTAAATCATTTGTACATAATTTCACGCCGCTTATTCCGTCATCATCATGTATATACCATCACGCCGGTAATTCTCAAATAGTTAGGATGCGGTGTAGGTGAATAGGGGTTATCTATGCGTCATGTTCGTGAATGTCACTGTTAATGACAGTCGTTACAGGAAGTCAGTGGTTCGAAAGTCTGACAACCAGTCTTACCAAAGAGTATCGTATTCCCAGATATTAACTGGGTTGTGAAGTTCAGATAGGCAGTCGCTCCATGTAAAATACTTGTATTCAGTTGAATCTGGCAAGACTGGAAGCTCGAATCACATGTAAATGGGGGCGAGGTTATTGCAGGGAATTGAACTCGCCTCGACAACTAAACTAGTCATTTCTAGCACAAGAATTATACGACCATCAACTTTACCCAACTACGGCGCCGCAAAAAACAGGGATACGATTTACAAATAAGTTTCCAATAGAAGCCAATAGGTACTACAATATTTAGCCATCCATTTAGGTATTGCTTGCTGCCAGTGAAAACGGGCACAAGTTATGTTTAATGGCAGCTTTAAATAATTGTCTTTGCTCTGATTAAGGTACTTAACTGATAAACAGATTAGACTTTATTTTCTTCTAGCACTTTGATCTTATTTTATGCCAAGTAATAATATCATACCATACTTAGCCTATTATTAGGATCATACATTACTTAACTATAAAGTATAACTAGTTTATAATAAGCAGATCCTGGATAGTACCTAATGTGGATGTTAACCTCGAAATCACACTGCAATTTATCGCTTGATTGCAACACCCACCAATCTTCTACACCTGCAAATTAGTTCACTTCGATTACTTCGACATTTACAATAAAGTTTTTTATAGGCATTAATCAGAGGTAATCACTTTATTCTACCATAAATTATAACTAAAGACTTGGATTTGATTTCCATATGTACCTACATCAACATTTCAGCCTACCACTGCTGTTTTTTTTTTACTAAAACCCACCCATGTTCTTTCTTTTGCCCTTTATTTTTTGGGGCCGCGGTACCTATCTCTTTCGAACAACTCGCAACCCCGGCAGGTGGTGACCCTAGCAGGCGGCTCTGCTTTGCTGACATCTCTTTATGGCGCGAGTAAAACACGAAAGCGCCATCGACACAACCTGTCGTCACTCTGGACATAGGATTCGCTTAATTTTCGAAACAGTGGCGACTCCCAGAAAACTACACCACGTTATCTGTCCATCTGGTGGGGGGCTATCCCACGCTACGTTTCGCAGTACGTTGGCGCCACTCAAGAAACTTTTTTCCCCATAAATACATAATTATCCATATGTACTTAAATTGTTTCAGCGCCTTTATCCATAATATTATGAACTTAAATTGTTTCAGCGCCTGCAACAAAATTAAACTATTAAATAGTGTGTCATAAATGATTGCTGAAAGTTACTTGTAGGCGCTTAGTTTTAGTTAGCTAGACTGAGAACTACATTGACTTGGTTGATTTCACTTCATTATCTGCTTAGTCTTTTCCAAACTATATTGAAGTCGGTTTCCAGTTTAACCTCATACAGCTAAATACCAGTATTTTACAAGGAGCGACTGCCTGTCTCACCTCCAGAACCCAGTTAGTAGGTACTAGGAAATACAATGCCCCTTGGTACCAACTACCTGTAAAGACTGTCAAATAACAGCTGGGAACGGCAGCATTATGTGCTTTCCGAGACACGAAGGAAACTCAGTTTATGGCTGGTCACCCATCCATGGAGCAACCTATGCAAACGCGGCTGTACCTGAAAATCGAGCCGAGCGCTGTTATTATTTAGCTACGAGCTCCAATTGAGAACTTCAAAAATAATAGCAAAGTTGGACAAAAATATCGTTTTAATTCATTTAATTAAGGCGTAAGGCGTTTTGTCTGTGCGGATTCATTTTGAATGTTCTTTTTTTGGGATGGGTAGTCATAAGTTGGCTTCTTCCGCTTCCGGAAAGGAAGGTAATGCCAGACTTGTACTAATTTAAACTAAACCCATCCGTGTCCCTTCGTTTACCCCTTGTTTTCCGGGGCCGTTGTATCTCTTTCGAACCAACCCCCAGCCCCAGCAGGCACCCTGGCCTGGCACACCGCTCTACTTTGCTGACATCTCTTTTTTTAGGGACGCGAAATTATCAAATAACTTCCCTCTCTGGCGGCGGGGTTACCTTGAGGTTCGCTCCCTCAAACGTCCAGCCACCTACTTCGCTAGCATAACTGCTTCGCAAGAAGAGGTGACCGCTTCCCATTCCCTCTCACCCCGGACCATGGACTGAAGAATGTGCTCTTGGAATCTAATTAGCCATTGATGTAAACAAAACCATAACCACTTCGTGTATCGATGCGAAGCCTACCTTGAAGGAAAACCAGGTGCGCATAATTGGAGCAAAGTAAACAATTAGTTACATAATATCGGAGCCCTAGAATTCGAACACATGTCGGTCAGCTGCTACTTGACATGGGCTGATGATTTATAGGTATGCTGATCTAATACATAGCAACGTAACAAACATTCGTGACATTGGAAGCAATTATAATGTACCTATTTAGATATGCAGACTGTATTTTTTTGCGGATGGGAAATCTTGAAAGGGGGGAGTGTCTGACTTGTACCTACTGACTAAAACCCACCCATGTTCCTTCTATTGCCTTTTATAGTCTGGGGCCCGGATGCAGACTGTATAAGATTATTATTTGTTTTTTGCTATCGATAATTTTATCACAATGTTAAATAGCATCTTGTTATAACAACAGTTTAGAAACCAAAACTTTAAATTAAATGTCAAGTGGGGTCATACTAAGAAAATATAAATCCTAATCCTTACTAATATTATAAAAGCGAAAGTGAGTTTGTTTGTTTGTTACCTCTTCACGCTTTAATGGCTAAACCGATTTTGATGAATTTTGGTACAGAGATAGTTGGGAACCAGGAGACGGACATAGGCTATTATTTTTTTAAAAAGAGTGGGATATGAGCGAGAAAGAGGGAAGAAACGGGAAAAATTAGCGTTGCTATTACAAATTAATAAGGCGCTACCGAATTTAACGCGAGCGAAGCCGCGGGCAAAAGCTAGTATTATATAATTTTGACGGGCCTGTTGGTCTAGTGGTTAGTGGCCCTGACTGCTGAGCCGGAGGTCGTGGGTTCGATTCCTACCCAGGACAAACTTTGTGTGATGAGCATGATTGTTTGTTCTGTGTGTGTGTGATTTATCTATAATATGTATGTATTTATAAATTATATAAGTATGTATATCAGTTGTCTGGTTACCATAACACAAGCTCTGCTTAGCCTGGGATCAGATAGCCGTGTGTGAGTTGTCCCAAGATATTTATTATTATTTTATTTATTTATTATTTAATATTATAAAAGCAAAACTGAGTTTGTTTTGTTTGTTACGTCTTCACGCCTAAATGGCCTCTGGAGACGGACATAGGATAAAAAATAATAGGAAAAGGGGGAGAAAGAGGGAAGGAAAGGGGAGAGAAAGATATATTTTCGATCATAACGCAGGTTAATGTTAGCGTTAGCCCAAAGTAGCTATGCCACGCGGACGAAGTCGCGGGCGGCAGCTAGTAAGTCATAAATGTATGTATGTCATACCTAAGTAACGAGACAATAATATTATTATGTGATTTGATAACGGCAAAGCGAGCTACTCGATCGTAATGAGTGTTTATCACACCTCTTAATAGTAGGTACCTATAGAACGTCTCGAATCAGTTGGATTATAAATAAAAAATATATAAATAAAGAATATAAATTTTAACTTTAACTGACTTCATGAGTTTTACCTTGAAATAAAAGTAGGTGTACCATGTTTAAATTAACCTAGTTTTACTAACTGACATAAGTTATTCTAACTATGTATGTAGATTAATGTATTATAAGAGTTGCCTATTATGGCAAGAATTAAATGGGTAATAATTGTCATGTTTAATACTCATGTGTTACAGACTGTGTTTATGGAGATTGATAAAATGCAAAGCAAATAAATAAAACTAACTTATATAGTATGTATCAGATTCCCACGCAATATTTTCAGCCTTGCCAACTTGTAGGACAACCCTTTGATGTACCATTTTGGTATCGATCGGGGTGATCAGGTAAGCCTAAGATGGCGACTTATGAGCTCTTTTTAGGTTTACTTAGCTAATTGGCTAAACCTTCATAGATTCACCCTGACCGTTTGTTTATCCATATGTCACAGCCATTTTACTCCTAGACTATTGTTACTACAACGAGTTGGAGAGTAGGTATGTGCCTTCTGTGAACCGCTACGCAAATATGACGTAATATTATGTAAAAAGGGGTGGCCCTCCATACTGAAATTTGAAAATATTAAAAAAACCTGCGTTTTAATGGTGTGGAGTGTCTATTGATAACTCTTAAAAACTGATGTCGAGGTTCTTTAAATACATTTTTTTAAGTCAATGGTTGTGAGATAATGGCGAATAGTCTTCTAAAAAATTGCTTCTATAACATTTCCCTTTCTATTTTTTAAAGTAATAGTGGGAAGATTCAGAAAAACAATTGTTTTGTAAAACGTAAAACAAACTTTCAAGAATAATTAGTTTGATAGTTATTTTTTATAGTTAGTTTTGATAGTTATTTGATATTTATTTTTTATAGTTAGTTTTGATAGTTATTTGATAGTTATTTTTTTTAAGAATATGGGACTTTTTCGTCGAACTGCAGCAGTATCTTTGTTTTTAACCGACTTCAAAAAAGGAGGAGTCTCTCAATTCGTCGGCATATTTTATCTTTCATTAACATACATACTATGAAAATCATTTATTTTACCACTGCGCCAACCGTGTCGTCATATTGCTTTACTGTGTGTATGTGTGTATATTTTCAAATATGAATGACCGTTAAAATATTGTTCTTATGTTGTTTGGTGCCACAGAACCCTCCGTGTGTGAGTCATATTCACAGATTCCATTTCCTTCACAAATTTTAGAATTTTATAAAATAGGCCGCTGAATTGTTACCTACGTATGCGCTTAATTAGGTACTCGTAAACGTTACACAATCTACTAATAATTAAATTATCTTCACTATTGCTCCATGCATCTCTTCATGAAGGGTGATAAAAATGTTTTATTTAAAAAACCTTGAGATTCAAGTAAATACCTTATTGTTTTATCAGCATCAGACATTGCATCATTCATAAATGAGAGCACAAGAAGAATTAAGCCTACCAAGCATATTGCCAAATGTGAGTTCTCGTTTATCTATACAGCAATACCTTTGCCTGTGACTCTGCCTATTAAGCGAAAGGTTACTATAGGTTTAATGAAACGGTTACCGTTGGTTATAATGAACAATTAAGCTTCTACTACTTTATTAACTAGAACGACGTTTAACACCTGCACTGCGATTTGCTACGTTTAAATCCTAATGGGAGCAAGTGGTTGTGCAGGAATGGCAGGACAGGTGGTGAGGCATCCTGCAAAGGGGCACCACTGGCATTGTGTTTGCGATGGATAGAGGATACCCCATTTGTCCAGATTATTTCTACAGCGATCAACATTAATTTCGATTAGACAAGTGCAATAACCGCTGTAATCAGATATCACACACATACTATACCTAACTGCCTAAAGATAAACTGTAGGTAGGTACTGTACTCTAAGATTCTTAATTATGCAACCAAATGTTGCAATTGATTATTATAACCACGGTACATAATTAAGGTAAACATTTAAAATTTAACGCAATTTCATTGCTCGCGCAAATAGATAAGATAACTTATTATTTGCTCTATGGCAAAATAATGGGCAATGCTTTACATGAAACACTATATAAACCTTAGGGATGCTGTGTTACCATCAAATCTTAGTGTGAACTCATTGAGAACCTTTAAAAATTCGCCATGAAATTGTTCGCTGCTTTCTGTGTTTTGGCCGTGGTAAGATTTTTTTGCTAATTGATGGAGTATACGTGATGTAAAGCTCGTAGCTAAGTAATAACAGTCGCTCGGGTCGATCTTCAGCTTAAGCCGGTCTGTGGATGGGTGACCCCATCGCATACCGAATTTCCTACGTGACCCGGTGTACCAACTGTCATTTTTCAAATCTATGACAGTCATAACACGTAGTAATAAGTAGGTACTCATAGACCCTAAAGCCTGACAACCAGTCTTACCTACCCCTTGGGGTATGGTAGATAATATCCAGCACTAATGGACATCAGATTAGCAGACGCTCTATGTAAAATAGGTACTTGTATTCAATTGCATCCTGTTAGACTGCAAGCCGACCCTACCATAGTTGGGAAAAGACTAGGCAGATGATGATGATGGGGTAAAAGTGAGGTAGAGTCGTAGTGGGTCAGTGCTAATGGCTCAGATTTCCACTACCTACCTACGCTTAAAACGATAAAGGAAACCGGAATGTTCTATAACTAAAAATTCGATAACATGTGCGACCGTACTACCCAACCCTTCCGGATTATAAGACTGATATAATAATATGTAAGTAATACTTACCTATGTATTTTGTACGTGACACCTATGAACCCGCACCTTCTCTGTATGAAGAAGTGGAAGAGCCTACCTGTGCCCCTGTCCAGAGGGCTGTGCGATTATGCTTAGAAAGAATAAGGGAATTTAAATATCTAACGTAGGTACTTCTTTTACTAGAGAACTGTTTTATAAATCCTCAAAATTGCTACAAGTTAGCGGTGGTTTTTTCGCATTGTATGTCTTCTGCCAGAAATTCTGTTCGCAGGATCAGGAGCTTTTATGCCATTAAAATACGAGTGGTTTGGAGGACACCCCTCAGTGGGGCCAACCAGGGCCACTGCCTGCTGTTGTTATCTACAGGTTGTTCGAAAGAGATACCGACGCCCCTGAACACAAAGGGCAAAAAAAGGAACATGGGCGGGTTCTAGTCATTAAAAGTCTGACACAGTCCCCCACTCCGCCCAGAGTAGGGGAAAGTAATTTGATGATTTCCCATCCTAAAAACAAATTAAGGGACACCTCCTTCGGGTGTCTTTTATCTATGCATGATTAAGGTCTTCTTTTCATTACATTTGTAATAAATACAGGTGTGCTCGGCGTTTGGGGCTCCAGATGTGTCGAGCTCCGACTTGCTGGATTTATCCAATCGTGACATCGATCTTATGGTGGATACCAGGTATTTGCTTTGTTATTAATCCTATTTTTGCCTAATTTTATGTATGACTGCTTCGCTGGTCTAGTAGTCGCAAGTGATAGACCCCTCCGCACTACCCTGAACATCTATAAAGGGCTACAGAAAAAAAAATAGAAAAACACCTCTGCTTAGTCATCAGAGATTAAAAGCGTGATGTTATGATATATCAGCAGGTATATGAAGCTTTACCTTTTTCAATCAGGAACCACATTATTTTGAAAGAACATCTATATTCAAAATATATGTAGATAAGTAGCTTTATCTGAGTGCAAACACGATTATATATTTTTTTCATTTGCAGACATCTCATAACACAACTGGTAGAGAATCTTCGAAAATCAGCACAGGAAGCTTTGGATTCTGTTAACACCTTCAATGCTGGTATCATGACAGAGGCAAAGGAGATCAGAGATAAGATCATCAGCGATGTTCAGAAGTTCAGACATCGTGTCACTGAAGCCGTTGAGAATGTCATGAACAGAATCTCGAACACCAGCGTGGCGGTAAAGAATTGTGTTGATGTGAGTAGCATTATCATTATAGACTAGCCAAAGCCAAGTTAGAAGCCTGATGCTGGTGACCATAAAAAATATAGACTAGACCCTAAGTAGTTACCTACTTGAGAGACTATTCCCCCTTGGCTTCAAAAATAATCCCATGGAAACGTGTTGGTAGTTTGTAGTTATTGCTACGTACTCAAGAATAATGTCGTAAAATAATTTTCGTGAAAGTAGATCCGAAAATTTGCTCCTACATCCAAACTAATACTTACAAGCTTTACCTCCTGATGACTGTAATACACACCAATATGGTTTTAATCTCATTCCAATGTGGGAAAGAGATGACGCTTGAAGTCCTGTATAGTTCCACACACTAGAATAATATTAAACAACCGTGCTTTAAGACGTCATGTTGTTCGTGTCGGGTTGCCGCAAATAAAAAACTTCGTGATAATGATTGGTTCAATTTTAAACTGTCCTTTTGTCCTTCTTTCTAGTCCCACAGAAGCGCTGCAGCCGCTGTATTCAACGAGACACTATCCAGCACACTAGCTTGCGTCGACGACCGCATCAGTGACGTCTCTAAAGACATCCAGCACTTAATGTCAATAGCCAATGAAGCGATGGCAGCGGGATCCCAAGCTATGGAGGACATGAAGAAGTGCACCGCAGATAACACCAACTTGTGGGCCACTGGATCATGCCTTGGAGCCGTTGCTGTGAAAACTGAGATAAAATCTGTCGGTTTTCTTGCACAGTCTACTATTACGGTATGTTGGCAATCCTGTCTATTCTAAGTATTCTACTCTATGAAAGTGGGTAATATTGCAGTTGTTGTTGTAAAGCTGTTTGCTGAGAAGCTCGTCTTAAAACACCACCCTTTTCTATTAGTTTGAATCTTCTTTGGGTCTTTTGAGCGATGTCGTCTTTATCCATGAGGTGGCAAGACTCACCATGCTTCTACTTACTATTTCAGCTAGGAAACTAATTAGGTAGATACTTATTCTTAGCCAATATCACCAAGTCATTTAAAGATTCCGTCACCAAGTCCATTACAGTTCCAGGTAATGTTTCATTCTTTTGCGCGAGTGTCGCGTGTTGTATCTTCACGTAAGTAGTATAAATTGAAATCGCTTCCGCTGTCTGTTCGATTAATGTTTTAAACTACTCAACGGATTTAATGCAGTTTTTAGCAATAGATAGAATGATTCAAGAGTAAGGTTTATATCCTTACTAATATTATAAAAGCGAAAGTGAGTTTGTTTGTTACCTCTTCACGCTTTAATGGCTACACCAATTTTGATGAATTTTGGTACAGAGATAGTTGGGAACCAGGAGACGGACATAGGCTAATTTTTATTTTAAAAAAGTGTGAGGGAGAAAGAGGGAAGAAAAGGGAAAACTTAGCGTTGCTATTACAAATCAATAAGGCGCAAGGGGAACTGTGTTACCCCGAATTTAACGCGAGCGAAGCCGCGGGCAATAGCTAGTGTATTATATTAGTATCAAAATTACACCCGTGCAAAGCCGGGGCGGGTCACTAGTTAACTCATAAGAATCACTCACTTTAATTTTAAAACTTCACGTCGAACGCGTAAAGGCATAGCTTACAAAATTTACTCATAAACAGTTATTCGACAAGCTGCTAACGTAATAATTAAAATCATCAATACTTATTATTATACAATTTGACGACACGGTTGGCGCAGTGGCTAAGCGCTTGACTGCTGCGCTACGTGTCGCGGGTTCGATCCCCGCACGGAACAAATATTTGTATGACCTACAGATAGTTGTATGTGAGTTTAAATGTTTGTAAACACGCCCACGATACAGGAGAAATTCCTAATGTGGGACAACGTTATTTAAGAAAAAAAATAGTAGGTAGGTACTCATAATTCATGTAATTGTTCTAGATCGGCCGTATCAACTTAGGCATTGCTTCGCTACCAGCGTCACTTGAAGTCTGTGCTGGGGTGCGCCTAATTCAAACAGGAATACAGACTGGAAAGATCATCGTCGAAATTGGCGGTTGCTCGGCAACTGGGATCTTCAACACAATCATTGGTAAACCTACTCATGTTGAAAATTAAGATAGGTATTTATTTATAATCATGTTAAGAGAGGTAATAAATGAAATTGTAACATAGGGTGTATTTTGATTTAGTTTGTGCCGGCTAGATAGATCGTATACCAAAAGCTGAAGAAGTAAATACTTACCGTTATAAAAAAGAACCTCCCAACACGACACGCCCTGTCGACACGGTTGGCGCAGTGGCTGAGCGAGCTGCGTAGCGTGCCGCGGGCTCGATCCCCGCACGGAATAAATATTTGTATGGCCCACAGATAGTTGTTCAGGGTCTGGCTGTTTGTGTATGTGAGTTTGAATGTTTGTAAATGCACCCAGGATACAGTATAAATTCCTAGTGTGAAGTTCTGACTGGCGAAGTTTCTTTTATTTTAAACTTTGCCCGAGTTTAAAATAAAAAAAAACTTCTACAAACCTAATCCCAAGAACAGTAGGCACCTATCTAGGTTCACCTACTTTTTATACAACGACAAAACGAGGTTTCCGAAGAGGGCGGAATAGTAAGCTCAGATCGTGAAATTGCACATGCTGCGGTCATCCATCCGTTGCGAATTTAGCCTGGTTATTACGTCTGTTGACTATACCATAGTTTCTATTCAATACTTCAATACCTTTGTCACAGTATCTTTTAGGGTAAGCAGAAAACAACGTTCTTTACTACGACGGAAAAATAAATAAGCACAATATTATTATCCAATCATTTATTCATGAAAACAAAATTACGTAGGTACAAAGACGTTTGATAAAAGCTCAGTAATACAAAATAATTACAAAGCCTAACTTAATAAAGAATAGGTAGCCGCAAATTCAATAGTATATGACTTAAATTTTAACTTTATCGCGGGCACATTGCATGTCGACCGCCATCCACTGCGATTGTTGCACCAGTTATATTACTAGCACCTTCACTGGCCAAAAATATAATGGTATTCGCAACCTCCTTGGTGGTTCCTGTCCTACCCAATGCATGAGTCTCTTTACATTTTTCCAAATACGCAGCATAGTCTGCTTCACTGACACCACCTCTTAAATGAATGCCAGTTTCAATAACACCCGGATTAACAGCATTGACACGAACTCCTTTACTTGCAAGCTCTAAAGACACACATCTTGTAAACTGATCCAAGGCAGCTTTAGACATACAATACGCAAGAATGCCCGGAAAAGACCTTAGTCCAGCCACACTAGATACATTAACAATGTTCCCTTTAGACTTAAAAAGATGCGGTGTGGCCAACATGGTCAAATGATATGGCCCACGGACATTTGTGTTCATTATGCTGTCGTATTGAGCAAGAGACGTATTCTCCACTGAACCCATTCGCATAATACAAGCATTATTAACCAGCACATCAAGTTGCTTGAAATTGATGATGGTTTCTTTCATTAACCTTTCAACATCGTCTTCCTTGTCAATATCGGCGATTACAGATAACGATGTAAGTTTGCTGGGTGACACAGCGTCGCATTCTTCTCCAGATTTTCTTGTTCCTTCCTGTTAGGACGAGTGTTGCATCTTGCTTCGCAAATTCGATAGCAGTTTCTGCACCGATTCCTGAACTAGCTCCCGTGATAAGTACTACTTTATTTGAGAACATTCTAATTTATTTATTTAACTATTTATGTACACACAGTAAACTAGACAGGATAAAAACATATAAAATTTGAGTACAAAGGTACTGCTTATTTCTTAAGAAATTTCTGCCAGCAGATCAGATTCTTGATACCTGAATAAATGAAAATTGGTCAAATCAGTTAAAAATAATTATTTTAAACTAGCTGGCGCCCGTGGCTTTGCCCGCGTGAAATCGTAAAAAAAAAATTGTGTTATTGCAGACTGTAATCTACCTCGGTGCCAAATTTCATCAAGATCCGTTCAGCCATTTTGATGTGAAAGAGTAACAAACATCCATACATCCATCCTCACAAACATTCACATTTATAATATTAGTAGGACAACGTTTGTTCATTTTTAATTGACTATGCACCTGCGCGCTGTATTCAGCAGAACAGGTTTATTTATTTCTACTGCTACTATCGCTATCGAATACTAATATTGACCTTCGCGATCAAATGCTAACTCTCTATCTCCCCAGTCACTTAATTTGACGTCAACGTCTTGTTTGCACGATAATAATTAGGTATTGCATAAGAATGTCCATTCGCATCATTCCTTCTTTAACAGTCGGGTTCTATTTTGAATTTTATTAAGATTAGCTATGAGATTGAAATATTGGATCTTCTAATCTTATCTTAATATATACAATAAATCACGTGTCACGTTGTTTGTCCGCGATGGACTCCTAAACTACTTAACCGATTTAAATTAAATTTGCACACCGTGTGCAGTTACATCCAACTTAAAAGATAGGGTAGGTAGGGTAGGTAGGGTAGGTAGGGTAGGTAGGGTAGGTAGGGTAGGTAGGGTAGGTAGGGTAGGTAGGGTAGGTAGGGTAGGTAGGGTAGGTAGGGTAGGTAGGGTAGGTAGGGTAGGTAGGGCAGGTAGGGTAGGTAGAAAGGTAGAAAATTGCATTGCAACGCATGCCGGGGCACAGCTAGTTAGTCAATATGTATGGATTCATACTCAATCCTACTTTTCAAAAGTTTGCGAAGAGCTTGATTATCAGTAGTCATGTTTATTCAGTTATATAAATTATTAAGATTGTGGATATTGTCAAGTTGTAGTGCATGTAATTATGTGTTAAGTTTGTTAATTAAGTTGTTATTGTGTTTCAAAATCTAAGTCTTCCTTGTTGTTACATATTTGTATCTTAGTCATAGTCATTACATAGACACAGTGGCAAAACTTTGCAATTCTATATGGGTAATGTTTAAATAACGTAAAAGGAAATTCAGAAATCGCAGGTGATTGCTAATAGTAGGGTAATAATTTGAATGTTATTATTTTACGATATTTCTGCCCAGAATTGTTATTAATAAAACCCACGTATGATTCTTGACGCGTTTATTTAAACAAATATATATCTGAAGCATATATACGTTTCTAGAAAGTCAGTAACCAAAAGAATTATCGCGGGCACATAGCATGGCGGCCACCGTCAACAGGCATAGTTATACCAGTGATGTTACTAGCTGCGTCACTTGCTAAAAATAGAATCACAGACGAGACTTCCTTTGCATCTCCAGCTCTACCCAATGCATGACTGTCTGCGCACTTCTTGATAAAGATTTTATACTCCTGTTCATTCATGCTTGATTTCATGTGAAGACCCGTTGTTATCACACCAGGATTTACAGCGTTAACACGAACATTCTTCGGTGCCAGTTCGAGAGCAACGCACCTCGTAAATTGATCCAAAGCAGATTTAGACATGCAGTAAGCAAGGACATTCGGAAAAGATCTTAGCCCGGTGACGCTGGAGACGTTAACGATATTTCCTTGTGTTTTGACAAGGTGAGGAGTGGCCAACATCGTCAGGTGATATGGTCCGCGCACGTTTGTGTTCATAACACGATCGTACTGAGCCAGAGTGGTGTTTTCTATAGTCCCGGATTCAAGAATGCCAGCATTATTTACTAGAACATCGAGTTGTTTGAATTCTTCTATTGTTCTCTTCACAATGTTTTCTACGTCACTTTCAATGTTCATATCGGCGATTACGACTAACGGCTTCAAATTACTTGGTGAATTTTCTGCACATTGTTGTGCAACTTTTTCTAGATTTTCTTTATTTCTTCCTGTAATTACTAACTTGGCATCGAGCTTTGAGAAGTCTACGGCTGTTTCTGCACCGATTCCCGAGCTGGCGCCAGTAATGAGAACCACTTTACTAGCAAACATGATTGGTACCTGATTGACAAAACGTATCTTTAAATTTTTATGTCAGTGTCGTCTTATAAATGCAGTTGTAAATCTGCATGTACAGATGTATAGTTTTTGGGTGCTAGATAGGAGGCCCTTATTGAGATTTTTGTACCTACTATTTTTGCCTTTAAGGTGAAAGTACTAGGGTAGCCTGCGAAATTCAAAATTTCTTACGTTTTTCACAAATTACCTTTTAACAATTTAATTTAATTTCGTGCGCTATCCTGGAATTTCCACCTTAACCAGTGCTGAAAATGTGATGAGAAAATATAAGGTATAGTTGTACCCTATGCCAAAGGCTTCCCTGACACCCGACACCCTGGGGTACCACGGAACTATTCCAGGGGCGTCGTGAGGCGATCTACATAGATTAGCTCCATTTCTAACGAATATCATGCCATCATTGTAGTATTGAGAGTCCTTTTACTATCTGCGACATTTCCAATAGGTAGTCAGCTTTCAAAATGACATTATATCTCTTTGTTTTGTTTTTATTTTCTGGTAAAAAAATATAAATGCCATACGGATTTTAGATAATTTGTTATAAAGCTACTAGAACCAACAGGTAATAGGTATTACTTTGGGCCTTGCCAAAAAAAAACACATTCTCAAGAGCGACACAGTGAAAAAATGTTTGAGAAGTCCCACGGAAATCCTGGCCTTAGCGGACGAGGGACTCGGAGGGAGACGAAGAACAACGAAAAGATAGATGAAGTAAAGAATTATTTGAAAGAAAAAGGGAGTTGATGATCGCGTGACTAAAAACATGTTGCGCCGACCCTAACTAAATGACTACTATTTTAATCTCAAAGATTAGTTTTTTCTTCAAATCAAATACAGATCAGATAGTATCTAGATTACTTTTCCTGTCTAGAATGTTTGAGGTTGTCCCAGATTTTAAAGCATGCTGAGTTGCTCCTTCCAAAACATATGTTACTTAATCGCGGCAATAAGTTACCCCCTTTTTTTTTTTTTTTTTTTTTCGGGTGGGAAATCATCCAATGACTTCCCCCGCTCTGGGTGGAGCGGGGGGGCATGTCAGACTTGTACTGACTAAAACCCACCCATGTTCCTTCTGTTGCCCTTTACGTTCCGAGGCCGCGGTATCTCTTTCGAACAACCCGCAACCCCGGCAGGCGGAGGCTCTGGCAAGCCCCTCTGCTTTGCTGACTCTCTTTGAGGCGCGCGTGAAACACGAACGCGCCGTCGACACGGCCTGTCGTCAATCGACGGACGGACGGTGAACTACCCATTGCTCACCGCCCACAGGCCCGCATCTACGGTGGCCGGAAGTCGTATCGCGGCGCCCGGCGCCATGGGCGTCTCCCGCGGCGGCTGGGTTGGGCAGATGTTCTCTCCCTCAATCGCCCGGCCACCTCCTTCGCTAGCATTACTGCTTCGCAGAAGGTGGTGACCGCTTCCCATTCCCTCTCGCTCCGGACCATGGCCTGAACCAGGGCCGGACGCGAGAGATCGCCGCCGCCGATCGCCTCCACGAGGGCACGGCGGTGCTCCGCCCAAGCTGGGCAGACCGCCACTGTGTGCTCCACCGTGTCCTCCGGGCGATCGTCACAATGGTGACACCCGGGCGCTTCCTCCCGCTCGATGATGTGCAGGAACCTCCCGAAACTTCCGTGTCCGGTGAGGACCTGCGTCAGGCGGTAGGTGAGGACGCCATGACGCCTCTCCAGCCACTCCTCAAAGAGGGGACTTACTGCCGCTATTGTGGCGTGCCCTGCACGGGGTTGCGACAGTCGCTCTCTCCATGCCACCATGAGATCGCACCGGAGGTCTGCCCGCCGAGCGGCAACTTGCCGTGGCAGCGGGTTTTCCCCCCGGTGTAGTGCCTCCGCGCGCCACTCAAACAGGCGCGCGAGGACTATCGCCTCCAGATCCCACGGTGGCAGTCCGGCAAGGAGGCTCGCTGCCTCGCCGGAGATCGTGCGGTAGCCCCGGACAAGCCGTATGGCCACCACCTTTTGGGGCGCGTTCAGGTAGTGGGCGGCGCGCCGCCCTAAGGAACGCGCCCATACCGGGGCCCCGTAAAGGGCCATGGACCGCACGACTCCGGCATAATAGCAAATAAGTTACCCCCTTAGACAACCACGTTGAAAACATAAAACATGGCGCGGAAGATGTCTTTAGTAAAAAATCTGGGTAGTAAAATAATTCGAAAAACCTCTTTTTTATGTTTTTTTACTCTCGTAATTATTTAGGTACAGCCTGATCTGGTCGTAAATGGAATTACGTAACACCTTAAATAAATGTTTTGCAAGCAGGTTTTTTAATGATTTATGTACTTGGTGGAATAACAACTTATGGCGACCGCTAATTTTACCTCCACGATAATATTGACTCAGTTGTGAATTAAAATGTTCTTATGTACGCAGCAGTCATGAAATATGACTTCTCATGTCTAGTTGCCGGTAATTACCAACCTGCTAACTCGAGTTACTAGGCAAGTAACACACAGACACACAACACTATTCGGCAAGTAAAAATTAACCCTGCAGCCGGTACGGGCCCAAACAACACAAATGGGTACATACTATCGATAGATATACTATCGATTAGATGTACTGAACCCTTACGGGTGGTAAAACCGGATCCGGTACGTGCACCGAGAATAAGTAGTAATACTAAGTTACACACTAAGTTCAGTAACATAGTAGGTAATCTGTTAGGTACTTATAGGTATTAGGTAGGCTAAATTAACCAATTGGTAAGTGCTGAACATTCAGAAGTTCAGAAAATTTTATTACTTAATTAGATACGTACAAAATAACGGAAATTAGGTACTTACAAAAATAATTATATCAAATACAGACTGATTTCTACTAGTCAACGTTTTTCAGAATAGACAGCGACCGAAACATGAAAAGCAACTCCAAAAAGTCCAAAATGAACACTAGCAGTGTGACGGGTGTGACCGTGTGACCAACTATAAATTAGAGATCCTGCCCCACTTATGCAAAAAAAACTGACAAATCCTGCCAAAATCGAAAGCACAAAATGCCAATATACCTAATTTCAAAATTTAAAATAAATAGACACATTACATATTTTTTGGAGTTTTATTTAAAATAATTGATCTTAAAGTCTAAAAGTGAACTGAATTTTATACATTCGTATTAGCATCGAATTCTTCTTGATCACTTTCTTTATACATCGCTTTTGTCATTTGTTTAATCATTTCTTTATTTGGCTGGAATGAAACGCAGTCACCATATTCACTAATGCCCTGTTTAACATGTAAATTATAGGCGACATGTTTATTAATAAATCCATTCCGCGTTTTTGTTTTTATGAGGTTGTTTTGCGAGAATATCCTTTCACAAGCAGCATTCGACATTGGCAAATACAACAAACCTTTTACAAAATTATAAAAATTAACGTACATACCTATTTTAAGTCTAAAGTGCCAGAGAGTAAAATAAAGGGCTAAACATGCCAAAAAGGCAGGATCCTGCCACATATGGTCACACTGAACACTAGTGTTGACATTGACAGTTAAACGTCAACCAACGTCAGAGAGTCAGAGTGCACTTCAACCAATTCATTTTTTTTTTTTTTTATTTATAATGAACTCACTCTTGAAATTTTATTTATGCAGGCGGGGAAACACAGAAGTAAAAATAAATGTACCAAGTTTGACGTAACGATGCATTCTTGACTGCACAAGCCGCGCTACCTTGAACAGCTTATTAATATTATGTGAAGTGGTCATACACTGCACAGTAGAGCAATGCTCTATGAACTGTTCCTAGTGTAGTGGCTAGTTGCAGGGGGCGACGTCGAATCCCGTATTTAGTAACCATAGAGAATAAAGAAGCGCTCAAGCGAAAGATTGTTGCCCTATGCGTTTCTAAGCTTATAGACGTAAACAAAAATAAGGTGCTAAAGCTGGGCTTAACCCTTACCCAAAGTTTGACAAAAGTACTATGTACACTGGTCAAAATAAATAGACGTAATATAAAACTAGTTCATTCACCAACAGACACTATTGTGTATCGTGTTGTGACGCAAAAAAGTGCTTTTTTTTAACATGGGTTAAAAATAATCTAAAGCCAACGATTTGCTACTTCGAATATAAATAATTAAATATGTACTAAAATGGTTTTATTTAAGTACATACAATGTTGATACCTGACAATAATAAGAATTATTATTCAAACATGATACATGCATAGGGTTACTATATAGAATGATAATGATTTTAAGGAATAAAAACATGAGAAAGAACGATTGTTTTAATTCCATAAAAGCAATCGTTCTCCTTCATGTTTTTTGTTGACCAATTTTCATTTTTCTTACTATCGGTACATACTATCAAATCATTGAAAAGAAATCGACTATAAAGTACAAATCAAATCCATAGCGAAAAATCAAAGCGTTGGAATCCCTATCAAACATCAAACTGACTGAACTGCTTTGTGATTTGTGATTTGTGAAACGCGAAACTGCGAGTGAAGTGATTATTGTGAAATGAGAGAATTTCATTGTGAAGCGTGCTTAGCACTCTAATAGATATTTCTTTGTATAAATATCATATTTTTTACTCATTGCGAATCCTTTGTTGCATGTGAAAGGGATTCTTTATACATCAAACATGTCTGCAGCGTCTGCCGCGAATGCAGATTCGTTCGACGATTTCTACACTGAGGCGAGTTCTTTATTTTGTAAATATTCTGCAATAGTTTAGCTTCTCCTACCTAAACAAGTTCTTCTTTAGCCATTATTAGCGTATGAGTTACTTCAAGCTTGATTTAGCAGTTAGCTTTCTTGCCATTACACAATTCTGACAGTGTAAATATTGAACGTTTTGTGTACAAGTTTGAAGTTTTGCCATGCGTGATGCGTCATAATAAATTCAATATTACATGATTGCTGCAACACGTTAATATATTTCGTATTGCAGGTGAAGGAAATTGAAAAGCGTGATTCTGTGTTAACCCCGAAACAGCAACTAGAACGATTACTACGTCCAGGCTCCACATATTTTAATCTAAACCCATTTGAGGTCCTGCAAGTTGAACCAGATGCAACCCTCGATGAGATTAAGAAGAAATACCGGAGATTATCCATACTGGTACATCCAGACAAAAATATGGTAAGAGAACAGTTTAAAGTTTATTTACAGTGTCTAACACTTTTAACCATCCCTTTTAACTTTGGAAAATTATTGAGTTAACTATGTAAACTTTTGAAATCTTTTTAAAATCCACTTATCATCTAATGTGAAAGTATTCCATCAATAAATAACAATATTGACTACAATTTAAGTGACCTACTTTTCGAAAATATCTCACTCCCAATTTCAGTTCTTGATAAAGTACTCAGTTTTCAAGTAAGCAGATTTCGTATTCGTTTAGACGGTTACGTCCGTCAACATTTCGTTTTTATCCACAGATTGGATCATTCCGAGGGACATCCTGACATTGCCAGTATTAGGTAAGGAACATAGGCTTGAAGACCAGACAACAAAAATGACAGCACACAATACTATTGCAAAAATATCAGACATTAGTTCTTGATGATAAAGTTTTTAGCCAGACAAAGACATACTTTCATAGTATTCTAAATAAGTAAAATGTATCATTTGATTTACAGGAAGACTCTGAACGAGCGCAACAAGCGTTTGAAATTGTTAACAGAGCATGGAAGACACTTGAGAACGATGACACTAGAAAAAAATGCTTAGATATATGTGAGGAAGCCAAAGAAAGGACTGACCACATGGTAAATTGATTTTGCTGTTATCAACAAAATCAATGCTTTTTTAAAACAGCTTTATTAACAGTCAAATCCCACGCTATTAATTCAATGTTGATAATTTTAGATTGAGCAGAAAAAGAAAAAGCAGAAAAAGGATAATAAAGGATCTGATGGCATTCCTGAAGATGATCCTGTGAAATATAAACATGCAATTTATGTTATGACCATGAAGGTATGATGAATTTTTATTCATAGTTAGTGTGCATAACAAGATTACTTCACAAATATATGAATGGGTGTTGCAGAGCTTATAAATTATATCGTATTTATTCATATTATATCTTAATATATATATATAAATCCCGTGTCATGTTGTTTAAATTAAATTTGCACACCGTGTGCAGTTTGATCCGCATGATTGGGAAGGGTAGGTAGAAAGGTAGAAAATTGCATTGCAACGCATATGGGGCACAGCTTTATTATAATGAAAAAAAAATCTCCTGTGTAGATCTCCAATTAGTATTATTGACACTAGACTCACAGTATTGGTTTTATGGTCGCAAACCTCACTGCTACTGAGTCCTGGGTTTGATTCCCATGTTGGACTAAGGTTTTTAAATAAGAGGTTGTTGTTTAATCATGCGGTTCTTTTGGTTATCATGAGTTTTGAAGCTACCATTCCTTTCTCTTCATGTCACACGTGTTTTTATTATTGAAAAGATTTCATAGAGTAAGCTACTATTTCAGAAAAAAAAAATAGCCTGAAGTTTAAAGTCCACTTCTGTTTGTGTGCACTATCATATAGTACTCATTTGTGTGCACCATTATAGGATCATACAATTTCCTTCAAACTTAGCTAAAATAGATTGAGATAAGCCGCTGTGAGTGAAAGTAACACATTATTAAAAATGATTTCAGTTGTTTGCTGACATGGAGCGAAAACGTCAACACCTTGAAGTCCGTGACATGGAGGAGAGGAAACGAAAACGAGAAGCTGAGATTGAGCAAGAAGAACAGAAATCCCTTGAAAAAGAATGGGCTAAGAATTTCGAGGTAAATACATACTAAAGCTTTTGTTACATCGTTTTTTTTTATCACATCATCAATCAAGGAAGCTCAAGGAGTAGCTCGTGGCTAAATAATAGCAGCCGCTCGGGTCGATCTTTAGGTTAAGCCGCGCTTGCTTGTGGATGGGTGACCACCGGTTACATACTGAGTTTCCTCCGTGCCTCGGAAAGCACGTTAAGCCGTTGGTCCCGGCTGTCATTTGTAGATCTTTGACAGTCGTTACAGGTAGTCAGTGTCCCGAAAGTCTGACAACCAGTCTTACCAAGGGGTATTGTATTACCCAGTACTAACTGGGTTGTGGAGGTCAGATAGGCAGTCGCTCCATGTAAAATACTGATATTCAGCTGCATCCGGTTAGGCTGGAAGCCGACCCCAACATAGTTGGGAAAAGGCGAGGCAGATGATGAATCAATGAAGCTCAATGATATAAATTGAAAGTCGGTCGAAATTAAAGTGTGTTTCAATAGTGTTGCATTCCCTCTTCCTCTTTAATGAGAGCAGAGACGTGCATGGATCTATCGATCAAAGACAAGACAAAATAAATAATAATAATTTATTTGAACTACATTGCCTATTGATGAAATACAAAAAATAAATAAACTAATACATATTACTATACTATATTGTCCTCGAAATCGTAGTTCGTGTAAATGATGTTTATTCAAAGTGATTGCTAGAATCCTCATGCCTGCCTTCCCTTAATACAGCTTTACTGACTACTTCTGACACTTGCCTGAAACTGCGTTAAGCGGGCTCCCGCGCGGTTTCATACAAAGTGCACCGTCGCGGGGACACGCACGGGTCCCTCCAGCGGTAACACGCGCGGGCTTGTTCAGTCAATAACGCTTGATGAAAAGCTTATGAAAATGACTTTCGACAGAGAAAGAGTAATTGCGGATCTGCTGTGTCGTTCTGTCATATGGGGTCAAGCGAATGAACTCTTAAGGTTCTGAGGGTCCTTCACGTACCAACGGAGCCCACGCGCGCAAACACGCGACGGTTGCCCGTCGCGGGCGCCCGCTTAACGCAGTTTCAGGCCTTAGGGATAGGAAACTATCAAATAACTTTTCCCGCTCTGAGCGGAGCAGAAGGGAGTGTTAGACTTTACTGACTAAAACCTATCCTAACTAACCTAACCTATGTTCCTTCTTTGGAACCTTTCTGTTTCTTTTGTTCCGGGGTCGCGGTATTTCTTTCGAACAACCCGCAAACCTTACAGGCAGTGGCCCTGGTAGGCTCCTCTGCTTTGCTGACGTCTCTTTGAAGCTCGTGTAGAACACGAAGGCGCAGTCGACACGGCTTGTCGTCAGTAGACGGACAGTCGGTGAGCTACCCATTGCTCACCGTCCACAGACCCGCATTTACGGTAGCCGGCCGGGAGTCGTCTCGCGCACCCGAAGCCCGGACCTTCTCTCGCTGGCTTAACAATAACTTAACTCATAACAGTATTCACTAATGTAATTCTTTTTAACATTGCAGGAATCTCGACAAAACAGAGTCGACAGTTGGAAGACCTTCCAATCAGGCGGAGGCAAAGAGAAAAAGAAGAAGAAAATCCAAGGATTCAAGCCCCCTAAACCTAAACCTGAGAGTAGATAACTCTAACTTAATTTTACAATTTAGTTTAGTTCCATTTAGCGCTTTATTTCGAATCTACGACTATGATAGTTGACTAGACTTCAAAGAACGATTTACAGTATAAACTTTTCTGCAGCATTTCGAACGATCCTTTAAATCAGTCTGCTAGAAGTCTTAAGACTTGTCAGTGCGTCAGTTTAGTTCAAATTCGAATAACATTGGGAACTTGGCTGTGACAAATATGAAACAATGAAATAGTGTTCTAGTTTTATCTAATGTTTTTGTCGATAAATTCTTCTTCGTTTGCAATCAGTGATAATATCAGAAACATAGACAAGCTAGCTATTGAAGAATGGTTGTATAAAATTACTGTAAACAATTGATGAATTTGACGGTCTTCTAGATTTCGAACTAACATTCTAGATTTTTTTACATTATCAGTGAAAAGTTAATGTACCATACATTCGTGATTTTAGTTGCATCTAAACTAGAAAT
Source organism: Ochropleura plecta (assembly GCA_905475445.1). Lineage (NCBI taxonomy): Eukaryota > Metazoa > Arthropoda > Insecta > Lepidoptera > Noctuidae > Ochropleura > Ochropleura plecta. Next base: position 11,021,438 of record FR997731.1, on the reverse strand, counting down.
ACGCATATTCAGTGTTTAAAACTTTCTGTAAAATTTGCTGCTGGAATACGTCCAAAAAAGATAATAATAATTGTCCTATGAAGCAAAAACAATAAAAATGTTTTAAACAATGAAGTGCGAGGTCTGTCCTGTAACAGTTAAATATTGTCTGATTGTATAGTGTTTGGTATGAAACTCGGAAACTTGTTGCGCTACAATAACGCCATCTTAGTGCCACAGTTCCGCGGAAGTAGCAATGCAATCCAACGATGAGCGCTCCAAGAATACTTGACGCAATGAATTTCGAATACAATTTCGAACCATTTTCTCACAGAAGATGTATGTGACTGCGTCGAACGCATAGCAATATTATTAGCAGTAATTATTAATTCTCTATAGAAATTAAAGAGAGAAAGTTGCATTTGCTTCTTTATTTGTACCTGGGGACCTGTCCCGTCACCATTTATGGTTGAATAAACCAAGTCGGTAAAAAATAAGCAGTGAGTATGTCGTGTATTGTCTACGTCATCATTGGTGTAACTGGACCATACCACTGGGGTATTGTTTACTTTTTTTTTGGTAACCACACCACTGTAGGCTAGTGATGTATAACGTGTAATAATAATTATAAAACAATTCGATATGCTTTAGTGATAATGATGAAATTGGTTGAGTCACATGAAATTGGCAAAACTTAATAATTGTAAACATCTATTGTGTACAGCAAAAAATACTAAATTAATTAAAAAAACTTATAGTTGGCAATCAAATAATGTCAATGAGTAAATATACTTTTTTAAAGGAAAATAAGATCTACGCAAAAAGATTATCTATGGTCGAAGTCGTGATCTTACGAATCTTTACATGGTATAAAATGCTGTCTTCACTTAAACTCGCTAAGATCTTTTAAACTTCTAAACGGATTTAAATGCAGTTTTCAGCAATGGATAGAGTGATTCAAGGGGAAGGTTTATACGTATAATATCCCAGACTATAAATGTATAAGTTTTGTTTTAGAAATTTCACTAAGGTGGTGTGGTTAACCAAAAAATAAATTGTGAGCGACACCGCCGTGGTGTGGTTTAGTGGTGTCTTTGAGTATGTTATAAATAGTTATGTCGCTTGTATAACTGCTGGTTACAATAATTATTAATAAGATAAAACATTACTATCTAAAACATAACTATTATTATCACTAGTAATTTCTCCTGTATCGTAGGTGCGCGCACACCGCCGCCACGAACACGACCGGCACCAATATGGAACTGGCCGGACATGTGCTGGCTAACTTGCCAAAGCCAGGCAGAGTAGTGGGCGAGCTCTTTTCCATAGGTAGGCCTTTAGGTTTTTAGATTAGCGTAGTTTATGGCGCGTAAAAGTCTCCTGAATGTACGCATAGGCGCAAGCGAATGCGATCGAATTATGTAGCGCGTAATGTGGAGCGCGTGTGCGCGCTGTACGCTTGTGAACAGGTACGAGCTTATACGTGCTGGTTTGAAATCGTTCATAGGCACTGTTCTACCTAAGCAACGAAACAGCTACATTGTAGTAGTTGTTATGTCACGCCACGCGGATGGGGGCACTGCTCAATACGATTAATTTGAATGTTGATGCTAGTGGCAAGTTACCTGCCAGACACACTAACAATCAATGAAAATCCACAAATATAGTTCTAAGCTGTTTATTCAATAATCAACAAAAATACATTTTACACAGTAAGAATAAAAATCACCATAATTATTTCACTATTTTACGAGTGCTACGAATCCATCGTCAAAAACAGGTTCTTACGATCTTTGTTATCTGAGTACATAACATTTAGTTTCAATGAACTATGATGATATCATTACTACAGTTCTTTCACAGATATTTTACCTCGTGACAGTTGCAGTCCAACGGAAAACTTATTGTCACGGAGATACAATATAGATTAAAAAGAGACATAAAGATCAATATAATTTTGACATGCAAAGTCTGAGACAAAGGACTGTAGCTGCTATACTAAAGGAAATAACGCATAGATTTAATCTCCGCATTCTTCCACCATATCGCTCGGAGGGCCGGGTGTTTTCGGCGGTCCCCAGTTCAAGAATATGCTGTCGGTATAGATCATCATGCCCAGCGAAAATAGAAACCTGGCAAAGTCAAATTATAATTGAAGAGTTGCTTGTTTATGACGTCAGGGGAGAATGGAAGAAGAAAACTTGTTGCATCGACCCCAACTAGCATAGGACAAGGGCAGGAAGATGATGAGTTGTTCGTTTGAAGTACACAAATGACGATACATCAAATCAACTTATACATGTTATTATGTTGATCTTTAACTATGGATCGTACACCAAAGATTTCCCGTGTGATGAGAGATCCGTATAAACTCATTTTGTATATTGATGTGTCGTCCTGCGTACAATGAAAATGTCCCATTACTGGGCTCAGGCCTCTATCAAAATATTTTTAACTCGGTTTTATTAACTTTAACTGTTAGTCTAGTTAAAAATATAATAAAGTTAATTTTAACCCAATTCCCGGTTTTAGATTAAAGTGATCTTTTTGATAGATATATGATTAGTTTTTTGTCATTCTAAATCCAAAATGGCGTACTTATTATTATTGTATGTATTCCCATAGGTATCAAATGAAAGGGTTTGAGAAGAATACAAGAAATAAAATGCCCGTCACAGTAAAGCATGTTTCCAGGTTTTTTTTAATATATTGTAAGATTTCCATGTTATGCAGCCAGAAAAAAACAAGCTCCACACAATCCTCGATATTCATACGAAAAAGATGTCAAAATAAAAATCACCATAATTATTTATTATATTCGAAAATCTGAAAGATTTTCTTCTTTATTCATAAGTAGCAGAACTATTGCGATTGAAAATCAGCAGCTATGTAAAAGAGTTTTAACTTTAAATTCAAATTTGCAAATCCTTACTAATATTATATTATATTTACTAATATTATATTTTATTATACAGTATGTTAGTTTAAACGAGGGACGTATTCAAACCCACAATAGTGCATACTTACATGATACTTATAAAAACATAAACAAAAAGAAAACTAATAATTATAAGACAGAACCATACCAAAAATTTCGCATAAGTCTCGCAACGTGTATATACCCTTGCGCTAGCGATTTAATACTATCGCAGAACATGTGTGCATGTCAATGACCTTTAGGTATAATCCATTTTCCCTTCATACTTTAAACCTGGCTTAGGACGCCTTTTCGGTAGAATCGGCGCGTAGGTATTTTGCCGCGTGATTTACTTCACTGTTTACAAGTTTATTTCTCTCGCGCTCAGTGTTCATGAATAATGTATTTTATTGGACAATTACGTCAGAAATTAAGGTTTTTTACATATTTGGGACGAGAATCGAATACTGAATACCCTCCCTCAATAAGTCCCTCGTTTAACACACTGTATATTATATGATTGTATAGTATTATATATATAGTGAGTTTGTTTGTTACGTCTTCACGCCTACATGGCTAAACTGTTTTTGATGAATTTTGGTACAGAGATAGTTGGGACCCTGAAGACGGACATAGGTTAACTTTAAAAAAAAAGAGTGAAAAATGAGGGAGAAAGAGGGAAGAAAAGGGAAACTAGCATTGCTATTACAATAAATAAGGCTCTAGGGTAAAAACTACAGGTAGCAGGTACCTGCAAATCAGGAAAGTGGAACTGACTGTGTTATCCCGAATTTAACGCGAGCAAAGCCGCGGGCAAAAGCTAGTTTGTGATAAAAACAACCATAGTTTGGATGGAGCGACGATCTTCGAACGGCGGTGGCTAAAGGAACGTTTCCGGATCGAGTTTAATGAAGTGTAATTGGAGAGGCTTATCGCTAGGCCTACTTATGGGGAAGATAATCATCAAGTTCTTACCATAATATACCACCCAGCAAGACCTTGTTGTAAAAACTTTGTATGTCGCTGTACCATGGCTCCCAAGGACAGCACGGCACTGGCAGCTCATTCATATGGGCATCGCAGCGGTCTGTACGGATAAATGGTTTCTTTTGTTTATTTATTAATTAATTTATTTTTCACAAAATCATCTAAACAATCTCAATTATGATTAAATCAATATCAAATCCTACTAGGTACACTAGTATATTTTATTGTATGGTATAACGTAACGGGCTGGTGTCCGCAAACTCCACGTCCACGGCGCATATTTTTACGTATCTACCTACCTACGGGTCAGAATATCATTCTATCTATCAAGCATTTATATAACGAACCGTTTGTTCCCGTTAAGACACACCATTTTGTGTAACACTGTTAGATATCCATTGGGAAAAAATACCGATGAGTAACACTGTAACACAAAGCCACATTTTTTGTCCCGATCAGTAACACTCCATACAACTTAAATTACAGTTATCATTACACATATTACCTATACTGTGATAATCAAGTTTAATAATATTTTTAGTATTTAAATTCAAAATCTTTCGTACTGACAACTTACCTACATAATATTCGCCGCACATTTTCTCGACATCCGTGTGTCACTAGCAGGATTCAGCAGAATACCAGCGTCAGGTAATCTACCTGGCATTATGCTGAGCTGGACTCCTTTTTGGTGCAATATTGAGACACACACCGCCCAGTAATGGGCGACCCTAATAAATACCTACAATTATGTAATGTGTCTAAATGCCTATGGGTCGATTTAACTTAGTCTACCTTACTTTTTTTTTTATTTTATGTGTGCCTTTTTTTTCTGTTTTGTATTTTTTTTTAATATTAATTCTTGTATTGTGTCCTTTGTTGCATCAAATCAATGATTTATCTATCTATCTAACACTACCTACGTCATAGGGTTACACATCGGGGAAAAATGTACCAATGAGTTACATACAGGACTTTATTGTTTAATTAAAGATTAAATAAAACCATTGAAATCCAAAATCTGTGAACAAAATGGTTAACACTATACTCATCGGTATATTTTTTCCCAATGGGTAACAGTGTTACACAAAATGGTGTGACTCAACGGGAACAAACGGTTATGAATGAAACTGTCATATTTCACTATAATCTGCTGACAATTGGATAAGTAAGGAGGTAGTGCAAACCAGTGAGTGGTTTGTTGGTGTTTGGAATAGCGACGACTGCACTACTTCTAGGTACACACGACGACAGATCAACCTATACAAAACCAGTTTAAGCGGATATCTCGTCGTACGGGAAATCTACGGCGTACGATTCGTAGTTGAAAGATCAGCATAAACTGGTTTTGTATAGGTTGATCTGTCGTCGTGTGTACCAGAAAAACTCCAGAAGCAGGTGGTAGAGTAGAGATATGCTTGCCTACTCTCACAACCACAACGGTCGAGTTTCCTCGTCTGATGAATCTTCCGCTTTATCGTATGGTTAGTGACAACTCTGGTGTCAGAGTTCTTATGGCGCTCGTGGGCCGCACGCTTCCTCGGCTTAACATGCCTTCCAGAAACATTTGTCAGGCATGCTGGTTTCCCTATGATGTTATTTCTTCAACGAAGCAAATGAAAGTGATAGAATATGCACATGACTCCGAAATACCAGAGGTGTGTGCCTTGGGTTTGAAACTGGAGACAACTGACTTGGAACTCCGACGGTCCACTAGGCTGTGTAGATGAGTATACAGACAGCTCCATTGGTCTCGCGGTCGCAAGCACGGGGTCCTGGGTTTAATTCCCGGCTCGGGCAACAAGTGTCATTGGGTTATCCATTAAGAATTTCGCATTTGCAGGCCGAATTTAGGAAGTTGGCTTTAAGATACCCCCGTGCTTTGGAATGCCGTTGGTCTTGTGCTCTGTTAATGCTCCTGATCTCTCCCCGGTCTAAAATTAAGGGTACCTACAGTGCACCTATGCCGGCGGTGAGCCATCTGTGCGCAGGCCGCGCAGGCTACGCACAGATTAGCGGCTTATCGCCGCTGAGTTTGGCCATTTGATCTCGAATAACTTTTTGATTCCAGACAATTGGGGTGAATTAATGTGTTATATAGGTACAAAATAAAAATAAAAACTCCCATAAGTATACCTATTATTATCCGGATCTAGAAAAGTTTCGAGGTTCATTTATGCTCGTCGATGTTTGTAAGACCATAATTGCGTATAGATCTTAGAGAAATATTTGTTTTTCTAAATATCCGGTATAAATTGTCGATTTTCAAAAATGGTTTTTCTCTAAAATCAAACGTTTTAGTAAAGCGGGAATGCCAATTCTTGCATTTATATCATTTAGTCTGTAATTTTTTTAAATAAAAAGCAATGTCCGAAAAATGGTCTTCTTATAACACTGTGCGAGGGCACGGCTGTGCTCTACCGTGTCCTCTGGGCGATCTTCACAATGGTGACACCCGGGTATTTCCTCCCGCCCGATTCCCCCCGGTGTAGTTCCTCCGCGTGTTACTCGTACAGGCGCGCGGGGACTATCGCCTCCAGGATCCCACGGTGGCAATCCGGCAAGGAGGCTCGCCGCCTTAAGGGAGATAGTGCGGTAGCTCCGGACCAAACTTGTGGCTACCACCTTTTGGAGCGCGTTCAAGTAGTGGGCGGTGCGCCGTCCCAAAGAATGCGTCCATACCGGGGCCCCGTAAAGGGTCATGTACCGCACGATTCCGGCGTAGAGCCTATGGCAGGAGGCATTTGGCCCCCTCAGATCAGTCCACCTTCGTTTTGCTTTCCTTGCCCTAATTTTAGTATCTATATCTAACCTAAATTGTAGCAAGTACCTACTAGTTACAAATCTATGGTTACTCACAGTGTCGGATAGGTGTGACCAGAACTTGACCACCGCCGCCGAGTAGTTTACCGCCGATTGGTTGGTAGATTGAGTTCACTTGAAACAAAATAAACTACTTAATTGAAAAAACTCGCATCCAAGTGCGAGTCCGACTTACGCACCAAAGGTTTCCGAATTGCGATATAAACGGCCACGTCTTTTGACTGCGTAGACGTAGAGGGTTGATTTTCACAGCTCCAAGGGACTTGAGTGTATCTTTATAGCTTTCAATTCAACTCGATACCTCCACTCGTTCCCAAGACAAAGGGTCTTGAAAGACAGACAGAGAGATGGACAGCAAAGTAATCCTATAAGGGTCCGTTTTTCCTCTTGAGGTACGGTATGGTTTATGCAAGTGCGTTCTGGCCATGAGATTATTAAAAAAGTTAAAAAAAAACAACAATAGCAACGGTACATTTAACACTTACATATTCGCCCATGCTGGTATCTTCTTGGGTTAACGACAGACGCGAAAACTCTTCGCAAGCCTAATATTTTTGATAACATGATTGAATCCGTATATACACAAATATCCTCGTTTTAGATACCTTCACACGTCAATGCTGTTCGATTTGCGACTACTGACAAACTTCAAACTTATGTCTACAACCAGGAACATCAAAAATTTAAAGAGGTTTTAGTTTATTCAACTAAGTAATTATTATGAAAACTTCTAAATAAATGCGTAGAAAATGGAGCTGTGGGTGAGGATTTTGTGATTGAATCACTTGATTACAGTGATCTTTTCCTAACTTACTTCCTAGCGTTAATTACAAACTAGCGTAGCGCACCCTGACCTTGGCGTTACTCTGTAATGGCGGTAAGTCCAAGTTCGAAGATAATTATCCTCTCTAGTGACAAATTAAGGACCTAGGTATTTAGTATCATGAATGAGGTTATTCTGATAGGCAGTAGGCAAGTAGGCCGTAGATATCTAGTATTGTCAAGACTTCTGATTTTTGGTATTCGCCTGCGTTACTAGACTACGAATTGTATAACTATCACTTGCTGCGGTGAAGGAAACCAAACCAGCATGCCTGATAGACGACGACGGCATGTAAAGTCAAGTCAGAAGCCCATGGGTGGTTTATGAACTAACACCAAGTTTGGCACTAACCACACAAAAAAATAAGAAGGAAAAAGGTGGCATTGCGGTACTTTGAAACAGGGAGTCAGCGTTAAATGTCCAGAAGTTGGAAGCAATGGTCCACTCTACGTTTGCACTTGAACGAGAGTAGTTAAGTAGTTGAGCATCGGGTTACGTAAATGGCGTGTGGTAGGAGCCTACGTCTAATGTCTTGCAATCCAACTTCAGCTTCATCAGGCTATGGGTTTCAAGTCGTGGTTGGTAATATCTAGCTGCATAATCCTTACTATCCTTATACTAATATTATAAAAGCGAAAGTGAGTTTGTTTGTTACTCTTTAATGGCTAAACCGATTTTGGTACAGAGATAGTTGGGAACCAGGAGACGGACATAGGCAATTTTTTTAAATTTGGTATGTGAGGGAGAAAGAGGGAAGACAAGGGAAAACTTAGCGTTGCTATTACAAATCAATAAGGCACAAGGGGAACTATGTTACCCCGAATTTAACGCGAGCGAAGCCGCGGGGAAAACCTAGTAATATTATAAAAGCGAAAGTACGTTTGTTTGTTACTTCTTCACGCCTAAATGGCTAAACCGATTTTGATAAATTTTGGTACAGAGATAGTTGGGACCCTGGAGACGGACATAGGCTATTTTTTTTAAAAGGGTGAAAAAAGAGGGAGATAGAGGAAAAAAGAGGAAAAACTTAGCATTGCTATTACAATAAATAAGGCGCTAGGGCAAAAACTACAGGTGGCAGGTACCTGCAAATCAGGAAAGGGGAACTGTCTTATCCCGAATTTAACGCAGGCGAAGCCGCGGGCGAAAGCTAGTTTTTAATAAAAATTCTATAGTGGATGCGTTTACAAACATTTAAACTTACATACACAAACAGCCAGACCCGAAACAACTGTCAGTGGGGCATACAAATATTTGTTCCGTGCGGTGATCGAACCCGCGACACGTAACTCAGTAGTAAACCGCTCAGTCAGTGCGCTACAAACAAAACATTCATTGATTTTATAAGCTAGACAGGATTTCCGGTAACAAAACGATAGAATTTTCCATAATGTATTTAACCGGTACCATAAATTATTTGAAATATATAATTGCTTTCTTAATTACCACACATAACATCCGTAATAAGTGAAATTTATATAAGCGATAGTGAGTTTGTTTGTTACCTCTTCACGCCTACATGGCTAAACCGATTTTGATGAATTTTGGTACAGAGATAGTTGGGAACCTGGAGACGGCCAATGGCTAACTTTTTTTTTTTAAAGATTGTAAAATGAGGGAGAAAGAGGGAAGAAAAGGGAAAACTTAGCATTGCTATTACAATAAACAAGGCGCTAGGGCAAAAACTACAGGTAGCAGGTACCTGCAAATCAGAAAAGGGGAACTGTGTTACCCAGAATTTAACGCGGGCGAAGCCGCGGGCAAAAACTAGTAATATAATAATAATAGCAGTATAATAATATAAACTGGTAAGAATTTTACTTAAAGGAGAGGAATGCCATTGCCCTGCAATGAGAAGGCTGATAATATTGAAGTGGTTCGATAAAACGTATTAAAAAAAAAATAGTTAAAATAAAAGTATATTTGTATAATGCGGTTACCCACTCGGCACTTTTGTTATGCTTATAGTAATAATAAACACCAAACGATAACGGAGTTTTTATAAAACACAAAGGAACAAGGAGAGGGACATTACAGTGACAATTTGCTGGATCTAGGTCTTGGCGTAGGAAGTCTTAGATTTGACAGAGCGAATTGCAACTTGTGGCGAGCTGTAGCAGTAACGGCCCTATGACGACGATTTCTAGGGCGTCGTCTAAGCACCAGGATCCCTTGATAAATTACCTGTGATTAGAAATTCACTCATTTTTCATAAAAAAATCAATTCAATTCAAAATCATTTATTATTTTTAAACATATTTTATTTCACGTGCTGTAATCACTCTGGTCAACGTGGGACGCCTAAAAATGTTAATCGAAACAACATTGACACCCAACACCAACTTCGACCATTTCATGGGCTTACAATCGTGACGTCATAACTTTTATTTTATATTGTAACTTTAGTATAAACTGATGAGTTTGGTACTGCTGTAACTGACATAAAAATCTTTAGAAATAGCTCTTGATGTAATAAAAACTTCACCAAGGCGTAATAAAAAAAATCTCCGTTTCAAAGCGTTAAATATTCAAAAAGTTTAACAATAAAAGTGTCCCTTGAGAAACTAATGTGTTATGTTGCGGGTAGGCGGTCGACGGTGATGCGGAGCGTAACTGCGATATGGCAACATCGATGATCTTTTTTATTGCAATGTGTTCTTATAGTAGGCACTTCTGATTGTTTTATGTGGACTCCAATATGAAGTGATTTGGGTCGAATATTTAGGGTAATGTTGGCCTTAAGCTTTTTATCGCGATCTTAAGCGAATGTTGGTTCAGAGTTTGACTTATAATAATGTTGCAATGTCTTCATGTATATACCTTCTTTAGATAGTCAGGTACACTAACTAGGTATCTAGGTCTTTTGATACCCAGGTATAAGTACTTTATTAAGCTTTAATTTTAGCTTGTCGATGGTAATCTATATATTGAGTCAACCCTTAACTTACTTAGCAAAAAGTTACACGTCTTGAGCGTTTTTTATTAGTTTCTGTAAAGTACCTATTTACATCAGGGCTCGCAGAACGATGTCTCAGAGTTTGTGCTACAGCACCACAATTTCTCTCCAGGGAAAAGCCATCTATATATAAATCTGAAGTAGGTTTTCCTGGCCTCATCCAACCTGTTTCTGGAGGCTATTTAAAGTTTTTTTGAATGCACGGTTGGCGCAGTATCTGAGGAGTTGGCTGTTGCCTGTCGCTGGTTCTTATTCCACCCGGAACAAATTTGTTAGATAAGATTCTTTTCGTACCACTTGCTCAAAAAAGTGACATTCTATGCCACAAAAAGCGAACATAACAATAGTCATTTTTAATCTGTTAAAAACAGGGAAAGAAAATTGTACTGAATTTCATTCATGCTCTAGGGGGAGAATGTGATTTAAATTTGGAATACTTGCCGTTTATACTGAACTACATCTGTGTTTACACCATTGAGTTTGTAAATAAAGCATTATATATCTTTTTGGAAAAGGAATACGCATTTATTATGCAGAACGTTATGATTATTAAATAAAATTACGAAAACCGACGAGGCCGTATGAGCTTGATGCCTTTGCTTTTCCGACAAAAAATATTGGTCTTGGAATTTGTCGTATTTTTGTTTTCTTCACTTATAAACGTTATTAAGTTTATTTTAATTTATTTTTATAAATAAGTTAATGTTCTAAAAACACGTTACGATGTTAAATCAAAGCGACAGTGACAGTGAATTGTCGGATTCCATCAGTGCAAATGCTGCCGCAATTATACTCATCAACAATAAATGTACCAAGTACAAAAAAGTAACTCTCTCTATCAATAATTGGACCAATGTTTCGAATGTTAACTTTTACTTGTCATTATTTTTAATAAATGCTTATCTCATATTATTACTGTGTTAATTTTTTCGCAAATGGTACGAAAAGAAGAGTATTTTCCTCGGTGATAAAGCTGTCTTAGTCTTGGGTGAACTTAAATCTCTCGCTACACTCAGGACTCGTCTTAAATCCCTCGCTTCGCTCGTGATTTATGTTTTTAACACACTCGCTACGCTCGGGAGTAAAGCTCGAGTCCTTCGTTACGCTGGCGATTTAAATCGTCACCCGCGACAGAAGACACTGCTTTATCCCCTTGGTTAATAATCTACTATTATGTGCATGAAATATGGTACGAAATTGTCTTATAAGTAAAAAGGTTTCACATATTTCGCTGAATTATTGCTTACAGGTAGTCGTTCCGGATCTGCCTTTTGGTGTGTTTGTGTTTAAATGTTTGTTAACGTACCCATGTTACACGAGCAATTCCTAGTGAGAGGCAACGGTTTCTATCCAAATTAAAAAATGAATTGTATAAACCACTTTTTGGATATTTTTAGAACTACGAATGAATGGGTCGGGTAGTGAAGCGCTATCTCGCCACAGGTTTAGGAGTGTCGTTGGTGTTGAACTGAAAATGGTCGTAGAAAGTACGAAGGAGTGGGTGAATTCAAAAGAGTAACCAAAGAGTTTCTTGCTCAGAGGGGCCTGCCAAGGCCACCGCCTGCCGGGGTTGCGGGTTGTTCAAAAGAGATACCGCGGCCCCGGAACATAAAGGGCAATAGAAGTAACATGGGTTAGTTTTAGTCAGTACAAGTCTGACACTCTGAAGTAATTCGATGATTTCCTATCCGCAAAAAAAAGAGTTTCTTGCTGGTTCTTCTCCATAGGAATCGACCAACCGTGCGGCTTTTATCAACGTTTCGTAAGTGCCATGTAGGCCTATTTGAAATAAAATGTATTGATTATGAATTAAAACAACCAATTAAATTTTGAAAACAATATCAAATTTAATACATAAATAAGATTTATGTACTTCTACATACATGTTTGTCTATATATTTACATTGAAACACGTAATTTCATTCTAATTCATCTAGAGTTTCACATTTTTGTCGTACATTAATTATTATAATAGTAAGCAACTGAAAAAAAAAATCAACAAAATTATTATATCTACTAAAGTTACGCCATAAAAATAATGATGCAAACATAGAAAATTTTAAAACATTGTACAAAATAATTTACACAGAAGTATCTCTTCTATGGGACGCACACCCATCTCTTATAAATACATGATTACTATGCATTAACCATGGTCTAATATTAAAATATATTATCTATTACGAACTAATGACAATTCCCATAGGCATAAACAAAAGGGCAACTGTATGCGCCTATATGCGTTTACGCACTTCCTTAATGTACAATTCAATCGACTTAGATCAAATTGTTTACATGTAATTGCGACATGCACCTAACCACACGAATAACGACACCTTCCAACAAAATTATCCATACATTTGTAGATAAACGAGTTCGTAAGATTTGTATCAAACGATACTGTACTTATTTTGTGCATTGTACAAGCTCACCCGTATTCTGTGCCTCCAGTAGCAGTTTTCAATGAATCTTTCATGCAAATTGTTAACAACAACGTGGAAGATTTCCATTTAACTTTTTCTATAGTTTTTTTTTATTACATAAAAAAAGGTAAAAAGAAACGCTTGTTCGTTCCCCTGGAAAGTTTAAAAATGATTTATTGGGATGATCTGAACAGTTTTCTATGGGAATTTTAGATCGAGTTTCACTAAGATTTGAAATGAGTTTGTTGCATTTTCACATTATCTACCATTATTACTACATCACGAAGCTAATTGTTCAGCAAACCAGGGCTAAAAGCACAACACCAATCTACATTGTATTCACTCATTCACATTAAGGCTAGGCTTTAATGGAACAGACTTTTAATTCGGTCTATATTTAATTGACCATATGGATTGACATAAATACGTCTCGTCACATTGTATATCGTAACATTACATTTCAACAACCAGGAGATAATATTATCTAACAACCTTAACTAATTCATGAGATACCTCCGGAGAGACTAATCGATTACTCGTCTAAAACACTCATAATATACTAACGATTTAATTCCGATTACACATACATTCATATAATCGATTTGTTATTGGATTTTACGTATTTATATTTGGCAAATGGTTACTATGAGAACCCCATCACCTAGGCAGGGTCGATGTCGAACATCCACTGACCGCTCGGCTGACTTAAAGTCACACAAATTAAATTTAATCATTACCTATCTACATATTTATAGAAATTATAACGTGCGGTCACAACTCGCGTGTCTATCCTGAATTTTGTCTAATGTGTACTAATTAATATACGCGCAAAATATTATAATTATTGCGTATTAAACAAGCTGTTTTGTACGTCATTTACACATGTATTTACGAAAATAAAGTCTGTTAAAAATGCGCTAGTAAATATTATCTATAGCACCAATGTCAGCTGCAAATATACGCAATAAAGTATAAAAGCAGCGATTGTTCAATAAATGGCATGCGTAAATTAACGTTACGTAAAACAATATAAAACCAAATATTATCTTTAAAACATATCATATTTAAATGGACGCCAAAAGTACAAGAATTGACAAATACGATACACGTACTAAATTGAACACTTAATGGCTAAATCTATCACAAATAGTCCACTGAGGTAATTCACAAAATGAACTCATTTTTGCTACGTTTATAGTTAACATGGGCTACCACGCAATAATGCTTATCTATGAGTAATATTCTGCTTATATATCTGAAAAGTAGCTTACTGAAAAAAAATATATCTGGGACTAGATATTTGACTATAACGGATTTTATTTGTGCGTCATTTAGTAGACGCAAATTCCAACGTCTCCTGGTTATTATAAATATTGAAGAATAAGCATAATATTAATATACACATTATCTTGAGACAGCAGACACTTATGTTAGAGCAATATTGTGAAACTCTGCTTTCGAATTCAATAAGGACCAAGTTTTGAGGATCGTCAACGGTAGGTACTATGTTGGTGCACTGTCCATATCTACATATTTCACACAAAAACATAATCCAGCTGTAGGTACCGTTAACTGGAACTGGCTGTTCGTACTTACATTTATGCATAATAATATGCATAAGCGTAAAGTTCTCGACTCAAAACAGCTAAGAAGTCCGTTCCGAATCTAGCGTCTTTAAAGATGTCTCGTTGAGCAATTACAATAACGGTATTTGGCTTAAAATGGCGCATGTGTAGGTTAATGTAACTATAAATTAATTCTATTTACATTATGGCATTCATGATAACAATTAATCGCATTATTGTTGACGACAGTTCATAATTTGTTTGTTTTAAAACTATAAGCAGGAGGCAATTTGGAAATCATTTCAATGCTTTATATTTGGCTAGATCAACCTCCTGCCATAGATGTGATTTAAAAAGCGACCTAATTATTTAATTTGACATTTACTAGGTATATATTTGTACATAATATTGGCCCGCACATGAATTTACAGTTTAGCCAAATAAGCGGCTTTTATACGGATTATTTCGCGGTTTTCGGTTGCTATAAAACGCACAACACTTATTCAGGAAATAAAAGTAATTACATTAAACCGCAAAACAGTTCGTATAGTTTTTTTTTCCAATTATTGCACAATATTTGCGTAAACGTCACAAATGTTTATTTGGTCAAATCTTTTCTACTTTCTTCGTAGCAAATCCAATTACAAAAGAAAAACTCAATAACCATAGACTATTTAAGCATAGATTCATTTCAGACAGAATAAATTCTCGGTACAATACATTCAGAAATAATTCATATTCAGTCAGATGTGCCTCCTCACACGGAGATGTGGTGTGAACTTAACTTAGGTGCTAAACACTAAGTTGGTAGATCCAGGAGGGGTAGGCCTCGTTCACACTACGCCACCCGACTCCAAGGTCCATGTCTACCATAAACACGTCGTTGATAACTCTTGAAACTACACACGGATCAATAACGCGAGGTCACATTTACCTTAAAAATAAAATTCAATGTCTAATTTATCACGAAAAATGTCACTTTTGATCGTCAAATTTGTTTGCTAATAATGGTTTTAGAACACTATCAGTCTCCATGATTCAACTGGTCTTCTCTAATTTGGTTCTTAATTGTGATGAATCGTTGTATTCTTTTGAATTGCCCCAAGAGGCGAGAGGTGCCTTCTTCCACGTTCAACTTCCACTGTGGTCATGCCAGGATCAGAGAATTGTTATATCTCTGATAGCCGACGACTTTCTAACAATCTGTAACAAAAGATAGAAACTTTTAAATAAAGTTTTCAGGTTTGCGCAGTGTCACCACTGTATCAATAGTTTCTTTGAGATTTATTGCCAAGTGCAGTTTAAGAATTTGTAACATTTTATGCTGTTTGGACTACTAATGGTTCGAGTTTAGAGAGAAGATTTTAAACACGCTAAGTGCTATGCAGACTTACATAATCTACTGAACGGTAAACTTTGTTCAGATTGCTTATGAGAAAATGTTATAACATTTTCCCAAAAACAAACGACTCACGTACTCTTTTACATCACTTCGGTATGTCATGAATGGGAATTGGCGCGCCCTTAGAAATGTCGTCATTCATAACTCCACTAATTTATTTCCTCGTATCAATGTATCGATTGATTAAAGTCAACCAAAGATCACGATCACTGGGACTCTCAATTAGCAGCTGAACTACTCGTATTTGAGAAACTAGAATACTGAAGCTTTGTGTCGTTATAAATAAGCTCTTCGAAAAGATAAAGAATACGAAGTATCTGATCAATCTAAGACGACATAACGTCTATATTCGTAAACTAACAATTTACATCCTAATTAAATGTGTAGGAGTAATAAAACCGTCTCACGGCGCGGCGGTATCATAGTAATCTCGATCTAATTCTCGCGCAACGTCTGTGAATGTGGATTATCAGCATTTCTCGTCCGGGCAGAGTTTCTGCTGAGTTGGTGGAGTGTAAATCGTAACCTGCCCGCCATAGCGACGCCAAGTCTGTGGCGCCCCGCACCCCGCGCCTCGCAGGTGACGACCCCTAGAGTTGCGCCGGCCTTATCGATTACGATATAATTTAGACGATAAACTTTGAGATGTAATGTTTTTTTCATGTAACAATGGTAGGTATATTTAGAGTAACACTTTAAAGTATGTCTTTGCATATCCAGTTACATAGCACTGAAATAAGTAAATCGGTTTTAAAACGCTCTGTGGTTAAGTCCTGTTGGTTTACATAAGATTAAATCCAATTAGCAGAACCAAGTAAACACCTATGTTTAGATATCTAAACGGTATTGACGCACAATTTATATTCTACAAAGATGTCACTTCCTCCATGTTTCCAGCACATATCACTTTACCTACAGTGGCAAATGCCAACTTCGTTACGTCAACTGACTTAGATAAGTTACTGTAGTTACCGGCTATTTTATAAACTAGTATCAAAACAGGTAGACGTTAATTTAGAAAGAACAAAGTGAGTCTATTTCCATGACCTCAAAAATAGGTGTTATAACTTTATCGTTCTCTACTATCTTTTATCGATAGTCTTTTAAGAATAGTAGGGACATCACTACGAAACCACGATAAATCTGTCGCATATTCAGCGATGTAACGGACTTTCTCTTCGCGTGACTCATTGCTCAGAATAAGTGCGTTCTTAATAAATGTGATGTGGATAATTGGCATACTTATCTTGAAATAAGACCTGCATAGAATCAAATGAATGTATTTTAAGCTTGAGAATTTCAACATTTGGATTTTGTGACGCATTATTTTACAAGTTAGTTAAAAATAATTTTAGCTCCACAATAATAGGATTGGAAACTAAAATCCAGGGATTATAATCTTAATATATATAAATCACGCGTCACGTTGTTTGTCGGCGATGGACTCCTAAACTACTTAACCGATTTTCAATTTAATTTGCACATCGTAGCGTAGGTAGGGTAGGTAGAAAGAAAAGAAAAAATTGCGTACCGTAAATATATAAATGTTAAGATAAGCCATACGTAACGCACGCCTTGATAAAAATAAGTTTGTTTGAAAATAAAAGAGATTTAAAGTGAGCTGTAATAAGTTAATATCAATTAAAATTCTCATCCTTTTGCGATTTATTTTTTTATTTCGGCGTTTGTTCTTATTTGAATATCATGTCCGCCAAAATGTAAGTCATTTTGCAGTTTTAATTGAATATAAAAAAAAATACAGTTCCGTGTTTGAAAAATTTTAGATATCTCTTTAGTCTATAAAATTTCCTATGTTATATAGATATAGATATAAAAAATATGATGGTTGTCGCTGAAAAAACTGAGAATTTCGAGACGAAAAGATTTTTTTCGTTGTCTTTTTAAACATTTTTTTTTCGTAGTACTAGACCACTTTTGTAAACTGATTTTGTTTAAGGTGAAAGCTCCAACCTACCCGCGAAATTCAAATTTTCTTACGTTTTTTGCAATTTTCAGGCCAGTGCTAGGTTGTATGTTGATTAAAATATTATTCGCGGCTGTAAGACGTATGTAATTATAGAATTATAATCATCAAAATCACCAATACAACCCTCCAAGTTCATAAAGGCGTAGGAACAAAAAAAAAACAGAAAAAGTCTTTCCTACAGCTTTATGAACTTGGAGGGTTGTATTGGTGATTTTGATGATTATAATTTTATAATTACATACGTCTTACAGCCGCGAATAATATTTTAATCAACATACAACCTAGCACTGGCCTGAAAATTGCAAAAAACGTAAGAAAATTTGAATTTCGCGGGTAGGTTGGAGCTTTCACCTTAAGTCTTTACATTACATATTTGACTATACACGGTATTTTTTTTTGGCTAGTGGCATGTACAGATACGGCTAACTTTGCGACGAAAATCTAGACGTTTTACAAAGTGTTTGCTTTGTACAGCGCCTTAAACGGCCTCGCTTTGTATAGAATTCCTGTTCAACGAGAAACCCGCATCAACTGGATTTGAATAGTTTGATTGCTCGCGGAGCGTAAAATAAAAGAGTTTCCTTTAAAGCTCATACTCACATAGACTTGGCTTAGTGTGTCTAGGTCGAATCGAGGGCCTAAATAAAATCAGATCGTTGAATTTCAACAATAAGCTAAGCGTTGAGGGTTAAAAATCCAACAGTTTGCAACATTAAAGATTATTGGCGACGTTAATTTTATGTGCTAGTGCATACGGCCATTAAATTCATTCCTTAGAAGATACAATATTACATTTAAGGTGTTAATGTGTCCAGCAGATTTATAATAACTGATAATTATTTTGATTGGTTGACCTTGATGATATCAAGCGTTTTAAAAGTTAATTGTCGCGCTATTGAAGTTTGACTTTCAAGCATTCTCACATACGTACGTAGAATGCTTGAAAGTCAAACTAAAAATAAAAAATGAATACTGAGGATTGTTTAATAGAGGAAAAAATAAAAAAAGCATGAAGGAAAAGAGTACCTATGTCTATTAGGTAGTAGAGTTTGGATTCTTCGGGGTCGTTTGACGTTGAATAGAAAGTCAGAGAAAAAACAATTGCTATTTTCTCGGAGTTGATTCAGTAAAAAAAAACAATTTAAAATAATACAGGTAGCATCTTTTTCTCTGCAGTTGAACATAGGTTCTCAGAACTATTTATCTTTATTCTTTATAAGGGCCAAAGTACTACATACACGCGTGCGAATAGATTATGCTGTACCTAATTAGAAGTTAAATACATGTTAAATGGTTATATGACGTATTAAAGATTACATGACTGCATTATATAAAATGCTATGTCACAGTGGATGATTGTCATCGCCTGCCAAGGTCATAACACGTGAAATATACAGGGAACTCCCCCGGACATTATGTTATGTAATTATTCATAGATCACTAATTAGTTTTATCTGATACCATGAGGTCATATTATTGCTACTTTTCATGGAACAGATAGAGATTATTGGACTTTGGAACCAAAGTAATCGTTTGTTCCATGTCAAAGAGTTCAGATTGCAGAATAGTTTTCGCTACAACAATAGTGCTACGCCGTAGCTCGGAGCTAATCCGCAAACGGGATTGATTCGCAAGATGCACTCGCATGACGTAGCATGGTCTACGAACCTCTATGATTTTCGTAGAAGACGGTTTAGTTAACGTAATTTGAGAATAAACGTCTAATGAAACGTTTATTCCAAACTTACGTTACGATTGAATTGGTGCTTTATTAAGAATGAATTGTAATAAGTAATTTTGTAAGAAAATACTAGCCAATTCATAGACGGGAGCGATTTATATGAATCGAGCGATATGTTCGACGCACTATCTTTAGCAAAACTTTTCCGATTTTTTCTGCCAGCATGACAGTGTGATAATAAATCGAGTTTCGGATGTCACGGGTTATAAAGCATAGGCGTCGTCGGTTATCGAGAGAATCCGGTGAGGCGGGGCGGTGTTTGGCGCAAATTTATTCATACTAGGGGACTGGCGACCTCTTAACTCTTGTGTTATTTAGGGCACACTTCCTTTGCGATTCCTAGAGCCCATTTGTTAGATGCTGAGTATTTTTTAAATAGCTGCTTTAGCGCCGGAGTTATGTAATCGTTGAAGAATGAACAGAGGTCACAAGCATGTGGGTGTTGATAAATTCGTAGCGTTTGAAATATATTGTCGGATTAAAATGATTGACTACTTAGTTTCATTATGTTTGATGGGATTTATTGGGGTGTGCCAGAGATGAATTCCATTTTCAAACTTTCTGATAATGTTTCAATATTTGGTAAAAAATAAATAAATATTTAAAACAATATCAATCTTTTATTGCACTATGCCAAATACTTCTAAGTCCTTACATTAATATTGCCAGATTCAAATCTGGTAATATTAATGGCCATAATAATCATGCAATGAGACTTTTGCAATGCTTTGAAAGCAATGACACGTTGACCTAGGGCCTCTAAAACAATGAACTGCATGACCTCATTGTTACCCATAATAATACCCAAGACAAGTAATGCCGACGGCAATAATATTCTCCAAAATGGAAACCGAAATGAAAAGTCAATTTTCATGGTGAAAGTACGGCCGGATTGCTAGCAATTACTTTTACTGCGAAAGTATTGTACTCAATGGGATGGGAATAAAAAAATGGGATTGTCTTTGCGACGGCCCCGTTGGCTTCTGAGGAAGGGTGCGGGGTGCGGGGGCCAAGTCACTTGTTGCATGAAGGCGGGGCGGAGACGCCCAACGCCCCTCAACCACGTGTTATGAAACTTCTGAAAAGTCTGAACATAGAATCTTGGTGGCTGAAGTTATTGGGATTAGCACAGTGAGCTTTATCAGGGTCGGTTAGGATAGATACATATAGCCAAATTGTATTGGGTTCGTCAGTAAAGTTAGCTTAATTTTGCAGAGTTTTTTTTTATTGTTAACGATTTACTAATACATACAGATAGAGGTAGACTATCACTGAAAAGACGTAAACACTCTTGTTTTAAACTAACTGGAAAAAAATTAAAATGATCAAACTTGGTCTGACTTTTATTTGTATGGAGTATTGTTAATTTGACCGTCAATTACGAACTAACTTACGACGAGGAAGAACGTCGTTTGGAAAATGTCCCCAAAATACACTTAAAATATTCCCTATACATTACATTCAAATCTCAAAAGCGCCATGACCCTCTATCCGCTGGTTACAATCTGACTCCAATAAGACAAGACACCATAATAAAATACCCAAACTACAAACTGCCTAAAAGTTATACAGGATAAAACCATCAAAATGTTCCTCTCGTCCTAATTTGTATCGTCATAATCTCAACGCATTTGGGGTTCCGCAATAAAATCATAAAATCGTTAGCCAGGGGCGTGCTTCTGTCGACAGTTAACACGTAATCCAATTTAGACGGTCGACATCAACGATGAATGCTAAAGGAGCTTGGCGAAATTACTGTACACACCCTTGAACAGTTTTTTTTATAAGTATTCTTGTAGAATGTTTAAGTTTTTGGGAATATTTGGAGCAAAGTAATCTAAAGAGGTGTAGTAGTCAGTTCTTGATAGGCTTAGTTTGATAAGTGCAGATCGCTTCAAGCAATATATTTCAGTATCCCTTGCTGGCAATAAAAAATACAGGCGATTAGGGGTTGGTTTTTCACAAACTTGATAATTTACAAACTGTTAATTGAATTTAAACTTTGTTACATAATACCCCTTAGGCGTAATAAAACTGCTACCCCATTTTGGATATGTGCTAGTTCAAGTCGATTTCGTCTTCGAAATATTTTTGATTATTCAGTGGGTAACTGTAGAAACTTCCTTTAAAATTAAATGTAGAAAGTTTATGTCAATTCGCGGTACGCCTTTAATAAGCATCGGAGAATATTTATGCCGTAAAGTAGGGGGTGGGTAAAAGTCACGTAAATCTCAAGAAAATTGACGTCCCTAACTATGTTGGCACTCATTTAAATAACTGATCAAACTCGCCAGCAAGCTGTCAAACAATAAAGAGCTACCAACTTATTGGATATGCGACGCTCATCCTCCAGATTTATATTGAACACCAAAATTGGCCGCAACTTTTTGAATTGATAGCATTTTTTTTCTGTCGTGAATTGAGATTCGATGTAGCGAGCCTAGCCGTATTTTACATATAACTTTTTGAACTACACTAACATTTTGATGGATCGTAACTTTTAGTACGGGTTTAACTTCAATACTTTCGTATATGTAGAACTGGCGTACTAAAATCACACTTAAGTAAGTTCGATAGCCTGCCTGCATGTCACTTTAAAACTCCATAGCGACCTACGATAAGTATTAAAATGTTTTTAATATTATTATTAGAAACTTTTTAAATGGATTTCTCTGTGTTTTCAGCGATTTATTATTTCTGTAATCGTTAATAAAAAAAAATGCAACAAGAATAAATATCAACATTGCACTGCATCTTTTGCAAATAACTTCAGTTAATAGTTACGCGTTGTAATAATGAACCTTTGTCACAACTGACAAGTCAGTTATGGAAATGAAAATCTTAATACTGTAATAAAAATTCTGAAATAAATGTATAATTCATCACTCATCAGAGAGGCCATGCGGCAAATATTTAAAGTACTTACCTATAAGGCAACATCGAGGTGGGCAAAAAGAGCAAAGGAGATTTTTATTAAGTAGAAGGGCGGGGGGAGAATATAATGAATAAATTCCGTGTAAGGACCCCTCCTAACGCAATTGAAAACTTTTAACAAGTGCCGGGAAATCGTGTGTAAAGGTGGGCCCCGTACCTAATTACGCAGCTAGCCGAATGGAATACCGGATGAGTTCAGAAATTTAAACGATGTCACCTCCCGACTCCCGACTCCAAGACACTTTATGAAAATCAGCTCGTTAATAAAATCGTCGAGTGTTGACCGATGTCTTGGCACACGGAGTCCACAGTCAGGAGAATGGAATACAAAATTAACGAAGTGTGCATTTGTTCTTAAAATTGTATTATAAAATAATAAAAATATCTCACGCGCCGATTTATAGAGCAGTCCGTGAAATATTACTCCCATTACGTAATTGCGTGCCAAATGAAAAGTTAAATCACGTTTCGGTACTTTTTAAAATCGAGTTTCTCGATCCGGAGTTTACCCCCCATTAACTTTCCGTCGTGTCCAAGTATTAAAAAATTAACAAGATATTTTCCACCGCAAGCTCACCGTCTGCGGAGGACGTATTCATTCTTTTGTAACCCTAAAAAACAAGTCATTACCGAAGCGGGTTTAATCCAGCGTCGTGTTCTGGAGATTTTTTCGTGATATTCCATTATTCGGAGGCGATCGCTCGACGCGGCGCGACGGGCACCGTTTACGCTAAAATGATATGATTAATTACGAGTGCCGGTAGCTCCGGTCTCCCTCATTAGCGCACAAATAGGATCGCTCAATGGTGAAATTGAATCTTGAACGCTGGCAAACCACACTCAATAGGACTCTAATTATAATATTATTATTTATATATGCCGCTAGTTCGATGTTTTGTTTTGATTGCTGTTTAAATTGTTATGGTGTAGAATAATACTACTAGATTATTATGATTTTTGAAGTTCAAAATGTACTCCAATAATCTTTAAATTACTTTTATTGAGCTCATTAGAGCTCTTTTTATTTGTTTTTTTGCGGCTTGGCAACATTAGTGTCGCAGTAAAACATTTTAATAAGATAATCCTTACTAATATTATAAAAGCGAAAGTGAGTTTGTTTGTTTGTTTGTTTGTTTGTTACCTCTTCACGCTTTAATGGCTAAACCGATTTTGATGAATTTTGGTACAGAGATAGTTGGGAACCAGGAGACGGACATAGGCTATTATTTTTTTAAAAAAAGTGGGATATGAGGGAGAAAGAGGGAAGAAACGGGAAAACTTAGCTTTGCTATTACAAATCAATAAGGCGCTACCGAATTTAACGCGAGCGAAGCCGCGGGCAAAAGCTAGTAATAATAATAGCAGGTATGACAAATGTTTGAAAAAAAAAAGCCTCAACACGTTCAGTCGTTTACAGTAGCAAAAAAATATTCATAGGCCAATATAATTTGCAAACAAATGATATGGCCGTACACCTAAGACTTTTTCTTTTGGATCTTACATAAATAAAGAAGGCATCACGTCTCATAATCCACGTACAAAGAAACGTAAACATGAGTGACGTACTTATCTTTTGTAATACCTAATGTCGTAAATATGAATGTGACAAGAAATTCGTTCTTTACTGCAGATTTTGGGGGTCGTGCGTAGAAAACTACATATTTTGTGGTTCTGTTTTTAGGTACAATCGTAAAAAGGGAAAATTCATTTACGCTCTGTTTTTTCTTCATGGCATTTGTCTTATGAATAGAGAAAAAGTTGGCATGCTAGTGGTACTGTCTCTTTATGTCTCTGGCATAAGGGAGGCCCGTGACTTGTTATAAAAAATATATGAACAATGTCTAATAAAAGAAGAATATTCACTACAATATATCGCGCGCTTATTCTCACTACGAGAGAATACAATCAAGTTTCAAGACACGGATCTCCCGAATGTGTCATTGAGACTAGAATAAGTGAGTCAAACAACCTATTTTTACGAAATTTTATCTCAAATCTCAATCATTTAAACGATTATTACGTACCAAAAGGCAATAGAGAAAAGGTTTATTTATTTGTACGTAAGTTTTGTTGGCCGAGCGAGAGAAGTCGACAGCCACTCGCTGCACAACTTTCAGTAGATAGGTATCGTTGATATTTCAAATTTATTACCGCCGTACCGTTAAACGTTTTCTAATTTTCTTTTTCTCTTTCCTCGTGATCATATTTTTCAAATGGTTAAGAAGATAAAGTCTTGATAGCGCAGTTGAGAGAATAATCACATTTGATTATTTATGAAATCATATGCTATCCGTTTTATTTTTCCAATTCCATTTAAAGTTTCCTACATACATATAATCAACATAATACAATAAAACTTGAAATAAACATCTCAAAGAAACTTATTGTAGTTCAGATTAAAAAAAAAGACTTATCTAGTTTACATTAAAGTAGAAATACATAAATAGATTACCTTTCACATCTATTCAAGAGCGGTGCACAACGTCCGCCCCCTCCAGGATCCACAATCCGGATTACGATACCCTATCTATATCACAAGCTTCCACCTAGCTTAGCACTAAAGCCTACACTAACACAATTGACTGCAACAACGATCGGTAACCGTCCACTTAACACTTAATAAAACTCTAACATTAGTTAACATGATAAAAGAACAAAAAAATCTCGACTACAATGCGAAATAACAAAAGAGGAAAGGCTGCGTCACATCGTGAACTTGTAAGTAGGTAACTGGTCCGAGGGTTCGCGGTTTGTGTCTCAGTGGACCCAGGAGGGGGCGACGGAGTAGGGAGTTCGGGGCCCATTGCCGCCCGAAAGCGTGGTCGGGACCGGCGGCGCGGGCGCAGCGAACTGGCTCTCGGCCTCCGCCGCCATCGCGCTGTGCTGCTGCGGGAAGTTGAAGTCTAGCGTGCCTTCCATACTTAGCTCGTGCTTTATCACCTGGTGGGAGAAATACTTAAACTATTCAATAAATCCGTGCTGGGCATAGAACTATATTGTCACCATTGATAAATATTTTGGGGAATCCCAATATTTTTTAAGGTAATAAGATATTCAAAGCGTAAGCACATTGATCAACAACATTGATCTAATAATGTCCTCTGAGTAATCAAAGTCTCACTCGAGGAGCTTTGATAAAGTATTCAAGAATTTCAGACTTTAACGAGGAAAGCATCTAGTAAAGGTCTTCGCTTACCTCATCAACATTACAGTCGAAGCCGTGTTCGAGCGCCTCAATGTTAAGGTCCTCCGCAAGCCCCGTGTTCAGCGCCCCCATGATCTGCCCCATGACCGTGGTGGGTCCCATTGCTCCTGTTTGCACCATCATCCCGCCATTCATCAGGGCTGCGTCTGATGTCGTCACCATTTGCGTCTGATTGTTTTCTGTACAAAAAAAGAGATCCTTGGGTCCTGTATCCCATCCCCTAAACATGCAGCCAAAGTGACGCTGATGCTGTTAAATTTTTTGGTCAACAAAAAATATACTGTCGACCCAGCGACACAAACAAGGAAAAGAAATCCATGAGAAACAGGTAAGACAAATAGCCGTCCAGACTTCATTGAAAGAAAAAATGTTATCGAACGGTCGCATTAATAGACAAGAAGATTTTCCAGGAACTGTCTTGTAGCAACATTTTTGATTTCACAAATACTTTTCCTTTTAGTTACACGGGTTTGAAAAGATGAATACCCAGAGCAGAAATAAACACGTAGTCTCTTTTTTAGAAATTCAAAACCCCTTTTTATCAACAGTTGCGCTTTCAATAGCCACAAAGGTTCCAAGAATAGGTATCTTGGCATTGGAAACAGACATACCTGTTTGCATAATATCAGCAGAATCTGCAGGCGGGGGTGGTCTGACGAAATGGTCGAGTGCGTGCTGATGCGGGTGCGTCGGATGAGCTGGGTGCGCCGGGTGCGCATACAGGGAGGAGCACGCGCAGCCGCCGTGCGGGTGGCGCGGGCATCCCGCGTACGGACTATACCGGTAGCTGCCGCCTGAAGACGACGATGATGTCGTTGGAACGTACCTGGAGGAAATATTCTTGTAGAACCATGTTCTGGATACTTGAAGTTAGGCTTCACTTGGTATTTAATAGTCTTTTCTAAACTTAAAGTGTTCATAAAAGAGATCTCTCATTATAGTACAGAGGCTTCTGAAAATGTACACGTATTCAGCCTGCTTTGTTGTAAAATTAACTGAATCTAAGGAGTTCTAAATAAAGCAAAGCGTACTCTAGGGCAAGGCGTTTACGACAATAACTGTTTAAGTGGTCGAGGTCGAAATTTTGGATTCTAACCAAAATTCCAACATCGACGCTAAGCTTACTACAAAATGCTTACGTGTTGAGGAATGGATCGGTTCCGGCCAGTTTCATGGAATCGGCGAGAGAGCCAGCGAGTTCGTCTTGTCCGAAGTCCGTTTGAGAGTAATCGGCTGCGGACGTGTAGTCAGTGTACTCTGGGCCCCAGTCAGGTTCTGTGGTGATCATTGATGGGATCGGAGACAGGCGGCCGCACGATGACGCGTTGGACGACACCCTCGGACGGAAGTCCGGCGACAACTGGAAACTGCTACGCGCAAGCGAAGAAGCAATCAAAATAACGAAACCTATCT
This sequence comes from Ochropleura plecta, assembly GCA_905475445.1. NCBI lineage: Eukaryota > Metazoa > Arthropoda > Insecta > Lepidoptera > Noctuidae > Ochropleura > Ochropleura plecta. Next base: position 10,994,280 of record FR997731.1, on the reverse strand, counting down.
CGACTGGCGATGTGAATTGTGTGATCTGACTTGACTAAATGAGGAATTCCTAGTGTGTAATAAACAAATGTGTAAGTCATTAACAGTCACATAATTCCCTCATCGACAGTTGGGACGCAAAAAATCATAATGGTTAGCAGAAACAAACCTTAAAGCTAGTTCGGACTCTATACAATCTCAAACAAGTGTAATGGGAGCATGCAAATCTAACGCCTATGTCGTCACTAACATATAAATTTGTATGCTAAATGAAGCGATCACTATAACGGGTTCAGCGGTCATCTCAGAAATATCTTTATTACTACAAATAGTGACAAAATGTGGGATAAGATACGGGTTATAGGCCGGCCCTTCAGCAGTCACCGAACCATTGAAAATATATGTCGATGACGATCGTAATCCAAATAAAATAAATCGCCTATAAAAATGTTAAATATCGGCGAAATGACGAGATTCAGCATCCACATAACTCATCATCTAATGGTTCTGAATGATTTAAAACCTTTTATCATAAAGTAGCAGAGTTGCAATAACTCAATTTTATTAGTCTGGTCAACGCAGCTTTATGTCGATGGTTTTATTATAGAGTAAGCGTATCATGCGTGGCTCACATTGTTTCTAGTACACATAAAATTTCAATATCCAAGGAGGTAACGTTATTTAGTAATAATGTACTGTTGGATATTTGTGGTTCTGGCAGACCTCGCTTCTGCATTACCCGTGTAGGTAAATTATAGTGCCTTTAAAGTCAAATTAGTATCGTGAAACAGCGTCCAAGCACGTTACCATTATTGGCTTGGTGCCACTACTCTTTTGGACTTTCCTCTACTTTAATCTACCTGTATCGCTTGGAAGATGGTACTACATTTCTAAATAATCGTCTAAAGTTCTATTGTAAGCTGCGAACATTTCGCTAAGATAAAACTGTAAGATAAAAGGTTATATAGTTACCTGTGCATCGGTGAGTCGGGGAACATATCGAGACTTTCTGACACTGAACTACTTGGACTGGGCGTTGCATCTGCTGTTGCACCATTTCTTAATATTTCAGCCTTTAAAAGAAGAAGTTGCTCTATGATAATTAATGTTATAGTTTCATATGAAACAACTACTTTTTTCTCACTACATAATCTACAATCTGAACATTATCGTTCAAAACTAGGCATAACCTAATGAGCTGTTTTTTTATTATTAATTAGCTTTGGCATGTCACTACTTTAAAGCTTGGGTTTCCTAAGTCAGTGGTGCCGTCTTCAAAGGAATCTTTTTTTTTTATATCGAGCCGTTTTTTTTACGATTCCTATATGGCGGCCAGCGACATCCTAGAAATCCCAAGATTTAAACGAAGGTAATCATACCTTCTTCTTTACCCTGCCTCTCCGCTTTTCGAACTTCGACGTCTCCATCGAGGCCGCCCGCCGTCTGACCGACTTGCCCGGCTTCGCGTCAGGGTTGATCATCCACCATGATGACTTGCCTGTTCCCTCGTTCTGTACCCGCATGAATCTGTTGTGTAGTGACAGGTTGTGTCTGATTGAATTCTGCAAAGAAGAAATGTATCGTAAGTTACCACCAACATTATAAGATGTACTAGGAATGTAGTAGTCAATAGAATTACAGTCAAACAGGGGCCCGTACATAGAACAAGTGTAAATGATCAATCATAAAGTAGGACCAATGTTTGAATTGGACCGAATGGTAGATATAGTTTTTTCATGTAGCGAGCTTTTTGCCTGTAGGAAGAATTACCCAATTGCTATTAAACCAGTAATGGTAAGCAATGATGTACCAATTAATTTACATTAATGACCAAAGACCAAAATTAGTACAAAAATTGCTTAAAAGTAATACAGAAAATTTCAAATCATTTTGTTACATAGGGGAAAACATTAATTAATTTTACATTAATTCCTTCTCACATTCCTAAAAGGTTTCGAGTCGTGAAGTGACCCTAAAATAAAAGTAATAAATTCGAACATCCCACGATATCCGGGCGTGGTTACAGTTGACCACAAAAAAGAAGTATTTTAATTCTCGCTACCACTGAAAGTTAGTGCAATAACGTGTCCTATCTCACACCGGCAATAAAATCCCGCAACTTTTTCCCGTCGAAGGAATAAAAGCTACCGCAGCAACGAATGAAGTTTAGCTATAAAACAGTCCATAAATAATATCTGCGTGCCCTGTGAGAACTGCCACTTATGGTAAATACAATCTACTCCACATAAATATGTGCATTCTTGAAACAAAAAACTATAACGTCACTTGTATATAAAAAAATTAAAGTTCTTTTACGGGTAGTTTAACAAGAATGTCTGTCATTTTAACGTTTCAGCTCGAATGCATAATCTTTGGATACCTCTATTTACTATGTAAAACACCCAAATTTTATGTATGCGTCGATGGAAGATACCGTTTCTTCTATTTGCGCAACGTAGGTAACATTTTTGGTTCCCTTGCGATACCATACTTACTATCAATGTCCCGTTTTATTATGGAAAACTTTGATGGATGCCGATCCGACTTTCAAACTGCGTCGTATGAAATTCATGGTGCCCTCAATGTTTTGTTTCCAGAAAATTGTAATGATGTTAGAATTGTAGGAGTGGAGGTTCAGATAAATTATTTAATGATTAATGCATAATGTTCCTATTAAGTACGCCCAATTAAGTTTATGTCATGTACAACAATTGGACGTGTACATAAATCCAGTAAATGTGGACAACTCCCGCGATTTATCAAGCGTGAAAACACACGCAACAAATGGCCTGTCGACGCTTTGATGGATTTGTCGCCAAGAGCCCTTACCATGAATTACGTGAGCTATAAAAGTGACAACCCCGCGTTGATCTTCGAGCGCCCCTGTCACCGATGTATAAAATCTCGACCCGCTCGAAACGCGAAGTTTCGAGTTACAATAGCGAGTGGAACGTGAAAATTCGTGATAAGTTATGGTTTTACCGATTCACAGTCTGGTTACATTCTTTCCATACAATTACATTTCAATAAATAAAACAACAATTATCTACCACTTATTATTAAGAATTCTAGATGTATGCCTAACATTCGCAAAATTGTTGGATTGAGTAATTTGGGTAGGCAATAGTTTATATCAAACAAGGATAATTATTATATAAGTACCAATTCACGCGGATTTCGTCTTTATTTATTATGGCAAACCTATTTATAGATATAGGCAAAACCCGCATACTATATTTATTTTATAGAGGTCTCAATATTAATGTATCCGATATAATAATTTCAGGAATATAATTTATGGGCAGTAAAGATATATAGTTTGCTGACAGGCAACTAAGTTAATCGAATTTTCTGCTACTGTGACATCACATGCGTAGCTTTTCATGTAATTTACCTGTTTTTTTTAGGGCGGTATATATTATGGTTTATACGGCCGTATTTCTCCGCGCTCCAGTGAAGATTGAACGGGTACCGAATGCGGTACTTCGTACAGAGAATGCGAGGAATATAATCTGACATGAAGCGTCGTATCTTGTCAAACACTACTATAAATTTGTGGAGGCTGTGTTGGTACATTTATAAAATTTATGAAAAAAAAACCTTATCGCCAGGAGACGACAAAAAAAGCTTTCTAACAAAATTGACATAAAATAAATACAAATGTAAGCCACACGTTATAATTAGTCTGAGTTAATGCAATTATTAACCCAACTCATCCTTAAGTGATTCAGAACTAGTGAATAATTGCTATAGATACGTAACGGGTTAATAATATAGGTCACATTCATGCACATTTAATTACACGCAACCACAGTAGGTAAATTGTTGGTGTTTAAACGATAATGCACACATACCACATTCTCACTTTTATTACCTTGCCCTCACTTTCTTGCCACACTCGTTAATAAGAACTAAGTATCTGCATTAAAAACCAGTATTTAATAAAGTGTAAAATGTAATTTTAAAAGCGGCCTACATTTATTTTTAATTACAAAGGCTGGATACGATTCAAATTAGGAATATATCGCACTGTGCCAATTCCAGCACTTTGTGAAATGAACATCGCGACAAGCGTCGTACAAACCGGGGCAAGACATCGTACTTAGAATTTTGTCTACGGCAGGATCTTTGGCGCCACTGCGACCCTTATGGGGTGAATTAACCGTCTACGCTGTCTACAGTCCCCTTTAATGCTCCACCGACTTAAATTTTGTCGAATTTCCACCGCTATTATATAGCGTTGCGCAATCTTCGAGTGATGGCTTATGATTTCCGCTCTTTATAGCTTTCGCTTGTTTTCTGAGAGCAATCTCTGTGAATTGACGAGCCTGCTGATTAGTTATGATGTGATAGTTTTCTTAGTTCCCGTTTCGGTGTTGTCAACGGGAAACGAACGTTGTAAAATAAATTCGATTTGGGCTGATAACTTTTAGACTATTCTAAAAGTTATCAGCCCAAATCGAATTTATTTCGCCGGTGTTACTTAATAATCTTCTAAGATAATATTCGAATTATTTCTTTCAGTATAACCGAAACACATCAAATCACCAATTTTCTGTAAATCATTTAATAGCTAAATTAAACTAAATATATCTTTTTTAGCTTTCAAAGATACTAAATGTTAATACGAATAAAAGGGGAAAAGCGTAGCGACGGTATAACCGATTGTTGAATAATTCAGTGAGATTATTCTCTTAGGTTGACATACTCGGTGCACACACGATGGACCTTCAAGATGTATTTTAATGTATTACAAAACTCCACTCTGTTTTAGTTATTTTATACGGAAATATTCTTATTTAAATGGTACATACTGAATGATAGTGCGTAGTAGAATAATATAAGGAATTATTGAAAAGGTTTTGAAAATACTTATTTGTTTTTTCTTAAATTATCTGCCAATTTGTTACTACTACCTATGCATTTTAATAGGGTATTTTCTCAATTAGTTAAGATACGTGTTGGAAATTAAACGCTTGATTTTTCAGAAGTTACCAGGCACCTATAAACGAAAAGAGGTTTTTACTTAGATACGAATATTTTAGGTAGGTACCTATATTCGATGAAAGTTATGTAAGTGTAAAATAGTTACTCCCCTATGTCCTTCGGTCCTCAGACAATGCGTCACAACCGAATATATGCGCATATAAAAATTTAGTACTGTTATTAGATGAATGAAATTATGGAAGCTACCGAACGTACGATGTATATTCTACCTAGTTTTACTAACCTCCCATCCCTTTGTGTTTACTCTGCTGGTAAGTAGGTGAGCGTCGTTCTTACACGTGGGTAGGATACTTCAAATATTATAAGAGAAAATAATACTAAGAAATAATGTCACTATTCCACTGGAATAACTAGTTAATCAGGTTTAAAATTGGTCTTTATATTATTACATGGACCAAAATGGTTTCTCCATACTTTTTTTTTATACATAATACATAAAGATTGTGGCTACATTCGTTATTAAGATATTCTTAGCACGTTAATACCATAATCATGTCATCAAGATAAAAGTTGCCCATCCACTTAATTAAAATCTCTCAGTAGTCTCTTGGGTTTACGGGAAAAGGTGAGTATGCAGAGAATACGCCTTCCATCTACATCTCGAAGAGTTTAGTGATGAAACTGAATCAATTTATCATTGTTATAAGAATTTTATTAAAGAAATTCTGCCATCCAAACATCAAATGGAGAAACAAAACTTTCACCTAATTACAACAGTCCAAATCGATATTCGATACAAAGAAATCAAAGTCTCCATTGATGAATTGGCAAAAGAAAAAATATAAAGCGTTCGAAATATCCCGAAGTGTGAAATCAAATAATAAATAATTCAAATTAGAGAATCGGGATTACACAATAAGGGGCGTCGGCCCCGAGGGAGCCGCAAACGTGACGGCCTCGAGAAATTTGGAAGAAACCCGGTGACGTGTCAACCGCCACTGACAAATTTAATTATTCAACTTACCGAAACGTTAGCAAGATGACTTTTCCCGAGCCGATAACTAAGTAGGAATAAATTCACTTAGAGCTGCCGAAGCAAAGTTTAACTTAATAAAACATTGGAATTTTCGTAATTTGATTGCTCTGAGGTCGGATCCCGCTGTCGGCCTGATTTGAATACGTCATTACGAGTCATTTGTCGTGTTCACCTGAGAAATTTAACTTACCGAAATATGTACAACAATTCTCCAGTCGAATTGTCTGATTGTTCTATTTTAGCTTCTTTGGATCAACAGTTAAAACGGAATAAATGAACACTAATGAACGAAAACTTTGGTCTTGAGGTTTGACAACAGAATAAAGTCTTTATTAAGTTTTCGTGGAAATATTTCCTTATCTGAATTACCTTACTTAAAAAAACGTTTTCACAGATTTCAGCTTGTCTGAGCGTTGAGCAAACAGACCCAGATTTAAACTTATACTTTCTGGTTTTCCGTTGTTAAGAAACTGGTCACGAATCAACAAAACAAAGGTTATACTACTTCATTAGCTTGAGATAAACCTTTACAAAATTAATTTGTTAAACTTTTGATAATTTGCCATGAATTTTGAGCGTATGAAATTAATGTCAATGTTCTTATATTTCCTTTGTATTTATACATGGCATAAATAAATCTACCTTCAATACAAGATAAGAATATTAAACAGTGGTTTGGTTATAAAAAAAGTATTTTAAGTATTCAGTTAAAAAGTATTCAACAATATATATAGTAGTAAAAAGTATTCAGTATTCAGTCCTGGTGCATGTTCATCGATTTACTTGTACTAGGTAAACATAAATAATGCTTCATCTCATAAAGATTATGTAATAAATATAAAAAACATATTTAAAACATAAACTGTTTAGTTTTCTTGCATTTTTTTAACTTATAAAACAAATAATATTCTCCAAATAAGTAACAATATTCATTCATTACACAAGGAATAAGAAAAATTCGACAGGCGTGCTCTGCTCCGGCCCGTGGATTCTTGGATTTATATTTGGGTTCCGTATAAATCACTTTAATGGTCCGATTAATGTGCGGACGGAGCTGAGGTGTAAGATGTACGCAGAATAGACGTATGCAACAGAAATGTTGCCAACAAAAGGACACGAGGACATTCTATAAAATAACTAAGTAGGTAACACATTTTGCGTGTCTGCATCTACATACAGACACGCAAAATGTGTAAATGTACTTTATAATTTAAATGCGATTTTCTCATGAAATAACAGTTCTTACTTTGAGATATGATCTATTTCGTATTTGTATGGCTTCCAAAATACTATGTTAATAAAAAAAACTAAGAGAAAATCCTTTTAGTGTTGTATTTATTTCATTGCTCGTGACTGGCTTAACAAGTTCCTTGCGCCATCATTCTCAAAGAACTTTCAGCTGATGCTTTGGAGGCCTAAAAGATCTCGAAACTAACCTACCCTTTGGTGCATTTGAGACCTAATGAATCTCCTAAAGATACAGGTTCCTCATACTTAAAGAACTTTACACGTTAGATCCTCCCGCAAAGAGTGAAACAACACGATTATATACAACGCACAATACAAAAGCCCTGCAAGAGATCTGATAGATCTCGTTATGCAACGAACGTGTTAATGCGTAGCACTAAACAATTAATTAAAAATATTTATATTTTAACGATCATTCATAGGTTAATTTACACTAAACAGCAAAACTAAGTTTGTTTTTCGTAGTATGTTAAAGAAATACAAAGTTACTGCTGCAGTTTCACAAAAAAGTGACATGGTCACAAAAATCATTTATTAAACTAGCTTTTGCCCGCGGTTTCGCTCGCGTTAAATTCGGGGTAACACAGTTCCCCTTTCCTGATTTACAGGTACCTGCTACCTGTAGTTTTTGCCTAGCGCCTTATTTATTGTAATAGCAATGCTAAGTTTTCCCTTTTTTCCCTCTTTCTCCCTCAACACTCAATCCCTCAAAACTATCTCTGTACCAAAATTCATCACAATTAGTTTAGCCATTTAGGCGTGAAGACGTAACAAACAAACAAACTCTCTTTCGCTTTTATAATATTAGTAAGGAAGTAAGGACTAGTAAGGATATTATTTTCGTTGAAAGTTTTTATTTTACAAATTTTCGTTGAATGTTCTTTATACAGCCCTACCTATGTTCAGAAATGTTCCTCCTCTTTAGAAATTCTCATTTTTCAAGTCTGTAGAAGCGAATATCTCATCAACCATTTAAAAATAAATATCTCGATCGGTAACAATTGCAATTTCATGCTGCTGTACATAGTGTTTCAGAACCCATATGTCAAGAAATAGTTGTTATCCAAATGTTGCAATCGTTATGCACGAAAAAAACGCTTTGGATTTAAGATAAATGTATCCAGATTTGTGTCCTTGACTGTACGATGAATTTCGCCTGCGTATCAACCATACGTAGGCGAAATTAAAAAAGAAACAATAAAATTACATTATATTCATCAATCCAATACATTATCTAATTGAAAATAAAACAGAAATTAGTACTTAACTTCCTTAAAATAGAACTAAGAAATCTACGTCAATTTGAATGTTTGTGAATAGAACTTTGAGGTCTAAATTAACTATTAAATTCTAAATCTAGTAGCATGGCGATGTACCTACTGACAATTTTAACCAAAAAACATAATAATACACATGTCTCATACCTCGCGATTATCTATAAACCTTTGTCTTCCGGATTTCATTGGAAAACATGTGATCGGGGCTTATCAGTAATTCAATAATTATTAATAGACTCATACTCCTGATAACATGTCATCCTATTCCTATAGATCACGGTCTTTGATACCAAGATCATGTTTCCTTTATCTATTTAGTCGTAAATCAGAGGGGGTCATGTCTTTTTCATGTCATATATCATCATCTACCTAGATTTTTCTCAGCTATGTTGGGTTTAGCTGCCAGTCTAACTGGATACAGATGAATACCAGTGTATTATTTGAAATGACTGCCTATCTGCCCCAACCCAGTTTGAACTGGGTAAGACTGGTTGATATTTGACTGTCAAAGATGTACAAATGACAGCCGGGATTTGGCTTAATGATATTTCCGTGTCTCTGACAAAATTTGGTTACATGTAATGGGTACATGTAACCCAGGCAATTATTCTTGCTTTTGGGTCAAGGAATAATAATAAATGGGATTTGAGTTTCAAGTTAAGAAACACTTCATATAATAGCTAAAAAGATTCTGCAACCAGTTCATTTAATTAATATATATCTTAGCTTTTACTATGCTGCGAAACAATTTTCCCCCAAAAGATAGTTATAGAGTTGAAATTACATTTCAAAAGCTCATTTTTTCTTTCAGTCTAAAACAGTTCTATAGGTATTGTAATACATTTTTTATTCCAATAGCACTTAAGCGTTAGTACCGGGGGTAGAAGTAACGCTTATCAGTCGAGTGACCTCGGCCGTGCTGCACCGATATCGAATTATAATTAGGTCCAATGACTTCACTCGACATAATCGCAGAATGACCGATGCATTTCAACGAGCGAATCAAGTTGTAATATATAATGCACTCTGGACAAAAAATAAACTATTTCGTTTCCAACCACCAACCCGTCTTGAACAAGCATGGTGACCAAGGCTCATGCTTCTGTGTATGAGAAGAAGCCCTTGCCCAGCGGTAGGTTTGTTATAGGTTGGTATTGTTAATAATAATTCGTGTTTACACAGAGTGGATGGGACAACGACGTACTTAGTACATCATTGTGAACTCCCTGAAAACCGTATTCCATTTGTAGGAAACAGCTGTTTTTTAAGGTGCCATACCTCGAAATAAACAGGATCTCTTAGTTGTCCGTCTTGCTATCTCTCTGTCAAGGCTCTTTATCTCGGGAACGCGAGAGGTATAGAGTTGAAATTTAAACTATGTACTTAAGTCTGTGGTCCCTCAGTTAATCAACCTCTAAGGCTACGTATTCAAAAGATATGAACGTTTCTGTCGCAAGTTTGTACGCAATCCTCGATGCGCGAGTCCGACTCGCACTTGGCCGGTTTTCTTCCTGATTTTAATTTAGTTGTATTGTATACCTAATTTTTATATTCAATCAATAACTTATGGGGTAATCGGGTATGAACTGTTAGCATAAAGACAGGTTAATCTGCAGTATAAGTTAGTAATAAATAAATCAATCAGAAAAACGAAGAATTTTTAAATGAAACAATTAAATAATTTACAGTAGGCACGGAATACAATTGGTGACAGCATGTCTACCTCAACAATACTTAATTAGGATTCATTGACGCATAAACCTTTAATTTAAAAGCGCATTAACATAGTCAAACTTAGTCACAATGTGACAAACGAAATAAAATTAACACGAGCGAGCAAACTACTCTAATTACAAGTTTATTTTAACACTGTACTAAAAACTCGATGGAGTGTAATTGCATTTTATTAAAAACAAAAGGCGAATTTAATTTATGTAAGACGACCGTACAAATCCGGAACAGTTGGCGAGTTCCCAGATCTAAATTCGACATCTGCGCATCATGCTCTTGACCCCACCTAAGACGCGATGCAGTGAGATTTTATGATAACAATAACGAAGAATCTACCAATTTATTCATAACTGCAATATCGCATTTCGTCAAAAGAAATCTCGTAAAACTTGCAGACGCCAAAGAAAAAATCTTTTAAATAGAATCTTTCAATTGAACGAACAAGGAATGACTGTATAAATTTTCCTCGGATCTATTGTTGGCGAATGACGATGGAAGTTTAAAACATTTCATTCTCGGAGTATAATAACTATCGAAGCCTAAGTGATTTCGAGACAACGTTTTAAAAACCGAAGGGGAAACCTATTTTGCCGCAGATGAACGCAAACACCTTTTCAATCCTTCAATGGGCCTAACGATGACGGTGGGAAGAGCCGCGGAGTACCAACTAGCCGTGGCAGTTTCTTAATGGTATTGTAAGACAGAAAAAATACCGGGATCGTAGTACAATGGTGCAAAGAGAAAGATTAATCGTTCGTTCGGAAGGATCACTCGAGAACGTACTACTATCAGAGGCGCTTCTACAAAAATTAATCATTTTAACGCGTCATTGTCGTTCGGTCTCCTCCCACGCGTGAAAACTTCCCCGCTAATTAAATTAGAATTAGGGAGCGGTTTGACAGATTGCGTTCGAATTTTTCATTCGCTTTTCGAACCAAAAGATGAATTTCTACAACTGCCATAAAATCTGTCTTCTTGATTAATAGACGGATGTGAATACTCGGATAAGTGGAAAATTTTATTCCCGTACCTATCCTGAGAGATAACGAAGAAAGAAGAATTACATAAAGCTTTCAGAAAGTGTGATGTAATCTCGACCGTCGTTTCCATAAACTTAATGGCGAAGTATCACAGAACTTACATATCGCTGTTATAACAACCCAAGTTGGCATATTTGTTACCCCCTCAGTCAGCATATTCGCGTCGAATGACCGCCAATTTATGTGAAAACTTCCACCAGTTAGAACATGACCTATCTATATGAATAAAAGTTTTCACTCGTCAAGAGCTATCGGTATGTTTCGAGAAGAATACCTTAAGTAAATATGCCAGGTTGAAGTTTTCGCACGAAAGTTTACGTTACGAAAGAGCTATGTGTCAATTTCGCGATTGAAATATGGCGTCGGAGTTGCCGCGCATGGATGTCGGCGACGCCACTGTTTCCGTGTGCTATAACTCGATGCACCCTGCATGCTACATGCTCGCATACAAATTCGTACGAACTAGAAAAGAGCTCGTATTTCACATGGGGAATGGACGATAAGTTAGCGCGTCGATTTTATCTGTATGAAAATCGGGCACCTTGACAGATAACGCTGTCTACATGCATCGCGTCAAAACAGCCGACTTGCACAATAGTATCACTCAGTGAACGATTCCCTACCTATATACATTAATAAGAACGCGTGTACAGTAATGAATGCCCGCAATTCATCTCAATGTATAAGCTGGTAGGTAGTCGTGCCTTGCGGAACGCCTGGAGGATAAGTAAAATATTCCACTTAGTGAATTGCGTTCCGTAAATTGCCACAATTATCATACCGTTTTACCGGAGCTACAATTGTACTAAAGGAACTGTGCTTTTATTTCTCTAAGAAAATCAGTATGACATCAAAAAGTAGTGTAGTTGGTGATAGGATTTTATTGAAGCGTAGGAGCGTGTACGAGGTTTCGTAGTAGCGGCATGATGTCTCATTAACCTAGTGCGAGGCCATGGTTCGTATTCATGGGAGTCGGGAGTACTACGTATGAGCAATAAATAGACGGAAAGCCTTACCCGGAACGATATCCGGGATCACGAGAAAGTGGAAGTAGCTTGGCGGTAGTTAGGAGCTCGCTACTACGCCTAGCGGAGCAATAACGTAGATGCGTCATCTCTGACGATTTTACTGACTTCATATTTATGGGGAGGGACGGATTGATGGCTTGTCAGAGAAATTGCGCTTTATAGAACGTTATGATTTTTTTTGCAAGTATACCTTAATAAAAAAAATTGCCAAGTATTTTTTTCAGAATCTACGTCCTAGCGTAAATAAAAGCATTTTTATAGTTAATGAAGTATTTATTCCGAAATTAAAAAAAAACATGGTCCTTTTAAATTAAAAACTATTTCAGTTTTAAGAAGCTTAAATTCATTGTTTGTCATAAATATTAACTCTACTGAGTACATCTACAACAATAAAATACAAAACATAATACCTGGAGCCTACACGATTAATCCATCAAACAGATCGCATAAACGTCAATTTCCCTATAGAGTGTGGCACTCAATAAATTTTTATTTTATACATATTTGCACATGTTGAAAATGTACGATCTGTGTCGTTAGGTAGGCGTCCGTGCGTCGCGTCGCCAGGTACGTCGGTGGCGCCACATGGGCTTCAGCCAGATTAATGGATCATTGCCCCCCCACCTCACTGTCCCCCCCACACCCGCAGATGCGAAACTACTGTTCGACGACATCGCTCCTTCCTTCACTAGATATATGGCCTTCGTTCCTCCACTTAACACTATTTCAAATTATGAACGCTTTTCACCATGTGAATTCCATGTGAAGACTTCTTAATAGAGTGACGGGATTGGACGCTATTTACACCATACGATGCTAACGAAAATAGACCATCCAACGCATTGAAGCTGCCTATAAAACACTGACCCACTAATACTACGATCATAACCCGCTTCGACCTTCAGTCTCAACAAGTAGCGAACTTACATTTATGCTCGATAAAACACTTCGAAACGGCTCGTCGTAAATCACGAAGACATCGAAAGTTAGCCGCCAAGCACTTAAAGTTTAACAGACAATAATAACTGACGATGAAAAAACGGCCTTCATCGGTGGGGGTATAAAAAGTAATGTGGCTATAGTGGTGGGCTAAAGGGCTAAGTTGGTGAGTGGGTAAGTTTTGAGGAATGTTGTAATGAGGCGCGCGGGACAATCGATAAATTTGAATGTTCGCCGGCGCCGCCCATCGACTTGCAACTTTTTTCGGCAGCGGGGGGAACGCGCGCCACACTGACGCCACTGGCTAGAGATCTCCTTCCAGAAGCAGCTACGCTACGCTACAGGAAATCATTTTCATTTGTGTTGGTAATCAAAGGCAAGTTAAACGTAGAACAACTCTGACAAGAACGTCCATTACTGAAAATAAAAAGGTTCTCTTATGGTCTTAAAATTATTAAAATCTAATTATATCGAAACCATAAATAAAAAATAGTAAACAAGTCAAGGCAAGTTCTTTATCTGTAGCTATAGCTTATAATATGAAAAGAAAATGTGACCCCGACACGTAAATATGTTTAAAATCACGTAAATCATCTTTAATCCAATGCGTGCAATTGAAAAACGCAGTTTTGCGAAAAATCGTACCAATTTCGTAGCGAAGCATTGCAACACTGGACAATTGCCTTATATGTAGGGCTGCCCTGTCGACCATTCACACATTTGATGCAATTGATATCACACTTACCGAGAATACGTCTGGACTCTTTGATTTATTTCCAGACTTCGGACCTAAACGGAGCAACGGAATCACACTCATCACTTCCTACATAGAGTGTTTCGATAGGTAAAATATACTAGATTTATATATTAATTATGTCATTCCAAGAAAGATACCTACCAAATCAAAACTTTCTGTACGATAATGACTATAGTAAATTGGTCCTTTGGAACGCTATCAAAAAATGTAATAAAATATAATATTTATGGCACAGATCTCATTGTTAGTTTCAACCCTATAAACAAGCAGGTAAGGTAGCGTGTAGGCGAATGCGGAAGTGATAATCTTAAAAGTTAGATTGACATAGTTCTGTCGTATAAAACTGTAGCAAAGTTACAAGTTACAATGTCACAGGAATACGAAGGTACGTCCCCTGATTTATTGGGCCTGGCACTCTTTCAACTGGTAATTGGGACGAAATACGTAAACCCGTGGAATAGCTAAACTTTTTACGATATGATCCTTTGACGTGCCTTTAAATTTGCTTATGAAATTCTTGATTTTGTTCGTATGTCTTTGCAGTAGTAAAGTTTAATTTATAGTTTTGTGTGTAGCATTTAAGTGCTCTAGTCTTTAGTTTATTTCTTGTCAACTGAAATTGTTTAATAGACCTAGAGTTACTAATGGCTTGAGTTTTTTTTTGTTAGTGGCATAATTTATGGGATCTGGGAATTTATGAAGGGCATTCAGTTTATGATTCATTAAAAGCTTTTATTTGGCAATTTTGATCTAAACATTTTAACAGGAGATTTGAAGAGAGGGTTGGTGTTTAAAAAACATATGTGGGTAAAGATGGCATAATTATATCGTATCGAAAAATGATTGGTACCAAGATTAAGTGCAAGTTTTACATAAATGTAAGACCGATGTAGGCCATGACGATTTCAACATTTGAACAAGATTTTTTTTCATACAGAAGCTACAATTAATTTGTCTACTTAAATGCAAATGTCTACATAGACCGAGCAATAATTAAATTATTACTCTGCATTATTCCTCTACAGAAATAGATGTGTATATTATTTGTGATAATAGGTGAAGTACATAATAAACGTATAATGTTTATACAAAGTATTTATTAGCACACACGTGAGTAAATCCAGCAACACACCACGGCAACGGTTCTCCTTGTAATACAAAGGAAACATATTGTCATTGACAAGCTGCCATAAACAAGTGGTTGGTGATAGGAAAAAAAGGTAATATCCTCCTTTCATATTGTTTATGGTGCACTACTAATATTTTAGTAAGATACTGGGGTGAAATAACCTTCGTAAATGGGTTACAATATTAAGGATTTAGTATGAAGTTATTGATACCTAATTGAAAAACCAAAAATCTGACTTTAATATTTAGTTACTTCTTATCATAATTTTGAATAAAGTTTGTCTTACTGAATTTTTCAATCAATTCATAGAATATGAACCGAAACACGAAAGTTTGTGAGGATGTATGTATGTCTGGATGTTTTCTACTCTTTTGACGCAAAAATTGCAGAATGGTTTTGGCACACAGACAGTTTATAACATGGATTAACACATAGGATACCTTACACATAGGATTTTACCTTAGTAGAACGATCCCGTGGTACAATTACCGGACTCCAAGCGAGCAGCGCCGCGGGTATGAGAGGCATTCATGATATCGATAATGCCTTGTAATATGGGAGTATAGTAAGGCGGTAAATGTGTATTAGAAAAGAACAAGAGGGGCCTGCCAGGGCCATTGCCTGCCGGGGTTGCGGGTTGTTCAAAAGACATCCCGCGGCCCCGGAACACAAAGGGCAAAAAAAGTTGAGAGGTGTCAAGGGACACCCGGATGGAACGAAGTTCGGAACTTGTGCAGAAACACTGTCAGGATTCATTATTATTTTTATTTTTTATTATTTATTATGTACAAAAAACCTGTATACACTCAACAAAAATAAATTCAATGCGAAATAGAAATGAAAATATCTGGCTTGCTTTCTTTAAGAGAGAGAGAGAGACAGACAGAGAAACATGCGCACGCCGCACAGCTTACAATAGCTTACTATAGCAAAAAGTGTCGTTACAACTTTTCGTGAGAATTTTTTCCGTCTAGCCCCCTTTCACAACGCGCGATAAGGAACTTCGTTCCAACAAGAAACATAGTTTTTTGTCAATAAAAGTCTGACAATCTCTCCCGAGAGCCTCTGAGGTTATTTGATGGTTTCCGTCCGAAAAAAATGCCTCTTATAAAATCATAATGCGACATACACGGTAGAGTTAAGTTTATCAAATCGTCATAAGTAAGCCATCCATCATAGCGCGTGATATTTGTGATAGCACATTCTGATAATAGTCTGACCTCAAAATACCGTATCGGTAGACTTGACGTCGATTTAAAAAGTAAGCCATCACTTAGCTTGATCTAGAAAAAGATTGACGTCTGCTAAATGACAATTTTATTTTGTAAAAAAAAGTATAAAACTACCAATAAATCGTTAAAAAACCGGCCAAGTGCGAGTCGGATTCACGCACGAAGGGTTCCGTGGCTATAAAAAGTAAAAAAAAACTAAGTTTGTTGTATAGCAGCCTCCTTAGGTCCTCCTTAAAATATTTGTTATTCCAGAGGCAACACAAATGCCTACATCATCTGTGAAATTTCAAAAGTCTAACTATTCAACTCAACGTTCATGAGATACAGTCTGACTGACAGACGGACAGAAGGCCAGGCGGACGGAGAGCAGTCTTAGCAATAGGGTTCGGTTCTACCCCTTGGATACAGAACCTTAAAAAAGTGACTTGTGTTGGACAAGTATAATTCTTGTAGGTATACATATTATTTTTAGTATAATTCAAGGATTCCAACGTTATACGTCATCATGGAATAAGGAAACTCACATAACCCTGAACACTTTTTGGGCAAACGATTAAAAAATTGCGTTTCTATTAAAAATAATTACACAAGCGTAGGTAAAGTAGGGGCAAACTTCTGTATCTGGAATGGTCGTAACAAACTTAGCACTCACAATGAATTACAAGTTCCCTTCAAGGAAGAATGGATTAAAACTAGTTGGTGAAATGTGGCCCTGAGAGTCGGGGAAACTTTCAATTTTTATGACAAATTCAATTAGGACGAGATTTATACATCTTTGGCGCACGAATCTATTTTCCATTAGGGTGGAACCGTAATACCTCAACCAACCCTTTGATAACTACGTTTGGCAAATGCATTTGTTTGCTGAATTGATTTTAACATTTTTACTACTATAATTCGTAGGCAAATTGGGATTTATGTTTGAAACGTTTTGTAATTTAAATAGTTGCTCTTGATTAAACAACGGACGACGGTAACAAATATTTATTTAAAGAGTTGTTACGATTTCAATCATAACCCTAATGTTTACGTAATTACAGATTTGAAAATTTGAATTTCGCGGGCTGCTCTGCCGCTGTCACCTTAAAGACGCAAATTAATTTGAATCCTAATAAAATCAATACATTTCTAATAAAAGAAAAAAAAACTTTTTATTATTTCAAATTCAAGTTGCTGATACCAATAGTCACACGAATATCGTGCTTAGTTTCAATATTTATCCATCTTGTTAGTACAATGTATTAAATCGCTGAACACGAGGAAAGAACAGTAAGATCACTGAATTATAACGTTTAAAGTTAAAAATACTCTACAAAAGGTAGGATCTTGTAACATTACAAACTTTATGCAAAATTCCGCGAGTTACTCTAGCGAACAAAACTATTATAGCACGCAGGTACAATGTTGCAGTCTATCAGTTCCCAACTTGACATTTTAAATGTCGGCGAAACTGGTGTCCGATCGCGCCAGCAGAACTCACGACACCGAATCCCATTACCGATAGAGATCTCGCGACATCGGTGGACAATAAAATTGTTCCATCATATCTGAAAGTTTGCCCCATAATGAAGCGTATGGGGAGAATGGTTTACGACAGTCGTCGGCGAATCTTTATTGGTAGCGGACCAATTTAGATAAAAGGAAAGAGCTTTCGCCCTGAAACACCAGAGATAGCAGTCTTAACTATCGCCAAGTTAGCGGTAGTTAATCCGGTCCGTTCACAGATAAATCAACAGTCGAAAGCGATAAATTTCGGCCGGTCGCGGTAATAGGTGCAAACTATTAGGTTCCAGGATTATTTAGGTGTGGAACAGAAAAAATATGAAAGCCCCCAGGGCGCCAGTTTCTACTCGCCAGGTAAACTGTTCAACTAGTACAATGTTAGTGGAAACTTTGTTCATGAATAAGGTCTACTTTTCTATTTTATTATTCATTTCCTTTTTTAAATAGATACCTTTTTTTTTTTTTTTTTTTTTTTTTTTCGGGTGGGAAATCATCCAATGACTTCCCCCGCTCTGGGTGGAGCGGGGGGGCATGTCAGACTTATACTGACTAAAACCCACCCATGTTCCTTCTGTTGCCCTTTACGTTCCGAGGCCGCGGTATCTCTTTCGAACAACCCGCAACCCCGGCTAAATAGATACCTTTGAATACGAACCCCACAACCCATTAATGAAAGACGAAGTACTAATAATTCGTTTTCTTTATCCGAAACAAAATATCGTATAACAAAAACCGCTAAGCAAATTCAATCGCTTGGATGGAAATATGGAGAAATCATGAAAATTAAGTTGTCAAGCCAACGTAAAGAGGGGATGTGAGAACAAAACTATTGTAGGGAGATTTTTCCTCAAAATAATGTATTCCCATTTCCTACAAGCATTTGTATTCAATGAAATATATCAAATATGTGAATTCATGGTTATGAATTCACATATTTGATATATTTCATTGCAAGCTGTCTGTATTCATTTACGAAAATGAAAAAGTTTATAAAACATACTATGAAGTACTAGTTAGGCCTAGGAGCCTAATATTAAATTGCACTGTAAACTCAAATGTTGGAAACGCTTTTATTTAATTCAAATAAATGCCGGATCAGCAAGGCCTTATCTAATTTAATTACCTTGTCAAATAAAGGTTGAAATAGGTCTAATTATAATGGATACCGACTGCAAAGGCTGCACGAAAAGTTAGGCACTACTATGAGCTACCAACTCGTAAAGAATTTCGCGTAGTCGACTATTTCCCGCTTTATTTATTCCATCACTTTAGAAAAGGACAAAGAATGTAGGAAAATGTAGAGAGGATCGAGTTCCAATCGTAGATCTTCGGATCCTTTGCTCATTCATTCGGCTGTCGTCAGTCGACGGCGCCCGTCGTCTCGGCCGAAGTACATTGGAATTTTCCGCGAAAACTTCGCAAAATTTCGACAACTTACTTTCAGTGTAACAAAATGGCGACAGTTTAGATAGATGAATGTAGGAGACGGTTTGACGATGATTTAGTTTTATTAGATGGTTGGTACTATTGTAGCCTATTGATAGATATGTACTATTAGTATATTTAGAAAAGCGTAAATCCATGCAATGTTTTTAAAGTACTTTTTTACATTTGAATATACTTGGAACCAGAATATATCCAGGTCCTAATTATGAAAATGGTAACGTTCTTCTGCTTTGAGTTCATTTTCATATCCAGCGTAAAGTTTAAGCCACAAGCCTAAAAAGAGCATGATTTTGAAGTATGAATGCGCTCGTATAATAATGTAAAAGTTGCGAACAATGTTTTAACAAGCTTTTGTCCTAAAGAAAAGATTTTCCAATTCACCGAAGGCAACAACGTAATCCACTGAGATCTTAAAGTGGACTTAGCCAAATCGGCGTCTCCCTTTCTTAGCTTGTTATCTCATATCCTAAAAGTTTAAAACGTAGGAGCCATCGAAACGGGAACTTATTAACTCGATGTGATCGCCCCCGTGGAAACTGCTCTACGGTAAAATGTTACAGGAAGGAAAACTTTCGACGAACTGCAAAAAGAAACTGAGTAAAGTTTAAAAAGAGAACGCTAAATGCGATCCGTACTTAGCGAAGTAAAGACTCGACCACACAAGCTGTCCGATCACAAACATCAATAAATGGAATTAGTTCCTGACGGACTGTCGTACTAAACATAATCGTCATAGAAACACAAGATTTAAGAGTTAGTACAAATTGCACTCGTGTGAAACGCTTTTGTAATTCATCGGACAAAACTTTCAACTTATTATATTTGTCTAAGCTTTATTGACGGAAATTTGTAGCGACGTTACAGAAGCGCGATTTAAAAGTTTACACAATCACAACGCGCGTTTCACATCGCAGATCGCATTCTACCTTCTGATCATAACAAGTTGGAACTTGGCGAAATATGGCAACTCTTTTTATTGTGCTCAACTCGGGGGTATATGCGTGCCCGGTTTTATACTTGTTCCGTGTAAATTTTTATGTTAACTCCCGATTTTATTCGACTGTCATTTTCTCATATAAAAGTTAAAACCATTGATATGAGCAAACTTAAATTGGATGAATTTATTGGTGATTGTAAGTTCAGCGAGAAAAACAATCTCTTCTACAGGTTTTATTTGAATTCATTTGGGTCACTTCATGGAGAGAAAAACTGCTTGATCATCTAGTCTTTAGGATTGGAGCTATTTTATTAAATGAGTCCTTTTATTACAAATTCACGATAAGGATCTTTAGTGCGCGGCTATAAAACTGCAACGGTAGTGAAACTGAGCTTTTTTTCAAGATCCGGGCGTATGTCCTATTCGTTAATAGTCGGCAGCACTTAAAGATTTCCGCGGTACCTGTGCCACCAGACCATTTGCATACATTGCGAACGGCTATCCACTGTTCGACGACCACGCAGTTATAAATAGCACTGAGCACTCGCGGATGTGGTATGCACGCGGAAAATGTTGAATTAAAACTTAGCCGTTCTGATGATAACGTTAAGCCTATGTTTTAAAATATAAACTAAGTATGCATAGGCGTCTTCGTACATAAGAACCAGAGATTTTTGATGCTCACAGTACGTGTTGCATACGAAAATTGACAATATTTTGTTTTAGTCATCAAGATCAGAATCTTAATTTTGTTCAATACATTATCACTGTGCCTCTTATTTTTGTACTAAAAATAAGGTACCATAATTTTCATTCTACAAAGAGTTATTAATGGTACTATTTGTATCTTTTTTGACTCACATCTTCTTAATCTGTTAATGTATTGTATTAGTGTAAGATATCTCAACGAAACGAATAACAAAGGAACCGACTTCCAAATAAACACTAAAAAACGGAAATATAACCTTACTTTCAGAAGTCGATGGGTTATTTTTTCTTATGGTAAATCTAATATATAAAATTCCCGTGTCACAAAGTTCGTTCCCATACTCTTCAGACGGCTCGACTGATTCTTATGATTTTTTTCATGCATATTCAGTAAGTCTGAGAATCGGCTACTATCTATTTTCATATCCCTAAGTGATAAGGGGGACCTGAGCAGTGGGTGAAACCGCTGGGCACAGCTAGTAAACTATAATTATCTGTAATCAACTTTTACGCGCATTTCAGACAGTTCGATAGTAGCTTTACTGTAATACAAATTCGAGCGCATCCATTAGGTTTCTTTATTAAGGTCTAATGCAAATGGGGGACGATCTAACTCGCGCTGCATGTTACATGAGCATGCATTCGTAACCATGTCTTCATGTTAATTGTGGAAATTATCCGGTTCACCAGCATTTCAATAAAAGCCCCATTGGCCTTGATTGTCAGCAAATTGTCAGTTTAAAGGTGAATATTTAGTGATGGCTACTGTGTGAAATGACCGTTGGATAGGAAAAAATAGTTAATGATGTTTAAAAAGAGACGGGAATTTTGTTTTTTTTTTTTTAAATTGACTTTAAATTAAAAGGTTTTCTATGGGTACAACATTTTCTGTTGGAAAAGTGTAATGGCAATTCTTTTTCGTCCAATTATTATTTCTGCTACTTATTATTGGTAATGAATAGCAATTTTCAATAAAAAAAATATGATTATGTTTTCAGATTTATTTATATCTTCGTCTTTGGGCCTGCCTTCTTCATTTAAAATTCTTTTATTATTTTGGAGATATCATCCAACCGGAGGTTTTCAATAAAGATATTTTTTACGCACTAGTGTATCATTAACTGCCATTTGGATAACAAGCATACTTGATTTAATGTCAGTCGAACGCAATAAAACAGCCGTTGAATTATACATTAATAGTGTCGAATTAATATACGGTAGCCGATAGCAACCGATTGGTGCCGAATGCCGAATTAAACTTGAGAACGAACGGCCTTGACTCTCCCGCTAAACGAATGACGATGCGCGCAAAAAAATCTGCTAAAACTGCAACATTCCGAATATACAATGTTTTAATGCGTCGAATTTAGCACAGAGACGCAATTTGTAATGAGTAGTAAAAATATACCTAATGGCGGGGTTTGGCTTGAACTTAGATATATGTTTGATACTAATCAGATAGCGTCAAACTCCAAAAACCAGGTTTCCTAAAGATAGCAGAGGTGATTGACCGGTCTAACCTTTTGGCGAACGGTTTACGTAAAACTGGGAGCTCGCAATTTGTATGCAATAAAAGAAGTATCTGTTAATGCGTTTGCTAACCAGTAGAGATTTTGAAGTGGGTTCCTATAATATATCCAAATACCTATAAGTATAAGTATAATATACCAACAGATTTGTTACCATAGAAATAGGGAAATGTCTCATTTTCTGTCAAACTACGGCGTAGCGCGTAGGTTACGTTGCGTAGCACCGTAGACCCTTCTCAGCCATTAGTAGGATTACATAAATATAAAATCAAATCGAGCATTTGATATTTTATCTATCGAATATCTATGGAAAATTATTCGTTATCTCATCTAAACAGGGCACATAGAGCGAAGACCTTGTCAGTAAGTACCTACGAAAGAAGAAAAATCGGCGCTTAAAATAACGCTGGGTACACGAGTACGATTGCCATAGTAACCTATGTTCTTCAGTTGATTCATACAACGCGGAAAGATAGATGACTAATGAAGAACGTTTTTCTTGCATTGCTATAGAAATAAAGGTTAGAAAATCTTTTATAATTACTCTATACGTGTGTTTGACACCTAACTCCTCCTAAAAGTCTGAACCGATTAGAAATTAATGTTGTGTATTTATTTCAATAGGTTCTTGGATGGTTTGTTAAAACCATTTCTAACTTACCTACCTTTTTTAGGGTTGCGTACCTCAAAAGGAAAAACGGGACCCTTAGAGGATCACTTTATTGTCCGTCTATCTATCTATCAAGACCGTTTTTCTCGGAAACGCGTGGAGGTATCGAATTTAAATTAAAACCTATCTGACTTTATCTTCTACAAGACTAGACAGTGAGTCCGCCGGTAGTACCTATCTACAGATAACAAAGACTCCCCAGTGCAACTCAGAATCAAAACTAACGACAGGTTAATGAACTGATTAAGATTAAAATGTCGTACAGTGTTATCGTCCATCGCGAAAACTTATAACAATCTCTGATAAAAGTATTTTAGGACTATTGTTCTGAGATGACTTGCCTCCTGAAGTCAGATCACCTTGATATTCTTTTAATATTTAGCTGCATCACGTCCGTTCACGTTTGGGACTAATTATTTGTTCGTGAGATCAACAGACCAAGATTTTGAAGGTGACAATTACCTAAATCGAGTTTGTCCCTTTAATTTCGTTTCTTCCCAAAAGGAAAATGATATTAAATCGAAACCCATTCCGATTTTTTTTGCATCATATCGATTTTTTTATCGTATCTTCTAACTTATGCACCTTCCATTTTGTGTCCCGCTCTTTCAGCCTGTCACGTGTGACGCACCGTGTTTCGGATGTATTCATTTGAACGTCGTTATTCGTAACCTATACATTGTAGGTACTTAATCTATAGAAACGGTCATCAACCTGAAGATTAACCCGCCGCGGCAAGGTTGGGGAGGTGACATTGGATCCAGTAATGCGCGGGCGTCGACGCCGACGATCCGACAATGAGCACACATGCGCAAAAGTAATCATTTTGCGTAGACGTGCATGTGTGAACTTGAAAAATTAATAGCATTCTACTAACATTCCGAACGACGTATCCTTGATAGAAAACTGGCCTCCATTATCACTTCACACGTCAACTTGTAAAGATACTAAAATCACTTCGATTGGAATTTATTCGAGTAATACTGTCAACGCTGTTCCTTCCAAAAGATTTAGGACCCATAATCAATCAATCATTGGTATCTATCGGTAGTCTCAAAACCTAAGGTCAAATGGAGCTACATTGTATTCGCGAAAACATTGGAATTACGCAGCAATTAACAACCAAATTGTTAACGTAAGTATCTATTAATATATTTTTTTGAGAAAAACAATAATAACATTATTCACATGACAGTTTTATGTTCGCACGTTATCTTCGACATTTATGTCATTTTTCGAAGACATAAAACTTAAATGGGGATGATTCCTATTAAATTATACGTTACGAGCCTACAATCACTCAATGGTAACAAGCGAAACGAATGTAAATACAAGTTTTATACCAAATTATCATGTAAATGTAAACTTTATTGCGTTAAATTTACGAGATGGATACGTTAAAATAACGCCTTAAGGATATAAACATGTAAAATAAGCGAAAGAGTGGGAAAATCATCATAAATCTTGGGGTAACGTTGTAATGTGATATAAACGCTTCGGAGTGATAAAGAATCACTGTTGGAATCCCGTTTTAGATTTAGTCGCGTTGGTAAAAATCCTTAGAACGTCAAGGGATCCGTTTTATAGCTTCAACCGCATAATGTGGACGGTAATGTATGCGGTTGGCATTCGTCGGTATACAGGTACCTAGGACTTAGGTAACTATGTGTCATTGAACTTTTAACAAAGCTTTTTAATGCAGTTAGTAATCTCTTGTGAAGTTGTGACCCACGTACTATTTACATAGTATGCTGTGCAGTTATCGTCCTAGAACGATATAACAAATACTTAAATTTATTAACTCAGCTGTTTTTTTAACCGTTTGCGTGTAATGTGTTTTCATTGCCAGCCTAAAAGTCAATTACTTCGTGGGCATACACGACATTTCTATCGTGTATATCAATTAAAGATTAAGATAACACTGTATTTTCATAGAATGATATTTTTCCAAATACATAGAACGAAAGTCGTTCAGTTAAAATCTCTGAGACACCAGACGAAAGATCTTGTGTAAATTATATTACACCCTGAAAACTATACTTTTGTACCTATTTAGTAGTAAAAGCTATATATTTATAAACTCGGTCAAATGACACATACGTGAGCAAATACATGCACAATTAAATATTATAAATATTAATAATACGAGTATGTACAATAATAATGCGTTCGTATATTCCCCAGCGGTGATAATAATGTTATCGCTAGGAATTATAAGCGATGATTTAACCATTGACCTCTGTAATCTAGTGTACTTATATAAACATAGATAGACTAGCTATTAATAAGGACATCGGTTTCTAATGCAAACCGCAGTTAGCCTGCTGTGTGCCAATTATTACAAATTAACTGTACTGCAATAGACTCGCCCTATTATATAGGATTTAAACATAATTGGCAAAATGTGTTATTTTAGCTCTGCTTAACTCTTCAGAAATAACAAGCGTGTTGGTTTGTTATGAGTTACTGCATCGTGTCACTTATCTGAACTTAAACCATGCTGAAGAGAAATTAACATTAATGATTTGACATTTATTTTTATTCGGTGTCAATATCATTTGATATACCTATTTTTTTTTTTCTTTCTCTTTAATATGATTGAATAGCGTATGACTATAGTATATAACAATAAAGCTATATAAAAAGTTACATTCTTTTTGGATTGCAATATTGCACAGATTAATAAAATCTTGCTGTTTAAAAAACACACCGTATCATCACGATAAGGTCATTAAAAAAAAATCTACAGGCCAGTGGTAGGTTTCCGAAACCTATAAAACCATAGTACAATATGAGTATTTTTTCTGTAGTTTTTTTTTAATGTACCATATCAGTATACCGGTTCTGTAGCCCTTTGATTGTTTACTAAAATCCTTGAAGGCCCTTTTTTGTTTTACCTTAAAACACTTCCGTAGTCACACAATTATCTCAAATAAAAAAATTACAAGAAGTTGGTGTGCTTACATAATTTTGAATTAATGTTTGCTACCTATGGAAATAAGAATAAAATATAAATAATTTAAGGGAGGTCAAATGATATGGAGGAGAAAGGAGTATACGATGCCGTGACGTCTGACAGGGGAGAATGAAAGAAGAAAACGTGTTGCGCCGATCCCAAATAGAATGGGACAGGGCAGGAAGATGATGATGAATTTAAGGTCAAAATTTATCTCTTAGATTCGTACTTTCTAGATAAAATTTATCCTATATCCATAACTCAAGCTATGGTCAACCTGTGTGCCAATTTTATCGAAAACTGTAGATTTCCGAAAGACAGAGAATGAATGTTTCTCTAAACATATATGGATTCTACACAAACACCAAAAAAAAGCTGACATTTCAATAGTTTTGATGTCTGGAGTGCATAATGCTAACATTACTAAACAACTACATTTTTTACCACAATTTTGAAACTAAAATTATTAACTTTTTTCAGAGATAGATTCGATCTGATTGGATATCGGTACGGTAAAATTTTTGATCCAAATTTAAACCTGAAAAAATGGCAGTTTTTACTCCAATATTCGCCATCCTTTGAGCTTTGAAAAAAAATACTATATCGGCGAGCATAAAACTACGAAACTCGGTCAGGTACTAAATGAAACCAGACTACTTGAATCAGGTAGGTGAGCCAATGCCAAATTTTGACATGTTGGGGTCTTAAGGACTGTTTTAAGCCTGAAGGTTATTCAATACACTTGAATTGATTTTCAATATGAACATTTACATACAGTCTGCACTACATAGCCGACTGAGTCAAAGCTGGACCAGTGCTTTTTTTGCGGATGGGAAATCATCAAATAACTTCGGAGCGGGGGGAGGTTCAGACTTGTATTGACTAAACCTATCCATGTTCTTTTTATTGCCCTTTACGTTCCGGGGCCGCGGTATCTCTTTCGAACAACCCGCAACCCCGGTTGGACCAGTGCTTACATTACTCAAAACTTGGCCAAACATTACTTTTCTGAATCAAATGAATCGATCGGGCTAAGTATCTTTTCAAGTAACGATAATCCTCAGATATTTTTAATTCCCCTTATCTTGGAGGCTTATTAACGATTCCCTATAAGGCGAATATTAATCCGATTTATGAAACGTCCGTACCCCTATTATTCTCGGACCGGCTCTCCGGAAAAATGGATATAATTTTTACCGGCTAGCCCCATTTTTTTCTCGGTTGCACAACGTGAAGGCAAATTGAATTTTTTGCCATGCCTCAGTGGACTAATTCGACTAATGCATTTAGTACGATGCATGCTCCGCGTACCTACTAGCGAACGACGTACGTACTACGATTTTACCAGAAATTAATTTGCAATACTCTAACTTAATTTTCTTCAACATCGTAGTTTATAGGTTTAAGTTTTCAGGGCATAGGTAACTTATTAATTCCATGTTTATTAATCACATTAAACCTACACTGTTTTAAACTATTGCTCATGCAAACACATCGTAGGTCCCTGCTATAAATGGTACAATATTTCTGTGCATATATGTAATTTGTATTTGTACATTATCATGCAATCCTGTAATTAATAATATTATATCTAAATAGATAATAGGTAACTGGCAACCATGTGTTTAGTTTTACCCATACCGTACATAAATATATAATTTTAACAATTATTTAATTGAGGATGTATCTGTTGCTATACTATAAATATCTGAATCAGGGTCGAGTATTTGTTGTCACATCATTATTAAGAAGTTTCCGCCTAGTTACTAAAACCAAAATAATTGTTTTCTGCAATGTTTATTTGTAGATCATAATTATAAAGTAGTAGTAGTATTTAGTGTAATAATTACACTGTTTTCAATCTTATGACCGCAAATTCAGGAACATCTTAAGATTCGGTCGGACAAAATATGTAGGAGTTTTCCTGTAGGTAACTATGTAATTGTATTGTTTTCAAAACAATATTCTTGTAAAGATAAAAAATCAATGTAATACGTACACAAAAATCAACAACCTAGACTTTTTTAACTGTTGGGTCGGTAAACCTCACCGGATGGATTCCAGTATTTTACATGAAGCGACTGCCCATCTGACCTCCACAATCTAGTTAGAACTGGTTATGAAGTTAGGGACAACCCCTGTATCGACTCTCAAATATCTACAATTGACAGCCGAGACCAATGGCTTAACGTGTTATCCGAAGCACTGAGGAAATACAGCTTCAATAATGCTGGTAGCTATACTCAATCGCTTAGTAATTTTTCAGGATTGTTAAAACTAGCCGAACAAATTATGAAACAACAGTAAAGTTTACAGAATACTAAGAATACATCAATATCATTGATGGTCTAGTGGTAAGACAATACATCTGATTTTTAGGATTCATAACTTGCTTCGGTGAAGGAAACATGAGGATTACGCATCAGCATGCAAGAGAGATATCCCTAGACGGCATGTAAAGCCAAATCAAAGCTCCATGGGTGTAATAAAAAGTTTGACTGTAGGCATGGCAATGAATGCTGAGGTTTCGGGTTGTTTGTATGAGATACCGGCCCCGGAACATAAGGGGCTAAAGAAGGAACATAGGTGGGTTTCAGTTAGTATAAATTTGGCGCTCCCCCCTCCCCCCGCTACGCCTAGAGCGGGGGAAGTTTTCACATCCGCAAAAAAAAGGCATGGCAATAACCAAAAGCAAAAAGTAACATTGAGGATAGTCTGTGTTTTATAACTTTCGTAAACCATACTACGAAGAAGATTAAATTGTACGAAGAGCGTTTGAACTCTAGTTCGTACTCTACTACTATAATGTATCCTATCGCAGCTGTGAATATTAATAGACGGGCATTAATAAAGCCGAGTGGGTAGGCAATAATAGCGGTATCTCTGCTATCGATACAACACTAGGTGCAACAGGGACCACCTGTTCAGTCTCACGATACTAAGCCTACTCAAGTTGTGGTCCTGCAAGTTTTGCGAGCTGATGAATTCACCTTTATGGACGAGCCTGTGTCATATTATAGCACCTTAGTTGTAATAGTTGAGCAGTTAACAAATTAATGAATAAACTTTATTTTGGGTGGCTTAGACTCATAGAAACCTTAAACTAATACAATATTATAACACATACACATATAAATATATACATGAAATCAAATTAAACATGACAGAAATTAAATTTGTTAAATAAAATTTCTTGAGATTAAATTACGAAAAGTGTAATTTTTTTTTTTAAATATGACAAGAATAAATTGAAGTAAGGGTTGAAAAAAAGTAAATAAATATATTTATATGTCTAACTGTATAGAGTTATATGTATAAGTGACTAGAAAGGAGTGTCTATCGATAGATCTTGTAAATAATATTGAAGTTTCTTGTTTATTTTTTTCTCGGATAAATGGCTGAAGAGACTTCTAAAATGTAATGTACCTCCCCCCCTAATTTCAAAATTTAATTATTTAATTTAAAGGCAAACAGTTTCTACATTTTCCAAATGGAATTTAAATCCATTTTGACATTGTATGCGCGTTCCCAACAGTATTATCATGGGCTGAGTAAAATCTGCGTTCATTGTAATTTGGTGATACATGTGAATTGTCAATTATAATTTCTTACCAGGTCAATGCGGATAAGCTTATGAATTAAGTGCAATTACCTGAAACAAAAAAAGTAGAACATTAGTTTTGAAGACATATTGTAATTAATTCGTGAATGAAGACGTTTCACTCCAGGACTGTTTTATGGAAATTATCGTGCAAGAGAAAGACGTTCAGAAGAATGTTGTCGGATAAAAATGCATGACGCGCACCGATGTGAAATATTTCTTTTAATTCATTATAGGTAATCCTTTTAAAAATACTAAATTCTTAAGCCAAGGATTCAAAGTGATAACCATAAAAAACGTAACATTCAATCAAGTCCATCCACTTGGACACTAGCCAAGCGGAGAGTGCAGACGTTTTCCCAAGTTTTGCATAAACTCACTTCCAAAGGCATTTGATGAATAAAACGTTGTCACAGGAGTGCACTTTTTTATTTCCATCCAAAATTTATTGGTGCAATGTGTATTTACAGTATCTCCCGCGTCTGCCAAGTTAGTAACCATGTTTCGAAAGCAGAGAAATGTGGTTTTTATAACTTTTTATTGAATTCACTTTCTTTTCTGTAGACAGTTGTCGTTTTATCGGTCATCGGACAGACTTTTGGGGACGGGTGACATTCGTAAAAGTAATCGTACGATGTTTCAGATAATTCATATCTAATCTTTAGGTACTTTACGCTGTCGTGCATTGGAGGACAATGATAAGGTTGTACCCGAATTATTTAATTCCTAACTTGTTCATTCCGATCGTTTTAATTTATTTGGGTTTTTGGAACCAGTAGCCTCTTTATCTAAAACGAATTTAAATTACTGATCATTTAAAATAGGATTGCCACAATATTTTACATCAAAATCGACTCATAAGTTAAACGAATTCCAAAGCCATTCCATATCATCAAAAAAATCTGATCGCGATTAGTAAACTCAATTAAATGTACAGAGGCTCGAATGTACTGTACCGACTGCCGGCGCGTCGCCGTCGAACGATCGTCGCATATAAATTATATATGTAGATAGGATTCCACACGGAAGTCATTAACGTTTTGTGACCTTCGCTCGCCGCGGGACCGGGTAGGAATTACAACGCCCTATTTCCCTGATGATGTAATTGAGCAAACCTAATAATCACGTATGCGAACCAGTACACCAGATTAGTTCACGACAACATTATGCGCTGACCTTATTACCTACAAATGGTGGAATTAGATAACTAAGGATTTTAATCATTTTATTCTCTTGATTGCCATGAGAGTCGAGCGTGGGTTTTCGTAAATCGTTAACCTAAAAAATTGTGTAGTTAGGTACTTAAGAAGAATCTTTTTAGTATCGTTAGGTACCCTAATAATGTTGTCCAAGGTCGCGAAAAGACTACAAACTCCTTGTTTACCTTCACAATATTATGTCATGAATGTTGTCGTTTGCCAAACCGATAGCGTGAAAATGGTAAACAAACCAAGACAAAAATTCCCACACGACTCGCGCCAATATCGACAGACTCAACAGTTCTCATATCGAGCATGACTATTTCTCAAATAATAACCTTTCAACATCACAAAAGGTAGATACTTAAAGTAAATAAATAAATAATAGACCAGAGTCACGTGTTTCAAGTTACATAAATCGAGCACTAGTGCGATTAGACGCTTAGATTATTTCATATATCTAAAAAAGGCGCGAAGCTTCCACCGCGGCAGTGGCAAGGCCGTGGAGCACGTGGCCGAGGCGCCTGTTGCTAGTTGCCCTCCCCCCGCGACCCTGCCCCTTTGCGGCTATTGCGACGTTGCCGTTCTGACTTCTACGCTCTCCGGAATAGCATGAGAATTTGGCTGTACTGTCAAGTCAATGGCCTGTCATAACGATGCGTGTGCGTATGAATTTAGGATACGCGTAATTTGATTTTGGAACTGATTTTAGTAAGGTCTAGGTTGAAAGTCAGAAAAAAAAATTGAGTAAGTACACCTGCGATATTGTATGACAAAAGGTATTCCTAAGTACCTTAGTAGGTTACTTTTTAAAATAAAAGAATTTAATTGTATGTTAACATGTGTGCTAAGGTGGTCTGAAAATGTTGCATTACAACTAGAACGATTATGAGGAGGTTATAAAGAATTCGACCTTCACGATTAAATCCATGATACACAGCATTTAACTCGGTAAGTACATATTATGTAAGTATGAGTTGTGAAGCTGTATCGTCATACATTTGAATTTTTAGAAAATATGTAGGAACGGTAACCTTAGTTATTTTTTCAAATAAGTGGACTCTATTGAATATATTATACAATAAGTAGATAAAAATGACTTTCCATAAAATTCACCAAAATTACTTCATTTATTAGGCACAAAGACGGTTGTCATTCTCAAGTGCATTTAAAAAAGCAATTTTCAGGCTGTCATATCATGACTGCAAAAATTGCCTTTGAAACTGCGCACAGACAGACTGATTAACCGACAACCAACCTTTAGATAAAACTGATATTAGCTGTCCCATCAGGGTTATTTTTTTCAATGTCAAGCAATTTTTTATAGTCTCATTGTCTAGTACGTTAATAAAAAAGTTTTCCTGCCGAATAGAAAAGCGAACGAAGACTTAGAATCATAGAAACTCTCGAATTTTCCTCAGTATATTTATCGCGCCTTACAAACAAAGATAGGTGAAACCAAATATTTAGCGATGGTATCTAGCGAACGAGGTGTCTAAACGTAGGCCTAACAATAAAACGACATATCAATTTATTTCTCTAAAAATAGATCGCCCGTTATCGTCCCCAGTGTTTGTAAACATTCATGACGTAAGCATCGACTTTTTAAATGTCATTTACCCCACCACAAAACAGGCCATTTTCAGCAAAGAGTTAAGTTTATTTATTTATTCAATAATAATT
The DNA here is from genome assembly GCA_905475445.1 of Ochropleura plecta. Classification (NCBI taxonomy): domain Eukaryota; kingdom Metazoa; phylum Arthropoda; class Insecta; order Lepidoptera; family Noctuidae; genus Ochropleura; species Ochropleura plecta. The sequence continues at coordinate 10,961,705 of FR997731.1, read as the reverse complement.
TACCGTGTTTCAAATATATTTATAAGGCTATTTTTTCACTTTAAAAAAGAATTAAACATCTGTGAACGAACTGGGCAAAAGCCTGTATTTCGGCATCAGCGCTAATCCCCTTAAATAATGAATGACAGTTAAAAGAAACAGGCTATGTAAAAAAAATAAAATCGTTAAGATTCTCAAAGAAAACATTACGATTAATTACAGGTGTGACCAAAGGAAAGGGCGTGTAATTTCAAGTTAATAACCCTGTTACGACATCAAATCCCCACCGGCCAAGGTTATGGAACATTTTATAAGTCGAGAGTAATGTAAGAGGAAAATGGGTCGGAAACTTTATTTAACGCTTTTTGCTAGCACGTGTAAAGCTTCGTCAAAAATATGACGATAAGATGTGAGAAACAAAAAGCGATCGCTATATCAGGTATGGATGAACTTTATAGCAATTTGTTGTGAACTTTATAGCAAATTGTGATGGCCACGGATTGCTTCAATGTGGGTACGCTGGGGAAAACGTTTTTAGACGTGGTATGGGTCTTAGAATGGGAGGAATTAGGGTGGAGTTATTAATGAGTTATGAAAGACCTTTAATTTTTGACCTATTTTTTTGTGAATTGTCTTGATTTCGCATGACCATATGGTTTTGCAGGAATATCGGCGAAGGTACATGCAACCTCGTGGTATAATTGCATAAGTTCAACTCTCCAATTTATTTTTATTAATAACTTTGTTAAACATTAACCTTTTCCTTAATTCCTTCCCATGAACTTATTTTCGTGAGTTCTTATTCATGATTTATCCTTATTTGGTTTGTTCTTTCCAATTTAAGCAAGGCGTTCTATTTGTGTTTGGTGTGTTTGACTACCCGTTCTATCGGTAAATGCGATCTGACAAGTGTCAACGATGTCTGCCGATGACCTGCCGGTTCCAACGTTTAAATGAAAAGAAAAATACAAAGATCTCTAACAACAGATAGCTAGAATTTTATACATGAACGAGTTTTGCCTAGCGGTTTCACCCGTTGCTCAGTTTCTCAATGTCGTATCATGGTGTATTTTCTATTGGATTTTTGAAAGAAAGAAAGAAAATTGCGTTTATTAAGCATTATTAAGAAAAATACAGGAACATCCTAAAATTAAACTAAATAAAATGATTAAAGCTAAAATAGCCTCAGCTCAGATTAATGCCAGATGACAACTCAGGGCGCCACCTCCGGGGTTGCGGGTTGTTCGTAAGAGATACCACGGTCCCGGAACGAAGTTATTTAATAATTTCCTGGAACATTCGAAACCTCTGGAAATATTATCAAGCAAAACATTCGGCTCTTATCACTCATCCCGATCATGGCCATTCGACAAAGCCGTGTGGCTAAGATAAATATTTAGCGGAAATAAAATGATACCAGTTACACAACGTCTGTTAATCAGTTAGCCTTGTTTTTGAATAATGATTTGTTCTCGTTGGTCGAGTGGTCACAAGCGCGATTGCTGAGGATGAGGTTCTGGGTTCGAATCCCGGATCGGGTAGTGTTATAATTCTGGATTTGTGCCCGGTTGATGGCAATTCGGTCGCCCCCTATTACATGGGACTTACATAACTGGTGAAATGTGGGTATACTATTAGATACACCTTTACCTACCCTTCGAGGATACAACCGTGATGTTATGTTATTATTTGTTTAAAAATCACACTAATTAACGCTGCGTCTATACTCACGTAGAATCTTTTAGATGAGCGATTTCTAGAATACGTGTTTGACCGCGAAATTTGAGCGCGAATTAGTTAAGGGCTCAGACCAAGAAGATTGTAAGTGCATTGGCAATATTCGTGCGGGTTTACAATGTTTTGTTTGACTTAAGTTTAGTGCAAAATATACGTACGTATTTTGTTTTAAGTTCTTAAGCTGATCTAGTCATTTTCAATTTACTTAGTTTAGCGACAAATTTTGTGTACATAATGCATTTAATAGCTAATACTTCAATTTTTTTCCTTCTATTATATTCATTAATAGATTCAAAAGGTATTCTGTACTACAACCATGCTACCTCATTGTCGTGTAAACTCATAGTACAACTAGTAATGCGACGTGCGTCAAACGTAACCGTCCATAACGGAATTCAGTGATGTCAGACTCAGTACTTCGATACCCACATCAAAATTCATGATTTATAATAATCCACTAGAATGTTCCTTCGATACATCAAAGTTACTATCTTGTCGATATTAGCAGCCAATCAGGGCCACTGAATGGGATCGTTTTAGGTACGATACCTATCGATAATTTTGTCATGATCGTTCGCTATCACGCGATAGCTACATCACTAGTGACGGTCCCCTGTGATAAAACTGGTTGTGATTAAAGGTTAGGAAAATTAATGATTGATAGTGATAGCGCAAAGTGCACTTGTGTACTGATCTGTACTAGCAATGCTACACGCGATCTCACTTATGTGTGTATCTCTACATACGTACAATTTGTACATATATGTTTAGCACACACGTTTTACGACGTATGTATTATAATTATTTAAACAGAACGTAGATAGAATGCAGCATGTATAATTAAATCTGAGAATTTATTTTGTCTATTTCACAGCTACCGCCATCTTGTTTTGGTGTTGACAACTAAAAAAATAAAGTAAAAAAGTAAAGTAAAATTTAATTTGTGGAACTAAATGTTCTGGTAATAAATGATTCAGTAGGTAGATGCTGTTCTTTTTTTAACTACTTCCAACAATAAAAGTATCGTAAATGAGAAAATATAGAAAAAATACTTATCAGTAGGTGTTATTTAAGGTCCAAAAATAGCTTAGACTTTCAATCGTCTGGTTAGGTCTGCAAAAAACTGCATTGCCAAACAGAGTAGGTAGACGATACTTGCATTGGTACAGAAACGGTAGAAAATGCAATTTTCTTCTGCTAATGTGTACTTATCTCAAATATTTAATATTTTATTTTTGAAGTCTGAGTGAACTTTTATAATAATCCTATACCACCAAAAGTAAAGTTACGATAGTACAACGTCGAATTCACCGTGGTAAGGTATATCAATAGCTTATAGCCAACATTCAATTATTTAGCCAAACAACTTCTCACTCGACTGAAAGGTCGTATTTTGAGCGTCGCTGGTTCGTTGCTAGGCAACCGAAAGGCGCCTTCAGTCGCCGACGGGGCCCGAACTTGAGATTATTGAATCCTGGCTCATTTCAGTGAGGACGACCAAGACTTTTCGATTAATACTACTAATGAATTGAGAAACTTCAGTAACTTTATTTTCATTGTTTCTATTTTTTTAGGTATCATTTCGTTTTTCAAAGGCATTATTTCGTTTCTTAGTATGTTTTTCTAGATAATCTCAGACTTTCCTAGGAAACGCTGTTTCATGTTCTTTTTCCTATAAAACAGTATCCAGATGCAATACTCATTTTAGGAGTTCTAAAAGCAATTACTAACGAGTAGATTATTCGTTTTACAGCATCATCTGCCTAGCCTTTTCCCAACTATGTTGGGGTCGGCTTCCAGTCTAACCGGATGCAGCTGAATATCAGTATTTTACATGGAGTGACTGCCTATCTGACCTCCACAACCCAGTTAGTACTAGGTAATACAATACCCCTTGGTAAGACTGGTTGTCAGACTTTCGAACACTGACTACCTGTAACGACTGTCAAAGATCTACAAATGACAGCCGGGACCAACGGCTTAACGTGCTTTCCGAGGCACGGAGGAAACTCGGTATGTAACGGGTGGTCACCCATCCACAGACCAACCTAGGCAAGCGTGGCTTAACTTTAAGATCGACCTGAGCGGCTGCTATTATTTAGCCACCAGCTCCTCATTGTTGTTTTACAGCAAAGGATCAATATTGTTCAAGTTACTAATAATATTTTTGACCTACCAAGGCTATGGCGCTCATTAGGGGAGGGCTATGTCCAGCAGTGGACTAATATAGCCTGATGATGATGATGAAGGCTATCGACGACGCGCTATATTACGCGCGTAATTCTCTGAATCCAGTGTTGGCGGTAAATTAAGCATCTTAATTACGGCGTTTACGCGCGCTTGCGTAATCGCCGCGTAATTGTCGATCTGTGACATTTTCCGAGTTTCTTGTTTCACCGATTCGATCACAATGGAATCGCTAATCGCGTTCGATTCTTGAACAGTTCAGCTCGTAAATTCTTGAAGACTCAATTCGTTTCACTTCTACTTCTGTTTTAATTCTACATCAAGTCACATTATCCAGCACTTTGGTTGTGGAGGTCGGATAGGTAGACGGTCAAAAAGGCTTGGTAGATTATGATGACTACAGACTGTTTCATGCAAACACTAGTTCAATCCAAAACTTATACTACTTATAAGTACGTGTTTTTGATAGTTGACTTACCGTAAGCCTTCTGTAACATTTTTAGTGTCGCCGAACACAAACTCTCAAAATTCAAGACAAACTTTTTGTTCAATGCCGTTTTTGTCTTTATGAAATTCATTAAACACACTAGATAGGATCTAACTAAAAAACTAATCTAAACAACAGATGCAACCCAAACTCGGCGCCAAAAGTTGTGCCAATCTAACAAAAAAAAAAAAATTTAAACCATAAACTTTTAAATCATACGATGCATTAACTAGAGAGATTATGGTTATGAGAATCTTTTAACAACTTCAGTATTAATAGTAATGTTTATTATCAACCTTATCACATGTTGATATTATTGTTAATATGAACAGATACTGCAGCGTAAAAACCACATCAGCGACAGAGTGTATGTAAGAAGTGCAGGGATCTGAAAGTCTCACGACGACCACTCTTACCAAGGGGCATCGTATCACCAAGTACTAACTGAGTTGTGGTGGTCAGATAAGCAGTCTCTCCATATAAAATACTGGTAATCAGATGCATCCGATTAGATTTGGAGCCGGCCCCAACGGAGTTGAGAAAAGGCTAGGCAGATGATTATACAATAACCATATTAATTGTACTCTTTTTAAAATAGACAGCGATCAACTCCAACAAAACTGAGTTCTCCCATGCAAGTTGATTCCAATTTAGCAACATATTTTTAGTGCGTATCAAATGAAAATAGGTCAATGGGTCAAATTTGTTCCATTTTTTAGGTATCCGTACTTAATGGGTAAAAGGTAGCCTATTACTAAGACTCCGCTGTCCGCTCGTTTGTCTGTCTGTCTGCCACCAGGTTGTATCTCATGAACCGTGAAAGTTAGACATTTGAAATTTTTACAGATGATGTATTTTTGTTGACGTTATAACAACAAATAATTTACAATTGTTTTAAATAAATATAGGAGGTTCCCACTGGCCAGTTTTTTAAATATTATAAACAGGTCGAGTTTTTATAACAAAATTTTAAATGAAAATTAAAAACAGGGGGTGGTTATGGGATAGTGGAGGTGGTGACCTTGTGGTAGCAAGACTGCTGAGCATAAGGTTTTGGGTTCGATTCCCAGATGATGCATTGTTATTGGGCTTTTCCATTAGGATTTTCTTAGTAGCAACCAAGGAGTCTGGATTTCTGTTTGGTTGATGGCAATAGACTCGCCCCCTATAACATGAAACTTAAAACAAAACGAGCGGCCGTGTCGACGGCGCGTTCGTGTTTCACGCGCGCCGTCAGCATGTCAGCAAAGCAGAGGGGCTTGCCAGAGCCTCCGCCTGCCAGGGTTGCGGGTTGTTCGAAAGAGATACCGCGGCTCCGGAACGTAAAGGGCAATAGAAGGAACATGGGTGGGTTTTAGTCAGTACAAGTCTGACATGCTCCCCCGCTCCGCCCAGAGCGGGGGAAGTCATTTGATGATTTCCCACCCGGAAAAAAAAAGCATAACGAGCGAAGTGTGGTCGCACTATAAGGTACACTTTTGCTTATCCCTTAAAGGATTACAGGCGTGATATTTTGTTAAAAACGTTGTTGCCTTTCCATGAATAACTTCACAGATCTCTCCAATGCGCATTTTTTAAGTTTCATTCTTATGATATAGGTTAGAAGGTACTTTATTCATCTTAAGAAGCTTCCAAGAAAATTTATTGGAAAAATTTGCTCTACTGCGACCTTTAACAAAATCACCTCGCAAGCGTAATAATGTACCTACACGTGTAAGTTTTCTTCCACTTCTTTTAGAACTAGTTATATACATACATGTATAAAAAGGCTCTTTGAATTACAAGTACGTGTTGTAGTAATTTCTCTATCATTTATCCCGAATGTATTGAACATTTCTGGTACCTACAGTCTAAACGTCGAGTTTCTCAGCGGAAAAATACTGAAGTGATTTGAGGTTCGCGCATGCGTGTTTGGTCCACTTGTTGCGTCCACATGGCTAGGGGGTCACCCCCCGGGGCCTGTGGGAACCAGGGGGTGATTGTCACCTGGCGGCTGAACTAAGCCTTACGAGCTTTCCTTAAACACGCTTTGTGCCTGCTTATAATACATATGACAATACAAGTAAACATTGTTATAACCCAACAATGTAGCGGTTTAGTATTCAAAACAATCAGATTTTCCGTAAAAATTAAACTTAGAACATAAACATTCGAGTTCTGTATTCTTTACAAGATCGTCTGAATTCGTTTGTCGCGTGATCGACGTAACGAAAGGTACAATTAAGCCTCTGAAAACCACATGACCAAACAAATATACAAATATTATGAATTCTATTTTTAAAACTTTGTTTTGTCAACTTAATTATAATACCAGGCATGTACGAGACAAAATTTTGTGGGACTATTTACCAAAGCAAAAATATTTAAACAGAGAAAAAGAACATATTTTAATTCCGTCCTACAATTCTATTAATAGAATCTACAGTTTTTTTAAACAGCCTTGATGATGTGGTTGTAAAAAGATAATACCGTTAATTGTCACGCTCGAGGGTTTGATAAAATCTATAAGTACGTAGGTACTATTATTTGGAGGTTATTTTGTTACTTCTAATGAAATTCTGTTCTCCTGGTACTCAAATAAATTCTTGGAACTTTTAAACCTCATGATATAATTACCTAGTATAAGGTGACTCCTAGTTAAAAAGAATACAGGGAAAGTAGATAATGAAAAAACACGTGTAAGCTAAGATTTTTACAGTTTTAAAAAGTAATCTAGGTATTGCTATCACACTAATATTATACAGGCAGGTTTGTTACTACTTCAGCCTGAAACGGCTTAACCGATTTGGACAAAATTTGGTATGAAGATAGCTTATAGCCTGCATTAATAAACCCATCAGCTACTTTCTATTTTCGCAATAAATTATGAGGCGGTATACGAATTTATTATGCCGATTTCGCTGATTACATGATACACAGGTACGTGGTAGCTTATTTAATAGATCATAATTGAAACGATCTATCATGATATCCAGAAATACAGAATTTTAAAATTTGATATCACGTAACCCAGCAGCATGGTCAAATTATCGTTTGCTCCCTTTGGATGACTATTTCTTGCAATCCTGGTTAATCCAATTAATCCGTCATTTCATCCCCAATGCAATATATTGACTTTATGGTTCACGTAAATAAATTTGCAATAATGAGTATGTAATTAAGGTGAAACCAGTACAAGTTTAATGTTGTATGGTGTAACAAGTTTCAATTCAATCTGCATAAATGTTTATGCATGTTCAGGTACATATATTTATTAGCTTATGTACATTCTATTCGACTAATTGAAGAAGAAAACCAAAGATTATAAAGAAAACAGACGGACATAAAATGTCGATTACCGGTACAATAAGAATTGAGTACACGGAGAGTAAACGGATTGAGTATTCAGGGTAGAGGCACTGGCACGGTGGCACGGTGGCTGAAAGTGGTCTCACTCACTTCCAGCCACCGTAGATGCGGGTCTGTCCCTCTGTCTAGTGACGATAGATCGTGTTCACGGCGCGTTCGTGTTCCACGCCCGCCTCAATGAGATTGCACCAAAGAAGAGGGGCCTGCCAGGGCCACAGCCTTCGGGGTTGCGGGTTGTTCGAAAGAGATACTGCGACCCCGGAACATAAAGGGCAAAAGAAGGAACATAAGGGTTTAAGTAAGTAAATGTCTGACACTCTCCCCCTGCTCCGCCCCGTGCGGGGGAAATTATTTGATTAATTGATTGATTTATATGATGAATTATTTCAAAAAGGGTAGAAAAAGATTTACGTCAACAAACAAAAACCCACTAGCAAATTATTCCTTTGATGAGAGACGTCAATTATATGAAGTACAATAAAAGTATAATGTTCTGTTTCTCAAGGCAAGACTGATTGATTCGTTCTTTTGTAACTGAACTTCGTCGATAAAACATTGGGAATCTACCAGAAAGAGGGTCGAATCCCTAATCCTTTTTTTCTATTCAAGTACCAATCAACGTAGGTTTTCCTGAAAATCGTTAAGAATTATGGAATGTAAAGAATTAAAAACCGGCCAAGAGCATGTCGGGCCACGCTCAGTGTAGGGTTCCGTAGTTTCCCGTCCGTCACAATAAGTGTTCCCACTTATGAGTTTAAAGGTGGAGGAGGAAATTATTTTGTACAACTTTTTGTCTTTTTTGTACAAAAACTGTTGTGTCAATCAAGTTCAAAATGATTTTCATAGAAAGTCCTTATAAAGTTCTACTTTTCAGATTTTTTTCATATTTTCTAAACTTATGGTTCAAAAGTTAGAGGGGGGGGACACATTGTTTTTTACTTTTGGAGCGATTATTTCCGAAATTATAGACATTATCAAAAAATGATTTTAGTAAACCCCTATTCATTTTTAAATACCTTTCCAACAATATATCACAAGTTAGGGTTGAAATTAAAAAAAAAAACACTTCCCACTTTACATATAGGGTGGCTACCCTAATAAAACATTTTTTTCCAATTTTTATTTTACCACTTTGTCGGCGTAATTGATATACATATTGGTACCAAATTTCAGCTTTCTAGTGCTAACGGTCACAGAGATTAAGCGAGGACGGACGGACGGACGGACGGACAGACAGACATGGCGAAACTATAAGGGTTCCTAGTTGACTACGGAACCCTAAAAAAGAACTCAGACCAAACTTTTTTCAGTATAATTTTTAAGCCCTTATTGTGGGAGTTGGCAAAGAAAAGTTAATATTGTACATTTTATTAATTTTATTTACAATAACGCTTGGAAATGAAACCTTTAAAAAATAGGTTCGCATTTCAGAATTAGAAAACAAAACACATTGTTTGCATATTCGGAATTCATTATATTCTACGTAGACTAGGCGGTTTCTTTTTGAAAAAAAAAAACTGTTTACGTTTAATATATACCACGGCCCCGGAACATAAAGGGCAAAAAAGGAACATGGGTGGGTTTTCTTCAGAAAAATTCAGACATACCCTCGCTCCGCCCAGAACAGGGGCAGTTATTTGATGATTTCCCATCCGCACAAAAAGTATGTTTAATATTTAGGGACTATGCGACCCTAGGTCTCCGAGAAACAGTTGAAAATGTCAAGGGTGTTTTTTCTCTTCTAAAAGTGATGTGAGTTCTTTGTTTATGTACTGTGGCTCAGAAGCAAGAAAGCCTGTCGTCGTCATTCAAGGTTGCAATTGTCACAAAGTAGGTGTCCGCGTACCGATCTCGCTGTAACTGTGCAGTTCAACGACCTCTCTTTGCGAGTGCGTCAGCTGGCTCTTTATAAAGAGCAAAGCGAGAAAATAAACTCGCGATAACCGCATCTGTACTATATTTCTCACAATGTAAGTACTACGGTGAACGAACCATGTCAAATAGGTCGTAAACCGGTCATATAAGTATTATGTCGCAAGGGTACCGCGACACCTGGGGTAATTGAAGGTTGATTTGACTAATAAAGACCAAACTACCAGGAAACTTGCTCTATAGGTTTGCGCGTCTAAACTCGAACCTACGCAAGGAATCGCAGCAGAGATCTAAACTGCGTATTAGGTAGTGGTGATAAAACGATTCATTTATAAGCATTTATATGCTAGTACAGCGTACAAGGCAAGTTCTATACAAGGTTGGAGCAGGTTACAAATGTCAAACGAGCGATAGAAGCGCAATGTCAGTAAAATGTCACAGTTTACGATTGAATGCTCTTGCGCCGAGTTCACGGACGCAGCCGGAGGCGGACACGACCAAAGGAGTGGGCTGCGCTGGAAGAGCTAGTTTTAAAATGATATTACCCGACCCGTCCACGTTCGTCCTAATAAGCTACATATTAACATAGACGGAGAAAATTGCACACCGTTTTACGGTAAATGTTGCCAACTACATACAACTTTTGCAAGGCTTGCTTTCAAACAACATAAAGTTGACGATCCCTTAATAACTTTCGAAGTGTTGCCTTACACAAAATGTTTGCTGAGGTAATCGGATACACAAGCTTTGTAATAAACTTTATTACGATTATTACGAATACTTACACGAGTCAGCTGTCTCAAGTTCATGTTCTCTAATCTAGAACATTAATTTATTTCATTTCTGCGATGATAAAACCGGCACTTGAATATGTATTTGTGCAGTATTTTGTAAATAATATGTTTGTCAATAGACAAAATACTATCTACAATATCGATGTATAGATTTTTTTTTTAATCAAGTTTCACGGAAGGAACTAACTAAACTAAACTAACATAATCCTTACTCCACAGATAAATCTGGTACATCCATTTGTCTCGTTTATTTGAAGGATGAACATTGTCTATAATGCTTTCGTGTTTTGCAACACCTTTTCTATCAGTTATTTGGCGCCAATAGGCGTGGCAGAAATTCTAAAAATAATGATTAAAATGCTGAAAATGCTTTCTTTCAATGTGAAACATGAAATTGCAACTGCTCATAAGGTTCATTACGAAACAAGTTTAAGCTAATTAAATCCGGAACAATTGTATGGACATGAAATAATTCAGTGTCCAAGGTTATAACAATTACCGATTCACGTGAAACAGTTTTGGAAAGGAAAACGAGTTATTAAAACGGCTTTGTTTCTTGTGGCTATAAATAGTATTTAAACGCGCTGGAATGGTCTGGAATTATGGAAGCAGCTATGGACGCCTTTGGGGTATCAGAACGCGATAGGGTCATCACTTTTGCAAAGCAATTTTGCTTTCGCATTCATATGTTGTATATTGCATTTTTTTACGGTTGATTCATGTAAACTGATAATTTAATATCTTTTTGAAACACTTTTCGTAGGTTCATCCGACGTTAACCAACTAATTGTGTAAAACTTAGAAAATATATTTGATTAAGTTTAAATTTTGCATAGGTACATCTTAAGTTTGAATGACAATACATGGCTAGACGTCATTCTTAATCCAATATGGCGGCCTCCCAAAGATGGTTGATTAGTTATTTTTTTACTGGGCAGAGTATACGAGAAAGTCAGTTTTTTTATATCGTACTTTTTATTTTCATTGCTCCAACGAGACTGTTCTTTAGTATGGATGCGTAGTACAAGAGTAAAATCTTTCAACACAATACAACATCTGTCAAACACAATTGCTTGTACAACAAATGATGGGCTCGGCATACCGTCACATTTTACATTGATAACACACGATTCAGGAGGCGTGATGTGCCAATAAAACATACTAAAAATAACTACTGTCCAATAATGTAACGTAAACGTGTACGTTTAAGTTAAAACGCCATCATCAAGTATCGTTAGCGATCATGTTCGTTTCACAGACAATGCGGAAACCAATTGAGATAATGATAGCACAATTGGTGAAATGAGCTGTTAATAAAAAAATCAGCGGGGAACGTACTTAAGCTTAATTAGATAAATTAGTTTTATAACGACGTTAATTTAAGTGCTGCTTGGAATGAATTGTATAACTAGACGGTTTAGTGGTCGCAAACATTACGGTACTACCATGGAGCCGATTCCCAGGTCAAGCAAATTAATATAAGATAATGAAAATGATATTAGGAACTTCCTATTACTTAGGAAATTCCAATTCCCAATATCATTTCGCCCGACCCAGAGTCTGTATTTGTTCCCAGTTTATAGCAAAAGGCTTACCCCACAGGGAACCTAGTAACCATAACTTGCTAAATTATGTTAGTGTTAGGTACTAGATATATGTGCATAACCGTGATGTTATGGTATATTGATTCTAGAATATCATAGACAATACAGTCCAGTTTTTATTTTAGTCTTTGAATATATTATGTTTATGTCAACAGTTCGAAAAATGCTGTTATTCTAATAATATGTAAGTACTGTAGTCACTGCGAATGATCAACATTTCTAAATGATAATTTACACACAGATAACCTGTGACGACACAAATGAGGTAATTATGATTGTTAGCCTTTTATCTTATTATCGACATAAATGTTTACTCCTGTTTTGTTATTTTTTCAGAGAAGAACAGTTATCTGAGAGGATAGTTCTGAGAAAATACATTTCAAGATTTTACTGAGAGGAAAGTCTTATCGGAAGATATTTCTATTTTTATAATTTATTTTCTTAACAACCGGGATAAGAGTTAAAATAAAAACAGGTGCTAAATTACAAAAAAAAAACGAAAAGAGAGCGTTTACCAAGAACAAGTTACAATTAAATACTCCTTAAAAGTTGAAAGAAAATAAAATACTGGCGAAATCAGGCCAGTTATAAAATAAAATAAAAAAATCGATCATTCGAATTTGGAAAATTTAGGTAAGTTCTGTCAAACGGTCTTATATTATGTAACGCGGGTGGTTTGTTACGTCATGTGAACTTGAACGCGGTTTCATTGCGGTCATATAAATTGCAAGGGTGTCAAATTAGTTTCAAGTTTAAAAAAAGCTATAAATAAATGCAGTTATATCGAAAATACAATTTTGTATTCAATTCGTTTATTCAATTGAGCTACGGATCCATTTACTTTTCAAGTTTTAATGTGAGAAGTTTCAGATGTACCTATGTCATATAATTTACGTTGAAATTTCTTTAGAAGATCGATATTGAATCTTGGAGATCCACATTCCAGAGTCCCCATTTTGATGTGGAATGACAAAATGCTAAGCTCACTGTTTATGCAAGTCAGCTATTTGTGTCTGAAAGTCGCCATCCATTATTAAATTAATTGTATTTGTATTTTATTCGTACCTACCTTTTTTAGTGTCAGGTAAACTCTCTAGAAATAGTTTACTGTTGTGAAAGATGATTGATGTTGGTTATGAAGATTATTTTGTGAATAGTCGATATTCTCGCTATTTATATATTGAGTCGCAAAGAACTAATATGTTGACATACTGCCAAGCTATTTTACGCATTAGCTACTAGTAGTTAGAAGAACAACTTCAACGAAAGATGATTTTGTATCTATTAGTTAATCTAAATTGTGAGCACATTTTTCATCAAATTAATGTTTATACATGTTTACTGTCCTAATGTCACGATCTACCGTTGTGAATAGTTAAGTACTTACATCGAAATCCGTTCAGCTGTTTAGGCATCAAAAGGTTACAAACCGACATAGTTACCTACATTCGGATAGATTAATTATAATTAATATGGTTTGATTAAATAGCACATTGTCTTTGTTGTCTTCAAGACACTTTGACTTGTAGCTTATCTATTCTTGAAAATAAAACATCTATCGATAATATTAAGGTATTTTGAAGTCTCAGTAGAAAAACAACAGAAATATATAAAAAAATATTGCGCTGTCATGAAACTAACCTCAACGTTCACAATTCCACATTAGCTTCACATTTGAGGAAAACCAAAACTAAATTAGTTCTGGCTAGTAGTCTGTACATATGTATTTTATATATATATATATGAAATTATTTATTTTAATATATATAACGTTGTGCACTACATACGGGTTGTAACTGTACATTATATATAATGTCATGGTTTTCCTTCGCTGTAGGCAAACGTTAGGAGATAGAAACTCTTGCGGTTTTCCTGCCAATTCCTGAAATACACATGTGCATGGTAGCTTAATTTATGTTTGAAGTAACGATTAATATGGTTGGGTTATATACCTATTATAAAATAGTAAAGTCACCTTTGGTATTGAGCCACAGTTCTGCCCATAAATTAAGTAGAAGGAACGGCGAAACAATCTAAAAATATGTACAACATATACTTTATTTTTGTACCCAGAAAAAAACCGATGAATCAAAATTTTGTTTAAGAGTTTTTTTATATTCGGGAAGTTTAAAATAATCGAGACTTCAATCAGTTAGTTCAAAAAACCAACAAGATGTAATCAAAGAATTAATAGATTATCGTCTCACGGATTACGCAATTGTAATTCAATATACAAAATTGAAACTGACCTTGACCTTGAAAACTGATTTTGTGTTCATTAAATTAGTTAGATGTGTTACTGGTGTAAACTGTTGCGTACGAAAATGTAAAGTACTTTATATGTTTTACTCAAATATTTAAAATTGTGTTTAAGAGATGAGAAACGAAATCTCGTCTGATATCCGCGGTCTTCAGATTTGAGAAACGATTTCATGGATAATTCGGAAAATATGCGAATTAGATTCTAACAGTAAGGGCATTCACAATTTATATAAGTTATTAAAGTGAGAAATAGTATAACAAAACACAATACACATACAAATATATAAGTTAAAACACAAGATTCACTATAGGGAAGACCTCTATTCAATAAATGTTTACCAACGACGGTTGCTGAATCATCAACCAATAACCTTATCTGAATATACAGCGAAAAATTGCAAAATTTAATTGGGAAAATACGATTGTTCATAATATTGACATAGTAATGGTAAGTACCATCATGTAACTTTGTTTTCAATAACAAAAACATATAAACTTATACGTAACTAATGTATGTCATTACATAGATTATGTAGTATATAAATCTGTAAATACATGACGTTCTTAGTTTGTACGTATATACTATCTACATATTACTTAGCAATAGTTTCCGTGAGTGTGGTGATTAAATAAATAAAAGGTGACTCTTGCACGTAGATAAGTACGGGAGTCGACTATCGTTTTATTATTTTAATTCTTAAGCGTTAATTTTTCATAAGAGGAGCATGTGTAAGTTGCGTAAGTACTAATTGTCTAAAATAAACTGTAAAAAATTAAGGGCCGCATGAGCGGAATCATAATAGGTTAATAGAATAGAATAGAATATACTTTATTGCACACCAAAAAATAAAAAACAAACTTTTTTTAAAAAAAAGTGCTAAATCTATGGTTACAATGGCGGTCTTATCGCTAATAGCGATATCTTCCAGACAACCTTTGGATGGACTTTACGAATATAAAAATACAACGGGGGGTAGTCATTGTAGTCAATGGTGTACCTACTGCTAATACTACGCAAATAATTAAAATAAAGTTATAAGTTGTAAAATAAAGTCATATTCAAAATATATAAATACATAAATAAATACATATAATCTATTTATTTATTTCACATCATCATCTGCCTAGCCTTTTCCCAACTATGTTGGGGTCGGCTTCCAGTCTAACCGGATAATAATAATCTATTTATTTAACATGTGTTTTATAATATTATACGGTTGACAAATAGGATAGGTGTCTAACATTTATTCAGAAAAAAAAATAAAGGGAAAGATAATGATTTGCAACTAAGGTTAATACCTACTATGAATTACGTAACCAATCATAAAATGGTCACAAAGTTAACTACGTATTTGACCATTTTAAGAATTTTAACGTAGGTAATTTATATTATTATCCTACTAGCTTTTGCCCGCGGCTTCGCTCGTGTTAAATTCGGGGTAACACAGTTCCTGATTTGCAGGTTCCTGCTACCTGTAGTTTTTGCCCTTGCGCCTTATTTATTGTAATAGCAAAGCTAAGATTTCCCTTTTCTTCCTCATTTCTCACTTTAAAAAAATGCTTATGTCCGTCTCCAGGGTCGCAACTATCTCTGTACCAAAATTCATCAAAATCGGTTTAGCCATTTAGGCACGAAGACGTAACAAACAAACACTCATTTTCGCTTTTATAATATTAGTAAGGATTAGTAAAGATTACGATTCTGCTAAAGCAGCCATTTTAAACCCCGAGGTATCAAACTTTACTTTTGAAATAAAGTGGGTGCTATTTATCATATCGTATGAAGCGTTATAACTGTATTTCATGACTTGGTGCCTCATCTTATGGCTGAATAAACAGTACGCAGTTAAAATGTTCACTTGCGATTTTCTTGCACATAATTTTGTTTTAAATGCAACAATGTTGCAAGCAGTAGAAGTGTTGGAATATTTTGTGGCTGCGTCGTTTGCCAAAAGATATTTTTGAATGTACTTACTTAAATGCTTGTGGTTATCAATGAGGAACTCATTAATAGATTGTTGTTTAAATGGTTTATGTTTTAATGACTAAGATTGCGGTTCAGGAGACTATCCAGCATTTAGTTGAAGAGGAAAACTATTACTAACTAAGTACCACATTTTCTATAATATTTGAATAAAGAAGTTCCAAATGAATTCTAATGATTTTAAACTCCACTTTATCGTATTGACAAGAGAGGCCACTTTACAACTAAATACGCAGTACACATTCCGACAAATTAATGGGTGCGCGAGCGTCAAGAAGCGAATTTTATTATGTCTTACTACGTATCTCATTCTTACTACGTTACACTTCCAATTATATTGTTGAAGCGGATGTGGCGGTGTGGCGCTAGCGGGCGCCCGAAGTGTAATGATTACATGCCATACGATACTAGCCATTGATAGATCATAAGCAGTAGGTTAGCTTCGTTCGAAATTGTTATTGACATTACGTGGAACGGAATTTGATATGGTGTACCGTATAATGCTTATAGAGATAGTATGTCAAACATGACCTTGTATTTTTTATTTTTGCGTGTTTGTATTTTTATGAAAGTTGAGTAGGCAGGTAGGTTCTTATGTTAAAGTATCTTTGTACTTATGAGACTAAGTAGTTAATAATCTTTCTTTTTTGAAAACGTTTGATACGTAGGAATTTAATCTAGAAATATAAATGACCGAAAGGAAATTGTGAAAGATGTAGAAATTTAAAAAATATGTTAACATAAGCTACGCAGTTTATCAATATACATATAACAAGGCAGTAAGCTGTATAATAAAAGTCAGGCATACAATTAATAATTGGCAAGTTTGTACACAATGAACCACTTTGTCGTCAGTAGTCGGTTGTAGTACGGCACTACGGCACTACGACGCGGCGCCTCACAAGGTCGGCCGCCTTTCGACTCGCGCTTGTATTAACATATTATAACAAATTATAAATAGTTATATTCAATGACTATGAGGTCGGAATGCCAAGTGACGTTTTCCTTCATAAACTCATGGCATAACTCGGTTTAGTTAGTTTTAACTGCGCACTGAATTCTCTAACGCGCCATTACAGATATCTTATGTCTGAGCATCTATTTGTAGAGGATGAATTACATAGTTTGTTCTAGTGCGAAGATTATTTTAATGTTTAATTAATCTGCATCGTGACAGCACGTGTCGCTTAATAGTACAACGTCATTAAATCCATGAGCCAAAGGTTCAAGGACACAAGCAACTCTTAAAATAAAATAAATCTACGTGCTTCAGAAATTGTACTTAAGTTTGAATATTAATATTCATCACAAGATGAACGGTGGTCGGAA
Organism: Ochropleura plecta; assembly: GCA_905475445.1. Classification (NCBI taxonomy): domain Eukaryota; kingdom Metazoa; phylum Arthropoda; class Insecta; order Lepidoptera; family Noctuidae; genus Ochropleura; species Ochropleura plecta. The sequence continues at coordinate 10,944,122 of FR997731.1, read as the reverse complement.
AATTTTCTGATCGCAATACCCGTTAGGTAAAAATCGTTCACAGTTTCCTAAAATAATTAAAATTTATTACCGTTTTATTTAAATAAACCTAGAAGGTCGGACGCTACTCAACGTTGGTTGACCTTGGTTAGGCTTTGAAGCTGTGACAGATGGTCACATCACACTTTAATAATAGAAGATATAATTAGCGTTAAGATATACCGAATGACTGGATAAATGAATGTCATATTTAACCGAGTGAGTCACACTTCAGTATAAACGTCTACGATGAGTGCCGAACGGTTTTCAAACCAAAATATTATTACAGTCCAACTTTAAAATATTTCGGATTTGGCGTAGTATGTATCTATCAACATTAAAGTGCTATTTATTTTCGTTACCATAAGGTTGGTATTGTGTTGCTTCCACTGAAAAGATAGTTGGGATGAACTTGGACTTGAATTACCGTTGTTGTATAATGACGCATGGTTGCAGCTGTCATTGGTAAATCACTGTGAAAAGACTGTTTAATTGTTTTCTTTTGCGTAACTTTAGACGTGATATTTAAGAATTTGTTGACGTCACAGGAGCTAACAAGACGTCAAACCTTTTTAAAAATGCATTTATAATTTGAGATTACTTGTCAGTTTCCGGGAATCATGCGCATCGCAAACTAGTAATTTAGTCATAAGACAATAACAATGCAATGTTATGCATTTCCCATTTTTCGTTATAAATCAGTTAGTCGTTATTTACGTTCATATAAATCAAAACGTTAATAAATATTGAGTTTATCATCCTTACTAATATTATAAAAGCGAAAGTGAGTTTGTTTGTTTGTTTATTTGTTTGTTTGTTTGTTTGTTACCTCTTCACGCTTTAATGGCTAAACCGATTTTGATGAATTTTGGTACAGAGATAGTTGGGAACCAGGAGACGGACATAGGCTAATTTTTATTAAAAAAAAGTGGGATATGAGGGAGAACGAGGGAAGAAAAGGGAAAACTTAGCGTTGCTATTACAAATCAATCAGGGGCAAGAGCAAAACTGCAGGTCTGCTTGGTGTGTTATACCGAATTTAACGCGAGCGAAGCCGCGGGCGAAAGCTAGTCTTTAAATATTTTATTTAATATTTTAAGTATTTTATTTAATATTTTAAGTATTTTATTTAATATTTTAAGTATTTTATTTAATATTTTAAATATTTTACTTAATATTTTAAATATTTTATTTACTTAATATTTTAAATATTTTATTTCACAACCATGCTGGGGTCGGCTCCCACTCTAACCATATGCAGCAGAATACCAGTATTTTCCACAGAGCGAATGGCTATCTGATCTCCACAACCTAGTTAGTTTTGGATGCTACTACATATTTCTAAAATCTTTATTTTTTAGGGTGACTCTCGACGCATGATGTTGATAAGTTTTGCACCTACGTTCGAATCAAATATCCCTATTCCCCCTATAACTTTAACCTCCATAAACTACCATGATCTTAGAAACTTCACTCATAAAATGACGCACTTATAATTAACGACTATTTAATGAAGATATGAAACTGCATTGCGTAAATTATTACTATCACAAGTCACAACGCTTGTTATAATAATTATCTCTTTAGAATAAAGGAAATTTTCTTGTACTCCTTTATCTCAATAGACTGTGACGGGCCTATCAGTACGTAAAAATTTATTGTGATAACGTGCTAGAAATTGTACTAAATGATTATGATGCAACTGTGATAGATTTTTAGTGATATCTGGATGTATAACCTGATTTGAATCAGTATGAACTGAGTTTTTAGCTGTACTGTCTTGGTTTTTTTTTCTTTTATTATTTTTTCTTATTATTATTTATTTAAACTTCATGTACAATAGTGGTAAATAGGCGGACTTAATGCCATAAGGCATTCTCTATCAGTCAACCTTATTGTGGTAGGGTACAAAATTTTTATTAAGTACCTATATTAAAAAATAACTTTTTGTTTTCGATAACTTATTTACTTAAAAAGATAATAATACACATATACAAATAATGTTTTATTAGTAGCTAACATTTTGGTACATTTAAAAACTGTAACAAAAAATAAAAACTACTATCATTTTATTTCTAAGTGATGCAATAAAATGATGGTATAATGCATGGAAATTTATGTCTCCATCTATTATGAAAATTATATCTATAAGGAACTGCCAGGAAAATTAATTCTTCATATATTGTAGACAACTAATAACCCTATTTAATGTTACAAAGCAAACAAGTCTATAATCAGTGTATTTCCCATAATTAACTTTGATATAATATTCATTACGTATACAATTATAACTCTTTGCAAATGTATTAATTTTATAGAGCTGTAACTTTGTACAGTCAGCAACAAAAGTTGAATCACTTCAGTTTTAAATCATTTAACCATTGAGCAAAATATATTTATATTAAAAAGTAGATAGTAGTTTATGTTGATCTCTCAACTACTCGTCTTTAACGTAGATTGCCCGTACGATGAGAGACCCGCATAAACTGGTTTTGAATAGGTTGATGTTGTCGTTTGGTGTAGTAGATGACTAGAACTATAAATTCTGATGAACTATGTGGTGAAAAATTATGCATGAAATCATTGTGAATCAGTTTAGAATAGATTTGATTCTTCCTTCGTATCTTTATTATGTCATATCAGTTTCCACGGTAAATTCCCAGTTAGATTATATAATAATACGTAAAAGAAACTGGCTCGTTTGTCTCGCGGTAAGAAGCACAAGGTCCTAAATTTGATTCTTAGGTCAGGAAAAGTGTAATGGTAGTATTGAATTGTTGTATGTTTGGATCTGTACCCAGTTGACGGTAATAGGCTTGTCGCCTTTAATATGGTACTTAACCCCTTTATAAAGCATAGAACACATTAATTAAATAACGCGAAATGTGGGCGTGCCTTTTGGGAAAATTCAAAGTGATGTTGGGTAGCATTGTTTATCGCTTTATGTCGGTGACTGTACACAATTGCACGTAATACGAGACTGACATGTCAACTATTATTTATAACTATTTGTAATTCAATGAATGTTAAAGAGGTAATTATTTATCGCACACAGTTCGTATAAACTTATAGTAGAACGATGGAAGGGAATTAAAATATAACCTTGAAGTTGATTCCGCGTTTGAAAAAGCTTTTGATTTGTGTGGGATAAAAACTAAAATACATATGTAAAAAAAGTTTCTGTAGGTACTGTGAAGGTTTTAAGCAAACCTTTAATAGTGCAGGCTGGTTTGCACTGACGTTCCAATACTCTGGTTGTTTAAATAGAGAATAGCTTGGCATTGAGGTGATATGTATTGGTGAAATTTAGTAGGTATATGCGTAATAATTTAGCATAAAGTATTATTTGCTTCTTTTAATTCCGAACATGCCTAAACACACTGAAATAATTCTACAGACATAAACAGTTGCTTCACTCTAACTAAATCGTTCTTATTTCTTATGTCCCAAGATTTTTTACTAATTATTTTTGTATTTTTTCATGAAGGTAAACTATTTCAGAAATAACAGCTGTCAGTTTTTTACTTATTTCAATAAATTAACGTTAAAAATGTTCTCATTAAACACGCACTAGATAATAAGAGAGTTCTAGAATATTATTGATTGAAGGAAGTTCTTATACCTACCAGAAAAGAAGAACATTATTTCTAAATACATTGAATTGTATAAAATTAGAGACACTACATAATTCGATAAGCTACCTAGATAAGATTATTTTAAAGGATTTGTTAAATCTTTGCGTAGCATTCTAAAAACAATGTCAAGATAATGTGACGTTGTGAATAAATGAAGATAGTTTACTTCAATAAATGACGCAGTTTTTCAATAAAAAATGTCAATAAGGCCGACCGCAAGCAATCAGTAAATATTGTTAGAGCCATCCGTCCCCGATACCTGCAAATATTTTAGACAAATACCGCTCATAGGATAAATGATTTTCCTTACCTACCTTACATCATTTTACAGGAAAACTATTCAGGTATACTATTAAAACAAGTTATATTTAACATGAATATATTCGTTTACGCCTATGTAATTAATTTTCAATAATAATAAAACACACAAATGATATGAAAATCAATCGATACATATTGGGTATTTGAATAAAATAGACCTCTTCTATAATGTCTATGGTTCATGTCTATAGCTCAACAAATGCTAAAATCACAAAATTTTCCACAGAGCCTTCAAACTAAAAAGATCGTGTATGTTATTACTATTCATTAGATATTCACGTAATCACATGCTAACGGTGTTAATTTTTTGTTCCTAATTATGATCACGGACTGCAACATAAAACTTACTTACCAAGAATATTAGGTAAATAAAAAAAAAACCTGCGTTTAACTTTAAATTAGGTCAAAAATAAACTTTTCAAAGAGTTTTTCTACGTTTAACTAATTATAAAAGGTTTATATTTTCATCCTTAAAATGCTTTTCCGTCTTCTAAAGATTACGTAATAGTCGAAACACATTTACCTTAACAAGTGAAGAGTAAAAAAAAATGGAACTTGCATAATTCGCGCGACGCAATAGAACAGGATTGGGCGGCGACAAGGCGCGGCAGCGAGCGGTAGCGTGTGGCGGCTACCGGAGGCAAGTGACGCGGCCTGTGACGCGCCGTGACGCCTGCAACGCGTTATGTCAGTCGAGTAAACAATTTACTGTTTGTAAACACCCGCCGCAACCCGCCACCGAACGTAAACATGACCACGTTGCTTAGAAATGTCAATGGCGAACGATTCTTGGAAATTCTGTTCGATTTGCGATTAACAATCAACATCACATTTGCCGCCGCCATCGTCACGTTTACTGAGAAATCCTATTAAAATAATCCATGTATTTTAAATCAGGGCAGCACGTCTACTATTCTTCATTTACCATTCTACTGAATCCAATAGATAGTGCTTCCTTCTACGTAGATTGTTTTGCTACGCACGTTATTCAGTTTGCAAACAAGATTTTTAAATTGCGCAATTACGATAGCTTACCACGAAATCAACTTTTTTGCACGAGTGTGTTTTCGTACGCTGATAAGACGGTACTTCCGTTTTATTCGCCGTAAGCGTTCTGTGTGGAACGTGTCATAAAGATATACAAAGATCTTTTTCTAAAGGCGATTATTAAGCGTCTTTAAGATGGTCATTCACCTTCTTACGTGACAGTTGCAAACATTTAACTCAAGTATATGAGTAGAATAGAACATTCATAAATGCTTGATGATTCAGAAATGTTTTTAAAGAATTACTGAGTTGGCAATAATAATGTTGATTGATATATTTTGTGAAAAAAATAAGTACATAGGTACTCAGATATCTTTCAAACGTGGTTACATTAGCTACTGACAAAAAGGTACGCGTGGTATCCACCGATTTAATAAAAAGACAGTTTTAATACAAACGGAAAGCTTCGGGGCAGAGTCCAACTCGACTGGTTTAATTTTAGCACCCACAGAAATACAGTAATCTCGTAAAATCCTCAAGATAGTTTCGCGAAATAATATTTCTATTTTTAAACCTGTCATAATGTCTGCCCACGACATTCCAGAGCTTTCACTTTATCATTTAAATACAGCGACAACGTTGAGGTTCAGACGATATCCTGCATTTATATTAAATTGCCATCGTCTTTCCGCAGCAATGGAAATGAAACTATAAATAAATGGCAATACATGTGCAAATATTGCTGGCAGTTTTAAAATGTTCGGGTATAATTTGTAGAATTAGTTGGTAGATTCTTATCATTACCTGTCTAAGAACGTAAATTCTGAATGATTTTTTTGAGGTTATGTTTTAATCATTGAAACTCTATTATACATTTTCCTTTCTACATAGTTTAAGATTTAAATTGACGTGCTCCATCGATCAACTTTCACTTGACGAGAATAAGATGCCAAATAGCTACCGGAATGTAGCGGCCTACAAACCAAAGTATCATAAAACTAATGGAAGAAATTTAACTCGGCATCATCCATCATTCAAATTGATATCGGAACTTGTAATTTTGTTAATGTGTACTCGAATGTGCTGGTGTAAATGTAACAAGTTGTATATGATATGAACACACGTACTACGTGATTTATATAATTGATCTGAGTGTTTTTTAAAGCAGGTGATTCGACCTGTAACGTTTTTTTGGGAACAACTTTACTGCCTTCAAGAGCTGTCTCTGTCATATATTTTAAAATATAAAAAAAAAACATGCTAAATATATTAACATATTTGGACATAAAACTTCCTTAAGTGTAATTGTTAACTGGGCGAAAATATGTGTTTCCGAATATTTAGATTACCAAATAAGAACTCTATAGTCAAATGCTATATTTTAGTTTAAACTGTAGTTGTGAACTCCTTCATAATTGCGTCAAATGGTAATTAAAGTACTGCTAACCTATTTAGGGAATTTTGTGTATTCGTGGCGTTATTCTCATTAACTAACATACCATACGTATGATATGGGGCACTCCAGGGGCACTTTAACCACAACAAACTCACACTATGACTAGTCATTTTGTGGTCACTATAGTCACTATAGTTTTTATTACGTATTTTCATAATAAGATAGTATTCACATTAGTCACCAAACATAACATGCGTAAAAGATATCAAAACTTTTAGGAAACCTACGTCAAAAACAAGTTTTTAGAAGTCGTGATTTTTCCTAGAAATATTTTTATCCTATATTTTTTGCGTAGGTATTAAATTCAAGTTTTTTTTAATTCAATCATTTTGAGAAGTCATAATCTGTTTAGCTTTTTCTCAACTACACGTAGTGGAGTCGGCCTCCAGTCAAAAAGGGTGTAGCTCAGTACCAGTATTTCACATGGAGCTACTGCCTATCTTAGTTCCATAACCCAGTCAGTTCTGTGTGATACCCTTTGTAAGTCTGTTTGACAGATTTTAGTGTCCATTGTCTGTAAAGACAGTCAAAGATCTAAAAATGACGGCTGGGACCAACGACTTAACGTGCTTTCTGATTCACGTAGTATAAATAAATAAATAAATAAATATCTTGGGACAACTCACACACGGCTATCTGATCCCAAGCTAAGCAGAGCTTGTGTTATGGTAACCAGACAACTGATATACATACTTATATAATTTATAAATACATACATATTATAGATAAATCACACCCAGACACAGAATAAACAATCATGCTCATCACACAAAGTTTGTCCTGGGTGGGAATCGAACCCACGACCTCCGGCTCAGCAGTCAGGGCCACTAACCACTAGACCAACAGGCCCGTCAGTATACCGAGTTTATACATAATGACATACCGGTGTCTTATGGATCCATGGATAAACCTAGGCAAACTTTGAAGACGACCCGAGCGACTGTACTAATTTAGCCACGAGCTCTTCTCTATTGGCTTTTCGTTAGCTTATGTCAATCTAAATATTGAACTGTTGTATTTTTCCATCATCGTTATGAAATGATGACATACTTTTTCTAGACTCTCTCAACTAACTACGAGAATCTTATGCTGCAGGTTTGATTGTATGTAATGTATGTAGATACAATCGTTGAGATAAGTGTAACTGACTGTACTTAACTGTGGTAGCCTGTCATAATTGGTTGACAATTCACAGGCGAAATAAAAGTGGTCTTTATTTTTTAAGTCACAGATTTCAAATTCATTTTGATTGATTTTTTTGGCAACATGCGTACACTTGTATCAAGTCAAATGAAACTTAAGCATTAAGGAAGTAAATTCAAGTAAAGTTCGTTCTAAAAATAACTTAAATTATAGGCACACAAAAGCCATGGGTGTGTGTCAAAAAAAACAATTAATAACAAAACAATTTATGGTTTTATATTCGTCCTTCTAAGTCGCCGTAGGGCATCCTTCAAAGGTGTCATAACCAGCCAGAGCCGGTCCAATAAATCATATATTTAACTCACAATAATGTTCTTTTTACTCAGAGATGTAATTAACATATTTAATAAAATAGCTTCTTGCTACAACCGGTTATGATAATCGCATTGTACTATACAATCAAGTGCACAAGTACTTAAGATTATTATATCCATTACAATATTAATTTAATGATGCTTCAAGTTGTAAGGAATTCAGAATTTGAGATTAAAACGATGTTTTCTTTATCAAGTTACACATTCAATCGTTTAATTTGCATATTAAATTCGATACTCGTGGCTAAGTTGACTTATCTCTAAATTATTATTTGGGCCAATGACTAAGCGCGTCATCTTATACATGCCATAATATAATCAATAAATAAAGAAGATATTTATAGGTTTTAAAGAGCTTTTGTGCTCAAGTGTACGTAACCCGTAGAGGTCGTCGAATAGACAGACTCGTTAAAGCTCGGAAATCGACAATCTTCGTAAGTATTCGTAATTTTATGATTAACGCGATTATGAGAGTCTCTGGTCTAATTGAGGTCGTGGCCCTACAATTATGAACATTAGATTAAACTTCTCTATGTATGGCAATATGGTCTGAGACGATTGTGATATCAATGACAAATATATGATTAGGAGGTTAAATGTGTGTCTTGGTATTAATTTATCTTCTATTTGATGTGTTATTAAAATTGATCACTTGCTGTGGCTGTTCCTAAATTCTTGTTAATATACCTAAATGAATTGTTAATTTTATTTATTTTACTTAGTGCCCACGATAGTTAAATAAAAAATAAAGATATTAGCAATCTTTAATGTTTAGAAATACATTTAACCTCATTGAATTGAACGAATTTATTCATGAATCTTTATCTCCTACAGTTTGAAAAGAATGGTCTTTCTAATCACAAACGATCCCTTATCTAAGCCGGTAGAGCGCCCACGCATAATATTACTTATATTTTACTTACAGAAAGAAGCTAATAATATTACTAAATACTATTATAAATGACATTCGCGTTTATAATAGTATTTAGTAATATTATTTGCTTCTTTCTATGGATGTTTTCTAAACGGATTAAGATCAATTTTGACATAGATATAGTTTATAACCTTGATTAACACATACACTATTTTTATCCCAGTATTAGGATCTTTGGGACAGCCAGCGGGCGAAGCCGCGGGTATAGAGCTGGTGAGACTAAAGTGCCGATAGATGTGCGAACGCATTGGCGAAGCGCCGGCGTAGCAGTAGTTTATGTAGTTTAAAACTTTAAACCGGTTCTACTAGATACGATGGCTCGTAGTGGAATTTTTTCGTCCAAACGCCTATTCGTTGCTTAACCCTTTACCGTTGTTCCTACGCTTGACTAAACCACGTTTAAGTACCGCAAATCTATTACTATGAACCCAAACAGAATTTGAATGTAATGGTGCCCTCATGATGTTGGTTAGTCGTAAAGTTTTATAGGAATTTTGAAACACTGCAATAATATTTCATCAACGAATACTTTAGCAGTAAACTTCGAGTCTGCTATGCATCCCTCCAGTTTTATAACGGCAACACGTGAACTGTTTACCCCAATAAAAGAATGCCGGGTACTTGGTTGGTTGCATTAAACGGTAGTAAATGTTATGCGATACCCAATTCCTGAGCTGCTCAGTTAATAGCCGACGCGGTTTACGACTCTGAGATTTTTCGGGTCCCCAGTATCATCGTTTGGAACTTAGCTGCCAAATCGCGTGTTCCCAGCAAATACGAATAGTGTGCGATCAAACTAAACCAGTAATCCGAAACATTTTATATTTCCGCAATAGGCATTTGGGGCGGCAACACAGTAAACGCTCGGCGATCGCGCCAGTCATTTCACTAAATCCAATACATTTTTTATTCATGAAACGATTGACGTTTGTATGTTAATTCACAGCGTAGGTCCCGGCCCGAAGGATGAAATATTGAATTATTGCCCAAAGTCGGGGATATATCGCGGGGGTCTGTTCGATATTAATCCGTTGGCTGCCCGGGGCTCTGGCAGGAATTCAAATAAATCGGCTCTGTGACAAACAAGACGTATAAATCAATCACGGCAAGGTGGCGTGCAGCCTCTATTGCAATCACCCCCTAGCCCCGCGTCCCCGCCCCGCCCCGCTCGTAGGTTTATCAAAAGTTAAACTAATTTGTATCGGCAAATTTATGGCCAAGGTTAAACTAAACTCGTTATGAGTTTCAGGTGGAGCGAATTTTATTTACAGGTTTTCTTTTTGATTTATACTTTACTCTTATCGCTAAGCTTAAATAATTTAAGACTGTCACGAATAATTTCAAAGTTATATCGACGTACCTGGCGATAAAATGTATTTGTAATAAGTACTTGCATAATTTGGAAATTACAATCTATCTTCATAACAATCTGCGTATTCATTTCGAATACTACAATTAATTGCTTAACGGTATCTCTAGCATGCCTAAAAAGTGGCTCACAGGTCCAAATTCAACCTATATGTGTGGCTCTTAAACTAAATGACCAAATCTTCCTCAAGTTCTCAACTCAATTTAGGCCTATGTATATCGTTTAAATAAGCGATACCAAGGCCAGTTGCTATCCACTGAGAGTGGTCACACCTCTTACTATAATCACTACAATTTATTAGACCGAACGACTGATTGCGCTATACGCGATACATCGCTCGTTAAGTACGATTAAAACTATGAACCTTCACCACCGAAGGCGCAATGTAGATAGCAAACCGAATAAAGTGTGAGGTGATAACACAAATCACAGTGGAGCTACTATCGGCCCACGTCACCCGTTTCTAAGACCCGTTGATAAGATACGAAGAAGTATTTATTTCGACTTAGTTGAAAGGTTGAACTATAGCACCAAATTTAATGGTCTTTCTGGTTTAATTCAAATGATAGGCAGTCAAATAAAATTAAAATTATCAATTAAAACTAACAAAGTAGCTAATAAAGTTAATGAAATAGCTTTGAATAAAATGGTATTTAAAATGCTCTGTTTGTATTAGTTTCAACATTCAAATGCAGTTTTAAAGCTAATAAAAATAGCAAATGAATTTCTTGAAGTATAACTGCAAGGTGTTTATCCTTCGCAAATCGATTATCATTAATATCACCATAAATAGTTGTTCCGGAGCGTTGCTCCTCCTTCCTATAGAATTTAAAGCAAAAAAATTGAGAATAAGCACCAAGCAAGATGTTTCAGTGAGCTCAGAAGTATTAATAATCTGACTAAGGCAAGTTTCTTGCTCGACTGCTTATGAAAAACGCAAACAATTTATCTTATAATTAGTGGGTAGTAAATCAATTAATTTGCACCGGTAATTAGTGACAGATTCTCAAGCAATTGACCATTGCAATGATTTATAGGTAGCTCTTACGTACTTCAGAAAATTACAAGTACATACTTGTAGCAGAAGTCATTAAACGTTTCACATGGATAAGGAAAATTCTTGAGTTTGTATTGAAAATTCGCTACTACATTGATCATAGCACTATGTTGACTGAAAGGTTGGTCAACGTGGGTGGACAAATTTAGGGGAATGGATGAAAAAGCGTGGGATAGACACGCTCACGCACATCTCCCAACCGTGGGTGGACATTTGGGTGTAAACAATGATGATAGTAAACAGTAAAGGAAAACAAAATAAAACAGCTGCTTCTGTGGGTACTATGAGTAACAAACACAAGAATACGACTGAAACTAGCATTCACTGAGAAAACTTGCAGAGGGGCCTGCCGCAAAGGGGCCTGCCAGTGCCACCGCCTGCCGGGGTTGCGGGTTGTTCGAAAGAGATACCGCGACCCCGGAACATAAAGGGTAAAAGAAGGCATATGGGTGGGTTTTAGTCAGTATAAGTTTGCCCCCCCCCCCCCCCCCCTAAGTTACTTGGCGATTTCTCATCCGCAAAATAAAGTGAAATCTTGTAAGTGAATATATGACTATAAGTTATTTTTATTTACACATGTTTATGCCAATAACAGCTAACCATTTTTTCTTCAAAATTTAATTTACTGGGAATCTGGCGAACAAAAAACCATATCAACATTTTACACAATTTTACATTAGATATTATCGATACTTCGACATCGCTGATTGTAAGCGTCCATCACTAAGTTCACTATGAATTTATATCAAATAAATGAATCTTTATCTTTGATCAAAAATCCTAATGAAAACTTGGTTACGAACTCGTGGCTAAACAATAGCCGTTTTTTTTTGCGTATTGGAAATCATCAAATATCTTCCACTCAGGGCGGAGCGGGGGGGAGTTTCAGACTTGTACTGACTCAAAACCCACCAATGCTCCTTCTATTGCCCTTTACGTTCCGGGGCCGCGGTATCTCTTTCGAACAACCTGCAACCCCGGCAGGCGGTGGCCCTGGCAGGCCCCTCTGCTTTGCTGACAACACTTTGAGGCGCTCGTGGAACACTAACACGCCGTCGATACGGCTTGTCGTCAATAGACGGACGAACGGTGAGCCATTGCTCACCGTCCACAGGCCCGCATCTACGGTGGCCGGGAGTCGTCTAACGGCGCCCGACGCCCGGGGTACAATAGCCGCTAGGGTGGATTTTCATTTTCAGCTGCGTTAGGTTGGTGTGTTTCATTAGGCCGCGTGGATAGATTACATAGTTGGGAAAGTATAGTCAAGTATAGTGTAAGTAGCATATACGGGCATCTGTCAAAGCTCTCTTTAGGCGGTTGGATCAAGGGCCTGATTCAGAAGGCATAACTCCTCGATACGGCCCACATTGTGAGGAGGTTCCTGTGTTTGGAGCCCTAACCACCGGTAGCTTAAACCCTGCTCCCGATACCGGCGGACCACAATTTTTATATGTTTGTTTTTATATGTATGTATTTTTTAAAGAAATATTTAAAAATATAAAAATGAGAGGAAAAGCATAATAAAGGAGAATCACATATATCGCATTCTTAAAGCTCCATTAACATTACAATATATACATTTATGCAGATTATATTTATGTATATTTATAATAGTATTATATACGAGAGCCTTTCATAGATTAATGCTTTATCTTCAAAGACACTTAACAAGATAATTGTTCCATTATTTTACTACCGCGTTAATAATTATATAATTATTGTGACACCTTTGAAAGCATAATATAATGCAGGGAAATCCGAATTTGTTCTAGATACAAGTATTAAGGAAATCATCTGCCTGGATATTTCTCAATGTGATCTCCCCCCTCCTCCCCTCTTACTACCGTATCGGATTACCTATTCAGACTTTTGGTAAAGTTCACAATAATATTTACTAAATTTTAAAACTTTATTAAAATTTAAGGTTTAAATTGCTTTTCTCAACGTTTTTCATTAACATGCTATTGGTCACTCACTATGGGTTACTTTACAAATACATTATACAAGCTCACGCTCGCGGCTTAGCCCGCGTGATAGTAAGTGTGTATGATGTGATGTAATGTGTGTGTATGACGAAAAAAAGTATTCTATTTGTTATAATCTAACTCTAATCTGACTATAATCTAACTCTTTGCCAAATTTCATGAAGATCCGTTCACCCGTTTTGACGTGAAAGGGTAACAAACATCCATACATCCTGACAAACATTCGCATTTATAATATTAGGGGGATATACTATATACTAAATGAATTTAGTTTTTATTATTTTAAAAATTATTCGATTTAATGTTACATTTACGTTGACATAGGGCATCGAGTACAGTCGAGACTTTCTTCTCGACACAAGTGTATCGTCACATGCCCGCACATGTAACTCGTGTTTTGATAGAACTTCGCGGAACTCACTATACATATTATCTGCACTACTACACACATTTCGTACACGTGTTGTTTTATTCATTGCATTAGCCATTCATATTGACAACTGCACTACTGTTTTTCCTACATAAATCGTGCTTTAAATGCATCCTGAATCAGATATCTGTCATACTTCTGTTTATGTTATTCTCACGATATTTCGAAATTATAAAACAAAACATGACGCCTGTAATTCCTGAAGGGTTTTCCAGAGGTGTATCTAATAGTAGATACACCCACATTTCTCAGATTTAAATATTAATCAGACTAATAATAGCAGCCGCTCAGGTCGATCTTTAGGTTAAGCCGCGCTTGCCTAGGTTGGTCTGTGGATGGGTGACCACCCGTAACATACCGAGTTTCCTCCATGCCTCGGAAAGCACGTTAAGCTGTTGGTCCCGGCTGTCATTTGTAGATCTTTGATAGTCGTTACAGCTAGTCAGTGTCCCGAAAGTCTGACACCCAGTACTAACTGGGTTATGGAGGTCAGATAGGCAGTCGCTTCATGTAAAATACTGGTATTCAGCTGCATCCGGTAAGACTGGAAGCCGACCCCAACATAGTTGGGAAAAGGCTAGGCAGATCATGATGAAATATTAATAAGACTGAAAATGTGAGTTTCTAAATATATATTTTGAACGCAAGAGCAGATTTTCTCATCTTTCATGAAGGGAATGCCGTAAAGAAATATATTTATGGGCCTGTGTGAAATTATTCTCAGTTTTATTTTTGTCCAGCCTATGTAGGTCAAGCAGAGTACCGCCGTATATTTTAATTTAATACTGATAATATAAAATATATTATATTTAGCACACTGATGTATTTAGGTATGTAAGCCGAGATATTTTGCAAAAATGTGTCAATGTCATAATATTGTATCTTATCAATAGTGTCAATGATAATGTCATTTGCAGTTGAGCTACTGGTGGTTTCTAAATATGAGGAAGATACTGATAATGTATAAGTACTTATATAATCTAGCTAGACGTACCTATATAATCTACATATATTCAATTCCACGTGCGTATTCTTTAACCTTATATTTTCGACCAAACTCAAGACGTTTATTGAATTGTATGTTAAACTTAAATATCTAGCTATTCTCAAAAAATACTTCAAAGGTATATTTAGCTCAAGTAATATAAAACCTTATTTTTCTTCTTTATACACTGGCATCCTGATAAAAGGTCAAGATATCACGAGAGAAAAAGATTTATTTATACTGTGACCAAGCTTGAGATTTAAGTAAAATAGAAAAAAAAAACATTTCGTTTTAAATGTCTTTCATTTGGCATCTATGGTATCCAGAAAAAGAAGTCAACATTTTAAAAATAAAAATAAGTAGTTCTTGCCTTAAGACAGATTTAGTTTTAAATATATAGGTACTATTCTACAAATAAAAGTATGATATAATGTATCAAAACTTGTATGTCAGTATGCATGTTGAGTGTCGTTTCAAAATACGGAATGCAAATATATAAATAAAGAATAAGGAAACAACACTGCGCGTAGTGGCGTAAGCGTGAATATGAAACAAAAACCCGCCATGATAAAAGGGACCCTTATCTGCAAAAGGGGAGCAGGAAAAAAATACTTTGATACCTGTTAAAACAACTAAAACTCATTGCAAAATAATTGCACTATAACAATCAATTTTATTAATTGGTAAAAACCCCATAATATTATGATTGGGTATTACCGCATTGGCTTTGCGAGATTTATTGAGAAAATATTAGTCAAACAAGCAAGACTGGAAGAAAATAAACCCAACTTTAAACCGGGGGATCACCTGAAAGTCTAAATAAATACTTATTCCTCCAACAAAAAACCCTTTCAGCAACAAGCGGTCGATTTTTGAAAATCGAACACTGCGCATGTAGTTTAGGCCGATGCATAGATTCCGAGTAGTGTTACTAAAACACAGGTTTAAATACTTCTGACAATTCAAATGTTCCATTGGCCATACCTAGCAGGTGGTCGGACCACCTCATTTTAATATTAAGCGTCTGCACAACTAAGTATTCGTAAATTGTTTTACTCGTACTGTACTTCCAAATAAGTACTGCAATCTAATTATTATTCTTAGAACGTATGATACTTGAATGCCTTTGCATTTTGACATAAAAATTACTAGATTATGTAGTCGATTCACCCAAGCATGGGTATAGTAAGTACTAAAACCAACGAAGTAATAGATAAGAGATAACTTATGCCTAAAAATAATAAGCAAATATATAAAATTCCTACAAGGTTATTCTTATTAGACAAAAAAGAAACCTTTGTTATCGTCATCAAAATTTAAATGAGTGTAATGTTATCAGACGTTATATCATAGCTGTTTCGTACACCTGAAGATTACACGATATCGATTATTATGTCATAAGAATGCCGGAACTTGCACTTTGTCTTTCATAATCAATAATCAGCCTATAATGTTCCCGACACTGCTATAGAAGCCCCGAATCTGTTTGAGGGAATGGGCAGTTGCCCACCAGTAGTTAGTTGGATCACCCACAACGCCGGCCTAGTGAGGTGATTATTATTTTCTTTGCGTATCGATGGACTAAATAATACCCGACCAGTATGTAGTTACCTGTACAAATCATTCGTTGGCTTCGTTTAAATCTTGGAAGGTATAGATGGTTGTGTAGAGTGGGCAAAAATGCAGGTTGGGCCTATCTTGCAGATTGGTCCTATATTAATTAATTTGATAGCATGGTTGGAGCAGTGCTAGAACGATCGACTGCTGCGCTGCGTGTAGCGGGTTCGATCACCGCACGGAACAAATATTTGTACGACTTACAGGTTGTTGTTTTGGGTCTGGCTGTTTTTGTTTAAATGTTAACAAACGCACCCACGATACAGGAGAAATTCCTAGTGTGGGGCAATGATTTTGAAAATAATAATTTATTCACTAGCAAAAACTATACAAAGTCATATTAATGCCTTAGGCATTTTTAACCAGCCTTCCCTAGGGTGATGCAGAGACAAAACGCAGTAGGTGCAATAACGAATATATAACAAAAAAAAAACCAAACAAAATTATATTAAGTTAAGGGACCGTAATAAAAAAAACAACTTGACGGGCCTGTTGGTCTAGTGGTTAGTGGCCCTGACTGCTGAGCCGGAGGTCGTGGGTTCGATTCCCACCCAGGACAAACTTTGTGTGATGAGCATGATTGTTTGTTCTGTGTCTGGGTGTGATTTATCTATATTATGTATGTATTTATAAATTATATAAGTATGTATATCAGTTGTCTGGTTACCATTACACAAGCTCTGCTTAGCTTGGGATCAGATAGCCGTGTGTGAGTTGTCCCAAGATATTTATTTATTTATTTATTTATAACTACAACTTAATTCTGAAACGAATCTGCCAAATTCTTGTTATTATGTTAATAGCTTTCGTTTTGAAAGTAAACGGATTGGTAACCGTCCTGATATTCTAAAGGAATTCATTCCAAAGGAAGACCGCCTGGATAAAGAAAGCAGATTTAATTAAACCATTAATGCTGTAGTAACAAGATTTGGATTATTTCTACAGCGGCTTACATCAGATGTCTACATTTTTCCCAACTATGTTGGGATCGGCTACCAGTCTAACCGGATGTAGCTGACCACCAGTATTTTAAATGGTTGAATGCATATTAATGTCACATGTTTTTTTTACTTATGGTTTTGTCGTTGCACTTGGTCTTTACATGGTCAATCAAAAGAATATGACAGTTACTACGCATGACGACAATCAAGCTTTACAAAACCAGTTTAAGCGGTTCTCTGATTTTTAGGAGATCTATACAAAGAGAGGCTACGTTATACTGGAATTGTGCGGCTTGATATGTCACTGTGTGTACTATCCTTCCTAATATTATAAAAGCAAAAGTGAGTTTGTTTGTTTGTTTTTTATGTCTTCACGCTTAAATGGCTAAACCGATTTTGATGAATTTTGGTTCAGAGATAGTTGGGACCCTGGAGACGGACATAGGCTATTTCGAGAGATATAGATATTAAGAAAATTTGGAAAAAGGGGGTAGTAAAGGGGAGAGAAAGATATTTTTTTTTCGATCATCACGCGGGTTAATAAAGGCCAAAGCAGCTATGCCACGCGGACGAAGTCACGGGCGGAAGCTAGTTTATTATATCTCTGATTTATTTAGTATAGTTGGGATACCTTCTGGTAAAGAGTTTTAGTTTGAGTTTTTATTTTTATGGCATCGCGCAGGCCACCTAGGAGGTTGTTAGCTACTCTACCAGATTATTATGTGGGTGCCTTGAGAGTAAGGTCTTCAGCCAGGGATAGTAAAATTAAATAATTTCCAACTAATTATATATAGACGACTCTTAAATTATTCTATAGTGAACATTTCTCTTGATCCGTAAACATTGATTTAACCTATTTAATAAATAAATGATTCACCCCGGTTTTTCAATTCATCTTGTTTTCTAAGTAATCCGCTTCACGATGTTATGTACAGTTATATCACTATGACGTGCATTTATTATATAGTATTGTAAACAAAATATTATAAGTACAATGTTGACTTCCGTCATAGGTTTTAATGCAATCGCCATGTTTTATGTAACGTGATGTTGTTTTCATGATATTTAATTATTCGTTTATTTTTCCTATTATAACTGTATCATACCTGTCACAATATGGTTATTTTATTAATGATTATTTAATATTGTTTATAGTAGTTTATGTCAAAGGCTCTAATTGATACAAATACGTTTTCTTAGGGTTCTGTTGCCAAATTGCTAAACTTACATGCCCGCATAGATTCGCCCTGTCCGCCCACTCAAAGACTGTCGGCACAAAGTCGAATTTTTGACAGAAGGTTCCTTCTATGATGTGAAAATCATGAAAAGTAAAAATAGGAGTAACCGATACCTGATAGAACTGTGGATTGCTTTTTTAATATTTTTCAATCCTCATTTACATGTAATCTTTTTTTTCAGTGTCTGTTTTTTTAAAAATGATATCGAGGTTTCTCAATTATTTTTTCGTATGTTAATGGTTGATGAGATTGTTGCTTTCAAATCCATAAATATTGTACTCACTAATTTATAAAAAAAAGAGTACGAAAACTTTAAAAAACAAGTAGGATTGTACGATGTTAAAAAACTTACAACGGAAATTGGTTTGAATAAACTTTTTTTTCAAAGTGCAGTCTTAGCTTTGCTTTGCGGAATAAATTTTACATCTGAATCTGTGAAAATATTGTTATTATATTTGATGGTGTTAAGGAATCCCATGTACGAATCCGACTCGCACTTGCCCTTTTTTTTTTTCGGGTGGGAAATCATCTAATGGCTTCCCCCGCTCTGGGCGGAGCGGGGGGGCATGTCAGACTTGTACTGACTAAAACCCACCCATGTTCCTTCTATTGCCCTTTACGTTCCGGAGCCGCGGTATCTCTTTCGAACAACCCGCAACCCCGGCAGGCGGAGGCTTTGGCAAGCCCCTCTGCGTCATTTTATAGGCTCACGATTACTATTAATACTTCTTAAATTCCATCTGTTTTGGCAATCACAATATCGTACTTGCCCTTAATTCAGTAATTTGTGGACTTTGTGGTTAAGAAATAGGTACCTAATTGAGAAGAAACATTGACTTGTGGTTACTTTAATAGGCAATGTTTGTAGTAGGTAACTTCATTAGCAAAGTTATAAGCAGTTCATTTATTATGTCGCTTATAAGTACCTATCACAGACCACATCATTATTTAATATATAAATGAGTGTCATATGGTTTTGTTATCGGCCTCATATACCGCTGTGAAAATATATCATTCAGTGTTATCTACTGAACAAGATGGCGACCGTGTAAATCAATGTAACCTCAATTACTTATTAAGAAAGGTCTCGGTTGGAATTTTCCTACGATTAGGTAATGTTAATAGTATTTACACGCATCTGTAGCTTTATGCATTTTTTACGGATTGTGTTTCTTCAAATTATGTCCACGGCACTGGCCGGAGCGGGGGAGAGTATCAGACTTCTTCTTCTACTTTTGCCCTTTATGTTCCGAGGCCGTGGTATCTTTTTGTGTTTAGTACTAATGTATTAGTGTGGACGGTTGGGCCGAGAATCGCCGCGCGGGTTGGACGCTTGAGTGGCCTTTGTGGTGACCTTTTTTATTTAACGATGGAAAATTATCAAATATTTTCCTCCGCTCTGGACGAAGTGGGGGAGAGTGTCAGACTTTACCAAACCCATCCATGTTTCTTCTTTTGCCCTTTGACTTCTCTTTTGAACAACATACAAGACTAAGAAAACAATTTTTGACTTTGAATAAAATTAAACATCCTTGACACAGATCATACATATTAATATAATAAACTAAATCTATTATTAAATTAGTTTTTTTTTAAATACTTTTTCTTTATTTAGGTGAAAAATAATAATAATAAATGAATTCGGTGAATCAATTCGTCACATTATCTCTGGTTGTTATCGCCTTGCTAAAGGAGAGTACTTGCATAGACACAAACTTGTAGCCAGGATTATACATCAGCAACTTGCTCTAAAATACAACCTTGTGGAATCGGAAGTGCCGTACTATAGGTATGTGCCCGACCCAGTTCTCGAACATGGCAATATCACATTGTACTGCGATCGATCCATCATCACTGACAGGACTATTGTTGCCAACAAGCCTGATATAGTGGTGGTGGATCGATCAGAGCGGCGCGCAATGATTGTTGACATAACAGTCCCGCATGATGAGAACCTCGTGAAAGCCGAGAAAGATAAGCAAATCAAGTATATTGACTTGGCTCGCGAGATTGTCGACATGTGGGATGTGGACTCAGCGATCATTGTGCCGATAGTCGTATCTGCCAATGGCTTAATTGCCAAGAGCCTCGACCAAATCCTGAGGAGGCTCTCGTTAGGCAGCTGGATCAAGGGCTTGATACAGAAAGCGGTACTCCTGGACACGGCTCGTTTTGTTAGGAGGTTCCTTTCTCTGGAGCCCTGACCGCCGGTAGCATGGACCCTGTTCCCGATACCGGTGGGCTCCTATTTTTGTATTTTTATATGTTTTTTTTATTTTATTTAAGAAATATGTAAAAATATAAATAATATGTTAAAAAATTGAATAAACGAAATAATAAAACCTATTATTTTACACTTAGGTTAACAATTAGAAGCTCAATATTGGGTGCAATATATTTAGTTTTCACCTCTAGTTTATTTTAAAATTCTTTTTTAATTGGGTCAACTGTTTAATTTCATAGTTTAATTTCGTATTTAATGTCAGTCACAATAGATGTTTTGTACGACAAGAAAAATCTTTTAACATTCTAGAAGTAAACATATACCTGAGCTGAAACATCGTCATAATTGACGTGTATTTGCGAATTTGCACTGAAACAGCTGAAAAGTAGTTCCCAAAATTGACTACCCACAGATACATCGCCAGATAAGATTTCCATTCTATTTCTTTCCTAAATGGGTTACCTAGCAAGGATATATGAGATTTTGCGAAGGTGTGCTAACGGTCTCATGTAACGGTAGTCTTCATTTGCTATTCAACTGAACCCACGGCGACATCGATACGGCGAATACGAATTTTTGTTCTAAAAACCGCTTCGATTCACACATCCGGGAGTTTTAGGTTTTATACTAAGTCTTATAAGGCAAATAATACTTTGTAGTAATGTGACGAAACCATTAAATGATTTAAAAAACCATGGTATCATACCTTTTACATACTAATATACAGGTTGTTCTTTTAAGTGGCGATTCGAGAATACAAAAAAAACGGCGTAAATTAATGGCTTTTTACCGTCGATTAAAAAGACTTAATAAAATTTATTCAAATATTAAGTACGTCATTCGGATTTAACCTACATTCATTTAAAATTCTAATACAACCGCAGTGTCAAACCGCTGAATCATCATTCAATATTTAACTTTAGTATACTTTATTTTCAACACTTACAGTTCCTTAATTTATATACATAAAAAAAACCTAAATTAAGGATTAAAATTACCATAAACCATGAAAACAAAACGAAAGTGACAGTTCTTTTATTTTCACTGGCAAATTAAATTACCTTTCTTTAAAAGCAGAATTGTAAAAATAAATGTTATCACAAAAACAAAAGAGCATTTTTTTTAAGAGCAATTGTAAAGTAATTGCCAAAATAAAAAATACAAGTGAAAGTAACTTGTTCGGAATATTTTAAAGATGTGATCTATCTGTTTCCCGATAGTATCGTGAAAGCCACCCTAACAAATATAAGGTATGAGACACAGTGGCTACGAATACGGGATATTTACAATTATTTCAATAACACTATGTATTTTTTATAAATATTACTAGCTGTTCCCATCGGTTTCACCCGTTGCTCAGGTCCCCTCCTGAAGTCCACCCTTATCACTTAGGGGTTTGAAAGATAGACAGTAGCCGATTCTCGCCGATAGAAGAATATGCATAAAAAAAATTCATAACAATCGGTCGAGCTGTTTCGGAGGAGTATGGCAACGAACATTGTGACACGAGAATTTTATATATTAGATATAATTTAGACTTTCAACCTGTATATGGCATTGTGTAGATAGTATTAAAGACTCCCGTAAATGTGCGCCTATAGGGTTGCGGGGTGTTCGAAAGAGATATGGCGGCCCCAGAACATAAAGAGGCAATAGAAGGAACATGGATGGGTTTTAGTCAGTACAAGTCTGACACTTCCCCCTCCTCCTTATTTGATGATTTCCCATCCGCAAAAAATGGGTGCCTACAGACTGACGGCGCTTCCGAGGCCGGCCCCAGAAGAGGTGACTTAACGGCTTGGTCCTCCAACCGCGAGGGTTGGTCCAAGGTGGCGCGGGACTAGAATTTCTGGAAAAACTAGGGGGAGGCCATTACCCAACAGTGGAATAGTAGGATTTAGGAAAAAAGTTGCATTGTTTAAACATAGACAAGAAAGAAATTCTTAAAAAGATTTATCTGTAAAAGATGCTATGTTTTTTTTTAAGAACATAGCCATTTTAAAACTAGTCTAGTTACGTGCGCGTTAACGTTACCAACGACAAATTAATGATTGCTGCTGAGAATAGAGTCTTTGCACTTTATCTCGTAATATAGTGAGCTGGCCAATCAGCTTTGCAGCGGTAAAGTTATTTTTGTCCAAGTGTAAAAGTATACTGGAATGCGCAACTCGAAAACCGCTTTCAAATTGAAGCAACGCCATTTTCTTTCAGGAATTTTCTTCACAAATCTTTTAGTTGAAAAAATTTCAAGAATCTGTGAGCAATTAACGAGATAATTGATAATAATTAGTGAACACGTGCCCATAATTATGGATTCATTCACCTTACAAGGTGCCATATCATCCGTCTCTTTTATTTTACTCCAATCGTGTCATGTAAGAATGTGACGCACGACTTCAACAGTTTGCTAATTAGCTAAGCTCACAATGACACGAGCCGTGCACGTTTGAATTTCGACCTTATTGCGCCGGCTCTTATTATTATAATTGTCCAAGACGCGTGCAGCTTGAATGAGCATTGTATGCGTAAACATTAATCAATGCCATGGGTACTCTTGTGAAGGCCACCGAGTTCGTGGTATTCTACGCTAATCTTCGAATCGAATAGATTCAATCGAATATTAAAATACGAGTTACAGATATAATACAATCTACAATCGAGACGGAATAGTCGACATGTCTTATTTTTTTATTCAACATCGTAGCGAGGGCGTGTCAACGTCATGTGACCGCGAGATAAACAAAACCTAAATGTATACCAGTTGAGTGATATTCATCGAAGTGTTGATTTGGGTTTTTGTGGAAGCGATCGTTGCATAACAGCAATGTATCGGAGATTTGAGGTAACATCGTTGTAAGATAGTCCATTGAGCGTGTAATAATGTTTTTATTATCATTTATCGGTCGTGTCACAGTCGGAGTAACGTGTGCCACTGCGCAGTTCCACCAAAAAACTGCGTAGCGCTTTAGAGATGTTTATGGAGTTACGAAGGTTGCTTTAAAATATGCCTTATTATTTGTGGTTGTATACTCTCTAAGTTTATCTTGGTCATCACTGGCATCGTATAGTGGAGAAATCCAGACTGATATTATTAAAATCTAAAATCGTCCATATGCCTGAAGCAAGTGTGGTGATTCAGATCAGATCGGTGAAGTTTAAAGCATTTGCCCTGCATTGATACTGGCTAGTAATTTTGAATAAATCAAAGGGGATTAAACTCTCTTCCTAGTCATTAAAAACGCCAATCTCAATGCAATAAAATTGGCAATGGCGAACGCGGAATACTCGAATCATGGCGTGAGTTCAAACAGTTTAGCGTTAGTCGCCAACGCAAGCGCTTCTAAACTACGAACTAATGTTAACGTAAACGCGCGCGTGTGCGTTAACGCCCACTGGTTTCAATGTCAGCCAGCTAGTAGACCCAAAAAGATCGATCTACGTGGTACTGAAGATGGAATGCAAAAGTTCATTGAAATAATAAAAGAAAACCAAACATTTTCAGTTTCTTTTCTCAAACTCAATTAATTGTACGCCGTTTAGCAAGAATTTATTAGGATGAAAGTGCAGATCAGGTTAAGATAACAACAATATTCTACGTCGAAGTACTTGTTAAATTCCCATATGACGTACCTAATTATTGTGGCAAATTAATAAAGACTCGTTTGTCCACGATGTGGCGCTCGGATGAGATACCACGATATAACAGACAAAATGGCAGCATGCCACCTTCTTGTATCAAACACTGAACCTGATGGACAGGCGCCAGAATGACTCACATTAAGGAATGCCCTTAAAAATATTTTCTAAATCACTTTCTGTGCAGTTCGTGGAAAATCGCGGAACGTATTGTAAACATTGTATTAGCACGTTTAGATTTTACGTCTTCAGAATGTTTACAAGAGTTTCTTTTCTGGTTAATTTTCATCTGGTTAGATTTGAGACGTGCAAATTACCAGCTAAGTATCCATGTACATTAGGGTATCAGCTGTTAGGGTTTTGTTTTGCCCATTTCTACTCAAAATTAGTTTAAACCTAATATAATTGGCTTTTATAAAAAGTTGACCACAAACCTAAATAAGTATAAATTATATAACGGTTTGAACTGAAGCACCAATATATTATATAGTTCCAATTTCAAAGCATAGATTCTGAAATATTTTTGTAAACTGACATTTTACTAACATTGTTTTTAAAACTTGATATAGATTATATAGATTCTGGTTCTAGTTCTTTCCAGCTACAACGTTTAGTACAGTGATATCAAATTATTTAGATGCTAATGAAACCAAATGATATTGTTTGTCAAACAGTGGGTTTAGCTGTGGTTTCACCACAATAGAGCAACCAACAATCATTGGCATTCAAACTGAAAAGTCTCATCTAACTGACTGTTATCAATTCCATCAATGCACACTATTTTAATTATCATATATTATCAGTGACATATTTGTGACGATTGACTGGCATTCATTTGTGAATGAGCCATAAATGCAATAAATGTCTACGTTGTAGAAACATGCACCGTATCGCCATGTGTGGATCAAAAATCTGCCGGAACAAGTAAATCCTACAACAGTTATAAACACGAAAGTTTGTGGTGATATGTACGAATATTTTGGATGTTTGTAACTCTTTAGATTTAGATGAAATGTGGCTGACAGATAGTTTGTAACCTATATTAACACACACGATATACTTTTTATTCCAGTTATACGACCCCGGGCCTGGGACAGTTACCGAAAACCACGCAAGAAAATACGAAACCGCGAGCTGAAGCTAATACATAAAAACTCTGTACATAAAATTTAAAAAATAATTCAAACGCATTGAACAGTATCCCAAATACCCGACACACTCGTATGATGCATCTAATTTCGGCAGAACAGAAAAAGTTAAAACTGGTTAAAGTTACAAGAAAATCTCAAAGAGCTTACCTTCCATCCAGCTGAAGAGTTGCTGTCTCCCTTATCCTTAAAATATGGCACATTCTGGACCATCCACTCATAAATCTGGGACAACGTGAGCCTGTTGTCCTGTGCAGAGGTGATGGCTTGGGTGATGAGATCAGCGTAGGATAGGTTGCCCCAGGCATTTCGACGGGAGGAATTCTTCTTAGTGCCCACAGCGGGTAGTGGTGGCGCACCTAAGAGGAGAACATCTGGATTAGGTTGGTTGATATTTCATTGCAAGAAAAAAATACTAAGATTTATGGGGATGATATTTGGTTTTCTTTGATTAGCTGAATTTTTTTCCTGAAAGCTGCATCTTTTGTATCTTACTATGTGAGTTGCGAGTTCAAGACTTCTTTTAAGTAAGATGTTCCTTTCTTCGACTTCATCTCAGTATTCGGACTTCGGAGAATATGGTCAAGAGAGGGAATAAAAAAAAACCGGCCAAGAGCGTGTCGGGCCACGCTCAGTGTAGGGTTCCGTAGTTTCCCGTCCGTCACAATAAGTGTTCCCACTTATGAGTTTAAAGGTGGAGGAGCGTGCAATGTTGCACGTTCCGCGGTACGCGCTCCAACAGTTTTTGTACAAAAAAGACAAAAAGTTGTACAAAATACAACTTTTTGTCTTTTTTGTACAAAAACTGTTGTGTCAATCAAGTTCAAAATGATTTTCCTAGAAAGTCCTTATAAAGTTCTACTTTTCAGATTTTTTTCATATTTTCTAAACTTATGGTTCAAAAGTTAGATGGGGGGGGACACATTGTTTTTTACTTTTGGAGCGATTATTTCCGAAATTATTGACATTATCAAAAAATGATTTTAGTAAACCCCTATTCATTTTTAAATACCTTTCCAACAATATATCACACGTTAGAGTTGAAATTAAAAAAAAAATCACTTCCCACTTTACATATAGGGTGGCTACCCTAATAAAACATTTTTTTCCAATTTTTATTTTACCACTTTGTCGGCGTGATTGAAATTTCAGCTTTCTAGTGCTAACGGTCACAGAGATTAAGCGAGGACGGACGGACGGACGGACGGACGGACGGACGGACAGACAGACATGGCGAAACTATAAGGGTTCCTAGTTGACTACGGAACCCTAAAAACTATGTGAGTGCTAAACCCTGACTAACAGTGAGGTTATCATTTCAAATTTTTCCCGTGACACAAGGGCTGGTTTTCGCTTTGGCCAAAGGCTAAGTGTCGCCAATTCGCCATACAACATTACCAGCTTTGAGAACGAGCTTTTTGATGCCCTTTTATAGTACGTTGTTAGTTTAGTTTTTTTATTTGTAAATAAATCATCCTGTCGGTGTTCAACAAATGTAAGTTAAAGGATAATTGGGTTGAAATATCACCATTTTTGGGGTACAGGAAATTTAACCATTTATTAATTGATTTAATATTGGGACCATTTGTGACAAGTTTTAGATTTTAATTGTGTAATGGATTTCATGCCTATGTTGATCTATTTTTGGTTATTAGTATTTCATACTATTTATTTATGTGCTATATTTTTATCACTATCAACGGTGCCTGAGTGTGATAGTGAAATTGTACGTCGGTGACCAAAATGAGCATTGTAATGTTTCAAGGGTTCCTTACACGAATATTAAAACCTCTTACTTAAGTGTTAACGAAATCCGATTCAAATTAATTTTACGCGGACGAAGTTCGCATGCCCCAACTAGTTATTTTATTCTTTAGTTTTAGTAGTTAGTTACTTAGTATAACCATTCTACAGAGCAACGAAATTAATAATATGGAAAAAAAAAACACTCCTGAAAAATCTCATTGACATAGCATAACGTGATTACGTAAAATTAATTTGAATCGGATTTCGTTAACACTTAAGAGGTTTTAATATTCGTGTAAGGAACCCTTGGTAACACCCCGAAAATTCACTACTCAAAATACTCTTCAGGGATTCCTGAAGAGTTAGGCAGAGATTTACTTAATAGTACGCCCAAATTGGCGAAATTTTGGCGTACTATTATGTTATGTTTAAGGCCCACGTAATAGAGCGCGAGCCTATTGCCATCAATCGGGCCCAGATCCAAACTCTGTGGTTGCTACTGAGAAATTTCCCAATAACACTTTTCAGGACAGGCAGTTAGATCAGGTCAGATCTCATTAAATTGTAGCAAAAATATCTAAATACTAGCTCGCACCCGCGTCTTCGCCCACCTGATTATCGAAAAAAAATGTGTTATTAGTTTCCTGTGTTATTCATGACTATAATCTACCTCTGAGCAAATTTTCATGAAGATCCGTTTAGCCGTTTCGACGTGAAAGAGTAACAAACATCCATACATCCTCGCAAACATTCGCAATTATATATAACATAGTAGGATAATACGGTAGTCAAATATTTTATGAATGCACACGGTGCGCATACCTACATTATTAATGAAACATCATAATTATGTTTAATTTATTAGCACACTTACTTCACACGTGGTAAATAAATGAAAAAATTACTCGTACTTAACGTAAATTCATTATTATGCTTTATTCCTTACTTTTCACACATTTATGTTAAAGACTGACTGCAATAGTTTAGATTTTGTCTGTCTAACTGTAAAATTAAAAACAAACAATGTTCTTTTTTTATTATAAACTAGCTTTTTCCCGCGGCTTCGCTCGCGTTAAATTCGGGGTAACACAGTTCCCCTTTCCTGATTTGCAGGTACCGCTACCTGTAGTTTTTGCCCTTGCGTCTTATTGATTGTAATAGCAAAGCTAAGTTTTCCCTTTTTCTCTCTTCTCGTTTTTGTTTATTGGAACGGGGCATTAGTCAACTTGAATTGAAGATTAAACTAACCATCTAAAATTAGATACTATTGCAAAAACTAAATAAAATAACTATACAAGTTCACGTTACATTGCTCATATAATTTTACAATTTCACGTGATATTATTGTCATTACATATAAAACAATAATTATAGGTAAACTTATTAGTGGTGTGGTTTCCCTTAGTTTCTAACTAAAACCAACATTACGGGAATTTGTACTGTCGTCCTCATATGTATTGATAATGCGTTTTGACGTATTAAAATAATGGAATTAACAAAAATAACTGCAAAGTTTTATTAAGGTTTTAACCTACGTCATGCGGGATTTTGTAACGTCATATAATTGATGATTCGCGTGTTCACTAGATTCAGTTACAGTGTAATAAAACAATCAAACAACAAAGTATTTAAGAATAATCCAAATCTATTAAATATTTTTCAATATGTAGTTCTTAGTCACATTTATTCAAATATTAGGAAAACAAGTTAGTAATTGCATTGTTTGGACTGTTTCGTTAGTCTAGTGGTCGCAAGCGCAACTACTGAGCATAAGGTTCTTAGTTCTGTTTCCAGGTCAGTCAAAGCGGTATTGAGTTTTTCCAAAAAGTTCTGAGTAGCAGACTCACCGTCTTAATCACTTAAAAATACTGACGAAAAGCAGTTTTACTATGAGCATAACCTATCGGAATTACAAGCATAAAATAAAAAAATAAAATATCTTGGGACAACTCACACACGGCTATCTGATCCCAAGCTAAGCAGAGCTTGTGTATGGTAACCAGACAACTGATATACATACTTATATAATTTATAAATACATACATTTTATAGATAAATCACACCCAGACACAGAACAAACAATCATGCTCATCACACAAAGTTTGTCCTGGGTGGGAATCGAACCCACGACCTCCGGCTCAGCAGTCAGGGCCACTAACCACTAGACCAACAGGCCCGTCAAATGATTATTTATTTATTGCGCCCGTCAGCATGATTATATAATGTTATATAACATTGTCCCAAACTTAATTATTTTCAGTTACTCTCTAATCACACTCCAAAAGGAGAAAATTACATATTAATGTTGTTAAAGTATCAAAATCCATGTTATTTCAAATATAAATGTTTTAAGTTTAAATTACTCAGTAACTTCCTAAGCCTCTATCTAGATACTTACATTAGTAATTAAAAAACCTTAATCCAATAACTAAATATTCTCGTAGATAAAAACTAAAGCATCATCCTAAAAGTCATTTTCTTAAGATAAGATATTAAAACATTACAATGCTCATTTTGGTCACCGACGTACAATTTCACTATCAACGGTGCCTGAGTGTGATAGTGAAATTGTACGTCGGTGACCAAAATGAGCATTGTAATGTTTTAATATCTTATCTTAAGAAAATGACTTTTAGGATGATGCTTTAGTTTTTATCTACGAGAATATTTAGTTATTGGATTAAGGTTTTTTAATTACTAATGTAAGTATCTAGATAGAGGCTTAGGAAGTTACTGAGTAATTTAAACTTAAAACATTTATATTTGAAATAACATGGATTTTGATACTTTAACAACATTAATATGTAATTTTCTCCTTTTGGAGTGTGATTAGAGAGTAACTGAAAATAATTAAGTTTGGGACAATGTTATATAACATTATATAATCATGCTGACGGGCGCAATAAATAAATAATCATTTGACGGGCCTGTTGGTCTAGTGGTTAGTGGCCCTGACTGCTGAGCCGGAGGTCGTGGGTTCGATTCCCACCCAGGACAAACTTTGTGTGATGAGCATGATTGTTTGTTCTGTGTCTGGGTGTGATTTATCTATAAAATGTATGTATTTATAAATTATATAAGTATGTATATCAGTTGTCTGGTTACCATACACAAGCTCTGCTTAGCTTGGGATCAGATAGCCGTGTGTGAGTTGTCCCAAGATATTTTATTTTTTTATTTTATGCTTGTAATTCCGATAGGTTATGCTCATAGTAAAACTGCTTTTCGTCAGTATTTTTAAGTGATTAAGACGGTGAGTCTGCTACTCAGAACTTTTTGGAAAAACTCAATACCGCTTTGACTGACCTGGAAACAGAACTAAGAACCTTATGCTCAGTAGTTGCGCTTGCGACCACTAGACTAACGAAACAGTCCAAACAATGCAATTACTAACTTGTTTTCCTAATATTTGAATAAATGTGACTAAGAACTACATATTGAAAAATATTTAATAGATTTGGATTATTCTTAAATACTTTGTTGTTTGATTGTTTTATTACACTGTAACTGAATCTAGTGAACACGCGAATCATCAATTATATGACGTTACAAAATCCCGCATGACGTAGGTTAAAACCTTAATAAAACTTTGCAGTTATTTTTGTTAATTCCATTATTTTAATACGTCAAAACGCATTATCAATACATATGAGGACGACAGTACAAATTCCCGTAATGTTGGTTTTAGTTAGAAACTAAGGGAAACCACACCACTAATAAGTTTACCTATAATTATTGTTTTATATGTAATGACAATAATATCACGTGAAATTGTAAAATTATATGAGCAATGTAACGTGAACTTGTATAGTTATTTTATTTAGTTTTTGCAATAGTATCTAATTTTAGATGGTTAGTTTAATCTTCAATTCAAGTTGACTAATGCCCCGTTCCAATAAACAAAAACGAGAAGAGAGAAAAAGGGAAAACTTAGCTTTGCTATTACAATCAATAAGACGCAAGGGCAAAAACTACAGGTAGCGGTACCTGCAAATCAGGAAAGGGGAACTGTGTTACCCCGAATTTAACGCGAGCGAAGCCGCGGGAAAAAGCTAGTTTATAATAAAAAAAGAACATTGTTTGTTTTTAATTTTACAGTTAGACAGACAAAATCTAAACTATTGCAGTCAGTCTTTAACATAAATGTGTGAAAAGTAAGGAATAAAGCATAATAATGAATTTACGTTAAGTACGAGTAATTTTTTCATTTATTTACCACGTGTGAAGTAAGTGTGCTAATAAATTAAACATAATTATGATGTTTCATTAATAATGTAGGTATGCGCACCGTGTGCATTCATAAAATATTTGACTACCGTATTATCCTACTATGTTATATATAATTGCGAATGTTTGCGAGGATGTATGGATGTTTGTTACTCTTTCACGTCGAAACGGCTAAACGGATCTTCATGAAAATTTGCTCAGAGGTAGATTATAGTCATGAATAACACAGGAAACTAATAACACATTTTTTTTCGATAATCAGGTGGGCGAAGACGCGGGTGCGAGCTAGTATTTAGATATTTTTGCTACAATTTAATGAGATCTGACCTGATCTAACTGCCTGTCCTGAAAAGTGTTATTGGGAAATTTCTCAGTAGCAACCACAGAGTTTGGATCTGGGCCCGATTGATGGCAATAGGCTCGCGCTCTATTACGTGGGCCTTAAACATAACATAATAGTACGCCAAAATTTCGCCAATTTGGGCGTACTATTAAGTAAATCTCTGCCTAACTCTTCAGGAATCCCTGAAGAGTATTTTGAGTAGTGAATTTTCGGGGTGTTACCAAGGGTTCCTTACACGAATATTAAAACCTCTTAAGTGTTAACGAAATCCGATTCAAATTAATTTTACGTAATCACGTTATGCTATGTCAATGAGATTTTTCAGGAGTGTTTTTTTTTCCATATTATTAATTTCGTTGCTCTGTAGAATGGTTATACTAAGTAACTAACTACTAAAACTAAAGAATAAAATAACTAGTTGGGGCATGCGAACTTCGTCCGCGTAAAATTAATTTGAATCGGATTTCGTTAACACTTAAGTAAGAGGTTTTAATATTCGTGTAAGGAACCCTTGGTAACACCCCCGAAAATTAAACTAACCTTAACTTTATCTATTTTACTCTTTATAACATCAGCTATCTGCCAGTAAAAGTCTATTCAAAATCGGTCCATCCGTTTCGAAGATTAGCCGAAACAAACAGATAGACAACATTTTTTTTTAAATTACCGTAAGAGCAATTTGTGTACTGTGTAAGTAAGTGCAAGTGTATTTTTAACCGTCCTCAAAAAAGGAGGAGGTTCTATGATCGACCGTATTTTTAGTTTTAAGAACATTGTCCCTTACTATTAGGAATAACTATAGCTACTACGAATACCTACTCATTATGGTTTTCATAATACTTCATTGTTTTCCTTACGCGCTATAATATTTATTTATTATTGTAATTACAACACATCCATATGTTCTTGTAAATACTTGTTTGTTTGTGTGAGTTTTCTATGAATTTGTGTTAGATGATGTTGCTTGCTTGGACCCTTTCAGAATACCAGCGCTGTATTTTTTTTATTTGTTTTTTCTTATAATAATACAGCACTGTGCTGAGATAGATAGGGACCTACTTGGGCTAGAACAGGGCTAATTTATTTCACATCGTTTGTTTATCTTTTTATAATATTTTTTCTTTTGTTTTTTTTTGTTACATTTCTTTTTTCAATATTTCGTTCTACTGTTTTGTGTTTCCTATGTGAGACAAATTAATACTTTTTCTTTCTTTTTTGTATGTGTAAATTAGTTCAGTAATATAATGTCGAATGATAACTGTGCACGGCCTGTGCTTTATTTAATAATTTTATAAAGATTACTATTATTTAAAATATCAACAGAATTAATTATAAATCATTATTTTTATAGTTTTTCAATTAGAGTAGATCATTCATAACATACATTTTTTAATTCTGCATTCCGTGGCCCTGCAAGCCTACGTCGTAAGCCTATTGAATTTCATACATTTATGATATCATTCGTAGAATTTGTGCAGCGCAAACAATTTTGATATCATTGTTTTTGCGACTTATTTGTATACATACATTGCTATACATAACTATAGGTATGTCAAACGCGTGGCAAGTAGGAGGTAGGTGCACCAATTGACATCTACGTTATGTATCTATATAAGTTATTATGCAAGTTAACAACTTTTGAATTTTTTATTCGTGTTGGCGATACGCTTTTGTTTTTTATTGGAATTTTACACGAGGAGTGTGTTCCGACGTTCCTACGTAGGCCGACCTAAATAGCAGCGCGTATCGCTACTGCGACCTTACTACTATCGCTTCATTGGACAAATGGTATTTACCACTCAGATTCTGATTGGAGTTCTTCTTGGAGCCGTTGTCGTCAGCCGCTTCGACGTAGTTGTCCGGCCTTGGCAGCGGCCACGTGTTGGATCGCGCGCGCGTTTGTGGTTCAAAACCGACCTCTGTCAGCTCGCCCAAAGGTTCCAATTCGATCGTGCTATCCAGCTCCGAGTGTCCTCCTTGGGACGACCACGGGCTTTGGTAACCACCACTGCCCTGTATAGACATGTTGCCCACTTTATCTCGAACAGTGGAATTTTTTGGTAGGTGTGTCGGAATGAGCGCTCACCGGCGCGTGCCGATACCGGCCGTTAGCATCTCAGCGCGCTCTCTTTTCTGTTTTTTTTCACCGATGTATTTCTAGTTCCAGAAGTTTCGGACCCAGATCGCGATCCGGAGAGGTTATCTGTCTTCTGCTTATCGGTTCTGTTATTCGAAGCCAATAACATGTGGCGTCTCGCTAACGTTCATAAACAGCGATGTGCGCAAAGAGCGTCGGCCGTCGGGCCGCTCCCGAGAGGCGATTTTCGCTAAATATAAGCGCGGGCGAGGCGGGGGCGGGGCGCACACCACGTGAGCGACTACGCGCCGATTTTCCAATTCATCACTGGCGGGCTAGAGACGCGATAACCTTGTAACGTGGCTCGAATCGGCCAACAACGAGTAAACTATCCTCTTAAGTAGTCAGCAGCGTCGAAAGTCCCAAGAATTCGTAAATTCGGACGTCCTTCCGAGTTCGAAACACACTTTGTAACTTTTCCACACTGATAAGAGTTATCACTGGGTCTATGGGGGGTTAATTCACGTGTTATGTGGTTAATTAGAGCATATAACAAGTGGGGAGTCACTAAAAGTTGTTTGACGCGAGTCCACGCGGTCAGCGATAGTTTTAACTGCGTAATAAGCAGAGCAGTGCGCGTGACGCGGCGATTCGTCCTCGGCCGCGAGCGGTCTCACGTACACTGAACCGCGTCGCGAGGCGCGCCGCTTGTGCAAATTCCGCTCAGCGGGCGCCGCGCGAGGAGAGGAGGGCGGCGGAGGGCGCTGATACAGAGAAGTGGCGTCGTATGACCGCGAGCGCCCGCCATCTCGGACGCACTCGCCACTCCGCTGTCCACGCATCTTCATACAAGTTCAAACTAAAACAAAACTTTTTTCTTCAGCTTCTATCCAGCCAGCAGCAGACCATAGACACCATAGGTCCAACCTTGACTCTCACTTGCTTTACTTTGCCTGATTGTGCCGGGCAGCGCGTGTAACACTATCAGGCAGTCGCTGCATGCCTCATTGTTTACATACAATTATTTACACGCGTACGGCCGCCTCGTTGGGAATTAATTAATGCCTATGTAGTTTGCGCTCTAAATCGAGTAGGCGTCTAAGTATATCACACTAGGTACATTAATAAAACTAGGTATTCGGTAAGTACTTAAGATAATTAAATCCAGTACTTTTCCATTTGATACAGCATTAATTTCTTAACCTGTCGTATGAACTATCTTTTACGATAACGCACATTTTACGTAGGGACCTAAGCTTAATTAAAAACTATTTAATACAAATTAATTGAAGCAATTTCTTAGTAAAACGCTCTTTGGTCAACTTATTACACCAGAAAATCGAGTGAGTGCATAAATGACTCAATAAGAGTCATTGAGCTTTAATAATAATTACGTAAAATGTTAGTAAGTGTGTTAGTAAAATATGAATAAATATAAATAAGTGTGCATATACTACTCTGTCAAGAAAGTACCGGGAAAAGATCAATAATACACAAAATGTCTGTTATTCATCCAAATTTATTTTATCACCTTCAAAGTATGCTCCTTTAGAAACGATACACTTGCGCCAACGAATAATCCATTCATCAAAACATTTTTTAAACGCTGCTTCCGGAATTGAGTTCAGTTCTCGCCGCGAATTCTCCTTTATGTCTTCTATCGATTGAAAACGGGTACCACGAAGTGGTAATTTGAGTTTAGGAAAAAGAAAAAAGTCAGCAGGAGCTATATCTGGTGAATATGGTGGTTGCTGGATGGTATTTGTTGAGTGTTTGGTCAAAAATTCGTTCACAATGATAGCCTTGTGCGAAGGCGCATTGTCGTGGTGCAAAATCCAAGAATTTTCTTTCCACAAATCTGGCCTTTTTCGTCAAATTTGCTCTCTTAAACGCCGCATAACGCTCAAATAATATTCTTTATTTACCGTTAGACCTTCCGGTAAGAATTCAGAGTGCACAACACCGCGATAGTCAAAGAAAACAGTCAACATGACTTTGACTTTTGATCGACTTTGGCGTGGTTTTTTCGGTTTCGGGTCAGTTGGAAGGCGCCACTCCGAAGCTTGTTGACTAGTTTGCATGTTAAACTCGTAAACCCACGTCTCGTCACCAGTAACAATGCGTTTCATGAATGTTGGGTCCGAACTGACTCGTTCTAGCATGTCCTCAGCGACTTTCATGCGATTGAGTTTTTGGAGAAAATTCAGATCTTTTGGGACTAGCCGAGCAGCAACATGTTTCATACCCAAATGATTAGTTACAATGGTACGGATCGACTCGTGAGATACAGAAAGTTCGGCGGCTATCTCTCTCAGAGTTGAATGGGGATTTTCAGTCACTATTTTCTTCACTTTTGCGATGTTAACTTCAGTTGCAGACGTTGACGGCCTACCAGAGCGAGGCAAATCTTCCATCACATCTCGACCGCTTTTGAACGCTTTGAACCACTCATAAGCACGAGTTTTTGATAAAGTTGATTCACCGTAAGCCTTCTGTAACATTTTCAGTGACTCCGAACACGAAATTCCATTGGCGATGCAAAATTTAAGACAAGCTCTTTGTTCGATATTTTTGTCCATTATCAAATTCGCAATACACACTATATATGATATTACTAAAACCAGCACTGTATTTAATATAAATAACAGATGCAACTCAAACTCCGCGCCAAAATGGAAAACAGTTGTGCCAATCTAACAACTACAAAAAAAACAAAAATTTTAATTTGGAACCATAAACAAATCATCCATTCCCGATACTTTTTTGACTGTATATAAACGGTTACTCTAAGTACAATACAAAGACTGTTTGAACCGACCTGGTTTTAACTAATTTTAATAAACCATTAAATTGATTACTATTATCAAACGCATCTATCAACGGAATAGGAACCAGCTTAAAAAAAAATGATACTATCATCGCCAGCGACAAATCAGCTGTCAAAATCATTAAAATTGTAGGTCGGTGACTAAAATCGCTCTTGCTTGAGTCTGTGAGAAAAATAATCTAATATTTAAAATTCTCGTGTCACAGTGTTAGTTACCATACTCCTCCGAAACGGCTGAACCGATTTCAACGAAATTTTTAGTGCATATCGGGTAGGTCTGAGAATTGGCCGCCATCTATTTTTCATACCCTTCTCTAGAAAAGGAGCTGAGCAGGGTGAAACCGCTTTGCACAGCTAGTATAATCTAATACATACATTTCTCGTGTCGGGGTGTTTGTTACCAAACTCCTCCGAAACATCTAGACCGATTTGTATGAAATTTTGTGTGAAAATCGGGTACACCTGAAAATCGGCCAACATCAATTTTTCATACCCTTTTCCCTTCAGAAGGGGCAACGGGTGAAACCGCTGGGCAATGCTAGTATATTTTTTATGTAAAACTCTCGACTCACTCTGAGTACACAAGGGTGCAATTTTCTAATGAAGAGAATTAGTTGAACGTTGAGTAAAAATAAAAAAATTGGTCCTAACATTACGAAAAAACAAAACGAAATCGAATCGGTCGAGCCATTTTTAAGTTTTGACCAGACCAACGCACGCCACTTGATTTTTATGTATGGTCTATTTTAATCCATACATTTACATAGACGTTAGTTCTAGAATGCCTATTGATAGTGAAACGTCTATGTCGGATGCCGTTTTTTTTTTATGACAAATCATCAAATGACTCCTGTCGCTCCGGGCGAAAGGGAGTGTCAGACTTGTACTGACTAAAACCCATCCATGTTTCTTTCTTTGCCTTTTGTGTTCCGGAGCCGCAGTATCTCTTTCGAACAAACTCTCAGCCCCGGATGACTGAAGCCGTGTTATGTTCCCAAGCCTTTCAAAGTACCGGAGATCGTGTCTCGAAAGATCTGACAACGTATTTATAATCTAAATCAATAATTATTTTTAAACAATGCCCTGAAAAGGTCCCCGAAGCCTGTAGTAATAGGAAACCTTTATTACTCTTTCGATAGGCCTAGTTGTAGCACTTCACTGAATAATTAGTATTTTTTTGCTATTAATGATACAAAAAACGTTCCGTACCTCAAAAGAAAAAATTGGAACCATTCTAGGATCACTTTTTTTATATTCTGAGCTACTTTTAAAAATAAACATTCCGAAGAAAATTTACAGGTTAAAATGTCACTGTTCAAAGGGCTACGCGCGTAGTAGCGGCTACGATGTCGTAGCAGCGTTGGGGTAACTTTCCCATTTATATTCTAAATTGAAAATGAGGTTATTTGACATTAGTTAGATATTATTCGAGTGATTTCTTTTTTCAAAATAATATGACTACATTTAACGTACTTTTTTAAAGTTCAACCGATACGCGGTCGTAGCAGTTTTGAGAGAGTTCTCGGCAGTTTGCTGGGGTCTATTTGGCACAGCCATGAGACACAAAATATTTTTTTGTTTTTTTTTAAATCGACATTTGTTTGGTTTGACGTTTTGTTTGGTTTTAAGTTTTTATTTTATACTGTGTGCACTTGTGGCATGTGTCAAATAAACACGTGTTTACGAACATTGTAAAATTAAATCATCATTGTAATTAAGATTGGAATTTGGTTCATATTGGTGGTTGGTTCAAATTAAAAAAGGCATACCGAATTACATGTTTTAATTGTAGTTTCACTGCTAGCGATTATAGCAAACACCTAGCAAGTTGCCAAAAACTTTTTAAAAGCAATACTTTGCTTAAAGTTATTAAAAATCCATCTAGTACCTATTTACTTTATTTTATAAGCAAATTATTATATTTATTGTACGTTCCCATGTAATAATGGGTCAAAGAGGCCAAAAGGTTCCTTATTACCGTAATTGTGATATTTTTTTCTTCTAGAACGTACTCGGGAACCTTTATTTTTTGGAGAATATTGATCAAACTTCCAGCTTTTTTACATCATTTTAATAATACACGATTTATAAATAACTTCACTTTCAATACCATCACGAACCCTGAACTATTCAATGTAACCATCTGTATAATATTTTGATTGAGCAATATTGAGATCTAACGTTTAAACATTCCTCACAAAAAAAAATTAGTACCTATAAGTATTTTTCTAGCATTTTTTTTTGCGTTGAGTTACTTAGTTTGATCATTTGATATATATAATAATCTGATATTATGATTATTATCCGAGGTGTGTCCTCTCTGTTATGCGATAGAAGCTAATAGCAGTTACCCCCGTAGCGGTAAATATTTAATCCAAAAGCCCATGGCTTTCCCACCAATTTCATCCTTAGCCAACGAGATACTTGAAAAGTTTCTTTCCGAGTCAAATAAATCATAAAATCAATAGTATTTATACATATATATTGCGTAAATGTCTATTTAAGATTTACGGAAATGTTATTAATTCTAATTTTATTTATAAAATTATTAAATGGTATAATTTTGAAGGTCTGGTTTTGCAGTCACAGATTATTAATCTGACTCTATTCTTGATATTTTGATCTTTATTAATTATAGCATGATTGTATAATTGTATCAAGTATCCCTTATATTAAATGATTTTTAGCATGTGTACCTAATCGATAATGTGTAAGCTGTGGTTACCTGTAATTGAGTGTGCATTGCAGGATAATGTATTATGCAATTTTTAATTTAGTAAAAGATAATTTGTAATGTAACTCGTTGGTAATCTTAAAAATAAATAAAATGCACTAATTCAGAATCTAGAAACCCAATCGCATTTGGTTACACTTTAGTTTCAACAATCTTCAATAAATTAATAAAAGAACAACATTATTAAGGAAATAAATAAAGCATTACCTACCCCAAATGATGCATTAGTGTCCGAGGTCCAAATAACCTAGAAATAAATCACTAGATAATTTTCAAGGCAAGTTACTGTTATTTTAAATTAAATAATAATGAGTTCTCACATTATTATTGTATAATTTGTATTTGCATGTCTGAATGTTAATTATTTGATAGTAAAACTGATAGACTTTTCATCCATTATAAACACGAGAGTTAGCTTAATATTAGAAGCAAATCAACCAGTGGAGCAAGCGGGTTTCAGGAAAGGGTTCTCTACAATAGACCATATCCACACACTGGAACTAATAATAGAAAAATACCAAGACCGAAACAGACCCCTATACATCGCTTTCGCCTTTATCGCCTACCAAAAAGCCTTTGATACGGTGGCACACACAAGTATTTGGGAGAGCCTTAAGGAACAAGGAGTACAATATAAATACATAAAAGTCACCAAAAGTATTTATAACAATACCAATAGTAGAGTTAAATTAGAAACCCTTGGCCCGAGCTTTCCCATAAAAAGGGGAGTAAGACAGGGTGATCCTTTATCACCAAAAATATTCATCGCTATCCTGGAATCGATTATTGGCAAGCTAGACTGGAAATATAAAGGACTTAATATACAAGGCACGTATCTGAGTCATCTAAGGTTTGGAGACGACCTGGTTTTGTTTTCAGAGACATGCTCCCAGCTACAGCAAATGCTCGTTTCACTCCATTCTGTTAGTCTCGAGGTGGGTCTAGAAATGAACCTAAAGAAAATTATGGCAATGACAAACTCAACAAAAATACCAATACAAATTAACAACAAACCATTGGAATATGTAAAATCTTACATATACCTAGGCAAACGAATCAGTTTTGATAAAAAAAGTAACGAAGCAGAAATTGAGAGAAGGGTAAAATTTACATGGAACAGATATTGGAGCCTTAAAGAAATATTTCAGAGCAAAATGCCAACATAATTATATCAAAACAAAAGTCATGAACTCAACTCTTTTACCGTGCTTAACATATGGCTCCCAAACATGGAAATTCACTGCCAAAGCAAAAAACAAAATTGACATCTGCCAAATTTTTTCTACCTTCCTTATGTTGAATAAGGAAGGTAGAAAAAATAAGACACACGAAAATAAGAAAAAATACAAAAGCTACTAATGCTCTGAGCTACGCCAAAAAACTCAAATGGAGGTGGGCAGGCCATGTGGCAAGACTTCCGGACAAGAGATGGACTGCTACAACTACACTGTGGAGCGGTCCATTAGGCAAACGCAGTAGAGGCAGACCATTGACACGCTGGGCAGATGAGATATAACAAATGGCTGGCCCTTTCTGGACCAAAGTAGCACAAAACAGAGAGACATGGGCATCTTTGGAGGAAGCCTTTACCCACACAGGGGTTCTTGCAGACTAAGAATAGTCAAACTAGGATAATTACTTACCAACTAACAATAATATTAAGTTATCTACACTAACTCTAAACTAAGTACTTAATTATACCTTAATTATAAGAACATTGTATAGTTTTGCAGGAAATAAATGGCTATTTTATTTTATTTATTTAGTAAAACTGAGTCTTTTTTAAATATTATAAGTGTTGGAGTGTTATATTAAAATAGAATAGTTTTTGTCTGTGGCACTTCTAAAAAGTAAAAATATATTGTCTATGGTCCG
This sequence comes from Ochropleura plecta, assembly GCA_905475445.1. Taxonomy (NCBI): domain Eukaryota; kingdom Metazoa; phylum Arthropoda; class Insecta; order Lepidoptera; family Noctuidae; genus Ochropleura; species Ochropleura plecta. Next base: position 10,902,795 of record FR997731.1, on the reverse strand, counting down.
AAGAATCTAAAATTATCGTCAGAAACGATGACAAGGCTAGAAAAACTCTTCTAGGACTTTTTTTCAATAACAGCAAGCCTTTTATCAAGTAGTCATTTTTATTTATTTGGAAAAATGAACAGTTATACATTGAAATCTTAGTTATAAATATACAAGAGTTATAAATACATAACCTACGACATTTAATAAATTGGTACAGTACAGCTCTACCTAACACTAGTGGCTATTTGGTTAAACAGCATAATTTGAGGTGGGTTTCTTTTAATTATTATCTCATTAATTTGATGCATAGAACCTTGAGGGATATATAATAAACTCGTGGTACGGCTTTACGTCCCCTGGCAGTGTTGCAGCCCCAGAATACAAAGGGCAAAAGAAGGAACATGGATGGCTTTTAGTCAGTAAAAGTCTGACACCGCTCCGCCCAAAGCGGGGGTAGTTATTTGATGATTTCCCATCCCTAAAAAAAGCTTGACGTCCACTAATAGTATATCTTTCAAGACAAGATTTATTGTATTCATTTCAGCAAATATGAATCTATGGCAGCCTAGTATTTGTAAACTAATACATATGCATGAATACGATACCTGATATGATACCTGACTGTGAAAGGGAGTGGAATCCACCAAGCGGGCTTACTGCGGACTTGTTTATGTCATATTTTGTCTTTAAATCTTTAACATAAAAACAAAATTCTATACAATAATAAAAAACTTTTTTGTAATAATTTTTTGGAAGTCGGTTTTATTTTTTACAAATAAATAAATATCTTGGGACAACTCACACACGGCTATCTGATCCCAAGCTAAGCAGAGCTTGTGTTATGGTAACCAGACAACTGATATACATACTTATATAATTTATAAATACATACATATTATAGATAAATCACACCCAGACACAGAACAAACAATCATGCTCATCACACAAAGTTTGTCCAGGGTGGGAATCGAACCCACGACCTCCGGCTCAGCAGTCAGGGCCACTAACCACTAGACCAACAGGCCCGTCAAATAAGTTTTTTATTTCAGCATTTTTAGTTATGATATAATGATTTATAACATAATTTTTATCGATTATTCATATTTTCATTGTTACTAAGAGATAAGCAGATCATCCATATAGACATAGAGAAAAAAATATTATAGACTCATAAACTACCTAAGCAATATAAATAAAATTGATATGGGACCACCTGGGAAGTACAGACGCCTGCAGGTCAAGCTATCCGAAACTGTTAATTTTTCCCAATGAACCATGAACCTTATACTTTAGAAATAAAGTCGAAAATCTATCAAAGAAATCTGACAGATTGTTGTAGCTTGATGTGCAGGCGTCTGTACCTATTAAACAAACAAAGAATTTTGCAAATCGGTCTAGGCGTCTTTGAGTAATCGGTGAAAATACTGAAAAAACTCCGACGAATTATTGAGAACATCCTCCTTTTTTGAAGGCAGTTAAAAAAAATAAGGCTATTTTAATTTTTGACTGTAGACTTGTGAAAGAAAGTGTCCACGTTGTATGTTCAACAATGCTTAGCCTCTGGCCAAGGTAAAAGCCAGCCTTGGGGTCGTCCGGGAAGTGTTGATGTTGATCTTTGGATCGTTGTTATGCCAGGATTTATTCACCTAGAACTCAGTCAATCCGGTATGTACAGTAAATTATTTCGAAAAAGTGTTTTTGCTCTATAAATATGTTGCAAAAATAGGCTAGTTTCCAAAAAAAAATTATTAGTCCGTTTTTTAGATTATTCAAAAAAAAAAATCGTGTCCCTTAGACACGATTTTTTTTATTTGTAAAGGCGCGTTGCTGCATTTTTTCGCAACGAGTGACGTCACACGTAACTTTAATGGGCTATATCTTTGTCATGTTTGGTCTAGTTCACAAATAAAAAAACGTGTCTCTTATTTTTGAATAATCTAAAAGACGGACTAAATAGAATGTAATTACTTTGACTCTGGAAACTACCCTATTAAGTGTTACCTGTTGGTGTCGGTGGTGGAATACTAGCTATAAAAACACATTTTATAAAAGTGCTAAGAAACCCAAGTTCGTGAGGTTTTCCAACATAACTAAATTGTATCTACGTCTTTAGATTTCCGATCAAATGTAACCCCGCAAATGTAGGGTAGTTAATTTATTTGGGGAAGAAGCCTTACCGGCTACAATTAAATAGTTGAAATGGTCATTACAGAAGATTAACTGGGTACACATGTTGAGGTTCACGAAGAAAAACCTTTATGGAACCTTCTTAATAAGAATTTTTAGTTCCGATGTTCGGGTATACTTTACGTATGGGATTGGGATTTTTTGTTATAGTTTTTTCAAAGAGGATTAAAGATCAAGTTGCGGTACCCACTTATCGTTTGGGACCAAAACATCATTGTTTGGGACTCACAAAATACTTTTTGATTTTCCCGTGTAGGTAAGTATTATTATTAAATATTGTTGTACTTGTTAAGAAATTACGTTAACGTGGTCTAGCAAACTGCTATGGACTAGACTATAATGAAAATTTAGGCCATGTTTATACTGTTACTGGTGGACCCAGTTATTATCTGTATGAGGGGAATGAACCGTAATTTACACCAGTACCTAGTGCAGTGGTTTTGGTTTTTTTTTCTTTTCCTGCAGTTATATGTTTAGTTGAGAAAATTCTAAGAGGCTAGTTATTGAATAATTAAAACGTATTATTACAAATTATACTTACTTACTAAATAAAAGGCACGGTTGGCGCATTGGCTGAGCGATTGACTGCTGGGCTGCGTGTCGCGGGTTCGATCCCCACACGGAACAAATATTTGTACGACCTTGCGTGCGGTAGTTGTTTCGGGTCTGGCTGTTTGTGTATGTGAATTTAAATGTTTGTAAACAAATCCACGATACAGGAGAAATTTCTAATGAGAGGCAACATTTTATTTAAAAAAAAACTTCAACAACAGGACGCTAAGGCTTCGAAGTACTCCTCCACATTGCTATGATCCGGCAACGTACCCAGAAGACTGGCAGCATTGCCACGTTAACTGGCAATATTAGTCTATGTCCACAAAAAGAATCTACCTTGAATTATCTTCAAATCTTCAAGTTAATAAGTCACTGTATGTAACCAACCAGCCTTTACCAATCAACGTCGTTTATGATATCCACTTCCTTTCGATTGTCCCATGGTCTCCATTCCCCTACTTGGGAGGAAGTAGGAAATCACATGAAATTTCCTCCACTTCATCATTTATATCGCTCGTATGATATGATTAATATTTCTTTCGGCGCACTGTTCAGATTTATTAGTGGTCATTTGTATATAGCCCCTTTTTAAGCAAAGTAACTTAGAGATATTTCAATTTAACTTCGCTGTATTTTTTTTAAATAAAAAAGGTTTTTTTAGGGTACCGTACCTCGAAAGGAAAAAACACGAAACCCTTTTGGATCACTTTGTTGTCCGTCTGTCTTTATGTTTGTTAAGATGATCTTGGGGATGCGTGAAAATATCGAATTGAAATTTAAACCATATACTAAAATCTGTGGTCCCTTTGTGCTGTGAAAAATCAACCCTATTAGTCCACGCAGTTAAAAGATTTGGCTGTTTAGTAAGTTTTTATGGAACCCTCGGTGCGCGAGTCTGACTGGCTCTTGGCCGAATTTTTTTTATACCTGTATACGCAAACTTTAAGATTGGGTACACAGGGTATTTTAAACACATACCTACTTAATTTCAGAAGAAGTCTGAAAACGGCGTCGGTTGCTGAAAAGATATGTAGTAAAAGGTTTTCGTGATATGGCCATGTGGTGCGGAAGAATAAGGAAAACGTCATATGGATAGTTTTAAGTAATTTGGATGGCTATAAGAGTAAAAAAGAAAACCAAAGATTGTATATAATGGATGGATCGTGTGAAGGATGATATGGCAAGTAAAGAGGGGTCTGCTGAGGAGACGAGTAAAAGTCAAAGTCAAAAATGGAAGAATAAGAAAGACAAAGATATGGTGCGCCGAACCTAAATATATTAGCAAAAAGGCAGGAGATTTAAAAGACTTATAGAGCGGACATTAGGAATATTTTCGTAAAAAAAATTTGATCCCAAACATTTTCGAGTTTAACACACAAATGCTGCCTGACAAGCGGGCGTGTGAAACTAGACAGAACGATTTGTTAACAAGTAGTAAAAAGTCTATAACTCGAAAATATTTTGAACTAGCTGGCGCCCGCGGCTTCGCCTGCGTGATAATATAACAAAAGTATTCTATGTGTTATTCCAAACTATAATCTAACTCTGTGCCAAATTTCATCAAGATCCGTTCAGCTGTTTTAAAAGAGTAACAAACATCCATCCTCACAAACATTCGTATTTATAATATTACATAAAAAGTAGGATATCTTCAATGATGACTATGAATGCTTTGTGTTTAACTTATTGAATCCGATTGGTGTCTGCAAGAATTTACAAACCAGTTGGTTAAAGAGCCGGCCGATGATTTTCTGCCCAAAGCACTATTTTCAGAGGCCGATCCATAATGGGCTTTTGTTAGCTTTAATGAGGACCAATACAGACCATTGAATTTGAAAGCAACCAACCGGTTGCTTTATTTTACTCTTGGTTCATGTTTAACGAAAGGTTAAAAAGAGGAAGATAACAGGTGAAACTGCATTAAACACACATATATTGCAAAACGGTGTACGGCCGTGAGAAGTAGATAATTATATAGAGGAAAGCCCATACGTAGACGTGAGATATGATCTGCTAAAAATAGATAAGCACTCGAGACAAATATTTGATGCGTGTTGTTCTTATACATTTGGCAAGATCAAGATTTGAGTGCATCGAGTACAAGTCGAGGCAGTTTTCATTAGAATTAAATACAGTGTTTGTTTCCTGAAAAACATAAGTTTGTTAAACAAAACAGTGCATAGAAAGTTAGTTTTGTGGATATTAATAGAATGAAGTAAAAGTGAAAAACTAATATTGTAATTTGCTAGCTGTTATTGAAAATTTTAAATACCTACTTACAAGTATTCTGGAGCTCGTGGCTAAATAATAGCAACCGCCCAGGTCGATCTTAAGGTTGGGTCGCGCTTTCCTAGGTTGGTCTGAAGATGGGTGACCACCCGTTACATACCGAGTTTCCTCCGTGTCTCGGTAAGCACGTTAAGCTGTTGATCCCGGCTGCCATTTGTAGATCTTTGACAGTCGTTACAGGTGATGTCCCGAATGTCTGACAACCAGCCTTACCAAGGGGTATCGTATTACCCGGTACTAACTGGCTTATACTGGTCAGATAGGCAGTCTCTCCATGTTAAATACAGGTATTCAGCTGCATCCAGTAAGACTGGAAGTCGACCCCAACATAGTTGGGAAAAGGCTAGACAGATGATGAGAAGCATTCAACCAAGTTATTGTTTAATTGTGACGTCTTGAACATCCAAAACTATAATAATTCTAATCTTGGCAGACGGAAATCAATTTATTTAAATGGCATTTAATATCACGGCACCGGCCGAATGACGTCTTTCGGAGAAAAAAAAAACTATTAAATACCAGTAGTTGATATTTTAAGATTAGATAATCTAATCTTTAGTATTCAGTGACCGTTTGGTCTAGGAATAATTAAGATATCGAAAAAGGCCATTGTATTCACTGGCAAGCATAGACAGTGACAACCTCTAGCGGAAGAGCCGAAATGATGTCCGACACATGACACCCTAACCACAATAAATTGTTTGTGAAAAAAAAAACTCCTGTTGACAAACCGTAAGGTTTTAAAACGTACTCACCCCCCTCCCCCCTCACTGGTAAACGTTCTAAGGAAAGACTATGGCGAGAAAGTGTTTCCTTACCCAACCAATTTCAGCCATTAGCTGATATTCTTTTGGACCGAGTTGCCATGGCTGACCAGGGCGTCTAAAATGGCCGAGTCATTTTTTTACCTTTTTTAGCTTTGGCAGAATCATAATCCTTAGTAATATTATAAAAGCGAAAGTGAGTTTGTTTGTTTGTTTGTTACGTCTTCACGTCTTAATGGCCCGACCGATTTTAATGAATTTTGGTACAGAGATAGTTGGGACTCTGGAGACGGACATATGCTAAAAATGTGAGAAAGGGGGAGAAAGAGGGAAGAAAAGGGGAGAGAAAGATATTTTTTTTTCGATCATCACCCGGAGTATAGTTAGCGTTAGCCCAAAGTAACTATAACGTAACTAGTGTTTCACGCGCGCCTCAAAGAGATGTCAGCAAAACAGAGGGGCCTGCCAAGGCCTCCGCCTGCCGGGGTTGCGGGTTGTTCGAAAGAGATACCCAAAAAAAAGGCGTCAGCCTGGGTTTGAATCCACAAGTCTCATTAGTTTTGGCCGGTACCATTAGGGTTTTATTTTTTATATTTATAGGATATGACCAATTTATGTGTGCAGCTCATGGTGGCGCTGTTTTCCATGAAAGTTTGCATCGATATGTCAAACTTGGTACATTTATTTTAGTTCTATGTTTTCCCGCCTGTACAGATGAGTTGGCTGGAGTGTATTCAACGGTCTATGAACTTCTGGAGGTATTACAGATGTCTTTATATATCACTTTATTAGCATATACTTAATTAAAACTTGGATCTGGATCTGTCAATGTAAATTAATGATTACCTAATAAAAGTATTTAATACTTCTGTTTCTAACTTTGAAAACTAAATCGCCTAGTTTTTGTTCTATTCAGACTAAACAGTAAACACTAGTCGCTGCCTACCTAATTAATAACGGAGTAAATATTAGGCACTCATTGACATCCTGGTTGATTGCAGTGTTAATGCTAAATTAAAGGCACCTTGATTCCATTGACACCGTGTCATTGGCTGGTGACATTATGAACAGCAGGTTATCTAAAATTACACAAAATCAACTCATTTTAGACCTACTTTGTATTCATATTGTAATAGTATTGCAACATTCCTTTAATTTGTGCAATGTTCTACAAGAACGAATGGTTGCAAATTAAACCAGTGCCATCTATCAATACCTACAATTATCTGCTACAGTCGTAGTGTAGACTCTTCTCCCACTGACCACGTAGTTCCGCAACCCACAGTAGATGTCGCTGTGCAGTTCCGATCAACAGACATAGATGGCGCTGTCCGGGGTTAACTTAGCTCCCGAGAGATCCGAGTGAGGCATCCTTCCCAAAGTTGTACTTTCATGAAAATCGGGAAAAGCCATCCCGGATACGATTCAGTCGGTTCGGGGCAGTCAGCGCGCGAACTTCCCTAACCCATTCCCTTTTGGCTGAGTACAAAGGGCTGAGTTTAGTGGTTGCGCCTTTACCTTATAACACCTTAAAAGGGCTTTAAAATAAATATTAAAAAATCATCTAGCTCTTCTCAGGCAAGTATTTGCCTGGTTTACGCTGTGACAAAAACTTTTTAAAGTATCTTTGTAAGGATTAACGTAGTAGCTGCCGGATAATAATGATTGGTAAGTAATTTTTATTTCTGTGTAAACTCTTTTTCCATATTTAAATATTTACCGTTACATCAAATTATAATGGCGGTTCTTGTAATATTGTTTTCAGTTTTGTTAAAAGTATGGAGGTGAGATTTTTATAGGAATAGTTTAATACAAGTTTACTGAGATTTTATAGTTAAACTTATAGGGAAATTAAGAGTTTAATAAACTACTGTTATGTAAATTACTAAGCAGAATAATTTCAACATGATCAGAAAAAAATATATTTTGTGTTTTTTCAGTAAATTAGGTTGTGTTTTAAAAGGCTTTAAAACATATCCATGATGTTAATTCTTCGAATGGAAGTGAAATATTACCGAAAAACCAGTATGAATATTTGATATGTTTTAAAATACCTTTTGTCCTATCCGCAGCTTAGTTTTGTGAAGGTACGGATTATAAAGGAATATGGATGTATTTTGTGTGAAACTTTTCGTGGCTTTAACTCTGTACTCACTGAATAATTACTTACTACAACATACAGAGAGCAATGGCTTCGAAAAAGGGTTGTTTAAACGATGTGTTGGATGATGTTTTTATAATCATTGGATTTCCATCTTTTACTGGTCACTGAATTTACTGATGAGCCAGATAATGTACTGAAAAGAAAAAAGGCTTAAAATTTAACATCAAATTGTAAGCCTAACAAAATTCTGGGAAACGAAAGAAAATGGGAAAACTTTTTGGGTTTGCTAATCCTTCAACAGTTTTACGTCTTGTTTTTCATAAAGTTGGTTATGTTCAAGGTTTTCTTAATCATCTGAATGTTGTGATTCTCGAAAAGAAAAATGTAGATCTAGTTCGCCTAAGCGTCGCTTTTCAATTTTCGCTTATGGCATAGGTACCTATTTTTTTCCGAAAAAAATTCCAAGGTACAGGACGTGGTGTTTAAAAATGTAATTTATGCGCCAGGCAATTTGAGTCCTTAAAGTAGAGAAGGAAAGTGTATACTGCATTATTATTAAATAGTCGTACTAACATAAGTACGACGTAGTAATGAATGGAGGGCACTAAACTTTTTAAACGCTCTCGAAATTAAATATACCATAAGTTTATAACATAATATTTATCGTTATTCCAATACGATATTGTATTTAATAACACTTCGAGGTGGACCAAATTGGTAAATGAGATTTTTCTCGAATTTATTGTGCCATACGTGCGATCAAATAAAATGGAGCAATAATTTTGCCGATCGTCAAAGGTCCGTTTTATTGCAGTGTTTATCGTTCGACAGTAAAATCGAATGTCGAACTTCAAACTGAGCAATATATGGGCACCATAGGGGTGGTAAAAGAGAATCGAGATCGAGTCGCATTCGTGACGTAACTACGATTACAGCGAAGTATAAGCGGCGCCCGGGGAACTCTGTTTTTTGTGGTTGTTTGCCTTTCTTAACAAATAGTCGGTGAATACTTGGTAAACTGAACATTTTGTTTGCATGTAAACAATACTTATTGTCAGTTCGCGTTTCTGCTTTGTGTTTTTCATAGTGGAGAAGAGTCGTTTTTTTTTCGCGTAAAACCTTCCTTCCATCTAAGAAGTACTTAACTAGTAACCTAAACTAAAAACCTCTGAAAACCTATTATTTGTTTCCCAAATTAATGTATTGAAATATACCATAATCATTACAGCATAGCATTACAGTCACCGCACAAAATTCAGTTCCCCTTAAATTAATAATTCAATAAACGAAAAGGCACTTTATCCTGTAAAATATCACTTGAAGAACTTGAAGACACAGTTTCGTCGACAAGATTTTACATTCATTTTATTCAAATCCCTCTCATGACAATCTCTGGAGCATAAAACTGTTCAGGACGAGCCCATTGGATTATTTCTTAAAGAATAGGATCCAGCCCGTGCGATATGTCCCCGGCCTAATACCGCCCGGCCCTCTGTCCTTTTGCCAAATACCTTTGATATCGCACACCTGTTGTTCCCAAGATGCCTCGCAATGGGTTTTTATTGCGGAAATTCTTTTTTTAAAGTTTTTCCATTTCGATGATTCTACAATTTCTTTTAAAACTTTTGTAATAAAGGGTTCTTGTGTTCCTATGGGATTGTGGTTGGTTTTAATGTAAGTTTTTATGATTTTGACGTGGAATTGTCCATGACTCTTAGTTTTAAATTTGTATGGTTTATGTTGGTACCAGTCAAATGCGGTCCGATTTTTTTTTATAACGAACCGTCCGTTACTCTCTGTCTGGTCACAAACAGTAATTAAGGAACTGTACGTCATAAATACCTTGTCTTTTTTTAGTCCATGATTATAATTGGCGATTTCTGCTTCAAACAATATTCAATTCCAAAAAAAAGCCGTCGTTAACTTAAACCATAGCAATTACAAAATTAAGGAACAGATTAGCACGCCGAATCACAAATCATTGTCCACAGTATAAATTAATTCCCTCAGTTTGAATTGATTAGCTGAAACTTTGGGTCACGTAGAACGTTCTAGCAAACTTATCTACAATTACAGTCGCCATTGTTTGATATCCTTCGTCAGTTTATGCCCTTTTAGTTAAAATTGGAGAACTTGCTTTGAGAACTTTCATTTTACCTTTGTGTTGTATTGAAATGTACCTACTTCTTCATAGAAATCACTAGAAATGAGTTGAGAAATAGTAGCCTCTTGAGAATTTTATATTGTAGGTTTGGAATAATAAAAGCTTTTGTCTTTTATTTTCCCTAGTGTGCTTTCAATGTCTTTGTGATTCCAGATATAAAAATATATTGGAAGCAAATCTTGTATTGAAATTTCGGAAAAAAATGAGACAGGAAAAATACTGTTCATTTCTGTGCAGATTTCGGTCAGATACGCAGTGAACAATAGGTAATTTCATTACGAAAAATCTGATTACTAAATAAAAACATGTCAAAATAATCTGATTTTAACAAACGAAAGTATCTTCACCAAATGTTCAGTATCTGTCGTACAGAACCAACGGACATTTTCGTGGAAATGAAAATCTCGTTACGAATTTCGCTGGCTTAATATTTATCAATCCCGCTTCGGTTGTGTCGAATATTAATATTGTGAGCTGTGGAATTCAAATTCAATGAAAAGATTTTTAGAGCTGAAAATTATGTAGAACCTTTATGTCCAGTCTTTAAAAACAGTCATGATGAAGACCAATATAACGTTTGGATATCATTAATTCTGGATGGATCTTTTGGCTCTGTAGGCTTGCATGGGAAAGCAAAGTGCGATCAAAAGTTTATAATTATGTCTTGTTTTGTAGTGAGTCGTCTATCCTAAACGTAATTATATAATAACTAGCTTTTGCCCGCGGCTTCGCTCGCGTTAAATATGGGGTAACACAGTTCCCCTTTTCTGATTTGCAGGTACCTGCTAGCTGCAGTTTTTGCGCTTGCACCTTTACATTTGTAATATCAAAGCTAAGTTTTCCCTTTACTTCCATCTTTCTCACTCATATCCCTCTTTAAAAAAAATAGCAAAATAGCCTTTGTCCGTCTCCTGGGTCCCAACTATCTCTGTACCAAAATTCATCAAAATTGGTTTAGCCATTAAGGCGTGAAAAGGTAACAAACAAACTCACTTTCGGTTTTATAATATTAGTAAGGATTATATAAAAAATTTATATGTGTTACAAAATGTCTTTAGCCTTGCCTTCCCTCGTCTTTTCTTACATATCTAAAACAATTTCTTAATACAATTCAGAGACTTTTACTTGTCTAGACAGTTCAAAGTAATTTAATAAGTAGTGTGTTCCTACTAAAGTCTAATAAAAGTTGCTAATTGTGGCGCACGGATGGCGGCACGACCCCTAGCATTTATAGCTTACTTTATGTTGTTTCCCTCGTTATTTACAATTATTTTTCTACCGGTCTATAAATTAACACAGTCAACAAGTAACAATATTAACAGTCCGTGTTGTTCGGCAAAAAGCAAAATTTGTCGGCTGGATTTCCCTGGCTATACTATACAAATGTTTAAATGGACTATTTTGTTTACAAAGTAGCTGAAAAGTCGATCCGATTTGCGCAGTAGCTGACCTGTAGGCCTACCATGACGTCTTAAAGCAGAACTTATTCCACTGAGGGAAAGAGATGGTGCTAGACACCCTGTATAGCTCTGTCTCTTTCCCTTCAAGTTTCGGGAGGTTCCTGCACATCATCGGGCGGGAGGAAGCGCCCGGGTGTCACCATTGTGACGATCGCCCGGAGGACACGGTGGAGCACACAGTGGCGGTCTGCCCAGCTTGGGCGGAGCACCGCCGTGCCCTCGTGGAGGCGATCTCTCGCGTCCGGCCCTGGTTCAGGCCATGGTCCGGAGCGAGAGGGAATGGGAAGCGGTCACCACCTTCTGCGAAGCAGTAATGCTAGCAAAGGAGGTGGCCGGGCGTTTGAGGGAGAGAACATCTGCCCAACCCAGCCGCCGCGGGAGACGCCCATGGCGCCGGGCGCCGCGAGACGACTTCCGGCCACCGTAGATGCGGGCCTGTGGGCGGTGAGCAATGGGTAGTTCACCGTCCGTCCGTCGATTGACGACAGGCCGTGTCGACGGCGCGTTCGTGTTTCACGCGCGCCTCAAAGAGAGTCAGCAAAGCAGAGGGGCTTGCCAGAGCCTCCGCCTGCCGGGGTTGCGGGTTGTTCGAAAGAGATACCGCGGCCTCGGAACGTAAAGGGCAATAGAAGGAACATGGGTGGGTTTTAGTCAGTACAAGTCTGACATGCCCCCCCGCTCCGCCCAGAGCGGGGGAAGTCATTGGATGATTTCCCACCCGAAAAAAAAAAAAAAAAAAAAAAAGACGTCATGGTAGGGTAGCTGTTCACTCTGGATTTGAGTTTGATCGCCGTAAAAATGTATATTATCTTTGTACATTTGATAAACCGGAAGACTTTCCTTCCGTATGCTAAGATGTGTGGCTGTTTCATAGACACAGGAGGAAGGTATTTTCTATTCAGATTGTAGTAAAAGAAACTACTTTAAGTAAGTTTACTACTGAATAACCATATCGCATGATCCATTCGTTCCACCTGCTGAAAATCTCCCTTTTTTTTGGGGTGGGAAATCATCAAATAACTTCCCCCGCTTTGGGCGGAGCGGGGGGGGAGTGTCAGACTTGTACTGACTAAAACCCACCCATGTTCCTTCTATTGCCCTTTACGTTCCGGGGCCGCGGTTTCTCTTTCGAACAACCCGCAACCCCGGCAGGCGGAGGCCTTGGGCAGGCGGAGGCCCTGAAAATCTCCCACTTGGACACAAAATGCCATGACTAACTTGGAAGTATCATAGTCATCATCAAAAGATTTCCAGGTTGGCCGTAGCAAGGAACTCCTGGTCAGGTAGAGAATCATTGACGGCTCTGCCCTGGAGAGTAACTGTGGTGCTGTTCTATAAACGATGGGGCACTAAATATTGTGTACTGCATTTCTTGTTGTTTGTTCATTTTAACGGACGTACGCTTCTTAAAGCGCCAAACTACTCGTAGCTAGGTTGCAGGTCGATACTAATTAAATTGCCATTGACACGCTTAGAAAAAGAGGACTGATAAGAATTTCTAATTCCTATAAATGTGACTGATACCTTTTTTCACGAATACTTGACGGTCTCATGGATTCATCAGGTACCCAGTTTCTTAAATAGGTTTTTCAAAGAAGAATCACCAACATCCACAGCCTGATTCACCCACTGATTGGTAAGAATCTCTCTTAGTCTGTACTCCACGTTTCATAGAACATGAACCTTCTAAAACAACACTATTTATTTATCCTCATAGTACTGGAATCACAATTTCATCATCCGAAAGTGTTAATTACACGATGTACACTGTCGGAATTGTATCTTGTAATGGATTATGCGGAAAATCCCTATCTATGGACATTAACAGGGTTATGACCAAGGGACATAAAGGCGCTTTTCCATCACGCCAACTATTTGCAGCTTTTCACGCTACGCGGGGAAAGAACGACACGGTTTTAGAGCGACAGTGTGTTAAACTTTAGCTATCTCGTTTTATCTGCTTGTAAAATAAAGTTTATTGCAGTTGTTGCACAACAGATTCAGAACAAATATTTCCATCGCGCAAGCAACTTCGAACGCGCGGGTTTTTGCATAATAACTCATTGTAACGCATTCCTCATGGAAGTACGAAGACATACTTCCGTTTAAAACAATTAAGTCCAACTTCATACACTACCTGAAGATTCTTAAGAAAATGTCTTCATGCATTATGTATCTCACACAAGTTAGTAACTTCTAAAATACCCCTCTGTTTAATACGAGATCCGTACACTTGCTAATTAAACTTTGTATGTTACACTTTGCCTGGGAATGTATGAGTTCGTCAAAGTTTGCGGGACTAACACGTAACGTGTCGGTAATTACGTATTGGGTAACTGCCACAACAGTTTGTCGTTTGTCGAGGAATACAATTTGTGTGACGGAACAAGTTACAGCGCTCGTAGAGGAGCGGTCAAGCGATCTATGTTTAGGGCTTGGGCTCTGTGGGCAATTAATGTTTGGAGCTGACAGCAAAACCAACCAAAACGGCATAGTTGCTGCACTATGCTAGCTACAGTTACAGTTGTTCTATCTTATATTGTGTGTTCACGCTGGTTAGTAAATTGTGCGTATCGTAAGAAATCGTCCAAATGCAATTATTTGCGTTTTCTTTTCTCTATTGTATCCACCATATAAGATTCACGAATGTCAAAGATGTCTTTCTTGACACTGAATGTGCTTCTAATAAGAACTTTTATACAAATGATGCAAATTAAATCTTGACATTTATAAGTGTTTATGTATTTAAACAAAAACTATTGAACTTGAACTTTCACGACATCAGCAACATGCAATATTGCATCTAGCAATAAAATATTCATTTTTATCGTATTGTAGATACTTCCTTGGTTTTACAAGGACTGCGGTTTTAAACATTTTTAAAGACACTTTAGCAGACATTGGCTCTAGAATAGCCATTCCTAGTCTACATATAATACATAGTTTAATCTGGAATTCGTCTAACAAAATGTTCTGTAAAACGTGTAAGTGCATAAGACAGCTGTCTCAAAAGATTGGAGACACCATTTCTTGTGAACTGCAATATGTTTCGAACTGTTTCATTATATGCTTCAATATATTGGAGCGATCTTTGTGTCTGACTGCTCGACATTGGCACGTTGTTTTATAGTCTCGTGTTTTATAAGATTTAGATTCACCATTTTTATTTACCTTGCAGTTTATTGCGTAGTAAAGGGTTAAAACACGTCGTAGAAAAAGGCGAGAAAACAATCGTGGAAAGTTGAAATTGAAAATTCAAGGATGTAGAAATTATATTGTTCTTATTATAGTTTTGCTCGGAAGTCATCTGCAAGTGATGGTCTGCGGAGGTATAACGGTTCAAACTTAATGGCGTCTCGGAACATCATACGTAAAGCACCGCGTTTTAGCGGGGCGCAGAAGATGCATCGTCTTACTCTTGATTGCATTATATGCAAGCAGACCGTCACTTGCAGCTCACTTCCAAGCCGCCATAATGCTTGCCACGTCAAAGTTAAGAGCATGGAGCCTACGTCTCTTATACCAGTAGGTATTATTTAACGTGTTACTTCATTGTGAAAGAGATGGTGATCTATTTCTTGCTGTTACTAAAGGGCAGTGCTAGAGGCGTGACTCCGAAGGTCATGCCAAATCATAGGCCACGAGTTTGAATGCAAGACACGCACTTCAAACTTTTTGGATTCATGTGCATATTGTATTATTATCACTTGCTTGGTAAAGGCAAATAACGTGAGGAACCAAATTAACATGCCTGAGAGAACACTCTGACACCAGAGAAGCCTGGTAGCCTGGAAGAAGTGAAGCCTGGTCCTCTGACTAAGCATAAAAACACATACTCTGTATTAAGTCCCTAACCTGGTCTCAGAGTGTTTGGCCGCCCATCATTGGCCTCTGCCGATGGGCGGCCCCATAGGCTTCTTTTTTTTGCGGACGGGAAACCGTCAAATAACACCCCCCGCTCTGGGCGGAGCGGAAGGGAAGTGTCAGACTTGTACTGACTAAAACCCACTCATGTTGCTTCTGTGTTCTGTTTCGAACAACCCATAACCCCGGTAGGCGGTGGCTCTAGCAGGCCCCTCTGCTTTGCTGACATCTCTTTGAGGCGGAACAGACGGACGGACGGTTAGCTACCCATTGCTTATCGTCGACAAGCCCGACGTCTGGGGCGTCTCCGGCGGCCCCATTAGCCTCTGACTTAACGTACCTTAAAAACCTTCTTTTGAAAATCTACAAGAGAAAGAAGAAGACTAAAGTATAACTGTATCATGCCCAAGATACAGGCGCAGCCTAGTTTGGGGACCATTGTTTTCTAATTTTGTCTATTTGAACTTGTTACTTATATTTGAAATGATGATTAAGAAAAATGTTGTAACACTGTTTTAATAATAAATTATTCTTATTCTTATCATCCCATCTCCTTTAAAATAAGCATCTTTTATTAAGTAAGAACACTGTAGAAAGTTGTGATAAAAGCCCTGTTTGTGGTAGCAGGATATGCTCAGCAATCTACCTACCCTTGTGATAAAAAACCTACCCCACGTTTCAGAAAACCCTTTGTTTACACGGAAAAGGGTGCAAAGATTAATTCTCATCCATTTGCATAAGTATTTCGGTACCTTTATCGTGTACGTGTTTTCTAAATTAGATTCATTTAAAACAAACGTTGGAGTGTGGTAAGTGTGTTATAAAAAGCTGTTGGTACTTCCTTTTTGTGAAAAAAGCGTTGACCCAAACCAGGAATTTCTCTCGTATCGTGGGTGCGCTTACAAACATTTCAACTCACATACACAAACAGCCAGAAACAAATATTTGTTCCGAGCGGGGATCGAACCCGCGACACGCAGCACAGCATTCGATCGCTCAGCTACAAATGAAAGTACCGCTACTAGTCATGACTTAACTTTTTTTTTTTTCGGGTGGGTAATCATCAAAAAACTTTCCCCGCTCTGGGCGGAGCGGGGGGGCATGTCAGACTTTTACTGACTAAAACCCACCCATGTTCCTTCTATTGGCCTTTACGTTCCGGGGCCGCGGTATCTCTTTTGAACAACCCGCAACCCCGGCAGGCGGAGGCTCTGGCAAGCCCCTCTGCTCTGCTGACATCTCTTTGAGGCGCGCGTGAAACACGAACGCGCCGTCGACACGGCCTGTTGTCAATAGACGGACGGACGGTGAGCTACCCATTGCTCACCGTCCACAGGCCCGCATCTACGGTGGCCGGGAGACGTCTCGCGGCGCCCGGCGCCCGGGGCGTCCCCCGGGGCGGCTGGGTTGGCTTGATGTTCTCTCCCTCAAACGCCCGGCCACCTCCATTGCTAGCATTACTGCTTCGCAGAAGGCGGTGACCGCTTCCCATTCCCTCTCGCTCCGGACCATGGACTGAACCAGGGCCGGAGAGATCGCCGCCGCCGATCGCCTCTACGAGGGCACGGCGGTGCTCCGCCCAAGCTGTTCTCCGAGCGATTGTCACAATGGTGACACCCGGGCGTTTTCTCCCGGCCCGATTTTGTGCAGGAACCTCCCGAAACTTCCGTGTCCGGTGAGGACCTGCGTCAGGCGGTAGGTGAGGACGCCATGACGCCTCTCCAGCCACTCCTCAAAGAGGGGACTTACCGCCACTATTGTGGCGTGCCCTGCACGGGGTTGCGACATTCGCTCGCTCCATGCCACCAGTCATGACTTAACTTACGATTAACTTAACTTATGATTTACGTAATAAAGTTTACTTGTAGTTGTACTTTACCTACTAATGCATCCGTACGAGCTCTATTTGCGCCACATTTGGTACTTATCAGTGCTAAGGCTGTCTCTGCAGTCCTAGCGATTGTTTGACCTCGATTCATCTGCTCGGGTTTATTCCGGTCGAGTGCTTTCGGCCAATTATCCATTAGAATGATGCTATTGTTTTAAAGCCTTGGCCAGTGTTTTATTGCTTGTGTATCTTGACGTATATCTTTTTGGTTTTATAATAGCTAAATTCTTACACAGTCGAAAATCGAAGGCTGTTTGTTGAAAATCCTTGTTTGATTCTCATCTTTGTCTTCATCTGATTTGGATTTTGTTTTTGAGGTAACGTATTGAGTTATAGGTTGTTATTTCATGGGTTTCATTACATACTGGAACACTGGTAAAATGTAAAAAGAGGCTTAATAAATTACCTGGTGAAATATAACACACGTGATGGTCATCAAATTAAACATTGCTACAGTACCAACAACTATTCACCTATCAATCAGCCAAGAGTACTTTTAATTATAATATAATACCAGCCTATAACGGTCCCACAGCTGGGCAAATACCTCTTCTCACACCGAGAGGTCAGAGAGCATTGATCACCACGCTAGCTCAATACGAGTTTGCGATTTCAGACTTATATAAATTACTAGCTTGCGCCTACGGCTTCGCCGGCATGATATCGAAAAAAAGTATTTTTTGTGTTATTCCAGACTATAATCTACCTTTTTTATATCACACGGGCAAAGCCGCGGGCGCCAGCTTGTATAAACTAAAAATACATCTGTTTCATGGAATTAATCTTTGCACCCTTTTCCGTGTAAACAAAGGGTTTTCTGAAACGTGGGGTAGGTTTTTTATCACAAGGGTAGGTAGATTGCTGAGCATATCCTGCTACCACAAACAGGGTTTTTATCACAACTTTCTACAGTGTTCTTACTTAATAAAAGATGCTTATTTTAAAGGAGATGGGATGATAAGAATAAAAATAATTTATTATTAAAACAGTGTTACAACATTTTTCTTAATCATCATTTCAAATATAAGTAACAAGTTCAAATAGACAAAATTAGAAAACAATGGTCCCCAAACTAGGCTGCGCCTGTATCTTGGGCATGATACAGTTATACTTTAGTCTTCTTCTTTCTCTTGTAGATTTTCAAAAGAAGGTTTTTAAGGTACGTTAAGTCAGAGACAACACTTAGTAGGAGTGAGGCACTGAATGACACGTAAGTACCTCAAGTACTTAAGTGTCATTCAGTGCCTCACTGTAATTATTCGGGGTCCACTCTAGTCTCTGAATTTTAGAGTAGTAGAGATTACTAGAAATTTAGAGTAGTATGCTTACGTAAATAAAAAAATACGTAATTAATAAAATTACGTATTTTTTTATTTATTATGTTTTTGTTTTATTATCTGCCTAGCTGAAAGGCAGGCAGATAATAGATGTAAACTGATATTTGCAAGAGATTTTTGAGCAGTAATGTCACAAATCTTACTAGTTAATATTATAAAATTCGAAAGTGTGTTCATCTTTACATATAAAAGCCAAAATTACTGTCTCAATCATCACAAAATCTCAAACATTGCATAAGGGAAAGGACGTAGAAGCTCACTAAGACGGGTTGTTTTACTTCCTTAGGGATGGAATTTTTCTAAACCCCCTTTGGGGTGAAATTTATCTTAGTCATTTGTTGTGTAAAACAGGGTT
The DNA here is from genome assembly GCA_905475445.1 of Ochropleura plecta. Taxonomy (NCBI): domain Eukaryota; kingdom Metazoa; phylum Arthropoda; class Insecta; order Lepidoptera; family Noctuidae; genus Ochropleura; species Ochropleura plecta. Next base: position 10,883,846 of record FR997731.1, on the reverse strand, counting down.
GCAAAGTATGTATGAGAGAACTCAATTCCTTTGCATTATTTAACGAAATTAATAAACTAAATCACATCACGCCACGATACTAAGAAAATGAGTGGCGGTTAAAACCGCTGGGCACATCTAGTGGATGGTTGTGACTCTTTCACGCAAAAACTACTAAACGGAAATGTATATAATTTGGCCCACAGATAGATTATTATCTAGATTAACAAATATATACTTTTTATCCCGATACAATACGTACCTTGGTACAATTACCGAACATTAAGCGGGCAACGCCCGCGCCGCAGCGTTAACTAGTCAAACAAAAATGCTATCTACTTAATAAAGGAAATGTTTTTGCAAACCTCTGACTTTGATCGTGTAATATCCTTATGAATAATTTGATTCCATTACAGATTCACTGAAGTCCTAATCGGATTCATATGAAACATTAAATAATCAAAACGGTCTCGTAATCCCAAGGCACTGAATTCAAGATAAAATACCTTTTACATAAATCGTTTCCTGAATTAATTAAATTGGTTTTGATTAAAAGGAATGTAGTAAATCGAGTATAATTTCTTCTAACTTAATGTCTTAATTACATATTCAAATTCGTTCCTAACTGCCACAAAATAAGTTATAGTACACTATTGCTTGGCAAATGGAATTAAATTATTCTAAATGAAACAGATCATATTTAAAACACGTCATGTTTATACATAAAGAATGGTGAGGTGATCTATGCTCGTGCCTTTTCTGCATGAGAAGAGGCTTTGGTCCAGCCGTAAGACAGTAATAGGCTAGTATATATTTTTTTGTTCGGACCTGAAATCATCTAATGACTTCCCCCTCTCTGGGTAGATCAGGAGGGAGTGCTTGACTTTTACTGACTAAAACCCACCCATGTTCTTTCTTTTGCCCTTTATGTTCCGCGGCCGCGGTATCTCTGTCGAAAAACCCGCAGCCCCGGCTGGTGGTAAGCCTGTCAGGCCCCTCTGCTTTGCTGACATCTCTTTGAGACGCGCGTGGCACACGAACGCGCCGTTGACAAGACAGGCTTCAGTTATTACACATAGAAAAGCTTAATCCTGTCAACATCTCATAACCGACTATCCAGCTAAGAAAAATTAAAACGTTGTAGTTGTTGATTTGTTTTATGAACTTCCACGTTGGTGTAGTGTTCGCACTCGCGACTTCTGAGCATGAGATGCTGGGTTTAATTCCCGGGACGGGCCAAGTATTTTGAGATTTTTCATCAGGAAATTCTCAGTAGCAACTACAGAGCAGGCCTGGTTGATGGCAAAAAGCTATCTCCTATTACATGGAACGTAAACATAACTGGCGAAATATGGTCGTACCATTGTGTACACTTCTTCAGACTTCTGCTTAACCCTTCGGGGATCTCAGGCGTGATGTTATGTGTTATAAAAAAAACCTTTTTTCCTTTACAGTTAATTCTTAAGACTAATATTTTGATTGGTACTTTTTTCCCCGGTTTGTGTTTCGACACAGGCCTCCTCTAAAAAATTCCACATATCCCTATCCTTATCAATTCCCATCCCAGCGTATTGATTGTCGTCCTTTGCTCATTTTCCCATTCCTAGGGTACTATTTTGTTATGTGTTATATTGTTATTTAAATTTAGGTCTCTTGAGTTAAATGTAAAAAAAGAAAAGAAACTAAGGACTAAAGAAAATTTCAAAATTAAGAGTTATTTTATGTAAATTAGGTACTGACTGCCAAACGGTACAAGACAAAGGTATGCTTAAATATTTTGGAGAGTTCAGGATTCCTTATCGTAGAATACAGGGCGGCACTTAACTCTGGTAGCGTCTAGATATTACAGAGCTTAAAATTGAATTGATGCCAACCTTGGATACGCAGACTCCTGTTTTACATACAAGTTGTATTAGTCTGACTTTAATGTTCCTTGGGTCTTCAAGTTGTTAGTTAACAGTGTTCTCTTTCGCTTGCATAGTAAATTTTATAACTGTAGCTTATCGAGCATTTAATCGGCGCTAGGATTTAAGTTGCTTTCTTTTTTTTTGCGGATAGGATATTATCAAATAACTTCCCCCGCTCTGGGCAGCGCGAGGAACTACAGTACTTTCACAAGTTATTTTGCCTTGTGACCGGGACTGTAGATTCATTTGACGGGCCTGTTGGTCTAGTGGTTAGTGGCCCTGACTGCTGAGCCGGAGGTCGTGGGTTCGATTCCCACCCAGGACAAACTTTGTGTGATGAGCATGATTGTTTGTTCTGTGTCTGGGTGTGATTTATCTATAATATGTATGTATTTATAAATTATATAAGTATGTATATCAGTTGTCTGGTTACCATAACATAAGCTCTGCTTAGCTTGGGATCAGATAGCCGTGTGTGAGTTGTCCCAAGATATTTATTTATTTTGTTTCTTGACATTCAAAACTGCCTGTAATGGTCTAATTGAAATAAATGATTTGATTTGATTTGAGGAGTGTCAGCTTTTTACCGACTAAAACCCACCCATGTCAGGCAGGCCTCTATGTTTTGCTGACATCTCTTTGAGGTGCGTGTGGAACACTAACGCGCCTTCGACACAGTCTGTTGTCACTGGACGGACGGACGGTCAGTTACTCATTGCTCACCGTCCACAGACCCGCAACTACGTTGGCCGGGAGTCGTCTCGCGGCTCCCAACGACGGAGCGTCTCCCGCAGCAGCTTGCTTGGTTTGAGGTTCCCTTCCTCAAAGGCCGGCCACTTCCTTCGCTAGTATAACTGCTTTAGTTGCTTTGCTTTTGTTGAAACATTTTGATACACATTTCTTTGTACATGCTTTTACTTTGTGAGGAAGGTAAGGCTTAAACATGTGGATGTAAATGTCTTTGTCCTTGTCCATTTTTTGTTTAATAACTTAACATCACGCTTGTAACCTTCACGGGCTAAGCACTCACATTTTGCTAACAACCGGACACAAATCCAGACTCCGTGACTGATACTGGAAAATTTCTGATGGAAAAACCCAATAACACTTTGCCCGACCCGGTAATCGAACTGAGGACCTTATGCTTAACAGTCGATGTTTTAGTTCTATAGTAATATCATACCGCGCCAGTTAGCATCAGCAATGAATGTCGTTTACAATTTATTGCAAGTTTCTGGTACACATAACGACACATCGACCTATACGAAATCAGTTTATACTGATCTCTCAACTAAGGATCGGACGCGTAGATTTTCCGCACGATAAGAGATACATATTTAAACTGGTTTTGAATAGGTTGGTACGTCGTTGTGTCTAAGTTAAAATTCACTTGTTTGTCACCTTTCTATTCTATTAAAATGTTATTCCACACCGGTTTTTGCTTGCAGGACACATAATGAAGGCATAATTACCCATAATCTCGTGTATTTTGCAAATACCCGTCTTTCCTTCGCATATTCAGCGTAATATTTATTAAGTGTAAACGGCCCGATGTTCATGAACGATAAGATGTGGTAATGTTTGTCGGAAAATCGACGATGGCATAAATTTTTCGTATCTAAATTAGATTTGCATAAGTATGGAGCTATCCGTTTTCCAAAAGAGTCTTTGCGTCTGCGTTTATTAGACGTAGCATGGGTTATTCATCATCCTACTAATACTATAGGTAAATGCGAATGTTTGTGAAGATGGATTGATGGATGTATGGATGTTTGTTACTCTTTTACGTGAAAACGGCTGAACGTATCTTGATGTAATTTAGCACAGAGGTAAATATAGTCTGGAATAACACATGGGATTTTTTTTATCATCACGCGGATGAAGCCGCGGGCGCCAGTTAGTATAAGAATAATATCTTCTTCTTCTTTAAATATGGTTGCCCCACAGTAGGAATTTCTCCTGTATCGTGGTTAGAAAAATTTAAACTCACATACACAAACAGCCAGACCCGGAACAACTACCTGTCGGTCACACAAATATTTGTTAATTGCGGGGATCGAACCTGCAAAACGCGGCGCAGCAGCCAACCGCATAACTACTGCGCCAACCCTGCAGTCAAATCAATATTTGAGATTTGTATAAAAAAATAAGTTCATGCAACTTTTCTCGCAAAAAAATACCCATAATAAAATCCTTAAACACCTGCTACTGCAATTAAAAAGCTGTACGGTCCCACGGAACCATCAAACAGATTTAAAACCTAATCTCGGTTCCTTAAAATTAAAAATTAATCACGCCAAGTTCCCCTTGGCTGCCCTCGCTAATACGGCCTTAAGTCAGTTGGCAAAAATTCAAAGTTTAATCGTACCATCAGTGGCCAACGGGGTGTGAGTAAACTCAGCAAACTAATGGGCTTCTACTGAACCCAAGCATGTTATTTATTATTTAGGTAACCACTGACCGTGGTTACGGCAATCACTGGGGTGATCATTCAAATAGCCAGTTACGGAGTATACATGTTTTCGTTTGGGAAAAGAATAAAATTTGGTTTTGGTCATAAAGTTGTGGCTTTGTGGGTTGCACTGTCTACTATCTTTATAGCGAAGTGGCAATTATATAGTATTAGCTCTTGTTTTGAAGCTTGCAATGTCCGTTTTTTTATTTACTTTTGTCTTGACAATTTAGGTATGAATATCGTTAATCGGTAGGTCTTTATAAGCCTTAATGCCCAGTTTAAAATTTGATTATAGAATTTCTTAAACTCTAATCATGACGTTTCCTTCAATGTAAGATTACACTCCAAATTCAAAAGTTCTGAACTTTAACAACTCAGTTCAGATACCGGTAACAGTATAGTTTTGCGAACTATACTACAAAGTTGGTAGATATCTTCGTGGAACTACAAATTGGTTCACCGACCCCAACCCAGTTGTCTTGCCTGTTAACGCCTAACAGAAACGCTTCAACAATATCAGTTTTCGTCCATTTTGCAGCGACAACGTCGGCTCTATATCTGTTAGTTAACGCGACAGTCGCCTCGCAACAATAACAAATGTCCCAGTTAAAACGTAGATAAACCGGCTACCACCCGCCAGAACTTTGCCTTCCTGCGAATTTTATACTATGCATAGGTACCTTTACCCTGTTAAGCGCCTACGGGGCAGATTATGTACTGATAACAAACACGGATTTTTATTTGCAGAATTAAAAGCCTGTAGTCATGCAATTATGCAAATTACAGCGTTAACTACATGTTTTAAGGTTTGTTTAAAAAAAAAAACAGGTTCATTTACACACACACATTGTGTTCCTAACTCTTCGGCCAAATTAGTAACTACTGGTACGTTAACTTTTGTTCTGAAAACAAAAGACAGAATCTGACTTTTACGCTGTGAGATTTTCGAAGCTAACAAAAGTCAACATAATCACATTTACTTAGTTTTTCGGGACATCACCAAACGGTTGGTCGTCTCTTCACGTGACCACAGGGCCTTTATTTTGGCCAAAAAATCAGCATTGCCATCCAACGTGGCAATGCTGCCAGTCTTCTGGGCACTTTTTTCTACTGACGTGAGTGCTGTGCATGAATTTTTTGACGCCCTGTTTTTCCTTTTTAGGACTTTACATATTTTAATTAGTTAGTTACACTAAATGATTATACACTTTAAATTAAAAATAAACATAAAAAACATTGATTCAGTACAATTTGACATAAAACTCAGACATTCAAACGAATCAATTCGCTTTATATTCTTAGCGATCGTTTGAATCGAATTTCAGGATTTTGACGAAATAAATCAATTTCTCGGGTCCGATAAAACGGTTTATCTGGCTTTGGGTCCTGAGGGACCCCATTTGAGAGGTCAAATAGGCAGGCGAGCTAAGCTCGGTTTTGGTAAAACTCATTTAGAAGGTCTAATGAGAAACGTGGCGGTAGCAACCAATAAGGTTTAAGGACATCTATGTATGTCACTTTCTGGAACATACACTGGTTACAATCATGAAATTTATTTGAAATAAGTTAGAGTTAGACTATTGATCGTTTGTACTACTGATAAACCTAAATAATAAATTATTTTCATGATGATTATGATTTTGTAAATGTTACAAAACGTGTGATCAATATTAATATGTTAAAGATGCTTTGGATGAATACTGTTGCCACTCAAAACGGTTTTTCAGCAGAGCTGTTTAAAGTTTACTATTCGTTCAAATTTGTATAACTTTGATTTAGTCTTTTATAGCGCCACTTAGACAAAAGATGTGGTAATATTATTATCTTCGAAATTGTAGTATTTTGTTGTAAGAATCCATTTTATATAGTATTTTTTCAATCGAGCGAGTCAAAAGAGTTCTACTGTTAGATGTTGCCCTCCCACTTCAACAACTGTCACCAAGTCTTCGTTCATGTCCAGGTCTAGTGCTACCTAAAAATATAGCACAGTATAAACAAGCAAGTTATTTCGTAAAGCGACAACATACATCTAATGAACAATGTACTTCCAAGCCAAATAATCTGGTCTGCCATATAAACCTCCTTAATGAAACACAAGCCATACAATCATACATAAAAGCCTATATATCTACGTATTAACTTCACTGAGTAAATAAGTGGGAGCGGCAGTAACATGGAGTGAATCAACAGTGCCGACAGATTGTTAACTACAAGTTCGACGAGTATCTTCGGCAAGTTCTTTTGATATTGATTTTGAGATGTGAACGGGATCGACTTTCTTATTTATTTGATTTGTAGAAAGATGTAGTGTATAGATACATTAGTAAGGTTGTGTTTTTGATATTGTAGTGAATGCGTCGCATGTTTATAACAATACTAGCTGCGTTCGACGGTTTTACCCGTGTAGATTGACATAAAAAGGAGCTAGTTAATCCAGGTTTTAAATTATAAAAGACATGCCAAATTCCATCAAAATAGTTTCCTACTGAACCTACTTTTTGATTTGACATCCATCATCACAAATCTTTGCATTCTTAAAATCAGTAGGATATGAAAATTGGTCATTAACTTTAAGTATTACAGAAGTAAATTGCACCTTGAATGAATGCAAACCATTTACCGTAAGCAGGTCCAGCGTAGAACTTGTACGTACAGTACAAGATCACACTATTGGAATGAATACCATCGTAAATTTATGAAAGCCTGGTAGTTTCATAATAAGCAGTTGCTATCCAGGACTTGTATGTATAGACCAACATTTTAGAATGAATACAATCGTGAATTCATGAAAGCCTGGTAGTTTCATAATAAGCAGTTGCTATCCAGGACTTGTATAAACAGACCAAACTTTTAATAGCATAGTGAATTTCATGCAATCCTAGTATTTTTATCTTAGGTTGGTTTTAGCAAGAACTTTTAACAATATTGTTTCGAACTCGGCGGCCCTAGCAAGCCCCTCTGCATGAACATCCTTACTAATATTATAAAAGCGAAAGTGAGTTTGTTTGTTTATTACCTCTTCACGCTTTAATGGCTGAACCGATTTCGATGAATTTTGGTACAGAGATAGTTGGAAACCAGGAGACGGACATAGGCTAATTTATTTAAAAAAAGTGGGATATGAGGGAGAACGAGGGAAGAAAAGGGAAAACTTAGCGTTGCTATTACAAATCAATCAGGCGCAAGAGCAAAAACTGCAGGTCTGCTTGGTGTGTTATACCGAATTTAACGCGAGCGAAGCCGCGGGCGAAAGCTAGTATATCATACATCAGGTATAAATTGGGGTACAGAATCAAACCTATGTACGAATGAAGCAAGCCTGAATGCTCAAGTTCCACGAAATATTACCAAATGATTGCCACGCTGCTAACGTAGCTCGTAACATGCATGGCGTGCATAGCGTGTAACTCGCCGATGCAATGCTCATGCTCAATCGCTCATAGTACCTAATTGCAGGTTCTAGACACATTTGCGTGATGTGGTTCAGCATGGCTATGGCAAGTATCTTGGTATGGTGTGCAATTTGCGTGTTCGACTCAACCAACTCATTTAGTAATGTGGTGTGGTTTCTTATTATTTTTAAGGTTTTTTTTAAAGGTTGAATGTTTCTTAATGATTTTAAATTGTTTTTTTCACTCTTGTTGGTATTTTGTTTGCTAAAATTTTTGTAATTTATTTTATCTAGATTTCCCTTTTTTACAATGCTTGTGAAACCAAAATGTCTCATGGTTTTATCTGTGGAAAACGTTGTTGATATCACATTTGTAAATCTATTGTTATTCTTTATTATGTATTATATTTAATGTGTTATTGTTTGTTTTTCCCAATAAATAAAATAAAAATAAAAGGCATTTTAAACTGACATTTATTTATTTAAAAAGAATATGTAAATAAAGAAAAGATAAGTTGACATTACAACCAAAACACTCGTATTCTTTAAAAAATCTTAGACACTAATATTAAAAACAAACTTACGACACCATTGACAATAAACATTTGAAATGGTATATTTATTTAGTTTATCATTGCAACAAAGCCGAAGTATCGTAAATTCGGAATATGGTAGACATTTGACTATGGATCTCCATCTTTAAAATATAAGTAAAGATTGTTTTCTGCTTTGTTGGTGTAGTGGTCGTAATCGCGACTGCTAAACCACGAGCTTCTAGGTTCTAGTCTTGGATTGAGCAAAGTGTTATTAGGTTTTTCTATCAAGTTTTTTTTTTAATAATAGCTACGGATCCTGGAATTGTGCTTGGTGGATGAAAATAGACTCGCCCACTAACGCCGTCGCAGTGCAATCTCGAACACATATGAGTTGACTGAAGCGCTTAAGATACGATGCCACACGCTGTATCGATATCGACCAAGTGTAAGCTCTGAAAATACGTAAGACCGAGTACGACAAACTGAAAATGTACATAGACCGGCCAACAACGTTCATTTCTGTAAAAGTTAGTGAAAAAATCCCGAACTGTCTTCAATTTTCTCATTGAACTGTTCTCATACAAGAAGGAGGTTTCATCGATTTATCCTAACTAATATTATAAACTAGCTATTACCCGCGATTTTGTACGCGACAGGTTTGCAATTTGCGTGCTTTATACCCGTTCTATTTAGTGTCATGACAGTTATTGTCAGTTGTCAATCTGTTGAGGAATATGGACGTAATGCAATATTGTTCACCCATCAGATTAATTAGCGTGATTATATAAAACCCATGTGCTTTCCCAAGTTAAAATCGATCTCCTCGCTTAATTTTATTACGATCCGAATAACCGTTTCGTCGTGAAAAGGTAGCAAACAAACATACAGAGTTGCTTTCAGATTATTATTAGTAGAGGTAGAGAACTAGATTTGTTTGTTTTACATAGGTCGACATTGACCAGGAATAGGATGGAGACATTGGATGTTTTTTATCCCTTATGTATGTTGCCGTGGACTAATTTCCGATTTCTAACTGCGAAGAGGAGGGAAAAAACTGCGGGAGAATTAATCCTACATTAAACGATCATGCCCATGACCGTCTACTAATTTTCAGGCACTTTCAGTAGCTTCCATCAGCTCCTCTACAAGCAACAGGGTAGACAGGACGCGATGTAAATCGTCTTATAGTTTGTGGAACAACTCAGACAATCCCAATTTTCAGCGCTCAAAATAATGAATTGAAAGTATCAACTTGAAGTTACAGGCCGATGTCAACAAGAGATTGGAACTGTAACAAACTTCGTCTTATTAGAATGGTTTAAACTTGTCTCTACCCACCTAATTTAATTGTAATAGAAACCGGGAAAGCAGAAAGCTTTGTGAAGTTGTAACTTTTTGTTGGCGTCATTCATACTCCTTTGTTAACTAAGTTGAGGCTCAATGGGCCAAGTGAATTTCACTAAGTATCACTAAGTTTGTGACCTGTTCAGTTTCTCTTCGATGTTTTGCATTTCAAAGTTTTCTTACATAAGTTTGAAGCACTTTTCGATTCCCCAAGGACTAAAAGCTTTTCATGGTAACATGTACACTAGAGACACCCCGAGTCAGGTTGAATGCGACCGGGGTTACGGGTTGTTCGAAAAGAAACCGCGATCACAAAACATAAAGGACAAAAGGAAGAACATGGGCAGGTTTTAGTCAGTTAAAATCTGATACTCCGCTCCACTCAGAGCGGGGGAAGTTATTTAATGATTACCCATCCCTAAAAAAAAGCGAAAGTGTACGAGGATAAGGCAGCGCACGTCTAGCCTCGGAGAAAAAACCAACACAGGTGGAAACCGCTTTCTCGCTGTCTTGTGTCAGTTTTTCGGAGAGATATCTGGGAGACTGTCCTTTTCTAATGTCCAGTTTATTTTTTCCTCGCCTTCCTCTTGTCCTACTACTGGGAGAAGAGCTCCCCTTTCTCCTTCCACATGTCTCTATTCTGTACGACTATTTAAAGTAAGGTACGTTCTAGTTACAAGGCACTCAGATCCAGCCTGTCCCTTGCTGTCCTCCCTCAGCGACGCCCTAAGCCGAGGCTCGTACCCCACAGGGGGTGCCCTTAGCGTGTAGTCGCTTAGTTTGTAAGTTTTTTGCCCTGGCTGGAGGTCTTAATTTTTAAGGCATCCACAGGATTCGCCCGGTTAAGCAGACGACAACCTCCTAGTTTGAACTGCGAGAAGCCATACAGAAAAAAAAAGTTACATGGTATTCTTTGTATGTTATGTTATGGTCTTCTCGCTCGCCTGGTCACTCCAATGCTGGCTCTGCCTTACCGTTAGATACTAACACAACTACCTAATTACTGTGTCAACTCTTTTCCGTAGCCCTTAATGCTGTTGTCAACTCTTATCAGTTTTGCGATTGGTATACTGTGATCCCTTCAAGAAAGCCTATTCAGCATTGTAAAAAGAAACTTAAATGTAACCTAAATGGCAACCCGTAGGTAATCACCCAATATCCCATATAACGAGCACAAATTCTCACATAATTTTTAGCAAAGTCATCAATCCCATAGAGACGGTTTTTGCAAACGACCAGTTATAAAAGTCTAATAGTCAATAAACATATTTGAATACGTTAACTTTGCAGGGATATCGCCTTTATAGCCATTATTCGGTATCTTGTATGTAACGTGGTACATCGATCATTGTTTATTTTATCGATACGGTGGGGGTAATAACACTTGTGTTGATGCTTATACATTATGTTTTAACAAGCTTATTACATAGCGTGTTAAGGAAGATCTAAAATGTTCTGTGATTCTTTCTCCATGATTTTGTATTACGTAGGTTTCCCAACCTAACTTATAGACTGTGTAATATTGAAGCCAAAATTGTTAAATTGATCATTTAATCATTTTTAAATAATAAACATTTAATTTAATTAAAAACGTCGTTAAAAAATTAACACACACTTTTTTGTATAGTGATAGGAAACCATCAAATAACTTTCCCAGCTCTGGGCGGAGCGAATCTGACACTCTCCGTGTCTGATTTTTTACTAAATAACACCAATTCAGGTTTCTTCTTTGCGTTTTGTATTCTTGGGCCGCGGTATCTCTTTCGAACAACCTCGGCAAACAGGGGCCCTGGCAGGAACCTCTGCATGAATATAAACTTAATTGTAACATCTCCATGTTCATTTTGACGACACGGTTGGCGCAGTGGTTGACCGATCGACTGCTGCGCTGCGTGTCGCGGGTTCGATTCCCGCACGAAACAAGTATTTGTATGACCTACAGGTAGTTGTTTCGGGTCTAGCTGTTTGTGTATGTGAGTTTAAATGTTTGTAAACGCACCCACGATACAGGAGAAATTCCTAGTGCGGGGGCAACGTTTTTTTTTTAAATAAAAGAAAAAATAATCTTGGATTACCACCAGTGGGTAGGTAAAATATAGGTAATAAAACATACCCTTATTCTAAGTAGTAGGTATTTTCATACATCTTCTTGTTCTGTGGTAATAAAACTCATAGCAAAACATTTTAAACAATCTACACAGACTAACTTTTAAGTTATCCGTGTAATATACGCGGTCGGGAACTTTATAAGACGAAGCGAAGTGTAATAAATCAATGAAAAGCTATTTTAATATTGCTTTTCAAGTTTCTCGATATACTTAGTTATCTATTCCTTTAAAATCGCAAGGGAATTTGGACCTAGGCAGTTTTGGATGTCTCAAATAGAAGAGTGTGAAATAACGTGCAAGATAATAACGAATATTTTTTTAGGTATCAGACTTTTACTGACTAAAACCCACAAGTGTTCTTTCTTTTGCTGTTTATTTTCCGGGGCCGCGGTATCTCTTTCGAACAACCCACATAACCATATAACTCACACCCCCAGAGGAGTCCACCAGCCCGGGTTACCCGGCAGGCAGTGGCCTGGTGGGCCCCTCTGCTTTTCTGACATCTCTATGAGGCGCGCGTGGAACACGAACGCGCTGTAGACATGGGTGGTGGACCCGTGAACGAACGTTCAAAAAGTGCTGATTATCAGCCTAATTTGAATAAATGACTTTTGACTTTTAACGGCGTACCCAATTGATGCAGCCCACTGTACATACAGGTAAATGTAAAAGTATGTGCAGACAGTAGATACAGCTAGTCATCCCGAAACACCGGTAATGTCCGACCATTAGGTGAAGTCAAAATACCGCGGAACCCGGAACGTGGGGCGAATGCTGATAAAATTAATCTATATTTATGCTGCGGTGGCTGAACAAACTTGTTTTGTACTCATAATTAAGGTTATTTTATAATATCGTGAGATTTATCGATGCAATTAGAGTTTTGTCAAAGCAAAGATTTTGTCTGAAGTAGATCTTAAGATATGACAATGATCTTAAGCCGTTGTCACACGACACTGATTGTCCGCGGTTGGGTGGGGTTGAGGTTGGCGATGGCGATGAAGCGGATCTCACGTCGTTTTGGCTTGTCTGAAATCCATTGATGTCTATCACACGTGCATAGAAAAATCGCATGGACGAGCGGAGCGGTTTGGTGTGAGTATGTCCTTACCTCGTCTCTCATATTGGCACGAGCAGTAGACGAATACTGCACTTCTTTTGTAAAAAAAATATGCTGCAGTAAAATGAACTGCAAGAAATGCATTGTAGACCCAGGGTGTACAGCCAGGGCTTGGCATTACCTGACCCCTTTTTCCATTATCTTTTTTTAAGATTGCAGGGAATATACCAGATGTAATTCAACAAAGGAGATAAGTACCCAACCAGGCTTGTCAGTTCCATATTCTTGTGAGTTTTTTCGAATAAAAAGTTATTTGCTAAGAAACAAACAGTTCATTAAATAAATAAATTTGAGTTGAAAAAGTCTATCAGTTTCTCAGGTTTTTTTATTAGTTCGTACGAGCCCAGTTACTTATTGCTTTTCTTAAATGTACAGTTGAGTATAACATTGCTGAAAATAAAATGGCCTTTTATGAAAATCATTTACATTAAAACAGGAAAATTTGAATCAACATTAGTACTATTAAAGCAAGGCTATATGTCCAAATTATAGTAGAACACCTGACATAGAAATAATGATGAATAGCCACGCCAGAGTAACTACAACAAATAACCTTACTAATGTATATTTAATGCAGGAAGCTGCAAATACATTTCACACTTATAAAGTACCTATCACATTATGTCATCATCACTTATACGAGTTCAACGAATTCATAAATCTAAAGTTTAAACACTAGTACTATGTGACCAAATTGAAGCAAGTTTTATAAACCTACTAGCTTCCGCCCGCGACTTCGTCCGCGTGGCATAGTAACTTTGGGCTAACGCTAACTTTAACCCGCGTGATGATCGAAAAAATAGCATTCTTCCCCCTTTTCTTGCCTCTTTCTCCCCCTTTTCTCACTTATTTTAGCCTATGTCCGTCTCCAGGGTCCCAACCATCTCTGTACCAAAATTCATCAAAATCGGTTTGGCCATTTAGGCGTGAAGACGTAACAAACAAATAAACCCACTTTCGGTTTTATAATATTACTAGCTTTTGCCCGCGGCTTCGCTCGCGTTAAATTCGGGGTAACACAGTTCCCCTTGCGCCTTATTGATTTGTAATAGCAACGCTAAGTTTTCCCTTTTCTTCCCTCTTTCTCCCTCACATCCCAGTTTTTTAAAATAAAAATTAGCCTATGTCCGTCTCCTGGTTCCCAACTATCTCTGTACCAAAATTCATCACAATCGGTGTAGCCATTAAAGCGTGAAGAGGTAACAAACAAACAAACAAACAAACAAACTCACTTTCGCTTTTATAATTTTAGTAAGGAAGTAAGGATTATTAGTAAGGATTGTTCTAACGTTCGGCGTGAAAGCGTAGGTGGATACTTAGAATTTATTTTTTAGCCGAAAAGGCTACACTGTTTCAACATTTCTGTTGAAACAGTGTAGCCTTTTCGGCCATTGTCAAGGTAATATACAACCTATTCAAAACAAAGGTACTAATAATTACAACAGCTAAAGCTAATTTTAAAATCTCAAGCAGTTCCTCTCAAAATAATTCCTTATCAAATTTCTGAACACAATGCTTCCCTAAAATTGCGTATCTCCACCGTCGGAAAATGTGGTATATTGACGTCATCGTCGTCGGCACACATTGGAGCACACGACAGCGTCACTGGCACGGCTTAAATGGCGGAACAATGTTCTCGAATGCTTCGGGACGGTTTTACTCCTACCAGGACAGGCGCTGCCTCCCAAGATGTGACGAATATCGATTTTAAATATTCACGCAAGTGAATTTGAATAGGATTGCGGAGAACTCTGATTCTACTGTCAGCGGTGGCCTTGATTTTAGTAAAGCTGAGGTTTCTTTGACTGGTTTTTGGAATGATATTGGATGTAAAGACATTGACTTGCAAACATTTATTTAATGTTTTTATTATTTTTCTTTGAATGAGGCTGGCTATTCAAGGGTAAGGGCACCACAAGTTCCGGCGTAGGAAATTAACACCACTCAAAGGGGATTCTAGAACATGTTTTCAGTAAACGATTCTAAACCCACAAGAGATCTGAAACTACTGATCTCTAGTTTTTGACAGTGTAAATATTATTGGTAAAATATTATTATATTATGTTATATACATCAGGATGTTTAACATGTTTATTAATAATAAAGGAACTTCAAAATCAACCCTCAGTTCCAAGAGTTAATAGCAATGTTAGTGACCATGTCAGTATAATAACTTAAGAAGTGTAACAAATGTATAAAACTGTGATGTCTCTTCCGGAAATCGGTGACTTTTATTTGTTTCGTTGACTGCTTTGCCACCGACTTCCGGAAGAAAAGTGATTTTCCACTTTTTTGTTATTTTTTGGAAGTCGGTTATTCTTTTTGCAAAATAGTTTTTATTTCAGCTTTTTTAGTTAAGGTATGGTATTTCACAGAATTCTTATCGAGTATTCATTATCCATTGTCACTTAAAGACATAATTCATGGCAGATCATCTTAAAAATTAAAATGGAACCATCTCGGGAGTATTTACGATTACAATTTTTTTTTTAAAGGAGATCGTAATTGACAGAGAAATCGAGTAACTAACAAATAAAAAAATACTGTCGAATTGAGAACCTTCTCCTTTTTCGAAGTTGGTTAAAAATGGTAGACATGCAAAGATATAATTTTCGCACTTCATGTTGTCTTTCAACAGTATTCTCAGATAGTATAGAAAACAAATAGACGACACACAACTACTGCGGATGCATTTTCTAGCTATACAAGGTACAAGTGACACCCTTCCAGTCTGCAAAGTACATGGAGTATACCATATTGAATCTAAAGCTCGGCGATTGGATTTGCCTCTCTACGAGGCGCCTCGAGACGGGTATCGTCGACGGCCAATAAGGATGCCAAGCTTAAATAGGATTGGACGTGCCACATTCATAGAATGCATCCAAGACGATTTCAATCCTTTGGTTTGATCGTCTGGAAAAGGCATGCTTCTGGTGATAATAAGATGCTACTTTAACACTAATATGTCGTGGTAGATTCAGTGTCAAAAGACGGGACACAGAGTCATATTTGATACATCAATTTGTGTCAAAAATAATCTTTTGGAGACTAACGAATCTCGTATCTGTTACTTTTGGAATAAAAAGGCTCAGCTTTTTGACGCAAAAGAGCACCTTGGTTTTAAACTGCTCTAGTTTAAAATGTAGGTAAGCTTTTGCGTTAGAATGAGCTTTTCTCGGCTGAAGCTGTTTAATCAGCTAGAGAAGTAGCAATGCAATTGTCACGTAACTTCATTTTCGGAACCACGCCTTTTTCTGCGGAAGGGAACTCATCAAATAATTTTGGGCTCTAAGCAAAGCGGGGGTTGGGGAAAGTCAGACTTTTACCGACTAAAACCAACCCATGTTCTTTCTGTTGCCTTTTATGTTCCGGGGCCGCGGTATCTCTTTCAAACAACCCGCAACCCCGGTAGGCGGTGGCCTTGGCAGGCCCCTCTGCTTTGCTGACACATCTTGGAGCCGCGCGTATGGAACACGAACGCGCCGTCGACACGGCCTGTCGTCACTATTGGAACCACGCCTGGCATTCCCAATATCAATTAATTTGGTGTAATTAAATTCCGATTAGCCTGATTTGTTATCAACACATGCTGCATCAGACAATTTATTGGCGGGGCTATAGCACGTGTTATTTGGTCAGTGCATTTTTTTTTGCAATCCTGACTAAGAATACCCCTTCTCTAATAATAGAGTTTCACTTTGGTACATTCAAATGAACAAATAATTCCATATCCAATAAGGATATATTTAATTGGATAATTAAACACATATGTATGACAGGGGACAACGCTACATTATCAGAACCTTTCGCTATAATTAAATGCATTCTAATTTTGGGCGACATTATAAAACACACTCGTGTAATTAAACACGATAACAAGTTATTAATGAAAAGCTTTCATTTATTACATGTTCCATTTATTACTGAATTACGAATTTGTTCAACAGAATCCCACGCTTATTTTAATCCTGATAATCGTATGAGAGTCGTTAACCGCTCCGAGCGTTGCATTCACAGCACAAAAACCACATATCTATAGTAATTCGTGCCAGGTTCAGAGGATCGATAGCATCATAATAAATGCTCGTAGCGTGCCTAGTCATGGAACGGCTCTGTTGTACTGGATGCATCACCTGTCTGGGCTACACGTCACCACCGCCCGACGTAACTGGTTCTAAATTGCTTTGATCGTTTTTCCGGAAGGCTTATGAATTTTCCCGCTCCAATAATTTGCATGGCTCACCCAACAGCGACACGGAACGCCTCTGTAACTAATATTAAGTCGTCAATTAAAATGGCCGTGTTTACAAGAGGTTGTTTGGAGCAGCTCCAAATTCAGTAATTTGGACGACAGTTTGTGGGTCTGCCATTGTTATTTTCGCACGTAGCAATGCTTTTTGTTGCCTCTTTTTGGCTTTGAGTGAGCAATCACGGAGACAACTACAAAGCTGTTCCTTGTTTATTTATTCAATTCTCGTATTTTAAAGGATGAAACCGAAGTTCATTCCTTTCGAATATCTCGTCGCTTTCAAGGAACGTTGATTCTGTCTAATTTTAATTTCGTTGGAATATTTACGCAAGTGTAAAGGGAATCGGGGAAATATTTACGCTAATTTAAATATTAAAGGATTTGGAAGACTTTCTTGTGAATTCTGAAACATTTTCCTTTCACTATCTAAGAATTATTTCTTTTTTGGTTATCGTTAGACTTACATAAAAAATTAAGTTCCCCATTATTTTTTTACGGTAATGGTCTTCCTATTCTCCCGTAATTCTGCTCTTTATGCCCAAACCTTAAGCTAATTCTACGCCAAGTTCCCCTTTATTCTTTATATCCTTAACATGCTGTCTCATAATTGTCCTTATTCGAAATTTAAAATGATTTTAATGCAACAAAGTGCGGCCATCTTTTATTTATTATCTCCCAATGCTTGTAAGTGTCAGGCTGGAGGTATGGGTAACTCAATAACGCAGATAGGCGGAGGCTTGGCAATCCGTCAATGTTCAGCCGGGATTACATCTCGTTGTACCGACGCTTGGTTAACTATTTAAGTATGCGTCAGACTTATTGCTTTATTGGGCTGCTTTAGAATGTTAATGTGGCTCTTATTAATTGTAGATTACCATTTAAATAAAGGTAATAATAGTCTTGGGGACAGAGAAGAGGTCTTAATCTATTAATCAGAATGTTGGGTCAAACGAGGAATTAATGAAAAGGATTTATGTGTAGCTCAAATGAAAATGCTAGAGAGGGTGGGTGTTGTTACGTAAATGGATTAAAAAATGAATGAATACATAAGTATTTACAATTTTACTCACACATTTGCACTTACCATAACTTCTCTCTGTGATAAAGGTTGACTGGTAAAGAATACCATTGGCATTAAATCCGTCTTCTTACATATAACTACCCCGCTCTGGGCAGCGGGGGGAGTGTCAGACTTTTACTGACGAAAACCCACACATGTTCCTTATTTTGCCCTTTATATTATTATGCCGCGGTATCTCTTTAGTGGTGGTGGCCGTGGCAGGCCCCTCCGCTGTAAATTATTTGCTTAAATTGTTAAATAAATAAGAAGAAGTTTGAAAAAGACCCTGTTGACTCAAAATTTGTCTAGTAATCGGCTGTCATCCAAACAAATTGGGATGAAGCAGGAGAATGATGATCATGCCAATCAACTTACTTTTAAGTTAATCAACTTAAAAGTAAGTTGATTGGCTATGATTTCTTACATGACGGCCTCCTAAAGGGTCTAAATAGAAATAATTATTACTGGAATCTAGTTTAGAGAAAATTCTATCAGTTATTGAAATCAATTGAATCACCTATCATTGACTATTCTAGTCTGGTTTAGAAATACAGCGCAATGGATTATTTATTCATCCGATTTCTATCCGAAAAGTTTTGCTTCCTACTTAGAGAGCAAACTTGAATGTGCATTTAGAGTTATATATGCACATACAGCGCATCCATCGGACAATCCGCAGCTAAAAGTGTTCTCACTAGGAAAAGCCGCTCACCGCTTGAAAGAGCGGTAGACAAGCGCTAGAGAAATAGTTTGTGCTGTTTATTCTGACAGCAAGTCTGGCGGTGGCTTAGGTGTTAACTTTCGCGCTATGGATCGCTGGTTTTATTTCCATGCGGAATAAATATTTATTTAGCCTATAAATCTAAATGTTACTGCGGTTTTGATTTGTACCTGTCTGCAGTTATATTTCTAACTAGCTGTGCCTAGCGGTTTCACCCGCTGCTCAGCTCCTATTGACGTAGAGTGACTATAATTTATAACCAACTAGCTTTTGCCCGCGGCTTTGCTCGCGTCAAATTCGGGGAACACAGTTCCCCTTTCCTGATTACAGGTACCTGCTACCTATAGTTTTTGCCCTTGCGCCTTATTTATTGTAATAGCAATGCTAAGTTTTCCCTTTTCTTCCCTCTTTCTCCCTTATATTTCAATTTTTTTTAAATAGCCTATATCCTTCTCTAGGGTCTCTACTATATCTGTGCCAAAATTCATCAAAATAGGTTTAGCCAGTTAGGCGTGAAGACGTAACAAACAAACAAACTCACTTTCGCTTTTATAATAGTAGTAAGGAAGTAAGGATAGTAAGGAAGTAAGGATAGTAAGGAAGTAAGGATAGTAAGGAAGTAAGGATAGTAAGGAAGTAAGGAAGTAAGGAAGTAAGGATGTTATTTCCTAATACTTTAGCTTTCCACAGACGAAAACATTGGTTAAAATTAGTAGTACTTTCGGAGCTTTTACGGTAGAAATAATTAAAAAAAAACTCTTTATATTACAATATACAGGGTGGAATTTTGTAATGCTACCTGAAGGGGAAGTACTCTTAATACTTTAGATAGAAAATTTTACTCAAAGAAAACATTCATTTATTTTTGAAAATAAAGAAAACGGCATTCAAAGATTTTTAAAAATTCGCTTGCCGCACACGGTAATCGAACCGACTAAAATCTGTAAAAGTTGCACCCTGTACTTTATTGCATCGATCGTTAGGGTCAATAAGGATGAAATCTCTTTAACAAACTTCAGAAGTTAAATTAAAGGAAAACAATGAATTTTGAAAATTGAAAATTGCATACTAAAGGCTTTTTTAATTTTTATTATTATTTTATTATAATATATTTGCATCCATTCCAGCACATTTGCGCTGCGATAAATATGGCCAAATACCAGGCTAAAATAATCTAGATAAACTTTGGATTCGAAATGTAAAAGATATTGTACTTTATGTATTTCATCAATTGATATCATCCTTCAATCCAAAACTCTACGTTTCAACACCTCACATACACCAGACCAAATAGATAGAGCATTTGCTACCGAAATTCAATCGGGAGACTTTGCACATACTTGCTTAACTTTAAACTAACTATTGACTGACTCCGGCTTCAAAAGTTCCTCGAATCGAAGTTAATCTTTAGGCAATAGAAATCTTGGATCAAGTTCTCCACTTCACGTATAGCGAGTTAATCAAACGGAAAATTTAAATCTCTAAACCTGTTTGGAGAAAATGGTGCTAACGGAAAATATGCTTGTAAACTTGCCTTGAATATCGCGTACGTTAATGTCATTGAACATTAACTCGTTTTGTATATATGTCGTAGGTAATCAATTAATCATTTATAGAAGATCGCGTAACATCACACCGTTCCCCACGAGGTTAAGCAGCACCTGCATGTGAGACAAGTGTCTTACATAAATGCAGATGTAATACACCCACATTCTTCCTGTATATTTTACAGGTGTAATACACCCACATTTTTCCTTTATATATTACACATGTAATACACCCACATGTTTCCCTTATATGTTACAGATATTATACACCCCCATTTTTCCCTTATACAATTACAGGTGTAATACACCCGTATTTTTCCCCAGATGTATTGAAATCCCATCTAAAAGGGGCGAGGGCCAGGCTATTCTCTCAATCATACGAACAGGATGAATTTGAAACAGACTTATTACCAAACGAACAATGCAACATAAAACTTAAACCGCCCAAGCACTCAAGTGCTTGGCTTATGTATAAGCCAAGCACTTTGTTTGTATTAGTATGTAGCTGTGATATTGGATCCCATTCAGTGCTTTGAATGAGCCTTTTCAGAAAAGATCTTAAGCTAAAATCTTAGTGATCGCCGACTGACCTCTGCTTAGTGGATAAAGCGTTCCAGCTTAGGAGTGTTTGTGTCTTTGTAGATCACTTTTCAGCATCAGATGCAAATAAATTCTTTCTATACAAAAATATTTTCCCAAAATATCATCACACCTACATTTAGCCAGATGTTTAACTGCCATATAAGTATCATATTATTTTTGATAAAATTATGAATATATTATTTACTAACTACAAATATCAACGCAGGATGGATGAAATGGCGATAGGTCACTGGAACAACTTGTGACCCACGGATGCCCCTCAAGTTAAAGGGGAAAATATACCAGTCCATGATTAGACCTGTTGTACTGTATGGGTCAGAATGCTGGGCTGTAAAAAAGGTGGATGAAAAACGATTGCATGTAGCGGAGATGAGAATGTTGAGATGGATGTGTGGAGTGACAATAATGGATAAAGTAAGGAATGAATATATTCGAGGAAGTTTGAAAGTTGCGCCTGTTACAGAAAAATTGAAAGGGAGTCGTTTGTCTTGGTATGGACATGTAATGAGGAGGGATGAAGGACATGTGACTAAAAGAGTGATGGATCTGAATATTGATGGACGGAGAGCGAGAGGAAGGCCAAAGAAAAGATGGATGGATTGTGAAAGGAATGATATGAAGGAGAAAGGAGTAAATGATGCCGTGACGTCTGATAGGGGAGAATGGAAGAAGAAAACGTGTTGCGCCGACCCCAAATAGAATGGGACAAGGGCAGGAAAATGATGATAAAATAATAAGAATATAAATTTCAAAATGTAGTAGAGATTACAATTTTAACATAAGAGAGTATTGCTGCAGGCGCAGAAGTTCTTGCTAATGCAATACCAACAAGGCAAATTTGATTCAAATTAAAGTGTATATCTGAAAAAAGGAATAAGCTAAACAATCTATCTAAGATTCAGTTTATAGGCTACCTAGAACAAAAGAAAAAAAAGACAATTGTAAAGTTCCTATTCGTAATATAATATTACACTTTTGTGCGTTCATGTACCTTGGCATGTATGTGAATTAAGTTAGAGCAACTTTGAACTCTGTAACTTTTTTCTGCTCTTTGATAGGGACGCGCCTTTGATGCCCGCCGATTAGATTATACCGAAAGTCGCCCTTGCTTCCGTTTTACGGGTATTTGTAACACGTATAAAATGCTTCGATATTTTGTCTATAAGAATATTATAAAGAGGAAAGATTTGTTTATCTGTATCGAATAGGCTCCAAAACGACTGGACCATGTAAAACCATTTTTTCACTAATAGGAAGTTATATTATCAAGAAGTAACATAGGCTACTAACCACGGGAGTGGGGCAGCAACTAAAGGTGAAACTGCGAAGTCAGCTAGTATTACATAATTTAAGTTTACTCCGAGACCATACATGTGGGTACTCGTCGGAGTGTTGCGTGGTATCAATTTTCCCTTTCCCAGCCTAAAATAACATACAAACTATTCCCGTTCGTATTTTCGCCAGTTGATAACTTGATTACTTTCGCGTTTCTATCCGAATATATTTTTTCAGATATCCTCTATTCAACTACTCGTCTGCTCAGCCTTTTTCCAACTATATTAGAGTTGGCTTGTTACGTGGAGCAACTGTCTAACTGCTTTTTGCAACCGATTTAACGATACTCCTGCTCGAGACTAGTAGTCATTGTGTACACTGAAAATATACACAGTTATATACTTAGTAGTGATTCTCCGCTGCGCTACGAATATTTTACGATTGAAGCTTAAGACCTAGTCTACAAAGGATTTATCAAGCGATAACACTAGACTGTAGACTTTCAACGAATATTTTCGACAACCTGTGAGCATGCTCGGCATACCAAAATACGCATGATATCTTACTTCCCTGTCGGCAATCTTCTAACACACGTAGTTTTAGCTCCACACTTAGATCCTTCACTATTTTCCGCAGGTATTTGGCACAACCACGACAACACAGTCGCGTTGAGCGCAAGCGGTGCCGGGCGGGGCCGATAGTATCAAGGATCGCGCCCGCGCCGGCCTCACCCTCCGCACCACCGCCCCGCAGCCATGGTGCGCGACAAGAAACCAACGCAGAAGACCGACTCACAGAAATGTGAGTACATAGCCGTAATGTGTGACGTCACTTCACTTGCGGACTTGATAGGCCTGAAAAGACAAAAAAAAACCCCGAGAAGTTGCTGAAAGAGATACTTTAAAACTCACTAAGTCCTTGGGATGGAAGTGTTTCGCCTACTTGCACCTGGCCTTATCTAAAATTTATTTTTAAGAACTCTCTTGGCTGTTCTTGTTGGTTCCAATATGTGCCTTATTCACCTATGACTAAAAGACAATATCCAAGTTTTCAGGGAGGCTATATCCGATTTTAAACATCTTTCTTTATTGTGTGGTTAATGCCTAACCTTTTATAAGAGTTTTTATATTGCCCATAGGCCTTTGGCGTCGAGAAATAACTCTCAGGCTTGCTGTTTTTCTCACGACGTTTTCCTCTACCGATTACGTACTTGAATTCAGAAAACCAGAGTTGCCTGCCTTGGGTTCGAACTCGGAACCTATGGCTTGGCAGTCCGACGATCATACCACTAGGCTATCTACTGCTTATTTTAATCATTATCGGCTAGTACTGATTGATTGACTGATTTTAAAAAGGTCTTTTTTTCATAATATTTGAAAATTGCATACAATCTTATTTCAATTGTTTACAGCCTTAAATGTGACTAGTTTCTAGGCTAACTTACCTGTATAAACATTTTGCTCTAAGATTACTATCGATGTTTTAATTACATAGCAAGTTCAAAAAGAACACAGTATTGTAAACGGCACGTCTTAGCATTTAGCACTTTTTGTGCTATATATACATATAATTACACTATTTACACAAGGTAATGTGACTAATTGGAGCGCTGGTTAAGTACATTACTAATAGTTACATTCGTTGTAAATTATTCCTACTATCCTGCTAATCCTACTAATATTATATATGGGAATGTTTGTTACTCTTTCACGTCAAAACGGCTGAACGGATCTTGGTGAAATTTGGCATAGACGTAGATTATAGTCTGGAATAACACATAGGATACTTTTTTATATTACGCTGGCGAAGCCGCGGGCGCCAGCTAGTATGAGATAAGTGGTTTTAATATAAGTCTTAGTTGTGGGTAATTTGCACAGTTTTGCAACGAGTAATAGGGTGACGGTAGCCTAGTCGGTCCAGTGGCTGCTACTAAAAATAATAACCGAAAAGTTCACATTTTGATTCTCGCATGGTGTAAATAACTCAGCACTTCAATCTCGTTCTGTAAGGGACGAGGTAACTAAGAACTGCCCTGTCAAACGCAGGCGGCCACAGGCTAGCCCCCGAGGACACCCTTGAGATGTAATGGGAACCGGGAGCCGGCCAGAAAAAAAAGGTTGAATAGCTGAGGTTAGACGTTGGAAAATATGCACAGGTACACGTATGTGAGACATGGTTTTGGTATTTAGAATGGCTGAAAACGGGTCTTTGTTACAACATTCACCATATGATCAACCCATAAACAATAATTATAGACCAAAGGTAAGCAACCGTATATTTTTAGGGTTCCATAACTCAAAAAGAAAAAAGTCAGAACCCTTATTGGATCACTTTGTAGTCCGCCTGTCTGTCAAGACCCATACGCGTGGAGGTATCAAGTTAAAACCATATAGGTACTCAAGTATGTGGTCCCTTGGAGTTATGAAGAAATCAACTCTCAAAAATATACGTTTACTAGCTTTTGCCCGCGGCTTCGCTCGCGTTAAATTCGGTAGCGCCTTATTGATTTGTAATAGCAATGCTAAGTTTTCCCATTTTTTCCCTCTTTCTCCCTCATATCCCACTCTTTTTTAAAAAATAATAGCCTATGTCCGTCTCCTGGTTCCCAACTATCTCTGTACCAAAATTCATCAAAATCGGTTTAGCCATTAAAGCGTGAAGAGGTAACAAACAAACAAACAAACAAACTCACTTTCGCTTTTATAATATTAGTAAGGATGTCACAAGTTTGTAGGGAACCCTTGGTGCGCGAGTCTGTCTCGCTCTTAGCTGTTTTTTTTAAATACATAGATATTTCGCATACAGAATCAGGAACATTTATTATCCCAACACTTACAAATTTACAACGGCTAACCTTTTTTTTGTCTTCAGTAAATACCCGGACCAGACCATAGATACCCGATATGTTCCAAGCAACACTTGTTATTAATTAATTAAACTTGTGGTTTTCCTCGCAATGTTTTCTTTTACGGGAATCTAGTGATAAGCTGCTACGTACGTCAACCAGCCGAACTATTCAAATCCAATTTATGTGGAACTCTCATTGTATGAGAAATCTATACAAAGTAAAGCCAGGTTATACTGTAAATGTAAATATAATTTATAAATAACACATTTCTTTCAGCTTTATGTCTGAATAAATCAGACAGCATAAAGTCGTTCAAATAAATAAAAAAAGGAAATAAAATAATAAAAACACACAACACTTTTAAAATAGCAGTTAAATTAAATAAAAATAATATGCAGACAGCAATAAACAGATTGTATGGCTTGACGTGTCGCCGTGTACGTCTGCTCCAGGATTTTAGGTAACTACGTGGGGTCTATGAATTGTATGAAAATTATTGAATTTCCGACCGCACAATATAGTTTATTGCTAGAGAAAAAAACGCGAAAAACCTAACAGATATATGAGGATTCTTTGAATCATGATAATGTAGTATTTGTCATCATCGATGGAAACTATCATGGTCTATTTTTAATTATTACTAACAAATATTCACTGTGTTATTTCGTCTACCCAAGGACTACTACAAATTCGAAAGAAAAAAAAATGAACATGTATCCGTCATGCGTCATAATAATGAGTAATATTGATATTTTTTTAATTACACAAATGTTCATTCAAAAAAAAACTTACGAATGTATAGTGAGCGTTGGTGTAAAACGACAATAATCAATCCACAATTACAATAATTATAGAAATTGTGTTTGGAAAACCACAGCCAATTACAGGTAATCTTGCTTGGAAGTATAATTTGGTTTAATCAAATCAAATTTTATTTCAGAATTATTTCCATACTAGCTTTCGCCCGCGGGTTCGCTCGCGTTAAATTCGGTATAACACACCAAGCAGACCTACAGTTTTTGCTCTTGCGCCTGATTGATTTGTAATAGCAACGCTAAGTTTTCCTTTTTCTTCCCTCGTTCTCCCTCATATCCCACTTTTTTTTAATAAAAATTAGCCTATGTCCGTCTCCTGGTTCCCAACTATCTCTGTACCAAAATTCATCAAAATCAGTTTAGCCATTAAAGCGTGAAGAGGTAACAAACAAACAAACTCACTTTCGCTTTTATAATTTTAAGTAAGGATGTTCTTAGCCTAGACGTATCCTTATCCTTACTTATATTATAAAAGCGAAAGTGAGTTTGTTTGTTACGTCTTCACGCCTTAATGGCTAAACCGATTTTGATGAATTTTGGTACAGAGATAGTTGGGACTCTGGAGACGGACATAGGCTAACTTTAAAAAAAAAAGTGAGAAATGAGGGAGAAAGAGGGTAAAAAAGGGAAAACTTAGCATTGCTATTACAATAAATAAGGCGCAAGAGCAAAAACTACAGGTAGCAGGTACCTGCAAATCAGGAAAGGGGAACTGCGATACCCCGAATTTAACGCGAGCGAAGCCGCGGGCAAAAGCTAGTAAATAATAAAAACAAGAATTTATATTACATTAACAACAATAATAATGCTATGACTACAAGATGTGCGCAATTTAAACCAGAAGAATAATAAAACTAAGCAATTCGTCGTTTTGTCATTTACGTGTATAATGCAAATGTCAATTAAGAGACCTACATACCATACAAATTTAATCTCACTGTCGATAGAGTACATAACTCGTTCACAGATGCATAAATCTGCCTCAAAAATGAAAAATGCAAACTTTAACATCCTGCGTTGAGCAATATAGAAGTTAAGGAGAAATTGCTCTTTGAAATTCTTTTCGAGGTCGTAATCTAAATATTCCTTTCTATCTAGAAGTATTATCTTTGTACTAAATCTTGGTTACTCTTTTCTACTTAGATATTTTAAAATGTTTCTCAGAATTTTATGGAAGCAAAAGGTAGACACATAATCGTAAACCTTACTAGCGCTAACGCTTTCATATTTGGAACAACAAAATACCGCAACTTGTCTATGATTTGCATACTAGCTAAAAAGGTTTATTTTATTTAGCTAGAGCCTCTGAAATATAATCAATCTGTAAACATTTTAAAAAACAATTATTCCCCAAATAAATTAAACAAAATTTCGTCTTATTACTTTAAAAATGTTGAATAATAATTTAATTATCCAATTAAAACGCGCATTAATGGACTCTTTGGTATAACGACCCATAACATAAGCAAAATTATAACACCTGTATTTAATAAAGTTGGCATTTTTGGAGCTCGGTTTACGGGGCTATATTAATAAAAACAAATAAATATTATACGGAGGGAACAATGGAGAAAATAGAGTACCTTTAAAATTTTATGGTCAATAGGCGTTGTGAATATAATTAAATATGCTACAAGTTGTGACACTTTAGAATTAAATAAGTCAAGAAGTTACTAGGTACTAACTAATACGTTTGTAAAATGGAAGTGCCTAAGACACAACCCTGTTTTTTATTAAAGCATAACAAAACCCAAAGCCCGGGTTTTCTATGCTCACAAAAAATACTGAGGCCAACAAGAACATCATAGAATATTTTAGTCATATGTACTAAAAGTAATATCCCAGATTACAACATATACTAAGCACTTTGATAAGAAAATATTTTTTTTATAAACAAAATACATTATTCACTGAAAAACAGAAAAAATAACGTAAAAACTTACTTTTTCTTCGATCTATCTAGTGCGCACTGTATGTAGTGTAATAATTTGTAATTGTTAGTAAATTGAATACAACCTAAACCATTTCTTTAAATGTTCACTGATGAAGAATCCATTATCTCTTTGTTTGCACTCCCTCAAACTGAAAAGTTTTGCTTTCGTACAAAATTCGAATACAAGGCAATATAGACTATCAATATAATTTGAAAACACTCAAATACAAAGCACACCAGTGCTTCTTAATGCACATAAAAATAGTGGAATATACATATATAGTGACACTATCTGCCCTCAGGCGTCTTTAATTACTTCCTTACCTTTCTAGGTTTCTAGGTTGACGCGTCACTATGACGCAAAACGTCAAAGCTGAGAAAGACTTTGGCCTGAAGACTTAAATAACACAACGATTTAGAAACGGAATGATTAAAGAAAGCTAACCGTCTCTTTGACTATTGTGGGCTATTTATCTGCTGCGGGCTTTTTGAGTGGATTATGATTTTAAATAATATTCCAGGAATTTGTTACTTATTAACTCAACTTCATTGTAAATGAGTAGTCTTTCTTTGTTTTTCCGACGATTACTTTCTTGATTTTCTTTTCTGGTTTGCAACTGATATTATTCTTTATTTAATTTTTAGGGTTCCGTACCTCAAAAGGATAAAACGGAACCCTTATTGAATCATTTTGTTGTCCGACTATCTGTCTGTCAAGACCCTTTATCTTGGGAACGCGTGAAGCTATCGAGTTGAAATTAAATCCAAATACATACTCAAGTCTGTGGTCCCTTGAAGCTGTGAAAAACAATCCTAAATCTAAACCTACGCAGTCAAATATGACCGTTTATATCGCAAGTTTGTACGGAACCCTCGGTGCGCGAGTCCGATTCGCACTAAGCCGGTTTATTTTTGGAATTAGAATTACTTTTTTTACCGAAAATATTTGGCCTGCGGCCGTTTTGCGTGGTTTTTAATATAAGGGTTGATTTCCTTTGATACTGAATTGTACCCACTTTTTGTTTACACTGACTTAATAAATCCTTTTCAATTAGTATTTAGCCTCAAAAATGTTTATTTGATTCATAACATAATATTATACGCATCTGTACTTAACGTAATTAAATTAAAAAACAAGAGGAAAAAAACAAAACAAAATAAAGTACTTAAATGAGAACGTTTTGAAATCGCGTTTTATGGTAGCGAAGTTGATTTTGAGGCAAAAGATTGTGATCTTGTAAGGAACGCATGTGCATAGCCTCAAAGAGATGTGTTGAAACAGAGGGGCCTGCCTGGGCCACCGCCTGCCGGGGTCGCGGGTTGTTCAAAAGAGATATCGCCGCCCGGAACATAAAAGGCAAAAAAGGAACATGGGTGGGTTTTAGTCAGTACAAGTCTGACACTCCCCCCCCCCTGCTCCGCCCAGATCCGGGGAATATTTTGATGAGTTCCAACCGCAAATAAGGCATGTACTTATGTAGAATCCTGTTTAACATAGACACTACCTTTCTCACTTACGGAAGTTCGCCAATTCATTAACCGGCTAAGACTACTCATCAACCGGCTAAAGCCCCGTTCCAATAAACAAAAACGAGTCGTTTTGCTTACGGATAGTAAGATTTTGACATAAGTCTCATAGAACTTATGTCAAAATACTACCATCCGTAAGCAAAACGAGTCGTTTTTGTTTATTGGAACGGGGCATTAGACTACTCATCAACCGGATAAGACTACTAATCACAATTACCTACGTTTTTGAAAATCGTTTTGGTATGAGTCACTTTGATTTTTTGTTTTTAAGAACGTGACACATCTGAGCTACCTTTTTGGAATTCATTCATCACTTGTTTGATTAACATAATGTTGAATCATGTGCCAAATGATGTGATTCTGCATAATGCCCTTCATTTGGCTCAAGTCACCTTTGGACTTCGTGTCTCCACTACGTGACTACTGAAATCGGTTTCCTGCAAATGTAAGTTCGATTCGATCTAGATAAAATGTCGACATCGTTCGGTGCTCTTAGCTTTTTCTTTTTACCTCCATTTTAGGTTCCATGCTATTTTATTTTTTCGATGGAAAATCATTGAATAAATTTTCCCGCTCTGGGCGTAGTAGAAGGAGGAAGTGTCAGACTTTTACTGACTAAAACCCATCTATGTTCCTTCGTTTGCCCTGTTTTGTTCCGGGACCGCGGTAGCTCTTTCGAGCAACCCGCAATGTCGGCAGGGCAAGCTTCCTTGTTATTAAAGTAGCGTCATAAACTGCATAATTTATAGATATCATTATTGAATAAAAACAAGAAGTCACGACATCGACATTTTTTGATCTTTGAACACGATCCATTAATCTGACAAATGCTAATTTATTTTATTGTTTAACATATTATCCGGGTATTGCCCAGTCAATTAACAAACTAAAAAAAGACAAAATCTATTCGGTCGGTTGGGCACAAACCTGTTATTTTTCATACAAAAGAAAAGTTCCTTCAAGATGTTCCGCTAAGCAGATCCGGTTGTAGCAATTTGTAAATGCTTGCCGTTTAAAGTATAGGGGTGACATCACATCTCAAGAAAACAACCGCCTGTGTATGTGAGTATATATACACCTACTTGTGTACATACTAAAAGGTTTACGTGCTCACAAGCCTGTTTACGGCCACAACCTTTATTATAATGTAGAGCATCCAACATAATGGTATCGCATTCGTTTTATACTTGTAACTTGAATATATTGTTATTTTACACACAAACTGCGATAACGTACTCACAGAGAGATTACAGGGCTACCCGTATTGTGAAATTGTAGAACCGACGTTGAGCGTGTTTTGTTTTGTTTCGAGGTTAGCCAAATGCAATTTTAGGGGACCGTGTGTTTGATAATTTCATTTGATACGTCTCGTCGAGTAGCTGTGTGAAAATGAGTTGAATTATACCGTGTTTGTAAAAAGCTTTTGTTTGTTTAGGAAATACAAAAAAATACTTTTGAGCGTATAAAAAAATCAGAGAACCAAATGCTGTAGGTATTAACATGAACTCTAAAAACTTTTTTGGGAAGTCGCGTAAAAAATAAACAAACACCATCTTGTTCAAATTGCAATATCTAAATAAAAAAACACAATGGCGCTCTCTAAGAGCGGGTTGATAAGAGAAAAACACATTTTCTTGTGTTAACAAGGGGCACGAGGCCTTACAGGAACTGTGTGGCGCAGAAATGTGTGGAGAAATATTTTTGTTGGGCCGATATCTCTATGTCGGGGAGGGAAGGAAGGTGCCTGATGGCTCGCTTCAAGCGTCATTTTCTCACTATACAATATGTTGATTTGCATCCTCGTCAAAATTTAGGAGGTGCTAGTAAAAGTCATAAATAATCAATGAAAATTACGGTACCTGATCAATAATATATACGGCGCTTTTATGATCTGTCTCTGTGTGTTTAAATTTAACAGTATTACAGAATATTTCACTTCAAAAGTAGAGAATCACCTACAGAACACACAGAACAGTGTGCGTGAGCGTCGGCGCATACGTATCATACAGCGGCATGCACGCACCTGTGTGCACTTACCGATTTCTGAAAATACGAAAAAAGTAAAAAAAAAAAACCTACTTATTTTATTATCGATTCGGGTCGAGAATCATTAGCATAGTTACGTCCTTGAATTTGACGAGGATGCAAAACAACACGCTGTATAAAGAATTGATGAGGTGCCCCAGAAATGTTATAGGCAAAGTATGGGGTGCACTAAGGCGATAGATTGGCGACGTCACAAAAGCCCCCAAAGTCTGACAATCATTCTTACCAAGGGTTGCCGTAAATGTCCTGTAAATGGGTCGTGGAGCTCAGATGGGCTGTCACTCCATGTAATATACTGGTATTCAGCAGACTCCGGTTAAACTGCAAAACTAACCTCACTTTATTTGGCCAAAGGCAGCGTGAGAGTGGTGTTTTATAAAG
Organism: Ochropleura plecta; assembly: GCA_905475445.1. Taxonomy (NCBI): domain Eukaryota; kingdom Metazoa; phylum Arthropoda; class Insecta; order Lepidoptera; family Noctuidae; genus Ochropleura; species Ochropleura plecta. The sequence goes on along the minus strand of FR997731.1, from coordinate 10,851,998 downwards.
AAGGCATTATAATATATTGAATTATAGCTTTTGCCCGCGGCTTCGCTCGGGTTAAATTCGGGGTAACACAGTTCCCCTTTCCTGATTTGCAGGTACCTGCTACCAGTAGTTTTTGCCCTTGTGCCTTATATATTTATTGTAATAGCAATGCTAAGTTTTCCCTTTTCTTCCCTCTTTCTCCCTCATTTCTCACTTTAAAAAAAAAGTTATATATAATATGCCTATGTCCGTCTCCTGGTTCCCAACTATCTCTGTACCAAAATTCATTAAAATCGGTTTAGCCATTAAAGCGTGAAGAGGTAACAAACAAACTCACTTCCCTAGATCACTAACCTTATTTTACAACGCTTATTACTAACCTTCGTCGTTTCGGCTACGCCATGTAAAAGGGAGGCTTGTAAGGGTTTATGAAATAAAATATTTAGGTATGTTTTATTTATTTATTACAATAATCATTTGTTAACATAGATATAAGTTTTTTATTTACTAAAATCACATTTTAATTACTTTGACAGTCTTTTAATTGAGACCCGAAAATTTTCCTCTCTTAAACAATTTAGTTTTTTAAATGTTAAAATCTTACTAACTAAAACGAACAAAGACTCAAAAAATCATTAAAATATTAAAATTAAGAAATAAAATCAACAAAAGAAAGAAACATTATATAAAAAAACTATTAATTAATGCATTTGTGACAAATATCAAGTTTGTGTTCGCCACACAAGGATTTGTTGCACTTAGTGCAACAACTCTTGGTCATTCTTCGCCTTGCGGAGGGGCAAATTGCACAAATTTTTCTTTTTTTGGCGATAGGAAGACTAACTGCATCTTCTCTTTGATCAGTCTCATGTGAAGTGGAACTACTGGTTCCAGGCATATTTAAAATTGATGTTATTGAGTCCCGGAGCCCCGTTTGAAGAGTCGGAATTTTTAATCTTTTTTGCATGTGCGGCTCGACTAGTTTTTGATGCAGTTTTTTTAAATACTCTCGCCTTGATAAAGGTTTTTTATTATCCTCTAAAGTGTTGGTTACATATATGACATAACTATTTATAAATGCAATGTTTAGGATTCCGTAAAAACACATAAAGGCCAACGTCGAGTTTTTCTACTGCAAGAAGCGAGAGAACACATTTGGTCCAAGGTATCTACTCCGCCCTTGGATTGATTGTAAAACTCGACCATAGTGGGCTTTTTGGTCTTCTCATCAATTGTGCCTTCTTCATCACAAGTCGATAATAAGAATATTGTCTTTTGGGGCTTTGGCTTGTATGAAAGTAATGTCAGTTCCTTGTCATAACAGAAAATAGCTGTTCCTGTCTTCCGGGTACGGTCGTGCTGTAATTGCGTCGGTATCTCCCTTTTGTTAGCACGGAGAGTCCCAACCAAAGTCAATTTATATGGTTCTTTTACTAAACTTTTGGCGAGTGGTACCGAAGTGAACCAGTTGTCCATGGTTATATTCCTATTTGTGCCGTGCACAGTCCGTGTCAATTTTTTGACATAATATTCGCCAAGTGGCAATCCATCAGTTTTAGTAAAAGAACCTAGGTAGGGCTCAGCATCCACCATATACTTTGTAGAATTGTCTACCAACATTACAATTTTCACACCATATTTATTGGGTTTATTTGGAATATAAATTCTAAAAGGGCATCTGCCTCTGAAACCCAGTAACTGTTCATCAATGGTAAGGTAGCAACTGGGTTTATAGTTCTCTTGACATGCAGTTATAAAAAGATCCCAAATATCTCGAACAGGGGCAAACACATCAGTCAATCTTCGCTGTTCGCGCGTAGACTTATCGTCAAATCTAAGGCAGTTTATAAGAAAATCAAATCTCTCATTAGACATAGTACTTCGGTATCGATTGCCACAAAAGGTAACATCAAATAGCTCCCTTGATGGTAAATGATTATCTTTCATGGCTGCAGATAACGTAAGGATTCCGATCAGAGCTCTTATTTCATCTGAATCTGTCGGTCTGTGGGTGGCTTTTACATCCTTGTATTTAACGCATTTTATTGCAATCTCAGCATTTGTGTGGGTTACTATTATATCAATCATACTAACATTTACAAAAAATAAAAAGCAAGAAAGCGGATCCAGTTCGTTTTTACAATTACGTGAGGGACCAGGTCTAATATGAACAATATTTCTTGAGGCTGTTCGGCTCCGTGAACTCGGTTTCACTGATGACCATTTGTGTTTGTCTTTTCCGCGAAGAATATTACTTGTTGGTGTAATAATAAATTCGTGTGGCTGACCTGAAGTACTAGGTAACTGGTGTTCAGTTGATGAAGATGTACTTGCCCCGATGTCTTCAGTCAAAGGTGGTTGTTCAGTCACAGAAAAAATCTCTTCCTCACCGTCTGATTCATAAGCGGGATCAGCCTCAAGGTGGTCTTCTTTCTCACTCTCAGAGCAGTTTTCTTCGTCGCTGTTATTATCAAATAACAGCTGACGAATCGTATCTTAAATAAAAATATATTCAAATAAAAATAGAGTACGTACTTATTTCTATGTAGGCAAATTAAGTACAAAGTTTACAAAACACCGAAATAATTAAAACACGAAAAAATAATAAAAAATAATTCTGCAAGAATAATATGTTACTACGTTAATACTAACCTTCGTCGATTTGACGACTCATGGTGGCTGGAACGGCGAGCACAGGGCTACTACACAAAAAACACACCCGTGCGCCGCGCGAGCTGCGGGTCGACTGAGATTAGCTGGAATTTGAAAAGCGTACGACGACGCAGTCAAAATTTATACCACTTTTTTTAAATCCCCGTCGTCGTTTTGACGAAGGTTAGTGATCTAGGGTTAAAAATCATCAAATAACTTCCCCCGCTCTGGGCGGAGCGGGGGGGGGGAGTGTCAGACTTTTACTGACTAAAACCCACCCATGTTCCTTCTATTGCCCTTTATGTTCCGGGGCCGCGGTATCTCTTTCGAACAACCCGCAACCCCGGAAAAAGTACATTTGAATTGCAAAAGTCACACTGGTGCTTGCCTGGATTTGAACCCACAACCTCATGCATGAGAGGCGAGGTCTTAACCCCTGGGACATCACGATTTATATCATATCATTATATTGAATCTACTAGAGCAGATAAACTTTACAATGAGTATGTTACTAACCGACCGATGCCTAAGTACAAGAGTTGAGCAAACCATTACTTTTAAATTCGCTCTAGAAATAGGACTTTAGTGTGTGTAAGACATAAAATAGCTTCCTGTTACTCAACCCACTTAAATCCAGGTTTTTATTACCCTTTCACGAGGTTTCTACCCCAGCAGTAATATGTTGTGATAAATTCACGTGAGCGAATTAAATTTTTAAATTTCGTTTCCATTTCTCTACCACATAGCGCTCCTGGTTTACGAAAAGGGTTATAAAGTTTAAAACATCCGAGGAATTAAAAAATCAACGTGTAAAACCTCGATGCTTGTTTCAACCCTAGAATTTTTAAGTATGACTCATCTGCATGGTAATAATCAAAGCTGTATTTGCAAACATTTTCTCGTTTCTATCCGTTCATAAATGTATTTATCGTGACTGTAACGATATCTTAAACCGTGATCTGTTCCTTCGTTTTTTCGTGTTTGGCTAGTTGTTTAATTAACACTTTCGGAAACTATTATATTGATAGGTACATTGTTTTTTTTATTGCTGCACCTGTATGAGGCAAGAGACAAACACTAAAAAAACCAACATAGACAATCACTTCTGGAAACAATGAATTTTAGAAATAGCCAGACTGCATATTATTATCCAATCTCTAGCTAGAAGAAGTACAAGCAAAAAAAAAGAAACGTAAAGTAGAAAACAGAAAAATAAAAACTCATAAGCGCAACTTGTGACATATACTCGTAACTAAGCACAGCCGAAAACTCAATGAAGAGTTTTCTTGGCACACTGCGCATTCCCAGCCGTCGTAGCCGTAATGACAGAAAATCAATGAAGTTGGACCTCCAAACAATATTGCCACTTGAAGAGACAGTCAAGTGTCCAATTCTCTCCCATTTCTCTTCATCGGCTTTACTTCAAATCGTTTTCCGTCTCATAAGATCACTAATGAATCTTCTTGTAATTTGGCGAAGGCTGGTTCTTTTTATGACTGCCAAGTTCGTAATAGGTACACTAACTAAGGCACTTCCCGCTTAGATTTGTTGCGTGATAAAAATAAGTTCGCCTTTATTCAGGACGATGAAACACTTAATTCGTTTATTTGTTCTGTTTCTTTTATGATAGACTTACTCATTGGTATGAAAGGTAGTGCATACATGTCTTATTCAAGGACTTACGGCATCAAACAAGATATTTGGCAACGAACCTTGCCAGTTCATTGGCCATCGACGAGTTCGTTTGACGAAAAGAGAGAGGATCAAGATGAAAGTAGATAAATTGTGACGCATACATTTTCTTATTTGGTATTGCCAGCATTTATTCTCGTTCAGAAAAGGTTGCAGCTTATTTAGAAAGCAAGAAGTTTGTGTTTATATTCTTGTTTCTGTTTATATTTTGTGAATCGAGTGAGGAAAACAATCGAATTCCATTTTTCGTTACTTTTTCCATGGACTTTTATTTCAGAATTTAATCGAAATTCGAATCACATAAAATAATACTTAAACATCAAAATAAATAATAAAAATCCGGTTGGAGTTCCATAAGCAAAATACCGGGAAAAATATTACTCGTACATTTCATTCTATGAGGGTTGTACGTCGAATTTATAAAATGCCTGTTATGCAACTGTAATAAAAATAATAAAACTTCACTGCTTCATATCACAACATTGGAACTAATTACGATGTGAAAGTGAATGCTAAGGAAAAACAACATTAACAAGCTAGATGATTTATTAAGGGCAAAACGAAACTGAACACGAGATTCATGAATACGGATATTTTTTGTTTTAATTTTTTGTACTTCGTACCTATCACAGATCGCAAGCTTGAAGACTAGTAAAAAATAAAGGAAGACAAGATTTATTTTTCTATCTAGTAATTTGATATTCGTTCGACGCGTCTGGATTCTGTATGATGTATTCAAATGTAGTAAATTGAGTTTATGCATATTCGCACAAGATATATTGTTTTATTTATGAGACTTAAGATTATTCCAAGAACACTCGTATTAAGACATGAATAAATGTCTTTTAGTATTTTATTATTTCCTTTATTTACTACTCTTACTTATTATTTTATATAGTATGTATATTAAAAAAAACATTAAAACAATAGTACACTAGTGGCATCGGGAACATAGTTCGAGGCTTGAGAGAGAAGTTATTCAATTAATTAATGTTTATTATTATTTTTGCAATTATTTGATGATTAATAAGTTGTCTCTTAAAACCGATCCTTACTCATTTATCCTGATAAAGACTTCGATCAAAAATGTACATTATTGTTCGAAGGATAAAGACGAAACTTACTTTGCGTGTTAGTACATGTGAAGATTTTTTTCAAACGACCTTCATGCTCCTTTTGTTTGAACATATTGATACTGCTAAACTTTTAAAATCTTTAAGCACCCGTTTTAAATTCAACCCCAAACAATTCGGGGAATAATCAAATTTGAAATTGTAGATAGAATTTTGACATCTACCGAAATCTCCTAGGCCAGCAACTCTGAACAAAGTTGAGCCACTTTGATCCGTATAATCAAAATCCTATTAAAATATTACAGTGTAATCACGCTGGGCTACAACAAACTAGTACGAAGTCTTATTTCAACCTAGTTTGTTGCTAATTTGACGATACGGAAGTTATGGAACATTTAGCTAACCAGAGGTCGAAGCATGGCTGCGCGGGGTAAACGTAACGTCAAAATGTTGATATTAAATAGAACTAGCTTTTGCCGGCGGCTTCGTTCTCGTTAAATTCGGGGTATCACAGTTCTCCTTTCCTGATTTGCAGGTACCTGCTACCTGTTGTTTTGCCCTTGCGCCTTATTTATTGTAATAGCAAAGCTAAGTTTAAGTCCCTTTTCTTCCCTCTTTCTTCCTCATTTCTCAAAAAAAATGTTTATGTCCGTCTCCAGGGTCCGAACTATCTCTGTACCAAAACTCATCAAAATCGGTTTAGCCATTAATTTATTATAGCCAAGGCGTGAAGACGTAACAAATAAACAAACTCACTTTCGCTTTTATAATATTATTAAGGATTTGTTGATTACTATAATATTTTGATAACTGTTCCGTTGGTCTTGCGGTCGCAAGGGCGAGTGCTGAGCACGGAGTCCTGGGTTCGATTACTGGGTCGGGCAAAAAGTCATATAGGGTTTCCATTAGGAATTTTACATGATCAGCCCAGAGTTTAGAGGACGTCTTGTGACAACAGACAGTGTCGACGACGTATTACTTGCTAAAAACGGACTGTCAGACTTTTGGGCTTCTGACTTCCCGTAACAGTAGGTAATTCTGAAAACCAACCTAACTAAGGGTCGTCTATCCGATATCGTTTTACCCAGTTAAGGCTGCGGTCAGACAAGCAGTCACATCATGTAAAGTATTTGAATTCAGCTACGTCATGTTAAACTAAAAGCTGATCGCTGAAAGCTGACACTGATGTTTCAGATGATTGATAAAAGTAGACTGGAAGGCTGATGGGTAACACTTTTATATGAGATTAATTTCATACAATAGGGCTTTAGGTACCCTATAGTCGGCGCTAAGCTTTTGTCTGGAAATTGCTTACAGACTTTTTTCATAATGCTTATGAAATGTCTAGCTAACGACTGACAAGGGAAATTCATATTGTGTGATTAAATATTCTAGAAGCTAAACCCAAAAATATCCTGACGTTATTTGTTTGTGAGTTATTTCAAGATGCCAGAGTTAACTTGTTATTTTAATTAAGCGTTTACTTAAATTCTAACCGATCTTTTTATAGCTTTATAAAACACTAGCTTTCACCCGCGACTTCGTCCGCGTGGCTTAGTAACTTTGGGCTAACGCTAACTTTAACCCGCGTGATAATCGAAAAAAAAAATATTTCTCACCTTTTCTTCCCTCTTTCTCCCTTTTTCTCACTTTTTTTAATCCATGTCAGAATCGGTTTAGCCATTTAGGCGTGAAGATGTAACGAACAAACTCCCTTTCGCTTTTATAAAATTAGTAAGGATTTTCATGTTTGGATTTCAAGTTTACTCTTCGTTTATTTTAACTTTACTACTTTTATCTTGTTTATGTATTTAAATATTTATAATCAGTAATCATAACCATGAAATTGGAATCGAATTACAGTTAACTTATAGGCTACCCTATTTGATTCACCCTATAGGCTACCCTATTTGAACGCAGATATCACTTCACCGCGCCCGTAGCGTGTTTCAGTCCGAATTCATAGTCAAGGAAATGCTTTAGAAACTGTGATAGCACCTGTCCATTATGTTAGCCTGGTAGGCGTGCTAAGGCATGGAGGTGAGGAAATTAGAAGACGAGGGGGGAGGGGGGGGGAGGGGGGGGTGCATTTTCTGGTGGGTTCCTCTTTACTGTTCTACGAGGTTTAGTTTCAAGATGTTTGCCATTTAACTAGTCTAAATGGTGACTGACTATTTGTTGTGGGACACGGTGGATTTTAAACGAACTAAGATGCACAGATACCAGGGCAGAGCTGATTGTAAAAGTACTTTTTCGAACGGTATTTTTTACTAAGCTTTTAGTGAACAATCTTTGTAAATAAATTTTATTTCAAAAGTTAGGCATTATAAGTTATTGCTAGTGTATTTTTATTTATAGAAAACCTTACTTTGTCATTTCCTTTTATGGAATAGAATTATATAAGTATGTATATCAGTTGTCTGGTTACCTTAACACAAGCTCTGCTTAGCTTGGGATCAGATAGCCATGTGTGAGTTGTCCCAAGATATTTATTTTTTTCTTGCTTAATATTTACGGGTACACCGTAGGTTTTTATTTGTTTATGTTACAATTTGTGTACACACAGTAGACAAAACAGTAAAAAACACTAAAAAAAAAAAAGGTTAAAAAAAGTATCTCTACAACCTAACACATATCTGTCTACAGCCAAACTGAGTGAAAGAACATTACCTGTCCTCTCAATCTTAATTTATGAATATATATTTAAGCATTATGTATTAATACAAATATCTATTAATATTTACTTATATGTGTAAGTTTATAACAGGCTAAGGCACACACACCTATTTTTTCTTATACGAGAGCATAAGAAAAATATGTGTGTTATCGTCTATATTTCGTTCTCATATCTCCTTTCGCAGGTGTCCTGGCAGTTTTTTTTAAGAAATAAGCAGTACCTTTGTACTGCTTATTAAATAAAATAAGAAAAAGTAAAGTGTTTTTTACTGTTTTGTCTACTGTGTGTACACAAATTGTAACATAAACAAATAAAAACCTACGGTGTACCTACGTAAATATTAAGCAAGAAAATAATAAATAAATAAATATCTTGGGACAACTCACACACGGCTATCTGATCCCAAGCTAAGCAGAGCTTGTGTTAAGGTAACCAGACAACTGATATACATACTTATATAATTTATAAATACATACATATTATAGATAAATCACACCCAGACACAGAACAAACAATCATGCTCATCACACAAAGTTTGTCCTGGGTGGGAATCGAACCCACGACCTCCGGCTCAGCAGTCAGGGCCACTAACCACTAGACCAACAGGCCCGTCTAACAAAAAATTCCGTTTAAAATAAACGAAAGAATAATATTACGATAACTATTTCGTTTATTTATAGTTAATAACTGTTACCAGTTAAATAACATTGATCGAATAAAAATTTAACCAAAGAAGGACTACTACTTATAGTATATAATTATAAATCTTGACAACTTAAATTCCTGTAAATAAGAAAACTTAGATGAACAAAACATAAACTTCTTTGTTAACATTTTTTATACTCAACACGGGATCAAACGTCGGCCCAGATATATCGGGGTGTTACGCTGTAACAGCAAGCACTCTGTCAAGCCTTACAGATTTAGTGATCCGTCGGGATGTCGCTCTTACGTGTCGAAATGGCCATCGATAGGAATTTTCTTTGCGTACAGATTGGGAAAATGTAAAATGGTGATCGGTAGTTGGGCAATGGGTGGACGGGGAATCAGGTAACGTTGTTTGAAAACATTTCAAGTTTCTTGTTAGAAAGTAATTTAGTTGGATGACTTCTAAATAAAGGTTCCAGACCTCTCTTTAAGGTGGATGGGTTGCGGGTTGTTGAAAGAAAATTCGCGGTCCCGGAATACAAAGGGCAAAAGAAGGAACATGGATGAGTTTTAGCCAGTAAAAGTCTGACACTCCCCCCGCTCCGAAAAATACCAGGGTAACCAGGGTAATTCAAATTTTATTTTTTTGAAATTTGTGGGTCGGTGTAAGGCCTTTTTTTATTTGGGGTGGGAAATTATCAAATAACTTCCCCCGCTCTGGGTAGAGCGGGGAGAAGTGTCAGACTTGTACTGACTAAAACCCACCCATGTTACTTCCATTGCCCTTTATGTTCCGGGGCTGCGGTGTCTCTTTCGAACAACCCGCAACTAAAAGAGGATCTTACCAATCAGTGGGTGAATCATTTTAGTTCCAATAGTCACACTAGGAATTTCTCTTGTATTGTGAGCGCGTTTACAAACATTTAAACTCCATACACAAACAGCCAGACTCCGAACAACTATCTGTAGCCCATACAAATATTTGTTCCGTGCGGGGATCGAACCCGCAACACGCAGCGCAGCAGTCGAACGCTCTGCCACTGCGCCAACCGTGTCGTACTAGCTGGGTAATACTGGTTTTCAGCTGTATCCGGTAAGACTGGAAGCCGATCCTAGTATAGTTGGGAAGAGGCCAGGCAGATGATGATGACACGATATTGCTCGTGACTGTACATGAAGGCCATTAAATATTTTGCCTTCTTTTAATGTAACGTTAATTCGTTCTGAACACGATACACGACCATCATCAAGCATTAAACGATTTTACCAGACACGAATAAATTGCATATTAAAGGCTTTAATTATGCGGATCAGTAATGAATCACGGTGGATCAGAGCACGATTATATCAGCGTCATTTATTTTTTGAGGTTATCAGACAAGGGTGCTCACGTTTGACAGCCTTTTAAACGAGTTCCAAATGATTTAGAATTCATTTATTTTTCGTCGATGACGTTGCATAGTCTGAGAAATCCTAGGGTGAGGGTAGGATGACTCGCGGGTGTAAGCAGTCCATTTAACATAACTGACATTTTTATTTTGGCTTATATTTTTGAAAATGAAATGTTTAAGTGGATGGCGCTGGTTTACGAGATACAGGATCTGTCCTAGTTCGGCATCAGAGGATTCTATGTTAAAATCTTGATATTTAGACCTATTAATTGTGCAATGTGTTAATGTATAATTGTTTTAGTGAAATTAATATTTAGCTATTACTATATCGTTCTAATGCATGGCGATGCATGTTTCTCAGTTTTTTTTCTCAGTTTAGCGCTGCGAAAAGTCACCGTTCGCAATAGAAATTAAAACAAGGTTTTTTTCTACGTTCAAAATGTTTTCCATCCTAGAAAATTAACGAAATTTTGTGTGGGTGCAACCAGCACAGCTAGACATTTACGTGTCAATAAACGGACGGTGAAACGGAGTTCGTCTACGGTTTTATAAAAAAAGTTTAAGAAAGTGGGGCACGAGAATTGATTCTTAAAGCTGAAAGTAGAAGTCTCGTGGATTTAAAAAGATAAATGGTGATTTTTTGACTGAAGCGAAAAGTTTTTAAGTTCTTGTGGCAAAAAAGGTGTTTTCATAAAAAGAGGTACTTGAAAAGCTCTTAGTTATATTTGCCTTAATGAACTTACTGGCGAAAGCTGTCTAAAGTTTAAGTTTATTACACAGATCAGGCTTGCTAAATTGAGTTGAATGGGTCAAGTACCTATTACTTTAAAACTGTATCAGGTAGGAAGGAGATACCTGGGGAATTATCGAATCACGATTGATAATTGTTGAATCCACTATCAAACTTACATTTACATTGACTGCGTTGTTCTACGCGCTGCTAAGATAGAGCTTTTCCTTTGTACACTTCACTGGTCTGCACCAGTCCCAACTAGGAGGCTTAAAACTAAATGATGTCCACCCATCTGAAACAAAACATATGTTAAATTTAAAAGTACAAATTCGTAAATCCTTTTGGAATCGCATCATCAACGCTGTTTTATTGTACTTGTTTATTTAACGTTAATCCGACTCTTCCAAAAAGAATACCGCAAAAAGAGAAAATACTTGCAAATGCACTCGTAAAATGTCACGCAGCACGAGTGAGTTGGGTTCGCGTGTCCTCACAGATGTCAAAGGACTTTAACCACGTGTAGCTCAGCACGTAACGTTGCAAAAGCGTTGTACAATACTTTGCACATACCTTTGTTCAGATATTTGAGGCACGCGTGCCGAAAATGTTATTTTGTGTCCTTTGAGTATGACAGTGACAGCTAATTTATTTATGTTTCATTATGAATTATAGAACTTTATTTTAACTAAATTAGGATATAACTCTTATGAATAATAGGTTTCATTAATATTAGGCGATAGGTCATTCTTATTATTGATGTAATCTTTTTTTGGGCTAATTTAATTTCTATAAAAATATAAGATGTATCTCATCTACACTACTGAACGTCTAACGTTATGTAAACTCGCAGTATTCAAATAAAATTACAGTTGCTTAGCAGGAAGTTCTGCCAATATTATTCCCGACTAAATTCGATATTTCGAATGTTCTACGTATGTAATAGTTAACACGAAGTGAGAGTGACGTCAGATCTATCAAAGTCAGTGCTTTTGACAAGCTATTGCTCGACGGCGAATATGTTTGACGTTTGCTTTGAATTCGGAATTCAAACTGTGGTAGGCTTTGAAGATAACAAAGACATTCAAATACTCCTCATATCCCTCGTCCAACTTCTGTTAAATGTCTTCTTTCTTTTGTGTTTTCTCTTTTCTTGTTTTGTTATCCAACTACGTAAATTCATCGAAATTAATAAAATTAATTTGTAACTTTTTGGATCGTTTTTTTTTGACTTGAAGTCTGTGTTCTGTTTCTGTCATTCTGTCATAAATTGATAATCTAAATCTGCGCGCTTAGCGTTTGATAGTTTAGTACCAGTTTACACGTGTTGTTGGCAAAATTGTGGTATCTCTCGTCCACAAAAGCCATTAATGAAGAGTTTAAGTCGACATTCAAATATTTACGAATGATAAACGGGACAAGGCGAAGATAATCGTAGTCCAATACTTATTACTACTTGGTAACAGATCGTTGTCTAGTGTCACACGCTCACCAGTCAGATAGCAATCGTGTTAGGGATCAATATTTTTGTATGAAAATGTTTCCAATGTCGTCTCTATAAGTCTTTTAAATCTTTTGGTAAATTAATGATGAAGACATTGTATTCCTTGGTATGATGTGTTTTCCTAAATATGGTAAATGCATTGCTAACATTATTTATTATGATAAACTTTGTTAGAGGGCTTCAATAAAATTTTGACACGCAAAACCTTCGTTTTAAGAAAATAAAATAAAAGAAAAATCAGAACTGTTTGATAAAATAATATAATAATGTAGATACAACAATACCAACATAAACATTTTTCGATTTTATTTTGTTATCAAATAAACAAGATATCAGCAAAAAAACGAATCATTATTTTGTTTAGTGCACATGGTTAAAATTCAAGGGTAGGTCAGCAATATCATTACGGCGAAGCGGGGGGTGCTTGCGCATTAATGAGAATCGGCGCTGTACCAACAAATGAGGATTCGTTGGTTCAACACATTTTTAATTAAATTTTGTACGTGCATTGACTGGAATAGAATTTAATTTTTGGTAATATCATGGACAATTAATTTAGGAGCCCATGGCTAAATAAGCCCCTAGAGTCAACCTTCAGATTAAACCGCCCGCAGTAGCCTTATTTTTGGTTGTTAAATCATCGTATAACTTCCCGGAGGGAGTGTCAGTGCAGTAGTACTGACAAGATCCACCCATGTTCATTCTTTTGCCGGTTATCTCTTTCGAACAACCCACAACCCCGGCAGCCGGTGGCCCTGGCAGGCTCCTCTGCTTTGCTGGCATCTCTTTGATGCGCGCTTGGAACACGAACGCGTAGTCGACACTCACTGGACGAACGGTAAGCTACCTATTGCTCACTGACGCCGCGTTTGACTAATTAGATAGATAGATAGAATATTCTTTATTATGTACACCATACAAATGACAAGAATATCAATATACAACTTATAAATAGGGTGACACAATGGGCGGTATTATCGCTAAAAGCGATCTTTTCAAGACAACCTTTAGATGGATTTAAAGGAGGAGAGACAGTACTGTAAAAATAATTATTTTTTCTAATTTGACTATGTCGGTATAGATGGGGGAACAACCATCACACACCGAGTATTCTCTGTGTATCGGAAAGCATGTTGCTCCTGACTGTTACTTTTAGATCTCTGATAGTCGTTTCATGTAGTCAGTGACCGGAAAGACACTACGCACGGTACAATATTAACGAATTCGGTCAGACTGTGAAATCTCAGAACTAACTGAGTTAGTAAGGTTTGCTGTAAGAAAACCCAATTTTGGGTTAAGCTCGCCGTTGTACATAAGCTATACATTGTAATTTGTGTGTATATTAGTTTTGTGTGCAATAAAGAATAAGAATAGTACTAAGCAACTGCCTATTAGGCAGTCGCTTCAAGTAAAATACTGATATTCAGGTGCATACGGTCTGACGTTTGCTTTGAATTCGGAATTCAAACTGTGGTAGGCTTTGAAATTAACAAAGATATTCAAATATTTACAAATGATAGACCGGACACGATGAAGATAATCGTAGTACAATAGGTACATGTTATTACTTGGTAACAGATCCTTCAGTCGCTTCAAGTAAAATACTGATATTCAGGTACATACGGTTTGACTTGAAGTCGGTCCACTTTTCTTAGCCTTTTCCCTAAATAAAATATATTATTAATAATATAATTCATAATTGGGAAAAGGTTAGGCAGATGCTAATCACAGAAAATTAAATGTTTGGAACTCCCCAAACATAACTGCAATGAGTTCTCTATTAGCCTTTTTTGCGGATGCAAATCATCAAATAACTTCCCCCGCTTTTGGGGGGAGTATCAGACTTTTACTGACTAAAACCCACCCAGGTTCCTTCTTTTGCCCTTTATGTCTCCAAACCACGGTATTTCTTTCGAACAACCCCGCATTCTTTAATAGCCTTTTAAGAACAATGATTTGAATAGCTCACTCATTATCTAGATCAACATACTGTACTACTGTCACCAACGCTTAAAAATGCCTATTGTTCCTAAATCATCTACTAACCTGTTTCTATTAGAAATTTCTGAAATCGACATCGTGTGGAATCCGTTGGATTTTCAATTAGCCTGTTAGCCAAATCTCGTGCAATCATTCTGACCCGTGTATTTTACATTGCATTAAAAACATCCAACCCGAACCCTGTCTATTCTTATTTCAAAAGTATTCTTACTCTATTATCCTACTATAATATTGAAAATGCGAATGTGTGTGAGGATGGATGGATAGATGTATGGATGTTTGTTACTCTTTCACGTCAAAACGGCTGAACGGATCTTGATTAAATTTGGCACAAAGGTAGATTATAGTCTAGGATAATACATACTTTCTATTTCGATCATCATGCGGGCGAAGCCGCGGGCGCCAGCTAGTGTCAAATAAGATATTACGATTTTGTTGAAAAAAAAAGTCCAAATCAAGGCACTAACTTACCACGACGAAAAATAAAATTTGATCAATAAAACGTTTAATGTCAACACAACTTCATGAAAAGTTCCTTATCGCGAATATTGTAGATTCTTCTCCCGTCAAGGTTCCAGAAACATGTGTTTCAAAGAAAGTCAAGTGTTATATTAAACTTGATGAATAAGTTAAAGCTAATAGCGGCTTTGCGGAACAACTTTAGAACTACTGTGCGCGTTGGAATCCTGTTGAGCCTAGATTATTGTAAACTTCAGGTATTTATGTAGGTACTAGTTTAGACGCTAATCTATAATCAAACATAATTTTTTAGACTAGATATAGCTTTGGCTCCGTCTGTCGTAGATGTTCTAAGTTTTTCGAGATTGTTGGTACTCACGGCCTAATCGAATTCGCGCAGATGTTACTTCGTGATTGCGGCTAATGTCTATCCCTATACTTACACATCTTCATTGTGCATATATTTAATTGTAGCTGTCTTTATGTACTACATGAAGTGAAGCAGATAGAAACTGCAGATAGAATCCTCGGTTCGAATAAACAATTCTTTAGCAAAGAGCCTTGTTTTTCGGGTAATAAATCTTCAAATAACTTTCTCACTCCACAAGGGGAAAGTGTCAGAATTTTATTGACTAAAATCCATCTTCCTTTTTTGCCCTCTTATGAAGAACCCAGCAGGCAGTGGATAGCCACTGCCTGCTATTAGTGCTGCGTCAAAGTCAGCAAAGCAGAGGAAAGAAAGGCAAAGCAGAGGGGCCTGCCATAGGGCAGGCCCCTCTGCTTTGCTGACTTGACGCGCGCGTGGGATACGAGCGCCCCGTCGGCAGGGCCTGTCATCAAAAGACGGATGAACGGTGAGCTACCCATTGCTCACAGTCCACATATCCGCATCTACGGTGGCTGGGAGCCGTCCCGTGACGCCCGACGTCTGGAGCGTCTGCCGCGGCGGCTAGGTTGGTTTAAGGTACACTGCCTAAATCGTCCGGCCACCTAGCGCTTCGCTAGCATGACTGCTTCGCAGAAGGAGGTGACCGCTTCACACCCCCATGGATTGAACCAGAGCCGGACGCAAGAGGTCGTCGTCGCGGCCGATCATCTCTACGAAGACATGGCGGTGGAGCACCGCCCAAGCAGGGCAGACCGCCACAGTATGCTCCTCCGTGTCGTCCGGGTAGGAGAGAGCCTCACTACATATTTTCAAAGAACGCGGAAGGCATATAACTAGAACTTTTAATACAGCTTGAGGTCTAAATACATTTCTAGCAATGGACTGTAAACGGCTGAATAGGTTTATTGACTGATTTAAATTTCTGTCTTATTTTATAAAAGGCTGATTTAAACATTTAAAAAAATAGACAAATTTTTAATTACACACTTCACTTTTATGATGATTGAACAAATTTCAACGATAAAACTTTGGAAATTTGCACAAAATAAACAGATTAATCTGTCCGGAATAATTTCCGTACCTTAAATTGGGCGCGTTACGTCATTGGACGAATGCGGTGAGAAGGGAAAAACGTAAATTTGGACAAATTGCTCTCAAGGCGTACATCATTGGAATATATTCCTTTATCTTTTTCCATCGGTTGAAAATGTGTAACAGACGTTACAGGTTCTTAAACCATTCGTTTTGTTATCTTTATTTCGTTAAGAAAAATCACTGTGTGCTTCTAAGTTACGCTTTGGGGAATCGAGCTTTCTGATTGCGAAAAGTCATAAACAGCTTCATGTGAAATTCTTTGTACAAAACCTCATTTTAAGGTATAAAATCCTTTCTTACGTTTTTAACAATTTAAGGGTCAGTGTCTTTTGTTTTACGTATGGGAAATCAAAGGGCAAAAAAAGGAACATGGGGTTCCTTTTTTTGCCCTTTAAGTTCCGGGGCCGGACTGTATGTTGATTAAAATATAAATCGCGATTATAACAAATATATCTTTATATAGTTATAACCATTAAAACCATCTGTACAACCGTATAAATTGTGTATGTAATCCCATTGTCCCTTTTGTGAAAAAGTCATTTAACGGGATGATAATTATGGACTTGAGAGTTGTATTAATGATTTTAACTCCGTAAATGCATACGTTTAATGTTCGCAAACCATATATTAGTTAACATGCAGTCTAAAACTATATAAACTAATAAACTGCAAAAAACGTAAGCAAGTTTGAATTGCGGTCTACCCTGGCATTTCTACCTTAAGAGCTAACAAAAAGAACAGAACACCAAAACTCTTGTTAAGCAGAGTTGCGGGTTGTTCGATAGAGATACCGCAACCCCCGAACACAAAAGGCAAAAGTTCTTCTTCTTCTCTTCATGTTTCTTACATGGATGGGGTTTAGTAAGTAAAAGTCTGATACTCCCTTTTGTTTCGCCTAGAGCGGGAGAAGTTATTTGGTGATTTCCCATTGAAAAGCGGTATGACGTCTTTTTACAGTCCTAGCTAATATACAATCACGTCACCCATGTTCATCCACATAAATGCCCTGATAATACTAATAATAATACCGCGGTAATATCTCACAAACTTACCTAACTATTTACCGTCATTATCCCATGGGACACGAGATTCGGGCTGTCTGCGTTCCCAGCAGATCATTTGCTGTACTATTCCGATAGAATTGTACCAGAGAACATTTATTGAGTCGGAAACTAGCCGACGGGTACCGAAATTGCGATATTATTCAAACTTCGAACGGGAAGCAGCGGTCGAATTTTGGTGTTTAACTTTCTCAGCTTCGGCGAATGCTTAAACGTCTTGTAGACGTAAATGTGTGTGTGTACATGCAAAGAGTTTGCACGTTTATGGTGTTTTTAATATGTTTGACAAACAGAGCGATTTATTTGTTTGTGAAAATTTAAAACATTTGTCGAGAATCGTTGGGATGTTTATGTTTGACGCAGTTTTGAAGTATTGGTATAAACTCAAACTCAACGCAATTATTTCAATTAGATCGTAACAGGCACTTTTGAATGTCAAAAACCAAAGGACGAAGCTACATAAAGTCCCAGACAGAAGGCATAATAACTTGTGAAAGTACCTTATTGGCCCATTTCAAAGCGTTGATCTCTATGAATAAGAATGGGCAAGAAATTCTATGGACATAATACTCGCTCATGGTTAACATAGCCATATCGTAGTAAACGGTTGGATGGATACTATTATTTAATCTAAATATGTAAGTTAACTTTTGCAAATGTTGATTTTGTAACGGGTACAGAAAAAGGAAAAAACTCATAAAACTTTAAATTGGGTACATTTATTTAGTAGTTATTACAATGGGAATTATTAATTGTAAAATTAAAACAGTACACAGTGTAAGCTTATTGTTAGTTTAAATTAAATTTACTTAACTGACCGTTGGATAAAGTTTGGGTTAAAATTAACGAGGGTTCGAAATAGGTGTAGATACTGAATGAATATTAGCAAATTTTGCGTTGTTAAATAATATTGCTTTTATCTTTAAATAGCCTGTATATGGATTTCAGAGTTCAGTTATCCTACTAATGTTTGTGGGGATTGATGGATGTATGGATGCATGGATGTTTGTTACTCTTTCACCTCAATACGGCTGTACGGATCTTGATGAAATTTGGCCCAGAGGTAGATTATAGTCTGGGATAACACACACTGGAAAATACTTTTTTTTCGATCATCACGCGGGTGAAGCCGCGGGCACCAGCTATTGGCTAATAAAAGTTAGATGTATTACGCGAACAACGCATAATTCTGGAGTCAGGTTTCTATCTGGGGACATAAGTTTTTTTTAGACCTAATAATAGACTCTCATTAATTTACTATTCTTTTGCAAAATTGCTGGGTAAGAGGTATTTTTTTAGTGTATGGGAAGTCATCAAATAACTTCAAATAGTCAAAAGTCTGACACTCCCCCCGCTCCGTCTAGAGCGGGGGGGAGTGTCAGACTTTTACTGGCTAAAACCTTCTTTCTTTTGCCCTTACGATCCAAGGCCGCGGTATTTCTTTCGAATAACCCGCAAGGGGTCTTTGGTTCGATTCCCAAATAGGGCAAAGCTTTATTGGGTTCATCCGTTATGATATGTGCCCAGTTGATGGCAATAGGATTGCCTCCTTTTACATAGGACTTAAACTTTTACACGACTGATGAAAAGTACACACCTTTGACTTCGATTACATCAGGAATTTCTTAGAAAAGTCTTTGATGTTAATAGGCTCGCCCATTGTTACATGGAAAGAAAGAGTGTTTATTGTACACACGGCAGGCCAACCTATTCAAAACTATTATAACCTGATCTCTCTACAACGGATCGCACACCGTAGTAGAGAGATCAATTTAAAATGGTTTTGTATAGGTTGATGTGCCGTCGTGTGTACATGAGACTTAAACAAAACTGGCGAAATGTGTGAAGTAGGTACTGGGTATACCTTCGCTTAACCCGTCAAAAACCGCTATACTTAATAGCTACATTTGTATTTCAGTTTCAGTATGTTTTTTTTTAATTTAGCTTTATCCAAAAGGCTTTTTTTAATCTTAAAAGTGTAAGCTATCATACTTTTAATTATATCACTGATCCAAAAACATTTTATTTTTATTTATGTTAGTACAAAATAAGGAACCTTGATTGATGACTTTTTATTAATGTATTTTTAGGGATCAAAAGAGCGTCGACGCTACAGTCCTTTTTTGTATTCTGCAGATTAAACTGGCTTTATTGAAATATGGAACAATAGTGACGTTTGATGCCTTAATTACCCTGATCCTTAACCGGAAAACACTACTAAAAGAAATGTATTCTTGAACACAAAAAAGAAATACATTTTAGCAAATACAAATGCAAGAACACTAGGAATTTTTCATGTATTGGAGGTGCGTTTACAAACATATAAACTTTTATACACAAACGGAATGGAAACAAATATTTGTTCCTAGCGGGAATCGTATCAGCGACACGTACCGCATCAGTTAGTCGATCAGGTACTGCGTCATAAGTGCCACCACGCTGGTTACAATGTATCAGTCATCCAATTATTTCTAAAAACAAACTCCAAAATAATAAATGAAGACTAATGTATGGTTTGAACTAAACTGTAACTGGTAAACTTTGTTGATGCCAGTAAAAGTGGGAAACAAAACAATGCGTCAACTGTCCCTGTTTCCCTAACAAGTGAAGTTTTACTGAATTTTCCGCTTCAGGAAGCAATTAAATTGAGGACCGGAGTTTCAGACGAGTGTGTTTTCGTTGACAACCAACATTCGATTTTTGAAAGCCTACTGAAATCAGCTGTCAAATATTGCCGACTGTTGTGATTGGTTGGTGAAAATAACAAAGTCCAATCAAATCATCCGACGCTTGACATTGTGGGAATCACAGCTTGACATATCGTTTGACAACTAATGTTGAATAGGATTTAAGGCTTTCTGCTATTAAGTTTTATTTATTTATTTAGGATTACCAACGAGTAACATTACATACATCTTTTACAAAGTTAAAATTGCTCAATATAATGTCCTGCAATGCACACTCAATTACAGGTAACCACAGCTTACACATTATCGAGTATGTAAACATGCTATAAATACAGATTATTTAATAAAATGAATACATGCTACAATTATACAATCATGCTATTATTTAGGATTAAAATATCAAGAAAATTTAAATACATTCAAATTAAATTGCAATTTCAATAATATTATGTCAGAATGAGAATAAAATTACAACACACAAAAACACAAATTGAAATACATAAATTAAATTATTATTAAGGGTAATAAGATATTATTTAATTAATTAATTATTCTTTGGAATTCAAATGTCCTCTAACTGAAAGTACTTATATAATTTCTTCTTAAATATGTTAAGACTGTCATGGTTAATATCGACATCAGCTTTGCGCCATATAGCGTTGTACAGTTTGGTTGCCCTTGTAAGGGGAGAATTATCGCCCAAATTGGTTTATGAAAAGACTGTCTAAAGAGATTATAAGTATTTGTCCGAGGTAACCTGTTAGGAACATTAAATGATATTTTTGACAGAAGGTCTGTATTTGTTTTGGATGTCATCAATTTGTGAAGAAAACAAAGATCCAAAACTTTTCTGCGATTATTGAGACTGTGGAGTTTAAAGTGATGAACACGGTCCTTATAAGACTTGAATTGTTGCAGTTGGGTTTTATTTTGTGAGCATAAATGATACAAAAACCTTCTTTGGACTCTCTCAATACGTTGCTTATGAACGTTATAGTGAGGTGACCATACTTGTGAACAGTATTCTAGATTACTGCGAACCAAAGTCTGGTATAGAATAATTTTTGTCTTGGAGTTGTTGAATGGCCTAGAGGTCCTTAATACAAAACCTAGCAGTTAGTTTGCATTACATTATGATTCTATCTATATGCTTATTGTATGTCAATTTGCTATCCATCAAGATTCCTAGGTCCCGGATACTATTCACTTCCTTGAGAATGTTGTCCAAAATGGAGCCAAGTTTTAGATTGCAGTTATAATAAATAGTCTTGAATGGGTTCGCAATTTGGAATCTTTGGTAAATATTTAATTGTAATGATTGCACATTGATTTAACATAACTAGCTGTGCAGAGTGGTTTTACCCGCTGCTCAGGTCCGCTTCTCACTTAGGGGTATGAAAAATAGACGTTGGCTGATTCTCAAACCTGGGTAGGTTTCCACATAAAATTTCACAGAAACCGGTCCAGCCGTTTCAGAATAGTTTGATAACAAACACCGCGACACGAGAATTGTATATATGAAGGAAATTGAATATGGGAAACCGTTTGTTTCGGCTGCCTTTTGTAGATCGTTGTCACTCAGGAGAAGCCCAATAGTTTGTTTATCGGACTTTAGCAAAGTACACTTCGTTTACAGATTTATCGATCATCTCAGTTCTTCCAAACTTTCATGTTACGATCAAACGTTAAGAAATAAAACACTGATTTGGAAGCAGTCGTTTTGACAAGATAAAC
Organism: Ochropleura plecta; assembly: GCA_905475445.1. Taxonomy (NCBI): domain Eukaryota; kingdom Metazoa; phylum Arthropoda; class Insecta; order Lepidoptera; family Noctuidae; genus Ochropleura; species Ochropleura plecta. Next base: position 10,830,227 of record FR997731.1, on the reverse strand, counting down.
TCTGAAAACGTGAAAGAAATGCTAACTGATGTTACAATCCACACGAGATCCAGCATCAAACGCGAGTTTGATGCTGCTTGGTGCTAACCAAGCAGAAAAGTCAGCTTTTTAGGGTTTTGCTCTAAGTGATTTATGTTCTTTAAAAATAAGTGTTGATAGTAATTACCAATTTTGTTAGCACAACGCGCACTTAATCATATACTTTGCTTGGGACGAGCATTTCGACAGTGTTATAATTCTCCATCTAAAAATAATATACTTTAAAAACATACACAATGCAAAACGAATATTTATAACAGGAACAAAACTGTAAATAATATACATAATTATAAAAGCATAGAACAGGTGAATATATACTTTAACTACGTATATTTTTCCACGATATAGAATATACCACGCAGGAAATGAACTGCTATTATTGCGCTCCTCTTTCCTTTTATTTTCCTCAATGAAAAACAGACACCATGGAAAGTATAAAACTGAAAATAAATCTGCCTAGACTCAGTAAAATCAGTTTCTATGCTCTACGTTTTTATTGTTTTAGTTTTACACGATATATTGTGTTATTTAACGAGCAAAACGTCTTTGAACTGAACTGTGTGTTTTGAGGCATAGCTAATTGTTATGTTATCTTATCTTTTTAGTGGCCGATTGTTTCTAAAACTCGTAGACACCTTGACCAAATTGGGTAACAAGGGTAATAAAATCTCGTAGAATTTATATCTTTTTGCAATAATTATAGCGTTGCCATTGTTCTACGCTCCAAAAATATATTGTTCCTTTTTACTGGTACCACAAATAGTAGAGCAAGATCGACCCGAGCGGCTGATATTATTTTCCAAGAATATTAAAAAAAAATTGCCCCACACTAGGAATTTCTCCTGTATCGTCAGTGCGTTTACAAACATTTAAACTTACATACACCCCACAGCCAGACCCGAAACAACTATTTGTAGGTCATACAAATATTTGTTCCGTGCGGGAATCGAACTCGCGACACGCAGCGCAGCAGTCCATCGTTCAGTCTCTGCGCCAACTGTGTCATAAACTCTGAATTACTATGTACTCACTATAAAACTACAAAATGAAATGTGAAAAATAAAATAAGCAATAAGTATGTACAATAAGTAGCAGGACACAACTGGCCGGCCGCCAAAGAGCCTCTGTGTAAGTTTAAGTACGTACTTGAGTAAAATTGTACCGCATTAAAGTTGAGTACAATTTTACATTTCAGTTGTAACAAGTTTTGAGTTTTATTGCTTTTTTATTTAGTATCAGTAGATAGAAATGAGATACTTTTCTTTGAAGTCACTGATGGAGGCATTTTAGGGTTGAATGAAGGAAGAACTATACGAAAATGCACTACTTATAAAAAAAACATGCATAGAAAAAAACTGGCCAAGTGCGAGTCGGACTCGCGTACGCATGGTTCCGTGCCATCCTTACTAATATTTTAAAAGTGAAAGTGAATTTGTTTGTTAGTTACGTCTTTACGCCTGAATGGCCAAAGCGATTTTGATTAATTTTGGTACGGCATAGTTGGGCTAAAAAAAAAGTGAAAAAAGGGGGAGAAAGAGGGAAGAAAAGGGGAGAGAAAGATACATTTTTATCGATCACCACGCGGATTAAAGTTAGCGTTAGCCCAAAATAACTATGCCACGCGGACGAAGTCGCGGGAGAAAGCTAGTTATCTATAAAATGGCACAAAACAAGTTTGTTGTAGGTATATAGAAAACTAATTAGGGGGGCCTAATATTTTTTTTATTTATATTTTTTAGTAGATACCTATTTGTTGTTATGGCGGCAACACATCATCTGTGAAAATTTCAACTGTGTTACTATCAAGGTTCCAATTATACATATATGTGCATACTGGGTGTATACGAAACGTGCTGAAATTATTCATTTAAAACTGACCTTTATCCGTTTGTAATTTAGACCTCTCAATTTCGCAGCCCAATGAATTTTCAGACGGCTTTGGATTTGGTTAGTTTTGTAATGAGTTTAAATGGAAACAAATACCCTACAACGTGATTTAATTTTACTTAGCTCTTTATCTCTATAGTATAGTGGGACAAGCGGGACTACTGAGCGTGAACCCTGTGTTAAAAAAAAACAGGCGAAGTGCGTACGGTATCCTAAATACAAAGAAAATTGGATATTGAGTTGTTTCATTAAGAATATCTCAGTAGTGACAACGGAATCTATTTTATGGGCCAAAAAAGTACACCCATATTCGCCAGCTATGCTTTCTCATGTAATAGGAGGCGACCCTATTGCCAACAACTGGGCATGAACCCAGATTCCGTGTTACTGGGACATTCTTGATGGAAGAATCCAATAGCACTCTGACAGACTCGGGAATCGAACCCAGGACTCATGCTCAGCAACCAAAGGTACATCTCTAAATAAGCTTTTAAGAATTACAGGTATAATATTCTCACGTTATCTCTGTCCTTGTTTATATCCGAATTTGTATTTTGATTTGGTTTGGAACCTCGTCGGCTGTTATTATTTTGCCACAAGTTGTTTCTATTTCTACAACGTGTAAAATAAGGGAGCAATAACATTTAAGGGGCATACCCTTACTACTGTGAGTTTGTTTGTTACCTCTTCACGTTTTAATGGCTAAACCGATTTTGATGAATTTTGGTACAGAGATAGTTGGGAACCAGGAGACGGACATAGGCTATTTTTTTAAAAAGTGTGGGATTTGAGGGAGAAAGAGGGATGAAACGGGAAAACTTAGCGTTGCTATTACAAATCAATAAGGCGCTACCGAATTTAACGCGAGCGAAGCCGCGGGCAAAAGCTAGTAGCTTATATAATAATAGGTGATAAGCAGTCTTTGTGCATTTTCCCAGGTTCTCAAATACTATTCTTTTAGAGAAAAATACTCTTTGCTTTTTTTGCACGAACTCCGTGCTACAACCCTAAAATCAGCTGAGAGCTATTTATTTCCAAGTTTGTTTAATTAAGGAGACATCTAGTAAGTAGTAGGTATAGGAAAAAGTATTTCATGTAACCAGCGCATTCGTAGTACTTAATATATTTAGTATCTACTAGCGTCAGCCATTTAGTTGAGCGCCTAGGGTCGTAACAGTGAAGTAAAATGAAAAAAAAATGTGTGGAAAGTTGAATCATTGATTTTAATTATGTTTTTTTCACAATGTATTCTTTACATGATATATGCGCCTATCTATAAATATTACTTCTCCTTTTTTACACGTTGTGTAGTTCTGATTATGAGTGACTCAATAAAATCTCGAGGAACTGAAATATTAAGCAAAATATACAATCAAGGACTTAGGAATAATAAGAAAAAAACATTAAGTCACACAACAACAGAATGTATTAAAAACATTTTAAAATATTCTCAAGCCACAATTTTTTCTTAGATTAAATGATGACCTTTTAAGTCATACTTCTAACATTAATATGGGCTAAATATGTCTGAATTATTAAAAAAAAATATTTTGTCTGCGTCATTTATTAAGCTTTGCAAAGCTAAATTTTTAACCAAACACATTTGAACTTTTTTGGCATCGATAGACGAAGAAAACGGTAATAATTATAGCCCTTCTGAACATGACAGCCACCAGTTGAATAGGGTCCAAGCTATCAGGAAGTTAGGTGTTAAAAAAAAACACTCAAATTTGCAAAATAATTTTACCACCGGAAGTCGATGTCCTTCTGTTTGTTTCATCGATTTTTGCCACTAACTTCCAGAAATTAACTTATTTTCCATATTTAGTGTTTCTTTGAAGTCGGTAATTTTTTAACTTCATTATACACGATGACAACCTGGTGACTCAACTTAAAAAAAACTGCGCTGCGTGTTGTGGGTTCGATCCCCGAACGGAATAAATATTTGTATGACCTACAGATAGTTGTTCTAGGTCTGGTTGTTTGAGTATGTGAGTTTAAATGTTTGAAAACGCACTCACGATATAGGAGAAATTCCTAGTGTGAGGCAACGCAAAAAAAAACGGAAATTAATTATTACATAAGAAATACAATAACATCGTCGTTTTGTTCTAATCTTTAGTCTTAAAAAAGAAACCTCATCTTTCCCCAAGCGTGTCTCGAGAGGCGTTTCAAGGATTATGTCAGGTGGATTGGTGACAGCATCCACTTAGGACCTGACAACATGACAGAACGAAAACTTGATTTGTAGACGTAGGAGGAAAATCGCCCATTTAATTGTTTTCATTTTTTAGCGGGAAATCCCAAATTAAATGTTAAATGAATGCCTCATGCAACAAATGATTTGAAGTTTTTGCTAGATCAATCTGAAAACCACACGTTTTTGTGAATACTTACCTAGCAACAACTAAACGAAACGATTACTGAGGTCTAAACACCACCCTTCTCTTATCGACAGTTTTTGGCAAGCAAAAAAGAGGCTATCACAAATGATGACTGTAAAATTGCAGCAAAAAAATACAACACAAATCATTTAAATAAGTGGGTAGGTATTTTTTGTATTGTTTATTTTAAACAGACTTACAAATTTGTTACAATATTTTGCGTGTATTACCCAAACTTTTCATGGTTTGCCCATGTGCTGGCGAGTTGTTAATTTGTTCACACGACGGTACATCAACCTACACAAAACCATTTAAACAAAAAAAAGAAGACTAGAAAATGGCGTAGGAAATGTGAGATGTATGTTACAAATATAAATTAAAAATATAATCTTAAAAGAATATTAGTGAAGTTCTCACAGTACTTACCCGGGCCTTGCGGGTTGCTCGAAAGAGATGCCGCGGCCCCGGAACATAAAGGGCAAAAGAAAGAACATGAGCGGGTTTTGTTAAGTTAAAGTCACGCTTCATCTAGAGTGGAAGTTATTTAATGATTTACCATCCGCAAAAAAAAGTGTGTACGTTACAAAAACTTGTATTCTTCAAAGTGACCCATTTCTTTTTTTATGTCCCTGAACAAAATGTTCTTGTTGCTGAACAAAACATATTTAAACGGCAATAAAACGGTTTCAGGTGGCCAACATTGTTCAGTTTACTGCTTTCAGTAAGGACACTGATAACAAGCTACGGTTATGACGTCATTATCAAAGTTTACGTCATAAAAGCATATCGGGAACGATACTCATTGTGTTGTGTATTTTGTAACGCTTGCTCGCACTTTCAATTGAGAAATAAGGGGACCAATAACGTCGATTCACTCTGGTGTTTGAAGCTATGAAATTTTCTTTAATTGGCTATTTTTCGTCTTATAAGTTACAAGGACTGTTATTGTTGTTTTTCAGACAAAGATTATTGATAAGTAACAGAAAAACTGTTTGAAGTACCCTTACCGTACCCAAAAAAAAACAATGCTATAAAAAGCGTTTTAAGACATCTTCATCATCAGACCTTTGACGCTTATTCTAGAAACCACTTGATTATTCTTACTTAATATTTTAAAAGAAAAAGTAAGTTTGTTTGTTACGTCATCACGCCTAAATGGCTAAACCGATTTTGATGAATTTTGGTACAGAGATAGTAGGCAATTTTTTTTAAAGTGAGAAATGAGCGAGAAAGCCGGAAAAAAAGAGAAAAAATAGCTTTGCTATTACAATAAATAAGGCGCAAGGGCAAAACAAAAAGGTAGCAGGTACCTGCACTTCAGGAAAGGGGAACTGTGTTACCCCGAATTTAACGCCAGCAAAGCCGCGGGCATAAGCTAGTGCCATAATAAATTATTGAAGAACAGCTCACCACGACAAGGGCTCCTCCCTTGTCGTGGTGAGAGTTAGGCTGTCAACTCATTTCCTTCCACGAAATTATGGTACCTCAACCACAAAACCCGCAAATTAAGATTTGACAGTTGATTTACGAAAGGCTCCCCGAAACCACAGATTTGTTGAGTACCTCTGAGAGCCCGCCACTTATTGCTTATTGGTTGGTTCCATAAGCTAGGGATTTGGTGACCGAAATGTGGAGAGATATCAATTACAGGTTACGGCCTAGCAAACCGTAGGAAGCGGTAAGTTGGCAAACCGCAGACCAGACGCTATTAGCAATTTCTGTAGATGGTTGCTGTGAGGATAAGTGTAAGGTTCCAGTACCGATAAACATTATCAGACAGGTAACAGCTTTGACAATTTAGTGAATTTTTTTTTATGATGAGGTCGACGAACCCAAAAAAGCCATTTACCTCGCGATTTGAACAGATCCGGGTCAAACGAATTTAATTAATTTGATTCCTCAATTATTTGCTTAAATTCAGTGTTTTTTATTTCCCCGCCTATGTACATACTTGTATATAATAAGAGAAAATCACTGAATCACTCATCACAGAAACTGCATTAAAAATGCATTTAAGACGGGATTTTACAAAATTCAACCCCTAAGGGGGTAAAAAGTGACTTGAAATTTTGCGCAGGCATGCTTTCATTAAATTAATAAACTATATTACATCACGCTACAACACTGAGGAGCTGAGCAGCGGGTGAAACCGCTGGGCACAGCTCGTTAATAATATCATCTTAGTGAGTTTAGCCAAAGAATATCCTTACTAATACATATTATAAAAGCGAAAGTGAGTTTGTTTGTTTATTACGTCTTCACGCCTGAATGGCCAAACCGATTTTGATGAATTTTGGTACAGAGATAGTTGGGACCCTAGAGACGGTCGTAGTCTAAAAAAATGAGTAAAGGGGGAGAAAAAGGGAGAAAAATCACTCGGCTTAAAGTAAGCGTTAGCCCAAAGTAACTATGCCATGCGAACGAAGTCGCGGGCGGAAGCTAGTTTTATAATAATTCTATAAAATTACATACTTAACCCGGTGAATGTCGTTAAGTTCCTACGGGGGAACATAAGACAAATGCCACATTGTGTATTAAGTACCCACGGGGAAACTTTATACGCTGTAGCTATCAGTTAAACGGTAAAATCTTCGTTTTTCTGAAGACCTATCGCTAAAACGTTACTCATAAATTCGTCGAATTTTTGTGCGTTTGTTACGACATTCAACAGGTTAAATGGAGTCTTCGTCCATTTATTTCATACTAAATGATTTCCACCATTAAAACATTTATTTAGTAAAGCAATGTATCCAACAGATCTTCGGAAAGAAAACAGTAGGAAGAGCTTCGCTCCGAAGCGGAGAAACGTTAATACCAAATTAACTCATAAAAAGGGTGTAGCCTGTAAACCTTATAGTGTTTCAACACTGGCTATAAAGTGGTCGTTTAAAGAATTTCTTTACGATCCAAGAGACAGTTTTATTATGAACGTAAAACTTGTGGCTCTGAAAAGGTGGAAAGAGATCATTTTGGATTCAATTTCATACGTTCTGTTCCCTTTCACTTTTTTTGCGGATGGGAAATCATTAAAATAACTTCCCATCAAATATTAAGATTCGGCATTCAAATTACGATAATCCTATTATAAATGCGAACGTTTGTGAGGATGGATGTAGGTATGTATGTTTGTTACTCTTTCACGTCAAAACGGCTTACGGATCTTGATGAAATTTGGCACAGAGGTAGATTATAGTCTGGAATAACACATACGATACATTTTTTTGATATCACGCGGGCGAAGCCGCGGTCACCAGTTATTTTATAATATTAGTAGGATGTGAACAAGGATTGAGCGCGCCTTACTGAAAATCAATTTCTTAAAGCCTACTTTTTCCCACCAAGATATTTTATTCAAAACCTCCATTCTATCCAATGGGACAATATGAGGTTATAAAAACGATAAAAAAGTATTATTATACATTTGTATTATTTTAACGAGCACTTGTTGCCTCCAGGCAGACTCTTGGCTCTTTGCCAAACAAGCTTTACTCGATCTAAATTGCGCTTTATTTGTCCCAACCAAATGTTTTGTTTTGCTCTTAACTTAAAAACGTAGTCCTTATTATTTGAATTGTATTTATTAGACTTAGAAGTAACCTTAACTTAGATACATAAGTTGTTAACACTTTCTGACAGTGTAAATTATAAATAAATGAGATTTATTCGTCAAATATAATCGCTGAGACCGTTCTTTTTTATAAAAAACCTTGCCCCACACTAGGAATTTCTCCTGTATCGTGAGTACGTTTACAAACACTTAAAGTCACATACACACACAGCCAGACCCGAAGCAATTATCTGTAGGTCATACAAATATTTGTTCCGTGCGGGGATCGAACCCTCGACACCCAACGCACCAGTCGATCGCTCAGCCACTACGATAACCGTATCGTCATTGACTTCGTAACAAATAAACCTTTTTGACTCCGGTGCATTATGCCAGCTTAGTTAGTTTAGCTTAGCTCGCATAGCTGACACAGTTACTTACTATACTTGTGTCAAAGATTGCAGTCTGTGCAAAGGTATGAAAAACTGCGTCAGCTATGCTAGCTAAACTAAACTAACTTAGCTTAGCCCTTGGTGTGCAACCTGTTTTATGGCGTGTCCATTTGTCAAACAATTTTACACAAAGTGACTTATTCTAATGGATGTTGTGTAAATGTTCGGATAAAGTTACAAATTTGGATTTAAACATCGATTCTTTAAAACTGTTAGGAATAGTCACAATATTTTTTATTAAATAGTATAATTTTATTAGGACCAAAAACACATATATCTTATAATTTTAAGGAGTACCTAACTATAACCTTACAAACCTAGTAAGATCATAAGTACACACGATGGCACATCAACCTATACAAAACCATTTTAACCTGATCTCTCTACTACGATGTGCGATCCGTAGTAAAGAGATTAGGTTTTAATAGTTATAGAATAGGTTGACCTGCCGTTGTGTATACATAACATGAATTAAAATAAAATAATAATTCGAATAACTTACATTCTTGTGTCTAAAACTATAATCTACATAGTACAATAAATTATGGCAGTGAGGCCTACAAACTAAGTTGTGACGTCATCGTATGAAAGTTTTTAACTTTGGGTCACATTAGGAATTTTTCATGCATCGTGGTTCCGATTACAAACATTTTGACACACATACACAAATAGCCAGCCTGGAACAACTATCTCTAGGCCATACAAATATTTGTTCCGTGCGGGAATCGGCAGCCCAGCAGCCAATTTTCACTCAGCCATTGCGCTAACCGTGCCGTCAATTAAGCATTGAACGGTAGAATTTCAGAAACCTTGAGAATCTTGACGTGACAAACCCACTGTGCATAGAAGCGAAACTAAATTAACAATTCATTTACACTTAATATTATTGTTAGGAAAATATTTTGGTTAACGTCGACTGATATTTTATCTAATGTTAATTATGCATGAATATAAATGAAAAATACAAAAATCACATGCACTAAGATTATTTAATAATAGTTCCTTATGCCCAATGTCAAGCAATTGTTAAATAAATTAATATTCTCTCGGGACAGATTCAACACCTACTCGATTTTGAAATGTAAGCTTTATGTAACGTATTTCACTATTCATTTTTAACATCTCAAACAAACTGTAATTAATTAAATCCTTTACTCGATTCAGTGCAGACACTTATAACAGCAAAATACCATCAATTTTCACGTCTTATGTTACACGATATGTGTGTAGTTAATGAAAACATGATTACATTAACAATAGGCGCTTCTTAGCCCATTCTGAACCTAGATACCTTATCTTGCGTGTTACTTGAGTGGACACTTCATTAGGTCTAGACAATAGGTATGCTAGGCATTCACGCACATAGTATTAACATTATATATACAAACGTACTTTTGCGTATATAGAGGCTAGGCGTTATCCTGAGACCAGTTTTAGACATTGTCTGGGGATGTACAAAAGTAACAAAACATTACGTTAACAAAAAAACATAAATAGTTCTGTTTTACATCAAAATATTAAGATTCGGCATTCAGATTACGATAATTAATTGATCATTTTATGTAATACGTTAATAAATTACATTCCAAAAATAAATGCATATGATAACTGGGACAAGGTCTATAATAAAAACCTTTAAACTCAGTAAAAAACGGTCAGAATCGTATTAAATAAAATTGACTTTGTTTTTGCGGATGGAAAATCATCAAATAACTTCCCCCGGGCTGGGCGGAGCGGGGGGGGAGTGTCAGACTTGTACTGACTAAATCCCACCCATGTTCCTTCTATTGCCCTTTATGTTCCGGGCCCGCGGTATCTCTCGAACAACCCGCAACCTCGACAGAACAAGACAAACTTAAACCAACTCTCTTTTAGAACCAAAGAATTCAACGCATGATTTTTGAATGCATCTAATTTTGTAGCAAGATAAACTTCAGATAAATTAACACAGTCTTTCACTATTTACACTGCAACCAATTCCTTATTTACGTCGTGTCCTTCAGTTGCTGGTAAAAGCTCTTGGCCGCTTTTAAAGCACCCAGTATGAATTTTTCATCGCAAGGGTTATCGTCGAAGAAGAATGCTCCGCAATTGAGGGATTCGGAGCAGGATTCGTTAATATGGTTGTCTTTGCAGCAACCGAGGATTGCTCTCGCGCATGGAGAAAGAGTAATAGGTGCTGGGACATCAACACCGTTTCTTGCTTGGAGGATATATCTGAGTTCATTGTAGGATAAATTTGCTGGTGGTTTTGTAGTACTGCCACTGGTTACAGTGTTTCTAGAAACCTCTGGTCTTCCTAAAGCTTGCATAAACATCAATGTAGCGATGATTATTGTGATGTAGGTTGCCATCTCTGTAACAAAAGAAAAATAATTTAGATTTATGTTTTGATTGTCGTGAAAGTGCCCAACGAATGCTCCACAATTGTAGAACATTTTACGGTTCCGTGAATAAAAAAGAAAAAACGGAACCCGTATATTAAACCCAACCCCTTTCCGTTTGTCTTCCTTTATCTCGGATCTTGGAAGCGTGTAGAAGTATCGAGTTGAAATTAATACCAAATACTGAAGTCTGAAGATTCTGTGAAAAAGCCGTCTAAATCGAAGATATGGCCGTTTATGAAACATTCCGAAATATTCGCAAAAGGAATCTATAGGGTACTTTACGTTAACCTAGAATCATGAAATTTGGCAATGATATAGAGTATCACGGGAAAAGTCCAAAAATCATCAATTTTTAAATGCATCACAAAAAAATGGGTTTACAAACTTAAGTGCAGTCGGTAAACTAACCTACTAATTATGGAAAAAGATTCCCAAACGCCAAAGTAAAGTTTGTCCTTTAATACAGTTTATCTTTACGTTAGAGCAATGTTCAGTGCTTACATTATTTAACTAAAAGTTTGTACGGAATCTTCGGTGCGTGAGTTCGACTGCACTTGCCTGGTTTTTATAAGTAGAATGGGACAGAACAACTTTGTAAAAAGGCGTCATAATATAGACACGGCTTACTTAAAGACTATTCGCATGCCTTTGAGCGGGTCAGCGTTATCTTGCATCAATCACCTGAGGTTGCAGACAAAGAATTAAATGTCACGTTTAGTGTCAATAAAGTAATGTACGGTATGTTGCAAAAGTAGCTTCCTACTTTGTACAAACAAAGGCATGACTGACCCAACAAATACAAAAAAAAATGAGATCTACATTTTTTACCCATAGAGGATACCTACTCTCATTCCTACTAATATTATAAATGCGAATGTTTGTGACGATGGATGCATGTATGGATGTTTGTTACTCTTTCACGTCAAAACAGCTCAACGGATCTTGATGAAATTTAGCACAGAGGTGGATTATGGTCTGGAATAACACATTGGATACTTTTTTTGATATCACGCGGGCGAAGCCGCGGGCGCCAGCTAGTATAAACATAAAACATTGTAATATTCATCATCATCTGCCTAGCCTTTTTCCAACTATGTTAGGCTCGGCTTCCAGTCTAACCGCATGCTGCTAAATACCAGTATTTTATTTGGAACCACTGCCTATCTGATCTCCACAACTCACTTAGTACTGGGTAACACGATACCATAGACACTAAAGCAGGTTTTCAGACCTTCGGGACACTGAGTATCTGTAACTACTATCAAAGATCTACAAATGACAGCCGGGACCAACGGTTTAACGTGCTTTCCGAGGCACGGCATACTCGGTAAAACATGTAATATTATATAACTAAAATGTGTGGACTCACGTGACGATAAACGTGATTCTGTATAATAAATGCATTAATGTCGCGAACCGACGCGCTTGGTTTTCCCAGAGCCGAGGACAACGGTCGATGGCGTGTGTATGGATAGAGCCAACTACCAATACACAAACATTTGTTAATGTGTCGTTTTGCTCGTGTCTCGATGTTCGATCAAATGTTGGGCGTATTGAAACCTTTTAAGGATATTATTTGCACGTTGGCAATGTCAAGGTCGGCAAGGTATGACCGTTACGACCATTGACATGATCGTGTAATATTAGTCATGTTTCCTAAGAAAATAATTTCTTAGGAAACTATGTAACCTCAATTACACATAGTATTTTAAGCGACTGCTGTTTTATTAAGATTCACAAATTAATTGTAACATGTTAACACTAATTTAGTAAATAAGATATAATGAGAACTTTAACTACGTAGTTTATGGTTATCTTATAAATTAACATGATAAGCTAATTATAATCACTTTACAATAGTGTCTGCAATCGTAGGTCAGTTAAGGTTAAAAAACTACGCAAACACAAATATTATGTACACACAATGTACAAAACAGGTTTTCGCAGCATAACCTCAAAAATTGTGTAACAACAGTGTAAACGTTTCGTAGTAGTTAACGTGTTAAAATTATCCGTGAAATATTGTAATTAAACGCGCAATTTTAATATAAATAGCTTGACATTAACATAAACATGAATAATAGATATAACTTACTAAATTCCTTCCTGTATTTGGGTATAAGAATCCTCGTTTTAAACACGAATTTCGGTAATTTTCACTTGTTCGGCACAATACGTCCACCTCGTTGTTGAGTCTCCTATCGTCTGAGGGACATTGATATTTATTAAGGCATTTAAACATCGTGTTTCTGCACAGTCATTTTTCTCTCCGATAACTGGGGATGCGGGACATTACGGATATAGTATAGTTTATCGTGAAATTCGGTGATGACGTCGATTCTTCGGATTATCGCTGCGATGCGTAAAGAAATTTTTTTATAAGTTTTTATGTTTTCTAATAGTTATATTTGTAGTAGTAAAAACCCAGCTATATAAAACATTTGATTTATATGACCTGCGGTCATTATGCCACACTAATAAAAACAGGCCAATTTGATTAGAATATGCCTGTTTTTATTTTGCATATTTATCCGTAATTGCAAATAAATGATTATTATTTGGCATTTGTCCCCATTTTTTTCTAAAAATCTTTAAGCCCCTTAAAGAATTTAAAGGGCGTACTTTGCATAATGACCAAAATTTTTCCACAATTCCAGTCGTTTGGAAAAACCTATGGAGGGAACGGACTTTTAAATGTCAAGTTGTATACAGTTGTAATTTGTATGGTGTACATAACAAAGACTTATTCTATCTATCTTTCTATCTAAATGTCGAAAATAAGCTTTTTTAAAATAAAGAAAACGAAGTCTTTTATGTTCTTTTAAACACGCTTTTGTTAGTTTTTTTTTTTATAACTGACTAACAATTTTAAAAATGGTAGAAGTTTAATTTGACCCATTTTCCGGATTTCGATTGTGGTGATATTTTACATATACCTACATATATTAAGTTTTTTTTATAACGGTATCAAATGAAACAGTTAGCTAAGAAAATTAAGAGAAAGCGATTTTTGTTTTTTTAAACTATTACCCTTTTCTTGAGCTTTGATACCTACAGTTTTTTGACAGTCTAAATAAAATAGAATGTCAAAAAAAAATTAGGTAATTTTAAACAGTTGTTCTGTTTAAATATAATTATAACGGCTTAAAATAGGTACGTACTATTTTAACAGGAAAAACAAGTGATTCTCAAAATTGTTATTTGTAAATAATTAATAAGCATAATATACAATTATGAATCAATTTCGGACAAGTGGGAATTCCAAAGTTTTTAAATGTTTGAACTTTGATATGACACCGGTTTTAAGAACCAGATTGTTATTTTGGTTTACAGTTGTGCATGCGTGCGTGGTGGAATATAACACTAATTAATTCGGTAAGCAAGAAAGGCTAATTTTGATTCTATGCTGAATCAGGAACCATTTTCAGTTTTACTATTTTGAGCTCTTAAAATTAGAAGAAGACGTTTATTAAAAAAAAAAATACTTTAAACCTCTTGACTTTTATCTCTATATATCACGTCACACCTTTTTTTATACAATTTCATCTGACACTTGTGTCAAATTTGAAGTATATGGCATCAAACGTCAAAATTATGTTGTTAATATTGTGTGGCAAAGACATCGATCTTCAGCCTCATCTTTGACGTCATCATAACATTGGAAATGTATTAAACATTTAGTTGAGCTTGGAATACAATATAATGTTTAAATTATATTGACACAACCTACAAAATATAAACTAAAAATATTTTGTAGTTCTTACCGGCTTGCTAGAGCGAGAGACACAAAGTCGAAGGATGTTTGTCGGATAAAATGTGTAAAAGACGAAGCTGGAATGGTTATATCAGATGATGAGAAAATTTAGTCTTTCAGGATGGATGAAATGGCGACAGGTCACTGGAACAACTTGTGACCCACGGATGCCCCTCAAGTTAAAGGGGAAAATATATAAGTCCGTGATTAGACCTGTTGTACTGTATGGGTCAGAATGCTGGGCTGTAAAAAAGGTGGATGAAAAACGATTGCATGTAGCGGAGATGAGAATGTTGAGATGGATGTGTGGAGTGACAAGAATGGATAAAGTAAGGAATGAATATATTCGAGGAAGTTTGAAAGTTGCGCCTGTTACAGAAAAATTGAAGAATATAATAGAAGAATTGAAGGGAGTCGTTTGTCTTGGTATGGACATGTAATGAGGAGGGATGAAGGACATGTGACTAAAAGAGTGATGAATCTGAATATCAACATTCAGATTCATCACTCTGACTCTCTCTCGGACTCGGACGGAGAGCGAGAGGAAGGCCAAAGAAAAGATGGATGGATTGAGTAAGGAATTATATGAAGGAGAAAGGAGTAAATGATGCCGTGACGTCTGATAGGGGAGAATGGAAGAAGAAAACGTGTTGAGCCGACCCCAAATAGAATGGGACAAGGGCAGGAAAATGATGATGGGTCACGGTTGTCGCAGTGGCTGACTGATCGACTGCTGCGCTGCGTGTCGCGGGTTCTTACCCCGCACGGAACGAATATTTGTATGGCCTACAGATAGTTGTTCCGGGTCTGGCTGTTTGTGTATGTGAGTTTAAATGTTTATAAACGTACCCGCGATACAGGAGAAATCCTAGTGTTGGGCAAAGTATAAAAAAAAAATATTTGTGTTGTTGTTACCATTATTTGGAGTAGGGATCGGTGGGGAAGGGTGGATCTTTATATTACTGTTCGGAGTCTTCATAACTAAGATTCGAGCCTTCTGTAATGGTTAAATAGGTGGAAAGACTTAAGTATTCGTGTACCAACAACAGTCAGATGTAACTGGTTCCCTGCCTTCCGCATTCACTTTGTATCTAACATGTTCTTCGGTTCAAGCCTTATAATGTATGGGTCCAGATACATTTAGTAAAATAAACTACTACTCATAGTAATACTAGCTTTCTTGATTCTCTCTCGTTAAATTCGGGGTAACTCGGGGTTCCCTTTTCCTGATTAGCAGGTATTTTTCGTTGGTAAGAAAGAGTGCGTGCACCGATTTTTAGCTTCCTACTTTGAAAACTACGAAAAGTCCCAAATAAATTTCTACCCCTTATCTCACTTAAAAAAAAAACTCCGTTTTGTCATTTAG
Organism: Ochropleura plecta; assembly: GCA_905475445.1. Taxonomy (NCBI): domain Eukaryota; kingdom Metazoa; phylum Arthropoda; class Insecta; order Lepidoptera; family Noctuidae; genus Ochropleura; species Ochropleura plecta. Next base: position 10,814,411 of record FR997731.1, on the reverse strand, counting down.
GCGTAAAGACGTAACAAACAAACTCACTTTCAGTTTGTGTATGAGATTTTAAATGTTCGTAAACGCACCCATGATAAAGAAGAAAATCCTAGTAAAATATTGAACAAACATACCTATCATAATCTGTCTAGCCTTTCTCAATACGTTGGGGTCGGCATCCAGACTCCAAACTAGTTCTATTAATAAGTAATATCCGACTATATTATAAATGCAAAAGTTTGTGAGTATGGATGTATGTTTGATCCTCTTTCACGAAAAAACTACTGAATGGATCTTGATGAAATTAGGCACAGAGGTAGATTATAGTGTGGAATAACACATAGGATAGGGATAGGGACTTTTTTTCGTCGGGCGCCTGCTAGTATTATCATATAAAACAAACCAGCCTGTCCCTAGTTTTCCTCACCTAAATGATCTCCAAACTCCGAACCCCTCAGAAAGTGCCCTTAGCAAGGGGTCATCAAGTTTGTAAGCCCTCGCTTAGTGCATATCAATGATTTAAAACTTTCATAAATTTTGAGTGCTAACCACTAAGATATATCTAGTAAATAAATGAATTATATTGTATAACAGCAAACACTTCTTTTTATCATTACACCATAAACAACTTTTTGAAATTCTACGACCAATTCATTAGAATTTTTTTGCTAAACAGACATACTTAAGATACAAAAATGACGAAGTTTTGATCATTGATATATGGTACTTAAAGTTAACCTTTTACAAAACAACCTCATTAGGAATTATTGCATCAAATCATTTAGATTGCGTGGTTCGTGCAGTGGCTGAGCGATTGGCTTCTGCGGTGCGTGTCACATATTCGATTTGTGCACGGAACAAATATTTGTGTAGTTAAAAACTCTACAGGTAGTTGTTCCGGGTCTAACTATTTGTTTCTGCTAGGTTTAATATTTGTAAACGTACACGATAAAACACGATACAGATGGATTTTTTAGAGTGGGGTACAATATTGTACTTTAATTTCATGGGGAGCTGATGGCGATATCTTTCAGACAACCTTTTGACTGACTGAACGAATCTGTAGCGGATATTAATAGTGAGGTATAGATTCCTCATACAAAAAATAATATGTATTATTTGTATATACTTAGGGACATGACTGTTTAAACTACCTTTGAACTAAGAATTTCCTCCTGATTACATTTCCTGACTTTGACCTATCATTACTCGGCTCCATTGCGCATTGTACTGATGTCATTAGTATCAATAACACATAATGGCATGAAGCCATAGACCACAGATCTGTAATAATTGGAAAATCCAATTTTCCTGCTATTGTAATGATCACTGCTACTTTGCGGTGTGTGGGCAAAAAATCTTATTATGGAAAGGATTATTCATAGTAGTTATAATTCCTTACAATTGAAAACATAACTTAGGTTTATAACTGACTACCTCCGGCGGTCGCTCGCAAAAGTTTGCTGTCCCTACTGAAGGTAAGACTTCAAGTGACAACGGAATAATAGGTACCATAAAATCAAATTATAAAAGTCGGTAGCAAAAAGGTTTCAGGAAATAAAGTTTTTTTAGACTTTTATTATCTGATCTTTTTTTAAGTTTTTTTTTAAATAAAGTTTTTGACTTAAATCCAACTATTTGTTTTTAAAATATTTTCTATGAAAACTTGTTTCTAAGGTAACAGATAAAAAAAACTTAATGTGTTAAAGTGCTTTAACAAATTCATAGTCAAATCAAATCGAAAGGATAATACATATTTTGGTCACTGTCCCCTGTTGTCACTTAAATAACGGGTGATATTTAATAGAGTTTTATCCAAATGCTTCAAATACGGCTTAACATTAATTAATTACTTTGCATTTTTTTTAATCTTAGCCCCACACTAGGATTTCTCCTGTATCGTGGGTGCGTTTACAAACATTTAAACTCACATACCTACACAAACAGCCAGACCCAATACCTACATACTTTATACCTTAAGCTTTTAATACGATTAGAATATCAAAGCTGCAAATCAAGGTTTAAATTAAGAACAAGTTCTATAGATCAAGGAAAATAATACAAAAGTCAACGTCTAGTCTATGACAAATCAATTTTATTGTAATGTTTCCAGTTTAAAAAAAATAGGTGATAGGAACATTGTTACTATCCTTACATTGTAATTATCTGAGTATAAGAATGTATTACTTAGAGTATTTACAATTCAACAGCTTCACATAAAAACACTAGTACTACAGTAATTCATTGCAATAAATTAAAAGACTGCTTAACTTCTAGGAGTATCAAACGTAAAGAACTTAATATTTAACTTACAAAAATAATGTATTTCATATTTATGTCTTAGAACAATGCAATAAACACTGTTTGCAACATTATTAATGTCTGAAGAAACTTATTTCCCTGAAACACAGTTTATAAAATTGTATCAAGCGTATTAATTACTTTGTTCACCGACAACAGTATAACATAAATAACTATTTTAAATTTAACTCGGAACAGAAATTGAGTAGTTTTCTAAACAGACGTAACTATCACAAATAATTATTGGCTCTCAATCATATCTATGGCCATAGAACGTCTGATACCTTTCAATTACTCGCAATATCTGATTGGGCTCACAAGGGTTTACAAACCCTGACAAATCACGGCAACCGTGACTTACGAAGCACTCGTACTCCAGCTGAGGTCGATGACAGCAGGCTAGGATGGCCGCATCACATGAGCTTGGAGTTGGTGGTCCCGAAGTGGGCCTGTTTCGCGGAGGTTGTGTGTACACAGGCTTACTTTGAGGAGGTCGCCATGTAGTCGGAGGCGGAGGCCTTGAAGGCGTGTTTTGAGGAATTGGTGCCTCTGACTGGGGTCGATTCTGGTTATTTGAGTCACTCTGAACGGTTCCATGATCCACAGGTGGAGGCGGCCTCATGGGTTTATTCAGTCTGATGGGATCAAACGAAATGGGTCTACTGAAATCTACGCCCTCTTCTGAGTCGGTTTCATTCACGACGAAACCCCAATTTTGCCTGTTGTCGTCCATTGCAGGCCAGCGGCTTACTACAGCTGGCGTTGTGCTGTCAGTGTTATCACCGTCATTTGTATCAGATGTTACGGGGATTTCAGGTTCTTGTCCAGGTGTTTTGGGATTTTGATTTTCATTGTTACAATTACAATCACCAGGAGGTACGAAAAGCACTGGGTAAAATATAGGGAAGTGAGGTGGCGGTGCTGGTTGCTGAGGCTGCCTCACAAAGTGGGCAATCTCTTGTATTCGTCGATGTATTTGTGCTAAGGGATCTTCTGGATAGTAACCGGTATTAGATCCATCATCTCTTTTATTATAACCTGGATGATTATTATATGGGTTAAAAGGAGGAAATCCATAATTATAAGGATTATACCATCTCTTGTGTCGTTGTGTTTCGGTTGAGTTGTCATCGCTTTCAACTTCCTTCGGTTCTGAGTCAAGCTTGGGTTCCGTTTGATCTAGCTTGGGTTCTGATTGTTCAACATTGGGTTCTGCTTGTTCAACTTTGGCAATTTCTTCCAACTTGCTGACGTCGTTTGGTGCTGCATGGACGTATATTTGCAAGATGAGAAAGCCAAGAACAATGTGGTTTAAACTCGCCATCTGAAATAGAAAAAAAAAACTATAAACTTCAAAAGCTTTGGAAAGAATGTCTAATAATGTATTCGTTCTGCAGATGTTTAAGATCAAGTTATCTTTTATTCGCATATAATAGCAAAACTAGTTTTAAAGTTTTGAAATTATGTGCAAAATCACATATAATAGACTTGGCTTGGCTCTCAGGTTTGTAACCATTAAACATGGTTTTTTAATTATTTACTGTTGTGTAGGTACCGTTCCTGTGGAAGTTAATAGTGCTTCTCGTAATGTGCAAATTGTAGAACTCTTTAATTTTATTTTCAAATCAGATTGATCATTAAGTTGTAATGCAATATATTGAAACATTGCTCTTATTATGAGAATCGGGTTATCTGATAGCTCTGATGGTCGCATTCTATTGTTTGCTAAAAAATACAAGTTTGAAATCGTTCCTAATTGCATTTGTATTTAACATTAACTTTGGATTACCCAGATTCACTACTATATCGTAAAGTGCGGCAAATAAGTTTGGAAACTCTCGTGCGGTTGCTTTCAAAATTTTACAATAGTTAATATAGTAGTTTATTTTATTTTAGAGCCTTTTTATCGAATACGTCCAATTTGACATTTCGAAATTAGCTAGTTGACCTATGACCCAAAATTGAAAGCAAAACATCCCATTTCCCACATAAGATCTAGTTTTACATCTAGGTACGCTGACACAGCGATGCCTCAGTGCCAAAGAGTCAAAGTTTTTTCAGACCACGGCCATTGTCTGTCGCACAATCCGCCTGGCACCGTTCTTATTCCCATTACCGCTACTCTATCGGAATGAGCACGGTTGAATGCCTTCCAACCTACAACGTAGTATCTACTTATACCTAGACGAGAAGTATTAGACTAGAGAAGTATACCACAAGTTTCAATACTACATACTCGCACTTGGCCGGTTCTTTTTTCAACAGGAAAAAAAAACCAGCCAATTGCCGTTGTTGGACTCAAATACCGAAGATTCCGTACAAACTTGCAACATAAAGGGTCATATCTTTTGACTGTGTAGACTTAGAGAATTGTTTTTTTTAAAGCTCCAAGGGACTATAGAATTGAGTGAAATGGTTTTAATTTCAACTCGAAACCTCCACACGTTCTCTAGATAAAGGATCTAACAGACATACAGATGGACAACGAAGTGATTCTATAAGTGTTCCGTTTTTCCATTTAAGGTACTTGTACCCTCAAAAACAGTTAGAAATAATAGGTACTACTACGCTTACATGTACACTTATTAGAATAATATTTTTATTAAATAGAAGAATGTAATACTATTTTATTATTCTATTCTAGGTACCGTAAAGCAAATACAATACAAAATAAAATAAAATATAAATCCATCGCATGCTAATTTTTAAATACATTTTAAACATTGTAATGTTTCTGTCAACCGTTTGTAGATGATTTATAGATAAAATGATATTTTAAAGGAGAACAACGACTACCTCGTCGGTCTAGTGTCTCGCAACGCCTTCGATTCCCCGGCCGGAAAAAGTGTTATTGACATTTTCCATCAGGATATTTTTGTTCCCATGGTGCGCAGAGTGCGTGGGAGCGGCAATAATATTCCGATGGTCATTAGTGAAAAGCCGTGCTGCACCAATATGACGTGCATCAAGTGTGTGCAGATTTATGAATTAAAATCTTTTATTGTGTTTGTTACTAACATAGATTGTACGTTGTGTGTTCACTAATATTATATGTTATATGGATCATGGTCTGAAATATGAAAAAATACAAAAATAGCTGAATAAAAATAGCTTTTGCCCGCGGCTTCGCTCGCGTTATATTCGGGGTAGCACAGTTCCCCTTTCCTGATTTGCAGGTACTTGCTACCTGCAGTTTTTCCCTTGCGCCTTATTGATTTGTAATAGCAAAGCTAAGTTTTCCCTTTTCTTCCCTCTTTCTCCCTCATATCACACTTTAAAAATAACCCAACTATCTCTGTACCAAAATTCATCAAAATCGGTTTAGCCATTAAGGCGTGAAGAGGTAACAAACAAACAAACTCACTTTCGCTTTTATAATATTATTAAGGAAGTAAGTATTCTCAGTAGACACGAAATTTGGATTTGTGGCCGGTTGATGGCAACTAACTTATTGCCACACTATGTTTTTTTAAAAACATTTTAAGGTTTATTCATCTTGTAATTTGTAGTGTCAACTCTTTGTAGTATCCGAAATTGGTTTTTCCATTTTTGGCTATATTTCTTTCAGGAACTAATTGCTGTCAATATCTCTTTAACGAAGACGTTATTTTGTAACAAAAGCTGTCGAAGATGTTTCTATGTAATTTCTACAATCATTAAATAAGTGTGGGTTAGCACTAATCTTTTGAGCCAGACTTGCTTTCAATTATCCGAATGTGTCACCGTTAGAAAGCCTTTGAGCAAAAATGAGTACATTTCTAACGTTTAAACACTAATCGGTGGTAATTAGTGGTCTTTAAGATTATTATTATACAGCAATAATTATCGCTGAAAACCAGTATACTAAGCAGGTTTATGTTCTTGTAATTGGCGAAGGAAAATCTGAGACAGGTCAATGCTTTCTCATCAATATATTTTTAAATGTGGATTCAATTGGAAATGTTCAACTCATTCATTCGATTAGTTTAATTTTATCATTAAGTTTTCACTCAAAAAATAGTCGTAAATGCCTTTTGACAAATAAGTCACTACTTATCTGTTAAATGGCAATTACGACTATTTTTCACATAACATTTTCCGATGAATTTATTTACTTAAAATTTTATGTACAATAGTGGTACATAGGCGGACTTTTGCCATAAGGCATTCTCTACCAGTCAACCTTTGGGTAAAATACGACAACATTGTGATAGGGTACAACAATTATATGAAATATAATTATATAACATAAAACTATTTGAAATAAACTAATTTCTAACTTTATTAGGTAAAAGTCCTACATTACGAGTAGTTCGGCAATAGGTACTAGCACAGATTACTAAATAGCTACTACGGTACTAGTCTTTTTTAGGGATAGGAAAGGCGGGGCGGGGGGGAGGATTATCAGACTTTTGATGACTAAAACGCATCCATGTTCCTTCTTTTGCCCTTTGTGTTCCGGGGCCACAGTTTTTTTTTATGTTGCCTCACACTAGGAATGTCTCCCGTATCGTGGGTGCGTTTACAAACATTTAAACTCACATACACAAACAGCCAGACCCGGAACAACTACCTGCAGGTCATACAAATATTTGTTCCATGCGGGAATTGAACACGCGACACGCAGCGCAGCAGTCAATCGTTCAGCCACTGCGCCAACCGTGCCGTCAAAGTTTCTCTTTCGAAAAACCCGTAAACCCGGAGAAATAATAGTCTGACGGTAACTTTACTTATTACTCAGTCTATTATTGTACAACTCGTTTTATTGAGAAGAGCTGCAAATACGATAATTATGAAGACGTAGATAACAACGTATGTTATACCTATCCAACACAGTTGCTTATAAATAGAAATGTGCAGATATAGCCATTATTACTTTTTCTAGTCGTTTTGTTTAACGTTAATAATCTTAATACTTTCAAATAAAATTTCAACCACTTCTCGTATATAGACAACAAATTACATAAACATAAGAGCTACAACATTACTAGTTTATAACCATAAAAGTATCATAATCATTCACGTTAACGTTCATTCTTCATTCAACAACCAATCATTCTTAATTCTTAATAATAGCTTGTTTTATACATGAATTTTGATCTCAGCAAAAATAGGGTTCAACACGTAGAAGAATAACGACCTAAAAGAAGCCATAAAACTTAGTAGAAAACTCATGTTTGTGTCAGTTTCGACATAACGAGTATCTTAAAGCGAATTTTCATGTATGAGGATCGTTGACTCAAGTTCATGTGAAGTACTAACCTCAATGCATGAGTATACTGCCTCTGTCTAATACGAAACAATATCTCTACAAGTCATATCCTCTAGAATGAACATTAGGGAAATTGGCAGTTACATATAGTTATTCGTATATAGTAGTACCAGTATAATGGTACCAGTATAACAATTTGAATTAACGTTATATGTGTTTTTTTCTTAATAAATTTAAGTGAGAATCCTATATACTATGATTCTTGATTTTAAAGAGTGTCCATGGAGTTTCTTGCCCATTCTTCTCCATAAAGATCTACGCTTTGAAATGGGCAACTACAGTACTTTCACAGTTATTATGCCTTGTGACTGGGACTATAGCTTCATTTTATTGTTGTCAATGTTTCGACAGTTCAAAAGTGCCTATAAATGGCCTACCTGAAATAAATGATTTTGATTTTGACTAAGTACCTATAAAGGCGTTATAATTTAACGTTATATCGTCGCCAATAGTATTGTTGCTCCGGGTAAATTAAGTTATTTTTTTCCAATATTATTGTTAATCCGGGTAAAGTACGTTACATTGTCGCCAATAGTATTGTTGTTCCGGGTAAATACCTATTTTACCGACAAAATTTTGAGTAATTCTGATTCTTGCAATGAGTTTTAAATGAAAATATCATGAATAGTAAAAGTTTCCTAATTTATGTCACACTGATTTAAATGTTATTCTTTTTATTACTTCCCGTGTTACTGTAGTAATAATTCATAATGGTTATGTAATCTATGTTAATTTCATTCAAAATTCCGAAATATTCACAGATTTATGGTACTAACTGTACAGTCTTCGTGTTGAAAGGACTTAATTAAAACTTAAATGTTGTTTGTTAAGGTTACGCAAATATTTCGCGGTGTGTTATCAAGTTTATGCCATTAAAAACAAATTGCTTAAAACGACTTCAGGCGTATGAATTTATACTTGGGTTGATAGAATCCTAAGACTTTTATTTTATTCTTTCTTTTTTTACCGTGAAAATTCTAGTCAGTGTGAAATCATATAAATACATGCTGCTCCATTTTATAAAGGTAAGTGGACATAATTCAATTTCAGAACTCTCATTCAATGCGTAATAATTATTGAGTTGTCAATTTCCGGCAATATAAATACGTTATCTACATAACACGGTCCATATTGCTATTGAAATTGCGGTAAATCCTACATTGTGTATGGAATTTTGACCTTTATTGCGAACAAGATAAAACATAAAAGCGTGTAAGTATCTAACAAGGAATGCTGAATTTATTTTGAATGCTAATCGCAAATGGGAACACAAAAATTAATTCAAAAAGATTGTCACCAAGTTTGATCGATCCAAAAACAACATAGCCCATTGTGTATTTACATCAAACCATTAATTGTTCCTTATAAGAATTTGGTACAAAAACTGCGGTCATTGAATTGAATACGATCGAACTAAATCGCTTTGGCACGACAATCATGGGCGTATTCGTGACTCATTGTTACGTAATCCCATGTATTTATGGAGTACACGACACAAAATAATGGCAGAGTATCACAAAAGTCATGAAAATCGTGAGGCAAAGAAATCAATGTTTCGTACGACTAGAAAAAGTACATTTTTATAGGTTGAATCTTGTCTAGCCATAAAAAGTCTTATCGTCAATATATATATATATATATAATTAAATCATTTGGTCACGGCACCATGCGTGAACGGAACCAATTACTATAATTCTTTTTAATCATTGTTAGGAGAAGGTTTTAATGAAAGAATAAAATAAATAGGTAGCTAAGTGGGTAAAAAATTAAAAGTTGGCAGTACGAAGCAAAAAAAAACATTGCAACGCATCCCAAGAACATAGTCTTACATGTAGCTTGCGAATTTCACCAATAAAGACGTCAGCTGTCATTTTTGACAAGAAATGTTGACAATGACAGTTCTTGAAACCGGTGTGGTCGCGTTCAGTTTACAAAAGATTAATAAGAATTTAGAAAAGCCAAAAAATATCCGTACCATAACTCGATAACATAAATTTAACATTTAATTTTGGGCAATAATTATAAGCAAACAAAATTATCTCAACCTTGATGCTTTTATTTAATAACTTAATTAAAATATAAAGGTCTCCGTCAGTTTGATCGCATCTAATGTAATTATTTGTAGCCAAGATTAAACTAATTGGAATATTTCAGTTGCATCGTTTCCCGTCGAGGAATTGAATTTCCGGGTTACCGGAGGAAACTTAACGAAAAGGATATTTATTTTTTTCGTCATCATTTAAATCTCGCATAATCTTGATTATTTATTTTTTCAAAAGATAATAATCTTTTGAAAAAATAATATTATATAAAAATAATATTAGAGATAATAATATTAAATTGTCACGGTGAGTGCGTCACGATAGTCCGTGAAATCGTCAAAGTTTCTTACTCTTTCGTACAAAAACCAGCAAAGTTCGAGTCGGACTCGTGCACTGACAGTTCCACACAAACTTGAAACATAAACGGTTATATATCCGGGGTTCCGGGTTGTCCGAAAGAGATACCGCGGCCCCAGAACGTAAAAGGCAATAGAAGGAACATGGCTAGGTTTTAGCCAGTACAAGTCTGATACTCCCCCCCCGCTCCGCCAAGAGCGGGGGAAGTTATTTGATGATTTTCCATCCGCAAAAAACGGTTCATCTATTGGCTGTGTATACTTAAATGATTGTTTTTTTTACAACTCCAAGGGACCACAGAATTGAGTATTTGTTTTTAAATACAACTCGATACGATATAAAGGGCGTTGACAGACAGATAGACAGATGGACAACAAAGTGATCGTATAAGCGTTCCATTTTTTTCCTTTTGAGGTGCACAACCCTAAAATAATAGTAGGTAATATTTTTTTTTATAAAAACGTTGCCTCACACTAGGAATTTCTCCTGTATCGTGTGTGCGTTTACAAACATTTAAATTCACATACACAAACAGCCAGACCCGAAACATCTATCTGTAGGTCATACAAATATTTGTTTCGTGCGGGAATCGAACCCGCGACACGTAGCGCAGCAGTCGATCGCTCAGCCACTGCGCCAACCGTGCCGTCAAATTGTAGCCCCTTCAATTTAATTACACAGTCATGTTTTATTTTACATTAATCGAAATGCTCTTAAGAAACGTTATAAGCGGGCATAGCCCACTGTCCGAATAAGTCGTTTCTCATGGAGAAGAAACTATGTCTCCACTCCTTCATAACTTTAAGAGCTGTGCATACATCTACGTAATAAAGGCGTGTATTAACGCCATTGCGGAATCCAAGAGCTATGGGTATTAATATGTCATCATTTTCTCACAATTGCTTCGTTAAATTAAGCACATTACTGCGACATGCGGTTAAAGCGACAGCCTTGATACCTACTGCTTAGGATTCTCCACACATTTTAGAGGTGAAAGGGCATAGTGTGGTAACTGTTTGTTAGAGTATTTGTGAGATTAAGCTTGAAGATATTTTCTGGGTCAACTAGTAAACAAGTCTTGTTGGAGGCATAAAATAATTCTTGTTTCAAACAAAAAAAAGCAAGGTTGATCGCCAAGAGTGTGCCGGACGTGTACATAATATCACGACTGTTATCCCCAAAGGTTTAGGCAGAGGTGTGCAATACTAATAGTACTTCTACCTTTCGATTGTTATTAACTTTTTCTAATAGGGGAAGAGAGTTTTTTTTTGTAGGAATTTCTCCTGTATCGTGGGTGCGTATTTAAACTCACATACACAAACAGCCAGACCCGGAACAGCTACATGCAGGTCATACAAATATTTGTTCCGAGCGGGAATTGAACCCGCGACAAGCAGCGCAACAGTCAATCGCTCAGCCACTGCGCCAACCTTGCCTGACGGCATGGTTGCCGTCCCGTTTAATGGCTTAAACGGGCTCAAATTACGATCACGCCAACTTCTGATATTTTTGTGAAGGAAAAACCACTTTGTGTGATCTGGAAATCGAACTCAAGACGTCACTAGCAGTACTCAGCAGTCGCGTTTCCGACCACAGGATCAACGAGGCAGCTTTTGTGCTAATGTTTCCACTTAAACCAGCATCAAATAAACCCTCTTCTACTTCTTTTAAAATTATTAGCGTAAACTGCTTTATGCGTATGTTTTAAAAGTTTTTTTTTAATACACGTGTATTTATTTTAAAACGTTCAATTTTACATTTTTAAATATCTTCTCTAAAACATTTAAAATATAAAAAAAATAGCTTCACCTGTATCGGGAACAGTAGCTTGGACCCCCAAGCTACTGGCGGTCAGGGCTCCAGAGAAAGGAACCTCCTAACAACAACAACAACTCTTGAACACGGCTCGTAGCCGTGTTCAAGAGTACTGCTTTCTGTATGAATACATTATTATTGATATGTTTGAACCCTCCTTGTGTGTGCACTAAAAACTCTAATGAACTAAAGTGCATAAAGATAAGCTGTCAAATCTGTCACGAGGACGATCTGTCACGTGAAGCTATGAATCAGTAATCACAACTAAACAATAAAACAAAAGGCATCCACCAAAACAGTTCACAGTAAATGGTTACTGTTTTATAAGGATGCTTCCAAAACTTGATGTAATTATTCTAGACGACATGTCTAGAATAATTAAAATTTAATTATATAAAATAATTTAGATTTAATTATTCTAGACGACATGTCTAGAATAATTAAATCAAGTTTAGACAGACTAGACTCAATAGCTGATTGTAATCTTTAATCTTCTAACATCTACATAATACGCTCGTGGCCAAATAATAGCAGCCGCTCAGGTCGATCGTTAGGTTAAGCCGGGCTTGCCTAGGTTTGTAGATGGGTGACCACTCGTTATATTCCGAGATTTCTCCATGCCTCGAAAAGCACGTTAAGCTGTTGGCCCTGTCTGTCATTTGTAGATCTTTGACAGTTGTTACAGATAGTCAGTGTCCCGAAACTCTGACAACAAGCCTTACCAAGGGTTATCGAATCAGAAAGGCCTGTCAGGGCTACAGCCTGCCGGGGTTGCGGGTTGCTCGAAAGAGATTCCGCGTCCGAAACATAAAGGATAAAAGAAGGAAAATGGGTGCGTTTTAGTTAGTACAAGTCTGACACTCACTCCCGTTCCGCCCAGAGCGGGGGAAGTTGTTTGATGATTTCCCATCCGCAAAAAAAGGGGGGATAGTATTACCCAGTACTAACTGGATTGTGGAGGTCAGACAGACAATCAATCCATGTAAAATACTGGTATTCAGCTGCACCCGATTAAACTGTCTAGCACAGTTCGAAAAAAGCTAGGCAGATGATGGTGAAGTAATATACTACATACAAGATTCAAACATATAAATAGGGACGCGCACCTAACCGGTGAATCAATGATATCGACCTTGGCTTTATATTAGCATTACTTATACAGCAGACACTCATTCATTTTGATGTTATATCTACTAACTAGCCATAAAATATGACTTAGAGGATGCAATTAATGCATATTAAGCGCTAAATGCAAATGCGTGACTGGACACAGTCGTGCCCTTATATCAGTTATTTTTTGTAGGAATTTCCAAGAATTATGAGAATGTTATTGACAGTAGATTGACCTCATGAACCTGGTAGTGATAAATTGTAACGTGGTTAAGGGCAGGAGTTTCACATTCCGTGTGTAAATTATTGTATTAAATTCATCATTATTTGCCTAGCCTTTTTGAAACTATGTTGGGGTTGGTTTTTAGTGTAACCAGGTGCAGCTGATAGTATTGTTTTACGTAGAACGACTGCCTATCTGACCTCCAATTTGAATTATGTTGCTCCTGAGCTCGTGCTACCTTATGCAATTATATATTTTACTATGCTAAAAATAAGGTACAATTTTGAAATGATTAATAATTATATACAGGTCCTCGTTATATAAACATTGCATATATTAGCACATTGAAATAATATGTGAGAGGCAGTAATTATACGTAGCTAACGATTCGCTTCGCACCACGAACAACTACTACACGTTTACCTTCAGTTAGCCATAACTTTGAAGTTAAAAGCAGGTGTTGAACAAATATCCAAGTTTATCTTCGTTCAACTAAAACTTTACCGTTTCACTAAGATTCTAAAGATTTCAAGCATCAAGGTTATTGTAATTTCATTTCTCCATATCTTTAGAACTTTCAATTTTCGGCAGAATATTCTTGAATGGAAAATTTGGAAATTGAGATCTTCAATCAATTCTGTAGTTTAAAGTTGAAAACCTTATTCAATTCAAGATGTTATTTGATTTATTAAAAAAAAACTTTGTAGGAACACATAGGTTCCTACCGACTTAATCAAATAAACTACAGAACATCACACTAATAAATATATTCGCACCAGCCTCGGACATTGATCTCAAATGATCTTTGCATACTATTTATATCATACAAATCAGTCACAATTTAATAAATAAAATGTGACTGATATGTATTTAAGAAACGAAAACTTATATCGGACTATCCGTAGTACGAATTTGGACTTGGTAGTCAAATTACTAAGCTAAACAAATTAACGTCTCATTCTCATGTTAAATAGTACAGCCAACTTAACATACACAAAGAATGTGCGGATGATATAGTAACTGAAAACTTTAGTGATAATCAGTTATCGTGGTATAGACACGTGATGAGGAAATATTCAGTTTGAATGTAGATAAGAGTAAAAGAAGACCAAATAGACGATGAATGGACTGTGTGACAGATTTTATGACTAGAAAGGAAGTGACTGCTTAGAAAACGAGTGATACAGAAGTATGGAAAAGAAGACATGCTGTGCCGACACCAAATAAATTAATATAAGGGCAGGACAATGATGACCCTGCACTTAATCGGGCGGGAGGAAACGTCTGTGTGTCACCATTGTGACGATCGCCTGGAGGACACGCTGAAGCACAGAGTGGCGGTCTGCCCAGCACCGCCGTACCCTCGTAGAGTCGATCGGTGGCGGCGAAAGGAAAGCGGTCACCTCCTTCTGTAAAGCAGTCATGCTAGCGAAGGAGGCAGCCGGACGTTTGAAGATAAGGACCTCAAACCAACCCAGCCGCCGCGAGAGAAGCTCCGGGCGTCGGGCATTGCGAGACGACTCCCGGCCACAATAAATGCGGGCCTGTGGACGGTAAGCAATGGGTATATCACCGTCCGTCCGTCTATTGACCACAGGCCGTGTCGACAGCGCGTTAGTGTTCCACGCGCGCCTCAAAGAGACGTCAGCAAAGCAGAGGGGCCTGCCAAGGCCACCGCCTGGCGGGGTTGCGGGTTGTTCGAAAGAGATACCGCGGCCCCGGAACATAAAGGGCAATAGAAAGAGCATGGGTGGGTTTTAGTCAGTACAAGTCTGACACTCCCCCGGCTCCGCCTAGAGCGGGGTAAGTTATTTGATGATTTCCCATCCGCAAAAACAAAAATAACAATGATGATTACACAAATAACTCATATATGTTACGCCTGCAAATGAAATCCCTTCCTTGTTGATATACAACTCTGAAAAACTTTAATCGCAATTTGTTTTGCTGTCTCTAACTTCAAGAAACATGGAAGCCTTTTCTTGTACCCTGGGGAATTCACTTCCCACGAACTCTTTTGCTCACTATGGTATAGTATTAAGTTTATAAGCTCATCAGACTTTTTTAAGGAAAAAATGGTAAGACTGTCTCCGTTGGCACTTAAGACTTGAGGAGTTCGGCGTCTTGTATTTTTATAATTAAGAATTTTAAGTAAAAACACTTGTCTTACTTATTGTAAGTTAGAGGGCTAAGGTAAGTGCTATAACGTTTCTGAAAAATTATACTAAACAAACCATTTTTTAAACTATCTTTCGTTCGTCCTTTTTGTCAGCAACAGTTTTAACCGACTTCAAAACAAGGAGGAGGTCCTCAATTCGTCGGAATCTTTTTTTATGTACGTTAACCGATTGCTCAAAGACACCTGGACCGATTTGCAAAATTATTTTTTTCGTTTGATAGGGTATATACTTCCCAGGTGGTACAGGTGGCTTAGTAACAAAGGAAAATGAATACTTGATAAAATTATGTGATATATCACTATACCATAATTAAACATCTCTCTCCGGTCGTTTCGTATATCTCCCGCGTAGATGGCTAATCTCCGCGGATGGAGAAATCCTAGTAGAGGCAACGTTTATTAAAAAAAAAGATTCTAAGTTTTCGTAATTGATCTTGAGGTATATTTCATTTTTATCAAAACAGAAAGTTCATTCCATTAGATATCAAGTATGTTAAGACATCTTGCAGCAGAATGTAAAGAAAAAAGATTACAACATTCTTCGATTTCGCACGCCAAATCATATTTCAAGTCACTGTTCTAAATTGCGTGTGAAAAGGAAGACGCAATACAATACAATCGAAACTTATAGCCTAGTCCGACACGGCGAATTGTTTTCCAACAAATAATTACTGTGTTTATAAAGTACTGGGGAGGTTCTAAAGTGCTGTGATTATGCTTAGGGGCTCTACACACCAAAGCCAACATGTAACGGCTTTGTTGCCGGCCTCTTCACAATCAAAATATTTTATTTTAAAAAATAACAAGTTTCTAGGAATCTACAAGGCCCACAATATCCACTCATTTACAAAGAATTGGTAAAAAAGAAACTATACAAGAAATAGGAATTCTTACTAATATTATAAAAGCGAAAGGGAGTTTGTTTGTTTGTTACCTCTTCACGCCTTAATGGCTAAACCGATCTTGATGAATTTTGGCACATAGATAGTTGGGACCCAAGAGACGGACGTAGGCAATTTTTTTTTAAAGTGGGATATGAGGGAGAAAGAGTGAAGTAAAGGGAAAACTTAGCATTGCTATTACAAATCAATAAGGCGCAATGGCAAAAACTGCAGGTAGCAGGTACCTGCAAATCAGGAAAGGGGAACTGTGTTAACCCAAATTTAACGCGAGAGAAGCCGCGGGCAAAAGCTAATAATATTATAAAAAAACATAAATGAAACAAGTGACACAGACAAACAACATAATTCGAAACATTTTTTGCTTGACTACTGAGCACGTACGCAAGTCCACCGAAATGAATATTTTTGTGTATAAGGCCCCTGGGCCGTGTCTATGGCTTTGATGTGTAAAACCTATTAGGGATCAATGCACGGTGCATGACGCGAATGCAAATAGAGATGACGTGACCACAAACAAAGAGGTACAGTCTATTATTGTTTTTACGTGAACGTAATTGTTACAAAGTAGTTTGGAAGATAATAATCGATTTGTTTTGCATGTTGCGTCATGTTTGTAAATTTTCCGGTTAAGCTTCAACAAATAACTTAAAGATGTTAATTGTATCGACGCCTCCACAAATGGTAATTATACAGAATGTGTGTTTTAGGAACCAACATTATTTGAGTATTTTGATGAATATCTTGATTGAATATCCGGTTCTAAACCTTTAAATTATAAAAGAAGTCTTATTTAGGCTTATCTTGTATTGTTTCCGTACAAGTGTAAAGGTAAATTATGAAAAGAGGTTGTATGTACTTGTACATTTACTCAACCGTCCATGGTTCTCTGGTAACTAATCACCAACTTACTTAAAAATGCTCTTTGAAATTCTTATTAGCAATTGTTTAGGGTAACACAAAAAACTTCTTAAGTCAACTTAAGTCTTGTAAATCCTTTATTTAAAAGCATTTATTCATGGCTGCAACCTTTAAACCAGTTCTCTGATAATTTGATCAGAGCTCGGATAATTTGCTCACATTTGTTATATCAATAAACTGGGCTGCTTGATAAAAATATGTTTGTTTTCTTTCTAATGTCAGTCTTAAATTAAACTTAATAATGTTGAAACTAGGAAGCAGTCGAAATGTTTATTTATTAAAATTCAAAGTTTATTTTTAGCTGCACAAGTTAATTAACCCGTACAATCATAATTTTAGCGTGTACAGTGGTGCACTCTAATCGTTACCTCGGATAAAAATCTTGATTCATCAAAACTCAATGTCAAAGTCGCAAGGAGTCTAAAAATATATATGTTAGTAACTTTGAATAATAATATAATTATTTTTAAGAATCAGTAGCGGTCACGGAATTTAGATTTATGCTTGTTTGATAGGCTCCATAGGACATAGGACTTTATCGTAACTGGCGATATTAGGTACACCTGTTCCTTACCCTACGTGAAATACATTCATCATGAAGTTGTTTTTAAGAAACACCTTTCGATTATTGAATAAAATATAAAAAGGTAAAACATAAAATAAAAATGGAAGTAATATTTAACTCAATTGAGAACAACCAATGAGTTGAAAAATGAGTCCAAAATTTTAAAAGGTGTCCCTTAAAATTGATTCGCGGAAAAAAATGATTGAACGCATTTTTATTGGAACAGATTTTTATCAAAGTTGGAAAAGAAGTGAACAGGTTTACACACTGTTTTTTTTACGGAAACAAGTTATCAATAATGTTGCAACTTCTGAGTACAAATCAAGACAAATCATTTCTGTCAATTCATTTTATTTAATCGTAGCTGAATTATGATGGTGATACTTGTCATAATACATAGAATTGTAAATATTGACAACAGGCCAAACTTTCTTTTTGAAAGTTAAGTATATATAAGTATGTTTTAACAGTAAAACACATATTTGCAACGTCTCATACACAGTTATACTATTATCTACATATTCACTATAACTAAATACACAGTAAAACAAATTCGTTCATTTATTGTTTTATTAACATATCACTATATTTTTAAATATTTCTTAAAAAAAAACATTTAAAAATATAAAAATAGTAGCCCACCGGTATCGGGATCAGGGTCCAAGTTACCGGCGGTCAGGGCTCCAGAGAAAGGAACCTCCTAACAATACGAGCCGTGTACAGGAGTACCGCTTTCTGTATCAAGCCCTTGATCCAGCTGCCTAACGAGAGCCTCTTCAGGTGTTGGTCGAGGCTCTTGGCAATTAAGCCATTGGCAGAGATGACTATCGGCAGAATGATCGCTGAGCCCACATCCCACATGTCGACAACCTCGCGAGCCAAGTCAATATACTTGATTTGCTTATCTTTCTCGGCTTTCACGAGGTTCTCATCATGCGGGACAGTTATGTCAACAATCATTGCGCGCCACTCTGATCGATCCACCACCACTATATCAGGCTTGTTGGCAACAATAGTCCTGTCAGTGATGATGGATCGATCACAGTACAATGTGATATCGCCATGTTCGAGAACTGGGTCGGGCTCATACCTGTATTACGGCACTTCCGATTCCACAAGGTTATATTTAAGAGCAAGTTGCTGATGGATAATCCTGGCTACAAGGTTGTGTCTATGCAAGTACTCTCCGTTAGCTAGACGAGAACAACCAGAGATAATGTGTCGAATTGATTCACCCGGACGGTGGCATGCCCGACATAATGTCAACCAAATTATTATTATGTATGTAAATTTTGTCTTTTACCCGTAAGTTTCCGCCATAATAGACGCTCATTAACCGTTTTATAGCATCCGAGCCATTTAATTTGTTAAACATATTTGTCGACAAAATTAACTAAGTATATCGAACGAAACAAAAATGTAAACTGGATTCGAAAACTTGTTTTTTTAGGACGAGTTACGAATTCTATTTACATGACGAATATTATAATAAGGTGCTTGTATGTTTTTTTTGTTACAAATCTGACTAGTCACAAACACCGTATAAGGTAAGATTGTCGGCACAAACGAGAAATATTTTGAAAAAAACAAAGACAAGATAAAATCAGGTCACTGTTTGCCAAAATTTAGTTTTGCAAAAACAATCCATTTCCAAAGCAGTATCCGCATGTGTCAATGAAACACAAAAGCTGTTTTAAATTCATGCTTTAAAAATTGCCTTTATTTTAACCCGACAAAGGCAAAGCCTAAGGAGGGTTATGATTTTGACAGACTATGTATGTTTATCATTATCAACCTAGTTAGATTAAATCGATTTCTAAAAACATGTCGTTCAAGAACCTTTTTATTGCATTACGCATATTGCTAAGATTGAGACATCGAAACTAAAAAATATAAACGGTTTAACTTATCCAATAACACCGGTTTAAAAAAAGATGCGGTTTTGATAATATGAAACAAATAATAAATATACTTAAGATTTTAACTAACCACGATTTCGTAATAACCATTAATGTTCTCTCGATCAATGACTGATAGCACATCGTGATACCGTTCCCACAATAAAATTAAACACCTACCAATTGATCGTGAATTCATGAGTCTTATGTTCTTGACTGCTAATCAAAGATCCTGCACACGTGACCCTAATCTTAACCTTCGCCAAAGAATATGACAACATCATCTACCTAGCCTTTGCCCCATCAATGGATGCAACTGAATATCAGTATATTACATGGAACGAGTGCCAATCTGACCTCAATAATCCAGTTAGAACTGGTTAATACGATAACCTATAGTTAGACTGGTCCTCAGACTTTCAGGCCACTACCTATAACAACTGTCAAATTTCGACAAATCACGGCTGGAACCAATGTACGTATACCTTCCAATTCGGTATGTGTATCCCAGGCACGGTCTTATCTAAGCTAGCTATCCTAAAGATCGATCCGAGCGACAGTTATTATTTAGCGACATACAGCGCACCACAAAATATGACAACATTTATTTTCATGTTTATTGGCTTACCTAATCTACCGAGAATTTTTCTTTATGAAACGGGCACAAACCGACACATTTGAAAAATATTTACTCAAACTTTGAGTACAACTGGCCAGTCTCCTTACTCAAGATGCTTAAGCAAACTGCATTTCATTTACGCGTAAAGCGTCACTTGACAGGTGTCCTCTTGAAGACGTAGAACCAAATGATTCACATCACGCCTACCTGATTACTGACTTAGAGACTTAGCCCTGATTTTAAATTGCAATTTTTTGCCATCCATTTTGTATTCTGGGCGATTCATCATTGGCCTTAATTACTTAATTTATCTTTATATCAGATAGATTATGCAGAATTTCAAATAAGATAAACACCCATAAAGCAATGGTCTTGAAAAAATTGAGTAATCAGAGTACCAGGAGCCCAATGGAGGAACTGATTAACCTTAACCATCAATCATAAAATGACGACGATGAACATAATGGCGCGTACCTTCTGCAGCATTTCGTTAACCAATTATATTGTTGCGTGAACGCAGATCAACCTTAAAATCAATTATAATACAGCTGTAGGCGGATTACTATCAACATACTATTTTACCACCGCGACATCTTCCCACATAGGTGATAAACTCGCAATGATTTGCGAAATATTTCTTCGTATTTACATAATATTGTCTCTAAAGCCTACTTCGAGGATTCCATTTCACAAAATATTCATAATGAAGGTCGCGATGCCGTTACTGGAAACATTAGAATGCCTGAAGGTAATAGTATATTAGAATAGCAATTAGTCGAAACCACTTGCAATAACAGAGGAGCTAAATAAGCATTATGAATGTATTCTATGTAAGTAGATAACAATACCGCGTTTTGAATGAATTAGTAATATTTTGCTGGTTTTTACGGTAATTTAAACATTAACTCGGTTAAAAGTCTGTACGACAGACTGACAGAATATAATACAGAATCTCTTTTGAGTCTATACAAACTACATGGAAACTCTTTCAACTCTATAAATGAGCAAAGGAACATTTGTGGAGATGAAAAAGACGTAAAACTGTTTCCTAGAATGGGAGACCATTGTGTTCCAAGTACGAAAAAGACCATAATCTGTCTAAGGTATGATCTAAGACCTTATTTGGTAAAGTAGTGCCCCACAGAGGCCTTTAACTAAAAGGTTGGTCATTTATTAAAAGAAAAGTAAGTCTTTTTAAAGACCAGTTTTTTTAGTAGAATAAATCCACGATTTGGAGTCATCCTTCAATTGTTTGATATTAGAATCGTGCTTCATTCATTTAGAACATAATAATTATATAATCATTTATAATTTCGAAATAATAGAGGGAACTTTTGACCCACCATAGATAAATTTTAATTTGCAACATATTCTGGTTTTCCCAACTTCATAACGACTTGATCACGAAATACTTTTTTGGCTTTTGCGATCGGTTCTACATTTTTATCTACAGATTTATCCAAATCTGATTTTACTGGCGCCACACTGATGAAATATTCATGAGTCTTTTATTGCATTTTTATACGATAAGCCTTAGTTTTAACAATAAAACGATTTGCATCCCATCATTAATATTTTGAAATTTGATTATTATATTGTGTACTCTGTGAGATATATAAATAACCATCATTAGTTATTTGTTACAAAAGATTGGCTTTATAAGACAAAGGGGACTGCCCCTTTGTCTTATAAAGCCAATCTTTTGGCTTTTTGGTGCTAATAAATGGCCATCACGGAAGATACTCCGTAAGTGACAGTTTATATCAGTACTAGCTTTTGCCCGCGGCTTCGCTCGCGTTAAATTCGGTAGCGCCTTATTGATTTGTAATAGCAACGCTAAGTTTTTCCGTTTCTTCCCTCTTTCTCCCTCACATCCCACTTTTTTCAAAAAAATATTAGCCTATGTCCGTCTCCTGGTTCCCAACTATCTCTGTACCAAAATTCATCAAAATCGGTTCAGCCATTAAAGCGTGAAGAGGTAACAAACAAACAAACAAACAAACTCACTTTCGCTTTTATAATATTAGTAAGGATAATAACTGTCACTTACGGAGTATCGTTTATATCAGTATAAACGATAGTATATACTGTTATAAACTGTCACTTACGGAGTATCTTCCGTGATGGCCATTTATTAGCACCAAAAAGCCAAAAGATTGGCTTAAAAGGTATTAAAAGCAAAAGAAAAGGGTCGAAGAGTTCTTTGAAAGCGCAGTTTATTGAATCTGTTTTCAAATACAATAAACTGCGCTTTCAAAGAACTCTTGTACCCTTTTCTTTTGTTTTTAATACCTGGTGCTTATTTTATATCAGTATATACTATCAAAATAGAAAAGAAAAGTGAGATCGCCCGTTGTGTGTTGTGTGACCTAGAGATTAATGCTTCTGCACATAAAATCGTCATTCTGTAATGAAAATAAATAAGCTACAGCCTCGTGTATTGGCATGACATATACCTATCCATACTTTCAATTAGCACCAGTGCTAGTATGTTTAATGTAAAAAAACTTGCGGCTGAGCTATTAGATGCTGTAGACATATAAAATGGAGGCATACAGATATTCACTTCGCCAGAACATGTTATGTTGGTATTTAGATCATTTTTTGTTTGCACGGATCCATCTTCAAGGTTAAGCTGCCCTTGCCTAGATTTGTAAGTGGCTGAGTGATAATAATCCATTAAATATCAAATTTCTGCCTCGGAAAGCACGTTAAGACTTCGGAAACGGCTGTCATTTGTAGATTTGTGAGAATTGTTGCAGGACCTAGTACTAACTGGGTTGAGGAGGTCAGATAGGCAGTCGATCCATGTAAAATACACTTGTATTCTGCTGCATCCGGTTAGACTGAAGCCGACCCCAACGAAGTTGGGAAAAGGCTAAACAGATTACAGCAGAGATTCAGATTATATTTGACTTGCTAAAAGTTACGGAAAAGATACAGTCATTGTCTTCAAATTTAACGGTTCTAAAACAACAGTATACGTGCAGTATCTGTTCTACTCAAGTTTAAATGAAATCACACGAAATCATAACAATCATAAATAATGAAATCGCAATCCTTACTATCCTTACTAATATTATAAAAGCGAAAGTGAGTTTTCACGCTTTAATGGCTAAACCGATTTTGATGAATTTTGGTACAGAGATAGTTGGGAACCAGGAGACGGACATAGGCTAATTTAAAAAAAAAAGTGGGATGTGAGGGAGAAAGAGGGAAGAAAAGGGAAAACTTAGCGTTGCTATTACAAATCAATAAGGCGCAAGGGGAACTGTGCTACCCCGAATTTAACGCGAGCGAAGCCGCGGGCTAAAGCTAGTATTTTATAAATTTACGTATCCTTCTTGCACTTTGCATACACAATTTAATGAATGGAAAAAAAATAAAAATCTGCAGTCTTGTCAGAGATCCTACCTTCAATAAACAAGGATTATTTATACATAATTTATACCAAGGGGTTTTATTTTTAGTACAAATAAAAATGATGTTTACCAGATTGTTGTAAGTAGTTTAAAAACAGAATGAATATTTCTTTAATCCTTTCGCTGTTTATTTTACATCCCAAGTGCTTAAGAGAATGGAAGAAGCTGTCACAGCTCACTTTAGTTAATTATTAAAATACAAATTCTTAAAATGGAATATGAAAAGTCCTTTAAAATATTTAGTTCTTAAAAAAACACAAAAGTTGTTTTATTTTTTCTTTTTAGATTAAATCAAGTGTATTTATCTCTATTCTTTTTAAATATTATGTTCTTTTTTTGTATTTCTGTGGGAGTTATAGTTATTTTATAAAGCATTCTTGCATTAAGTCGCCACAATAAACGTCATATGTACATACTTGTTTTTAATCTATAATATGCTATGCCTGCATAGCTATTTTTAGTATCAATAAAAACCCGCCACGTGCGAGTCAGACTCGCAAACCTAGGATTCCGTACAACATACATGGCCATATCTTTTGATTGTGTAAATTTAGAGGGTTGAGTTTTTCACAGCTCCAAGCTCACTCGATACGTCCACGGGTTACCGAGATAAAGGGTCTTGACAAACGGACAACAAAGCAATCCTATAAGGGTTCTTTTGTTTCCTTTGAGGTACGAAACCCTATAAAACAAGGTCTGTTATTGCTATTTGTATGTATTTTTTTAATTTTGTGTGCAATAAAGAATATGCTTAATGAGAATTTATGAACAATTATTATCTTGGTAAACACATGATCTGGAACATGATCTGATCTGGAAACTAAAGACTGATCTAGAAAACCTTGATTCTAATCAAAGAAACGACATTTCAAGATCCATTCGAAGAAATAATGTAGAATTTGAAAACGAGTTCAGTATTCATTTGCAATATTAATTAAATAATCTTAAGTTAGCAGCTTATCAAAATGTTTTATTAAAGATAAATTCACTGACTCACTTATCACGAAATCTCAGAAACTACAAAGTTTGGTGTCCTTTTAGGACGTGGTAAATGCTCACTAAGTCGGGAAACGAAAAAATCAACCCCTAGCCTAGCTACCCCTAGTTATGTGATGATTTCCCATCCGCAAATAAGGGGGTGTAACAGGGTGGCAAAGTTTATATAGGAGAACGCAATTTCGGATTGTTTATAATAAAACCACTAGGATAGCATGATATTCACGGTGCTATTAATTCCAACACTTTGTTCTGTACATAAAACTCCTAGATAGCTAGACCTTACAACTTTTACCTCGGTCTATGCGGGCAAAACAGCGGGTAGCAGCTATAGGGTATTATAACATCACGCTACAATACTTAAGAGCTGAGCAGCGGGTAAAACCACTGGGTACAACTAGTTCATTTATAAAGATATCTGCTGCACTCACAGTTTGCACGAAATCGTGCAGCAAGTCAACAATATTACACTACCGAACCCTCACACTTCTCTATCGCACTCTCTTCCTATTTCACATACCTACCTATTCTTGATTGATTTATTTTTGGCTTGGCACCTACTCCCTGCCTTTATTATTCGTATATTTAATTACTTTACGTTTAATTTAGAATTAATTTTATCTTTTTATAAAGGTCGAATAACAAACACACAAAAAAAAAACGATACTTTATATGTCTTAATCATTGGTCTATTTTTGATGATTGCTTACTTAAGTTCATTTATGTTAGTATATTCGACTAGTTTTTGCTGCCGGCTTTGCTTCCGTTATGTACGAAAGATAACACACGGGACGTTTTAAATGTAGCAGTGACACTCGGGGATAATGAAGCTTTCCGTAAGAGAAAGAATGTTTGGAATTGGATGAGTAGTTGCGAATATTATCCGCTACATACAAACTTACAAACAAATTTTACCTCTTTAGATACCTCTTTATAGATATAGATTGTTTACATCGATGTATATATAAACTGTATTTAAATGATTACGATGAAGTGAAAGTAAGTTTTCGATTCAAAACATAAATAAATTTTAAGCTTCGTCCAAAAACATTACAATATTGTAAAAAAAGTTAGGTTGTTGGACCGTTCACTCGTTTATAACCAGTTGCTTTTTTTTGCTCTGTCATGAAAAGGGAAGGAGCCTCTTTTTTGTGAAACACTTGTTTGGCATTTTTTGTAGCATTCGATATACGTATATATATTTTTTGGAATAATAACAAATGCCATTCACTGGCTATTTATTAAGTGTTCTTATCAACACTTTGATGTCAATGGACATTGCTCTGTTGACATTACCAATCATTTGTAAGTAAACAACTCTAATTATCGACCACGTGATAAAAGGAGTCTTCATAAAGAGATAATAATATAACTACATTCATTTCACATTTTGTTTTCTTCTCCCCTTTTTAAATTTTATTTCCGAATAACTTTTAATTGTAATTCCCTTAGTTAATTGTTATCTGTGTTACGTTGTGCTGCGTCATATTAACCATTTGTCTATTATTCAACTTAGCTAACTGTATTAATTGGGCCACCGATATACAGGCTATGCCTGGTTTGCGGCTCACGGCTACTTCTACTTTGTTTTCTTTTAACTTTGTATTTCAATACTTGTATGAATTTATTTGTCACTAATATTATAAATCTAAATAATAATAAAAACAATAAATCTAAATATCCTCACCTTAACTCGAAATAATCCCAATTCCAATCTTAATTGCACGTAAACACTTTCACAAAATAGTAATAAAATCGGAGTATTTTTTGTACTTATGTCATATTCACGAATCGATCACAATGCAAATGTTTAGACGAGCAGGCGGCGCGCCGGCGTAGGGTTGTCTGCGTCGGCGACGACTGCGGCCGCGGATATAGCCAGAGTGGTTTATACGAAACCGTCTGCTAAGCTACCCATCACAACACCCACCTCCACACAAGTACATATAGCGGCTTCTTCTAACCGTTACTTACATCCGTGGGAGATTAGTTTATTCTTTCCTTTTTTTTTGCACGTCGCTTGCACCGCAACAAAAATATTCTTAACCCCTTAAGTGCAGTCTGGGTTTGATAACAATGTATATTTTTTAGGTTAACCAAGAACATTATTGATGTTTAAAACAGTTAAAACCGTGTTATTGGCTCGTGAAATCCGTCTCATTTAAAAGTTATGTCAAACTAGGTATGCGCAGCAGTTTCACCTGCTGCTTAGCTCCTTAGTATAGTAGCATTATGTTATTAGCTTTTTAACCTTCCTAGATATTTATCTAGGAAAATTTTCAAATTCGACCCACTTGTTCCTGAGTTTTTGAAGGTTACACAAACCAAAATATCATTTTTATACATATGCATAGATAAAGCAAATAAATTATCTTGGCAAGTAATATTGCCTGTGGGAAATAGACTATAAAAAAACAAATATGTAACACATGTTAGATGTGTTATCAGGTAAGATAAACAAGGAAAGTGTGGGACATAATAACAAAGCCTCCACGCGTCGGCATTTTGTATTTTCAAGATTTTCCTGTTATAGACAATTACTTAAAACCAGTTGCCTTAATAATTTAATTGAGAATTTTATTCAATTAACACTCAATCAATCACAATTTTTTTTTTTTGTAAATTAGAAAAATATTTACGTGGTTATTTTTTAAATTCAAAAAATCTTTAAAATAAATATTTGATTTTAAATTTGTTTTTTAATTACATACAGTTTAAGACGAAAGAGGAACAATTATGGTATTAGCTATTCATAGTCTTACCACAAATTTCTCAGTTTCTAAGTTAACTATTGTGGTGACCGGGTTTCTGTTGTGGTTTACAAAGAATTTATACCACACAGTACGTAGGTGGAGCTACCTACTGCCCCATTTTATGCTTTCACCAAATATTATGAACGAGTTTTCACGTACCTACTTTCTTATTTTGTGACTCATGTGTATTTCGCTTAAAATAATGAAAAATAATTCATCGGGTTTTTGGTGGTTACATTTTACCGATTAGTTTCTTTTTTATTCAGGATGTTATTCCTGGAAAATTTATATTAAATTTCAAAGTAGTTTATTTGAAATCCTTACTAATATCATAAAAGCGAAAGTAAGTTTGTTTGTATGTGTGTTACGTCTTCACGCCTAAATGGCCAAACCGATTTTGATGAATTTTGGTACAGTTGGGAACCTGGAGACGGACATAGCCTAAAAATGAGAAAAAGGGGAGAAAGGGAGAAGAAAAGGGGAGAGACAGATGTTTTTTATCGATCATTACGCAAGTTAAAGTTAGCGTTAGCCCTAAGTCAGTAACTATGCCACGCGGACGAAGTCGCAGGCGGAAGCTAGTTTAATATAAGTTTGGAAACAGATAGGGTTAGGCGGTCTAAAGGATGACTACCTACCAAATAAATCTTTGTATAGTACAAACACGTATCTTTTTCTAGAAAGTACGTTGGTAATTCTTAAGTACAGCGGAGTTTCCAGATAGAAATTTCACAACAGGTTGACTGAGACTAGAGAGTACTGAGAGTGACTAAGGTTTTACGTGAAAGAGTCAGTTCCACCTTTGATACAATTGATAAGTGTCAAGAAAATGTAGGGAAGCCCTTACAATACTAATTATACACTAGAGTTTTCAGCGACGTAACATTGCTTGGTCACTGGCTGGATTGAAATAAAATTTAAAAAAAAGAATTATAAAAATAATAACTAAATTTCATAGTTTCTTTTCTTCAATAAATAGCAGTTAAAAACACTTAGCTGAAAGTACCTTTGCTTATAATAGAAGTAGAGGGTTAAGCAAATAATATGACCGTTGTATTGTGAAAATACAGTATGTAATTGTCGTTTAGATATAATCCGGAGTCATTAGCAGTCATTATTAGTTCAATGCAACCATTAAGCTTTTTTTGTAACGAAAACCTTCTTAGACTCGCTTATTTATATTTAGCTATGTTCTAAAAATATCACTCACAAATTATTACTAACTACATTTTTATTCAAATTAGTGTTTAGCTTTAGCCTTAAATAAAAAATAGATTTAAGAGTTGCACTGTACCTAATTACGTCAGAAATAGTGCTATACCCATGACACAGGAGAAATTCAAGGTAAGGGGCAACGTATCCCGGAGGACACGGTGGAGCACACAGTGGCGGTCTGCCCAGCTTGGGTGGAGCACCGCCGTGTCCTCGTGGAGGCGATCGGCGGCGGCGATCTCTCGCGTCCGGCCCTGGTTCAGTCCATGGTCCCGAGCGAGACAGAATGGGAAGCGGTCACCACCTTCTGCGAAACAGTAATGCTAGCAAAAGATGTGGCCGGGCGTTTGAGGGAGAGAACATCTGTCCAACCCAGCCGCCGCGGGAGACGCCCATGGCGCCGGGCGCCGCGAGACGACTCCCGGCCACCGTAGATGCGGGACGGTGAACAATGGGTAGCTCACCGTCCGTCCGTCTATTGACGACAGGCCGTGTCGACAGCGCGTTCGTGTTTCACGCGCGCCTCAAAGAGAGTCAGCAAAGCAGAGGGGCTTGCCAGGGCCTCCGCCTGCCGGGGTTGCGGGTTGTTCGAAAGAGATACCGCGGCCCCGGAACGTAAAGGGCAACAGAAGGAACATGGGTGGGTTTTAGTCAGTACAAGTCTGACATGCCCCCCCGCTCCGCCCAGAGCGGGGGAAGTCATTAGATGATTTCCCATCCGAAAAAAAAAAGTAGTGCTATAGTGTAATAATGTTAATAAATAAACACTTTTTTTTAATACGTCTAATTCTCAAATTTTCTTACTGTATCTCGCCGCATTAATAAAATGCAACGTGTTCGTCGCCGGGGTTGCGGGTTGTTCGAAAGAGATACCGCGGCCCCAGAACATAGAAGGCAAATAAGTAACATGGGTGGGTTTTTGTCAGAACAAGTCTGACACTCCCCCCCGCTCCGCCCAGAGCGGGGGACGTTATCTGATGATTTCCCATCCGCAAAAAGTATGTCCGTCAAAAAACAAATGTAACTCTAACGCCTTTCCAAAAAACGTGAGCATTGTGTCACACCTCAACAAAAATATTGAAACATTCCAGGCTCACTTCAATCACATGCGCATTGATTGAAGGCATTTGTTTCGTATTAAAAATATTAATTTCTCGAAACACTGTTATTTCAAATGTATAAAAGCCTGAAGAAGCATGAATGGTTGCTTGATTGTAAATAGACGGATCAATGTTGATAATGCTTTGAAATCTCGATCATTATAAATTGTGCAACACGCCTAGTAGTTTCCTCAGTTCACTTAACCGTTTCTAGTTTATTATTGATAGTCGCCTTACAATAGATAATAGTGATTCTTAATAGTGAGCTTATTATATACAATCTCATTGCAAGGTCTTCCTTTTTCATACTGAGACGGCTCTGGTGAAGGCAACTTCAATAAATGATACCTATCTATGTTTTTTATTAAGCTTTAGTGATGGTATATTGCTTTCAGTTAAAATTGGATTGCAGGAAACAAAAAACTGAACAAATTTTTAAATTTTCCTAGATTGGATTTCCCGCAATACCACAGCAGCGAAGGAAGGGCTGGATATTTTTAGGATACCGTAGCTACACGTTTGACGACACGGTTGGCGCAGTGGCTGAGCTATTGACCGCTGCGCTGTGTGTCGCGGGTTCGACCCCGCAAGATACAAATATTTGTATGGCCTACAGATAGTTGTTCCGGGTCTGACTGTTTGTGTATGTGAGTTTAAATGTTTGTAAACGCACCCACGATACAGGAGAAATTCCTAGTGTGGGGAAACGTTTTAAAAAAAATGCTTAAAACGGATACTTCAAAGATTCAGCAGTCTTTCACTGTTGGCAGCACACAAAATAAATTTAAAGATTGCTTTTTATGAACGACTATACTAATAAGATGTAAAATTACAAAAAATAATAATAGAAGGTTTTTTTTAAATGAAAAATAAAATTAAGGTTAAAAAAAATATCTACCTACATAAAAAGCTGTGTGACGGAACAATAGAAGTTTGTTATCCTTTTACTATCTAATGAAAATAATTCTGTAATAATGGGTTTTGTAGAACGTAAAACGAACTTTCAGTGGAAATTACTATGAATAAGATTTTATTTTTCGTTTTTGAAATATTGATCACTAGTATGAAGTTTTAGTAGTAACTTTGTTTTTCATTGACACATGAATAACTAATAAAGTTTTGCTGTGTTGAGTTCTAATTGACCTACGTATGAGCTTTAAAAACATAGTGATATTTTTTTGGTGCTACGGATCCTACTCCAAATAAATTATATGATAAAAGTCCATTTTGAACAACTGTTTCAAAATCAATTTTAGTACAAGCATGGGAAAACATTAATATAAAATAGAAGCTTCCGCCCGCGACTTCGTCCGCGTGGCATAGTTACTTTGGGCTAACGCTAACTTTAACCCGCATGATGATCGAAAAATCTATCTTTCTCTCCCCTTTTCTTCTCACATTTTTTTTAATTAGCCTATGTCCGTTTTCAGGGTCCCAATTAGGCTCTGTACCAAAATTCATCATTATCGGTATGGCCATTTAGGCGTGACAAACAAACAAATGAACAAACTCACTTTCGCTTTTATAATATTAGTAAGGATTTCGACAAAGTTTCCAAGCTAACCTTTATTTAGTTTGTAAACATTGTCTGGGTTGTAAGTGAACGTTGACCTTCGTTGTGGTTACTCGGCATTATTCGAAGAAGATCAAAGCCGTGTTGGTTAGCGTCAGTCATGAGAGTTCAATAGCCGAAATGTCAGATGATATGTCAAGAAACTAATCAAGACACGAGTTGCAAAACTTGCCAATCAAATATAGGAACAAAAATTCCGACACGTGCCAGTTTCTTATGAGTACTTAATTTGTGAAACTTCACATACAGAGCAAAAGAAGGAACATGGGTGGATTTTAGTCAGTAAAAGTCTGACTCTTAGTGCGGGGAAATTATGGAGTCATAAAAAACCCGTTATTATCGTAACTACGAGTACTTATGATTCTTCGATACTTCATTCAAGAAAACGTGTGCCCCTGCGTTCTGACGGCACGGTTGGCGCTATGATTAAGGGATTGGCTGCTGTGCCGCATATCGCGGGTTCGATCCCCGCACGGAACAAATATTTGTGTGACCGACAGGTAGTTGTTTCAGGTTTTTTGTGTATGTGAGTTTAAATTTTTGTAAACGCACCCACGATACAGGAGAAATTCCTAGTATTTCTTTTTTTGGTTTTATTGGCATTGGTTCTATGACTAATATGGCCAACTCATTGCCAATTTTAATACGTTAGGGAATATTAACCATTATTTATTCTTTCAGGTAAGTACGAAACACCACCGCACCGGCCTCGATGACGACTGTACAGTGAGTGATAGCAGCTATTCCGTATCCCAGTAGATATTTTAGTTTATGGCTCACGTCATAGATGTCTGGAATCTTTCAGTAATGCTATTAAAAACACACACACACATGCTTAGTCTCTGACAGTGATTGAACTCTTCGTACATCATTATTTTGTATTGGTTTAAGAGCGTATATTCGCATCTGCGTAACACATTACAAGTCCTACATACTCGTTATTTTGGATCAACCAATCGGAAATAATATGTATAGCAATCGAACATTGTATTTGCTTACACAAATTTAAACCTACTCCCCTATATTAATTTCAATTTCAGTTGGCCGCGAATTAATAAATAATTAACAGAAATAGCCCGATTAAGCAGACGACCACCTCATAGGTTGAACCGCGAGATAGCATTCATAAAAAAAGCTTTAGGTAAATTACTTTTCAGCCAAGCCAAAGATATCGTTCTATTGGACAGTAAATTTAAGTCCTTAGTCTTTATAAAGAAGGTCTATTTTCTGTTTAGTTCTATCGTAAAATTTTCATAAGAAAGTAATCACTTCACTATAACATAATATTGAATTCATATTGGCTACATTATATTAGATATCGGCATGAAAGCCCCACCTTTTCCTAACAAAGGGCTTTCTCATATAATATTGGTTACATAATAAACGTTTTCTAGGTCAAATGTATACAATGTACTTACAATAAAATCAAGCTACAATAGCTTTGAGATTTTTTACAGCCTTTACATTTGTATTAGTTAATTGAGCACTGAGAATGCTGTAGACAGGATTAAGATTATTAAAAGAGTTCTTGTTAAATTCGGATCAATAAACATTGAAAGTAATAAAAAATCACACAATGAAAAAACTTATTTAGATAACAAAAATAGCTAATTTATAATCATGATGAAAACAAATAGAATCTTCTGCATTATATAACAACTAGCTTTTGCCCGCGGCTTTGCTAGGGTTACATTCGAGTTAACACGGTTCCTTTTTTCTGATTTGCAGGTATTTTTTCTTAGTAACAAAAAGTGTGTGTACCCATTTTTAGCTTCCTACCTTGAAAACTGCGTTAAGTCCTATATAAAATTCCATCCCATCTTTTAAGGGGCACAGATTTCTGAAAAAAATGATACACGATGTTTTTGCTAGTGACAATAGTCCGCATACTATTTTTTTGCTTTCTACCTTGAAAATTGCGAAATGCTCCATACAAACTTCAACCGCCTATTTTAGGGAAGTGGGGGATTAAAAAGAGACAAAAAGCTTATGCCCGTCTTCAGGGTCCCAATTACTATGTCTGTACCAAAATTCAATTTTAGACGTGAAGACGTAACAAACAAACAAACTCACTTTTGCTTTTATAATATTAAGTAAGGATTCAGTAAGTATTCTGCAAACATCTACTAGTTGGGGCTTGTTAGTGACGAACTTAGGATCAAGTTGTCGCCCGAAAAGCAAGGACCAAAGAAGTCGAGTGCAATGGCCGGCGCGCTTTCACGGAGAATGTGCAGCCGATGAATAAGCCGCATTTAGGGATGGGGCCCGTCTTGTAGGCGGGCTGGTACTTGTATATCCCGGGCCCGACATATGGTAGTAGTAGGTACAGGGGTTTTTATTCGTTCAGAGTCCGACATAACCCTACACCCCCAAGACTCCCGTTTCCATGAAGAATATCCTACTAAAAAAAACGGCATCATCTAGTTAATAAAACCTTCTCACCATTTTTTCTTGTGGTAATAAAAATTTATTTGCCACTTGTGGATGTTAGCACTTTAATAAATGTCTCCATCGTGATCTGGCGATAGGAAGGCGCAAATATCAAGGTTTTAGAGTTGAGTCGTGACGTGAGCGGGTCTTCATTACAAAATATTTTAACTGTATACCACAGTCTACCAATGTTAACACTTTACAGTAGGACAAAACAAATGAAGTGAAACAAGTGCAGTTCTTTACCCAAAGAAGGTAGGTGTGGGCTTCATACCCAAAAGGGTAAAATGGGACCTCTATTACTAAGACTATGGTGTCCGTCCGTGTGTTCCTTTGTCTGTCTGTCCGTCTGTCACCTGGCTGAATCTGATGAACGGTGACAGTATGTAGTGATAGACTGTTGACATTTTCACAGATGATGTATTTCACAACAAAGTTTGTTTTTGTTTGTTTAACAACAAATACTGAAATAACTGTTTAAGGAGGCGGATAATGGTACGGGAACCTTCATGCGCGAGTCCGACTCGCACTTGGCCGGTTCTTCTTATTATTTATCCTTCTCTAGTAATTTTTCTTATACAATTTTTTGCGTTTATAATGTCATTTTTGAGGTTGTCGAAATGTTGGATGTGGATTCAGCGATCATTGTGCCGATAGTCGTAACAACCAATAGTTGTTTTTTTCAATACCCAGAGAATCGACCAACAACTGAAGAGGCTATAGAATATACAGTATATCTTAATGAATAAGTATTATGCCTTATTCTGATAAAAAAATAAATACGTAAGCTATATTATTGTGAAGTTTCATCAAAATCCATTCAGTAGTTTTTGCGTGAAAGAGCATCAAACATACATGCATACATCCTCACAAACTTTAGCTTTTATACTTACTAATATTTTAGTAGGATGGGAATGACATAAAGAATATCACTACTGTAAATACTGTGGTTTAACATTACATTATTATTTTATCTACCTGAACATTCAATATTCGTAGTTTATTTTTCAGTTGTGGATCCTGTTGCTAATGTTAACATCACGAAAATAAAAAAATAAGACTGGATTATTTTAAGTTCTTTTTTTATGCTATAGTTTATGTTCATGTTTCTTACATGAACATAAACTATTTACTATTTGGTACACCTCTGCTTGACCCTTCGCGGAATACAGCCGTGATGTTATGTCACATCAAAAAGATGAATTCATTTTTTTTTCGATATACTTATTTCTCCAGATAGAGATATCGGCTAGGCAGTCGCTACATGTAAACTACTGGTATTCAGCTGCATCCGGTTAGACTGGAGGCCGAACCCAGCATAGTTTGAAAAAGGCTAGACATATAATAATGATTCGTATGTTGGATGTAAAATAGGCTTCCAAGAAAAAACTTGTACTGCGGGTGTTATTACGTGTTAGACGGAAAAAAAACTTTTCAGGTTTCAGATGCTCCTTCCTACATTTTGTGGATTTTTCTCGTTTTTCGCAAACGGAAAGGCTTAGAATTGCCTCCTATAATACCCACGTTTTCGCTATTATATTTAGATACTCCTGTATTCTCGTGCGTTCACAAGCATGAATTACTGTTCTTAAAATGGTATAAATCCCACTACGTACCCCACGAATCCCATGTACCAACGTTCGTTATACTTACGTAGCATTCTGACGTGTCGATAGAAATATTTTTCGTTTTTCTGGCAACAATTTTTAGGGTTATTCATGACGTGATTCGTGTTTATAATTCCTTATTCTGTTTATTTCCTGATGATCAAGTACCTACATGAAAAAAATAAAGGAACAGAATGTTTTGTCTACGGTTAACTATTCTCGATTATATCAGCAAAGTTCATGCCAATATAAGCAATACCGGAGTTACGGGATGCGTCACCATTTTGTTAGGTGTCGGTTTTTTTGGCAAGCAACAAAGAATTTCAGCACGAGCGCATGGCGTCAGTGTGCACTGAGCACGCGTGCGCGTGCTTCTTGCTTTTGTTTTCTTCCTCGTTTGTTAATCTCGATCGCTAAAATGGCTAATAGGAGCATTGGCAAAACTGCTAATCTCGTTCGCTAAAATTAGCCATTTTTTAGGGTTCCGTAGTCAACTAGGAACCCTTATAGTTTCGCCATGTCTGTCTGTCCGTCCGTCCGTCCGTCCTCGCTTAATCTCTGACCGTTAGCACTAGAAAGCTGAAATTTGGTACCAATATGTATATCAATCACGCCGATAAAGTGGTAAAATAAAAATTGGAAAAAAATGTTTTATTAGGGTAGCCACCCTATATGTAAAGTGGGACGTGATTTTTTTTTTAATTTCAACCCTAACGTGTGATATATTGTTGGAAAGGTATTTAAAAATGAATAGGGGTTTACTAAAATCATTTTTTGACAATGTCAATAATTTCGGAAATAATCGCTCCAAAAGTAAAAAACAATGTGTCCCCCCCCCCCCTCTAACTTTTGAACCATAAATTTAGAAAATATGAAAAAAATCTGAAAAGAAGAACTTTATAAGGACTTACTAGGAAAATCATTTTGAACTTGATTGGCACAACAGTTTTTGTACAAAAAAGACAAAAAGTTGTATTTTGTACAAAAACTGTTAGAGCGCCTACCGCGGAACGTGCAACATTGCACGCTCCTCCACCTCTAAACTCATAAGTGGGAACACTTATTGTGACGGACGGGAAACTACGGAACCCTACACTGAGCGTGGCCCGACACGCTCTTGTTTCATAAGAGCATTGGCGAAACATTAGCGGTAACTATACAATATCAACATTAATTTTCTTAATGTTGTGTGCTGTCTAGAATGAAGACCGATCGACCTAGGGATGTGTGGTCAGCGCGTGGTGATCCATTAGCTAGTATATCTGTTGATATCCACGGACGCGTCTATCGACGGTATGCCGTCGACCTAAACAACGCCGAGATGCATGTCATAGCGCTTTTTAGAGTTCCGTACCTTAATAGGAAAAACGGAACTCTTATTGGCTCACTTTGATGTCCGTCTTTCTGTCTGTCAAGGCAAAGGGCCTTCACAGACAGAAATCACGAAAACGCGTAGAGGTACCGAGTTGAAATTAAAACCATATACTCAACTCTGTGGTTCCTTTATGTTGTGATGCTGTAGGGTTGATGTATTTTTCATTAAAAAAATTGATCCATTTAGTTTTCTTTTAAGCCGCGTGCTTGTGCACACAATTTTGGGCCTTGTGCTTTGGTGTTTCGTTTCTCGTATTTTACGACATGAAGTTGACTTGTTCACTTTTTACTATTTTCTGGTTGGAGGTGTAAATTAAATACGTTATTGTTTTTACTCAAATATTTAAAAAAAAATCTATGGTGGATGCGTTTACATTTTTAAACTCACATACACAAACAGCCAGACCCGAAACGACTGTCAGTAGGTCATACAAATATTTGTTCCGTGCGGTGATCGAACCCGCGACACGTAACTCAGCAGTAAACCGCTCAGCCAGTGGGCTACAAACAAAACATTCATTGATCTTATAAGCTAGACAGGATTTCCGGTAACAAAACGATAGAATTTTCCATAATGATTTTAACCGGTACCATAAATTATTTGAAATATATAATTGCTTTCTTAATTACCACACATAACATCCGTAATAAATGACATTTATATTTAGCGATAAATAAATTAAACGCAATATAATTAATTATTTTATAAAATATGAACAAATGGGTAATAGTAATTATTAATTCCCACGGTAATTCCTGTGGGAAATTACCATTTAATTTTATTGTTTTATTTTCCTTTCAAGTCTGACATAGAGTTAGTTGAACTATGACGCCACAGAATGACAAACTTACAAACTGGACTTGAATTGTGATGTCTGTAGGTGTATTTCTAAACAGTCATTTGGTCCTTTACATTGAGACATACGCGTTACGTATTACCTCCATTTGTGCGAAGTTTTTAAGGAAATTAAATATAGGAAATACCGCGTTTATACGGTCAATGAATAAGTTCTACGATCTGCTTGATCATTTAAGTTTGGGAAAGGACCACTATAATAATAAGAGCTTGCTTGCTTGTACTTTAAGAGTTATGAATCGAGAGAAAAAACCACAATGATAAGTTAAAATTGCCCAATAAGTCAAATTATTTTTTCACATTTATTTTTTTGAATGACAAGTTGATAACTATGAATATTGATGGATGTAGAGGGAGAGGAAGGCCAAAGAAAAGATGGATGGATTGTGTAAGGAATGATATGAAGGAGAGAGGAGTAAATGATACGTGACGTCTGACAGGGAAGAATGGAAGAAGAAAACGTGTTGCGCCGACCACGAATAGAATGGGACAAGGGCAGGAAGATGGTAATGATTTATTTTTCTTTATGATTATTTGTCATACTTTGTCATTTTATTAGAAACCAGCTTTTGCCCGCGGCTTCGCTCGCGTTAGATTCGGATTAACACAGTTCCCCTTTTCTGATTTGCAGGTACCTGCTACCTGTAGTTTTTCCTCTTGCGCCTTATTTATTAAAGCAAAATAAAATTAGCCTATGTCCGTCTCCAGGGTCCCAACTTTATCTGTATCAAAATTTATCAAAATCGGTTTAGCCATTTAGGCGTGAAGACGAAACAAACAAACTCACTTTCGCTTTTATAATATTAGTAAGGATAGTACGGATTACTTCGCGTATTGATAAATGGAATCACGTACATAATTACATAATTTATGCTTAGGAGTAGTTGAGAGATAATGGGGAGTGCGTCATTGGTTTAGTGGTCACAAGTGTGACTACTGAGCATAAGGTTCGATTCCCGGTCGGATAAAGTGCTATCAGTAGGGGTAGTATACATAGGTTTTGCATCAGAAAGTTCATTTACACCCACGGGGTTTTGATTTGTCCCCGCCCCGGTTTATGGTAATTGGATCGCTCCCTTTCACATGAAAACATAACTGGCGAAATGTGCATAGGAACTATCAGGTATAACCTCTGTCTAACCCTTCGGGGTTTACAATCGTGATGTTATATTGTATAGTGGGAAGATAGTTGCGCCACTTCTTCTTTTCTGTGGTAACAGTTCACCAGGAGTTTTTGTACTAAAATCGGGCGTTTTGGTGACTGTCTTAAATTCATTTTAACGTTCAAAAAAGGCGTGATCATTTTTTTTTAAACGTTGCCCCACACTAGTAATTTCTCCTGTATCGTGGGTGCGTTTACAAACATATAAACTCACATACACAAACAGCCAGACCCGGAACAACTATCTGCAGGTCATACAAATATTTGTTCTGTGCGGGAATCGAACCCGCGACACGCAGCGCAGCAGTCGAACCCTCAGCCACTGAGCCAACCGTGCCGTCATTTCATTGATTTACAATTCATTTCGAATTGTAAATCTGCTGAGTTCAGTATTTAGAAATCTTTCTCCGTTGGCAATATTATTAACATTAAAAAACGGGCAAGTGCGAGTCCGACTCGCGGACAGAGGGTTATGTACAGACGCCAGCAGGTCAAGCTTCCCGAAACTGTCAATTTTTCCCAATGAAACTTGAACCTAATACTTTAAAAATAAAGTCGAAAATCTATCAAAGAAATCTGACAGATTGTAGTAGCTTGATGTGCAGGCGTCTGTACAAACTTGTGACATAAATATAACTTAATATAAATAATCAAAATCTTTAGATTTTAAGAGTTTATGCTATTTGATGATTTATCAACCGTAAAAAAACCGGATTGATTTTATCACATCTAGGCAAGGGACCACAGACTTGAGTATATAGTTTTAATTTCGGTACCTCCACACGTTCCTGAGATAATCCTTATGGGATATGGGCGTGAAGAAAAATGCAGATTTGAATTTAAAATTAAACTGTTATATTTAAATTAAATATACCCACAAGGAAGGTTATAATATCTGCCTCCTAACACAGCGTAGATTGAAGTAAGAGAGTGAATAAAGGCAACCGTTTCTTTTATAATATTTCCTTAGTGATTATTACCAGTATGAGGAAGATTAACGATTAATTTTTGTATTATTATCGACTAAATATCAACAATCCTTTTGAGGTACGGAAACTAAAACAAGGGACTTTTACCATGTTTACTAAGTACTTATTTTGAGTTCCTGATATTAGTATTAACGGTAATAATAATAACGTTTTGGAATCTATATCAATCACCGTTGTTTCACTCGAATATCTTGCTTCAGAAATAGGAACTAAGACATACAAATATTAACGAGTGATTGACGGGACAAAACGAAAATACCGACCCCCCCGCCGTTGTTAGTTGATGATTTCATATACGCAAAAAAAGTTAGCAATCGTGTGCCCAAATCGAAAACATTCGATATTTTCTTTTTCTGTCTGCTCCAAAAGTATTTTAAATCATTTGGCTACTAACAATAATGAAGCTACCAAATGAAGATAACAAAAGAACTTATTTCATGTTCTAATAATGGTACAAATTGACGTCTTAATAACATTGCTGGAACATTAACACACAATGAAAATCGTAATTATCCAATTAGTTACAAAATAAACACAATGCTTTGGAATTTGTTAATTGATGGCAAATGACAGTTTGTAATTAGACAGCTCTCACGTATTTTTAAGGAATTCCGTAATAAGTGAGTATTGAAAAGAAGGTCTTGTTGGTCGAGTGGTAGGTCGTTGGTCAAGCGCGACTGCTGAGCCCAAAAGCCCAAGGCCCCAACACGAGTGCGTGTTGTAAATGTCACGCAAATGCATCAAAATGACACGGTTGGCGTAGTGGCTGAGCGATCGACTGCTGCGCTGCGTGTCGCGCGTTCGATGCCCGCACGGAATAAAAAATTGTATGACCTACAGGTAGTTGTTCCGGGTCTGACTGTTGGTGAGTTTAAATGTTTGTAAAAGCGCCCACGATACAGAAAAAATACTAGTGTGGGGCAACGTTTTTTTTTTCTTTTATTAAATCTTTCAAATCGGTCCAGCCGTGTAGGAGGTTAAGTGACAGACACATGACCACAATAATAGACCGTTTACAATATTAATTCTTCTTCCTACTTGTCCTACTAATATTATAAATGCGAATGTTTGTGAGGATGGGTGAATGGATGTTTGTTACGCTTTCACGTCAAAACGGCTCCATGGATCTTGTTGGCACAGAGGTAGCTTATAGTCTGGAATAACACATAGAATTATTATTTTTTTATATCACGCGGGCGAAGCCGCGGGCCTCAGTTAGTATAATTATAAAGTGAAAAGATATTTTACGTTTACACCGCGTGCTCGTGCTCGGGCCACTAGATTCGATTTCCGGTTCGTGCAGTGTAATTTCTGAGGAATTTCTCAGTTGCAGACAAAGTCTGGGATTTGTACCCAAGCTAAGCTTTGTAACAAGTACTTATACTACTAGTAACAAGTATATACACATATATACTTGTATAATGTAATGAGTGTACTTGTTAGATAAGTACACCTCTGAGTAACCCTTCTGGGATTACAAAGCGTGATGTTATATCATAAAAAGATTTCTTCTATATTATTATCTAACACATATCTTCTTATAATCACGGCTAAACTTTATGTTGTCTAGAGGGATTTCCAAAAGTGTTGGTCTTTTGCAGTCCCCCCTACCATGCTTTTTTTATGGCTACGTATATTTATTTTTTTCAAATCAAATTCATTTATTTGCTGAGTCCTTGTTACAAAAAGGTTCATAATGTATACTGTACTATAACGTATCGAGCTGTGCGAATAAAATATTGTCTACTCGTATTATTTATTTTCTTATTCATCAGTTACATTTAAATTGAAAATAATATGCAATATTCACTTTCATTACACATTTACAAAATTTGAATTTATTCATATTATTGCATAATAAATAATAATTTTAGCGACAATTTATTTCATATAACATTTTTTTATTGGTTTTATTAAATGACGTCTTAATGCGTGTAAAAAGTATTTGTATGTGCAAATGCCATATTATTGTTGTCTGTTTAAACTTTAATATTTTTATGTAAACAGGGGACTCCAAACATGTCTTGATTGACTTATTACAATATACTTTGTAAGATTGTAAGCGCTTTCACAAAACAACAGTACATTATTCTCCAAGGGATCGCGTGTTTTTAAAACTTGTAACGAATTTAATCAGAAAAAAATGCCGTCTTGGGATACTTCGGAAATTCTTTTACTTAAGAAGTGACGCACAAAGAAATTAACTGTTCCATATTCTGGAACTTTTGACGTGGAACGTAACGGTTGTTGCAGATAATGAACAAGGGACTGTTATAAGTACCTACAGCTTATACTCTTAATATGCCTGAATGAACACTTCATTAAAATATAATTTGCTCTAACATAGTGCTTTGGAAATTTAATCCTTTTCAAATATTAAAAAAAAAACGTTTTTTGTCAAGAAATATCGCCTTTCAAAGAATCTATGAATCAAACAAGTCACTGACTTCCGGAAGTAAATTTATTTTCCGTTATTTTTTGCAAGTCGTTCTTTTTGTTGCAAAAAATTTTTTTTCAGCCTCTTTAGTTGTGATATCGGGGTATCTCACAC
This sequence comes from Ochropleura plecta, assembly GCA_905475445.1. Lineage (NCBI taxonomy): Eukaryota > Metazoa > Arthropoda > Insecta > Lepidoptera > Noctuidae > Ochropleura > Ochropleura plecta. The sequence continues at coordinate 10,772,227 of FR997731.1, read as the reverse complement.
AAATTCACATTACCACTTACAGATATCGTCCATACACATTACAAGAAAAAATACATATGTTTATCTCATGGATGCCATTCATCATGTATAAGATTTGAATCATTATTTGTACTCGTAAAAATACCGTTTAACTAAATTAGATTATATAATTATCATAATATATGAACACGTTATCTCACTATTTAAAACTCTGTAATACTATTAAAAAATCTATTGTCCTTATTAAAATGTGTGTGAACTCATGCCGCCTGTGATACAGGTTCATCCTAGTACAGGCATCTTACATTGTTTTACCTACATTACCATTAAGTTTTATTGTATATTTTTTACCAATTTAAACTTTGAATAAAGATATATTATATATTATTATTCAGAACTAGGACTACACAGGAAGCACCATCACACAGAATCAAAACATTAGTATTCGAGTATTCATTGTCCATTGCAACTTAAATACAATATAAGCATAACCTCCACATACATAACAAGAAAAAGTAAGACTTTAATGGATTTTTCGTGGATACCATTGTCGGAACGAAACCAAATTGGACCACACGGAAAGCTCCAACTTTCAAATAAAAATTATCGGTTTTATGTTAAGGTTTATGAATATCTCATGTTACTGTAATAACACCCACACATAATATTAATCAAAACAGAATGTTCTGTACTCCGTTGCTCCGAGAACTAAATCAATTAAAGTTTTTCTTTGTAAGGTGTACCACGTTTCAATTAAAGTTTAATATTTTTGGAAGGTTATTGTGCATACAAAAATAACACACTTAGCATTTTAGAAAAAGAACCGGGTCCAAATTAATATTATTAGTTTCATGCATTCAAAATAGTATTTCATTTATTGTGACATTTGATTAAGATACTTAATATTATCATCGATGAGTCAGACGTCGGATCGTACAAAGTCAAAACCACATTTATAAGAGAAACATAAACCTAAATAAAACTGGTATACTTGTTGATGACGTCTATTTTTTTTAATTAAAAGTACAGTTTATTATGTTTAATCTTACTAATATTATAAATATGAATGTATGTGAGGATAGATGGATGTATGGATGTTTGTTACTCTTTCACGTCAAAACGGCTGAATGGATCTTGATGAAATTTGGCACAGAGGTAGATTATAGTCTGGAATAACACATATATATAGATACTTTTTTTCGATCATCACGCGGGCGAAGACGCGGGCGCCAGTTAGTATTTTATATTTTATCGCAACATTCAGGCTTTTTGGGGTTCCGTACGGACAGAACGGTTATAGGATCACTTTGTTGTCCATCTCTCTGTCTGTCAAAACTCAAGTATTGAGTTGAAATTAAAACCATATACTTAAATCCGTAGCCCCTTGACACTGTGAAATATTCCATCCTCTAAGTGTACCTGCAGAACCTTTGGTGCGCGAGCCCGACTCGCACTTGGCCGGTGTTTCATTTTACCACAAATTATAAAATGAGTCATTCTTTTAAAATTGACATTGTTTAATTAAAAGGTTTTTGTGTTAAAAACCCTTTGTCTGATTTGTAATTAACGGGTTATCGAATAAATGAGTCAAACAGTGACTCAAAAATTATCGTTCAAGTGCGTATTGGACTACGCACAATGGAGACGGGTTCTAGACCCGGTTCATATTATTTTATCATTGACTAGCTTTTGCCCACGGCTTCGCTCGCGTTAAATTTGGGGTAACACAGTTACCCTTTCTTAATTTGCAGGTACCTGCTACCTGCAGTTTTTGCCCTTGCGCCTTATTGATTTGTAATAGCAACGCTAAGTTTTCCCTTTTCTTCCCTCTTTCTCCCTCACATCACACTTTAAAAAAAAGTACCTATGTCCGTCTCCTGGTTCCCAACTATCTCTGTACCAAAATTCATCAAAATCGGTTTAGCCATTAAAGCGCGAAGAGGTAACAAACAAACAAACAAACTCACTTTCGCTTTTATAATAATATATAAGTAAGGAAGTAAGGATTTCATCGTTCAGGCAGTCAGTGAATGTCAAGATACCAGTATTTTTCACCGAGCGATTGCCCTTTTTTTTAAATACGTTGCCCCTTTTTTTTCGGGTGGGAAATCATCCAATGACTTCCCCCGCTCTGGGCGGAGCGGGGGGGCATGTCAGACTTGTACTGACTAAAACCCACTCATGTTCCTTCTATTGCCCTTTACGTTCCGGGGCCGCGGTATCTCTTTCGAACAACCCGCAACTCCGGCAGGCGGAGGCCCTGGCAAGTCCCTCTGCTTTGCTGACTCTCTTTGAGGCGTGCGTGAAACACGAACGCGCCGTCGACACGGCCTGTCGCCATTAGACGGACAGACGGTGAGCTATCCATTGCTCACCGTCCACAGGCCCGCATCTACGGTGGCCTGGAGTCGTCTCGTGGCGCCCGGCGCCCTGGGCGTCTCCCGCGGCGGCTGGGTTGGCCTGATGTTCTCTCCCTCAAACGCCCGGCCACCTCCTTTGCTAGCATTACTGCTTCGCAGAAGGTGGTGACTGCTTCCCATTCCCTCTCGCTCCGGACCATGGACTGAACCAGGGCCGGACGCGAGAGATCGCCGCCGCCGATCGCCTCTACGAGGGCACGGCGGTGCTCCGCCCAAGCTGGACAGACCGCCACTGTGTGCTCCACCGTATCCTCCGGGATACGTTGCCCCTTACCTTGAATTTCTCCTGTGTCATGGGTGCGTTTACAAACATTTAAAGTCACACGCACAAACAACCAGACCCGGAACAACTATCTGTAAGCCATACAAATATTTGTTCCGTGCGGGGATCGAACCCGCGACTCGCAGCGGAGCTGTCGATCGCTCAGTCATTGCGCCAACCGTGTCGTCAATTTGACCTTTCTAAGACTGGTTGTCAGATTTTCGGGTCACTGATTACCTGTTAAAATTCTACACCTGACAACTGGGACTAACGGCTTAACGAGCTTTCCGAGGCACGGAAGAAAGTCGGTATGTAATGGGTGGTCGCCTATCCACGGATCAACCTAGGCAAGCGCAGCTTAACCTGAAGATTGACAAGCTCTTGTCAACCTTAATATTAAGCCACGAACTTCTCTACCACCAATAAATAGATTGCCAATAGTGGCCGTGTAAAATGGCTGTGTGTCAACTAGACTGATAGACAGAAGGCCAGATGGACAAATAATACGAGTTAAGTTACGAAATAATAAGAGTTCCGTTTTAGCCATCCGACTACGAAACACAAAAAATAACTTTTTTGCTAAAAAAACCGAATTAAAAAAAAACTAATAAGTTGAAATTATTTACTTCCTTCCAGAAGTCGGTGACTTTTGTTTGTTTCGTTTGACCTTTTTGCCACCGACTTTCGCAGTTTTTTTTGCAAAAAGTTTTTTATTTCAGCATTCTTATGTACGATGCGACGATGTATCATATTTTTTATGTAGTATGAGTATACATTTTCCATTGTTACTTAGGGATTAGCTGATCACCCATACAGACATGCATATGCATTGATCATGGAGTATGCATTTTCCATTGTTACTTAAGGATTAGCCGATCACCCATACAGACATGCATATGCATTGATCATGGAGTATGCATTTTCCATTTTTACTTAAGGATTAGCTGATCACCCATACAGACATGCATATGCATTGATCATGGAGTATGCATTTTCCATTGTTACTTAAGGATTAGCCGATCACCCATACAGACATGCATATGCATTGATCATGGAGTATGCATTTTCCATTGTTACTTAAAGATTAGCTGATCACCCATACAGACATGCATATGCATTGATCATGGAGTATGCATTATCCATTGTTACTTAAGGATTAGCTGATCACCCATACAGACATGCATATGCATTGATCATGGAGTATGCATTTTCCATTGTTACTTAAAGATTAGCTGATCACCCATACAGACATGCATATGCATTGATCATGGAGTATGCATTTTCCATTGTTATTTAAGGATTAGCTGATCACCCATACAGACATGCATATGCATTGATCATGGAGTATGCATTTTCCATTGTTACTTAAGGATTAGCTTATCACCCATACAGACATGCATATGCATTGATCATGGAGTATGCATTTTCCATTGTTACTTAAGGATTAGCTGATCATTCATACAGACATGAAAGAGAAAATATGTATTATAGACGCTAACTCATAAACTTCCCAAGCAATATAAATACTATTTATATGGGAACACCTCAGAAGTATACCTTTAAAAAATAATTATGAAAATTGGTCCTAAATTAGCGGAGTAATCGGTGAAAATACATAAAAAAGTCGAACATAGAACCTTCTCATTCTTTGAAGTCGGTTTGACACGACACTTCTTGGTATTGGAAAAAACGTTGGCTAATATGACCACAATAATTGACGAAAACTATCAGTTGTCAAGTGCAAACGTAATGACGAAATTTATTTATTAGCGCAAGAAAACCACAATATGATCAGTGGAACAAAATTCAACAAATAATTCAATTTATTTTCCAGAAACATGGATTTAGCGTTGACGTCGTAATTTTTAATTTGTGGTCATTTTTGAACATTACTAACTGGGTTGTGGAGGTCAGATAGGCAGTCGCTCCATGTAAAATACTGATATTCAGCTGCATCCGGTTAGACTGGAAGCCGACTCCAACATAGTTGGGAAAAGGCTAGGCAGATGGTCATTTTTGAACCAACAATTTTTTTAGCCTTGTTTATAGGAGGTGCTTTTGGCGGATGGGAAATCATCAAATATTATCAAAGTCATTAAGAGTTATGGGGGAGAGTGTCAGACTAGTACTAACTAAAACCCGCCCATGTTCATTCTATGCACTTTATGTTCCGGGGCCGCGGTATCTCTATTGAACAACCCGCAACCCCGGGTTAAGGAGGTGCTTCTATTCGGTTTTACTATATGCGCTGAAGAATGGTGCGGCTGATATTAGAGGAAACACATGTTTTGTATATTCATAGGATGTATTGCTAAAATGTGGGCTCCTTTACGATTATAATATTCAGGGTAAAGTAGGGTAAAGTAATCAGTCATGATCAGAATTCGAGGTAACGTTCCAGATTGAAGAGGAACGATCACCCGGTCTATGTTACAGCAAAACCAGAATATTGTTTACTTGGTCGTATTTCAGCATTATATAGATTTTGGTGAACGCGGGGTGCGTTTACACCAAAATGTTTGCGCTCTTCGAGTAAATAAATAAATTGTAAAAACAAAGTTTATCCAAAACCTGCCAGAAAGGTATTCACATAGTCGACGATGATGTGTGTAGCAATTAATTAAAGCCATTTTTTACCAAAGTCTAAAATGACAAAAAGGAGGTGGCCGGGCGTTTGAGGGAGAGAACATCTGCCCAACCCAGCCGCCGCGGGAGACGCCCATGGCGCCGGGCGCCGCGAGACGACTTCCGGCCACCGTAGATGCGGGCCTGTGGGCGGTGAGCAATGGGTAGTTCACCGTACGTCCGTCGATTGACGACAGGCCGTGTCGACGGCGCGTTCGTGTTTCACGCGCGCCTCAAAGAGAGTCAGCAAAGCAGAGGGGCTTGCCAGAGCCTCCGCCTGCCGGGGTTGCGGGTTGTTCGAAAGAGATACCGCGGCCTCGGAACGTAAAGGGCAATAGAAGGAACATGGGTGGGTTTTAGTCAGTACAAGTCTGACATGCCCCCCCGCTCCACCCAGAGCGGGGGAAGTCATTGGATGATTTCCCACCCGAAAAAAAAAAAAAAAAAAAAGCCTTTCCATCGGGCATAAATCCAGACTCCTGAAAGACACTTTGCTCCAACTGTGCACTCTCTGTTCCCTCACTCTCATAGTCCGATGGGGTGGCAATCCGTCACGGCCGAAGAGAGATCAGGCGCAGGAACAATGGATTAACTTTCTTTCCGAGGCGCGGGGTTGTCTTACCGCCTACTGCCAACTCCGGGCTGCTACTATGAAACTCCTAATGGAAAAACCCAACATCACGTTTTGCTCGAAGCCAGGACTTCATGTCCAACAGCCACGCTTTCGCCCACTAGACTAACAAAGCAGTCATTACTTTGAACTCCTTCGAAACTGTTAGTAATGAAGTGTAGTAAAATTGTGTACAAATATTTACAGTTCCCTCTTCTAAAACCTTTAAAACGTCGGCAGCATAAAATTAACAAAATTTATTCAGTGAATAATTTTAGAAATTAATTGCCCTGAATAATAAATGTAAAAATGTCCGGTGCACTGGCTCAACCCTGTTAATAAAGGGTTGCAAATAAATAAATCAAGCAATTTTCGTCTCTAAGGTGAACAGATTAAAATGTAATTTTCAGTAATAAGGACAAAGGAGTTTTATTAATCATTTAAAGCTGTAGTAGGGACGTTTGGACTTAAGGGGTAATTAAATCAAATTTGTTGAGAGTCACAAGCGCGATTACTGGGATAAGTTCCTGGGTTCTATTACCAGGTCTTGGACAGTAGATACTGTGGCAATCGCTCGTGTCCCACCGAACGATGCCGAAATAAAGAGTAGAGTTGGGAGTTATGGGACAGATGAGAAAAAAATAGCCACTACAGGTTTGTTATTTCTTTAATTACATCCCCAAGGCTGGACCCTTTAACAGGTTAGATATTGTTTTACAGCATATATTACATTACAGTTTATTACATCACTATTTTAACTTGTTGAAGGAAGCACATTCAAGGTTGGGTTTTAAATGAAGCAGCTTTTAAAAAATAGGATATTTAAGGTGTAGCTGCAAGCCGTAATCAAATTGCAATGACCAAAAAATGATTATGACGCAGGTTAAAGTTAACGTTAGCCCAAAGTAACTATGCCGCGCGGACGAAGTCACGGGCGGAAGTTAAACATAGCTGGCGAAATATGGGTCTACTATTAGGTACACCTCTGCCTGCCTGCCTTCCGGGCGTGAAGTTATGATGTAATCAAAACTCTGCATATCTAATGTAGCCCGACATTATTAAGCAGTACAGGGTCATGTGAGTCATAGAATGTGAGGATAATTAATTAATGGATCAAATAACTATTTTAGTCATACTATGATGGAACAGTTACCATTACTGTACTTTAGAATTGAGATACCGTTTGCTCTTTCACCCCCACACAGCATCACACACTTATTTATAATTAAATCGCTTATTACAACCTTTGTTTACTATTAGAGCTGAATCACTATTATAATTATTCAATACCAATCATCTACGATTCTACGTAGATATGACAACAAACGTAATTATTATTACATGAAAGTAAATCTTGCAAAACTTTATTTAAACTGTATCTCGCTCACTATGTTCATTCATCATCTGCCTAGCCCCTTCCCAGCGATGTTGGGATTTGCTTCCAGTCTAAGTGGATGCAGCTGAATACCAGTATTTTACATGGAGCGACTGCCTATCTGACCTCCACAACCCAGTTCGTACTGGGTAATACGATACCTTGATAAGTCTGGTTGTGAGACTTTCGGGAAGCTGACTGTAACGACTGTCAAAGATCTACAAATGACAGCCGGGACCAACAGATTAACGTGTTTTCCGAGGCACGGAGAAAAGTCGGTATGTAACAGTCAGCCATCCACAGACCAACCTAGGCAAGCGCGGCTCAACCTTAAGATCGACCAGAGCGGGTGCCATAATTTAGCCACGAGCTTCTTAATATGTAATTATTATTTATGCATATTGTAAATATTTCAATTATTTAAGGCCTCGGAATTGTATTTATTTGACATAAATAAAACCATTTTTTTTCTTGTTACTTTACTTTTACTTAAACTTCATATATAATATCTGTACATAAATAGGTGTATAAACTTTTCTTTCATATTAGTCAATAGCAAATAAATATTCTTGATTTAAATCCTAAATATTGGGAAGAGAGATTGTAAAATACTGGTTGATGGGTATTAGTAGAAAACATGTATTGGGTTTATGCTGACAAAATATTGCTATTTTATAGTGTACCTGAAACGTGTGGTAATATTTGAGAGTGATTCACATAATAAAACTGACAAACTTTCTCCATGGGCCATCACTGAAATCGCGAAAAATGAGATATTCTTGGGTCGAGTAGGTATAGAAGTTCTGTACTGCGCAACTGTTGAAAGTGATGTCAGCAAAGCAGAGGGGCCTGCCAGCTACATGTCGAGGTTGCGGGTTGTTTGAAAGAGATCGAAAAAGATCGACCACGGCGAGGTGAGGGACGGTCTCCTGTAATGTTGACGTTCAAAAAGTGCTTATTATTAGCCTAATTTTAAAACATGAATATTGATTTTGATGGGTACAGTCAGTAAAAGTCTGACATTTCCCCCCGCTCCATCCAGATTGGGGGAAGTTATTTGATGATTTCCAGTTCGCAACAAAAAAAAAGGGTGCAAATAGTTGAACCCTTCTTTTTTGTTTTTTGTCTGCTCTTTTTTAGTTTTTTGTAAACGGACAAAAAATCTAAATAAGAGCAGGCACGTGCTATAATACAGTCAAGAGCAATAAAAGAGCACTCGGCAAAAATTCATAAGTGATTAAAAAAACAGGTTTCTACTTAGGGTCTCTATTTTGTATTAGAGTGTCTTAAAAAACGCTAATTAATAAAATAGGAGAAAAAAAATACAGAAAAGCCTAGCCTAGGCAAGGTGAAATTCTTAAAGATACTACAGAACTCGAAACAAGTTGAGAAGCGAAACACTCTGATTAGACATTGATATTAATTAGCGGTGGATTGCTACTAAATATGAAAGTATTATCTTTAGTAAGGTAATATAACCCTATCCCCTTTGGACCACCATTATAATTAAATACATCTGTGATAGCTGACCGTAATCGATTCTTAATTAGAGTGTTGAATTTTGCTAGGTGTATATCTTTTATTGTTAGTGACTGTACCTACGTTTGAATTTGCATGACCGCCAAAACATAGTAGTAGTTCTCTACATTTTATGATATTTTTAGTATATTATCAAAGTTCGTGCAATAAGAACAAAATTTTAGTAAAATTAAATGTCATACAAAAGTTATTGCGTAAACATCTTTAGTTGCAACTTTGGCACAGAGGACATTGAAAAAAAAACATGTTTTTAAAGTCGATTGTTTACTTTTGGCTCGAACCTTGCCAGTGTTGTTCGGTTAGTAATAACATGATTAAAATATTTAAGAAAATCGTTGACTAAATTCATCACACCACTTTCTATATTTCTGATGTATCCTAAAGACAATTCCTAATCCGTTGCTTCTCAATAAGTAAACGGAAGTGGCAATGGGCCTACCATATTAGCCGTAGAACCAATGATCAAGGTAGACGTGTTCTTGGGTGGAGACCGCGAATTGGCAAGCGTAAAATGGGACGTCCTCACGCTCGGTGGAGCGACGATCTTCGCAGGGTGGCTGGTACCAACTGGATGAGAGTTGTCGAGAATAATATCAAGTGGCGTGAGATAAAGAGAAGCCTACGTCTAGTAGTGCTATTCTCTAAGATGACAGTCTTGAGCGCAGCGACGAACTCAGGCGTCTCTCTATAAATCTCGACGCTGCGGCAGAGCTAAGTTCGACCCTGTTATCTTATAGAATAACACGACAGCAGTGGATAGGCTGATGGTGATTGCTTCTTATGTTTACAGAGAACTTCGGCTCGGCAACATTTTTATTTTTATTTTATTATTTTATTTATTTGGGACAAAAAACAGTTATACATTACAATATTAACAAAAAGTACTTATATTACAAAACTTATAAAATGTATAACCCACACTATTGTCCACGGAGTGACACCGGAGTATGAAAACGAACGCGTGTTATATAAAGAAGGACACATTTAAAAAATAAATATTATACAGACAAGTTGTAGGAAATCGATGACAAAAGAAAAGAAATCTATTTATTGGCGACTTGCAAGAAATTGTGAAACCAGTCTTTTAAATTTAGATTGCGACAGCGCGAAAATATCAAAATCTGTGAAAAATGAGTAATAAGTTTCTAAAAGTCGGCGGATAGGAGCTCGCACCCCGGCGTTTGTTCTACATCGAGCAGTGTAGAATAGCCGAGGAGCGCGTGCCTCCCGCCGATTAACAGATCTAGGTACAACATAACACAATCTATTCGTGAGTTCGGTACAATTAAATTTGTTATTGCATATACCGTACAGCATCATAACCATAATCAGTAAACGTCTAGAATCCAAGTTCAATATCCTATGGTGGCTTAGCAAATCTGCATACGGAATCCTTGCACGGAAGCACCTGTAGTGCATAGCACGAAGAAATTTTTTCTGGACCATTTCTATAGCTTGCTTGTATCTATCATAATACGGGCACCAAATGGGTATCGCATATTCCAACTGAGAACGAATTAGTGTTTTGGATAAGAAAAGAAAAGTAGAAGGCTTCTTGAAGTCTTTGCAGGACCGCATGACAAAGCCATACATCTGAAAGGCTTTGTTAATTATGCTATCGATATGAGAGTCTAAATGTAATTTGCTATCAAGTAGAACGCCGAGATCACGTGCGCACTCAGTTTTTTTCAGTTGTGTGTTGTTCAATGTGTATGAAAAATTATTAGTATTTTTATTTTTAGTAAAAGAAATGAAGTGACATTTTGGAAGACTAAGGTGTAGTTTATTGACTAGACAGTATTGGGAAAGCCTGTGTAAGTCGTCTTGTGATAGCATACAATCCCGAGGACTCGCACAGGCCTTGTAGATTTTAATATCATCGGCGTACATTAGGAATTTGGAATTAATAATGCAAGATTTTATGTCGTTTATAAACAAGATAAAAAGCAGTGGACCTAAAACGGATCCTTGAGGAACACCTGATTTGACGACAGCAGAATCAGACTCGAATCCATTGATGACGACCTTTTGAGTCCTATGGAAAATATACGAAGCGAAGCGAACATAGATAACGCAATGAATTTTGAACTGTCAAAATAAATCCCGTATGCGTTACGCCAATTCAAGTGGCGTGAGATTGAAGAAGCTTAAGTCCAGTAGTGCTATTCTCTAAATATACAGTCTTGAGAGCAGTGACGAACCCAGGCGCCTCTCTATTAATCTGGACGCTGCCTTAAATTTGCGCTAAATTTGACGCTGTATTCTAATAGAATAACACTACAGCAGTGGATAGGCTGATGATCATTGCTTCTTATATTTGCAGATAACTTCGGCTCAGCAACATAGATAACGCAATGAATTTTGAACTGTCAAAATAAATCACATCGCCCGTATGCGTTACGTATATGAGTAAACCCGTGGGTTTTCAGTGTTGGTGTCAATTACATTGCGTCGGTTTGCATATCACTCGATTGTATTAGGTCCTATACAAATACAAACCAGTCGACCTTGACGGTCGTTTAAAAAAACCACATTATTAACTAGATTCACAAAGAGGTTGGCCAGTTTATTATTTAAGGTCAAACTGGTTATATGCTAGTAGAATTGATTGTGGCTTGGGTTCACAAGAATCACGATTTCCATACAATTTACTAATAAAACATTAACGAAAGTAACTGTTTGTTTGTTACCTTTTACTGCTGATGAAACGATCGTTATGAAATTTGACAGATTACTTGCTATCAACTTTTCATCAATTCCATGAACTTACTTTTCGTTTGGGGGGGGGGGGGGACGTCATGGATCAACATGCCATTTTAGGATTCCGTGGCCAAAGGGTAAAACGGGAACCTATTACTAAGACACCGCTGTCTGTCTATCACCAGGCTGCATCTCATGAACCGTGATATTTAGACAGTTTAAATTTTCTCAGATTATGTATGTCGCCCCTTGTCATTGCCGCTATAACAACAAATACAAAAAAAAATAATACGGAACTCTTCTCGTGCGCGAGTCTGACCCGCACTTGGCCGGGTTTTTTTTCAAATTTTTAATGGCTATAGACGTACCTACTGCCATTAATTGTAACTTAGTGATTATTGGGGATAAAAACTCATAACTGTTTATTTACTACCAAAAATACCAGTGCAAATATATTTTTGGTAGTAAATAAAAAACATATAACAACAATAAATGTTTTAGTTATGCGTGTCATTTGAATTAAAGTGACAGTATTGTAACTTCTGTTGCAGCAGATTAGATGACAAAATTTAACCCATTTAAATGAATTATATTGAAATATTTTCACCTGGGCCCACTCCTAAGGATACAGACGCCTGCCGGGGTATCTGGTTGTCTGAAAGGGATACCGCGGCCCCGAAAGATAAAGGGCAAAAGAAGAGAAGAAAATGCACATGGGTGGGTTTTAATCAGTAAAAGTCTGACACTCTGCTCAGAGCGGAGGAGGTTATTTGATGATTTCCCATCCGCAAAAAAAAGGATACTGGTGGGTTTCTTAAGTTTCTGCTTAAACCCTAAATAAAAGGCGTAAATTAATGTATGTATGTATAGCTAAAATATGTGTTCTCCTATTGTGAATAAAGTAGAAAATCACCATCAACCGCAAACCAAAGCATCAAAGCCGCTATCTGAATAACAGACTGCAACGACACTGGGGCCCTGCCGACTGCCGACTAGACAGTTTTGCCGGATTGGTTTGCCTAATGCTCTTCTATCCTACCCATCTTTTTATCGTCTACCAAAATTCAAATGTTGTACTTTTTTTAAATAACGTGTTGACCATTTCGTCCTGTTCCTTTTTTGTTTGAGACATGACATCAGTAAATGCTCGCAATGACGGTAGGGTCATTCATCTTGCACCTAAAACATACTTGAATACGATCCGTAAAACAATTGTAAGGGCACCCACGCACTGCCGCAAACGAAATATTGAGCAGTTTAAGTAGCCAGTCGACGACCACATAAAATAGATGACGATCGCAACTGGAACCAGGCATCTATCCATGGCCGTATGCGGGCTTCAATATATTGTCATTCTTCGAAGCAGCTACGGCAACATAGCTGCCTAGTGTGCGAGTGTCCTAACAATTGAAATCGTTGTTGATACAATCTAGTGCTTTAGAGAACTAGGATTGATTTTATGTGACAGTTGAAATAGTCTTCATTGTAACTGTTTATTTTAGCTGATGACACTCGCATTGATAATGGTCGTATTTTTAACCAACTTGAATAAAAGGAGGAGATTCTCAATTCGGATGTTTTTTTTTTTGTGATTTTGTTACGCGATTTCTCCATCGATTATAGGCTAATTTTCGAAATTCTTTTTGTATTCAAAATCATAAACTCCCAAAGGGATCCCATTTAATTGTATCTGTATTTCTTGGGTTATTTATGAGTAATGTTCTATAATACATATTTTTCCTTCTACTGTATATGGACGATATGTTTATATCTATTAGTAGCAAAGAAAATACTTGATGGGAATTTGTGTGTGATACCATTATACCACAACTAAAAAGGCTAATATAAAAAAAAGTTTTTATTCTTCATTATTGTGTTGTTAGCGCTTCTCCTGGTGCCTAAGTTTCGATGCCGTTCATTTGCCTCTGACTTGGCTTAACATGGCATATAGAAATCTTCAAAGAAATCTGCAAATAAAAATCTCCTCATAGACCTTAACCTCCAAAAAAGATTCACTCTTAGCTACTTGGGTATTTCAGAAATAAATTAAATTAATATTATAGGTAATTCAGAATCGTTTTCCTAGGTACAGATGCCTGCACATCAAGCTACTACAATCTGTCAGATTTCTTTGATAGATTTTCGACTTTATTTCTAAAGCATTAGGTTCAAGGTTCATTGAGAAAAAAATGACAGTTTCGGGTAGCTTGACCTGCTGGCGTCTGTACCTACTCATTCCGCTTCTTGTGTGTGAGTGGAATATTTTGCTGAATGAAGTAAAGTTACACAAAAATGTGGTGAGGCTACCTTGTGGATACTTTGTAACGGGTAATAAGTTAGTAATAAATTTATTCCTCAAAAAAAAAAACAAAATAGAAACGACGTAATCGGTGAGATGAACAACCTAAGCAGCGCTTGTACCTTGTGGCTTAGGTAGGTAGGGTGCAACTATGTTGCAGATTGTTCGAAAGAGATACCGCGGCCCCGGAACATAAAGAGCAAAAGAAGGAACATGGATGGGTTTTAGTCAGTAAAAGTCTGACATTCTCCATTCAATTTCCCCCGCTCCGTCCAGAATGTCCAACTGAGGAATGTCAGACTGCTAAGTTTTTTAATGAAAATAAAATAGGGTGCAACTATGACAAAAAACAAAAATGGTGAAAGAGCAGTCCATAGTGCAAATCTGTAGTGTTTTGTATCTTGATTGACGGATTATTATTATTTATTAGATATATTAACACTAGCTCATACCTGGGGATCTGTCTGCATGGAGCATGTCAATTGCCCTGCAGGCTCTTTTTACAAGGATACAAAGTAGCCTATGTGTTAACTCAGGTTATAAACTGCTGCCAAATTTTATCCAAATTCGTTCAGCAGGCTTTTAGGTGAAAGAGTAACAAACATCCATTTATACATATAGTGGAATAAGCAAGCAGATATTTTTTATGTTTTATCCTCATTTCCAAAACTTTAAAAACGTGTTATTTGACAACTTGATATCTGCATGTGAATTGTATTTAATAAATGTATAAAACTAGTTTGGTTTAACATATTTTGATGATGGCGGATTTGCTCGTAAGAGGACGGAAAAGGGGCCACGGACCCCTCTAATTCTGTCGGGGCTGCGGTTTCTGCCGGGGTTTGCAGGTTCTGCCGGAGTTGCGGGTTGTTTGAAAGAGAAACCGCGGCCCCGGAACATAAAGGACAAAAGAAGGAACATGGGTGGGTTTTAGTCAGTACAAATCTTACAATCCGGTCCGCTCCGACCAGAACGGGAGAAGTTATTTGATGATTTCCCATCCCCAAAAAAAGACCTTACCAATTACCTAGCTTCAAACAATCAAAAATGGCATGAAACCAATCCAACAGAAAAAAACAAACGAGAATCCTACCATGTCGAGCAGGATAAGAAGGGCTTACCCAAATAAATTGGGATACTAACCAGGAAAATGAGGGAAAGAGAGAGAAACCATTCCGCTTGGTTAGGCCACCTCTCTCTCTAGCATAGAAACTCATCTTTTTCTTACCCTTATCCCATTCTATTTGGGGTCGCAGCAACACGTTTTTTTCTTCCATTTTCCCCTGTCAGACGTCAAGGCATCATTTTACTTCTTTCTCCCTCGTATCATTCCTTACACAATCAATCCATCTTTTTGTTGGCCTTCCTTTTCCCCTTCCTCATTCAGATCCATCACTCTTTTAGTCACATGTGCTTCGTCCCACCTCATTACATGTCCATACCAAGACAAACGGGTAGAACCTGTTGGTGGGTATCAAACACTCCTGATAGTCGGAAACAGGAATGCTTGACATTAAATGGAGATTCAGTCATAAAAATTAGATTTACCCGGCGCCATATTGAGCTACTTTAAATTGGACAGACTTTTGCAAATTAAACAGAATCTTCACACTTGCTTTTTTATTTTACGCTTATAGGTACAGACGCCTGCACATCAAGCTACTACAATCTGTCAGATTTCTTTGATAGATTTTCGACTTTATTTCTAAAGTATAAGGTTCAAGGTTCATTGGGAAAAATTGACAGTTTTGGGTAGCTTGACCTGCAGGCGTCTGTACATATAATCGCGCTTGATAATATTGATTATTTGATTGAAGTTTAATAAATCGATCAAGTTCTATTTTCTAGTGATAAGCTAGAAAAGAAAGAGAATAGTGTAGCAGGTTCGTTTCACTCGTGGAACAAATATTTGTGTGGCCTACGGGTGCAAGTCTGACTCTTTTCGTGTGTGAGTTAAAAAATATTTGTAAACGCACCCAAGATATGGAAGAAATTTCCTAATATTCTACAAGTGACAAAGAACTGAGTATTATGCAATTTGTCTTTAAAAAATATTATATTTGTTTAAAAACTTAAAAAACACGCATGAGTAAGGTTTATAGATATTTATTATACTGGTAGCCATATTTCGTAGTAAAAGTCAATTTCATTATTATATTAAACAAATGTTGTTTTAATTTGAATGTGTTTTGTTTTGTGCAAACACTTTTTGTGAACGCAGAGATTTTTACCTATTTTTTTAAATTAATGGAAAATTAATGTGTGCAAAATTTGGGAAGTGGGTTAAATTTAACTTCTAAATTTTTTTTACACAGGTAGTTAGTTAGTTACAGAAGAAGCTAATAGTCTAGTCTACAATACGGAAAGGAATCATGATAAAACATTTCAACCTTGAGCGCTAATCTTGTATAAGTCAATTAATGCAATAAACTAACAGCAGTCAATATTTTACTACAACAGGTACTAAAACGACTATGTAAAAGAGTGACGAAAATCTATCGTAATTTCGGTCACATAAAATGAGTAGCATAATTAATACGTTCAAATTAAATTCAACAGCAGACTATGTACTTATTACATCCTCAAACTATGTACGTCACAACGACAAACATTACCTGCTTTCGTTTTATAACAAAATCGGTGTCATTAACACGCCGAAGTGACCTTAACACGGCGCATGCCATCAAAACAATGATCCTGACCATGGCCCAGGAAGGGATGACACATCACACGAGATGGCAAACCCGTTTAAAAAGTTAATCGCGATTCCTGACAGTGATGAACGATGGGAAGTTGGAGCCCCAGTGGCAACACCATTGAAATTGAATTAAACGTTATGTTTTACGATGTCGGGTGTCCCTTGATTTTCCCATGGGAAAAGTTTAACTTCCGATGAAATAAAAGCACTTAAAACTTTTTATTCGGCTCCCTACAGACGTCGGGATTGGAATTTGCAAAATTTTGTGGTTTTGATTGTTTAAAATTTATTTTTTAGATAAGGTTTTTGTTGGTTACGAATTTTGGTGGTACCATAATTTATCTCTCTTATCTATCCCATTTTATAGTTAGTTACTAGTAAAATTGAAATTACAAGCATGACTTTGTGCAATAATGTGATTAGTCATATTGCTTCATGTAGGTAGGTACATTTAATCAGCCTCTTGGACGTGATTTGGAAAACAAATAGGAGATGTAGGATTAATCAACCGTAATGATGAAACAATAAACGTGGTTTTCAATAAACACGTTCTTTAATTAGCATGACAATAAGTAATTAGGTATTCTTGATTCGCAATACCGGTAACTAATATTACAGTTTATTATTATAGCTGTACCTAACGGAACATTCCATCAAACAGGTAAGCCATCGACGCAGGAGATCTTATACTGCACAAGGGTATGCGCTTGCACAGGTGTACTAGGTCTTCCATCATCCTCATAGACTGATAGGACCAATAGCTACGTCCGGAGAGAGATCAGTCTTAAGACCAATGGCTTAACGTGCTTTCTGAGATACGGAGGTATCATACCGCCAATTTACAAACACTGGCCTGAGAAATTCTTTTTATAAAAATGTAATTTTAAAAAATCCTCATATAATTCGACGATTCCGACCCGGGAGCGCACCGCAGCAGTCACGCTTACGACCGCGAAAAGTTAAATATTAATGTGTAAAATAAGGTTTAACCACAGTAAAATAATAAATTGGACCAAGGTACGAAGTCTGAGGTCCGTTTTAAATTCCGAACAAGCGTTAAGCATCCCATACCAATGCCCGTCCATGGCATTTTGGGTCGATGAACCGGTCTGGAAACCTGCTCCGGGACACCATAAAAGAATAATAATTGCTAAAAGAACACTCATCGCATCGATCAGCTTTCCAAGAAAAGAAGGTATGGTCAATGGTACAATAAATTTCGAATTTTCCTTCGTTTTTTTTTAATTCTTGTGGGTCACAACCTTTTTGGAATACGCTAAATAAATAAAAAAACTTCTACCATTCTTTTTTAAATTTCAACGCACAGTAATTGTATATTGCAAATATAAGCGTACGGGACAAGGCAGAATGATGATGACTGCATTGATTAATCTTAGAATAGTGAAACAATCAACTATGTTACATCGCCCATCACTCTTCCATATACCTTGAAGTTCTTACAGCAGTCATCATTAACATTTACTTTAATTAAAAATGTATGGAGGATGATAAGAGGTTAACTAGCCATACAACTATAGCAGGTTGCAACTTCACAGCAGATCAGGACATTAGGACATTATTTTCAAGTAATTAGAAGATAAGGCTAAATCACTTATTGTATATATACAAAAGTCTGTCAGCGAGCAATGGAAATAAGTATGGTAGGAAATAAAACACGCCGTGGGACCCGCTCCGGACGTAACGACGACGCCACCGTAGATGCGTGTTTGTGGACGGTGAGCAATAGGTCCGTCCACCGTACGTCCGTCTAGTGACGACAGGCCGTGTCGACGGCGCGTTCGTGTTCCACTGGCGCCTCAAAGAGATGTCAGCAAAGCAGAGAGCCTGCCAGGGCCACCACCTGCCAGGGTTGCTAGTTGTTGGAAAGAGATACCGTGAACCCGGATCAAAATGGGCAAAAGAAAGAACATGGATTTAGTAACTCTGACACTCCCGCCAGAGTGGGGGAAGATATTTGATGCTATCACATCCTAAAAAATAAAAAAAGGAGTCCAAACTCCTAAACAATTAAAATGGAACTGGACAGGTCATGTATGCAGCGTCGCATCAGAATTGGAGGAAAATATTAACAAACTTTTATGGACTTCTATAAATTTGACTATGTTACAAAACCTTAGAAGTTCAATTTAATTCATTTCCCGATTTCCAATTGAGCTAAAATGTTGCAATCTCGGTTTTGGAAGATAATGCACGTTTAGCTAGACCACGTTTTTCTATATTTCTAAAAATTTTTAAAAATTGGCATACAAAAAATGTCTGGCACAAAACAAATCACATTGAAATCATAACAACATAAATTTATGTCAATCAAATTGACATTGACAATAAAAAAATAAGGTTACCAGCATAATAAAAATGTATACCCTTAAAAAATATTGTGGATTAAAAAAAGAACACACATAGTGTTCTTTTTTTAATCCACAATATTTTTTATTTAGGTACTAGCGATCCTCTCCAGCATTCGTTGAAAAATATAAATTATCGTGTAAAATCCATGTGGGTGAAGTTACCTCGCTGATAGCTGCAGTAAAAGTGAACCGTTATCTTTGTAGGACACCGTTACACGACGCTATGTGTACCAGCGTAACTGTTTCCATTATCTAAAGCGATAAGTAGGGTGAGTGTTGCATTGCAAAATGATTGCAAATGTTGAGTTCATTCATTTATGAGTCATTCTTCTTCTCGTGGAATGATTAATTTATTTAATGTTCAAGTTAATTCAGTAAATCTCGACGTTCTTTAATGTTGTGTTTTACATGTTTATGACTTGCTCAACAACCAAACGTTCAACGTAACTTGACGGCGACAGTTTCCAAGCAATATTCTCAACTTGCTCACTTGCATTTTGTGCTTAGCCGTCACTAGCTGAACTAAACCACCGTGGTAGGCAAAACGGATTAGGAATTAGCACATTTGTATATACTACTATACTATGAAAATTTTTAATCATTTCAACACATCATCTTTATACTCCTGACCTGTTCTGATAACAATGTTTTTCTAGGCACCAAGAAGTGTTAAAAGTGAAGATTTCCGAAGCACTTATTCACTATTAAGAGGACATTGCCACCTTGGTGCTTCAATCGTTAAATTATTTGTGATGACAAAACAATTTTGCTAGCAATCATTTTTTAGTTGTTAAGGTAACAGCATAATAATACGAAGGTGTAGTCTTTTTGTTTTTATTTATTGCTTAGAGTCTCTAATACTAAAGTACAGACTAGGAAACACTTATTCGATTGCTATTTTCTAAGCTGCCATTAAAAATAGACACATAATATTCTCCTAAGCGACGGTCGTACATAAATGCTTTTTGACTGTTAGACACTAAACTGCCAATTCCAACTCATTTGGTCTTAATGTAGTTAGAAACCAAAACCTGTGCGTTAACGTTAACAAAATATTGACACATCTGTTTTCTTTTTTATTTTATTTATATGATGAGCAAGCCATGATTTGTCGTTCGAAAAAAGAATGTTTTTTTTATTAATATGAATAAAAAAAAGTCAATGTCAAAAAATAAACATGCTAAAAATAATTTATTTATACGAAGTCTATAAAAAAACTTAAAACAGAATAGTGCGCAACAGTCTGATGTATTATTTAAAATAATATTTACTTACTTATGCATAAGGAACGATGTTTAAATATGGCATCGAAATAAGTATTTTAGTATAAAATACTATAAGGTACTGTGTTCTGTATAGATATAATAATATATTAATATAGTTTAAAGGTGGTTTAAATTGTAGTTCTTACATAGTAAGGACAAAGACATATTTTTCTAATTGGTCGGTTATAAATGTAAAGGTACAATTTTTTTTTTCATTTGCAGTCAGTATATTGGTTCTATCGTTTTAATTGATACTTCATAGCCATTGCGTATATACCTTGTCGAGCCTAGATTTGACAAGATTTCATCTGTATATTCAAATTTAAACTCGTCAGGTCCAAAGGCTTGATGATCATTTCACAAAAGAACTTGCAGCAGTGAATTTCCTAAAATCCATTTGAGAGCTATTAAAGTAGAGTATGTTATAACAAAATAACTACGCCAATCACACCAGGTTTCTAAAACTCTAATCATTACTTATAATCTACTTTCAAATAAAATCGATTCCCGCACGGAACAATATTTGTGTGACCTACAGGTAGTTGTTTCGGGTCTGGCTGTTTGTGTATATGAGTTTAAACGTTTGTAAACGATACAGGAGAAATTCATAGTGAAGACAAAATTAAAAAAAAAACAGCAGACAGATTGTTTTCGAAAAAAAATCACAGCCAATCAGATCATTTGACATAATACGTGACAGCAATCTAATTAGAACACAGTTTCAGAAACCTGAGGGTAGATGTACAAACAATTACTGACATTCCATCGAGGTACTCTGTGTTAGATGCAGTCGATACAATGAGATTTTTAACTTGCGTCATACATCAATAAGCTTTGGAGGTTATTATAAACAATAATTGTAAATAATTACAAGTACAACAAAGTATTAACATAAAACCCACGAATGTGGTTGTGATAATACTGACATTGACTGTTTCATACAATTTAGTTGCAAAGACTCACTGCACAGGCGAGTAAGCAGACTTAAAAGATTCCAGGGCAGAGTTTATGGAGTCCTCACTACAAGCATTTCCACTGTTGTATGAGGCACCACACCCAAAGCCATTGAAGCACAGCGTCTGTTGTGACTTCTCATCAGCACAACACGATAGAATAGCAGCGTTACACATGGTTGGAGTTCTTAGGGCTCCAGGCGGATCATTATATTTCGGAGCCGCCGTAGACGGTTGCTGGCTCTGCAAAAAGAGATAACAATATTAAACATGGCATTGATAAGTTGTCATCTTCAGGAATTTCCGGCTTGTGCACACAAAATCAGAAAGTGGAACCACGCGTAAATAGCTGGATAGCGGACTTCGCTTACTGCTCCACTACTGGTAATTACATTGATTTTTAAAAACTCTGTTATAAACAGCTAAAAGATCAAAGATGTTTAAAATTACGTAAACATGAATTACGTAACGTTCGTTCGTGGTTTTATTTTAGCATATACCGCAAAAATCTTGAGAATATCCAGACACAAGTATTTGCTTAGCTTCATTGAAGGTCTAGACGAGGAAAGTTTAATGAATTCCGTATGTTGTTCAAACAATGGCAGCAACATTATCTTTGATTAGAATCGATGATGAGAGAGTGTAATTATTTCTGTATCTATTGTTGTTTATGTAATTAAATAGTGATTACTTACATCTGAAGAACTGCCATGCTCCACTTTCGGTGCTGGTCGCATCATTGGTCGTAGCGGTTTGATCGGATCAAAAGATATCGGCCTTGAATCACTTAAATCATCGGTATCATCGTCTTTATTAATAACGAATCCCCAATTCTGGTTCGAGTCCTCCATTACAGGAAATCTGTTATGTATGGATGGTTTTTTCGTTGTATTTTCTGAACAGGGGGCATATTGGTGTACAGGGTAGGGTACCGGGTAGGGTATGTATATAGGCTGTGGCATTGCCGGTGGCTGCTGTGGCCTCTTGACGTAAGATGAAATCTCTTCCAGTAATTTCACTATCTGTGGTAAAAGATCCTGCTGATTACGATCATAATCCCTTCTCTCGGGATAATAAGGTGGCGGTGGAAGAGGATAGTCGTAAGCACCATAATTAGCTTGCCACCTCCTTCTCCGATGCCGGTTTTGGTCTGATGTGTGCTTTCTGACTCCATCGTTCTGATTAGGCGTTAGGAGATCGGGATCGTTAATCTCTTCTAAGACATGTCTGGGGTAGACTTCTCCTATACAAATAAGCCCTACGAGTAGTAGAATTAGCTTATGCATCTGTAAAAGAGTAAATAAACAAACTGTCAGGAAACTTATTAACTAGCCTTCAACTTCAATGCGGAAATGTCTGTGGACCTAATTATTGACGCCGTGTTTTGTGGACTTGCTAATTGGAAAACAGTATGTTATTATGCGGGACGAATTTTATACCGTCACACTGTTAGCTCAGATGTTTTGTTTGTCAACAAAAAGTATAATGTTTACAAATAGATTGTTTGATAAATCCGTTCAAGTGTGTTAGATATAATACAGCCCAGTGAGGGCCTGTTAAAATGGTCTGTTTAATAAATTACATTAGAATTTCTAAAATAATTAAAAAGTGTAAATTCATAACATTAACTGCGTCTGCAACCATTTTAATGATAATTCAAATAAACAAAATTAACAAAACAACAGTAAAATAGCTATTCCCCCCCGCTCTTTTGTATTATTTTGTAGTGTCATTGATGACCTCAAATCTGAATTGGATTTAAATTTTATTCTCAATTTAGCACTGTTGACATTTTGTTTGGATCGCCTGCCAACCAGTTGTAAATTCTTGTTCAGAAGCCGGTTTTATTTTATACCTACGTGATGATATTGACAAAATTATGAATATTATTTTCTGTGATATATTTCTTTGTTGTTATGTATGTGGTACCTCACAATTCTTATTTTTTATTCATAAGGTACTTACCTTAATTACAATACCAATTACAGAGTCAACATGTTTCTGACCAATGACATTTTTACCATTTAAAAATCCATTATAAGAGGCTTATCTCATTAGTAAGTTACTAATGATTTCCAAAAGCAATTGAATTTAACACGTTTCTCCATGCTGATACCGAACGAAAAATCTTTAATATTGAGATTTACAAATGAACGGTATAAAGCAGGTGGCAATTTTAAAACTACACATCTGACACAACGTCTCTGTCGATGTCAATACTTTCAATTCATCAATAAGCTGTTTTATTCCTTATTTGAACTATAAGATATCGTCTTTAACTTAAAATTATAAATAGGTATTTAGAAGGTTATAAATTGGTATTTATAACCTTAATTAACACAAAATCTCACTTGAACATCCTCAAAGAGACCAATACACACCTTGTAGCCAGATTTAAATCGTAGACAGAAATAAATAAGTTTGTTGTTACGTCACAAAGCACAGCACAGCACTATATTATATTGTTCGAAATTTAATTTTATATCACTTTTTATTTATTGTTTATTTTTAAAGGCATGCGGCGTGCGGCGTCCGCGATATTATGTTCGAGACTGGCTGCTTTGTATGCGACGTTGGCAGAGACTGCGGTGAAGTTCTTACAGAGAGCATATATATTAAGTGCGTTTAAAATGATGATTCAGACTCAAACTCAAAGGGATTACCCATTTAAATTTAAATTCGTTTTGAAAAGGGGTGTGTTTAATAGTAAGCAGTCGTAGCTTGCACATCAAGCGCAGCGATTGTGGCCGTAGGGCCTGCGAGTGTTGTTTTTTTTAAGGATGACGCTCTGTGGAGAATCTAAAAATCTGTTATGAGAATGAAACAAAATCTATGGAGAGGACAAAAAAATATCTTTTATTAGGACTTTTAAAAGTGAGTTCTAAAAACTGAGTAAATTTATACTTGCACTACAAAAAAGAAAAAAAGAAAAAATGTTGTAAAGATAAAGTAATTTTCAGAAGGATTTTTTGGATCGATGGCACAAGGAGCGTAGCAAGCCGTTTAAATTTTGATTAATTTAATTTGAAAATAGGATTTTTTTTATAAGATGTTTGTTGGAAATTATTTGTACGTTGTTCACTTATTTTTTTCGTAATATTTATTGTACTTGTAAAAACATTATTTCGCCAACTTTTAAATAAAACATATACATTAAACATGCAGGCGGGTGTAAAAAGCAAAATACTAACCTAAAACGTGACTAAAATATATAGATATACCTAGATAAATTACAAATTAAACTGAAATAACAAAAATCTGTAGGTTTACCTATTTATACTAGTTTATTTTAGTTCGTTAGAGACATGCGAATTTTCCTTTGTTGTATTACAGGGGGAAATTCGTACATCTCCATTTTTCTTTCACAGAATCAACAATTTTTCTATTTTTCATCATGTTGTTCAATACTTTTAAACGTTTTAGTTTTTCGTTGTGTAATGCTCAGGCAATAGGGGATTTTCCGAATTCTTGGAACATCTACCCACATACGTGAAGCCGAGTGTCGAATTTTCGTTGGCATCAAAAACACAAACTTTTCCTCAAAGTTTCTGTTAAAACAAAAGTGAAGAATTTCATATTCTTTCTGAAATTTGTCCTACCTTCTTTTTACGGATAGGAAATCATTAAATAGACACTTCCTTTCGCTCCGGCCAAACCGACAGAAAGTTATTCGATGATTTGCCATCCAAAAAAAGATTATTGTTACTAATAACGGGTGATTTTTTAAGAGGTAAGTATAGGATTTGATTTAAAAAAAAAACACAAAAAATTTGATGAAATCTTTATTGGAATCGACAGAACGATTAATATAATTTAATGTTTGAAGATGATTTCATGTAAATGCTGGTCGCGGCTCCGGTTTAGATGGCCCATTCGCAAGGCCCAATTTCGGCACACTCTCTCCAACATATCAGCCGGTATATCACGAATAAATGCTTCAATTTTGGCTCCCAGTGCGTCAATCGTTGCTGGTTTATCCCTGTAGACATGAGCCTTAACATGGCCCCACAAGAAATAGTCCAAAGGCGTTAGATCACACGATCTAGGCGGCCAATTGACGGGCCCAAAACGTGAGATAAACTGTTCACCGAAGGCGGCTCTCAATTGGGCCATTGTTTCGCGTGCCATGTGGCATGTGGCACCGTCTTGTTGAAACCACATGTCAGGCATGTCCAATTCTTCCATTTTGGGCAAAGAAAATCGCCAATCATCACACGGTAGCGCTCGTCATTCACAGTAACGTTTCGGCCATTGTCGTCTTTGAAAAAGTACGGCCCGATGATGCCACCGGCCCATAATCCACACCAAACAGTACATTTTTCGGGATGCAGTGGTAGCTCTTGCAATGCTTCTGGCTGGTCTTCACTCCAGATGCGTCAATTATGCTTATTGACATATCCATTCAACCAGAAATGAGCTTCGTCGCTGAACACAATTTTTCGATAAAAAAGTGGATCTTCCTCCAACTTTGCCAATGCCCATTCACCAAATGTTAGACGTTGTGGGAGGTCGTGTGGCTTCAATTCTTGCACCAGCTGTATCTTGTAAGGTTTTACACCCAAATCCTTTCGCAAAATTTTCCACGTAGTGGAGTAACAGAGGCCCAATTGCTGGTTAGAGTATGGTTAAATTATAGACAAAACTGAACAAGTTTGACAATGACACAAGACACGATTCACGCGTGATTTGTCAAAAACAGTGTTGCCAAAAAAATACCAGCAAAAAAATCACCCGTGAATTATAAAAGCGAAAGTGAGTTTGTTTGTTTGTTACGTCGCCACGCGTAAATGGCCAAACCGATTTTGATGAATTTTGGTACAGAGATAGTTGGGACCCTGGAGATGGGCATAGGCTAATTTAAAAAAAAAGTGTGAAAAGGTGGACGAAGAGGTAAGAAAAGGGGGAGAAAGATATTTTTTTTCGATCCTAACGCGAGTTAAAGTTAGCGTTTCCCCAAAGTAATTATGCCAGGAAGCTATTTTCAAATAATTTGGGGTCGGCGCAGCATGACTTTTTATTCTATACTCCTCTATTACTCATCGTAATCAGACACTTTCTTTCTTGCCATTATTCTTCGCACAGTCCATCCATCGTTTCTTTGGTTTTCTTCTACTCTTATACCCATCCACATTCACACTCAAAACTTTCTTCATTCAACAAAACAGCTTGTATTATTGTGAAATATGCCTCATGGGCAACTAAAAATATTCTGATGAAATCACATCCACAATACTACGGTAGTTAAAAATAGCAGCTACAACAGTGCTTTGGCCGATGTTCATTAACATACATATAGATTTCCCATGCCCTGTTCTGTTAATCGATTCCCCTTTTTCCGATTGGAAATCATCAAATAACTTCTCCCACTCTGGGTGGAGCGGGATGGAGTGTCAGACTTTTACTGACTGAAACCCACCCCTGTTCCTATTTTTTGGTCTTTATGTTCACGGGCCGCGGTATCTCTTTCGAACAATACGCAACCCGCGGTGTCTCTGACAGGCCCCTCTGGTCTGCTGACATGTCTTTGACGAGCGCGTGAAACACGCACGCGTCGTCGACACGGCTACGATTTGCCCTTATATGATAATATAGGTATCATTAATGTCACTGAATTATTACACTTCAATATACCCATTCTTTAATGCCATTGAACTTTCCACTTTACTAGTGCATTCATCTTCCTTCTGGTATTTATATTTGTGTAATGTAAGCGTGGATCGTTGTACGGTCAATACTCCACGAAATAAAGCTGGCCACACTGAAACTGAACTGAACTGCAAAATTATTGTTTTTAACTGACAAAAAAGGAGGTTCTCAATTCGCCAAACTTTGGCCTTCCTCTCGCTCTCCGTCCATCAACATTCAGATCCATCACTCTTTTAGTTGCATGTCCTTCATCCTTTTTCATTACATGTCCATACCAAGACAAACGACTCCCTTTAATTTTTTCTGTAACAGGCGCAACTTTCAAACTTCCTCGAATATATTCATTCCTTACTTTATCCATTCTTGTCACTCCACACATCCATCTCAAGATTCTCATCTCCGCTACATGCAATCGTTTTTCATCCACCTTTTTTACAGCCCAGCATTCTGACCCATACAGTACAACAGGTCTAATCACGGACTTATATATTTTCCCCTTTAACTTGAGGGGCATCCGTGGGTCACAAGTTGTTCCAGTGACCTGTCGCCATTTCATCCATCCTGCGTTGACCCGGTGCGTTACGTCCCGGTCTACTTCGCCATCCCCTTGGACAAGCGACCCGAGGTACCGGAAGTTGGAGCAGATCGGTATAGGCGTTCCGGCAAGGGTTATGGGCACAGGACTGGAGAGACCGCCGAAATCGCAGAACAAGTATTCTGTTTTAGTTCTGCTTAATTTCAGGCCAACGTTCTCCAGTATATTTAAAATATAAAAAAGCTATTTAAAATATATATATATTTATTTATATTATTTATTTTTTTATATTTAAGTAGCACGTGCAAGAAAAGCAATCATTTTGCATGCCATGCATCCAAAATAATCCAAACCTATACTCGACACAGGTTTCTGTCCCTTCACGGGCATCTTCAGGAGGCGTTGAGTCGATAACCGTTCGGGCGGGGCCCGCCTCGCCTCGCGATATTTTGCGTAACATTTAATGGGACACAACAGTACTAAGTCAAGGACACATCGGGCCTTATGGTTTGTCTATTTTTTCATCAGAAGTCACATCTGTCCATTTACATCAGCTGAATGGGAAAATAGTGTGTATGTGTGTCTATTTTTGTGCCGGAATATTTTATACGTCAGTTAAAGTAATAATAGAACATCTGTCAGCGTCACAGGTTTTGCGTATCCCGTGTGATTTCTTTCACTAAATGAATCAAATTGATGCTCGCATGAGGATTCGCTTGTTTTCAAATTAACGAAGGCGATATTGACCTCGTGTGCACTGGGCAAACGAATAAAGTACTTAGTTTTCAATCACCTCAGTCAGTTATTAGGGCAAATTTATAAGTAATAAATTTGCCTCGGTTGAAACTTAGTTAGTATTATAGGTCGTGAATGCCGAAGTTAGAAAATTTCAACTGAAAAATATTGACGAAAGTGGAAATGTCTAAATTAAACATTGATTTATTTATTAACTAGCTTTTGCCCGCGGCTTCGCTCGCGTTAAATTCGGGGTAACACAGTTCCCCTTGCGCCTTATTGATTTGTAATAGCAATTCTAAGTTTTCCCTTTTCTTCCCTCTTTTTCCCTTACATCCCACTTTAAAAAAAAAAATAGCCTATGTCCGTCTCCTGGTTCCCAACTATCTCTGTTCCAAAATTCATCAAAATCGGTTTAGCCATTAAAGCGTGAAGCAAACAAACAAACTCACTTTCGCTTTTATAATATTAGTAAGGATTAGTCCAAAACATACAGTAGGAACCCGTAGGAGTTCGGATCTGTCTGTCCGCCCGGTTGATGGCAATAAGTCCGCCCAAAGACTAAAACATTAGGCTGGCGTGGGTGGGTTTTTTCTAACAAATTATATCAATTCAATTTAATTGCAAAAAGTGTTGGTACAATTATTTAGGTCTTAACATTAGTAATTACAAATCCATAACCTTGGTTATAATAATGTGACATGCAAACAATTGGATACATATTTACTTATAATAGTATACAACTTATCATTGGTTGTACAATAAAGGCTTTCGCGTAATAGTTAAATTTCTATACAGGTTTTTTTCATTCATAATAAACACAATCATTACCAACAATGCAACACCGCTGACTCACTTTACGTAGGGGTTAAGCTTATGCAAAGAGTGACTCACAATACCTAAATATGAGCGTAATTTTGAGTAAATTGTAGCAATATTAATATTAACAATTGTAACACTTCATTCAAGATTGAAATTAATGAAAAAAAGATTACGTTCTATTTTTGAAAGTCAGATAAAATAGCTACGATTTCAGTTAGATTTTTTTTTAATATAACAATATTTACAGATAAGGATATATTAATTGTTTGTAGAACCTAGTTTAAAATCGTATGTTTAGTTTCTCTAAAAAAACGAAATGGCAAAAACGGCATTCTTATAGACTAGAGCCCCGTTCCAATAACCAAAAAAACCGGCCAAGAGCGTGTCGGGCCACGCTTATTGTAGGGTTCCGTAGTTTCCCGTCCGTCACAATAAGTGTTCCCACTTAATCACTTATGAGTTTTAAGGTGGAGGAGCGTGCAATGTTGCACGTTCTGCGGTAGGCGCTCCAACAGTTTTTGTAATACAACTTTTTGTCTTTTTTGTACAAAAACTGTTGTGTCAATCAAGTTCAAAATGATTTTCCTAGAAAGTCCTTATAAAGTTCTACTTTTCAGATTTTTTTCATATTTTCTAAACTTATGGTTCAAAATTTTTTTTTTTAGGGGGACACATTGTTTTTTACTTTTGGAGCGATTATTTCCGAAATTATTGACATTATCAAAAAATGATTTTAGTAAACCCCTATTCATTTTTAAATACCTTTCCAACAATATATCACACGTTAGGGTTGAAATTAAAAAAAAACACTTCCCACTTTACATATAGGGTGGCTACCCTAATAAAACATTTTTTTCCAATTTTTATTTTACCACTTTGTCGGCGTGATTGATATACATATTGGTACCAAATTTCAGCTTTCTAGTGCTAACGGTCACAGAGATTAAGCGAGGACGGACGGACGGACGGACGGACGGACGGACAGACAGACATGGTGAAACTATAAGGGTTCCTAGTTGACTACGGAACCCTAAAAACGACTCGTTTTGCTTACGGATGGTAGTATTTTGACATAAGTTCTATGAGACTTATGAACGGGGCTTAGGTCTGTTCGTCAACCCGACTGGCACTTGGCTGGTTAATGTCTAGCTCGAGTCATCCAAGTAGACCACAATAAAACCACTACCGTTAAAATGAGGTTTGCATATTATACATTATGGTAGGCTTTCCTCACTGTACAGTCATCGTCGAAACGTCTTGCCCTTCCGAAAAAAAAATGTTACATAAGCTAAGAAACATGTTTTAGCAATGACTCACTACTCCAAATGGTGCATTCGTTTTTTTTTTTTATTTATTTGCAAGTGTGATTGGCATGTTTCTTTTTAAGATAAAACGTCAGCTTAGAGATACTTCACATGTTCGGTCCGGCATGATTCGACAAAGCCAGACGACAAGTTCAAGACCGTTCGGAAAATTATCGCTCGGCTTAGCTATTCTGCCGAGCACATCAGCTCCTATGCATGCATTATTTCGTAATGCCAAAAAAAGATACACATACGACTTCTCGAATCAAAGCGTTCATGAATAAGAAGGCAGAAATACTACCAACTCAGTTTTCCAATTGATAAGACCCATACGAAAGTAATAAACTCTTATTATATTTAGCCTAAATATTATTCAATAAATACCACCGAATCAAATATCCGAACTAGTGTGTAACACCCCTTACACGTGCAAATAGTTGGCGGTACACACATCATCTCCGTTTTTACACAACCTCGTTCTAAGTTCAAATCCCAATGACGTCACTAAAAGAATTATAAGAATACCTACGCGAATTACGCTACAATTATGACGTACTTCGTGGTTCCAGAAGATTATGATGACATCATTTGATTGCTCTTTGAACTTATTTACATTCAATAGAGTTCATTTTCGATTGGTATGGGTACGAACTGTATGTACAAAGTGCTTGATTGTAACTGATTTTTGTTCGAAAATCTGCGCCATTTTCGCGGCCAATACTCGAATGCAAACCTAAATTGAAAACAGGAGAGCAACTGACCGAAGCAATTACAGTGTGTATAAATTAATACCCGAGGGTTCGGCCCGTTTAGATTGGAGATGGTATAATATTAGGAAATTATTCATCGACATTATTGGCGCTGCCAGAAGGAGGTGACTGCTGAAATGACGAGAATTATGGAAGAGGAATATGCTGCGTCTTTTTCTTCTTCCAAGGGAAGAAGAATAACAATGAATATATTGGAACAGTCAGTGTTCTTTGGGTTCAATTTGCCATGACTAATACCTACCAGCAATATGTATTCTCCACAGCAGTTTTTTAATTTTTTTTTTATTTTAGTCAATTTAAATATTTTAATAGCCAAATATTTAATCAAGGATGATAAATCCGGAATGGGGTCAGCTAAATGAATCACATGAAGAATTTACTGCGAAAGGAACACAAAGGAAACAGGGCAAAGAAGCATACAAGATAGTTATCACCGTTTCAGCCATTTTATTTATTTGGTAAAAAAATCACTAGTTTTTTGAATATCCTAATTTTGCTACTTTTAGGTTCAAAGAGCCCTTAAGTTCTTTTTAAACAGGGCGCTAGCTACGCCACAGCAAATAAAATACTGAAGAAGTTTATAATTTTAAACGTCTTCGAACGTACAAAGTCTTCGGAATATGATTTCATAATCATTTGACACGGTTCAATAGCACGGTTGCTCAGCATACATTTACAATGGTATTATGTGTAATCAGCTGATAAGAGAATATAGCGACGATATAAATTAGTCAAGAAGTTAATTATCCACATCACATAAAGCCAACATGATCAGTTTAAAGCCATGTTCTAAGGAATTCATACCGGAGAGTCATCAAATAGGTACAGAGTCAATCCTTACTAATATTATAAAAGCAAAAGTGAGTTTGTTTGTTTGTTTATTACGTCTTCACGCCTAAATGGCTAAACCGATTATGATGAATTTTGCTACAGAGATAGTTGGGACCCTGGAGACGGAAATAGGCATTTTTTTTCAAAAAATGATTGAGATATGAGGGAGAAAGAGGGAAGAAAAGGGAAAAGTTAGCATTGTTATTACAATAAATAAGGCGCAAGGGCAAAAACTACATGTAGCAGATACCTGTAAATCAGGAAAGGGGAACTGTGTTACCCCGAATTTAACGCGAGCGAAGCCGCGGGCAAAAGCTAGTCTAATATAAATTACTTAATTGCTGGTTATGTTTGAACGGATTTTTAGGTAGTAAATTCGAATTTGTTACCTATGACTAGTTTCTATTTTTTTTTTATTTTGTCATTTAATTTTGTTATTTCTGTGTATAGCTGTTAATTCTGTGTATAGCGGTTATTAATAAATAAATAAAAAATCATGGTCATGCCTTTTTCACAACACAATACTGAAAAACGTTTTAGTCATATTGATTTTTAGAATAAATTCAAAGAATTGTTTGAAGACAACGATACCAACCATACTACCTGAAACTCATTTGAAATTACAATACTAAATATGCACATACAATTCGTAAATAAGCGTGTTATTACCAAAATTGTCTCCTATTGTGGAACCGCTGGCAATAAGGAAACGCTCGAAACGTCGAACTATGTAATTAGCATTTTAAATACAATTTGAATTGGTTGTGGAAAAATAATCATCAATGCGATTTGACGGCACGGTTGGCGCAGTAGCTGAGCGATTGACTGCGTGTCGTGAGTTCGATCCCCGCACAGACCAAATCGTTATATGATCTACAGGTAGTTGTTCCGAGTCTGGCTGTTTCTGTATGTGACTTTATATTTTTGTAAACGCACCCACGATACAGAAGAAATTCTTAGAGTGGGGCAAAGTTTCGTAAAAAAAAATGGAAAAGTGGAACACGATATACATTGGATATCCTTACCAATAATCCTTACTAATATTATAAAAGCGAAAGTGAGTTTGTTTGTTACGTCTTCACGTTTAAATGGCCAAACCGATTTTGATGAATTTTGGTACAGAGATAGTTGTGACCCTGGAGACGGACATAGGCTAAAAAGTGAGTATAGAAGAAGCAAGGGGAGAGAAAGATATTTTTTTCGATCATCACGCGAGTTAAAGTTAGTGTTAGCCTAAAGTAACTATGCCACGTGGACAAAGTCCCGGGCGGAAGCTAATTTATCCATAAATATTACCAGTTTCTGTTTAAAAAAACAGAAACGAAATCAAATTAGAACGCTAGTAAATCATTAAAATTCGTTCCTAATATGGAAAACATACTTAATTTTTTTTTAGAAAATACTTTATCCTATGCGATTCAACTTCCTGTTACACCTTGTGAATCATTTATTAGTTCTACAACGGAACCTGATGGCGGTGACTCTTGGTATCGCGATGCCACTAACTTCCTCGATCAGAAGCAAGGCCATGCTACATCTACTGTTGTATAGTCCTCCTGATCGTTTTCGGCCACAGCGGCGAATCTCAGCGGCAATTGGCCATCGGCACGAGAGATATAATGTACAATTGGCCATCGGCACGAGAGATATAATGTATAATGTACTAGTGTACAAGTATGAGCGCAGGCGCAGGTGCACAATCATTTCCTTCGCTTTCATTGTCTGATGGGACGGCAATCGGACACGATCGGAGAGAGATAAGGCGCAGGACCAACGGCTTACGTGGCACGGGGGTCTCTTACCGCTAACTTCGAGACTCCGGGTTGCTATTGTGAATTTCCTCATGGAAAAACCCGTTTTTTGCCCGATCTTGCAATCGAACTCAGGACCCCGTGGTCAGAAATCGCGCTTACCACCGCAATACCAACGGTGCAGTCAAACAACTACTAACGAGTTTAGGTAGCTGTATAATGTAGCTTCCTATTAGTGAAAAAATGGTTAAAATCGGTCCGGTAGTTCTGGAGCCTATTCGATACAAATTAACAAAAAATCTTTCCTCTCTCTTTATAATGTTATTCTAGCTGCGCCCCACGATTTCACTCGAGTGGTGATAGCATATAGAATATATCTTCATGAATTATAGCCTATGTGTTATTCTGATGCATAAGCTATATTATTGTAAGGTTCATTAAAATCCATCCTGTAGGTTTTCCGTGAAAGAGTAACAAACACATACATCCATCCATACAAACTTTCGCGTTTATAATGTTATAGTAGGATATATATGTTACTGTAAAAGCCCGAACTACGGTAAATCTTAACATTTTCCAGTAAAACCTAAGATTTACCGATTATGAATGGTAAATGTGCATATAAGTTTGGGATTCGAACTTTTACCATAATTTACTTGGTAAATCTTAGGATTTACATTAAAGGAACGGTAAATGTCGAATAAAATCGGGTCCACCCTTAATAGCAGAACTTTTTATGTCATAATTTTATTTTGCTTAAGAGCCATTTCACATTTTCGCCCAAATTTTTAAGACTTTGAGCTTCTCTATTACCATCTAAGTAATATCTAGAATTTATTGAATGAATACAAAATATAGATTAATCGTTTATAGTGTCGTTTAATGTAACACATTTACTAAAATCGGTTTGTTTAATTTATAATGACACATCTCCCACAACCATTTTACTGAAAAATTGCCGCAGAGTCTACTTCTGAGTCCTAAATCTATCAATAATACTTATAAATGAAACTAAACAAAATACATACAGGTTCAGACATATATTTAAATCGTCGTTTAATGAAATAGATTCCTGAATTATATTACCATTAATTAGTAAAAAAATAAATTCTTAGACCAATTTTTAACTTTTATTGTGTTTTTTTTACGTGTTTTTTGGTTCAAATACATAGTAATTATAAAAATAAAATTATTCAGAAATAATCTATGTTCTTTGGGAAATCGAACCCTTTAGTTATTTTGAAAATATTTGCATATAATTTGTCAAAATATCAATTTGAACATCAGTCTAAATTACAATAACATATAAATACTAATACAATACTAAAATAAAATTTACCAAATCATATTACGATTACGGCTCAAGATTGCTCTCGTGTTACACTGTATATTGCACGTGTGTGGCTCGCTAAGCACACATAAACAATGACGCACTCTTTTGCCTAAACTCGAGCGCAATCATTTTGTGAAATGGCTCTTAACAACGGATAGCATAAACTTCATTTCGCAGAAAATTGTTTGGCAGACACTCATTTAACATAATTACATTCAAAACTCATAATTGTGTAAGTCAGAATTATCTCTAGACTTAAATTTCATATCCATAATATTTAAAAGTAGAAACATCATAGCGCAGAAAGTTCACAGTCAGAATCGTCTTTTGGCATATTTTTCATACCAATAATCATTAAACGGCAGTATTGTCACATCGCAGAAAGTTTATAGTTAGAATCATCTTTGTCATTATTTGTTGTCATTTATTTTAATTATTTATTTCTTCGAAATAATGTCATTTAATTCAATAATTAATTATCCTAATCTAAATAGTTCAGTTCTGAGTAACCTACTATAAACAATCTCTTTTTAGGGTTCCGTAGTCAACTAGGAACCCTTATAGTTTCGCCATGTCTGTCTGTCCGTCCGTCCGTCCTCGCTTAATCTCTGTGACCGTTAGCACTAGAAAGCTGAAATTTGGTACCAATATGTATATCAATCACGCCGACAAAGTGGTAAAATAAAAATTGGAAAAAAATGTTTTATTAGGGTAGCCACCCTATATGTAAAGTGGGAAATGTTTTTTTTTTTTTAATTTCAACCCTAACGTGTGATATATTGTTGGAAAGGTATTTAAAACCGGCCAAGAGCGTGTCGGGCCACGCTCAGTGTAGGGTTCCGTAGTTTCCCGTCCGTCACAATAAGTGTTCCCACTTATGAGTTTAAAGGTGGAGGAGGAAATTATTTTGTACAACTTTTTGTCTTTTTTGTACAAAAACTGTTGTGTCAATCAAGTTCAAAATGATTTTCCTAGAAAGTCCTTATAAAGTTCTACTTTTCAGATTTTTTTCATATTTTCTAAACTTATGGTTCAAAAGTTAGAGGGGGGGGGGACACATTGTTTTTTACTTTTGGAGCGATTATTTCCGAAATTATAGACATTATCAAAAAATGATTTTAGTAAACCCCTATTCATTTTTAAATACCTTTCCAACAATATATCACACGTTAGGGTTGAAATTAAAAAAAAAATTACTTCCCACTTTACATATAGGGTGGCTACCCTAATAAAACATTTTTTTCCAATTTTTATTTTACTACTTTGTCGGCGTGATTGATATACATATTGGTACCAAATTTCAGCTTTCTAGTGCTAACGGTCACAGAGATTAAGCGAGGACGGACGGACGGACGGACAGACAGACATGGCGAAACTATAAGGGTTCCTAGTTGACTACGGAACCCTAAAAATGAATAGGGGTTTACTAAAATCATTTTTTGATAATGTCAATAATTTCGGAAATAATCGCTCCAAAAGTAAAAAACAATGTGTCCCCCCCCCCCTCTAACTTTTGAACCATAAGTTTAGAAAATATGAAAAAAATCTGAAAAGTAGAACTTTATAAGGACTTTCTAGGAAAATCATTTTGAACTTGATTGACACAACAGTTTTTGTACAAAAAAGACAAAAAGTTGTACAAAATAATTTCTGGACTAAGTTTGTAGTATAATCGTATATGCAAGCATTTTTTTTAACTTCGTTTACATATTTTATTATCTTGAACGTATCTTTTTTCAAACAAAAAAAGAATTATTGAAATCGGTTCTCGCAATCCAAAATTACCACCGAAAACTTCTTGCACTTCTTGTCTTTGAATTAATTAGTAACCCAATTCCCCGAGAGATGGCGCTGTAGGTACTTATTACATTGGATCGGGTATTACCGAATTGTTCGGTTGGTCTCTCCTTGGCATTGGCGGTATCTCATAACTACATAAAACTTCTATCAAGAAACATGCTAAGGCAATTTAGAACAAAACTAAAATTCATTTTTTAACACCATCAAAATGTTAAGGTAAAAACCAGTTCATAAATGGTTCGATAAATGGCGTTGCGTAATGACGTCATTTTTTTAAAAGTCGATGTTAAGATTTTCCGTGCTTTCATGACCTACCGTGGTAAAGAACACTTATTGTGACGGACGGGAAACTACGGAACCCTACACTGAGCGTGGCCTGACATGCTCTTGTTTCTATTAATGCAAGTCATTTCTGCCACTCGCCGGGGGTCACAGTTTTAACCTAACCTAACCTACCCATTTCTTTTTCTTAAAGGAATTAACCTAATCTAAATAGTTGAGTTCCGGGTAACCTACTAAAAACAATATCTTTTTTTCTATATTATTCCCAAAAAAGCTTATTTTTGCCTCAATATTTTTTGTATAATTGTAACTCACTGTATCTAAATCATATTATCATATCATAATCTGTATCTGTGTAAATATTGGAAACTCAAAATAAATAACAAACATGGTAAATACCCCGTTTTAACCGTTAATAATAATGTTAAAATGGACTCAGCGATCATTGTGCATCGTTACAGCCAATGGCTTAATTGCCAAGAGCCTCGACTAACACCTGAGGAGGCTCTCGTTACGCAGCTGAATAATCTATTATAGAATGTGATTTAAATTTGGAATACTTACCGTTTATACTGAACTACATCTGTGTTTACACCGTTGAGTTTGTATATACAGCATTAAGCATCTTTTTTAAAAAGGAATACGCATTTATTATGCAGTTATGATTATTAAATAAAATTACGAAAACCGACGAGGCCGTATGACCTTGATGCCTTTGCTTTTCCGACAAAAAAATATTAGTCTAGGAATTTGCCTCGTTTTGTTTTCTTCAAATACATAAACGTTAAGTTTATTTTAATTTATTTTTATAAATAAGTTAATGTTCTAAAAATACGTTACGATGTTAAATCAAAGCGACAGTGACAGTGAATTGTCGGATTCCATCAGTGCAAATGCTGCCGCAATTATACTCATCAACAATAAATGTACCAAAATGTAACTCTCTCTATCAATAATTGGACCAAGCAATGTTTCGAATGTTAACTTTTACTTTTAATTATCATTATTTTTAATAAATGCTTATCTCATTTTATTATTGTGTTAATTTTTTCGCAAATGGTACGAAAAGTAGAGTATTTTCCTCGGTGATAAAGCTGTCTTAGTCTTGGGTGAACTCAAATCTCTCGCTACACTCAGGACTCGTCTTAAATCCCTCGCTTCGCTCGTGATTTAAGTTTTTAAGACCCTCGCTGCTACACTCGGGAGTAAACCTCGGGTCCTTCGTTACGCTCGCGATTTAAATCGTCACCCGCGACAGAAGACACTGCTTTATCCCCTTGGTTAATAATTTACTAATATAGTATAGATAAGACCAGTTTTCCTCACGATGTTTTTCTTCGCTTCTTTTTGTAATATCTTAAATACACTCATATGATTTAGTACTTGTTTGTCCAAGATACTTTACCCTAATCTACATTACGATGCTGTAGTATGCAAAATTATGATTCTCTCATTTTCCATGGCTGGTTTCTGTCAAACGTCAGTTAAATCTGCTTTTAGTGGAACAACGACGAAAGTAAACAGTGAAGTAATGTTTACACGAACTATTCCGACCTTGAGCCGGTAAGAATTTACCTGTTTAATGTTCGATAGATCATCTCTCAATAATATTTTGTGATGTTATAGTTGCTGTATACTCTCGCCGAAACACCCCGTTGGAGTGTGAGAACGAGAATGTACAGGTAAGTGAGAAATACAGAGACCAGACAGATGTTTTTTAAAAACCGTCCGAAATATTATATTTGGGAAGTTCAGAACGAACGTACTGAAGACTTGGTAGCTGTTTTAGCGTCGGTGTATCTTCCACCCTCTATACATTCTCGCTCTCGTCAAAGGAAGTCAAAATTAAATAGCTGGCAAGATTTTGAAGATCTATACAGATACGTTTTGTCGTGTTTAGATACCCATCATGACGTTCCTTTTTTTAATTATCTCACAAATTATGTATGCCACGTTCATGAAGAACCTGCTTATGGCTTTATTTGTATTTTTACAATCAGTTTAGATAGTATCCATTGTGAGACTTTTAAGGCGTACATACATTAAGCATTCGAGATTCAAATACAAGGTTTTTAGACCTGATACATCTCTCAGGCAAATTTGAATAGCTTTTCTCAGGAATGATGACGACTAAAGACTTCATTGGAAAAGTGGCTTTTATAGTATACAGCTAACGGCACTACCTCCGGTCGTTGACCTTGTATTAACTTTACAGAGAGGTGTCAGTAGTGAGAACAATGTAGGCTAATTGTACTTAACCTTTGTTTTTTCGTGTTAGCTAAGTTTACTTGACCTTTTATTATAGTGGGTTCTTACTTTTTTCTCTTATTGAAGTAACTGTGAAGATACCTTCCTACTTATTAGAACAAGATTTCCTGCGATGTCCCGCAATGCATAATAAATATTATAGCGTACTAGCGGTTTCACCCACTGCTCAGCTCTTTTTCTGGAGACGAAAATGAAAAATTGATGTTGGCCGATTTTCAGACATACCCGATATGCACACAAAATTTCATACAAATCGGTCCAGCCGTTTCAAAGGAGTATGGTAACTAACACTGTGACACGAGATTATATACTTAAGTATACAAAAATCACACTTTCAGACAACTTTTCCTTTATTTATTTATTCTCACAATATAAAACCCTAAAATTACACAATTACAATTGACAGTGATTGTGTTTATAGTTACAGTGCAAATGACGGGTTTTTTAATGAGGACACGGTTTTAGATAAATATTGATTCGTACAGCTAATGTCTGAAGGCACGATTAGTAGATAAATACTCGTGGAACTAGGTTATGACACGATGCTAAATGGAAGCATAATATAAGCACTTAGCGGGTGTTTATAAGTAGGCATGTAGCTGCCAGTGGCGTGCACAGGGTTTAATGACCGGGTAGGCAGCTTTTTTTTTCGCAAATAAAAAGGAAAGATTTCGCAATTGCACGTGTTAGTTAGTCTTTTTTGCCGCGGAATAGAAATTATGTAAATCTGTATAGGTATCCCGAGTGAGTCCACACTGTTGTACCTATTATTCGAATTAAATAACAGGCACGGAAAACAAAATACCTAATTTATTTGTGTGTACGCAACCACACAGCCAGGAGTACTTACTCCTGTTTCGTAACTTTTCGTATTAAATTTACGAGTTACATTACCTTTTTGCTGGGTTAATGCTCGTAATTCAGGCACACATCTACCTTTCGACACTATTTGAAGCTTTTCATTAAACGACAATTGAGAAAACCTTCCATTTATTACTATAAACAAACACACATTATCAACAAATCGAGCTTATTTGCGTTTCGTAAATTAATTATTCACAAAAAACAAAATAATAACTGCGAACTTCACATGAAAAAAACAATAATATCTATGATAATATGGTGACCTTTTTATGAATGCATAATTTCAAAATTTTGATGAAAAAATGTTGACAAATAAAATTGCATCAGTTTCAACCGGAATTGTACTTAGCTAACGACTTCTTCAACTTGTCGTATAATCTCTGTTGAGCGCCAATCAGTAAAAAACTGAGCTGTACCGACCAATGTAACGAGCTGTTCATGTCGCAATGAATTGCGACATGAATCGCGGCCCCCGATTGGCTTCTCATGCCACAGGAGATACGTCGCTGTGTGAGCCATACACGACGTGTCTGTACACGAGGTTTTACACACACACGCATACTTCATGCCTACATTTATCAATGAAATAAAGGCACTATTGAAGTTTGCCTATAATTCGCTCGTGACGATCTGTTGAACGCGAAACACCTGTCATAGTATTAATTTAGGGCGGTGTGGAACGTTGCTATTATTTTTACGTTAGGAATTTATAGAAAAAGTTTAAATTAATTAGATATTTGTTTATTCTTTGATTTTTTTTCTTTCTTTGTTTACCTATGGAGTCTAGGGTCGGCAGTGCCTTTTTGCCTATTAGGAGCGCACGTCACTGGTAGCTGCACTTATCTTCTGGATGAAGTTCTATCTTTAACTAGCACTTGTAGCTACTATTGTGGTATTTAATAGAAATAAATAAAATAATAATATTAATTATTGTTGGTGTAGGAGGACAAATAAAGTTTGTAATCCTTACTATCCTTACTAATATTATAAAAGCGAAAATGAGTTGGTTTGTTTGTTTGTTTATTTGTTTGTTACGTCTTCACGCTTAAATGGCTGAACCTTGGAGACGGACATAGGCTATTTTTTTTTAAAGAAGAGAAATGTGAAAACGAGAAAGAGGGAAGAAAGGGGAAAACTTAGCATTGCTAAGCTAAACATTGCTAGCAATTAATAACGCGCAAGGGCAAAAACATAGTAGTAGTGATAGCAGGTACTTGAAAATCAGGAAAAGAAACTGTGCTACCCCGAATTTAACGCGAGCGAAACCGCGGGCAAAAGCTAGTTAAATATATAATATACATATATAAATATATATATCTCTACAGCCATACCCTTACGGTGTCCAAAAAATATTTAAATAAAAACGAAAGAATAATACTAGCAGTTGTTAACTGAAAATAACCAAAACAATAACAAAAACATAAACTAAACAAGAACTATTTTATGA
Organism: Ochropleura plecta; assembly: GCA_905475445.1. NCBI lineage: Eukaryota > Metazoa > Arthropoda > Insecta > Lepidoptera > Noctuidae > Ochropleura > Ochropleura plecta. Next base: position 10,730,745 of record FR997731.1, on the reverse strand, counting down.
AGACAGCTAATAATTGTGTAATAAAAACTCTGTGCTGTACATCCATTAGGGTATTGCTAGGTACCTAACGAGAGTAGATTTACTTATTTACGTAATCTCTTTTGGAAAACAAGTAAAAAAATACCCCGACAAAAAATAAATAATGTGTAAATGCAAAAACGTACTTGGCAACATAGAGGGGCGGGTGGTGATAATCCATCCAGTCGCTTTTCTGTTAGTGACGCCATAAACAAACAATTGACGATCATACAATTATATGTACTAATGCCGTCAATAGTGTTGTCATCGGATTAAAAGTTTGTTAGAATTTAGGGAAGTGGTAAAATTCATTAATTTATTTATTATCTTAATATTTTGCGTTACCTTACGTTCTCGAATATTTTACGTTTCTTATTTTATTTGGTGATGTCATTACGGTACGTCCCTTTTGGCGTATTTTTAACATACTGGAAAATCTTCTAAATAATCATATCCATAAAATAGCCATAAATACGTAAGTAATATTTTAACGAACTGATTTTTCGTTTAGTAAGTTTCAATTTTCCTGATTTAAAAACGACCTAAATAATGCTGGCAGCAAAGATTTACTAAACTCAAAGTCAAATTCAAACATTTATTTTCAGATATACACTTGGGAGCAAATAAATCGAGCCACTACCTTTTTTCACGTAAAATGGTAAATATTTTTGGTAATATGGAACGTATCAATTCGAACTATATATCGCCTAAAAGTTTAGTTAATAACCTTTACAATGAGGGTAAATTATTGAATAATAACCTTATTGAATGATAAATTATTGGCTCTGCAAGAAAAATGGTAATTTTGATAGAAAATTTAGTAGGGCTAAAACAGTCCATAAAAACAATAAAAAACAAAATTATTGCAAAAAAAATATTCTTAATAACTGGTATTACCCCCCCGGGCCCTGATACATTCTTGTAGCCTATTAGTCATCGATCTGATCAGCGTTACGATGACATATTGTGGTATGTTCTCCCACTCTTCAAGCACAGCGACTTTAAGCTCGGGAATGGATGAAACAGCGGGAACCCTGGCTCGGACTCTCCGTTTTAGCTCGTCCCATAGGTGTTCGATCGGGTTCAAATCGGGACTTCGTGCTGGCCATACCATTTGTTGAATCCCGATCGCAGACAAGTATTCCGTAACGATCTGCGCGGTATGAGGTCTCGCATTGTCATGCATAAACAAGAAATTTTCTCCGACAAAACCAGCATACGGCATTACGTGGTTTTCAAGAATGTCAGTTATGTATCGGTCAGCTGTTAATCCACGTCTACCACTGCCATCGTTGGCGGGGTCGACGAAGACAAGTTCCGTTTTTCCGTCTAGAGAAATTCCTCCCCACACCATACAAGAACCACCACCAAAACTCACCGTTTCTCGAATGCAACATTGGGCAAATCTTTCACCAGGACGTCTATACACTCGGTTTCTCCCGTCATTGCTAAAAAGACAGATTCTTGACTCGTCAGAAAACAAAACTGACCTCCAGTCTTCTAACGTCCAATTAATGTGTTCTCGAGCAAACTCCAAGCGAGATCGGCGATGAGCTACAGTCAATTTTGGGCCAGTTGCTGGTTTGTGTGATGTTAAATTTCGTTCTTTTAGTCTTCGTCTCACTGTCCACCTACTGATTGCGACTCCTCGAACGTCACGTAACGCTTGCTGTAGCTGAACAGCATTAAGTCCACGGTCGCGCAACGAATTGGTTGCAATAAAGCGGTCGTCACGTTCTGTTGTTGCCCGTGGTCGGCCAGTTCCAGGTCGCCGAACAAAAGCACCAGTCTCCAGATACCTGCGGTATACCCGCTGTACCTTTGAACGACTCAAATGAAGTCTGCGTGCCACTTCACGTTGTCCGTGTCCAACCTCAAGTAAAGCTACAACTTGGGCAGCTTCCGTCGGTGTAGTATCCATTTTATCAGGTTATTTTGATTACACAGACACAGATAAAGACAACAATAACAAGTAATATGGGTATGATTAACAAAAACCTCAAATTTAATCTTTTCTTAACAGAGTACAATAAAAATGTCATAAGCAAATTAAATGCGATAATTTTATTCTACCCTTTAAACTTTAATAAAAATGAAATTTTGACAACTAACTACCCTCATTGTAAAGGTTATTAAATACCCTTTTAGGCGATATATGTTTCGAATCGATGCGTTCCTTAATACCAAAAATAATTACCATAATGCGTGAAAAAGGAAGTGGCTCGATTTATTTGCTCCCAAGTGTATATAAAAGGTCGTATAATAGTATAAAGGCATGCAAATTTTTGATATTTATTTAATTACTAGCTTCCGCCCGCGACTTCGTCCGCGTGGCATAGTTACTTTGGGCTTACGCTAACTTTAACCCGCGAGATGATCGAAAAAAAAATATCTTTCTCTCCCCTTTTCTCCCCCTTAACTCACTTTTTTTAAATAGCCTATGTCCGTCTCCAGGGTCCCAACTATCTCTGTACCAAAATTCATCCAAATCGCTTGGGCCATTGAGGCGTGAAGACATAACAAACAAACAAAGAAACTTACTTTCGCTTATATAATATTAGGTAGGATTATAATTTGAGATGAAGGAATTCTTGTATTGTATTATATAAAAGAAATTCTTATCATTCTACAGCGAATTTAATATTTTCTTTAGAATGCCTACATTTACAGCTCCTATAGACATTGTCTTTTAAACCCTTTGCGCCTTAGTTACTTACGAACTCCCTTCAGATGCGACTAAAAGGTTTTGTATGTAAGAAAGATTTTTTCGGGACAGTAATTTGAGCTCAGCTATCGAACCTTGCTGTGTCCACATCTGTTCCATTTATCCTCAGACGTTATTGCTGTTTAATGTGCTGTAAAATTTAGGAAAACGGACCTTCGGGGCTTTTATGAATGATTGTGGTTTCCAGTCATTCTTATCTTATCTGCACATATATCAAATAAGGGGAAGATACCTCGTAAATGGTATTCAAAGAAAACTGCAAATAATTGACGTAAAAGGGAGTAATATTTATGGTTGCATGGAAATCAATTTTTTTACGAAGCACCTAAATAGGGCTAAGGAGTCCTGCAAGGTTCATATTCACCGCAAAGTCAACTGCCAAAAATAATAATTTTTTTTCTAATTATGTCCTAAACAAACATTAATCAAACTCTTGATAACAGTTCCCTTTACCCCACAATGTACTTAACAGTATTATTCTATAATATTGACGGCACGGTTGGCGCAGTGGCTGAGCGATGGACTGCCGCGCTACGTGTCGCGGGTTCGATTCCCGCACGGAACAAATATTTGTATGGCCTACAGGTAGTTGTTTCGGGTCTGGCTGTTTGTGTATGTGAATTTAAATGTTTGTAAACGCACCCACAATACAGGAGAAATTCCTAGTGTGGGGCAACGAAAAAAAAAAGAAAGAGAAAGAAAAGAAGAATATACTGTTGGTATAGTAAAAAACAGCAGTTTCTTCAGCCAATTCATTGTTAATTCGTAGAGCATGATTAATCAAATCGACAAAGTAGGATGTACTGACGTATTTGATAGAATTTCCGCGTTTAGATTAACATGGTTTTACTGTTGTTTGGTACCGATACGTTCATGGTTTGTAGGTAAACCAATTGAATCTTAAGTTTTCCCAATTGATGAATCAATTAGCAGTTCCCAGTATTTAATTAAGTAGATGACATCTTCTGATAGTCATCATTATTCCACGTAGCAATAAATTTTTTGCCAACTCACATAATTCATATGTCAACAATCAAGCTGTATTTGGACCTCCCCGCAAAACGGCCATGACCTTCTCGCTTTACATTGGTCGAATACCGGAACAACCACTTTTTTCTCTTTTCAAAAATCTGAGTTGCGTATTCCACCACACTAGACTTAGATAACTGCAATCAACATTTATAGTTAAAACCCTTTATTTCCTCTATTGAAACACGACTTATTTTCTTTTAAAATAAAATATGAAATATAATCAAGGTTTCTCAATATAATAAGTCAGTGGCGTGCACAGGGTTTAATGACCGGGTAGGCAGCTTTTTTTTTCGCAAATAAAAAGGAAAGATTTCGCAATTGCACGTGTTAGTTAGTCTTTTTTGCCGCGGAATAGAAATTATGTAAATCTGTATAGGTATCCCGAGTGAGTCCACACTGTTGTACCTATTATTCGAATTAAATAACAGGCACGGAAAACAAAATACCTAATTTATTTGTGTGTACGCAACCACACAGCCAGGAGTACTTACTCCTGTTTCGTAACTTTTCGTATTAAATTTACGAGTTACATTACCTTTTTGCTGGGTTAATGCTCGTAATTCAGGCACACATCTACCTTTCGACACTATTTGAAGCTTTTCATTAAACGACAATTGAGAAAACCTTCCATTTATTACTATAAACAAACACACATTATCAACAAATCGAGCTTATTTGCGTTTCGTAAATTAATTATTCACAAAAAACAAAATAATAACTGCGAACTTCACATGAAAAAAACAATAATATCTATGATAATATGGTGACCTTTTTATGAATGCATAATTTCAAAATTTTGATGAAAAAATGTTGACAAATAAAATTGCATCAGTTTCAACCGGAATTGTACTTAGCTAACGACTTCTTCAACTTGTCGTATAATCTCTGTTGAGCGCCAATCAGTAAAAAACTGAGCTGTACCGACCAATGTAACGAGCTGTTCATGTCGCAATGAATTGCGACATGAATCGCGGCCCCCGATTGGCTTCTCATGCCACAGGAGATACGTCGCTGTGTGAGCCATACACGACGTGTCTGTACACGAGGTTTTACACACACACGCATACTTCATGCCTACATTTATCAATGAAATAAAGGCACTATTGAAGTTTGCCTATAATTCGCTCGTGACGATCTGTTGAACGCGAAACACCTGTCATAGTATTAATTTAGGGCGGTGTGGAACGTTGCTATTATTTTTACGTTAGGAATTTATAGAAAAAGTTTAAATTAATTAGATATTTGTTTATTCTTTGATTTTTTTTCTTTCTTTGTTTACCTATGGAGTCTAGGGTCGGCAGTGCCTTTTTGCCTATTAGGAGCGCACGTCACTGTAATAAGTATCGATATGAATTGCCAGCACTGGCCTCACAGACAGCAGAATTAGCACCAGTTCAACAATTAATGCGTTCATTACTTTCGACCAAAGAGTAGAAAAGAATGGAGTATCTACCAAAGATATTATACTCATAACATTTTGAACACCAGAGAATAAACGCGTGCGCGTGCCCTCTACGCCAAGAATCACATTTTACCTACATTTTTGTCATATATTTATGTCTTTAGCATCCAGAGCACCTGCCGGGGTTGCGGGTTGTTCGAATGAGATACCGCGGCCCCGGAACGTAAAGGGCAATAGAAGGAACATGAGTGGGTTTTAGTCAGTAAAAGTCTGACACTCCCCCCCCCCCGCTACGCCCAGGGCGGGGGAAGTTATTTGATGATTTCCAACCCCAAAAAGAAAAAAGCGTCCAGAGCATGAGCTTGCCTGTCACTTATATGTGACAATGGCATTCAAAATATTAAGAGCATTTATGGCACGTAAGCGAAAGGCACATGCACTGGTATAAAAGAAACATCAAACAGTGACGGCTAATATTTTTTTTATTTTAAATAAACACTAATAACAGCATTTAACCACACTCTAGATTTTATTCTTGTATCTTGGATGCGTTTACAAACATTCAAACTCACATAGACAAATAGCCGTACCATTCGTTCTTTCGTGAACTGAAAAATCACAATTAAAATTATCATTGTATCTAAACTGTCGATACTGAACAGTGTAAGTAGTGAGCCAGCGGGAATTATTGCGTGCCCTTCGCTTACACTTTATCTCTCCATTTGCTCATTACTCTGGGGCAACAACAAGGGCTCCCATTTCATGAGCCAAGTCGGAAGTGTTATCGTACTCAACACAAATACGCACGCAATATTATTAGTTTATTACATACGTCATGTACCGTATGGAACTCAAGGACTAGTTTAACTGTTAATTGACATGATTAATCACTGTTTTAGAGTACTCTATAAATTACGGCGTAGAGTTTATAGGTCGATAAAATTTGTACATTGGTAGTTCACTAATTCACTATGTTGGTACATGGAACGCGACTTTCAACAAAGAAGCTTGGCATTCTTATCCGACTTCTATAAAATGGGGAGGTTATGAATTCCATCGTCTATTTTGTTTTCTTATGTTTGTTTGTTTCTTTCAGCCCGTTTAGTTTATTTTAGTTATTTCCACAGTGTGATGTCGTATGGTATTCTCTTGTGGGGCCATGCCGCCGATATTCAGACAATTTTTATTTTGCAAAAGAGGGCAATTCGTTCAATGTATAAATTAAGTCCTAGACACTCCCTCAGAGAAAAATTTAAAGAGATTAACATACTAACTGTGCCCTCTCAGTTTATTTACGAAAACCTTTTGTACGCGCATAAAAATATAAAATTGTTTAAAAAAATACAGTGATATCCACGACATAAATACAAGGAACAAACACAAATTTGTTGTTCCTGCAACGAGGCTCAAAAAAATAGGGGGTACGTTCACATGCCAATGTATACGTTATTATAATAAACTACCAAGCGATATTCAAACACTAAGCCTCAATAAATTTAAATCTTTTATAAAACGTAAGCTATATCTGAAAGCTTACTATAATATGAATCATTACCTTGAAGATAAAAAGGCTTGGGATTAAGCTGCTCCAATTTAATTTGCTCTGTGAGTGTCAAGATTTTCCTTTGTTTCACCTATTTATTGTTTATTCCTTTATTTTATACAATTTGACATTACTTTGTTTATTTTTTTTTATTTTTACATTTCTTTTTATTATTATTATTTGTGACATTTTATTTTCCTTATTATTTTAATTTATGACATTTTATGATTTCATTATGATCTCATTAATTTAATTTTGTATTTTTTTTTTATTTGTTTATTGTGAATGTGAAGACCATGTGGATTATTTCTTTTATTTACTTTGTTTTTTGACGATAGTCTGGCAGTTTGAGTACTATAAGCGACCTACACAAATGTCCTTTTTTTGGTATTGTTCGTCGTGTCGTTGAGCTCCTTGGGTTATGAGTTGAGCTACACGATAACTGACAAATGCTTGCACTGACTAGACAGGTCCACTCAATCTGTGTGGTGCTTTCTTAAAAAGACCATTTCAGACACTATCTGCATGGTCCTCATGTAAGTTGACCAAGATTATTTTGTCTGGACCTTAAAAGAGACTATGACCTCTGAGTTTGTTTCGGCTGTTTCTTCTCAGAGTAGTCGGGTATGAAACACCGGCCTCATCTAGTTTAAAAAAAAAATGACGTGTAAAAGTGTTTGTGAAAACCTACTTGCAAAATAAACATCATTTATCATTTATGATGTGCGTTTTTGGAGAAGCGGCTCGTTCAGAGGCCCATGTTATAAAACACGCAAACAAACAAATGACGATGTAAGATGTGTTTAGTATTGAGACGCGGGGCGTGTAACGGCGCGCATTCCATCGAGGTTATCGATACGTTTCACATGTCGCTTTTCCGTGAAGTTTTAATTTCAATTCAATAGCCGTGAGCGCCGCCGCGTGCGACACTTACGTTCAGTACGTTGCATTTCCGTAAATGCTCCCAATTTTTGAGTGGAGACGCGGATCGGTAAACGCAAAGTGAGACGCGCTCAGGCTTATTATGAAGTATTGTTAATATTGTTATTAGTATAAGTAGTAGAAACTGGAAAAGAACTGCCGAGTATCGAGTAAAGTGGCGTGAGATTTATGTCCTGCTGTATACTGCTGTAGGATGATTATGATGAAATGCTCTCACACATCGCCACATCCATAGATATAGATAGACATAGATAACGCAAGGGTAACTACTACGCGTGCCACTTTGCGAGCCAAACTTACGATCAAAAATCGCAAGCTGCTACTTTCGCGCTCAGTCTGCATCGGTGTGCCACTAGTTGGACGTCAGATATCAAATTTAAAATAGTCAATTTTGTGTAATAAATTGTAAAAACTTTCGTTAATCACTAAATATACGTCACTTCACTAAAATATAGTGCATGAGACGTCATAGTAGGTAGTCAAAATATGGCACGCTTCATTTTCATACAGATCGTGATACTTGCGTTATCTATGTCAATCTATATCTGTGGCCACATCTTTGACTTTTTAGAAGACCGCGCCGCACACCTCGCACTGCGTTTCTATAAAAGAACCCTAAAGGAACGGAATTAAGAAATGAAACATTCTGACAGGCAGGCTTACTTCCACATTTATAGTATACTAGCTGTACGCCACGGTTCCACCCACGTACAGGGGTATTATCCAAATAAAGCTTCCTTTTGAAGCACTCTTGAAAACTGCATTAAAATCCGTTGAGTAGTTTAAAATATCTTAGCGAGCAGACAGCGGAAGTGGCTTCATTCTATACTATGTAAAGATTTAGTAAGGATCCAAATAATTATTTTCTCTCATTCCTTACTAGTATGAGATAGTTGCGCGACAATTAGTTGCATTAAGTTCGTCGTAACAACTATATTCTCAACAGCTCAGTAAGTCCTGGGCAATACTGTGAAATGTGTAATAGTGTGATAGAAATGTGTTATACTGTGGGGTGATGCTGGGAAAAGATTTGCGTCATTGCAAATTTTTTTTTTTTTAAGTTTTTGTCTGGCACAAATGCCCAGTCATTTCAGTTGTTTTGACGACTAGTGAGTGAGTGACATTCTTTTACAAGAAGATGACGAAAAAAACCGTTTTGGAAGTGACAAATAATGGTGCAAGATTATTTTTGATCAGGTGCGACTACTCATCCGGGTAAATGCATTTGGGCCTATCCAGAGATTATCTCTTGAAAACAAAAAAAAACACTTTTTGCTTCTTTACAATTATTATAAACGATGAGAGTATCGTTCTCGGCCCTCAACCGGCGTTGGCACTTCTATCTAGCTAGCTAGAAAAAGCTTTAAGAAAAGGGATTTGAATTATTTGGATTACCTAACCACAGCCATTTTATTTTATTTCAAAATACAACCACGCCTTATATCAAGAACCATTAAAAGTCATCAAGGTTAGAGTCATTGCATAGGCACATAACTTTGACAGCTTATCTTTTGAAAATGTGACGTTTTAGAAGATTAATCTTATACAATACATATGTGTACTTAAGCCAGCTTCTTCTTTATTGATGCAGATTTGGCGCGTGGGTAAAAAAATAAAATTGTGCCATAGTAAATAGATACTAAGTTTGATAGCCGATATCCAGGAAATGTGATCTTTTAGAAAATTATAGTTTTGATACCTGGTTATTGGTTATCAAGGGTATTGACATGACCGCTATTTTCAAAATAAAAGGCCAAGTCTCATTCAAACCGAGGTTGTAGGTTGTTTGAAAGAGATACCGCGGCCCCGGAACATAAAGGGCAAAAGAAAAGAACATTGGTGGATTGGTGTCAGTAAAGTCATACACTCCCACCCGCTCCTATTAGATTGGGTAAGTTATATGATGATTTCCCATCCGCAAAAAAAAAGGTTAAAAAAAAAACTTTAAACGACTTTCATTCAGTTTCACATCATTGTACGTAACAAACAACTAAATTGAACAAGAGTTTAGTTGTTCCATTAAACATTTTTGTTGTTAGTAAAGTTTTAATTCCCCAAAATTGAGGGTAAAAGTAACAAACCGACGCATCCGGTTTCAGTCGTAACATAAATGTTTATGCTGAATATTTTGGTTAGGGATTAATCTGGGGACCCTTTACGTAACGATGTCCATCCGTAGTCGGTATTAACGTCTAAATTGCTTTGAAAAACTTTAGATTTACGTTTATTTTTTTAATGCATAGATTATCTGGTTAAAGGTACCAGAGGCCTCAGGTCGTAGCACAAGTTGGCGGTGTCAATGTAACAAAATAGGCAACAATAACAAAAAAATAATAATAATTTAATACTAAATACTACAGGATAATTGTTTTTTCAATTAAATAATCGACGTTTTTTGTTACGTTCCCGCCTCGAACTGGTCTTAGGGCCTCAGAGCTCCTCAAACCAACCCAGCCACCGCGGGACACGCCCCGGGAGTCGGGCGCCGCGAGACGACTCCGGGTAACCGTAGATGCGGACTTGTGATTGAGCTACCCATTGCTCACCGTCGCGCATCTCAAAGAGACGTCAGAAAGCAGAGGGGCCTGCCAGGGCCACCGCCTCCCGAGGTTGCAGGTTGTTCGAAAGAGATACCGCGGCCCCGGAACATAGAGGGCAATAGAAAGAAAATGGGTGGGTTTTAGTCAGTACAACATCAAATAACTTTCAACTTAAAGTTATTTGATGATTTCCCAACCCAAAAAAAAATGGGAGAAGAGCTTTTGAAAAGCTGACTTGTCTTATAGTTGGCCCTTTCTAGTCAATAGTTCAAAACTAGCTTTCAGCGTAGCGGGATAAAACTGAGTAGGTTAGGATTTTTAATATTATTCATCTATCGATGAATACATCAAATATTATTAACCATATTATATTTTGCCAAAAAGTACAGCGTTGGCACCTCAATTAAGTCAACAACGGAGGTTCCAATTTCACGCTTTGTCTTCGTTCCCTCGGGACGAATAGAAACTTCAGGCGCCTAACAAAGTGCTCTCATTAGACCAATGAATTGCTATCACATAAATCGACGAAATATCGAACCAAATAAACACGAAAACACAAACTGTACGCTTTATTCGTGAAAAGGTTATGTATTATGTATAATTTATCTTAAGCCTATGTAGTTCCACATTTGGTTGCACTCAAATCAGGCTGACTTTTCTTATAACCGACTTCAAAAAAGGAGTTTTTTTTTCGTATGTTAGTACCTAATGCGATTTCTCCGTTGATTGTGGGTCCCATATATCTTTATCTTTATGCATTTTGTTTTCTATTTATTTATGTACACACAAAACATTATGAAAAATTAAAATTCTAATTTAATATAATGTCTCTTAGTAGCAATGTAAAATGCATATATAGCATAAAAATATTTTTCTTTCATGATTTTCTCAGTAATAAGTGCACTTATTACTTCCAGTTCAATAAGACAGACGCAATAAATCAAACATGCAATTAAATAACGATAACGAGATGAATCATTCCTAAACATTAATTGACCTAATCCTATTAGGCTAACCTCTGTGTCACGTTGAGTATACCCAATGACATCACGATCTGGTGACTACATCGATCTTTATCGAAAACCAATACAAATGGCAGCTCCAATCATTCGTGACTTTACGATCGATAAAAAAAAACATGTGTATCTCTTTGTATGGGAACTATGGTTGTGTATGGGTAGAGTAGTGGCATAGTCATGCCTATAAGTACTCACAAAATCAAACACATAAACATTTTTTTTATTTTACTAAGTGTTATAAAAGTTGAACTTGACCTGTTTATTATTAACTAGCTCATGGCCGCGGTTTCGCCCGCATAGAGTTTGGTAATTGTCTCACGGGATTGTATGATGTGTAAATCTGGGTTATAAACCATTGGTGTGCCAAGTTTAATCAAAATCCGTTCAGTAGTTTTTGCGAGAAAGAGTAAAAAAGTCTTAATAAAATTTAAAAAATGTGTGTATTTTCTTGTTTTTAGGACGAGACTTGAATGACGATCAAGTTTTGCAAATCTTAGGTGATGGAAACCTTTCCGAAATTGAGGATTTTGATGAAGATGATGACAATTTCCAACCTAATGTCCTGGCAGATCTCAATTTCGAGGAAATATCTCTGGCATAGAAACCGAAGAAGAACCTGAGTTGGATCCTGCACCAAACCCTGACCCTGTCACTCCTGTACCTTCAACGGCTGAGCGCCCCCATAGACCTACGCAACCAACTCCTCGGAAACGGGTCTGGAAACAGGTACCTTTCCAAGATTCTTCCCATGATTATCCTTCGCTGCCAGTATCTCCTGTAAGGACACCGATGGAATATTTTTCAGACTATTTTGATAAAGATGTTTTCGAAGAAATATCTAGGTGCACAAACTTGTATCATCTCAGAAAAACAGGTCACGAACATAAAACTACTGCAATTCATATTGCCAAAGTATTATCGATTCACATTATAATTGGATGTATTCATTACCCTCGAATCCCAATGTACTGGAGAACAGGATTAAGGTTAGAGGTTATTACGAAGCAAATGGCTCGTGACCAATTTTTAACTATCCGCAATGCCCTGCATGTCGTAGATTCAGACGAAGCTCCGCCAAGTGAAAGAACCAATCCATTGTGGAAGGTACAGCCAATGATAAATAAAGTAAAAGCTACTTGCAACAAACTTGAAAGAGTCCCCGGGTTTTACTTGATAGATGAACAAATGGTGCCGTTCACCGGTAGGTGCAGCCTTCGTCAAGTAGTTAGAAACAAGCCACGCCCTGTTGGACTTAAAAACTTTGTACTGACCACTAGTGAAGGCTTGATGCTTGACTTTGACATTTATCAGGGGGCTAAAACCATGTTTGGAGACTCTCCACTCGGACTGGGGCCTTCTGTGGTTCTCCATTTGAGTAAGAGTGTTCCACCTGGAAGCTGTATCTACCATGATAGGTATTTTACTACTGTCGACATGAAACTTGTGGCAGCCGCACGAAGATACGATGCGAAAAGTGTGATACATACTTGTGCATTTCGCGTGGAAAAGATTGTTTTAAGTCTTATCACCAAAAACCATAATTTTGATAGTTCCTTTTTGTGTTTAAAAATAATATAAACTAGTTGAGTTTTAGAAGTTTTCTTGTTTTGTTACAAAATGTTAAGAAATATTATGACTTTTGTTACTAAAGCTGTTTTTTCTTAAGAATTAAGGATTAGATAGTAAGTTTAATAATGTTGACTGATTCTAGAATGACTGATTAAAGTTATAAGCTCCCAAACATTTATATATTAGTTTCATTTTCCATCCAACTATCAAAAAAAACGTTCTATTTAAATTACCCTCACGATCGTGAGTAGTCAAGTTGTACCTAAAACTCACGAACGTGAGGGTTAACTCCTGGGTTAACTATAAACCTGAGATTTTTTTCAGTATTTTTTCTTAGCCTCTAAGGCTGTACCGAATGCTATAAAAACCATGACATAGACGATTTCGAAATAATAATCCATCGGGTGTAAAGGGATAGAGCATTTTATTGCAGAATACAACACACAATATAGCTCGTTATATACGTAACACCCACCCTTATAGAGTGAATGCTCGAGAATTGTGAAAAGCAAAACGTAGTCAACCGAGCAACCTGACATAAAGCAAAAGAAAAGCCACTGTTGCAGTGCGGGTCATAAAAACTGAACGCACCACTGAACATCGGTAGCACAACCTCTTTCTCATTTATGATGAACAAAACGACAAATAACACGTCCGGAGTCGAGTGCCTGGCTGTTCTGTCAAACGCGGAACATGCTCACTAACTGTGCCTGTAAAACTGACGCGTTTATTCGTTTGCCTTTTAACAAATATTACATATCTGATTGATGTTCTTATGTTCAAAAATACCAAAAATGTCTACGTATTCACCCCACATCACCACAATATATTAAAAAAAAATGATATTTGTGGCAGTACTTTCATACAAACCCAAAACCTTTGCTTGCCCTTATATTATAACAATCTTACATTATTACAGTCTGTCAGCTTACTTAAATAAATACGTCATATTAATGCGTAATATTAATTTAAAATACGTCTATTTTTATCCACTAGGCACGCCACTGGTAGTAGGCACCTATTCAACTTCAAATACTAAATGAAATAAATCCAAAACAAATATTCTCAAAAAATACCGCTCCATAAAAGGATCTTGGTACTTATCATAATTTACCAAGGCGTTGAAAGTGTTGGCCGATAAAAATATACAAGTATACTTAACATAATTGAAAAAGAAGAAAAATCAACGACATTTTGCGCGGATGTACTTCAAGGGCCCGATCCCTAATCCCTTTTGCTTAAATATTCATTGTCCAGGTTTTGGCTTTATTTTGGAATATATTACAATCATAATGCCGAGGCTCGAGAATTTCTTTTTGAAAATAGAACAAAAGAATGGGTTGGGTTAAAGGGAGTGGTCACACAACATTCCGATATGCGATCGGTATGTCTTAAGTATTTATGAATAAACAATTGACTATCTACATACTGCTTATTGGTGTTGATATGGGGAATCAAACGCCTGAATATTTAGCAACAGGCCGTTTCGATTCAATGGTCTAATAGCAAAATGTTTCCCTTACGTAATTTGAGTTCATTTTTGTTAAAAAGATTTTCATGCGCAGGGGTTTTGGGGTCCTCTTTTGCTTGTTCCTTGCATACAACTGTACCGATACGAGAGATAGCTAGAAAATTTCATCACAAATATTGTAAAGTACCAGTTGAACATTTAAAGGATTTCTAGAGTTTATACATGAACTTGGCTATTAATCACAGCTCAAACGATCAATTTACATTAGTTTCTTTACATTAGTTTCATTACATTTTGTTTATGTAAACATGAATGGCAAGATAAGAAATTATGATTACACCAAACTCATAAATACCTAGCAATTAGGTCAGGTCTAGCAAATTAGTCAGTTTGTTTAAGTACAAACCTATTGATGTTATATATATCAGTGATGATTCGAATACCTATGTTTGACCGGATGTTCACTATCTAGTTTGACCCGGGGCCTAGCACGAGTTCGCTATGTTATCGTAACATAAATACGTCGATTTAATATCTTATAATTATATAGGTAACAATTAATCATATAGCATTTTAGTTGAATTGTTTGCAACACAGCACAATCAATATCATCCATAGTAGAATATTTCATATATAATAATATGATGTGCCGATAGTCATATCTGCCAATGGCTTAATTGCCAAGAGCCTCGACCAATACCTGAGGAGGCTCTCATTAGGCAGCTGGATCAAGGGCTTGATACAGAAAGCGGTACTCCTGGACACGGCTCGTATTGTTAGGAGGTTCCTTTCTCTGGAGCCCTGACCGCCGGGTACCTTGGACCCTGTTCCCGATCCCGTTGGGCTACCTATTTTTACATTTTTAAATGTTTTTTATTTTTTGTTTTTAAGAAATATTTAAAAATTTAACTATATGTATGGAAAACAATAAATGGACAAAAATATTTGTTTATTCATTTAAATATAATATATTAATTAAATTTAAAATATTTCTTAATAAAAACAGATTTCTTTAATAAAAAAGCGGCCAAATTCGATTCGGATTCGCACACGATGGTTTTCACACCATCTATAAAAACAGCAAAAAAAAACCTGTTTTTCTATTCTGTTCTTTAATGTTTTGTTGGCAACAGAAATACATCATCAATGAAAATTACAACAGTATAACCTGGTGACAGACGGACAGACTGATGACAGCGGAGTCTAGCGGAGGTACAGAACCCTAAAAATTATATTAATAAACAAAAAACGTCATACAAAACGCATGCACGCCCGGCCGTATTCGGCCGTCGAAGCTGCAAATCATGTGTCATGTTCGTCTACGTAGATTATGATTCAAACCACTCCTCCAAGATTTAGGTTTTGAATCATCAAAATAAAATCGTATTTTTTCAAGTTCGTCATAATACAAATAAAACTTTACAAATCATTCGAAATGACTGTAGCAGAAAGTCAATACGCCTATCCCAACTAAATAAACAAAGTCACTTTTTAGTAAGAAAAGAACAGAGGACCAGTCTACTCGATTCTTTTCTGTTCGAGAAGCGTCCATTGCGTATTTTATATGGAGCTATATATATTATCACTTATTCTGCGAAATAACTTATTGCGTATTTATTCTCACATATATATACCACAAGAGCTTCAAAATTATCGGGTATTTTCCGATAGGTTCGTTGCAAACAAATGAAGGAGTCAAGTTTTTCTTTTCAGGTTAAAAAATCACGAGCGCGAAGCGCGAGTGATTTTTCCTGAAAAACTTGACGATTTTATTTGTTTGCAGGGAACCTATCGGGAAATGCCAGATAATTTTGAAGCTCGTGTGGTATTCGGGGGATTATTTTTCCGTCCCAAATGTCGGCCAATAGAATTGCACCATGTTTTGTTTTTTATGCATAACAACGACCAGAGAAAATTTTCAAAAAATTTTCAGTATAATACCATGTAGGTTGTACCACGTGACGTCGAATGGTGCAATTCTATTGGTCGATATTTGGGTCGGAAAAATAATCTTCGAAAAATGCAACACCCTTGGACATACATATTATGACATTGGATTAGAAATTATTTCCCATTGCCACCTCTTACTTACAGAACCGCAAAAAATGAATAGGCAACCAAAAAAAGTAGATTTTTTGGAAAGTCCACCGAGTTCTCGCATCAGTGCTTTTAATTAAAGGCACCATTGCTTCCGCGACATGTCTGTCAATTTGGTGTTTCGCGATATTTCAGTAGGTATTTTATTACACAGGTCTTTACCTGTGTGGTGTTTTTTTTAAAATAGTTTATCTTCTATCAGTTTTCGATTGTTAAAAACCAATATAAATAAGTTATAAATATTTCTCGATAGAATTAATAATCTGTAGAACAGATTACACCATTGCCATGTCATTTTAACACATTTTTGCGCACATTAAATCGTATCTACACACAAAAATGAAATAATTGTGTTATATATCCCAGAAAACGGTCTAATAACTATTACTTACCAGCAACTACAAAGAAAATTCTGTCTTATTTCGTCCTTCTCAAAGAATAAACACAACATACACAAATCCACGCTAACCGTTTATTTCTATCAAACCTAGCTAAACGGCGTGTACCCGTCCTCATTTATCTAAATGAAAAACCGGAGCTTTTTATCCAAATGTTAGAGCAAATATCCCGGAATATCCCGGGCTCAACGAATTACCGGGATCCCACTAAAAGTTCCCGTTTAAAACATTAACCCCAGTTATGGTCTGTTTACTCTAAATCGCAGATTAAACATACGCACCAATGGTTATTAGTTCAATTACATAATGTCCTACGCTCAAATTCGTGGTTGGAATCATTTTGGGCATAATCTGCAAAATTGCGCATATTTGGAATGGTGGAAAATAATGTTTTAGTCAGCGAATTCGAGTAGGTTATGAGAAAACCATTTTTGGGTTGTCGTAATTAAAAACTAGGTGGCATACTTTATTTTTCGGATCGAAATTCGTCAAATAACTTCCTCTGGGTGGAGCGGAGGGGAGTTTCAGACAGCAACGCAGAAGGGTCTGCCTGGTGGGGTTTCGGGTTGTTCGAAAGAGCTACCGCAGCCCCGGAACACAAAGGCAATAGAACAAACATGTATGGGTTTTAGCCTGTAAAAGTCTGACACTCCCTCCCACTCCGCCCAGAGCGGGAGAAGAGATTTGATTTTACGTCAGAAAAAAAACGAAAAAAGCAGTTGAAATTGGGTGGCATAGTTTATATAGGAGCACGCGATTATTTGGCCTAAATAGCCATTTATCGAAAAAGGCTACATCAAACTATCACGCTGCGCTACTTACGACCTAAGCAGTAGTTGAAACGGCCGGGCACAGCTTGTAATACATATATGTAGGGTGGAAGAGACACCGACGCGAAAACGGTTATCACATATTCAGTACATTTTTATTCGTGAGTAATTTAAACAAAAACAGCTGTTTCATTCATTTGGACCGTGTAAGTATGTAAGTTTTGTAGGGAACAGCTTAATTTATTTTTTAATAATCGCCGAATAATGTCTATGTTATTATGTTGTTGGGTTCAGATTGTTGTACTGAATTCTTGGTAACAGTTTCCGCGTCGTGGCACTTCCACCCTGTTTAGTTAAAATCACTGAAAGCCCTTTTACTTAAAATTGAATATAGCTGCGTTCATATTTGACGTTACTGCTTTTCAACTTCTGAATCGATATTCAGGTTAATAACGGTCGCAAATGTGGTCAGTCAAAATGCAAAAGAAAATTAGCAAAAGTACGCGTAGTAATTTGACCGGCAGTGGTAATTTTAAACACTGTGTTCGCAAATTGAGGACCGGATGCACGGTGTGTGGTCACCCTTTATTTGCAACGAGTACTTAACCGGCCGTTTATAAATTTTAAACAGAAAGTACCTATACATAAGCGAGTTTAGCGTTGTGGTTAACCCGAGAAATATGTACTTAGTGCTTTTGGGGGTTCCGTACGAAAAAAAGAAAAAAACCGACACTATATTGGATCACTTTTTCGTCCGTCCGTCTGTCTGTCTGTCAAGACCATTTATCTCGGGAACGCGTGGAGGTATCGCGTTGAAATTAAAACCATATACTTAAATCTGTGGTCCCTTTGTGCTGTGAAATGAACAACAACCCTCTAAGTCTACGCAGTCAAAAGATATGGCTGTTTATATCGCAAGTGTGTACGGAACCCTCGGTGCGCGAGTCCGACTCGCTCTTGGCCGGTTTTTTATCTATGTCTGTCATAAATGTAATACAAGAAATGGCAAGGTTAGCGCAGTGGCTGAGTGATTGTGAATGTTGTGATGAAATGCCGCTTTACCTTAAAGTCCCTTAGTGCTGTTAGAATTTGTTGTTTTTACTAGACTGGCATAGGGAAATACATACAAACATATATGTATAGATTGCCAACCATAAGAGTGTCGCAAAGGAACATTCCTTTGCGGCACTCTAGAGTCTAAATAAGTGGGCCGATTTTGATGATTCTTACGTCAATCGATTTGATTTGATGTAGTGAGTGTCATGAAACACATGAAATTAAATACATCTTAAATACCGCAACAATTAGACGCCATTATGTGAAAAATGGCTGGCTATTAAGCTGTGATAAAATTCTTATATAATCGCATAATAGGTACGTGGAAATAATTATTATCATAATGTAATTTCTTAAAATCGAATGATAGGCAAAAAAAGTAATGCTTTGAAAGATAATTTTACCGACCCTTACATAAGCGTTGCTTAGTTCTGTGAGAAATAACCGGAGCGGGAATAAATAAATAGTACCGACTTATATAAAAAGTCTAAAGGAGGAGCTCGTGGCTAAAAATTAGCAGCCGCTCGGGTCGATCTTTAGGTTAAGCTGTGCTTGCCTAGGTTGGTCTGTGGATGGGTGACCACCCGTTACATACCGAGTTTCCTCCGTGCCTCGGAAAGCACGTTAAGCCGTTGGTCCTGGCTGTCATTTGTAGATCTTTGACAGTCGTTACAGGTAGTCAGTGTTCCGAAAATCTGACAACCAGTCTTACCAAGGGGTATCGCATTACCCAGTACTAACTGGGTTGTGGAGGTCAGATAGGCAGTCGCTCCATGTAAAATACTGATATTCAGCTGCATCCGGTTAGACTGGAAGCCGACCCCAACATATGTAGTTGGGAAAAGGCTAGGCAGATGATGATATAAAAAGTCTAAAATAAAACATTAATGGGAAGATTTGAGTCGGTCTAGATGTTTAATGGGTCCTCGTCCCGATTATTACAGACTACTGGACTTGTTGTTTTCTTTTCACTTTTTATGCAAATGGGATTTTTGTTTTTTTTTTGTATTTTGATCATTTTGCCAATACTTAGTATTCAATACGTTTACTTACATTTCCAACCGCCAAGAGCTTTAGTTATGAGAAAATAACGAACATACAAACTATGCGTTCCCTCGTTTATCACTTATTTGAAGTACTCGAGGAAATTTGCAGTAATAAATACATATTTGAAACCATTAGTAACATTTAGTAGAGTAATGTAACGCACATTATGTGTACCTTTTACATACTTATATTGGGTAAACGACAGCTTTGACATTCACTTTTCTAAATGAATATCTAATGTTTCTGAAAGGGCACAAAATAAATATAGGCAATAAAGGTATCCTGTCTTTTCACCAAAATTTAATTTTACATTTGGAAAACAACGATTTACAAAAACATGATTGTTTATTTCATCATTTTACAAAAATATTTATAATCCTATATAATATATATAATCCTATAAACTTGTATTATGCGTAATTTCAATTATAGAAAACAAAAACTCAGAATTTAGAGCAAGTCTCGGACAGCTTATGTTCGAAGGGGGTGGCGGGGCTAGTGATTGAGCGAAGTGAGTGAAATAAGACTCCGTCATCTCCTTCGTGTTGATTAATTTTAAACCCTGCAAACAGAAATACCCATACCTCACAGCAGGACTACGTCTACTACAAAATATTGATTATTGACTGGTGAATTTGTATACTAAAACGGACCGAAACTATCCAAATTAGTATTACAAAGACACGCTATCACAAAATGTACAGTGCCATCCGTATATCATATGCATTTTTTACTTGAACTCTAGATATTTTGAACCAATAGGCAAATGAGCCCTCAGGTATGTTAACACTAGTTTTCCATAAAACTTTGAAGCCCAAAACCTAGACTTCATCAGGGGCCAAAATCTTGTTTTTTTTAGTCACGGCAAAACTACTGATACTGATTGTGTGCTTGTTGCAAGTAATTTAACTAAAATGCTATAAGATAATTGTATTTTCGATCCAAAAAATTACGTATTTATTTTACGTTTATACCACTCGAGCGAGAATCTAAAGAACTCGATTCTTTACAAAATAATATTTGTGGTAATTGCTAATTACTTTTCGTTGTACATTTAAACCGCAGCCTAAAGATGATGGAATCAATGACTTGTCCACTCGTTGTCAATATTCAATTACGCATCAAGTGGGTTTTCTATAACATTCAAAGCAGTTTTCTTTAAAGATAGTGTAATTACTTACAATAGGTACACACAAAAGTACTCAATCAAACCTAGACCAAAGAAAAGCTGTACATAGTAGAAATTTATGAAAGCTGTTCATGAAGTAAAAGCAAAGATTGTAAAATATTGTGTTCACTGTTTTAAGTAATCAAGTTACATTAAACCAATATAAGCAGACCTCTCATTGTACGGGAAATCTATACAAACCGAGGCCATGATATTATATCGCCGTGCATACCTATTCTACATTTTTCCGAAGCGTTCTATTCTCCCACTGTTCGCCGTAAATGCATGAAGCTTTTAAAGATTTAAGATCGGTTCACTGAATCACGTGAAATATGTTCTGACCTGACCGCTGAGCTGTATGTTACTATATTTTTAAAGGATACCCCCTTGTGATACGGAACGAAGTGGATTCAATTTATGTAATTAAATGGAAACCGCCCTTATTTCTACGTCAATAAGACCCTATCAAAGTGAAATTGTAATGTGAGGTTGTCCGCACATATTTTTATGAAACGTGTATTTCTGTCATAGTTTTACTGCGTTGAACTGTTGAATCCGTTGAATATTGAGCAATATTTTATGGTTCAATAATATTGAATGTGTAGGGGGTCGTCTTGAATTATTGAACAAAAGTTTGAGCGAGTTTTATTGAACAATATTTTTTTGCACCGTGAAGGCTTAATTAATATTGCGCATATTTTTCAGTTCACTGTTTGTAGCCGTTGTGATTGCTCAATCACAAGAATATAGGCAAAAATAAACACTAAACATAATGAAAGTTAAATTAATTAAAAACAATTTCTCCTCCAAAACCACGTAATAAAAAGTATAAAGTTAGGACTTTACAACTTCACGAATAAAGCAAGTGGTTGCTACGAGCCTAAATATTAAACTGTAATGTAGATTAGGTAGTTCTAGTTTACGCAAGTTAGGTTATAACTTAATTTTCTTGAAGTCACGTGTCACTAATGTTGTTGGAGTAATGTGAGCTAAGTACATTTGTCAAGTCTTTGAAGACATCCCCAGAAAGTTTTAAATATGTTTCATATATATTTTATTTGGTTGGTAGTTCGTAAGTGGTTTATCAATTTTTCAGTAGCGACTAACGTAAGTACTTAAATTTGATACCGAATCGTTTTACGATTTTAGCATCCTCGCAACATTATTAAGTTTGGTGAACAACCTTGGAATATTTAATAAAAACACGATTGGGCCATAATATACCGATACGGTTAACCAAACTAGGCAAAATACGCAATAGGTCACACAATGACCAAGTTCACATGTTAATAAAAACAACTTTTTTTTAGTGCCACTCATTTCATCTCTATGAGGTTGTTTTACTACCTCAAACAAATTTAAGGCCCCCAACCACCTCATACCAACCTAGCTGGCGCTGCGAAACGAATCCCGGCCACCGTCGATACGGGTCTGTGGACGGTGAGCAATAGCTCACCGTCCGTCCGTCTAGTGACGAAAGGCCGTGTCGGCGCGTTCGTGTTCCACGCATGCCTCATAAAGATGTCAGCAAAACAGAAGCCTGCCGGGGCCTGCCGGGCCTGCGGGTGGTTCTAAAGAGATACCGCGGCGCGGGAACACAAAAAAGCAAAAGAAGAAACATGAATTAGTTTTACTCAGTAAAAGTATTTGTAAATTTCCCATCCAAAAATTAAAGGTCTTTTTTCACAAGTAACTATTTTTAAAGAGTACTTATTTGCGACACAATGACGTCTGTTGACGAATGAACATATAATTTGTGGACGCATGGCCAAAGTACTTTCTAAGAAGCATGACAACCAGGAATAACTGGTTTTCGAGTGTGGAACACTCGAAAATAATTTTGTCACTGTTTTTAAGTAATTTAACCAAATTTATGAAATCATTTGGTATTTTGGGCACTTTATTATTGCTGTTTTTAATTAAAATGTACTGAGTAATTTATTTTCACAAATTCCGGTCGAACTACGCATGAATGACACTTTCACTTTGTATTCGCATTGGAAAGTTCATATTGCACACAAAATAAAATAACATTTTACAATATTTCTACTAGTTACTTTGCCCTGTATGAAGTAACCTCTGGGCAGTGCAGAAGCTCGTGGGCTGCTGTCTCGTCTACCTCCATGCAGGCTCGGCACAGTGGGCTCTCTGTGACGCCTAATATGACAAAGAGGTGTTTATTGAAAGAGTCGTGTCCAGTAACTGTGCGCAGCTGTTGTTTAACCCAGTTAGGCCACACCTCTTGGTAAGACAGTTCGTCAGACTTTTTTATCCACTGTCCACCTGTAACGACTGTCAAGAATTTACAAATGACAGCAAGCCAACGGCTAAGCGTCTTTTCTGAGGCACGGAGAAAACTCGCTATGTAAAGGTTGGTCAACCATCCATGGACCAAATGGGGTATTTTTAGGGTTTCGTATCTCAAAAGGAAAATACGAAACCCTTAAAGGATAACTTTGCTGTCTGTCTGTCTGCCTGTCAAGACCTCAGTAACTCGTGCAGGTTTCAAGTTGAAATTAAAACCATATACTGAAATATTCCCTCAGAGTTTACGCAGTCAAAAGAGTTTATGTCGCAAGTTTGTAGGGAACCCTCGGTGAAACGTCCGACTTGCACTTGGACGGGTTTTTTTTAAACAATCGAGTACTCGTGGTGGGGTCTCCGGTTTATTAAAGGTTCCTTCAAATTCAAAGTCGGTCGTAGTTTTTTTGCAGACTATTCTTAACTATGTTTCATATTTTTCAGAGGCCCAATCAAATTACTTTGGCCATCCCCATTTACAATTTATATTTTCGTCCGTTTTAAATTAACATCCTACCTGCGTATTTTACGAAATTATATTACACGTAACAGAGTTAAGGATGATTATAGCCAGAATTGCCTACTTACTGCTGTACTTGGGATAATTCGAATAATTTATTATCGCTTAGTTGGTATAATTCAAGGTATTCAGATAACAGCAGAGAGCTTGCTGATAGCGGTAGTGACAAATATTTGCTTTTTTATTTATGTACGTATGCAATATATTTGGAAAACCCAGTTTCCGGTTCTGATTAATATAGAACGTTCCGATAACATATCGTGAAATACGATTTATAATCATCCTTTATATTAGGTATAGGTAGGTACATGTTTGTTTAAGATTATGTGGTGTGTTGTTTTGTTTGTCAAGTTTCTTTATCGCTCAAGTCTTAATACATTAAATTGTGTTCTGTTTTGATAAAGTAAATATAATAACTTACTAATATAAAGGTTTATGAATTTGACTCATTAATAAACTACATATAATATACTGAATTTTGCAGTCCCCAATAAAGTTGGGAAAAGCCTAAGCCGATGATGAAACAACTAAATAATAATCTCAAAAAATATATTGCATCTTTATTTCGTAAAGTTAAGGTAAACTTTCATGATTTTAATGAATTTATTACATAGTTTACTTATCAAAAGCAAATTATTCAGAATGCTGATGATTTAAATATGAGGAAGATAATCTTTTTTCTAAACAGAACGCACATCCATCATAATCAGTCTATTGCCAAAAATATACACGCCATAAGAGTCTGTAAATGGTAATACATAATATGAAAAATAGCTTGTAGGAATTCGGCGAATGGTGGCAATTTACCGGTAGCGGTGTGCGCTTTGATTCAGACATAGCAGTTGCATTGTTATTGCACATTTGCAGTCCACTCGGAGTTAACACGGTCTCAATTATGCAATAGCACTCACTCATCTTTCATTTCAATTTTTAACTGACCTAAAAAAGGAGGAGGTTTGAATTCGCCGGAATATTTTTTCTATGTATGTTCCCTGATTACTTGAAAACGTCTGGACCGATTTGAAAAATCTTTTTTGTTCTCACTATCCAGATAGTCTCAAGGTCATCAGGCTACGATCTGGTCATAGAATCTTGTAAAAATCGAGGGAACTATTTAAATTGTATGGGCATACTTAAAACGATTTGGATATTTCTTTAACTTAGTCGTGCATTTGTTTGTATACGATATTAAAAACATAAAATTGGCCGTGATAAAAGAATTTTAAACAATGGAGTAACAATGCACTTGACATTTTACCACCCTCCCGCATTCATGCTCCTTCTAGTCAGTAGTCAGTACAAATCTGACACTCCCCCCTCCCCCACTCCTTCAGTCATTATGTTATTTGTATGGTGTACATAATAAAGAATATTCTATTCTATTATATACAACATCTCGTACGTAAGTGACAGATTAAATAGTAATAACTTGTAGCGAAGCTACTTATTGTTATATTTAATATAGTATAGTTATATAGTTAGATCTAATAACCTTTGTACAGTGTGAGCAATCGAACAATATACTTCTTCCTTTCCGTAAGCTTTTGTTTGCTTATTTACTGCAACCCACTAACGCTTCAAACTTTAGCTTCAGAGGTCGGTGGCAAAAAACTGAAAAGTAATTTTTTCTAAAACTTTTTATTGGCATTCATTCGTCTGCGGTTTGTTCGCGAACGGGTGATTGACCTTCAAAGCTCCGTAAATTATATTTAAGCTTTACTATTCCATTCCTATTACAAAACCGCAGAGTACTAACAGAGAAGCTTCAAAGCAACAAGTTATTTACGTAGAAACCCTTTTCTTTGACAAGTATGTTATAAAACAATTTAACTAAACTTTACAGGATTCCCCGATAACCCTATCGTTGTATACTTAACAAAGAATGTATCTCATGATAACAATTAACAAGAAAATAGTTAAAATTATTCGCAACAGCACCCTAAGAAGATAGCTGGGTAATAATAAAGAGGAAAACTTTAAGTTTCTAGTTATAAATTGTTGGGGCCCCAAGTGGTTCAAGTTTTGTTAGGATGCGTTTACATAAGCAGCTTTCAGGAAAGCAAAGATAGACATAATAGATTCGTGACAATATTTTTTTTAGTTATAGCATCAGTCATTCAGTAAGTCTGATAATCAGTCTCACTAAGGAATATCGTATAATCCAGTACTAACTGGATTGTGTAGGTCAGATAGGCAGTCGCTTCATGTAAAATACTGGTTTCCGCTGCATCCGCTTAGACTGGAAGCCTATCCCAACATAGTTGGGAAAAGCCTAGGCAGACGATGGTCAAAATCATTTTATTTGTGTAACATGATGAAGTTATAACAACAATTGCTGAATGTAACAGCTACCAGGTCTAGATAAAAACCAGCGTCAGAGTATTAGTTGATGATAACCGGTTGAACTGGGACTATTTGGTGCAGCTTTACCTAAGGCCAAGTAAGTACAAGTATGGCCTTACCTAAGGCCATACTTGTTTAGAATTTAAAAAAAAATCTCATCTTTTGCCTAACCTTTTCCCAACTATGTTAAGATATGTATCCAGTCAAACCGGGTGCAGATAACATTGTTTTGTTTAGTGTTGACTTACTTTAAGTGCAAAATATGGTAATCGCTACCAGAGATAACGTGAGATCTAAAAACATTTTGAATATGATTATGTTGCCAATGGTGTAGATTCTGCTGTCACAAACTAAACTAAAACTACTCTAAAAATCGCATGACGTTTTTTATTATGAAATTGATCAAAGAGACAGAACTTAACCATATTACAGCATGACAGCATAAAAAAACAACTACTCAATTTAGAGAAAATCGCAATCTCAATATTCTGAAATTGACGTTTTTCACCAAAAATTGTGTTTGTAAAGATAAATCGGGCTAATCTTTAATCGCGACTAAAATGGTGTGGAATAAATTAGATGTCATTAGGTATATCATTTTAATCTTTGTCTAGTTCAATCGGGTGGTTCATCAGAATTAGACGACATGGTTGGCGCAAGCGATCAAATATTTGTATGACCTACAGGTAGTTGTTTCGGGTCTGGCTGTTTGTGTATGTGAGTTTAAATATTTGTAAGCGCACCCACGATACAGGAAAAATTTCTAGTATGGCGCAACGTTTAAAAAAAAAGAATCGGCTCCAATAAGAAGCTATTCTAAACTTAAATTAGTTTATCTAGCAACAGGGTAATAAAGAACTAAAACATTACATGAAACACTTCTTGCACAGATGAAATATGCTACTAATAATGGCTGAAAGTTGCACATGCAAGCACAGCTTAGGGGTGAACGGGGCAGGTTCGGTAAGCGTTTATTTTAACCCTCTCATGGAAGCGTTAAGTGCTTGATTTTGCCGTAACTGCCTGTTTGGTAGTTTCATAAACGATGTCGATAATTGCCTGAACGGTAATGTTAGTCGTACCTAATGTAAACAGTGGTAGGCAGTTAGGTAATGACTGTAAAGCTTACACAGGCTTCTAATGTGAATTTTAGACTAGACAGGTGGGTACTGGACCATAATGTTTTACTGCTTACAAAACAGTACATAAAAGCCTATTTTATGAACATCAACATTATACCCATGTTAACAAACAAATACTCTATGATTTTGTATAGCGTCGAAAGTTTGGTACTAAGTGATAAGTTATCTGATGGGTCGCGTCAGCCTTATTTTGGAATCCACATTCTATACGTGCTAGATAATATTATTTCATCCTGTATTGTAGCGAAGCCACATAACGTGCAAACTCAATTTATATATTTTTTTGAACTGTGATATCTTAGTGGTGAGATCATCGGACTGCCAAACCATAGGTCTCGAGTTCAAATCCAAGACATGCACCTCTGATTTTTCGGGATTACTTTGCGTCGCTGAAGTAAAACATCCTGAGGCAACTAAACTAGCATGACTGACAGATATAGAAATATAATTAATTTTCAATATCACGAGGTTTCTTCATTTAATCGGGCGGGAGCAAAAGCCCGGGTTTTACCGATAAGACAAAAAAAAAACAAGGCATGTAGAACGAACTGATAAATAATAATAAATAGGTTTCATTACAAAAGCGACCTACTCTACCTAACTGCTTACTTTATAACAATAGCTACGGCTGATAATAATATCCGATAACATAATTATCGAAACATTAATGATCATAGCTGGTCCAATTCAATATAATATTTTAATGAAATGCGTGTATCGGAAGCTAAGCCATAATAAAATTAGAATAACTGAAAACATTGAAATACATTAACATTGATTATTATTAGATTTGGAAATGAGCTTTTGTCTCATTTAAAGAAATATGAAAATAATTAATATTGTAATCATATCATGAAATTCAACATTTAGATTTAATATAACTGTATTGATTTTAAACTAGCTGGCATCCGCGTGATATAGAAAAAAATCTATGTGTTATTCCAGATTATAATCTACCTCTGTGCCAAATTTTATCTGATGATAACTGATGTTTATTTTGCAAGTAGGTTTTCACAAACACTTTTACACGTCATTTTTTTTTTAAACTAGATGAGGCCGGTGTTTCGTACCCGACTACTCTGAGAAGAAACAGCCGAAACAAACTCAGAGGTCATAGTCTCTTTTAAGACAAAATAATCTTGGTCAACTTACATGAGGACTATGCAGATAGTGTCTGAAATGGTCTTTTTAAGAAAGCACCACACAGATTGAGTGGACCTGTCCAGTCAGTGCAAGCATTTGTCAGTTATCGTGTAGCTCAACTCATAACCCAAGGAGCTCAACGACACGACGAACAATACCAAAAAAAGGACATTTGTGTAGGTCGCTTATAGTACTCAAACTGCCAGACTATCGTCAAAAAACAAAGTAAATAAAAGAAATGATCCACATGGTCTTCACATTCACAATAAACAAATAAAAATAAAATTAATGAGATCATATAAATGAAATCATAAAATGTCATAAATTAAATAATAAGGAAAATAAAATGTCACAAATCATAATAATAATAATAAATGTAAAAATAAAATAAAAAATAAACAAAGTAATGTCAAATTGTATAAAATAAAGGAATAAACAATAAGTAAGTGAAACAAAGGAAAATTTTGACACTCACAGAGCAAATTAAATTGGAGCAGCTTAATCCCAAGCCTTTTTATCTTCAAGGTAATGATTCATTTTATAGTAAGCTTTCAGAGATCAAGATTCGTTAAGCCGTTTTGGCGTGAAAGAGTATCAAATCAAACATCCATACATCCTTACAAACATTCGCATTAAGTAGGATATAATATTAATAAATATGTTTGTTAAAAACAAAACCATTCTCAATTATGTGTTGTCAGAGTAGCGTTTCCTAAATTCCAATTTTTAACCGACCTGGTTAGGGTTACCATGACATCTTATAGCAGTTCTTATTCCTGTGTGAGAAAGAGATGGTGCTAGACACCCTGTATAACTCTGTCTCTTTCCCTCAGTGGAATAAGTTCTGCTTTAAGACGAACACCTTGTCGTCTTTCATTTTCTCCTGTCTGACGTTACGGCATCATTTACTCCTTTCTCCTTCTTATCATTCCTTACAATTAAAACAAAAAAAATGTTCTTAAGAAATCGTCCTGAATTTATTACTTGCCTGCATTGCGAGCTCGAAGGTGTATCGAAATTGCAATAGAATCTAACTAAACTTCGTACAAACGTGTCGATTCAAAAGGTTTCTTGCATTTCGTTTTTCATTAACCGATCCGCTCTTGTGGGTGCAGCCGATGTGAGCGGAATAACTTTAAAAATTGTTTCTTCTTTGGTAAACGAAATAACAAGAAATGATACTTGTTTTTTTTAAGGTTAAAGGATAAAGTTCACCAAGTTAAATCAGGAGTATGTTTGTTGTAGAGATGTTTTAAAAAACATCTTTATTTGTCACCTACCACATCATCATATTTCTGCCTTTGTCCCATTCTATTTCGGGTTGGCGCAACACGTTTTCTACTTCTATTCACCCCTGTCAGACGTCACAACAGTAAAATAATATTCTATTCTTTTCTATCATATAATGAATACATTATATGATAGAAAAGAATAGAATATTATTTAAGAATAGAAACGTCACTTGGAATACCAAGTGACGTTTTTTACTATCACGTGTAATAAGTTTTTATAAAACATAAAAATATTTTTAAGAAACATGACAAAGTGTATCCTGTCAAGTTTCCAAAAAAAGATTTTAAGAAAACAAAATAAAATTTGTATGAAATCATTATTTTTCTTTGGCACAACCACAATGATTCACAAATTCTGAAGTTTTTAGCAAATAAGATAATAGACAGCTGATAAACTTGGGGTTAATTACTTTACTTAGGCATATTTAGGGTTCCGTTGCCAATTTGCAAAATTCATAATATTTATATCTATACTAGCTTCCGCCCGCAACTTTGTCCGCGTGGCATAATTACTTTGGGCTAACGCTTATTTCAAACCGCGTGATGATCGAAAAAAAAATATCTTCATCTCCCCTTTCTTCCCTCTTTCTCCCAATTTTCTCACTTTTCTTGAGCCCATGGCCCGTCTCCAGGGTCCCAACTATCTCTGTAGCAAAATTCATCAAAATCGGTGCGGCCATTTAGGCGTGAAGACGTAACAAATAAATAAACAAACTCACTTTCATAATATTAGTAAGGATTTGCATTCCGTAATGTGTGAAGATCTTACAATTTAAATCCTTATGAACTCGACCTGTTGGTTTGTCTGTAGTTGTTGTTTGCCTCTCCCGTATGTCACAGCCATTTTACTCCATGGCTGTTAGCACCACACATTGTAATTTTGCAAAGCAGGTTTTTTCTACATACCGTTAAAAATGTTCACATTATTTTGTTTCGAACTCCTTTATGCACGAGCCGAACTCGTTCTTGGCCGGTTTTTTGGTTGCTTGTGGCTAAAGTCATACATCAATAAGGACCGACATAATTGAGTGGGTAATCAGTGCTCTTCACCTTTTGAATCATGAAGATGGAAAACCAACGCTATTGAAACACACTTGACTTATTCAAATGTCAAAAAGGGGTCAACACTTTTTTTAAGGTTTATTTATCCAAATCAGTTTAAGACGAAGACAATAAAGATAGGATAAGATTCCTCTATTTGTTTAAACATTGTATATATACGAGAGCATTCAAGATTTGAGCCCAATCATGTTTAGCCGGCTTCCAAATATTTCCATAGCATTGAAAAGTATTAAAAAAAAACATAAAATGCCCTAAAATATGCACGTCCAAGTTTTTGTTAATTTTACACTTTATAAATTAGAAAATATATTTCCGATATTATGTCACAATTCAAAATAAGTGAAGAACTCAAAAAGAAGAACTCAATCGAATACAAGAATAATGTCAAAATCACAAGATCTATAGGTATTAACATTAAAAGATGTATGTCAAAATTTGGTACAAAATTAAATTAACGTCAAAATGAAAGGATTTATATAAATAAATCAGCTAAAATGATCAGATCATTTAATAAGAAACCTTTTCAGCTAGCTAGAGAAGATCTGGTAGAACGGAAAACTTCACTGTAACTATAAATAAAGGTTTCTATTATTACTACTTATTTTTCTGACGTTTAAAATAAAAAAAATCATCAGCTGATTTTGTGACAATGACAAAAATAAACAAAACAAAATATACGAAAACATCTCGCTGTAACATTAAACTAATTGGTTCATCATTATAATTTCAGCCATCAGTCGTATACTATAGCAAAAAATCTGTTTGTGTGCTGTAAACTACAGAATACACAAATTTTTGCTCATTAGCCGCCATGATGAGTAATTATCCGCTTACTTAGTAACGCAATCCAATATTACAGATCGTTTAACGAACAAGAGGATCAGACAGATTACTACCAGGATTTCGTCACCATAGACAAACAATCCCATTGTGGGAGTAAGGCCTTGTCTATTACAGCCGTGACCGACCGTGAACTTAACTGTCAAAACATGATGACTTCATGCGGCCTTTGAGCTTTGAATTTCTTTGTTAATTGTTTTTTTGTCTTTTCTTGTGTTTTCTTTGTAAATTTTACATTTCAGTTTATTGATTTTCGAAGACATTTGCATAAATGATTTTTCTTTGCCAACCACGTTAGCATTATTGTGAGTATTCAAATAATTCGGATTTTCTGTGTTATCAGAGATCTTCATATTTACCCGCCACATTCCTTAAATTCTTAAAATGTCACTGAGAGGCTAAGTTTACATTGTTCCTTTGCAGTGTTGAGAATTTTTATAAGTATTTAGCATATCGATGTATACCACACATTGAAAAAACGATTTAAAAACCATTTGTACATACAACCATTTATAGGCCATGCAAATATTTGTTCCATGCGGGAATCGAATCCGTGACACGCAGCGCAACAGTCAATCGTTCAGCCACTGCGCCAACCGTGCCGTGTCAGCTAAAGCCAAGCGTGTGCAAGGGTGTGCAACTGTGCATCAAATTTTTAATGTCACATAAACTGTGAAAGATAAGTAAAGAATTCGGTCCACAAATGTCTGCCGTCATGAAACAGCTGGAATAAATAATTTAGCATAGTGATGGGGTGTCTAAAATCAAGAACCATCATCGATAAATAAGCAAGTGCCAAGTTATTCGGATTCGATGATGGAGCAGCCTTACCTAGACAAGACTAATGGGGATACAGTTTAAAGGTAAAAGTCTGCCTTGCCAATTAATCAATAATTTCATAGTACTATAGTGATAAATTGTTTTGGATTGAAAGTTTGTGACACAATAAAGTAAGCCTGGGTTTTACGCACACATAGTACTGTTTCAATGCTCATAATTTGAATTGCTCAGCGATGGTGTGATGTAATTATATCACAAAACAGAACAATTACAGTTTGCATTACACTCAAAATCAAAATCATAAGTCATTTATTCAAATTAGTATAATCAGCACTTTTTGAACGTCACATTACAAGAGACAGTCCCACAAAAACGCCCTGCCCTTCGCCACTTCCTAGTGTTTTAGCTGGGAAGAAGAAGTGGCGGAACAAACTCCCCAGCGACACGTCTGTCTGTCAGGTTAGAAGAACCAGATTTTATACAATTCCGTTTATCACAAGAAATTATAAAAAAATAAGAAATTATTACTAAATTGCTTTTCACGTAACATAATTATGAACCCAGCTTTATAAAATATCTTACATACATATACGAGTAGGTAATGCCAAACCGCAATGTTAGATCAAATAGTCAATAAAAAATGCGAAGATATCGATTGCCATTGCAGAAGATAATAGCATGACATTTTTAATTGCACTTTTAAAATCCTTGTACTATTGATTATTAAGTCCGTAAGATTCTATTAAATGTTAATGCGATTGACATTTAGGTTTTTATTTCATTAAATGCACTAACTTCTTGTCCTTATATGGGAAAGGAAGTATAAAAGCATTGCTTCGGACTTATTGACTTCATTGTAGGAAAATTGCTGAAGTTTGTTTTAAAAAAAAACACAATTATAATTGACCTCACACACACACATTCAATTAATTAATGGCACTTCACTGTTAAAGAAGAATCAAGATTAACAAAAAAAAAAAATGGTTGCCTGTAAAGTCGGTTTTACGGGCGAAGATTTTACGTGACAACGTCTTTTTCTCGGTAGAATATTTATTGATATGAATATAATTAAATTGCACAATAGGAACAAGGAATTGAATGAAAATAAGAATTGCACAAATTTTAACTATAGAAATATATTTTGTTTACTAAAACATTGTACAACGTTCGAGAAAGACAAAGACAGAGACACAAGCATGCGCCGATTCAATGCGCCTAATTCTCTAGTGCTGCGCGCGCGGCAGACCGATCATAGTTGAGTGGGAGAGAGACGCAAGGCATTCGGCGGGCCTCTCTCTCGTTCGGTGACTCATCGTAACGTTACCGAGCGTTACACTTTTTCATAAGTGACTCCCAGCCGCAACCTAATTTAAGACGTTGTCACGTCAAAAAAATAATGCCTTCATTGACTCCATTTTCGCCAATATCCATTTTTCAATGAACTCAAAACTACAACGTAAATAGAAACAAGTTTTTTTTAATAGTACGGTACTGCTTTTATTTATTAATTTAAAAAGAATATAAGTTAACAATACAACAACTTTTTGTTATTATATATTTTTAAATCTTAGACACTAATATAAAACAACCAAACTTACGTACAATAACTCAAAATAAATAATGAATATCTATATTTACAAATTCAATTGTAGGTACTGTTTTAATATCTACTGTCCCACCGCTGGATCCAGGCCTCCTTCTCAGACCTGTGATCTCAAAACAAAGCGATTTAGGCTCACGGTAGGTTAATTAATTAATAATTTACCTAATAAGATATTTTTTTATTTGATTGTATAGTTTGTTTTTCATTATTTTTGTATGCCTGTAATAGGCTGATCATAGCGCACTTTTACCTAAATCATGACCAACCACTGTACCTATGTTCCACAAATAAATATTTCTGATTTTTTATTACGCAACCAAGTGTACCGTCGAAATCCTGGGCAAAGGTTTCCGTCCACTCTTTCCGTTTCTCGACATTAAGTTAAAAATAGAAAAATTTAACAGCATTTTAAAATGAGTGGCAGGAAACATACAATAAATAATTCCGGAAGAGCCATTACCATTAAATATTTCGCCAATCAATGTAGTCGTCATTACATCCGCTTTTATTGAACCGGGCCACGCGAAAGGGAAATTCATGTTTTAACAATGTTGCAATCAATATTGTTGAACATGTTTATCTCATAAATGAACTATGCAGTCATTTTTAGGAGTACGGAGTTTTGGGATACATTTCGATGATGATCGTTGTAAAAATTATTGAAACGTGTTTAATTTTTGAATCAAAGTGAATTGGTTTGATTTGTAAATTGCTGGGAATAATGTTGAAGGCATGACTTAAGTTTGGGGCCATTAAACTAACGGTACCGCTATCGCTACGTTTCCGCTTCTGGCGCTACCATGAAAATTTCGTCAGATTATTTTTACCACCGCTTAGTGGTTATATCCAATCCGTAATAAAACGGACCATTCCTAGGGCGTGGAAAAATAACTCCGAGAAATGACTGACACCAAAACTATATTAATTACTGCACCGTAGGTAAGTACTGGTTAACTGTTGTCATCCTTAGAACTTGGATGTGGGCAATCCAAGAAATGGTAAATACTCGTGCTCACCTTCAAGACAGGCACACAAGTTAATTCCCAATTTTCTGTCTATCTACGTTTGCCTCAAAAATGTGGGTTTGTTTAAATATGTGCATCCACAAGGAAAGTTACTTTTTAGGAGCAACATTTGCAGGACCAAATGAGATTCGGAATCACGCACCGAGGGTAACGTCTTTTGGTTTTAATTTCAACTCTAAACTTCCACGCGTTCCCGATATAAACGGTCTTGATAGACAAACCAGACGGATAATGAAGTGATATAAGGTTTCCGGTTTTTTCCTTTTGAGCGATGGAGCCCTAAAAAAAGTAAGGTAAAAAGCAGCAAAACTTATATAAAGTTACTTAGTTTTCTCTGCAAAATTATGCAGTATTTACTCTGTGGATGCAGCACCGCACCACTGAAGTTTTAGGAACTTTAAAACTACAAACAGATAAACAGAAGTTACCACTTACATATCTGATTCAAGTAAACTATTTACATGATGATTCCGTAATCCATAAATAATCACCCTAACAATATTTACGATGTAGAGAAGTTACTAGATGTGTCAAAGCAATACCTCTATTAATTAACATCCACGATAATTGTGTGGTACTGGCTGCTGATTGACATCTGTATGATGCAATAGATCACGATTATATATTCTGTAGTAAGTACAAGGTAAAGCCTATAATTATTGTGCTTTGTGAACTTAAAGTAGTTATCACACATTGACTATCGATTCAGCTGGATTGATGGTGATATAGCTAATTCCATTCATAACTTGATTAATTCAGCCAGTGTTGTTCCACTGGATGGCAAAGACAAGTTAATTCTTCCACAAAACTAAGAAACAAAAAAGCGCCACTAAATTACAATTTTATTAAACATTGTGTGAAAAAAACCCTGTCCGATTCATGTGGGTATTATTAGCTATCGAGAATATATTCTATTTATGTAATACTTTTAGGATAACAAGTAATAAAAATACTCAAAAAATAGATAAATGTACTAAAATCAGCGTACTAATAAAACGTACATGGCAACACAAAGGGCGATCGGTGCCATTTTGATGGCTTCTCGTTTAGTGACGTCATACCACAAATAATTGACGATCGTACATACTAATGCCGTCGATGGTGTTGTCATCGTTTTAGAAGTTTTTTAGAATGGTAGTAATTTTGTCAAAACTCATGCATTTAAAATTAAATGTTTTTTTTTTTCATGAATCATTTACGTTTCTTATTTTATTTGGGAATTTCATTGATATAGATACGTTTATGCCCGTTACGGATCGAACAGGGTTTTTTTAACAACATCATCATCAGCTCAGCGCGGAATCACCCACTGTTGATATAATTATATAGGCCTCCTTTTTCTTTTTCCACAATTCTCTGTTTTGTGCGTCCATCTATTTCCCGTGATTTTGACTATTTTTAACATATTGTATACGATACGAAAGGACCATGAATAATTTGTGAAAATCATGGCAGTTGTACAAACGAGCTGCTTTGAACAATTTACATCTTTGCTTCTGCGAAATGCTGTTCGTACGAGCAACGGCCAGATGTTACGATTTTTATAAATGTTTGGTTATTTTTGTACTTCTGTAGTGCATTGTAAAACTTTTTCTTTCTCTCATCGTTGCTTAAGAAATACGCTTCTGAAAATAAGTTTCTTGCTAGTGAGGACCCCCCTAGTAAGATATTTATTTTTAGAAGTGGTTTTACGCGGGTGCTTCTTTGGCATAACATGTCATTTTTATCTTCCTTCAACCCTTTTTTAGGGATGAGAAATCATCAAATAACTTCCCCCGCTCTGGGTGGAGCGGGAGTCAGACTTGTACTGACCGAATTCTCCATCTATATTCCTTCTTTTGCCCTTTTGTTCCGGGGCCGCGGTAACTCTTTCGAATAACTCAGAACCGGTCCTAGCGGGCTCATCTGCATTGCTGACATCTCTTACGGCGCGTCCTGACAATAATGAACACAACAAAAATAAACTTATTCGACAGAACTGACCTCAAGTGATGCTCCGTCATAGTGCAGCTGAAAATTATTGTCAATCACTTGCGCAAATTGGAATCCACTTACAAAGCGTTCGTTAAGTATTTATTTTTTATTTAGTCTTATTTGTTAAGGTTCTTGCCTTGCTCTTGATATAACCAAGAAGACTTTATAAATAACTTCCAATATAATATTTCAATTAATTAATATCCCAACAATACACTCTCAACAATACCAAGGAGCTTCTGTTACGAACAACGATTCCAGTATTGCTGAAAATTGGATTGCCATTGTGACCGGTAATTGGTGATTGGCCCGTCTATTCATGGGACTTAAACCTCCACCACATCGGTAGACCATCGACAATACAGCTCCTACGTCCCTATTGAAATTACTGACGTGACGTTAATACTGTTCTGTTCACGTTTGTGGCGCGAAGCTTTATTGGCGGTAAGTAAACTCGCTATTGAAAATTATGTTCAAATGATGATTATTTATTTACTTACTCACCTGTGGCTCTGTCGGCTTGGAGTTTGGTAAATGTCCCACGGGATACCTTACTGCCGGGATAAAATGTAATATCCCAATTCCAAGAACTGATTAAAAGTATAGAAAAGTCTGCTAAGTGCGAGTCGAACTCACGTACCGAAGGTTCCGTAAAAACTTGCCATAACTGGCCATATTTTTTGACTGCAAACTAAAAAGCTGTCAAACCCTTAGCCTACTAAGGGTTTGACAGCTCCAGTGATCACATACTTGAGTATATTATGGTATAATTTCAATTCTATACCTCCACGCGTTCCAGAGATTAAGAGTCTTGACAGAGAGACGGACAACAAAGTGATAAAAAAAGAGTTCAGTTTTTTTCTTTTTGAGTATAATTTGAAAACATAGACGAAAATTCGTTTTAAGCTCGTGAGCTCGGAGGAGCTCGTGGCTAAATAATAGCAGCCGCTCGGGTCGATCTTTAGGTTAAGCCGCGCTTGCCTAGGTTGGTCTGTGGATGGGTGACCACCCGTTACATACCGAGTTTCCTCCGTGCCTCGGAAAGCACGTTAAGCCGTTGGTCCCGGCTGTCATTTGTAGATCTTTGACAGTCGTTACAGGTAGTCAGTGTTCCAAAAGTCTGACAACCAATCTTACCAAGGGGTATCGTATTACCCAGTATTAACTGGTTGTGGAGGTCAGATAGGCAGTCGCTCCATGTAAAATACTGATATTCAGCTGCATCCGGTTAGACTGGAAGCCGACCCCAACATAGTTGGGAAAAGGCTAGGCAGATGATGATGAGACGAAAATTCGTTATTTTATGTAGATTAAGTCAATGTACGTATTGGAATATTATCAACCAACATAGCTTAGCAGTTCAAATTCATATACACTCAGGAGGAAATACTGATGACGTAACTAAAAATACAAAATACAGGAATAAGCCCCTAACCAAGGTTTAACGCATTAAACAAGAGCTAAATTCCGCGCAGCAATAACATAATTTGGCTGCTCGCATTTGTGTGGCCAATGCCGATAATAACTGGTCAAATTAGCATTTATCGCCGGACGTAACTACACACGCATAATGCACGTGCTGTTAATATAGGTTTACACATAACCCTGTAGACGTAGTTACTGCAAAACCTTGTCTTAATTAATATTTAATTTAGTGCATAAAAATACTTAGTCCACCATGTTGATTTAAAAAGACACTAGCTGCTACACTACTAACTTAGCTAGTTTTTCGTCCAAATTAGAAATGTACGCAAAGCTCCAACGAAGAACAAAAATCTTAGAAGTTAGAGTTTTGGGTAACTTCACGTAACTTCTAAGATTTTTGTACATAGTTAATTATTTAGGTTTAGGTGAAGTTGAAGCTATTAAAAGCATGTTTAAAACCGAAGCTACTTTCGGTTTTTTTTTCGGATGGGAATTCATTAAATAACTTCCTCTCTTGCTCTGGGCGGAGCGGGGGGGGGGGCTTTGTTCCTTCGGTCTGTCGTCACTGGACGGACAGACGGTAAGCTAGCCATTGCTCACCGTCCACAGTGGTGGACACAATCTACGGTGGCCGGGAGTCGGGAGTCGTCTCGAGGCGCCCGACGTCCGTAGCGAGCTATTTTCAGTCTTCATAAATAAAAACTCTGACCTTTTCAAAACAACATTTTATTTTTCACTTACTAAAACAGCCTTTAATTACAGATCACAAAAAGTGCGAAAAAAATATTTACAGAGACGACCTTTATAGTATAAAGGCGAAAAAGAAATTTCGTCTGTAATAATAAAAACACAAAGATGCGATGTTCCGCCTCTGATTAAACAGGAAAATTCTTCACGGTCACAATATCACAATGTCTCGTTTTCAAGGCTTCTTAATCTGAAACTGACTGGTTTAAAGTCTTTTAAAACTGAATCTTAATGAAAAATACATAAGTATTGTTTATGTATTTTTTAGAGTAAAATATTGTATTTCATTGTTTTTTTCATGCTGGCAATGTCTGCGAAAATAACTCTCCGAAAAAAAAATCGAAAGAACCTTAAAAATAGCGACATTATGGACCATAATATTTCCCGTATAACGGTTTGGCCATTTAGGCGTGAAGACGTAACAAACAAACGGACTTTCGCTTTTATAATATTAGTAAGGATTTGTGTTTGGAAAGGTTAGGCAGAGGTGTACCTATTAGAATACTAAATCCAGATTTGTACCCAGTTGAATGCAATAGGCTCGTCCCTTTTCACATGAGACTTCAAACTTAACTAGCAAAATGTGGCATAAAAATATGAATTTTGAGCTGAAAATTGAATGCTCCTCTTGCCACATTTAAAGTTAAAACCGGCAAAATGAAGGTGTACCCAGTTAAGGTTCACCTCTACCTAAGCCTTCAAAAGTCTGCCGCGAGACGACTCCTGACAACCGAAGACCGCTGGTGAGCAAGAGAGGGGTAGCTCACCGTCCGTCCGTCTAGAGACGACAGGGCGTGTCGACGGCGCGTTCGTGTTCCCCGCGCGCCTCAAAGAGATATCAGCAAAGTACAGTGGCCTGCCAGGGCCACCGTCTGCCGAGGTTGTGGGCTGTTCAAAGGTAATACCGCGGCATCGGAACATAAAGTGCAAAAGAAGAAACATGGGTGGGTTTTAGTCAGTAAAAGTCTGACACTCAACCGACCCGCTTAGAGCGGGGGAAGTTTTTTGATGATATCCCATCCGCAAAAATAGCAGTGTTATTAGTTGCCTCTTCGTAGGTCTACAAGTTAGTTCGTTGACGGAGACCCAACAGAACAAACTCAAGGTATTATAGGGTAAGCTCCAATAAAGCCTTCAAAAGTTACAGGCGTGGGTGTTATGTTTGTACGCTGCTACTAATATGTGGTGACTCACAAGGCACTAACGTATTTAAATAAAAGATTTACTAGATAAACCCAAAAATGCCCCAAAACGTAAAATAATGCCCCATTAGATGTCCCATTACACTAAAAGCACATTATATCACCTTTTTGGGCTACCCAATGTGAATCATTACAAAATTTTGCACACGATGCGATGTCCTTCCAAAATTGTAAGAATGTCATGTTTTGTATTTAGTGTCACCGTATTATACAGTCATGTTTTATTTTTTACACGAAACGTTTTTTTTTGTAGTTAAGAGATAATTCGAAACAAATGAAGCTATTCGACACAGTTACATAAAACAATGGGAATAAGAAAAATACTTCAAAAACTACAGAGGACTTGAGGACAAAAACTACTACTTACTAGTTGAAGTTAAAGTAAACTATTTTTATAAGCGTAAAGACACCATCTTATAATCTAGTGGATAAACCATAACGGACATTTTGCGCCTACACCAATATTTAATCAGGATTATTGTACGCACGACGATTTATCAAGCTTTACAAAACCAGTTTGTGCGAATCTCTCACTGTGCGTGAAATCTATAGAAATCGAGGCTATGTTATACTGAAATTGTAAAGTTTAATGTGTAGCAGTGTGTTTGATGCTCAATAAAATTACAATATCACTTTTTATCTCAACGGTAAATGAATTAACCACCTAATGCAACAAAAAGACGCGAGACTCCCGGCCACACGAGAAGACTCTTAGCTACCATAGACGGACAGATGGCAATGGGTAGCTCACCGTCGGATGATCAAGTGAAGACATGCCGTATCCACGGCGCGTTTGGATTCCAGGCGCGCCGTCGACCCGAGATATCAAAAGACGACGATAAAAGAGATGTCAAAGCAGAGTGGTCCGTCAGAACCAAAGCCTGCCGGGGTTGCACGTAGTTCGAAACAGATATCGCGGACCCAGAACACAAAGGGCAAAGAGGGAACATGGATGAGTTTTAGTCAGTAAAAATCTGACACTCCCTTCCGCGAAGTCATTTGATGATTTCCAATCCGACAAAAAACAAATGCATCGAAAGGAAAATCAACATAGGGTATGCACAAATTTTCCTGTAATGAAAAAGCCAACTTATTGAACGTATGTGTCAGCGATGTTTTAATGAGCAAAGTTAATTGATGTTGGGTTTTCCCGGCTGTACTTGTTGTAGCTTTTAGGCACGTCCGGTTTTTATGATGCGTGACCAACCGTTCTAGTACTAAATTTTATCGTGGGTTAGCGCCATTGTTTTGTATTTAAATGTCGATGTGGCACTGGCCTTAAATAGCTTAAAGTACTTCTAGTCACAGTATAAACATAACCAGTTAACCAAATTCCTTTATGGGGTTCCGTTCCTTAAAAGGATAATATGGACCCCTTATATTCACATAGTTGTCCGTCTGATAGTCTGTCAAGACCCTCGGGAACGATATAAAGTGATGAAAAAATCAACTCTCTAAGTTTACGCAATCATAAGACATTTTCGCATTTCTTATACATTTGCAAAGGGAATCAATCCTACCTATAATAGGATACTTCCCGTCGACCTACAATCATGGCAAGAAGCAATATCACGAAGTACCAGTAAAGGGACAAATCCTAAAATTCTAATATTGTAGTTGTACTACAAAAAAAAATGTAATAACAAACTTGATTGCAGTTGAAAAACTAACTGCGACCTACGTCGATGTATGAGTACAATAGTTTTCCGAAGGCAAAGTTAAGCTTTTCCTTCAAAACAGTTTATCACTGTATTTTAATTAGTTACCTGCAAGTAGACATGTGAGAGGGAAGTTTGTATTACTAATGTTTTGATTCTGTGTGGTTGTGCTTCCTGCGTGGTCCCAGTTGGCCCAGTTCTGAATGGCAACCATGAGATAAAAATAAATAAATAAAAATAAAAAAAGCCTTATATTTCCAATTAACAAATTAATACATACATGTTGATTCCTACCTAAGCTTAATAAAAGAGAAATTAAAATCTATGTAACTTAAATTAACTCACTATAAATTTAATAAAACATAAATTAAATTTAACCATGAGAATAAATGACCATATGTATTTTTTTTTTCTTGTAATTGTGATGTATGTGGGTA
Organism: Ochropleura plecta; assembly: GCA_905475445.1. NCBI lineage: Eukaryota > Metazoa > Arthropoda > Insecta > Lepidoptera > Noctuidae > Ochropleura > Ochropleura plecta. The sequence goes on along the minus strand of FR997731.1, from coordinate 10,688,454 downwards.
TACGTAAATTATGGTTCTCGCTAATTATTATCTAGATGTGGGTAACTGTCAATATGCGATCATGTGATGTACCGAAGGCCAGTCCAAATACAGCTGTAACGGTGACTAGCAGTTTTATTACGATTTCTATATCCTGCCTTCCCGACGATTCCCTAATATCACAGTGGCGACGAGGATTCACGAATTCAGCGCGTACGTTATTTAGTGGTAGAAAAACAAGTAAATAATAAAAAAAATGTCGATTGGTAAAATCAGTGAGTTCAAAGTGCAATCGGACGACTGGAGCTTGTACGTGGAACGACTGGAAAATTACTTTCTTGTGAACAATATTAAAAGTGAATTACGTGCACCTACATTAATTACAGTAATGGGAGCAGAAAGTTACGAACTATTGGTAAATTTGTGCACACCACATAAACCAAACACAAAAACGTTTGAACAATTAACGGCCATCATGGAAAAACATCTAAAGCCGAAGCCGAGCATTCTCGCCGAACGTTTTAAGTTCCGTCAACGGTCACAAAAAGAGGGCGAAAGTATCGCAGATTATTTAGCAGTTCTGAAGAAGCTGTCGAAAACGTGCGAGTTGGGGGAGTGGCTCGAAGAAAGTATTAGGGATCAGTTTGTTTGTGGAATCAGCAGTGAAGTAATACGGCAGCGGTTATTCGCTGAAGATAAGCTAGTATACGCAAAAGCTTACAGCATGGCCGTGAGCATGGAAGCGGCTGAGAAAAATGCAGCGGCCGTTGTGTGTGACTCAAGGGCAACGGACAAGTTGGACAAAGCTGTGGAGTGTCTAGCGGTGACGTCAATGAGGCGAAGCGCCGGACGAACGCTAGCGAGGCGGGGTGGCGACGGTTCTGTGTCACAGAGCGAGCAACGACGCGCCGCCTGGCGCGTCCCGCGTCTGGTGAAGGGGACATCAGCAGCACCCGCGCCCGTGGAGCGTGTTCGGCAACAACAGCATTGCACCGCATGTGGCAAGCCACATGATACAGCGTCGTGTAAATACAGGCGATACGTGTGTCGCGTGTGCAACCAGCAGGGGCATCTCCAGCGCACGTGCCCGCTGGGCCTCGGACATCACCACGTCGAAGATGTGCGAGACATAGAACTGTTATCGGATGGCGAGTGCAGTGATGAGGTAACCATTACAAATTTAAATCACTTGTCTATAGGCCAGTACCCACCAATATATGTGTCATTAAATGTAAACGGTCGGTACATTGATATGGAATGTGATACAGGAAGCGCCGTTTCTTGTATAAACTATGATATGTATAAGAAGTTATTTAGCAATTTAAAAATAAAAGAATGTAAGATAGCTCTGAGATATTACACAGGGGAACAAGTGAGCCCAATAGGTGTTATCAAACCAACAGTTGAATACGAAAATGTTCGTAAAATATTAGACTTGTATGTCATTAAAAATGGTAAAACGGTATTACTCGGTCGACAATGGATGGCTGAATTAAAAATAAGCTTACCCAAGGTAGAAGATTTATTAGCACGTTTACACGGGGGTAAACGTTTCAGTAAAATCGACTTATCGCAAGCATATGCACAGTTTGAATTGGACGAATCAAAGAAATTTACGGTCATTAATACACATAAAGGTATGTTTATGTATAACAGGTTGGTATACGGTTTGTCGTCTAGCCCGGGAATATTTCAAAAGCATCTCGAACAATTATTCGCCGATTTGCCCAACGTAGGGGTATTTCTAGATGACATTATAATTACCGGGCCAAACACTAAGGTACATATAAACAACTTAAACAAAGTTTTCGATCGCTTGCAATCATACGGTCTAAAAGTAAAAAAAGAAAAATGCGCTTTCTTTGCTGAATCGATAAGTTATCTAGGTCACGTAATTAGTAAAGACGGGGTACATACATGTGTGGAGAAAATAAAAGCAATAGTGGATACACCACCCCCCTCAAATGTGTCTGAGTTGCGGGCGTTCATAGGAATGACGATGTACTATGCTAAATTTATTAAGAACGTTAGTACTATCCTCTCGCCCTTATACAACCTGCTAAGAGCCGATGTACCATTCAACTGGTGTAGTAAGTGCGAAGAGGCATTCAATACGGTAAAACGCCTTCTAGCTTCTAGTGAAGTTTTGACACATTATTCACCAAATCTACCGCTCGTGTTGACAGCGGACGCAAGCAGTGTGGGGGTCGGCGCGGTGATATCGCACATTACGGAGGAAGGCGAGCGACCAATAGCTTACGCGTCGCGCTCACTAAACGCAGCGGAGCGAGCCTATTCACAAATAGATCGGGAGGCGCTCGCTATAGTTTTCGGTATTAGAAAATACCACCAGTACCTGTACGGGCGAAAGTTTTTACTTAGAACGGATCATAAACCGTTGACATATATTTTCGGGGATAAAGTGGGTATTCCGATAATGGCGGCTTCTCGGTTACAGCGCTGGGCGATATTGTTGTCAGGCTATAATTATGATATTGAGTACGTTTCGTCAAAGAAAAATTGTGCTGACGCTTTGTCGAGGCTACCGCGGTGTAAACAAACTAACACGACTGCGGAAATTACCTACTTAAACTTTGTGGAGGACTTTTTACCCATAACTAATAGTGAAGTTAGGAAGCAATCAGCAAAAGACACAGTAGTGAGTCGGATACTGCTATATGTGCAGTCAGGTTGGCCCTTGGCGTGCCCCGATGATCAATTTAAGCCATACTATATGAGACGCAACGAATTGTATGTTGAGTGCGGCTGTTTAATGTGGGGTTATAGAATGATAATACCACCGACGTTACGGAAGTATGTACTGAAACAATTACACACGAGTCATATGGGTATTGTTAAAACAAAAAGTTTAGCCCGTAGTTACGTATGGTGGCCGAACATAGATAGGGACATCGAAGAGCTTTGCGAAAGTTGTGAGACTTGTGCAATAGAGGGCGCCGCTCCGCCGCGAGCTCAGCCCAAACCCTGGCCCTACTCGACTCAGCCATGGAGTAGGCTACACGTAGATTTCTTAGGGCCGTATCGAGGTAATACTTACATGATTTTGATAGACTCAAGTTCGAAGTGGCTTGAAGTCTTTGAAATGCCACGTACCAACGCGACCCAAGTGATTAAGGTATTACGTAGTACTTTTGCTAGATTCGGCCTGCCGATAGAATTGGTATCAGATCAGGGCCCCCCATTTACGAGTTCTGAATTTAGTGACTTCTTAAAGAATAACGGTATACGCCAACTTTTTTCGCCAACTTATCACCCTTCTTCTAACGGTGCCGCCGAAAACTCGGTGCGCCTGTGTAAATCGGCGATTAAAAAAGCGTATAGGGATAACAAAGATATCGATGCAGCCCTACAAACTTTTTTACTAAATCACAGGAACACGGTACAGTGTACGACGGGCGAAACTCCAGCAATGTTATTGCAACGACGCGCATTACGGACTCGCTTAGATTTGTTACGTAGTGACCGCGCAATAGACGAACGGGTGCGGGCGGCACAACAACGACAGGTGGAGAGTGCTGGTGGGGTAATTCGTGAGCTAGCGCCTCACGATACCGTGTGGACAAGGAACTTTGCTAAGGGGGAGAAGTGGTTGAAAGGTGTGATTGAGGCAAGGGCAGGCACGCGCGAGTACCTGGTGGATAACGGTGACGGTCGACTTACAAGAAAACATGTAGATCACATAAAACGTAGATCACGATTGTCTGACTTTGCATGTGCTGACAGTACAATCTCAGATACGACTACACCTATTTCGACACAGGTACAGGTTGAGGATGCAGTTCTGACACCAGATGTGAGTAGGTCACCTACAGACCGTGCACCTGAGGGTAGTAACGATAAGATAGATGGTGTCTGTGAGCAGCCAGGTATAGTAAGGTCTGAGCATCCATCGTCACCGCCGGAGGGTCGGTCCAGACGAACTCGTAAACCGGTTACTAGATTCGAAGTGTAAATATTAAGTAGTTTAACTTGGCAAATTGAGTCGTGCTAATTAGTTGTTATTAAATTTGTGTGTTGATTATTGTTAGTTGTAAGTACGTAGATTTAAAGGATATTGTTAGTTATAAGAACTTAGATATTAAGGATATTGTTAGTTTGTAAGAACTTAGATATTATGGATATTGTTAGATAAAAGCGTAGCATTAGATTAAGTGGTGAGGTGTGATGTATGTGGGTATACGTAAATTATGGTTCTCGCTAATTATTATCTAGATGTGGGTAACTGTCAATATGCGATCATGTGATGTACCGAAGGCCAGTCCAAATACAGCTGTAACGGTGACTAGCAGTTTTATTACGATTTCTATATCCTGCCTTCCCGACGATTCCCTAATATCACAGTAATGTCTATGGACAGTATCTGTAAGAAGTAATGGAAAATGAATACTCAATAAGAATTTGTGTGAGAAACCATCATAACACAACCAAGTTATGTTTGTGTCAAATCAATTAATTTATTATTATTTATTTATTATTAAAAATGCTGAAATTAAAACCGATTTCCAAAAAACACAAACAAGACAGGAAATAAATTTACTTCCGAAATTCAGTGGCAAATAAATAGATGAATTTAAAAAAAATTGGTATATTTTCCGTCTTTTTAGTGTTTTTTTGGAAAAGAAGTTTTTGTTTCAACCAATTCCGACCACTAGTTCCTTGCGAAAACTCTGTCTACTAGTACCATGCGTCACTGTTTAAGAACAGATGGTAGCACTGACCTTAAATAGCTCGCGGTACGTCTAGTAGCACGTAGAATATTTCGGTCTGGCGCTCTGAATAATTTAAATGACTCGTAGTTTTGTTAGTTATGTGAATGTATTTGAGTCGATTACTCATGAAATTGCTCCATACAAGGTGTAACATTATAAACTCTACACCTCTTGTGTGGTGTCTCAGACGGAACAACTTTTGCTGTTTGACTCTTAGAAATTCTTAACTAATTCTTAGAATAAAAGGTGTATTAAGGTAAGTTTTGTGGTTCAAGAGACCATGCGGGAGGTATTGCGTTTGTTATGTTGCATCTTGTATAACGTTCCGTATATAATACAAATGGATCTTTGTTAGATCTGGTCTGGTGGTTACCTACCTATACAAACACCTTCGGTCGATAAGTGTTGGCAAATAGTCTAATTATTAGACTATTTGCCAACACTACCGAAGTACTGACCGAAGGCAGAAATCGTCCAGTAGAAACCTCTATAACTATTTGACTCTAATAGTAGAGGTTTCTGCTGGACGATTTGCTCTATTTATATTGTGGTTTTTATTGATTTTTATTTCTCGTTTCAGGTAAGTAAACTAAAAACAAAGCAGAAACCGTGAGTACTTATTTAATCTTACTAAGTTTTGTATTGGTCCACAAAGTTGGTCACTTACTGAACAACAAAAGACCAAACTCAAGATTTGACGGCAGACCATGGAGCGCACCATAATAGGTATAAAGCGAATTGATCGCGACAGAAAGACCACACCCTTTTTTTTCGGGGCACGCTCGGGGCGTAGCGGAAGTGAGTGTCAGACTTGTACTGACTAAAACCCATTCATGTTCCTTTTTCTGCCCTTTGTGTTCCTGGGTCACGGTGTCTCTTTCGAACAACCCGCATCCCCGGCAGGCCTTGGCTGGCCCCTCAGTTTTACTGACATCTTTGAGGCGCGCGTGGAACACGAACGCGACATTGACGCGGCTTGTCATTACTACGACGGACGGACGGTGAGCTAACCATTGCCGAAAAAGCCGTGTCTGATGAGGACCTGCGTCAGACGGTAAATGAGGAGACTGTGGCGCCTCTATAGCCTCTCTTCAAAGAGAAGTCGTATCGCCACTATTGAGGTGTGCTCTAGTAACGCCACTTGAATGGGAAATGATCAAAAATCTTCTCCCGCTCTGGGTGGAGCGAAAAGAGTTTCAGAGTTTTACTACATAACTAAAACCTGGGCAACCCGCAACCTTGAAAGGCCTGACAGGCCACGCTACCCTGTATTCCATAATTCAGGTTGCAGATGTTGATGAAAAAACAGCCAAGCTAATGTGGGAGTAGTCTGGCCACGTTGCACGAATGCACCTGGAAGTGGGCACGGATCGTCACTCACTGGACACACCTTCGTCGTTCCGTTTTCTTACTCGCACGAACTATACAGAATTACTCTTCCCTACACTCCACGGTATATCCAAATTACAAAAATATCCGTATTAATAAAGGATGGTATTTAAAAGTACAATTTATTCCCATTTCGTTTACCTAATTTTGCCTGTGTTCCACCAAATATACTGAATGTGCACCAAAATATGTTAATTAAAATATGTCATAACGAGCATCAGCGCACTACAATAAAAAAGTGTTATATCTTTATCCATTTTCTGGAAGCCGACCCCAACATAATTGGGAAAAGGCTAGGCAGATGATGATGATGATCTTTATCCATTTTCTATTAATGCAAGTCGTTACTGGCACTCGCCGGCCGCTGCCGCGGCACCGCTCGCTCCGCTCGCTCGGCTCGTGCGTAGGGGGTCACGCTTTTAACCTAACATAACCTACGCATTTTTTTAACATTCAGGAAAGAATATTTGGTGCACGATCAGTATTTTTGGTGAACACAAAAATATTATCCATTAATAAAGGCTATCAAATAACTTTATCCCCTTCGCCTTAGTGGTACTAAAGAGCACAACACGGTCTCTCTCTATCTACTAATTAAATATTACGTCCACGGGAAGCTAACCCTTGAGCACATTATAACTAATTGGGAAACATAAAACCACTCTTTTATTTCGTATCGTAACGTTAACATAGTATGAAGGTCCGTTTACATATTGGTATCTACTGGCCCTGTATAACTTTTTCAATCGTTCGTACAATCAGGTAATAATTATACAATCACCTTTGAAAAATCCAGTGGGAAACTGGAGCATTTCAATAATCACGCAATAAGTATTTTGACTTGAATAAATCCATAATAGTATTTTATAGATCCGAATTTACATAGATAGATAGGTAGACAGAATATTATTTATAATGTACACCATACAAATTACATTATAATGTAATTCTTGTAATACTTATGCACTAAATACTCAAATTTTTAAACAAAGAATTAACACAAATAGACTGGGGTAGGAAGTGAGTGGCATGTATCAATGGTGAAATATGAACTAAAGTATAATTTTAAAGTATTTTATGTTCTTTCAATTATGTATATTACCAAGATTACCCTAACACATTACAATCATGTAGAGGTCTGATAACATTGATCAAACCAGCCTGTACTGTCAAAGGTTTGATCAATATTATCAGACCTCTACAGTACCGCCACTATCAACAATAGGCGTAACGGAGACCTCTACGTGTACAGCAAAAACATGTCAAACCATTGTCACTCTCATCCAAGACTGCAAATTTGGCTTGCCCTAATAACCACCATCTAAAAACCAAGAGTTACCACTCTTCATGATTTATAATCTTAACGTGAGTTTTTTGCCCATTTTTCTCTCTCTCTCTTTGGGAATGGGCAACTACAGTACTTTCACAAGTTATTATGCCTTGTAACCGGGACTTTAGCTTCATCATTTTGTTTCTTGACATTCAAAAGTGCCTGTAATGGTTTAATTTAAATAAATGCTTTGAGTTTTTGATGTTAGGATTGATCTAGTCTGCTAGCCTTATAGGCTTATCGTATTGTTAGCTCTATAGCATGCCTGTGATTGTGGGAACTAGTCACCTAGCCCATTCTTTGAACATTATGCCGGTCAATCTAGCCTTAATTGCAAGTCAATTGCAATTAAGCTACCAGCCCCGTAATAAACTAGCAACAACTGTACCCAATATAAACGCACCCTAATTTGCACAGACGTGCCTCCCCGAAATGTGTGAGATTAAATCCAATACGATTGTCGGTACACATAATAGCTTACAGCAATATCAAGTTACTAGTATCTGATGGTAAACAATAACGTATAACAGTATATTACTAATATTACCAGGTTTGTTTACTTGTTTGTGTGTTCTGGAAATCTGGACATGTCAAATGATTCAACTATTTAATGAAGACCCTTCTGAATATACCAGTAGCTTTGTTTATTCTGTAAATATGCTCTATTTTGACGGCACGGTTGGCGCAGTGGCTGAGCTATTGACTGCTGCGCTGCAAGTTCGATTCGAGCACAGGACAAATATTTGTATGGCCTACAAATAATTGTTTCGAGTCTGGCTGTTTGTGTATGTGAGTTTAAATGTTAATATACGCACCCACGATACAGGAGAAATTCCTAGGGTTTGGCAAAGATTAAAAAAAAAACTGTGAAACAATGTATGTACACACAGTAGACAAGACGGGAACTACTGCTTATTTCTTAAGAAATTTGCGCCAGCAGACCTGCAAAAGGAGATATGAGAAGGAAATGTTTAGACGATAATGTGAGAGAGAGTACGAGGAAAATTTGGGTGTGTGTGTCTTTGATAAACTTACACATACAAGCAAATATTAATAAATACTTGTATAAATACATAATGTTTAAATAAATATCCATAAATAAAAACATAAATTACGACTGAGAGGAAAGGCTCTTTCATTCTTCTTTTGAATAGAAAAATTTTAGTGTTTGCGAATTAAATTTTGACCGCCAATACAGTTTTCTATTAGCCTATATTATATTACACTCCTGGGCAAAGGCCCAATACCACCACCACATTCACCACAGTCGGTCGACCTCGACGGCGATGTCTATCTCCCAATACAGATAAAACAAAAAAAACACAGACGTTAAGAAAGGTAAGGGTTAGTCATGATAAATCTTCACTTACACTTTCGTTAAAGGATAAAACCCACCGACATTTTAGTGCAATTTCGGAAGTCGTAAAATTTAAAAACAGCAAATTATATTGGTTTACAAATATCCTACTTAAAGTTACGAAGTTACCTGTTTTTTGGTACCGACACACAAAATTACAGACCAATGCGGATAGTCCATTTTTTAATAATTTTTAATAATTTTATCGAGTAGTCATAGTAATTTTCTATTGTTACTAAAATATTGACAAATTATCCATAGAGAAAAAATAAATACTGCGTTCTTTATTTATGAATGTCTTATGTTTAAAATGGCGTCTCGCGTACAAGCTATCCTTTAGTTAGAGACATAGTAGTGATAGATTTTCAGCCAACTTACCAATTTACTGATCCCTTTTCCCGTCGACATTTTCAACTTGCGTAGGCAACTTTAGCAAGCGGGTTCACAAGTTGTTAAACTCAATGAATAGGATGATTAGTATGGCGGGGACCTTTTTCTTTTTCAACGAGAACAGCTCAAAGATGACTGTAACATAATGATATATTATTCTTGCCTTGAAATATTAGAGTAACTTTGATCTTATGCCAAGCTTTTACGTTGAGCGACAGTATTGTTTTTAATTAGTAGTCGAATTTCGGGTTTGACTTAAAAATAGAATAGCCATGATTTTGTAATGTGAAGGCATTTGTTAACCAACCGCCGCGCCGTGGAAGACGCTGCGGGCGTTGAGCGCCGCAACGACTACCGGTCACCGTAGATGCGGGTACTCTGGACGGTGAGCAATGGGTAGCTCACCGTCCATCAGTCCAGTGATAACAGGCCGTGTCAACGGCGTGTCAGTATTCCACGCGCGCCTCACAGGTATTGACATCCCTGTGAGGCGCCTGTGGAATACTAACTTTACTACTTTGCTGACGCAAAGCAGAGGGGCCTTCCGCCTGCTGGGGTTGCGGGTTGTTCGAAAGAGAAAACGCGGCCCCGGAACATAAAGGGCAATAGAAGGAACATGGGTGGGTTTTAGTCAGTTTAAAACTGACATTCCTCCGCTCCTCCGCTCCGCCCAGAGCGGGGGAAGTTATTTCATGATTTCCCATCCGCAAAAAAGACATTTGCTATAACTTTAATGAGTACCTAATTATTTTTGTTAAAATCGTGCGTTACGCATTTTCAAAAGCTCGCATTCTAATATTCGTAGACCCGAAAGATAAACCAGCTTATTTTAGCAAATTGTCTTTATCAACCCTGGGAATAACCAGCCAGACCATTAACTGTATACTTCGTTACCCACAATGTCAACCTGGAACGCAATAACGGTAATATCACGTCGACCTCTTACCAACAGTTAGCACATACCCTACTCACTCTTACACTTATATTCAACACAATACATACATTAAGAACGCCACTAATTACGTTACTTGGTTTCACTATAATTTTAAGGTAGGCCGTATATAAAGGTCGGTAGCCCGTGAGACGACATTTTCAACCCTTTGTTAGGCTTTCAGTGACACTTACAACAACCCTCCTTTACATAAATAGGTCTAAGGACTCGTTAACTGAAACACTAACCTCTGGTGAATTACCTTTAATTTGACGTGAAAATATTGGGCGACGCAGCTTGTTGTGTTTTATAAAACAATGAAACTGTTCCTATTACATTATCTTGTTTGGAGTCACAATTATTGAAGCTGTGTTTTAATAAGGAACCGAGAGGAATAATAAATGAAAGGTTAATATTTAAATTAGGTTAACCAATTTCTTTGTTAGATGATTTCGTTATAAATCAAATCATTTATTCTTTGCAAACATGGTAAAGTAAATTGATGTTTTTGGAACGAAGTTCGTTATCGCGCGTTGAAAAGGGGGCTAGACGGAAAAAATAAAACCAAAAGTTGTAACGACACTTTGTGCTTAAGACCAAAAGTTGTAACGACACTTTTTGCTTAAGACCAAAAGTTGTAACGACACTTTTTGCTATAGTTGTAAGCCTTAAGGCGTGCGCGTCTCTCTCTCTCTCTCTCTCTCTCTCTCTTATAGAAAGCAAGCCAGTTATTTTCGTTTCGACTTTCTATTTCGCATGAACAGTGTGGTGTTGCGACGATTATTTTTGTTGAGTTTATACAGCATGCCATTAATGAAGAGTTGATGATGATTGATGTTAATAAGAAATTATAACAATTATGTCAACTGAAATAATGCATGCCAATTATAAAAAAGACAAAGAAAGAGATCTTGAAAGTTTACCGTAAGAAACTGTTAAGACAGTTTCTTGTTTGAGCGAACGAAGCAATCCCTATTTGATTAAATATGACTCTAACATAACTAGCTAACTGTGGGTGTACTATAAGGTACAACTCTGCCTAACCTTTCGAGGATAGCAAGTCTTATGTTATGTCCGAACCATCAAATAGCGTCTCACAAAACCTATATCAGGAGAGAATCGATATTGTTTTAAGTTTGATAAATTTAATACCGTTGTTGCATCTTATATCATCATTTAATAATAGACTAAGAAACAATGCTACCTCACAACATATCATTACAAAAGGTTCGTCGTTAAATGCGTTGTGTGTTTGATCGATTTTTGTTGAAACAATGCAGGCTGGTATATTATCAGGCGCACAATCAACTCAATTAAACTGTGGATACCACCAGGTACATAAAAGGCAATAGCAGCCTTATTGATAAACCAAACATCGTGGTTATTCATGTGTGACCGGAATTCCAATATAGACCAACATGATGAGGGTTGATTGCATTGAGCTCTTCGCTATCACTATTTCAGTGTGTACCTCATACAAACTTTGTATGGCACAAATTCATTTTAAAACTTATAGATATTCGATCTTTTTAAGACTAGGTTGGGTTTAATCAGTTTAACTAATAAGAGACTTCCAATAAAAGTATTGTAAGTATTTAATATATTGTTTTAAATTTAGAATGCTGCTTTCTATCCTTTTACAAAAGTAATTATTCCGCCAGTCGCGTTTACGACACAGTATATTGGGACGGGCAAAATGTCGGTACACACACTGTTCCACGAAACTGCACAATTTATGAAGCTCGTACATACAAATTGCATTGTCTAAACTGTAGACTACGAGGAGTGATCTTAATTCAAATACACTGTTCTAACAAGCAACGGAACCTTTGATCAACAATGGCAAGTGGACCACTGTGCGCCACTATGAGCCACTAACACCGATCATACATCTAGGACAGGTGTCACAGCTATCTTGTTTATACCGGGCCAAGTACATCTTGGTATGCGTCGGAATACGGAACTACAGTTCAATGTAGTGAATTAGACGGATTGTTGATGTTATGCCTTTGTTACTAGCGCCACTATCAACGGTCAGGATATATTGGTTGCTCTGTGGTGTTGTGCTTTCGGTAACTGTGCATTTACAAAGGAAGAACAGTGTAACGGTCTTCTTATACACAGAAAAAGTTACAAAGCCGTTCTAAATTATTATATGATGGTCGACAATCATTAAGAAGTGTTGTAGTACTTATGGTATAAGACCACAATGACACAAAACATGCATTAATTTTTTTTTTATTGTAAGCGGTCTCACCCTTTTTTTTTCGGATGGGAAAATAAATCATCTAATGACTTCCCCCGCTCTGGGCGGAGCGGGGGGGCATGTCAGACTTGTACTGACTAAAACCCACCCATGTTCCTTCTGTTGCCCTTTACGTTCCGGGGCCGCGGTATCTCTTTCGAACAACCCGCAACCCCGGCAGGCAGAGGCCCTGGCAAGCCCCTCTGCTTTGCTGACTCTCTTTGAGGCGCGCGTGAAACACGAACGCGCCGTCGACACGGCCTGTCGTCAATAGACGGACGGACGGTGAGCTACCCATTACTCACCGTCCACAGGCCCGCATCTACGGTGGCCTGGAGTCATCTCGGGGCGCCCGGCGCCCGGGGCGTCTCCCGCGGCGGCTGGGTTGGTTTGAGGTTCTCTCCCTCGAAACGCCCGGCCACCTCCTTTGCTAGCATTACTGCTTCGCAGAAGGAGGTGACCGCTTCCCAGCCAGGGCCGACGCGAGAGATCTCCGCCGCCGATCGCCTCTACGAGGGCACGGCGGTGCTCCGCCCAAGCTGAGCAGACCGCCACTGTGTGCTCCATCGTGTCCTCCGGGCGATCGTCGCAATGGTGACACCCGGGCGTTTCCTCCCGCCCGATTATTGCGCTTGGCGCCCTGAGCGGTCTCACCCTTCACCTTAATCTTGTCCAAAGAAAGAGATTGGATCTACGGTGGATCGAGCTATGTCTACAAAATACCTATACTATTGGTAAGTTTCTAGAACATCAAACAGAAGATTACCTAGTTAGTAGGTAGTTGATTTGAGACCTGAATTATTGTGTAGGGATTCTGTGGGCAACAATAACTTTAGTAAGAGTTGCCTTTTTGGCGCGTGACTTAGGTATAGGATAATGTGATTTGCGTGAAACAACATTACCTAACTATAATATATATATATCCATTCTTTTGCGTATGGGAAATCATTTAATTTTTATGTAGGGTTTATTGGTCATGTGAGTGTGGTAATAGACTAGCATAAATGGTTAATCCAATCGGATTAACCATTTATGCTAGTCTATTACATTTTAAGCTTTATTTATTACGCATGCGGTCTATTTTTCCAAATGCGGTTATGCGGTTTATTTTTTTATTGCTGAGCTTTTCGCGGATTGAAAATTATCAAATAACTTCCCGCGCTCTGGGCGGAGCAGGGGGGACTGTCAGACTTTTACCATAGGTAGTATAAAGAGGGGAAGTACGATAACTTCATACAAACGCGTAGCGCGCGGCTTGTATGTGTGCGCCGTAGTATCTAAGCGTCGCCGCACGCACACTAAACAAAATCTCGGCTCCTTTCGCGCTGCGCCAGTCGGGGCTAACACTGCACGAGGTTCGCGCGTCACGGCTTTTCGGCACCGCTAAACGAATAAAAAATGTCTGATAACCGCGGGAGAAAGTATTGCTGTGTGTTTGGGTGTCTTAATAATTCATCAATTCCAGAATTGTCTCAGTTCAAATTACCTATTGAACAGGAAAGGTAAGCTACTCACTTATTCTAGCATAATTCAATTTTTTACTTCATAATGAGATACCTACCTACTGACTTCTTTTTGTTGTATTAGCATATTAGTTTTCTATCACACAGAGGAAGTAGAATAGAATAGAATATACTTTATTGCACACCAAAATCTACGAAACAAAACTGTTTTACAAAAAGATGTTAAATCTATGGTTACAATGGCGGTCTTATCGCTAAGAAGTACCGCGAGTTATCGCGAAGTAGGTAGGTAGGTAGGTCTACTTTCCCACTAGAATGTTTGTACTTTTGATCTGTCAACTGATTTACCGCTATTGCTTTGTTTACGTTTAGTTGTGCCGATTTCTCAGTATTGTAGGTATATTAACTAAGTACCTAACTACCCACAGTTATGAAATCGTAATTAAAAATAAGTTATTGACTAATTTTAAATTATATATATACATATAAAGCAAAGTTCGAATCATAACAACAGATTTGATTATAGTCTAAGAGACAGGCAGAGAGTAGACAGACAGTTTTGAATGTTGTTTTACGGTGTTTTTTGTTTAATTATAATATTTTAGTCACTTTAAAATAAAAGTAAAAAATACAACTTCTCGACCCTTGCCAATTTATAGGTACTGAATTAAAATTTAGCTAAAAGTGACAACCCTATGACAGTAGGCAATTATATCGCGAATTGGGCCGGAGATAACCTACTTCCCCTCTATTTACTTTGCTTTTACTGACTAAAACCCACCCATATTCCTTCTTTTGACCTTTACGTTCCGGGCCGCGGTATCTCTTTCGAACAACCCGCAACCCCGGCAGGGGGTGGCCCTAGCAGGCCCCTCTGCTTTGCTGACATCTCTTTGAGGCTTGTGTGGTGTATAAACGGATGTACGGTGAGCTTTTCGTTTTACCTATTTCTCGTCCGATTATGTGCAGTGCAAACCCTGGAAAATATTAAAGCATAAATACCAACGTCGAATTCACAGCTATCCATGTAATTTGCTTCCTTTTAGTAGATTATTGGGGTGATAAATCTCAGTATTCCCTACGACCTGTCTCGTCGTGGCCCCAATGGCTAAGCTTGTGGAATCAATTATAGATTTATGTTAGATGGTGATATCTTGTAATTGGATCTACAGCCGTAAAATTATATCAAAATTCACGTACTTGTATTTTGATATAAGCCTGTAAAATCACTCTACCTCTTAGGGTTCCGTACGCAAAGCAAGCATAGCGGAACTTTCTTTTTTGGTCTTTTAGCCACAGGGTTGAATCTTAGGAACTGTGGTAGCTGATTTTTTAATCCCACAGAATACGTACATATTTTTTTAAATAACCTTTACAAAACAAAACAATCATAGGAAACCATCTACCAAGGCTTTTGTAGGAACCGTTTTGCTTTTGTTTTTCCCATTAACAGCAACAAGTCCGAATAAAATTATGCTAAGTGTCCTATGTTTTGTATTCCCTCCACGTTTATGTCAAAATTGTAATGTATTCAGCTCACAGTAAATCAGAGTACATCAGTCAACCTTCATTTGATGACTGTACTTACTGGTACAGTCAGACAATTAGATAAGTAACCACGCTCGTCAAATATAGTTGAAATTTTCTTAGAAATCAGTTTAAGTTTTCGACTCAAATTTAATTTATTTGAAGAACTGTTCGTTTTCTATCAAATAAATTTAACTTCATTCAAAAACATTCACGGATTTTTAAGAAAATTTCAAATTTATCTGACGGTTTATTTACTTGTATCTCCGTTGCTAACTGTAAATTATTTGTCAAATCTATGATTCATGTACCTGTCCCTCAAAATAATCTATGTACTTACTTCGACATCATTTAAGCAACTTGATCCATTAAAATTTTCCATGACATGTTTAACACAAACTGCAAAAGTACGTAAGTGGTATTTATCTTATCAATTTCAAATAACACTAATTGCAGAACTACGCGAGACTAAAGTTACAAATTAACTTCGATGAGGTTCTATTTTCCTCTAGAACATTTTCCAAGCAAGTCATCGGTCTTCATACCGTGGCAGTGTGTGATAAGAAGTATGATATATCGCGGCTGTTACTTCGATTTTACGTCGTGCTAGTTAATATTATGGTATAATTTAAGTTAAAAAAAGACTTTCAAGACGATCAACACAGCGTTATACTACAATAAATTATCTATTTAATGGCGCTTCGTGTAAAAATGTGATTATTGATGAATAAACATTTATTCCAAATACAAATCATAGGAATTGAAATAAGACTGGTTTGATATTATTTCCGTAAAATAAAGACACGGAAATCAATTCAATTCATTCTCGGCACGAACTGAAATAACTACCGCTACGTCATCACACTCTAGGAGGAGGTAGGTCATGAAAAACTCGTCAGGGTCACTGCCGACCGGCGGCCCCAGAACACAAGGCTTCAGAAGGAACATGGATGGGTTTTAGTCAGTAAAAGTCTGACACTTACTTCCGCTCCGCCCAGAGAGTGAGAAGTTATTTGATGAACCTAACCGAAACTGATATATAATATACCTATATTATATATATACAATGTACCTCAGCTGAAATAGTATATGTCAGAAAAGTTTTAAATACGTTGCCCCACACTAGGAGTTTCTCCTGTATCGTGGGTAACTTACATACACAAACAGCCAGATCCGGAACAACTACCTGTAGGTAATACAAATATTTGTTCCGTGCGGGGATCGAACCCGCGACACGAAGCCCAGCAGTCGATCGCTCAACCACTGCGCCAACCGTGTCGTCACTATATATAATATATTTTTATATTTTTACAGTTATGCACATCATGTATGTTCTTAAAATTATGTACCTACATCAACGAAGCAACAGATTAACCGATAAACAGTCCTTACGTATTCACAAGGAAAGCCATATAACAAGACAAAAAATCTATAGATTTGAATATTGCGGTGAAAGCGAATATGGCTCATGAATGTTTCATGGGATGGTCGCAATTTTATATCGCTCCTACTTTGCGAACAATACCGATAGAAAAGAAAAAGAAAAAAGTACAAACAAAACGTATAAAAAGCAATCGTCAAAATTCAATGACTGTTGCGAACTTACAATAACAATTTTTGGCGACTTCGAAGCGAACGATTGTGGTACTTATTTCCAGATTTTTGACAATTCTTTTTAGTGGTTTCTTTTTGGCCAATTTTTATTATTTTCGTTTTTATGGTGCAACAACAAAATTATGAACTGAATCATTAGCTCTTTTGTTCAGTTGACAGTACAGCTGTGCTCATTTAAATACTTCAGTATTTTCGCAAAGCTTATAAATTAATTCTTTTTAATATTCACCACAAGTTAATAACAGTCATTGTACTCGATGTAGCAACTAACAGAAGATAATAAGCTTTTCTGACATCTTATACTATTTCAGCTGAGTTACATCAATTTAGCAACTGTAGAAAACAAATAATAAACTTTTATGTACACTTGTGACACAATTAACTATTTTGTGAAAGCAACCGTATTTTGGCTGCTAAATTATGTAAATTTTGAAAGTTAAATTGTAATTCGTATGCAATCTCTCTTTTGAGTCGATTTTTGCACAACCTTTTACATCTCAGTTTGAGTATCATTCTGTGGTCTAAATATAAATTCATTAAATTGTTTTTTTTTTTAGTTTATTTTATATATTTAGACCGCACATGTGGTTTTAATTGCAGCATAACTTACATACACCGGCCCGTTCTACTGCTCAGCAAGTTGATAAATGTATCTACAGCATGCTCCATAACAGCTTCCTGTTGCCCGATAGCCACCTC
The DNA here is from genome assembly GCA_905475445.1 of Ochropleura plecta. NCBI lineage: Eukaryota > Metazoa > Arthropoda > Insecta > Lepidoptera > Noctuidae > Ochropleura > Ochropleura plecta. The sequence goes on along the minus strand of FR997731.1, from coordinate 10,670,800 downwards.
CAACAGAGAGACCACATCATGTATAAACTACGGATGCGTAATAGTAGTAATAGCTAACACTTCAATCTATTTGTAGCCATTATCATAAATATCAATTAAAATGATTTGCAGACACGGCGCCATCATAAAATTCAATAAAATGACAGTGTGCTTTATATGTCTGGCATAATTAGTTAGGATTTATAAACGAACTTGTGAATGCTTTATTCGCGTTACGCACACCGTTGACATTTGCGTTGCGTAAGCAATGCACTTAAACGCACTAGCAGATTTTAAACTATTAGCATGAATGGCATGAGTTTAAAATCCGGTAGTCTGCAGATAGGTGCTAACCCAGCACTCCAGTTTTAAAAAAATGGGTTTAGGGTCGATTTATTGCAAGAAAGATCCTTGACAAGTCTTTTCGGGTGACGCTTCGGGCGTCGGGATCTACATGACGACTCCTGGCAACCGTAGACGCGGGCCTGTGGACGGTGAGCAATGGGTAGCTCACCGTCCATCTAGTGACTACAGGCTGTGTCGACGGCGCGATAGTGATACACGTGCGCCTCAATAAGATGACAGCAAACTAGAGGTACCCGTTCGAAAGAGATTTTGCGGCCCCGGAATACAAAAGACAAAAAATGGAACAGGGTTTTATCTGTTTAAATCTGACACTCCCTTTCGTTCCGCCGAGAGCGTAAGGAGTCATTTAATACCCATCCGAAAAAATAATAAAAAGGTTCGATTTATTGCGCACAGTACATTATTTTCATGGTATCCACATTGTTTCTGTTAATTTTTGTTTAGCCCAGAAAACGATTACCAGACAATACCATTAGAAACCATACGTTTTACTTCAAACCTAAGTGTGCCCTTTTCTTCATAAACTTTTTTTATTAAGTAAGTCCTATCGCCCTTTTCATCACAAAAACACGGCGACACAAGTTATATATAAGCCCAGTATAACATTGCCTCGCTTTGTATAGATTTCCAATACATTGAGAGATCCGCTCGTTTCGTATAGATTGATTGGCCGTTCGTCGGCTCACATAAAACTATATCCTTGTTTCTTTCTAGCAAGTCGCTTGGCAATGTTCAGGGTTATCTGGAATTTTGCTAGTACAATTAGCTATGTTGATTCCTAAGCTGATTACTTCCCAGCAAACAGGAGCTCGATTTTGCATTGAAAATAAGGAAAAACTAAAAAGGTTGGCCCGTGAGCCCGCTATTGCTTGCTTGTAAACTTTAATAGCGAACGCCTAAGTAAAGGTACAGATATGTATAATGCTAGCAACCTTATTATTCAATTTCAATTTTGAATGCATTTTGTTATGTGCCAGACATTTCAAAACTTTTTAGAGAGTATTATTTTTAAGTTTGTTTAATAAATGTCAAAACAAAAGCAACAATATAACCACACGATGCTAGACAATATATAGAGAAGTATGGAAAAAGAAGACATGGGACACATCCCAAACTTGGGATAAGGGCAGGAGAATCTGGGGTTGCGGGTGGTTTGAAAAAGATACCACAGCCGCAGATTATAAGGGGCATAATAGAAGGAACATAGGTGAATTTTAATCAGTACTGGTCTAACAACCGCCTTCCCCCCCGCTCCCGTTATTTGATGATTTCCCAACCCCATAAAAAGACAGGACAATGATGATGACAAACACAGTTGTAGATGGTTTAACTGTAAATTGTCAACAGTTCACTACCAAAAGCCAGCTACGCCAAAAAGGAATAAAATCCACAAAATTTCCATCCATGCACTCCAATAATGTAAATTCAAAAACCACATCAGGGTTCCGTAACCGTCGCAAACACTTTGGATGGCCACCGGCCACAGTATTCGCAGCTCGTATTATTTCTTGGCTAATTTATGCGTCTACATTTACATACGTGCTGCCGCTGAAGTCTGACGCCGTCAAAGATAAACCTATTCACCTGAATAGGTTTATCTTTGACGTTAGTGTACTAGGGAATGCCTAGAACTAATCTTTCTACTAGTTTAATGCTTGTTAAGTTTTTTACGCAGTGGCTGAGGGCTGCGTTTGATTCCCGCTTGAAACTAATTTTTGTATGATCTATAAGGATTTGATCGGATCTGGCTGTTTGTGTAGGTACGTGAGTTTAAATATTTTAAACACACCCACAAAAAGAATGTCATGAAGAGGTAAGCACGCTTCTTAAGGCATGTAGCCTCAGCATCTGAATGTATGTCTCCACGTCCACGCGTTCCCGAGATAAAGAGTCTTGACAGACAGACGGACAACAATGTGATCCAATAAGGGTTTCGTTTTTACCTTATGATGTATGGTACCCTTAAAAAAAACACAAAATGTATCTATTCTATTCTACATAGCGTAGAACAAGAACATCATTACGGTTCATAACATTTCCTGTATCATCAGTCAGTTTATTAAGCCGTACCAAAAGGAATACTTTGAAAGTAAATAAAATACAACTTTCGAGAAAGTCTTACGTGTAAAGTTATTTCATTTCGTTTTCATATTATTTGCAAGAATCTCCGAAGTCATTACAGAGCCACGTTGTTTGCCCTTCAGATACTGCTACACATAAGTCCAAAAGTTTCATACTTAAACATTTGTCAACAATTTAATGATTACCGAAAACTCGCAATCGACTTTGAACAAGAGTTTTCAGGAAGTTCAAAGCGGACAAGTATAAAAAATCCTTTGCACATTCCTAATTACGTGCACAACAAGATAGCTGAAAATAAAATAGCAAAGCAAGCGCTTTCTGGCGGCATCAAATACCCGGAAAATAAGGCTTGCAACGATTTTACGAAGCCATTTTCCTGAAACAGTGTACGTTACTCAGAATATCTTTACCTAAAATCGGGTTTCTTGTCCTCATACCGCTGAAAATACCCCTCTATTCTCAATAAAGGATCATGCAAAACAATAAATAAAATATTTCGCGAAAGCAGTGGCGGTTAAAATTGGATGCTTCTTGGAGCAAAGTCTCTTCGTAGGGTAGTGGAATTCAATAATATTGTCAATAAAGAATGTCTTCGTAGGGCTTATGAGAGACGAAAAGGTTTAAAGGTCCTTATAAAAATGTTTTGTTAGGTCTCTCTAGCGGAAAATGGAACGGACAGCTTATTCCGTCCGCGCAAGCACATGTCGGCTAATTATCTCTCTGTCTACTTCCGTGAGGTTGAGTTTTGTTGCAATGGAAATTAGGGCTTTATATGTTGAGTGTGCTGGGACTTTCAATGTAGCTACTTTATGTAATTTTCAAATACTCGTGCATTTAAACTAGGAACGATCTTGTGATTGTAACTCACATTACACACCGACACATGCCGCATGAATTAAATACATCATAAATTAAGTTTAAAAAAATACTGTCAACGTATTTTTATTTATGAAAGAGTGGAGTCTTCTAATACAAGCATGATTTGGTTAAAAAGGGTCTCCAAACAAATGCTAACAATATATTGGTACTGAAATCAAACAATTTGTATTTTTGTAACTTTATACATATCAATACAAAAACTAGTAACAGTAGCAGCCAGAGTAATGATGGACGGAGAGCGAGAGGAAGGTCTAAGAAAAGATGGATTGTGTAAGGAATGATATGAAAGAGAAAGAAGTAAATGATGCTGTGACGTCTGATAGGGGAGAATGGAAGAAGAAAACGTGTTGCGCCGACCCCAAATAGAATGGGTCAAGGACTGGAAAATGATGAGTAGCAGCCAGAGTAATGCCTTTTTAAGAACTTGACCTAGGCTAATACAAGCTATAACACCATTCCACAATCTAAAACATGATAAAAACTATGCATCCTGTTGTGGGTAAAACAATTGCTTATATCTCCATCGAATAATGGAGCACCATAAAATCCATTGCACAATTCTGATCCAATCTGTAACATTGCTATCTTCTCACAGCAGTGTTGCATCTCGCCAACGCAACGATCTTTGTTGAACACTTGATAGCCAAAACAATGGTCGGCAACTTTGAGAACAATGTCAGTGGCGTAACAATCATGTACTATTAAATAATAAACATTCTAATTAGCGAATCTCAAGGACAACTGAGGAGATTAGAAAGATAGTTTACTCTTAATTTATTGTACACTAGCTTTTGCCCGCGGCTTCGCTCGCGTTAAATTCGGGGTAACACAGTTCCCCTTTCCGGATTTACAGGTACCTGCTATCTGTAGTTTTTGCCCTTGCGCCTTATTTATTGTAATAGCAATGCAAAGTTGTCCCTTTTCTTCCCTCTTTCTCCCTCATATCTCAATCTATTTAAAAAAAAAATAGCATATCTCCGTCTCCAGGGTCCCTATATCTGTACCAAAATTCATCAATATCGGTTTAGCCATTTAGGCGTGAAGACGTAACAAACAAACAAACTCACTTTCGTTTTTATAATATTAGTTAGGATATACCCACACAATGGGTGTTAAAATATCCTTAATTAAGCTAAAGGGTACTCCTCCTCGACATTGCGTTATTTTTTTTTTGTTCTAGACCGTATCTGGGTACCATCTAGTTGCGTAAATATTGAGGATTAAAGTTCACAAGTCATTTTTAGGGTTCCTTACCACAGAAGGATAAAACGAGGTCCAGTTTTATCCTTTTGAGGTACGGTAGTTATTGGATCACTTTGTTTTCCGTCCCTCTGTCTGTCTATCAAGACCCTTTAGCTCGGGAACGCGTAGAGGTATCGAGTTGAAATTAAAACCATATACTCAACTCTGTAGCCTCTCTGTGCTGTGAATAAATCAACATTCAACCATCTAAGTCTAGGCAGTCAAACGATATTGCTGTTTATGTAGCAAGCTTGTACGGGACCCTCGGTGCGCGAGTCTACCCGCCCTTGGCCGGATTATTATTGTTATAAACCTACTATTCTACTAAAATTACAAACCCTACTATATCCTACTAATATTATAAATGCGAATGTTTGTGAGGATGGATGACATACATCCATCGGCGGGCGCCAGCTAATTTGACTATAAATACGTACACGATCCCGATACTCGTCGTGGGTCGGGTTACCTCCTTCCCTCAAATATGGCGAGGGAGTTAATGGCTGATCTTCGCGTTATGCTCGTGAACGGGTGCTGCTTGTGGTGACTGGTCGTCTTGTGGACCAGGTTTTTTTTTGTTTTTTTCTTTTGCTACTTTTATTGGTAAATTTATTTTTATATATAATTGGTGTTTGCTAGCTGACAAGTGACAATAAATGAATAATTTCAATTTTTTTTATAATTTCTTAATTTCTTGTGATAAACGGAATTGTATAAAATCTGGTTCTTCTAACCTGACAGACAGATGTGTTGCTGGGGAGTTTGTTCCGCCACTTCTTCTTCCCAGCTAAAACACTAGGAAGTGGCGAAGGGCAGGGCGTTTTTGTGTTACTGTCTCTTGTATTCGTTCTTGTAACGTTCAAAAAGTGCTGATTATCAGCCTAATTTGAATAAATGACTTTTGATTTTGATTTTGAAACACACATACAAAGCATAATGTTATGAGTGAGTCCTAACGAAAAATATGAAAAAAAAAACGCAAAAAAAAACACACGCTCAGTAGTCGCACTTGCACTCGCACTAGGCCAACAAAGCAGTCATTGTTCTTAATTAAATAATATTACGAGTAACAAGAATAAACAATGAAATAATAATTAATTATTAGTACTTTATCGTGCTAGACTTAAGCTCCATGGACGCTAGTCTATGTAATTTAATTTAAGTATGCGAAAAATTTTAAAGCAAACATTACAAGCCAATATGAAAACAATTGTTCACTGTTCATTAATAATAATACATGGTATTATTCTAGTTTCATTTCATATAAACAACTTTGTTAGTGCAGCTTTGTGAATTTCTTTTAACGTAATACTAGCTTACGCCCGCGACTTCGTCCGCGTGGCATAGTTACGTTGGGCTAACCGAAAAAAAAAACTTTCTCTTCCCTATTCTTCCCCCTTTCTCCCCTTATATCACTTTAATTTTAAATTATCTCTATCTATCAGGTCCTAACTATCTCTGTACCAATTTCATCAAAATCGGTTTGGCGTGAAGACGTAACAAACAAAGTAAGGATTATTGCAGACTCATCATCATTCTCCTTACCCCAAATTATTTGAGGTCGACGCAGCATGTCTTCTTCCATACTTTATTACAATTCATTTCATCGAACACCAGGAGGTGTTCTTGTTGTATCATTCTTCACACAGTCAAATTTTCCTAATGTAATTTTGCTAATTTATAACAGACATCTATTTGTTTTCATTATCCCCTTACTAGAATTTTCTTCTGTATCGTGGTTGCATTGACAAACATTAAGTTTAAATCACATATATAAACTGAATAACTAACTGATCGAACCCGCGACACGCAGCATAGCAGCCAATCCCTCAGTTACTGCGCCAATCGTGCCATCTATGTATTATAAATCTAAGTTTCTTTATTTTTGGAAATAAAAAGCATATTTGGATTTACATATTAAGAGATATTTTTTGGACTTATCCCGCTCTGGGCAGAGCAAAAAGGAGTGTCAGACTTTTACTGACTAAAAACCCACCCATGGTTCTTCTTTTGCCCTTTTTCTTCCGGGGTATCGATATATCTTTCGAACCAACCTGAGATACACTAAACTGGTATTCCCACACACATAAGCTTATTTTTTAACACAGTAGATTTGATTTCAATTCCAATTTTGAGTCTTTCTTTTGCCTAAAAGTTGATCATAGTACCTTAATAATTGTTAAAAACAATAAAATTGTAACTAACTTAAATACCTACTTGACTGATCTGGAGAAAATCCTGGTCATAATAACAAAAAACTATGTCCTAAACTTCAAACTATACATCCCCATTACGAAACGATCCTCGAGGGATGTCAAAATGTCCTTGCGAACCCTTTTTTCCTCTTTATAATTTTCTTGCCAATTGGGTAAATATTTCTCTACATATTCCGACCAATTTCGAACGAAACCGTAAAAGGTTTTCTCTTGGGACAATAACTAATAAACCTAGCAGAGAATATTCCCAGTACATGCATACATACATATAGAGGAAAAAATGGCTAAATATTTTCAAATTGTTTTTACGTATCCAGAGGGATTCTATTCATATAAAATTTTCAGTTTGCGTCTGAAAATGTTTGGATTAAATAAAATAATAGACTGTCTGCCTTGGGGCTCACTAACTACAACTCTATGTTAACTAGTTTCAGGTAGTATTTTATTTTTAGTATTTTAGCCACTTGTAATACTATCTATCGTGTATTTGTCCTGCTTTTATATATTACTTGGATAATAAACAAATTTAAAATTTTATTTGTATAGTATCTGGAAATAACTTTTCAATACACTTCCTCGAAGTTTGTTATTAGAGCAGGGAAGTGCATGTTTTTGATGCCTTCCATAACAAAAAAAAAACAAATATGGTCATCAACAGAATATTCACAAATAAACATAACTAGCTTTTGCCCGCGGCTTCGCTCGCGTTAACTTCGGTAGCGCCTTATTGATTTGTAATAGCAACGCTAAGTTTTCCCGTTTCGTCCCTCTTTCTCCCTCATATTCCACTCTTTTTTTAAAAAAAATAGCCTATGTCCGTCTCCTGGTTCCCAACTATCGCTGTACCAAAATTCATCAAAATCGGTTCAGCCGTTAAAGCGTGAAGAGGTAACAAACAAACAAACAAACAAACTCACTTTCGCTTTTATAATATTAGTAAGGAAGTAAGGATTATGTTGGAATAATTGGCTTGTAAATTTTCTTATTTTCAATATTGGGCTGTTTAGAGGTGTCATACTTTTATTTCTCCTTCAGTAGAGAAGGCAAAGCGCGGGGAAAAATCAAATTAAATCATAGTTTCAAATTGATTTAATGACAAAAGTAGTTTAAAAATGCCGTTTTATTCACGTGAGTATTTGTCACCGCTGTTGTCAATGACAAAGTTTCCTCACTTAAATCAAATAAACTATTCCAAAATGTATTTAAAATAAATTTAAGTCACTCTAAACTCTGTTTTTAAACCTCCAATTTCATACTCCTCTTTCCAATACGTTATTGCAGATCAATGAAGTCGTGGCTATTCCCAGTTAGGAATAGTTTATTTTAGTTAAAATAAACTCACTCTCACAGATGTGACACAGATCTAACGTCAGTGTCGGAAACAAAATAAAAACCCTAAGGCGCTGCACAAACGTCGACACTTTTGTGTCTTGTGTCGTAAATAAGCTACCAATTTATATATAACCAGTATGAAATCAGGGGGTACAGGACACACTGCACCTACTGTAACTTTATGAATTGGAAGCTTGTATCCGATACAAGACACAAAAGTGTCCACGTTTGCGCAGCGCCTAAGTCTCAAGAATGTTCTCGATGTCCGCCTGTCTTACATTTGCTGCTAGGTTTTATTTTTAACCCCTCCAAGAAGTATCTTTCCTGTGGAGCAGCAGGTATTTCGTTAAGACTGACCCGATCCCAACTTAATTGATTTCAGAAGAAATGGATAACAATAATTATGTAGCACTGAAATTTAACTTCATGTACAATAGTGGTACATAGACGAACTTAATGCCATAAGGCATTTTCTACCAGTCAACCTTTGGATAAAATACGACAACATTGTGATAGGGTACAAAAGTTATAAAAATATATACACACATCAAAAGTATCTAGGGATCAACATATATTTTTGCAATAACTTTTCTCCTGATTGATATTAATTAAAATTTTCTTTAAGGATTCATCAAATAAAGTGTTTTCGTTTGTCACAGTAACGATAAACCAAGTCACCTTTGCATTAATAAAGAAATTTGCCATTTTCCTAATAAAGGGATTTTTGACATTTGAACCACTAACATTAAAGTTCGAAAAAAAGACTGAAATAACAGTTTTCTTTAAAATTTTATTGGGTAACTAAAATAAATAAATAAATAAATAAATAAATATCTTGGGACAACTCACACACGGCTATCTGATCCCAAGCTAAGCAGAGCTTGTGTTATGGTAACCAGACAACTGATATACATACTTATATAATTTATAAATACATACATATTATAGATAAATCACACCCAGACACAGAACAAACAAACATGCTCATCACACAAAGTTTGTCCTGGGTGGGAATCGAACCCACGACCTCCGGCTCAGCAGTCAGGGCCACTAACCACTAGACCAACAGGCCCGTCAAAAAAACAATTAATAATCCGTGTTTCTACCGCGAACACTAACAACACAAGAACATCGGTTTGGCATACTCAAAATGAGTTCATCCAAATCACGCTGTGGAATGGCCGCCCATGTTCGTTGCAACAACAAAAAAAGGTCTTCATGCGACTGGATACCCTCCATATTCGGCAGAGCTCTTCTCTGTAGCATATCCCATGCATGCTCAATCGGGTTCAAGTCTGGCGACTGAGCAGGCCAGGGCAGGACATTGATGTTAGCTGCGGCGAGAGTCTGTCTTACAACTCTTGCGGTGTGCGGTCGTGCATTATCATGCATTAACTGAAATAAGGGACCGATTTGCACTTGTAGAGAAACGATGACGTCTGATACAATCGTCTCAGCATAAATTTGAGCGTTGAGGTTGCCTCTGATCCAAATCAGCTCAGTTCTTCCGCCGATCCAAATACCCGCCCATACCATGATGGTTCCACCACTATAAGGATGGACTTCCTGGCAGGATTTTAATCCAGGGGTTCTCCAGTGTCGTATACGTCTTGTATCCGGTCTCATACCAAAACGAGACTCATCAGAAAAGCACACGAAACGCCATTGTTCTTCTGCCCAATTTCTGTGTTCAAGAGCCCATTGATATCGAATCCTACGATTGTGCATTGCTATAGTTGGTACCCGTAGCGGTCTTCGGGAATGAAGGTTCACTTCATGCAAGCGGTTTCTGACTGTTTGGTCGCTAATTAAGTTCCCTGAAGAGTGATGAAGCCTCACGGCTAACATCATGGCGGTTATTGTTGGAGCTCTTCGAGTTAAGATTTGAATGTATCGGTCTTGTCTCCGTGTGGTGCAGCGATACCGTCCTCCATGGCGCTCAGCCACGGTACCAGTGCTTCGGTAACGTGTCCAAAGTCGACTGATAACACTCTGACTTGTATTCAGAGCTAAAGCTACAGTACGTTGCCGGGAACCAGCTTCTATCATTCCCACGGCTCTGAGCATTTCTTCCCTGCTTAAATGACGTCGCCGCTCCATAATAACGTTGGTTTTAATCAGTAGTAGGGAAACAGTAGCACTAATAATGTCTTCAATGCGTTGTATGTTTTTATAGGGAAAATATTGACAGCTTATTTTCATCTTTTACTCGAATTTGATTGAGAGTTCCTGATTCAAATTATGAAATGCACCAAAAAGGATCCATATAAATTTATAAAATCATAAATTTATTACAAAGCCTCATCTCAATCTCAAGAAATCCGCATAAAAATGCTTGATCCCTAGACACTTTTGATGTGTGTAGTATGTCTAAAACTATTTGTTTTCGAAAACGTATATTTTTATAGCGATACTAATACACATATGAAATAAACTAATAAATACATTTAAAAAATAAATAAAAACGAGAAATTTAACAATAATTACTATGACTTGAATAATGTAAGAAAATGGAAATTGTATTCAGGCATGACAATGGGCTAATCGATAAGCGTCACTTAAAACTGTTTACTAGTACGCAAATTGAAATTGAGAATCCTCTGACGCGCATGTATACTTACCAGAGATAATTATTTGATATCCAAACCTCGTAGTGTAAATAAAAGGCGCCACATGTACGACTCATGCTTGTTTCAATAGAGAGATACTTGGAAAACCACACCTAACTTGAATTTATAAGAGCACTTGACTGGATTATCCTTCTTTTTAGACATTCGTTTGCCGGACAGTGTAAATATAGGTGGCAAGCGTACAGTCACCTAAAATACCAGAGTTAATCTGTTAGCATTATGTTAATGTACTGAAGTAAAAACAGTCATCAGGGTTTACGTAACGCAACTGAGCATGAGGTTCTTGGTTCGATTCCCGGGCGGCCAGCGCGTTATTGAGGTTTTCTATCAGTAGTTTGTCAATAACAGCCGTTCAGTTTAGATTTGCCCGGTTGATGTCAATAGGCTCACCCCTAATTACATGGGACTTAAAACATAACTGGCGAAATGTGGTGTACACCACTGCCCAATCCTTCGGGGATTACAAGCGTGATGATTTTTTTTATGTTAATATTATAGTGTTACTAGATGTGCCCAGCGATTTTACCCACTGTTCAGGACCTCTTGTCACTTAGGGGTATGAAAAATAGTAGCCGATTCTCAGACTTACTAAATATTCATAAAAAAAAAAACATAAGAATCGGTCGAGCCGTTTCGGAAGAGTATGGGAACGCAATGTTCGTGCCCATCCTCTTCCGAAACGGCTTTGACTCTTCCGAAATGACACGAAAATTTTATAAATTAGATTTTATTTGTAAACTTTTTATTGTCACTATGGTGAATGCTGCGTTTACCTGTAATAGACATACCAGCACTTTTGTATTATTGCATAGTTCCTTGCGAGTTTTAGTATGTATTGCTGTTGGTGTAATAAATAAAGTATGCTATGTTACGTTACAACTTTTTGTACTCACTTTAAAAAAAAAATACCTACGTATGTACATTAAAAATGGTTTAAAAACCTATCAGACATCAAGACCGGTGTGAGTAAAAAATGCATGGTTGGCGCATTGGCTGAACTGGCTACTAATACCATGGGTTGCGTATACGGTCCCCGTACGGAACTGGTCTGGTTATTTGTTTTATGAGTTTATATGTTTGTAAACGCACCCACGATACATGAGAAATTCTTTTTTTGCCAATGTTTTTGTAAAAAAAATACTCAATTAATTTTGGCGAGCGTCGCAGTGATCAGTCAGTTCCCATTATTATTTCAATTTAGCCGATTAAGTTTGAGCCCAACTTTTTGCCTTGAGAGCAGACTATGCACTATGTAGTCCCCTACAAAACATCTAAAACAATACCACATTTAACTAAACGTTTTTCTAAACATGGTTATAATGCAGCTGCCAGTAAATCGTGGTTTTAGATAATATCAATTCTATTGTTATTGTATGCTTTAAAGCGTAGGTAATAGAGAAGTATATCTTAAGGTCAATCGTAGGTAGTAAAAATAAGACATAAGCGTTTCCTTGTTAGGGTTCAGTGCTTTATGTATGAAACAAAATGAGAAAAACAGTGTCACGTGTCGGTTGAAGCTTGGTCAAGCTCGCCTTTGTAAATAAGCCGAACTATAAAATACGGACTACTTCGTTGGTCGAGTAGTCATAAGCGCGACTGTTTGCCGGGGTTGCGGGTCGTAAAGGGCAATAGAAGGAACATGGGTGGGTTTTAGTCAGTACAAGTCTCACAAGTCTGACACTGATTTGATGATTTACCACCCCAAAAAAAAAAGGCGCGACTGCTGAATTTCTTGTATTAGCCGGGTATATATATTCCCGGGTCAAGTTTTTTTTCTATTAGGATTTTTTCAGTAGAATTCACGGAGTCTGCATCTGTGCCCAGTTGTTGGCAATAGGGTCGCTCCCTGTCACATGGGACTTCAAAAAAAATACTGGCGAAATGTGGATGTATTGGGTACACCTTTGTCTGACCCTACAGGGATTACAGGCTTAATGTTGTTTTGTATCATCATTATCTGCCAAGCCTTTACCCAACTATGTTGGGGTCGGCTTCCAGTCCTACCGGATGCACCTTACCAGTATTTTACATGGAGCGACCCCCTATTCGATCTCCACAACCCAGTTAGTACTGGGTACTACGATATCTCTTGGTAAGACTGGTTGTTAGACTTTCAGGGCGCTGACTACTTGAAACGGCTGTCAAAGATCAAATGACAACCGGAACCAAAAGCTAAACGTGTTTTCCGAAGCACGGAGGAAACTCGGGTATGTAACTGATGGGCACCCATCCACAGACCAACCTAGGCAAGCGCGGCTCAACCTAAAGATCAACCCGAGCGGCTACTATTAATAAGCCACGAGCTTCTCTCCACTCCTCTATCTATGTTAGTTATCCTTACTAATATCTATTATAAAAGCGTAAGTGAGTTTGTTTGTTTGTTACGTCTTCACGCCTAAATGGCTAAATCGATTTTGATGAATTTTGGTACAGAAATAGTTGGGACCCTGGAGACGGACATAGGCAATTAAAAAAAAAAAAAGATTGAGGTATGAGGGAGAAAGAGGGAAGAAAAGGGAAAACTTAGCATTGCTATTACAATAAATAAGGCGCTAGGGCAAAAACTACAAGTAACAGGTACCTGCAAATCAGGAAAGGGGTACTGTGTTACCCCGCATTTAACGCGAGTGAAGCCGTGGGCAAAAGCTAGTTTTAAATAAATGAAAAATTAAACTCTTTATAATTATTGCACTCTGCCAAGCTCCAATTTCCACGCCAATGTTACCCTGTCTACGTTTAATTGCCATTTAATTTCTTAACTAGTTTCATTCCAAGTAAAATATATATGTAGTTACGTGATTTTATGATAATATACGAGTAGTAACGTGCTTTTGTAATAATAATAATTAAGAGGAACGACCGCCGTGAATTCTGAACGAACTCATTTTCTCCTGAATTCAGTGCTCGTAAAGGACGTGTCGGTTAATTTATATCAGACTGGAAGTAATGTATGCTTTCTGGATTGTTTTAGTATCTTATCTGGTCCTTTAAGGTTTTTTTTTTTGGATTTTCATACTGATGTCTGACTCCCTGGTATTATTTTCCCATTTTGAGACTTTTACCTAAATATTTTTACTACTTTTAGTTGGTAAATACTACTAATATCATAAAAGCAAAAGTTTGTGAGGATGTATGACAGTATGTTTGTTGCTTTGACGCAAAAAACTACTGACTGGATTTTAATGAGACTTCGCAATAATATAGCTTACATGTCAGAATAATACACAGGCTACAGTTCATAAAGATTATTGTATCTAATAATCATTATCACAATTTTCTATTATCACGCGAGTGAAACTGCGGGGCGCAAATAGTAATTTATAATCCTTACGCATTTTATAAAAGCGCAAGAGAGTTAGTTTGTTTGTTACGTCTTCACGCCTAAATCGCTAAACCGATTTTGATGAATTTTGGTATAGAGATAGTTAAGACCCTGGAGACAAATAGGCATTTTTTTTAAAGTGAGAGTTGAGGGAGAAAATTGGAAGAAAAGAGAAAACTTAGCTTTTCTATTACAATAAATAAGGCGCAAGGGCAAAAAACTACAGGTAAATTAGGAAAGGGGAACTGTGTTACCCCAAATTTAACGCGAGCGAAGCCGCGGCCAAAAGCTAGTAAATGTTATAAATTTAAATAAAATAAATATAAGATACACATCTGCCTAGCCCTTCGGGGATTACAAGCGCTATGTAATATTATGATGTTATTAATAAACATCAACTGATGTCTCATAATATCATTTAACAGCAACGAAAAAACGAGACTGTTAAAATATGGCCTCGTAGGGCATCATATTTTTATACAATTCCGTTGAACATCAAATCACGCGAAACGTAAATCAAATTCTGAATTGTAAAGTTGAGGAAAACAGTTTCATGACAAACGACGTATTATGACTATGGTTCGAAGAAAACCATTTCTATAGATCCCTTGTTTTGTTATGGTACCCTAAAGAGCTTTATGTTTTCTTGAGCATTTTTGCCAATGGTATGCAGCTGTCAAAATGACTCCACATAAAAAGCATCAGCTGCACTTACTTTTGTTTTTGCAGATGTGAAATCATCAAATAACTTCCCCCGCTCTGGGCGGAGCGGAGGAGGGAGTGTGAGCTGACTAAACCCCACCCGTTCCGTTCCCTCTTTTGCCCTTTATGTTCCGGGACCGCGATTTCTCTTTCGATCAACCAGCAACCCCGGGCCTGCATTTGAAGTCGATAAAAAGTTCTAGCAATTAATATTGATCAATAAATATTGACGGTGTTGATCGAAGTTGTTTATAGTTGACTTAAAGTATTCAGATACAATTACATAGGTTGATTTATGGAAACGACGATTGTATGTTAATTTTTAGACTTGCAATGTGATTATGTCACACGAATCAATTCATAGACCCAAATAGATTTCGCATTAAAATATAATCTCATATTGTTAGCATATCTGGAATTTATTGTAATCAGAGTCATGTCAATGTCAATCTTGTGCATATTTGAATAATTGATAGGTAAACCTATGTTTATTTAACTTCTTAAGAAAAGTGTCTACTGTTTATTTCCGTGTATTTATGCTAAGAAACGGACAGGAGAGAGATAACTTTATGGACATTATATTGACCACCAAACGATACAAAAAATGTCCAACGCGTCAAGGTCTGAGAAACACTATTGGAAAACCCCGCAGCATGCAGTAGAGGTGTCTTGTGCAGAATGAAATCCTTACTAATATTATAAAAGCGAAAGTGAGTTTGTTTGTTACCTCTTCACGCTTTAATGGCTAAACCGATTTTGATGAATTTTGGTACAGAGATAGTTAGGAACCAGGAGACGGACATAGGCTAATTTTTATTTGAAAAAAAGCGGGATGTGAGGGAGAAAGAGGGAAGAAAAGGGAAAACTTCGCGTTGCTATTACAAATCAATAAGGCGCAAGGGGAACTGTGTTACCCCGAATTTAACGCGAGCGAAGCCGCGGGCAAAAGCTAGTAGATATTATAAATGCATTCGAAATCGGACTTAAAACAAAATAAGATTAAATGTTGAGTTATAAAACACAAAGAAAATAGCAAACAACATTTTTAAAGTTTACTGATTTCGCAAACAACAGATGTTCTGAAAAATCAAAACTGACAGCGAAGCGGTGAAACCTGAGAGGTCGTCTGTAAGTTAAATTATCTTGTTACTCGCAATGAATATTAACGGAAAACCACCTCTTGATTTATAAGAAAACTCTCCAATTTCCTCACAACATTTACAGTTTTCACGGCCGTGGTTGAGACGTCTAAATTACAAATAAAGACATCACAGAGGATTGTCGCTCTAAAGTTACCCTAGACGTTACGAGTTACTTTAAACGGCTTTTGCCACTTTCCTTTTAAAGTTAGTTAAGTACATTTTAAACATATTGGATGCTTAAATTCGAGGCACTTTCAAGATCGTTTATCAAGACTTGCCATATATTATGGTAATCCTATTTCAATAGATAACATAACATAAAATCACCGAAGAGTTACACATTGGTGTAGTACACCCTGATTTCGCCAGTTATGTTTAAGTCCCATTTATTAAGGCAAGAGATACTGAGAAACTCCATGAAAAACCTCAATAACACTAAACCAACCCAGCCGCCGCGGAAGACAACTCCCGCCCCCGAAGCTGCTAGCCTGTGGACGGTGAGCAATGGGTAGCTCACCGTCCGTTCGTCCAGTGACTACAGGCCGTGACGACGCGTTAGTGTACCACGCGCGCCTCAAAGAGAAGTCTAAACTGAGGGGCCTGCCAGGGCCATCGCCTGCCGGGGTTGCGGGTTGTTCGAAAGAGATACCGCGGCCCCGGAACGTAAAGGGCAATAGAAGGAACATGGGTGGGTTTTAGTCAATACAAGTCAGACACTCCCCCCACTCCAGCTGCATGCAACAGCTCCTCCAAACCCAGGACCTCAATCTCAGCAGTCGCGCTTGAGTAAGCGCGACTAAATAAAATAGATAACCATTTTATCTCGTTGGTGAGTACCAACGAGATAAAATGGTTATCTATTTTATTTTTTAGTAAATTTTGATTAAAATGAGGAAATTTTGTCAATGCGGCCGAGGCGGATTTCGAATACCTACATTGCATTTTGAATCTAATATTAGTACAATAAAAGCCAATTTTCGTGGAATTGTATTATTTCATTACTAGTTTTCTATGTCAACTGATAAGTTTTCAGCCGTTAAGCAGCTTTTGCATAATATAATTTTTAATTGTAATATTCCTTAGTGTTACTGCAGAAAAATATTCTTGTTTATGCTTGTATACCAGCGGTCGGCAACAGGCGGACCGCGGTTTCCAGTCAAACTGTTAATATTAATTTCTTATGGAAGCTTTCAAAGCACTTCCAAGCAATTTACGTCAAAAGTAATGTAGGCAATAGGCATTGCTTGTCTTGGTGTAAGTTGGTCTAGAATTCTGAAAGCCATGCGACTAATAGATAAGTCTACAAAGTAGTGTTGATTAACTTGCAGCAAATATGATTGGATGGATATGCATGTTTTATACAAAATTAGATGTGACTGTGCGTGTAACTTCATTTTACGGAACCCTCGGTGACGAGTCCTTAAAACATGTCCGAATTATTTTAATTATAGTTTAGACAAAACACATGAAAAGTAAATATTATTTGTTTTACAATATAGAATAGACGAAATAAAAAGAAGTAAAATAGTTCAAACGTAGAACTTCAAAATTAAAAAGACAAAAAGAGGTTTTATAATTGTCTGTGGTAACAAAACTAGGGACAATTTGACTGTAATAAGAGAGGTGTATACGGAAATACAAATGCAAAGTTTTATATGATGTGAAGTCATGTAAAATAACGGTAACTACCTACCTTAGAGGTAATGAAGCCTTTATAGTAACCGTTTCGAGAATTGTTAACTTTTATTGAGTAGGGACTGGCGCTCACTTCTGAGAGCGTAGTTTCTTAGCTTCCCGTAGGTATACGGAAAACCATCTACTTACGGATTTCCGTATGTTGGGTCCTTATTTAGTTTTTCGGATTTGAAGTTTATTTTCCTGTTAATTTGGAAATATTTCGATAAGGCTGAATATACCACAACGCTATCTAAAGTCATCGAATCTAATTAATATATTCAAATGTGTCTGTGAAATGTCATCAAGATCCCTTCAGCCGTTTTGACGCGAAAGAGTAACAATCCATACATCCATCCATCCATCCTCGCAAACATTCGCATTTATAATATTAGTAGGATAGTTTATAAGATTCCTTGTGTGTGATATTATGTCCGTCAATGTACCGCTATTTTACTTTTATCCTTACTTCCTTACTAATATTATAAAAGCGAAAGTGAGTTTGTTTGTTACCTCTTCACGCTTTAATGGCTACACCGATTTTGATGAATTTTGTACCAAGACGGATATAGGCTAATTTTTTTTTAAAAAAAGTGGGATGTGAGGGAGAACGAGGGAAGAAAAGGGAAAACTTAGCGTTGCTATTACAAATTATTGATTTGTAGGCGCAAGGGGAACTGTGTTACCCCGAATTTAACGCGAGCGAAGCCGCGGGCAAAAGCTAGTAATGTATAAATACAAAAAAAATATAAATCCGACTTCTCTGTAACACGTTATGCGTGGTCACACATAAATACCTTTCGAATTGAGAACCTCCTCCTTGTTTTTTCGTCGGTTAACAAATGACAAAGTGTCAATTTTAACGAAGAGTAATAACAGAAGACAGCTTACACCAAGGATTTCAAGACTCCTATTATTAAATATATGTTTCCCAGTACCTACTCACCATCATTGAATTTGTGCTCAAAATTAAACGTTTCATCATCTGCCTAGCCTTTTCCGTTTAACATGATTTTTTCAAAATGGTAAAAAAAACATTACGTTTGTATGTTTCCGATTAAGCCTTTCCACAATATAACTTGTAACTCAGGCAGCATGCATTTGAAATCATATTCACAAACTTTTCTCATAAAATATAACTGCACGAGCGACGTCGACGTTTGACAAACGTTTCACATATTTATAACATTGGAAAAGCGAGCAAACCCAGCGCAGCATGTAGTTCAGTAAATAAATAACATTTGCATGCAAACAGCGGCTCAAAGCATGATGGGACCGACAATATTTTATCTCGATCGCCAATATACAAAACCTTTTGTTTGACCCATGAATATTATTGCACCGATTGCGTCAAGCTGAAAAGAATTCAGATTTGCCGACAAACCAGTGCGGTCAGAATGGAAATGCAAATCGACGTAGATTTGTTGACAGCCGCCACAGCGTCCAACATTTTATGGATTCAATTTTAGATTTTCCTTTTTTTTTCAACAAACCAAATGGACTGAACTTTTTAAATGGTGTGAGTTAATAAAAAACCCGACACGGTCCAACATTCACGGTCTAGTTTGACATTTTTCTTTTTATTTGTAAAATTGATTTCCATTTATAACTTTATCATCACGTTTTAATTTGATTATTTTGGGTAAATTTATTCACTTACTACCCCTTTTTGCGGATGGGAAATCATCAAATAACTTCTGACACCCACCCCCGCTCCGAGGGAGTCTCAGACTTGTACTGACTAAAATCCACCCATGTTCTTTCTATTGACCTTTCACACATATTCCGGGGCCGCGGTATCTCTTTCGAACAACCCGCAACCCCGGCAGGTGGTGGCCCTGGCAGGCCCCTCTGCTTTGCTGACATCTCTTTGAGGCGCGCGTGATAAACTAACGCGTCGTCACTGGTCGGACGGATGGTGAGCTACCCATCGCTCACCGTCCACAGGCCCGCAACTACAGTGGCCGGGAGTCGTTTCGCGGGACGCCCGGGGCATATATATTAGTTTATATTACGGAACAAAATAATCAATCAAATCAACTCGATAACAAAGCGGTTTTGCTTGAAAATTCTTGCAACAAAGGTTTAGACCACCGTGGAATTCTCAATTAACTGAAAGCAACAAAAAGTAATTCCATCTTACGGAAAACAGCTGAACTGTCCGAGGAGAAACAACGAACGAAGATCATAAGAACAGAAGATAATAAAGGAAATGAAAAAACCGCAGACGCCAGCAACCGTTATTGTTCTGCGCTCCGCTCAAACAAAATCACTTTGATTTCCTTAATTCCAATCGCTTATTGAAAAGCCACAAATGAATTTCGTATAACCGAATTTTAATTCTCTACTCTTTCCTACAAAGGATATTTTAGGTTTGCTTAAGTCACCTCAAACTGCAATACATTCACATTGCGGTGATTAAAGTTTGTATGTTTTCTATGCGTTAGTTTTCTTTAGTTATATTTTCAAGTGTCGATAAAATATAACCTAAATTTAATAATTGTAAATATTTTTTTACAATATTAGTGTACTTCTAACAGTATTTCAAAAATAAATTAAAATAACTAAGTAAAATTTTAATTAACTTCAAAGTTATCAAATCTTATCCATACAAAGTTTAAACCGATTATAATATTGTATTATAATTGATTGCAATAATTCAATTAGATAATTTAATAAGGTGCTTCATCGCTTGGTCTGGACCGAGCAAACAGCTTTGTTCCGCACGTTTTTTCGTGGCGGAACTAATTAAGATAAATCCTTTTATCCTTGATCATTACTAAGCATTAGCTGCATCACTAACAAGCAGCAATCTCCTGTTTGTTCAGATGTTAACTTGGAAGCCAATTTTAACTGTTCATTTCCGCTGACAAATGATGTTAATGGACAACCGTGTTTAAAATCAGTTAAGCTACGGATGCTGTAATCCATGAAACAAAATGTTTGTGAGTTACAGTAGCTACGTTTATTTATTATAGTTTAAGTTATAAAAAAAATAAAGACTGAATTTACATGTAAAAGACCTTTGTTGATCTATTAATACCTATTCCGACAGTAAAAGTATAAAACTTTTTCGTTACTTTTTGCAATAAGAAGGAGCTTGAGGTTAAATAATATCAGCCACTCAGGTCGATGTTCAGGTAAAGCCGCGCTTGCCTGGGCTTCACTGTGGATGGGAAACCACTCATAACAGCCACCCATTATAGCTACTAAACAGTTTTGAGTAAATATTGTTACTAAAAATTAATTCTATTGTAACTATATGAGTGCAAACTCGAAATTAATTATTGAATCATAATTACCGAGTTTCCTCTCGTAAAGCACGTTTAGCCGTAAGTCACGGCTGTCATTTGTAGATCTTTGGCAGTCGTTACTGGTAGTCAGTGACCCGAAAGTCTGACAACCAGTTTTACCATGGCTTGATCTTGTTTCCTAGTACTAATTGGGTTGTTGAGGTCAGATAGACAGTCGCTCCATGTAAAATACTGGTATTCAGTTGCATCCGGAACTCCAGGACTGAAAGCCGACCCTAATATAGTTGGGAAAAAGCTAGGCAGATAACTACTTTTTGCAAAAAAACAACCCACTCAATGAGAATAGGTGAAAAGCAAAAAAAAACGACCTAATTTTTCCCGAAAATTTGAATAGTTTTAGAATTACATGGGCTATGCAATGAAATTGGTAGCCGAAGCAACTTTTTTTATTTTTGGATTGATTTTTCCCAATCCTGGGGGGCAAAAGCTTTACTTCGCGAATCCATCCACTTTTTAGGAGGTTACGACCCTTCCTACCAATTAACGGGTAAGCCGGACGCCTTGGATAAGTCGTCTCAGGATTCTCAGGGTACCAGTTTTGCGATATGTGGGTCCCATTTAACCTTAGCAAGTGCACTTCTATAAGTGACGAACTCACTATAACTCATTGTTTGTGATTTTTGTGTAGGTATATGTAAGTGAGCTGTCGTTGAAATGCCCCAAATAAATAAATAAACTATAGGTACTGGAAAAATGTTTTACAAATTTACAGAGCCTTTGTTCCGTAGTTTCGGGGAATTCAAAGCGCTTGGGCTCACAGATCTACTGCAGTGTCAAAGGCTTTCGAATGATCGCTGCAAACATTTGTGACAGGGTGGGTGCAACTATCGTTTGTGTGCACATGACAGTTAAATTGGATCTGCTACCAGCACAAAAGTATTGAAACCTTACTACCTATAACTTCTTTTATATAACTAACAGTGCAAATGGCGTCATTCAATAAAAAATCATTCATTAAAAATGTTATATAGTTTATACAAATTAAAAACTAGAAGACGCGCTAAGTAAAGGTTCACGCCTAAGTATGGGGATTTACATAGGATTTCAAATATGCTGGAATGTTTATTTCATGGTCAGTGTCAATTTGATTGACATAGATGTATGTTATTATAATTTGAATGTGTTTTGGTTTGTGCCAGTCAATTCAAAACTTTTTTGTCTACGCAAAGAGGTCTTATACGACATTTCTTTAAAAGGAAATATGAAAAAGACCATGAATTGTCAATTCAAACTAAACGTGTTTGCAAAATATCAGCTTAATCAGAACCACATCATGTTAAAAAAAAACAAACTGGGATTGTACCGAAATACAATATTTTAAGAAATACTAAAAGTTCTGTTTCTCCCAATACGGAAGAATAACTAATGACCAGTGCATATCCTAAGAAAAGTCGTGTCACACATTGACGTCACGAAACGGATCCAGGAACTGGTCAACCAAACGCAAGAATAAATAAATATCCTTTACTACACTATCAATAGAGATTTCAGATATAACAGTGAATGGTAGAATAAAGGCAAGGACAAAATACACGTCAAAAAGAAATACGTCTTATTTCAACTGCGGCGAGTAATTGGTTTTGGAATCGACCTCCTGATATTGACAAACCTGTCGCAGCCAATCGGAGATTTGAGTTATTAGTTTTTTTTTTAATACTTACAGAGCGGTAATGGAATATTTATCGCGTGGCTGCAGTTATCAATCTTCCCTTTTTAGTTTTCCTATTTTCTAAAAATAGTATGTACTTTAGTTTATTTCAGAGGTATTGTTGTAATAGAGTTAGTTCAGCATTACCTTTACACATGAACAGTACAGTCACAAACAATAACATCAGTCAATCATCAATCAGCTTTCTCGTGACAAAACGGTTTCTACTTTAAGATGAGACTTATCCTTACTAATCCTTACTAATATTATAAAAGCGAAAGTGAGTTTGTTTGTTTATTTGTTACCTCTTCACGCTTTAATGGCTAAACCGATTTTGATGAATTTTGGTACAGAGATAGTTGGGAACTGGGAGACGGACATAGGCTAACTTTTTTGAAAAAAAAGTGGGATGTGAGGGAGAAAGAGGAAAGAAAAGGGAAAACTTAGCGTTGCTATTACAAATCAATAAGGCGCAAGGGGAACTGTGTTACCCCGAATTTAACGCGAGCGAAGCCGCGGGCAAAAGCTGGTATTATATAAGCGAAAGTGAGTTTGTTTGTTTGTTACCTCTTCACGCTTTAATGGCTAAACCGATTTTGATGAATTTTAGTACAGAGATAGTTGGGAACCAGGAGACGGACATAGGATAATTTTTATTTAAAAAAAAGTGGGATATGAGGGAGAACGAGGGAAGAAAAGGGAAAACTTAGCGTTGCTATTACAAATCAATAAGGTGCAAGGGCAAAAATTGCAGGTAGCATGTACTGTGTTATTTTAACGCGAGCGAAGCCGCGGGCAAAAGCTAGTAATAATATAATAGTAACGGCCAATGGCTTGATTTCCAAGTGCCTCGACGAACATCAGTCTGTCGAAGCTCCCCTTAAGCGGTTGGAACAAGGGCCTGATTCAGAAGGCAGTACTCCTCGATACGGCCCGCATTGTAAGGAGGTTTCTGTCTCTAGAGCCCTATACCGGCAGAAACCTATTTTTTTATTTTTAAATGTTTTTTTAATATATGTTCTAAGAAGTATTTAACAATGTATAAAATCGTTTATTTTCTGTACACAACTTACTTACTGCTAGATTTACAAAAATGCATGGTCAAAAAGTTAGCTTTGTGAAAGACTGGTGCCTGAAGTAAGTTTCAGTGAAAAACTCTTACTTATTCCGTAATAGTCATCATCTGCCTAGCCTTTTCCCAACTATGTTGGGGTCGGCTTCCAGTCTAACCGGATGCAGCTGAATATCAGTATTTTACATGGAGCGACTGCCTATCTGACCTCCACAACCCAGTTAATACTGGATAATACGATACTCCTTGGTAAGACTGGTTGTCAGACTTTCGGAACACTGACTACCTGTAACGACTGTCAAAGATCTACAAATGACAGCCGGGACCAACGGCTTAACGTGCTTTCCGAGGCACGGAGGAAACTCGGTATGTAACGGGTGGTCACCCATCCACAGACCAACCTAGGCAAGCGCGGCTTAACCTAAAGATCGACCCGAGCGGCTACTATTTATTTAGCCACGAGCTCCTCCTTATTCTTATTCCGTAATAGTATGACTTCCAAAATACTATGTCATCGCTTTTTAATTTTGGTATGTGTATACTCGCTCGTGTCTATGATTCTTAGATAAACTGTAGAAACTACATTGGTACTTGCCCGGATTTGAATTCACAACCTCATGCATGAGAGCGAACCTTCAGAGGTTAGCAGCTCAAAAAAACTCCACCTTAAATCGTGCGTTTTTAGTTTCTTTATTAAACTATAATATCTAATGTTAAAGAACAACATTCAGTTTCTCATCTTACTAACTGAAAGAAAGTCTAGAAATAATTTTCGTAGTCACAAGCAATTCCCAAAATTGAACTAATTGTCTTCAACTCTCATTCGTTCCTTTTACCAGGTAATTGCGGGCATGAGATAGCAAAAATAATACCAACCCATTTGCATGTATTTGCATACTAACTGCGAATGATCTTTTAAGTTAAAACTGTAGCTTTTAACCCTCTTCGTTCCCTCCTACTTAACATTTTACTGTATGGTAGGAAAACTGAAAATGGAGAGAGAGCGGAAGGCTAAAATACAGATGGATGGATTGTGTAAGAAATAATATAAAGGAGAAAGGAGTAAATGATGCTGTGTCGTCTGACAGGGCGGAATGGCCTTTTCCCAGCTATTTCGCGGCGCTTTCGCGGCGCTGGCTTCGAATCTAACTGAATACAGCTGAATTCTAATATTTTATATGGAGCGTCTGTCTATTTGATTTAAAATTGTTCCCTCTTGCAAGACTGGTTGCCAAACTTCTTCAACTTTCCGCCACTGACTTCCAACCCAACCAAACCCAACGCCGCGACCATAGACTTAACGGGCTTTCCGACCCACGGAAACTTGGTATATTTGACTTGGTGGTCAATGTTCACCCATTTAACCTAGGCAAACGCGGCTTAACCTAAAGACATTATTTAGCCACGAGCTTGAAAAACATGCCCACAGAAGTATATTTTGGGCCTGTAGTCATTACGAAATGTTCAGCTTTAACAACTACGCTTCAATAGAATTCATTTTTGCACAGTATTAAATTACGAGTTTTTGGGTCAGATATTTTTTTATAAAATATTTTCATCAGATATTCCAATCACCGCTTACATGTAAATAACGCTTTAATTAAATCCTCTGGGATTTGTATGACGACATGAAAATATTTTTTGAAAATGTAATTGATAAAGTTTGTGATTTCCATTCGATACAGCTGTGTTTTTGTCACCCGAAGCGCCTGTTTTGTGAAGTGGTGACCTCAAGTGATATGGAACTAGGACAGGAAGATGAGCAATATCACATGTTTAGGCTTGTATCCAATAAGCTGTATATCATCTGACATGTCAATGTCAGATAGCATTCCGCGTGGTAGTGCTTTCGTCTGTGAATATAGCTGAACATAAAAATGGCCTTCCAAAAAAAAATAACGTTGTCCTACAATAGGAATTTCTCCTGTATCGTGGGTGCGTTTCATCATCTGCCTAGCCTTTTCCCAACTATGTTGGGGTCGGCTTCCAGTCTAACCAAATGCAGCTGAATATCAGTATTTTACATGGAGCGACTGCCTATCTGACCTCCACAACCCAGTTAGTACTGGACAATACTGGTTACCCCTTGTATATATACCCGATACCCCTTGGTAAGACTGGTTGTCAGACTTTCGGAACACTGACTACCTGTAACGACTGTCAAAAATCTACAAATGACAGCCGGGACCAACAGCTTAACGGGCTTTCCGAAGCACGGAGGAAACTCGGTATGTAACGGGTGGTCTGCCATCCACAGAACAACCTAGGCAAGCGCGGCTTAACCTAAAGATCGACCCGAGCGGCTGCTATTATTTAGCCACGAGCTCCTCCGGGTGCGTTTACAAACATTTAAACTCAAATACACAAACAGCCAGACCCGAAACAACTACCTGTTGATCATACAAATATTTGTTCCGTGCGGGGATTGAAACCGCGACACGCGACGCAGTAGTCAATCGCTCATCCTTTGTACCAACCGTGCCGTCTTTCCTTTTATTTATTTGTATACACATTTTTTACAGTTTTAAATATTACATACAAAAAAATTACAAATATGAGAAATAGTAGTCCGCTGGTATCGGGATCAGGGTCCAAGCTACCGGTGGTTAGGACTTCAAAGACAGGACACCTCCTCACATCACTCATTATTAATAACAACACTCACTATTATTGTGAACAACTTAACAAAGCGCAAAAAAGATCCTAACAGTGTGATTTTACAAAGCAACTTTCATTCGCTTTTCTTGCTGTGCTGCAATAATAATTGCAAAATATTTTACAACAGATAATGGTACAATAAAATTTCCTCGCCATTTTCTCCTTGCTAGCGCAAATTACGACATTACCAGAGCAAATATTATTTTAAATCTGACGGTTATATAAAAAGCTTTTAGTTTCTCGGAGTCTAAAACAATTCTTGATTCTATATAATGTGAACAAACAGGAAATGTACTATTAACGTTGTCAATGTGTTCCTAGAATTCTCGTGTAGTACGTAAGTAAACATTTCTGTAATTCAAATGATTATCTAGAATCGTGATGATATGCTCAGACTTAAGATCATTAAGTTATGCGTACCAAACCCCAGTGAAACCATTGTTGCATTGACAATGACATGGTTGTGCAAAAAATCGTCACGAATATTTTTTTTTTGTTACATTCGATTCTTGTAAATACATTGCCAACCTTGTTAGGAATATGCAATGTAATGTAAGAGTACAGCACGGTGTTAGTGATAGAAACACCGTGCCACAAATATGTTTTGCTCCTTAACTATCCAACAAAAACATAAAAAGCTGTAGCTTGTTGTCAGAATATAAATTCCTTCGAAATTGAAGTGCTACGTGACTGGCTAAAATATTCAAGATCCGATCTCAACGAAATGAGCAGTTTTATTTTGTTGGTAATAGAAAAAATCTGACCATTTCGCCCAAAAAACGATTTGCAATCTTCGAAATAGGATAACATAATTCAAAGCTTCAAGTAAATCGGATTGCTTTGGGTCGAATAAAGTTCGAACGAAAGCCAGTTTCGGTTGAGGAACGGATGAAGTGTAAGTTCATTACTTGTACGAATATTTACTAACAGTCATAGTCAATTTATTTATTGAATCACGTAATGCTTCTTATTGTTCAAAGTTCCAAAAACTGCAGCTTCAATTACAAGTCACTAACAATTTCATTAAGAACGTTATCTTGGAGAAGCACTTCGTTGCCAAACTTTCTCAAAAACTTTAGTCCACTTTTATTAGCTAATTATTTTGTGTACTTTAAAAGTTGTAATGGCCATTTATACTCTCGCACATTCAGTTAAATTCTTCCAGAAAAGTCGCTCAAGGACTATCTAATAAAAGTTTGGCAAAGAAGGTCGGAATCATTGCTCATAAAAAAAACATTTACGGCTTCGCATGTAAAGTTTGTATAGCTGTGGCTTTATCTAGGTAGAAGTATGAGGAATTCCTCCTTCCGCCCGATAGATGAAGTTGCGATATAAAACATTTTTATCAATGAAAAGTTTCAGTTGGAACAAATGACCGGCTTTGGTCCTTGAAGTTGGACTACGAGCTGTGGGAAAGTTGGACTTTTACAGCTATTATTTTTTTAAACCATCTGTGTCGGACACTTTAAAACCGTTTTACAGGTCCGCAATTGATTGTGATAAACCTTGTTATTTTGTTATTAAAAATTGTAGGCACAAATGAAAAACCCAATAAAATATGAACAGATAATTATTATCATCATCAAGATTGGCACCTGTCTTCTGTCGAATATGACTTCAAAAAGATCGTTAAAATAACATGGGCGTTACCTGCTCTAAGTGCTATATTCGTAAATTGCTGTTATTAAGCCAGGTTTTGACACGTGTTAATTTAAACATCAATGTCTCACCTCCTTACACAAACAAAGGTGGAAAAAAATGAATAGTTTCGTCACAAACCCAAAATGACGAAGTAGATAAACACTGCAATTTGCTGGTAGTAGTTGAATCACAATAATTGCGCAAACAGTGATAGGTTCGTAATTACCCGACTTACCTTCTACAATAGATCACGACTGGACTTAATCGATGTCTCAATGACGTGACCAGATTGACTAACGAAGATTTACGAAGAACGAAATAAATTATATATAGATAGATAATGAACACACAAAAGATACTAATGAAAGGTCCTTACAACGTAGATCCCTTCGGAGGATTACGGTCTGATGTTCTCCAGAAACACAACTAATGAGATTTTAGATGAAGATCTCGTTAACCCTTATATTGATTTACAAAAGCGCTATACTAACCAATCTTGAGTTATGATCGGCTTCCTAGACTCTGACTATGTTGGCATCGGTTATTAGACGTTGGCACACTGGCTAAGTGATTGGCTGTTACGCTGCGTGTCGCGGGATCGATAACCGCACGAATCAAATATTTGTATGACCTACAGGTTGTTGTTCCGGGTCTTTTTATTTTATATAACGTAAATTATAACTTTACTTAACACCACGCCTCCCGAAGGGATAGACAGAGGTGTTCCTAATATTACAGCCACATTTCGCCAGTTAAGTTTTATGTCGGATGTAATAGGGACAATTATAACAGTAAACAAAACAATCAAATATCCACATTACTAATTAAACCAGACTTTTAATACTTACTAACTGGCGCCCGCGGCTTCGCCCGCGTGATATCGAAAAGTAAGTATCCTATTCCAGACTATAATCTACCTCTGTGCCAAATTTTATTAAGATTCATTCAGCCGTTTTGACGTGAAAGAGTAACAAACATCCATACGATATAAATATCCATCCTCACAAACATTCGCATTTGTAATATTAAGTAGGATAAAGCCTCCGACTCCCCGTAACGACTGTCAAAGATCTTCTAATGACAGTCTGGTCAATTGTTTAAATATGTGGTCACCCTTCCACCGCTGACCTTAGCAATCGTTGCTTAACCTTTAAGATAGACTAGACTGTATAAAGTCTGGTTCATCATCAGTCAGTTGTGTTGCTGGGGAGTTTGTTCCGCTACTTCTTCTTCGCAGCTAAAACACTAAGAAGTGGCGAAGTATGTGCGTTTTAGGGTCTGTCTTGTGTAATGACGTTCAAAAAGTGCTGATCATCACCCTAGTTTGAATAAATGACTTTTTATTTTGATCGACTGTCTGTTATTATATAGCCAAGAGACCTCGTCAGTCTTGAATTGTGCCTACCGTGATTCAAATCTCAAACACAATGAGATTATCTGGGAGCAATCGGTCAAATCTATTATGAACCAAATGTATCGGAACATCAATCTGTACTGTCTGAAATATCGATCAAATTAACCTAATCATGGTCGTTTATTGTGTAATATGGCATCTTCGTCTCACGATTTGAGAGCAATTGTTGCAATAAAATACTGTGCAGATATTAAATTATTTTGTATTTTAACTTAAAG
The DNA here is from genome assembly GCA_905475445.1 of Ochropleura plecta. Taxonomy (NCBI): domain Eukaryota; kingdom Metazoa; phylum Arthropoda; class Insecta; order Lepidoptera; family Noctuidae; genus Ochropleura; species Ochropleura plecta. Next base: position 10,641,269 of record FR997731.1, on the reverse strand, counting down.
CCTACGTTCTTGCTCAAAGATACATGTTCAGAGATTTGCAAATTCGGACAAACTTCTGGACACCTAAGGATGGACTCGGCAAATACGGTCATGTTCGCGGGGCAGTCGTAGTCAGAAGTTGCGCAAAACAGAGAGGTTTGAAAAAGGAAAGAGGAGGTCTTTGCTCAGGAGCGAGAGACAAAGTAGGCTGCGAAAAAAAAATATGTTCAAGGTTGCTTTCGTAGGGAGACATTTTTTTTATGTTTAGCATGAGTCTTGTAGAAAATTTTGTCAAATAGTCATTGCATCATCAAAATAGTTGACTTAACTTATGAAATTCTCTTACAGGAGGGTATTATCAGAGATTAGGCAAAAACTCAAAAGCCAATCCCCACTAAATTAAAATATAAATAAATATCTTGGGACAACTCACACACGGCTATCTGATCCCAAGCTAAGCAGAGCTTGTGTTATGGTAACCAGACAACTGATATACATACTTATATAATTTATAAATACATACATATTATAGATAAATCACACCCAGACACAGAACAAACAATCATGCTCATCACACAAAGTTTGTCCTGGATGGGAATCAAACCCACGACCTCCGGCTCAGCAGTCAGGGCCACTAACCACCAGACCAACAGGCCCGTCAAATTAATATTACGACATTGTCTACAACACTGTAATAATTTGTCATTTTCACGCTCCCTATCAGTTTATAGGGTTCCGTGCCACAAAAACAAAAAGCGGAACCCTTATAGGATCACTTTGTTGTCCGTTTATTTTTAGCATCTCTCAGGTAAACCTATGAGGTTGTTAGCAGCTCAACTGGACCATCTTGTGGGTGCCTTGAGAGTAAGGCCTTCAGCGAGGTGCAAGAAATTATATACTATGCAACTGCACGCTAAAGGCACCTCCTGCGGGGTGTCTCCACTTAGGGCGTCGTCGCTGAGAGGACAGCAAAGGGACAGGCTGGATATGAGTTCAATTATTTGGGGGATGGTATACATTTACTGGCTCAGCAACGCGGGCTGGGTCGAGCAAAGGGTTGGGGGGGGGGGGCAATCCCTATCTGTTCTCCCACATTTCCTCTTATATAACATACCGAATTCCACTGGCAATATACTTGCGCCGTCGCGTTCATGGTTGGTTACATTACCATATGTGCCTATATAGCGAACACATTTGTGTCTAGGTGTATGTGAATGTATAATTACGTGTTTATGAAGGATGGGACGGTAAAAATTGCAGTTGACGTTTAAAATATTGAAAGGATATTACGACGAAAATTGCTATGAAAATTATTAAACAACATAGTTATAGTACGCTATCTTTATATGATGATTTAGATTAACCGAGGAGCACCCTTGAATATTTATTTTATCATCTTTTTTTTTTGTTATAGCGGCTACAGAAATACATCATCTGTGAAAATTTACGCTCTCTAATTATCACGGTTCATGAGATGTAGCCTGGTGACAGACGGACAGACAGACGGACTGCGGAGACTTAGTAATAGGGTCCCGTTCTACCCTTTGATACGGAACCCCAAAAAGACATATAGATTAATAAATAAATAATATAGATTCAAGTTTAGTTAAGTGCCCGTTCACTGACGATTTGTCTTTATTTGACGTTCTGTAGTTACTACATACTCTTCATTGAAAAATGCTTTAGGTTATGTACGTGTTTCCGTGTACCTGCACGAAGTAATGGACTCAGAGAAAAAGGCATTTCTTTCCATCTCCGGTCTAACAGATGCTACAAGAGTGCCTAATAGAAGAAGAATGTTAAAAAAAAAGTTGTTTTTATACGAAATAAACATTAAAAATTCCGGCCTCTTTTATTAAAAGTGGTTTGGGTTTATACCAAACAAATCAATGTGGTAAGCCCAGCATTATTTCAAGAAAACGTTTATTTTGTGTTCCCAGAATAAATCGTCTAACACGTAGGTAGAATACTCAGACAACTTGTTTCTTGTCTGTTTCGCAAGTATTTGAAATTGATGGAAGGGAATTTTATTACAATATATTTTATAGCGCCATCGAATATCTATGAATTCCAATTTCGAAATTTTAGTTTTGTTTCTCTTTTAAAACAAAATTAGAATTATTTAGAAAATCTTCAGTAATTTCAAAAAGATCAGTAATTAGAAAATCTTCGGTATGGTTCAGGTACATCTATAAAAAAAGTTGTTCTCATTCCAATAATATTTAACTTTACCTTTTCTTGTTTTTTTTTTATATACTGTATTCAGTTCTAATAATTAGTTGAGTTTTTAGAATCCACTTAGGGTATTATTTTGCAGTAATGTTTTCCACAGCGCAACTCTCTTTAAAAAGTTACATTTGTGGAAACCTAAAGTTGAAGTAAACGAACAGAATCAAACATTTCGCAGACACGGGCTTTGTATATGCTTTCACCAAAATTCAATTAGTCCCGTGAACAAAACATAAACATTTCACTGAATACGTAACGAACCAAAAAAAAGTTTAAAGTATTTTTATGATTAATGAACTAAATTCTTGAAAATGAAACATAAAACACAAAAAACAGCACCTTCCTCGCATATTTGAATACCATACGTTTTTCAGCAAAACTGGAATCCGGAAATAATCCCTCATGTACTATTATCAGAAAATCGTATATATCTTAACAGAAAACAGTAAGTCGTAATAAATATTATGGAGTAACTCCATGAAATTGCTCGTGAACGATGCTATGGTTTGAAATATTTGAATTTCAGCTTACAAAGTCGTCAATCAACCATTCTATACATCAAACTCAACGCTTTATTGTTACTGGATAGTCTTCGATTCGACAGTTCTTTAGGATGAAAAAACACGACCAACGGAAGGTTTCAAAGAAACTAACACTTAAAACACCGTCTTGATGGATGCGTTGAATAAGTAGTACATGTCCGCTTTGCACTCGAAGTTTTTGGGTCAGTTGGATATGCTACCCACTCGAGAGCACATAATGGAGCCGCAAGCCTAAGCTCTTGATAACCATCCTAGAAAGCCATTGAATGCAGTCTCTATGGCCGAAATCGGCTAGATGGCATCATCATTATCACAGGGGGCATGGTGGTATTTAAATAAAATAACTTCATATTTTGAAAAACTTGGAGTTTGAAAGTTGAAAATTTAAAAAGAGAATCGGTTTTCTTTGTATGGGCATGTGATGAGGAGAGACGAAGCCAAATAAAAAATAGTTGGATGGATTGTTTACGAAATGATATGAAGGAGAACGGAGTAAATGATGTCGTTACGTCTGACACAGGAGAATGGGAGAAGAAAACGTGTTGTGCAGACCCCAAATAGAATGGGACAAGGGCAGGAAAATGGTTTTGAAAAAGTTTTAACTTTCGCCACCAAAATATTTCCGTAGCTAAAAGGTACCCCTGGTATTGTCTAGAACAAAATAAAATCACATTGATGGGGGACCTAGTGCATTTTGGCGTCCCTTGACTTCGTGACCCTTCACGACGCCAAAGACCCTTAGAGATTTGTTACGCCATGTATAAAAGTTTTTTACTTCTTTATTGATCCACTCTTCACAATTTTATAGCTCATTATTTATTTGTCTCACGTCTGATAAATTCTCGAAGGTAATATTAAATTTTCAAAACAGTTATATAATCGTTTTTTTTTTTCATAACAGGTTTCCTTCTTATAAATTCTGAAAGCATTTACCATAAAATTCAATTTTCTCAGTTACCAGGCAGAACTTCGGCGCCGTTTCTATGCTACTTATTTCATTAAGCATACCGTGATGGACCCAAAATTCTAAGCATTCGCTACAAAAGTCTATCTCAAAGCATTATTTGAGAAATTTATACACGAAACACACCTTAATTCGCTGGAACCTAATCCGACAAAGCAAGTTTTATTTAGTCTTAAACTAGAAACGTAATTTTGTGAAATACCTGAAACAAGACTGAAAAAATTGACTTTACAATGTGATCACCGTTTAAAATTTATGGAGAAATATCTTTTTTTATATTTGCGAGCACTGAAAGTAGTATCTGGATTGCCTATAATCAAATTTATTATCCTCCTAGCGTGGTCGACAGAGCACTTCTTTTTCTTGGTATTTCAAGTGTCCCACTGTCAGCAAAGGCCTCGATTTTCTCCTTCCAAACTCTCCTTTATGTATATTGTGCGATCTCTGGCCATGCCAAACAAGATCAAATTGTCACACCAACTTTGCCGTCTCCATTTTTTTCTTATCACTTAAAAAAAATATTGATTCCCAACTTGCGACATCAATCGCTTGGTAAAAATGATGATGAAGACATTTAAAGCAAACATTAACAGAATTACCCATAAGGTATACTTATGCATGAGTACTATAACCACAGAATAAATAATAGTGCTATAACGTCGTAAGCTTTTCTGAGTACAACCATGACAGCACCTTCTGAATCATTACAATGCACAATGAATGGTAAGCTCGTCCCCACACGTTGCGCTCAATATGCTAAACAACCTGTGATTCAGGTGTCTTCGTGTCAGAGACAGGTGTGTCGTACGTATCATGCTCCTTATGCATTTGTGATGTCATTTCATCTTTCTCTGAAGACGGTTTTGGTGCATAGAACGAAGCTTCTTGTGACTTATGTTGTTCTTTGGCCTTTTATGTGGTTCTAATTATTTTCTATTGCTTAATTTCTTAGCTGAAGCGCCAACAAGAATTAAGCACGAATAAGTAATTAAAAATCTAATATTTTTTTTTTTACTTTACCCTACACTAGGATTTCTGCTGTATCGTGGGATCGTTTACAAATATTTAAACTCACATACACAAACAGCCAGACCCGAAACAACTACCTGTAGGTCATACAAATAGCTGTTCCGTGCGGGGATCGAACCCGCGATACGCAGCACGGCAGTCGATCGTTCAGCCACTGCGCCAACCGTGTCGTCAAATTGTTATTGATCTTGAGTTGTAAATATAACATTAGTCTACCACAAGAATGATTGTTTTTGGGAATCATCATCTTCCCGTAAACTTTAACTCGTTTAAGGCTTCGTTTTAATCAAAAGTTTCATAAATTCATTATTCTTCCAAAACTTTCTGTATAACTCGCTGTATTATTGGCGTAATTAGTGCATCGTAATTAAGAGGCACTATGCTCACAATGCTCTTAGGAGTAGGAATGAGTTGTCAGAGACCCTGTTTAATACTATTCGCATTAAACTACTTTCAAAGCTGTACTAGAGGATTCTGAAACACGAGATAAAACTTTGCAAACTTGATACAATCACGTTGCGCTTCTATGCATAACGACTGAGAACTGCTTACAGTTTATGGTTATTAAAACTTTTTCATAAATCACAAGAGAATCCTCCTTTGTTCGACCTAGAACATTTGTCATTGTCCATTTCCGCAAAGAAAGAAAACAAAAGCTTATTTTTTATTTCATTTAAATCCTGAGCACGTATTTCTCGCTAGGTGGCACTCGTAACCATGTGAAAACCCCATACAGAGTTGTTCCATTTTGATATTCAATTTACGAGTCACGAACTATAACGGAGCAACACAACAAAGGCTGTCCCGTCGTATTTCAAAAGAGGAGTCACGAGGCTTTTACTTTTATGGATACTTACAGGTTCAGTGAAATGGTCCCAAGGACCAGTAGCTGGTTTAAATTGACTCTACAATAAGAAAATTAAGATTTTACTGAGGGTAGTGCCCGTTTTAAAAAAAACAAGGCAATACTTAGTTGCCTCAATATTATCAGTGTCGTATAGTTTTGAGTGTTCTGGCCTGTTTAACATATATATCTCCTTAGGAGTCACGAGTAGTGCAATAGTGCTTCTTTATTAACTTACTAGCAGGCCCAGCGGTTTCACTCGCGTGGTGATAGAATATACATTATATCTTTATGTTTTGTAGCCTATGTGTTATTCTGATGTATAAGCTATATTATTGTAAAGTTCCATTAAAATCCATTCAGAAGTTTTTGCTTGAAAAAATAACAAACTTTCGAATTTATAATATTACTAGTACCTACTAGGACTAGGAAGGATAGGACTAGGACTAGGAAGTAGGATTGTTTTTGGGTTAAATCGCTTAATGCCTAATTTACAGTGTGTTTGGTCTAAAATCGCCTGATGTGAAACTATGAGGCGGCCTAGAGTGGAGCACCACCCAATTCGAACATCTCAACTGACTGAAAAATATAGCCACAATTAAGATTGGTAAGACGATAGCTGTCCATTACCGCTCGGTTGACGTATAGAACCAATATTTTCCTAGCTCACGAAGTTGCCCACGCTATGGCATACAACTTAATATGGTATAGCGGTATACCGTCGTATAAAGTTCTCTGGTAAGGTGTTATTTCTAGGTGTTTTATATTTATAGTCATCAAGTTCGTTTCGTACGAATTGATCTCATAGAACATAAATGTATACTACAGATAACGACTCACTCTACATCGTTCTCACATATTTGTATAATCTCAACATGTATGATGTAAATACGATTGTTATAATATTATAATTTAAAAGAGTGTCCATGGAGTTTCTTGCCCATCCTTCTCCATAGAGATACACGCTTTGGAATGGGTAACTACAGTACTTTCACAAGCTATAATGCCTTGTGACCGGTACTGTAGCTTTATCATTATGTAATGCTCTAATTGAAATAAATGCTTTGAGTTTTTTTTACAACTGCACAGATGATACACAAGAATGTACAGACGCCTGCAGGTCAAGCTACCCGAAACTGTAAATTTTTCCCAATGAACCTTGAACCTTATACTTTAGAAATAAAATCGAAAATCTATCAAAGAAATCTGACAGATTGTAGTAGCTTGATATGCAGGCGTCTGTACTTGGATGCAATTTAACACAAACACTTGATTTGGGTTATTTTAATTTTATCCCGGCAAAACGTTCCTACATAACTTCACGCTTGTAATCTCTGGAGGGTAAACCGAGGTATACCAAATCCCGACTTGGAAGAAACTCCTGCTGGAAAAACCCGCAAACACCGCCCGATATCCCGTCTCGATAACGACGATTAGACCAATGGAGCAGTCATTTGATAATGCATATGATAATTTCCGACCGCGAAATCAAAGACAGAAGCTAGTAAATAAACTGTCAGCTTCCTTGAATGAGTCGTGACTTAAGAAAGAAGTATTTTTCCGAGTAGGCATGAGGTAATACAAACGATGACGATATTTTTGCCATTATATAGGCTACTTCTGAATGAAAAAAATCTGAAAAACCCTTATAAAAACACTATGTTGTCCGTCTGTCTGTCAAGACCCTTTATTTTGGGAACCCGTAAAGGTATTGAGGTGAAATTAAACCCTCCTTTCGTTGGAGTTGTGAAAAAATCAACCCTTTAATTCTACGCAATCAAAAGACAAAACCGTTTATATTGCAAGTTTGTTCAGAACCCTCGCTACGCGAGTCTGATTTACACTTGGCTGGTTGTTTTTTAGTTTTATTTCTATCTGAAACGAGGAGAATCGTGTCCTTTAGAGCTTCTTCTTTAGTTCTTCTTGAACCTTTAAATAAAACCCTGTAAAACAGCTCCCACTACAGAGTTTACAAAACATTTCGTGCTAGTCGTTCGTCCATTGGCAAGTAATTAGACTTTGTAATTAGTTCCTTCAGAACGCAGACTGTGAGGCGTTTCTCACGCAACTTAATTTGCACTTGGAAAGCTAGTCTCAAAGCTTGGGGAGCTTAAATGTTATTATGCTATAATCTATCTTTGTAAATGGTGGAAATGTTTACGGTTCTCACTGAATTTTGCAATAGTCTAAGTGTATATTATCTATATTCTTTTCCCTTTTTTTAGAAAATGTTGCCCCACACTAGGATTTCTCCTGTATCGTGGATGCGTTTACAAACACTTAAACTCACATACACAAACAGCCAGACCCAAAACAACTATCTGTACGCCATACAAATATTTGTTCCGTGCGGGAGTCGAACCCGCGACACGCAGCGCAGCAGTCGATCGCTCAGCCACTGCGCCAACCGTGTCGTATATTGTGGCGAACAATAGTAATTCGTTTCATTTCTTAGGCCGCCACATAGTCAGATGACAATGTTCATGTGTATTCTATACGACTACCATGTTTAGTCCCCTCGTACGTTTGGAAAAATGTGTATACTGTGGTATACTCTCTCTTCATTCACTTTTATAGATAAGGTCATCAATCCGACACGACCGCAGATAGATAGATATCTACGGTCATGAGGCCAAGGACCAAGGACGTAACGAGCTTTTACAGACATAGTGTTATCATAACGTCAACCAACGGTAGGACTCGTCGTTTCATACTCTTCGTTAACACGAAATTTGACAGCACGGTTCACGATTGCTGCGCTGCCTGTTCGATCCCCACACGGAACAAATATATTTATGACCAACAGGTAGTTGTTTTATGTCTGGATGTTTGTGAGTTTAAATGTTTGTAAACGCACCCACGTTATAGAAGAAATTCTTAGTGTAGGGCAAGGTTTTAAAAAAGCAAAAAGCCCCATAAACAACGTTATTTTTTATCAATTTCGTCATTGTGGAGAATATTTGGCAATCCATGAATAACAAACACATCAATCAAAATAAAAACAACCTTGGTTATTTGAGATCGAAAATTAGACGATAGTCTTCAAAGCGTTACCACTCTTTTTTAATTCCCTGCATAAAATATGTTGTTAATTCTTTATATATTTCATTCGTGAAGATTACGACACGAAACTCTTATTATGCGGTCGCAACAAACAGCATCGTAAACCAGCTGTCACCACTCACCAAGTCATGACCTCCCGGAGTAAGTAATGAAAATGGAAAATATAAAAACAAACGCGTAAAATATAAAACAGGGATTAGCGACCCGACTGTGTAGCTGAAAATGGAAAATGAATCTTTTGAATGTACCCAGAAGTCGTAATGGCGAATGAGAAATGTTATTTTGGGGTATATTTTACTGGAATTACACATTAATTTTCACCATCTCGGGATATCTACAGCTCTTCTTGGGTTCTGTATCTTGGTAGCATTCTGATAAATATAAACAGGCGTATAAAGTAGGTACTTGATCATTATTCTGTAGAACTTTTCAATCTTTTTTGCGGATGTGTAATCATCAAATAACTTCTCCCACTCTGGGCGTAGCAGGAGGGAGGGAGTGTCAGACTTGTAATGACTAAAAGCCACCCATATTCCTTCTATTGCCCTTTATGTTCCGAGGCCGCGGTATCTCTTTCGAACAACCCGCCACCCCGAATTTGTCAGCCTAAGAAAAGCTTTTCTAAGTATGACTAACAAATACAAATCGTTTCTTTGTTTGAGACTACCAACAGCAAAATACAACTAAGCAAAAACAACAACAACCGCAACAGCAACTAAGAAATCTCCATTACAAATGTTCATGCTAATTTTTGTAAATTAATTTTAAAGCAGGTACATAAACTGTCAAGTCAACGCACTTTTGGTGTCACGAATTTGATTTGTACAGCCTCTTTAAGTCTTATGGTCAAAAGATATAGCTGTTTATGTTTATAGGGTACCTCATTGCGTGAGTCAAACTCGCTCTTGGCCGGATTTTCTCACCCATACACAACACACGCGAACCAAGCCGAAGGCAGCAACTAGTTAAAAATAAATAAAGCTTTAACCATTAACGCCCGGTTCCAATAAACAAAATCCGTAAGCAAGACGATTCGTTTTTTGTTTATTGGAATTTTGTCATTTTGTGTAGAAAAACACTACCGTCCTTGTAATTTATTAAGAAAGGATATCACATCATATAAATTAGACGAGCACAAAAGTTAACAAGGGTGAGTAAAAGGACATGCTAAACAAATAATGAACAATGATAAATTACTGTGAGGTTGACTCTCTGATTATATTTATGATATAGAAACATGAATGTAATATTATCATCATTGTTACATCACGCCTGTAATCCCTGAAGGATTGGGCAGAGGTGTGGCAAATTCCTATCCTTACTAATATTATAAAAGCGAAAGTGAGTTTGTTTGTTTGTTACGTCTTCACGCGTAAATGGCCAAACCGATTTAGATAGTTGGGACCCTGGAGACGGAAACAGGCTTAAAAAAAGTGAGAAAAGGGGGAGAAAAAGGGAAAAAATCTGGAGAGAATGATATTTTTTTTTCGATCTTCACGCGGGTTAAAGTTAGCGTTAGCCCAAAGTAACTATGCCACGCGAACGAAGTCGCGGGCGAAAGCTAGTTTGTAAATAAACCTACAATTCGCCAGTTATGTTAAAGTCCAATGTACTAGGGGACGACCCAATTGCACTAAATCAGGCACAAATCAAAATTTGTGGATGTGAGAAAATAGTTATAAGCTGCCACAATGGAAGTAGCTTCATTAAATATGACGGTACGATTGGTGCAGTGGCTGAGCGACTGTCGCGGTTTCGATTCCTGCACGGAACAAATATTTGTATGACTTCAGGTAGTTGTTTCGGGTGTGGCTTTTGTGAATGCGAGTTTAAATGATTATAAATGCACCCACGATACAGGAGAAATTCCTAAGGTGGGGGACATTGACAATTTGCTCACAACTTTGACTTAAAGCCTTTAAATGTTATTTTAACTCTAGTTTACCAACCTTGCAAAGCTCCCGGTATCCATCTGTCGCCGTAAGAAATTCCATTTCCTGGCTCGCTTGTGCAAACATCGTCTGCTCACGAGTTGACAGCGACCTCTTCGAGGGGTTTGCTTTCGAATGGTACACTAAACACACTATTTCATATACATTTTCTCGAGCATATATTTTTAAGGTAATTCCTATGTTGACGTAAAAGGAATTTATTTATTGTTCTACACAAAGTACATACATAATTTAAATGACACTGAACTCTACACTAGGATAACCTGTGTCGTGGGGTTCAGTCTCTTTCGTCTGTCTTTTTAGGAAAAGGTTTAGTTAAAAAAAAAAGTTTGTATATTGTTCCACTATAGTGGAAAAAAAAAGTTTGTATACTAGTATGTAAACTTCTTTTTAACTAAACCTTTTCCTAAAAATAAATTTTTAACTTAATAAAAAAAAAAAAAAAAGATTTAAATAGAGAGATTGTATTAGAATACGTGAAGATCTTTTAATGGGCTTAGACATTATATTGGGGATTAATATTTTTAATCTAAGTGTTTATTATTCACTGCATGCCGTACCTCAAAAGGAAAAGTACGGAACCGTTTTAGGATCACTTTGTTGTCCGTCTGTCAGGGTGTTTGTGAAGGCCCTTTTCCTCGAAAATGCGTTGGGATGTCTAGTTGAAATCAATAACAAAATAATGGGTCCACCCTTTATAGCAGAACTTTTTATGTCATAATTTTATTTTGCATAACAACGGATAGCATAAACTTCATTTCGCAGAAAATTGTTTGGCAGACACTCATTTATCATACATTCAAAACTCATAATTTTGTAAGTCAGAATCATCTCTTGACATAAATTTCATATCCATAATATTTAAAAAGTTGAAACATCATATCGCAGAAAGTTCATAGTCAGAATCGTCTTTTGGCATATATTTCATATCGATAATCATTAAACGGCAGAATTGTCATATCGCAGAAAAATTATAGTTAGAATCATCTTTGTCATTATTTGTTGTCATTTATTTTAATTATATTAATCTTTAAAATAATGTCATTTATTTTAGTAACTATTTAATTGAGTTTGAAATAATGTCATTTATTTTAGTTATTATTTAATTGAGTTTGAAATAATGTCATCTATTTTAGTTATTATTAATTGAGTTTGAAATAATGTCATTTATTTTAGTTATTATTTAATTGAGTTTGAAATAATGTCATTTATTACATAAGTAATTATTCTAATCTAAATAGTTCAGTTCCGGGTAACCTACTAAAAACAATCTCTTTTTTCTATTAATGCAAGTCGTTTCTGGTAGGTGGTTCGTAGGTGGTCACAGTTTTAACCTAACCTAACCTAGCCAATTCTGCCATCTGCATAGTATGCCAAATGAAATTATACCAAATAATCATCGCTCTAAATGAACATTATGCTAAACGATATTATGCGAAATTTGAACTCTGCCAATCGTAATTATACTAAATGTAATTCTGCCATCTTAAACGTATGCCATTGTAGATTCCAATTTTTCAACATTATGCGAAACGATAATTATATCAAATAATGTTTATGCATTTAAAATGTTCGTTTAAAGAAAATTATGCTAAGTGTGTTATGCCAAATAAATTTCGGAGCATCAAGATTCTGCCAGATAGAGGGAACCCCAAAAACCGTTTTTAACCTTTAAACCCCCCCCCCATCCCCTTCCCGAACTCGGATCGACCGTAATTTATTTTTCCTTTCATTTTGATCATATTCCCCTCCTTTTCTAATGGGTTTCATCCTACTGTAATTTTTTTTCACTTTTTATTAATTTTAAAGGCTTCTACCCTGGTCTACTAGAATCGAACCAACGTGGTGGAAGGAACACGCTAATCCTATTAATTATGATGAACACCGCCTTACGAGTTCATGTAGGATAGGAATCTACGTCTATAGAGCGTTTACATGCGGGAAACACGCTTTTGTTTAATAAAAATAATTTATTCTTGATTGTTTGGCGGTTTTTATGATTTTTTATACTATTGGGTGTAACATTTATTTCAAATTAGACGCGTTCTAACCGGATTGGTTAGAGGAAGCGAATAATACAGAGGACTGTTAGAAAATGAGAAAGAACTTTGCCCACTTATGCTTCTCAGAATCGATTGATATTTGATTTAGTTATTTATGCCTAGATATAAGTTTAATTAATAAAATATTGTAAAAGTTCCTACCATACGTGAAGTTAAATTCTGCAATACAATTTTATTAGTTTTAAGACATTTTGTTGCGCCCTAACAGTACTCATTAGTTATAAGCCTAGCGTGTAACTATTTGTACATTGTGCATTAAATGAAATAATAGTTTTAGAGTTTCGTACCTCAAAAGGAATATCGAGTCCCATTGGATTACTTTGCTGTCCGTCTATCTGTCTGTATGTATGTATGTCAAGACCCTCTATCACGAAAACACGTGAAGGTATCGAATTAAAATTAAAACCTGAAACTCACGTCTGCGGTTCTTTGATTGGAGGTGTGAAAAAATGAACCCTTTAAGTTTAAACAGTCAAAAGATTTGGCCGTTTATGTCGCAAGTTTGTACGGAACCCTCGGTGTGCGAGTCCGACTTACGCTTGGCCGGTTTTTTTTAAAAAAACGACTCTGAAACAAAGGACGTGAAAATTCGATCTACAAGTGGTTGTTAAATCATTTTCAACTTAGCAGGCTTAACACAATTCCATTTTCAACTTAGCAGGCTAACACAAAACAGTGGGCTAATTTGAGAACATTATTCGATTGAACAACTACATTAAATTAGGCTGTGGTAATGTATTTTACTCGGATATATTCGGGAGGATTTCAAAGATTCAATTTCGCATTCGGTTTCGTATCACAAAATGCCTAAGCTGCCTTTCCTTACGGGCGTGGGAACCGTATTGAACCTTTTTAGCGGCCTATTCTATCGTATTGTGAGGCTGAAAGGCATGTGAAGAAAGCTGTTCGTTTGAAAGTTGGATGATCCTTGTTACATAGTCTATTTTTTATTTTTGTTCGACTGGCTTTTGTTTTTAAATAAGGTAGGTAAATTGATAAAATGTAACTGAGAAATTTAAACATTATTTTTATAAGTGAAGTGCCATCTTTGTGTAATTAATTGATTAGTGTATTTTTTTCTAACCTTTATCGTCCCACTACTGGACAAAGGTCTCCCGAAATACCTTTCATTCTTTTTAATCGACTTTAAAAGAAGGAGGAGGTTCTCAATTCATCGGCTTTTTTATTTTTGTTCACCGATTACTGAAAGAAGCCTGGACCGATTTGCAAAATTCTTTTGTTTGATAGGGTATACGTCCCAGGTGGTCCCATATCAATTTTATTTATATTGCTTACGTAGTTTATGAGTTATAGGCTACTAGTGACCCGCCCAGCGGTTTCACCCGCTGCTCACCTCCTAAGAGTCACAGCGTAAATCACCATACATATAAACCTTCCTCTTGAATCACTCTATCTATTAAAAAAAACCGCATAAAAATCCGTTGCGCAGTTTCAAAGATTTAAGCATACAAAGGGACATAGGGACAGAGAAAGCGACTTTGTTTTATACTATGTAGTGATAGTGATAATGCGTTTTTAAGCTATTGCATAGCTTCTATCGCGGGCCTTGAGCGCGGGGACCGAATCCAGAAATTCCGTAACGAAAAAAAACCTGACGCTCCCCACTCCGACGGGCACGGAGGTGTGGCTTGAAGGCCGTGCATTGTCTAACGTCGTTTACACAATACGGTCAGTTATTTCAATCTCGATTCTAATGTTCTAATAGCGTGTTTGGTAGAGAATCGGATAGTCAATCGACATTACGCTGGATCAAACCCAAGGTCTTGTTTTTCTTTTTGCGACTTCTTTTCATTGGAAGTACTTTTTAAATATTTTATTTAGATTGTTTTTATTTATTGCATAAGTTGATAAAAAATGCTATGCAATAGCTTTACCGCGGCAGTCCCCGAGTGCCACACGTATTTTTTTTTCTCTATGTCTATATATGATGATCTGCTAATATTTAAGTAACAATGGAAAAAGAATACTCGATAAAAATTATGTGATATATCATTATACCATAATTAAATATGCTGAAATAAAAACCTTTCTTGGAAGTCGGTTTTCTCTGTGCTGGTTTCTCCTACCAATCTTTAAAACCGGATCTAAGTCATCATGCCAGCGTTTTCTAGATTTGTTTATAATTAAAACAAAAGTTATAGCGGTCGTATACATGCTGAGCTTTCATAGATTTCAGAGCCGAAACAAAAATAAACACATTTTTCACAGGTCTGTCTGTACTCGTATTTCACGAGTAGCACAACCTATCTGAAATTCGAATCAATCGACTCAGAATTTTCAAATAAAATTGAATACTTTTTTTTTATTTGTACAATTAAAACGTGACCTATGGCAGAAAAGGTTTATTTTACAAACACGTTGTTGTTTGAAAGGTCAATTGCTTCGATAAATTGGGTACATTATTTGTAAACGAGTTTTTTTAACACACGGATGTGTCAGGGCTTAGTTCATCGTTAAAATAAAATGTGGCAAATGCCCATTGATAATAATGTTCAATAGAACACACAAAAGTCATAGGGTCGCAAGGTGCTAAAAGCAGCAGTATTTCGTTGGTTTAACCATTATTTCTCACACATCATCATCTGCTTACCCTTTCTATTCTGGGGTCGGTTTCCAGTCTAACCGGGTTCAGCTAAATAAAATAAATAAAAATCTCCACAGCCTAGATCCACAATCCCGATAGTACTGGGTAATACGACATTTCTTGGTAAGATTGGTTGTCAGACTTACAAACCACTTACAAAACTCACTGTCAAAATTCTACAAGTGACAGCCGGGACCAACGGCTTTACTTGATTGCCGAGGCACGGGGTAAACTCTATATTTAATGGGTCATCCATCCTAGCCGCCGCAGGTGATGTGATGTGACGCCCCGGGCGTCGGGTTGTTCGAAAGAGATACCGCGGCCCCGGAACGTAAAGGGCAATAGAAGGAACATGGGTGGGTTTTAGTCAGTACAAGTCTGACACTCCCCCCTGAGTGACAAGTTATTTGATGATTTCACATCCGCAAAAAAAAAATGGGTCATCTAAGTACCAACCTAGCCAAGAGTGCCTTTACTTCAAGAACGACCCGAGCGGCAGTTATTTTTTTTGCCACGTGATTTCTCACACATACAGCCACAGAATAAACACTAACTTTCAGGGTCCTTACTTTCAGGGTCACTCTGTATAATGAAAGTAAGCTGATGGTGGTCACATCATGGCTTGGTGAATTGTCAAATAAAATTCCCCCGTTCTGGGCGGAGCAGGGGGAGTGTCAGACTTATACTGACTGAAACCCACCCATGTCCTTCTTTTGCCCTTTATGGTTCGGGACCATTTACATTTCTTTCGAACAACCTGCAACCCCGATGGCCACATCATTAGCTCATATTTTGAATCATAGAAGTTCATTGACCCACTTACGCGTGCCAGACTCTCATCTATGTCATACACTTCCAAATCAACGGAACTAATTCAAATCACATCATGAGCAATAGACAGTCCAATAGATTCCCGGCTATGTACTGCATACTATATACCTAAGTATAGATTGTGCCTTTAGCCACAATTCAGTTACGGATCATAAATCATCGTTATCAGCGACATGTTTGAGCATTGACTAATAATATCTATTGGATTGGATTTAGATAAATTGTATTGGGAATCGGAAATTGATCTGCAAAGTAGTTTCATATTTTCCTGTAAGTGTTATGTGTCAGAGAATAAAGGTTTTTTTCAATTCACCCCCTTGAAAACTGACTCCTATTGCGCTACTATTAGGTTCATAATGTGCTCAAAGCATTTCATGCTCGTGGTTTGTTTTTTTCATTTCATGATTCTGGTGTTTGATTTTTACAGATAACAATAAACAATTGTTCAGTTATTATAGTCGGCGATGATTATTTTATATTTAATGTGTCTTTAATTAGAATATCATAAGTTAAAAGAAAATTATTTACTTTTATAGATAAGTTTCATTATTTGTTGAATTCTAAATTAAAAAAAATATATTAGAATAGTTTTTTTTATATATTTGACTGTTTGGCGGCTTCATACTTTCAACCTGCAAAATCAAAGTTCGAAAAAAAAGGAAAACAAATCATAGTTTGGGCATTTGTCACTCGGCTGCAAAATACCCTCGTTGCGTCTGGGGTGTGAATTCCGACTCGATTGGATTGATTACCTTTCCACACTAGTATCAAAATGAATCATGAAATAATACCTATCCTATAGAAAACCTATCCTAGAATCTCGTAATAAAATTTAAACTATTATTGCAACCTTGCAGAATAATATAAACCACACACTGAAAGAGTCTATCAGTTTTATGAGCACTAACCCTGGACTTATGTTCCTAGACGTTAAATGGTAAGGTCAGTATCCTAATATGAAGGTGCACTAAACTTTTAATCGTTAAAAGTATATATACCTACGATTATTCCGTTTATTTGTTTGTCTAGATAGAATTTTCATGATTCAAAAACTGCATGGTCTGCATTTTTTTTAAATTTCTGTTTCGAAACGAGAACAGGGAAAATGTCTTCTAAAATTTACATTAAATAAAAATGTCAGCATTTTGTAACAAAAATACAAACATAAATTCGTGAAAATGATACACATACAGAGCGACTTTCACATTCATAATATTCTTTTTCTAAGCGTTAGGATGTCCTTCCAAATTGAAAATTGATTTAAATTTAACAACGAGTTTTCCGTAGCGTCTCTCAGCTCTTGTGTTGTGTGATCCTGATCAATCAAGCATAGGAACGTTTTTAAGTTATTCTAACTACTTAGTAAAGAATCACATCACGTCTGAAAAACAAAAGTAATTTGCGAACTTGTAATTACCCAACGCCTATGAGTAACGTAAATAGTCGTCAGGTTATTTAAACTTTCCTGAAGGTGTCAAAGTAAAGCACTAAAGTACGGAACTAAAGTAGAGAGTTTATAATTATCCCTTGACATAACTGTCTGGAGAATTCTCAACAGTACCCCAGACTTGGAGTGGAAGCACTTGAACATTATGCTGAATATTTTAATGTTAATAACGCTGCAGGCAATGGTTACTAATTTTCTACCTACTCCGGTTCTGTTAAATTTATTTATGAAGTCTAAATTCCTTGAGTTCTTTAAATGATGGATTTCTAGCGACTTCACTGTTCACTGTGTGTTCTAACTATTATTTTTCAATAAACTTCCTAGATAACTTTATCTTCTTCTCAAAATTCTGCCTCGACTGAAATTATAAAGTTTTCCCACTTGTATCGAAATGTACAATCCTTACTTCCTTATCCTTACTAATATTATAACAGCGAAAGTGACTTTGTTTGTTTGTTTGTTACCTCTTCACGCTTTAATGGCTAAACCGATTTTGATTAATTTTGGTACAGAGATAGTTGGGAACCGGGAGACGGACATGGGCTAATTTTTATTTAAAAAGAGTGGGAAATGAGGCAGAACGTAAAAAGAGACAAGGGAAAACTTAGCATTGCTATTACAAATGAATAAGGCGCAAGGGCTAAAACTGCAGGTAGCAGGTACTGTGTTATACCGAATTTAACGCGAGCGAAGCCGCGGGCAAAAGCTAGTTTTTAAATGTTCAAAAAAAAAGGACCTAACTCAAGTTACGAGACGGATAAAGCTGCTGCTGTCATGTTTGCAGCAGGCAACGCTTTTTTTACTTTTTAATAAATATCTGAGTAGACCTTCATAATATTATAATGAAACTTTATGTCCCTAAATTGTATGAAAACTTTGAATGAGCTTATAAAGAGCATACAATTGTTTTTCAAGTAGTCTTTTTATGAGGTGATTGTATTGTATTAGACTTTTTTTTAAACTTTAAGTATTTAAAGTTTCCTGAAAAACTACTTAGGTTCATACATATTATAATTAATATCATAATTATGGCAGTTATTTTATGCAAAGGTACTTTTTAATCTAGTTTATAGAACTCAGTAATAGTTTGTACTATAAACTTCAAAAGACAAGCTATACATTATAATACCCACTCGTACTGTAAGATTTAAGTTCTTACACATTGTGATGGGAAACTTTCTATTAGAACATGTACGTCGCAGTTTTTAAATTCCTAATACCTTCATGAAACGAAGTCCGGGGTAGTCATATATTGCTGGCAGCTTATAACCGCATGTCTTCAATTGTATGGCAATAGTTTTCAAGAGGTTATCTTTTTTAAATCAACTTTTCACAAGGTTCTCAATTTTGAATCAATATCAGCTACGTGATTTAATGTCGACAATTTAGCTTAATTTCATATTAGATTATCGTGGCAATAGAGAAATCGTATAAATCGACAATGTTGCGGAAATTTGCTTGCTACAATATTCTCCTACATAAATGCAATCATTTTAATCATATTTTGCGTATTAATAATAATAATTTAGTTTATTTCGGAACAATAACAAAAGAATACAGTACAACAAGTAAAACGATGTTACTACCCAAGAAATGTGCTGATGCAGTCATCAACTTAGTTCTTTCAATTCAGTCATCATTGTAACAATATGATTGGTGATTGGGTGCAAATGTTGCAAACCACCAAACTACACATACTACAACTACCTACTAGACCAAAAACCACAAACGAAACGAACGATACTTGACCAAAACAACAATTTCAACCCGATAATTTAGGATCCAAACTGTGTTATTTTGGAGAAATAAAACATTAGATGTTTTTCGGAATTTTTCTACCGGATTGTGAAAAATCCAAACTGGACAGTTTTTTTTGACAGAACGTAAGACTTTATGAACAAATGAATCTTTCGAAAACATATCAAAATATACAACCAATCACCAATCACCTGTATAAGATCGCAATTTATCTGACATCTGTACGTAGTCTTTGAAATCAGCCGTAACAATGAAATGACGTAGCCTTACCTTTGGATATTCCGCATATGATCTCATTAGACTAATTCTTAGTCAACCAACTTGAACATGACCAATTGACTTATGATAATTAGTCTTACTGTGTAGAGGATTACGCGATGATCTTACCAAGAACACGGGTTAATACTATAGAGCAAAGCTAAGTAATTGTATTGCTGACGATATAAAATGTAAGTAAAACTCATTAGTAAGCACTGAAATTATTGTTTGAATCATCGTAATGATGACATGTGTTTTATAATAAAGGCTTCCCAGTGAGTTGGAAAGTTTTGATCATTCTGTACTAGGGGTCGCAAACCGGGAAACCCAATTTCGAAAATACCGGAATACCGGGCCAAAATTAGGTCTTATTAATACCGGTATTCATTTCATAAAAACCGGGATATTCGGTATTTTCGGTTTTGGTAAAATAAATAAAAATGTTACGCGCCATTTAATTAAAATTACGCGCGCGCGAGTTTCTTCACCTTCGACAAGACTGATGATTCGGCGACAGCCGAGTAGCCGAACTTCATTCTCATTAAGGCTAAACCAAAAATTAATTTTAAATATTTCTTTTTAAAAAATAGTAGCCCACCGGTATCAGGAACAGGGTCCAAGCTACCGGCGGTCAGGGCTCCAGAGAAAGGAACCTCCTAACAATACGAGCCGTGTCCAAGAGTAGTTTCTGTATCAAGCCCTTGATCTAGCTGCCTCACGAGAGCCTTCTCAGGTATTAGCAATTAAGCCATTGGCTGTAGCGACTATTGGCACAATGATCGCTGAGTCCACATCCCACATGTCGACAACGTCGCGAGCCAAGTCAATATACTTGTTTTGTTTATCTTTTTCGGCTTTCACGAGGTTCTCGTCATATGGAACCGTTATGTCAACAAGCATTGCGCGCCGCTCTGATCGGTCCACCACCACTATACCAGGTTTATTTGCAACAATAGTCCTGTCAGTGATGATGGATCGATCCCAGTACAATGTGATATTGCCATGTTCGAGAACCGGGTCGGGCACATACCCACCACAACTCTGGTTAGCACCAGTTCTCCTTAGCCAAGGAGTGCGGGGTGAGGCCCTTGTCCACCGTAACCACATCTTGACGCATCCCCACGTCGGCTTCCAAAAAATATTCCCCGAGACTGCATAGGTATCTCGCAATTGTGGAGACTCTTGGCGTTTAAAATGCCTCGACCTCCACAACTCCGCGGGATATACAGTCTCATAACCGAAGAACGTGGCTGATGCATCCAATATGCCGTCAACAAAGTACGGACCTTCCTATCCAGGGCATCTAGTTCTGTTTGAGTTCATTTGAGTATGGCGACCGAAAGAGTACATCAAAACCGGCAATAAAGGAATAAAAGGCATTTAGTATTAGTAAATTATTGCTAAGAACTAACTGATTGATTACCAACACATATCAAATAATAAATATCAATGAAGATTTTGTTTTATTTAGAAGATAAATTGATTTAGGTACCTACTTACCATTCCTCCGGAAACTAACTTTATTATACTAAATTTGCTAACTTTAGCTTAATCCCGGAAATTTCGAAAATACCGGATTATCGGTATTGGTCTGGAGATAATACCGAAAATACCGGTTTTGCTTAAATGATTCGGTATTGCGACCCCTATTCTGTACCTTTTTATAGCACGTTAGATGAAACAACTTTAATACGTCAGAAACAGGCTTTTAAGAAATAATAGTAGACTAAGGCCTAATTTGACGCAGCCTGCCAGGGCCACCGCCATGATAGGGGGTTGTTCAAAAGAGATAGGTACTGCGGCCTCGGATCATAAAGGGCAAAAGAAGGAACATGAATGAGTTTTAGTCAGTAAAAGTCTGACAGTCCCCCCTGCTCCGCCTAGAGCGCGAGAAGTTATTTGATAATTTCCAATCCGCGAAAAGCTCAGCATAGGGTATAGTTAATAATTGGAAAAATAGACCGCATGCGTAATAAATAAAGCTTAAAATGTAATAGACTAGCATAAATGGTTAATCCAATCACACTCACATGACCAATAAACCCTACATAAAAATTAAATGAAACCCACAGAATAAAGCTGGCGAGCGGGGTCTATTCATCGTTCGTTCATTCGGCTTTTGTTTCCCAATGTTCGTTCGTTCGTTCGAACCACTCACTCGCTGCAACTGAGTGCACATGCATGTTTCAAATTGTACACGCCAATGCTAGCTCAAATGTGGAGAAGATTTACGAAGCAACCCACAGCTATCTTTATGAATTTGTCAATAATTCTACTCATCTTGAACGAATAAGTCGTTCTTTTTTTGTTCTATTCTCTTTCTTATGTCAAAATTAACGTGTGTCAGTTTTGAGATTATAATTAGAAAAATATATTAGACACAGTGTTCTGTCTCATAAATTGTTCTTATTCACTTACTATGTACCCCTCTCTTTTACGCGGGTAGAAAAGTTCACCTGTATGGTTATTAGCTTTTAGGCAGTTCAGTTGGGGCAGAAGATTATTATCGCTGATATCGATTTAGCAGTAGACGTTGTTCTGACCCAATATATTCTACATAAATATTCTAATATACAGTATCTGACTTGGCTTATCATAACTTGGTGATGTTAAGCCAAATCAGAGGCCCGTGGGCGACATTAAAACACGGACACCAGGTTAGGCACTAACCACACAATAAACAAAATTATAAACTTCGCAACTTCTGTAATTTTTACGTCACCAAGCGCATTCCCAGGGATTATTTTGATAATCTGCAGACGTTTTCCGGATACTTTTTCGTCCTTTGTTGTAGCTTCAACGTTTCAAAGTTCTCAAATCTTTTCTCCCGAAACTTTGGTAGGTATTTCATTTTTAATAATGTGAGTTTTTTCTCTTTGTTTCAGCGAGTACGAATTTAGTAGGCAAGTTTACCCAGAGCGTCCGTCGTATCGTACAAGATGTCAAGGATGAAGGCACTTCCAGTAAGTACTCGACATTTATTTATTATCTTGACCAGTTTTATTTGATTGCTATCAATCAATTCGTCTCTATTGTCTGGATATGACTGCAGTGATTTTATCTCAGAATCATAAAATAAATATTTATTTACGAGCATAGTTTTGTAGTAATTATTACAAAATGGCGGACCTTTTTTGTAACGGAACAAATTCTTGATAAAGGTTATTATCACTTATCAAATGCAAGGCGTAGATGTAAAGCAAAGTTATTATGGTGATAATATTGGTATGGTATGTGTGCCGTTGTCAACGATGCTGCCAATCATCAATTTTCCTGCCCTTGTACAGACGCCTGCAGGTCAAGCTACCCGAAACTGTCAATTTTTCCCAATGAACCTTGAACCTTATACTTTAGAAATAAAGTCGAAAATCTATCAAAAAATCTGACAGATTGTAGTAGTTTGATGTGCAGGCGTCTGTACCATTCTATTTGGGGTCAGTGCAACACGTTTTCTTCTTCCATTCTCCCCTGTTAGACGTCATGGTATCATTTACTCCTTCATATCATTCCTTACACAATCCATCCATCTTTTCTTTAACCTTCGTCTCCCTCTCATCCATCAACATTCGTATCTATAACATTCTTTTAGTCACATATCCTGGCAATGCCGAAGTGAAACGGAAGAACATCTTAAAAAGTTATATTATTAACTAAAATATCCTTCTCATTATTATACCAATGAAGTAAAAGTAGTAGCCTAACACCATCAAAGTTATAAGACGATTATGAATATGGAGGGTAGTTCCACTAGACGCGAAAGCAAAGGCGGGTAGGAGAAGATTAGTATCGTAGCCGAGCGGAATGTTAAGAGGCTGGCTAGCCCGTCCGGTCATTGATTTGTGTAGCCGGTAGCCTCGACTAGCGAGGACGTTTCCAATTTGTTATGGTAGCCATTTGTCTCTTGCAAAACATTTGATGGAGGTACAAGTAGTACGAATTGTGGTAATACCACTAGGTAACAAATAAACCACTAAAATGTGTGTTTCAAATGTAAATAATCGCAATAGTTTGTCTGAAATTAGGTTTAGTATTCATAAAATGAATTTACGCATGCCATATACTTTATATTAAAACGTTTTAGTGGTAACAATAAAATTATATTACTCTGTACAAAACAACAACCGACAGTGTACTTAATTCAATGGAATTAACAATTAATTTTAACGTTATTTGCAGATTCGTTAAATATTAATCTATTGAAATATGTTTGTTATTAATTCATTTATGATAACTGCTCAATATGTTTTCAATTAAAAGCAGCAATGGCATGTCTATTTGAACATTGCGTGCAAATGTGATTAATACATCTCCATAATGTCCATTCACTGGATTAACAATATGTCGATATTGTAACTGTGGATCAACATGGTATATTCTTTATTGTTTATGTTCTTTCTTTTTTTATGAAATTTTCATATCATAGTTTTAATTGCCATTGCGTCTTCGAGTAATCGGAGATCGTACATAAAAAGATTCCGACGAGTTTTCTTAGGGTAGGGAACGATATTTATGTCCCTCATTAAATATCACTTCACTTAAAGTAGTATCAATCAGGCTTCGATCAATTTTAATGAAAATAGGATGCTTGGTATTAATGCAAATCCCGAAAAAGATTTAACCCTAATTTCTTTCTACCAGGCGGGCAGACGAAAGAGGAGGTGATAGAAACCAACGAGCGTCTGCGAGGAGTGCGCGTGCGTCTTGACGAGAACTATGACACGGCGAAGAAGGCGCTTGTCACGCTCATGGCTCGCTACTCCGAGTCTAAGACCCAGAGGAATGTGTTCACCAGATACGCAATGCTCAAGGCTATGATAAAGGTATGTTTAAATTAAGAACCATATTTATTTCCCTACCTGATTTTAGTCTTAGATGTTGTCCTAACACAAGTAGAGGGTTTTCTTTTCCCACTCTCCTCGATTCGAAACAGCAAGTGCAGCATTTCTGACATCTTTTTGCTTATTCTTTTTGGGTGTGATTTATCTATAATATGTATGTATTTATAAATTATATAAGTATGTATATCAGTTGTCTGGTTACCATAACACAAGCTCTGCTTAGCTTGGGATCAGATAGCCGTGTGTGACTTGTCCCAAGATATTTATTTATTTTATTTATTTATTTTAATAGCCATGATTTTTATAGGGGGATAATTTAGTTTGGCAAAAAATATGACCCAAATGTACTGGATTCTGAACTGCAATGTTCATATTTCTTTTTAAAAGTTTTGGAAAGCATTGAAGGCTTAATTAGGGCTCAACTCCTGCACCTTTGGGAACTAACTAGTAGGTAGGTAAGTAGTTACCATAAGTGCGCTATTGATACTATAACATTTTATGTCTTCATCAACCTGAGAGCAATAAATTGCTCCGTGCAGCTCATCACTCTCGATCATTGCGAAGGCCAACACGATCGGGTTGTTTGTCTTTATTTTTGTTCAATCCGACAATGCAGTTAGTCGCAGATGGCTTTTACTGCTTCACCGGACAGGTGTGAGTGCAAGCTTTCAGCCGGAATAAATACGTGTATTGGAATATCGATGACCCGAAATACTTCGTTAGCCAAGGTATTGTAGGCTTTTTGTCATCTGTGTTAAGGATCAAAAACACTTATGTCGAATCAATGCCCATCATAATTACCTGCATACAGTGAACATAAATGCTACAATTATTTAAGTACTTATTTGGGTACTTTCATAATTTATTATTGTACTTACTAAAGAACGTTTTCTGTCCATTAGGAACAAGTTTATGTGAAACTGTAAAAGCACCAAAAGACGATAAAAAATTAAAGGTGGATAATAATTAATATTTTTCGTCATCATCATCGGCTTAGAATTTTGCCAACTTATTCGGGACAGGTCAGTTTCTGGTATAAAAGAATTCAGCTGTATACTATTATTTTACATGGAGCTGCTTATTTGACCTCTAACTAGTTAGTAGTTTCGTCGCTCCTAGACAATTTTGCAATGACTAATGACCTCGCCAAAATACACAAACTACATCTAGATAAACAATTACCTCGCAAAATGTATTACTAGAATACTTGGCTAACTAGATCTATCTAGGCAATCTAGCAACAGAATTAGTTTGAGACCAACAACTAAACGAAGTTAAACTAAGGGTAGGCCGCTTTGGGATTAATTCTGGCAATATAACTACAATCGTATCTACATGACATACAAATACCTCGTGTCTTAAGTATGCTTTGGAGGTCCCATTCCTCAGTTATGTTAAGAGGTTACGATGACATAATATAAGCGATTAAGTACAATAACTTATTAAATTACATTGTGCAGTGTGAGCATTGGAGGAAACAAGGTCAGGTGTTGGAGCACCATTAATTTAATTTGAACCGGATTCACCTGTGTGGCATGTCGAGTTTAGAAATCGCTTTTAAGCATTATACGTTATGTCTGTATAGTCTATATGACAGTCTCCTTTCAAATCTTGACCTAACATAAAGCCACTGATTTGAAGTTGTAGTTAATATACCTTACAAATCCTGATGATTCATGCGCTTTCAGAAAAATTTCTCCTACACGCTATACTTCTTTCGATTTGGAATTTGTTTGAGGGAAGAGCAGAAGCATTTGTTTATCCTTCTATATAATATTATTAATGCGAATGTTTGTGAGGATAGATGGATGGATGGATGTATGGATGTTTGTTACTCTTTCACGTCAAAACGGCTGAACGGATCTTGATGAAATTTGGCACAGAGGTAGATTATAGTCTGGAATAACACATATATATATAGATACTATTTTTTCGATCATCACGCGGGCGAAGACGCGGGCGGTTAATAAAACACGCGTCCATCAAACAATCAGTGGAGACGTGGATACCATACCATCGGTTCTTCACGATTTTACAAGAGAGGAAAATAACACATTAAAACAAAAATAAATTAAAATATATTAATTCGAGACATATCATGCGAAAACAAGACGTGAGACGGCTAATTGTGCCAGTACAAGTATAATTTATGAAATGAATGCGCAACAAGTCGTACATTTGAATTCAATGCACTTTGAAATTATGCCGCGACTCATTTAAATAGCTGGGAAGGGCAAGACCGGCTTATACACGAAGGGGCTAGACGTTTGCGGGTTGTTCGAAAGAGATACAAAGTCATAGGTGGGTTTTAGTCAGTTAAGGTCTGACACTCCCACCGGCTCCGCCTAGAGCGAGGAAAGTTATTTATTGACTTCCCATCTGCAAAAAATAGACGTTTACATTTATTCTGGTTGTTTTTAATAGGTAAATATAAACATGACATCACATAACATCACGCCTGTAAGCCTCGAAGTGTTAGGCAGAGTGTAACGTACCTACCTGTGATGTTTAAGTCCCATGTAATTAGGGAGCGAGTGTTTGGAAGCCATTAACTGGACGCAAATACATCCTATGGACTCTGTGGCTGCTACTGCGGAATTCCTGATGGAAATATCTTAAGTAAATATAACAGACGCAGCGGTGTGTACTATAAAACGTGTAAAAAGAAGCAATATCATTTAAGGGGCATACAGGTGACAAGCAGTCTTTGTGCATGTTCTCAGGTTCTGAAACAATTTACTTTTAGATAAAAAGTCATTTTTCTTTTTTTTTACGAACTCCCTGCGACAACCCTATAATTAGCTAAGAGCTTTTAATTTCCCAGTTTGTTTAATTAGGTAGGTAATCTCTACATCTAGTAAGTAGTAAGTTATTCCAGTAGGTAGGTAATAACTTTAGGAAAAAGTGTTTCATGTAACCAGCGCTTTCGTATTTAATATCGTTAGCACCTTCTATCGTCGGCCATTGACCTGAACGCCTAGGGTCGTAACAGTAAAGTAAAAAGAAACAAAAAAATGAATCATTTGATTTTAATTATGATTCCTTAAAAGTGTATAGTTTACATGATATATGGGCCTACCTATAAGTAATTACTGCTCCTATTTTTACATGTTGTATATATTATTGTATTCTAGGTACACTTCTGCCAAACCTCACGGGCGTGATGTTATGAAAATGTTATAATTTATGCTTATTGTTGTAGGTGTATTTTCTTACTAGCTTTTGCCCGCGGCATCGCTCGCGTTAAATTCGGGGTACATATCACAGTTCACCTTTCCTGATTTGCAGGTATTTTTCATTGGTAACAAAGAGTATGTGTACCGATTTTTAGCTTCCTACCTTGAAAACTGCGAAAAGTCCCATATAAAATTGCATTCCCTCTTTTGAGTGGTTGGGGGGCAGATTTTCAAAAAAAGTGATGTGCTATGTTATTGTTAGTGACAAATAGTCCGCATACCAATTTTTAGCTTCCTACCTTGAAAATTGTGAAATGCACTGTACAAACTTCCACCCCTTATTTTAAGAAAGTGGGGGTTAGAAAGAGACAAAAAGTAGCCTATGTACGTCTCCAGGGTCCCAACTATCTCTGTACCAAAATTCGTAAAAATCGTTTATGCCAGTTAGGCGTGAAGACGTAACAAACAAACAATCTCACTTTCGCTTTTATAATATTAGTATATTATAAAGATATATTACGGACACAAGTTGGAATGTAGGTATACAATACACCACGAATTAATGGTTCACCCTTGTTTGGTCGAACAATGTTTCGTCGAAAATCACTTCGGCGAATTTTAGTTGCAATAAAGTCATTTCGTAGAATTATTCATTTGACCGAATAATTCATTGGTAAATTTTTATTTTGCATAATTATTTATTTGAACCAATTTCATTTGAACAAATTTCATTTCACCGAATTTTCAAATGCACTGATTTTATGCATATATTCTTTTGACCTAAAATTCATGTTTAATGGGCACAGTTCTAGCCTAACTCAAATGGCACTTAACCAAACCTTAAAATATTCTTTGCATGGTCGAGGGTGGGCTTGGTCGACGGAGCCCCGCTTCGCGGGGCTCCTACTTCTGGGTGGTTTATAAAAAAATAACCACGAAGGGGATAGCGGGGTCTATTCGCTCGCTTCGCTCGCTTACACGACCCCGCCATCCCCTTCTAACCTAACCTATCCGAGTCGGGGTGCCCTAAAGTCCAGATTGCATCCAGTTTCTCCTGGTAACAATAGTTGAGGGTGGCAGAGATTATGAAAATTATAGTAAATGAATAATATGCTAAATGAATATAACATTACATCAAATGAACATTATACCTTTTGATCATTAGCACAAATGTTGTTATAACAAATAAATATTCGACGAACTGAAAATTCTGTCAAACGATATTATACTAAGTGATGATTTTCTTAAACGTTGTTCGATTTAGTAATATTGTATCAAACGTTGTTCGACCAAACAAGGGTGAACCCGAATTAATAACCACAAGACCTCCCGTGTGGTCTCTAGGACCATGAAACTGACTTATGATCTGATACACAACAGGAGGTCTTGCGTTTATTATGTTTCATCCTGTTTAGACATATGAGATTCACCACAAAGGTACAGTCACTAAAGGAGATAGTAACCAGGCTCGTCGGAAATAGTTGTTTTTTTTTTCTTAAAAAAACAATGCACGTATTAAACACAAATTTCATTTATTTAATTTACTGTTTGTTTTCTACAACAAAAAAACTTAACTTCATTCGAATTTTTAAATGTCAACTGTATCCAACGAGGCTGGTTATGGTTACTAACCTCCCTTGCTGACTGTACATTATTAAATAAGCAGTTGGTGTGCCCAGCATGCCTTGCAATGCACCTTTTCTATCTTACTAACTAACGTCTAACGTACCCTACCCTACGTAGCCTACGGAGGAAAAAATAAGTAGGTAACTTATTCTTTCCTTTCTTAAGAACCTCCTCCTGACAATAACAAACACTACGAAAATAAGAATTAGCGAAAGTGGACCAGCTGTACACGCGTAATTCTTTGAGCAAGGGAAATAGGGGTTCATTTTATACACATAGATAAGGTAAATCACACTAGCCAACATTGTGCAATACACTTAAATTACCTACTTCGATTGATGATGCTTGAAATCGTAGCGTGTAACGTAATGCCCGAATCATTGTGTTTACATCCAATGGTTTACAGAAAACATTCTGATCAGGGTGAGCTAACAAGCCGGGTGTGTGTCGCACACGCACACAAATATACACACACATATATATATACGTGCAATTCTTACACATCTAGAGCTTTGCTTATATTTTTTCTTCTTCTTTTTCATTGTTAAGATACCACTTAAGAGAAGAGAGACGCAATTCCGACACTAGTACTTTTGTAACTTATTGGGGCTGTCTCAATTTATGTATGAGAGAATGTTTTTTTTTTAATTTTACCCCTCGAGTTGTTAAAATATATATGCCATACCATTAGTTTTTTAACAAATAAAATACTAAGTTTTTCTGGCTTCTAATGGATTAAAACTGTGACTCAAGAAATGTCTAGCGCACCTAATGTTCTCAAGTAAGAGCACATGCCACTTGCTCATAAAAATTCAGCAGGGATCACTGGAACTATTTGTCACCGATGCTTGTTTAAACTTGCAGCAGACGTTAACCTTCTACACACTGTTTATACTCAACAACAAAGCAACCCGCATTGGGAACTTAGCGTGTTCAATGTTGGTAAATTTTACTTGCAAAAGGTATAACCATACAGAGTCACATTGTTGTAGCTTTACAATAACATACCGAGTTTCCTCCGTGCCTCGGAAAGCACGTTAAGCTGTTGCTCCCGGCTGTCATTTATAGATCTTTGACAGACGGACAGATAGTCAGTGACACGAAAGTCTGACCTGGTCTGTCTTCATAACCCAGTTTTAGCCATTTAAATACTGGTTATTCCGGCACATCCGGTTAGACTGGAAGCTGGCCCCTAACATAGTTAAGATAAGGGGCAGGCGATGATTAAGGTGAAATAGACTATCTTTTTACATAAAGCTACAATTAACATACCTAGGCATCTTTGAATACTCTTGATACTTGTGACCGGTTCCACTAATTGGCGTTGAAATCTAACAAAAAGGTTTTATGTGGGCAATAATTTGGATCCGACTACATAAAAACACATTACATTTCATCATACCTATCTATGTTCAACACCAAATAAAAAGAAATCATAAAGACATAAACCGTACCTTGCAAAAAATAAATACCATTTTACGATATAATTCCGCTCCCAAATTATTTATAACGCTATTCTCGTTGCCATTTGTTAGCTTTCGTAGGTGACTGAACAAGCAGGATTCCGTAGAATGTCGTTGTGAGCCCGCCAAGTTAAATTACACGGTCCTCCTTGCAACTGGGGCTATTGTATAATTGCGTTTAGGAATTACCACCCCGCTTCTGTGTTCGTCTTCATTATTTAAAGCTTTGCCCGGATTTAGAATGGGTTTTTAAGGAATTAATTGAATTGTCATTCTCTTGTGGTTGTTTTTGTTAACGTAACACACATAATTAGCCTTTAAATTTCACTCTGTACTGACTTGTCTGTGTGAGGTCGGTCCACGGATCCAAAAGATTATTATTTACTAGCTTTTGTCCGCGGCTTCGCTCGCGTTAAATTCGGGGTAACACAGTTCCCCTTGCGCCTTATTGATTTGTAATAGCAACGCTAAGTTTTCCCTTTTTTTCCCTCTTTCTCCCTCACATCCCACTTTTTTTAAAAAATAGCATATGTCCGTCTCCTGGTTCCCAACTATGTCTGTACCAAAATTCATCAAAATCGGTTTAGCCATTAAAGCGTGAAGAGGTAACAAACAAATAAACAAACTCACTTTCACTTTTATAATATTAGTAAGGATTGATTTTTACAAACATACATGTCTCAATACAATCTCTCCTATCGCTGGTCTGATGGAAGAGATTTCTTAATGAAATGAGCGGTATCTTTGTGTTTTTGTGTCTGTACGTTATTCTGGGTATTTTGTGTGTACATAAGAAAGGAAAGCGATGCAGAACATCATGTTGGTGTTTCCCCAGCATTGCATTTTACAACCGATGACGAAATGCAAGCAGGTTCTCATGATTACGAGAAACAAGAGCGGTATCCGGTGATTCAACTTGACCTAATATTATAATAAGGTAAAGTTTGTGAGCTTGTATGGGGTAATCTCTGGATCTACCGAACCGAATAAAAATCCTTTTAATAAGAAGACACGTTGTGCACTGCGAGCGAAGGGGCTAAGCAGTAGGATAAGTGACTACGGGAACGTGGGTGAAACCGCGCGAGGAAGCTAGTAAATAAATAAATAGATAAACTCACGCCTTCTTCCTTCGTAGATGTTATGATCCTCTTTTTATTAGAGACGGAGAATCAAATCAAATAACTTCAGAAGTACATACAAGCACCTGATCTTTATTTATTTTCATTTCTTTAAAAACTTTTTGACCCTTTTGCCCTTGTCGTAATTCTGGTTCTAGGTCGATAAAATACTTTTTAAACAAATTAACTCAGTAATCGTGAAGGACCCGGCAAAATTGATTTGTTGTCTCCTTTTCTCAAACAACACAACATAATCGAAAACTTTTCCGTTCTATAATTATTACGGACAACCATAATTGGGTGAAAAACATTGTAACTGAATTAGCAATATCGCTGAAAACGTGCCAGCCGAAATTCAGCCTTATTATACATGTCACGTACCTTCGTACTTACATCCAACAAACCTTGCAGATAGGGCTGTGCCGTTGAATTTCAAGGGTCAAATACATTTTGTGTGGCTCAAATGTGAAATAAGAAACATACTTCAAAGATTGCACTACTTCAGACTTTTATTTGAATATTAATTTATGTACTAGCACAAAAGGAGAGAAGCCCTATATCCAGGAGTGGGTAAAATAAGGCTGATGATATACAGTTTTTTTTCTCTTTTTCTGTCCCACTGCCAATTCCTTCCACGAACTTATCTCTCCACCTCAAACCAGCCCTCGCGGTACGCATCTAAGTCGTCTCGCCTCCACTTTCGCTGTCCATCTTTTGGCACCCATTGTGTAGATACTTTTCAATCGCCCAATCCCAATTCAGCCTACAAAATTTTGTTGTTTTTTTTCACATGAAATGTAGAAATTATTGTGTATATACTTAAATAAGGTTTTTTTTTAATTAAAATTAACTGGCATTGAATTTACCTTGGAAGTTCCTTATTATAGCTAATAGGATGAGAAAATATATTTAAAAAAGGGCAAAGAGTACAGGTCAAACAAATTAAAACAATTCTTAAATGATAATACGACGGTACATCTAAACAGAAGAGATATTTGCTGGCTTGTAGGTCTGTCTTGCTGCTGCTGCTTGTTTTCGTCTAAACTAAGTTATCACAGTTATAAAAAACTAACGCGTGATATCGAAAATATCCTATGTGTTAAACTATAATATACCTCCGCCAAATTACCGCCAAATTTTATCAAGATGACGATTCGTTTTGACGTGAAAGAGTAACAAACGTCCATACATCCATCCATCTATCCTTACAAACATTCGCATTTATAATATTAGTAGGAAGTAGAATTTAAGGCAGTATTTGTCAGCCAGTATTGAGCCACTTTCTAGAGATCTGTTACAGTCAGAAGGCGACGCAGACCTCGTACAAGCTGGCGGGATGAGCTGGCTAAAACTGGCCCTGGATTTACCAACTGGAAGTTATAGGAAGAGGCCTTTGCCCAGCAGAGCAGAGGGATCACGCTAGCAGTAACAGTATTTGTGAACTAACATTCTAAACGAATGAATTGAAAAGCCAAAATGCTAATAACTCTTCGATATCGTTTTTAAACCTCAATAGTTGAAGAGCTTTTCCGATTCGTGGGCGTGCTGGAAAATTACCCGAAAGCTCAGTAGCTTATCAACAGGTGTTAGTCTTTTTTAGATTTCAAACGCTTTGTAGGAATCTCTATGTGATTTTTTTATTTAATTTAACTTACTTTTAAGTTACTGACCACACAATGGCCTTAAATTTTTGCTATCATTTGGCTATCCTATTCTATAAACAACGTTGCCCCACACAGGAATTTCTCTTGTATCGTGGGTGCGTTTACAAATATTTAAACTCACAAAAAAAAACATATTATTCCGTAGCGTTACAAGCACCGTTAACCATAAGCTTAGCTGAAGTGCATAAAACTAATCACGAACATATTTCAAATAACCCAAATTAGTAGACTCAGCGATCATTGTCCCGAATTTAGTCGTATAGTGTCAATGGCTTAATTGCCAAGAGCCTCGACCACTACTTAAGGAGGCTCTTGTTAGGCAGCTGGATCAAGGGCTTGATACAGAAAGCGGTACTCTTGGACATTGGAAGTTTCATTCTCTGGAGCCCTGACGGCCGGTAGCGTAGACCCTGTTCCCGATATCGGTGGGCTACTATTTTTTTGTATATTTAATGTATATTTTAAGAAGAAAATTGTAAAAATGAAAATATATGTGTAATAATTAATAAACGACGTAATACTCAGATTACGTAAGGTTTAATAAACCTAAACAGTAGCTCCTGTGTGTATTGGAATCGAAATTAAATCTCGTTTTACTGCTATATTGAACGAATAGAATCGTATAACGAACGAGGATAATTCTGATAAAGGAATTTAATATTTTCGTTCGAGCTTTGAACAAAGATAACATCACGACTGTAAACCCTGCAGGGTGAGGCAGAGGTGTACCTAATAGTATCCCTCGCCAGTTATGTTAAGGACCCGTTTAAAAGGGAGTGAACCTATTGCCATCAACTGGGATCTGGATGCAGACTACTAGGAACTACAGATACTAGGAATTTCTGATGGAAAACCCAATAACACTGCCCGACCCGGGAATCGAAACCTAGGACTTTTTGCTGAGCAGTCGCGCTTGCAACAACTAGACCAACAAAGCAATCTCTGAACTAAGAAAATATCTGTTAATTCTAAGAGCCGCGCCCAGCTTTACTGAAACCAAGAAGAAAGAGGGCTTTGATTTTCCAGCGAAATGTAAATTCATATTTATATTTCAGGTTATTTTAGCATTTAAATTGAGCTAGTTCGTCCTTATCTCCGAAATAAATCGCATTCTATTCCGAAATTTTCATAATTGAACAGCTCCACCGCACCGTTTAGCACCGCGTTTAGTTTCTGATAGAACTTACAATAACAGTCGTGACCTCTTTTCTGAACAATAGAATCTTTGACTTGCTTTAATAAAGCCACAATCCACGACGAATTGAATCACGAAGCCATCAATCATTACTTGGACATCACGATTTTATATCTACCACTGCATGTAGAACCGCTTTATGAACTCAATAACCAAGCAAAAATATACGCAGACCCTCGAATTTATACACCGGGCGGGTCGTAACTCAAAGTGAAAGCTCTAACAATAGGAATGGAGATACCGAGGGAACAACTGAAGGCAATCTTCAGGTAATAACTTTCTTCTACCAATTTATTTTTATAGCGATTTTAGGGTTCAAGTACGTTTAATTTTGTTCAGTCGTACTAAATCAGACGGTGGGTTTTTATTTCAGGAAAGAAAGAAAGAATTTGACAGCACTGTATGCAAGGAACACGATGGCAAATTATAAGACTTGTGATTGTTTGCGCGGTGATTGTAATTTTCAATGGCACAGCTAATGTAATTGACTTCCGTACATTTGCAGTGCACTTTACTTGATAACTCCTCAGTTCTCAATTTAATCAAACAACACTTCTCGTTTGTATGTTGACAGGGAAATAATATGCATAAGCTACGTAAGCAGAGCAATCTCCGCCATCATAACGTTGTACCACGTCGTCACGAAGTTCTCTCATAAATATTCAGTTTGTTCCTAGATGTGAGCTTTACCTACTTAGCTACTGTGTTCTTTTCGGTTTGCTGTTTGGATCTAGTACTTTTAAGATATTTTATTTTGTTAATAAAATAAATAATTATTAGGAACGCAGAAGTTTATAAAACAAGTTAAGGACTTATGAGCCACCTTCAGAATTATAAAAGTAGGTAATGAAATTTATTATTTTCTGTAACAATAGACTTAACGTTAACTTCGAAACAGTGTATAATAGGGTAGTTTCCAGGGTCGAAGTAATTACATTCTATTTAGTCCGTCTTTTAGATTATTCAAAAATAAGGAACTATTTTACTTTAAGGAACTATTTTACTAACTGCAATTAAGTTTGTAACCACATTTTTTATGCGTTTTGAAATTTAAAGATTTGATTCTCCAAGGGACCGCAGACCACAGTATTTGGTATTACACACATCAAAAGTGTCTAGGGATCAAGCATTTTTATGCGGATTTCTTCAGATTGAGATGTGGCTTTGTAATAAATTTATGATTTTATAAATTTATATGGATCCTTTTTGGTGCATTTCATAATTTGAATCAGGAACTCTCAATCAAATTCGAGTAAAAGATGAAAATAAGCTGTCAATATTTTCCCTATAAAAACATACAACGCATTGAAGACATTATTAGTGCTACTGTTTCCCTACTACTGATTAAAACCAACGTTATTATGGAGCGGCGACGTCATTTAAGCAGGGAAGAAATGCTCAGAGCCGTGGGAATGATAGAAGCTGGTTCCCGGCAACGTACTGTAGCTTTAGCTCTGAATACAAGTCAGAGTGTTATCAGTCGACTTTGGACACGTTACCGAAGCACTGGTACCGTGGCTGAGCGCCATGGAGGACGGTATCGCTGCACCACACGGAGACAAGACCGATACATTCAAATCTTAACTCGAAGAGCTCCAACAATAACCGCCATGATTTTAGCCGTGAGGCTTCATCACTCTTCAGGGAACTTAATTAGCGACCAAACAGTCAGAAACCGCTTGCATGAAGTGCTCCCTTCCACCGGCTTCATAAGGTTCATAATTCATTTGTAGGGCTTGGTATAACTTTTTATAACAAGCTACCTGCTTCTTTTCTAGATTTGCCATTTAATGCATTTAAAGCTAAAGTAAAATCTAACCTTTGTTTAAAAGCTTACTATTCCATTAACGACTATTTAGATGATAAGCATAGTTGGTCACTGTGTTGAACTCAAGACGATTATTTTTATTTTTTTTTCTCCTTCATGTTTTTTTCGCCAAATTAGCTTATTGATACGTTACATGTCTTCGTCATGTAATTTTATATTTTACTTTTTTTTTGTTTATATACTTGTTTCATTTTGTGTGTTTTTACTTATTGGCATGTGGTTAACTAGTGACCTCGAGCATTGACTGAATATAATTATTTATATTTATCTTTTTATGCTTAGCTTATTTCTTTTGCACTATGGTCCTAGTTTATCACCTGTGACTTCTTCACTGCACGTGTAAGCGGGCACACCCTTTAGACTGGTGAATTTATTATTTAGACTTGGGTATTTTTTTGTTTTTACATATAATTGGTGTTTGCTAGCTGACAAGTGACAATAAATGAATAATTTCTTATTTTTTTAATATTTTTTGTCATAATATAAATTGTATAAAATCTGGTTCTTCTAACCTGACAGACAGATGTGTTGCTGGGGAGTTTGTTCCGCCACTTCTTCTTCCCAGCTAAAACACTAGGAAGTGGCGAAGGGCAGGGCGTTTTTGTGGGACTGTCTCTTGTAATGTGACGTTCAAAAAGTGCTGATTATCAGCCTAATTTGAATAAATGACTTTTGACTTTGACTTTGACTTTTTGACTTTGACTTTGAACCTTCATTCCCAAAGACCGCTACGGGTACCACCTATAGCAATGCACAATCGTAGGATTCGATATCAATGGGCTCTTGAACACAGAAATTGGGCAGAAGAACAATGGCGTTTCGTGTGCTTTTCTGATGAGTCTCGTTTTGGTATGAGACCGGATACAAGACGTATACGACACTGGAGAACCCCTGGACGCCAACAGCGATTAAAATCCTGCCAGGAAGTCCATCCTTATAGTGGTGGAACCATCATGGTATGGGCGGGTATTTGGATCGGCGGAAGAACTGAGTTGATTTGGATCAGAGGCAACCTCAACGCTCAAATTTATGCTGAGACGATTGTATCAGACGTCATCGTTCCTCTACAAGTGCAAATCGGTCCCTTATTTCAGTTAATGCATGATAATGCACGACCGCACACCGCAAGAGTTGTAAGACAGACTCTCGCCGCAGCTAACATCAATGTCCTGCCCTGGCCTGCTCAGTCGCCAGACTTGAACCCGATTGAGCATGCATGGGATATGCTACAGAGAAGAGCTCTGCCGAATATGGAGGGTATCCAGTCGCAAGAAGACCTTTTTTTGTTGTTGCAACGAACATGGGCGGCCATTCCACAGCGTGATTTGGATGAACTCATTTTGAGTATGCCAAACCGATGTTCTTGTGTTGTTAGTGTTCGCGGTAGAAACACGGATTATTAATTGTTTAAGTTACCCAATAAAATTTTAAAGAAAACTGTTATTTCAGTCTTTTTTTCGAACTTTAATGTTAGTGGTTCAAATGTCAAAAATCCCTTTATTAGGAAAATGGCAAATTTCTTTATTAATGCAAAGGTGACTTGGTTTATCGTTACTGTGACAAACGAAAACACTTTATTTGATGAATCCTTAAAGAAAATTTTAATTAATATCAATCAGGAGAAAAGTTATTGCAAAAATATATGTTGATCCCTAGATACTTTTGATGTGTGTATTTTCAACTCGAAACCTGCACGCGTTGCAAGAGATAAAGGGTCTTGAAAGACAGACAGATGGACAACAAAGTGAACCTAAAAGAGTTCCGTTTATTCGTTTTGAGGTACGGAACCCTAAAAAGACGATCATAGAGTATCTCGAAATTTTTTATAAAAATAAAAAAGGCCATTCCAACACAAAGCTAAATTGGTAATTATTGCATAACATCATCAAAATAAATTCTTTTTTTTGCGGTGTCATCCAAGTTACACGAAATGAACTCCTTTTCGTTTTCATTAAATTGTATTCAGCACGGAAAAGTTCCTTTTTCCCGGTTAACCCTTTTTGAGAATACCCGGAACTTGTGTCGGTAAACACGAACGGTTCGTGTTGGTGGAGGGAGGTTAATGCAATCACAAAACTATTTAGCTGTTTTTGGCAATTATTTTCTATTATAACTCTGTTACGAATCATTTTCTCTTGTTCTTGAATGTGGGATTTATTTGAGTTTGGGACTAAAACATGACTAGCGAAATTAACACACGACGACACATAAACCTATACAAAACCAGTTAGGGGATCTCTCAACCACCGTAGATTTCCCGTACGATGAGGGATCCGCATAAACTGGTTTTGGATATTTTGATGTGTTGTCGTGTAAACTACCGACTGTTAGAACACGTCTATAGATGCTAGACGGTGGTTTTATTTGGGGCATGCGAGAAACTCGTGTTGATGTAAGAAATATAAAAGTCTCTTTATTCCCAAAATTCAAAATCATACTCCAGGTTTTTTAGATTTTAAAATAAAACAGCGTCTTTTAATATCAAAACGCAAAATCTTTGTTATTATTATGGTTATGGAACCTCACAACAGTTTAATAAACGAATGCGCCTGAATGCGGGTAGTTGGCTAACTTACAGATGTTCGAGTCAGTGATACAATTATTTAAACTAAGTTTGGCTCTGGTGCGGAGGAAGCGTGCCGGCTTTAGCTTTCATTCTTTTTGCTTCTGATTCAAGCGATACCGACGGTTTTCTTTGTTTTATACCGCTCTACCTTGAGAATTACTTGTGGTTAACTTTTCTTTTTGGTTTTTCAATTTTTATCTTTGATTTAAAGACAATTACGACTATTTTTATTAGAAGTGCTCTAGTGTTTGAATCAATAGGTTTAGAAAAGAATGTTAAATATTTTTACAAAATATTATTAACGGATGTATACATTGCAGTTCAATGTGGCGTTACTGTGCCACGGTTTACATCGACTCTGTTAAAAACATCCAAATAAAATATTTTAAAAATATATTAAACGAAAGTAAAGTGTTATTGTGGAAGTGAAGTGGAGTAAACTTCATAACTTTAATGATATAGTGAAGTAATCAACGAGGACACAATCTGAGGAAAGTTTAAGGACAAACAAGCACCAGTGATTGTGAACTTTTTTCTTGTGAACTTTTCGTGTTTACTATCCATTATAAGACATTTTGATCGGTGTACGATTATTTAATTAGTGCTCGAAAGTAATTAAAAACGAACAATAGTGCTTTAAAATACGTTTCGGATTAAATATTTACATAACCTCTTTTTTAAAAGGAACTACAATTTGCAAAGTCATCCAACAATATTATATAACTAGTAACGCCATCTGTTGAAACACGCAAGAACTACCAACACTGCTTGGGTCCTGTGACAGCGCATCGATCTAACGCTCAGTCCAAAAAATACCAACACACGCCACTAGAGGGCGACATATACAGGTAAACAAACTATTACTACAGGAAAAACAAAATAAAAGCCATGGATGAAATTCTGAAAGCTCTTAAAAAGATTCAACTCGAACTAGATGACCAAAAAAAAGAGATTCGAGAAAGTGGAAAAAACGTGACGGAACAGGTCACACAAAATATAAATAAAATATTAGAGGAAAAATTTTTTGCACTAGAAGAAAAACATGAAAAATTAAAAGAAAGAGTAGATAACCAGGAGAAAA
The DNA here is from genome assembly GCA_905475445.1 of Ochropleura plecta. Lineage (NCBI taxonomy): Eukaryota > Metazoa > Arthropoda > Insecta > Lepidoptera > Noctuidae > Ochropleura > Ochropleura plecta. Next base: position 10,601,150 of record FR997731.1, on the reverse strand, counting down.
CAATTTACTTTTTAGAAAAGCAGGCGAGACGAAAAAATATAGTTTTCTTCGGCATTGAAGAATTGGAATCTTCATATGACACTTTAGAAAAAAATATGCTTAATTGGCTAGAACAACATTTCTCAATCAAACTGTCCTATATTGACCTACAAGAAGTTAGAAGGCTAGGGAAAAAAGGTGAAAGACCACGCCCAGTGGTGGTATCCTTCTCAAACCTGGGCATAAAGATCAATTTCTTTAAACAAAAAGGAGCACTGAAAGATACAAGTTACTATATGAAAGAAGACTTCCCTAAACACGTTTTAGATAAAAGAAACCAGTTGCAAGAACAGTTGAAAACAGAGAGAGAAAAAGGAAACACAGCTTTTCTAAAGTATGACAAACTAGTCATACTTAAACAAACATATAAAAGAAAGCTATCTCCTTCACCAACAAAATCTACCGTGGACATGCTAAAAGAAAGTAACACACAAACACATAAGAAGAACAAATCACAAGAGCATGACTCCCCGGCGAGAAGATCAAATAGCATCTCAGAAGGAGTAATTAAACCGAGCATGCTGAACTTCTTAATAAATAAAAACAGTGCACTTAACCAAGAAGCCTCCAAAAACAATGCATAGCAATTAGCTAGCCCTCTCCGAACAGATTCAACACAGAAATATTTCAACATAAAAAACATTACTAATCCTCCAACCCGGTTGGTCACCGTGGAGGATCATGACCAAAACCCTCCAAGAAATACCACAATCCCAAGAAGTAACATCACCAAACTAAACCATCAACTAAAACCGGCCAGCAGCAGATTAAAGGAAAAAGAAGAACTATTCCACGTAGCAACATATAACGTTAGGACGTTATCAAGCAGCCACCGCCTATTGGAACTGATGAACTCTCTGAAGAATATAGAATATGATGTAATCGGTATTTCAGAAGTCCGACGTCTCGGTACATCTATCCAGGAGTACGACAGCTTCATATTCTGTTATATAGGAGAGACACGCGGACTATACGGTGTGGGTTTCATCGTTAAAAAATACCTGAAAAGAAACATTGTGAGCTTTAGTGGAATATCGGAACGAATAGCGCTCCTAAGACTTAACATGAATGGATATCAATTAGACATACTCCAGGTCTATGCACCCACAGAAGCCTCAAATGATGATGAGGTGGATTACTTCTACAACACTGTCAGCGAAACCTTGAAAAACTGTGCAAAAAATGTGATAGTCATGGGAGATTTTAACTCAAAAATAGGGCAACCTAGAGCCGAAGAACGCTTAATAATGAAAAATTATGGATATGGAGCTAGAAATAGTAGAGGTGAACGCCTAATAGACTTCGCGAACGAAAACAAGTTGAGTATAATGAACACCTTTTTTAAGAAACCCAAAAACCAGAGATGGACCTGGAAATCCCCAGACGGAGTCACTAAAAACGAAATTGATTATATATTAACAAACCGAGATAAAAATGTCAAAAATGTACAAGTTCTAAATATTAATTATCCCTCAGATCATAGACTTCTAAAAGCATCTCTTCAGTTAAGAAACGTTAAGAAAAGCCGCACAAAATACAAAAATAATTTAAAAAATCCACTAAAGACTGCCTCAGATAGAGCCACTTACAGACTATTTCTAGAAAAACACGAGGACCAACTTCAATTTCAAGAGGATGCTACCGTCCAAGTAAATTACGACAAAATCATACAAAGTATAGAAAGAAGTCTACATAATGCCAAACAACACGCCACCAACCCAGGAGTGTTATCAACATACACCAAGAGTCTCATAGTTCAGAGAAAACAACTACATGAATCTAAACATAAAACACGAGCTCAGAAAAACCAACTAAAAGCTTTATACAAGCTTATAAGTAAATGCATAAAAAGGGACTATACACTTCATCGATCCAAAACATTTGAAAAACATATAAGTACTACTTGTAGCGTTAAAAAAGCATTTAAAGAGCTCAATATACATAAGACATGGATAAAGGAACTAAAAGAGACAAATGAAGTTTTAAGCAATAGGTCTGATATTATCAAAATTGCTACAAATTTCTACAAAAAACTGTATGATTGCCAAGGGAAAGATAATATGGGAACAATCGACAATGTCAACTTGCAATATATTACGGAACATGTCTCTGAAATAGGAACGATAGACGACTTGGAAGTTACAAAAGCAATCAAAAGTTTAAAGGTTGAAAAGTCCCCAGGCCCAGATGGAATTACAAATGAAGCGATAAAAGAAGGCTGTCACTTTCTTGCACGCCCTCTGGCATGTCTTTTTAACTCTATACTTGAGTCAAGTACCACACCCTTTCAATGGTCAGAGTCATTCATGATCCTGCTCTACAAAAAAGGCGACCCAAAGGATATAGGCAATTATCGCCCCATCAGTCTGCTGCCATCACTCTACAAACTTTTTTCATCAATTATCGAAAAAAGGATTAGTAAGAGCATAGAAACACACCAACCGATAGAACAAGCCGGCTTCAGAAGTGGATATTCTACGATAGATCATATCCACTCAATTGAACAAATAATTGAAAAATATAGCGAGTACCAGAGACCACTGTATGTTGCTTTCATTGACTACCAGAAAGCCTTCGACACAATCCTGCACTCTTCTATATGGACAGCTTTAAGCACACAGCACGTAGATCACAAATACATAGAAGTTATTAAGTACATATACAACAACTGCAGCAGTAGAGTGAAGCTTGAGTCGATAGGACCACCAATAAGCATAAAAAGAGGGGTAAGGCAAGGGGACCCCCTGTCACCAAGAATCTTTATAGCGGTGCTAGAGATGGCCATCAGCAAAGTCAATTGGAACAGAACAGGGCTAAACATCAACGGAAAGTTTATCAGCCACTTAAGATTCGCTGACGATATTATTCTTCTAGCTGAAAATGCAAGAGAACTACAGTCAATGATACTCTCACTGAAATCTGCGAGTGTTGAAGTAGGCTTGCATATGAACTTAAACAAAACCAAAATCATGACTAATAGTATGAAATATCCTTTATATCTAGACCAACATTCATTAGAATACGTGGAAAGCTACATATACTTAGGAAAACAAGTCTCTTTTGACAAGCAAAGTAATGAATTAGAAGTAAAAAGAAGAATTGCAGGCGCATGGAAGAAGTTCTGGAGTTTAAAGGAAATATTAAAAGGAACTATGCCTATTAATTTAAAGAAAAAAGTCATGGACACCTGCTTGCTTCCCTCCATTACCTATGGATGCCAGACATGGAAGTACACACTAAAAATAAAAAACATGATTAGGTCCTGTCAACGAAGCATGGAGAGAAGCATCATAAATGTTAGAAAAATACAAAAAATCCCACATAGCACTATACGAAATAAGACTAACATTATAGATGCACTTCAATTCTCACAAAGATTAAAATGGCGCTGGGCAGGACACGTGGCCAGGATGGATGACGACCGTTGGACTGCCAGACTGACATCATGGCAGGGCCCTGTAGGCATTAGAAAAAGAGGAAGACCAACAACTCGCTGGGAAAACGATTTAATAAAAATAGCAGGAAAACACTGGAAAACAAAAGCCAAGGATAGGGACAAGTGGAAAAATCTGGAGGAGGCCTTCACCCTCACATAAGAAGGGGTTCTTGCATGCATAAACATAGTTTTAAGAAAACATTATAGAATGCAATAATAATAATATTATATAAATTAAAATCAATTATAGAATAAATTAACAAACAATATCTATAATCAGAAACCGTATTAAATAATAATAGATTACATAATAAATTAAATACTAACCATACTAAAAATCAATTAATTACTAACAACAACTTACAAGATTACAGAAAACTGATTGTATCAACCATAGGAATAATAAGAATGTATTTGAAATGTGATTACGCAAGAAATAAAAGGCTTTTTTATTTTTTTTTTTATTTATTTATTTTATTATACATTGCAAAAACTGAGATCAGATGATATTTTCCCCAACCGAAGGTAAAATAAAAGAAACACTGATTTGAATACAGAAAGTCTAGTATACCAAAGCTTTAAAAATATTTCATGTTTCTACAACAACTTTCAACAGGTTTTAAATATAGTTTTTCAGTAACTTAAATATGTCATCTATGGGGATGGCAACTGTGGAATGAATGGCGCGAGCACAGTTGGTTCCAAGGTTCGTCATTGGTCGAAAATCTTTTAATGTAATTCCATATTTCAAAATAGCTTGACCTCCTTGGTCAAATGGAGACCTTTGGTTGCGTCATCCACAATTAGCTTTAACAGTCTCCCTCATTCAAACCATAAGTTATAATTGTGCCCATGCTCTCATGGACCTCAGGCACCGTTCAAATGGCTGCTTGGCACTTACATAAGTACAAAAACAATACAGGCAAGCAAGAAACGAAGAGCTGAATAAAGAAATCCATACTTCCATACTAATATTATAAAAGCGAAAGTGAGTTTGTTTGTTTGTTTGTTACCTCTTCACGCTTTAATGGCTGAACCGATTTTGATGACTTTTGGTACAGAGATAGTTGGGAACCAGGAGACGGACATAGGCTAATTTTTATTAAAAAAAAGTGGGATATGAGGGAGAACGAGGGTAGAAAAGGGAAAACTTAGCGTTGATATTACAAATCAATCAGGCGCAAGAGCAAAAACTACAGGTCTGCTTGGTGTGTTATACCGAATTTAACGCGAGCGAAGCCGCGGGCGAAAGCTAGTAATAAATAAAGGTAAACTTCAACCAACTTACATATGCAAGCGAAAAAACACAGAACTAAAACACTTTTACCAAGTTTGACATATCGATGCATATTTTCTTGACAAGCAACGCCACATTGAACTGCAAAATTGAAGTGGTCATACTGAACAATGTTATATGCGATGCCACATGTCACACTCAAGGAAGCCGGGAAAAAAGGAAAGAAAACTGCAATGCGAACAAGTAAGGAAATCGGTTCGCGCAGCAACGAGAAAAATCAAAATGAATTTTAATTTCCGTTGTCTTCGCATTTGATTTGCATTTCGTGGAAAAATCGAATTCGGATATTACGGTTATACAAAAACTACCTGGCAAAAATTTCTGAAAGTGAGCACTAAGGCTAAATTCTTCCGGGGTTGCGGGTTGTTCGAAAGAGATACCGCGGCCCCTGAACATAAAGGGCATGGGTCAGAAAGAACATGGGAGGATTTTAGTCAGTCCTCCCCGCTACGCCCAGAACGGGGAAAGGTATTTGATGATTTCGCATTCGCAAAAAAGGATGAATTCTTCAACATACCTCCTCCAAAGAGATTCAATGGGAATGCAACTTTGTCATGTTTCCTCATGAAAACTCTATCTGGAACGCACACACGCGGCGTGTTCCGTTATTAAATGTTCATATTTTCACGTGATTATTATGAAACCGTCACTTATCGCATTAGGGCTTTGTCGCTAACCAATTTTGCACGTATTTTCGCAACACCAGAATCCCGGCCGTAAATGCGATGACGGCCGGCGGTATTGGAGCTTAACTATATTTAATTATTTCATGTAAAACGTTAATAAACGAATAAAAACAAAAGCCTGCACTCGCCTCGTGTGTGGCTTTTGTTATAAATTACACTTTCATCAACTTTTGTTGGTGTACTCAGTGTAATCGAGTTGGGGGTTCCAAAAGTCCTCTGTAACGAGAACATCAATTTCGATACAAGCTGGCGACAGCAGATAATAGGGATGGGGCAATTTATCATGTTCTACGTGTTTTAGGTACATCGTTGTATTGATTGCTATGCTTATATAATGAGTAAGTATGACATACCTATTACCTATAGTATTATATGCATCATCAAATAATATTATCATCATATTGTTAGAAAGTTTCGGAAAAATCTATAAGTTAACTTTACCAGTTGCTTTATTACCACTTTGGACAACTAAGCAATTAATCTTTACTTTTATATTCCGTTGGGATCAAATGACTTCTCCTGTTGGAGTGGAACCTTCCACAACTTCCGTGTCTGGTCTGGTGAGGAACTCTGTCAGGTGGTAGGTAAGGATGCCGTGGCGGCTCTATAGCCACTGCTCAAAGAAGGTCTTAACGCCACAATTATGCCGTAAGGAGACGATCCTGGTTGCAGGATTTCAAAATATTTGTCATAAAAATGTATTGTCTCAAGAACTAAAAAAAAAGTTTGCGCAAAATTTCAGCTCAATCTGTTGGGTGAAACTGGTTTGAAATTCAGTTGCAAGATTTAACCAATACCTCCTAAGTAGCAAGTTAAATCCAAGCTTATAATAAAAATAACTACGGTAATACTATCATCTTTTATACGCGCAATTTCGGTAATATAGTCGTCTCTTTAAGCCCTGGAGCTATGAGAGAACCAAGGAAATGTTCTAGACTATAATATAACTATCTTATATCTAAATGACGCTTCTAGTTTCCCAGGAGACTACGTAAGGAAAAACATCTGGAGAACAATAGTTTATACAGTTCTAGTTCTATATAGTTACTTTTGCTACATTTTTCAGCAGATTATTCTCATGAGCTCTTTGTTTTTATTTCATGTTTGTTGGTATCCATTTTTAAGACCTTCCTTCTTTCCTAAGAAACTTACTTTCTTTTCTAAGTAACTAATGCATACCTTGCATAAGTTTCTTAGCAGAAAGATTTTTTGCTGAGATTTATGAATCTCACCAAAAGATTTCGTTGCTAGGTTTTCGTTTAGTTAAGATACACGATATATAGAATATGGTCGCAAACTCTTACCACGTCTTCAATGCGTACCAATTCTAGATGGCGCTCGTAAAAAAACGTTTTTTTTTAAAGAATCTGCTGCAAAAGTAGACCTACAGTCCTTCGGGCAAAATGAATGGAACCGCATTTTTTATTTACTGACGAAATTCATGGTACTAGTTTACACGTTGATGTCTTTTACATTCTGTTTATATCTAATTTCTCTTAAGACAGGAAAAAACCCCAAAGCGCCGTGTATAGGAAAGTTTGACATACGCGTAATCTATTTGCAGAGGGGCCCGCCAGGGCCACTGCCTGCCGGAGTTGCGGGTTGTTCGAAAGAGATACGGCGGCCCCGGAACAAAAAGGGCAAAAGAAGGAACAGGGATTGGTTTTAATCATTACAAGTTTGGCACTCCCTCCCGCTCCGCCCAGAGCAGGAGAACTCAGTTGATGATATCCCACGCGAAATAAACAATACGCAATCTATTTCGGTAATCTGTGGAATCTACCTAACTGTCTTATGATCTTCTTAACAGAATAGTACATAGAACATAGCAAATGAAAGGCGGAAAGTTCTAGCAGAATATTTGTAAATAATACCAACCTCACACTATACTGTTCCTAGAAGAAACGTGTTGCGCCGACCCCAAATAGAATGGGACAAGGGCAGGAAAATGATGACACTATACTGTTCCTGTCTCATTTTATATGCCACAAGCTTTTGCCCGCGGCTTCGCTCGCATCAAAATTCGGACCTATAGTTTATACCTGTAGTTTTTGCCTTTGCGCCTAATTGATTGTAATAGCAAAACTAAGTTTTCCCTTTTCTTCCCTCTATCTGCCTCATATCCCGCTTTTTTTTTAAAAAAAAACTATGTCCGTCTCCTGGGTCCCAACTGTCTCTATACCAAAATTCATCAAAATCGGTTTAGCCATTTAGGCGTGAAGACGTAACAAACAAACTCACTTTCGCCTTTATAATATTAGTTAGGATGCCATGCCTACATATAACAATATTTACTTACCTACAACAGCTCGTATACAGTCTGCCGCAATTCAAAATACAGGGTGTAGTTACACTTGAACATACAGTGGGTTCATTAGACGGTATAGCGAGAAGGTGATCTTTATCGTTAGAATTGGCTGTGGCCCAACGAAAAGTTATCCACTTTGAAATATCATGGCACATCGTCTGCTGAAAGTCGTTACTGGAATTAACTTCGCAACGAAACTGCAAGCCCAAGCCGATATGGCGTACTTAATTTCTGTGTTGATAAGTACCTCATAAAAGTTTATTTATATAACACAGTCCAGAACAAAATAACATCGCGCCTGTAATTACCAAAGGGGTACGCAGAGGTGTGACTAAACTCTTTTCGCTGTAGCATGGAGCGGGTGACATATTTTTTTAAACGTTGCCCCACATTAGGAATTTCTCCTGTGTCGTGAGTGCGTTTACAAACATTTAAAGTCACATACACAAACAGCCAGACCCCGAAAAAATATCTGTAGGCCATACAAATATTTGTTCCGTGCGGGGATCGAACCTGCGACACGCAGCGCAGCAGTCGATCGCTCAGCCACTGCGCCAACCGTGTTGCCAATACATGTTTAGTCATTACTAAAAAAGTATTTTCATCAAATGTCACCCCGATGGGATGTATTGCTATGATGGGTGGTCCTTTGCGGTTATGATATTCAGTTTAGCGGTAACGTTGTAGATTGAAGAAGAACGGTTCATTTAACAAATGGCACCCGCACCATACTACAGCGAAAAGAGTATAAAAGTACACCAATATTTCGCCAGTTATCTTGTAAGTTTTTTGTCCTGGCTGGAGGTCTTAATTTTTAAGGCATCCACAGGAATCGCCCGGTTAAGCAGACGACAACCTCCTAGGTTGAACTGCGAGATGCCATACAGAAAAAAAAGAAAAGTAAAAACGCCAGTTATGTTTATAGGAGGCGGGCCTATTGCCATCAACTGGGCACAAATCCAACCTCCATGGTGTACAGAATTAAGTGAACATCCAAGCCATCTATTTTATTATTGCTTGCAATGCTCGCTCCAAGCTCAAAACATTTTGTAACTTCACTGCTTCCAAGAAAAACGCAAAGAATTAAAATCTACAATTGTGAAGTCGAAGCTCGATGCCAGCAGAGATTTAGTACTGGAACAAATATCCGCAAACGATGCAAAAACTTGAAGGTATTCGTTGAGCAGAAACAAACTAACTAGCAATGTTCAAGACAACACTTTTCAGTTCAGTTTTTCATAATAATACTGGGATAGTTTGTAGTTTCTATTTCTTTCTTTTACATTTGCTGTTTTCTAGGCTATGGTTGAGTTGTCTAAATTACAAATAAGACATCATAGAGGATTGTCGCTCTAAAGTTACTCTAGACGTTACGAGTTACTTTAAACGACTTTTGCCCCTTTCGTTTTAAAGTTAGTGAAGTACATTTTATAGTGAAACACCATAATTATTTATCTTTGTTGTGACCTCATTTGACAAAAACTTTAAACTTCCAAATTCGAAGCTTTCTAATCAGTTCACTTTTTTCATATTCTAGGACGTGATTCGGCTCGAGACTCAGTACTGGTCGTTGGTGGAGATCCCTCGCCAGGAGAAGGCTGAGACGGTGCCGGCGTTCGTGTTGCGCGCGTGTGCCATCATGGAGAAGACGCAAAAATCTGGAGAAGGAGTCAAGACCTCCGCAAAACTCGCCGAAGAAGCTGCTGATAAAAGGGAAAGGATAGAAAGACTGAACGGTAACGTGGATTCTTTTCATAACGTTCCTAACAGATTGAATTTTACTCTTACACACCTAAAAATGACAGAGCTAGTCTAAAAAGTAGAACTTCAAAAACATGTTCGTGCTTCCATTAAACACGAATCTAATGATGATCACATCCTCGAATAACGACCTGGTATTGGTTTAACTTTGAGCTAGCTCAACGAAACGATTAGATTAGGAAAATAAAACAAATCGTGTTCCTAAATTCTAGAAGACTATTGGCGGCTTGCCAGCACGTCGGTCCACAGATTTCGCAGGATTTTCCAGGCTTTCCTATTCCTTAAAATCATTTGAAACCGCAGCTAAAATTGTTGCTCTAAAATTACATTTGAAATCGTATATTGAATGGATATAATCATTTTGTTGGCTGACAATTGGTGAATGTACATGATTGATATTGATTGCGCAAAATAGTGGCAATTAGGCCACTTGACATTCATCAATGTAATCTGTGATGCAAATTCAATTGAAGCGTTAATTCCAGTTCACGTAATATTATATTTCACATCAAAAAGCCAAGACAAGCAATTACAGAAAAATACCTAGCATCGTCCAAAGCATGACTATACTTGTCCATTTAATAAAATTCTCGTTAGCAGAAGCGGGCATTCCGAGTCTGTTTTAATTAATATTTACTGATCATACCTTCCATTTCGTTGTAGAGTAAATTGGTGTCGGGGTTCTCGAAACCAAATTAAACGTCGTGACCGTCCCGCAAACCGTGACCTAGGCTCGAATTAAGCACAAACAATAAAACGGGCTTACACCCAAATACACTCGGGACCGAATACGCATTCATGTATTCTATGGATACCCTCGTGCTTGTAAATAGGGATGTAGAACCATCGTATTGTTTAGAGAGGATACGAATAACTCTAAAAGAGAATTATTTTGGAGACTCTTTTATCATAAAGCTTTTATGACATTTACATTATTACATTTTCAGACATGACAACAATTCAGATTGAAACGGAGAACACGCAAATGACAAATGACTTGTATCGTCTGCTGAAGAAATATACTGGTCTGCGGAACTTAATAAGGGAATTGAAGGTAATGGAAATAACATTAGACAATAATTTGTAGATATCTCAGTTTTTAATGGATTTGAAAGTTTAGTTGTTACCTTAGTATATCTGCTAGTATTGATTGACTCAATAGTCTTTACTGTTAAGTCAATCAATACTAGCAGATATTAAAAAAATATATAACCTCCCGTCATTTTTCACTTTAATAACCAATTCTTTCTCTATTTCACAGTCAGACTACGTAAGTTCCAAAGTCTACCCGATCTTCCCTCGCTACACGATGCTCAAAGACATGATCAAGGACATCATGCACGACCCCGATTACATGGAGGTGTGCCATGAAGTGGACCCATAGCGCGGGGTGCGCAAATAAATGAGGCACTCATTCACCGACCGACAGAGGTCGTTTCGTCGCTAGTTTTGCCAGGGAAGAGCAACAGTTGAAGTGAAATGATGATCTTATATCTGCCATCTTGAATTTGAGTGTAAACTGTCAACTGCTTTTTTTTATTCGAATTTGTTCCAATTCGAATTTTTAGAGATTTTTTGTTGGCAGTTCCTCAAAATTATTGTTCAAGTGTTAAACGGATTTGGGCCCGTATATTCGAAGATGGTAGATCAAAGATAGGTGTGTGTTGGTGGAATTGGCGGCGAGTAGTGTGACGAGTACTCGTTTAATTTGCGCCACTTGGTTCATTGGACTCTTTATTTAGTGTAAGTTTAGATTTTAGTGTCTGTACTCGTCCTTATGTGTCCTTCTGTTGTAAATGATCCTTCATTTAGTTATTGAAATCTGTAATCCTATTTATGCAGTTGGAACCCGAGATGTTGTTAATTGTATTTTCTAGAACTCTAGTTGGACCGTTTTTTAGCATTTTTTACTGTAAAGCTGACTGTATTGTCGAAATTGAATTTTATTTTTCTTTCAAGACTTAGTACTTCAACTCTTTTATTGATATCTGCTTCAACAATTACATAATCCTCCAGTTCTATACATATCTTGACTCGCTGTATCTAAAAAGAGCTTCTGTGGACATAATCATTCTTCTTAACTTTACACATATCTAATCGGTCACTTTATTCATGTTCTTACGAGTATCTAACCATATCATAATCTATTAGAGATCGCGATTTCAGAAATCTGTACTTTTTATGAGATATTAATCTATCAAAATTTCGATATTCTATTAGACGGGTGTGTAATAATTATATTACCAACCCAAAATATACCTTACTGTACTAATATGAAACTGAAAATCGCATAATATTTCATAATTATTTCTAGCCATCGCGATTGTTTACCGTTCCGGCGTATAGGAAAACTATTTCATGTTATCGTAAATAATATGTATTCAAATATAGGATAACAAATATTAAATGGTTAATGTATGGGTGTTGTTGAATGTACATTAAATAGTAATGCCATTGCATGTGTTCAACATTGTAAAATTGGTCAGTGAATTGCTGAAAATGTGGATATTTATAGGATCTGCCATGGTTTAAAAACTATTGCTACTAATTTCCTTAGACGTACTGCAAATTCTTGCAATACAAATTAAGGCCACATACGCACTGATAGGTTTCGGGATTAACGCCTAGAGCTTAGTGAGTTTACATCTGGTATACTTGCTAGGATACACGGTGGCCACTCTGCTCTCTGGGAGGAGACTAGCGAAGGCGTCAAGCGTTGCCGGATCGACAAATCCAGAACGTTCGTCTCACTAACGTTCGTCATTCACCTCGCTACTGATACTTGTCAGTGCGTCTGTAGCCTTAAATATTTGTAACTAATCTGTTTATTGTTCTGATGGAACTTATGCTTATATATTATCTACGTCTTTATCTTAAATATATCATCTATCTACGCATATCATGTAATCAACTACAATATAACTTCTGTGTAAGCTATTTTCGTTAGAAGGACATTTCTTTCAATTGATTAAATATTACATAACTCTTTCATATCATATAGTGTTGTATTATGTATTGAAAATATTTTAGTACGTTTGTGAATTTGTGCAAAAAAAGAAATAGACAAATTAATTAGTATGAAAAATCATGTTATTTAATGTTAACTATGTTTTATACGCATAGCATTGTAATTGTTTAATATGTCACGCTTGTGAGTTATGAACTAAATGTGTAAATTAGCTAATTTTAATATATTTATAAGTGGAGTAAAATGCCAAAAATAATGATATACTAGCATAATAATTAATATATTGCAATAAAATAATAAGTCATCGCTAAAATAATAGGGCACATAATATTAATTTACAAATAATATTATCACACATTTTTACCTAATTATGTACCTAATTCAAGTGAATACGCTGGGCCTACGAAACATCGTGCTACGAATGCTACGCAAAGCGCTACGACGCTACATTCGTTTTTCCTCCAAAGTTCCGCAAGTCAGTTTACTTAGGAATTCGATTATGAAGAAACCTAAACACATAAAACATGCTACGCTACAATGACGTCTTAAAACATGCTACGCTACAATGACGTCTTAAAACAGTAGGTACTTATTCCAGTGAGGAAAAGAGACAGAGCTATTTAGAGTATCTAGCGCCGTCTCTTTCTCACACTGGAATAAGTACTGCTCTACTCCGAGACGATAGCTCTGCTACCGTTTTACCATAGTATAAAGAGGGGAAGTACGATAACTTCATACAAACGCGTAGCGCGCGGCTTGTATGTGTGCGCCGTAGTATCTATGCGTCGCCGCACGCACACTAAACAAAATCTCGGCTCCTTTCGCGCTGCGCCAGTCGGGGCTAACACTGCACGAGGTTCGCGCGTCACGGCTTTTCGGCACCGCTAAACGAATAAAAAATGTCTGATAACCGCGGGAGAAAGTATTGCTGTGTGTTTGGGTGTCTTAATAATTCATCAATTCCAGAATTGTCTCAGTTCAAATTACCTATTGAACAGGAAAGGTAAGCTACTCACTTATTCTAGCATAATTCAATTTTTTACTTCATAATGAGATACCTACCTACCTACTGACTTCTTTTTGTTGTATTAGCATATTAGTTTTCTATCACACAGAGGAAGTAGAATAGAATAGAATAGAATATACTTTATTGCACACCAAAATCTACGAAACAAAACTGTTTTACAAAAAGATGTTAAATCTATGGTTACAATGGCGGTCTTATCGCTAAGAAGTACCGCGAGTTATCGCGAAGTAGGTAGGTAGGTAGGTCTACTTTCCCACTAGAATGTTTGTACTTTTGATCTGTCAACTGATTTACCGCTATTGCTTTGTTTACGTTTAGTTGTGCCGATTTCTCAGTATTGTAGGTATATTAACTAAGTACCTAACTACCCACAGTTATGAAATCGTAATTAAAAATAAGTTATTGACTAATTTTAAATTATATACAACATTATTTTTAGTATATGCGAAACCTGAATATAGTTTGTTCAGAATAAGTAACTGAATCGATTCCAATAGTTTTTACACCATGTTATATTTTGTCCCAAAAATATTAATAAAAGGTTACGAGTTGGACACTTAGTAGGCATACGAAATCATACGGCGCGCAACAAGGTCACGGCAGGTCAAAGCGACAGTACCTACGTGCGGCGTAGTTTGTGCCGCTCCGTGGCCGTGTTTTTGTACGGACAGCCAGGTTAAATAACAAGCTTATAACTTAAAAGCTTATAACTTAAAAGTGACAACCCTATGACAGTAGGCAATTATATCGCGAATTGGGCCGGAGATAACCTACTTCCCCTCTATTTACTTTGGTTTTACCTTCAATGTTGGACAAAGAAAGAATTTTAAGGTCTTTTAAAAAATGGATAGAAACTTTTTTGCTGACGATTCTCTGCGAACAATGAAAAAGTCGTAGGTTTATATTATTTTCTCGATTCTTAGGTAAATCACATCTATACACTAAGTTAGTTTTTATTTTGCCTATATATAAAACAATATATCTACACATATGTAATCACTACAAATTATCGTAAGACATGTATGTCATAAACAGACTTTAATATTAAGCCATATTTGTAAGCTTTGTTTGTTGTACTTCTTAATAAATATGAAAGCAAATAGTGAGGTCAAATGTTAGACTAGAAGAAAACATAGTTATCTATATTAAAAATAAAGCAAAACATATTTCTAGTTTTAGACCTACATATTCGGTTTGTTACACGGTCTTAAGAATCCGAAGACGTATCTACAGATGAGTAACTTTTTACCTGGTGTTGACACGATGAAACAACAAGATAAAATGAGATACCGTACCGCTATATGATTTATCATCATCTTCCTAGCCTTTTTCCCAACTATGTAGAGGTAGGTTTACAGTCTAAAAGGATGCAGCTGAACTTTTCAAGGCGCTGCCTATCTGACCTCTACAATCACGTTAGTACTGGGTAATACATTACCCCTGGTAAGACTGGTTGTCAGCTTTCGCTCCACCGACTACCTCTAACGACTGTCAAAGATCTACAATTGACAGCCGTGGCCAATGGCTTAGCGAGCTTTTCAAAGTACGGAGAAAACTCGGAATGTGTGGAATGGGTGGTAACCCATCCACAGACCAACTTAAGCAAGCGCGGTTTAACCGTAATAGCTAAAAAGAGAATACATGACATCAGATAATCGGAAAAGAGTACCATCGCTGAAAACATCATAAATTATGTAAGTAGACATGTTCGTAGAAGTTATGTTTTTAAACATTCCTATAATAATCTCATAATCTTCTAAGATTAAATGTAATGTATTTATACTAAATAAATTATTAATCAGACGCCAATTTCTATTGGTTGAGGTGCGACTGTACGTACCTAAAACATGTTAGAAAAGTAAATAAAATATACTGCCATTGATTTAGGGTGGATACTTGGTTAGTTACATGTTACTGTAATACATATACATAATATTTAGGTAATAAGATTGATAGCTATAACAGCACAAACCTACGTACATTCCAAAAGTACCTATGTATCTGACATTAATATAACCTGTCATGATGTAATAAAATCATTACAAACCTTCCCTTTGGCTGATGAGGCTCTGCTAAACTCGGATGAAAATAAGTAGATATTTGGTGTCAATTCTGTTGTCACGAACTAAACTAAAACTACTCCAAAAATCACTAAAATTTTGTTTATTCCTGTCAAACAACGTTTCCTATTCTGAAGTTGATTAAATTATTCTGAAATTGACGTTGTCTAGCTAAATCGGAATATCTTTAATCGCGACTAAAATGGTTTGGAATAAAATCAGATGTGATTAGGTACTTATATCATTTTATTGTTAGTCTGGTTTAATCTGGTGGTTCATCAGAATTGACATCATTGTGCTTCATTTAACACCAAAAAATTTTATCCGCCATTTCACAAGGAAAATCTAAGTGGAATAGAAAAGATATGCAGGTATGTAGTTACGCATAAAAATAGAACACATTTTTTAGAAACATCACACAAACTTACATCTTAAGTAGGTGTGTACCAAAGTTCCGCTGACTAAAGAGATATCTGAGCGCAAGGAAGTTTAAAATATCTTATTAATCATTAAATAAGTAATTAATATAAATGTCGCTATTCTTACACTAATTTGCAATAAAATTCCAAATTGTTGTATTAAAAAAGTAATAATTGAGTAGCTATCAATAGTTAGATTTCACAGTAAACCTCTTTTTTATTTTCATATTTTGTCAAAAACTGATTACTCCTATGTATTTTATTTAATTGTATACAGCGTTTAGTCATGAATGCATGATTAAATATTTTATTTTTAAAATGTAGTTGTCACTTACTTATGTGATCATATATAATTTTGAATTAAATCTAGGTATTTAAACTGTTTTCTAAATAAAAGCTATACCTTTGTATGTTATAATATCTATGATAATGAATGCCAGGCATTACCTACGTTAAGTAGATTTATGTAAACGTGTATTCGGAATGTCACGCTATAACGCTTTGTTATATGAAATGTAATACATTATTTTTCGTGCTAATTGGACTTTCATTGAAATCCCTATTCAAAAAAACACTGCAAAAAGTGTTTTAATATTCATCTACTGTTCAAACAATAAACTGTCATGATTTAGGTCTCACCTGGATCTGACTTTCTTCATTTTATAAAAATGTCGTTGTGTTAAGTACTTGGGTAATAGCGCCATCTAGAGCGTATATCTAAAACTTACTATGTTTTCGACATTACCGCCATCTATGTGTCAACTTTGCATTGCGTTTAACATTGAGTAAACCAACCATATAAATAGTTTGTATCCAGGAACTTAGGTGGCGGGGTTTTCGTTTTACTCAATGTTGCTATAAATTACCATAAATATATGCCTGGTTTAAGGTAAAAACTAGTATAGTGATGCTTCACTAGTTGACGCGTCAAAGGCGTTCTACTATTGGTTCATTGATAACTTTGTAAGAAGCAAATCGTATTACATCAGTACAACGAACGTGAAATAAACTCAAGACACATAACTATCCAATGTTATTTATTAAACTTTAATCTCGACTGGCAAAACAAACATTAAAACTAAACAACTAAATTTTGGCATTCTGGATAACGTAGTTTCAGCAATAAGAAAACTGAACAAAAAGAAGGGGATAGATATAACGTCCACGATGGCAACACTAGCTGGCGGCTTCATTCAATTCATTCGGCCGATGGCAGCAGGTGTGGATTGTAGTGCGTCGCGCGGCATTTGTTATGGCGGGCTTTCGTCAACATGAAGTTTTGTCAAACTTTTAAAACTTGAATCCATGAACTAAAACTTATCTTTAATAACTAGAGCATAGCAAAAACTGCACGGTACTGTTAAAAACCGCTAATAAGTGAAAGTTCACTGGTCAGGATGTCGGTTAATTCAAAGTGGCGGTTACCTGACGTTTTTTGTGTTGGTGTGTTGAATGGATGTCGGAATTACGTTTAATTCGTGGCGCGGGGATGGGTGAGTAAGTGGTTCAAGGTGTTTTGGGACTTCTATCGAGATGCCTTTCGTGCAGCGTGCAGTGGAACCTAAGTTTTTATCGCGTACGAGCTTACGAGACAGCGATGGGAAGCCGAGGGTGGCGGATGAAGAACTCCAGGCGGTTACTAACTGCACCCTGAGCAACGCGCTGCGACAGCTCGCCTCACTGGTGTTGCTGGCGGAGGATATCTTCAGCGAGTTGACCGCGCAACTCCAAGATATCACAGAGCGATCAAAAGTAGCGCAGACGAAGATCATCAAAATAAACGAACTCGTTGAACAATATGATCCGAAGAAAGTGCCAGTCCGTAAGTACAACTTTTATTGGTTTATCACCATTTATTGCTTACTTTTACTTCGTCCCGGCAAAATGTTTTGCCGTGTTCGAAGTTCCCGCGAGATCCTGAAGCCGGAACCGGCGCTTACGTTTAGATATCTGCAAGACACCTACCTAATTGCTAATTAATATGCATCGGGCAACGATACCTACTTTCTAGGTGACTATTCCGAGTACTAAGGTATAATCGCACAGCAATTAACATTAAAGGTTAAGCCTTCATGGTCTGTTGACTTGAAAATCAGGTCACTGATGGTTTAAAATTTCTCCATTTTTCACTTGTTAAATAAGTAGGTAAGCTTACATACCAAAGTAGGCAGGTACCTCAGATATTTGTTTGTTGACAAAACGAAGTTATTAAGTAGGTAGTACCTAGGTAGGTAAAAAATGTTGAATTTGATATTATGATAACCCGCAAAGTTCATTCACGTTATTGAATGAAATTAGCCCAATTAAATATATAATCTGTATTACATCTCAATTTATGTAATGACTAATAATAAATCATTCAAAATTATTTGCCTAACAAAATAGAGCGAGGTCTTTTGAAACGTGAAGTGGCTATAAATGCACTTGTCGAAAGAACAAAATTACAAATATCGACAAGTGCATATAAAATACATAATAGAAATAGGTAGGTTATCTATGTAGGTACCTGGATAAACATACCAAAGAAGTCAGTTGTCCAATGCAAAGGTTACAGGCCTAGGTTTAATCTAGTTTAAAATAGCTTTCAACTAAACTTGTTAAGTAAGCAGACTTACCTAGCTACCAATGAACTACCGACCGATTAAAATATCTATCTATCTGCTAGATATTCTTAGGATTCGCCTATAAGGAAAATATTCCTTTGGTCTCTACTTTGCTTGATCCAAGCGTCCTTGGAGATAATGGCCTGAGGAACGTATAGGGTGCTTGTGCACCGGCTTTTAACCATATTGTGGTTATAAAATCTTATGGAGGTATATTTCTCAGCAGAATTGTCTTTTAAAAGTGCTTGCAAGTAGGCAGTTACCTCATAAACGACTAATATGTTCGCTTCCATCACATAGCGCCGTCAGTAAAAAGATATGCGGTGTAGGCAAGTATTTGTAAATTAAACTCATTGAAAGGACCGTTCCGAAACCTCATTACCTCGTCCTCCTTGAATATGCCGCCTTTACAAAAACGCACCACGTTGATGCATTACTCTGAACGCTATCTAAAAACCTGTTTGAGCGTTCGAACGGACCCGCGATGGGAAAAAAACTCCCAGATTCCAATGCGAACCATAAAAACGTTCCGAGATAATTTCCAACCCATCCAATGCTTGCCCGCCGCTTGATGATTCTGACCGCTCAAGTATTTAACACTTGAACGAAAGAATCCCTTGTTCTTTTATTTATAAACATCATCAAACTATTCATGATATACACTCCTATTATTCTGATCGACTCTAAAGATAATATCGACCTTTAATTACTATCGAACATTGGAACACTACCAAAAATAGGTACACCCTTTATCGAGATTTCTGTTACATTGATTAATATTCGAATAGATAACACGAAACGTTAAATTCCTTGAAAAGCAAATCGTATTACACGTACCTAAATGGGGACATTAATTTTGTGTAACCACGACTCTGTCACAGACAGTCAACGCGACACGAAAATCTCTTTAAATGCATTTGTTACAGAAAACAAAGCAAGATAAACAACAAGAAAACGAGACAAACAAAAATAGCTGTTGACTTAGTTCGTATTGTGGCGAGGGTACACACTGCAATTCATTGAGCAACCTTTCACCTGGACGATAAGCGCTAAGTGTTGTTTGAGTATCATCCTTTGGACGTCTGCCCTTTTATGGTCTCGTTTATTTGTACTGTAAAGAATCCCTTGACTTTAAACACTGTCCGTATTCGGCTCACACTTTCGTATAAAAAGCCCATTTGGCAGTCTGTTGCGTTCAATACTGCAGTGTCGACACATACCTCATTTATGGTAACAGACGCGAATTCTGCACATAGTCTGTTTAATATTGGGTCTCGTCAGAATGAGTCTAACATACATATTAAATCCACAACTCAAGCTATTCTATTGCATAGCGTTAGGCAACTGAGACGGTGTGAATTATCATAATTGCCATCCCTACAATCGTACCATCGTTTAGTCTAGCAATTATTTCAGTACGATTTGAGTAATACGTATATTTTCAACTAAATTTAAGTTCTCAGATTCTCTGGTAATTCCTGCTAGTTAATACTGAGTACATATTGTAAGTGAGTGCAGTTACACGACGTGTTTCATAATTTATTAGCTGCACAACCTGGTCGGTTGCACAGATGCTATCGGTATAACATGTAAAGTGAAGGGTATAATCACAATTACAGCATAAACTTTCTATGTTTCGAAGATGACTAATGTGTTATTACTAAGTAATTTTCACAACATTGTTAGAGCACACGACACCTAGTATGTGTACATCTTGATCAAATGATTCTGATTCCAATTGTGGTTTAGTAGGGATGCCCGATAGAAGCTAGCTAGCCACCTGTATAATATACGTCGAGACTAGTTGGAAACTGGGACTGCCAAAAGCGTTATCAAACTTGCGGTTCACTACAGCCTGAAATGCAGTGTGTTGAGTTGACCACAGACAATGCTTCCTAATCAAGCTCCAAATGCCCAACAATAGTCTGTTAACACGAATGTAACACTTGATCTAATACATCTATGAATAGTACAGTCAGCAAAAGTCAGCAAACGAGATAAGTTAGGCTTGTCACATTAGTTGATTTTTCTTAGAAAACGATGAATGTTTTCTCATCAAAGTTAATTTATTTAATTGATTGTTTTCTATTAAATAAAATGTAATTTTATTCTAAAATATGCCTGGATTTTTAAGAGAATTTCAAGTGTATTCGCCGTGTCTTTTTACTTATTTCGATTGCTGACTGTACATTAACGTTACATACGTCAGGTACACAATGGTCACTGTAACTCGACGTTTGTGCAATTGTTACAGAGTTCGTTGGCCGATAAAGTCCTTATCAGTTTTCTTTGTAACTAGGAAACGAAGTCGTGTCGCAAGAATTAATTAGGCAATGGCGAAATTACTTAGATAAACCTCGCAATATCTAGGCACAATAGTCTTTCAAACATTACGTAGATAGTACTAGAATGGAATACAGCTGCACAATGATATTCAGAACTTAGAAATGCGAAGTGAGCAAAGATCATCATGATTCGCCTTCGACATTCAGCCATACAAAGTCTATTTTGCATTTGCAAGCGATCAAATGTCATGGCGTCTGGAAAACAAAGAGAGCTGTTGCAGTATGGCGTTGGCTTTTCCCATGGTTGATTTATCTACTGCGTGAGGAACATCCATTCAACCGTATGGATGCCGATGTTAGCAAACGAGCCCTGTTACGCAATACCATACCTTATTTGTAACGCATTATAGGAACCAGTTTCATAAAAAACGTATCCTGAGTCGTGAATAACCAAATTGATTTGTTTTACTTTAAACTATTTCAAGGTGGCCTCGACTCGTTTTTAAGTCGTTAACTCCTATTACTGAGTGTATGTGATCAGTATCACAGTTTATTCTCAAAATCATCTAATAGGGATCGATATAATTCCATTTTGATTCTTAACTGTGAAATAACGATGGGCCGTGACAGTGTCCACATAAATCACTGATCTCTTATATTGAATAGGAGGAAATTATAGAGAATGTTTCCGTTGCCCGCATCTCCGATAAGGAGATATTTCTGTAGTTAAACGATCAGATGGACTTATGCGTTCCGTCCACTGCATCTGATCACATATAAATCTTATTAGATCCAGAGGGCAATTTGTTCCTTAAGTGCTTCAAGTTCCAGCAGATAATTGTATTAAGGATGCTAACCAAGTTGAAACAGCTGCGTAACTGGACGAACTAAACGGAATGAAATAGTTTCGACTCGCCGTAACGTTTTAATCAGAGAAAAAGATAAGCTTACTCTACTTTCTTTAACCATCAGTTCAGTTAATCTTTAATCTAATGCTCGTTGTTAAAGTAACGGTTGGTGCTTCATCAAATTCAGTTTATCCTACATTTAATAAATAATAAAAGAAAGTAATTAAAGTCTGACTTGAATAAACAAATTGAACGCGATATTTCCCTATGCAGCAGTGTTTATCAAGCTTTCTATACCGGACACGATCTAATCTCAAAATAACCATAGTCGATAATCTGACTGGCTATTAAGCAGCTAGATCGTTAGAGTAGTAATATGAATTCTGAGCAATTACTCTGATATTTGAACCGAGATTACTGCCAACTCGTCTACGTCATACATCGATGTTGAACAAAATGTTTTCATCAATGCCAGACAGGCATTATTATATTCTTGACAGTGAAAGTTTGATCAACTTTCGTGTCCCAGATTCTTTCAGATAACAAAGTCTATCTAAAACTGTATTATATTGATAAATATTCATTCCCGTTCCTCACAAGTGAGTGATGTTAAGTCAGACTGGACGTCTGAGCTGTTTATCATCCATCTTGCTATCGCACCGAGGCCCTACGTGCTTATCAAGAAATCATAAACTACAGACCAAACACATACTCGACTAGAGTGCCTATCAGGACTCTCGGTAGTGCCATGATGTCATCCTGGGATACTCTTTTGTAATACCTCGTTTAAGCGCTCCAAGTTTCGACATAGGGAAACTTGGGAGTGTTTTTGGGAAATAACATGTCGTGTTTCTTGTTCGGTTTACACTAAAGATTTGATTTCCAAACTCTGTATACCTGACCTGACGAATCGAATGTTTCTGTTTGATATCAAATTGCAAGCTCACGAAAGTAATGTAGAATGCTAGCTTGGGATTGTCAGCGATAATAAGCCCAACTGCACAACGTACTGAATAATATCTCCATGCAATACCTAGTCACCTATAGATCTAATGCCACAGGCTTCGGTGTCACCTTTCGTCCCCGATAGTGCCTTTCCTCGGTGTTGTTTTGCAGGCTATTGAATGACTGCAGTCGGTCCGTATTAAGCAAGTCTTCGTCGCGTAATCTGAGCCCCAGCTTAAATCTAACGGCTTTGTACCTAATGCTTTATGCCTGAATAAATTACGAAAAATAATATCTTTTCGAAAGGAGGGTTAAGAATCCAAGCGGCTTTAGTGTAACAGAGTACTTCGTTTACTGATAATGTAAGAATATCCTTTTACAACGGCACGAATGTCATTTTTGCATCGTGTAAGCTTTTATGGGAACCACCACCTCGATATTTTTTGTTTAGTCGAAACGTCAGTTGCGTTACAGTTTTGTTATCGCACTCGACAAATGGGCGAGGCTACAAAAACCACACTTGAGAAATTCACCCCTCTCTTAAGTCATTGTGGGAACTTTTAGAACCAACAGGGAAGCTGGGTTTTTTTGTTGCGTATTCTAAGAATGCGTCCCAGGTAGCCGGGTACTAATGCGAGCTTTTGTATTCATAACTCGAGAGAAGATTTTACAATTGACCATCCCGTCAGCTTTACAAATGAAGCGCTTTGAATTTGTAAATTATTGATGAATTAATGTTTGGGAACAATATGCTAATAAAATAACTAAGTATTCATACCGCGATTTTGCCCTTAATAATGAAACTATCGACACCAAGGCGTATCTAAAGCCAATAATTTACATTTATTAAATGTAACTTCCTACTTGCCAATCATAATTATCTATAATCAGAAAGGCATATTTTACTTTCCGTGTACCAAGTACCAACGTAACTGTCATGCCGTACGAATTTTATACCAATGATTAATGACACGAAATCTAAATTGAATGTTGCAAATATCGCGCTTTATTACGAAGGTAATTTTCAGGTGTTTGATATTACCCATCAAAGACTATATAAAGTACAATATTAATTAATTAAACTTCCGAGTCTCGCCCCCTTACCAAAACATACGGGAGAAATATCTCTGTTTAATGTTTCTCATGAAACAAATCCTATTTCAGTTACTGCTGTGTTCTAAATAAAACTTTCCCCGAATAATTAATCTGATCTATTAACACAAACATTATTTAAATAGAGTCGCATTGTGTAGTTTTAGTGAACACATTATATTGTTTACAAATCCTTTAATGGACCTGATCTATGTGGTCAAATAATCCTCTAACTATACTGATTAGTATAGAAAACAGAAAATGGCACCGGTTTTAAACATTTAATTGTATCGTATACCTTCATGTATTGTGTCTCAAAGTGTATTTTAAATCTGATTCCTGAATGCAGTGAGGCTGTGACAATGACCTTTAGAAACCCACGCTAATTATACACACATCGACAACCGGTGCCAGACTAGTTCATGGCATGGCTCGTTTCAACATAGCTACGCAACATAATAAAGTGCCTAATTTAACTGCTAGTCGAAAGTCTTTAATCGAAGATGCAACTAGCTCACAGCATCTGAAGTTTCTGAGGCAATTTAAATCCAGACTTCTTTTAAAATTACTAGAGAAAAACAATGAGAGGATTCCAAGAAGGTAAGTACGTTGAATTATCTCCCCGAAGTGAAGATTCAATTAAATTAATTAGAGCCAATAGTTGTTTGCCGCACACAGTTTAATTGGACGTACGAAAAAAAGATTGAAGAGGAAGATTGAATTAACGCGCATCGATGCTTATGATGCAATAAGCGTACCGATTCGACGGCTATAAATTTTACGAACCCCTCCTGTTACCAGCATATGTTGCAATAGCTAATCTACTTAAACTTACCCGATGTTCTTACCGATTGTTGGGTAGTGTATGATGCACGGATTGAGCTAGCTATGAACTCATTGTTACAATATGAAATGTTTCCTGTTCGAGTCGGGTTCTTTCAACAACATGTTCCTGTTCGACAGCTGAAGTTGATCACTCGTTAACTTCAATAAAGTACCGTCGGAAACAAATATCGTTGGGCGAACTACAAATATTGGTCATAGCTATAAAATCGAGAAAAAGATAGGATGAAATGTTCGACGCCTGGGACGCATAAAATTCTTTTACTGGCCCCTCAAGCTTGAAAGCAAAGAAATGGAATCATAAAAAAAACTCGGAGGTAGTTTTCCTTCTTTCGTACCACGCAGTTTTGGGTTAGTGTGTATTTTAATTTGATTCGGTTGTATTGTAACCACAGCAACTTAACATGGATCCTGTTTCCCCCCCGACATTGTTACTATTGACGAGGGTCCGAGGTATTCCGCAAGGTTTAGATGCAATTTGTTTCAAGTTAATACGATACGGTCCATCAATATTTAATCGGATCGACTTTCATTAATCCTTTCACGTAATATTTGTTTATTCAGGACTTCTTTTACTTTTGAACTGATGTACCATTTTTCCATCAATGCGTTGAGAATTATTTTTTACTAGCTTTTGCCCGCGGCTTCGCTCGCGTTAAATTCGGGGTATCACAGTTCCCCTTTCCTGATTTACAGTTACCTGCTACCTGTAGTTTTTGCCCTTGCGCCTTATTTATTGTAATAGCAATGTTAAGTTTTCTCTTTTCTTCCCTCTTTCTCCATCATATCTCAATCTTTTTAAAAAAGAAATAGCCCGTCTCCAGGGTCCCAACTTTTTCTGTACCAAAATTCATCAAAATCGGTTTAGCTATTTAGGCGTGAAGACGTAACAAACAAACAATCTCACTTTCGCTTTTATAATATTAGTAAGGATTACTTACTCATTGATATTACTTACTCAAGTTAGTTAGAAGATAAGGATTATATTCATTATGTGATATCTCAAATCAATGCACCAACACCGATTCGTAATGAAACGATGCACGTAGAAGCCATTATTTTACTAAAACAGTATCTAGAAGAAGTGCATCACAAAAAAAGTAAAATAGTCCACACCTGACGCGGTACCATATTCGTACATTTTAAATAAGACAATTCCCATATTTTGTACTTATCTCTTGGCGTGACTTTGCCCAACTAAGCACCTAGTTAATATTAGATGAAGCCCGTAAAACGTAGGGGCGCCGCCGGCAGCTGATCGGAAGTCCTGCCCTTTGTTCGACTTTCAACCACACTTTTTGTAGTTTAAGGAAGGAAGTAAGTCAGGAATTCATCGAATCGATCTGTTTTTTAACTTCAACGCTAAAAATAACTTTTCGAATGATTACAACGTAGATAGAAAATTTTTCATGCCGTATGCGTTTTATTTCCCTGCATGTCACGAATTTTGTGTGTTACGCTCCATTGTCCCTTACGAAATATCCGCATTTTTTATCCAGACAAAGAGGGAAAGCTTTCCATTATTCAGAATATTTCGGGTACAATGGTGGACCGCGCTCGGCGCACGCGCAGCGTGTGATCCATTGCCGACAAGATCGATTGTTCGCGATATACAGGGAGGCGGTTATTTTAAATTGTCGGCTTTGTCAGACACAATGCGAATATAAACGAACTACACACCTAGACTATTTTTTACCTTTTATAAACTACATCCTGCCCTTCCCAGTGTGTTTCCGTTCATTAAATATTTTTTGTCTAATGATTTATTACAGTATCCTCTGTACCGGACTTATATTCAATACTAAAAGAATCTCTTTGTAACATTTGTGAGCAACCTGAGTTTTGTCGATATCTACGAGGCTTACTTAATGATGATTAGATTCTGGTGTGGGGCCTTTAACCTTTATGAAGTCCGTAGACAGTCTTCTCTTTGTTATGCAAAGTATTTCATCCGATATCAAATCTACATGAAACCTGGGGCCTTAGTCTGCTATTACAATGGTGTCAGAATGGTCGATCACTGATCGCATAATGGTTAATTTTGACATCTACTACATACTAAATGGTTGATTTTGACAAGCAAAATCAACCATTATGCGATCAGTGATCGACCATTCTGACACCATTGTAATAGCAGACTAAGGCCCCTGGTCACATGTTTGCAGTTGTTAATTAATTAATTGCTTTAACTTCGAGTTGCCGACGCATGGAAGGGGCACGCGGCGTCTGTGCGCGACCCGTGAGTTACAGTTACAGCACCTCGGCAGTTTTGCGGCTTCTGCAAATAGCGTTTATAGTTGCCGGCAAACTCAGTTTAACGGAAATATTGAACTAAGTATTTCTTAGAATCAATCGAGTGACTGTTAATCAGAAATACGAGGACGTGAGACCTTGACTCATACGCTTCCTTCGCAGTGTCCATTTCGGAAAGAATTAGTCGTTAAACAACATAACAGGTTTTTTTTAAATCGTTAAGTATGATCCTATCTTGAGTTACCAAAAAAAAGGCCGCAGACAAATCTAGATAGACACATCCTGGCACAAAAAAATACATGAATTTAATTAAGTATCATGGAATGATGTTAAAAGACGTTAACATGAATGCTCCTGTTTTCTTAGAGACAATAAATCTTTTTGGAACATTAAATTTTTGGTTCGAACATGTGGACAAAATCTGATTGTTGATAATGCAACCATGTTTCTGTTAATGGTCCATTGAAGTGAGCTCGTGACGTAAGACTACGTGGGAATATGATGCAATCGAACAAGGAAACGGGATATTATTAACATAATTATTCTTGCAATATCCTGTAGGTGGAGACGTTGAGCTTATTGATAGCTTTGAGATGTGTACCGAGATGAAATGGGAGAGCTGAAACGCACTTTAATACAATATATTCTGTAGGTTCGTCGACATGCTTGCTTACATAATCGAAATAGGATTTAAAACATTGCCGGGGTTGCAGGTTGTTCGAAAGAGCCCTCGCCCCGGAACATAAAAGGCAAAAGAAGCAACATGGGTGGGGGTTTAGTCAGTAAAAATCTGACACTCCCCCCGTGCTGGGGGTAAAAGGGTAGCAAATCTTTCAGCATTTTAAAATTTAAACTGAGCTTTTGTCTAGCTAGACGATGAACTAAAGATAAATACTATATACATATATTGTAGTGTATACCCATTAAAAGTGTAACTAAACTAATAATATAATTAAGCGAAATTTGCGAGATCACGATCGTGGTTTTACAGTATTTGCACGCTTTTGATGTTGTTAAACGATCTTTCGTAATAATTTGTAATGAGGCTTTGGGAATGAGAACCTAACCTTTGGGTGTAAATACTTCATCATTCTCGCTGTAGCTAATATACTTACATAATTTATTATAATGGTATATATTTCGTCTAATAATAGACTTAATCGACGCTTATTACTTGTTTGTATTATTTTTCTCATTAGGTATCAGTTTTATAATGATTTGCCTCTCAACATATAAACTTAATAATAGTGCGGCATTTGTTACCTTTTCATTTAAGCTAGTCGTAATAAACGTGTTGTGATAGCATTCATCGTGGCTAAATGATGCAAATACTCTGACACCCCTTTATTGCGCAGTTAATAATTGTTTGTTATAACTGCAAATCGTTTACTACGCTTTCTTGGAAATGAAGTAAAACTTTTTTCATGGAAGATGGGTAGAAGGTGTTCATAATTTTATTACACTAGTAAGTACTCTTTGGAGAAGCGAACTATAAAAATGAACTCCACTTCAAAGAGGTGGATATTATGTAAACCAGTCTCGGTTGCAGCTAATTACTTTCGTTATTCAGACATGAAGCGTTAGCACTAAACAGCCCGCATTGATGTTCAAATCAAACGGCGAACGTACTTGATGCGCAAACACGGGGAACAGTTCTCGATAAACAGGAGCGTTTTCAGAGCAACTCTCAAATCAATCATGTTAACCTTATCGACACGGTTCGGTTGCAAGCTCATTAGCAATGCCGGTGTGTCCGCACATCACGTACCACAGTGCCACATACTGCCCGGGTAGAACGGGTACAACCAATATGGGCAAAACAAGCCCGCTCTCATCCATATTGCAGGTTCTCGTTCGATCAGTTCATTTATATTGGAAGCGGATGTTCTTCGCAACTTTCGTGAACTGCATCATTAGCTGACCGTTTTCAAGATTGCTTACAGTCGAAAAGCGAGATGAATTCCACTTTCATCGAAGATTACTTGACTCATACTCATACATACACTCATGGCGCTACAAGGCTGTGGAACGTCGAACAAACTGAATTGATTTCAAATGGTCCGTCGGGCTGGTACCTTTATTAAACAGCATGACTTGTCTGTTAACTGGATAGCCTCGGTCATGTCATGTTTCATCTCGTGCTACATGGTATTCGAGAGCCATGTGGAGTCTTTTTGTATTGGATAAAAAATACACACGTTTAGACTGAATTACAATGGGTCAGCTTTAACAAAAGTATTGTACAATTGCAAGATATGGTCACGTTCACACAACGTTTCATTAACCTGTACACGTTTAATACCAGTATCATCGATGGAGAATCATTTTCAAACTGAAATGGTTGCATGTGCATGACATAAATTCATTTGAAATACGCCTAATTGCGCTCGCTCCACAGCGCAAATGGCTGACGTGAATCATACAGATAAAGCAGTGTTTCAGTCGGGTGACAGAATAAAAATAATGGTGAAAATAACTGATCGCCAACGTATTATTTAGATAAGGTACGCACGGCCATGCGATAATGGCTGCTTATAAAGGTGCGCTGTGATGCACCGACAAAGACTATTTCCATTATGATGAAAAATAATTTTATCTTTCAGCAGTCAGCACTGCCATTTATCAAACCTTTTTGTGGCCATTACGGACTCATTTATATCAATGAAAATTCTTCCGTTCTGAATTTGAATAGTTCAGTAATGAGAAGGATAGCATTTATGCGCAAACGGAATAGTACGAAACCCAATAAGAAACTATGCAGAGTTATCAGTTACACTGTTACGGCATGCAGTAAGTAAATCAAGAAAGTGATTACAGTCATAGTAAGTAGTCGGGTAATTGCATCTGGAGCGGGTAATTGCTGTTTTGCCCGCAGTTACTGCAATCAAGCGCATATTATAATAAGTTTTTATGAAGCGTTCAGATTGTGACTGATTTGCGATGTTTGCCCTAGGTACGCCTCATTAGTTTGTTACGTCACTGGGTACCGGAGATCATGTAACAGATGATTTATTTCGCAGCCGCCGTGGAAGCTAGCCCGGTTAGGTGAACGAACCCTGTCACCGCGCTACGTCGTATTACTGGTTTCGGCACTTCGGCAGAAGATTTTGTACCCGACGCGCATATTGACCGTTTATGGTCAAGAAACCTCATAGCACGTTCATTCATTACAAACCGGCTGAGATATAATGGCTAGGTAATACCCATAAAGGTACGATTGAATGGGATTATTCGAAGAACGGATTGCATAAGCTGTGAATGCTGTGTGATATATTAAACCACAATTCGAAGCATCATGAATTCACACTTCGAAGTTGTAAATGACGGTTAAACTGTTATTTATAGAGATACTTTGAAGTTCGATTTTCATGTTATACGTTTGATTGCCTTGCAATATGAATTGCTTTGTGATATTGCTATACGATTTCTGATAGAATATTGATGAGCATTTTAGTGAGTTATAATCTCATTTCTGAACTGTTCTTTTATGAACCTTGTAAAATTTAAATATCACACACGCGTCCTAATCTTATCGTCTCCACACTTACCTTGGCAACTGAAAAAAAAAAACGTTATTTATACCGTTAATCCCTGTAACAACGAGCAGCTGCTAGTTCAACAATCAGTGCCAGCTTACCCACCAAATTATTAAAAGCCATAAAACGAGTCTTATAGAAGAAGGGTGAGCCACCCCTATTTGTCGATTTACGTGTCGTGTTTGAAACTCGCATGAGCGTTTTATTATTTTGACACATGCGAGGTATTCCATCGATTTTTCAAATCGCATGCATGCATTTCGATCACGTGCATCGTCAATTTTTAATAACAACCTTTACAACCTATCATATAAATACGGAATTAATGTGGCAAGCGCCGGTGATATCCATTCCACATTTTCTGTTTGTGTCACACAAAAAAAAATAAACCCTACGGTCCTTAATTTCCGGCAGAGCGAATTGTATGAGATGACATTTTTGTTTTGTACTTATGGGAGCGTAAAGTGTGTATTATTTATACGATCGCGATATTCCATGAATAATAATCGGAGCAGGAGTCCTTAGCAGTTGCATTTAAATTGATTCGTGACAACCCCTTGGAAGTTACATCAGCGACCGTTAAAGGCAGGTTGGCGCGCAAATGTCCACGCTTGCTGAGACCTCGGCGTGTACTTTGTCGCTTGCAACCGGTTGCATTGTGTAGCGACCGTTAGTCGCCCACCTGCGGGAACGTTGCCCACTGAACCGAAAGCGACGCGCGACGTGTGTCGTGTGTCCAGACACGTGGACTTGAACCTTAATAGCACAAGTTTGCATAATAACTTTAATAACCAGTTGCTTCGACTTTTAATCATCACCAGCATAAAACCGCGCGGCGATATTACCCTCCAAGATGAATGTTACGACGTCTGTCGTTTAATATCGTTGTTAATTTCGTAATTACTCTAATTTATCATTTCATAAGAACAGATGTCGGCACTATTTTCGCAATTACAAAGCCTTTTTAGCAGCTGCGTTTGTTAAAAGTCAAATGTTTGTTCACGCGCACTACATTTCATAACTTAAGATTACGTAAGTTAATGTCACTTTTAATTAAATATTGATAGAACACGCTATTGCATTGCGTTGCATCCGCTATTTATCGTAAGTCAAACAGCATGTGAGATAACCGATATCGATTGGTGACCGATCGCATTACGACACAGTCACTCGATACTCTGACACCTCGCCACCGGCTGCTAGTTGCGATTGTTTGTTTAACGATTATCTTATAAACTCTGTCTCAGTTTGACCCAGTTCCTAGTACTGATGACTCGATATTGAACTACCGATAACTAAATTGTTTGAACTGTTACAGATACACAAATATCGATTTAATGGGGTTATGATTCTGCGACTAACATAATAGAAACCTGAGTGTTTGTCTGCCTGTTCTTGTCCTTTATGCTAAACTGGAAATGGGAATAAATCGGGCTCTGTTAGAAAATCAGTCGTTTGAAATATTTTTGTATGGATCGCGCCATCCCTTGACAGTTCTTCCTTGTTCCCAGGTGCTTTTTTTTAAATTAAACTTTGTATAAGTACAATAGGTTTATTTTTTAATTAATTGAAATTAATGATTAAAATTCTTACATCTATTTATTAAATGCCAAGGCTATTTACGATCAGCTGTTTTATAATTTAAAGAAACACCTGCTTCAGGCATTAAGTTCGTTTGCCATTGGGCTTCGGGCTACGAAACCCGAACGCAAACCCTTCGGCCTTCGTTGGACTGCTACCGCTGCCATCATTACTTTGCTTGTCCCAGTATTTTCCAAAACATTAATAAAATGTTTTCCTCTCGCTGCTTACGGCCCTTATCTCGTCCTGCAAATGTGAAGGAACGATTCCGACGACATTTTGTTTATGAATGTTTCCGAACATAAATTCTTGAGTAGGTACAATGACCCGGAAACATTTCAGCATTCAGCTACATTCAGAATTGTAAAAAAGCAATTTAATCAACGCAAAAAGTCTTACTCTATTATTGAGTTTAAAAGACCTTACAGTTTTTTTTTCTGAAACAATCGAGGCAACGGCTACAGCAGACAACTTAATTATGACAAACGCGTCATTCCCATACCAATCTTTTTTATTGAACTTGAATATAACGATGCTTCTTTAAAAAACTTCTTCACTTGGCACATCGCTTAATTCGCTTGAAAGCGACATACAAATTGCAGGAACGTATTGCAAGAACAAACAATCGGTCGGACGAATTGAATTTCTGTTAAGGTGTGTTGTTTCTGTTGCATTATAACATTGTTATTTTTTTGCTTATGCCTCATATTTCGCAATAATGTATTACCTACCGCATACGAAATTACGGATATAATGATTGTGATTTCATTATTATATCTCCGAATCGCAATAAAAAGAAAATTATTACCGCGTATTTCCTTACAAGTTTTTCCTGTTTTAGTTGGATAGCTCCCCGCGAATAGGCACGGTGACGTTATAATGGTTAAGATAATATTATGTTTAGTTCTATCACAATAGTCCATCTATCTCTGATTTTGAATACAAAGGATATTGAATTCTTGGTGTTATGCACAGAAATCTACGTTATTATTTTGATTCCATTCCCTCTGAAAACTATCGATAGTCAAATACTGAAGGCACATTCTATGGAGATGACATGGCATTAAACTATGCCAACCAAGCCGTCTTATTGTGATGTAAATAAGTTTGATCGTCATCATACAATGGGGCGTGGGAGTGAGGGTGTGGGCAGACCGGCCCTTAGCTCAAACATAAACAGAGCACAGCACCCCGTATCTTGGTCTACCGCTGTTCACGCCTCGTTAATACAAATACTCCGTACCAATTTACGTAGATGTATAAAACCGTCGTTTAGTTGTGTTAAATGGTTTAGATCAGACGAGGTCACGAACGCTAGTAAAATTGACCAGATTTCTGTTTTACACTCAGTTGCCCTATTTCTTACAAATTTGTTGCACGGAGCCTTGGTTTAAATTTTAATCTTCCTAATCCACCGGTTTAACTATCTCGGCTCTCGCTTAGGTGGGCGGTGTAATATTACGAACATGCATACAGCCAGTGAAAGCAAACATTCAGTCAGCGTTCCACATAATGCATCTGTAGGGAGCGACACTTGACACCTTGGCCTTCATTACAGATCTTGACTCATGCGATGTACTCGTCGGAGTCGAACAAGAAAAATATTATTGTAATCATTACATTATTATGTGGGTGTTCTTGCTAACGTTATACACTTGTGACGCTTCGAAAATGACCGCAGGAAATAAGACCTAATTCTTCTCAAACTAGACACAATAGACCAGGAAAAAATAAAATTAGAGGCTCGGTTTATTCAATTGTGTGTTGTCTTGTAATAAATTGATAACTGTACACCTAAATTATGGGTGAATACGTCTGACCGACCATTTTTGATTTGTATTCGCCTTTCAAAGTACGCATCTCTTTGAATGCAATACGTGAATCATAAATCAATGGAAATGGATGTCGGTGTCGGTTGATTCGAAATCATGGTCAAGTTCAGTGACCTCATGCTGATCGTTGTCAAGATGGACAAATTGATCCTTTATGCGCACTTTATTGCCTGCAGGTATAAGAAGTACAAATGAAAGAAAAAGTTTTTTAATTTTGCGTCGATATGTTGTAACGCAAATGTAGGTGAAAGATTACTATGGATATCTTATCACGAAAATGTGTTTGCTCAAGTATGTAACTAACACGATTAGATAACTTCTTTATAAAGAAATATTTATCACTGTTAATGTTTAGTTTTGTGTTCAAAAGAAATGACACTATCCCGCGCGTGCACAAATATCCTTGTATGAGATCACTTGGTCATGTGACAAACCTGACGAAAACTTCACGAGATATTATGACACTAGTGCTTAAGAGGCGCCGTAGTGTGCCGTTCTTGTAAACAGGTCACCACTCCCTGTAGGTCTTAAAATGCTTTTACGTCATCACACTTCATTATAGGCTCGTAAAAGTCGTATCGTTTCAGATCTTTTTATTCAAGTTTTCAGTTCGTCATTTGAGTCCATCATTACTTTTATAACGCTACTTATCATATGTTTTAAGTACTAAAACTGATCGTTGTATCGATTTTAATCATAGGTGGATTACATTGGCCCATTATTTTGTCCTTTGTTAGTGTGGACCCGGCCTTATGAATAATGTAAGCTGTTCAAAATGACTTTATGATTCTAAATTGATGTAAGATGGTTTATGAGAGTTTATTGGGCCTTGAGTCACGTCTTTATAAAAACGTTCATAGGGTTTCTTGTATACAATTACATGGGTATTTTTAGTTTTAGTATGGCGTGGCGTATGTGTACAGTTATTTGCGTGGGCACCTTGAGGTCAGACGCATGTTGACGACAGCCCTCTTCCGATACTCCTACGCATGTTTTTATAAAATATAGCCTCTTGAGCTAGAACTATGTATTAAATAAAAGTGAAATAGACTATTTTTTTATTAAGACGACGTCATTTCAGAGTTTTCTGGAGGCCCGAGGATTTTCATAAACATTGTAAAAATAGCTGATCAACGATAAAGTAAGGTCCTCCTTACTCATATCGAAATGAAAATCTATTGCAGTCACAAAGGTGTATAGTTTGTGTGTATTTGTTTGTATGTAAAGTACCAATTGAAGTAAACATTCTACGGTTTGGAATAGACAGATCACAGAAAAAAAAGTAACAATTTAAAACCTGTCATCATTCCAGTTTCGTCGCCCAAACATCCAATTTGTCTAAACTAGAAAACAGAACAGATTGTTATAGAAACCAATCTCCCGTGTTTATTTATATCCCTCAAACATAATGGAAAGTGTAATTCCTTAGAAAAAAGGTACAAATTTCGTGTGTGGCACCCTAAATTTGAACAAAAATAGCCGTAACACGCTCCTTAAGGTAATCAAACCTCATGACATTACACGGGTAAGGTGTGAACCAAAGTAAAGCATACTTTCTCGCCCTTCATTAAGATCCATTTTATTTTTAGCTTAAAACTATAAACATAACAATAAATACGTCTTTACTTTCTAATGAGAGTGTTACAAACAAATACATGTGTGCTTCTGTTAAAATCTTCTTTCATGGTGCACTTAAGGGTTGTTATTACAGCAAATGGACTAGTTAGCTTATGTTTTAATTAAGAATTTTGTATCATTGTATTGCCCTTTTATGTGTTCACGATGTATACCTATTTTTTACCGTGTTCAAGAAGTACTGTGAATTTAGCTTTAGCTGTAAAACCTGGCAAATGCGAGTCGGACGCACCAAGGATTCCGTAGTAGGAGTTCCATAGTCTTTTTGTCTACGTAGACTCAGAGGGTTGATTTTTTCACAGCTCCAAGGAACAACACACTTGAGTATATGATTTTAATATCATCTCGATACCTTCACGCGTTCCTGAGATAAAGGGTCTTGACAGACGGAAGGACAACAACGT
Organism: Ochropleura plecta; assembly: GCA_905475445.1. Lineage (NCBI taxonomy): Eukaryota > Metazoa > Arthropoda > Insecta > Lepidoptera > Noctuidae > Ochropleura > Ochropleura plecta. The sequence goes on along the minus strand of FR997731.1, from coordinate 10,565,292 downwards.
AATCTTAAAATTCTATTCAAATTATGAACTCATTCAATTAATTCACACTCACCCACCGCATTTAAAAATTCAGCTTCACTTTACGAGATTTCCACTCAATAATTAGCAGATGTAAATCATCTTACGAGATTCGAAGATAAACAATCATATAAATTCACTCTTCCACATCGGAGTAAAAATAAACGACGGTCTGTTTGCATATTCTCTTTATACACACGAAAATAGAAACTCCATTCACAATAAGAACTTCTTCGATAAGTATCTTGGTATCGTTGTCCTAAAGACGCTTGGAACGTTCATAAATCAAATTCGATAAGACAAAAATATTTTAGGGCGCCTCCACCAACTGAACAAGTCTACTCAAAGAGTAATCTTGTGTAGCGTAGGTACACACGCCTACACGGCCCAAACCGGTACGGCATGCGGCATTACTCCGACTTTCTGTCGAATTTTTGTACCGCGTTACCTCTTGAACAACTCCGATATAGAAATCAGATACGGTGCGGCGCTATTGAGGCCTTAATACTTGAATTAGATTAGCTGGAAGGGATTGGGCGTGATTAGAATTTGAATATCATTCGCATTAACAAGCTTGCCTTTTTAGTGGCCTCAACTTATTAATTATTGAGGTGTGGTCGTGGACTATCAATTAAAGGAAGGTTTATGATGACTACTCTGGCCCTTATAAGGAACTCTAAACATTAGTTGCTTGACTTTTATAGTTGACTTGATTGCATGTTTGAATTGAATGTTTTTGATTGCTATAACCAGCTTTAGCAGACGCAGCAGAGGTTTAAGCATACATACATAAATAGCAACGAATTATATTGTTGTGTCAGATTACCATAAAACGTCAGGTATGCTAATTTGACTTTTAATTTTAAATATTTTATGATTCCTATAAAAATCGATAATGGAATAATTGGACTCAAAAATTAACTTCAATAATTTTCATAATCGTTTCAACTCCCAGTCTGTTCCCACACTTCACTTGAATCTTGTCTTACTTACCTTAATGTTGCCTTCACATAAAAATCGGTGTTGCCGTTTTCAAGAACAATATTTCTATGTTTTATAATAGCATATTCTCTAGAAGCATAGACGATGCCGGCGCCCGCGGCTCTCACGTCACAACAAAACAAACACCCACCGCGATCCTATCGTCCAAACGAACTTGAACCCAAATGGTTCACTTAACCGTTTAAGACCAGACGCCGCATTCACATTGCAACACATTATCCTGTCACGTACTATCTAACCGACTATAAAACTTTTGTTTTCATGCACACTTTTACTCTTTATTTTTAGACGAAATTGTGTTTGCATTTCAGGGGAAGCCCGATATGTGATACACCTTCAAACAGTTGGTCCATTTTGTCTGCACTGAAAGAAGCTGGATCGTTATTTTTTTACGATGTTTTCATCTGCTACCCATTGTCAAGTTTAACAATAGAGATCTTTTTTTAAATAACCTAAGGACTAATAGTTTAAAACAAAGCAGGAAGCTGAACACGGTGTCGTGCTGGTGCTCATAACTCGAAACCGGAACAATAAAATACAGAGCATTAAAAGCTAAAACAATGGCGTCTAGACTCACGTTCCGTGTTCTAAATCACGCCTTCCCTGTAGCCTTTATTTAATATAATACGGAATAATACGGAATATTTTTCTTTCAATTATTGTCAAATATGATCCAACCACGTACTGGCCAGTCTTACAGCCGGTAACGTAACGGTAACGCTGAGAGTGCTGAGACACATTAGTTTGCGTTACTTGAACACGAAGACAAAGTGCACGGTTAACTTGCGTTTCGTGCTTTGAGTGAATAAGGTAAAGTTAAGCTTTCGCTTGCCCTACGCGACTACGGACAAGGAAACAATATTATAACATCGACCAACTTCACAACTCTTCCGCATTTGCTTTTGTTTGCCAACATAGCCATAACAGTGAATTATTAGAGACGAGAACTTGAGATAAATTGTTCTTCAAGTGCCCCTTTAAGTTAATTTATTTGTTTTTCCCATGCAAAGTGATGCGTTTTATGCGTTGTTCGCCACGGTTAATGGCATAGTAAAACTCAATCGACGGCGGAACGCTGGGGGCAAACGTATTATCGGCGCGTCTTAATTAAATTTCTCAAACTTTCAGTACCTTTTAAAGAGGAGGTTGTGATGACGGATATGGATTAGAAAAGATAAATCTAAATGCATTACCAGAACAATACTTTTGACTGTCATTAGTCATTAGCCTCGCGTCGCAAGCGCGACTGCTCAGCACGAGGCTTCAAGTCCTAGGTCGGGCAAAGTATTATTGGTTTTTTTCATCAGGATTTTTTAATAACAAGCACGGAGTCTGAATAAATCCGCAGTTGATGGCCATGACTTAAACATAACTGGACAGATGTAGGTAAACTAATGGCACACCTCTAGCTAACCCCTTCCGGAATTACATGCATGATTATGTTATGTATGTATGGCTATGTAGTCATAAGATCAATATGTAAATAGCCACCAAACTCGGTGCCTACGAATAACATCTCAAACTTTAATGTCTTCTAATATAACTGACAGAAGTAACCACCCGGAAAATAAACACGCTCCTTTAAGATTCGAGGGACGAACCGCATTCGGGAGGTGGGGAGATACGAAGCCAGAGGCAGTGACTTGTCCGGGATATGCTATATTGAATTCAAGTTATGATTAGGAAAGTTTCTGCCTCGTTTCTTCAATAAATAAGTACAATATTACGTTTAACAGTTGGATGTCTACGTGACGTCGTCTACCGTAATTTGGAAACTTTACCAATGTGGTCATATTACTGTAAGTACTAGGTTATTTGTATTAATTTCCCCGTTCATTTTGCATTTACGTTTCTCCATGTTAAACATAATTAAGTTGTTAAACATTAAATTGACGTCCTCTGTGCCGATAAATTTAATTAATTTTGTTGTTACATTGATTGAAAGCGATTTATCACTGCTTAGTATAAAACAAAGTCGTTTCCCGCTGTCTGTATTTCCCTAAGTATGCTTAGATCTTTAAAACTTCGCAACGGATCTTGTCGCGGATATTTTTTTTAATAGATAGATGATGATGATTCAAGAGGAAGGTTTATATGTATGTATAATATAAAATAATATTAGTATCTACATTGCATCCGTGCGAAGCCTGGGTGGGTCGCTAATTTATATAACTAAAACAGGAAATCAGACGACTGAGTCTGATTTATAAATTTTTTATATCACAAAATCTCAGAAAAGTCTTACGAGTCTCAAATTTGGAATGGAGGTGTTTGCAAAAGTCACCTTTAAAAATCTTTTAAAAAGGTTTAGGAGATCGACACTAAGGAGATAAGTAGCAGATGAAACCGCTGGGCACTGCCTGCTAGTTGATGTATATTTCTCCCTTATGACGCGATATTTAGTGGTTGCGTAATAAAACATGACAGATGGATAGACCAAATTGGGATAAAAAGTAATGTAACGTTTATATTGCCGTTTAAAAAATCACTCAAACACATGCCAGTTTCATTCATAGAAACATTGCGCTCACGCATATGGTTTGTAATTCCATGGCTATTATTATCGGCCCCTCGTAAAAATAGAAGATAATAATGAGATTGCGTTTACGATTGTGATAAAATTGCATTGTCTGACAATTTAATTAAAATAGTAAATATTGTTTAAGTGTCATATGAATTTATGATTCGTAAATGTGGTCTTATTCAGGGCCAGCGGTTAATATGAATAGATATGGAATATATTTGATTTAAAAAAAAACAGTCCTAGCTGCGTAGCTCGCAGTTTCGTAGTACGGGCGAGCTACAGCAATTTTTGTCGATCCATTTTTGTTTCTGCTAATCTTCTGTACACCACCTATGTATTATTAAAAACTAATCCGTGGGTCTCGCGGTCACAAGCACGACTCCTGAGCATGGAGTCCTGGTTCTCGGGTCGAGCAAAAAGTGATATTGGGTTTTTTCATTACGAATTTCACAGTAGCAGCCCGAAGTTGGCGTTAAGGTACCCTCGTGCCTCGGCAAGCATGTAAAGCCGTTGGTTCTGCGCCTGATTTCTCTCCGGTCGTGTCGAATTGCCGTCCCATCGGACTATGAGAGTGTGGGAACAGAGAGTGCACCTGTGCCTGCGCACACACTTGTGCACTATAATATCTCCTGCGCCGGTGCGGGATCTCTGCTGAGATTGGCCGCCGTGGTCAAAAACGGTCAGGAGGACTATATAGAAAACACCTATACAAATATTTCATAGTTTTATACAAGGATTTTATCCTGCTTATTGAATAATTTCCAATCCCTAATTTGGGGTACTTTTTGGGAGTACAATTGCGTCCATTACAAAGGGATGACCATGTGTCTACATGTAACGCGAGATAAAATCATAATCCAAATCTCGCTCTACCGACAGATGATAAAAGTGTATTGTGTTTAGCGAATAATACACAGATCCGTCTGACACAATAACTTTTATATTTTGTCGCTTTTTATTACAACAGCTGCTCCAAACACGTGCTACGATTTCAGTGCAACAACATAAAATGTGAACGCAGGGCATTAATTAATTAATTTAATACAGTTGGCGCTTCATAAATTCTAATACGTCAAAACATTAAACCAATTTTGAAAACGTTAATCAGCTCGTTTCAAACATTAGCGACTAATTACTAAAACACTAATTTTTTCATTACACGACTAACGCTATTAAAGTAGTTTAAAAGGACATTAATACCGTAGTTTTATAAATTTTAATTTAATGTATTCGTGATGTGCGGGCTCATCCTTATTCACGCTCATCCGTTTCGGTCAGTTGGGCACGGTTGAAATTACCGATGACTTCACAAGGGCACTTAGCATCCACGTTTTACCTCACTTTATTGTCCAGACGGGTTTTCGTAACCAGATTGTATCGTCAGTGAATGGCTACTTTTTTCGCGTATTTGCCCATAAAAGTCTTCTTTACGAAAGTTATCACGTCAATTTCACCCGACAAAATATAAAATGCATATTGTCGCAATTAAGATTCGTTTATTTCGACGACAATTTGCTTTGAACACGTGCCGATGTAACCGCAGAAATAAAACGTTTAGGATGTAATAATGGTCCTTTCATCCTATAATCTCCCCTCGACTGTATACAATAGTAATCACAGCATAATGACTTTAATGTAATTGTAATTTAACGCACGGGGCGGTGCATTAGTGGTATGGATGGATGTTATCATCCTTATCATTTTAAAATAGCTTTTTGATATACACCAGATGTCGTTTCACCTCCCCCATGCACCACTGACGTCATTCTACAAAAGCGTGCATCATGAATAACTTTCAAATACGTTATTTTTATAGAGCTGTACTTGATTTTTTTTGTGTAAAATCCATTAGGCATTTTTTGCTGTGCCCCAGCGTTTATTTTTAATTTGAATACATTAAAGTGAAAAGCAGGTGAAGAACACAAAGGCGAATCAGGATCAATGTCCAAATCTGTCACAGTTCGCAAGCATCTGCATCCAATATGTGAGCGAACATCTGTTGAACAAAAGCGCGATCGCATCACGGGCCCTTAGCTTCGTGACCTACAGTGCGCCGGCCATTATTATCTAACAACGGCCCTCGTTTAATTAGGCTCTATTCACTTATCTTTGCATTCCTATTCCGATCGGTTTACATTTTCACGCCCGACTGCGCGGGCGCCACAATGCTCCATTGATAGATGATTAGAATTAAACGTAATTGTATTCTGGCCCGCATTTTTATTGGATAGTCTGTTGTAAAACATTCCAATTACATAATCGAAAAGTTCCTCATCGTCATTTCACATTCTCTGCGTCGTGAAATCCGGATCGTACATTGCTACATCGTTTACACTGGCAAAAAAGAAAAAGCAATTTAACTGCCAAAATAAGAATAACCTACCGCGGTATTTTAACCTCTCGCCCAATCGTAAATCATAAGAAATATTCTCGCATGGCTTCACAATCGAATTTGTAAGCGTTTTTCAATTATCCGTTATTGACCACAATGGTCGATCTTATTGGCCTTTTCGTTGTCGTAAACAATTTGTACCAGGATCTAACATAATATAATTCTCCAAGCAAAATTATGCCCAATGTCAACGGGATAAGTTCTCGTAATCGTGGAGAGGTAAAATTGAAAGCGATCCCGCAGCCCTTTTGCATGTAGTGGGGTCAACCTACTTGAGCATTTCGATTGTTGCCGCCTGCATACTGAAGCAGTTCGTGCAACCACTATACCAATAAAAAGGCCATTTATTTTAAGACCTTTCTTTTCTGTTTTTTTTTTGAAGCTGACTTGTATTTTTATTTTTACCCAACTATGTAGCTAACGTAAATATTTTGTTTTCAGGTAAGTACATCCTGCTGATACATTACCATCGTTAGGTGAGCGATATGGATGTACACACGACGACACATCAACCTATACAAAACCAGTTTATGCTGCTCTCTCAACAACGGATCGTACACCATAGATTTCAAGTACAATGAGAGATCCGCATAAACTGGTTTTGTATAGGTTGATGTGTCGTCGTGTGTACTATAATGATACAACACAAACATACAACGTTGTAATGTTACGTAGATCTTCATCATCATCAGTGCGTCGACCTTTTTCCTTAAAAGTATTGTTTTCTTTCGGAATACCCTCTCATTCATCATGCCTTACTCATAAATGCTTCCATCCATTTTCATAATTTATTCAAGCGAAGCAAGTGTACAATCTTTCTAAGTTGTTATACAAATGTAACTTCATGAAGTTTTCTTACTACAACTTGAAGGCTAGTAGTTAATAAACTAAGATGGAACAGGCAAAGTTTTGTAGCATTTTTACGTTACGGTACGGTTTCTTAGCAGAAGTTCTTGATATTTTCTTAATAGGAACGAGCTGACTGGATTACGAATTCGTTGAGTTTAATTAAGGTCTGGCCATCTACTGACCTTTCATTTGTGCAGATGGGGCAAGACGACTTTATTGCGAAACAAATGGCCCCTTGCTGATCCTTGTTGGCTGCTTAGTGCGAGTGTTTTTCCCCAATGGTTATTTATCCCCCAAAACGATATTAGATGTCTTTTTACTAAAGGATTGCTAAGGAATAATTTATAAAAAAAAAACTACAAAGAAAATCCTGTAGTCAACTTTATCGAAGATTTAGTGCTGCAAATTCACTTTGCCGCTCCACAAATCACTGAGTCAGACGAGAAAATATTTGATATCTACGTAATATTTCTTACTCTTGAACTTGAAATAAATACCATAAAATATCAGTGTATCTTACAAGATTCTTGCAATCTCAGCTTTATTCCATATTATCGTGGACCAAACAGTCTAAAGAATAAATTCTCCGTGTAAATAATATCGTAGGCTTATCTAAAAGCCACATCAATGTTAGTCACGAATGGCGGCGTGGCCGAAAGGGCTCCGTCGAAGCGTCTAGTTATCTGTTACTTGATCCTGAAGTACAATGTAAACAACATTCGGATGGCTGTTCTGAATTAAGGAGTTACAAAAATCAAAACTTATCTTAACCGAAAATCCTTACTAAATATCCTTACTAATATAATAAAAGCGAACGTGAGTTTGTTTGTTTGTTACGTCTTCACGCCTAAATAGCTAAACCGATTTTGATGAATTTTGGTACAGAGACAGTTGGGACTCTGGAGATAAGGGAAAAAGAGGGAAGAAAAGGGAAAACTTAGCTTTGCTATTACAATAAATAAGGCGCAAGGTCAAAAACTACAGGTAGCAGGTACCTGCAAATCAGGAAAGGGGAACTGTGTTACCCCAAATTTAACGCGAGCGAAGTCAAGGGCAAAAGCTAGTAAAGCTTATATAGGCGAAAGTATGTTTGTTTGTTACCTTTTCGCCCCTTTTTTTTTTTTTTTTTCGGGTGGGAAATCATCCAATGACTTCCGTCGCTCTGAGCGGAGCGGGGGGGCAAGCCCCTCTGCTTTGCTGACTCTCTTTGAGGCGCGCGTGAAACACGTACGCGCCGTCGACACGGCCTGTCGTCAATAGACGGACGGACGGTGAGCTACCCATTGCTCAGCCGTCCACAGGCCCGCATCTACGGTGGCCGGGAGTCGTCTCGCGGCGCCCGGCGCCCTGGGCGTCTCCCGCGGCGGCTGGGTTGACCTGATGTTCTCTCCCTCAAACCTTTTCGCCCCTTAACCAATGAATCGATTATGCTGATATTTTGCATATGCGTTGTCAGATGTACAGAAACACAAATAGGGTAATCATAGGGATCATCCAGAAAAAGTAACAGATCAACAACAATAACGTTCTTATATTAGATCCATCGTAGAACAAGGGCTCTAAAATTAATTCTGCTTAAGCGCCCATTTTAGACCCCCAGGTGTCTTTCGAATCATAATTGAAAAGACAAGCAGTTTTATTATTTTTAATTAACGCGAGGAAGGAAGCCGCGGGTAAAAGCTAGTATTATTATTAATACTAGCATAAAAGCATACAAGACGGATTAGAATGGGAACCTCTTGAACACACAAAAAAGTCAAGCAACATTAAATTTTAATTTAAAAAAGCATTGTTCACTGTGACCTCGAGCTTGCTTTATGAATTCTCTTGTGAGCACTGCCCCTCAATGATCAAATTTGTCGAATTTAATTAAGAGCCATCGCGTAGTCTGCGAAACATTTAATGTAATATTACTTCCTCGTACTAACTACATATAAACATTTTGAAATGTTACTGGATTTTAAATATTCGTTCCTTCAGTAAGTATGAGCTCGTGGCTAAATAATAACAGCTGCTCGAGTCGATCTTTTGGTTAAGCCGCGCTTGCCAAGGTTGATCCGCAAATGATTGACCACTCATTTTTTTCGGATGGGAAATCATAAAATAACTTCGCTCTGGGCGGGGGTTTAGACTGTCAGAAGTCTCCCCCCGCCCAGAGCGAAGTTATTTACTCATACTGACTAAAACCCACTCTTGTTCTTTCTTTTGCCCTTTGCGTTCCGGGGGTTAGATAACGAGTTTCCCCCATGCTTCGGAAAGTACGTTAAGCCGTGGGTGCCAGCCATCATTTATTTATTTTGTAGATCTGGGATCAGTAGTCACAGGTAGTCAATGGCTCGATAGTCTGACAACCAGTCTTACCAAATCGCATTATCCAGATATTAACTGAATTGTTGGGGTCAGATTGGCAGTAGGTATAACTAGATTTAAAATGCTGGTACGCAGCTAAATCCAGTAAGACGGGTTTGCGATCCCGACAAAGTTGGAAAAAGCTAGGCATTTGACGATGAGCGAGTAATTTCAATTCAAAATGTCAGACCCTTCTGAGATTGAGTAAATGCGTACCCATGATCTTTGAATCTGCGTAACAGCTTATCAAGGCCAAACCGCTTCGCAAACACGCTACTTAAACGATTTGTACGAAGTCGGCCTCATATTAAGATGATCTGAGACGACCTCGATGAGACATTACGTTTCTCATTACAATCTCAATTTTGTTTCCAAGACCTTAATGAACAAGACCTATTAAAAAAACGTGACTTTGACAATACCTCTTATAGATGCTGCAAGGCTTTAAAATTCTCTTGGGATAGCTGTGTTGGAAAAAGATAAATCAATGATTGAAAATGGAATAGAATACGACTAGCCTTGGCTTTGCTATGATACTGGTTTGGTCACTCCGCTGCTTATAAAAATGAAATTGAACTGCAACATTAATCAAAGATGCAAACGGGTAATTATTACCAATCCATTTCGTTTAAATTAGGAATATGTAAAATTCAAATTTCTGCCCAATTATCGTTATTAACGTGTCACTAACTCTGTAATTTCTGTGGGAACTGACACCAATACGAAATTAATTAATGGTTTATTTCGTGGTCCACTTGTTTGTCCAGTCATCGTTACTTAATTACGAGTTTTTTTATTTCGAGCAAAATGCAAAAAGTTTGACGTTCCGGATTCGGTTTGCTATCGTAAAACGCGATTTCAATATCGACGTTTTTCAAGTGGCATCCGCGCCAAACGTTTCGTTTCAAAATTGATTTCGTAATTCGATATCCGGGGAGCATCGGTGACCTAAGTTTGATTGTTCAGAATCCTCGCCACTCTTGTCCAATATGGCCTCTTCCGCAACGCAAAGTACCCTCAACTCCGGGATGTTGCCGAGCCGGATAAAGTTGAATCACCAACCACACGTAACTTCCTGTCATAATGAGACTTGATGAGATAGTTTAGTGTTTTTTCTTCGTGATCATAGAGATAATCTTACCTACAGAATTGCGGATTGGTGGTACAGTATAATTATCTTTTCTTTTTTCGTTTTAATTTGGCATTTCTGACAAAACAAGGGATTTAGGGATCCTTTTTATGCAGCTTTGTTCGCAATCAGTGGATATTAAAATAACGTCTTTAATCTCTAAATTAAACGACGCCTGTCCACTCCTCGCTTATACAAAAACTTGGGATGGCCCCATTTCGCTAGCGATTGTCCACGGCCGAGGGTCCAATTATGCACATTAGTCTACAACGGCTCTTGTTGAAAAGGATTTTCCAATTAGGGGCTCTCGTGAATTAATGGCCAGCCTAACACTGATAGAACATTTCCTCTTTCCGCCATTTCATCTTCCCAAACACAAGGATAGACAAACTTTTTCCTTTTAACTGCTTCAGCAATAAATTCGAAGTCACATTTTGTTTTGAAAGTTATTTGATAATATCGGGCTAAACCGCGTAGCTGACAGTTTGTCCCAAACATAATTTATTGTACATTCATACCTCCATATACACAAGTAGGTGTGCAACCGAGCAAACTTGCAAACCATGAACACATAAATCACAGCATTGTTTTGGCGTATCCATATGACAAAGGGTAACAAACGCGAGGCTTCTCAAACATTTCCAACAAATTGTAGAGATATATGGCCAATGTTTTGCGTACAAATGCGATTAGAATGAAATACAGGATACCAACCTGCTTGATTTGAATTAGGGGGGATATTACGAGTCATTAATAAAGTAGAAAGTTTAAATGATTTGCTATAATCTGGTGCCAAGGCGTAAGAGTACGATAGACATCCCGCCAGCGCAAAGACGGCACTCGCTCGCCATTTAGAACAATAGAACCATAACTTAGGTAAGTGAAAAGCTAGCGTTGACAAGGGTAACGTCCTGAAGCTATTTGTGTTTCGCCTTTATCTGCTTCACAAGAGCGGAAAGTACCATATGGTAACATTCAGATGATGAAACCATCAGTTCTATTGTATTTGAATTACAGAAAGTGCCCTTTGACTGTAAAACAAGACAAGAACCCTTATAGATTTTTTGTTGAAATTAGCCCATTCCTTTGTAGTTTTGCTGTTAGGATTTAAATGTATGTTTTCGTCCTTAGATTTTAATTGCCCTTAATCTACCGAAACTGCTTGAAAACTCGTCAAAATCAAACATAAAACTTTATTAGATGGTCATTCTAATAAAACCTTTAATAGATCTCCGGTAAAGCTCTTAATGAGTTTCTAAGCAAGGAGATTTGTACACGTGCCAAGAATTTGTCGGTGTCATCATATTGAATTGCCCATTTAAATCAGTTTGAATGTTCATGCGTCTGGAGTAAAGAGAAATAGGTGTAAAAAACAGTCCCGGAACTTGGAATAAACATGATTGTTGGGTAAAGGCAGATACCACAAATCATTACAAGCGTGACTAGTGAACGTGAAGGAATTTTGGATATCTCTCGTCTCTGTCGGTTAATTTGGCCTGTAAGGTCAGACGACTGCGCCACTTATCTGAGATGTTTAAATAATAATATATCTCAATATAGTTATGTACTTTTTTATTGTATAGTATATGTCATGTCCATTGTCCTCGTGAAGCTCGGTAATTATCCCTTATTATTTTATCGATATTAAATGTATCCTTCGTGTTAATTCAGGTTAAAAAACTATCTTGTGTGCGAATTTCATACAGATCCGTTCAGTATAACAGCATACATCCTCAAAAGCTTTCGCATTTATAAGATAAATTAGGATTACTGAAATTAAATTTATTTTACTAAAAACGTATCAAGTAAACAATTACAAAGAAAAACCCTAATTTGATTCAGATTTTTCTTTGATCCAATTATAAATTTAAAAAAAAAACGATAAGATAAACAGAATTAGAGGATGCTAGGATAAATTATATACAGTCTGATTTAATTTTTAGAACAAATCGAGTAACATAATCTAAAGCTTTGTCGTCAGCTCATAAGCGTGTACATTTTTCCCCAAGTTATTCAAGCACAGAAACGTGCCTAGAAAGTCCACCTGCTGAAATTACAATACAAACATTGTTTGTTTACTAAAACCGGGAGTCACGTTCTCCGCTCTACTACACACAAACATTCGGGAATGTTTAGACTGCTTATATAAATAATGCGATATGAAATTTCAAGCCCAATTTTAACTTACCGTATTTAAAAACTGAAGAAGCAATTTCCATGTGCACATTGTAGCGTTATGTCTACCATTGTTTCAACTTAAGCGTACATAAATGTGGCAGGTGCAAATAACGCGCTGTGTTACACCTTGGGTACAAACATCTATTTCTAAACACTGGCTTTGGTCCGCGGTCTCACCTGCCGTTTACTTTTGTCTCGGCTGTTAAGGGCCGTGGCGTGGTCTTAAATAGCCATTAACTTCCTCATTAATCAAATGCAAAATTAAAAAAGAGTCAGTGGTTCCAGAGATTAGCGCATTTAAACATACTTCAGCCATTTTGTATTAGTATATTATATGTAGGTCTAAAGGTGTTTTACCCACAGTACAGCGTAGTGTTAATTGCACAAGCTTGTAATGTCATTCAACCAGAGTTCAAAGAAACTATTTATCAGATAAGAATGATTTTAATCACGGGATAATATGACTCATTTTCATTTGAGGTAAAAGCGATGATGCCTCACTCAGGCGCAGATAGAACCAAGAAGTCTTTGAAAGTTATAGTCGTAGTGCAAGAAAACTTTAATTAGTCAGTAATTAACTTGAGATTTTTATGTTAAAGATATTCTTATGAAGTTTTTTTACCTGAATGTTGCTTTTACTTTTTCTCGACTTTTTTTTTTGTCCGACTAGGACCTAGCGACCTTGTTAGCTCTTCGTTTGGCTGTTACCATTTAAGTAACACCTTTTCTTATCCCGTTATTCCTCTCAGTCCTTATCTCTATAGCTCTACGAAAACTCAAGGAAAAAGTGACCCTATTATGCAAATTGTACTAACTTACGAAAAGGCCTTATACAGTTATGACGTAAGTTTCGTTTTCCCATTTATGAGTGAAAAGATCGAAGATAGTTAAGGTGTAAGACAAGCCCGCGAAATTCAATTCGTATTTTCTTGAGTTTTTTTTTAAATTTACATGTCTTATTTAAGACAACCGCCCGGTCGCTTGTGTTTTTTTTTTCAATTTGCTGGTAAGTGACAGGTTGTATATTGAATCCTTACTAATATTATAAAAGCGAAAGTGAGTTTGTTTGTTAAGTCGTCACGCCTGAATGGCTAAACCGATTTTAATGAATTAGAGACTTTTTTCTAGTACAGAGATAGTTGAGACCGTGGAGACGGACATAGGCTATTTTTGTTTTAAATTGCGATATGAGGGAGAAAGAGTGAAGAAAAGGGAAAACTTAACTTTGGCTCCAGGGCAAAAACTGAAGAGCGGGGGAAGTTATTTGATGATTTCCCACCCCAAAAAAAAAGTGTTCATGTAAAATACCATTAAGAAAGTTTTTAAGCAATAGTCATAATTGGGATAAATATACTTAGAGAATTGTATTGATGACTGAATTATTATAAAACTGTAAAGGGTAGCGATTTATATTTTGTTCCTGACATTGACCTGAAAATTGCAAAAACGTAAGTAAATTTGAAAATCACGGGCGACTTTGCCGCTTTCCTCTAAAGCACACTTGGCGTTTGTCTAAAATTAGGCTTATGTGCAATTGTGCACGGTCCATGTAACTAAGTTGATTACTTCCTTTGCATGCACTTGTTAATTAATGTTCATTCATCGATTTTTATTTGTATTACATTTATTAGCTATACATTTTACAGACCACGTCCATGATATGTAAAATTACAACTTACAAACGTCAGGTGAATAACCTACATGTTACGGTTAAAGAGAAGTTCATACAGTTTACATATTTTCCAGTTCTGAAACACTTTCTTAACCTGGCGTTGACGTTCTCGAGTTATGTTGCTTGGCGTTTTTTGGGACCATATCTTGTAACGTTCAAAAAAAATACTTGACCATTTCTAATCTATAAAAAAACCGGCCAAATGCGAGTCGGTCTCGCGCACCGAGGGTTTCGTACAAACTTGCGCGACATAAAGGCCATGTCTTTTGACTGGGTTGACTTGGAGGGTTGATTTTTTCACAGCACCACACAGACTTGAGTATATGGTTTTAATTCTAAAGCAACTCTATGCATCCACGCGTTGCCGAGATAAAGGGTCGTGACAGACAGACAGACGGACGGACAGCAATGTTATCCTATGAGGGTTCCGTTTTTTCATGTTGAGGTGCGGATTCTTAAAAAAACATTAAAAAATCAAACATACCAACTGCTAGTTAAATTTTACGTAAGAACAAATTGTTACGTTTACATACGTAAAAAAGAAACAACAACACGCAGCCAGTACGACAAACCGGTTGTATGAATGTAAATACATAAAATAATAATTGGCGTAGTGCCAATAAAACTCATATTAAAATATTACAAGGTCGATTTTTAACATGGCAGTTATAATCTTGTTTAAAGTAAATCATATTCGTTTTTTTTTAATGGAAATGCGAACTCTCCTCGAAATATTGATTTACGCATACGGAACATAATCTTGAACATTATAAGACGAATAATCTGGAAAATATCAGAAGTGTGTAGTAGTGTGTAGTGTAGTTTTTGTAGTGACTGCAACAAAATGATGAATTAAGGCTGCTTCAAGAAGGATCACGTCAGCGTTAATCTTTAAAGATCAGAATTATAATGAGGCATTTTATGAGTTACAAGTACCAGTTCACTTATGGAAGGAAATACAGAGCTTGCGTTGACCTTGGCATCGCTTCGCCAAATGTTGGCCCAATGACCTCGCATGGATCAAGCCACGATGGTCTTTAGTCACGCCACTCGTGACAGCCAACAATACCAACTTGTTCAGTAGGTAGGTATCGACTAAGGAAGTCGGACTCTCATACATTTTGTTATGGTACTCACTTCATTATTTGAGCCACTTGTTGTTAAAGCTGAACTAATCGAGCAGGTTTGAGAGTTCGAAATAGAAATTCTGGAGATTTGTCTAACTGTAAAGTTTTTTATTATAATTGTGAGAGGTACCTTAACTTTATTAATAGCGTAGAAATTATGTCTCTGAAATAAGCGGTTAAAATCACGGTAAAATCAGAGAAAACTAAGCATAAATAATTTCAATTTGACAATCGTTGTTGAGTATCATCATAAAAAGCAGTGGAAAATCGTAGATGTAAAATTTATTTCAATTACTACACATAAAGAAAGACATTAAAAAAGAATATTAAGTTAACTTTCGTTAAATTCCTGTCCACGTTGGTTGCAGACGTGAACAGTATGGAAAGTTGTCCGTTTAATCGTTTATGGAATGTTGTCATCACAAAAAAATAGTCCGAAGATAATTTTAAACGGTCTCGAATTCACAATTACCGATTTATTACAGAATCTTACAAAAAATAAATTACTTAAAGAAAAAGTTTCTTGAAGTTAAGTGGTACTACTTACAATTGAATGAATTACACATATTGTTTTAGTGTTTTTTTTTAACCGTGAGAGAAAAAGAATTGCTGAGAATACCGTTGAAAATTGCGTCAACATAAAGATTTTATTTCACGAAACGGCTCTGAAAACATTTGGGACAAATCCTGCGTTCGACTTATCTGGAAACCCACGCCCCTGGATGGAGCAGTAAACAAAAAATACTCGATAGATAAGCGTTAGCCACGCGATACTGGAATCCCACTTAATTGATTGGTAAATATACTCTATGATGTAGATAGAAGTACCAGTTATTTAAAGCCATGCAGTTCTAAATTGTACTTGGCAGAGTAATTCAAAGTCGGTGTTGCTAATCTTAGACTGACTTGTACCTATCATTTTATGGTAACGACAAACACAGAATGAGCATTTCCAATATAATCAGACGGCAGCTCATAAAAGTTAATTAATCGATGTTCTAGCCGACTCAACCGATTATCTCGCATATAATAGCATCATGAGTTAGCCTTGTTAGACTTAATATTGCAAATTAAAAATAAAACCAGCGCTTTGAACTTGATCAAGTTCAAGTGGAAATTAGCTTTGATCTTTTACTTGATGTTTTTAGCTTTAGGCAGCGTTTCACAGTCTTCCTTCATTTCAGTACTGTTATTCAAAAGACATTTAAACGGACACGGTTATATTAAAACCAATTAAGATTATAGTCCTTAACCACACAGCTAGTTACAGCTTCGCATAAAATTGTGCCTATTTTAGTTAACAACCAAATTAGTTTATGAACCACTTCCCACAGAACACTTAGCTTATTTAAGGTCTATTCTACGGTGAGAAACCTTGAATCATGATCACTTGAACTGGCAATGCACTAACTCAGTACACTAGTTGAATCCCACGCGTATGAGTCATGCACTTAGACGGTTCACAGACGAACAAACAAGCAAACTTCAGTTTGCTAATAAATGAGAATGGATATGAATAAGTTGTACATATATAATTAAGTGTGGGAGACACAGTCAAAACAAACAATATTATCTAATCACTGAGAACAGAGGCCATCAAATAATACTACTGAAAGGTATTCACGCAAATTTAACAAGCATACAAATTCCTGCAAGCAACTTTATACAATCGTTGTATTTCTTGATGTCAATCTCGACGGAATGCTTAGTCAAAAAACTAATTCTGCATGTTAAGTGGAAAGCTTGTAAAATCGTGAGATGGATAAGATTACAGTGAGCGTTACTGCCGGTAATAAGAACAAGTTAGCTGAGTTTGTTCAAGATTGCCATCAAGCGGGCCCGCCGAGGATTGTCCTACATTACTAAATGCCTTTAATTTCCTGTACTAACAATTATCTCTTTAACATTTGACCGCTTTCTTTACGAGTACAAAGACTAATTACGTAACTTCCCGTTTGTTTCCTATGATGATGGTGATTCATTAACATTTCATTGTGATAGGCACCGTTGTATTTGTACTTGGTAGATACATTTTTCTAAAACCCATTGCTGTAATTAGCATAAAATGCGCTATAAATATGTATGTAACTCCTGTTATGCCTCGTCAAGCATTATCTTTGATTGGCGTACGATATTTCCACTTAAATAATTTCGTTGTACCTAAGATAGGCTTACGTGTGAGCGTAGCATTCTTTGCCGTCACAATTTACACACCTGAACCGCCAAGTATTGTGTCCTAGAGCCGTCACTCCTCGTTAGACAAGCGTCCAGCCGACTGTGACTACAAGCAGGTTTATACCTAAACAAACAGATTTAATCTTAAACCAGCTCATCTTAAAGTTCACAGTTTATGATCAGCTAGTGTTGTGTCTACTCAGACACAACTTTAACGTATGCGTAATATTCTCAAACGGACAGATGCAATGTAGCCGTCAATCTCAGGGCTAGAACCCTGCCGCGAAATAAATCGTACACATCGCTTCTCATACGGCTTATAGATAACCGAGTTGACAGGCAAAAAGAATCTCCGCGCAGTCGCCAACACCACAGCAAACCAGATTAATTTCTCATTGCAGTTCAATTCCGTCGACAGTACTTTTGAAAATTAATATTTCGCTATTCGGTTTTTGTTTTCGTTTCATTTGCATGGGCACACAATGGAAAACCGTCACAGTGAATGAATTTTCAATTTTGAGCTAGATTACCTGAGTCGTACCTTGACTGTGAGAATCCACGGTTCGCCAATAAGGAATATGCAAGTAATGCACAATTTGTTTATTTATCGTTTGTCCTGTAATATTAAACAATGTGGTACATTTATTTCATTTTCCAATACAGCACTTATTTTACAATTTATTATCTCATGTAGCGTGTTTTTGGCCAGCAGTGACGTCAAAAAACAAGTGTAAAAGATTTATTTTAAAATACGTAATATTTTGTTTATTATAATAATGTAATAACAATTTCTGCTTGAATAAAGTACATACAATTTGTAAAATTGTTATGCTACAAATTCGATTTTAAAAAGAAAATAGTGGTATATGACTTCGCATCATGGTCGTAAAAATTACAGGCGCTGAACTGTAGTAGAAAATTGTACGAGTTAATATCTTTTTGAATTTGAAATTATTCATTGATTAAAGTAAAAAAAAAATACATGCTTCTCTCCTATTCCTGGCTGTATAGTCGTAGACTTGTTATAAAATTGAGAAATGCTTTCGTTATATTACGGTCGTCACTAAGGCATAAGATGATAGTATCTAACAGCTTTCGAAATGAGCTCTGCCAAGCGGTCGGCTTCGTTAATTCAATCACGACTACAAATTAACTGCATGCCCCACCCGACCTACCTATTGAACCCGAATACATACATAAGTACACTGTACATCTGTGTTCATTGTGGAACCGACTCAGGCATTCTGTTTCCATGACATATTTAAATGATAGAAATTTACCCTTTACTTATAACATTGTGATTAATTAAACACAGTTAATTAATTGCTTCAGATGGATATAACGTGATCTATCTCTTAGAAACCACTTCCCCATAGCTTCAGACATCTGTAAACTAGACGGTGAAATCTACCCATTCACTTAGGAAAACAGTATTAAGTAACAACACAAACACATTCCAGTGTGCAGTAAAAAGAAAACTCGGGAGGTGATTGTAAAACGCCTTCGGGCGGACAATGGGAGTTTGAATACGATAGTCCAATAATAGCTGATTGTGAGAGTACTATCGTTTGGTTTTCATCTCGTAAACCCATAGAGAATTGAAAAAGCTATTGAAAGAGAAAAATAGAGTAAAGAAAACAAGTAGGGGTAAACCGACAGTGAGCTATAAGACTTTGTTACATTGCATTCTCTTCAGACTGAAGTGAAAAACATTATTTAAGATTTGTTGTTTGTGTATTTTCTTTATAAAAGTTGTTTTGTTTGAAAGGGTTCTTGTGTTTAGAAAATGCATTCACACATTGTTTAATACATATGCAATAAAGAACGCAGGAACTCCATTGATGTTTTTCTTAAAAGCTTTCTTCCGAGCTACGTCATATTTTACGCAGGTGTCAAACCCTAAAACTGCAAATACTGTACTCGTTTGCACAGTTCACATCCATAAGTGTGTCGTACCAGGAACAAAGGGGCTTTTCTACCGACAGCTCTTGACATGAAAAGGCTTTTTTGCCGTTCGCGATAAGGAACAGTTACCGAGAGTCCGATATCGCAAAGATTGACTGCTAGCCCTAACACTTTGTTCCTTAAAAGCATACTCGTCGACTGACGCCTATTATTAACATAGTTTATCCTAGCGAATGCTGAGGGTTATAAAATGCACAAGTTTATTTGTGTTTACAATCACAATCGATGTATTAGAAAGTCGGAATGGTGAACTTTATGACATCCAAGTTTATAACCATTGTACTTAAGTTTTGTTTAATATGCATAGGCTGGATTTAATATCACATTCCAAGCTTTGTAACCAGTTTCATGCATTAGATTCCTCGCTGTAACTTTATTGGTAGCAATAGCATCGTCTTGTGATTAGCATAATAGTAAACTTCCCGTATAATCTCTATTGAGCAATCAGTAGATAATTTATTTTGCAAGGCCTGGAGCTATTTGTATTCTCGACATTAATTTAGTTCATCATTCGTTTTTTTTATCCCTACTTGAGCTTTAATTTAAATCAGAATATTAGATAGGTACTGTCAATGTTTATACAGGGACTTGTATAATGAAGGATCTCTTAGACTTTTATACAATTTAGGAACAGCTGTGTATTTTGAAGGGGCTTGCTTGAGGCGGCTGACAAATTGCAGCCTCCCGTGGTCGTATACTTAAAACGAACGCGTGAAAATTCTATTTGCCAAAGTAGCACCGAGTGGATGGCGAATTCTCCTCGAAGTAAACGTCGTTTAGAAAATTCTTATTTAAATTTCCCGTCATCCGTCTCATTCCGGTCGCTACAATTTTGTTGACCTCATGGCTTATTTATTCCGTTCGCAATTAAATGATAATTTTACAGACCAAAGTTTCATACACGTAAATCAAGCCGACCTCAAATTACTGTTCCATAAAACTGTCATGTTCACGTGCTGTTTATTCGTGATAGTGGGCAATTTTCTTCACCGATGGCTTCATTCAACCGGTGGTACTGATTAAATATTCCATTTATCATATGCGATGGTCTGTTTACATGTACCTATTTGAATATGTAGAACAGGGGTAAGACACATAATTAAGTATTAACCTGCACAACGCGGCGGCGGACCACACGGGTGACTCCTGCCTGATGCCTGAAGCTAGTCGTGAACTATAAGTCGCCGCGACCGCCTGCACTACAATAAAGACTTCCACTTCCAATCTCACTATGAAGCCATAAACCGAGTTTATTTGTTTTTCTCTTATACTTCTCAATTCTTGCAAAAACAATTGTTCAGTTACTAGTTCTTTAATAATAGCTCAGACGGTTGTGAAAACAAAAATACATGCATATCTTCCTTGAACCCATGTCGCCCTTTTTCCCGCCAGATTGAGCAGGGTTAAGAAATTGCTCTTGTTGCGGCAGATCAGATACAAAACCTTTTCGTAAATCAATCCTCAAATTCCTCTTCAACATTTTTAGGGTTCCGTAGTCAACTAGGAACCCTTATAGTTTCGCCATGTCTGTCTGTCCGTCCGTCCGTCCGTCCTCGCTTAATCTCTGTGACCGTTAGCACTAGAAAGCTGAAATTTGGAACCAATATGTATATCAATCACGCCGACAAAGTGGTAAAATAAAAATGGAAAAAAATGTTTTATTAGGGTAGCCACCCTATATGTAAAGTGGGAAGTGATTTTTTTTTTAATTTCAACCCTAACGTGTGATATATTGTTGGAAAGGCATTTAAAAATGAATAGGGGTTTACTAAAATCATTTTTTGATAATGTCAATAATTTCGGAAATAATCGCTCCAAAAGTAAAAAACAATGTGTCCCCCCCCCTCTAACTTTTGAACCACAAGTTTAGAAAATATGAAAAAAATCTGAAAAGTAGAACTTTATAAGGACTTTCTATGAAAATCATTTTGAACTTGATTGAGACAACAGTTTTTGTACAAAAAAGACAAAAAGTTGTACAAAATAATTTTTGTAGTATAATCGTAGCAAGCATTTTTTTTAACTTCGTTTACATATTTTATTATCCTGAACGTATCTTTTTTCAAACAAAAAAATAAACTACGGAACCCTACACTGAGCGTGGCCCGACACGCTCTTGGCCGGTTTTTATTATTTATAAATAAAGCATGCTTCAATTTGCACGAAGGAATGAACATCTGATAGACATTTTTCGCCATTCCCACAAACGTTCTTATGAGTAACTGCATCGATATGACGGACGCAATATATCACATTACCTTAATACAAGTTCTTAGGTGTATCGCTTTCGGGAAACCTGTACTTGCTTTATACAGGGTCTCACCGCTAGTTGCCGGAAGCTTGCACCTCGTCTGTGTCGTGGTCACGAGATTGACAGCCCTAGCTAAAGGCGGACCTGGCGAATGCTCGACCGCATCCCGAGTGCCACTTCCTTGTGAAATACCACACTTCTCGAACGTTTCTTGTCATTGTATGCGACTGTACACACGTATTTAGCATAAGGCTTTACCCATCGCACCTACATTACGTTTTCTAAGCGACAGATAATGTAAATGAGAGAGGCAATGCGATGACACTTAAATAAATCATTGGATTGCTTATAGCTGCTTGATTAGTTAACGTAAACACACCTGTTGCATTCAGCATTAGATTTTTCTTAAGCCCATTTTTCTTCAGCCATTAGTCATTACAAGTTTGACAATCCGTTCTGCTCCGCCCAAATTAAATTCATTTAATTGTCTGAATACTGTACATTTATATGGTCTCAAATATAAGCAAAGAATTCATCATATTCTGCCACTGAGGGCATGCAAATATTTGGTACATAAACATAAATTTAGTAATAATCACAAAATTTAGCATGTCCGTTAAAAAAATAATATCTGGATTGAAATTCAATGTCAAACTCAGAGCGGGGTGGAGGAGTCATTAGATGATTTATCATCCGAAAAAAAAAGCATTAAATTTTTAGGCCCCACCATATAGCTTTAGCTAGCTTTTTAGCTTTAGCTAGCTTTTGTTGATTTCGAGGTACTGATAAAGTAACACCTTGGTGTAAATACGCGTCCGAGAGGCGACTCCCCTTTATCTTATCATAGCGATGCTGTAGTAAAATTTTAATGAGGTGGACCCTAGCCCGGAGTCAGTCCCGCTAATCGAGCCAAAGCTTACAGTTACTTGAGAATACAGTGTGGATATAAAACGCAAACTAAATACATATTCAGTGTCTGATTACACTATAGAAAGGTATTCTAACAGGAGAATAACTTAGTTTTATTCTATTCTCACACTTGTTCCAATTAGTTTCCATCGTCTCGACACTCGCGTGATTTCTGCAGCTTGATTTAATTTATTCCTCCTTTAACGCAGATTAGTCTAGTAATGTGTTTTCAGTAAGTGTTTTAAGAGTCTCATAAATAATTTATGTTGTTTTTACAGTTCCACATTTGCTTTGTAGTTAACATTTAAGATCGCCCGTTATCGATAGCTATTAAATCAGAATAAGGTTACCGTGGCAAGTACCTTTTATTATAGCAGTGTAGGCACTTACCTTTATTCAAACTCCAAAATGAAGAGCAGTTCCTTCATTTTAGTCTATGACCAGACAACGAGAAATTCGCGGAGATATAAAATGTTTACTATTTTGCACTTAAACTTCCAGCGAACTATTGAACAGCGTTGAAATGGATTTAGTTAAAGTAATATCCGCAAGTACCTACATAACTAAACTTGACTGAACATTCAGTGACAGTCTATTTATATGCAGCAGGAAGATAATTTTAGTGGCTGTATCTCACCGTTTCAAGTACGATGCAAGATGCAAATGCTCACCCACTTAGCTATCTTTCGTCAATGAACCACAACGTTTTCGCATGAAATAAATCGCTCTTCATGCCGCTGTCCTGATTTGGCGAAACGGCTACTGTAGGTACGGTAACAGGCTCGTTACTTGGTGATTTATTAAAACATTGTACTCTTGGAACTACGGACTGTATGAATGTGAATGCACCGTTGCACGCCGTGCCCAGTTATCCGTAATGTATTCGAAATAAAAGTTGAAAGAGATTGCTCTGTTGCTGAACGGAATGTCTATGAAAATGAACTGTACAGTTTATTTGAAACTTTTTGGAACAAGTATTTTTTTGTAACATTGGCATTGTAACTAAGATAACAATTGAACGTCTGACAAATACTGAGATTTAATAGAAACAGTTCCTACCTATTGTAAACTATTAAAATAATTTATGTATAGTATATGAAAAACATGTCACGAATGAGATTAGTCGTAATCCTGAGTGACACTGAGCACCTTTGTTTAGTACGTACGCGTAACATTTAATTTTGAAGGTTCGTGTTCGGGTTCATAATTCGTTTCGCGTTTATAATTAATTTTCCAGTTAACCATTTGCTAATGAAATAAATCGTGATCCCTATAAAGTTTATCCTTTCATTCAATCAACTTATTTTTTCAACAGTAACCTAAATAATTATAGCAATTCAATTAAAAATAATTAATGTATTCAGGTTATCAGTTTATGACAGGAACTAAGTACTGAAATAAATTATATCCTACCTTCGTAAAGTGGGATTACAAACTTTAAAATAAATTATAAGTTTTCAGCCAGGTAGTCTGTCAACCCTCGTACTGTAAATATGTATAAACCATATATAATTACATTTCAAATTATTACGTTTCAAGAAGCGAATGAATGCAACAGAAGCAATCATTGCACGCATTGATTTCTGAACATCCGAACTGGCTAGTTGGCTTACTAACAAAAAACGACGATGACCCAACACCGAGGTACTTAATATAAATGTGAAAGGGCAAAAAAGTTTACATAATTTCGATCAAAAGGCTTTTGTGAATGAATACCAGCAAAACGTAATGAATACGAGGAAGCCACACAGAGTGGTATCAGACCGTAACGCAAATGGGTTAACAACCTTGATTTGTGTACTTGTTGAATGACTATGAGCTTGTTGCACAAACTTGTTGTAACCACATGCTTGTGAAATATTGCTTCTACTGTACCTGTGATAGATTAAATGTCATTCATTTCAATTTATAGGGTAACTCACCGTGTTTAGGTTCGTTTTACCTTATAGTGCTTCTATAATTTACTCTATTTTTTTTTTAATAATCTTTGCCCCACACTAGGAATTTCTCCTGTACCGTGGGTGCGTTTACAAACATTTAAACTCACATACACAAACAGCCATTGTAAATCAAGATTTTAAAAGACGTTTGTAGGCACTTGTTTGTAGATGACTCAAAGGATTATTCCTAGTATGTCAATCATTGACCTGTACATACTCGTATATACAGAACTGTTGTCGTCGCTGAAAACACAGATCTTCTAAACCTATTGATTTAAATGTTTATTTACCTTATACCAGAGGGGTGGTAAAGAAAACATGAGTGGCTGAATACCGATTAGGTACGCAGAAATGACTGTTGACTTTACCTTCTTGGAAATGATAGGTATAATATCGATTATGTTTTTGTTTTCCTGAAACAACAAGGCTCCAAACGATACTAAAATCCGTATCAGAATTGCCTATTACATTTTGAAATGGTATGTCGGAAACTCAATATTATTTTGATTGTGGAAACGTTTGAAGGAGCAATCGTTTGATAACGTTACGTTTTTCGATATCCCGGTGTAATCTTCCGTAGGTGAACGACGTTGATTTAACGTTTCTTCACGCACGGTTGGGCAATGAAGCTATTACACTTTATACGGGCCCCATTGACGATGACCATACATTGCACTCCTCCGCTGTGTTTATGAGAAACATGCATCTTGTTCTGCGTTTTAATTAGTCCACAAAGTAAACGGAGCCGACATGATTAGGTCAATCGATGGCGATGAAACATTTTTCATGTGGTTTATTTTAAGAGTTCCTGTGATGCGTTTGATGTATGTTTCTTGCTTGTGCTTGTGTTACATCTGACATATGCATTCAAACAGATAGACACAAATGCAAATGTTACGACAGGCAAGTTATGAGAAGAGAAAGAAGAAAGCAAGTTATTATTCCTGGAAATAGAGATCACCCAAAAATACTTTTGTTGTTTTCCTCTTGACAACTATCTTTATCATATTCCCAAAATTCACGTCGTTATTTTACTTCTCAAACAATAATATTTAACGAAACTTAAAAAGTAAATGTTTTTCTTGTGAAGCTTTCCCTTCGGAACAGTAAATACACGATAACAATTTCTCAATTTGTTTCCAAACCCAAACATTGTACCAGACACACCGTCGAAGATGTTAAAAAGCGGAGGTGTTGAGTATATGAAGGTTCATTGTTTGGCCCTGTGTCAAACAACGTCTGCCATCGGCACTTCAAAGCGGCTAGTGTTTGGGTTGTTTAAACAGGCGATACCGCTAATGCAATGTTCGCGGTTCTGCGTCCAGCACGGAATTTACTGCCTGGATAGCGGTCCCTGTAAATTAGACATGCACTACATTTTCCACGATGCTGGTAGTCGTTGTTATCTCACTGTGGCTTGCACAAACACTTTTACTATCGCTCAAAGAGGGCAGCACAACAATACGACGATGTTATCTTCTTCCAATCCTATTCCGCTTACGTGATATTTTTCTTTGGCCGGTTCCTTGAGAATTTTCGTCGCACTAAAGTGCCAACAAATAATCGTAAAAGCAGTGAACAAACAGCTTTACGGTTCGTTTATGTTGCGGTTATCTGCACGAGGCTGTCTCCGTTAATGCCTCAGATATCTGGCCCTGTGTTTACCGCGACCTATAGCCTCATTCTAATAACTTTGTACAATCTCTTTCTCTGATTTTTCCACGAAGAACATAAATAATCTATCAAAAATGTACTGCTACGATTTACCGTTTGTTTACTGTTCCTAAATTATAGACTAGACTAGTAAAAAGAAACAAACTGTTTGTCTTATCATAAAAAGAAACCTCGACTTTCTGTGCTAACAATTTAATTTGATACTTTTGTAACAACATATTGTGAACTTATTAGTGGTAGATATAAAGTCTCCAATCAAACTGACAAATCCTCATGATTTATGTATGTATTACGAGTTTATTGGTTCTATGAAAGTTCTCAGTACCAGTAAACCATTGGGGCTGACGTCGTTTGCGATATCATACGTGTCGCACTTAAATGTTTTACTGCATTCATAAGATATAAGCGATTTGCACACATATATTAATATAAGTTTGTTTATCCATGTTATCATTATACCTGCAATTGCGGACATAGACAGAATCTAGTGTTATTACCTGCCAGTATTTAATCACATTTCGCACCAAACATCAAACGAGAAGACTATACTGAGAAATTTATTTAATTTCAATTCAATCAACTCAATACGAAACAATACGTTATCTCCTTCTTCAAAATCTCTTTGTAAAGCATTACTTAAACTTAACGCTATAACTATTAACGGCTTTATGTGATGGAGTGAGCTATTAATTTGAGGTATAGACTTCCTGGAGAGAAAGGTCATCGACTCGGCACACCTCGTGGGATGTTGGCAAGCCACTAGCCGCACCATACCGTAGTTCCCGGACGACCATGGAGATACGAAGAACAAACACTGGGAAACACGCACGAACGTAAATAAACAGTAAAAACGAAATGGCCGGTGTTAATTCAAATAATTAAATACAATGCATTATAAAATCACAGTTACTTTAAAGATGGCAGCAAATTCTAAGAAGAATATTATAATTATGATCTAAATGCAAATTGAGAATATAACTTGTGCACAATTAACAAAATATTTATACCGTGGAGTGCTCATAATATTGAATGTTGATGGATAGCTTTTTATCAACTATATGCTGTGAGAAAGAGCTCATTGAGACAAAAGATTATAACGAAACAATATTGCGAAATTTAAAATCAAACTTCAAAAGAATTTGATTTTTCAGTTTGCAAATGTTTTCTGAGCTTCCGAACTTTTGTAGATCCTACGTTTTATCTTTCACAGTTTTCCCAACCAGCTTTTCAATGCCCCTAAGCTTCTTACCCCGGTCATGTTCCCAATTTTCTTAAATCGAAACAGCTACAGGATAACTCGTATAACCTTCAAACGTTTATCTTCTGCAGATAATCTTCAGATAATGCTCTTTTAATTGCTGGCGATATTTTAATACCTTTGTTTGTCTTGGTAGTGTTTTTTCAAGTCAATTTTTTACTTAATGTTCTGTTTGTCTGAAGTGTCGTAGTCAGCACCTTTACGTGTCTAACGTTACCGAATACAAAGCCATTCTTTTGGTCTTCTATTGTTCACTTGGAAATAACCAGCAACATTTAACTTGAGTTACGACACACTTAAATGTCGAAGTACAGAGATCTTCGTAACATCCACTATATACTTATCTTTACTATTACTATGTTTTATAACGTTTGCTTTCCTTATACGACACATTGTGGCTATTTTGTCTGAATAGATCTCATCTTAGTTTTTGGAATCACGAACGCGACCAAATGTATTAAATAAAACAAAGTACTAACCCATACGATGGTTAATCGGTACTAACCATCACACCTTTCGTTCAATAAAATCGACCAGTCTGCGGTGAAGCCAAAAGAAGTATTTATGGAGGGTGCCAACTACT
This sequence comes from Ochropleura plecta, assembly GCA_905475445.1. Classification (NCBI taxonomy): domain Eukaryota; kingdom Metazoa; phylum Arthropoda; class Insecta; order Lepidoptera; family Noctuidae; genus Ochropleura; species Ochropleura plecta. The sequence goes on along the minus strand of FR997731.1, from coordinate 10,537,297 downwards.
CGTGTTGTTTTGGTTTTGAAGCAAACAAAGTTTCAGCCATAGCTATGTAAGCACCTACATATACGTATCTACATATTATAACGAACAGTGTTGCAACTTTGTGGCCTAACTTACTAGTATTTTCGCATCAACCACAAGACGAGAAGTTATGAGTTGACTGATGAAAACTGTTTTACTTTCCTTTTGTCTTTCTTAACCACAACGACTCGCAAGTCTATAAATGCAATGCAATATAATATTTTATTGCAAGCCATCTGCTAGCATCATTACATGGCAGAAGTTGTGGAGACAGGTACATTCGGATGTACGGAACGTTAACGAGGAGTGGTTTAGCTACACCACACCACAACGGTGCATGCCTGTCTACTCCATACATTTCCTATTCATTTCAATCTATTCTCCGATGACGTGAATGCGGCGCACTGAAATAAGGACACGTCATTCAATACCATACCACAGAGCAATGTAAAGCAGCCTACAGAATACACCCACCCTTAACTATTCTCAACTTTATTCTTAAGACAATATGAAAGTGAACAACAGCAACGTAACTTTGTAGCTACTGTGATCGTGATTGCTATTATATGCAAACCAATATTCTTTAGGGGAAGCCGAACATTTACGCCGACTGGGAATTCAAATGCATCGCCGCAAACAGGTCTGGTTTTACTTTTGGAATGGAAGAAGAACCAGAATAAGTTTTTACTGGTTGTAAAGATGTATTATGTTATTAAAGCAGTCGTATATTGCAGAAGCAGTTACAACTTCAGCGCAAGTAGAAAATATTACGAGTTTCAACCACGCCTTCCATTGTGGTGCGGGTCTCTAAAATTTATAACTTAAACGTTAACGAGCCGTCGATATTATCGCATTGCGGGCTCCTGCCCAGTTAAATGTGAACAATAATCCTCTAAACCGACAATACCTCTGTTGCTGCTCGTAATTTTGTATTAAATATTAAAGTTTTCAAACTTCTACAACTTATTAATGGTAATTGAATTCAAGCAACACATTAATTCCGCGTCATCAGCAAAGTAACGCAAAAAATAAATTAAGGAAGAATGATAAAAAACAACAAGGGAACATTACTCTCCCCTAATTCTGCTACGTAAAACTCGGCGATCCCTTTAATACCTGTTTACACATTTCTTGGTAATTTGTGTTTGGCTAATGTTGTACCATAGTCATTAGAACGCGTGGGTCGGGCGGCTCTGCGCATAATTATAATTCATTACCTTATTCCTTGTTATAACGCGTTTAACGTCGTTATTAAAATTAAATTTATTGAATTTGTATCACCGGTGACGGCGCCATTAATTTTCTCATATGTGCCGATTAAATTACTAAAGTGTGTCCTCTCAACAAGGCAAAGGCGTAGACGAGGAAATTTCACGCGCTTTGACCATTCGTGTGTTAAACGTAAGATTTTAGACTAGACAGACCATTTGAGATGGAGTACAGAGTTTTGTAAACTACAGCAGTTTGTCATTCGACTCCCTATGGGTCGTGTTGTGTATACCACATAGTTACGTGAATAAATCAATTTTATACACGCTGGCGGATACCGCAGCGAATCATATTCAGGCGATTTGTAAATTTCAAGCGAACCTTAATGAACGTCGAGGCGTCGCCGCGTCGTGCCCGGTCTGATAACGTAGTGGATGGATAAAGACAACCTGTACACATTGGTTAGCTTCAATTGTAAAAGTGTCAAGCGATCGGTAGACTATGTCAGGCAATTATGTCATACCTCTGATATAATAGCCTTGCAAGAAACATGGCTACTACCGAGTGATATACATTTTCTAAGCGACATTGATTCTGATTATGGCTATATTGGGACATCAGCTGTGGATACTACGGCGGGCATGCTCGTAGGCCGGCCATACGGTGGTGTGGCGATATTGTGGAAGAAGAGCGTCTTTCAGAATGTGACTATAGTGCAATGTGACAATGCTCGTGTCTGTGCTATTAAAGTGGAGTTAGGGCAAAGGTCATTTTTAGTGTTTAGCATTTATATGCCTACTGATTGTGTCATGAATCTACCGGAATTCACGGATTGTCTCGGTTTGGTGAGTGCTATTATTAATAATGAACACATTGAGACGGTTCATTTACTCGGAGACTTTAACGCTCATCCGGGCCAATTATTTTTTAATGAGATGATAGACTTTTGTGCGGAAGCTGAGTGGATATGTGCTGATGTTGAATTACTGGGCCTCTCATCTGATACGTATACCTTTATAAGTGATGCGAACGGGTCTAGGCGTTGGTTAGACCACTGTCTAGCTACCGAGTCCGCTTTGCAAACTACGGTTAATGTGGAAATTAAGTATGACGTCATGTGGTCGGATCACTTTCCTTTGGTTATATGCTGTAATTTGAATAGTATTAAACCTAAAATACCATGTAATAATAGTGAATCGTGTAATAAAATACGTTGGGGTGAGAGAACCGCTGAAGGAATCGAATTGTATACTAAATTATGTAATGAACGATTAAAATTAATAGATTTTCCTAGAGAATTAAGTGTCTGTTGTGATTTTTCTTGCGATGATGTGGAACATAAGGTTTTTATTGACAAAATGTATGACGAAATTGTAGACATTCTAGGCCGAGCAGCAAATGACAGTTGTACTATTAGGGCACGCAAGAAGAAACCAGTAGTAGGTTGGAACAGATATGTCAGTGGTGCTCACCGGGAGGCCAGGTCTAAGTTTCAGTTATGGACATGGTATGGCAGACCGAAGTCGGGTCGTGTTTGGAGTGAGATGCAAGAAAGCCGCAAATTGTTTAAAAGCCGGTTAAAGTGGTGTCAAAATAACAGTGACCAACTTAAAATGGACATTCTGGCATCGCATCACACCAAACATGACTTTCGTAGTTTTTGGAAGTCTACTAATAAAGTAAACAGTAGGCCGAGTCTGCCTGCGAGCGTTGGTGGCATTACTGATCCAAAAAACATAGCTGACATGTTCAAAAGCCATTTCTCAGTAAGTTCACCATTGGGACCATCACGGTCAGGACTTGATGGTGTGACTCGGGGGCAGGAGCTTAGTGTAAGGTTTAAGGCCAAAGACGTTAGAAAGGTTATCATGACCATGTCGCGAGGTAAGTCTCCTGGCCACGATGACCTGAGTATCGAGCATCTTAAGTATGCTGGTGTCCACCTACCAAGGGTTCTAGCTATGTTTTACTCTCTATGTCTAGGACATTCATACTTACCTTCAGCTATGATGCGGACCGTGGTGGTACCGATAGTAAAAAGTAAAACTGGTGATATAAGCGATGCCAAAAACTATAGACCCATCTCTTTGGCTACGGTGCTGTCTAAGGTTCTTGACGGTCTGCTTAACTCACTTATGAGTGGCTGTCTCGAGATACATGACAATCAATTCGGTTTCAAATCAGGACTCTCCACTGAGACAGCTATTCTGTGTTTGAAGCAGACTGTCAAGTACTATACTGATCGCAAAACTCCAGTCTATGCTTGCTTCCTCGATCTTTCGAAAGCGTTTGACCTGGTTTCCTATGACATTCTATGGGACAAACTGAGCAACACATCCCTACCAAGTGAATGCATTCGTATTCTGAAGTACTGGTATGGGTACCAGGTCAACGTAGTTCGATGGTCGGATAGGCTGTCTGAACCATACAGGTTGGAGTGCGGGGTGAGGCAAGGGGGGTTGACCTCGCCAACGCTCTTCAACCTTTATGTAAACGCACTCATCGAGAGGCTTAGCAGCACGCATGTCGGGTGTCATGTTGGTGGAGTTTGTGTAAACAATATTAGCTATGCGGACGACATGGTGCTGCTGAGCGCCTCGGTCTGTGGTCTGTCTAAGCTGCTCGGCATTTGTGAGGATTATGCTCTCAGTCATGGCCTGCTCTATAACACCAGGAAAAGTGAGTGTATGGTTTTTCGAGCCAGGGGTAGGTGTCCAGACAGTATTCCCAACATCAAATTAAATAGTGTACCGCTAAAAAGGGTTGACACTTTCAAATACCTTGGGCACCTGGTGACCTCTGACCTGAAAGACGATATGGACATAGAGCGGGAACGTAGGGCGTTGTCTGTTAGAGCGAACATGATAGCTCGCAGGTTTGCTCGATGCTCGCAGGAGGTCAAAAACACTCTTTTCAGAGCGTATTGCACGTGCTTTTATACGAGCGCCCTGTGGGCTAACTATACTCAAAAACAGTACAGCGCCCTACGAATCCAATACAACAATGCCTACAGGGTGTTGTTGGGGCTGCCTCGGTACTGCAGTGCATCGGGGATGTTCGCCGAGTCACGCATTGACTGCTTCTACGCGACGATGCGGAAACGGTGCACATCCCTGGTACGCAGGGTACGCGCCAGCTCCAACACCATCTTGAGGATGATGGCTGAGAGGTTCGACTGTCACTACATTAACAATTGTTGCATGCTTCATGTAGTGACAAAATACAAAATATAATTTAATGTAATTTATTCTAATTTAATGTAATTTATTTTAATTTTAATGTAATGTATTTTAATTTAATGTAATGTATTCTATTTATGACTCAACCCCAACTTTTTTAAATTTTTATGCAATTTTGAACAGTGAAATGTTATTAATATATTCATAATGTAATAATTTATTCAATGTTTAAGCTTATATCAATGATTTTATTTTATTTAACTTACATTTATACCTATTTTAAAGCAAAATTTAAAAATGACATTTGTGATCTTATGTATGTGTAATATATTGTATAAGTTGTTGCTCTTTGTATGGGAAAATTTCCTGAAATAAATGAAATTATTATTATTATTATTACATGCGGTCACTGACATCTTCCTGTATTGCATAAATTTTATAACGAAAACAGAAGGTTCAACTTGCTTAGAAAATATTTTAGTACAAAACCAAATGGTGTGTTGTTATCAGAGTTAGTGCTGCCGAAAACGTACGAACGATATGCATATCTCCGTATTTTCCCACATATTTTTTCCTTTCTCAAACATCACGAAAATCACGTTTTTATCGCTCCTCGTATATCATGGGTCGTGAATATAGCATGGCTCTTTGGAAGTGACGAAATAAAGGTAAAACCTATGATATTTTATGCTGGACTTTGACCGTGTGGTTGATGCGATTTATACTGGCTCGCATAAAAACCGCAAACTTTCGGAATATTTTGCTCAAAGGGCTTGTCTTTTATTTTCACCACTACAATTTTAAGACGTCATTATGTCTATGTGAACAATGTGGGCTCCACAATGTAGGTATTCTGAATCCTTAGGAATGACTATAAATCACTTTTTATAGTTGTCTGTCCTGAATAGCGTAGCCGATGTAGCGGTATTAAAAACAATACCATATTTGTCACAGTGGTACTTTATCCGAGTCTTGTGAGAAAGTTCAGTTATCTGAAGTGATTAGTTTTTTCCCAACGTTCCTATCCCGCGGTGCCATCTTGGACCGGTCGCTATGCTTCCTGCTATGATCCTTAAATGGTGCTACAACGCTTGTAATTTTCTCCTTACTACATTTTTTGCAAATACTCAATAGTAAAGGCAGGTAATCTTCAGCCAGCTTTGATCAGTGCACTTAACATTGTTAAACCCATTGAGTACTATAGATAACACAGAGCCTCGTTCATATTTTACTTATTTTATTAAATTAGGTATCTTGAATCTAAACGACGCCTTATTCGTGTTGTAAAAGCAGTATTTGCTTTTGCCTATTTATGCGATTATCGTAAATTATTTACATTTTACACTGCTCATTTTACATGAAAACTACGAAAAGGCAGTCATGCAAGTTTTAATAAATACTCATAGCTTAACTATCTTTAGAAATATATACAGGGCAAACTCGTAAAATACAGCTTGGCACTTATTCAAATTATATGTAACATTTTCGCTAGTAGGGAAGGAAATTATCGCATCTTCTAACTTCCATAACTAAAGATATTAAATGTAATATAAGTTTATATTTTTTGCTTTCGGATTAGAAAAAATACAAGTTAAAACAGCTTGGCACTTATTCAAATTATATGTAACATTTTTGCTAGTAGGGAAGGAAATTATCTCTTCTTCTAACTTCCATCCTTAGATACTAATATTATAAAAGCGAAAGTGAGTTTGTTTGTTTGTTTGTTACCTCTTCACGCTTTAATGGCTAAACCGATTTTGGTGAATTTGGTTCCCAACTGTCTCTATCAAAATTCATATATAGAATTATATATTAGAGGTGGACATAAGCTAATTTTTTTTTTAAAAAGTGAGATATGAGGGAGAAAGAGGGAAGAAAAGGGAAAACAGCGTTGCTATTACAAATCAATAAGGCGCTAAGGCAGAAACTGCAGGTAGCAGGTACTGTGTTATACCGAATTTAACGCAAGCGAAGCCGCGGGCAACAGCTAGTAACCAATGTTATTAAATGTAATATCAGTTTATATTTTTTGCTTTCGGATTAGAAAAATTAAAAGTTAATATACTTAGATCCAGAAAAATAATAAAATAAAAAAGACCCTCTGAATTTTATATTATTAAAAGCATTGAAGTACATAAAAGCAGAAAACATCAAAACTTCATAAAATGCAGGAGGTAGCATGAGAATCCTTAATTTAAAGTAAGTCTCGGCTAGCTCATTCAGAATTCAGGAATGGGGCGTCATCTGGCGCCGTGATTTATACTTGGGACGCACTGAAAATCTATTCCCCGTGGCACTCTGTGCAAACCGTAAAAATGTTCAACCATTACACATGGATTGTGCTCTGATTGGATTTCCGTGCCAAAAATGAACTCGCCCATAACTTTTTAAATTGTGTATGTAGGTAGATGACAACTTATTTATCTAGTTTAATTGTTTTAGCCTATAAAACTCAAATTATAAGCGTTCGTGTTTGTAGTTAATCAAAAAGTAATTGCCATAAAGATGCAAGGTTTTCTGGGGTGTTTTATCAGCCTTGTTAATAAAATCCACCTATCTTGAACAAGATAATAATTTTAAACGTTCATTGAATTGATCTTGATAAACGCTTATTGTAAACATCGTCAAATCGTACTCCTGGTAGACTGTTACATTATTATTTCTGTATTTTATTACGTCATCTCCACATACATCCTACTCTTTCTACAATTCGTTCGCACGAACGTTGGATTACGTGAGTGGCGAAGCAATAACGTATAAACGTACTGCCCATATTCTGAGAAACTTTTATTACTAACTTCAAACTTTTACAGCATTCGGTATCGCTGAAATCGATTTGATTCTATCTTATTTCGTACATCACTCGATTTGGTTTACGTGTTTTCGAATGATTCGATTATCAGTTGCAGGAAAATCTACATCGCATCGTACGATATCTCGTTAGCACTCGATGTGGACTGTAAATATGCATTTGAACGCTATATACTCAAATAATACTCTTATTTTATATAAATATGGTCTCTTCTCGCTATGTGATAAATGTATGAAAGTACGTAACCTGTGATTTAAATCTTCAATAAATACTAGGATTTACAACTGTAACGCGAAACAGTTCCCATTATAAGTATAATAATACCATACTATGATAATACTTTAAATGTGATATGAAGGAGTAAAATAGGTTCTAGAGCCGGATCGCGGAGTAAATGCACCAATTGAAGGCCGCTTGAAGCACTAGTACTACTGCACAATAAATCCTTACTGAGAATGCCGCGTACGCACTATGTAATATTTATTGCACTCACACTTCGTATCTAATAATTAAAACATATTTTAACGTTGCCGCCGCGGGCTGTAAAACGGAGGCTGGATATTATTACCTGTATTGTGAGGCTACTGTCTGTTTAGTAGCCGCAGAGAATATTGCTTCCTCAAGTAACTTGTGTATTACTTGAGATTGTGTTGAGTACATGAACCTTTGCGTTCAATATGAACTTTATAGTTTGCCTGTGGCTTCCGTAGGTCTATTAAGAGTCCGTAATTCCTTAAAGGGCAGATATAGCAGATATGATTTTTATCATTTTAAATCAAACATAACATCTAAACGGCTAGTAGGTAAGTATGTTAAAAAAATATCTTTATTATATTATATTGATCCTTAGTAATTGATATACGAATATCTACATGTTTTTCGTAAAACATTGTGTAATTTATTTTTAAAGTTATATCTTACGCGGACAATAAAGCGATGATCAGGCAAAAACCATTGGCTGTATTATTATGAAACTTTCACAATCTACAAGGTATTTCACTACAAATCTTTTGAAATACGGTTTTTATTCGTATTGTGTTTGATAATGGAAGGTGGATTCGTATAATCTTCGGTCGCGAGCATTTAGCGTCGCCTTTATTTTTCGGATGGGAAATCATCAAATTACTCCCCCCGCTCTGGGCGAAGCGGTTTTCAGTTTCAGACTTTTACTGACTAAAACCCATCTATGTTTATTCTTTTTGCTTTTTGTGTTCCGGGACCGCGGTATCTCTTTTGAACAACCCGTAAACCTGAGAGGCCAGTCTGTTTTGCTGACATCTCTTTGAGGCGCGCGTGCAACACGAACCCGCCGTCAACACGGCCTGTCGTCACTAGACGGACGGACAACGAGCTACCCATTGCTCACCGTCCACAGATTCGCGTCCACGGTGGCCGGGAGTCGTCTCCCGGCGCCCGACACTCAGGGTGTCGCACGCGGCAGCTCGGTTTTTTTGAGGTTTTTTTTTAGCCTTTAAACAGAATTTTTGGATGAAAATGTTCGGGACAGTTTATAATCAAGAATGCCTATACACTGTCCCGAACACTTTTATCCATTATTAAACACTTCATTCGGCTGTCCATCAATGACAACCGAAATTGTTCGCGCCAACGAAGTGTATAAAAAATACAATCTTGAAATTTTCGAAGCCATTACCCTCGTACCATGCTGGTGGAACGAAAAAATGTCTGAGTCCGTGCCCCGATGCAGGACTGGCGAACGGGGGTGATCCCGACCAGAGATACGTGCAGTGTTTACAAACTCGGTTTTAACACGAGTACACCTTCATTCCATTTAAGTGGCATGTGGACTCGATGTCCTCAGGGGTAAAAATACAAATCACCTCTTTATTGTTAAAACGTAATCATTTTATTCTTTAGTGCAGTTTCGTCTAAATCCAAATGGTCTGCTGTTGTTAGAGATGCATAGTTTCGGGGATAGGATTTTATCCGGATATTTCCCGACTAGACTGCTTGACAAATATCTAATTCAAGTGGAAGTGTAGAAGTTAACAAAGAAATTTTAAAAGTGCCGTTAAATCTGATTTTTCTTTTCATCTGAGGCATAAACTTTTCAGCCGGAAACACCTGAATCTCCAATAAAAAGGAAACGGATCCGTCTTGTAAAAAATATTGCCTTCAAGATTCCATTGTATTTCCGCAGTTCACCATTACTTTTTAGTAGCATCCGTTCGAAATCAAGTAAAGAAAGCCCGTTCGGCTGTCGATGGCGAGAAACAGTTGGTCCCAGGTTTAATGTTCTCGAACGTGCCAATGGTATCCCCAGTCCCGTACTAAATCGTTGTGGCGGTAAAAATGTCGCATTTATTGCTTGCCAGTAATTTGTACTTATTTCACAAACAATAGTAAAACATTTTCAAACATTTTTCACGTATTCCAACTGTAAAACATCAACCGTAAAATTTTCTTGATCGTAAACTTTTATAGCAAGTTTCTTAAACGATTTGTTCTAAATTAGGGGAAATCATTACGTATGGCGCTGAAGTTTTGCAACCCTTTGGTGTATGGAAAGGGGAGTGAGCGATATAAGGAAATTGGTAAATCGATGTAAAAGTTTAGCTAGCCCGGCTATTGTCAGGGAAGCCTCCATTTGTCGCTGTTATAACTCTCACATGTGACAAGTAATATTGGTATAAAACCCGACCCTCCCTTCCATCATAATAACGTATAATAATATGCGGTCAACTTTAGGGAGCTTTAAGTTTATGAACGCAAGGAATTGTTTGCTCTACATACTAACATGGTAAAGTGTTTATCTGCGTCCTCTCTGAGGAAACTTTAAATAAGTTTTAGAGCCATACTTTGAATTCAGGAACTAGAGTTATGGTTTGAGGACAAAAGTATCAGACCTAGTTCAGACCTTCAGGAAGAACTTCAATTGGGAAACTAAATAAGAACCTTTGATCTTAATATACATGTCGCTTCGGATAAGCTCTATCCCGCTTCACCGTAAACACTTTTCATTGAATTGATAACAGGATTTTTAACAAATGTTCTTTATGTCCGTATTACCATACTCGGGTCGGGTTTTATGGCGGGTCAAGATAAGTACACTCCAAATTTAACGTTTGGAGACAACATAGTGTCACAGGAAATTTTTTGCAGAATCCAACCCGGCGCTTTCTTAAGTATACGGTCTTGCACTTGTAGTAAAACCCGTTCCCTTATTCAAGACTCTTGCTTTGCTCCCAACATCATCGGCAGATAAAAACAGTTTTTCTTAAGGAAACTGTCCTTAAAAAAAACTGTTTTTATCTGCCGATGCTGGAATGTCAGCTTATAAATTTATGCAACGGCCTTATTTGCAAAAGAAACGCTATAGACTACAGCTGACATCAGCAATTCATGAAGCTCACCCTTCTTCGATAAAGAAGCGAATATTTGTTTATTTGGAGCGTGATATTATTTATTGCCGAGTCGGCTTATACTATCAAAAAATCCCATTTGTTGCTTTGGATATATAAAACGTAAAATGTGTCATGTTTTGTTAAAAACGATTGATGTTTTTTTAATTGCATCTAATTCGTAAACTTCAAATAAATGTCAAATATCTTGTCGGCAGTCTTGCCACTAACTACTGTCGGTGTATTTCATTGACTGAAAGATTTATAATGAGACCACTTGAGACGATGTGCATTTGTTGTGATTCCCAGACGATCCCGAAATAGGTTATATGGAATGAGTCATGCGTTATGTGTTTGGATCGAAAACGCTATACCCGGCAGATAATTGGAATTCTGTAGACAAATGTTTAAGGTTCATTCATACTAAGATGCGACGTATGTGAACTAAATTATTTAGAAGGAAAATTGCCCGAAGCATGTACCTTGTACGTGGTTTTCAAGCAGATTCGAATTAGCTACGCACTCTCGCTTATAAAAGCATTAGGAAATTACTTCTACTTGCTTTAAGATGTAATAAAGCTTAATAATAACGCCCAGAGCTAGACGAAGGAAGAGGAAAACGCGGCATGCCGTAAAGATAAAAAAAAATAAAGCGAAGTCTTCTACTGTAATAAAAAAAATGGTAAACTTACTTTACCACCTTCCATACGAAATGCACACTGCCTGAACGTAATTGGATACCCTGTATAAAAACAAGTAGGCTTCAATTTAAATGAAAAAGGTTGCAATACCTTGCCCATGAAAATTTAATGCTTCTAAAGAAGCCTTGTCAGATTATAGCTCTTTAATCCCACACGTCCTACGTTCCCTGTGGTTTTAATATTCAAGCTGTAGAAAGCCTTTATGAAATTGTTAACTTGTAAAAATAATATGAAAAGTCCACGAAGTGCAAGCGAAATTCTTGAACAGCGCAGTTGGAGCACTTCCTGTACAGTTATAATAACTAAATTACTTCTTGCACCCATGAATATTAAACAAGCAATAAATCAATGATCAGGGCGACGGAATCGTTATAAAACCAAAAACAAAGAAAGGGGGTTCTTTACAACACATCCGTTTTTATATGAAGAGTTACGGATGAAAGGAGTTCGTTTGCAAACGCGCCGTTTTGCAAGTTTGAGCCGATAAACTGTTACGGACGGTTGCGTGCGAATTACTTCCACAGAGTTCATGGACATTTTATTTGATTTGAACTTGATTAACTTTGCGGAGTAAAATCCAAAATATTTTATCAGATTTACGATGTGTTTTCAGTTGCAACTGACCTATATTTGTCTTCTTCTTTGAAACACTACCTGAAATACACTTTCTTTTCTTCACTGAATCCTAAGCTCTGGATGCACATTCCATACCCATCATATTCTATTTACGAAACCAGTTTTACAGAACAGGTTGCTTCTATACGCTGATAAAGTGCCCTTGCAAGACCTTCTCAAAGTCGTGACCTCATAGGACCTTGCCTTCAGCTCAGTTTCTATACGCACTGTAATAGTATTACGTATGATGCATCTAGTAGTAGCAATGTTTTGCTTGCCTTTGTTGTCTGTGCGATTATCTTATCTGCTACTTTAAATGTTTTATTCAATTTTTTTTTTTATTATAGGCGATCAGACCAGTCTGGGATTGATTAGTAAGCATAAAATTCAAATCACGAAATTACTTCTTTTCACCGGTCCCACCATCTTGATGAAGTCAGTTTGTGTAAGTTTTATCCATCAAGCGCTATCAAGCACCATACCCAACATAAGAAACCTCTAATTTAAATAATCCGTCGACCGTGATCGATAAAGATTAAAATTACGATCTTTGATCTGGCATTAAAATATGAGGCATGATAATTCGTAAAAAACATGAACCTACCTATCATCTTATATGCTTATAGTATAGAATTACATTTCTTTTACCGGCAATCGTAAATATGTGGGCACCGGTACCCCCGCCACCCACGGCGTCCCTGCGCGCGCGCCGTCCCGCAGGGAGCCAAGGCCGGCTCACAATGGGCCCACTTTTGCAGTACTTATTGCGATCCAATACTATTCAATCTCACTATCTATTTTATATGGAACAAGTTTCCTGAGGCCATTTCCCTCATAGACTTGCTGCTCACAGGGGTATTGAATTTGCAATAAGATCTTGACTTTCACTTGATAAGTCTTATTTATTGAGTCAAGATGTCTAGAAAGACTTAAGGATGTGCTGACGTTTCCATGAATAATTTTATGCCGAACAATACTTCCAAGCATGATAAACTCTGTTTTTCCCAGAACTATTTAGCTTTAGTTCTTTTTGCAAGCATAAATGTACTGTATCGCATAAAAGTAATGTAAGAGTTGAGACTTCACTTTTGTATGCGGCATACATTATCAGACTACAATGACCAATGTCAGGCCATATGCAAACGCGGTCGTATGTCCACGGATCCACTGCAGTTGGAAATTTATTCTCTCCATTGGGAGTGCTACGGAATGTGCGACATTGCTGTCTTTGACCGTGCATGTAAATACCTCGGCAAACATTTCAACATACTGTAATGTACGAGCTCCACTTCCATATTCCAGAAAAACGGGTTTCATGAGAATTTCTCCCCGTTTTTGACGGTTATGGCACTTTTAAAGCATTTTCAATTAACACCGTAACATCGATTGGAAGGTAGATTAAAAACAAATAAATGACTGGATACAAATTCGATTGCACACTGATAAAATCTTTTAATTTGACGATAAAACTTTTGACAGTTAGTCCGATCAACCTCAAATCATTTCAATTTCCTCTTTAAGAACACAACCGACGGTTTGTTTTATCATTAATCTTCATCTACGTATCTTCTAAATTGTCATTTTCCATATAGTTTATAGTGAAACATTTTGTGTCAAAGTTCACATTGGCCAGGTTCATACCTACCTCGAAATGCAATTAAGCTTTACTATTATCGTATTAGCAGTAAAATTTAATTGGTTTGTTGTGCACACAGCGTTTCTTCTATACATATAATATCTTAATGCTACATCGGCATGCAAAGAAGCTTTGAATTGAATAAGGAGCTGATTCCTGATTTCATTTATTGCGATCGGCAGAAAATCCTATGCATTGTGTGATTCACAATGAGAAGCTACTTTGCCATATTTAAAGGTAATGTATTCAGTATTCACGTAGTAAATCCAGTTGGGACATACGTCCCTATTGGTACATTACTATTACAAATTAAATCACGCGCATTTTCTTCGATTGCATTCTCTATATTGATTGCTTGATTTGTTCCTATTGTATCGCGATAGAGCTTGCTTTGTGCTCCAACAATTCATCCCGATGCCGATAAATAATATCATCCATTTTCTCCTATCGATAATTAGAAACTAAAATAGGTATGGTCATGTCACGATCTCTGAACACGATTCTATGCAAGGGCAATAACTCACTTGTCTCTCTCTCCGCTTTTACATCGCTTCCTCCTTCTGTAATAGACCGCTCTGTAATCTAGACTGGATCACAGTTAATCAGCATTCTTCATTATCACAATAAAATATGTTCAGAATGTAACAAAACTACTGAACGTTTGTCGTCGTGATTAATTTAGTCTGAAATATATGCTGTAACCGACAGTGATTTGTTAAATCGAATAGAAGAGTTATGTTTCAAAAGGTCATGGTAGATCATGAGACATGGCAATAATGTGCTGATAAAGGTACAAATGCGAGTTAGGTGTGAGGCAATCAAGAAAAGGTGAAATGAGGTATCGTGAGGACCGGTAACATTAATCCCGATAACCTGGGGGGCGGCCTCTTGACTAATGGCGGATTATTTGTCTGTTTCATGGAGTGTTGGGACTCGAAGCAACCATTTATCTGTTTGTTGGCTAACTATCTTTTAATGATATGTTGTATAATAGTCTCGGGTTTTATTTTAACATGTTTTTACGTCTGATGGCACATGAGATTCAACTGTTTTCTTTAAAGATAGATCTTCAGCATTCAACTTGGCATCTTAAAATGTTAGTCCTGTTCACCTTACTGTATCTTGTTCTGAGTTGACATCTAACTAAAATAATTACGACTATGGGATATCATATTAGCATGCGTAGGTAATTGCATAACTAGGCAGTATATTACCCAGATATATGGCTACATTTATGAGCCCGAGCATAAACTACCGTCGTCGTCCGTCGCAAGGTGATTCACTTGATTTAGCGTATAATGATGACACTCAATTATGTTGACTTTTACGCTAACGATGTGGCAAACATTAGTCAATTAGGAGTAAATATGGTTCTTCTGAAAAAATATGGCTTTTACTTCAAAGACGTGGAGAGTTTACTTTATTTATATGCTACTTCTCGTGAAACATTTTACCATCATCATTATACATTTTTCCTCGGATCTTTTTAAATTCGAAGACCTGATTCTAGGAATGCTAATTAATTAGCAACACACTTCGACATTTCAAAGGCCGTCGTAGGAGGCAAATGAGAGCGCATCCTTAACCTAGATGAAAGTATTCTGCAAAAGGTACCTTGCTTTCAAAATGTACCGCGTTTGTTAAACTCATCTCGAAGCGTATTTATTACTTTTAGTATTTTAAAATTCGAAAAAAAAAAAGTATTTTGGCTGTGATTAATTAGAATGTGTTGTTTTGTTTTCAAAACTTTAACGTATTTTTTTCTTTTGTTACAGCGGAGGGCAGCCTGTCAGACTTTGCGGCTCGCAAAGTCCAATACACGGCAAGTCATCCCCTCAAAAAGGGCCTGTTCACCGCCGATTCAAGGTAAAACACTAACTTTCTAATTTAATTATCACTAACGAACATTAATGTACGCCATTGAAGTTTATTGTTTGTATTGCATCTGTAGTTTAGGGCAAAAATTACCTTGTGCACGATTCCTTTCGAAACGACTGATTGGACTGCAATCGTACCTATATTACCAATTAGTACTGAAGTATTGAGTTTCGCAATGGCTAATAAGGTTTTACAATCCGTATCATTAACACAATAGTCACGTCTTTCGTCCGGACGGGTTAGGCAATCGGTTTATTAACTGTAACACCCGCTGTTCCCCGATGACCACTGAGGTAGGTATCTGACATTTGTGTAATGGGGTGGGTTTGGAAATAATCTGAGCTATGAGACAATTCCTTAGGGATAACCTGAACTAACCCAGAAAAGAATCTAAGCGAAACGCGCATTTCCATTGAGTTTTCCCGTTCCACCGTAGCAATTTTAAATGGATCCAAATTGCCACCTAGGCGAAAAAAATGACCGACCAACTTGTGATCAACAACGAAATGACACTCGCAATAATAGCCGGGTTTTCCTTTCAGAACAGTCACAGTAAGGCTTCGGTCTTTAATTCATTTCTTTTCTGTATTTAATTTTCACAGTCTCTTTTATCTCCGAAAATAGCTGAGATCAAAACGTACGTATTTTACTTTTAACACAAGTCTTCCTATTTTCAGACCGTCAAGTATACGCAAGCTCTATGAAAAGGCGACGACAGACCGTCTTTCCGCATCAATTCTCGACCAGCTACGGAAGGATTCTCAACACTCCCCATACCTATTGTGTACCCCAGTCCTTAGCACTAAACGAAGGCGAATCTACCAGAAGGTCGATGTGGAAATCGAAACCCACATTGTAAGTAAATTACTCCAATTAACATTGACGTTGAAGCTTGTTTTTGAATTATTTACTTAGAGAAAATTATGCTAATATAACGACTTAATAGTCCCAGACCTGGATGTTAATTAATAGAACGATGGTTAGTAAAAGAACGAGAATTTCCAATATATCCCAAAAATATTTTTTATTTAATAACTGATAAAAGTTTGTCATTTATTTACTCGATGAACTGTAAATTACGATCATGTTAGCACGTCCGAATTGAACTCCAATGAAATGCGAAATCAGCATAATTTCAGTACCCAGTATAATAACGGTGACACGTTTCCAATATTCGCTTTATTAAGCATTGAAACGCAACTCATTTCCAGCCGTCAGTTGTTGAGCAGCTTCGGAAATGGACGTCGAAAGAGGCAGTGGGTGACGTGACAGCCTTGCCGGACGCTTCCATGAGGATCGCAAGCTGCGTCACTTTGACGCCAGACGAACTTTCGGAATGCGGGTCCGGAGACGACGAACCCATCGACCACAGGCTGCCCAGCCCCGATGAACAACTTCGGATCATTGCTTCCAAGTAATTTCTTAGTTTGACAACCTGGTATTATTAATGTCTGTTTTAAATGCAACAGCCGTCAATTCGCTTCAACGATTGATATCAAATTTATACAGCTGCTTAATTGACTGAGTCAATCTGTGAAGAAAATTAAATGATCTCAACTCAACATTCTGAATGTGTTTATATTCGTTTGTATTGAAGTACCAGTTTGTGTGTGTATTTTTGCAGCCTAGGTAAGCGTGGCAATTTATTAAGGAAAAATTTCTTAATTCTCACTTTTACTCCCACGAAAACAAGGCTATGGGCCACGAAAGATCATAATGCACCTTAAAAGCTAATTTCGCGGTTCACCATCCAAATAAGTACCTCGTTAATCCATTTTTATTGTTTATCGCTATTTAATGCAGCTGCTTCGTAAAATAATGTTATAACGGCTTTATATATTTTTTTATGAAAGTAATAATGTAGCAAAATGGCATTTTTATCGTGCAATACTTATTATCAATAAAATAAACGTCAAAACACTTAATAAGATCAAAGGAATGATCAATAAATAAGGTCACTAATTAATTATATTGCCAAAGATATCACACATGTATAAAAGTGAAAATTTATGCATGTTTGACTTGTAAGTTGACCTGGCGATTTAATCAGTCCACACTGGTTCTCAAGTTTTGCGTTGCAAATGTACCTATAAACTTTTTTCTTTAGCTCAGAGTTCCCGATTGGTAAGTTAGGTTTATTAATGTTACATCTTTCATGCAACAGATTTACTCCGGAAGTCATAGCCATCGATACGTCAGGGAAATTCTTCGACAGAATGTGCAGCTCCCGAAAATCTCTCCACATAGAGAGTGTTGCCGGTGAGACGGACACGGTGAAACGAAGGACCCGCACGAGAAAACCTCGCGGTAAAAGACGAAACACCATTTCGGGCACTGATCAAAAAGAGCTTAGAGAGGCTATAGCTGGGTAAGCTTCTAGTATGCACTGTATACACTCACACAGATTACATTATCTATCACATATCAACACTTTTATGTTTTTTGTTCATTGTGTTAATATTTTTTTGTAGATAATGTAATCTCAAAGCGTCTCGATTAACGACAGTAACCGTTCAGCACTACTCGTGTGGACAGCTTTGATGATATACGATTCAAATCTTGAGCACACATTCTTAACAACTCGTTGATAATACTATCGTGCTTCTGTGAATACATTATGTTTAACATTGGGTGTCGTTGTTTGACTCAACGCTCTTATAACTCGGAAACAAAGACATCCAATCATTTGTGCACTTGATCACTAATAGTGCCATTTGTTCATTAGCTTCATGATTAATTTCGTCTTTAAAGTGTTCCGCTGTAACGAGACTAAGCGGCACTCGTTAAAGATTTTTCAACCATAGGTATGCATTTAGCGTGTGACTAATGCTTTGCTTGGTTTGTTCTATCGTAGCGATACATCAAACGCTGCAGCTTCTGAAGAAATCGAAGATAGCAATACAGTCATCAGGTCGAAGTCTAGTGATTTACTTAAGAAAAGTCCTATCGATCCGGTGACCAAGAAAGGACACTTCAACTCTCTAAAACAATGGGGCAAAAACAGATTAAGGTTAATCGGTAGATCTCCTAGTGCCAGTAGGGATAACTTTAAGGACACGTCCAAATGTGAGAAGTCCAAGGATTCAAAATCGCCAACTAGACAAATAGAACTGGTTCAAGATTCGGTGACGATGCGCAAGAAACGAACAGGTGACGAAGACAGGAGGACACATCAAAGATGTGCATCGTATTCCTCTTCAGAGAAGAGTATAGGTGTTCCTGCTACTACTCAACCAAATATTGCAACTATTAATGCTGGTGTAAAACTACGAGGAACATCAGTACAAAGAAGACTGAGACGTTCAGGAACTGCCAAAGATGAACCTCATTCGTCCAGTGGTAATTGGTCTGCAAGTTCTGAGTCTGGTCGTACAAGCATAGGTTCTGAAATAACTACCACTACAGTACCTCCTAAAAGTACAACTTCAGCCGCAACATCTATCAATTCATTGAATGCACACCACGGGCCACCAAGTTCTATAATTAGTAGACGAAGGTTCCTCAATACCTCCGGCTCCGGCAGTGTTACAAGTGAAGGCACACTAACACCTGATATTATTCATGACTTGCACGAAGATTTGGAAACAAGTTCGGAATTTTCGTGTGATACCGAAGGCTACTACACATCATTCCATATGGACTCTGGCCTGAAGACTTTGAAGGAAGAGGAAATTACTCCTAGCACACCAATGCATACAAGCAATGCCCTCTCAAACTCTTCCAACAGTCAAACAATGACTGCGGAGAACGAATACGAGTTATTCGGTAAAGGTTCCACTAGTACTACTACAAGTTCCGCTGGAACAGTATGTACGACGCTAATGGCCGCCGGAAGCGATAGATCACTAGTAATCGGTCCAACTGTCCCGGAACGAAAGAGTTCGTTAGCTATAATAAGCAGAAATAGAAGCACTAATGCACATAGCGCAAATGCTAGTCTAGACAGGAGTATAAATTCTTCATTCTCAAAGTCTCCGTTCAGCAGCCTAAGGTACAATCCAGTAAGACCATATACTGATAAGCAAGGGTATAATCATTCGTCACCAGAAATAAATGAAGCACCGCCTCCAACAATCACAATAACTAGAAATGTGGGGAATCATAAAGAGATAACAGCTGTTGCTGAAGTTCATACTGAAACGGAAATAGAAAGTGCAAAGAAGAGTACAGGTACCAGTTCTCCAGACTCTGGACATAACACATCTAGTTCACCTATAGAAGACTCCGTGTCAAGTGCACACGGGAAGAACAGCTTGTCTGAACAAGACTACTCAGAATCATCCGATCTCGAGGGTACAGAAAGAATAGAGAGGATAAGATACAAGACAACAATTAACAGCTCTAGAATTCCTTCAATGTGTGTGATAACACCATCGAACTCAGATGACGAAAGCGAAATAAGTAACAAAGATTCCGAAATCGTCATCAAATCTCAGACTGAGTTATCTAAAGTAGCCAGTCGGCCTAAATTAGATCTACCAGTTGAAGAAAAGCCTAAAGAAGTGAAAACACCGACAGAATTAACAAAGTCAACTAGTAAAACAAGTCAAATTAAATCATCATTACAGCCATTTAATAGTTTGATGTGCAAATTAAAAGGTGTTCTTCCCCACAAACTGTCAAACAAAAAGTCGCCAGTATCAAAAGAACCTGAATTAACAGAAGACTTTTACGATACCGGAGATTACGTAACAATAGCTGATGTAAAGAATAACAATCAAAAATTCAGTTTCAATAGAGGCCTTTATGGCAATAGTGATGTAGTAAAGAAAAACTTGCAAACTGTACTCTCTGGAAAACTGCCTGAAACAGAATACGTTTCACTTAACGAATTGCCAAACTGTCTTAGTGGAAGTAAAGACTATTTAGAACACAGCCTAGAAGATAAGTCATCACCAGCATTAGATGATATTCAAATAAAAGGTGCAAAAGTTACTCTTGACTCTCACGGACAAGTAATTTATTCATCTGACACTCTAAAACGAAGAAAAGGAGCACACACCACTTTCGAGCCGGGACCGTTTGTTCAAGAAATCAAGCCTACGACAACGGTCATCCAACGCGAAACTGCTGATGTTGTGCAAGTTTTAGATGAAACTGATTTCCCTTATGAACCGCCGCCACCTTCAAGTAAGCCAACGTCGCCACAACTAGGAAAAATGATCATCAAAGCACCGATTGCTCCCGATGGGCCTATGACCACAGAATTCGTTACCTTACCGACACCAAAACCCAGTACAATTATTACTGCCACACCTATCACCGAAACACCTGTACTTAGCAACCAACAACACTCAAAAACAACTAAAAAACCACAAGACATACCGCGGGTAGTAGAAGCAATCACTAGGACCGGGGCTTATGTAAATATACACGATGCGGAGGGCGTCAGCTTATCTCCGACGAAAGACGATTTAGCAGGTAAGAATATTTGCTCAAAGTCCATCTCAAGACAACTTTTTGAAACAAAATTGCAAAATGTAGATGTCGTTGACCTAACAGCCCAAGTTAATGAACAAATACTTCCATTCGTTCCGAACTTCCAAACTCCTATAATGCTGCAAAATAAATTCGATAAACAAGAATTTAACAAGTCTGGTAATAAAGTAGCCGAAGTTTTAAGAATGTTCACTAATAGAAACAATGCTAATAGTAATGGAGAATTATTAAGTCCCAATAACACTAACGACGAACTTTTCGATAAATCCAATCTTAACAAAATAAAACGAAGCGATAGCTATAAGTTGGCAAACTCTCCGTTGATGCCCATCAAAAAGCTACTAAAACTCGAAAGTTTTGGCACAAATACTAAAAAAGTAGACTCGTTAGAAATGATTCAGGCCGAAATAGCTGCGGATTTATTACGCGATCAGATTAACTACCCGCCAACTGTGTCCCCTAAATTGAGTCATAGAAGTGCTATTGACGAATTGGAAAAGTGTGAATGTATGGATAATAACACTTCCTTTATTGACGAAAAGTTTGAGAGCAAATTGTCTGCTTTGACGCTAAGTCCGTTTACCACTCCTATGCCCAAAAGACACACAGTGGCGATCATCCCTGATAGAAGAGATACTTCTTTAGATATCTTATCGGCAATTTTAGATGCTGATCCAGACGATGTCTGTATTCTTCACTCGGCACCCGCTTGCCCCCTCACTCCTAGCAAAGTCACTGTACCTGTTGATGGTTCTATGCACCGCGCTAGAATTTTATCAATTTCTGATTCTGACTATGGCACGGAAATCTGGTAACTTCTGAAGCATTCATAAAACTTTTCTTCTGCTCAGATATTTTTTCTTTCCTCAAAATATGAGCTACGCATATCCTTGTTACCGACACCATACTTAAAACAATGTAATAACGCTTAACTCGCTCGAAGTGTTTAGGAATTGAATTAGATTTATAAACCTCTTAGCCCTAAAATTAGAAAATATTATAATTAATAAAAATCCATTAGTAACTAATCCGTCCAACGTACAATTAGTACCAAAATCAGTCTTCCCTGAATTTTATAAATTAATTGTGAATTCTGTGATAGTTTTTATTTAATGTAGGTGAATGTGAATTTTGATGATATTATGAATGAATTTTAAATTCTGTAGCTACATCGATGTATCAGTATTCTTTTTTACATAATATAATGTTTTAGTGTTAAGTGTTAAATAATGCATGGTGGCTTTTTTCACCGCAGTGTGCACAGCTTACGAGTGGTTCATATTCTTCGTATGTAAGTGCATGGTGTGTTATTCTGTGTCCTTGTGTTTTTATTGTAAATAATATTATTATAGAGTTATTGTGAATTAACGCACTTATTTCATTTAATGTTACACCTTCAGCTATCACCCTCACTCTAATCATTATAGCACATTGGGCTATGAAACTTTAACAAGTTCTGTTTATTCGGCTGTGTCAATAACACTTTGAACATCTGATTGCCTTTTTAGCGAATACAAATTGGATGTTCATTTTCTTTCTATTTTAGAAGAGCCTTTTGCCAATTTGATCTTCCTTTCTAATAACTGACGATAAACAGAACTTGCTTTTAAAAATAAGTAACAAAACAAAAAAAGATTTTGTAAATAATCCACTGAATCTATTTTCACATCACACCTATGGGCGATAATAACCAATTGAACAATACTAAATCTGAGTCTCAATATAACATGACTAATTTGTGGACAAGTGACCACGAAAAGTAACATACTGTTAAAATGTTTAACAATGTTCGAAGATTAAAACATAGGTGTACAGTACTTTGCACTCATCTTACATCGCTTTGCACAGTGAAGGAGATTGCTTCCAATGTTTCGTCTTTATCGACACCTCCTTGAAAGGTAAAGTTTTGTGTTGCTTATTTGGCATGATGCATGGGGACTCAAAATTACTAACACAACTAAAAAAAACTAATCAAAAGCACTTAGTGGCCCACACTAAACAAAATTGTAATAATAAACTAAAATTAAATTGGTCGAATGATTGTAGGTTAAGAATAAAATACCATGCACTTAATACATATACTTTTCTAGCAGACTACATACCCATTAATGGTAATTTACTATGTGAACGTCGAAATATATTATTATGTAATGGTTGAGCTATTTATTTATGTACTAGTTACTAGTATGTTAGTGTTTTAGCCTTAGTTTTGCTTTTTTTGGGGTTTGGACCAACATTGGATTGTTATTTAGTATTTTTAAGTAGTTACATTGTTATTTTGGTCTTTTGTTTATACCCTTTTTCCCAATTAGCATGTACCTACTATTTTGAGAAGAAGTCCCTCCTTTTTATAATAAAGATTTTTTTCTTTATTTCCTAAGGTTTAGGCACGGGTAGGCTCGTTACTACACAGGGTGAGAAATGGGAACCCTAGCGAGCATTTCAAGTTTTAAG
This sequence comes from Ochropleura plecta, assembly GCA_905475445.1. Classification (NCBI taxonomy): domain Eukaryota; kingdom Metazoa; phylum Arthropoda; class Insecta; order Lepidoptera; family Noctuidae; genus Ochropleura; species Ochropleura plecta. The sequence goes on along the minus strand of FR997731.1, from coordinate 10,513,994 downwards.
CAGACATAATTCCGGTGTTATCTGTGACCGCGGTGTATCAGTGAATTTAAACTAATTATGGTGATGTCAATATATATGAATCGTAGATTAGTTTTATTTCTCTACGCATCGAGGCTGCTCGGGGTCCTGATTTTCACCTAGTATGAAACATGTTACTTATATATATTTTTTACTAGGCATTTACTTTATGTATATTTGTATGGACTGAATATGGGATGGTATCTCGAAAATTTTATAAGAGTAGAAATACGCCGCAAAGTATCAAATGCGATGGAGGTGTAGGGCAATGGAGGCGGTGTAAGTAGGTACACCTACCATTGACCAATCTGCATTTGGACATTTGTTTTTAATGAAATTGATGTTATATTTTCAGACTATCGACATTCCAGTGCTGACAAGCCCTATTTGAACATACCGCCAAGTCTAGTCCAAGACAAGGGACCAAGTGTAGATCTGAATGCGATAAACCCCACCTTACATCGATATCATACTGCTCATCTACGCGGTAAACACGGCATCGTCAACTACGAAACTTCTACAAATGCAGCACAGAGAGAGCAACCGAAATTCTGGACCCTTCCTAAGAGAAGCAACTTAGAATCCAACGCGCCTCCAAAATCTGCCCCTAATTATGGCTGGAAAGTTCCAACATCTGGAATTCAACCCCCGCCTGACCAAAGGAGGATACAGAGTCCTACAAACAAAAATGAATCGATCAGAATATCACCTATTGATCCCAGAACATCGGGACCCTTTAAATCCTCCACTCCATCTAATAAAGAAAATGTTGTTGACCTCAGCAGTAAATTACTCTCCCCCGTCAAATCGACCATGACAAATGAGGAACTGTATGCTGTTATACATAAGAGTAAAAAGAAACTCAACATAAAAGATAACGAGAGATCGGAATCGCCCGCACTGTCTACTATTAGTTTATCTCCAGTAAGTTCAGAAACATCGTTATATACTAAGGGTTCACAGCGCTACCCTGAAACAGGCTATTTAGGAGACCCAAGAAATAGAATGAGCTGGTCACCCTCCGAGAAACAAAATATTCTTCCTATTCCCGGTCCTTTCTACGGAGCACAAAAGCAAGAATCAAACTGCGCCGATAGACATGGACCGATGTCTCAAACATCTAGACTTGATTTCAAGAAGCTTTTGTTACAACACAGTGTCAAATTAAATACATTACCCCAAAATAAATCCAATAAATTATCAGCAGTAGAGCAATTAAAACTAACTAGAGAAAAACCACAGACTCTGCCTGCACAAGTTGCAAATAGATCACAAGTAAATATTCTTGATTTAAGTGGGTCTCCTAAAACGTATACGCAGAGAAAAGTTATAAAACCAAATGCTCAGCCTACTTCACCAGGGAGAACTGGAGCACTCATAAAGGAACACAAAAACACGCCTAAAATTTTACTGTCACCTAAATCACAGTGGCGATTTTCCAGTCCAAGATCCGATGTTTTGTCTACTCCCATACCCGAAGCTTATAATGAAGATGAAAACTCCAATAGCTCTGGTGAAAAGCACGACCTGCTACCTGATACCCCACCTTCGAAAACAGTTCCTATCGTAACAAACCAACACTTTGGAGCTCGGCGAAATTTAATCCCATTAAATGAAAACACTTTGGAAATAGAAAGAAGCTTTCCTCAAGCAACTGAACAAGGAGTATTTCCCCTTAACACCGACTGTATAAGGTCACAAGGTTTATCTAGAACGGAAATAATGCAAGCTAAGAGAGCAGAATTTTTCAATACTTGCCCTGAATCATCTCCTCCCAAGTTAACCTCTTTCAAGAGCCCAACTGCGGCTGGTCCGTCAGTTAAGTCTCGAAGCAAAACGTCTCCAGACCGAGGCAAAGTTTCGCCTTCTACACTAGAAACTGCATTATGATGAAGCTAATATTGATGTGTCAAAGCGGTGCTTTAAATATTCCATTCTCAAAGTTTGTAAATAAGGCAATGAAATTCATAGAAGCTTTAATCTAGTCTTTTGTTTCGCTTACGGTGCCATTTTTGCAGGCACTTTTATTTTCCATAACCAGTGTTTTACTACTTAGTAATTCGAGCTCAAATTGATGATTTTATTTTAACGCTCTATGGGGCCAATTTTGTTTCGTGTAAATGATATTTTCTACTCCACAATAGCTGGTTTAAAAACTTAGTACGTAAGTATTTATTGAGTACATATTGATAGGTAGGTACTATGTTAGTAGTGTTTTGAACTTTTTCAAAGTTTTTAAGTTATTCGGAATACAATTTTAAATAAAACGTGTTGAATTATGTTGTTGTATTATTTAAGTCTTCCTTGTTATATTACTTCATTTCAGAGATTTGGTGTGACTGCAGACAGATCTAGATAGCTTAGGTGCGCACTTAATGGTTAATGAAATGCTCCTCATAGTTAAAATTAGAAGAGTAGAGCCTACTACGAACCGCTACACAAATATGAGAGAAAAACTTGAGGTTGCCCACTATACATGTAACTAGGGGTTGAATATAACTACGTGTGCAACGGTGTGTGGTGTCGAAGGCTCTTAAAAATGGTTAAGAGGTTCATGAACGTTTATTAAATATTGTTTGGTGCTACTGGACACAGTTGGTTTTTTAAAAATTTTGACTAGAGATATAAATTGTTTTCCAAAAGTTTTACTTTTAAATAAATATCTGAAATATCATAAGAACATTGTTAATAACTAGGTACATCACACTCTAAATAAATCAATTGTGTAGAATTAGAATACTTGCACCAAGAATTCAAATAAACCAACAAACACTTCGGATATGTTACATTCATTTGATAATTTATTCAGACAAGGAGAAACATACAAAAAAGCCAGTCAATAGTAAAGAAATAGATTCAAAAGGGATCGTAGCGAGCTTGATAATTTTAGCACCAGCACCCCTTCAAAGTTTATAGGTTTTCTTTTGTCCTATCCTACTAGGGTTTCACAGGGAAAAGTAGAAAACTTTGCCGTATTTTTTTCTTGTTTATGAATGGTATTGTTTTTCTTCCGCGTGCCCCTAGACACGTGCCTACTTTACCTTATTTTTATTTTATTTTTTTCCTCTTTGGCAACTGAGCCGATGTCGACTATTCTGCCAGGGTCACGTGGTGACGGCAACTATCTTGGTGAGCCGTCGAACTTTACTTTTGGTAGTGTTAGTAGCTGTAAAGACATTTTTGTTAGTTAACACGTAATAATGTATATATAGTATTTTATATGTATAAAATAATCAATAAGACATCACAAATTAAGACGGTTAAATAGAAACATAGGATTAGTATTACACGCCAGATTACATCTTCAGATCGTTGTCATTTAAAATTTTTGACAGAATTTGGACTAATAGGGGAAAAATTTGTCAGGAGATAATGGAAATTGGTAGGTAGGGTGATTTTAATTTTGGGGAGCTTATGGTACAAGTCAAAGGACTGGGAATATAGAGGGCATGAGAAAAAGATATGGTCCAGAGTACCGTCGTCAAGACCGCATTCATATAATGAGCTGTCTCGGACGTGAATCTTATTTAAAAATACTGGGCTGCAGCAGTGACCGAGTCTCATCTCAGTCTACACAAGGACGAAACAGTTCTTCTGGTGTGCGTTCGCGCAGCGGAATGTTGTTGAATTTAAAGATTTTAATTATGCAGATATTTAGTGTATGACGTAGTGTAATTGTGTATCGTAAAAAAAAATTTGTGCACGCAGCCATTGTGGAGAAATTCACCAAAAACTGATTCCGCTGGGCGAACGTTGTCCTGGCGGAACTTTTTTTGATTTATAGACTTTAGAAGAAAAGTGATGAGTCTAAAAATTTGTGTGTAATTGTGTATGTATGAATAAAATTTGTGCATGCATAAACTTCGGAGAAATCCAAGTTTCCGCTGCGCGAACGTTTGGCCATTAGCTAGTTTTCATATAAAGCGCTTATATAGAGAGCTGTAGATTTTTACATACGTTGTTTTGAATTTGTGTATATTTGTGTAAAAAACAGATTAAAAAAAATCGTAGGGCTTAAAAGATAAAAATATAAACGTAAAATACGCTTATTAGGTCTTTGTTCTTAAAGTATGCACTTTGGGGTCTAGATTTTCACGTTTATACAAACCTTGTAAGTGTCTGCAACATGTTGCCAAGTATCAATGATGTTCCGTTAGTAATTAAAGAGTTAGGTAAGTATAGGACCATTTACCATGAATAGATCACTGTTTACAAAGCAGTCAAATATCACGACGTTCTAAAGGAATTGCATGGTAAAATGTATGCCAATAATTAGTGTATTCATTCAACTATTCACATGCAAAATTTCATGTCATTAAATTCAGTAATTAAAGAAAAACAATTATAATACTGACGAAGCATCGAAAACCTACATAACCCGACCAAGTTCGGATGGCTACAAAAAAGCGGCCGTGCAATATATTTAGGTAACATCCTAAAATTTTGAGTATAATACCGGTATTGAATTGGTATATGTGATAACACAATTGATATAATTTATAGGTCATTTATTTTTGTACACCTACTTTTTTAAATGTATTTGACTATGACAAAAAGTAGGTACCTACTATTTACGTAGTACTCTCTGTACCTATTCATTAACGGAGGTAATGATTTATTCTTCCAGTAAGAAGATAGTTCTAACGAGAGGTGGATTTCTTCTAGTATGGGAAGTAAGGGGTGGGACGAGAGAGTGAAAACTTTTGACAAAAAACGATCAGCTAAGTATTGTCTTCGAAGGTTAAGGGGAGGCTCTGCACATTCTACCTGGAGGGCATTAATAGGAGAAGATTTCATTGCACCTAATATAATTCTGAGGCATTTGGATTGGATAGCATCTAGCTTGCGAAGTGCCTCTTTATTACAGGGCTCAAGTAAGAAGCAGCAATAGTCCATTACACTTCTGACCAGAGCGTTGTACACTAACTTGAGAGTGTAAGGGTGTGCTCCCCACCAGACCCCAGACATAGCCTTGAGAACCGATATTGAGCGCTCACACTTTTTTACCGCGTTGTTGATGTGGTGAACTCCTGACATTTTAGAATCAAAAGTAACTCCCAGAAACCTGGCCTTGTCTTCAATGGGGATAACTTGACCGTCTATATTAATTACAATCTGGGGGATTATCCGCCTGCGAGTAAAAATAACAGCAGTACTCTTAGGAGCACTCAAACACAACCCATGACCGAGTAACCATTGGTTTAATGAGGCTAAAGAGACATTCAAAGATTGGGCGGAATCCTCGATGGAACTTCCTGGGACCAATAAAGCAATATATATAATAATAAATTCTTTATTCGAGTAATCATGACTCAATAATGTTAGTAATACTTAAAACTTAAGGTGAAAGCTCCAACCTACCCGCGAAATTCAAATTTTCATACGTTTTTTGCAATTTTCAGGCCAGTGCTAGGTTGTATGTTGATTAAAATATTATTCGCGGCTGTAAGACGTATGTAATTATAGAATTATAATCATCAAAATCACCAATACAACCCTCCAAGTTCATAAAGGCGTAGGAACAAAAAAAAAACAGAAAAAGTCTTTCCTACAGCTTTATGAACTTGGAGGGTTGTATTGGTGATTTTGATGATTATAATTCTATAATTACATACGTCTTACAGCCGCGAATAATATTTTAATCAACATACAACCTAGCACTGGCCTGAAAATTGCAAAAAACGTAAGAAAATTTGAATTTCGCGGGTAGGTTGGAGCTTTCACCTTAACATTTCACAATTTAATTTACCTAAAAATAATCAATTAACTCACACGAGTCACCGCTGCTTCACCCCATGCGAGACGGCACAACAATGATTTATGTATGAGCAATCGAGACGCCCAGCAATCATACTCGGGACACTGTTGGAGCTGGCCCGCACCCTGCGCACCAGAGAAGCACACAATATCGTCGTAATAAATATCGTCAGCATACTGGAGGATTTTACAGTTATAATTTAAGCAAGAAGGGAGATCTAAAGTGTAGATGTTATATAAAATAGGACTTATTACGGAACCCTGCGGTAATCCTCGCCAAGCAACCCTCCTCTCACAGTTGTCCCCTGGGATCCTAAGCTGCAGGGTTCGGCTTGAAAGAATTGCACAAATGATCTGAATGATCCTGGCCGGTATTCTCAGCTCTTGCAGCTTTTGCCTGAGAACTGGGAGGAGAACAGAATCATATGCAGCAGATACGTCCAGAAATACGGCTACCACAGACTCATTCCTACTAAGGGCCAGTCGAATCTCTGATGTGAGGATACCCACACTATCAGTTGTAGGTACCCAAACCTTTCCTAAAGCCGAACTGGGTCATTGGGAGCAGCTTCCTACTTTCTACAAGCCATTCTAATCTGTTTTTAATTAAATGTTCTAAAAGTTTAATGAGTACTGACGATAGAGCAATTGGTCTGTAAGAGCAATGATCACTAGGATCTTTGCCAGGCTTTAATATCGGAATAACCACTTGAACCTTCCAAGCTGGAGGAATATACCCAGAACAGAAACAAAAATTAACCAAATCCAGGTAATATTGGTGACTTTTAATACCCGCTTTAGCAATGAAAGAGTAAGGGAATCCATCCACACCAGGAGAGGAATCCTTAACATAATTAAGAACTGTTTTCAGTTCATCCAGGGTGAATGGCTTATCTAGAGGGTCATTTGAGGATACAGGACCTGTACAATTTAATTCCTCCTCACCTGGGACATAGTCCGGGGCGACCCGACTGAAGAACTGATATCCCAGGTCATCGGATAAAATGTTTGTGTGAGACGGTTTTAAGCAGCTTCTGTAGCTTTTTACCCTTTGCCATACTACCGACGCTGGAGTGGATGGACTCAGGGAACTGCAAAATGATAACCAGCCTGCTCTTTTCTTTTTCCTACAGATTTTCCTGGATTTGGCCAATGTCTGTTTGAAGGCGATGAGATTTTGCAGGTTCATTTCATGGTTAAAAGTCTCTTCAGCTTCATTCCTGGTTCTGATCATAGTGGTGCACTCACTATCCCACCAAGGCGGAGAGGGGATTCTGCCGGAAGGGGGTTTTTTAGAAGGGAAGCAATCATCAGCTGTAGTGGATATTGTGTTGGAAAAAGACAAGAAACATTCCTGAGCATTTTCAGCATTTATGGATGGAAGAGAAGAGATACGGAGATCTAATATTTTGGCGTAAAGGTCCCAATCCACCGAATTCAGTCGATACTTTAGCAAGGGAGGGGAGGATTTATCGGGAAGGGTTTTAAAAGGAATTTTAACCATGATGGGATAGTGATCGCTACCATAGGATGTATTCAAACGACTCCAAATTAAGAGGCTGGCCATGCCAGATGAACAGAATGTCAAGTCTACACAGCTATTACTGGACTGTAAGCCATGCCTACGAGTTGCACTGCCATCATTAATTATACATAGGTCAAGGTCATCCATCATATCCACTAAACTCACACCGCGCCGGTACTATCACAAGAATCTGATCCCCAGCGATAATTATGGCAGTTGAAATCTCCCATGACAAGTAACGGGCCATTAACATTACTTAGTATGTTTTTTATTGAGTCAATATCTTCTAAACGTGGGCGTGTAATATAAAAAGAAAAATGTTTATGCCCTCAACCTTAACAGCGACAACATTAAGGTTGTCGCCAACGAAGGGTAGAGGGATCTGGGAGAATGGTACTTTGTTATTAATGAACAAAGCACATCCATATCCATCAGGCCTGTCATGACGGACACCACTGAAGCATGGAATCCTGAAATTACATCCAGGAAGTAGCCATGTCTCAGCAATGGCACAGACTGATGGTTTAAATTTATTTATTAGAAAGAGGAGGTCAGGCTTGCTGGGAGAAATACTCCTCACGTTCCATTGCAGGAATATCAGGGGAGTGAATGTTATTTATATGGTAAACAATTGTTTTCAGTTTGTTGGCAACATGGTCAGGTAGAGATTGTGCAGGGTTGGCTAATACTGATATTAGCATATTAGCTATCATGTTGAGGATTTGTTTGGACTTATCCACAGGACTACTGGTAATTTCTTTTGACCTCTTTCTATTTAACCTTCCCAAAAGAAGAAAAATGTTGGGAAGGAGAGAAGGAGTAATCCTGGGTAAGGGCTTGATGAGCCTGTCTATCATAGCTAGGAGAAAGGGGGGCATGGGACTTTGGTTTAAGAAAGACTGTTTTACGGTATGATTTTGGTTGGGAAGCTGGACTAGGATATTGTGAGTGGGCGGTTGTTGATTTAAGATTTTGGGACATTCCCGACACTTCAGCATATGAACGTGACACTGGATTGAAAGCCTGACTTGCTTCCACATACAAGACAGATTTTTCAGCCATAAAAGCTTTTTTGCCCTTCTGTCGACCTAGTTCAGGGCAAGACTTATCATTGGCAAAATGATTGCCTGAACACAAAACACAAATGGCACACTCAGAGGGAATATGGCATCCATCACCTGGGTGATCTTGACCGCATTTAAAGCAACGTGGTTGTGAGCGACATACAGTACGTGTGTGACCAAAGCGACAACAGTTGTAACATTGAATGCATGGGTACATATACCTCTCGACCGAAAGGGCAGAATAAAAACAATACACTCTTTTGGGAAGTACTTGCCCATCAAAAGTGAGAACAACAGTTTGAGTGGGTTTCCACTCTGTAACTCCCAGAGAAGTCACCTTTCGGCTCATTCTAACAGGGCCGCATCCATCAGGGACCTTGATGTTCTCTATCACTTCATCCTCTGTCCATTCAGTTAGTACATTACATCCCTAACCAGACCTAACCGTGTGAACCGTGTCACATTAAATTGTGGAATTGATGCCACGTAGTTGTGTTGCAATAATGTTCCACTAATTAAAAAACTGTTTGCGTCCTGATGAGACTTAAATTCTACTGCCACTCGGTTTCTACCTAGACGTTTCACACTGCCTAGAAGGATGTTGCTGAAGTTATTTTTTGTAAAAAAAACATACTAAATTTCTGGGTGCAACACAGTACCTGGGGTCTGACCATCTTTCAGGGAAACATGAACTACATAATGGAGGGTTATCCCTCTGTGTGTATATTTGTCTGCCAAAATCTTTTTTCAGAACTTTAGGATTAGAGGGATTCGTCACGTTAGTCAGGGGAGAAGTCGCCACACGTTTTCTGCTAGATGATTCGGAGTCCATGACTTCAGTTTGCGTATTGTCGTCGGGAAGGGTAGTGGTTAAATATGGCTGAAGATCAAAAGCGTCGGGATCAGGTGGTTTTTTGACGTCCATGATGGACGCCGGGTAAAATACTTACAACCGATCAAAATTAAGGGTTAAAACAAAGTTAACAAACCTACTGATAAAACACAAACACAATTAAAACTATCGTTTGAAGTTCGCACTAAAAGAGGACACTTAAACGACAATTTTCCACACAAAAACAAAGTAACACAAAAACACGATGCTTTCACCTTCACCGTTCTACCAAAAGTCCTACTTTACCATATGGAAAATTCGCCACTGCAAGAGCGTTTATCAGCATGAAAATTAGATACCCTAGTAGTGATGAAAGAACATCTATTCTAATGTAAAAAATTGCAGACAGAGCCAATACTTACCAATTTAAAAAAGCGGACAAGTACTTACATCTAGGTACATACCTGTCTATTGAAACATTAAATAAAAACCAGCAAATCAGATTTACCAAAAGCCCACAATATTTTCAAGAAGTTTCGATTGCGGTGTGCGTTCGCGCAGCGGAATGTTGTTGAATTTAAAGATTTTAATTATGCAGATATTTAGTGTATGACGTCGTACCTATATTGTGTATGGTAAAAAAAAATGACTCTAGAAGAAAAGAGATGAGTCCAAAAATTTGTGTATGTATGAATAAAATCATGCATAAACTTCGGAGAAATTCAAGTTTCCGCTACGTGAACGTTAGCTAGTTTTCATTTAAAGCGCTTACATAAAGAGCTGTAGATTTTTACATACCTACGTTGTTTTGAATTTGTTTATATTTGTTTAAAAAACAGATTTAGAAAAAATCGTAGAGCTAAAAGATAAAAATATAAACGTAAAATACGCTGATTAGGTCTTAGTTCTTAAAGTATGCACTTTGGGGTCTAGATTTTCACGTTTATACAAACCTTGTAAGTGTCTGCAACATGTTGCCAAGTATCAATGATGTTCCGTTAGTATTTAAAGAGTTATAGGACAATTTACCATGAATAGATCACTGTTTACAAAGCAGTCAAATATCACGACGTTCTAAAGGAATTGCATGGTAAAATGTATGTCAATAATTAGTTTATTCATTCAACTATTCACATGCAAAACATGTCATTAAATTAAGTAGGTACATAATTAAAGAAAAACAATTATAAAACTGACTGAATATGCTGGCTGCTGAAAAACTATTGGCTGGACTCCTCTACTACCATATCCACAGCACAGTTGACTTCCTCTTATTTCAATGAAAATGGGGTCAGGGCTGTATTTCTTCTTCCATACATTTTTATTAATCATCATGTCTGAAATTGCTAACCGACGCGACTCCCACAAAATCTGCTAATGGTTCACCAACCAATTGCAAGATAAAGAAAAGAAAAAAAAAATGTCTGAAATTGTCCCCTATATGTTTTGTCTACTGACTCGAAAGGCAATATATAATTAAAGTGCATTAAATTTAGGTCAGATGGTTATCTTAGTTGGACAATGGCTATTCTTATCTAATATATAAAATTTCCGTGTCACAATGTTAGTTACCGTACTCCTCTGAAACGGCTCGACCGATTCTTATGAAATTTTGGGTACATAATGGGTAGGTCGAGAATCGGCTAACATCTATTTTTCATACCCCTAAACCTCAGCGGGTGAAACCGCTGGGCACAGCTAGTAATATTATAAAAGCGAAAGTGAGTTTGTTTGTTACCTCTTCACGCTTTAATGGCTAAACCGATTTTGATGAATTTTGGTACAGAGATAGTTTGGTTTTTTTAAAAAACATGTGGGATGTGAGGGAAAAAAAGGGAAAACTTAGCGTTGCTATTACAAATCAATAAGGTGCAAGGGGAACTGTGTTACCCCGAATTTAACGCGAGCGAAGCCGCGGGCAAAAGCTAGTGTTAAATAAAACAAAGATGACTTAGTAACTATTTATTTTATGATAAAAATTATAATAATCTGCCACAAATCAAGATATCATTCTGCAGTAAACATGGGCAGGCAGTGATATTTACAACAGACTGTCGATATATAATATCCATAAAAAGCTGGAATATTGCTGTCAAGTATTACATACCTCCAATTTGTTTACACAATAATCAAGATCAAGTAGAGTTTATAATCTTGGTGAATATTCTAAATGAAGAGAATATCTGACTCAAAAGCTTGTTTGAAGTTCAAAATCATAAGATGTTTTTTTTTAATGCTTTTAACACAGTTTTATTCAGCAGAGACAACTATGCTAGTTTGTTTTGATTAATGGCTAATTACTTGTAGCCTTATTGAACACACAAAGTAAAAATTAATACAATTCACCAACACACAAACTGTTTTATAACCTCAAAGTTGTGAAAACACTTGATGTACCCTGGTATGTGGCAACTATTTAATTATTCCCAGTCCTCATCAGTTACTATAAACTGACACTATTTATTCATAGGTGGTCCATTCATTAGGGGTGGTCGCATTTGACCCATGGGTCCCATAGGGCCCATTGGTCCCATAATTGGACCCATCATAGGTGGCCTCATTCCCATCATCGGTGGCATAGGTCCGTGTGGTCCCATCATCATTGGTGGAGCCATAGGTCCTCCAGGACCCATCGACGGAGGTGGCAGCATTCCCGGTGGTCCTCCAGGAGCAGGCACAGGCGGTCTAGGCCCTCCAGGACCCATAACACTAGGATCCCATGGAGGCGGAATAGCAGCTCCCTTGTTAAATGGATTTTGCGCTATTTTACCAGCTTTGAATGCCGCTGTTGTAGCATCGATGAGATGTTGAGCTTGTTCCTCCATCCATTTTTGATAATAAAATTTTACATTATCTTTATGTTTTCTGCCCGTACAATGTGTTTTCCTGACGCTAGGTGAATCGTGCGTCAAATATGTGTCGCAATAATCACAATAATACTTGGGCATTTTCCTAAAAAATTGAAAATGTTCACAGTATTTCGACTTCTAACACAAAAAGTGACATTAGATGAAAACATGCCATGCAAAAAACGAATGGCGTCTTCTCAGTTCTTTTATCTCGTTCTTTCGTTCAAAACTTCAAATTGCCATTCGGTTGCACAGACTAAAAAGTTTTTTCGTTGTGGGTTTTAGTCGATTACTGTAGGTAGTCTGTGTCTTCGGCATTTAAAAACCTGAAAATCCGAATGTTAGCAGTGCTAATCGCACCTCTAGATATTGCAAAAATTGCAAATGGCGCGCAGCGTTTGCAGTTGTAGCACGTGTGATTGACGTTTGAAATAATTTGCGACATCGTGTATAAATATTTTAATAAATACTGAATGTACTAGGACCGATTAAATACCATAAACGTGTTTCAAAAAAATCATAATGCCGGACATGAAATATATTTTAGTTACTGGTGGAGTTATAAGTGGTGTAGGAAAAGGTGTGATCGCAAGCTCGTTTGGTACAATTTTAAAAAGCTGTGGCATCGATGTGACTTCTATAAAAATTGATCCGTACATCAATATCGATGCAGGAACTTTCTCTCCTTACGAGCATGGTAAGTGGAACAAGTAAATTTGTGTATAAACCATGACTTATTGTTTTTTTCGCCGCGTGTTAACGTTGCACATAATGCATGCGTCTATTTTTATTTTCTAGGTGAAGTTTACGTACTCGACGACGGTGGCGAAGTCGACCTTGATCTTGGCAACTACGAGCGCTTCTTGGATATAACACTGCACAGAGACAATAATATCACAACGGGCAAGATATATCAGCAGGTTATAGAGCGCGAGAGGCGAGGAGACTATCTAGGCAAAACTGTTCAGGGTAAATACATCGAATTTTCGTGGTGACATTATTTTTAATCATGATAATTTTCTGTAAATTGGCCACTTTTGCCATAGTATTATTTCATTAATATATATTATTGGAACGCTGTTACCATGCAATTATTTGATAACAATAGGAAGCCAATCAGTGATTATAAAAGCTCCAATTCTAGCAAATTGACTTGTCATGTTGGAAATCTTAAGTTGTATGTAATGCGTATCAAGTATGTTGGATAGTATAAACATGCTAAGCAGAATAAATGAATATTGCTTTGTTTAATTTTAGTCATTCCACATATAACGGATGCTATACAAGAATGGGTGCAAAGAGTAGCTCATATACCTGTGACACCAGACAATGCACCTCCCCGAGTCTGCATTATAGAACTTGGTGGAACAATAGGTGATATTGAAGGAATGTCATTTGTAGAAGCATTTAGACAGTTCCAGTTTAGAGTGAAGAGGGAGAACTTCTGTTGTGCACATGTGTCTTTAATCCCGATGGTAAGCTGAAGTCTGGTATATTTTTGTGTAAAATTTATTATTCTTGATCCTGGTAGTAAACCAAATTGCTTGTATAATATCAAACACACTAGGTTCTTCTATTCTTTTCAGAAATATTATGTATTTGAAATTGAATCCATAAAATATGTCATACATTTGCTCTCTCTCATTGATAGTTGGAACACCTATCACCCACACTATTGGGATCTATATTTATATAAGTTTTCTTTCTTAGCTAATATGGCCTTGAATATTTCAGCCTAAATCTACAGGAGAGGCCAAGACAAAACCAACACAATCATCTGTTAGAGAGTTACGTGGCTTAGGGTTGTCACCAGACTTGATATTGTGCCGTTCAGAGAAACCAATCAATCAGCCAGTCAAAGAGAAGATTTCTAACTTCTGCCATGTTGGCCCTGAACAGGTAATATTTTATTTTTAACCATTGTTTGATGCAGTTTTTATAAACATTAAGATTTTTAATCATCCCAGGTGCATTGTGCTACTAAAACAAAACCTGGTTTGTTTGGAAGCCTTTCCCCGACAGCTGCAGCATTCTAAGAATTGTAAATATTCTCCAAGAGATATGATGGCTGCTATTATCAAATAAATATGTCTGTTTTATTTGAATTTAAACAAGTTCTGATGGTATATGCCAAGGTTTATTACTAAAATTGGTTCTGTTATCGTAATTAGTGTTTAAAATAATGTTTACACCTACAAAATGTAATTTATGCTTGAAACAGTCAGTTCTTTTAGTTTCATTAATGACACGGTAATCCTTATCATTGTTTAAAAAAAAACAAAGCCTTAACTATAAGAACTTAGTACTAAGTAAGTAGGTACTTTCAGTAAGTATTGTAAGAACAGAAGGGTTACTATGACATCTTATAGCAGTTCTTATTCCACTGAGGGAAAGAGATGGTGCTAGACACCCTGTATAGCTCTGTCTCTTTCCCTCAGTGGAATAAGAACTGCTTTAAGACGTCGTGGTAGGGTAGCAGGTCAATGCTTTGTGACCCAATTCCGACTCACGGAAGCAAGGATAAGGTGACGCACCGATAACGATATCAACTGTGTTTATGAAAAGATAAAAACTAGGTAAATACACAAAATTCAAGTCTATACTTTAACCAGAAGATTTTCAGAAAAACCGTCTGCACTTTCAATTGCACGTAACCAATCGTAAGTACTTACGATACATATTGTCGCGCAAATGGTTATAATCAAATTATATTTGTTGTTTTCAACAAAAATTCTAAGTATGAAGTCGGTTAAAAACACGTTCAATCGAATACAATATTATGCACTTCAGTTTCTGTACTATACACGTTTCTGTAATATACACGTTTCTGTAATATACCCGTTACATACCGAGTTTCCTCCGTGCCTCGGAAAGCACGTTAAGCCGTTGGTCCCGGCTGTCATTTGTAGATCTTTGACAGTCGTTACAGGTAGTCAGTGTTCCGAAAGCCTGACAACCAGTCTTACCAAGGGGTATCGTATTACCCAGTATTGTAGGGTTGTGGAGGTCAGATAGGCAGTTGCTCCATGTAAAATACTGGTATTCAGCTGCATCCGGTTAGACTGGAAGCCGACCCCAACATAGTTGGGAAAAGGCTAGGCAGATGATGAGTTTCTGTACTATTCACGCCTTGTATATTGTATTGTATAATGTATTTTATTTCTCATGCTTTCTCCCAAGACGGCTTTGATTTATGCACAATGCATTGTTTATGCAGATCGGTGCGTATTTTAAATCTGTCTGTCACACTTGTCGACTGAGCTTGTAAACAATATGATACATAATAATATTGTAAATAGAACATCTCAAACATGTGCGTAGTATTAATCATTGCAATCAATCAATGCACTTCGCAGTAATAGAATAATAAGCAATTATTATTAGGTCCTTACATATGAAATTGGCGTTTTTCGTACTGGCCACTTTAATCACGAATTTCTCCTCTTTGGTAAGGAATAAAGTAAATAGCTGTCCAAATTCAAATTTGTACAGCTATTTACTCATGTATTTGTGCTTCGATGACCGTCATTCATTTGTTTTTTTTCTTCTGTTTTTTCTGTTTGCGTCACTCATTTTACAAAATGGAAAATTTAAAATATCGCATTATTTACGAGTACGAGTTCCGCCGTGGCACTAGTGCTGCGGAAACGACTCGAAGGGTGAATGATGTGTATGGCGGTCATGTTGCAAAAGAAAACACAGTTCGTTTTTGGTTCCAACGTTTTCGTTCTGGAAATTTCGACCTGCAGAACAAGCCCCGTGGACGGCCTGAGACCCAAGTTGATAATGGAGAATTGAAGGCTATTGTGGAAGCGGACCCATCGCAAACCACGTCCGAGTTAGCTGCAGGCTTCGATGTTAGTGATAAAACTGTTTTAATTCACTTGAAGCAAATTGGGAAGATTAAAAGCTTGAAAGGTGGGTACCTCACGAATTGACTGAAGCAAACCGGCAAACGCGCGTCGACTGCTGCGTTACATTACTGAACCGGCACAACAATGAAGTTATTTTAAACCGAATCATTACCTGTGATGAAAAATGGATTCTTTACGATAATCGGAAGCGCTCAGCGCAATGGTTGGATCCTGGCCAGCCAGCCAAATCCTGCCCCAAGCGAAAATTAACCCCAAAAAAGTTACTTGTAAGCGTTTGGTGGACTAGTGCCGGTATTGTTCATTACAGTTTTCTCAAATCTGGCCAGACTATTACAGCTGATGTCTATTGTCAGCAATTACAAACCATGATGGAAAAGCTAGCGGCTAAACAACCAAGGCTGGTCAATCGCTCCACGCCACTGCTGCTTCACGACAACGCCAGACCACACACTGCGCAACAGACGGCTACCAAATTAGAAGAGCTTGAATTGGAATGTCTTAGACATCCTCCGTACTCCCCGGACCTTGCTCCAACAGATTACCATTTTTTTCGCAATTTGGATAACTTTTTGCAAGGGAAAAAATTCAACTCCGATGGGGCAGTCCAAATCGCCTTCAAAGATTTTATTGATTCCCGTCCGACTGGTTTTTTTAGTAAAGGGATCAATGAACTACCTATAAGATGGCAAAAGTGCATTGAAAACAATGGTTCATACTTTGATTAATTAAATATATTATATTAAAAAATATTCGACTTTTTGTTCCTTCCATACAAAACGCCAATTTCATATGTAAGGACCTAATATATTAAACATTGGAATACCAATAATGACATTTTAGTCACTATGCAATATGATTGTTAAGATGCTTGTATAATGTGTGACGACACGGTTGGCGCAGTGGCTGAGCGATCGACTACTGCGCTGCGTGTTGCGGGTTCAATCCCCGCACGGAACAAATATTTATATGGCCTACAGATAGCTGTTCCCGGTCTGGCTGTTTGTGTATGTGAGTTTAAATGTTTGTAAACGCACCCACAATACAGGAGAAATTCCTAGTGTAGGGCAACGTTTTTATTTATAAAAAATAATAAAATATTATTACATACTAAAACTTCACGTTTGCATAAGCCGAAAGAATACTTTGGAGGTGTATCAGTACGCCACTATATACCACTTATGTACCATATATAAATCTGTGGGACTCTTGGCTTTACCTGGCCACAAATACAGGCGATTGTTTGACCCACTCAAATGAGAGTATAAATCATGTCATCAACTGCCTAGCCTTTTCCCAACTTTCTTAGGGTCGCTTTCCAGTCCAGCTGAATGCCAATATTTTACATGGAGCGTCCTATTCGACCTCCACAACAGGCTGAAAGTATAAATCATGTGAATAACATAATTTTCTTTCGTCTTCGTCTATAAAGGCTTAACAGTTAGGCTGCAAGCGCATGATCAGAAGTTCAATGAGTAATAATAACAGTCTGGTACCTACTAATGAGATCAGAGAACTGTATCTACTGTAACTCTACGTAGGCCAATCGATCGAACAGTTTATTTAACTGCGATTAATTGAAAAAGTATATTAGCGGCGTTTTGTTCTACAGCGTAGTTTTTTTTAGACATCCTTATTCGCGATCTTTCCGGTCACAGTAGGTTTTTTTGGAATAAGCTGAATTATTTAATGTACACGTAAAAATACCATAAACAAGAAAAAAATATGTCATGCGACATGAACTAGCTTGCACTGGCTTAGCATGGTGGATTATCGTTAACTCCATTTATAATAAAAAAAAAACCGGACAAGTGCCAGACGGACTCGCACACCGAGGGTTCCGTACAAATTTGCGACATAAACGGCCAAATCTTTTGACTGCGTAGAGATACGAGTTTTACTCAACTCCAAGGTACTATAGACTTGAGTATATGGTTTTAATTTCAACTCAATACCTCAATGCGCGCTCCCGAGACAAGTAGTCTTGACTGACAGATATACGGACAACAAAGTGATCCAATAAGGGTTCTGATTTTTCCTTTTGAGGTATGGAACCTAAAATGGACCTTGTGTCCTAGAGCCATAGGCTGATATCAATTGATTCCGTAATATTTAGAAGAATGACGATCTGGCTATGTCCAGAAACTGTAAATTATAATCGAACTTAGTAATAGTGAAAGCACTGTTACTATCAATAAAACAAGTTTTAGAATGAGGCCACAAGAAACTGAAAGTTGAGATGTCTAAAGATTTCTTATTATTTTAAAACTAGGTGAATGCATTTGAAGAGGTGTAAATAAAGTTCAAATTACTGTCATTTATTTATACCGTAGTTCTTATCAGCTTATTGATATCTAAATGCAGTGCAAACACTGTTACCATGTTTTAATAAATTGATGAAAGCAGTTTTTCATTTGTTTTTGTCTTACTTCATATGTTTCATCCTTTCATCATAAGTTTGTAAACATTATAGGCACAAAAGGGCTTGTGGTGTTCACTAAAACACTTGTTTGACTTTGGTGGTTTAGAATAGTTTAGATGAATAAAACACGAAATAAACAGTAAATGTGCAACTCAAAGGGACCATCCAGTCACCAGGATAGCTAGTTTAGGACTGGTGCAGATGTAGCCGTCGAGTTGCTTGCTACGTTTATTTGTATACATCACAGGGCTAATATTTTTTTCATACATATCTTTAATTTGTTTTATTTTCAGGTAATCTGCGTCCACGACTTGACTTCTGTCTACCATGTGCCACTGCTAATGGAAGAGCAAGGTGTAGTACAATACTTAAATGAAAGGCTTCAATTGAAAATGTCTCTGCCACGTCCAGGAAAGTACGTATATATATGTATTTTCTTTTTTTTTAATGTACTATTAAGAATTAGCAGTACTATTGGTCTCTTGGTGATAGACTAAGGCAAGGATGGTCCATATTGGCAATGAACAGACTGCAGTGGATAAGTTTAGACTAGATAGATTGAAGAGTAGAGCAATCTATACTTACTCTATTATTATAAAGTGGTTAAATGCGGTTTTCACAGCACTAAGGGACCTCAGTGCTGTGTATATGGTTTTAATTTCAACTCGATACCTTCACGCTTTCCCGAGATCAAGGGTCTTGACAGACAGACGGACAGCAAAGTGATCCAATAAGGTTTCCGGAAACCTGAAACGGCTTCAGTACCTACTGAAGCCTACAAATGGTTTTGAATAGTCCATTTGTCAAGATAGGGCTATATAATATCACACTAACGACCCTTAGGAGCAGTGCGGGGTTAAAACCGCGGGGCACAACTAGTACATAATATGAAACGTCTTTTTGAATAAACTAAAATTTTAAACTATTAGAATTAGAGTAAATTCCTCTACAATAATAACGATAGTGATTTGTTATCTATGTATTTTAATTACCAATTAAAATATCAGATGTGCCCTGGTTTAGATACATCTTTGTTAAGTACCATTTTTTTAATTGTTAACGCCTTCTTTATCTTTTATCAGTTAAATTCTCAAGAAGCAGGAAGTAGATACTTGTCGGAAAAAAATCTATGGAATGCTTTGTTTATCAAGTGTATGTATGAATTAATTCAACTGATTGGCGCCGTACATTGAATTATGTGTATTTACACGGACACCTAACTTTGAATAAGCTTTATTTAATTGCAAAAATTAACTTATCTGCGTTTTAAAATTACCGTGTGTATTGGAAATCTGATCAAAATAATATGTTTAATGATGATTTAGTTTACAACCCTAAAAACAATACAAATATACATAACTCATGCCTTTTTCACAAGGCAGAAACTAAAGATCGCCATACTACGGTATTTCAATACTTCTTTTGCTTCATCCCCGTTCACCCAATCATCTATCTAGTCATACACTCGGCCACCGAGCCAGTTTCTTGTACAATATAGTCCTTCTGACCGTTTTTCGATAACGGCGGTCAATCTCAGCGGAGATAATATTATAGTGCACAAGTGTAAAATCCGTTGGGACCGCAATCCGACGCGACTAGAGAGACATCTGGCGCAGGACCCACGGCTTAACGTGCTTTCCGGGGCACGGGGGTATCGTACCGCCGACTTCCAAACTCCGGATTGAGAAATTTCTTTTGGGAAAACCCAATGATATTTTTTACTAGCTTTTACCCGCGGCTTCGCTCGCGTTAAATTCGGGCTAACACAGTTCCCCTTGCGCCTTATTGATTTGTAATAGCAACGCTAAGTTTTCCCTTTCTTCTCCCTTACATCCCACTTTAAAAAAAAAAACAGCCTATGTCCGTCTCCTGGTTCCCAACTATCTCTGTACCAAAATTCATCAAAATCGGCTTAGCCATTAAAGCGTGAAGAGGTAACAAACAAACTCACTTTCGCTTTTATAATATTAGTAAGGATTCGACCCGGGAATCAAAGTTCATGCTTAACAGTCGTGCTGCGACGGCGTGACCAACGGAACAGGGGCCTAAGTCTGCTATTACAATAGTGTCAGAATGGTCGATCACTGATCGCATAATGGTTGATTTTGACAAGTTTAGTATGTAGTAGATTACCAAACTTGTCAAAATTAACCATTATGCGATCAGTGATCGACCATTCTAACACTATTGTAATAGCAGACTTAGGCCCCTGTTCTTCTACTACGCAGATACTTAATAATCCTTACTAATATTATAAAAGCGAAAGTGAGTTTGTTTTTTTGTTACCTCTTCACGCTTTAATGGCTAAACCGGTTTTGATGAATTTTGGTACAGAGATATTTGGGAACCAGGAGACGGACATAGGCTAACTTTTTTGAAAAAAAAGTGGGATGTGAGGGAGAAAGAGGGAAGAAAAGGGAAAACTTAGCGTTGCTATTACAAATCAATAAGGCGCAAGGGGAACTGTGTTACCCCGAATTTAACGCGTGCGAAGCCGCGGGCAAAAGCTAGTAGTAATATATTTCTAAATCAATTTTTAACATCAACCTCATGGTATATTATTGTTTATGATAATTTAAACTAATTCAACAAATCTATTAAATTACAGGTTTATGCGGAAATGGCACAATCTTGCCAAACGGGTCGACAATCTGCGTAAAGAAGTCAATATCGCTCTTGTTGGAAAATATACAAAATTGGAGGACAGCTACGCTAGCGTTACTAAAGCTTTGCAGCATGCGTGCATCGCTTCTGGAAGCAAACTTAATCTGACGTATATTGAAGCTGTGAACCTAGAGCGACAGACTAAAATAGATGATCCTGTTAGTTATCATAAGGCATGGCAGAATCTCTGCAAGAGCGAGTAAGTAATGTTTAATTAGCTTTTTAAAAGACTGAATGTGCATTATAGATAGATAGAATTTTCTTTAATATGTCTACCATACAAATGATTAACTTACGTCAAGCATTATGTCAATGCTGTAAATTTTGTTAACTAGCCGCACCCACTAAAACTAAATTGTGGTATGTTGAGTATATTGATTAGTAAATCAGATTATTAATCCTTACTTATATTATAAAAGCGAAAGTGAGTTTGTTACCTCTTCACGCCTTAATTGCTAAACCGATATTGACGAATTTTGGTACAGAGATAGTTTCAACCCAGAAGACGGACATAGGCATAATTTAAAAAAAAAAGTGGGATATGAGGAAGTAAAGGGAAAACTTAGCTTTGCTATTACAAATTAATAAGGCGCAAGGGCAAAAACTGCAAGTAGCAGGTACCTGCAAAACAGGAAAGGGGAACTGTGTTACCCCAAATTTAACGCGCGCGAAGCCGCGGGCAAAAGCTAGTTAATTATAATATTGACTTTTTAATTATTCTTTATTTTCCTCGTCTTTCCGTCAATGCTGAGAATGGCAAGTCATGAAGTCTTCTGCAATATGTACCACTCTTTATTTTATATTGTATTTGTAATTCCAGTGGTGTCATAGTGCCTGGTGGGTTTGGACAAAGAGGAATGGAGGGCAAAATTGAAGCCTGTCAATGGTGCCGTGAAACACAAAAACCGATGCTCGGCATTTGTCTCGGTCTACAAGCGTCCGTCATAGAATTCGCTAGAAATGTTCTTGGGCTAAAAGGTGCTAACACCACAGAAGTTGACCCAAACTGTGAAGACAAACTTGTGATAGATATGCCTGAACATCATCCTGGAAACCTCGGTGGAACCATGCGGTTAGGGAAGAGGAAGACTTATTTGGAATCCAGCATAATAAGTAAGAAGTTTCAGTAATACTTTTGTAAATATGAACTCCATCATAATTATCATTATAGGCATGGCCAACGAAATAAGTACCAGAAAACTGATAGTTCCTTTATCTAGGAAAATAATATTATTTTGTTGTTTTCTGCAGTAATATAAACACACTGTTAATCTTCGTGCTTTTGAAAATAGATGATGATTACCGAGGCGCATAACTAAAATCTCAGTATTTTAATAGGTTATGAACATGTAAGATTAATACTATCCCTAGTGAACTGATAATTCTGACTTTTTTTTGTGTATACAGTTATGCAAGTACTGGTGGTACTTACAGCCTGCAAACTATTTCTTCATGATTTTAGGGTTTTTGACACAGCATCCTTGCTTTATGGGCATGCTATATTTCTGGCCAGTAGGAAAACCACTGTTGTGTAGTCTAAAATATTTTTATTATTATTAACAAACATTTTTACAGCTCAACTATACAAGAAAGACGTAATAGAAGAGCGTCACAGGCACCGGTATGAGGTAAACCCAGAGTACATAGAACGTCTAGAAGCGGCCGGTCTCCGCTTTGTAGGCAAAGATGAGTCTAAGCAAAGAATGGAAGTCGCCGTGGTGTCCAATCACCCGTACTATGTAACTGTGCAATTTCACCCGGAGTATTTATCACGGCCATTGTCGCCTAGTCCACCTTTCTTAGGGTAAGTAGAATTCCTGCTTTCCATCCGAAGATTTAGTGCTAGATACTCAGCGGTGTAGCAATTTCTATCCTAATACTATTCAAAGCAATACTTGCTAGGTCGCGGCTACATAAGCGCGGTTAAGCTACGCTTGTCTAGATTGATGCGTGGGTGGGAGGCCGCCGATTGCACACCGAATTTCTTCCAAGCTTCGAAAAGCACGTCCAGCTATGGCTGTCAATAGTAGAGCTTTGGCAGTCGTTACTGATAGTCAGTGGCAGGAAATTCTTACAACCCGCTTTAAGTAACGTATATTAGTAGTATGTACATAATTACCACAATAAATACTGTGTAATTAAAAAACCCAGTACTAAATGGGGTGTGGGATTCAGATGGGCAGTTGCTACATTCGGCAGATAGAGGCTCTTTATCAGTTGGAAAAGGCTAGGCAGATGATGACTATGCAACAATTGATGCTGAAAAAATGACTTAATTTTATGTATCTAAATGTTTTTATTGGCATTAGATCGATACGTATCACTCCTGTGAAATTTCGCTAGTTTATTTAATCTTATATTGACTTTTTTGTTCACCTAACCATCTAATCATTCTTCGTTTATTTCAGGTTAATATTGGCATCACTAGGAAAACTCAAGACTTACTTGTCGAAAGGCTGTCGGTTGAGTCCACGAAATCAGTCCGATGTCAGCTCAGGTTAGCAGAATTACAAAAAAAAAAATGCGATGAATTACCAGTATTTTTTATATTTCTAAATATTCATAACATTTTGCTATTATTTTGTTTTCAGATGAAGATGATATTTCTGTTTCGTCCCTAAGTATAACTGATGAAAAGACAGTAATTGAAAACGGTATAGCAGTTAATGGAGTAAGCAAAAAACAAAATGATTAATACATAATTATTGCGTTTTTGACTAATATAATTGAATATTATTATTTTTAAGTGATACTACTTATTTTAAAATATATATAATTAAATGAAAAGCTGAAGGTTGTCAATGGATATTTTTGTAAAAGGAAGATATGTAATGAAAACCAATGTATAAATATGTAAGTTTCAAATACTATCGTTTTATACTTAAGTTTATTATTTCCTTTTAGTATGACTAGTGTTTTCAGTAACCTTCCCACTAGTCTGTAAATGATAAAAGCATAATACAAACTGTATCTATTAAAAATAGGAATTAAAAATGTATTTGATAAAGATGCGGGATGGAAAAACAACAGTCGAATAAAAATGTTATATTATCATTTCCATAAAACATACAAGTTATTCCAATGTTTTGATACATACCATACGGTAGAGGTAGGTTACCTTTGAAAGTGGCATACGGGATGTATCATATACATCATTGTAATTGGTCTCTGTCATGACATAGTTTCAGTTTTTTCCATTTAGTTGGTAAGTGTTGATAATGGTAACCATGATTGTTTGTTCAAATAATAGTTAAGTGTAATTTTATAGGTTTTTTTTTGTTTTCTGATTTGATAACTTTTATATTAAAACAAATGGTTTGTCTCGAATATTTTTAAAGTACTGTGTTTGTCTTTTAATATTTTATTCAACAGTTACAAAATCAAGAATAAAATTAATCAGTATCATAGTATAATATATATCATAGTTTCAAAGGAACATTCAATATTAAATATTGTGGTGAATATTCGTCTGAAACTAATGTATTCAAGGCAGACCTCTATCGTCAATGACTATATCAAAATCAAAGCAGAAGAAGCAAAAAAACAATACATACAAACAAAATGATTAATGAGACTCTTTGAAACATGCAGACGAAAATGTGACTCAAAAAATCTACCAGACTGTTATTAAATGGTGCATTTGTGTGTTGCAACCAAAATTAAAGTCACTGAAATCTCTATTATATAATGGGTATAGTATATTATTTGAAAAGCCTGATATTATTTATATTTTACCAGTATATTTGGTACAGAATATTGTATGAATGATGTACTGATTGATCATAAAGTGACATAATAAAGCCCCAAATATATATTGTGATGTTAATGATCAGAGGTGATGACATGGCTGTTGTATAACAAGTAAAATGTATATTTTATTATCGATAATTCAGTAGGTTTAAAAGCCTATTTACTATGTAATCGTAAATTTATAGAAATTTTCTCTCTTTGTCATAGTTTCAATAGTGTTCCCGAGCATCTTAGTCTCAGCTTTTGTTAAAAATATGCAGGTATTGATAACATAAATAATAATCGATGCATTCCATTACACTTTCTTGCAGTTGTAAACTTTTCTCTAGTATTATTGTTATAATAAAAAGCCAATAAAGTTTTCCCCTGTCTGAAGAAAGATTTTTATTCATCCTGCCGACATACCTAATCACGGGTCGAATACCACAGATATAGTTTATACCCGACTACACTACAGCAAAGCTGAAAGTTAGGGGATTAAAAGCATTTGCTAATGTTTAAAAAAAAATACCCAATCAAGCCAAGCTGACTCGATGGTCTCACGAGATGTCGACCACGCGGCCACGTCTAAAATCTTGTAAGACCATATAGTAAGGCCAATTCTGGGGGACTTCGAGATGGGATGGATTAACATTCTTACTTCCGTAATAATATTATAAAAGCGAAAGTGAGTTTGTTTGTTTGTTACGTCTTCACGCCTAAATGGCTAAACCGATTTTTATGAATTTTGGTACAGAGATAGTTGGGACCAAGGAGACGGACAAACAATTTTTTTTTAAATATTGAGATGTTAGGGAGGAAGAGGGAAGAAAAGGGAAAACTTAGCATTGTTATTACATTATTACGAGCGAAGCCGCGGGCAAAAGCTAGTAATATGATAAAATAAAAGATGCATGTCAGGTTTTTAATTTAATCATTCGTTTTATGTGTTGGTATTATTAAAAAGTAAAAACTACTAATATTATAAATGCGATAGTATGGATGTTTGTTACTCTAAATAGTTTTAAATGAAACTTTACAAAATTATAGCTCTACATCAGAATAACACAGGCTACAATTTATAAAGATATTTTGTATATTCTATCACCACGCGAGTGAAACCGCAGGTCGCAGCTAGTAACTAATAAAATGAAATTAGAGATCTCCTCTATAGGATACATTTAAATGAAGTATAGATAAGTAATGCTTTTATCGTCATTAGATATACCTATCACGGCTGTGAAGTTTCACTAGTTCATTTAATTTCATCTTGCCGCATTTTGCTTCAA
This sequence comes from Ochropleura plecta, assembly GCA_905475445.1. Classification (NCBI taxonomy): domain Eukaryota; kingdom Metazoa; phylum Arthropoda; class Insecta; order Lepidoptera; family Noctuidae; genus Ochropleura; species Ochropleura plecta. Next base: position 10,487,973 of record FR997731.1, on the reverse strand, counting down.
TTAAGACTTATTTGTCGAAAGGATGTTGGTTGAGTCCACGAAATCAGTTCGTTTTAATGAAGTGATTAAAATTGTTTTTTTGGTAATCAAATAAATAATAAAAAGGTTTGTTAGGAGCGTGGTAGGAATTGTTTTCGCGCGCAGCTGCGCTATTATCCAAGCGTCAGAGCAGCCCATGAAATTCAATTTTTTCAATCAGTGTCGAGTAGTATGTTGTTTAAAATGAACTATTGCGACCGTTCAAAACTAGTTAATAGTTTGAAAGGTCGCAAGGAATTATAATCGTTTAAATCATGAATATAACCCTCTTAAGTTCTTTTGACCCCATATGTGTGTTTTTCATGAAATGGTTATTTATTGGGGTGCAACCAACGTTGTTTTGATGGAAAAACCATATCTGTTACGGTCGCAATTTAATTTATATTTTAATCAACATACAACCTGCAAATTGTAAAAAAAAACATAAAATAAATTGAATTTCGCGAGGGGACAAGGACTGCAATTTCTCCAAACAAATGATTAATATTGCCGTTATCTTCCTGAATATTTATTTTATGAAATTTAGTTTTGATAGAGGTATGTTCCTGTTATTACCTTTTTTTACAGTTATGTTCCTTTTATTACCTTTTTTACAGTTATGTTCCTTTTATTACCTTTTTTTACATTTATTGTATAACTTACAATAAATGCAATTAGGTAAAGTGATTTTCATCACTTTTTTAACCCTTAGTTTTTCAATTTTTTTTTTTGTGGTAAATGTGGTATTTCATAATTCCATATAAATATCCGAACGCGCAGCTGGAGACATGATAATTTTGACACTATTGACTTTAGATAACGATGTTGCTAGCAGTTATTTCTTTCCAGATACAGGGTAATATATTTTTGGTCCTTAACGTTTTTGCACGAAGTTTCGCATGACACCATGACACATGGTCTAATAAAAGCGTCAAAATGGGAATACTTTTGTAGAAATAAAATTATTTTAACAAATCACATTTAATATTTAGTTTCTGTTTCGTCACACTTATAGGGTCCTTTCATTTTCCCATTACATTCAGTATTCAGTGGCGGTCGGGAAGTGGAAACGTGGAAAGTGCCGGATAAGTCTTAGCACACTGATATTTTGCGCTGCGGTCCGAGTTGAACTCAGAAAATACTTTTTAATTTTTCAAATTAGTTTATCGCGCGTAATGATAACGATATTTACTTTTATTTGAACATTTGTGTATTTTTTTTTAGTACTGAAGTGTATTATTTAAAATTGAAGCTATAATGTGTAACGCCGGACCATGACATGAGTGACGAAAAATATTTTCGTTAGTAAATAAGAAATCGTAGTTCACGATGGTGTTTGAATCTATTGTGGTGGATGTGCTGAACAGGTTCCTTGGGAGCTATGTGGAGAACCTGAACAGGAATCAGCTAAAGTTGGGAATATGGGGCGGTAAGTTTTTGCGCCAGGGTGATGTCATAGTTGCCGCACTGCTTTGATTGCGGTTATTTATGTCTTCGGTTAATCTTTTGCAGGCGACGTCGTGCTAGAAAACCTGGTGCTCAAACAGAATGCCTTGGAGGAACTCAATTTTCCTATTCAGACAGTTTATGGACACTTGGGTGAGCTTAGTTATAGCAATTTTATTGATCACAAAATATAAACACTAGGTAAAAACTATTAGGCTTACGTTCTGAAAAAAAGCCATAAAGCTGTGTAGAGAACTAACTCGAGTCGATTTATAGCCCAATGTTCTTTGTAAATATCAGTTAACCTTGTGCAATATTTGTAGTAAATAATTTTAACTGATTACAAGCAGGTCAGGGACTTTTGCCATGTATTGTGAGTACAATATGGGTCATCTGTGTGAGACTAAAGTTAGAATGCAATCTTGCTGTTAGTGTACTGGGCATTCATTATTTGTGACAGTTTCCATGTGAAATCTCTTTTAATAGAATTTCAAATGAATTCAATACCATACAGTTTTATTTCAATCATCAGCATCATTCTTCTGCTCTTTTATTATATCTCAAATTATTTTGGATGAAGCAGCTTATCTTCTTGTGCTGTTACAATTATGTTTTATTATTCTCATAAAATGTTATGATATGTTAGTCAGTAAAAAGCATGGAATTCAAATTATTTGTAGTTTGAGGGTATGTAGCCGTGTAACTATTTTTGTTCTTGTGAGTTACCTATCCAATTTATCATGAAGTTTTCCATTAAAACAGATATAGTTATTGGATATGGTATCTGTATGACTGTTGCACTTAAAACAATGTCATTTAAGTGTTTTTTTTTATCTAATCTTTTATCTATAAACAATAACAGCACTTGTAGCATGAGTTGTTTGTTTATGCAGTTTAAAAATTAAGTTCAGGTTTGTTTCCCTTCATTAACACCTGTTTCATTCAAAGGTAGGCAGATAAAGGTGTACATTGAACTCTACTCTGATAAGTTTAATGCACCATTTTGACTAACTTTAAGTGGCACCTGAATGAAATAATATTGTTCACAATTCAATTTGCAGTGCAGAATTCAAGCAAATAAATCTAACATTGCTATGCATTACATAAAGTGTAATTAAGTATTTCTGAAAATGAGTATAAGTCTTAAAAAATCTTAATCTAAATGTACATATAAAAGAATGTCCGCTTAGTTACACTGTTTATTTTATTACTATTTTGGATTTGTATTTGCTCGGAATAGGAAAATAATTAAAACTTATATAAAAAAAAAAAAATTGTGGTGAGCTTAATTTCATAAAACTTTTGATGATGTACAGTTTGTTATAATAATAATAATTGGGTAGGTAGGTAGATTAAGTATGCAGAAATATGTTAGGTAGAGTACGTAGGTAGGTAGGGTACATAGCTAGGGTGGGTAGGTAGGTAAGTAGGGTAGATAGGTAGGTGGGTAGGTAGGTAAGTAGGGTAGGTAGGTAGGGTAGATCGGTAGGGTGGGTAAACTAAACTTTATTATTCTTAAAAATGAACATATCTACTGTTATTATAAAGCTAAAGCTCAGGAAACTCTACTCTCTCTACTGGTTAAAAAAAAATGTTAGATAGTCTATTTATCGAGGAAAGCAAAAAGCTGTATTACATCACGCTACGCCACTTAGGAGCTGAGCTGTGGGTGAAACCTTGCACAGCTACCATAAGACAATGCAAGAACTAAAATCAAATAAATCCAAATAAATAAACAGTAATATCTTCCTATAAATTCACCATGCTAATTACATAAACATTGAAATGTATTTATAGATAGGCTACAGACCAGCCTACCCAATTAGGCAAGGTTATCACACCAGTCACCACTTAACATGCAACAAAGATACTATGGCACCCCTGTTTGTAATTGTTAGATTCATAAACTTCTGTCTGGGTGACATCATCACATTAAATCAGACCTATTTCGGTTGTGATACAGACTGAAGGTCAATATTGTGACCTTCAAATGTCCAATTAAAATTTGCCCAATTTCCCAAAGAGGAAAAAATATAAGTATGCTTGTTTGTCATGATTATTTTTAACATTAACACTGGTTAACATTAAACTAGATTACATTATTTTCCTGGTCTAGATAAAATTCGATGACTAAGTAGGTACCTAGCTATAGATTTAATATTTGGATTTTTGGAAGTAATTAATACAGTTAATAGTAAATATAATGCGGTATTTTGCTTTCGCACTGTTGGTGCAAATATTTCAAATTTTAAATAAAGGCTTATACTTTTGGCCCCTTGCCAAAAGAATAAAGGTATTATTTAAAACTTGTGAGATAGTAACAAGTTTAACAAGCTCAAAAAAGTGATGAAAAACTACAATCAAATTATGCATCTATTCATGCAAACACAGTACCTCTGTAAGGTACTATGTTTGCCATACAAAGATAATTACATAGTTAAGAAATCTGCCTTTGTATCTAATGGCTTGTCATAGTAGCTCTATAGACAATTGTAGTTACAAAAAACTGTGTCTTCTAAATACAAAAAGCTGTAATATTTGCGGACGTATGTTCGTATGAATGAGTAATCAAAATAAATAACATTACACTAAAACAAAGACTTATTAAGCATTTCCATATCATTGGGAAATTGTTTTTTATGAGTAATCTCGAATAAATATATAATCGGTCATATATTATGGCGTACAAAATATGGCGTCTGCTGACCTTGCTACTTAAAAACACGCTTTATTTTATGCAGGACATTGTTTATTATCAAACAAAAGACCATATTTTTTTTTAGATAAAATAAATGATTCAAGCTTATCAATCTATGTCAGATTGTATCCGTTTATAACACACCTTTTTATAGGTTTTGTTCATGCTTATCTTTACTACTTTTAAATAGGCTTTTAACGGAAACAATTGTTAGGGTAATTTAATCTTTTTATATTATGAATCGCTTTATACGTCAATCTAAATACATACTTTATAGTAGAAGTTGTGGTAAAACTAATATCTAGATCAAAATAAAATTGTGTAAATTAGTAGAAAACCAAGAATTCTAAAGCTAAAACATAGCTATGTTGGCCTTAAAAACTGAACTACAATTAGCACATTTAGGAGATACAGGTGCTAACTAAGAACTACTGGTACATGTACAGTATGATCTAAAATTCAAGTCGGAGAAACAAAGATACTACTAAATGAAATGGGAATAGCGACTTTAGTTTAGTAAAATGGCGAGTCAATAAAAAAAATTGAGGAGCTTCAATATATTTTTAGGAGCTGTCGAACCTTCACTTGCATTTGTGGACGTAAATTCTCGTCATTTTGTGTCTTTTAAGCTCCAGTCTTGAAGTAAAAGGGCTGGGACTTACCGAACGATAGACAAACAGACGGACAGGGCGAATCTATAAGGGTTAATCTGTTTTTCCATTTGGCAACACAATCATAAATCTATATGATTGTGAAACCCGTACTTTGGAAGAATTACGATCATACAGACACGTCAAAGGCGACTTCCTTTGATAATATATACCTTATGGGCTATGGCATGGGCTTTTCTAAATATTGTGGTCCGTTAATAAAGTTACCAAATTAATACTAATGAAAGATAAATTATATCGTATGATTTATTGTTATCACTACAACATACCAAAAAGCGTGGGTACACAACGATATTATGAAATACCTAATACCAGTCGGCGCTCCTCACTACTAAAAAACCAGGTCACAAGGCCACCACAGGTTTGTGAAGGTGTTTGACCCGATGACGTTAACCACAAGTAAAAAATGGAACTTAAAACAATTACAGTCTGGCCCCACCTATTTGCGGATTGGCAATCATCAAAGAGGTACCTAACTTCTTTAACCAGGGGGAGTATCAGACTTTTACTGACTAAAACCTACCATGTTCCTTCATTTCCCTTTAGTGCTGTTGCTGCGGTATCGCTTTTGAACAACCCGCAAACCCGACAGGAGCCCCACACCCTTTAAGAGCATATGTCGCGTACAGTACAGGCACGAGAACTACTCTTATACAGTTAACTTCGAAAATAAATTTTCTATTTTCTCCTACTATATTGTTTGCAATTTTATTTTATGTGGTGCGAAGCCAATGGCGTATAATAAATAGAAGCGTCATACGTGCAAAATTACTGCACTCAAAAATTGCGCGAAAAAATTTAAGATCCGATGAAAACCGATGCCGATTCCGTTTGTTAGAAAGAGATGAACATACATATTTAGTTACGTTCTCGTGTTTGGCAGCATCTCGTCGAAAAATGACGGTACATGACCGAAAAAATCGTTTTATGTCAAGATAAAAAATACAGAAGTTACGCATGTAATGAGACGTTTTTCTTTTATCTTACGATGGTTGTGTAATTTGTACATCGTTTATTGGTACAGGAAAGCATTTTATTCACAAAGAATAGCCGAGAATTGCGAGTGATAGGGACGTTTAACCGCGTCCCTGGATAATAAGAGACTAATTTCAAGTCGGCAAATTGCCTTACTTTTTCTTTAACAACTAGCTGTGCCCAGCGTTTTTACCCGCTGCATACCACCCTTATCACTTAGGGGTTTGCAAGATAGATATTCCGATTCTCAGACTTACTGAATATGCATGAAAAATTTCAAAGGAATCGGTCGAGCCGTTTCGGAGGAGTATGGGAACGAACATTGTGACACGAGAATTTTATATCTTTATCAATATTGAGCGCGGCATCTAAAAGTAATAATATATATCATTGGTATCTATTCATCATTGATTTTTCTCGTGACTGTAATAGAAGTGTCGTTTTCAATTTACTGCGCTGCATACTCGTTGTTGGTAGTTAGGTACTCAATTAAGAAATAATTTTCTAAGAGACACTTAAAGAACTTGAAGTTCCTCTTGAAAATTAGAAGTGTTTGAAACTCCAACACGACATAGTCAAGGATATTTACTGACTTCCAACTTAGTCGTCACGACTGCCATTTGTATGAAGTGGGTTTTATAATAATTATGGCGAATTAATGTAGTGTATCAATTTGTTTTCCAATTAACTTCCCTATTGGTAAATAACAACCAGCTTGGTACTCTCGCTGTTTGCTGTCCAAAACCATCACAACCGCCTCGTGCTCTTTTGTCAATATTTAAACTGGGCTGGGCTGATCGATACACCTACTGAAATTTCATGACGACTACGCTTATCAAAATGGGCAAAATATAGCGTTTTTATTTTACGTAAGAGGCTTTTTATTTGAAAGCTAGCCTATTATAGGAATGATATGGTATTATATCTAAACCTGGGTTCTGTCATGATACCAATTTACTAGTTTGACGCAACTTTTTGTTATAACATTATGCTAATATTTATATGTTACGCCACTCTCACAAGGTGGTTGACATTTCAACATTCATACATTGTTAAACGATATTTCCGTCCTCGCCGACGAGGACCGTCGTGACGTCCAATTAAAAGTCCTCACCCCGACCCTTTGCTCGAGCCAGTAAATCTAAATCCCCCAAATAGTGGAACTCAGATCCAGCCTGTTCCTTTGCTGTCTTCCCCCAGCGACGACCTAAACCGAAGCCCGTACCCCGCAGGGGGTGCCCTTAGCGTGAAGTCGCTTAGCTTATAAGTTTTTTTGCCCCTGGCTGGAGGCCTTAAACTGCAAGGCATCCGCAGGATAGTCCGGTTAAGCAGCTAACGACCTCATAGGTTGAACTGCGAGATGCACAAAAAAATTAAACGATGTCATGTAAGTTTTCATTTGTTTTTCATATTTGATCCCTTTCCATACAGGAAAGCTAGTACTGAAAATTCCCTGGAAGAATCTCTATGGCGCATCAGTGGAAGCTTCCGTAGAACGCCTGTTCCTGGTCGTCAACCCTATTGCTGAAGTTAAATATGACGCTGAAAAGGAGGAGAAGATGGCGCTGGCTTCCAAACAAGCAGAGCTGGCGAGGGTTGAAGAAGCGAAGAGGCAAGAGGCGCAGATGGGTTAGTATGTTATTTATTTTTGCAGTTTTATGTCATAATGCAACTGGTTATCGTGCTTTGATACAAAAATAATATGATTGCGGAATAAAAAGTTATGACTTAATAACTAGAAAATAGTTCAAATGGCTTGTATTTTATTATGCATTCCTATGGAATAAAAAAGTAATAAAAGTTCTACGAAAGACTACATTTAGTTGTTCTTTTTTGTAAAAAGAATACGAAAAAATATATCTGTTCAGTTTAGTGGCCATGATTGCATAAGCCTGCATAAATGGCAATCAGAATTTGATTCTCGTATTTTTTATTGCTTAGCTTAATGGCGAAGGATAGCCGGTTTTATAGGCTAAAATGATGACTAACCTCAAAGAAATGTCTTTCGAATATTAACAAAATCATAAAGCAAACTCTTAAGAGTATTTATAGTTGAGTTGAGAATTAACGTATGATTTTGTTTGTATTTTAGTAAGATTCGTCAATTTATCGAATTTACATTTAATCACGAACTTAATTCAATACCTATATTATTCCAGCCGAGTAACGTTTTTTTTTTATTATTGGCGGCACATCATACGGCTATTTGATACGAACTCGTACAAGCGAAATCGTGTTTTCCAGTTGAGTTTTCGTGTGTAGGGATACACGAGAACTAAACTTGCAGGACTTTATTGTCTATAAGGTCTCTTATCCGATATCACCATGCTTGCATAGTGAAATATTCAAGAAGCTGGGATGATACGTGTGTCTTACTGCTATAGACGACATTTATAATAATAGTTCTTCTGACCTTTTTTCGACTACAGCGGTCGATCCCAGCGGAGATGAGCCATCGGCGCGGGAAATGTTATAGTGCACAGGACAAAATGTGTGCGCAGGCACAAATGCTCTCTATTTTCCCCCACTTTCATAGTCCGACGGGATAGCAAGCGGACACGATCGGAGAGAGATCAGGCGCAGGACTAACGGCTTAACGTTCTTTACGAGACACGGTGTATCATACGGCCAATTTCCAGACTCCGGGCTGATACTGTAAAAATCCTAATTTAAAAACCCAATAACTCTCTTTACCCGATTCCGGAAGCGAGCCCAGAACCCCGTGTTCAGCAGTCGCGCTTGCAACGGCGAGACCAACGGAGCCGTAAAGACTAGAATATACGTAGAACTGATATACCATTCTTTGAATAAAAACAACATACTTTCCTCCAATGAGACTCTCCGTATCAATGAAAAATTAAACGATAGAAATCCGCCAAATAATATCAAAATGCTTTTACTTTCGAACTTGCTATTACATTTAAAATAAAATTACTGTTCGAACCTATTTTAATAACTGTAATAGAACAAAACGTTTGATATCGCCAGTAATAATCTTCCATCTTATTTATAGATTCAGAAAATAAGCTCGACGAGACATTTGTCGAGAAGCTGGTGACTCAGATAATCAAGAATGTGCAGCTAAAGATCAGAGACATACACATAAGATATGAAGACAGCATTACAAATCCTAAAAAACCCTTTTCCTTTGGTATCACGCTACACAACCTATCCGTCCATACAACAGATGAAAACTGGCAGAAAGCAGTCCTCACTGAAGCTGTTACCCAGATTTTCAAGGTGAAATTTATTTATTTATTTAAACTTCATGTACGATAGTGGTACATAGGCAGACTTAATGCTATAAGGCATTCACTACCAATCAACCTTTGGGTAAAATACAACAACATTGTGATAGGGTACAGACATTAAATAAGATATATATTTATATAAAAGTATTTGTTTTCAAAAACGTATATACTGATACTCATACACATATACATATGAAATAAACTGACAAATGAGTTTAAAAAAACCGAGAAATTTAACAGTAATTACTATGAGTTTTAATTGGTAGACAGACCTAAATACGAACTTTTCGTTTAAAAAATTACTTTCACCTTTTTAATGCCAAAGGGTAGCTCATTCCAGAGAAATTCTTCATTCAGAAATTCTTTATTGTCTATCTAGTAAAGAATTTCTGAATGAAGAATCTCTCTGGTTTCTTGATTATTTTTCATGGAACTTTAAAGTAATTATTGAAGTTGACGACTTGACCTTTAATCAATGTCAAAATAATTATGTTTGGTATTAAGTAAGTAATGGTTGAAATGACGTAAGATAGTTTTTATTTATGACTTTGTGGTTTCAAAACGTGGCCCAAACTTGGCCCAAATTGAGCCAAGGGAAGTTTTAAAATAGAACTCGTTACCTAAGTTTTATTTTAATCTTCTTTAAGATGACATACATAGAAAACAAATAGTTGGAAAAGAGCGGATTCTTTTGGAGTGTTTTTATTATATTTCTTCGTCAGTGTAATAAAAACAGTTTTATATTTACAGATTCTGGATTTAGAAGGTCTAGCAATTTACTGGAATCCTGAAACTGAATTATATTCAAAGTCAGTACCCCAGGAGATAAAGGATAGACTACAAGGAGAGATAGCAACAAAATCATCTAAACCATCATTTTACCAATATGGTAAGCTTATTCGCCTTCCGGTTAAGCCATGACTAAAACGGCTTTCATCAATGTTTGTCCACTTAGCTCTAAGAAATCAATTGGATAATTGACGTAATATGCTTGACTTTTTATTGATAATTTCAAAGAAACATGTCGTCAGCACAAAGCCTTGAGATCTTGAGTTATATTATATATATGAAAAACAACGAACAAAATAAAAATAATATACATTTTGTCCTTTCAGCTCTGGGTCCCATAAACGCAACAGCAAAACTAAAACTAACTCCGAAACCCGAGGCTGAAGTACCAAAGTTTAGTTCCCCAAAAGTGATACTAAGCCTCCATATGGAGCGACTGTCAGTCAGCCTTACAAAAGCGCAGTATCAAGACATGATGCTATTAGCTGACTCTATGGATAGAATGAACAAGCAGGCGCCTTACAGGTATTTTGATTGAAGTTAATTGTTCATGCATTGCTCTATGACCCGTAAATTTGCTCTTCGGATTTATGATTTGTGGGTGTTCTATTCGATAGTGCATATTGAAGAAGACCAACTTTATATAAAGAGACACAATCAAAATTGCATTGTGTATGTACTTACGCCATTTTGTTTTATTTTCAGAATAGGAGACTTGCATAAAACCTGTATTAATCATAGCTCGATAAAATATATCTCGGTATTGAGACACTTTAGAAAGCTTGGTTGTGTAAAATAATTGTTTGAAATATCTGGCTGCTGTTTTAAAAATTAAATAAATTTAAATGACGAAAATATAAAAATCTTAATACCCTATTAATATGCATACCAAAACTGTCCATGAAATTATACTGATATACAGCACCCTGTTGCAGGAAATACCGTCCAGATGTTCCGTCATACCAAAGACATTACAAAGAATGGTGGAAGTTTGCGTATCGTTGCATGTTGGATGAAGTTCGCAGGCGACGCAACAACTGGGACTGGACGCATATGTTAGAACATAGACAGCTTTGTAAAAACTATGCGACAGTATATCAATGTAAACTGAACAATAGGGGCAAGGTAACCTCGGATCAGTTATGTGTGCTGGAGAAGGCGGAGAAAACACTAGATTTGTTAAATCTAGTCGTTATAAGACAAAGGATTGAAATGGAGGTATGTTGTGTATACTAATACTAATCTAGACTAATATTATAAAGAGAAAAGATTTGTATTTTTGTATGTAACGAATGAACTTAAAAACTATTGGACCGATCCCGCTACTTCGTCCGCGTGGCATAGTTACTTTGGGCTAAACCGCGTGATGACCGAAAAAAAAATCTTTCTCCCTTTTCTTCCCTATTTCTCACTTTTTTATGCCATGTTCGTCCCCAGAGTCCCAACTATCACTGTACAGAAATTCATCAAAATAGGTTTGGCCATTTAAGCGTGAAGACCTAACAAACAAACAAACTCTCTTTCGCTTTTGTAATATTAGTAAGGATTTAACTTATTACCAACGTGTACCTACACGTCTGGAGAAGAATCCATATCAGCCAAGGTTGTTAGTATGTTAAGTCTTAAGCAAAATTCCTCTTTATTATTATTCCACTTGAATTTATAGTGTAAGGTCGGGTGTCAGATGGAAATGAAACATCACAAGATATTGTACAAGACTGTCCTTTAATATGAGATTACATCGTTTATATATATTGGTTACACACATAGAAATAATAAGTACTTACATACTACATCACACCTCCCAAGGCAATAAAAAAAAAAAAGTATTTCATTCTTTGGATACTTTTTTTTTTTTTTTCTCTGATCTGATTATTACTTATACTAAATATTTGGTTACATAATTACTGGAATTTATTAATAATGATTATACCTAAAATTACAACAGATGTTCCGTCAGTGTTTACAAACAATACGTGTACTTATTAGCTGGCATAATCTATCCAGTGCAACACGAGTGTATGTCATTTTACAGCCACAATCGCAATGTAGATCTGTAACCTAAGTATTGTTGCTATACATAGTTACGAGTAGTACAACTTCGTTCTGTCTTTATGAATAACATCATTTTTACCATTGATGTTTACCTCTACATTCGGAGACAAATCTCTAATAACAGTATAAGGACCAGTATAAAGATTTGAGAGCTTATTACCAGTTTCATTTTTTATCAAGATTTTATCATTTGTCTTATATTTTATTGGTCTTACATATTGATCATGTCTGTTTTTCCTTTCTAATTTCGTATTAATTAAATTTTTCCGTGCTTCTGTTTGTGAAATCTGCAATCTATATTTAAGCTCAAAGGGATAACTGTCATAATTGTAGAGTGGTTCTACTGTTCTTAAAAGGTTACTTGGTAAGTTACATTTCTTTCCGTAAACAAGTTCGAAAGGAGTAAATTTTGTCGATGAATGTACTGTGGTATTATATGCGAAGGCCCAAAAAGGTAACCATGAACTCCATGAGTCTGGTCTTTGATTGATGTGTATTCTTAAAAAGGCCCCTAGGGTTTTATGGGAATTCTCTAGAGCGCCAATACTCTGATGATGATATGCTGTTGAGTTCAGTTTAGAAATATTTAGAATTTTACATACCGCTTTGAATGTGTCTGACATAAACTCCGTACCTCTGTCAGTAGCGATTTCCCGTGGCACCCCGTGAAGGAGAATGAAGTTGTTGACGAACACACGAGCGACTTCAGCTGATGTTCTACTCATTAGTGGAAAAGCACATACATATTTTGACAGTTCGCACTGAAGTGTTAAAATATATGTGTAATTATTGTAATCTCTATCAAGTGGCCCTACTATGTCTAAAAATATTTTTTCAAATGATGATTGCGCCGTTGTGGTTATAACCATGGGTTCTTTTACCATAACAGTATACTTTTGTTTTTGACAAATAGTGCATCTTTTAACAAAGTTGTTTATATCCTTTTCGAGCCCCGGCCAGAAATAATATTTTTTAATGTTGTTAAACATTCTTTTTATCCCTGCATGGCCACTTGTCGGTAACAAGTGGAAGTCATTTAAAATGATTCTCCTGTCTTCTAAATTATCTACTCTTTCTATATCATTTAAAATACATAGCCGTGGTCCTTCCCATTTTGTATATCCTTTAATCTCATTAATTATTTTGTCTAAAAATACGTTATTGTATTTATTCTTCACAAAATATATTTCATTTATATTATTGCCATTACAGAAATCGCACATCGCTCTCACAAATGCGGCTGGCGTCAGTTGTGATCGAGCAGATGGATTTATATACAATACTAATTTTTCATGATCATATGAAAATATACCATTTTCCTTTGATATTCTATTTATTTTTTGTAGCCTGTTTAGGCATGTTTTATCAATAAATTGCAGCTCTACTGCATTATTAGGTTTATTAATAGTTCCTACAATCCTTGCTTCACCTGAGACACAGTTTTCTACGGTAGCTTCGGGAATCTGTGAAGTTGTTTCTAATTGTTTGATTTGTGCTCGTGTCATTATAAATAAACATTCGTGCATACTCTTTAAATCCTTCGACGATATCGGAATTCGAGATAAGGCATCGGCGGCTGCATTTTGTTGACCTTTGACGTATTCTATTAAATAGTCATATTCTTCTAGACATAATCTAAATTTGAGTAATCTACTTGACGGTTCCTTTAAACTAAATAAATATACTAGTGGTTTGTGGTCGGTGACTATTTTGAATGAACGCCCATACAAATAGGGTCTAAAATGTTTCACGGCCCATACTATAGCCAGGAGTTCTTTTTCAATAGTCGGGTAATTCCGTTCTGCTTTGTTTAAACTCCTACTGGCGTAAGCAACTGGGCGACCATCGCCATTGGATAAAACCGCTCCTATCGCGTAACCTGATGCGTCAGTTTGTACTATAAACTGATTTTTATGTGATAAATCCGGATATTGTAGAACTGGAGGTGTAGACATACATTCTTTAAGCGTCTCAAATGCCTTTTGTGCGTCACTATTCCAATTAAATTGAACATTTTTCCTACACAAATTATTTAAACTGTGCGCAATTTCAGCAAATTTTGGTATAAATTTGCGATAATAATTCGCTAAAGCTACAAAACGCTTTACTTCATCTGTGCTTCGAGGAATTGGATAGTTTTGTATAGCACTAATCTTTTCTGGATCGGGTAACACACCGTTGTCTGTTACGACGTGGCCTAAATAGAGCATTTCTTTCTTAAGGAAGTCGCATTTCATCGGATTTAATTTTAAATTAACAGTGCGCAATCTTTCTAAAACTTCGATTAAATTTTTGTTATGATCCAATAAGCCCCGTCCCATTATAATCAAATCGTCCTGATAACATAAACATTTTTCGTAATTAAGGCCCGCCATTGCCATTGTCATCATTCGGGCAAATGAGTTAGGACTTGTCTTAAGCCCCATTGGCATTCTAGTCATTTGAAACTGGCCTGAATGAAAAGCTGTAAATTTCCTACTATTGGGTTCGAGTTCCACGTTATAAAAACCTTGACTTAAGTCTAAGTGTGTAAAATAGATACAACCAGAGAGTGAATCTAATATTTCATGAATATTTGGCAGAGGGAATTTATCATTTTGTACACTGTTATTTAGCTTTCGGTAATCAATGACTAGACGCCATTTTTTCTCTCCGTTTGATTTCTTTGGTACTAAAAGAACGGGACTAGACCATTCGCTATTACAAGGTTCAATTATACCTTGTTCGAGCATGTGGTCAATTTGATTCTGTATTTCCCCTTTTTGGGAATGTGGGAGCCTGTAGGGTTTGCTATAGATTGGTCTAGTACCGGGTTTTATAGTTATTGAATGTTTATATATGTTTGTCGTAGTTAGCTGGTCTCCTTCGAGATAAAAGGTATCATTATATTTTGCACATATATTTATAATACTAATTTGTTCCTCTTTATTTAAATGCCCTAAATTTAATAATGGTAGCAGTTTTTTGACTCGTTCTGTATATTTACTGGGCTTGTCAAATATACAGATATTGTAATCACTTGCTTTATGTATATTAGGTTGAATGTTATTTATATAAAAATCATTTTCAGTGGTATTCAAGATTCTAATTGGTAACTTCCCATTCGCAGGATTTGCCAGTGTGCTTGCTAAAAATATTCCGTTTCCTATTTCCGCCGCGCAGACTACACAGTCCTCCGCTATGTCGGTCGTAATGTAATGCGTACTTTCGGATCTAGCCGGTATAGTTAGCGTCTCATTATGTAAGGTAATCGGCAGACTGATTTCTTTATTGTTATTATTTATAATCAATGATTTAGTCTTAAAATTAATAATCGAATGATATTTGCTTAAAAAGTCTTGGCCTAAAATGCCACTAGCCTTACAGGGTAAGGAGTCAAATACGTGGAATTTATGGTTTAGAATTTGATCGCCTGTTCTTAATTCAAGATAAACAAAACCGATCGCTTCTATTTTTCCACCAATACCTTTTACAACAAGCTTCCCTTTTTGGATGGGTACATTCAACTCACAAATGTGTTTATATTTTACGGCCGATATGGAAGCTCCGGTGTCGATTAGCCACGTATATGTAAGATTATTATGCTTGGAGTTTAATGAAATATGATATATGCTGTTACATGACATCATAACGCTTTTATTCACGAAAAAACTCTTCTAAATTTTCATTACTATTTTCGGATTGACTTTCTCGCAGGTTTGCATCTGTCAAAATATGCATATGTTCTTGCTGTTCCTGGTTATTAGCCTGGTTATAAAATATCTTACCTCTGGTTCCACGGTTTGATGTACCACGGCCGCGAGATCTCCATCCACCGCGACCTGTTTGCGATGTTCGATCATCCCTCCGTTCCGCTGGTAGGGTTGCTTGTCCTCGTCCTCGTGACACCCCCTGACCTCTGGAATTCCTATATTGGTGGTAGTTGTTATTACGGCGCATAAATAGAATATCTCCTGAAGTGGACGGTGTTGAAACTTCTTCATCGACGGCTGCTTGTATAGCATCACTTAAAGATGTAAATTGTCGTGCTGCTATTATAGTGCTTAGCCGACGATTTCTCAATCCGTCGGCAAAACTTTTAATGGCTAATTTTTCGTTTATAGGCTTTAATATACCGAAGTTTGACTCATTGCCTTCAGATTGGGAAATCGTCAAGTCAACAAACAAATCAGTTATCTTCTTACCATAGTCATCTATAGAGAGATCGTTTTGTTTCACATTGTACAATTTGTGTTGTAGAGCCGTTGCCGATTTTTTTGGTAACAGGCTTGTTTTCATAGCCTTGACTAGCTCATTTACACTGTCATATTTTGTGTTAAGTTTGAGTTTAGCAGACTGCGAAAGTCGGCTTTTTAGAACAAAATTTATTAATTTAAGTTGACCGTCTGAGTCAAGTTCCGTTTGATAGTATTCTATCCCATCAATGAGCTGTTTCGTATTTGTGCCGTCGTCATTTAAAACTGGTAATAAGCTCAAGGCGATCTTTAAATCAAATTTTGCCATATTTAGTTCTATTATCGATCCTTCAGCTGATGATGAATTATTACACAAATCTAAAATATTGTCATACAAGCTAACAAAATCTTTGCTTAATTTATCAAATTTACGTGATTCCTCGTCTTTTAATCCAGTTTTAAGCAAATTTAAATGTTCTAAACTGTCATTGAAAGTACTCAGTAATTTATCGGCCTCTTTTAGCTTTTTCAAAACAATTTCACCTCTTCGTCTACTTGGCCCTATTTTTATTAAATATATTCTTATCTTACCAAGGTCATTATATAACTGTAACAACTCCTCATACATAACTGTTCATAATTATATAGTTCGCATACCTTAATCTCGATTATGATTTCACTGCTAAGGCACGTGTACACAGTCCGAATTAGAATTGCCGCACTTTCATACATTTATTAGGACACTGAACTCACTAGAACACTTGCCGAATTGTAGAATTTGTTATACGCCTCTGTGTTGTCATGGACCCTTGTTGGAAGCATGGACCCGACATTCCTCGCTTGCAGACATGCCACCAGCACCGCCGCGGCACCTTCTGGATCGGTCCACAGAACGCCTTAAGATATGTCTCGTTATCTGCTCTCGCGTCCACGACTCATGACATCTCTTGTATATGTTATACATGAAATATAACGTACCGAGGAATAAAATCGTGCAAATGATTATTAACACGATACTTATGGCCGACAAATGTAATTTGAATTCCTCCACTGTCGCGGTGTTTTTAGCGGCGCTATTTTGATTGAGAAATACCTCTTCATTAGTTACTTTTGAGTTACACATGATTGTAAGTTACTTTTAATATATCTTCTCTCACTTAAACAGTTTCCGCGCAGAGCAAAGTCTATACTAATCGCGCACATGATTCAAGCCCTGTTTAGTGGCAGGGTCGCCATGTAAGGTCGGGTGTCAGATGGAAATGAAACATCACAAGATATTGTACAAGACTGTCCTTTAATATGAGATTACATCGTTTATATATATTGGTTACACACATAGAAATAATAAGTACTTACATACTACAATAGCAGTAATCAGCTTATAATAAACTGTTCAGGTTGAAAGGCTGGGTAAACTAAGAGAGCAAGAATTGGAAATGAAGAAGTCCAAGGGCTGGTTCAGCGGTTGGTGGTATGGAGGCACCTCCAAAGACGATGAGTTGGCTGAAGGCACAGCTATTAGTAAGTATGAAAATAATTCAACAGCTCGGAAACACAGTAGCGTGTGTTTTAAGCTGTATCAACAAATTGCATATAGACACTTTTAATAAATTGCAATTTCTCTTTAGTGGCACAATTCGAAAAGGCAATGACTCCCGAAGAAAAATCGAAGTTATTCCGTGCCATAGACTATCAAGAGAACTCAGCGCCTCTACACTTACCGATAGAGTATGTGGCCATAGAGACATACTTCCAACTAGACCAACTTCAACTGAATGTGACGGATAAGGTCGAAGTATTGAAGGCTTGTGTGGATCATGTTGAGGTCGAATTGAAGCAGCGACCTAGTGCTAATGGTTTACGGTAAGTGGATGTCTTGAATTGACATGTCATTCATTCTTCCATGTAACTTCAAGGCAGCTTGGCGAGCCTTTAACACATTTTAAGGACCTGATTACACTGAACATAGGATCTGTATTATACAATAGAGAGGAAAAGGAGAGAGGGCTATGCATCCTGTTTTCTCACTCACACCGGAGCAAGATTACGAGGTTTATTCCGTTTTTCCCCCACCGGTCTGTCCCCACTAATAAAAAATTTTCGCTTCCACCACCACAGATGGTGGATATTAGAGAATGGGATACGATTGCAGGAGTAAAATACTTATTTGTAGTGCAACAGAAAACTATATTTTTCAGACTAATGTTACAACGGTTGCTAGGACACACCATGCAGTAGACAAGATGTAGTTTATATTAAACTTATAGGTTTGCAACCTCTAACACCGCCCCTTAAACTTATCTTGTAAACACACATCAGTAGCCAGACCTAACTCGTTAACAAAATACTTATGTTTCTCTACCGACAAAGGTTTTGTTAAGACATCCGCCGTCATTTTGGACGTTGGCATGTAATTTATTTTTACTGCACCATTGCTGACCGCCTCCCGGACGAAATGATGACGTATGTCTATATGTTTTGACCTACCATGAAACATACTACTTTCAGTCAATTTCAAGGTCGACTGATTATCATTGAAAATAGTTATTTCAATGTTACTACCTATACATTCGTGCAAGAAAGTTTTTATAAACAGTGCTTGTTTACAAGCATCGGAGAGCGACATGTACTCCGCCTCAGTACTCGATAACGCAACGATACGCTGTTTCCTACTTTCCCAACAAGTAATAGAATTCCCAATTTTCAGTCGCATTTACTTATACTTCTGTCATCACAGGCTGGTGGCAGATGCCACTTCATCAAGTAGACTCCTGTAATATAGAGGATTCCACTATCGGTACTACACGAGGGAACCAGTGATAAACGAGGGGATGCTGACCCCCAGGTCACAATGTTTCCTAGTGAAAATCAATACTCGATCCTTTCCTTATTAAATCTAGTGTTTTA
This sequence comes from Ochropleura plecta, assembly GCA_905475445.1. Classification (NCBI taxonomy): domain Eukaryota; kingdom Metazoa; phylum Arthropoda; class Insecta; order Lepidoptera; family Noctuidae; genus Ochropleura; species Ochropleura plecta. The sequence continues at coordinate 10,468,988 of FR997731.1, read as the reverse complement.
TTACCTTTAATATTAATTCTTATATTTTTAGAGTGGACGCCAAAATGAAATCTTTCAGCGTAACTGGTGTGCAGCAAGACACGTTTGAACCGCAACTGGTCACTTCTAAAGAAGTTACGAAAGATGTTAATTTGTTGAATGTTATCTTCGAGATCAATCCTTTAGGTAAGAAAAATTTACTGGATAAAATGTTTTTAAGTTTATCCATCAGGAATTTCTCCGTAGCAGTAACGGAGTCGGTAGTTAAGCCCGGTTGTTGACAAGCTTGCAGCTATTACATGGGACTTTTAACATAATTATGGCTATGGGTGGCTGTACTATTATGTACACCTCTGGCCAACCCTTTGGGTATCACAGGCGTGATAGATGTAAAAATAGAACTATAGCACTAAAAAAATCTATCACTTCTTTTAGGAGTCTGAGTACCTATTTAATGACCTTGTATAAGCCTTATATGCTCCTAGTTTATGGAATTTGTAATGTAATGGCTTTTGAATAAATAATTTATTTATATTTTTCAGATGCCACTTGCAACCAAAGAGTTCAAGTGCGTGCTCGTCCTCTACAAATGATATACGATGCACAAACAGTCATCGAAATAGTAAACGTGTTCAAACCACCCACCGAATCTACAGCTTTATCTGCGTACGTAACTTGCCATTTTATTTATTAATATTTTTTAACTGTTCTATACATTTTTATATATAGGTACGTATCTATAAAAGGGATTAGACTGTTTATGGTCAACAATATATATGTAAACACTGCTCGAGATCCGCATCGACTCATTTCGAGCGGTTTGGGGTCTTTCTATGGCACTCCATAATGTAACACACACTTATCAGCTCCGTAAGGGGATGGCGGCATCGCCTCGAATCTGATCCCATCAGCTGAAGTTTTGACATCTCATCGCTTCAGCTGATGAGGTAAGGTCTCAACCACGCCACTAGAACCTTTAACACATGAAAGATATCACCAGTTTCTAAAAAAAATATCCTTTGACATATATTTTTGTTTGCTGTTTCATTCAACAGCATATTTGGCTACTAATTTAATCAGCTATTCGGAAACTGGGACAAAGCAACAGTAAGCATTGATCTGAGTGTTGTCGAGTGAACCCCTTCTTTATAAAAGTGCATTGTTCGATTTCTAACTCTCAGCTCTTCGCTGAGCGTTGAAAATCCAGTGCGCGGTTATAGAAAACTAGCATTAGAAACGCGCTTGTCCTTCACAAACGAAGACTATACTGAGTTATATGGAAGTTAACAATTACGTTTTTATTTTAGCTTACAAGCAGTAGCGGAAAACAAACTGTCGGATCTCAAAGAGAAGTCTGCGTTAGGAATGCAGTATGCAGTGCAGAATCATACGTTCATAGATATTGACATAGATATCGCTGCCTCATACATAATGGTGCCGAAACATGGCATTTATAAGGAGTAAGTATTTCCTAGGAAATCTTTGTAACGAACCTATTTTAGATCTGAGTTTCGACTAAGGTCAAAACTGTTTGACAATACTACATTAACTAATGTGTTTGATGGGTTTGGATGTCCAAAACGGTGAAAAAAACATGGTGTTTCGTGTATGTCGGAGAACCACAATAATCTAAAGGCTCGGGGGCCCTCACCGAAGCCTTTAATGTCATATGCATGGCGATTGTAGGTTATCAAGAAGACTGCTGAACGGAAGCTCCTGGGTTCGATTTCTAGGTCAAGTTTTACTGTTTTTCGATTAGGAAAAACAGTAATATTTCAGTAGCAGCTACAGAGATTGGAGTTGTGTATGGTGGATGGCAATAGGCCATCTACTGCCTCTATTACATGAGGCTCCAAACACAACTGGTGAAATGTGACTGTACTATTAAATACAGCTCTACCGAACCCTTCGGTGATTACAGGCGCCATGTCATCACAATGTCAAACTAAGAAGAAACATCCCGACCTAACAATTTAACATTTACAGAAACGTGGCATGCGTGCTTGTAAAACTTGGTGCCATCAAAGTGAAGTCGGAGGCTCGTTCAAAAGAGCTCGACGTTCACAAGTTGTATAAGGAAGGACTCGGAGATGACGCCATAATGGCTGAGATAGCACGCCATAGTTATGACAAGATAGCCCTCGAACTTACTGAGATGCAGGTATGCTTTTATGTTGAAGATTTTCGTCGTTATTATTTTAGCTTGTGGACATGTAAATTCAGTCGGCTTTGCAAGTGTCTTTCAGTTTCTGTAACAAACAAACAAAGGCATAGCCAGGACACGATATTAGTTGCCTCAATGATAGCCAAAATGTTGATTTTCAAGTCTTCAACTTGAGTAACAGAAACCATGAACGTACAATTTTCTCCATCAGCTTGGACTAGACAACTTAAAAAAATAAAACCATTTATTATATTGTATCATATCTAGTCCCTGAAACAATCCTCAATATCAGAAATTCTTATACAGGTGGTGATAGCACATCCCAACGAGGACTGGGAGTCAGCAATAGCAACGACGAACGATGCAGGAACTCCGCTACATTTACTGCAACCCACCAACTTAGTTATACAGATACATAAGTGTTTGATCACGGACGACCCGCGCATGCCCAAGATTAGGATTATAGGGGAACTGCAAAAGATTGCCATCAGCGCTTCCGAAGATAGGTAGGTTCATAATTTTGTTTGTTATCAATAGCCTCATATCGCTTGAACAGCTCAGCCGTTCGGGTTCATCTTTAGGTTAAGTAGCATTTGCCTACTTTAATCCGTAGGTGGGTGGACTACCTAATACATACCGAGATTTCTTCGTGCCTCGAAATGCACGTCAAACCGTTGGTCCCGGCTGTCATTTGTAGATCTTTGACAGCTGTTGCTGGTAGTCAGTGACCTGAAAGTCTGACAATCAGACTCACTAAAGGGTTACCCAGTACTAACTGGTTAATAGGTTAGATAAGCAGTTGCTTCATGTAAAATACTGACTTCAACATAGTCAAGGCTAGGCAGATGATGATTAAGAGCCTAATCTTACTCAGATAAGATGACAGACAGCAATAGGATGAATGATTGATCTTACGTGATGAACAATAATTATGGTTACATACACAAGTAATTGTAAGTATGGTAAAAAAGGTACATCCAAAAAAGGTTCAAGCCAAGAAGAAGAATTCTTGCATTTACGACTGAAAAACTGACAAACTGATTTTATAATGCTGTTAATGCATCAAGTAAAAGTTATTGAATTGCCTTGCCTCAATTTGCCGTTAAAATTATTTAATAAAACTTTTTTTTCTACAGATTATTAACACTATGCGAAATATTTGTAAGCATGCCGCTACCACAATCTGATGAAATATCCAACCTCAAGGTTTGTGAAATGTTTGTTAGAGTAATTTCCTTGTCTTGTTTTTATAATATGAATTCTTATTTTTAATTTATTTTCTTTCCTTTATCAAAGATAACTTGCTTCAAATTTACGTATACTCTAACTGGTACTGCGCCAGAGCTTAATTTTTCTCAAATTAATACCCAACAAACGACTCCGGATGCGGTAAATTCTTTTGCGAACAGTAGATGTGATTAAACTATTTTACTTAGAGTTCACAAATTGATAAACATTTATAAAACAAAGAGTAAAGTAAGCTTAGTTTAGAATAACAGTAATATTTCACATTGTTATGTTTAGCACTTTGGTTCATCTTAGATTATATTTCGGTACGAGTGTTCATTTAGTTTATTTATAAAAAATAAATGTTTTTATAATAATTCGAGTATTTATTTTAGCCGAGTGAATCAAAAGGATCGAGTTTGTCGTTATTAAAATATTTGGATCCAATGGAAAAACAAAAACGGGAGACCGCACGCGCTGCTAAAGAGAAAAAGAAAGACGAGCACACAGTCCAGTTGACTGAACTTGAAGCCTTCTTTATTATGAAAGGTAAGTACAACGTCGCGTCATATTGCTATGCTTCATATAAGTAGTAAAGCTGTGTGAATTCATCTCCACTATTTCTTCTTTCAAGCGGTTTGTGGTGAATTTGGGTACGCAGGAGAAATAATCGGTGCTTCAAAAGGGTATATTTTGAAAGCTGTGATTAACCTTAGCCTGATTATAAGATTCTTTTGAACGCCAGGTCCTAAACGCACGCCGATTTACTCATTTTACCTACATTTTTGTCACATATTTGTGTTGTTGGCGTCCAGAGTATGCGCTTGTATGTCGCAAATAAGTGACAATGGCGTTTAAAGATTAAGATGGGCAGACAAATAGGCAGTCGCTTCATTTAAAAACAGGTATTCAGGTATACACTGGAAGCCGAACTCAACGTAGTTGGGAAAAGGCTAGGCTAAGATGGTTGTATTTAAGGATGAGATTGGTATCATTAAGTTAAATAACTCTCTCTATGGAACCAACAGTGTAATAGCGAAATATATATAAAATAATAAATAAAATAAATATCTTGGGACAACTCACACACGGCTATCTGATCCCAAGCTAAGCAGAGCTTGTGTTATGGTAACCAGACAACTGATATACATACTTATATAATTTATAAATACATACATATTATAGATAAATCACACCCAGACACAGAACAAACAATCATGCTCATCACACAAAGTTTGTCCTGGATGGGAATCGAACCCACGACCTCCGGCTCAGCAGTCAGGGCCACTAACCACTAGACCAACAGGCCCGTCAAAAAATATCAGCTGCTTCGTAATCTCAATCACACTCTGAAATTTATTTTTCTTAGATCTCAAATTGTTTGTTTGCTCCATAGTTGACTAAAACCAAAACCAGCCTAATTTTATTATATTACTATCGAGTTGTAAATAAATACTAAACATTCAATTTTCTTTTACAGAACTTGTTCTCAGTGTAAATCGCAAAACACATACAGAGGAAACCTACGACAAATTCCTTGTGTTTTCTCTATCACTATTAGAATTCACGGCTGTACAAAAGACGTTTACAGTCGAAGCGACCGTTCGTCTAGGAGCTGTGAAACTACAACATCATCGGATCCACGTACCTAAGGCTCTGAATATTATTGAGACACCTGATATCATAGTTGATTACAGTTTACCTTCATCTACTACTACTGATCAAGCTACCTGTACACACAAGTATTTGTTTACTGTTACTTATAGAAATGTAAGTACTTTTCAATTGCTACTTATCCAAAAAAAAAAAATATATATATATAAACGAGCGAGTCAGACTCGCGCACCTAGAGTTCCGTACAAAATTGTGACATAAACGGCCATATCTTTTAAAGACTTATAGGGTTGATTTTTACAGCACAAAGAGACCATAGACTTGAGTATATGGTTTTAATTTCTACTCGATACCTTCATGCGTATGCTTCATGAGTGTGATAAAGGGTCTTGACATATAGACAGACGGACAAGAATGTGATCCTATAAGGGTACCGTGTTTTCTTTTGAGGTTCGGAACCCTAAGAAACAAACTAGAGCCTACTCGCACAACAAATGACTAAACGTTTGACATTTAATATATTTTAAACATTCTGTGGCTGTGCTAGCGAGTTGGGGCACAATCAGGCCATTGCTTTGCAAAACATTTGTTTCATAATTTAGAAGAAATATGAAATGCAAACTGTCACATGGGCAAGAAATACAAAGCATGACTAAAATAGCTTACACAATTTTGCTCTTTAAGATTGTATGTTTAAAGTATTTTATCGTTTGCAGGTTGATAAGAAATGTCCAGATTTCCGAGGCATCTTTGGATCAGTTGAACAGATGATTGAGTTGGATTTCACTGATTTAAAGGTTCTACTTCATCTTCAGGGCTTGCAAGAGATTCTTGTTATTGCTAATGAATATCAGGTATGGACAAATTCTAATATGATACTAGCGATCCGGCCCACGGTGGGCTGAAAATCGGCTTTCATAGACTTAGGGATTTCAATTTGTAAGTGCTTGTTTTTATGCCGGATATCGCTTCTATTAGTCATTACTATGTACAAAAATGACACCCGAGTTAATTCTACCCAAAAACGAAGGAAATATAATTTTTTTACGAAAAATTTGTATGAAGCTAGTATGAAAAATCGAATTATCTCCTAAACGGCATGTTTAACCGTAATATCCTTGGAGATGGTCATAGTGCTAATTATTTATGATTTTTTGGTTGGCGATTGGACGAAAAATTTAATGCCGTTTTTTTTTTAAAAATCGTCAAAATATTTTATTTATTTTTACATGTAAAACGATCCCTTTTAGTGTCTAAGTTAAAAAGTTCGATATGTTATTAACCCAAATATTAAGAACACACGAAACAAGAAAAATAAAACAAAAAAATTGCTGTTTTTGACACATTTATATTAATTTAAATAAAAAAAGATTTATATTGAAGTAACATATGAAGTTATATTTTATACAAAATAAGTTAATTTAAGGAATTAATACTAAGCATTCGTAAAATAAAGTAAAATAAATAAAAAAAATAAAACATATCATTAAATATTACAAAAAAACCCAAACACACTCAAATACAAATTTACAAATATGTACATATATATCTTTTTTACAAATTTTCCTTATCACTCTCGTTGTCAGACTCCCACTGAGAGACTCACACTCCAGATCCAATCTGGATGCTGACTCAGAATTGAGTCAGCATCCAGATTGGATATATCCAAAAATTCGAACTCAGTTTCCTGAAATTGAATTAAGTCGAGAGTTTCAGCAAAAAAGCTCTGCTTTTTCTTGGCATCTAACTTAGGCCTTTGTGCACTTAGCAAAGGGTCCGAAGAAACAACAAGCATATTTAAAATGTCTTGATTGGAATCCTGCCTGCTTCTTTTCCGCGAATGATGTTCTCGAAACCTCCTAAAATCTTTGTTTCGAGACTCTGAGGCTTCTTCCGAGAGAGTCCCAATCGGCACAATATTATTTTTCTCGATTATGTCAGCCCCATGGATTAGTAACTTATGAACGGTTGACGACATGTAGTACCAGTCGTATAGTAATACGTACTTTTCTGCTGTTTTGCGAGCATAATCTCTAAATTTTATTATATCGATCTGCTCTCCAGATGTAATTGCTTGTAAAATTACAGCAAATCTTTTGATGAGGTCTTCATCCAAACCGGTTATAGCTGCGGTTTTATTAGGAAACTCAAAGAATTTTCTTGCAGTATTCCCGTCATTGGTGGTTCCCGAGCCTTGTTTTACTATATCAATCAACAGATTGAGCTCATCTTTGAATTTATTTTGAATTATTTTCTTTCTTGTCTGTAGCATTTCTTTGTGCTCATCACTTCTCGCTGCCCACCGTTTGAAGTCCAGTCTGTATGCAATGTGTAACAGACATTCCATACAATTTATAGGGGCGTGTAGGGATGACAAGCCAAACTCATACAGGTCCGAACACACAATTTTTGATGTTACAGCATCTAAGCGGTTCATTTCTGTAGGCTTTGCTAAGCACAGGTAGCACGATGCATTTGATCTAGCTTCAGAAAGGTAAGTACAGACTTTAGCGTCGATCATCGTCATCATTAGTTGATGAGTCACCCTATTATTATTATTGCACTCTGTGGGGATAAGGGCCTCAATTTCTTCATCCATTTGTTTTTTCAGCCCAAGGACAACTGCTTCACTCTCCTTTACAAAAGTAAACTGAACTGGACGACAATACAAAACTGAGCATGGTTTTGGGTTCGTCCATAAAATGTTGTCTCCATCTGTCAGTTTTAGTGGCACCAAGGAGGTCATGAAAATGCTTGAATCATCTTCCTCACCCTCAATTTTCTGCTTGTATCGGCTTTGGTTAGAAGCACCGTCAAATCCCCACTTGGATATCAGCTTCAACTGCTTGTTATGCTCTTCGTTAGAAAGGCTTTGAAGGATTCTTGTAACCGTGATATCAAGTAAAGCTTGAAGTGTAATCCTAGCCGATGAATCAGTAACTGTCACTGATTGCTTCGGAGGGTAGCAATCAAGCTTAGTTTGTTGCACTTTATAGTAAGATGGATAAATATCTTTAGCACCTTCTCGAATGGCAGCCTCACGCAACGTAATATATTGCCACTTTGAGAGTTTTAGCGAAAGAAACAATCCAAGCGCCTTTTCTGGCGTAAATATGATTGTTTTCGCTGGTTTCTTAAGCGTTTCATTTAATTTAGCGGCTGCTTCAGGATTTTTCATCATGTATTCGATGACAGAGGCGATATCTCCATGCCCTTCTTCTTTTAAACGTGCTGCAGCTGCATATGCCAATTCACTGGAACCTTCGCCTGTGTGTTCATCAGATCTTCTCTTTTTTTGTTTACTTCCCAGGTCTTCGAATGGTTTACGGGATCTTTTCGTCATTGTTCCAATGGACGTTGATGTCGACGGTTCTGGAGAGACTGAGGGCGCTCTTGGTATCTCATCAACACTTGGTTCTTGATTAACTAAAGTTTGCACAAAACTCGGCCAATCAATATTTGCTCCCAACCAATTCTCGTACTTTCTCCTGAAATTATCAAGGAATCGGTTGGATTTCTCCCACCTTTGTAAAGCGGCTCGCGTAAATCTCCGACAAAATTCTTTGAGAACAACATAATCTTCGTCAGACAGGCAATCGCCTATGCGGGATACAACTGCACTAAACAATACTTCATGATCAAATGAAGTACTCTCACTTCGTAGAAGAACAAACAAGTCTAAATTGGTCATTAAACTTTCCATTTTAAGATTTTATAGTCGCAGATTTAGTGTTAGCAGTTACACAGTTGTGAACAAATTAAATTATAAAACAAAACTTTAGCCCTTTTATTGCAAAACGACAATGATTAGGTAACTACCCTCATTAGTTATCTCCTCATTAGCTAATGAAAATCTATAATTGTCACTAACTATTCTTAGAACTCATAGCACTGCTAATTAACAAATTAGCTTACTTATCAGGAAATGTTAAATATAATCCATTGTCGTGAGATATTGAAAATCATTAAATCACCTATTAAGACTCATTAGAAGACCTAATCAGTGTAGTTACTTAATCACTTCTTTTTGGACTCATTAGAAGACAATTGGTAATTTGGTTGTATGAAAAGTTTTAAAACTCATTTTGTGTTGATAAATATCTAGCTCAAACATAGTTGGCTACGTGTGGGTGTACTATAAACCTCTGCCAACTCCTTCGGAAATATAGGAGTGATGCTATTTTATGTTATGTGTAGTTAAAAGTCCGTGTTCTTCAACATAAACACCAAAAGGAATCGTTTCATACGTAAAAACAAATAAAACTATTTTGACGATTTTTAAAAAAAAAACGGCATTAAAATTTTTGTCCAATCGTCAACCAAAAAATCATAAATAATTAGCACTATGACCATCTCTAAGGATATTACGGTTAAACATGCCGTTTAGGAGATAATTCGATTTTTCATACTAGCTTCATACAAATTTTTCGTAAAAAAATTATATTTCCTTCGGTTTTGAGCAGAATTAACTCGGGTGTCATTTTTGTACATAATAATGACTAATAGAAGCGATATCCGGCATAAAAACAAGCACTTGCAAATTGAAATCCCTAAGTCTATGAAAGCCGATTTTCAGCCCACCGTGCGGCCCTACATTGCACGGCGCCGTGTCATCTCTGGATTCACTGAATATTTCAAGCTATAACCATACACAAAAGGAGATCACCCAAATTGGGCTAATTTTATTTTTGTCGGCTGCCTTAAACAACTAGTTATTCGAATAGAGCATAACATAATAAATATTTAAAATTATCTACTTTGAAAATAGCTCAAAAAGTATAATTGTAACTATGTTACATTCTGTATACAAAAATCTTTAATACATTAGCAGATTTTAGTATGAAGGCAACCTATACAAAAACCATAAATAAAAGTTATTTATGTTTATGAATAACTAGCTGTTACCCGCAACTTTATACGCGTTGGGTTTGCGTTTTGCCTTTACTTATAGCCGCTCTATTCTACTGTGTGTCTTCGTGTTCATGACGTTTGTCAATTGTCAAACAGTTGTGGAATATGATCATAAAGCAATATTGCTCACCTTTTAAGTTATTAGCGTGATAATATGTAGCCTATGTCCTTCCCCAAGTTGAAGTCTATCTTTTTGTCAAACTTCATTGCGATCAGCCGTTTAGTTGTGAAAAGGTAAAAAACAAAGATACGTACAAACAGAGTTACATTTATAATATTAGTAGGCATGCAACATATGTTACTAACATTCCAATATTTCAGACACGAATGCAAGCTATCCAGCGTACAGTGGACCGTGCAGCCAATGCTGGTCCATTGGAAACTATCGTAGAAGACGAGGAGTTCGTCGCAAACAAGTCCAAATGTAAGTTAAATTAGTGTTTGTACCCGCAGATAAATATGACCATTTCAACTGATCTTTAACCCCTTAAACATCAGTTCAAAAGTGAGTTCCTTGATTGCCGAAGTAAAGCAGTATATTTCAATAAAAGGTAATTCAATTCACAGCGAGTGTGGCGAAGTCAACGGGTCATCGGAGGCAAGTGGAGAGCATACAAATGAAAGTGAACTGTAAAATAGGCGCAATAGGGATAGTTTTTGCGACAGAGGAACGTCCTCTATCCCTGGTGCAACTTCAAGGTGCTACTGCCGGCCTGGTGCTTAAAGCCTCTTACACACAAGTCGACTGTACCATTGCGTCTATCAAAGTGGAAGATTTGAATCCTTTTACCATTCATAAAGAGGTTAGTTACGAATGAATATATTTTTGTGTATGAAAAGACCTCTGCATTTAGGCACAACACATGATTTCCTAGTATTTAGATTGAACTTTTTTAAAAGTATTTAGTTATAATTTCAACGGTAAGGGCGCGCGACCACGAGCGGACTGAATGAGCCAGACTGAGCATGTTGTGTGATGACGTCACATCGTAACCGGCAACTTGTTTTACTTCTAAATCGGAAACTAATTGACATATATATAAGTAATTCTTTCACTAGTATTTTTTATTTTTGACAGAGAATATGGACTGCTAATAATCAAAATTAGTTAACATTCTTCATTGTCCAAATGTGGGTGTACTATTAAGTAAACTATGCCCAACCCTTCGGGGATTACATGTGTTATGTTATTTTAATAGTGCGTAATCTTGTTACTTAAAAATTGTGGAATATATCTTTTCTTGTAGTTTTTTTCACACTAAACTCACAATTTAATCTTCCTCAGATACTCAAAGTGCTTGGTGGGGACGTGGTGAATGTACAAATAGTGATGTACAACTTAGAAAATTATCCGAGTGTTAGTGATATTAACATGTCGATAGACTGTCAAGTCAACTGTCTGCGTATTATCTTCCTCAACTGGTTCGTCACTTCTATGTTGGTAAGTAATAATAACATTTTATAATTATTAGAATATACAGGGTGTAATTTTTGCTGGGAAACGATTTTTTCTTTTGGGGTGAAAAATCCCTTTTTAGGGTAGAACTCAATTTTGTGCACTCAAAACATTGTGTTGATAGATGCGATAAATAGTACGGGGATTGGGGAGGTATTTAAACCTAAAAGTCAACCTTAAAAACTTGTCATAAAGTTGGAACTTTGACCCTCAATATCTCCGTAACTAGACGGTTCTCAGGTATAGTCTAGAATAAATAAAAATGTTCGCAATGACGGGGACAATAATTACCTTCCGGCTTTGTTAAGGGTACTATTACATCCGTTATATTAATATATGACTGCCTCGATGGTCAAGTGGTCGGAAGCGCAACTGCTGAGCAAGAGGTCCAACGTTTAATTCCGGGTTCGGACAAATTGTTATTGCATTTATTACATGGGACTTAAACATAACTGTCGAAATATGGGTGTACTATTGGGTACACCTAATTACAGGCGTGATGTTATGCTATATATTAATATAATGTTTCATTGATAGACATACTTGGCATAAGATAGAATTGATCCACGTTTGCAAAATTTGGTTGGAAAAAAGATGTTACTCGATACTACCTATTTAAAAAAAAAACAACCATCTTAAATCCACAAATACATTGTTTCTTTTTTTTAATAAATAAATAAATCAAAATTAAATAAACTAATATTTTACAGGAATTCCTGAACAACTTCCAAACAGCTCAGCAAGCGATCATAGACGCGTCTTCTCAAGCGGCAGACGCTGCCCGTGCCAACGTACAGAGCGCGTACACTAACTCTACCAAGTTGGCACTTAAAGTGCGATTAGCAGCTCCTATCATCATAATACCAGAGAATTCTCGAAGTCGCAACGCTGTGCTCGTGGATTTGGGTCGTATGACCTTGAATAATAAGTTTGTGGACTTGAATGTTCATGTAAGTATGGAATCTTGAAATATTTTTTAATCATTGTGTGGAAATCAAAAATTACATTTCCTTGTCACGTGGACGTAGCAAAAGGAGTATGTAAGAAGTGTAGCTGAAGCCGGGGTAGCGGGTTGTTTGAAAGACATACCGCGGCCCCGGAACAAAAAGGGCAAAAGAAAGAACATGAATCGGCTTTGTCAGTAAAAGTCTGTCACTCCCTTCCGCTCCGCTCAGGGCGGGGGAAGAATTTTGATGATTTACCATCTAAAAAAAAGAGTGTAGTAGATTGTGTCCTACATGCCTAAATGTTGAATAATAGGGTATTTTACTCTATATGAAAGAAATTCTAAAAATATACAATTCAGATAGCTTATGCAATAAGCAGTCGGAAAATGTTAGATTTAGTTAATAAAATAACTAAATAAATTTTAAAATTGATTTCAAAGTTTTCACTTTTTTAGTCTGTTGTTTTACTAAGCGAAACAGTGTCCGCCATGATTATACGTCATACGGTCATATAAACAAAAAGTGACAACTGTCAACTGAGCAACGTCTGATAATTTTGTATTAAAAAACTTTACATTTTAATTTTTATTGAAATAATAGTAATAATACCATGGAAGACGGTTTCGTAAAAGGAGACAGTACAATCACAAAAGTACAAACGAGATTTTTCGGACAATTGTGTTGGATCCCTTCTCGCAAGTTTGAACCAAGTTTTTCTTATATTTAAATCAGTTGGCACTTGAATCCACAACTTGTCCGGTGTTTTAACACTAGTGTTTTTACATTCAGGAACAGCACACCAATGGTAAGGGTAATAACTCATTTTTAAATTATAGTGAAATATACAACTAAACAGAAAGACTAATAACAGCGCATTTGTTTACATGCCCAGCTGACGTCATGACCACAGAGTAACATGGCGTCAAGCGTTTTTGTGATTTTACGCGCGAAAATAGAAATTGTAAAATTTAAATGCAGTTTTATGGCACTTATCGATTGAATATTATTTTTTTGTTTTTTTTTGGTGGTTTACTAGGACCCTAGGATCAAAATGAGATACTTTTTAAAAATAGGTGTAATACCGTATTATAAATTTTGATGGATGTTGTTTGAAGCCAAAGAAACAATGAATTGTGAAGAGAATGACATCAAAGAAAGAAGTATGTGATAGAGTGGTTGCTATACCCATATTAAGGTGATTGGTAATTAGGTGCCATAAAATGGGTGATGGTTCAAACTGGGATTTTAGGAGAAGAAAATGACTACTTTAACTGTCTCATAGGATTGGTTAAATAATATACAGGAGATACATCTGATCGACCAGGACTCGGTATTAAGTCAAACAGCTAACATCAGATCGTGTTAAATCTGCAACAAACAAAACGTGCATCGAAAAAACTGTGCTACCACGCAAAGGTAAAGAATGTTGACTTAACTGTTCCTTTTGATTTTCTACAGGATATAAGCACGCAAGTGACAATAGATGAGTTGACGCTTGAGCTAGAACAGATGAAAGTTTCGTGTTTGAAATTGGAAGATGATTACAGTGCAGTACACGAGCGGATGCTGTTACAACCAACCAGCTTCACACTGCTCGTTAAACGAAGTCTCTCGCTATGGTACGACGCGCTGCCTGATTTAGATATATCTGGCAGAATGAAAACTATTGCTGTAAGTATGCGAACTTTTTTATTATACTTAAGAAGTAAAATTTGCTAAGGTTATGTATGCAATAAAAATCTGTCCTATCCTTACTAATATTATAAAGGCGAAAGTGAGTTTGTTTGATGAATTTTGGTACAGAGATAGTTGGGAACCAGGAGACGGACATAGGCTAATTTAAAAAAAAAGTGGGATGTGAGGGAGAAAGAGAAAAGGGAAAACTTAGCGTTGCTATTACAAATCAATAAGGCGCAAGGGGAACTGTGTTACCCCGAATTTAACGCGAGCGAAGCCGCGGGCAAAAGCTAGTATTTAAATAAAATTTACTCTTTTTGGCAATTATCTGATGCTGATGACGTGGTTAAACAATCATATATTTTTCAGATCGCAGTTGGCCACAGTGACTATAAAAGTATCATGAAAATTCTTAATCAGAATTTACAAGAAGGTCAAAAAGTCGAATCAAGTGTGGCGCTACCCAAAACAACTTCGAAAGTAGGTGTTAAAGGTCAAAATAGTGGCAAAATTCACAGCGTCAAGTCAACGGTAGCAGATATGTCAGCCTTAGATATGAAGAAACCTAGAACTACTATAAAGTTCTCTTTCACTATGGATAGCCTTGTAATTGATTTATTGAATACGGTTTCGCAAGTAAGTAAACTTTTCTAATTTATATGAGTCTTCATTGAAATGAATTTGTAGTGACACAAATATGAACGTAGCAAAAAGTACTACAGCGCCATCTATGCAACCACTGAAGAACTAACTGCGAATTCCTACATCTCGCAAGGAGAGTTATCCGCGAGTAAAGGGTATATACGAGAACAGTGGCCCACCAGACACGACACCCTTCTGGTCGGAGTATCTTCCCTTTTCTGTAGAGGATGAAGACACTCTGTTCTTTTATACCTCTAAAAATTAATATTGGCCCAGGTTTTAGGCTATCCCATACAGTCATTTTCTTATCGAGCGTCATGTTACACCGCAGTATTGTCAGATATCGTAATTCGCGTATTCTCAGAAGGGTTTGTTTGGAGTTTTGGAGCCAGGCCTTAAGTATTATAGCAGCCAAAAATTCTGAAATGTCTTTAGAAATGAAAGCTTTAAAAGAAAATGTATTAAAATGGAGCACATTAGGCAGACCCAAATCGATGAAAAAGATTTATTCTCTTTAACAGTGAAGTGATATTTATTATGACCTAATGCTTACAGAGTAAAGAATTCTCGATGTTAACGCAAGACGTGGAGTTGGCGCGGCTTTGCCTGGCGCTGCTCTCAGTGAAAGGCAGGATGCTATCGGACAGCTCAATGCAATGTTCGGTGTTGCTTGTGGACTGCATTCTCGACGACACTCGGCCTGACAGAGGCACTAAAGTAACGAGGTCAGTATCAACACCTTTCTGCTCTTGTGCCATGGTATGCAACAAGTTTTTAGGGTTCTGTACCTCAAAAGTAAAGAACGGATTACTCTGTTGTCCTTCCGTCTGTCCGTCTGTCATGATCGTTTATCTTGAGAGCACTTGGAGGATTCGAGTTGAATTACAATCCCCTAAGCGAGTCGTAAGCGATCAAGTACGGTGTCATCCAACATACGATTACGCTGGACGTTGACAGCTGGCTCAAACACCTGAAACAGAGAGAGCATCCGAACACGGTACGCGGCCAGGTTGTTTCCTCCCTCTGTAGCCCCATAGTATGAGCGCATGACGTTTTCATTGATGGATTGAGTCCATCGCATGCGTTGCACACTTCCGCCGGGAGCTGGGACCCTATCAGAGGCCGGTGGGCCCCGAGGTCCTAAACCGTCCGGCAGCCGGTGTCTTCCTCGTCTACGCAGTCAAAAATATGTCCGTTTATACCGCAAGTTTTTAAAGAACCCTCGGTGGACTTGGCGGGATTTCTTTTCTTGCATGCTTCTCTGTCAGCTATTATATTAATTCCTCATTTAATTCATATATAATAAGGCAGTATGCTCTTTCCACTCTTGAGGACCAATCAACTTTAAAACAAACTACGACATGACATTTATGAGTTTTACAAATTTACAAATAGTAGTCGTTGTAGAGGGACGTTTCTGATCCTCTTATCTTCGTGTCTCTTTCTAAAGCTCCGTATCTGTAAAATCAGCAAACCAAAGTTTTTGTTTTCAAACGTTGCCTCACATTAAGAATTTCTCCTGCATCGTGGATTCGTTAACAAACATTTAAACTCATATACTCAAATAGCCCACCCCGGAACAACTTCCTATAGGCCATACAGATAAGTGTTCCGTTCGGGAATCGGACCCGCGGTTTTCAGCGCAGCAGCCAATCGTTCTGCCATTGGGCCAACAGTGCGTCTAGTTACTGCTCTGCTTAGACTTGCAATACAAATACGGAATGCCATATATAAAAGAGAAAATCACTGACTTACTCATCACATCAGGAAGTCTCAGAAATTACAAGTGTTCAAAGTCTCTAATTTTGCAAGGATCCCCTCAATCCTTTTAGGACGTCATCTACGTCTCACTAAGACGGGATTTTGCAAAATTTAATCCCTAAAGGGGAAAAAGGTTAGCAAAGTTTGTATGGGAGAACGCGATCTCTTGGCGGGATTGTTTATGATAAAACTGTTAGACTTGCCTGAATTCAGGGTAGTGTTCATTCCGGATGGAATCTATACCCCTTTATATGCCGATCGATGCGGGTGAAACCTCTGGGCACACCTAGTAACGTATGTATTGCTGGCTTTTGATAGCAGACGTTATTTTTATTTACTTAATTACATATTTTTAGATACCTGGAGAGACGTCGCAGTGTTAAAACTGGCTCGAACGAATTGAATGAAGCCGACTCTGCAATGGAATCAAAGGACAAGATACGAAGCATGATTGATATAACATATACAGTGAAGAACTCTGACACATTCAGTAAGTTTCACAAAACATTTCATGTTTTTTTTTTTAAATATTAAATATGCGTTTGGCCGCAGATCGCTTAATGTTGACTTCTGATGCGATCTTTAAAGAAATTAAGCTTTGTAGGTTTGTAAGTTGGCCCTGCCACATTCACAGCCTACGTCGAAAAATCCAATAAAATTTACCTTCAAAGACTTTTATACCCTACACCTACCCTGCAACTACCCTACGGCCTAAATATATTTGCGCTTAGCATTAAATTCAGAGATTCAAATTTGAATTATAGATAAAATATTTTGTCCTAATTGCAGTTGACATGAGGATATTCAGTTTCGATCTAATCTTGGCGATGGATTTCCTCAACAAAATCGCAGAGTTTATGACCACTGGATTAGCAGACGATGAGGATAGCAAACATAAGGAAGACATACCTGTCATGAAGCCTAATTCAGACAGGTCAAATTATGACGTTGTAGGGGTAAGCATTGATGTTTTAATAATGATTAAAAAAACACGTCGATAATAGAAGAATCTAAAAGCTTTTTGAATTATCAGCGCTAAAATGAGACTATGAAAAGAAAACGGCTTTTAGAGCTCCGTATCTATTTGTGTCCGTGAAATAGTTATAAAGAACGATGCGTTGTAGAGATAACATGTAATGTATAATGCGTTCCAAATGAGGATAAGGCCGACTTCGCGCGCCATGTTCTGACATCAATTACCTCTATCAGTCAACTGTCAATTTTAAAGTATAGTTAGCAAATATGTAAGCTTATTTATAAATGTTGTAACAGATTTTTGGCTCCTAAAATCAAAAGATAATATTTAGATGAATTCAATTCAAAGAAAACTTGCACAAGTTTTATTTTGTTAATTTAACAGAAGAGAAGGTCAACAATGGTTTCAATGGGGTCGCATACAGTAGCTACAGATGCAGTGAAACCGCAAATGATGACGATCAACATTAAGATTGAGCAGCCAGATATTATCCTTGTGGAGTCCCTTGATATGAAGGACTGCGACGCTTTGGTGTTGAACGTATGTATTCTAATGAATCTATTTTAACCTGTTGTTATATGACTGAAATGATGACTCGTAATGTGTTTAAACGAATTTGAATTCTCCGCGCTTTACTTGCGTCGACTGTCGTGATGGCCCAGAGGTTAAGGTCGTCGCCTCTCATGCGATGAGGCTCTGAGTTCAAATTCGGGCAAGTACCAATGTGGCTTTCTCAATATGTACTTTCTAAAGTTTAACTAATACAATACAGACATCGGTGTTATTTAATGTTAGTTAGTAATTTGAATTTGAATAGTCCGTTCGGCCACGGGGTAACGTCATAATGTATATGCGCGTAGATGGAGGCTCGCATGAAGGTGCGCAAGAGCTCGGAGCGCATGGTGGCGGAGGGCGGCATCTCGGGGCTGCAGATGGTAGTGCGCAGCCTGGGCGCGGGCGGCGCGCAGGCCGCCAAGCCGCGCTACCTGCTGGCGCCCACGCACCTGTCCGTGGCGCTGTCGCAGCCGCCCTGCAGCGGGATGCACATCGACGTCGCCATCACGGATATTGTCATCACCGTTTCTCCTGGTTAGTTTGTCTTTATATCCGATCCACATACGCTGACCTTATAGCCTCCAATAAGCGTTCATCGTTCTTCAGAGAAATCAGGTGTGTAGTTATCGCAACCGGCGTGCGTGTAATGAACAGATGTATTTTATTAACATGAATTAAGTTAAAAGAGTATGTAAGAATTTTAGAAGATGGCGTGCTATAGCATAAGCCTCGGGAAAAAGACATGAGTTTATGTTTTTTTTTCGGTTTGGAAATCATCAAATGAATCCATCCGCTGTGAGTAGAACGGAAAAGAGTGTCAGACTTGTATTGTCTAAAAAACCCATCTATGTTTTGCTCTTTGTGTTCCGGGGCCACAGTGTGTCTTTCGAACCAATCCGCAACTCCGAATTATAGTCTCCTAAGATGAATTGCTCGATTCTGGAAAGTTTCATTGTCCATAGCCTGTAATTGAGATGGTTTCAAACGTGTTTAGACCGGGAGTTACGCTGTTTAACTACTTTTCAGGTCATGGAAAAAGAAGCGAACAAACAAATTTTGCTAAATGTTTTACCTTAGATGTTTTATAAATTGTTCTTGAAACGTCAGACTCAATATACTATATATCATTATCAGCTCTTATCAGTTTCAACACAATGCCGTGAACATTTTTGGCCGTAATAATTGTTATAATTAAATATTTTTGATAAAAAATCTCATAAATATATTGATTTAATTTTGTTTATAGAAATCATAGCTCTACTGAATAGGGTGATGGCAACGATGACAAGCACCGAGGAGGATAACAAAGTAGAAGATAACAAGGCTGCATTCTATCAAAACCTGTGGGCGATTGAGCCGTTCAACCCGAACTCTTATTGGTTCTTAAAAACTGGTAATTTCTCCTTCTTTGTTGCTCATTATTTTATAGTTGTGGTGAAGAATGCTCAGCTAAGTATTGATAAAGTATCTATGTCCTGGCGAATTTACTGTTTAATAACATGTAAAACGTCAACAACGTTAACTATTACTACTTATGATTATTATTGTCCATTTCAATGATAAAAATAATTGGTTACTGTAATTTGGTTAAAAAAAAAACACAAACCCGTCACAATTCATCACTTTTAAAATTGTGATGAAGTCGTGTGGTTCCTATGGTCAGTTAAGACAGACCGGAAAAATCCTTGCGTAATTTATTGCCTGCATTGAAAATAGGATCGTGTCTCATCGCGTAATTTCGCTAGTCGATTGTGCGTCTTTACACTATGGTATTATTTTTTTTGTTTATGAGAAATCATTAAATAATTTAGCTCACCAGTGTCAGACTTTTACTGACTAAAAGTCACCCATGTTCCCTCTTCTGCCCTTTGTATTCCGGGTCCGCGGTAGGTCTTTCAAACAACCAGCAACCCTTGCAGACCCCTGTGCTTTGCTGACATCTTTTTGAAATATGGCATTACCGGTCCCATTTTTAATTAAACCATTACCACCAGTACCACCAGTATAACCAGTTGCTGGCGCTTGTTTTCTGATCTGATTTTGTCCGACTACTCTGAGAAGAAACGATATGTTTTGTTGCTGAATTATAAACTATTTATTCTACAGAGGAGGCTACGGAAGCTATCAACGCCGAGGTATCGGAAATAGAGGTTCTTAGCAAGCCTCCAGTCGGCGAGATTTGTTTGTTGTCATGCCCGACGATCCTCTTGTCATTTGAAATGGAAATTGGTACTGATACCATACCTTTACTCGTAATGGAGGCGGCGCTTACTGGACAAGTCAAAGACTGGAGTTCCGACGTAAGTATTAAAAGAGGTTGGCAAATAAAGGCTTAGTAGCATTTCATTCAGATAATTATTCCTAGGAATGTACACATATGAACATGTAGTTCCTTCTAGAAGAAACTACATGTTTATTTCAGTTGACTCACGTTTTCAACCCCCTGAGCTCCGTCTAACTTCTTTACTCGTATGTCTTCTAATTATGAAATTAGGATTTATCTCCTTTTAATTGTAATGCGTTTTCGACCATGGCGGTTTAAATCTCTACATTAATTATATACTGAAGACAGGATTAAAGCTACCGAGAATATTGTTCATTCTTGCACTACGTTTAAATCATTACATGAATGTGTTTTATTCTCCTCAAAAATTCAAGGTTGTTTTTAATACTTAGTTGTGCCACTATTGTTTTGTATTTACTTCTGATGGACTAACGTAAAAATCACCGTTATTAAACTTATTTAACTCAGTCCGGTCGGAGTTTTGAGTTTTACCGCAATAAATACAATAACGATAGGCAGATTTAAGTGTATTGAAAAACGTCGTTTGATTCCCGTTAGTGTTTGTTACTGCTGTTCTCGGCTCCAATTACAATTACATCTGCCTCGATCGCAATAACAAAGTTTTCTCACTTGGATCAAAATGTTTTATTGTTTGTTAATTTATTTTCGTCATTAGTGACTGCCGAAAAAAGGTCTTTAATTTTGATCATCGACTTTTCAAGGCGTTTAGAACATCGTGTAACTGAGCGTTTTTAACAGGAGTTTCTATACACAAAATATATTCTTTTATTAAACTAAAACCTCGTCAAAATGACGAGAGTGAGTGACTGTAACAAATATAATTCCAGCTTTACTTTTTAGTTCTACGCCGAATCAACATGGGCGATGCAAGTGTCGTATTATAACATAGCACGCGCCGTTTGGGAACCGCTCATTGAACCTGTGGAAGTACTCAAAGATTATCAATATAAACACGTGCCCTGGGAACTCAAGCTAGAGGTGAGCTATTTTATGTCATTGAGAGGTTTTCTCTGATTATTTTACTGTTAATCAAATACAAATTAAGTCAATCCAATCACGTACTGTTTACCCGACTTATTAGTTGGAAATGTCATTGCTATGCGTCGTCAGCTTAGTGCTCGCAAGTGCTGTGGCTGTGTGTCAGGTCCTGGGTTCGATTTACAGACCGGTCAGTCTTATGAGTTTCTTATATCACAATGGAATATCTCAATACCAACATGGAGTGTGGATAACATCATACTTAAACATAACTAGCATAACGTGGTCAATGGCTACACCCCCATTGAGACACATCTGCCAAACCCTTTGGGGATTTTGATAGGACTTCATATGGAAAATTTATGAATGAACCTTATCTAACTATGAAATGAATTACCTAACATTTGCAACAATTATATCAAATTAATTACATTTACTAGAATGGACAACAATATATTTTATATAATTGATTTTGCATGATTTCAATTATTGTCAATCTACTTGCTTGTTATATGGACAATTAATGTGTATTATAATATCAAGTGTAATTGTATGAAACAGGTAGTGATGCACGCACAAGAGCCCCACTCGATGATCGACACGACGGACGAAGCGGTGAACTTGCAGGCCGTGGCGCAGCGACAAGCCAGCAAGACTATCACCTTGTCCAGCAGTGAGCCGCTCGAGATCACCATCACTAGAACGGGCATAGAGGTCAGAACAAACTTCACACTCATCTAGCCGTTGTGTTTGGTAATGGGCAAGGATAGAATAGAATAGAATTTTGCAAATATGGGTAATATACAATAGTTCTTATAATAAATCAAAGCTCTGCTACATTTGACGACACGGTTAGCGCAGTGGCTGAGCGATCGACTGCTGCACTGCACTGTGTCGCGGGTTCGATTCCCGCACGGGACAAATATTTGTGAGGCCTACAGATAGTTGTTTTGGGTCTGGCTGTTTGTGTTTGTGAGTTTAAATGTTTGTAAACGCACCCTCGATACAGGAGAAATTCCTAGTGTGGGGCAACGTTTAAAAAAAAAGCAGAAAGTAACATAGGCTGTATATCATCACGCTACACTTACGAGCTGAGCAGCGGTTGACCGTTCTTCTATTTCAGGTGCTGACTCTACTAGGGAACTCGTTTTCTCCCGACACACCCGCTGGGACAGATTCCACGATACTACACAAATCAATAGAAGTGAGTAGCACTTTCTCAATGTTTTAAAATTGGACGACGAATCAAAGGACAATACCCAGCATAAGGATTTTGTAATGCATGTCTCTAAACTTCATTTGAGTAGAACCGTCGCTTGCATCGCATAACACCGTCTTATTATGGTCTGTTACACTAACTCTGTGTAAGTAATCAATTGGAAAAACATCACAAACACAATTATGGACTTAAACAGTCAGCAAAGGAAGTAAGTAACCAGGCTCATCAGATATGGTTTTTGTCTTAGAAAACTATGGAAGTATTAAATTAAAATTTATTTTATTTGATGAACTGTTTGTTTTCTATCAAATAAGCTTTAATGTTATCAAAAAACAAGAGTTTCTTTTTAATGTCAACGTATCCAACGAGCCTAGTTAGTTATCTCCTTTGCTGACTGTACATAATACTGCTATGAGAAACGACGCCGCATCGCAGGAACTTGCATTAAATGCCTTATAATGTTTCGTGCGAGATCTTAAATTATTACAATGCGACGTTGCATCGCAGTTCTTTTTTTATGAATGGCATCTCGCAGTTCAACCTATGAGATTGTCGTCTCTTTAGCCGGGCAATTTGCATCGCAGTTTTGTGTACAAGTCCTGTATACTTCCTGCCGGGGTTGCGGGTTCTTCGAAAGAGATACCGCGGCCCCGGAACGTAAAGGGCAATAAAAGGGACATGGGGTGGGTTTTAGTCAGTACAAGTCTGACACACCCCCCTGCTACGCCCAGAGCGGGGGCAGTTATTTGATGATTTCCCATTCGCAAAAAAAAAACAGTTTTTCCTTTTTGTTGGTTTTTTTCAGAGGAAGTGCAAGAGCCTGGTTGTTCTATATTTTCAGCATAGTGTTATTAATACAAAATCATTTTGTTCTAGAAATCAAATGTTTACCACGGCGCGCCTTATGTTCTTCATAACTGCACCGGTCTGACTGCAAAGTTGATGTTGAATGATAACCATGATTTCTCAGTTTGTCTCACTGAAAATTTCACATCCTCTGACTACAGGTAAATGTCTTTAATTTTTTTTTCATCACAATCTGTAGATGATTAATCGTCAAAAATTTATGGTTAAGCAGTTGCTAATTATTTAATTTTCTTTACAACAGCGTTTATGAATTAACTCCAATTTCATTATGTGTATAATGTCTTATATTTAAAACACACTGCTATAAAACTTGCAAATTTTACTATCCTACGACTTAGCAATTTTAAAAATCGCGTAAAATTTGTTTAAATCATCGTTTTTTTAGTGTGTGTCCTTAGTTTTGGACTCAATACTGCACGTAATGTGTTTGTAAGAACGATCCGTTACTACAAACACATTACGTATACGTAAGAATGTGTGTTTCACACATTCTTACGTATCGTCGTATTCCTCGATTTTTATTATGTATACAGGTAGGTAGGCGATCGCTAAGAAGGTTATGTGTTTTGTTGTAGGGAAGTGGTTTTGGAACCGGGTGCGTGTGTTCCACTGCAACTGAAACATGGCGGACTGAACTTGATGAAATTAAATGAACCACCCCCACCACTCAAATTAAATGTTAAGGTAAGTTTTTTTTGCTAATACAAACTTGGCTGGTTTACTTCTCATGCCGATCCTTGTGCTGCCCCTTACTATTTAGTTCGGGCACCTCTTGTATTTTATTGACATAATTTTCGTTTATGAATAAGTGATCGATTTTTATTTTAATACCTACCAGTTTTAATAAAAATGATTCCCAAAATGTCACTTTGGAAATTGCCCGTCATGGGAATTGGACCTTTTGTGAACGCACGTTGCACGTTTTTCGTCCAGTTCACATTTTCCGAAGTGCATATT
Source organism: Ochropleura plecta (assembly GCA_905475445.1). Classification (NCBI taxonomy): domain Eukaryota; kingdom Metazoa; phylum Arthropoda; class Insecta; order Lepidoptera; family Noctuidae; genus Ochropleura; species Ochropleura plecta. The sequence continues at coordinate 10,444,753 of FR997731.1, read as the reverse complement.
CTGCGACGGACGTACTTACGTATAAACGTTCTGTTTCAACTTCGCCATGACTTTTTAAGCTAGCCGGCATTCCTTACTGCGATTGCCGGCACGTAGTCTCCACACAAATGAAAGTTCTAAATAAATGTTACAGATAGTAGAAATAGAAGAACAAGTTACAATCCCGGTAGAGCGCGCAGACAAGCGCTACTTCCCGCTGGGCCGCAAGCACAGCGGGTCCGCGCGCGGCGACAAGAACGTACCGCTCGTGGCCGCCGTGGAGCCGCGCGGACTCATCTCCGACATCGTCATGCAGGACGCCGCGCTGCACATATACCTGCGGAGTGTAGTGCAGGTACCTTACAGATACTAGAACACGTAGTCAGTCACCCGCTTACGGTGAGTCATCGCCCCTTGCAGTCAGGTGTATGCTGCTGGTTGGCCCGGCGAGCGCCGTAAAGGGCGACACATATACAGGTACTGATACAGTAACGTGCCGACGTTGGGTGACTCCTGGTTGAGCCGATGTACGGCGAACATTTTGATCCGGTACAGTATGCTTGGATCTCAAACCAGTAAAGGTAAACGCTTCGGTAACTCCGCGTTCGAGTTATAACGAACAACGCGCCAAATAGTAACCTCCCACAGAGGCAAAGCTTTGTATTAGAGTTGTCGATTCAAAGCTTCGTATTCGATATTGTACTCACGGCAGTAGAAAATAGACGAGTGCTATCATGGTTATAACAATTCTATAATAGATCCCATCGTCGAGGTTTCGTATTTCCGTAGACAGCCGATTATTATCGAAGCGCATACAGATGTGATGTTAAATTTACGTGTAATATTTTCGTTGACAGGTAAAGAACACGTTGTCAGTGAACGTGTCGGTGTATTACATGACGCTGAGCGGCAACGAAGTGCGCCTCCTCGGCGAAGTGAAACCCGGTGACATACTGCGCCTGCCGCTACAGGCCGTACATACTCCTACTGCAGAGCTGTTCTTCTCTGTTGAAGGTAAGTTACAACAATCACGAGAAAAACAAATTGGACTTGCCACATCAAATATCGCATCAGCTGACGCAGATTGGTGTGAAGACCTAGTTATGGCCAAGAAAGGCCAAGATCTACAAAAGTAATTAATGAACTGGTCTTTTAGTTTTGAAATGTTCTCGTCTCTATCTGGCAACGTAGATTAACAGTAATGCGACGGTGACAAAATAACGCTTCGCCCAAATGTTACAATATTCCTAAAAGGATGTGTTTTCTTTTAAATTTCGTACATGAAAAAGCTCTTGATATTCTTAAAATCCTTGTCCAGGTTTCACAGTATCTGTATCACCGTTCATATGGCGCGAGCTTCAACAAGAGGTGAAGATATCCAAACTGTTGCAGTGCGACTGTAAAGATAAGAACAGCGGAGAGAAATTCTACCTGAAGGTAAGAATCCTTGACAAATAAGTATTGCTATAGCTTGTCTTCCTTGACAAGAAGGTTTAGCCACACATTTCAGGAGTGTTCGCGAATATCTGGAAGATACAGATAGACAGATGGGAAAATAATAGTCTGTATAATATGGTTTAATTGAAATAAATATTTTAAGTTGTAAATTGACGCCAGGTACACCTGGGACTTAATTTTTTCTGATATCTAAGCCCAGAATACCATGATTCGATACTGTATCAATCACGCGTTAACTCTTCCTGATAGGAAGACATAAAAACCCCATTTTAAATTTGTATTGAACCGTATTTGACCAAAGTTATCCCCCATGGAGCATGTCTGCTCCAGAAGGCCTATCCGCCTGCCTATATAAGAGAATATTTTAAATTGTAAATTAACGCCATGTACACCTGGGACTTCATTTTTCTGATATCTAAGCCCAGTATACCCTGATTCGATACTGTATCAATCACGCGTTAACTCTTCCTGATAGGAAGACATAAAAACCCCATTTCAAATTTGTATTGAACCGTATTTGACCAAAGTTATCCCCATAGCTTTCCTCTTTTCCCTATGAAAGGGCTTCTGGAGCAGATACTTTAACAAGCTAATTCATGAACTTTTTAACCAGGCGGTCGGCACAATGGAGCAAGTATTCTACGAGCACACAGCCCGCCACACGTTCGCGTCGTCCTGCTACGATATTGTACTGAAGCCGGCCGTTAAGCTACAGAACTGCTTGCCGGTCGACATCGTGGTGTCTCAGCTAGGACTGAAGAGGACACAAGTGTTCAAGGCGGGAGAGATGTTCCATCTGTCGCATTTGTCGCCTAATAGAGCGTCTATTGTTATTATGGTAAGTACTATTTTTGCTGAGCAGAAGACTCTCCTTACGTTTTCAGTTTTGTCTTCTCCGACTAATGTGGATCTATACTGTAACTGCATAGCTTAAACAGTTCAAACTTTATCGTGGCTTATAAAGTAATGCTGCGTAGAACACCATTTTAGGTATCAGCTGGTTGAAAAGATTCATCGGCTTGACTCTATAATGCGTAGAATGTCACTTGCAGCTAACTTCCGAGCTGCCATAGTTTGACCAGAACTGTACTCATATACTGCTGAAAATTTACTGGTCAAATAATGCTTCATCATTAATAGAAGAAGATACAACAAAAATAACTACTATTTCTAGTAAATGTATGGAACGCCCAGTACATTGTTGCTCTATGAAAACAGAAAACTAAAATGATAAACAACTTTTCAGATACAAAACTATCTCGACAAATGTTGGGTATGTACGAAGAACCTGCCAGAAAGTGAAACAGAACTATCGGTATGGTCGTTCGAATCTCACGACAGTCCCTCATTGATGACATTAGACTTGGGTATGCATAGTGTGGACACGGAAGGCACACAGGTTTTGTCTCTGTACTGTCCTTTCTGGATGCTCAACAAAACAGACTTTACACTTTGCTATAGGGTAAGTCCACATTTTATATATTGTTCTTCTTTTAAAAGTGTTCTGATATTCTGTGTGTGGGTTTTGGCATTGAAAATTGGGTTTGAAGTTATTAATGTGTGTAGAAATTCAAAATTTGTTAACAATCATCGCTACAGAACACGTTAAGATTGGTATGAGCCGAGTCAAATACTTGACTCAAATAGGTATTGTATTCTTCATAAATATTTTATAAAATTAGCGAGTTGGTTCATGTAAGTACAGGTCATATTTAAATTTTAAAACTAGTCACTAATGAACACTATCGCCTTAGTAATTTCTATCAGTATTTTATGAAATCTTTTAAGAATGAGCTGTACTGTAAGTAGACACTATTAGGCCATACTAACTGTGTTTGTCTTATTATCTTATTTAATCATTGACATATCTCGTAAGACGACTTCATTCGTACTACTTGGAGTAGACCTGTATATCAGATTGGCCATAAACACATTACGTGGTTACAGAAATCAAAGAAACCAGAAAAAGACTCCAGCACACCCAATAAGGTATCTTTGAGATGATCTAGCTGATTTTTTTTTATCGTTTTTCTTTCATGTTTTTTTTTTTAATTTTAATCCTCGAGTCGGCCGGTTACTGCTTTCTTAATCTAACAAGCTTCATCTCAAGCGATATTTGTAGGAATTTTTGGTTTCAATACTTATGATTATTGCCTTTTGTTGTTTATAGCATGCGTTTTTCAGTGGGGTCATCGCCTAATCCGAAAGTATATGTATATTACAATTTTTACCACATATTTGACATGATAGATTCGGTGTTAGATAATATGTTTATTTAGTTATGTAATATCCTAAAATAATAAACAAAGTATTGTATAGGTTATCCATTTTATGTAAATTACAGATTAAGCATTCACCTTGCAGTAAATTTATTAGACGCCATACTTCTTGTTTGCCGGTAAGTGCAAACGTTACTTTTGCACTTTATGAATAAGAAAAATATGGTTATATTATTTTGCTACTTACATTTGAGCACTCTACAGAGGTTATGGTTACAACTTTTGTAAGTTTAATTTTTTTTGTGGTGGGGTTTTTGGGTAAGAAATGAATATTTAATTAATACTGAAATTATTGACATAGATCAGTCTACGAAGTTGTAAAGGTTGGGATTAATTAATTGTCTTAAGTGTTGTTGTTTTTAATTATATAAATGCACACATTGTAGCTTTAATTTTGTGGATTACCATGACCCTACTGTATTTATGTTGCTTTTTAGCCGCATGAATTTTATATACAAAGTGTAACGTAATAAGCGCAAGACCTGAAAATAGTTTGCTCAGAATGGGCTTCTGAATCGATTCCCGTCATTATTTATGTGTGTTAATTTTTCACGAAAATATCTTTCATCTAATTGAAAATATGTCCACCACGTCATAACAAGGTAAAAATACATTTTGTTTAAAGAAATTGTGACTTTAACTCAAAGACATAAAGACTTTTCAAATGCACGAATGTATTTGTAATTCACTCAACTTGCACTAGCTACGTTAAAAAACATATTAGTTGCGGAAATTTAGAACTTATCTCAAAGTATTAAAGCTTATTTAAACGCATGATTGTATTTGGTTTATACCGCCTTAGTGGCGGTATAAATCAAAGTGTTACCGCCGCCGCCATCCATAGGCACCGCCGCATGCGCCGAACATCAAACGCGTTACCTACGTAACCTACGTTAGTAAATTTTTGTCCGCGGACGGTAAGAGTTGTGTTTTGTTTACGCGCGCGATGTCATTCCAGTACACCCATATTCAGTACACGGAGATGGTGAGGACACTGGCTCGTTGTAATGACAATGTCGAGTTAGCATGCCGCGAGTTTAATATTAGATATGGTACCCGAGTAAGCGCCCGGACAATGCTAAGCGCAACTCAGCGTCTGAGGGACTCCGACTCCGGTACTCTCTTCATTTTAAGAGAAGTGTTTTACCAACACGACGGTGCACCCGCGCATTTCTCATGGAACGTGCGACGGCATCTGGATACGGAATACCTATGGCCCCCGTTGGACCCAGGTCGCCTGATCTTACGCCGTTAGATTTTTATTTGTGGGGTCGAATAAAATCGCTTGTTTATGTAAACGAGGCTGAAGCTTGTTTATGTAACAAGTGTTGAAGACCTTAAAGAAAAAAATAAACTTGCATTCATTGTAGTGAAAAGTGAAACTAATGTGCATAACAGACTAAAATTAATCTTAAGAAAACGTGTAAGTGCAAGTGCAGTGTAAATTAGTGTAAATTAATGTATTTCTTCGTTTGTTCAATCATGTGAGTACCTAATTTTATCATTTATCGATTTTAATACCTGTAAATGTAATACAAATACCTATTACGATTCTAATCTTTCTAAACACGTCGGTTTTGAATAGGTACGACATCGCAATAGTTAGGTAGTTACTACCCTGCGCATCAGAGATAACATTAATTATTTAATAGTAAAGCGGTCTCTAATAAATAGATCGCAGTACTTACTTAAAATTAAACAAAAATATTCAAATCCGACAGTCTTAAGCCTGTGAAAGTGTGATGGAAAGAAGGAATCATAATTTTACTAGCAAATTATTTATCAATAATAGTCACATTACACGTAATTTATTAATCTTATTCCGTATTTTGTGCGTTATTTTGTTCGGACATTGAACTAACGTAGGTACCTACAGCCGTACGCATGCTAGTCAGCTGGTACATTTGTGTGCGGGGCGGGGCGCACACGATTCGATCTGTACGCACACACGTACAGATTGAGTCATGTGCCCAAACGTCTGACACTTACTCAGGGTAAACATCTTATTAAAAAAACTAGGGGAGGTTTAACTAAATGAAATTGCATATGTTATTTTAGTCTTATAAATTAATATTCTAATTGGGGTGTGTGAGGTCTTGCGCTTATTCCGTTACACGTCGTATAAATCAATTTGTATCACTGGTGAAACTGTTGTCGTTATAATTCGTTGTAATTAGAATTCGTAGCATGATCGATGAACTTGCATGATCACACATTAATCTGAGTTCCATTTAATTAGCCAATTTATGAAACAATTTAATACTGGTACTACTAGATGCTATTTTGCTAAAACAAAATAAACCTTAATGGGTATTTTCATAGGGTATATTTTGTATTAACAAATACGCCAAGTGAAGTATAAGAAGCACATTCTTACTAGCTTTGCAGGGTACGGTAAGCAAGCATAAGGTACAGGATAATGCAAAATACTTTGAAAACAGCATTGCCAACTTACAGGAAAAATAATTGAAAATAGAATATTTACAAAGTATTTTATTTTTTAGAATGCGGATGAAACTGGCAACGTTATTTTCCATCCTAAAGAATATAAGGAACCGATACTGTTCTCGTTCCGTGCCAAGAACTTCTTTGGTAAGAAGAAAGCGGCCATCAGGCTGGAGTTCGGCGAATGGTCCGATAAATTCCCACTGGACGTTCCCGGCAGTTCCGGTGTTATTCAGTGCAAAAATGAGGGGAGGATGTATGAAGTAAGTTTATGAAATAAAATGCTAGTTAGTTATTGCTTGAAGCTGCATCGGAACAGAAAAGTAGAAGTAATGTTGTGTTTTGTTAATGTTTTAAAAATACATGCTTTGTTTTGTAGGTCGCTGTTACAAATCAGCTGATGTTCAACAGTTTAACCAAGATGGTTATATTCACGCCGTACTTCCTGATAATTAACGAAGCGCCTTTTAATATTCAATATCAAGAGCTGCACAGATCTGCTGACCCTTGGATCACGGTTAGTCTAGAATACATTTTTAAGCTCATTTATCGTTGAATTGTTTAGTAGGTTTAAACCTAGAAGAATTCAGTTCTCTAAGGAACATCATTCTTTCATACTGGGTGGGTGGGTACCCTCAACTTCCATGTGCAAATTAAAGTGAATCATGTCACTGACTTAAAATTAGCTTAGTGGTGTAACTGTTGGACTGCTAAGTTACTTATAGGTTTCGAGATCGAACCCAAGACAAGTACGCAGCTCTGATTACTTGATACGCATTCATGTGCGTATTGCATAATTATCACTTGCTTCGGCAGCAACCTCGGTGCAGCATGTCTGAGATATATTTTTCGACGGCATGTTGAGTCATGTCTGAGGCCCATGGGCGGCATAAAATACTGACTGACAACAGGTTTGGTTCTACCACACGATAAAGAAACAAATCAGCAAAAAAAAACATAGACAAAAATGGTAGTTTCAATAAAATATTGTAATGGGTTCACAGGTGCCTAACAATTCTAGCGCGCCTCTATGGCCCGTCATAGAGAGAGAAGACAAGTTGCTGGTACTACGTGTCTCTGGCACCTCTTCACTTACAGCACCGTTCTTATTCACCGAACAACATTCAGTTTGTTTGAAACTTAACAACGAGGTAAGATATTTTTTTGTATTATTTCTTTTAAATCCCTCCTGTTTCCGTGTTCAATGTATAAAAATCCCGTTATATTAGTATGGTAAAGAAAATTCTATTAAAAATGTTTTCATAATTTTTTCTTCAGTATGGTGGCTTACACGTAGAAGTGCAGCTCACGGAAGGCGCCACTTACATCACAGTGCGACAGTACCGCGATGGACTCGCGCCAGCTCTCATCGTCAACTACTCGCCTAACGACGTGACCATCTATGAAAAGGAGAATGTTAATACAAGGTAAGCTATTAGAGATCTTGACATAAGTATATCAAGGTCTAAAACTAATTTTTCATCTACTCTTGACAGTCTCTTTGCTCTCTCATTTTGTGGTACCGTACGTCCTAACTAAAAACGAAACCTTTTCATGATCACTCGTGCGTCTATCACAGCCAATTTGCTCCAAAACTACAGGAACATTTAAGTTGAAACATAGGACACATTATGTTGTGATGTGCGCGTCGAAACATCAAAATGATAAAATGTCAAAAAAAAAACAATAACTTCCCAACTAACGTTCTTTATTTGATAAAGATTAATCATGCGTGGATCAAAGTGTTCCTTATTCTTGTAAGGTTTTTTTTTACGATAAGCAAATATTATGGCGGAATAATTATGGCGCCACAATACGATACACAAAATGCGAATTTTAGTTATTGGAACATCATATTTGACAGTCAGGGCTGTTCTGAACTGTTGTCGTATTAAGCTGTGAACAGAGCGGGAAACGAAGCGAATCATACAGAAATAGGAGCTAGACTACACCTTGGCTTTTTTTCGGATGGGAAATCAAATGACCCCTCTCTCAGCGAAAGGCAGTGTCAACCTTGTACTGACTAAAATCCATCCATGTTCCTTCTTTTGCTCTTTGCGCCTTTGGGCCGCGGTCTCTATCAAACAACCCGCAACCCTGGCAGGCAGTGGTTGCGGGCTGGTCTGCTTTGCTGACATCTCTTTGAGGCGCGCGTGGAACATTAACGCGCCGCCGCGCCGTCGACACGGCCAGTCATCACTGGACGGACGGACAGTGAGCTACCCATTTCTCACCGTCTACAGACCCGTGCTCTTTGGGCTAGCTCTTAGGGGATTACAAACGTGCTTTGTAATTATGATTGTAGACATAATTATCTTTTCTTTTCAAGGGTATTATCGTCGATGCACAAATTGCTGTTTACGTGGGACAACCCCGCCGGACCGCGGACCTTGCTATTCGAAAGTTTTGAGAAAAGGGAGATAGAAAACGACCTGAGGAAAGATGGGATTGGAGATTTTTTGTAAGTAAAATCAAATAAATAGTCTTATAACCGCAGAAGACGCACGCAAAGTGAAGCAATTTTAAGTTAGCCTTTTAAAGCTACGTACGTCTTATACGTAAGCAACCTTTATTCTTAACTCAGTTATGGTATTTAAATTACATTCCTAACTGCCTCGTTGGTATTCTGCTGACTATGAGGCCAAAGGTTCGATTCCTAGGTCGGAAAAAGCGTTATTGGATTTTATCATCAGGAATTAATCAGTAGCTGCAACGGAGTTGGTTTTGTGCTGGGTTGATGGCCCTAACCTCCCATCCCATTACATGGAAGTTAAACATAACTGGCAAAAATGTGGGTGTACTGTTTGGCATCCATTACCTTCGGAGATATTTGTCGTGATATTATAATGTAACATTGTTTCTAGGGTCAACGAGACTACAAGAGTATTCTGGGTATCGTTCCTAGACGGGTTACAGCGAGTGATATTATTGACAGACGACCCGATACTTGCAAGCGGTGCCCACACTATAGGCGACGCGGAGCTCGTTGATACGGAACTGGTACTCTCCATGCAGGGCATTGGAATGTCACTCGTCAACGATCCCGAACAACTAGAGATCGTTTACTTCAGTGTATCCAAGTATGAAAGACCTTTATTAATTTATTTCTTGAAAAACTTCAATATAGACTGAACATAAAAAATATTAATAATGTAGTATGCGTATTTTCTTACGGATTTAATACTGAGAAGAAATGCAGAAACAGTTGCAATGTATTATTTTACTTTATAAATATATTTTTATCACAATATGTTCACAAACAGCAGTTTTTATAAAGCTGAACATTTTTTTTGATGTCTCATATTTACGGTCGAGTTATTTTTATAATTGTTTTAAATTTAAATTATAGTTATCACACGAGGTACAGTTATTTTTAAATGATAACAAAAAGCTTCATGTCAGTTTTCACAATTACTAAACGAATGCCCAAACAAAGGGCGTCGTTGGATTTTCATCTTTCGGTGCAGCGCTTAGAGTTCTTCCCTTCTGTTTTAGCTCCGGTATAATATGGGAACAGTGCAAAGTAGGAGCACGACGTTACAAAAAGATTGATGGAGCGAAACTGATCCAATTCGAGGAAAGCTTCCAACGTTATTTGACTCAAAAGTTAGTCAGCGACGAGCCTGTGTCACCTAGAGTCATGATAGACGAGAAAATCGAGGTAAACCATATTATTACGAATTCTGTTTTGTCTATTATTATTACAAGGTGTGTGTCAAAATTATTGTTTGAAAATGACTTTTTTTGGCGGAAAAGAGGTTTCTAACAAGTGTCCAAATTGAACAAACTGCTATGAATGCACGATAGAGCAATGACAGAAGTGATAGCGGGGGAGGGGGAAGGCAAGGATTACACATTTTTAAGTCATCTTTGTCGTGGTGTGTTCCAAGGACCAACAAATGACAGTCGGGACCTTAACGTGCTTAGCGAAGGAAGAAGCAGTCTCGATATAAATTTAATAATCACCCATGCACGGAACAACCTCAGCGAGCGACCTTTTACATCGTGTCTCTGTTTATTTTTTAGCTACGAGATCATTAGAATAGAATAGAATAGAATATACTTTATTGCAAAAAAATGCTAAATCTATGGTTACAATGGCGGTCTTATCGCTAATAGCGATATCTGCCAGACAACTTTCATTACTTACTTAGAAGATATTATTATTTGATATAAATTTATAGTATTTTGTTTAATATGTATAGTATTTTATATATCTACATATATAGGATTTTTTTTTTACACCTACCACTGTTTGTCTATGCATCACCCAAAGGTTGACTGGTAGAAAATGCCTATGGCATTAAGTCCGCCTCTGTACTTTGTACTTGAAGTGTTAAATAAATAAATAAGATATAGGAACAAAATACAAGAACACAATTCGTAAAATCGCAAACGTAACTGCGTTTGTGATTTTACGAATTGTGTTCTTTATACATTAAAAGTTTATATGTAACGTGATTGATATTTTTAACCTATATTATATCCTATGTGTCTACTAAAGCAGCTTTTATAGGCTTCCGAAATGATAACTTCAACCATGATATACAGGTGGACTTTGAAGAGTTGCGTCAACTGAAACCCGTAGTGCGATTACTTCGAAGGACGCAACAGCCAGGTCTATGGATGTCGTACGGTCTGACGCAACACTCGCGCCGCCTGCACGCGCGCCTGCACCGGCTGCAGATCGACCAGCAGCTGCCGTTGCCGACCTTCCCTGTCGTACTAGCTCCTGTACCCCCTCCGAGGTCCATTGTTAATGACGACCCTGCTGGTAAGTGATACATTAAAAAAACAGTTTAAATTAAAATAATCTTTAAAACTGTCTTCTATTCTTTTGTGTGATGCTTTTTGTGTAATGGATATATTTCTTTTTTTTTATTTAATACTTTAAATAAAGTTAGTCCAAAATTGCACTATTGGTGCAGTGTTAAGCTCGATACTAAATTTTCAATAAATATTCGCCCACAACATTATACAAATATTACTATTACATTAAATATAGTTCTATTGCTGACGTTTATAAAAAAAAATGGAAAATGCGTTACTGGAATCTGTAGGAATATATTTTGTAACACGATCTCAGACTTCTAAATAATCTTTAACCAATACCTGTAATGAATTTATAAACATGAACATTTTATTAACATCGTCACTAATAATATCATTGACATTAAAAACGGGATATTTATCATGTTTACTATTTCTTTTTAGATATATTATGTCCCGTTTTTAGTGTAAGTGATGACATATACACTGACTTGGAATCAAATACCGATCATGTCCTTCTAATTTCTGTAGGACAATTTATAAACTGTACCTAATCTTTCTTGCATGACTGTGGATTCACATAGCGCCCCGAGGTACGAAGAAATGCTTGCTATCGCATCACTAGGCTTTTTGCTTAAACGATGCTGCTTGTACTGAAACAACTTGTACTGCTTGTAACTGAGAAAATATCAAAATTAACTCTTATTATTATGTATTTTAGGTATGAAGCCGTTTATCGAAGTGTCGATAGTAGAACGTATTATGGCGCACAGTATGGTTCGCCAGTACAAATACTACAAGGTGTTGATTCAAGAGTTCCACATAAAGGTGGATATGGGACTGATCAACGCTTACATGGGCATGTTCCCGCAACGGCTACTCAATGAACAAGAAGCGGTAATTATTGGATTTGTTTTGTACACACGACAGCACATCAAACTACACAAAGCATTTTTACCTGATCTCTCTACTACGGTGTGCGATCCGTAGTAGAGAGATCAGGTTATAATAGTTTAGAATAGGTTGACCTGCCGTCGTGTATACACCTAGTATTTATCAGTAAGCCGATGGCGCGTTATTTTTCTACGCGCACTGGATTTCAACGCTAAGCCATCCACTGAGAATTGAAAATCCAGTGAGGGCTAAAATAAAGTCGTTAATAAACCACCCCTCAACAGGGTCTTACACGCGTGTTTTTAAAGTACAGCCAGTTGTAATATATTGTTAATTTCACCGCAAGTGATTAGACTGGCTTATTGAAATAACCCACAACTCAATTATCAAGCATCTTAAACTAGTTAGCCAATTAAATACTTTGATCATCTGCAAAGGCTTTTTCCCAACTAACGAATGCAGCTGCATACCAGTATTTTTCACGGAACGAATAAAAACTAGTGTTAAGTAATGTTTCAGTATTGAGTGACGTTCTATAATATGGGTATAGTGAAGCAAATGAATGTTTTGGTATGCCTTTCAGAATAATTTCCAATAATTTTGATAAATCTTCTTATATATAAAATTCTCGCGGCACAGCTGTAGTTGCCATACTCCTCCGAAACGGCTTGACCGATTTTTATGACATTTTCTGTGTAAATTCATTAGGTCTGAGCATCGGTCGTAATCTATTTTATTTTAACAGCGGGTGAGACCGCTGGGTACAGTTAGTGGAAAATACAATTGCCCGATTGCATATTTATACTTGATAGATTATGAAGGCCGAATTTAAATTAGAGCAGAAATAAATTAACAATTTATATTTCAGCTGGAAGCATTCCAACAAGATTTAGAAAGGGCAAGACAGCCATTAGAAGCTTTAGCAGCGATGGGAGTGGCGACAGACCTCAAGAATTTCTACGACAATTTGCATTTGTCGCCGCTCAAGGTAAATAACAAACAACACAAATATTTTTCTTTCTTTCATTGTTGGCAGTCAAATAACAGTCTTATTTTCTGGTTTTTTAGGTGCATGTTTCGTTCTCACTTGGTGGGTCGACTCAGTTGCCAACATTTATTGGCACTGTACTCCAGGGCATTGGTGTTACGTTGACAGACATGAACGACGTTGTATTCAAGTAAGATTGTTTGATTAAAGTATAATCAGCTGTTTTGACTAATGAGGACAATATTACTTTTGTGAAGATAATTTTAATGCAATATGCAAAAGTTCACTAATTGGTCTATCCTAACTAATATTGAAAATGTGTGTATGTTTGTTTGGTCACGCTTTCATTCTATAACTCTTAAAGGGATGTCGATGCAATTTGGCATACGCATAAAACATGATCTGGGTTAGGACATTTATCGTGGTATTTTTTTAGGGTTGTTTCTGAAATCTACTCGATTGAAACCTCAGGCAAAAGCCGCCTTAAAGCGCCATGAACTTATAGTAACTTATCAATTTCGTCAATTCCAAATTCAAATAAATACAGTACCTACTATTTAATTTAATCAACGCGTCTAATTCTTTAGTTCTATTTTAACGAGTCATATTTCTCACCAGATTATCCTACTATGAAAGGAACTACGAGTTCTTATCGCAGAAAGAGTTGGTTGGTCAAGTACAGAACCACTACAAGGGCCAAGCACTAAAACAGCTGTATGTCCTAGTACTTGGTCTGGATGTGATCGGCAACCCGTATGGCCTGGTCGTCGGACTCAAGAAGGGCGTAGAAGATCTATTCTACGAACCATTCCAGGTCTGTAAAATTGTTTTGTTAAATTTTGTAACCACTTAAGTGAAATGGCTTTATGACCTTACATTGAAAACAAAAAGTCGTCTTTGTCAACGTTTCGGTTTGAACAACGCAATTTGACGGAATGCCGGACCAAATGCGACAAATCATAAGTCCGGCTCAAGCTAATTAAGCGTCGATGAGTGTGGTCACATAAATGTAATATTGTAAAGCAAAAATGACGACGTTTTGGGCCAACAAAGGGGTTGGAAGATTTTGTATGAAGCCTGGGCTAGGCCTATATTAATCAAGTAAACTACTGATTAATTCAAATAAAATGCGTCGTATTTTGATATGTATTGTAATACGCCGGAAGTTAGGCGGGATAAATAATTCAAATCCCTTTAATATTCTGTCGTAAAAGTAACATGAAAAAAAAACCAAATGGGAAAGCGTATGTATGGAAATGCTATTGGTATGAAGAAATAATTTTGGTCTAAAAACTGCCTAACTGTAAAGCAGTTTGTTGTATGATGTAGTACAGTGTTAAAACAAAAGTGAATTGTTGCAGGGTGCTATTCAAGGTCCGGGAGAGTTCGCTGAAGGTTTGTTCCTGGGCGTGCGCTCGCTAGTGGGACACACAGTGGGCGGCGCGGCCGGCGCTGTGTCGCGCATCACTGGCGCTATGGGACACGGACTGGCTGCGCTGTCGCTGGACAAGGTAAACAAACATATGTTTTTTAATACTAATATAATGTACTAGCTTTCGCCCGCGGCTTCGCTCGCGTTAAATTCGGGGTAACACAGTTCCCCTTTCCTGATTTGCAGGTACCTAGGTCACTATTTAAAAAAAAAGCCTATGTCCGTCTCCAGGGTCTCAAATATCACTGTACCAAAATTCGGTTTAGCCATTTAGGCGTGAAGACGTAACATACAAACAAACAAACTCACTTTCGCTTTTATAATATTAGTAAGGATTAGTATGAACATGAAGACTACCACAAACTGGGGCTATTTGATACTATTTGGAATGTTTGGAACAAAATGGATTTATTATATTGTTTGTTCTAGAACCAGTTGACATTTTCTTTACAATCTGATAATACCACAATAACAATCAAATTATTTATTTTCCAAGTAGTAAGAGTCTCAAATAGCCTTACTTTACGGTATGAATGTGGATAATACGAAAGACATCAATAAAATGCAGCTACAGTCAGCCACAAGGCATAATAACTGAAAGTAATGTAGTCGCCTACTGTACTACATAAGTATGGAATTAAAATACATGGAGGAAGATGAACCCGGTTGAGAAATTTAACTAATTATTGTTTTTTTAAGGAGTACCAGCGACGTCGTCGAGACAATATTAATAAGCCGCCTGCGAATCTGCAAGAGGGTCTTGCGAGAAGCGGTAAAGGACTAGTCATGGTACGTACATCCTCTGTTCAACTAACAGTATTTAACTAAAGGCATTGATAAGAATTAAATCATCCTTTTTTTTAACAAATACTGATTGTTGACAGCCAATCGGGTCATGGTCTTAAGATTTGGCTAATGGTACCTTGGTGATAAAGGACTCGTCCATCTTATATGAGTACCGATCTTTAACCAGTGCAAAATTCCAAACGAACAGGGTGTGGTAGACGGCGTGACTGGTGTATTCACAAAGCCCATAGAGGGCGCTCGTGAGCAAGGAGTGGAAGGTTTCTTCAGGGGGCTGGGTAAGGGTGCCGTGGGGCTGGTGGCCCGGCCCACAGCCGGGGTCGTGGACTTCGCATCCGGCTCACTTGATGCTGTTAAGAGGTGATTCATGCGATTGAAGCTTGCATGTCTTGCTTAGTGTTGCATCTGTCGCATGCTTATTCACTGTTCTGTGCGGCTTTTGATTCTTATGCAAAATGCAGAATGTTTATTTTTTTTTTGTTCTAATTCGGTTTCTTTGCATCCTGAAAACAGCTTGATCACAATATAATGCTTGCATGAGGAATTTTGAATACATTTTAGGGTTACGCTTTTTGTACATTTTAAAACTCCCGAAAGTTGAAAGCTGAAACATTAAAAGAGTCCTCCATATTTCAAATCAATAGGTATATAAATAAAAAAAAATAACATATCATCATCAGGTTACAAGTTGTCGATACCATAATATTATAATAACTTGTCTAAAAAGTTGACAATCTCACGTAGGATTCTTAATGAAATATTGATATTTAAGTTTCATTTATCATTAATTTACCAAAAAACTTAGCCTAGGTTGCATCAGTAATAAATATAAATAAATATATCTTGGGACAACTCACACACGGCTATCTGATCCCAAGCTAAGCAGAGCTTGTGTTATGGTAACCAGACAACTGATATACATACTTATATAATTTATAAATACATACATATTATAGATAAATCACACCCAGACACAGAACAAACAATAATGCTCATCACACAAAGTTTGTCCTGGGTGGGAATCGAACTCACGACCTCCGGCTCAGCAGTCAGGGCCACTAACCACTAGACCAACAGGCCCGTCTTAGTTATCGGTGTGGCTTCAAAAAAATATAAGTATATCACAGATGAGAAGAACCCCTGTTCTTCCAGAAAGAAGAAGTACTGTATCTTGTAAGGACAGCATCCTTTATCCGGATAAAAATTCTTGATGTATCATCAAAGCATTTGTAATACCCGAATGAACGATATTCTTCGGGATCACTATGTCTATTTCCCCGCCACCAGGGCGTATTTGACGGCGTCACCGGCGTGGTGATCCGCCCGCTGCAGGGGGCGCACGAGGGGGGCGCGGGGGGCTTCGTGAAGGGCCTGGGCCGCGGGGCCGTGGGGCTCGTGGTGCGGCCCGTCAGCGGGGTCGTGGACTTCACGTCCGGCCTCCTCTCGTCCGTTAGGAGGTGGTGAGGTTACCGGACTTTGTAGATGTTTCATAGACGTAGCTCTGATGGGTGTATATTTAGATTAGTTAGACTCAGAGTGATTGTTTCATTCAAAATTCCGTTCAAAGAAAAAGCGACAATATATTGAATGTGTGCATAAAGCGTCACGTAATTTCGTTTGGCTGACAGGAACACAAGCACACGAGATATGCGTACGTACGTAGCCTTTAAAGACTAACTTGAAATTGCTTCACTTTGCTTGCGACTGCTGCGGTTATAAGCCTATTAATTCAATGAGTTAGAATAAAGTATGGCGTTTATATTTTGACTGCGTAGGACAGTGTTAGGATGCGTTTCCATCAAGGCGGAGGCGGCCGAAAACCGACCAATCACATTGGTTCAAATCCACAACCGGCCAACTTCTTTCATTTGGATTTATCGAATCTTACGTGTCTTCACTCGTCTCCACTTTGATGTAAACCGAGCCTTAGACTGTATTGTCTGTTTGAATAGATTAGTTAAGATTTAGGTACTAAAATATATGGGTGGATGTAGAAATCATTTCATATTAATCTTAGCA
Source organism: Ochropleura plecta (assembly GCA_905475445.1). NCBI lineage: Eukaryota > Metazoa > Arthropoda > Insecta > Lepidoptera > Noctuidae > Ochropleura > Ochropleura plecta. The sequence goes on along the minus strand of FR997731.1, from coordinate 10,427,685 downwards.
TCGCACTTTATCCATCTTTTCGTATTATTTTGTTACTAACGCTTTGTTTGCACTGCTATTTTGTTTGTTTTTTTTTACACTTCATATTGTTTCGTATGTGCTTGTGCAATTGGTGATTGATTTACTTATAAGTAGATGTGTTTCAAATGTGTAGAAAGTATGAAAAAGAAAAAAATGTAATCCCCTTTACCAAGAGAATTTTAATGTAAATTAAACTTTTGTTTTGGATCTGAACAAATATTTGCATTTATTCTGCTTTTATTTGACTTACTCCACTTAACTAATATTTTCCTTGGACGTATATCAAAATAGAGCCGCTGATATGTCGGAAGAGATAACGAAGCGTCGTCCGACGCGGTACATGGCACCTGACTGCGGCGTCAGGCCTTACTCCAGGTTACACGCAGAAGGATACAAGATGCTCTCAGAGTTGGAGAAGGTTTGTAACCCATGACGTTGACGTACGTTTCAGTTATTTTCCCTCTGATAAGAACAACCCAAAAGCAATGCTTATCTAATAAAAATAAAGATCACTTTAAATATGGGAGTAAACACAAATTAAATCAAACAAATGCTTTACAAATAATTTTAAATGACGACCGGCAGCGGAAAAGGAAAAAAGAAGAATAATACTATATTTTAAACGTTTGTTATGCATATGTCATTTTACACGCAATGAAAAATTTAATTTCTTTTTCATAGTACCTATGTTAATAAGAACAATGTTACTACTGCAGTTTCTCGAAGAAGTTCACAAAAAATAAATATCAAATCCTATTCAAAGCGATTTCCGTTGAAAGTTCTCTTCCAAATAAGTAGGGCCAAGTGTAGGAAGGTAATGATAAAAATTTATTTTATTAATGTTTAATCTTTAACAGGGAAAGTTCGTCAGCACGGACAATTACGAGGCTCACGTTTGGGTGATCCGCAGTAAAGAAGTGGTCCTGTGCACAGACAAGCGGATGCTATACATTGAGAAGAATAATGTGTTCGGCGGATGGCAGGTATGGGGCGTACTCCTTATAGGCATAACATGAAGAAGAACCGGAACTATTTGTGCTGCCTTCGATTTCAAACAAACAAAACATTCTGGAACGGAAGAATACAGGGTGTAAACGATAAATCCCTTCATAAATCCGTCAAACCAAGCATTCTCCATATCAAGCTAAGTAACTCAACGTAAAAATTATTGCTAGGAACCGATTTTTTTTTGAATTGGGAAATCCGGTTTTATAGTAGAACATAATATTACGCACTCAGGCCACCGTGCTTGAATAGTACGGGGGCCGTAGAGGTATTTTAAGTAAAGTTATAACATTAAATTAAGTTATTCGACGGTACGGTTGGCGCAGTGGCAGAGTGATCGATTGCTGCGCTGCGTGTCGCGGGTTCGATTCCCGCACGGAACAAATATTTGTATGACCTGCAGATAATTGTTTCGGTTCTGGCTGTTTGTGTATGTGAGTTTAAATGATTGTAAACGCACCTACGATACAGGAGAAATTCCTACTGAGGGGCAAGGTGTTTTTTTACGAAAAAAAAAGATTAAACTACTTATTTCATTTAGAAAAATATACAACTTGTGAGAAAATTGGAACTTAGACGAGGCCCTTCTAGAACAAAAAAAATATAAATATAGCAAGGAGAATAAGTGCTTTTCGGATTCGTTAAGGGTACCTGTACAACCTTCATATAATCTCATTATCACAATTATTGTAAACCTGTGACATTTAAACAGTCACAGTTACCTTTTATCCACTTATTGTCTTTCATAATGTAACACGAGCGTAAAAAATGTTGCTAGCATTTTCTTGATAATAAAAGTAAGTACAAAAAATACTACGTCATCTTTTTCACTAAAATTGCTATCGGAAGGCGAGGGGTCATGTATAATTTATAGGAAACTGTCGTGCCTCATTGCGGCGGTAGTACATTCCTATATCTTGTAAATATTTATGAATATGATACGGCAACGTATTTTTGAAAACATGTGTTCTGGTCCAGCCCGGAAAAAGTAACAATAAAAACACGGGTTCTGTTTGATTTCTTTTAAATATTAACGATAAATCTGATTCCGCCAATAAGCCTGACATAGTGGTGATAGACCGATCAGCGCGCCGCGTAATGATAATCGATGTTACCATCCCACATGACGAGAACCTCGTGAAAGCTGAGAAAGAAAAACAACTAAAATATCTTGACTTGGCACACGAGGTTTTTGACATGTGGAATGTGAACTCGGCTATCATTGTGCCGATTGTCGTAACGGCCAATGGCTTTATTGCCAAGAGCCTCGACGAACATCTTTCGAAGCTCTCCTTAGGTGGTTGGATCAAGGGCCTGATTCAGAAGGCAGTACTCTTCGATACGGCCCGCATTGTGAGGAAGTTCCTGTCTCTGGAGCCCTAACCACCGGTAGCTTGGACCCTGCTCCCGTTACCGGCGGAAACCTATTTTATATTTTTAAATGTTTATTTTTTTAATTTATTTTCTAAGAAATATTTAAAAATGTAATTTTAAGATGCGAAGTAAATAAAGGAAACAATAATCTGATTCCAAACATTTTCATCGAATACATACTGTAATTTATTTTATCTTAAATAACCACATCTGTTAAGGTTTTAGGAACAATAATCATAGTAACCAAAGAATATTGGAACAAAACAGATCCTTTTGGCTGCACCAGTAAGCGAGAGGTCACACTTACCGATGCGAATCGGTTTGAGTCGGTCAGAAGAGCTTTATGTTTTTTCTTCAGTTCCTTGTTGAAGTATGGTCACTCCATGAAGGGTTTTCAAAAATAATTATATACATTCAGATAATCATGGTTCAAACTTTTTTGTTTTTTTGGAGCACAGTAAACAGTTCCATTTTTTTTTAAATTACAAGGAAATAGCCCGTTAAAATTTACGGGTGACGTCACTAGTTGCGAAAAACTGCAGCAACGCGTGACTTTTCACGTAACTTTAATGGGCTATATCTTTGTAATTTTTGGTCCAATTTACAAATAAAAAAATACGTGTCCCTTATTTTTGAATAATCTAAAAGACGGACTAATAAAAAAAAATAGGAAACTACCCTATTATTCCTTTAATAATAAAAATTACTCATCACAATTACTCAGATAATAATTGTGATCATTCATATAATCATTATAATACTTTATCGCAACAGATCTTATGGGCATACCTATGGACGGAGCTCCCAGAAGTGCCAACAGCCGTGAACAAGGGCGTGTACGTGCCGACGGCCAAGAAAAAGGTGCTCGGCATGTTCCCCACGTCGGGTTCCGGCAAGGTGATATTCCTCTACGACGAGCAGCAGAAGAAGTACCTGCTCGCACAGTGCCAGCGCCTCATGCAGCTGCGTTGACATGAGGCAGTAGAAAGGATGCAGCCCACCGAGTGGTTGGCACAGTTCTTTCTACTTATATTTGATTTCCGCACCGCATTGCTTACTACAGCCTATCACTTTAATATGCACCACCTCGCCCCTAAAGGCTTTCGCTGAACTCTTCTTCGCTGTGCGCAGTGCTTGATATGGACAACTTATTATATTTAGTGTATCGTGTTTATCTGTTTTGAGAACCGTGTGCTTGTTATATTTTTATAATACCTTTTTTACGTGATGATATTGTCTATGTATTGGGTATGCCGAGTACAATTATGGAATTGAATAACGTGGTTATGACAATTTGTGTGTGTAGTTACTAGTTTTGATTGTTTTTTTTACATATTTTTACCTTTTAATAATTACCATCTTTGTATAGAGACCTTGTAAATTACCCTAAAATATCGTTAAAGAGAATTGATACTCCTGTAACGGCCGACTAGCTGGCTATTTGTGTAGCTCCGTAGATGGACTAGCTCCGTACTAGACAAATGACAAAACGTATCAAAATCAATGCAAACTATATTATATTAAACATTTCCCTTTTTGCTGGAACCAATCTTTGAACGTTTTTTCAAGTATATTAAAATATATCGCTATGCATTTACCTATTTAAGATTAATATTCTGTAAGTTGTTACAAGATTTCAGTCTTCCTTTATGTATTACTGATTTACCGACGTGTCGTTGAGTTTATTATACCGTTGGTACTTTATGATATTTAATGTTTACCGAGAGAGAAAATTAACATGTAGGCAATCAACTCGAATAACTAATTATAACAACTTTTTTTGAAATACTCAATGAGAGAGTCTCTTGATGGAGACTTGAAATGTTCGAATATTTATTCGTTATGTTATATACTTATAGACTATGGAACGTTATTCACAATATGTTGTTATTGTAAGTTTAATATTACGGAGACAAAATCAGTGAAGTTCTTCTATTAATTCCTTATCATGTTTTCTTACCGAAGCCTAATAGTACAAAGAAATATTACGTTCAAAGTTGATTTTTTAATACATTGCATTATTGGTAATGTGAGAGCAAAGCAAAGCCGGCATCGCTTACATGGCTGTAGCTTTCCGTATCAGTGCCTTAAGATCGATGTTTAGAAAGCTGAAGTTTTCTTTGCTCTTTAACTTTTTATTAATGATTGTTTTAAGTTTCACTATTTTCAAATAGTGTTTATACGAAAACTAAGTTATGTTAGGTTGAGTGCACAATCAAAATATTTATATTTGCTTCGCCATTGTGTGCTAGCCTCACCAGTGGCTTCGAGATGTAAAATTTTCTTATTTTTTTATTATGTTTATTTGTTGAAACGTTTATGCGTAACTATGTTTAATTAGGTCGAAAGTCGAGTTTGTTTTTATTGCCTGTTGCACAATTTACTTATTTCGATTTGTTTTGTCTTCTTCAAGCTTGTGTAAGAGCATTTTAAATACAAATATATTATACAGAATCAGTGTTTTCTTTTTAATATATCCCTAGTTATTAACTTCCTGAAAAGAAGAGTACAATTCTGTCGTGTTAGTTGAATGACATTGAACGCGCGGGGGATACAATATCATGAACCATTTCACCAACAAGGCCCCCTGGCTTGTCTTTCAAATGGCTCAAGATATTGTATTGAAAAAACTAGATGGTGGTGTTAGTTAGGATTTTGGACCAATACATGTACCCTACATTTTATATCTGCTAAAACAACATAAAAATCTACCAAAAAAGCCTTATTTTAAACAGAGAAAGCATGAACATGATCACCACGGTTGCTCAAGACAGGCGATTTCAGACTTATATCCTTACTAATATTATAAAACCGAAATTGAGTTTAGTTTGTTTGTTACGGCTTCACGCCTAAATGGCCAAACTGATTTTGATGAATTTTGGTACAGAGATAGTTGGGACCCTGGAAACGGACATAGGCTAACAAAAATGAGAAAAGGTGGAGAAAGAGGGAAGGAAAGGAGAGAAAGATATTTTTTTTATCATCACGCGGGTTAAAGTTAGCCTTAGCCCAAAGCAACAATGCGACGCGGACGAAGTCGCGGGCGGAAGCTAGTTAATTATAAGTTCAGGTTTCCTCACAATGTTTTTTTTTCACCGATTTTGTGTGATGAACTTGTGTGCGTTCGCGCAGCGGAATGTTGTTGAATTTAAAGATTTTAATTATGCACATATTTAGTGTATGACGTCGTATAATTGTGTATGGTAAAAAAAAATTGTGCACGCAGCCATTGTGGAAAAATTCACCAAAAACTGATTCCGCTGGGCCAACGTTGTCCTGGCGGAACTTTTTTTGATTTATAGACTTTAGAAGAAAAGTGATGAGTCTAAAAATTAGTGTGTGTATTCATTCAACTATTCACATGCAAAATTTCATGTCATTAATCACAATTATAATAGGGGTACTGACGAAGCATCCAAAACCTACATAACCCGACCAAGTTCGGATGGCTACAAAAAAGCGGCCGTGCAATAGGTATATTTAGGTAACATCCCATTTACAATACCGGTAGTGAATTGGTATAAGTGATTATTCGATATAATTTATAGGTCATTTTTGTACACCTACTTTTTTAAATGTATTTGACTATAACAGAAAGTAGGTACTATTTACGTAGGTACTTTATTTAAGTATGCGCTTGAGACTTGAGATGGAATCTATATATATTGTTTAAGACAAATAAAATTTATACAGCTAATTTCTATTGAAGATTTCACGGAACAGTCTAGTTATGTGATGTGATTTTAATTTTTATTGAAGCTCGAAATACACTCCCGGACTCCTAAATCGAGCCACCTAGCATAATGATTTAGTAACGTCCATAACTTAAAAAAATTGTATGAATGATCAAAAAGTTTTTATGCAATTTTGTAGCTGGCATATTTGTCGCCTAGTTGAAATGCAATTGGTTCTAAATTTAAATTGGTAATCTCGAAAAACAAATGAAGAGCTGTAGTTGTTGTTGTGTTCAGGAAACCTGAACAATACAGAAACTGTAAATTAAGAGCTTCGACTATTGATTTTTTCGTATCTACGGGTTGAAAAAGTTCCTCAATTGCTTTTGGCAATTTTTTTATCGTTTCTGGTTTGAAATTATGGATACTTCGCCTGAAGTAGCGGCTCAAGCTGTGGCTCTTCTTCAGTCCGGTTTAAGCCAGAGAAACGTGAGTACGCAACTCCACAAAAGCCGATCCGCTGTTCAAAGAGTGTACCACAGGTTCTTAGAGACTGGGGGATATGTTCGTCGTTTACGTGGACCACGACTTCGGGTAACAACAGAACGACAGGATCGATTTATGGTTACGACCAGTTTGAGAAATCGTCACCTCACTTCAGTCCAGATCCAGGAACAACTAAGACCTAATAAGCGTATTTTACGTTTATATTTTTATCTTTTAAGCCCTACGATTTTTTCTAAATCTGTTTTTTAAACAAATTCAAAACAATGTACCTATGTAAAAATCTACACCTCTTTATGTAAGCGCTTTATATGAAAACTAGCTAATGGGCAAACATTCGCGTAGCGGAAACTTGAATTTCTCCGAAGTTTATGCATGCACTAATTTTATTCATACATAGGTACACAATTACACACTAATTTTTAGACTCATCACTTTTCTTCTAAAGTCTATAAATCAAAAAAAGTTCCGCCAGGACAACGTTCGCCCAGCGGAATCAGTTTTTGGTGAATTTCTCCACAATGGCTGCGTGCACAATTTTTTTTTTACCATACATAAATTACACGACGTCATACACTAAATATCTGCATAATTAAAATCTTTAAATTCAACAACATTCCGCTGATGATGATTTGACTACACATACAAACACAACTACATATTACACAACTTTCGCCTTAATAATATTAGTGTGATGACCGTTTTGTCGAGGTTATTGGGAAACAAGCGTAGCAAATACCAACGTGGTTTGATGTATGCGTTCGATATAGGCCAAAACCGACAAATTCATCACAGTTTCAAGTGATAAAACAAATGTTCGGGCAATATTTGAGTCATAAATCAAAACTGCTAACAAAACGGCCGTGGGAAGCTATGCTTAGGGACGAATATTCAGTTAGAAATAAAAATCCAAACGTATGTATAGATTTTATAAAATAAATAAGTTTGTCCGGGCTTAAGTGTACTCGAAAAGCTTCCATTTTATACAAAATGAAGGCTATTCGACAACACTGAAGCCCGGATTTAACCGCGGATAAGAGAGGAAAGAAGCTTAGCAGCTAGGCTGTATCTACCGAAGCTGTGCGAAGATGCGTACTGACTAGATCGGAGCAGAGATGTGTACAGTGTACTACGTTTACCGGACGCCGCTTACGAATTTTCTCATCTCCGCTATGCGCTGCTACCTGCTTCTTTGCCGAGTGTGGAGGCTGCCAACAACCATTTCCACTCAAGCTAAGTAGTGACGAGAAATGCAAATAACGAAATTCTAGTGGTGGTTTACAACACATGTAGTTTGAGCCTTATGCCCGTTTTCACTTACAGTAGGCGACACTTAAATGAACACTTGTTCGTTATAATTGCCAATTAAACTCATAGATATCACACATTCAGCTACTAAGTATTCTACTCTTTGGTATTCAGGTATCTATGTACAGACAGGCTAGCAGGTCAAGCTACCCGAAACTGTCAAATTTTCCCAATGAACCTTGAACCTAATACTTTAGAAATAAAGTTGAAAATCTATCAAAGAAATCTGACAGATTGTAGTAGCTTGATGTGCGCCTGCACATCGTTACGTACATATGTGCGTCTGTACATATGTACGTAACTGTCACAGGATGTCACTTTGAACATTTAATCGCCCCTGCAATCGCAACTGATTAGGTACAGACCAAGCTATTTTGACCAACTTCAAAAAAGGAAGAGATTATGTTTGATCGAATTTTTGCGATGATCTGCTAATATATTGTAGTAACAACAGAAAATAACAGTCGTAACAAAATTGAGTGAGATATCATCATACCATAACTAAAAATGCTGAAATAAAAAATTTGAATGCAAAATATAAACCACTTTAAAAAAAAATACTATTCTTCCGGAAGTCGTTGACAAAAAAGGCAACGAAACAAACAAAACTCTAGCGTACTTTCAGAAGTAGTTATTAAGCTATTGCATAGCTTCTATCGCGGGCCTTGAGCGCGGGGACCGAATCCAGAAATTCCGTAACGAAGAAAAACATGACGCTCCCCACTCCGACGGGCACGGAGGTGTGGCTTGTCTAGCGTCGTTTACACAATACGGTCAGTTATTTCAATCCCGATTCTAATGTTCTAATAGCGTGTTTGGTAGAGAATCGGATAGTCAATCGACATTACGCTGGATCAAACCCAAGGTCTTATTTTTCTTTTTGAGACTTCTTTGGGGCCGTTCAAGTATTACGTAAGCAGATTTATTACAATTATTTACCCCCCCATCCCCCTTGTCAGCAAAAGTAAGCAAAGCTCTTACCCCCTCCCCCCATGCTTACGTAAACATTTTCAATTACTGTATTGTTTTTTTTTAAATATTATAATAATTATAATTTTAAAAATAAGAAAATAGATTTAGGATAGAGATTAGATTTTATTGATACGGTATTCAACATAGAGTAAGGGACAAAAATATTATAATTTTACAAACATTATTTGCGGGAATCCCCGAAAATGCGTTTTGTTTTCAAGCTAAGACAATGTGAGGGTTGCCATTCGGTAAAAAAGTAAATAACTACCGATGACGTAATCATCATCTAAACTCCCCTACCCCCCATGTCATCCGAAATAAGCAAAGCAAAGACCCCCCCGCCCTCTCATAGTGCTTACGTAATACTTGAACGGCCCCTTTTCATTGGAAGTACTTTTTAAATAATATTATATTTAGTTTTTTATTTTTTTATTTATTGTCTAAGTTGATAAACAAATGTTTCTTTTTGCGACTTCTTTTCATTGGAAGTACTTTATAATATTTTATTTAGATTGTTTTTATTTATTGCATAAGTTGATAAAAAATGCTATGCAATAGCTTTACCGCGGCAGTCCCCGAGTGCCACACGTATTTTTTTTCACTTTTTTTCTGGAAAGAAAGGTTTTATTCTCTTGGTACATTCTGCGTATTGGCGTTAACACAATAAAACATGAGGTATGATCCCGAATCAATTAAAAGATAAACATAGCTGTACTTCGTTCAAAAATAGCACTAACATATACTTATTTTTAGAAGCAGAGCAGACCATTTTATATTTCCTCAACCCCTGTGACCATAAAACTCTGTAGTTATCCTAATGAGTAGGTATGAGCATTTAAGTAATATCATACACCGTCGACGTAGGCAGGTACATATCTACATGATTAATGAACCAGTTCAAAACACAGCTAACTCAATTTTATCACTATGATTAATATGTAAAATTTCATTATAAACTCGATTCAAACGTGTTACAATCAAACTGAGTAATAATAAAGGACTTTATATTCAAACAATAAAACGGATATTCAAACGACGCTTGTTACGTCTACAGCATAATGACATCTTCACTTTACGGACGCTAAAATTTAGGAGATACCCGTTTAACTTATATTACTGTTTGAATCGAACGCTTGGATGAAGAGTTTGGGCGTAAGAAGACCTAAACGTTTTATTATATGACGTCATAGGAGTTACGACCTTGTTATGGTTTGTTTACGACAAAAAGTGAATTTTTACTAACTTCTTACTAGTACTGAAATTAAAAAAACAAAACGAATGTTTGTATTCCTCAAATGGTAGGGAGTTATCCTTATTAATATAATCTAATATATAAAATTTCCGTGTCACAATGTTAGTTACCGTAGGTACTCCTCCGAAACGGCTCGACCGATTCTTATGAAATTTTGGGTACATATTGGGTAGGTCTGAGAATCGGCTAACATCTATTTTTCATACCTAAACCTCAGCGGGTGAAACCGCTGGGCACAGCTAGTAATATTATAAAAGCGAAAGTGAGTTTATTTGTTTGTTACGTCTTCACGCTTAAATGGCTAAACCGAGATAGTTGAGACCCTGGAGACGGACATAGGCAATATTTTTTTTTAAAGGGAGAAAAAGGGAAGAGAAAGACATTTTTTTTCGAACATCACGCGGGTTAAAGTTAGCGTTAGCTCAAAGTAGCTATGCCACGAGGACGAAGTCGGGGGTGGAAGTTAGTACTCTATATTCATGCATCTATCACTGCACTCACTCCACAATTGGTCCTATTTATGCAAACAGGAACTAATCCAAATGACCTGACAATTTAATGTTTTAGTCTGTCAAAATTGTCAGATAATTTTGATCTCTTGGTTAGAAAGTGCATTTTAGCTTTCCGTATTTCTCCCTGTACCAAAATTCATCAAAACCGGTTTTGCCATTTAGGCATGAAGACGTAACGAACAAACTCACTTTCGCTTTTATAATATTAGTAAGGATTTCTTTTTCGTGTGGTTAGTGCTTAACCTGGTGTCAGAGTTTTCATGCTATCCATCCATAGGCCTCTTTGGTTGAACTTACACGAACCCTTTAAGAAGCCGTCAACCAGGTATTCTGTAAATCAAACTAAAAATAAATACGCATAAAAATTGTCGACAAAAACTTTTTTTTGGGGAGAAAAAACATTTTTCACGGTAAAACAATATTCTGATGGATGCATTGAATAGTAAGTACGGGGTTCGAGGAGGTACTTATTTAAATTAAAGTTATAACCTAACTTACCTTTTTGTTATAATAATAAAAATTTGGATTTAAAAAAATCATGTGTGAATGTGTCGGAACTTTGAACTCCAATATCTCCGTAAATGATAAATGATGTTTATTTTGCAAGTAGGTTTTACACGTCTGTTTTAAAAAAAAACTAGATGAGGTCGGTGTTTCGTACCCGACTACTCTGAGAAGAAACAACAAACTCAGAGGTCATCGTCTCTTTTAAGGTCCTTGGACAACTTACATGAGGACTATGCAGATTAGTGTCTAAAATAGTCTTTTTAAGAAAGCACCACACAAATTGAGTGGACCTATCCAGTCAGTGCAAGCATTTGTCAGTTATCGTGTAGCTCGACTTATAACTCAAGGAGCTCAACGACACGACGACCAATACCAAAAAAGGACACGTGACTAGAAGGTTCCCAGGTTTGGTTAATTGTAGGTACATCTACACCCATTAGTCTCTAAGTTAGATTTTTATATTAGGTACCTACTTATGTAATACCTCGTAACATAGTGTGGTAGCTAAACAAAGCACGTGGGTAGATGTAGTAAAGTATAAGCATGGCAAGTAAAGAAGTCTATGAATGAAAAGGAAGTAGGTACCTTCCTAGCTACGTAGGTAGCCGTACGTCATTAACGGTGTCTAAAGCTAGCAGCTGAAGCTTTCCTAATAAAAGGGATCTCTTTGTGTCGTCTCTTTTGAGAACGTGGAGATGTATGTGGGTTGAAAGATCCTATAATGACGAAAGTGGTTTAAATAAAACAGTAAGTAAGGGGATGGAAGTTTGATCTCCTGGAAAATAAATCTGTATGCCTAGAAAATTGTACCAATAGCTACCTAGTTTGTATTTGTTGTACCATTAAGTATACCTAACTAATTAAACCTAGAATATCAGAAACATATATCTATAAAGTTTTGCACCAACCATAAAGTATAAAATTAAACAAAGAAAAGTCATCGTAGCCAGGTGCATTTTCTTTGACTTTCTTAAATAATAAACAGCAAAAAAATATAGAGATTCTTTGCAAAACTAGTTACGTCTAATGCAAAAATATTCTCCGTGTCCCGTAAACATGCAGAATCAAACAGATATAGCGGGCTTAGAGCTTAGCTAGAAAATGCAAAACAAAACATTTCCACTAGAAAGTGTAGAAAGAGGACAGTGAACTAGTATAGTTAGCGTGGAAATAACAGTAACATCGGAGTTAACCCCATGCATTCGTGTTCGAATAGGGTTACCATTTCAAAGTTCTAAGAAATGAATTAGACTTATAGCTAAAAATAGAGTTCCTTGTACATTTTTCACTTTATTAAACATTTTCCTCTTAAGTCCTGTCAAAGTCTGGAGGATTTGTGAACAAAAAAAAATATCGAAATAATTTTAATGGATGGCAACCCTATTTACAGGAAACTCCTGCATGCAAACTTTAATCTTAATTTAATCCGGGTGTCTTGGCACAGGAGTATGCAGGAACATTGATGAACTTTATACAAATGTCATTTTGTTTTAATTGGAGTTCAAATGCTGTTCCTATTAGTTTCATGGTTATTACTCCCCGCTGCTAAAGTTAACTTATATATAGCATTTTGTAAAGTCATTAATTAAGATTTATTGAGATTGAGGTAATAACAATATGCTCCGATATTCACTAACACAAGGCGACACCTAAACGAATGCCTAAATAAACTTTCGGAATTAATACGCTCTCGGCTCAGGACTGAATACTGTACGCATTTAGTGATAAATGATGTTTATTTTGCAAGTGGGTTTTTACAAACACTATTGCACCTCATTTTTTCCGACCCTGACCCGACTACTCTGAGAAGAAACAGCCGCTACAAACTCAGAAGTCAGTCTCTTTTAAGGTCCAGACAAAAATCTTGGTCAATTTACATGAGGACTATGATTAAGATTACTAAGACTAGTGACTAAGATTAGTGTCTGAAATGGTCTTTTTAAGAAAGCACCACACAGATTGAGTGGACCTGTCCAGTCAGTGCAAGCAGTTGTCAGTTTTAGTGTAGTTCGACTCATAACTCAGGGAGCTCAACTACACGACGAACAATACGATAATCGTCAAAAACAAACTAATAATACCAAAGTAATGATCCACATGATCCTCATACTCACAATAAAGTATGTGTGAAAGTGAAAGCGTGTATAATAAGTAGGTACTAAAACTTAGAGGATTTGAAGCATGCTTGACTTCGCAGTTAGGAATTATTGCTGCAAATCATGTGCCGCATTATGAAGATTATTTCCATCAACCAGTTGATCAATCGAAAATTCTGTATTAGGCTGCTACTAAAAAATTCCTAATGGGAAAACTCTATGACGCATTTCCTAAACGGTTTTTACAACCTACGCCATGGTCGCACTTGTGACGTGCCGCTACCGAGAAAAGTAACTACTAACATTATTCCTATTACTTATAAAGCAGTTCTAAAGAATTTTCATTCATTATAATTATGTTCAGATGACCGGGACACCGGGGTATTCAAGACAAAAAAGCAGTATTTAATTAATTTTGTCGTTGCACAAAGGGCACAGGGAGGAACTTGGTCATTTCTATTTACACAGAGAATAATAATTATTATTATCCTGCAGTTTTCCGTTGGCACTTGATATTTAAAAAAACTAGACTTGACAATCACCTAGTTTATTTTTGGAACAATACTTTTTTTAACTCTTTCATTTCCTTGATTACTCATATCAATTGACCTTTAGCATTACTTATAGGTACCTAAATAGCTGGTTGCTGTGTACTTACTTTTACGATGGTACATATTCAAACATTGGGCATTATTTTCAGCTTGAACAGATATTCAAGCTAAATCCAACTTCACCGATGAATAATCTGCAAAAAATATAGTAAGTGTACAGGTTACACTATTAGGGTGTTAGGTATGTTAAATTAAACAACAGTCTGTCTCCAATGAGCACGTCTTACTAGCACGGCGGACCAGAAGCGAGTGAACCAGGGGCTTCAAACTTAGTACAAAAAACTGGGGACAGCAAAGGATACAATGATACAAAATGACGAAGTCTGACGTAGTCCCTGTTCAAAATGAGTTTTAATGTATTTTTAAATTTGTCGGGTTACATTGTGACGTAGACCAATGATGTTCTCCACATAAATAATAGATGGCAGTTTGGTCTTCATTTTCCCTGCAATCCTAATAGATGGCGCTAGAGAAAAACTAATGATATTGAATTATTATTTTTTTAAATTGTGTACTTAAAGTTTCATATAAATTACATACCACATTTTTAACAAGTTTTTGTGTAAGTTTAGCAAATTTTAAATAAGCATTCCATTTTTTTTTCAATAAACAGGTGAACCGGTAACCTGGTCACACTAACATACCTCCTAAATAAAATTGTACTCTGTGCACACACAAATGAATGTCTGCTGATAGCTCGCTTGCGCCGGTTATTTTGCGATATTTTGTTTGTGATCTCCTTTTTGTGTTTCTTTGTGAATTTCTCGTCGAGTTGAGCTTACGTTCCTCCGAGTAATCCATAATTGTGAACAGAGAAGGTTTTTTGTGATTAATTGAGACAGGACTCTTGTGGGTGAAGTTAGTAGATACCATGTCTTCGGGCAGATACTGCTGCGTCCCAGGGTGTAAGGAGAGTGGAGGTATGTCAGACCAGATATATATGGCTATTTATTTATTTAACACAAGCTTTTTCACTTCTTGCAGCGGCTTGGTCCGCGTGAAAATATAAGTACATTATTTCACCTATGTCATTCAGTGATACTGATACAGTAGCATTCTACCATTGAAAGAATTTGTGAAATCGGTCCAGCAACAAGTTTATGAGTTCGTTAATCACAAACAAATACAAATCAAACAAAATGTACTATGAAATTTAAGCAATATACTTGAAGGAAATTTTATTTTTCTCAAGCCCCTTTTTGACTTGAGGCCAGCCACTGCCTATCATGTTTTTTTTATGAGTCCATGTAGCCAATGTTTTTATTGCAAGTTTACCAACTTTGCAATAAGATGATATCTTGACAATGCAGCTAATGTTATGTTTGTGAATTTTATTGTTTTTCAATATTAAAACTTCATTATTTATTTAAGGTATGCATCAAGTACTTCATGGGTTCCCGAATCCTGTATTTGATAGAGAACGCTTCAATACTTGGCTGTATGCAATCGGCAGTCCTGAACTCTTGGGTTTGAAGAATGAACAAATATTGAACCGCAGAGTGTGTCGTGCTCACTTTGAGGAAAAATATTTGTGCCGTAATAACAGAATCAGTAATATTGCTGTGCCAACATTGAAAATGCCATGTAAGTATATAATCACTACATATTGCAAAATACTTTTTGTATATACATCCCAGTTTACACACCCCCAGTGCGACATTGTCATATATGCATATATGCAACTTGTCAGGAGAAGCATTTAAGAATCTGATATCATAAAAAATCTTAAATATAAAATTCTTGTGTCACAATGTTAGTTATCTTACTCCTCCGAAACAGCTTTGCCGATTTTTACCAAATTATATGCACAGTAGGTCTGAGAATTCGCTACTATCTATTTTTCATACCCCTAAGTGATAAGGGTTGTTCACCCTTAACATTTTTAACGGGAGTAAAACCACACAAGAACTTATATTACAAAGTCCTAATATTGTAAAAAAAGATACTATAAGAAAACATTCCAACATTCTAATTTTGCGTAAACAACAGTGTCCCACAGGCTAGTGTTATGATAAAATTTACATTAATGCCTATGTAATTTATTGTTCTATTCAAATAATATGTATGTAATTTTTTTCAGCATTATTGTCTCGGACTTCATTAATGAATACCAACAGACAGCCTTTGCAGCAAATTCAGAACCTACCGTCAACATCATCAGGTAAATATAAATGACACCAATTCTTCTCATGCTTGAGGTTGCAGGTTCCACACCTAGCAAATACTAATATGATTTTTTCAATTTGTCTATTACTTTTCCAAGTTTATCTAGGACATTGATGACATCATAAAGTATAAAATTATGTAAAGCTGTTGGTTCCTGTTGTCAATCGTAAGACTTTGACAGTTGTTACATGTAGTCAGAAGCCAGAAAGTCGGACTAGGTTGTGGAGGTCTGGTAGACAGTTGCTCCAATGTAAAGAGTCATAGTTGATTTATTTCACTTCATAGCATCTAAAACTTACATATGATTTTTTATTAAGATTAAGAAATTGCATATTTAGTGGCTATTCAAATGACAAAAATTTAATTACATAATTATTATAATTGATGCCTAAATAATTTGAAGTTCTATTTATATTTGTTTTTTTTTCAGCACCATTGACTCCTCCATCAACCACTAGCCTACAACAACAAAATCTGGGCCTACCATCACCCTCAGGTAATTATAATTTAATTAAATCCCTGAATGAGTCCACTCCATTCTGCAAGCAATAGCTATGAAAATGTTTATGATTATACTTCATTTTCAAGGACACAGCAAGAAGTTAATTTACTTATTGTTGATGAGTAAGTAACTAATAAAGTTTTGTTCAATTCAACATAAACTGTGGGAACAATGTTTTTTTGTATTTATGTCTGAAAATAAAATGTAATGGACTTAGTTTGTTTAAAAAATTAGCACAACTTACATTTAGTTAAATCCATACAATAATGTCTTTCAGATCCCCGGGCTATGCACGAAAATGTTTCTATTTTACATACTCCAGACATTGAAAACCTACCAAAACTGGGTAAGTCGAATTTATTTGGTTATTTCAATAACTGTCCAACAAGACATATGCCTGAGTAATTATTTAAGTATTATATATCTAATGACAGTAAATGTTTGAAAACTTTTATAATGGCTCTATCGGTTTTAATAATATTTTGTATTTAAGTTCATCTATATAGGGTGACTGGTAATTAGTGTACGATACCGTGATTGTGCTCATGAGGACAAAGAATTTTTATACATGTTTAAGTATCATACGCTAATAACGAGTCACCCTATGTGCATTTCTTGAAAAAATGCACAAAAAAGAAATTAATGAATCTCAGTCACCCAGGTACTTTATCGGGTAGGTCCTATTTGGTAACTGTCCCATTTTGTTATGCTACAATATGTTCATTGGGTATTATGTAGATATTACGTAGTCACCACGCTTTAAAGTGTGGTTAGACTAATAAGTTTGGGTTCTTCCAACAAATTATTGTATTTATTGCAATTGTTGATTACAAATTGTGTTTGTTCAAGTTTACATTTATATATTTTTCCCTTTATATTAGATTGGCGCCACATACACAAAGTTTTAACTTCGTACTATTATTAATTTCAGATCTCACAGCTACAATGCAAGAAGCTGCTTTACCAAGTACTTCAGAAACTAATGTGCATCTTAATCTAGGTAAGTTATGCAAATCTGATCTTGTGTATAACTAAAAAAAAAATTTTGAATAAATATATTAACATGTTTTTATTTCTATTTTTACAGGAGGAAAAATAATGGTAAAGAAAGCTAAGAATCGAGTATTCTTTACAAATACAGAAAAGGAACTGCACGATAAACTTGTCGCTGCAAGGATTAAGATAAGCAAAATGAAAAATAGAGTCAAAAAACTGTCTGCAAATGTAAAAGCAGCAAAAAAAATTGCATCCAACCCTGCAGTATGCGACATACTAGAAAATTGTACGAGTACAGGAAAATTATTAATTAGTATGCAATGTCGAGAGGACCGCAAAAAAGAAAAGGGGCGACGTTTTACGTTACAAGAAAAAATTGCTTCCTTATCTATTTTCAAGCAAAGTCCCAAAGGATACAGATTTTTGAGAAAAATTTTTATTTTGCCTGCTCAGCAAACCCTTATTAAGTTAGTACAAATTTGCAACATAAAGCCTGGGATTAACAATAATATTTTCTCTCAATTGAAAAATAAAGCTGACAACATGAAAATAGAAGAAAAGCTATGTGTTGTTATGTTTGACGAAGTTTCTTTGAAGAGCAGTCTTGCATATAACGAGAGAAAAGATAAAATCACAGGTCTTGTTGACAATGGACGAGAGAGGAAAACTGAATTTGCAGATCATGCCCAAGTCTTTATGTTACGCGGCCTAATTTATAATTATAAGCAGCCAGTATCATATACATTTGCGTCGAGTGCTACTAAGGGACCTGAATTAGCTCAACAAATTAAGGAAGTGATAAGAGGCTTGCAAGAATCAGGGTTCATAGTTGTTGCTACTATATGTGACCAGGGTACTAATAATAGGCAGGCTCTCAACCTGTTAATTAATGAGACCAGGGGAATTTATTTAAGAAAAGGTGAAGAACCTAGAGAGAATATAATTTTAATAAATGGTCAAGAAATTGTACCACTTTACGACCCCCCACATCTTCTGAAAGGAATTCGAAATAACCTTATGTGTAAAAATTTAGAATTCACCAAAGATGGCGTAACAAAAATAGCAAAATGGTCGCATTTAAAATTACTATTAAAGGAAAACCCTGGTTACAAAGGCTTTAGATTGATTCCAAAATTAACGGAATATCATGTCAACCCTCTGAAAATTAACAAAATGAAGGTTAAATTCGCCTCACAAATATTCAGTCGTACTGTGGCGTCTAATATGGGATACTTGGCAGGTAATGTTTGTTTTATTGTATAACTAGAATATGCTACAAGCGAATGTACCATTCAGGGAAATCTAATATCACACGAAAAGTATCATAATCAGTCATGTTTTGAAAAATTACTTGATGCCATTGTTACTTATTTTAAATCAATTTAAGTAGCATGCAAAAATAAATATAATTCAGAACTTTAGACGATTGACCTGTCTTACAATTGTTTTTTTTTTTTTCAGATAAGAACATACTTCCCGCTGAGTGTAAGGACACTGCTGATTTACTGCTGTTCATGGACAACATCTTTGACTCTGTGAATGGCAGTCGACAGAAAAATAAAAATGCGAAACCCCTACTAGGCCCAGCAACGCCAAACTCGGCACATCACCAAATTTGGATTGAGGGTGTACAAATTTTTAAATCCATGAAATTTATATCGAATGGTAAAAAACAATCGATTCCCTCCGTTACCAATTGGGTGTGGACACTGAATGGAATAAAAACGTTATTAAAAAAACTTAAAAATGAGTATAACGTGTCGTCAGTATGGTTGCGGCATCTTAATCAGGACCCTTTGGAAAATTTCTTTGGGGCGGTGAGAAGCCAAGGGTGTCGCAACACTAATCCCACCTGCGACCAATTTGAATCGGCTTTCGCCACATTATTAATAAATAATATAAGCAGTGTCCACACCCGCGGAAACTGCGAAAAAGACTTTTGTGATGCATTGTACTCTCTCATCATCAACGAAAATGCGAAAACAACGTCGACCTGTTCATCGTTTGATTTTGCAAACATTTTTGAATTTAATTTTATACCTTTAGAGGATAAAGAAAGGGATCCCCGTATTATTGCCCCTCTCCAATACATAAGCGGATATTTTTTGAAAAAAATTAAGTCTAAAATATTTAAAGCTTGCACAGATTGTTGCAACCATTTTATGGAAAAAAATGAAATTGAGTACATAACATATAGGGAATACGCAGGTCGACGATGGCTTTGCACTCCCAGCAAGAAGTTAATAGAGCTGATTTCCAATATGCAAGATTTAATCAATGAGTTAACAAAAGAAAATATTGAAAAATTAAATTTAAAGCTAATCATTAATACAGCTGTTAGTAGTTTTGTAGATTTTAAATTTATAAAATGTATAATTCATAAAGAAAAAGTAATAGATTTTTTAATTAATATTGTTATTAGGTTTATGATGTTTAATTACTGCAAAAATATCAATAAAATATTAGCTGGGAGAAAAGATGTTGATGATGATGAGGACAATTTGCAAGTTAAAGCAAAAAAGTTAAGTGAGTGCTATAAAAAAAACAAATAAACTAGATTTTCATCAAATATGTTGTTTTATTTATATCTTTAGTTCTAGTAGTTAGTAGTAGATAGTGTAATTCACTACAAGAATTGTAAAATACTTGTAGTGAATTACACTATCTACTACTCGTATCAGTCACGTGGTTGAGCAGTGCTGAAAAGCAACCAACAATCTATAGATACACAGTGTAGCTATATATATAATAAAAAAGTTGTCTAACATGGATAACAGATGGCGCTGTAAGTAGTTACCCATATTGACATCGAAGATTGGTCTCTATTTCTATATATTAAAATGTACTCTGTGGAGTGAACGCTCAGTCCATTAATATGACTGAGCGCGCCCCCACCACCGCTCGCCCTACCACTAAGCGTGTCGGTATTTATTATACGCTACATCTACCTTTTACAAAATTTTAAAAATAGCATAATTTCGTATAAATATAATAACATACAAATCAGTTTATTACAAGAATAATCTTCAAATAATTTTAATAATATTCCGTTAAACAATCACTTATTCATTTTCGTCACACACGTTGTTACAGGCGGTATCGCTATTTTCTGAAAGCTTATTATCCTTATTTGGTCAAACTTCCCACTTTCCTTACTATATTTCTGCGCAACCGCTGTCCACTATTTATTCACCAATGTGTGTGTCGTATCCTTGAATGTGGTGGATAACTTGTTTTCTTTATTGTATTCTCAACATATACTTTTTTCCCAATATCTTTCCTAGATTCTGTTGCTTTCCTCTTTCTATCTGCATTTTCTTTTCTTTGCAGAATCTATGTTTTTAGTCAAAATCAAAATATTTTTATGTCACATTGGCCTACATGGGCACTTATAAATAACATTCGAGAAAAAGTGCACGGTTCGGGTTGGTCGTTTCCTATGGAGAAGAACCGGCAAGAAACTCCATAGTCACTCTTTTAAAATCATTTGGTTTTACAATGTGGTTGTTATCTGATTGTTGTATACTTTTATCTTTATAATTGATGTTCAAATTTATTTTATTCCAATTGTTGTTACAAAATTGGACATATTAGGTTTTTCTATGTTGGGTTTAACCTCTCAAGGACCCCCATTATTTAAGATAATTTTTAAGATAAGATAAGATAATTTTTATTTGTGCAAACATAAGTGTACAATAGTTTAGCATGCAAGATGACAATTTATAAATGAGCTGTCACGTTTGGCCTATCAGGCGTACAAATATATAATGTTGTCAAAACTTACAAAACAGTTTAATATGTAGAACATTTAACATGTAGAATTCAATGATAAAATACAATGCAATTCAATTCCAAAATTATAGTATAATCCGATTTAAATCAATATAGCATAATTAAATTCATTCGCAACATAAATTTAACAGTTCATTTAATATCAATAATTTTATCATTTAGGAAGTCGCGTATGTCATAGTATGCTTTCCCTTGTAAGTGTCGTTTTAGCTTTATTTTTAATCTATGGACATTAAGTTCTTTCCACACTTTTGGAAGTTTATTATAAATTATGGGGGCCATACAGAAAATGCTCTTTTATTTACGTCAATTATCCGTCAAGCACCGGCGGGCGGATTCTTATCGTATGTGTAATCTGATTTTAAGACTTGTCTTTACTACAAATACAGTTTTCAATCGATCGAGGTTTGGTGGCACGAATTTGTGCCAGCGGGGCTCAACGGTAATACTTGTTTACTGGCACGTTTTTGTGCCGCTGGGGCTCTAGAGGTTAAAGTTGCTTTTTTTTTCTTAGTTATTACTTTGCTCACATTACTATTGATTTCCTCATATATAGTTTACTTCATTTTTAGGAATGGTTACGGACATATCGTCTGCAAAGACTACGCAAGGATCATCAGTTACTTTTGTCAGGTCATTGATATATATAAAAAGGGTGGGCCTAAAATATTGCCCTGTGGAACGCCTTTGCAATTGTGACCTAATTTGAATTTGGATGTCAGTTCACCTTTTTGGTTTCGCTTATCCAAAGTAATCTCTACAATGTTCACCATCACTGTCCACTTTGGAACGTAGTCTCATTTTCATGGCTACAATGCCCGGGTGGCTTTGGCCACAAGAATGCGCCAATGGATAGCCATGCGTCCAATTTAATGGATAGCCAATGCGTCCAATTTAATAGATAGCCAACGAGTCCAATTTAATGGATAGCCAACGCGTCCAATTTAATGGATAGCCAATTCGTCCAATTTAATGGATATACAATTCGCCCAACTATTGTTCTATATTTCATTCCTGACTAACTTTAGCTCTGAATCTCCCTCACAGGCTTGCCTTTATTCACGCAAAAGTAATTGCTACAGGATGATATTGATCAACTACCAAGTATAAATAATTATCATCATCAAAAGCTTGTGTTTGTGTATCGTGCCAATAAGAGATGATATCCGTATCTTTGCCTAGTTTTAGTCTTAAAAGTTCGCGCAAGGATTCGGTCTTTGTAGCTGAATAAGGGATCCATTTTCCTACATAATTTACTAGCCCTAAGAAGCTTTGTACCTCCCAATTACTGTTGGCACTCGCAACGATTCTATCAGTATCGGGTCATTTAGTTCCCTTCAAAATGGTTGAACGGGGCTGCCGTCATGTTCATGAACGGGCACTGACAGTCGACTATTAGCCGCCACGGTTTTGTTTAAATTAATTCGTTCATTCATCTATTAAACTCTTGTTTTTGCTTTTACTCTGGACGCTCTTAATGTGCTCGTTTTTGTACATCGTTCTCACATGTATGCATAATCTCAACATGAATGATATATCCATGATTTTGTAAAAATATTATGATTTAAAAGAGCGTTCACGGAGCTCTCTGCCCATTCTTCTCCACAGAGATCTGCGCTTTGGAATGGCAACTACAGTATTTAATTTTTCACAAGCTACTATGTCTCGTGATTGGGACTGTAGCACAATCCTTTTTATTTTCATGACATTCAATATGCCTGTAAAGGTCTAATCGTAATAAATGCTTTGAGTTTGACCTCTGCCTAACCCTCCAGAGATTACACGCGTGATTTTATGTCAACTAAAACAGTTTATTGACTAGACAATCAGCCATCTTACTTTACTTTGATAAAAACATAGCCTTCGCTTAGTAATTACCGACGCCATGTTTTCAAAGGAAAATACAATAAACAAAGTACATTTTTAAATTCCCACGACGTTCACATGCCTAACGCATTATTTAAAACGTTAATTCAGTCATTAATTTTCCTTTTTTCTAATGCATGAAAGTTTCAAAATGAATAACGTTAAATTTGTGTATAATTCAGTTTGAACAATCCAGAGCTTTTATTTTAAAGGGTTTTTATTAAGCGCGTTTTGATTCGTTTAGCAGAACATTGTTATCTTTTAAAACCCGTAAGACATTTTTTTGTAAACCTGTGCTATGTTCGGCCTCGTCGCTTCGTTCCATAGTGGGCAAAGGATGCTTTTCCCTAATGATAGCTCGATTGGCTCTCATATCATATGTACACAGATGCGAACATCGCAATCAGTTTTTTTTTTTTTTTTTTTTACTTTGCTACGTTAGTAGCGATCAAGTACAACTCAGGCGCACGCTCGAGTCTAGTGGCGGTAGGTGTATTTCGACGGTTCCTACGTACATAGGTATTTTATTTTTTCCACGTTTTTTTTTTTTGGAAAAACTTATAAATGACCATTTATACGACACTTATTCGTTGTATTTATAATACATGTTATACGTCTTATACGATTTCTAAAACAAGGTAAATAAGTTAAATAAAAATCGTATGTATTAATTATTTCAACTAATAAGTAATTATTTTGTCACAAGTCTGCTACCATAAATAAAATAACATAGCGAGGAAAACTGTTCCACCGTAATACACTAGTACGGGGAACAGAGTGAATCAGTTCTGTGTTAACAACCATCTATAATGAGTACCGACAAAAAGTGTCTACTACCTCTACTGCTTATTTGTAAGTAAGTTGAATTGTGCAAGGTTCTTATTTTGCTTTATTGAATAAAAACAAGTTCAGCATGTAGGCATAGATAATTTATAATGTAAAGCCGATACAACAAAAAAATGCCATTTTCGACAAATGTCCTCATGCACGCAGGGACCGTCGACTTTGTTGTTTTTTTTTTTTTTTTTTAACAATATTTTTTTTTTCTCGACGGAATTACTTCCATTATAGGTACCCTTCCGATTTTCATCGAACTTCCCTTGATCTTATTTCACAAGATCATTTAGGTACTGTTTGGTTACCCAAACTACCTCTTGAAGGAATTATTTCCTTTATAGGTACCGTTCCGATTTTCATCGAACTTCCCTTGATCTTATTTTACAAGACCATTTAGGTACTGTTTGGTTACCCAAACTACCTCTCTAAGGAATTACTTCCTTTATAGGTACCGTTCCGATTTTCATCGAACTTCCCTTGATCTTATTTTACAAGACCATTTAGGTACTGTTTGGTTACCCAAACTACCTCTCTAAGGAATTACTTCCTTTATAGGTACCGTTCCGATTTTCATCGAACTTCCCTTGATCTTATTTTACAAGACCATTTAGGTACTGTTTGGTTACCCAAACTACCTCTAATAACCACGTTTTTGTTGACAGAACAGAAGTAAAATAACATAATTAACTACAGTGAGTTATTTAATATCAATTACACTCACACTTATCAAGTTATTGTAACTATATTATTATATTGTTGTGTATGTAAAAATTATATAAAAGAAAAACATATTTAGGGTTATACTGTATACAGGTAAGTAAGCCATAAGTTCTCATAAAGTTTGTCTAATGAATAAGATTTTATAATATAATACCCGGTGACCTGTAATACAGGTGTTTCACTACCCCCACCACAGGCACCAGTGATTCACAAATATGTATTAACTTGTTTATGCCAATAAATAATTTATTATTATTCATAATATTTATGAAATCGTGTATTGTAACAATAGCTACTTCGAAAACACTGACATTCAAATTATTAATTAACACCTTTGATAGTTTTGTTCTATCAACGACTTTCATTTGTGGTATGTTTTGATGTACAGGTACTTCGATTAGTCAATAACGACTATTTAGGTACCAACCAAGTAACCAAATCAGATTTATCTTGAAATATTCCTTTTGTGATCTCAAAGCACACAAATTACGTAAATTAATTAGAATGCTGGTTTCTAAAATAATAGCATACGTAAGCTAAATAAGCCAATCGTTTTAATTATTGTGTCATAACCAAAATTATATTTAAATTCGTTATTTTATTTCAATAATTAGGTAACAATTTAATAATTACGTAACAATTTAATAATTACGTACCCAGATTTAATAAAAGTAAGTAATTAATTCATTTTAAAACCCAGTTATGGGCTACATGGAACATCTCAATGAATAAAACTGATTAGTCACTGATTTACCTCTTTATTCACAATATGTTTTGAATTTTGGTACATACCTTACACTTATGCAATCCTGGCAGGGTCGCCACTTGTACAGGTTACACTATTAGGGTGTTAGGTATGTTAAATTAAACAACAGTCTGTCTCCAATGAGCACGTCTTACTAGCACGGCGGACCAGAAGCGAGTGAACGCTCAGTCCATTAATATGACTGAGCGCGCCCCCACCACCGCTCGCCCTACCACTAAGCGTGTCGGTATTTATTATACGCTACAGTAAGTACCTAAGTACTTTATAATGTTTTTAGCAGATACCTACGCATTCACCTATGTACCTAAAATAAAAACGGATGACATAAAGAACATCATATGAGTGCTGGCTGCGAAATGTAGGATGATGGAGCTTCTAAGTACGTTGTGTACAACAAACCAACACAACACACAAGACATAGGTAACGTTCGCCAATTTGTGGTCAGCAGGGCTTGTGATTTGTGTGCAACCTCAACACTTGGTCTTCGATCTTTCACCAGATGTCCAAACCATGCCCGCCAAAATATAATACAGTGTTTACTTGTGTAGATATATATAGTATACCATAGCGTTGCTGAGAAAATTCAAAGAGCATTATGCACTACACACAAAATATATGATTTAATTCCTACCACATTTATTAAGAGTCGGAATTTCGTTCTCCATTTTATTCTTCCCCCCGAGGCCACAAGAGATTAGATAGCTACTATTTTCAGTGTTAATTTATTTTGGTGTTGAAGAAAGACGTTTCTCTCTAGTCCAACTGGATTGTTTGCAATGAAATTTACTTTATCTAATTAAAATCATTGTTTTAATTTGAAAGCTTCTATAACGAGTGGTGGCTGCGTGAATTAATACAGACAGAATATTTAAATCTTTCGTTTGAATCTTACACCTTCTGATTGTGTCGAATTTTGCTAAAGAGATGCTGCGGGAATTTATTTATGAGAACCTTGGGTGTAATCAACAATGGAACTGTTTATGTGAGTAATAAGATTTGAAGAACGCTTATATAAATTTGTTAGCAGTATTCAACAAAGTGCTTATTACTTGAAAAACTGGAGCTAAAACAATCTACAGGTCAGTGAGCTTGGAAGCCATTCCAAAACAAGGAAAAAATGACATAAAACGTACCGGTTAATGTTTCCTAAGATGTCAGGTATTTTTAAAAATATCGAGGGGAAAATTGGAAGAGCGAGCGAACAAAATTACATATCATAAAGTGAATCCCGTTAGCGAGTAGGACGCTCTCATTTTGTAACGCGTTTTTATATTAAAGACGAATGTAATTCTGACATCGCTGACGCTAATGCTATGGTGTGTACGCGTTGAATGTAGATAAGCATGTGTCGATTGTCGATTCTCATATCGCAGAGGGCACGTGTACACAATTTGTTCCCATATATTTTATAAGGATACTACTAAGGAGGCGAATATCTGAATTGACGTGTACTACAGGTTTCGTAATATATATCTGCGTACTCATTAGTACATAAACGTTCATTTGGAAGGTTAATAAAATTCTTTTCTTCGAAATTGAAGTAACATTAAAAGTTATACTTAATGCATACATTTTAGCTACTTGAATGGCAAATGACTTGTTGTTTCAGTATTTCTAAGTGCAATAGTATGATGGTTTGGATGTGTGCGAAAAATCTCGGTAAATCTAAAGTGACAAACATGTGAGTTTTCATAGTAATCGCACAGTTAGGACGAGTCTTGCGGTGGCAATGCAACGCGTAGGTTGGTGGCAACATTTGTGCGGTCATCGTATTTAACGCCTAACACGTTCCAGGGTGTTTATCATCTATAATTTAGGTTTAATGCATTCCGGAAATACAACATAATATTAGTTACAAACGGGAACGAAAATAATCTACTACTAAAAATAGCCTTTATTAACTCTGAGTTTCACAATGCATACCTAAACAAGTAGGATAAACATTGGCTCATGGTTGTTGCCTTTTGGCAAATCTTCCTGTCATCTTTTCATCTGTCGTCCTCTACGTCTTTTTCCATTTCAAATAAAAGAGGTTTTGTATTTGACGGTATGTTTGTTACGCGATTTCTTCGTAAATTTTGGGTCGATTTTTTTAAATCTTTTTTTAATTGATAGGTACTCCCGAAGTGATCCCATATCATTTTTATGTTAATTATCTTCTAGAATGCATTCGAGAAGGTAATTAACATAAAAATGTTAATAATTCATAAGAATAATTCATATTTATATTCTCTTTTACTGTAATTATGTGGATTATATGCTTATGTATATATTTTTGAAGTAATGAAAAATTAATATTCTTTAAGAATTTGTATAAGATACCATCGTACCACCAAAACTAAAAAGATTGAATAAAAAAGTCGTTCCAAAAAACACTAAAAGTAGAAAATAAGTGGACTTCCGGGAGTCAGTGGCAAAAAAACAAGGTTTTCTGTCTGTGCTTTGGTCATATGGCCTGTCCATTTAAAATTTTTATGTGTTCTTGTTTTTTAATCTTACGTCTACACCAATTTAATGAGTTAACTCTTCTGCTGACTTCTTTAGTCGACAGACCTTACAGCTATATATATCTGTTCCGGATATGACTGATAAAAATATTCGATCTCTTCTTCTTCCACATCTATCTTGACTTTTGCTCTTTATACAATTAATTTGGTCTTGCACGAATTCATTTCAGCCTTTAGGTGATATACTTTGAATTAAGGCGATGAGATATCCTAGTCGGTATAGTATTTTCAAATATTAACTTAGATCGCCTTGCCAACGGTCCCTTTGTTCACGTCACCGTCCTCCTGAGCATATCACATACACAGCTTTCTTGCATACCTATTCCCCGTTGGTCCTCTCCTTCTGTCTTTGTCTCTTGTTGCCATTGTTAAGGGACCTTGCTCGCTAATCGGCCATGTGCACCACTTGTCGCATGTCATGTTCGGATTGTGCGACAAAACTTTGTTCCTGGTCGAGCATCTGCGGTCAAAAGTTCCGGTCGTGGCAACGTAGTTCGCGAGGTCCCTAAGTTTGCACACGACCACGAGATTGAAACCATTAATTTCACAACTAAGTTTCCATCCAGTAATCGTGAATAATTTCGTCGGTTCTCGTACTCGTTTTAGAATAAAACCGATTACTTAAGTACCTACATCATTGAGTATTAAGTTCATCCGGGATTTCATGAAGAGAAGGATTTCTGTCGATAAGCTATTTATTAATAAAACACAAATTAAATTAAATCAGCGATATGGAGCAGGTATCGGACTGATCCATCTAGGAAGCTCCGGTCGGATGCATTGTGGCTAGGGTTGCCAGGCAGCAGATTTTGTCAGTTCAATTTAATTTTATTAAATATAACCGTATTCTCTATTAGTCTCAATACTTGATATCTTTACTACTTAACCATAGTGTGTACTTAGGTGATAACCAGAGCTCGGCGTAGGTAGATTGATTTAAGGTCGTTGACGTCAAACGTAGAGGATAATATGGATATGCCTCCAAAATACCAAAACTTCATATTTATTGTGATATTTGTTCCGGAATTTTGAAATTAGCACGAATTTGTGTTTCAGCTGAAAAACGTATTAATAATATCAATCTACGCTGCCAGTTTTAGCAGTGTGCCGGTGAAAGAATTTATTTTATTTTATACAAAAATACCTTGGGATAGTTACACCGTATTTTGTCCCTTACTGTTGAATTATGATTATTTATTTTAATTGTATTAACGTTGAAAGCCAAAATATGGAAATTGTATCCGATGAGGATTAAAATTATTTATTTATGTTTTTGTTTAATTAAAAATAATTGTTCATTGAATCATTCATTCATATAAAAAACGATTTTGTATGTTTATCTGTATGTGTAGCCTATCTGTATGTTTTTTATTTTATTTATTCCATAATTCCAATCCCGGACCTTTTTCGGTACTTCCCGCACGTTATGGATAAAATGGCATGTCCATATTATAATATCTTAACCTCTGGTGATAACTTTACAATTGTGATCATTATGAACCCTCTAGTGCACAGCAAAAGTGTAGAAGAGTCTTTTAATGTATTTTTTAGTTTAAATGTAGACTTCCTATAATAAGTACTGGTAATGACTAAGGTTTCAAGACATTTTAGTCATATTAGCGAGTTCTAAGCACAATAACTTCATGTTAGTTAATGATTAAAAATAATGACAACGATAACGACGATGAAGTGGGTAGACTTCGTACTAATTGGTATGGGGGCAATAGCAGGATATCTTTTTATTTTACATTATTGACCCTTTTTTTGTCTCAGTCACTTTTAGCACGGATGACTGTGCATCTTGATTCTTAATCACCTCTTTTTAGTTATACCGTTTTTCACACAGTGCATGAGTTCTTTGGTCTTGGCCTACCCTAGTAACAAAACGCAACCCACACTCTTACTCAAAATTTCTCAACAAATCTCTTAAATAAAATGATTAATGATCTACGTGATGAGTAACACGGCTAATCTCTCTAATATCTGATGCAGTAACCCTAAGCAGGCCTATTAATAGAAGACCTTTGTCCGCTTATTATTCTCCATCGATCCCGTCTGCTGGCTCCAGAGTTTATAATCTATTGGGTGACGATGACGAGCTACTTTTGTGGCTTATCACTGCATCAGTGAAGCTTTGTATTAACTCAATATTGTATAGGTAAGTAGTCATTTGAAAGAAAGCAAGAAGAACACGTGTTTATGTGTGTATGTAAATCGATGTAGGTGAGAAATAAAATCGTTTGTCCTATATATTTTTTGTACAGGTTTCCCTAGGTACCATGATGAGGTCGTCTCGTCTTCCAGGAAAAGTAGTTCATAGCGGTGACTAATTATATTACACTATCCTGTATTTTTTTCTCCAGCTTAAATAACCAGTGTTTTCAAAGTAAATGCAGATGGAAAATTACAAGTTATTACTATCTTTACTACCTGCACAAAATATTTTTTGACTCATAATATATTTGCACCAACATTAGCGGGTAAAAGGTAGGTCTATTAATTTGAGCACATTAGCGAGGTGACCAAATATTTATTTTAATGGAGGTATATGTCGAACCCGTCTGCAGACAGACACATTAACCTCCCCTGAGAGGTATTAATGCCTTTATATTTAATGCCCCAAATTTTACCCACTTACTCACATTTCGAAACAACATCGATCTTTTCTAATTCCATTGACGATTATGATCGAGTTTCGTCTCTAACATTGTTAAGGAAAAGGGTAATGGTCTGCTATAATAGTTTCGTCACATCAAGATCAGTAAGGTATAACTTTAATGTGTCCCGTTTTATGGCTCCAGGGTAAGTGTCCATTAAGAGCCTTGTTTTATGATCCAACTGATTTGTAAGTAAGTAAAATAGTTTAGCATGGAAACATACATGTGTCACAGTGAAATGGACAGGATTATTAGTTTATGTACTTGTACTGTCCCGCAGGTTTGTC
Organism: Ochropleura plecta; assembly: GCA_905475445.1. Classification (NCBI taxonomy): domain Eukaryota; kingdom Metazoa; phylum Arthropoda; class Insecta; order Lepidoptera; family Noctuidae; genus Ochropleura; species Ochropleura plecta. The sequence continues at coordinate 10,396,752 of FR997731.1, read as the reverse complement.
TAGTATTTATTAGAAATACTGTGAAATTTGGTAGGAGTTGAAGGATTTTATATTAGATGAGATTTTCCAATCTCAACAATGTTCTACGAACGTTGTGTTGATTAGTCAAAGTCTAGAAGTACCATTATGACTGATGGTCCTTTAGAAAGTTAGCTTTAAAACTCGAAACAATGTTTCAATGGAACATTTCTTTTACATCTATGTATAGTTTGTAAATATTATAGTAAATAAAAGTGGTTTGTAAATAAAGTAATAACTAACATTTCTTTTCACTTTGTTTGAAAAATATAAGGCAAAACATATTCCATTGAATTATGGAAACAAAGAATTCAATACGAACGAGTGGGCTTACCCCAAATTTTCAAGATTATTCCAACAAACAAGCCCACGCATTTTACTCGTGAATTATTAGATAAGGAATCTTAAAGGATCAAAGAAAGGCCAACTCTTCAGTTTGAATTTCTTGTTTTCAGAAGAATAGTACCTTTACGACTGTCAGCTCTCGATTACGTCTGTCATTATCTTGTCTATGACTAAAACTATATTATTTTACACACCAGAACTATTTATTTTAAACGTTCTACAATTTGAGTAATCTTCTTATGTCCGTGTGGTCCCGGATTTTAAGAATACGGGCACCCCATATCATACCGTGGGTAAAAGGTGTCGTAAAAGGCGACTAAGGGAACTTATGACCCAGTGCAGACTATCAAGCACATTGGGTCCCGAGTGGTGTCGGGTAAATCACCAACAAATCCTGCCGGGGTTGCGGGTTGTTCTAAAGAAATACCGCAGCCCCGGAACGTAAAGGGCAATAGAAGGAACATGGGTGGGTTTTTAGTTAGTACAAGTCAGACACTCCCCCCCGCTCCTCCTAGAGCGGGGTAAGTTATTTGGTGATTTCCCATCCGCAAAAAAAGCCCAAACAAAAGCATTCCTATGGAGGGTTAGTGTCAGGTGGGCGGCCGACTATAAAACTTAAGTTAAAATATTAAGCAACATGTCCAGGAATGAAGTGATCTTCCTGCCCTCGTCCCATTTAATTTGGGGTATTCTTCATCTTCATATGGGCCCCGGTTTTTGGGGGGGTCCGGTTTCCGCACTTAATCCTTTCAATAGACTCTTGTGCGAACGCCGTGCACCTGGGTGGCCGCTACTCCAGCCAGCCCACCTCCTTTCAAAAGCAGATGAGTCTCTTCGGGTTTTTGAGGGCGTCCGCAAGTGACCCTGGTGTAACCAGTGTCAATTTCCGGATTTCGGTGACTCTGCACAGGGGGCTATCTGTGATATCTACTGTGTGAAAGTGTTTGTTTAATGCACAGTGTCCGGTGATGGTCCCCGTCACCAGGCGTAGGCTTTTCCTATCAAGCTACAGAAGCCGTTTGGACTGCTTACGGTCCAATAGCGACCTTGGACTGTCTGCAGCCTGGTACCGAGCTCCACCAGTGTGAGGCATGTGTGAGGGTGTGTTCCTTCAGCCAGATACGTAGCTGGCTGAAAGGTATGGGTACAATTGGCTTCGGTCCTGGTGCCGTAGAGATGGACGCCCGTCTGGCGAAATCATCCGCTGAGTCATTGCCTAGGGAGCCACAGTGTCCATATTTGGAGTCGACAGCTTTTTTTCTTCCTTTCTCATTGTTAATCGTCATGCTATTATTTACCTCTTTGTCCTTCAAACCATTTCTCACACAATCAATCCATTTTCGGCGGTCTTCCTCTCATTATCCAACCATCATATCCATCACTCTTGCTGTCACATGCATTTCATGCCTCCTCATTAGATACATGTCCATACCAAAACAAGCGCCTCTCTTTCACCAATTTGAATTTTACCTACAACCTTGGCAGATAGCGTTCTATAGTTTCTGACCCCTTTCGGAAAAATGGGAGAAGGGCGGATTTAATTAATAAACTGACTTACTACAGCAGTAGACAGAAAGAAGTGGGCAACAAATGGAGGAGGCATTTACCGAAAGCAGGGTCATTAATTGAATTTAGGTTTTATATTTATCTTGTTTTTATATTAAGAAAAAAGGCTTTTTTATTTTCTTTTTATCGACGAGGAATAGGCACAAGTTTATGTATATTTGTGTGTGTATAGTACCTACATACCTAACTAATTCAATCAATGCATTTCATGACGTAAAACTTGTCTGGTTGTGAAAGTGGAACTGCATTTAAACCAAATGTATTGAAAGTTTCCACATAAAGGATACTTATACAATTTACAGGCAATATTCCTGAAAGGAGCTGTATAACTTATAAATGTTTCATGACATGTTAAAATAAAACAACTCTAAGATTTTATAATGTGGAAAACATCGTTGGAAAACAATATCAAGTAGATAGATAGGAGTTTACTCCAAGTATTGACTGAGAGTAGGAAAATTTTACATATTCTTCTACTGCGTGGAGGTTCATTCATCTGTTAAGTAAGATAAACTACGTAAGATATGCTTTCGTTTTAAATCGAACTTTATTCTTTCAAAAATAAAGTTGAATTTCAGAGGCTGTTTAGCTTTATCGATAAACCTTGCAAAGTTTTCGTGTGAGCACAGTTTTATTTTCATTGGCAATTCTATCGTCACTTACGGGTATCCCAAAGTATCTTTTTTGTAGGTCACGCGGTACTCCTGATTGGATGGCTTATTGCTGAGTGAAGTGATTGACGCCAGGAGTAAAACAAAAGGACTTACTTCATGAGTTTTTTTTAAAAACGTTGCCCCACACTAGGAATTTCTCCTGTATCATGGGTGCGTTTACAAACATTTAATCTCACATACACAAACAGCCAGACCCGAAACAACTACTTGTAGGTCATACAAATATTTGTTCCATACGGGGATCGAATCCGCGACACGCTGCGCAGGAGTCGATCGCTCAGCCACTGCGCCAACCGTGTCGTCAAATAGATTTCAGGGATGATTTTTCAAACATAGATTAGATACGCAAATTAACTAATTTGCCTACAATGTATAAGTAGTTTTAAATACAGGTTTTTGTTTTTACAAGTGCGATACGGGCTCGCGTACTTAGGATTCTGTATAAACTTGCGACAGGTTTGTTTTTTCACAGCTCCAAGGAGCCAGTGGCGGCGTAAGGGGGGGGGGGGGCGGTGGGGGGGGGGCGTGCCGCCCCGGGTGCCAAGCATCAAGGGGTGACAACGGAATGCCAAGCCAGTCGCGCTGAGTAGTAACCACTGGCCCATCTGCAAGACAAGGTTGGCGCGGGCGGATAGGGGCAAGTTGTAAATGTGTCAATCAAAGCAATCACAGTTGGTCAGTCAGCCAGTGTTATTGTTTTTATGATGTGATCGTTTAATTTGCAAGGGAATCATTATCAATTTTGAAGTACGTAACACCTTCAGCTTCTCTGGTATCAAATACACCACAGCAAGGTGTTGAAAGTGACATTGAAACAGATGATGTACAAACCAGGAGCCAAAATGCATTGCATGGAGGGACACCGGGAAGAGAGCTTAACAATCTTGATATACAAGATGAAAGGTGGAGATTAGCACCAAAAAGAATATGACCAAGACTAAAAGAAAAACTTTTTTGTAAAAAATAAAACCGGCTTCAAAAAAAAACAAAATGTCCAAAATAACGAAAGTAAGTTTTGTTGACTTTTTTGCCACTGACTTCCGGAATTAAAGTTATTTTCGACTTTTTAGATTTTTGGAAGTCGATTATAATTTTTACAAAAAAGTTTTTTATTTCAGCATTACCAGTATGATAACTCTCTAATAAAAAATAAATGATGCTGTTTTTGCTGCAAACTTACGCAAAAAAAAAGTGGAGTGCAATTTTTAATTTGCCTTTTAGATGTTTTTCTCTTCCTGGCACGCTAAAATCTCCCTCTAACATATAGAGGGGATTTCAACAGACAATAGAGGGTTTTTTTGGAGTTAGTTTATCTATTGTCAAAATATGACCTGGTGCTAAAAGAGCACATGCAAAGAATTCAACATGCTACCAGGGGCCTAAGTCTGCTATTACAATAGTGTTAGAATGGTCGATCACTGATCGCATAATGGTTGATTTTGACAAGTTTAGTATGTAGTAGATTACCAAACTTGTCAAAATTAACCATTATGCGATCAGTGATCGACCATTCTGACACTATTGTAATAGCAGACTAAGGCCCCTGTATGTTTACAAAAAGTAAACGAGGAGATTCTTTTTGTCCAAAGACATTCAAAATGAGTTCAATATTCCGGAATTATATTCGATAGTACTCTAGACATATCATATGTAGATCAGATGAGTTATGTTATCAGATTTGTATATTGAAAGCGATCAAATTGCAGTGAAGGAATCATTTCTAGGTTTCTTCCCTATCGCTACAAAGACTACAGTCAAACTTGTCGGGCGCAAGAATATAATAATGCTGCAACCATGGCAAGAATTCATGGTGGTGTACAAGCAATAATTAAAGAATATGCTTTACATTTATGTGGGGTGCACTTTTCCGGAAATGTAAGTTCAAGTGTAACATATTTCGGAACAGTAGAAACGAGTTAACTCGTTCTTTTCATCATCCACACATTGATGGCAATTTCTAATGATAATTGCAGGCGCATGGGGGCAAAAGTCTAGTAGACTAGATGAAGTGCTACAATGCTGTAAAATCACTAAAGAATAAATTTGAGAAACTTGTATAAACACTTGAAGCCATTTGTGACGCCAGCAGCAGCAAAGAAAACGTGGAAACAATAGATGCAGCATCTACACTCTTACCAGCTTTTTTTGTTTCAGTGGCTTCTTGTAAAGAAGTTGAAGTTTCTCAAAATTTTAGTTAATACAATCTTCTAAGATCTGGAATGACCCAAACACGACCTGCCAGTCTTTCCATATTGTCCATTGAAAAGGACCGAAAAGTAAATTTTGATGATAGAATGTGTTAGCAAAATAAAGTCACGCGTTTATTATTTGTCGTTTTATTTTGAGGGTGCTCAATAGAAAGTCGCCCCGGGTGCCAACCCATGCTACGCCGCCAGTGCAAGGAGCCACAGACTTGAGGGTATGGTTTTGATTCGATACCTCCACGCGTTGCCGAGATATATGGTATTGACAGACAGACAGTCAGACAGACGGACAACAAAGTGATCCTATATGATTTTCGTTTCTTCTTTTGAGGTATGGAACAATAAACACCATGAAAAATAGTTCTAAATACCACGCAAATTCTTACAGTAAGATTTGTTTATGCCTTTTGTTTGTTACATTTAAGTTCACTGGGTTATTCAATGGATAATATTTTTGTGTTCACCAAAAATACTGATCGTGCACCAAATATTCTTTCCTGAATGTTAAAAAAATGCATAGGTTAGGTTAGGTTAAAACTGTGACCCCCTACGCCAGTAACGACTTGCATTAATAGAAAATGGATAAAGATATACCACTTTTTTATTGTAGTGCGCTGATGCTCGTTATGACATATTTTAATTAACATATTTTGGTGCACATTCAGTATATTTGGTGCAACACAGGCAAAATTAGGTAAATGAAATGGGAATAAATTTAAGTACTTTTAAATACCATCCTTATTCACTTAAGTTTAGTTTGTTATTGCCGAAAAGTTTGTTAAACAAGCTGCTACTAACCAGTCCGACTCTCTATAAGTTCATTCACGTTTGCCGCTAAACATAATTATTTCCATAATGGTCATCATTTATTTGTGAAATCAGAGCATGTCAAACAAAAATCGTTTTTAATTGCTTTTTATGTAAACACAATGTGTAATTATTGTTGAAGTGGTCCGTAGATGATGGATTGCTGTATAAGTGTAATGACGCAATGTCTCGGGGGGAAAACGATTCCCAATAGCTTTCCATCGACGTGTGGGACGTTTGTTTGAACAGCCTTTTATTGAAAAAATATACATTCTAATTAATTAAATATAAAATGTCAGATAAGATAAAACCTAGATACTGTATGTATTCTCTTGATTAAAGAAAATAATATTCCTGTGGCAATGAATGACGTACTTATAAACGTTAAGAAAACTTTAACATTTTCGTGACGCCATTATTTTATTATATAAGTAGATTTAATGTTACATAACAACATTTAAAATTATAGCTTTTGCCCGCGGCGTCGCTCGCGTTAAATTCGGGGTAACACAGTTCCCCTTGCGCCTTATTGATTTGTAATAGCAACACTAAGTTTTCCCTTTTCTTCCCTCTTTCTCCCTCACAACCCACTTTAAAAAAAAAAATTAAAAGCATATGTCCGTCTCCTGGTTCCCAACTATCTCTGTACCAAAATTCATCAAAATCGGTTAAGCCATTAAAGCGTGAAGGGGTAACAAACAAACTCACTTTCGCTTTTATAATATTAGTAAGGATTTTTCCTACTGTAAAGATAGGCGTTGATAGTTGCGACATCGTTATAACTTTTGCAGCGATCATGTTACTATGTAATTTATGTTCCAAAATTAAACCTTTTTATCTTTATATATATAATTCTTCTGTGAGTGTGTATGTCACTGAACTTCTCTCAAACGACTGGACCGATTTTGATGAAAGTTTTTGTGTGTGTTCAAGGGGATCGGGGAATGGTTTAGATTTTGGAATGTTTTACATTGGATCCGACAGACGGCGCTACCATCGCAGTGTCAAATTAGACAGCTTATTAGCTTATTAAAAAAAGTTTGAAATTTTCAAATTAAAGACGTGTAGACAGGACAACGTCTGTCGGGTCCGCTAGTTTTAATTATAAAATAAGTCACAAAGCGTTAAGCTTAAGATCTTCAGCAAAAATATCATTACCATTATTTTAAAGCGAACATTTTACCAAAGTATGCAGTACTACTACCTGTTACCTCACATTTTCAAGCTTCACCAGTAAGCCCTCCGCAGTAAGTTATGACACCTGTAGATTTAGTTACTTAACAAATTAATTCGAACATGTGTGGAAGAGCTAGATACACTGGACTATCTAATGTAATTCAAGTAATGGCACATTTCTGTTGATAAAGTCAATAAAGAATATATTTACGTAAATATTAGTCAATATGGCTTGCTCAATAAACCCTGCTAGGTACTGTGACTTTAGTGACTACAGTGGCTTTGGTGTAAATTCGTAATAAAATAAACATAAAACACTTTTAAGACCATGTTTTAGTTTATCATTTCACCAAGACATGTCATAACATTGCAAAGATATTCTAATCCATTTTTTTAAAATCTGTATCTCGAAACCTGAGTATTCGAACATCAATTCAAACCAGCCTGTACTCTGTTATAAAACCTTTATAGTACTTATCGACGAATGACTCTAATTTTGCTGACTGCCTAATCTTTTAACCAGAGATTTTACGACGAGCGAAAGATAGTGCTAGGTAGGGAAAACTCTTTCCTAGATTCATTTTAAGTATGGTTTTTCTTTTAAAAATAAGTGCTAAAACTTATGTACTTATAAGATATGTCCCTCTTACTAACTACCGAAATATCATACTCATTTTTCTACCTTTGTCCCTTATCAGTTGGGGTCAGCGCTATACATTTGTTTTCTTTCTTTCTCTCCAGTCAGCCGTCATGATATTAGGTCCTTACATATGAAATTGGCGTTTTGTATGGAAGGAACAAAAAGTCGAATATTTTTTAATATAATATATTTAATTAATCAAAGTATGAACCATTGTTTTCAATGCACTTTTGCCATCTTATAGGTAGTTCATTGATCCCTTTACTAAAAAAACCAGTCGGACGGGAATCAATAAAATCTTTGAAGGCGATTTGGACTGCCCCATCGGAGTTGAATTTTTTCCCTTGCAAAAAGTTATCCAAATTGCGAAAAAAATGGTAATCTGTTGGAGCAAGGTCCGGGGAGTACGGAGGATGTCTAAGACATTCCAATTCAAGCTCTTCTAATTTGGTAGCCGTCTGTTGCGCAGTGTGTGGTCTGGCGTTGTCGTGAAGCAGCAGTGGCGTGGAGCGATTGACCAGCCTTGGTTGTTTAGCCGCTAGCTTTTCCATCATGGTTTGTAATTGCTGACAATAGACATCAGCTGTAATAGTCTGGCCAGATTTGAGAAAACTGTAATGAACAATACCGGCACTAGTCCACCAAACGCTTACAAGTAACTTTTTTGGGGTTAATTTTCGCTTGGGGCAGGATTTGGCTGGCTGGCCAGGATCCAACCATTGCGCTGAGCGCTTCCGATTATCGTAAAGAATCCATTTTTCATCACAGGTAATGATTCGGTTTAAAATACCTTCATTGTTGTGCCGGTTCAGTAATGTAACGCAGCAGTCGACGCGCGTTTGCCGGTTTGCTTCAGTCAATTCGTGAGGTACCCACCTTTCAAGCTTTTTAATCTTCCCAATTTGCTTCAAGTGAATTAAAACAGTTTTATCACTAACATCGAAGCCTGCAGCTAACTCGGACGTGGTTTGCGATGGGTCCGCTTCCACAATAGCCTTCAATTCTCCATTATCAACTTGGGTCTCAGGCCGTCCACGGGGCTTGTTCTGCAGGTCGAAATTTCCAGAACGAAAACGTTGGAACCAAAAACGAACTGTGTTTTCTTTTGCAACATGACCGCCATACACATCATTCACCCTTCGAGTCGTTTCCGCAGCACTAGTGCCACGGCGGAACTCGTACTCGTAAATAATGCGATATTTTAAATTTTCCATTTTGTAAAATGAGTGACGCAAACAGAAAAAACAGAAGAAAAAAAACAAATGAATTTTGAAGGAAAATTCATATTTACATATGAATTTTCCTTCAAAATTCATTTGTTTTAATATTAGGTCCTTACGGACCTAATATTAGGTCCTTACATATGAAATTGGCGTTTTTCGTACTGGCCACTTTAATCACGAATTTCTCCTCTTTGGTAAGGAATTCCAAATTCAAATTTGTACAGCTATTTACTCATGTATTTGTGCTTCGATGACCGTCATTCATTTGTTTTTTTTCTTCTGTTTTTTCTGTTTGCGTCACTCATTTTACAAAATGGAAAATTTAAAATATCGCATTATTTACGAGTACGAGTTCCGCCGTGGCACTAGTGCTGCGGAAACGACTCGAAGGGTGAATGATGTGTATGGCGGTCATGTTGCAAAAGAAAACACAGTTCGTTTTTGGTTCCAACGTTTTCGTTCTGGAAATTTCGACCTGCAGAACAAGCCCCGTGGACGGCCTGAGACCCAAGTTGATAATGGAGAATTGAAGGCTATTGTGGAAGCGGACCCATCGTAAACCACGTCCGAGTTAGCTGCAGGCTTCGATGTTAGTGATTAAACTGTTTTAATTCACTTGAAGCAAATTGGGAAGATTAAAAAGCTTGAAAGGTGGGTACCTCACGAATTGACTGAAGCAAACCGGCAAACGCGCGTCGACTGCTGCGTTACATTACTGAACCGGCACAACAATGAAGGTATTTTAAACCGAATCATTACCTGTGATGAAAAATGGATTCTTTACGATAATCGGAAGCGCTCAGCGCAATGGTTGGATCCTGGCCAGCCAGCCAAATCCTGCCCCAAGCGAAAATTAACCCCAAAAAAGTTACTTGTAAGCGTTTGGTGGACTAGTGCCGGTATTGTTCATTACAGTTTTCTCAAATCTGGCCAGACTATTACAGCTGATGTCTATTGTCAGCAATTACAAACCATGATGGAAAAGCTAGCGGCTAAACAACCAAGGCTGGTCAATCGCTCCACGCCACTGCTGCTTCACGACAACGCCAGACCACACACTGCGCAACAGACGGCTACCAAATTAGAAGAACTTGAATTGGAATGTCTTAGACATCCTCCGTACTCCCCGGACCTTGCTCCAACAGATTACCATTTTTTTCGCAATTTGGATAACTTTTTGCAAGGGAAAAAATTCAACTCCGATGGGGCAGTCCAAATCGCCTTCAAAGATTTTATTGATTCCCGTCCGACTGGTTTTTTTAGTAAAGGGATCAATGAACTACCTATAAGATGGCAAAAGTGCATTGAAAACAATGGTTCATACTTTGATTAATTAAATATATTATATTAAAAAATATTCGACTTTTTGTTCCTTCCATACAAAACGCCAATTTCATATGTAAGGACCTAATATTTAATACTTTTTGTTGTATATAATTCCTCACCCAGTCCACCGTTTTTTTCTGGTTATTGGGTTCCGTACCTCAAAAGGAAAAAAAAACTTAACCCTTATAGGATCACTTAGTTGTTCGTCAGTCTGTCTGTAAATATCCTATATCTCGGGAATGCGTCGAGATATCGAGAAAATGAAACTAAATACTGAGGTCTGCGGGTCTTTGGAGCCGTGAAAAATCCAATTATCTTAGTCTGCGTTATGAAAAGATGTGGCCGCTTATTTCGCATTTCACACATTTCAAAATCCATAGGTGACTTCCCGTTGAACTAGAATCATGAAATATGGCAAGAAGCAATATCATAAAGTACCAGTAAAGGGAAATATCAGAAAACGAGTAACCGTGTTAGTGGTACGAACGAATAAGAAAGAGGGTAGATGGTTTTGTCTGCTCATAAACAATATAAAGCAATAACTTCAGTTCATCCGTGATCATCACGTGTGCAACATTGCCGAAATATCGGAAACTCGAAACAAATACCAAACATGGTAAATATCCCGTTTCAAGTTTTAATAATAATGTTAGTAGGTAACATGTCAGTTTGTTTTGGGAAATCATCAAATAACTTCCCCCGCTCTGGGCGGAGCGGAGGGCAGTGTCAGACTTGTACTGACTAAAACTCACCCATGTTCCTTCTATTGCCCCTTACGTTCCGGGGCCGCGGTATCTCTTTCGAACAACCCGCAATCCCGGTGTACGACACCCTGAACTCGCACTTGACCGTTTGTTTTTTCATTCATGTTTTTTACCGTACTATAATCTACGCAATGTAATTACTAGACAATGTAAGACATGTCAAGTTGTAAACAGATTATATGAGTTCCCGCCACTTTAATATCACGGTATTAAACTGTGGTGTCTGTGCATTTATTAATTTTATGTTTTGCATTATCATTTTATATTGTATAAAAATTACATAAGACAACTTTGTTAGAAACCATAAATGAAGAACAAAGACGGTGATTGTTTCAAAACTGTTTCACACTGTTTTTTAAACTATGAGTTTATACACATAATTTCAATGACGTGTAATATTCATTATACACCGACTTCAAAAAAGAAGGAGGTTTAAAAGTATTATTAAAAAAATGTATGTTCGCCGATTACTTCACCAACTGTGGATCGATTTTCATCATTGTTTTTTTTTCAAAAGGTTCTTTTAAGGTGGTCCCATTTTAATTTTATTTATGAAATATATATTATTGCTTGGGTAGTTTATGAGTTATCGTCTATAATTTATATATATATTATATATAAATTATAGATATTATAATATATATATATTTCCTTCTATGTCTATTTGGATGATCTGCTTATATCTTTTAGTAACAAGGAAAAAAGAATATTCAATAAAAAACTGTGTGAAATATGATCATACGTATTTTTACACTTCCAAAAGCAAAAAAATCTCATATACCAACATTCCCAAGATAATCCGTTTGATTCTCTTTATACTTAATTATTTTTTGGTTGATAATCCTTTCAGGAACTCTAAAAGGATTACCAAAAATAAACTTATCCGATTGTAATATTATCAAGGGTTTCATACAAAAATTGTTTCAGAAGCTAACGATAACACACCTAATAAGAAAGAGATTTCGTGGAAAATCCGTTGGTTCAGAACTGTTTTCTATTACAATTACGATTAGGTAAGGCGGTAGCTCCGTCGGGGAATTGGTGTTTTATTGAAAAGGAAACTCCATTAAGTTTAGTATTTTTTTTCCTCTACACTTCTATTTTTGTTCAGCTTTATCAAAATATAACCATCAAAGCATTTTTCTTTTATATTTGATTGATTTATCACGTTGTGATTATTCGTAAAACGCTTTCATGTTGGTATTAGCTTATCGAGAAATCGAAGGGTTACGTGTAACTGAAGTATTTCCCGGATTTTCGTCATAAACGAACTTTATAATACAAATACTTACTTAATAAATTTTCAACAGAAAAAAAGATGTTTCCAGAAATCCGCACAAAGTTGCGTTTTCAAATGTTTAATCAACAGATCTAAGAAATATACCATATACTCTTAACGCTATGATTCACAAAAATCCTTTCACGCAAAAATTTCAAGGCGTTTAAAAGTTACTAAGTTAACATTAACTTCGGAAAAAGTTGTGGTTCCGTCAAGTTTTACGCTTGAAGGCTGTAGCGCGCGCCTCGTCCCGCCCTGAGGCGGCGCGGTGGGCGGGGCGGACACCTATATAAGCTTTTGCATGCCTGAAACTTTGTTATTGAATGCGCGCGATCATTTCGAAAACGTGATTCGAAGTATTCACTAGTGACGATCCGTCGTTCCCGTACCCGACACCCAGAGCTCAGGTAAGTCCCAACATTGCTCCATCGTGCAGAAAAATATTCATGGAATTGTATGAGTTAAATATATTATCACGTACTTTATATGTGAGGAGTTAGATGCCGCATGAATGTTAATATTTTCGATTATTTGTGAAAAGATTTGGAACTTTTGTGTACACTCGTAAATATTTATGTGGTTCAAGATTTTTGTCGATGTTAGTAATTTCTTCATGGGAAAAATTTTATACTGCGGAAATAAAGTTTTTCCAATATATTTTAACTAAAGGAAATGCCTAACTAAACTTATATTAACATAACTCGTCCCAGAAAAAATACTTAGCAGTAAAAGTATAACAAATTACTGAGAAGTATCAAAGCACAAACTTTAAAAAACTTTTTGATAGAATGTCAGCATTATAAAATTATTACATAAAATTGTGTAGCACTATAGAAGTGATTTTACTTGTAATTAAACTACTACAGCTAAGTCAAAGCAAGGAATATTCAAAGCAAAATAATCCTTATTTATCACGTTTGATTTAAGTTTAAAGTTTTACTAAATGTTTTACTTCCTCGAATACCAGAATTCATTCTTAAATAGGCGTATTAATTAAAAACTTTTACCAAAATCAGCTCAGAAGTTACGTATTAAGTATAGACAATAGAAGACGGCCTCTAGTAATACCAAAGTTTTTTTAATAATCATTAATTGTACTAAAAACAAATTAATAATTGTTAAATGCAATCATTTAGAAACTGCTAATTATGATGATTTGACCTAGTGAAAGCTGCCAAAAAATTCACAGTTTTATGTATGACAATTTAGTTTTAGTAATAAAGTTGTATTCGGGCGGACAGTGATTTTCCAGTCTTTCAGCCACCACATGTAATCTTGTTAACTTTTGTGATTCGTTCGTGCAGTATCGATCGATAGTCAAGTATTTTTTTTTTATAACGTGATTGGTTAAAAATCTTATTGCATTACCACCGGCTTTAAATTGCGCTTGAACTTATTGGTATTTAAGGACGAGTGGTGTACTCACGTAATCTTTCCCGGGATCTTATCAAAATTGCGAGGACGTGACAGTAAGCGGAAAAAATACGACAAAATAACTTTTAAGAAGCAAAACACTCAAATGCCTACTTAAAAAGGTTTATAAATACACATTTTTACATTAACAAACAAATGTACATTTTATTTTAAATATATTTAGAAATTATTTTATTTTAAGACACTACGCTATTTTTGTTGTGAAGGTAGCATATTCTTAAGTAAAGGATAAAATCCCCAAAAACGTATATTCAGCTTTCCACGCAGTTTATTTTTAATCCCTGCTCCGTAATACAGTTGGTCTCAAAATGCTACATTCTGCTGGAAACGTCATAAATGGCATGAGTTACTTGTTATTCCAAATAAAAACATTTGACAAACGTTTAACTCTCTTAGTACAAAAATCGCCTATACAAGCACATTTTACATGAATATCTTGGAGCTGACCTTATAAGTAGATTGAACTTTTAAATACATGCCAATAAGTATAGCGTCGTAGTTGTCAAATATCATGCGTGTCAGGGCATTTTATTATCTGTTATTTTATGTCGAGTTCTCACGTGTAACCGTGACCAAGACTTTGATCACATTTTTTTGTTTTTGAGAATAAAACCAAATGGAAGCTTTTTGTCAGGAATTAGAATAACTTGATAGTTTTCAATGATACTAAAGCGCAGGGAGAGTGACAGGCACTTGTGGATATTTTATTTTATCTCGAATTTATGAAAGAGTTCTAATTATGAATAGAAGAAAAATAAATGTTTGTCATTTTAGACTTAAAGAAACGGCAAATGTTGCCAGTTTCCTGGTACCTATATATTGTAGCATGAAATGTTAATAAAATAAGTTCTCGAACATCCCTTCACACAAAGGGCATCAATAGGCTTCAAATCAAATGAGGCCGTACAATGGGGTATTGTTCGAATGTATCTTTCAATACAATGAAACATGTATGGAAAGCCAACCAAACGATCCCAGGAAAACAGCAATCTTAATTGTAAAATATCATTTCACCAATCAAATTATAATCGTATTTATCATGTTGACATAAATAAAAAAATACCGGATTTGGATCTCTATATGTTTGGTAATATGACCTTATCGTAAACCAAGAAAGTTCGTAGATTGTGTCCAATTTGTTGAACTTTAAACTTAGTTGATTTGTGTGTAAACAAATGCTTAAAATTCAATCTAGTTCAAGATATCATGCAGGTAATAATAGCGATCGGGAATTCCTAAAGTAAACCCTTCAAAATCGTTTCATTTTAAAATATACATACATAGGGTATATATTGTACTAACCTTTAATATTTCAAGTGGTATCTAATAATAACGATACATGCAAATTACTCCTACTAAGATGAAAATGTTGTAACAAGATAAGCTGTGTGCCGTATTTTTTCAATAAACATAATCCCATTAATTTGAATCCAAATACGAAGAACGTGCATTGAAGCCTAAAGAGAAATCGTATCGCGAACGCAATCACAAGCAAAGAGGTTTAATACGTCCGTTCATTTTTAAACGAACGGATTATTGGATGTGGGTGTCACATATTTAATTTATTAAAAATTCATGTTCAATTCTGAATATTTAATTACAAGTCATACTGATTGATTGTGTTGTCTCAGTAACAGAGATTGATAAAACATAAAATTAATTAGTAATTTGGACCAGGTGTAGTAAAAAGTAAAAATGATTTTTTAGGATGAAATAATAAAAATACCATAAATTGTTGCTTTTATGAAAAAGTTTATGCATTTATAAACTTTTAGGATTACATTACGATTACAATTTTATATATCAAACTTTCTTTTAACTCCTAAATATACACACAATGTAACAAATAACATCACGCCTCTAATCCCCAGAAAGTTAAGCAGAGGTATACCCATATTACGCCATTAATATAGTTGGAACTTCTAAAATGGCGTCTCAAAAATATCAAACAGAAATATACCTCTAGTTTGCTTTATTACTTTCCACACATCACTAGCTTCTCGTAATAAAAATAAGTCCATGGGATTCTGAAATAGGTCAGAAACTTCCCCCTGCCCAACCCAATTATGATGAAATCAAAACAATAAATATTTGTAAATATACAAGAAACTCGTTAGTCGTATCGAAACTTAATAATATTACTAGTGCGGGATTAAGTTGTTTGTTTTAGGTGTCAATATGAATGTGTTAGTATTTCGTAATTCGCGATTGCAAGGGGTTTAAAATGGCCGCTTAAGTAGAATCATAATATGTATTAGGATAATAATATGAATTACATTTAAATTCCTATAAAGGTCGCAGACGCAGTTTTTGAGAATTGTCACTGTGTGTCCATTTTACGAATGGCAACGTAATTCATATTATTATCATTCAGCGTGGTTCAGCTAGAGCGTCATTTTAGACCCCCAGCACTTTGGAAAGTCGTATAAATATGTGACAGCAACTGTTTTTCTAAATTCAATTTTGCACAAAAAGAACTTAGTGTTCTTACGTTAACGTGTATACTTGTTGTTAATTTTCAGTCCCGCTGAACTCTAAGATGAGATAGCAAGGTCACTTGTAGGCAGTAATTAAATGTCCGGATTAAGGCTTAAAGGGTTGCAAAAAATACCTGACGCTACTAATTATTTTCTCTTAAAATAAATTAACCTTATTTCTTTTTGTTTTTCTCGGTGGAGAAAGGTGCTAAAGTGTTAATGAATATTAATTTTGTTTCCGCAGAATTTTAAAGCACCCTTGATAGATGTCGTGCAATGTATTTTAATAAAAAGCACTGAAAAAGTCTTATAAATTATCCATGGAATATATTTTAATCAGTGAGAAAAGTTAGACTCCATTATGATCTAAAATAAAAACACTGTGTTATATGTGTAATATTTGTTCAATTCGCTGTTATACAGGTTTAGTTTAAAATGGAAAAAACACTTATTGAATCGATTAAAAAAAAAAGGATAAAATTCGGCAAATAATTCGGCAGCCACCAATAAATATTTACGAACCAATTATTTTTTATCACACTGCCAAGTTAAATTGCTTCAATAGTTCATAAAAGCCATTCATCCCAATCTTTTTGTTAAACTGTTCCAAACAAAAACACTTACGGAAATAATCACAAGGAGGGTCTAACAGTTACTATTGGTAAGGGTTTACACGGAAACTTGTACAAACAGTATAATAGAAATAGGACAAACTTTACTCAGTAATCGAATCAAATTAATGTCTCACACGTACTTGGATAACTAGAAAGTTTTGATTGAAATTATGCTATTGATCACTTCCTGCCGTTATTTGAAGATTTTTCCACAATTGGGAGCTCCTGTCAGCCAACACCTAGTCTAGGAAAGGGTTATGGTATTGGTATTAAGGGTTAAGTGGTTGTGGACGCTAGAAAGGCAATCATCATAATATATTTAAAGCTTCTGTTCGTGTGTTTGTTACCTAACTCCTCCAAAATGGCTGGAACTATTTGGAAGAAATTTGTGTGTATATTTCAAGTTCGGCAGACTCTCCACAAATGTCGGTCACTGTATGAAAGCATTCAACCTGTAATTAAAATCACCCTTCCTTGTAATCGGTATTCGGGAAATGTTCCAAGAGTTTTGTTTAGTCAATATTTGGATATTGTTCAACCGTTGTAACATTTAGTTGTGCTTGTTCGAAGATTTGTAAACACTGTTTGTGTCTATATATAACACACCTATCCATTTTCCTAGGATGTCGTGATGTTAATCGATACCAAACCGAGTTAAAATGTAATATTTATTAATTGCCTTACAATCGGTGCGTTTTCCGGGAAGACCAGACTACTTGTCGCCGTTACTCTCCTATAAATCGATACGTGCTCGTAATCTATTTTTAATAGGTAGCCGATAAACTACTGTATTTTTAAATCTGTCGTCAAAACATTTATATACCTAGAATACGAAGAGATTAGAATATAAAGAATATTTCAAGTCAACATTTGAATGTCTTCCATAATCAAAATATGATGAATCTTAAATGATGTACATAACATAACGCTTATAATACACGAAGGTTTAGGCAGAGGTACAGACGCCTGCAGGTCAAGCTACCCGAAACTGTCAATCTTTCCCAATGAACCTTGAACCTTATACTTTAGAAATAAAGTCGAAAATCTATCAAAGAAATCTGACAGATTGTAGTAGCTTGATGTGCAGGCGTCTGTACCTACATAATAGTAACAACCACATTTTAGCTAGTTATTTTTTTGAGTCGCATGTAATATTTGACGACACGGTTGGCGCAGTGGCTGAGCGATCGACTGTTCCCCGCACGGAACAAATATTTCTATTACCGTACAGGTACTTGTTTCGGGTCTGGCTGTTTGTGTATGTGAGTTTAAATGTTTGTAAATGCACATGTACAGGAGAAATTCCTAGTGTGGGAAAACGTGTTTTTTTTAATGCAAAAAATGGGGTGAACCTTAAACATTATATATTTTTTTGGTATATTTTTCTTAACGGTCTAAACGCGCCTTTAGAAAGGTTCTCACAAAGATCTCTCTTGAGATCACACTGTCTCCATCCTTTACTCTGTAAATATACGTAACACGATTCAGAATAAATTAACCCATCTCTAATTACAGAACATTACTGTTCTCTAATTTAAAATTAGCACACCGCAATAAGCACTGAATATTCGAATTTAAGCTAATCTGTAGCGTAATTTTCTGCCATTTACTTTTACATGTTTATTTCGTAAGATATCTAATTACCGAGATAAATACGTAATTACACAATTAACTTAATTAATCCATTTAAGTCAATGACGTCAAGTTTAAGTTAAACCTCTCGGTTAGAAAGCAGTCTTGTGGAATGTAATCGCGTGGATCTTAGGTTCTAACTTTGAAATTGTTGGATTATTTTTCCAATTTCAAAAGATTATGGCTGACATGACATTTAAACAAAAGAGAATATGTATTTCCTTTTCTACATGCATCTGTTGTAAACGTTCGTATACCATCGAATTATCGCGGAGATTCCCTGGTAGTAATTATTTTCGTCTGGTGAATATTTCACCCCAAATTATGTTAGTATGTAATCTGTGCAATTTAGCCACTTAACGTCCCAAGGACCTCTCATTAGTAACGGTCGACTAATTTTATTTGTCACCTTCTGGCTTTTATCTAAGCTTATAAACAAGAACCTATAGAGACTGTGTGTACCTAAATTTAGGGGTAGTTAGATGAAACACTGGTTCAGGAAAGTAATTCCTTAACTGTGTTACTAAAAAAATAAGCTGAATTGATTTTTGCTTTTGTTTCATTTTAAAAATAAAATGTTGCCTCACACTTGGAATTACTCCTGTATCGTGGGTGCGTTTACTAACATTTAAACTCACATACACAAACAGCCAGACCTGGAAGAACCATCTGTAGGCCATACAAATATTTGTTCCGTGCGGGGATCGAACCCGCGACACGCAGCGTAGCAGTCGATCGCTCAGTCACTGCGCCAACCGTGTCGTGTCTAAACTTTTTTCAACTATATTGGGGTCGATTACCAGTCTAACCGGATGCAGCTTAATATTTATTTATTTAACACTTCAAGCACAAAGTACAGAGGCGGACTTAATGCCATAGGCAATTTCTACTTGCCAATCCTTGGGTGATGCAGAGACAAACAGTGGTAGGTGTAGAACAGAAAATAAATTATTAATTAATATTACATGGATTATTATTGATTATATTCTACATGGAGAGGACTGCCTATGTGACCTCCACATCCCAGTTAGTACCGGGTAATACGATACCTCTTGTTAAGACTCGGACTCTTATATATGGGATTCTAATCGATATCGCGGAAAAAAATCAGCTGAATAGTACAAAACTTCAATACATACTCGACCCAAATGTTCGGGACAAGTAAAACTATTATTTAAGGTCATATGATACCTGGTCGGTTAGCTAGCCTTAAAGTTTAGCTTTAAAAGTATCGTCAGATGTCGCGTTTAAATTGTTTTTTTTTACGCTTGAGGGTGCTTCATGTAAGAATGTTAAGGTAGTTTATACATTAGTTTTCATTTACCAATTAGGTTAATGTAATCCGGAGTAGTTAGCGATCAGAGCGATTGCCGTGAGCGCGCATTGTTTAGTAACCATTTTAATTTGGTAAAGTAGATTAATTTGCACTCGGGTTGTAACTTCCTGGCTTTACGAGTAGGTCTTACAATGATGGACGTAAACTTTTTGTAAATCCTGGTAGTAACTGTGTTTGAACCTCTGTCTACAAAACAATTGCGAGCAACAATATGAACAGACCTTTAATATTGAGGATCGTAGCAGTAGATTGTAGTATTTTTTGCCAACTCCAATGGATGAAAAACACATGTGTGTATGGATACATATATTACTAAATTCACTTTAGTATTTTTCCTTTTTTTAAAACGAAAAAAAAAACAAAACTGTTGAAATTCCAAAAGTGGGGCAACACTTTTGGAATTTCAACTGTTTTGTTTTTATGTTTACAAACATTAAAACTCACATAGACAAACAGCCAGATCCGGAACAACTATCTGTAGGTCAAACAAATATTTGTCCCGTGCAGGTATCGAACTCGTAACTCAGCGGGCAAACGCTTAACCACTGCGCCAACCGTGTCGTATTAGGATCGTTCAATTAATTCGGTCCTTTTATGTAACAGTAGAGTCAGTTCAGTAAAGACTGGTATAAATAGTACAAATTGACTTGAGGGTAAAGCGCGACTGATGAGCTCGAGGTTATGGGTTTGATACCCATAACCAAATGTTGGGCCAAATGTTATTGGGTTTTTCCGTCAGAATTTTTTAAGTAGCAGTCACAGAATCAGGATTTCTGCCCGATTCATGGCAATAGGCTCGCCCCTAGCACATGTAACTGGCTGTACTATTGGGTACACCTCTATTTAACTCTTTGGAGATTACAGGTATAATGTTATGCTAGTATTGAAGTTTTACAATAGCTTATCAAACGATAATACATGGTGGTTTCAATAATTATATTGTGACTTAATCTAACGCTCATTTTAGTTTATAAACTCGTGCATCACATGTAGAGAATCGTTCTATCATCAGTTTTAATGTCCGGCCCGACAAAGATTGTGAAGTGCAGCTGTAAAACTGATAACACCCTTAATGATAAATAAGTTGTAACATAAATCATACAAATAGTAATCAACGAATATCATTATCAGCTTTTTCCCTTTCTTGGGGTTGGCTTCCAGTCTTACCGGATACAGCTGATTTACTAGTATTTTAACATGGATGGACTGCCTATCTGACCGCCATAAACCAGTTGGGACGGGGTAATACGGGGTAAAACGTACGTTGGTGTATAGTAAGCTTTATAAGAGCCTGTCGGGATGGTTGCCAGACTTTTCGCGCTGCTATTTACACGTTACGACTGTCAAATGTCTTCAAATGACAGCCGGGAGGAAGCTTAGGTATGTAATGAATGATGACACGGTTGGCGCAGTGGTTTAGCGATCGACTGCTGCGCTGCGTGTCGCGGGGTCGATCTTCGCACGTAACAAATATTTGTATGGCCTACAGATAGTTGTTCCGGGTCTGGCTGCTTGTGTTTGTGAGTTTAAATGTTTGTGAATGCACCGACGATACAAGAGAAATTCCTAGTGCGGGCAACTTTCTTTTTAAACAGAAAAAAAATGGTCACCCATTCCCACCCACCTACATTAGCGAGCGCGGCTTAACCTCAAAGATCGACCTGTGCCCCTGTTATTATTTAGCCACGAGCTCGTCCATTACTCAACGAATATCGAAATGAATATATTCACACAAATTGTGTGCTATTTACGACTGTCGGGTAACAAACCTCAATTAATTATCTAAAACAGATTGACATTAATCTCAGGAGTTGTGCGAACAACGATTAATTTGACATCCGTTTTATTAGATTTATTGGGTACTACTACCTACTCGAAAATGTTCTAATCGATTTCTGATATAAAGGTTAAATTGTGACTGACTGACTTAAGGAACTTTAGTAAAAGAAGATAAAAATATCGTAGCATCTCAATCTATAGTGCGTAGCACCTCTACGCTTTTTGCGCGTAGCAGCTCTACACACTAGGCGTAGTACCTATTCTTACATAGTGCGTAGTACCACTACACACTTCTAGCGTAGAACTTCCACGTAGTTTGCGTGTAGCACAGCTATGCACGAAATTGTAAAAACATAACTCAACAAACTACGATTTTTTTGACACAAATATCCCGAGCAGGTCTAACGGAGTTAAGTTTAGACGCGAAACAAAGTCACAGTAAGCCAATACCTATAGTTATCAAGTAAGTACTACAAGCGAATAAGGCTGCGGTCACACTTCACTGCATCCGAGTACATTCTGCGGTACACTGATGAACGTTATGCGATTCCCACTCATCCAAATATGATTTGTGCCTCCACGATGGACATACTAACGCTTATTAAGTAGTTGATGAGTGCGCTAGTCGCTACTCGTGTTCGGGAGTTTAGGTTATGTTTCCAATGGATTTAGTGTTCTGCGGTCAGTTTAAACCGACTGTTCAAAATATTATTTTCAGTATGTACAGACGCCTGCACATCAAGCTACTACAATCTGTCAGATTTCTTTGATAGATTTTCGACTTTATTTCTAAAGTATTAGGTTCAAGGTTCATTGGGAAAAAATATCAGTTTCGGGTAGCTTGATGTGCAGGCGTCTGTACCTTCTTTGTATAATAATTCATTTCCAAATTAATTTCTACGTTATCAAACTCCATCCTCCACAAACGGATCTTGATGAAATTTGACACAGAGGTAGATTATAGTCTGGAATAACACATAGGATGCTTTTTTTCGATATCACGTGGGCGAAACCGCGGGCGCTAGCTAGTTTGCATAATAAAATAGTGATTTCAATATTTAAAAATCAATATATGCAGGGTGTAAACGAACCCTTCACCTTCAAGAAGTATGCATTCTATACATCAAACTAGGTAACTCTACGCAACAACGATTGCTGAGAAACAACTCGTTTTTAGGGGTGAAACGAAAACTTACGTTCTACAGCAGAACTCGTGTTAAGCAATTAAAACATTGTGAAGATGGATGCATTGTAGTACGAGGCTCTGGGAGTTATTTAAAGTAAAATTATAACGTTAAAAACTTGGATTTAAAAATAAAGCAAAGTTCCATCTGTTTCACAGATGGAACTTTGAACCCCAATATCTCCGTATCTAGAAGATTCTAGAAATATGTTCTAGAACATTAAAACAGTGCAATGATGTGGAGATCACGAAATTTAAGTTACTTTTACACCTTTCATATCAAACTAATTACATGAAGTAGACGACTCAAACAAGAAGAAAAAAAAACAAGCATAAATATTTTACACTTAGTAAAATTTAATAGTCGACTGACTCGCATGTAATAATGACGAGCTTCTCCATCAATGCCAGTACTCTTTGCTTTGAGCTTTCATTTAATGCTTTGTTTGCCCACTGGTTGAGTACACTGTTCAATGCGGGTCATTCAGCTTACTAACCAGAAAGGGCTACGCCGTAGCGACCTCGTAGCACGTTTTTAGATTCTCGTAGTTTGGCGTAGCAAGCACTTACAGATTTTTAGCTAACTAAGTTAAGGTAGGTGAAGGTGTTTTAATGACCGCTAACGTAGGAGTACATTATTTTGAACTCGCGGATAGTAGACTTTAACTTTTTTATGTCAACATGGCAAACAAGTTAATGTTTAATGTCGTTGTCGTTGAGTTTTATCACATCCTTGTTCACTTTTTAAAAAATGTTGAGTTGTTTGAAACGAGAAAAGTTTCAGTAATTAGAAAGTATGCGTATGACATGTGTGAATATGTTGAAAAACTGATTTGTGAACGGCTAAATAGCCGTATTGAACACAAAATGTATTCAAAGAAATTCTTAATGGGACATTATTTTTTTTCTTGAATGTAGTAAATTTTCGGAACCCTTTTTTATCTGAAAAAGGTGTAAAAACAAGATTTACCAAGTTACTAAGATTCCAAATATTTCAAAAGTATTCAGAGCTGGGGGCGAAAATGAAATTCCTTTGAGTGAAGATTCAAGGTAAAACACGTTATACTTGGTAACTACAGACGAAACCGACGTGAATCAAATAAAGACTGTTCAGCGTCGATTCCGTGTCATTCCCCATGCAAATTGATGCCAAGTGACAAACCCGATTCAATTCTATTTAGGCTGTAGCTACACGAAATATTATGGGCACAGAGTTGTTAAAGTTTTGGGTTGTAAACAATCTGGAACAAGCTAAGGGTTAACCATCAAGGTTATATCCTACTTAACTAATAGTAACCGTCTACCCTTACATTAGTTGCGACGTATTCCACATATGGCGTCTCTCGTAAATAAATATAAGAGCTCTGTTACTGCAGAACTTTTTATTTCCATGTAAAACGATGGCGATATAAAAATATGAAGATTCCATTCGTCTACTGGCGTTACGTCCGCAGTTTAGTAAACTGTAAAGAGTTGTGCCTTGTTGTTGATAATAAAACTCAGTTTTATGGTAAAATTATGCGTTCCTGTGCCCCACCGGACGGCAGTAAAGTTATTTTACAGTTTCATTGACGCTCAGACATTTCATCTGACTCTTGTATGCATCCTGAAATGCACTTAAAAAAGCTTTTACACGAATCACACTATTTCGTTCATTATCATAAAATTCTCGTGATATTTCATGCTAATGTAGGTTTGATTACTTAATGGAATCTTCGGTTTACGGCCCCGGAAAAAGTGTTTCGGAAAAGTAAGAAAATGAGGTGTTTAAATGTCGTCACTGCTCGGACATACATCATTTTTCTCATTAACTTAATGCTCGTCTATGTAGTGGTTGGGATTCTTGTAATAACTAAAATAAATTTTCTTTTTATCTAGAATTTTTGACGACACGGCAGGCGCAGTAGTTGAGCGATCGACTGCTGTGCTGCGTGTCGCGATTTTGATCGCCACACGGAAAAAAAATTGATCTACAGGTAGTTGTTTCGGGTCTGGTTGTTTGTGTATGTGAGTTTAAGTGTTTGTGAACGCACCCATAATACAGAAGAAATTCCTAGTGTGGACAAAGTTTTAAAAAAGAAAAATAAAGAATTTCTTCAAAACTGCCTTACATATGACATACATAGATCTATGGAAAACCAAAAGATATTTTTATCTAACAGTAAATAATCACTGTAATATCTCGTGCACATTCTCTGAAAGTTAAAACTTGTAAAAACGCTAGAGATTTGTTGCAGAAATGACAACAATAAACGACGTAAACAAACAAGGTACAACAGTAAATAACAAAACAAGGTTAACGAAGTTTTCCATTAATTTGTGAACAGTTGGTGACCAATGTACGAAACCAGATTAACAAGTCACGTTATTTTTTGTCAGTTTAAGCAATGAGACTGCCGGAAAATTATTACTGAAAAGTTTCAAAAGAAAATTACGCAGGTTTACGTTTTTCATAATCTTTGTTGTTTTAAACTTGTTACTTACAATTTATTATGTTCATCTTAGGCGCCGCGACGCGAATTATAACAATAAAACAATTTAGAGGGTTCGTTCTTAATAATAAAGAGAGGACTATGTTTAAAAAGATTTTGATTTACTTTATCTCTTTTAATCATAAACATAACATCACACTTGCGATCTAAGAAGGGTTAAGCAGAGGTGTACTTAAAAGTAAACCCACATTTCGACAGTTTATTGAGATATTTCTGATGGGAAAACCCAGTAACACTTTGCCCGACCCGCAAATTGAACCCAGGACGTCCTGCTCAGCAGTCACGCTTCCGACCACTTGACTAACAAGACAGTAAATTTATCTCTTTTTTGAAATTGAAAATATTTATTTCAGTCCAGGCACATAATATTATGTTAATAGAAGTCACAACAATCATTATGTTGCACATGCATGAGTGACCGCTGCCTCAGTATTTGGCTGTCCACTCTGCCCGACAACACACTCCGAAGCTTGTTGGTGCTACCCTTTACCCGAGACCACAGGGAGGCCGTCCTTTTGCGAAGCACCGCCTGGAAGCCATCCGTGCTGTACTCGACGAACATTGCACCGCCAGGGGAGCCCCAATATACCCCTGAACGCGCTTTTACTTTTGGATAAAAGGTTCAAGTTTGGTGATTTTTTCATGACATTCAAACTACTCGTACAAAATGTCAACATATAAAACAACGTACAAAATGCCATTTACCTACAAATTAAACAAGTAAAACATCTATTAGTAGGTGGACAAGAGGCTCCATGAATCACCATAATACTCAAAATAAACCTACTTCATAAAAGTATTCAAAGAACGCTCTAACTATTCATTGCTCAACAAAATGTCTTCCACTAGACTTAAGGCAATAAAAGGGCACGACGCAATCAGTACGTATACGTCCATAGATAAACGTATATTAGAACGAATTCCATTGTCCGATGACACAGTTCCTCGTTCGATCTACATTGAGACTTTAAGAGGTCCTATGGAGGCTATAACAAAAGAGGCCGGCCTACACTCGACAAGTACGGGGATAACGAGAGACTGTGTTCGGCAAACAGCTTTGTAGTTTGAGAGACTAGCCTTGCATTCGGGTGCTTTCGTGAATCGTGACCGCACGCCCAATTGTGTGCCAGGGTACTAAACTTTTTTATATTCTTTGAGATAGTTTTATACGGATGATGCTGATAGATTTCCGTCGTAGATTCTCAAATTCATACTTAGGATTATTATATCTTATCTTAAATGTTTTCTTCTTATTATAGGATTTTTCAGTATGTGTCTGTTTTTCAGTATGTTTTATGTTGTCTCATTTTAATAATATTCCATTTATATATCTCTCCTCGGCAGCCTAGTTTCTAGATGTGTCGTTGATTTTTTTTAAACAAGTTGAAGTAGTAGTTCATGAAACTCATAAAAGTTTTTATTAACAACTGTGTTATACTTATTTGAGCTAAATACTAACATAGTTGTATGTTAGTAGTTTACAATTCATAGCTTCTACGAACACCGTGGTAAAATATTCGTATCGGATCTACAAAACCAGGACAATTTTGTGGAATTTGTTTGTCACAAACAATTTTTGTCATACTTCGTCAAACGAAGGACACGATGAAACGTTTTTAATTGGCAGGCTGAAGAGGACATTTCATAAAAAAATATACATATTTATTACAAAACAGTATGGGGATCCATCATTTGGGGAGTGTAAACGTTTATAGTAAGTGTATTCTTTTGTCCCGCACCTACTTCTTTTTTGTTCAGAGTCCGATATAGTCACTATGTTCTATACAGGGCTTTTATGCATGTTTACACTAAACATCGCAACGTCGACACGTCGAGTTTCGTATCTTTGTTTGCGACAGTCATTGTGTGACGTGCTTCTGATCGATTTGCGGCGTGCCTCAATAGGCCGTCAGTTGTGGTCACCGTCCGGTTGTCCGTCCGTCGCTGGCACATGTCCGACGCACCGTCACAAATCTATTCGCCATGATTTGTTACGACTCCATCTTTTTTATGCTGCGTTACCATTAGCTGTTAAGTTTAATGGGGTATTATAACGTCAAAGTTTGGACATTTTAAGCTTTATAGTGCTCGATTGTTCTCATTTAGTACGCGTTGACGTTATGAAGTAGAGATCAACTAAATGTTGAGAGCGATTACCGCAGTGACTCACTTAGATACTTATTATTTTTGGCACAGTGCACTGATAACTTAAACCGATAATGTATGAAATGTAATGTGTCCGATTTAAGTGCAACATTAATTTATGATTTCATTTCCTCTTATCATTACCGTATATTGGACAGTGTTTTATGTATTTAAAAATGTCAAATTTTTTGTTATTTTTTCTGGTGGAGATTGTTTATATCTACTTATGTAGACCCCATAATCGTGCCAATGTCGGTTGGTAAAACGTGCCGCCCACGAGCCAAAGTGGCTGCGTTTGACGTTCTCTGGGCTAAGTTATATACAACGATAAATTTATAAAGGAACATAATATTATGTAATTTTATATTTTTTAAGAAAGACTGGAATGCTTTGATTTCGCTTAGTTCCAAACTTACAACAAAACTGATACAATATTATTTCAGCGCTTAGCGACAATGGTTGTTTAGTAAATTGGAATAAAGGCAGGGTAATGATGAATTACTTAGAAAGAAGGGTTGGAATTGACTGTCCAGGAAATACCAAACGTAAGTATTTAACACCATTGTTCGTATCTGCGAAGCTCAGATTCAAAGTTAGGAAGGCGTCATCGTTCTCCGTCTCACTTGTACCGATGATCTCTTTACGAAATTTGTTTTGTCTCCATGTTTAAACTTGTCCTAATAAAACAGCGCTTGTTTGCACATCACGCGGAGTATTTCACTAAGAGCCCGTGACGTGCCTGTGCGCAAATTTAACGGCCTACTGACATTCGCAAAGACTCTCGATACTCCAACATTCACAATGTTTCTAGTTATTACGAATTAATCCTCATTTCTCGACTTGACCTCTCTTTATTGATTGACATTTTGGAGTTTGAAACGTTGTTAATTATTAAAATATACTCGTATAAGACTGAATGTTTTATGAGTAATCGTTTTGTTTCGACTTTGATTTGAGACATTTTTCTAGGGGCTCTCAATAGGGGTTGGCTTTTTATTAACAATAATAACGACAATTTGAAAGATAGAAAGAGGATTATCGCATTTATTTCCGTCGTATATCATCTAATCTTATCATTGTCTTGATTATATTTAACGAAAGTGTACATTTTATCCATTTTTTCCACGTTTGTTTACGTGAATATTCCTCAAGTCGGTAGAACGTCTAGGTTTAGAGCTTGGACTTTGCAACAAAAAAAATAAAACAATGCAAAGACACGACTCGTTAGTGTTCATGAATAATCTACGATATTGTGAGCCTAGATTGCTTCATGTGATGAAGCGAATTGTAAATGAGAGCGAAAGAATTTAGAAAGCATGGAGAACATTATTTTAAAGTAAACTTGCGACGTAATTTGCTAACTGCATATTTAAATTTTAAGTGCACATTATATAATTAGCCTAGCCTTTTCCCAAATGTATTGAGGTCGGGTTCCAGACCAAATAATTCGGTTTGGAAAATTATCAACAGTAAAACAAATAAAAACAAAAAAAATGGTTTAGCACTAATAATGACGGGCCTGTTGGTCTAGTGGTTAGTGGCCCTGACTGCTGAGCCGGAGGTCGTGGGTTCGATTCCCACCCAGGACAAACTTTGTGTGATGAGCATGATTGTTTGTTCTGTGTCTGGGTGTGATTTATCTATAATATGTATGTATTTATAAATTATATAAGTATGTATATCAGTTGTCTGGTTCCCATAACACAAGCTCTGCTTAGCTTGGGATCAGATAGCCGTGTGTGAGTTGTCCCAAGATATTTATTTAATGATATTGCTCAAGAATTTGTAAATTTATTTACTAGTAGACTATCCCACATAAAACTACAGAATTCCTAAATTCCTCGTCCTTGCATTATCAGGATTTAAAAGCTACCCAATTCAATTTGAATTAAAGCATATTGTCAATTGGTCATTAAAGCTTTTAAGCAAATCAAGGTCGAATTAACCGAAGATCTATGGGTATGTCTACCAAAGATTATACCTCCATTATTGAGACTATAGTACCTTAGTTTCATTCTATTTGTAGTCGGAGCAACACGTTTTCTTCTTCTATTCTCCCCTGCCAGACGTCACGGCATCATTTACTCTTTACTCCTTCATTTCATTCCTTACACAATCCATCCATGTTTCTTTGACCTTCCTCTCCCTCCATCAACATTCACACACACATACACACGTCACATGCACTTTGTTCCATATCCATACTAAGACAAACGACTCCCGTTCAATTATTCTGTACCAGGCGCAACGTTCAAATGCTCCACCACTGTAACACTGGAACAAGATGAAAAAGTTATTTCCTTATTGCTCCATTTGAACCCATCGTTACTGATTGATTTTATTTGTAAAATTTTGTTTAATGCAAGAAATGAAATTATAAGAAAAATCAAGGAAAACTGAAGACAGCTGTATTACGATGGACGAAAAATATTTTTGCATTTTCAATTAATGCAAACAAATAATATCAAATTATCTTTTGGAGGCTTCACACTACGGAAAAAATATCGGATCAGTATTTTCGTAGATTACCCCTTACGTCTGAACCACCATAATTTACCACTATAATACCACTATAATTTTGTCAAACTGTTTTGTTTAAAATTATATTCTTATTGAAATAAAGTAAATTCTATTCTTACAAACTTTATCATTTTAAAATTTTATGCATAGAAGTATAGATGAATTCGCCGGAAAATCTTGACCTAATTACATAGAAAATCTAGGCTTCGGAACAATTTAGCGGAAAGTGGGAAAACATGCCGAAAATTTCCGAAATTGACATTGTACAGCATAACAGAAACCTCATTAAACCAAAAATTGGATCACTGTGATGTCAACAGTAATGCAAAATCAAAGTTATAATAATTAGGGTAACCCTAATTATTATAACTTTGATTTTGCATTTTAATTAGGGTTACCCTAATTATTATAACTTTGCTGCAAAAAAAACAAAATATCTTCTTGTTTCATATTTTTCCTGAAAACTCAAATAATTCTTGTCTCTGCTCGAGAGTTTTCAACTTGCTCATTAATCACTTGTTTCACAACAATAACATTAATTGTATTACGATATAACACGAGTATCATCACGGGCACGTGCCTGTGGACTTCAAATTCACACATTTTCATAAAAATAAGGTCTCTTTCACCGACATCGAAGGTAAATAGAAGGTAATTCGAATTCACACAGTGATCAAGGTTTGTTGGCTCATTGTTGCCTGTCATCCGGTGCGACCGCTTGTTACGTCCTGTAACGTATTCCAAGGAAATTTAATTTCATAGCATCCACTCAATTTTTACCTTATACCTTTGATATATTTTGGTGCAATCAGGTGGATTAATACTGATTTTTAAAACAATCTACTATGGTTGTGCCTACATTTGTAGATGAGCTTTTTGTCATTGTTTTTGTCATCATGTTGTTTTTGTAAAAGTCTGCTTGCAGAGATTAAAAGCATCTAGTAAACGATTTTCATAACACAAAAACGAGGAACCACTCTCAGCCACGATTTTGTTAGTTTAGTACGCCATAAATGTTTTACAGTAATAGTAGAGTCAGTTGGAATGGTAACAAACTTTATTTTGAACCGAAATCACTTCGTTAAAACTTTGTCCACAGCTTTCCAGCAATCATCTGAGTTTATTTATTACTAAAGCCTTTGGTAAATTTTTAATTTATGCTGTGGTAGTACTCTGTGAAAAATGTTAGAAACTTTATCTACGGGAAAAAACAGGTTGCTCCGTAAATTGAATTTATATTCATAACTGGTACGCCTCTAAGTCGACTTCTAATATAAAAAGTTGTTTTTTCTGACCTAAGAATTCACTGCTGTTTTTACTACCATTATTACATCACAAGTGAAAAAATAATTTTATTGAAAAAACAAACGCAACAAAAACTTCCGTAAAAGCGAACATATGCAACATCCATACGTGTATAAATAAACACCTAAATTTAATTCAAACAACAAAACAGGTAACAAATCGAGCTGTCAACACACGAGGTCGTTACAATCGGCAAAACAAATAGGTCTTCAGCAAATTAAATTTAAGATTAATCACGTTTGATTTACACAAATTAGTCGCTGACCCACCATTCCCTCGATACTTATGAATATTCAATTTGTGGATTGAATTGGAGCAAACATTTAAATGGTAACTTACGTGACGACATTCATAACTTTCTACGGTCTGCTATTTATAAAAAGTGTTGTTTGGCTTATGATTATGGGTTCGATCCCCGCACGGAACAAATATTTGTACGACCTACAGATAGTTGTTCCGGGTCTGGCTGTTTGTGTATGCGAGTTTAAATGTTTGTAAACGCACCCACGATATAGGAGAAATTCCTAGTGTAAGGCAACGTTTTCTAAAAAAAAAAATTACTAGCTATTGAGTTTCATAGCTCTCTGAGCTGTTAACCGATTACTAACCAAACACGAAGTATACTAAGTTGTATAGGTTTGGTAAATAATTAAGTTCTCATTTAATAGTATATATTTAGTTTTACTTAAAATCGACAACTGCTCACAATCGCATTTAAATTTAAAGAGCAATAGGATTTGCTCTACATGCTCCCTTAAACTTTAAAAAATAATCTTACTTTTTCTTACTATTATTATATATTATATGATATTATAAATGCGAATGTTTGTGAGGATATATGGATGTTTGTTACTCTTTCACGTCAAAACGGCTGAACGGATCTTAATGAAAGGTAGATTATGGTCTGGAATAACACAAAGGATACTTTTTTTCGATATCACGCGGGCGAAGCCGCGGGCGCCAGCTAGTAGGGCTATAATCGTATTTGATGTTTGGTTGCAATTAACTTCTGTTTGTCAAATATCCGTTAACGAAGTCCATATTACTTTTAAGTAAAATACGTCCAAAGGGTTTGACAAAGTTAAATTAAATTTGTAATTTAATTAATCCTTAAAAGACACACGAGTAGAAACACGGTAGATGAGTTTTCACTGAATAAAAAAAATAATTAAAACATGTTTTGCTGTTCAATTTTATAAACACCACCTACATGTAATCCTAATGTAAGTTAACACAAAATTGCGTCGAAGCGGTCACGAATATAGTACTAGAAATTTACTGCGCACCGCAAAGTGCCAAAATTTCATATATTCTTAATACTTTCAAGCTTGAAATTAGTAATTTGAAGATCAAGTTAGGTATCATAAGGAAACGGATTAATTTTGATTAAAGTTCAGCGATGACTGTAGATGAATTTGTGTGAGGTAAAAACGAATGCTCTTCTATTTCGATTCAATGCAAGCTAGAAATTAGTGAATGCGGGGATCTGTCTGCTACAGATAAATCTCCCGCGTTCAGCGCACAGCTTGATTAAAACTGAAAGATCTACATCCACATGAAACACACGTAGCATAGCGTGAAGTGGTGGTCGACTGGGGATTGAAGACAGAATAATCATTTTGCCGCAATACAATGTTTGATGAACGATTTTCAGCGATAATTTTGGAGATATGTTTAAACAAGTAATTTACCATATAACTAACTAGCTTCCGCCGTTGCTTCGTAAATGTGATGATCAAAACATCGTATCCTATGTGTTATTCCAGACAATAATCTACCTCTGTACCAAATTTCATTATCCGTTTAGCCGTTTTGAAGTAAAAGAGTAACAAACATCATCCAACATCCATCCTCACAAACATTCGCATTTATAATATTAGTAGGATTTATAATATTAGTAAGATATTAATTATTAAACATATGTTAGGGAAACAAAACACCGGGTAGCTTTTTAGTAGATTATTACACGACATTGAAACATTCTTGACCTTTACCCACAGAGAGGTCAAACAATCGGGGTAAAGGTAATCAAAACTGAACGTTTTCTACCTATGTAAACAATATTAGAAGCCAAAGATCAACAAGAAGTATTCAGGCTCTTCTTGAAACTATTTCCCTCCACTAGTATTTAGGTATGTTTGTTGTATTACGCTTTACGACTGAATCACTTAAGTGGAAAACACCTAAGCTTTCTTATTAGAACCAGCAAAGATATTGTTCTTTGCTCAATCAATCGTACCTGATTATTTTAAAGATCAAACGACAAATTTAAATAGGCATGACTACGAGGCAAGACGACGCACACATTCACCAGCTTATAACACTTTCATTTTGCATATTTCCAATTATAAGAAGCTGTTTTCATTTCATTGTTTATATTAACAATTTTCTATCACGATGAAAATGGAATTACTTTATTATTCTACTGAAATTAATATTATGCTTAAAAGACAATGGTAAAAGACACCTTCTGAAGATTAATAAATATTCCCAATTTTCTTTAAATTGATTAAGGTGATTTTACAACTGTGGTCCACAAAGGTAACTTAAATATCTCGAATTAAGGCCGGAGAGATCCATTCTCTAAGTTATCGCTCCCAAACATTTTATTAAGTTACCAAAGAATATTTATTTCTAATTTGATATATCCGTTACGCAGATTCTAATTAATTATTACGCTGGGTAATTCCTACCTTAATTTCATGAATCATGAAAACTCGAGCTTTTTATGAATCAGCGTTTAAAGTCGCCTAAAATTAAAACAAAGTAGTACTTAATTCAGTTAACG
The DNA here is from genome assembly GCA_905475445.1 of Ochropleura plecta. Lineage (NCBI taxonomy): Eukaryota > Metazoa > Arthropoda > Insecta > Lepidoptera > Noctuidae > Ochropleura > Ochropleura plecta. The sequence continues at coordinate 10,363,025 of FR997731.1, read as the reverse complement.
CTTTTTTGAAATGGGTTCTCATTAAAAGTAATAAGGTGTGCTTACTTGTTTTAATAGAAGAGCTTATACCTGATTTAGCAAAAGCTTTTCAAGGTTTGAATATTCGCCTATTTACTCTTAATATTACTACAAATACTATAATACTAGTGACTAATAAAACAAATGCTTAATATGTTTAACAGAATTTGTAATTAGACACTTAGCATTTTTACCAAATCCCGATGTTAATGTACCATACATTTATCAATGTTATATCTTAAAGATGATATGACAAATATTATGCCTGAAGTTTACATAGAATTACCCACTTCGTGTATACGTGCACAAGATGTTTAACACCTTGAATCATAATTAGTTTCCCATTACGGGTCCGGGCTTGATTTTATTAGGGCTGACTCTCGTTAAACACCAGGTTGGATAACGGTCGAATATTATCGTTGTGCATGCCGATTTTGAAGTGGAACTTAAACGTGGGCAGGATAAACGTGTAATTTTATTTAAAAAAAAAAACTCCATTTGATTTAGACTCCCCTTTCTTCATGTTTGGGCTTATTTAAGTACAAAATAAGTCCAAACACTTACATTTATATTTTAATGCAAAAAAAATGTCTTGTGTAATCTTATGTATTGTATAATTTGTAGCTCAAATTTGTATGGAAAATTCCTGAAATAAATGAATTCATAAAAAAAATCTAGGTTTTCATCTTAACAATAATCAAAAAGTATCATATCAAATTATTTCATAACTTTAATATTGAATAACTAATGTTACTTTCCAAATATTTATTTCCCTAAAAACGAGGAGAGAAAATATAATTTACGTTCCGCAGGTAATGAAGTGGTAACACTGTTATTGCCTTTGCCCTAAATGTGAGGAAATAATGGTGGCCATGAAATGTTGCGTAAGGAAGAGAGTTATTTTGAATGTAAAATATATAAATACCCTTCAAATCCGCTTATCAGAAAGTTTAGTAGGAGTGTTCGTACTTATGCTGTAATGATCAATTATGATAAGATAAGTATAAATACCTTTTTGGAGTGTAGCTTTGAAAATAAAGTTACCGAATCACAAGTGTCTACCATCGATGATAAAAAACTTAAACTATTTATCAATGAGGCATTTTTGAACGTCAAATATGAAAATAGATTCAATTCTATTTAATACGTTAATTAGATAATGGTGGCCATGAAATGTTGCGTAGGGAAGAGAGTTATTTTGAATGTAAAATATATAAATACCCTTCAAATCCGCTTATCAGAAAGTTTAGTAGGAGTGTTCGTACTTATGCTATAACGATCAATTATGATAAGATAAGTATAAATACATTTTTGGAGTGTAGCTTTGAAAATAAAGTTACCGAATCACAAGTGTCTACCATCGATGATAAAAAAATCAATAAAAAATCAATAAGGCATTTTTGAACGTCAAATATGAAAATAGAATTGAATCTATTGCCCATTCGCTAAAGTACAAAAGTAGTCCAATTGTATTTTTCCTGAGAGTTCAGTATTATAATACCGAGTGTAACATCCTTACTAATATTATAAAAGCGAAAGTGAGTTTGTTTGTTTGTTACGTCTTCACGCCTTAATGGCTTAACTGATTTTGGTACAGAGATAGTTGGGACCCTGGAGACGGACATAGGCAATTTTTTTTTAAGTGGGAAAGAGGCAAGAAAAGGGAAAACTTAGCATTGCTATTACAATTAATAAGGTGCAAGGGCAAAAAGTACAAATAGCAGGTACCTGCAAATCCGGAAAGGGGAACTGTGTTACTCCGAATTTAACGTGAGCGAAGTCGCGGGCAAAAGCTAGTAATGCCATAAAACTCACTTCCCAAGGAAAACCATTTTTTTCCTATTTGTTATTTCGTAGAACAAAACTTGTTCAGTTTCATACACTACCACATGGTAGGTATTGCGTTTATTATGTGACACCTTGTATAGTTGTTTTCTTGTTCAAGGCTCTACTAAATGATCATATAAAATACACAGTAATTATATCAAAACCGTCAAACAAGACTATAATACAGTAGTGTGCAACTGATAATAATTATCAATTAAACACTACTATAGCTTTGACAATAGGGTAGTTTCCAGGGTCAAAGTAATTACATTCTATTTAGTCCGTCTTTTAGACTCGTTACGAAATACGTTACGTACGTACACGTAACTAATAATAATAATAGTACTAATGGGCTATACCTTTTTCATTTTTGGTCTAATTTACAAATAAAAAATACGTATCCTTTATTTTTGAATAATCTAAAAGACAGACTTTAATTTTGATTTTGGAAACTAGCCTATTGTAGACCTATTTATTATTATTAAGTTACCATTGTCAAAGCTATTTGTTTATAAGCATACAGATATTATCACACTACAACATTTATTTACTGTCATTCTATTTAAATATTTCATACCTAACAGCACAGAACGAATATAACATAATAGGTTACTGCCCCCTATTTCGCATGCTACAAGTGTCCAGTTAAAAAAATGATTTTGTATTACGAGTAGGAGTCTTCCTGTCTGCCAAATTATATTCAAATCTGTTCAACCTTTACAGCGTTATAGAGAAACATATGTACATTGTACATACATCAAAACTTTCATTTTCATCACTGGACAAGTTTTTAAATAAAATGTAATTTATTTATGTCGACCCTCCAATAATACTTATTCGCCATTTTCTTTGTTACAGATTGCCTACCAGCAGTAAAAACTAAGGTACGTCCATAATGTTAATTAGTAGCATTTCATGTTAAAATCACATCTGTTACAGTATAAATGCGTGCTGTCCCTCTATTAGGCAGGTAGGGCCGTGGATATATTCGTACGTACATTTTTACGATAGTCGCGTACCTACACTGATTTTACTTATGTTTCGTAATTAGTAATATAGTTGCGTTTAGTTCAATTTGATGTCATTATGATAATACCAGCTTATTACTGTCCCACCGTCTTCTTATATAGAGAAGGCATGAGGATTGATCACCACGCTAGCTAAGGACGGGTTGGCGATGTCAGACAACGGTTTCCTCACGAATGTTTTCCTTCACCAATGTGAGTGGTGTCCTAGATAAGCTTAGAAAGTATATATGTATTTAAAAAGTCACATTGATACTTGCGCGGATTTGAACCCCTTTGATGTAAAAATCTTGAAAGAATTTATTAAATGACTTCTTCTTAATGACTTTTAATAAAATGGCAGAAAAGTGTGAAAACGTTGACCTTTCACCACTTTTTAAAGGTGTGATCATGTCACGAGACAATCGTGATCAGTTTGTCTCGTGTACTAATAAGGGATGACTTGACAATGAAAGACCTGAAGGGCTGGTGTCTGTAACTCCTTGTCTAAGAATAGAATAAAATAGAATTTTATTTTTTAAAATAAATCAAACCTCAGCCATTCAGCATGCAAAGATTTACATTATTTTTAAAACAAATTCATAAAAAAACAAACAATAAATACATTAGATTAAATTAATAGATTAATAAAATCAATAAATGTTTTTCTCCGTTTAGAACTCAGCTACACTGAAGTACGTTTTACTCATCAAAAATAACGTAGTCTATTCTTAAACAGGCGCGTGTTTTGCTTACGGAAACTGAAATATCTGTCAAAATCCGTTCCAAAGTTCAGTTAGCTAAGTTTGACCGTACCTTAAATCATTGTTATCATTTTGGCTTGTTAATGTCTAATGCTTCGTCATGAACGTAATTCCATTAAACGGACACTACGTTGGACAAACGGATTGGTTTCCGCAATGCATTATGGACGCCATTTTGGCACAACCATTTAATCACGTTTTGTAAAACCTAGCATGGTATCACGTGAATCGCGTCGTTGGTCCAGTGGTCAAAAGCGCGACTGCTGAGCATGAGATCTCTCGGTTGATTCCCGGGTCACTAAAAATGTTATTGGTTTTTCCTTAAAGAATTTCTCAGTAGCAGACATGGAGTCTGGATTTATGCCCGGTTGATGGCAATAGGCTCGCCTCTTATTTCATGGGACTTTAAAACATAACCGGCGAAATGTAGGTGTTCTATTAGGGCCTATTATAGCCGCCGCGGGAAACGCCCCGGGCGTAGGGCGCTGCGAGACGACTCCCGGCCACTGTAGATGCGGGCCTGTGGACGGTGAGCAATGGGTAGCTCACCGTCCGTTTGTCTATTGACGACAGGCCGTGTCGAGGACGCGTTAGTGTTCCGTGCGCGCCTCAAAGAGATGTCAGCAAAGCAGAGGGACCTGCCAGGACCACCACCAGCCAGGGTTGCGGGTTGTTCAAAAGATATACCGCGGCCCCGGAACATAATGGGCAAAAGAAGGAACATGTGTGGGTTTTAGTCAGTACAAGTCTGACACTCCCTCCCGCTCCGCCCAGAGCGGGGAAAGTTATTTGATGATTTCCCATCCGCAAAAAAACAGATAAGGGATAACTATTTTATTCTGATTAAAAATTAAAACTCACTCCATACTGCTCTATAATTTTCTGTTAGAAGCTTTAAATTCAGACAAAATATCTCTCTGTATGTCTATATTTTTAGCCAGCCGATAGAACAATAGACGTTTAGGAGGGCGTTCTAATGGGTGGTGAAGTAGAACCCTTTTAGAATGAACAAGCGATCAGAGAGGGGAAACGCTGACTAAATCTGGTTGTTACAAGTACGAAATACATAGGTTTACATATAACTGACAGACTACACACCTCAAATAAAGCTTTTGTTTTTTAATATGTTTAAGGTGGCCTATTGTATTTTGTTTTCATAATAACTTATGACAGTTCTTATTTCAAAAAACGAGATCAAGTATTTAAAAAAAAAAACTTTATGACAGAATATTGTTTCTGTTCATTCAAAACATATATATTTTAGTGTGTATTTACGACTATTGAAGAACAAAACAAGGGATTAGGTTAAGCGTTATTGAATAGATAACTTAAACGCTGTTTTCTAAAATAAAAGCAAAATTCAGTCAACGACAGTTTTAAAATACAATACAATCAAATTACCTATTGCACGGGTTTGCTTATCTCATGATGCCTGTAGGGCGAAAACCATATTCACAGCCCTTCCAAAAAAGACGATGCCAAAGAAGCATCAATTTTTAAGCGAAACAGAACTTATAGCAGTTCTATATAATAACGGCTACTGAATAACAATAGGGGGCGCTTTATCCAGCGCTGCAACGTGACGAGCGCCTTTTGTGCCCTGGCGACTGCATGCAATGCACTCTTTGCATATAAAGGCTTGCCAGGATAAACGTACATGTACATCATTAAGCCGACTTACAGAGGGATTTTTATAACCGTCTCATTTTTTAAAGCCTTCTTGTGTAACTGAAACTGATCGTTTCTCCAAGTTGTCTTTTAAGATCTGTGATTGGTCCAGATCTAAAACTTTGTGGGTAATCTTGGCTGTCCTTAATTCCTAATGAAAACCATTGAAAATGAGTTTTGACATCGATTAAAACTCTTTTCTTAAATTACTTTTACTACATAATTATAAAGAGCTGAGCTGTACTACAGGCTCTTCAGAAAACAACGACTTAACAGAACGACTAGTTCTCAAACAGCCTGCATATTATAATTGAATCTGAAACTCTCTACAATGTCCATGGTTTTGCAATAAACACTACTAACGTCTTTACTATAGTTCTCCCACTAATTTATCTGGCCTTAGAGGCTACTGTTATTAATCACATCTGAGCGGGCGCTATTCATGGCATAGAAAGACGAAGCCAACAGACCTATATTTTAAAACAAATGCGCATGTGATTAAAAGATTATGCCAAATCGGAATAATCTATCGGTTTGAACCGTGATAAACTGGCTTTTACATAAGATAGTAATGAAACATTTTAGTTAATCTGAAATAAGCACGACGTTTTGTTCATATTCCCATAATCGAATAGACTAGACCTTCACAGCAAAAATGTTTTAACACCTTCGTGTAGTAAATTGGCTTTCCCGTGCCATTGTGTACCGATATAAATCGAGAGTGCTTATCAGTGCTGTATTAATATATGCGCCCTCGATAGAAAGGCAAGGCTCTCGATATCACTCATATCAAGGAGCCCATGTTTGCCGGTCCCGGCTTATGTAAACGATCTTAATAGCGCACTTCAGTTTTCTTTTTTCCGCGTCATTGCTCGCATGTGTTCCATTATTTCTATCTCAGAGAATCGATACTATACACGTCGACCTGATACGATAATTGGACGAAACCTTTTAAACTAAATTATGGTAATCTGAAGTTCGATTCCATTGAATACCAATGTGATGAAAATAAATAAGCTAAGATTATTGGATTGGAATGTCAGATAAGTCAATAAATTTACGATAAAAAAAGGGATCGCCTTTGAATGAAGACAAAAACCGCAAATGTTCCATACAAACAAGCATCTAGCAATAGTATACAATAAACATGGTCATTGTTAGGTATGATTTATATTGCTAGAGCTTGAAATAGGTTTCAATTATTAACTTTGAGTTTAAAAGTCAACATTTATGTCTGGGTGGAATTTGTCCAGTAAACAGGCTTGTTGCGACTTTTCAGTGTGTTCCCGTATCTTGCTGCGCTTAACTTTCTTGAAAGTTTGCCAAATAAAATGCCTATAACGTTCGGGAATGAGATTTTAGTTCCTTTGAGAAAGTTTTTATGATGCATTGGGTCTCTAAGCAGAAACACGAAATAAAGAACTAGATTATAGAATTTATTAATTTTAAACCTCAACCTAGAATGTATTAACAATTTCTTTTCCAAGTTCATTCGTTTCTCATAGATCATGTAACGAAAGTATGTCACAAAGTATGTCAATGTCACACACTGTTCGATAAAGTGATATATGATTACAAACACATGTGTATAATTCGTACATTTTCATTAATACGTCGTTGGTATCCGAAGCCGTTCAATTAGTAAGATGGCGGATGATCGTTCATTGACCGACGTGTTTGTTGAACGGCGCGGTTTACGGCTCCGTGCGTTATATTGTCGCCGATATTATTTTTATTTCTGTCTTTACATCGCTCGCTTAGCTCGGTCGTATAAACTGGGGGTTTGATGAAGAGGCTATAGATTCTTATTATTGCTACAAGGTTATAGAAACGACATTCAAGACAATTAACTAAAACTAAGTTTGAATTTTCTTTAGCTTACTCAGTTTCGTTTGTTTAAAATTGAGAGTAAAAACGTTAAAAAATAAGAGTAGGTAGTAATTACCTTTATTTTTTTATTTTTCATAGGTTTCGAAATAAGAATGTATAATAGATACAAGACATGTTTATCTTTCATTTCATTAGGCGCTTACCAAAGATAAAAGAGTTGTTCAGTAATTACCTACTGTTGGAGTACACCGACGTATTTTCTAAAGAAAATGAACGCCTTGTTAGCATTTAAAATTAGAGTATTTATTTCGCCTCAACAGACATTTAAGAAGCTGAAAAAGAACAGTGTTTTTTATGCAAACAATGATCAAAAGAATTAAGAGGAAGTTCGGTACTCTTTGATACCTTATTCTATTTAACTGGTTACTTATTTTTTTTACACAAAGTCAAAAAGCTCTCTTCTTTGACATTGTATAATTTAATTAATACCCTTTTTTACAAATAGCTTCACTAAAGGAAATTATCAAAAGGTTCTTTGGTATCATCAGAATTTTTAAACAACGGTAAGGTTTATTAACGTTAGATTTCTTATTAACTTTAGATGAATTCTTGGATATTGCCAACTAATAACTTCGTCTTTTATTTTTCTCGGAAAATTGAAAACAAGTGAACGGTAGAATGTGGGTGTCCTCGTCAGTAATAGCCTATTTGTGACCTGCGTCCTGTGAGTTTCAATTTACTCGTGTTGTAGGTAGATGGTGCTGGACTTTTATGAACAAAATTTGAAATCAACATGTCCTGAGAAGGAAAAAAAGTCTTTATCAAACAACAGATACATACCACAGTCCTTTTAGAAACATGAACTTTGAAACTTTGTAGTAATTAAGTGGATAATAGATATTTAGTCCTAAGCCAAATCAACACAATGGTACAGCATCTAGCCTCATTAACCGACTTCAAAAAAGGAGGAGGTTCTCAATTCGACTGTATTTTTTTTTTGTGTTTGTTACCTCATAACTCTGGTCTGGGTGAACCGATTTTGATGATTCTTTTTTTATTCGAAAGCTAGTGGTTGTCGTTTGGTCATAAAAAAAAATCAAGATCCGGCCAGTAGTTTTTGAATTATCTTTAATAATGCGTATTAGATTGACTTCGTGTACGTTGATGATATACGTATTTTAGAAGTTGTCGAAGACAAATGAACAAAAAACTCTATGTACTATGATTTAGAAGGTCATCGCAGTTTTTTGAGGTGATTTTATTTTAATTTGGTGATAGATCTTTAGTGATATACAACGGAACTCTTCAATAAATGACAGCAAATCTGCCGTGATTGCTGCAATCACATGTATAAGGGTTTCGCCAGGGTAGGCAGGCGAGTGGCCGTACCGAGCAGGGTGCTCGTACCCCCTCCCCACCCCTCACCTAGTCATTAAGAAACATAATCATCAGATCAAGTATCAGCTGTATCCCCTAGGCGATGATGCATATGATTTCTGAATTGGTTTTAAACTATAGCATAATTTAGATAGTATTTAATACTATAGCGTGATGTGGAACTAAAGCTTGTATTTAAGACGGGACCTACGCACTAAAAAGCTAAAAATAACCGTGTTTGCGTATTATATCATAATAATATAACTAAAAATGCTGAAATAAAAAACGTTTTTGCAAAAAATATAACCGACTTCCAAAAAAATAAACTAAAAAGTAGAAAATAACTTTATTTCCGGAAGTCGGTGGCTTTTGTTGGTTTCGTTGACTTTTTTGCCAGTCGGTGGTTTAGTTTATTTTTTTGGAAGTCGGTTTTATTTTTTGCAAAAAAGATTTTTATTTTCTAGGTTACAATCTAGAAAATATAGAGGAAACTAAAACCTAAAGCCATTGATATAAAGCCGATATTACGTATGTAAGGATAAAAAACGCTTACTAGAGGTAATCTGTGCTTGAGGATCTTTTTGATGTTGACTTCGAAATGCAAATTTATCTTTAACGAAGCTGAAAATTCCATTAAGGAAACCCTAATTTCACTTTGTAGCACAGCGTAGAAGTTCTACGTCACTTGTAATATTAAATACAATTTAACATTCGTTTCAGCAGTTTTGTTTGAAAACGAAGTTCTAATTAGAGATAGTGAAATTCAAGAAGATTCTTGGCGCGATATTTCACACTACTATACTACGATAATACGTAGTTTATTTATAAAAACAAGAGGTAATATTCTGGTTAAAATCCAATTGAGTGAATAATTAAGGTTTTAAACACGTTCATCAACTAAATTTAGCTAAATCTAAATTAACAAAGTTTTGAGCTGTTTTCCAGTTATAAGTACTAAAGATCTACATAGTAAATGAAACTAATAGACTACTACGTTATTTGAGCACAAATATGTACAGAACAAGTCTTGTTAGCGACTATTTGACTAGGCACACAGAAGTAAACAGGAGCCGACGCTACCTCACTGTTTATGAAATAATTCCCGTTCTACCTTCTATTTTTGAATCGAGAACTTTGCCAACCCTAGTAAATTGTTCACTGCCTTATGATGATCAATTACTTCGTCGACTTTTTACAAATAGCCCAGGGGTCTGTCTGGCAGCCTTGCAAGGTGAATCCCTGTCATTGCTACGCATACACATTGACGCCGCTCATCTCTCTAACTCTGTTAGGAAAATTTAATCCCAGCGGCCGCAGTATTGTGGCTTCTTGGTACTCTGTAGGCAGCCCTAAGACAGAATTACAGCCACCCGATGAGAATTAAAACGTCATCGTTTTTCATCTTGTGATGTATGGTGCACTGTATTTTATTTGTGAGTGGCTTGGCCGAGGAATGAATAGGGTGTACGATGTAGACTGTTTGCTTGTCTTTTGTAAGTTTTGACAAAATGGTGGTAAAACTAGCTTACTACGCATTTAATACTTTTGTACAAAAATTGAGCACCTGCTTACTTATTTCAGTCTAAATGTCCAACAATGAGGACACAAATCAAATCAAATCTATAAATAATAAAATATAAATAATCTCAATCAAACAAAGAGAGATGAATACGCTGCGAATTGTATTGGCTACAGTTATTACTCGCATCAAAATCATGTTTTTTTGAAGTTTCAGTTTATCTTCATATGTAAATCCAGATTTTGATTACCTGTTCTATCACGAAACATGATAAATAAAAAAAATGGAAAAATATTAAATTGATTACCAGAGGACTGACTACGTGACCAAAAGTCTTAATAAAAAAGTTTACTTACCAGAAACACATGTCTCGCAAAAAGAACAAATTATCTTTTCATGAGCATCATTTGATTCATCTACGTTAAACATGCCACCTTCGAATGAAGATTGTATGTGTATGAGCAATGAAATCATAGAGCTATACCAGTATGTGTGTATTTAACAATGTTTATAATATCAACGTTGACAGTGCCAGCCTAATCGAATTTTCCATGTGACTCCATGTACTACTTGAGACCACAATTTCATATTTAAAACTCATTTAAATAAAAAATAATACGTCACCAGCCCAGACACTAACAAGTATTAATGTGTAGGCAATTACTTCGTCTCGAAATAAGCAACCCAACAATTTAAAGTAGTTACGCGTTAATTAAAACCAAAAACTATTCAAAGCGCTTTTTTTAAATTTTATAGACATTCAAAACTACTATTTAGATACTATTTTATTTTTGGTTTTTCTGAATATACATAAACATATTCTCTCGTCTTTTTCCCATGGGGGAAAGCAGAAACCACAGAACGGTAGCTGCTACGATACTAACATTCTCAAATTTAAAAATATTTTATGTAATATATTTTTATTACAATTAATTACGACAATTTAAATACTTGCACGTAACTTGGTGAAGGGGGAATAGTCGCATGCAAATCAGATTTCAGCTGAAAATTGAAGACGAAAGTATTATTCAGTCGTCTGTCCGGCAAAAGAGGTTCATTACGAGCACAAGTGAATTCCTACTGCAAGGGAACGCCACAAATAATCCAATTTCCATCCACTTTCCAATATTTAATGCAATTTATGACTGCTAACATAATCGAAGTTAGTTAGTGAGTACCATTCAATACTAAACTAATCAGTGGTTTATGGATACCGAAGCTTGTACATTATCACTTACTTAGTGTTTTCCAACTATGTTGTAGTCGGCTTGAATTCTAGTATTTACATGGAACGACTGCCTATCTGACATCCACAACCCAATTTTTAACTAAGTTATACGATACCCCTTGGTAAGACTGGTGAGACTTTCGTGCCACTGCCTGTAATGACTGTCAAAGTTATGCAATCTTGACGTGTCTTCCAAGGCACGAAGGAAACTCGGTATGTGATGGGTGGCCACCCATCCACGGACCCATCTAGGCAAGCAGCTGAACGTCAAGTTCGACTTGAGCGGCAGTTATTATTTATTCAAGAGCTCTGCGAGCGAATGTAAATTCAATAAGCTAAGGTAATATGAATAAAAAATTCGTACCCAGACCAAAACCCCGATGTCCAAAACTCTCATTCAGATTCACAAAGAAAACACTGAAACATTATGTAACTGGCCATGCAAGCTGTCTCATGTAATTTTATGAAAGCCCCTTTTATTAAGGTCCCTTTTAAGCCGATACCACCAACGTTGGATTTAAAACTGCTACGTGCACTAACGATGATATTTTGGTCAATTTGTGTGCAATTTGAGTTGGCTCTAGTGACATACATGACATTTTCACAGCATAAGAGGGTTAAAATGGAGGGCTATCGCTTACCTTAACTATGTCAGTACCTAGGTATACGAATTGGCAATAACTCCACTGAACGCTATCGTACCATTTGCTTATTTTTCTCTTTCACTTTTTGCGCCTTCCTTCATGAAAGAAGTTCGTTACTGCATGTTTTCCGGAGCCGTGATTGGAGCGCTACTCATTCTAGGTTCACTCGTCAATTGGAAGCCGATGATGAAACAGTTTTAATTACAAAACGCGTTCATCTCATACCTTTGGATAGATTATCGGAAGTAAACTTATGAAGTTGGTTCTAAGCTTACTTTCCTAAGAGGAAATCCAAAATACAAACGTACGTTTCTCGATTTGACCTTTGGTGAATTTTGTTACTTTGCAATTAGGGAAAATATTTAAAGTAGGGATTTGGTTAATTGTGTCTCCGAAGTTCGAGTCACTGTTATGATTGATTGAAAGTTTTAATAACTGTTGGATTGCTTTAAAAGTTTGAGCTCTATAATGGTCTTATCAAGTAAATTTCACCTGAAACTTAATAAATAGGTTTTTGCTATTAGTGGTTAGTGGTCAGTCGCTGCAAGCAGTCAGCGAGAACCAATTAAACTTATCCAGTAGTGCCGAAACCCTCTAATATAATACTATACTAAACATTTGACATCTGTCATACCATTTAACAATTTGTCATATCATTTAACAACTAAAATAATTGAGTTTCAAACGCCTTTGCACCTGTAAGTGGCGGGTTAGTATTAGTGATAGAAAGAAATGCTCCAAAAAGGTCAGTATTATATCACTTTGTTACTTATTTTATAAAAGAAACTAGCTTTTGCCCGCGGCTTCGCTCGCGTTAAATTCGGTATAACACAGTACCTGCTGCCTGCAGTTTTTGCTCTTGCGCCTTATTGATTTGTAATGGCAACGCTAAGTTTTCCCTTTTCTTCCCTCGTTCTCCCTCATATCCCACTATTTTTAATAAAAATTAGCCTATGCCTATGTCCGTCTCCTGGTTCCCAACTATCTCTGTACCAAAAATCATCAAAATCGGTTCAGCCATTGAAGCGTGAAAAGGTAACAAACAAACAAAATCACTTTCGCTTTTATAATATTAGTAAGGATGATTGGAATGCACATATCACCATGTATATTACTACTAAGTAACTCATAAATATTTCCAAGAACTCGTATGAAACTCAATACAGAAATGAAAACAATTTAAAACTGATTACAAGTTTCTCTCTTGATTGAACTAATAACAAAGTTTATCGTTCGATATCCGACGAAGTGTCATGGAAAGATAAACGATTATACGCAGGTGTTTTCAAGTATTTTAATCAGAGGATGGTGTTGATCCCACAGTGATTCTAGTATTCAATACTGAAGTATAAACCATACAATTGCAGAAGACAGTTGACATTTGGCGCGAAATGGCAAACATTTTTCCCCTAAATGTCACATGAACAAAATGGACAATGACGCTGATAAAACATGAGGAAAATGCATAATTTTCGTTGCATTTTTGTGAAAGATAGTTTTAACCTCTCTTGGTCGTGATTTTGGCTATTACATGACAAACACAAAAAGACTTGACATTTTTTTTAAGTAGAACCTACAAAGTGATTTACTTAAAGCGCAACGTTATATAAAATCGTTACAACAAAAATAAAAATAATATTAGCAGCTTGTTTTCGTCAGTGAATCGGGTGTAAGCGCATATAATGTTAGGCTAGTGCACACCTGTAGCTTCGTGTTGAGTTCCAATTTAACGGTCGGTTGATCAAAGACAGCCACGTATGGCTAATACCGTACGCGTACAGCCGTACACCGCTCGTTAAATAACGTCAGTCGCCGATACCGAATCACGCGTTCGAAATTGTGTTACAAGCTTTAGTTTTATACTACATAGATAGCCTTTACTTTGACAAATTCGGTGAAAAGATGCTTTTGCATATTTTGTTTTATATAATATTGATAATATTTAATATAATTCTATATTTAACTCATAGATAGCGAGAGAGAGACTCATTCACTTTTCGATGTTTTAAAGAAGACAATGGTACTTTAGTAGAAGAACTCTTGGAACTAAAGTTCACGCAAATGTTTTTCTTGAAAAATTATAATAGCGGATAAAAAGGAAGATGAAAGTCAAAGTCTGTCCTTATCACAACCGAGTCCGGTAGTCTGTCTGCAGCCTTATTTTATCCTTCAATTGTATTTATCATTCTTGACATTTAAATTAAGTAGGTATATTAAATTAAACAATTGGTCTGAAGACGAAGATTTATTATTAACAGCCAATTTATATTGACTCTAAATTAATTAAGCACTGGCTCTGAGGTTTCAGATACATTTTGATAACTGTGTCAATCAAATCCATTTATACCTTAATTTTACACCCACGGCCAAAATTATTGGGAGGGTTCAAATAAATGATATGATCAAAATAACCACAAAAGAGATAACTCACAGAGACTCAAAATCCTTAAAGTATGTATTTCTATGCTTATAAGTATTTCAATGGCCCAAGAATAAGAATGTGCTACTAAAAATATAACAATGATAAAGTTTATTCATGTTTTGTACTGAACTTGGCAGTTTTCAAAGTTGCTGCAAAACGATTTGGTTACTTGTGTGTGGTCTTTCAATTTCACATAAGCCGTTCAAAAAGGGAATTATGGGTGAGAGATTAAACTACCATTTTTATAAACCCAGAGTCCACGTATTCATAAATATGAAATATTTGTACATCCTCGATAGACCCTAACTATAGCGAATTATTGGACAAGATAACGAGAACTCGAAAGCAATGGAGGCTTATAAATATTATCGGCATTTTTACGAGATGGCGTAAGAAATATTTTCACAAATAGAAGGAGTAGGAAGTATTCTTCTAAAAAATAGGTAAAAACGTTATCTGGTTCTATTTGTATAGCATCTAATGAGGAGATAAAGTAAAATTAGATCACTATTTTTGGAACATGTTTTCCATACATCGTTTTTCTGTCTATTCATCGTTAACGAAGCAATTTGATAATAAATGCTTTAAGTAGATAAACTCCAATAGTTTTTCCACGTCAGCCGATACGTATGTCTATTATAAATACTTCTTTCCTCATAAATACTAAATACAAGATATGTCAAACACGAAACTGTTACAAGTTACTAATAATGGTAATGCCGCATAGCTTACTTATGTAATTATTTATTAAATCTACAATCTCTGTTTTTTGACCTTTAACAAAAACATTGAACTCAAGGGTTGATATAAAAATAGATGGTAAAGAAGATTAATTATTTATATATAAAATTTAATTAAAGTGACTTACAATTAACGCTTATGAGTGAAAACATGACTGCCCCGAGCTGACAGAAAGGTATTTTTAATTGAAAACAACAGAGTTTAATGAAAAAAGTTATGTCTACTTGTTACATAAGTTGTCTGTTATGATACATTGTCAAAAATTGTACTAATTCAAATTTAAACAGTTTTTATTAACAACCTTATAACTACTTTCTAATAAAAATAAAATAAATAAATACTTTTTTTTAGACTCCATAATATCCATAGACTGTTAGGTACTGTGAGAACTACGCTAGAATACTACAAATAAAGCACATATAATATAATAAAGCGCATACAATATAGTAAGCAAAAAAAAACATATTAAACTAGTGTTAGTAGTAAAACATAAATATCCTTTTCCGTTTATTAATTTTTGTACATTTTTTTTTCATATTTTTACATAATATTTCTTATACACTTAACAAAAAGTAATATACATTTTCTTGCACACCATATATTTTATTAGTACGTTTTGCTTACCAGCATAGGCCTCCCCCAGACCATTCCATAGTTCACCATCAATTAGTATGAAAGTAATTAAGTCTTTTTGAATTGTTGTTTGTTTCTCTTACCGCTATTTGACCAAAGTGGAACACAAAGAGTCCAGTGCTTCTGCAGTTACTTTTATTGCAGTTTCTTTGTAAGGTATGCATCCATTTTAATGATCCTTTACCTTTTTATGTTTCAATATTGCATTATTAAAGACGTTATTCAAGATTTTTTAATGTAATTTTTATCAAGCTTAAGTCGTGTTGTTTTCAATTTGGCTTTCCTGTGGAAATGATAACAACGGTATTAGGGACGGCCCATAGATAAAAAATCTTTGGGACAGCAGGACAGCTTGTATATAATGTCTACTGTGAGTTTGATTTTTTTCTTGATCAATAAGCAATTTATATAGCAAACGTTTACGAAAGCCTACCGCCTATTATACAGCTACTTAGTATTAGAGAAAGAATCTCTTACACCTTAGTTACTTGGGCATAATGGAACTTTTTTTTGCCTCTAGAAAGAAGAGTATATCTTAGTATAATAAAATAAAAATTAAGTACATAAAAAAGTCGATCAATACGTCAAAGTATTGATTGTTTTTTTTTCTGTTGGACTGAGCGGGGCGAGTGTCAAACTTTTACTGACTAAAACCCATCCATGTTCCTTCTTTTGCTATTTGTGTTCCGGGGCTGGTATCTCTTTCGAACAAACCGCAACTCCAGCAGTCAGTGGCCCTAGCAGGCCCTTTCGCTTTGCTGACATCTCTTGAGGCGCACGTGGAACACGAACGCGCCGTCGACACAGCCTGTTGTCAATAGACGGACTTACGGTGAGCTACCCATTACTCACCGTCCACAGACCTGCATCTTTGGTAGCCGGGACTCGTCTCGCGGCGCCCGATGCCCGAAACGTCTCCCGCGGAGGCTGGGTTGGTTTGAGGATCCACTTCTTTGACTTCAATATTAGTTTTTTGATTAAAAACACTAACTTTACTTGAGCGTACCAAAAAGGTGAGGGAAAAACATTTGATTGATGAGCGGACATTATGTTATGATGACGTCACTACATGAGATAACGAATATTACAGAATGGAGGGGTGACCGGTGACCGCTTTATGAAAGAAACTTCACTACAAAAAGGGATACCTCAGCTTATAGGATTGGGACCTTGTAATAAAATCGCTTATGAACATTATACCTCTTCATCTATTGTCGTAATTTAATCTGAATGTTTTGCTTCGATAAGTTTATTGAATCTTGCATCCAACTTTCATGTTGACATGTTTATAAAAGTCGATCAAAACTTAGTATTCATAACCCAATAACAAGTGAAAATGTATACGATATTGATTGTAATCAGAAACGGGTCTAGATTTTCAGATGTTTCGGTTATTTTTTTCTAACCTATGGAAAAGTTTAAAGAATTAATATCAAAGGCAGATGCCACTACTGTTTGAAGTATGGAGCCATTAACTTACTTGACACACTTAAGGAAATTACTGTGAAAAATGATAAGGTCTATACTTCTCCCCTAGGCCAGCTGCTAGCGGACTGTAGGCATCAATATACTACGGTATAACAATATGCTTGCATTTAAAAAGATGCCTACCTACCAACGGTACCTTCGCTAGTTCAGATTACGTATACATAAACCCCTTAATCTCTTTATATTTTGAAAGCTTTTGAAGTCCACTATCTGTATTAAAATGCGTGTCTGTAATGCTTTTATAATCCGCTTTTGATCTGCCTTCCTTCAGATGTGGAATAGATATGGAATTATTGAGAAGATACATATTTTTTTCTAAAAAATATTTATACAAATCAAGTATATTGATTTGGCTCGCCAGGTTGTCGACATGTGGGATGTGGGTTCAGTGATCATTGTGCCGATAGTCGTTAATTCCATGGCTTAATTGTCAAGAACCTCGAACAACACCTGAGGAGGCTCTTGTTAGACGGCTGGATCAAGGATTTAAAACAGAAAGCGGTACTCCTGGATACGGCTCGTATCGTTAGGAGGTTCATCTCTTTGAAGCCCTAATTGCCAGTAACTTAGACCCTGTTCCGGATACCGGAGGGCTACTTTTTATATTTTCAAATGTTTTTATTAAGAAAGATTAAATAAATGTTAAATTATATGTGTTAAAATGAATAAACGAAAATTATTTATTGAACCTTAGTTCTATTATATCTAAACATATATTGCCTGTAAGTGATTGTTGCACTTGTAAAAGTATGTATGATTAATAAGTTGTAAATGTGTTGTGTAAACAATTGTTGGCTGACCGAAATAAATAAATAAATAAACTATTGTGTTTAACCTAAGAAAGTAGTTTGAAGGTATCTTAACGGTAATATTATTGTAATATTCAGGTACAGCTGTAATTTTCAAGGGGTGACGGACACTTTCGTTGATCTTTACGAGTTTTGTGAAGTGGATACGACCCTAACGTACGGCTCACTGATCTTGGCGCACTTTATGTCTTTTGATGTTTACACATACTTTCTCAAATTGAAATGCTTGTTTAATCCAGTTACAAATCCTTTTTACACGTTTGAATGTACAGTCAGCCAAAAAAATAAGTAACCAGGCTCGTCAAATACAGTTGTTTTTTTTCCGATGAACTTTTTCAATTCAAATTTAATTTATTTTATTATCTGTTTGCTTTCTGTCAAATACATTTAAATGTTTTCGAAAACATTCATGGAGTCTGGTTACTTATCTCCTTTGCTGACTGTACATGCTTGGTGTTGTGTGTGTTGTGATTGTTGCGTGGGATTAATTTGCTTATCTCAGGCTGTTGAAAAACATTCTTCACTACAAAAACGAAAAAAAAAACAAAACGAAATCGCTTCCCGCTGTCTGTCTGTTAGTGATGCGTTTTTTTTTATTTTTTCTTTTTTGATTTCACTAATCACACTATAAGGATTCTATGTATAATATTAGTCACTACATTGCACCCGTGCGCAGCCGGGACAAGTCGCTAGTACATAAATATATGAATGAATAGTTGCTATCAAAGTTAGAATCTTCAAATACTTCTGAAAAAAACAACAGTTTGTTCTGACTGAATGTATTCGTTTATGCCTTAAAACCCAGTGTCCATACCTAATTGCTATGGCTAACTTTGTAAATACAAGTACATAGCAAGTTAATTAGCCGCTATATCTCGATTGCAGACCAACTAGTAATTGCGCTACCATCAATTAAAAGTTGCTTTACATTTACAAATTGCATTTCTGTGAAGTGAGCTCTGCAACTGAATGACATCTTGATACAAAGTTCTTGTTTACTGTCAAATGGAAGTTTAGTTATCAATTAATATTATTTACTTAGCTGTTGTTTGAATACATCTTAATTTTTAACTTTATTTATTAATGTAAAAACTATTTAATGTGGTGATTAAGTTAAAACAACGAAATCCTTACTAATATTATAAAAGCGAAAGTGAGTTTGTTTGTTTGTTTATTTGTTACCTCTTCACGCTTTAATGGCTAAACCGATTTTGATGAACTTTGGTACAGAGATAGTTGGGAACCAGGAGACGGACATAGGCTAATTTTTATTAAAAAAAAAAGTGGGATATGAGGGAGAACGAGGGAAGAAAAGGGAAAACTTAGCGTTGCTATTACAAATCAATCAGGAGCAAGAGCAAAAACTGCGGGTCTGCTTGGTGTGTTATACCGAATTTAACGCGAGCGAAGCCGCGGGCGAAAGCTAGTGATTAATAAAATCCACTAATGACACAAAATATATTTATATTTTTTTTTATAAAATATATTTTTTATGCTGCCGGCCTTCTAGGCACTTTTCCTATTAACAGCGATGTAGATGATTGTTTTGGCGCTATTATTTAATTTATTTATGGGTAAGGTTTTTTAATTTATTTTTGCAAAGAATTTTGTCAAGGAATAAATAATGCTTGAAAACAAATTATTATTATTAAAAACAATAGCAATATAGTGTATAATAATAGTGATGAAGGTGATTTTTTGACGTCCTGTAATTGTTTCCCCTTTTTGTTACTTGTAAATATTTTAATTAGTAACACTTAATTGTTCTTAAAGATTATCTCTATAAAAGTATTTTATAAAAATACAAAGATTTATAACATAATATATTTTTTAATAAAATTAGTAAAACTATTTTAAATTCAACAAATTATTTTTTTCAATCCCACATTAACGAGAGATACAGAAGAACCTCATTATACAAGCAATAAACACTTAACACTTGAAAGAGTAGTGGCGTATCATTAATTGGTGACGATCATTAATAATATGCAGTGTAAGGTGACAGAAATAACGAGAGTCATCCCTTGGTACACCCGACGGCAGAGGGCAACTCAGTGAGTGTTGCCTTGTTAAAATAACACGACTAATACAATTTATAGTAAGGTATTTGTAGTAGCGTTCGATCCCCGCCCGAAACAAATATTTGTATGACCTATAGGTAGTTGTTCCGGGTATGGAGCGGCTGTGAATGTATGTGTGTTTAAATGTTTGTAAACGCACCTACGATACAGGAGAAATTTTTAGTATTCGGCATTATTTAAAAAAAAAGACTAGACTATATTGTTATTGACACACATTAACTCACGCCTTTTTACAAAGGGGGTATTCAGAAACCACAGAATGCCACCTGATACTATTCTTACGTACTCCTTTTACTTCAACCACGTTCATACATGTGATTATACAAGCACGCTGATTGCAAGTACTACGCATCTGACCTTTCTGAAATTTCACAAAACGTCCGGTTCCGGGGTTTCTACTTACATCTTATAAATACCATCCTTACTAATATTATAAAAGCGAAAGTGAGTTTGTTTGTTTGTTACGTCTTTACGCCTAAATGGCTAAACCGATTTTGATGAATTTTGGTACAGAGATAGTTGGGACTTTGGAGACGGGCATAGGCTAATTAAAAAAAAAGTGAGATAAGGGGGAGAAAGAGGAAAGAAAAAGATTTTTTTTTTTGATCACGCGGGTTAAAGTTAGCGTTAGCCCAAAGTAACTATGCCATGCATGAAGCTTGTAATAAAATAAAATCATAAATACATTTTGTTAGTCGCCTTTCACTAATCGTCTCCACATGACACATGTTAACTGAAAAAATGAATGAAAAAAAAATTTCAAGTAGACATATTTATGTAATTGCAATACCATCATTGATCACATCATACTTAATATCCGGCACTGCTAAATAGATATTTTAAAACCAAATTGATAAATTATATGATTAAGGTCTCGGAACTAAAATCAAGTTAATGTCAATGTTTTCCTCGTGGTTTATTCTTATAGGCTTATTTATATTTAGAAAATAATAAAACCAACCCAGGATTTTAAATACAAAATAAAGGTTTTAATTTTCAATTTGAACCCCTGACTTGGTAGTATAAAATATATAATTTTTTGAATTAATTGGTTTCAATATAGCTTCAATATTATTACAAATAAATTCTTACTATCCTTGTATTTTGTATCAGGCTTAATACTTTTCAATGAAATTGTAATTACTTTTGAATATCCCATAGTAAAATTTTATTCGTAGCAATTTCGTAGCACGAGAGCTACGCCGTAGCAAATGGTAATAACAAAAATGTTCAATGTTAGTATTCGCGTGTTAACGTCGTGTAGGTAGCAGTTGTGGTGCGTGTGACGCGTCAGCACGTCACGTCGGTTGTGATAAGCGTGATTGATGACGTCACCGCGACATTTGTCCGCGGGGACGGGGGAGAGGGGTCAATGGCACGCCCATTACCCTACTTGTTGAGCCTCCCATCAGCCTGTAACGATGACTTGAGAGCCGTATTTCTATATCCATGGCGTCAGCTCTATTGACTGACAGCTCATATATTCACATGCTTATTCTCACGCTCATGATACTCCGTAAATGTCAGCCGTAACGTCATGAATAATGATAATTCCATGAAAATTGGCAATGTATTTAAGGTTTAGTTACGCATTATTCTGGTATAATGTACAAAAATGTTATTTTTACGGATATTAACAGATGCACGTTAACATGAATTGTCGAAATTAATAGTAATGAAGAACGCAGATTTTAAGTTCCAATTGGAAAAAAAATACTTAATCAGACGGAGAACACGTGTTAGTAAAGGTACACATTTCGGACACGACAGGCGACATCCCCTCGAACAGAAAGGGGTTAATGCCACCATTCACATAACATCTGGTTATGCTTGACAGAATGTGGGCAAATGGCGGATACGCTGCGGATAATTCGGACAAATGAATGCTCCCCTCTAGCGGAATAAAAAGGCTAAATAAGAACGTGATAAATGGTTTCCGTATGTGTTGTGTGTTGAAAATTTTAATACAACATCTCATAGCGGGACTCTAAGATTATTTATGTTCTTAAACGTAGACTTTTATTTTACCCGATAAAATAATGACCATTCCCTTCTTAAATAACACACGGATTTCGTTAGATATTATCATAATATCATGCCTAAACTTTTCCTATGTGGAGGTCTTCCAGTTTAGCTGTATACAACACAGTAGGAGCACTATTTTACAAGGAGCGATTGCCTATCTGACCTCCATAGCCCAGTTAGCACTGAATAATACGATACCCCTTAGTATTTCCGGGCCGCTGACTGTTACTACTGTCAATGATTTACAAATGATTGATGGGACTAACATGCTTTCCGAGCCAAGAATAAAACATTGTGTGTAATGGGTAGGATTTGGGATCACTCATCCACAGATCAATTTGGAATTTAGTTATACAAGTAAAGTTAAAAACAAGAACTCTTATTTTAAAGCTTAAAGCAATCGCCCTTAAAGTGGTTACTTCTACTACGACTATCAATAGAATTTACATACGCTTTTCAGTAACTTCTTTGAATCCAAAATATTTTTGAAATTTTTATCGTTGATGGCACTTTGTCTATCAAGGAGATGTAGACAATCGTAGCAAAACAGTTTCAAATGGAGCAAACAGTTCACTTCGCAAGCAATAAATATTATTTTAAAATGGATGGTATTTAAAAGTACTTCAATTTATTCCCATTTCATTTACCTAATTTTGCCTGTGTTGCACCAAATATACTGAATGTGCACCAAAATATGTTAATTAAAATATGTCATAACGAGCATCAGCGCACTACAATAAAAAAGTGTTATATCTTTATCCATTTTCTATTAATGCAAGTCGTTACTGGTACTCGCCCCTCTCGTGCGTAGGGGGTCACAGTTTTAACCTAACCTAACCTACGCATTTTTTTAACATTCAGGAAAGAATATTTGGTGCACGATCAGTATTTTTGGTGAACACAAAAATATTATCCTTTTAAAATCTCGATATTTTTGAATGAAGTCAAGCGGGAACTTCATTTATTTTGCTACACATACGGTACCTATTTATTGAGAGTTTCGGTCCACGGAGATTATTCTTATTTCTGTTTGTTGATAAATGATATTTATTTTGCTAGTCGGTTTTTATAAATACTTTAACATGTTGTTTTATAAAAACTAGTTTAGACTCATGTTTCGTACTCGACTACTATGTGAAGAAACAACCGAGAAGGGTTTTAAGGTCTTTTTAAGGAAGAACCACACAAATCTGAGTGGAAATGTCCATTTAGTGCAAGCATTTGTCAATTATCGTGTAGCTCAACGACACGACGAGTAATACCAAAAAAGAACATTTGATACTTCAAATTGTTTTGGGAAATCAAATAGTGGTTTCTTAAACACGAAACTAGAAAGGATAACAATATGTTTGTGGATATAAAAAAAATACCAGTTTTGTCTAGGATGCCAAAACATAATTAACTCTTCGAATTTTGTACCGTTATACCAGAAGAGAAATTAATTGTGAACATGATTTTCGAATTGCCAAAAATAGTTCTATTTACAAATAAATGGTACAAGTATTTTCGCTAGTGATTTGACCTAATTCATATCAAAGAGATATTTTATCATCCTGTTCTGTGACTTTCCTTTGCACAATGGATCATGTAGAGATCCATGTTCCCCACGAGACTCGTGCCCAAGTATTAGTTATTCATCAAGTAGCTAATAGCGGCGCCTCTCTAAAATAGTCATGATACCTTCTTGGGTCTAATCTCTTTCATAATATATGTCTCCTACTTCTATTAGAGTACAACTGAATTTAATTACTAAACATTTGCAAATAAAGATTAAGATTGTTTAAAAGTTTTGGTCATTCCATAATGTGAGTGACTTTCATAATGAAAGTAGATTAAGATATACAAGTTAATTTGTGACATGCACGTTTTTTGGCGTCGTGTTTTGTTTTTTTTGTATTTTCTTTGATTGGATTGCTTATTCCATAGTTTAGTATAGTTAGATAACTTTGTAATTGCCTGACGATAGTTTCATACTACAGAGTATAGACCATATCCATGAGCTCGCGTGGTTTAATATCAATCCGCTCCTGCTTTGCACAGGTGCATACTACTGATTTGCAGAAAATATCTGTGCTTGTATTGTATTGTATAGGTAACGGGCTAGTGCCCGCAACTTCACGTCCAAAGCGCGTATTTTGCTTACGGAGATATCTGTGTTAGATCTCATTTAAATATGTCTTTAAAAAACATTCCAGAATAAGTTCTCGTAGTAATGGCGACACATGAACAAATGATTTTGTATGTTTCTTTCAAAAAGAATACAAGGCAGTTATACAGCGTGTTGTTTTGCATCCTCGTCAAATTCAAGGACGTAACTATGCTAATGATTCTCGACCCGAATCGATAATAAAATAAGTAGGTTTTTTTTTTTTACTTTTTTCGTATTTTCAGAAATCGGTAAGTGCACACAGGTGCGTGCATGCCGCTGTATGATACGTATGCGCCGACGCTCACGCACACTGTTCTGTGTGTTCTGTAGGTGATTCTCTACTTTTGAAGTGAAATATTCTGTAATACTGTTAAATTTAAACACACAGAGACAGATCATAAAAGCGCCGTATATTATTATTGATCAGGTACTGTAATTTTCATTGATTATTTATGACTTTTACTAGCACCTCCTAAATTTTGACGAGGATGCAAATCAACATATTGTATAGTTTGACGGCACGGTTGGCGCAGTGGTTGAGCGACCGACTGCTGCGCTGCGTGTCGCGGGTTCGATCCCCGCACGGAACAAATATTTGTATAACCTACAGATGGTTGTTTCGGGTCTGGCTGTTGGTGTATGAGTTTAAATGTTTGTAAACGCACCCACGATACAGGAGAAATCCTTGTGTGGGGAAAAAGTTGTTTTAAAAAAAGAAAAGAAGAAATATATGCATGTCTGCAAACAACTCATTTTCGTTTTTTAATAATATGTATATTTAGACTAAAGAAACGTAAGATATTAATGTACAATTTTGTATTGTTTCAGTCATGTCTCCGAGTTTTGTGTGTGCGCTGGCGTTGTGCGGATTCGCGGCGATCTGCTCCTTGCCCGTAACCAATGCACAGGCGCTTGTCTCTCCGTATGAATGTAAGTACATAAAGTACATCACTAATAACAAACTATGTGTTTCGAATGTATTTACTTAAAGGCAGAATAGTTGAGATACAAATAAAAAACTGGGCAAGTGCGAGAGTTCCGTACAAACTTGCGATGTTAACGGCCATATCTTTTGACTGCGTAGATTTAGAGATATGATTTTTCCATAACTCTAAGGAACCACAGACTTGAGTATATAGGTTTAATTTCAACTAGATAACTTCACGCGTTCTCTAGATAATAGGTATCGATAGAGAGACTGACAGACGAACAACAGAGTGATCCAATATGGGTTCCGTTTTTGCTTTTGAGGTAGGAAACCCTAATTTTTTTAATAAGTTTATGTATAAGTTTTTCCTCAAAGCTTATACTGAGCCGGTTTCATTAGACATATTAAAAACGGAACCCTAATACACGGCAATTAAACTAAAACAAATGTGCTTAAAACAATATATCAATCTAGTAAAAGTAGAAAACAAACTTCACATTACTTAATGTACACTTACTTAGTTGCTCAGTTGCCCTATCACACACACATGTGAAACTTTAACCCGAAAAGTTTGGAAGTAAAAAAATATTGTTTTTCCTAACCTTTCATAGATCGCTTGCGTGACAATTGTTTTGTAACTTAGCACTAACTTAATACCGATTCATATAAAAGACGTATTAAGTATCAACTTATCCAATACATAGAATTTATGTTGGTAGATATTGAAGGGTAAATATTTTCAGGTTTTTGGAAATAGGCCTTCGAAAACGTGCTTTAGCTGCGCAGATAATAAAATAGATATAATTTTAAGACCCGACGATTTCTCAAAGCTTTTCTACGTGCTTCAACATATCTTTAACGTTACAAGTGAATAATTTGAAGGATTTGTTAAGAATCCTTATTACACTCTTACTCGTGTACATCTTAGGCATTTTCCGGGACTAAAGGTACCTACTGCTTCGCTTAAATGAACACATTTATCACATTTCGTTAAATTTTCTCTTCTCTGATATTATAAATGGGAATGTTTGGATGTCTGTCACCTGATTAGAATGTTACAGTTGAACGCATTTGAATGATTCCGGTTCAGGTAACCCCTTACCTAGACGTATAGGTGGACAGGATTAGAGCACTTTAAATTAGTTTTCTTCTTATAATGCGAGACTAGCGGTA
Organism: Ochropleura plecta; assembly: GCA_905475445.1. Taxonomy (NCBI): domain Eukaryota; kingdom Metazoa; phylum Arthropoda; class Insecta; order Lepidoptera; family Noctuidae; genus Ochropleura; species Ochropleura plecta. The sequence continues at coordinate 10,336,697 of FR997731.1, read as the reverse complement.
CCGTGAGCTAGTTTTTCATTTTCTGGTTAGTTTTAAACTCAAAGAATTTACTTTTAATTAGACGTTTGAGTGTCAAAAACAAAAAGATGAAGCTACATTCCCAGTTATAATACACAGGCATAGCAACGTGTGTGTGTGTGTGTGTGTATTTGCCTATTCCAAAGCGTATATCTCTATGGAACGGGCTAGAAATTAAACGGACATTCTTTTATCGGAAAGAGTCGATATCAGTAAAAACACAGATTTTATGTGGGTTTATAAATGATTATTTAGGAAATCCTGTATAATTTCAGAACGATAATTGTTATATAAATGGTTTCTTTAAACTAGTCAACATTTTCGCAATTATTTGAGACTATTAAACAAACTAATAAAAATAAACTAATCAAATAAAATCGCAATTTTGTTATTGATAAAATGCCAAGGTAATGTGCTGCACACTTGGCATTTTACGCTTATCAAATTTTCAGGAATTAAAAAACATGAGCAAAAAAAATTTTTTTTTTCTATCTTAGCTTCATTTTCACAAACAATTAGTATTTTTAGCAACAGCATAATTATTCCTGTGGTATCAACCGTAAAAACGAGGAAACTCTTGTTTTCTAAAAATACTCAGAAAATAAATAGAGTTCTCTGTGACTAAAACTGGACCCACCGGCTCCACAGATTTAGTTTAAAGTCCGCTGAGGCTTATCGGTTCACTAAGTTTGTAAGCTTTGTAGTTATAAACTAGTGTGGGGAAGAGTACCTATTGCTATTTTCGGGCTTTTTTCGGGTATGTAAAGGTCAGGGCCAAAAATGTCGGACGTAATCTTATCTCTCATCTACATCCTAATCTTATCATATTATATGTTCCCTAAAAGTGTTTTCTTAAGCAATGTAGTAAAATTGTTTTTTCTTCTTATAATTTTAGTAACTTTGACTGCTTTACGTATGGGTCATACAAACTTTGTATGCAGTGACGTACCTTAAAAAGTAAATTTGAATTTAAGATAAATACGGTATTTATCTTAAATTCAAATTTAGTACTTCTGTCAAGCATCATCTTTTGATTGTTGTCTCTCATTAATGAAAAGTTTCTCCGAATACATTTTGCTACAATCTATTAGCCCTAGTCGTTTCTATTAGCTTACCTACATTACCGATCTAGTCGGCTGGCTAAGCGTGTTAGTGGGTATTTCATCAGGTTTTTTTAGAACCAACCACGGAGTCTGGATTCGTGCCCAGTTGATGGAGCTCACCCCCTATAACACGGGACTTCAACGTATTTGGCAACATGTTGGTTTACTATTAGGTATCTACACTTCTGCCTAATGGCACGCGTGATGTCTATTTGTCTATTGTATATAAATCTATTTCAATAAATACTTGAAATAACCCTAAAACGGGACTTAATATTTTTATTTCAATAGCAATTTCTCTTTGATTTATCTTAAGAAAACACTTCTTAATAAAGTCCAAAAAGGTCAGCACCAACTTAAGTTGTTTACACCGAAATTGAAATATTCGGTGGCTGTCGTAAAACAAGAGGCGATATGTCAAGCGTTTAATAACATTATGTTCTCGACAAGAGCGTAAGTAAACACTTCGGGTGTACGCTTAAATCTGGAGTGTACGTCGATGTCACGTAACCTATTAACCATCACATCACTATTACTGTCATTTAGAATCACTTAATAAAAGGGGAACTATGCTTTGTTTATCGGAAATATCCATTCAACGTTACAAAAAATATATATTGTTAACTTGATTAACTACTATATCACATAGCAACATTTATTTATTTCGTTTTTTCATCCTGTTTCAGATTACCATAAAAAGGTATATTAACACTTATAAGTATACGTGTTATAGGTATACCTATAGTTGTACATTTTATTTCCAAATAATGTTTCGTAAATTCAATCAAGCTAACTCAGAAAATTAATCAAACCGCCCGTAGGGATAACAGAAAGATTTGCATAATTTTAGCTCCTATTGTATGTAAAAACACAATTAACGAGCTGGGTACTAAAATATTTAATTTCATTAGAAGTTGTTTGATGATTTTTCGTAAAAATATAGTTAAAAGCAATTTTATGAGTGACATAGATCTCTTTAGAATGTCAGCCAATTCAACAACAACGGGGTTAGAAGATTTGATTTATTTCGTAATAATATCAACAACTAACAACACTGGTGTATTTCTATTTGTTTTCTGTTGTTTAGTTGTTGCTGGTATTAGAACGGAATAAATCTAAGATTTTTATATTAATCGTGTCCTGCCTAATTTCCGCCATTTTACATTATTTTCAAAATAGCGGCTACATATAAAACCTATTTTAACCAATAAACTGATATAAATACTAACAAGTTTTGTTTGAGACTAAATCCTGTAAAGCGAAGCCTGAAAGTTATAATGGCCGCTATTTTGAAAATAGAATAAAATGGAAGTTAGGCAGTCCAAATAACTCAAAGCCCTTTGTACAAAACTGATCCATATTTTCCATAATTTCATTTTCATTGATACTAACCGATGCCCGTCGTAACAAAAAAACCGGTCACGTAACACAAATAATGACAATACAGTTAATTGACATTCAAATGAATCTTTCAAAAGTTCATCAAACAAAAATAACACGTATTCAAATATCGTACGTTTCATAATTAAAAACGTTACTCGATCTAAAAAAATATTACAAAGACGCTTTGAATACTGATGTCGAATCAAATGGATGAAACTCATTAGGTACAGTTCAGTGGATGCGAGTATTACATTTTTATAACTCCGCATGAGTTTTAACAGAGAATAGGCCTCCCCATGTGTGTGTATCGTAGCAACTACTAATAAGAATATTTAAAGCAGTTTTTCTGAATTTGCGTACGTTTTAGTAAAAGAAACTGCAATTGCTAGGCAAGATTTGAAAACGATGACAATAGCTCAATGCTCAATTCAAAATCATAACATTTTATTTCAATAAGCTTTCAATAGGTCATCACCTTTTCGTGTCCTTTTATACTTATAAAACGTTGGTACGGGTTGGTCGTTTCCTGTGGAGAAGAACCGGCAAGAAACACCATGGTTACTCTTTTAAAATTTACAATGTTATTATGTTACAGCGTCAGAAGTATGAGGGGGGGGAGGGGGCAATGTAGGCCCAACAATAAGTCGTAAAATAAGTTAAAAAGTCAACAAGCAGTTAGGAATCTACCAGGTCTACAATGTTCAGTAAAAAATAATTTATACAAAGAAAAAGACAAATAGTATATGAATTTATTTACCAAACAAAATATGTTTTGTGCCTAAACCACCAAAATTAATATATGGTTAAGCAAATAAATGACTCTGATTCAAGTAACACAAAATGTTAACATCAGTACCTACTGTTACTTATGTAAACAGTAGTGGATATGCAACCCTGTTTACAGTCACGGTGTTCTCGATCCAGTCTTGTTTAATGAATAGCGATGTTAACATCAACATTCCCTCAGCATGGTCAATCCAAGCCGCCTTTCAAGTTTGTTAATCAAAATTGAAATGCAAGGTGTGCACTTAGAATATTAAGTAAATTGTGAAGGCTTGTTAGTGCCTCGAATCAATTTGTTGTCCTAGCTTGTAAACGAGTTATATTATTTAAGGGTGATACTTAAAGCGTCATTTGTAATTACAATCAGTTGTTGTTACGTTTAAGTATCAATCTTCATATTTTCCAATTTCAGTTTTCTCTTTTTGGTTTCCTGAATATACTCCTTTCTTAAATAACTTCATAATATAACATAGGTAGGGTGGAGCATTCCAACACAAGCAAATAAATTGCTCAAAACGATGCTCCTGAATGTTACTACCATAAGTTACAGAATAAACATTTTTTTTTATTATCATTGTTTAAAAACCAAGTTGGCCTTTTACAAAACCGTGCGCAAAAGCTTTCCCCATTTGTTTTATTTTTCTTCGAGAACATTTCTGAATCATTAGAAATTCGAAAAACCATTGTAAATAAACAAAGAATTCTCAGTCAAAGGTTTTATTCTACTACCAAGTCTAATCTTCTAAAACATCTACCTTCAGTGAAGATGTTATTGTATTTTATTGATTTTGACAAAATCAAATTGCCACGCTCGCGCCTAACAAACGCGCTCCGAAAACAACTAAAGTAACGTTGAAGAGACAACCAACGCTATTCCCTCGAGTAATTACTTTTCGAACCACGAAGGAAACCTTCTTTTTCAATGCAAACGCAATTTCAGTTGCGTGGAGGTAATTACGTTAAACTTGGGAGCTATATCTCGGAGGAACAAACTTCAAGTGACAAGGATGCACAAATGATTTTCAACAGCAACGTTATTAATTAGTAGGGCTGTAGCTAACTAACTTGTGAACTATTGCTCACGGCACTAAGACCTGTGAACATTCCCGGGTTGACACGGATTATAAACTTGGAAGTTGTGTATCGCAAACGTTATTAGGAGTGTCGGACTTCTCGATTTACCCTTTGATGATCAGCGATATGTTACGGTTGAAAACTTTGGTCTGTAGAGACACATTTGAATGTTTACGTGCCCTGGATAATATTAAGGTGGAAGATTTTATTTGTGATTGGATGTTGGTGTAATGTATACTTAACTTGTAAATTATATCGAAGTTAAAGTAAGTTTTTGGAACGAAGTTCCTTATCGCACGTTGCGAAATGGGGCTAGACGGAAAAAAATAAGACCAAAAGTTGTAACGACACTTTTTGCTATAGTTGTAAGCATACGCGTGTTTCTCCGTCTGTCTCTCTCTCTCTCATAGAAAGCAAGCCAGTAACTTTGGTTTCGTCTTTCTATTTCGCATTGAACAGTGTGGTGCCGCGACGATTATTTTTGTTGAATGTATACATTTTTTTGTACATAATAAATAATAACTTCGTTCAATACGGGTGTCCCTTGACACCTCTCAAGTTTTTTCTATCAGGAATACATCAGTGGTCACAGAGATTGATGGCATATGCTCACTCCATATTACATGAGACTTAATTCGCGAAATATGCTTGTACTATTGGGTACAATTCTACATAACTCTTCGGGGACAACAGGTGTAATATTTTGTGAAAGTAGTCTGACGTCGTAAACTCAATGGTTCAAGCACCTGCCTGTTAGGTTCCCTAAACTAATGGAGTAGCTCGAGTGCCCGACACTAGATCGTAAAGTACGCCAGAGGAACTCCTTAAAAAGCGAAGATATCCAACGACAGGCAACCATAAGTCTTTGTAATGGATGTATTGAAACACAATCTACAACGAATACTGAGGCAATACCTACATGGTAACTGACCAGGATCATGGACCTGTGTGGCAGATCCGGGGGGGGGGGTCGTGTGGGTCATGACCCCCTTCCCCCCATAGACTGGGTCCAAGATCTACATGGATCGATTTCTGACCTTATTATAAATTGATATGTATCTTATTTTATTTTTTTATGTATTATGGCTACACTTGCGCCACATTACAACAAATCAAATCGTGGGTAAGAACAATGGTCAAAGAACGTCTTACCGGACGGGCACTTCTTCACGGTCATAAAAACGTACCCATTGAAGATGAAGTGAAAACGCGTTTCGTGAGAAGTATTTTTACTATTTTGTCAGTATTGTACTAAATATAGGTATTTTTAGTACAATACTTACCTACACTAGTGAAATACCTACTTTTTACCTGTATTTATTATTATAAATTAAATTGTGACTTCTTGTGAATTGATCACAACTATTCCTATGTCCCTGGCTGTACAAGTCCTATGTCCCTGGCGCTAAAGCTAAATATTTATGTGTGTCGATATTGACTTTAAAATCTTTTGGACTTGTGAGCAGTATTTTCACTCCCGAATCTGATAAATTCATAACCCTACGTAACTTTATGAAGACTTAGTTTATGTTGACTAACACATTGTTTAGCGAAGTTTCTGGTATCATTTCTTAGAAATACCGACCGATGACTTAGTTTCAGGAACAACAGTATTGAAGCCATATGAAATGAGTCAAGGGCGAGCGTTTGTAAACAATGTTGTTTCTTGATATTTCCTCTTTTCAAAGACCTATTCGATTTTTGCATTGTCATTAATATCAAAATCGTCCTTCAAAGTTAGAAAAAAAACTGAGGAATTTTTCTAATTATTTTACATGTGAGCAAGGAGTAATTAATTAACGCACAAGTAGTTTGTTATAATACATAACTTAACATCACACCTGTAATCTTCGAAGGGTTAAGGAGAAGTGAACCTAGCAGTTTGTTTTAGTGGGGTTAAATTAAGTTTACCCAACCCGTTTCCCTTTCTTAATTAAAAAAGGTTCGCCACTTCTTCTTCCCAGCTAAAACACTAGGAAGTGGCGAAGGGCAGGGCGTTTTTGTGGGACTGTCTCTAGTAATGTGACGTTCAAAAAGTGCTAATCATCAGCCTAATTTGAATAAATGATTTTTGATTATGATTAAGACATTATTAGGTTAACTAATTAGACCTTAGATTATGTTACTACTAGCAGTAGCCCGCGACTTCATTCGCGTGGAAACTTGCTATTCGAAACTATAATCTATGCTTATTCATTCAGTTGTGAAGTGATTGAGTGACAAACATTCATCCATACAAACTTTCGCATTTATAATGACGTAAAAGGATGTATGGATGTTTGTTACTCTTTTACGTCAAAACGGCTGAACGGATCTTGATGAAATTTGGCACAGAGGTAGATTATAGTCTGGAATAACACATAGGATACGATGTTTTGATCATCACATTTCCGAAGCAACGGTGCAAGCTAGTTAGTTATATGGTAAATTACTTGTTTAAACATATTTCCAAAATTATCGCTGAAAATCGTTCATCAAACATTTTTTTTCGATTGCATGCGGGTGAAACCGCGGGCGCCAGCTAGTATAATATAATTATGAATATATGGTTATAATTTCAACTCAATAACTCTACACTTTCCCGAGATAATTGGTCTTGACAGACAAACATCTACTCCTCCAAATTCCATTACACCGCACCGGTTTTATGTCCAAATCATACGCAATTTCAACAATAAAGCTCTGGAACGCGCTACCCTTTGGCATTAAAAAAGCTGAGAGTAAACTTACCTTTAAAAGAAAAGTTCCTAGCCACTATTTAGGTCCGTCTACCAATTAAAAGTCATAGTAATTACTGTTAAAGTTCTCGTTTTTATTTATTTTTTAATTGTATATATTAGATTATTTGATATGTATATGTGTATTAGTATCCGTATAAATATATATGTTTTCGAAAACAAATAGTTTTAGATATAAATATTTTTGTACCCTATCACAATGTTGTCGTATTTTATCCAAAGGTTGACCTGGTAGAGAATGCCTTATGGCATTAAGTCCGCCTATGTACCACTATTGTACATGAAGTTTAAATAAATAAATAAACAGGCAGGCAGACGAACAAAAAGTGGTCCTATAAATGGTTCCTTTTGAGGTACGGAAACTAAAGAAAGACCTAATAAATACCTAGTATGTCATAATTTAGCCAATTTGACACACATACGACTTTTAAAGGTAGACCGTTTCTGAAAGAAGACGAGAATATTGAAAATAGCTCACGTCTCATTTATCATGTCCTTTCAAAAATATTGTCCCTGAAAGTTAAGGGAAATATATGTCAATAGTCTGACCCTCTGTCGTCCGAAGATAAATCGATAATAGTTCTTGGCACACGAGTGACCTGTATCTGTAGATCAGTGTTACCTGTTGATGTTTTCAGGTAATAACTATTACTACTGAACTTAGTGATACAAGTTTGTTTGGCATGTGATTATATAAGGTAAACATTCCATATCAAACAGTCTATTTATATCATCTCCTTTTACTTGTACTTGTATAGCAAAACAGTAATTCGGTATCCTGTAAAAATTGATGTTTCATCGAAATTATTCATTGTAGATAGCTATGGTTGTACCAATATCGATAAAAAAAATCATTTTCTTCATGTAATTACAATTATAAAATACATAATGCAATATATAAAATATAAGACTAAGACTAAGGCAGCACAGACATATTATTATTTAACATTCATCAATATTAAATTATTTTACAGATTGCACTAATCATCGTAACAAATTATAATCATTATTACCAATTAAACTAAAATAAATCACAATAATAGGTGTTAAAATCATAAAGCTTATATTTTGTGTGAAAATCATCAAATAACTTACCCCGCTCTGGGTGGAGTGGGAGTGTCAGATCTATACTGACTAAAACCCACCCATGTTCCATGTTTTGCCCTGTACGTTCCGGGGCCGCGGTATATCTTTCGAACAACCCGCAACCCCGGATGTATAGTATGTCTCAAAACTTACAAAACTCACGCCATTCACAAATTGGATAAGGCAGAAACTTATAAAATCCACGTGCTTCCTTACTCCTTTTATTTAGTCCACATATCACACAAAATTAAAGTAAATCAACCATATTCGATGTCAGTGAACAGCCCAACTCTTTTATAATGTATAGTTATAATAAATGAAGACGTGTTCGTGTAAATGTCACATCGACGTCGGGGACAGCGGCCATGGCGGTCATGGCTGACTGCCCACCTACCCTTAGACCGTCCCTCAGCCCTCCAAGCTAAATCTTACGGAGGATCTAATTTTATAATACATTGCACTCGTGTTTAGCAGAATCCGGGATAGAGAGGGCGGTTGCGTATATATAGTTTATAAGAAAAGAAGAATATACTATAGTTTTGGTTACCGTTTTTGCGTTGTAAGGTAAAATAAAAAAAATACTTCTTTATTCGGAAAATTAAAATAACAACCTTGCACAATTCAAAGCAAGTTTCAAATAAGCAATAGAGGTGTTAACAATTTTCGTTTGCCGATCATTTATTTTCAATTTTCATGTATTGATAAATCTGGCGAATACCATACTAGTATAAATTAGAAAAATTGGTTAGAAACTGAAACGTGCAATTTTAATCTTAACAAGTTTGACATAACAACAAGAGGTAGCATAATTTTGTTTTGACTGAAATTTACAATTATAAGCAAATAAATGTTATAAGTAGAATAGAATAGAATATACTTTATTGCACACGAAAAGTTCTACACTGTTTTACAGAAATTGCTAATTCTATGGTTACAATAGCGTTTTTATCGCTGATAGCGATATCTTCCAGACGACCTTTGGATGGACTGAACGAATATTAAAAATAATAGTAAGTACTCAATGTTTTCTATGTTGTGATGGTGTTGCTACACATCAAAGGACTTTTGTATATTATAAAAAACTCTTGCTAAATATTAGATCAGAGTTCTTGAAACTCAAACTGAAAAATTTTAATGTACTGTCTGTGTATGTGAGTTTAAATGTTTGTTAACGCATCCACGAAACAGGAGAAATTCCTAGTGTGGGGCATAGTTTAAAAATAAAAAAAAAGGTGTCTGAAAAGTTTCACCTACCTAAACCTTACGAACAGGTTATTTCATTTTCTAGACCTTGTAAAAAAAACTGTTCCAGGTGCTTTAACACTAGTTGAGTTCAATTTAAAAATAAATGACTAAAAGAATAATGTAAAGGACAGTCTTCTAAGAATGGTAGCTGACACATTGTGTATTTTTCTTTGACATTCCGTTTGAGAGGAGGAAAAGGAAAAGTCTTAAAATAAAACATTACTCCTACACAGTAAACGGTTCAGCAGAGATGTATTATAATATATTATTTCGGTGCTCTTCAAAATTACGCCCGTATAAAGATGATAAACCGCTATACGAAAAACTTTTGACAAGGTTTTGGGACATTTATATACATCTGATAGATTCTTCTTTTTAAGCCGACTTCAAAAAAGGAGGAGGTTCTCTTTTCGACTGTACGTTTTTTGGAACGAAGTTCCTTATCGCGCGTTGCGAAAGGGGTCTAGACGGAAAAAATAAGACCAAAAGTTGTAACGATACTTTTTGCTATAGTTGTAAGCCGTGCGACGTGCGCGTGTTTCTCTGTCTGTCTCTCTCATAGAAAGCAAGCCAGTTATTTTCGTTTCGTCTTTCTATTTCTCATTGAACAGTGTGGTGTCGCGACGATTATTTTTGTTGAGTGTATACAGGTTTTTTGTACACAATAAATAATAACTTCGTTCCATCCGGCTGTCCCTTGACACCTCTCAAGTTTTCTTTTTTTTTGTATTTTTGTTACGCGATGTCGCTGTCGATAGTGCGCCGATTTTCAAAATTCTTTTTTAATCGAAAGGGTAATACGACTGACGCCCCCATATGATTTTCACCTATGCGGCTTTTGTAATTTATGAGTTATCTTCTATAATACTTACTTTTTCTTCTTATGTATTTGGACGATATGCTAATATCTCTTAGATACCATCATACCACAACTAAAAAGGCTTAAATAAAAATTATTTTTTGGCAAAAAAAAACAACTTTAAGAAAACAAAAAAAAATACCTTCGAATGTGGCAAAAAAAATATAAAGCAATAAAAGTCACCGACTTCCGGAAGTAAATTTATTTTCCTTTTTTTATTATTTCGTTAATGTAATAATTTCGTTAATGTGTGTAAATAAAAATATGTAAGTTGGTTTTTTTTGTACAATCTTTTAAGACAAAAGTAAACATATATGCCACTTATTTCTGTCGAGAGCAAAATCCAGTTGAGTGTCGAGAACAAAATCGAGTTGTGAGTGACGATCTTGGTGGTACCGAACGCAAAAAACTAATAAGAAAGAGGGTCAGATCGTTTTTTTCTGTTCAGAAACACCCACCCGCAATAACTTCAGTTCATCCGTGATCATGGCGTTTGCATCATCGCCGAAATATCGGAAACCCAGAATAAATAATAAACATGGGAAATATCCCGTTTTAAGTTCTAATAATAATAGATACTACTTTACAAACCTAAATAACAATTGAAACTTTTTACAGTAACAATTACCAGTCTTACGCGTTCCACAAAAAGTTTTATTCAACAGATTAGTTATGCTTCACACATATACTGTGGATAAATCTTTTAAAACAAGTTTACCTGTATGTACCGCACTTGGGTTGTAAAAACTTTTGTTTAGCCTCCCAAAAGGCTTATCCCAATAAAACTTGTTTACAACTTATATTACTTGATTAATAAGAAAAGTTGTGTGTATAACGTTGTCCTTTAGTCCTATTTCTTATAGGTGTCATATTAAAAAAAACTGTACTTACTAATGTTATACGTAAATGCAAAAAGTACTTAACTATGTCTGTGTGTCTGGCTGTTACCATGCCTAGACGGGTGAACGGGTATCGATAAAATTTGACACACGGATAGGCCATGATCTGGCTAAGGACATTTTTCCCGGTAGTTCTGTCATACTGTGGTCTAGTTTCCGAAATCAGCGCACCCGAAGCCATGGATAAGAAGTAGATCTATACTACGCTATGCGTGTGTAGAGACTGTATAAACTTTGACGAAACTCTCTCATATTATTATTATTCTATACATTATTGTAATTTACTCAAACACTACATTGTTAAAAAATCTCAATACTTACTGTATTTGTATGCATGTTTACGCGATCTATGTACCTAGTTAAATGTGTAAAACCACAGATGAATCAATTCAATGCCAAGTCCTACTGTTCAGATGAGCGCTCAGGGGTATAATCTCTTGTAGATACAGTAAACAACATGGCGGTCAGAGCTGTCTACCTCACTTACTCCATAGAGCAATATGTACATCACACTCCTTATTTCTGGGGCTAAAGGCTTGCTACGGAATTTTGTTTCAAAACATCTTTTGTATACTATTTGAATTGAATTTATTTATAGCCACTTATTTTAAATAACTGAATGTTTTGAGTCTGTCTTTGTATTTACATGAGTTTCGTACGTCAAAAGGAAAAAAAACTTAACCCTTATTGTATCACTCTCTTGTCCGACTAACTGTCTGTCTGGTCAAGACCCTTTATCTTGGGAACGTGTGGAAGTATCTAGTTGAAATTAAAACCATATACTCAACTCTGTAGTCCCTTAGAGTTGTGGAATAGACTAGAATAGAATATACTTTATTGCACAACATAATGAAAACAAAGTGTTTGACAAAAAAAATGCTATATCTATGGTTACAATGGCGGTCTTTTCGCTAATAGCGATAACTTTCAGACAACCTTTGGATGGACTGTTCGAATATAAAAATACAACGGGGGGTAGTCAATGGTGTACTTACTGCTAATACTACGCAAATAATTAAAATAAAGTTATTTATTTAAAATATATAAAATACATAAATAAATTCACATAATCTAATTATTTAACATGTGGAAATCATATGTCTACGTCTACGCAGTCAAAAAATATAGCTGCTTATGTCACAATTAGGTACGGAACCCTCAGTGCGCGAGTCTGACTTGCTCTTGTTTTGTTTGTGATATTTCACTTGTTATGGGTCCTAATAATAATCATCTGCCTAGCCTTTTCCCAACTATGTTGGGGTCGGCTTCCAGTCTAACCGGATGCAGCTGAATATCAGTATTTTACATGGAGCGACTGCCTATCTGACCTCCACAACCCAGTTAGTACTGGGTAATGCGATACCCCTTGGTAAGACTGATTGTCAGACTTTCGGAACACTGACTACCTGTAACGACTGTCAAAGATCTACAAATGACAGCCGGGACCAACGGCTTAACGTGCTTCCGAGGCACGGAGGAAACTCGGTATGTAAGGGGTGGTCACCCATCCACAGACCAACCTAGGCAAGCGCGGCTTAACCTAAAGATCGACGGGGGTCCTAATAATAATGTCGGGGGGAAATAAACGCTACATAATCCTACTGTAAAGCAAACCTATTTCCGGGGTTGTGGGTTGTTCGAAAGAGATATCGCTGCCCCGGAACACAAAGGGCAAAAGAAGGAATATGGATGGGTTTTAGTCAGTAACAGTCTTACATACCCTACTGTTCTGCCCAGAGCAGGGGTAGTTATTTGACGATTTCCCATCCGAAAAAAGGCAAACCAATTTTCACTTGTTTCTATATAATACTGTATAAGTTTATGATTTTTTATGTATTATTCGTGTCAGATTGCCATCCCAGCGCACTAAGAGAGTGAGGGAGGGGAAAGTGCACTTGTGTTTACGCACACTTCCAGACTATAATATCTCTCCTTGTCGACTGCTGCCACGGAGACTGGCCGCCACACCATAGTCGAAAACAATCAATGTTATATCAGGACAATTCTATATTCTCACGCTATATTTTCTTTTGTGCAGCATCAGCAGCAGCGGATAGTCAGAACGGCTGGGGCGCGCTGGGCGGGCTATACGCGCTCCTGGCGCAGCACGACGCGCTCGGCGGGCACGCGCTTGCTCGCAAGTCTGTGCGCTCACCCTCCCGCCGCCTGCGCTTCGGCCGCCGCTCCGACCCCGACATGCCTCCTCAAGCTCCTGTGAGTTATAAAGAAGAACATAGAAGAATATAAAGTTTTAATTCCTCAAAAAACCATAGAGGGTGCCTCTATGGTTTTTTGAGGAATTAAAACTTTGGTACACATATGAATGCAGCACTTGCTCGTTCACATGCGGGATGTGCGACATTTGTGATAAACACACACACACACACACGACACTTGTTTCGGTTCAGGGGACATGCCCTGCAAAGGCGAAACGCGTGACAAAGTCAGGAATCAGGAAACACAGTTTTTGACAAATTCAAAACTACTTATGCATATTTAGTGGAAAATTAATCTAGTTATCTAATGCTTAGAGGATGTAATCCACAATCAGACTCAGGTCAAGGTCGGCAGACGGAGCAATCCGTTTGAATGACTCGTATTTAGCAATTGTATTAATTTGAATACATCAGTAATCTGTCGGTTAGAGTTCTGTCGAGTGTTCTGCGGCAATCCAATAAAGTCACATCTCCGTCTTGGCGAATTATCTCTATCAGATTCTCATATTTAAATACTTATTTGATATTAAGTTACCGCAACGATGTGACGTTTGCGGTTAGTACTTGTGACATTACATACCTAGCTATGTTTAGTCACAAACACACAGTAGGTATTTGCATATGTAAGGGTTTGGTACATACTATAAAATTGAACAACTTCTTCCACTTGATCAACATCGTAATTGCAAAGAAGAATCAACTGTCTCATACATTTGGGTCTAGTAGGTATTGAAACTTGGGACACCCTAAAATATGACCACAAATTGTTAAAACATGCTGTTTAATGAAATCCTACTACTATTATAAATGCGAATGTTTGTGAGGATGGATGGATGTATGTATGAATGTATCGATGTATGGATGTTTGTTACTCTTTCACGTCAAAACGGCTGAATGGATCTTGATTAAATTTGGCACAGAGTTAGATTATAGTCTGGAATAATACACGATTTCGATATCACGCGGGTGAAGCCGCGGGCGCCAGCTAGTGATTAAATAAAGGTTACTCGAACGATCTTCATTCTAGTTACATTTTTGTTAAAACGAAGTCGATAACAACTTTAATTATACCAGTGCGTTACAGTGCAACTAGTCCAGTTCAAACGCTCATTCCAGTAATGACAGACGTGTAAATGGTGCACATACGTGCAAACACATTTGTTGGTTTTGCAAAACGAGAGCGGTTTAAACAAACAGTCTGGTCTCTCATCAGTTTGATTTTAAATACTTTTCTCTTCCACCTTAAGCTCTACAATCGTAATAGCTTTACTCCATGCCTGCTTCAGTACATTTTGCTTGTAAGTTGCCTACTTACGTATAAACATTTAGCTTCAACAGGAACTAAAATAAACTTCAAAGATAAAGTTGTAACCGATGTTTCTCACAGAGACATTAAAAAATACTCCAGTTCCGTAAAAAATAATAATAATAAACATTAACTGTATTTACCTAAATACTTAAGCACCAATATTACTAACACTAATATACTAACAAAACTCTGGACTGTAGTCTGAAATAAAGTTTATATTTTTTAAACATTTCTTTGATAATTTATAATCGAATGAACAATAAAAGTAAGTAAGGAAAGGAATACTTACAGCAAATGACGTTCCATAGTACGCGCAGGTCTCCAACAAAACCGCAACAGTTTTCTGACGGACGCCCTAAGTGTTTCTCGAGTGGATAATGCATTATAATGTTCACCGTCGACCAGATAATGTTACACACAGCTTCCTACACTCGGCGACGTGAAAGCTATCTCACAACCCCTTTCAACTACATCTACCAACATTTTAAAACCAAGAACAAAGTCCCTTAACTTCATTTAATTCCATCTTCTTTCACGATCCTATTATTATACCTTCTATGTTATCATTAACAAAGATCTTAATTGTTGAGTAGTCCTTAACATACGTCACGGGCATACCTTTCATCTTTTTGGTAAATTATAATCTTAATTTCCTAAGCCAGTGAATGCGACGAGTAATTCGATTTGTCATATCTGACTTGTTCTATATTATCTGTTACCCTGGTGCCTTGGTAAATTATATTATAAATATATTGACTGATATCTGATTATATTGGATTTTATTGCATTATATGTTCAAGTTCTCTCTGTACCATTAAAAGTGTTAACATACATAGTGAGATTATTAATAAGAATAAACTTGAAAAATAATTTGAATCTGATTCATAAAGCTAAGGTGATTGTTTCAAAGTATCGAACTTTTAAAAAAGACAGAGAAAAGAAAGAAAAAGTATTTATTTGACTCGCACAGGACATTAAAAAAAACAAAGTATCCATGGAGTTTCTTGTTCATTCTTCTCCATGTGATCTATGATTTTGGGGTGGCAACTACAGTCCATTCGGTTATTATGCTTCTGGCTGGAAGTTGGTGGCTGTAAAAGTGCCTGTCACTGTATATTTGAAATAATTGCTTTGATTCTGAGTTGATTTGGTTTTGTAGTAGGAGTAACTGCAATAATTGCAATACAATAAAGAACTCCTCTTCGATCTTTAAATTTTATTTATTTACTTCTGACAAGGTTTTCTGGGAGTCTATGGGCACCTAAGAAAAAAAAAGCCTTTCCGAGCTTGTTTAATTAACAAATTATATAATCCTTTTATAGGTTAAGTTCAAAATTCAGATAACAAGCGCTGCCGTTAACTTTGTCTTAATAAACACGTGACCTCTTATGTTTATAAGAGGTTTCGCTTTAGTAAATGAGCATCAAGCGCTTTTCACTCGATATAGTTGAATGAACCAATTTTCGTGAAAGGTGAATTGTGTAATATTCAGCACCTACTGCGTTTGGCGTTTGGCGAGCCGTGAATGAACATAATGGAAACATTATGCTGCCACTTAAAAATTAAAATGTTTTAGTAACAACAACTTTACTTAACTTACTTAATTTGAGAATTAACAATTTTCAGATTATTGTCAGTAGATTACATGTGTGGAGTGACAAGAATGGATAAAGTAAGGAATGAGTATATTAGAGGAAGTTTAAAAGTTGCGCCTGTTATAGAAAAAATAAAGGGGACGTTTGTCTTGGTATGGACACGTAATGAGGAGGGATGAAAGACATGTTACTAAAAGAGTGATGGATCTGAATGTTGATGGACGGAGAGCGAGAGGAAGGCCAAAGAAAAGAAGGATGGATTGTGTAAGAAATGATATGAAGGAGAAAGGAGTAAATGATGCCGTGACGTCTGATAGGGGAGAATGGAAGAAGATAACGTGTTGCGCCGACCCCAAATAGAATGGGATAAGGGTAGAAAATGATGATGTCAGTAGATTACAGTGAATAGTATGAAAAAGATCACGAGGGTAGTTAAAGTTGCTAACACGCAGTCAGCAAGCATTATAATTATTATAGTATTATCTGCTCCTATGTTCAATGTGTTAAAAGTGAATTTTTACCTGCAATAGTTTCATAAAAAATAAAAACCCACTGCTGGAAAAAATAATGCTCTTATTACAACTAGCCACATTTACGTCATACGTGATCGTACGCGTCATTTCAGCCCCAACGCATTTGTATAACTCAATTTTGTTAACTTAAACACCCTTTCATCCCTAATTTTATGAAACCTCGTCTTATCCCTCGCTCCATTAGATCCTCATATACGTATAACCAGGTACCAGTTAATAGTTTTGCCCTTTAATATTAAGACAACTATAATATTAACGATATAAAATTACACAGTTCATTAGACTTTCGTAGTTTACGTCGCTTTAAAATTTATTACGTGAGTCATTTTGTCTTTAGTGTCCACCAAAGTATAGGCAAGTTAGAAACGGTATTAAAGATGTACATATAATGGTAAAAGCTATGCTTCCCACCTGTGTACTTTGAAGATATTCAGGCAGTTTCCCTAATAGGTCCGAAATTTTCTCATTTTCCTTCTACAAAGATTACAAAGATTTCCGACGACGCGCCGTCGAAACGCGTCGGGAAAGTTTCAGTTTTGGGTGCCGAAAGTAAATTATCATGAAGACTTTATAAGTACTTGTTTGTCACTGAGTATCTTGGTGTCTTTATTTAAACGAGATTGTCTGTACAATGGACTGGTAGCTTTGTAACTAATGGCGGTAACAAAGTTTCTAGTTTTACAATAATTTTGAATTTCGAAATAGCTTGACCTCATCACACACCTCGCCATCTACAGACAGATTCTCATTACTGCAGTCCACGACCAGTTTTCCCACGATTTCCGATTTTTATTTTCTCACTTTTTCATAAATAGAGTTCTAAATGTAATCACCAGGTACAACTTCACACTAACTTCACCATTGTTTCAGCTGGATGAAATGAACGAGCTCCTCTCTCTGCGCGAGGTTCGCACACCTGTTCGTCTGCGTTTCGGCCGTCGCTCTGAAGAACGTGCTGTTCCCCATATCTTTCCCCAGGAGGTAACCATTTCATGCATAAAATTTACGAAGAATCAGAAAGTAAATTATCGAAAACCAAACCGACTCGACAGATAAAAAATCTTAATATACTTGCAAGAGCCAACTGACTACTGCCGTGTCAATGTGCTTTATGATATCATTGACGTTCATGTTCTGGGATTACTGTTTTCTTTAACATTCATTCTGAAACCGTCTCTATAGGATCGTTAAGTCATCCATGATGATTTATTGGCTGTTATGTCTTAGTGACCCTTATATCAACGTTGGTAACCATTAAAATCCATTGTCAACACCACATATTTTAGTAGTTCTTTGACACATAACATACAACATAAATTACAACCCTTTACGATACCACACAAATAAAAATAGCAGCAAAATTTAATACGAACTCATAGCACCCTATATAAAGCCTCGTAAAACTATAAATATCTAGAGAAGAGTCGTATCTAGTCGAAGATACTATTGATTCGACATCGTAAAACCCTTGATGCCGTGTAAACCCGTGTAATGAAGTTATTTCCCCTAACAAGCCACTATAAGATCTTTTACGACAATTGACCAGCTTTATGTCCGACCTTTTTTGTAAAAACAATCAAATGATGCCATTATAATTTAAAAAGCATTATTTCGATTTTTAAAATAACTATGATTTCAGACATGATTTTAAATATTCAAAAGGGGCGCATTTGAAGCTTTTTAAGAATTATTTTATTTTATAAAAAATATTGTGTTAAGAGCCTGTTTGTATTACATTTACTTTACATTACAATAAATTACACTCACGGAACAGTAGTTAGTAAACAGATTTCAACAAATTATTTCAGTTTGTTTTAAAACGTCTATCAAAATAAGAGGGCCCTATGGGTGTTTTAATATCGTGCGGATTTCATCATGTATGCGGATTGCCCCGCAAAATGTCCTTTTCTTACAAGTATTTATTGTACTGCAAGCAATACACACGCGCGACGGGGACATTTCCCGAATACCTACATGATGAAATCCGCATGATATTAAAAACACCCTTATACCTTGGTCTCACAAATAACACACTCCGTATAGTGTTGACAAAAAACAGCCACCCACCCTTAATAAAATATAAATTGGATAAAACTTATTAACGTCACGTCATGTCAACAAACAGCACATAATTTGCAAAAGCATGACGTGAGACGATAAATACTGGGAATAGTTTTATGGTTTTTATTCGACAGGCAATAACGTAAACAATGGCCTAATTTAATAAATCAAATGTTAACCAAAAGGGTAAGGCGTATGGTGTTAATATTTGTTCACCGCAGTCCTCGGGGTATTTGCGACCTGTCAATAATAATGCTGTGTTATTTGTTTAACAATATTACTAAGAAAAACCGAACTTTATGTCAGTGATGACGCGTGAAGGTTGGGCTTTAATTCCCAAAAACAAAATGGTTAATTAATTCTTGGAAATCGTGCTTAATAAAATGGTCAAGCTTAAAGCTGTTGCGATGCGTGTCGGCGCGTTCGCGTTTCACGCGCGCCTTAAAGAGATGTCAGCAAAGCAGAGGGGCCTGTTAGGACTACCACCTGCCAGGGTTGCTGGTTGTTCGAAATAGATACCGCGGCCACGAAACATAAAGGGCAAAAGAATGAACATGGGAGGGTTTTAGTCAGTACAAGTCTGAAACTCCCCCACGTTTCGTCTAATGCGGGGGAAGTTATTTGATAAAAAAACTTTGGCTGTTGCGATTAAGAGGTAATACTGAATACAGTACAGTCATATACACCAATATGTATACACAAAGCACCTTTTCTCAGTGATTTTCTTTAACTGTATTGATTAACGTTTTATGTTTTCACTACTACATACTATTACGAAAGCTTGCTAAAAGTAAAAACCTTTATTTCTCAAGAAAAGTGTTAACTATCTGTAACACTTGTTGTTTTGGTCTATAAGTATTTGAACTTGGAGATAAATAGTTTTCTTTAATTCTGACAGTACATTGCTAATGTAACCGTATTCCGTATTTAAAAAACGCAACGAAAACTCATTATTTTTATGCCACCCTATGGAAACGGTTTTCATGCGGCAGCTTTTTCGGAATTGTAACTTTATTTTTGTTGAAAGGCTATCTACCTAAGTTAAACTTACATGTATAATAAATTAAGTATAGTTTCTAACACAGGAACAAGATCGCGCCGTGCGGGCACCATCCATCCGTCTCCGGTTCGGTCGCCGATCGGACAACAACATGTTCTTACTCC
This sequence comes from Ochropleura plecta, assembly GCA_905475445.1. Taxonomy (NCBI): domain Eukaryota; kingdom Metazoa; phylum Arthropoda; class Insecta; order Lepidoptera; family Noctuidae; genus Ochropleura; species Ochropleura plecta. Next base: position 10,316,631 of record FR997731.1, on the reverse strand, counting down.
CCTACGAAGTACGTACCCTTCAATAATTAACAAGTTAATTAGCTACTTAAAATAAGGTGTTAAAAGTTCTGAAAATTGTAGTATTTAAATAATTATAAATTCTCTTATTAAGTTATTGTGGTCCTGAATTTGAAATTATAAGCGAATTTCACAACTTGTTCTAGTATCTTATTAAACAAAAGCCAGTTAAAATAACTTATACCTTCCTACATAGGTTTTAAAATTTAACAGACTATTTCTCTGGGAGTTAAGACATTTTCATCTTGAATTTTGTAAGCCCCTAGAGTTGTAAGAGTTTCGAATTAAACGTTGCTACATTTTATATGCCTCAAAAAGTAACACAAACATTTCTCTAGGCGGACATACACTTCCGAGAAGTGTTCAGGCACCCTGCATTACTAATGTTGTATAAATTGTGTTACAGTCGGCTCTGCCCCAGGAAGTGAAAGCCAACGGCTCCGTGGAAGACGACAGACAACAGGAATAAACACGCAACATATCCGTATATCAGCTGTCTACATAGAAATATTACCCGCCCCCGTCAAAACTTTTATTATCAACTTTCTATTACGGGCAATACGTCCCACCGTACATGTGTCATATTAAACAAAATACAATCGATTTTTAGATGTTATTCAACTTAATTATAAGCTATGTGTACATAATAATCAGTTAGTACCTTGTATGTTGTTAATCAAAATGTTATTCGTCAATATATTATAAATGTAATCCTATCAGCATTCTTACCCGGATCTTTCCGAAATAGTAATAAAATGAATCATTGAACTGTAAAAGTTTCCCAAATGATCATCAGCTAAAGTGGTTTAGATATCAATGATATTCTAGTCAATACTGAAGTAAGACTGTCGCTTTTCATTTTGATCTCTGTTTCCATTTAGATATATTATGTATATTATATAGACTTGCCGCGAAGAGTTGTACATTTTTAGAGCTGGGCAAATGTGAAACTACTTCGCTTCTCGTAGGTACTACTTGATTTAATCTCTTGGTAACCAACTGAAAAGTAAAATTGTAGTTCAACTGTAGATCATTATGCAAATACATTATTTATTATATTAAGTGTAGTGAAACTATGTTTAGTTTTGTATGGATATTATAGTGCAATTGATGAGTTGAAAAATAAAATATTTCCAAGGGATATTTTGTTGTTTTATTGTGTTTTTATTTACCTAGAAAGTCATCATTCAGATTTGACACATAGATAAATAAGCAATTAAGTCACGAAAGAAATCCGCCAATAATATGCACCAAAATAATATATTCACTGTACAGTCAGCAAAGGAGATAAGTGCGCGACAAAAACAGTTGAAATTTTCTTAAAAATCCATGATATTTTTCGAAAAATATTAAATCTCTTTGACACAAACAAACCACTAAATTTTAATTAAACTATAATACTTTCACAGGTTTCTAAGAAAAAAAACAACAATATCTAACGACTCTGATTACCTATCTCAGACTGTACTTATATTACTTGGAACTTATAAACAAGTTTCGAAATGTGGGTATACTATAATAAAGTACACCTCTGTCTATTCTTTCGGCCATCACAGGCGTGATGTTATGTTATGTGAAACTTAAAAAAAATAAGAAAACAGTTTTCAATGTTTTCTAAGAGATTCACTATTCCTAACTTGTGAACTCAAAATAATGATGTCGCATGCAGACAAGTAACAGAAAACCAGCTGGATAAGGATTTACACCACGAAAGAGGGAGAGCCTCATTATTTGCTGGTGGCATTGTTCGCTTTCAAAGAAAAATCTTTGCTCCTAGAGGTTCCCCGCCAACGTACAAGATTGGCACTTTGTAGTACACAAGTTTAGATTGCCTTTTATCAGAGATGAGCTAATCTGCGTAGCGATGGATCTTATGTTATACCAACCAATAGCTTTGCTTGATTCTATAGCGTAGCCTAGCTTAGCGTTAGTGGAAAACAGTACAAAAAAAGCTTAGTTAATTTGCAGTTTCAAAACATATCTTACCCGCTCTGCTTTATTACTTAGCTATTAAATTGTATAGGCACACTGTTTCGTAGCTAAGCGGTTAAGCGCTCCGCTCATCTCCCGTGAAAACGCAGCCTTAGTCAGGTTTTACATCAAACAATTACTTTTTTACCTCGACTCGTGAAGATTTTTTTAGCTTGACAACAAAAAAACGCATACATAATGCAGAATCAATTATACTGTACCCATTTTCATTCTACACCAATGACTGTTCCAACAATTATAAAGCTGAATACGACCAACGATTTTAAAGACAAACTTTTAAGGTACGTTTAAGTAAAATAAACTACAAAAATTCAAATCCAAAATTTCTATAATATATAGAAATTTTGAATGTTCATCCTAATTAGGATAAGCATAAAAAACCCAGCAATAACAAATCTTTAATCATCCTTCTTCTATCCGTGAGGACTTGTAATTGGTTTGCTGTTGTCAATGGTCTTCTTTTTCTTTTTTGTTATTTTTTATTATAAACTGTAAGTACTCCATGCTGTAATAAATAAATTAACTGGAAAAGCCAAACACATTACCTACTCAAATACTGAAACAATAATTACTTCTAACTGAAAATTTTGACTATGTTATTAAAAATGTATCCTCAGTTGTGGGAGTGCACTATGTCCGGCTGGTAATACAGTTATCCACGTGATGGGAACTAATGGAAGTCGTGAAAAGTGGATGTGGAAGTGTGATTAAGCGATTGTGGCATTGATGGGCAGCCGGACACTGCGGATGTCAATCCTAATACAAACGCGTAAATTCGCCACATACAGCGTGAAAAAATGTTAAAGGTACTCTTTTTTCTGTTTTACTGCGTTCAAATTTAAATTAATTTATTTGAATACCTACTGTCGCCACAGTTGGCGCAGTGGCTGAGCGATTGACTGCTGCGCTGCGTGTTTGATTCTTCAACGGCAAAAATATTTGTATGGCCTATACATAGTTGTTTCGGGTCTGACTGTTTGTGAATATGAGTTTAAATGTTTTAAACGCACCCACGATACAGGAGAAATTCCTAGTGTAAGGAAACATTAAAATAAAAAAGCTATTCGTAGTAGGTGGTGTATCGAATAAGGATCGCCATATTCTGTACAATACCTTAAAAGCTTAATAAATACAAATCTTTTTAAAGTATACATGTACTTGAATTGTCACTTAATAAAAAACTTCACCTACCAATATTCTGTGGTTTTTATTTCCCCTGAAAATGCGTTGGCCATTAATCATGACTCTTTATCGCTGAGAAACAAAAATGCTTCGTAAGCAGAGACGCGACGTCACGCTAGCTAGAAAAAAGGAAAGTAAAGATAACGATTTGAATACATCGATTATTTCTCGATTCGATCTTAATACTAAAATATAATTGTAAAAATTCGCGGGGGAACGGTTGAAAGGATTTTAATTTAACATGGGGTATCTTTTATCCCGATATTAAGTTTAAGTAGGATCGCTTTTGATTACCACGCGGGCCGCGTGCAGTAGCGAAAAAAAGTGATACATAACCAGTGGCTACAATTTTCTAGCATATTTTTAGGGAAGTCAATACACTGAGTGTTTCTTTAGTTTAGGCGTTAAAGCTGCGTACTTAGATAACGCGTAGCATTCGTAGCCTTAGAAGGACCTAAGGCTAAGAACGAACTGAAGGCTGCTTCCTTAGAGGCCGTGTCCACGAGCGAAACAATCGCGGCGATATTGGCAGTAGCGAGTAAGTGCGCGAACATTTAAAAAACAAAAAGTAGTACTTAACTATGAGAGGACAGCGTAGGCCCGACAATAAGTCATTGCTTACTTTACAGAAAGTAAAATAAAATAATACGTTAACAGGCGTTTAAGAATCAACAAGGCCAAAATGCAGGCAATAAAAATATTCGTACCTGGTCACACTACATGATACTTCGATACAGACTAGGCGACAAACGCAGGCGCCAAGTGCGATTAATAATAACTCTTCTTACTGTATTAATTACTTTTGTTTAACAATTTAAAAAAGGAGGAGATTCTCAATTCGGCTGAATATTTTTTCTTTCTATTTTTATCTTCAGTAGTTTTAGTTTAAAATGTTTAGTTCTAATTTCGCTTCCTTTTTAGTTCTAATCTAGAAGTAGATGCAGGATGGGACCATAACCAATACTCTATGTAGAGTAAAGCTTCAGGTGCATGGCATGCCAATTATACATTATTATTAAACGCCAAACGTATAACGTTGTCTATTCATTCGATGTATTAGATGTTTGAGGTTTCATTGAATTTCATACAAGTATGAAGTATAAAACCCTTCCCTTTCGGCTTCTTTGTTTCCTTCTGCTCTAATAAGTATGCGTTTACCTTTTATTAGCGTAGAAATATCCCTGTCAACATGTTCTGTAAACTTAGAGACACCTGACGTTAACGCGTCATCAACTCCTTCTATAGACAAACGCTTTATGCGAAGGCACCCTTAAAGGCAACGAACCTCTTGATGAGTAAGTAGTTACTTAGTATTAGGGATCCCCTCTATAAAGGGGTAAGGAACTCTCGAGTGTTGCTGAGACTGGGCCATTGTGTTTAAAAGCATTGATTAACATAAATTATGAGGCTATAAATGAGTTCGTCCGCTTATCTTTTTGGATTATAGTTTGTTGTTGCTTTGACCTTACTTGGTTGTCATGATTACTTTCTTGACCAGATGGTGTATATTTTAAGTTCAATTTCGGAAGGATTTGGCAAACTGCATTGACAAACTGATGTATTTGTAACACAAAGAACAAGCTTTCATAAATGGCATAATTGGCGTAGAGTAAAGGAGGACGTACCTTGACGCGCCACGGGCACTTAATCACGCGCACTTATTCACGCGCACTTATGGCACTTGCCGCACGTTCACACATGCGTGCTCGCTGGTGGAGTCTGTATACCCACAGCATTCTACTAAAACGTTCAGCGTTGATAGGTGTGCAACATTGCATACTTTTTTATATAAAGATTTATCCAATGTGATGCGTAGGCTCATTAATTTTTTGCAAAAAAAAAACGTTGCCTCACACTAGGAATTACTCCTGTATCGTGGGTGCGTTTATGAACATTTAAACTCACATACACAAACAGCTAGACCTAGAACAACTATCTGTAGGCCATACAAATATTTGTTCCGTGCGGGTATGGAACCCGCGACACGCACCGCAGCAGTCGATCGCTCAGCCACTGCGCCAACCGTGTCTTAATAGAAACTTGTTGTTAACTTGTATGATGGTCACCTGTAGAATTGTACCTACCTTTAGGCTATATCAACAGAAAATTCGCACCCATCTTTAAAAATATATATTTTCAAGAGGTTTTGTACAATTTATTCCCAATCCCTTTTTTCAAAGCAATTTCGACAACGTCACGTTCAGTCAATAACAAAAGTCAATGAGTATTATGGAATTTTACAGTCAATCACCATTTGAGATAATTTTTATTCTGAAGGCGCATAAAAGGTCAATACGATAACTGTATTTAAACACGATGAATAAGTTCTTAAAAGCTGAAAATATATTAATAAGGAACTCTTGACAGAACTATGTTGTCGTCGTTTAGCAAAATTTTAAATCTACCTACTTCTCAGATAATTTGGTTTGCACTTATGTTATTTAATATTAGTGACCAACCGATGGTTAAGTGTAAACAAGTGTATTAAATATGTGCTTAGTAATTAAATTATTCAAGTACTGCTTCTCAGTACATCCTCTCATGATTACTATTAAACAGGTTTATTTTTTAGTGTCGATAGTAGCTTGTCTACTGGTAGTATAAGTTAAAACCAAAAATCCCCGACAAAAAAAAACTTCTAAAAAGAAGAAAGTAATATCGAAATATTATCCTTTAATGTTTTTTAATAGTTTAACATGTTTCATAAAACTATGTCGTTGGTCTAGTGATCGCAAACGCGACTGCTATGCATGAGGTCTTGGGTTCGATTCTTGGGATTTTCCACCAAGATTTTCTCCACGGAGGCGGAGTCGGAATTTGTGATTGGGTGACGGGCTCGCCCCTTATTACATAGAACTCTCTCCTGGAACCTCTGCCTAACCTCCGGCTAGGTTAGGCCTAATTAATCAAAAACAATTGATTAGGAAGTACAGACTGGCCAGCGTAGAAACTCGGGATTGAAAAGTCCTAACAGAAATTCCAGGACACGAACGAATCCGGAGGAGTATCCACCCTCCACGACGGAGACAAGAAATGACTGAACAAGAAAATAGTTCGACGTCACGGTTGGCGCAGTGGCTAAGCGTTTGACTGCTGCGCTACGTGTCGCGGGTTCGATCCCCGCCCCGAACAAATATTTGTATGACCTACAGATAGTTGTTCCGCTTCTGTCTGTTTGTGTATGTGAGTTAAAATGTTTGTAAACGCACCAGGAAAAAATCCTAAAAACAATTTTCTGCAAATATATGAAATGGTTTATGTCTGGCCGTTGTAGAAAGGATTGTCGATGAAAGCCTTACATCTATAATTTACTAATTAAATTGGCTAACAATTTGAATAAATAGAAGTGAAGAAATATACACAAACATAAAATAATACGTAACTAGGCCACACTAGTGAATGTTTGCATGTAGTTAGTGGGTTAACTAAGCAATCGTTTTGCATCTGTGTAATTTCTTTAAAAGTAGGGTTACGGATCAAATAAAACGAAATGAAGCAAATTTATGTTAATACTAGCTGTGCCCAGCGGTTTCACCCGCTGCTCACTTAGGGGTATGAAAAATAGATGTTGGCCGATTCTCAGACCTACTGAATACCTATGCATATAAAATTTCATAAGAATCGGTCGAGCCGTTTCGGAGGAGTATGGGAACGAACATTGTGACACGAGAATTTTATATATTAGATGTGTAAAATTTACTCATTATAAAGCTTGTGAACTCTGTTTTAATTACAATTTCATGAAAATGTGCCACCTATTATGTTTGTATGTGTGTGTTTGTTTGTATATGTATGTATGAATGTGTTTGAATGTTTATATGTATGCAGTCCTTGATTTTGTAATATGCTTTTTTAATAAGGACACGTGATGTAGTTTTTAAACTTTTCATCGGTCAGTTCTGTAACTGACTTTGGCTTCTTGTTATAAAAGCGCACACTGTTTATTAGAAATGATTTGCTAGTTTTTGTGAGGTATTCCTCGAAGCGCTCCCGTTTTGAAACGCTCCCATCTAAGCGCTCCCGTTTTGTTCCTCCAAGCGCTCCCAAAAGGAGCGCTTCGAGGAACGATTAAAAATATTAAAATTTATTTCCTCGAAGCGCTCCCATGATAAACTTTCGGATAGAGATGGGACTATACTAACTGAAATTATCGATAATAACTAGGTAATAAGTAGAACACATTGTTATATTATACAACTAGCGGCCCGTCCCGGCTTCGCACGGGTTCGGCAATATTTTTTTTTTTGTTTTATTGTAAATCCTTTAAACGCCAAATAGATGAATATAATCTGCCGACATATGTACCTATTCATATTTTTTATTATTTAGAAAGCTTATGATTTCTCTCCATTATGTTTCCCATTACTACCCCCCTCCCCGCACACCTCAATGTTTTGTCGGAAGTTTTTCGTAGAAATAAGGCAATGAGGTGTCCATCGTTTACGTCAATGGTAGAAATGACTTTCCTTGTCCTATGCAGGGCGAGAAAGTGTCAGACTCTTACTGACTAAAACCACTTACTGACTAAAATCACCTGCTCTGAGCCGGGACCGTATTGCGCTCAACGGTGATGCTACCTATGCGATTGATAAAATGGTTAAAACAATTTTATAATTATTTTTTGCCAAAAATAGCGATAATAACTAGCGCTCCCGTTTTGAAAGTAATTTTTATTTTATAAGCATTTAAAGTTTCGAAAAATATTCAGTCGCGCTGGCAGACTCGCTAATGCGTATGACATCACAGTACCGTGGCGTGGAGCTAGTCGCCAGTGGTACACACAAAGTACTCTAGTAATTATTATGTAGGTCCTACTGCAATGTGATTATATACGTATATAATTTATATTAAGTATAGCTATGCGTTTTATTTATAACATCCTCTTTAAATACACAATAACATTGGTCCTTGTTTACACATAAGAGTGCCAAAAGCAAAATGATATTTTTCTCTCAATTTCGTAATTTGGTTAAGCAACTTCGATGTCGATGATGCACACATGAGTTTTTAAAAATTATCGATATAATTCATTACGTTAACTTCATGCTTTTCCCTATTTTTAAACGTGGGAGCGCTTCGAGGATATAAATTTTAATATTTTTAATCGTTCCTCGAAGCGCTCCTTTTGGGAGCGCTTGGAGGAACAAAACGGGAGCGCTTAGATGGGAGCGTTTCAAAACGGGAGCGCTACGAGGAATACCTCGTTTTTGTTAATCTATATTTGGGAATAACAATATCGTGTTTACATATACTATTAAATTGTCTATAGTTTGTTGATGTAAGAAGTACACGTAATGGCGGATTTCGGCGTAATAATTTACTCGACACATTAAAATAGATTTTTGATAAAAGTTCGAAGCTGTCAATGTTGTTAATGAAGATCTTTAACAAATACAGACATTCGGCAATCTCGTCAATTTTCGAATGATGGCAAATGGTACTTTGTTATCAGCCGAAGATAATCTATGGAGTCGTATGGTATTTTTTATGAAAACATAGATATTTAATTAAACGCCTTGCGGAAGTACTTACGCACGTCCATAACTATAAAATTGGTTAGGACCTTGAACGTCTGTGCCATCGAATGGCAAGTGACATTCAATTTGCATAATTATACAACCCCTAGATCTAGACAATACGACATTACGCAATATTCCAACGTCTTGCACGTATAGGTATCGACAGCATTTGAAGTGAGTTTGCAAGCCATCGCAGCAGGACTGCCTGCAAATAATATCTTGGAAGGAAGAGCACTTGTCAATGTGTCACCAGCACGCCCCTTCATCTCCTAATCGATAAGGGTGATATTGCCCGATAGTGTTTTGTTCGTAGCTCTGAAAATGTTAATTGTATTATTGCTGACAATGAAACAGATATCCAGAGCGTTATTTATGAGACTAGAGACGTTCAACGGATTCTTGTTTTAGCTCTAGACTTTGAGTTTCTAAACTTCTTCTTGTTATTTTCGTGTCGATGATACTCTCTCTCATATTATCTTAGACCAGTATGTAGCCACCTGCACAGCTCTTTATTGCTGAATTCAAATCCTGATAGGTGCAAGTGATAGTTAGCAATGTTGTAATAATGTTTAGGATTTTGTTACAAGGATTAAGCGACGTGGGAGCATAGATCGCCTTAATATGTAATATGTAGAATTTGTAGTATACTCGTTAGTAGCAGTATTCTACAATATGTTATGAACATATTTTCCGACAAAACGGTGCATCAGACTTCTTTAAAGTGTACGTGATTTTCAATGTTTACGTGAAACAGCTTTTAACATCACGTAGCGTTTACGTGGCAGCCATGTTGAATTTTTAATATGACAAATAACTTTATTATTCATGTAAAGACTTTTTATTTAAAATATACAAGGTGTTTTATTTCTTTGAATTTACAAGGTTTTGTTCTTGTTTAGATCGGTAATATATTAAAGTGAAGTGCAGTTACTAACATAGTTGTTAAGGATTTATTTACTAACACGAATAATATTAGAGATATATATGTTTGTCTGTCAGGTATTTATCTATGGGCCTAAGATGCCTGAAATAAATGTTTTATTTATTTATTATTATTAATCCTACGAGAACCTACTATGCCAGAATAAAAATGATCCAGAACCCAGGTAACAGTGCACCTTATTGCCAAATAACATCTAAATTTGTTCAGCTTTTAAGAAAAGGTTTAATAACTACGGGCAGATAGACTTCCATTCTAATAGTAGAGTTATAAATGCGAAAGTGAGTGAAGTGTTGATTTTATAGCTCAATTTATTTAAAATTTTCTTTAGAATTTCATGAGCTCTGCAAAGGAACATAAACTTAACATATGTAGACGGTTATGAGTAAGTTATCATAAAAACTTAAGTGTTTAGGAACAGTAAACTGTCACTGCTCATTATAAATTAAAACAGGAGTTATTATTAAAGAACTTGACTAATTTACAGTTTGTTGTAAAACGTTTTACTATTGTTAGAAATATATAACCATATTTTTAATTTTTTGGTGACGGGAAATCATCAAATAACTTCACCGCTCTGGGCGGAGCGAGGGGGACTGTCAGACTTGTACTAACTAAAACCCACCCATGTTCCATCTATTGCCCTTTATGTTCCGGGGCCGCGGTATCTCTTTCGAACAACCCGCAACCCCGGCAGAAATACCAACCGTATTAAGTTTCATTTCTACGCATATACGAGTGTATAAAAATATGAACAGGTTTATTGAACTAACTCTTTCTCGATATTAAATTAAATGTAGCTCAGGTGTGTAAAAGTGTGCATCTGATTTTAAAGAGTGAAGGTGCGGTGTAAACTTTAACGTTAATTTCAAATTAAATATATACTTGTTTCACAAATAATAATATCATGATTTAGGAATGTATTCTTGTCTATGTATGATACAGATTATGTTTTTTTTTATATTCGATTAAAAACTAGACGTAAATATTTACTTTACCTCTGAAGAATTACCAGCTGACAGCGTTGAGGAGTTATTTGATGCCTCTAAGATTTATTAGATTTCTTATATTAGATTGTAGTTAAATAAATTAAACTAACAAGTTTAATTTATTTAACCGTTTGTAATTATTTCAAAGAACAAAATTAAATAAATGTCACTGAAATGTAATATTTAGAAAAATAATTAATAGCCCATTTTCCACTCAAGTTTTTCGAGTGAAATGTCTTTGCAAAAAAACTCACTGTAATCAATCGTGTTTTCAGCATTCGCAAAAAGATAAATAGTTGGCACATCATTTTTATTCCTATTTCAAAACAAGCGTATTTTTAAAATAGGTTCAACGACATGAACGTTGTCGTTTGTCAACTAAAATATTGACAAAAATATCTATGTATTTACCGTAGAGAAAAAAATATAGAACGGTCGAAAAATTACAAGATCGTTCAATTTCCTTTTTTTTTAAACAAGCCAATGCTGGCACACAAAACAACAAAACTTTTTCAGAAAAATAAAGGTTCGGTCATACCAGACGCAGCTCTAGCCACTTACCTACTACTTCTTACAAATACCTCAGACTAAAGTATTTGTCTAGTGTCAATGTGCGCTGGAAAATAGTAGACTCGTTGGGGGTCTACTATTTTCCTGCCTGTGTTTCAAGGCTGGGACACCGGCCTCCTTTTTATGTGACAAAATAGTCTGTAGATAACCCACCAACAGGGAAAGTGCGGGTAGGTAGATATCACATGTCTTTGATTTTTTGATCCAAGAACACGATGCTAATTTCCACGCGATGTTTTCCTTTACTGTATTGAGAACCGTACCAGTAACGATAACTTGTCCGTACCTGGTTATCTGAATCTTTAAAAAGAACTTCCTTTTCAATAAGTTTGAACCACACTAGATACCTTCATCCAGTATTGTTCAAATTAAACATCTCCAACAGACGTCAGTTTAAGTGCAGCAGTCAATGGTAACATCTGCATCATTAGAGAAAATCGTAAAAAAAGTTGGTAGACGCAGAGTACTTAAGGAACACCTGATCGCCTATGATTGCTTTGTAGAAATATTGGAAAACACTTCAAAATTCTTTAAATCTTAACTTTATGACTATGTTCTTCTAAGGGTTGGCAGAATTCCCAGATATTTTTGAGACTTTAATCATTACTGGGCCACACATCCGAACGTCAACGTATAAAAATATACAAAACTAAAGCTGCATTGTTAGTCTAGGTGCCTTTTATTGAGCACGCGGTTTTGGGTTCAAGTAGTTATTGAGATTTACATTCAGGGAAATGAAGAATTTCTCAACAAAAACCCGAAGTCTGGATTGTGCCTGGCGGATGACAATTTTGCCCCCATTACATGAGACTGAAACATAACTGCTGATATTTGAAATTTACTAAAGGTAAACCTCTGATTAATATGAAGGAAAGTCCAATCTATCCATCATCATTGCATCACAATGATTCATAAGCCTGGCTCGGCAATGCATCATACATCGACCTTGGAGCCATTCCTCACGTACCGCCGACCTGTTACGTACAACACACCTGCCCGACTATTTGTACCTGGCTGAAAATAGACAAATTTTCAATAACATCTCATGAAAAAAAAACTGGAATTAGTTTCTTCATTATACTTCCTGCAAACTGTCTTTGGTGTGAAGTCTATCAGCTGGTCTGTGACCTGAAGTTGGCAGTGGTCTCGTGAACAATAAGGTAAGGTTAATAATAATATCCTATGTGTCCAGACTATAAACTACCTCTTTGCCAAATTTCATCAAGATCCATTCAGCTATTTTGACGTGAAAGAGTAACAAACATCCATACATCCAGGCATCCTCACAAACATTCGCATTTATTATATTAGTAGGACGGACCCATCTATCTACTCTTGACCTCAATCTTGTTCAAAAAAGACAGAGGTGAGATCGACAATGGAACAAGTTAACCCAAAAGAAGACCATTAACTCGTGACTTATCCGGATTTTATTAATCCGGGTTATATAAACTCGGGAACAAAGATGGCCGCATCCGGAAGACAGCAGGCAGCCTTAACTAATAATGCGTTTTTAGTCAATCTTTCTTTATAGAATCCTCAAACTAACATAAATAACTACATTTATGTGCACTTAACTAAAATAACTCACAGAAATTAGTTTTCTTAATTGTATTCTATGTTATTGGTTGTTGACTTCCTCACAGTAAAAGAAAATAATATAACTAGTCATTTGTCCACGAAAACAGTCAATGTCTCGATCTTGACCACATTTTTCCGCAATGTAACGTTTGTCCGTGACTCTGCTTATATTTAAACATTTCTCGTCCAAGGCGAAGCGCGGACGCTTGGAAACAATTACAATAAAACACAAAATAAACAGAGATATTAGGCAGAACTAAATCCAGCCGAGTGTCTTGGCTAAGACTGTGTCGAACTATAACTTTCCAAATATACACTGTATATTTTGCATTTCGTATTTTATATTCTGTATTTTGCATGGCTCTATTTGATCCGTATAAACAGCTTCATGCAGAATATACGTATTTATGCCAACATCTCATATACAGAATAATACGAAAAGTACAAGGGTAGATAAGGCTAGTTGCACGTGAATTCTGCTGACCATAGTTCTTTATTTTCGGATAGGAATTCATCAAAAGACCTCTCCCGCTCCAATTGGAGTGGATGGGAGTGTCTTCTACTGACTAAAACCCATCCATGTTCCTTCTTTTAACCTTTATGTTCCGTGTGGCCGCGATATGTCTTTCCAACAAGCCACAGCACCATGATGTCCTGGGTTCGATATTGACGACACGGTTGGCGCAGTGGCTGAGCAATCGACTGCTGCGCTGCGTGTCGCGGGTTCGATCCCCGCACGGAACAAATATTTCTATGGCCTACAGATAGTTGTTCTGGGTCTGGCTGTTTGTGTTTGTGTATGTGAGTTTAAATGTTTGTAAACGCACCCACGATACAGGAGAAATTCCTAGTGTAAGGCAAAGCATTATGAAACAAAACAAATAATGAAAAAAATACTGAGATCAAGCAAAGTGTAATTTTATTTCAGTTTTTCATTTCCAATGAAATTTTACAGTAACAGTTTTGCTGTATTTGTGCCCGATTTGTGGCTCTGTTTACACCAGAATACATGGGTACAATATACACCCAAACTTAAGAAATATCGTGTCATATGTACACTTCCGCTCACCTCTTCGGGGAATAGTCTACAGGCGTGATGTTGTCTTAGTTAAAAAAGAAAATTCTCATTTTTTTTTATATATAAATACCGTGACACTGAAATCTCTGTAGGGGTTCATACGCCGTAATGTTTTATTTGTTTCATAACAACGACACTGGGAACAGAAACATTTTTTAAAAACACATTCGGTGTTAATTGCCCTCTTGGGTGACGCGCGAGGCCGGATATCCACAAAACCACGAGGAAAAATATCTATATAGACTTGGAACCATGCGAAATATCTAGAAAAAGCGGACAAATAAGAAAATAACGATGTTCTAATAAAAATACCTACATGGTATTTAGAAGACAAGAAATTTTAATATTTTGGTTTATTGTCAATTCTGGATGGCAAGGCTATTTATAGAATCTGATAAACTAAAAAGCTAGATAATAAATAATAAGTTATTGATGCTCACATCAATACCTTATTATTAAATATCTAGTTTTCTAGTTCTATCCAGTGTTTTAGAGATACTGATATCTCTGAGATAATTTGGCTAGATTCCACAAGATCAAAAGTTGACCTTCACTAATCCTTAATTATACAAAAGCATGTTTCTGTGTTTGTAAGTTCATTTGTGTTGCTCACACTTCTAATTTTTAGAACAGATTGCCATGAAGTTTAAAAATTATAAGTTAGACACTTAACGATAATTGTGATATAAGCGAGCCAGGATAAAAACGAACCTCTATAAGGTTACTTTCTTTGCATTAAAAGGTCACATAGTTAAGAAATCTAAAAGTGACAGGTTTCTTATTTTTTTTTACATTTTAGGAAACCTTACAGACTAATTACTCTATTATAACAATAATAAATAGTTAAATTACTTATTACCAGCTTCCACAGATAAATAAACGAAAGTGTGGTTAACTCTATCTAATAATTTTACAGAAGGAAAACATTTTATATTTTATTAGAATGTGTGGTCCAAAATTATGTAACAACATTCCTGAATTACTCTACAGCTATATACATTAATTATCTACACGTAAACAGATATTTTATCATATTTTAGCTGCCTCTAGCAAACATAAATATTTGAATTAAAAAAATAATTCGCTATATCCGGGAAATGCAGTTCAATAGACTAATCAACCGAGTAAGTATCTAACTACTTCGAAGCCATTAGCATAGATTTGATGGTAGGAGAGAACAGATAATCTGGAAATTATAATTTATTCATCAACTTTAATATCATCATCTGCCTAGCCTTTTCCCAACTATAAGGCCGGCTAAAAATAGTTGATATAAACTAGATAAAATTCCGGAGTATAGCTAAGGAAAGCGGTTTCATTCGGTGGCTGGAAGCCGCGGGTATCAGTGATCGCTAACCAACAGTCAGTTTACTGTGCGAAGTTTAAGTTCAAGGACTTGAGTGTACCTTTGTTTATTTATATCATTTAACAGGTGAGGCAGTGACTATAATTTTACGCAAAATGTTGGGCATGATAATTGTTTTTTCCTTCTGAGAACGCCAGAACGATTCACTGAACAATTTATTTGTTTAAATTAAAATGCAAGTGCTTTTTGCTTGTAAAAGTGAAGTATCTGTAATGAAACGCATAGCCACGTTTCCATAGGCTACGCACATGTGCCCATGTATTTACGTCTGCGTTCAGTTTACAAATTGAATCATAAATCATATGTGCCGAAGTATGATTCACCCGATACCTTGCAATTGGCAGACACTTATACCCGTCGATATGATCATCAAACAACATAACCGTGATCGCTGAAATATTGCAGGTGAGGGCGTCGGTTTGGAAGCGCGCGCGCAGGCAGTGGGCGGGCGCCGAGAACAGACTCAGTTAGAGACAGGCATCGACGCCGCTCGCACGAATCTGAACGCAAAAAGGTATAAACACTTAAAAACAACGCTTCTCACTGCTTCATATAACATTTGCACTAATAAATGCTTACAAATGTCTGTGTATTTTTTTTCGACACTAATCACCTGCCGACCTCGACATCCATGACTAACTTCATGAACAAGGTGTTCAGTTACCAAAATAATTCGCCGTGACTTCATGCTACTGAAATAACGTTCCGTTCAAGCGGTTGCTGTAATATTTTGGCTGGTCACGGGAATATTTTGTTCCTCACTCTATCGATGATACTACTTTTACATGTTACTCATAATTCAATGTTTATAAAACTGTGTTTATAAAAATCAATTGCAAAATCCCTATTTAATGTTCTTTCGATGTTTTATGATTGTGACTGTTGAATCAGAATAGAATGTTATTCTTGTACATCAGACAGTCTGAATTACACGAGTGGATTATTTTCAGCCTTGATGACGGTATTGTTAACCTCGCCAAGATATAAACATCTCGATTGACCTCACAACTATCTCAATATTTTTATTTTTTACCGTCACCCCTGTCAAGGACACCATAACATTGTTTCCGTGAAATAGTTTATTACTGGCTTATCCGGATTCTAAATTCGAAGTTAGTATCGTTGCAAAATTCCAAACTGCTGAACACAGTTCTAGCAGTTTATTTTATTTATGACACATATTATGTTATTAAAAAAAATACACAGGTAACACTACTTAAAAGACTTGTTCCACTCTTGTAAAACATCTACAGTTATCTTCAATTTATAATTCCGAAAATAAGTGCGCAAATATTTATTACGCATGCGGGCAAGGAGTCCAGAACGAAAATAGCAGACACCTCTCGCCGTTCACATTAAATATCGCATCTTGAGCAGCATGGAGATAACGAACTATTTTTCCAACGCCTACACACATTCTCTATTCTCTAACAAATTTACATGAGCCCGATATTGTTTGTAATGCATTGATAACTCTCACAGTTTCAATCCACACATCAAAGTAAAAGATTTTTTTCTCAGAACTGTCTTTGAGATGTCGGGATGTAGTTTTATAGCACTGCTAGCGACGCAAACCTTGCACTTTTAAGGCATAATAAAAGTGCTACTTATTCTAGTTTACTTTCTGGACATAAAACCGTGTATAAAAATGACAACTGTGTACTGCGCAAGTTTTAGTACCCAGTTACATTAAAATAATAAGAAAATAAACAAAACTGTATTTGTTATGACAGCAAAATCAATACAGGTTTCGTATAGCAGTTTCCCAGATTATAGGCGTAACAGTAGCGTGTCAAATGCATCAATAAGTAATTTGTAAACGGATGCAGGGATCGAGACAATTATCAACATACATCGGTAATGGCCGACATACCTTTGATACTCGCTTAAGCCAATCGCATTTGCCGTTTTACATGAATATTGGAACACATGCTCTGTGTCTTTATACATTTATTGCGTGTAGAGAGTGCGTTCAGATCTTTGTTTTGATTTGATTTGAATGTTACGATTCGTAGGTACTTTCTGTTAACTTAATTAAGTAAAATTCCTTTGTGATAATGAATTGAAGAGCGTCAATCAGAAGGTTATTTTATTATTACTTACAACCTTGACAATGAAGACGAAAAAGTAGAGAAAATATGTAGTACATTGACTCGTTCAATTTTCTTTTTCTAATAATAGATAAAACTTTTCAAACGACTACAATTTTAATGTAGGGAGGAAACCTAATTTATCTCATATGTGGGACTTAAGAGTTAGTTTATTAATAAAACTCCTGTTACGACAATCTAATATAATTTAATATACCTAGTTACCGTTTTAAATTGATATAGATCTCTTATCACTTCCAGTTCAAAGTGAAACGACCTTCTTATTTACTAACGAGACACTTTTAAAATATTAAATGATGTTGTTTTCCACGACGCGGTAACATGAAATAGGCTAATTCTAGAACAGAATGTGACGGCTGTGAGAAGTCTTCCGTGTCCATTTCGCAACTACAACGACACTTTGTACACAAATAAATCCAGTGACGAACGATCCTGCACCAGACGATGGATTATCTGTTTTACAACATTATTCCACGCTAAATACGCATCAATTACTGGCTAAATAGCTTCCTTAGTTTATGTGAAAATGAAAATTCTTTATTTCAAAAGAAATTTCATAGAAAAACTAGGTTCTTGGTACATAAAATGTTCTAGCTTCTTCTTCAGCGATTCCCTCTTATATCAATAACAGAATATTCTCCACTGAAGACGTTAGTATTGAAATCTTATTCGCACAAAGCTGGCTGTCTCCAGCACATTATTCGGAAAAAATATGATAGCCGTCCGTCGTTGGCGGTGGCTCGGCTAATAAAAACGCAATAACACGAGGTGCCTCGACGCCAGCCCCGAGGCGTGAATCTTACGAGAGTGTAATAAAATTATCTCATGAGAAGCATAAAATTTGTCATCCTAATTTTTCTGATACGCGTCCTGGGGTAAATACTCGTATATATTCTAGACAGAGTAAGTTAACTACGCGTTTGTTTTGACTCGTCAGCTTATAATCTAAAAGCTTTAAAGTAAACACTAAATTGATAAAGTTAGTTGCGTTATAAAATTACTTTCATAGAATTAGGATTATGATTTTAAGCTGGTTTATATTTTGACAATGCTTTCACAACTAATGTATCAATTAATATTAAAGACTAACAAAACCTTAATACTGTTTAAAATGAATATGATGTGTTTATAACAATATCTGTATCTGTTCTTGGGTCATAAACCAATATATTTTTGAATGTCTGCAGGGCTCGTAAAGTTTATTATGCTTTCTGGAGTGCAGTTAAAAGTCAAGCTGATTCGAAATGCGGCAGTTTCTACCTATCTACGAATTTTACGCTCTCTATGAATATTTGATTGATATTTATTAAAACACTAACTTTTGCCCGCGGCTTCGCTCGCGTTAAATTCGGGGTAACACAGTTCCGTTTTCCTGATATACAGGTACCTGCTACCTGTAGTTTTTGCCCTTGCGCCTTATTTATTGTAATAGCAAAGTTAAGTTCTTCCTTTCTCCCTCATTTCTCGCTTGCAAAATATATATTAGCCTATGTCCGTCTCCAGGGTCTCAACTATCCCTGTAGTACCAAAATGCATCAAAATCGGTTTAGCCATTTAGGCGTGAAGACGTAACAAATAAACAAACTCACTTTCGCTTTTATAATATTAGTACGGATAGTGAAATTAAAATTCCTAACGTAGTTTACACGTTTCAATATTTTAAAGTATTTTGTTTAACCAAGCTCTTGGTCAATATAAAAACTTTGTTACTTAAGGCACCTCATCATCTATATCTACCTAGGCTTATCTAAAGCTATGTTAGGGTCGGCTTCCAGGCTAACCGTATTCAGCTGAATACCAGTATTTTATATGGAGCTGCCTATCTGACCTCCACAATCCAGTTCATAACTGGTTAATTTGATGCTCCTTGGTAAGACTGGTTGTCAGACTTTTGAGTTGCTGACTAGCTATAACGACCGTCAAAGATTTACAAATGACAGAGGCGAGCCAACGGCTTAACGCGCTTTTCGAGGCGCGGAGGAAATTCGGTATGTAATGGGTGGCCACCCGTCCACGGACTAACCTAAGCAAGAGCAGCTTAACTTAAGTAAGTGTGGCAATTTTTGTTTGGCCACGAACTCCTCAAGTGATAAAGAAAGAATATATTTTACATGGAGCGACTGCCTATCTGACCCCCACCATAACCCAGTTGTGTTGTGGTGGTTAGTTAAGGCTACCAACTAATAGGTACTGAGTAATATAAGGTAAATAATAACCAAACTAATAAACATAATGTTTTTTGACATTCCAGCGCTGAACGAACGAATCAAAAATGGCCACCGGCCCCAAGATAGTGCACAAGCAGTTCAACTCGCCCATCGGGCTATACTCGCAGCAAAACATCAAGGAGACTCTCACCAAGCACATGTCGAACCTCGGAAATGGAACTGTCGGGTTAGTACCTCATTTATATTACACACAAGCTGTTGCTGGCTGTTCCAGTTTGGACGTCGAAATGTATCCCAATGGATTGGGTACGGAGATAGACGATATACGATGGATGGAAAGTTGCCTATGTATTAATCCAGGTTTTCATTATCTCGGTGAAATTTCATCAAAATTCGTTCCGTAATTGGAACGAAGTTTTGGAACTTCCTTATCGCGCGTCGCGAAGGGGGCTAGACGGAAAAAATTTAGACCAAAAATTGTAACGAGACTATTTGCTATTGTTGTAACCCGTGCGGCGTGCGTGTGTTTCTCTGTCTGTCTCTCTCTCTCTCTTTCTCTCTCTTATATAGAAAGCAAGCCAGTTATTTTCAGTTCGTCTTTCTATTTCGCGTTGAACAGTGTGGTGTCGCGACGATTGTTTTTGTTGAGTGTATACAAGTTTTTTGTACATAATAAATAATAACTTCGTTCCATCCGGGTGTCCCTTGACACTAGAAGAGTGACACAAAATTTCGCATTTATTAGTAGAAAGTTGCATAGATCGATTAGGGTTGTTTGTGTATAAGGGAAGGTAGATCAACAGCAATATAACTCGTTATTTCGACGCTGGTCTAGTAGGCGCAAGCGGTACTGTTAAGAGAGAGGTCGTTCTTTTGAAGGTGTACAATACACACATCACTGCCTATCATATCGGGGAAAACAGAATGAAGTACCTACTTAGTGTAGACAAAAAAGTAAAAGTTAATCAACCAGCCAAGATATCCCTTATTATAAAAAAACATGTTAACTCGTAAACGTGTGGTGCTAAAATAAACCTTTCAATGACCGTTGCATACTGGTACAGCGTTTGGGGAAGAAAACTGGGTTCGTTGGTACAGTCAGAAGCGAAACAGGATGGGGAGCAGAAGTTCAGTAGATCCCGCAAATAGGATTTGATTTACTGCCTAGCCTAGTCGCGGGATTGACTTTCATAATTCACCGAAATAGTCGATACCAAATAGGAAAAGTGGGTGATTTTCCTATAATATCGACTATTTCTGTATCTCCTGCAATCATTTAAGATAACGCTTGCTCTTGCTTGAGCCGCATAAAAAATATCACAGAATTATTTTATACTTAAGGGTATTCGAAACCGGGGTTGCGGGTTTTTCGAAAGAGATACCGCGGCCCCGGAACGTAAAGGGCAACAGAAGGAACATGGGTGGGTTTTAGTCAGTACAAGTCATTAGATGATTTCCCATCCGAAAAAAAAAAGGGTATTCGAAAGCCGTGTCGACGGCGCGTTCGTGTCCCACGCGCGCCTTAAAGAGATATCACTAAAGCACAGGGGCCTGCCAGGGCCACTGCCTGTTGGGATTGCGGGTTGTTCGAAAGAAATACTGCGGCCTCGGAACACAAACGGCTAAAGAAGGGACATAGATGGGTTTCAGTCGGTAAAAGACTGACACTGCCCCATCGCGCCGCCCAGAGTCGGACGTTATTTGATTATTTACCAACCAAAAAAGGGTATTAGAATGAACACCGTTATTCAAAACACAGGATTATTATTGAAGATTTCAAACCAAACTTAGTAAGTAGGTACGTTTCCTATTTGAGTTAGTAGCATAACATCACACATGTGCTCCTCGAAAGGTAAGGCAGAGGTGTACCTAATAGTACAACACATTCCGCTAGATTTTTTTAAGTCTCATAATATGTAATTGGGAGCGTGCCTATTACCATCAATAGGACAAATAACCAGACTGTGTCCTTGCTACTTATTAATTCCTGATGAAAAAATCAAATAATACTTTCCGAAACCGGGTATCGATCGCAGGACCTCGTGGTTGCAACAGATTCGGCTAGCGCTGTGTTATTATTTGAGTGAAGGTATTTCCTGACCAATTACTGATATACAGACGTTCTCTATGAGAGAGGGGGTGAGCCAATATCCACCACGAGGGTGAATTTATACTATAACTAGCTTTTGCCCGCGGCTTCGCTCGCGTTAAATTCGGTATAACACAGTACCTGCTACCTGCAGTTTTTGCTCTTGCGCCTTATTGATTTGTAATAGCAACGCTAAGTTTTCCCTTTTTTTCCCTCGTTCTCCCTCATATCCCTCCCTCATAGCCTATGTCCGTCTCCTGGTTCCCAACTATCTCTGTACCAAAATTCATTAAAATCGGTTTAGCCATTAAAGCGTGAAGAGGTAACAAACAAACAAACTCACTTTATAATATTAGTAAGGAAGTAAGAATATCATAAAGTGAGCAATATCCACCACGATTATGAATCTTTACTAATATCATAAAAAGGAAAGGTTTGTTTGTATCGAATAGGCTCCAAAATTAATGGATTGAATTTAACAATTTTTTCACTAATAGGAAGCTACATTATCAGGAAGTGACATAGCTATATCTACAGCATCACGCTACTACCTACGAAAACGGGCAGCAACTTAAGACACGAGTGAAACCGCGCAAGACAGCTAGTATTAAATAAAGTAACAAATTTTAATGTATTTTATAAATTACTAGCTTTTTCCCGTGGCTTCGCTTGTGTTAAATTCGGGGTAACACAGTTCCCCTTTAATGATTTGCAGGTACCTGCTACTTGCAGTTTTAGCCCTTGCGCCTTATTGATTTGTAATAGCAACGCTAAGTTTTCCCTTTTCTTCCCTCTTTCTAACTCACATCCCACTTTTTTTGAAAAGCCTATGTCTGTCTCCTGGTTCCCAACTAACTCTGTACCAAAATTCATCAAAATCGGTTTGGCCATTAAAGCGTGAAGAGGGTAACAAACAAACTCACTTTCGCTTTTATAATATTAGTAAGGATTAATCAAAATAATTAAGTTAGTGACATTAATTGCTATAATATGCAAAACTTTTGTATATTTTTATCAAATTTAAGTAAAAAGTCAATTAAATACACCACAATAAAGCCTCTACTATTCAACAATTACAATAAACTTCATTAATAACATTATACCTACACTTAAATTGATTGAAGTTAACGACAAACTAATCTAAGAAACATAATTGTATTGTCTCCTGCGCTTTCACGAAGCTTTAAATTCTATTAAACATAACAAGCTAGACATCTCGGTTAACTTAATAACTGTGCATTAACTAAATATCGTAGATATTTTAAATATATATATATAAAACTAGATGTCTTGCGGTTTCACCCGCGTCTTTAGTTGCTGCCCCGCTCCCGTGGGTAGAGGCGTGATGTTGTATAGCCTATGTTATTCCCTGATAATCTAGCTTCCTATTAGTGAAAAACTGGTTAAAATCGGTCCTATAGTTTTGGAGAATATTCGATACAAACGAACAAACACATCTTTCCTCTTTATAATATATATATATAAGTATAGACAAGGCAGAGTATCGTATACACCGTTAATAAGAAATATTATATCGGACATAATTACCAAGGAGTCTTATTCTTGAAGAAGGGCGTAAGTTAATATCTACTGTATCTAGGTATATCGATGGATGATAATTGATTGCCTTCGTCATAATTCGTGTTCGCATTAAATTAATCCATTAAGGTTACTTTTGTTACGTTCTATTGGAGCAGATAAGTACATGAAATTACTAAGAGGGTCAATAAGCTGGTATTACAGACACCTTCCTTCTACATAATCCTGTGATTGAGAAGCTTGGCATTCACTTCCGGGAAATAAAATACAAAAAAAAAATATTGGACGGACTTTTTGTTGGAAATAAAATGCCATGAATTTTTTCCGTGTAAAATATTAACCCCGATTCTAAAATGTTTGTAAAAAGGTCAGCGACTTGAAGAGTATCATGTTTCTTAATTTAGTACCTCCTATTGATTTTTATTGTTGGTCTGAATTTCTGATGACACAATTTTCTTCTGGTTTTCCATACGCCGGGAAATTTCAGCTTTATCTCTGATTAACAATGATCGGACGACAGCTGAATACTACTACCCACATCCATCAACCTATCTGATACGATCTCATTCGTCTTTAATAAAATGGAAGTGTCCATTTTTAACCGACTTCAGAAAAAGGAGGAGGTTCTCAATTCGTCCAAATCTTTTTTATGTCATGTATGTTCACCGATTACTCAAAGACGCCTGGACCGATTTGCAAAAATCTTTTTTGTTTGATAGGGTATACTTCCCAGGTGGTCCCATAACAATTTTATTTATATTGCTTAGGTAGTTTATAAGTTATCGTCTATAATACATATTTTTATCTCTAGGTATATATGGACGATCTACTAATCTTTTAGTAACAATGGAAAATGAATACTCGATAAAAATTATATGATATCATTATAATTATACCATAACTAAAAATGCTGAAGTAAAAAACTTTTTTTGTGTATTAATAATAATTTCTATTTTACAAAAAAGTTGTTTATTTCATCATTTTTAGTTATGGTATCATGTTTTTTTTTACAATAGGTAAGACAGGAATCACTTACCTAAGTACCTGATAGGTATTGCTATTCTTTTCATAATGTTTTATTACACTTGCCGATCGATTTTTCGTATAAAGGAGTTAAACACCCCCTGAGGTTTTCCAAAAACATTTTTTCAAGGTCAAGGTCACGTCACGCCTGTTGAACCTGATAGTAGGATCCTCATTTCACCAGTTGTTTTTAAGTCTCATGTAAGAAAGGCTAGTCTATGGCCATCATCTGGACACAAATCTACACTGGTTGCTACGGAGGAATTCTTATAGAAAAACCCAATAACACTATACACACCATGTTATACTATAACACTTGCAACCACTAGGTACCAACCAACGATGTAGTCAATAGGAAGAAAATAAAATAATTTTATTAAATTATTATCTTAGATAATATTTTCTTCAGATTCCTGAAATAAATAAGACAAAAATGTATAAGCACCTGTTTACTTGAAAAATAAGGGTATCGTTGAAGTAAATAATACGTATTCGCTGTCTGACGTGATGAAATGATTTCGTTAAAAAAAGGTAGGAATCGTATTTTGGCAACTTGTATACTCTGTCACCTTACAAATCGCTGAAAAACAAAAAGCCGATGACTTTTAAAGACTGTTTATATTCAGCAGTTGCGTTACATGTCGTTTCTTATGACAAATTATTTTTATGTTTACTGAAATATTGTTTTCTTTGTACTCTTTATAAACACTGACTGAAGACAAAATAAGGAGCTATTTTTAAATAAAGAATGCTAATTAAATAAAGGATTTTTACCTGTAATGTTATGTCTTCATTTAACGTCAGGCAATTTATAGCTCTGCTTGTTAAGATTTTTGTTAAGTTAGATGTTATTTTTTGCTTTCGCTATTTATTTATACAGCAGTATTTTAGGGGCTCATGCTCAAAGGGTAAAACCGGACCCTATTACTAAGACTCCGATGTCTGTCCGTCTATCCGTCTGTCACCAACCTGTATCTCATGAACCGTGATAGTGAGACAGTAGAAATTTTCACAGATGATGTATTTCCGTAGCCGCTGTCACAACAAACACTATAATAAACAGAATAAAATTAATATTTTAAGAGGCTCCCATACAACAAATGTTAATATGTTTTTTCCGTTTTTATAAATAATGGTACGAAACCCTTCGTGCACGATACCGACTCGCACTTGACCGGTTTTATTTAATTATTTTCGAGACTCAACTTTTTAAAACAATCTGATTAACTGAAAATCAGATGATATCGAAAATGGAAAGTGTGGGACGAAAACAGACTAGACATTTGATTTATTTAGTTTAGAAAAAGAACTTTGATACTTAGTACTTATAATTAGTAATGCACAAAAATAGAACGGTACAATATGCTGCTGTCAAAAGTACAACAAACCGTTCATGAGAAAGTAATTGTTTCACGGGGTTTGATCGTGTGCCAATTGTATCAAGAAAACGTCATCGCCCGATGATGTTTTCTTGATACAATTGTCGCGTAATTAGTCAATGGATATTAACAAAAGATAGAATACCCTCGTGTTTGTTAACATTACACACATATTTTTACGTTTTATTGCGCCTTTACGCCAACGTATTTACGCACGAGACATTAATTACGAAAATAAATCGATTTGGCTATAAACACGGTTCTTCAGATATTTTTAGATTTTATGCGGTAGGTTAATTTTCTGATATAAAAATTCTAAAAACTACATTTTTTTCGAATCCTAATGTAACTAACAACAGTAAAGGCATTTCCACAATTTATTCCCACTGCATAAATCTCGAAGTCCTAAACAAAAATACTTAACATTTTCGCGTCTAAACTGAATGTAGACTGACTGCACTGCGTTAAAAATAACAGCCGCGAGCTATAAATAAAGCCACACACACATGAGCAAGTAGGAAACAAAACAAAATGATAGACGTGCCAATAGGTGGTCGATGAGTCACGCTAACCCCGAACCAATCAATACGATTTCATCTATGCGAACATTACGCTTACTTGTAGTTCACAGAAAAGCTCACGTGTGTATCGCCCCTTATGGACGGGTTTAAATTAATCATCAGTGATGCTAATACAATGTTCAGTGAGCCTATTTGGCGGTTGGAAAAACGGATTTTGCATAATTATATGACATTTGGATAGAGCTTCAAATACTAGTTTTGATTTGTAATTAACAGCGAGTGCAATGGACATTCCATTAATTTTGTCTCTTTGTGCTGTGTCATGAGTTGACAAAAACTATTCTCAGATTCCCTAAGCTCGTAAACACATAACTGTCTGTAAGCCATACAAATATTTATATTCCACACGAGAATTGAACGGTTAGTACACTAGCCGCTTAACCACTGCGTTACCCTGAACGACAAAGTACCTCGTCAACGACCTCCTTTTCTCCTTTCCAATCCTTTCTATGTTAAGTCGACCAATTCTGTTTATGGCAATCAATTTTGTCTCGCAGTTTTTGTTAGGGCCTTGCGCGAGTTCGCTGGAGATTTTAATTCACCGACTGGCTTGCAGTAATTGCCCAAACACTTCAGTCTGGGTACTTAAAAAATATACATGTCGAATTGAGAACCTCCTCCTTTTTTTTCGTCGGTTAAAAATTACCACTATTAATGTATTGTCATGAAAACCCAACATCGCAAACAAATGAGAAGGGCTTTCTTGAAGATCTTGTTTCCTAACAGAAGGAGTATTATATGATGAGAACTATGATAATTAATACGGAAGAAGCAGTATATATATTAGGGTAGGATCGCGTTACTGCAGCAACGCCGAGCTTCCCTTAATATTCAAGTATTAATCGCCTTAGATATATTATAAGGCGTGTAGGCAACGTTTTAGCAAATAAATTCGACTTATAACAATTGTTTAGATTATTAACTACTAGCTTAGCTTACGCCCGCGTGATGTATCAGCTTCGCAGTATGGAAGTACTGTGATCAGGTTAACTAAATCACAAATCATTTAAGAATAAAACGATAAGAAGACTCTAATAGATACTTATGTAAACGTTACATCAATCTTGTTCTAAATTATGTTTCAAATTGCATACATTTTATGACCACCGGTAAAGGTTGAAACACCTCTCAGTTAATCTGAAGCACGGTCATAACAATGATTTATACATTGTTGCTGCAGTTAACGTATCTAAGCCGTGTCTTTTCTTATGGGCGACAGGCCAATTTGAAAATGCAATTCAAAAACAAACAATACAACTTTCATATAGATGACGCCACTGTCTTTAGGTGAAGAAGATACAGGGTGCGTCTGTCTTCAAAGACTGCATAGACAATAGGCAAAAATGTATGGGATCCGTCTTCATCTACCAACAAACATGAAACTGAAACTAATGTGTTCCTAAAGTGCCCCCTATTTGATTAAATACTACATACTTAACAAAACATTCAAAACCTTCCTAGTTAAAGCTTGCATATATATTTATGCCTTTTGGCTCGTACGGCTTTTACAGTTAAATTACTAAACACCGTTTTGTATTCTTTAAGGTATTTTATGTTTTTTTTATTCTCCAGGAATACTCACTTCCAATCTATATTTTTTTCAAAGATCTTATCAGGTATAAGATAAACGGTTTCAGATGATACTCGTAAAAATGTAACGAAACAAAATGTAAGCCCTTGGACTTTAAAAGCAAACAGTTTTTCATGAATATTTTAAAATTGTAGACATTGTTCCTATAAATTGGCGATCAAATAGACAAGATGTTGTTGTTGACTATTGCTTCGACCTTTGATATCTGGGTCACCTGAATCGTGAAGGTCATCTCACTCATTGATTAATGTTTTTTTTTTCTTTGAATACCCTCTTATCTCCCCCCGTAAGAACTTAAGACATTCGAAGGGACATGGAAGGCATCAACTACTGACTGTTCTCACTTTCGAGCTAAATTGATGCATTGAGTGGCTAAACGTTCGTCTGCTACGCTGCCTGTTGCGGGTTCGATCCCCGCACGGAACAAATATTTGTATGTAGTTATTTCGGATCTGGCTGTTTGTGTGTGCAAGTTTAAATGTTTGTAAACGCATCCACGATATAGGAGAAATTCCTAAAGTCCTAAAAAAATGGACGTTACCGTAACATTGTAAACCCACATTACGCGGGATTAATCTAATGGTCTAAAGCTAATTAAATCATAAACTTTCTATCTTACTTGGCCCTTTTTGGAATAGGTGTAAAGATGGCCAATAGAATAGGTAACTGCGTAAAACATAAAATTTCAACAATATTTACCGTGTTATTTACGAAATTATTATATCAAGCAGGTTTTTTTTCAAACATAAGAAGCAATGAATATCGTTCAGAACCATTCGTACCTTAGGTAATTCAAGTGTGTAATGCAATTGGATTTAGTACCAAGTTTTTTTAGGTAGGTACATTATGCTTCTAAACCTTGACAACAAATCCGTAAAAAGTACACGTTAAAAATAGACGTAAGAATAATTCATAACAGTGACAGCACTGTTATGAATTCTTCTTGTAAGCGTCTATTTTCCTGCCGGGGTTATACGGGTTGTTCGAAATACATAGATTCGGCGGGTCCTGAACACAAAGGAGTTTTAGTCAGTAAAAGTCTGGATAGTCCATCCGCTCCGTCTAGAGCTAGAAAAGTTATTTAATAATATTCTCTTAAAAAAACGTCCAGTTGATTACAATGGCAGCTGCGGCTTGTCATCTGCTGATAGATTACTGAATTACCTTACAAACGTGTTTTGAACATTGAAGTATGCTTATTAACTTCTGGCGTAGGTGCATCTGCCTATAAGTAGTAACACAGTAAGGAAAGAGCTGTCTGTAAATAATAATCCTACTATATAATATTATAAATGCGAATGTTTGTGGGGATGTATGGATGTTTGTTACTCTTTCACGTCGAAATAGCTGAACGGATCTTGATGACATTTGGCACAGAGGTAGATTATAGTCTAAATTAACACATAGGATACCTACTTTTTTTTCGATATCACGCGGGAGAAGCCGCGAGCGCCAGCTAGTATGTGATATGATAAGTGATAATTGATGATCGAGTTCTTAACAAAAAAAACCGGTCAAGTGCAAGTCGGACTCGCGCACCGACGATTCCGTAAAAACTTGCCACATACACGGACATATCTTTTGACTGCGTAGACTTAGAGGGTTAATTTTATCACATGGACTCTAAGGGACCAGACCAGACTTGAGTATATTGTTTTATTTCAACTCGATACCTCCACGCGTTCCCGAGGTAAAGAGTCTTGACAGACAGGCGGACAATAAACTGATACCGACGGTACCGTGTTTTCCTTTTGAGGTACAGAACCCTAAAAATCATAAATGTACTCATTGCCAGACAACACACAACCTTAACCGCTTTATTCAACATCGATAGTAAGCTTTGAGTCAGGACTTCAAAATATCATTACTTAACTAATAGACGAGGAAAGTTTATAAGGAATCGCCATTTTTACCGAAATCTTATCAAGCGTACAGCTAGGTCATATACAAAACAACAACCTGTACCTAAGGTGCCTTCAATGAAGAGTGCATCCAAAGATAAACGTTGGGCCCATTTGAATGCCGTTGACCGATCAATTATGGAGTGCGCGCTGCCGAAGGGGCACTGACATTTACGCAGATGAAATTTAGCAGCGAGCCAACATAGTGGGCATTCCGCTGTGCATGCGGATCATCAAAGTAACGCTAAAATAAATGGGTGCAATACATGATACCTTTGTGTTGGCCCGTTGGAAGTACGCATGGTAAATGTCTGGCGCTCAATGTGGTAGCGATAGAGGCACTCAGTGTATTTGCTTTGCCTGAGAGCTTTATCTGATGTAAGACAGATTGCGTGCGTTTGCGCTGTAGGTGTTTTAGACAGTATAGAAATATTGTCTATGCAGGAAATTCAAGTTTCTGTATTATTTGTTTTGAAGTTACAATTTAAGTAGGTAATCTAAATGTTGTTGGAAACTACACTTTCTTAAGTCAAAGAAACATGAATAAACTGAGTGCCTACTAAACAAACTAGATTTTTTTGTTTGCTAAGAAATTCCTTATAAAACTGTCTCAGTTTAGTAATAATTATTCGTCAGAAGTAGCTTACTTAGGAAACAATAAACACATCTAGAAAGAAATGTTATTTAGTGCGAGCACTTTGAATGTGATTTCGTGCGAGTAATTGCTACCTGACGCCGATGTTTTATCTCCTATCTCATTATTAATGGCAAAAAGCGACAAAAAGTGGAAATAAACAAGCAAATGAGGAAGAAGGCGCGTGCGCCGGCACAGTCGCGACGCGACCGTAACCGCGCACTACACTGCGCCTGCGCGAATATACCAATTCCATAATTTAATATTCATAATTCAAAATTAATGTGTTTATTATTTTTCTATTATAAATTCTAAGTTTTCCAAAGAAAAACTACAATAATTAATAATATTTGAGCTAGTTTTGTTATTTTCCCATATTTTAAATAATAATAATTTCAGTTTTACGAAAACTTTATCCAAAAAAATTGCATTATATTTTGACTGTATCATTTGCATTGTCTGCATAAAATCATCACAGTGATATCATAATCATAAAAATAGAAGTTACCCTGAAGCAAGGCAGACTCACCAGCGAGTCAGGATTTGGCATAAAACCGGGCGCACACTCATCGCTATATAAATAAAAAATAAACGTGAAATAAGAACTTGTTGAGCTAATTTATCTGTCCTAAAGTGTATCGGGCATACTTGTTAAAATGGGTACTGTCATCGAAACAAATGGGTAAGGAATGTTCAGGTTATTAGGTAATTGCCTGCCTGTAAAGTTTTTTATTACACTAAGTATGTGGAATAGACGGAACACTGTGATTATCAAGCGACGTGCAGTTGTTTATTGGCGTGTAGTAATTACTTTCGTTGCAATATTTGCATAAATATACCATTTGTTTGCCAGATATGACTATTATGAAGTATTCGCTTTGTGTTTTAATATTCATTCATTAATGCGTTCTGATTGATTCATGTTTGGAAGGCTTGTCACGATAGTCGTTTTAATTGTGAGAATTTTACCGATTCAATTATATATATATATATATATAACTAATTCCGTTTTTCTTCTATTAAATCTCAACTCAACTGTTAATACAGATATTGAAATTAAAGAGAGAATTGAGTATGTATATTATAAAATTTAAGCTTTCGAAGCTTTCCGATCTCTCTATACAGAAAAAATAACGACATATCAATAACAATATCTATTTCCTAAAATATTATTATTGTAATGTCATTTCATTTTATCAACAAACCCCACGTCATAGAATCCCAATTTCACACACAGGGTGTTTTTATTTCAACATTGACATGAGATACAATAATCTGACATTGACATCTGACCACGTTACCAATAAGGTGCAGTGAGGTGAATGTAAACTTGATTTCTTTATATGGCAACTGTTTGTTGTGGGCACGGTCATGCATAACCGTTGAATGGCACATGCGATGGCAAAAATGCTTTAGATGTATAAACATACCTTGTGTGTTAAATATCTCTCGATGTATTTTGAATAGAAGCTTTTTAATAAATTCCAAAGATTTGTCTATTTGTAGGAAAATAAAAAATAGGCAACAGGCAACATTTTTTTTAGACGTAACCTAATATTATAAAATTCTCGTGTCACAGCGTTCGTTCCCATACTCCTCCGAAACGGCTCGACCGATTCTTATTATTTTTTATGCATATTCAGTAAGTCTGAGAATCGGCTACTTTCTATTTTTCATACCCTTAAGGGGGACCTGAGCAGCGGGCGAAACCGCTGGGCACAGCTAGTATGTTTAAAAAAGCCTGCCTGACAATTACAAATAAACTGGGTTTACATCTCAATCTCCTAATCTAAAGGTTTCAAGATAAATCAACTTTTTAATTCACTAGCTTCCGCCCGCGACTTCGTCCGCGTGGCATTGTAACTTTGGGCTAACGCTAAGTTTGTCCCGCGTGATGATCGAGAAAAAAATATCTTTCTCCCCCCTTTTCTTTCCTCTTTTTTCCCCTTTTCTCACTTCTTTTGATCGTATGGCCGTCTCCAGGGTCCCAACTATCTCTGTACCAAAACTCATCAAAATCGGTTTGGCCATTTAGGCGTGAGACGTAACTAACAAACTCACTTTTGCTTTTATAATATTATATGGTAAGGATGTATTTGCACTAGTAACTGTATATCATCGGCTGCATCCTTTGTAATAAACATTTCTATAAACTCCATACTTCTACTGTCCAATATTTCCTGTCAACATTTTTGCTGTCTCCGTAAATACTTAGTAAAAATGTACCTTCCTTGGAAAAAGGAAAAGCTTTTCCGGCTTATCTATAAATAAATACGGGACTATTTAAATACAGTTTAGAAAAAGCCAAACCATTTGCACATAAGCGTTAACTTAATCTCATAATTTATTCTGTTTTAAACGTTTGAGCAAAAATTTGTTGAAACAGAACTATCTTTCAGTATTAATATGCACTGGTAGAACATAGAAACTATATAATATTTTTGGACGTTTCTACTTTGTTTATATTTTCCTAACAGATCTACTGAAATCATTTGCACTTAAGCATTAACCTGACCGAAACTCATGATATTATTCTGTTTTGTTCGTTTGAGCAAATATGTGTTGAAACCTAATTAAATATCTCTTTCTCTTTTATAAAACGTTGCCCCACACAGGAATTTCTCCTGTATCGTGGGTGCGTTTACAAACATTGAAACTCACATACACAAACAGCCAGACCCGGAACAACTATCTGTAGGCCATACAAATATTTGTTCCGTTCGGGGATCGAACCCGCGACACGCAGCGCAGCAGTCGATCGCTCAGCCACTGCGCCAACCGTGTGGTCAACAAGTCAATATGCACTGTAAGAACTTAAAAACTGTCCTTTTCTGAGGTATCTACTCTGTTTATATTTTCTTAACAGATGTACATAATGAAAACGATAAAGTTTATTTTCATAGAGCATTCTAACCGTATTTATTTAGACCTACATTCTTACCTTCTACATCCCTAGAAAATTTCTATGCACAATATTTTAAACAGTTTTTTTGCCATTCCGCTCCGTATTTGCCTCAGTGCGCGTATTATGAGCATCATCCGTGAAATGTGATGAGTCTCGTAGACTAAACGAACTTTTCGTTACGCGGTAGTAGCTAAATACTTAATTCCGCTGAGGTCAATCTTGAGGGTAATCCGCACATGCCTAGGCTAGTCCATGGATGGGTGACCACCCATTACATACCGAATTACCTCCCTGCTTCAGAAAACACGTTAAGCCGTTGGTACCAGCTGTCATTGTTCAGTCATTGTCAGGGACTCAAAAGTCTGACAACCACTCTTACCAAGGAGTATGGCAAAAAAATAGTGGTATTCAGTTTATCCGGTAAGACTGGAAGCTGACCGGCCGGCTTCCAGTCTTACCGGATAAAAGCCTTTTACCAATAAAAGGCTAGGCTGATGATGAGTTAATAAAAAAAGCCTTATTGCAGAAACTTTTACTGTAAATCTTCCATAGGCATCCTAGTTTTAAGTAAAAGATATAATTTGTGCTAGGATGAATAGTTTGTGTTAGTCTCCCTCAAAAAATGACTCATTCAATCATTAGTCATTGGATTTACTAGAACGATTTAAGTTAGTCATTTAACATTGCTCCAAAACAGTAAATAAAAGCTTTATGGCAAGCGAGCGTGCTGTTTTCAAATGTACAGTGATTTACGTCTGTTTTTTATTTATTTTTTTGCAAAATAAATAAGTCACTCATAAATATCCCTCATTCTAATGGCAGTAGTAAACTGAATAATGACACTAATTAACTGTAACCACATATATAAACAGCATCCAAATCAGTACACCCGTTTTAAAGCTACGACGCACGCTACAAACACACAGCGGTTAAAATTATTAGACCCCTCGGTTTTGGTCGGTGGTTAAAAACTAAGCGAGTAGGTAATACAACCGGAAACTCTAAGAAACCAGGTAAAACAAAAGTTTTACCGAGTATTACTTATTTACTACCGCCACACAGAATAATTAATGGCATAAGGTTTTCATCGCCTGAAAATGTTCCATAAATTTTGCGTAAAGGGCGCAATATTTATAATGCTTGAGTCAATTACTCGTGGGTGTTAGGCGATAAAATTCACGCTCTCATCAAGATTAAAAATACTTATATTATAATGTAATCTTGAGTTAATGAAGTGTGTTCTCGGCCATGGCCCGTTAGCGTTTACTATCGTTGTGCTATCGTGTACCTAAGTAAATTAGTGACCAAACGGGATTTTTATAATCCTTATATAGGTCACATAAGAAGTCTAGATGACATGCTGCGTCGCCCCAAATTAATTAAAATAAGGGCAGAAGAGTAACGATGACGATAATAAAGGTCACAGAATTTACCTAATTACTGCACGGGTATGTAGAAACATTAATAAGTCCGAAGGAAGATAAGCTAAAAAATGGAAATATTTAAAAGTGCAAATATTTGTATGTTACTCCGAAACTACTAAGTATTTGAAGTAATTGCGTTATCGTTACTACCAATTTTGAACAAACATCATAACAATACTTTCCAAGATTCATATGCGTACTTAACGCTAATAAACGTAACATATACCATAAAATAATCTTCGTAACGGGAGAAAACGCACGATTTGGTAATGAGTGTTGATTTTGATCACGAACGTGAACTTTGTACGGCGGTAATGAAGTCGAGTGAAAGTGTATTTACACTTTCAACTGGCCGTATGTGCCGCAACAATACAAACATCTATGCAGTCACGGGCACAAATATTTGCAAAATTACCAAAATTCAAAAGTATTCTTCTAGTGAATTATCGAATGCATATATTATTTACTTAAACGTCTGATAGGGGAGAATGGAAGAAGAGGACGTGATGCGCCGACCCCAAATAGAATGGGACAAGGGCAGGAAAATGA
Organism: Ochropleura plecta; assembly: GCA_905475445.1. Lineage (NCBI taxonomy): Eukaryota > Metazoa > Arthropoda > Insecta > Lepidoptera > Noctuidae > Ochropleura > Ochropleura plecta. The sequence continues at coordinate 10,281,502 of FR997731.1, read as the reverse complement.
TTTTATTTATTTAAAATTTACTCTACAGTAGACAACTTAGGAAAATAACATGACAAAACTTACTGTTAATATCTTGAGAAATAACTTTCAGCAGAACGGCAAAAGAAGAAAGGATAGAAAAGTGTAGACAATAGCGTGTAATAAAAGAAAGGAAAAACTTTTATATAATTATGCTCTAATTAATTTATGTTCTTTTGTTTTTCAACTATGTACTCGTAACAATATAAAATCACAATCAATACAGTAGAAGAAAATCACTTTTTAAAAGTTGCCAAGTGTGTACATATTAGTGCTCGCCCGTCCGTGTACCTAGACGTTCAATTGTTTCTTCAATCTTCTCGATGCCAGACACATCCTTTGTTCTCTATTTATTTTTACAACCTAAAGATCATTTATTAAAAGAAAATGTTGGCACTGCTACCAACATTTTTAAGAAATCTTTTGTCTTTACCTAATGATGCACCTAAAAGAATATGTTTGTCTTATACTTAGTCAGAGATTCTTGAGGATTTTTCACAAATACAGCCAAAATAAAATATACATTTGCATTCTATGCCTAGCAGACTTTTTGTCTCTTTAGTTAGGTACCTATAAAGATACAGAGTATTCGGGTATACCCGATTTGTTTAGAAATGCAATTGTAAATATTTTCATTCATTTTTCCATATTTGATTTAGGCAACCATCATTGTTCGGAAACGTAATCCAGCGACTAAGGTTTTAACTTACTATAAATAATAAGTAAAGTAAGAAGGCTTTATGATTGAGGTCGGATAACAGTTGTTTTTGCTCGTATAATTTGATAAAGAATATTTCCATCAAAATGCGCAAACATAATTTTGTTTTAGGTACACAGGGCGTCGCGATCAGTTACAATAATATTAATCTGAAGGCCTTATCAGCCACCTTTGTACCAAACATATAAATAGGTGGGTACATAAGTATTATGTTTAAATGAGTAGGTATAACTTATAAAATAATATAAATAATAAAACAAACTTAAGAACAAACGCATGTTCCAAAATTTCCGACTCTTTCAAAACATTTTTAACAGCTGAGGAACTTCAACGGGCAAAAAACTAAATTAATGAAAAAAAAACCTACCGACCTACTGAAAATTTATAACAATCGAACGTAAAGCACACTTAATCAAAATGTAATCAGCGATAGTGGTTTCGATTGTTGACTAAAATAACTAAAAATAAAAATAAATCCTCGCCAAATCAGAATAGCGATGGACAGGCAATTATAAAAGGGTAGCAATAAAACGAGTGACTGTTAATTACAATTTTAAGTGTCAAAATTAATTAATTTGGGTTATATAATTACTAAGTGAGCGACTGACTGTAAGTGACGAGAAATCAACAGAACAGTATCTTACAAACATTAATTTGAGTTACTTAAAATACAAAATAAGAAGCTTCATAATATTTGAGCGACTTAATATTTGTTTGAGCGTCAACGTTACGTCCTGCATTTTTTAAAATTTTTGGCATATGTATTTTTTATACTGAGCGGCATTTTATCGTAAATGAAGGGTTTGTAACCTAACCTAAAAAAAAAACCTAACCTAAGTAAGTATAACCTCACTTAAAAAAATCGATTCTATCTTAATATTGAAGTTGCCCTCTCTGTATTTCCAGTCGCTCACTTAGTAATGTAGTCGCTCGGATAAAATTTTAATATATGAAATAGATTAATCACTAACCACTTTTTGTAAGCTCGTTCTGGATTTTATTATTAATCAATATTCGTCGTTAGTTTAGTTAATTTTTCGCTTACTCAATTCATACCGCTCAAGTTATTAATACAGTATGTCATCATCAGTCGCAAAGCTTTTTTTAATGGCTCGTTTTATAATTCCCCATTATAAAAGTGGCTTACAAAACAAGCACTATCTATCCAATGATTAATTAACAATAGTCCGCGAAATTGGGTAAAATAGATAGCAAAAAACTTGTTGTAACGCCTATAGGCTGGCACAGCTATAAATGATCGGATTGATCGGCTAAACTTGGTAACGCAATCAAGGTTGAGTTAATGCTTTGTCACCATTTCTTGTATAGGTTCTCACGTTGTTTCCTGTGTTTGTATAACGAAGTTAATGTTTTTACCCGTTTTTACTTACCCACATGACTTTCCGAATGACAATAATCGATTAAGTTTGAAAGCGAGTGAAAGTTGCTTAATGGTTACACTGATTTTCGAGTTTTCGTAGGAAATTAATGTCATTTGTTTTTGTAATGACTATGATAAATAGAGTTTTGCCAGTCAATGAGAAATTTGACAGTGTTTTGGAGTAAAAGTTTAGCTTCTGTTTACCTACTTACTTACCTATAAAAGCTATTCACATTAAAAGACCAACAAGTGTAGGAACTAAATCCTACTACCTACTGATATTATAAATGCGAAAGTACGTACTGATGCTTGTCACACTTTCACGTAAAAACTACTAAACGAATTTTGATAAAAATTCTCACTCAGACAGTTTATAACAAGGATAAAAACTACCATATGACAGAACGATCCCGTGGGTCAATTTCCGGGTCCACAAAGCTGTGGGTATTGGCTAGTTGTTATATGTATAATGTGAATTTCGCCTGCAGTGACCTACTTGTGAACTTGTCAGTCAAAATTAAATATTTGCCAAGAATTGCTGGAATTATTTTAGATAAAATGAGACTTCAATGTCGTGATTGATGGATAACGAAAATGATATTTTCACAATTTAATAACACTCCAGCACTGGACGAATATAAATACAATATTATTATTTAGCCGTATTTATTTTGGGTATTGTTTCCCGTTAAAGATAAAACAATTTACTTAATTATGAAGAAACATTTGCTCTTGCTGATTTTATTAACTTATGTGATACCCACTGGCGAATCTTATTAAGAAGGGAAAAAACAAATTAGGTAATGAAAATCTTGAATGAATATTAAGACATATTTCCTCGAAATTTTTATTACGGTAAAAATCTGTGTCTACCGATTCGACTGAAAGTGAATAAATTAGACTGATGGAAATCATTGATGTTCGTTGCTCCACCAATTTTCATTTCTGACTAATTTCAATGCGGTATTCAAAGTTCAAAGGTTGTTGAATCTCACTAAGGGTCGACTCGAAGTGATTTTATTCCCGCTTGCCACTAAGATCCTGACTTACAGTTTCAATTGTTGAGCGAGGAATTATGGTCCTCCTATGTTTATTGGAATTCAGGCTCCAGTCCGAACAAATAACATAGCACAATAACATGGTAAAATAAGCGTAGTAGTTAGTAGTCGTATTTAGTTTAAAATAAAACCTCATTGAACAATATCAAATCGTAACATGATACAGGTCATTAATTTCAAAAAAAGAACAAAGCAGTCATTAGAAAAAGAAAAGTAAGAAAATTGAATTAAAATCAATTTTTTTTTGATAGTCCGGAACCCACCTTTGCTAGGCCTTCCTTGCCTGATTGTTACTCAGTTATCACTCAAATGTTCACATACAAATAATTTGTGCCGGAAAACATACAACGCACTGTGACATCCGAACATTTTATATTTTATCATAAAAGTATTCGCGTTTATAATTTATTTGCGTCGCTAACATTTTCACAACCAGATAGAAAAAATAACGTTTGTCAACTAGAATATAAAGCGTAAAATAAACCGTAAACATCTACCTACAGGTAAATTGCCGTTGTTTTATGATATCCTCGTGTTGTTAGGTCAGAAATATGCTCATCATTAATCATTTTTAATATTTTTAAGGGCACTATTATGTTCAGCAACATGAGATAAATAATCAATTTGAACTTCAATAGCAAACACATTCAATTTGCATAAAAAAATTGTTTATCTCATTATGTGAGATGGCTGCCAATGTATTTTGATACATTTATTAAAATTTTCACCAACTGAAATCTGCAAAATATAAACAATAAAATACTGCATACAAGAGTGATTACCGACGCAAATAATTCAAGATAACTCTTCTGGCACTAAAACAATTATTAATTAAAAATTCTGCACAGCCGTTACACCTAATTACATTTCATATACTTAATAAGAGGATATGATGATACAATGATAGATAATTAACTTGTTTAGAAATCAAAATAATTGAGACATCACAGCTAGCCAGACGAAATGACTCTATAAAAAATAATGACAGTTAATTAAAAGATGTGTTGGCTACATAAGAAACGCAAGGAATATAAAAGCATGGGCAACAAGTATTTTTATACTTATACTTAAAAACAATCACAGATTATAATTACAGATAGAAATTTTGCTTTTTTTTAAATATTCTATTATTTTTATTTAAATTATAGATTTCAGTATACACAGTACACAGTTACAGTTTTTATTTAAATATACACATATTGGAATGTGTAATGATCACAGACAATAAATAATATACAATGTTTTTTTTCAGTTAACACTAAACTTACATTATGTCTACTAATACTTACTTATATCAATTAAAATCACAGATCAATGGTAATATTATATGACATCACAATGTAGTAAAATGCTCACAGTTAGTTCTACTGTTTTGTTGTCTTATTTCAAATATCACATTTTTTTCCTAAGTTTATACACATAAAATGAACTTAAACTAACTAAAAATCACAGATCAAAAATAATAAAATTAAGTAACATTCTCAAAACTCAAAAAGTCAACGTGAGGTTCATACATACATTTTAAAAATTCCATTCTAAAAATTTATTAGTTTTTGTATAAAAAATCACAGATTATTTTGTAAAATGAGTATACAAATACGTAAGTAACTTTGTGAAACAAAAGTTGTCATAAACAGAGATCTAGTCACTCTACAATATGAATTATGTGTTTATGGAGCATGTTTAGTGCGTTATGCAAACAATGTATTACCCCTTCACCCCACCCCTCCCGCGTCCCACCGAACGGCATGCTCTAGTGGTGATTTTTGATAAGTTTGTGCAACTGGAAGATAATAATAATGTTTTCATAGTACAGATAATATTATATTATTATTATATAGGTAACAGTGTACGCGTCTGTACCGAAATTGTAAGGTGTATTATACTAAACATTTCAAAAGATAGTATAATGTTCTGCGTTTTCGCTTTTTCGTAACCACCTAAACTTGGTCGGGTTACCACGGTCATTCACTTCCTAATGACTTTAATCGTATTATCTCATTAATTATCCAATGTACTGAGCTGAAATTTTACTGATATACAACTGATCTAAAAAACTAATAATTGACATAACATTCAGTTCATATATCCAATCCAGTGGCCAAATAACACCGCGCGCATCAAGACCGTGCTCGTGAAGAACTGAATATCATCATAACTTGTTAAATACTTACAGGATACTAATGAAACTTCACATACATTTGAAGGCAGTTACAAGCTTTAAAATAACGTTTAAAGTAAGTCTTTAGACTTCTTATTGAGAGTGCTGGGACCAATTGAAGTGTTTTTCTATTTAATGAAATAACCTTTAAGATATGCATTATTTTGGTTTTGTTATTGCAGAACAAATTTTAACTAAGTCCTAGGAAGTCGTGTACAAAATATGATAAGAATCCGCTTAACCATTTCAAAGATCTAGCAAAACCAAAAACGTTACCCCAGCAAAATCTCGAATAACTTCGCAACCGAAGAAAGAACAAATACAAAATAAGGCACAACATTTACTTTATCTAGACAACTAATTTTATAGCTAATATTTATTTAAATATTCCCATTAGAAAGAAAAAGGTCTGGCTGGCGTAACGTTACGCCAGCAGGAAATGTTTTTGTGAAATAATTAAAAAACTATAAGCGCAACAAATTTAAAAATGTGCGCAACAATTACAGAAGCCGCAAAACTAATTATCTATAAGATTCAAATGACCATTATCGACAACTTCTGGCCAGGGTAACGGACACCAATAAACACACTGTATGAGCACCAAGAAACTTTATACCGTAATTAGACTATTAACAAATAATGAAAAGTGATAAGGACTTTCTATTTGACTAAGATAATTAACTCTAGTAGGTACTATTAGCATCAGTGAGAACAGCACTTTTGGAGATTTACTTAGAAAGAAGTTCATCTTTGTGCTTAGTTATGGATCACATCCATAACCATTATATATGTGTGCATGTCAAACTGTAATTTAGTTTGATACAGTAATGTTCACTTTTAAATTTTTAAATCTTCTTTTCTTTTTGCAACAGGATTGACTTCAGCGACCCGACCACAGACAAGCCCGCGAACTTGGCAAACTCTGCCGTTCTGCGCATGCTGGAGGAGGAAGAACGTAACCGTAGGGGACGCCCTAGTGAGTACTCTACCTTTTCTGAAACTTTTACTAATACCAAGTCAAGCTAAGTCATCAATAACATTATGGAGTTACATTACAGGAAAGTACGAGTTTTGTATTAGATTATGAGAGTTTTGATGCCATTGGCCTAGTAGAGGGAATCAAATCACTGGCTATATACCTATGGTTATATTACAATAAAAGGAGAGGTCAGTTGTACATAGTAGCTTGCTGGTAAGAAATACACAACCATGACAAAAATATTAATACAAGATTAATAAATTGGAACATTTCATTCGTATCTCAAGAAGTGTGGAGCACACCTAGCTTCTTCGTTGAATTGATTAAATTCTCGTACCCACACCTGATGCTCTCCTCTATTTTCTTGAGCATTTCTATTCATGCTACGTAGATCAAATATACTAAAGACTGAGAGATAAAAAAACGGTCCTACTTCAATTGTAAGTCCCTAATTTGAAAAGTAAGTAGGTAACATAATTTCAATTCTGTCGAAATTCCTGATTGCCACTCAAGAATTTCGCGTTACGTGCAAACGCATTTCACTCTTCTATTTCTGTATTCAGAAAACGATAAACATTTACAAGTATGCCTGGATCGAACAGACATACGAAATATCTCCGCTATATCTCCCACACAGTTCTGATAAATTAAAACTGTGTACCTAAGCTTACTAATCCACTAATACTTTCCCCTGCTTTGTCAGAGTTAGACCCGACCCAAGTTCGTGCGATCAAAGAGAACATGGTTTACATGCACCATCCGTTTGACCGCTACTGGCCCCCGGATCGATCCAGAATGCGATCAGCTCGCAGCTGGGATGGTCAGCTCAACGCTACGGGAAATATATACTCAGAGTTCATGATGTCTACCAAAGGTACCAGCCCAGCCTGGTAGTATAGATAGCTTTGACTGTGCAAGTCTTGTACATATACATACCATATACAGCAAAAGCTCACTAATTCGTTGATCAATCAATACCATACGTAGAGTCATTGCACAACTAAGAATTGAGTATTCATTTATTTTATGCTATGCGCAGAACGTGGTCTTTTAACGATTTATTACGAAGATTCCATCAAGAATCCATCGATATTTGTGATTAACATCATTATGTGTCGTGTTGCATTCAGGGCGTTTGCCTTACTAGAGTAGAACTCACGCACAAAGAAGCCGCTACATTTGCTAATATTACACAGACAACTGGTTCAACAGGAAACCCTAAGCTACCAGACGATATATGAAGCTTAGACATGCCGGTGATTCATTGATCTCAATATATTGAATGAAACATTGTGGATGAGTGTAACGTCCTAACGTTCGGTACCATCTCTCCGTCGTTTTGCTTGCTCGTCACTGTATTGACAAAAACCGCCCACTAATGACGAAAAACGTTCATTAGTAGAAAGTATTTGGCAAGGCTTGGAAGCTTCGCATAATGTGCTTTTACCTGCTGTTCCTGTTAGTAGTGCACAGTCGACAACGGAAGAACGCCAACAGAAGATATAATGGCTGAAACAGTGTTTGTTGGTAAAGTGTTCATTGTTTAATCTAGTGCGAAATTTATTCAAGTGCGTTAAAATTAGATTGTTTTGTTATAAGCACTGTTTCGTAAACTAAAACAAACGTAAGGTGATCTGCAGAGAGCGTTAAATTGGTTTATATCGGTTTCATTCCCGCCTAAAGTTAAACATGGATGTTTTGTTGTTTCGTATTCTTAGGTAAATCTACGGAAAGGAAAAACAAGTACTTACATTTTGAAGATTTTATGTAGAACTTGTTAAAAGATCTATTGCTTTAATTGACACAATTTATTTCTTACTAAGTAAAACAAGGCGCTAGAATGAAAACTAGTTATCTGCTACTGAGACAAAGTTACAGTTTTGTTCCAAGAAAATAACAGTAACTGCCTGTGTGCAGCAATGAAGAAGTAAAAAATAATGTTTACGTTGAGCCCATGAGTAATTATAATAATTGTGGCCGTATTCCCGAAGAAGATGCTTGCACACACCGCTATAAATACACTAAGAACTTTTTTTAGTTTATGATGTTAATAGAGAACGGAAATATATAATTACAATGCATAAAACTTGTGTTTTTAGTTTCCAAGAGTTAATTCTTTGATCAATGATTCAACCGCATCTAGAAACTACCGCAACCACAAAAACAAAATTTTACATAGAATGTTTTTTTTCGTGTAACAAATATTGACCTTGATTCCAGGATTAAAATCTATAAAAGTGTTGTTTGACGTCACGAATAGACTATTTCTACGTCTGTTCATCCCAGTAGGCCCATGAATCAGATTCTAATTTTAAAGCAGGTGCGAAAAGTTGCAAACGACACAAGTATCTTAGTTCATACGTATCATACGTTTTCTCCAGGTGTGCACTATTCTCGGAGCAAGTTTTTTTTAATGTAGACTTCATTTGTTATTGGCAATATGTTTGCCACAGTTGACTTTGACATCGAGATTATCATACAAAACTTTAAAGACTGCATACTGGGTAATATCTAAGTGCTAATTTTTATTGTGAGAGGCAAATTCTCTCAGTGGTACTATTGTTTCTTATTATTCAGTTCGGTTGAATAGAGGTAAACATACGCATGCGAACTCACACGTATAGATAACTTACAAGGTATCTGATTGACTTCTAATCACTATTTATTCCGTCGTCCTTCCCATCAAACTGGTCTAGTGACGCTGAAGACCACTAAATCGTTCAAACAAGTTAATAACTTGCAAGTGGCCGTCAGCGGCCATCTACGAAGTGGACCATTTGTAATTTATGTACGACTCATGGCCCAATGCATGAGGTAATTGCGACCACGTCCCATAATCCCAGACGTATCAGATTGCTAAACTAATTGGTTAGGTACCAATTTCCATCATATTACGTTCCAGGAAAACCGTTTATAACATTAAAATATGATGCATCTACATCATTCCAGTTGGTATGCAAGTTTCGCAACAGGTGAAATATATTTCCCGTCTTCCCATTTCGTTAGAATTTACGATCTCATTGTAGTGGGTACGTAACTAATGGAAATGGTTTTATGCTTCTATTTCAACAGCTATAAATTATAATTAAGTATGTTCAGGTAGGATGCTGAAGTCTAGGTCATAGGTTTTATTAGGTGTGTCCATTTTTCGGATGGTAGGTTAAGAGCGTGAGAGACTTGGCCAATGGGTGTCCTAAAAATGTTCGTTCTCAAAATATAATATGCGGTAGATATTTGTGCTCGTCGCACCTGCTGGCTAGCCAGCAAGTCAGCTAGTCAAACGTAGTGTACACCGGTCGACGGTTGGCGCGTCTCTTGTACTATACAACTCGATTAATTTAATCGTGAGTTCCTGTTTCATTAATCACTGTATTTTTTTTAGTTAAGCTTCTTATTTGTTTTGTTTTTACATGTTCATATTTGTTTTTTTTGTTTTCTTTATTTAATTTAAAATTTTCGGTAAAGTAAGCCAAACAAAGTGCAGATTTTAAGTTAAGATTTCATTCAGGTTCGTAGTTTGGTAAGGTTGTTATTTAGTATTATTGTGACAATGTTAATATGTTCTAGTATTATAATTAAGTAAGTGAACCTCATCCCACATATTAAACTATAAACAAAGTTTTATTTTGACGAAACTTAAGCCAACTGAGTTCAACACAGTTGGAGGATTCCTTAATACAAAGTAAATTGCATCTCAATAGGTTCCCTATAACTATATGGCGGTTCAAAGTTGCGAACATTGTTAGGTAACGGTAACGCTAGGAACAACAACTTTCATCGACAGAAATATATGTGGTGCTTGAAGTAATCTTGAAGTCCTGACTTCCAATCAGACCTTGAGAAAGTGTAACCTAAGGATTCACACACATACCGAACGTTTATGCATAATCGATTATGATTCGGTTACCAAAGTGCATCGCAAACAGTTTCGTCACAAAATAATTGTATAATTTTCTAGCATTGCATTTGCAACTTCCATTTTCAAGTTATTCTGCTGTCGTGTCGAACCATCTCCGCAATTTTTGCCGCACTATCTACAGTTGTGAGCACAAGAGCGCTTCCTCTCTCCGTCTCCCTCTCTCCGAATAATAGATACTTCACGATCTATCGATGAAATTGGACCAACTCACAAAACCATCCCAAAAGGTTCACCTTTAGTTCTGTGACCTAGAATCTTAGAATATCATTGTCATAGACTATTTCAGATACCATGAAATCTGACTCAGTCCTACATTCAAATAATCTTGGAAGAAATAGACCTGCTGACATTGTGAGTTTGCGACATTGCTGTGGGCTGTAGGTACTACTTAAATAAAACTAACGATTTTATACAGTTGGACAACATGCAAGGCCGAGTTTTAGTTTAATTAAATTGTTCCCTGGAGTTTTTGTTGCAACATCTGCTCAACATAACTAAGGTACCTAATCCTGTCCTACGCATTTTCAGATACAGAAACAGATGCAAGAATTTAGATAGCTAACATGTCATTCATCGTGCATCCCATTCTCAAACAAATTGCTTGAAACTCCAGGAATAGGTACCTACACGCAGGTTGAATCATAAATCTGTGTTCGCCCACAACAAAACGAACTTATATCCTAGAAATTTGTTTTTTCGATGGTCTGGCTCACTTCCAAATGCTTGGTGGGCCGCGCTAATTTAAAGACAGATGTGTCATAATAAGCGATACGTAGTGTTCAACACTGAAAGTCTCATGGTCTCCAAGATCATATCACGCGACGATTGAGATCGTACACCCTGATTACACATATTTTCCAAGAAACACGTATTTTTAAAAGCATGTCACAAAATCGAAAGTTAAATCTGGCACGACACACGTTTTTTATGTAACACGCTGTTTTACGAAGTAATTGCATTGTTACAGGCCAGAAGAAAGTAGTGTGGCCACCGGTGCCCGAAACGAACGGATATCATCAACCACAACAGGTAATTAACACCTTCATGATAACTATTCTGCCACACAGATACAAACAAAATTACATTATGTATATAGGGGTTGATTTAGATGCAAATGACATCACAGCTGCACATAGTAAACGCTTTACGGTGAAGGACCAACAATAATTGCATGCAAAACCAAGCTATTACAAGTATAACGATATGTTTTATAAGCAACATTATAAATCCCAACAGCAACAGACTCCTGCGTACTACAACAACGCGCAGCAGTCCCCAACCTCTCCTCAGCCCCAGTCCCAACAACAACAACCCCAGTCCCAACAACAACCCCAGTACCAACAACAACCACAGTACCAACAACAACCCCATTACCAACAACAGCCCCAATACCAACAGCAACCCCAGTACCAACAACAGCCTCAATACCAGCAGCTGCCCCAATCCCCTCAGCCTCAGTACCAAGCTCCCCAGTCGGATCCTTCCTACAGTGAGGGCCGGCGGCAAGAGCCCACAGGGCTGAGTAAGCTGATTCCCGTCGGTCCTGGCGTAGCGTCCCCCGCCTCCTACCGACCAGGCCCGCCGTCTCCAGGCATCGCGCCGCAGCCTTATCGCCCGGGACAAAGCCGCTGGGCACCAGTACCAGCCCCTCTTTCCCCTCAGGTATTAGGACACAATGGTTGGAACGTCAACGTCGTCGAATAGAATTTAGTTTCATTACTGACTTGCACGTTTTCATTTTACTAAAACTCTTGGTAAGTACATCTGTATTTGTGCAGATCGCTATTGTGTAATCAACGCTATGCCTTTGTCTGTTGGAAACCAGTTTCTTATGGATTCTACGATTAATACAGAGTGATCTTTTTAGAACGTGTAGTGGAACTTTGCAAAAATCTTCATAAAAATTAATAAAGACATTAATCCAAATCGATTTGATTGCAAAGTGGAATTGCAGTGTTGTTTAGTTACTACTCACTTTTACACATTGTGTAGTACACGATTGTGATAATCTACTCTGTATCTGATTAACACGGATTTTGGATCTCCTTTGCCATTCGCTACATCAGAACTGTTATGTGCAGATTCAAGGATCGCAGCCGGGATACCCGTATCAGCAGCAGCTGTCACCGCAGCAGCAACAGCAGTACCCGCCTCAGCCGCAGTACTCCCCCTCGTACTCGGAGCCCTCGTACGAGGCCCCACAAAAGAACTTCGAGCCCCCACCATCGACGATCACTCTTCGTCAGCAGCAGCCAGTACACCAGAAACCTCCACCGGTTTTCGCTAGTCAACCCGCCACAGCTTCATTTCAAGGTACCTATCCAGATATTTCTTGGCAGAAACCATGTTTATAACCATTTTTATACGCAGATAAATATTAATGAAAAAAAACTTTTCTTTGCTCAGACAATAACTCAAAAAGAATAGGTGGTAGTTTATTTCCTTGTTCTTTTAGTAAAATTTATTACGAGAAACGCGTTTGTTTCTGTTAAAATGAAAGTCTTGCTCGTTCAAATATTGAAGCGAATTATGTTTTATAACAGACTGGTGAGAACTGGGAACATTTTATTTAACTCAATGGCAATATCAAAGCGCAAAAAGTAAATGCGTAAGTAGGTACTTTGAAGACGATTTCGCAAACATAATAAATATGTCGAGTTCCACATGTATTGTTTATAGGACGGCTTTTTTATACCTCGATGTCGCTTTAGAAAAGTAGCTTACACGACACGATAATACTTTTACAATATACGCAGTTACGGTTCTTATTGTTTTCTTTATTGGTCTAAGATTGTCACACGTTGTTCTAATGTATCTTGATAGTCATTCAATAAACAAGTCTGAATTCTCATAGGTTTATAAAACTTTTAACACGCGTATCGATAATTAAAACAATTGCAAAAAATTAAAAGGATTGAAGGTAGGCAAATAACTTTAAATTAATTAACCTGAAAGTTGTCAGGTTTACCGCTCTGATTCTCTACAAGCACGAACAATGATGCGATATAGCTGGTAACAGGCATGGAACTACATAATTGCAAGTTAACGCGGAGACCGCGGGGAACATAGTAATCCTGTCGCTCCGCTCCTAGTCTAAAAGCTAAACACACAGACTCAAACTGATGGATGCCTAACTAACCCTAAATGCGTCGACGTCTCGGCACAAATACTCTAGGGGTGTCGCGCGCTCAACAGCACAACGACTCGACACAGAAGCCAAATTCATTCCGCATTTTAAGTTATAAATAAAACAATAACATTGTCGTGAAAGGTGACTAAAGGATTATGCCAAGTGGATCGACAGTAGCAGTTGCGTTGCGACTTGTGATTTTTGTGATGACAACACTGCCATCACCAAAATCTTTGCCAACCAGTGGTATTTTGGCAATATTTCCTAAACACTGAACAGGTAAAATGCATTTTCGGCAGTGAGAACACCTTATTGTGTCTTTGTCTTGTAGATGAGAATGTAGATATGTGTAGGTACTTATGACAATGAAATTATACTAAGTAGATGCCGTACGCAAAATACGCGTCTTGGACGTGGAGTTACGGACACCAGAACGTTTTACAATACAATATAATACAATACTCGTAGGTAGATACTATACTAAGTCTATCTTAGGACGTAGAATCAGATGCACATTTTAGATGACGACAAAAATTAAGTATATTAACAGCTGGTACGGGTGATTACGATTCTGCAGGAGGCGTCAACATGCGTGGGGACCAGAAGTGGCCACCTCAGTCGGTGAAGGAGGCGGTTGCCGCGGAGAACGAGGCCAGGAGACAGTTGGCCAGGGGCCCAGCGTGCAGGCCGCGCAAGGTAACATTCTTACCTAAGAATCACTAACCTACCTAATCAATATAGGGTTATTTAAGAATTTTATAATGGAGTGATTTTTTTCATATATTTCAGTAGGTGTCAGATTGAGATCGGAATTCTTATATTTAAAGTTTACTATTCTGGATATTAGCTCTATGGTTCTTAATTAACCCTATTTTATTGACATTCAAATATCTATGTATATTTTATTTAAACCCTATTGCATCTAAGATTTCAGGAGAGATATCCTTGAAGATCATGGTGTGAGCAGCCTCAAATATAATCACTAAACTATAAATAAAAGCTAAAAGATAACAAACTCGCATGCTGTATTATAAGCACCAAAAGTATTATACATATTTTGCATTCCATTGACATTTATCTAATAACTTCTAGTTTTTGACAAAATTCTAAGTATATTTTTCTGTTTTCAAAGTGAGTTATTTCTACGTTATAATAAACATAGGTAAATAACCAATACTATTCATTTATTAGATCTGTTAACTCAATATTTATGTATAAATTTCAGTATTTTTTTGTATTTTAATTTTTAACAGCCTTTATTTATATATTTGTTACTTTAATATTACAACGCCTACCACACAAACTATAAAACTACCTAGGTAGTTTTACTATAACTTCTAGATTAAAAAGTAAATCCTAAAAGACACAATTTTCTAAATCTGTACCTACTCGAGCGCACAACCAACCACCTCTTTAACAAATTCAATTTCAAATCTTCCAAAGATGAAATTTCATATCGGCAACTTCACACCTCAGAGTTAATTCTCTAAAGTTACAATGTACAAACATCGCAATTCTATACTGAAAGTTTCACATGACGTCAAACATTGTTTCTTACAACATAACTTAGAGAATTTATAGACTGAAAGTGCATAGTGTTGAAAGCTACCGTTATCTGTTTTAGCTGCGCCAATATTCGCTTGCCGAATTGGTTGCAATGAACGACGTGTAGGCGATCACTTCCCCAGTCCGTACGTACCCGGACTTTGATACCAAAGGTGTAAGTGCAGTTTGCGTCACTAGTGCTACTATATTTTCGGACAAACTTTCCATTAACAGATTTCGGCACTTGGTGAAGAGCAAACCTAGTACTGTTAGTCGCGAGCACCTAACTCGCGTTTAGTAGGCTTTGCAATATCTATCCCTTTTAGGTGTACGACTCTTGCAATTATGACCGATTTTGGAAATTTCTAGAAGTAGGTAGCTTTGAGCGGGAATAAAATTTGTGAGCTGTGAAAGTCATAACACATAAGAAGCTGTTGTTTTTCATTGATTATTTGAGCAATTAGGCATTTTGTTCCAAAATCTATTAGTTGCCGGCGTGACGGTTATTATAAGCAAAAATAATGGCAACAAGATTAGGAGAAGAGAAGATTATATAGGTACTCACGGCGAAGGTAGTGTCGATCTGGTCATGTTCGTGGGGAAAACAGATATTGCACAACAGAGAGTTTTGGAAGAAAAAACGATTCCTTTGCCGAACAGTGAGAAAAAAAGGATAGGCTATGGAAAAAAGGAGGTACTCACGTTTCACGGTGTTTTCTATATCCTGTTGAGGACCACCACTACCACCGCTTGACAACCGCTTGCAGTTTCACCAGTAATTGTATCATTTAACTCGACATAACTATGTTTTTTTTTATAACCGCAGGACGATTATTGCTGCTCACTCCATATGGTTGGTTCCAGCTTGAAAGATAGGATAGTTTTGGATCCCATAGGTCGCGAAGTATTCCGGTCGCAATACGTTTTCTTCTTCTATTGTCAGACGTCACCGCATTATTTAATCCGTTGTCTATATAATTCCCTACACAATCCATCCATGTTTTCATTCGAGTTGCTAGTATTTTTGTAAAAAAATGCTGTAAATAGGGACAAGTTTTTATTATTTTGTCTAAAATAATACACCACAAATCACCTCTACCGATTTTTATTTAATTATTTTACGAAAAGACTATTACGGGGTATTTTAAACTCTGAACATCTCGTTTTAGCTTGTATTATAGTTTAGGAACTTATTTTACTTCACAACCAAGATTGCAATAGCTTGAGAGTCGTACACCTCTACCGCCAAACATTCATGTAATGGACTAAAATCATTATTTTACACAGGCATTCATTCTCTTCTATTTCTGCAAAGCTTTGCAATGTAGACGAGTTTAGTACTGACGATGCATGATTAGAATAAGAGCCCATTACGATAATGTTTTAATTTAAATATCAGAAATTAATTTCGACCTATTTTTTGAACCTACTTAGATGTCTACAATGATGGGTAGATACCGATGTAGTGTCTGATTACTATCACAACCAATAAGACTCAATTAAAATCACCCTAAAATGAGCCTTATGCATCTGGCAAACATGTACGAAAAAACAGAAAATGTTGAGTACTTTTCCTGTTCTCGATTGTTTCTAGATACATGAAAATTAAAAATTTGAATTTATACTAAGATCAGACACTTTTTCTTTATAATTCTGCTAATTTTCGAATTGCTGTAAGTTCGTTAGCCTCATAAAGGATTCTAGGACCTTCATATTAATATGTACAATAATAATTATGCGATTTGCTACTCTGATTCCAGGTAAAGAAGGACTATGGGACCTTCTTCGCACAGAATGCCTTGAACCACAACTACCCAGGATACCGCGCGCCCCCC
Source organism: Ochropleura plecta (assembly GCA_905475445.1). Classification (NCBI taxonomy): domain Eukaryota; kingdom Metazoa; phylum Arthropoda; class Insecta; order Lepidoptera; family Noctuidae; genus Ochropleura; species Ochropleura plecta. Next base: position 10,264,758 of record FR997731.1, on the reverse strand, counting down.
GGCACACAACACTATGATGACAACTCAGGCCGATCTTCATATTAAATTAGATCTTAGTAACTAACATATCCCTCACGTAAAAGGAATATTAGTCTGACATCAATCTTCAATTCGAATGTGAATTTTCTGTAAAGATGTTTAAATTCGTTTTAATTAGTTTTGTTGACATTACTCATGTCAAAATGTCTAGTGTCTAATTATCCAATTAATTGGGGGCATACCATGTTGTAACGTCAACAAAAGTAGTAGGTATCATCTCATCAAAGTAAACATCAATCAATCTAATTGATTCGCTACACGCGATATTGTCGGGATTTCGAGTACTTGTATAGGCTTTAGGTATTAAAGTCTTGAGGCATGTACGAATTGGATTTCAAACAGTACTTAATTGTAGGCTTAATTTATTTTTAACCAATATTTAGAAATTTAAGTAAAGTATATAATCATAAAACATATAACATTGTCATTTGTCACATTCATGAATCACTTTAAAAATATCATTTTCTATTGATTCTCATTGTTTTCTGTGTAAAAGGGCAGCTTTATACATTGCAAACATAACCGAAGTTGCTTATTATGTAACTGTAAATAATGCTCAACTATCAACATCATAAACAGATTTTAGATTTATTAAACATCAAACTAAATTGAAGGAAGTAAAAAAAATGTTTATGATTTTGGATATTAAAAAATTCAACGCTTCCGCCAAAGTATAATATTAACAATTGGCTAAGCTTATTGTATCTACCTAGTCATGAAGAGATTATACGAATATTTTGTATATAAAATGTTTAATGGCCTAATTGATTTGGTATTTCATTATGTAATTATATTTTAAATTAAATAAATTATAATTAATGCCAATCAGCAGTTTTATTATTGACTACCACATGCTAATATTCAGTAAATTCATAGGCTCGACAAATATGTTTGAAGTATACTTTACGTTACTTAAAACATAACTGGCGAAATGTGGGTGTAATATTGGGTACATCACTGCTCAACCCTTCGGAGATTACAGGCGTAACGTTATGTGTTATTCTTTTCTGGGAACTGTGGGGGTAAATGGCTTGTCGTTGATTACATCACTATTCGTTTGCTTACTTGCTAACAACACCCACCACACACAATTTAATAAAAGACAAAAAAAGCAAAGTTGCTTTTGCAGAGTAAAATCAAACGTGGTTAAAACCAAAAACATAATAGCTTAGATACGTTTACAAATTGCAATTGACCAGCTAACTAACTATTCATATACTTAATTATGAGTACAGTTTGGAAAGATTTTGATTACAACAATAGGTCGACTTAACGGTAATAAATAAAAATATAAGAAATAAAACGACAATGTTATGAAAATATTATATTATCATACATTACATACATCGTGTACAAACCACGTCGAGTACCTAGACTGAGGTGCTCAATAAATGCTTCAAAATAATAACAGCAGTCTAGCCAAGCTACGTACAGTACCATTATGTACAACATGTACAATCAATAACAAAACACAGTAACAATAATTATTACAAATAGCCGTTGTATTGTCGCCGAATGTAACCAATGGCATACGTTTAATATCACAGAGGTAACCAATGTATGTACAAAATTATTTTGGCTACATGTATCTACAACAACATTAGTCACCAATAGGTAGGTAAGACTGCCTTTTTTCCAACATTTCTCTTTGCGAGCGTCCAAAAGGAACAATGGACTTTGTTGAAATTGACAGAGAATTTCGACCTATTGGAAACTTACTAGATCGCTAGTAGGGCAGCCCTAGCACGCGCTATTTATGAGAAAACATATAGCTATCATAATTTAACAGAACCAGTCTTAAATATACCCACTGTTAGGCAAAGACCGAATGTATATGACAGGGAGAGGGCTATGGCTCCACTACGCATGTCTAGGGTTGGTTTGCACAGAGTAGACTTTGTTCATAAACAGGGTATTACCTACTTGGAGACGGTAGTTCAACGCCCATACATTTTAAAGGACTTCATGTCATAATTATCTTAATTATTTTTTGAATTGGAATCTGTGATAAGCTTTGTCCCTTTAAGCAGACCAAATGCGGCACCAGATCGGCATCACCTCACTCCATTTTTACTAGCTGATTCCGTTCATATCTTGCAATATCACTAGTCTTAGTACCCATTTTACGAATTTTAACGTAATTCATATTATTATCCTATTAAGATTCGGCTAAAGCAGCCATTTTTGGTGCTTATAAAGTGTATGTGGCATAGAAAGAAACAAAAGGCTAGATTTGAGGCATGTTGATACCCTGTAGTATAATTTAGTACGTTTTCACAATTTAGACCAGCACAGATATGTAACCCTTTAATTTTAAACTGTAAATCAATTGGTTTCAAAGACAATAGTCTGTGACAAACACGATACATACCGGTTTAATAAACCCTCGTGAAATCTGTTGCCAATTAGTGGTATTTGTGTAATATTTAATTTCAAAAGGCAAATGAATGTGGATGGTAATAAGAACAGAGGAGACCAAAAAAAGATTAATGAACAGTGTGAAGGATGACATGACTAGCAAGGCGGTGACTGCTGGGATGCCATAGAGAAGACACGCTTTGCCGACCCCAAGTAAATTGATATAAGGGCAGGAATGATGATAAAAATAATAGATTTTAAAAGGCTTGCCTACAGTGAGTTGAGCAATCGATAGTAAACGAGTCATAACTCTAGATTCGATAGTTTATGACATATTTTGTCAACTTAGTTCGTGCTAAGCTTGCTGTACTACTTTCATCTGATCAAGCTATCGTATTATTATTACTGCGGAAAGTGCAACACATTGCAATTCATGTCATACATGTACTGCAATGTGTCATGTCAGATTTCTTTCAGTTATCACATTACGCTTTGCAGTAATAACGTAAATGCAAATTGTCTTGTATCTCAAAATAAATAAATAATAATAAAAAGTTGCATAAAGTAACTGATTTAATACACTATAAAATATAAATAAATATATAAATATTAGGAATATCGATACTTTTTCTTGGAAAGGCACCGAGAGTATGCTTAAATCTGTCACTTAAAACAATTTTAAGACCAACATTATTTTACTGTTTCGTTACAGAAATGGAAATATAATTCGCTAGTGAAATTATATTTCCATTGCATTATACTATCAAGTTATTCTAATGGACTTTAGCCGAAAACCAATGCAAGGAATCCACATGTACTTATAAATTTATTATAAATGGCAATCCAAAATATGAGCTATATATTCTCACACATCAGACTGGAATCTCGACGGAACGTATTTATCTTAGCTTGTCAATTATTATTGAAATACCCACACGACGTCGATGACGATTTTAATAATCTGATTTCCTTGGTTTTTGATGAATGCTACGTATTATTGCAAGCACGCTTCGCTGGACGATTTCTTACAATATATTTTAGAAGCAACGTCTGGCTTCCATCACTATGCTCTAAGCCCCAGCCTATAGTGCTTATCTCTATACACACACACGGAATAACAAGTGGACGTTGGTACTTAGTGTGCATACAGCCGACATCATGGTAAAATTTCAATATTCTAGATGCTACTGAATCAAACGAGTGAGAATCCCTGTGTTTGTTGAATAGCTTGAATGAGATGGTACTTGAGCCGTTCCTTAGTTTTGTAACGCGGAAGATCTAGGAGGTTGAAACATGTGTGAGCTACTGGGAAGTACCTGTCGTCAGCTACTGCCTGAATTCTTATCTGAAATTAAAGAAAAATAACGATTTTGCTAAATCTTACAGAAGTTTTCAATGAATAGACTATTTTATCATATTTTTGACACCTAGTCTTGTCCCAACTATGTATATACCCCTATATATATCAGCTTTTAGCCTCAATGGGTGCAAATAAATATCCGTATTTTACATAGAGTGACTGCCTATCTGACCTCTACGACCCAGTTACACAGGCCCAGGTAAGACTATTAAATCTGGTTTAGAATAATATTATCGTTATCTTTAAAAAATATTATTATTTGATGCTTCCTAAATATTTGTCAGACTTGGATTTACCCGCCTTTGATTGTATGAGCCTGACAATTTAGTTAGGTTTTTTTTCTTTTCGCCTAAACATAAGTCATACAAAATATATAATGTACTCACTTTAATATCTCTCATTCCCTGAATAGGAACTCTGTCGCTGCCAGTCAAAAACAAAAGGAACTTTTTCTTATCTTCAAGTGGAAGTTCATGAAACGTTTCCCAAAACCACCTGAACAAAAAGAAATATAATTAATATAATCATCTATCTAAAAACAAAACAGCTAGCTCCTACCATACATAGAATGAACAGAGCAAACAGCAATACTTTCCTTATTACTAAATTTTATTGTGATCGGCTCAATACTTCCAAAGATTTCTCTAGTTAAGATTAAACATAATCGGTATATTTACCTGACTTGTGGATCAGTAGAATTATATCCATTTTTATATTCACAGTTACTTTCAAAGACTTCCCAGTCATATTCCTCGTTGCCCATTACAACTGACATCATTTCGTGTGATCTGAATAGTTTGATAATTCTACCTCCACAAACCTGTGAGATCGAAATACACACTGTTTTACAAATTGATATGTATTTATACACAATATAAACAGAAATATAATGCATACATCGCATAGATCATCATCTGCCTAACTTTACCTTATTAAAACAAAAAACTATGTTGTGGTCGGCTTCCAGTAAACCCAGTTACTGGGTAATATGAGACCCCTTGGTAAAAACTGGTTGTCAGACTTCCAGGGTTCTGACAACAACGCATCGAGTTATAAAAGAGCATTTCTTGCGATAATCGATGTTTGCTGAATATGGTTAAACATTGGAGTTTACTTTTACTAAGTTTATTTCAGACTATATTGATATGCGCTATAACCCCAAAGTAGGCATAATATCTGAATGAAATAAAACTTGCGAGAGTTGTGGTCATAGCCGGATACGAATCACGATCCGCGTTTCTATGTTCATCTAGTTTTAGTATTCAAAATACTTCAAAATCTCTTACCTTCTGAAACCCTTGATTGAAAGCTTTGAACTGATTTTCAACAGACTTATTGAGTAAGAAATCTACGTAAAGCTCAACATATTCCTGTTTGTTCTCGTGGGTTACAGGCAAGTTTTCGCCGTTATCCTTCAGGGGATGCACATGTATCTGACCGAAAACTTCTGTGTTTACTGCGAAACATAAGCTGAATACCTGATGAAAATAACAAGTAGATTAGTAGAGATGGTAATAGATTTAATAGAAAGTAAATCGGTATACTATATTCCAAAAACACCGGCCAAGAACGAGTCAGGCACTCGCGCATGGAGGGTCCGTACAAGTTTGCAACATAAACGGCCATATCTTTTGACTGCGTAGGCTTAGGAAGTTGATTTTTTCACAGCACAAAGGGAACACAGAGTTGAGTATATGGTTTCAATTATATACCTCCCGCATTACAAAGATAAAGGGTCTTGACAGACAGACACACAACAATGTAATACAATAAGGGTTTCGATTTTTCCTTTTGAGGAACCCTAAAAAAAGATCCATTATATGTAACAAGATAGTCTCATATTTGAAGGAGGATATTTCTTAGCAAGCGAGCTCAACCCTAGTCCGCGTCATTGGCTTACATCAGGCGATTAGCGACCGAACGCAAGCCTATTTAGTATTAAAAATAAATAAATAAGGTCAATATACAGTTCTAAGCCCAGCACGGAATAAGTATCACCTTAACCCTAGCGTAAGTATGCATTTACCTAAATTTAAATAATAATAACATTATCTTAAATAGCTTACATCTTCGACATCTTCATCAGGATAGTCCAGCAAACTTTTAAGGCTATTAGCAAGCGTAGGATACAGATCCGACAAGTCATCCAACATGATAGCTTCTTCTAACAATTTCTTGTATAAAACCAGCGGGAACGGGACGTAGATTATGATTGAATTGTAAATAGCGAGACCGTAAATGGCACCTTTAAACAGAAACGAAATAAATGTTATAAAATTATTATTAAATGACTAAGAACAGTGGTAGATGTGGAAGTAGGGATTGGAGACCTTTTTCCTGCAGTGGGTCACACACAAATGGCTGAATAATAATACAATTAGTATTGATAAACTTTAAGGTACTACCACGTTCACTGACGGTCGACCACTTTTCAAGATAATAACTCGAGGCCATCAGTGAGCGCGGTAGTTTAATGTCGAAACCAATCGCAATCGCAAATCGCAACTGCAAAGCAGCCAAAAATGGCGACATTGTCACATGACTGATTTCTATATAAATAATGTGAAAATGCCAAGAAAAAAAGGCAACATTTGCACCCGCAACTACTAGTACAGTCACATAAGTAAAAAAGAGGACAACCTCCAATTAAACAAAATACCAACTTCAAGAACGCCAAAATGGAGGTGTATAAAAGCATACAGCTTATTATCTCTCATTCCGAGGTAAAACCCCTACTATAACGTATCGCTGCGACGACGATCTATGCTGTTAAAGTTTTCGGTTGCAGAAATCAAATTTCTACCTCACAATGCTTATTTCGCTCTGTTGGATTTGATCGTTCTTAAAATGCTGCGAGTTCCTTGCCTTCTAGGATACAACAGTCAGCATCTCAACTGGGGTAAAAACAGCAGACTTACCAATCAAATAATACATAACGTCATCTTCAAAGGGATTATTTGAGAACCAGATCATGTTAGTTTCTTCGGATTGCTTGAACATGCCGTACACAGGGTCGAATATTTCTTTCAGTAACAAAAGGAAAAACTCTTTTTTAACCCCACCAACATCTTCGGCTTCTTCCCCAACGAACTCTACCTGAAAGAATACTAGACGTCATTCATTGCAATTTATACCTTAATCCAATGACATTATATTCACATGACGTGCTGTTGTAAGTTGCAACAATTTACCACGAAATTATAGTGTGGAGTTCATTCTGAGCACTTTGCTGGACGTTCTCCAATAAACTTAGTGATATTGTGAGTGTGTTTTGCCATGTTTTTATATTGAGTTTCAGTAGTACACGTAACAAAAGACTACGAAAAAGGGTAGACAGTTTTGTGTAGACAAAACCGTCTACGTTTCGACTGTATGTGGTTCGATGATAATGATAGAATTATCATCATTGGTAAATGATGATGATTTTGCAAATAGGTTTTTACAAACACTTTTACACGTCGTTTATTTTTTTAAACATGATGAGGTCGGTGTTTCGTACCCGACTACTTTCGTACCCGAGAAGAAACAGCCGAAACACTTGACTTTGACTTTACAAACTCTCTTTTAAGGTTCAGACAAAAATCTTGATTAACTTACTGGACTATGCGTCCTCATGTAAGTTGACCAAGATTTTGTGTGTCTGAAATAGTCTTCTTAAGAAAGCACCACACAGATTTGAGTGGACCTGTCCAGTCAGTTCAAGCATTTGTCAATTATCGTGTAGCTCGGCTCATAACTCTAGGGGCTCAACGACACGACGAACAAAACCAAAAAATGGCAATGTGAAGGTCGTTTATAGTACATTATGCAGTGATTCAGAATTTAAACGCTTGAAACAGAGTCGAAATTTCAGGAGCTCACAGTAAATAACATAAATCACGGAAGATATCCCGTAAGTGACAGTTTAAAAATAGTAGGACGTTGTCTTTATTTACTGACAAACTTTTAGCGTATGCTATTATTTACCGATTAAGGTTCAGATGATGACAAATGGATTAAAGTTGTCACCAAATGGCGTCCAAGAACTGGGAAAAGAAGGAAATGTGGGTTGTCCGGCAGCAAGACGGGCAGACGACTAAGTTGCCATCGCTAACCTGGATGAGGCTGGCACAGGAACGTAAAGCTTGGCGCAAGAAAATCCTACGCCAAGCAGTGGGTGAATTAAAACTGTGAATGATGATGATAAAGGTTTAGTACACAATCACATGTTTAAACCTTTGTAAATTTCAGTAGCGTCACGTAGAGAATAAATTAGACAAAAATACTTACTCTAAGCGGTTTCTTCAACTGCGAAGTCTCATGATTACTGATTTGCGACATTGTGTCTCTCACAATATGGTTTCTGGAGACTGTTAAGTTAAGGAACTGATCTCTCTGGTACTCATAAGTGGGATCCATGAATAACCGTGTGAATATCTGTGTGGCTGCTCTACTGATAGCTATCTGCATTTGAAGCTGCTGATCTATTTTTAGTAACAATGATTTGCATTGGACGTCGAATAGGAATGCGTAGTTACACATGTGAGGATGGGCCGACTGCAAAAGAGTTAGAATGTTGCATTTTACATAATTATTTTTATTAGACACACACATTGAATATTACATAAATGGTGCGTGATTGGTCTCCATCGTGATGGGCAGAATTTAAAATATTCTCAAAGCCGGTCTGAATTTATCGCGCTACACATTTATGCTTTTCATTTTCATGTTAATTAAATACACTACTACTACAATGATGTAGAGGAAAAGGAAGGACAAAGAAATGATGAACGGATTGTGTAAGAAATCATATGAAAGAAAAAGGAGTACATTATGCCGTGACGTCGGACAAGGGAGAATGGCAGTAGAAAACGTGTAGCTCCGACCCGAAATCGATTGCGACAAGGGCAGGAAGATGATAAATAGGTACTTACAGCATGATCCGAAAGCCAGGTAATGTAATCAGTAGCAATATCCACATGATCGCACAAGTCTTCAATATAAAAACATTCCGCTGGAATTTTCGGTTTCTTTGGATTCGTAAAGTTTATTTTGTTCAGTGACGACAGAGTATTGAGTATTTGTATTATGCTATGTGTGAAATAAATTTTCTGGAACCAGAAATAAAATCGGCCGTGATACTTTAAAGTACAAATTGTTTCAAACATTTCTAGTTTCTCCTTTAAGATCTTTGTTTACCTTGTTCGCTCGAACTGAAGGCTGCATTAGTTCGTATACAATAACACTTTTGAATATATCGACTAGCATTTCGAAATATTCTGGTGTTTGAGCCTCCCACCATAGATTCACTATCCTCTGTGGATGGGTGGATAGATTGTTGAATGCCTCTGCGAACGGACCCTAGAGAAGAAATCATGTTTTAACCCGTGTTGTTTTTTAATGAACTTGATCGAAATATACCAGGTGGAAAAGACAACGACGCACAGTGTTTTATGAAGACCATTTTTCCTTTTTCACATGAAAAACTGTCAATCTAAATCATTTGAATGCAAGTTTAGTATTCGACTCATTTAACTAAGTACCATGTTTAGTTTTTGAGTAAAGCATTTTTGAAAAACTCTTTTTTTATCTTAAACAAAGGATACTACGTAATTATGGTTTTAGAAACATCGACAAAGGCTATTAAGTTACACATATTAAAGCGTAAATGAACCTCGAAACATTGTTAGATGCAAATATGTATGCATTTTTTTTTAATTCAGCAGTCACTTAACAGCTGTTTTTTTAGAAAGAGCTATGTAGATTTAGAATGACGTACTGAATACACACCTTTTAGCGTCGTTGTCCTAACCACCCTGTATGCTCCTATACACATATTTATTATCCTTTTTTTCGAATATTTACCAGAGAGTGTCCCAACCATCACATAAGTTGAATGTTACAATGTGTTGAACTGTGACGGCAGCGTTTTATCAATGGCAGTGGTGTCATCAGTAGAAGTGCTAAGTTTATTGCATTTTTGTAATCACATAAATCCATTCGTATTACAAACAAAATAGTTTACCATACTTCTACGGAAATATAGGAGGGATCTTTCCATGCATTGATAAAGAGCATTTTATGAATTTATACTATTGGTATTATAATGAAAATTATTACATGATATGATTAATAAACTGAGAAATAAAACTTCATATACCTGTAATTCGATATGTCGACGTGGATTTCGCATCTCGTGATACAGAGGCAAGATAAGGAACATTCTGAGAGCCTCCGCGTCTGGCGGTGACACTTTCATCTTCTTTATTATGTTCTCTGTTAGGTGATTGAATATCTGAAAACAATTGAATATTATAAAGCATTAAACAGTAATAATAATTAATCGGCGTACCTTAGCGCAGTCTAACAATCGCAGCAAGAAATAGTATAATGTTCAAATGTGTGAGCAGCGCAGACACCGGTGACAGTCTAACACGACCGGAGAGACATCAGGCGCAACACAGCTGAACTTGCTTTCCGAGACAATGGAAAATCTTACCGCCAACTTTAATACTCCGAGCTGGGAAATATACCCGGGAATCGATCCCAGGCCCCTAGTTCAGCTTTCGCGCAATGAGGTACTGTGCCTTTGAACATTTAAAGAAGGATGGTCATATCGTACCAGACTACGAAACGATGGCGTCCCAATATGCCATATATATGAAAAATACCATTATTTTTTAAGGTCTTAAAATACACAAAAAATATATTTTTAAGTAGCCACAAAAAAAAGTTATCTATTTATTTTAGTTTTCACAACATTTTCGAAATTATTTAGAATAATAGTTTCAGAACGCACCTGTTGACGATTCTTTTCGCTTTTAAAATGACTTTTTTATCAAAGACTATTATTATTCACAATTTTCTGATTAGTTGTTGACTGCACTTGAATACAATTAGTGTGCAGGCATTAAATCAACTATCATCAACTGATTCTTATTACGGATTCTTGTCATCAAAAAATATTTTTGTAAATTGTTAAATGGTAGTATAGTCTAGTCAACAAGTGCTTTTTTAGTCAAAACTTTTTAAAAGTCTCGGAAAAATATGGGGCTCATTCGATTCGGGATCGCATCTAGAAAGTTTTTGAAAAAATTCAAGACCCGCTCAAAAAATTGCAAAAGTTACTAACAAATTAGTAAACAAAAAAAAAGGGATTTAGTTTTTTGGGTATATATCGAAAACTATTTGAGATATTTTAATTTTGAAAAAAGATTCAAAAAGAGGAGGAAATTTCCTAAAAAAAACTTCCAACTCCCGAAATTGTAGGACCAATATTAATAATTTTTACAGGGAGCTGAAAATACGCCCGAAAACGGGTACTCGGGTTTCCGCAAGCAATGCCCCCTTCGAGCGCTTTAAGGAAAAATATTATTTAAACATATTAAATGTTGATATTCAAATTTGAAAAAAATCAGACATATACAGGACAAATTAAAGAATGAAATGCCGTAGATTTTTTTTTATCGCGATTTTATAAAATATTATCCATTCATTAATTAACAACTTCATCCGACTGGGCTATTAACATTGCAAGTTGCATAATTGTTAAACCAGAAATCTCAATTTTTTTTCCTCTCGTGGAGCTATTCGTCAAAGATTAAAGAAAGATTTCAGTCAAGTAAATTAAAAAATTGATAATTTTCGATTTGTTATTAACAAATTACCTAGGCGGCAAATTAAATATTTAAATAAATGTTACAAGAATTTTTTTTTCCGATATCGATGATCATTCGTTTTTCTATCAATAAAAGCTACCTAAAAATATTTTTTTTATAAATTTTATCTCTTTTTGTTCATAAAATTGTTATAAACAAATAGATTATTTATAAGATAATTGAAAATTTTCCGTAAAAAGGTACTTGGTCGGTTTTATTTTAGTGCAAAGAATTTAAAAAAATATATATAAAAAGAATTTAATTGTTTTTAACAAATTGTTTATTTAATAAACAATGAAAATTTATAAAAAAAAACGAAAATATTTTTTGATTATTGAGACTTCGACCCGCGCCATTGGTTGAAAGTTGGTGGTCATTCCACTTGTTAATTGGATTTCCTTCTGTGTATTTGACCTTGGCATTGTTTTACGGAATGATAACTACTACTTGTGACGATTATTTTGTGCTTTTGATTTTTGGTCACCGTTTTTGCCAAACATTTATATTAAGACTAGCTTTTGCTCGCGGCTTCGCTCGCGTTAAATTCGGTATAACACAGTACCTCCAACTTGCAGTTTTTGCCCTTGCGCCTTATTGATTTCTAATAGCAACGCTAAGTTTTCCCTTTTTTTCCCTCGTTCTCCCTCATATCCCACTGTTTTTTTTTAAATAGCCTATGTTCTTCTCCTGGTTCCCAACTATCTCTGTACCAAAATTCATCAAAATCGGTTTAGCCATTAAAGCGTGAAGAGGTAACGAACAAACAAACAAACTCACTTTCGCTTTTATAATATTAGTAAGGAAGTAAGGATTAGGCTGTATGATTGTTGTGTGTTATTTTGTTAGTGTGCTTTGAAAGATGTCCATTTTTTTGGGTAATTCTCTCTTCTGATTCTGAGTAATCGAAATAAATATAAACGACATCCTGATTACCTGCTCGCTTAATACTAACTACACTTTTAGACAGCGCCGCGTCGAGTCGGGTAAAAGGAAGTTGTTGATTCTAACCTCAAAGTATTGATGAAGTAATTATAAAAAATCGTGGTTATTTAGATATGGTTTTCAAACAGGATGGTGTTTATAACATAAAAATAAACCAAAGTCACTATGGTTTATTTTGGGACATGTAAAACAAAACTGAAGTCCAGCTCCTATAGAAATTTGGCCATTGTTCTTTTAACGCCTCTTTTCTATTGGACGGGAAATCATTAAATATCTCCTCCCACTCTGGGCGGAGCGGAAGAGAGTGTCAGTCTGTACTGACTAAAACCCATCCTTCCTTCTTTTGATCAACCCTCAACCCCGGCAGGCAAAGGCCGTAAAAGGGCCTTCTGCTTTGCTGACATCTCTTTTAGGCGCGCATGGTATATGAACGCTCCGTCGATACGGCCTGTCATCACTAAACGGACGTACGGTGAGCTACCCATTGCTCACCGTCCACAGACCCACGTGAACGAGTTGATTTAAAGACATATCAACGCCTGGTTTTCAAATATCGAGTGTATTTGGGGTAAAGCTCACGGCAATCCGCTGAACGCAGAATGCATAAAACTAGTCTTTTGGCGATTTAATGATTTACATCATCACTAACACAGAATCTGTGGTCTGAAAGTGGCTAGTCACCTTCTCAAGACACTTTAAAAAAAAAATATAATTCTAAACTCACAAGTTCCTTGATTGTAGTATTTTCGAATCTGCTAACTAACGTGAATGCTTCTTCGGCTTTCCTAAGGTCGACCCCAGGCACCTTAGTGTTGCAGCCGAAATGAGCATTGTTGGGTGCCAGAAACGAACCGTTTATACACGCCAGAGAGCCGAATACCGTCTCTAAATATGCTAGCATATCCTGCGGAATAAAAACAATATATTAATTAACATGGACAGCTAGATGGACCAATGTTGAACGCAAATGAACACATCCATGCCAAATCATATTATTAAAAAGCAGAGTAGGTTCATTTAATTGGGCACAAGCGGCGCCAGCGTCGCTTACTTGTAATTATGAATGGTCATGGTAATAAACGGTTTTTTCAGCTTATTCTAGTTCCGGTGTTTCATTTCAACAGTCAATAGATGCCTGGATTCTAAAAGCAGAGGGCAGTTTATAGTGGTTATGGTTCGGCAGAACCTAAAGCATGTGAATTAATGAGTGAGGGATATGAATGGTGAGGAAGAGGAAGATCAAGGAAACGATGGATAGACAATCCATGAGGAACGGAATAAAGGAGGAAGGAGTAAATGGATTGCGTGCCGGTTGACAGGGCAGAATGGATGAAAAAATAGTGATACCCCAAGTAATATGGGCCAAGGCAGGAATATGACGATGTTCGGTTCGGAAGGACCTATGTACCTCCTGTGTTCTTTAGATTGTGCGATAGATTAACTTGATTGGTTGATTTCTTTATGAATTTACATGGTTTTTAAAGCATTTTTGCTAGACTTTTAGAAACAATGTTGGGTCGGCTACTAGACTAACCGAATACCTACGTTTTTTTTAATACAAGTATATTAGATTGGCCTACTCCTGGTCTCTATATTGTCCGGAAAAACAGAGATGAAGTCGACGTTCTACCTGAACATAATTATCTTACCTGATTAACAACATCGCAGTCTTTATAAACTTCACAATCAGTCAACTTAGGTATTGTCAACGTTACAATTTGTTTCGTATGATCCTGAATACGGAAGTCAGCCGGTCCGGATCTGTCATGATCTATGATAAGGAAACTGTGGTCACCGCCTGCGAACACCTTTATAGGACCCTTGAAGACTTCTTGTGAAAACTGGAAGCAATATTGTACATTTTATTATTTCTACTTGCTAGATAACAAGGTGAATATTTGCGTGTAAGCGAGTTAAAATAGAGTGATTTTAGATCTAACCATTAACACGTTAAGTGCGAAGCGAGGCCTAAATCACCCCTGATGCAACTTCCCTGTGGTGCGGCAAGCAAAAAAGTGAATTTCTCTGTCGTGCGAATGGCATAGCTTTGGTTTGGTCCAGTGTAGGAAAGAGATAAATATATATTTGAGATCACTAATGGTTCCGGACTCGGTGGTGTACCTACCTTGGTACCGGATGTCTTAGGCCTCGTGCCGCACTGAATTAATATAATTTTAATGCAGTGCGGAACGAGGCTAAAACGTCCCATATCCCCCCTGACCTCGTACCGCACTCAACGCGAGCTTCCCGCGACCAGTGTTGTGCATCACGTCGATTGGAGAGCACATAATTGTATTTTTAAAGCCCGAGGCAGAATAAATAGGACAGTTTCTTTTCTACTTCTGGTTGCCTTTTTTTCTATTCTGTGAACCGCATTAAGATTTTCATATACAAATAGAAAGATAAACCTTATGCATAAACCGTAATCCATTATTTTCCAATAATAAGTCTGTAATAGGTGCCTCTTAATGGTATAGAATGGAACGCTTCGTGCGCGAGTCCGACTTGCACTTGGCCGGTTTTTTTTTTTATTATTACAATTTAGATTATTTAAAAAAAAATGTATCCTTTGATAGCTTTGTGTTGTTTTGCCAGGTTTTGCCCTTAAAACGATCTAATGAGATATAATTGATCAAAATCGGTCAAGTCTTGCGTAGTTAAGACAGTTTAAAAACGGCGATATTATTTTTCCCATCACTAATCGCAGCGAAAATTTGCCCTATTTCAGTGCGTTACGAGGTGTATAAGATCCCATATTTTGTTTTGCTAATAATTCCTAAACTAGCCATCAGATCCCGGGGCGACGGTGGATTAGGGTTCATCAATTCACTGTCTATATCAATAAGGACCAAAATTCTCATTTATCTTTGATTTCGCGCCAGAAAATGGATTTTAGTCTGTAAAAGGAGGTGGGGTCTAATAGACCGCGTGTCGCCCTAACGTCTGGTCACGGTACGGGCCGATTATACCTCGTGCCGCAGGAACGGAAAGTATGCAAAAATTGGTGCCGCAGCTAACGTGTTAAACGAAAGAATAAATAGGGTTTTTAAAGTGAAACCTTTATTACATCGTCTCAAACTTTTTCGTCTGTGTGTTGCATGTCGCGTGACGGTCGGCCGCGGAGTAGTAAGTGTCTATAATGTGAAAAAAAGTTTCACTTTTACCGTGGTTTCATAAAACCACACAATCCTTTTTATTGTTAATTTTATCACCTTTTTAAAACAGGCTCAGACCTCAAATAAACACCCTATATAACAACTTAATTAAATTATAAATAGTTATTATGTATACGTCATCATTACATTCATCACATGACAATATATATTTCAGTGCAAAAGCATTGACTTTGATCTTATATTTTATTATCAAGGCACTGAAATTAGACACAGATAACAGAAATTAGATTTTAATAATGCGCACTTTAAGAAAGCGGATTATGGTACCTCGTAAATATTTATTGTTGTAAAATACCTCGTGATAGATTACTTGTGATGACAGTTAAACCACATGTATGTATTGTATATTGTAGCATGTTTAGAAGATTGTGTTGAAACTCGTTACACATAGGAGTTGTTCTATGACGAGTGTGACGGTAGTATGTGTCGCAGTGATTGGAAGTGCTGCCAACCAACCGCAAGTTTTTGGGGTTAACGCACGGATGACAGATTTGTTTTACTGTGGGGAGCCCCCGGAATGCAGATCCCTAGATCTCCGCGTTGTTATGTTTGTTTTGCACTGAGGGGATTTCCCGTATAGCGGATATATGTCGTGTTTTCTAAAATTAAAATACGTGGATGCATTCAACGCAACGGGTGCAATGCACGCATAATCCGCTTTCTGCCTATCGCGCAATGCTAGTTGCAGTTAAACCATTTTAATTATTAACATTAATTTTGTTCATGCATTGTCTAAAACATTTGTATATAAAATAAAAGTAAAGTACATTACTAAAAACTAATTAACAAGGCCTAACTTCAAAATTGACCAATACAAAACTACAACAATAAAGTCTTTAATAAATTGCAGCACATAGAACATAATACTAATTTTTAAATATACAGATGACTCAACATTTATTTTGGAAACGCCCGCGGTGTTATTTCGAGTAACTGATGTCGCGGCCTCGACTTTCTGTTTCTTCTTAAGCTGAAGAACAATAGTTCATGTTAATAACCTATATCAGGCTATTACTACATTATAATAAACAATGAGAGTAATGTCAGCATCTCCGAAAAATATACGGAGGTAAAGGTGTAAATATATTAAACAATATGCATAGACTTTGTAAATTTAACAAAGAATAATGGAGAACCCCTTACTTACATATTCGCACTTTAGGGGTTCGAACCCGTGATGAAAAAAGAGTAGGCTAGAGTCCAACTTTGTCAATTTTACTACTGTCCTTTTATTACTTTTGTTGAGTCAAAAGAATAAAACAAGAAAATTAGCAACCAGCATAATAATCCTTACGTAATGAATTCCTACATCAAAACAGACTAACCACAGTATATCTATCTCCACACGGTCAGTAAATGCGGAAAAAACAAAGTAAATACACTTGGTAAGTGTTTTACTAAGCAATCATCTTTAGGGGAAATGTCAGTGACGACCGTATGGGGTAAGTGCAGGCCTACCTTTTTTAAAAAAAGACATCCTAGGTAGAAGCGCGGTACGAAAGGTGGTGAGAGCTGAGTAAGTCTCGCTCGCTGTCTAGCGCCACCCGTACTTTATTATAGAGTATTGTACGTTATTTCACGTAATTGCACTCTATACTTTATACCAGCTATAAAGTACGCGAAAATACTTTATATTGCGTGATTTTATTTGCATTGACATAAAATATACAGAAACAAGATTATTGTATGAATTTTGCGTAAAACAGAACGACAGAATATGTTTTTATTTATTTTAATATAAATTTTGAATGTAAAGATGTTGTGGAGATATTCAGTGTGATAATAATTATTTGACAAAATGGACTAAAAGTAATGAGTATTTCCAAACGCTACTCTTATTAAAGCGGAATAAAAAGTACTTTATTTAGACACAATGTACTTTGTTTTTCTACCGTTCATTGCCAATGTACTTTATTTGGACAAAAAATAGGTGGCAACCCTTCCCACCACGCTCCATAACCCGCACTGCGGCTACCTCAGACGCCGTCTCATTTAAAAAGTAGGTCTGGAGGTCTAAAATGGCCGCTTAAGCAGAATCATAACAGATTAATATATGAATTACGTTACCAATCCTTTTGACCATTTTGGTCACAAAGTGACAATTCACAATATTAACTATGTCTGTGAACATTGATTCTGGTAAAGCAGTCATTTGAAACCCAGTTATACTGCGCTAATTTTACAATAAAAGTGTTGAAAGAAAGAAAGTAGTGCAGAAAGTAAAGGAAACGACTATCTAATATGACCTAATACTAAACAACATACTTATTTACCTTGCTGTGGCCGGGGTTTTCAGTCTGTATTGAAAACAATAGAATTGAATGTTACGATAGAAAATTTATTTATTATATCACAGCCTATTCGATTATTATGTGGTAAGCCAAACGTAGCAGCGAGCAGGCGATAACGTAACAAATGAAATATAGACAGCTTTTTGAAGCAAGCTGGATCAGGTTATGTGGTTAGGCTGGGGCATGTTAGCAAATTAAATAACTCGGCTAAAAACAGTAGTGGGAAAAGTAAACTTAATGTTTTACATCGACATTATGGAGGAAGGAAATTAAATGTATGATCTACTCATTTATCACCCCATTTAGCACTCTTTTTTTCGTGTAAAATTGTGAAAAACGGGCGCAAGTGACAACGAATATCTTTCACTTAAGATGTTGATGATGACGATCTTCCAAAACAGTAACTACTTACCGGCGAATCATCTGTAGAGTTAAAAGTCACCGGTGTGGGTACTAAGGCAAAGGCCATATGTGGACATCCAAGTTGGCCCCTCGCGCCGTACCCACACGCTAGGACGCGGTCACCGACCCGACACAACACGTGACGGCGCCCGCAAGCAACTTGCGTCACAGTACTGCCCATTAACTCCATAACCTGCGAATCACAACTCTATAATTGGGGATTACGAGTCATTATGATTAAATCTTACTATTATAAATTATGATGTAGTATGCGATAAGTGGTACTACGAATTAAGTATATATTTTCAATGTTCTAATAATCATTCAAGGCAAAAGGCGTTGTCTTAAATGGCCATCGATCGTACAATGACACAATGCCTTCCCGTCGTGTCAAGATACAGACTTTATCTAAGTGTTCTTGTTGTTGTATCTTGAGAACACGCAAGCCATCGCGCGAGCCTAGGCAATGTTTCATTGACTATTTTCACCACACGACGAGAACGCATCGCAGCATCGTACGATCCCTACCAAACAAGACGACGCCGGAAACATGAAAGTAATATAATCAGCTTGTAATGATATCAATGCTGAAACACAGACCTCTTTTATTCAATCAGAACAAAATAAACAATAGTATTCTTATTGCTATTCAACTTTGTTGCAGCTGAATGACAGGAACAAGACCCCCTTTATGCATTGTGGCTCGTCAGCTCTCTGAAAACCAGGCTTCAAGCCAGCGTTGTAGACGTCAGTCAGCCGTTAGCTCGATGACTGGTCCATTAGTTGATTAGTAAATGAAGCGAGGTCGTTACAATTTAATCAACGTATGCGTTGCAGTATGCAGTTACAAAAATTCTGAAAGGCTTGATCAAGCAGTGCTGACTCTAAGCATGTGCTATGCGGTGGAAGTGTTTGTTGACTATTTAGGGTTCAAATCATGGTGGTTATGGAAGATTAAGGCATTTAATTACTTTTCTAGGAACCAGCTCATCTTTCGTAGTTCCATGCCCAGTCTGCCCATATTCGCCAGTGCCACACGTGAACACACCGCCATCTAGCGTTAGGAACACGGTAAAGTCTTCTCCACATGCAATATGGCACACCTGAAAAGAATATTTAATGTTATACCATGGTTCTGATAGCTACTTACAGGGAAGAGGAACTTTGGTTATAACAATTAGTCTATAATAAAATAATCAAGTGATGTGGAAACTAACCCAATCGGATTTTTAATTTTCATAAGGCCTGTCTTTTTGTGGGTTAAACCTCATGGATACCGATAGAACACCTTTTGAGCTTCCCTGACTTTACCATGACTTTCCAGAAGATGGAAAAGCAAAATAAATAAAAAACTAAAAACGACTGCACGGTTGGCGCAGTGGCTGAGCGATTGACTGCTGCGCTGCGTGTCGCGTGTTCGATTCCGCACGGAACAAATATTTGTATGGCCTGCAGGTAGTTGTTTCGGGTCTGACTGTTTGTGTATATGAATTTAATGTTTATAAACGCACCCACGATACAGGAGAAATTCCTAGTGCGCGGCAAAGTTTTTTTTTTAAATAGAAATAAAAATGAAAAGAAAGGAAAACCAAAAATCATAATCAAAACCCTGAAACCTCAGGATTCCTACAACTAAGTTCAAAGATCAGATCCAAGGGCCCAAGATAAAGTTGTCCATTCATTCATAGCCATTAGGATGATTAATATCCTGACTAGGTGTGCCCTACCTTTATAGCTTTTCGTTAATTTCAGAAAACACTGTTAACACTTTAATTAAAGGATTATTTACAACAAAGGTGCTGAAATATCTATAGGTATACATTACTTCTAAAAAATATGAACTGTACCTTAACATTTCTCAAAGTTTTTAAATGAGATGGGAAGCACTTATTTTCTCTATCACTTAGTCCTAACTGGCCATGAGTGTTTTTACCCCATCCAAAAACGGCACCGGATCTGCAAGTAAACAAAACAAAATTAACTTAATGCATGTCATAAAAGCAGAGGAGCCTGCCAGGAAAACCGCTTGCCGGGGTTGCGGGTTGTTCGAAAGAGATACCGCGGCCCCGGAACATAAAGGGCAAAAGAAGAAACATGGGTAGATTTTAGCCAGTAAAAGTCTGACACTCCCAAAGTTATTTGATGATTTCAAAATATGCAGGTCATAAATGAGCAAATTGCCAATCATATGCCTTTAGAAAGCACACATCTGTTTTGCATGAGTACTATGTTAACCAATTTTTATCTAACCACAATGATAACAAACACACTACCTACAAAACATAAACAAAAACGAAACTTTGATAACAAGTCAAGTTCATTATCTTCTATATATTTCTAGAACCAATTGTGCTATGGAAACTATTTCCCATGTTACAATTTAAAATTATTTCTTGTTCTTTAAAAAAGAATATTGTATAATTTTAACAAAGATTTGTTTTTTTTTTATATTGTTGTACCACAATAAGATAGTTTAGGATATTTATGTAGGTTATGTATATTTATAATTCTGAATTGGGAAATGAAGCAAAAACTCAGATTCTGTTTACTTTGATTGTTGTTTAATATGTTTCTTTAAATAACTAGTTCTAAAGATTGAAAAGTTGTAGCATTTGTATAATAAACCTCAACATTGTAAATTAGTAACAAATTGAGTTTGTCAGTTTGAAAAATACTTACTTTGATAAGGCAAATGTGTGGTTACTACCACAAGCAATCATTGCAATAGGAACTCCCACCAGGGAGGTGATTGCTTGTGGAATCATTTCCTTATTTGTCATAGTACCTAATCCACACTGTCCAAAACTATTTGCACCCCAAGCGAATAGGTCACCATCTAAAAATAATGATAATTTAAGTGCAAGAACTAAAATAGAGTAGCATAATTCCTAAGAAGAATGCAATAGTCAATATTTTATTTATTATTTATTTTGTGGTTTTCTTTTTTTATTAATGTTGGGAAAGGACATATCTGTATGTATACATTTCTATTTAGATGGTATTTTTACACCATCTTGGAATGCATGATTATAGTCTAGAAAGGAACCTTATTGCATCAGCCAAATAGACTACTATTGCATAGGACATTGATGGCTTCCAGTCTTACCGGATGCAGCTAAATAACAGTACATAACATGTGTGAGTGACTACATATCTGACCTCCACAACCCAGTTAGCACTGGATGATACAATACCCATTGGTATGATGGCTTTAAAACTTTCAGGCCACAGACTACCTGTAACAACTGTCTAAGATCTACAGCCGCAACCAACACCTTAATATGCTTTTGAGGCATGGGGTAACTCAGAATGTAATTGGTGCATGAATGCAGGCGTAGTTTAACTAATCAACCTGTCTGGCTGTTATTCTTTGGCCACAAGCTCCTCATACATTTTAATATATATAAATGATAATGAAAATTCTGAAGCATAATGTTAACTCTCTTATATTGAACTGTAAAACTACTTACTGTTTGTCAATGCTATGGAATGATATGCCCCACATGCAACTTGAATAAAATTTCTTGTTGCAAGAGTCTTTACAAACTTGGGCTTGTCCTGGGCATGTGTGCCTAGATTGCTGCCTAATTGGCCCATACTGTCTGAGCCCCAACTGAATATCTGTCCCCATTCATCCAGAGCAACTGAATGCTGTATACCACAAGCAACTGATGACACCGTGCAGTCTTTGAATGTATCTACTAAAGCTGAAAATTAGACTTTATAAATAAAAACAAAAAATATACATGTTTATTCTATAACCAATAAGCCTGCATGGCAAAGGCTTCCTCCCATTTTCTTTCACTCTGCTCAGAGCAGACCATACTTAGAAATTATTTAACATGGGATGGATGTAATGACAGTCAGAAATTTAGAGTAGAATCATATGCAAACACAAACATAACAATGTAGATATTTTTTAAAGATAACATTATTTTTAGGTGATAACAAGCTGATAATAGAAACATAAAATTGCATGTCATGGTTTTTGTGAATACTGCCTCAATACACTTTAGTAAATAAGCCAATAAAAGAAATAGTGAAATTAAAATATCTAATAATTATATTCAAGGTGTGAATTTATGTAACACCCAACATAGTAAGCTTAACGCTAAAAGGCATTTCCTTGTGCCCAACCTTATATTTCCGTAAGTCAAGGTATAAAATTACAATGTATGGATGAATGCTTTAATAATAATTGAATTCAGTGTAACTGTGTGTGCTGCTGTGTCATATCTCAAATTAATAACCAATAGGTTGACATTAATAGCAGTTTTTTATTTTTATCTTTTAAAGGTAAATTACTATCTTTATTTGGACCCATTTTATAGTGTGTTAACATTGTTGGTTAACTATAATAGTTAAAAATTTATGCACATTAATCACATTATAATCGCAATATTCACCTAGCGCAATAATTAGAAACCTTTTACCATTATTGCAAATCCTGTTCTTAACTTATTTAATCAAATATTACATGAAACCTTATAAGTATCTCTTACTTTTTAACCTTTTTTAGAGTGAGACCATTCAAGTAAAACAACTTCGAAAAAGTTGAAAATATTTAATAAAATAAATTACAACATTACCAGGAGTTTTTCCTTCTCTATTGTCAGTGTGGCGACCCAATTGTCCAACCTCATTGTTTCCACATGAATACAAATGGCCAGTGTTTGTGAGGTACATTGTGTGGAATTCTCCGGCAGCTACTGCCTTTAAACGGTTGCTTTCACGCCATTTGGATAATGTTGGTTTTATAACCTGTTAAAAAATACACCAATTTAATAAATGGACATTAAATATTGTTTGTGTACGTATCGAAATACTATTTGTGCAATAAGTTAACAATATGGTATTCTGTTGAAGCATAGCAAGGCTGGAAAAATTTAAAACATCAGATTATTATGAGGTCTAAATTTTCTTTTACACCATTATCATTTGACTTTATCGAAGAGCAAATTTCTCGATGCGATTATTGTTAAGAAAATAGTAATTACAAAATACTTTCAGCTTTTCCTAGTTATTGGAATTGCTTAGGAATGTAAATTCATATTACATTTTAATGGGTACCACTTACCAAGTCAAGTATCTCCGGCCCTTCTATACACAATTCATGATGAGTCGCATTACCCCAACAAAACATTTTGTGCTGTTATTTTGCAATGACTTTTAAATTTTACAAATAATGTATAACCTCTACTTCCGATCCAGATCAGTCTGATTGAGAGGTAGTTCGGAATCTGATAATTCTAAGGCGGTGACTTCACACAGTTAATTTTATTTGCAACATAGTGGATGAAAATAATAAAAAAGCATTTTCAAAAAGTCGAGAACAATCTTCAACTTTAGCTGTCGTTCTAGCTGTCAAAAATTTTAATGCGTTCAGTAATAATTTCATGAATTACCAAACAGTTTTAGTCGATTTCGTAAGTTCGTAAGTTTTTTTGCATCTAAAAACACCATCCAAATTATAATGAAACAAAAGCCGACTTCTGGAACTAAATATTGTATTTTCAATCTTTTATTGGAAGTCTTTATTTTTTAGCAAAAAGTTCATTTTTTCATCCTATTTAGTATCATAATGGTATCTCAAACAAATTCTTATCGAGTATTTATTTTGCATTTCTATTAAAGTGATATCAGCGTATCGTCCATAAACATGAGAAGAAAAAAAACGCTTTCGGGTAAACATGACTAATTCAGTTTTGGTAGGGTTTGTTTTACGTTGTGTAACCGATTGTGTAAAAGTGTTTTACATTTAAAGACAATCAAACAAAGGTAAAAAATACTTATCTTATGTTAGTTTAGTAATATGGTCATGTATCCTCACATTTCCAAGTAGAGAGGAGACTACTTTTCCTTGGGTACGGCCACTAGTTATGAAGGCCAACTACTGGTTTTCTGCAAGCTGCAAATAAAATTGAAAAAATAACACACGTGTCTGTGTTCTCTGTTCGGTGTAGAATTTTTTCAATTTAATTTGGTATCTTAATTTAGTTTGTTTTTAGTCAGGTTTTAGTCGATTTCTGATGAGAAGAAATCGTTAAAAATTCTCTATTATACATGTATATACCTAGGGAAAATTGTACATACATTTGTTTTAGCTATAGGTACTTTAGGTAGTTATCTATTCTATGTATCTAAATGGGACTGGGACGTTGTTCGGCCATATTTGTTATTGTGCTGATGGGATTTATATATTAAATCGTTTGATTTCAAACTAGAAAGTTTTACATTCTGTGATGTATTTTGTTTCATTATATTCTCCTTTTAAACATTTTTATCTTGTGACATAAAATCTTCAAAAAAACGATAGAGTTATGTTAATTCAGTGACCGTGGATACCCCCTTGTGGTAAATCGCTGAACTGATCCAGCGTATGGTATTGAGAGATCATTCTAATAAATCTCATTATCGTGGCGGGGTCATCAAATAATAATGGCAAAGGGGGTCGATCTGCCGCCCCAGTCGACGTGGGGTCTCCCCTACTTGACTGGGAGGAGGCTGACCATTTTAGTTTCGAGGATTCTGAACGGTTCGAAGAAGATTCCCTGTGTAGCTGGAGTTCAGAACCCGAGAGCCTATGCAACAATTGGCGAGGATGGAGGCGTCCAAATCTTCAGAATTCGTTTGGGAGCCGATCGACAAAAAAGAATATTCAAGGTAATTCTATACAGCTGATTCTTTGTTTCGAACTATCGGAATGATGACACTGTTTTACATTTCATCACGAATCATACATTTACAGGCAATATTATGTTAATTTTATGTCATGAATTGTTTAAATACGTTTATTTAACCCTTATTTTCAGTAATAAGTTTTGATGTCATGATCTATATGTACTTATTAGATGTACATTGTGTTTAGTGATACAAAGAACAGGTGCTAGAAGTCATTTACCTTTGAGTGAACTGAGCATTATTTAATACCTTTGGTTTCAAATCCTTTTTTTATGACTGTGTGTCCTTTTTTATTACTACACATTCTAAGTGAATGGAAAGTTTTGGTTTCTTGACAACTTTCTAACTTTCACTGAAATTTTGTAGTTATAATATATTTTTTATATATAATATGAATGTTATATTTATATAATTAATTTAAGTCTTCCTAAACTTGTAATATATGACCATAAGTATGCTATTATGAACACACCCACCAACATAATATTGTAAATTTACTTTTGGAATTGTTAAAGTACACAGATAAATCTACATTTATTTCCCTAATGTATATGTTAATTAATATTATATTATTTAATTTATTTGTGAGTCCTATGTTTATCATTAACATGTAAATTATATTTAACACAAGTTTAAAAATAACATTCATTAAAAAAAATATTAGAAATGTAAAAATATCCTTAACTTCCTTGCCACAATGTCAAAAAGAAATAATTCATGAACATCCTTAGTTAATCAACTTAAAAGTTCAATTAAAGTTTTTACAGCAATTACAAGAAACAATATATATTAAACTTTACAGAAAAGACAGTTTCAACACTAAGTGAACTTGCAGCAAAATGCGTAGCATCTCACATACCGTTTGAATTAGTTGAACATGTCTATCCACCGGTGCCGGAGCAACTGCAACTTCAGATTGCGTTCTGGAGTTTTCCAGACAGTGAAGATGACATCAGGTTGTACTCCTGCCTTGCCAATGGCTCAGCTGATGAGTTCCAGAAAGGGGAACATTTGTTCCGAGATAGAGCAGTCAAAGATGTCTTACAAATTGGTACGTAATGTGGAAATTTATGGATGCCATTTTCTTAGGGAACTAGCAGAAAAAGTATTTTTGTGGAGAAAGTCCTGTTTTAATCATATAGCTATTGGCATTAGTAGCTAGAGTAGTATATTAATTTTATTTTAATGTGTAAGTGTCATTCGATTTTACAAAACTTTGAAATGTTCCTAGGTTTCCACTTATCGGCAACTGTGGTTGTACTAAGTATGCCACGGTCGCAGTTCAATGTGGCAGTCACATTTGACCGCCAAAGAATATCTTCATGCAACTGCACCTGCTCCTCAACAGCTCATTGGTGTTCACATATTGTTGCTGTTTGCCTCTACAGGATACATCTAGTAAGTTTATGGAAATTACTTAAATCTATGCTGGATTTAAACACATTCAATTTAAAATTGACAATAATGTAAGGAATAATGTGTTGATGCTTTTATTACCGTTTTTTCCTCATAGTTATTTTAACTTACAGTAAATGCATTGTTGATTATTTTAAACAAGAATAAACCTCCTATTGCTTTTGGGTATTATCTATTTTAAAATCAAATTTCAATGTTTTATAATTTTATTCTTTTGTTGATTTAAATCTTTTAAACCTTTGTTACATTACTGACAAAGTCGAAAGTCTCCCACATATAGAGATCTGACTATTTATAGATGAGATGTTACTCATCTGAAATGACTAACTAGTAGTAATGTTATAGTTTGTACCTTGCCAACTAGTCAAATAAAAATTTGGCAAAGCAGCAAGTAGGTTTTCTTTGTTATCAAAAGTGCATTAATATTCTTCTATGAAAGTATATACTGTGACTTACTATAATAAGATGAAATTTAAAGTGAAACAAAATAGGCAACAAGTGACATTCAGGAAACTGTCTAATCAATTTCATGAATAATCATCTAAATATAGAAGTGACAAAGTCTTTCATAATTAATTATTTTCAATCAATTAACCACAAACAATCTCTTCTAGCCAACACAAGTATGCCTGAGAGCGCCAGTATCAGAATCTTTGCAACGGCTGCGAAGAGATCAACTACAGAAATTCGCACAGTACTTGATATCAGAGTTGCCGCGGCAAGTTTTACCGACAGCTCAACGGATTCTGGACGAGTTGCTATCGGCACAACCGAATTCGATCAACACGACGTGTGGAGCACCGGACCCTACCGCCGGCGCGTCGGCCTACGAGTACACCTCCTGGTTTCTTGACGAGAAGACCTTGCACAACAATATCAATAAGATATTAGTCAAGTTCTGTGTGCCGACGCCTATTGTGTTTAGGTAATTTTATGTATTCATAAAGATAGAATCCTTTAAAATGCTGGCAACGGGTAATAATAGTCATGAATCCAATCTTAATTTCTCTATGCGTCGCTGTATTAGTTCTTGCAGTCTTCATTTCTTGCTCACTCATTTTTATGTGCATTTTACACATCAACGTGACTAGTTCTAGTAGAGTAGAGTACCAGGAACATCCGTCAAGAAGCACGGGAGGTGAGACGGGTTAGAAGAGATTTTTCTGCTAAGAATACGCCTATCGAGTCAAACTGAATAATTGAAAACGAACGAAACTACTGAAATTGAGAACTATCACGATTTATGAAACATAAGTATTTTTCTATTCTCTTTGATTGAAAACATCTAAAAATTTCACAGTGACGTCAATTATCTAAGTACGAGTGCGCCACCCGCTGCGGCAGAATGGTCGTCACTGCTGAGGCCGCTTCGAGGCAGGGAGCCGGAAGGCATGTGGAACCTACTCTCTATCGTCCGAGAGATGTTCAAGAGGAACGACAGAAATGCTATACCTCTTCTGGAAATAATTACCGAAGAGGTCATGGCTTGTGAGCAGGTAAGATTTTAGGCCTATTGTGCGTTGTTTTGTAAATACCTACTTTTAATAATTGATATACGACTTCTTTGTTTCTAAAACACCATCAAAATGGATTAAACAAACTAAATAATTGAAAAATATGATAAATTTACTTTATTTTAGAATTTTATTAAATTCTGATAAAACTCTTGTCATAATCATAGTTTTTTGTGTTCTGTGTTCATTCTTAAGTACACCATATGAGATATATCTTAATTTACATAGTTGTTCATAAAAGGCTAGGCAATGTTGCAATACCCTCAAAATAGTATGTTTGGCCCATATTTTTGACGCTCAAATCTTTTTGATTAGGATTCATCTAGCTACTGTTCTTCTACTTTCTTGACTTTCAATACATATTTATTCTCCCACAGATCATAGTGTGGTGGTACACGACTAAGGCTGCTCTAGTACAATGGGGTACTACCGGTGGTGGCGGCAAACACGGCGGCGGTGGAGGGAACTCAGCTGCGCAGCATGCATGTTCCTCACTGTGTGACGAGGTAATAAAGCAGGCAATAAGTAACTACTTACACAAACGTTAAAGCCGCGTTGACACCACATACATAAAAAAAAACTGCTTACTATCTTATCCTAGCCTAGCTTTTTCATAAATACATACTGATACCACCCTTTTTTGGGTTAGAAAATCAACAAATAACTTCCCCCGCTCTGATCGGAGCGGGGGGGAGTGTCAGGCTTGTGCTGACTAAAACCCAGTCATGTTCTTTCTATTGCTCTTTACGTTCCGGGGCCGCGGTATCTCTTCGACTGGGTGAACTGATTCTTTTCGATTTGAGAGCTTCCCGTGTTGTCCTATTTCAATCTGATCCAGTTCTGAAAATGGCATAGATGAGAAAACCACATAAGTCTTAATTTTTTTCTAATATGCTAATATTTCATAGTAGCAATGGAAAATGAATACTCAATAAGAATTTATGTGAGATATCATCATACCACAACTAGGCTGAATATATATATTTTATTTTCTTACGATACTCCTACTTGCATATTCAATTGTGAATATTCCAATCTCAGCGAGGGGGGCCAGGAGTCCATAGCACAGGGTATCCTAGTTTGGATTCCTAACTCCCATAAACCTTTGTACCTGGAGTTATAGAGGTTTGTGGGAGTATATTTGTAACATAATATTATTATGTGCATTGTGACTGAAAAAAAATTGTTAAAAATACATGGAAATTAATTTAAAGCCATTGCTTTAAATTCGTTTAATGTATTTTATGTGTCAGTTAATTGTTTGAAGTAAATATAGATTTTAAGCGTGCCATACGCAAAAGACTAAAGTTAGACAGTACAGACATTACAGTTTCAATCTCGCTAGAAAGTTGTTTACTGCTTAACCAGACTATGTCAATATAAATTTAAGGTCTCCAGCCTGTCCAATAAACTAAATAGAATGGCTTACAATATTATTTACTGAATTTAAAGCTGGCTCACGGCCTAACTGATTAAGCAAGGGTTTTCAGGACATTAAACATTTGTTAAACAGGTTGACTTCTTTGGTCAACCCTAAATTCACAAGGCGAATAAATATTGTAAAATATAGTTTATGGCGTGTTCTATAATAATCATTTATTTCAGACTTATCTTACGATTACATCCATATTCTAGTCTATAGCCTAGTACTATACATAGAAAATATATTTGTCAAGAAAGTCTTTATTCAATTGTTTCTATTCTTTTGTCAATCAGGTAGTTGTGTTGTGGCGCCTAGCCGCTTTGAATCCGGCGCTGGCTCCCCACGAACGCGACACCTTACATGAGCAGTTCGCACAATGGCACATGAAAGTACTTGATAAGGTAAGACTGAGCTGCTTAACACTGAAATACACCGAATATTCTTTATAATGTTTGTGCACATTTTCGAAAGAAAAACTGTTAAATGGCTGTTATATGTATGTAATAAAAATAAGAGACTTGATTAGACTTTCAGAACTGGGAGTTGTAAAATTATTTTGATTTTGAATGTATTTTAAAGAATGATGTTCTGTTATATATGTTACTGTAAAAGCCCGAACTACGGTTAATCTTAAGATTTTCCAGTAAAACCTAGGATTTACCGATTATGATTGGTAAATGTCCATAAAAGTTTGGGATTCGAACTTTTACCATCATTCACTTGGTCAATCTTAGGATTTACATTAAAGGAACGGTAAATGTCGTAACTTTTTATGTCATAATTTTATTTTGTATAACAACGGATAGCATAAACTTTATTTCCCAGAAAATTGTTTGGCAGCACTCATTACACGTACATTCAAACCTCATAATTTTGTAAGTCAGAATCATCTCTAGACATATTTCATCATAATATTTAAAACTAGAAACATCATATCGCAGAAAGTTCACAGTCAGAATCGTCTTTTGGCATATATTTCATATAGATAATCATTAAACGACAGAATTGTCATATCGCAGAAAGTTTGTAGTTAGAATCATCTTGGTCATTATTTGTTGCCATTTATTTAAATTATTTATTTCTTTGAAATAATGCCATTTAATTCAAAAAATAATTATCCTAATCTAAATAGTTCAGTTCCGAGTAACCTACTAAAAACAATCTTTTTTTTCTATTAATGCAAGTCGTTTCTGCCACTCGTGCGTAGGGGTCATAGTTTTAACCTAACCTAACCTACCCATTTCTTTTTTTTTAAGAAATTAACCTAATCTAGGTACTTCAGTTTCAGGTAACCTACAAAAAAAAATATCTTTTGATATATTTTATTCCCAAAAAATCTTATTTTTGCCTTAATATTTTTTGTGTAATTGTAACTCACTGTATCAGTTTACGCCAACATATTGGAAACTCAAAATAAATAACAAACATGGTAAATACCCGGTTTTAACCGTTAACAATAATATTAGTGACCATGTCAGTTTAAAGACTTAATGCCTATTAAAGTTATTCTTAATTAAATTCTGCATCTGCATAGCATGAAAAGTGAAATTATACCAAATAATCATCGCTCTAAATGAACATTATGCTAAACGATATAATGCTAAATTTGAACTCTGCCAATCGTAATTATACTAAATCATCTACTAAACCATCTTAAAAGTGTGCCATTGTAAATTCTGAGTTTTAAACATTATGCTAAACGATAAATATATCAAATAATTTTTACGCCTTATTATTATTCCTAAAACCAACATTTACCAGTCTACATTGGTAAAACCTAGCATGTACTGAATTGGAATGGTAAAAGTCCGAAAAAGTCGTCCCTTCATAATAAATACTTACATTTACCAACTCATGTCGGTAAATCTTAGGTTTTACTGGAAAATCTTAAGATTTACCGTAGTTCGGGCTTTTACAGTAACATATACACTTTTAGTCACATAAGACTGAAATAAAATCGCAGACCATTCGTAAACTTTAAATATCGAATTCTTTTCAAACAGGTGGCCAAGAGCCGCAACAGCCACATAACAACAAGTTCATCGTCACATGCTCGGCATACGTCGCGTTCTCCATACATCAACGGAATCAGCGAGAATGAGGTGTTCCCAGGGTTTCACCCTGCCATGGAGGCTTGCTTCCTAGAGTGGGAGGACTATCCGATACCCGGAGTGACTTACACTAAGGATTTAAACCCGCTTTATCACAGTCCTTTCACTATCTTCAGACATGCTGATAAACAGAATGATAGTGTGCATCAGGTATGTGGTTTGTGTAACCAAGGTGATGTTTGAATGGTTAAAAATATACCTTTATTTTAACGGCTATTTCTATTGAATTCCTATACAGGCGAGAAAAAATCTTTTTTGGGCGACCTTGAAGTATTCGTCTTAGTTTTTTTTCGTAATAATGAGAGTGTTTCAGGTACATTCCTCTAAAGCGGTGTTGAACAATGAGATGTCCCTAACCTATAGACTGACAAACCCTGATCCTGCACTTCATCGTATTCATAGGCACCTTCCCGCCGACTTAGCTGTTCCTGGGCCATCAAATCAGGTATTAGTAATCCAAAGTAAAACAAGCAAGTAGGTGGTTTTGTTTGAATAAAATATGTAACAACATTCATTTGTGTAGCCTTGTGGAAGTCTTGCTGAAGAAGGACCGTGTGATCAACCACGTGAGCCAGGGCCAAGCGACGGTAACCATTCGAGTGTCTCGTCTGAAGGTAATTATTTACTTTTAATCATAAAAAAGTTCTTTGTTTTAAGGTAACGTGAGATGTGAGATATGGGATGTACAAGCAGAGGGAGAGAAGGAAGGGTTTAGAGAGGGAAGGGGGTTGTGTGGATCATATCTTCCCCTTAAGGTTCATGTTATGTGTCAAGATGTAAATATACAGAAAACGTGATTTAATAATTATATTTTTTTTTATCACATAAAAGGTTTCTGCGAGAACGAAGAAGAAATTCTTCAGCAAAGTGGTGGGGAAACAGACTCTCAAGAGTCAAGTTCTCCGCCCATATCGTCTGACGACGCTCAGCGCCGCGTGTCCCATGACGAGTCGGTGTCGGACGATGATTGTAATTTATACTTTTACGACACTGCTGCCGCTCGGCGCACTGCGTCCGGTGAAGGAACTAGTGGGGGTGCTAATGTAAGTTGTTTAATATTTCATCATCATCCGGATGATGATGATGCTCTAGCTTTTTTTCTACTATGTTGGGATTACATAGTTCTAACTAACCGAATGTACCGAAATATTTTACATGAAATAACTGCCTATCTGAGATTCACAACCCATTTGTTCATGGTTTAGTTTTACTTTGTTTACCTGAGCGTTATACAGCACTTATGTGAAAGTTATCTCAAAGTACCCATTCTCTTATACGAATAGTACGGTTAAGGCCCACGGTAAGAATCGTGCATTCCCTCAGGCGTCCGGCAGCGGCTGCTCGTCGGGGTGGGCGTGCGGCTGGGAGGGCTCGTTCGCTCGCGCCGAGGGCCTGCACGCGCACGGGCACGCGCGCGAGGCGTGCGCGCTGGGCGCGCGGCTGGCGGCCGAGCTGCTGGCGCGGCCGCCCGCGCTGGGCGCCGCGCCGCTGCTGCCCGCGCTGGACCCGCGCCGCGCCCGCCGGCGCCACGCGCCCAGCCCGCGCCTGTGCGCCGCGTCGCACCGCCTGTCGTGCCTCGCGTCCGCCACGCTGGCCAAGTGCGCCTTCCTCTGCACCGTGAGTACCCGCCCGACCTCTTGACTCTGTGGCGTCAGTGCGGCCGCCGGACCGGAGACGAGTGTGCGGCCGGCCCTAGACTGCACCGCCTTGCACCGCCTCTTGTCTGTATCGTCCACCACGCTCGCATATTGCACCTGCTACGACGTGAGTACCCGACGAAATCGTTTTCTCTTTCCTAAAACATGTACCCGTTTAGACGGTGGCGCGGCCTGCCCCGCTGGGCGCCTGGCAGCGGTCGTATGAGCCGGCCCAGCCGAGAGTGCGGCATACGATCAACCCTAGACTCGCCATGCATCGCCTCTTATGTCTCGCTTCCGCCACGCTCTCGAAATGCGCCTTCCTCGGCATTGTGAGTACATTTTCAGGGGGACGAATTGTTACAATGAACTCTTACCACCAGACAATTTTGGTGCTGTTTTTGTACTGTAAATTTGTAATAAACTGTGTTAACGTTTTAGCAGGATGAATCGTTCAATTAAAGTGCTGAAATGGATGGTACTTGATAAATTCTAATAATCCGTGGAAGAGCCCCACATTCTCCCCTCTTAAAACTGAAAAATTTACCTTGAAACATTTAATAATTGTTTTTACCTTTACTCGTGTTACTAGGTGCTAGCAGAATTCAGCGAACATCACGAGCTTGCGTTCCGTATAGGTCTATTCGCGCTCGAAATGGCTCGTCCGCCCGCTAGCACTAAGGCATTAGAAGTGAAACTCAACAATCAAGAAACGGAATTAGTTTCTCTATTGAAGAAGTTGCCTACGGGTGAAGAACAGTTATCATTAGCTCGCGAAAAAGCAGAGCAACTGCGGGACGGTACACTGAGGTTAGAAATTAAATATTCTATGATAATAATATCATATTTCTGGTAATTTTACAACACACTGCTTTTCTCATTGGGCTATATGTCATTCATCTGTATAAAGATTTCCTAGAATTTAAGCATAGTAGATACCTATGTGCATCAATGATCGCAAAATAATGAAAACTTCTCTGTTTATAGGAACCGTGGACCGGCGCTGTTACCTATTGCACTGGCAAGCTTCGTTTTCGATGTTCTCGTTTTATCAGCTACTGATAAAGAGAATAAACATCCTGTGAGTTTTAATCAATTAATTGACTAACAATTCGTAATTTGGGAATACAATTAATCCTGGAATGTTTTATTTTAGGCACGATCGCCAAATGATGAGACGTTGGGCTTTGAAGCGGCTGTTGCAGCATTAGGGCTGAAGGCCAACGTGTCTGAAGCTGAACATCCACTCTTGTGCGAAGGAACGAGACGACAGCGTGGAGAGTTGTCGCTCACGCTATTGGCCTTCTACAAGGACAATGCCGTTAACCTCGCCAGGATTATGAATAAAGTAAGTATACGAATTTTGGATCCTTGTGAACGGTCTAAAGGGAATTATGATTTTCTTTAACAACTTTGATCTTTATTGACGTGCGAGGATTGGTAGTTCGCTATTAATCACACAAGCACATACATTGTACTTTGTAAGGTGGAGTATACCATAAAGATCTTCCAATAATAGTTGCCGTAAATAAACAGTGCGCGTTGTGTCTTTTAAACGCAACGACTTAAGGTTTAAAGTACAATAATTAGTGATTGCAACTATACATCTTCTATTATTTTCCCAGCTCCTAGACCGTGAGATCCACCAACTGACAAAGAGTCCTATGGTGAGCCTGTACTACATGAACAACCCGCGCCTGGCCGCGTACCGCGCTGACGTGACCCACCAGTCGTTCGCTCCACAGCTGCACCCGCACCCGCAACCTAGCAACCCCATGCCACCGCAGGTCCGAACATACAAATTATTACGTACCGTCAGACTAAAGAATGGTCTGATGTTGAAATTAGCATGCACTTCAAAGAACATGCAGAAATGATAACTCATTGCCTCAGTCATAAACTCTAGCGATATTGGGAAAAAAATACTGATGGGCCACTTTCTTGGTCGACCGTACACAGTGAAACATTTGTTAGGAATAGCGACGAGCGGGCGAGCATTGCCAACAGATTCGTACCGCTCCCGTAAGTTCCCCACAGATCAGGTAAGTGTGATACTATCGAGAAATATTTCGATTGTATGTGTGCCAATTACGCTGTAACAATAGATGTTTGTTTTCACAGTGCAATTTCAGAAATAGGTATATGTTTGTTTATGTCCCACATCGTTTACTTTTGTCCGACATCGATAATGAAGGAAAACGGTATAAAATATGCACCCATGCCATACCTAACGTACCATATTATAACTTGACAAAATAAACTTGTTTCTGTTGTAGTCGTAAAAAGAATGCACCAATCATACTTATGTGTGGCAAGAAAACGCTTATGCACCTATATGTATGTGTATTACAAAAAATCGTGTCTCGCTTTACTAATTGATCAAGTGACGTCTGTAGATAAGCACGCATTTCGCAACGAATAACTGGCGTGTGCAGGCGGCGGGCTTGAGCGGGGAGCTGGAGCGCTTGGTGGTGGCCGAGGGCGGGGCGTCGCCGCCCGCCCACGCGCCGCCCGCCCACGCGCCGCACGCCAGCCACGCGCCGCACGCCGCCCATGCGTCGCACGCCACGCACGCGCCGCATACGACGCATACGTCGCACGCGCCGCACGCTTCCACTACCCACACGCCCATCTCAAGAGCCAAGGATTCCAGGTTATAATCGCTTCTACAAAATATTTTTTTTTTGTTTAACGAAGCTAGAGTTTAGTGAAAATATTTTTTGCTGAAAATTTGTAGTGTAGTGTAATTGATGTCCTGAAAAAAAAAAAAACAAAATTCAAACCATTTATTTCAATTAGACCATTACAGGCACTTTTGAATGTCAAGAAACAAAACTAATCTACAGTCCCGGTCACAAGGCATAATAACTTGTGAAAGTACTGTAGTTGCCCATTCCAAAGCGTTGATCTCTATGGAGAAGAATGGGCAAGAAACTCCATGGACACTCTTTTAAATTATAATATTTTTACAAAATTGTTTTACATTATTCATGTTGAGATTATACAAATATGTGAGAACGATGTAGAAAGACGTGCACAGTAAGAGCGTCCAGAGTAAATAAAAAGCAAAATTTAATTTTAAATTTAAATAAGTTAAAAATGAACCGTGGTAGCTAAAAAAATGACCAGTCCCAACTGACAGCGCCCGTTCACGAACATGACGTATGGATCAGCCCCATTCAGCTCGACCATTTTGAAGGGAGCTAAATGACCCGACACACCCGCCACCATCAGCGAGACATTTAAGTGAGCATGACACTATCAACCACCAGGGCTTCGTCAAGTCAATAATAATACATAGCACTCACATATGGGCTTAATAATTATACAATACTAGAGAATTGATTCTAAACATTGCAAAGATAGTCTTACAATCTTCTGCAGCTTCCACTATAGCTTCGGATACCAATCAATGAGTTTACCCCTATTCTTGTGGAGCAGGACCAGCATTGAGCCAAGTATTTTAATCATCAATATAATCCCCCAACTTATAATATGCTTGCCTACATAGTGTGCGTTTAATACAAGATTTAAATTTCGTTTCATTCAGTTGAAGAATGTGGGGAGGTATTTTATTGTAGCATTTCAAACAGTACCCCATGAAAGATGAGTCTACTTTAGCTAACCTGAAACCTGGTTGAACTAATTGGTCCCTATTTCTAGTATTATAATTGTGTCTGTCACCTCTTTTACTAAAAATATGCAAGTTTTTCCTGACATACATGATGTTTTCATAAATATATTGACAAGGTACTGTCATGATGTTAATATCCTTAAACTGTTCCCTTAAAGAATCTCGCCTACGTAGGTTATATATGGCTCTGATGGCTCTTTTCTGCAGAATAAATATAGACTCGATGTCTGCACCCCGTCCCCAAAGTAAAATACCGTATGACATGATACTATGAAAATAACTAAAGTAGACTAGCCTCGCGGTATAACAGCATATGCTGCTGAACTAAGGCGTCCTGCAAGAAATATTTTCAAAATCATTATTTCAATTGAAAGACCCCTTTCTATCAAAGCGGAATTGATAGGTTCAATTCCGCTTTCCGCCGAAGGATTAACTGCGGGTATCGACCAAACACGTGAAATCCACATCACGTTTTTAGTTTCTCCTGTAATTCGTTGAATTGACTCTGTCGCAGAATGTGCGCTAGATAAATAACGCGTTCTTCGCAATTGGTGCACATTTGGCGACGGAACCGTTGAAACTTGCATAATTCCGCAAGTCTTCTATTGGATAACAGCGATATAAAAATAATATTTAACTATTAAACATCATAATATTATAATTCTTTCATTC
Source organism: Ochropleura plecta (assembly GCA_905475445.1). Classification (NCBI taxonomy): domain Eukaryota; kingdom Metazoa; phylum Arthropoda; class Insecta; order Lepidoptera; family Noctuidae; genus Ochropleura; species Ochropleura plecta. The sequence goes on along the minus strand of FR997731.1, from coordinate 10,227,465 downwards.
CATTACAGATATAAAGGCAAGCGGCTGTATCCGTCGGTGCCGAACCAGCCCTCGGAGGCATCAGCTCACTTTATGTTCGAGCTGGCCAAATCCGTGCTGTTCAAAGCAGGTGGTTCTTCGAGCACAAGTCTATTTACACAGCCGTCATGTGCTAGAGAGCATCATGGACCGCATAGGTAGGACATTTTGATGTCGTAGTTTTATCAATATAAAGTGAAGCACACTGAATGAAAAGATTTACCGGAATTGCAAAGAAAAAAAAACCGTGTAGAAATTTTACAATATTTAATTTATAACATTTGTAATCTTTCAGAGGGTTACACATGGCGGCATTTCAATTGGGACTTTACGCACTCGGTTTGCATAACTGTGTTAGTGCGAATTGGTTGAGTCGCACTTATTCATCTCACGTCAGCTGGATTACAGGCAAGTTTATAATAACAAATATTAATTAAGTAGACTAAAAGTATTTTATGTTATGGTTACCGTAATTTATTTGTATTTACAGGTCAAGCTATGGATATTGGCGCACCTGCTATATTGTTCCTTATTGACGCATGGGAAGGACATTTAACACCACCCGAAGCCGCTAGTATTGCTGATAAGGTAAGACGGAGAAGTTATTCTATTGAGGACAAAATACCTGCCAGGTAGCTAAAGCCTTATTCATAAGCAACAAGATTAAATCCGCCGATAATAAAATTAAGACGGTTTGGAAAATAATCAATAGTGAAACTAATAGAAATAAAAAATATAATAATGATATTACACTAGAGTCCTCACGTGGTCTTCTAACCACTAAAAACGAAGTTGCTCAAGAATTTGTGGATTTCTTTACTAGTATCCCAATTAAAACTACTGAAACGTTAAATTCGTCACCCTTGCTTTTTGTTGACTTATTAAGAGCAAACGTTTTACCATGCTCGGTTGAGTTTCAATTCAACCATATTAACCCCACTGCAGTCATTAAAGCTTTTAAACAAATAAAAATCAAATTAACCGAAGACCTTTGGGGATTGTCTATTAAAGTTTGTCAAGCTATCATTGAGACTGTAGCACCGTACTTAGCCTTTATATTTAATTTGTGTGTGGACCAAGGAGTCTTCCCGGACCTTATGAAATACAGCAAGGTAATACCACTTTCCAAATCTGGGGACAGTAAAGACACCAATAATTATAGACCCGTATCCGTTTTGCCGGTTTTCAGCAAGGTGTTTGAAAAGGTAATGCTTAACCAAATGCTTAACCATTTTAACACCAATAAAATCTTACATGAGAAACAGTATGGTTTCACCAAAGGACGTTGTACGACTGACGCCGGTGTCACCCTATTAAAACACATATTTACTGCGTGGGAGGAAGCACAGGATGCCATAGGGATCTTTTGTGACCTCTCAAAAGCATTTGATTGCGTGAACCACGAAACCCTTCTCTTGAAACTTGAACATTACGGCCTAGGGAAACTTGCGCTTAGTTTAGTAAAATCGTATTTAAATGATAGACAGCAGCAAGTACAAATAAATGGTGTCAATTCAATGGGTTTAAATGTAAAGATGGGTGTACCACAAGGATCGATATTAGGTCCCTTCCTCTTTTTAGTATATATTAATGATCTACCCCATTTATTTAAAAACCAACCACAAATGGTGTTGTTTGCTGACGATACCTCTTTAATATTTAAGATAAACAGACGTGCTACAAATCTTGACGACGTAAATAATGCCCTAATGCAGGTACATAATTGGTTTACCGCTAATAATTTAGTATTAAATGGGAAAAAAACGAAGTGTATAAGATTTGCTCTACCAAATGTCAAAAACAGTGAGTGTGACATAGTATTGAATCAAGAGAAACTAGAATTCGTCGAAAAAACTGTTTTCTTGGGAATAACACTCGATTCAAAGCTACAATGGGGTCCGCATATAACATCTCTTGCAGGACGCCTTAGTTCAGCAGCATATGCTGTTAGAAAAATCCGTCAGTTTACTGATGTAGATACCGCGAGGCTAGTCTACTTTAGTTATTTTCATAGTATCATGTCATACGGTATTTTACTTTGGGGACGGGGTGCAGACATCGAGTCTATATTTATTCTGCAGAAAAGAGCCATCAGAGCCATATATAACCTACGTAGGCGAGATTCTTTAAGGGAACAGTTTAAGGATATTAACATCATGACAGTACCTTGTCAATATATTTATGAAAACATCATGTATGTCAGGAAAAACTTGCATATTTTTAGTAAAAGAGGTGACAGACACAATTATAATACTAGAAATAGGGACCAATTAGTTCAACCAGGTTTCAGGTTAGCTAAAGTAGACTCATCTTTCATGGGGTACTGTTTGAAATGCTACAATAAAATACCTCCCCACATTCTTCAACTGAATGAAACGAAATTTAAATCTTGTATTAAACGCACACTATGTAGGCAAGCATATTATAAGTTGGGGGATTATATTGATGATAAAAATGCTTTTTTTTTTTTTTTTTTTTTTTCGGGTGGGAAATCATCCAATGACTTCCCCCGCTCTGGGTGGAGCGGGGGGGCATGTCAGACTTATACTGACTAAAACCCACCCATGTTCCTTCTGTTGCCCTTTACGTTCCGAGGCCGCGGTATCTCTTTCGAACAACCCGCAACCCCGGCAGGCGGAGGCTCTGGCAAGCCCCTCTGCTTTGCTGACTCTCTTTGAGGCGCGCGTGAAACACGAACGCGCCGTCGACACGGCCTGTCGTCAATCGACGGACGGACGGTGAACTACCCATTGCTCACCGCCCACAGGCCCGCATCTACGGTGGCCGGAAGTCGTCTCGCGGCGCCCGGCGCCATGGGCGTCTCCCGCGGCGGCTGGGTTGGGCAGATGTTCTCTCCCTCAAACGCCCGGCCACCTCCTTTGCTAGCATTACTGCTTCGCAGAAGGTGGTGACCGCTTCCCATTCCCTCTCGCTCCGGACCATGGCCTGAACCAGGGCCGGACGCGAGAGATCGCCGCCGCCGATCGCCTCCACGAGGGCACGGCGGTGCTCCGCCCAAGCTGGGCAGACCGCCACTGTGTGCTCCACCGTGTCCTCCGGGCGATCGTCACAATGGTGACACCCGGGCGCTTCCTCCCGCCCGATGATGTGCAGGAACCTCCCGAAACTTCCGTGTCCGGTGAGGACCTGCGTCAGGCGGTAGGTGAGGACGCCATGACGCCTCTCCAGCCACTCCTCAAAGAGGGGACTTACCGCCGCTATTGTGGCGTGCCCTGCACGGGGTTGCGACAGTCGCTCTCTCCATGCCACCATGAGATCGCACCGGAGGTCTGCCCGCCGAGCGGCAACTTGCCGTGGCAGCGGGTTTTCCCCCCGGTGTAGTGCCTCCGCGCGCCACTCAAACAGGCGCGCGAGGACTATCGCCTCCAGATCCGTGATAAAAATGCTTGGCTCAATGCTGGTCCTGCTCCACAAGAATAGGGGTAAACTCATTGATTGGTATCCGAAGCTATAGTGGAAGCTGCAGAAGATTGTAAGACTATCTTTGCAATGTATAGAATCAATTCTCTAGTATTGTATAATTATTAAGCCCATATGTGAGTGCTATGTATTATTATTGACTTGACGAAGCCCTGGTGGTTGATAGTGTCATGCTCACTTAAATGTCTCGCTGATGGTGGCGGGTGTGTCGGGTCATTTAGCTCCCTTCAAAATGGTCGAGCTGAATGGGGCTGATCCATACGTCATGTTCGTGAACGGGCGCTGTCAGTTGGGACTGGTCATTTTTTTAGCTACCACGGTTCATTTTTAACTTATTTAGATTTTAAATTAAATTTTGCTTTTTATTTACTCTGGACGCTCTTACTGTGCACGTCTTTCTACATCGTTCTCACATATTTGTATAATCTCAACATGAATGATGTAAATACAATTTTGTAAAAATATTATAATTTAAAAGAGTGTCCATGGAGTTTCTTGCCCATTCTTCTCCATAGAGATCAACGCTTTGGAATGGGCAACTACAGTACTTTCACAAGTTATTATGCCTTGTGACCGGGACTGTAGATTAGTTTTGTTTCTTGACATTCAAAAGTGCCTGTAATGGTCTAATTGAAATAAATGGTTTTGAATTTTGAATACATAGATTGATCATTGAATTTTTTTTAAGGAACCCTAGATCATTCTAGTCTATGTTACAGTCTGTATATTTAGAACCCAACCAGTAGTGTTGTTTGCTTTCTGACTATCTACCTTATGTTTCCACCAGGCCTCCTCCGGCCGTGACGTGCCGACAGTCCGCGCGGCGGCCGAGTTAGCTCTGTCCGTTCTGCCGCACGCACACGCTCTCAACTACAACGAGATCCAACGTGCCGTGCTGCAGTGTAAAGAGCAAAGCGATGCCATGCTTGAGAGAGCTTGCCTCACTGTTGAAGCTGCTGCTAAAGGTATAGTCCGACTAATTTGAACTCTAGGCCGATGCAAGTGTAATATAGCGAAACAGAGGATCATAAACCACACCAGTGTGAATGGTAACAAAATGTTCCATATTATGTTGTGTGTTGAGTGCCCGAGTCCAAACATTAATCAATGATGCTTGGATTGGAGTAGCCCCTTGCTGGAACCAACTCAACTTAATATTATAATTATTATTAACCATTGATTCAAAGCGAAAGAAAGAAAGTATTAAACTATTTGTGCACTTCATGGCCATTTTGTATCACACACTATTGGTCCATCGTAATCTGCAGTGACTTGTTATAGAAGTATAAGCTGCAAACAAAAATATGCCATATGTAGAGGACTATATAATTTTTTATGCTTTAGGTGGCGGCGTATACCCCGAAGTCCTGTACACAGTAGCGCGCTACTGGCACGAGCTGTACCTGCGCCAGTCCAACGAGGAGTCGGAGCCGCTGCTGGACGAGCCACAGTTCCGCGCCGCGCCTCCGCCGCTGGCCGTGCCCGTACCCTACCCCATCCCTTACCCCTTCACTTACCACCCCTACCCGCCCACGATCTACCAGCTACCGGTCAGTATACAACTAGCATTTGGTATACAGATCATTCAAACTAAATAGCTTTCTCCATGAGACTTCATAGAAAAGTCAACTTGTCTATGTATTGAAGTTTTATCGGGCAGACTACTGAATATTTTTTCATGAAAATGACGGAAAAGTCTTATAGAAAATGTGTATCATTTTGATGTTTGTACGTGCACCCTTTTTAGGGTTCCGTATCCAAATGGCTAAAACGGAAACCTTATAGATTCGTTCTGTGCTCTGTTTGTAACTAACTTTACTTTCGGTAGTCTTTTACTCTAGGGCACGACAAACTGTTATGATATCACACAATGTTTCATCGAGTGTTCATTTTCCATTGTTACTAAAAAATATTAGCAGATCGTTCATATAGACATAGAAGAAAAAATACGGTCGAACATAGAATCTTCTTGAAATTCTTTTTTTAAATCGGCTAAGAAGTGGTCGACCGGCAGTAAGCGCGTAGTACACTGTTCTAACATCGTATACGGGACGAAACAAAAGGCGATACTTCTCTTAATATAATTTTGGTTTGCAGTATGCTGGTACGGGCCCACCTCACCCGCCCCCGCAATATGCGCTGCCGCCGTATTTCGTGCGAGGCATCGTGGCACCGCCTGGGGCACCGCCACTGCAACAACTCCCGCAGCATCAACAACACCAGCCACTCCAACAACACCCCCCACTTCAACAACATCCGCCACTCCAACAGCATCCGCCGTTGCAACAGCATCAGCCGCTACAACACCCGCCGCTGTCGCAACATCCTCAGCCATTACAACAACATCCGCAGCCGTTGCCACAACACCCGCAGCCGTTGCCACAACTTCCGCAGCCTTTGCAACAACATCCACAGCAATTGCAACAACATCCGCAGCCGTTGCAACAACATCCGCAACCTATGCAGCAACATCCGCAACCGATGCAGCAACATACGCAACCGATGCAGCAACATCCCCAACCGATGCAACAGCATCCGCAGTCGTTGCAGCAACATCCACAAACGATTCCTCAACATCCTCAACCAATGCAACAACATCCGCAACCGATGCAGCAACATCCACAAACTATGCAGCACCCGCAACATCAACCGATGCAACATCCGGGGATAACGCAAGTTACACAAATGCCGCAACACGTGTCGCACCCACAAACTATAGCTGTCAATGTGAGTGCGACCGTTCATCAAGTTGTAAGTATCGGATCTGCATCGTACGCACCCAATTGTACCCATTATATTAACACAGTAAATCTGTATCTGCAACATTATAAGTAAACTTTTTGCCCGTCAGCATCCAGCCCCGATTCCTCCTCCGATGCCAGCTCCACAACAAATGGTGCAAGTAGGAGGGGTGACCGGCGCAGGCGTTAACGTGGGCAACGGAGTGGGCACCGTGCCCAATGTGGGCGTGTGCAATGTTGCCCAACCCAACGGCGCCACGTCCGTGCCCGGCGTCAATCAGACGCAGCTAAGAAGATTGCTGGCGGCTTATAGAGTGGGCATGCTTGCCCTGGAAACGCAAGCAAGAAGGGTGCATGATGATCGCCCGCAGAATAAGTTTGGCAGGTATGTTGACTTGTTTTGAAAGTGATCTGGCCTTGGTTACTGTAACAGGCCTATTGAGAGGATTACGACTGACCTGTACTGTACTTGTTCTGCAAATTAATTATTTTTACCAACTCAATAGTAATTGTATTTCTCAATAGTAACAGTAAATTGTTTTCATGTGTGTTTAATATCGTGTATATGAACAAGGCATTTAAATAGATGAAATATGTGCTTAACTCTTGCCGATGATTACAATAATATTTGCGGTTCGCTGGGAAGTCTACGAGTGATAGGAGCAACGTTTTTAAAAAAAATAAATAAAAAAAAAACTTAATTTAAAAAATGAATGGCTAATTTTCTGTACCAATATTAATAGGGAACTATGATTTTGATGCCTTTCTTTCTCTACTCAGGAACCCGCCATACGGCGAGCACGTAAAGTGGCTGCTGCGCATTTCGAAGCGCCTGGGCGCGCAGTACCTGCACCAGTTCTGCGTGTGCGCCGTGAACTCGGTGGTGTCGCCGTTCGTGCTGTACGAGCTGTGCGTGGAGTCGGCGCACTGGCTGGCGCGCGGCGGCCCGCACCACCTGGTCATGCAGCACCTGCGCGGCACGCTTGCGCCGCTCGTGCAGAAGTGCCAGCAGATGTAACTCACTCACTTTTTACCTAGTACCTGCTCCAAAGCAAAATGAGGCTTCGTTATTGCCTGTGACATCATTAACGTCTGTTGTACTTACTTTCCGCCGGTCCATACTGAGGGTTTTATACATCGTTTTGTTCCGACAGGTACATCCAATGCATTCATCAGAAGCTTTACCACTTGACCACAGTGGAATACGAAGAATTTGTAAGCATCGTGCTATCGGCCCGCACCGCTTTTCAGCTCACGCCTGAAGGCAATACACAGTTTAAGGAGTGGCTTGCCTCACTTCGCAGGTTTGTACCACAACTTTATAAAATAATAACTCACTAACGCTCAACCGGTTAATGCAATAGGTTAGAAGTAATATTATGAAAAGGCAAAGTTTTCTTGATTGATGTAGTGTTGTAATTCAAATTTTTTGTTTGATGGTTTTTATTTAAGTTTTTTTTTGTAATTTTAAAGCTTATTACCATCTCATCACCTAATGTTATTTCGAAACCTTGGCTACTTGTGGTTGGCATGAAGTCTAGAGAGTTACTAGTTGATCATTAACACCTAAATATAGAGTTAGAATAGGTTTTTCCGCCTAATTATTAGTACAAAACTAACCCTTTGTCTTCAGTCTACTTTCACGACGTGCATGGTGATGGTAAGCAGCTTACACTTATTTTAATACTCCCAGATAAGTATAGAAGTGAACTCAGCTTCATCAAAACTAATTGTGAACTGACATAACTTATAAGTGTAAGTACATCTGTGTACTCATACACATAAAAACTGCATGTTAGTTCGCCGTGCGCTCTTGGCTACGAATAGATAGTCACACTTAAATATTATAGAAACATTACTCTCGCTTTTATGTACCCAAGATGTGCATAATATGATAAATTGTAGTGAGTTGTTTACTAGATTAAACAAAAAACAACAGACTGTTGGTATGTAATCGACATTCTGTGTTCGAAATACCGTTTTTTTTTCTTATGTAGGGATGTTTTTTTTTGCCTGTTATTATGTTAAAGACCTTATTTTCCGAAAATATAATAAGCTTATGGACCAACATCGCATAAACCCCAGAACTACGTCAATTTATCACTGCCCGTGCTGCATCAGTTGCATCGAGTGGTATTTTTTTGAGTAAAAATCGGTTATAGAACACTAAAACTCAAATTAAACAATATTTACACACTGGCAGAAAATAAAAGCTTATGTGAACACTTGTAACGTAACAACAACAGTACTAAAAATGGCTGAATTCCAAAAATGATTAGGTAGCACATAATCATGGAACGAACTATGGGTATAACTGTTTGGTTTAGCACTAATGTAACCATTTGTCAAAAGAAAAAGTGTACAAGCCATAGTTAACACAAACAAACGGGATGATGAAAGATACTGGTGTTCCGTCAATTGTGTCCGTGATTATGTATAAGTAAGAACAATTGGATATTATGAAAAGTCGATTGTGGTGGCTTTGTCAAGATATCAGTTAACAAAGTAGTGCTTCTAAGCGTGTTGATGACAAACTAAATTGAGTCAGTCCAAAAATTGGCGTCTATTTCGGAGCTTTGAGTTGCGATCGTTCCATCAAATGCTCAAACAAAGTAGTGTTAATAAGCTTTTATAAAAATGGCGTAGGTCTGGCGGTCACGGGATCTCCCTCTATTACATATCATCAATCTGCACACTCTAAAACGCTTGCGTGTTGACTTGATGTTTTTTATCCGACTCCACTATGTGTTGAGTAGTGTTGCCCAAATTCAGTCTTGGTCTTGCAGTCTTGGTCTTGTTCTTGCGTTTTTGCAAGACCAAGACCAAGAACAAGACCGCGTATTTTTAGCAAGACCAAGACCAAGACTGACCGTGCAAGACTTGAGCAAGAACAAGACATAGCCTGCAAGACTCTTGCGTCTTGCAGCTAGGACTTAGCGCTATTTCACGGAGTAGTTAGGTGTAACAGTTCGGTGTATAGGTACGCTTAGGAATTCTATGAGACGCAAAAAACTGTATCAAAGAATTTGAAAAACTGGACCTATGCGCATTACGACTAATACCATAAACATACCTACATAGCGAATAAAAAAATATCCATTAAAATCAAACTGAGTGCATGCATAGTTATGTTTTAATCATCGGCACTTTGATAATGCGGCATCAAAGGTTTTGTACTTACTTCTCAAAGAAATTTGCCGCTTTTCGGAAGTACATGGTTATGATACACGCGCCGGCGGCTTCTTTTGAAATCATATACGACAATCGTTGCCGCCGCGCCAAAATCACAACATTTGACACTATTTTATGGCCGCCACAGGGCGTAGGTATACTCATGCAAAATAATTTCGAATTCTTTTATTAAATTTCATATAAGTTGAGGGTTCAATCTTTCTAGACAGATATTGTTCTTTAAAATACAGTCAAGTTATTGTAATTAATTTGTTTATTACATGTTTTAGCAAATGTAAGCTTATTTGCTAAGACATGTAAAAAAACAAATTGGAATGTGGAAGTAACTGTTTCTTAATTTTAAGATATTATTATTAAGAAACAGTTACTTCCATGAAAAACGACATATAGGTCAGTTGATTTTTCAAATTTCTTATCAAATCTTCAGTAATTTATTAATCTGCTTGATCTTTACTATGGCTATGTTAATTCAAGCTCACAATGTTCCAATTCTAATACGTTTTTCTAAGATTTAAAATAAACTTTAATAAATAGTAATAGACTAATAGGTAATTGCAAGACTTGCAAGACTCTTGCTGCAAGACCAAGACCAAGACCAAGACTGGGAGCGCAAGACCAAGACCAAGACCAAGACCAGGTGTATTGGCGCAAGACCAAGACCAAGACTGGCTAAGTCTCGTCTTGTTCTTGCATTTGGGCAACACTAGTGTTGAGTCTTATAATATGAAGATTTATGTTTTGTTTTGTATAAGGGACGTGTACTGGCTGTTTCAGTCGATGAAGAATGCATGGATGTAAGAAACTAAAATACTGATATGAATGGTGGTAACATTATAATGTAACTTTCAACAGAGTCGATGCTTATTAGTTTTGACGTCCCTTTATGTCGTATTTTTCTTATACGAAAGAATCGCGACGATAACATTAAAGAAATAAAGGGTGTAATATTCGTTTGCAGATCAAAATCGTGCAAGAAAGATCTTTGGACGCAGCTGAATGCGGCTCTGCAGACAAATGGCAAATGACGTCGGCAGCCGATAGTTTGTACAGTGCGGTGTACCGCGCGCAAACTGTCACAACACAGGCGGTGGCTAACGCCGCGGTATCGGCTTGTATACCATCTACATAATACCTAGCTGTATATATAATATGTTATTTGTAATTTAAGTACTTGTTCATCCTGTACTCGAACTAAATAAATAATTAATTACTTATTTCAGAAATAGAGGATAATATAATAAAATGGGAATGTTTGGACTTGATGATTGTCAAATTTATTACATAAACAAACAAATTATACGGGATAGTTACAACATTTGAAAATATAATATTGTATTCAACGTAGCTACGAGAAAGGTAAATGTATTGGGTACTGTTTGCATATGTGAACTTAAATTACAAATAACATAATTCCGACTTGAGAAGGATATAACCTCTGTTAGTAATAGTAACACTCGACTTTGAGGGTAATCGATCTCAGTATATACACGAACGGAATGTATTGGTGATCACAGAATAATGTTGCTAACCCCTAATATACGTTATACATTTTAGCACATTCATACGATATTTTTGTATGGATCGTATTATTTCAATACGTTTTGACTTTCGCGAGAATCGTCCGTTTTTGTGTCGTAGAAAATACAAGAGATTATTGAACACTTCATTGTTGTTTAAATCCACGTTACTAACATGAGAGGCAAGATCATGCTCATTTAAAGGTTGTGCTTTAAATAGTCTGAGGTTTGGTTGTTATTGGAGTTTTATTATAAGACGAATTCATGTTTGCAACATTGCTACTTAATTGAATGGGGAGATTAGCAACATTTCATTTTGTTTTCCTTTAGACTGTGCAATGTGACTTCTAATAATGTTAACAACTTCGTCTTTTGTTCTTAATGTGCAAAGCATGGCACTTAATCATATCTGAACTCTTATTTGTCTTTTCCGTTAATTTTCAATATTCTTGACACACTTGAACTAGTCAGTGGTTTTGAGGATCCGTATTTGGTGAACCAGTGGAACTTCATTACTGTAGCTCATTTAGTTTTCTTTTCTTTGAATAGCGTAATGTAAGACACTAGTTAAATTTTAATGTCTTTTTATGCATAGGGCCCAGTAGTGCCCTTCGACTGCATTCGCGTAAAAGGCATTAAAAATGAAGAATTAATGACGAATGTTAATCTGTAGCAGAAATTGTAATCATTATTTAAATGCAAATTTTGAGCTGAAATGTTTCAGTTACGGTTAGCATTTTGTTGCTTTTAGTTAATTCTACATACATGCTAGGTGGACATCTGATATCATGGAAGAATTGTCTGTTTTTAGAGAAATAATAATGAGATGCATTGCTTACTTTCATGAAAATTTCTAACCAAGTTGGAATTCTTGAAACAAGAGGTTACATCAAAATGGTTGAACTTGTGTGTTAGGACTTTTTATACATACAAGATGAGAAATTTGGGCGTTAATTACTTAATTATAAATCAGTGTCCACTTAGCGGATTATCGTGAAGATCTCTATCATTTTGTAAGCTTTTAGAAAATAGTACGTCACTCATTTATTGTACGCGTTTCATCATTTGTTTAGTGTAATGTGAGTTCATACCTAATTCGTAGAAGATGCGACAGAAGATTGGCGTGCGCTATGTTTGATTATTTAATTAAGTATAAATTGCGCTATATTTAACACTTAGTTTACTGTCAAGAACGTTTTGTAACTTGTACCAATACATACATTTTGCATTATAAAGCGACTACAGTTTATTTACTGTGTGTTTACTGACTATATTTTAGACATATTAATCCTAGAACGGTCATATAGTGTAGTCGATTTATAAATTGCAATATTTTTGGATGTGACTCAAAATATTATTAAAAAACGGAATTTCAAAATTTGTAACCATAGTCCATATTGTAATGAGAATTGGCTTAAGATGTTTCAAGTGACCTAAATAGCGTCATTAGACTACAGAATATTAGACAGAATGTAGGCGATGACCGTCGATACACTATTTTTGATATTCTCTTGTCGAAATTTGCAGTTTCATGAATGTTTAAGTAATAACGTCTTGCGGAGATAAATGTAGACGTGCAATCTATTAACTATAGCAACTTTATTTACACGTTTTTATTACATTATATATATATATAAATATATTGTAATGCATAGTAGCGTTGAGCCTCTGAAATATATTAATGTGTATGACGCATGTGCTGGCAACAAATCATTACAGCGACATAGAATGTAATTTTGTCGATGACATTCGTGTTATTGCTAAGTCTGACTTACTACACGATTGTCTCCTTAAATACTTACTCTATTATAATCAAGTAAGTTGATAAGTAATATTCTGATTCTTTTAAATTCGGCTAAATCTCAGTTATTTAAAACTTACCATTCCACAGTCAGATAAATAAAGATATCAAAAGAAGTTCAGAATAAAAGATGTGTACTATAAATTATAAGTAACTTGATTGTGTATATTTTATTAAACGTAAAGAGCACGACTCTCCTAATATAATACGGAAATATCATTTTATAAATTGTGTGAAATTCTATCATACCGTGAGTTTCTTGTGTTCATCTCAATTTACGAACATTATACTCGTATCGCTCAATGAAGTAAACACAATGAAAATTTCGTTAGCACCCGTAACAGTTGTCGTCGTAAGAAACAGTCAAGTACCTAGTCGCTGACAGCTTAACCGGGTATATCAGTTGGTGGTACATAAAACAATACAAGGATATACGTCGTCTAAAGTAAATTATTTTGCGTGTAAATGAGTAAAAAGCTATTGTAAGGTTAATGAACAATGTATATAGCCCTTTTGTGTATTGAACCAATATTTATGTTTCGAGCTTTGGTACGACCCTCTTTACCAGTACGCCATCTAAAGGATCTAAAAACCAACCTCTGCATTGCCTGTCGTTGCAGACTTCAGCGAAGCTGAGTTAAAATAGATTAGTACATATGTTTATTAAATATTAAAGAAAACAAGTCTGACATTGGAATGGAATTTGTTGCCAGCCTAAGCATCAAGTAGGTTTAGTTCAATATCTTTATAAAATTAGACGTTTATGTGCATTCATTAAGTGTGGATGTTTTCAGCATTCAGTAGATAGTAAATTTTTAGAATGCTAGGTAGTATAAATTGAAGGTCGTAAAAATTGGATCAAAGCTAAGATTTATGATTTTTAATGTCTTCATAGTAACGTTCAGAATGTACCAGAAGAATGTTTGTATAGTATTTCCTGAATAGAGTATTGTCAGTGGTATTCATGTTTAGAATTATCTTCTGCACAAAAGTTTTGCTGTTACCAACTCGTTAATAATGCACTTTGAGTTTCCGATCTTGTTTGTGTGATTGTTAGGGAATAGCATTTCGTACCGTCTTTTTTTGTGTTAGATGTATACATACATAATTAGGTTCTAAGGAATGTACAGATTGGAGCTCTTGAAAAAGTTTAAATCTATTTTGCCAATTGTTGTAGGAAAGGATTATTACAAACACAATATCAATTACTTTACCTTTTAGGTTAGCTTTGCAATATCTCTCCCAATCGCGTCCAATTTTATTACACTATTTCAGTAAATTTTATTTATTCGACTACCTCGTTAATCAGACTTACAAATCTAGAAACAGTTAATCAAACGTCATTAGGTTAAAACGCCTCTAAGTGATCTCTTCCGGAGATCATGAAATAATTTTATAATACTTTTATTTCATTGTACCTACGTATTATTTCTGATTAGTTTTTTATGTTACCAGTGTAGCATAACCGTTTCTATACTTGAAGTCATTTAGATATCTTACTTCATTGCTGTTAAGTTACTACTTTCGTTGACGTTATTATAGTCTCATTGCATTCTTGAGCGGCAAAAATGTTCCCTAATAAAATATATTGGTTCCAATGGAATTCGAACGTTTTCATGTGCGACATTGAGTTTGTTTAAAACCTTTGTTAGATACAAATTGGATTCTCATTTGAGTTTAGCTTATATCGTGATGTAAATCTATAGGACACTAGAAGTACCACGTCACGAAATACTATTCTTTCAACGCATACACAAGAAAATTATAGATAAATATAATGTTTGGAAAGACATTAGTGGTCATAGATATTTGCCGTCCATAAGTTTATTTGCAATTCTGTAAAACTGTAGTCTTTCTTTCATGACATCTTCCTATTAATAAATAAATTAAATTATTATGTGAATATTATAGTTATATTTCAATATAAACAAATTGTCATCGTGTACTGCTCGTCGGGCATTATTAACATTTCCTGGTATAAATTAGTCAAAATTCATCTTTCTTTCGCGATTGGCATTAAGAAGCGCTTTGACATTTTTGTCTCAAAAGAACTATTTTTACACTATAAAGCGTATTTAAATAAAAAAAAAATTAAAAATATCGTTAGTTTCGTAAATATAGAATGAAAGTACGGAGCATATTTTAATTAATCATTTAATGCATGTTCATAGATTTAATTCGCCCAGGCAAGTTTGCGAGGTGTTCCATAGGTGTTGCAGTATCCCATTGATTTGCAGTTATCGGTATCACATATCAGTTCAGTCGTACTTCACTTCCGAACAATGATATACAAGTTATTAACCGAGCATAATTTAATTAAATCACAATTAAATTATTGTATTCTAGCGTCGAATGTTAAATTATCTTACTAAGTCATAGGCATAATGTGGATTGGACATACATTAAATCGATTCGAAGAGAACACTGTCTTTCGTCGTTATGTCTGTCGGTTTCGCAGAAAGCGTAAAGCCATCAGTGCCTATATCTAATAGAACAGAAAATGTATCCATAATGATTTAAGTCTAGAGGATATCGTATGTCTTGTCCACAGTATTGGTCTGCATCCTTAGAGTGGTAGGGCACTACTACTAGAGCATATTGATAGTTCAGGATCGTGGGCAATGGGTCGTTAGCTGCAAAGTTGTACTGAGTTTTGCTCTTTAATACTCATGGCAGTGTATGCATGTCGAACTACGCCACATCACAAGTCAGTTAGAAGTATTGAGGATAACAGTCTAGCAAGTTTGTTTAGTTCTAAATCAAAGATGCATAATTATTTTATACATCTGGATTTGTAGTTTAATTATTGCACTTTGTAAGTGTGGTGTCTCCGCCTATTAAAGTATTTAACCATTTACCGAGTTCGAATGGCTACTTATTAGTGTACGTAATAAATTTATATAATGATGATATTTTTATTGTTCATATCGCATATTTACTTATTTAAAGAGCGTAGTTGCAAAACAAAGGTATGTTTGACATTAACGGGTTAAGCGTACTTACTTAAATAATTTTGACTGTTTTAAGAATTCTAGTGAAAGTCATATTTGGTGGTTGCACTTTTATTGATCAACAACACACGATCTACGTGAGTGTGACATCATTATCGTAGTTTTATTGTCACTTTGAATAACACCCTTTGTTTTGCGGCTATGCTTTTCAAGTGCAATACTATGGAGGAACAGTGAAGAGCAAACATAACACTTACCGAAGTTTTCATGTTAAATATTGTTCAGCTCGTATTACATTATAGCATTTTTTGCGAAAATATCAAACGAACTGTTTCATTTTTGTGCCACGATCGTTTCCAAACTGTCCACCATGTTTACTTGCAGGACGTAAGACTGACAAGAACATTAAAATATTCGAAAGTGGAGACTTGAATATAACCCGGGATGTCGAAAAACGAAACTGTTGTCATGTATGTAAGTTTTATGTGGGTAAAATGTTGCTTACAAGTTTATTTTCTGATGCTAGACAAATTGTTTTAAGACATCCTGCATAATTATAGAAAGTGCCCATACATATAGTATTTATTAAATATATAGCACTAGACATTTTGCTCCGTTGTCGCAAATGGTTGTAATTATAAAAGTATAGTTATTAATTAGTAAAAATGATAGACTGTTTTGCACGACTTCTGGTTTGACCGTGTCAACTCTTCCTCACGTCACTTCTCATGCAAACAACCGTTGTTTGAATACTTTGTGATGACAAGTTCTACTCTGAAATTTGCAAGTTGCATGTTAGCCCATAAAGTTTTCGATATTTGGTACGTGAACCTTGCAAGATCACACCATTAAAAATGTACGTTTCTACTCAAACTCGAAATATTTTGACCTCTTAAACGTTTTATTATTACTTTTACGGTTACACTATAAGTCTTTTTGGCAGCATATTTGAAGTAATATTATTTAATTATTCAATATACTTATCTATAAGACTAGTGTGTTTTATTTTTACAAATCTTAATCCCTCTTGCGAACTTTGGTTTTTATTTAGTAACGAAGTTTGAAGTCTTACTTGTGTATCTTCTTATATAATATTTGTGTATCTATCAATATTACTTTGAACAACCCACAAAGGCCTTTGTTATTATACTAAGTACTAGTGTTTTCTTCACTATCAGTATTAGTCGACCTCTTAGTCCACATAAGTGTTTCCTATTTGTCTAAACCTTGAATGCGCAATATTGTGCAGCATAACTGATAAACAAAAAGCATACGGAAGTTATTGTATGTTGTTTACATAAGACCTTTATATGCTTACTAGCTTTTGCGCGCGGCTTCGCCGCATTAAATACGGGGTAACACAGTTCCCCTTTCCTGATTTGCAGGTACCTGCTACCTGTAGTTTTTGCCCTTGCGCCTTATTTATTGTAATAGCAAAGTCAAGTTTTCCCTTTTCATTTTTTTACAGTTTTCGTTTTTCCTTTCTCTTTCTCCCTCAAATCGCCTTAAAAAAATTGCCTATCCCGTCTCCAAGGTCCCAACTATCTCTGTACCAATATTCATCAAAATCGGTTTAGCCATTTAGGCGTGAAGACGTAACAAACGAACAAACAAACTCACTTTCGCTTTAATAATATTAGAAAAGATTGCAACTCATTAATGAAGTAGACCAATAACATCTGCATCGACTACCCATCTTAAAATAACATGACAAAATGTACCTACATGATAATAGTGGCAGATTTAATCAGGTTTATATTCTTAATTGAGTGCCAAGTGGGTAGGTACTTTATGCAGATAAGGACAAATAAGTCTGTATCTATAAAGATAATATTATAGTCGCTGGCAGAATAGTCGGATCTGTTCAGTAACCAAATAAAAAAAAAATATTCGCTTTTATCTGTTCCTAAAATAGTGTTGCGAGTTGCGACCTACAAGGGTCTTAAAGAGATGCCCGGACGTTAGGTCATGTTGTAGGTATGTAGGAAATGCCTGTAACAGTTTGTTCCCGTGCAATACCACTTGAGCGCAAAGTGACCGCTAGATGCAGTGAAGGAACATGATAACATCCAATAGATTATCTGCTGACGATGTAAAACGTCGGGCGAAGTGGAGAAGATTAGGTAGGTACTAGAACAGTAGCTTTAAAAACCGACTTCCAAAAATAAAAGAACGTGGCAATCAATAACTTTATTTTCGGAAGGCAGTATCTTGCTTTGCCGTGTACGTTACTCCAGCAAGAAAGTATCTCCTAGAGTTATATGAGTAGAACGTATAGTTTGTGCCTTATCTGCTGTAAATGTGCCCCTACATAAAAAATGTGTGCCCCCTGTCGTTTTGAAAAAAAAAGGGAAAAACGATTCTTGCTGGGGTAACGTTTTTCTAGCAGGAAAATTCTAAACGAGTGATCGGAGAGAGAAAAATTGTGCATGGCCAGAGAGCTTAAATGTGTGCCAAACTGTGCCCCAAAAAATAAAATCTGTGCCCCTTCAGGTTTTCGAGTTATTGCGTTTCCTGCTGGAGTAACGTTTTGATGAATCGTATATCTCTAAAACCTTTGCATGTGCCCCTGTAGAATAAACTAACACGAGTAGCTCTTAATATGTGCCCCTTTGTGCCCCAATTAGATTTAAGGAATAATTTATAGTTTTCAAGTTATCGTGGTTTTATCAAAACCCGAAAAAACATCGCAGCGCTTAAATGAGGCAAGGCATAAGTTCACTGAAAACTGTATTCGGTCCTTCTTGGCGCCAATAATAAACATAGAAAGTTTCAAAACTGCTCATGCATGCGTTTTTGAATAATCTTGCTAAAAGTCAAAACGATGGTGTCACAACTTTGACGGCAAAATACAAGGAACTGGCTCAATCTCAGATGTGTAGGTGTAAACCAAAATCATGTGCCTTTAGTCAAAAATATATGGTGAAAATATTGAGCTTGGAATGTTTCGCATTAAGTAAATATAAACAAAAAACCAAATTAGTAAACAACGGCTGGTTATCCGACCAAATTAAAATGACTACAAAAAAGCGACGGATTCATACATATCGATGACCTTCTTTATATATCTCACTAACCGGTTCACACGTGTTGTGCCTGAGTACCTACACTGAAGTAGAAAAGTAATAAATAATAAGATAAAGTTGTTATTGGATTATGTTCTACTAGCTGTTTCTATGACCTTACACATGATTAAGTACATTATAAATAGCAGCTAAGTGCTATTCCAAGGTAAGCTATCTTCTCCATGTTAAATTTCATTAAAATACATCCAGTAATTTATGTGTGAAAGAAAGAAATACATCTAGATATTTGCCATTTGTCAGGTCTTTGACCCAAAATTTGATTGGTCCCAATGTTTAAAAAACATATAGTTCATGAAATGTATGATGAATACCTGCTACTAAAAAGAGGAAGCTCTTTTTTGTATACATATAAATAAAAAGCCCGTATTTGTCTTTATATAATTATATTTTTATTGATAAGCCGTAGGTTAGGTAAATTAACAGTAAGTTTTTCATCACTAAGGGGAATGCCCCAACCGGCCCCCCAAATTCAAAATCTCTTGCGTTTTTTGCAATTTGCAGGCCAGTGCTAGCTAGGTAGGTTGTATGTTGATTTAAATATTATTCGCAGCTGTAAGACGTATGTATTTACAGAATTATAATCATCATCAATACAACCTTCCAAGTTCATAAAGGTGTAGGAACCAAAAAAAAAAACAGAAAAAGTCATTCCTACACCTTCATGAACTTGGAGGGTTGATTGATGATATTGATGATTATACCTCTTAATAACATTTTAATCAACGTACAACCTAGCACTGGCGTGCAAATTGCAAGAAACGTAAGGAAATTTGAATTACGCGGGTAGGTTTGAGCTTTCACCTTGACTAAATAAATTTTGGTACCTACAGTTTTGAAAGTTGTAATTCGTGTATACCTATAGTCAACCGCACAATGATCTGTGTCGCAACGTGTTTCCATTTTGTATGTCGTATTACGTGCCTATGAGGGATTTATAATAATTATTATTAACCAACGATTACTGATGTAATGTCACATAATTTTGATTGATGGCGTTTTAGATAATTATATATATATATATATCCTAGATATAAGTTGAATTTCTTTTGTGTAAATGTGCACTCATAAATTATTATCCTTGCTAGTTTTAGAAGAGCGGGGTCTCCTAGCACAGGTATCCAATACTTAAAAGGAGGCCTCTTTCGTAAGAATATTGTATATTTTGTAAACTGGTAACTGAAATAAATTATTAATTATAATTATTTATTATTATTATTTATTTATTATATAAGTGTCATTCCACAGTCAAGTGATAATGTTGTTACGTATATGGGATAAATATGTTTATTTATAGCCATATACCATCAGATAATTTGTACACATTCGATGTTTACAGTTATATCTTTATGCGGTTTACTATAATAACACACTTTATCTGAATCTATGTATAAGCAAATTACTCGTAAGAGAATTATTTATCTGTGATTTCAAATTTAACATTTTTTTTACACAATACTAAACTATAAAATACTTAATATTGATCTGTGTTGCAAATTTACTAATTATAAGTTAGACTTGGATGAGGAACTGATCTGTGATTTAAATATGATGATGATATGATGACCACACAACGTGCAAATTATTTCTAATATTTATACGTAGGAAATTTGATCTGTGATTTGATGCAATAATTACTTTAAGAATTAAAATAAAGGGAAGTAAATAATAATTTCCACATAAACAAGCTGTTTATTAATATAGTCACAAGGTGCATTTAATATATTTTTAATTAGCCCCCAAAACTTTTGAACGCAACTGTACGGACAACAGCTTAGGTATAATACGTCGAATAAAGAAGGTCATCGATATGTATGAATCCGTCGCTTTTTTGTAGTCATTTTAATTTGGTCGGATAACCAGCCGTTGTTTACTAATTTGGTTTTTTGTTTATATTTACTTAATGCGAAACATTCCAAGCTCAATATTTTCACCATATATTTTTGACTAAAGGCACATGATTTTGGTTTACACCTACACATCTGAGATTGAGCCAGTTCCTTGTATTTTGCCGTCAAAGTTGTGACACCATCGTTTTGACTTTTAGCAAGATTATTCAAAAACGCATGCATGAGCAGTTTTGAAACTTTCTATGTTTATTATTGGCGCCAAGAAGGACCGAATACAGTTTTCAGTGAACTTATGCCTTGCCTCATTTAGGCGCTGCGATGTTTTTTCGGGTTTTGATAAAACCACGATAACTTGAAAACTATAAATTATTCCTTAAATCTAATTGGGGCACAAAGGGGCACATATTAAGAGCTACTCGTGTTAGTTTATTCTACAGGGGCACATGCAAAGGTTTTAGAGATATACGATTCATCAAAACGTTACTCCAGCAGGAAACGCAATAACTCGAAAACCTGAAGGGGCACAGATTTTATTTTTTGGGGCACACTTTGGCACACATTTAAGCTCTCTGGCCATGCACAATTTTTCTCTCTCCGATCACTCGTTTAGAATTTTCCTGCTAGAAAAACGTTACCCCAGCAAGAATCGTTTTTCCCTTTTTTTTTCAAAACGACAGGGGGCACACATTTTTTATGTAGGGGCACATTTACAGCAGATAAGGCACAAACTATACGTTCTACTCATATAACTCTAGGAGATACTTTCTTGCTGGAGTAACGTACACTGCTTTGCCACCGAATGCCGAAAATAGAGTTATTTAGCACGTATAAGTTTTTATTTTTAGTTGTGGAATACATAGAAATTCTTGAAGATGATGAAATAGAACATGTTATCATGACGAACTATCTCGAAAACAATACAAGCAGTTAGTAAAATTATGTGGGATGGCCACGTGGTGTTTTCCTCGACAAAATGAAAAAAAAACACGGTTTAAATCGCTGCTGGTGGAATACAATACCTGCTCGTTTTTCAGAAGTCAGTTAAATACTGCCTTCTGAGGCAAAATTTCTTTTCATGTTATCATTTACTTACTTAGTAGTTATACTTACTAACAGTGATTTTGATACAAGCATGATGCGACAAAGCCTATGTAGGTACAATAGGGGAGAGGAACCGATTATCGGACACTTGTTTTAAAAATTAAAAAAAATAGTAAATATTGGTTCAGACCTTAAAAGTTGACATTTTCACTATCTGCATTTTATACACAGTAATATTTTTTTCACGTACGAGAGAAGTTGCGTCCGCTCACTGTTCCGCCGTTTTAGTTTCTAGACTGTTATACTTTCTGCAGTGGCGCTGTTTTACGATTACCAATAAGTATATGAAATTAAAAATAGATGTCGCTTTATGAAAATTTCGAGATAGTCAACTATCCGAATTTGCGCAACTATCCGATATACGGTGCCTTTCCCCTATATCAACTACGAGGTTCGTTAAAGAGGGACACAATATGGCACATGCTGATTACACATGCACTAATATTATAAAGGCGAAAGTTTGTATTTGTGTGTATGTTAGTTACTCCTTCATGCTCAAACGGCTTAACAGATTTGGATTAATTATAGCTTTTATTCTGGATTAACAAAGGCTATTTCAATCTCGGAAAAATGCGGTGTTCCCGTGGGATGATCAAATAACTCGAAAAAGTTTTTTCACCTCGCGGTCATCTAAAATATAATAGCGGACTTAACTGGTTTCGGTTTTAAGTGGCCTATATAGGTACATAATTATCACTGATTACAAAAAAAAAATATTAATCGTTTTGTTTCCTAATTTAAAGTACCTATCTGAACTTGCCTATCTTTGTAGCTTCAGGAATAACCTCAGGCGCGTGTCAAAATTATGATAACACCGCGGATCGACAGAATGTCGGGCATACGATTATGTAGGTACCTACTCTATTAGCAAGGTTCCGTAGTCAAGAAAGAACACATAGTTTCGCCATGTCCATCTTTCTGCCTGTCTGTCCGCGTCTAAGCTCAGAGACGTGAAAACAAAAGCTATGGAACGCGAGCATCGGTTTACTTGTAACCGTTTTCAGTACCTACGCCTATGCAGAAAGTACTTAGATATATTTTCTGTAAATACTGAAAGCTCGTAATTATTAAAATGAATGAAACTTTTCGTTCGACGTATAAACCATCCATTGCCGCTCAAATTAGCAAACCAATAGTTTAACAAGTGGAAACTACCTTTTATTTATTCCATAGAAGAATTAATACAAGGGTTATTACTTATTAGTCTTTTTAGTTGTGTGGTTTATACCTCCAATGCTAGCTAGCCAAAACTAACGTTGACCAAAACATTTTTATAACAAAACTAAAGATTTTTATCAGTCAAATTCGGATAGACACTGCGTAGGTAAGTTACCATCATTAGCCTAGTTTATTCTGAACTATGTTGGGGTCGGCTGGCTTTCAGTCCACCTTCCTGAAATGTAACTAAATTGAATACTAGAAAAGGCGTAAGTATTGAGTACTTAATTTATTATTTCTGATTTTAGCACGGAACACTAAATATTGTACGAGCGATTACACAGCGTGGTAAGGTAGAGCACCGATAAGATCAGCGTCAGCGACGTGCCGGCCAGTGGAACGCATGGCATCCACAGCGGGAAGCGTGATTCACACGTGCGTAAGAACCGACAGCAAAACATGTTAACTTTTTATCTAACACAAGTTATTATGAGTGTGTGTGAACGTTGATTGCTCAATCTAAATGTTGTAGTAACACGATATTTGCAGAAAACAAGTTCAATGATTTCTCTTCTTAATCAACAAAGATACAAACTTCCATAACAAAAAAGATATAAGTATTTTATTATAATAATAGAAAGATTTTATCTAAAACAATAGGTCGTTAGTTCATTACGTTTCATCTGTTAAAAATAGACTGAAGAAGTTTTCCGATGTTTGAAAAGTAACTTTGTTTGTATAGGTATGTTATTATAACTAAATAAACAAGCCATGAAAGTATAGACAAGGAAGTTAATATCCAGAAAATAGCAGTTTCTCGTGATACGCATATAATGCGGTAATGAATGATGATAGTTCATTTACACAGAGATTATAAGTTCATTGTTTGCCATTTTACTATCAATTTCCGACATAATAACTTACAGGTATGTTTTTGCATAGTTTAATAAACACGGGAGATTATTACGGTGGGTGTGCCGTACGATATTAAGAAATTTTTCAACGTCGTAACAGGCGTGACTCGCATATCATAATAGGCGAAACTGGCAGAAGGAATATTTGGAAAGGCGTTCATTTCAACTTAGGCCTAAGGTAGGTATGTACATGAAAATATGATCGGTGGAAGTCTGCACCGGATGCCGAACTAACCTACTCCTTAATGATATGGGTATTTCCGAAAATATTATCGAATTGTATCATAATAAAGCAGGTAATTTATTCGTCTTCATTGTATACTTAAGTTGACTTTAAAGAAGACTTCACAAACGGACTTACTTATTTTCTATTTTCAAAAGCAATTTAGGTTTAATTGGAAAAATCTTTGGAAAAGTTTAGTTTCCTGAACAATTAATTGGTTATTCATAGTATCTAATCATTATTGATTGGTCTTAAGTGCCTGTTTATGATTCTCATCTTAAATTAAATGTAGGCACAGGTACCTATGTACGTTGAAAATCTTAGTATTGTAATGTCCTTACTATCATTATCGTTTAGTACTATTATTAGGTGTTGTCATAAACTCTAATGTAAATAATCTGACGTATTTAACTAGCTTATTTGTGCTGGTTAGGTATTTACCAGCACATTTGACGTAGTACATATTTACTGATCGCTCTACATATTATATCTATTAGCCGTAGTAAACATGAGTACCATTAATAAACTGTATTTAATTGCAGATTATATTAAAAATAAATTAAACAGTTATGAGCATAATATGTTCTTAAGGTGATGTAGTCAGACCCTAGAGAAACAATTATTTCAATATTTTTGTGAACAATCGTCCGAGTAACAAGTAACTAATAAGTTTTCTTATAGTATACGTAAAGTAAATGCATTAACATAAGTTGTTACCGAAGTGCTACAAACAACGTATTTTATTGCGTTATAATGGAGAGTAGTTTGTTTTTCGCACACTATGTTAGCTTTTGTTGTTCATATGTTGAACACACTAATTAAGTCCTAATTACTTGACTGATCTCGATGAATGAGTTCAATATGTTATTTGCATAAATTAACGTAGGATGCTCTACGGCATAATATTCTTAAAGTGATGCATATCTTCGAAAACATTCTTAGCTTACCGTGACCCGAACGTTTATTTTTAGAATCTTCTGGCGGTGAAAATGTTCAGCTATAACAGATTTCCAGTTTTTTTCATTGAACTTCTTGAAAAATATTCCCTCCGCAACCATTTTGTAATATTTTATTTGCGGCTTTTATTATAATTGAAAATAAACCATAAATAACGGAAAACTTCAAAAAAAAACAAAAATAACTGCGAAACCAAAATGTTTTTGCACGTTAAAATTCCATTTCACCTTTTCATTTCCGAACGGATGTCCACGAAATGTGTAAGTGCGTATTAATAAAAATGAGCATGCTGTATAAGATGTTTAATGTGTTGAAATGGAAAATCCCACTGAAGGTAACCTTTCCATACGAATATAGGTGTTTGCTAAGTAATGTTTAACTACTATTACTTAACGATACCGTCGCTATAGTGTGTGCACTACTATCAACAGTGTTGTTTTTACACACGTAAGGTTAGGAAAAAAAGGCAGCAAAATATTTTATATTTTGTGTAAATTTGAAAAAGTTATAATGTCCTAAGTACTTAGATTTATGTACAGCAAATAAATCAGATCTTAGATAAAGATTGCAAGATGCGCAGCTAGCTGTAACCGGATTGAACATTTCTTCTTTCCTAGGAAACAATGGTCGCTGTATAGTTTGACTTTGATCTGCCTTTCCTTTACACGATAAAGATCGTGTCAAAACATATTTTTAGATGCTATCTACGTGCAGTGTGTTTTATTTGACCAATGATAAAGTTTATAAAAATATGAATTGCTTATTAAATATTTGGTGTGTTATTTAACTATTAAAGTGTGCCTAATTTAGCCTATCGCTTGCGTAAGTTGAGCTTATCAATATAAATATTTTCATAACAATTCCATGTCTACATAATTCGATACATCTGTAGAAAGTACATTAGTATGTATGTACCTACTACATACTTATTATAATAAGAAAAAAAAAACTCAAAAAATCAGAACGCGCTAAAAAGAATATTCAAATTTGTATGTTCTAGTAGTTAAAATGAAAATGACAGGAACCTTATCAAATTAATTAACTGTGCCGTAACTCCATGTTGACATATTTGCGAAGATACCGAAGTTTCTAATTAGTAGCTATCGTTATTGTGACTTGGTGGGACCTCCTCGTGGCCTTTTAAAGTATCCTGCCTCATACCTGATCATCACGAAGTAATTATAATAGTTTATTAATTTGAAAATGCATTCAGATTATTTCAGACACACGTTTGCGAGCCGTGTCACGAATTCATCACATAAGTAGTCTGAGGTGAATGATATCCAACTGGGAAGGCTATCTTATAATAACTAATTTTTAAACAGGTGTGCCTCTTAATTATTTTTCATCTTATACTTATTGATAATTATAAATATAATTAATTTGAATGGCACGTTGACACAGTTGTCTTCGCCTTAAATGCTCATGCGCCCGTCCTATGGCAGCGTGACGCTGGCCGCGTGGTCGGTGACTTTTGTCATCATGTATCCTTATCTCGACGCTACTGCACTGATAATACGAGCGCTATTATTTTCATTGGATGCGTGGAGGGCGTGCGCGCATGCCTCTCTATAAAATCGACATACAACCGAAATAGTACTACATTTATTGATCTCGCGCAGCGCTTGACGCGATACGTTTGTCTAACAAACGTAGCATTATAACACCTTTAATTAGTTTTAATTTTAGTTTTTTAAACGGTAAGTTTAACATTTTTAATTAACTTATCAATTCATTATTGTTTTCCTTTTAATGAAATGGTCAGCTACCATGTGGGGTTTAGATTTTTTTTTTTGGAAAAATATCCGTTTACTTAGGTTCGGTATTATTTTGAGAAGAAAATTAATTAATAAAGCAAAGGTTAGCGAAAATTCCAACGGTCAATAGGTTAATGGGCCCGATATTAGATATGTGTTAAATACAGATCAATGTGACATTTCGTTATTAGGTCGACTCTGCACTCACGCATATTGGTCGTGATTCAGATTGCCAATGAATCGGTGGTATTCGTTGCAGTATCGACAATTGGATTTCGAGCACCTATTGGGGTCTACTGGCCATGTGTCTAATAATGAACGCATTATCGTTCAAAATAAAATGAATTCATTATGAACTTTCACTGTGTTAGCTTAAATTAAAAAATAAAGTAAGCCTATACAGAATACTAGAAGTACCTTCAAGGATCGATTCTTGCATTAGTTAATATCAGTTGGATAAAGCAGTAGGTCTTCCTGTTTACTGATGCATAATATTGGCATCATTCGATAGCCATTGTGGTTAACATTATCATATTGAAGTCATTTTCTGAGTGCATAGTCAGGAAAATGAATGAGTTAGCAAAAAGCACGTGAGTTGATTGGTATCATTTAGTATGGATTGTAAATAGAGACTAATAAATAACGACACATTTGACGACACGGTTGGCGCAGTGGCTGAGCAATTGACTGCTGCGCTGCGTGTCGCGGGTTCGATTCCCGCACGGAACAAATATTTGTATGGCCTACAGATAGTTGTTCCGGGTCTGGCTGTTTGTGTATGTGAGTTTATATGTTTGTAAACGCACCCACGATACAGGAGAAATTCCTAGAGTGGGGCAACGTTTTTTAAAAAAAAACAAAACAAACTTACAATTCTAGATAAATTATTAACAAATAAAACTATAATTTTGTCAAAGTGAATTCATCGTTTTTCTTGGCCCTAATACTATCTATTACTGTAGGTACTTAGTTACTATTTGTGAAATAATAAAAATAAAACTTGGGGATTATTTCCATTTGAACAGTGGTACAGAGTAATCAAATAGATATAATCCTAAGGTTTGTTTAATATTAATTTACTATGCCCAAAACTGACTCTGGTTTAGGCGTCTCCCGATGCCTTTGGTCCGAACTATTTAACTATTTCTTGTCGTTATTGCAATTCTGTTTTTATTTTTCAGATATATAGGTAATAAAATAAAAATGGCTTATCTACAGTCAATGCCTAAATCTGAAACCATCAGGCTCCGAGAAAAACATGTTGGGTAAGTTACTTCTAGTCGAATTTAGCAGGTTTATTTTTCCATGTCTTTGCATTTTTATTTTCTTTATTCATTTTTAAACTCATTTTTTACATCAATATGCCGAATGTCGTGACGGCCAATCGTTTGATGGCCAAGAGCTTCGACGACCATCTGTCGAAACTCTCCTTAGGCCTTAGGAGTACTGACTCCTGGATATGTCCCGCATTGTGAGGAAGTTCCTATCTCTGGAGCCCTATCCACCGGTACCTTAGACCCTGCTCCCGTTACTGGCGTACTACTATTTTTGTGTTTTCCATGTCTGTCTTCATGCATTATTATCTCCTTTATTTACTTTACATCTTATACTTACTTTTTTAAATATTTCTTAGCAAATAAATTAAAAAAAAAACATTTAAAAATATAAAAATAGGTTTCCGCCGGTTACGGGAGCAGGGTCCAAGCTACCGGTGGTTAGGGCTCCAGAAACAGGAACCTCCTCACAATGCGGGCCGTATCGAGGAGTACTGCCTTCTGAATCAGGCCCTTGATCCAACCACCTAAGGAGAGCTTCGACGGATGTTCGTCGAGGCTCTTGGCAATTAAGCCATTGGCCGTTACGACAATCGGCACAATGACAGCCGAGCTCACATTCCACATGTCAACAACCTCGTGTGCCAAGTCAAGATATTTTAGTTGTTTTTCTTTCTCAGCTTTCACGAGGTTCTCGTCATGTGGGATGGTAACATCGACTATCATTACGCGTCTGCGGTTAATTCACATAGTCAGATATCTCGTTATGTGTATTGAATTAAATCATAATAAGTTAATATTTGTTTCAGTGAGGCGTGCCAATTATTCTTCCGTTCGTCTCCCTTAAAAATTGTACGTGGTGTCGCCCAGTACATGTATGATGAGACAGGCGAAAGATATCTCGATTGCATCAACAATGTTGCACACGGTAGACATTATTGTTATCTTTTTGTGTGATATGTACAGACACTTAAGGTCAAATTAAATAAATCCTAACCAGATTCCAGCTGGCTGTAAATATCATTGGGTTGATGAAATGATGATAGCCTTAGCTGACTCCACCACTTTCTTTACTGTGCCCAAGAGATTTAAGGGCTACTGTTCCCTTTCATTTAAAATCTTTTGCGATGCCTAATAAGTTTAGTTTAATTGAATGACTTCCTAGATGATTCTTAACTAACATATTTTTAAATGATTCTCCTAACTTCCTCAGTGGCTGATAACATTCTGTAATGGATAGGCGATCTTGTTGATATTTAACGAAAATCGCTAACATATTTCTTTATTTTGCAGTTGGCCATTGTCACCCACATGTGGTGGAAGCTGGCAGAAACCAGATGTCATTAATTTCGACCAACAATCGTTATCTTCATGATGAGCTCGTTATCCTAGCGGAAAGGCTAGTCAAAACCTTGCCGGAACCATTGTCGGTTTGTTTCTTCGTTAACTCGGGCTCGGAGGCCAACGATCTTGCCTTGAGGCTTGCCAGGATTCACACCAAGAACAAGGATGTCATTACCTTAGACCAGTAAGTATTTTTTCTTTTTGAAAACAATCTTTTTTTAACTTTCGGGGATACATCTTGCTAGGGTCAATCGGGACTTGAATAAAGTTTGAACTTATCGGCTTATTTAGCTTTTATGGGACTTTAGAAGATCTTGTATGTAAATTATTCAGTGGTTGAAGGGAAGGGTCACTCTGCAGTCAATAGAATTAAAACTATTGTAAATCAATATTGATACCGATATGCACGGTATCTCCACGAAGGAAAAGATAGTGATCACGTCACCGAACGGTGAAGTAAAACTGCGATGAAGTGAGCAATCTACCCTTTCAATTCTATTAATAAGACTGAATAATTGACACACATAAGACCATTCTAATGTTCAATCAACAATGCTGGATAAGTTTGTAGAATTTTAAAAATCATTTGGCCCACCGAGGCCGTCAATCGTTCAACATAGTTGTCCCCATCGTTCTTTTGTCGTTACTTCGAGCTAGTCGAAGTGTTATTAGGGTGCTACTAGCGCCTGTTTGTTACAGCGCATATCATGGCCATCTAACCTCTATGATTGATGTGTCTCCCTACAAATTTAACCTACCCGGAGGGCCAGAGAAGCCAGAGTGGGTTCATGTGGTAAGTTACACATATTGACTGGGTTGCACACGATCTCGTATTTGCATTAGTTTATAGGACACGCATTATCTTTATTATTATCTCTATGCTATACCTATTTGGATGTTCTTACGTAATAATACTGATAGTTATTAGAGATGATAAAAATAATCTCTCGTACGTCGTAACCTAAAGATAACTGTTATAAAGTGATTCATATATGATCGATGTTTTCTTAAACTGATTATAATTATGACTGGTTAAATTGGTTACAATTAAGTTAATGGCAAAATAAACAATTAAATTATAATGAAATGAAATAAGTTTCGTATTTTTTTAAACATGACAAATTATGAGCAGTACTGTCTGCTATTCCCTTCTTATTTCATTTGCGCACTTCAGTAAAGAGATAACTGCAGCTTTCCATTTCAATTCATAATTGAATACGGCATATTTACAACTGATTACATTGCCTAATCGTATTTAATAACTTTATCCAGGCACCAGTTCCCGATATATACAGAGGAAAGTACACATACCCCAACGACTCTCAAAATGAAGAAGAGTTAGGGAAACTGTACGCCGATGAAATTGGCAAGATCTGTAAAGAGACCAAGCGCAAAACTGGCGGTGTTTGCGCATTCATTGCGGAAAGCCTCCAAAGTTGTGGTGGTCAAATCATTCCACCTGACGGATACCTTAGAAGGGTTTTCCAGTAAGTATTGCATTTTGTCTATGTTTTAATGTTTTTTTTTCGTAATCTAGTTTGCAAGGAGGCGACGAGGACATATCAGCATTAATAGGTTGCATTTAAAATTAGATTTCAATTATTGTTTCTCAATTTGCTATTTACAAGTAGGTACGTAGCAAATTGAGTCAATTTACACAATTGCCCTTTGATAAATATGAGGCTATGGAAAATATTGATTGTTCTTGAGATATTTTTATCTTTTGATTAGCTGAAGCGGCAGCTGACTATTTTGCAAAAATAACTTTTCCTAGTGAAATATTTATGATTAGGTAAGTTACGCAATTTTATTTTCTCAAAATCCTATTCTTTATTTCAGACACATTCGCGAAGCTGACGGTGTGTGCATAGCTGATGAAGTCCAAGTTGGATTCGGCCGTGTGGGCACCCACATGTGGGCATTTGAGACTCAAGATGTTGTGCCCGATATCGTGACTATGGGCAAACCGATGGGTAATGGGCATCCTGTAGCTGCTGTTATTACAACGCCTGAAATTGCTAAGAGCTTCGCTGATACTGGCGTGGAATATTTTAACACGGTAAATATTCAATTTCCTTAAGGTTTTAAAGATGAAGATGCTTTGTTTTTATTAGAATTATCCAAGTGGAAAACAACACAACTGCGTAGAATCGTGATATTCCCATTAGATGTAAATAACAAACGAGTTGTTTGAAACAGAGCATCGTATCTGCGCTAATTATGTGATGCAACACCTGTTTTCAATATCTATTCGCTAAATGTTTGGTAAAACAAGCTGATATGATATAGTTAAAGGTTTATTTATATCCGCTATCAGCTAGTTACGTATTCAACGAGACCTATCTCAGCTATGCTCGTAGATAACCATGTAGGTAGGTACATCATTGTACCAATATACAGAGACATCGCTGTTATCTGTACTGTGCCGAAACATTGTATCCAAAATTCAGGATTCTCTCAAAACCATCTCACAATGTCTACTTATAAAGGAGCTTATTATAACTCTCCTTATTTAACATAATACTCCAACCTTCCTAAAACAACTGTTATATCTTTACAGTACGGTGGCAACCCTGTCTCCTGCGCAATCGCCAACGCAGTTCTCGACGTGATCGAAGAAGAGCGTCTGATGGAGCGAGCCAACCGTGTCGGCAACCACCTACTGAACCGCTGTCAACAGCTGAAGCATAAGCACAGCTTGATTGGCGACGTGCGGGGGAGGGGCCTGTTCGTAGGAGTAGAACTGGTGACTGACAGGGATACTAGGACGCCAGCTACGGCAGAAGCTAAGCATGTCGTTAATAGGTACGTAACAAAAATTAATTACAACCACAGCACATTCACAAGTTATTATGGCTTGTGACTGAGATTGTAACATTTTTTTTGTTTCTATGACAGTCAAAAGTGCGATTATTTAATAGTGAGAATTAGAAGGACGAAATTTAGGCCCATGCACGATGAAAGGAATTGAGTGAGGCCTTAAGCCGGCAAAACTCATACAAACATACATAAACTCATGTCTTTCTTTCAAGAAGTAGGTAACTGCAGAGCGCCACCTGTTACTTACGTATTTCTTACGCCAAAAAATCGTAAAGGGAGCGAGACAGAATGTTGGCACTATGATATAATTAATGCCATATGCATTAAGTCCGCCTATGTACCTAAAAAAAGTAAATATAATGAATTTTATTCTGCACTTTTACAGGATGAGGGAGGAGAAAATTCTCATAAGCCGCGATGGACCTGATAGCAACGTGTTGAAATTTAAACCACCCATGGTGTTCTCCACACAAGACGCTGATCGGCTGATCGAAACGTTAGACAGAGTTTTAGACGAGCTAGACGGAACAAGAACGCCCGTCACAAACATCAAATTACAGGTAAAGTAACCATAATTATCTAGATTACCTTAAATGAATCTCCTTCGTGTGGAAAGTCGGTAATAAGGTTTTTGCTGTTACAACTATCCATTTAAAGATTTTGGCCTTGAGGTATCTCTTTTCTGTGCCTAAAGGATCGCAATCGAAAGACGCTAATAGGAATACCGCCCATTTTATTTTAACTAAACTCAAAAGCTGTTTGAATGGCAGTATCGTAAATTTAACCACTAAATTAGCTGAAAAACATATTTTAAAATTATTTTTTTTCTGCAACATTAATTTATTGCAATTACTCATAATTTTTAATATGGCAAGACTAGATAAATTAGCAATTAACTCAATGTTTTACTATTTATTTACAGGTTCTAGTAACCCCAATTGATGAAGCTAAAAATGAAGCAGCTTTAAATACCACCGTTAAGCAGAGCATTAAGAGTTTGTGACCAGAATAATAATTTGTTATGTAAAATAATAAGTATTAATCGAATATTAAGGCTGTACATATAGATAGATTTATTTAGGCTAATTTTGCTATAGGAACATTAAATATAAGGAGCAATGTAATATTTTTTAGGAAATAAATATACAAAAGCTTTTGTTTAATAACTAGATTTTTTATTTTCTGTCACTGACAAACTAGAACAAATGATTATAAAAAAAAAACACTTAAATGGTCATCTGTCACTAGTTTGTATAGGAATAACCAAACATGAATTAACAGAATAATATAACATAATACAAAGAGGCTTCTCAACTCAATCAATATTACCATAGCACAAAATATATGAACAAAAAAGTAAGAAAAAAAAACTAAATTAGTTTCAAGAGTATTCACTTTTTTGGAATTAGCACAAATGTTTAGGTTTCAGAAGGAGTATTGTCATAATCAACATTTTTGTACAACATGTGATAATTCTCCATAGTTACAAGCTGAATTGGTTTATAGCATTGTATGTTTATTTTGATATCTTGCATCATTTGGTATTGTTCAGAACCAGGTGCGAAAATACATTGTTTATAATTGGCAGTGTGCTCACCACTACAGTTAGCACATTTTGGTGGTTCCTTCTCAGAAATCTTGTCACACTTTTTGGTCAAATGCTCTCCAGCACATTTCACACACTTGACATTTCCATGGCAGTAACGCTGAGAGTGACCCCATTTTTGACAGCGGTAACATTGTCTTGGTTTAGTAACAGGAGGCTCCAACTTTACATTGTGTTCTAATATCTGTGTTACTTTTAAAATAGCTTTTCCTTCTTCATCATAAGGTACTACAGCAAGAACTAGCATTGTATTGTCTTTTCTCTCTTCATTAGTATGCATTTTATGCACTCTTATTACAGGAATAGAAACTGTTTTCAAAACCTCTTTGATTTGATTCAATTCTGTTTCTTTAGGTATTCCTCTGATAACCACTTTCATTTTCCTCTTTGAAGGATTTCCAAAAGTGTGAAAAGGTAATTGTTTTTTTTCCAAATATTTTATCATGTGTTTATGATCATTGTTGCTTTCACAAGTTATTTTAGTGTAATTTTTACCAAGGTGTGGTTGATAAAATTTAATTCCCATATTTAATACTTTTTTGACATGTTGTTCAAAGTCTACTGGTTTATGTAAGAAAATAGGTGGAATTTTTAATTTTAGTTTTGGCCATTTTGCGAGTAATTCTGGATTAATATCTTTTTCTAAAATAATGTTACCTGGAGCTAGCGGTGGAGCAGGATTTGGCTCATCTGAAACATGGCATTGTTTCTTTAGTCCATTTGCAAGGTTTGCAATCTTAACTTTTTGCTTTTGTTTTCTTGTCATGTTTGTGTCTTGAACTGAAAAACAATAGTTTTTGCTACTATTAGTTAATTGAATAGGTAGTAAAAATCGCAGTTAATAATCAAGTTCCAATCAGAATATTGAATCACATAATAGAATAGACTTACATTTTTAAATGCAGTTAAACCGGTAACACGTTATATTTCACGTTATAATAAGGTTAATACGGTATGGAAACTATATCAATCCAGTAAACTACCGGCCACCCGCCAAATTCTAACTTTATTTTGAAGTCTTATTTTTGGTTGCCAACCGTAAAAAGAAATCCCTCTTACATTTTATTATACGCTGGGATGTGTGTTTAACATCTAACGCGAATTGAAATATTTACAGTATTTAAAATTATAATATTTAAAATTTAAAGATGTGAAATAATAATTTTAGTAGAAATCGATAATTCTTAATTTTATTAAGAATACTTTGAGGACGGTGTTTTTCATTTGTTATTTTATGGCTTTAAAAAAAGGGAAAGATAACTTGGTCCTGGGAAAACTTAAAGTGGTTGAGTGATACTAGAAACACGTTTTTAACAGATGATATTTGGGACTGTTGGTGATGCAAAATGTTCGAATGGCCATATTTTCAAAATCTCGTCCATAAGTGTACCAAGTTGAAATTGTTCTTCACTTAGAGTTTAATAGGTAACTTATATTCTTGGTATCCTCATCGAGACATTTTGTCATTCTTCTGGAAGCGCCAGAGTAGTCCGCGAAATTCAACTTTTCTTACCTACTTTTTTACTGTTGGGAGTCACAATACACAGTAGTCTGTGGCGTAGTGTACTGTATCACCTTTTGCGTTAGACGTCAGGAAGGTGCTGTTAGACATTTGTAAAATTGACCGTGAAAATTGTTAAAAAAAAAGTTATAGCGGCGCTGACGTTAGTTCCGACTTTGGCCACGCACCGAGAGAACCATGACACACTATAATGTAATTTTGCCACATCCTGTCTCGCTAATGTTTAAAATTAAACTTGTCAACCAGCAAAGTAAATCCTGACTAATATTATAAAAGCGAAAGTGAGTTTGTTACGTCTTCACGCCTAAATGGCCAAACCGATTTTGATGAATTTTTGGTACTTACCTACAGAGATAGTTAGGTTAGGCGGACATAGACAAAAAAAGTGAGAAAAGGGGGAGAAAGAGGGAAGAAAAGGGGAGAGAAAGATATATTTTTTGCGTTATCCCAAAGTAACTGTGCCACGCGGACGAAGTCGCGGGCGGTGTAAACAAATTTCGATAAACGCACAGATAATTTCTACAAACAAACTTTCATTATTATACTAGCTTCCGCCCGCGACTTCGTCCGCGTTAGATTATTTTGTATTACGTATACCTTTAGGCATTTCTTTGTACTACATTACTCTCGTAGCCCTATCCGGAATCATGAGATAGGTAGTAGATAGCAAACTGTTATTTACACATTCAGCCTATTCTTTTGTTTGTTCTCGCTAGGCTGGGCACTAGAAGAAGCGCAAGGGTAAATAACAGTGGATATCCAGGTTCCGTGCTTATCGCTTGTTGATCCGTGGATGGGTGACCACCTAATAGGTACTTCCCAAGTTTCCTTGTTGCCTCACTTGATTCCGGCTGTCAATTACTGTTAGACCTTTAACAGTCGTTACAGGTAGTCAGTGGCCCGGCCGAAAGTCACAATCAGTCTTAACGTGAAAAAATGGTATTCAGCAACATCCGGTTAGACTAGAAAGCGATTTCATTCCATATTTGGGAAAATGTTAGGCAGAAAATGACTGGGCTAGGCGTTAGAATTCGCCTCAACGGTCTCAATTCACTTCAAAGGTGTGCGGTGCGACCATATGGATTTATACATGTCATTAGGTAATCAGTGCAGTAATACTTTTAGAGAAGTAAGTAGTATTGAAATAAATTCCAGGAAGGTTCATGATAGATACCTACCAGCCTAGGCCTAACTACAAATGAATCAGGTTAAGCTGTTCAGTCGACACGAGCGAAAAAGAAACAAAAGATTTAATTACTAATTCTCAAAGCTAACCAAAGCTCTAACCACTGAACAAAGACCCAAACTACGTAAGATAAAAGCTTTAGATTCAGATCACATAGAACAAGTACCTATCTATATATTATGAGTGCGACACGAACAAGAAACATTCCCTGTCGCATGCCTATTTCCGACGAACGAGCTTTTGCGATTGCCAAATCTACGATTCCGTAGACGGTTCTAAAGCATATTTATTTTATAAGCGAACAAAAACATAAATCACAAAATCTTCCGCTCCAAATATTGTCAATGCCGTGTAGTCTTTCCGACAAAGAAATCAGACCTTTCCAACTGTCTTTATCATTGAGCCATCTATTGAACAAACCGACTTTACTGGCTCTATAAAAAATATACAATAACTTTCGACGTAGAATGTACTGTGGCGGGCACATGTTTTTGCTTACGGTGCAGTAAGAGTAATGCTCGTTTTGATTTTTATGAGAACGTTACATTAGGTTTTGTGATAGCATGTTTGAGTAAGTATTGTGTTTTGATGTACCAGAATAAAATAATAAGTGCTGTATTACGTTTTCTATAGGCACCCCTACATACTTAAGCATCGTCCTATAAAAAGGTGTTCACTACATGAATGATTATTTATCGGAGCTATCGGGTTTGATTTCAATGGTAACGCAATTTTTTTTGCACCCAATAATCTTCATATTTATCAAACTATACTATTTATAACTTCTGTTGTGAACAATTTCCTGTGTGCCTAATTCACAAAATCTGCGGGGTTGTCGAATTCTTATTTTTTATTGTATTACCATGAATAAAAATAAATAGTGTTATCAGTGCCGATATTATACAAAGAACCCATAGCCGTATTCTTTATGTTTGGTCCAATATTTTTTATGTTACAACCAAGACGAGGCGCAGCCGGCCCAAGCACGTGCGCAAACTTGCCACCGACCGTTACATCAATCTTGTCTACCTTGGTATGTTTTGTGCAAGCTTTTCTTGTACGAAATCTTTAAAATTCCATTCTTAGTCCCCTTGCTTTTGAATAAAAAATGTTTGTGCTCGTTGTGTCGGTTACGACGTTATGACACCGATAGTTCGGCACCTTTTGTAGACAATGAAGGCATTCAACGTCTGGACAATGCGAGAGGATCCCGTGCTGCAGCGATTAGCCGGATTTATTTAACGGTTGTGATCTCAAGGATGACCTCGCAGATATCGAGGCGTAGGTACCTAAGAAGAAGTTTCCGTATATTAACGTGCGAAGGGTTGGGGTGATCATGGGATAACGTTGGCGTTTGTGTGGCGGTTTCTTTTATTTTTGTTAACTGTCGTTGTAACTTTGAGATACATGCAAAGTTTGAATACATTATACCGGTCTTCTTTTCATGTAGATCTTGGTGCACAAGGTCAGCTAAACTGTTCCCATCGTAGCACAGTTTATTTATCTTTTGTAAGAGAAACTGTATACTTACCACTTACCTATCTATATAGCTATATAGGTAACCGGTTTAACGGACATAATTAAATTAACAAAATAATACGTAACTAATAAATGAGTTTTGTAATGTGAGTTAATCACATTGTTATAATAAATTAGCTAATTACCAATGACATCCTGTGACTCCCTTTCACATTACATGAAATGTATAATTGAACAAACTCGCGATCTAAAGTCGCGAACTTTAATTCTATTCGTGTGAGTTTCAAAACATTCGTATACTTACTTATTATAAAGTGATAGGGGACCAATTATGTTGGGAAACGATTAACGAAAGTGGTTTGGCACGCGCGCCACCCGCATGTGACATGCGATGGCACATGTCGGGTGGCGTCATCCTATCTCGCGGCTCGCCTACACAGTACACTTCCTAAAATCAAAGCTGTGTAGCACCTCGTAGCATCGTAGCACCATCGTAGCAACCTGTAACACGCCGCCTGAAACCTAACAAGATGGATCTAAATTGAATAATATATAGGTTAGCGTTTGTTGTACCTGGAACTGCTCGTGTTCTGTTTTGCTGCAGTTGAACCTTGGAATGATTGGTATTTATAAAAGCAATTATGAAAGGAGTATTCAGCTTAAATTAGGATTACATTAAAATATAAGTACACGAAGTTGTAAGCTTCGGATCGATATCTTTTATGAATTAAAAAACGTGTGAATTCTCCAACAAAACTTTATTGTCAGTGACAAATTCTGTGGGTATGCGGGCGGCACACGTCCACTCTATACCTACATTGACATTTGATTAATATTTCTATTGTGATTGAATTGCAGAAATAAAGTTCATAAAGAAGGGCTTTAATGTTACAGTAAGTGATACCAACACACATATATCGAAAATGGAAGCATTTACGGCAGGTGACGGACGCTCTTGAGAAAATCCTTTTTGTATTAATAGATAAATCTCTCCGTCATCGGCCCTCGGTTTGCAAGTAATGACACTATCAGTATCTAATTCAAGTAACCGAGCATTCGTCACACTTTACGGCAGGGGATCTCAATGATATAGGTATCAGAAGGATTGTCAATCATCCTGCAGAGATCCCGGGAAGTAGTTGCAGCGAAGGACCGGATGACAGACACCTCGACCGTTCCCGGCTGACATATTGCTTTAAACGCCCGTCGCGATCCCCAACATTTATATTCCAGTCCCGAACTCTCGATCCCAGATAATGCTTTTACAATAACGATCTGGAGATGACGACGAATTCGATTTCAATACTGAACACCGTCCTACAGACACCTATTTATTATGATAATTTACGTTAGAAATTCTTAAATTAGAATTTGAAATAGATGTGAAATAGTTTAAAAAGCTTTGAATACAATAGGATATTAATTATGTAACGTTTGAACTCAGTGATCTGTTCGTCGATAGGAAATTCACATTTGAAATAAGGTAGACAATAAAAGAACTAAGAAAAATGCTGCGAATTTGAATAAAACGGAAGCATTTTAAATAATGTAGGTAATTAAAAAAAGATTGTTAAACCAAGAATGTCCGCCGTGATACATCGGCATTGCGCATTGTTGGGAAAAGCAGCAACGGAATCGTTTTTGCTCAAAATGCAGCGCCGAAATCATGCAATTTTATTCGAATCGTTGCCAGGTGGTTGAATAAAAGCATATTTTAGATACACCTTGCGGTTTCGCTGTGCTTTCCCACGAAATCGGCACGGCTACAAACTCCTTCGTTAGGGGCCCGACCGACTATCAATAAAGTAGATTCAAAAGTACCTACGAGAGAAACTAATGAAAACATTTAGCTGCACTTTGGCCTTGTCGCTGCAGATTTATGTTTTAATTGTGCCGTGAGAATTGAAACTAAAATCGGAATTAATTCTATTATAATAACTGCGTACTTTGTGGAAAGTTAAATGTAATTTGTATTTCTGTAAGAATGGCAAGTTTGCATTGCAATGCTTAATAAAATGGTTTGGGGAAGGGATGTGTTTATTTTATTCCGTGCTGTTTTTGTTACTATTTCTTGAGGGTATTATTAAATATTTAGTAGGTAAGGTACCTACTTAAACTAATGGCAACCCACACTACGTTGGTTACCCATGTTCTTAGAAAAGGAATCTAGAATAGTTAATACGAATTTTGTTTATAGGTACATATTATGAGATGAATGTTTATCTGCTTATTTTATGTACAATAATTTATTTTATGAGTGGTCAATACTTCTTAGAGCGTATTTTAGTCAACGTCCTATTATTCCGTTATTATTGAAAATAAAGACTAAAGACAAACGGGAACGTAATAAAATTAAATAAAAGCTCGAGAAGCAATTTCTAAGGTTACGCATCATAATTTTCAGAAGCGAACTTTTTTACTCATGAATATGTAATAAATAAGTATTTCTATTACGGCAGTTCTGTCTCCTAAAACATCTGGCGCTTATTCGCGTGTGATAATGGATGGCGTGTCCCAAAATTTCGTATCAAATAGTTAACGGCCACCGACCTCTATATAATACGGGGCTATGGGGATATCTCAAGAATAGTACGTCTCAATATGCAATAAAATCGGGAAACGTATGCGACCTCAGATCCGAGAGGATTTTTCGAGAGCACACCTGAACTAGATTACTGTATCCGCGCTATAAAAAACCTACGTTCAATCGGGCGCACGGAATAAGGGCGAATTTGAAAAGGACTCCAGGGTTATTCCGCAGCGGTACATATATCAAACAGGGGAGTGTACGACGTAGCGAGTTGTTTGACTCACATAAACAGTTTTACATGGGACCTCGGTGATAAAGGAAACCCGTTTACTAGTATTCACATTGACGGTGGAATGACTTCCTTGTAAAGTCTTGAGCAGTCCATCAGATCATGTCAATCAATTGTTGCTGTTGTTAAGATCTTGGTGTTCGTAATGTATGAGTTCGGGTATAGTTTCTGCACTCTTTTTTTTGTCACACCTGCTTGAACTGAATTGCTTTTGATATTTTCTTGGACACAGCTGTGCCTTTGTTAAGTTACATATACGCAGTTTAATTTAGTTTTGAACTGATTCTAATTACGACCTTACCTACTTAGTTTTTATGTTCAAAGTCAGTTAGGTACCTACACTACGCAGTTTATGTCCTTCAAGGCACGGATTATTTTTCTTTCTGTTTATTCTATTGAAAAGTCACCGCCGCGCTAAGCACGAAGGTGTGTTTACGCACGAATAAAACGAGCGCATTTGGACCGATTCTTTTATTTCCGGAACACTTGCACGAGTGTAAAACAAAAACACCTCGTAATATTGAAGAATGCTAAGAGTGCGACAGGGTTGTGCTATAATAACGTATTACATGTATTTAGTCCTTTGCATGTGATGGCATCGCGTAATAAAGTTGGCCCGGCTGCGTTCTGGGCGCTTAATATTAAAAGCTTAAAGCTCACCTCACATCCTTGCCTATACTTTACATAGG
This sequence comes from Ochropleura plecta, assembly GCA_905475445.1. Classification (NCBI taxonomy): domain Eukaryota; kingdom Metazoa; phylum Arthropoda; class Insecta; order Lepidoptera; family Noctuidae; genus Ochropleura; species Ochropleura plecta. The sequence continues at coordinate 10,186,022 of FR997731.1, read as the reverse complement.
TATGTCCTTTGCAATCTTTCCGTTGTTGCCACGACCTGAATTCGCTTTTGTCCCATATGAAAAGAACGGGGGCCAGAAAGCGAGTGTGTGCGTAAATAATTGAGGAGAGGCGCTCCGCCTTGTGAGAAGATGTATTAAACAAAACTCATTGGGAAGTGCGCCACGCTGCTTGCACGGGTTCGCTTCACCACCTAAAGTTACGTATTCAAGCAGGGCAACTTCCCTTTGTTAAGGACTGTGCTAGTGTGAAAGTTTCCTTAAACGAAGTTAGTACTTGCTTGCTTGATCAACTTTCTATTCATCGAATATTTAAACGTCTTCAAATATAAGAGAAAGACATAAAAAGATTCGCATTAATCAATTTTGAATTTTATTATTCCCGCCAAACACCGGGATCTGTTTTCGGAAAGGATTTGGCAGTGAAGCGGGTTATGATAATCGGCTGCCACCATTCCCGAAGTTCCCGTGTCCCCGTCTTAGATAAATCCTACCAATCTCCTACATAAAACTTTGTAAGATATACGGTCATGAAATATTATATTATATTATGATCTTGAACACGTAGAGCAATTCGAAAGATTAAGGGTGGATTTCAACAGGTCCTATAAAATCTTCATTTCCGTGTTTTTTTTCAACTTAAGTTTTTTTTAAAAAAAAACGCTTTTATTAAAGTTTTTGATAATGTATATATTCTGGCTTAATATCTAGCAGATAACTTAAAAAAACTAGCGACATATCAGGATTAAAAATTTCGTGCCACGGCGATGAAACATGCGTGCACGGCAATGAAACAAGCGTCCACGGCAATGAAAGAACTGTGCCATGGCAATGAAAGAATCAATCCACGGAAATTAAAAAATATTTTATTTAATGAGATAGACAGATAGATAGATTAAAAATGACTGTTTATAAGAGGTCTTGATTCCAACACTTGTATGGTAGTAAAATTTGGGTAAGAAGATATTACAAAAAAATAATGAGAGTGCAATAAGTAAACAAAGACTGTTGAATTACACTCGCAACACTACTTAGAGACTTTAATACTACAGTCTTTCTTTTCTTATACATACTCCCATTCTTCCTTTTGTAATATCTATCCAAATCTTACTCCCATACACAATCTGTCTGTGTTTGCCTTTCCCTCTCGGAGACAGGCATGATCAGATATATTTTTGCACTTGACAAAACAAAATAGCTTCTTCATAAAACGTATATTGTGATCTGTAGCAAGTAAGATGCATTTTCAAAATAACAGATACTAAAACACAATCATCTAGATACTCTTAAAACTTTTGACGTCGCTTTTGTTCTGCCAATCTTTTCCTCTCCTTTCTCTCCTCTTCAGATAATTTTGGTTTAGGCATCCTAAAAATAAACAATCCATTATTAAAATCAGACTGTAGTATGTGAGGGTGCTTGCGTGTGTGTATATACGTGTAATATAGTACCAAATGTTACATCATTTTGTAAGGTTAACATGAAAACATCTTTTTGTAGTTGACTGTACAGTAAAAAACTCATCCAGTCTAAAGAGAGACCAGAGAGAGAGAATCTAGAGTTAACTTAACGAGTTTTGTACTGTCAGTAATCGGTATTACAAAAGATGTTTTCTTTGCCTAACCATACCATGGCGATGAAAACGCAAGTCACGGAAATGAAATACCTGGCCACGGCAATGAAACTAAATTGTTTTACAAGGCATGGCAATGAATTTTTTTTCATTGCCATGTCTTTTTTTTCATTGCCATAGCAAATTTCGGCCACGGAAACCACGGCAATGAAAGCACGGCGATGAAAACCAAGGCAAAAAATATAAATAACAAAAAATCTATTAACTATTGGAAGAAATAAACACTTCACAAATTAACATATGAGAAATGGTGTTCTATCGAATGCTTACTCATGAAGACAAACTTATTCAAATATAAGTTATACCTGTACACGGCGATGAAAGAAAAAATGTCCAGTAACATAAAAATTTTATACTTACATTTATTGCGCGAAAACGCAGGCACGTGTGTACGTCCTTCCACGTTGAGCACTAAGGCAGCACTAATATGCAACGTTAAGCATACCGGGAGGAGGGACACAAGTCGTAGGTAAAACAATATCCTTGAACATGATTAGGACACGGCGATGAACGGTAGTTCTGGGACAAATGATTTTTTATTAAACATGCGTTGTATTGTTTAAATATTTGAATAAATGTATTCCGTAACAATACTTTAACTATTCATGTATTAAATACAACTAGGTTTTAATATAAATAACCAATAGATTTTTATCAATGAGGAATAATACACAACAAGGTGAAGTGTGGACAAACACGGCAATGAAACATTTCGAGGTTTAATTAATTTTTTTGGAGTATCTATTAATCCAATTAAATAAAATATTTAGTGCTACACATAGAATACTACTTCACCTAACCGGAAAAAAATGTGAGAACATTATAACTATGTTTTTTAGTACCGATTTCATTGATGCCACGCAATTTTTGGCCCCGGGAAATTCACTCTTAAACGATAACAAACTTACTAATCGTTTTAATAGATTTTTCGTTTGTTCAAAGTTTATTATGAAAAGAAAAGCATCTATGTAGGTTTAGCTAAGTATTTAAAATATTTCAGGATTATTTTTTTACTTCGTGGTGTAGATATACATTCCGACCTATTTAATCATAGGTAATTTTAAAATAGATTGTTGTACCTATATCATTGATGGCAATATCTCGTTGTTTTACGGTGAAGTTATAAAATTTGATTATTCTCATCACAAAAAAAAAGCATTTTCTTGCAAGCCTTTCCAGGTATAGTCAATCGAGACAGGGAACTTAAGAAAATTCCTCAAAGCAAATTTTTATTTAGCACATCCTTACTAATATTATAAAAGCGAAAGTGAGTTTGTTTGTTTGTTACGTCTTCACGCCTAAATGGCTAAACCGATTTTGATGAATTTTGGTACAGAGATAGTTGGGACCCTGGAGACGGACATAGGTATGTTTATTACGAACACATAGATATGAGGGAGAAAGAGAAAAGAAAAGGGAAAACTTAGCATTGCTATTATAATAAATAAGGCGCAAGGGCAAAAACTACAGGTAGCAGGTACCTGTAAATCAGGAAAGGGGAACTATGTTCCCCCGAATTTAACGCGAGCGAAGCCGCGGGTAAAAGCTAGTAAATATATAATACTAAAATACATAAGCCCACATTTGTATCACTTTGCTCTAGAATCTTTTCCCAACAGTAAAAGTTTTCAAGTCGACGAAATATTGTAGAATTTACTGTGCTGACTATGAAATATGATGTGACTGTGTTTATACATTTTATTTATTATGTACTATATTCTGTATAATTTGTCTAGTATTTTGTTCGATATTTTTATATATTTAAGTGCTATTCTTATAGGCCTTAACAGTCAGGCACTAAAATGAATCCAAAATTTATTTTAAGTTACGAGACGTAGTTCTGTATTTTTTATGCGACATAAGACCGATAGTCTCTTGTTACATTTCCTTAGCTTCATACATCCACTTTGTCATCGTCTGCCGTGTATCTTAAGCACATATTAGACCAGAAGCTGACTGAAATATCAACGTCGATTTCTCGCTGAATAATTTCAGTTTAGGTTGATGCCATCTTAATGCTAATTATACCAAAGGAGACGATAATTTCATGGTTAAGAATTTGAGACTAAGATATTAGGTTCGATTGGCTTGCTCTAGGAGTCAGCGCGATATTTTGCATTCAGCTTTTATTGTATTATTGTTTTTTTTTAAGTAATAATCATTTATTTATAAAACAGCGGAACAAACAGTCATGTTCATTATTTTATGGAGTCATTAAAAATTTGTCTATTGTCTAGAAATTTTAATTATAAACATAGAAAGACTCTACATAGGGTTTTCCAAATACGTCAATGGGTTCCCAATTAACATTTTCCCGTTAAAGACTTTACCAATAATGTCATTCTGACGATACCGATATAATTATGATATAACGAACTAAACTATTAGCATATACATTAATTGCAATAAGATTAACCTAAGCCGCAATTGTTAATTAATCGTTAATGTATTCTAAGACGTAATTACTATTAATAGTAACAAGTTTTGGAAGTAATGTTAACGATTTAATATTAATGACTGTTAACAGTGGATTATTAGAGAGCTAAACTTACTTAAGTAAGTTGGTTTCCCTTTAACTTTATGAGAGCTTGGTTAGTCTGGAGAGTAAAGGGATTAAGCTTGTGAAAATTTCAAGAATTAAGCTCAAATTAAATATTGCGGAATTGTTTAGTCATTACTTTGATAAATGATAATTACTGGTTTAATTATTGGTCTTACATTAATCTCGTCTTTAAAAACCAGTTATCAGTTTTAATCCGCATTCTGTAAATATTACGTTTTTCACGACTATGTCGAAAATAACACTGCAAATACGAAAACGTTCCGCTCGCCCATATAAATAGCTAAACAAAAATCACGCACACAAAAGATGGTAAACAAGAGGAATAATAAATGCACGAAGGTATTACAAATTGAGCCCGAGTTGGAACTCATTGTCTTTGTAGCCCACGTGCATTTCCCCCGAGGTGGACGTCCGCCTTCTGTAACCGGACCTTACATGCGCATTTATAGCTAAAACATATGCAACGACTGGACAAAGACCACTCCTTTTGTTATGACTTCAATAAATTGGAACGTAGAGCCACTTTGTTGGGACGAAGGGTTGAAGACGGTTCTCATCTCGAAATGAGAACAAGTTCATGTTAAAGATTCTGTCTTTAGATGTAGCTTTTGAAATAACTGTTTTTAATTGGATGGTGGGAAGTCGATCTACAAAAGCTCGAAAAAAAAACAAACGCGACTGGACGACTGATCGTCCTATTATTAATGTTAATTCATGAGTAAACTATGTACATTTTCCAAAGCTTCCGTTTTTCTAGAAAATAAAGGCGAACCTTCGCGTAAAATTAGACTTTTTTACACTTAACACTCCTTTAACATAAAAAAACGTTTCTGAAGTTTCTTTAACGACTCCCAAGATGGACATAACAGAAAATTAAGTATTACCAAGTCCTGTATATTTACCGTTACTGTCCAAAAGGTGAGGTGAAGGAAGTACCTATGAATGCTGGACGTAGGAAGGTAGATATAGCCAATAGAGTATCGGCAAGCAGAATGCTAGGAAAATAATTCCCAGTGGAAACATTGCAAATAGACGGCATACGGCATAAACCGAGTGCATAGCCACAGTTCGATTGGTTCGGGGAAGAGAGGACATGTTCGTCCGCAGACAAATAAGGGAAAATTTATACTGGGTCGCATTTTCACGGCGGGTTTTGAGTAAAAGTTTGTACGTTTTAGCAAAGTGGATCTTGGTCGGGAAAATGTTGGAATAAAGGATCGAAATTAATTTGTACCTGCAAAATTAATACTTTTGCATTTACTTTTTACTTGGAATCGCATAGTTTCTAACTGATTTAATTATATAGGTATTACTAGCAGGCGCCCGCGGCTTCGCCCGCGTGATATAAAAAAAAGTATCCTATGTTTTATTCCAGACCATAATCTACCTCTGTGCCAAATTTCATCAAGATCGGTTCAGCCGTTTTGATGTGAAAGAGTAACAAACATCCATCCATCCTTACAAACATTCGCATTTATAATATTAGTAGTAGGTATAGGAAGTAGAAAGTAGAATATAAAGACACGCACTTCCTCTCGATAAACATCATAAAAGCCAACAAAGGATTTTTTATTAAGATGAGTAGCCGCTTCCTGTTTTGCCAACAACATACTGTGAACAACGGAAAATTGGTCCACGTATTTTCTCAATTTTTGAAGAATGGTGAGGTAGTTGTATTTTCAGTAAAGGATATTAAAAACTTGATTAAACTACTAAGGTTGAAAGTCTCTATACCTATACGGTTAAAGTTTCAAATAGGGTTCAATATATCTAGTATTATTATATTACCTACGCACATTGCAATAACATTTTTATAACAGAGCTTTTCCACCTGCATCGATTGATAAAAAGCTTAACACTCATTATTTAATATCATTGTCGGTTGGCAAAAGAACATAAATATTTAGTGTTCAGTTTTGTCCAATCGTTGTGGTTTGTGTTGTGTATTCATAATTATGAAAATTATGTATCGAAACTGATTTAAAATATTAGCTTCTAGAGGAATTAGGAAAAAAAACTGTTTACTCTATGACAAGATGATGATGAAAAGATGGCCTTAAATTGCCAGTTTGGCAAAAACAAAATAGGATATAAAATAATAATATGAATTACTTTGCTATTCGTAAAAGGGTTATAAAGTGACAACTCATAATATTAACTGCGTTTGCGACCATTTTAAGAAATATAGCGAGATTCATATTATTAGATATCCTAATAATCTTCTACTAAAACGGCAATTTTAGGCGAAAACCTCGACATAGACAACTTAATTTGGACCAGCAATTTAATTTCCAAATAGTTTAAATCCGTCATGTATTCGTAACATTTGTGTAACAATCGTCATAATATCGGGTATTTTGGCATGTGGTATGTAACATGCGTTGCCGTAGTGCAGTTACGTGTTAGTATTTGTGCAAGCGTGAGAAAGCTTCACGGTATTGCGGGTGGATAACGTGCACCTGGTCGCTTCCGCAAGGATATCGATTTGTATCCTATCCACCTTTAATAGATATGAAGTGAAACGGATCTGGCGGGTTGAGATGCTAGTTATTATCTATAGTCAAAGAGTAACTGGCATGAGTCGTAATGGGAACAGTACAACGGTGTTTGAGTGTATGTACGAACCAGAATGAAAATGAAACTTTTATGGATTTGCAAACAGAACCATTTTCACACATAATAAAACTGAGTGTGTATTACATTACTAACTTCTGAATAAGACACCTCCCTAGAAGAAATCATATCTCCCCCTCTAAGCCAGTCTGGGCCATAAGCTTACAACTTACGAAGTCCGTTTAGAAGTTTTTGGGCACTGCCGAGATATAATATTAAATAACAAAATAAAAGATCTCCAAAGTGTCGATCCAAATACTTTTCAAAATATCTTTGCGTTACAGACCCAACTACTTAGAGGGGTGTTTTTCTAAGTCTAGCGTCCGAGTCTGATTAATCGTTCAGATTAAAGTCTTTAAGCGACCGACACTTAAATTAATTACATGACAGACTAAACGAAAATTCTTGATACAGAAATTGTATTCCTTAATTACGTTACGGAGCGATTCATAGCCGTCACGAAGTTCCTATATAAAGTTTTATGTCCAACAAACGAAACAGGCGACGCAAATACTGCAGTTATTTCCGCACAAAAGTCAAGTATTTTTAAGTTGGTATGCACAAGTTAAAGTCAAAGAATCATTGCATTCCCCACCCTTTTTACCTAATAAAATAAAGGCCTCATTATATTAAGCAAAGCACGTTCTCCGGTATCGCTGAAAAGATCTTTTGTTCGGCAGCAAAACACTTGGGGGCGAGTCAATCGTAGCGCTAGGCCCGCTAAGCTTTGTGCCAGACTGCAAATTAATGACTAGCAAGTACCGAGTCGCGTACGCAGTCTTAAGTTTCACCTCTCTTGTTTACACCCTATTTGATTTTTGTAGGCTTTCATTTGCTCGTAATTATAATGTAGAATTGATGGTTCCGAACCCCAGCTTTGATTTTGATGCTAGTAAATACTGTAGTAAAATACTCTGAAGAGTTTTCAAGCACCGTTGGCGTAGTTTATAAACTTTGTGTGAAAACGTTTCATACTATGTTAAAGTTGCGATAGCACTACCTAGTCACAATGTAAAAGTAGGAGCTTTTAGGAAAACAGCTATTAATTTATAGAACAAAATGTTTAACTTTGAGTTAACTTTTGATAAATAATTTGTATTTAAGAGACATACTTTAAAACAATTTATTTGAGTTTTCGCAAACCCGCAGAATCTACATAGTATTTTTTAAACTATAAAAGTGTTTAAAGTTTCTCTTTTTTAACCGGCTTTAAAAAAAGAGGAAGTTCTCAATTCAATGTTCCTTGCACGATTTCTCCGTTAATTTAGGGCCGATTTTCAAAAAACTTTTTTTAATTGAAAGGGCAAAAAAAGCGCCGGAAGTGACTTGACTTCCGGAAATAAATATATTTTCAACTTTTTACTTTTTTTATTGTAAAAATGTTTAATGAAGTATGTAGAAGCAGTCTGGAAAGTAGACCGACACAGATATAAATACATTTCTTTTACTAGTAATTAATATTTAATTGCTTTCCAACTGTAATGCGGAAATAAAATCTTACTAAAACTTCTGAGGTGTTCTCAGTTTTTGAAAATATTTAAATCGACAAGAGCTTCGGTAATACGTCTCGCGATTTAAGCAATATTGCTGAAGCGGGTGTTGTACAGCATTAGCTAACATGTTATGTAGAGACCTGAACTTTGTCGATTAGCTCTGAATATTGCAAGTGTGCAGCCTGAATCAACAGGGTGGCATTATATGCAACCTAATTACTGTTAACTTAATTAGTATTAGGAAAGAATCTTACCTACACAGTAACGGCAAATTCTGACGCTGTAGCCGTTAATTCTAGAACTATTTTGCATAACAATACTTTGAACCGTGTGAAAGTATATAAACCAACCCTCTTATAAAATCGTGTGATTATCGTCGACAATAATTCAATTTCAGTTACGATTACACAAGTTCCCACCGGGCAGGATTTCTCCCCTAAAGTACAGGTAAAAGATAGTAGGTAAGACGTTTGAGGGGACCAAATCAATGCGTATAAAGAATAGGGAGCCATTGTGTGCGCTTACGCAAGGAGCCCACGTGCGCGCGCGCTCCCACGGTCGCTTGGGGAGGGATTTCGGGAATCACTTATAAGGGCCAAAATTCCGCCATTTCAATCACATTCGAACAGAAAACGCTACAGTGCACAGCTCCGGGGGATCGCCACGGCGCCCCCGGTGGCGCTTGACAAATACCTTGTCGCCGAAGTTATCAGTTTGTCAATTAAAAGTTCAAAATAAGTTCTGTTAATTTGCTGTTCAATTAACGGTAAAACTGTGAATAATCAAGAAGTATTTAAAATTGAAGTTCGGAGCAGTATCACGGATACGAAAAGTAAGTTTCTTAATACTAGTTGTTTTAATTTTACTTTCAGTGATGTGAATATTCGCTGCAGGGTTGTACCTACAATATCCATTTCAGAATTCCGTCAACAATTACATCTTCACAAGATTATATTTTTTTGTATATTTATATTTAACTAAGTGTTTCTTTGTTTTATTGTTGCAGATGTGGACTAAAGGAGAGAGATTGAGAAAGGAAAAAGAGATTCAAAATTTGGGAATGACCAACGTTACCAAATTCCAATAAATAGATCGACATTGGCCGGATCTGAAGATCTGGAGCGCAACACTCTTCGTTAACAGTGGCTGCCAGCAGTATCAACTATGTATACCGAACAAACCAAAGGAGACCACTTGAGGTGAATACAAATCATCGTTTCTAGACTCCCCAAAGATAGGATAGGTTTACTTAGAACTTAAAGCTTTCGTGTGACTTAGGGAATAAAGTGATTACCTACAAGGTAATGTCATGTGTACATATATATAAAATGTGTAGTTTAAACTCTATAAAGTTTTTTCATTAAGTTAGGTTAGGATAGACGTTAGATAAGCACTTTCAGCAAAGAGAGCATCGTGGTTCACGTAGAACCAGAAGTGCCTTAATGATCGGTGTTGTTGTCAAAACTTGTTACGTTTCCTGTTTTGTTTTCACCCGTTCCAATTGTTCACGTTTTGGACATGTTTTTGCTGTTGTTACTTCTGTTTATGTATTCTACTAAAATAGTTGTTTTCTGTTAATTTCGGCTCTATATTAAAATTCGGTACACATGCAGCTGTATTTTAATAATACTTGCATGTTGTATATTTGTTTTGCGAATATTTGGCAACTGAAATACAAATAGTACTCACCATCAGAGCATACGTACGTAGGTACTTTAAAGTTCTATAGTTTATCTTTCGATTTATCAACCATAAAACCATAGACATGCATTGAAATGTTGTGTTCATGTTTTTTGTTATAATTCGTTGAGTTTTTGTTTTAATTGATAACGAACCAGCTGGTCTGGTATTTCGTTACTTGTTTATCTTTCAATGTGTTAAGTTAAGTTTTGATAACTGTTGAGTTTTTGTTTTTTTCACTAACGTACAAAACACTGTTGATTACTTTTGGATATTTCGGAGAGGAGAAACAGTTATTTGTTAATAATTACATTAAGTTTTTGTTTGTGAATTGTTGATTTTTCGTTTATAAAACAAAACACATTTGATAAATTTTGGACGATTGAAAAAAAAAAGAATTGACATAAACCGTTTATTGTTATAGTTCACTTCAAATTTAAAGAGTCCCGTTATTCGTAAATGTTATCTTATTTCAATGTGTCAAGTTAAGTTTTTGTTTGAAAAACCGTTGATTTTTTGTTATTTTTTCAATAGAAAGCCCAAAGCACTTTCGATAACATATTGGATAATTCAAAAACTGCCAAATCAACCAACTTTTGGTTCAAACGATTGAATTTTTGTTTTTGTTAAAGTTTGAACATAAAATCGTTTCGATTTGTTAAGCTCAAATTAATTGTAAGATTTGTTGACTTTTTGTTTAGAACCGGACGTTTTTGTTATCACATCGTTTGATTTTACTTTTTAAGTTTTTGTTTTGCTCTTAGCTTTTATTTTCTTTTTCGATAAAATAATTCTCATAAAAACCATAAATATTATTTCAAATGACTTCTGTCATCAATTTCGTTAAAGTTATTTGTTATTACTTGATTTTTTTTAATTGTTGATTTGACCGTTGCTTCGTTAAGTTTATGTTTGTTTATCTAATTGTTATCATTTCCACTTAAATAATCCTACTGTCCTAATCCTACTACAACATTTATTTTAAAACACATTTTTATAGCGTCTGTGCTGCTAGTTTAAATTGTCCTTTCTCATTTTAAAAATAGTTTTATTCACTTCGGGACCAAACACTTCTACAATACAATCGACTGTTTATGTTTTTTTTAACTTTCTTTTAACTTTAACTTCAAATAGAAATGATTGATTGATTGATTCTTGAGCCTTTGGTATTCGTTTTTAAGTTCAGTTTTGTTTCTACCCTCTTGATTTGCTTCACCAAAACTATCGTTGTATCTACAGGTCCACTCAACTCCTTGGTTATTTATGTTCAAATCCCACTTGAGAGCCCTTCAATCTTTAGCCTTACACATCTTTTGTTCATGGTTTTAAGTATTTTTTTTATGTTTGAGCTTGTTAGTTGATTTGACTGTTGTATTCAAGTTGAGTTTTTGTTTTATTCTTGGTTATTCTGTCCACTTTAACCTCAAAAGCTTCTATTATCACTTCGTTTAAAGTTGCCAGTTAAGTTTTTGTTCATAATTAGAGAATTTTTTAGGAGCTTTTGTTCAGAAATCTTTTTTCTCCTTTCAACTTAGCAGCCACTTAAAACTACCTTTTCTCAACTTTTTAAAAATAGCTGTCTTAACAATTGACAGAAAACTCTTGTGTTCTTATTCATCTTACGTTTCCTAACAAATCTTTGGATATACCAACGTCCAACATGTAGTTTAAAAGTAACAATTGTTCATTCGTTATACTTCTAAACTTCAAGTATGGCATAAAATATTCCACATAGCCTCAGTCATACCATCTATGACTTTCGTTTAGTTTGTTTAGTTATTGTTTAGTTCTTATCGTTGACCTATTTTGTTGATTTGACAGTTCAGTCCAAGTTAAGTTTTTGTTTTGTTATTTCCTTTTTGAGTCCTTTCACATTTATATTGCCTCTGATTTTGCACCACGGTCAACATCATAATGATCTGTATTCTCATTGCGATAAATTTTTCGTTGGGTTGCTACTATCGGAGGAAAAAAGTAACTGTAAAAAGATTTTGCTTAGACTTGCCCTAATCTCCTGACATGTTAGTGTTTGGTTTTCTTATTGATCTTAAAATTCCAATTCTCTCTCTCCTTTCTACAATTTCCTCTCGTTTCTCTTCTTTTTGTTTTTTTTTCTTGAAACAATCACATTGTGCCTTAATACCGTAATGTGCCTAAAATTGTTTCATTTATGTGTTGTTTGCTTTCTAATAGGTTTTGACCTTAAGGCGTCGGAACCCTATTTGAACGCTCTATTTTTTTACTATCATGCATTGTAACTCAAGCAAATCTTAAAATTGTCTTTTACCATTGTCTCAATATTATTGCATTAATAATATTTTAAGACAAGTGAGCCGTATTTGTTATATTGTATTGTGAAATGGCCCTGTTAACTGTTAACAACGCATGATTTACAATCATGATAGATGTTGTTGAGTGTTACCAGCCTAATGACTGTTTTGTCCCCTTTATCATGTTTTGTTCTGGTAAAAGCCTCATTACTTTCTACACACAATATTGTTATTTAAGTCTCACGTTACCCAGCACCCACAGTTAAATGTGTTGTTAAATTATTTCAAATTAAAACCAAGCTACCAATAGTTTCCAAATTGATGTAAATAAAAGCTTCAAACGGGGATAAAATTGTCATTATGCACCTATTGTTTTTACCATTTGGTATAATTTTGTTGACCAATTAATATCGTTAATGTTAAATAGTTTTAAGCGTTGATTTGTTGTTAAGTTTGTATTGTGATATTATTGTTAATTTATTGATCATTGGCTGTGTTTGTTAATTTTATGTTAAGTTTTCGTTTTAACTATTATTTTTCACTGTTCTTTGCCGACATTAAGGCCACTGAAAACACCAAAGTGACTGTAGTTTAACATCGTAGAATATGTTTGTATTTAAGATTAAACTTAGTAACTACTGTATGTATGAAACTGGTATTTAAAACCTAAGCTTTGTATAAAATTAACAAATAGGTTAGTTAGGGTAACTATTTATTAGAGACAGAACTCTCATACAGAGTTCGTGTGTTTGTGTGAATTACCTACAATAAATACAAAAACAACAAAGAATTGGTTTTATTTCTTTTATTTTCTAGGAATAAACAATTTTAAAACGGTAGAGGAAGCGATTGGAATGGAGCCAACTGTTTTGCCATATACGACGAAATCTAGTTCGTGTAACAGGGTATGTGCGCGAGTGTGGTCGCAAAACAATGTTTCTGTGCGATTTAGATAGCAGCAGATACACGGATCTAGTGTAATGAAGATAGTTTTCAGTAGGGAAAACAAGAAGTTCGCCTGATGCAATCTCGAAGCTTAGCTTCTTCTTAATTGCTTAACTTTAAACCAGATCCAGTTCTTAGTGTTGGAGTGTTCCTTAATATTTCAGTGCTTTATAGGCACCAATCGCTTATGTCTTCTTCTTCTGCTTGGGGACATCGTCTCGTCGCCTGAAATACAAACACCCATGGTACAAACGCTTACGGGATATCTTTCGTGTTTACCAATTATGTGCTCCCGAAATTAAAATACTATTAAGCGCCATGCTTTCAATCGAAAGGACGGTCAGTTGCAACAGCCGCCTCGTTACAAGTAGGAAAAACTTACAATAAAATTAGAAAAACTCAAATATGGCTTTATACGGATATTTATCTATACGATATGGCTGTTTATGTACGTTCTGCGATCAGGGATCTTTTGGATGGAAAGTCATCAAATGATTTCTTCCGCGTGTCAGACTTTCATTTACAAAAACCCATTCATGTTCCTTCTTAAGCCCTTTGTGTTGTAGAGCCGCAGTATCTCTTTCAAACAATCCCGCAGCCCCAGCAGCGATCATAGCGCTGATACAGCGTCCAAATATCGACTTCAAAATAGTTGGAATATATTAACTACTTACATCATATTTTAAACAAGGATCTGTGTATTGGTTACAAAACTAGATTTATCAGTTATCTGGCAATAGTGTTTGCCATTATGGAGGAGCTCGTGGCTAAATAATAGCAGCCGCTCGGGTCGATCTTTAGGTTAAGCCGCGCTTGCCTAGGTTGGTCTGTGGATGGGTGACCACCCGTTATATACCGAGTTTCCTCCGTGCCTCGGAAAGCACGTTAAGCCGTTGGTCCCAGCTGTCATTTGTAGAACTTTGACAGTCGTTACAGGTAGTCAGTGTTCCGAAAGTCTGACAACCAGTCTTACCAAGGGGTATAGTATTACCCAGTATTAACTGGGTTGTGGAGGTCAGATAGGCAGTCGCTTCATGTAAAATACTGATATTCAGCCGCATCCGGTTAGACTGGAAGCCGACCCCAACATAGTTGGGAAAAGGCTAGGCAGATGATGTTTGCCATTATAAAAAATAATCTTTTCAGTACGACAAAATTAAAGTGATCTTCTATTTTGTGATTTCAAGGTTCCTGTTGGGTAGTCGATAAATAAAACCCCACTACCTAGGAGTCTACAGTACAGTATTTTAAAATATAAGTTAATATTTGAATTCTCAAGCACTCACAGGCTGAGATTTCTAAAGTTTTAGTTGCGGGCAAGAGCTATTTCTATTTCAAATACATTTTACCTGTGTTCGGTAACCTTGCACTACTGCCTCTTTATTGACCCTTATTTACTTACACATAAAGCCTACAACACATAATGCAAAACCAGCGACCAATAAAAGAATATAAAGGCCTTCCGTTTCCTACTTGTTATTGGAGTTTTTCTTATAAAAGTTCGCCCTTGCGGCCTTGCAGTGAATGCAGGAAGCGAAAATTCCCCGCTATCTCTATCAAGTGTGTCTAATATGTTTTTGGGGTTATTTGGCTTATTATTACGGTCAGACAAATCACTAAGATGCGAGGGTTTTTATTACTTCCTCCTACCATATCACTTTTACAGTCTTTAACCATTATCTGCCTAGCCTTTTCCCAACTATGTTGGGGTCGGCTTCCAGTCTAACCGGATGCAACTGAATATCAGTCTTTAACATGGAGCGACTGTCTATCTGACCTCCACAACCCAGTTAATACTGGGTAATACGATACCCCTTGGTAAGACTGGTTGTCAGACTTTCGAAACACTGACTACCTGTAACGACTGTCAAAGATCTACAAATGACAGCCGGGACCAACGGCTTAACGTGCTTTCCGATTGCACGGAGGAAACTCGGTATGTAACGGGTGGTCACCCATCCACAGACCAACCTAGGCAAGCGCGGCTTAACCTAAAGATCGACCCGAGCGGCTGCTATTATTTAGCCACGAGCTCCTCCTTTTACAGCCTAAACCATGAACTATTTTCTAAACTTAATCATTTACTAATTGATCTCGTGGTCGCAAGCTCGACTGCCGGTTCGGTGTTGTTGGGTTTTTCAATCGGGAATTTTTAAGCAGCACGTTGTCTGGATTCGTGCTCGGTCGATGGCAATAGGGGTGCCCCCTATTACAATAAGACTTAAACATAACTGCCGAAATGTGGGTGGACTTTTAGGTACATCTCTGCTTTACCCTTCGGGGTTACAGGCGTGATATTAGGTTATGTAGGTATAAGAAGTAAAAACTTTTGTAAAAGTTGATAATTATCTGCACATACTGTCCGATTGCAAAAACATTTCACAGTTAGAAACTAGACTAGGTACTGTTTTGATGTGACGAAGTCACGGACAGGGACTAGTCTTCGATTTGATTCGATTAAGGGATCTTAACAATTTGTCTACTTTGCACGACAGCTCAGTGGAGTGGTTGACTCGAATATCTCCATATCTCTAAATAGCTATTACGCGCGGCGTTTCTCGCGTTTCTCGACATTCAAGGATAATATAGATTTCCAGTAGTAAAAGAATTTCAAATTCGGTTTAGTAGTTCAAGAGATTACTTCCTACAAACAAACTCATAAACATCCAGACTTTACCTCTGTATAATAATAGCGTAGAAGTGTTAATATATTTCCAAATATTGGGAATATTTTTTTGAGCTCATACCTACATATATTCACCGTTTAGCTTTCCCAAACCTATGTCAGAGATAATATTCAAAATTGCGCTTTAAATCGAGTAAGTATGTATTTCCACCGGTATGATAATTCTATTCATGCTCACATGCCCGTTTCATATTCCTAACTTCAGCTGAACAAGTTGTATTTGAACGCGATAGTTTAATCTCGTTCGCTCCGATTTTTCACACCTCGCACTTTGCTGCGATATTTTATGTTTCGCCTATCGATATTTTCATACCAAGTAACAAGAAGTTAGTATCCAGATTTTATTTCGGATGGGCAACCCAAATGGGCACACTCTTGACCTCAATTATCTCTAAGGACAGAGATAGGTCGTATCGACGGTGCGTTTGTGTTCCACGCGCGCCTCAAAGAGATGTTAGCAAAGCAGAGGGGCCCGCCAGGGCCGTAGTTGCGGTTTTTTCGAAAGAGATACGCAGCCCCGGAACGTAAAGGCCATAAGAAGGAACATGGGTGGGTTTTAGTCAGTAAAAGTCTGACACTCCCCCCCGCTCTACTCTAGGTAGAGTCGGAAGTTATTTGATGATTTTAATGAAATAAGTTATTTGATAATGAAAAAAAAAGGACAGAGGTGAGATCGACGATGGAACGAGCTATCTTTATTATTTAGTTATTAGTAGATACAAGATATTAGTTGCAAAATATTTAACAAAATTTGCCAAAACTTAGTTTGTTTTATGACGCAAACGTCTCATTCACGAAGCTACATTTATGTTCACAAAGTATCGGAATGAGTCAACTTAGAGGTACAAGTATTTCAACAACAAGAAACTTTAAATAAGTTTGCTGGAAGTCAAGGAAACATAGATAAAACTCTTTAGGTACTTATTTTGTTCTCACTTGCGTAACTTTATTGTGCAGACGTTTGAAACGGAAAACTCGCAAATTCGAATTTGATAAAATAGAATAGGGAACTTGTTAACACTTTGAGAGGTATTTTATAGTTTTGTCATGTATTTTTGGTTGTTGATTTATATTCAATCAACACAAAGAACTCTGAATAAATTAATGTCTACCAATGTATCTTCGATATTACGGTGTAACTTTATCGAAAATGAATCTCTTGAACCGAGTTTTATATTCGATGTAGTGTAAAAGATAAAATATTAGAGGTATTCGCTTTAGCTAACAGTGAGTCGCCTTCGATCCAAATATCTGCACGAAAACTGAAAATTTAACGGGACTACAAGCGACAGAAATTTTACCAGCGTCCGACGACGTTGAAAATAGGTTTTGTATTTGTGGATAAGGGCGCGGATGCAACAAAGTTATTGAAGTGAAAAATTAATAGAGGCTAAGCTTACGTTCCAGGTGCTTCTTGGTCTTGTTTCAACGAAATAGCTTGTTAAAGTAGTTAGTTTGTTAAAGTCGTCTGTGGACACTGCGCTTCGGATGCCGTTCACTACACTAGTGCACTCCTCGCTTCTCTTCAGCTGTTTCTCGGTCCTCTCTTGCTGCGACATCAATCTTTTCTGGTCTAGCTGCACATGCCTCACTTTCTTTCTAATCAAATTTATGTAATAATCAATTTGACGCTGGTAGTGATCCACGGACCAATAAAATTTCAAGTCAGCAAGAATGATTAGCAGAATTGCAGCGTAAAAGCTGGCTAGTACAATACCGAAGTAGTATAAATTTGGGTCTTCAGTTGAATAGAATGGACACTCTTTTGAAAGAGTGAGGCAGCCCCAGAAATAAGATTGTGGTGATACAACAGAAGCTTCTGATAGCCTATTCATGGTGCCATTCAATTGATACCACTTGAATTTTTAGTTTCTTTTACATTTATTCTAACATGACTGCTGCCAAAAAATAATGTTCAAAGAGTAAAATCAAAAAGTAGAATACCAGTAAAATACATAGACCAAAAATATTGTTGTCAAGTTGTCCGTCATGAATGATCATGTCATCGCAAAATAGTTAAGTAATTTATAATTCCATACAAATCACATTCTGAAACCATTTTATTTTAAAATTATTTTGTTTAATTTTGATACATTTTAGGGTTCCGTACCTCAAATAGAAAAAACCGAACCCTTTTTTTTGCCAATGGGAAATCATGAAATAACTTCCCCCGCTCTGGGCGGAGCGGATTTGTTCTAAATAAAACCCACCCATGTTCCTTCTATTGTTTTTTTATGTTCCAGGGTTGCGGGTTGTTCGAAAACCGAACCCTTGTTTGATCCTTTATTGTCCATCTATCTGTCTGTCAAGATCCTTTATCTCGGGAAAACCTGAAGGTATCGAGTGAAGGTATGAAATTAAAACTCAAGTCTGTGGTCCCTTGGAGCTGTGAAAAAATCAACCGTCTAAGTTTATACAGTCATAAGATATGGCAGTTTATGTCGCATGTAGGGAATCCTCGGTAAGCGAGTCTGACTCGCTCTTTGCCTTTTTTTTATTTTCTTCCCGCTCTTTCAGCAGCATCAGCTAGACCCTATGGTAGATATGGTCAATAATACCTATACCAGCCTAATCTACTAATACTAGAAGACTAAACGGTAAAGGTTTTCTCAATTCATATCAAACGTTTTGATACAATTCACTCAAGTTGTAACCGCTAAAAAAAAAGAAAAATCTTTGTAAGCTAGAATATCAGAATTTCAATCCTTTTTACGTCTAAATGTTTTCTGAAGAAAGAATACGATACCGCAATCATCCGACCACGACGAAGTGGCATCGCTCACACTGACAATAGCGAATAAAAGTGCACAATGCTGCTAGAACGCTTCACTTGAGGCAATATCGAATTCCCGTGGACGTCCGCCGACGCCGAGACACCACCCGTCTCTTGAACCAACAAAACACCGCCATGACAACAAGTCAGCCGGCCAATGCCTCAAATATTCAGCTATCTTTTGAACAGTCACTCGAAAACTTTAAGGAATATTGGAAAATTTAATAACATTCCATCTTTAATGGATTTTACGTTAGGACCTTAAAATAGGTACAGCTACTAGGTATAGTTAAAATAACAAACCTCCTTGTAACGATTTTTAAGATATTGAAAAGAATAAAGAAGTATCTGGCAAAGTTTAACTCAAAACTTCTTCGTAAAGTCGCCTTTTTCGATATTTTCAATACAAGCTCTTTTTGAATGCTATTTGTAGAACTTCTGCTGTTATTTTATAGCCAAAGTTTTGTGTGCAAAAGATTAGATTCTTAGCCAACGTCAATGTGATTTATTAAATTCCATACAATGTGTTTTAAATCTTTGTTATTTTATTTTTGGCTTCAATACAAAAATACGAAGCTAAGTTACTAACTATTCGTAACTACCTAATTCAATCTCTTACCATTCTGATGATTTTCTTGTAAACAACGATTTTTTTTGTTTAATATTTTTACTAAACAAAAAAAAATCGTTGTTCGTAGGTTTCGTGTTTTACTGCACCTGGTTTTACTGCACGGTCTCACTTACCAGGTTAGCTACCATTGACGACACGATTGGAGCAGTGGCTGAGCGATCGACTGCCGCGCTGCGTGTCGCGGGTTCGAATCCCCGCACGGAACAAATAATTATATGGCCTATAAATAGTTGTTTCGGGTGTGGCTGTTTGTGTATGTGAGTTAAATGTTTGTAAACGCACCCATGAAGCAGGAGAAATTCCTAGTGTGGGGCATAGTTTATTTATACAGAAAGAAAAAATCTAAAATTTTCAGCCAGGGCAAAGGGTTAAAGTGCTTTTAGAGGCACGGCAAAACTCGGTAAGTAGGTATGTAATGGGCCACCTTTCCGCGCACCAAACTAGGCAAGCGCGACTGAAGGTCGACCCGAGTGGCTGTTATTATTTACCTACCCCGTAGCTCCTCTGTAGTTTGCTTCGGCCGTTTGCGAATTATTGTTACAGTTTACAAGAGATATTTCTTATTAGTCCGGTCAAATTAAACCAAAAAAAGAGTAAAGGTACCTAAATTCCCACCAAGCTGAAAATCGGTAAGATTGTTTAAAATATCATTAAAAACAAAATTTGAAAGTTCCCCATCTTTCCCCTGTAAGGAAAAAAAAAATTCAAGGTCAAAGATTTTTATCTTTGACCTTGAATATTTTTTTTTTCCTAATTACTAAATGAGTTTTTCGTGATTTTCAGCAAAACGGTAAGTTTTATCATAGAAATACCTCAGACAAAAATTGTAGATCATAAAACTATCTACAATTTTTTTTTTAATACTTTTTTCTCTACGAGCCACCGTTTTTGAGATTATAACGATTCAAAAAGTTGTAATCGTCATAATTTTATGATCTACATTTTTTTTTATTTACGATTAATAGCATATTTACTAGACGGGCGTGAGTCACATCACGGATGACGTATCAATAGATAACACCAACTAAAATACCTTACCTACATTCACAATTTAACTTACAGTTTTTTGTGAGAATTTCCTGAAAAGAATCATCTTTTCAGGCAATTTCATTCTATCTACATAGGTAGATATAGACCTAGCTTAATAAAACTTCCCTGAACACTGATAAACCGCTTGATGAAGTAAAAAAAAGTAATAAATTAATTAAGATCTACTCACGTAATCAGCCATCTAACAAAATCGTGTCAACCGACCGGCATATAGTTCAGAGAGGGTGCCTCGTTTTACGATCCTGTTAAAGTCTCATTGTTGAACTTTGAAGCTCGTAATTCCTTTACGGCAATTACGGTCAGAATGAGCGACTTTGCAATGCACTCTGGAATAGGCGCAGTATGAAAAAAATCAGTAGTGTTTAACGAGTGCTTAGGAACATCATGTTATTAAAAAAAAAACTGTTTGCTTGTTCTGGTATTGTAAAAAAAAGAAGCTTACTGGCTAGGTAAGTTTTATAATTATGTTATTTTCGTAGAAAAACTAAATTATACGCTACGACAATATCAGTGGCCTAAAACCTTGAATCGACCTCTTCTGTAAAAGTGTCATAATCAATTACATCGTATATATCTACGTTTAAGCAGTTTAAGCAGCCCTTTGGGTGGTACCAGATTACTATTTAAGTAGCGCTGTATCTGTGTATATCAAGTTTCGGACAAAACTGCCAACTCCTAATAAAAAATCGATAGCAATATGCAAAAATACTACACGCTTTTTTAACAATAAAGGCACCGCGAAGTCAATTTTGCCATCAGACTTTTACTGACTAAAACCCACCCATGTTCCTTCTATTGCCCTTATATTTATGTTGCGAACAACCCCCAACCAATTTTACCAGCTATGATTATTTAATTAAAGCTTGTAAAAAGCTTTGATACATAAAATGTGTAGGTAGGTACCAACATAATTTTCATTCAAGTTACTCACAGTTGTTGAGTTGTAGACGTATTTTGATGCCTTTTAAGTTCTAAACCTACCTAGGTACCTACGTTATACCTACCTAAGTATAATGTAAAATGATCATCACAAATAAATTCCTCTTGATGATTTAAAAACGTTTGAAGCAGGCGCGAATCACTATTAGTCGACGACGATCGATTTTATCTTATCTTGTTTAATTTATATCTGAATGTATAAATAAGTAAAGTTTTGATGTGCATTTTGTGTCCACTGTAGATTGGTTTAAACAAGGCGAGAAAATGATTTTTATTATCTTTCTTCTTCCGACTATTTTATTCTTACTTTTTATTATCGTCAAAGTTTACTTAAAACTTACCACCGGAATATGTAGGTCCAGTGTTCATTTAGTGAATAAAGTGGTTATAGTCACAGGCGCAAACAAAGGAGTTAGTTACGACACTTCAATAGACTTTGCTGAAAGAGGAGCTCGTGTTATAGGTACTGGCATGCAGAAACGAGGGACTTGGTACAACCGCGACGGATCAAAACATCAAAGCCACTGGTAATACTGACGTTCACTATCGACACCTTGATCTCGCGTCTCTGGCGTCCGTGAGAGCGTTTGCTGATGGTATTCTTAAGACTGAAAAGCGACTCGACATACTCGTCAACAACGCCGCGGTTTTAGAAGTTGACAACGTTAAAACAGAAGTCGAACACTTTCTGCGCAGACTAATCATTTTGGGCCTTTTCTTTTGACTTGCTTACTCTTGCCATTGCTGAAAAAATCTGCACCGAGCCGGATTGTCAACGTATCATCAACAGCACACAAAAAAGGCAAAGTTGAGTTCGACAATCTCAACTTGGAAAAGGAAACCGAAGAAAGTTACGGTTTTTTTCAATCGTATTGCAAAACTAAGTTGTATAACGTTTTAACGACTGTTGAGTTGGCAAGAAGATTGGAAGGAACAGGAGTTACAGCCAATAGTTTAAATCCGGGAGCTGTCGCAACCGAAATTATAAATTTTAAGAATGGCTGGCTAATGTCAGTAGCACTATCTCTACTGAAGTATCTGTTCAAGGATGGTTGGGAAGGAGCACAGACTTCTATATATGTTGCTGTGTCACCTGAACTGGACGGAGTGACTGGAAAGTATTATTCCGATTGCAAAGAGGCGAGCGCCTCAAGCCTCGTTCATGATAAAAATTTAGCACGTAAGCTATGGGATGTTTCAGAGGAGCTGGTTGGTCTTAAGTAAATGCAGTTGTAAGAGTAGGAAGTTTGTGTACAATCGATATTTTACTTTTGTGGGGTATGCAAATTAGGGTTCTCTTGTTTTCTTAGTGGTAAAAGTAGTAATGCTGACAAAACATCCTCAATATGAAGCTCAGTTATTATATATTTTTTAAATAATAATAATAATATACAATGTCAACTTACAATCAATGAAATAATGAAATATGTGAGCTTGGTGATCTTCAGGCATTCTTTCAAAGCATGGGATAATGACACATTGATCTTGATCAATTTTAATTTGCTTTTAATTACAACTGCAGCTTAAAATCCGGCTTTACATAAATAAGATGTTGCAAAGGAAATGGGAATTCTTAGAGATTTGTATCTTCAAGTTTGTGGTATTCTACCGAATCCTATGAGTTTTCTTTTACTTCATCATAATTTTCCTGCCCTTGTCCCGTTCATTTGGGGTCGGCGCAAAACGTTGTCTTCTTCCATTCTCCCCCTCAGACGTCACGGCATCATTTACTCCTTTCTCCTTCATATCATATCATTATATATCATTCTTTACACAATCCATCTATCTTTTCTTTGGCCTTCCTCTCGCTCTGCGTTCATCAACATTCAGATCCATCACTCTTTTAGTCACATCTGCTTCATCCCTCCTCATTACATGTCCATACCAAGACAAACGACTCCCATTATTTTTTTTTGTATCAGGCGCAACTTTCAAACTTCATTCATATACTTCATTTATATACTCATTCCTTACTTTATTACTTCTTGTCACTCCACCAGTTTTCTTTCTTTCTTTCCCAGTTTTCTTTTACTTAAGGTATCAATTGATTCATCCATCCTCATCATTAGCATTTTCGAGCTTATCTACGTGTTTTATTGTATTAAATATATAAATAAATCTTCGTTTAGTGGTATTTTTAGTTGCGACGAGTTTCGTCTGACTTGTAGTTTCTGTAATGAGACATTACCGATTACTTAGATGACTTACTCTGACTGATGGTATTGATTTTAAATGTCTTTTTCATACTAAACGTGGATTAACTAACATAATTCCCACTACAAAATAAAGAATATTTCAACTCAACTTCAACTCTTCATTAATGGCTTTTGTGGACGAGAGATACCACAATTTTGCCAATAACACGTGTACTGGAAATAAACTATCAAACGCTTTTGGTTTGTTTACATTTTTTGAAAATGTCAAAACTGTTACGTCTACTTAATTTTTATGAATATTTAATGTTTTCTTAAAGGCCAGTCTAATTGGCAAATAGTTCTTATTATATTGTAACTTTTTATTAGCCTGTTCAATGTTCTTTTTTATCATAATATCCCTCTTTCTGTATTTTTGATCGTAATTGTTTAAATGTTATAATTAATAACCGGCTACTTTGTATTGCCGGCAACATTGAAAATCGTAAGGTTTCTGAACTTAGAACAAAAAGTATCCGGCTGAGCGGGGACTTTTGTTCGAGGACCGGACTGGACTGGACTGTTTTTGTACTTACATACTGAATTTTTCTTTACCGATATTTTTTTTTAAATTACAATGCTGCATATATATATCTCCTGGCTCATGAGCCTGCCTCTCCACCGTCGTGATCATTATTCCAAATGACCTGTTGACACATACACGCCTCTAATAGTGTAGTTTCCTATTTTTTTATTAGTCCTTTTAGATTTATTTATTTATTACATTTGGGAAAACAAACAGTAGTAGGTAAGTACATTAAGCATAAAAAAAGTGTTGACTTAACATTAAAATTAACAAATATACTACCCACAACATTTTCCACAGATCACTCTATGACATAATGCAAACTGTTAGCAAACGTTAAACTGTAACAGCGCTAAATTAACGTTAACAAATTAAAAGAAAAAAAAGCATAACCAATATTCACAGAAATAACAAACAAAAAGAAAGAAAGTAAACAATATTTGTACGTACCTAATGTATCATGTAAATCTAGCCTATACATTCAAAAAGCATGCAAAACCTATAGAATCTACTGCCGATCCTTTAGATTATTCAAAAATAAGGGTCACGTATTTTTTTAATTGTAAATTAGACCAAAAATGCCAAAGATATAGCTCATTAAAGTTTACGTGTGACGTCACTTGTTGCGAAAAACTGCAGTAACGCGTAATTTGAAAGACGGACTTAATAGAATTACTTTGACCCTGGAAACTACCCTATTCCTGGAATCGTGACTCACGCCGACCTCATTGTGCCTGGCTGCTCTTGGGGACACCACCTACCGGCTGCTCCTCATACATCTACAGCGCGTCGCTCCGACGAACCGACGCCGACGCGACGACTCCTTCGTTCGGAGGCGTCTGCCGGCGGCTGCTGACACACAAGCAACCCTTCTCAATTTATCTACCCATGCGGAATCCTTAATTTTTTTTATTATTTAAAATCCTGTGACTTGCGACAGATTCTGGCCCCACAGGCCTCCGGCTGGCCGTAACGTTATAAGTTGGATATTCAGTTGGACCCTTGTTGGACCGATATAAAAAAAACCACCAAATCGGAACACACGAATCTTGTTGTTAGTCTATTGCTGTAAGAGAATTGCGAAGCCAATTACAGTGGATCTTGTGCATGGATAGGATCTTGGAGCGCTCTGAATTCGCATTGTTTATTTTGCAGCCAGCGACTACTTAGGTTTAGTTTCCGAAGCATGGTAGGGGAGAGAGAGGAGCTCCTATTTATTACGGCGCACCAGGGCGCCGAAACAGGGTACCGCACCACGGCAGCTTAGGAAACCATTGGGTTGAGCCATTCCGAAGATTACCCTAGCTTTACAGAAAGACAGACAGATAAAAAATCTAATTTCAATTTGTGCTATTTATGGGGTATCGTAGAAATATTATAATTAAATATTTTGAAATAACAGACAGCCAGACATATTTATTTATAATTATGTGTAATTAAGTTGGCTAGCCCCAGTTAAAATATGGATAGTGCAATTCATAAATACTTATACACAACTGGTAAGATAATTAAACTGTGTCTTGATTTTTGACACTTGCATGTTTTTATTTAAGGCCAAGTAACGTTTCAGAAACCTCCCAAACTTTGCGTGCTAAACCTTGATCCTGAGCGAGGTTCGAGAGGCGCGCCTCCTTGCAATCGGTGTAATACTTTCCAGTCACTCCATCCAGTTCAGGTGACACGGCACAATATATAGTAGTCTGCGCTCCTTCCCAAGCATCCTTCATAAAATACCTCAGCAGTGGTAACACCACAGTTATAAAGCCTTTGTTCAAATGCACAATTTCGGTATCTACAACTCCTGGATGTAAACTATTGGCTGTGACTCCAGTTCCTTCCAACCTTCTTGCTAATTCAACGGTCATTAAAACATTAAACAACTTTGTATTAGCATAAACTTTCAAAATACTGAACGTTTTTTTTGTTTCCTTTTCCGCGTTGAGATTATCAAATTCAACTTTTCCATTGTAGTAAGCTCCAGATGATACGGTGACAATCCGACTTGGTGCAGAGGTTTTTAGTAACGGCAACAATAAGTGAGTTAAAAGGAAAGGCCCAAAATGATTAGTCTGCACTAAAAGTGATAGTCCATCTTCTGTTTTCACGTTATCAACTTCGAAAACAGCGGCGTTGTTGACGAGTATGTCGAGGCGCTTTTCAGTCTTAAGTATACCATCAGCAAACGCTCTCACGGAAGCCAGAGACGCGAGATCAAGGTGTCGATAGTGTACGTCGGTATTACCAGTGGCTTTGATGATTTGGTCCCTCGCGGCTGTACCAAGTCGCTCGTTTCTGCATGCCAATATAACACGAGCTCCTCTTTCAGCTAAGTTTTTTGAAGTTTCATAACCAATTCCTTTGTTTGCGCCTGTCACTATGACCACTTTACCCACTAAATGTTTACTGCTCTTACATATTCCGGCAGTTAGTTTATTGTAAACTTTGACTATAGAAAGAATAAAAAGAATCAAAGAAAGATAAATAATCAATATTATTATCATGCTGGAGCCCTTTTGAAACAACAACACACTAAATACGCTACTTACTATAGCGATATTTATACGTTCAGATATCCATAATACAGATAAGATAAATTCGACATTACCATCATACGTAACATTCATAGCAGTTATAATTAAGAATGCGCCATCTAGCGCTAAATAGTAGCAAAATGCATAGAATTCAAAGTAATAACGCTAGCCGATACTAGAAAGAAGTACCTAATTACAGCAATGGACGGTTTGGATAAAATAACTACATTTCTGATTAGGAAAAATCAACAATATATAATTGAAAATACTCCGCTCAATGACAGAGATTGAAAAAGCTAAGAATATGGAAATACTCCGAATATAATTGTGTTTTTTAGCCTTCACTTAAATAATTATAACAAAACTTAGGCATTGAGTTAACAGAGCTTCTGTACAGCATATGTTCTTACAGTTCGTTTAAGATACGACTGGAAAAAGACGGATTCTGCACAAAAAAACGTACGACATGGAGTCCACCCAAAATATTTCCATTTCTGAAAATGATTTTTAGAAACAATTGGGACAAACCTGGAACAAATATCTAGATGGCTAATACATAAGCCTGTAGGAGAAAGAAAGGGCATAGCCCTGCTGTGGCTAGTAAGAAACCTTTGTTTAAACCCTTCATGGGAACAGTATAAATTAATTAACCTGAAAATTTTATTAGAAAATATTTATTTCGTCTATCTCCTTCAAGTCCCAGCTCGTTGGCATGTGTTATTTGCCTGTCATATTGCGCTCAGAGTGGCTCAGTTAAGGTTTGCCATAGAAGTAGGTGGCATTCTATAAAATAGACTGTGGTCCAATTCACAGCATCATATTAAGTATGATCCGAGACAGGAATCGTTGAATAATGTAGAATTGTAGAAGAACCATGAATCCATGAATTTTAAATGGAACTAGGTCGGCTAGGGTGAGTATGTTTACGATCCCGTCATATCTGTCATGAGCAAAAAGATGTATGGGCCAGGAAACGGGAGTCACACTAGGGCAGGCTTAGAAAATGCTGCATTTCGTGACGATCTGAACGCGTCCTTGCCGAAGTGGTTGAAGAAGAAGAAACTTTTAGAGGAATATCAAAGAGACCTTTACTCAATTGTGGTCTAAGGTAAATTAAAACCAAAAAGAAAATTGGTTGTTTTTTTTTAATACGCATTATTTAACAATGGAATACAATATTAATAAGCAATATTCTTTCTTCTAAATTCACAAAGTTGGTGGTGTGAATGAACAGTCCATCTGTTCATAAACCACCAACTTTGTGAACTAGTAATACCTGCACTTAGCTAGTTCTTTAACGGTTGTGTGTATCTACTTAAGATCAACCAATGACTCTGAAACCTCCCACAGTTTGCGTGCTGCATCTTCATCTTGCGCAAGATTCGTCAATCTGCTTTCTCGGCAATCAGCATAATATTTTCCACTCACGCCGTCTAGTTCAGGCGACACAGCACAGTATACAGAAGTTTGAGCTCCTTCCCAACAATCCTTCAAAAAATACTTAATTATAGGTAGCACTATGGCTGTCCAGCCATTTTTCAATTGCATAATTTCGGTCTCGACAACTCCCGGATGTAAACTATTTGCTGTAACTCCTGTTCCTTCCAATCTTCTTGTTAACTCAACTGTCATTAAAACGTTATACAACTTTGTTTTGCCGTACGATTTAAAAATACTGTAAGTTTCTTTAGTTTCTTTTTCCAAGTTGAGATTGTCGAATTCAAGTTTTGCATTTTTGTGTGCTGTTGATGATACGTTGACAATCCGACTCGGTGCAGATGTTTTGAGTAACGGCAACAGTAAGCAAGTCAAAAGGAAGGGCCCAAAATGATTAGTCTGCGCAGAAAGTGATAGTCCATCTTCTGTTTTCACGTTATCAACATCGAAAACAGCGGCGTTGTTGACGAGTATGTCGAGGCGCTTTTCAGTCTTAAGTATACCATCAGCAAACGCTCTCACGGAAGCCAGAGACGCGAGATCAAGGTGTCGATAGTGTACGTCGGTATTACCAGTGGCTTTGATGATTTGGTCCCTCGCGGCTGTACCAAGTCCCTCGTTTCTGCATGCCAGTATAACACGAGCTCCTCTTTCAGCGAAGTTTTTTGAAGTTTCATAACCAATTCCTTTGTTTGCGCCTGTCACTATGACCACTTTACCCACTAAATGTTTACTACTCTTACATATTCCGGTTGTAAGTTTCAAGTACACTTTTATAATAAAAAGGATAAAAAAATTAGTAAGAAGTAGCGATATAGTAAACGTTAGCATGATGTTGAAACAATAACGTTAGCTACACACGAAATGGATATTATTTTGTACGTTAAGCATTTATGTTTAAAGATAAGATAAAACCATGTACCTAACACACACACAGTCACACTGTACAAGAGAACCGACCCTGCTTCACGGGTTTTAAAACTACACAAAACATAAAAAAATTACTTAAGTACCTAAATTTAATGTATACTACTGTATTATTACTTAGGTACATGAAACCTTTCCAAATAAAGTCTCTAAATGATTGTGAAGACTGCATTAAATTCCTGTGCAAAAACAACGCGATCACACAGGCAGAAAAAGCGATCTTAATATAAAATAATATGTATGTAGATAACTAAAATATACGGCATCTGTTACGACGATAGAGAAGTTATTGAAGCGAAAATAAAAATAACCTTAAATATAATTGTTAAAGGAATTTTATTTATTATATTTTTTACTGCTTACTATCAAATTCATTTTTTTAATGTTGATAATTGTGTATATTTTTTAACAGCTTCTATGTTAAATAACAAATGTAGGAATAAAAAAAAATATCATAATTCGATTGTAAAGCGCCTAGTTGTTAATTTAGCGAGTGATATTTATGCACATTGCTATTAAATTAATAACAGGAGTCGGCAGTTTACTTCAGATCAAAATAATGTATTCACATAAATAGGTAAATAGATGATAAATGAATGTTACACTACATAGTAGAATTATAAGGATTTCAAAAGTTTATTAAAACCAAAAGTTCTATTTGGTTGGGAATGAAAAACAAAGACCGATCTTGGCAACTAGGTAATGTTGTTCGACCTGAAATTACTTAAAATAGTATTTCTGAATTATTAAAATATTTTAAACAAACAGAGAAATATTTACTGTCGAAATAATCTGAGCACATTTTTGTTAGTCGCTAATTTGGTAAGTAGATCTTAATTCATTTAGTACAAGATTTTATACTTAACCAAGCGATCCATCAGTGTCGAGGGAAGTTTTACTATGCTGTAAAATGATTGAAAGCAGTGTGCATCTCCAAAGTCTGGACACTAAAGGTTAGTTATTTTTTAACTATTCGTTTATTAATTTTTATACATATTTCTTATAAACCAAAAACAAAAAAAAACATCATTTAAAAATATATAAAATAGTAGTCCAACAGCATCGAGAGTGTCAGTGACAATATATCGATCCCAATACAACCTGATATTTTAATCTTTGAGTACTGGGTTGGGTACCGGGCAGTACGGCATTTCTGATTCCACAAGGTGGTACTTCAAAGCAACTTGCTGTTGGATAATCCTGGCAAGTAGGGGAAGGGGGGGCATAGTGGAACCCTTAACTTTGAAATTAGAAAAAAATATTATTAGTTTCCTTATAAAATGTTTATTAGAAAAATATCAACATCAATGTACTTAAGTTTTATTATTTCTACATCAAAATGAGATCATGATCGTAGGAACATAAATAATCAGCCTTTTAAATTTGTACTCAATATTCAACTTTGCCTTCATTAGGAGGGCAAAGTGGAAACACATAAAGGGCAAAGTGGAACAACCTATTTATTGTGAGTTTGTACGCAATTTATGCATCTAAATTGGGTTCCAACCACTTCGCCACAAAGTTCATGTGACCATTCAAGGCAGTGCTGGCACTGAACCCATTCTTCTGTAGGGGGATCTTGATAAACCTCGCCACAAAATGAACATTCGTGTATAATTTGTTGATTATATTTAGTTTTCTTGCCTTTACCTTTGCCTTTATTCTTCTTAATATTCTTGTTTTCCTTATTTTCCTTATTTTCTAATTTTATCTTGGGTACTTTTTTATTCTTGTCATTTTGTTTTTTTGTTTGTCCACTTTGCCCATACGGTATTTTTGTAATAATAATAAAACTGTTCAAAACCTGATAGAATTACAAGATTAATGGCATGGAAACGAATAAATAAGATCATGAAAGCAACAAAATAGCAAAACAGAATGACATAAAAACGTAGCTTTACTCATTTACTTCACTCTTGAAGATTACGTGTTTTCACAAAAATTGGCGCGAATTTGATCACAGCACACGTGTGTCTCGCTCGGCTGTCGCTGGCGCACTGAATTCTGAACGCGGCCACTAGAGGGCAACGAGAATGCGTCGACATCGCTGCGCTGCGCGTATTATATGTATTTATATATAATTTTATTCATTTCCACTTTGCCCACCCGTTCCAGTTTGCCCCCCCTTCCCCTAGGTTGTGTTGTGTTGTGTGCAAGTATTCTCCGTTAGCCAGACAAGAACACCCAGAAATAAGATTCTACTGGACGGTGGGATGCCCGACTTATGTTAACCGTGTCATCTTTTACAACGTATTTCCGGTAGTTATTCGTTATCATAATTTCGTCCATAATTCCACAGACAAAACCTTCAGTTGCCCCGAAGAAAAGAGAGAAAAAGTAGCCAGGATTCGGACGCTAAGAAATCTACATCGGGCCCATGTAGGGTCCGGTAAAACGTCCATGAAGCTCCTTGCTCTGCCATACCTCCTTGGGATCATTGATGTCTAATACATTAGACTTGCGCCAGTTCTTGCGCGTTGACCAAGGAGACCGGGATAAGGCCCTTGTCCATTGATATCACATCTCGATGCATTTCCACATCGGCTTCTAAGAAGTATGCCCTGACTGCATACCTCACGGTTGTGCAGGGTCTTAGCGTTTAAGAATCCACGACTCCAGCACTTCCGTGGGATATACAGTCTCATCACCGACGACCGTGGGTGATGCATCCGTTTTGCAGTCAGCAGTGTGCGAACCCTCCTATCCAGGGCATCAAGTTCTGTCTGAGTCCATTTGAGTAAGCCTAAAAGAAAACATCAAAACGATCCAACCATTGAAGGCGCAAACTTTGTTTCCCACTGAAAAAAGACTGCTTAACACCTTGTTCAGGCGGCCAAAAGACGGCTCCTTCAGCGGTTGTTTCTTGTCGGCTGTATTGATAACTAATGCTTCCGATTTACCCAAATACTTGTTTTATGTTGAGGAGAGGTATCTAAGGTGTATGTAATAAGAGAGTTGAATTTTCGCGGATTCTATAATCACCCCTCGCTTCACTTGCATGACTGCACATTTGTCTACATCAAATTCCGTCCTGTTGGAGCTACTGAAAGATTGTGTTTCCTCCAGTCCCTCCATCAGTTGTATATTGTTCGGGGCAAGAGTTTCAGATCATGAATGTAAAGCAGGTGAGATATGACCTTAATATTTATTATCATCTGTATTGCAATTGTGTTAACTAGCACTCCAGTTTTTCATATCATCAATTAGATCAAAATCATTTGGAACTACTTTGCGAAACTAAGGATGACTAACTAGTTACTTATGACAACCGTCCTTGAACTTTGTTCAATGATTCTATTGTAACATTTATTCACTGTCGTGAGATAATTTATTAATACTGATTTTTTTTAATACCTGTTAAAAAAATAAGACTTTCGATTACTAACCTAATTCTCCTTCTTCAAATAAGTATAAGATCATAGTGGAAAGGAATCAAATCATTTATTTCTTTTGTAATAAAGTTCTCTATATTTAGCCGTTACATGGGCATGATGCAAAGGTTTACAATTCAAAATTTAAAATAAATGGCAGATTACTGGAATGTCATTGGAAGATGGAAGCGTCTCATTTCTAAAATACAAGTTATCTACCTATAAAAATTGTGCAGATGGCAAAGATTCATTCACTTGGATGGATCTCGGAAACGAAGACTTGGTCTCATACAACACTTTTTATATTAGTCGGTATAATACAAAAAAACCGGCCAAGAGCGTGTCGGGCCACGCTCAGTGTAGGGTTCCGTAGTTTCCCGTCCGTCACAATAAGTGTTCCCACTTATGAGTTTAAAGGTGAAGGAGCGTGCAATGTTGCACGTTCCGCGGTAGGCGCTCCAACAGTTTTTGTACAAAAAAGACAAAAAGTTGTACAAAATACAACTTTTTGTCTTTTTTGTACAAAAACTGTTGTGTCAATCAAGTTCAAAATAATTTTCCTAGAAATTCCTTATAAAGTTCTACTTTTCAGATTTTTTTCATATTTTCTAAACTTATGGTTCAAAAGTTAGAGGGGGGGGGGGACACATTGTTTTTTACTTTTGGAGCGATTATTTCCGAAATTATTGATATTATCAAAAAATGATTTTAGTAAACCCCTATTCATTTTTAAATACCTTTCCAACAATATATCACACGTTAGGGTTGAAATTAAAAAAAAAAAACACTTCCCACTTTACATATAGGGTGGCTACCCTAATAAAACATTTTTTTCCAATTTTTATTTTACCACTTTGTCGGCGTGATTGATATACATATTGGTACCAAATTTCAGCTTTCTAGTGCTAACGGTCACAGAGATTAAGCGAGGACGGACGGACGGACGGACAGACAGACATGGCGAAACTATAAGGGTTCCTAGTTGACTACGGAACCCTAAAAAGCGTTGTATTCCAAGTCTTCTTTTATATTATTAACGGCCGGTATTCTGAAAATAAAATAAAATGGTAAAGTTAAGCAGGTCAAATAATGCAGAGCTTGTCCTTATCGAAGAACAACTGCTAGGGCTGGATTTTCTGACAGCGCTAGTGTGTCAGAGTTCTTGTTGGGTTTCAGTAATACATATATAGTGATTTGGCAAACTTTAGTGTAAGTTATATAGCTACCTGCCGGGGTTGCGGGTTGTTCGAAAGAGATACCGCGGCCCCGGAACGTAAAGGGCAATAGAAGGAACATGGGTGGGTTATAGTCAGTAAAAGTCTGACTCTCTGCTCTGCTCCGCTCTGGGTGGAGCGGGGGAAGTTATTTGATGATTTCCCACCCAAAAAAAAAGGTTATATGATAATTATCACAATATGTTCAATAAAAAATACGTTCCACTAAACTGTTGTAGGAATGTATTATTTACGATTAGTGGGATAGCCCACTACTGGGCAAAGGCTTCTTCACATCCTCACTATGATATTATAAAAGCGAAAGTGAGTTTGTTTATTTCTTGGTTTGTTTGTTTGTTACGTCCTCAGGCCTAAATGGCCAAACCGATTTTGATGAATTTTGGTACAGAGATAGTTGGGACTCTGGAGACGGACGAACGCTAAAAACAGTGAGAAAAGGGGGAGAAAGAGGGTAGAAAAGGGGAGAGAAAGATATTTTTTTTTCGATCATCACGCGGGTTTAAGTTAGCGTTAGCCCAAAGTAACTATACCACGCGGACGAAGTCGCGGGCGGAACCCAGTACTTAATAACAAAATAAAAATATCATTCTTTTCTTTTGTTTTCAGTATTTTGAACTCATTTCATTAAAATATGTATGATTTATTCGTTGCCTTAGCCAAGTAGATACCAATGTTTATCATTAAATCTTTATGTTATCAAAACACCTGCCCTGATACGGCCTCCACGATTTCGTTATAATATCCACTTCTGTCTGGAGAATAAAAAAATAGTTTTTAAAAACTCGTAGGCAAGATAATAATATTATTATGTAACTTAGTATTAAAACATGCATTTTCATCTTACATCGTTGAGTTTAATGCGCAAACGTCTAAAAAAATGCTTAAAATATCAATTGATGAAAAGGAAACAGCTAAGACTTTGATAAAAAAAACACGAGGTTCTTATGATGCTGTCTATCCCAAACATTTAGTTTGATCAGTTGATCACACAAACATACAGTAGAAACATGACATTTTCTATAATTGAGAACCCCGTCGGAAGCATGTTATGAATAGAAACAACATTATGTATGAAAACAGGCAAACTACACGTCGAACAAACTAGGGACCCAGTTATAAGGCGTGTGCCGATACCTCGCTCTCACAGGAAAGGTAATGAGGGCGTTTGACGTGATTTGACGCGACAAATTGCTCAGCTATTGCAGGTGGGAACGCTTTCGACATTTGGGTTAAGCGACATACGTCTCATTATAAACCCGGATAGCTCATTTAATTTGCATGTTATGTTAACGGTACCTTAACATCAAGAGTTACATTGACTGGCTTTTAGACACAGTTTAGCGTTTTGTTTTGAATTTAAACGGCGCATTAAATATCAAATTTTCGTTAACCAACTGAATGATTTTGTTTTTACGAAATGTGTGGTCGGTGATGACCTGGAGCCATTCTTAACGGATTAGTCGGAGAATGAAAATGATGGATAGGCAAAGGCTTCCTTTTGCTAGCAGGGGCTCCTATTAGGCTGATAAAAAATAGTTGGTTACAGAACAAATAAGGTAGAAGACGCTCGATTGAGACAATAAATATTTTAATAAAATAAATAATATTGAATACCAGCCTTTAACTGTCCCACTGTGGGGCAAAAGCCTCTATGAGTAGAGGCTCTGTATGAGTACAGAGAAGAAAAATGAAAATATACATAATATTTTATTTATGCAGGAGTCATTAATTATTGTGGGATTTCGTTCTAAAGAAACATTCACAACATTGCTTAGCTATTGAAACTATCAATACTAACAAAATATAACTCTCGTGTAATAACAAAATGATGAATGACCGTATCAAAGATATTAAAATAGTTTACAAATCTCATCTCATTAAATGTCACCATTATTTATAATACTTGACAGTCATGCAAAACATACTCATAAACTCAAACTCAAAGCATTTATTTCAATAAGACCGTTTCAGGCACTTTTGAATGTCAAAAACAAAGCGATGTACCTACAGTTCCAGTCACAAGGCATAAATAAATTGTGAAAGTACCGTAGTTCCCATTCCAAAGCGTAGATCTCTATGGAAAAAATGGGCCAAAAACTCTATAGACGCTCTTTTTAATCATAATATTATGTCTCGTAATGATGAATGCCACTATATTTTATATTATATGATACTTTTAATAACATAGGTAAGTAGAAGTTGTTATAAAATTTGAAACAGGTAATTGTTTTTCTGCCTGGCATGCCGATAGCAATTTGTGTTAATTGTCTTCTATTCTTTCTTCAATCTTTACTATTCTTCTTTACTATTCCTAGATTTGGCCAAGTTATGCGAGAAGCTGGTTTTTTATTTGGTCTCGCAGTCAAATTGAGTAATACCTGTTTTAGCCATTTTCTTATTTTCAGTAAATTTCCTTGTTCATAATTGAATATAGTAGATACATACACATAGGAAATAAAATACAATATATTTTAGATACAATACGGGAATTCTTGCGAAGTTAGTCCTTGGACATCTTAATTACTGTTTTGAGGAAAATTTTGTTGAGTTTCGACAATAGTTAATATTATAAGTATAATAGTATCTACTTCATCAACCATTTCTTTGAAACTGATGAGGATATTTTTATTTATGTAGATGTAATTAACCGATGTTACGTTTTAATTGGTAAGCTATCATTTATTCTATGAAACTACAACACCTTTAAACCTGAAATATTTTTTATTCTTTTGATATATTTTTGTACTAAATAGGCTTGCGTTTGGCCGGAACTCGTCTGACGTGAAGCGATGATGCGGCCTAAGATGGAGTATGCATATCTTGAAGAAACCGATTCACTCGAATTTTGAAGTGTTCCAGATTATAATGATCGGGGAAGCCGGTAGTGGATTCCACAGACATTCGGGCTCGTGGAAATGTAACCAAATAAATAAGACGCTTCGTCCGAAGATAGAATGGGGATGGGGGAATTAGATTGTGCAAATCCACCTAATATTCCACCAATCAGAACTAAAATTATTTTATGAATTAACCACTGTTACGTATTTCTTGGTAAGTCAAGATACCATGTATTTCACATACCTTATGTAAGGTAAACGTCTTTAAACCTTTTTTTTTTTTAACCCAGTGGAAATCCTCATGGACTATCCCCCGTCGTGGGGACGACGGGGGGGTGTGCCAGACTTTTACTATTGGCTAAAACCACTGGAGCGTCCACACCTGCCTATAGTCGGTGACACGGGGTTCGCTTTCGCATTCACCGCGAAAACGTCTTTAAACCTAACAAAATGATTATTTTTCTATATAATCATACGAAATATTTTTTGGTAAATACAAAGAATATGATGCGATGCAGTTATAAAATTGATAAGTTATATACTTAAATGGGCAATATAATGAAGGAAGTAGTCAGTAGGGACTATAAAACCATGTTCTATCTACCATATACAGCTTTATATCCAACTAAAATTTGTGTGAACATATCCAATGTCAGATTAGCGGCGACAGGCATTTTGTCTAATGGAACGGATCCCAATTATGTTTAGTGATCCAAGTTGTTATGATGTAGCGTAATGGCGACAACAAAACTGAATGTGGCCCTAAGGGAGAGCCTCTTATGTTAACTTTATGATAAGCTTACCGACTGTTTGCTTAGAAACATCGAATTACTGGATATAATTTACTCAGTGCAGTTATTTCTGTAATTTATTTCCTTTGTTCTATCCACATTTTTTACTTGTAACGGAACCAGAGCAAAATGCTACTTTCTCTCCAAAAGCTTCTTTTCTGACAATAAAACATTAATTACCTACTCGTAAACAATGTTCTTCGAGACATTATGTGCTCCATATAAAGAATGTTACTGAACACATTATGATTGCAATAAAGTAACGAATTAAGTTTTGCTACTACATTTTCATAGGGCCATCATATTGCGTCTTTCTACTTACATTACTATTCGACAATGCAATGCTTGAATATCGCTTTGAAGGAGGTGTTAATTGACTATCCATATATTGCATGCAAGTCTGGTAAGATTTACCACGAGAGACAAGATCCGAGAATCTTATATAGAAGAGTTGTTTAGGATTTGGGTGTATGGGACACAAGAACTCGCTCATAGTATCATCATCAGCTAAAATCATTAGCTGCTGACATATTTAGGTTGAACTTATCTCCAACAATGAGATATAATATTACAAATAGTCTCAATTAATGTGGGAATAGTGAACTTTGAACACATTTTTTTTTGTCAAAGATTCTAACTGTGGTTTAAATTAGTTGATGTTTTTATAAATCCAAGGTGATGTCGGTTTAAAACGAATAGCACTCAATGACATAGTTATGTAACGTCGTCGGCGGCCCGCGACGCACCGGCGCGTACGCACGTTTGGCAACTAGTATAGTTAGGAATACGGCCATGAGTGGAGTGTAGCTAGTCAAGACGTCTAAAAATGTAGTCATATATACAAACGCTTTATCACCGATAAACGCGTTGATACTGTAGTCGCGACTGATGTTTGAGGTTACTTACGTGACCCTCTTCGCTGATTACCTACTTATCGCCACAACTTAGTTGGACGAGCGTTCCCATCCGTAAACCAAATAAATAATATAATCAGTAAAAATGATTTTGTGGGGTCTATTCGGTATCACGATATTGATAGTGTTTATAGTGAAGGTGTACCAGAAACTGACAGTGGGAGTATGTCGGACCAGTGCTCATATGGTCGGTAAAGTAGTGATAGTGACTGGTGGAAACAGTGGCCTCGGACTGGAGACGTGTAAGGACCTGGCAAGCCGCGGTGCAAAGGTGATACTGGCCTGTAGGAGCGTTCGGCGAGCGAATGAGGCTAAGGAAGAAATCATTAAATTTAGCGGCAATACCGATGTCCACTTCCGGCAACTAGATTTATCTTCACTTCGGTCAGTCAGGGATTTCTGTGATCAAATATATAAAAGCGAGAAGCGTGTCGATGTCCTCATCAACAATGCTGGCGCGGGCGGGCTCGGTAACGGTAAAACAGCTGATGGACTTCACTTTGGAATGCAAGTCAATTATTTTGCTCCATTCCTTTTGACTTGCCTGTTAGTGCCTTTAATGAAATCCTCTGCCCCGAGCCGCATTATAAATGTGTCGTCCATGATACACAAATATGGAGAGTTAGACTTTGACAATTTGAACATGGAGAAATACTGGAGCGACTATTTAGTATACGCTAATAGTAAGCTTTTCCTGAATTTAATGACATTAGAATTAAGTTCAAGACTGAAAGGTACGGGTGTTACTGTAAATTCTCTGCATCCAGGAGTGGCTGCAACGAATATATTTAGGAACATTCCTAGCGATATTAT
The DNA here is from genome assembly GCA_905475445.1 of Ochropleura plecta. Lineage (NCBI taxonomy): Eukaryota > Metazoa > Arthropoda > Insecta > Lepidoptera > Noctuidae > Ochropleura > Ochropleura plecta. The sequence continues at coordinate 10,147,175 of FR997731.1, read as the reverse complement.
TAGAAATATAGTAGAAAAAAGCATAGGATTTCTGTTCCAAACTCCTTGGGAGGCTGCACAAACTTCCATATACTTGGCAGTGTCTCCAGATTTGGAAGATGTGACTGGCAAATACTTTACTGATTGCCGCCAGAAGCAACCTTCAAAGTGTTCACAGAATGCGGAACTAGCTAAGAGGTTGTGGTTAGAATCGGAGAAATTAGTGAAGTTTAGTTTACCAGACAATTAGTACTTAATAGATAGTTATATTATAGCGAAATATCAAAAGACATGTATTTAAAAGGGTTTATGTATATAAATGTTATTTTATATAATCAAGTGTATTTTTAATTATTAAATAATTTCCTCTAAAAGTCAAGGCCCTAATACCATAATTTAAAAAAAACTGTAGGCTCATCTAATCAAATTTATCAACTAAAATTGAGCATTCCCTAAACCATCACATTTTGTGAACCTTAACTTAGTTGCAACGTAGTTAAGGTTGACCATTTAAAGAAAGCATTGTACCACGCTTCAATATGTCTGATGGTCCGTGCAGCAATTTCATTACATACTGATTGCAACATTGAATTAGTGATGTAACAAAGTATATTTGAATGTAGACCACATTAAAATAATTGTTTCTTTGCTAAAAAATTGCCACATTTGAGGTGACATCTATTTTTTTTTCGTCAAATATATCCCCGGGGGAGTGTCAGACTTTTACTGTCTAAAACCCACCCATGTTCCTCCTTTTGCCCTTTATGTACCGGGGAAGCGGTATCTCTTTCTATTCTCAACCCGCTACCCCGGCAGGCGGTGCCCCTGGCAGGCCCCTCTGAATTGCTGACATCTCTTTGATGCGCGCGTGGAACACGAATAGCTCTGTCGACACGGTTGAAGTAACTGCTTTCGTTATTATTATGTAGGTATGTATGTGTACCAAGTTTGCGTTGCTGGAAGTTTTTGGGCAAGTTTATGGCCGACTAGCTTTGCCCACGTGCCCACGTGGAGTTTTTTTGAGGTCTTGATCGGTTGTCTAACTTAAGTCATGATCTACAGGTGTCCCCAAAATAATTGAAATCTGTTCAGTAATTTGGAGGGAAGGAGTTAAAACACAGGCAGACCGACTTACTTATGCCTTTGTAGTATCCCAAAACATAACGAATCCGACCAGTGGCCTGATTATTTTTAAGTCCTGTGTACCAGGAGGCCATCAACCGGGAAGAAATCCTAACTCCGTAGTGTTGAGAAATTTCTGATAGAAAACCCAATATCACTTAGACCCGATCCTGGAATCGAACCCAAGGATTCACGACCCTGCCGGTTATGGATGAAGGCGATAATTTTACCAAAGACTAAAATCTACCGTTTCTGCTTATATTTAATGAGTATACCGTATCTGCTTGGTATTACAGAGAATTCTCATCAAGGATCACACAATAAAGCTGTTCCGTTCTGGAAATAGCGGCGACAACAAGATGTATAGTAGTCTAGACATCTCGTTGCGGCAATTGCTACTAAATACGACCGTTTTGATCCTGTGGTATCTTCATAGTAACCACCATTATTAATCTAGCGCATGTTATCTATGGCTTCAAACATTTGAAGATTTTGTGAGACGGGTTTGAAGTGTGTTGTATCCAAACTTTGGCTCTAAAACTCGACTTAACCCATTTGTGAATTTGTTGATATTTTTGTTGACATGTTTGACAAGGAAAGGCGGAATACCACTGTGTTGCTATGAGCGGCTACAAAACAAACGAGCGTCGGTTGAAGAATCTTTAATTCCTTTACGGAAAGTCTTATATCAGAATTCACTACTAAAACTCGATTAGCACTACTAAACGAACGGTCAATATTCTAAAGCAATTGACACTAACAACTCTCAAACGCGTTTTTAATGTGCTTTTGTAGCTTCGTTGATGAAAGACACCCTAACTAATGGAGATAGATGGTCTTTGTCAAGAATGATATAAATGAGAAAAGAGTAAATGATACCGTGACGTCTGACAGGGGAGAATTGAAGAAGAAAACGTGTTGCCCCGACTCGTAATAGAATGAGATGAGGGCAGAAAGATGAAAATAATCAAGTGTATTATGGACTGAACAGGCAAGGCAAATCGCAAGATATTGTAAATCTTATTGATGGCTTTGGTATTATGGCGTCTCAAATTAACTAATCACTACCTACCTGCCTAATGTATTATTTGCCATGCCATGAACATATCAGACAAGGTTGTAAGTAATAAACTGTTTAATATTTTAAAGATATTTTAAGTTGTTAGTGTAAACAATTGTTGGTAGACCAAATAAGTAAATAAATCTCCAAAAATACTATATCTGATTAATGAATTGTTGATAGAACCTTCTACTACATTTGAAGATTAACATAGAAATAACTATTTCGAGGTCATTAGTATGAAGATTATGGCAATTAATAAAAACCAAACCAAGTGGTAGTAGCGCACTCCATACAAACTTGCGACAAAAACAGCCATATCTTTTGACTGCGGAGACTTAGAGGGTTGATTTTGTTATGTTGGATGTTTATGAATGATAGTCCGTTGGGTAAGATACAGGTTTATTGGTAGGAGACACAGGAGAGAGATACACACAGTAAGACATCACAGGACACAGTGTGGCGGAGCGCCGCAGACCACAGATAATACATTTACTAGTGAAGACCATATTAGTAACATACTAAAATAGTGATGTTACAACATCCCCCTTGTTGAGTTCAAATTAGACCCCTGACTGACAATTAATATAAGTGCTATGCTATTTAAGTTTATACAAGACAACATGCTTAATTATACTTATAGTTATACTTAAACTTTACTTATGACCTTATTTATAATTTAACTTAATCCATTTCTTCAATTAACCTTCTGGTAGGTTTTACAATACGACCTGACCTAGTTGTTACATTTGAGGATCGCTGAGATGAGGATTCTTGATGCCTAGACTCCTGTCTGTCACCTTCCTCTCCCCTTTGTGACGAGTTGGATTGCATGGGAGGGTTAGCACAATTATGAGAATATTTATGTCTTAAGTGTATTCTATTCCTCCTATACCTAACTCCATTGACATCCTCAACAACATATGATCTATTATTTGACAATCTTTGCTTAACAATAGCTTGTTCCCAGTTGCTACTAGGGTTTCTCTTAAAATAGACATGATCATTATGATGTAACATAGACATTGACTTGGCATTTTTATTGTAGTATTTTGACTTATTTTTATCATTTTTCTTGACAGACTCTTTGTAATCTTTAAATGTTACCACTTTTGGCTTCAACTTCTTATATGATGTTGGAATGTTATCTCTTAAGTTCCTAGACATGAGTAACTGTGCTGGTGATGAAAAATTATTTTTACCTGTATTTCTGTATTGTAACAATGCTATGTATGGATCTGATCCATTTTCTTTGCATTTTCTTAGCATGTTTTTTATGATTTTGACTGAACTCTCTGCTTGCCCATTAGACTGTGAATGATATGGGCTAGTTACAATATGTTCTATGTCCCATTCTTCCATAAAATTTTTAAAATCAACTGACTGAAAAGGAGGTCCACCATCTGATACCAGTGACAATGGTATTCCATGACGAGCAAATATGGACTTTAAATGAGTTATTACATTTTTTGATGTACTGTTGTTATTTAATAATGCAATTTCTATAAATTTTGAATAATAATCAGTGACAATTAAATATACTAAACTATCAAAATGCATTAAATCAATACCGACTTGTTGCCATGGATATTTGCTTATTTCATAATTCTGTAGTGGTTCCTTTTGGTTACATGGTTTGAATTTTGCACATACTAGACATTGTTCTACTAAATTCTTAATATCACTAGACATATTTGGCCAATAAAGAGATTCTTTAGCTAAGTTTAGACATTTATTTATACCTTGGTGACCTTTGTGAATTTTTACTAACATTTCTTTATGCATTGACTGTGGTACTATTAATTTTGAGCCTTTGAATACTAAATCTCTAATTTTATGGATTTCTCCTTGTATATTCCAGAATGGTTTTATTAATGGACTGACACTATTTTTGGTTTTTGGCCAACCTTCATTATAATACTTTATTAATAGCTGCAGGGTTTCATCTTTCTTAGTTTCCTGAGCCAATTTTGTGCTATATTCATCTGTAATTGCTAAGTTAGCATACATTAGATTGACATGACAAGACATTTCTGATTCATTTTCAGGCCTATAATGTTCTTTCAAAGCTGCTCTTGACAATGTGTCTGATATGAACATTTCTTTGCCTGGGACATGTATAACTTCTAAATCATATTTTTGACAAGTTAACATCATACGCTGTAATCTAGCTGGGACATCATGTAATGGTTTTTTAAATAGATAGACTAAAGGTTTGTGATCAGTATGAACTGTGACTCTATTACCATATACATATTGGTGAAATTTTTCACAACCAAATTGAATTGCTAGCAGCTCTTTTTCTATTTGAGCATATCTTTCCTGGGTTTCAGTTAAGGTTTTTGAACTGTATGCTATCGGTTTATTTTTTTGTAAAATGACTGCGCCTAACGCTGACTTTGACGAATCGACTGACAAGACTAATGGAATCTTGGGATTATAATGAGCTAAAACTGGTGAATTTGTGATTTCATCTTTCAGTTTCCTCAGACATTGACTATGATTCTCATCCCAAGTCCAGACTGAATCTTTTTTCAAAAGATTTCTTAATACTTGTGTTTTTTCTGACAGGTTACTTATAAAGGGTCCTAGGTAGTTTATCATACCTAGTATTCTCTGTAACTCTTTGACATTTTGCGGTGTAGGCATGTTGACAATTGCTTTGACCTTCTCAAGATCTGCCCTTGCACCGTCTTTACTGAAGACATAACCTAAAAAACATACTTCTGACAGTGAAAATTTACACTTTGACTTGTTAAATTTTAAATTAACTTGACGAGCTCTTTGCATGACTTTGTGTAATCTTTCATTATGAACTGACTCATTTGGTCCATAGACTAAGATGTCATCGATGAATATGAGTACGCCTTCTATGTCACCAAATAGATTCATCATGACTCTTTGAAATATTTCAGACGAGGCATTTATGCCATAGGGTAATCTTAAATACTTATATCTACCAAATGGTGTTTGAAAAGTACATAATTCTGAACTGTATTCATCTAAACGTAGCATCCAAAATCCTGAAAATGCATCTAAATGAGAAAAACATACAGCCCCTTCGAGCTGAGACCTAATCTCATCAATTGACTTGAGTGGATAATGTTCCCTCATGATATTTTTATTTAAATTTCTGGGATCAAGACATATTCGTAACTGACCTGAACTTTTTACTGTTACAACGACTGAATTAACCCACTCTGTAGGTTTTGTAACCCTTTCTATGACTTGCATTTTCTCCATGCGATCCAACTCCTCACGCAGTTTCCCTTGTAATGCGAATGGGACTTTCCTGGGCGGATCCACACATGGTACTGCATCAGGCTTGAGTTTTAGATGACAGACTGGAGGCAGACAGCCAAGACCCTGGAATACATCATTATATTGTGTATGAATTTGCTCACAAAAGTCTTGTTTTGACACTGAAAAGACACGTTTTATTATACCTAGCTTTTCACAAATTGGGAGACCAAGGACATTTGGACACTCTATATCTGGTATAATAAACATTATGTTTTCAACAATGTTCTTATTGTTTAAGCAAAAATTACAATTTAAGTTGACTTTGCCTAAAATCGGAATGGATTTTCCACCAAATCCTTTGACATTTACTTGACATTTGACAAGTGACAATTTTGACAGCTTATTTTGACTTTTAACATTTTGAAATGTTTGTTTTGACATTATATTGACATCTGCACCTGAGTCTATAATGCATTTGACTTTGGTATCTCCTACCAATAAGCTAATTTCCCACGACTGCTTTGAATGATTCAAAGTATTGACGACTGATGATCCATTTTGTGACTGACTGGACGACTGTGCCTTATTGTGAAATCCCTCAGACATGTGACTGATTTCATCACTGGGACTCTGACATTTTTTATTTTGACTATTTGACTGGACATTGGATCTCTCAGACATGACATTTTTTTCATACATGTGATATGAATTGGGACTCTGACTATTTGACTGGATAAAAAATCTATCCGACATGTAATTGTTTTCATACATGTGATATGAATTGGGACTCTGACTATTTGACTGGATAAAAAATCTATCCGACGTGTCACTGTTCTCCTCATAGGGATGTGATGTCATACTGTGTGTTTGTGACTGATTGTGTCTCTGACTGAGTGACTGACTGTGAGAATGACTATTATGACTGTGACCATTATGACTTTGCTGACTAAGTGACTGACTGTGAGAATTACTATTATGACTGTGACCATTATGACTTTGCTGACTAAGTGACTGACTGTGAGAATGACTATTATGACTTTGACCATTATGACTTTGACTATTCAGCATACCAACGAAATAATCTTGACTACCATTATCTGAATTAAACGATTGCAACTGACTGACTTTTTTATTTTTGTGACAAAATTTAGCAAAATGATTGTAAGATTTACATGACCTGCATTGAACTCCTTGGGCTGGACACTTGTAGCGATGAGACTGCCCACAGCGGCTACATGTCTTCAAGCTGCCTGAAGCTGAAGGTGACTCGCGACTGCCTGAAGCTGGCTTGCGACTGCTCGAAGCTGACTTGCGACTGGAAGCTCGCTGTCGACGATCTCCCCGACTACGGCTCCTCTGACTGAGATGCATGACGTTTTCTGACGTTCGTTGACTGACGATGCTGCTTCCTTTGACTATTTTCTCAGCATCCTGCTGTGCGACGATGAGCGTCCTCGCTAGCTCTTGCATTCTCTGATATGTTAAGTCATGTTCTTGCAGTAACCTTTGACGCACATGTGACAAGTCCAAATTGAGGTTTGCAATGAAAATATCTTTGATGAGCGATTCCCTGAGCGTGCCAAACTCACATTCTCTGCTTCTATTCTCCAAATCCGTGAGGAACTCGTCGATGCTTTCGGATTTCTCCTGCCTGCGTGTGAAGAATAGATACCTGCACATGGTCACGTTTCTTCTTGGCTCGAAGAATCTGTCAAATTTCGATTTGACTTCGTCAAGCGTGCTCTTGTCTATTTTTAGGTTAAATGAGTTAAATATATTGAGACCTCGTTCTCCAATGCAATGTAAGAGAATTGCGATTTTCCGTTTCTCGCTTGACTTATCTAGACCTGTGGCTAACAAATATAACTCAAGTTGTTGCCACCATCTTTTCCACGTTTCAGCGTTATTGTTCGTGGTATCTGACGAAATATTTAATTGTTTCACACGTGTTTGAAAATTTGTCTCACCATCATGGCTGACGTCCGCTTGGTCCGGCATTTTGTTCGACGACCTCGACTTTTTCTTGAATGATTCTTCTTAAACCACTTCTGACACCATGTTATGTTGGATGTTTATGAATGATAGTCCGTTGGGTAAGATACAGGTTTATTGGTAGGAGACACAGGAGAGAGATACACACAGTAAGACATCACAGGACACAGTGTGGCGGAGCGCCGCAGACCACAGATAATACATTTACTAGTGAAGACCATATTAGTAACATACTAAAATAGTGATGTTACAACAGATTTTTTCACAGCTACAAGGGAATACAAACTTAAGTACGTATACAGTTTTAATTGCAACACAACACCTCCACGCGTTCCCGAGATAAAGGATCTTGACAGACAAACGGACAACAAAGTGATCCAGTGTTTACTTTTTTTTATTTATTTTAACGTGTAATTTGATTTATAGACTGTATGTCTAAAATAAATGAGTTATACTTATTATGTCCAACAGTGGACTGCTGGTAGGCTGATGATGATGATAATGATGATGGCGATTGATAGCATAGTATTATTCTACACTAGCTGGAGCCCGCGACTTCGTCCGCGTGATATCGTAAAAAGAGTATCCTATGTGTTATTCCAGACCATAATCTACCTCTGTGCTATCAAGATCCGTTCAGCTTTTTTGACGTGAAAGAGTAACAAACATCCATACATTCCTACACCTTAACAAACATTCGCATTTATAATATTAGTAGGATTAGTAGTATTTTGGTTAAAAAATTGTTTTTTTGCTATCGAAACTTTGATTTTTCTTTGGCTAACAGATAGCAGAAGTTATATTGTATTGTATAACGAGCTGTTGTCCGCAAATCCACGTCCAGAGCAAGTATTTTGCAGACGGTACGGTTGTTTTAAACAAAACTAGCTTTTGCCCGCGGCTTCGCTCGCGTTAAATTCGGGGTAACACAGTTCCCCTTGCGCCTTATTGATTTGTAATAGCAACGCTAAGTTTTCCCTTTTCTTCCCTCTTTCTCCCTCACATCCCATTTTTTTTCAAAAAAGTTAGCCTATGTCCGTCTCCTGGTTCCCAACTATCTTTGTACCAAAATTCATCAAAATCGGTTTAGCCATTAAAGCGTGAAGAGGTAACAAACAAACAAACTTATTAACTTATTATTAGTAATAGTAAGGAAGTAAGGATAAGGATTTGTTTGCTTAGATGCATTTTATTTTTGTCATGGAAATCCAACACTGTATATTATTCAAATCATAATAAAATTTCGTTACAATATATTATTACTCAGAGATTGTAGTACTACCGTCGTTTTGTATTTTACATTGTTTTTACGTTTTATGGTTAGTAAAGTAGGTAATCACATTTTCATTGCATATTTAATTTTTATGCTTGCATCGATAAACTATTGTCGGCCACTGAATCTACAATATCTACATAAATAAGAAGGTTTTATTTTCTGTGATTTGACCTATTATTTTCAACTTTACGGTACATAATGCTACGCCTTCCATGTCAGGGCAAATTGTAGCTACTATTGTATGGTTTTCCTTGTTAACGGCAATAAATGCACACTTACAGATCACGCACATGTGAATATGAAGGCAAGTTGTAAACCAGACTATGTATATGAAATATTAACATTATACATCACGGTAGTAATCCCGAAGAGTTATAAAGCAAAATAAACTCATAAACTCACCGATATTTGGCCAGTAATGATTAAACCAAACCCAGTGCATTTAAACGAGGAAAAATGCCATGGCTCTTACTGAGAAAATTCTAATAAAAAAAATTCAATAACACGTAGCCAAACCTGGAAATCGATCTTTGCACCTTATGCTAGGCAGTCACGCTTGCGATCACTAAATCAGACTAAGGAATAGAACGTTAAATCGTACCAGTAGAATCTATGTAGGTACTAGGTGTATGCATTCAAATATCTGCTCTCAGCGACGGATACAGGAAATTATGATAGTATTTATTTATTTCATTTGGAATAACAAGCAGTAGCAAAATTTATACCCACACCATTTTCCACAGATTACTAAATCCTTACTTTACTAATATATATATATATATTATATTATAAAAAGCAAAAGTGAGTTTGTTTGTTTGTTACCACTTCACGCTTTAGTGGCTAAACCAATTTTGATGAATTTTGGTACAGAGATAGTTGCGAACCAGGAGACGGACATAGGCTATTTAAAAAAAAATGGGATGTGAGGGAGAAAGAGGGAAGAAAAGGGAAAACTTAGCGTTGCTATTACAAATCAATAAGGCGCAAGGGGAACTGTGTTACCCCGAATTTAACAAGAGCGAAGCCGCGGGCAAAAGCTAGTTATATAATAAAAACAAACTGTCAGCAATTAAAAAAGAAACGACAAAAAGAAAAGAGGGAAAAAAGCAAAAAAAAACAGAGTGACTAGGTAACAAGCAGGTCTAACTAGCCTATTAATAATCTAAATAGTAGTTACGGTACAGAGATTATTGTTTGCTGTCTTATTAGTATGTAGTCAGCAATCTTCTAGCTTAGTCTTTATTAAAATGTCAAGCAATTATAAACAATATGTGAAATAAATTACGTCATGAATTATGGGTTTCACTCCATTTAACACAGATCAGGTTTGACTGGATACCGGCCTTAAAATAAATAGTTTGAAAAAGATTATTGTGGAAAGAAAGGGCGTCCCACCTTAAACTTTGGCAAGTTTCGCCATTTTTTTTTCTACTAAATAGGCTTGCATTACGCCGCAACTCGCCTGACGTGAAGCAATGATGCGGTCTAGGGTGGAGCACGCTGGGCTAGAAGAAACCAATTCACTCAAGAACAGGTTTATAAGTTTACCTCAACATTCATCGATTCTACGTCTAATGTGGCTGGCTTTTTTTTTCTAAAAAAATCTCCCGGCCTGGGTGGAGCGGGGGGGAGTGTCAGACTTGTACTGACTAAAACCCACCCATGTACCTTCTATTGCCCTTTACGTTCCAGGGCCGCGGTATCTCTTTCGAAAAACCCGCAACCCCGGCAGGCGGTGGCCCTGGCAGGCCCCTCTGCTTTGCTGACATCTGTTTGAGGCGCAGGTGGAACACTAACGCACCGTAGACACGGCCTGTCGTCAATAGACGGACGGAGAGCTAACCATTGCTCACCGTCCATAGGCCCGCAATGTGGCTGGCTTACAGAATAGTCAAGCTATTCGACAATTTTGTTTTTTGACAGATTATAACCTCATTTTTTTATTTAAATCTCTGAAAGTTTTCCAATTACAGGTCTGTCACCTAACAAACTGTAATTCGATCACGACGCAGAATGGACTATTGAGCGCGTTACGTAATTTTCGATTATTACGAGTTAATTAGTGGACACTAACGAGAGTACCAATAGTTTGTACTGTGTACACTTAACATTAATTTATCGTACGTAGTTGGCGTTAAATTGAAATTATTCCCAGCGATGGTTGGGCTTCGGTGTGGTCGTTTTATTTGCTCATAAATCTCCCGCGCGGTACATCTGATTTACAGTAGTGCTCTTTGTGCTTGCTCACCTCACTGTTTGCGGGGCTTTGCGGCGATATACTCACACAATTTCGGTTTATACAACTTTAATTTATTAGTCCATATCCGATTAAAAAACACTAGTTTAAGTTTTAATCTCAATGTTGTTTTAAATATTAGACAGATTATAACGCATTTTAAATCTACATATTTTAAATCAGCATTAACATCGCAAGCTCAGTTTAAATTATCGTTTTTCGTATTGAATGAAATATTACTCAGACATGAGCTCACTTTATTCAATATCGTTCACAATTCGCGCAATATTTCATGTAAATTCGTAAAGCAAAAATGCTGTTAGTAATTTAAGTATAAATCTTTTTTAAAATATGCTTTTATAATTGAAACATTCAGAAAGGATCGTAGGGTTCACAGTGATTTGGTATGGACAGCTGTAAAGGCCAGAGAATAGGCGGTTAGCCGGCAAGTGCGGACAATATTAATGTGTTCCATAAGTCAGTAGCAGTGCTCGTATTTTTCTCTCGCAGTTGTCCGGAAGACAGCAGACGGCACTAATTAACAATATTAGCATATTCCCCTGAGCACGCCTTTTGGTGAGTAAAAATAAATTCTCGTAATATGGCTGTATGCTCGGATTTTTGCCTAATTTCCGTGTCGGACGCAAATTAACTTATTTGCATGGGTTTTATTACTCGTTTCCAAATTAATGTTTTTATTTTGCATTGCTATCGATTTTTTCACGGCTTCTTTAATTAATATGAAGCTAAATTAGATGTGTTTAGAAATAATTCCCGTAGAGTTATGTTTTTAGTTACAGAATATTAAAGGTACTTGGGCATAAATAGACCTGGTGAATGAAAAGAAAGTCAATTAGAACTCACTTTAAATGTTTTTCCGACGTTTACTTAAGATTTCCTTTGTAAGGTTGCAAAGTTCAGGCAAAACTAGGCTTTGCGTATAATACCGTCGTTTAACTTTTTCTCCAGTTATAAATTCTCATTTCACACTTTGTAATAAACTTCAGGGAACTAAAACATTTTTGTTTATTAATCTTCAGATTAGTATTTTAATTACATACGTTCGTATAAGTTATAGATACACACTCATAATTACCCAATTATTATGTATAGTGCGCTGATTAGGATTAATTTATCGTAATCATTTTCCTTATAATAATATGATCCCACACAGGTGCAAAAAACAATACTACGATAGTAGAGTTGTAGATACATTAATTAGGTATACAAAAAGTACACAGTCAGAAGCTGTATTGATTTATTCTAATGAGAAACTAATTTTACCTACATTTTTGTGACATATTGGTCTCGTTGGCACCTAAGGGCATGCGCTATCTTGTAACATATATGTGACAATGGCGTTCAAAATGTTAAAAATATGTTTGTTTTTGTCGCAAATCGTATTCTTATTAACATACAGCCTTATACTGAACTAAAAATTTCTAAACGGTAGAAAATTTTGCTCTACCTTTAAAAGTGTTTGCTTTTAATTTTAGCGTTTTTTTTCTTTAGAACTTCTATTTTTAGTAATTTATTTTTTCAATTTTGTACACTACCTATGTTTTACCTAAAGAAATTTTCTATTTTTTTAGTTGGAAGTTAGGGTATTGATCGACAAAATATTTGCTTCCAGTTTCCAATCTAAAATGAGATGCTTGAAATCGTTGGCAGCATTCGGTTTCATAATATAATATTACTTCAAATACTAACAGTCGAGTTCATAGTTGCTGAAACTCAGTCCGAAGTCCAATTCTCCGCAGTTGGGTATTAGGCTGCGCCCAAATGTGAACATTGATAAATTGTATTGCTGTTAGTTATTGTGACGGGGTGCTGAAATGAAGACGACGTCACGGCTAAATGCTGGAGTGTTTGTGTATTAAGATGCTTGGAATATAATTTAGAGCCTGCCGTTCTTGGATCTACGATCCTCAGATGCAATAATATTGAAAACTTTCTTGCTTAAGTTGGAACTAATCAAATTACCTCTGAACTCGAAGCCAAGTTCTAGGCCGTCCCAATGTACATAGATTGCAAACGACACGCTAAGATGATTTGCCTTCACGCGTACCTGGTAATTTACTATATAAATGATATTATTATATATACTATTTATTTAATCTATGTTTCAAGATAACTAAATGAATGTATTTGTTCTGAGTTCCCGATATTTCGTATTTATGTGATGTTTAGTTTATTTAACTTTAAATATATCTCGTACGTCGTATTTTCCCGGAAAAGGATAGCCTGCTTCGTTTATTCCCACGGTTGTCGTAAAATAAGCAAAAGATTTCAGGTGAGCCAGCTGAAAACATAATTTTACGTGAATCTAGCTGCGCTGAGATTGTGCAGATCTAGTGTTAGTTTGCGTAGGTATTTTAAACTAGAGATAACATACCTCAGAGGAGTAGATACGGACAATAAACATAGGGGGCTCTACACGCTTGTCGATTCGTATTTACGATTATAATATGTTAATAATTGCAAAAACTTCTACATTAAGTAGAAATAACTGCTATCGAAGAATAACCGTTATCACGGCAGGAAACCAGTTTAGTTATAACACGGTAGTTACTAACTACTTCTCATTTTCCTCCGTGGTTAAAATCGAGTTTATTCTTTGCCTAGGAACCACGTAGTCTTGCGTGTCAAACGTGATATAAATACCATGTAACTATGAAGATCAAGGTCTAAAAGCAAAGACTAAAGGTCAATTAGTTAAATGAGTCATCTGCTACTGTTTAATACCAAAGCAGATATTTGAACACGTTGAAGTAGCGTGCGCATTACAGATATTACAACTACAAATACACACAGATTTTAAACTCACGATTTGCAAACCCGAGTTTGCTACTCATATGCATATTAAAGACTATATTAAGTCGAAATTAGTCCGAGTCCAATTAGAAGCAGTTGGCACCTAACAGTCGAGCGATACAAAAGGAGAGTGCACAGAATTTGTGTTTTTGTTCATAGTACAAGCCGGGCAACAATGACCGTGGTAAGCCACTGGATTGCTGGTTTTATCGTGAACATGGTCAACGAAAATGTGGAGCGAATCCTTTATGGTATTGGCAGAGCTCCGCACTGATACTATACTTGCATGTTCGAGTAAATCACCTCTGTGGACATTGTCGTTTTGTGTCTATGGGTCGATTTTTAGATGGTTTTTGTGCACGTTTTGTTTATGGTTAAGCGTTTACGAATACCAATAAATGTGACTGTCATTATCATTGAGCAGTTATAAGAAGGCGTTGCGATATCATTACTATTATCCAAGATGTTTTTATCTATTTTAAACTGGTTTGAGTTTTCCACGTAATTAACTACGTGTGAAAAATGAATAATTTATTTGGGTACTATAACAATTATGAGCTAAATTAGGTAAGTTACAAATTTCGTTTTAAATTATTATATTTTCTAATAATATTTTATCTCTAATATTATTTAATTTGCCTTTCTTAATCAGAGACTACGCAAATAAAAATAAATAATTACCAGATCTTTGACTTATGTTATCGTTTCCACATATGTGTCCTAAGTGTCTGAGTTGGACCTTTTCCGTTGGGACCGCCTTAAGGCTCCCCATCAAATCCAAGATTCTTTTACGGCAAATCTTCCTGAAATCTGAAATGAATGAGTAAATATACTTTAATGTTTAATCCTGAAATCTAATTTGCGCCTTTACTGGGCGGTAGCGTGTAAAATCATACGATTCAAGACCTTTTACGATGCTAAAATATTCCGCTCCTTCTGATGAAAATATTTTTATATATTTTCGTGATAAATGTCGTGAAATTCGGAAAGCAATCTGTGATATAACAGAATATGGTATTGACACACCTAAGGAAAACCATTAGCATACGTCCCTGCAGTACTGATGCTGGAAAATTACATAACAGACGTTTTTGATGTTTCATGAAATATTTATTTTGTGATTATGTTATTTATAAAGATTTTTACCAGCATCGAGATGTATATTAAGAAATTGTACCTAATTGTACACTACACGCCTACCAATCTACGAGATTAATCAAGCATGAACCAATCACGTTTGTAAATGCGTCGTATGAGATCATTTTCATGTCAGACGAAGTGGATTTTTTTCCAAACATAGCGATAATCTTTGGTTAGGGCCTGTACACAAAACTGCTGTGATGCAATTTCGTACAAAGACGTTCCGGGCGTCGGGCGCCGCAAGACGACTTCCGGCCACCATAGATGCGGGTCTGTGGACGGTGAGCAATGGGTAGCTCACCGTCCGTCCGTCGGTGGCCGGAAGTCGTCTCGCGGCGCCCGCCGCCCTGGGCGTCTCCCGCGGCGGCGGCTGGGTTGGGCAGATGTTCTCTCCCTCAAACGCCCGGCCACCTCCTTTGCTAGCATTACTGCTTCGCAGAAGGTGGTGACCGCTTCCCATTCCCTCTCGCTCCGGACCATAGCCTGAACCAGGGCCGGACGCGAGAGATCGCCGCCGCCGATCGCCTCTACGAGGGCACGGCGGTGCTCTGCCCACGCTGGGCAGATCGCCACTGTGTGCTCCACCGTGTCCTCAGGGCGATCGTCACAATGGTGACACCCGGGCGCTTCCTCCCGCCCGATGATGTGCAGGGACCTCCCGAAACTTCCGTGTCCGAGGACCTGCGTCAGGTGGTAAAGGTTGACTGCGTAGAATTAGAGGGTTGATTTTTTCAGGTCCAAGGGACTACAAAATTAAGTATAGTTTTAATTTCAACTCGATACCTTCACTGACCGTGATACCGGTACTGAGATAAAGGGTCTTGATAGACAGACGGATAACAAAGTGATCGTTATAAGGGTTCCGATTTGTTATTTTGAGCTAAGGAACTCTAAAATTCGGCATAGCGGGTGACGGCCATTGGGAAATTAAATATTATTCTATGTAGGTTTTTTTTAAACAAGTATTCGCACTCGCAACGGACATGTCCAGTGTTGTATTGTAAGCTTACCTCCGAAAGGGATAATCCATTTATGTACCAGCTCACTCAAATAATTAGGAAAGTCTTACCATTGTGTGGAATTTATTTCAGGCGTATGTTGCGTGTGTAAAAACATCTGAATCGTGAGAAAATTTGGACTTGACGGCCTTGAACCCTGTTAGCCATACACAATGAAGTGATATAATCAATGCTAAAACATACAGCTGCTTTATTTGAGAAAAGGTATCTGTAGAAACAATTCAAGGCAGAAATTTCTGATTTACATGCTTGAAATGCATAGCTTTAGACAGCTCACAGAGTCTAAAGTACTAAGGCAGACTCATTTTTATGCATTGGATTTTTTCTTTTTTTTTAACGCACTGTGTCTACAGCTCTTTTTATTTACTCTCCTTTCGCAGGTATGCTGGAAGAGATTTTCTTTTGAAATAAGCATTACCTTTGTACCTATTTACTGTTCCTGACTATTTTTCCCGTATTCATTTTGTAAGGATTTATCGTTAAATAAATAAATATTCGTTATCGATAGCTTGGATATAATATTGAGACTAGCTGTGCCATCCTCAAAGCGATAAGGGTATGAAAAATACATTACGACCAATTCTCAGACCTACCGAATATACAAATAAAATTTCATAAAAATCGGTCAAGCCATTTCGGAGGAGAAAATGTACGTTTCACAGTTTTATTAGTATGGCAACGAAATCTGTGACACGAGAATTTATGTATTTAAGAGACAAGATATTCCATGACGTTTATCCGATTTCTGAATAGCTTACGTCACTTATAAACATAAAATCCGTTATCAATCAACATGTTTTTCCTATTAGTAGCAATTAAGATAACTTATTATTATAAATGAATGTATTTTTAGACATTGTCCTGGAACCTGTAATAATATTAGTTGTTATGCTTTTTTAAGTTAAAAAATATATATCAACAGATATATCATGCCAATCTGCAGTGTTCTCGGATACATTTATCTTGTTGTAAATAGCTAAGTGGCCATAATGGTTTAATTTATTATTGTAAATAGAAATTGCTTATTTCTAATAATATGCAACATTTTCTGCGTTGTTGGTTTTTATTACAACAGATGTAGGCCGTTTCTTGACAAAATTAGACCTACTCTATTACGTAACGCAGGAAATTTTAAACATAATAAAGGAGGGTCCACCTCAAGAGCCGTAGAATTTTCCTTCCCTTTGCTTGTACCTTTCTTAATTATTACAAGACCCGAGCGCTATATCTTATGTGCAAAACGTAGCCTTCAAGCATAATGTAAGGTAAAATATTATGGTAAATTATAATATATCAAAATATTCTCATTGGTACTTATGCTTTTTAATTTAAAAGTGTTTTGACATTGTCATCATGCATTTTAATTTCTTAATACGCTCAAGTTATAGCCTTTATATATAAAAAAAAAAACATTAAACTATCCTATATTAAAAATCCATTGATGATTTTGATTTTTTAGGGTTTCGTTCCTCAAACGAAAACAACGGAACCCTTATTGGATCACTTTGTTGTTCGTCTCTCTGTCCGTCAAAAATGTGCCCTGTTATCTCGGGAACGCGTACATATCGGTATCGAGTTGAAATTAAAACCCAAATACTTAAATCTGTGATCCCTTGGAGGTTTGAAACAATCAATACTCTAAGTATACGCAGTCAAAAGATATGGCCGTTTACGTCGCAAGTTTGTACGGAACCCTTAGTGCGCGAGTCCGACTCGCTCTTGACCGATTATAAAAAAACACTAATCTAATTTGATATCCTTACTAATCCTTACTAATATTATAAAAGCGAAAGTGAGTTTGTTTGTTACCTCTTCACGCTTTAATGGCTGAACCGATTTTGATGAATTTTGGTACAGAGATAGTTGGGAACCAGGAGACGGACATAGGCTATTATTTTTTTTAAAAAGAGTGGGATATGAGGGAGAAAGAGGGAAGAAACGGGAAAACATAGCGTTGCTATTACAAATCAATAAGGCGCTACCGAATTTAACGCGAGCGAAGCCGCGGGCAAAAGCTAGTAATAATATAAATTTTGAAAAAAAAACTTACTAACATTTGTTTCATTTCTTGTATGTAATTAAAAGAATATTATGATAATAGACCCTAGAGTGTGTGTTTCATAAAATACTCAGGCCTCATTATTTAATCTTTAAATAATAATTCAGAAGCGTTGTTTAAATGTAGTTGATAGAAGTTTAAACGTCAAAACAACAATCGTTATGAAGAGTTAGGTTAATCATTATTTAACTACTACTAACTTTCAAATACTTGTCCGATAGATCATTTCATAGATATACCCATTTGAAATCGTAAGTCAGTGTCACATTTTTTTTTTGATTGAGCCAACTAGTTTTGTCAAGTTTTAATTTTAACCACACCTCAGTCATATGTTTAACTTTAATAAAATTATTTGTCATGGTGGACTTACACATAGTGTATTTCCAGAGGTACAAAAAGTTTAAAATTGAAAAAGCTCTCCTTGAACAGTGCTTATTAAGTCATCATCTGCCTAGCCTTTTCCCAACTATGTTGGGGTCGGCTTCCAGTCTAACCGGATGCAGCTGAATATCAGTATTTTACATGGAGCGACTGCCTATATGACCTCCACAACCCAGTTAGTACTGGGTAATACGATACCCCTTGGTAAGACTGGCTGTCAGACTTTCGGGACACTGACTACCTGTAACGACTGTCAAAGATCTACAAATGACAGCCGGGACCAACGGCTTAACGTCTTAAGTCTACAAGTATGTACAAAATACTAATAATTCGATGCATGATAGAATTTGTGCACCAGACATTTTTCATATTTATAAGCGAAAACGAAGCGTAAGTAAGCGTCGTTTGAAGGTAACTTTCGTTAAACGTGAAAAGTGCGCGATACTAACGTAGTTTGTACTCATAAATATGGTATATCTTTTATAGGTGAACATTTTGGAGTTGCTTTTGCATGCACGAAACGTTGTTTGAACTGCCTTTTTTATCCAACCATGCTTCTTTTGGATGTTTTGATATGATTTCAATATCAATTGCATGCTGCTTCAACCCAAATTCTCTTTACTATTTCGCTCCAAAAAATACTTACATACTCTCATAACGCTGTCGTCGTCAAATTGTTAAATCTGCACAAAATAGAGGCTTAGAAGATTTCTATCAACTTTGTCAGAGCAGACTGTACTAGACACAATAGGGACGAGTGTCTGTCTGAAACAATTGTAGAAGCACTCGCCGCCGTGCAAATAGTTGCAAAATACTTGACAAAAGGTTTTTGTTTTCAGTCAATATTGCTTCAGGAGCTTTGCTTCTCAAAGCTCTTACACTGAAAAATGTGTAGTAATTACGCGAACATGTATCCAGAATATTGATTGCGGCCAGCCACCTTAATTTGAGGCAATTATAATTTGGGTCACCCAACTAAACTCGAATGGGGTGAGGTGCAACACTGACCGCTTTGTTTAAACTTTACCAATAACGGGCATACGGCATAAACAAAATACAAAGACTGTGTATGCAAAAGTGACATCGATATTGTGTGTGTGTAAAATTATTGTATACTAGCTTTTGTCCGCGGCTTCGCTCGCGTTAAATTCGGGGTAACACAGTTCCCCTTGCGCCTTATTGATTTGTAATAGCAACGCTAAGTTTTCCCTTTCCTTCCCTCTTTCTCCCTCACATCCCACTTTAAAAAAAAATAGCCTATGCCCGTCTCCTGGTTCCCAACTATCTCTGTACTAAAATTCATCAAAATCGGTTTAGCCATTAAAGCGTGAAGGGGTAACAAACAAACAAACTCACTTTCGCTTTTATAATATTAGTAAGGATGAGACAAGCTCAAGGCAGCAATTCATAAACTGAACTAATAGCCTGCATACAACTCTTCTGTTCCTATACATACGTCACAGTTTTCAATAGCAGCAATAGAGTATGCCTGTTATAGTGCACCGCAAATCCACTGACAGATTACATTCAGCCGGTTTGCTACCATCATGCCGGAGGAACCTTGTTTGCCGGACTTATTCGTACGGATTCTGTCTGTTTTGTTAATGATATACGGAAACTAGGTCCCACCTATATGTTGCAGAGACTTTAGTCTGCTTAGGGACGATGTTAGGTTTAGACAACAGATTTGTGTTTCAGTATTTGTGTTGTCTGGGAGTTATACGTCCGTATTTGCGACGGGGAGTACTTTTGTTTGCAGTATTATGTTTGTAGGTGCTACCATTGCCCAAACGTCAAACGTATTTTATACGTTGTTTTATAGTGGCTATGATTTTATTCTTATTCTTTTTCCCAGCTAAAATGAGTTTTAAGATATTATCTCTTGTGAATTTATAACTTCTAACCGATATGTTGCTTAACAAGGGGTGTCGTATCACCACGGTTGCGGGTTGTTGGAAACAGATACCGCGGCCCCGAAATAAAGGGCAAAAGAAGGAATATGGGTAGGTTTTAGTCAGTAAAAGTCTGACGCTCCGACTCCGCCCAGAGGAAGGAGGGAAAAAAGGGTAAAGGGATATCGTATAACCCAGTACTAAATGTGTTGTGGAGGTCAAATAGGCAGTCGCTCTATGTTAAATTTAGTTGCAACCGGTAAGCCTTTCTAGTCTAACTGGCTGCACTTGAATAAAACATAGACCCCAACATAGATGGGCAGATGATGATTAAATAGAGATGATGATTAATGATTAGTGTTGGTTTTTATTCATCATTTATACCGAAATCTATCAGAACACAAGATGAGGTTTTGTTAATATATGTTCTGGTTTCAGAAACAGCATGTTACAACCAAGTATTTCGTTTCTAGTTAATACCTACCTGCATTATCCGTCATTTAAAATTTAAAGCCTTGAGGATCGAAAGTCAGACAGTTTGTAAGCGGATTCAGGTTAAACCGGACATGAAAGCGAAAAAAAACTACGTCTGTCACTAGTCGAAACAGTAAACTACTAAACGCTTGTTAAATTCAATCTGGTGCTAAGGTATCAGAGCTCTGCAGTTGGTTTACTAACGAATGGGCCTTTTAATGTACCTAGGTAACTTCGTTTGCCAATTTAAGTGGCGTTTCTAAGTTGGAATTGCTGCTTTCTGTGTTCATTGTTTCTAATCTAGATATTCACCTATTAGTGGGTTGATAAGGCAACTGTTGTACCTATATCTATAACGATTTCAGTTACGTGGATGCGCAAGAAAATTTTATTGCTCGTTATTTTCATGAAGGCGTTTTTGTCCGCTTAAGAAGATCGTTCTATTATTGTTTTTGTGAATGGTATTTGTTTGTTGTTAATGGTTAATGACATTGTGCTTTTCGTAGAAATCTTCACGACTCAAACCTCATATGTGTTTTTTTATGTACTACATTTTGGAAGAATTTTCGGCTATTGTCGGGTTGTTTTCAAAACTATTCAAAAAGTAGCTAATTTTGTTCTCCTGACGTAGCGATGGTATGTCTTGTGTATGATTACTTGATCCCAGTAGGTAGTTAGGTAGTATTTCAGGATGCAGGTGAAGGGGCTCTTTGCACACCAGCACTCCATGGTCTACCAATCCCGAAGATGGAGATGTTAGTTTGAGTGTGGCGTGCCTTTTTTTTTGGGCGTACAGGAAATTGTGAAATAGTTCCCCCTGTTTGGACGGACCGCTTGTGAAGTGTCAGACTTTTACTGACTAAAACCCACCCATGTTCCTTCTTTTACGTTTAATGTCCCGGGGCCGCAGTATCTCTTTCTAATAACCCGCAACCCCGGTTCTTATATGGCTATGGTGTCAAAATGCTGGAAAAACCGTATGGTGCATGCATTCAAAGTAGCTAATTACAGTATGTTGACTTCACTCGAATCCAAAACATATTCGCATTTACGACACAATAAGAGGCGTGCCAAGGAAACCCCCAACAAAGTTTGTTCGGAAGTAAAAAAGACGGGAAACGGGAATATACTGCGATGTTGAGATTTTACGAGTTTAGAAAGATATTTCTATGTGTTAGTCACGTTTCCACAACTTGCTGGGAGAGCAGTGATTTAAGTTGTATTTACTCGAACATTATGAGGGCTATGTTTTTAACTGAGACACCTACAAGTACTCTGCGGTATATCATTTAGAATTAAGCGATGACAAGGTACATATAAAAAGTGTATACAACATTTTATGAATATTCATGATTTTTTCCTATAAGTGTATGCAAAAAGTCACTAGCATATCTTTGAATGTATTGAAAATGACTGCCTAGTTGGTGAGCATAGTCCTGGGTATGTTATGTATTGAAACATAGCCAACAAAATGTGACCCGAAAAAGCCTAATTCGACATAACCAAACTTCAGTTTATTAGAGGATAATAGACTCAATTACTGAACTCTGAAGACGTTTCTATAGTAAGTATATTCCAGGGTAAAAAAACAGCTGCCCAACGTTTGGCCCAAGGTTTGCCTGATTGTTGCTTTGTATGGCACAGCTGATTTTTTATGAGATTTGTGATTAGGATGGTGGTCCCTGGGAAATGTTGTTCAGTTTGATGGTCTGATACATATTCAGAAATATGAACACGCCTTTCTGGTTCACGCTGTATACAATGTCAATTCAGGCGAAGCGACTTGTGACCCGATTTGTTACATAGATAGACTTGTATTGTTATTTTCGCGTGAGCTCCTTCGTGGCATCATGGTGACGCATGGCATACTATAAGATATTATTTCCATTTGTTTGTCAGGTTAAGTGTGCCTTCATATCATAGGTGCGTCTTTGGATGGGTGACTTCCCATTTCGTATACTTAGTTTCCTCCGTGCCTCGTAAAGCAAGTTAAGCCGTTTATCACAGCTGTCATTTGTTAACAGTCGTTACAGTAAAGTCAGTGGCCTGAAAGCCAAGGGGAATCGTATCCAGGGTTATTCGAAAGAGATTCCACGGCCCCGGAACATAAAAGGCAATTGAAGGAACATAATAAGGCTTTTAGTCAGTACAAGTCTGACATTCTACTGGGTCGTGGAGGTCGGATATGCAGTTCCTATGTAAAATACTGGTAAAATATTCAGCTGCACCTAGTTTGATTGAAAACCCCAACGCAGTTGGGAAAGGACTAGCAGATTAGATAGCGGGTAGGTGTAATAAAAGGCAGACGTAACTCTCGATATTTATTTTATATTTAATTAGTAATTAACAGTTTTTTCCCTTTATTTTTATTTATTATCAGTGTATAACTTGCACACAACGGGTACTCACGTTTGCAGCTTGTTTATGTGACTTTAGTCATATTTATACACCACCTGCCAGCTCATCATTCACATCACCAAATTCACTGTCACTAAACACAGGAAGACCCTACAACAACTATGTCTCAAATCGATGAGATTATATCCGCACAGAAGAGCTTAGAGGATAGCTTTATCCGGAAAATGGGAGAGCTTGAAGCGCAGATCCAGTGTGCAGGACCAGCCAAGGATACTGTGGCAAGAGTAGCCGAAGAGTTCCGCACCTTCAGGGAGTTGATCTTCAGCATGCTTAGTCTGCTCAGAAGTCAGATATGCGAGTGTGCTAGGCAAGTTGACAGTTTGGAGACAAGGCATCGGCGGAAGGCACTCATTTTCCAGGGTATTGCAGAGGTTGAAGGAGAAGTCAGCAGCACTGCAGTCTTAGAGGTGATTAACAAAAAGCTGTCCCTTAATACTGTCACTGCATCCTCTATAAAAGTCTGCCACAGGCTCGGCGTAGCTAAAAATGACCATCATAGGCCAATCCTAGTAAGGTTCTCCAGTTACGACGACAGGTCTGCGGTTTGGAGAGCGAAGGCAGGGCTGAAGGGGTCATCCATTTCTGTCAAGGAGTTTTTAACTAAGACCCGGCAATCCATCTTTGGGAAGGCGCGGCTTCATTTCACCATGCGATCGTGTTGGACTCAGGATGGTGTCATAGTTATAAAGGCCCCCGATGGTAGCAGGCATAAGGTGACATCTTTCGAGGAATTGAATCCGCTGCTGGTAAAGTATCCTGAGCAAGCATCTGGAGATAGCCTGAAAAAGAAGACACGTTAGTTTTGGTATTTATTCTTTAATAATTGAAGTTTAGCATTCACACCCTAACTACATAATTTTCTTACCTTAGAACTTGCTATCATCCACTCTTTGACTATTATTGATACTTTGTTTATATATATCTTGTGTATTTTTATCTCGGTTTGTTGATTAGTATTACTTTTGTCTTTATTTTAACTTTTCTCTCAGTTTACAATTTACTTTCTGGATTTTTACCCTCAACCGAACTTGTATTATCACTTTTTGATGTTTATTTTTATTGTCGTAACAATTTCGTACTGTCAAACTTGTCAAACAAGATAAATTAATGTCATGTGTTTTTTTTTTTTTCTTAGTTCGGATACGCTCACAGTAATTTTGTCTTTTGAGTGCGTTCCAAATACTTTCTTGTTGTGTTTACTGTTTTTAAAGATGATGTTAGCTGGCGGGTGGTGCAGAGATGCAAACGTCCTACCATTAATTCGTGTGCTTTTTATTCTATTTTATATTCATATAATTTTTTATCTATCTTTGCTTAAGATTTAATAATTATTTTATTTGTATTGTATGACAACATTTTCTGATAGTGAATCTTTTTTCTCTGCCAACGAATCATCTGCCTCTTCTTGTAATGATAGCTTTTGCTCTGTTACGGAAACCTTAGGAGAACTTTTACGACAAAGTTTCAACCAAAATTGTGGCCGGCTGTTTAATGCTTGTCACATAAATGCTCAAAGCATTCCAAGCCACTACAATGAGCTGTGTGAAACTTTCTCCAACATCGACGTCCATGCTGTCCTGATTTCTGAGACTTGGTTAAAACCTGAGCTTTTATCCACCACCTACTCTCTTCCAGGGTTCGTTCTTTTGCGGAATGATCGAGTCGGTAAGAGAGGGGGTGGGGTAGCTATATACCTTCGCGCTGACTTTCCTTTTAAAATTCTTTCCACTTCTTCCTCTAGTGATTCGGCTGAGTTTCTTTTCTTAGAGATTTGTGTCAAGGGGGCTAAAACTGTCCTTGGTGTAGTATATTGCCCTCCTTCACTTGATTACTTCATCGAATTTGAATCGGTCTTAGAATCTTTAGGTTCGGAGTATGCACATCACATCATCATGGGGGATTTCAACACCAACCTCCTGGCCCCTAACTCCCATCGGTCCCGTAAACTTTTACATCTGGTCGAGTCAGCCAGTCTTCATTTGTTGCCTCTTAAACCAACTCATCACAACACTGCAGGTGATGATACCTGGCTCGACTTGATCCTCACCTCAAATCCTTCTATGGTCTCCTCCCATGGTCAGCTTGACGCTCCTGGTTTCTCCCATCATGACCTCATTTTCCTGTCTTATGTCCTTAAACCTCCTAAACCCAAACCTACGTTCCAGTACAGGCGTGCTTTTGCGCGGATGAATACTGAAAAACTCTCACAAGACGCTTCTAAAATTGACTGGACACCCCTGACGGAAGCCACTTCAGCTGATGATAAGGTTGCTTACTTCAACGCTGTTGTAGTTAAGCTGTACGACACTCACGCTCCTATCAGGAGAGTCAAGCTGAAGCGTCCACCTGCGCCATGGATGAATAGAAGAGTCCGGATGGCGATGCGACGCAGGGACCGTGCGTTTCGTAAGTTTAAAAAGGATCGGTCGGATGATAATTGGACCCTCTTCAAAACTGCTCGCAATCGATGTAATCAGATGATACGCAACGCTAAACGCCGCCACATTCTTGATAATATCACTTCTGCTTCCCCTGCTGATATTTGGAAATTCCTCGGAACTCTAGGTATCGGCAGATCGCGGCATTCAGACCTTCCTAACACCTTTGGTTTGGACGATCTAAATCGTCATTTCTCCACTGTTCCCTCTCTTGATGGTCCAACCAAATGTCAAACCCTCGACTACCTTGCTGGTCTAACGCGACCAAATATTACTCCCTTTGCTTTCACCCCAGTCGACCCGGAAGAGATCAAAAAGATTATCCTATCCATTAAATCCAAAGCCGTGGGCTGTGATAACGTCAGTCGACACATGATTGTGACTGTTCTTGATCAGCTCCTTCCTGCAATTTCCCATATTATTAACTTTTCCCTTTATTCCGGTGGTTTTCCTTCCCTGTGGCGCAAAGCCCATGTTCGTCCATTACCTAAAATCACTAATCCCACTCTTCCTAGTCACTTTCGCCCAATTTCCATCCTTCCCTTTTTGTCAAAAGTACTCGAGGCATGTGTACATAAACAATTCTCCCACTTTATTCACCAAAACTCCCTAATCAGTCCACTCCAATCCGGGTTCAGGCCCGGGCACAGTACCGTTTCTGCTCTCCTTAAAGTGACTGACGATATAAGGCGGGGAATGGAAGACACTAAAGTCACGGCTCTAGTGTTGATCGACTTCACAAATGCTTTCAATACCGTCAGTCATGATGTCCTTTTATCCATCCTCTCCTATCTTATGGTCTCTAACGAGGTTCTGGATTGGTTTTCTTCCTATCTTCGGGGGCGTCAGCAGGCAGTTCTTGCTGGTGACTCTTCTTCCAGCTGGCGTGATCTTGAAACTGGCGTCCCTCAAGGCGGTATTTTATCTCCACTTTTGTTCTCTATTTTTATAGATCTCATAACTACCGAACTTCAGTGTGCGTATCATCTTTACGCTGACGACTTACAGCTGTATTGTCAAGCGGGTGTTGACAGCTTATCTGGTGCGATCGAGGAGCTAAACCGGAATTTACGTGTGGTTAAGGACTGGTCTTATCGGTTCGGGGTGGCGGTTAACCCGACCAAGTGTCAGGCTATTATTGTTGGGAGCCCCCATAGCCTGCGGAGGCTGAATAGTGTGCCACCGCTCACCTTTGACGGCGCAGTCATTCCGTTTAGTTCTGATGTCAAGGATCTCGGTTTGCATGTTGACACTTGCCTTGACTGGCGTAAGCAGGTCGCGATTGTAAGCAAGAAGGTCACCGGAACGTTGCGGTCATTCTATCGTCTGAAAAATATTCTCCCTTCTCACATTAAAGCAACGCTTGTACAGTCCCTTATCTTCCCTATTATTGATTATGCTGATGTGTGTTACTACGACCTGAATGCAGATCTCCTCAATAAACTAGACCGACTTCTTAATAACTGCATTCGATTCGTTTTTAATTTACGTAAATATGACCATGTCTCTGCACATCGTTCCCTCTTAAAATGGTTACCCATTCGTGAGCGCAGAGCATTGAGAGCTTTGACGACCTTATTTTCTTTGTTAAACAAACCCACTTCACCTTCCTATCTATCTTCTCATTGTCAATATTTATGCTCTGCGCACAGCAAGAATCTTCGTTCCGCCAATAATCGTCTTTTACGATGTCCTTCTCACCGCTCTGGTTTTATTAAATCTGCTTTCTTCGTCCAGGCAGTCTTCCTTTGGAATGAGCTCCCTCAGAATATTAGGATGGTAACCAGTCCGTTTACTTTTAAAAGGAAAGTTCGCGAATACATTTGCAAGAAGCTGGTAGATTTGTCTCGTGATTAAGTTGTGGTTGTTGTCTTTTTACGGTCTCTTAACTTTATATAATTTTGTTGTATGTATGTATTTAAGTATTTATAGTTATTCATATATGTATTATTATTTTTTTAATTTATTTTCTAATATCCTTTACTTCTGCTATCGCACCTACTGTGTTTTATCTCTGCATCACCCTAAGGTAGACTGGTAGAAAATGCCTAAGGCATTAAGTCCGCCTTTGTACAGTTTTTTACTTGTGCATAAAGTTTTAATAAATAAATAAATAAATAAATAAATTATGATGTTTAGCACCACAACACGCGTGTTGTTTAAGCGAACAGCTCGTGATAAAGATTCTATGTTTATATTTTTTAATATTATACTTATGAATGTTTGTGAGGATGGATGTATGGATGTTTGTTACTCTTTCACGTCAAAACGGCAGAACGATTCATGTTTAAATTTGGCACAGAGTTAGATTATAGTCTGGAATAACACATAGGATACTTTTTTTTCGATTATCATATATTATCGCGGGCTAAGCAGCGGGCGCCAGCTAGTATACCATAATAATCTCGAGAAAATTGGGTCATCATCTGCCTAGCCTTTCCCTAACTAAATTGGGGACAGCTGCCAGTTTAACTGGATGCAGCTCAATATTAGCAATTGCCTATCTGACCTAAAAGAAAAATATGTATACTAATAAATTACGTGACTTACGTTTTGCTGTTGTTGTTTATTTACAATATTTATGTATTTCCGCAAAATAGAATAAACTTTATTATAGCGAAATATTGTGTTTGTTCAACAAAAACTGCCGGAGGCGCGAAACCCGCGCCTGCTCGTCACTGTTGCTAGCCGACAACGAATATAGACACACTGAAAGTTTCCGACCCGTAACATTTTCAGTCAATATATATTTTTTTTACCACAAACTGTGTTTCATGGGCTGTGGCGAACTTTCATAAAAACTTTCGACCTCATTTAACCCCCTTTAGGGGTTATAAAATCCAGGGGTGATCAAAACTCGCCCCTAATTCTCAATTTCATTAAGAGTGTTTGGCACATATGTATATTTTATGCTTTTAAACCTAGTCGTATCTTAGTCCTAAGGTCGGTAGGTGCGTACAAGATTTTGTCGAGTAGACTCACTAAAGCACCGTTCCAATAAACAAAAACGACTCGTTTTGCTTACGGATGGTAGTATTTTGACATAAGTTCTAGGAGACTTATGTCAAAATCCTACTATCCGTAAGCAAAACGACTCGTTTTTAGGGTTCCGTAGTCAACTAGGAACCCTTATAGTGTCGCCATGTCTGTCTGTCCGTCCGTCCGTCCGTCCTCGCTTAATCTCTGTAACCGTTAGCACTAGAAAGCTGAAATTTGGTACCAATATGTATATCAATCACGCCGACAAAGTGGTAAAATAAAAATTGGAAAAAAATGTTTTATTAAGGTAGCCACCCTATATGTAAAGTGGGAAGTGATTTTTTTTTAATTACAACCCTAACGTGTGATATATTGTTGGAAAGGTATTTAAAAATGAATAGGGGTTTACTAAAATCATTTTTTGATAATGTCCATAATTTCGGAAATAATCGCTCCAAAAGTAAAGACCAATGTGTCCCCCCACCTCTAACTTTTGAACCATAGGTTTAAAAAATATGAAAAAAATCTGAAAAGTAGAACTTTATAAGGACTTTCTAGGAAAATTATTTTGAACTTGATTGACACAACAGTTTTTGTACAAAAAAGACAAAAAGTTGTACAAAATAATTTCTGGACTAAGTTTGTAGTATAATCGTATATGCAAGCATTTTTTTTAACTTCGTTTACATATTTTATTATCCTGAACGTATCTTTTCTCAAACAAAAACAAAAATTATTGAAATCGGTTCTCGCAATCCAAAATTACCACCGAAAACTTCTTAAACGTCTTTGTATGAATTAGTAACCCAATTCCCCGAGAGATGGCGCTGTAGGTACTTATTACATTGGATCGGGTATTACCGAATTGTTCGGTTGGTCTTTCCCTAGCATTGGCGGTATCTTATAACTACATAAAACTTCTATTAAGAACATGCTAAGGCAATTTAGAACAAAACTAAAATTCATTTTTTTAACACCATCAAAATGTTAAGGTAAAAACCAGTTCATAAATGGTTCGATAGATGGCGTTGTGTAATGACGTCATTTTTTTAAAAGTCGATGTTAAGATTTTCCGTGCTTTCATGACCTACCGTGGTTAAGTATTGTAATAATATAATGGTTTAGTAGTGTAATTATATTCGTAATTTTATTTATGAGTGCAAATCTATTTAGTCGTCGAGGTTTGATTTTGATTTGTCCGGTTATTTAAGTTGGGTTACCACTATGTTCGCGCTCCAGCAGCGCTCCGCGCTCCTGCAACTGCTCCAATGGATACGTCGCGTGCACTTCTACATGCACTCCCCTCCCCTTTGTGTTCGCGCTAAAAACCGTCACAAGTCGGAGCGCCTGCCGCGGAGAGTGCAATGTTGCACGCTCCTCCACCTTTAAACTCATAAGTGGGAACACTTATTGTGACGGACGGGAAACTACGGAACCCTACACTGAGCGTGGCCCGACACGCTCTTGGCCGGTTTTGTTTATTGGAACGGGGCTTAAGTAGTTCTGTAACTTTTGTTTGTTTTGCATGTTAAGGCATATTTTTTTAGTTTAACTTTCAGAACGGAGCTAGATTAGAACCTCAAAATGGAAGGATCAAGTAGTTCCGTCACGAGCGGAGCTTTCTGTAATTTAGTATTATAGATAGCTCCGCTCGTCATATTTTATCTAATTATATGGGAAGAAAATATTTTTTTACAGAATCTAAACTTATTTATTTAGTTATGTACACACAAAACAATATATAAAAAAGTACATAAGGAAAAAAGAGCACAAAGGTACTTACCTAGATTTTATTATTTATCTATCTTGATAGTGGTACATAAGTGGTCTTACTGCTACAAGGCATTTTCTACCAGTAAACCTTTTGGTTAAGCGCGACAACATTGTGATAAGGTACAAATATTATATCTAAAAAATAGAATGTAATATTGTAGCCATATATAGACAAATTATTAAACAATTGTTGACAGAAAAAACATATTCCTTAAATTATCAAAAAAATATAAAACGAAACATTAAATATGAATGAATAGATCAATCGAGAAGGAGGACAAATGAAAAACCTGTGTAAGGACTTGTTTTCATGGCAACAAAATTCGTGCAATAACAATATTATCGGCGGAAAGAATATCTTTTGTAAGTAAAAGAAAATGTCCATGAAAGGTTTGTTGAAGATACCGAACATAAAATGAAATTCACTTAAACTGAAGTAAAGGGGCAAACAAACAGACAAACGCACGTTAAAGTGAGACTATAAGGGGTCCGGTTTCTTCCTTTTGAGGTACGCATTCCTAAGAAACAGCTGTTCCATATCTTTTGGCGTGTAGGTATTATGTATTGCTCTTTTGAAGGAAACAGTAGTTTGAGGAATCCGTTTAAGTGGGTTACACGAATTTCGAAAACGATCAATGAAAATGACAGATTGCGTTACTTTCGTATTTATAATATTAGTAATATTTTATAATAATTGCCGTTCACCACAACTGGATTATTTACAGCATTTCTTTAAATTATAAATCTGTGCAATCAATTTAAAGAAGAGCGTTTCAAATATAGTGGCATAATAATCTATTTAGTAAAATAACCCAGCAAAATTGTTCTATTTTAGAAATAAACGGCTATTTCTTTTGACTTAGATACATGATTCTTCCAAAACTCCAAGAAACCATAGACTTGACTATATGGTTTTAATTTCATTTCAATACCTTCACGCGTTCCCGAAATAAATGGTCTTGACAGACTGACAACAAAATGATTCAGTAAGGGTTCCCTTATTCATTTTGAGGTACGGAATCCTAAAAAAAACTATGATTAATCCTCTCCTTCATTCCCAAATATATTGTAAGGATAATATTTTTGTGTTCACCAAAAATCGATCGTGCACCAAATATTTTTTCCTGAATGTTAAAAAAATGCGTAGGTTAGGTTAGGTTAAAACTGTGACCCCCTACGCCCCAGTAACGACTTGCATTAATAGAAAATGGATAAAGATATAACACTTTTTTATTGTAGTGCGCTGATGCTCGTTATGACATATTTTAATTAACATATTTTGGTGCACATTCAGTATATTTGGTGGAACACAGGTAAAATTAGGTAAATGAAATGGGAATAAATTGAAGTACTTTTAAATACCATCCATATTGTAATAATAGTGATACGAACATCTAATATACAATTCTGAGAAAACCGTTCCAGTAACGACTACGCTCAAACATATTTGCCTACAATCAACAGACTAATTATTTCCAAATTTCCCTTGCAACAAAATTGATACCCTCTACAATGCCGGTTTCATAGATTCAGCTTTGTACGTAAAGCTCAAAGGTAAATTGGATTGCGACCACAACGGTTTGAGCGCACAACACTCATTTACTTTAGGTATACGAAACTTGTTTTTAGTCGGATTTTCTATTTACAAGTACCATCGTGGACCAACGACGCCTGACCACGTTTTAATACTCAGAGCATAAGGGTCAAAAGTGGTCAGGTGACTTGCACCTGACCACTTGCTGATTAAAGTCTTAAATAAATATTTGTCAATTACAAAGAACAAGGCATTTAAAAAATGAAACAATGAACCGCTTCTGCCTTTCTTAATCAAGTATTCTTATTACTTATTAATTTGTTTCTTCTTGTTTAATATTTTTGACGGGAGCTCTTTTACCGAAATAAGCCCTCGGGGATATCGTTTCAGTCAAAAGCCCCTACTTAAAAATATTAAGTACTCGTAATTAGTGATCTTGAATAAAATATCAAGTTCGTTAATTTTAATAAGATTACTTTGAAGCCTTCAGCTCATCTCGCTCCAAACAACTAGCGACTCTTCTGCATCAAATATTTATGCTTTCGTACAATCACTGTGCAAGTAATAATGCTTAAGCTTCTCATTAGATTTGTTAAAAAAAATGCTGCTTATTTTTCTAGTGCTTCATTTTTTCGTTTAGATGGAATGAATATTTGATTTCAGCCTACTTTTTCTGCTAGTGGTTCGTGTGACCCGAAAACGTGAGGCACGCAACAGCGCCGCCGACGGTGCTAACACACGGTATTGGAATTTTTGTCGCCGTTCGCCTCCCACTGTACGACTCTTTCAGGGACACGGGAGATAGGGTTGCCCGTAGAAATAATTGTGGACCTCTTTTATAGCGGTGTGTGGGCGACACCTATCCGTTTTTATTAACGTTACCGTATACCGTCAAATCGGCACAAAGGATTTTCAGATGGTTGGCTGGCTACATAAAATTATATAGTTTTTTTTTTGGTAAGGGTTACGTTGATAGAGACATTTAAAAATGTTATGACCTACATTAACTTGAATGCCTAAGTTACATTCATCGAGAATGTTATATCATGAATAAAATGTTTAATAGCGTGACTTCACGTCATCAATTAAAGCATTTACCAGTGTCCCCAGTAGATTATGCTTGTTGTCCTTTAATAAATTAGATAGAGGATTGCGAACCGGTGTTCTAGTTATATTGTTGTTTATGGAAATGACATGCCCTACTTCGTTTGATTGTTGTGATCGAACCTAATTATTAGTGCGGTTCTGTGGTGTGACTAATTGGAATTCCGAATGCTAAGTAATGACGACATAAAAAGGTTCACGTCGTAGCTCGAATCGTCCGACTAACTCGTTTAAAACTAGTCGTCCTTTCGGGAGGGCATAGAAAATTCAATTTACATATTACAAGAGCCGGCTGACTGGACACCTCATTATCCCATATAATGGTCGTCGCTGGGTTGCACTCCCACAAGACTTAATTACCCCTAATCTGGCATTCCGTGAATCTAACAGAAACCTCGCCCGAGTAATTACGGTCCACTGTTCTAAAGCTAATGGACTCGTTTATTTATCTGCTAATTGCACGTAATCCGCGAATCAAGATCGAGATATCCCTGACCGTGTACTTGTGTTATGATATCCAGCAAAACTTACTTCACGATTGTTCCTGACACTATATTCAGACTCTCTGGCGTTTCATAAACGGGAGACTGTGAATGAGAAAGTTTGAAGCCGTGTCTCAAAAATGGCGTGGCTTTTTGTTAACGTTCAGAAATAAGAGGATAAGTAACGTCTCGTCGCGAAAATAGTTAGGTAACTTTTATGAAGTAGTTTTGGACCGGAAAGTTTACCGCGGTCTAAGGAAAAGTCTATATGTCGAAAAACTGATAGAAATTCCGGTGCGAGTTTTTTACGACTAAATTCGTTTTTTTTACATTTGAGGTAATATTTTTGAGGTGTAACGAGAGTGCACCGATGCAGAATGTATAGCGTGCGTTTTGAAACGAAAAGCTTCATAAAGTCTGCGGCAGTCTCGTTTAAAAGTCGTGTGTAAACGTTATGATATCGCCCCGACCTGCTTACGTACACTCGTCGCACTTTGCCTGCCCCTTAATTGGAGGGGTTGGCATATTTCAACACGCGACTGTGTACACATGCAAACAAAAATAGACTCTCATACCGTACACCACAGACTAATATCCGAGAGTTTTGTAAACACCAATGACTGCACGAGGTTAGCGATTTTAGACTGAAATAGTTCATAAAAAAGTACTTTGGTAATATTAATGAGTAATAATAATAACGATATGAACTCTAAATCATTTACAGAAAATACGTGTACCTTTATAAATATAATATACGTTTAAAGAAGTCACTGAAAAAGCAATTGAAGGCTTTAAATTAAAGCTGTTTTATGTAGGGGCAGGATAAAAGAAAATTGGATTGGTTCCGAGCAGAGGGTTACAGCTTTAGATGAAGTCAATAGAAATGAATGCACTTTTATTCGGAGATAATAAAGTTTTTTGTACTGGGGCAGATTGAATTCCTAGCCCTTAATATTTTACAACACAATTGAAGAATATTGTTTAATGGAACTGGCATTTTATTGCTGAATTGTTTGCAGCATGGTTGGTTGATGCTTTATTCATATTAAAATGAAAGCCTGGTGCATATTTGATTGGTAAAATATTCATTTTTATTATGCAGGTTAAATACGTATTTTAAATAAAATAAATAGTTGTGTGAGATCCGGTCAGTAGTAGTGTTAAAATCAGGCAACCTACTTACAAGGCCAATGGCGTACTTATACTTCTACTTGTACTTTGTAATGTTTTTAAGTTCAGAACAAAGACAGTTTTCAGTATATGCAACGGAGTTAAGACGTCCTGGAACTTTGAACTGGAATGTTATTGTGTTAAATTGTAATTAAAAGTAATTTGTCGGTTTTATAAGACTAGTAGTTTGACGACACGGTTGGCGCACAAGATGAGCGATCGATTGCCGCGCTGCGCCTCGCGGGTTCGATCCCAGCACGGGGCAAATATTTGTATGGCCTACAGATAGTTGTTCCGTGTGTGGCTGTTTGTGTATCTGAGTTTAAATGTTTGTAAACGTACCCACGATACAGGAAAAATTCCTAGTGCGGGTCAACGGCTTTAAAAAAAAGTACTGCAGTGTGTTTTCGTTGTACGAAATCTGTATTAATTATATTTTTCATACGACTAACTTACTTTAGTGTATCCGTGTTACTTTTACTCCATTACTATCATATTCTTTTTTACTTTACTAACCCAACGAAGTTTCCCGCAATATTAAAAAAGCAGGAAAAGGAGAGTCTAATGCTTGAATATTTCAGATGTTTAATCTGAAACTGCGTGCTCGCCAAGACAAGGGTAAAGGTACCTACTTAAAGGGCTGCTCGCAGACGATGCACTTTGAAAATTTAATGTTGCAGTGTAAATCTCGTTTCCAGAAGTTTCGCTGAAGTCAGTAATAATAACGATTTTCTTTGTGAAACTGAACAACAAACTCCACAAAGGACTTTGTTTTTAGTTTTTTTCTTTGTACTTGGAAAATTCAGGGAAATTGCCAATAAGGTTACAATTAGCCTGGTTTTGCGTTCTGTCTCTGCAGAATACACTTCGAATTTCATCTATTAGTATCACATTGTTACCCTTAACTTAAATGATTTCTCAGTTCTAGACATTCCGTGCCATCAAAATTGAACGCTTGACTTAAATACGCAATTACGTCTCGAGATCACAAGGTAGTTAGATCACAAGAGGTAATATGAAATTGCTTATTCTTGAATAAAGCTGATTTGAACGTTTTCGATGCCACGAGACTACATGGGTTTGCGACTAAAATTAAATTAAATCTGTAATTAGGGGAGCATTAACCAATTATATCAAGGGATTTATTTCATTACGACATTCAGTTCCGTCGTTCACGTCTTAAAGAATGTTCTATTACGTAGATTACAATCGCAGAGGAAACCGCAAAGCAAAGTTATATTTATGTAGGTACGCTTTTTAGGGTCCCGCACCTCAAAAGAAAAAAAAAACGTAACCCTTATTGGATCAGTTTGTTGTCCGTCTGTCTGTCAAGACTCTTTATTTCGGGAACGCGTGGAGGTACCGAGTTGAAATTAAAGCCATATTCTGTGCCTTTGTGATGTGAAAAAATCAACCCTCTAAGTCTACGCAAACAAAAAATATGGCTGTTTATGTCGCAAGTTTGTACGGAACCCTCGTTGCGAGTCTGACTTGCTCTTGGCCGGTTTTTTTACGATAAGTCAGACTTGTTGAATTCGATGAATGTAGCAGTCACCGCTTTTCATACTCATATCTAACCCCATCCGCTTGATCAAAAGCCGATCTCTCAGACAGCTCATATAAAAAGCTCAGTGGCTAAACAATCACTTTCTCTATACATAGAGCGTTAGATTTAAAAAGAGAACCGTAACTGAAACCGTCATTATCTTTTATGAAACCATCGATAACGAACTGAGCGTCTCGGCCTCTTGGCGTCCTTTCCCTTTTTTTTTGTATTGTCCCCTAATCGCCACTTTGTTATTCAATTTGGAATGTTGCCAGCCAACTGCCTATTAAATAATACCGCGCTGAATCGGAGGATTCGCTTGGCTCCTCTAGATATAATAGTTTACTTCCTGATAAAATTTCAAGTGAAATATTCTTATGTTTAGTACTTTTAGGTCCCAGAGGAGTCGGTTAAAACTATTGTGTGGAATTTTTTGCACATGAGATTTTTTGTGAAAAAACAACACGTTTTCTTTTTTTTACTGTTTCTATTTAATGGTTTTTGATTAAGTACGAAAAGCTGGAGTATATTTTTTTATGTGGCTTTATATTTTTGTCCACAGGAATATTTGATGAAAGTAATGAAACATTGGCATGTTTCATCACTTTCATCAAATATTGGGATTGATTTTGCACGTATAGTTGATATGGCTATTGAATATATCGAAAAATGCAGTGAGGAATCCATTGTTTGGGACGTTTGAAAGATAGTTTTGGATTTGGATGGGATGGATTTTGCTCCAAATTTTGCACGTGGCGCCCCCCCCTCTGATACCGTGTGTCAAATGAATGATGGATGGATGGAATCGGATTTCAAATAAACGAACCCCATTTCTTTTGAGATGTTCAAACAGGGTCGGCGTATTTTCATACTACCTGACTTGGGACTGCAACTAAGAAAATCGTGAAGGATAACCCACCAACAGCTTTACCTGAAAATCAAACCCAGGACCTATTCAACAGTAGCCCTTGCAATCAGTACGCCAACAAAGCAACCATATAATATCCGTTTTTTAGGGCTTTGTACCTCACGTCTCTTTGTTGTCAGTCTGCCTGCCCCTTCGACCCTTTATCTCGGTAACGCTTAGAGGTATTGAGTTGCAATTAAAACAATATACTCAAGTTTGTGGTTCCTTGGAGACGTAAAAATTAACCCTCTAAGACTGCGCAGTCAAAAGATATGGCTGTTTATGTCGCAAGTTTGTACGGAACCCTGGGTGCGTGAGTGTAACTCTCTCTTGTATCCATTTTTTTATTTTATTTTTTAAACGTTGCCCTACACTAAGAATTTCTCCTGTATCGTGGGTACGTCTACAAACATTTAAACACACATACACAAACAACAAGACCCTGAACAACTATCTGTAGGGCATACAATTTTTTGTTCCATGCGGGGATTGAACCCGTGACGCAGCGCAGCAGTCGATCGCTTAGCTGCGCCAACCGTGTTGTCAATTTATAATACATTCTTATAATTCTGTAACACAGAAAGGATTAAAAACCATGGAAAAGTAGTAGTTGCAGGAGTACAATCGACCGGTTAATATTGCGTGACGGCTGTCAACATGTACACACGGCATGTTGTTTAGACTGTGATTTCTACGTCGTAAAACAACAACAACTAAATTATTGGAATGCGTCTCGATAATAGGTGAAATTATTTTGTAAAGGTAAATATTAAAATACAATTAGTAATAGACTAGTTTCCAAAAAAAAAATATTAGTCCGTCTTTTAGATTATTTAAAAATAAGGGGCACGTATTTTTGTATTTGTAAATTAGACCAAAAATTACAAAGATATAGCCCATTAAAGTAACGTATGACGTCACTTGTTCGGAAAAAATGCAGCAATGCGTGATGCCGTAAAAGACGGACTAAATAGAATGTAATTACTTTGACCCCGAAAACTACCCTATTTAAGATTAAAGGGTCTTTTCATTTCAGCTAAGCTGAGGGGCTTGCCAGGGCCACTGCCTGCTGGGGTTGCCGGTTGTTCGAAAGAGATACCGCGGCAATGGATCGCAAAAGGCAAAAGAAGGAACATGGATGGGTTTTAGCGCGTTTAAGATTGACACTCCCCTCCGCTTTGCGCAGAGCGAAGGTAGTTGTTTGGTGATTTCGCATCCAAAAAAAAGGGTTCTTTTATTGACGTGGATGAAAAGATACTTTAATGTTTAAAAATAGAGTCATTGGTGTATATAGGTGTCATAGTCAATAGCGTATTTGGGTATTAATATAACGCCACTCGGGTCGATGTTCAGCTTAAGCTGCGCTCGCCTAGTTTGATCCGTGGATTAGTTACCACTCATCAGATGGGCCTGCCAGAGCCTCCGCCTGCCGGGGTTGCGGGTTGTTCGAAAGAGATACCGCGGCCCCGGAACTAGGGCAATATAAGGAACATGGGTGGGTTTTAGTTAGTACAAGTCTGACACTCCCCCCCGCTCCGCCCAGAGCGGGGAAAGTTATTTGATGATTTCCCACCCCAACAAAAAAAATGCCCGTACAACAATACACAAAATAATCTTATCTTATAAATTAAAACATATTATATAAAATAATAATGATAATGAACTGGCTGGACATCCTTACTATCCTTACTAATATTATAAAAGCGAAAGTGAGTTTGTTTGTTTGTTACCTCTTCACGCTTTAATGGCTACACCGATTTTGATGAATTTTGGTACAGATATAGTTGGGAACCAGGAGACGGACATCGGCTAATTTTTATTAAAAAAAAATGGGATGTGAGGGAGAACGAGGGAAGAAAAGGGAAAACTTAGCGTTGCTATTACAAATCAATCAGGCGCAAGAGCAAAAACTGCAGGTCTGCTTGGTGTGTTATACCGAATTTAACGCGAGCGAAGCCGCGGGCAAAAGCTAGTATCTTATAATGGCAGTACGTTCCGATGAGCTAATTCACCACATTTACGCGGGCAAAGCTGCAACCCACAGCTTTTGTTCGTTCGTTCCTTATTCAAACTAGCCATCTATGAGCCTTTGGGTCGGTCAATGCAGAACTCTGAAATAAAATCCATGAGCGTACTGAAGGATGGACACTATAGTACTCATTCACCGGATTGCGGAAGTCAGTTCGTACTATGCAAATGAAACTTGAAACATAGCCGCCTCTAGTTACACTGAAAGCTGCTTCAAAAAGTACAAAAGTGGTGGGTTGCAATAAGTTGAAAAAGCGAGCTTTTTTAGCTTTGATATTTGACAGGTTCGGTAAAGTGTAACAAACGACGACGATAATTATTTGAGACGGATCTTCATAATGATCTTAGTTATACACAGAACCGTCAAACTAGCACGGCAGACGCAGAGCGGTTGCGTTCACGGGACGCTGACAAATACTTTAGTACAATGTCTGTCCTTTGGCGGGGGCTTTTTTTCGGCAATTTATCAAATGATGCCTCCCGCTCTGGGCGGAGCGGAAGAAAGTGTCAGACTCGTACTGACTAAAATCATCCACGTTACTTTCCTTGTTTTGCCCTTTATGTTCCGGGGCCGTGGTATCTCTTTCGAACCAACCCGTAGCCCGAGTGGCCATAGCTGCTTTAGTATTTGTCGGTACTGGTTTGCATGAACATTTAGTGACCTCGCGCATTACGCCACGACCACGGCATCAGCATATTGCATGACTGGCCGGAATCTTGTTCAAAACTGGTCGGAGCCTCGGTTGTGCGAATAAACTGTCCTTAAGGTAGTTCCTGACCAGTAGTCGCTTCTGCGGACAAAGGTCATGGTCGTAACTACAAGTAGCGAGGTACAAGCAAAGTTTAAAAAAAAATGGCATGAAAATGAATAAAACAGCTGTTTTTTACGACAAAAGTTCATATTCATGAATACTTTTACTCCCAGATGAATTAAAATTCAACGTATTACACATATTAAATGAATATGAGGTTTATATGTATAATGGCGTTTAACTACGTGTTTTATTGTTTATATTTTCATTTATTGTGTTTTGCTCTAATACCGTGTTATTATTGCATGTATTTTCTTTCTTGTTCTTTCAACTACCTACAAAAGTACCAGGATTTCATGTCGTAATGGAACCTTATCGTTTAATAATAAATAGTGATCGTGTACTGAGAACGTGTTACCGACGCCACCTGTCAGGGAACACGAACGTTGCACATTGCACTGTCGTGTCTGAATATAAATGTTCAACATTTAACATGACCGCTTACATTGTTGCCGCTCTGTATGGGAGCAACATTATTTATTACTGTATTCTGAAATGAGAATTGGGAGGCTGTTGATTACTTAAGGGGATGCCATTGAGAGCTGGCATTGTGCGACTAGTTTTGATCTCGAAAGATAGAAAAATAATTATATTTAGGTACTTGTCTTAACATAAGGCCTGTATCTAATCCCCTAAGGTATAGGCAGATGTGTATATAATAGTACACCCACATTTCGTTATTTATGAGGCTAATGCCATACACCGTGAACAAATCTAGACTCTAGAGCTGCTATTAAGGAATTCCCGATGAAAGACCCATAAACATTTTATCTGAGCCGGGAATCGAGCCCAGGACCTCGTTCTCAGCAATCGCGATTGTGACCATTAGACCAACGAGGCAGTAATAATAATAACTTCTGTTTTCAGAAGGTGTTACAACGTTTCTAAGATCTTTAGGCGGTAGATTGATGTTGTCAGAGGAAAGCCATTGATACAATAAATAAAGCAATTGATAGTCCTATGTGGAAGTCGCTAAAATATATGAAAAACCAGATGGAAGGTTTAGCCCGATAAATTGATAAATGTACAAAAACAGAAAATAAACTTTAAGTACATTTTTAATAATGATAAATTGAAACTATAGAATATCGAATCTAATGCAATATAATAATTGCATTTACTATAATAATTATCTTCTTTTATCATGTATTAAAAAGTTTCCTTCTAAAAAGTCTTCAAGCTCACACGTAACGTAACTACCCCGGAAAATAGAAGAACAAATATGGCCGCCTGAGGCAGCCCAGTTCTAGAGAATCGTATTCGTTAGCGCTGTTTTTTTTTGTCATTAGAAAATATTTTATTGCTAATTTTTTCCTCTTTACTTCGTCTTAGATTTTAGCTTTTCAGACTTCATTTTCGAGATAATAAGCTTGTACTTTTGTAGAGGTAACATGACTTTTAAATGCGATTAGCCTCGGTAATTTTCTTCATTAAATATCATTTTATTCATAGAAACCTTGTCCCGACTTTAAAAAAAAAAACACTTAGTATTTCTCCTGTATCGTGGGTGCGTTTACAAACATTTAAACTCACATACACAAACAGCCAGACCCGAAACAACTATCTGTAGGCCATACAAATATTTGTTCCGTGCGGGAATCGAACCCACGACACGCAGCGCGGCAGTCGATCGCTCAGCCACTGCACCAATCGTGTCGTGACTATTGCGAATATAACAAAAAAAACCGGGCACCTAGGGTTCCGTACAAAATGCGCCATAAACGACCATATCTTTTGACTGCGTATATGTAGGGATGATTTTTATACGGCTCCAAGGTACCATAGATTTGAGTATATGGTTTTAATTTCAACTCGATACCTTCACGCGTTCGAAGTCGCCAACCCGTGTTGAGCAAGCGTGGTGATCAACGCTCATGCCTTCTCTGTACCAGAATAGGCCTTTGACCAGCTGTGGGACAATAATAGCCTGGTATTGTTTATTTTTAGGTGCTTGCTTTTTATTTAATTCACAAATCAATATAAAAGATGTTACGCTAGTGATCGGGTAGG
The DNA here is from genome assembly GCA_905475445.1 of Ochropleura plecta. Taxonomy (NCBI): domain Eukaryota; kingdom Metazoa; phylum Arthropoda; class Insecta; order Lepidoptera; family Noctuidae; genus Ochropleura; species Ochropleura plecta. The sequence goes on along the minus strand of FR997731.1, from coordinate 10,105,287 downwards.
TATAACAGTCCAATGACGGTTTTGGTAGTTTTTCTACAGCAATTTCTTTTTGATACAAACTCTTTCTCATCTATTTGTTTCACCGTTTATCTTCTCCTGGAGTTATCCTGTCTATTTATTGACTAAAATGTATGCAGAGATTAGGGTGATGCAGAGAAAAAACATAGTAGGTGCATACCAAACAGTTTAAAGAAATCATTTACAAATAAAATATAACGATAAATACTTCATAGGTACATACAAACAAAGTAAAGAGAGTTAAAAATACATAAATACATGAGAAAACTAGTTGTTAGTTTTCATTTAATTTGGAGACGAATCCATTTTTTTTTGGTTTCGTCCTTTTCTTTCCCAGCTCTGTTTAAGACAGCGGTATGGTCTCATTTCGCCAATAATAATAATAAATTCATTTATTGCAGACAAAGTCCATTTGGTTAGTACAATACACAACTTAAAAAACTAATGTTAGTACTTAAATCTACCAGAAAAACAAAGGAAAAAACAATCATACATTTTACGCCACACTTGAATGTAGGCGTATCCAATGTCCCAGTATGGGGCTGTCCCACCTGTCCGCTATAGTGCGTAGGATGCTGTTGGGGCTGCAGCGTACCCTGCGCATGATGGAGGCGCATCGCTTGCGCATGATAGCGTGAAAACCATCTATGCCCGCTTCTGCGAACATGCCGGAAGCACTGCAGTGACGCGGCAACCCCATCAACACCCGGAATGCATTATTGTATTGGAAGCGCAGAGTGCTGTATGCCCTCTGCGTGTAGTTGACCCACAGACTGCATGTATAAAACGACTGACAGTACGCTGTGAACAGCGTAGCCTTCACTTCAGTCGAGCATTTCGCAAATCTGCGAGCCAACATGTTGCAGCGGACAGCCAACGCCCTGCGCTCACGTTCGATGTCCAAGCTGTCCTTTAGGTCCTCGGAAACCCAGTGGCCCAGATACTCAAAAGATGTGACCTGATTTAAGGGACATCCGCAAAGTTTTAGGTGTGGTTCAATTGGGTAGGTTTTAGTGCCTGCTTTAAATACTAGTACTTCACTTTTCTTTACATTGTATCTGAGCCCATGGGCCTCCGCGTACCTTTCACATATCATGAGCAGGCTCATCATTGAGTTTGTCATCCACAAATATACATTTTCTACGCCACATTACTTGCATGGCAAAAGTTATATTTTGCATCAAAGTACGTTATAAGTTTGAAGTAACAACTCATGGCTTATCACGTTTGCTATGCGCCGGCCAGATATGGGTCACAGTCCTCATAGTTAGCAGCGGACTGTTAACGATCTGTAGCTATACGTGTGTTTGTGTGTAGGACAGGTTACATCGCAGTGTGACCAGCTCATTAGGTGCATATTCAAGTAACTGTAAGGATGAGGACATATGCATGTTCCTTGTAGTTGTCCTCTAATGTAATTGTAATGTTGTTATTTGTATGTTGTTAATTGTTATGTTGTTAATTGTGATGTTGTTAATTGTTATGTTGTTAATTGTTATGTTGTTAATTGTGATGTTGTTTAATATGATTCACTGACATCGTTATTATAGCGGCACATAGTTATTTATTTATTGACAATTAATAAGGCCGGATTTAGAATGTATCGTATAATTTTAGGTACTGGATTTCCAGAGCAGCCAAGAAAAAAGAAATTAAAAATTGAAATAAGGTAATAGAACAAAGACAAATTCTATTGGTAGATTTAGAAAAGCAACTTTAACAGGGGGAAATTGAAATTGAAAAAACAAACCACTAGAAATTATAAAAACGAATGCTAATATTTTTTTATGGTTGATATATAGCCTTATAACAAGATCTCAATTATTTATGTGTAATGAAAAAGTTATCACTGATCATACAGTCAACTGTATGATCAGTGATAACTTTTTCATTACACCATCCCGGTAAAAATACAACCGTCTAGAACTTTGAACTTTATAAATTGCCACGTTTCGACGACCGGAGTCACCGATGTCGTTAACTTAGGAGTGTTCAATTAAATAAACGTAATTCGATTTAAGAGCAGAATCAACAGGCTGTGATTTGTTTGATATAACTTCTTCCAAATATTAGCAGGGCCCGTCCTTGAAACCATTTCTGAACATCAATTCCTTTTAATATGTTTACTAATTAAGAACAAACAAGCGTTATGCCACGAGTTACAGATACGTGGAAAGTCGTTTCAAAAGTTATCAAAGGAAAACTAAGAAATTTAATGTTCGATTTCAAGATTCTAGTTATAAGTTTGTGCTACGATAGAAAAGTACTATTTATTAATCGCTTATCATTGGCTAAGTATTTATTTTTGTAATAGAATAAAATCAAATCCTCATTTTTTTTTGTTCCTGCCTGTTTTGTATTTTTTTTTCACAGTCGGCGCGACACTTTTTCTCATTTTTTCTCCTCCCTGTCAATCGTCATGCTATTTTAATCCGCGACTCCTAAAACACTGAAAACTTCATTAAGTGTTTTATTTTCTTGAACAACGAAGGTTCGCAAAGAGAAACCGATAACAGACCCATTATGTAACTGCAATAATGTAAGCTAATGACGTCTACATTTAGGACCACAGAGTGTGGCTAACACCTAAACACCGTGGTTGCTGATTGTACCCCATTGACAAACTATGCAGTGGTCTATGAGGTTATAATGGGTTATATCTGTGAATGATGGACTGCTTAAATATTTTTCGGTACACTTCCTCGAATACTGGCTCTTATGGCACTAGAAACAGGTAATGCAATGTATTTCACACGCGTGCTTTTTCTCATTTATCAAAACGACGGTTTTTAGAGGAAGTTCACCACATTTAACAATTAATAACTGTTCAAATCCCTGTAGTCAGTGATTATTAGAGCTAAGAGCCGCATGTTTCATATAAAAAAGTATATTTATATATTTGTTTTAAATTTTATAAAATAATTTGTATAATACAACAAAATTACATTAATTTGTGAATAATAACAAAAATATTTTTTTTTAATATTAGGCTGCTTAGCGGCGTTATTCTTTTGTTTCTCCTGTAATAAAAACGTTTTACACAAATGTGAAAAATACCCATAAAAATATGATATTTGATCATTTGATGCAGATTAGGCAGTGCATGCGCCAAAAAAACCGCATTCCGACTACCATACGACGACCTCAAGGAATCTATTAGAAAACCTTAATTAAATAAAAAAATAAAAATAAATATCTTGGGACAACTCACACACGGCTATCTGATCCCAAGCTAAGCAGAGCTTGTGTTATGGTAACCAGACAACTGATATACATACTTATATAATTTATAAATACATACATATTATAGATAAATCACACCCAGACACAGAACAAACAATCATGCTCATCACACAAAGTTTGTCCTGGGTGGGAATCGAACCCACGACCTCCGGCTCAGCAGTCAGGGCCACTAACCACTAGACCAACAGGCCCGTCAATTTCAAAGAAAGCATTAAAAACATTTTCTAAGCTCAATGTTATTGATAGTCACTGTGACACGAGACATTGGATGTTTATTTCTGATTAAAAAGCGAATCTTGATTCGTTTAAAGTTAGAATTCGATCAAAATAATTGGAATGGCTTGTCAGTCAATAAAAACTTGGAACGCACCCGCTCGAGAGCAATTAAATAAAACAAGTTTACGAAATCAATTAGTTGCAATGTTGGCTTTACACAACTTGTTATTGAGTTTCGAAACTCGTAATATGTCCTACGTTAGGTTTTATGTATCCTTTTAAATTTAATTTAACTTTTGGAAAATGAACTTTGTCACGCTACCATGTGGCTTTACTTTTTAGTACTAATAGTTTACGCTTTTATTCATTCTGTGCTTGTTGAAGCTTTGTGTTTAAAATGTTTATTTAAACAATTATAACTTTCTGTTGCGCGAGTGTAGATCATAAACTTTTTATTGAGCAAATTGACTTGCATTACGTAACTTTGCAACTTAAGTGGCTGAAAATGGTGTACTAACATACTTACTTGTTCTTTGTTATTTATAAATGGGTGTTTTATGCTGTATTATTGATATCGGCTTTACAAGTTTTGTCTTTCAGTAAAGGGCTTCTTTTTAATGCAATAGGGATCACTGTTACATTATGATAGTATGACAAATATCCATACTAAATACAAAAAATTCGGTACGAAGGTATGCAAAATATTCGATTTGAGAACATTCTGAAATCAACCAATAAGTACATAAAAACAAATCAAATAGGTGGGTTTTGGTTTGTGTTTTTTAATATCTGTATTGCAAATCATTCTGCTCAACAAATATATATAGATCAGAAACCCAATCATGAAAGTTCATATTCATTGGTGAAACCGCATTTTTTTGTTGGGTTTTCCTTTGCATACATTTGTCTGAAACATTTTTATTCTGATACTGGTCTTCCCTACGTGGAATTTCAGACTTTGAGCAGTTACCGTATAACGAAACCAATCTCTGGCGGTCTGGTATTGATTTCGTTACTGAAACCATGTGCTGACACAAATGTGAACTAGCAAGAACACGGCTTTATCTTATACTAGCTAATGGTCACGGCTTCGCCTGCGAGGAGTTCGGATATTGTCCCACGGGATCGGACTACCGGAATAAAAATAGTTCTATGTGTTATCCAGGTTATAAACTATCTCTGTGCCAAATTTTGCACAAATCCCTTCAGTATTTTTTAGAGAATAAGAAACATTAATGCTTCCATCCTCAGTAACTGTCGCAGTTATAAAAGTAGTAAGAAGATAATAATAGTTTAGCATCCAGTTAAATTGTGTCTCAATCTATATAATATTTCACAGGCAATAAAAAACTTACCATTTCAAAGTAAAGATAAAATCTTTATTAATTTCAGAAACCCTTTTCAAATCTAGATGTTTTCAAAGTTTCAACATACCCATAAAGACAATAAGCCGCGGTGGAGCCGTTGTAAATAACTAAAGCCTAATTAAGTACCAATAAAGAACTTCGAATTTACTTCTTAGAAACCTGTTTAATTTAAATACTTAACGAATAGTTCAAGCAGAACGGTTTTATGTTACAAGAACAATTTGTACAATATTTTTTATAAACTTTTATAAAATGTATTTCTTGTTTTATATAGACGCTTTAATTCCAGATAATTTATCAGTCTAACCATACTTTCTGTTAATGATCTTAATTAGTAATTACAACTTCCTCAAAGAAAGTATCCTGTAACATAATTAATTTGATCGATGGAATGGTTTTTTCTTTCTTGCTCAAAAATATTTTTCAAAATGGTAAAAAGTGAGACGGGAAAATTATTTTGAAGAATACACTTTCGGTGATTACTTTTCGTTAAGAATTTCGGCCTTGTGTCTTATGGCAGATTAATAAATGAACAGTTTGGTAAATAAAATGTTTAATTCCTCACCAAAGACAATCAAATATTTACAAACGATGGGCTCGGGACTAGACGAAGAAAATTGTAATCTAATTCTTGTTACAAAAAAAATCACTCTTATATTCCCCGAATGGTTAGGCAGATGTCTGCCTGCGTACCTTATTAATAATAATAAGGTACTCATTAATTTTAGCACCAAATACATATGGCTCATATAAAAAATTGGTTGTTTGTAAAGTAGGTTTACGATCGAGATGTTTACGTGATAACGTCTTATTGGTGATATAAGTTATCACCAGTAGTGACATCTAAAATGAAATTAAGTACTAATTTAAAGTTTTTTTTTCGAGCCAAGTAACAGATGGCGCTACCATCTTTATGAAATGTCGCTTGTGAGGTTTTGGTGTGACACAAGTTTCTGAACATGTTACCCGACTAAAACGATTTTAAAGACGTTATCACGTCAAAATGAAACTCGCACTAAAATAAATTCGTAAATAACATAAAATTTAATTAAAATCAATCGACGACACGGTCGGCGCAGTGGCTGAGCGATCGACTGCTGCGCTGCGTATCGCAGGCTCGATCCCCGCACGGAACAAATATTTGTATGGCCTACAGATAGTTGTTCCGGGTCTGGCTGTTTGTGTATGTGAGTTTAAATGTTTGTAAACGCAACCACGATATAAATCTCAGTGTGGGCCAACGTTTTTTTTTGTTATAAGTAGTACATTTCGCCAGTTATGTTTAAGTTCCATGTGATAGGGGGCGAGCCTATTACCATTAAACGGGCACAAATCCAAACTCCATGGCTGCTACTGAGAAATTACTAAAGCAAAACCCAATAACACTTACCTTTACCTTAGCCTGACCGCGCTGACTGACCTGCTCACCGCGTTTGACCAACGAGGGAGTAAAAAAAGAAAAAAAAACTGGCATTTTTTTTTTATTAATCCTTTTTATTAGTTACTTACTAGCTGGCGCCCGCGGCTTCGCCGCGTGATATCGAAAAAAACTATTCTATGTGTTATTCCAGACAATCTACCCCTGTGCCAAATTTCATCTAGATCCGTTCAGCCGTTTTAAAGTGAAAGAGTAACAAACATCCGTACATCCATCCTCAAAAACATTCCCATTTATAATATTAGTAGGATCTAAAACGTGTTCCATGTCCTCCATTTAGGGGCGTGTGAGCTCCTCCGGTCTACACTCCACAGACCCGCGGCTCCATAGCTATTTGCATGTGAAAGAGCGTCAGTGTTACGGTCGTACCTACTTTTGTATAAAGGCGGATGAGTAGACAGGCAACAGTAATAAATTGTACACATTTCTAGTACTCTCATTGAGTGCTGAACAATAGGTTTGGTTTTCAGTGAATGAAACGTAGGTACTTGTTTTTAACTTCCTACCAAAAAAGGTGGAGTTTTCAGTTTGAAGTGTGTGTGCGTGTGTTTTCTTTTGCAAATCATCAAATAACTTTCCCAGCTCTGGTCGGAACAGGGGCGACTGCCTTCGACTAAAACCTACCCATGTTCCTTCTTTTGCCCCTTATGTTCCGGGACCGCGGTATCTCTTTCTAACAACCCGCAACCCCGTTAAGTGGTGGCCCTCTGGAAGTATTTATCTGTGTGTCTGTCTCTGGCATTGTAGCTTCTGAATGGGTGGATCGATTTCGATCAAGTTTGAATTGTTTGAAAGGCGTCTTTATCGAGAGTGTTATTAGCTGTTTCATGAAAATCTGATGAGCTATTTGAAGGTATTTTGTACGTGTTGAAAAATATATTGCAATTTGAAATTGTCAATGGTATTACAAAAGTGTGTAAACCTTGACATGATCCTGGTGCGCAGGTATCACCAGGATCATGTGGGATACCCAACCCACCTGAATAACTCAACGGTGCACATCTAACTTGTGCTTTGAAACGTGTTTAATGTCAAGTGAAGTCTACCTACTGTTTTATATCGGAACTTATTGAACAAGCTAGCTCATTTAAATTATCTTCTGCCTAGCTCCTTTCCAACTATGTCGGAGTCGGTTTCCAGTCTTTCCAGATGCAGCCAAATACCAGTTATTACATTGCGATTGAAATAAATTAATATATCTTTGATGGTGTAGTTTATATTCGAATATAACCTTTACCATCTAGCTTGCTCGTTAAAAATATTTTCAGGAAATCTTACTTATTTATTTTGAGCATCCTGTTAACAAAGCTCTTTCAATTTATAACAAGACTAAGCTTGAAACGGTTTGCCATGTTGTTCAAAAGCCTGGGGACTAAAGATGTTGTCCGTGTTGAGTTCCCCAAGGAGATCGCTGCTAAAGCCGACATGAAAACCAAAAAGTCCGCTTAGAATGCACTTCCATTTTCTTTTTTTTTTGGATGGGAATTTATCAAATAACTTCTTCTCGAAATCTTCTTCCAAAAATCTGACTCCCATTCCGCTCCCCCCAGAGTGGGCCAACCGGATGGGAGTGTCAATTTTTTATTGACCCATCCATGTTCCTTCTCTTGCCCTTTGTGCTCCGGAGTCCATTGCTCACCTACCACAGACGTCCGCATGTATGACTTAAATACCTTCACGGTGAAAATTATAAAACTTTATTTTAAATTAGATTCATATTATATGCATTCCATTTCTCCATATCTCATAAGTCCGTCCAAATCTGTACGGACAAGTTGCGGATGCGGCTGTGGAAACCGGACTTTGACAGACATCCAACTAATATATATTTAGCAGCGATAACCTAGTTGTATGACCGTCAGTCTACCAAATCATGGGGGAGTTCGAACCCAACGCACGTGCCTCTGATTATTAAGTTGCTTATTGTATAATTATATTATCACTAACTTCAGTGAAGGAGAGCATCGTGAGGAATCCTATCATTCCTGAGCGATATTTGTAGACATCATGTAAAACCAAGTTCACGGGGAGCATAAAAACTCTGACACTAGGTTAGACATTAACCACAAGAGAAAGAAAGAATCAATGAATCTGCCAGTGATGTGATCCACAGCATGTCTGCAATCAGAAATCTGAACATTACAATAACTACCCAATCACATTTATGAAGTGTCCAATATCTGTAGGTTCGGCAGGGTGTGACCCAAATTCAAACGCTTATAACATGTCGTTTGGGGCACTAGTGTTATTTTATGGCCGGTTGCTAATAAGCATAATGTCGTGAAATAATTTATTACTAACGTTTAGAGCTAGTCCGTTGCTGCACTTAAATGAAACGCAATTCGCCAGTGCAGCAGGGACTTTAAAATAAGCACAAAACTTCTGATTATGTTATATTTATAAATACATACATATTATAGATAAATCACACTCAGACACAGAACAAACAATCATGCTCATCACACAAAGTTTGTCCTGGGTGGGAATCGAACCCACGACCTCCGGCTCAGCAGTCAGGGCCACTAACCACTAGACCAACAGGCCCGTCAAGATAAGATATACTAGAAAAAGCCGTGATCGAGAATTTGATAATTTTAAGCCCCATTTGCTAATAACCGTTTCAGCTATGGGTAGATACACTAATGAACTTTAAGAACCTCATTCAAACGTGATTATATTCCCGTTACTCGCAAATACCGATTCCCTATGTCTGTAGTTTTTCGGTAATGTCGGTAACTTATCGCAGCGATAACCTGGAGAGTAGCTATAAAAGTATGCAAAATCTTTGGAATAATTATGCAAATTGAACATTCCCGCGACCGCCATTCACATTCAAGCAGGTACTTAGGTGCCCAGCGTATTGCAAAGATTAAAGGTGTGTAGGCACACGGACTCGACATGTAGTGAATTTGTGTGCCTTTTTGAAACGGATTTCTTGAATCAAATTAAATTCCAGTCAGTTTGTAAACTTTGAGACCTACGTCAAATGGTTTTGGTGAAATGATGCAGTCAAATAGATTTTTACGTTTTGGGTACTTACCAGTTAATTTTTTGGTCTTGAAAATATAATGGCAAAACAAAAAATCCTATTAATTCATAAACAAACGTTTCATGATGAATGTCAACCGTGAAAACAAAAAATATTCAAACCGATCCTCACGTAAATCTTTGATCGAAACGAGGTGTTAAAAGAAATCTATGCTGAAGTATTCAAAAGAATCTCGACAAGAAAATAATATCTTAGAATAAGTTCATTTATGAGAATAGCGAATATTGATTTTTCAATTGAATAAGCGGCTCGTTGGCTCTGTAAAAATTCGACTTTTAATTCTCTATTGTCGGCCGCAGCGAGGCCGTAATGGAATCAAGGGGTCGGGTCACGTCTCCAACCCTCAAACGGCTGACGGTGGAAGATAAACTTTACCTTCATTGTCAATTTCCTCGAGTCTTGAGGGCACTCCGCACGGCCGGAAACAATGAAAGAAAAGTACTTTGAATGAGTTTCTGTTGACTTTTTAAATGGTGCGTTAGCCTAACACAGCCTATTAAGCCATTTCGATTGCGGTAACGACCTACCGATTTGCTCTGTTACTGGGAATATATGTACTCTCTAGTCACATTATTGCGGCAGTGGCGTGTCGATCGATTGCCTGTACTTACGTGCCTGCTGTGTGTTATTAGACCTGTAAATGTGTAATTTCATCACCTTTGACAACGAGTCCTGCATTAAATTTAATGATATACGCAAACTAATCCACAACCGATTAAAAGGGATAGGCTTAATTATGTACCATGTTAATTTAGCACTGGAATAGGTACGCACCACTAGTAAACTTTCGAATTATTTCACACTACTAATAACTTAATTAATATACGAGGGCTTAAAACCGAAATAGGGGATGGAGCTTTAATATAAGTTTGTGTCGTTTACAAATACGGGTACATAGGTAACGTATTTGGTTAGTTCTACTCGTGTTTTTTATAGTGAATTGAAACAGTTATTTATGTGCTGTCCGATAAGAATTGATGTTGATAAGGATAGAAATCCTAGATAGGGCAGAAAGGTACAAAATACGATGGATTACTTCTTTAGATACGTTTTTTTGCGACTTCTGTACGATAAGGGAGCATAATAAGCATGAAGCTGACGGTTGGAAGGCGCGATGTGAGGAGAGAATGGATCTTGTGTTAGATGAAATTTAAATTTGAATATGAAGATGAATGGAATGCTCTGATTATTTTACCAAAATTAAAGTAAGTTAACACAATATTACTTGGATTGTAATCATCGGAGTTAAAGCAATTTTAATAAATCAATTCTGATAGATGTTTGTTCCAGCAGATTTTATCAAAGTCGTTGGTCGAATTTGCATGAATTCAGAGCACTTCGACATTTTATTTTTGTGGTTATAATACAAAACATAATTATTTTATATGATTTGTTATATAAATTACTTAGAGAGGGAAACGTGATATATATTTTTTGCACATTAAAAACCAAGGCCCGTACCTATTTAATGGCCGTAGAATTTTTTGCAATCCCACAACGTAAGTATTGTATCGTGTCGCTACCGCGGTGTCGTCGTGTTGGTTAATGTGAAAACACGCATTAGTAATTAAGTGGGCACCTTTTATTATGTTTACACACACGACACAATTACACTAAGCTTGGTCGGGCGCGTGGCTTATCCTCGGGAACAGACTAGTAACACGCTATACCACGTAGTGACGTAGCCCGTTTATTGGCTAGATTGTCATCTCGTCCTGTCTCCTTCCATCAATCGACCAATGGTCGCGAATGGTACAGTATTGTTAGTGCTCGGTGTTACAAGTATTTCGACGCCTTTATTAGCTCTAGTATTTATGAGCAACTCATTAGGCTAGATAATGTGTTACTGATTAATATTGCTGTTAATGATTGATGGTATTACTTTGTTGAGTATATGCATTATTTATTGTTTGTTTGGTCGCACAGTGGTAGAATATTTAGATCTGTAGGTAAATGACCGCTACGTTTTCTATAAATTTGGAGATAAATTATTAAAAACTGACATGCTCACTAACATTATTATTAACACTTAAAACGGGATATTTAGCATGTTTGTTGTTTATTTTGAGTTTTCGACATTTCGGCGATGTTGCAAACGCCATGATCACGAATGAACTGAAGTTATTGCAGGTGGGTGTTTATGTAGGTACAGAACGATCTACCCTCTTCCTTATTAGTGTTAGTAAAAATATTTAAACTTAACATAAATAGCTCACAAACCGGTGTGCGTGTATGATCAGATTTGTGTAACGAGGGCGAAGATAAAGGAGAATGTGAGAATCATAATTGGTGTCATTCTGTAGTGAAATGAAATGAAATTGTTCTTTTTTTGAGTTATTAAAGGACAGAATGCAAAACACTGAGAGAGTTGGAAAGGAATGGGTGACAAAATCCTTGCTAATATTATAAAAGCAACAGTGAGTTTGTTCGTCTTCACGCCTAAATGGCAAAACCGATTTTGATGAATTTTGGTACAGAGATAGTTGGGACCTTGGAGACGGACATAGGCTAAGGTGAGAAAAGAGGGAGAAAGAGGGAAGAAAAGGGGAGAGAAAGTTTTTTTTTATCATCACGCGGGTTAAAGTTAGCGTTAGCCCAAAGTAACTATGACACGCGAGACGAAGTCGCGGGCGGAAGCGAGTCGACAAATAAAAAAAAGGTTAATAAAGATACTTAAACACGTCATTTTTTAAAAACAACGGCCTTGTTAGTCTAGTGGTGGTCGACTGCTAAGCACGAGGTCATGGGTTCAATTTTCAGGTCAGGCAAAGTGTATAAACATTAAACCAATCCCTAACATTATATTCCTTGAATCCAAATCCCTTCGTAATTTAAAAACGCCAACATTGCCTGGCGCAAATCCACGACAAACGCGTCGTGTGATTTGCCGACGCGCGCGCTGCGCTGCGGCAGGAATGGACCTTATATTTTAAGAATCAACAAGCAACATGGTGGTTTGACTTCGGCGCGTGTCTGTAAAAATAATTATTATTCATATAAAACGAATGCCTCGCTAGTCGTACACTGACTGATTGTTGGTCTTCGATCAACACCTTCCTCTTTTTTTGCGGATGTAAAATCATCACATAACTTCCCCCGCTCTGGGCGGAGCGGGGAGTGTCAGACTTCTACTGACTAAAACCCACCCATGTTCCTTCTTTTGCCCTTTACGTTCCGGGGTCGCGGTATCTCTTTCGAACAACCCGCAACTCCGGCAGGCGGGGGCCCTGGCACACCTCTGTGCTTTGCTGACATCTCTTTGAGGTGCGCGTGAAACACTAACGCGTCGTCGACACGGCCTGTCGTCAATAGACGGACGAACTTATTGGAGTTCTGCCAAGTCATCAACACCTCCCTGACTTAGTAGAACTCTAATAAGTGCAAGTGCAGTGTGCAGTAGTTCGCGAGTTTTGCTAGTTTGTGCTTTTCTATCTGCCGTTGAGTCACAAGGTTTCGTCAAGACTGACACCAGGTCAGTGCAGTGGCTTGTTCAGCGAGGCCCATCCACAATGTGTATAATTCTCACATATTTGTATAATCTCAACATGAATGATGTAAATACGATATTGTAAAAATATTATAATTTAAAAGAGTGTCCATGGAGTTTCTTGCCCATTCTTCTCCATAGAGATCAACGCAACGGAATGGGCAACTACAGTACTTTCACAAGTTATTATGCCTTGTGACCGGGACTGTAGATTCATTTTGTTTCTTGACATTCAAAAGTGCCTGTAATGGTCTAATTGAAATAAATGATTTGATTTGTGTTATTGAGATTTTCTAACCAGAAATTCTCAGTAGCAGTCACAGAGTATGGATTTGTGCCTGGTTATTACATAGGACCTAAACATGAATGGCGAAATTTGGGTGTACTATGATGATGGTATACCTCTGCCTAACTCTTCGGAGATTACAGGCGTGAAGTTATATTTTTACAAACTAGATAATACAGTGGACCTCTGCCGTCAGTCCAAGAATGTGTCAGTAAACGTTTAAAGTTTGTCTATCTCTATGAGAAACATGTTCAGAGACTTTATGTATGGAATTATAAACATCTAAGTCCTATGCAATGCTAACAAAAATATAGACCAGAATGTTCTATGTGTATGCACACAAAAATTGACCGAAAAAACTCAAACGTGGTACTGGCGTGAAAATTATTTACAGCGCACTTTGTCGCTCTGTCGCCCACTGAATGCCTAACGCTTATGCGGTATGCTCGTGGAGTGTACAGTCAGCATCAAAAGTTGATGATCACATTTAGATTTTCAAAATCACTGTACACCGTATTACACCTAAATCGATCAACATGACAAGCGCCAGAAATAAATGATTATCATAAAAGGGCATAAGTAGGTGACCATCACTTTTCAAAAGTCACATAACAAAGTTATATTAGAAAAAGCTTAACATTCTTCGTCTCTAAAGTGTCTGAACAAATTTTTGTCAAAAATAGCATACCATGGTTTATCTCTAAAGTCCTTGAACAAAATGAAATATGTTTTGGGTTTTATGTGTGTGTATTTCGGTACGTATAATATGTGCTTGGTATATAAATTAAATAGACACATGCAAATATAAATCACCACCCTTTTACTTATTAACAACAAAATTAAATTAAATGGTTCGATAAATCAATACCGTAAATTTTATTTTTTGTTTAGAAAAAAAATATCTCTCCAGCACGTGTGACAGATAGCAATCCTATTTCAAACTTGACGTAATACCAACAGGAATACTTATTAAATGGCATTATAATGTTTATTTGTCACTAAAGCGCAATTGATAACTGACACCATATTCTTCTGTCATCTTTTGTTTTTAAAACAAAAAATAAAAAGAGGCGTTGACAGCTGCCTGCAATGTTTTTTTATGCATTTTCACTCGGTCCAAGTAGGTTGGTAGAAAAGATCTATCCATTTAACTTTTTTTTTTACATGATTTAGTTTGGATAGGACAAGATTGGTTCTAAAACTCTGAAGATAGTAACGCGCACGTTTTTAGTTTGCAGTTAAGCTACTTTTGATAGAATTAGTTTTTTTTTTAAACTTTGCCCCACACTAGGAACTTCTCCTGTATCGTGGGTGCGTTTACAAACATATAAACTCTTATCCACAAACAGCCAGACCCGAAACAACTATCTGCATTTCATACAAATATTTGTTCCGTGCGAGAATCGAACCCGCGACACACAGCGCAGCAGTCGATTGCTTAGCCACTGTGCCAACCGTGCCGTCAAAGTTTACACGCTACGTATCCGAAACAAAGTAATGTTCAGTAACTTTTGTTCTTTATGATGTTTAGTTATTTTTGGACGTTGCCGTGATTACACTAGAAAACCAAAACAAGTATTTTATATTGTGCAGTGACTTTTGTAAAACTGAATGTTAAGATGTTTTCGGATATTATAACGATCAGCAATTTTGACAAAATGGTGTTCAGTGACCTTTGACGAGTAGTGTTCAGTTATTTTTTAACTTTAATGATGTTCATTCAATACTGACGCAAAATCTTGTTGAGCGAGTTATGGGTGATATAATGCACAGTGATTTTGAAAATCTGAATGTGGTCATCGACTTTTGATGCTGACTGTACCTAGCGTACTGTAGAAAAGTTACTGGCATGTTTTGTAAAGGAGCTAAACACTAACTTCATATTTAAAAGACATAAACGGCCATATCTTTTGACTGCGTAGACTAATGCCCCGTTCCAATAAACAAAAACGACTCGTTTTGCTTACGGATAGTTGTATTCTGACATAAGTCTCATAGAACTTATGTCAAAATATTGGAACGGGCATTAGACGGCTATTTTCACAGTACAAAGGGACCACAGACGTGAGTATATGGTTTTAATTTCGCCTCGATACCTCCACGCGTTCCACAGACAGACAGACGGTCAACAAGGTGACCCAAAAAGGTTTCCGTTTTTTCCTTTTTGAGGTACGGAACCTCAAAATAAACGATTTAATATTTTGAAATCATCTAACCGAATGTTTCAATAATATGCCATGCGCAGTCACTCGTACGTCCACGGAAGAACGCGTAGAGTCAACGATACTAATTGATATCTTTGATTGCGCTGACATACTAATATCGTGCGAAGTATAAAGTTCAAGAAGAATAAACATCTTAACAGCTACAAGAACATAGTCTAGTCGTACATGTAACGTTTACAATACACATTTTTTATTCGAATTAAATACAAACAAGCGTAAATCAATTGAAGGCTTAGCGGATTAATGTACAATTATTTTACATTTGATACTGCTGACTGACAAGCTTTTGGGGTTTATAAAATTGTCAGCGTGTTCAAGCGTAGCTACCAGTGATTTTGTGTTAGTAATAAACGCTTTGCTTCTGTTACCTCCTATCTGACATCCACTACCAAGTTAGTATTATAATCAAAAATCTAAATAATAGGCACTTTAAAAACGCCGAGAAAAGGTTCAGGGTTCGGGTTGGTCTCAACACCGTGGTTAATCTTATAAAATGATTTGGTTTGACAATGTTCTTGTAACAGCGTTATAAGAACTTCAGTATGACAGGACAGCGTAAATCCGACAATAAGTCATTGCTTAGTTTACAAAACGTAAAATAAGATAAGAAGTTAACAGGAACGCTTGTTAACAAAAGTTCCGTTCACGAATCTACATGGCCCACAATGTCGGAGTGGACATTGTGGTCCTTGTAGATTTCACAAAGAATTGGTAAAAAGAATCTATACAAGAAATACAAAAAAATACAAAAAAAAACTAAATAAACCAAGTGACATAGATAACTATTCTGAACGAAGTAATAATATAATTTGTGTCATTTATGAGCTACCAGGGAAGTCGCATGCGCAAAAGGAACAATAGCAAAACATCTTTATCTTCAACGTATTTTACAATATGTTTTTTGTTAAGTTATATGATGATTTCCCACGCGTAAAAAGAAGCTCCTCCCAAATAAAAGTATATTTACGAAGTTATAAATAAATATCCAATAAAGTATAAAGAAAGCATCATGTCAAAAATAAACCTCGTGTTTATTCTCACACTTCCACGCAAGGAAGCAAACACGACCCAAATCTAATCGCTCCCCCTGTAAAGCGCCTCGGACATAAAAATATCAGTTCCGTTGTACGCCTGGCCGGAGTGAATCGTAAACAGGCGCGGTGTCACGGCGATAGATCACTGAACACCGATCGTGTAACTTACATATTAGCTCCATATGTTAGCAGCCGCACTGACAAAAACCAGTCACACATCTCGATATGTTAAACTACGAATTGATTTCCTGAAGGAGATTCTTTGAGATGGCACTGTTTTTTAACGCCAGATTCGCAAACATGTGTGTCCTGTGACATATTGCTTTTTTCATTCGTTTTCTGTGTCGTGTTTTCGCTTTGGTAGACCGTCGATATTGGGTTTTTTTTCTGTTCTATGACGAATGCCACGCGTTTTTGTACATGTAATAAGAGATGAAAAGGTCGTGGTTAGCTGAGTGTGAATGGGTTTGTTAGGTAATTTATCAATAAATGTTATTAAGGACACGATTTCCTGGAAATAAGGAGTATACTTACCTATTTGAGAATTAACTATATAAAACCTTACTCACGGATATCACTTTAAACAACCGCTTTTCGTTGTTTTTTTTTTGTTTATTCGAACTCATAAGAACCGGCCAAGAGCGAGTCAGACTCGAGCACTGAGGGTTCCGTAAAAACTTGTGACATATAGCCATACC
Organism: Ochropleura plecta; assembly: GCA_905475445.1. NCBI lineage: Eukaryota > Metazoa > Arthropoda > Insecta > Lepidoptera > Noctuidae > Ochropleura > Ochropleura plecta. The sequence goes on along the minus strand of FR997731.1, from coordinate 10,088,226 downwards.
TTTAGACTTAGTTGGTTAGATAGATAGAAGATAGAATATTCTTTATTATGTACACTATACAAGTAACAAGAATAAAACTAGACAAACTTATAAATAGGGTGTCACAATTGGCGGTCTTATCGCTAAAAGCGATCTTTTCAAGACAACCTTTGGATGGATTTAAGAAGAGGAGAAACTGTAGGTAGTGTAGGTAGTCTGTGGCGTAACATTTTTCAAAATGATAAAAAAAAGTGATAATGGTTGATTTTTTTACAACACAAAGGGACCACAGAGTTGAGTTTATGGTTATAATGTCAACTTGTAAAGGTTCTTCACAGACATACGGACAACAAAGTGAACCAATAAGGGTTCCGTTTTTTTCCGTTTGAGGTACGGAACCATAAAAATACCCATAAATCAATAATTCCAAAAAAATGTGGGTTTTATTAATTAAGATTCATAATTAGGCACATCAATTAAAAGTTAAGTACAATTAATAACGAATCGAGTTAAAACCGTAACATCGTAATTTGAAACTCTTAATCTCAATGAGAAGTTGGAAGCGGTCACAGAAACGCGATAAATCATTAAATGCTGAGCCTTATTGACAGCCTACGTAACATTTAAGAGAACTCTTGAAATCAATTTCCTCGCTGAGTTAAGAGGAAAATCTGATATGGCGGGTGTACCTACCTACGCTCGGCATTCAGCTCTTGACGTCGATTCGGTTCTCGTCGTTCGGCCGTTGGAATCACTGCACCATGCTCTTACTCCAACCTTCGGACAACCTGAAAATTAGATTGTAGCTGCAGCTGACACATGCTTCCACCAATACACTATTTTATGCTTAGGACGACTATTTGCGCTTCCCACATTCAATGTCCGGTGCACATTATTCTACTGGTCGGAACTCCGATTTTATTCGGTATCAGAAAAAAGAGTTTTGATTTAAACGTGGGTATATTCTGACAGAAGGCTTTTGATGAATTTGTTTTTAGATTTAAACCATTTGGACAAATTGGATGACGGTTGTGCGACCAATTAAGAACTTTTATTGAACTCTGAAAGCCTGTTTGTACTACTCGTAGAGGAATAGTTTAGTTCGTTAAGTTTAGATCGTTTGCCTATTAAAAATAAAGTGCAGTTTATTTTTCTTATTATTTTTTATTATTGTGAGCCAAATGTGTCCCAATGCAGGGAATAGGCCTCCCTTCCTTCCTCCCATTTTTTTCTGTCTTTTGCTGTTGTGGCCCAATCGTTTTCGTGGAAGTCTAGGTTGTCACGCCATCTCTTTCTGGGCCTACCGCGTCGCCGGGTCCTGTTGCTCGGAACTGTTGTTACTTTGGCTCAATTTTGTTGCGACATGCGGCAGATGTGGCCAGCCCAGTTCCACTTTAATTTTGCGGCTGTGTTGCCAACGTCTGCTATTTGGGTTTTGCAGTGAAGCATACTGTTTCTTATACGGTCAGAAATTATGACGTTTAGTATGCTTAGTTCCATTCCATTTTTTTAAATTTTTCTTATAAATCTGATAACAGTAATATTAAAGCAAAACGTAAGTTAGCACCATAATTCGCAAACATTTCCTTAAACAAGACATTTTCTCCATGCCGAGACGCCATGACAGGCAATAATAACTTGGCGCTTATCTTAAATAAAGAAAAATAACACGACGTTTATTACGTGTACTTGTCCTCAAGTGTAATCAGATAACAAATTCACCCGGGTGGCATAAAAATGACGTACTAGTGTACTTGCAAGTGTTCCGGAATGTTCGGGCGACTGGCGGCTTAGCTCCGTGTTAAGTGCCACCCATAAACAAGGGTCCCTTAACACGTCACTTGCTACAAATGGACTCTTTATGTCCCCGTCAAATATAAATTTCCTCGATTTCCTTGATAAAAAGTTTTCTTGTACTGCAAATTTGCTTAATTATATTTATTGGGGGTTTTAAGTCAGGTGTCTTTAAGGGATGATCTAGTCCTGCTAGGGTTAGGGGTTATTGTAGCCCCGCCCGGAACACAAAGGGCAAAAGAAGGAACATGGATGGGTTTTAGCCAGTAAAAGTCTGACAATCTTTTCCAGCCCCAGCCAGAGCGGAAGGAGTTATTTGATGATTTCGGATCTGAAAAAAAAGATATGATTTTGTTTTGTAGAAATAAAATATTCTTACTAGCATAATGTTGGAGAAAATCTGCAACTGAATGCTAAAAATACTAGACATAAAACTAAGCGGAGATTTTCACAAACGTCTGCGTCCGTCATTCCTCTGGTAACCACAATCCAGCACAATCTACCAGACCACAACATTATTATGACTGCATACCAAAGCTAGCTCTAACTTTGTAAACATTTTACTGACCATAAAGCATTCAAACATTTTTTGTTAACGGTTTTTGTGAGCGTTTTCCGTAAACACAAAAAACCGTTAAACGTGCACATTTATCTATCGCGAAATTACATCGCATAAAAATTGAAACACTGTTGGTACAATGAAAAGATTTTTTTAAAGTTCACTGCACCGAGCAATCCAGGCAGCAGGGTTTGTTTTTGTCAGGCTTCATAGTTTTGATATATGGACTGGATAAAAAATGCATAATAGACAAATGTTTGTACATTCTCGGTAGAGTGGAGCTGGGCCGAGTACATGATAAAAATCCGCGGCAGTTTGTTAGGAGTTTTGGCGCGTGGCGGCGTGTCAAGAAGTGCTGACATCGGCGTGCAGCGCACTCACGCTGCGATGTTTCCCGGTTGCTGTGCCGCCACTCGCCGCTAGTCCGCTACACACCATTTTTTTTCTTCCGTCGGTATACAGTGGTTTGCAATTCAACGCTCGTTTTTCGTTTACTTCCCTTCAACGTTTGCATTGTTTGTAATCGGACAGACGCTGCTTTGTAACGTATGTGTGTTCCGTGAGCGGGGAAGCTTTTTTTCGATTTGTTTAACGCTATGTTGGATTCGGTTTCACAGCTAACGTCATGGCCGGCCGCTCCACCGTCCTCAGAAACGAGGCTATTCATAAAATAAATTAATGTATAAGTGGTTAAGCTCCAGCTATCATTCAAAATAAGTGAGCTCCATAAAACTCGTTTTAATACTTTATTTCAGCTTAAACTTCCGTAGCTTTTAAATTATTTGTCCGTGGAGGCTGGAGCCATTCCAAATTAAATTATACGCAGAAAATGTTCGGTCACATTGCAAAATTCATTATGATTTCTGTTCTAGGCGATACGTTTAACGGAGTCATTTTTACTTAATTCCTTGCCAAGTTGTTCGCTTACTGCAAGTGAAGCATTTAAATTGAATTTAGGATGACAACTCCAATTCGTGTAATAAGAGTTTGGTTGTTTGGAACAATTGTACTAATCCGACAATAATTGGCGACAAGAAATTTCGTGTCGGCTAGCGAGATGTTCACAAAACATAAACGTGTCAATACTGCTAAGCCTGAGTAAAGGACGACAATTTAAACAGTTGGAGCTTTTGTTGCTTTTGTTTCGACTTGTGTTTTACTTCACAAAAAATAATAGGTACCGTCGCGGTTAGCTATTAAAAATATTATGAATGCCAGCCATGCCTTTCATCCTCTTATTGGCGAAATATTATGACGGTATTCATGCAAATTTTCATGGAAACGTTTTGAACAATTTTACTTGCGAGAATGTACGAATTAATGAATGCGATGCGATGTTGCCGGATGGTTCGAACGCAATCATGTTCGGTTGTTTTGCTAGTCCGCCGCGCTAATGTAAAGGAGCTATTAGTTAGTATGCATGTATCAAACACGTAACTTATGATGCATTAATGCAAGCAGAATGTTTGTGTCTAGTATTCAATGTCGTATTGATTTTATGTTCAAGTTAGTTTAGTAATTTAACCTCGTTATACTTTCACACACATCTATAATAATTTCCAGAAATATCGCTCTCATAATGAATGGTAATGAGCAGTTAACAGAGGGAATTCATGAGCTCTTCAGCAGGGGCGTAGTGCTGAGGCTGTTAGTCAAACTAGCATAATGTTCTAGTATAATCGTATTTATAAAGAAATAATGGAAAAGTAAGTGGACGCTAAGAAGACAAACAAATAAAAACATATAAGCAGAAGAACAAAAAAATTAAAACATTAATAAAACTTAATTGGCTACAAAACATTTAAATACAGATGCCGCAATGCTGATATTCTAAACGAATCAGTCAATATCAAAATAAAGATCTTGCGAATGTTTATGACGATGGATGGATTTATGGATGTTTGTTACTCTTTCACGTCAAAACTTGATCTTGATAAAATTTGGCACAGAGAGAGATTATAGTCTGGAATAACACATAGGATACTTTTTTATCATCAAAGCCGTGGGCACCAGCTAGTAGTGCATAAACGTTATCATCATCTACCCAGTCTTTTCCCAACTATATTGGGGTTGGCTTCCAGTTTAACTGGTAGCAGTATACAAGTATTTTCATTGAAACCACTGCCTGTTTGACCTCCACAACCCAGTGGAAACCCCTCGGTAAAATTGTTTGACAGACTTTCGGGATACTGACTATCTGTAACGACTGTCAAAGATCTACAAATGACAACCGGGACCAAAAGATTAACATTCTTTCCGAAGTACGGAGGACACTCGGTGTGTAATGGTTGGTCTACCATCCATAGACCAACCTAAGCGCTGCTTAACCTACAGATCGACCCGAGCGCCTGTTATCATTTACCCTCGAGCTCCTCAAACCATAAACTTAACTGATAAAAACAAACACAGAATAAAATTAAAAATATATCATCTTCTTTCACAAACTTCATAAGCATATTTTCTTATTTGCAAGTTTTTTAAGAAAAAAAAAACATAACTACGAACGTAAATACAGTCATTTGTTTCAGCGACTGCCATATTTACTAGGTTCTAGTATTAAAACTCAGTATTTACTATTTACTGATGTTTATTTATTAAGAAGGTTATATGTAGGTAAAGTAACTTGAGAAATGTAGACGACTATGTCCTTATGTATGTAGTTATATTCTGAGATCCGCAGAGCTGACAAATTTGTGTTTTTTTTTTAAATGGGATCTTCCAGGTCAACCTATGAGATCGTTAGCTGCTTAATCGGACTATTCAGAGTGATTTTGAAAGAATTTAAGTACTAGCTGCACCCCGCAGTTTCAGTCATATAGACTAGGATCATAATTTTCCTGTCCTTGTCCTATTCTATTTGGGATCGGCGCAAAACGTTTTCTTTTTCCATTCTCCTCTGTCAGACGTCACGGTATCATTCACTCCTTTTTCCTTCATATCATTCCTTACACAATCCATCCATCTTTTCTTTGGCTTTCTTCTCCCTTTCCATCCATTAACATTCATATTTATCACTCTTTTAGTGACATGTGCTTCGTCCCTCTTCAAGACAAAAAACTTACTTAAAATTTATCTGTAACAGGCGCAACTTTTAAAAACTTATATACTCATACACACTTTATCCATTCTTGTCACTCCACACATTAATCTCAACATTCTTATCTGCGCTACATGCAACTGTTTGTCATCAATCTTATTATAGACTTGGATATTATTAATATAAACCTTCTTTATAAATCAGTCTATCTATCGATAAAAAACTGTATTAAAATCCGTTGAGCAGTTTAAAAGATCTAAGCGAACAGACAGCGGAAGCGACTCCGTTTTATACTAAGATATTTTGTTAATAATATAGCATATTTGGGCAGTTACTTAATAATTTACTAAACTAACATACCATATTGTTCTACCAGTTGTTGTTTCTTTTATGACTATATTATAAAAGTAATGAATTTCTTGTCACAGTAAGCTTTATGAAATAATGCCCGTCTGTTGCGTGAAAGGCGTTTGAGTTGTTAAATCTTATATCATTCGCAATAAAAATCCTTTCAGTTTGTTCCAGTAATCCTTTGCAAAAAGGTCGGAAAATGATAAATATAGATTTATGGTTTTTGTGCCAACATATAATCTCAAACTCGTTTCGACAGTGCTTTGCCTCAAAAGCAGAAAATATACTTGTTTACATATTTTCTGTTTTCTGACAAAGTTTTCTGTCAGAAACTGCAACAATTCGTGGAAGTATATAGGACTAAAAACTCTCAAAGTGCGTTTATGGTCTTAACTTCTAAATTTAAAAAACCAGAACCGAAAAATCAAATATCGTCGTGTCTTTTTGCAAAATTGTTCGTTGTTCCACTAGTTTCGAGAGGTGTCCGGCTAAAACTGTTTATAAATAAGGCATTGAATATTTTGTAAACAAATACAGATCTCGTCGCCGACACTACATTGAAATTTGGGTTGTATTTTTTGATCAACTAAATTGGGATGTTCGCGGGATGGGCGAGTCGATACACCACAACTAGCAACCGCAAGCGCTCGGGACCGGTTGCAGCTGTGGTCACAGATTGTTTTGGAACAGATAAATTACACAATACCAAACAATCATCTACTGCCATATTAATACATTTTTGATTGGCATGTCACTAGCAAGCTTTAATAAAATACTTGAAGTGTTACTGTTGTTGTAGTAGACTCCATTGGGGTCAACGTACTCATTATAATGTTTTCAACTAGCGTGTTCGGCACCTATTACGGAAAAAAAGGAAATTACGTTTTTGTATTAAATTGATTTTTTCTTACTTATTTTGTAACATAATCTGAAACACGAGTAAGATTTAAATAGTAGCCACTCAGCATAAACCACTTATTGTTCTATTTTCCTTTGCAATTCATAAGGAAAACGAGGGCAAATGACATCCAGTAAAACGTTTCTTTATTCCAACCGTTATATAGATTGTATTAAGTAAACATGCAAAGTTAATTAGCTTAAACACAGAACACAATGTTTACACAAACGCCGACGTTACTGAAGAAATAAGCTCGTCGTTTCCCCGTTTTTCTACACAAGAGCGGAAAAACAATTTAAGTTAACAAGTAAAAGTATTAATCACGACGAGAAAGAAGATATCGGAAACAAAAGTGAGTGCTTTCTTAAAGAAATCACGTAGCACTTACATAAAAAGTGGTTTCGAACGGGGAACGTAACCGCTTAACTTTTAAACCTAATACGTGATTCAATTTAGGAGTTGTATCTCTAGACGCCGCGATCCCGAAAACTGTCACTGAAAGCCATTCAACTTTTATTTCATATTCAAAAAGAACGCTTCTTGCTCCTCCTGTTTGCAAACAAATATCGGACTAACAGTTTAAAAGAATTAACAAATATCTATTTCGCTTAGACATTTGATATATACCGACTTTTTATTGAAAAATTAAAATTCAAGCTGGTTTTGTTTCCATTCTTTCGGTTGTCGAAAATGATGAAACGGGTTCTCAATAACGGACAGCAAATTTAAAAAAAACCGCTCATTTGTATTTGGAATTAGAACGACATGATGAGAAAAATCTGGTATTCAGTGTTCGAAGTAAATAGTAAAAAGCTTATTTATTTCAAGATAAAAGATGGAACATTTAATGCTGATAGTCTTTTATACTCCTTAACTATTGAGGAATTTCTAGAGAACTATATAGGCAATCGCATACCTTTAATAAAAATATCAATGTATTCTGATGAGTTGTGCTTTTCCAGTTTTTAAGCAATTGTACAACCGTTTGTATTTAGATAAGGCTGAGGTTATTTCAACGTCACATGCAGAAAATAATTTTCGTTGCTCATAGTGAGTCTTGGAAATTACGTTGTGTTAAGAGTAAGCCAAAACAACAGTAAAAAGTCAGTTTTGAGTTGTGGTTTTACACAGAGACCCTTGTATAAAATATAGCGTAAATTATGTTACAATAATAGCTGCTCATTCACTCGACTTAATTTTTAGCGAGACGCAACGTAAATTGCCTTTAATTCAGGCCAGCCTGAAGTCAGTAATCCAGGTCAATACTTACATAGTTTCAGAGAGAAATTGGAATGGGTTTTTCCGTTACCAAAGAGCGGGCCCTGATTGGAAGTGTGACCAATTAATGGGAATAGGCTCCCCTCCGTCACGCAGCGTGAAGTAATACCATCGGTGAACTGTGGATGAGGGGCAAAAGCCGTCTGCGTGAGCTGGTTTTCGAACACAGGTTGTTTCTGTAAAATATTTCAGGATTTCGACTTTCACTACTATTGCTTGATAAAGTGGCATAAATCAATCATTGCTTATACATACCATCAAGCCTGTAATCCCAAAAGTTTAAGCAAAAGTGTTCCAAATTGTAATATGTTTAAATTCCATGTTATAGGAGCCGAGCCTATAGACATAACCAGGTAAAATCCAGACTCCGTAGTTGCTACTGAGAAATTTCTTATGGAAGAACCAGATACCTATTTGCCCGGTCATACTCAGTAGTCACGCTTGCGACTTGCCACTCGACCAACAAGGCAATCATCATTGCTAATGTTTCTCCTTATTTCGACATGGATTTAACAACCATATATAGCAAATATATAAAGCAATTTACACTATACTCACCGTACATTATAATAAAACCGGAATTTAATGAACTTACACCAAAAGTAAAGTCGTACACACACAAACACGCTTAAAACATAAATAAAAGTCATTCGCTACATATACATATTACCTTTACTGTGATAATCAAGAAATCTAGTGGGCGGTGTAAATACATACTTATTTAATAACTTTTAAATGTGAAGTCTTTCCTTCCGTCAATTTTTAAATGCATGTCAGTTTAAATGTACTTACTCAATGTCAATGTCGTATCATGTTATTTTTAGATCAGTGCGTTTTCTCGACATCCGTGTGTCACTACCGGGATTCAGGAGAATACCAGTGTCAGGTATTCTACCTGGCAATATGATGAGCTGGACTCTTGTTTGGTGCAACCCTGAGATACACAGCGCCCAGTAGTGGGCGACCGTTATAAATGAAATTGTCCATGGGTCAATCTAACTTCTAAATGTTTTCGTTAAATCTGTCTTTTTTCTCAGCTTGATATTTTTGGTGTTGATACCTGTATTGTGTCTATTGTTACATCAAATAAATGATTAATCGATAGATATACCCTGCTTCATAAGTTTAACTCAAATAGCCTTTAAAGAACAAAGTATGGATATTTAATAAGGTGTGGAGCCAGTCTAATTCAATGGTTCCCCGGAGACATTCGTAATGTGTAATAATTTGTAATAAGCCTGTTACATAGCAGTGGAAACATGAACTCTGGATTCATAAACTAATTTAATAAGCCATAAGCCATTAAAGCTTTCTGGACCAGAGTAGCCATGGTGATTTATAGCAATATGAGAACATTAAAAACGCATTACGAAAACATGACTTTAGGCGGAAAATTTAACAGCGCCATATATAACGTGGAACGGATGTTTTGTATTTGGCGGATATTAAAAAAACTGTCATAATTAAAAATACCGAGATTGCTTGTTTACATTAGGGGACAGCGTTGGCGGGCGATGTCTCGTGTTTATTATTTTTTCCTTACAAGTTGTTTACACGAACATATTTTGTTGATCTTTTTTTTTTTAATAAATATTCTGGTTTGGTAAAGAAGGTGAGCTTTTGTCCAGCTGTGTGATACAAGTATATTAATGCCCTCTACTCTCGAACTCGAATTTACAGTGTGTTAGATATTTTAATATTAAACAGTAAGGAGGTACTGGTTACTGAAAGTCTACAACAAAAATCGGAGAGAAACACCCGTCTTTTGTGTCTACAATCCCGTAGCATTGACCTACGCCGTATATTCCTGGGAAATAATAGCCGCTCTAGCGCGATGCATCGCTCCACAAAGTTGTAAAGGTGGCTACGGTGTAATGTCAAGAGGACGGTCGGGAACTAAGAGGTCAGCAAGCTACAACTTACAAAACTATGGACACGTATTTGTTGACAAATGGCGCAATTGATGTCCCCCATGAATGTTCGAATAATTTGACTCGTATTCTGAGGCACCTGATGCATTTATTACACTTGTCATCGTAATGTAGTTTTTTTGAAGAAAGTTTTGCGAGAAACCAATCGATGAAGCCGGACTAGTTTGTTCGAAGACGGGCTTATTCGATCGCGTTCATCACTTGGTCGTTTTCCCGAATTCCAGAGGCAATGAGATATTGCATGAAACCATGAGTTATTTTGCCATTTACGGGGTGGTAATTTTCCGGAATTTAACGAAGACAAGGCCTTCAAGGAAGTTTTATTTGGCACTAAACTGCTCGTGTTCCTGGCCGAGGTCGTGGTTAAATAATAGTAGCTGCTTGGATCGATTTTTAGGTTGAGCCGTGCTTGCCTAGGTTGGTCTGTGGATGAGTGACCACCGTTCCATACCGAGTTTCCACCGTGCCTCCGAAAGCACGTTAAGCTGTTGCTCCCGGCTGTTATTTGTTTTCGTTACAGGTAGTCAGTGTCCCGAAAGTCTGACAGCCAGTTTTACCAAGGGATATCGTATTAGCCAGTACTAACCGAGTTGGAGGTCAGATAGGAAATCGCTCCATTTAAAATACTGGTATTCAGCTGTATCCGGTTAGACTGGAAGCCGACCCCAACAAAGTTGGTAAAAGGCTAGGCAAATGATGATTTGACACTAAACTTAAACTAAACTCTTAACTGTGAATATTTATAATATTGTAAGTATATATTTGAGTCTTATATATTTAGGTTAAGACACTGAGATTCTTATTTTAGATTCTCTTCCTGTTCTCACACAGACACACTACTCTCTTTACGTTGCTTTTCTTCATATTTCCTCTCGCAGGCCTGCTGGTAGAAATTTACTTTGAAATAAGCTGTGCCTTTGTACTCTATGTTTTTATGATGTTTCCTTGTGTTTTCTCCTGTGTGTACATAAATGGTTAAATATAGAAATAAACCACCGAGTATTTTTGTCTAGTTGAATCATAGATTCTGTCAGTATAATTTGTTACTGTAACTGTCTACTGTTAAACAAAGATGTCTATTAAATTGCCCACTAACTAATACAAAATCGATTTTCGTAGATAAACTACTCCTGAAACTCACTTTCTAATTTCCTTGCTAAGATTTTGCGGTTCTCTCATCAAACTGCAAACTTAGGCACCAAGCTTATCACGCGCTTCCCTTCAAACACATTCCCCTGTAAGCCGCCTTCCCACTTCTGATGCAGCATCATAGACTCATACTCTCATAGTAGTCAAATAGGTAACCGATCTCACTAACAAGTTTAATTAATAATGTTCTCGAACTAAACCAGCGACATAACTTGTTAAAATATTACGTGAGTTAATTCACAAGTTTGTCACGGCTTTATAACGTGTTTACCTGATGTTCGTATTGGTGATAAACTTCATTTTGCGTAATGGAACCTGTGGTCTGTCGTTTCTGCTTGTTCATAACTCTTCGGTTGGCGGCGTCGGGTGTGATAATTGTGTATGTTCTCGTTTGTGTGTTTTGAGGTGATTGTAATTTATTATTGTTGTATAGAAAACCAGCAGTCCGCATTCTGAATTTGATAGGCTAAACGCTTGGGATTTGAATTGCAAAATGGAGGTGTGGGTACCAAGCACCTCTGCACAAAACTTTTAGGAATAATAGTACGCCATAGATAAGTAAGTTAAACTCACCCGTGACATACCGAGTTTTCCGTGCCTCGGAAAGCACGTTAAGCCGTTGGTCCCGGCTGTCATTTGTAGATCTTTGACAGTCGTTACAGTTAGTCAGTGTTCCGAAAGTCTGACAACCAGTCTAACTCAGTACTAACTGGGTTGTGGAGGTCAGATAGGCAGTCGCTCCATGTTAAATACTGGTATTCAGCTGCATCCGGTTAGACTGTAAGCCGACCCCAACATATTTGGGAAAAGGCTAGGCAGATGATGATAGATAAGTAAGTTACGAGTGACCTTTTCTTTTGTGGATGGGAAATCATCGAATAACTTCCCCCGCTCTGGGCACAGCGGGGGGTCTGTCAGACTTGTACTGACTTAAACCCACCCATGTTCCTTATATTGCCCTTTATGTTCCGAGGCCGCGTTCCGAAAATGTCTCAACTCCGAGTCTAATTTTAAAATCAATTTTTATTATTGTGACGTTTCAAAGTGTTTTAGACCAACTTACAGAATAAAAACCGTATCCGTACAAACTTGCGATATAAACGGCCATATCTTTTAACTGCGAAGGCCTAGAGGGTTGATTTTTTCACAGCTCTAAAGGACCACAGAGTTGAGACAGATATGGTTTTCATTTCAACTCTTTTAGGGCCTTGACATACACACAGACAGACTTACAGACGGACACCACACATGATCCTATGTATAAGGGTCCTGATTTTTCCTTCGTGGCACAGAACCCTTAAAATAAACTAAATAAACTCAAAACTCAAACTCAAACTCAAAGCATTTATTTCAATTAGACCATTACAGGCACTTTTGAATGTCAAAAAAAACAAGAACAAAAAAATGATGCTGCTACAATCCCGGTCACAAGGCATAATAACTTGTGAAAGTACTGTAGTTGCCCATTCCAAAGCGTTGATCTCTATGGAGAAGAATGGGCAAGAAACTCCATGGACACTCTTTTAAATTATAATATTTTTACAAAATCGTATTTACATCATTCGTGTTGAGATTATACAAATATGTGAGAACGATGTAGAAAGACGTGCACAGTAAGAGCGTCCAGAGTAAATAAAAAGCAAAATTCAATTTAAAATCTAAATAAGTTAAAAAAAATGACCGTGGTAGTTAAAAAATGACCAGTCCCAACTGACAGCGCCCGTTCACGAACATGACGTATGGATCAGCCCCATTCAGCTCGACCATTTTGAAGGGAGCTAAATGACCCGACACACCCGCCACTATCAGCGAGACATTTAAGTGAGCATGACACTATTAACCACCAGGGCTTCGTCAAGTCAATGATAATACATAGCACTCACATATGGGCTTAATAATTATACAATACTAGAGAATTGATTCTATACATTGCAAAGATAGTCTTACAATCTTCTGCAGCTTCCACTATAGCTTCGGATACTTATCAATGAGTTTACCCCTAAGCTTGAGGAGCAGGACCAGCATTGAGCCAAGCATTTTTATCATCAATATAATCCCCCAACTTATAATATGCTTGCCTACATAGTGTGCGTTTAATACAAGATTTAAATTTCGTTTCATTCAGTTGAAGAATGTGGGGAGGTATTTTATTGTAGCATTTCAAACAGTACCCCATGAAAGATGAGTCTACTTTAGCTAACCTGAAACCCGGCTGAACCAATTGGTCCCTATTTCTAGTATTATACTTGTGTCTATCACCTCGTTTACCAAAAAGATGCAAATTTTTTCTGACGTACATGATGTTTTCATAGATATATTGACAAGGTACTGTCATGATGTTAATTTCCTTAAACTGTTCTCTTAGAGAATCTCGCCTACGTAGATTATAAATGGCTCTAATGGCTCTTTTCTGCAGAATAAATACAGACTCTATGTCTGCAGCCCGTCCCCAAAGTAAAATACCGTATGACATTATACTATGAAAATAACTAAAATAGACTAGCCTCGCGGTATCTACATCAGTAAACTGACGGATTTTTCTGACAGCATATGCTGCTGAACTAAGCCGTCCTGCAAGAGATGTTATATGCGGACCCCATTGTAGCCTTGAATCGAGCGTTATCCCCAGGAAAACAGTTTTATTGACGAATTCTAGTTTCTCTTGATTCAATACTATGTCACAATCACTACTTTTGACGTTTGGCAGAGCAAATCTTATGCACTTCGTTTTTTTCCCATTTAATACCAAATTATTGGCGGTGAACCAATCATTTACCTGTAATAGGGCGTTATTTAAGTCGTCTAGATTTGTGGCACGTCTATTTATCTTAAATATTAAAGAAGTATCGTCAGCAAACAACACCATTTGTGGTTGGTTTTTAAATAAATGGGGTAGATCATTAATATATACTAAAAAGAGGAAGGGACCTAATATCGATCCTTGTGGTACACCCATCTTTACATTTAAACCCATTGAATTGACACCATTTATTTGCACTTGCTGCTGTCTATCATTTAAATATGATTTTACTAAACTAAGCGCAAGTTTTCCTAGGCCGTAATGTTCAAGTTTCAAGAGTAGGGTTTCGTGGCTAACACAATCAAACGCTTTTGAAAGGTCACAAAAGATTCCTATGGCATCCTGTGCCTCTTCCCACGCAGTAAATATGTGTTTTAACAAGGTAACACCAGCGTCAGTCGTACAACGTCCTTTGGTGAAACCATACTGTTTTCATGTAAGATCTTATTGGTGTTAAAGTGGTTGAGCATTTGATTAAGCATTACCTTTTCAAACACCTTGCTGAAAACCGGCAAAACGGATACGGGTCTATAGTTATTGGTGTCTTTACTATCCCCAGATTTGAAAAGGGGTATAACTTTACTGTATTTCATAAGGTCCGGAAAAACTCCTTGGTCCACACACAAATTGAATATTATGGCTAAGTACGGTGCTATTGTCTCAATAATAGCTTGACAAACTTTAATAGACATTCCCCAAAGATCTTCGGTTAATTTGATTTTGATTTGCTTGAAAGCTTTAATGACTGCAGTGGGGTTAATATGCTTAAATTGAAACTCAACCGGACATGGTGAAACATTTGCTCTTAATAAATCAATGGAAAGCAAGGGTGAAGAATTTAATGTTTCAGTAGTTTTAAGTGGAATACTAGTAAAGAAATCTACAAATTCTTGAGCAACTTCGTTTTTAGTGGTTAGAAGACCACGCGAAGACTCTAGTGTGATCTCATTATTACATTTTTTGTTTCTGTTAGTTTCACTATTAATGATTTTCCAAACCGTCTTAATTTTATTATCGGCGGATTTAATCTTGTTGCTAATGAATAAAGATTTAGCTAATTTGCAGGTGTTTTTAAAAATTTTTGAGTAAGTTGCAACATAGTGATTGAAAGTTTCTGAGTTGAAGTAAGGCTTAAGGCCGTAAAGCTCAAACAATCGTTCCCTACTTTTTCTTATACCCTTAGTTGCCCAATCACTAAACATAAACTTTGGGCTAATAGATTTAGTTTTTATTTTTAACGTATCATTGAACTCTGTGTAGACAACCGAAAAGAATTCCTCATAAAATTGATTTACATTTTCAATATTAAATCCCGGAGTGCTTAAATTACTAATTAAATTATTATTAAATTTATTCAAATTGCTGGGTGTTATTTGTCTAGATTTTATCTGGGTTTTTTGTGACGGTGTGTAAGACTCGAAAACGACGGTTTGACCGCTGTGATCAGATGGAAGGTAATTTACAATGGCTTTATTTAAGTAGTCGCAGCAACAAAAGACATTATCAATACATGTAGCAGTGTCTGTAGTAATTCGGGTAGGCTCCGAAAAGACATTTATCAAATTAAATGATTTAAAAAGATGTAAGAATCTACTGCTATTTGAATTTATATCTAAAATATTAATATTAAAGTCACCACAGATAACTAGTAATTTATTACCTTTTGCAAGTTTTGCTAAAGCATCTTCCATTACTGACTCAAATACAGAGTAGTTTTGATAATTTGGGGGTCTGTAAACGCACACTATGACATGCTTATCTAGCTCAACACAAGACATTTCAATATTATGTTCAACCGAAAGATCAATTATATCATTACGAGTTTTAAATTTAATAACATCTGCAACTTATGAAAGAAACTCAATTTAATATCAGGCGAAAATAGCACAATTTAGCTGCGGTAATCGAAACTGTTAAATGCCGAACTGCCTTTGATGTTTGCCTAAACCACCATTCGCGTTGGCAGGCTATGTTGGGCTTCGTATCGCCGTATGGAAAGTGGAGAGCAATTCATGAATTTATAGGCTCAGTAATTGAATGCTTTGAAGATTATTTTTGGTAAAAGTGCTCATTTGGTTGCGTCCTGTCCTAGTTTATGGATGACTTATAAGAGTTGTGAACATATTATTTTTGATTTTCAAGCTATACCCAAGTTAGTTGCATCAAAATGCCAGTAAAAAGACAGCTTAAAAAGACAGTTTGACCTCCAAGTATAAATATCTTTTTGTGTTTTTTACCCCACACTAGGAATTTCTCCTGTATCGTGGGTGCGTTTACAAATATTTAAACTCACATACACAGAGACCGACCCGAAACAATTACCTGTAGGTCATACAAATATTTGTTCCGTGTGGGGAACGAGCCCGCGACACGCAGCGCAGCAGTCGATCGCTCAGCCACTGCGCCAACCGTGCCGTCGAGTTTTCGATTATTCGGACTTTACCCAAAAAGTTTGGGTAATACTAATTAAACCCGGTTAAACCTAAGTTTACCAAGTAAGACTAACTTATTCATTGACTAATAATAGTTTGCGATCAAAATAAAATTGAGACTGCCTTGGATTTAAGTAGTGAGACACTTTGATTGATGACTAAGCTTAATCTATACAAACTCAATCTAGCAAGACTTTGAAGTTCGCCTGATTGCATCATTCATAATATTGTAAACACTCTAAATATCTTTTTTTTTCTTGCCCATATCGATACATTGATTACAAATGTAACACCTGTGTCTTGGGGATTTTCAAAACAATAATATTGCCCAACAATATGTAATACAAAAACATTCACTACAGTCTTGACTTATGATTCTACAAGCTGTGCCCAGCCGTTTCAACCGCTGCTCACTTAGGGGTATAAAAAATAGATATTGGCCGATTCTCAGAATTACGGAATAAGCATAAAATAAATTCATAAGAATCGGTCGAGCCGTTTCGGAGGAGTATGGTAACTAACACTGTGACACAAGAATTTATTAGATTACTAGCTGTGCCCAGCGGTTTCACCCGCTGCTCACTTAGGTATATGAAAAATAGATGTTGGCCGATTCTCAGACCTACCCGATATGTACACAAAATTTCGTTTAAATCGGTCCAGCCGTTTCGGAGGAGTATGGGAACGAAAATTGTGACACGAGAATTTTATATATTAGATTAGTAGCACGTCTTCGTTTATTAGGTGGAAAACATCACAGATTCTGAAATAATTTTCAGTTAACTGATGGTTTTAGTATCATTCTGCAACTTTTCATAATTATAAAGTATTTAATAAAAAAAACCGGGCAAGTGTAAGTCAGGTAGTACATAAACGGCCGTATCTTTTGACTGCAGGGAATTAGACATTATGATTTTTCTACAACTCCAAGCGACCACAGACTTATATGTATATGGTTTTTTAATTTCAACTCGATACCTTCACGCGTTCCCGAGATTATTGGTCTTGACAGACAGGCAGACAAACGGACGGATAACAAAGTAATCCAATTAGGGTCCCTTTTTTCGTTTTGTTGTACAGAACCCTAAAACTAATACATAATAACTTTGTACAAGCTAAAAATTACAACATTTAATAATTGTGAAACTTAAAAGCTGTTAAGCTTAACTGTTTTAGACGTGGCTGCACTTAACCGCTATTTCAGTTGCCAAGCGCAGCGTAATTGAGAATCAATGCATGCAAGTTGACCGGCAATTGTGTGTTTAATAGCTTCATTGTTGCGTCTTATGTTCATTATCGTAAACTAATCAGTCGCAATGACGTTGTAATTAGGTTAAATGCACTCGCTTAGGCTGAAAGGCGTAAATTAGTTATTCTAGGATATATAAATACATTGGGTTATACCAATGAATTTATATCGTGTATGTAACAATATATTTATATCATCATGATTCTGCTGTCCTTATCCTAATATATTTGCGGTCAGAAAAGCATACCTACATTTTTCCGAACTTATTATTTAGGTTTCTATGCTTAAAAGTGTGAGTTCAATATCGGCCGAGTACCAAAGTGCTGTGAGTCTTAAAAAGTGATTGAGAATAGTTTTTTTAAATCATAATTTAAATGAGTAATTACGGGTCTGCAAATTCATTTTGCTTTTGATACCAGCTGTTTCAGTACAATTATAATGTCTGTAAAGTTTCAGCAATAAATTGAGTCGAAATAAAGGATAGTAAAATTGTTAACATGAAGTATAGATAGAAGGAGCAGATCCAATGCTCAAATCTTCTACAGTCAGTGAGACAGTACTAATTTAATTACAAGAATATAATATAGTTATTAATTGAACATGATTGAAATTTATAATTAATTGCTCATTTGACGTGGGCTTAATGAACACCGTAGGACGTATTAACGCGAGCAATCGGGCATTTCTGGTGCATAATAATGATAGGGAATGTTATGGCAACGGCAATGCCTAATTGGTTTTCAAGTGTACAAGTGAATTATCATTAAACAGGCTAGGCTTGTATGAAAAGATGGCGCTTAAACAAAAGGCGAAGAATCCTCGTAAATGGAAATAATGGTGTATTTGTTAAACGATTTTATAGATTGTAAATTTACACTAATATTTATAATGTTTTTAAGTTTGAATGCAGCTGGTAATCTTCAAAACTACTCACCAAAAATAAGAAATTTCACGCAAGCGATGTCGGAGGCCTAATAAGTTTGTTCTAGAGAGAAAAAAAGGGTATTCATTAATTGTGTTTGTTATTGTCATATTGAACATAACATACTATCCACAAGTATACTAATAAACTTTTGACACCTGATTTTCTGTTGTTAGTGTTTTAAGTGATTTTCACACTATATTTTTACAACCACCAAAAAAGACAAAACCCCGACGAATAAACCACAAAACAATTAAATTCTCCGCTCAGTAACAAAAAAGGAAGCCATTTTATTAGCCTATCCACTACAGCCAGTAATTATCCCGTGGCATAGTCTGTGGTACAGTTGACAAGTTCGTTACATGAACGTTTGAGTTTGTACGTTGTACGGGGATTTGTTGTTCCCCAAGGAATCTTGAGACATTTATTAGGTAAAACCACGATCGATCAAAGTCTTTCTGGTTCATTAATCATGCTCATCAACCAACACTGCTGTAAGTATATTTTCTTCAAGATATTCACATTTTCCTTATTTCGTTAATGTTATATTTCGTTTTGTAATCAATGTGTAGCCGGATTTTTGGGAACGTTGTTTTGAAAATGTTTTACATTATGCAAAAAGAAGAGCAAGCTATGCTCCGCAAGTATTTTTTGACATTTGTGAGAAGTAGCAGGAGAATTTACATTGATGAGTATTTTAATCGGGTACCAATTTACACAGATGTTAGTTTTCGACAGTGCCGTGCCGTAACCGTAAGACTGTAGATGGATTAATCATATTTAACGATTTGATTTCTTTCAAGCCCAATACCACTTTTTTTAGGGTTCCGTACCTCAAAAGGGAAAAACGGAACCCTTATGGGATCATTATGTTGTCCGTCTGTCTGTCAAGCCCATTTACATATCTCTTAAAACCATATACATACTCAAGTCTTCAAGTACTGTGGAAATACAACTTTCTAAGTTTACGCAGTCAAAAGATATGGCTGTTTATGTCGCAAGTTTGTATCTACGGAACCCTCGGTGCGCGAGTCTGACTCGCTCTTGGCTTGTTTTTTTTTGCGGATTGGAAATCATCAAATAATTTATACCGCTCTGGGGGGGAGTGTCATATTTTTACTGTCTAAAACCTACTCATGTTCCTTCTTTTGCCCTTTATGTTCCGGGGCCACGGTATCTCTTTCACACAACCCGCAACTCCGGCCACATTACCACTTGTCTAACGCAGCTAACGTAGACGTTTTAGTTGGTAAAGATACGAGGACATTACCGCAGTGGTGTATGTAGCTTGTACAAAGTGTCACTAACGTCTTGGCCACAAACTACATGATAACGCGTCTTGCAGAGTCACTTAAACTTGTAAATCCTGAAGTTAGAAAAAAGAAGTGATGAGCACTCGTGTCTCCCGAAGCAACTCGCATCACATCGCTCGAGTCTGTGAACGGGGCGTCAATTATGATAAATGATTTTCAAAGCATTTGTGTAGAACAACCGCAATCAGGTTTTATTAGTCGAGCATGCAATAGTAAACATTTTGCTAATGAATGCGCGGTTTGTATTTCATTTGGACTAATTTAATATGTTCTATTGATTGATGTTTAGTAAAATGATGATGTAGTTGATGCATTATTGTTTGAATGTTACATAATTAATTATTGATTGAGTCGAAGCTACAGATCATCATCGGCCTAGCCTTTTCCCAACTATGTTGGGGTCGGCTTCCAGTCTTACCGGATGCAGCTGAATACCAGTACTTTACATCGAGCGACTGCCTATCTGACGTCCACAACACAGTTAGTACTGGGTAATACAATACCCCTTGGTAAGACTGGTTGTCAGACTTTCGGAACACTGACTACCTGTAACGACTGTCAAAGATCTACAAATGACAGCCGGGACTTAACGTGCTTTTCGAGGCACGGAGGAAACTCGGTATCAAACGGGTGGTCACCCATCCACAGACCAACCTAGGCAAGCGTGGCTTAACCTAAAGATCGACCCAAGCGGCTGCTATTATTTAGCCACGAGCTCCTCCGAGTCCGAGTCGAAGCTACAGATACAGGTAGCTAAATCTATTTTATAAATGTTTTGGGGACTGGTTGAGTACCAGTCCCCTGCTGATATATCTGCTGCATTCGGATAGACTGGAAGGAAGGAATAAATGACACTACTTTTACCGTAACGAAGGACATTCAAAATAACATCAACATCTACTGAGTACAAAAATCGATACTCCGCAAAATCTCAGCAATTTTTAATAAAGGAAATAATAACACCTAGGATTCTTCCTCGGGCATTTTTTTAAAAATACCCTCACGTAATAAGAGGCAGGGATCGTCACGGGTCATTTTAGTCCGATATGATGGCTTGAGGATTTCAATATGCGGCGTATTTGAAATATCTCCGGGCGACGGCGTTCCTGGACGGAACGTCTACGGGGAAACCACGGTAATCAATTAAATTGCTCGAATAAAATATTAAATTAAATTCCTTTCTTTGTTGTCCTGTTATTTATTTTTGAAAGTATTTTCTGACTGTCGAATCATCTACAAAAAATAAGTATTTGGGATGGTCAGAATTTATTTCAGTAGTCTCGAGCATCATGTGGGCCGAACATGGGTATCATGCAACGAAAACACACTTCATGCGATACACTGCTTCTATTAAACTAACAAATTACTTAAAATTAGCATTTAGCACAATACACAATGAATCGAGTACACTTCCGAGACGTCTCAACTCCGCTGTTCTTCGCTACGAGCTTAAAACATTGCGACTCTGTAGGTGTGGGTAGACTTATAAGAAAGTCGCCTGATGCATTGTCGCGCTTGCGATTTATTTTATATACGTACAAATGAATGTACAAACAAATAATTTAAAAGTCCCTTTGACGTTTCACGCCGATATAACTTCGTGGCGCTATACGACGACCGAGCAAATTACCTGACGCAAATCGTGTGACATCGCCAGAGGTCGCGAATAACCGAGAAATATTATAAGCGTAAACTAGCCGATTTTCCGTCGCATAGTTTTCCGTAGATGTACCGCAAAACTTCGGCGCCGCTAAAGCGTCTCATCTATTTTTTTAATTGGATTTCAGGTCATCTAAAGGAAAAAATCCCTTTGGCCTCGCTTAGCAGGCTAATGGAGACAAGCCCCATAACTCGAGGGACGTTTTTTAACCGACGAAAAAAAGGAGGTTCTCAATTCGACATGTATATATATATTTTTTTTATGTATGACCACGCATAACTTTTTACTGAGACGTCCGATTTGAAAATTTTTTTAACCCCCGACGCTAAAACGACGGGGTGTTATAAGTTTGACGTGTCTGTGTGTGTGTGTAAATGTGTATGTGTCTGTCTGTGGCATCGTAGCTGCCAAACGGATGATCCGATTTGAATGCGGTTTTTTTTGTTTGAAAGGTATATCAGTCGAGAGTGTTCTTAGCTATGTTTGGTAGAAATCGGTTCAGGTCTTCAAGGTCATCAGGTCGTTTGTTAGGTGTGATAGGAATGTTCCACGCTCAGTTTACTTGCGAGCATATGTAGGATCTGACATTTGAAACATTGATGTCTTCTGGAACCACTGAGCTGGTCTGCTGTTTGGGCTTGAAGATAGGAGACGTAACCCTGGACTGCCTTTTAGTAAACCCATCGAGTTTGGGCTCGTTGAATTTGTCTTAACTAGTTCTCTTTATGTTTCTAATTGACAAGGACCTGGTGCTGGAAATCTGGAACCTCTGAGCTGGTCTGGTGATAGGGCTCGAAGGTAGGAAATGTAAACCTGGACTGCCTTTTAGTAAACCCATCGAGTTTGGGCTCGTTGAATTTGTCTTGACTAGTTCTCTTCATATTTCTAATTGATGAGGACCTGATGCTGGAAATGGGATGTGGCGGATGAAACCCTGGAATGCCGGAATGAAACGGATAAACCGATTTATATCTTTGCTGAAAATCTAGAATGACCAAAATTTTAAAATAAAACACAAAATTACCCTTAAATGGCAAGAAACATAAAAGAAATTAAATGTAAGAATGAAAAATTAAGGAGCTCCTTTAAAAAGCATAAAATAAAAATTAAATTAAAAATTTAAAAACACCCCCGACCCAAAAAAGTACGCAATTATTATGACAAAAGGTTAAAAATGCTATAAACCCTATAAAAAGCAAAAAAAAACTTTTAACACAACGTAAGTACCAACTAAAACATGTGAGACTATCTACTCGGGACTTTGTGCCACCTTTATGTCGGAGGCATAACCGCTAATTTTGAACTGCAAATGGTTATCTTGGCCTGCTGTTGACCGTACGTATGAAATTTTTGATTAAATTTTGTCGTGTCGGGGGACCGCTTTTTACCTTCAAAAATACTTACCTAAATCAAATGATCAATCACAAAATTCGTATTTTAAAACTAAATATGTACACAACTACACCAAATGATACAACAACACTGGACAAAAAATTAAAACAGACGAATAGTATGACTCGCAAGATTTACTTGTAAAGAAAGAAGAAGATAAGTAAACAAAATAATATTTAAATTACAACGAAAATGTTAACGTAAGTAACGAATTCAAAAAAAAACTTTATACTCTATCTAAATAAATGATAAACAATAATTTTAACCCCCAATCTTAGGAACGACTCAAAAAATTTGTATGAAAAATGACAATGGGATTGAGGACTTCTTAATGTGAGCTTCTAACGTTAGGCTAATAAATTAGAGCGGTCCCCCGACACGACAAAATTTAATCAAAAATTTCATACGTACGGTCAACAGCAGGCCAAGATAACCATTTGCAGTTCAAAATTAGCGGTTATGCCTCCGACATAAAGGTGGCACAAAGTCCCGAGTAGATAGTCTGACATGTTTTAGTTGGTACTTACGTTGTGTTAAAAGTTTTTTTTTTTGCTTTTTATAGGGTTTATAGCATTTTTAACCTTTTGTCATAATAATTGCGTACTTTTTTGGGTCGGGGGTGTTTTTAAATTTTTAATTTAATTTTTTTTTTCATTGGACAGGGTATATTTCAAAGTTGGTCCCATTTTAATGAGAAAAAACAAATCCGCCCCTAAGGGTGAGAAAATAGGGGTGATTGATTTTTTTCACACTGACTTTTCAATTGTGAACAGATTCTGTTTAAATTTGGCACATTTATGTAGTTCTGATGACATTTCGACGTTTTTAAGATCTGATTGTGGATGATGGAGACGGAAAACACTTGCAACTTGGAAGAGGTACTCAACAGTTTAAAGCAGCGATATATCGTGTTACAACTCATTTCATTCACGTTGACGAGAACTTTAGACCTTACTGGAGGCTGGCGCTGTCATTGAAGGTCTGACGATGGAGACGGAATGCAATTGCAAGAGGTCCGCATGGATTAACAGCAGCTATTCTGTGTTTGGGCTCCTTTTATTCACCTTAAAAAGATCTTTGAGCCAAGCTGGATAATGACTGTCATGGATGATCTAACGATGGAGACGGAAGGTATTTGCCAGGCGTCCTTAACAGTTTACAGCAGCTATATCGTGTTTGGGCTCATTTCATGCATCTTGACGAGATCTTATCAGCTAGCTGGAGAATTATGGTGATAGAAGTTCTGATGATGGAGACGGAACGTTCATTCTACCTACTTTCTACTTTTTAAGTTCTCAATAGCTCACAGCAGGTGTATTGTGTTTAGGCTCATTTCATGTACGTCGATGAGAACTGTTGACCTTGCTGGATTATGATTTTCATCGAAGCTCTGGTGGTGGAAACGGGAGACAGTTTCGATGGGTCCCCAACAGTATAAAGCAACTTGGGCTCATTTCTTGAACTTTATTGAAAACTTTCTACCCCGGCCCTGGTTCAGTTCATGGTCCGAAGCGACAGGGAATGGGAAGCGGTTACCACCTTAAAGAGATGTCAGCAAAGCAGAGAGGCTTGCCAGCGTCACCGCCTGCCGGGGTTGCGAGTTGTTCCAAAGAGCACGGTATCTCTTTCGAACAACTCGACTCAACAAACATTTTGAGTACTTATTCGTTTGAAAGTTGCAATCAATAGAGATCCAGCAACACAGCCATCGCTTTCACTCTATTTCCTTTGCTTTCATCGGCACCACAATTCATCAGATTTTTTGGTAGGTACAACAATATCTAGAGGTCTCTTCTCAAGGACTTGATGGTGTTTCGAAATCATCGTAGTCATCTTAATATCTACTTGTTAACCTGTTTGACGGTAGAGAACATTCTTATTGGAGCACCATCCTCGAATCAACCATATTACGCATCTTTTCGCCTATCAAGGATTTTTAAATATCAATAGCAAGTAATGTAGGTTCATAATAATAGCACCCAAATATTGAGCACGAAGTAGATTTCAACAAAAAATCGATAAAAAGGAAACTAGAAAGCAAAATAATAATATTATATTTAAAAAAATGCCGAGGAATTTGGAATTTTAATAACAACCAAATATTAAATACAAATTAGACTAAGCTACAATAAATTTAATGTTAAAGAAAACCAAAAAGGGAAAAAAAAAACTTTTTAACAAAAAATTGAACCGACGAAAAGTGAAAAATAAAAACCTTTTAGTCTAGGTAAGCTTCAAAGTTAAAGTATGAAATTAATTTTGAGGCGGCGCCAACATACAATAATCGACGATCAATAAAGCTGCCAACATTTCTCGTTTTACGTTATTAATTTTCTTGCTTGTTTGGCGCCGACTTAAAATTAATTTCATACTTTAACTTTGAAGCTTACCTAGACTAAAAGGTTTTTATATTTCACTTTTCGTCGGTTCAATTTTTTGTTAAAAAGTTTTTTTAATTAAGTTTTCCGCACCCGGCCATGCATTTTTTAACTTAAACAATGACCTTTACCTGAAGTGCTTCACTCGCAGTGGCTATATGTATAACGCTCACTGCCAATGTAAAAGTATTTTTTTTCTTCTTAATTGTAAATATAAGGGCGCAATATTAAAGTAGTCCAAATTCATTTTCAGTTTCACTCTTCTAAACGCCTTTTGTCAGAGTCTGAACACGGGTAATCTATAGGTCAATTCCACGAAAAGATCGTTAGATATCGGACGCATTCGCTTGAAATGTTTTCAGAATAGTATTGAGATTGTGACTCGTGCCTCGCTATGTTGGATACAGTTTTTCCCAAATTAATAATATTATAGTATGCATTTACTGGTTTTCACTACAAGAGAAGGGTGTCCAATTAATACATACCGAGTTGCCTCAAAAAGCACAATAAGCTGCTCCAGCTGACATTTTTAGATGTTTTGACAGTCGTTAGGTAGTTAGTATCCCGAAAGCGAGACTTTGGGTTATTTAGGTATCAAATTACTCCAATACTTCTTTTCAGAATTAATTGACCTACAGTATTATTCAATGTCCAATCTAAACTTGGCTAAAATCAGGACGGCTAATTTCTGTATGAAGCCAAGTAAATACATAAAAGCAAGTAATGCGACAAGTTAAGTAAGTAGCCGACCAGTGTGCCGTGGCGAACGCTTCCAAGTGGCTCCGTGTGGGTATAGTTAGTTCCAGTAAACAAACACACAAGTCGCTGCAATCGTGATGTGACCATCGCCCAGATGTTGTAGTCTGGCGCGAGATGTAGAGCCACTGGAATCGACTTGCAAATTTATGGTAAATAAAAACACACCCATTCCAAAAGAATGGAATTAAATTGTGAGAGTTTCTAAACATCCTCTGTTTCCGAACGTACAACTATTGTGACTGTAGAAAGTGCAGCCTCCACTACCAGCTCTGTGAAGTTATTTGTCCCACATCCTCTACTTTTTGTCAATTCTTCCAACCTCATCGATCATACATATCACACATACATATCGACATTTATTGAATGTAATTAAATCTTCTTATTATAGATGTGACACTATCGTTGACCGGTTGACATGATGGCGTGAGCCGACTCCATTTAGACATTAGTACTGAAAACTGCGCGAACGTTTGATATCCGGGTGGTTATCGAAATATCCAGGTTCGGTTGCCCCACACAGATCATCGCTGATCTAGTTCAATCTGTCTCTTTAGCGGCCTGACATCCCTTTCTGGTTTGCACGTCATTTCCGACCTACTACCACTTTGAATTCTTCGTTATGGTTCGGACAGACCGGTACGGGCAGATTGCAGGTACAGCTCCGGGCACGAAGCAAAAAGATTATTCAAGGATCGTAGTTGCAGGCTTTATGTAAATTCTGCGGGAAAAAGGTGTGATTTTATAATGATTTTCCCTTCAAATGTGAAGATGCTTACGAAACTTGTAAACGTAGTTTTCTTAGAGATAACTCGTTATTTCTTGCATTCATTTGCCTTAATTGGACTAAGTTTGGGTGACAAATTTCCCAGTTTACTTCATAAATATCCGATTATTTATTGTTGAGTTGATACATAATATACAAGGACACAAATATGTTGAACATGGTATCATTTTTGGACGTATTATTACCGTTATTTATCGTCGTCGTTACATTTTACGAATACTTGAGTACTTAGCTCTTATCTGCAATGTGTTCACGATTGAATTGAATACAAAGAGTAATCCAATCATGAGGTACCTAATCAAGTAAACGCTTCTTTGTACTTCATTAACTTTATTTATCAAAGCAAGGGGGTAATTTCATTTGTGCTTTTTACTCCGAGATGAACCCGTTTGATTTTCATGCAAGTAACTCTTGGGAAATTTTACTATGTAAATCGATATTAATATATGTAGCCAGAAATCGATTTATGTATAAACGCATGCTCTCAAAGAACATCAGAATAGCTGATTTCAAATGTTACGGGCTAAGAATTTACAGAGAAACTGTAGTTGTCAAGTCAACTCTGCTTGATCAGTAAAAAGGTGAAGCGGCATTGGTATGCATGTGTAATTCAAGACCCGATGACCGATTTTTGGAGTAAAGTAGGAGTATATACAGACTGGAAGCCAATGGTTAAGAAAATTATGTTGTGACGCAGCATGGCATTATATGTCCCGAACTGGACTAGGTCCAACATTTTCTTCATCCTTCATAGAATAGGGAAGATCGTCCTACAAGACAGGTGGGCCACTGCCCGACAGTTGTTTGTGGGATTCTTCTGGATATTTTATCTTGCGCGATTTAGGATTTATATGTTAGTTCTTTATTTATATAATAGTAAGTGACGCTACGAAATGACTGAAATCCCACTCAAACGGGGTTTCGGGTTGTTCGAAAGAGTTTCCATTCCGCCCGTAAACAAAGAACAAAAGAAGAAATACGGATGGGCTTTAGTCAGTAAAACCCTGATCCCCCGCCGCTATACCCAGAGTTGGGGAAGTTGTTTGATGATTTCCCATCCCTAAAAAAGAAAAAAACGGCTTAAATCCCAAAAGAATGAAAGAATCGTATATGTGCACCCTCTTGCCTTGTCTCTTCCATTTTCTCTACAAAGTGCATCGGAGCAGTGCTGTAACTGTATCTTGCGCAATAAAATACCGTTTACATTTCTGCTTTGTTGTTCACTTGTTTGCCGGCGACCGTCCAGCCAACCCGTAAGGATAGCCATGTTATTTATTCAAGAAATTCCCCTTTCATGCCTATGTAGATATGTTGCATAATTTTACTGACGTAATATGAAATTCCAAAAAGTGTTGCTGTACTGTATATAGAATTAACTGTGTTAGAAGATATTAACTGTGTCTGCATTGGGACATCATCTAGCCTTTTCCCAACTATGTTGGGGTCGGCTTCCAGTCGTACCGGATGCAGCTGAATATCAGTATTTTACATGGAGCGACTGCCTATCTGACCTCCACAACCCAGTGAGTACTGGGTAATACGATGTCCCTTGATAAGACTGGTTGTCAGACTTTAGAGACACTGACTACCTGTAACGACTGTCAAAGATCTACAATTGACAGCCGGGACCAACAGCGTAACGTGCTTTCCGAGGTACGGAGGAAACTCGGTATGTAACGGGTGGTCACCCATCCACAGACCAACCTAGGCAAGCGCGGCTTAACCTAGAGATCGACTCGAGCGGCTGCTATTACTTAGCCACGAGCTGTGTCTGCATTGGGACATGTAATTGTAATTGATAAAGTTTTTTTTTCCTGAGATTCTCTCTGATTGATTGAGGTGAATCTGAAATTAAATATAAAATTTAGTAAAATAAATCAATTTAATTAAATAGGTATATTCTCTAATTTCAGATATTTAAGCATATAGGTACATTCATATTCACATTCACAAATAAATTCATAATGTTAGTAAAATATACAGAACTATCTACGTTAGGAATTGATCATTATGATATGAGTTAAAACCGAACCAAGCCCAAATGTTTGCCCTTTTGCCGCATCAATCAGTGACATAATAATATCAAACCCACAGATCACTCCCGCGTTACAAATACACGAACAATTACAAATTAATTACACCGAATAGAGCTTATTACACGAAGCGCTTAACAAACTAAAGTCGGTTTAAACTATTTCATTCAACGTATAATGTTAGTTCGGAACTTGGAACGCAAATTCTTGGGTACGCCAACGGGTAAATTTGTACCATTCGATACATTGCAAACAACGTTTAATGAGTTTTTGACTTGTCTTTAAATAACTTCATCAAGTATTTTGTCCAAAACATTTTGGTATCAACTATTTCTTGACGGGCCCTTATTTGCGAATAGTAAATTGCGCGTAATAATGAGTTTGCTGACGACCACTGTTTGCCAAACTTATGGTAGTTTGCCTCTAATTGAATTGATGGACAACTATTTTAATAGACTTTATTATTACATCTGGGAAGGTTGCATTCTGTTTAAGAGTTATTCGTTGGTTTGGTTTAGTTAGTGGTAAATTTGAATGTTTATTTCCCACACATACACTCACATTGAAACCATCTCTTTGCCATAACACAATTCGAGGCTATCATTCGGTCAACATGCTCCACATTTTTCTATTCCGGCGTAAACCGCTTGCACCTCTATGCTCTGCGAATGTTCATACAGTCATATTTTGTGCAAACACCAGCCATTTGGGTGCACTGTGTAAAATAAAATTCTGTGTGGGTGACGGCCGCAATCAACACAAACGCGTCTAAAAATGTTCGTGAACGGAGAAGGTCTGTTTAGTCAACAATTTGAGGTCGGATCGGCACATCAAAGCGTTTTTGAATTTCAAAGTCGGTTTCACGCTTTGGCTTTAGGTCGCTCCGTTTGCCGCTATATTTTAGTTCGTTTTGTTGGATAGCCGTGGGAATTTGTAAATGCATTTTTCAGACTTGCAACTCAGACGTATTACTTCTTCTTGGGACTTTATCGGATTAGGAATTAGGTCCATTTTACCAATATTATCTGGAAATCGTTTTATATGAATGCCTCGTTGGTCTAGTAGAATGCGCGACTGCTGAACAAGAAGTCTTCGGTTGCTTTCCCAGTTGCCTTCCCTTTGGGCAAATTATTAAAAGTAACACGGAGTCTAGATTTGTGCCCAGTTAGTGGCAATAGCGTGGAACTTAAATATAGCTGGTGAAATGAAAATCCTTCGAAAATTACAAGAATGATGTAATGTGTACCTAGAAATCTTAATATTCATAACGAGGATTTATTCTTAGCTACAATTGAGTTCATTTATTGGTTTTTTTTACATAGAATTACATTTTTAAATATTTCTTAATAAAAACCATAAAAAAAAAACATTTAAAAATATAAAAATAGTAGCCCACCGGTATCGGGAACAGGATCCAATTAGCTACAATATTGTTATGGTACAATACTCAATTTAAGCCGATTAGACGTGGAAGCAAGGAGTTTGAAAGAAACAAAGAAAAAACTGTTTGTTTGGGATATAAAAAATCGCGCGAATATAATAAAAAGTCACTACTACAAGTCTGGCACTCCCCCCGCTCCGCCCAGAGGAAATTTATTTGATGACTTCCCATCCACAAAAAAGACTCGCTCTGGACAAAACAATAAAACAAATTTAATTTGAAAAAGAACAAAACAAAGTTACGATAATTAACTAAATTGTTTGCTTAGAGTCCGTAACTTATAAACTACTAGCTTTCTTTTTCTTTAAATTTGGGGTAACACAGTCGCCTTTCCTGATTTGCAGGTACCTGCTACCTGTAGTTTTTGCCCTTGCACCTTGCCGCTGCATTTATTGTAATAGCAAAGCTAAGTTTTCCCTTTTCTTCCCTTTTTCTCACTTTTTTTTTGAAAAATGATATACCTATAGCCTATGTCCGTCTCCAGGGTCCCAACTATCTTTGTACCAAAATTCATAAAAACGGTTAAGTCATTAAGGCGTGAAGACGTAGCAAACAAACAAACTCACTTTCGCTTTTATAATATTAGTAAGGATAAAATATTACGGATCCTCAGCTATTGTGGTTACAGTATTTAAGTACAGACACGCTCGATCAAATTGGGTTTAACGAAAATCTCTCGTGAACGCAAACACGCCGGTTTGGCGAGTCTGCCTTCAAATAGCAATGCAAGCAGATTTCACGTGCCTCAGGAAACAAAGCGAATAACCACGGTCCGCGCCCATTGAGTGTTTTGGCATCGTGCGCTTACATCAGCGAAATTTTATCTATATTTTTCACTTTTTTAAATAATGAAATTTTTCGTTGTGTATTGTTGGTACGTGTTCTAACTTTATCGAGATTTAAGCAATATATTTTATACAATAAAACAGATACGGTTACAAGGTATCGTTTTACAACTAGAGTTATAAGAATCTTAGTATAGTTTTGTTTCCCAAGTGCCCATGTACAGTCACGATAAATTAAATGTAAAAAAAAGGTATACACTCCGTAAATACCTTGAGATTTATATTTTTATTTTGCGGATGGCAAATCATCAAATAACTTCCACCGCTATGGGCAGAATAGGGGGGAGGGTCTGACTTTTACTGACTACACTTCTTTTTCCCTTTATATTCCGGGGCCACGGTATTTCTTTCGAACAACCCGCAACCCCGGCAGGCGGTGGCCCTGGCACGCCCCTCTGCTTTGCTGACATCTCTTCGCCGCGCATGGAACACGAACACCCGTCGACACTGCTTGTCGTCACTAGACGGACGGACGGTGAGTTACCCATTGCTCACCGTCAACAGACCCGTGAGATATACACTGACTTACTTATTTTGTTACAGAACGGCTGCCAAAATACTATGTTCATGAAAACGATAAAGATCACTACATTAGGAGAAATCGATTTAGTTTTTTTTTTGTGAATGTACTTGTGATTTATTTCCTTGTATTTCTTTGTAGCAGAAGTAAATTTTTAAAATAAAATTACTGAATAAGTTTAAAAAAAACTATTTTGATTAAATTGTATCACCACAAAGACAAAATATAATCAATTCTAGGATTCTCGTAAGAATTTTATTTATGAGTGAATACAGATTCTGGTGTATCACCCAACGTTGACACGGCTCATTTAGGTAGCTACTAACACCATAGCTTAGTATGAATGTATCAGATATTTGTGAAATCTCACAGGTGCTACTGAACAGGACGATCTTTCAATTATTCAAGTGCAACGCCCTCCCTGACGTTGCGAACATAAACGGAGGTACGGATTTATTCTCCAAATTGCTGGAAGCTTCTATACTGTAGCGTGATTTACGTTCTAAGATTTAGCACTTCCACTTGTATCGAAACGTTAAAGCATTTGTTACTAACTCGAAATCTACAACCGTACTGTTTGAGAAAACGTCCGTTTCGGCAAGATTTCTTACTCTCACGTCGCGAGCGAAAATATGTCGGGGAGCGAGAAATGAGAATGTTCTCCACTTTTAATTAAGTCTTATTTTTGTTGAGACTCGCCCTCTTAATCTTGTGATTCGTGACCGACACACAAACTAGGTTTAACGTTGCTACTTTATATTACCCGAACACCTGGAACACTTTGTGAGTAACATCTGTTTCTAGAAATGTTTGCTGTTTAAAATAATGTCTATTAAACTGTCATGTTGTCAACCCTGGTGTGTTTAAAATTACCATAACGTACACACATGTTGGTATTATAAATTGTACAATTAAATGCGAACCTTGAGGTGAATGAATAAAGTAAGTAGCCTCTCTCTAGACTCTTTCTATTTATTTTATCTTGGAACAGGATAAGCTGCTCTATAAAAAAACGAACGATTGTAGTTTACACAAAGCCGCAGCACGTAGCGGCGAGAGCAATGGTAGAAGTAACAAAGTGTTATAGCGGCTATAGTTTACAACATGAGAAAATAAAACATATAATAACTAAAACCATTCCACACTTTTATCATAATACCTGTGAGGTGTGAGGGGCGATTCATTTTATTTTTAGGCATCGTTATTGTCACCGTGTATAAAACCATCTAATAATCTCGTCAAAGACCAAGTATAATTTAATTACATTATGTGGTTCTATTTGATTCGCCAAAGTCGTTAATTAAACGTTTGCGTATTACACAAACGACGATAAATTCCCAAAAGAAATACGACTGTGTATCGTAATGTTTTGTAAAGGAAATCCTTTATGTGGTTGAGGCTTTTATGGTAGTAAAATGTAAAGAAGACCTTTACTTTTATGTGAGTCGGCTATTCTATTATTTAAAAGACACGCCGGCAGCAAATTCGAAATCTGGCGGGGCTCCAAATTGAATTAAACGTGAGAGCATGGTCGGCCTATAGCGAACTTTGATCGCACGGCAATGTGTCGCCGGTTCCTACACTTCCTACCCCTTTAACGACTGCCACTGAAGAAACTTACAACAATCGAGCATGTATTACGGTCAGTTTGCTCCTTATAGTTACGGTCGCCTCTCACCCAACTTGATGCAACATTATCACACCGTTTTGTGAAGCAAAATATCTTTAACAACTGATAACATCTCTCTTGATATGTTATCTTTATTTTACTCGGTTACAGTTGATCTATCTAGTTTTTTATTGTACCATATTGTAAGTTTTATTACACTACACCCCCGAAGAGTACTTTAAACCAATAAATTTATTCTCAGTAGGATTCAAAAGAAGTTTGTAGGACTAACCCGTTCTTTGTTGTGGACACAATACAAAGGTTACCTATAGAAATGAAATATCCAAAGTTCTTTGTGAAGTAATTCACGTTATTTAATTACAAAATTGATTTAATTATGGTTAAAAACATTGAACAAACAAGATGAACCGAAGTGAATTATAACACCTAATGAATTAAATGAAATAGCAAGCTTTCCTTATTCATTTTGACCGATATAACAGAAACCTTTGTAGGAGGCAAATGGATGTTAATTTAATAAATAGTCCTTCCGGAAAAATAAATTGCCGTAATTGCGACCAGTACCGTTTGGCAGGAGGGTTGGGCGTGACTCGTTAGCACAAAATACAGATAGGTTTAAAAATGGAAGAGACGCTCTCATTTATTTAGTGCCTTAGGGCATTACTTCATTTTCAGAAGAGACCAACGTCCAGCTATAGATTTATAAAAAAAAATACCAGCCAAGTGCTAGACAGATTCGCGCACGCAGGGTTGTGTACGATCCTTACAAATATTATAAAAGCGAAAGTGAATTTGTTTGTTACGTCTTCACGCCTAAATGGCTAAACCGATTTTGATGAATTCTAGATGGTACAGAGATCGTTGCTACCCTGGAGATGGACATAGGCTATTTTTATTTTAAAAAAGTGAGACATGAGGGAAAAAGAGGGAAGAAAAGGGAAAACTTAGCTTTGCTATTACAATAAATAAGGTGCAAGGGCAAAAACTACAGGTAGCAGGTATCTGCAATTCAGGAAAGAGGAACTGTGTTACCCCGAATTTAATGCGAGCGAAGCCGCGAGCAAAAGCTAGTTATCTATAAAAAAAAACATGTTGGTTGTATGGGAGCCCTTAAATACTCGTATGTATTAAATTCTTTTTTTTAGTATTTGTTGTCATAGCGGCAACAGAAATACATCGTCATGTACATAGGATACAGTTCGGTGACAGGCGGACAATCGGAGAGACAGACAGGCGGAAACCTGTTCATCTGTCTGTCTGTCCGAATCCGCTGTCCATCAGTCTAGTGTAGACGGACGGACAGCGGAGTCTTAGTAATAGGTTCCCGTATTATTACCCTTTGGATGCGGAACCCTAAAATGTGCGAGTTTATTTTCTGTATGTGTGTGATCGCTCAACCACTGCGCCAACCGTGCCGTCAAGAAATAATAATTTCCGTCTTCCAAAAAAAACACAAATTTAAATAGGACTATCGCCCGAGCGTCTTCTACCAAATGCAAAAAGGAATGATTCGTTCACAGAGAAATCGGTGTATATACAAATGTTGGTCGAATCTATGTTTATCATCCTCCTTTCTCAGAAGACGTTTAAAATATTAAATACTCTCCATGGTCGCTGCTCAGCTCCTTAATTTCGTAACGTGATATTATATAGTCTATTAATATCGTGAAAAACTTCAAGTCATAGATCAAGAATCGCGTTCTCCCATCAAACTTTGCCAACCTATTCCACCCGTTTATAGGTAGAATTCAGCAAAATCCCGGCTTAGTGAGCACCTAAGTCCTAAAAAGATCTCCAATGCAAAATTTTTGACTCCCAGCAATTGTAGTTCCTGACATTTCATGATGAGTAAGTCAGTGATTTTCTCTTTTATATCTAAAGATGAAAACCTACTTATTTGGAATAAGCAGTGAACTCATTACGCGTTGAATTTACCAAACTGTTGATTTACCTAAAACCCAGGTAAAACCGGTATTGCGCAAAATTGTGCTGCGCACCTATTTCAAACGATTGGCAAAAAAGAAATAAACGCGTAAACGATCATTTGGGTTCCCATAAAATTATTCGTTTCATGTTTCCATTAATTTTTATTTTTACGATTACTACGTTGGTTTCCTCTTTCGATGCATTGGTTTTAATATTCGTAGTCTGTGGCTCGTAAATGAGGGCGGAAAATGTTCCACCAGCTACTTTTCTTAGTTCTGAACTTTAAATAGTCAATTAAGAGAAACTAGTTGCTGGTAAATGATGAACTTGCTCGCTCAGTGTTTGCGCCTGGTTTCAGGAATAAATTGAGGCCATTTGCAATTGCTCGGTTTGTTTTGACTTCAACATTTTGTTTTGGTACTTGATGTTTTTTATTTATAAAAGGCTAAGTTAACCAGAATGGTGTTTTGGACGGGATGCAGTTTTTAAATGTTTTCATGTTCGTCTGAATAATAATACTTTATGGGAATAGTCTGTCTTAGTATGGATATATTGTGATGAGGGCGGATCCAGCACATGACAAAAAGATTGATGTATATATATATGTTGGCGTATGTAGAGGGATAGGAAGCCAAAGAATAGAGGAACGATATGAAGGAAAGAGGAGCAAATGATAGCGTGACGATTGACAGTTAAGAATAGAAGAAGAAGGAAATGTTTTGCGCTAACCCCAAATAACATGGGACAAGGGCAGGAAAACAATGACGAATGATACTATAACACTATTATAGGTATTCTCGTAAAAAGCAATGACGGTGGCGCCAAATATGTATTTCTGTTTTTTTTTTTGTATTTGTTGTTATAGCAACAGAAATACATCATCATGTTCATGGGGTACACATCGGAGTCTTAGTAATAGGGTCCCGTATTATTACCCTTTGGGTACGGAACCCTAAAATGGGCGAGAAATAATAACCGTCTTCCAAAAAAACACAAATTTAAATAGCATCTTTTACCAAATGCAAAAAGGAATGATTCTTTCACAGAGAAATCGGTGTACATACAAATGTTGGTCGAATATATGTTTATCATCCTCCTTTCTCAGAAGACGTTTAAAATATTAAATACTCTCCATGGTCGCTGCTCAGCTCCTTAATTTCGTAACGTGATATTATATAGTCTATTAATATCGTGAAATACTTCAAGTCATAGATCAAGAATCGCGTTCTCCCATCAAACTTTGCTAACCTGTTTCACCCGCTTATGGGTAGATTTTATCAAAATACTTGCTTTAGTGAGCACCTACGAGTACTAGTAAGTCCTTAAAGGATCCACCATGCAAAATTTGAAACTCGCAGCACTTGTAGTTTCTGATATTTCGCGGTGAGTCAGTGATTTTCTCTTTTATATCTAGAGATGAAAACCTACTTACTTCGAATAAGCAGTGAACTCATTACGCGTTGAGTTTACCAAACTGTTGATTTACCTAAAACCCAGGTAAAACCAGTATTGCGCAAAACTGTGCTGCGCACCTATTTCAAACGATTGGCAAAAAAGAAATAAACGCGTAAACGATCATTTGGGTTCCCATAAAATTATTCGTTTCATGTTTCCATTAATTTTTATTTTTACGATTACTACGTTGGTTTCCTCTTTCGATGCATTGGTTTTAATATTCGTAGTCTGTGGCTCGTAAATGAGGGCGGAAAATGTTCCACCAGCTACTTTTCTTAGTTCTGAACTTTAAATAGTCAATTAAGAGAAACTAGTTGCTGGTAAATGATGAACTTGCTCGCTCAGTGTTTGCGCCTGGTTTCAGGAATAAATTGAGGCCATTTGCAATTGCTCGGTTTGTTTTGACTTCAACATTTTGTTTTGGTACTTGACGTTTTTATTTATAAAAGGCTAAGTTAACCAGAATGGTGTTTTGGACGGGATGCAATTTATTAATGTTTTCATGTTCGTCTGAATAATAATACATTATGGGAATGGTCTGTCTTGGTATGGATATGTGATGAGGGCGGATCCAGCACATGACAAAAAGAGTGATGTATATATATGTTGATGTATGTAGAGGGATAGGAAGCCAAAGAATAGAGGAACGATATGAAGGAAAGAGGAGCAAATGATAGCGTGACGATTGACAGTTAAGAATAGATGAAGAAGAAGAAGGAAATGTTTTGCGCTAACCCCAAATAACATGGGACAAGGGCAGGAAAACAATGACGAATGATACTATAACACTATTATAGGTATTCTCGTAAAAAGCAATGACGGTATTTTTTTTTTTCATTTACGTTTTAATTTAGATTTCAAAAGTTTTTGTTCCCAAAGAAACGAAAACAAAGATTCTAAACATTGCCGGGGTTGCGGGTTGTTCGAAAGAGATACCGCGGCCCCGGAACACAAAGGGCAAAAAAAGGAACATGGGTGTGTTAGTCAGTATAATTCTGACACTCCACCCAGAACAGGGGAAATTATTTGATGATTTCCCATCCAAAAAAAAGAGACAAAACATTGAAATCCTTTCTCCATTTAGCTTATGGAATGACAGAATCGCACAAAACTTTGAGTTTTAACTTTTTAATATAGGCCGTGTTCATAAATTCCCTTTGGTATATTTTCCGATACAGTTTTAAAAAAATATGAATAGGTAAAAGTAATGGATGACCCCGAAACAGCTGGCCGACGGGCGTTCGTTACCGTTTGGCAACAGTTGGTGGTTATAGTGCGAAACTATAACTTAACTCATTATGCAATTGTCACGATCCCGTCTCGCATCTACATAATCTAGAGTTTCAATAAAATATGGAGCAGTATTGGATTAAAAGTTTTGACAATGTCACGTAAGTTATCTGGCAGAGTCTGTGATTCCCGATAGCTAGAAAACTGGTGGAGTATTTAAGTCTTGAGGTTGATAGTGTTTAGTTTTGTGGAGTGGAGTAGACTTTGTGGCCTCATCGACCTGATTATCTTCATACAATTATAGGAGGAGCTCGTGGCTAAATAATAGCAGCCGCTCGGGACGATCTTTAGGTTAAGCCACGCTTGCCTAGGTTGGTCTGTGGATGGGTGACCACCCGTTACATACCGAGTTTCCTCCGTGCCTCGGAAAGCACGTTAAGCCGTTGGTCCCGGCTGTCATTTGTAGATCTTTGACAGTCGTTACAGGTAGTCAGTGTTCCGAAAGTCTGACAACCAGTCTTACCAAGGGGTATCGCATTACCTAGTACTAACTGGGTTGTGTAGGTCAGATAGGCAGTCGCTCCATGTAAAATACTGATATTCAGCTGCATCCGGTTAGACTGGAAGCCGACCCCAACATAGTTGAGAAAAGGCTAGGCAGATGATGTAAACTACAAAAACTTTAACAATGAAAATGATGAAATGACTTATTACAACTCAAGTTTTGGGAATAGTAGCGTTATGATATTTGATTAGACGCCCCGTTCCAGTTGTTCAACGGTAGTAAGATTGAGTGAAAAGGTTCAATACAGTGATGTGGGATAAATTTCCAGAGACGTAGGTAAAATACTGGCTCAGTTTTTAACATATTTAAGAGAACAAAAGTCGGTTCTAGTTAATAGTCTTTGGCAGTTGTTACAAGCGGTCAGAAGCTAGTAAAGTGAGAACTTAGATGGTCTAACTTGAAGATATTGGTAGCCTTCCCCTTAGTTTAGTAGCGATGGTCAAACTGCAGTAGTTTCTCTGAAAGTGATACGTCTCACTCGTAAAACTATCAGCTGACTTCGGCTAAGGCGTGTTACAAATACTTTAAGGTGTTCTAAAGTTATCCGTAAATGTACTAAAACCTAACCAGATAGGAAATATAATTCAACATAATTATGAGGTTGCCTGAAAGATATCGCTATCAGCGATATGACCGCCATTGTAACCATAGAATTAGCAATTTCTGTACAACATTTATGTTTTAATTTCGGTGTGCAATAAAGTATATTCTATTCTATTATTCTATACTATGATGCAATTGCACCACTAAGGAAAATCGGTAGCAAATGCGCCGTCTCATTTCCTAAAGATTTCATGAAAAGCGACTGAGACATTTATGTGCGCCCGTATATTAGCATTTGCATTCCATTAATAGATTTTCAATGCAGTCAAAGGTTTGGTGAAGTCACCAAAAGCATGCTATGACTTTCTTCTTAGAAATAAAATTCTCGTGACACAGTTTTAGATGCCATATTCCTCCAAAACGGCTTGACCGTTTTTTTTTATAAATTTTCGTGTATGCATTCGGTAGAATCAATCGTAATTTACTTTATTTTTGCTAAGCAGTGGGTAAACCCACTGGGCACAGCTAGTTTTTTTTTTTGAATCGTCTACCGACATTATATAGTACTAGCAAGCGCCGCGGCTTCGCCCGCCTGATATCGAAAAAAAGTATTCTATGAGTTATTCCAGACTAAAATCTACCACTGTGCTAAAATTCATCACGATTCGTAGCCGTTTTGACGTAAAAGAGTACAAACAAACATTCATACATCCATCCATCCTCACAAACATTCGCATTTATAATATTAGTAGGAAGTAGATCAATCGAGTAAGTTAATATAAAATTTCCCCGTAAGAAAATACTCGGAAACGTTGCTATTTGAGTACAAAGCCGTTGTTTTAGTGGATGTAAAAAGAACTTAAATTCTTTCGTCAACTTTCTTGAAATAAATTCCGTCGCCTGATAGCTCTTGACATCAATGGCACAAATTGTTTACGACAATCTTGACGTATTCATCTAACGACCTAACAGCAGTATAGCGATATAGATAAGTATACATTAATTGCAACGGTTCGCACTCAACGTTTTGATAA
This sequence comes from Ochropleura plecta, assembly GCA_905475445.1. Taxonomy (NCBI): domain Eukaryota; kingdom Metazoa; phylum Arthropoda; class Insecta; order Lepidoptera; family Noctuidae; genus Ochropleura; species Ochropleura plecta. Next base: position 10,048,339 of record FR997731.1, on the reverse strand, counting down.
AGATGAAAAATTGTTTTCTCCGGCTTAGAGGGTTTCTTCCGACGATTAATCTTTCCGCAAACCTATTGTTGAACTCGGCGGGAGGAACTTTTGTGTCCAAACTCCGACTGAGATCAAAAGGTTGCGATGGTACAAACCACTATGATTTTTAGAAACCATTTCTACTTAAATACAAGTAAGGGATCGCGAGCGAGGCCGCCAGAAATATAAATTGCTTTTAGCGGACAATTGTAGACAGCAAGATGCATTTTTATGGAAGTTTTTTGGAGTCACGTCTACACAATTTGGCTTGGAAGTCGTGCTTTCTAAAGCAATTGTTGTAGGAGGCTGAGTCATCCGTAGTCGGACTTCTACGCCTTAGCAAAGGTTAAAGGTAACAAGGAACCATTAGTGCGATAATTGTTTGGCTTTAACAATGTCTGTGTTCTCATAAATAACAAACAATTCCTCTCTTGACTTTGCTCCCTGTCTTTTACTTTTTTATCGTATGGTTAGCCTAACCTAACCTGTTGTCAGAGGTTTGGCACCTATGAGCCTCTGATTTGGCCTTAATATGACGTTGAGAAATATCTCTCACATATGCTGGTTTGCTCACAATTTTTTTCTTCACCGAAACAAGTGATAATTATATAACGACCAGCTGGTGCCCGCAGCTTCGCCCGCGTGATATAAAAGAAAAGTATCCAATGTGTTATTCCAGACTATAATCTACCTCTGTGCCAAATTTCATCAAGATCCGTTCTGCCGTTTTGACGTGAAAAAGTAACAAACTTCCATCCATCCTCACAAACATTCGCATTTATAATATAAGTAGGATAAATGTAGTATCGGAAAAAAGGTACTGATACCTAAGCGTATCCCTGTAAGTTAGGATGCAGAAAATGACGTATTCAAGTATGGTCCAAGAAAGACAGAGAGCAAGAGAAAGAGCGAGTGAGAGAGAGAGTTTGTATTATTGTAAACTATAAGCACAGAGGAATGGGATAAGGTTGCGTGGGCTGAGGGTCACTTTACTGACCTGAGTGCAACGGAATAAGTTTAGCGTACGACTAGATAAGACGTGATTTGTATTTCTTGTGTCATTTTTAATAAACCTATATAATCTTATCCCCTGTTTTTACTGTAGAATAGAATCAGGTAATTTAACATATTAAATAAATAATGTGGAGTATTCCACATTATTTATGTTTTTGTATTATTTTTGTAACATCGATGCATACCTGAGTACTGCACTACGCTTGAGCTACAGTGGTTCTACATCCATGCAACGAGTACAACTATGGGTATAAGGGGTAACATCATTAAAAATAATACGGAATCACGTCAAACGTATAAGAGTCATTCTTAATTAATAGTCCTACTCACCCCCCTTAAATTTATGCCAACAAACAGAACACAAAGGCTGAAACTGAATACTTCATCTAAATGTGAATGGGCATGAACATTATCCACGCCCGGTATCATGATGGTCTAGTAATTTACAAATACGCACGTCAATTTACAAATTAACCCGCGTCTGTAAAGCGAGAGCATTTTAATATGTCGGACATGATGCACAATATTAGTAAAATGAAACGAGTTCATTAGCCGTTGCAGCTGGGCGCCATATTTCACTGCTCTACAATTTCCGCCCTGACATTTTTGCTGCATGTGAAATTTATACATAAAAAAATTCAACATTTATTCAAAAGTTCTACGGATGGATTTCGCATTTAGTCCGCTTGAGCGTAAATAATTCGGTATATGTATCACCTTTTTGGTTGCGAAATGTGGTGTCCATTTTATTAATACGATTTAAACCACACTTGACATTGGATGTTTGAAAAGGCTAATTATATTATTTCGTTTTAAAGAAACATCAGGATTAAATTTTTGTTCTAACTCCTACGTTTTCAAGCCGTTTACGACTTTATTACTGCTGACAACAAGGTCCTATCTAATAGAATTTTTAAATATTTGCGGTACCCGGCACAATTGTACAAATGAAGGGAAGATTAATGCGTTGCGACCCCTATATATTTGTGTAGGGACGTTTTAGCGAGATCCGCACATCCAAAATTTATTTATAGGTTCATATAAATGACACACGTTTACGTGTTTCATTGGATCCACAATTTATGTCCGTTGAAAATGACATATTGCAGTGAAACAATTTTTAATACGCAATCACGTCAACACGATAGATTACGCCTTGTTTCGAAATCCTGTCATCCTGCGGGTAGTCAGTCACTGAAAATAAAGTACTGTGCTGAAATATATTTTTTATTAAAAGGTAGATACCGAGGTGGCAGCGCTCACAAACAAATTATATTTTTTGGGCTCAAACTACGTTGAACTTTTTTATACATTCGCGTGGGCTTCAATTAAAATAAAACATCGTACATTTTGAGCCACTGTATATTAATTTTACTTCGTGAATTCTGAGTCCGTAAAGTGCTTGGGACTTAAGGCGAGATTATACCAATTTTGAACTTTTTTGAACCTATAATATGACCAACCGCGGGTGGAAATCAAAACAGGATATAAATTAGGTAGGTAACTCGATAAAAAAAAACTTATGATCTCAAACGTGTGTGTTTCTATGAAATTATGTTTCGGAAAGTATGTAATTGTTTTTAAAAAGGGCTTGACCACAATTTTTTTTAATTTATTTAATGTTATTTTAATAAAAAATAAGCTGCTTTTTCGGTGCTGCGAAGTCCACATACACCCGACCAATCAACCAATGGAAGTTGAGAAGAAACGTCGCGGTACAAGATGGCCTTAAGAGCACGCAGTCAGTAGAAGTGAGTAGGTGGACAGCGAACAGGACAAATGACTTGAAAGAACTGCTATAAGAGCAGAGCGAGGGTAGGTGTTGGAATTTGTTTAGGAGTTGCGGTCACCAGCAAGTTATACAATATAATATACAAAATTAATTGCGTAAATATTGAAACTGATTAATTGCGTATTTTTAAATCATACCTACATATAAAAAGCCAAAATTTTAGACTTAGGTTGGATTGATTTTTTTCCAACTCTAAGGGAGCAGACTTGAGTAAATGGTTTTAATTTTACTCCAAAACTCCACGCGTTCCGGAGATAGAGTTTTGACAGACATACGGACAACGAAGTGATTTTTTTTTGAGGTATTGAAACTTAAAAAACACGTTACGAATCACTTATTTATTTATCATCTATAGAAAACTTACAGCTTACAAAATATATTAATAATACTGAGTCGGACTGACCGCCAATACAATCCTTACTAATATTATAAAAGCGAAAGTGAGTTTGTTTGTTTGTTTATTTGTTTGTTTGTTTGTTACCTCTTCACGCTTTAATGGCTAAACCGATTTTGATGAATTTTGGTACAGAGATAGTTGGGAACCAGGAGACGGACATAGGCTAATTTTTATTTAAAAAAAGTGGGATATGAGGGAGAACGAGGGAAGAAAAGGGAAAACTTAGCATTGCTATTACAAATCAATCAGGCGCAAGAGCAAAAACTACAGGTCTGCTTGGTGTGTTATACCCAATTTAACGCGAGCGAAGCCGCGGGCGAAAGCTAGTAACTTATAAAGAACAGATTGTTAGAAAGAGAGTGTTAACATCATAGCACTACCAAGTACCCACAAAGGGGAAAAAATAGTACAACAACAAACTTAAATAAATTTATATAAGTATATAGACACTAGTCCTTGAATCTATTGAGCATATATTTATAGAATTTATTACATTTCAACATCACGATTGTAATTCATAATCCAAACGCAGAAGTAATTTTGCCACCCTCAGTTGCTCGCTAATGAAACATTTTAAAAGGTAATACCGAGATTGCGACATAATAGTAAGCTAAAATGAAATATAAAATACATATAAACTCGTTATAAATCTGCGCAGTTTTCGTATTCCAAGACTTTCCTTTGTGTTCGATTATTAATTATTATTCCCAAGTGGCCTTTGTTCCAACCGGGCCTTTTATTCAGTCCTTGACTGAGTTCGCAAGTAGTTACCACTTTCTGAATTAAAGTTACCGTTGGCGTATCGAAGGCGACATTTTATATCGAAAACCCTTGACTAGTCCAGCCGGTATAAATGGTGTTATAAATCATTATTATATTTATAGGAGGAGGGCATAAAATCGTGGCGCGCCCTTATCGTTTAAGTTGAAAAATTTCATAGCGTAGAAAGGAAAATCAGTTGGAGGAGGCCATCTATCATCTCGGTCGGCTATCCCGGTCCTAGGAAGCTGTACGTCTGAGATACAAAATAATACCGCCATCATCTGAAAGGTAAAATATTGGATTCAGTAAGTGATAGCGGTCTAATTTTTATACGGAAATGTTTTATCTTGAATGTTTTATTTTTTGCTGAAGGACAATCTACGTTTCGTTTGCAGGACTAAAATAAACCTCGTTATTGCTGCAGGCAATTAAACTAAACGCCACGTTATTTTCTATGACTATATTCTGAACCCTCCATAACTGCTGGAAATTCTCGATTGTTCGTCTGCACGAGCCTTACAAACAACGATATTAGATGATACATCGATTAATCTTGCAAAAATTAATTAGCAGACGGGCAGCGCCGAGTGACGCGTGAACGGAACAATGGCTGCCGTTAATAGATAGCATTCATTATAAAATGTTCGTACACCTATGTACATATGTATGTACTACAGTTTTAATTATTTGATGCAGAAGTAGCTGTTACATTTATCTATGATGTGAAGTTAGTAGTGAGTCTTAGAGCAAAATTGAAACGTTGTATTAACGCTGAGTAGACGTAGCGTAAATGCCACGTAGACGCAAGGTTCCATAGCAACAGCGAATGATTCAAAGTTTCATTATATGATTGCATACTGTGTATATGCACAGTACAACTACATTTAACATACCCTCAGTAAAAACACACTCACACACAAATAAAGTTTAATAAAGTATTATTAGGCATTGCCACAAGATCTTATGTATCATTCGTACGTATTTGTATTTGGAATTGACAGTTTGACACCCACATCAGTTTTTTTTTATAATAAGTAGTTTGAGGTTTTAACCTTTGATATAAAGAGCTCTCTAAACAGGTCACTAAACGTTTAAAGATTGAATGAAAAGAAATTTTCGTTACCGATCTATCACTTTGCCCGTTTTCTCTTTTTATTCAGCCCGTATTACCCTGAAAGGTCTTTCATGTAAAGAACTAATAAGGTTTCACTTCTGCTTCGGAGGCTGCGGGGAACGCAAAGAAAAGGGTTTTTCTTTAACATTTTTAAGCGTAAGTATACTTTGACTAGATTAAAATATAATAAAATGAATTTTACTTAAAAGTAACATTTTAAATTAGAGTTTGCGGTGTTCTGAATGAAACAATTTTTATGCAGATTATTATTTTTTATCTTTTTCTCTTTGTAAATATATTTTAAAAGGAGAAGTAAAATAAAAGTAGAATGTTCAGTTGTCAAGCTCATGCCGTGGTTGTCATTTCCTCTAATCCTCAAGGATCCTAGTTCCTGGTCTCCCGAAGCCATTCATCAACATTTATAGAACACCGCGAACTTTAATTTAAAATGTTACTTTTAAGCATAAAATAATTTTAATGTTAAATGTAAATTTAATGCTAAATAAATAATTTACAAAATATCTTTTGTTGGGTGATTAAGTAGTAGAAGATATCACGTTTCATGAAACTTTTAGATTGAACATTGCCTCCTGGGAATAGCTTTTAGAGAGACAAATATCATCGATTATGTATTTATCTGTTTAATTTACGACTGAATTTTAAATAACTTTCTTTTGGAATTAGGTATTCATTTAGTCACTACGGTAAACAGACTACATTGATACTCGTATAATGGATTTCCGTTAATACATAGATACATACATGTACAGTCGACAAAAGTGATAAGTAACTATCCCATCTTCGTCAGATTTAGTTTAATTTTTCTTAGAAACCGATAGACGTTTCCAACTCAAATTTAATTTATTTCATGAAATATTAGTTTTCTATTAAATTTAACTTCTTTTCGAAAACATTCTTGGACTTTTAAGGAGATTTTAAATGTATCTGACAAACTTAAGTAGTCAGTCAGTCAACATAAAATAACGAACGAATATTTTATATTGACTGTACAATGTACATAATAGGCATAACACAACGCAAACAGAACAGGAAGCTGAAAATTCAGAAAATAATGAAAATGTTTAAAATAAAAACTGTGTCAGTTTTAAAAAGCTTAAAACAGTACAATGCTCTGTATTTATCACTGGCGGAATGCCCGGCGGCGGCCAAGGTCAGTGGAAAAAGAAAGCCAGCTTATGTTTTATGGCTCTACAGAGCCAGAAAACTTAAATATTACAATATCGTTAACTTAGCCGTTAGCCGCGGCAAACGTTAAATCTCAGCAATAAATCCGAGTTAATTATAAAACATTTCAATTATAATTAAAGCACAATCTCCATCATAATTACGTGTCGTTATTTAAATTAAAACTTTTACGTTCGAACTTCTCATTTCAGGAGCCATTACTCAAACGTGTAGGTTCACTCACAAATGAGATTTCATAATTAACGTAAGCCAGGTCGAGCCGTCAAGTGCATGTGAAAATTTAACGAGAAGAGCCGAGGCCCGGTGCTTCAGACCTATCTCAACCGTCATGGCAGCCAGTAGTCCGTGGCTTTGACGTGAAAAACACTTGTAAAAAGGAGTGTTTTGTGCATTAGTGCGATTAAATTAATTCGTTCGATGTGATTTGTTATGCTGACGGCCGCTGAGGTCTCGATGTCATAGAACGATATAAAATTGGGCTAAAAAGTCTTTAGCACGCAAATTATATTTGTCCATCCAAGTCCATGATGCCTATGTATGTTATTTATTAAATTACTTGTGGGTAGATCTTACTTAAATTGGTACAAAACTTAAGTGAAACCTCATTATTCATCATTATTGACGACAGGCCGTGTCGACGGGCGCCTCAAAGAGATGTCAGCAAAGCACAGGGGCCTGCCAAGGCCACCGCCTGGCGGGGTTGCGGGTTGTTCGAAAGAGATACCACGGCCTCGGAAAATAAAGAGCAATAGAAGGAACATGGGTGGGTTTTAATCAGTACAAGTCTGACACTCCCCCCTGCTCCGCCCAGAGCGGGGGAAGTTATTTAATGATTTCCCATCCGCAAAAATAAGATGTAAATAATAGGCATTGCTTTTGATGTGTATGTAGCACATATGGACAGTATTCTAGTAAACAGTAATTATTAACTGCTAAGGCATAAATCACGCCGCCGCGGGAGACGCCCCGGGCGCCGGGCGCCGCGAGACGACTCCCGGCCACCGTAGATGCGGGCCTGTGGACGGTGAGCAATGGGTAGCTCACCGTCCGTCCGTCGATTGACGACAGGCCGTGTCGACGGCGCGTTCGTGTTTCACGTGCGCCTCAAAGAGATGTCAGCAAAGCAGAGGGGCTTGCCAGAGCCTCCGCCTGTCGGGGTTGCGGGTTGTTCGAAAGAGATACCGTGGCCCCGGAACGTAAAGGGCAATAGAAGGAACATGGGTGGGTTTTAGTCAGTACAAGTCTGACATGCCTCCCCGCTCCGCCCAGAGCGGGGAAAGTCATTGGATGATTTCCCACCCGAAAAAAAAGGCATAAATCACTGATATTTCCACCGCGCAACTAGTACGTAAGTAACTATTACTGGTTATAGTCAAATGTATGCTATCCCACCTGGAGTTAGGTACCAAAGTTTTACTAAATCTTGAACATAAAAAAGTTTCGCACGTACACGGAAAATTAACAAAATTCGTAGCAGGATGCGAAGCGTTTTGCTGTTCACTAAAATATGTTGTACACCTACGAAAGTTTACTCTTAAATTAAATATTTGCTAAAATATGAAATAACTAGGTTATTCAGACTTTTGCACACTGAATGTTGTCGTGTGGAATCAATGAAATTAGGTACCCTTAAGTATTGGACTTTAGACTCAAGGCCAATACTTAAGGGTACCTAATTTCATTTACCGAAGACCTTATAGATAATAGATACCATAGACCGAAATTAATCGCATCATTGAAAAATAATTTTGATAAGAATTATCTTAATAGTTGGTGATTGGTATAAATAGCAGTAAACATTACTCAGCGTTTCCCAAGATATTTAAAAAATAGTGTTTAATTAACTCAAAGTTTATCTATATTTTACTCATAGTTCCATCCGCTCCGACAGATTGGGGCTTTCGTATAATTAGTCGAGATTTATCTCCTCTGCTCGGGCTAAAATCGTTCCGTTAACAAATTGCATTATAAGCCTTCGTACAAAGTATTATTTTAATAGCTTATTATCTGTGGCGATCTAATTCTCTTAACCCTATTGCTAGTAGTAATATGAGCCAGTTTTATTTACCTCTGGAAAAACAAAAAACTGTGCTTTACAGCTATCTTTAGCCGTTTAAGGCACCTAAGGAAGTCGTTGTACTATTTGAGTGAAAACCTAAGGTTTAGTTTGCTCCTGCCGGGGTTGCGGGTTGTTCGAAAGAGGTACCGCGGCCCTGATACAAAATGGGCAACAGCAGGAACGCGTAGAAGCATGATGACATGCTGCTTTTCTGCCTTCAGCAAAAACCGCAAAGAAATCTCTAGAAATTATAATACTTAAATGAAACTTTACTTGGGTCTCGAGGCTCAGTAAACTTTAAAACAAATATACATAAATAAAAGCAGGGTTTTCTCTAGTTAAAATAAACGAGGCCCATAACTCGGCCACAATTACTGACGTTTCTCGACAGATGCGACGCCAACGCCGCTAATTATACAGCTTCATGTATTTATGGTGCAAAAAGTTTTTGTAGAATCAAATCATTTCGCCGAAATATGTTTTTCCTGTATTCATTCAGATGCGTTTTTTTTTGCGTATCAGAGCTGGAATTTCACAGTGATTGCATTGTACTGTGTTGAAAATGGAATTTGTACAAATTTATGGTATTTTTTTATTTAGAGGAGCTGGATTTTAACGAATAATTCGTTTTGTTTATAGACGAATCATTTGTGCCCGAACAATAATGATGACTGATTTCGTTCAATTTAGTAATTCATTTAATTTATTTCTAGGTAAATTTAAGAAATTATTGAAAAGATATATATTTATAACATTTATAAACTAAATTAAACTAAAATTATTAAACATAATACCTAACATATAAATAAATTAAAAATAGCGTCAAAAATTCGTCCTCAACGCTGTCATTTGGCAATGTCCCCAAGAGACTGGCCGCGTTGCCACGTTGTATGGCAACGCTAAGTCTCTGGCCAAAGTAAAAGCCAGCCCTTAGGTCACGGGAAGTGTCAACCAAACGTTTAGATATTTCTTTCAAAAAGCTGTGAGCACAAGGGCCCCACGGTCCCAGAGTTTCAACCCCAAACGGCTCGAAAATATAGTTACCAATAAGGTTACTATATTTACGCCGCTTGAAGTTCTCTGCAGCCGCAGCAGCAGCGCCAGCGCAGCACGAAGAGCTAGGAAGATGGGATGGCGCAAGAGTATCGACGCACGTTGCGTCCCACACTAAAGGCCTACCCAACTTCCACAGAAACAAAGACATACCGTCCGGTCTTTTGCCATCGTCGCGTGCCAAGCCATTGGGTTCTAAAACAGCTGGAACGCCGACGGTGACAAGAACTCGACGGATGATGTCGTTAATCCATCCAACATACGATTACGCTGGATTACCCGCACCTGATCCGACAGTCGTTGTGCCGACACGTAGACAGCTGGCTCAAGCACCTAAAACAGAGAGAGCATCCGAACCCGGTACGCAGTCAGGTTGTTTCCCCCCTTTATAATACCCAACAATAATAACATCAATTATATTAATACAGGAATATTAAATTGAAAGTGATTTTTATTACAATGTTCCGCGCCCATACAGCGAAGATATAACGAGGAACAATTTTTGTGACAAATTGGGGGATCCTTACAATTAGTGCCATCTTCGCGTCTTTCAAAGAAGTGTCGTATTCAACTAGACTAATGAATGTCATAAATTCAGTGGAGGAGCTCTTCAAACAATTTCGAAGACTTATCACGACGGGTCCATTCAACTTTAAGTTTAAAATGAAATATTGGCTGTATAGTATTTTTAACGTTCTTATTTTAGAATAGAAACGTATCAAAGTATTAGGGTCGGTAATAGAAAACAAACAATAGCAGATATTAAATTCATTTCGTTTGGTTAAATTTATTCAAATCTTTTAGACGAGACGTCTCAGACCGTGCTTGTTTATAGCTATTGTATTGTTATTTATTTTCAGGAGATATTTTCAGAGTATTTGTAGTGGTTTTGTATTGCGGATTAAATGAAATATAAAATGAGAGTAGGCTAGACATATAAACTGAAAATCGGCTTATAACTACGCAATATTACTTTTGAAAATGTAATAATAAAATATATGTACTACTAGCTTTTGCCCGCGGCTTCGCTCACGTTAAATTCGGAGTACCACGGTTCCCCTTTTCTGATTTGCAGGTACCTGCTACCTGTCGTTTTTGTCTTTGCGCCTGATTTATTGTAATAGCAATGCTAAGTTTTCCCCTTTTTTTCCCTCATTCTCCCTCATTTCTCACTTTTATTTAATAAAAAGCCTATGTCCGTCTCCAGGATTCCAACTATCTCTGCACCAAAATTCATCAAAAGCGGTTTAGCCATTTAGGTGTGAAGAGGTAACAAACAAACTCACTTTCGCTTTTATTATATTAGTGAGGATTAAGAGATCATGAGATTGCTGTAATATGTACGACAGTAAGAAAAAACCGCCCAAAATGTTTCAGAAATCAATAAGAGTTCCTCTTTCATACCGACTGTGCGGTAACCATTTAGTTTACCAAGCTCTAAACATCTAAACTATATTAGGTAATTTGCGTGCCAACCGTCTATAAATTGGGCTTCAATAAAATATGAGTACTCCGTGACCTAAGTCTTGCTCAACGCCGTATTATCGAGGCTCCAATCTGGGTAATACATTCGCCATAGCAGTGTCAAGGTACACAAATTAATATTCAGCCTGTATATCACCACACACACCTGGTGTGTTGATTCAGTTCACGTTATCTAACGTAGTGTGTTCTAGGATGCATTAGTGCATTAGTTGGCTAAATACGCGTGCACTAAGTGCGACGTTGTCCACGTACGGAAGATTATTACCTATAGATAGACGTATAGCTATAGTAAAGCGTTTGTTGGGGGTAATGCGTTAGTAATCTCGCTAAATGTTGTATACATTTATGCGGTTTAGTCCGTTGATGCGTGGTGGATTGATTTGTTTGATGAAATTATTCGATTTATAATCAACCAGCTTCTACCCGCGACTTCATCCGCGTGGCATAGGCACTTTGGGCTAATGCTAACTTTAACTCGCATGATGATCGAAAAAAAAATATCTTTCTCTATCCTTTTGTTCCCTCTTACTGCCCCTTTTCTCACTTAAATTTTGATACAGAGAAAATTCATCAAAATCGGTTATGCCATTTAGGCGTGAAGACGTAAGAAAACAAACTCACTTTCGCTTTTATAATATTAGTAAGGATTGTTGGGTTCTTGTGAGCTGTGTGATAAAAGTGTTGTTCACACACATTACAATATTCAAAACTTAAAACAGGATATTTACCATGTTTGTTATTTATTTCGAGTTTCCGATATTTCGGCGATGTTGCAAATAGCAGTTTGTTCGTGATCATGGCGTTTGCAACATCGACATCAACAAGTTTTGTTACAAGACTCGCATAGACTTGCATGAGAAACTCGTGGATAAATAGTAGCGGCCGTTCAGGTCGATCTTTAGTCTAAGACGCGCTTGCCTAGGTTGGTCTGTGGATGGGTGACCACTCGTTACATACCGAGTTTCCTACGTGCCTTGGAAAGGACGTTAAGCTGTTAGTCCTGGCGGTCATTTGTAAATCTTTGACAGTCGTTAAATGTAGTCAGTGTCCCGAAAGTCTGACAATCAATCTTACCAAGGGATATCGTATTACCCAGTACTAACTGGGTTGTGGAGGTCAGATAGGCGCATCCGGTAAGACTGGAAGTCGACCCAAACATAGTTGGGAAAAGGCTAGGCAGATGATGATTACAATACTCGCACAAATCTGATTAATATCTCACCTTTCAAAAGTTTTTTTTTCTTTAATTATATTAATGAACACAATTTTCAAACAGATATATTTGACGTCTTACTTAATGAATGCTTCCAGTCCTCTAAAGTGCTATTCTGAAGCAGAAAAACACCTGTCATTGACGTCTAAATACAGCATCAAAGAACTAGTAACAAACTACGTTAATTCCTGAACAATTTTCTGTCATGAAACAGTCTGTAAATTATTCGTAGATTGCAAAAATCACAACAAAAACTGGCAGCTCGCAGCTGTTGTTATTTTGCTTTACAATCCAACACGACGCCGGAGGCTCCAACGGCTACCTACTACCCGAAAATATTTGACCGTACCTTTATACGTAAAGGATGTTAGAAGTTCTATGATTTTATCATAATTAATCTGTTGTTTTTTAGTCTAATTTATCTTGATTAAAGCTATTTTACAGAAGTAATGGACGGCCTTAAGCCTTTTAATTTTGACAAGCGTTATTTGATACTTCGAAATATGTCTTCTGTATCAGATTGCTTTTGTTATAAGCTATATTTTTATATTATTTTGATGATAGAATTTTGTAATTTTTATTTATTTATTGTGAATGTGAGGACCATGTGGATCGTTACTGTGATTTAATTTGTTTGTTTAAAAGACTTGTAAAAGTGTTTGTAAAAACCCCAACTTTCAAAATATACATTTTTCCTAATATTTTTACATCTTTCTTATACATAAAACATTTAAAAATACAAACAGTTGTGTAAAATAGTAGCCCACCGGTATCAGGAACAAGGTCCAAGCTACAAGCGGTCAGGGCTCCAGAGAAAGGAAGCTCCTACCAATACGAACTGTATCCAAGAGTACCGCTTTCTGTATCAAGCTCTTGATCCAGCTGCCTAACGAGAGCCTCCTTAGGTATTGCTCAAGTCTCTAGACAATTAAGCCATTGGCAGATACGACTATCAGAACGATGATCGCAAAAACCTCTAATATTTATTGTTATTGGTGTTAATTTTATAAGATCCTTTTATTTTAGGACAATTAATGTGCAAATACCAGCGGGCTCCAGAGAAATATTGTCTTTGTACGTTTTGTTTTGTTCTCATTTGCGGGAACAGGGCGGTTGCTTTAATTTGCCTCTTGCGATAAGGAATTCAACAATACAAGGTGTTTACTTGACGCACTTTCCTCGGCGAATGTTTTGTGAGACGTTTTATGAGATGCCATTAAAGAGAATTATTGCCATTGTTCAAGATATAGCGGTTCAACTTCATTTTAAACGAGCCCACCGCCCCTCAAAACAGCTTGTGGGTTATTTTACTATCTTAGTCTGATTAGTTCGCTGGGATTGTATAGAGATACTATTTTATAGACAAATGGAGGTACTAGGTATGGCAACTCTTCAAACCTTCATTATATTAGAGAATATATATAGTACTCCTGTCCGTTTTCGGCCAGCCATCTGCGCGGGATTTATCATAAAGAACAATGGAGAAACAATGAACAGTGTGTGCACGGGTACACAGTCACAGAGTATATCTTACCGCCAACTTACAAATTCCGGACTGCTACTGTAATATTCTTAATGGAACAACCCAATAACACTTTTCCCGGGAATTGTACCCAGGACCTTAGAAGAGCTTAAAGGTTGAGATTGCGACCGTGAGACCAACGGTGCAGTCCAAATTATAGCATATACTAGGAGTTAATATGAAAAAGGTTTAGTGATGGAAAAGCAAAGAAAGACTCTAGCACGTTTTAACATCTGATCTGACAGATTGTGTAGAATACCGTTAGAGTAAATACTAACTTTATTTATAAGGATGTCGTATTTAGTCTATTCCTTTTCTGCTTCTTCGGCGTGCTCTTAATGGTAAGATCACGATGAATGTATTCCATGAAAGGTGCCGTAGTTGCTCGCGCCACGATCCATCGATTGTTCGATCGACTGCTGCGCTGAGTGTTGCGGGATCGATCTCTGCACGGAACAAATATTTGTATAACCTGCACATAGTTGTTTTGGGTCTGGCTGTTTGTGTATGTGAGTTTAAATGTTTGTAAACGCATCCAGAATACAGGAGAAATTCCTAGTATGGGCCACGGTTTTTAATAAAAATATTGGTTTATTCACACTCTGACAATAAAGTAACAAGGCGGATTTGATAACTTTATTTTTCAATAAACACACATAACCTTATACCATTCCCACTAATCATAAAAATATACAGACATTTTAAACAGTTGATAGCAAATGAATGTCTCCATAAAATAGTATAGAGTTGACCGCGCCAGTTCGCCGCTGTAAAGAATGATCTAGGGCAGATAATACCATAATGGCCACGCTTAGTAGCTGGATTAGTGGTCGCGATAATAATAATTATACCTATTTATTTTACCCTCGGTGATACACTAATTAACAGCCGATTTTCAGCCGATTTTTCAGTAATTCAATGTGAAGTCGGCTTTTTATAAAAAGAAACTGTGGATTAAAATAATTAAGAAGGCATCAATCCCGTTGTGCGAACTACACGTACACAGATAGTCAATTCTTATCTGCTAATTAAAACTCTATGGTATTTTTACTGTACGAATGTGTGCAATCTCAGTTGACAATATAAAAACTCTTTTCTAAACAAAAATGACCTTGATTTGGTTTTACAAAAACCACGTTTTTGTTGAAAATAATATGATTACTTTGACTCAAGGAAAAAGTTTTTTCATCGTTTATAAGGCCGATTCAGAATCTTATTCAATTTAGCTTAGCCTGCAAAGCTGGGGCACGGGCTAAACAATTACGGTGTTACTTGTTCAATTCTGTTTCTGTCTCGACCGATAAAACTCGAATAACAAAATATTAATATATGTATGTATATATGTATGTGTTGTCTTGAAAAGATCGCTTTTAGCGATAAGACCACCCATTGTGTCACCCTATTTATAAGTTGTTTAATGTTATTCTTGTTATTTGTATGGTGTACATAATAAAGATTATTCTATCTATCTATGTACTAATTATGACTGCCTTGTTGGTCTATTGGGTCTATTTATGTCCCAGGTCCTGGACGATGACCTGGGATTATCTGAGACATCAGGAATTTCTTAGCTCTCGCTCTTTCTAGCAGCCACGGAGTCTGGATTTTTGTCCAGTCCCCATTCGCCCCCTACTAAATAGTACTACTGCCTTAACCCTTAGTATATTTGAGGCGTGATGTTTTGTGTGACAAAATATATAATTAAGAACATACGGTGGTATACGATGTCACAGGTATTTTCCAGCAGTCTTACCTTTGATATACCAGCTCATGTCATGTAGGTACTCCATTCTGCACTGCAGTAATCTGTTTGCTTGCAAGTTTGCGATGCGACGTATCCAGAGTGCTATTACGTCACTCCTTGGTCTGTACACACCTTAATTTTCTAAATAATATTGTTTGCTATCACTCTAAACGTCAAGCTGATGTTCCTTTGTTGCTTTTATATTTTGATGATTTCGGCTCCCGGCTTTGGTGGCTAACGGGTTCTGACTGCTCGCCTCGGCGAAATCTTGCTTTATACATTAAATTATGATGTTAGAAACGTTAAAATGTAAATTAGTTTGTGATCAGATTACTGCAAGAGTGTAATCTAATCGTCTGCCTTGCCATTTCCCAACCATGTTGGGGTCGGCTTCCAGTCTAACCGAATGCAGCTGAATACCGGTATTATTATTATTTATTTATTTTACAGACTATAATGTGGTCCAGTGTGTTAGTAACAACATGACTTAGCCTATGTTAGTACTTAATAACTAGAAGAGATCGAGTGCGATTGGTTAGCGCCCACTTAGCGGGCTGTCTGCCCGGTCAGCTATCGATTGCTATTATTATACATGGAGACTGCCTATCTGCCATCCACAACCCATTAAGTACTGTACCCCATGATAAGACTGGTTGTCAGACTTTCGGGACACTGACTATCTGTAACGACTACTGTCTGTTGTATTATTGCAAGAGTGTGGGGTTGTTTTTTTATTATTATGAGCCTGGAATGTTCCACTGCAGGGTAAAGACCTCCCTTCCCTATTTCCATTTTACAGAGCCATTAGTTCACCGGGGCTAATCCTTTTGGTAGAGTCCAGCTCGTTATGCCATCTCCTTTCTCCTTGTTGTTTGCTGCTTTTAAACTTAAAGACCTATTTTCTAGCCAGTCATTTTGTTGTCATCTTTATCATCTTTTATTTCATTTGTGCGTTTATTATTTAAAAAAAGTCAGCAAATACGGTTGCTGTGACCGAAATCGGCTAGATGACTTCCTCACTTTAATCTGACCAAACAAGCGTGTTCTATCTAATGGCTGCACCCTAAATTACAGTTCAAAACAAAGCAAATAAAACACATTGTAAAGTCTAAACCTAAATGAAACAGTACGCGAAGCTCATGTTTAATAAAACAAGACAAAGAGCGTTGTTTAATTACTAAACGTTTGGGAGAACGAGTTAATTCTGCGGTAATCGCGTGGCCACACACATGCACTGTAATCATAAAACAATAGATACACAATACTATTATTGAAGGCATGATATTTCCTGTCAGTCGCCCCAGGCCTGTAAACGGTGGGTTTGGACCCATGCCAATTTTTTTGTTCGTTCCCCTTGTCTTGCACAAAAAACCCGTTGTGTCTTTTCACTGATAGAATTAATCAGTTTAATGCGTATTACAATTGCAAAGTTTATGTTTGTTCTCCATAAATGTTAGTTGTAAATCTTCATTTGTTTTCACTTACGCTTGCTGTTTTGTTTTGTATTCTCGCACATTGTTCGTGAATATTTTTGGGAAAACTGCATGTTATTATTTTAATATTTTGGCTCACGATTTAAGTTTTTTGTTTTAAACAATCACGCTTTTGTAGTGACATCTTTACAAAAAAATGAGAATTATTTAGGTCGTATATCGTAGGTAATTTGTTTTTAGCTACAATGACAGTTGGTTTAAACAAGATTTGATATTTAGTTTTTGGGATATGGGACTTTTACATTAATTTTTTTTTTAAAACGTTGCCCCACTCTAGGAATTTCTCCTATATCGTGGGTGCGTTTACAAACATATAAACTCACATACACAAACAGCCAGACCCGGAACAACTATCTGCAGATCATACAAATATATATTATGTTTCGTGCGGGAATCGAACCCGCAACACGCAGCGCAGCAGATAATAGCAGAGAAATTGCAGCCGTAACTTTGTTATGAAGATACTATGGAGAACGAAATTAGTTTTGCTATTGAGTGTTAATTTGAATGAACATTTTGTTCTTGTATTTTTTGGTGCTACGGAACCCTGTGTGTCCGACTCGCACTTGGCCGGTTTTTTCTTAAACTAAGAAACACAGTTCATATGTATACATATAATGTGTATACATAAAACTTTACAATAACTTTCCTGTAATCTTCAATAAATTACCTAAAGCAATAAGGGCAATGAATACGGCCCGGCCCTTAAGAAAAATCTGAAAAAAATTCTGGTTAACAAATGCTACTATAACTTGAATGACTTCCTCAATGATAATTTTGACAAACTAAAGACCTCACAGTGACATCAAGTAAAATCAATTATAAGAATTATGCATGTACCTATATCTTAATAACTAATCCGTTAATGTACTTTAATAATTAGAGGAATGACATTGAAATAATCTAAATATTTTTATTATTTAAAAAATAATTTATTCTCCACTATGACTTCAACTTATTATAATTGTATCGTGCTTATTTCATTTAATTTTATTTTATTTATTTCAATGTCTATCTTGATTAATTTATTAATAACTATGACTGTATAAATTTTGCATGCCTTACGGTAGAATCACTTGAAACATGTAATTCTTATAACACCATTGTAACAGTGTATTCAGCAAAAAATAAATGATTTGATTTGCTTATATTTAAATTCTGTTACATAAATGACCGAACGTATATTGGTTTGCCGGATAAACTGAAAGTTTACCAGATATTTCACTTACTAATCGATAGGTACTTAAAGTTTGCTTAATTCCTGGGCATGCCGGAACATATGTGTACATAGAGATTATGACTTCGATCCTCGCTTATCCTCAGGTTTAGGACGTTGAACTACATTGGACGATTCAGTAAGGGAGTATTTCTTCATGGGAAAGGTCAACATTTACCAGTCGACTGTAAAGTCTATTACCGAATACCTATGAGTTGTCAGATATCATTAACTTGCTTATTACAACACTAGGTTTGAAAAAAATAGTTTCCACTAAAAGGTGCTAGATCCAACGTACCATGGGCGACTTGAGAGACGCGTTTAGATTTCAACCAATGTAATTCGCTGTTTGTCTTAGCACTCATGAAAACCAGGCCTTAGTCTTCTTGCCTGAAACCATTTGAAGTTAAAAGCTTGCTCATTACCAATAGTACTTACATATTGAAATGCCTAACCCCCGAAAAGTAAACTTTAAAAAATGCATTAGTTGTCTTATCCATTTCTAAAAGGATCTCAGCAACCTGTCGCTCTATGATACCTAGAAAATCTTCGTACACACAATTTTCTAATTTTCCCTGTTTCGTGGTTGCATTTACAAACATTTAAACTCACATACATAAACAGCTAGGCCCGGATCAATTATCAGTAGGTCATACAAATATTTGTTCCTTGCGGGGATCGAACCCGCAGCACGTAGCGCAGCAGTCAAACACAAGCGTTGAATCTCTTGTGTTTAGGAATGACTAGTTCCATGTCGTCGTGTTCATGTTCATGCCATCGGTATGAATGATCAGAATAATTGCTTCGTACAGTCGTCAAGCCCATCTGTAGGTAACTGGCAAGGTCGCATGCCACGCTTAGCGCCAACTGTCGGGTCTACGGGGCTACGCAACTGAGCGCAGCAGTCCCAGCAATTAGTCGTCGGCGTCAGTTGGTAAATATTAACACTGGTAATTGTACGTTGAACGTCAGCTCCCTCGATGTTCGTTACAGTGCCCACTAGCAACCTGAATACAAATGAATCCATTATGTGAAAGTGCGCAGATAGCACATCGACACCAATATCACGTAACCGGCGTGTATGCTGAAGTACTAACGTGTTTTTGCAAGCATGTCTACTGTCTAGTCTTTTATTGATTTATTTCCCTTTTTCGTTGCTTTTGTTACTGAAATAGAACTCTCTATCAAACTGTCGCTTCTACGGATTCCTAAATAATGGGAACTGTGAAGACTCACCGTCGAATCTTCTCTTACATTGTAATATATATTTTCTCTTCAAAATATATTGTATGGGAAAATAATAAAATCATCATAACAAAGTATTACTCAACAAAATAATTGTTCCCATATTCGAAATATTATTTTATTGTATGTTTAAGCTGGCTTTAGCTACAAAGTACAAAGTAAAATCGGAAAAAAAGTATTTTTTATTATAAAGCAACTCCGTCATGTCCAAATTACAGACAAATCTTTGTGTTGTTGTTGTCAAGTGGTTCCTTGAGTGAATCGTGTTGAACAACTGTAAACAAGCATGTTTTGTGTGTAAGAAAAAAATATTGGAAGAAGTTGTCGACGGTTTTCTTTCAATTTTGTGTTTTTCATTGTATATTTATGTTATCTTTGCTTTGTATGTAAGTATCTTTGTATAAGATATTTTATGAAAAGAAGTTCTGAAAACAACTTCCATAATTTGAAATATTGTTCGTGTGATTAAGTTTGTATATGGGATCCAATAATTTATATAATGCTGTTCATATAATTCAAAGAAAAATAAATGTAGGTTGGAAATGTACAAGTCCTAAGGCTTGTTCAGCAAAACGGTTTTAAAACAAAATCTGTAGTTTTTGAAGTTTCAGTGACAAACACGAGCATAATCTCGATACACCAAAAGTTAATAATGTACGATGAGCTACTATTGTCGTTACAGCAACGCGTTGCGTAATGAACAGTAATATTTATCCCAATCATTGAAACTTTCCCTAAATGTCCGACATAATTAAAGCGTAATTTTACAATAGCAGCATTATGCTTAATTTAATTCACGTCCAATATATTTAACATACTCAGCCATTCAACAAAGGATTTATACACAAAATACTCTCATGTGTTACGTAGATTTATTGATTCATCCAAATACGTTAACGTTACGATCTATATACAATAAGCTGCATTTCGACCCAATTAAATAACATGGCGGGTCTAACAAATTATCAATGACGTCATTAAACATTACGGTATTGCATAACAAAGATTCCTCTATAAGTACTAGAGATGGGGCAGAGTAGTTATTTATTTTGAGAGCTGGATTTATTTGCGGAAATGGGACCGACCCACATTACTCAAGGGAGATTTTGCTGAATAGGACTGTAAAGTATGCCGTTCGAATTGAGATAATTTATTGTGTTTTGAACGGATCTCGTTTGTGATGTTTTTTTATTGTGATAATTTTTTTGTCGTCCGGTTGAATTTGAGATTAGGTTTTTTTTTGTCAAATTGGCTATCCTAACCGAACAAAGCGGTTACCTGAATCGGTTGTCAAGCAAAGCAACAACATATTTTGTTATATTTTTGTTAAATATATATTAAATAAACAACGTTGTTATTTTTAGTAGGTATAAGTTCTATTAAAACTTAGTTACGATTAGAGTGCATTGATAAAAATAGATAAAATGTACGTACAATACAAATACTTTTTCTGGCCAATTTCATTTGGAGTAGCCCCTAATTATGTACAAATTTAACGTTTTAATTGTTAACAAATTAATAGTGTATTACCTACTTAACGTCATACGAAAGCTGAGGTACCAACGTTTAAATAAACATGAAAAGTTTGCCTCGAATTATAATTAGACATTAAACCAGCTCGGAGGTTGCCTCGAGAGGTTACAAAAACGGGTCAAGTATAGTTTTCATAACGCACTGGTAACACGCAATGAACGTTGTACTTAAAATGGAATAAAAAGAAATTATTTTGTTCCTACCCTTTGCTTCCAGCCATAGCGAGAAAATCACGTTTGAGCGATATTTTTCTTTGTTTAGCTTTGTACCTTATTCTGGTATTTTTCCGCAAAAGCTTCCTACTTTTTCAAGATTATTTGTTTCATAATTTTAACACAAACTTGAAGGCTTTCAATTGCAGTAATGGTAAAAAGATAATCCTAGTGGAAAATGAACTAAGAAACAAAATACAGTAGTCAAAATTTCTAACAATACGTCATTAATAACGAACCTCTTTGGAAATAACGATAGTGTCGCATCTAAGAGTTAATAACATACATATTCGAAATCCATAATACGTCAAAACTCGATTAATTGAATTAAAAGACATTCTGTCATTTTAATTTATTCAAGAGCCAGGACCACTGTCCTTGAGGAAAATAAGATAACAGAAAGTCTTTAAAATGTAAATATGGAATGAAAGGACCGTCTCTCGATTTTTCCAATTTACTTTATGGCCGATGGAGATATTGATTATAAATCGATTGTTCATATTCGTTGTGGACTGAAAAGAATGGTGTATTGAAATGTAAATAAATGAATATCTCAGTCCGTGATTCGGAAAACATCTTCAACATTAATTTCGACTCAGCCAATACAACCTGATAATACAATAATACCGTCGTGATGTAGAGATCTGTCAAGTAATCTCGGTGGATTCCATTTTAGTGGGCGAATTAAATCCTTATGAATATTTCATGTAGGACTTTGTGTTTTCACCGAATGAATAAATAAACTAATATCATTTTGTGTCGGCGCATAGCACTGCCTTTATTATGTAGTCGTTATTATAAATATGATGTTCGACCCTAATGTATCGTAGGACACAAGTATTATGTATTCTAAAATATAATATTCTTGGTTTAAACTTCGCAAGGTCACGTTTCTTTTAGTAATATGTAGTAAAGAAGGCGTATATCACTGAAAAATGTGCCTATGCGTATATAAAAAGGTTCTATGACTCAAAATATAGGATTATATATATATGTCGTGGGTTCCGCAGTTCATTAAATGTTTGTGAGTTCATTTCAAATTTATTTCACGCATTAAACAGCTTTACCATTTTATCAAGATTACAACCGCACCACGCAAATCCTGCTACATTTACTTTTCTTTTCTAATTTTCTGTGCCATATTCATAATTTGGGCCTTCGCATAAAGAGGTTTACGAAAATATATACACCGGATTAATCTATTTTCTTCCTCATTTGAGTTTCTAAAAGAAGAAACAAAAATGGCCCAATTTCCCGACATTTTTGGTTAGATTTTAGTTACGTTCGGGTTGGGTTACTTGAGCAAAACTGGCAATTAATGTGCAGATTTTTTTAAACCTCTAATACAAGCTGAGATTGGCATTTATTTTTTGCTTTCCTTTATTTGAAAGGGCAAAAAGTACGAATCAAAAGAGCTAGTGAGATACTAATATGAAAATTTTGTACAAAATTTACATTGTTTGAGAATTTGAAACAAAGAGATTATTCTTCATATGAAATCCTGCTCTTGATACGAATACAGACAAGAGTTGTATAATCGAGTAACAAATTTAGAGACGCGAGTTTGCTTGATTGTTGGTTGATTAGTTTACGCCCGTTCGAATTTGTCGAACTAATGTCAAGTCAATTTGCGTTCAAGCCAATAACGGCGGTACCAACCTTACAGTTGATTAGAGGATTCCATAATAAGATGGTATAATACGTCACAATACCTTTGTCTTGGAGCGTCAAAGAGCTTGTCGCCTTGAAAATTAATAGAACTCCGCATTGATCAGGTAGTTCTCAAGTTACTGCGAGGGTTTGAGTATTCACCAATGCTGTGATTAAAGCTCTAGAACTCGGACTGTTAACTCCAGTTAAATTATGTAAAGGAATTGTATTGTTCCACAGTGGTGCTGATAGAAACAGAAAGGAATATTGGAACGCGTGTCATATGGTAGTATTTCAAACCAACCTAAAATATGTTTTTCTTTTTCAGTTTTATTTGTCGATTGATTTTTAAGACCTTAGCTTGCCTACGCCGTAGCTCAGCGCTACGACGTAGGCGTTGCACTGGCAAGCCAAGGGCGCAGTAGCGTTTGCGTTCAAGTAACGCCTGCACACGATGCGAAGGATGCCTAATATTGTTTACCTCTATCACCAAACAGTCCAATCATGTAATTAGAGTAGATAATTATCAAACAATTCCCTCGACAGCCCAACTATGTGGAGGACACGGGCGTCAATATTGTGTGAGGACATTAGCTCATTTCTCCCGGGCCAATCACTTGACAATTAGGAATACAATCAGACTAAGTGACGTGTGCGAATATGATTCAATAGTCATGCTTTGATGAATATTTGGTTGATTCTATGTAGGTTTTTGATATACCTAATAATGTACAAAGATGAAATTTTATAATAGATCTCAACTAAGGCACGCCAGACTCAATCAAACATCTCCATCTTTGGGATTGGTATCAAATACTATGATTAGTCCTCATTACAGGCGGAACCAACGATTCAATGTGATTTCCGAAGCATGGAGAAGACTAAGTAGTAAGTAGTGGACGATCACCCATCCACAGAACAACCTTGACAAGCGTGACTTAATCTTAAAACTTGACCCATGACATTGTTATTATTTACATTAGAAATCAGTTTCGTCATGGCCATAAGATCCAAATAGCACTTTTTCTTTTCAATTACGCCAAGTGTATTAACCGCTTCATACGCACATGTTAGTGTAAACTGTTCAAGGGCAAGTTAGCTTCGATCAATATTTACAAACTCGTCATAATTACTGACTTCTATTTATAGATTCAACATGAACTTATACTTAAGTACTTTACGATTAAGTCAAAACGACAGAATGAGGTCGCCATTTTACCTACCACGTACTTTGAGCAAGCATTATTCCTGTCTCTATTGCACAACTGTCAAACTCGAAGTTCAAGATAGAGATAGAAACTGGACTAGGTCAAAGTAAGCACTTTAGTTAGAATATAAATTCGTTCAAATTATTTAAAAAATAGGAGTTTTTAAAACGTAAAAACCATGGTTTAAAATTTTTAGAGATGATTCGTAAATGTATTTAATTTCAAGATAATTACGAATTCTCTTATTAATGAAACGAAGAAGAAATGTTTTTCTTTGTATACAACCAAACGTCTGCACTGTTATTTAAATCAGAAATACTTTTCAATACACTTTCCGGAAAACTGGCTATTATTGTCCTACGAATAAGTTCAACATTTAATGTATTTCACACGCATAGTTTTTCTCAAAAATCGCAACGAGGGTTTTCATTTTTTTTCTGATTTCACCACGGATAACAATAAATAAATCCCTATAGCCGGCGGTGATTTTTTTCCAGCAAGGAGGCTCACGTTTTTAAGGCCTTAATATTTAATAAAAATGTAAACTGTGTTTATGAGCAGAAGATCACAAATAAACATGATTATTTATAAAATCATTTGCTTATAACAATAAACTCTCATTTATCATACTTGGGTACAAAAGTAAAAAATATTAAAATTTCTTATTTTTAATATTGGGCTGTTTAGCTGTATCTTACCTTTGTTTCTCCTTCAGTCTGAAAAGACAAAGCGCGGCGAAATAACAAATTTAATCATAGTATCATATTGATTAATGGAAAAAAATGTTTTTGTTCTGTTTTATATTATAATTATTTATTTAATTTCTCCGTCACTGTATTGAAAAACGTCTTATGATTCGCGTGAGAATTAATCACTGCTGTTCTCGGCTCCATATCACCCTCGACTAGCGGCTCGGGCTTTAAATGCTCCTCGGCTGCAGTGCACAAAGTTTCCTCACTGAATGTACTATTTAGATCGCTGCTCCCTGCATAATGAAGAATAAGGCGAAAATAACAAGTATATGCAAAATTAAAAGTGTAAGCCCATGAATTACTGTGCAGATTCAACAAAAGTGAAACGAAAATTGGAAAATGTTGATTCATAATGAGCTCTGGAATTTAAGTGGATTTCCTAAAACAATGTTTGCTCAATAAAATATTCTTACTCTTCAACAAGAGCTCACTTACATAAATTAATTTGATTTTCTAAGGCTACGTCCTCAAAATGTACTTCAAAGAAGGACTTGCTTCCCTCAACGGCTCTTGATAATCGAGACAGTGTTATAAGAAAAAAGAAACTTCTTTAAATACACAAAAAATGTTTTTAAGAACTTTTATTAACTCATTTTCCACTTTCTTACGAAGGATCTCCGGCTCGCGAAACGGCTAAATTCCTTTTATTATCTTTTCAAAACATTTATTAATTTACTCTTACTTCTATAACTTTTATGCATTTATAACATTTCGCTTTATATTTAATTTTGTTTATGGAAAAATAAAACTCGTAAAGTAACTGATAACCATGCCAACAGTTTTATTTCATAGTTAAGTTTCTATGACTAGACTACCTACCCAATATGTTTTAAAGTTACAATTTTCCTACTATGTAGGTACTACATTCTACATCTAATTATCTAGCTATTATAAGCGAACAGTCGTAAAATTAAGCATCTATTAACAATATAAATATTTTACTAATTATATCGAATTTAGAATCTTATTGTTCACTTCAAAGGTATACTGCCTACCTAGGTCTAAAATCTATGATTACTTTAAATGATCTAATGATTGTTTACGATTTTTCGCCATACCCAGCAAAATGTTGTCAGTCGAAGCTGTAGTGGAACTTTGTAAAATATCATCTTTACTGGCCATTGAATGGTAATCGTTCATTTCAGACCATGCTGGGTCAGATTTGGCTATTCTTTTTCTTTCTTTAATTTTTGTGTACAACAAAATTGAAACCATGATGAAAAATACAACGAACCCTAACGAGCAGCCGACTATTAAGCCCATTCGGCGATTTAAAATTGACGATATATGGAATTTTTTAGTCGGTTTGGATTTTACTGTTGTCGGCTTCCTAAATGTATTAAATGAAACGCATTCGCTGGAAGGTGATCGCATGAGTATCGCAGCTGCCACATCCTGTGTAATTCTGGCTGTAGAATTGGCACTGTCGTCAATTGTTTTATTGACTTCAGCTACTATTATCTCATCATCGTAGTCCACTGGTTCCTCAGACAGAGTGATTACACACACTACGTAGTTAACATTAGGCTCTAGGTCCCTAATGTGAACCGAAACTTCACTTTTTTCGAGGTATTTTGATTTCACCTGTAAGAAATACATTTTCAATACCTTGTTAAGCGTTTAGGCCTTTTTGCTAGTTATTGTTTATGGTTTTATACTCACGTCAGTGTTTCCCTCTTCGCCGTAGTACAAAATCTGCAAAGCTTTAATAGCTGTGCGGTTCCTTATAAACCACGAGACTGAGACAGAGTTATCTTTATGTCTGTCCACAGATAGCTGCGATATTACTGGAACGTCGCATTTCTCTCTTGGATATTCATCATTATAGCAAGTAATTGAATTGGATTTTATAACTTTCGGATGATCCTGAATCCACACCCAGGCATTGTCTTTTTGGCAGCTGCATAAAATCACATTATCTGAAAAACAATAATTATTTACTCAACTATCTCACTTACAACTCTTATTCAAATTGCATCAACACATGTTAGAATACACACCTTTTATTGATATTTCTTGTATGTAATTTTCAACTGAAGTCAAAAGTTCTATAGGTATTGTCTGAAGCTTGTTGTGTTCCAAATCAATCTGTATTATTTTATTCAAGTTCTTGAACGCTGTGACTGATATATACTTGATATTGTTGTAGCTCAAATGCAATACCGTTAACTCTTTCAAGTTTATAAGATCTTCATTAAGAATGTTTTGCAACTTGTTGTGAGAAAGATCCAAAAGTTTCAAATTACTCAACTCTTCTGCGAAGGATTCTATTGATTCGATGTTATTATTTGATAAACACAGTGTTCTCAACTTGGTAAGTCCTCGGAAATTACTGGTTTTCAGTTGAGAAATCCTATTATAGCTTAAGTCTAAACTTTCTAAAAAAGTTAATTTGGAAAAAGGGCTTACAGACAGACGTCTTATTTTATTGAATTTGAGATAAAGATGTTGTAAACTAGAGAATAGTTCAAACGTGATATCATCGATGTTTGTCATGTTAGTGGCACATATGTGTAATTCGTACAGGTTTGCTATAAGTGTATTATTATGAACTCTGGTCGACGCAGACCAAGATACTTCGGGATTCTTACTCAAATCAATATTGATCAGAGAGACGCCAGACTTTCTATAAGTTAACAAGAAATCAAATCGGACTATCTCATTGTACGAGATGTTAATATTTTGTATGTTTGGAAATATATCGAAAACAAAAAGCGGTAGGCTTTCCAACTTATTGTAACTAATATCGAAAAGTACTAAGTGAGGGTATTCTATTTTCTTACTTACTGATATAGTTCTTATTTCATTTTTCCTAAGGATCAAGTATTTTAATTTGATCAATTTTTCAAATCCACAAAGTTCTATTCTTGGTATAAGGTTATCTGCTAAATCTAAACTTTCGACATGTGTGAAATTATGAAACGTGTTATATGGCACAAAATCTAGAAAATTGTTACTAATATTAAACTCCGAAACTGAGTTTTGCGAGTCGAACAATATAGAAGGAATGGTACTGATGATGTTTTGTGCCAAGTTCAGTCTCAATAAATTTCTATTATGTCTGAATGTGCCCTCAAAAATGTGTTCAATATTGCAATGTTCCATATAGAGAACTTCTAAAAGTGGAAGCTGAGTGAACGTCTCTACAGGGAGATAGTCCAAGACGTTGTAAGATAAAGTTAAGTATTTTAAGCCGGGAATATTAACGGATAGTAAGTCTCTAGCTTTTAAGGAATTATTTTTGAGAGAAAGTAATTTTAAATTGTTTAACCCTATGAATGTACCGTTTTCTATAAATTGTATTTCACAGTTGTCTAAATATAGTGAACTGAGTGGCAAACCTTGCTGAAAGACATGTTTGTGGAGTATTTTTAGTGGATTAAATGAAAGGTTCAGACTACGCAGCTTTTTCAGCGTGTCAAACGCCATATCGAAAATAAACATAATCGAGTTATGCGAGATATCCAAATCTTCTATTTCGCTTAAACCAAAGAATGTATAATTGGTAATGTTGCTAAGCAAATTATTTTGTAAATCTAGGTAGCGTGCAGAGCTTAAGTGCTGTAATGAGAAGTCTTCTATGACAGAAATGTCGTTATTATTTAATTCAAGCCTCGTTACGAGACTCAAATTACGAAATGTGTTCTTTGTCAAGAACTTCAAGCGATTATTTTTTAAACTTAAGTGATTTAATTTTTCTTGTGATTGCAACATAAAGTTGCCTATTAAAGATAATGAATTTGATTCCAAGTGTAGTGTAACTAAATTGGAACTTAATTTTGGCAAAACATCATTTAAAACTATGATATAATTATAATGTAGACTGAGATATTTTAAATCAGTCATTTCTAAAAAAGTCCCTGGTTCTATAAAAGTAATCTCGTTGTGGTCCAAGTAAATTTCTTCTAGTTTCATAGAATTTATAAAATAATTCTTTGTTACGACTTTAATCTTGTTATTATTTAATCTAATTTCATTAACGTTTACTAAGGGTCCTAGTGTGTCATTATTAAATTCTGAAAAATTGTTATTGTCTAATCTTAGTTTCAATATATTCTTATTATTTATAAAAATATTATGTGGCACTTGATTCAAATAATTAAATTCTAGACTAAGCTTATCAAGGTTCTCTAAGTTACTAAAGCTCTCACTATGAATGTTGCTTATACAATTCTTATCTAAATGTATTGTATTAATTTTCTTTGAATTAAGAAACGAGTCTATTGGCACATCCAAAATATTATTATGACTTAATATTACTTCTGTGAGTGATGGTAAGTTACAAAACAAACCGTGGATGTGGTGCAAATGATTGTGACTTAGATCTATGTACTCTATATATTTGTTGTTCTGGAACAAATTGGGGTTCAATATTTTAATCCTATTATGACTTAAATCAAGAGATTTTAAATTAACTAAAGAGTGAAATGCTCTATAATGTATGGTGTTGATGAAATTAAAATGAAATGACAATGTTATTAGGGACGGACAAAATTTAAGGCAGTCTTCTGAAATAAATTCAAAATTATTGGAACTTAAATCTAGATACTCTAGAGATATCAAATCAGAATTTTCGACTGTAGGAAAAGATGACATTTCATTCCAGGCTAGTCGTAAAGATCGAAGGTGCCTTAATTTTGCAAAAGCTTCTATAGGGAACGTAGTGAGATTGTTTTCACTCAAATCGATTTCCAAGAGAGTCAGCTCGAGACTTGAGAAAGCTGATTCCGATATTTCTCGAATAATATTTCCTTTTATGTTTAGTTTCATAAGCGGAAGACCATAAAAGCTGTAGCTTGGTATGTCTTCGATATAATTAGACGTGAAGTCGATCGATATCAGTTTCAGCATGCCGGATAAAGCTTTCTGGGGAATAATTTTGATTTTGCTCGACACGACGCTTAATGTTTCAAGGCACTTTCTCAGCGGCATAAACGTATCATCACCGATGTCTTTTATGCTTGTTCTTGACATATGAATATGCTTAATACAAACGCCTTGAGGTATAAAATGGGGTCCCAGAGCTTCTTCGTTGTCGTCGAGGTCGTAAACAGAAAGTGAATGTATGTCAGACACACTTTTAAGAGCATTTTTTATATCTTTGGAGGCAGTATCCTGACAATCAAGAAACAAGCCTGAAAATAAATCCCTGATTAATATAACGTTCACGTCGCAAACGATTTACAAACAGGCAGCAATCTTACCGTCTTCAAATGTATAGCAAGAACATTTGTTAGTTTTTATTAAGTCGGGACAGCCCACGGTATTCTGAGCTCGCAAAACGGAGGGTAGAACCAGCAGTAACGAAACAATTTGCAAAACGTCGCACTCATTTTTCCTTGTCTTGAAGAGTAAAACTTTTTTCATAGTTACATTATAATGTTTTTTTTTTACATTTTATTTCTCCTTTGTTATCCTACCTGTAACAAACACAAAGGTATTGTCATGTCCACATCAAAGACATTGACTCGATACTGTACAATATA
The DNA here is from genome assembly GCA_905475445.1 of Ochropleura plecta. Classification (NCBI taxonomy): domain Eukaryota; kingdom Metazoa; phylum Arthropoda; class Insecta; order Lepidoptera; family Noctuidae; genus Ochropleura; species Ochropleura plecta. The sequence goes on along the minus strand of FR997731.1, from coordinate 10,018,162 downwards.
TTATCAATTATATTGTTTACTTAACGTAATGAACAGATCAAAGACTCATGCTGTGTAATCAGAACGCTTCGTCGGCTTGCGAAGGCTCGACTGTGCAGTAACATGATTAAAGTACATTGTACCCTGAATATCCTACCATGAATTACTTATTGAGAATAATAGTTGCCGATCCCAGTTTGTGAAGATGGGAAATCCTTGTACCTTAACTATTGTACCTATACCTACATGCAGCGCTTAAGTAGATTACACAGATGAAATTACTTGAGACCACAGATTCAGTGTAGATATTGTTCGATTCTGTGAATGGAGACAGACACTGTAATACTCGGCTTAGTACCGTAGTAGCTAATATTGTTTAAAGATTACTATAAGAGCTTGCTGCTACATTAGCTGCTATATAAGAACTTTTAGTCTTTCTGAATTAATAATAATTAACGGATTACAGCAAGAATAACTGTTTTAGAATACGTTCTATGCCACTGATTGCAAAATAAACAAACCGGAACTATCAATTTTTTTAATTGAATGTCGGTAAAAAAAATGTTTCAATAGTCTACAAGATCAACTTCTTTAGACAATGGCGCAAACGAAGAATTTATTTAAGCACTACACAAAACAAATAACATTGAAAGCAGTACAAAGACTTTCATTACAGTTCAAAGACACAACATAAGCAAAAACACGCGACTAGCTTGTACATAATGTCTACATTGTTCTATTAAGTAACTAGTTTCGATAAAAGTTGTGATGAAATATTTATGTACTCACCCAGCTAGGTTTCCTTTGCGCTGACACACACAACTCGCGGTTAATTACAAAACGGTGTTATCCTGGAGGACATAGAGTCCATTTTCGCGTCCTGTCCTCTTTCGCGGAGCGAGGGCCGAAGTGCGCCTGTCTGCCGTAGTGAAGTAGTACGCGTGAAACAAGCTGAATTTCAATCCAGTTGAAGTTTTTATCGGTGGTATTGGGCTTGAGTGTGCCTTAACGCGCAACACAGAACGCCTGGGGTCATTAGAAAGCTCGACGAAAGACTGCCGCGGCGGCGCGCGCTGGGTAGGTCACCGCCGTTGTTGCGGCACCCCCGACCCACTATTATTATACTTTTATGACGAATCGGATTTTGCTACCGAACAACCGGCTTTTTGTAGTGACGTGATCGTGTAAGTGTTTATCGTATCATGACGTATACACTTTTATATTGCGGTGTCATGTTTGTATGGATGAAAAATATTTTTTTTTAATTGGTGTTACGTTTCTAAAACTTATGCTTACGGTAAAAAAAGTAAAATTTGATTATAATTGAGAACTTTTTTTTAAATTTATTAACAGTGAAATATGTTAATTAAAACCTTTCAGAAAAATCTTAATTTCCGGGTTGTCCTTTCAAAGAAAAACAAAAAAGCCCTGAGTACAAGAGACTTGTAACTGGGGAAAAATAAAAATGTGAGAGTTTCAATCGTAACCTTGAGGTTTGACGTTGCACTGTCGAAAAGTTGGCAGTATATACCGCGCCGTACACAGCGAGAACTCTCTCAGAATCTAGGTCATGAAGCAACTTATGAATATTCGAATAAACACGAGAAATAAATTAGGGCTTAACCTCATATTATGACGTAGAGGAGAGAGCATGGTCGAATATGAAAAACAATATCTCTGATTTATTTGCCATTTTTTCTTTTTTTGGAAAAAGAGAAACATTTAAAATTGGACTTTGTATTTACTACATAAAGTTTATTTTAGAATGAACAGTGTTGTTTATTCTGCTTTCCGGCAGTCAGCTCTTGGTCATGTATGAGTACTCCTCGAAAGCAATGGTCACTCCGCTTTTCTATTTTTTATTTTTATTGCTTTTTATCGTATCTTTTCTTTGCTTGAATTAGTATTATTTTCGTCTTCTGCGAGCAATATATGAAACTTAAATGCTCGTTTATAAAACCTAATTATCCATATTAAGAAAAACCTTGTTTGTTCTTATCTGAAAAATATTTGTACACCGAGCAAACTTTACGTAGAGGAAAATTTGGTGCAAATGTTTTAAATGACTGATATTTAATTTAATACAGAGAGTCTCCAAAGGAAAACTTTCCTTTTCATGTTGCCTACCAAAGATATAATCAATTTCCCAGCTCTCGGTGAAATACTTTCATTCTGTTTTCTAGCCTCTTTGCCAAAACATACAACAGCACATTACCCTACTTTGCCAATATCAAAGAAATCAGGGCGTGACACAAAAATCATATTGACTGGATGTACTTAGGAATGATTTAGGACACCATTACTGAGGTATCAAACTCCCGGAAATGGGTAATATGCGTAGCAAGGTCTTCGCGCCATACATAGACTCGACATCAACCCTATATCGTTTCAACTCCAAATTGACGCAAACCACGTGTAGTCCGTACACTCATAAACTTACGTAAATGTTGAAAATTTTACCGTAATCAACAAGATATAAAGCTTACATTGCAATGCTTTAATGTGACAAAGTCCAAGTTTTGTTGATGTCAAGTCTGTGTGATGTGCAAAATCACAAACCCAATAAAACTTTGTAGTTGTATGAATAGGTTAAGGTGGTATATTATTATATATTATTATATAAATAAGATTCAAACCAACCCAGCTACCGCGGGAGACGCTCCGGGCGTCGGGCGCTCACCGTCCGTCCATCTAGTGACGACAGGTCGTGTCAACGGTGCGTTTGTGTTCCAAGCGCGTTTTTTCTTACGAACAAATCACAACCCAGGAGCACTCGCAAGCAGTGGCACTGGCAGACTCCTCTGCTTTGCTGACATCTCTTTGAAACGCGCTTGGAACACGAACGCACCGTTGACACGACCTGTTGTCACTAGATGGACGGACGGTGAGCGCCCGACGCCCGGAGCGTCGAAAGAGATACTGCTAGCTTGGAATACAATGGCCAAAGAAGGAACATGGGTGAGTTTTAGTCCGTTAAAATCTGACACTCCCACCGGTGAGCCCACAGCGGTGAAGGTTATTTGTAGATTTCCCGTCCTTAAAAAAATGTGTTATAGGATTGCGCACACGTCATCACCCGGGTGAAACACGCTGCTGCTAACTTAAGTCGTGTATGTTTTTACTGCATTGACGCTGGAATGTGCCAAAAATCCCGAGGTGTTTTGGATTCCTCCTCTGTTCTCTTTGGTCTTTGGAGTCCAAAGGACGAGGAGAGTTGAAAGTTTTTAAAGCCCTTTGATATATTGTTTTAAAGCTGCCAATGCCCCTTTACTCTGGTTATACATCATCACAGCTTTATAATGTCACCAAATCTTTTGCTAAGTAGCGGCAGGTACTAGACCATATTTTTGGAAAACTGCCATTCAAATTTTATTCTAGAAAATTGACTATTACGTATTTGGAGTTCCAGATTCCAGTGCACTTCTAACATCACACTAGTTCTATCAACACACCATGGTAAGAAAGCAAGCGTTTCTGATACCGAGCATAATTGCTCTGAAATGATTTCCGACAGCAAAACTTATATATATGCAGCAACCTTTGACTAATCATGCAGGTGTCACATACTATAGACATATTTTATAAATAGACATATTACTTTCTTCAAACAACAGGGCCCCTGTAAATACAGCTTCGCTTTTCTGCCATACAAAAATTACACGTCATGCGTCAGTGAAAATTACCTTTTCATTCGCCACTGCAGTGTACGAGTAAGAAACATAAAAAAGAGCGGACGCGATGGCCGGGTCACGTCATCACGAGCCATCTGCCATGAATATGATTATCCTCGTTTTATGAACTAAGTGTTTTACACACGGGAACTCAGTAATAAGTGCGCTAGGTCAGCATCACTGCAAAGTTTTTCTACAAGCTGAACAGGAAGTTAAAAACTAACGAACGCTTCGTGAACTTCGTCTATTAAAGGGTAAAATGAAAGTAGAGTGATCAGCACAGCAACGGGTTTGCGTGTTATATTGGTTCTTCGTTAAATGTTTTTGGCTCTTGGATAAATAGATTTTTGGCAGACAGTGGCCCTAGCAGGCCCCTCTACTTTGCTGACGTCTCTTGTTAATCTTTATTTTGTATTATATTTAATGTGTTACTGTTTGTTTTCCCAACTAAATAAAATAAAATCGCGCGCGCGTGGAAAACGAACGTTCTATCGACACACCCATTACTCACCGTTCAGTGACCCACAGTTTCTACGGTGGCCAGGAGTTGTCTCGCTGCGGCCGGGTTGGTTTGAGGTTCTTTCCTTCAAACATCCGACCACTTCCTTTGTCAATAATATATTCTGCAGATCAAGATCCGGTTACTCCTGATGTGTTAAGAAACCGAACTTTACTAAGTATTCAATTAAACACGAATGAGGAACGCAATTTCCCACTGCAAGGCAAAGTTTAAGTCTAAGCTACCCATGTAGGTTTTCCAAACACAGCTAGCTGTTTATATAACAGACCAGTAAACTATAATATCAGCGAGAAATTCTCACTGTAGGGTATCCGAGTGGCCTAAAGTTGCAAACTGGGCGATAGTCTGACACTTTGGCGAAGCTTCTTGTAAATTTAGCTCGTTGCCCCAACCCTAGATAGCATTTAGGTCAATATGCTGTGTTTAGGGTTGCCAACCGTTCTAAATGTGCTGAAACATACGGTTTTTTTATAGCAACCCTTATGAAGAACGGTATTTGCGTTGGATATGGAACACGTTCGATTGACATTTTGTTGTAGTAGTACAGGCAAATATTTGCAGCTTGTTCTACAATAATAATGCGGAATTATATAATTGAAGGAACGCGACTGCATACGGCTACGAATAATTGAAAGGCGGAATCTTTGTCTATTTTTTATATTGGACTAACTCAAACAGTGATGAAAAAGATGACATTTTTCGCACTCTTTATAATACAACAAAAGAAAATGGTGCCATTTCGAAGTTAATGGAGCTTCACTACAGTACAAATGCTTCCACATACATCCATACATTGGTATTTTAATAAAAAAAAAGTTCAAAGGCATGCGTGCAGTCTTTTTCTCATAAAGAAACCATGCCAAGGATACACATACAAGTCATACTGTAAAATAAAACACCTAAGTGACTCGCACACCGACCGTCCCGTACAAACTTGCGTCATGAACGGCCATATCTATTGATTGCGTAGACTTAGAGCATTGATTTTTTCACAGCTTTAACAGATTACAAATTTGAGTATATTGTTTAATTTCTGAACTGGATACCTTCAGGCGTTCCTGAGATAAAGGGTCTTAACAGACACAGACGGGCGGACAAAATAGTGATCCTATAAGGGTTCCTTTTTTTTCTTTTGAAGTCTGGAACCCTAAAATAGGTCGTACATGTATATAGCTCTTCTAAGAAATGCTTCTTCTATTCTAGTCTTCTGCCTGTTAGTGTACCATAAAACATTCCCTCACATGTAGTTACTATCTGCAAGCAAAAACTAGGCTAGAACCCACAACATATTTAGAATTGCTAATTGCAATGCAACTTTTCCACTTTCTCTGTCACGCGATTGAAATATTACCTTCTGTACTGCGAAGACGTTTTTATGACTGGTTAGGTAAATGCACTTAAGCTGTGTTAAAACTCGTGTAGCAGTTTTTTGATTATGTTTTTGGAAATAGAGTTTACTGTTTTGAGTTATGTTTTTGCAAAATGTGACGATTAACAAATTGCTGAGATTAAAGATTGATTTATGATAAAGATTAATGACGAAAATGTTTTCAATTTATTTAGATGAAAATGAGGACAGAGACGAAAAGTAATCTGGATCAGTACTATTTTGATTTAAAAAAAGAGCCAACTCTCAATATTTTTGATGCAAAATATTTGATACTGGCAAATCCGATTCTTTGTACCATAAAGAAAAAAAATAAGAACAGAAATGGTAGAACAACAAATCAGAAGATCCAATACCTCGCTAGTTCTGTTTTGTATCATAGTTTTTATTTCTTTTCCGGGACATTTCTGTAGGGGTCAGATTTTTACGTTTTCCTTGTTTCCCTCGTTCTTTAGGTTGCAGAGAGCATTCTTATGAGGCGTTGGCATTGCTGATACGCCGCCATTTGTTCCTTATTTACTGTTCAGATTGCGCCCCTCCACCTTCTATACAAGGCCTTTGATACAAGAAAAGAGGGGTAATGGAGTGTTTTTTTTACTTTGAGTCAAGGAAAAAGGTTGTGTATTAAATTATATTATTATTTCTTTGCCTACCTATAAGCGTTTATAATGTTATTTAAAAAGTTGCAAAATAAATACAAATTGATGACCTGGGATTTGGTTTCGGCGTATATGAGCTCGTTTTGGAAACGAATAAGAACGCGTATTCTAGAGCCTTTTGTTTATTAAGGAACTTATACGCGCGTTGACGCGCTTATAAAAATAGATTATGCGTGGGCGGCAAGAGCCGCGTGCCCGTTCAATTCGGGGGTTTTTTTTTGAAGCACGGAATGTGGTTCGGTTGTATGCGTACGCGCTTAAGCCGGAACGAGTTTAAACGCGCTTCTAAAATACGGTCGTCTGAAACCACTTTTAGATTAAAATTTAGAAAATATTGTAGATCTATTATTAGTTACAGCAAATGATACTTTTAATATAATCCAAATAATTACACTTCACAACACACGTCAAATAAGTAGATAATTTAAGTCACAGTCGCCATCATAAATCATTTTTATGTATTATTACGACAGAAGTAAATATAATTAATATGATACAACAAATATCATTAATCAGCCCTAAGCTTTTATTGAACAGAGAAGCTTTCTGAATATTTTTGTACCTTGTCGCCTGTCACAGTATAGTTTAGCACTCTGACGTTTTTCAACTAACTTATTCATGTTTAAAACGGCATTGGATTGCAGCTCTAAATTTAGCGTATTGGGAACAGTCTAGACAAACTAGGTCGTGCCTTGATTGCTACCTTAGAAACTATTTAGGCTTTCTTTTTAGTTCAAAGCTTTTTGCAGTTGTTTCTTTAGGACTTCCAATGATACTAATTAATATACCCTAGAAAACAGAAATTCACAAGATACCGTTTGTTTTTCTGTTTTCCAGGGTATTAAATTCGCAGAGGGGCCCGGCCGCGGGGTTGCAGGTTGTTCGAAAGAGATACCGCGGCCTCGGAACTCAAAGGAGAAAAGAAGGAACATGGATGGGTTTTAGCTAGTACAATTTTGACACTTCCTTCCACTCCGCCCATAGTCGGAGAGGCTATTTCAAGATTTCCCATCCGTTAAAAGGGTGTTAAATACATACAATGAGCTATTTGTTTATTTTAACTTGAAAACAAAATAAGTAGACAAATTATTGCTAACCATCCTGGATCTAGTACGTACGTATTTCAATAGTTTACCTGGTGTGTAGCCTCCAATAAAGTAGATTAACTTTTAGGTTTACTGTCTCTGATATCTTGTGGTAGCCAAATTGCTATATCATGCATTCCATACCAATTGAAATCCGTTCAAAATAATGAAACGCAATCTCAATAGCATTGAATAGAAGCGCTTTTATCTGTTGCACCATCAACAGGGAAATTCGCTTTTTCACTGAACTAGTTCAGGATTAGGCACTGTTAGCAAAACTAGACTATTGTATTTAAATGAAAAACCGTTTATGGTACCTATTTGTTTTTTTTCAGGGTAACGGGAAGTTTTACCTTTTATTAACTAACGTATTTATGAGATACTTGTATTACCATAAATTATTCTCGGGCTGGTATTCGTAAGGTTGTTTACAGTACCGCTAATAATACTTAATAAACATTTATGCATAGAACTGAGCTATTTTCAATCCAGACAAGGTAGTTACACAGCATCGACACATCACGCAGGGCTCATCGATTGTTGATACAAACGACTTGTCGCGTTCGTTCAGAGTGAAAGGAGGTTGATATGTACGCGTTGTCACGGCCCCGGCATTAAAGAGATATTGCGCGGCATAAATTTACCAGTCGGATCTCTGAATTAAGTGGGCTTTTATTTGTTGCGTCACGTGCCACGCTGAGGCCTCCAGATCCCACGCCTGTTTAGGCCGCCATAAACTTTTCAGGTTTCCGTTCTCGCTGAAAGGGGACTAATAATAACAAGAAACGTCCCGTTACAATCGGCGGCCGCTTACATTATGCCATGCGGATAAATAAAACACATTTTATGTTATCCAGTAGCGCAGTTTTTCTGCAGGCCTCCGGCGCTTTTCATTTGCCAGGAGCCACAAGGTAAAGGGTTCACACGTTCTCTGTGCCGTGGTTGCAATTTCCTTTTGTGGCGGTCATTCGTTAAATTTTCATCGGTCGGCAGGGTCAAGTGCGCACACACTGCCCGCTCGAACGCTTCATAATTTAATTCTAGCCGGACATTTGGAGCTCATAAATAACACAAACCAAACTAAATTTGCGCTATATTTATAATTCACGAAGCAGACTCAAAGCTCGGTTAATAGTTAATAATTGAATACGGTGTTTTGTTGATATTTTATTAATATTCACTGTATTCGAACAATTTAAACATCCCTTGTTTCAATAAATCACGTTTTCGTGGGAATGATAGGCAGGAAATTAATTGTGTCAAACGTTCGCTGCCAGTATATTGTCTACAAAATTGGTCTACTTGATTGGGTGTCACATTTTTGTTAAAAAAAAATGGCTATTGGTTTTATCCGCCAAAATTGTGAAACAAAAGTGTTTGAACGGTCGACTGCTGCGCTGCGTGTAGCGGGTTCGACTCCCACACAGAACAAATATTTGTATGACCCACATATAATTGTTTCAGGTCTGTCTGCTTGTGTCATCATCTGCCTAGCCTTTTCCCAACTATGTTGGGGTCGGCTTCCAGTCTAACCGGATGCAGCTGAATATCAGTATTTTACATGGAGCGACTGCCTATCTGAACTCCACAACCCAGTTAATACTGGGTAATACGATACCCCTTGGTAAGACTGGTTGTCAGACTTTCGGAACACTGACTACCTGTAACGACTGTCAAAGATCTACAAATGACAGCCGGGACCAATGGCTTAACGTGTTTTCCGAGGCACGGAGGAAACTCGGTATGTAACGGGTGGTCACCCATCCACAGACCAACCTAGGCAAGCGCGGCTTAACCTAAAGATCGACCCGAGCGGCTACTATTTATTTAGCCACGAGCTCCTCGTGTCTGTCTGCTTGTGTATGTGTGTTTATAAATGTTATAAATGTAATGTAATATATGTTTGTAAACGCATCCACGATACAGGATAAAATCCTAATGTGGGGCAATGTTTTGTTAAAAAAAAAACTTATTAGCCGACATAAAAAAAAAATAAACTAGTAGTCAACGATTGGTTATATTTCATATAAGACATAAATAAAATATTTCCAATCAAAGAACCAATATTGTAATACATAAGCACGTCGACACGTCACATTGTCATGAATGAAATACCCTATGAGGACGTATGTATAATTAACCAGTGCCTTCGGACTGACACGCTAGAGGGACGCTTCATGCAAATAACTTAAAGAATTCTCGGAAATACTAGCTCAGAGTTTTAGCGATTTACATTCACTGTGAGAGAGAACTTAATTAAAATATTCCATATTCACTCAACAACACTCACATCATGTCAAACAACTCATTCGCAATACAATTCGTAAAGTTAAATCCACAATACTTTATTTAACTTTCACCGAATCCTCTCGGTAATAAAAACAAAACTTACGTGTGTTGTGTTCGTACGGAACTTATTGTGTACAAGGGTTAACCCGACGGTGCAAAGGATTAAAATGAAATTACAGTATTAGGAAGCAGAGCGAGGGGTGCCGTTGATTGCTTCACCCGGTTCAAGTCGAGTCACGTTAGAGGTGTAATTTTGCAAAAAGGGGTGATTGTAAAGTAGTAGAATACGAGAAGAGTCCGTCTTGGCTGAGATCGCGGCTCGCGGACGCGAAGGAGCAACTAAATGAGTTAACTTTTCCCATTAATACTCACATTATTCCTATTAACTTCGTCGCCGTTCACAGTATGTACCTCCTTGAGAGCTGCTGCTAATTACAGGTGCTCCAATTAACGAGTTATATCGTTCGGTTGTAATCTCATCAGCGAAGTGAACTTGTTAAGCGATCTTTACAATTAAATAGATTTTAAGACCGTTTTAGAGGTGGAACTTTGTATGTACTTGGTTTTGTGTTAACGTAAGTTTAATTAATAAGATGATAGCTTTTACAGAGTTAGTTTTTGATACAGGTTACTTTAATTAAGAGTGTCTGTGTATTTAAGGATATAGTGATTATATTGTTAGAATCACGTGCTTAAGAAACGTGGAAACACTCATAGAGAAGAAAAAGAAGTTCATATCATGTTTACAAAATTATATCTAAGGTTGCTGTGATGAATTGTTATTATTTTAAAAGAGTAACTATAGAGTTTCTTGCCAGTTCTTCTCCATAGGAAACAACCAATCCGAACCGTGCACCTTTTCTCGACGTTTTATAAGTGCCCATGAAATAAAAATATTGAATAATTAAAAAAAAATACTGATGCTTCAGTTTTTCCCTACGTACTTAAATTTTTATTAAGTCTTAAGTCAGATTTAAGTTATGTTACCATCGTAACTATTTACGACACAAGCCTAAAAGCTGCTAAATAAATAAATAAATCAAATTTTAGATGTCCTTTCCTTTAAGTAAATATTCAACACACATTTTAATTATTTAAATTATATTATAACTTAGAATATTTTAGTCTAAACCCAGCTAGGGTCAGCAAAATATTCAGCTTGTTTTTGCACTTGTCCGCAGTCCGGTTGGGGCATAAAAGACACGTGAAATAACCTATGAATATTAATCATATGGACGAAAAAGGGCAAAAACATTATGCCTTTAGGCTTAATTATCGTGTTGCGTGTTTTTCGTTATTACAGTGAAACCACACCTTTATTATGGCTAGAGAAATGTTTAATGTTCACAAGGCTTAGATAATTGTTAGAGTAATGGACACTTGACAGAGGCGATTCCCACTTAGTGCTCGTTTTGAAATTGAGATAATTTGGGCTATTTATTCAGTAATTCATTATCGCTTCGACCTTGCCTAACTGTGTCAGGGCACTAGTTTTCTGCTATTTTAACCCACAGTTTGTACGGCATGCGGCAGACTTGTCCTGCCCAGTCCCATTTAAGTTAGGTTAGATAGGTTGAATTAGAACTAGAAGGAGGACTCGTTTATTTGTAAAAGTAGGAAGAAATGGAGGGAGACCTTTGCCTTGGAGTGGGACAGGGAGCAGGCTAGGAAAAAAAGACATTACTGGTTAAAATTACTTTCATGCACGCAGTACCTAATAAAATAAGCTCTGGCTTTTTTTTGGAGTAGGAAATCAAATAACTTCTCCCGCCCGGAGCGGGGGAGGGGTGTCAGACTTGTACTGACTAAAACCCACCCATGTTCCTTCTATTGCCCTTTACGTTCAAGAAGCTCTGGCTTTGCATTGGTTTTCGGCCTAAAGAAATCTTTTAGCTTAACCGCATGCAGCTGAATACCAGTGGTTTATATGGAGTAACTATCTATCAACAATCCAATTAGTACTACACCGATGGTAAGACTACCTACTAATATTAATAGACGGGCCTGTTGGTCTAGTGGTTAGTGGCCCTGACTGCTAAGCCGGAGGTCGTGGGTTCGATTCCCACTCAGGACAAACTTTGTGTGATGAGCATGATTGTTTGTTCTGTGTCTGGGTGTGATTTATCTATAATATGTATGTATTTATAAATTATATAAGTATGTACTATATGTCAGTTGTCTGGTTACCATAACACAAGCTCTGCTTAGCTTGGGATCAGATGACCGTGTGTGAGTTGTCTCAAGATATTTATTATTTATTATTAATAAACATAACATATTATTCAATCACAAAATTTAGGTCTACAGCTAAAACAAAATAGCGCATTACGTTCGTAGCCCCGCGTACTATAACCGACGGACAGTAGAAAATTCACGAAGAATACTGTTCTGAACAACCATACAACAGTCATATTAAATTATTAACCCCCACTCATATTCAAACAGCATATAAGCACCCCACAAAGTGCCACACCAAAGAGTTTCTCTATGAAAAATTTAAAATTCGAGGTAGCCCGAAGAACCACGAAAAGCCACGAAGACAGATGTTCAAGCACGTGTCTAGAGAATGCCACCGAGCTACTGAATTACTGACACAGAAAGGTAAAGTCACACTTTACGAGCCAGCCAGTATTCACCGTCGCTAAATAGCCACTGAACTCATAAAATCTTTCAGAAGTCGTCGGAACTATTTTATTCTTATTGTGTCTTTATCAGTACTGTAATATTTCTTTGCAGCTTATTAAACTGTTGGAACTGAATCGTTGAGAACTTTTTGTATTTTCTTTACTGTGGATAGTCTTTCTTTTGATTAGCGTTCTCTTGGCGTAAGATGTTCTATTTTATAAGGAATGTCTGATTAAACATGGATGTTCTTTTTCTTTTTTTGTGACTTTGTCTGTACCAACTATGTCTTTGTATTCTATCTTGTGTAAAATTTTAAAGATACGTGTTTTTTGTAGGTGGTGTGGTTCTTGTCAAAGATTTGTTTCTCATTTATTTTCTATTGAAATTCTTCTTTTATATTCTATTGAATAAATTACTTCACACGATTGCCAAGCTTAATTAAAATTCTCAGAGAGACTGTTGCTTATTTAACGCGGCGTATAAAAGTCGGGTAACAAAAAGATCCCTAGTGCATAGCACCACATTATCCCATTGTGTTGCGAACTCTTTTGATCTTTAACCCGGCACAGTAAGTGGTTTGAGCAGTGCCAAGGCCAGCTTAATTGAGCTCGCGTCACTCATAAGGCTGAGTGTAGATCAAAAGAAAGTAGAAAAGTAAGAATATTTGATTTGGAATCAAGTAAAAAATGCATAAATAGAAACTTCAGCTCACGCATACACAACGCCATCTACATTTTATGTTTCTTAGTATCAATAAATTATTGACAACACGATAGCAATGCGCCGGCGATATTTTAATTTGTCTTCTACAGAATAAATTCTCCTCGTAGCACTATAACTTCTCGCGTAGCTAATTGGCAATGTGCTACGACGTCGTAGCGGCGTAGCGTGCAATGTGTTAAAAGCGCATTCTTTGGAAAACGACACACGTCTGTTTTACATTTTATTAATGAAAAAAAGTGATAGTATTATTCTTTTGTTATTATAATCTTATATTGAAGTAAAAGATTTAGGTATTATTACTGTGATTTACTACATTTTGAGAAAAAAAAAGTATTTGAACATTTAAGCAAAACAAAAGACGATAGAGATGTCAAAAAATGATTGTTCTTATTCGTGTGCCCAAAGCCTCTTTTAGCTGGAGACCGGCCAAGACATAAGTCTGGTTCCAATACCAAGCTAGTTTTAAAATTGAACGGAGGTGCATCGACGTTATTCTCTTAAATACACATAGATACGGAGCTTGCACATTTACCTTTAATATTTTATTGAGTAACAGTTTTTGTATAAGAATATTTTTGCGCGAATTCGAATAAAAGTCGGGAAAAGTCGGTACTACGTATATTTTAATGCCATTTTATTCCTACAAGAACGTTTATTATTCCCAATATGTGGACTCTTAATTTATGTAGAATGGTACATGGTGATGATAAATATCAAAATGAGACTGAACATTTAAGTTGGATTACCAGCACTAATGGGAAATTTATGTAAAGCGTTGAGTTATAGAAAATTTCACTTACTACTTTTTAGTCATCACTATTAAAATATAATTTTATATACAGCCATAAGTCTAGTATAACGGTGCGGTTATCAAAATCTTATAGGGATACTAGCTGTGCCCAGCGGTTTCTCCCGCTGCTCAGCTAAAACAAATATAAAATAGACTAGATAAACGCGTTAAATTCGGGGTAACACAGTTCCCCTTTCCTGATTTGCAGGTACCTGCTACCTGTAGTTTTTGCCCTTGCGCCTTATTGATTGTAATAGCAATGCTAAGTTTTTCCTTTTCTTCCCTCTTTCTCCCACATTTCCCACTTTTTTAAAAATGTGTTTGTTTAAATGTCTCCAGAGTCCCAACTATCTCTGTACCAAAATTCATCTAAATCGGTTTAGCCATTAAGGCGTGAAGACGTAAGAAACAAACAAACTCACTTTCCCACTTTGGAATAGAATGTCAACTAAAATTGTGACACGAGATTTTTTTATAACATTATAATTATTTCAAATAAAAATACTTATAAAGTGTTAGCTCCAAGTTCCAATACAATAATACTCTTAATTCAAATTCTGAGCAGGTAATAAATCCTGAGTAGTTGACGTTATGTTATATTGCTTTTTATAAAACAATTTTCAATTTTAAAGCTTCGTATAGATATTTTAAAATTCTCGTCTGAAATCCAGTCTGCTTTAGGTCCATATGTCTCATGAATTATTCAGTCTGAGTCGCGGGTTGTCCCACCCGGTGACACATATATGTATGTTATGTACAAATAACACACCTTCGTATTAAGTACGAACGTATATGCTGAAAAGACTGCAAGCTGTCTTTTTTTTATTTACTTTAAGATGCCTCTCACGGCTAAATGGATGTCTTCAGATTGCCCTGGGGAATAAAACGGGAATTCCGTTTTTCAACAACTGTATTTTGAAGGTAAAACTGTTTTCTTTGATCAAGATATATAGGTAAACATGCAAAGGAATGTATTATTTGTTAACGTTTGTGTATCCATACAAATAAAACTTTTACATATGTTTCCTTTAAGTGTACCACTTAAAACTTACATGATGTAACTTAGTGTAACTTTTGAAATTCATAACTTTTGTTTTTCCATACATTTTGATCAGCTGATCGCGTCAGTTCCTATACTAAGTTAATTTTTTCCCGAATTTCAGTTAGTTTGAGGTTCTCTCCCTCAAACGCCTGGCCACCTACTTCGCCAGCATAACTGTTTTGTAGAAGGAGGTGACCGCTTCCCATTCTCTCTCGCTCCGGAATATGGACTAAGCCAGTACTGGACGTGAAATCTCGCCACCGCACCTCTACGACGACATAACGGTGCTCCGTCCAAGCTGGGTAGACCGCCAGTGTGCTCCACCGTATCCTTCGATGGTGATACCCGGGCGTGTCCTCCCGACCGATTATGTGCAGGAAGCTACCGAAATTTCCGTGTCTGGTGATCACCTGCGTCAAGCGGTAGGTGAGAACGCCGTAGCGCATCTCCAGCTACTCCTCAAACAGGGGACTTATCGCCACTATTGTGCCGTGCCTTGCACGGGCTTGCGATAGTCTGAGCGGTGATTTGCCGCGGCAGCGGATTTTCCCCCGGTGTAGTGCCTCCAGGCGCCACTCGCACAGGCACGCGAGGACTATCAACTCCACTCAAATCATGCCATTACATACTTTGGGTCATATTATATCTTGTACACTAATTTTAATTGTCCTGTTTAAAAATTAAAATATTGCCTGTGATATTTTAGATTCTGATGTACGCTTTGCGTCTCGGGACGGCAAAAAACCGTTTTTTGACAATATCTTATGTCTGCGGCTTTACCCGCAGTGTGTTTGCAAATGTGCCCCGGAATCATACTACCAGGATAGATAGTATCCTTTGTGTATTAATAATTTCTCTGTGTGCTAAATTTTATCCAAATGCGTGCTGAAGTTTTTGCGAGACATAGTAACAAACATTCAGACATACAAACATCCTCACAAACTCGTATTTATAATATTAGTAGGATTATTTCTACATTCCGATAAAAGAAAACACGCTATGATGGCGTGGAAATGAGGTTTTTTTGGCCAAAACGTGCGTATTATTTTCAACACTTTGCAGCGCTCGTACTCTAAAACCAGTAGGCCTACCATCAACTTTTAGTTAACCATTCACTTCCGATGTAATCCAGTATAAGTACCTAAACTAAATCGCGCAGATTCGTACCATGAAGTGCCTTTAGCTGACAGGAGTTTGAATCTCTCACGGACTGAATGAAAGATCGAAATTTGTCTGTGGTCCGCGGTGTGAGAAAAAGATGACGCTATACAGACGTTGCATAAGTCTGTCTCTTTTACTCGCACCATATGCGTTGCGTTTCAAAACTTAATCTGTATAAAAATTACAACAAAAACATTTTTAAATTACGTTTTCTAGCTTCAAATTATATACCATTACGCCATATTTAGTACTCATTAAATAATAGTAGTTTATATCATTATTTAATTAAAAAATATAAAAGGTTTGCTTAGTGTTGTTGTTAAAATAAATTGATTAAGACGAGTTAGGAACGCACCTCCACTTTTGTCAGATTTGACAGCAGTTTTGAAAGAACAATGGCCAAATTTGTATAGAAGCTGGATTTGACTTTTTTTTTCATGTCCTCATATAAACCATTTTTTCATGTCGATGTCCACAGACTAAGTAACCTGTCGATGACAAATGACGTTCTGTTATACGTAGTTGAACAAAACGTTGATCTTACATAATAATTTTTTATGACAAGAATCCGTAATAAAAATCAGTATATTAGTTGATTTAATGCCTGCACACTAATTGTATTCAATTGCAGTCAACAACTATTCTTCTAACTAAAATAAATACATAACTTTTTTTTTGTGGCTACTTAAAAAGATGTTTCTTGTGTATTTTAAGACCTTAAAAAATACCGGTATTTTTCATATACATATATGGCATGTTGGGACGCCATCATTTCGTAGTCTGGTACGAAACGACCATCCTTCTTTTAATTGTTGTGAGTTCTTTACTTAATTTTATTAGTATTATTTGAAGTTATATTAATAAGTAATACAAATAATGGCTGAAATACCTTGAATTACGTATATTATCACAATTTTTATAAAGTTATTAACAAAACGACTCATTTCACGCCAAGAAATAGCAATTTTTTTGAATTGGTTACTTTGACACATAAGCTATCCTTTTCAGGTTGATAGGTCACGTCATGGTATGAAAAATGAATGAACGAAAACAGTTTGCGAAGCAATTGTCGACTTGATTTGGCGTTGCCTAAACTGGATCGTATTAAGGATATTGTGGTATGAAATAGCAAAACAGTTTATTTTAGGTCATCAATTGAATCGCAATAACAGTTGATGGTAAGCCTCCTGGTATCGAAAATAAATAAGAAATCATGTTAGTTCTATGAGAGCCCCTTTAATATTTATTTATTCTGTTTTAAGTATTTGTTACTATTGCGGCAACAGAAATACATCATCTGTGAAAATAATTTAAACTGCCTATCTAACACAGTTTATGAGATACAGCATGGTGACAGATGGACAGCAGGGTCTTAGTAATAGAGTCCCTTTTTACTCTGGGTACGGAACCTAACAAAAAACATACATAAGTAATAGGAAATTTTCTACCAAATGACAGTGTAGTTGTAATTACAGAAGAAACCTTTGAAAGGATACGTGAGTTAGAAACCGCACCAGGTATCGATGTTGATGCACGATGGGGTAGCCAGCAAATCGTATTGATTGACACTCGCTTACATTTACATCTACTTTGTACGTAGTAATATCTGATATTTGTGTTCGAAGGAGGGGAGGAAATTGAGTTTTGGTTGGTTATCAGTTCAAGCGATCGAACTTCATTCAAATAATCACGCGTACCTAATTTTATCAAGTAACCTTTTGGTGTTCCGTCTAACCGCGATTGTAGACCCTATCTTTAGTGAAGTTAGGCTTAGATTTGCATACAAGGAGAAGTTTCAGTAGATCCAAAAATTCTTGGAAATATTTCTAATAGTTATTCTCACAAAAATTTCGGATAAGTTGATTGTGTTCATTGGAGAGGATAAATTTTAACTATAAATTTAACAATACCTAAAACATTTAGTTTTATTAGATAAAAACCATTACGTGGAATATACATTAATAGTGTCATTTCAATAAAACCATAGCTTTCAATAAATATGAAACCCCTACACTACAAAAATAATTACGTACAAACTTTCATCTTCATATTTTCAATTAAGTTACAAAAAATAACTTCTATGAGGCCCACTACTAAAATAAATACTGTGTAGCGATTCCATTTATTTTTGTGTTTCTGCTTATACACATCTCAATCGAAAATCGGAACACGGATAGTTTGTTCCGTTGACTGAAATAGTCGGGTCACAGCAACTGAAAATAGTTTTCAAACGTACTACGGTTTAGCTGAGTTCGTAACGGAGAAAAATATTTGTTAATTGCTGATCTGTTTAATTTGATTTATTCTAACGTATTCATTGTTTAACATTTTTATTTCTTGAAATTTAAGGACATCTTTTAAAAACAATGTTAAGAAAAGTTTGAAAATGTACGTATTTCAAATGGTACCTAGTACCTTAACAGGCATCAGAAAATATATGCTATACTATGATTTATGTATTTTTAAAGTTGCCGCAGTGTTTTGTCCTATATTTTTTATAGAAAAAAATACAGACAATATAAAAAAATTGATTTTTTGTCTACACTGTGCCTGTTGTTCAACTTCTTAGAATATGCAACGATCAACATGAAATTAATATCTATCGGCAGACAGTTTAATAATTGTATCTTTTGCAGAAATACTTATTTTTTAAAACATTTTTTGAGATAATTGTTTTTTTTTGCCCTAGTTTTAAAATTGGAATCACTGTCGTTCTAATATATTTGCAGCATTCATGCTGTGATGATTAATATATAGCAAAGCTGAAGACTACTTCTTACATATAAGTTTCGAAAAAACGATTCCATAACATTTTCTCATTTTTTTCATTTGAAATTTGAAGATTTTTATCCGTTAGAAACTCTTATCCCAAGTAAGTTTTTTACAAACACTTTTAACGTTTGTAAAATACTTATTCGCAAAATGAACATAATTTCTCTTATATCTTTTACGTTTTGCATGTAAATAAGTTCCTAGTTAGATGTCTTCTACCATAATCCGAGCCCATCTTTGAACAGAATAGGACCAGATACAGCATGCACTGTTTGGTTAGGCATTGTCACTGTCTTGAATAGGTCCCTAAGGCTATACACATGGCGTGTGTGAGTCGTTAGCGAAGGAGAGAATCCAACGCAATGCATAATCTTGCTCAACAACTAGTAGGTATTTATACATAGTATAAAACATCGTCGATTTTCATGTCGATCTCTGTGACATGTTTTTTCTTTTTTTTTGCGTACGGGAAGTCATTAAATAACTTACCCCGCTCTGGACGGAGCGAGGGGGAGTTTTAGACTTGTACTGACTAACCAAACAAACCATGTTCCTTCTTTTGTCCTTTATGTTCCGGGGCCGCGGCATCTCTTTCGAACAACCCGTAACACCGACAGGCTCTGTGATACGCTTAGCTTAGTTGTTATTTACTGCACAGTTTTTTTTTGCGATTGTGTCCTCATTCACATCATTCATTTTGTAACGTTTAATTGTCTTGAGTTTTTATAAAAAAGACGTAGAGAATAAACATTCTCATTTTTATTTTGTAACAATGATTTATACTGTTCTAAGCTATTTGTGAAACAAGAAATATGAAGAAACAAGAAAGTTGTTATCATTGCATCTCTCCAGGATACGATCGACGGAACAATATCCGCTCCGGAAGCATCTTTGTTCTATAAACAGGCGTAGGTATATACATCAAAAGGCGTATGCAAAATATTCGCTTTGCTCGATACCTTTTGTTACAGTTCTTTGATATAGGTTAGAAGTCGCTGCTGTTGCGATTGAGATGTAAGATAAGCAAGATGCCGAAAGTTTAATAATATAACTTAAAGCTTAGTTGTATGCTCGTCTTCATGAACAGTAAACGGTAGCAAAACTAATCATAATCTGCCTCTTTTGACGAACCGCGTGCAGCTGAATACCCGTATTTTACACGGAGCGACTGTTTATCTGACCTTCACAAACTGGATACTTGGCACGGAGGAAAATTGACAGGGATAGGTAGATCACCCATTCACGGACCAACGTTGGTAAGTGCAGCTTAACCTGCAAATCGGTGGCTGCTGGTTCACAAGCTCACCCATCTAGCTATAGCTAATGCCTAAATATTGTTGCTTTATTACAATTTCAACTCTGGACGCTCAGTCAAGCGTTGAGAATCCAGTAGAGTACTTTTATTCCGGAATTTATTTAAATCTAAAATAATATTACCTACAACCTCTTGTTCGCGGATTTGCTTGCGTGAACGTCGAAAGTTATCCCAAGGGATTATAGTACCAGGATTAAAAGTAGCCTATAATGCCTCCGTGACTTCATGCAAACCTTGAAGTTTTATCATAAAAGTCAATCCGTCCAAGGAATGGCGTTCTCCATTCAATCTTTTTTCGACGACACGGTTGGCGCAGTAGCTACGCGTTTGACTGCTACGCTACGTGTCATGGGTTCGATCCCCGCACGGAACAAATATTTGTATGACCTGCAGATATGTAGTTGTTTCGGGTCTGGCTGTTTGTGTATGTGTATATTTTGAATGTTTGTTAACGCACCCACATTACAGGTGGAATTCCTAGTATGAAGCAACGTTTTATAGAAAAAAAATCTTTTCCACCATATTTAACTGCCTTAGAGTCGAGTTTTGCAAAATGCCGTCTCAACAAAAGATAAAATTAAAAAAAAATATTTATGCTACCTATATTATCACTCTATACGAACGAGCATGAATAAAAATATTTCATATACTATTATCGAACAATAAGCCCGTACTATTGAGGGCCCCTAAATAGTGATAAATTGCCTATCACATACACATACCCTACCCGTTGTATCCAGTTAACCTAAACGGGCGGCCATTTTAGTCATAAATTATTAACGTACACACTTTTTAGTGCTATTACATTGTTCTTGTATGAATATTGATCCTCAATTTATTAAATATTTCCGATAACGGTTTGTTCAATTTCAAATTCAATTGGAACCTCGAACTTTTGTTCTCAATTCGAAAGTTGGCAATCATTCTTTTTAAGTCAATATTAACTGAGCCGAGTGTATTTTTTCCGTTTATTTTAACCATGTATGTACTCATGTACCTTGTAAAATATGTATTGTCAAGACCGCAGCGATGCATAAAGTAGACATTTTACAGCTTTTTTACTATGAGGCTGCGGGTGGTTATTTTTGGAGAAAACTCGCTTATTATGTATCATTTTCAGGAGTAGTAAACTTGAAACGGTTTATAAAAAACAGACTTGGGTGTAGTCGTATACAGTAAAAATATTGTAACAAGTATGTGGAAGTTCTGACAAGAATGCGAATCGTGCGAAAGATCTACTTCCAGAATTTTGTGAACGGGGGTTAAAAAAAAAACCAAGAAGAAACCATTTTCCTCAAACCATGACCAAATACAGGCTACGTTTTTTTAAGATCCAGAATGTCCACATTCTATTAGCTATATCAATGATGAGCAAATCAAAAATGTATTTGAGTTTAGATAAGTCATTATTCCTTGCAGAAATACCAACTACATTGAAAGCGTTAACCGTCGCGGCACGTAGGCTTTTTCTTCTTCTTCTTCACGCGTTTTATCTAGTAGATAATATAAAGTTGATTAAGCCCGTGTTCTAAACTCAAACTCAAAGCATTTATTTCAATTAGACCATTACAGGCACTTTTGAATGTCATAAAAAGAAAAATGATGCTGCTAAAGTCCCAGTCACAAGACATGATAACTTGCGAAAATACTGTACATTCTTCCATTCCAAAGCGGAGATCTCTATGGAGAAGAATGGGCAACAAACTCCATGGACACTCATGGAGTTTCTTTCCCATTTTTCTATCCATCCATATCTATCTTTTAAATCATAATATCTTTACAAAACCTAACCATAGCGATCATGAAACGAACGTCATATTGAATACAGAGTTGTAACGTTCATTTTTCTTAGCGGACTCAATCTCATGAAGAGTGTTCCAGTTTTTCTAATAAATTAACGAGTAATGATCGCGTATTTCCGCAACACTCGTGCATATTAGGACACTTACATTTTTCATCCCAAAGATATTGTATTTTAATTCAGATAATAGATATAAGATGATTTGCTTCTAAAGTAAATAAATGCTTAATTTTTTTTAAATCTTTTCACCCTCACTGTCAAATTCTACAACGAATGTAGGAGTACAGTGATCTCGTACGTACTAATTAGTAGGCGAACAACGACTGCCTAATTTTGCTTTTTTGTTATTGAAGCACAGACTTAGATTTCTAACAAGAACTAGATACTTATTGAACGTAAAGCCTTTTGATGTCCTGCCGGGGTTGCGAGTTGTTTGAAAGAGATACCGCGGCCTCGGAATACAAAGGGCACAAGAAGGAACATGAATGGGTTTTAGTCAGCAAAAGTCTGACATTTCCCCTGCTCCGACCAGAGCGGGGGGAATTTCATTTAATGATTTATTAACCGAAAAAAGCCTTTTGATGATCAATAGGAAAATGCTTTTCTGCTAATACTGTAAAGTTATGTACGAGTAGGTATTTATTATTTTAATGGGAAATGTGTGGAGTATATGTATTGCAAAGTGTGGGTGAACAATTTTTAAAAAAAATTATGTTGTTCTAAAATGTTGACCACAATGCGCCCTGTTTGAGAAGAGGCCTTTGCCTAGAAGTAGGACACTAATAGCCTGGTATAGTAGTAGTAACACTAGGAATTCCTCTTGAATCTTCGCGCGTTTTGCGTTTACAAACATTTAAACTCACTCACTCAAATAGCCATTCGATGGCAATCTAAATTAATTTAGTTTGCTCAAAATGTTGGCGACGAGTTTGGCACTTCCAGTACTATCATTGTTGCCAATGATGTCCGATGGATTGACAAACCAAGTTTTGATAAAAGTATCGATTTTTGTACCGTTACGACGGTACGATTGGTTCAGTGGCTAAGCAAAGGACTGCTAGCTGCTGCGTTGCGTGTCGCGGGTTCGATTTCCACACAGAATAAATATTTGTACAGTCTATACATAGTCGTTCCGAGTTTGGCTGATCGTGTATGTAAGTTGAAATTTTAATAAACGCACTTAAAAAAAAGAGAAATTCCTAATGTGGGGCAACGTTTTTAAAGGCAGCATCTTTTCTCTCTCTTGTCTCTATAAATAACGTATTCCATCATACATATAAACCAGATGAAACACGTGCCATAATAAACAAGGAACAACAAAGAATACATCATACTGTTATCTTGTAGTACAAACACATAAGTTACGAAAACCCACTCGCGAACAATAAAAAAACTTTGTATTATTACTGCATAAAACTAAGTCAAGAATACTTCGGTTTACAAATCAGCTGGCTGAATAAAGTTATTTTTAGTTAATTTCGGTATATTTTACTGCCTCTTTGGTTTAGTTTCTTCAAATGCTACTGGTGTGTGTGTCAGGCGGTGGGTTTTTCATTACGGGAGAAATTGCCGATTGGTGCCTGGTGCCAATCGGCCTGCCCCTATTACATTATTACGATTTCCTTTTTTATGTCATTTAAAACCAAAACAAAGTTTAAAATTAAAATTAGAAATTTTCAATAATAGGATTATAGATATCAAAATCAAATAAATCAAGTTCGGCTTGACTAACTTCAAGCTTGATAGAAGAGCGCCACTAGAAACCAAACGCGTTCTTGACTGTAAACCCTTTTCTTTTGCGGATGGGAAATCATTAAAATATTCACCCGCTCTGGGCGGAGCGGGGCGAATGTCAGACTTGTACTGATTAAAACCCACTCATGTTCCTTCTATTGCCTTTTACGTTCCGGGGCCGCGGTATCTCTTTCGAACAACCCGCAACCACTGTTAAATCCTTGAGTGAGTAAAACACAGTACACATCCATAGCGTCGGAAGGATAGTGCAGAGAATCCTATTAGTAAACCACAAAGTGTGCACCATATACCTTAGAAAACAGTACAAGGTGACGGTTCGTAGCTCTTTGGCTACGACGCTCGTAGCCGCGTAGGCCAACGTAGCTTGGCGTAGCAATCTTTTAAGGATAAAACCTTAGAATAGTTTGAATATATCCGGACATTGAGTCGTCGAATCAGGTTTTATTTTGATAAAATATTTCCATGATTTTATAGGCACTAATTTGCAATAATTTAAAAACGATTTCAATATTTAGAGTGTCTAACGCAACGTTGAACACAGTTATAGAAGGCTACTTTTATTGACAGACACTGACTCCCCACAGAATGCAATAAACATAAAACATGTTTGTATTAAAAAGTAGCTTTCGCCCGCGGCTTCGCTCGCGTTAAATTCGGTATAACACACCAAGCAGACCTGCAGTTTTTGCTCTTGCGCCTGATTGATTTGAAATAGCAACGCTAAGTTTTCCCTTTTCTTCCCTCGTTCTCCCTCATATCCCACTTTTTTTAATAAAAATTAGCCGATAATGTCCGTCTCCTGGTTCCCAACTATCTCTGTACCAAAATTCATCAAGATCGGTTAAGCCATTAAAGCGTGAAGAGGTAACAAACAAATTCACTTTCGCTTTTATAATATTAGTAAGGAAATAAGGATAACTTATAAACTACCCAAGTAAAATAAATAAAATTCATATAAATTTTAAATAAAGATTTAGAATAGAAAGAACAGAAGGGCTTATTTTTCGGGTGGGAAATAATCAAATAACTTCCCCCGCTCTGGGCGGAGCAGGGGGGCATGTCAGACTTTTACTGACTAAAACCCACCCATGTTCCTTCTATTGCCCTTTACGTTCCGGGGCCGCGGTATCTCTTTCGAACAACCCGCAACCCCGGCAGGCGGAGGCAAGCCCCTCTGCTTTGCTGACATCTCTTTGAAGCGCGCGTGAAACACTAACGCGCCGTTGACACGGCCTGTCGTCAATAGACGGACGGACGGTGAGCTACCCATTGCTCACCGTCCACAGGCCCGCATCTACGGTGGCCGGGAGTCGTCTCATGGCGCCCAGCGCCCGGGGCATCTCCCGCGGCGGCTGGGTTGGCTAGATATTCTCTCCCTCAAACGCCCGGCCACCTCCTTTGCTAGCATTACTGCTTCGCAGAAGGAGGTGACCGCTTCCCATTCCCTCTCGCTCCAGACCATGGCCTGAACCAGGGCCGGACGCGAGAGATCGCCGCCGCCAATCGCTTCCACGAGGGCACGGCGGTGCTCCGCCCAAGCTGGGCAGACCGCCACTGTATGCTCCACCGTGTCCTCCAGGCGATCGTCACAATGGTGACACCCGGGCGTTTCCTCCCGCCCGATTATGTGCAGGAACCTCCCGAGAACAGAAGGGCTTAGCCTTGTATTGGTTGAAATTATGAACTATAATATAATTTTAAAGTATTTTATCTTCTTTCATTTACAAAAATACACAACTCACATCACAGTACTTATTGAACCAGACCTTTATGTAGGCGAGGCAATCTGCGATTGATTTGTTAAAAGTACTGGTTACCAATATTATTATTCACACCTAAGCATAAACACACGCTAACAAACTCACTTTCGCTTTTATAATATTAGTTAAGTGATTCATCTTTTTATTCATTTGTTACACTTATAAATACATTTTTAAATATTTCTTTAAAAAAAAAAAGAAAAACATTTAAAAATATAAAAATTGGTCTCCGCCGGTATCGGGAGCAGGGTCCAAGCTACCGGTGGTTTGGGCTCCAGAGACAGGAACCTCCTCACAATGCGGGCCGTATCGAGGAGTACTGCCTTCTGAATCAGGCCCTTAATCCAACCGCCTAAGGAGAGCTTCGAGAGATGGTCGTCGATGCTTTTGGCCATCAGGCCATTGGCCGTAACTACAATCGGCACAATGACAGCCGAGCTTACATATCGACAACCTAGTGTGCCAAGTCAAGATATTTGAGTTGCTAACGTTAAAGTTGTTAAAGTTATTGTTAACTCCAAAAACGGCCGAAGACACTCGTTTAGGGTCTGTCTTAAACGGAAATGTATCTGCTTTTTATGCCATTTTTTTATAATTCTGTATTTGAGAATACAGCAATTAATATTATTTCTTTGAATCAGTTTTTGACATGAAATATGAATTTAAATGAATGATAATATATATTTATGTTAATTTAGAACAGCCTGCACCAATAAGATTGCAAATACGACCGAAAATAATACATTTTAATAATAGCAGTTAAATTTAAATGGCGATAAAAGTTATATTTGTAATTATTTAGTAATGTATGGCTAGACCTAAACACACAATCTAATGATAAACAATCCGTCATCATGTGAACATTATGATGAAAATTGTATTGCTTAACAAGTTTCGGCAGTTATTGATTAATGGTTTATGGGCACGCAACAATTTAGGCAGGTGCTGTGATGTCGGTAAATTGATAATTTAGTATGGCAGGTTGCCTTGGAGCGTATGAGTTTGAACCGCGGTGCAACCAGAGATATATTGCGGGATAAACCGGGGCTCCACCATGTTACGAGATTACCGGTTCGACGTATGGGGACGTTTCAAATGCTCAATACGGACTCCAATTGAAAATGATGGACTTTCTTGCCGTCGGATAAAATTGGTAATTCCGTCCATTTGGAGCTGATTCCGTTCTATTAAGTTAATGGATTAGATTCAGTTTGTAGTCTACGAGTTTTATGGATGTGCCTATATTGGATACAAATTGATTTTAAGAATGTTTTTTTCTTATTTTCGCAAGTATACGGTAGGTGTTTACTGTTTATTTTCTCGCTTTTGTTCATATAAATGTCACGAAAGATAAGTAACAAAATATATAAATGTAATAAATATAATTGGAAAAAATCTAGTATCCACCTCGTCCAATCCTTACTTAACATTATAAAAGCGAAAGTGAGTTTGTTTGTTATGTCTTCACGCCTAAATGGCTAATCCGATTTTGATGAATTTTGGTACAGAGATAAAAATATTAGCCTATGTACGTCTCCAGGGTCGCAACCCTTAAGACGGATATAGGCTAATATTTTTTTGAAAAATGAGGGAGAAAGAGGGAAGGAAACTTAGCTTTGCTTTTACAATAAGTAAGGCGCAAGGGCAAAAACTACAGGTATAAGGTACCTGCAAATCAGGAAAGGGGAACTGTGTTACCCCGAAAATAACGCGAGCGAAGCCGCGGGCAAAAGCTAGTTATTATAATAAGCTTTCTAGGGTTCCGTACCCCAAAAAAAATACGTAACCCATAAGGATCACTTCATTGTTTATCTGTCTGTCTGTCAAGACCATTTATCTTGGAAACGCGTGGAGGTATAGATTTGAAATTAAAACCGTGTACTCCAATCACCACAGATTTGAGTATATGGCCTACAAAAACCAACCCTATAAGTCTACGCAGTCAAAAAATATGGTTGATTATGTTGCAAGTTTGTACGGAACCCTTGGTGTGCGAGTCCGACTCGCACTTGGCTGTTTTTTCTATTATCTGTCAATGCTGAGTTCTAATCGTTGTTCATACAAAGTAGTATATTGGTATCGTAATGGCGTTTTCAAAGTGATGGAAATGCATACCTGTAAAAAAATGGGACGCGTTTTCTCAGCAGGGGACAGTTTTTTTTTTTTGTAAATTATTGTGTTGTGTTAGGAGTTTAGGCAAGAGCATGAAGCGATAAATAAAAATAAGCAACACCTAACTAAGCTTCGTTAACATTTAAACAGCAAAATGTTTACCGGGTGCACGCTGTAATTTGAATGTTTATTTAGGTATAGATAGATTTAGATATGTTTATTTAGAAATACGGTGTGGTATACGCTGGCCAAGTGCACCGCTTGGGATGAGCCGCGCAACGCCCTCATGACTGAGGTAGGAGGAGACCTGTCGCTCTCGACTGTCGTTCGAGTCCTGGGACGCAGTGGAGTCCTTCTGCTAAACCGTCATGTCACAGAAGGAAGCTGCGGAAAGAGAAACTTAGGTGACCAGCTCCCATGCATCCCGCAGCAGACCACACTGGGCGTCGGCAGAGGGCTGACAACGCCCTCTTCTAGCACCCATAAACAGGTCTAGGGGTGACGTCGTGACACGGTGTTCTACGCGCACCTTTCATACACGTAGTGGGGAATGTTTGACACCTCACTCCCCGCCGGGACGAGGCAGGTTAAACGGGCCGGCACTAGTGGGGGCAGCGGAAGTCAGATTTAAGCCCGTTGCCCCCCGCCGCTAGTGTGCGAGGTAACACCGGTGAGGTTTTAGTCAGTACGAGTCTGACAGACCTCTATCTCCAGGGCGAGGGACATCCATGAGGATTTGACATCGACAAAAAAAGGTAGTCATCTCATAATTAGCTACAAAACATAAGACCCTGACCCGATTTGAAATGCAACTTTATTATATATTCAAATAGCTTTATTATTACTACTGGCATGGTATTCAAGATGATAAATATAAGGTTTATTTAAATGAGGACGTACACGAACGGAAAGTCCTATGAAAAGAGCCTTGTACTACATAGATACAACAATATGTCAAGGATAACGGATAAGGAGAATATCTTACTTACCTACACATGCAAAAGACAAAAATAAAAGAAAGACGTACGCGATCCAGGATATCACAGGTAAGTAATTCTAGAAAGAAAATAGCTATTCCTAGTTGCATTGCATACGCAATTTATTTTACACATATTCAAGCATCTCAGAATACTGAACACCGTTATAACAAAACTTGAATCAAGTCACCGGGGAATCTCTTCGTATATAGAAAAGACGTAAAAATTCACACCCACACCGTTAAATCCATGCATAAAATATTAAAAGATTTCTACCACAAAGTTCAAGAAAATTTCAAATAAAAAGTAAAATTCATTTTAAAAGTAGCCCAGGCCCTGCCCGCGGCTACGAATCGGGCCGCGAACCAGGTCGTTACTCTTTGCCTCAAAGAGGTCGATACAAAAAGCCTCTCACAGGAACCTATTCATTTTGTTTCTCTATTATTAAGTTTTCTGGAATTCAAAAGTAGCAAGAAACTTTTTAATGACATACCATACTTCGGTCCTTTTTGTAACAGTTTTCAGAGCCTATACAAATAGCTTTATTACGAAATGAATAATTTGAAAATAAATTCATTAATCATGCACAATAACCACGATCCAATTAAAATTAGAATGGTATAGCTATTCAATTATTAAATTGATAATAATAAAACAGAGCGCTGAGCTGTCGTATCATAATGTATCAAATGAATGGAAAACTTACGGATCTAATACATAATCAATTACCTACTGCTAGAATATTTCCACAAATTTTTATCGTATCACCAAACATTTACAGATATTATTGTCTAGGATTTATATATTTTGTTAAGTTTTTATATAGTTGTAAGTCAACCATAGTGTAATAAATAAATATAAGCTATTTAACGCATAATGTCTGCGTATTACTTGCAAACAAGTTGACAATAGCGAGGCACATTCCTCTTCGTCGCGCCGAGGTTGCCACTGAGATGAGACACGGGAACTTAGAGAGTAATTCATGGTCTGCGGTTTCAATGAATAGCTGCACCTCCAGAGTGGTTTCCCTAATACATTGTACCGCGATCTATATAGGCCCTGAGATATTCACAATGAAAAACGTGGTGCGAACGTCGTGTTTATTTAACAAGGTTGGGCGTAGGCCTACGTAATTTATTAGCACAGATAAATTTTAGCTCTAAACGCCGGCGAGTGGGCGCAAAACATATTGCCGCTATTGACGATAACGAAGTGAAAGCTCTTATGTATTGAAACGGGTTTTATCAAATCCGTGTAAGTTTGTTACTGAAGTCTCATCTGGACAAAGTTTGTTGCAGTGTTACAAGCTATTCCGGGTTGACTTGGGAATTTGTAAACGTCGTTTTCTCAGAAAGTTATTGAACATAGCCTTTTCTGTTTGATTTTTGGAGCTAGACGAAAACAATTAATAATACCAACTGGACAACGTATCAACTGACTCTTCAAGGCGTATTGTTCATTCGCATATGTGACATCATTTTAACAGAAATACTTTAGCAAATTGTCATAAACTTCTTCTATCTAGCGCATAATCATCTTAATCTAGCGTCTTTTGGTCATCCTTACTAATATTATAAAAGCGAGTTTGTTTGTTTGTTACGTCTTCACGCCTAAATGGTCAAACCGATTTTGATGAATTTTGGTACAGAGATAGTTGGAACCCTGGAGACGGATATCAAGGAGGAGGCAGAAGGAAGAAAAGGGGAGATTTTTATTTTCGATCATCACGCGGGTTAAAGTTAGCATTAGCCCAAAGTAAATATGCCACGCTTACGAAGTCGCGGGCGGAAACTAGTATATTATATTTCGGGATGTATCTAGCGACCTACATCTAAAGTTTGTCAATTTTCTGCCACTGAAATGGATCGATTGGGATTTTCTTGCCCAAACGTTACAAAATAGACAACAAGTCCTAATAAAAACGTCACGATTAAGAAAACTTCGCACGAATCCAACAAATTCACACGTGTTACATTGTATGCCGTCAACTTTCAGTGTACAAGCGGCACTCAGTGTCGTACGAGGGAAATTACTTGAGCGCTCCAACATTTTAAGGTATTTTAAAGCTCCCTTGAAACGTGTTATGTAACCGTTCGGAATGACAGCATTACTTTTACTTTATAATTTTCCCGTGTCGTACATAATACATATATGTCGGCGCTGAGAAGACAAACACAGCTGCAACGGCGCACGTGCGTCGTGCACGTGCGTCGTGCACGTGCGCAATGTGACATCATCGTACCACTCCATGAGTCAGGCGAGGTGGGGGACGAGTAATATAAGGCGGCGCGCTAGCGGGCACAAGTCAGTTTTACCGAAGCAGTCGCAGTGTCAACACCTCGGAATTGTGATGCGGATCACACCTGAGTCATAAATACAATTTATTGTGAAAGTTTATTAGTGAAACGATTAGTTGATTGTAATTTTGTATTAATAAATCAGTTATCAACAATATACTGAGGTTTTTGATACAACATGTCCGAGAATCGGTCAAGGTCCTGCCCGGATGACCTCATGAGGCCACTTGCCTTCACCAAGTCCTGGCTCCAGCCGAAATCAGAAGCGGGATGGACCTCGGAGCTTCCTCGGCTCCGAGTACTCACATGGAGGAGGGTACCGGTGCCTTTGGCGACAACCGGGCCCCTGTCTGGAGACGGGTCATTGATGGTGACAAGGACGGGGATGCTGTGGGGGCCATGATTGGCTGCGTCAACGATGAGTTCCTTAGATTGCGTTTGTTGTCTGGTTAATGTTCCTCAGTTCCCGAATTGGTTTCGGTGGCGGCTGCAGTCGAACAACGAGAGCTTCGACGGGATGAAACCCCTGCAAAGCGACCGGGATTGAGAAGCATGGGAGACGGTCATATGCTTTGTTTTGGGTGTAGGAAGCAGGACATCTTCTTTTTCTTCATGTGGACTCCGCTTCTTGGAGGGGGGTCCGGTTTCCACACCTAGTCCTTGCAATGGACCATTGTGCGTATGCCATGCACCTGATGGCCGCTACTCTACGCATACTCTAGCCAGCCCACCTCCTTCCAGAAGCAGATGGGTTCTTGAGGGCGTCCGCAAGTGACCCTAGTATATCCAGTGTCACTTTCCGGATTTCAGTGATTCCTGTACATTCGAAAAGGTGTGTTCCTTCAGCCAGCTGCGTATCTGGCTGAAAGGGATGGGTTCAATTGGCTCCGGTCCTAGTGCTGGAGAGATGGACGCCCGTCTGACGAGTTCATTCGCTGCGTCGTTGCCTAGGGAGCCACTGTGTCCTTTGATCCATTGTAAGGTTAATGTATTGCGGTTGTGTGCGGTCATTCGTTCTAGTAGGTTGTGGCATTCGTATATTAGAGCTGTGTTGAAGCAGCTATTGTTTAGGGACTGAAGAACAGAGGCACTGTCGGAGAGTATTCGGTTGTTGGTGTCCGCGACTCCTCTGGCCTCGATGGCTACGACGGCCTGAATAATGCCCATACATTCAGCCTGGTAGACTGTGTTGAGCGTTCCGAGTGGTTTAGAAATTTTAATGTTTAGGTCGTAGGAGAAGACCCCAACCCTTGTTCCCGTTCTGGTTTTCGAGCCATCTGTATTATATTCTCAGTTTGTTTGATCCCGTGTATTCTCATGGTTCCTCCGTGAGCTGTATGTCGTAATGTTTTTGGAGGCAATGTATCTTGGTGGTCTTATCGGTCGGTGCTGCTTACAGAGGTTGCCTTTAGACGGCTCCTGCTTTGATTTTGGTGTGCTTTATCCTGGAGTCATTACTCAGTGTGCCAGAGACTTCTAGTCTGAAGCCGCAAGAGCCGCTTCCTCCTGTACCGTGAGATGTAGGGGCGAGAGCCCTAGCATTGTTTGTAGGGCTGCTGTTGGTGCGGTTTCCCATGCTACTGGTGATCGCTACACGGGCAAGGCGTTGCAGTTTTTCTAGGTCTTTTTGGGTCGTGCTCAGTTCTGTTCTGGGCCATCATCATCAGCCGTATGTTATTATGGGTCTGATGACTGTGGGGTACAGCCTGTGCATAATTTTGGGGCTTATACCCCAATTCCTGCCGAGTAGTCTTTTGTACTGCTATAGGGATATGCTAGCTTTGGTGGTGATATAGTCCGTGTGTTGCCCAATTTAGTTGTTTGTCCAGATAAACGACCAGGTACTTGGTTTCAGTTGCTAGGCTTAGCGTGGTGCCGAAGAAAATCGGCAGCTGTAGTGTTGTCAGTTTCCTCTTCTAGTAAAAAGGACTAGTTCGGTTTTGGAGGGGTTTACGGTTAGCTCGTATTCTTCGTACCATTTTTCCATTATTCTTAGGGCTTGGCGCATCAGGTAGCGATGTCGTCGGCGTAGCCTATGGTGTAAAAGCCTTCGGCGTTTAGGCATCGGATTAGGCTATCCGCTATTAGGTTCCATAGTAGGGGCGAGAGGACGCCCCTTAGAGGGCAGCCCTTCGCTACAATGGCTCTTGTGGTCTCATTTATTGTGACTAAGCCAGGACATGTACGGGCACATTGTGGCAGGGGCGGTGGGAGGACGCGGTCGGGCGGTCTTGGGCCGTTGGTTCCAGCGAGTCCTTGAGCCGCGCAGAGCGTCCGGAGCCCGGGGGTAATTGCTGTGGCGGGACTGGACATGTTGAGTCGTCCTGCTTCGGGAGGATGGCAGATGAGGCTGAGAGGGTTAATTTGGCCGAGGAGCGGGAGGAGGTATTAACGCCAGTAGCTTTGCAGCATTCTGTGATGTTGGTACAGCAAGTCAGTAATGCCAGCGGTACGCTGATGAATTCTGGTGAGTCGTATCCATTTTTATTACGATTCTGGTGCCGAATGCTCTCTCATCAAAGATTATGTTAAAATTATGTTGACAGCTGTAAAGACTAGTCGTGACGGCTCTTGGCAGGAACCATTGGGAGAGGTTCAGTTGGCCATTTACTCCACTATTAATAGGGTGACTGAATCTGGCCCTTTTGAGTTAATGATCGTAGGGTAGCACGTCCTCTTGGCGTAGTGACCGTTGATAATGACGTGACTGACGTTAATTTAGATGAGATGAGAGGGCATGCGACACAGAATTTTACAAAAAAAAAAAAAATGCTAATTACGATAAAAACGATTTCATAAAAATAAGGTTCACGTTTCTAAATTAGTTGTTAATGATTATTTTAATTAAATTGAGGGAAAAGACTCCAACAAAATTAGTTCCTAAATTCAAAGGCCCATTCGAGATCATTGAAGTGTTAGACGGGGATAGATACCGACTAAAGGCGCTTGACTCTAAGCAAATATACAAATACCTTCATGATCGTGTGAGGGAGATCCCCGATCACAAAGTTTCTCGAGAATTAGATTTGAGTATGCGTTGCTTATGAACTATGATAAAAAGTAATAAAATTGTTAGATACTTTGTTTTGTAACTTGTTGATCGGATTTCTTTTCAATGAATTATGTGGAGCAGGGAGTACTGTGACAGGGCATAGTAAAACCATTAAAGTTGATAACTATACCCAGATACCTTTTGTTTTTATTGGCAGGAAAGCCGAGCTAGATTACTCTTTGAGCATATTTTGTCCACAGGAACTACATCCGAGGACGGGTGCTAGTCAGGGATGGCCGTGTCGTGGATTGATGGCACAATGCAAACAGCGCCATCTAAGAATTCGTCTTCGCGCGCGCGCTTGGACACGCTCGTAGAAGGGGTGCAGCTAACTAGTAACTAGCGGAACAACCGAGTGTAGACAGACTACACCGTCCAACTCTGTCAGTCTTGGCAGTCTTATTGCTAACTTCGACTCAACTTCTGGAGGAAAGTCTACAGTAGTAAAGGTAAAAAACTTCATTACTCCATAACTGTTCTAAAAGTATTGCATAACTTGTTCATAATATAACTTAAGGACAGTTGCCTCCTTATTTTTGCAATATATATTGGACGTAAGTTGAGGACAGGGGCCTCCTTACTTTGCGATATGTATTAAACGTAAGTTGAGGACAGGGGCCTCCTTACTTTGTGATATATACTGGACGTAAGTTGAGGACAGGGGCCTCCTTATGGTTGCAGTATGTGTGTTGAGCGTAAGTTGAGGACAGGGGCCTCCTTACTTTGTGGTATATACTGGACGTAAGTTGAGGACAGGGGCCTCCTTATGGTTGCAGTATGTGTGTTGAGTGTAAGTTGAGGACAGGGGCCTCCTTACTTTGTGGTATGTACTGGACGTAAGTTGAGGACAGGGGCCTCCTTATGTTTGCAAGTATGCTTTATCCGTAAGTTGAGGACAGGGGCCTCCTTACTTCCCAATGTGTATCGTATGTGAGATGAGGACGGGAGCCTCCTTACGTTTGTAATATGTGACATAGTTGAACCTTGATATTCTGCGCAGTTTTTCTTTGTTTAAGGTCGAGGGCGACCTTTGTGCAGAATGGCCGTGTCGGCGCTGAGAAGACAAACACAGCTGCAACGGCGCACGTGCGTCGTGCACGTGCGTCGTGCACGTGCGCAATGTGACATCATCGTACCACTCCATGAGTCAGGCGAGGTGGGGGACGAGTAATATAAGGCGGCGCGCTAGCGGGCACAAGTCAGTTTTACCGAAGCAGTCGCAGTGTCAACACCTCGGAATTGTGATGCGGATCACACCTGAGTCATAAATACAATTTATTGTGAAAGTTTATTAGTGAAACGATTAGTTGATTGTAATTTTGTATTAATAAATCAGTTATCAACAATATACTGAGGTTTTTGATACAACATGTCCGAGAATCGGTCAAGGTCCTGCCCGGATGACCTCATGAGGCCACTTGCCTTCACCAAGTCCTGGCTCCAGCCGAAATATACGTAAGTACTTACTACTTAAGTAAATTCATATTCCTTTTATTATATCTCGAAAGTTTATATGTTATTGTTTCGTTGAAGAGGTACCACGATGTATTTCAAATGCTAATTGTGAGATTAACCAACTTTATTTCGGCTGATTCAAATCTGTGGTTGTACAAACCCATGGAATATTTTCCACACTAAATGTTGCGATTTACTTAACAATTAACGATAATGCATGCAATTTTGCGTCTGATATTTATTCCAATGGATTTGTTTTAGCAAGAATAAATTCAACGGGCACGTTGCACGTTGTGATTGCATAAATGTTTAGTTAGTTTGGGAGGTAGGTACTTATCGTGTCTGTTAGGCTGGTAGTCCGAGAGACAGTGTACAATCACGGGCAAAATCATCACTTACCAAATACCAAAAGAGATTTTCTCGTAAAAAGGCTACTATTTTGAGATGAGGCTTATTTCGTAAGGCTTTCAAAATACTTTGCTCATTAAACTGTAAATATATACAGAATAAGGAAATCGCTTTTGAATGTTGGTTAGAGTTTACATATTTTGCTCGCGACTGTTTCACCTGCGCAATGTGGATACGCTTTGTTGTAACTACATTTCTCGCTGATTGACATCTAATTAACCGCCGCGTTTACATCCCTAGGGGTACGTGCGTCATTATGTACTAGACTATTCTCAATTACATTACTAACATGAACACAGCTTCAGTACTGAGATCAAAGCCATACGATATTTAGATCCATTCACGATTACATGTTATGATCAGTTAAGATAAAAAATGTAATTTCCTCGTTCACGTTGGCAACTCATGTTTTTATACAACGTTTTTATCAAAATAAATCAAATCAACTGTTATACGTACTTATACATTATTCCATTTACACATTCTTTACTTATATTACGTCGGTCGTACGGTACCCTAAAACCACATACTTCATTAAAATAACTTAGGTATTAAAAAATTCAGCAAAAATTGGGATGAAAGCTGTGAATGTAATAGGATGGGAACTCTGTGTGTAAAGGGACCCTTTTAAACGAAAGTGAAGCATGCGAAAACGTAATTAAGAACAGTGGGTTAATTCCCCTTTCACGTGCCTATATGAATTAGCAGGGTTACGGAGCTGTATTGGATCCACGCATCCCTCCCGGACAATCTGAAACTATGCAATATTAAAGGATAATAGGTAATTATAACGCGACAATGTGATGCCATTAAAATTTCATGCGTCATTGATTTTGTTGCGAAAACTTGTTCGGAGGGACGCACCCTTGTGTATTCGACGGACATGCGATATCGGGAAAGTTTCGGGATTTCGGGAAAAAGATAACTAGCGTGTTCAATTTATTACCAAGTTCAAAAGATAAATAAAAAGGTTATTAGGATCAGAACATGTTTATTATAAAGTGAGTTATGATGGAATGTGAAATTAAACGCGAAGTTTATCTATATTGTTTCAATCTAAGTTATTATTGGGTATTCCTGATTTTCCTTCTTGTTAGAAAAAAATGTGTGGTTTCATCTTTTAGTAAGTGAGCACTGCGGATATATAAATTGCCATTTTTTGAATGGGAAATCGTCAAATGAAACCTTGCGCTCTGGGCGGAGTGAAGGCTCCCTTTTGCCATTTGTGTTCCGGAGCTACGGTATCCATTTCGAACCAAACCGTAGGTCAGGCAGGTAGAGGCCCTGACCGGACCCTGCCATCATTTCATGCTCTTGGAAAAGTCATCATCATCGGTCACTTTGCTTCGAGCCGTCGACGCGGCGTGTC
Source organism: Ochropleura plecta (assembly GCA_905475445.1). NCBI lineage: Eukaryota > Metazoa > Arthropoda > Insecta > Lepidoptera > Noctuidae > Ochropleura > Ochropleura plecta. The sequence goes on along the minus strand of FR997731.1, from coordinate 9,981,158 downwards.
TTCTCTACACGGATGGACGACGTCCACAGGCCGACCGCTTACTTTAGTCAAGAGTCATCAGGTGGTTCTCGATGCCTGGAGCGTCTCCCACGGCATGTGGGACGGTTTGAGTTTCTATGCGCAAGGCCTGCCAACCAGGGGTGCAAAGTCAGAAAACCTCCACGTGTGCCTAGTGGCTGCTGCTCTCCTCGATCCGTTGAGTGGAAGCAGCAGTTGCTGGGCCGGTGCACCCTGGGCGCGGACAGTGGCATTCCCCGAGTAATGGGAAGAAATTCCTATCCCTTGGGGAAGATCACTGTCCGTGGCGAATATTCTGACGTGGGAGGGGTCCAACCCGGACCACCGGTGCGTTGTTCCGCGTGACCCTCTGATAAGCAGAGGGCACAGCGGAGGAGCAAGGGCGGGCTCGATGTGCACTCACCCTGCCTCGAGCAGACAGAGGAGGCACTCCTTCTCTGTCCCCGTCGATCTCGTAACCCCAAACCGGAGTGTCGTGGATCACGTCTCGCGGCTTCGATTGGGACCGAGGGTCTTGGCTTAATCGCCCGGACCGCGAGGTAGAAAACCTCTATAAAAAGTCACCCCGAATCTCAAGCGGCGGCGCACCGCGAGGAGATGAATGGCTGACGGGTGTTCCGTTGGAACCTTCAGTCGTTAGTGCGTCCCCCGCCAGAGTACCAGCCGACCCTCTGGCGGGTTATAACTTCAGGCTTGTCTGGGGACAGGGGGTACCCCCAGAAAGGACAACACACTTCCCCCATACTCGTGGGAACAAAAATGGAAAATTTTAAAAAACCCAACGACGATGAAAGGGAGATTGACGAAGATAGGGAGCAAGAGGATGCGGGATGCGAGTCCGACACCGCATCGAGTGTGGAGAGCGCGGGAAGCTCAGGGAGCTCCCGCCGCGAGAGGGCTGGGGCTGCTAGGAGGGGGAACGGAAAGTTCTTCCTCAAGCGGCCCAGGCAGGTAGTCGACCAGGGGTCCACTACAGAAGGGGAGCTTGCTTCGGCTAGGAAGATCCCCACCAGCAAGCGCGGTGGAGTGCGTGAGCGCGGTGGAGTGCGTGGCCGTGGCCGAGGCAAGGGCGAGGACCCTCTGACCCAGAAGGCTGGTGAGGCTGGGGGGCCCCCGGTCGATACCGACCCTGAGGAGGTCTCCGCGAGCGTGGAGGCAAGTGCAGATGGCGGCTCCAACCAGGAGCGTAAGGCCAGATTTGCGGAGGCAGTGGAGGCCGCGGTCAAGGACGTGGCCTATAAAATAAAGAAGGCCTCCAAATTTAAGGCCGTGGGTGGCCCGCCCTTGGCAAGTAGGGGTCCGGGCACGGCAAGTGGAGCCACGGGGACGGCAAGCGGGGGCCCAGGGACAGCAAAAAGGGGCCCGGGGTCGGCATCGTACTCGGCCGTTGCCGCAGGACCGAAACAGTCAGCCCGGCCCAGTAGCAGCACTCCGACGGCCCCTGCACAGCAGACCCCGGCAAAAACCGCGTCGGCCCCTGCAAAGCCGGCTCCGGTGAAGCCTGCGTCGGTCCCGGCGAGACTGGTTCCGGCAAATTCGGCGCCGGCCTCGGCAAATCCGGGTCCGGCACAACCGGCGCCGGCAAAGAAGAAAAGAGCGGGGCGAAAGGGCAAGGCGAAGGCGCCAGCGCCGGTCGCCGACGCCCCCCCCCTCGCCTAACCCACCGGCGGCCGAGGCCGGGTGGGAAGTCGTCGGAGAAAAGAGGAGGGGGCGTAAAGCGGCCAAGGCGGCTAAGAAGAAGGCGCAACGGCAGAAGCGAAACGTCGCGGCCAGACTTCGCGCCCCAAAGACCGCGGCTGTAGTGGTCACACTACAGCCAGCAGCGGAACAGAAGGGCGTGACGTACCGCGACGTTCTCGCCAAGGCAAAGGCGGCGGTGAATCTGGAGGAGTTGGGGATCACCGGGGGGCTCCGGCTACGTGTCACCGCGACGGGGGCCCGAATGCTAGAGATCCCCGGTGCCGCCAGTGGCCCGTCTGCAGACGCTTTGGCTGAAAAGCTCAGGGCGTCCCTTGATGCGGACGAGGCCCGAGTGTCCAGGCCTGTCACGTGCGCAAGCCTGCGCATTTCAGGCCTGGACGACTCTGTGGTGGAAGAAGAGGTGGTGGCTGCCGTCGTCAGGACTGGTGGGTGCCCTGCCGACCAGGTGAAGGCAGTGGGCTCCGTACGTCCTGACTACGAGGGCATGCGAACCGTGACGGTTAGCTGCCCCGTGACGGCGGCCAAAAAGATTGTGGAGGGCCGAAGGCTCCTGGTGGGCTGGGTCTCCGCGCAGGTAAAACTGCTGGAGCCCAGACCTCTGAGGTGCTTCCGCTGTCACGTGGGTCACCACGTGGCAGTCAAGTGCTCGGAGGTGGACCGCAGCCGACTGTGCTTCCGCTGCGGTCAGCCCGGTCACAAGGCCGCGACTTGCGACGCCGCGCCGCACTGCGACGCATGTGCGACGGCGGCCAAGCCGGCCGATCACCGGGCGGGTGGCAAAGCCTGCGCACCACCCGCCAAAACCAGGGGCAGGGGTAGGTCTTCCGCAACGACCACCACCACCAACGCCGCCGCCACAGCCGTCGCCGCTGGCGCCGCTGCTGCTGCCGCTAGCACTGCCGCCGCTGACGCCACAGCGGCGGCAGCCGGGCCATCAGAGGGGGCCCAGGAGGGGGCTGTAATGGAGTGCCAATAACGGCCCCATTACGCCTCCTCCAGGCGAATATCAACCGCTGCGCCTGCGCTCAGGATCTCTTGCTCCAGAGCATGGCGCAGTGGTCGATTCATATCGCCGTGGTCGCTGAGCCGTACTTTGTCCTCCCCAGGGACGACTGGGTTGAGGACCTGAGCGGCTCAGTGACCATAATATACCGGCCGCCGCCGGTACCCCGTCCTTCGAGGGTGTCAGGAAGGGTCAGGGGTGCGTCGCAGCACGGTTCGGGGATATAGTCGTAGCGGGTGTCTACTTCTCCCCGAGCCGAACTCTCGCCGAGTTCCACAACTCCCTCAGAGAGTTGACCGTCGTCGTCGGTAACTGCTCCCTCCCCGTGCTAGTGCTCGGGGACTTCAACGCCAAGAACTTGGCTTGGGGTTCTCGCTGCACGGATGTGCGGGGAAGGATGGTGGAGGACTGGGCACTGGAGACAGGCCTGGTCGTCCTAAATCGGGGTTCTGTTCCCACGTGTGTGCGGATGCGGGGCGAGTCGGTGGTGGACATTTCGTTCGCTAGCCCCGCTCTGTCGCCGCGTGTCGTCGACTGGCGCGTCATGGAGGAGGTGGAGACCTACTCCGATCACCGGTACATCCGGCTCGACGTCTCCACCCAGACCTCCAGCGCGCCGGTCCTACAGGCCCCGAGTGGTCCGCGGTGGGCGCTGAAACAGCTGGACCGGGAGCTCCTCCTGGAAGTCTCAATCGTGCAGGCCTGGGTGTCATCACCGGACAGGCCTGCCGACACCAACCACGAGGCGGACTGGTTCCAGGAGGCCATGTCTGAGATCTCTGACGTGGCAATGCCCCGAGTCCGATCTGGAAGCGCCCGGCGTCAGGTGTACTGGTGGTCGTGCGAGCTGACGGCACTGCGAGAGGCATGCGTCGCTGCGCGACACCTGTACGCCAGGCACCGCAGGCTCCGCATTCGAGCACCGGATGCGGCAGCCATCGAGGCGGAGTTGTATGAGGGGTACAGAGCGGCGAAGACCGCCCTCCTAGAAGGTGTCTTGCGGGCCAAGGATCTGGCCCGCGAGGAGATGCTGGAGTCTCTGGACGGGGATCCGTGGGGGCGCCCATACAAGATGGTGCGGGATAAACTCCGCACCAGGGCCCCCCCGCTGACGCAGAGTCTCCGGCCCCAACTAGTTGAGGATGTGGTGAGCGCTCTGTTCCCTTCGCGAGGGGAGCATGCTCCTCCGCCCATGGCTCCGCCGCTTGCGGTGCCACAAGCGGACCACGAGGACAACGACGACGACGACGTTCCGGAGGTGACTGGGGTAGATCTGAGAGCGGCGGTGGGCAGGCTGAAAGCCAAAAACACCGCCCCGGGACCCGATGGCTTGCATGGCAAAGCCTGGGTCCTGGCCCTGGAGGCTCTCGGGCCCCGACTACTAGGGCTCCTAAGCGCGTGCTTGGAGAGAGGCCAGTTCCCACTTCGGTGGAAGACGGGGAAACTGGTCCTCATACAGAAGCCGGGGCGCCCTGCGGACTCTCCGTCCGCATTCCGGCCCATTGTGCTGCTCGACGAGGTGGGCAAGCTCTTTGAAAGAGTAATTGCAAACCGCCTCGTCGGGCACCTTGTGGGGACGGGGCCGGATCTTGCGGAACACCAGTATGGTTTCCGCAAGGGGCGCTCGACGGTGGACGCCATCATGCGCGTGAGAGCCCTCACGACGGGGGCTGCAGTGTCCAGGGGTGGGGTAGTCGTGGCGGTGTCTCTCGACATCGCCAACGCGTTCAACTCCATGCCTTGGGGCTGCATCAGGGAGGCACTCCAATACCATCGGATGCCGACCTATCTTCGTCGTGTGGTCGGGGCATATCTGACGGACAGGGCCGTCATATACCCCGGTCGCTCTGGAGAGTGGAACCGGCGAGAGATGTCGTGCGGTGTCCCGCAGGGATCGGTCTTGGGGCCGCTCCTGTGGGACATCGGTTACGACTGGGTGCTGCGCGCCGACCTCCCCAGCGGCGTCAGCGTAGTTTGCTACGCTGACGACACGCTCGTTCTGGCTCAGGGGGGGTCGCACCAGGCGGCGGCCGACATCATGACACGCGGGGTTGCGATAGTCGCAGAGAGGATCCGGCTGCTGGGTCTCGAGGTGGCCTTGCACAAATCCGAGGCCATGGTCTTTCATGGCCGCGGAAACACGCCACCGTCGGGATCCCAGTTGACGGTAGGAGGGGTTCGCATCGGCGTCGGGTCGACGATGAAGTACCTGGGAATCGTCCTCGACAGCCGGTGGAACTTCGTCGAACATTTCCGACGTTTGGCTCCCAAGCTCGAGCGGACGGGGGCTGCTTTCAAGCGGCTCCTGCCCAATCTGAGGGGGCCAAACGCCTCCTGCCGTAGGCTCTATGCCGGAGTCGTGCGGTCCATGGCCCTCTACGGGGCCCCGGTATGGGCGCGTTCTTTAGGGCGGCGCGCCGCCCACTACCTGAACGCGCCCCAAAAGGTGGTGGCCATACGGCTTGTCCGGGGCTACCGCACGATCTCCGGCGAGGCAGCGAGCCTCCTTGCCGGACTGCCACCGTGGGATCTGGAGGCGATAGTCCTCGCGCGCCTGTTTGAGTGGCGCGCGGAGGCACTACACCGGGGGGAAAACCCGCTGCCACGGCAAGTTGCCGCTCGGCGGGCAGACCTCCGGTGCGATCTCATGGTGGCATGGAGAGAGCGACTGTCGCAACCCCGTGCAGGGCACGCCACAATAGCGGCGGTAAGTCCCCTCTTTGAGGAGTGGCTGGAGAGGCGTCATGGCGTCCTCACCTACCGCCTGACGCAGGTCCTCACCGGACACGGAAGTTTCGGGAGGTTCCTGCACATCATCGGGCGGGAGGAAGCGCCCGGGTGTCACCATTGTGACGATCGCCCGGAGGACACGGTGGAGCACACAGTGGCGGTCTGCCCAGCTTGGGCGGAGCACCGCCGTGCCCTCGTGGAGGCGATCGGCGGCGGCGATCTCTCGCGTCCGGCCCTGGTTCAGGCCATGGTCCGGAGCGAGAGGGAATGGGAAGCGGTCACCACCTTCTGCGAAGCAGTAATGCTAGCAAAGGAGGTGGCCGGGCGATTGAGGGAGAGAACATCTGCCCAACCCAGCCGCCGCAGGAGACGCCCAGGGCGCCGGGCGCCGCGAGACGACTTCCGGCCACCGTAGATGCGGGCCTGTGGACGGTGAGCAATGGGTAGCTCACCGTCCGTCCGTCGATTGACGACAGGCCGTGTCGACGGCGCGTTCGTGTTTCACGCGCGCCTCAAAGAGAGTCAGCAAAGCAGAGGGGCTTGCCAGAGCCTCCGCCTGCCGGGGTTGCGGGTTGTTCGAAAGAGATACCGCGGCCCCGGAACGTAAAGGGCAATAGAAGGAACATGGGTGGGTTTTAGTCAGTACAAGTCTGACATGCCCCCCCGCTCCACCCAGAGCGGGGGAAGTCATTGGATGATTTCCCACCCGAAAAAAAAAAAAAAAAAAAAAAAAAAAAAGGCCTGCCAACCAAGAGGCGAATGAATATCTTTTAATCTATAGAATTTTCAGAGAAGTAAATTATTTGTGAATGATTTTTTTAATAAATGACATCATAATAAAAATGAAACCATCTGTTACTGTGGCTTTGAGTACTATATTCTCTGTCCTGAAGCAATCTTAATAAAAAATACCACAACTGAACAATGAGGAATTAGAATCTTACCATATATATTATACATATCAAACGAACACAGAAAAAAAACAATTGTGGCGGGACCAATATCAGTACAGCATCTAGCCGGTTTGATCTTCTAAATGGTGCCCAATATTTTAAGGCAACTTAAGGTATTCTAAACGTGATGATGAATTACCATCCGCAATCTAATCAGCCTAAAAATTAAATTTATAATTATTATAAATTAGTTAATAAAGAAAATCAGAAACGAATATTTTAGACTAGCCTATTTGTAAATTCTTATATAGTATATTTCCTTACTTCTTTGAAGTATCACTCGTGATCAAAAGTCTTATTTCAAATATTTCCTCATGACAAGATGTTTCTTTGATAAATTAATCATCCAATAATTACATTATGACGACCCAAACATTCGCCTTCTGTTCTCAAAGTCTGTGCCGATATCGGAGCAAATATTTGTATGCCCTACATATTCGTTCCGAGTCTAGATGTTTGATTACGTGATTTGTGTGTTACCCTCATGTAAGTAAATAATATTGTAATTTGAAGTTTAGTTCAATATTTTTAGAGTATTTTGTAAAAGTTAAAATAAATCTCATTTAGGAATATCTTACCGATGAATATTCTGAAAGAAACCCAGAAAAAACCGACGAACGAAAATAGAAAAATCGCTACAAACTTCAAGACTTTCATAAAGAATAATAAAACCTAGACATTACATGAATACAAAAGCGCCAAACAGAATTATTTTGCGTAAAATTTCCTCGGAAATCCCTCCATAAACCTATCATTAGCTATAAACGGGAGCAGTTAAAATAAAAACGTTAACGACGTTATTAAAAAGAATAACACTGAAATCTGTTGCTCGGAATTCTCCTCACTCCTTTGTAACGGCTTACAATGAAACACTGGTGTCGGTGAGCATTTGGCTTTAATTGTTCCTAGCTGGAACGACCCACAATCTGTTGGCAGAGGGCGCAGGGGTGCAGGGGTGCAGGGCCAGGGGGTGTTCCGATTCGCATAGCGGGACAAAGTTTCCTTGTCCACGAAATATCGCCTGTTTACTGCTGCCTTCGCGTCTACGTGATCCGATTGAGAATTGGACAATTAGTGACACGTGACTACAGATGTTTACGAATATTTCGTGCTAAACCAGTGTTGCTTCAATGTCAAAGTCACATTTTCGGAATTAGTACATGTTATTGGACTCTGACTGTCCCGGAAATGCGGATGTGTTTATTAGTTCATGTATTTAGATGTATAAAATACACATATGTCCAATTCGTGGTATTAATTAAGTTGTTTTCCTATATGGAGATGTAATGCGGAGTAAGCTACAACAACAAAAATTATAACTGAACAATAGTTGGCAGTAAGTTCACTTCCTATATTGGACTTTAACAAACTATTGAAATGTTGGTATACTATGGACACGCTTCTCCTAAATCCTACGGCAATTACAGGCGTGTTTTAATTTTATGTTTATATAATATTTCTTAACCACTCTACAAAACAACAAGTATAACTGTAAAAAAATTAAACATATTTCTTACAATAATTCACTTCAAGTTTTGATTACGAAACGACTTCTTCTCTCACAAAATCTTAAAAAAGTTTCGGGAAAACATTCCCGATTGTTGAAAACAAGGGATTGTTGAAGAAAGCTGTCACTACGATCAAATCTACTTCATTTAGAGAACGTGATACACGAGTACAATAACAAGATCTCAATTCTTTCAATTCTCTCTTCTTTTAAGGAAAATTGCGCATTTGACTGGCGAACAAACACTGTTGGAGTATTGAACAATCCCGTGATTCAAATGCGAATTGTGTTCTGTAAATGCTGGATTTTAAACTAGGAATATTTTGCTAGGTTTATTGTTCATGAAACGTCAACAAAAAAAAAATACGACATTCATACCTACTTTAATCGCAAAAGTATATTAAAAGTTAGATAAATTACTTTCAAAGCGAGCACCGTAAGCAGCGATTCTTCGCCAAACGGTAGTGTGCGATACATTTTCCTTATAAAAATATCCTCAGCAAGACGGAGTTTTTCTTTATTCACGGTCCGCGCACCTGCCGTCTAGAGATGCAATGAAAATTTGTCGTCTTCTTGCCAAATTTGAACTTATTCTTTGCAAAAGCAACGATGTTTTAGCTGCTCTCCTCATATTTTGATGATGAATACTTGAGAAGTGCTGTTTCATAAAGTTTCTTGTGGCCGAAATGAAACTGTACAAGCAACGTTGAATGACAAAGCAGCTTATAAGGATGCGCTCTCTCTTCAGTAAATATATCTGCATAATCTTAAAATTAAAGTTTGCACAAGTTCTGATGGCATGCATCCAGTTTTGAATTCGCTATTTGTCAGTTTGTTTAAGTGTACTATGGTGTTTACTGTAAAGTGTTGTTTGTTTGGTAGATGAATGGTTTTTATGTTCCACTTTGCGCGTAACGTTCTGTAATTGATTGAGGTTGTGTGATGGTGCACGTTTCGATATTAACGAGATTAATCAAACAAGGCCCATGTTTATCGATGTTCTTTGTGTTTAGGTTTCTTATGACAGGCATGATAAAAGTCCAAATAAAATCAACGATAACCGTAGTATTGTTCAGAACCTTTATATAAAGATTTATTATTTTCACATAACCCAAACAAAAACATATGGACATATTTATTCGGGGACGTTAAAACAGTCCACAAATCAAGAAACGTGTAAAAAAGAATTCACCGTTATTGAGATGGAAACACGGCAAAGGCGGCGACGTCCTGCCTTATTCATGAGCCAGGGGTTCCACACCTTGACTCCTATGCGGAACTAACGTTGGCCATTTCCACCACAAATTTTTCGAACACTTACAAACTCTAACAAAACTTTAATAGAATTGCGGTCTCTTTAAGGTAACCTTCTTTTTATCTTCGGCGACGCTGGCGTTTGCAAATTTAGAATTTTGATTGCGTCGGCGAAGTGGAACGATGATTTGTTTGTTGAACGAATTTGTTACTTTCTTTGACTTTTGAATTGGATCGGGTTGAATTAATTGAATAAACATTGAGTGTTAAGTCCTCTCGAATGGTATATAGATATTTTTCATAAGATAATTTTAAGTAGGTATCTATTAGAAAAACTTATTTATTATTTGTGTTTGCTCGCAATGCTTTATTTACTTTAGCAAAATATTAAATAAGTGTGGGGTCATAGTGGTTGACCCCGTACTTATAACTCATTCATATGCCCCAACGTTTAGTAAACACATTGAACAATTGAAGTTCAAATAAAATGAACTAAATCTTGATCACGTAGCTCCGATATCAAAGTGTACGCCAAGAATCTGAAACTTAATGAGAATCCAGCACTAATTGGAATGCTCGTTTCGTCCCGTCTTGTGATAGGGGATTAAAACTTTATTATTTACTGAACGATCTTTACGTGACACACGCCGCTTTATTAAATGCATTACCTATTTACTTAACAATGTCTAATATACGTTATATCGTATTACTCTGTATATTGAGATATAAATATACTAAGGAAAAGTTCCAAAGTGCAGATTACTAAGACCAAAACAGTTATATACATAGTTTGATGTTCACAAGTATCAGCCCCTATTTTAGTAGATTTTTTATCTTTTACAAATATGATGCAAATGCAATGAACTTATGGCTAAATGATAGCAGTCGCTTGGGTCGAACTTCAGATAAAGCCACGTTTGACTAAGTTGGTACGGACTAACTTAGTCAAGAAGAATGGGTTGCCACCTATTCACGGCAATAAAATCAAAATCAAAATATTTTTATTTCACATAGGACTACATGGGCACTTATGAAACGTCGAGAAAAGGGGCACGGTTCAGGTTGGTCGTTTCCTACTAGGTTACAGTCCATTATTATACCTCGGTATGTGTTTCCTCCGTGATGCGGGAAACATGTTAAGCCGTTGGTCCCGCCATTTTGGCTATCAATTTTAGATCTCTGATGGACGTTAGGTTGTCAGTGGCCCGAAAGTCTGACAACCAGTCTAACCAGGGGATGCATCGGATTGTTGATGTCAGATAGGCAGTTTGGCGATCGACTGCTGCGCTGCGTGCGCAGCAGTCGATCTCTCAGCCACTGCGCCAACCGTGTTGTCGAGTACTAGATCTATCGAGTTAAAAGGTTATGACAGATGGTCGTGGACTGGAAACCGCGTAACAACATTAACCTTGGTAGTAGGATAAAAGGTGGTAAGCTGGATGTAGAAGTTCGAGGGCTGTTGGCAGGGTTATTGTAACTGCATTTTGGGATACTCCTATGTGCCGCAGTGGACTGCAAAAGGCTGAGTAGATAAAAACATTTTTGTATCGGTGACTAACTGTCTCCTAAATTGTCGTATATTACAGATAGTATAATGGTAAAAGCGCTAAGTAGAGAAGCTACGATTTTCTGCTATATTTTATTACTGCACTTTAGAATTAGGTTAAACGTAATAAATTGCGCCACCACATTTTCCTATTTCTATTAACAATAGCCAGCTTAGCTCTCGAAACGCATTTGCAACCATTGAATTGTGTACAGCCAGTAATGTGCAAATCTCTATAATATTTCAGCTTCAGCACCGGAGAGTAATAGCAGGATATTGCAGCAAGATTTACAATACCGCTCGGCGCCAACGCAGTTCCTGCAGTAGCCTCCATGATAAATATCAAGACATCGTTTACTTTTATTAAAGTGTTTTCTTTAAGCAAAATAGACACTAGATAAGGTTGTGTCTAAAGAACAACTTTCATAATTCATATGTAGTTAAGAAAAGCACTAGCAGCCATGATGGTTTGCGGTCACCGCATGCAAGTAGTGACGTAGTCCGTAAGAAACCACAAAAACCGCTTTAATTTTCATCACGTCTACTAAACATGCAATTCTTCTGTATTTATTCGTCTTGCATCCAAATAATATTCTTGTTTATATAAAAAAAAAAAACTTAAAATCACTCTTATGTAAGAGATTTTTATCATACTAGTAAACTTTTTTTACGGACGGGAAATCATTAAAAAACTTCCCCTGCTCTGGGCAAAGCAGGCGGAGTGTCAGACTTTTACTGACTAAAACCCAACCATGTTCCTTCGTTTGCCTTTTAATGTTCCGAGACCTTGGCATATCTTTCGAACAACCCGTATCCTCGGCAAACAGTAGCCCTGGCAGGCCCCTTTGTTGATGGTAACCTTATTTTACAATCAATGTCAATTTGATTGATATAAATGTATGTTGTTATAATTAGAATGTGTTTTGTTTTGTGCCAGATATTTGATGTACGCAAAGATATATTATATGTTAGAATGACGTGGCCTAGCTTACCATGTATAGTCATCCAAACTAAACAAGTATGAAACATTCCAGCTCATTCGGAAACTGGGAAGGGTCATCGCTAATTTCTTAGATTTGTTTACAAAGTAAGTTAGTTAATTACAGGTGAAATTAATAAAAAAAAAACTGTTCTCAGTGCTTATTCAGCTTAGCCAATTAAAAGTCAGCATTTAATTTACGAAGCTAAAAATCTGGCCAATTTATACAGTTCTAGTAACAAAATTGATTGTCAAACTAACGTAACTAGCGTTCTATAACTCCACTCTGAAATAGAACGTCATGAATTGCCCTTATTTAATGTATTCCCCGTACAAAGAAAGTTTAAATTGTATTTTTCTACAGAGAATATCCGCGACGCTCATTGTGTCCGGCGACCAAGCGTTAACGAAAAGCTTTCGTTTTAAACTGAACAAGGAGCTTAATAAATTGTTTGCACTCGCTTTCTTTCCAATTGAAAACGTAGTTTATCAAACTCAAATCAATTGCTCCTTTAGGTAGCGAAAGGGCTACAATCAATTGGCTGAAATATATTGTTAGAGTGAATTGATGAAATTATTGTAACATTATTTTGCACAAACAAAATTGGTTATGAAATTTATAATCAAATTAAGCTTAGACTAACGACCTTTTAAATAAAAAAATAAATAAATATGAATTTATGAAACTCTGTAGACTGAACTCTAAATTAACTTTCAACAATATTAATTACTTACCTTTCAAAAATGTTATTAGCTAACCTTAAGCCAGCAAATAATATTTTCATAAATTATTTACTCAATGCAGAAGCCGTATCAATGAATGAATCTAACGCTTCTTTGGCAGCCTGAGAAAATGATTAAATAGTCTTTTATCAGGCGGACAAAAGGTGCGTGCTTTCAAAGGTTGGGTCATGCCATGCTCAAATGAATTTGAACAGAACTAGACGCCCTGGATAGGAAGATCCGTACAATGTTGACGGCATATCGAATGCATCGCCGCGGAGTTGTGGAGGTTGTGACTTTTTAAACTCAAGACTCTCCACAATCATGAGATATAGTTTGAGGGAATATTTCCTAGAAACCGACGTGGGGATGCATTGAGTTGTGGTTGTGGTGGACCAGAGCCTTACCCCGCTCACATTGGCTAAAGGGAACTGGCGCAAATATTTAGTGCTTGACACTAACGCCCGCAGGGAGGTATGGCAGGGTAAGGAGCTTCACGGACGCTTTTTTATGGCTATACGTAGACCAAATGTAGAACAATCAGCGTCCGTAGCCTGGCTACGTTCCTTCAAATCTCTTTGGAGAAACCGAAAGTTTTATCTGTACAATCATGGATGAAATTATGATGACGAATAAGGCACGGTTGACATACATGTCGGGCACTGTCCAGGTGAATCAATTCGTCACATTATCTCTGGTTAATCTCGTCTAGCTAACGGAGAGTATTGCATAGACACAACTCTGAAACCAGGATTATCCATCAGCAACTTGCTCCTAAATATATCATATTGAATCGGAAGTGCCATACTATAGATATGTGCTCGTATCGTATCGTTAGACCTGGATCAAGGGGTTCATAGAAAAAGCGGTACTCCCGGACAAGGCTCGTATCATGAGGAGGTTCCTCTCTTTAGAGCCCTGACTGCCGGTAGCTTGGATCCTGTTCCCGATAACTGTATATTTTATGTGTATTTTTTTTATATTTTAAAATGTTTATTTTTCTACGTTTTTATTAAAATTATACGTGTTAAAATGAATAAACATAAATAATTAACCTAAAAAATCTTGTTTAACTCTATAATATTTAATCCAGTTTTACTTATAATTAGTGGCAAAAATAGTTGAACTTAAGCAATTGTACTTATTAAAATCTGGCTTTATGCTTGATAATGGTTTCCCAATAAAAAATCTTCTCATTTAGGCAGTAGATATTTGGGTTGTGATTGTTTTTTTTTATAGAAGCCTTATGCTTCTATAAAAAACATTCTTAGGACAAAGGTTATTAATGATTTTGGAGTCTAGCCTCAAATAAGCTCGAGAGGTTCCATTATTCATTCCACATTATACCGACATAAACAACGAAGTGGCACGTCTCAGCAGCTTAAAATATTTTCTGACATGAAGGAAGGCATAATAAAAAATAGCTTGCATAAGCCACCCGTGATCGCCAGCAAAGCGGAATGTCAACGGCTTCGGCATCAATCACTTGCGATGCCGGGGATTACTCAAAACGGAGCGTCATCCTCTAGCGTGGAGGCGACGCAAATTTACATAAATAAGCTCATCTGTATTCAACATGCAAGCCGAGAGGAGCCCATGCAACAACATGTGGCATTCAACTTGCAGACCTCTATTATTAATTGTGGACAACTGACGCGGGGGAGCAGTTCCACAGACTCGTCTCGACCACGACCCCGTTGTTTCTACTTTAATGAAAGTGCCAGAGCTGAGCGTTTCAACTTCCACATTGTTTATTGATCCTTATTTGCACAGATTAAACCCTCATTTATTTACTTATGTTTACACTTCTAAGGGTTGTTTAACGTCCATTGTATTTAAAACACAACGCAACAAAATTGGAAGCTTTTAAATCGTACGCAAACGCCGGAAAAGTTTTCTTGTACAGGCAATTAATAACTTGAAACGCTCCAGAGTAATACTGGCCCAAGTAAACGTGTAAGAGCGCTTCATAATAATACAGTTTAACAACAGAATTAACCCCGAAGGTTGCTATTAAACAAGTTGGTCGTAGATTTAAATTTTGAGCTCGTAAATTAACCCTTCATCCTTTTGAAATAGCAAAGGGATTGGGACCTAATGGTCTATTTGTGAAACGTAATGGGCCGGTCTGGCCGAGCGTATTAGACAATTTGGACATATTCTGACTTCACTCTATTCACGTAGAGCCTTTATACTGGATCTTTATATATAGTAAAAGGTCGCGGGATACAAAGGATTAAAATAACTATCGCAATAAACTTTCTTTTCTATTTTATTATGTTTTCAGCTCTGTATTTTTTAACTGGAATGTTAGTTGTAATTTTATTTGTAAGTGCTTTTTAACTAATCTTTTCAGTTAGTCGGTTCGGTAATGTTGTTGAAACGTTAAACTATTTTTATAAAATAAATTACCACTTGAAAGGTAAAAAAATATATCAGATAAAGCAGGTGACAGACACATTACCATATTTGCGAAATGGGAAACTTAGATTTTCTGATTTTAGGTGCCTCTGTAATTATTTCAATGCCAGTCCGCTTCAAGTTCTGATTTCCATTGAAAATATAGCTACGAGACATTTTCTTTACAAAGAGAAACCTTATTTGAAGTACTTTAGTATTTAATTTACGTTCGAATATAAAATTAAGAACTTGTCAAAGGCGAGTGAAGTAGAGCATGGTTATTTAATTATGGAATAGTGTAACGATAGTATGCGTGTCAATAACTTTCTTATAACGTTGTTCACTCAAAAGTCCAAAATTGCCCCAGTTACTTCTTAACTCTCGAGATAATTTGTATCACGCTACATCACAAAAATGAAGCACACGTGACTAAAAATTGGTACATATGAATGTTGATGAATGGAGAGGGAGAGGAAGGCAAAGAATGGATGGATTTTGTAAGGAATGATTGAAGAAAAAAGAAGTGAATGATGCCGTGACGTCTGACAGGGACGAATGAAAGAAGAAAACGTGTTGCGCCGACCTCAAATGCAATGGGACAAGGGCAGGAAAATAATGATAATGCTACATCACAAAAATGTAATGTAATATGTTAAATTGACTGATTCTATTCCAGTTTAAAAAACAGGGAACAAGATTATTTAGGTTTATAAGAAACTAGCTTTTGCCCGCGGCTTCGCTCGCGTTAAATTCGGGGTAACACAGTTCCTCTTGCGCCTTATTGATTTGTAATAGCAACGCTAAGTTTTCCCTTTTCTTCCCTCTTTCTCCCTCACATCCCACTTTTTTAAAATAAAAGTTAGCCTATGTCCGTCTCCTGGTTCCCAACTATCTCTGTACCAAAATTCATCAAAATCGGTGTAGCCATTAAAGCGTGAAGAGGTAACAAACAAACAAACAAACAAACAAACTCACTTTCGCTTTTATAATATTAGTAAGGATTACACAAATACAAAGGAAATACAAAGCACGTATTATCTAGTCGTACGCCAAAATTATACTTTTGCTTTATTCTATCTACTTACTTATCTTTATACTTACCTTTTCCCACCCACTCTCTCACTCGCTCTCTTTCTTGCTCTCTGTCTTTCGTAAACCATACTTTAATACGTCACTTTCTGCATTCTAACTTACAGAGTATACCTACTTAATACTAAAATACGCTCAGGTATCGGCATATACCCCTTTTCCGATTAGATCAGAATGTAAATTTATCAGATATTAATAGAACTTTAGGTTGTGTAAAGCCTAATTATACTACTACCTCAAAACCTGTACCTGTACCTGTACAGAGCAACCCCCCCTTTTTTTTTTTCGGGTGGGATATCACCTAATGACTTCCCCCGCTCTGGGCGGAGCGGGGGGCATGTCAGACTTGTACTGACTAAAACCCACCCATGTTCCTTCTATTGCCCTTTACGTTCCGGGGCCGCGGTATCTCTTTCGAACAACCCGCAACCCCGGCAGGCGGAGGCTCTGGCAAGCCCCTCTGCTTTGCTGACATCTCTTTGAGGCGCGCGTGAAACACGAACGCGCCGTCGACACGGCCTGTCGTCAATCGACGGACGGACGGTGAGCTACCCATTGCTCACCGTCCACAGGCCCGCATCTACGGTGGCCGGGAGTCGTCTCGCGGCGCCCGGGGCGTCTCCCGCGGCGGCTGGGTTGGTTTGAGGTTCTCTCCCTCAAACGCCCGGCCTCCTCCTTCACTAGCATTACTGCTTCGCAGAAGGAGGTGACCGCTTCCCATTCCCTCTCGCTCCGGACCATGGCCTGAACCAGGGCCGGACGCGAGAGGTCGCCGCCGCCGATCGCCTCCACGAGGGCACGGCGGTGCTCCGCCCAAGCTGGGCAGACCGCCACTGTGTGCTCCACCGTGTCCTCCGGGCGATCGTCACAATGGTGACACCCGGGCGTTTCCTCCCGCGAACCTCCCCATGTCCGGTGAGGACCTGCGTCAGGCGGTAGGTGAGGACGCCATGACGCCTCTCCAGCCACTCCTCAAAGAGGGAACTTACCGTCACTATTGTGGCGTGCCCTAGCAAGCCCCCCTAAGGCTAGGTTTTACGTACAAAAATCCAGAGTATTATAGCATTAAGTCTAACTTTTAGTCAAAGGCCTCACACTCGCCCTGAGCAGTCTTATTCCGAAGCCAAAGTTTTTCTTTCCTTTACCAGCTTAGGTTCGTACAAGGGGTGTAATTGTAGGCCCCGAGTAATTATAGCTGTGACACCCACACACGTTTCGTTTATAAAAGTTGTTCTCACAACGTTGATACTTAGAAAAGTTTTCTTATCACCCACATGAGATCAATTATTATAATTGCTTATGTTTAATGCTAGTTTATTGAAGTTTCATATTACCTATCACTTTTAAGAAATTTCTCTACTATGCCACTTACTGCTTATTAATTAATTAATTATTATTACTAACACTTCTATGTAATCGCGTAATTGTGCTAACAAATATGGAAATAAATGATTATTTATAATATTAGAAATTGTATTTCAGAAAAAATATTCCCGTACGAACTGTCCACCATTCTTTTTTGCTCAAGTTATAGGGGAACGCAAATCTTTTATTGCTGTTCTAATAGCGTCACAAATAAAATTAATCATGTTATCCTTCTAAATAAAGGTACAATTTAAAGGCATAAAAAGGTACGCACACAGGTGCGTTTCATTAAATTTGTGTAAAAATAATTTATTTTGTAAACCGAACGGTGTTCTGTGGTCTTTTCCAAACACATTTTGTAACCTGATCTAAATACGGTAAATTAGGAATGACAAACGCGATTAAACGGACCGCCAGGTTTCGTAAAGCTTAATTAAGGATTACGTTACCGAAAAGGACACAAATTACATCCACGTTGTATTCAGAGGTCACAGGGTGCAGAAAATATAGGATTTTTTATTATAGATTTTATCCGATGGTTCCAATTTTCGAACATTTCGAAAATTAATAGTGATTTTGTATGCATTTCCTCTGTATTCGGGTGTTAATTATTTTATTTCGCGAAATAGCATTCAGTTCAGAAAAGGAATTTAAATTAAAAAAGAAATAGTTATTCCTTAAAAGAATAACGAAATTTACGACTGCAAGATTTTATGTATTATTAATGTCTACATTTATTCTGAAACACGACCTCGCTTACCTTTAAAGTAGGTTTTATAACTCAGCTACGGACTCTAACGAGGTCACATTATATTCTTCACTTCCCAGTAATAAATCAAGACACTCAAATGAAGCAACAATTCAACAAAAGCAGCAACAAATCATTACAACGTTTCGTACATCCAAGTCCCTAAATAAAAATCCGTTGAAGCGTACGTTGGCAACATTCGACTCGTTTATGTAAATCTTGTTGGTGCGTGCTGATGTATTCACGCCTTCTGATTTTTATCGCTGAGTATTTGATTCACTGAGGTGTATGATATATTTACATTTTATCTTCTCATATGATATTATTTGAATGAAAGGAACCGGAATAGCGGAACGATTTGATGTTAATGTTTTGTTGGTACTTGGAAGAGAGTCATTATTAACTTTTTGTTTTGTGTTGACTTAGTTTTTGTTAGTAATTGCTTTGTTTTGATTAGTT
The DNA here is from genome assembly GCA_905475445.1 of Ochropleura plecta. Lineage (NCBI taxonomy): Eukaryota > Metazoa > Arthropoda > Insecta > Lepidoptera > Noctuidae > Ochropleura > Ochropleura plecta. Next base: position 9,962,683 of record FR997731.1, on the reverse strand, counting down.
ATATTTGAATGTTTGTTCCGAATGATTCGGCAGCTGGCGGTGCATGATATTTGGCAGTAACCCTTTGTATGTAAATGAATAAAAGTCTGCTATCGAAATGAAATGGGTTGATTCCATTCAATAATATAGAGTGTTCACGGATACCAGAATAATAAAGCGCTTTTCCACCCCCAATTTAAGTATTATTTGTAAATTATAATGATAGAATGAATTATTTGAAGAGCCCATACTACTGGAAATGCGTTAGTGCTCTTATTTTTAAAACATAGTGGCCTCTTTTTTAGGTTTGGGAAATCATCAAATAACTTCCTCCGCTCCGTTATTTGATGATTTTTTGAGAGTCAGACTTTTACTGACTAAAACCATGTTCTTTTGCCCTTTGTGTTCCGGGATCACGGTATCTCTTTCGAACAACCCGCAACCCCGACACACAGTGGCGTTTACATTTATAGACATAACATTTTACTTTCATTAAGTACTTGGGCGGTTTTAAAGAAGAGTGCTACCATGAATCATTTCTTTTCATAAATAAATAATTATACTTATATTAATTAATTGACTTCCCGGAAGCGCTATTAAACAAAAAAAAAAGTAAAAGGATAATTAAAAGCATATTTAGTTAAAAGCTTGACTGATGTATGGAAGTGCTTAATCGATTCAATTTTCTTTTTTATCATGTCCTCGAAAACTGAACAGGATATTCAAATTACAGCCGAAAACCGTTGTGTTTTTACCCGACTATGCGCGACGGAAAGGAGGTTATTTATTTTTTATTTATTTATGTACACACAATATAATAGAAAAAGTACATACAAACAAAAGAGCACAAAGATACTGCTTATTTTATTTAGAAATCTTTTCCAACAGACCTGCGCTAGGACAGATTGATAAGACACGTAGACTCAGTGGGTAATGTGTTCATCAATCCGAAAACTGTCACTATATACATAAACTCATTTATGCATACATTGGCTAATGCCTTTTTCCCAAAGGGGTAAACAGAAACCACAGAATGCGACTTGCTACTTACTCCTTTTCCTACAACAACGGTCATACACCAGTTGCCTATGCACGAGCGCGTACTAACACAATGCCGTAATACACATCTCTATTTATACATTATGTTCTGAAAAATTGAAAATCTTTTTGCTTATTTTCCGGTAATTTTATTGGTAACTTAGACCGGAGCCCGGTCCTTACTTACGCCTTTTCCTACAACAACGTTCATACGCCAATGGTACATGTAAGAGCGCGCTGTAATAACACAATGTCGTAATACAAATCTCTATATAGACACTATTTTCTGAAAAAATATAAAATCTTTTTGCTTATTTTCCGGTAATTTTATTGGTAACTTACACCGGAGCCTAGTGATGAGTTAGTAGCTAAATATAGCATCCGCCAAGGTCGATGTTTAGATTAAACCACGCTGCCTAGGTTGGTCTGTGAATGGGTGACCACTCGTTACATACTGAGTTTGCTCCATGCCTCCGAAAGCACGTGAAGGTGTCGGGCCCGGCTGTCATTTGTAGGTCTTTGACAGTATGCCTCAGTAGTCTTAAACCAAATAGCCTTTCACCCCTTGATATTATTATTTTATGGGTAGGTTTGAACACATTTGTAACGAGTTTATGGTTCTTTCATATTCATTCATTCAGATACTAGTGCAATAGTATCTTGAGAACTAGGTTCCTTATTTAATAAGAAATGATTATTGAATAAACTAATTTTATGATTCAAATTAGTTATTTAACAGAGATTTAACCAAGTTTGGAAAGTAAATGAGTAGGTAGTTATAGCATGAGTATGTAATGTCCATCTGCGTGATATGATCCTATGAACTCTTTTAAGTCCCAGGGGTGGTCACGTGGTAACAAGGGTTAGTTATGAATGGAGGGTTATGAATTTTATAGTTTGTTGGCGGCCTAGTTTCGGCTGTTGCTTATTATTTTGTTTGATTAACTTTGGTTTAGTTAGATTATTGGTATCCATATTTTTGGAGTTGCGTTCTTCAAAAGGAAAAAATACGGAACCCTTATTGGATCACTTTGTTGTCTATCTGTCTATCAAGACCCTTCATCTTAGGAACGCGAGGAGGTTTTGAGTTTAAATTAAAAGTATAACTCAAATCTATGGTCTTTTGTGGTGTGTAAAAATCAACCTTCTAAGTTAACGCAGTCAAAGATTTGACCGTTTATGTCGCAAGTTTGTACGGAATCCTCGGTGCGCGAGTCTGACTCCTAATAATATTAGTAAATAGGCAAGTATATTAGTAACTAGCTTCCGCCCGCGACTACGTCCGCGTGGCATAGTTACTTTGGGCTAACCCTAACTTTAACCCGCGTGATGATTGAAAAAAAATATCTTTCTCTCCCCTTTTCTTCCCTCTTTCTCCACCTTATCTCACTTTTTTTTAAAATTAGCCGTTGTCCGCCTCTACGGTCCCAACTATCTCTGTACCAAAATTCATCAAAATCGTTTGGCCATGGGCGTGAAGACGTAACAAACAAACAAACTCACTTTCACTTCTACAATATTAGTAAGGAGTAGGTGCCAAAAATAGAATTAACTGTATACAATTTACTATAATTGTAATTCATGATTCTTAAATAATTAGATATGCATACTTTAAAATTTGTTAGTATTTTTTTGTCGACTTTATACGACATTATAATTATAACTAAGACATATTATATAAATCGAAATCGGATGTTACTTAACAGTTCCATATAAAAGATGAAAAAAAAAGTTTATATTTACTACAATAACCAACAAAAAAGCAATCATTGTTGCCAATCTGTCTGTTCAAAAATGCGAATTAATCTACCTTTAACTAACCGACGCGACGTAGCAAACGAGATTTTAAATTATGTTTCGGCTTTCGTCACTAATTGTGACTCGGTTTACCTTGTTCCAGATTACATCGGTATTATGTGCGTATGTTTGTTTGTTATGTTATTGTACAATTAAACGTGTGGGTCGCTTACTAATGTACATTAAATAGTCCTCCAGACCGTTTTCGGCCACGGCGACCAATTTCATTGAAGATTAGCCATCGGCGCGTGAGATGTTATAGTACACAAGTGTATGCGTAGGCACAGGTGCACTCTCTGTTCCCTCACTCTCATAGTCCGATGGGACGGTGACCCGACACGACTGGAAGGAGATCAGGGGCCTTAGTCTGCTATTACAACAGTCTCAGAATGGTCGATCACTGATCGCATTATAGTTGATTTTGACAATTTTGGTAATCTACTACATACTAAACTTGTCAAAATCAACCATTATGCGATCAGTGATCGACCATTCTGACACCATTGTAATAGCAGACTTAGGCCCGAGGCGCAGGACCAACAGCTTAACTTGCTATCCTAGTTACGGGAGTATCTTACCGCTAAATTCCGAACTCCGGGCTGCTACTGTGAAAGTCTTAATGGAGAAACCCATATCACTTTTTGCCCGACCTGCAAATTGAACCCAGTACCCTCCATGCTTAGCAGTCGCGCTTGCGACCGCGAGACCAGCAGAGCAGTTGCTTACTATTATTATTTAATACCAGCTGGTGCTCGCGGAAAAAAGTATCCTCTGTGTTATTCCAGACTATAATCTAACTCTGTGCCAAATTTAATCAAGATTTGTTCTGCCGTTTTGACGTGAAAGAGGATCAAACATACATCCATACTCACAAACTTTCGCATTTATATTATTAGTAGGATAAAGTGGCAAGTAGTATATTCTAGTGCTACGTTGCTCTTGTAGTATGCAGAGCATGAATTGCTGCAAATTACAAATCGGCGGTGTTATTGGGTTTTTCGGTAGTCTTGAAAGTCTGAATTTCTGCCCATTTGATGGCAACAGGGTGGCGGAATGGGTGTAATCTATGCATGACGTTATGTAATCCATTATATTTCAGCGGGGATCAAACCATGGTCGGCTAAGCGTCTCTAAGATTACCGGTCCAATGTAGTGATTGTAAATCACCATGATCATCACACAAGACCGATGCCCGATGATTTTATGTTATGTGATTATGCTAACGTAACTCATTCGTTTTAGCTGGGGAGGTAGCGTTGCATTTTTGATGGTGATTTCTGTACGATTAATTTTGAGTGAAATTGATAGCTTAGATATGGGCAATAATTGAATCGAGCGTCAGCAGGCGCACCCGGGGTGGATCAAGTAGGAAAAAAAAAATATTATGTCAAAAAAAAAAACCAAAAGTGTAATCTGGTCTTTTGAAAATTTGAACAGCAATAGTTTAAACAATAATAATAATTATAGAAATAATCAGCAGTAAAGATAATGGCGGGTTGTACGTCAGCAGGTCATATCCGCACATATTAAAAATAATTATCTTTAATTCATTTCTGGCCGAATGAAATTGATATATATTATTCTTTATGCTATTAAAATAATTAAAAAATGCCTCAGCAGACCTATTGATAGGGGTAAGATCGTTAGCAGGGGGATTATAAGTAACTATTTGTATTATCCAACTGACGACTTTCCCCTCTTCAATTATTTTGCTGACTATTTTTTTATTTAATATATTGTTTAAATTACTCTCAGTATTAATTTCGAGCGACCAGAAATCAATTTGATTATAAGCAATGCCTTTTTTATTGCATATATAATCTTTTTTGTTTAATATGTTGTTTAAATTACTCTTTACATTAATTTCCAGCGACTCGAAATCAATTTATTTATAAAAATTATCGTTTTAATTTATCTACATACAATTTGAACAGATAGGAATGTAAGGATCGTAAAGGATGCGTTTCAATAACGTAATTTAAAACATATTTTATTTGTTTTATGTACATATTTGTTTGATGTTCCTCACATTCCTATCTGTTCAAATTGTATGTAGGTAGATATTAACAAATTAAAACGATAATTTTTATAAATAAATTGATTTCGAGTCGCTGGAAATTAATGTTAAGAGTAATTTAAACATCATATAGAATAAAAAAAATAGTCTAAATAATAAGAGGGAAAAATGGTCCACCAGCTGACATATAGTATATAAATTATATATGCAATAAATAAGGGATCAAAATGACATTGTTTATAATCAAATTAATTTCTGGTCGTTTGAAATTAATATTAAGAGTATTTTAAACAACATATTAAACAAAAAAGATAGTCAGCATAGTGATTGAAGAGGGGAAAATCGTCCGCCAGCTAACATATGGTATATAGATTATATATGCAATAAAAAAGGCATTGTTTATAATCAAATTAATTTCTGGTCGTTTGAAATTAATATTAAGAGTATTTTAAACAATATATTAAACAAAAAAGATAGTCAGCATAGTGATTGAAGAGGGGAAAGTCGTCCGCCAGCTAACATATAGTATATAGATTTTATATGCAATAAAAAAAGGCATTGTTTATAAATCAAATTTTTTTCTGGTCGCTTGAAATTAATACTGAGAGTAATTTAAACAATTATATTAAATAAAAAAATAGTCAGCAAAATAATTGAAGAGGGGAAAGTCGTCAGTTGGATAATACAAATAGTTACTTATAATCCCCCTGCTGACGATCTTACCCCTATCAATAGGTCTGCTGAAGCAATTTTTTATTATTTTAATAGCATAAAGAATAATATGCATCAATTGCATTCGACCAGAAATGAATTGAAGATAATTATTTTTAATATGTTCGGATATGACCTGCTGACGTACAACCCGCCATTATCTTTACTGCTGATTATTTCTATACTTATTATTATTGTTTAAACTTTTGCTGTTCAAATTTTCAAACGACCAGATTTCACTTTTGGATTTTTTTTTATAACATAATAGATTATTAAATAATTATCCATAAAGAATAAGTTCAGATATGAATCAATCGACCAGAAATTATTATGTGAAATGCAACGCTACCTCCCCAGCTATTTTAATATCCCTGTAGTCGAGAACGGTCTTGGATTTTCGTAATCACTGACACCTTTCATAAATTTCTTCACCAACTTGCATTTATAATTAAACTAGCTTTTGCCCGCGGCTTTGCTCGCGTTAAATTCGGGGTAACACAGTTCCCCTTTCCTGATTTGCAGGTACCTGCTATCTGTAGTTTTGGCCTTGCGCCTTATTTATTGTAATAGCAAAGCTAAGTTTTCCCTTTTCTTCCCTCTATCTCCCTCATTTCCCACATTTAAAAAAAATTGCCTACCTAAATCCGTCTCCAGGATCTCAACGAAATCTGTACGAAAATTCATCAAAATCGGTTTAGCCATTTAGGTGTGAAGATGTAACAAACAAACAAACTCACTTTCATTTTTATAATATTAAAATCTGAAACACTTTTTTGGCAGTCAGAAGAAAATTAAATTTTAATAAGTTGCTATTTAACACGCGGTAAAATTGTTTCACGATGGCTTTCTACTTTACAAAGATTAAAGTTACAAGGGTCTTTCATTAGCGAACTTGAATTGCGTAGGAGAAGAAATATGAGCCAACTTCGATCATTGAATCGAAGACGCCCGAACGCCTTTGAATAGAATTTATACAGAAAAACCTGTCAAATACGAAAAGCGAACTCACGATAATTGTTCCGTAAGTCAATTTTATTTCCTCACTTTATGTTGAGTTACAAAAATAAATTAGAGAGAATAAATCCTTACTAATATTATAAAAGCGAAAGTAAGTTTGTTTGTTTGTTACGTCTTTTTTTTTTGGTGTGGGAAGTCATCAAATAACTTACCCCGCTCTGGGCGGAGCGGGGGGGCGTGTCAAACTTTTACTGACTAAAACTCACCCATGTTCCTTCTATTGCCCTTTACGTTCCGGGGCCGCGGTATATCTTTCGAACAACCCGCAATCCTGCAGGCGGAGGCCCTGGCAAGCCCCTCTGCTTTGCTGACATCTCTTTGAGGCGCGCGTGAAACACAAACGCGCCGTCGACACGGCCTGACGGCCTGTCGTCAATAGACGGACGGACGGTGAGCTACCCATTGCTCACCGTCCACAGGCCCGCATCTACGGTGGCCGGGAGTCGTCTCGCGGCTCCCAGCGCCTGGGGCGTCTTCCGCGGCGGCTGGGTTGGTTTGAGGTTCTCTCCCTCAAACGCCCAGCCACCTCCTTCGCTAGCATTACTGCTTCGCAGAAGGAGGTGTCCGCCTCCCATTCCCTCTCACTCCGGACCATGGACTGTCCTGTGTGTCCTCCGGGCGATCGTCACAATGGTGACACTCGGGCGTTTCCTTCCGCCCGATTATGTGCAGGAACCTCCCGAAACTTCCGTGTCCGGTGAAGACCTGCGTCAGGCGGTAGGTCAGGACGCCATGGCGCCTCTCCAACCACTCCTCAAAGAGGGGACTTACCGATACTATTGTGGCGTGCCCTGCACGGGGTTACGACAGTCGCTCTCTCCATGCCACCATAAGATCGCGCCGGAGGTCTGTCCGCTGGGCGGCAATGTGCCGCGGCAGCAGGGATTCCCCCCGGTATAGTACCTCCACGCGCCACTCTTACAGGCGCGCGGGGGGCTATCGCCTCCAGATCCCACGGTGGCAATCCGGCTAGGAGGCTCGCCGCCTCGCCGGAGATCGTGCGGTAGCCCCGGATCAGCCTTATAGTTACCACCTTTTGGGGCGCGTTCAGGTAGTGGGCGACGCTGCCCTAAAGAACGCGCCCATACCGGAGCCCCGTAAAGGGCCATGGACCGCACGACTCCGGCATAGTTTGTTACGTCTTCACGCCTAAATGGCTAAACCGATTTTGATGAATTTTGATACATACATAGTTGGGACCCTGGAGACGGACATAGGTAAAAAAAAATGACAAAAAGGGCAGAAAAAGGGGAGACAAAGATTTTCGGGCGAAAGCTGGTATTATTATAAATCTATTTATATGTCTTCTGATTAACATTATGTGGATGCCTTTACAGCAAAACATAGCGTCCATATGTTTAAACCTAAGACCTTTATGTAATTACCTATGTTTCAGAAATAAAAATCAGATTCTGAGAAAGAAAAGAGGCTTACGAAGTTATATCTAACACAATCAACAAGTAACAAGGAAAATACATTTTTAGTTTTGAGCATTAGTGTCTAAAAATGGCTTTTTGGGGAAGTTCAAAACAGCCACTGCTTCGGCCACGTTTTTTTTAACGACGGTGGAACGAGCTATCCCAATAGAAAGTGATAGATGCGGGCTATATCAAGTCTTCCAAAATTAAAAGAAAATCATGGGAATCAGACGACAACCTCTGCGGTCACTTTTACTTCGATAATCAACTGACCTATACATACTTGTAATATTGAGGGCCTGGTAATGTTCATATTCATGATGCGATTAGTTGTTACAATTTTGTTTAAAATACCAAAACTGTAACATAAACTCAGGAATTTCATATTTTTTTTTATTAGTGGCTGTTTTGTTATGAAATTTTCAATGCCCTTTTTCAACTCGAAAATATATTTTGCCTATCTAACAGTGTTATACAGACTGTCTTTAGTTATTATTTTTCTATATTTTTTATTATTTCTATTTACTTTACTAATGTTTTGAAAATGTTCTCCTTTTAGGTAACTAAGTATTTAATATATAATATAATACCTAAGATCACTGCTTTGATGGATGAATCATCAGCATCGTTCCTTAATCCAATATATGAAGAGTCGGTACAGCATCTTTTTTCCCATATTCTCCATTACACGTCATCCCAGCATCCCAGCTTTTCTAAAAATTCCATTCGTTCAAGGGATGAATATTTATGATTAATTGAATATGATAAGTAGGTACACATAAATACTACTTCATTTGGCATACCTCGGAAACAAATAATTAGACTAGTTTAGGTCATTTAAAAGACTTTCAAAAACACATAAAACAATTATCAAAATTGCTATACAGTTACGATAGGAAAATTTAATTAAAAGTACTTTCGTGTAAAAATTAATAAGTTGTCGTCTTTCAATTAACACAACATAACTCCAAAATAAATGTGATTACGTTGGATGACTCAGTCAATTTTCTGTATTAGGTAGAATAATAACTTTGACAGCATTGGTCCCACATGATTGAATTGAAATGACCTTTTACTAGTATTGACTAAATAGGGGAAAGTTTTGTTTACCTAAGTATGATTTGTCGTCGTCTAATAAATTATGTAAGCATATATTTTCAGTCACCATGTGAGAATGGAACCCACCAGGGGAGAATGGAAGAAGAAAACGTGTTGCGCCGACCCCAAATAGAATGGGACTAGGGCAGGAAAATGGTGAAAAATGATGATGTTGCACAAGATGGCTTTTCTTTCAGCGGTCTTCACCAATGGATGTTCGTTCTAACAGACACCGTTACTTGTCTTATCATTAGTAGAAAAAGAGAAAAGCGACTGATGGGAAAACAAAGCATGATTCTAATGATTTTGTTGATACTAAATTATCATTTGTTTGAAGTTAACAAAAGAGGCCAAACCATAAAACACACCAAGTAGGTATCTTATGCACTTCTCCAGCCAAGCTTTAAAGCGAAAAACTACACAACCGTAACACAGTTAGTGGCTTAACGATAGCCATAAACGTCAATCGAGCATGACTGTACACATTGGGTGCGTGCCGTTAAAAGTAAATCGTAAATTGTAGTAAAGGTAAACACATATGTGTGCAGTTTTGGCAACGACCACAGACGATAAATCACGGGAACATTGACAAACACGACTGGGCTGCAATCGCGGATGTCCCTGTCTACACTTCCGCGTGGCGATGAGTAATATCCCAGTCTGTGGTACGGAAACATCTACACTTGGACGCTGCGACCGATAAACACGTGCTGGAAAAATTGTTATGACAAATAGAAGTTATTGTAATGGCGGAAATTTATGTTTAACTTGGATGATGGACGCGGAATTGTTGTTAGGTACATAGATAACTAAATATTAAACAGTTTCAAGTGTGAGATCTATTTTAGCTAGTGGCGAAAATTAAGCTATTGTGACTGTTTCGTGCTCAGATGATTAAGTTTTTTTTTGAAAGAAAACGTTGCCTCACTCTAGAAATTTCACCTGTATAGTGGGCGCGTTTACAAACAATACACAAACAGCCGGACCCGAAACAAAAACTTGAAGGTCATACAAATATTTGTTCCGTGCGGGGATCGAACCCGCGACACGCAGCACAGCAGTCGATGGCTCAACTACTGAGCCAACCGTGCCGTCAAATTTATTAGTACTTTCATGTTAAGTATTAGCTAAGCACGTTAAGGTGTTGGTACCGGGTGTCATTTGTACATCTTTTACAGATAGCCAGTGTTCTGAAAGTCTGACAACCAGTCTTACCAAGGGGTATCGTATTACCCAGTACTGGCTGGGTAGTAGAGGTCGGATAAACAGTCCTTCCATGTGAAATACTAGTTTTCAACTGCATCTGGTTATTCTGGAAGCTTACCCAGACATAGTTGGGAAAAGAATAGGCAGATGTTAATATTACTTAAGAGAGAAGTGACTCTCAACGCCTTAACATATTGAAAATAAAACAATAGTATTTTTTAAATTCAATCGGAGCACTTTTGCAAAAAAACTGCAAGTTCACTAACTGCAAATTTAAATACCCTTTACTGTCTGTTTCTGTACGTCATTTTAAATGCAGGTTAACCAATGCGTAGTTTACGTTGACATCAAAATAGATAATATAACATCACGCCTGTAATCCCCGTAGAGTTGGGCAGAGGTTTACCTAATAGAATCCATCGAGATCTACGCTTTGGAATGGACAACTACAGTACTGTAAGAGGTTTTATACCTTAACTAATGCTGGCTGGTTGGCCATGACGTTCCAATACTCAGATCGTTTTAAAAAAAGAACTTGAAAACAGAGACTAGAAATGGAATAGAAAGTGTGAGATGTATCTTTAAAATCCTTACTTAATATTATAAAAGCGAAAGTGAGTTTGTTTGTTACCTCTTCACGCTGTAATGGCGAAACGGATTTTGATGAATTTTGGTACAGAGATAGTTGGGAACCAGGAGACGGATATAGGCTATTTTTATTTTAAAAAAGTGGGATATGAGGGAGAACGAGGGAAGAAAATGGAACACTTAGCGTTGCTATTACAAATCAATCAGGCGCAAGAGCAAAAACTGCAGGTCTGCTTGGTGTGTTATACCGAATTTAACGCGAGCAAAGCCGCGGGCGAAAGCTAGTATAATATAAAAATATAATCTTAAAAAAAATAATGCGTTTTTATTATAGCAATTTAGCGCGTATCCTACAGTACTTTCACAGTTATTATTCTATGCTTCATTTTATTGTTGTCAATGTTTTGACAGTTCAAAAGTGCCTGTAACTGGCCTACTTGAAATAAATAAATGATTTTGATTTTGAGAATCCCCGCGTTTTGCCAGTTATTTTTAAGTCCCATGTAATAGCGGGCGAACCTATTGACATCAAGTTTGCACGAAGTAGATATACGCTTAATAATCCACATAGTTGAACAAACAGTATTCAAATAAATAATACATGGTAATTCGATCAGTCGTGTATTAGGTAATCATTGTCTTATTCATTTGTTTAACCGACCGTTATATTTAGTTAAAACTAACACTCTGGTATCTGGGTCAATATCTAAGCGAACACTTCGTAGCTTAGGAGATCGTTTCATTATTAAATATCGCATACAGGTAATCTGCAGAGACTGGGGTAGGGTGGGGTATATACATACCGTATATAGCCATATATAGCTTCGTAAAGCTACCCAAAACGCTCCGCTTTTGGGCATAACCGTCAAACATAAGTCTCTGTTCCATTCCCTATGGCAAAAAAAGGGGTGGCTACACTTAAAGCAACAGAAAGCAATGCAGGAACGCTGTTTGAATACTAAGGGAAATATTGATACAGTAGTTACATAAAATCCCTGCAATCTACGTGATATTTACCGAATCAACCTCCCAAAAGTACTGCACATCAAATCCGGTTCGTAATGCTCTAACCACACGGTCTAATTTTGTTAATATTTGTATTAGGGATACACCGAAAGCGTCAGGCGCGGGGCGAACGGGTTGTCCAGCCAATTAATACTCTGCCGCATCCCTCTAAACCTCTCTCCTTCCTCAACGGTTAATTAAAGGCTCACACGATACCGTTTAAAGGTATGAAGCTGTTATAACTTTGCATAGATTCTAAATTAACTATCTGGATGGATCAATATGCTACCTAGAGCAGCATATTAAATACGTAGGAAGCTTCCAACTGGAATTACATTCCTATCAAAGTCAATGTTAGCGTCGTGTAATTTTACTGAAGAAACTTTTGAAAGTGAGGATATTTTATTTAAGCTTTGTGAAATATTATTAGAAATAGGCAAATTTGATTTGTGATATGAATATTAAAATGTCATTCGTCAAACCACGGATATTTTAAAAATAGATAAATCAACATCATTATAGTAATGGTACCAAACTAATAAATCGTATTAGGTAGCGTACCTAGTAGTAGTGATAGAAAACAATATTTCAAACAACCTGTCAAGAATTTGAAGGTGTAAAAGAATTAAAAATAAAACACTATTCTTTTATTTGGTAACGCGACAGGAGTCCAACTATAGTTATTTAGTCTGCCGCCCATTCTTCTGATTTTTATTTAGCACAAAAGATTTCTAAGCCGCCATTTTGGTTGGGTATCCCATTACGCATGCCAGGAAGTATGAGAGCACAAAGGGAATGAAGGAACGGTGTGGGATGGTCCTCCTTTATTTATTCAGGACCTCGCAGAGGAAAGTAATTCATGCGTGTTTATTAAAAAGCTGAGTGGTTTTATCGACCGAATAAATTAAAACACAACGTTACGTACCGTTTGGTATATTAAAATTCATTTCGTTTCCGCTTATAACGCTTCGGTTACGATGGTGTAAATTGCTGTAATGCTTATGAAGACATAATTTGAATACGTAAAAAGTAGGTGTATTGAAAATTTCGAGCAGGCTGTATAAAGCGGTAACGAGGAGTGCATTACAGCGGCTCGGGGAGGTAATTAATAAACCGGGCACGTGGGTCGTAGTACATGGATAATAATGTAAATTTACGAATGTGTATTTAAAATTGTTAAATTATGTGGTATTGGATTATTATGTTCGGAAAGGAACAGAAGCTTGAATTGCGTTACTTGATGCCATTGATATTGGATATGCTTTGGTCTGCATATTAATTGAGTACTGAATGAATGAGCTTGAACTATTTATTATAGGTGGATTGATAGCCATTGTTCTTTAGCGCGTCGTTCTCTAAGTCTTTTCGTAGTTCCTGGGGTTGCGGGTTGTTTGAAAGAGATACCGCGGCCCCAGAACATAAAGGGCAAAAGAAGGAACATGGGTGTGTTTTAGTCAGTGGAAGTCTAATACTCCCTTTCGCTCCTCCCAGAGAGGAAGGAGTCATTTTATGAATTCATATATCCTAGACTTTACTGACTTAAACCCTCTCAAGTTTTAGTCAGAAAAAGTCTGAAACTCCCCCCCCCGCTCCATCCAAAGCGGGAAAAGTTGATGATTTCCCATCCGCAAAAAAAGGCTTTCCATAGTTTCCATCACCATCGATAGCCAAGTCTACGCACTTTTTGTTTCAAACATAATGTACCGACTTTAAAGTTGCACTTCCCCTTCGTTGTCGTTACAGTCGTTTACAAGTAAATTCTCCACAGAAGGGGTAACATAAAAAGTAGATATACGGATAAACGGTTTTCCGATATTGCGACATAAGTACCACGTCGTAACACGGATACGGCCACGGATGGATAGCCATTTGTCATGATTTGCCATAACACCGACTCACTGGAAAATATAATGGTTTCTAATCTAGGAAAATAATTGATGGCGGGTTTGAAGTGTCACTGCAATTTTATGGTTGAGCACCTTTTGTTACGTTGGCAGATATTTAATTATGGCTTTTGTCGTTAAAATTGGTTCCAACAGGACTCACGTCTCGTAAAGTAAGGACCTGTTTTCCCGATTTTAGCCTCATCTTAAGTCATCTGTATGGCATTGTTCCGAATACGTCTAGTGCAACCAGATGCAGCTGAATACCAGTATTTTAACCCACCAGTATTTTTACCAGACAATAACTAGGCATACTTTTTTTAAGAACGTGGGCAACATTCTTAAACAAAAAAGTAACACAGTTGAAATTTCTCCTGTATCGTGGGTGCGTTTATAAACATTTAAAATCACATACACAAACAGCCAGACCAGGAACAAATATCTGTAGGCCATACAAATATTTGTTCCGTGCGGGGATCGAACCCGCGACACGCATCGCAGCAGTCGATCACTCAGCCCCTGCGCCAACCGTGTTGTGATTGTTAGATGTTTCTTTTATATCAACGCCGCACTGCTACTTCTTCATAAAAAAAAAAATAAACCGTACTCGTTTGCGTATCCGTTACATAAACCAAACAGTTTTCTTTAGATCCAAAAAGGAATTTTAATTACGGAGAGGAAATAAAATTAATTAGTAGGTATTTATCGATGAGCCTTTGATTAAACTCCGTCCGACATCCGCAGCGCTTCTTTAATTAATAGTAAAAATGTTTTTTCAGTGAAGTAATTAACGCTTTTATAATATAACTCCTTTTTGTGGAGAATAGAACCTTTTAACACAAGGCAAAACGTATGTTCGACTTGGCCTTTCCGTAGTATTATATTTTATCTGTAACTTAGTTGAATCCTTACTAATATTATAAAAGTGAAAGTGAGTTTGTTTGTTACGTCTTCACGCCTAAATGGCCAAACCGATTTTGATGATTTTTGGTACAGAGATAGATGGGACCCTGGAGATGGACATCGGCAAAAAAATGGGATAAGGGGGAGAAAGATGGAAGAAAAGGGGAGAGAAAGATATTTTTTTTGATCACCATGCGGGTTTAAGTTAGCGTTAGCCCAAAGTAACTTTGCCACGCGGACAGTTAAGAAAGCTAGTTAAAAATATTTTTAATCTCAAAACAGCAATGTGAGATAACGATTTATTTTCGTTGGATCCCAGTTTTTGATCCCATTTTTTAGGTATTAACGATGGGTCCCATTTGATATTACCATTGAATCCCATTTTATGACAACATGTGTACATTTCAGAAGAAAAGTGATTTACTTTTATTAAATATTTCAAAAACACCGTGTGTGTATTTTGGATTTTTTAGGATTGTTGCCACTGAGGAATAAATGAGACAAATGATGTACTCCAAATAGTACTAGACTGGCATGAGTTAAAAATGATCAGGTTTATTTGTGATGTTTATAAATAAATAAATATGAACGCCTTCAAAACAAGCGCCTCTAAAAAAAAAATACTGCCGTCATAATTATTCCATATGTGGCCGTTTCTGGCACATAGGTCACAGTTTTAACCTAACCTTTTTTTTTAAATAAGTAATTATCCTAATCTAAATAGTTCAGTTCCGGGTAAACAACTAAAAACAATCTCTTTTTTCTATAAATGCAAGTCGTTTGTGGCGTAGGAGGTCACAGTTTTAACCTAACCAAACCTAGTTCCCGGTTCCTATAATTTGTTTGGGTAATGAAATTTTGTCCAAATCTTTTCGGAAAAACGGCAGGCACCCGTTATTCTAACATACCCTATCCACATACCCAAATTTCATCCAAATCAGTCTAGAAGTTTGAGCGTGTTGGAATAACAAACATACATACAAAATTTCGCCTTAAAATATTATTGTGATTTTGTTGTTGGATGTACCCGCATTCAGATGTTTTTAAACATCTGGGATCCAACGGAAATAGTTTTTGGGATTCAGTGGCAATAAAACGTATTTTTATTAGTATTTTTCAAATTTGGGATTCAACGGAAATATATAATAATGTTTTGTGGGATCCAACGCCAAAAATATTAAAGTGGGATCAAAAACTGGGATCCAACGAAAATAAGTGGAGATAACAAGGCCTTTATTGTTGTGAACAAAGTTTTCAGAACGACATTTCGAGGCAATTATGTTTAATAGTTTAACCTGTTTTAATCTTGGCAATTTGAACAGACATTTGAGTTAGTTAAGAAGTAATTTGTTAAGCGTAGGTGCGACGGGAGCGTGCGACAACGACAGTCGTAGTTTACCAGATCAACTTTAACCAGGAATGACTTGTTTCATTCAAAGTACTTTAGCAACAAAGGCTCGTTTGAGGTGGTGGAGGTGAAGACTACCTGGAAGGATATAAGGAAAGCCTTTGCCCAGCAGTGAGACATATGAATAAAATTTTATAAATGGTCTATTAAATTGCAGAAACATTTCTGTCTCTTGGAATTAATGATTCATTGTGATATTGTAAAAATCCCGGTCAAAGCTGCTTTTGACGTAGGAGCTAAAGATCGCTATATATGAAAAAAAAAAAAAAGTATTTGTTTTATAGTGGGATATTAAATATAAAGTACAAAAAGGTTTTGAAGGTCATACGTCAAGGGCACGTAAGCCCTATTTGGGCCGTACATACCTACAGGTAAAATTTAGGTAGGTACAACATAAGAAAATTTGAAATGGGTACGATCTATTTATCTAGCAAATTCTACAACAGCAACAGCAAACCTTTTGAAGGTACTAAGTACCTTCAAAAGAATTTTATTAATATTATACACGTTTGTATAATATTAATAGTTATTACCTACTAAAGAAAACTTGGTAAATTTATTCAGGGCAATTACGCAGAATAGACGCCGAAAACAGTTATTAAAAGTTTTTTACTTTTATTGCGAGACCTTTCTATAAACTTAACGATTGTTAGATTTATAGAAAGTATTGGAAAAATACTGAACAAGGAAAAATAACTTATTATAGCGAATTGAGAGCTTGCGAAAATAGAGGTACATTTGTATCCACCTGGTTAATTCCAATATTATCATCGTTTTAGATTAGTTACCTTTCTCACAAACTCACAACCCTCGTCGTGTGAAAGTGACATTTGATTTAAGGATATTCTGAATAAAAACGTAAACGAGGAATCCTCAACGGAAAAAGTGTTCTGCGTCAAAATTAAGGTAAATTCTGACATATACATACATGATAAATGATAAAAGATGTTTACTTTTCAAGTAGGTTTGTACAATTACTTTTACACGTTGTTTCTTTTTTAAACTAAATCAGGTCGGTGTTTCGTATCCGACTACTCTTTGGACATAGTCTCTTTTAAGGTCCTGATAATAAGGACAATGCAGATTAGTGTCTGAGATGGTCTTTTAAAGAAAGAACCACACAATTTTGAGTGGACCTGTCCAGCCAGTGCAAGCATTTTTCTGTTATTGTATAGGCAGACCCATAACTCGACGAGCTCAACGACGCGACAAATAATACCAAAAAAGAACTTTTGTGTAGGTGCTTATAGTACTTTAACTGCCAGACAATCGTTTAAATACACAAAACATAAAAAAAGAAATACTCACATGGTTCTTACATTTACAATTAATAATAATCATTTACAAAATTAAATCAATGAGATCATAATGAAGTCATCAAAATAAAAACGAAAAATAAATACATACATAACACACACACACACATTATACATAACACATTTTGTATGTTATGGTAACAGATAAAATGATGACTGCATCGTCGTTCGTCTAGTTCTCGAAAGCGCGAAAGTACTAAGCATGAGGTCCTGAGTACAAAAAAAATAGATTAGTAGTTTATTCCCGAAACACGACGGATCTGAAGTACCTAGGTGATATATGTACTTACTGCTGATCAAAGGCTCAGATTGTGAAGAAAACATATTGTTGAGTTTATATTTTTCTATTTCCACGAATTTATCCACCAGATTTTTAATACCTAAGCTTTTAAATTAGTGAGAAACCTAAAATCTCGTACGTTTGATGTAGCTATAATAATCTACCGTATTGGCGAAAATAGACTGATGAAGATCTTTGACGGTTCATACCTTCCATGATGGATATTTTGCCAACGAAACATGCGTAGGCATTGAGTGTAGGAGTAATGAAAGTTCATCCTAACGATTCATCAACAAATGGAACCAACATTCAGTGCATCGTTTTTGATGAAATGTGGAACACATTTCATCCAATGGTATTTCGAAGTAACGTTATCCTCCAATTTAATCCCACAAAGTATTATCTTCATATACATATGCTAACCAATCAGGCAGTTTCGTGGCGGATAAAGCAATATCCCTACGGAATGGGACACTATAAAGTCGATAAAAGAGAGCCACGTTCTGCACAGGACATTTATGAACTCAAGCTATTGAAAAATGGTGTGTCAATTGTTCACTGTAACTATTGAATATACGTCTCTATGGCTATACTGGCTTAGGACGGTTAAGGAAACGGCTCCGATTTAAGATTTAGCTCCCAGACTAACATTTTAGATGAACATTGACCGAAATAAAATAGAATGTTCATCGGTATTGCCGTGGATATAAAATATAGAAATAAAAAAAGAAAAGTTTTTCTGTGATATTTATAAATGGGTGAATACCCCAGGCGCTAATTTTACTTGTCCACGTTGAGAATCATGGTGTAAAATGATGGGATGTTTCTTAATTTTTTTTCTAGTGAACTACTTAACTTATTCCACTTAGGGCCACAATTTTTTTTTTAAATAGGCTTACCTATGGAGGCTAGGAAAAATAAATAACTTTAAAATTCAAGTTTGGTGGCTTGTCCTAGCTCCATTTTTTGATATAAATGTATTTACCAAAGGAACAATTTAAAGTGAAGTAAAAAACAAATTATTTCATTGGTAAATGCATATGACACACTATCTAAAAACATCTAAATCATATTATAAAATTGATGTTAAAAGCACAGGATACTCGATTCAAGTTTGTCCTAGCAAAAATCATAATTTTGGTAGCACTTTTTCAATTTACATTATCATGAAGATTCGTGCGCGTGCGATCAATCGCTTTTTATGTTCTGTATTTCTCAGTTGTGCGCGGGAAGTGGCGCGTAACAGGTCTGTGCTTAGTGCTGTAATTGCTCGCCAAAAACGAAGTATTCATCTTGGGTCGAACAGGGGACAAGAATTTGTCAATTTTGGTGGATCGATTTGCTGGTGATTTTTTAGTGTTTTAATAGTAAGCTACGTATTGTAGGTAGTGATTTGGGTAACTTATTCATCAGTGATATTTATTCTTTTGTATCTTAATAACTGTATTTTTTAAGATTTTTTTTATGCCTGGTTTCAATTTTGGTGGTTCAATTTTGGTGGCTTTGGTGGCGATTTTCACCACCAAAATTGAAAATAAGCCACCAAAATTTAAGTATGTACTGTTTATATATTAGATTTGTACATATAAAGATAGTTTTTCACTACACATTGTTCATTTATATGTATACGTTACTATTCTATTTGTTTCTGTTCTGTTTCTTCTATTTATTAAAGTGCACATGCCATGCTATTTTTCTGCACTACTCTAAGGTCGACTGGCAATGGCTACTGAGACTGCACACCTCTCGGTTATGGAAGGTCTTCGCGTTAAATAGGCCTCGACCCCCGCACTTCCGAGGGATGTACAGTCTGATTACCGATGATCTTGGGTGATGCATCCGGTTTGCATTTAGCAGTGTATGGACTCTCCTATCCAGGGCATCAAGTTCAGTCTGAGTCCATTTAAGTATGCCGAAAGAGCAGGTACATTAAAACCGTATTATAATTAGTATTATTATCGTTTATTTATTTGTATACATATTTTTTTATATTTTTACATATTTCTTATCAAAAACATATAAAAATAGTAGCCCACCGGTATCGGGAACAGTGTCCAAGCTACCGGCAGTCAAGGCTCCAGAGAAAGGAACCTCCTACCAATACGAGCCCTGTCCAGGAGTACCGCTTTCTGTATCAAGCCCTTGATCAAGCTGCCTAACGAGAGCCTTCTCAGGTGTTGGTCGAGGCTCTTGGCAATTAAGCCATTGGCTGTAACGACTATCGGCACAATGATCGCTGAGTCCACGTCCCACATGTCGACAACCTCGCGAGCCAAGTCAATATACTTGATTTGTTTATCTTTTTCGGCTTCCACAAGGTTCTCGTCATGTGGGACCGTTATGTCAACAATCATTGCGCGCCGCTCTGATCGATCCACCACCACATCAGGTTTATTTGCTACAATAGTCCTGTCAGTGATGATGGATCGATCCCTATACAGTTACGTGTACAATTATAAATACTTATTTAAGTATTAATTATTTTAATATTACATGTTTTTTTGTAATAAAGACGAGACAAGGTTCATGTTTAAAAACTATAATATCTTTTCTTTATATATTTTACGGTTTAATATTGTTATTTAATCATGTTTTATTTTAGAGTTTATTATGTTTTAGTTTCTTAGTTTTGCTGAGAAAAAATGTGTAGTATGGCAGGTAATTTTGTTCAAAATAAAAAGTTTTTTTTTTAAGTCTACCCTCATAGTTCTCATTACGAGTTCATCAGATAAATAATAAATATTGTGGTACTTACTACCGATGACCGCAAGAAAGTATGGCAAGGCAAGGAGCTTCACGGGCGCTTTTACCGGGCTCTTCATGGGCCCGATGTAAATTTTCTAGCATCCGTATCCTGGCTACGATTCAGCGACCTTTTTGGGGAAACTGTAGATTTTGTCTGTGCGATTATGGACGAAGTTATGTTGACGAACAACTACCGGAAATATATTATGAAGGATGGGACGGTTGATGTGTGTCGGGCATGCCACCATGTCACCCATTCGGGTGAGTCCATCGGACATATTATTTCTGGTTGTTCTCGTCTAGCTAACGGCGAGTACTTGCATAGGCACAACCAAGTAGCTAGGATTATTCATCAGCAACTTGCCTTGAAATATAATCTTGTGGACCCAGTTCTCGAGAAAGACCATGTCACGCTGTACTGGGATCGGTCTATCATTACTGACAGGACTATTGTCGCCAATAAGCCTGACATAGTGGTGATAAGGGCCTGATTCTGGAGGCAGTTCACCTCGATACGGCTTGTATTGTGAGGAGGTTCCTGTCTCTGGAACTCTAACCACCGGTAGCTTCGACCCTGTTTCCGATACCGGTGGGCTACTATTTTTTGTATTTTTAATGTTTCTTTTTTATTTTCTGTTTTTATAAAGAAATATTTAAAAAAATATTAAAATGTATTTAACTGAATAAACGAAATATTATTATAACATTTTATTAACTGATGGAGTTTTTTGGTCATTGAGCTTTATTAGTGAGATTTAAGTTTGTGACAAAAGCTGATTTTTAATGTATTGTTTTAAGCACTTTCAATTTTGGTGGACCAATATCAATTTTGGTGGTCAACTTTCAATTTTGGTGGACAATTTTCAATTTTGGTGGCTACACTAATCTTTGAACTCAAATACCTCAAAAAGTTACCAAGATATTTTCGGACCTCATGAAGATTCCTAAAGCTTGAACCTTCTATATTTGTCCTAGGTCAATAGTTTCACGAAAAGTTAAGAAAAAATTTTGCCACCAAAATTGACAAAAATATGGACTTGTTGATATTCACCCAAATGGGCTATTTAATTGTTTGCAAACAATATTTTTTTTGTAACTCATGGCTTGGTATAAACACATTTATGTATCGATGTTAATAAGGTCCTAAATAAGGAATCCATCAGCAATCATAACATTGGTTTACGTGTAAATGCATCATTCTGATAGTAGTCAATATTTGCAGTCTACCTAATATATCGACGTAGATATAGTTTACGCTTTCCGATTCCTCTTTGGCTCTGCAAACTGAACTGTTACAGACGAAATATTGATTGCAAAGGTCAGACAGTTCATTTGTTATTCCAGTGGATTCTACTCCAATGTAAACGATCTGCCGAAGGGCAAATCGAATTGCAAGCTTGTTATAAAAATATCCGTATTTTGCAAGCTTTACCTACAGCACATTTTGCATAGCGGTGGAAGTTATTATGAGCGGTTATTTATCTTGTCTTGTTAGTTGGTTTGTTAGTATACATTGGTCGAATCATGCAGCTGAATTTCAAAGCGTTTCCAACCGATTGAGCTGAAATTTTGAACAAATTTTAAATTTTGTGACGATACATTTTTTATTCTAGACATACTGCAGGCAGGATCGTCTTCCCAGTGGAGAACTCTTTAACGGCGGACACATTGCATAATATGCTTTCAATGTTGGCAGATTAACCTAGTTTTCTAATAAAAGCTAGTTTAAAAAAATCGTATGTTCTTTTCAAACATACGCAGTCACAAGGGCACGGAACCATCGGTGGGCAAGTCCGAGTCGCACTTGGCTGTTTGTTTGTACTACATCTGTTTAACTTATTAGGTGAATTACATAAATGCAAGGCTTTAAACTTGTCTGATAAGGATAAGATTAAGATAATCGTAACACCTGGAAATACCATTTTCTCCCTTGCTGTGGATCAGTTAATTTCCAGTTTTTAAACCCAAATTTTATCTTATACACCTACCCATCAAAAAACCTCAAACAACACGAATATATTGTAAACAATACTTTAGGTCGCCGTATTAAGTAACATTTTATGAGTACCACGAAATGACATGTGGAACATAAACTGCTGGCACAACATGGAAGCAACGCTTGCCAAGCAATTACTACTTTGCTTATCTTGCACATCATACTCATTATATTAAACATTGTAAACGCACAGTTATTTGGTGTCTCGTGGCCTACAGTCCAAAGCAGGATTATAATAGTAGTAGTAATAAGCGCGCTTTCGTCAAGACATGAAGAAAGCGCTTTGTGCTGCAAATATGTTTTGTTCTTATAAGGATTTTTACGTATAGTAGAAGATTTATAATTTCAAGAATACATGTTTAGTTAGTTATTTTTTTGCGGATGGGTAATCATCAAATAACTTCCCCTGCTCTGGGCGGAGCAGGGGGGAGTTTCAGACTTGTACTGACTAAAACTCACCCATGTTCTTTCTACTGCCAGGAACCGCGGCAGGCGGTGGCGGTGGCGGTGGTAGGCGCGCGTGGAACACTAACGAGTGACGACGACTCAGCCTGTTGTCACTGGACGGACGGACGGTAAGCTACCCATTCCCATCTACGGCGGCCGGGAGTCTTCTATCGGCACCCGGCGCCCAGAGTGTCTCCCGCGGCTGAAAGTTTGGGTTTAGGTTCTCTCCCTCGCCCGGCCTCCTTCGCTAGCTGACTGATGACTGTTTCGCAGAAGAAAGTGACCGCTTCCCATTCCCTCTCGCTCCGGACCATGGGCTCAACCAGGGCCGGACTCGAAAGCCGTCGCCGATTGCCTCTAAGAGGGCACGGTGGTACTCCGCCCAAACTGGGCATAGCACCACTGTGTGCTCCATCTTGTCCTCCGGGCAATCGTCACAATGGTTACACCAGGCGTTTCCTCTCGCCCGATTATGTGCAGGTAATCTAGTCAGCTTGAACTTCCAATTTAAATGGTTGGCATAAAAAAAAAACGCAGTAACGAAAAAAGGTGTTTTAGCATTTCCTTTATTTTATTGTACTACCAATCGAGTAAAAATCTAGTGCAGTGGTATTTTGCTAAATTGAGCATCATCGGGTCGGTTTCCAGTTTTACCAAAATCAAAAATCAAATCAATACTTTTTACGACCTACCTTCTACTACCTACCACCTTTCAACTTCTGCGGACTCCTTCAAGAACCAAACCATTCCCACCGGAGTGGCTGGTATACCCTTGCGCCTATTGCGGTCGCCACTATCTGGATCGCCCGATATATCTCTGCGTCTATAAAGATCATCGCTGCCTGGGAAATGATCGTGTATCTGCATCTACGACCACTAAAATAAGATAGTGGTGTTTAATACGGTTAACTTAAACTCCACGCCAACTCGATATTTCGCACTCAATTTACACCCAGCTCTACCGTCTACCTTCATTTGTTTTCTTCGTTTGGTTTTCTACTCTCTTTATTGAAAAATTGTATTAAATTATTTCTATCTTCAACTTAACTTCTTTTATTCCATTAAATCTAAACACCTAGTTACCCATTACGTTACAGTAGTGGTTGGCCCAACCCAGTCAATTCACGGTAATTCGATAACTGCCTTTCGTCAGTCTTTAGTGCCATTGAGTACCAGTAACGACTGTCAAAGCTCCTTAAATGATAGCTCAGACCAAAGATTTAACGTCCTTTCTTAGGCATGGAGGTAATTAATGCATGGTCATCCATCCACAAGTTGACCTTGGCACCGTGGCTTAGCCTGATAGATAAACCCGGACAGTTATTATTATTTAACCATGAGCTCCTGCTGCATTTAAATAGAACAATGCAAATTGTTGACTTTCGTATATTGATCTTGCGTACGGGCAAGAAAAATCGTTTTAAGTCTGAATTTTTTTTGCAGTCTTCCTCGTTTCAGCCTTTTTCTCTAAACCCACAACATGATTAGGCCCGCCCCATTTCCCTTTCTCCCATTTGTTATAAACGAACATTCTAACAAGGCCTGTAACAGTTGTTACAGAGCTACATTCAAAAGGATGTTAAACACAGATTGTTTGCCAGTGATAATGTTACGAGTAATGAATGAACTGCTCACAAAATTAAATGTGTGTGCTTGATGTTAGAATGTTGTTTAGTTTATAAACTACTATGTACTGTATTGTGAGCTAAAGTTAAATTGTGGTGTTTATCGAAATGAAGTAAAGGCTTGTTGAAGAGATTTTTTTTTGTTTACGTCTATTTATGGATAAAAACTCAGTAGAATCAAGTGAAAAACAAATTATATATAGTAAAAAACTTTAGATGGAATCTATGTACACAGCACAAACTTTCATGTTTCTAAAAAGTTTATTTTATTTGTAGTTTCTCTATCACTATAACACATGGACAAAATAATATGTAATTACTAAAAGAAATCCATGTTATATGTACATCCAACAGTAAGTCTGTATCGGTAAATTAGCCCCAAAATAATTAGATTTGGCCTAAAACGGAAAACTAATCCTAATCAATACAAAATTCAAGACTGAAGCAACAAAACTAATTGATAGCAAGGACACTAACGACTGCAATAGCCGTGAATGCACAATTTAAATTTAATTGCTACAGGTTGTACATAAACAGTTCAACTTCAATAATACGACCTAGATAAGCCGTTTTGGTCACTGTATAGACAGGTAAAGAAGGTTAACACACTACAAGACAGTACGCAAACTTGGACACGCTTTGCGTGAAGCGACCGCAGGCGCACTCAAGCTCCGGTAAGGTAGCGAGACTCCTTGCTGAATTGCCACCGTGGCGCGTGGGTTCTAAATGCGATAATCGATCTTTTCAAATAATTAGTTGTGAGTAGTTGTATTTTATGCAATTATCTCGAACATTCAAGAAAAACCCCAGAAATATAGGAGAGAAGGCCTGATATAAAAAGACGCGCAAACTTTTTCATATTATTATTTTACCACGATCACATAAATCAGTAGTGCATACTCTACGTATATCGGTGAGTGCTCTTATTATCTTACCCTCGATTAAATAATAATATTCAATACTGTAAATTGGCTTGGCGCGCGAGGTTGTCGACATTTGGGATGTGGACTCGGCGATCATTGTACCGATAGTCGTATCAGCCAATGGCTTAATTGCCAAGAGCCTCGACCTCGATGTATGTACCTAAGGAAGCTTTCATTAGGCAGCTGGATCAAGGTTTGATACAGAAGCTGGTACTCTTGGACACGACTCGTATTATTAGAATGTTCTTTGGAGCCCCGGTAGCTTGGATTCAATTTCCGATTCCGGTGGGCTACTATTTTTCTATATTTTGATGGGTGTATGTATGTATAAAAATGAATAAACGAAAATCAATACTATGTGTATTTTTAACTCACCATTCTTACCTAATTTGTGTACGAGCGCATATTTAAACGTAATACTACTTCCCAACTAGTTTAATTAAGCACTAGTCTCACACGGTATTGTTAAAACAGTGTAATTTTCAAAAGACCTGGAAAAATGTACTTACATATTGAGAACTAAATCGTTTTCTTAAATTATGTGCGTATGAGTTTGAGTATCTCTATTTGCTGCTTGTACTGAACTGTTCTTCTGTAACTATCCAGTTAGTGGTTCAGTGTTGCTTCCTAATGGAATCGTGTCGTCGGGCGCAACACCATTCGAGATTAACTTTAATTAAGTGGATGTTATTTGAAACTTCAGCTGAGAGGAAATTTATCCTGTTACATAAACCTATGTACGGGGTAGAGACAACTGGCTTATATATTTTTATTTGAATGTTTACGTAAATGGGACTTCGGTTAATTTGTATAGTGTTTGTTTTTATGAGGAGATTGAGCAAATTAAGTTCTGCACATGTCGTGAAACCCTTGGGTATCACAGAATGGTTTAAAAATGAGAGTTACTGTATTTTACTAGTAACTTCTAGGCAGTACGGCGTTTCTCTTGCCATTTGCTCCGACTTTTAGTATCTCAGTTTAATCGTGCAGAGCGATGGCGACATAGATCGTTGTGTTAAGGACAGAATAAACACTGGATGGATTAAATGGCAGGTCACGAGAATAATCTGCGACTCCTTCATTCACCTTAACCTTAAGGAAAGGGAATTACAAAACAATGTTACACCCTGCTGTCTTGTATGGGTCACAATTTTGGGCCAGAAAAGGGATGAATGAAAGGCATTTGCATGTGGTTCAGATGAGAATGCTAAGGGGGTTGTGTGGATGAAATGAGAAAGAAAGTGGCGCCAGTTACTGCAAAGTTGGGTGCTAATTGATTGGCTTGGTTACATGTGAAGCGAAGGAATGAGGAACATGTCCTGTGACAATCTTGAGTATGAATGTGGATGAATACTTATAAGAGAGAAACGATGGATGGACTGTGTAAAGACAAACATGATATGGCAAGAAAGGAGATGCCTAAGATAAGACGGATAATAGTGATAAGGGAAGGAAAATAATGATTATGAGGCAGTTAGGAAACCGAACACCTGTAGTCTGTAATGGACCATTGGTAATATTATAGAAATCTAGCTGCGCCCCGCGGTTTCACTCTCGTAGTGATGATCGAAAAAAAAATATCTTTCTCTCCCATTTTCTTCCCTCTTTCTCCCATTTTTCTCACTTTTTTTAGCCTATGTCCGTCTCCAAGGAATAATCCTAACTATCTAATAGAGATAGTTGTCCCAACTCTATACCAAAATTCATCAAAATCAGTTTGGCCATTTAGGCGTGAAGACGTAACAAACAAACTCACTTTCGCTTTTATAATATTAATAAGGATTCATTAAACTTTCACTCAATAAAGATGATATTACTTTTGTATTTTTTTTAGATTATATGAAAAAGTAATTGTTAGGTACCTACCTACTCGATTATCATCTGCCTAGCCTTTTTCCAAGAGTATTAGGTCGGCTTCAAGTGTAACCGGATGCAGCTGAATACCATTTTTTTTCATGGAGCGACTGTCTATCTGACCTCCACAACCCAGCCAGCCTTGGGTAATACTGGTTGTCAGACTAACAGGATACTGACTTTCTGTAAAACTGTCAAAAGGTGTATAATAATAGCCGGGAGCAGCTTAACGTGCTTTCCGAGGCACAGGGGAAACTCGGTATGTTACGGGTGGTCACCAATCCACATTCCAACCTAAGCTGGTTTTATTTGAAGATCGTCCCAATCGGTTGCTACTATATAGCCACAAGCTCCTTATTGTTAGGTACTTGATAACACGGATAAAATAGGTTAAACGCATAACACAAGGAAGCGCAACATGATTTATCATTATTATTTGCAATGATTAATTACCATTTATTTAAATAAAACATGTAGCTAATTCACAAAGGAAAATATAGTTAATACTTAACCAAATTAAGCCTGTGGTGCAGTTATTAATTTCAGTAATGTTCGGGTTATATCAAAATTGAAAATGTATTTACCTCACAGACTTGAATCCAAGTGAACATTTACAAGCAAATTAATGCACGTATTTATATTCGCATTTTGAATAGATACGAACTGAATGCGAATTTTTGTGAGGATGGATGGATGTATGAAAGTATGGATGTTTGTTACTCTTTCACGTCAAAACGGCTGAACGGATCATGATGAAATTTGGCACAGACGTAGATTATAGTCTGAAATAACACATAGGATACTTTTTCGATTATCACGCGGGCCAAACCGCAGGCGCCAGCTAGTTTGAAAAAAAATTAACTAGTGAAAAGTTTTGACCCTAATGGTGTGGTGGGTATGGGTATCACTTTTAAATTAGATAAAGGTCTCGCTGATAAATTGTTTACCTCTTCTCTATTGAATTTCAAAACTTTACCTTTTTTTTTAAATTACTATACCTAATTCCTTCGTCTTAAACTAAAGGAGATTCGTTCGAATTGATGAATGTTAAACTAACATTAATTAAACTCCCAGCTTCGTTAAAATGAAGCTACTATCAGAACATTTTCGCGCAGAAATTTTTCGTAGATTATACAGATATCTGGAGCAGCAACAGGACCATTAAAAGCTTATCTAAACCAATTATCAAAGACCGATAAGAGATAAAATTAATTGCTGAGCCAAAGCTAAATTTTTGGGAAAAGTTGTTACTCCTAAATTACGGTTGGCCACATTAGATGTAAATGACTAACACGTTCGAGTTATCTCGCCCTGCAAATTCACTTTGGCCAGGCTCATAAAAATGATACATTGCCACACTTGGGTGGAGCTTTTGGGGCTTTAGATGCTCAGGGCGACGTCCTGAGGGAATGCGTGTACCATAAACATAATCGCTCTCATCATGCTGCCTCTATCGATGGGAGATCGCGCGTACATTTTTATAGTGTCCCATTTACGAGCCGCCAAAGAATTTGTTTTTACATGAACTTTTATGAGCAAAGATCGTATTCTCCAGCAAAAAATGTTCACAGAGTGTATGCAGTAATATAAATAGAGCTATATTTTATTTGTTTCCATTAAAGGTTTATATTTGACTAGCTACCGCCAGCGACTTCGTCCGCGTGGCATAGTTACTTTGGGCTAACGCTAACTGTAACCCGCGTCATGATCGAAAAAAAGTATCTTTTTTTCCTCTTTCTCCTCTTTTTATCACTTTTTTAGCCTATGTTCGTCTCCAGGGTTTCAACTATCTCTATACCAAAATTCATCAAAATCGGTTTGGCCATATAAGCGTGAAGACGTAAGAAACAAACAAACTCACTTTCTTTTATAATATTAGTAAGGATTTAACATTACGTTTGAGCCTTCCAGCATATCAGGATTTATATTACATATGTTTGAGTAGTTCTTACTATATTTTTTTTTTAAATCACCTTCGTTTATAAGCAACACGAGCCTAGAGGGGTGGATCCACAAGGCGAAAAATAGCTGAGGTAGCCTACAGGCGCGGCGGCGCGGAGCGAGCGATATTGCACAAACTTTTTTGACGTTCTAACAATCTTTGCTATCTATTTTTCTTAGACAGAAAAAATCACAGTAAACTCTCTCGGAAATTGAGCTTCTCGTGCCTCCAACATATTATCCCTATAAATTTACCTGACATCCTCAATATTTCAGGCGTTTTCACCGACCTGACCTCTTTTAATAAATCCCTATGTATATGTAGACGTGAATGGAATGTCTGTAGGTTTCCCTTTTTGTATTGTATGAAAGATACAATTGGTATTATTATAGATCAGCCCTTTTATCCCTCTTGCCTACATTAGGTATGCGGTTTTACGCAGATTTATTTATTTACATATTCAAGCGTTGAGTATCCGAGGTAGGAAATGAAACCCCGTAACATCTGTTTGGGTTACAAAATAAAACAATGTCAAAGGTTGAACCCAAAACCTGAAAGTTTATAAGCCAGAACTAAATTGTTTTAGTGTAACTGATTTGGGATACAACAACTAAATTGAATAATTGAACAGTGTAGGATGCTAAAGGCTTTGTATAATTTAAACGATGCCACTGGCCATAGAGTACATCCGCCTTAATTTAAAAAAAACACAGTCTTTTGAGAAATAAAACGCTTTATGTTGTGTGCAAACCCTTAAGGGTATAAAAACGATTCTATGAATGCCAAGTCTTAATACCAAGTCTAGCATAGATAGAATATCCATTAAAAGTAAAGTAAGCAAAACTTATTTAAGGGGTCCGTACACCGTAATAGTATACCTTTTAAATTCTCACAGTATGTATTACTATGCCCAATAAAGGAACTGACGGAATTAATTGATAAAATAAGTAATGTTGAACACTATAATAATTATGGTGGTATGAAACCCTTCGTATCCGACACGTACTTGGCCAATTTTTATTTTTAATATCATCCAAGCAGGTTAAAAATAACAAATAAAAATGGTCACTACCATCAGCAGTGTAGTAAAAATTGTGTAATAAGAATATCTACTCTACGAGTCCATACTAATATTAACCCCACGCATCATAAATAAATGCGTGTGTGCAAAGTTTAGTGACCGCCAATGACGGACATTCGCGGGAATTAAATCAGCTTGTTTGCACTACTAAATAAATTACTAGTAATTATTGGACTGTGGTTAGTTAAACATTCGAAAATTACATGCGCTATTAACACTTTAAATCAGGCCTCGTTTTAACATATTTTAGTTAGTTTTAACTGTAATTATGTAAATAAATCTTAGAAGTTAAATTTGGGCCAAGTTCTGGTATCCGATTGAGCTGATATTTAATTTGGATGGTCAGCTATGTAGCGACATTCTGAATCCAATATGGCGGATTCACAAATATAGGTAGCCTAGGTTCTAATTATTTTTTATGCAAAACCACGTTAAGGATATCAAATGAAGAGGTTTGTTGAAATGAATACGAGAAAAATGTGTTATCTAATATATAAAATTCTCGTATCACAATGTTCGTTCCCATACTCCTCCAAAACAGCTAGACCGATTTTTATGTTTTTTTTATGCATATTCACTAAGTCTGAGAATCGGCTACTATTTATCTTTCAAACCCCTATGCAAAAAGGATGGTAAGCAGCGGGTGAGACCTATAAAAATATGTATTGGTGTAAATATTGCGTGGATGTTTTGATATTTATTACAGATATAGTCAGAAGCTCGAAAAACTGACTATTACTCGGACTAACAAACATCGTGTTACCCAGTGGGAATGGAGGTCAGAAAAACAATCGCTCCATGTAAAAAATAATGGTATTTAGCTAAGCTTTTGATTGTATGAAGACAGTCAAGTCTTTGCCTAGAATGAAAATCGCTTGCATCCCGCGGCATGAAAGACGGATGATTTTACTAGCTCACAAATACCAAGGACTTATCTAGAATGACAGATCTTCTGTCTTAATTAAATTAATCCTTTCTTCCGAAGTCTTTTATGAGATTGTAGTTTTCCATTTTTGCAATTAGTCGCTAAGTGAACAGTTTCATAGAAGTGCAAAAGCTGCGTTCAACTTTCTTCGACGAATTTCCTTTCATACTACTCAAATAAAATCTTGTTTTAATTAAGTTGCTAATAGTTAGACTATTGAACAAACTGTTTCGTTTGTCGAGTGGTTTCAACGGCGTCCTGGGTTCGTTTCCGGGGTCTGGTAAAGTGTTAAGTATAACCGACTTCTAAAAAAGGATGAGCTATGTTTTTTTATGTATATTCACCGATTACTCTGCCAACTGTGGGCTGATTTTCAGGGTACACTTTAATTTAAACATAACTGGCGAAAGTGGTGTACTGTAACGTGAGTGCAAATGTACTACAATGAAAGCCCATTGAATAATTTCAATATTATATTTTAAATCATATTTCACCGATACATCTCACACAAGAATGAAAAAACAAGTCTAAGCCCTTCTATTCTTTTTAAACCTTTATTTAAAACTTTGAGTATTTGAATGTCTTTGCAAACCAGCCTGTCTATGACAGGTTTTAATAATGTTATCAAACCTTTTACAGTACCTCTGCCTAACCTGGGGATTTTATATTATGTAAAGAACAAATATTGGTAAAATCAAAGTCAATTATACAAATTAGGCTGATAATCAGCATTTTTTAACGTCAAATTACAAGAAACAGTCCCACAAAAACGCCCCGCCCTTTTCAGTTCCTAGTGTTTTAGCTGGGAAGGAGAAGTGGCAGAACAAACTGCCTAGGAACACATCTCTCTGTCTGGTTAGAAGAACCAGATTTTAACCAATGTCGTTTATCACAAGGTAAATTTAAGAAATTATTTATTGTGGCATGTCACCTAGCAAACACCAATCATCTGTATTAGAATAAAAATATACCCAAGCATAAATAAATCCTTCAGTGTAACGGGTGTGCCCGCTTACACGTGCAGTGAAGAAGTCACAGGTGATAAACTAGGACCATAGTACAGAAGAAATAAACTAAGCATAAAAGGAACACAGCCAAATATATTATATCATTATATGTAATTATTATATTTTTCTCGTCTCGACTTGATAAAAGAAACAATTTGAAAAGTCACAAAGGTTTATAAGATACAACAATACAAGACCCTCAAGTCTACAAACAAAGTTAAGTCCTGACTTGAAGAATCGAAAGTTTTACGGAGAAAATTACCGGCCAAGTGCGATTCCAACTCGCGCACCGGGGGTTCCGTACAAAATGTTGTAAACGGTCATATATTTTGACTGAGAGGGATATTTTTTTACAGCTCTAAGTGACTTGGAAATATTGGTTTTAATTTCAAATCTATACCTCCAGGCGTTTACGAGATAAAGGGTCTTGACAGACAGAAAAATAGTGATTGTATAAGGGTTTTGTTTTTTTCCTTTTCGGGTATGGAACCCTAAAAACCAAGCATTTCTATACAATATGATAGAATGCTGCTATTTAAGTATTGATACGAAGAATCAATTCCTATTGACCAAGTCTGTACGAACCTTTATGTTCGCAAAGTTGGTATTCCTAACTCGGGTAACGTAACGTATTGTAATGTTTGTCGTTGTATGGAATAACAAAAATGTTACCAGTTTCTGTGTTCATAATACAATACTTATGAAACAATACGATGAAAGGCGGAACCGAATGTGTATACATTACACAAAATAGTTTTATACTTATTCGTTTAGATACATCGAAGGAAGATAACAAAGTAAATATTGACTGACATGGAAATTGCCAATAGTTTAGTGTACCTTATATATGTTACAGAAATATAGTAGTCCGGAGTTCGTACTTGTGCCCAGTTAATGGCAAAAGGGTTGCCCCTATTATCATAGGACTTTACATAAGTAGCTGAATGTAGGTGTACTACGGAGTAGTTACACTTCTGTCTAACCCCTCGAGGATTAGATGTATGATGTTATATAGGGTTTGTTAATAATATTTGGAATTATAACATGTAGAAACATTATGGACTTCAAAAATTATTGGTGGAATGTATGCATTCCACCAATAATTTCATTATTATTTTTTTTTTTTTTTATGAGAGGTAACTTCACAGCTGACAGTACATAAACGTTAAAATTATTATATAAAACATCACGCCAATTACGAAGTATACAGAAATAATATTATGAGTAGCCGATATAGGTAGCACGAATTAACAGATATTACAATTTTTAGTGTGTGTGTGTGTGTGTGCCTGTGTGGTGTAAGTGTGGTGATGTGATGTGTGTATGGCGGTGTTCATCTGACAAACTGGCACTAGTGGTGTGATTCAAATCAAATCAATCAAATCAAAATATTTTTATTTTACATAGGCCTACATGGGCACTTATAAAACGTCGAGAAAAGATGCACGGTTCGGGTTGGTCGTTTCCTATGGAGAAGAACCGGCAAGAAACTCCATGGTTACTTTTTTAAAATCATTTAGTTTTACAATGTTGTTGTTGTTACAGCGTTAGCACTTAAGTATGAGAAGACAGCGTAGGCCCGACAATAAGTCATTGCTTACTTTACAAAAAGTAAAATAAAATAATACGTTAACAAAAGCCAACCATGTCCACTCATTCACAACGAATAGGTAGAAAAGAATCTATACAAGAGTAAAAAAAAAAGAAAAAAACAATATTGCAAAAACAAAATAATAACTAAAAGACGAGTCACACAGATGTTGCTATCAGTACTGTAACTATTCAGAACAAGGGTGATATAAATATGTGATTTGACAACTATTGCAAAAAAAACAAAATGATTAAAGAGATCACAAAAATAAATAAGATTGAGAATAGTTAGAGACATCCACAAATTTGTGCTGATTATAGCTACCAGGGAAGCCGCATGCGCAGAAGGAACTATAGCCAAACTTCTTTATCTTCAACGTAGTCCTTGATTTTGTAATATGCGTTTTTAATAAGGACACATATTACAAAATCAAGATTGATTTAGGATTGAGAAGACATCTTTTTTAAAACGGTTTCGAGTGGTATGAAAGGGGTCAAGTGTTGAAAACTTTTCGTTATATAGTGCGGGGGAGACGTAGAATAATTAATAATACAAAGTTGACATAATTTCTGAATGTATTAAATAGATTCTTTGAAGGTTTTTAACCGTTTGTTGTTTTATAATTCATTTAAATGATCTTACAATAGGACATTGATAAGCGACAAATTAGTTGGATATCATTGTTGTGATCTATCATTATAATAATCTTTGTAATTTTCGTTCATCAAAAATTTATAAGGAATTTCTGTTTGTCATACACATTACACAACACCACGATCAATACTACAGAATGAATTACTTTTATTTCCATGTAAGTCGTCAGTGGTCACACCCTGCCAAATCATATTTTAAACATACTTTCGTAATTTTTATAATTCCTCTACTTCACATAATGGTATGAAAGAACTGATTACCTTACACACCATATAGTCACCGATAGCACATTTTTTTTGCTCATTCCTAGTCATCCAATACCTTCTCCCGCTCTGGGCGGAGCGAGGGGCAGTGTCAGACTTTTACTGTCTAAAACCCACCCATGTTCCTTCTTTTGCTCTTTATGTTCCTGACTGCGGTATCTCTTTCGAACATCACGCATCCCCGGCAGGTAACCGGTGACACTTCCAGCCTTCCTTATGAGTATATACTCTTTGGACAGGCCACAAACTAGGTAGACTACTAGAGCTTGAAGGCAAAAATTGGATACAGCAGACCAAAAACAGAGTATTGCAATGGAAGGGACATGTGGATACAATCAGCATAAATATAACACAAAACATCACGTGTCCCCGAAATCAGAGGTGTACCTGATATTTCAACTTCCACACTTCATAGCATAAATATAATAATACCAGCCGAAAGGCCAAAAGCCAGCGGCCTTCAGACTTAAATTTAACTAGCGTTTGCCCGCCGCTTCGCTCGCGTTAAATTCGGGGTAATACAGTTCCCCTTTACAGTTACCAGTAGTTTTTGCCCTTGCGCCTAATTTATTGTTATAGCAAAGCTAAGTTTTCCCAGTTCTATACACTTAAAAAAAAAAGGTTTTTAACCTATGACCGTAGGCTTAACCTATGAAGCGTCCAGGGTCTCAACTAACTCTGTACCAAAATTCACCAAAAGCGGTTTAGCCATTTAGGCGTGAAGACGTAACAAACAAACAAACTCCCTTCCGCTTTTATAATATTAGTAATTCAATATGAATTACTAATATTTGAACTTACATCCTCATACATGGCACAAGGCGCTTAACCTCTGGGCCATCACAACTATGTGTCACTCATTTCTTATTCTATCCATTCCCAATATACCAAAAAACATTTTTACGAAAATGTTAACACAAGAAAGGGAAACTATAATAGTCATACAGTTATAGAATGTATAGTAAGTTATAAGTGGTCTACACAAGTCAGTATCAATAGATACATAACAAAGGTCGAGGAATCGTTGCCGGAGGGCCTGGCGATCAGTCGTGTGATGGATGGCGTCCCGAGAGCGTCGGTACGTCACGCCGTGTCATCGAACTTTGGCTGCCGATTTATACCTATTACTGACAGTGTACATGTCCTGATTGACAACAGAAATGACGTTGATCGGTTGGAAATATCTACAGGGTTAATATAAGTCTCTGTTTGTAATTTTAAACTGTTGTGTATTCCTCTGCTTTACCTACTTGGGATCACAGACGTTATTATATTTTATGTTTAAGAAAATCTCGATTATTTTCTCTACCTTCGTTTGATGTGTAGTAAAATAAACTCAATTTCCCAAAAAATAAACCGCATTTTCACAAAATGCTCAGACTGTGTAGTAACGATTATATCCACCGTAAATACGGTACCACATGAGCTAAAATATACTTGTGCATGATCAGATATGAGTGAAGTGAGGCGCTACATGCTTGTATAGTGCAGCAAAGGAGCAATTTCACGGGGAACCGCATCTCACTCAGTGTACTTTGTCATATGGATACAAAATTACATTGTGTGTGAAGCGGTGTAGCTCGACGTTGCCGATTATGTAATATTTGGAGCATTTCATCGATTACTCTTCAATATTATGCGATGAGCTTCATCATTACTGTCGTCGTCATAATATACATAGATATATATACAATAGATATACACATTTATACTTATCTGATATTTTTTTAAATTATCCCATGTCCTTTAATATGCGATAGTATAAGGGCAGAATGGCAGACGGCTACATTATGGTGCAAGTAAATTCCTTGAATTATTCCTTGAATCAGAAGGCTTTTTGCGCGGTTGATACCAATATAGGCATTGGTATCAACCGCGTAAAAAGCCAGATTCCTGCCTGTTTTTAATGCTAAATAGGCTTGTGTTGTATCTTGTCGGAAGTAGAATTATATTGTGTAATTCCAAAGCAGATACCCCGAAATATAACCGAATAAACAACTTATAGCCCGTCAACTTTACGGCGATGTTTAAGACTTAACTTAGCTTCAGTGACCGGGACGGATTCGTTTCGGAACGTAGGGGCTAGGTCGAAAAGTCTCTTCTTGGAACCAGGTGCCCACACTGAGCAGGAGGGCCAGCGACCATGTGACCAACTACGTAGCCGATAACACTAAATACTCTAAGTTCCTATAAATAGTAGGTCCATAACCTTTCAACTTTTTAAAGTTGAGTAGGAAAACGTTCCCAAATCTTTTTATCAATTTCAAATTTCAAATAACTTCGATCGATTCCCAAAATAAACTTTGAAACCGGACACAACCCACGAAATTCAATTTTACTCCAAAAAGTTACGAAGATACTTATAACAAGATACCAACTTAAGTATTGATGTATACCACAGACTAGCCACAATCAATTATAACCCGTTCGATACAGTTATCCCTCTGGCATTTTCTTGCCGTATCACGGTGACGTAAATAAAAATAATAGCTTTCGTGATCGAGAATACTCCATGAATGGTGAAGACATTTCTATTTAGGAAATAAGATAGGTACATAAGCAAGTAGCTAACCGAAAATAGGTTTAATGTTGTTATGACTACGGATACATTTTGATTATATGAAACTAAAGCTTTCTCGATAATACAGTATGTGAATATATAGGTGATGATAGGTATTTCTTATGAAATTGTAAATGCTATAATTAACACTTGAAACGGGATATTTACCATGTGTGTTTAATAAAAATAACAAACATGGTAAATATCCCGTTTCAAGTGATAATTATAGTATTAGTAACCATGTCAGTTTAAAGACTAATAATTTGTAAATGGTTTGCTTGGTGAGAAGTTTTGTTTTGTTTATGGCAATTTGGCAGTATATCTTGATTTAGTTAACTGAAATTGGGGTATACCTGGATCGAAATATAGAATGCTTTATACATTTATATATATCCGATCCGATAAATAACATAGAATGTTATCGTAACTCTGACATCTATAAAACATTAGTAGGTTGGCTAAAAGTAACACCAATCAACTCATTTGTGATACTTATAATAATCAAATAAAATGATATGACTGCTATTACAATTACGTAGGTACCTAATTACCATTTAAATACGTAATTACTATTATAATTGAACCTGCTTCTCTCTATTTGTATTGACAGAGACAAGACATCATAATAAGACGTTTGGACAAAAATACAATATCTAATCCCATTTGAGTACCAAACCTATACAAGATCTCAAATTATGTAATTACACAGAGAAATAGGTGCCATTTTTTATATAAATATAGTTCATTCATATTATCCTATTTCCTGGGTAGTTTCCAGGCCTACCACAGTCGTAATGTGCCTCAGGGATTTGTTATATTACTCGCAACCTCGAGATTATAACTCGTGTTGAACATTAAATAGATGAAGTAGCTGCTCTAAGAAAGTGTTTGGGGCCTTACAGAACAACTCAAAGATCAAATAGATATTTTCTTTGTGAGTGTAGCGTTGTGTGAGGTGAAAAGGCATTAGGATATTGCCGATATTGGAACACTCAGCTCCCATGACATGTTGCTAAAATACATTATTGTGATTTGCAGTATTTTGTATTGTTATTTATAAAATAAATTGTAAAATAACGAGTTTGTGGAATATATTTCGTATAGTCGTGACTGGTCATCTCTTAGCTATTAGACTCTTGTTTTTGCTTTTACTCTGGACGCTTTTAATATGCTCGTTTTTCTACATCGTTCTCACATATATCTATAATAACAATATGAATAATGTATTCATGATTTTGTAAAAATATTATGATTGAAAAGAGTCTCCATGGAGATTTTTGCCCATTCTTCTCCATAAAGATCTATGCTTTGGAATGGCCAACTACAGTATTTTCACAATTTATTATGTCTTGTAACTGGGACTGTAGCAGAATCTTTTTGTTATTATGACATTCTAATCTAATTGAAATAAATGCTTTGAGTTTGAGATTTGAAAAAGTACATAATGAAATCGCAAAAATAAACACAAATGTTTCGAACTTTGTAAGTTTGTTCGAGAACATTCTTTTCAATTACAACTAGGTACCAATTGAAACCGAACACGCTCGATATTTCATTAAGATAAAAACGTGATACAACTTTGGAATAACACATTCTGGAATCCTAAGTACCTAAATTCTAATAAAAATGTTAGGTTTTTCTACTGAGAAACTACATTTTACTTAATCGAAAGGTCCACTGAAATCCGTAAAAAGGCATACATAAGAGTATTTGATGTTGTAATTACCAATGTTTTTTCGTCCAGAAAATTGCAGAGTCCGCTGAGAGATCAGGTCGAATATCAAACTACGCATCATCAATCTTGATCCAGCTATTAATCTCTGTATTAAGTCTTTCAAAAATCTTTCATATGCCTTGGGAAATCTGCCTTCAGATATTGAGACTTTGAGGCTAATATTTTTATTTTGAATAAGAGCTAGAGGTCGAATATAAAATAATAAAAGTAATTTGTGAAAAATCTGACGTCTCACTGGAATAAGTCCAGAGTCGAAACAGCTGCCTTCACTTGGACTTACAGAAGATGAAGACAGGTTTTGTAAGGGTATATTAAGGCCTTTACTTAATCTACAAAATATTTTCAAAAATACACGCGTAGCCCATATTTTATTATTTATTTCGAACTGTAGTTACAAAAAACTCGGAATAATGTAATGGATGGTCCATTACATTCCGAGCCTCTTTCGTGCCTCGGAAAGCACGTTAAAACGTTGGTCCCGGCTGGTATTTGTAGATATTTGACAGTCGTTACAGGTAGTTGCTCGAAAGTCTGATAACCAGTCTTACCAAGGAGTATCGTATTCGTATTAAGGAGAAGGACAGACCGCTCCATGTGAAATACTAGTATTAAGCTGAGTCTGGTAAGGCTGGAATCCGACCCCAACATAGTTCAGAAAAAGCTACAGATGATGATTATTTATTAGGAAAACCAACAACGGTACCTACACATAATGCATTATAAATAAATATAAAACAGTTAAGTAATGCTAATATAGGTCCGGGGTTGCGGGTTGTTCTAAAGAGATACCGCGGCCCCGGAACATAAAAGGCAATAGAAGGAACATGGGTGTGTTTTAGTCAGTACAAGTCTGACACTCCCCCCCTCCCCCCCGCTCCGCCCAGAGCGGAGCAAGTTATTTAATGATTTCCCATCCGCAAAAAAATGCTAATATAGGTTAAACTTAATTGTGAACCTATACCATGCGAACGGGCAGTAAACAACTTGTAAAAATAAAGATTTTAAATTAGATACTAACGTTAGATTCACAATATGATAAGTATGAATATATTTAAAATAAATGAATTAAGTTTGGTTTTTTTGGTTTGGTTTTTCTTGCCTTAGTCTAATCCTTACTAATACTATAAAAGCGAAAGTGAGTTTGTTTGTTTCTTTGTTTGTTACTTCTTCAAGCCTACATGGCTAAGCCGATTTTGATGACTTTTGGTACAGAGATAGTCCGTCGCCGGCGACGGACACAAATATTTTTTTTAAAAAAAGATTGCGATATGAGGGAGAAAGAGGGAAGAAAAGGGAAAACTTAGCATTGCTATTACAATAAATAAGGCGCTAGGGCAAAAACTACAAGTAGCAGGTACCTGCAAATCAGCAAAAATGGAACTGTGTTACCCCGAATTAGACTCGAGCGAAGCCGCGGGCAAAAGCTAGTATTTAATATGTTGCGGCTGTGTACCAGAATAACTTTTAGAAAATACGTCGAATTTCTTTTAAGTAGTTTAAGAGCGGTGACAATGATGTAATAGTTGAAATTATTAACTATTTATGACCGTTAATAGGTTAACGGTTTAGTGGAGGTCAACTATACCAATACCTATAATGTGGTATTTTTGCAACACTAAAATGCAATAGTTTCAACCAACACTTAACGGCCAATCCGTATTTAAAAACAACAGTTGGTAGATTTGTCTCCAACAACCACCCGTAAGGCACATGTGGGCTAAGACTATTTTTCAATGAATTATCAAAGGCTGATTTCAATTGTAAATGCACGTAACGTGAACTGATTAAGCTCCAGATTACATTACGAATGCATAATGTAAACGTCAGCTTGCAGGCTCTTCAATATGCCTCCGAACATTGAATTGCGATCAAGAAACAGATGTTACAATACACATACGAGTACTTGCACGCATAATAGTAGACCATTAAAGAAGACATTAGAGATCTTTGAATAATTGCCATATTCATCAAACATGGCACCACTCTCTAATGAATATTGAGTATTATAATAACACGTCTATTAATCCTGAAAGGTCAGACAGAAGGATATTAAAAATAGTATACCCACTTAGAAACAACACAGAGGGCAATGGAGGAAAGTTCACTGAAAATCTAAAAAATACATAAAATAAGGTCAGAAACTATCACACGAAAAACTAAAATCACTGACGCCTTAACACAGGCTTTAAAATTAAAATGGCAAGGAGCCGGTCATGTCTCAAGGCTCAAAGATTGGGGTGCAAAGTCAGAAAACCTCCACGTGTGCCTAGTGGCTGCTGCTCTCCTCGATCCGTCGAGTGGGAGCAGCAGTTGCTGGGCCGGTGCACCCTGGGCGCGGACAGTGGCATTCCCCGAGTAATGGGAAGAAATTCCTATCCCTTGGGGAAGATCACTGTCCGTGGCGAATATTC
Source organism: Ochropleura plecta (assembly GCA_905475445.1). NCBI lineage: Eukaryota > Metazoa > Arthropoda > Insecta > Lepidoptera > Noctuidae > Ochropleura > Ochropleura plecta. Next base: position 9,921,260 of record FR997731.1, on the reverse strand, counting down.
TGACGTGGGAGGGGTCCAACCCGGACCACCGGTGCGTTGTTCCGCGTGACCCTCTGAAAAGCAGAGGGCACAGCGGAGCAGCAAGGGCGGGCTCGATGTGCACTCACCCTGCCTCGAGCAGACAGAGGAGGCACTCCTTCTCTGTCCCCGTCGATCTCGTAACCCCAAACCGGAGTGTCGTGGATCACGTCTCGAGGCTTCGATTAGGACCGAGGGTCTTGGCTTAATCGCCCGGACCGTGAGGTAGAAAACCTCTATAAAAAGTCACCCCGAATCTCAAGCGGCGGCGCACCGCGAGGAGATGAATGGCTGACGGGTGTTCCTTTGGAACCTTCAGTCGTTAGTGCGTCCCCCGCCAGAGTACCAGCCGACCCTCTGGCGGGTTATAATTTTAGGCTTGTCTGGGGACAGGGGGTACCCCCGGAAAGGACAACTATACTTCCCCCATACTCGTGGGAACAAAATGGAAAATTTACACCAAAAAACCACCGATGCAGATAGGGAGATAGATGAAGATAGAGGCAAGAGGATGCGGGGTGCGAGTCCGACACCGCATCGAGTGTGGTGAGCGCGGGAAGCTCAGGGAGCTCCCGCCGCGAGAGGGCTGGGGCTGCTAGGAGGGAGAACGGAAAGTTCTTCCTCAAGCGGCCCAGGCAGGTAGTCGACCAGGGGTCCACTACAGAAGGGGAGCTTGCTTCGGCTAGGAAGATCCCCACCAGCAAGCGCGGTGGAGTGCGTGAGCGCGGTGGAGTGTGTGGCCGTGGCCGAGGCAAGGGCGAGGGCCCTCTGACCCAGAAGGCTGGTGAGGCTGGGGGGCCCCGGTCGATACCGACCCTGAGGAGGTCTCCCCGAGCGTGGAGGCAAGTGCAGATGGCGGCTCCAACTAGGAGCGTAAGGCCAGATTTGCGGAGGCAGTAGAGGCCGCGGTAAAAGACGTGGCCTATAAGATCAAGAAGGCCTCCAAATTAAAGGCCGTGGGTACAGCCGCGGCCACCATAATTGCGGCAGCAGAGGCCAGCTTCGCGCCCCCTCCTGCGTCGGACGAGGTGACCCAACTGCGGGCGGAGGTGGCCCGCCTGACAGCCGCCACGGAGCTCCTCTTAGAGGAGAACCGGAAGCTCCAGGCGGATCTGGCCGGTCTACGGGGAAGGAGGTCCCCCGAAACACCCGAGGGGGGGCAGCAGACGGCAAGCCATGCCGTTCCGGTTGAGGATCGGGTTCTCAACCTGGTTCGGCAAGAGATGGCTGCCTCTCAGGCGCGGTTTTCCGTCCTGGAGGGCATCGTTCTGCGCCCTCCCTTGGCGGCAAGCAAGGGTCCGGTCACGGCAGGCGGGGCCACGGGAACGGCAAAAGGGGGCCCAGGGTCGGCAAGAAGGGGCCCGGGGTCGGCCTCGTACTCGGCCGTTGCTGCTGGACCGAAGCCATCAGGCCGGCCCAGTTGCAGGACTCCACAGCAGAATCCGGCAAAGCCCGCGTCAGCCCCTGCAAAGCCGGGAACGTCAACAGGCGCCGGCTAAGAAAGCGGGACGGAGAGGCAAGGCGGCGAAGGCACCAGCGCCTGCCACTATCGCCCTACCACTACCCTACCTACCTGAACCCCAGACAGCCGAAGCCGGATGGGAAGTGGTCGGGCAGAAAAAGAGGAGGCGCAAGGCTGCCCACAAGAAGGTGCAGAAGCAGCGGCGAAACGTCGCGGCTAGGCTTCGCGCCCCAAAGACCGCGGCTGTGGTGGTCACACTACAGCCGGACGCGGAGAAAAGGGGCGTTACCTACCGCGACGTGCTCGCTAAGGCGAAGGCGGCGGTGGACCTGGAGGAGCTCGGGATCACCGGGGGCCTCCGGCTCAGAGTCACAGCAACTGGAGCTCGGATGCTGGAGATTCCCGGTGCAGCAAGCAGCTCGTCCGCTGACGCCCTGGCTGAAAAACTCAGGGCGTCCCTTGATGCGGACGAGGCCCGAGTGTCCAGGCCTGTCAAGTGCGCAAGCCTGCGCATTTCGGGTCTGGACGACTCCGTCATGGAGAAAAATGCGTTAGTATTTGTAGGTTTGTTTGAAAAACCTAATAATATTTTGCCCAACCTTCAGGTCGCTACTCAGAATGGCCCTTTCTGACAATGTTTTAAATAATCACGGTTTAGAGCTAAATTAGGTGCTGGTATGCAGACTCATGATTATTATTATCCATTTTACTGTAATTTCAAATAAAGTTCATCCATCCAAAGGTTGTCTGGAAGGCAGCGTTGAGCTATACAATCTTTTACCGATCTACATTGAATCACCAGTTTAGTTATAACTATGTGAAGGTTATAATTATCGCAAGCAATACCGCTTGCCGAGGTTGCGAGTTGTTCAAAAGAGTAGTTGTGTTATGAAAAATTATCTTTACCACCGCGTCTCGTGATTAGTGCCCGGTTAAGGAAATATCGTCACTGTGATCTACTACCGTGACTTACATTGTATTTTTTTTTGGTGTGGTAAATCATTTAATAACTTCCCCCGCTCTGGGCGGAACAGGGGCATTGTCAGACTTTTACTGACTAAAACCCACCCATGTACCTTCTTTTGCCCTTTATGTTCCGGGGCCCGATATTTCTTTCAAAAAACCCGGGACCTCTGCAGACGGTGGCCCTGGCAGGCTCTGCTTTGCTGACATCTCGTCCGCGTGGGCGGACGGACAGTGAACTACCGATTACTCACCGTCCACACACCCGCTTCCACGGTGGCCGGGAGTCGACTCGCGGCGCACCTACATCTGTCTGGGACTGAAATATAACGTATACAGAGGGTAAACGTGTTAGTTTTATCAATGGTCCTAAAATCAACAAGTTCAAATGCAAATGTAGTTCAAAGTGTTTGCAATGTAGTTACTCTCAGAGTTAAACTTGATGTTCTAGTGTGACCCAGTAACCGTACCTACGGCTCGGTTCTTAAACTTAACGCCAAGACTGAAGCGTTGGAGCATTTTTCAAACCATTTGCACCCAGTTATGACATAAACATTGCCACATTTTATGAAAAGACTACGTAGTGTCGCCAGATTTTATATTTTTGAAATCCTTACTAATATAATATTATAAAAGCGAAAGTGAGTTTGTTTGTTACGTCTTCACGCCTTAACTAACGGCTTAACCGATTGTTATGAATTTCGGTACAGAGATAGTTGAGACTCTGGAGACGGACATAGGCTATTTTTTAGTGGAAAACGAGGGAGAAAGAGGGAAGAAAAGGGAAAACTTAGCATTGCAATTACATTCAATACGCAAGGGCAAAAACTACAGGTAGCAGGTACCTGTAAATCAGGAAAACGGTGTTACCCCGAATTTAACGCTAGCGATTTTATGAAAAGACTACGTAGTGTCGCCAGATTTTATATTTTTGAAATCCTTACTAATATAATATTATAAAAGCGAAAGTGAGTTTGTTTGTTACGTCTTCACGCCTTAACTAACGGCTTAACCGATTGTTATGAATTTCGGTACAGAGATAGTTGAGACTCTGGAGACGGACATAGGCTATTTTTTAGTGGAAAACGAGGGAGAAAGAGGGAAGAAAAGGGAAAACTTAGCATTGCAATTACATTCAATACGCAAGGGCAAAAACTACAGGTAGCAGGTACCTGTAAATCAGGAAAACGGTGTTACCCCGAATTTAACGCTAGCGAAGTCACGGGCAAAAGCTAGTTCTTTATATTTTCCAACTATGTCTGGTCCAGATTTTAGTTTCATCATATAGACTATCTACCTTCCGGCCTTAAAAGACTACAGCAGTGCCAAGCGGTTTCACTCGCAGCCCAGCTCCTTAGTGTCGTAACTTAATCCTTACTAATATTATAAAAGCGAAAGTGAGTTTGTCTGTTTGTTTGTCCCACTGATTATATAAAATATAAAATCGGTCGATAGGACCCTGGAGACGGACATAGGCTAAAAAAAGTGAGAAAAGGGGGAGAAAGAGGGAAGAGAAAGATACTATTTTTTCGATCATCACGCGGGTTAGAGTTAGCGTTAGCCCAAAGTAACTATGTCACGCGGACGAAGTGGCGGGCGAGAGCTAGTGTTGTTTAGTTTATTAATGTGTGAAAGAATGCCCATACAAGGTTTCAGGGTATTCTGGCCAAAGACTTACGTGGTCCCATACAAACTTTGCCGCCCTCAAGTCCTTATGGGTTGAATTTTGCAAATACCCGTCTTAGTAAGCACCTATAATATCCTAAAAGAATCTCCCATGCAAAATATAAGACAGTTGTATTTTCTGAAATTTAATTGTTGAGTGAACCAGTAATTTTCTCATTTATATATATAGATTTGGTAAACGTTGAAACTATTCGTATCTGCTTACCCCTTTGGAAAATACAGACTCGTTGCTAGATGCGATTCTGAATCGGGGTAGTATTAAAATCCACGAAAAACTATTCTCTGAATTCCGAAGCCCATTGTTATATGGAAAGGGATATTCTAAAAGCAGACTGGTTCCCAGACACTATCCTAAGCATCCTCCATAAATATGATACTTACGTTAGGCCGGTCCTGAAGTGAAAAGACCAATAACAATTGACAGCGGGAGCGGCAACCCTACTTAAGCCACCGAAAAATCTGTGCAGGAAAAATCTCTCAAAGAACGAATGAACCGTAATAAGAATATCGTCTTGGACGTAATCTGAGATATTTAATAGAAGTGGACGGTCACTCGATGCATCCACGTTGCAGTAGTAAAACGTGCTGAGCGTAGAAGATGGCGAAACTTCCAGCTTCTTATCGTTTAAGAGGTTTAACGAGACAAATTGAGCTATGAGCGAGTTTAAGCGCCATGCGTAGAATGTATGTACATACTTTAAAAAGTAATATCTTTTTTTTAAAAACGCCGCCTGATACTATCCTTACACATATTTTCAAAACTGGTCATACCATAAGAACCTCACCAATAAGGTAATATATCCTTCTAGAGCATAGAATATTTAAAAATACAAATTGTGAAGGTTCGCAATGCAAATGAATAACATTTTTTTTTAGTGTTCGGCACATGACGGCAACGTCAGCCAATAGCATTCACAAACAAACCGCAACGACACGACTAGTTCTTAAATGATGTACTTACGAACTTAATCAAAACGAGGAGGAACGACTGACGCTTACGATTGACCTTTGGATGAGCATCAAGAAGTTGACTCTCACAAAGTAATTGAAAGAAAAACTACTTTAATCATAGGATTTCAGTGCATCTTCAGAACAAATCCCAAAACCAATTAGATCACCTAGAGTGAAAACATTAACAATAAGAATTACTTTTGTAACAAAGATCCGACTTAGGTTTCCAATAATATTTCCAGAAAAAGCAAAAAGATTAACGTTTTGCAGAAAAGAATCTCTATTGGACAAAGAGAAACCATTTTGAAAGATTTAACGAACATGTCGCAAAATGTTGTGGCAATATGCTCGAAGATTATACGTACATAACGAACCTACCTAAATATTTATATACTAGCCCTTGCCCCGGTTTCGTTCACGACACCTTCGGGATCGTGAAAAATGTTTACCTCCTGTTGTGTTGGGATATTATACATTCTGTTAGGCTGCAAAGCCTTTAAATATTGTAGTAGTCCACTTTAAGAATAAATTATATCAACATGATATTATAATCTAAGAATCCCAGTGTAATGGTTGAACTTTACTTAGCAAGCTAATTATTTTTTAACAGACACACGGTTTTACGTTTTTCGTTGTGATTTTGCGAGATTCTCTGTATTGATAGTTACCGAATCGATGAGCATTAAGGTGATAGTCTGCTTTAAACTTCGGCTTTGGTAAATTCAGTTTTTATATCAAGTTTGAAGAGGCAGATATTTTCAGTTCTCTAAATAATCGTAAATACATTGCCCTCCTTAGAAGACTTCCACTTGACTAGTCAAAACTTCATACAAAACCAGTTTTCCAATAATGAAACTTAGGTGAAGTCACATTCTAAAGCAAATATTAATTTAATTTTAAACATGTACCAGAGAAATGTTTTAGCAAATAGTCAGAATGCGGTGTCCCTATTTGTTTTTACGAGGAAATAGTTTTCTGAGTGGATTCCACTTTTAAATACGTTTTGCGTCTGGGATTCAAGGATTCACGGGACTTGAGAAATGTGCAAGCATTAATAAAACCGCTGCTTAGGACGACCTTTTCTACTAACTTGTTGAATAAAATGTAATTTAAGCTTTGGGCGTCGCATATATTTTAGGAATCAGATGTTTTATATGTTTTTTTTTCTGTCCAGCTAATTTAAACAACAACAAAATCGTATGAAAACCAAGACTAAAGGGCAAAATCAATCAAAATCAAATTGTATTATTCTCTTATTGCAAAACAAACAGCTTCTATTGTTTTGTTGTTTTATGTGACAAAGATCCACAAACGTTCCCCTCTTTAATAAATGTTTCTATTAAGAGGGTGTTAAAATGAGGTTCTTAGACAATGGTGCAGTGAAAGAACAAAGGCGAAAGTCTGAAGTGGCGTAAGTGTACATAGGTCAATCCATGCCTCCCGCTGCGTACGGATGATTAATCGTCGTGGGGAGTCCGCAACGAGAAAATAACTATTTCTCATCTTTTGAAAAGGCTGTCCGAGCAAAACTGCCACAGGCAGTAGCCATGTCACGCTAAGCACTTACATATCGATCCCCGAATGCTGATTTTATTAGGTATATTGCGTTTTGACATGCACCCGTCCCGAGTTCCGCTTATGTTAAAATGTTTCTTTTTTTATGGTTTCAGAAACGTTGACGGAGATTAATTTGGAACGACAAAGGTCTTTGAATAATTTACGTGATTTTTTTCTTATTTTATTCTCTACTTGCCGAAAATCACGCGATTACGTTCCAATGTACGGTTTTACTTTTAAAAGGCGGTCAAAGAGACGTTGAAGTACTTTTTCTACGATACAAATACTTTTTGATGTCAGATCATCCTTGAATATCAAGAAAAATGCTACGAAAGTCGTAAATTTTTATCTCAAAGTCATAAAATCGGGCAAGATTGCAGTAAATTGACATCGTATAATCGCATCTTCTACCGTAAAAAAGCGATCAATTGTTAAAATATGCAATAGAGATAACAATATTTTATACTAAAGCCTATTGATTTGTGATCAACTGATTTTGAATAATTTGCTCTTAACAAGACACATTAACTGGATTAATATAATTGTAAACACAATTTTGGACCAAACTAAATAGATTAGGTTCCGCTAATTTGCAAATGGTATAGAAATGTTAGTAATAATTACATAATTTGTATTAGTTGTGCCGTTATTTTTTATAACGTATATGCATAAGAACTTTGTTACATGTCGATAAAATTATATCTTTTTATAAAATACAATTTGTAGTCAGAAGAAACAAAAATCTAGAAAAATATATATATTATTTGCCACAATTTTAAATTTGGAATGGATAGATAGGTTCTCAATTTGACTGTATTTTGTATGTTTGTTACACAACTTCTGCGTTTGTTGTGAGTCAATATTCAAAATTATTTTTATGTTAATTGAAAGTGTATCTGAAAATGAATGTTATCTATATTGCTTGGTAATTTATGAGTTATCTTAGATAACACATATTTTTTCTTCTAATTTATAAGGACGATATGCCAATATCTGTTGGTAGCTATGAAAAATGAATACTCGATGAGTATTTGTGATAGATACCATCTTACCGCAACTAAAAATCCTTACTAATATTATAAATCGAAAGTGAGTTTATTTGTTACGTCTTCACACCTAAATGGCTAAACCGTTTTGAATGAATTTCGGTACAGAAATAGTTGGGACCCTGGAGAGGGACATAGGTGAGAAATGAGGGAGTAAGAGGGAAGAAAAGGGAAAACTTAGCTTTGCTATTACAATAAATAAAGCGCAAGGGCAAAAACTACCTCGCGCGCCTGTATGAGTGGCGCGCGGAGGCACTACACCGGGGAAACTCCGCTACCGCGGCAAATTGCCGCTCAGCGGACAGACCTCCGGTGCGATCTCATGGTGGCATGGAGAGAGCGACTGTCGCAACCCCGTGCAGGGCACGCCACAATAGTGGCGATAAGTCCCCTCTTTGAAGAGTGGCAGAAGAGGCGTCATGGCGTCCTCACCTACCGCCTGACGCAGGTCCTCACCGGACACGGAAGTTTCGGGAGGATCCTGAACATAATCGGGCGGGAGGAAACGCCCGGGTGTCACCATTGTGACGATTGCCCGGAGGACACGGTGGAGCACACAGTGGCGGTCTGCCCAGCTTGGGCGGAGCACCGCCGTGTCCTCGTAGAGGCGATCGGCGGCGGCGATCTCTCGCGTCTGGCCCTGGTTCAGTTCATGGTCCGGAGCGAGAGGGAATGGGAAGCGGTCACCTCCTTCTGCGAAGCAGTAATGCTAGCAAAGGAGGTGGCCACCTCCTTTTATAGCATTGGCGTTTGAGGGAGAGAACCTCGAAAAACCCAGCCGCCGCGGGAGACGCCGCGGGCGCCGGGCGCCGTGAGACGACTCCCGGGCACCGTAGATGCGGGCCTGTGGACGGTGAGCAATGGATAGCTCACCGTCCGTCCGTCTACTGACGACAGGCCGTATCGACGGCGCGTTCGTGTTTCACGCGCGCCTCATAGAGATGTCAGCAAAGAGAGCAGGCTTACCAGGGCCTCCGCCTACCGAGGTTGCGGGTTGTTCGAAAGAGATACCGCGGCCCCGGAACGAAAAGGGCAATAGAAGGAACATGGGTGCGTTTGAGTCAGTAAAAGTCTGACATGACCCCCGCTCCGCCCAGAGCGGGGGAAGTTATTTGATGATTTTCCACCCAAAAAAAAGGGGGCAAATACTACAGGGTGCAGGTACCTGCAAATCAGAAAAGGGGAACTGTGTTACCCCAAATTTAACGCGAGCGAAGCCGCGGGCAAAAGCTCGTTCTGGAATAAAAAACTTACTTACTAAATTACTTGTTTCTTACTTATTCTCGCCCATTATTTACTAGATATATACAAAAAAAATTGCATACCAACAAACTTCAATCCATGTATAATGTAAAATTTCTAGCACCAATTTCTAGCAAATTGCGTACTAAGTTGATTCTAGTAGGTATTCACAAATCACTACCCCCACTTTCAAAATAGCTCACCGTAATGAAAACGATTCTGCTTCAATATCGATTCCAGTACTCGCTTCTATTCGTTAACTAAAGGCACCGCATTATTGATGCGAAATGTTTTAATGGAATTGTCTTGGGGCAAATCGGCTTATTTGCAAAGAGCCAGCCAACACGCGCCGAGTCGGCTACAAGCGAATAATATGCAGGTTGGCGCAGCTGCGAAGCTAATTCTGCATATACAAGCTTCATAAGTCACGGCGGACGGGATATTAATATAGGTAATACACAATTGTTTGACTAATCAATTTCGCCAATTGAAATAGTTTCCAAATTGAGAGCGGTGTGGGACAACCGCAGCAATTTAGTTTCATGTTTCTCGTCTCCCATCTAAGACTCGATGTTAATTTAATATTCCATGCATATTTCAGATTGGAACAAGTTATTTTCGGGTTTCTGGTTATCCGAGAAAGATCTATGGGTGTGTAGCACGTCACTATTTTATTTATGATACAAAGTCCCAAGCGGACCCGGCACGGAGTGAATTGGCACCGTATGGAGCGACATGCAATCGTAACGTATTGGATTCAGTGCAATCGCAACGTACCTGACCTGCAGCTAGCAAGCAATAAAAGGCATAATTTATCGATATGCTAAAACATCGACGTACCTACTTGTTGATACCCAAATTGTTACGCAGGTATATACGGCACAAGTTTTATAACCTTTTACGTTGTATGTGATATAGAGCAAACCTTTTGCCTTTATTGAGCACAAATCTAATTCCAGATGTATGTACCTATTACCTTTTGCCTATGGCTTCGCTCGCGTTAAATTCGGTGTAACACAGTTCCCCTTTCCTGATTTGCTGTAGTTTTTGCCCTTGCGCCTTATTTATTGTAATAGCAAAGCTAAGTTTCCCTTTTATTCCCTCTTTCTCCCTCATTTCTCACTTAAAAAAAATAGCCTATGTCCGTCTCCAGGGTCTCAACTATAAAAAAATAAAATAAAAAAAAAATATCTTGGGACAACTCACACACGGCTATCTGATCCCAAGCTAAGCAGAGCTTGTGTTATGGTAACCAGACAACTGATATACATACTTATATAATTTATAAATACATACATATTATAGATAAATCACACCCAGACACAGAACAAACAATCATGCTCATCACACAAAGTTTGTCCTGGGTGGGAATCGAACCCACGACCTCCGGCTCAGCAGTCAGGGCCACTAACCACTAGACCAACAGGCCCACTCTGTACCAAAATTCATCAAAATCGGTTTAGCCATTTAAGCATGAAGACGTAAAAAACAAACAAACTCACTTTCGCTATTATAATATGTATTAGTATGGATTTAAATTATAAATTCAATGGAATTCATCATTGACTACCTACAGCATTATTTGAGCCTTTATGTATGCATATTTATTGCAATACAATTTATTCATAGCAATAAACCATTAAAATTTGTCAACAGTGTGTAATTTTATTTTCTAGATTTAACACTTTGACCAACTTATTTAAATATTTTTTTATTCCAAAATGTAGTCAATAAAAAAAATATTGACGTCAGGGATGAGGCCTAAGAGTTCGAAAGACCAATATTTGTCGTTTCTTGCTCTATAATATAAAATTAAAACTTGTCTGATGACATTTGGTCTTCGATCAAAGTATATTATTGATCGAAGCATTTGGTACCTATAATCAGCAGCCAATCAGTCTAAAGTCTGACTGAAGTGAGGAGTCACTTAGAGGTGAAATGAAAATGAAATGGTTTAAAGTATTTTTGTAAATTTGCACCGCCTGCCGGGGTTGCAGGTTGTTCGAAAGAGATAAAGCAGCCCCGGAACATAAAGGGCAAAAGAAGGAACATGGGTGAGTACAAGTTATTTGATGAATTCCCGACCGCAAAAAAGTTAAATAATTACCTATACCGAGAGAAGTCGCTCTCGCAGTTTAAAAAAGAACCTAATACAAATGTATTAGGTTCTTTTTTACGTATAGTTCAGTTAAGTAGAGTAGGATAAACAAACCGACAGTATGTAGTTTCAACTTAAGTTTATTAGCTCAGTTGATTCCATGTTTATTTAGTCTGACCTCCATCTTGACTACAGTCTAGTCGTGTAAATTACAAGATTATTCCGACAACCATTGTCTTGTAAAACTGTTGGTACATGAATATATAGTAAGTATTCCCAGTTGTTTGAATCAGGTTCGTTTGCTTTGTCCTTGGGGTCGTTGAACTTTTGTAGGAGACTATCGTAGTTTTAAAAGTTTGTGACAAATTATGACTGATGAACTAGTGTTTTTTTTTACTTTTCCCCACTCTTGGAATGTCTCTTGTATGTCGTGGGTCCGTTACAAACATTTAAGCTCACATACACAAACAGCCAAACCAGGTATAACTCATACAATCATACAAATATTTGTTCCGTACGGGGATCCCGCGACACGTAGCGCAGCAGTCAATCACTTAGCCACTGAGCCAACCATGTCGTCAAATAATTATGATTAAAACATACTGTTGTAATAATAATGGCTTTGAATATTTTTAAAATAAATACAAAAGGGTGAAAGTTGTGAACGTTCACTTAAATTGAGCAATGATTTCAGTGATAGCTCTAATACGTTAAGATTATCGTGTGAATTGCTTTAACGAAATGACCCATCATTATAATAATGCCATTCGCACATGCAACACCCATTATTACAGCTTATTTTTCAAAAATTCCCAGCCACATGTTCTTTCAGTTTCGCCATTTGGCATAAAACTTAATACGTATAAAAATATTGGATACTTTCCAAGTCGACCCATGAAAAGAAGTTAGCTGAAATAAATTTAACAATCACAGTCATTTGCCGGTTCTTTGTAGATAAACGATGGCCATAAGTAGCGAAAAAACTATTTTGTGAAAGAATAGAAATGGAACTAAGCATAAAACATAACAAGTTTTTGAACACCATAAAACATAGATATCACTTCGATTGTTATAGTCAAGTCAGCTTTCAGAAGGAATGTATACAAACATTTTAGGAACAAAGTTCCTTATCGCGCGTTGCAAAAGGGGGCTAGACGGAAAACAATAAGACCAAAAGTTGTAACGACACTTTTTTTGTTTAAGACCAAATTTGTAACGACACTTTTTGTTTAAGTCCAAAAGTTGTAACGACACTTTTTGCTTAAGACCAAAAGTTGTAAAGACAATTTTTGCTATAGTTGTAAGCCGTGGCGTGCGCGTGTTTATGTCTGTCTGTCTCTCATATAAAGCAAGCCAGTTATTTTCGTTTCGTCTTCCTATTTAGCATTGAACAGTGTGGTGTCGCGACGATTATTTTTGTTGAGTGTATACAGGTTTTTTGTACATAGTAAATAATTACTTCGTTCCATCCGGGTGGCTCTTGACACCTCCTAAGTTTTTTTTTAAAGCATGACGTCACGCCTGTAATCCCCGAAGGTTTAGAGAGTAGTGTACTTACACTCACATTTCGGTAGTTATGCTTTAAGTCCTATGTAATGGGGAGCGAGCCTATTGCTATCAATTGGGCACAAATCCAGACTCTGTGACTGCTACTAAGAAATCCTTGATATAAAAACTCAATCATACATTGTGCAACCTGTGAATCGAACCAAAGACCTCCTGCTCAGCAGTCGCGCTCGCAACCACTGGACCAACGAGGCCTTGAAATGACGCCATACCTTTTAAATGCGAAAAAGATATGAGCGATTTCAATTTCCGCATTGAGCGCAGCACAATCAAAATTTATTTTAAAAACAATTAAGAATTTTTCCAAGCTTTTCAAAATGTTAATACTATTTTTATTTATATAAATAAACAAGCTGAAGGTAAGTACAGTTATATTTCTAAGTATTAAGAACCTCGCAAAGTGTCAACAACATTTTCAGTACCTCTTATAATTGTGTCCGTCATGTATTCAGCGAACCGATACAAAGTTTTCGAAGTTTCCTTGTGTTTGTCGCCTTCAAACAGTTTAATAAAAAAAAACTACTAAAAGAGCAGCATTATTATACTTACGTAATAATAAAATTGAGAGTTGTCACCCATGCAAAATGGATGGGAAATACAAAATGGATGGCTGATGATACATTCTCAACAACGTGCCGATAACATTCTTACCGTAGTAAAAGCAAACAGGTAAACGTACATATTAATTAGTTGCTTGTAAACTAAGGCAACATCTACACACACAAACATGCTAAGCCCAAGTTTCATACAGTTTGTGTATGTAACACCGCTTGTTATAAACAAAGCCTTGTGTGGATTAACTTTAGAAGTCACATTAACTCCTTAAACTTGTCACTCTGTATATAACAAATCCTTCACTTTGATAAATCTGATGTGTATCCGTTCATTGTTTGTAACAATACCAAGTCATCAAAAGTTTCAGCGCTAGGCGTGTTTACGTACAAATATTAGGTACGGTAGACACCTGACGAAGCATTGGCAAGTGTTGGTACGCCACAATAGAGGTCCTCTTTTTTCGGAGTGGCTGGAGAGGCGCCACGGCGTTCTCACCTACCGCCTGGCGCAGGTCTTCACTGGACACGGAAGTTTTAAGAAATTCCTGCACATAATCGGGCGTAAGGAAACGCCCGGAAGGCACGGTAGAGCACACTGTGGCGGTCTGCCCCGCTTAGGCGGATCACTGTAGTGTTGCGAACGGTTGCGGCGACCTCTCGCACCCGGCCCAGGTACAGGTCATAGTCTGGAGCGAAAAAGGAATAGAAAGCGGTCACCTCCTTCTGCGAATCAGTCATGCTAGTGAAGAAGGTAGCCCGACGTTTGAGAGAGAACTTCAGAACAAACCAGCCGTAGCGGGAGACGTTCCGGGCTTCGGGCGCCGCGAAACGACTCCCTTCCCACCCTCCTACCCAATTTATAAAAAAACCCTTGTCTCACACTGGAAAATAACTCTTGTATCGTGGGTACGTTTACAAAATTTAAACTCACATACACAACTACGCTACGTATGGTGGAAGATTTATAATTTCAAGAATGGACATCTAGTAATTTTTTATGGCGGATGGGAAATCATCAAATAACTTGCCCCGCTCTGAACTGGGAGGGGGGGCGTCAGACTTGTACTGACTAAAACCCACCCATGTTCCTTCTTACAAACATTTAAACTCACATACACAAACAGCCAGACCCGAAACAACTACCTGTAGTTCATACAAATATGTATTTCTTGCGGGGATCGAACACGCGACACAAAACGCAGCAGTCGAAAAAAAGAAAAGCTTACCAAACTGCTTTTTGTTTTGTTGGCATGATAAAAATACTGCAATTTGTTTCTTCACTATACTCTTCAGTATATCGAAAGTAATTTACATTAGATATTAATAACCCCAGACAGTTTTCCAGTTTAATGTAGTAAAAGAGAGAATAAAGCTTTCTAAAACGTAAAACAGAGACATATCAAACAAAATGTAATCTAAGTTAAAATAATTAAATACCTGTTCAAAATGTCTGCAATGTTCTCATTCGCTAAGCTTAATGGCTTTGTACAACAAACAAACATCATAGAACAATATTAGAACAAAATATAATAGAAAAGTTTTTACTATGAACATTAACGAAGTACTTAAACGGTCTGAGTGTAGATTTGGAATTTGAAAAGGTTGGACGAGGTCATTATACTTTTGATTTTAACACTTTTCAAACTTTTATAGGAGTTTATTAAATTTATTAATAGCTTGTTTATAAACACGAAGATGATCAGTCGTCTGGAGTCTAGTCTATATTCTTAGACCGTATCTAATTCAAATTTTGGTAAAATTATACTTGTTTAATTTGGAAACCAATAACAATACAACACGCAGATTTTTGTTCAAGCAATTCCAAGTAGTTTAATTCAACTCCTAATAAAACTACTCTGTAACTTAATGGACTTAATTAAAACAAGATTAACTTGACGACACGGTGACGACTCGGTACACGGCGCATTGGCTAAGCGTATGACTGTTGCGCTACGTGTCGCGGGTTCGATTCCCGCACCGAACAAATATTTGTATTTCCTACAAATAGTTGTTCCGGGTTGTTAAATGTTTGTAAACGCACCTATGATACACAGGATAAAAACCTAGTGTAGGGCATCGTTTAAAAAAAACGAATAAACGCACTGTAATTGTTGTAAAAGATCGTCAAGGAGCCAATATAAATATTTCGTACGCAACAATAAAACATGTGACGGTCGTTGCTAGCAATCCATCACTACTATCAGTATCAGTTGCATTGCAGTTAAAATTAATTTGTGTGTAAACGTTCGTAATCGCCCATTAGCACGTATAACTTCTCAATGCCATAGAATAGACAGTTACAAAAGGTCGTCTCCAAACAAGGAACGAAAACGCAATAATTTCGCCCGCCATGAAATTCTATATTCGGTTCAGTCAAGTGATACTGTTTAGTTTTTAGAGTTCCGTACCTCAAACGGAAACCACTGAACCCTTAAAGGATCGTATTGTTGTCCGTCTGCCTGTCTGTCTGTCAGGACCCTTTATCTCGGGAATCGAGTTAAAATTAAATACTTCTATTAAATACTCGACTCTGTGGTCCCTTTGTTCTGCGAAAAAGTCCATTCATCAAGTCTACGCAGTCAAAAAATATGGCCGATTATGTCGCAAATTTGAGCGGAACACTCGGTGCGCGACTCTGATTTGCTCTTGTTATTTCAATCAGGAATTCCTCATTAGAAACCACGGAGACTGGATCTGTGTCCAGTTGATGGCAAAACGCTCGCCTCTCTTTACGTGGGACTTAAACTAAACTAGCTAAATGTGGATGTATTATTAGGTATACCTCTGTCTCGCCTTTTGGAGATTAAATGATAATTTCTACGATAAATCCCTTACAGTTCAAGCTGTACAGGTATCGAATGCCCTGCCCGTGTCTGTAAGGAGCACTCAAACATTGTCGACTTTTAGAATTATGGTCAAAAAGCACTACCTCTCTCCTTAAACAAAAATATTAAATATTTCTTTCCTTTTCATGTTTATTATATTATTTGTATGTAAAATTGATGTATTTATTTATAAGTATTTGTTTTTTTTTAAATGTAGCTATTTACGTACATCTACGTTTGTTAGCTGTCTCTCCACCTTTAAAGCCATCCAAAGGTTGTC
Organism: Ochropleura plecta; assembly: GCA_905475445.1. Taxonomy (NCBI): domain Eukaryota; kingdom Metazoa; phylum Arthropoda; class Insecta; order Lepidoptera; family Noctuidae; genus Ochropleura; species Ochropleura plecta. The sequence continues at coordinate 9,905,012 of FR997731.1, read as the reverse complement.
TTGAAATGATCTAGCGATAAAATCGCCCATTGTGTCACCCTATTTATAAGTTGTATACTATTAATCTTGTAATTTGTATGGTGTACATTACAAAATTATTCCATCCATCTAAATACGTCAAATTTTGACTTGTATATAGAGTCTATCTTCAGACGATCATCAAGCGTCGCCATATCAACTGGATCTTTTGCATTCAGAAGACTTCAGCTTAACTTGGTAATTTTTTTGCCCTGTGGAGGACTTACAACATTAATGTTCTTGAAACTCGACCACATTTCTGACCCACCCAATATCCCCAAGGCAGTGGAGATCACACCAACCAAAAATCGTTGACAGGTCACCATCAGCGTGCCCTTGTCTCATGTTATTTGGGGTAGGCCCAACTTCGTCTTTCTTCCATTCTCCCCTGACAATCATCACGCTCTTTCAGTCACTTGGGACGTAAAGTAAGCGATGACTTACTGTCAGGCCTACGCTGGCGTCTCATACTTAAGTACTAACACTGTAACAACAACATTGTAAAACCAAATGATTATAGAAAAGTAACCATGGAGTTTTTTGGCAGTTCTCGTCCATAGTAAACAACCAACCAACCGTGCAGCTTTTTTCTATGTTTTGTGGCCCTGGTAGGCCTGTGTGAAATTGAACTATTTTGCTTTTTGACTTTTGTGACAAACAATTCGAGCCGGTTTTCCTGGTGATCTTTTCGATCTTCTGCCCCTATCTCCTTGCTGTCAAAGCATACCACAGGTAATACATAATGCAGTCGGTCATTATTCATCGACCGATGTTTTATTCAGCGCCCCGTAGTTGCTAGCAGTTATCTGAGTTTATTTGAACACTTAGATTTTAAATGGATAAGTTTGAAGGCTGTAATGGCGTGCGGTTGATGGTGATGAATGTGACGAGAGATAATGTTTAAAGTATTAATATTATTTTGAATGAAATGGAGTGTGGTTTTACTTTGTAAAATTGAATATCTATTTAGTTTTATCGGCAATATTGTATTAAGTACTTTGCAAAACAGATAAATTAAACCATTAAAGAGGTTTTGTTCGTATAGGTATCTAGAAGATACAAGAATCGAGTAAAAAACACACAAGACGGCAATCGGTTTTTTTAAACCCGGAACCGTATAAATTTCCAGCCATCCATCTTATATAAAAAATGTAGCCTTATTTATAAGAATTATTATCATAATATGAAGACATTACCATCCTTTTTCCGAATATGTAATGCGAGAGCGATAAATTTGAATTTTGTCATAACGTTCACACATTTTATCGTTTTTATGTATTCGTGAGGAGTCAGATTAAACGTGTACCTATGAAGACACTTTTATGCCTTATTTCACACATTTTTGCTGAGGTTGTACAGTTGGTTGATAGTACTCGATCTTTTACGATAACAAGCCATTTTGGTACAAAAACGTCTGGAATATGAATCAAACAGAGGTAATAAAAATTTACCCGTAATCACAGAAGTTTATGATAGGTATGTTAAAAGGAACACGAAGTATTTTTTTTAAATTGGAGGTATTTAATTATCATAACAGTTATCTGTATAATTATAGTACCTATTAAACCTTTTTTGATAGCGACTAACAAATTCTTACAGACTAGCTTTTGCTCGCGGCTTCGCTCGCGATAAATTCGGGTTAAAACAGTTCCATTTACCTGCTACCTGTAGTTTTTGCCCTTGCGCCTTATTTATTGTTATAGCATTGCTAAGTTTTTCCTTTTCTTCCCTCCTTCTCCCTCATATCTCAATCTTTTAAAAAAATATCCTATGTCCGTCTCTAGGGTCCCAACTATCTCTGTTCCAAAATTCATTAAAATCGGTTTAGCCATTTAGGCGTAACAAACAAACAAACTCACTTTCGCTTTTATAATATTAGTTAGGATACAGGTAAATGTACGTGATTTCAAGTTACGCTGTTAACTCTCCATGAATAAATAAACATCTGTGGTAAAATCAATAAATGCTGATACTAATGCTGTCAGTTTGATTCGAATAGGGAACGAATTTCACAACACAATTACTTAAATCGCGGTCTACAGAACGAGTCAAAAATCTAATCAACGCATTCGTAATTAATTTGTGATTGGTTGCGTCACCATTGAAATAGTGCTGTGAGATTCTGTCCTTTTAAGGGTTCCGTACCCAAAGGGTAAAGCGGGCTCCTATTACTAAGACTCCGCTGTCCGTCTGTCTGTAACTAGACTGTATCTCATAAACCGTTACAGTAAGACAGTTGAAATGTTTGCAGATGTATTTCTGTTGCCTTTACAACTACACTAAAAATACAAAAAAATATATATATACCCATACAACAACACATAAATTTTTTGTTGTTTTTATAGATAATTAGCTGGCGCCCGCGGCTTCGCCCGCGTGATATCAAAAAAAAGTATCCTATGTGTTATTCCAGACCATAATCTACCTCTGTGCCAAATTTCATCAAGATCTGTTCAGCCGTTTTGACGTGAAAGCGTAACAAACATCTATACATCCATTCATCCTCACAAACATTCGCATTTGTAAAACATATTAGTAGGTACATAATCCTTCCTGAGGGCCTCCGACTTACACTTGGCCGGCTTTTCTACAAAAATTACCCAGAGCAAAGACCTCCCACCACCACTTGCCACTTCTCACGAACGACCCAGGCGCACTGTCTCAGGGCACTGTTTTTGCGTTGTTTTGACCCACAGTTTCCCCAAAACCGGCAGACGTTTCCTGTACAGCCACGTCAACTATATTTGTTTTGGAGCGCAGCATTGTGTTTCAAACACGGACCGTTAATTTAACAACCAGTATACTGCGCTCCGTTACTTGTCGGCAAACCTTGAGTTGGGACTTCTGGATAATTGTAACGGACCAAGTCTGTGCACCATAAGTTAAAACAGGGTGAACATAATAATATATGTTTATGAGCTTATGTTTCAAGGCAACACTTAAAAAAATATATAATTTTACTGGGTTTTGATCGCGTTTTCGATCCCGTTAAATTCGGGGTAACACATTTCCTTTTTCCTGATTTGCAGGTATCTGCTACCTGTAATTTTTGCCCTTGCGCCATATTAATTGTAATAGTAAAGCTAAGTTTTCCCTTTTCTTCCCTCTTTCTCCCGCATTACTCATTTTTTTAAATAGCCTATGTCCGTTTCCAGGGTCTCAACTATCTCTGTACCAAAATTCATCAAAATCAGTTTATCCATTTAGGTGTGAAGACGTAACAAACAAAAAACGCTTTTATAATATTAAGTGAGGATTTGTAACTGGTACTTCTGAATAGAACTATACACTATTTTCAGTAATTCTCTTCATGAATATTTTTTAATTACCGAATTTAGGCGAAATTAAGAAGTTTTTTAGGGTTGCATTCCTCAAAGGAAAAAGCGAAACCCTTATAGGATCACTTTGTTGTCCGACTATCTTCTATATGTGTTATCTCGGGAACGCGTTGAGGCATCGAGTTGAAAACCAAATACGCAAATCTGTGGTAGGTCTCAGAAAATCAACCCTCTGAATCAATGCAGTCAGAAGATAAAACCATTTATGTCGTATAGATTTTTTTTTTTAAATACTTGATATTTTAAAAAATGTTTTCTCGCACTTCAAACTACTGCTGTATCGTGGGTGCGTTTACGAACATTTTTAACATTTAATCCTACTAATGTTATAAATGCGAAAGTTTGTGAGTATGGATGTATGTTTGATCCTCTTTCACGAAAAAACTACTGAATGGATCTTGATGAAATTTGGCACAAAGGTAGATTATAGTCTAGAATAACACATAGGATACTTTCTTTTTCGATATCGCGCGGGCGAAGCCACGGGCGCTAGCTAGTCTTATATACACAAACAGCCAGACCCGGAACAACAAATACTTGTTCCGTGCGAGGATCAAATCCGAGACAAGCAGCGCAGCAGACGATCGCTCAGCCACTGCGCCAACCTTGCCGTCAAATTAAAATATTATAAGCAAAAGAAACAATTCTCTTTACAAAAATTATAAATTTAATGATAAAATTTAAACTTTATTACAGCGATTACTGATTTCGGTCTTCTTACACACCTAGCACCTAAGTAATAATAATTGTAATACGATACGTAAGTGATGCGCCCGTCCTAAGAGCTGTCTCGAGCAAAAGTGAACGACGCACTACATCAGACAGGAATTGTCAGTTGACTTTGACAGTTCGGATAATGTCACATACATAGTTGATAAGTTTGACATTAGCAAAGCTTGACGTTATTCTTTCCTTATAATAAAATATACTTTATACGTACAATTTTAAAAATCTGAACATTTTTTGCGGATGGGAAATCATCAAATAACTTCCCCTGCTCTGGGAAGGAGCGGAGGGAGAGTCGGACTTGTACTGACTAAAACCTACCAATATTCCTTCATCTGCTCTTTATGTTCCGGGGCCGCGGTTTCTCATTCGAATAACCCGCAACCCCGAAGAAATCTGTGTCCCAGCCACAAATCATAAAATAACTCCATTCTGATATCTACGCTCGCAGTTTTGGCGATACTTACAATATAGGTACGTCGATACCTGTCCCAAATTATTTCAGCCAATAAACATCGACCAATCTTAATTACAATAACGGACGAGGACATTTACCTAGTTATTTTGATCACTATTATAGTTATTTTTTTTATAAAAAGTTTAAAAATATTCAATTTCTATTCTCATAGAATTTACTGGTGAATTCAAACTCCATAAAATCAATCAAACGTATGGCATACCAAACAACTGAAACACTGCATGAACAAACTCCAATACCAAAATCTATATGTACTAATCAAACATCGAAAACTGTCTAGAGCGATCCGTAAACCGCTCAATTCTCAAATAACAAATATCTAAATATAAACAGTCATTAAAGGTATACGCTTTATCGTTTACACATCGCGTACACTCATAAATGTTTTCCTGTATTGAGGCGAACATCTCATACGTGTCTAATTATTTTTGGAACCGGTGCCCTACTATTGGTTCCACCATGGTACCCGCCATACTGATAAACATGACTCTACGAACGGAAACGAAGTACCAAAGTCCCTTAAAATATACAACACAGCAACGGAAACTTTTCTACTTTCCTTTTATGTGGTTGAGTAACACTTTTTACCTTGCCAGTGAGATTGATGCTATCGAGAACATAACGTAAACAAACAGTAGTGCCGGTTCAGTAACCCCCAACATGTGGTAGATACTCAAACGCTCATTCTGCAAAGCAAAACCAATGGAAGTGAAGGCGGAAGATACTAATTGAAACAACAGTAGATATGTGGTTTTAACTTCAAGCGTATTGCTAGCGTGTTTTACTTGGTTTGTGTATATTCCTTTTGTAGGTAATCATGGGGCTTAGTGAGCTCGATTTATAAAAGAACTATTGGCTGTTTGTTAAACGAACTAAAAAGTATTTTTATAATTGTTACTGAATCAGAATTTTACATCTCCTTTGTATGAGAAATAGCTTTTTCTCGGTAGCTAAATAGTACCAACGTCACTTTTGAATTTAGTTCATCTGTTTTCTAGATTTTGATATGGACGGAGAATTTTCCAATGCGCACATTTCAGTTTTCCCTTGATTCATTTTGCTTTCAGCTGGCCTCGATGCCGTCAATGTTTTTGACAGATCCTCGAACGTTAAAACACGTTCGAAATCCGTTACGATACAAAGTTAACCAGTTAATATGTGCATGAAAATGCAGTGCAAAATGTTTACACTCAGATTTTTTATAAAAATGTGTGTGTGTGTGTGTGTAGTGAAATAAACAAAATGACGTTTTATTGAATGTATTAATTGATATGTTATTACGTTCTACCCAGATGTTAGAAGTAATTTTTTTTTCGTCTTGTAGGGTAGGAAGGGGGAATACCGCTCAGCGGGTAATGGCGCTCACCTCTGTATCTCTGTCAAAATAGTACGTAGAAGCACGCCACGTCGTATGAAGGGCGCGGGGAGGGGGGGCTCTAACGGACAACGATGCAAGCGGACGTTCAGCCCGCGTCATGTGACAGTGAAGTACGTTTCTTTGTTTGGGACCGCGCTGATCTAATATTTCGTCTAGTGTTTTTAGCGGGTAAGTCTAATTCTTTAATGATTTTTTAATTGTTAATGTTTCGTTTCAGAGATAAACTATTCTATTTTAAAATAATGTAATAAATCTTCACCAACCATGTATCTTTTTTTAAAGATTTCAAATTATTTACCTAACAACCATTTGGGGCTATACCGCTCACCTGAGCGCCATTACCCCTTAGTGACTTATTTTTTTATTGTTGTAGGTATGCAACAAAATCGTCATAGCACCACCGCTAAAGCGGCTTGGACTGAAGAAAACCTTCAATCGGCTTAAACTGCGATTGAAGGAGGTTCTTCCATAAGAAAAGCCGCAAAGAAATATAATATACCGATAAGTAATTTAAAAAATTATTAAAATGAAAACATGGGCAGTTCAAGGCTAGGTTGCAAGCCCGTTTTTCTCAACTTATTATTTTATTACATACATCTCCTTTGCTAATCTGTTTTAGCAGTGATTTCTAACCAAGAACTTCCTGATGGGCAAGAAACTTCGGTATCTTTTGCTACAATAGCAAAGACACCAACTGTTGCAGCATCTTCAAAGCCAGCTCAATGAAAGCGAAAACAACATGCTACCATATTGACTGCGACTCCTTTAAAAATATTTTAGAGGATAAAGAAAAGAAAAAAATAGCGAAACTCAATAAGATTGGAAAACATGATAGACCAAAAAATGTTGTCAAAGAGAAAAAGAACAAAATTAAGCAACAAAAATCTTACAAGACAAAAAATATATTATTCTTTTATTGTACAAGGGTGACCTCATTAATATATATTTAATTAAAATATGTCTTACTTGTTATATTGCAAAAAACTTTTGGAGCGTTAGTACCCCGTACCCTGAACGGCATTACCCAAAGTCATGGGCAACGCCGCTCAAACATGTTTTTTTTTAAATAATTTAATAAAATTAATCGGTCATAGATATAAGTTTTCGTTGTTAAATTTTTGATTACTATATAATTAAAGACTTTATTACATTTCATAATTTTAATTTATAATAAACAAATAAAAATATATGCCATGTTTTCCTTAAGTGAATGCCATTCCCCCTCCTTACCCTACCCTTGATTATTGAGTGTTACGTTAATGTTATTAACACCATAAAACTTTAAAATAATAAGCTTTGATAGGCGTATTGCTAGCCTAATTAAGTGTTTTATTTTTATTGTGTTAATGTAGCTTAGGTTAAGTGCATTTTGTTAATGTTTTTATGGTTAATAAAGATATTCGAAAATTAAAATGAATGAATTTACTTAGTTTTAGTCTAAATTTAGGCCATTTTTTGTAGTTTTAAGTGCTAGATATGAATTGACATTATAATAAAAAAAGGATTGTGTGGTTTTATGAAACCGCGGTAAAAGTGAAACTTTTTTTCACATTATAGACATTTAAACGTCCCTACTCCGTGGCCGACCGTCACGCGACATGTAACACACAGACGAAAAAGTTTGAGACGATTTAATAAAAGTTTCACTTAAAAAGATCAATGTAATGTCTTTTCGTGTTTACTATAAATTGATTCCGCCTTTCTAACCGCTTATAAATGTCAAAAAGTTTTCCGGTTACCAGATACCACCGACATTGTTTCTTTAATCGTCCCCTTCCTTTTTCTATTCGAAAGGGTTTTATAACCACAAAGGACGGGAAAGGAAGGAACAGCGGTTTCCCGTTCGATTCAAATTCATTCACTAAATACAAAACTCACAAATTAAAATAGAATAGACAATAATGTTTTTAACAATAATTACGGCTGTTCTAATAAATACCTCAAAACGTTCCATAATTTCAATGTTAACAAAACCATAAACACAAAAACTAACGCCCTTTATTCCTCGGGGGCAGGCAGAAATCACAATACGCTACCTGCTACGTTTCTCACATATTCCTTTTTCCTCATATGTAAACAATAATCAGTACTAACTTCTGGACACAGCCCGTATTGTTAGGAGGTTCCTCTCGCCCTGAGCCCAGACCACCGGTAGTTCGGACCCTGTTCCCGATGTTTTTTTTTTAATGGCATCTCGCAGTTCAACCTATGAGGTCGTTGACTGCTCAACCAGACTAGGGTGAACTACTATTTTTTTAAATGTTTTTTGTTTGTTTTATAAGAAATATAAAAAAAATATGTATGAAAAAGCATAAACGAAAATAAAATCAGTAGTAATATTATAAATGTAAGTAATTTAAGTAATTCGTTTTAAATGTTTAATCGTAATGAAATTTGGCAAAGAATATTATCACGGTAATAACTTAAGGGGTAAGAAATATTGCATTATGTCTATTTTTAGGGTTCCATACATCACAAGAAAAAACCGGAACCCTTATAGTCCCTTATACCCGTCCAGTGTGTTAGTAACAAAATTCTTAGCCAATGTTAGTACTTAATAGTAAACAGCGATCTGGTTTGATCGACCAGCGAATGCACAAGCGGGCTGTCTGCCCTGGCGGCAATTGATAGGATCACTTTGTTGCCCATCTGTCTGTCTGCCTATCACGACCCTTTATCTCGATAACGCGTGGAGGTATCGAGTTGAAATTAAAACCATAATAGTTAACCATATCTATAGATTATTTGTGCTCTGAAATCAACCCTGTAAGTCTACGCAGACAAAAGATAAGGCCGTTTATGTCGCAAAATTGTACGGAACCCTAGTCGCCGAGTGCCCGGTGCGCGTTAAAATAGAACGAACATAAGGCAAGGCAGGTGCTAGTGTAGGCATTAATACTGTAGATATTATAACGAATGCAAACAAAAATTGGAATTAAGGACCTCGTGACTAAAACACTTATATATAGGTATATTAAGCAAATTGCGAACGTTACGAATACGAAGTCACGGGTATAAGTATAACAATTCGCAAAGTAATATTATTTCAGAGCAATGTCATACAACTTCATAGCAGACTTTGGAACTACCATTTTATATACCGCATTCGTATAAACTTAAGAAGATGCAGCACAACAAAACTTATAAATAACATAATAACGAATGCTGTTCATATTATAAACAAGGAAATCCTGTTTCTGCGGAGCGTGAAGTATATTTGTCTAGGTAAGATTTCAAGGCACTAAATGGGAGGACGTCACGTCGCCAGCACTTGTCCTCAAGTTTGCAAGGCACTAGAGTTCCACATCGTGTCTACAACTTTTCACATAAACTGCACAACTTTACACGGCGCCACTTATAACAAATTGCCGTTTTCTATTCAACATATTGAAATTTTTGTAAAGTTCGCGTGTATTCAACGAATCCTCATATTACTTTTAGTTGGTGTCCAAAAAGCGCGATTCTCCAGTTTTGTTTGCATTGTAAGTTGTGCCTAGTCCGGTAAAAGTGGAAACCGGAGTGCAGGAGTTAATTTTCACTGGCATAGTTTGAATAGATGCTTGTTTCCTAGTCTAGAATCAACGTAGAACTCTCAAAGTGCGTTCGAATTCGTGATTACACAAACAACGTAGACTTTGACTAACCAGATGTATTTTCACAGTGACTAATTCTCATGCAGAACAATATGTTCGTCATTAGCAGTGTGTTGTGTAACTCTGTGCAGTTAAGATATGCTAATTTAAAACCTCAAATTGGGTACAAGCCCCGTACAGTGGAGTGTTGTGGCTTGGGTGTCGGCGGTGCGTTTGTAGTTGTGGGCTGTTCAAGAGCTGATACGATGCGTAACAAAGCATTTGGTTCGCTTAACCAGTGTTTGAGACGCATACCCGAATGATTATCCTACTATTGTATGGTCTGTAGGCAAAGACTATCAATGCCATATAACCGTGCAATGTTCGTTGCTTCAAATGATTTTGTAGTTTTAGATAACAAAGTTTGCGAAAACAAAGTGTCAATTATTTTTCACACATAACATCTCGCCTGTTATCCCTGAAGTGTAAGGCAGAGGCGTACCTAACAGGACATCACATTTTCCCATTTATGTTTAAACTAGCTTTTGCCCGCGGCTTCGCTCGCGTTAAATTCGGGGTAACACAGTTCCCCTTGCGCCTTATTGATTTGTAATAGCAACGCTAAGTTTTCCCTTTTTTTTCCCTCCTTCTCCCTCACATCCCACTTTTTTTTTAAAAAAAGTAGCCTATGTCCGTCTCCTGGTTCCCAACTATCTCTGTACCAAAATTCATAAAAATCGGTGTAGCCATTAAAGCGTCAAGAGGTAACAAACAAATAAACAAACAAACAAACTCACTTTCGCTTTTATAATATTAGTAAGTTTGCCATGTTATAGGGGACAAGCCTATTTCCATCAACCGGGCATAGATGTAAACCCCGTGGCTACCACTGAGAAACTCCAAATGGAAAAAAAAACAATAATTTTCTGAGCCAATATTGAACCCAGGACCTAAAAAGTCATCATTAAGACAACTCGACAAACCAAGCTTTAAATACAAAGCGGCGGTAAGCAATTATTTTTAAATAGGTTGACATTTTGGTATTGACGTCTCACAACGAACACGTTATAAGCCCCGTTCCAATAAACAAAAACGAGTCGTTTTGCTTACGGATAGTAGGATTTTGACTCATAGAACATAATATGTCAAAATCCGTAAGCAAAACGAGTCGTTTTTTTTACAGAACACGAAAAAAGGTTAACCCACAATTGTAGCTGTCCAAACCTTTACTGATCACACAACAACCTAGCCCCACGCACAAACAAGCACTCACACATCCATCCATATTTAGGCTTACTTGGGACTAGGTCATTTATAAATAACTAGCTTTTGCCCGTGGCTTCGCCCGCGTTAAATTCGGGGTAACACAGTACCCCTTTCCTGATTTGCAGGTACCTGCTACCTGTAGTTTTTGCCCTAGCGCCTTATTTATTGTAATAGCAATGCTAAGTTGTCCCTTTTCTTCCCTCTTTCTCCCTGATTTCTCACTTTAAAAAATAGCCTATGTCCGTCTCCAGGGTTCCAACTATCTCTGTACCAAAATTCATCGAAATCGGTTCTCGCCTTTACGCGTGAAGAGGTAACAAACAAACAAACTCACTTTCGCTTTTATAATATTAATAGTAAGGATAAACGTAAATAGCACATATATATTTAGAAGACAATATTTTTTGGAAATAACGTTATCTTTTACTTACTCGTGTTTGAGGTTTGTGGCGTCTTTCTTCCGTAAAATCCTAAATATATAATTCAAAACAACAAAAGGTCACCTTAAGTTCAGTGAAGAATAATTTCCGAATCATTACAAATTGTCACTGTCCCATGACAAGACAAAGCAAACAAATAACCGAAAATCCATTACAATTATTTATTCGAAAGACAATACTTATTATCCTATTACAGAAGTAAATGAAGAAATTTGAAGACTGCCTCCCATAATTTGTTTCTTCTCTTCCAATTACGCGGAGGGAATGGAAATAGGTATCACAGTACAAAATGTATTAAGGATAAACTCAGGTTATTATTTTTAATTTTTTCTTTGTGTTATTTAAGACAACTATGTATGAGTTACCAAATCAACGTAGCAATTAGGTACATTATAATGATTTCTTGAGGGTTCTTGGCCTTAAATATTTTTAATTTCAGATATTTAACAAAATATATATACTACAAAAACAATCCTTACCAATATTATAAAAGCGAAACTGAGCTGGTTTATATGTTAGTTACGTCTTCACGCCTAAATGGCTAAACCGATTTTGATGAATTTTGGTATAGAGATAGTTGGGACCCTGGAAACGAACATAGAGTAATTTTTTTTTAGAAAAAAGTGAGAAATAACGGAGAAAGAGAGGGATTGCGTAGCAGTCACCTCCTTCTGCGAAGCAGTCATGCTAGCGAAGGAGCGTTTGAGGGAGGAATCTCAAACCAACTCAGCCGTCGCGGGAGACGCCCCGGGCGACGGGCGCCGCGAGACGACTCCCGGCGACCGTAGCGTTATGCGGGCCTGTAGACGGTGAGCAATGGGTAACTCACCGTCCGTCCGTCCATTGACGACAGGCCTTGTCGACAGGCCTTGTCGACGGCGCGTTAGTGTTTCACGCGCGCCTCAAAGAGATGGCAGCAAAGCAGAGGGGCCTGCCGGGGCCTCCGCCTGCCGGGGTTGCGGGTTGTTCGAAACAGATACTGCGGCCCCGGAACGTAAAGGGCAATGGAAGGATCATGGATGGGTTTTAGTCAGTACAAGTCTGACACTCCTCCCCACTCCGCCCAGAGCGGGGGAAGTTATTTGATGATTTCCCACCCCAAAAAAAAAAGTATGTCACAGTCATCTCCAAGACAATTAGCACCACACATCTGGTATTCGAAGAGTAGGTATCCTTACTTCCTTACTAATATTATAAAAGCGAAAGTGAGTTTGTTTGTTACCTCTTCACGCTTTAATGGCTAAACCGATTTTGATGAATTTTGGTACATATGGTTTGGAACCAGGAGACGGACATAGGCTATGTCTTTTTAAAAAAAAATTGGGATGTGAGGGAGAAAGAGGTAAGAAAAGGGAAAACTTAGCGTTGCTATTACAAATCAATAAGGCGCAAGGAGAACTGTGTTACCCCGAATTTAACGCGAGCGAAGCCGCGGGCAAAAGCTAGTATTTTATAAAACAATCGTTAACGTCACTTCACACGAAATATTTCAGTAGTAAAAAATAAAAAGAATAACTATTGAATCAGCATTTACCATCCGATAATTCTATAGACAATTTAGTTTTTTTTTATATTGTTGTATAATTGTGTTTAAAAGAGAATGAGAAATTAGTGCTAACGAAAGTTACCGATGGAAAATCACTTAGAATACAAGGCTCATAAAGATATCGGTAGCTAGAATAATCCAAACGGGGTTTAATTCTTAAGTAGCGTGATCGCTACCCATAGATAGTTTCGCCGTCAAAATATTACACCTAACATCTAGTCTTGTTTCTGCCCACATTATGAAAGGTAATCTATTATCTGCCTGGGTAGTAACAAGTTTCCAATAACCCCAAAATAACTTATTTAGATAGAAAGAATAATTTATTTTCATAAATTTGTTGTTAGCCATGAACTGAAGTAATCTAGAATCGATGTTTGCTTTCATATTGGGCAACTAAATTTTCGTTTGGCCTGATTCGTCTCGATTGTTAGGAGAACCCTGCCTCCTAGTTTAGGAGGCAGGGTTTCATGTCTTGTACCCCTTCAATCATTCTTAACCATAGCTAGACATTAAGGACTTGTTTTCAATAAACTATTATTATTATTATACTCATTGTTCTCGATCTCATACATCGATAACCAGTCCGCAAATTACAAAATGCAATATTTGCCCATAATATTTCCAAAATGTATGTATGATCTGCAACAAAGGATTTATACAGATTAAAAAAAATATAGACGACAATGATATCACGTATTGGAACACGAAGTTTTGGTTCTAGCACAAGCAGGTTAAATAATAATATATGAAAACTGCTTACAACCATTTTTGCCGCCCGGCCTGTGCTGAATCACGCCGACCCCGCATTCTCTTCGCCCCCCTTTACAAATATAGGTAGTTACAGTGTACAATTTACGATTGCAACATAAATCCAGTTAAATGTAAAGCTATCCCAGATAAACTGCAAGATTTACACCTATCTCTAACTGATTTCCCAATAGCAAAACTTCAAACAACTTATCTCTGAGCCCTCTCACATCTGTTAGAACACTTTTGATCTATCTTAGGTGTCAATCTATGTAGGTAGATTACTATCTAGAGCTTTGTAGCGACGCAAAGCCTGTCAAGAGATCAACGCTAGATCCGCGTGAAGTCAAAATCACAGATAGATAAGCTAGGTATTGCATGTTAGTGATTATGATGTAATCTATTTATAAATAAATATTACAGCTATATTTAACCGACTTCAAAAAAGGAGGTGGTTTTATGTTCGACAGTATTTTTTTTATGTATGTTCACCGATTATTCCGACAACTGTGGACTGATTTTCATAATTCTTTTTGTATCAATTTTATTTAAATTGCTTTGGTAGCTTATGAGTCTATGATAAATATTTTTCTTCTATTTCTATATGAATGATATGCTAATCTTTTAGTAGCAATGGAAAATGAATACACGATAAAAATAAGTGATACATTTTTGCATCCCAAAAACACTTCAAAAAAGAAAACTAAAACGTGGAAAATAACATTACTTCCGGAAGTCAGTGGCACAAAATTCAACAACACAAACAAAAGTCACCGACTTCCGGAAATAAGTGTTATTTTTTTTTGGAAGTCGATTTTTTTGCAAAAAAGTTTCTTCACGTTCGTGATGAAAAGAGTGTTAATATAAATGTTGTCAATGTCAGTGATGGATCTGAATGTTAATGGATGGAGAGAGAGAGGGGAAGGCCAAAGTAAAAATGGATGGATCGTGTAATATACGTGAATATATGATAGGTGTAAATGATGCCGTGACGTCTGACAGGGGAGAATGGAAGAAGAAAGCATGTTGCACCGACCCCAAATAGAATGGGACAAAGGCAGGAAAATGTGATGGATGGTGAAGGATAGGTACACCACAGCAAAGGTATTTTTTTAAATGAATGTTGCAGACATAGGATACTTTCTAACCCCAGTAGTATTTTATCGTAAGATAATATCCGATCTCCACCCGTGCAAAGTCGCGGGTAAACCTATGTAGACTAAATATGAGTAGTTGTAAAATTATTTAGTTCAGTTAGTATCTAAAACTGAGTGTGTGCACTTTAATAACGACTGTTTGTAACATGTCCGAAGTTTGACCAGTTGCAATGCACTCAGCTTTTCTCCAGAGAATAATAATATGTTTGTACTAATTGCTACGAAGTGCTTTGAAACGTAATGTGTTATTTTAATGATATAATTATAGATAATAAATACACTTTCATAAATAAATCTAAGACTAGGGAGCTAAAGTTTACTGATTGTTTGCTAGTCAATTTACGGTGTAATGTATTGTCTTTTATGCCGGAGTCGTGCGGTCCATGGCCCTTTACGGGGCCCCGGTATGGGCACGTTCTTTAGGACGGCGCGCCGCCCACTACCTGAACGCGCCCCAAAAGGTGGTAGCCATACGGCTGATCCGGGGCTACCGCACGATCTCCGGCGAGGCAGCGAGCCTCCTTGCCGGATTGCCACCGTGGGTTCTGGAGGCGATAGTGCTCGCGCGCCTGTTGAGTGGCGCGCGGAGGCACTACACCGGGGGGAAACACAATTGCTGCTCAGCGGACAGACCTCCGGTGCGATCTCATGGTGGCATGGAGAGAGCGACTGTCGCAACCCCGTGCAGGGCAAGCCACAAAAGTGGCGGTAAGTCCCCTCTTTGAGGAGTGGCTGGAGAGGCGTCATGGCGTCCTCACCTACCGCCTGACGCAGGTCCTCACCGGACACGGAAGTTTCGGGAGGTTCCTGCTCATAATCGGGCGGGAGGAAACGCCCGGGTGTCACCATTGTGACGATCGCCCGGAGGACACGGTGGAGCACACAGTGGCGGACTGCCCAGCTTGGGTGGAGCACCGCCGTGCCCTCGTGGAGGCGATCGGTGGCGGCGATCTCTCGCGTCCGGCCCTGGTCCAGGCCATGGTCCGGAGCGAGAGGGAATGGGAAGCGGTCACCTCCTTCTGCGAAGCAGTAATGCTAGCAAAGGAGGTGGCCGGGCGTTTGAGGGAGAGAACATCTACCCAACCCAGCCGCCGCGGGAGACGCCCCGGGCGCCGGGCGCCGCGAGACGACTCCCGGCCACCGTAGATGCGGGCCTGTGGACGGTGAGCAATGGGTAGCTTAGCCTCCGCCTGCCGGGGTTACGGGTTGTTCGAAAGAGATACCGCGGTCCCGGAACATAAAGGGCAATAGAAGGAACATGGGTGGATTTTAGTCAGTACAAGTCTGTCACTTCCCCCCGCTCCTAGCAGCCCTTAGCATTGTTATTATAATAAAAAAGGCGCAAGGGCAAAAACTACAGGTATTTGCAGATCAGGAAAGGGGAATTGTGTTACCCCGAATTTAACGCGAGCGAAGCCGCGGGCAAAAGCTAGTTTAATATATTTTTTAAAGAAATATTATTTTTTACAAAAATAATGTAGTTTAATACAACATTATTTTTAGTATATGCGAAACCTGAATATAGTTTGTTCAGAATAAGCAACTGAATCGATTCCAATCATTTTTACACCATGTTGTATTTTTTTCCAAAAATATTTAAAAAAGTTTAAAATATGGACACCATGCAACACTAAGTAGTAAGTAGGTACCGGCAAAAAAAAATGTGCGCGAGTCACAGTGCATGGCGGGGGGACCAGTCAGTCGCCCGGCTAATACGAGTTGATGCACACGTCACGTCACACCCCGTTCCCTAAAATACGCGACCCCGCGCGTGATATCGAATAACGAATAATCATGTCTCTTTATTGGCAGAATAGTCGACATCGGCTCTAATTGCCATATAACAAAAATAGAATAGAATAATCATGTCATTTGCCTACACAAACGTCCAGTACACGGAAATGGTGCGAACAGTAGCAGTTTGTGGTGATAATGTTTCTCTGCCAATGCAGCGGTACCGGGAGCAGTTCGGCATCAGAGTGTCGTGGAACACGATGCTTGCAGCCACACAGAGATGCAGGGACTACGGTAGCTTTCCTGTATTATTGTAAATAAGTGAATTATTGTAAATAATGATGATTAACATTTTTAAACACGCCAAAATGTTTTATTGAGAAGAAAGTTATTATGTACAGTCGGGGGCACAATTGGAGAGGCAAAATTACAACGTAACAGCTTGACGTTTAGTTTGACTTACGACCTTATATTTTCAAGCATCGCTAAGGATTGTCAGCACTGTCAGTGCGTGTGCGTGTATGAGTGATGCCTTAACATTCAACAGATAACACACACACACAAATTGTAGTCGCATTAGAGCGAAATAACATTATATTATATCTGTTGCATATTACGCGTTATAGTGGCGACCCGTTCGTTACATTGTATTGCTAAAATTCGCTTGGTTTTAATATGTGCTACTAGCTGTTTGGATTTAGCCATGGATTAGCGATCAATGTGTCCCGAGTTCGAATATCATTCAAAAGGTGTAGTTGTTTTTGTTTCTTTAAAACCATATTTAGGTTTTAATCAAAAAAAATGTTTATGTTTATCTATATGAAGTTAAATATTACTTATTTTAATATTTACTTCACTATTTATCTAATTTTAAATTTATCTTTTCGGTGTTCGAAGGTGGAAATAAAAAAGTCGTGCTGAATGATAATAAAAATGTTTATTCGTTTTATTCTAAAATTAACAAACTTTAATGAGAATTGTGACGTCACATTCCAACTTAGATAAAAGAAGTTCACTTGTAACTTTCTAACACTTTTTTTTGTGGTTTACCACTTAGTCAATTAATAATAACATATCAAGAAAATGATATTCTAATAACAGAAATGTAATTGTTGATACAGGTATCGGTTCGTTAATATTTTAATGTCTTTGGGTATCGGTTTTGTGAACATGTTTTATTATTATGTAACGTCACAATGAATGAATGAATTGAGGTTATAGCTTAAGTGTTCATTTTCTTAACGAAAAGAAGATTGAAACTTAACCTCAATTTAATATAATTAAATGTTACTCAATATTTAGTTACACCGTTTAATAATTAAAACAAAAACATCTAGATATTAATATTTAGTATATCCTCCATTATTTTCAATGCAGTCAAGTAGACATTTGCACATGTTACCATATTACCACACATATTTCGGTTCCGGGTATCGCATCCAGGTATCGAATAATTCTGCAAAGCTCGTTGGTGTGAAAGTATTCGTTTCAAACTCGTCAACAATTTGTTGTCGCTGTGCGGCGGCTACCGTTTTCCTCGCATCTTTTAATTCAGTGACTTACAGTATTCTTCTAAAACAAAAAGAAAGTGATATTTAACAGCTATAACATTTTTATATAATATAAACGGTGGCCAGCGGTTTCACCCGCTGCTCTGCAGCTCCTTTTCTGGAGAGATCCACCCTTTTCACCTAGACCTAGGGGTGTAAAAAATATCCTACGAACTGTTCTCAGACCTAACAAATTAAAATCCTCATGATAAAAAACAACAACCTTCTCCTTTTTTTTACAAGTCAGTGAATAAAAAAGAATTAATCCTTATGCCTCAGATTATTATTAGGCAAATATCAAATAAAAGTTTAAGTTATAATTCATAAATATAATACTCACATTTAGTCCGGTTTAATCAGATATTAGTGTTCCATTAAAACCACTTCTATGCAGTACAATAATAGTCATCCTCGCCTCAATATAAATATTTGCCTGCATTTTGAGTTTTGAGAATAATAATTATACCGCAATCTTGTAAGCCACACTTCACCAACCAACAACTACAATCAATCGACAACGTTAATATTCCGATCAAGTTAAATATTCATAAAAGTCATGTCTACCTCACAGAGATCTTTATTCTTTAGTTACTTTTTATGATCTACCTCCCTAACTTAAAGAATTATTGTGTGAACAAAGCAAACAACGTAAAGAATAAAATATTTCTGTCCCATTACTACCAACCAAATAAAAAGTTACAAAAAGTTTACAATCTTGCGTTAGATTTGAACTCACGGCTAATCGATTCACACGTTTGTCCAACCCCGATTAACCGGTAAGCCATCCTGACTCTAATTTATAAGTTGAAATTATGAGCTACAATCACTTGTTGACGACAACGACTATATGCTTGAAAATATAAGGTCGTAAGTCAAACTAAACGTCAAGCTGTTACGTTGTAATTTTGCCTCTTCAATTGTGCCCCCGACTGTACCTATAGTCAGCTGTGTTAACATGTCAATGCGATTTTTAACTTTAAGTGGTTGGCATAAGGAGCAACAAATCGCATCGACTAAATGTTATCACTTACGGCTGCATTTACGAATAAAGTACATAATAATATCTACCTACACTTGACCATTACGACAGTCCAAAGCCTGCAAGACAGTGTGATGGAAAATGTTATCACCAGTTAATTACAATACAAACTGAGAAATTATTATTATCAATGAACACAAGGCGCGCGGCGCGGTGACGCCGTGCGCCGTTGGCGACAGTGAATTTGTACGGATATCCAGGTAAAATAACAAGCTTATAACTTTGTGGTTTTTCATGATACAGTTTTGAAATCTTGTACATAGATTCTTTATTTAAAAATACTGGACAGGTGTTTCGGCTTTCGCATAAACTAAAAATAATGTTGTATATTATAATTACAAAAAAAAAGTTTTTTACAAAAATAATGTCATCCTTACTTATTATATACTTACTTTCCTTACTAATATTATAAAAGCGAAAGTGAGTTTGTTTGTTTGTTACCTCTTCACGCTTTAATGGCTACACCGATTTTGATGAATTTTGGTACAGAGATAGTTGGGAACCAGGAGACGGACATAGGCTAATTTAAAAAAAAAAAGTGGGATGTGAGGGAGAAAGAGGGAAGAAAAGGGAAAACTTAGCATTGCTATTACAAAACAATAAGGCGCAAGGAGAACTGTGTTACCCCGAATTTAACGCGAGCGAAGCCGCGGGCAAAAGCTAGTAATATTATAAAAGCGAAAGTGAGTTTGTTTGTTTGTTACCTTTTCACGCTTTAATGGCTAAACCGATTTTGATGAATTTTGGTACAGAGATAGTTGGGAACCAGGAGACGGACATAGGCTATTTTTTTATAAAGAGTAGGATATGAGGGAGAAAGAGGGAAGAAACGGGAAAACTTAGCGTTGCTATTATAAATCAATAAGGCGCTACCGAATTTAACGCGAGCGAAGCCGCGGGCAAAAGCTAGTTTAATGTAATTACAAAAAAAATGTTTTTAAAAAAAAATGTAGGTATTTAACTAAAACATTATGGTCTGCAATCAAATGGTTTATTACAGCAAACAAGCTGACTGCTTAATGTCCAAAACCTTTGTATCAAAACGGTTAGGTTAGGTTAGAGGAAATCAAGAGAAAATCTAGCTAATTGGTTACAGTTCCATAGCTGTGACTAATTAGTTAGATTTTCTTTTTTTTTGTAAAGCAAGCATGCATAGTACCTAGATTAGACGTACTGCCATTGTTGTGTGGGCAAATTAATATTGTGGGGAATAAATGTTATGAAATACAACATTATTAAAAGCATTTCAAAAACATGATTCGTAAACATGATAACAAAAACATTTTCAACATCCAGTGCGCCCTTAAAAACTTCTTATAAGTAAAAAAATTAAGCCATTAAAAAAAATGCAAACACGTGTACGCATGCGGTTTACCCCAACCTCAATCTATTACCCAAAATCAATTAATTAGACCCATATATTATTAATAATACTCCAACAGGTTGCAAATACCGTCACATATGTACGCAGAGGTGGCTGCGGTGTAACGAAGTTACGCAATTACTGGCACCAACGGATTTGGGAGCTGTCCCAAAGCCGCAGGTACATTGCCGAATACGGTTGCCACCTTCGCGCCAGCACCACTATTTGCTCACATCATTAGCACATTACCAACGTGTGATTACAGAAAAGTTTCTTCGAATGAAAATAAAAAATTACCTATTTTTAAGTTATAATAGATTAAGGCACACATATTTTTCTCGTGCTCTCTCACACACTATCGTCTACATTTCGTTCTCATATCTCCTTTCGCAGGTCTGCTGGCAGAAATTTCTTAGGAAATAAGCAGTACCTTTGTACTCAAATTAGGTCAGATATGTTTTTTTTTTCCTGTCTGATCTACTGTGGGTACATAAATCCTTACTAATATTATAAAAGTGAAAGTGAGTTTCTCTTCACGCCTTAAAGGCTTAACCGATTTTGATGAATTTTGGTACAGAGATAGTTAAGACCCAGGAGACGGTCATAGGCTATATTTTTTTTTAAAGAGGAAAAGGGGTGAAAAAGGGGGAAGAAAAGGGAAAACTTAGTTTTGCTATTACAAATCAATAAGGCGCAAGGGCAAAAACTGCCAGTAGCAGGTACCCGCAAATCAGGAAAGGGGAACTGTGTTACCCCAAATTAAACGCGAGCGAAGCATCGAGCAAAGCTAGCTATTAAATAAATAAATGTTAAGGACATTTAATTTTGTTGGTCACTATTTCAATTGTGGTAATCGGTTGACTTGGTATAGCCATGTGATGTGGAGGACTGAGAAAAATGTCAGGAGAAAAGTTTTGGGTATGAATGTGCATGGTATTATGACTAGAGAAAGACCAAACATTTGAATATTCTCATGTATCGTAGGTGCGTTTAGAAACATTTTAACTCACACAAACAAACAACCATACCCGGAACAACTAACTGTAGGCCATACAAATATTTATTCCGTGTTGGAAACGAAACCACAACACGCAGCGCAACAGTCAATCGCTCAGCCACTTATTTTTTGTATTTTATGTTCCAGAACCGCGGTATCTTTTTATCTTGAAAAACCCCGCACCCCAGCAGGCGGTGGCTCTGATGGGCCCATCTGCTTTGCTGACATCTCTTTGAGGCGCGCGTGGAACAAGAAAGTGCCGTCGACACCCTGTCATATCATCACTAGGAGGACGGATGGTGAGCTCACCATCATGTGGTTGAGCCACGATCGCTCAACCACAGCCGCTGCTTTGTACGTATCATGTATTTTCTAACTTGCTATTAACATTACCTGCATGGATATCACTTCTGTAGCCATAAGGTGAGACTTCCAACATTCTGTTTTGACAATGGAACTGACAGCCCGGGAATATCTGACGTTTGTTTAAAATCCTTAAATTCCGGCACTTAATCTGTCAAAATAAATAATGTCTAGAAACCGTTTTGCCCTTCATACAAGCAATTATATTGAGGAAATGGGTTGTTATTTCAACGCTCGAACAGCGTTGAGTCCATTATTGCATAATGAGCTTAACATTTTTCAAAATACATAAATATGTAGGGACCCACCCTACATATTTATGTATTTTAAAAAATTGTAGATGAGGCTGTAGGAGAATTAACAATATTTGAACTGGGTACATTCATAGGATTTATTTCATCTGGGGGCTTAAAATGGCTGCCTTTGCTGAATTATAATAAAAAAAACAATATGGATTACGTTAAAATTTGCAAAATGCACCATTTTAAGAGTTTTATCGTGATTCGTTTTATTATTCATTTAAAGGGGCCATTTTTAGGTCCCTAGGATTCTGGTGAGTTTGAGCGATTGAATACTATTTTGTGTACTTACCCAAAAACAGTATTTGCGCTGAATTTGTTTGTACGCGATGCATGCCATCGCATTTATTTTATATATTTCAATCCGCAAACACGTTATCACTCGCATAACAAAAATGCTGTTTTAGCCTACAGACGGACCGCATTACAATGTTTTTTGCACAATATTATTGGCCCTACACTGCTATCATGGCTTTCTACATAGGCTAGCATCATCTAAAATTAGTAAAACTTATATCGGTCACATGGGTAATATGCATTTGATACTATCAGGCTTAGTGACTGCTAAGCTGGTAAGAAGGAGTTTTTGTGTGAAGACGAAGCTGCTGCTGCATGGCACTTACGACATGAAAATTTAAATAATTTACTATTTAATTATAATTTACTAAGATTGGACTAGTTCATGACAAGGGGTCGGTCGCTTCGAGGATTTAGTAGTCAGAAATACAGAAGTCTGTGTGCGCCCAGTACAACTGATTTGTGTTGGTCATATAAAAATAGTCGCTCTTCGTATAATACTGATAGTCATCTGCACCCGTCATCATCATCATCGTTTTTCTGTCCTTGTCCAATTCTATTTGGGGTCGGAGCAACACGTTTTCTTCTTTCATTCTCCCCTCTCAGACGTCACGGCATCATTTACACCTGTCTCCTTCTTATCATTCCTTACACAAATCATCCATCTTTTCTTTGACCTTCCTCTCCCTCTCCATCCATTAACCAAGATAAACAACTGCCTTTAATTGTTTCTGTAACAGACGCCGCTTTCAAACTTCCTCCAAAAATACAATTTCCTTACTGTAAACATGAAACGCAACATTTTTTTTATCGTTGCCCCACACTAGGATATCTCCCGGATCATGGGTGCGTTTACAAACATTTAAACTCACATACACAAACAACCAGACCCGGAAAAACTATCTGTAGGCCATACAAATATTCGATCGCTCAGCCACTGCGCCAACCGTGTCGGAAATGGCTGGGTATATCATAATTAGGGTTCGGTCAAGAAAACGTTGCATTTGAGGTTACCAATAGACAAAACCTTTTTTTTTTTTTTTTTATTTGCGTGTGGAAATCCTCAATGGATGTCCTCCGCCTTTGCGGAGGGGTCTGTCTGACTCCTACTGACTAAAACCACACGGTGTTCCTTCTCGTCACTTCTGGCTGGGGTGCCCCCGACACATTCGCATTCTACACAATCACCCCAGCAGACCAATAGACAAAACCTGCATTAACCTAAATGGACGTGTCGTTGCTTCCATGGAGTCCGTGTCTATGTAGCATTCGACAACGGCAGGATGAGTTGATTGATTGAATAGACATTACGAATTCCGTTCTATCGCCTATCAATCGCTCCGTGCCACGTGAATAGCGGACTGCGTCATTGCCTCACCTTAACTAGCATTGTTTCATAACAGTTCTAGTTTAATCGAGTAGTATAAAGGCATTGCTTAAACATAATTGTCTTTTTAATAACAGTTTTCGATATCTAAACTAATTACTGTGTTTTTGTAATAAATATTTTAAAGAGGTATATAATGTAGGAGGTAATATCTGGATCTATTAAAACGATTCTACTGATACTACTATTGATACTATAGTTTCGTAAATATAGTTGTTAAGTAGCTTGGAAAGCAGTACTTTATTATACAGACGGAGGCAGTAGATATGGATCTAGGTAAAAAATTGCTGTTTTCGTATTCCCAGTTGCAGTTAGCTTCCAATTTTGCGACGATACCCTACTCCCTCGGCTTGATTGGACCGTGAATGCTAACAGTATCGAACTCGTCATTTGCCTATGGATTCATGAAGTTTCCTATTCAATCATGATTTGTTTCTGCTTGTTGGTAAACATACTTTAGGTTTGAATGCAAGCTTTAGGAAATATTGCTATTTTATTTAAAAAATAGCTTTTGCCCGTGGCTTTGCTCGCATTAAATTCAGGGTAACACAGTTCCCCTTTCCTAATTTACAGGTACCTGCTACCTGTAGTTTTTGCCCTTGCGCCTTATTTATTGTAATAGCAAAGCTAAGTTTTACCCTTTCTTCCCTCTTTCTCCCTCATATCTCAATCTTAAAAAATAGCCTATGTCCGTCTCCACAGGGTCCCAACTATCTGTGTATCAATTCATCAAAATCGGTTTAGCCATTTAGGCGTGAAGACGTAACAAACAAACTCACTTTCGCTTTTATAATATTAGTAACGATAAGGATTATGCTTTTGTAAAATAGATGATATTAATCACTTAGTAAGTAAAAGTTATAGAATCAGGCGTTCATTTGCAGAAACCGATGACATATGAATAATGTTGTGCAAAATATTTTGTGTTTTTTTATAGCCTAATTTGTCCCACTGCTAAGCAAGCAAAGGCCTTTTTTTCGGGTGGGAAATCATCAATTAATTTCCCCCGCTCTGGGCGGAGCGGGGGTGGCGTATCAGACTTGTACTGACTAAAATATACCCATGTTCCTTCTATTGCCCTTTACGTTCCGGGGCCGCGGTATCTCTTTCGAACAACCCGCAACCCCGGCAGGCGGAGGCTCTGGCAAGCCCCTCTGCTTTGCTGACATCTCTTTGAGGCGCGCGTGAAACACGAACGCGCCGTCGGCGTCGTCCGACCGACCATGCGCCAAACGTGCCACCAATTTACACAGTTTTATTTGTTTTAATAAATTTAGGCATACCATTTTACAAAGCAACCGTTCCGCTCTAATTAACTACTTGTTTATTTCTTGTTTCTCAACAGGAAAAACAAGATTTATTTGCTTATGTTGCTGATTTTTAACTTCTTGGCCACGAGAGGCACGTTCAAGCGACACGTGGTTTAAGAAAACAACTGTGAGGAAAACAAACGGAAGAAGTGGTTTTGAGCTTGACTCGAAACACCGCGAAATCACGCGGAGGAAACATGATGATGCGCGCGTGTGTTACTTAACGCAAGGGACGTTCCAAATCGTGTCGCCCGTGGTCGTGTTCAGAACTTTTAAATTGATACCTGCTAACTATACTGTATTCAAAAATATTCAGTTCCTTCTCAAGTAATTGACATTCTTAACCCGTCCAAATAATAATAACTATTTTTTTTTTATTAAACCCGTATTCAAAATTACTAATAGTATAAAATGTACGCAGTTTAAAATAAAAGTTAAATGAAAGTACCTGTCTAGAAAACAACATACGTATTGTACCAAAAATATGTTTTTCCAATATTCCAATTTCAAAACAAAGTGCAAGCGAAAATGTTTCATTGAAATGATTTTTACAGGCTACTGTTTGTATTTTTTGTGAAAATAAAACGATTACCTACACTGCCAAAATCTAGTGCAAAAATAAAACGAACTAACTATTAAATATTCAAAAGTTATCACGGCGCTTTTATTATAAAAATATCTGAAAATGTATGACAGTAAATAGTAGAATGAATTTCCAATATATAGGATACACCGTAGAATGCGTAGATTTTTACAACTTTTTAAAACGATTCCAACTCAAGCTTTGTGTATTGGAAAATTCTTATTTAACAATGGCTAATTAACTTCCTATAAAATTCAGCTGGTTACGAAAAAACTTTCCGACCATTTATTTCACAAAAACAGCCTGAATTCGATTAAGCCCGATTAAGGGATAGCTGAAAACTTCAATTCTGCTGAGAAAAAAATCCTTTTATCGAGGCAGCATTATGAAGACGGTAGGTGAAAAGAGTAAATGGTGCGAAATAATCCGAACTCTTAGTTCTCCGTTGCTGAAAACGAATTTATTGCCCCTCGATACTCATACAAGCGGGTTTTATTGACACCTTTAATAACAAACCGACAGGCATATGTATACGGCAGATGCCAATACTGCATTAAATGGCTTCTTTTTATTCACAATGTGTTGGTATCTATCTGGTAATATACAGTGTTATATTTTGTGTGCT
Organism: Ochropleura plecta; assembly: GCA_905475445.1. NCBI lineage: Eukaryota > Metazoa > Arthropoda > Insecta > Lepidoptera > Noctuidae > Ochropleura > Ochropleura plecta. The sequence continues at coordinate 9,878,799 of FR997731.1, read as the reverse complement.
CAATTTTGTTTTTCATTTGCGTCATTTGCATATCATATTAGGTCCTTACATATGAAATTGGCGTTTTTCGTACTGGCCACTTTAATCACGAATTTCTCCTCTTTGGTAAGGAATTCCAAATTCAAATTTGTACAGCTATTTTACTCATGTATTTGTGCTTCGATGACCGTCATTCATTTGTTTTTTTTCTTCTGTTTTTTCTGTTTGCGTCACTCATTTTACAAAATGGAAAATTTAAAATATCGCATTATTTACGAGTACGAGTTCCGCCGTGGCACTAGTGCTGCGGAAACGACTCGAAGGGTGAATGATGTGTATGGCGGTCATGTTGCAAAAGAAAACACAGTTCGTTTTTGGTTCCAACGTTTTCGTTCTGGAAATTTCGACCTGCAGAACAAGCCCCGTGGACGGCCTGAGACCCAAGTTGATAATGGAGAATTGAAGGCTATTGTGGAAGCGGACCCATCGCAAACCACGTCCGAGTTAGCTGCAGGCTTCGATGTTAGTGATAAAACTGTTTTAATTCACTTGAAGCAAATTGGGAAGATTAAAAAGCTTGAAAGGTGGGTACCTCACGAATTGACTGAAGCAAACCGGCAAACGCGCGTCGACTGCTGCGTTACATTACTGAACCGGCACAACAATGAAGGTATTTTAAACCGAATCATTACCTGTGATGAAAAATGGATTCTTTACGATAATCGGAAGCGCTCAGCGCAATGGTTGGATCCTGGCCAGCCAGCCAAATCCTGCCCCAAGCGAAAATTAACCCCAAAAAAGTTACTTGTAAGCGTTTGGTGGACTAGTGCCGGTATTGTTCATTACAGTTTTCTCAAATCTGGCCAGACTATTACAGCTGATGTCTATTGTCAGCAATTACAAACCATGATGGAAAAGCTAGCGGCTAAACAACCAAGGCTGGTCAATCGCTCCACGCCACTGCTGCTTCACGACAACGCCAGACCACACACTGCGCAACAGACGGCTACCAAATTAGAAGAGCTTGAATTGGAATGTCTTAGACATCCTCCGTACTCCCCGGACCTTGCTCCAACAGATTACCATTTTTTTCGCAATTTGGATAACTTTTTGCAAGGGAAAAAATTCAACTCCGATGGGGCAGTCCAAATCGCCTTCAAAGATTTTATTGATTCCCGTCCGACTGGTTTTTTTAGTAAAGGGATCAATGAACTACCTATAAGATGGCAAAAGTGCATTGAAAACAATGGTTCATACTTTGATTAATTAAATATATTATATTAAAAAATATTCGACTTTTTGTTCCTTCCATACAAAACGCCAATTTCATATGTAAGGACCTAATATTCAAGATTTCGGTGCCTGACAAAAACGCGTGTAACAGCTGTTTGTTATTATAGTGGTCGATGAAGGCTAGGCTCGTTGGCGCCATTTGTGCCTAAGCTTGGGTTCCTCGAAGTTGTATTGAGTTTGTGTAACAGTACCTATCATTGGAAACCGGAGCGGGTTGGTCACCAAATGAAAACTAATACACGTCGTAATGACTATGACCTGTTTGGTGAATTAGTGTACAAACTTAGTAAAAAAAAAAATGATCGGATATAATAAAAAAGAGTAGTAGAAAGATGCAACACAAAGACTTTAAAGCAACAAGCAATACATGCATTTCAAGCGTAAATAAATAGCCATCAAACAAAAACGGTCGAAAACCTCGAATACGCATGCTTTCGACACGAAGAAAATTACATGAAATAAAAAAAGGTTCCAAACTAGGTTTCCGTCCTGACAGAAATTCGAAAAAAAACCATGGAAAAATACACAGTGTTGTTAAAACTTGCACGTAAATCTGAACGGACTTTTGGTGTATTCGTTAGGCGGTTACCATGCATAACGTAAGCTCGGCAAAACATGTCTGACGAAAATCGTGTATTTTCGAATTTCCAAACAGGTAGGCGTTATTTTTATTTTATTTTACCAATGAGTCGTCCAGTTTCAGTGAGGTATGTTTTTTGAAATATTGTTGGGTGAAATTAGTAGTGACAAATAAAATTATAATATACTGATATTACGGTGATTATTTAGCAATTTAACAGCAGCTCGTTTTTTTTAGAAGAATACTTAGAATTTATTTATTTAATCATTTATGTACACATGACAGTAGACCAGACAGGAAAAACACATAAAATTTGAGTACAAAGGTTCCACTTATTTCTTAAGAAATTTCTGCCAGCACATCTGCGAAAGGAGATATGAGAACGAAATGTAGACGATAGATTGTGAGAGAGTACGATATGTGTTATTAATTACTTATATAAAATTTAAAACTACACATAGATCAAAAAAAATTTGATCTATGTGTAGTTTGTAAATAAATTTCAGCAAAAGTATCAAAATGAGAAAAGAAATACAGAGCGGCAAAAAATCATACACATCGCTATCGATAGGAAAAGTCCCCAGAAGGCTGGCAGCTTTGACTCGTATAAAGACAATGTAATCAGCATTGCCATTATACTTGGCAATGCGGCAAAGAAGAGCATTGGCAAAAAAAGCCAGCCCCTATGTTTATCGCTGGTCAAAACAAAACAATCATTTGTAAAATGACAAACATTACATTTAATTTAAAATGACCACCAGACCAATTTATCCTAAAAACCTATCAGATTTTAAACGATAACTATGTTTTATTCAACCACCGCAATGATTATTAAGTTTCATGAAAATGTAAAAGCATCGTCATAATAACGAGAATGAAAGACTCTTTCATCTTTAGTTATTTGCAATAAAACAAACAAGTTTTCAGTTATTTTTTATGGTGAAAAGAAATAAATATAACTAATAGTTTTCACCGCGCTTGTAAACGTCGTGGATAAATTGAAACCATTTTGAAATAACAAATGGGCGATCGAGTATTTCTCTTTTTTTTTCTTGTGTTCAACATACAAAAGAGGAAAATACAAAATGCGATCAAACTCGTTCCAGTTAAAGGTAATGAACCCTTCGCGAGGGCTTAAACTTTTTGGAATAAAACTGTCAACAAGTAGTAAATATATTTAAAACAAAAAATATATCCTGACCTAGACAGCGACTCTTTTATTAGAACTTTTTTCCTCATCGACGTTTGGACTATGTAGATAGTTATTACAATTTCCTATTTGTGTAAAAAAAAACCGGAACGAAAATATTTTTATCCTAGTATAACACTACCACCTTATTAATGGCAGTATTCTTGAAGCTTTATAAAAGGTTCCAGGTAAGTAAGGGAGGCAAGTACAACTAAGTCTGTTTAAATGAAATTGGGTCAGAGCCCCACTTTTGTCCAAACCGCGTAAAATAAATGCAACTAGAGGAAGTTGACTTAAACCGCTTGAGGCCAGGAATAAATTTGCTTCAAAATCATTTCAGAACACGTTTATTTTTCAAAAAAGGAAATGTAAACAAAGCCGAACTATGTACCCACCACTTTAAAAATGTTTTATTCAATAGAAGAGAGTTAGGTGGTGGCAAACGTTTCATTATTCTAATGCCTGCGGTGGGCGGTGCCTAGATAGCCCAGGTGTTGCGAAGTAAATGTAAATATTTTATTGTGGAGGCACAAACAGCGCCTGAGAGATCAATAAAATTTGTTTGTTTTGTAAAATGCTCTCTGTTGTCTGCTTTATAGATTGTGAACATGAATTATTCAAACATACGAATGGGGAGAGTACCAGCCAGTCCATTTGTTTTAATGTTACGCCTGATGAAACGTATAACTTTCACCGTTTTTTTCGCCAATATGGTGGTATGTTGATTATGATATGATTAATTCCGGACTTGGCCAGTGTTTGACCATCCACGTCCTTTTCCTGACATCCAATATGATCAGTCATTATTGGATACACAGGATTTTGTAATTAAACGTGAATATTAATATGGGTGATCCGTTATGGAAATGGGACAGCTAATTATCTAAAGCAAGAACGATTTAATTGAGTTGATTAGGTTTTGTATTAGCGTAACTGTTATTTGCTGTTTTTCCTATAAGCAGTTTTAAGGAGGTAATTTTAGTGTAGTCTAGAAATTATTTTTAAAAAGATGAAGAATTAGATCTAACATGATGCGTAGGAGTGAGGACAATGTATTAAGGAAAAATTTGACGATGAATGTGGACAGCTGTATAAGTAGGGGAAGATAAAGAAGATGATGGATGGACTGTGTCAAGTATAATAAGGAAGAACGGAAGAAGAAGACATTATTCGCCGACACCAAATAAATTAGGATAAAGTCAGGAGAATGATAATGATGATGATATTTGAAAAATAACAGAAGCAATAAACAACTCCACATGAGAACCAATCAGGACCCGCAAATAATCTTCTAAAAAAAACACAAATAAACCCAATCCAAAAAGCACTGATATAACTTAATCAAATCCAGACAGATGGTAGTAAAAACGTGCTGAGTATCATTTCCCGGGATTCTTGATAGACCCTTAACCGTACTGTTATGGTTAATCGGGATACGTCGGGATTACAGGCAAGTTACAGGCATGCTTAGGTACGTCGGGCAAACATAACGGCGAAAGCTCGAAAACTCAATTACTGACGCCGTTTCAAACATTACCTACGTACATATACGGTATACGTAGGGTTACCGCGCGTATCAATATCTTACAGGGATTTGTAACAGACATATTGTACTGTTATAACTGAGAATGGACTTTTGATTACTTTAGTTGTTGTTAGTTTGATTAAAATGTTTTTTGATGATATGTTAAACCTTATAAATTAAGATCCGAGCCATGATTTAAATCATATTTTTTAGTAATCGTAACATCATCAAGGAATCATCATCATTTTCCTGCCCTTGTCCCATTCTATTTGGAGTCGGAGCAATGCGTTTTTTCTTCCATTCTCCCCTGTCAGACGTCACGGCATCATTTACTCCTTTCATATCATTCTTTACACAATCCATGCATCGTTTCTTTGTCCTTCCTTTCCCTCTCCATCCATCAACATTAATATCTATTGCTCTTTTAGTCACATGCGTATCGTCCCTCTTCATTACATGTCCATTTAGTTATTATTAGTCATTTTTAGTTAATCGGTATGAATTGAATTTTGACACATATTTATGTTTTTTTTTTATATAATTTACCATTCTAATTTTAAACCGTCGTTTAATTAACTATGTAGTCATTATTAGAATCCACTAACTGCTCTGCAAGAACTAAGAGAATCAATTCACAAAATATAAAAAAAAACAATTTCCAACAACCCTATACATACAAATCCTTGTTTTAGATCATTTCTACCTCTCCCATTATAACCTACGGCATTGTGTGTGATAGGTAAGCAAACTGTAATAACGTAAATATGTTTACATGAAGACCTTTAGGCGCTACTCCTCGCGAACTTTGTAAACTATGCCATGCATATGACTTGATAATCTGTAAATGTTATTCTATTTAAATGTTATTACTTCATTTAGGGTTAGATAAATATTTCAGTGTTCCTACGTTTTGTTATAAAAACAACTATAATTGAGACGTCTAGGAGAAATAGGATTCCGTACCTAAAAAGAAAAAAACGGATTACCCTTTTTTTGCGTATGGGAAATCATCAAATAACTTCCCCCGCTCTGGGCGGAGCGGGGAGGAGTGTCAGACTAGTACTGACTAAAACCCGCCCATGTACCTTCTATTACCCTTTATGTTCTGGGGCCGCGGTATCTCTTTCGAACAACCCGCAACTCGGACAGGCGGTGGCCCTGGCAGGCCCCTCTGCTTTGCTGACATCTCTTTGAGGCGCGCGTGTAACACTAACGCGCCGAACGGGCTACCCTATAGGGTAAATTTGTTGTCCGTCTGTCTGTCAACACCCTTTATCTTTAGAAAAGCGTAGAGAAATAGAGTTTAAATTAAAACCATATACTCAAATCTGTGGCAACTTAAATATGTAAAAAAGCAACCCTCCAAGTCTAACCAGTCAAAAGATATGGCCATTTTTGTCGCATGTTTGTTTGGAACCCTCGGTGTGTGAGTCAGACTCACACTTGTCCGGTTTTTTACATGTTGTCTATGCTCATACGCCTTCAAGATAGACCAACTATCTAAAGAAGGCGGTTGACCGATGCTCTAAGAAGAAAATGCGTCTGTGGCCAATGACAGGCATAATCATATCACAGAACATTTACACCCTATTTTGGTTACCCACGGTATTATCTGGAATACCCAAGGTACTAACAAAATCGGCTCCTATTTGTCCCCAATGTAACATAGTCAGGCTTGGCAGAACTCGTTTCTATTCAATGGACGTTACATATTACGGCTACTGTGATCTACCACGTATTTCAAATAATTTTAGGGGTTAATCCCTCCATTACTCTCTTCGAAGGAATAACCTGGACCTTTCTCAGTTTTAAAACAGCACCTTTTTTTGCGGATGGGAAATCATCAAATAAATTCTGGTCGGAGCGGGGGGGAATTTCACCCTTTTACTGACCAAAATCCCACCCATGTTTCATTTTTTGCCGTTTATGTTCCAGGGTCGCGGTATCTCTTTCGAACAACCCGCAACCCCGGCAGGTGGTGGCCCTGGCAGGCCCCTCTGCTTTGCTGACATCTCTTTGCACGTGCAACACTAACGAGCCGTCGTCATTGCTTATCGTCCACAGACCCGAAAACAGCACCTTGATAAACATTTACTCAATGATAAATTTCGAAATTTTTCAACGAAATTAATTTTGCTTTTAGATTTCAATGTAAACAGACATTAAACCGCAAAGACAGTCACGTCTTCCCGTTACAGTGAATGAGCTAGTTACTGTTTTCTAGTTAGTATTATCTATGAACCACTGCGGTTTATATCTGTAGTATCCAGCTAAGAATAAGCCGTCCCATTCCTTTTCCTTCCCGTGGGTGTTGCAACGCGATTAAACTATCATATTAAGTAAATACTGAAGCAAATGCTAGAGCTGTGTAGGTAGATATATACCGGTCTAACACAAAATGAGTTTCATGGAGATGGTAAGAAAAAGAACAAGAAGTTAACCGTTACATATCGAGTTTTCTCCGTGCCTTGATGAGATAGATAGATCTATAAATCATTTATTTGATGCAACAAAAGACACAATACAGGAATTGACACAAAAATTCAAACTGAGAAATAGATACAAAAAAAAGTAAGGTAGAAGTTAGATTGACCCTCAGACATTTAGACATATCACATACATTTATAACGGCCGCCCACTACTGTGTCTTTAAATTGCACCAAATAGTAGTCCAGCTCAGCATAATGCCAGGTAGACTACCTGACGCTGATATTCTGCTGAATCCTGCTAGTTACACACGGATGTCGAGAAAACGCAATGATCTAAAAAGAATAAAATACGACATTGTGCATCGAATATTATGAAGGTGGGTAAGTACCCACATCTAAACTGACATGCATTTGAAATCAATAGAAGAAAAGATTTCGAATTTTAAATATTTGCAGCGCCGATTAGATTACTTGATTATCACAGTATAGGTAATATGTATACCTACCTATATAATGAATAACTGTTGTTTGCGTGCTTTGCAGCTTAACAGAAATTGGTCACGGTTATCATTTGTAAATCTATGATAATCGTTACAGATAATCTGTGTCCTGAAAGTCGGACAACCAGTCTTACCAAGGAATATCGTATTAACCAGTACTAACTGGGTTGTGGAGGTCAGATAGGCAGTCGCTCCCTGTAAAAGACTAGTATTCAGTTAGACTGGAAACCGACCCCAATGAAGTTGGCCAAAGACTAGTTTGATGTTAATTAAATAAATACTATTTCAACGATTTTGTGATGTAAAGTAAATATGTTGCTTGGAGGAAGGCAGGCAGGTGCCTAGGGATATCAGTCAGAATGAGTATTTTACAAACGTCTGCTCTGTTCAGTACTGGTTCTGTTTCGTTTATTAGGTTCTGTACCACAAAAGGAAATCACCTTGTTGTCCGTCTGTATGTCTGACTGTCTGGTTGTCTATCGTTCTATCAAGAGCATTTATTTTGTAAACGCGTGGAGGTATCTAGTTGAAATTAAAACCATATCCTCAAGTCTAAGGTCTCTTAGAGCTGTGAAAAAATTAAACCTAAAAGTCAACGCAGTATTTTTTTTTTAGGTTGGGCCACTCGCAGTTCAACTCTCTTGAGTTGTTAGACTGCTTAACCGGACTTTCCTCGTGTGACCTCAATAAATTAAGGCCCCCAGCCAGGGCTACAATAACTACTGTTATACTAAGTGCTCGCTCTAAGGGCACCCCCTGTGGGGTACGGACCTCGGCTTAGGGCGTCACTGAGGGAGGGCAACAAAGGTGGCTGGGTCGATTAATTAGGGACTACCTAAAAGTCTACGCAGTCAAAAGAAATGGCTATTTATACCGCAAGTACGGAACCCACGGCCGGTTTTTTTTATCACTAGTGGCTTTACACAGCGCCATCTATAGGATTCAAAACAAACTTCATTTTGGAAGGAACCATATACAGGGTGGAATTTAGTAATGCCACCTAAAGGGGAAGTACTGTTAATACTTTAGATAGAAAATTTTACTCAAAGAAAACATTCCCTTATTATTGAAAGAAAGAAAACGGCAACCAAAGATTTTTTTAAATTCGCTTACCGCACACGGTAATCGAACCTACTAAAATCTGTAAAAGTTGCACCCTGTACTTTTATTGCATCGATCGTTAGGTTATAAGGATGAAATCTCGCGTACTTAAAGTGCTAAAGCTAAGCTAAGTTAGTTTTTGACGCAGTTTTGTACAGACTGCAAACTTTGGAACAAGTATGGAAAACTGTGTCAGCTATGCGAGCTAAGCTAAACTAACTAAGCTCAGCTCTTGGTCTGCAACCCGCATAATTGGCGGCTCAGATCTCAAGTGCGAATGCGGCATTTGCCCACAGACGCACCCCCACCTTCCATCTTCACACGTACGACTTGATGATGATGATGATGAAGAAGACCAGTATCTTTAAGCAGGATCACTCTAAGACATAATTCAACTATTTATGACGCTATTCCAATTCTCGTGAGAAAAATTTAATTGTTTGTGAGTCGGTATGACTGATTATGTATTTTACTTATTTTGACTGGTACGAAATAAAATTGACTTTTATTTTTATGAAATTTGAATCTGCTGACATTTGTTTGATGTAATTTTATTGTATTTTTTGACATTATTCTATTTAATTGAAATTGTAATAGCTTGTGTTTTGTGTTCGATGTTTACTAAAATGAGTCTTTGTGTTACTTGAAATAAATAATACGTTACTTTATGTTTTATCTCAAAATCAAAAGTAATTTATTCAAATTAGTCTGATAATCACATTACAAGCGACAGTCCCACAAAAACGCCCTGCCTTCGAACAAACTTCCCAGCAATCTAAGACAATGAGTGGTGAGTTTTGAATTATCTTACTAATAACGGATTTCTAAATACATATTACCTATACTAAACCACTACGTATTCCAAACGGTCGTCATAAGCATAACTGGTAATTTCAGTTGATATGAAGATATTATATAGAGAACGGAAGAATATACTCCAATCCTCTTAATACAGCTCCGTCTTCAGCTAAGGCTATAGTATTAAAAAGCAACTGGTCGTCACGGAAGATATAACCGTTTTATTCGCAGTCGTGTGAAAATAAACGCGTTGGATTTTCTTAAAATTTCACTTTTGGCTCGTTGGACGGGCCGAGTCTGCGAGGATGACGTTGCATTATGCATTTTGCTAACGAACACGTGCTGTGAGAGAAGCGTACGGAAAATTTGAATAGAAAATGTTAAACTGAGCAAAAGTTGTCTAGTTTTTACTTATAAAGAAACAAAAGTGCGTGTTGAGGTGTATGGTTACCGTGTTGGTTCCCGTCCATGAGGTCTTGAGTTTGATACCCAGGTCGGTCAAAGTGTTATTGGGGTTTTTGGTAACAGTCATGGAGTCTAGATTTGTGCTCGGTTGATGATAAACGGCTCTTTTTTCGGATGGGAAATCATTAAACAGCTTCCCAGAGTGTAAAATTACCAAACCATTTGGCATTATGTTAAAATTTTCTCAAAAATGTATTTAAAAATTACTCGAAAAACACTGATGATTTTGCAAAGTATCAAGGGACACGTGAAAAGCAATAAATTGCGCCAACTATCACGCTCGGTAAGTACTGCGGTCACGATATAACAATGATATGTAGTAATGCAGAGGATGAAACATTATTATGCGTTGAATTCCACACATTTACTGATCAATGTATTGCTAACATTCGCGGATATTGCAACACGTTGTGAACTACTACGTTGGTCTTGCGGTCGCAAGCGCAACTTCTAAGCACGAAGTCCTGGGTTTAATTACCGGGACGGGCAAAAAGTTCCATTGACATTATCTATTAAGAATTCCTCAGTGACAGCCTGGACTTTGGAAGCTGATGGTGTCATAGTGCCTCGAAAAGTTAAGCTGGTGTTCCTGCGCCAAATCTCTCTTCGGTCGTGTCGGATTGCCGTCCCATCGGGCTTTAAGGGATTTCGGCTATCGGGAACAGAGAGTACACCTGTGCTTGCGCACACATTTCTGCTCTAATAAAAACCCCGCGTCGATGGCTAGTCTTAGTGTCGTGGCCGAAAACGGTCAGGAGGACTATTTATTATCTAATTCTCCACCTTTTTGGAGTGTGTAGTGGGTTCAACTATTATGATTTAGTCAGTATTAATACATAAGCAGTAGTTCACCAAGATTTAATGGCACACCTGAAAATTCGTTTGTAACTAAACAAATTTTAGTTTTGAGTCAGAACATTTTATTTGATTTCGTTCATTTATTGTTTTCTCCACATAATTACAGCTGAAAAGGCAAGCTTGTGTTGCCATCTGGCATTATGCTTAGGTTATGTAATTTTTTTAGTGTTAATGTGCTTCAATGCCAAAACAATATACTATTCTTCCTTTAAGTTGTAGGTCTTGGGTGTCAATCCAGAACGGCACCATACTTTGTGTAATTTATTTCTTCGCTCTAAAAACGGCCAGGGAAAACATGGTAAACAAAGCTAATGTTTGAAGACATGTGGGGACAGGAACATACTCTCTCAAAGAGAGGAGGCCTGTGGTTCGGTAGTGTGAACGATACAGCCTCATTTTGCCATGCAAAACGACACCTACACTGCCTGACAGACAGACATTATTTGCACACACTATTCGATGATAGAAATCCAAATCATTAAAGGCAAGCCTGTTGCTATCCAAAAGACTGTGACTAAACATTCGTAGGAAAAAATATTTGGGTCTCAGTTCCTCCGTTTCTGCAAAGATGAATGACTGGACAATAATTCGAAACGACAGTATAATTACACCAGAGACCGGATAAATCTTAGCCTAGAATTGTATCGGTCATCAAGATCAGCGAATAGGTTCTAAGTGTAAGTGATGTATTGAGCACTCGCCTCAAATAGGCACTTTGATTCAACGGGGCTATCTAGTGGGAATTCTGATTGACGTAGAAACCGTTGAATAAAAATATTTAATTATATTTTTTGCTTTGTGTGTTCAGGAAGTTTTTTCCTTGCCAGTAATCAAGCCCAAAGGATAGGCCACAAGAATTATGAGACCGTATTTTATGGAATTTTTACGAAAGACCATTAGTTGTGAGGAGGATGAGATGGCAAGAAAGGAGGTGACTGCTGAGAATGACATGCTGCGTTGACCCCAAATAAATTGGGACAGGCACCGTAGACGCGGGTCTGTGAGCAATGGGTAGCTCACCGTCCATTCGTCGTACCAGTTAAAACTATAGCCCCTTGACAAAACTTTTCAGCCACATTATCATTACAGGTAGTCACCTGTAATGATAATCAAAGCTTTTCAAATGACAGCCAAGAACAACGGCGTATAACAGGTAACCTATCCACAGACCGACCTTGGCAAACGCGATTTAAATTAAAATATTTTGATCATAACCAAATAATTATTCTAACCAATCACGGCAAAGAGATTGATTTGAGAAAGAAAAAACCGGCCAAGTTCGAGTCGGACTCCGCACCGAGGCCGCGAGGGTTCCGTACAAACTTACGATATAAACGGCCATATCTTTTGACTGCGTAGACTGAGAGAATTTATTTCCACGGCCCCAAGGGATTGCAGACTTGGAGAAAGAAAGAAAAAAATATATATATTATATATTTGTCGCAAATTAGGACGAGCACACAAAAAAATTAACATTAAACATGCAAACATCACAAACATTTACAAATACATATATATACGGACAAAATAAAAATTACTTGCACGTCGTAACTGCGACAGGTAGGTATATACTTGAGTATATAGTTTTAATTTCAACTCGATACCTCCACGTGTTCCTGATGTAGGTAATGGGTTTTGACAGACAGACTGCCAGACGGACATCAAAGTGATCCTATAAGGGTTAAGTTTTTTCATTGTGAGGTATGGAACCCTAATAAGATCTATATCCATACCAAAGTAAATAATTGCATTTTTTATCGAACTCGGGCTTACTCCAAGCCAGTTTACCTATTCGAAGAACACTTCAAATATGCCCCAATATTTTCCCGAACATCGGAATATTCGTCCATTCCTGCGGTATGTCCTCCGAGTCTGCGACTTACGTGACCTCTGCCACTTCACTTTACCGGATCTTCGAGTTATATTAGGGACCTCAATTTTCCGTCGGATCTCATTGTCTCGACTCGTATACGTTAGAATAATAGAGATTTACGAGTACAATGCTTTCTAATATTTGCTAAAACCTACCTTAATATTACAAATACCTACGAGTGCGTTTGTGTGTATCTTAGGGGAAGGAGATAGAAGCTGACGTCGCATATTTTTTTATTCTATTTAATTTTATTTGCATTTTTAGTACTTTTATTTGTAGCTTTTCGATCCCAATTTATACCTTATAGCGCTTAAAAATATTTCGAGTACTCCTCAATAGGTGTTCGTTTCCAGTAAATAATGGAATGTTAGAACTAACACGTGCTTCAATTCAATGGCTGTTATTTTATATTGCGTTACGTTGAAAAATATCATGAAATTAAGGGTCATTCTACTTCGCCCCATCAAGTTGCTTTGTGTAATAAATCGATTAGTTGGGAACAAAGTGTTCGTTAAACACGGTAACGGTAAACATTTCACTTTGTACCAGCGCGGCAGTGGGGCAGTTCAAAAATATAATCGTCAATTAAAATCGAGTGTATCCTTGTTGTCACTGCGGTAATTGAATTCTGTTTCGGATTGCGTCGTGTTTTCGATTCAACATCACACGATTGATAAACCTAACTAAAATCATTCTTTTTTTTCTTAGCGTGTCTATGACAATCTAAATCGAGTCAGCCCAAAGATATCCGACACTTACTATTTTGATAGCACCTAAGTATTTATATTGAAACGAAGTTCCATATCGCGCGTCGCGAAAGGGGGCTAGATGGAAAAAAATTAAGACCAAAAGAGGTAACGACACTTTTTGCTATAGTTGTAAGCTGTGCGGCGTGCGCTAGTTTCTCTGTCTGTATCTCTCTCTCTCTTATAGAAAGCAAACCAGTTATTTTCATTTCGTCTTTCTATTTCGCATTGAACAGTGTGGTGTCGCGACGATTATTTTTGTTGAGTGTCTACAGGTTTTTTGTAAATAATAACTTCGTTCCATCCGGGTGTCCCTTGACAACTCTCAAGTTTTCTTATAATGATGAGCTAAACGATTGCTACATTACATAAAGTGAAAACGATGTTTAAGCAAAGCTATTTTCGGTCGTAAACTTTAGAGATTGTTCGCAGTTTGACTAAAAGGTTTAGTTATATCACGAATAAGTTTCGTACACGAATAGTTTACACATGTTCCTATTCCCAAACCCTCCGTTTGGAAAACAAAACTCCGTGGCACAATCCGCGGGACTCCCTAAAATTATTTACCTTTCATTCCGTTCACTAAATGAGTAGGTTTATTGGATTAAGTCCAGAAAGCTTTGCCCTTAATTGGGGCTTTCCGACAAATAACTTTTCTGTTTTCTCAAACTCGGACAGCTCTTAAATAATGTTCTTAATTAAATTTGTGCACAGAATGAAAATAGCTTATGATAATTACTTATACGTAGTTGAGCTTGATCCTAATAGGAGATACGTTTTGATTGTTTTCATTAATATAATGGTGTAACTTATCAAACGAAGTATTATTTTGTATTTCCTAAATACAGATAAAGTCGAGCTCAGCTTCTTTAATTAAACAGACATAAAACTGTCCACATAGTATTTTTGTTTTCATTGCATTGAGGTTTTATTTTATCTTTGAACGATATAATATGTTCTATGCTGGTCTCCTAACCTACCTTAACTAAAGCCATTTACTCACTCAAATTAGATAAATGAAGAATGATTCAATTGTCTGCAGAATTGCTTACATCCTTCTAGTAATAAAGACTGACAATAGTAAACTGCTTACAATAGAATAATTATTGAAGTGAACTTCATATAGACAATGGACTGCGTACTAAAATAAGATGTGAACACTTCGGAATTGGTATGTGTTAACAACATCATTATGGTATTGGTTTCATTAGGTATAAATGGAATTAGAAACACAACAAAGGTTGTTTGTATATAATTACTGTATACAATAACTGTGGAATCTAATTACACACGTAATTGAATAGTACAAGTGTGGCGCCATTCGGGACTTACTAGCGAAAAGCTTTTAGTACGTACAAAACTACTTATACTCACCTTCCACTTGGTTCTCAAAATGAATTTTATCGAGTTAACCCACTAAGAGCTTTAGGGCCAATTTAATCATTTGCTCCAAATGGGATTCGTTATTGGTAAATAAGAAATCATTCCAAGATCGTAGATCTAATATACTATTGCGTGGATCAATCGATCTCAGGAGTAAAGTTACACGGTGTAGAAGTCAAGTTGTTTAAAAAAAATATCTTAGGTAAACAACAAACGTGATGATATTAAAAAGAAATTAAATAATGGCGTATTTCTGTCGCTATGATTACGTCACATGATGAAAGTTATAGGCATGAGCAATTTGGCTGTCAACGATTTTGAGGAGAACACAAAGCCGTAATAATGGAATTACGATTATCTCGGACGCCATTTTATGCTTGAAACATCATAAGGAAATATAATTTGGCAGGCAATCATGTATTATCATCAAGGAAGTGGGTGGTTGGGACTACCGGGAGATCAATCGCACGATTCCGGGAGTCGTACGACGTGAGTGACGGTTCAATGAGTTTAAACATTCACTTTGTAACCTTTACGTGCCACAGAGAGTACTAAGGGTCTTCGAAAATAACATTCTACACGTAACTGTTGAGGAAACAATTTTTATCACTACATTTTATAAATGCGTTACTCTCATACTCTCAAGCAACTAAACTAAACTTATTAACTGTTTTCGGGTTCCGTACCTCAAAAGAAAAAAAACAGTACCCTTCTGACTTTGTTGTCCGTCTGTCAAAAACCTTTATCTCGGGAACGCGTAAAGGTATCGAGTTGAAATTAATATCAAGTACTGAGGTTTGTAGTAAAAGTCAACCCTCTAAGTCAACGCCATCAAAAGAAAAACAGTTTTCCAACGGCACAGTTTATCGCTAGAGCAATGTTCCAAGAACCGGTTCCGAAACCTTCCGCAAATCCGACTCGCACTTGTCCGGTTTTTCTTATGTTGTATGTTGTTTATTACGCGATTTCTCCGTCAATTATGGGCCGATTTTCAAAATTCCTTATTTATTTTATGGGCCATTCTATGGCTACGTGGATGATCTTCTTATAAGTTTTAGTAACAATTTAAAATGAATACTTACTCTATAATATTTTGTGTGAGATAATATCATAATAAAAAAAACACTTCGTCACAAAACCGACACTTGCGACGCGGCGGTAATCAAACGGAGGAAATAAATGATACACACACGCATCGTTTAAGTCTCGTTGCGGCTGCGAGTCGCATCGCTTGCTATTGCGAACGAGGCTTTAGTAATGGCACAGAATAAATAATATTACTTGAAGTGGTTAATATTGGATCCCTGTAAAACATTTGCAATTGGGTTAGGTTAGCTGGTAATCAGACCTAGGAAAATTCCGAAATTGCGGATGCATCCGTAAGAAAGGGTGACTCCAGCATCTGAAAAGTCAAAATTGATGAAGACAGGAAAACTTTGTGGGTCAAAGTTTATAATATGAATCTATTAACAGTATGATTAAAGATGACTCTGGCAACAAGCCAAAGAAGAAAGCTACCTAAGTTGTAAAACTCAGTTCAGGAAGCTGCATATAAACGATGAGTTAGCTACTCACTTGACCATTGGACGATAGTTTAGTGCACTTTTGTGGGTCCGATTGTATCGGTCAACGATTGCACCTACTAAAAGTAGGTCACCGACGGATTCTCGTTCCGAATTGTTCCGTTTGACGTTTCCTGTCTCCGACAATCGGTCAGCATGTGGAACGGTGACACTTTTTGTAGGTTCTTCTATTTGTGGCTTCTGTGCACTGTAGTGCATTTTCGTCGGTAAAAATGGCCTCTAGATATTGTAGTTCAGTTGCGTTCTATCGTAACATTTTCTCGGTTTTTGATTGTGAAGAACTTGGATCTTTGACGCAACGATACGATATTGGGTCTGATTGAGTGATATCGACCCTCTTTACGGCTTAGTCGCCGCCATTTGTTATCGATCTAGGAGATATCTCTGTTAACAAGAGGACTATCCATCCATCCTCTTTTGTGTTTCATAAAGGGATACAGGATTTTCTGTTCATTTTAGTTCCAAATCTGCAATGGCATCAATACGAATGTCACTTCACCTAATTTCTTTTACCAAACTTTCCTACCACTCAGCAGTCTAACAGGAAAATACAGGTGTACCTCAGCAGGCGTTGTGAAATCTTATTAAACTTATTCAATGAAGCGAAGCAGTATTACCCCATTGTATGCGGTAAAGACCATTCACGAGAACATTCTCAGAGGTTCTTATATAAGTTTTTGTAAAGTTGTACGTGGCTGTGGGTACTAGGAATACATAGTGCAGTTAGGTATACGACACTGGTGCACCAATCGTCGCTGATAAAAAACTTCTTGCTGGCTGCACAAACATCCGGGCACGGCGCACTCAATTACTAGAGTTTGTTGCACAAGGACCTTCCCACATTCACGTGCTTTCTCGTTTCATTTCCTCCGTAACAGCTTATTAACCTCCTTTCAAGATTGAAACTAATATTTACGCGGAGTAAACGACTTCAAACACTTTAAAATGAACAGTCTACTGGTAGTTCTCTTTTAAAAAGACATTGTGGGTTGTATTTATGTCAGAAGTGTATAAAAAATGCTTGGTTTGTTGTTTTATGAAGTAAAATAGTAAGAAGGTCGTTACCTTCTTACTATTTACTATATTTATTTACTATTTTCGGTTTACATTCGTTTTATGAGATAGATTTATCAAAATTTTGATCATTGTTTTTGAAATAATGCTCATAGCATTCTTTTCGAATAAAAATGATTGGAAACCACGATCGTTGCTCATAGATATAATATCTTACCTTTGCCTATGTAGACGTGCATTTAAATCCAGCACAGGCATGAGCGTAAAAGGCTAAATATACACCGACGAAAATAACAAACTAAAATGTCTTCCGTAGGTTAAAACGATGGCGGTATTCTCAATAAATATTTATTACATTAAATTTATATTAGCAATGGGATTAATCTTGATCCCGAATTCGCTTTCATAATAGTTACAGCAATACCCTACTACGAAGGATAATAGCGCTTAAATTAATAGGTCACGTGGTTACGCTCCAAGAGCTCACTCACTGTTGTATTATAATAAGCAATTTCTATTAACCACCATCTCCAGCCTAGTCAATTGCCATCTATGTTGGGGTCGGTTAAATATTAGTATATTGCATGGAGCAACTTTAAAACCTCAACAACATATGAACTGGAAATTACACCTCTCGGAGTATCAAGCTGTCCGGAGTATCAAATATTCGCCGTATCGTGCGGCGCGTTCGTGCCGTGTCGACGTTTGTGTTCCACGCGCACCCAAAGAGATGTCAGCAAAGCAGAAGAGTTACGGGTTGTTCGAAAGAGATAACAAAAAGGGCAAAAGAAGGAACTTGGGTAGATTTTAGTTTGTAAAGTCTGAGTCTGACACTCCCTCTTCGCTCCCCCCCCCCCCCCAGAGTAATTTTATTATTTTCCATCCGCAAAAAAACGAAAAAAAACCGACCAACGGGTTTCGTACCAAGGGTTCCGTACAGACTTGCGACACGACATTAACAGCCATATCTTTAGAGACTTAGAGGTACCTGTATGTGGTTTTAATTTTAACTCGATACCTTTACGCGTACCCGAGATAAAGAGTCTTGACAGACAGACAGACGGACAACAAAGGGTTCCGTTTTTTCTTTAGAGGTACAGAACCTTAAAAAGGCTCAATATTGGAAAAGACTGAAATCTGTGGATGAATCGTCTGAGGACTGCTTGGTATGTTTTTTAAGTTATGAAAAGGTTGGTCACCATTCCAAATTTACGTTAATATTAATTTAAGAGAATAAATTTGAGAGGAAGTAATAGCCACAAGTTCTTTAATTTAAATTAACCATCAAGAGATAAACGTATTACTATTAAAGTTTCATGAATAACGTAAATAATAAAAGATAGAAGAAGGGGACATATTTTGTGCGAGTTCTCAAGCGTATTTCCTGCCTTTCTTATTTCCCTCGAGATGACTCAAGTTATAGAGGACATAAGTTTATACCGATATTGCCGAAGGTACGTAGCCCTGAAACAGTACAGAATGTATTCGTACGAATAATGTTATAAAACAAAATGCGGATATAAAATACTTATGGATTGCGGGTGTGCTTAAGTTTTTTTATGGCTTGTGATGAAAAGGTTTTCACAGGAGAATTGCCAGACTTAAGTGGCTGAGGGCAGGTTAAGTATTTATTTGCAGAATAGCTATTGAGGACGAAAAGTTGTAAGGCTTCAATTAAGGTGAAACGATGACCTGATGAATGAGGACGGACGAAGCACATGTGACTAAAAAAGTAATGGACCTGAATGTTGATGAACGGAGACCGAGAGAAAGGCCAAAGAAAAGATGGATGGATTGTGTAAGGAATGATATGAAGGAAAAAGGAGTAAATGATGCCGTGACCTCTGATAGGGGAGAATGGAAGAAGAAAACGTGTTGCGCCGACCACAAATAGAATGATGATGACCTGATGAAGGTCGCGAGAACCCACTGGATGTGAGAAGCAATGAACCGATCAACGTAAAGACGATGCCTTTATTTAGCGGATGGGAAAACATCAAATATACTGGGAATGTCAGACTTGCACTGACTAAAACCCACCCATGTTCCTTCTGTTACCCTTTATGTTTCGAACAACCCGCAACTGTGGCCCTGGCAGGCCCCTCTGCTTTGCTGACATCCCTTTGACGCGATGATTAACGCGCCGTCGACACGGCTAATGACGATGCTTGTAGAAGACCAATGTCCAGCACTAGTACTTCTTCGGTGGATCAATTAAAAGCATGTTGTCTCTTGGTTTATGCATGGCTAAGCTACCATTTAGAAGAAACATTTTTTTAGCATTACGGGTGATGATCAGAATATCTGCAGAGAAGGTAAAGCCAATAAAAGTACATGCACAAACATCAACCATGTAACCGTTGAGCCTCCAATCGCTACCAAGTGAAAAACAAAGAGGTGACATGGGGTAAGTAAGGCTAAAGATTATCATGTCACATCAGTATACGACTCCATACACCAGTCACACGTTGACTAACCGGCCGCGAAGTGACGGACATGCAAGGCCGATGTCTTGCAATCCTTATCTTAATGAATCCTTAACAGCAGTAACCCAACAGTAACCTTAATGTCACGAGAAAGAAAGTTCATTGTGATTTTGACGTACGTCACACGACGGCACATCAACCTATACAAAACCATTTTAACCTGATCTCTCTACTACGATGTGCAATCCGTAGTAGAGAGATCAGGTTATAATAGTTTAGAACAGGTTGACCTGCCGTCGTGTGTACAATCAAGGACAAAATTTTGCGAATAAACTTTACCAACGACTTTTACTAAATAATATTTCTGATGTGACTGATCGGTCACTTGAAAGGTGACGCAATGACGGGACGGTGGCCTGGCTCATACATTATTTTAACGAATCTTTATCCGCCATCTTTTCAAACAAAGTGTCCGTAACACATCACAATGCAGATATGATGTTTTATCTGCTTCTGCACCACCCACGATTTCCTGTGAAGAAATGAGGTGATCTATATTTAGGCGAGAATTGCGGAACACGATCATTGAATCGATGTGTGTTAGGATGGGTCGTGGAAGGAATGACAGAACGTAGTTGTTGATCATAACTGTTTGGATATCGTAATATTCAATTTTAGTTAGTTTTCATATCCATGCTTCTAAACTCATATTTTAGACAAATCCAAAAAGTAACTCCTTGTTACCTTTCCACACCGAGCAACTGATCGGATTTCGAAGACATTTATCACACAGATAGAGTTGTAAACGTTTTTAAATCCCATGGGTACCTCATGAAATAACTTTGATGTATACGCGTGTGGGCCAGTCGCAGGTAGCCGTAGTTTAATATATTTAATAGAACATTTTTTATTTATGTTACAGTTTTAAGTTACTAGCTTCCGCCTGCGACTTCGTCCACGTGGCATAGTTACTTTGGGCTAACGCTAACTTTAACCCCCGTGATGATCGAAAAAAATATATTTATCTCCCCTTTTCTTCCCTCTTTTTCTCACCAGTCCCCAGGGTCCCGACTATCTCTGTACCAAAATTTATCAAAATCGGTTTGGCCATTTAAGCGTGACGTAACAAACAAACAAACTCACTTTCGCTGTTATAGTATTAAGGATGTAATCAATTAACTTTATTTTAGAAAATGATTTTAAGTATCAAAACAAAGCTTGCGAAATTGCTAGAGAAAACTTAACTAAAAATATAGTTTTCAACTTTAATTATTTGAACAACAAACCCGATCGTCTATTTCTGCTAAGCAGTTTCATTAATACGAAACTCTCGAAGTTTCTCTAATGACATTCTTGTTCTATTGCGGTTGGCGAGTGCACAGTTTTAATAGTCCTCAGCCACACCAGCCCCACCTGTGTCTGCTTCATTTGCATATTATTAATAATTAACGCTGATTGTTCTTTCAAAACAACAAATATATGCAGTAAAACGTTGCGATTTTATTTAATCAACTGATTGAAGGCACCTACGTGAAAATTGAGCTATTTTATTCTGTGGAATAATGAAATATTATAATTAACAGTTTTATTGTGTTCCGTATACATGGGAAAAACCTCTAAATTAAATTGAAGTATCATCAAATTGGGTAGAATATTTCAAACTCAACGAAACGTTTTTGTCATCACTTATCTATTATTTGGATATTTCATGATAAATAATGGATTGACTACTTTGAAACAAATTGACAACGCGGTTAACGCAGTGGCTGAACGATCGACTGCTGCGCTGCGTGAGCGGGTTCAATCGCTGCACGGAACAAATATTTGTATAGCCCACAGATAGTTGTTCCGGGGTCTGTTTGTATACGAGAGTTTAAATGGTTGTGAACGCACCCACGATATAGGAGAAATTCCTAGTGGGGCAACGTTTTAAAAACAAAATCTATCTATATCTATCTTCTATCTATATCTATACTTATAATAAATCTGTAGAGAGGTCAATTCTGTACATGAAATATATTTCCAAAATAACTATCAGGGGGTGATTAGTGATCGATACTGATGCCAAAAATGCAATCAGTAAAATTTTTGTCTGTCTGTCTGTCTGTCTGTCTGTCTGTCTGGATGTCTGTATGTTCGTTATAGAAACAAAAACTACTCGACAGATTTTAACGAAACTTGGTACAATTATTCTTCATACTCCTGGGCAGGTTATAGTATACTTTTCATCACGCTACGATCAATAGGAGCAGAGCAGTGAAGGAAAATGTTGGGTAATCGGGAGAAGTTGGTTAAAGCTACACAGAAATCATGTATGACGGAAATATTCTCCTTAAAATTATATAAAAAATATCCTACGACAGCATAGGTCTATCTTTTATGGTTGACTCACAATAACACGTGTAACTCCCGATAACTTAGCAGTTCAGAGCTTTCTGATTATATTTGTCTACTCTTACGTTTATAACACTCCCACTCATCTCTAATTAAAAACAGTTAACATTATTACGTATTCAATAAAAAAAAAATCATATAAATCGGTATACAAACACCAAAGTTATGCATGAAATACGCTAATAAGCCATCGCGCGTGAACACTGAATCATGCTATAAGGATTATTTTTGTGTATTATTTGGCTGTTGATGCGAATAGACGTTCAGAGTGTTCGACCTTATTGACAGACAATGCTTTCAGCCCGACTTTTAGTCTTTAAATAATTTCTTTTTAGATTTCTTTTGTTGTTATTTTATAAAATAGGTATTAGTTATTTTGGAAGTGTTTAAATATTCGTTCAAATTACAAATTATTCATAGTTAACATTTTATTTCTTTTTAGGTGAAGTAGTAGTAGGTACGCATAGATTTTTAGAAACCGAGTTTCGGCTAATTTATGTTCAGTTTTTTTTATACTATATTGGTAAAAGCGTAGTTAATTATACTAATTATAGTTATCATCATCATCATCATCAGGCTATATTAGTCCACTGCTGGACATAGCCCTCCCCTAATGAGCGCCATAGCGTTATATTCTTTATTATAGTTATAGGTATTATTAATTAAAGTATTTATAGGTTTTTATTTTTAAGTGAAGTAGGTATACACAGGTAGATAGTATTGGACGGGTTCCCTCTATCTGGCAGAATCTTGATACTCCGAAATTTATTTGGCATAACACACTTAGCATATTTTTCTTTAAACGAACATTTTAAAGGCATACAAATTATTTGATATAATTATCGTTTGGCATAATGTTTAAAACTCCGAATTTACAATTGCATAGTTTTAAGATGGCAGAATTACATTTAGTAGGTATAATTACGATTGGCAGAGTTCAAATTTCGCATAATATCGTTTAGCATAATGTTCATTTAGAGCGACGAGTATTTGGTATAATTTCACTTTTCATACTATGCAGATGGCAGAATTTAATTAAGAATAACTTTAAGTTTAAAGACTTATATGCCTAATAAGTATTTAAACTGACATGGTCACTAACATTATTATTAACGGTTAAAACGGGATATTTACCATGTTTGTTATTTATTTTGAGTTTCCAATATTTTGGTGTGAACCGATACAGTGAGTTACAATTGTATACAAAAACATATTAAGGCAAAAATAAGATATTTTTGGAATTATGTAGAAAAAAAAGACATTGTTTTAATATTAGGTTAATTTGTTCAAAAAAAATGCGTAGGTTAGGTTAGGTTAAAACTGTGACCCCCTACGCACGAGCCGAGCGAGCGGAGCGAGCGGTGCCGCGGCAGCGGCCGGCGAGTGCCAGTAACGACTTGCATTGATAGAAAATGAGATTGTTTTTAGTAGTTTACCCGGAACTGAACTATTTACATTAGAATAATAATTGCTTATGGAATTAAATGACATTATTACAAATTCAATTAAATAATAGTTAAAATAAATGATATTATTTTAAAGAAATAAATAATTAAAATAAATGACAACAAATAATGATAAAGATGATTCTAACTATAAACTTTCTGCGATATGACAATTCTGCCGTTTAATGATATATGAAATATATGTCAAAAGACGATTCTGACTGTGAACTTTCTGCGAAATTATGTTTCTGCTTTTTGAATATTATGGATATGAAATTCATGTCTAGAGATGATTCTGACATACAAAATTATGAGTTTTGAATGTATGATAAATGAGTGTCTGCCAAACAATTTTCTGCGAAATGAAGTTTATGCTATCCGTTGTTATGCAAAATAAAATTATGACATAAAAAGTTCTGCTATAAAGGGTGGACCCAGTATTGGACAGGCGTTTTAGCTTTATTTTAATTTCTTTTTTTGTTACAAGTTGTACTTACCTACATATTTCTGGGTATAATTCTATTAGAATTATTTAGTTTTAGTACCTACTTTATTTGGTAATTAATAGGTTCTTATAGATAATAGGCATAATTAGATATATTAAAAAAAAACAATATATATATATATATATAATTTAGTAGGTACTTAAATTATTTTCAGGTTAAATATAAATTCAAATTATTATTTTTTAATTTATTTTGCTGTAGTTTTATTAAGTTGTAGCTGTAGTGTATTTAGGATCAGTTTTATTATTTAAGTAGGCACTTTTTTTAAGTGTAAGGTAGCTACAGTTAGGACCTCTAACGTAGCTTATTTTGTTAGGTAACTGAATAGGCATTCAGTTACCTTCGGTTATTTTCATAAATCCTTACTAATATTATAAAAGCGACAGTGAGTTTGTTTGTTCTTTCTTTCTTTTTTTTTAAAAACGTTGCCCCACACTAGGAATTTCTCCTGTATCGTGGGTGCGTTTACAAACATTCAATCTCACATACACAAACAGCCAGACCCGGAACAACTATCTGTAGGTCATACAAATATTTGTTCCGTGCGGGAATCGAACCCGCGACACACAGCGCAACAGTCGATCGCTCAGCCACTACGCCAACCGTGTCGTGTTTGTTACGGCTTCAAGCCTAAATGACCGAACCGATTTTGATGCATTTTGGTACAGAGATAGTTGGGGCCCTGGTGACGGAAATAGGCAAGTTTTTTTAAAGTGAGGAAAGGGGGAGAATGAGGGAAGAAAAGGGGAGAGAAAGAAACATTTTTTCGGGTCATCACGCGGGTTAAAGTTAGCGTTAGCCCAAAGTAACTATGCCACGCGGACGAAGTCGCGGGCGGAAGCTAGTATATAAATACTTTTATTATTATAAATGTGGTCATAGTAATTCAAACGAACTTTCTTAATATCATGTCGAAATAATGTAGTGTAGACTATAAATACGCGTCTAATCCTTCTAAGATTATTACTAGCATGATGTTATGTTATGTCACAATACTTGAATACGTCCGTCAGAACTGTACATAAAACGTACACCATGAATAAAACAACTCACTGAGAACCGATGCTTGCTACGCAGAGGGGCTGAGGTAACGAAGCTAATGCTCGAGCCAAAGGGTTCATTCATATTCTCATTTATACACGTACGCTCGGCGATGCGTCGGCAAATGACGTTCTGTATTCGAATTAACCAATATACGTATAGTATGGGGCATTGCATCACAGTGTTTGTATTTTTTTGTCTTGAATTTGGTGGTTTATTCAATCGGCTAAATATTAACTTGGTAAGTTGTGGATTGTCTTGTTGGTCAAATGATCGCAAATGTTATTGGGTTTTTCATCAGAAATTTCTCAGTAGCAGTCATAGAGTCTGAGAACCCGGTTAATGGCAATAAACTCACTTCCTATTACATTAGACTTAAATATAACTGGCAAAATATGGGTGTACTACTTCTAGGCACACCTGAATGACACATTTGACATCTGATTGACGACACGGTTGGCGCAGTGGCTGAGCGATTGACTGCTGCGCTGCGTGTCGCGGGTTCGATTCCCGCACGGAACAAATATTTGTATGGCCTACAGATAGTTGTTCCGGGTCTGGCTGTTTGTGTATGTGAGTTTAATGTTTGTAAACGCACCCAAGATACAGGAGAAATTCCTAGTATGGGGCAACGTTTTTTTAAAAAAAAAACATAAAAACAGTATGAGTAAGTCTCGTAGGTACAGTCAACAATGCGCCGACAAAAGACGCCATAGCGTGATAGACTAATCTAATCGGTGAGTAGGATCTTTGAGTCTTGTATTTTGTGTTCCAGTAAATCCATTTTGAATTAGCGTGACTAGAAAAAATGGTTAACGTGATTTGAAAAAATACTTCGTTTAGGATTTAATTTAATGTATTTTTCTTACTAGGATTTACTTGACTTTTATTCTATACTGTAATTTAATGTTGAAGTCAGACATAACGTCTGCAGAAACCAAACAGCAATTTCTCCTTCAGAACAACTTTATAAAAGTCCTTTTCGATTAGTTGAATCGAAGACGCGCTAAAAGAAAGTTCTTATTTGCTCTCGCACGTAGCTCCTGCCGTCGCCGCTCCCGCCAGCCACTGGCCGGAAGAGCAACGCAAATAACCCGTTTTGCATTATGAAAATAGAATGGATGAAACAAAAACATGAACCCAAATGTTTGTTCAAAACGCCATCTCATTCATAAGAACAGTTATCTCCAGCTTTTAATTAACATTATGGGAATAATAACAACAAGCAAAGCGGATTTAATGTGTTTTGAATTTGATGTTTGTTAACATGTAGTTCATAGTCTAATTATTTTGCAGTATTTTTTGATTGTTTATTATGTTGATCGTCTTTTTTACCGTGTTGGGCACCAGTTAGTTAACTAATGACTAATTATTGAATGCAACAATCACGATGACTTATCAGTTTTTAATATTATATAAGCGAATGTTTGTGACGATGGATGGATGTATAGATGTGTGTTACTCTTTCACGTTAAAACGGCTAAACGGATCTTGATTAAATTTGGCACAAAGGTAGATTACAGTCTGAAATAACACATAAGATATTTTTTCTCGATATCATGCGGTCGAAGCCGCGGGCGCCAGCTAGTCAGTTATAATTAGTCAATCGTGTAGATTCTGTTGTCGCAAACTAAACTAAAACTACTCTAAAAATCACTAAAATGTTATTTATTCCTGTCGAGTGATGTTCCCTCTTCTGCAATTCATTAAAGTGACACAACTTAACCGTATTAGAGTTTGACAGCATTAATGATAGTTAAGTTATTCAATTTAGAAAAAGGCAATCTCGCTATTCTGAAATTGACGTTTTTTTTACTTAAGATAGTGGTTGTCAAGCTAAATCGGACTATCTTTAATCGCTACTAAAGTGATGTGGAATAAAATTGGATGTGATCAGGTAATTTTGACATTAGTCTAGTTTAATCCAGTGATTCATCAGAATCGGCACCAATAATTGATAGTCACAGTGTTGGTGAAAAAAAAGGATTGATTGATTCATGATTGAAATATTATAGTAACATCTAAATAAAAAACTGAAAGCACTTCAGGTATTTATATTCTGTTCAACTTATGTTAAAATCTTCTATAAGGTAGGTTTTTTTTTTGGGGTGGGAAATCATCAAATAACTTAGGAGGGAGGGAGGGGTGAGTGTCAGACTTTTACTGACTAAGACCCACCCATGTTCCTTCTTATGCCCTTTACGTTCCGGGGCCGCGGTATCTCTTTCGAACAACCCGCAACCCCGGCAGGCGGAGGCTCTGGCAAGCCCCTCTGCTTTGCTGGCATCTCTTTGAGGCGCGCGTGAAACACGAACGCGCCGTCGACACCTATAAGGTAGGTTTACGAGGTCTTACTACAAAGAATAGATTAACAAATGAAAATCGGTTGTTAAATTATTTTTATACACACATCAACAAAGTCTAGGGAACAAGGACATTTCTAGTTTTTATTTAAAAAACCCTTTCTTGTAATAGTAAGTGTTTTATATCAATAGAAGGGTATTTTTATACCGTTTTTAATTTTAATAAAAACATTCTCACATTAAAAATTTATTTTTTTAAAGAAAGAATTGAATAGTGCCAATATTGAGTATTACAACCTTCTATGATTAGGCACAAAAATAACGAGGTATATAGTAAGAAAAACAGTAATTAACCTTACTTTAAACGTTTTTAATAATCTGTAGGACCTCCTAAAGCATTAGCAACAGCTCGACAACGGCGTGGCATACTTAGTATGAGATTGTCAATCATCGTCTGTGGAATATGGCTCCATACACTGCGAAGGTGTAAAAAAAGTTGTTCTTCTGTGTTCAGATTTTCCAAAGAATCACTGAAAGCTCTTCTCCCAAGCAAATCCCAGGCATGCTCTATGGGATTGAGGTCGGCAGACTGAGCAGGCCATTCCAACGTCGTAATATTGTGCTCGCTTAACGCATTGACCACTACCCTCGCGGTGTGTGACCGTGCATTATCTTGCATGAACATAAAATCTTGACCGAACTGCTGTCGATGAGGGATTACCATGGGGTGTATAACCTCCTGAATGTATTGGTTTGCATTCAAATTGCCTCGTATCCAAACGAGGTCGGTCCTTCCACCAAGGCGAATTCCAGCCCATACCATGATT
The DNA here is from genome assembly GCA_905475445.1 of Ochropleura plecta. Lineage (NCBI taxonomy): Eukaryota > Metazoa > Arthropoda > Insecta > Lepidoptera > Noctuidae > Ochropleura > Ochropleura plecta. The sequence goes on along the minus strand of FR997731.1, from coordinate 9,850,541 downwards.
GTTCCACCTTGGTAAGGATGAACTTCTTGCGGATTCTGGAGACGACTCCGACGTCCAGGAACTCGCCATATACGCACTCTTCTCGAATCAGGATTAAAACCGAAGCGAGATTAAAACCGAAGCGAGATTCGTCGGAAAACAGAACCCGTGCCCATTGATGGTCGGTGCACTGTAAATGTGCGTTAGCCCACAATAAGCGACGACCTCGATTTCCACGTCGAAGAGCTGGAACCCTAAGCGGTCTGAAGATTGGCTTCGTGTAGTCTTCTCCTGACAGTTTGATCGCTAATAACCACTTGATGCTGAGACTGGAGGCTTGCGACCAACTGACGAGCAGTAATCGTGGGTTGCCGCCTTGCGGAATTTTGCAAGAAACGATCTTGTCGCTGGGTAGTAACCCTATTTTGTCCCCTGTGACGTTCGGCAACATCCCCTGTAGACCTGTAGCGTGCCCATAATCTGCAAATTACGCTTGGTTGGGTGTTGACAGCATCCGCTACGTCGCGTTGAGTTCGTCCAGCTTGCAGCATACCGACAGCTCTTAACATCTCTTCGCGACTTAAATGACGACGTGACATGATGACTACAGTCACAAAAATGCACAAACCATACGTAAAAGACGTATTATTGATAATAAACGTTATTTACAATCAAAGAAAATATTTTTTATTTTGCCTCAGAGAAACTGCACAATCAAACACTTTTAAAAGTTTTCCCTCCATATTCGAAAATCATTACTTATTTAAATTTATTTTTAAATTTCGAACAACTCTGTAATCTACTTTATTCTATTTTTATTTATTTGCTGCCAGTTATTTGCAAAACAAGATTTACACGAAAAAAAATTGGGGTCATCTTGTTCCCTAGACTTTGTTGAGGTGTTTAGTTTGTTGCATAGAAATCTTTTATGACTTATTCTGAACAAAAATATTTAATTAATTTGCACGCCGTAAATCGCCAAACATGCAAATCTACCTGTTGTTTTAAGAACTTTTTGCGGATGGGAAATCATCAAATAACATCACCCGCTATAGGCGGAGCGGGGGGAGTGTTAGACTTTTACTGACTAAAACCCACCCATGTTCCTTCTTTTGCCCTCTATGTTCTGGGGCCGCGGAATCTCTTTCTAACAACCTGCGACTCTTGTTTTAAGACCTTGCACATATTATTTGATGTTACAATACATTTATTCTATTCTATTCATGATTTTTGTTTGTAAGGGTACGCTTGTGCGGTGATCGCCAACTGCAGGTGCTTCTCCTAAAGCTGACGCTGTGACTTGGGTCTTTCATCAATTTATCAGAAAAATTGGTCATCAAGTCATCACTAATGATTGATAACTAATGACTTTAATCAAACTATTGACTAACCTTACAATCATGATTTAATTAGTAACTACTTCTACTAATTACTATTTCTACTAATTAAATTAGGATTTACACAACACCAATGTATTTTTCGATGATGACGCTTCTCTTTTTATTTGATCCTTCACATTTCCTAGTTACTCTACAAAAGATCCAAAATATATGAAAACAGCCGTAACAAAAATTAACGTCCTTTGAAGTTATATTTTTTTGTTTCGTAATCACTACGAAATAAAAAGAACAATAAAATAAGCACGTGTTTTTCTCTTCACAAAAACAATCTTTTTCGGAGAGTTATGTATTTCGGCACCCCTTGACCCCTTCAGACGATGAAGGAATATCAATCAGCTGTGAAACTTGCTAACTATGTGCCTACACAGACCACAATCGCGTGTCGGATATTTTATTTATATGGTTATCATGGGTGGAAAAGGTATACCATTCCCGGGTTGGGCAAAGAGTAATTGGGGTTTTCCATCCGGACTTTTTTAGTAGCAGCCACGCAGTCTGCATTTTTTTTAACGTTGCCCCACACCAAGAATTTCTCATGTATCGTGGGTGCGTTTACAAACATTTAAACTCACATTCACAAACAGCCAGACCCGAAAAAACTATCTGCAGGTCATACAAATAATTGTTCTGTGCGGGAATCGAACCCGCGACACGCAGCGCAGAAGTCGAACAATCAGCCACTACGCCAACCGTGTCGTCAAAGTTTTCCATCAGGAGTTTCTTAGTAGCAGCCACGGAGTCTGCATTTATTCCCGGTTGATGGCAATTGGCTCGCCCCCTATTACATGGGACTTAATCACAACTGGCGATATGACGGTGTACCTTCTTATTAGGTACACCTCTGCTAGCCCTTCGGGGATAACAAGGCGTGATGATATGTTGTTATCATATTATAAGAGTTTCAGCTCGTGGCTAAATAATAGCAGCCGCTCGGGTTGATCTTTAGGTTAAGCCGCGCTTGCCTAGGTTGGTCTGTGGATGGGTGACCACCCGTTACATACCGAATTTCCTCCGTGCCTCGGAAAGCACGTTAAGCCGTTGGTCCCGGCTGTCATTTGTAGATCTTTGACAGTCGTTACAGGTAGTCAGTGTCCCGAAAGTCTGACAACCAGTCTTACCAAGGGGTATCGTATTACCCAGTACTAACTGGGTTGTGGAGGTCAGATAGGCAGTCGCTCCATGTAAAATACTGATATTCAGCTGCATCCGGTTAGACTGGAAGCCGACCCCAACATAGTTGGGAAAAGGCTAGGCAGATGATGATATTATAAGAGTTTCAGAAGGATAGAGAAGCGTGGCTTCAAAAACATTAGGTGTACTTAAAAAGCTAAAAGAATTTGCATCCAAAGTTCCGTTAACCTGTTTTAACGTTAACTTATAGTAAGTAACCTAGTATTGCTACCCTAGAAAGCTAGGAAGCCTCGCATTTTTAAAATGCACCAGCAACTTTATAATGAAACTACAAAGGATCATAAGATGTCAGCTTCTCGGCTCGGAACAGCACTCAATGGCGATACTGAGAGTCATTTACCGCACAACATGGAAAGAAATAAAAAACAAACATAAAAGTATCAAGTTATTGGGAAACCAATCGGTGGCGATGTTCAAAAGCCATCGCGGTGCATGTCTAACACATTAGCGGCCGACTTCAAACTAATCAAGAGCACAGTGCCGCTCGCGTTACGCGTATACGATGTTCGTAATTTATTAGCGTTTATTCCCATATAGCAATCTGTAGGGATGCCGTTCTATTACGCAGACTCCGTCGAGATCCGTGCTCCAGTCGGCGCCGAGAGTGGGGACGCACTGGTCGCTCCCGACCTGCCACGAGTCGTGCTCCCGACGCATCTGAACTAGGCTCGCGGATCTCCCTCCACGTTCGAGCTAGTGTGTTTACTCGCAAACTTGCTGATTTGTTTGCGAGCTGATTGCATAACGAACCACGGATTTGATGTGTATTTGAACATTTTTGTGTGAACGGAACTATGGATATTGAAATTACCTGAAAGTTTTGTAACTTTCTAAAGGTGAGTAACATCTGATTTTGTTGAGTGCTACTTTGTCGTTAGGATTAAGAATTCAAACTTACGTTTTAACGAATTAGAATTAAATCTTGCTCATCAAAGTTAGTTACCTGTTCATGAACGGTAATGAATCCTCGGTCCGTCGTCCATTCAGTTCAGGTCGGCGGAGGGAAACTTTTCAGCCGCTATTTAACTAAAGTTTCTCGCAATCGATAGCTGTTAGACGTTTACTTTTCGGGGCTGATTGAATTTTAAACTCTTATTTTCTTTATTTCATTATTTGAAAAAGAACTTTCCTGATTTCAATGTAATTACAAAAAAGCTAGATTTCAATATTTTACGTTGGTTATAAACATCGAAATTGCCTTAACAAGGGCATACGATACGTTTCATTCAAATGAATCACAACAATACAAACTGTATTCTTTGTCCGAATCGATATCGGTTCCATATTCCCATACTACTATTAGAAGACAAAAATGACGCGCTAAACAAATTCTATTTTCGATATGACATAACGGAGCGTGTTATGTGTCGTAACACGCGGTACAGCACCGCAATAAGTCTAAAATAAATCCTCGTAAAGTTCAAAACTGTAAAGAGCAGATGGCGATGAACGGGCGATAGGTGTAACGTAAGTACGAGTGTAGTTGGGATGACAAGCTTTGACACCCGACACTCGTCAGCGCCCCTATCGCGAGAGTGACAGATAAGTACCATTTGTTAGCCCGAAGCGGAGTGCTCTGCGCTGAAACCGGTGAAAAATCTCGCTCGAGCGTGCTCGTTATTGGGGAAATTAATTTCTATCATTATACTAGCTTTGACCGCGCTTGTTCTATTGAATTGGTTTAAAACTCCATTTTTACAGCTTTGATCTTCTTTATGTTTTAATAACTACTCCAATCAGTTATATCGGTCACAGGTTGAACGGAAATTCTTTTAAAAAGTAGGTCGTCACGTTTTAATTTATTTGTGATAAAAAACTGGTCGGTATAGTCTATTTGGCCAAGCGTGCGGCACAATTTCGGACCATTTGTTTTAGCTGCTAAAGTAACAAAACAATGCTTGTGACATGTTATTAACGCAGATTCACTTACACAGATATACGACTACTATTTTACGCTCATGCAGGACGGGTTGTGATTGCCACGAATGTCATCCGCGAATTTCCCCTTCGTGGTGTTAGAATTATGAGGCTTCATTGGTATTTTGGCATCAAGCAGCTTTTATATCATGTCAATTAATTTAACATACGATTATGTTTACGCAAGCCTTATTTCAGCACAGCCTATCTTTGGAAATACAACATGGATTACATTGTCGGCTTTTATCCTGGAAGACTCTTACGATAAAAAGCTAAAAGGGTTGACTGCCTATGGGTGCCTACTTACTTAAGACCACAAGGACATATGCCATTGTAAGAGACTGCACGGGTTATCCTGGTGAATCCTTATGAGTCGCGATATGGATCAAGTCCAATAGCGTAGTCGTTTTAGTAACCTCTTTGAGGAAATTGGAGAGTTTGTCTTTGCAATAATGGACGGTGTTATCAGGGGAAACATTCCCTAAAATAACAAGGAAAATATGTTCACGTGGCCATCTTTTGTGACAGTCTTGAACTATTATACCTGCCTGAATAACAGTGTCTTGAAAAGCCATCCATCAGATACGAAGTCTTTATAATCTCGTCTTCTACAAGTTTCACGTCCCTATTCTAGAACGACGCTCAATCGTGAAACTCGTTTTAAAACTAGATTGGAATTGAGATAAGAATGGAATCGCATAGATTAAAATCGAAATCCAAAAATGTGTTCAGGGATATAGACGTCCACCAATCAGACAATTAGTATCAAGTCCATTCAGTTCACTTCACTAGATGTAATACGAAGACAGCTTAGTTAATGAACGCTAATATTGTTACCAATAAGCCAGTTTGAAATGTACAGAGAGGTGCCTGTCAGCGTCACTTTAGTAGTACTGAATACACCCGAATAGAGCTGAACAATTTATGCTGAAAAGCTCTTCTATATTCCCTAGATAAAGTGTAAAAAGTTTATAAAACTGGGAAGGTATCGCATAGTGTTTGAGTATTTCCTGAAACTCATAGCCGTCTTATGTTTTATGAAAACGTCAGTTTTTCTCCTATTTGTAGACTTCATGTGTATTGGGAAAAGTTTTTCCACTGATGATACGAAATGAAATATCAACTAAAGCTTTCAAATAGTAAAAATATAAAGGTTAATTTTAATAGTATTGCCACTGTAATTCAATTTTAATTAAAACTTCATTTCATCTACCATTTATACACTTTACGCTGTAGACGTGACCAAAATTAAATTACTATCATATTTTCAATAAAAATTAAGTTTATTAACCAATTTCAACTGATAAAAGCGGTCATTCACGAGTTACTAGCCCGTTTTATGTACTGGATAATTATGGCGATTGTCTGGAGTATTCATTTAAATAAGTAATGTAGAGGCATATATATTTTCTGGCTTAATGAGGCTTAAAGGTAATATATTTTAATAAATAAAAGCTCGTAGCTTGAATCCTACCCGTCGGGGGTAGGATTCAAGCTACGAGGAGCAGATGACTATTTCTTAAAAGTTTATAAGCGTTTCTTTAAAAAAAAAATTAATTAATTTTCTTACAATCTAGAACCAGCTCAAAAGAAATGCTTTCTGACCTCATCCTACCGTACCATACCGGATTCACGCACGAATGGTTACGTACCATTATCTATAAAAATGGCAAAAAAAACATGTTTGTTGTATAAATACATCATTACATATTTAAGGGAGCTCCCCTTAAATATGTAATGATATATTTGTTGTTATAGCAACAAGAGAAATACATCATCTGTGAAAATTTCAAAGGTTTTCGATTACATTTTATGAGATACAGCCTAGTGTCAGATGGACGGACAGCAGAGTCTTAGTAATAGGGTCACGTTTTACCCTTTGGGTACGAAACCCTAAAAATGCATCAACGCATTCGTATAAAAATGCTTCGAACAGCCAGTTGACATCTTTATGAGAAGGCAGTCGTAGAATTCAGTTTATTGAACGTTTCCTACGATAAAAGTCTGGCTTACTTTAGTTCTAATTCAGTATCTCGTAAATCTATTTCTTTAAAACATATAAATTTTAAAGCGCCGTAACAGGTTGCCTGTAGATTCTGCTTACCCCCCCGGTAAAAAAACGTTGAAAAAGAAAAAAAATGGGCATCTATTAAATCATATAACTTTGGGCAAATATTTATCTGGGCAAATATCGGCATTACAAAACAAAGCGTTTAATGCCATAAAGTTTCAGCTCAGTATAATGCCAGATCGCAGCACTAGGTATTATACCACTTGACGTTGATTTTTGGCTGCACTCGTGAGCTGCAGCTGACAATCAGCGTCAAGCCGTTACGCTCAAAAACAGAAACACATAGCTAAAGTGAAGTCATTAAAGTTAATCATATTATGTGTATGGAATCAAATAAATTGATGTAACTCTAAACTACTAAATGAAAATCCATACTAATATCATAAATGTGAAAGTAACTCCGTTTGTTTATGTTTGTTCGTTTGTATTTAATATTTATATTAACTTTTCTAGACGGCTGATCGTATCGTAATCAAATTTCTGTCAGCGAAGTTCAGTCTATACATTTATCCTTATAACTTAGGGGACAGACAGAGCAATTATAAATTATGTCCATATTTCCCAAGTGTTTTGACAACTGACAACTTCTTCTAACGCGTACGAAGTCACGGGTAACACCTTGTATATATATTATATGTATTATTTGTTAACACCACATCAAGTAAAACAAACAAATTCGTTAATCAGAATATACATATATGACGTGTAGAAACACAGAGGTTATGCAAACTGATGACATGTTTGTGATACCTACATACGTAACGTTCAGTTGTAAACAAGTACTTTTATTATGAAATAGAAGTATTACAAATATAGTATATTTTAGGAATAATATACACAAGGTATTATTGAGTCTCTAAGGCTTTTGTTTCATTTATCAGAAATTTCCTTTTTTTTCTTGTATTAAATAACATGATAGTACAGGATAAGAACATGATATAATCTAAGTACAAATGTTCTAAGAAATTTCTAACAGCATTCCTACGAAAGGAAAATTGAAAAAGAAATAAAGATTATAAAGTGTGAGTGTTTTCTTACTATTTTCAAATTTCAATATCGTGAAAGAAGAAGCAGAGGCCTAACCATAGATATTAATAAAATCTTTTAATCACGAATTTATGATACGTGAAACGTGTATTTATTTTTGAATTTAAAATCGACATATTTGCTTTACGTTAACACCGCCCGCTTGTGCTATGGTCTCAGATAGTTCTTTTATAGCCAGTCAAAAAAAATTGTTATAGCGGCCAGTTTCAAAATCCACCTTTAGTCTCCCTGTCTCCCCACTCTGTGTAGGTACAACCTATCTAGCAAGGCCTTAATGATGAGGTCTGCAAAGGTTAACCGTCCTTAAATCATAAAAACTCTGTAAAAACTCAAATAAAAAATTATCTACTTAGCAGTTTGCTTTATCTGCTCCCGTTTTTTTGTCTTTGCCTCAGCTGTTGAACCCTTCCAAGTTCTTTATAATGGTTTTGGGGTTTTAGCCAGGGAGCAAGAAATATGTTTGACTAAGTTAAAGCGCGTGAGCTTTTAACTGAAAAGAGTAATGTTTGTGCTTTAGAAGGCTTTGTTTTTGTCTTTATTTACAGTGTGTTGCCGGTAGTAAGCCTGTATTTAAAACAATACTTATTCATGAAGTTAATGCCATTTAATATCATGCCTATATTTTCTGAAACCATAGACAGCAGTGTATTTATTTTTAATGAACTTTAAAAAAGGAGGACGCTCCGTTTTCGACTGTTCTTTTTTAAAAAATATTTTCACCAATTACTTCGCCAATTGATACTGATTTTCATAATTCTTATTTTGTTCGAAAGGGTATATATAACTTCTGAGGTTCCATTTGTTTTTTTTTTGTATTGCTTGGGTATTTTGTGAGTCTATAATGGATATTTTTTCTACCATGTTAATATGGATGATCTGTTAATGTATTTTAGTAACATGTAAAAACAAATACTCGATAAAAAACTGTGTGAGATATCATCATACTACTTATAACTAAAAATGTTGAAATGTAAAAAAGTTCAGCCAATATTTTTTATTAGTTTCGCTGATTGACCGTTTTGAACAGAATACATGTAATTTTAAAACTGTGGTACTGTATTAGAACAGTAATCTACTCAATAATAAGCACTCGCTTGCAATTACCCAAATAGGTAGGCAGACTGCATTTTACAAATATATGCAAATGTAACTACCTACATTGTTTTTGTCCATTCAAGTAGTTTGTGACATTTCTTTATAGAAATCCGTATTTGAATAAAGTATAAAAAAAACATACGCGCGCTTACTTTTCTCCTAAGGGACAGGCAGAGGCGTATAATACGAATGGACAAAAACAACGAATGTACCTAGATACTTGTTGTTTTCGTCCATTCTCGTATAAAGTTTGTCACGCTTCCCGATTGTGTAGATCGAGCCTTTGATATTGTCTCCCGCTGACACCCGCCGCTTAGAACATGACAAAACAAAAAAAACTGGTTTCAGCAAAATTGAACGAACGAAACAGTTCCCCGTTTTTATTTCTGTAGAACTTCACTGACCGTTTGAATACTGGTTCGAAAAAAATACGCATACAAAAACTCACCTACCAATAATAAATACACTTGCAGTTGAGTTTTCTCAATACTCTGAAATGAATTGCATGAAATATTTGGTTTAAGGAAATGAAAATGCAAAACAAAAGTACAGACAAGGATAAACTGGAATTAACCAATGGAATAAAATTGAATTGAAGGAATATGTTTAAATGTCATTAGAATATATATAATTATAATTTTATTTATTTCACACAACATTTATTTATCATTTCGATATTTTACATTAAAAACTAACAGAACACCGGTTTTAAATAATACAAATGTGTGGATAGTGATAACTGACAAGGTTTCTAATTAAAAAAAAATAGTGTAAGTTTACAATTCCACTGGTACCTAGATCCGCCAGAGCTAAAATGCAAAATACGATTCAATTCAATTCTGGAGTCATTTAACTTTTTTGATATCGGTACCGGATTAAACAAATTAAAAATAAACATATAAAAAGCCAAAAAAAACAACCCACGTCAACAAATTTAAGTTTGTTACTACAATTAGAAATAAATGTCACGTTTTTTCAAAGTAATAATTTTCGCTGTCCCGGCCTCCATACACATACTTACAATACCTAGTTAATTATTTGTATAAATTGTCCACCAGTCCTTTCTACCTCAATAATTTTATACACAACGTTGATATACTATATGTAATTCCAATATTTAACATAAAAAATAAAAAACATAATTATAATTCCTATCAATGAGATATTAATCAAATAAAGTGATGAACGAGTACCTTAATTCATCACTGAGTCTCATTTACATTGCCTATGGACTAGTAGAGAAACTAGGAGAATCCTCCTCCTCATTACGAAACGGATAAAGGTTGTAAAGTTACGGTTGTGAAAGGGGATTTCCAATGAAACATTCCGATAAATGTAGCTTTATAACAGAGAGGATACACATAAATTCCAGCAATTTAAACAAAAAAAAACTATATCAAAAGGCCGCAAATAAATTGGATCGTGAGTACTTATGAGATTTCCTTGAAAAGAAGAACAAAAGACAGTTGTATAACAGACGTTAAATGGCATAAGGCCATGTCAGCCTCAGGGGAAAACTGCAGAAATGATTCCAGCAATAATATAGGGGACAATTAATTGGACCACATTAGCCAGTAGATAAGTGACCTCCATCCTCGAGGGACGACCCATTTGTCAACATAATCATCTTTTCATGGAAACTAGTGAGGGACTATCGCAAACGCACATTCTGTAATCGCACTATTAACCAAAATTACGGGACCTATCTCAGTGTTCGACGAAATTGGGCTGAATCGTTTATTTTCGCCTCCCTACGAAGGCGCCAACATGTCTGTTTCGGTTACAAAGGAATAAATTATCTTTGTATAACTGATTACAAATGAATTGTTATAAGTTATATGGTGAAAAATTACTGAGAACTCAAATTCAATTCTTGATTAGTGACTTCTGTAGCTTTCTCTAAGATCATCCAGAGTTAGGCCCACAACCATCTTTAAACACCAGGTTTTAATTTACTAAAAATCCTACAAAAAACCTAGTATCAATAGTATTTATAATCTTGTGCATCTTTGTACAAAGTGCAAAACTTGTTATATTGTAGTAGCTTAACTTATTTAATTACTGAAGAAGAACATTTTATTCATCTCCTTTCTTTTTAAAACCGTTCCAGTTTTTACTGCAACTGACATTTCAAAACATAAAAACAAGCACTTATTAATGAATTAAATTAATACATTATTTACTAAACACAAATAATAAAAATATGGATAAGTAGCCGTGAGACACACAATAATTATCTCCTTTTTGTGTTTAGGTTTAAGTTTTTTCAATTTAATTTTATGTTTTTAAATGTTGTGTGCACTTGTGCTAAATAAACTTATTTTAGAAAAAGGAAAATAATTACAGGGCATCAAAAATGTATCCATATCGCTGGCAACATTGCAACTTTGGATGGCATGTTTTTATCATAGTTATTCTTATTATTTTTCGGAAATCATGACCGAGTAGGTTTCTCTTCTAAAAACTCGTTTAAAGTGATTGAGAGTGGATTACTGTGTACAAAACTCAACATGTATTCAAAAGCAGGTATCATCACTCTATTTGCAGTCTTCGTAAATTGTGCTTTGATAGCTAAATAATAGAGTGCTAGTAACACACAGTCACTACTCGAAAATTCCCGGCGGCGACAGTATTCCCGACATGACAGGTGGCTCAATCGGTTGCTATTTGCAGACAGAACATGTTTAGATTTATTAAACGGCCATATAGAATGTTGTAAAAGCCATTTGAAGGCTAGAATTGATTCAAATCAAATTGAATAAGCGTACATCTTGTCTGGTTAATAAACATGATTCTGAAATTTGGTTTTATGAGAAAACCAAATTTCAGAATCAAGTAAAAAAGCAATCAAACGAATGTAAACGTTCTAAAAAAAACAGTTTTGTTTTCAAGTTGTCCGGAATGAAAAATCTAAAATAATGTAATAAAAAGTGTAGTTTTCCAAGCCTACACATATTTTCTCTTATTATACGATGTAGCTACGGAAACTTCCCTGTATCCGAGTCTTATTTCCTGCGAAACGGAAGCTAATATTGATACTTATTTGAACCTCACATTGCTTCTGTCTAGGTATATATAGTTGTAACTTTGTACACGTGTATTTTTATCCCATAATTGCTCAGGGACAAATTTGATTTTATAAAAATAAACTTGATGTTTTATGACAACCAAAACAGAGTGGATAAAGTTATTTAATTTTTGTTTTGTTCGTTCATAAAAATTTTGTTCCTGACAAAATAGTTATAAAAGATAAAAGCAAAATGTGATTCATAAAAAATATGAAAGGAGTGCATGAGAAAATATAATTACGTTTAATGAAACTGTTTGTTTCAAATTTCGATCAATATACTGCAAACGTATTATCATCGTGAGCTGTTTCAACCTTAAACGATTAATCTTGAATTCATAGGAAACCGGACTCACAAACATGGCCAATGACAATAAAACATTCAATATTGAACGAATAAAAAGGTCCGTATTGCCCTAAGCTATTGATGTTTCTCAGTAACAACAAAGGATAATATAAACGTTGAGTACGTATCTGTTAAAAACGAGAAAATAAAATGGACCTACGTAATTGTTTACCATAAAATTTTCCAGTGGAAAGTCTCTCTGCATATTATAATTGCACTGCATATTTGATTAGTTAGCGGAATATATTTATCACGTAAGTCGACGGCTACTACTGAGCTACTCGACAGCTTGAAATTGTTCTGTATTTTCTTCTACCTGACGTCATTTATCGTGTCTATTGCTTAATAATCCTAGGTCAGCTTCTTTTTGTGTTCGGATTCGTAGTTTTTATACGTGTTCGTTGTTTAGAACTAGCTTCCGCCTGCGACTTCGTTCGCGTGGCATAGTTACTTTGGGCTAACGCTAACTTTGATCAAAAAAATTGTATTCTTCCCTTTTCTCACTTAAAAAAAATATCCTTTGTCCGTCTTCAGGCTCCCAACTATCGCTGTACCAAAATTCATCAAAATCGGTTCGGCCATTTAGGAGTGAAAACGTAACAAACAAACAAACTCAATTTCACTTTTATAATGTTAGTAAGGATTTCCTTGACCTATGAACAACCATTGTTGATTATACGTCGCTCAATAAACCAATAAATAAATCATCGAAAAATATCAAAATTGCCACGCTGGATCGCAATGCAACCAGCTTTCTGTGCACTTTTCCTATTGAAAGCGATTTGAACGTACTTTATGTCACCCTGTTATTCAATTAATTGATACTTGCACATATTATTATTATACATCTATTTGTAGTTTGTAAATAATGTAAGTAATAAAAAAGTAAACATTTAAATAAAATACATTTCATGAATTGAAATAGTGGTTAACGCGATGATGATAGTGATTCAGAGAAACGTTAAATTTGCAGTATCGCACACCTAGATCTAAACTAAGACAACTCAAAAAAGATACATTTCAGGAGACGAAAAGAAATTATTACTTTTTGTATAGAAAGTTGTGAACATTGAATTTATTTTAGATCATAAATAGGTAAAATGTCATGGTATGTAAATTGTGTTATCTTAGATAGCTGCGTATGATAACTGAGCATTCATAGGAAAACTAACGGTCAAGAGCGAGTCAGACTCGCCCAACGAGGTTTCCGTACAAACTTGCGACATAAATGATCATATCTGGTGACTTATAGCATCGTATTGGATCCTTACTAATATTATAAAAGCGAAAGTGAGTTTGTTTGTTACCTCTTCACGCTTTAATGGCTTAACCGATTTTAATGAATTTTGGTGCAGAGATAATTGGGAACCAGGAGACGGACATAGGCTAATTTTTTTTAAAAAAAAGTGGGAAGAAAGATGGAAGAAAAGGGAAAACTTAGCGTTGCTATTACAAATCAATAAGGCGCAAGTGGAACTGTGTTACCCCGAATTTAACGCGAGCGAAGCCGCGGGCAAAAGCTAGTAAGTCTATAAAGGTGCTATAAATTAGTGGTAAATAAATAAATAATAAATAAATATCTTTTGACTGCGTTGACTTACGCCCGGTTTCAATAAACAAAAAAATGATTCGTTTTGCTCACGGATTGTTGTATTTTGACATAAGTCTCATAGAACGTATGTCAAAATACTACTATCCGTAAGCAAAACGAATCGTTTTCTGTTTATTGGAACCGGGCTACAGAGTTGTTGATTTTTTCACAGCACAAAGTCACAAACTTGAGTGTAATTTTTTTACGGTTTTAATTTCAACTGGATGAAAGGTCTTGATAGACATACAGACGGAGAACAAAGTGATCCAATAAGGGTTATATCTTTTTCGTTTTATGGTACGGAATCCTAAAAAAATCATTTTTTAGTTGCCCCAGTTTAGATAGAGGTGTGTTGTTTGATATAATGTTTTTACTCCATCCAAACCCCACCCTAACCGAGTGAAATACCCAGAAAAATCTGGTTAATAATAAATTCTTATCTGCATGATCTCAACTAAGAATAGAGCACCCCATCTCTTCCCCGAGGTGTTGTAAGAAGCAATTAAGTATTTTTATGAGGTGAACGTGTGGCGGGATCCTTAACCCGGCTGCCAAGTCTCGGCATGTTTACGGCGAGATATTATATGATAAACTTGTACTAGCCTTGTTTATGTCCGTAGCACTTTAAGTTTTCATGAGGGGTATTAGCTGGGGTACCAGAGATTACGCAGTAGGTATAGTGAGATATATTTTAGATACGAACTATTTTAGAATGCATATTTCCATTTCATTTGATGAAATAAGAAGCATAACAACTAACAAGGTTCTGCCTACCATTAAGGGAAAAAAGATGATTGATGCATTCATGTATGTATGTAGGAAAACATCCTTGGGATTAAACTAAGATTAAGAAGAAAAATCTCAAAAGTGTTAATATCTCAAACTTTTCTTTGATAAACCATTACAAATAAACCTCGATCTATATATACGGATGATAAGTACTGACTACAAAACGAAACGAAGGCAACAATAAATAACAGAAAAACCGACCGCAGCATTTCTTTTCCTTAAAAAGACGAAGATACAAGTAAACTACTTACCCTCTGATCACAGCGCCCACGTGACGTTTGCTCTCTTTTTAGCACTTGGCAGTCACATACCGCTATCTCCCTCTATCATCCATTTCTTAAGAGAGCTCCTACTAAATACATAATTGACCTGTGGTAAGTTATACGCTTGTATCTACGTCTGTCTTTTCTTAATGAACGGGAACTAAGTGGCTGCAGCGTACACAGCGTTGGCACCACTCAAGAAGTAAATCCACTTGACGGATACGATGTTAGTGCGTTATTGGCTCTTATGAGCTTGGGGGTATCTTTGTTGTTCAGGTTTTTGTCACATTGGCACGAAGTACATATTTGGCGACCCCTGTCATTCAAACATTTGAGGGAAACTCAATCTACAGCAGTAATACTCGTAAATTGCAGTATGGATAATCAGCCTATCTAACTGCTGGGACACAAGATAGATAGATAGAATATTCTTTATTTAATAATCATTCAAAGTTGAAATGGTGAACACCGCATCAAAATCCATTTTGTAGATACGAAAATCCAAGCGAAAAGCGACTTTATTTTATAATATGCTGGCATAACCATTAAAGTAATGGTTCAATTAAACACACAAGACTAATTTATTATGAGAGTGTTAAGGCACTTGAAGCTTGTGAACCATGCTATCGCTGTCCTTACAAACTCGACGTCCCTCCATCTGCCTGCTAGCTTATAACTTGAGAAACACTTATCCGATTATCGTGTTACTTATTTTAATCTACACGCGTAAAATATTGTAACACACTACTGTTCCATTCATAAGTTAACTCATTTAAGTAAATCTAAGTAAGTAATTTAAGTAAGTACGAAGTCAATTCACCGGCTATGAAAAAAAAAACTATTGTTTGCACGCAAAAAAACCGTTCAAAGGTGTGCAGAATCCCCATGCGTCGACAGCCGCGAGACGACGTCCGTCCATCTATTGACGACAGGCCGTATCGGCGGGGCTTAGTGTTCCACGCGCGCCTCAAAGAGATGTCAGCAAAGCAGAGAGGCCACCGCCTGCCGAGGTTGCGGGTTGTTCGAAAGAGATACCGCGGCCCCGGAACATAAAGGGCAATAGAAGGAACACGGGTTTTAGTCAGTACAAGTCTGACACTTCCCGATCCACACACCGTTTTTTGCGAATGGAAAATCATCAAATAACATCTACCTCTGGGCGGAGCGGGAGTGTCAGACTTTTATTGACTTAAACCCATCCATGTTCCAACTTTTGACATTTTTGTGGCAAGAGATACCGCAGGGTATCTCTTTCGAACAACCCGCATCCCGGATTCCCCTGCCCTTATCCCTATTTTTTGGGGGTGACGAAACATGTCTTCTTCTTTCAGACTTCTCTATTATTCTTCATCTCCACAGTCACATCCTTCCCCACCACACGAAACAAATTACCAAAAAATGTTGTTTCAAATTTTAATATAATCCTGAACTCCATAATCGAGCTAATTAAGTCCAGTTTTGGTCGTGGCATTCTACGAAAATGTCGTCCAAAGATCCAATACGTTATCTCTCTAAAGCGCAGTTACTAAACGCCGGTTAGACAGCATAATAGTCGAGTAAACAAACTGCCAGCCCATTGCCCGCGAGTGCAATAATAACGTTTCTCCCGCAATTAAGACTTGCCGCTTGTTTCAAATGAGAAACGTAGTTTTATTTTATTTAGATGTTGGACAAGTAGACAGAAATGAATGCAGGATTATGGCATACTAGCTGGCGCCCGCGGCTTACCCGCGTGATGATGGAAAAAAAGTATCCTATGTGTTATTCCAGGCTATAATCTAACTTTTTGCCAAATTTCATGAAGACCCGTACAGCTGTTTTGACGTGAAAGAGTAACAAACATCCATCCTCAAAATCATTCGCATTTGTAATATTATATACATATAGTAGGATATTTAATATGGCATAATTCAGCATTCTCACTGCTATCGCACATTTCACAGATTCAGATATCGTAATGTTTTCAGATTATGATATTATAAGAGCATTTGCGAGAAATAACCTCCCCTCCCCCTCCCTCGGTCCCTCTTCCATCATCCGTCTTTTTATCATAGCATGCTGTCATCTACAACTTATATTTTAAGATCTCTGGAGTACTTGTAAGTAAAGTTAATCGTTTTGTAATCCTTGCGTCGTAATATTTACCCACAACGTGAATAGCATTATTTATTCACAAAATAATGTACAATAATAATCTTCTTGATCCTTGGCTTTCCTTGTAAATCTTCAAAAACAACAAGGTATTCGAAACCGCAGAATTTGTGTTTTATTGAGTGAATGCTGAATAATTACAAATATTCATTTCAACATTGTTTCTTGAATTTATTAAACCGGGAAAATGCGAGACGGATCACGCGACAGGGTTCAGTACAAACTTGCGACATAAATGGCTTATGGCATAAATGTCATACATACCTTCCTATCCTACTAATATTATAAATGCGAACGCTTGTGAGGATGGATGGTTGGATGTATGGATATTTGTCACTCTTTCACGTCAAAAAGGCTAAACGGATCTTGACGGAATTTGGCACAAATAAAGGTTTTTATAGTCTGGAATAACACATCGGATACTCTTTTCGATATCACGCGGGCAAAGCAGCGGGCGCCAGCTAGTATGGCATAGATCTTTTGACTGCGTAGACTATCGTAGTTGATTTTTAGGACCACAGACTTGAGTGTGTGGTTTAAATATCATCTCATTGCAATACCTTCCGTGAAGTTATGACAGTCAGAAGGACAACAAAGTATTATTCATTAAAGGTTTTTATTGCATTTATTTCACTACACGGATACAATACGACGGACTTCAGTAAATAAAATTGAAGGAAAATCCTGGTAGAATTGTAAATGAAGTGAAGAAAACTGCGTCTATTTTTATATAGGTACGAGTACAAAACATGCAATCCAGAGCACCTGGGTTGCTTACAATAGACAAATATACTTATCTGTAGTACTTACAACAGATTTGCTATTCGTGTGAATAGGTTTACAATTCAAATCCTATTGTTCGTTCAACTTCATTTTTCAGAACTTGCATAACCGTAAAATTATTATCTGTCTGTGGGTACTCTGAAAGATTAAAGTATATGTTGTGGTATACGGAACCGATTTATTTACTTCAGGTACTTCACTTTGAAGTTTCAACAAACCGTTTTCTATTATGTGTCCGTAAAAGTTGCATGCGGCTGCACCCGTCAAATGTCTCCCGCAGCCTGAGCATGCCGTTGTGCTCAGAGGCGTTGTCTGGCAATCTGTCACCGCTTAAGCGCTGAATACAGCGAGAAATAAATTCACAGCAGTTTCCTATAAGTGGGCAACAATTCGTTGTTAAACGTTTCTTTGTAGCGTCGCCAAAACGAAGCCAAAACTATTTGGCGCCGTTAATTTGCTGACAGCGCTGAAGTATCAAAAATAAATAGGTCGCTCAATTCGTCCGAATAAGTTTACTGCTAGTTCCATATACTGCTAAAACTAATATCATCCGGGAAATATGGCCAATAAAATTTAATTATGGAACATTAGCAATGATGAATCGCCAGCTACGCGGGGCATTTAGCGTAATTATATTGTGATTTCAGAATAATCGCATGATGAATAGGCGCACCAACTTCTACTTCTATCAGATTGCTGTTTCATTATTTCCGCGAGTGACTTTATTTAGCTTTGTAGAAACGGCTAAATCCAATTTTATCTTTTAGTTAACAGCTATAGAGTTTAATTTTGTTTTGTAAGTCAAATAAAATAATCTACTAGAAAAAGCTAAGCAAATGACTAGAAACTGCAGAAAGTATGTTTTAATTGGTGTCGTTGACCCGCCGCAGCTACACAGCACGTTTGTCTTCAATGCTCGACTACTTAAAACCACACGGATATAATTCATGTGCCTGAAACTTTCGTAATGGTGAAAACTACACTTTGTTTAGGTTACTTACAAAGTCGTAACTTTATATAAAAATTAGCTAACTGGAACAACATCCTTAATACATAAGAAGTGAAAATATAAAGCTGTATCCATGAGATATTTTCTTTTGCCAAAGTTGTTGGCGTGGGATTGGCTTTGAGAAAAGTTAAGCTGGCAAGGTAATTTCAGTCTTTATTATTTTTCGCAGTAGGAACACCAAAGGGACTCTTTGTCTAAAATAAACGTTACGGAAACGAATCGATTTTTAATTTAGTCTCCTAGAGCGGTTTGTTGTTCTTAGTCTTATTAATTCCTTCTGCAACTAATGAGTTTCTGAAGTAATAAAGATATCTCGGTTACGGGTAATTTTATTACGTTTATAAAGTATCCAAATGAATAAAGTTGGCTTTATTAAATCTACAGGCTGCTAAGGTAATAGGGGATTATGGGATCGAATAACGAATAATTTGGAACTCTGTTGATGTAGGTTATAATGGGGCGGAATTACGAAGAGTAGGTCAATTAGATGTGAATTACATACACTGTATTGGTTACACAATATATATAAGTATAGATACAAATTACATATAAGTATTGGTACTAATCATATTATTTTTTTCGTTTTTAGTTCTCAACGTTTTCATTAAGTTTCTGTGACCTCATCACATAAGCTATAAGCTAAAACAGCGGTCTTGGGCGAGTTTAAAACCAGTCGGACCAATCCTTACTAATATTATAAAAGCGAAAGTGAGTTTGTTTGTTACCTCTTCACGCCTAAATGGCTAAACCGATTTTGATGAATTGGTACAGAGATAATTGGGACCCTGGAAACGGACATAGGCTATTTTTTTTTAAAGAGTGAAAAATGAGGGAGAAAGAGGGAAGAAAAGGGAAAACTTGGCATTGCTATTACAATAAATAAGGCGCTAGCGCAAAAACTACAGGTGGCAGGTACCTGCAAATCAGGAAAGGGGAACTGTCTTATCCCGAAATTAACGCGAGCGAAAGCTAGTTTTCGATAAAATTTGCTCACAAGCGCATATATGCACACAATATAGCTACATAACTTGACTACCAAACTAGAAGTTTAAAACCACATCTTGCTTCTCGAGACGTACGTTAGCAAAAGATAAAATAAAAGGTTTTCACAAAAGACTAGAGCGTGTCGTGTTACTCTTAACATTTAGAAACGGACTCCGAGACACGGAGATCCGATGTAAGTCCAACTCGGTGGAATGTACTGTGCTAAGAATGTCTGAAATAAAAGTCAGTTTAAAACTGAAATAAGAAGAATAAATCTCACGATTTGCATGGAAATGAATCCAAGGTTTTATTCGAGGATTTCTAAAAATAGTAGTTAACTGTAGTGCCTAACTAGTAAACAATTTTACCGTTAAATAAAAATTGGTGAGCGTAACTCGACCATAATTTATATTAACTTTAGAAAAAACTTGATAACCAATACAATAAATAATACTTATCTCTTTTGAGATCACAACACAGACCATAGACTGTAAACAAAAAAATCTGTAAAATTCTTTGTAAAAAGAAGTTTAATTGTGCCAAATCTCATACTCCTCTGTCCACGCAAGTTTCATAAAAGGGGTACAAATATTTTGTTCCATATCTTTATTTTCTTACTAATATTATAAAAGCGAAAGTGAGTTTGTTTGTTACGTCTTCACGCCTAAATGGCTAAACCGATTTTGATAAATTTTCGTACAGAGATAGTTGAGACCCTGGAGACGGACATAGGCAATTTTTTTAAAGTAAGAAATGAGGGAGAAAGTTGGAAGGAAAACTTAGCTTTGCCATTACAATAAATTAAAAAAACTACAGGAAGCAGGTACCTGCAAATCAAGAAAGGGGAACTGTGTTACCCCGAATTTAATGCGAAGGAAGCCGCGGGCAAAAGCTAGTAGTTATTAAATATAAAAATCAATCGGCCCAATAATATCTGTTCTTAGAATAATTCTCGTTGACCTACAACGAGATTAGAGATTTGTACATTTATAATATAAATGTTTCACAATTTTAAATCCTATTAAAGATTATCGGAGTTCTTGATAGCAAAAAGACCGTTCATTATTATTTTTATCAAATTCGAGCATCTCACACAGATTAAAACAGTTAAATATTATTTATTCGAATCAAGATATCAATTAAGTATTATTTTCTTCTCCACTAATGATTTCAACGATATATCTCTTAATTAACTCTTTAATGTTCTTTCATTTTCTAGAACGATTTCCTCTCATTTGGATTCCGGATGCACGATGCCATTGAAATGACGTCACAACACCATGGGCGTTATCACTCTTCTGTCTCGCCTGAAATGCGGCGTATTTGCATTTCTAATCATTATCCACATACCAATTCTACAAGGAGAAGAACAATCTCAATGTCCAAGCTTAGCAGAGAACCCAATTTGCCCCTGTTATAATTTTAAAGAAGGTAAGTGTCTTGTAGATCCGACATTAAATACTCCATAGAATAAATTGGTGTCATTAATGGGAACATTTATTTCAGGATTATTTTTGGAGTGCCCCAGCGCGACCCCCGGGGCCGTAAAAAATGTGCTGTCCAAGATAAGAGGAACCATCCAGTCGCTATCAATATATGACTTAGAAATCTCAACGACAGAACTGAACGCAGACATCTTCCCATCAAAAATAAAAATAACTAATCTACAGATCTCACAATCAGGAATAAACAAGATAAGCTCTAACGCATTTACATCGCTACGTGACTCGTTAGGATCTTTGAGCATAATTTCCAGTAAATTAAGCAAAATTCCGCATGAATCATTCTTGGAACTTTACAATATCGAAGCACTTGATTTACAGCTCAACGACATCAAAGATATACAAGCAAACACTTTTAGAAATCTTAAATTGAAGAAAATCAACCTGAAAGGGAATAAAATAGCCAATATATCAGAAAACGCATTTTACAACTTAGAAGAATCTCTAACGGAGCTAGATATCAGTGAAAATTTCCTGACTGTATTTCCTTTGAAACCTCTGGGCAAATTGAATAAACTCAGCAATTTACGGCTTGCATGGAATAAAATAAATTCAATACCTGATGATTTAGATGTAACAGTGCCAAATTTGCTGACTTTGGATTTAAATTCAAACTTTTTTACAAAAATTGAAAGACACTGGTTTAAATGTATGCCTAAAATTAAAACGTTAACGTTTTTTAGTAACCAAATTCAGCAAATAGACGAAGAAGCATTTCACTCTCTAGAAAAATTAGAAACTGTGGATTTGAGTCGTAATAAAATAACAATGCTTGCTAAGAATATATTTCAGAAGAGTCCCAAAATACGCACAATAGATTTGAGTCACAACCATCTGCACCACATAAATGGAGTCTTTTCAAACCTTCATGAACTCTCGGAAATATTCCTTTCTGAAAACAATATTTTGGAAATATCTGATGACGCGTTTGACAACGCTTTTGGATTAACAGTTCTTAATTTAGAACACAATGCCATTCAAAAGTTACATCCAAACAGTTTTTCATCTCTACGAAATTTAACGCAACTACATATGGGAACAAACTTTTTAAATAAACTTCCTCGTAGTGTTTTTCAAACAAATCGTAAACTAGTAACATTAAGTCTAGATAATAATGAAATTAATGAATTAGACGAATTAATATTTGAAAAACTCGATGAATTGAAAGAAATACGTTTGCAACATAATAAGTTAAGTCAAATCAAAAGAAACGTTTTCAGCCCTCTGCCCGGGCTATTAGAACTGCATTTGCAAAATAATATTGTACAAACCATAGACTCACATGCATTCATTACCCTGAAAAGTCTTCAACACATTAACTTGCAGGGTAATCGATTAACTACCATCGGAGATGTGTTTCCTAACAGGAATTCATCCTTGGTTTCTATTCAACTTGGTGCAAATTATTTATCAATGTTAAAAAATAGCTCTCTTAGAGGGCAGATGAACGTGCAAATTATGTGGCTAAGCCAAAATAACATAAAAGTGTTAACATCTAATCTTTTCAATGATTTATTAAATATTCAAAGGCTGTATCTAAAGAATAATAGTATTGTACATATAGAAAATAGAACATTTATGCACTTGAAAAAAATTAAGTTCTTAGACCTAAGTAATAATAAGCTTATAAAGTTAATTAATGAGACGTTTTATAAACTTGTAACGTTGGAAGAACTGTACCTACAAAATAATCATATAAACCAAGTCACCAAAGACACATTTCATTTTTTAACTAAGTTAAAAGTTTTAGACTTATCTCATAATGACATCGTTATATTTAATTTCGATATTTCCTCACTACCGATCAAACAGCTACGACTGAGTAAGAATTCGATAGCAATCATTGAAGTAGACTCTCTCAAAAGTTTACCAAACTTAAGTGATCTAGAGATGAATAACAATGACTTGACTTGGGAAGATATTATACAGATACAGATACCTGGACTGAAATCCCTGATTATATCAGAGAATAACTTCACGTTGCTGGAAAATAAGACATTTGCGCATCTCCCTTCATTACAAACTCTGTCGCTGGAGCTATCAAATATATCGCAACTGCCACCGACGACGTTCATTAAAAATCAGAATCTGCTGAGAATAAATTTAGCTTATAACAATCTGCGAGACTTACACAAAGATGTATTCGCATACACAACAATATTACAAGAACTCAACCTGAAAGGGAACAATTTTACAGACTTCCCTCACCACGCACTTTTCAATGTAACTTCATTAGAAATACTAGACTTGTGTAGCAATCAACTACACAGCGTTGATTTTTTCAAATTTATTGGTCTACAGAATTTAAGGTCCCTTAATTTGTGTAATAATCGTATTTCTATGTTAAACGGCTTTAATTCTCCCTCTCTTAAAAATTTAGTTACATTAAATCTGAGCAATAATATGTTAACAGTTCTTCCACCGAATTTTTTTCAGCATTCCGTAGGCCTGAAAGAGATTGACTTATCACAAAACCTATTTAAAAATATACCTAGCAATGGTTTATCAGAAGCAGTGCTTCCTGCGCTCACAACATTAAACATGTCATCTAATTCTTTAGTGCAATTATTGCAAACATATCCTTCAAAATTGTTTCCGCTATTAGAGGAATTAGTTGTAACAAATACAAACTTAACGATTATCACAAGCAAAGACTTTGAAAATTTCCCATCGCTCAAGAGGCTGATGCTGTCGCAGAACTCCATAATTCGTTTATCTCCGGGAGCTTTCTCTAAGCTGCATAACTTAGAGAAGCTTGATTTAAGTCAGAATAAATTAGAAAACATTCCAAGAGAAAGGCTTCAAGGATTGTATTCAACACGCGTCCTCAACATGTCTCAGAACGTCATCAGAGAACTAGAAGATTTCACATCAGACTTACATAGTCTACAGAAGTTAGATATTTCATTTAATCATATAACCAGAATAAACAGAGACGTATTCCGAGGACTCCAGAGTCTGACTGAATTGTATTTAAGTGGAAACTGGTTATCAGTTATATCTGCAGACGCATTCCGAAACTTGAATAAGATTTCATTTATTGACTTGAGCCGAAATTACTTTGAAGTAATACAGATGAAAATGCTCACAGTACTAGAAACACAAATCAAGAGTCTATCCTTTAATGGTAAGATATTAAATCAGTGATTTATTTGTATAGTCTGTTTTTATGTCCAATACTCATGTATATTATTACTTTCAGAGAATCCACTAACTTGCAATTGTGAAACACAAGAGGTTTGGCGATGGATGAAAGAACACTATAAAATTGTCATCAAAGGCAGTCGTAACTTGCGTTGTGAACACCCGGAAGATCTTCACGGTTATAGCTTCATCGAATTACCATCACAGAAACTTTGCGATATACCCATCGTCATCCGCATTGCTATACAAGATATTCAGACATATTCCATCATTGTGTCTTGGCAGAGCCGCAACCAAACCGGTTTGAATGCATATCAAGTAGCTTATTTTAGCGAAGATCATCCGACCACGGTGAGTATCGCTAGGGAAATCCAAAAATATTTTACCTCACAATAGTTTTATGTTAAATATTTTCACCTGCGTAACTAAAAGCTTATAATTTTGAGTAAAATGTTGAACAAAACGTGCGCGGCAACCGCTACAACAAACATTTGAATACAAAGGCGGTGTATCACCTCAATGGACCATAAAAAATATTTATGTTTCTCGCCTGTGGATGTTCGACTGCGCTGTGAATCCATTTAAATCTTTCTTTTTACAATGGTTCATAGGTGCTCAAAACTTTTTAGTACTCAATTCAAGAGTCGATTTCGATTTATTAAAACAGCGTTGGGGCCGTATTTCTGAAATTTCATTCTTTTCACAGATACGAGGGAAAATTCTCAACGCTACAGCGAGAACAACGAGACTCAATAACTTGACACCGGGATCCCGATATACGGTTTGTGTGATAGCAGTCGGCAACTTCGGTACTTCACCGTCTACAGGATTTTCCGTACCCGACGCACGAATAGCTCTCTCACCTGAAAATACAAGTATTAATAATTTATACTCGGACGAACAAATTTTCAACCATCTCCGTCCTTATATGAACGATTCTTTGAGCAGTAAATGTACTAGTGTAAGCACTATCGAAATCTTCGGAGCAGCAATAGATAGTCCTTTCTCCAATACATACATGGACATTGCGGATATATTAACGAGGAGACTAAGCTTGGTTGTGGGCTGTTGTATTGGATTTATAGTGTTTGTCGTGTTAGTGTCCGCGTTAGGGTACATTAAAACTAAGAAGCGTCAGGTTATAGTGAAAGCTGAAGTGCAGCAAGCTCCTCAGTACATCTCCTATGACAATTTCAATACTCCTGGTGTAGAAGTTCAGACCACTGATATGGATATCAATACTATAACGGACAAAACAAAAGTACAGTGCAAACACGATTGAAAAGTGATGTAAATACTTCTCATAATGCGTAATATTGTGTTCAAGTTGGGAAACTTCAAGAACGATGATATATTGGATATTTTCCAATTTGATTTCCCCATGAGTAGATGCCACTCATGCTGGAATACACCCTTTCATCCCTTTATCGCCTTTGAGGTCTCTTCAGGAAGTTTGGCAGACAGGAATGAATTATTACAACTACGAGCTATCAATAACGAAATGTGTGATAATCGAAAAAGTTTTACGTCATCAGGGTACTCTTTTTTTTCTTGCTGTAATATAATTTATATCTTATGTCGTGTTCGAGGAGGTCGTAACCTTTTCAATCTATTAATTGTTTACTTACATAAAGTTTTTGTATTTATTGCCAGACTGTTTTGGTTACCTAATTTCATGATAACTGCGTAATCTAGTCTAAACCATCTTTTGTAAACGTATTCTGTATTATTTTAGGAAAATCTTTACCCAAAGTGAACATTAGGGTTTATTTTTGTTTCGATAATTTTGTGTGGTAGTTTTGGAGAGTTTATACCCACACTGTGCATAATATAATGTTATATGCTTATCATAACATCTCAATTAAGTTTAACATCATCAGTATTAAGATATTGCAGAATATTATGATAACTAACGAACTGAAGCAGAATGTAGATTAACAATACGATCAATGAACATGTAAATTTTGAAAGAGATCATAAATCTTCTAAGAATATTATTTTAAGTTTTAATTTAACGTTTAACGTTATCTTCGGTTGAAAATATAATAATTTCTATTGTGATTATTATCATAGATCTAAGTAATAAATATTAAGATTTAGAATAAATTTTAAAACATGTTGTGTATAATAAATTCAAACGAGTTACTACTCTGATAGTTGTATTTACAGTGTTATAGTAAATACATTAACAGTCTCATATGGTGTAATATGTAAAAACGAATATTTATACTCACGCATTTCGAAGTAACCATAGTTATAATTACTAGATAATGTACCGATAGATATAAATAACAACTATGTAATAAATATACAAAGATATCAGACTCAATTTAGCGTTATCAAAATAACTGTACCAACCTCCGTTGATATCTGTTTTAAATTCATCACAATCCATTTGAAACTAGTGTAAAGACTGTAGAATTGGTAATAAAACTTTGAAAACATTATTATAAATCTCGTTTTCTATTTTACTAAGCCTCAACTAATCTCGACTATTCGTCCACAATCGTAGAACTTATAAAAGGATCTCAGAAGCTATAATGTTCGTTATAGAAGTTTAATAAACTTCTATCGTCCAAGATTTAAATAGAAATAAATGCTTAGCTTTAGAAATGCTAAGCACTACACATGATTACCTAAAGCCATCGTAGTATTGAAGGAAAGATAGGTACCAACCCCAAAACGCCTCTATAAATTTAAAAGGAGACATATTCCTACAGAAAAAACGTCGTCTACCCACGACACATCTCTCTCAAATATTGTTTCATCTCTTAGAATATACATATATACACAAGCACATGAGAAGCCAATCTAATCTTGAGATAGCATTTCAAGGGTAAATAACCCCGTTATTGACAGCTATTGCGACGCAATCGAATCTTTTTTTATTGTGTACTGTACATATAGTACAATATAAATCTCGTCGAAGGAGTTAACTGTCTTGCGTCCACCTCGAATGCTTTGTCCCTATTAAATGGATTACATGAATAATTCAGCGGCAAGAATCGCGAACAAGAGATTCTTTGTGGGACTTTTGTTCCCGCCTGCCTTACGAGATTTAAATGGTACAAAAAGCTTTGGTATTTAATGGGAAGATAGTTGCAATTTCTTAATTTATTAACGCCTAATTCGTTAAATATGTAGTATTTTTAGCAGATCTTATTTGTTTGACTCGCTATTAAACGTTTTAAATGCTTAATCGATATTTAAATCTTGGTATTCGCGGTAAAATAAGCTCTTAATTCAAAGATAAAGCTGAACGAAAAATCTAAGTCATAGATGGAATATGTAATTAAAATTCTGGTAAGTCCCTAATCAAAATAAAGTTATTTCGTAACAGAAAAATGGATAGGCGTAATAAACAAGACAAATTACGCTAGCAATTGCGTAACATTTTAACAGTCAACTGAAATTCAAGAAAAGTAGAAAGATATTCAAAGTGTGGGCGTCTAATGTTTTTATAATGGGTGAGTACATCTGTAAAAGTTCCCGTACCTCGCGCCGGCAACGCTTACATCCGTTATCCATTAGCTTTACCTAAAAGCGCTAACAGAGCTTCGTGGTATGTAACCATTCAGCCATGAAAAACGAAACACTATACGTTCAAAATAAATGACTTGGAACATGGAATCGAGATTTTTCATTTTGAGAGGCGACTGGAACCACAGCACCATGGATCTAGAAATGGTGCTTGACCGTAAGTACATAATATGATAAGTATCCAGTAGGCTTCTTCTATCTTTTCACTATGATATAGACAGTTTTTGTAGTTACAAGAGTGATAAATACGATAATATTTTCATGGATGTAGAGGGAGAGGAAGGTCAAAGAAAAGATAGATGGATTGTGTAAGGAATGCTATGAAGGAGAAAGGAGTAAATCATGCCGTTACGTGTGGAAGAAGAAAAAGTGTTGCGCCGACCCCAAATAGAATGGGACAAGGGCAGGAAAATGATGTCGTAGTTACAAGATCTGCTCTTCAGTACATTGTTATTAACACAATTAACTTTGTCTGAAAATATATTGATAAGTATGATAGGTGAGGTAGCCTTTTTAAATGGATTTAAACCGACTGTTATGACTGAATATTTTTCAATACATCTTCGTCGCCAGCTTTCACAATGCTGCCGTTAAGTCGAGGTTGTCTTAGATGTGGCTCAACTTGGCCAAATAATTACTGCCCCCCCCCCACATTTTTTGTTCCTTTTAAAGGTTTTTTTTTCCTAAATGGCACCTCGCAGTTTAACCTATGAGGTTGTCGTTTACTTGACCGAGCAATTCCTGCTGATGCCCCGATAGTAGAGCCTCCAGTCAGGGCAAAAAACTTAAAAACTAAGCGACTACGTGCTAAGGGCACCCCCTGTGGGGTAGGGCGCCACTTTTAAAGGAATCAAAGTTTCACGGTTTAAATCAAACCAACTGAAACCTATCGACGTTTGATCGGATATGCCGAATCTTTTTACAAATAGGACTATCCTATGAGAATTGAACGAGTGCATTTAATCAACATAACTTGCAACTGACGAATGTAGATTCGTTTTATTCCGAAATATTTTTTGTGGGCTTTAGCCCGATCAATTGGTGTTTGCAAGCACATTCAAATGGTGCATACGCGGCTCTCGGTTTTAACTTTATCAATATCCCGTTATTTTATGCAACATGCGTTTTTTGTAATGCTGTTATCAAGCGAAAGGAAAACAAACTGTATTTTAAAATCAGTATTGTAAAAGCTTTGTAACACATTTGTTTACATTTTTTTTTAAACTTTTACCCCACACTAGGAATTTCTCCTGTATCGAGGGTGCGTTTAAAAACAATTAAACTCACATAACAAACAGCCAGACCCGAAACAACTACCTGTAGGTCAAATTTTTGTTCCGTGCGGGATCGAACCCGCGACACGCAGCGCAGCAGTTGATCGCT
Source organism: Ochropleura plecta (assembly GCA_905475445.1). Lineage (NCBI taxonomy): Eukaryota > Metazoa > Arthropoda > Insecta > Lepidoptera > Noctuidae > Ochropleura > Ochropleura plecta. Next base: position 9,821,289 of record FR997731.1, on the reverse strand, counting down.
GAGCCACTGCGCTAACCGTGTCGTCATAATTAATAGTATTGAAAGGTCTGCCTCGTAGTCTAGTGTTAATCAGAATGTATAACTTATTATGCTAGTTTAAATATTACATGTTTCTTAAAATAACCTCATTTTACATTACCGTGTTTCATTTTGTCTGTAGAGTAAGGGCTATTGAACGCCATCCTAGTCGTTTCCTCTATTATTAGTGATAATATAATTTAACGTGAGGATAAAGATAAGGCAGTGGGGATTAGTTCCAGCGGCAAGAAGCTCATTACTTTATTGAAAGACTCTGTGACTACGCTGTCGGAACCGGGCCAATCGTTTGAAGAGTGGCTTTTCCCTATATTTATTGCGTTATTTATAGAGTGACAATCTCCCATACATCCATCCAGCCTCATAAACATTCGCATCCTACTAATATTATAAATGCGAATATAATTGAGGATGGATGTTTGGATGTATGGATGTTTGTTACTCTTTCATGTCAAAACGGCTGAACGGATCGATTAATGAAATTTGGCACAGAGGTAGAATATAGTCTGGAATAACACATGGGATACTTTTTTTTAATCACGTGGGCGAAGCCGTGGGCGCCAGCTAGTTTATAATATTAGTGGGATATACTTAATTTCCCTACTCGACACTGCTTAGCATATGGTCCTGGGTCCGATTCCCGGCCCGGGACTGAGTTTTATTGGGTTTTTTTAACGGGAATTGCTCAGTAACAGCCAGGAAGTCTGTTAACCCTTTAATTCGCAACGTTGCACCGATGCAACTATCCAAACAAAAAAATATATTGCAAGAACCATCATTATTTTTTCTTATTTACATAAATTTTAATAATGGATATACTGCTGCCATCTATGAAAAAAATATTGAACAAACTCACGCGCATCATTACATAGTTGTGACCAAAATGGCGTCACGTCGACACTGCGCTCGTGGACGACCGCTGAGTTTTAATAAATATAAATAGTTTTTATGCATTTATTGACAACTATTACTTGAAATATTTTTGTTTATGAGTGTTTACAATTGTGTCATATAACGCCAATGTCAAATTCATATCCTACTATGAAATATAAGCACGTATTTACCGACGTTGCACATTTGCGACACTGCGAAGCTTTAGCATAAGTACTTTTAATTTCGTACGTTGCACGGGTGCCACGTCGCGCTTTTACTAACACTGAATAATTATTATTTTCTTTGTATGGGTTTTGTGTTTTTTTTTTACATTTATGGGAGTTGACGGTATTATGTTTTCATATTGACTGTTCTGAAAGTTTGCTAATGTACGAGTAAGCTAGATTACTAAATAATGAATGAATATCGCTATTACTAATATGGTCGTTTTTTACTCAAACTTGTGTTTGGTGTTGGTGATTGTTGCATGTTTGTTTTTTTTGCTTATTACCAGGGAGGCTTAAAATGGCAGAGAGCAAGACAAATTTTAGCTTTGGTTCCACCAGAAGCGGCCTCGTCTACCGATAGCTCTTCGTCTGAAGACGAAGTTATTATTCAAACCATCACCGAACGTCAAGACGATGTATCTTCTGACTTCAGCTCAGAACCAAGGTCCCTTCGTTCCTCCAAACTTGGATCTTATTCTTGATAGTCCAGTGCAAGAAGAAACCTTTTCGACATTATCTGAAGAAGATACGGTTCCACTGACTCCAGTAATACGTAGTATTTTTCCTTCGGACACACCACGCAATCCGCTCCCAAAAAAAACAGTTTCGTCAATTTTATCACCACTTAATACTCCATTAAGCCAAAGAGTTCGCTCAAAAAGAAGTGCTAACTGTGAACCAAGAGTTGTAGCTAAAAGAGTAAAAAAGTACAAGAGACCTCTTCTTAGTTTCCAGTGGCAGCGTGGGAAATTCAAATATCCAGCAGAGTTTGATATGCCTGATCTTAGCACTAATAGTACCGCAACAGAATCTCCGTTAGACTATTTTCTTAATTTTTTTTCTGAAGATATAATCGATTATATTACGGAGCACACCAATTTATATTATGTGCAAAGCAAAGAAGGTAAATCTATAAACGTTACCAGAGATGATATGCGTGATTTTCTAGCTATCACAATTATGATGGGTATTGTAAGAATGCCGTCATATCGAGACTACTGGAGTAATGATTTCAGATACCCTCCTGTCGCTGATGTGATGAGTCTAAAAAAGTACGAGCTAATGAGAAAATATTTGCATTTCGTGGATAATTCGGATCTGAATAACGATCGTTATTTTAAGGTTCGGCCGATATTAGAAAAAGTAAGGACTAATTGTTTACGACTAGAAGAAGAAGGAAGATACAGCATAGATGAAATTATGGTTTCAAGACATTCCTTTAAAGAAAAAAATTACTGCGCCTACTGTGTCTAGACCTACAGATGCTGTAAGATTTGATAAAATTGGACATTTTCCAGTTTTTGTACAGCGAGGTAGGTGCAAATATTGCAAAACTGGGTATTCAAATGTCCACTGTTCAAAATGTGAACAACGTTTGTGTTTAGTTCCCAAAAGAAACTGTTTCTTTAACTTTCATAATGTAGTAGTAATAAAATCCTTACTAATATTATAAAAGCGAAAGTGAGTTTGTTTGTTTGTTTATTTGTTTGTTTGTTTGTTTGTTACCTCTTCACGCTTTAATGGCTAAACCGATTTTGATGAATTTTGGTACAGAGATAGTTGGGAACCAGGAGACGGACATAGGCTAACTTTTTTTTGAAAAAAGTGGGATGTGAGGGAGAAAGAGGGAAAAAAAGGGAAAACTTAGCGTTGCTATTACAAATCAATCAGGCGCAAGAGCAAAAACTGCAGGTGTGCTTGGTGTGTTATACCGAATTTAACGCGAGCGAAGCCGCGGGCGAAAGCTAGTGTGGATATAAATGAAAAACAAAATATATTAAAAAACATATTTATTATGTTTTTTAATATATTTTGTTTTTCATTTATATCTACATTTTATTCTGTAACGTGGGCACTGTTGTAAATATACAACACTGATTTCAACCTGTACATGTTCTTGTGTTTCGCAATGTAGCACATTTACAACATACTATATTTGGATATATATGTATACCAGATTTTTATTTTTATTTTTTTGAGCACTTGTAAGATCTAAATAAACAATAAATGAAAAATAATAATAAATAAATGCAATATTTTTTTTGAGCTTTAAAGGGTTAAACATAATGATTACAATAGGTGTTAACTATAAAAAAAAAACTTATCTCCATCATTACAATTCCCCCAAGACATCTATCTAGCACAAAAATATATCTAATATTGACGGGAGAAACAAATTCCTTTTGGCTTTGTTTTATACGTTCACGATACCCACACGTAAGGTTAAGGATCGTAGTTGGTACCTATCCCCATCGGAAAAAAATATAGAACAACATGTTCCGATGAATGTATGCCAGCTACCTACTTAATTATGGGTACTGTGCGTACCTACGCACCATTTACACTAACACACGCTACTGTTGGTATAAGGTACACATTTACTTTGCTCACTGCTACCGGAACAATGATACGCATTATTGAAACAAAGACGCATTCAGCCGCAGACCCAAATCTCGGGCAGAGTGACCTCAGCAATCGCTTCCCAGAAATAGGTACACATGACGAAACATCAGTATAACATGGCTTCGCTTTTCACAAATTTCTTGTTCAATGAGAGATCCACATTAACTGGTTTCTATAGCTTGATATGTCGCCGTACTTACAGTTATATTACGTTAGGGTAAGTTCACACTATGATCATCATAATACAGATTTTACACACACAGTAACTTTCGATTTGCGATCGATTAGCTGTTTGTTTTGCACTGTACCTGCCGGGATTAAAAGGATCATGATCTACTTGTATGCCGAATTAGGAAATTTGGAACAGAAGTAGATCAGAGCCCTGGTTATTAGGGGGACCTAATTTATCCAGCTATAGACGCGATAGACGATAGATAGATAGACGCGCATAGCATAGAGTAAGAGACAGACGGAGTTATTTTCGCGTTATATTCATAAGGTTTTTTTTTATTTTATTAAATTACTGATCTTTGTTAGTTGGTACTTTAAATCATGTCAAGAGCGAGTAGACATCTATCATTGAGGTTCAGTACCATGAGACTCATTATGAGGTAGGTTGGTACATCAATCTCAGAAGCACTCATCATGTATGATAGATTTGCTTTCAGCTCTCAAAATGGACGCAATAATTATAGACAAGGCGCAGGTCGTGTGGGCAACCCTCTACACTACATATTTAGTAATTTGCAAGAACACATCTACTACAGGGTGGCGATAAATATTTACCGTTTTGTCCTATCCTAAAACCTAAGAAAATGATCATATTTCTGAAGAGATCTTACGTGGGCCTGAAAGAAATAGGTATTTCAAAACGTTGTTTATTTTAGTAACGTATTAAGAAGTCTTTCTTTATTTATTTAATGAACAATATACACACAGTTACAAAGTCATAGTCAAGTCATTTATTTCAATTAGACCATTACAGGCACTTTTGAATGTCAAGAAAGAAAATGAAGCTACAGTCCCGGTCACAAGGCATAATAACTTGTGAAAGTACTGTAGTTGCCCATTCCAAAGCGTTGATCTCTATGGAGAAGAATGGGCAAGAAACTCCATGGGCACTCTTTTAAATTAAAATATTATTACAAAATCGTATTTACATCATTCATGGTGAGATTATACAAATATGTGAGAAAGACGTGCACAGTAAGAGCGACCACAGTAAATAAAAAGCAATTTCAATTAAAAATCTAAATAAATTAAAAATTAACCGTGGTAGCTAAGTTACATGCTAGGTTTAAAAGTAGAGAGTAATTGATCCTGTTAGGGCGCAGCAAAATGACTATCTATTATCACGTAGATTAGGAACTTTCTTTTTTAAGATGACGCCGCGTTTTCCTTTTCCAATATTCCTGAAAAGAAACCGAAACAAACTTTAAGGTCAGAGGAGCTCAGAGGTCTTTAAAGCCCACACATTATGGAGGAAACGTGTGAATCTAACAATGTAGGGCATCGCTTGGAAAAGATTTTTCAGGCAAGAGTTACAAGTATATCTAAGAATGAATAATATCAAAAGCAAACTTTTTACAACTAAAAAGGCTACTTTTTGATATTAAACATATTAATTTATGTGAGATACCATCATACCACGACTGAATATACGACAAGAATTTATCTAAACACGTAAATTGTTGTCGTATATTCATTTTCTATTGCTACTAAAAGTTATATTCAGAAGGGCAAGGGTAAAGAGGGTTTATTTTTTCACAGCTCCAAGGGACCACATACCTAAATAAATGGTTTTAATTTCAACTTTATACCTCCACACGTTCCCGAGATAAAGGGCCTTGACAAACTGACAGACAGACGGACAAAAAAGTCATACTATAAGGGATCCGTGTTTTCTTTTTGAGCTAAGGAACCCTAAAATGCGAAAATTTGTGAGGAGATGGATGGATACTTGTTACTCATTCACACAAAGCCAAATGAACTGATTTAGATGAAATTTGGCACACAGTTAATAAGCTGTATTAAGACATTTGAAACCTTTATACAACTTAACGAGCTCTATGTGGGCGAAGCCGTGGGCTTAAGCTACTTAGTTAATAAAAACCACGCAACAGATTACGGCTACAAATAGTCAATAATATTTTTATCCATACAGGCTAGTTTAAAAAATGTTAGTTGGAACGTTTTTACATCCCAATTAAATGACTAGAACCTATTTTGCCTGCGATTCTTTCCAGTAAATTTAAAAAAAGAATTTCCTGTGAATACGTTGTACAAAACATTATTAGTATATTAACTGCGCTTTGTAATCAATGATTTAACAAAGGAAAAGCATAACAAGTACCTATAAGCTTTATTAGAAAAAGAATACAATCAGCCCTTTATTGTTCATTTGGCATTTACCCTTGACCTCATTTGACCCACATGTTCCAATAGCCAATTAAAAATTCCAACAAGTCGTAATTCAGGTCATAGTTAAACTGAAATACAAGAATGAGCCAAACTTTAAACGACACTAGTCCCACAGCTACAAAGTTCTTTGTCTAAAATAAGGACATCAAATTAACAACAAGCTGAAGATTGGAATTGGTGATTTGAATTGTAACTTGACCTTTTATTTTGTATTATGATTATATTTGACGGCACGGTTGGCGCAGTGGCTGAGCGATCGACTGCTACGCTGCGTGTCGCGGGTTCGATCCCCGCACGTAACAAATATTTATATGGCCTACAGATAGTTGTTCCGGGTCTGACTGTTTGTGTATGTGAGTTTAAATGTTTGTAAACGCACCCACGATACAGGAGTAACTCCTAGAGTGGAGCAACGTTTAAAAAAAAACATCATCTACTTAGCCTTTTCCTAAAAACATAACCGGATGCAACTGAATACCGTTATTTTACATGAATTGAAAGCCTGACTAACCTCCCCAACCCAGTTAGCTCGGGTTAATACCATACCTTTAGTACTGGTTGTTAGACCTTCGGAACAAAAACTATATATACGCAACAACTGTCAAATACCTACAAAAGACAGCTAAGGACCAACGGCTTAACGTGCTTTTCGAGGATCGGAGTAAACTCGGTATGTAGTGTGTGGTCACCCACCCCGGACCAACCTAGACGAGCGCGGCTTAACCTAAACATTGACCCAAATAGCGGTTATTATTTAGCCGCGAATTCCTCCGATTATTTCCTCAACTTATCGTTAAAATACTCAAATATCAATATAACTCCTTATATGAAAGTTTATCCTTAATTGAATATGGCCAATCACATTACAAAACTATTAACCTATAAATATAACATTACCCCTGAGTATTCTTGAGTTGGAGAAGATGGATAGAGGTTCCTTCTCCTCAAACTAAATCTTACTAAATAGGACACATAGTACACCCACATACCGACAGTTATCTTAACCGACTTAAAAAAGGAGGTTCTCAATTCGTAGCAATCTTTTTATGTACGTTCCCTGATTACCCAAAGAGACCTGAACTGATTCGGAAAATTCTTTTTTTGTTTGAAATGGAAAATGTACTTCACATTTGGTCCCATGATCATCAGGTCAACAAAGATCATGGGATCCTGTAGATATCAGGGGATCACTTAATAAATATAAAATACAGGCATTCTAGAAGCCATTATTCCTTTATTTTATACACTTTGACATTTAATGATTTGAAATTAATATTTTCTTTGTTAAATATTTTATTATTTTTTATTTAATTTTAGATTTTTTATCATTATTTTAATTTGTGACTTTAAATGATTTCAATAATAATAATGCTTGCACTGATTGGACAGGTCCACTCAATCTGTGTGGTGCTTTCTTAAAAAAGACTTATCTGCTTAGTCCTCAAAAGAGACTATGACCTCTGAGTTTGTTTCGGCTGTTTCTTCTCAGAGTACGAAATTTTTAAAAAATACGTGTAAAAGTGTTTGTAAAAACCTACTTGCAAAATAAACATCATTTAAACCATTTATTAAAGTTACTCGTGCATTAGTGTTGAGCAACTCAAAATAGAAAAATAAAAAAAACTTTTTTAGAAGTAAGGCGTACCTTACATATAGTGTTAAGTTCTCACACAGATAACATTAAATAACAAACAATATTGGCATGGGAGTCAATGAGGTAAGTAAGAGGAGCTAATGGAACACATCTCGGTTTGCTCAGTCCAGCACTACACGTAACACAATATGGACCCTCACCGTATACGGGTCAAGTGGCCACTGATGATGTCAGGATACGGCCATTAATGCTCCACAGCTAAATCGTTCCGCTTTATATTTAATTTAAATCTTGCGAATGGCGTATTTTTAATTAATCTGTTTGTAATACAATTGATGAGGCATACCAGAGTATTCCGTAGTTGTTTTAAATCTTTTCCGGATTTTATGTTAATTATTAAACCGATGTGAGTTTTGTTAACTGATTGCTTCTCGTTTTTTTTTGTCTACCTACATATGTTAAGTCATAATGTTGTAACAATGTTGTTACAATAGATTTTATTAAAATGATAAACAAGATTTTTCTTTAAAATAATGATAACTCATAATATGAATGAATTTTAATTAAACAATTTTCAACTTGATATAAGCTTGTTAGTCCTTAGGTAAAACATGTTTAAACAGAATAGTATGGCACTGAAGATGGTCCTATAATAGCCTTGGCATCACATCACCACACTCCTAGCGCCCAGCTACCTCAGGCACGGTGTCAACCTATATTAGTTCCAAGCAGATTCTAGGTTCCATTATACCTTTTAAGTCAAAATTCCTCGAATGTATCGATAAACCTACTACTACTTGGTAAAGGTAAGCTACTAGCAGTAGCTAGTAGTAGTAGCCAAAACCGGTATATTCCGCATAAGTTGCCACGCCATTATCCAGTAATAGAATAAATAATGTCAACATCAGGTCAGATTTCCATGGCCGGGAGTCGTCATGCGGTGCTGACGCCCGGGGCGTCTTCCCTAAAGGAGCTGAGGTGACCTATACCTACAATACACCAGGTATGTTTCAGTTCAATATATTTGGGGGTGCGTTTAATGCCATCAAACGGGCATAATTCTAGACTACAAGCAACTGAAAAATTCAAACCAGAGATAGATAATTTCACGAAAACGTTTATTTATATATCTGTTTCCATTTAATCATTTCACGGCAATAGGATTCCAAAGGAAGCGAAGCATCAGTGTTGAGGGCTATATTCTAAGATAAGATAAGATAAGATAAGATATTTTTATTTGCTTAAACATGTGTACACATACATGAAATAGTACAAAAAAAAAACATGCATGCAGGATAACAAAAAAAAAACGGTCCGGACATGTTTGCCACATCATATGGCGTGCAAATATTATGTTTATGTTAAAGAAAATATATTAAAATTTAACTAATTACCATCCTTACAAAATATTTGACAGGAACATATTAAAATATCTCTCCCTACCTTTTGAAACGATAACTTTTCACACTTTGGCGTTAGTTTGTCCTTAAATATTACATTTAATTATTAGTAACTTTGAGTAAAAGCAAGCTTCCGATCTTAATATTCATTAAATTTTTCGTCGCAGTGTCGACAGTGCATTTCTCCAATTCTTACCTTTGCAAGATGAGTCCTGATGAAAATTTAATTTCGCTGCAATCAAGGTTTGGCTCCTTTACAAAGGATACATTTTAATGCAGAGAGTCCTGAGCTCTTTTTCAGGATTCCGAACCCAAAGGGTAAAACGGGACCCTATTATTAAGACTCTGCTGCCCGTCCGTCTGTCCGTCCGTCACCAGGCTGTATCTAATGAGCCGTAATAGTAAAATTTCAACTCGTCTACAGTTGAAATTTTCACGGATGATGTATTGCTATTGCCGCCATAACAACAAATACTAAAAACAGAATAAAATAAATATTTAACGGGCCGTTTCTATAAATAATGGTAGGGAAAACATCGTGCGCGAATCTGCCTCGCACTTGACCGGTTTCTATATTTATTTTGTAAGAATATAAACTAAAAGTGTGGTTGTTATAGCGGTTTGTCAGACACAAAGAAATTACACTAATAATTAAGACGAACGTTTGTATGTGCGTATGTTTGTTACTTCATTACGCTCAAATTTCAGTAGGTACCGATTTGGATGAAATTTGGTATGTATAAAGCTTATACCCTGGATTAACATATAAGCTAGCATGTTATCCCGGGCTACACGGGAGAACGGGCTTTACTAGTAAAAAATAAAATTAAAAAATACAGTATTACGAAGAGAAAGTGTAACTAAATTATTCAAGTCCTATAGTTACATGCTCTTCGATCCAATCGGCACTTAAAATGCGTATACATAATCAAGAAAAACATGTGTGTGCCTATTTAGGGAAACATCGTAAGCAAAGGAGAATGGCATATCTGGATATTGGTTATCTAATTAAAATTATTAAGTACCTACGCTACGAACACTACTTAAAGTTGCAGTCTCTGACTTTCAGATTCATCATCATCAATCTACCCTTTCTCAATCATGTTCGCATTGGCTTCCTAGTCTAACGGGATGCAACTGAGTAGTATTTTACATGGAGCGACTGCCTATCTGACTTTTACTACACATCTTACACGTCCTTGGTAAGACTGGTAGTTAAGCTTCAGTAACTACGGTCAAATCAACAGTTTACTTGCGTTTTCAGACACTTTTTTTTGCGGATGGGAAATCAAATCCCACCAATGTTCCTTCTTTTGCCTTTTATGTTCCGGAGTAAATTTTTCAGACACTTGGCCTTCAGATTATTGCTCTTATTTAAACGGAAGCTCGTACAAGTCACGCCCATTAATCACTTACGAAGTCAACAGTAGTTCCCTTGTCTCGCCCTCAGCCACGCGGAAGAATTCCCAACGTCTTGAGGTCTAGAACTGTTGTTCGTGACGTTTGACCTCATTTAATACATTATGCAATACAATCTCGTACATGCTACTTAGTTACTTCGTCGTGGCTAAAGATATCTTCTATACTTTAATAATAATCCTACAAATATTGTAAATGCGAATGTTTGTGAGGATGGATGTATGGATCTTTGTCACGTCAAAACAGCTTAACGGATCTTGATGAAATTTGGCACAGAGGTAGGTTATAGTCTGGAATAACACATAGGATAAAATATTTTTTTCGATATCACGCGGGCGCTAGCTAGTAGAAAAACTTGTTTATATTGAATACGCTTCAAAACTACTAGACCGATTATAACCATGTTTTCACTAATAGGAAGCTAAATTATCAGGAAGTAATATAGGCTATACAACATCACGCTACTACTCACGGGAGCAGGGCAGTAACTAAAGACGCGGCGCAAGACAGCTAGTTATTTATAAGCAAGAACTGTTTTGTCAAAACTTTTGTTGGCTCAGACATACTTAATTTAGTGTGACATACAAGATAACATAGCATCACGTTTAATCAAGAATCCCAAAAAAAAAGATAGACATTTTATTTTTCTGAATTTTTATTGATAGGTACCGCAATATTAAACGTTAAAATCCAGAATTAACGCAGTACAAAGAACAGTCATACCTGATGAATTTTTAAAAAACATGCTTAATTAAACTTTAAATAGAGAGATAGAGATATATCTATTTACTCAAACATTTATGTGTTTACACACATAAAGAAAACTGTAGGTATGTATGATGATATATCTATTTACTCAAACATTTATGTGTTTACACACATAAAGAAAACTGTAGGTATGTATGATGATATAAAAATAATAGAAATGGTGAAGACATGTTTGTTGGCGTACAAATGTTTTAAATGTTAAAATTGTGTCGTCATTAAATAATCACATACCAATATAATTAATTTTAAGTGAAATTAGGAAAATATTAGAAATGTACATTTACATGGCAAAAAAAATATCAGTGAGTTTAGTAATAATGTCAAAATTATAAAAGTTAAATAAAGTACATAATAATATGTCAATTGTCTATGTCACAGTAAATGGTTTTGTCAGAAATTCATTAATGTTATTATAATAATATGCTTTGTCAGTTAGGAACGATTAAATTTTTTTCTTCAAATGTACATTATTAAGCTCTCTCCAACGTTTTGGTAACTTACTATAATATAATGGGAGCCATGCAAAAATCTATTAAGTCTTTTCTATCCATGTATTATTAAAATAATAATAACTGGAATATTTGTAATTATGATGGTAATTTATCGAGACATGAGTAGGTAGACACCTTTTTTTGCAGAGGGAAATCATCAAATAACGAATTTTGACAACACGGTTGGTGCAGTGGGTGAGCGATCGACTGCTGCGCTGCGTGTGGCGGGTTCAATCCCCGCACGGAACAAATATTTGTATGGCCTACAGATAGTTGTTCCAGGTCTAGCTGTTTGTGTATGTGTGTTAAAATGTTTGTAAACGCACACACGACACAGTAATAAAAAAAACTTCCCTCGCTCTGGCCGGAGAGGGTCGCAGTCAGTAAAAGTCTCACACTCCCCGTGTGAGACTTTTACTGGCTTATATCCAACCATGTTGTTGTAACATAACTAATAGAATTACTCTACTGGACATGATGGGTTCACAAAATAGCTTTTTGGAAGATACCCTAAGTGACAGCACATCGACCCAATAAAAGAACTTTCTAGATTCATTTATAATGTTATTAAGAACGTCCAGAATTCCAGACAAAATAAAAACTTACCCTAAAACTTTACGCAAACGAATAACGATGATTAGTTTCACAACTTCTATTAAGTAGGTAGGCACCAATTACAAAGTATTTTAGCAGGCATATTTTTAATTGAATGAAGTAAAAACTTTTTCACTTTCATAAAAATTATTATGTCCGACTCGGTCCTGGATATGAAATTAAAAACATGAAGCGTTGCTGGCAGCCGGTAACCTTTGCGTAAAACATAAAAGTTAAACGAGGGAAACACGACAGTTTGACGTACCTACATAAATAGAAATATGTTGGTATAAAAGTGTCAGCTTGAGACTATTCATGCTTACCTTGTGGAAGTTTTTCTACGTGCCGACATTAGATATGAAAAATTGTTATTTCAGCATCGTTCCAAAAAAAAGGAAGTGTGTTTTAGGCCCTACATAGTACCCACTAGCTGTCTTGTAATATATACATACATACATAATATTACTTAGGGAGTCCATATTAATTGTCCTCTGGCTTTTTTATTAAGTTGTCTAATCTGAGATTTGAATGGTACCTCAGTAGAACATTTTTTTTCACATACTGCAAGTTAACCAACCTTATAGCTAGAAATAACATTATTTATTTATTTATTTATTTATTTAAACTTCATGTACAATAGTGGTACATAGGCGGACTTAATGCCATAAGGCATTCTCTACCAGTCAACCTTTGGGTAAAATACGACAACATTGTGATAGGGTACAAAAAATATATAAAATATATAATAAATATATATCTAAAACTATTTGTTAACGAAAAAAGTATATTTTTATACGGATACTAATACACATATACATATCAAATAAACTAATAAATACATTTAAAAAATAAATAAAAACGAGAACTTTAACAGTAATTACAATGACTTTTAATTGGTAGACGGACCTAAATAGTGGTTACGAACTTTTCTTTTAAAAATAAATTTACTTTCAGCTTTTTTAATGCCAAAGGGTAGCGCGTTCCAAAGCTTTATTGTTGAAATAACGTATGATTTGGACATAAAACCGGTGCGGTGTAAAGGGATTTGGAGGAGTAGATTTTCGGAAGCACGAAGGTTACGACTGTGAGAACTGCCCAACACATTAAAATAAGTTTTTAAATAGTCAGGAGCATACGGATCATTCATGATAGAGTACAGCATACAGAGAGATCTGAGGGACCTCCTGAGTCGTATAGGCAGCCATTTAAGCTGAGTACGGAAGGAAGAGATGTGATCATATTTACGAAGGCCAAACACAAAGCGAATGCAATTATTAAGAAGACGATCCAATTTATTGAGAAGTTCCTGGGATAGATCAGAATAACAAACATCAGCATAGTCGATAATGGGAAGCACAAGAGACTGTACCAAAATGAGTTTAGTGCTAGATGGGAGAAAGTGCTTGAATCTATAGAGAGACCGCAGCGAGAAAGTGACTTTCTGGCTTACTTGAGCCACGTGCTTATTCCAGCTGCAACAGTCGTCAATGTATAACCCCAAGTCTTTTACGTGAGGCGAGAAAGAAATTATTGAATTTTGATACATTAGTGGTGCAAGTTGACTAATGTTCACATTTCTCAAATAGTGCGAGCTACCAATGAGGATGGCCTGACATTTCCCTACGTTAACAGAAACCCCAAATTTACCAGACCATTCCTCAATAGTTCGGAGATCAGCATTAAGGGATGATATGCATTCATCAAGGTTCGCAATATCTGATTGAGCGTATAGTTGCAAGTCATCAGCGTACAAATGGTAAGAACATTTGAGGATAGCAGTAATGGAGTTAATAAATAAAGAAAATAAGAGAGGAGAGAGTATACCGCCTTGTGGAACACCAGTCATCAGGTCGCACCAATCAGAGTAATCCTGATCAACACGCACCGCCTGCCGGCGACCACGAAGATAAGAAGTAAACCAATCACGTGACAAAGAAGACAACCCAATTTGAGACAGTATGGCCAGGAGAATGTCGTGATCAACGGTGTTAAAAGCATTGGAAAAATCTATTAAAACTAACACCGTTAACCTAGAATTCTCCAAGCCATCTCGAATATCTTCTGTAACTTTAAGCAAAGCCGTGGCTGTGCTGTGGCCAGGTCGAAAACCGGATATTATTGTATGCGGCCAGTATTAAGTAGACTATATCTATGGCACAACAACGATGAAAACCTCATTCACAGCCGTTCAATGAAACATTTGTTTGCAACACAGATAACACAACGTGTTGGAATGAGCTACAAAACGATAGGTACCTATATAGTGATGGCATTATAAATCAATTATGTATACATTCCACTCATTTGCTTTAGAAAAGCAACTATATTAAAAAATACCACTCTAATTTTTAAATTAATTAAAAAAAATAAAATTGTTGACGGCGTGGTTGGCGCAGCGGCAGAGCGATCGACTACTGTGCAAATATATGTATGACCTACAGATATTTGTTTCGGGTCTGGCTGTTTGTGTATGTGAGTTTAAATGTGTGTAAACGCACCCATGATACAGGAGAAATTCCTAGTGTGGGGCAACGTTTTTTTATTAAAAAAAAATATATTATAAATTAATTTAATTTGACCGTCTAAAAGAAAAGCTTGGTTTTGGTCTTGGATTCGATTCCCAGGTCAGTCTAAGTGTTGTGTAGGTTATTGTTATACACGAAAAAGATGAAAGAATCGATTTTACCTTACCTGAGCCTAAATCACCCGTTGCCCCCGTTGTGTCTGTAAGGAGCGCTCAAACCTCTACTTTTAGAATTATGGTCAAAAGGCACTACCTCTCTCCTTAAACAACAATATTAAATATTTCTTTGCTCTTCATGAGTATTATTAAATATGTATATTACATGTATTTATACATATTTCATGTTTGTTTTTTTTGTTTTTTTTCCTGAAATGTAGCTATTTGTTTTGAAATATGATACACCACAGACTACCTACAGTACTGTCTCCATCCAAAGGTTGTCTTGAAAAGATCGCACCCTATTTATAAGTTGGCCACTGTTATTCTTGTTATACCATACAAATTAAGAATATTCTTTATTATGGACACAATACAAATTTATTGTTAACAAGAGTTATTCTTGTTATTTGTATGGTGTGCATAATAAAGAATATTCTATCTATCTACCACTTTTCGGTAGATGGCAATGAGCTCGACCCTATTGCATGGGACATATCTTAGCTGGCGAAATATTGATGTATTATTATGTAAGAAAACCAATTCACGATTTTTAATGTTTATTTAATTTAATTTTTTCACATAACATAACAAAACATAAAGAATAATAAAAATAATATCTTCATCTAAAATTATGCGAAGCTGTATCGCACCCTCGTCCTGCACTGTACAGAATGACGCTATCTAAAACGCTGAAATACGTTACGGAATCGCATTTACATATCGTTTTATTTTAATCTGTATACACAAAACCATTTTATCTTTATGCGTTAAAAAAATCAAACCTTGCCTAAAAATATACTCTTTATTTGTTACATACTTTTAAGCTTTAGATTTTCCAAAAAATGCTAAAATATTAAGTAATTAAGACACCACTTTAAAATTTAATCTACAATCTATTTTAACTAAGAGTTTTTTTGGAATAATTGTTGAAGCAGCGATCAAAACCAGATTTTTCAGGTTAAACACCAGGTGGTCGGACTGAAAAAAGCTTAGATCGTTATTCAGTAATGGCCTAGGTCGAGTCGGTGAGACGGCTACAGTGACCTCAAAGAAGACACGTATATATTCATCAAAACTTGATCCCAGAACATTGCTTCATCTACGACGTCTTGCAGCCGAGGTAGGTGTCATCAGAATCATATTTATATGCATACGAGAGGCGGCAAATACTCATTGCTAATATCCCTGTCGTTTGGCCGATTTTGGTGTAATGTGCGGATCTTATTGCCTCGGCATCTGTGCTTTCCTCATTTATACTATAATTTGCGTCGAGTTGGGAAACACATCACACTAATAGCCCATATTTTATTAAGGATATTACATAAATTTTATTTAGGTTTGCGTCAAATTAATTTATAGGTCGTTATTTTAACGCTGTGTAGACGATGTTAAAATTCCTTAACTGTGTTAGATGCAAACGTGAAGACGATGCATAAAAATATATACTGAATAAAATATATCCAAAGATATTCTCACAGTGAATCACACATAACACAACCGTTGTATATCACCGTTGTCTTCGTCAGTCATAGAAAAAAAGCAAGACAAAGAACGTGCCTACACAGATACCTAAATGTCATTTGATAGAGGTACAACTGGGAACATCGTTACTATAAAATTCTGAGAGCAAATATCACCGAGGCTGGATAGAATATTTTCTTTGTTACTTTAGTCTATAGTAAAAAAAACAATTGGAGGAAAAAACAAAAGTAGCTCGTTCACAAAATAAAGGATAGTCGGTTGAAAGCGCCGCGAGAGTGTACACACCTCTCGGGTACTTCCTCATCTAAATAAAAGGTGGTGTGGAAACAGTTATCCTGAATACGAAGCTCTTTTTGACCGCAACCGAAAACAAATAAATCAGTGTGGTTTATTTTGCCAGTCGCGTGTCCAATTTGTTTTTCGTGAACTAATTCGATAACATTTTACGCGGAATGAGTTACCAATACCGCAGTATTTTCGAGACCGCAATATTTTGATGAAAAATATTATATTCTGTTTTTCAAAATTAAATCAAAAACAAATGCGTAACATAAAATGTACACAGTCCCGTTTACGTTGCCTATATAATTTTAGGTGACCGCAATTTAAAGTTTTAATGAGTTAGTTACCCTTAACGCGAAGACGGGGTACTGTCGGCATATTAATCATGTTTATTTGGAAACATGTTAGGGACAATGTAATACTCTCTCCAGTGTTGTATTAAACAGACCGTAAAAATAATTACTTTACCTCTTTACATAAAAAATATAAAAGATAGAGTTTATGAAACCATTTATAGTGAAGAAGCTGTTATACCAATATTACAATTATTTGTATATGCAAGTTTGAAAATACAAGGTCGTGTCGTAAAATTAAATTAATTTATTCCTTATTTATTCTTTTTAAGGATCTGTACCACAACTGAAAAAAAACGAATCCCTTATAGTATCACTTTGCTGTCCTTCTGTCTGTCTGTCTATCAATACCCTTTATCTCGGGAACGCGTTAAGATATCAAGTTGCTATTAAAAACCTATACTCAAGTTTCTGGTTTCTTAGATATGTGTAAAAATCATATCCCTAAGCCTACGCAGTCAAAAGAAATAACAGTTTATATCGCAAGTTTGTGTGTGCATATTGATATTCTGCTGCTAAGCACAGATCAATAAACCAATTTAATTATTATCAAAATATTACCTAGAACTCTACCTACCTTGGGTCTTTATTTATAAAGTGGTGTAGATAACAAACGCACATTTATAGCTTCTGTACCACCCGAGGGTAGTATATCCTTCAATGTTCATCCAACGTGACGTTCGATGCCCGGGCCCTCGTATTTTAACTATCCCTAAGGACAAGAACATCAAAGTTGAAACTAACGGCAAAAATTCGTTACAGGAACTTTGGAAAAACTAAAAGCAAAAGTAGTGCGTACCAATTTTTTTTATTCCATAGAAATAAATGAGAAATAGACAAAAAATAGACTACTACACGGACTCGAAAAATTCCCTATGATCTTTTAACAGTGGGGTATAAATATTTAAGAGGTATCGCGTGGGAGCTGCGGTATTAAACCGGGTATGACATCAAAATCAAGGATGACAAGTGTTTGCCATGAAACGGCATTACATATGACATTGTTGCTGAAAAGATACTGAAGTTTTATTTTTACCCTGTATGTAAAAAAAACTACTGATCTATTCTAGTCTATCCTTACTAATATTATAAAAGCGAAAGTGAGTTTGTTTGTTACGTCTTAACGCCTAAATGGCCCAACCGATTTTGATGAATTTTGGTACAGAGATAGTTGGGACCCTGGAGACAGACATAGGCTATTTAAAAAAAAAGTGAGTAAAGGCGGAGAAAGAGGGAAGAAAAGTATTTTGATCATCACGCGGGTTTAAGTTAGTTAGCGTTAGCCCAAAGTAACTATGCCTCGCGGACGAAGTCGCGGGCGGAAGCTAGTATCATCATATATTCATTTCCCTATTTAATTGAAAATCCTAATAGTAAAATAGTTCAATTAACTTAATCTGTACTGTTATTTATTTTTCCAAAAACGATATTAATATAAATAATAAATTATCCTTGGAGAAATTGCTTAAGCCTCTTTAATTAGTTAATGACATGAGCTCAAATGCTCAAGTTATAATCAATACGTGAGAATTTTCTCGAGCATTGAAAAATGGAAAATTGTTGATAGCCTTGAAGAAAATTTATTCCATTACAAAGACACATTATTTCATCACGTTCCTGAAAAAGATTACATAGATTTACGCTAGGAAAAAAGTATATTTGCTGCTCTAAATTATTTACTATGTAATGAATTTGCAGAAAATAGTCGTGTAAGCGTGAACGAAGGCGTCTTTAAGTTTTGCTTTTACTTTTTATTTCATTATACGCGTTTACACGATCCTTTATTCAATTTAGCTCAGAAAATGAAGTTAATTTGCTATTTTGCGTGAGCGATGACGTCATTAGCGCAAACAATAAATTATTTACGCCATTACACGAGTCAGGGGGCTGAGCTCTTTAGTAAATACAATAACAAACATGGAGGATGTAACTGGTGAAGTTTTGTTTCTCGACTCAGTGGCCATCCCTTAGCTAACTGAATAACAGCAATAAGAGACAGGCTGCTCCGCTGAAAGAGGAACTAAGTATACAACAATCTAATAAGAAATCGGCGATAAGGAAAACGTTTCATTGACAAAGAATAAATAGACTGCTCAGTTCTTTTGCCGTGATAAACATATTACCAACGTTAGGAACCTAATAGACGAACGTAACCTAAATGTGACATTTATTTTATTGTACATGTCACAATAATGTTACATTACGTTTTCTCGGTTTTATTAACAATCTTTATTAGTGCTAGCTTGGGTCTACATGATTTATGTTACCATTCTAGAATAAGGAGGCCTTGATTATGAGACAGTTGTAAGAATGATTACAATTTAACCGTAATATGTAAAAATAACAATATAATAAATTATTGGTTTGTATGGAGTTGGGCGTTGATAGCTGCGTCGCAGTATTAAACTTTTGTATCTATCATCGTTTTTATTGTAAACCTAATTTGTTTACGCCTTTTTTATGTGGGAAGGCAGAAGCCACAGAATTTTGCCTCGTTCACTTTCATACACCTGGTCATATACATATACAAATCTATATTGTTCTCTATAGAAGTTAGCTACAAAAATGTACAGGTAAAGTGGCAACGATTATTGAAAACTGTGTTGTATGGCAATCAGTTGTTATGATATCGGCATGGGATGCGGAGGAATGAACATAAGATTAGGGCTATAGACCAAAGAAATAATCGACTGTTTGAAGAATGATGGCTAGAAAGGAGGTGATTGCTCAGATGACCAGTAATAAAGTAGTATGTGGTAGAAGCTATGATGGTGCAGATACAAAGAGAATGACAACAACGTAGATCTATTTATTTGAAATTTTCCTACATTAATTCATTGCAGCTTGGCGGAGCCGGGGCGGGTCGCTATTGCTATATATGTTAGGTACTGTATAAATTGTAGGTATCATATTTATACTTTTGCAAAGTCTATAACACTACCTGGCGCGCAAGGCTTCGCCCGCGAGATATCAAAAAAATATATCCTGTATGAATGTATGGATGTTTGTTACTCTTTCACGTCAAAACGGCTGAACGGATCGTGATAAAATTTGACACAGAGTTAAGTTAAAATCTGGAATAACACATAGGATTCTTTTTAAGCTATTGCATAGCTTCTATCGCGGGCATTGAGCGCGGGGACCGAATCCAGGAATTCCGTAACGAAAAAAAACCTGACGCTCCCCACTCCGACGGGCACGGAGGTGTGGCTTGAAGGCCGTGCATTGTCTAACGTCGTTTACACAACACGGTCAGTTATTTCAATCCCGATTCTAATGTTCTAATAGCGTGTTTGGTAGAGAACCGGATAGTCAATCGACATTACGCTGGATCAAACCCAAGGTCTTTGTTTTTCTTTTTGCGACTTCTTTTCATTGGAAGTACTTTTTAAATATTATATTTAGTTTTTTATTTTTTTTTATTTATTGTCTAAGTTGATAAAAAAATGTTTCTTTTTGCGACTTCTTTTCATTGGAAGTACTTTTTAAATATTTTATTTAGATTGTTTTTATTAATTGCATAAGTTGATAAAAAATGCTATGCAATAGCTTTACCGCGGCAGTCCCCGAGTGCCACACGTATTTTTTTCGATCATCGCGAAGCCGCGGGCGCCAGCTAGTCCTTACTATATCCTTACTATATATATAATATATAATAATATTATAAAAGCGAAAGTGAGTTTGTTTGTTTATTTGTTTGTTTGTTTGTTACCTCTTCACGCTTTAATGGCTAAACCGATTTTGATGAATTGGTACAGAGATAGTTGGAAACCAGGAGACGGACATAGGCTAACTTTTTTTTGAAAAAAGTGGGATGTGAGGGAGAAAAAGGGAAAAAAAGGGAAAACTTAGCGTTGCTATTACAAATCAATCAGGCGCAAGAGCAAAAACTGCAGGTCTGCTTGGTGTGTTATACCGAATTTAACGCGAGCGAAGCCGCGGGCGAAAGCTAGTGTTTTATAAAGGCGCCATAGCCTCTACAAAATACCAAATACATACGTGTTTTAATGCTTTTAGAATAAGATGTGAATGCCATTTATGTGTTTTGTTTATCTTAAAAATAAAGAAATTTCAAATCAAATCAATATAAGTTGTTAAATTACAAGATATCTCAACCAACTTCAGAAGATGCTAAAAAGTTATGTCATTTAATATCATCCATTCATCTATGACTTCCATCGTTATTATATAGAAAGCATAGTAATTATAATATAATCTATAAGTATAATAAATATACAGACAATACTGTGTATCAGTTTGGTGTAGTTTATGTAAGTTATTATAAGTTCAATATTGATAAATTTAGTGGTAATTCCATGTAAAATTAAAAGGCAGGATGGGGTTGGCAATATCTGTTTAGATAAAAACCTGAAAACAAAAACAAAGAGAAAAAAAGAATCAAATCAAATCAATACAAGCTGTAAAATACCAAGATATCTATACATAAGCAAAAACAATGCACCAAAAAGAAACATCAACTCGAAAGCAAGAACGCTCACTTTAAACATTTTCTTAAGTTAACCGCTGTTAATTTACACGGAAAATTAACCATTATTTTTAACAACGAAATATTTTCCTGCACTCGCGGTATTAATTGAACTTTACTTTGCGGGATAAGTAAAATCCAACCGTAAAATTATGAAGAGTTCTTTACTTAAGTAAAAGAGGTACTTGGCTTGACCATGGAATTTGTTGCCCAATGTTTTTTTATAGACATCTACGCTTTGGAATGGGTAACTACCATTCTCTTACGATTATTATACCTGTTGCTAGACTCTGTTTTCATCTTACTTCTATCTCTTACTTTAGACTACTTAAAAGTACCTGTAATTTATGTATTTGAGATAAATTCTTATTTTGAGACTCCATAGTGGTACCTACTAGCTTGTTTTGATCCTTTGAAACCCGAGGTTAGCTACACAAAACCCTGTAAGTACGGCCAATCGAATTCACCAATAAAATCTGGCCATTACACCACACTTTCCGACCGCCATTCTCTGGTTAATCGCGCAAACGAGCTTTGACAAGATTTATTTTGACTCCTTGTATTGCTAACAGGTTGACATTGCTAAGATTTCCTGTTCTATTTCCTACGGGGGAACTTAAGGTAAGTAGGTATCGAAGGGAAGAAAAATCGTCAATTAATGAGTTAAGGTGCATAGGATATAATTATTACATAACACAAAACATAAGAACACACCAACATCTCCACTTTTTTCAGATGGGAGAACATCAAATAACTTCTCCTGCTTTAGGCGGAGCGCAAGGGACTTTTACTGACTAAAACCCATTTTTATTCCTTCTTTTACTCTTTGTGTTCCAGGGCTGCGGTTTCTCTTTCGAACAACCCGCAACCCCGGCAGGCAATGGAGTGGCTGGCCTCTCTGCGCGCGTGGAACACGATCGCGCCGTCGACACAGCATGCGCCGTCAATAGTGTTAAAAAGAGCTGTATTTTATTGAACACCCATTTTTCCAAAGCATTTTTAAGCTCACCTATTACCGTCAACCTGTCACAAATCTACACTCCGTCTCGTCCGGTGAATTCCATCTTGTATTTATAAAACTAAGTTGTGTTTGTTACACCATTTATAACACATGAACGGCTGGACCGATTTTGGTGATTTTTGATTAGTCGCCGGCTCGATAAGCAGAATAACTATTTAAACGTTTAAAAAGATAAGGAAAAAGTACTGTAATATTCCTGATGAAAAACCCAATAACACTCAACAGTTTCGCTAAGAAGCTCGTTGCGTACAATGAATGAATATAATATTGCGCTTTTATTTCCTGGAGAGGTTACAGAGGTTTCAATACACCCACATTTTATCAATTATATTTTACTAGCTTTTGCCCGCGGCTTCGCTCGCGTTAAATTCGGTATAACACAGTACCTGCTACCTGCAGTTTTTGCCCAAAGGCCTTATTGATTTGTAATAGTTAGTTAGTAGATTTCCCTTTTCTTCCCCCTTTCTCCCTCACATCCCACTTTTTTTTAAATTAGCCTATGTCTGTCTCCTGGTTCCCAACTATCTCTGTACCAAAATTCATCAAAACCGGTTTAGCCATTAAAGCGTGAAGAGATAACAAACAAAAGCGAAATTGAGTTTGAGTGTTACAAACTCACTTTCGCTTTTATAATATTAGTAAGGATGGTTTCGCCATATACCCACTAGAGGGCGATCCAGAGGCTCGTAAAAGACCCTTTTATTTAATTATATTTCTGTCTACTTTAAAAGTCATGAAAAACGTATAAAAACGCCTTCAGTTACACTTTAAACCCAACAAAAACCATTTCACATCTGTACAATCACCAACAAAAAGTCAACCGCTCACGTCAAAAGAAAAACAATTTCAACGAACGTCTTAATCGAATCTATACTGAATCTCGTTTACGATGTACAAAATCGTCTTTTTTCCGTTCTTTATAGCAAAGCAGTTTAGTGATTTAATAGAATTAAAGGCGTACTGTTCTCGTAAGTACGTCAGTACAAAACCCAATCAGGGTGGCTGTTTCTGAGCGCGCTTGATTTGGTTATTGTCGACAATGGGTTTACAGCCAACGAACGACTGCAGTAACATCGTTAGCGATAAAAGTCGTTTGTCAAATAAAACTGTATCGCTTTTAATTTTGTTCGTGATAGTATTATTTGCGTTCAATGGTGGGTATAGAAACTGTTCTGTTGGTATTCTGTTGTAGTACCAGCAGAACTGCACGAGTTATTGTAAAAAAAAAATACTTCGGAAAAAAATACTACCTGTTTTTTTATTTGCGGTTGGGCAATCATCAAATAACTTACCCCGCTTTTGGCGAAGCGGAAAGGATTGTCAAACTTGTACTGACTAAAACCCACCCAAGTTCCTTCTATTGCCCTTTATCTCCCGGGGCTATGGTATCTCTTTTGAACAACCCACAACCCCTGTAAGACATGTATTATCTCAATTCACTGTAAAAGACATTACATACACGACGACGCAGTGGCTGAACGATTGGCTATTGCGCTGCGTGTCGCTGGTTCGATATCCCACGCAGAACAAATATTTGTAAGGCGTACTGATAGTTGTTCAGAATCAGGCTGTTTGTGTATATTAGTTTAAAAGTTTATTAACGTACCCACAAAACAGTAAAATTTTGTTAGTAGGACTTTTTAAAATAAACCCTTGCCTTGGTTTTATTTTTAAAAAAGTCACTGTCAATTTGGTTATATTGTAAACAAAAGAAGAGCAAGCTACAAATACCAAATTGGTAATATGACCAAACAAAGTATTCACCTTCTTCTTTTCTTAAAAACCACCCTTCACTTACTTCTTAACTTTATCAAGTAACATGTATGCAACATTAGACTTCGGCAACTCAAAGATATCGTGAGCTTCGTATGCATGGCTTAGAACAATATGGTCAATTTTGGTCGTTTATTATGCCAGGCTGTGTAAACTGTGTTCTACATGGAAACTCTTTTACTTGTTAGAGATAACACAACTGCAGTAACACACACAAGTACACTTTGATTCATAATTAGCTATTCGTAGAGGTGCATACTGTTCAAATGTGATTTTGCAACTTCACAAATTGAATACCTAATTGAACCATTCATACAAACTGTACTCTGAATAGTACAAATTAAAACTATTTTGGTGAAATATTTTGTTTCAAATGACGTCAATGACGTAACGAAACGCCTTTGTTCCTGCCCCTTCCTTCTCCCCGCCATTAATTACCCTTTTCCAACCACAAACAAAATAGAGTCAATATGGGTAAAATACCTAACTTATTATTCTAAAAAAAGTTCCTCAAGATGAATAAAAATGCTAAAGTGACTCAATGTTGCTGAGCGATTGGCTGCTACGCTAGGTGCTGGCCGGTATAGGGCTTCCAATCCCGCAGCCTGAATTCATTCTCAGTATTAACAGAATTTTCAATCCATATTGAAATTATTCATATTAATATAAGGCAAATAAAACAATGAATGAATCAACTCCACATTTATTTACATATATTACTATTAATATGAGATCAATCAAATAACACCGTATATTTGCAACAAAAAAAAGAATTAATTAATCATCTAACTACACATTTATTAAAGTATTACTACCTATTAGTATGAAATCAATCAAATTACAACGTTTTTTCTTCACAAAAAAACAGTAACAAATCCTTACTAATATTATAAAAGCGAAAGTGAGTTTGTTTGTTTGTTTGTTACCTCTTCACGCTTTAATGGCTAAACCGATTTTGATGAATTTTGGTACAGAGATAGTTGGGAACCAGGAGACGGACATAGGCTATTTTTTATTTAAAAAAAGTGGGATATGAGGGAGAACGAGGGAAGAAAAGGGAAAACTTAACGTTGCTATTACAAATCAATCAGGCGCAAGAGCAAAAACTGCAGGTCTGCTTGGTGTGTTATACCGAATTTAACGCGAGCGAAGCCGCGGGCGAAAGCTAGTACTGTATAAATACAAAACAAATCTTCTTCAAAAGATACCCAAAGAAAAAAAAACAATAAAAACACATTTTAAACTGATAATTTATTAATTAATTGTGAAATGTTTCCGAAGGAAACACAACATGTC
Organism: Ochropleura plecta; assembly: GCA_905475445.1. NCBI lineage: Eukaryota > Metazoa > Arthropoda > Insecta > Lepidoptera > Noctuidae > Ochropleura > Ochropleura plecta. The sequence continues at coordinate 9,795,687 of FR997731.1, read as the reverse complement.
CAAACCGTCGTTTGCCAAACTACTGCGTATTTTAGACGCAATGCTGGCTACAGCAGCAGAAAATACCGTTTTTGCTTCCACACTAGTGGGCGGTATTCCTTTTAAGGATTTGCAAGTGAATGAAAGACATTTTCATGTCGCATGCACGTTTTTTTCAGTCCCGCAAATCCCGCGGATCCCGCAATACCGAGATTTCTGTATTGCGGGATCCCGGATTGGGAGCCCTAGGCAGGCTGGATTTCCGCTTGGAAATCTTTAAATGACCTACAGGTAATTGTTCTGGGTCTGGTTGTTCCGTATATGAGTTTACATGTTTTTAAACGCACCCACGGTATAGGAAAACCCTTGAACAGAAAAGTAAAAAGAAACCGATATATAATCAAGTCAAAGAACGTTAAAATTAGCACTAGCAGACCATAGATAGACGAATGAGTTGTATAAAGGTCATAAGTTGGAATCATACCCACTTTCATTTATCTCATCACTGCTCTTTTAAAGTTGAAAGAAAACATCGTGATGCCAGTGTCCGGCATCCTACTTAATGAGTATGAGTAGAACAACTATTTTTTAGTGGCTTTGGCACAGTGGTGTGGAATCAGTCTAAAATAGACTGATTCCTGAGACCTATGCTTAATCAGGAAACTGGAGCATAAATAGAATATCATACTATGCTTCAGACTTTTAACTATCACACACGTGCAAATATTGCAATTTCATAATATAATATATTGACCAGTCTTGCAATTATTTTAATGGTTATTAGGTTAATTGCAAGACTTTGGCCAATTTCTTTTAAGTCAACATTAAAATGGCCGACATTTAGGAAATAAAATAATTCGCTTTCCGTTTCATTTATATTAACATTTTTCTTTGGCCCTTTTCTGACAAGAAGTTTCTCAACTTAATTATGAACCTTTTAAGACTTTATTTATATCAATCAGTAAAAAGTTTTTTTTTCTTTTTTGATGATTAATTTTATTTTAAAGAACCTCTTGTTTTTAATATACGGTACCGGATGGGCCACAAATTTTCACTAATAGAATTTTGTATCACTTTGCATTTTCGGAGATGGTTTTTTATAAAGTCATTTAAATTAATGTAGAAAAAGCAAATGTTTTTTGTAATATCAAAATTATGTATGAAAAAAAATATGTTGATGGATGGAGAGGGAGAGGAAGACCAAACAAAAGATGGATGGACTGTGAAAGGAATGATATGATGAAAAATCAGTTAATGATGCCGTGACGTATGACAGAGGAGAATGGAAGAAGAAAACGTGTTGCGCCGACTCCAAATAAGGGCAGGAAAATGATAAATGATGTACGAAAAAAATATGTAGTTCTACTTAGGTGAGTCTATAACTATATAAAAATTAAATTCAAATGTAATTTTATTAGGACATAAATAAATTGCACATGATAGAAAACAAAACACTCTAAAAGCACTTTCAGACGTGTTCTTATTCACTGCAGATTTAAAGTATAAAGATACATCGCTACTTTGTAATTGTACACAAACTACCACTAAGTACTTCTTAATTAAAAAGCTTTCGTTGCTTGCCCCCTTTGTGCAGTCCGGGAATGCATTGTTTAGCGGATTGACTACCAACTAAATTGTACGTTTACTCAAATCAGAACTGTATTTCTGTAGAAGACTTAAAATGTGTAAGGCGTGGTTTCTACATATGTCAGGTAAAGATCAGTCTAGCAAAAATATATATTATTGACTGATCACTCATATCTCTTAAATTAGAGTTTGAGTTTTTGAGTTTAAATGTCTGTAAACACACCCACGATACAGGAGAAATTTCTAGCGTGGGGCAACCCAATTTCTCAATCTTCATTCGAATTTCGCCTGTATCGGTTTTTTTTAAGAAAGAAAAGAATGTATTTGGTTTTAAAGCTGCATTTCTTCTCTTATCAGTTATCATAAATGCGTACTTGATGATACTGGATTTGTAAGTATGTAATAAATTGTAGCATACTGTAGCAGAATCACCCAAACTAAAATATTTTGATGGCTAAAATTAAACCCTATCCAGAGAAAGGTATAAAAAAAATTCAAGCTCACTGCGCTTGTAGTTTAAGGTTAGAAACAACTAGAGTTGTATCTAACGTTCTCGGTGATCACGACACTCGTAGGATGTTTGCACTTTCTTTTGAATTTTAATATTATCTAAAAGTCTAAACTGTCCAAAACAGGCTGCCAAATCATTTTCGAGGTCGCTCTTACTTCCTCTAGGTTTTCGAGTTTTCTTACCTACTATCAGAAAAATAAAAAGGTCGCGGCGCATTATCACAGCTGCAAGTTTATTCGTATCAGCTCCTATGTGGGTGTTTGATCTCATACCGTGTAAATTGTGCACGGTTGCAAAGTGTGCGGGCCGACACTGAAGCGCAGTAATCCATTGTTGCCTACCGGCCCACAATGGATTCAAGTTTAGTCGATTAAACCCGGCACCAAACACTAGCCACCTACGGAAAAATGTGCCCGCGCACAATAGGAATGCTATGCGAGGATTTGTGAGAACGAAGAATTGTTGCCAGCACTTTGAGGCACCGCCATTGTAACCCATTTATTTATTACACATTCAATACTCGAAGAAAAGGCAATGAAGCAATACTTTCCTAACTAAAGGAGTAGCTATAGTTACTAGTAAATTAATTACAACAGTATCTCGGTAAGCCGATTAATTAAACACCAAAGAGAACGCTTTTTGATCGAATTCATAGAAAAACAAAGCATCTGGTTCTAAGAAACGAAGAGGAAAATTTGTAAATATTAAAACAAGATGTTATGGAATACTTTGGTTAATAATATTTAACGGAACAAAGTTTACAAGGCAACAAGCGGTAAATTCTTACTGACAAGTCATTACTGGCGGGAAAGATTTTGCCTGTTCGCAATCTACTCGTTGCACTTTTTATCTCATCATCATCTGAACTAATAGATAGATAAAACATTTATTTGATGCATCAAAAGAGACAAAACAGGAATTAACACAATAAATATCAAACGAAAAAAATATTAAAAAAAAGTAAGGTGGAAGTTAGATTGACCCATAGACATTAAGACACATCACATACATTTATAACGGTTGACCACTCCTGGGCGGTGTGTGTCTCAAGATTGCAACAAATAGGAGTCCAGCTCAGCATAATGCCAGGTAGACTACCTGACGCTGGTATTCTGCTGAATCCTGCTAGTGACACACGGATGTCGAGAAAACGCAATGATCTAAAAAGAACAAAATACGACATTGTGCGGCAAATATTATGAAGATGGGTAAGTACCCACATCTAAACTGGCATGCATTTAAAATTGACAGAAAGTAAGATTTCGAATTTAAATATTTGCAGCGCCGCCGATTAGATTACTTGATTATGACAGTATACGTAATATGCAATGAATGACTGTTATTTAAGTTGTATGGAGTGTGTCAAGTTTGTGTGTGTACGAATTTACTTATTGGTATAAGTATCATTATGTTTCGGTTCTATTATAATGTGCGGTGAGTATAGTTTAAATTGCTTTATATATTAGCTATTGTATTATGTATGTGCGTTTCAATTTTCACAGTTACCTTAATGTCTGTTGTGAATAGGATAAAGTGGGCCGTCAGGACCAGAAAACCCTCTTTATTATGGAAGTGATTACATTGAATAAATTATTAAAATAATTTGACTAGAGTCTAATCGATTGTCACTGCTTTGCCTTTTCTCAACTACGTTCGTTCGGTTCGATTTTCAGTCTAACTAGATGGCTGAATACCATTACTTTGGATGGCGCGACTACCCATCTGACTTCTAAAACCCAGTTAGAACTGGACTTTGGAAGTCAAGACTTTCGGACCAATTTGGACTACCTGTTACGTCTGTCAAAAAATACTATTGATAGGCGGAATGTTATAGGGGCACGGGCGGAGTAAACTCGGTATGTAACGAATGGTTAACCCATCTACGGATCAACATAGGCAAGCGCGACCGGAGCGGTTGTAATTATTTAGTCTATTTCTAGCATCTGTTATTTTAGGGGCTTTTGATTGCAATGACATTATGCCAGCCCCATCATTACCCAATACAAGTAATGCTTATAATAGGTACCTTATCCACTATTATGTATTTATTATTGATAGTTTATAAAACTATATAAACTATCTAATAAACCAGTATAGCTACGTTAGAGGGAGGTTCTGATAACAAACTTTGAATAAAACAAACTTCTATCAAATTAACTTTGTAAATATTCATCAGCACCTCTCTAGCAGTTCGCGTTGTAACACACTTCACCAACAAGTGATGGACATAATCTATCGTGCCAGATTCGACTCAATTAGGACTCAGACTTTTACCATTCGATGCCGAAACTTGTTGAGTGGAACGTGTCTAAATTATTTCGTCAATCGATTGTCTCTTTTTGTAAACTATTTTGAATGAAATAACTTAGCATTATGTTCAAAATTAACAACTTTATCGAAAACATGGGCGCTTACAGTATCTAAGTTTTGTAACTTCATATTCAGTGATCGAAAACAAATAACATAGTTCGGGAATGTTCTATACCATTTTTTGTTAGACAGCGATTGTCAACGCAATGGCTATTCACATCGTTTCGTTGTACACGAAGCGCAATTTTTTTCAGCGATAGCATTGTTTGTAGCATGCATTTTTGTTCTAGAATTTGATTTATATTCCACGTTTCGTATGAACATCCAATTAAACGAGTTTCTTTACAAACGATAAGAATCAAAACAACTAGAAATTTAAGCGCAATGCCGCCTCGTATTCGTTGGAGGTGAAACGGTTTTCCCCAAAAAAAGTATATTCGTTTTCCTTTCAGAAGTGGTGTTTTGTATGGAGTTAACTTATAAAGCGGTACAAGCGGGGAGGTTTGTTCATAATTAAAGACTTACCTCTTATTCATTCTCTTACAAAAGGCCATAAAATTAAACCTGCATATTCGTATACGTCCCCTATTTTTACACGGTACGTGCCCGACGTCATAAATTAGATCTACAAAAAGGGAATATTATGAGCTGCGACGCCAGAGGCTCACCTTTTCTCATTATTCCACGTTTTCAGCCCAAATACGAATAGAAAAATGGACCTTGTTAAACACAACTTATTAATATGCATTCAATAATAACAATGAGATAATACGGTACGCCAAGAGTGGGAAAAATGTCGCTTACATAAACAAATAATTTTAAAAAAGTTCACGAAAACCACACAAAGGGAAAATGTATTATGAAGAAGCCGAAGTAATAAGGAATCGTGACAATAAGCTCTCCGGGGGAGGTCGATATGCACCAAAAAGTTGTTTTCCGACCAAAAATTTAATTTTCATTGTAATAACCCAGTATCAAAACTTAATAAAGTCCTTCAATTATAATAGCATTATAAAGAATTTGCCTTCAGCATTTTGTTACATGAGCATGTCTCATTAAAATTTTTAGAAGAAAATATCTGGTGGTCTTTAATAAAAATATTCGTGTAGATTTTATTGGTCGACGTCCCACCGGGAGTAACTACGAAGCCATTTTATGTCAATTAAAATTTTGATTATGGAGAATTTACAACAACCTTTCGTTTTTTTTTTTACGACACGGTTGGCGCAGTAGCTGAGCGATCGACTGCTGCGCTACGTGTCGCGGGTTTGGATGTTTGGAGTCTAATGGACCCAACGCAACTAATTAATACGTTTTTCGTTTTTATGCTAGTTTAAGTGCAGCAACAATTTATTGATGTTATATAGGTATCAACAAAATAACGTTTAATTAGGCGTTTGTGAATTATCTTTAACGAGAGGAGGAAAAATTGAGGTATTTTTCAATGTAAAGCGACTAGCAATGGCCCAAAAAACCTTAGAAAGATAAAAAAGCAATAACATAAAACTAATTGCTGATACCGAACCGCGTAACGGTTACCTGTTAAAATCGTTATAAAATAACAAAGATTTAACCTTATCTTAAAATGGGGTCTGGATTAAAAAGCTCACGAGATAAAAAAGCAACGTTTTAATAAGCTGAAAACAAAGTTTTGGTATTAAAATTTCTTCGCTTAAGCAACGCCAGTTAATTCCTGAGATTATTCCTCGGGAAGAAAAAGTTTGCGGGCTTCCGGTATCTTTACCGGCCGCTGCATCTGCTTACCCAACGTAACATACTATTATGACTTTGGAACTAGTTAGTCATTTTATTAGTTTTTTCTGGTTTGTTAGTGTTACGGTTATAGTTCTGAGGAAATATTGGTCTGGGTTGGTTTTTAGGAGCCAAAGTGTGGCGTTGCAGGTATATTAAAGGAAGGAAAATACCTACTTAGTATGCAAAACTTGGTGGTTGTTTTTATGCTACTCTATAATGAACAAACACACAGGAGGAAACGTAAGGAAACATCATAACAAAACATAAAGTACAAAGGCACACCTTATTTCAAAAGAAATTTCTACCAGTAGGCCTGAATTATTTTATTTTATTTCTTAAATGAACGAAGGCCAATTAAAAGTTTTAACTGACAGTATAAGGGACAACACTAAAGTTTTTGTCAAAAGTGTTATTAATTTTAAACCGTAAAGGAGATTGCTATAAAATTGTAATTTGAATTTCACTATAATAAATTAATAAAAATATGATGCCACTATTAACAGAATACGTAATATTGTATACATCATATTGTCCGAACAAAGAAGAATATGAAAGCGGAACTAAATAAGCTTCAGAACGCAGCGAACTAAGGGTCGTTAAAGCTCTTTAAAATTTAGTGTGCTGCACACCGCTATCTCTTGTTGGAAATCAATGCTCCAATAAATATGCGGGTATTCTCAAAGGTGGTTCGTTTGGCGGAGAGTAAGTATAACATTTTTTTTAAAGGATTTTACTATTTTCGTCTTTCGCTGTAAATTTGCCTCGAACGTTTATTTACCTTAATTTGCTGTATTATAAACAATGAGAAAAATAGTTATTTAACTCGAACAGGAGATAATAGACAAACAAACAATAAAAAAACAAACAAACATGAAAAAAAAACGTAACAAGGAATACAAAATAAAAAAATGTTAGAAAAAATACATGAAATAATTTAGCCTTGTACGAGGCCAAACAGGTCCCCGTCTCACATTTCATAAAAAAAATTACAGTGCTAGCATACATCGACTTTGCCAACAAGATCAGCCGCATCAGCCCTAACTGAACATCGTTTGTAGTACTCATGAAGGTGCATTCATGTCAAGAAAATCTGAGACATGTCTAGTGCGAGAATGTACAGCCAAGTGAGGAACGCCAGGGTCGCACACACGCTACCTACGTAATACGTAAAAGTGTTAATAAGTAATTTATCTATTTACTCATTTACTCAAATCGCTGTATGAACTGGTCAGCAAAAATAAAGTATACCTTATTAGTTATACAATGTGTCCGGTCACGGACTAGCGATATTCTATCTACTTATTTAACAAACATTCTAGTCCTCAAATTAATTGATTTTCAAAAAAAAAACTACAATTTTTTTTCACAAAAAGTTCAGAAAACTTTTGTTGATTTGCATATTTTTTTGGACCTTATTTTTGTTTTCTAAAGTAACGAAAATGTAAACTCATCATTTCTTAATTTAAACGATAAGCAATATTGTTGTCCTCTGAATAAACCTATTGTTGTCTCAGTAAGACCAACACTTTGAGAGATATGATTGTTTTTTGTACACGCATAGAGAATATCTCAAAATGGCTGCCAAAAAGCCGGGAAGTGAATTAGACTCAAGTGTGTACCGTAATAGTATATTAAAAAACTCGTTACATAAGTATCTAGAATATCGCTAGTCCATGACCGGGCACATTGTATATATGTGGAAGCTTATAATTAGCAAAATGTTAAATATATGCATGAAATTTTTAGTCGGTAAGCTTTCTTTAAAATAAAATAAATAAGAAAGAAAACAATCCTGTCGGATCCGTGATATTAGGTATCGAGATCGTATTCTATTTATTTTATTTTAGCCCTTTTTAGAGCAACACAGAAGCGCGGACGGCGACACTCCACTCGCTTCTCGGGTAGTAACGTCATAAACAAACAACTAACGATCGAACATACTAATGCCGAACAACGTACTAATTTCGGGTTTCGAAACTTTGTTCGATTTTAGGGAATTGTGTATGAATTTGGGCACAACAATCAGTATTTCAAAATTTAATAGTATATTTACTTTGATAAATATTTTATTATTCCTACTTTATTTTGTATTGTCATTGGTATACTTATATATATGCCCTTTTCGGATCGGACAGGGTTTTTTTTATAACATCCTTACTAATACTATAAAAGCGAAAGTGAGTTTGTTTGTTACGTCTTCACGCCTAGCTGGCTAAACCGATTTTGATGAATTTTGGTACAGAAATAGTTAGGACCCTGGATACGGACCTAGGCTATTTTTTTTAAGTGAGAAATGAGGGAAAAAGCGGAAAGAAAAGGGAAAACATAGCTTTGCTATTACAATAAATGCAAATCAAAAAAGGGGAACTGTGTTACTCCGAATTTAATGCGAGTGAAGCCGCGGGCAAAAGCTAGTATAGTATAAACTCTCGCAATAGAATCACCGTGTTTTTAATTTAAAACAAACACTTTGTAAGGCGGTACCATAAGACTGTCATAAAAGGCAACGGATTGAGCTATTTTCGTTTACTGTTATCGTTACTTTGAAACCTAAGACGCGATATTTTTTCAATAAGCTCCGCGGGTTTCCATACAAGTGCTCATACTCTTTTCCCGAAGCTTACCTATATCCTTAGGGCGTTTGCTCTGCCTTTTAAGATTGTGTTTTTATACCGTCCTCCACATAAATACGACCCCTGACAATCTAGTTTATTTTATACTGAATTCAGTGAAATTGAATTCTACTCTATATCGATAAAGCCAATGCATAAACTCTACTTGGAAATTCTAATAAAAATGTTAACCAAAATGGGTTTAAGCTGTTTGCTTTCCATACAAAAATCCTTACTTCCTTACTAATATTATAAAAGCGAAAGTGAGTTTGTTTGTTTGTTACCTCTTCACGCCTTAATGGCTAAACCGATTTTGATGAAGTTTGGTGTAGTGTATGTAGATAAACTTATGATTTGTCTCGAGCGCATACGTCACAAGGCGAGGACTGAGTGGGAGTCAGTCGTTGTCCGACCGTCAACCCGTAAGGACGTGGTGGTGCGTTGCCGAGCCAAACACCAGTTTATAGTGTAGCCACTACATTTGGCGACGAGGATAAATCAATAAAACGTAAAAAAAAAGACAGTGGTGCCTGCAGTGAAATAATACTTAGTATGGTGTAGAGAAATATTAGAAAGTGCGTTTCACAACACTTTTAGTTTAGTCTCATTTACATTTACCAAAATAACTTATTTACCTTAAATTATTATATTTTAGACTATTAAGTTATTTGAATTACTAAACAGCCGTTATGATTCGAATATTCGAAATAATTTCATAAATAACGGAGGCGACAACATAGCCTTATAAAATAACTCACTTGTTTACGCTGAGATGTGCTATGACTCATTACATTGGAACGCAATAGCACTGATAACACGTTTTAAGAACGATTAACTTGGTTATTTTATTAGTAATTAATAACTATTGCTAAAGTGATCATAATTGAGGTTAATTGAAAAAAAAAATACATAAAAAGTGATTAGTGGATTTTCGAAGTGTGAAGTATGAAGTGGATCCTCGAAGGGTAAGGCAGAGGTGTACCTAACAAGTAACTTTTTAGATTCCGCCGGCTACGTTAAGTCGGAAGATGTGTGATTCTGTTATTTTGACAAAACATCATTCTTATATTTCTCGAAGAGAAAGGCAGAGGTGTTTGATTGGTGGTTATTTTGAATTAATTTCAAACACAATCAAGCAAGTAAGCTGGCTTAGTGCCTGGTCATTTAATTGACATAAAAGAAATGACAAAGTTATTTTGCATTTTCGTAAAGCAGTTTACTTATACATTAATACTGATCATTTAATTGATATCAACATTGTAATGAGATAGAAGCAGCATAGCTGGTCATTCAATTGACACAAAAGAAATGACAAAGTTATTTTGCATTTTCGTAAAGCAGTATACTTATACATTTATACTGATCATTTAATTAACATCAACATAATGAGATAGAAGCAGCATAGCTGGTCATTCAATTGTAAAGGTTTGACATTATTCAGAGGAAATAATATATCCTCAACAGCATTATATATTGTATATAATGGTCATTAAATTGACGTGATAAAAGAGCAGATATTTCTGATCATTAAATTGATATTGAACTAACAATAAACTGGCTGGTTCCAGATATAACATTAACATGTCGTAACTGATGCTTGAGAAGTTCGACTGCGAAGGAGAACCTTCGGTTGGAGCCAGACGTTATTTATCTCGATGTTTCTGGTATTGTAAGTGCAAGAAGAAAAGGGCAAGCTTAATGGATTTTGGCGGTTTAGAACTGCAACAAATATTTTATAATGTTCCTGATGTATCTGCCACAGATGGAGCAGACGTCTTCCAGATTGCAATCGATGAACTTGATACTTACTTTACTCCCAAACAGAGCAAAGTTTATGAAGGACATTAGGCCTTTACGGGGCTGTTCGTTAATTCAAGAATTACTCTTGAATTATAGGGAAGTAAAAGTTAACGTTTTCATGCTGCGTTGAGGATTGATAGAGAAGAAGTTATAGATCAACGGCTTATCGTTGCAAATTGTGGATGTAAATAAGGAGAAAACCATCAGTCAGTGTACACTCAAGATAATCCTCTATGTTCTCTGATGTAGCTATAAAGTCGCAGTTTATATTGCTGTTTGTTGCTCGTATTTGCCACCTGACTGTGTGCCAGTATTATTTCATAATTATGGCTCGTTTAGCTTATACTCGTACAAAAGGTCTGTGGGATGCGTTAACTTTAGCTACACAGTGCGCTGTGAAAGGTACTCTAGTCAGGTTCATTTATAGAACTTGTATGTCTGTAGTTTCCATATGAATATTAGTAGTCATCAAGTTTGTGTAAACAATAAGAGTGAAACTAGAGTGTCCATGGAGTTTTTGTCCATTCCTCTTTATAGAGAACTACGCTTTGGGACGTTTTTTTTTAAAAAAAATCAAAAGTGTTAGTGACTTGATCAAGTGGTGGTTTTAAATAATACCAACAAATTACATATTATAGAAAGAGTCTCTCAAACATGAAAGGAGGAAGGAAATATAAATAATTAAATATAATAATCACTTAAATAATAAACAAGATATGTAAATACTGTTTGACAATTTTGCAATTTTTAAATTGGAATAAGTTGGATATAGTGAAGAGGCCTGCTTATTAACGAATAAATAAATTAGTTCACAGGGTACCGAGTTGCAAGTAGGTACTAACTTTAATGTGGGACTAATGTAAATGTAATATACTATATTAATTATTATACTATATTAATTAGTATGACATTTATAAAAAAGTAAATAATTAGTTAAACTTATCAAATATATACATATAAGTTTTATGTAACAACAACACACCTTAATGTATGTTGTTTGTATTAAATTTATACAGAGTGGTGATGGCCTAGTCCGACCAAGGTCGTGGGTTCGAAACCAGGCAGGCTTTATGTGTTGTCACTCATCACCAATGCTCTTTAAACGGTAAAGGAAAACCTCGCGAGGAAACCGGCATGTCCTAGAACCAATGCTACTAAGGCATGCGACATATACCATACACTGTTTTAGTACGGTAGATTACGAGCATCATAAATTAGGCGCATTGGCTATCCATTAAATTGGGTGCAATGGCTATCCATTAAATTGGACGCATTGGCTATCCATTAAATTGGACGCATTGGCTATCCATTAAATTGGACGCATTGGTTATCCATTAAATTGGGTGCAATGGCTATCGATTAAATTGGGCGCATTGGCTATCCATTAAATTAGGTGCAATGGCTATCCATTAAATTGGACGCATTGGCTATCCATTAAATTGGACGCATTGGCTATCCATTAAATTCGCGCATTCTTGTGGCTCGGAAGTTCGAATTTTACCAGTTTAAAATAATAATACAAGTGCGGACATAAAAATATATCAACGAACAGGGTTTAACGTAAAAATAGGAGAGCTTCAGGATACAAATGAAAAGTGTATAAAGTATTGGATAAAAATTACTCGACATCAAATTGTCTCATCATTTCAGGCTTATAAGCCTAGTATACCACCACCGTAGACATTTGATTTTCAAGCAGAAAAAAAAGTAATAGAGATATTTTCCAAATTAGTTAGAAGCCACTGAAAAATAAGAAGAAGGAAAAGCAAAAGGAGTTTTTCTATAACTCCCAAGAGTAGGTAAGAGTTATGATGTTTGAGGGAGTCGACGGATTCAATGTTGCGAAGGATTGAATTGGACTGGATATGGGAGTGGTGCACACAAGCCTCAGGCTTGGTGCGTCTAAAGGAAAAAGTGTCACAACTGTATTTCTTATGAGATCGGGCGTTACTAGGGTTATTATTAGAGGTTTGTCTGACCGAAGAAATTATGGCAGTCAGTGGCTAAATCGTAGAAGCCGCTCGAATCCATCTCTGGGTTGGGCCGCGCTTGCCGGGGGTGGTCTGTGGATGGATGACCGCCCGTCACGTTTAGTTGTGGTCCCGACAGGGGTGTCGTGTCGTATTGCCAGTACTAGCTGAGTTGTGGAGGCGCTCCGAGTGAGATGCTGGTGTTCGGTTGCATCCGGTGATTTTAAGTCGGCTCCAACATGGCTGGGAAAGGGCTAGGCAGATAATGAAATAAATTACTACCGAGGATATTGAAAATTAAAATAAACTCATAATGTCGGAATCTACTAGATATGTATTGAAGTACACAAAGTAATTATAATAAAAAAGTAGTACAATGTATTGATAGAAGATAACATGTGATGTTAGAGGAGTAAACTGATGATAGTTATTGATTTACGTTGTAGTTCTCAATTTAAATTAGTTATTTGACAAAGTTTGGAACTATTTGAAAACGAATAAAGCAAGAAGTTGCAAAACAAAAGAACAAAACAAAACATTCTTGGGTTTAAGGTTTTGAAACTTCTGCCACAGAATAGGGTATTTTACTCTATATGAAAGAAATTCTAAAAATATACAATTCAGATAGCTTAGGCAATAAGCAGTCGGAAAATGTTAGATTTAGTTAATAAAATAACGGACAAAATAATTAATTAAATTCTAACTTAAATAAGTGTGTTATAAACTAAAATTATTAAACTAAACTTATAGATAAATTAAAAAATAGCGTCAAGGAGTTCGTCCTCAACGCTGTAAGTTGGCAGTGTCCCCAAGAGACTGGCCGCGTTGCCACGTTGTATGGCAATGCTAAGCCTCTGGCCAAAGTAAAAGCCAGCCCTTGGGTCACGGGAAGTGTCAACCAAGCGTTTTGAAATTTCCTTAAAAAGGCTGTGAGCACAAGGACCCCACGGTCCCAGAGTTTCAACCCCAAACGGCTCAAAAATATAGTTCCCAATAAGGTTACTATATTTACGCCGCTTGAGGTCCTCTGCAGCCGCAGCAGCAGCGCCAGCGCAGCACGAAAAGCTAGGAAGATGGGATGGCGAAGAGTATCGACGCACGTTGCGTCCCACACTAAAGGCCTAACCAACTTCCACGGAAACAAAGACATACCGTCCGGTATAGTTTAGTTATAAAATAACTAAATCAATTTTAAAATTGATTTCAAAGTTTTCACTTTTTAGTCTGTTGTTTTACTAAGTGAAACAGAGTCCGCCAAAGAGTGTGTCCGCCATGATTATTACTTCATACGGTCATGTAAACAAAAAGTGACAACTGTCAACTGAGCAACGTTTGTTATTTTTGTATTAAAAAAAAAAAACTTTATATTTTATTTTTATTGAAATAATAGTAATAATACCATGGAAGACGGTTTCGTAAAAAAAAGACAGTACAAATTTACCAAGAATAAAATATACAACGAAACTGAAAGACTAATAACAGCGCATTTGTTTACATGACCAACTGACGTCATGACCACAGAGTAACATGGCGTCAAGAGTTTTTGTGATTTTACGCGCGAAAATAGAAATTGTAAAATTTAAATGCAGTTTCATGGCATTTATCGATTGATTAAAATGTTTTAGTTTTTTGGTGGTTTACTAGGACCCTAGGATCAAAATGAGATACTTTTTAAAAATGGGTGTAATACCGTATTGTAAAAAAAAAGAACCTACCGTATAACAGTCAGTGACATTAACTGTCAACTGAAAGACGAAGAGGTAAGAGATATGGAAAAAAAAAACAAAAAACCTTTACGTAAAGAATATTCAGATACGAAATGGAAGGCAAAAGAAAGTGACTTGATACCAGGAGATAAAGTATGTATATTTGAAAAAAAATATAGAAATGTAATCCACAAGCTCCACCTCCGCCAAATAATAAAGACTGATTCAATAAACATTTTGGGGAGGAGATGGAAGGTGGTAAATTAATGATTGAATCAAAATTATTAGTTATGAATTGCAAATTATGTAGTCATTCTTTAAGTTGATAAAAAATGGTACAATCTATACCAAACCGACTGTTGGTAACTTGAGAAATACTTTATAATGCAAAGCATAAGTATATTATCTATACGTCAAGATTAATATAAATCAATACAGGTAGTATTCTTATTTAAATTCAATAAAGTAAAATAAGGAAGGGATGTAGTGTATGTAGATAAACTTATGATTTGTCTCGAGCGCATACGTCACAAGGCGAGGACTGAGTGGGAGTCAGTCGTTGTCCGACCGTCAACCCGTAAGGACGTGGTGGTGCGTTGCCGAGCCAAACACCAGTTTATAGTGTAGCCACTACATTTGGTACAGAGATAGTTGGGAACCAGGAGACGGACATAGGCTATTATATATATTTTATTTAAAAAAGTGGGATATGAGGGAGAACGAGGGAAGAAAAGGGAAAACTTAGCGTTGCTATTACAAATCAATAAGGCGCAATGGCAAAAAATGCAGGTAGCAGGTACTGTGTTATACCGAATTTAACGCGAGCGAAGCCGCGGGCAAAAGCTAGTACTTAATAATTTGGTGTGCCCTCGGTGGTGTATAATCTCTTAAATAAACTTTTTGATTAAAAATACCGCTTTCATACGTTAGCGGATAACTTTAAGGGCATTTCTCAGTTCCTTTTATTTCTGAAGAAACACGTGAGATTTTTTTTATGAATTACGTTCTCGGCAACGTATAACGTAGTCTTTTTTTTTAGTTCCGTGAGTCAAAGGGAAAAATACGGAATCTTTATAGAATCAGTTTTTTTCTGTCTGTCTGTCAAAACCTCAGAAACGCGTGAAGGTATCGAATTGAAATTAAACCCATATACTTAAATCTGTGGGCTTTTAGAACTGTGAAATTTGAAAATTAACCCCTTAAGTCTAAGCAGTCAAAAATGATATGGCCGTTTATGTCGCAAGTTTGTTTGGAACCTTCGGTGTGCGAGTTCAACTTAAACTTGGCCGGATTTTTTCAAACTCAAGACTAATGTATGTGATTCGTAATTTCGAAAAACAAAGTATCCTAAGTGTTATTCCAGACTTTAATCTACCTCTATAGTTTTGAAGTGAAAGAGTAACAAATATCCATACATCCATCCATCCATCTACCCTCACATCCCTTGTCATTTATAATATTACTAGCTTATGCCCGCGGCTTCGCTCGCGTTAAATTCGGGGTAATTTGCGATTTGTTCTTGCGCCTTATTTATTGTAATTGCAATGCTAAGTATCCCTTTTCTTCCCTCTTTCTCCCTCACATCTCAATCTTTTTCTAAAAAAAACCTATGTCCGTCTCCAGGGTCCTAACTATCTCTGTACCAAATTCATCAAAATTGGTTTAGCCATTTAGGCGTGAAGACGTAACAAACAAACTCACTTTCGCTTTTATAATATTAGTAAGGATTAGGATAGTAGGAAGTAGGATAGTTGGCGCCCACGGCTCCGCCCGCGTTATAATATCGATAAAATATAAAGTATCCTTCCAGACTATAATCTACCTCTGTGCCAAATTTCATCAAGATCCGTTCCGCCGTTTTGACGTGAAAGATTACAAACATCCATGCATCCATACATACATACATCCATCCATCTTCACAAACATTTGCATTTATAGTATAAGTAGGATAAGATAATTTTAGAAGTACCTATACATATAGATCATAACAAAAGAAAGAGCTCATTATTCTTTAAGAATCGATTATATCATTGAAAGGGATTGCCGATCTACGCAGACAATGGCTATCTCTAGCAGAAGTTCTTAATAAACGCTGACACCAGCCAGGAGGAGGCCGTGGCAAAATCATAGCAGCCACCCGGGTCGATCTTTAGGTTAAGCCGCACTTGCCTAGGTTAGTCTGTGGATGGGTGACCACTCGTTACATAACGAGTTTCTTCGGTACCTCGGAAAGCACGTCAAGCTGCTGGTCCCAGCTGCCATTTTTAATTCTTTGATAGTCAGTGTCCCTGACAACCATGTAGCAACTAAAAGTCGTATACAAAAAAACCTTAGCCAATCTATGGGATGAAGCATCAATATCAGAAATATTCTTCACCTTATCTCGTTTTTTAGAGGCTTTTGAACGAACTGTTCAAAATATAATAAACATAAATAAATAAACTACTACATAAATAGTTTATCTTCCTAATTATTTATTAAAATATACATCACCTAATAAGCGAAATATAATCCAAAATGTTGCGAATACAAATCTGAGTATTTAGATTTTCGTGCGCCATGTGCTAAGATAATTCTACTGTAACATTGGACTAATATTAATTTATTCAGGCAGGTGGTGAAATAGTTTTAACGTAGCTACCTACTTCACCCTATCTTATCTTTTACCCAGAAGCATCGTCATCATTAGACCTTTAAATGACAGACAGTATTGAAAATACTTTGTCTAAAATTCAATATTACCTTGCTTATTTTATGGCTTCAACTTTAATCTCGACGTACTAGTTTCTTATTAAATTAATATAGAGGTATAACTCCAACATGAAACTTTTGCTTTCATGTTTCGATGGCAGGGAAGATAATTGTTTTTCTTGGAATCTGTTTTTCATTAATAATTTTATTATTAACACAGATTAAAGGCTTAGCTATGAGGTTAGTTATTTTGAGATAATTTTCCAATTCCCCGCCTTGTTATCGGATAAATGATCAATTCCTGCCCTTTTTACGTTAAGGCCTTCAATGTTTCCTCTTATTTTATTGCCACCGAAGTGGCTGTGGGCGGGCCACGTTTCTTATAGAACGAATTGACGTAAGGGTCAAAGGGTTTTCGAGTGACGACCACGTACCGGAAGGCTCACGATAGGTAGACTCTTCACAAGATAGACTGATGATGATACCTAACGAAGGATGCAGGAATTACTAGATGCGGGTGGTGTTGGACCTTACGATATCATTCTTGTGGGAGTCAAAGCTTATAAGCTAATAATGCAAGCCTCAAGCAGTTCTACAGTGACTTTCAAAAGGATTGATACGAACTCTTTTGTATCTTTTGTCAAACTAATAAATTTTTACTGTTCTATCATTTTTATCGCTTACACACTGTCCTATGTAGGTACTTTCGCGGTCACTGATGGTCAATCACTTTTCAGCCTTATTACTCATATAACATATAGGTGAAAAGTGAGCGACCGTCAGTGAATTCGGTAGTACGCATAAGTCTAGTTATAGTTTGGTTTACATAACGCCTCGTTCAGCTAATTTTCACATTCTATCAAACCGTCAAAGCAAACTGTCTAACCTACGTAATCCTGATTACTAAATAAACGATTCCTTTATTAGAATGAAGCCGTTAAATCCAGTGGAGTACAACAAACAATCAGAGCAACGGTAGTCGCTTCATCGTCCTGACACTACCCTCATCTTCGCGACTCGACGACAGATCGCCCGAATCAATTTGCACTTCGCTTTTCACATCCATTTCAATATTGCTTTAAACATTGTTTGATTCATTTATATGAAAAAGCTTATCGTTTTGTTTTATTGTAATGCAGTTTTCATTTGTTTTAGCGGATAGCTAGGGTTAGCCGAATTCTGAGTATATAACTTATGAAACGCTATTTGTGTTTTGAATGCTATTTTTTGCAGAAGAATCGCCTTACTCAAATTCGAAGTGGCAGTTACCTATATAAGCTTTTTTATAACTATTCCACACAACGACCAAAAACAACCAGTTCGTGGGTAATAAATAGGCCACTTTTAGAGCAGAACGACTTTAATTTTGAAAAGAGCATTGTTAGAATAAAACCTCAAACTCTTTCTTAATTAAAAAGTGCTGTTAAACTATTAAGTAAGAAAAACTAAACACGAACACAGTACGTGTAAAGTTATTTAAAACAAAGCGGGAAAACTGGAAATATTCTAACAGAACAAAATATTTTACCAGAAAATCTGGGACTTAATCCCAAACCCCACATGAAATACGTTGCTTTCATTCTGACGTTACGTTAGATTGTATTATAACTTTGTTTAGCTCTGGCTGTTGAGTTTGGAATTGAAAATTCCTGACCGCTCGAAAGTCTTTCAAAACTTGAAATGTTTTGCGATATCGCTGGGTGTCACAAAAATGAACGCTGTACGTTGTGAATGTCATGAATATTGAGTTATCAAATTACCCGAAATGAAACAGTATTTCGATAATAGCAATGACAAGAATATCTATGTAAACATATTTTACAAAAACCTATTCCTGACTCTGGCAATTCTGCTTAAAAACTAATTAAAATGATTTATTGAAAATGGTAAAAAAATAAAAATGTTTACAAACCATTTCTTTTTAAAGTCAGCTTAAAATGAAGGTAGAAAAGTATGTGAGAGACTGTGTTTGCACTAGCAGATCATCAGAAAAAAAACGATAACTTCAATGCAAAACCAGGATTGATATACAAGTGAAACTTAAACTTAAGTCTAGATTCAATCAAGTAGGGAAAGGAGACTGGTCCTAAATAAAATACAGTTAATTCAGGAAACGTAAAAAATAACGTTTTCACAACAAAAATCCACGATACCGATCTTTAATTGGGTTAGATCTGGGAACAAAGAACGACGTAATTACATTCGCCAGAAATATAGCAATACAAATAACTACTTCAACGTCAAATTTAGATTATACCGTCGCTCCCCAGCGACACAAAGCCTTGGACTTTATTCTTTATCAAAGTCGGAATAATTTTCTTTTAAAAAATAAACTACGAATTTTATTACTAAATAGATATAGGAGTGTCCACGGAAGACACGGGGCAGGTTGGTGTTTCGAAAGCAATTTAATTTGCATGGACAGTTTAAAAAATCATTTGTCCGTTGGTTTCGAGGAAATTGGGATTTCCCTTGTCTGATTTAATTAGTTCAATTTCGGTTTTGTGAGTATAATGAATTCGTGTATTTTGTAAAATCATCAAGCGAAAACAAAAACTTGCGAGAGATTTGTTGACATGAAAAATAAATAATGTTGTATTGAGTTAATATCTAGTTTGGAAGAAATAAACAAAGAATCAAAAGTTTTTCAAATTAAGTTCATGTCTAAATCAATCAGGCAGAGTCTGACAGCCTGATTGATTAAAATAAGGATTTCATTAACAAGGATATTATCGAGAAAGTAAAGTCCGTTTAATTTCATTTCGATACAAAACGTGAAACGGAACAAACCTTGTTCCGTCTCACTCAAACAAAAGCACTTGTTATTCACGGTTGGTTCGCTAAAACCACGCAATAGCGATGTTTTCATTCCATTCCAATGATACAACCTATTTCTTCGTTTCGATCGCCAACTGAAAGAATTAAAAAGCTATTACTGAGCTTTCAGGAATAAATCATTCGGTTTCCGTTGCAACACTCGCTCAGATGGTTTAATTTACATGGGGGGTGGGTTCCGCTTAATTCCCGATCTGAGCCAAATTTAACGAGTTGTTGACTGCAGGCCTGAGCTTTAGGAATTATGCTCAAACAGATTATACCATCAATATTTAATTTATGAACTGCTCTATTCTGCAAATTTACTGGTGTACATTTGTTTTAACATTAAGAGAGACAAGGTAAATATTACTTAGATACTCCTGAAGTGGCAACACAGTGGAGGGGACAACCTGGAAGGATACTGACCTTATCGGTGAGCATCTTCAGTAATATGAGGTGTGTATTTCTAGCAACCGGTGTGTTAGTATGACCAGATGTATGAATGTGGACAAGGCAAAAAAGGCAGCATTCTGTATTTTTTAGCCTATCCCGTTGGGAAAAAGGTGTTAGTGTATGTATGTATGTATAGTTTATGTGTGCATATGTGTTTGTACTTTTGGAGTGTTTTAAGAAATAAAAACAACAAAATATATTTACAAGAGTTAATCATTAATATTTATTGAATACACAAAACAAATACATAAATTATTGGATAAACATCAATATGAAATAACATCACGACTTGTAATTTCCGAAGGGTTAGGCAGAGATGTACCTCACAAGTACACCCACAGTAGCAGGGGCGAGCCTATTACCATCAACCGGGCACAAATCTAGACTCCGTTAAGAAACATATCTCACAAAATGTTTTGAAGTTTTCACCCGCCCAGGCAGCGACAAATTCCCAGTAGTGCAAGAGAAGCAAGACCGCCATTAATTGCACCATCCCGACAAAATACCCAAATTTAAAAGAGTGTCCGAGGAGTTTCATGCCCATTCTTTTCCATAGAGATCTTACGGAATCGGCAACTACAGTGCTTTCATAATTATAATGCCTTGTAACTGGGGCTGTAGCTTATTTTTTATTGTTTCGACAGTTCATAGGTGCCTGTAACTGGCATACTTGAAATAAATGCTATTGATTTGATTTGCTAAAAGTTCGAAAAATTTCAAATTACAAAAAAAAAACTTTATGCACATGTATTAAAAACACCGTACTAAGACGGACATAATGCCTACGGCATTTTCTATCAGTCTACCTAATCATTCATTAGCAGTCAAGCTCGTGTACCATTCTAGTTATTGTAAATATAAACTCGCTGTTACAGATCTTTGACTGATTTTCTTGAAGCTTATTTTGAAGAGTAACTAAACATTTTCGTTTCTACGTAACTATGTCGGGTCGCATTGTCGTTACATTCGGAATAACATTTTGAAATCACTTTTTCTCTCTTACATTTTGTTTACTATTCTTGGATTTTACATTTATCTCTTTCAAACAACATAATTTTCGCAAAAGAATTGCCTGCCCTTTTTTTTTCAGGTGGGAAATCATCCAATGACTTCCCCCGCTCTGGGTGGAGCGGGGGGGCATGTCAGACTTGTACTGACTAAAACCCACCCATGTTCCTTCTATTGCCCTTTACGTTCCGGTGCCGCGGTATCTCTTTCGAACAACCCGCAACCCTGGCAGGCGGAGGCTCTGGCAAGCCCCTCTGCTTTGCTGACTCTCTTTAAGGCGCGCGTGAAACACGAACGCGCCGTCGACACGGCCTGTCGTCAATCGACGGACGGACGGTGAGCTACCCATTGCTCACCGTCCACAGGCCCGCATCTACGGTGGCCGGAAGTCGATTCGCGGCGCCCGGCGCCCTGGGCGTCTCCCGCGGCGGCTGGGTTGGGCAGATGTTCTCTCCCTCAAACGCCCGGCCACCTCCTTTGCTAGCATTACTGCTTCGCAGAAGGTGGTGACCGCTTCCCATTCCCTCTCGCTCCGGACCATGGCCTGAACCAGGGCCGGACGCGAGAGATCGCCGCCGCCGATCGCCTCCACGAGGGCACGGCGGTGCTCCGCCCAAGCTGGGCAGACCGCCACTGTGTGCTCCACCGTGTCCTGCAAGCAATCGTCTGTCAATCGTCAATTGCCTGCCCTACGCTAGGAATTTCTCCTATATCATGAGTGCGTTTACAATCATTTTAATGCACCTACACAAATAGCTAGACCCGGAACAACTACCAGTCAGTCACATAAATATTTGTTCCGTGCGGGAATCGAACCCGCGACCACCAAATAATAATATTTATCAAAGTTAATATTAGGTTTTTTTTCTAAAACATGAGATTCATATTTAATATTGTTTAACAATAGTTGTAAAACAATAATACATTGTAACAATTAAATAAACTAAAATATATTTAACTAACAACAAACTATGAAAGGGCATCAAAAATCTCGTTCTCAACGATGGTTGCTGGTAATGTGCAAATTAATGTTTAATTAAAATATTTGTACCTCATCATGGTTATACAAATAGGCTATAAATAAGGCTTTTGTATACGACGGCAAAAAAGTATGATGACAAACATTGTGACTGATATCTAGAAAAACATAGTGACTATACTAACTCAATATAAAAAATAACTATTGTTATAAGTAAATAAAAGTTGCACTGAATACTATTTACATATCAATGATTCTACATTCAATTTATCACACATAATATGCAGGTAAAAGGAGTAAAAAACCTTTACAATAAAACCAGAGCCATATATTATTATTCAATACAAAAAAGTTTAACCGTAATATAGAATCGACATGAATGCTGAAACAGCAAATTTCCCGTTGGAAAAATAACGGTCACGTTGGAAAACTCGAAACAAAACAAATCCTCGGGAACGGAACCGGTGGCAATAGCTTGTATATAACAAAGTAATTAATCGTTTTTATTTTTGTCGTTTTTATTGACTAGGACGAAAACCATAACAATTGTCCTCTTAAGAGGCTTTAAGAACATTGAAAAAAGAAACCCAAATATTTTTATTATCATTGGCCTACACTTGACCTCAATCTTGTTCAGAGGCCAGAAATGAGGTCGATGATGGCACGAGCTAAGCCAGTAGAAGACTATTAACTCGCGCCTTAAATAGATGCGGGTTATATGAACCCAAATCTATTTATCTTTGCTCAAATTAAAGCAAAACCCAGACATGTCCTCTAAAAAAATATCTCAACTATAAACGCAATATTATCTTAAATCTCCAATAGAATATATTTCCTCTACATCTCATTTTTCATAGGACCGCTAGGGGAATACTTACGAGTATAAACAAAATGTTCAATCTTTTTACCCGTATAAATCAAAATAAACGGGAAACGCTAAACGCAAATTGACAACTCAACTGTCGCCCGCGATGAGGGTCGGGTGGCGCACTTACGAGGGAATCCCGTGGACTTAGTTACTTATCACACAAGATTATCCTTTTAACATTATGCGGTGAATAATCTCTCTGATATGGTGGTGAATGTTAAATATAGAAAAGGTGGTCGTCACATATTTATGATGATACTCTTCTCGTGACAGCTAGGCAGCCCACAAATATGAAACATATAAAATACTAGCCACCCGCCCTGGCTTTGCAAGGGTATAATACCAACAGCGCCACCTTGCGCGTTCGAAACAAACTTATCTTTTAAACTGGAACCAACCTTACCATTCACAAAATGTTATTGAAACGGTTTGGGTGGTATCGGAGATAAGCGTATACGAACATGACACATGACTTATATATGAAGACTAGCCCCGCGGGTTCACCAGCTGCTCAGCTCAAATAAAATACCTACCGAATTCACATACAAAATTTCATAGAAATTGGTCAAGACGTTTTGGAGTAGTATGGCAACTAAAACTGTGACACGAGCATGTTATATATTATAAGATATTCTTCAGTTAGACGTACAGGAAACCTTGATCGCTGTAGAAAGAAGAAAGTTTTTTTCCAAGTCCACCCCTGAAAATGTCTCAAATACCAAAGTGTATAAATACGTGCTCAGCTATTATAATTGTTAGAAGATTGGAACGCGTTATGGACATAAAAAGACATTAGTTTACTACATATTAACGTAGTTACCTACTTTTCTTTCTTTCGGTTTATCTACAGAGAAAACTCAATACCGCCGCTGAAGATTTTCATTTTGATGCCATTTGCTAGAGATTCAGAAGACGCGTTGTCTCAGCCAATTAGAAACAAGCATCGTCTTTATCTAATTTGAGGTGAAAACAGAATATAATGCGGTATTGTACCACTACCTAGGTATAATTATGCAGATTTTTCGCTCTCCTTTAAAGTTGCTGTTTATTACTTACTTGTTACTATGACTATATTAGTCTCACGTGTGACTATATTAGAACAAGGCCAGTACCTAAATACTTGCAAACATACGACCTATCCTAACAAACCTCTAACCTGAACGTCACCGTCGTACACAAAAACCTTCCAGATTTTCCATAAATATAACAATATTTAAGCCACTAACAAGATGTCACAGAAGAATATTGACCTATTTGCCTTCGAAAATATCCGATACGCTAATATTGCGGCGGTTTCCAAAAGTATCGGATTATGAAATGCTTGCCAAATGTTCGTATGTATAGGTATCGTTATGCAGTGATAGTTTAGGATGACGTATTGTTTGTGTGTGCTCAACTTTAGTGCCCCTTTACTGATAAGGTATGTGAGTTGGGAAATTACTGAAAAAACAAACTTTATGAAGAAACTAAAACGAAACTTAACTAGTTGGAATGAGTGTTTTGGGAAAAACGTACCCGGGTTTGGGATGTGTGACCCTGCTGATGTCCGCTGAGTACAAATAGACAGGTTATTTATTCTCTTCAGGATTTTCGTGATTACTAAGATGCTTTTTTTTTGGGGTGGGAAATCATCAAATAACTTCCCCCGCTCTGAGCGGAGCGGGGGGGAGCGTCAGACTTGCACTGACTAAAACCCACCCATGTTCCTTCTTTTGCCCTTTACGTTCCGGGGCCGCGGTATGTCTTTCGAACAACCCACAACGCCTCTGCTTTGCTGAGATCTCTTTGAGGTGCGCGTGAAACACTAACGCGCCGTCGACACGGCCTGTCGTCAATAGACGGACGGACGGTGATCTACCCATTGTTCACCGTCCACAGGCCATTAATAAGATGCTAATGCCTGTTTTCATCAAATTACGCAGGACTTAAATGTGTTGCCTAATAAAAGCGCCCTACATATTTGATTTTCAACAAAAAACATACATGCCTAGATTCTCATTAATATATCACAAAACAACTAGCAGTGACAGTTTGCTTACTCATCGCTGAAAATCGAAAAAGCTCTTCAGTTTATCTTTTTCATGAACCTGTCAATTGTTTGAAAGTTTTTCATTAGTTCTATCTATATTTTTATTTAGTTAATTGTTTACTAAACACATAAGACAACTTAATGCCCCCCCGCTCCACCCAGAGCGGGGGAAGTCATAGGATGATTTCCCATCCGAAAAAAAAAAAAAAAAAAAAAAAAAGCCTAGTCTTAAGATGTTAGAATCAAAGGATGACTTGTGCAGTCTTATTTAGACAATACGAAAACTTTCTAAGCGGGCAAAGCCTGTTTGACAAGCAGATATAATTTATATTAGGTACGTACAATTAAAAGAAACAGGCTTTTATATCGTAACTGCGATAGATTACGAAAAAGATATTTGATGTAGAAATGAGGCCAGTAACATATAGAACAAACAAGATTGGATAACAAATACCTACCACATAATTATAATGAGTACGGTAGTTAGTTACTCAAGTCTTTAGAGAACAGACTGATTATTATATTTACTCCTTATATCGGCCTGCCAAACGATACTCTGTGAAACCCGTCAAGAACATTTTATCAGTTGGTATTATGTACTGTGGTTGCTATGTATCTTGTTATTTACTTTCTATGTATCACAAATACATTTAGCTGTTATATCACGTTACATGTATATTTTTTCTTAGAAATGATTTATGTCAAGCACAGAGAGTGGTGGGAAATGATTACCTAATTTGTGACAATAGTGTTGTTGCTTATTATGAACAAAAAGAATAATAATGTAATAAGAGTAAAGGTTGATTTAATTTGTTTTGTGTCTGGAACAAGTGAGGTGATCAATGCTCGTGCCTTTTCTTTTTGAGAAGCCTTTGACCAGCAGTATAAAGGCTGGTAATATTAGTATTTTCATCCTTAGACGTTTGAAAATAAGTGTCACAAACGTTGATATATCAGCGGTCGCCATTATGGCAGGTGGATCTGCCGAGGCCACTACCTAACCTAACGGGGTTGCGTGTTGTTTGAAATAGATACTGCGGCCCGGAACTTAAAGGGCAAAAAAACAAACGTAGATGGGTTCTAGACAGTAAAAGTCTGACACGGGTAGGGTCAGACTTTTACTTTACTTTGACTTCCCCCGCTCCGGCTAGAGCGGGGGAAGTTATTTGATGATTTCCCATCCGTAAAAAGAAACGTTTTAAAAGAAATGTCACAATCGTTGATATATCAGCGATCGTTAGAGCCATTATCGCCACTGCGGCTGATTCGAATTGTGTGAAGGCGAGAATGTATGGCGGGGTGACAGACACCAGTTCGTTTGCAACGAATCATTAGCTTCAGCGATAGCTTATCGCGGTTCACACACCCAGCGTCACCGTCTACCCATAATACATCATCTGTGATAACAATGACGTCATGTCGTCTAACAGTCTCTTGGATGCCTCGCCGTCGCGTCTAGTCGTTAAAACAATCGTAATTAAGTCTGTAATTTACGACTCGTTACGATTTCACGTTAATTTTATCTTATACAATGACAAGTGATTCGGTGTGTAATTATGCTTTATGTTTCTATTTTATGTATCTGTTTCAGCCCATACTCGTACGTTTGGCAACAATGCAATAAAACTGGCAATGAGTTCAACGGAGAGTGAGAATACCGCTTTTATCTTATCAAGTCTTTTGCCAAAGAAGATCTCATGAATCCGCGCTTTTCATGCCAGTAATAACATTTACTTCGAGAGAAAACAGTTATCCTACTATAAAAAAGAAAACACAATCGCTTTTAGGCAAATACATTTTTATTTACATAGAAAGATTGGGCTAAGAAGCTTGCATCAGTTTCGAAATAATGACGTCGTCAGCTGGAGATAACTGTCTGACACCATAAGAATCGTGTAGTCACGTTCTTAGCGGATCTTACGACACGTGATGACGTAATGCAGGCTCGACAGGGATCGTCACGACATCTGCTACGTCATTCCGCCAAATGTCACGCCCGTGACGACGCTTGTTCGGCTCCGACAGCCGGCAATTATCTAGAGAGTTTTGGATTTAGGGCTGTACCATAACGGGCAATGTTTTAATGGATGATTTTACAGAATATCATAAAATATGATAATTAGACACGCCATCGTCAGTACCTAATTAAACGCAATTGTTTCATGCCATCACTAGCTATGAGTCATTTAGGTCGAATTAGGAAACCACTTGTTTTAGTTACAACACCGCGTGTCGCGAGTTCAATCCCCGCACGGAACAAATATTGAACTGACCTAGAGGTAGTTTTTCCAGGAATTTCCAGAAATTCCTAGTGTGGAGCTACGTAAAAAAAAAGCAAAACTGTTGTTTGCATCAGTCTTTAACTAACAAAATGGCCAATGATGAAACATTTATTTATAAGGCGTCAAAACATCTTTACACAGCACTCGCTACAAATAATAGTTTTCAAGCGC
Organism: Ochropleura plecta; assembly: GCA_905475445.1. NCBI lineage: Eukaryota > Metazoa > Arthropoda > Insecta > Lepidoptera > Noctuidae > Ochropleura > Ochropleura plecta. The sequence goes on along the minus strand of FR997731.1, from coordinate 9,768,159 downwards.
CCATAGATACTACAATAGCCACCTGGAAACTACTATAACTTGTTGTCTTGTTCATCCAATTAATTACTCATAGAACGTTGTTTTCAGGCTGCTGTTTTTATACTTATTTAAACGGTTACCAAATTACTATCCATATTTTAACACAATACATCCTACAAGTACTGATATCGATATTTATTGCAAATATTATAAATTCTACAAGAAATATTTGCTGTGAAATTATTTCAGGGAAATTCATTACCAGTAATATGCAAATCCACAAGCAGAGACCATTTAAACAGCAGCACATATCGCGGAAATCCTATCGAAATTATAAGTGAAGCTACTAATATTGGAACAAGTTTATGTTAATCCCATTAAGGGTCGAGTTAGATAAAGTTCTTCGGTCTCATGGCAGCGGTTTATACCGGACAGTCTTGACACTATCGGACGCATAATTTCGTGGATTACAACTGGATTAATATCAAGCACTGCATATGAGAAGTACTAATTAATACTCTGCCGCGGAAACTTTCGCAAAATTGAATTGCGCTCTTAGAGGTTGAGTAATGCGAACGGATTGTGAGATTAGATCGATCGAACCCGATTAATTCACCAAGTTGTACCTAATGTTGGTTGCTCTGAGTTATTGCTGAACCTAAAATGGAGGCGTTTGAATGTATTTGGCGGTCTTATTAAATTAGAGTCGAGGTTACTTTAAAGTTTAGGTTTTGACTTTAGAAGCTTGGGTACGAGGCCGCGGGCGTTAACGTTACGTAAATACTTCGATTTTATAATCAGAAACGCCAACACTACAGTATTGTTTCATAGTTTTAAGAATTTATTCATATCCATGGATGATACACTACTTGAATGGACCGGTCCCTCAATCAAGTACGTTACCGCGATTTGTGATCATTACTGAATATAGGCTTTACGTTCCACGCGCGCTTCAATGAGATGTCAGCAAAGCAGAGGGGCCTGCCAGAGCCAGAGCCTGCCGGTGTTGCGGGTTGTTCGAAAGAGATACCGCGGCCCCGAAACGTAAAGGGCAATAGAAAGAACATACGTGGGTTTAAAGTCTGTAAAATTTTGATACTCTCCCCTGCTCCGCCCAGAGCAGGGAAGTTATTTGATGATTTCCCATTCGCAAAAAACATGCTACAGCGAAAGCAGTATAATTGTGCTTATAACAAACTATTGAACTAAAATGCTAGTGGATGAATGTATTTTCGATTAAAAAACATCCGTATTTACTTCACGTTTAAACCTTTGAACACTGTTTCAGTCCTTATACAGTGATATATACTTACTATGTTTTTTTTATGTCCTCAACCTTGTTATTTTTCTTCTGCTTAGCGCATCGATGACAATCTAAATTAGTAGCGTCTATAAACTCCTGTGATGTACAAACAACGGGACAAGCAAGACACGATGGGCACTTGATGTCCTATTGTTTGTGGGTCATCACGTCAAACACTTTGAATTTGAAAAGTATGGATTTAATCATGTACAACACAAGTGACTATGCCATAGAGCACAATACTATATGACAAAGCTGGATGTCATTTAACACCAGATTTTCTACCAGAGTTAAAGTGTCAGGTACATTATAGCTACTGATTAAGCGGCGTTTAACTGAACGATTCTTAACAATTTAGCAGATATGTAAATTGTTTAATTAAAGTGCTAAATATAAACCAAATCCCGTTCTTATACCACCTAAACCGTATTTATTTATTTTTGAGAAAGAAAAAAATAAAATATGTGCATTTTAAGAACACTTTGACAGAAAGCTGAGCGTGGCGAGCCCGGCAGGCGCTCGCGACTTTTGTCGCTGAATAATTCATTTAATCCTTTCAATATCGCCGTCTCAACGTATCTAAGTATGAACGAGTTTTAGCTGTTTTTTGTAATTCGTGTCGTATTGGTTATGCGGCGTACCACTTTAAGGGGATCACAGAACCGACTTTATAAGCTTTCTTTGCAGTTTCTTGTACAGACAGGTTTGTTTATTCCACTTTGCCTACAAAAGTCTTTCTTATTATCTATATATATAAGAAAAAATCACTGTGTCGCTCATCACGAAATCTCAGTAAGTACAAGTGTTAGGAGTCTCAGGAGCCTTTTAGGACATAGGTGCTCACTTAGACGGGATTTTGACAACGTCAGCGTTCACGCGGGCAAAGCCGAAGGCAACAGCTAGTAAAATATAAAACCTTTGTGTTTTGTGTGCTTATGTGGTGTGTTTTCCTTTAATGTTTTAGACTCGGTTGTACTGTACCGTATAATTTCTTTGTGCAAAATATAATTTTGTAGATACCTTTTCATCTTTGTGGTAGGTAGTAACTACAAATAAACAAAATATAACCATTATTTAAATTCCACATCACCATAAACTAGAAGCAAATAAAGTAAATACAATAAAACAGTTATGTGTTAGTTTTTCACTTATTCCCAAAACACATTTTCCAGAACGTTCTCTATTTACGATTCAAAGCACATATTTTATTAGGTGTGTAAACTTTTGTTCTGGCCGTTGTCTTTTAGTCTTTATTTATAGTATTTTGTACCTATAACTCTGTATGTGCTTACTGTGATGGGGAACAAGCCGGTGACTTCAATAATGTAGGTTACGGAATAATATATTTTGTACTGAAACAGCGAGTTCGGTCGTTCGATAGAATATTCTGTTTTGTTTTCTGAAAGATCTAGAGTAAGCCTGTCTTTCTATACGTGGGAATATTGTAGATTTTGAAATCGTTTTGATTGATAAACCACTGAAACAAAGCTAGTAGAATAAGAATATTTGAGTTTACATTTGCATAAGATCTGATGTGCTGTTATTTATTTCGGGTTTGATGGCTTTCAGAATAAAATAACGTATTTTCTGAAATTAAATAATTTATTAAATAAACGTTCAAAAAATTTATAAAACTCATTAAACATAATGTTTTAGGTTAAAAAGAAAAAGAGCAAAGAGCTTATGCTTTTGGGACTTAAAACATAACTGGTGAATTGTGAGTTTACTATTCAGTACTCTTATGTCTAACCCCTTGGGTATTACAATCATGATGTCATGTTGTTATATTAAAATGTGAATACTCAACAATAATAACAGTGAGTGACACTTGGCTACAAACTCAAATATTAAATGACTTGGCTTTCATCAAACAGAATTACTAAAGACTCAACAAACAGGAAAAGTCTCATCTAAAAACAGACTGACTCGCGAGCTTACGTGGCACTAAGCAAAAATAAAAAAATAAGGGTGTCTTAAGGCCTTATCGTATTATTATGATAACGAAAAACCTTTTCCAAGCAAGTATGTGCTCGCCATAAAAAGTTGTCAACGACATCTACTCGGGAACATTACAATTATCATATTTTTGCTCAAAAAATATGGTAGAAGACTACCATTATCCCTAATATCTATTGTCCCAGTCTTAATTATTGCCTTTAAGTGATTCGGTAGAGCCTTTGATCAATAAAAAGAGGGAAACTTCAAACGAAAGGGTTGGGAAACAATAATTTTGAGTTCATCAAACTTCATTGTTGTTAATTATACAACAGTTGTTGACTTAATTGTATTTATTAATTTAGATTTATTTGATCATCACTCCGTTCACAAACATTGATTAACTTCACAAATAAACAGAAATGTGATTTATCTGTTATTATTGAATTATTCTGCGTGCGGATTACAATATTGGTCAGTTGCGAGTACTGACCAATATTGCAATCCGCTCGCAGAACCAACCAACGTGCGTGAATGACCTGATGTATAATTGTAGACGATACAAAAGGAGTATATATGGATGTTAGAGTTTGTAACGATCGGGTGGCATTCTGTAGCTTCTGCCTTCTCCGAGGGAAAACGACGTGAGATTATGTATGTGGACTTATCAGTTTGAAATCTAATTGTAAACGTTTTTGCTGAGCAATGCATATCTGATGAAGAAAGAAGCAAGGAAAAATTGCTTTACTCAACTCAACTCAAAGCATTTCTTTAATTAGACCATTACAGGCAATTTTAAATGTCAAGAAACTTGTGAAAGACTGTAGTTGCCCATTCCAAAGCGTTGATCTCTATGAAGAAGAATGGGCAAGAAACTCCATGGACACTATTTTAAATCATAAGAATTTTACAAGATCATGGATCAGCATTCATGTTGAGATATTTTTTTATAGGGCCACTCGCAGTTCAACTCTCGGTTGAGTTATTTGTTTAGCCGGACTAAACAAATATGTGAGGAGGCTGTAATTAGTTTAAGTATAGATTCCTAGACGATTCCATCCTGAAGGGCTGGTGCTGTTCCATAAATGATAGGACAACTGATATCATGTCCTGTGTGCTGAATATATGCAATCTATAGTAATTAATAAACGCCAGCAACAGCGCAAACCTCTTAGCTGAGTTCTGGACTGACTCAACACGGATTAAGTAAGTAAAGCTATGAAGGCAAAAAAATTTATGCCTGGGCATTTCTTCTTAAGGTGAATTTTTCCCCGAACTTCATTTTCATGGGAGCTTTCTCTGTTATCGGCAAACTGCGGGTGTATACGTCTGCCTGTAACCCTTTTGTAACTTTCTAAGAATTTGGGGATTTCGTTTTTTAGTAACCTTTATCGGAGGATACAATAACATGAAAATAAATATATTGGTGACACAGTAATGTTAGTTTGTGTCTATACCAAATGCAGAGATATAAATAAGTAATAACAAGTAAAGTAAGTAAGAAATACGGAAAAAGTATATATTAAGTCTAAGTTAGTTGTTGCTATGCATAGTGATCATCAATCGCTTTTTTTAGCGGATGGGAAATCATCAAATATCTTTCCCCGCTTTAGGCGGAGCGAGGGGAGTGTCAGACGGAAGGAACATGGGTGGGTTCCCCAGGTTCCTTATTATGCCCTTATGTTCCTGGGCCACGGTATCTCTTTCGAACAGCCCGCAACCCCGGCAAGCGGTGGCCCTGGTCGCTTAGTCGACGATTGGTTAGGCCACGGTTGATTTATGCTGTTACCGTACCGTTGACTAGGTTTTGTTTACCATTTTAAATTAATTGGCATTCTAGCTACCGTCCATTGAGTAGTTTAAAAGATATAGATTTAACGAATTATGGATTTGTCTAGTCGAAGCATGATTTTTTTTTAAATAACGCGACAGATGGGCTTCAGCCATTTCTGCCTATCAACAAGGAAAAAAGCGTGAGTTTATGTAAGTAACACCAATTGCATTGATACTTTTAATTCCATACTAGAACTTTAGTTACCTTCCCTACCATTCCCAAGCACTTTAATAACTATAAACCACCACAAACGAGAACATTTTCGATACTTTTAACTCTCTGTTTCCACACAGGCTTTAATGTATCAAGTGAGCGTAAAACCAGAGGCCGCTGGTTTGTTTGTAAGTCCTGGCATGTAATGCGGTGCCGTTATGCAGTAGCACTCGTAACCGTAATGATGTCAACAAAAACAAACGTAAATTCATGCTAATTGTACTGTTTTTATTATTACGTTGATTTAATGGCTGCCCGGGTTGGTTAAAAAGGCTCACTGGGAAATAAACTCAGTTTAGACATATGGCCAAAATGTATGCTGTGAGGTACATACGCCAGCTGGTCAAGCTACATGAAACTGTAAATTTTTCCCAATGAACCTTGAACCCTATACTTTAGAAATAAAGTCGAAAATCTATCAAAGAAATCTGACAGATTGTAGTAGCTTGATGTGCAGGCGTCTGTACATTTCCTTTTTTTTACGGATGGGAAATGATTTGTTTAACTTTCTGTTATGCACCCTGCACCTACTCTGTTTTCTCTCTGCATCACCCTATGGTAGACTGTTGGCCTTTGCACAGTGTTTTTTTTATACATGTGCATAAATTTTAATAAGTTAATCATCAAATAACTTCCCCCGTTATGGGCGGAACGGGGGGGAGTGTCAGACTTTACTGCCTAAAACCCACCCATGTTTCTTCTTGTGCCCTTGATATTCCAGGGCCGCGGTATCTCTTTCGAACAACCCGCAACCTATAGGTGCAGCTCTGCCTAATCCTTTAGGAATTACAGACGGGTTTGTTAGGTTATGTAGACATATGTGTGTCACCGATGTTATAGCTAGAAAGTGGATGTCTACTGAACTGACGAGTGAAAAAGATGTGAAAAATACGTCATGCAAAGATAAGGGGATGATAACAATGGTGAGGTAGACCTAGTTGTTTTACTAGTCCTAATCGAAATAGACTAAATTAAATATCAACCAAGTCTTGGGGAAATTAATACTCGCGATAAATATGTCAAAGACCAAGGTGATGATCAACATCACCAAGCTCAACGTGATGTGGGAGTTGAATATGTCCATATTAACATTTACCTTGTGTAAAGTGACCACACGGTGAGCCCCAAATAACCGGCAAAGCGGAAGGCCCAGACGGCGATTGTAGTACGAACTCAACTCTTTTCTGAAAGATTGGCTAATAACAGCAATGTATAGAAAAAAGTGGAATAAGGGAATGAAAGCCTTTGCCCTTAGTGGGACACAAATGGCTGATAATAATTAAAATAAAATCACGCCTATTAACTGAAAAAATTAGGCGGAGGTGCACTAGACGTAGTTATGAACTAAAGTGTTTATAAATTGTTATAATTGCTTAACAACAAACAACGATTAATCTTCCATCAAAGTTATCTTATTTACAGTACCCAGTGTTAAACATTTCCCTTAACAATGAAAACTTGTGCATGAAACAATGAATCAAGTGGCAAAGCCAAACTTGTATTATCTTTGATATTTTTGTGTAGCTTCCACATCACAGAAACTTTTCAGTTCCCAGTAACAAGTTCCTCTGTCCCGAACTAAATACTCGAGAGACATTTAAATCTAAGTCAAGTTTTTCTCTGACTACGAACAATTTAATGTCCGACTGTCCTGGAACGAAAAACTTTATGTAATTGATGTTATTAATGTTATTTACTCCGTTTCTACTTATTTACTTTTAGTTCTAAAGTTGCATCGCCCACGGTATGTTTAAAAGGAAAATTTGTCACTGTTTAAATATATATTTTAAAAAGTTTATAATAAAATTACGAACAAACATGGAATTGATGGAAAAATAAATGTAGGTTAACAAGTGGGATCAGGCACGTGTTACGTACGAGTATATTTAATTTATCTTGTGTATGTCTTTAAAGGTAATAGGAATATGTTGGCGTAAACAACTTAGCTTAGCCCTTTTTTTTTCGGGTGGGATATTGCCAAATAACTTCCCCCGCTCTGGGCGGAGCGGGGGGTCATGTCAGACTTTAACTGACTAAAACCCACCCATGTTCCTTCTATTGCCCTTTACGTTCCGGGGCCGCCGTATCTCTTTCGAACAACCCGTAACCCCGGCAGGCAGAGGCTCTGGCAAGCCCCTCTGCTTTGCTTTGAAATTCGGAGAACACAGTTCCTCTTTCCTGATTTGCAGGTACCCGCTACCTGTAGTTTTTGCCCTTGCGCCTTATTGATTGTAATAGCAAAGCTAAGATTTTTCTTTTCTTCCCTCTTTCTCCCTAATTTCCTACTTTAAAAAAAATGCCTATGTTCGTCTCCAGGGTTTCAACTATCTCCGTACCAAAAAAGTTTAGTCATTGAGGCGTGAAGACGTAACAAACAAACAAACTCACTTTCGCTGTTATAATATTAGTAAGGATTGCAGTGTCAACAGCGCGTTCGAGATCCACACGCGCCTTATAGAGATGTCAGCATAGCAGAAGGGCCTGCCAGGGCCACTGCCTGCTAGAGTTGCGGCTTGTTCGAAAGAAGTACCGCGGCCCGGATCACAAAGGGCAGAAGAAGGAACATGGATGGGTTTTGGTCAATAAAAGTCTAACACTTCCCCCCCCCCCGCTCCACCCAGAGCGGGGAAAGCTATTTGATATATGATTTCCCATCCGTAAAAAAAGGATTTAATAGTTTTGTATTTACAAGGGATTATTTTATAAAAGAGATCACCTTTCTGGGTAAAAAGTGTTCATATTATAATAAAAATACTAGTAGCGTATTTACGCGATAAAAAATAACCTATGTTTTATGAATGCCATTGTCAATTCTAATTTCATCCAAATCCTACTGATTTGGATGAAATTAGCTTTGCGTGAAAGAATAACAAAAAACCTCACAATTTTTCGCATTTATGCTATTAACTAGATTGGTTACATCCTTACTAATATTATAAAAGCGAAAGTGAGTTTGTTTGTCACGTCTTCACGCCTAAATGGCCAAACCGATTTTGATGAATTTTGGCACAGAGATAGTTGGGACTAAGCGGACGGACATAGGCTAAAAAAAGTGAGATAAGGGGGAGAAAGAGGGAAGAAAAGGGGAGAGAAAGATTTTTTTTTTCGATCATCACACAGGTTAAAGTTAGCGTTAGCCCAAAGTAACTATGCTACGCGGACGAAGTCGCGGGCGGAAGCTAATTGTTATATGTTATATATGAATTCACAGAATATTACCAAAAATAATGAAGTTATAATATCGTGCTACAATAATTCGTCTAAAACTTCTAAGCAGAATGGTTCCATAAGAGATAGAAGCGATAACAATATAAAATACTGAATTTTTGAGCGAAATCCATTTGAGTAGCTGCACGATACCGTTCTCAGCTCGGCCCCTAAGGGATAACATTAAATGTTATAGCTCTAAAGCTTCCTTAAAGAATAAGCTTTTGAACTGGGGAAACTCCATCAAAGTCAGTTCACAGGATTAGTTTACACAAGAACATGTAGCAGGCTTGATTGCATTACAAGGCGAGGAAAAATTGAAATGAATATGTGGTTCATTCGTGTGTTAACCACCCCTTCCTCACGTCATCATAATATATTAATATGTATTGGAAGTGTCGGAGCCGTACGGGAAATTCCGATCACGCATCTTGTAAACGTATGTAATACACCTCATGATTGGACCAGACTCCCCAGCACGTCGAAAAAAATACGTCGATTTTTGATTCGAAAATACAATTATCCTTTAGCATTTTCATTTTATTTTAATTGTTTTTATCCAGCACAATCAGTATCCTTACTAATATTATAAGAGCGAAAGTGAGTTTGTTTGTTTGTTACGTCTTCACGCCTAAATTGCTAAACGGATTTTGATGAATTTTGTTACAGAGATAGTTGAGACCCTGGAGACGGACATGGGTATAAAAAAGTGAGAAAAGGGGTGAGAAAGTTTTTTTTTTTCGATCATCACGCGGTTTGAAGTTACCGTTAGCCCAAAGTAACTATGCCACGCGGACGAAGTCGCGGGCGGAAGCTAGTCATTTATAAATGTAAAAAATATATGTGAGAATATTAATAACAAAAAAATAGGGGATGTGTTAGGGTGTCAGGGTGTTAGTTGTTTGAAATTGATACACCTTCATAGAACGAAACCGCACACGCGCTTCATATGTTCCGTAAAGTTGGACCGAAACGAAGTTTAAAGGAAATGCAAAGTTGAGAAGTCCGCACAATAAAAAAACATGCCCCGTCAAAGCTTGCCAACAACAGCACGAAGTTCAAAATCCGATACAAAACAACAAGTCCAAGTTACGTGGCGTAAAGTATGTCCCTCAGGACATATCCGCGAACAAAACTCTAAAATCGCGTCGATATCTTTGAGCAAAAACAAACCGGCCAGGGGCGGGAGTTGTCATGGAGCCGCGTAGTCAGCGAGAAATGGAGTAACCCATTTTAAACTAGAATGAATTGCACGTCGTGGACTGCAGGTTCGCTGGAATGCTGCCCACTGACAATACTTCACGTATTGACGGATAGATCTGCCAACGTGTTGGCGCCATTCGGGACTAGAACAAGTAGCAAGCAAGTTTGTTAAAGGTACACGTCTCTAGAGGGTCTTTTTTTACGTGATTTTATTTATTTTATTTAAACCTTTGAAACAATTTACTAACAGTAGAAATCTTTCTCTATGCTTGAGAAAACAATTCTCTCAAGTTGAAAATATGTCGTCCGATCGTTCAGACAAACTAGTCGAACCAAGTGTTCACAGGATCAAGTTCAGTTTTTTTTTTTTAAATTCGAATTCTCGTGTCACATTTTATATTTTTATAAGTTTACGAGCTTTTGCCCGTGGCTTCGCTCGGGTTAAATTCGGGGTAACACAGTTCCCCTTTCCTGATTTGCAGGTACCTGCTACCTGTAGTTTATGCTCTTGCGCATTTTTTTTGGGGGTGGGAAAACGTCAAAACTTCCCCGGTCTGGGCGGAGCGCGGGGTAGTGTCAGATTTGTACTGATTAAAACCTACCCATGTTCCTTCTATTGCCTTTTATGTTCCGGGGCTGCGGTATATCTTTCGAACAACCCGCAACCCCGGCAGGCGGAGGCCCTGACAGACCCCTCTTCTAGGGCCTTTTTTTTTCGAGATAGCGACTCGAACCAATGATGCATTCACATTCGCTGATTCAGGTATTTTACGTTACAGAGCTCAACTCATATTCATTTGTTGTATGCAGCATATTATCTTCGAAACTTCTTTATCACGCAGCTTAAAGTTTTCACCAATTTCCAAAATGTCACTAAAACTGTTAGATGAACGTGAAGCCCGTATGTATACCGTGGAGCGGCGGCAAACAAGCCCCGGTAACTGGGCACAAACTACCGCACCAATATTGACTTTTGCTCCTTGAAACTTCCTCATTGTGTCCCTAATTACAATTTTTATTCAAACTTTTCCCTACCAGATTATTCTTGCATCATCGGCTTTTGAAATAAAGGCAGAAATTCTTATACACCACAACACAGTTGTACATATTTGCACACAATTTCTAAAAAGGTTTTTTTGGCGTTCGATGCAAATTCTGTAATAATACAATTTGAATCTAATGCAAACTTACTCTGCTTCCGAGTAATAGATGCTTCCAAAGCAATTAGAATATTACAATGCGAAACTATAAAGCTAAACCGTTGTTTGATCAAATTGTAGTATTGGTTTAGGTGGAATTAGGTCGTGTTTAGTACGGATAAAACGTTTGACATTCAGCGGAAACTTATTATAATATTGGTCTCAACAAAATGCAAGCAAAAAATAAAGGTAAGTAAAGTGTACCTACCTTTATTCGAAATATTCACATTGATGAATATTACTATACACTAGCTGACGCTCGCGTGATATCGAAAAAAAGTATTTACCTATCTGTTATTCCAGACCACATATTTTTTATAAAAACTGCCCAACACTATGAGTTTCTCCTGTAAAGTACGTTTACAAATATTTAAATTCACATACACAAACAGCCAGACCCGAACTACCTGTAGGCCATACAAATTTTTGTTCCGTGCGGGAATCGAACCCGCGACACGCAGCGCAGCAGTCAATCGCTCAGCCACTGCGCCAACCGTGCTGTCTAATAATCTACCTCTGTGCCAAATTTCATCAAGATCCGTTCAGCCGTTTTGACGTGAAAGAGTAACAAACATCCATACATTCTCACAAATATTCGCATTTATAATATTAATAATAGGAGTAGGATTTTTCTCTGTAAGAGTATCCATTACCATTAATTGAAATAGAATGCACCGAACATTGAGCACTGTGGAAAACAGAAACAAAACACGATTGTGTTAACAGTACCGTTTAACTACATCCTCCGACAATTTGCGTAAACGATGCCCACGCGCAGACATCACTGTTAGTTAACGCACGCATCCCGCAACCATTTTATAACAGGTAATTTAAACTTATTCCGTCTACACACTTAGACCTGGTGTGTGCGAGATCAGTATATACAATATAAGAGACATCATGACACACTTTCTTCAATAGTTCTCAGCACATGATTATGAAATCTTTGATAAACAAAAAACTGCTGTTCCGTACAAACGTTCAATACGGATAGAGAATAAAGTGTGGAACTGTTCACAACGATTTTATATTGGCAATTGAGACGAAAAATCAAAATCAAAAGTCATTTATTCGTACTAGGTTGAAGATCAGCACTTTTTGAACGTCATTACACAAAGTCACAGTACCCCAAAGCGCATCTTTCGCCCCTTCCTAGTGTTTTAGCTGGAAAAATAAGGCCGAACAAACCGCCAGCAATGACGGCATCTTATACTAGATTAGCTTGCGCCCGCGGCTTCGCGTATGTGTTATTCCAGACTATAATCTACCTCTGTGCCAAATTTCATCAAGATCCGTTCAGCCGTTTTGATGTGAAAGAGTAACAAACATCCATACATCCATCCTCACAAATATTCGCATTTATAATAATAATGTAGTAGGATTTATATTATTAGTAAGAAGTAGGATTTACTTATGTTACTATGTATCCCGGTATTATGTTTCATTATTCTCTTCTCAATAATACTACACACAATAACAGCATGCAATGACGCGTTAAACTTCAGAATAAAGAAAACGTCAGCATCATCTAGTTATATATCTACACTGGTTTCGTGTGCACCATCTTAACTACTGTTCCAACCACAGTGTGCCTGTGACATTAAGTCTGGAAACTTCGAACACAATGGACCTCAATGCTTTCTTGTGCGGTTTGAAGCTAACGATTAATGAATGAACCGGGAACTTAATCTATCTGATCTCCTAGTGTGCTGTCGCCGCTTCCTCACTAAAGCAAATATATTTATATAGTTATGCATTTTTGAAATTCCTTCGTGATTGTTGAATTCGTTACCATCATTAGATAGATTGATAGATAGATAAATCATTTATTTGATGCAACAAAAGACACAATACAAGAATGAATACAAAAAAACCCAACACAGAGAAAAAAAAAGGAACACAAAAAAAATAAGGAAGACTAAGTTAAATCGACCCATAGGCATTTAGACACATCACATATATTTATTAAGGTCGCCCACTACTGGGCGGTGTGTGTCTCAAAATTGCACCAAATAGGAGTCCAGCTCAGCATAATGCAAGGTAGACTACCTGACGCTGGTATTCTGCTGAATGCCTGCTATATGCATTAGAAGTTTAAATAAATCAATAATAATCTAGTGGCGGACTCAATGTGACAGATTTTTTCTATGCCAATTTTGCTTTCCTGAAAAACATCAACTAATAGCAAAAGAAAATTGTGCCGTGTGGTTTTTAAAAACTGAAACCATTTGAAAGAGAGTGAATTACCAATTTTTCAAGTTGACTGGCTACAATGCTCTTTGTATACCAAAACATACAATTCACACCAATAAACAAGAGCTCCTACTGCCGACAGCAAACGCGTGTCCAATACTAACATCAAATAAAACTAATATTTGTTATATTCCCCAATAATAATTACACACGCTTCGACCGCTAATCACCAAATATTAAGTTGCGCGAAAATAATACCCAAGAACAGCAATGTATCAAATCATGTAATCGCATCTATCTTCAATAGTAAGTAACAATCACTCCAGTAGTTCATTTGATTGATCCTCACCGAATTGGTATCCGGCTTGAGCCAATAAAGATCTTTTTGCCAATTGGATGGGATCAAGGAGCGCCCGGGATGTCGGCGACCGGGACAACACTCAACGCCGCAACTGGATTTTGATTATTAGCTTTACATTCGTTCTTCTTACAAAACTGCCTATAATCTATGTCTCTTACCTTCTTAAATTAAAGGATGTTAAACTGGTTAGCAATCATCTATTTTCTCAAAGTTTTATTCCGCCACAAAACCAAAATATGCAGTGTATTTACGATAAAACAGGAACACTTCTAAATGGAAATTCCGGAGTAGGTTCGTTAACAACCCAACTTTATTCATTAGCGTGTATTGTCTACCGAATTTATTCGTCAGGTCGAACACGGCCTAACTCTGACAACATTTTCTGCTCCTTGATACTTCACTAAATATTTTCATCGGATTTTGTTTATCTTGCAGACACAGAATGTTAACTTTAAATACTCGGAATTCAACAAGAGTTTAATAATAACTGTTCGTGTATATCAGACAAGGTATTTTAGATGAATTATTGTATTTATCGATGTTACTATGTGACTTAAAAAGGCAAACAAAATTAAACCTTATTTTAATATATAATATGGTTTACATAATAATATGTAGCATAAATCTCTTTGTTGAGCTTCACCCATTCGTATTAATACCGGCTTAATAAACGCGGCTTTTTGCGGACACGAAATTTGACAACCCTTTGGGGTTTTTTTCAGATCACAAAGTCCCATTTTATAACATCGTATTTTTATATTTAAAATTTCGTAACATTTATTACCTTTTAAAGACTTTCCTTTAATAAAAGCGATGTTTGAAGAGTGAGCATTGGTTACAAAATAAATAAATGCCTCTTTCAGTTTTTATCCACTTCGTGTGTCCATAATAAAATCTATTATATTTTTCTCCTCTGGGTATTGCTTGTGAAACTATGAAAACGTAAGCTAGTTAGTTTACATCATTGATAAACATAGTCAGTTTTATTATTACTTATACCGTCAGTATTTTATTAAAATTGTATGAAGGTGCCAGGTACGTAAGTAACGAGGTAAGTAAGAAGAAGAAAAATTGCATTGTTCAGACCGTGGTGACGACGGCATTTACTAAAAATGTTCTGCACCCGCTCGTTTGAAAAGAGAGCCGACGGCACATTTAATTCTGAAATCTTGCACAAAATTCTGAAGAAAACACGTACGATTGGAATCTACAAGGATAGAGGTACAAAGCTGATTTTAATTTTAAGTTTCTATAGCATGTTAAGCCTTTGGTCCCGACTGTCAATTGTAGATCTTTGATTGTCGTTACAAATAATCAGCCCGAAAAGTTTAACAACCAGTCTTACCAAGGGATACTGTATTACCCAGTACTAACTGGGTTGTGTAGGTAATACTGGAATCGCACCCCAACATAGTTAGGCAAAGGGCTAGGTAGATGTTGATAACACTAATTAAATTGTTTGTCATAAATTCAAACCTAAAAATGGTTTATGGTACATTTATTGCGGTTATGTTTAAATAATGTTAAAAAAAAAAACAAGAAATTGTGTTTGTCCGCAGACGTATCACTTTTACAAAACTTTCCTTTTTTAGGGTTCCGTAGTCAACTAGGAACCCTTATAGTTTCGCCATGTCTGTCTGTCCGTCCGTCCGTCCATCCTCGCTTAATCTCTGTGACCGTTAGCACTAGAAAGCTGAAATTTGGTACCAATATGTATATCAATCACGCCGACAAAGTGGTAAAATAAAAATTGGAAAAAAATGTTTTATTAGGGTAGCCACCCTATATGTAAAGTGGGAAGTGATTTTTTTTTAATTTCAACCCTAACGTGTGATATATTGTTGGAAAGGTATTTAAAAATGAATAGGGGTTTACAAAAATCATTTTTTGATAATGTCTATAATTTCGGAAATAATCGCTCCAAAAGTATAAAACAATGTGTCCCCCCCCCTCTAACTTTTGAACCATAAGTTTAGAAAATATGAAAAAAATCCGCAAAGTAGAACTTTATAAGGACTTTCTAGGAAAATCATTTTGAACTTGATTGACACAACAGTTTTTGTACAAAAAAGACAAAAAGTTGTACAAAATAATTTCCTCCTCCACCTTTAAACTCATCACTTATTGTGACTAACGGGAAACTACGGAACCCTACACTGAGCGTGGCCCGACACGCTCTTGGCCGGTTTTTTTTTAATTGCTACATAAAAACAGTTTGTGCGTGTGTGGGTGATACTAGCATCCATTAGTTACATTCCATATTCAAATTGTACTTAGAAGAAAGAGCACGTTAAGCTGCCAGTAATTTTAAGATATTTTATAGTCGTTACAGGTTGTCAGTGGCCCGAAATTATATAATATAATATTCAGCTGCATCCAGATAGGCCATACATAGTTGGGAAAAGGCTAGGCATATGATGTTTATAAATATAACCACCCTTTTTTTGCGCATGGGAAGTCATCAAATAACTTCCCCCGCTCTGGGCGGAGCGCGGGGGAATGTCAGAGTTTTACTGACTGAAACCCCCCCATGTTCCTTCTTTTGCCCTTTATGTTCCGGGGCTGCGGTATCTCTTTCGAACAACCCTCAACCCCGGCAGGACTCCCCCCCGCACCCTTTGTTATGAAAAGTAGAAAAGCTGTATCAGTACTTACTTGCGTTTTATATTGCACATCATAAGTACCTAATTATTGAGGTTGTTTCACCAGGCTGAACGCAGTAATTATGTGTTTTTTTCTGAAACAAAAGCATCAACATGATATTTTAAATTGTAGTAACAATGAGGGCATGACTAATTAACTGCTCATAATATTTTACCTGAACGCAGTTAATTAAAATAACATTTTTTTTTAAATTAGGTGATGAATGATGATAGGAAACTTTAGCCATGACTTTACAATTACATCAATAAAGCATTGAACCTCAACTGTCGTCAAATACGGAACGAACGATTTAACACGTCATGTCGTATCTGATAACATATCGAAAAAGTTGTTGAAACCCACGTAAGTTCAATTCACAGCGATGTTCACGAGAAATTCGTCAATGCGTCTTTAAAACTTAAAGAATGACAACTTTGGTAAACTTTTTGACGTTTTTATGAATTATTTATTATCTTTCGAAGAAATTAATGTTGAAGAGCTTGTCTGAATGTTTTCTCTTTGTTTTTAGTTCATGGATTATTTGTTGTAATTATTAAAGTTTTCAAGTTACCAAAAAAACGATGAATGGAGACTGTGTGAAGGATATGGCTAGAAAGGAGGTGATTGCTAAGATGATTAGTGATAGGGAATTATGGAAGACTAGCCGGCGCCCGCGGCTTCGCCCGCGTCTCTTAGAAAAAACAAAGTATCTTATACGTTATTCCAGACCATAATCTACCTCTGTGCCAAATTTCATCAAGATCCGTTTAGACGTTTTGTCGTGAAAGAGTTACATAATATTAGTAAGATGGCTGGCCCCCGCGGCTTCACCCGCGTGATATGGAAAAAAAAGTATCCAATGTGTTATTCTGGACCATAATCTACCTCTGAACAACTGTCTCACTTGACAAGAATAAATTACATTTTAGTAATTTTTAGACAAGTTTTAGTTTAGTTTGTGACAACAGATTCGACACCATTTTTTTTTTTTTTTTTTTTCGGGTGGGAAATCATCCAATGACTTCCCCCGCTCTGGGTGGAGCGGGGGGGCATGTCAGACTTGTACTGACTAAAACCCACCCATGTTCCTTCTATTGCCCTTTACGTTCCGGGGCCGCGGTATCTCTTTCGAACAACCCGCAACCCCGGCAGGCGGAGGCTCTGGCAAGCCCCTCTGCTTTGCTGACTCTCTTTGAGGCGCGCGTGAAACACGAACGCGCCGTCGACACGGCCTGTCGTCAATTTAGACGGACGGACGGTGAGCTACCCATTGCTCACCATCCACAGGCCCGCATCTACGGTGGCCGGAAGTCGTCTCGCGGCGCCCGGCAGATTCGACACCATTGACCAATTATAACTGACTAACTGGTGACCGCGGCTTTGCCCGCGTGATATCGAAAAAAAAGTATCCTATGTGTTATTCCAGACTATAATCTACCTCTGTGCCAAATTTTATCAAGATTCGTTCAGCCGTTTTGACGTGAAAGAGTAACAGACATCTATACATCCATCGATACATCCATTCATACATCCATCCATACATCCATCCATACATCCATCCATACATCCATCCATCCATACATCCATCCATACATCCATCCATACATCCATTCATACATCCATTCATACATCCATCCATCCTTACAAACATTCTCATTTATAATATTAGTAGAAAAAAGAAATGCTGCGATCCCAAATTAATTTAGGACAAAGGCAGGAAAACAGTTATGATCTCAGTTTGCAAATTGCAGGTTTATTTTTGAGAAAAGCGAATAACCACCCTTACATAAACACTAGATCATTTAGTATAAGGGCTTCATTAATAAGCAAGTGACGTTTCTTAAAATCTGAAACTACTACAAATCTTGTTTTTTTGTTTTGATATTTGGGCGCAACCAAACCAGCCTACGTTCCTTGAATACCATTCGTTTTTACTAATTCTAAGAATCGATTTTCAATTTTCCAGGTAGTAACTGTTTAGTTTAGTAGCTGTTGAGCAATTTAAGACAATATTTTCACTAAGTACTTTCCTTTTCCATAAGTAGCTTCCATTTTGCGTTACTGCAAAAGGAACTCATATTTTTCAGTTCAAAATGACGTAAAGATAACCAGTAAGGAGCCTAATAATAACTTTTAGTAATAAAACTGAATGAAAAGACGTTCGAAATTGAAGCAAGTTCCTTTGACGCGAGCCGGATCTGTCGCGCCTCATTGCGCAATATCCCGACAATTGAACCGTGAAAAGCATCGAACATTTTAAAATTTCACTATGCGCTTTTACTTTAAACTTACCTACTAATTATTTGATTAATTACTGCGGATTTTATTATTATAACGCGAGCAATATTAAATTCCCCGGTAATATCCTCCGGGAAACTAGATCCAAAGGTATTGTTTGCTTCCCGGCTGTTCTTGTATTTACATAAAATGTATAATAGGTATCCTAAAACAACATTACTTAGCTTTTAGAAAACAAGTTCATAGTTTGGGTAACAAGTTTCCGAAATAATTAATTATAGTTCCTGTTGTCTGACTTCTCGAGACTTATTAGGTAAGGAGACATTTGATAAGGAATTGGGGGAACTTTGAACACTAATTCAGTCGCATCTGATTAGACTAGGAGCTGCCTCTATCATATTTGTGGTGCCTAGATGAGTTTGGTTCAGTGTTTCTTTGCACTTAAGTCTAATAGGATGTAATAGGACATAGAGGAGCTCGGGTCGATCTTTAGGTAAAGCTGCGCTTGCCTTGATGGGTGGGTGCCCACCCGTTACATACTAATTTTCATCCAAGCCTCAAAAGACAAGTTAAGGTGGTGGTCCCGGCTGTGATTTGTAGATATTTGACAGTCGCTTCAGATTGTCAGTGTCCCGATGGTCTAAAAACCAGTCTTAACAAGAGGTATCGTATTACCCAGTACTAACTGGGTTTTGGAGGTCAGATAGGCAGTCGCTCCATGCAAAATACTAGTATTCAGCTGCATCCGGCAAGACTGGAAGCCGACTTCAACATAATTGGGAAAAGGCTAAGCAGATGATGAAATCGAATAGGACATACTGGCCTCATCTTGTTTTATTTGTAACTAGCTAGCGCCCTCGGCTTCACCCGCGTGATATCGAAAAAAAAATCCTTTGTGTTATTCCACATTAAAACCTAACTCTGTGCCAAAATTCATCAAAAGCCGTTTTGAAGTGAAAGAGTAACAAACATCCATACAACCATACATCCACACATCCATCCATCCTCACAAACAGTTGTATTTATAATATTAGTAGGAAGTAGGATTAACTGGACGTGTTTGTATAATTCGATTTAGAAACACTACTGCCTAAAACTTTTTTTTGCTAATGTGAAATCACCAAATAACTTCCCCCGCTCTGGGCGGAGCAGTTCCTTCTATTGCCGTTTATGTTCCGGGGCCGCGGTATCTTCTCTTTTCTTTTTTAAAAAAACTTTGCCCCACACTAGTATTTCTCCTGTATCGTGGGTGCGTTTACAAATATTTAAACAGACACAAACAGCCAGACCTGGAACAACTATCTGTAGGCCATACAAATATTTACCGGGATCGGAACCGCGACACGCAGCACAGCCGTCGATCGCTCAGCCACTGCGCCAACCGTGTCGTTAAAGTCTCTCTTTCTCTTTCTTCTCTTCTCTCGAACAACCTGCAACCATCTGCCTAACCCTTCGGGTATTACAGGCGCTATGTTTTAAGCTTGGTCACTCCAAAGCACGTACAGCAGTCACAGATATTAGATTTCTTAAAAAAAAACTACTTATTTAGGAAAGTCTTGACCAATGATATTGTAGAACCCATCTCACAGTTTTATAACATTGTAAGTCAACATTACCTAGCCGATATTAAAACTTGGAGTACGACATAAAGACGGTTTTATTCGATATTATTCGATGAGAAATGCAAGCATCCATTATTCATGAGACCACAAAGTATTAGAGAATAGTTTGTATGCCCAATTGCCCATTGTCGACGCTGCAAAAATAAGTAACTTTAATACGTGTACCTAAGTAAGGTTTTAGTTTGTAGTGTACTGTGCGTGTGTCTTTGTGTGTGTGTGTGTGGACTTTAGTCGGTACAAATCATGCACTCCCTTCCGCTCTTCCGCTTCACCCAGGGTGTCAATAGTCATCTGATAATTTCCCATACAAAAAAAAGAAAAGGTGTTACCTACAAATGTCAAAGTATAATCATCTACATACTAAATAATATTACAGTCTTGGATTTGGATATTAAATACCTTCTATAAACTGCTACACAAATATGATGTGGAATTATAAAATATAAATAAATAAGGTAGCCCCCCCCCCAGACATTTTACTGAGAGTTGAAAAAATAAATCAACGTATAGAACTGTGTCTACGTAGGTTTTAAAAAATGATATCGAGGTTTCTTATATACTTTTTTCCTCAAGTAAATGGTTAATGAGATATGCTTCTAAAGTCGTACAAATTCTGCCCCCCTCTAATTTTTAAAGTAAGGGAAGAAAAATTCTGAAAAAGTCATGAAAAAACTTTTAACGAAAATTGGTGTGAACAAAATTCATCATTCATCAAATTGCAGCCGTAACTTTGTGTTTCATTAGGATACTATCAAGAGCAAATTTGATTTTGCGATTAAGTATCATTTTCAAATTAATTGGAATGGCATTTAAATATTGTTTAGTGCTACGAAACCCTGTGTGGCAAGCCCGATTCACACTTGGCCAGTTTTTTGAGTCTGAATTCCTTTGTGAGGTACTCGTACCTAAAGACTCAGGTCCTCAATGGTCCTTATATATATAAAATGAAAACTAAAATGGAAATAGAATTTTGAACTTTGTTAAAATTAGGCTCTAGCGCACCACGGAAAGTTGTTTGAATTCGATTTTAATACCCACCGTGATATAAGCATGCTTTTGTTTCCCACGTTGTGGGCGAGTATAAGTCCTAACTACACAAACGTGTACCGTGTCGCCTGTGGCTACAAATAGCGATAACATATTAAGCAACTAGGCTTGAACATCATAACATTGCATACTATTAAAACTTCATAGTTTCAACACTATAATATTTAGGGTTTTCAAGCCTGCAAAGATAAGCAAGTCTATTTTAGTAAAAGATTTACCTACTACAAGAAAAAATTACATAAAATAAAGGAAATAAGTCATCAGAAATCAGTTGTAGTCAGTATAAATCAGTAGAAATAAGTAAGTTGCCGACTAAAATGATGGTGAAACACAAGTCGATCCTAAACAATGATGTTATCAAAATATTTTAATTCACATAGGCCTACATGGACACTTACAAAAAGTCAAAAAAATAGGACGACGGTTCAGACCGGTGAAGATATGGGGAAAAAAATCTAATTGTTTTGTAACGTAAGCAATGCCTTGTGGTCCGGCCTATGCTGTCCTCTCATACTTAAGTACTAACACTGTAAAACCAAATGATTTTAAAAGAGTACCTAACCATGGAGTTTTTTGCTGATTTGGTAGTTTCCTATGTAGAAGACTCCACGGAAACGAACAACCCGACCGGTGTGCCTTTTCTCGACATTTTATAAGTGTCCATCAAAGCTTATGATGTGAAATAAAATATTTTGATTTGGTTTCAAAGTATTAATGTTACAGCTTTAGTACTTAAGCAGGAATTGGAGGACAAAGTAGTCCTATCAATACTACAGGTAATATCAATAAGTCATTGCTTGCTTGCACAAAAGCTTAAAACAAGAAAAAAGGTAACAAAGTTAACAAGCAATGAATCTACAAGGCCTACATTGTCCTCACATTCACAAACAAAAATGTGCTCAATAAACTTGGAAACAAGACTCAAACAAGACAATCTAGGAGATAGCATAAAAGTTAGGTAGGTATGACATCGATATGTCTAGCTCTTAGACTCAGGTAATATCAATATTTCACGCAGATCCAGTGCCGTTTGATCTTCTCAACTGTCGGACCTCGGGATATAAGATCAGGGATATTTGCATGAAGGTCTAAGTTAGGGTCAACGCGATGCCTTAAATATGTGCTTTCTAAAATACAGACGTTGTAGATTTGCAAACAAGGGTCAATTACACGAGGCCTTGGCAATTTTTAGGGTTCCGTAGCTCAAAAGGAAAAAGCGGAACCCTTTTTGATCACTTTGTTGTACGTCTGTCTGTCAAGATTCTTTATCTCGGGAACGCGTGGAGGCACCGAGTTGAAATTTAAACCGTATACTCAAATCTGTAATCCCTTTGCGCTGAGAAAATCAGCCCAAATCAACTAGAATACTAATAATAGACATTATTAGTGTAACAACATTTTACCAAACTTGGGAATCAAAGGGCCAACTAGCCCTACAAGGCATGAATTTTTTGTTATAAATATTGCAATTGCTAACAGTCTTCCTGATATTATCCCATGTCACTCGAGGTTGTTTTTTCCTCTATTCTGCCTCGTCACGCAATAATTTACTATTCTTTTTTTTAATAGCATGGACTTGAAAATAGTTACAAGTTTGAAAAACCTTTTTTAAACCATAGACAAAAACGACCTCTATTGCGATATTTCAGCTTTATGCCTCATTTTAATCCTTACTAATATTATAAAAGCGAAAGTGAGTTTGTTTGTTACCTCTTCACGCTTTAATGGCAAAACCGATTTTGATGAATTTTGGTACAGAGATAGTTGGGAACCAGGAGACGGACATAGGCTATTTTTATTTAAAAAAAGTGGGATATGAGAGAGAACGAGGGAAGAAAAGGGAAAACTTAGCGTTGCTATTACAAATCAATCAGGCGCAAGAACAAAAACTGCAGGTCTGCTTGGTGTGTTATACCGTATTTAACGCGAGCGAAGCCGCGGGCGAAAGCTAGTCAATTATAATTTAACTTAAACTCAACGAGGAAGAACATCTCCATTTATTTACAGAAAATTGTCACAATAGACATCCCTATTAAGCTTGTTGAACATAAATAGGGTAACCAAACATTTACTAGCACAAAAACACACATCTCATCTAGTTATTCGCCATTTAGCCAAAAGAAAGATCGTATCATTAATATGAAGACGTAAAACTGTCAACAGCAGGCATCACAAACAAACAACGTTGAATAAATTTTGGCGAAGTACGCACAAAGTAAAGGGTAAAAACTATAGTAACAATGTTTTAGGTTAAAGTTCACGTGTCATACGTTTAACATTGGGTAACTACAGCATGGAAACTCGAATAGACGATACAAGCAACCTCTGGCAAGGAGTTTTGGTAGCCAAACTCCACTACTAGTTGGTATTGGTATTTTTTTTATTCCGGGTTTGCGCTTCCCATGCTGCCTAATCATTGTCCTTTTTTACGAATTTGAAATCATCAAATATCTTCCCCCGCGAGCGGGGAAAGGGGAAATGTCAGACTTTCAGTGAGAAAACATAATCAACAGTAATTATGTAGATATTGTATAGATTCAATTTCTTAGCATTATATAATCGCATAGCCTAAATTGTGTGAGTACTATGTACTACAAAGCTATCATTCAATAGCAACCTACGTTTCTTTTTTCTTGACTAATTTGCTCTGGCGGTTGAGAGCATGTCATGCTCACTCAAATGTCTCGCTGATGGTGGCGCGTGTGTCGGATCATTTAGTTCCCTTTAAAATGGTTGAGTTGAATCATAGTATAAAGAGGGGAAGTACGATAACTTCATACAAACGCGTAGCGCGCGGCTTGTATGTGTGCGCCGTAGTATCTATGCGTCGCCGCACGCACACTAAACAAAATCTCGGCTCCTTTCGCGCTGCGCCAGTCGGGGCTAACACTGCACGAGGTTCGCGCGTCACGGCTTTTCGGCACCGCTAAACGAATAAAAAATGTCTGATAACCGCGGGAGAAAGTATTGCTGTGTGTTTGGGTGTCTCAATAATTCATCAATTCCAGAATTGTCTCAGTTCAAATTACCTATTAAACGGGAAAGGTAAGCTACTCACTTATTCTAGCATAATTCAATTTTTTACTTCATAATGAGATACCTACCTACCTACTGACTTCTTTTTGTTGTATTAGCATATTAGTTTTCTATCACACAGAGGAAGTAGAATAGAATAGAATATACTTTATTGCACACCAAAATCTACGAAACAAAACTGTTTTACAAAAAGATGTTAAATCTATGGTTACAATGGCGGTCTTATCGCTAAGAAGTACCGCGAGTTATCGCGAAGTAGGTAGGTAGGTAGGTCTACTTTCCCACTAGAATGTTTGTACTTTTGATCTGTCAACTGATTTACCGCTATTGCTTTGTTTACGTTTAGTTGTGCCGATTTCTCAGTATTGTAGGTATATTAACTAAGTACCTAACTACCCACAGTTATGAAATCGTAATTAAAAATAAGTTATTGACTAATTTTAAATTATATATATACATATAAAGCAAAGTTCGAATCATAACAACAGATTTGATTATAGTCTAAGAGACAGGCAGAGAGTAGACAGACAGTTTTGAATGTTGTTTTACGGTGTTTTTTGTTTAATTATAATATTTTAGTCACTTTAAAATAGAAGTAAAAAATACAACTTCTCGACCCTTGCCAATTTATAGGTACTGAATTAAAATTTAGCTAAAAGTGACAACCCTATGACAGTAGGCAATTATATCGCGAATTGGGCCGGAGATAACCTACTTCCCCTCTATTTACTTTGGTTGAATGGTGCTGATCTATGCGTCATTTTCGTGAACGGGCGCTGTCAGTTGTGACTGGACATCTCTCAGTTGCCACGGCTTATTTCAATTAATTATTTATTTTTGAAATTTGTTTTTCTTTTACTATGGACACTTTTACTGTGCACGTCTTGCTACATCATGCTCACATAGTTTACCATATTAACACGAATGATGTAACCAAGGTTTTGTTACATTATAATAACAAATGACAACAAACTCTTTTTACTCTGATTTAAAAGAGTGTCCATGGAGTTTCTTGCCCATTCTTCTCCATAGAGATCTACGCTTTAGAATGAGCAACTACAGTACTTTCACAGTTATTATGCCTTGTGACTGGGACTGTAGCTTCATTTTTATTGTCGTCAATGTATCGACAGTTCAAAAGTGCCTGTAACTGGCCTACTTGAAATAAATGATTTTGATTGTATTACCACTGCTGCGTTACCAACTTCCTTATGATGAGAAGGAGTAGGACGTAATTCACCACTGTAGCCCTGCGCAGGTTTAGGAGATGTAACATGTTTTTGAGTTTTAGGAAAAGGTTTTCATTTACCGTTTTGGTAACAGTGGAAATAGAGCACAAAGATCTGCGCCTGCCTGGGTTCGAACTACTGGACCACCTCTACAAACACAAGACCACTTCGTGTTTTCTAAACTTATTCCTTTGATACGTCTTCGAAGTAGTAGTGTGAAAATCCTGCTAATAATTTCACAGTATTTTAAACGAGTTTCCAAAATAACCGACTTAACCTAAGGTAATTTTATTCCATTATTGTTGAGTAGGTATGAAAACCCCAAAAACATAAATTACTAGTACGTTTATTGATGTAAACCGGGGAACCCACTGTCGATAACCGGCCTGATAACCTTTAGGTAACCGTAACTATTTCGGAAACAAACCTATCTTAGTTCCCAGGTGACGTAAATAAAGTGTTTATATCGGCCATCGACAGTGCGATGGTGTCATGGGTTTATGTCGTCATAAACCCTGTTCTACGAAAGCGAGTTCACCTGTCTTTGCTAAGCTTTTGGGCGCAACACTGTCTCGAGGATATTTGTTTCAGTAAAATAAATAGGAGTGTTTCTGGATGTAAGACAAAGAACGAGCCTATGTAGATGTTAAACTATTTCTATGTAACAGCATATTTTGAAGATTAATCATAAGAATATGTCATGTTCCCGGTAAGAAACACACTATTGCATCGGTTTATCGAAGGTGGGTATGATAAACAATTTAAAGAGCTTGAGGAATACATAAAAGAAAACGTCAACTGAATGTTTACGCAACATTTAAGATTTTCCCCAATCGGTGGGTTTGGCTTGCAGCCTTTCAGCAGTGTAGAAAAACTAGCTGGCGCCCGCGGCTTCGCCCGCGTGATATCGAAAAAAAATCGATATCATCAAATGACTCCTCCCACTCTGGGCGATGCGAAAGGGAGTGTCAGTCTTGTACTGACCACCCATGTTCCTTCTTTTGCTCTTTGTGTGTGTAGGCTAAGGCCATATAGAAAAATCCAACATCTGTCGGGTATTAACCCACCACTAACAAAACTCGTCTTATCGGAGGTTCCTCTCTTTTTTATGGAGTATGAAGAATTTCACACCCTGTTCTTCATACACTTAAACAGATGCAGCATGAGAACTGGAATTTTACTTAGAGCGACGAACTCAATTACGGGAATGCACAATAGTAAATAATAATAATAAATAAATAAAATTCATTTATTGCAGACAAAGTCCATTTGGTTAGTACAATACACAACTTAAAAAACTAATGATAGTACTTAAATCTACCAGAAAAACAAAGGAAAAAACAATCATACATTTTACGCCACACTTGAATGTAGGCGTATCCAATGTCCCAGTATGGGGCTGTCCCACTTGTTCGCTATAGTGCGTAGGATGCTGTTGGGGCTGCAGCGTACCCTGAGCATGATCGAGGCGCATCGCTTGCGCATGATAGCGTGAAAACCATCTATGCCCGCTTCTGCGAACATGCCGGAAGCACTGCAGTGACGCGGCAACCCCATCAACACCCGGAATGCATTATTGTATTGGACGCGCAGAGTGCTGTATGCCCTCTGCGTGTAGTTGACCCACAGACTACATGTATAAAACGACTGACAGTACGCTGTGAACAGCGTAGCCTTCACTTCAGTCGAGCATTTCGCAAATCTGCGAGCCAACATGTTGCAGCGGACAGGCAACGCCCTGCGCTCACGTTCGATGTCTAAGCTGTCCTTTAGGTCCTCGGAAACCCAGTGGCCCAGACACTTAAAAGATGTGACCTGACTTAAGGGACATCCGCAAAGTTTTAGGTGTGGTTCAATCAGGCAGGCACTAAAACCTACCCAGGTTTTAGTGCCTGCCTTAAATACTTCACTTTTCTTTACATTGTATCTGAGCCCATGGGCCTCCGCGTACCTTTCACATCATGAGCAGGCTCATCATTGAGTTAATCGATGGGCTCAGCAACACCATATCATCAGCATAACTAATATTGTTGACACATGTTCCGTTAAAGAATAACAAATTACTTTCGCGTACATCAGTAGACATGTAAGTTTGTTTTTTTTATGAAAATATTGGATGACACCATATAGAACTATTTCATACTTCTGCACATGGCAGTCGTCGCTTATAATAAAGCGAGTTACAAAACCGTATAAACATAAATCAATAAGAATGACACAGCTGATCGTAAAAGTAAACATTAACAATAACCCCAGCCCTTAGCGCACGTACTACCATTCTACCATATAGTTTTATTTGTCATGATTTATACAGTTTATTACATAAAAACACCATTGTTAACTACCATGATTCAAAATACCTCTTCTATTTCCATTATAGGTATGGCTGGATTGCTAAAAACCAGTATGAGAATAAAGCGGTAGATCAGAAAGCCGGCCAGACAGATGGACAACAAAGTGATCTTAAAAGGATTCCGTGTTTTTCCTTTTAAGGTACAGAACCCTAAAAATGGTCACACATATACGAATGATAACGGTTTTTAAAACTTAAAATACAAATAATAGTTTATTGTTTTAATAAAAATGTTCATTACATGTTACGTGTTTGGAGCCTACTTTTAGGCAAAAACTACCTGCATTAGTAAAATAAAACCCAAGAAGGTTAAATCTGATTTTACCAAACTGTTTTCGCAAAACTGTTTTCGTCAAATTGATTTCGCCAAACTGTTTTCGCCAAAAACCTAACAAAATCATAGACTGCTGACAAAATACATGGATAATCGAACTGCAACTTAATGAATCAGAGAAAAATAGCAGAGGAATATGAAAAGCATAGCTTCGGCCTTTCTTCTGTTGGTTCACAATCGTTTGCATCAGATACAGACACTATTTGGATCTGAAATAAAATGATCGGATTGTCTGATTATGCGACCACAGGAGAGTACCGACACGGAGACTGTGCAATACAACATTTAAATCTCCACGGTCGTATCCGCAAATGGGATAATCCCGATCAGCCCAAGTAGAAGAGGGGTTTGGAAAATAAATGAATTCAGCCAATAATGCACAAACTTCTGGTTACTTAGAAACGTTTCCCGGAAAAACACATTTTCTCTCAATCATAGTGTAGCGGTAAAAATTCGCCCGTAACTTCTAAACAGACGCGGTGGAAACTTTGCCTTATAATAAGTACCTAGTGATAAGCGACTGATGTATTTTGGGTATATTTTCCTTTTGCTTTCGGGTTGCTCATAAGGAAAGTCGCTCTGTTAAATGTTGGGTATACATACGCTGTGTGATTATGCCAAAGGGTTGTTTTGTCAGACAAGAAATCTCGTATGACGATCTTGTTTTGTTTCTGTTAATTAATTTGAAACATTTCATGTATTCATTGAGTTTTTCTCATCACTTCCTCGCCAACAAAGAAACAATCTTTTAGTCCGAACGATTGCTCCCAAATCTACCAGATGGAAGGAATTTTTCTTTGTTTATACGAGAGCGCCGTGTTGTTTGTCGTGAAATTATAGTAACAATCTACTTTTATAAGAAAACTTCTGCGACTGTCCTAATTGAACGATGTTCTTTTATTTACAAATACTTCTTCTTAAGCACTTGTACCTATTGTATCGCTACCATTTTCTTTCGCTCTTGTCACAAATCAAAGGTTATACTGAAATTAAGCTTCTTTACTTAACTTCCGTAAAACAAAATTATGTCAACCGTTATTTACGGGTTTACTTGCGTGTTTCTTCTTTATTTGTATTTCCGGGCTAGTTTGAAAATTAATTGGAGAATGGTTTTTTATTCTTGCGCATTTACTTCTTACAATACAAACAGATATTAGTCAAATATTTGTGATACTTTGTAGTTTCAATGTTTTTTTTTCGTTATTTTGTATGCTCGTCGTAATTGCGACTAATTAGTCTTTTTTTCTTTTTTCAAATAAATGAATTTCATCGAATTATATATAATATTTAGGTAGTCATTGCAAAACAAAAGACGGGTGTCTTTTGTTTTGAATGATTGTGATTGCTGTGAATGGGGAAAAAACAATGTTCTAACTATCTTTTTTGCTTAAACTTTCACTTTATTGTTTACAATGAAAAATGTATGTGCCTATAGATATATCCAGGCAAAAAAAAAGCTATTACATAATTTTGATCTTATTTGGTAATATTGTAATAAAATTCTATTCTTACTACCAATTTCTTTTGAATATTGCTGTAGTCAATCTACTTTATGTAACACAATCTGATCGAGACATAATAATATTTACATAATATTGATTTATTAATATAATGCGAACGATTTGTTGATGTTATTGAAATTAGATTTATCGTATATTTATTGGAGAGCAAACAGTTTTCTATTGGGAACGCAAAATTCCCTACTCTGTATTATAACTTATGATAATGCTCACTGCTGATTGTAGACGTTTTTCAAGGTTCCGAACTTTATTTCATCTACTCCTGCCAAATCATCTCTACGCTTCCACCTATTACTGGCTATATCAGTTTATAATTTAAGCCAATATACTGCACAATACTTATACGTTTAAGCCAGGCTATAAGCTTCAGACAACAGCTTGATGCAGCTGGGCTTCACCTCAAAATATATCAACACAGCACACAATTCCAATCTATCGGCTATGTGTACCATTTGTCTGCATTAGCTACAACAAACACTCTGACGTTGTGAAACGTGCCGTCAATTTGCGCCCAAAGTCGTCCTCTGAAGACTAGTTAAGCACTTAACGTGAGCTACAGATTAACTCGGCTATACAACACGTGTAAGCCCCGTAAACAAAACTTTTCAGCGCCGTGTGAGTTGTGACAAGCAAACAAAACCGTCCGTTTAAGGTTAACCTTTAATCATAACTACGTGATCTGTCGGGATCACCCGCCCACGAAAGTTCTCTCTTCGACCCTTTGCTCCGTCGACAATAGATACTTAATCGATTAAGGTCATTGTACAGCCACAACGACATTCTGTAACTCGGAAAAATAAAAATATATTCTTAGACGTCATTTCTTATTGGACAGATCTCTTTTCACCAATACAAAGACATAACAACGCTATTCGTTGAGTGTCGTGTACTCTCGTCTATTTCGCTGGTTTATTTTTATGCCTAGTAGTACCTACAAATTGGATACTGTTTGAACAAATTCAACAATTAGGTCCCTGACTGCGTCATTATTCTACATGAAAATTTTAAATGAATTTCTAGGTGATTCAAGCGAAACGTTGTTGGTTTTAGCGATATGAGTTCTTGGGACCGCCGACCGAACAGACAGCATGGTGCTATAATTGTGGCCGGAGAATGTAATAGGTTTGGCCCTATTACTTATAAATGATATTTAATAGCGTCAAATAAAATTTTATGATACTTCGTGTAACTAAATATGTTTATAACATACACACCTGTAATCTACAAAAAGCTATGCAGAGGTGTACCAATCAGTACACTCTATATTTTTTTGGGGTGGGAAATCATCAAACCCACCCATGTTTCTTCTACTGCCCTTTACGTTCCGGGACCGCGGTATCTCTTTCGAACAACCCATTTCTTCTTCTTGGTCCTTTACGCTGTCAAGACAGAGTGGTCGTGGTCATGGGGGGTCACTCTAAAACGAGGTGCCTGCCTTCGCGATCTTTTCCACCGGTCTCTAATGTCTGCATTGCGAGCACATTTTGAAACAGGGAACTTGGTGATAGATTTGATGGATCTGTCTACCAGGTTGATGATCGACCACGTAGTCTCGTGCCTTCAACTCGACCCTGAATCATCAGACGCTCAATGGAGGCATTGGTGCGGGTTACGAGTTTCAAGAAACTGACACTTTAGCTGATTTTGCCAGTTATACTGAGTATCAGTCTTATGTAAAAGAGGGCGATCTTCTTTTCATTCACCGCGCACAAATCATGATTTCATGGCTTCTACTAAGAAATTCCTGATAGAAATCCCAAAAACAATTTACCCGACCCGGGACTCAGCAAACACGACTGCTATCACGACCAACAAAGACGTCAAAATGAAATCCTTACTAATATTATAAAAGCGAAAGTGAGTTTGTTTGTTTGTTACGTCTTCACGCCTAAATGGCTAAACCGATTTTGATGAATTTTTGTACAGAGATAGTTGGGACCCTGGAGACGGACATAGGCTATTTTTTTTAAATGAGATATGAGGGAGAAGGAGGGAAGAAAAGGGAAAACTTAGCTTTGCTATTACAATAAATAAGGCACAAGGGCAAAAACTACAGGTAGCCGGTACCTGCAAATCAGGAAAAGGGAACTGTGTTACCCCGAATTTAACGCGAGCGAGTCCGTGGGCAAAAGCTAGTATAAAAATAATTCCAAGAAACTAAAAATAAATATTGTTCGTTGCCACAGGTCTATTTGAGTCGTGACCTAGAAGCAGAAATGACATATATTTGGTGTCTACTTGTACCGACCTGCTTCAAGTTTCGAAACCTCGTATCGCTTGTCCACGTAAATGGTGAACTAGACCGGGTCTTAGCACACCGGATCAATGCAGGCTACAGGTCACTGGAACAACTTGCAACCCACGGATGACCGTAAAGTTAAAGGGGGAAAATATACAAGTCCGTGATTCGACGTCTTTTACTGTATGGATCAGTATGCTGGTCAGTGAAGAAGATGGATGAAAAAAAAAAGATTGTATGCAGCAGGGATGAGAACATTGAGAAAATTTACGAATGGGTCACCGTACCGGCCCAGGTAAAGTAACCCTTGTCAAGGTTTGGAAATGGATGGGTTTCCTAACCGTCCCAGGTTAAGCGACTTTTGTCAAAATTGGGAACGAGTGGGTACCTTACCGGCCCAAGGCAAGCAACTCTTGCCAAGGTATAGGAAAAGGGTAGGTTACCGTAACGGCTCAGGTTAAGCAACTTTGCCCCTGTTTGAAAATGGATGGGTCACTTTACCGGCCCAGGGTAAGCAACTCTTGCCAAGTTTTGGAAATGGATGGGTTACCGTTCTGTTTAAAATTAAGCATTAATTTCTTTCTTCATCAGTTTTAGTCACTCCTCACATAAGAGGAAGTTTGAAAGTGACGTTGATAACAGAAAAGACGAATGGAAGTCGTCTATCTTGGTATGGAAATGTGATGAGAAAGGATGCAGCATATGTGACTAAAAGACTGATTAATATAAATGTTGATGGATGGAGTAGGAAAGGAAACCAACGAAAAGATGGATGGATTGTATTCGGGATTAGATGAAAGAACAAACCGAGTGTTCCAGTCAAACTTATAAGCAACTAATGAAACAAACTTAACTTTACCGTTTAACTGGTACACTACAACATTGCTTCTTGCCAAATTTAAATGATTATAAGTCAACGGGAATAAAGTCAAAGTATGGGAAATGCGACAAAAACCGCCATATTTTGCTCAAACTTTGAGGGTTATGTTTTTCACAGCTTCAAGAGACCGTAGATTTTTTTTAAATTTTAAATCGCTACGCAACGCTACGCTAAGCTCCACGCGTTCCAGACAGACAACAAAGTGTTCCTATAGGGGTTCCGTTTATTCCTTTTGAGGTACAGAACCCTAAGAAGGAGGAAATGATAACGTGTCAATTGACAGAGGAGAATGGAATAACTTAACGTAACACGTTATGTTATTTCATTTACTGACCTAAACACAAATTTGGACAAGGTCAGGAAGATGATAAGGTGCCGCGACTTATACACGACATAATAAATTATTTTTGTATATTCCAACAATAAATTATACAGGATAATTTAGTTACCGTTTGCTTTTTATTGCCATACATAAATTCATGTGTATTTGCCGTACATAAATTTCAACGAATTCATTTGTACCGATGACTGTGCTCTACGCATAAACTGTGTGACTAAAAAAACAACATCGTTTGCATTTTTGTCAATGTATACTGATAAAGGTGGTCCTGCACGGTCGAATTAAATGACTGAATTGTGACTAATCAACAAAACCAAATAGATATAAACTATTACCCTCATTAATAACAGTAGGTAATTAATATTGCAACGTTCAAATGGGGCAAATGAAACCAGAAAATAAAATAGAAAATCATTATTGTATGTGTTGTCAGCTAAATGCAAATATACTTTGGTCCTATGCATTTTTCCATATCCTTTTAGCTTATCTACTTTATTTTTGTATTGTATTTCAATGGAATGAAGAATAGTTGCACTATTACCGATGTGAAACCGCCTTTACCTACATTTTGTTGTATTTTGTTTGTAAATTCGACATGATGAAATATTCATGTCACATTTGCACGCAGATCTGAGCGATCAGTCAACCGTGAAATAATGCAAACACGATAAAGTTATGGTTGCTTTGGGAGACCAAATATGGTGTCGGTTATCACTTATTTAGTTTGTCTCGTTACACCTCTGTGGCCATTTTGTATAGCTGTCAGTGACTGACATTTATGACGTCCGCGATCATTGAGGGTTTTTTTTTTGCACGGAAGTATACAGATGATATACAGCCGATATGCGTAAGTTATAGTGGCCCAAAGGCTTAACGGTCCTCAGACTTACGATTATAGGTCTCTCTTTCTTTATGACGTAGTTACTGCCTAACCCACTGACAGAGTTTTTATGCCGCAAATGGGCTTCTGACTTAGGTTAGCATAATAATATAGCCTTATATTCAGATCACTTAGTACAATGGATTGTTAAACTTATATTTAGAACTAAAATTAAAATCTTAAACTTAATTAAAATTTTAACTAATATTTGTTGCTTGGTTATCTTTTCTAGATCTGTTTGCCAGTCGGCAAAGGCGACCTACAACCTTTCTTTCTTGCCACTCTGTTCCATGTGACTTCTGCCACTTGTCTAATGTCATCATCCTACCTTTTCTGTGGGCAACCTGTCTTCCTTTTGCCTTCCCTTGGGTACCACCGTCCACCATGTCACCTTTTTGCACCATTTGTCATGTCCTCTTACCAAGTAACCAGCTCATCGCTATAGTAGGTTTTTGAAGTGACATGCTGGTTTCCTTAAAATGTTTTTCTTCAACGAAACGAAAGTGATTATTTATACAGTACGCCCATGCATCTGTCAAATAAAAGGTGCGAGTTTTGGGTTTGAACTCGAGACCCATGACTTCGCTGTCCGACGGGCACTCCATTTGGCTGTGTCTGTTATTGGAACGAAGTTCCAAGGGGCTAGACGGAAGAAATTAAGACCAAAAGTTGTAACGCCACTTTTTGCTATTTGTTGTAAGCTGTGAGGCGTGCGCGTGTTTCTGTCCGTCTGTCTCTCTCTCTCTGTCTCTTTCTCATAGAAAGCAAACCAGTTATTTTCGTTTCGTCTTTCTATTTCGCATTGAATAGTATGGTGTCGCGACGATTATTTTTGTTGAGTGTATACAGGTTCTTTGTACATAATCCTTACTTCCTTACTAATATTATAAAAGCGAAAGTGAGTTTGTTTGTTTGTTTGTTACCTCTTCACGCTTTAATGGCTAAACCGATTTTGATGAATTTTGGTACAGAGATAGTTGGGAACCAGGAGACGGACATAGGCTATTATTTAAAAGAGTGGGATATGAGGGAGAAAGAGGGAAGAAACGGGAAAACTTAGCGTTGCTATTACAAATCAATAAGGTGCTACCGAATTTAACGCGAGCGAAGCCGCGGGCAAAAGCTAGTAAATAACAACTTCGTTCCATCCGGGTGTTCCTTGACACCTCTCAAGTTTTTTTTAACAATTTCGATTATGGGATGTGGTGTCGAACCCGAGCAGGTGCTTTACATTGCGTAAAGTAAATTATTTCGTCACCATTGTTCTCTAAACGTGGAAAACACACAACGTCAAAAACCAAGAATTCGAAGAAACGCGAGCCTGAGTTCAACAGTGGAAATATTTTAGGCTGATTATTCTTTTAAGGCAATAAGTGTAACAGAACTGTATACATAGTAAGAAAGTAAACAGTGACATTAGAAAGTAAGCACTAAGAAGCGGGTATTAAGTCAGCAATTTTATTGAAACCTATAAAAAGTATACCGCCAGTCAGTGGTCGCCCTCACTCGTAACCTTTCCTTGTATGTTTACTGTAGCCGCACTTCAACAACCATTGATTGAGTAGGTATCTATTCTACTATGTAATAGAGCTCTTTATTGAGTAAGAAATGATACCCTTTTTGAGTATTTGTGTATGATTTAAGAATATGAAATGAATAATGAGGATTTTTTTAAACGTTACCTCTCACTAGGAATTTCTCTTGTATTGTGGGTGCGTTTACAAACATTTAAACTCATACATAATCAGCCAGACCCGAAAGACCATACAAATATTAGTTCCGTGCGAGAATCGAACCCGCGACACGTAGCGCAGCAGTCAATGTGAATGTCACATTTGCTTCCTTTTTTAAACTAGAACTCCACATCGCAATTTAAAGGGATAATTTAACTTGTTATTACTCTAATAAATAGACGTACTTAGCCTATGAATTGCACCATTCGGAGTATTTGTGAAGAAACCATAATGGAACAAAAATAACGCCTCGCCAAGTATG
This sequence comes from Ochropleura plecta, assembly GCA_905475445.1. Lineage (NCBI taxonomy): Eukaryota > Metazoa > Arthropoda > Insecta > Lepidoptera > Noctuidae > Ochropleura > Ochropleura plecta. Next base: position 9,732,376 of record FR997731.1, on the reverse strand, counting down.
AATGCAGAACTTGCGATACCATGTTCGAATCCCAGGTCGAATTTTTCAGTAGAAGCTATGGATTTGTTACCAGTTGATGGCAATAATATTGCCCCTATTACATGGGACTTAAAATGTGGGTGTACTGTCGGACACCTCTGCCCAACCGTTTAGGAATTACAGGCGTGATGTTATGATAAAACCATAATATGAACTAACAACATAGTGAACTAACAACAGTTCAGTTTTGTAAGTTATTTTAAGCCTTTCAATGTTCTTCTATGCACATTATGTACCTATCCTATTTTGCAAATATTTTAAGCAATAAGGAAGGTTTGCTGTAAGAAAACCCAATTTTGGGTTAACCTTCATAAGGTCTTTAATTTTGCAAACGTTGCCGTGCTTCGGGTCAAATATGACCCAGTAGTAGAATTAAACTGAAAAATGAACAACAAATAAAGATACAAATGTATAATGGATGGATTTAATATATTATATTTATTTCTACTTAATTACTTTAAATTTTTATAAAAAAAATGTAATAGGTACATCTAATTTGAAAAAAAGTTACAATGTTGTTAGACATTTATACAAAAGAGCCTGAGCAGTATGTAAAAAAAATGTAAATGAAATTATATCTTATTACACTGGGTGCATAGAACAACTGTATTAGAATGTTTTTTACATACTTATTTCTTACAATCTACACAGATCAAACCAGTTGTATTGTCAGATTTAGCACATAGTTGACAACGACTTCTTTTGGGAGACTTTTTAGCTGAACCAGTGTTGTTTGTGTCTTGTTGGGTCTTAGTTGATGGACTTAGTACAGTGTCAGTACATTAACGAAGCTTTTTTTTTGCAATTTCTATTGAAAGAGCCTTTTATATTATAGTACGCTGTGGAAAGAGGTGCCCTCGGTAATGTTTTCCTGTTTTTTATGTACGGTGTCAACAATTGCATACATAAGTTTTCCAAATAGTGACGTCGTTTTGCTAGGCAGCCTTCCTTTCATAGTAGCCTAATGAATGCGAATATTATATATATTTCAATATAGTGTGTATCAAAGGTGGAGGTAAAAATAAATCAAAAATGGATTTTTCTTCTGAGGTGATCCTTGAGTAGCATGTCAATCCTGGTGTCGAGTTTTTTATGTTTTCTCAGGAAGCTCTGCCACAAGACTGTGTGACAGGTTTTCTGGAATATTGTATTTGCCCATTCTTTGACGTCATTGAAGGCACAATCACTGTTTCACTGTCACTATCCGAGCTATCAGATGGTTCAATTTCTTCGACATAATCTTCTGTTTCAGGACAAACTATGGTACGTATTGTTGAATCGATGTATACGATAACACTGAGATTTGAGTGGGTAGTACAAAACAAAGTCTCATTCAAAAAGTTATGCGAAACATAAACAATTCTAATGATAAATAATAGATGCACTGTGCGCTTGTTATTAATTTGGGTCAATTCTGACCCAAAGACCGTTACAGTAAAAAAAACCATATGTTCAATATTTTAATCATTTTTGATAAACTTATTCCAATAATAAGTAAATTGAAGCGAATAATTAAAAGTCATAGAATATCAAACTTTTCGAACGCTTATTTTCTGAGAAAATTACGTTTTTATACCAAAATGGGTCAAAATTGACCCGAAGACCTTATGAAGGTTAAGCTCGCTAATTTGTGTGTATATTTGTTTTGTGTGCAATAAAGAATAAGAATAATATGATTATCATGAGTAATTTGTTAAAGGCTTGCAATCTCACAAGGTACCTACGTAGAATCTTGCTTAATGACTGGATCTCGTTCATGCACAACCAATAACAGCAATTTGAACACTATACACGTGCAGATACAAATTATAAACACCTACGTCAAAGACGCCATACAATACCTTCTCTAGATCATCACTATGGCCAAGCATTTCCATGGTGCCCACACATAATGACCCAAGCTGGATAATGAATTGCCGAATGACCTAATTCCATAATCCATCCATTTCAAAATCGTAAACGCATGAGAAAGCAAATCATGAAATTATTACATACTAGCTGCCGCCCGCGGCTTTGCCCGCGTGATATCGAAAAAAAAGTATTCTTTGTGTTATTTCAGACTATAATCTACCTTTGTGCCAATTTTCATCAAGATCCGTTCAGCTGTTTCATCACATCCATACATTCATACATCCATCCATCCATCCTCACAAACATTCGCATTTATAATATTAGTAGGATTATCGAAAAGTGGTGCCACTTTCCATTAATGTAAATATTTGATTAAAACAAGTTAAAAAAAAGCATTCGATTTTCTGTCTCGATTTTTATCTAGTACATTCTTGAGACGATGATCCTCACGATTTTCTTCGATTTTCCTATGCAAAACGGAGCCAATGTCAATAGCGAAAATATATATGCAAAAATAGGTATGCTCCCGAAACGTGTTTCTGAAAAAAGTACAGCGAACATAAATAAATAAAACAATGCAGTAGATTCACAATACAACAATTCATATTTATGCTGTTGACAGTGTGGACGATAATTTCGAATCGGCAAAAAAAAGCATAAAGAAAAACAATTTTTTTTTCAGAGCACGTGAACTCCCAACGTTTTGTTAATACAGGACATTTATTTGATTGACATACTTTTCGTTCAAAAAAAAATGTGCCTTCACCTAAAAGGTTCCCGCCCCCCGCTCGATACCTCTAGTCATGTCTTGACGTCAAAGATTAGTCTATCAAATCCAGCTGGATTCCAGCTGCTTTGGAAATACTGCTTATCGAACAAATGACACCGTACTTAGTTTCTGGGTAACATGATTCAATTTGTCGGTTTTTCGGTCAGTGACGAGTGCCAATGATTTACAAAGGACAGCTAGGATCAAGGATTTAACGTGCTTAGGCATGAAGGAGTCTCAATATGTAATAGAGATGCCCACCTACTTGCAAAATAAACATCATTTATCATTATCATTTACCTATTTACTGACCAACCTCTTCCCATGCGGTTGTTAGCATTTCGTCCAGTTTTTTCCTTATCTATAGTGTTCTAGATAGTGATAGTGTTCATAATAGCAGGCGCTCGGGTCGATCTTTGGGTAAAACCGCGCCTGTCTAGGTTGGTCTATGGATGGGCGTGCTTTCCTCCGTAAATCAGAAAGCACGTAAAGCTGTCGGTCCCGGATGTCATTTGAAAATTTTTGACAGTCGTTAAAGATATTCAGTGTCCTGAATGTCTGACAACCAGTTGTATCAAAGGTTATCGTATAACCTAGTACTAACCGGGTTGTGGAGGTCAGATTAGCAGCAACATATTTGGGAGAAGGCTAAGCAGATCATGATATATAGTGTTCTACGTGCAATAATTGCAAAAGTGCACCTACTCAATAAAATTATCTCTATTATACAATTCATCTATAAACAGTCAAAGAAGTGCATCTTAAGTGTATTAAGTATAAACCTCTTTTTTGTTTACATCCATTTTATGTACTGTTTACTTCAGGTAGCTATAGAGAAAACGCGGCGTCGTAAAGAAATGTCTTCCCATTTCTGAAGTTAGTTTCCTTTTTACGGAAATACAAGACGTGATCTGTTTGGCCTTAATCCAGTTCTTGCCTTTGGGTGAAACTGTTGTTTTTCCTTATACAATTATACCCATAGAAGATATAGGGAGCTTGGGCAACTTATTATGTTCTTATCGAACTATTTTGTTGTAACTTTCGTAACACATTGGCATTCTAGAGGTCTTTTGTCAGGTAAATTGATAGATGTGACTATTAAGTTTTCTTACTTTTTGTACTATATCTTTATTATTATTAAAATAATATTATTGTCTCCCTTATCTTTCTTGTGTCGTATATCAGAAGCATGAAACAGCCGATACATTCTCCAAACTTCATCAACACAAATTAACAAAATTCTAATAATTAAAGCTACCTTACAACAGGAATGTATCAACAAGCACTTGTAACTGTATAACTTCGAATAACGATCCGTAAGTAGGTACTTGTAACAATGATTTCCGCATCCTTATCAAAGGCAACATCGTAACGTACCGATCTAAATTAACGCTTAGTTTCGGAGCTAACTAATCAGCTTTACTGCCAGTAATTCTGTCCCTTCGTCGGTCGGTAACGACTGCCGTAATTTAATTTTTGCCATGATAACTTCACCGTAAATCGAGTGTCTCTTGGTGCCGATAAAAAAGTTTCGACTCTCATTTAAGGCTAGTCAATACTCGTGTCGAAGTTTATTGAAATATATATTTTATTTATTTCAATATTTTCAACTTGATTTTACCAATTCTATCCAAGGTTGAGTATAGACTGCGGGATTGCCACCGTGGGATCTGGAGGTGTTAGTCCTCGTGCGCCTGTACGAGTGGCGCGTGGAGGTACTATACTGGGGGTGCAAATCGCCGGTCAGCGGACAAACCTCCAGTGCGATCTCATAGTGCCATGCAGAGAACGACTGTCGCAACAACGTGCAGAGCATGCCACAGTAGTAGCGATAAGTCTCTCATTTGAGAAATGGCTGAAGAGGCGCCACGGCGTCTCTCTGACAACAGGTCTTGTCGATGGCGCGTTCGTGTAAAGAAGGAAAATTGATGGGAATTAGTCAGTAAAAGTCTGACACTCTCTCCGCTTCTCAGAGTGGGGGACGTTATGTAATGATTTCCAAAGCGAAAAAAAAGGTCGAGTACAGACCCCGTGTACAGATTTGTCTATAATCGATACTTAATGTACCCTCGAAATTGCTTGATAAACAATTCAGAATATCATTATCTATTCATGCCTATCTACTTATTTTTAGACTACATCCACTCTCGTTTCCTGAAAGCCTGTTCAATTTTCTCATCAGTAAATCTGTTGTAAAATCTCATTTCGGCTGCTAGAATTAATTTCCCAAATATCAACAACCAATAGTATAATTTGACATGAGATATTGCGATAGATTAAAGGCCGTTTGCCCGGGTTTACTAGATAGCTAAACTGGCATTTGATAATAATCCACAGAGACACAAATAGGATTAATCCTACAGATTAAATAACTTATCAGAAACATGTCAGTACAATAAGACACAAGATCTCAGCTTATTACTAAACATACCCGAGTACAACACCCACATATCCTTAATAAGAAAAATCCCTTAAGGTTCACTATGAACAAAAGGTATTTACTCAAAGAGATGCTAGTGCCGCTCCTCATTCATTGACATGCGTGACAATAAGGGATAAGACAAATTAGTGTTGGGAAAGGAACGGACCGTAATGGATGGTAAAGGCGCCATTCTCATGCAGGTTGCGACGCCAAAGCTCCTTGTTAATTTTCCACGTTCCCCTTAATGGTAAAGTAACACACAAAGTTTCCCGCTTGAATCAAAGACGGCAACACTGATTGGGGCGAGCCAGCCGAGCGCATTACATTCTAAACATTGGTATGTCTTTGTGTTGTTGATTAAATGAAAATAATTAAAGGAGTTCTTTGCCTTTATTTAGTCCCGGAGCGCTTCACGTAATCCCATAATACACGGACTTAGACATCTCATTTATTGTTACCATATATTATGAATATGAATGACGTAAGTACTGAAACAATTTCAATGCTAAGTTATGCAATATATTTTACGTCAACAATGTCTCCGTCATTACTAGTTCTGTATCCCGTAGTAATTGCCGTCTTAACAACTGTTGTTAATGTCCTTCGTAGAATCCACACTTAAGACGTGCCAATACTCTGGCAATTGTTGTAGCAAATTTAACAACCTTAATAAACTCTACTGTGGCGTTCCTTGTAATAATTACTTGAACAATTCCTCAGAATGTTGCATATTAAATGCGTATACTTGAAATGTACGCTAGTTATACAAGAATAAGCTATGTCAGGTCAGGTTACAAATCACGTAAAGCTTTGTTGGAGTTTACTCCTTAAGAATCGATTTTCATATATGAGGCGCCCGGTATGAGAAAAATGTGAGGTGTAAAATCTACTGATGAATGACCTCGTTACGTTTTTGGTGCAACTTTGGTGCAACCGCACCTATGGTGTTTGTCGTACAGTTGAATATTACTAGATGGCGCTTTAAGTAATTTGTCGTCCGTCAGTGATATTTTTTTTTGTACTTAAGGAGTAAACTCCAGTCGTGCGTCCGAGCTGACACACACACTTTTTTTCTCCTTTAAAGGATTTTTCTAATGTTCCTACAAATTAAGTGAATTGATATTTGTCTCAATGAATTTCTAAGAAAGGCTCCTTTTACTTATAAATAGCTATCATTGTAAAATAACTGCCGATAAATATAAACCTTAATTAGGTGTTTTTTTAGACGTGATTTTGAAAATTTTAGATTGATAAATTTTGGTCAAGCGTTCATAAGGAAAAAATCGAAATGAGTTAAGACTTTACTATTGCCCGATGGTAATAAAATATGACAAAAGCTATATTATTCAAAGGCCTGTCCAATAAAATGTTCATCTGCCGCCCTAGAAAAATATCTCGGGGAGTTTTATTTGGTCTATTCGAGACCTTAACCTACGCCTTCTTTGCACACGTTTCAAATCAAGTTAGGTCGACCTGTAATTAGCAGTACAGTCCGAATACTAACAATTAACTGCTACGCTTTTAATATTTTTGTTGAGAATAAATTACGTATCATCCAATAGTTTAAACGAAGTTTTTTTCAGTAAATCCTTAATAATAAGCGAAAGTGAATTTGTTTGTTTGTTACGTCTTCATGCCTAAATGGCCAAACCGATTGATGAATTTTGGTACAGAGATAGTTGGGACCCTGTAGACGGACATAGGCTATTTTTTTAAAGCGAGAAAAGGGGGAGATAGAGGGAAGAAAAGGGGAGAGAAAGATTTTTTTTTTCGATCATCACGCCGGTTAAAGTTAGCGTTAGCCCAAAGTAACTATGCCACGCGGACGAAGTCTCGGGCGAAAGCGAGTCTACTATAAATTGCGGACAGAAATCAGCTGCCTAAGCACTGATTAGTAACTCTATGACATTTCCACAATAAATAAATATCATTTTCACATTAAAAGGTTGTTTTCGAGAGTAATTTGTTTCCTGAATTCATGGAATACAAGGAAATTTGATTTGAAATGCCCCGTTATCCGCCTACAGAGCGTAAAGATTTATGAATAATAAACTAGACTGCAGCCCTTCGGCGCTATTCATACAATTTATTTCACTGCTTAAGTCCGGTCGTAGCTCGACTATCAAACAAAACGACTGCCAGATTGCCTTTATAAACAAACTAGCTTTTGCCCGCGGTTTCGCTCGCGTTAAATTCGGGGTTCCCCTTTCCTGATTTGCAGGTACCAGCTACCTGCAGTTTTTGCCCTTGCGCCTTATTAATTGTAATAGCAAAGCTAAGTTTTCTCTTTTCTTCCCTCTTTCTCCCTCATTTTTCACTTTTTTTTAAAGTTAGCCTTTTTCCGTCTGCTGGGTCCCAACTATCTCTGCATCAAAATTGGGTTAGCCATTTAGGCGTGAAGACGTAACTAAGAAACAAACTCACTTTCGCTTTCATAATATTATAATATAGTAGCAGATTCACTGGGTTGTATTAATTTGGAAAGAGTCACAAACTGTTCCAGTTACTCATAGTTAGGTAACAATATCCGGATACTGTCTTTGTAAAACAAGCCCAATCCACCATATTTACATTGAAAGTTTTGAATTAGAATATTCCGCTCGAACTTTGTTTAAAATATAAACTGGGGGAGGATTAATGCAAAACCAATCGTGATAAAGCGCGAACTTTAGAAATGATAAGCACACGTGGCTGATTACGTATTTACAAACAATTTTGAATGTTCCGAATCGTTTGTGGAACAATGATTGTTTTGTTATTTGAGTTAACTGATTTGAAAAGTAGGTTTTTGAGTTTGTGCATAAATAAACATGACACGTTGAATGATATGAGGCTGCGGGGGTGACGAGTATATATTAATTCGAGCATTATTATCTCATAGGGAAAAATAATGCCATAAACAAAAAATACAAATAGTTAATGGATACATATTTGTACCAATATTATGAAGACGATTTTTTTTCTTTGTTTGTAGCAAATAGGCTCCAAAACTACTGGACCGATTTTAACCATTTTGTCGCTAATTTGAAACTACACTATTAACTAAGTAACATAGCGACGGTCCCTACGTACATAGAGACATGTCGAAAATGGTATTTTTTTTATTGTCTCATTGGCTTTAGATTATCTATGCGCACATGCTGACATACGATTTTTATTTTTATTTAATTTATTTACCTTGTTTTAGAAATCGTATAAGAGAACAAGTCTTATAAATACAACGAATAAGTGTCGTAGAAACGGTTATCTCTCAGTTTTTATAAGAAAACGTGAAAAAATAAACTATTTATGTGTAAATGGTATCATATTGTAAAGCTCTTAAAACTGTTAATTTATTATTGCTCATAGAATTATTTCTAGAGCGTGTTGAACACAAATTACGCTCTCCTGTAAACCTCGGTTTTTGACTTAACGTTATGTACGTAGGGACCGTCGATAGGTTAATTAATATAACGCTACTACTTACGGGAGCGGGGCAGCAACTAAAGACGTAAGTGAAACCGTGCAGGACAGCTAGTACATAATAAAGTCACTTCCTTCTGCCATGGGGATAGGCAGAAACCAGAGAACGCCACTAGCTACGATCCTTACATTACCTTGTCCACATTCATGTATCTGGTCATACACGCACGCCCGCGCCCGTTACGAATACTACGCACCTGAACATTCTGAAACTCCTCACCAATAAATGATAAATGATGTTTTTTTTGCAAGTAGGTTTTCACAAACACTTTTACACGTCTTTTTTAGGGTTCCGTAGTCAACTAGGAACCCTTATAGTTTCGCCATGTCTGTCTGTCCGTCCGTCCGTCCGTCCGTCCTCGCTTAATCTCTGTGACCGTTAGCACTAGAAAGCTGAAATTTGGTACCAATATGTATATCAATCACGCCGACAAAGTGGTAAAATAAAAATTGGAAAAAAATGTTTTATTAGGGTAGCCACCCTATATGTAAAGTGGGAAGTGATTTTTTTTTAATTTCAACCCTAACGTGTGATATATTGTTGGAAAGGTATTTAAAAATGAATAGGGGTTTCCTAAAATCATTTTTTGATAATGTCTATAATTTCGGAAATAATCGCTCCAAAAGTAAAAAACAATGTGTCCCCCCCCCTCTAACTTTTGAACCATAAGTTTAGAAAATATGAAAAAAATCTGAAAAGTAGAACTTTATAAGGACTTTCTAGGAAAATCATTTTGAACTTGATTGACACAACAGTTTTTGTACAAAAAAGACAAAAAGTTGTACAAAATAATTTCCTCCTCCACCTTTAAACTCATAAGTGGGAACACTTATTGTGACGGACGGGAAACTACGGAACCCTACACTGAGCGTGGCCCGACACGCTCTTGGCCGGTTTTTTTAAACTAGATGAGGCCCGTGTTTCGTATCCGACTACTCTGAGAAGAAACAGCCGAAACAAACTCAGAGGTCATAGTCTCTTTTAAGGTCCAGACAAAAAAAATCTTGGTCAACTTACATGAGGACTATGCAGATTAGCGTCTGAAATGGTCTTTTTAAGAAAGCACCACACAGATTGAGTGGACCTGTCCAGTCAGTGCAAGCATTTGTCAGTTATCGTGTAGCTCGACTCAAAACCCAAGGAGCTCAACGAAACGACGAACAATACCAAAAAAAGGACATTTGTGTAATAAACTCAGTATATGGAAGTTCCCTTCCCGCGTTATACATAGACACGTTTGAGAATTAAATTCATTTCATTTTATACACTAGCTGAAAGGTCCCTTGTAACCGTTATAACACTGTTTCTTATAGCAGACGAAGTATTTGGCAATATTACGGATTTCAATTTCAGATAACACTAGGAAATACTTGTAATTGTGTATTCGAGTATTCGTCGTGTGATTGTGTATGTATGGTCGGATTCATGTTTGGCACAAGCACTGCGAACTGTAAAAATTTAATCCTGGGACTTTTTTCTTTATCTATAAAGCTTGTCTGTGACCCATAATACCAATGGACATTGGTTTTTGGTACGAAGAAGCTGAAGTCGCGTTTTGAATAAATCGGTGGTTTTAATAATGGGGTCATTTGGGCCTATAATGTGTCCTCAGCTCGGACACTTACCTCCTCTTTATGAAAGGGAGTAGGCTGTAATGTACTACACGGGCCCAGTTGCGTCCATTCGTAGTTCAAGAAAATGCTGGTTCCCAAACGAGGTTTTTCCACTTTTTCACCACTGCTTTCAAAACGGAAGCAGTGGTGATGAATCAGGCGGGAGGAAACGCCCGGGTATCACAATTGTGACGATGGAGTTGGTGGTGGTGGACGGTGGAGTACACAGTGGCGGTCTGCCCAGCTTGGGCGGAGCACCGCCGTACCCTCGTAGAGGCGAACGACGGCGGCGATCTCTCGCGTCCGGCCCTGGTCCGGAGCAAGAGGGAATGAAAAGCGGTCACCTCCTTCTGCGAAGCAGTCATGCTAGTTAAGGAGGTGGCCGGGCATTTGAGGGAGAGAACCTCAAACCAACCCAGCCGCCGCGGGAGACGCCCCGGGCAACGGGTGCCGCGAGACGTCTCCCGGCCACCGTAGATGCGGGCCTGTGGACGGTGGGCAATGGGTAGCTCACCGTCCGTCCGTCTATTGACGACAGGCCGTGTCGACGGCGCGTTAGTGTTTCACGCGCGCCTCAAAGAGATGTCAGCAAAGCAGAGGGGCCTGCCAGGGCCTCCGCCTGCCAGGCTTGCGAGTTGTTCGAAAGAGATGCCGCGGCCCCGAAACGTAAAGGGCAATAGAAGGAACATGGGTGCGTTTTAGTCAGTACAAGTCTGACACTCTCCCCCGCTCCACCCAGAGCGGGAGAAGTTATTTGATGATAATAAATTGATGAATGACGACATCGTTGTTGGTTGGCGCAGTGGTTGAGCGTTCGATTGCTGCGCAGTCTCGATCCTCGCACGGAACAAATATGTGTATGGCCTGCAGCTAGTTATTCCAGGTCTGGCTGTTTGTGTTTGTGAGTTTAAATATTTGTAAAAGCTCCCACAATTCAAGATAAATTTATAGTGTGGGGCAACGTTTAAAAAATACATATAGTAATGCCTGCATGGGTTCGAACCCGAGACATACAACCAGAAGTAAGTGCCGTTACCATTAGGGTACCACTGCTCTTATTCTCTACCAGCTTTTGACTACGGTTTCGCCCGCTTTATGCTCGGTATTAATCCCTCGGGAATGTTTTAAATACAGTCTTATGACACTAAGAGGTAATGTAGCTTCCCATAAGTAAAATATTTTTTAGAATTGGATCAGTATTTTCGAAGATTAGCCCCTACATCCAAACTTACTGACTTTACCTGTTTATATATTGTAGTAGATACTAGCTGTGCTCAGCGGTTTCACCTGCTACTCAGGTCCTCTTATTACTTAGGGGTTTGAAAGATAAATAGTAGTCGATTCTCAGACTTACTGAATATGCGTAAAAAAATCCTAAGAATCGGTCGAGTCGTTTCGGAGGAGTATGGGAACGAACATTGTGACACGGGAATTTTATATATTAGACTAGCTGTGCCCAGCGGATTCACCCCCTGTTCAGACCATCCTTAACAGTTAGTGATATGAAAAATAGATTTTGGCCGATTTTCAGATGTACCCGATATGCACACAAAATTTCGTTGAAATCGGTCCAGCTGTTTCGGAGGAGTATTGTAATTAACACTGTGACACGAGAATTTTATATACAAGATTAGATATTCTGGGGTTCTATTGATACATCGTTCGTACACTATCGCCATACATTGCTAATTGAGGTAATATCAGGCCAACCAATAACTCTTTGTAATAAAGGTCGCCTGCATAATTTTAACGACTTTATAACCACGACATAAAGCGCCTCAAACGCTTCTGGTGAATACCCCGGCCATGTCCTGATAATACTTTAAATAAATTGAGCAATTTAAAACTTTTCCCTGTAATTTAATTTATGTGCTGCCCGTAATTTAAATAACGATCCATCTACGGGTTATATACCTGACATTATGAAATAATGTTGGTGACGTAATCACGTTTTTAAATAAAACGCTACATTATAGCTGCATATTTTATTGAAATCAGAATGAAACTTTAGATGTTTACATCTAATTGTGTTTACCTACCTCTAATTAATTGGCCGTCATTACCAGGGTCGTTTGTGTAAATACTCCCACATGTTTTTACCTCCCACACATTTATAAGATATTGGGCGTGGGTAATGTGGGTAGCTTCGTGCCCCCAGGGGTTTTTCATCACATGGGCTTGGAACGAAGTTCTGGGTCAATTTTCCAGATAGTCAATATCTATCCACTTTAAAGTAGCAGCTTAGACCTAAGCATACATAAACATCACGTAGGGAACCAACAAAGACGATCTCGAGAAAGTATTAAGAAACCATTAAAAGCAAACAGAGAAGCTATTGGAGAAATGCCGCCGGTAAACATTACGATATTTCTCACGACTATTGCAAAATACTCGAAGATATTACTTACAATGTCATTTCACCTCATCGAAACAGCGCACTGTCATTACAGGGTTATAATGAGCAGAATTCAAATATTTAAAGCGAAAAGTTTTCGTTCCGGAGTTCAGGTTGCTTTTAAATATTAAAGTGTAAAAGAGAAAGCAAAATAAAGGAGTCCGGCATAAATAGCAGAATCTCATGCAAGTTAATTAGAACCTGTTGTTGTCAGCGTACAATCGCCCTTATGTTAGTCACAAAACTCTCTAACAATTTAAATAGAGCTGGGCGCTCGTCTCTAAGTCTGGATATATTTAGAAAAACCATATCTGTAGCGAATCCACTTTAGACATTTTCTGCGAACACTCTCAATTCAGTTGGCTGCATGAGACAATGTTATTGAACATTATTCCAATACACTTCCAAGTAAAATGGTTAAATAAAATGTTGCTACTGAAATATTTGATATTTAAAGGGGATTTTGAATTGGAATTCTATGTATGTTCATTAAAATAATCGTGATGGTAAATGAAGTACGTGTATTACCAGCTATTTCGCCCGCGCGGATGTCGAATTTTACCCCAAGGGAACATAAAACTGGGAATTAAAAAGCCTATTTGTTAATCTAGGTTATAAACTATCCTTGTGAGATATTTTATCAAAATCCTGCAAGTATTTGCGTCCGGGGTTGCGGGTTGTTCGAAAGGGTTACCGCGGCCCCGGAACAAAAAGGGCAAACGAAGGAAGGAAGTCTGACACTCCCTCCCGCTCCGCTCAGAGCGGGGGAAGTTATTTGGAATTTTCCCATCCGCAAAAAAAAGTCGTATATGCGTAATAGAGTAACAAACATCCTAAACAAAACTTACGCATTTATAATATTAGTAGAATTATAAGTAGGATATTATCTACAGTTTAGTAAGACTTTAAGGACTATCGATCGAAGAAAGGATGGGATAGATTGTTTGGGAAACCGATTGCTATTTTTCCATATGTCATGGATGGTTCTCTGAAACTTTGCCGATTGTTGCTAATTCATTCACAAATCAATAGTTTTTTCTAGACAGGTCGTTAGCCGTACTATATTGTTTCAAATAGTTAGTTTATTAATTAATACTTTGCGTCTGAGTTAAAGTAGTCATTATTTCCACATCACAACTAATGTTTTCGTCTACAAACTTCACCATTTTATTATTTATTTCTCAATTATGAAAGTTGTTCCAACTTCAACTTCAATGTTCATGAAAATTATTAGGATTGGCTAGTGGTAAGTGCACTTATATGCATAATATGTTATTCTAAAGTTTACTACCTAGGGACGGTCACAAAGCGTTCAAACAGAATCTCTTCTCGCATAGCTTTTTCATATCACCTTTTCGAACTGTCTCTTTTATTCAAAATGTTTGTAATAATCTAGCTAGATAAAATTGACAATGGATGAACTAAAATTAACCTTATAACACTTAGCATAAGTATTCTTTGCCTGTACACACATGACCAGTTGTTTAGACAAGGCCGAAACAAAAGTAGTAGTAAGGATTGCCTGCCGGGGTTGCGGGTTATCCGAAAGTGATAATGCGGCCCCGGAACATAAAGGGCAAAAGAAGGAACATGGGTGGGTTTCAGTCAGTAAATGTTTGTTTTGTTCTGTTGTTTCTGCCTACATGACGTGGCGTGATATGTATGTATGTACATATACACCAACCAATATCGAATGTCAAATCGTTGAAATGTCACGAACATCAGCCAAGATTCGTAAACTAAGAAAAGCAACTAAGAAGAGCACTCCAATTTCAAGCATCTTGACATGGGATGCATTTCTTCCAAAAACATCTGAATGTCTCTTAACAAGTTTGGAATTCCCTCGATCCGAAATGAAACGATAAAGCTTGCCAGGTAGATAACGTGATTAGATTAGGTGTGGAGCGAACGAACACATAAGAAGTAATGACATCAGCCCGGGTCCCACCTTACTTAGCACTTAACCCGTTTCGATTCTTCAATGAGTTTTATCTAGCTTCTTTCTCCAAATTCCTCGTTGCACATTTTCGCTACTGAATTAAGTGGAACGAGTAATGTGGCATGCTGAAGTTATTAATAAAACATTGTGACAACAACTGCCTTATTGATTTTATATTGTCTAACCCGATTATCATGAACAGTTTGTTTTTTTTCTTTTTCAATACAAGCTGGATTCTTATCGCCTTATAGAATGCAGTGTTTCACAATCGAGTTTTTTTTTCTACTAGTTTTTTAATTCTACAGTTAACTGCCGCTCTCGATACCATAACACGTAAGTTCCGAATGGGTTACAATGACAAAGTTACCCCACTTGTAACAAAATGAACTATTTGAGCCGGTTATGACGGCAGTTTGTTTTTTAGACTTTTCACCTTCTGGCGAATACTAACAATCAATAATAAATGTTCTAATCAGTAAATTTGGGACAAAAAAAACATGAAATATGTCACATGTCGTCATCAGTTACTTTTTCTGTGAGCTTCCAGTCTAACCGAATGCTGTTGAGTACTTTAAAAAGAGCAAATCTGTTCTCCACAACTTAACTTACTAAACAACTGTGTGTGCACGTGCTTGTGTATTATGTTCTAATTTATATATACGACTGAAACCACGTTGATCTAATCAAACAAGTACCAACACAAGCAAAAACTGTAAGTCATCCGGAGCAAGCCGTAAAAGTCGACTTAAGGAAAGGGTTACGGTAGTAATAATAATAACAGTTCTCCTAGTCGTACTCCGACGAAGCGTCGCGGCGTAGACGGCGTCGGCGACACCTATAATCATTTTGCTTGATGAGCTGACTTTGCTCTCGAAACCAAACTTTATTTTAACACCCTCAATGGCGACATTGGAGAGCCTGTTTAATGAAACTTTAATTGATGTTTTAGGACAGTCATTGTCTATGTCAGGACGAGCTTCCTATTGAAAGGAATCGCCCGTATTGGCACATAACAGAAGTATGTAGTAAACGAAGAGACAAGAGAAACTTTTGCATATACAGGCAAAGTCCTTAGTCAGAAAATACTACAGACTAGTCTGACCGGACGCAGCTGAATAGCACTATGTTTGCGTATTTTTGCTTAGCAGTAAATTACATAGATCCACTACATGTCTAACCTCCACAACCTGACTGTATTGTACTGGGTAATACGATCCCTTTAATTCAGACTGGTTGTCAGATTTTCGGGCCACTGACTACTTGGAACAACTGTCAAAGATATACGAATGATAGGCGGAACCAACGGCTTAGATCGCTTTCCGAGGGAGAACGTTAGTAACTCGGTATGTAAAGGCTGGTCACGTATCCACGGACCAACACAGGCAAGCGCGGTTTAACCTAAAGAATGATTCGAGCGGCTGGTCGAATATGTACCTACCCAGGAGGCTAAGTAAATATGTAAATTATCCAACGACACATTAATTCTGAAATCTCACTTGATCGGTTTGATGTTTAGAAAATCCGTGTAAACATATTTTCCCTACGTCACAATATCAAACATGTAGAACAACATTTGGATCTAGCTATCTATCAAGTGATTGACATGTCAATTACTTGTGATTGAAATCGTTGGAGTTTAATTGATATTTTTAGGCTTTGGTTAGTATGGTGGCGTGAATTGTTTTATTTTTCGTAAAGTGGCTTAATTGGTCGAATCGCAAACATTGATTACGAACTACAAATTTTAAATTGTTATTTGTTTATTTTCTGTTGTTTTTATTTCTCCTGTATCGTAGGTGCGTTTACTACCGCGTTTTTAATATATGTTTTGAAACAAAAGTTAAAAAGCGTTTTCAAAAATCGAAACAACACCGAAAACTTAACATTGAAACGTTTTCAAATCTGACACATGACTAACATTCGCGGCAACACTAAACTTTGATTCTACAAGTAACATAACTTGTACCATCTCTCAAAGCTGTTTACACGTCATAAATAAGTGCAGTGCATTAGTTGGAATAAATAATGCTGGTTGCATAAACTTGAATATTATTAATGCGCATAATATCGCGGCGCACACTCAGCTTTGTCTCTTATTACGGCCGGATATTGTTGCCAAAATTTTGCATTTTATTCATATACAGTAATGTATTAGTACATTACTGAGAGGAGAATGCCGTGCCTGTGTGTTTTATTATAAAATATTGTGCTGAGGATTGAAATTTTGGTGTTTATTTGGATTAATAGTCAAGCACTAAATGTAATGAATATGTTACACTTGTACCTACGTAAAGTGCTCACCAGTAACTTAAAAGTTTAAAAAAAATCGATTACAATTTTAATTGTATTTATTTAGAAAAAAAAGGGTTTAAGATTTTATGATAGATAGATCGACGGGACTACCTACAAATTATTAATTATATCAAAAACTATCGAAACAACAATCAAAGCAATGTTTTAGTAATAACCGCATGCTAAGCTCCAATTAGATTAGCTAAATCTTTGTGACAATCCAACCCCAACTGCACCAACTTCTAAAGCAAAATTAATTGATGCAAAAAAAAACCACGATCAGCTAATTAGCTCTAAACTTGAGCCTACAAAAGTTCTCTGTGATCCTGCGGCGAACATGCACAAAGTTATTGCTCGGTATCGGAACAAACTATGTACAGAATTTTGTTCATGCGGAACCAGTGGACGTAGAATGGACGCGATACGGCGCCGGTTTCACAGGAAATGCTGCCGCTGCTGTACCTCAACGAGAACTGCGAATGCGACGTGAGCATTGATAACAACCACTCCTGCGTTGTATTAAGAACTCCTTTAACAATAGTAAGTTAGTTTATACTGCTGATTCTTTGCTTCTAAGGTTAGTGACAAAGAGGGTGTTTTTAGCGGATGGGCGTATTTTATTTAACCTTGGATTGGAGTAGGTATTTCGATTATGTAAGATGAATTGCATGAAATTTTAATAGTATTAGACAAAATCCAGTTAGACTGGAAGCCAACCTTAACTAAATAGTGAAATGGCTATACAGATGAGGATTGTTATCAAAATGACTATTTAATTTTGCTAGTACCAAAATAAAGTAAAGGTAAGAAACACTTTCATGAGGTTTAAGGTAAAGTATTTATTGTTTCTTCTGACCTGCGGTTTGTGTTTTTTTTTTTATTTGGATTTAATAAGGTTTTTGTTGTGGTTGACAACCAGAAAAAAGGTGTTTTGCTCATATTTAAATGTGTTTAGACAAAGTAAGCGTTTCTAGACTGGGACAGGTGTACTTACCTATGGTATGCCTATCCTCATGTCTTTCTTTTATGCAAAACGCCTGAAAAGTACCTCCAAAATGTTTCATTATTTATTTATTTGAAAAAAACATTTACAATCTAATAGAAAAATCCTAGCAAGTGTACAGTTGAAAGAAAAATATTTACAAAAATGAATAAACAATAATATTTAATAAAGTACGTAAAATTAACAAGTAAAACTCATATTCATCTGTAAAACCCTCTTTTGAGGAAAATTAGAAAACTGTTGTTTGTTTTTTTTCTCAGAAATCCTTACTAATATTATAAAAGCGAAAGTGAGTTTGTTTGTTTGTTTGTTTGTTTGTTTGTTTGTTACCTCTTCACGCTTTAATGGCTGAACCGATTTTGATGAATTTTGGTACAGAGATAGTTGGGAACCAGGAGACGGACATAGGCTATTTTTTTTAAAAAAAGAGTGGGATATGAGGGAGAAAGAGGGACGAAACGGGAAAACTTAGCGTTGCTATAACAAATCAATAAGGCGCTACCGAATTTAACGCGAGCGAAGCCGCGGGCAAAAGCTAGTTTATCATATTACAAAAAAAAGAACAAACCTGTTTACTGGAGGAGTGGCAAGCTAGTTTTCAAAGACTCTAAGACATAAGGACTTTGATATTCGGGAAAATATTTACAAGATTAACGTCAGTCTTATATTTTCAAAATTGGAATCTGAACAATGTTTTTATTCAGCCCAGTTTATTTTATTTTATAGCTGGTGTAGTATCCTCTGCAAGACTTTCAATTTGATATAACTTTAGGTCGCCATTTTGTCAGGAGACTGATCAATATTTATGTTCTGGTCGAAATTCAACATGGTCAACTGAATCAAACAATAAACAAAACTCAACTGAAACTAATTTCTCAGTAGCAGCCACGGAGTCGGGATATGTGTCCGATTGATGGCATTAGGCTCGCCCCCTTTAACATGAGACTTAAAAATACTTGCGAAATCGCAATTTAATTAAGTACACCTTTTGTGTGTGTGTACTTTTGACAACACGGTTGGCGTAGTGGCTGAGCGATCGACTGCTGCGCTGCGTGTCGCGGGTTCGTTCCCCACACGAAACAAATATTTGTATGGCCTACTGATATTTGTTCCGAGTCTGACTGTTTGCGTATGTAAGTTTTAATGTTTATAAAAGCTCCTACGATAGAGGAGAAATTCCTAGAGTGGGGCAAAGTATTAAAATAAACTTGAGAGGTGTCAAGGGACACCCGGATGGAACGAAGTTATTATTTATTAGGTACAAAAAACCAAAAAACCTGAGTGTAGACCCTCAACAAAAATAATCGTCGCGACACCACACGGTTTAATACTATGAGAGAGAGAGAGAGAGAGAGACGGACAGAGAAACACGCGCACGCTGCTCGGATTACAACTATAGCAAAAAAGTAGACGAAAAAAAATAAGACCAAAAGTTGTAACGACACTTTCGTTACATTTTTTTGTGATTTTAAATGTTTGTTAACGCACCCACGATACAGGAGGAATTCCTAGAGTGGGGCAACGTTTTTTTAAAAAATACAAAATACCTTTGCCCAATCAGGGACAACAGGCGTTGTTATGTTGTTTCAACTGAATCAACTGTCAACTTGTCTACAAACCACACATATTAGCATGGACTACCCAAGCAATTAACTGCTTAGCTTTGATTTCACAGTCAAAGCTTTCAAACATTTTCAAGTGAGCCATCCGTTGCTAGAATACAAACAAAGTATCTGTTACACCTGTTTGTTAGTGCATAAGTGGACTAACTAGCCAGGAGACTTAACCCATTGAATTCGCCTGATAGAAACAATTTCGCAAATCTTTTATATTTTTCGTACTGAAAATAATTTGGCGATCGTTCCTTGCGGTATACTTAATATGCAAAGTAGGCTTCGTGAGAACACATCTAATGATTCGGTTCTTTGGCATTTCACGAACGTGTACCTATATCATTGTAATTTAAATCTTAAGTCCTGTGACATTAAGTTCATATGACGCGTTCCTGATAGGCAGTTACTCTATTCCGTCGTAGTGGCACTTCACACGTCTAAAAAGTATTTTATCGAAACGCATGCAGTCACGTATTTCTTTAAAAGTATTGAGTAGACTGTATGTGCGTCTCGCGAAGGTACAAGACTAACCTTTCTTCTCGCTTAGAGTTCTCTATTTATTTTTTCGATAAAGGGATGGACGTGATTTACTTCTTAGTGAAATGGATTTTTGTACCAAGGTTTCAATGAACCTAGATATACACTGCTTTACGAAAAAAACGGGCACCTAAGAAAATTTCAGTTCTAAGGTTATTTTCAATGAATTTAATTGTCTGACGTAGTCTGTTTACTTAAAATCATGTCAGTTAATATACATGTAGTCAATTCTGGCAATTTTTAATATTTTTAAACGAATTACATAAAAACTATGTACACAACCAACCAATAAGTGGTCAGTAATAAAGACAAGAAGAATTTTTAGTTTTTTAAATTAAATAATGTTACAAATGTAAAAACTTAATAACGCGTGTAACTTCTTGCCAAAATCACATCTCACATCTTTCTTGGCATGCTTTCCACGATATTTTTAATAACGTTTTGTGGAATTCGTTACCATTCTTCTGCAATTTCTTGTTTTACCTCCCTATTGCAGGTTGCACTGACTTACCCAACTGTTTTGAACACCCCAGACATTCTTAATTAAATTGAGTTCAGTAATTCGAGCTAGTCAGGAACCTAATCGACAGATCCCAACTTCTTGTATGTAGGATTCCACGTCGCCAGAACGCGCGCATTTTTGTCCATTAAATCTTCCCCTAGTCAATGCAGGTTGTGCATATGGAATTAGGACTTCCGTAATATACCAGTTCTCTGCCTTCTTCAATGCTTTTTCTTAGTTCCACACTGGACGTCGTACGATTCCGCGCAACGCCTGACTCACTGTTAAGCGGTCATCTCATGGTTCTGTGCATCGCTCTCTTCCCGAACCTGGTCTTTTTGACGGAGCTGTCATTTACTGACGCTGTTGCCCAGTTTTCTGGAAACGATTCATATTTAGCCGCTGAGACTCATAAGTTTGGAAACAACTTTATTCAAGTATAAATTATATTTAACTCATTATTTTCCTTTTTCTTTTGTTATTGTAAAAAAATGATTTAGAACGTGAGGAATCATGCCAGGATGCTTTAAATAGCACGCCAATAAAACTTCAAATAAATAAAAGCTCTTTCTTGTAATATTTTTTATTGAAGTAGAGAAAAAATCTAAAGCGCCCGTTTTTTTTTGCAAAAGGGTTTATTTTACCAATGTCAAGTACTTTAAATAGTTATAACACCGAGAATTTGGTATTTATTTATACCAATATAAGCTAGTTATGGGATAGAAGATATTTCCTCCATTTCATCATTTCATTCATGATAATCGATTTAAATGCATTATTCCGTTGTATTACCAAACACGAAATAGAGTTATCTCAACTTTAGTATTCCATCCGTCACATGGATTTCACTTTCAACTGTAAGCATCTCGAAATCGAAAACGTATCCGACACTAAAATGAAATCCTATGAACTACGTGATGTATTGGTTGCAAGGAGATCCGAGTGAGGGAGCTGAGGTACGTCAGTTTAGTTACCTGTGTCGTTTATCATCTTAGATTTGGACCATACAAATTCTATAAAGGAAGTAATTATCGAATGCTTTCACATAATTTTCCAATCTCACCATAATGTGTTTTTTACAAAACTCAAAGATTGTCGCAAACCCACCCCATGAGTCTTACACAAACATGTTCAAATATAAATTATGCAAGCTTTTACATCAAACATTTTTGACAGCGGACGTGTGAGTGATCTTTTACGATTTCTTTTCCTTTTGTAGCACGGCGCTCTTAAAATGTTTACATTTCAATCAATTCACATTTACACAAAAGAATTCAATGTTGAAAACATGGAGCGATTTTAAACACGATTCGCAATAAGCTACAAAGGGGAATGATGCGAATTCTGATTCAGCAAACAAGATCATGTAACAAAAACTAACAGCATATTGTGATATAAGTCCTTATCTGTGATCTAGTTGTGTGTTATTCAAGGCCGTTTTGGGGCAAAAGGATTTTACGATCCAACGGCCTACGTGGGGCGCCTACTAAAGAATAAAGACGTACAGGATTTTGTACTATCCACATTACGCTAAATGAGAAGGGATGATACGACTACTTTCTGTAACTGACAAGATGAGGATCATCACATGATTTATTACTGCAATTGCTACATAATGTTGTGGGTTCGGTCGGTTTTCCCTCTATTTCTTGATTTGGATTCACTGGATATTTTAAAAGAGATTATAGGTTTAGTCGATTTTTATTGGCAATTGATAACATCGCAGAATGATGTCGATTAAAAAATCGATGTTTAAAGGCAAATTTCAATGATTACGTTATGTTCGATTCAAAAAGCTAAGTTATTCGATTAACCTGACCTGCTATCTACAGCTAGACTATAAAGAAATTCCATACCGCAGATCTAGTAGCCAAGTTTTAAATACTCTAAAACAAAATTTGTTCTAACTTTTATATTCAATGCAACAAAATTAACCTCTAACTAAAAACTCTAAAAATGCTTATTTTACTAACCCTGTTTTTACATAAAAATGCGTAGGATGAAACCTAGATTTATAAAACGGAGCAAAATATAATGAACTAAGCCCGAAATATACAACCATACAAAAACATCAAACTAACATAAATAAAACCTCAACCTTTCCAAGTTATCACAAATTCTTAGAATAAGATTGCAAGACGGGCTCTTAGAAAGCTTAGACACGTGTACGTGTGTTTTAAACCTTAATACATTGGTAAACGGTAGCTCAGATTTCTAGAATTTCCTTCTAAATTCATTTTTCATTTTAAATCCATCCAAAGGTTGTCTTGAAAAGATCGCTTTTAGCGATAAGACCGCCCATTGTGTCACCCTATTTATAAGTTGTTTAATGTTATTCTTGTTATTTGTATGGTGTACATAATAAAGAATATTCTATCTATCTATCTATTCACGTGTTTCCACAGCTTTCCACTCTGTTGCGGAGTTGCGTGTTGCTAATCGTTTATAGCATGTGTCACTAAACACTTGAACGCAACTGCACGCCTATGAAGAAAATTAGCGGACAACTCGCACAAAGCTGGTATGTATGTCCCCGAGTGTAATTAGATTATTACGTATCATAGGACCGTTGCCTTCGAGTATCATAATTTAGTTGAATATGCTGTTTGATACGTTCAAATCGGAAGCTCTGCTAGTTAACGTAGTGAATGTAATGCTGCAGCTAAAAGCTTGTTATGCGACTTGATTTGTATGAATCTGGAATAATAAAGAGTAAGTATACATGTACATGTATTTTTTTATTTGTTTATTACGAATTTGAGGACCATTACTTTTATTTAATTTGTTTGTCTTTGACGATTATCTGGCAGTTTGATAAGCGAGCTACACAAATGTCCTTTTTTGGTATAGTTCGTCGTGTAGTTAAGCTCCTTGAGTTATGAGTCGAGCTACACGATAACTGTCAAATGCTTGCACTGACTGGACAGGTCCACTCAATCTATGTGGTGCTTTCTTATAAATATCATTAAAGATATATATATATATATATATGCATAGTCCTCATATAACTTGACCAAGATTTTTGTCTGGACCTTAAAAGAGACTATGACCTCTTCTCAGAGTAGTCGGTCAGACCAACCTCAACTAGTTTTTAAAAAAAGACGTGTAAATGTGTTTGTAAAAACCTATTCGTAAAATAAATATCATTTATCTTTTTTTGATTCTAAATTGTTTTTTCCACAATCCCGGTAGATGAAACAACAAATATTAGCGACACCACAATTAAATTCTGACTACCGCAAAAAGTACCTACGGCGCTATCAATGCCACACCTGGATAACTAACTGACAATTCCTACAATACTCAAGCACATTTAGACCATATATGTGAACCCGACAACAACAGTCGGGCAGAGGGCCCACCAGACACGACACCCGTCTGGTCAGAGAATCCTCCCTTTTTTATGGGGTATGAAGAACTTTACACCCTGTTCTTCATACACCCAATTTATTTTCAGATAAATCGACGGGGCCAAGCAACTATCAACTAATAAATTGCCTGTAACATTGCCCCACAACCCCTATCTTCTATAGAAAGGTGCAACAAAATAACATCAAGAGCAAGGATCACACACACACGTAAATCAAATAATATTGCTAATTTTCAAAAGCAAAACCGTTTAAATCCGCTTCACATTGGAAAATAAGGACCAGGACTTTTCAAAAACCTGGACTTTGTCGATTGGATAAGTGAAATTAAATTTATTTTAAAGTGATTCAATTTTCTTAGGAAAACATCTGAAAGCTAAGCCGTATTACCAGAAATGGCAATTACTTTTGAGAGATCACTTTTTCTTTTTTCCCCTATAACTTGCGGAGGGAGATTAAACCCTGAAGCATTTATTGAATTTTGCATAAATATGTCTTGTTAAGAAGTATCTCATATTCTTACATCTTCAAACTCGAACTTTCCGTGGTAGTAAAGCGTTGAGCAAATGTTTGCATGATATATCATGTTATTTGGTTCAAAATTAATTCGAACTGAGTATTCATCTTGTTATGAAATCGGATAATTCAAAATGAGTTATGTTCAATTTCCTACCCCGCGAGTTAACTGAGCCTCGCATCGCACACGAGTAGATGTACTCGTGAAATTTATCTTCTAATTAAGAGTGTTTGCCCATATTTTCATAATTACAAAGATATTACTTCACGGTGTGATTTATCGCGGAACGCGTCCGTATCAATTTGTCTTGTCTATTGTTGCGTCATTATCCAACGACGTAAACATCAATAGTTCATTTAATACCTTATATGTGCTATTCATGACAAAATAACTCAAAGCCAATATTATAATAACAGGACGAAACTAAAATTACAAACTAGCGTTTCGCGGAGAAGTTTTGAAAATGAAAGGATTTCGCAAAGATTTTTGGATTAAAGTAAGGGTTAATTTCAGCTGGAAAAGTTTCACATCCCGAAACACGACAAAGTTTCTGACTCGGAGGAGTATACAGATAATAGTTGAGTAGCAAGTTTAATTACTTGTAGTTTTCAACAGAGACCGCTGACGGAGTGCAGCCGTGGCAGCCCACAGGCGCCGGTGTGGTGCGCTGTGAGCCCGAGTCGGACACCGAATATCGGCTTTACACAGAACTACTTCCTACAACATGCATGTGGCCGTGTTCGGTGCCAGTCTATCTACATATAAGGTAGGTACGCATCACTGATATTAGTTATGCATTTGTACATGAAATTAATATACCTACCTAGGGAAGGTTTGTATTATTTTATCTTTAATCAAATGTTTGACTCCTTAATGACATGTTCAGCAATCTATTTCTTGGGAATTCAAACTTGAAAATTGTTTTTTTTACCATATGAGACTTATCATAACGGCAGCGCCGAGATTTTCGTTATACAGGGTGTAAACAACCATGATTTCTGTACATCAACCTAAATAACTACGCAAAAAATGTTGCTGGAAAACCACTTTTTTATTTTACGGGGTGAAAATTCACGGTGTTCTCAATGTTACCCATTTATAACCAAGGCCCCTGTTCTATACAATGTATCCAATATTAAATAGAACAAGGGTCATGGTTGTATTTAAAGTAAAAGATTACAGTAAAAAATTAAAAAAAAACTTTTTAAATTGGAGGTTTGACCCCCAATATTTTATGGCAAGGTTGGCGCAGTGGCTGAACGATTGACTGCTGCTCGAGATCTACGTGTCGCAAGTTCGATTCCCGCACGGAACAAATATTTTTATTACCTGGCCTACAAGTAGTTGTTTCAGGTTTGGCTGTTTGTGTATGTGAGTTTAATTGTTTGTTAACGCACACACGAAACAATAGAAATTGTGAAGGGGGGGAAACGTTTTAAAAAAAAATAAAAACAAATATCTCCGTAACTAGGAAGTACCCAGGTATGGTCCAGAAAAAAAAAACGCTTTGACGGAGATGCGCCTTTAGGCTACGTGAATAGCCACACCTATAATGAACTCACATTCTCTATACTCTATGTAGGACTAGCTGGCGCATGGGGCTTGGCCTTCGTGATATCGAAAAAAAACCTATAGAATAGAATATACTTTATTGCACACCAAAATTGAAGTAAAGCTGTTTTACAATAAAATGCTATATTTATGGTTACAATGGCGGTCTTATCTCTAATAGCGATATCTTCCAGACAACCTTTGGATGGACTGTTCGAATATAAAAATACAACGGGGGGTAGTTAATGGTGTACCTACTGCTAATACTACACAAACAATTAAAATAAAGTTTTTTATTTAAAATATATAAATACACATAATCTATTCATTTAACATGTGTTTTATAATAACCTATGTGTTATTCCAGACTTTAATCTACCTCTGTGCCAAATTTTATCAAGATCCGTTCAGCCCTTTTGACGTGAAAGAGTAACAAACATCCATACATCTATCCTCATAAACATTCGCATTTATATCCTTACTATCCTCACTAATATTATAACAGCGAAAGTGAGTTTATTTGTTTGTTAAGTCTTCACGTCTAATTAGCTTAACCGATTTTGATGAAATTTGGTACAAAGAAATGTGAGAAAAGGGGGAGAAAGAGGGAAGAAAAGGAGAGAGAAAGATATTTTTTTTTCGATCATAATGCTGATTAAAGTTAGCGTTAGCCCAAAGTAACCATGCCACGTGGACGAAGTCACTGGCGGAAGCTGCTATTTTATATAGCATACTAGCTTTTGCCCGCGGCTTCACTTGCGTTAAATTGGGGGTAACACAGTTCCCCTTGCGCCTTATTGATTTGTAATAGCAACGCTAAGTTTTCCCTTTTCTTCCCTCTTTCTCCCTTATATCCCAATTTTTTTTAAAAAAAGTTAGCCTATGTCCGTCTCCTGGTTCCCAACTATCTTTGTACCAAAATTCATCAAAATGGATGTAGCCATTAAAGCGTGAAGAGGTAACAAACAAACAAAAAAAACAAACTCACTTTCGCTTTTATAACATTAGTAAGGACGATAGGATAACACTCGAAAAAAAATAGGTAGGCTGAAAAGTAGACACAACTCTGCCTAACCTTTCGGAGAATACCAGCAATGGGATGTAACATAATTAGGTTGTAAATGTGTTTGTAAACAGACCTGCCTTCATGTGAGAGATGGTAGTTACTGAGCCCCGTAATGAATTCGAAGAAAACGTAATTCTCCCTATATACTTCTTTGTGTTCCAAATTGTCAAACATAATTTAAAAGCAAAATGTACACGTTAGATGGTTTACTAAATCCTTTAAACATACAAAAGTTTCTCTTTTAAATATCAACATAATTCATTTGAAGCGAAAGTTGTTTGTTAGTTGTTCACACAAAGGATTATTTGTTGTTTATTGTCGGAAAATTATTCAAAACTATAATATTATTATTATGGATAAACACGATATAAGGAAAATTTGACGTTAAGGGATATCCGGTCCTGTGGATAAGATTTTCTTTTATCAGTTTTTGACGTCTATAAGTACAACACATTTGCGCGGTCGTCTTTGCTGGTGATATGTCGGAAGGAGTTCGAATATTGGCCCACGGGAACGTTTTTCGGGGATAAAAATATCCAATGTTCTAACCTAGATTTTGGTCTATACGTGTGTCAAACCCCAATTCGTCAGTCGTCAAGGCCTGAAAATGAGCCCGTAAAGGCCTTTGTTTTGATTTGGATAAATTTTGCAGATATAATAAATAACTTAAACCTTTATAATTTTAATAAAGAATATGTATAAGACTGCAACTTTACTTTGAATGTCGAGCAATCGATATCGTTGGAGATAGGCGATGTGAATCGCCAATCTTCAGGAATAATAAGTTTAATTTAATTAATAGGCGATTAATCAGTTTAATTAAAAGTAAAATTTTTAGGTCGTTTTAAAGAAAAAAAAAACATAAATGTATGATATTTTTTTTCTTATATTATACTAGCTTTGCCCGCGGCTTCGCTCGCGTTTAATTCAGGGGAACACAGTTGTTTCCTGATTTGCCTTGTACCTGCTACCTGTAGTTTTTGCCCTTGCGCCTTATTTATTGTTATAGCAAAGCTAAATTTTTCCTTTTCTTCACTCTTTCTCCCTCATTTATCACTTTAAAAAAAAAGAAATTTGCCTATGTTCGTCTCTACGGTCTCAACAATCTCTGTACCAACATTCATCAAAATCTGTTAAGCCATTTAGGCGTGAAGACGTGTAATCCTTTCTAATATTATTATTAGTAAGGATTGGGGTCAAAGTTCCAACTTATTAATATATATTTTTTTAAATATAAGTTTAATTACATAACTCTTTAAACACCTCTCCAGCCCGTCCATCCATCAGCACAATGTTTTGAGTACGTAATTTCAACATTCTGTTCTACCTTAAAAATTCATTTTTCACCGCGAAAAAAGTTGTTTCCGAAAAATATTTTTTTCGTTGAAGTACTTTAATGTACGGAATCCATGGTTGACGGCTCCGTCAAGTGTTCGTTTACACCCAGTATGTGGATTCAGTGATCCGACATTGAGTGCCACTGGCTTTGAAATACGGTAGGTCGGAATTGTATTTAGCTGCCTATCTATACCGTCGGCCAATCAGAATCTGATACGTCACACGCTCTCGACAGGCCACTATATCAAAGCACCTACTTGACTATCGATTACACCTACTTAATAACGCGTAATACCTACAGCTCAGTTGCTTCATAATAGTCTTTAAATGTATAGTAGTATAGAAAAAAAAATATATATAAACCTGCTTTTTATGAGAACAGTTTATCTTTTATTTTGAAAGATGTTTTGCGAAGTGCGACCAATGAACTCTGCCAAGCAACCTTTTCCTCTAATATTATAATCTTTTTAAGGCTATTTTACTTGTGCTTTCAAAAAATGTATGAAGAGAAGGTCGCTTCATTTGCGTACACGTGAAACTAATAATGTTATGTAGGAAGATGGAACACTTAAATCGTCAGTACGTTGTGTTTACGTATTTACATACACTTGCGCATTACTTGTTTATGTAACAAGTAATGCGTAAGTATATACTTACTTAAGTAAATACTTACGCATTTTTCAAAATGGGTAGCCAGAAACGACAGAAAGCCACCAGCTAAGATCCTTGCACAATAGGGTAGTTTCCAGGGTCAAAGTAATTTCATTCTAAATAGAATAAATAGTCAGTCTTTTAGATTATTCAAAAATAAGGGACACGTATTTTTTTATTTGTAAATTAGACCAAAAATTACAAAGATATAGCCCATTAAAGTTACGTGAAACGTCACATGTTGCTGCATTATTTCGCAACAAGTGACGTCACACGTAACTTTCTTGTTAACTTTCTTGTCTTGGCTATATCTTTGTCATTTTTAGTCTAATTTACAATCTAAAAGACGGACTAATATTTTTTTTGTGGATACTAGCCTTCGTCCACGTTCATAAATCTGGTAATACACGCAAAGCGCTTGGGAGTACTACGCACCTGAGTATTTTGAGGAACCTATTATAAGATAAATATATAACACATACATGGTGTAAAAAATATATAGAACGGTAACAAATATATGGAAGTACCTCACAAGCACTGTGTACTTCTTTATCAACTACAAGTATAGTAATACATAAATAAATAGTTCCAGCCTATAATTGTCCCACTACTGGTCAAAGGCCTCTTCTCATAAAGGGAAGGCATGAGCTCAAATATTGTACACATAAAACTCTACATTCTAAATAATTGTTAATACCGCATCAAAATGCTGCGCAATTTAAAAGAACCATGATCATGCAGACGGACGGAAATAAAACTTCATCCTACTTATTATATATATAATACTAGCTTTTGCCCGCGGCTTCGCTCGCGTTAAATTCGGGGTAACACAGTTCCCCTAGGGCCTTATTGATTTGTAATAGCAACGCTAAGTTTTCCCTTTTCTTCCCTCTTTCTCCCTCACATCCCACGTTTTTTTTTAAAAAGTATTGCCTATGTCCGTCTCCTGGTTCCCAACTATCTCTGTACCAAAATTCATCAAGATCGGTTTAGCCATTAAAGCGTGAAGAGGTAACAAACAAACTCACTTTCGCTTTTATAATATTAAGTAAAGATATATATTATATAAGTAAGGATAAGGATTGTAAATGCGAATGTTTGTGAGGATGGATGTATAGATGTTTGTTACTCTTTCACGTCAAAACGGATTAACGGATCTTGATAACATTTGGCACAGAGGTAGATTATAGTCTGGAATAACATATCTATAGGATTCTTTTTTTCGATTATTACGCGGGCGAAGCCGCGGGCGACAGCTAGTTTTATAATATTGATTTACTTAATGATACGTCTCTCCGCTGGCGTAGGTTTTTCGTCACCATTTATTTGTTATCTGTTCATTTAAAACAAACCCCCACTAAAAAGAAATTAACAAGTACGAAGCTCTAACTTTGGCAATAAAAACTCATATCACTTCATTCTATTTCGGCTATTGCTTAAATAGGTGATTTCTATTCAGATGTTGTTGTAGGTCGCGGTCAATTTGTGTAACGAATTCACTAGTTAGGCAGTGCGCGTAGTTAATTTAATACTAGCAATGGTTAATTGTTCGTGGTTCCCATTGTATACAGTAAATAGCGAATGAATTGCTGAAGGAAATTGTAACGTGAATGCATAAAGTTTGAATCTCGGGTTATTGATTTAATTAAAATTCAGAGCAGTTAAAACCTTTTACCACTTTTTTAAAACTTATTCAATTCACCTATGTTTATTCATTCGAAAATATTTCTAGTCATCGATAAACTTTCCAAACACCAAAAATAAAATTGTATGTTTGGACAACATCCTTTATTTCGTTTGTATTTTATAGCTTCAAAACGAAATATTTGCGTTGAAATGGAGCATAACACGGTCTAACATAGACCAGCATTCCAATCGTCCGAGGTATATTCACGCTAACGAATTTACCTGCCATATCGTGCGACAATACACCCTGAATTGTTCGCCGATGCATGTCTGATACAAATTTGAAGCTGAGAAATGTTTGAACTGTCAGGACAACATCGGCTCAGGATATGTTCAGTCGCATGCCTGAAGGTAAGTACAGTTAACAAAAGGATTGGTGTTTAAGCTTAAATAAGCATCTTTTAACCACACTGAAAATGTTATCTTATTTTGCATCACTGCTTGTTGTCGACCACTTTCTCACCGATCGATTTTCTGTATGCAAAACAACTTTGCCATCGTAAAGCACACTTAGTACAGTCCTAAATAAGTCATGACCACCGACAACATTGATTAAAATTACTTGCATGTTTATACCTGTTTACTAATCTGTTTGTTCGTGGATACTTTCCATCGACAAATATTAAATCATCGCAGGTTTGTTCCATTGCTGAAACTCCTTTATTGTTTCCTGATCATTTCGGTTTCATCGAAACCATCGGCTTCGGTTGCTAATAATGACTAAATTCGGTTCGATATCGTCTAGGTCCCGAACAATGGTTGTTGATTTTAGTCTAGGACCAAAGTTATCATTTAACTCTACATTTAGAAAGAAGAACATACTCTTGTTCTTTATTTTATTAGAAATGTTTTACAGTGATTTTGCACATAAATAAATCCTCAAAATCGTAAACTCTAATTGGTTATAAAATTTTAGTGTATATTTTAAATACCTTAATAAGAAAAAATAAGCGCAGTTAGATGCTTGACATTCAATATAATTCCGTGCAAATTACACCATTAAGTTTTGGGGTGACGGCGGAAAAGAGGACAAGTAGAAATGAAGTCAGTGCGTCCAATTGGTTAGCATATTTTAATAGCGTCTGGCGTCGAGCCACTGTCGACGACACGCCTTAATGTTTTCCTGTTTCCCCCTAATGTGCCTACTTAACGAACTAAACTTTCTTATCGAACAAACCGACAACTCTCTGCCGAGTTTGAAAGTTTATAAAATATATATATGACCTTTTGTTACGTCGTCGTCGTTCACGAGAAAATGCAGCCAAAGAACTTAGTCAAATTATTAAACTTAAGTTCTACTGACATTGTAAGATTAAGCCTGCCAGACATTTTTCTAATTTGAAAGTAGAAAGCAAGTTTGGCTGGGTTGGGACTTGTGCGTACCTGTCTTAATTACGCCTTTACATAATAGCAAAATATGGGGCCTGTTGGTCTAGTGGTTAGTGGCCCTGACTGCTGAGCCGGAGGTCGTGGGTTCGATTCCCACCCAGGACAAACCTTGTGTGATGAGCATGATTGTTTGTCCTGTGTCTGGGTGTGATTTATCTATAATATGTATGTATTTATAAATAATATAAGTATGTATATCAGTTGTCTGGTTACCATAACACAAGCTCTGCTTAGCTTGGGATCAGATAGCCGTGTGTGAGTTGTCCCAAGATATTTATTTATTTTATTTATTTATTTATGTCTCGACTTTACCGGTCTAAAAAAAATTGTACAACGGACTACAATTTGCTTTTCAGACACATCTACCGTAATGATTAACAAAATATATTAGAACAGTTTTTATATCTAGCTCTTCTTTAATGACCGAAACTTTCTTCTACGTTTTTTCACCGTCAATATAAAGCCGAAAGTTCGTTCATTCATTATGAACATGGAGATTTAAAGGCATTTCGCATAATAAAAACCCTCTACTTATACCATCGACCGACCTCCGTCTATACAATAAGACAGCTTGATGGATGTGATCACGATGTTTTGTTAAATTCCTCCGAACCTAACGACCAAGTACGCCATTTTATTTATTAAAAAGCTGAACGAAAAAATTCAGAACCCACTTGGGACTACACATTTTTTTTGATTGCTTATCTTAAATGATTGATGTGTATCACAAAAAAAGATCGCTTAATTGATACAAAACAACAAAATGTTTACTGTTGGGAAACTGATTGAATAATTAGGTATTAAAAATCAATATTATGAATACTGTCGTTTAACATTAGCATATTATGCGATGCACTCTGAACACCACACCGTTAATACTTTAATTGATTAAGCAAATTACTTTCATGGAATTAAGTACGCTATAACTATCACCTCATCAACTATAATATTAGCATATTAGTGCTGGTACACACGCTTGTACGTAAACACTTCTGTGGACTGTTTGTGTCTGTTTTTATGCCAACCTTATATTCGTAGCTTACAAAATACGTCTTCAAAATAGCGAACTGCATACACGTCTCGATCAGAAGTGGTTCAGTTCTTTTGTGCCATTTTATATCTAAAGCTGGGTAACACTAAACAGGTTTCTTTCTGTAAACACTTCATTAGACAATCCTTTGTTAACCCCGCGCGTGCAGAATTATACTGATGTCGCAGCGTTTTAAAGAAATTGCGTGCAAACAGGAACGTTCACCCAAATTGAATTAGGAAAAGTTTTATGCACTTTAATATAAATTGCATAAAGTGCACAAAACAAACAAATTACGAGTGTGTGTGATGCTTATCACGGTTACATTGTGCCAGGCAATTTTCTGAGCGACTTATATCACCGAGTTACGAGTGTGTTATTCAGTAATATATGGATTTCATTTGGTTAAAAGCTTTATACATTTGCCGTTCCAAAAGCATTTTCAGTGGTGATGGCGCCATCATTAAAATTATTCTGTCACGACCAATAAAATTATCAATAAAATCCAGCTTCAATAAATGCGATTAAAGCGACGAACACTTTTAAAATATTAAAGTGAAATTAAATTTGTCTCTCTCATCTCATGTCGTCACTGCGCGGCGGCGGTTGGTATTGATATCTTAATATAACGATCCATCATTGATATTACTTCTCACTGAAACATTATTCGTTTAAGGATGTCGTCACGTTACTTAGTTTTTTCAAGTAAGAAAACGCACCGTTCGTGTTAAAGATTCTGTGTCGATCTTATTTCTAAGTAGGTATATCTTTTGTTTTCTTAAAATACGTTTTCAAAATACGTTACTAAATTTGTTGTTTAATTAGTAACTGAGCAAAACAATCATAATACTATTATTGTTTTGTTCAGTTGAAATATCCATTTCAACTGTGGTATCAATTCAACCTGCCTGCTGAAACCAATGCAGTGATCTGATACTGTTTATTAATTCTAATTCAAGTTACAATCAATCATTAAATGTTATTTGCTTTCGGTCTAACTTGATTATACATAATTAATTCCTCAAAAGCATATCAAGGGATCGCGTAAAATCTTTTTTCTTATGACATGTCTAGTCTCTTTGATGAGGCTTAGCCAATTGAATGGTAACTGGAATAGGGCTTGCAAATATTCGACAATTTTGCAATTCGAATATTCGATATTTTTTTGAGATATATTCGAATAATTCGAATATTGTTCGAATATTAAATAAAAAAATTAAGATTTATAGAAATCATATCCTTTAATTTCTAAACAGTCTTTATTCTCTGAATAAAAATAATACTATTTAAAGCTAACGCAGTGTTACAAAAACAATTAAAATAACATTTTTTTCTGTTAGAAGAACACGAAGAATTAGAATACATTAAACTGCAAACAATCAACTTGTTTCTTCAAATAACATAGCTAACACATAGTCAACGTATTTTTCTGGACGAATTTTAATGGTCAACTAAATATTGTACTGATGATATTAACACACCACAATGTTATTCTAATATAATATTCGCAAAAATTTGAAACAAATGCTTAAAATGTTAAAATAAATAATAGTTATCTATCAAAATAAACTAATCTTGTTTGGTTTTTCAACCTTGGATACAAACACAACACAGCAAACAACATAAAATTAACATAAAATCGGCTATGAATATTGTAATAATATAATAAAATCAAACAAAACAATAACAAGTAAGTAACGCAATTAAACCTTCGGTGCAAAATCGTTTTATTAAATCTTTGTGATAACAAAAATAATCAATCACGAGATCAGATCAGATCTAAAAAGCACGCTTCATTTAGTTCCCGATCGTTGCCGAATCCTATAGTAACACTCGTAACGCCCGCGCGTCGAACGACGTAACCTTGTTTGGACGGCGTGCATAACGTTGAATTTTGTGTGCACATCAGATTGTTGAATATTGTTTTCTAGGAATCGGTCGAATTTTCGAATATCGTAAAATTTCTATTCGAATATTTGAAACAGTTGATTATTCGAATAATTCGAATATTCGAATGTTCGAATGCAAGCCCTAAACTGGAACCACGTCATACAGGTAGGGATTTATCCATTGAATTTGAGTTGAAACTAATTTGTTGGAAAAGCCTTCATAAAATAGAAAGGAATGTTTATTGGTATTATGAACTTGTTTGTTTCTAACTGACTTTACTCTGCGTTCGGAATAGGACTAAGAGAATTTTCTGTTTTAGCAATTTAACAAAATTTTCGCCCCATATCACAGCGCTAATGTCGTTTTGGTGAACTATGACTGTACGTGGCACGAATGCATAGTGGACGCCTCTGCGAACGATTTGGAGACTTAATGTGGAAGTTATAGTGCTTTTGCCGTGACAGTATTTTGTTTCTAATTTATTAACGACGAACAAAACTCCATGTTTACCTAATACCATTAGAATAGTTTTAGCGTATTTTCGGCTCTTATCGGCTTTCGCGCGTCGTGTTTATTAAATTCGAACCGGTGGGTTCTATTATTGTAGAAATATGACAGTATCGCTCGCAGAACGCGCAACTCGTACAATAGCTGACGCGCTTATAGCGCGTCAGCTATTGTACGAGTTGCGCTTGTAAAACTACCCTTATAATCGGTGCCAAATAAAGTTTTGTCACAAGTATTGTGACGTAAGAGTACTTTTTATTTCTGAAAATGTGTTATGGCAGTGACTAAGGCAACATAGATCAAATCGAATAGAAAAGAATTCACGAGTATAAATCATGAAGTTGTCGAGATACTGAAAGTTGTTTCAAAGCGATGCTTTCAATCTGTCAGATTTGCAGCAGTATTTCAATCTTTGAAGTCCTTCAACAATACAGCGAATATATCTATTATTTATTGTATATTTTGTAAAATAGTTATGTTAGGTATTCTAGTACGGTCTCTTTCAGAGTATATCTGCATTAATAATTTTACTATAAATATTCAATAGTTGATCCAGAATTTCATCCAATATTCATGCACTTTTTAGTCACAGGGGAATATTAAGACGAAAATAATTTGCAGGATTTAAGTGTAATTTGTGTTGTTTTTGTAAAAGCCTCAGAGACTTATATTATATTTACTTATAACTCTTTCGCACTCTTACGTCAGTGGTTAAAGTTCATTAAGTTTAGAAAGGGCGGTAATTAATAAAAGTAAATTATAGGGTGACTTTGTACAGCGAAACAGAATTCTTGGTTGATTAAAGTTTCAAACAACTTGACCTTCAACTTAGAAGTCAAAGTAATGCGTAACATATTATTATGTGCTTGAATAAGTACCAAAATTAATGAACAATCATTGAGCTAGAGATTTGAGTGTTTAAGCTTAGGTCTAAACAAAAGATTCCACTTCAATTGCGAACAATTCAGAATTTGATTGTTCAAGTTGAACAGACCGTGAACGAATCGTTTAGGAATCCAAACGACGTGAAACATATCTGAAATTACTTCTTCCTACCCCTGCGATGTCCCATAAAACTAATCAAGGGAGCCTTTGAGCATTTACACTTCACTTTTCCAATGGCGGAGTAATTTGGACTCTTTGATAAACAACATCCGATTGCCAATTTAGTGGAACGCCGCACGGTGGGCTGAAAATCGGCTTTCATAGACTTAGGGATTTCAATTTGCAAGTGCTTGTTTTTATGCCGGATATCGCTTCTATTAGTCATTATTATGTACAAAAATGACACCCGAGTTAATTCTGCTCAAAACCGAAGGAAATATATTTTTTTTACGAAAAATTTGTATGAAGCTAGTATGAAAAATCGAATTATCTCCTAAACGGCATGTTTAACCGTAATATCCTTAGAGATGGTCATAGAGCTAATTATTTATGATTTTTCGGTTGACGATTGGACAAAAATTTTAATGCCGTTTTTTTTTTAAAAATCGTCAAAATATTTGTATTTGTTTTTACGTATGAAACGATTCCTTTTGGTGTTTATGTTGAAGAACACGGACTTTTAACTACACATAACATAAAATAGCATCACTCCTATATTTCCGAAGGAGTTGGCAGAGGTTTATAGTACACCCACACGTAGCCAACTATGTTTGAGCTAGATATTTATCAACACAAAATGAGTTTTAAAACTTTTCATACAACCAAATTACCAATTGTCTTCTAATGAGTCCAAAAAGAAGTGATTAAGTAACTACACTGATTAGGTCTTCTAATGAGTCTTAATAGGTGATTTAATGATTTTCAATATCTCACGACAATGGATTATATTTAACATTTCCTGATAAGTAAGCTAATTTGTTAATTAGCAGTGCTATGAGTTCTAAGAATAGTTAGTGACAATTATAGATTTTCATTAGCTAATGAGGAGATAACTAATGAGGGTAGTTACCTAATTATTGTCGTTTTGCAATAAAAGGGCTAAAGTTTTGTTTTATAATTTAATTTGTTCACAACTGTGTAACTGCTAACACTAAATCTGCGACTATAAAATCTTAAAATGGAAAGTTTAATGACCAATTTAGACTTGTTTGTTCTTCTACGAAGTGAGAGTACTTCATTTGATCATGAAGTATTGTTTAGTGCAGTTGTATCCCGCATAGGCGATTGCCTGTCTGACGAAGATTATGTTGTTCTCAAAGAATTTTGTCGGAGATTTACGCGAGCCGCTTTACAAAGGTGGGAGAAATCCAACCGATTCCTTGATAATTTCAGGAGAAAGTACGAGAATTGGTTGGGAGCAAATATTGATTGGCCGAGTTTTGTGCAAACTTTAGTTAATCAAGAACCAAGGGTTGATGAGATACCAAGAGCGCCCTCAGTCTCTCCAGAACCGTCGACATCAACGTCCATTGGAACAATGACGAAAAGATCCCGTAAACCATTCGAAGACCTGGGAAGTAAACAAAAAAAGAGAAGATCTGATGAACACACAGGCGAAGGTTCCAGTGAATTGGCATATGCAGCTGCAGCACGTTTAAAAGAAGAAGGGCATGGAGATATCGCCTCTGTCATCGAATACATGATGAAAAATCCTGAAGCAGCCGCTAAATTAAATGAAACGCTTAAGAAACCAGCGAAAACAATCATATTTACGCCAGAAAAGGCGCTTGGATTGCTTCTTTCGCTAAAACTCTCAAAGTGGCAATATATTACGTTGCGTGAGGCTGCCATTCGAGAAGGTGCTAAAGATATTTATCCATCTTACTATAAAGTGCAACAAACTAAGCTTGATTGCTACCCTCCGAAGCAATCAGTGACAGTTACTGATTCATCGGCTAGGATTACACTTCAAGCTTTACTTGATATCACGGTTACAAGAATCCTTCAAAGCCTTTCTAACGAAGAGCATAACAAGCAGTTGAAGCTGATATCCAAGTGGGGATTTGACGGTGCTTCTAACCAAAGCCGATACAAGCAGAAAATTGAGGGTGAGGAAGATGATTCAAGCATTTTCATGACCTCCTTGGTGCCACTAAAACTGACAGATGGAGACAACATTTTATGGACGAACCCAAAACCATGCTCAGTTTTGTATTGTCGTCCAGTTCAGTTTACTTTTGTAAAGGAGAGTGAAGCAGTTGTCCTTGGGCTGAAAAAACAAATGGATGAAGAAATTGAGGCCCTTATCCCCACAGAGTGCAATAATAATAATAGGGTGACTCATCAACTAATGATGACGATGATCGACGCTAAAGTCTGTACTTACCTTTCTGAAGCTAGATCAAATGCATCGTGCTACCTGTGCTTAGCAAAGCCTACAGAAATGAACCGCTTAGATGCTGTAACATCAAAAATTGTGTGTTCGGACCTGTATGAGTTTGGCTTGTCATCCCTACACGCCCGTATAAATTGTATGGAATGTCTGTTACACATTGCATACAGACTGGACTTCAAACGGTGGGCAGCGAGAAGTGATGAGCACAAAGAAATGCTACAGACAAGAAAGAAAATAATTCAAAATAAATTCAAAGATGAGCTCAATCTGTTGATTGATATAGTAAAACAAGGCTCGGGAACCACCAATGACGGGAATACTGCAAGAAAATTCTTTGAGTTTCCTAATAAAACCGCAGCTATAACCGGTTTGGATGAAGACCTCATCAAAAGATTTGCTGTAATTTTACAAGCAATTACATCTGGAGAGCAGATCGATATAATAAAATTTAGAGATTATGCTCGCAAAACAGCAGAAAAGTACGTATTACTATACGACTGGTACTACATGTCGTCAACCGTTCATAAGTTACTAATCCATGGGGCTGACATAATCGAGAAAAATAATATTGTGCCGATTGGGACTCTCTCGGAAGAAGCCTCAGAGTCTCGAAACAAAGATTTTAGGAGGTTTCGAGAACATCATTCGCGGAAAAGAAGCAGGCAGGATTCCAATCAAGACATTTTAAATATGCTTGTTGTTTCTTCGGACCCTTTGCTAAGTGCACAAAGGCCTAAGTTAGATGCCAAGAAAAAGCAGAGCTTTTTTGCTGAAACTCTCGACTTAATTCAATTTCAGGAAACTGAGTTCGAATTTTTGGATATATCCAATCTGGATGCTGACTCAGAATTGGAGTCTGACAACGAGAGTGATAAGGAAAATTTGTAAAAAAGATATATATGTACATATTTGTAAATTTGTATTTGAGTGTGTTTGGGTTTTTTTGTAATATTTAATGATATGTTTTATTTTTTTTTTTATTTTACTTTATTTTACGAATGCTTAGTATTAATTCCTTAAATTAACTTATTTTGTATAAAATATAACTTCATATGTTACTTCAATATAAATCTTTTTTTATTTAAATTAATATAAATGTGTCAAAAACAGCAATTTTTTTATTTTATTTTTCTTGTTTCGTGTGTTCTTAATATTTGGGTTAATAACATATCGAACTTTTTAACTTAGACACTAAAGGGGATCGTTTTACATGTAAAAATAAATAAAAATATTTTGACGATTTTTAAAAAAAAAACGGCATTAAATTTTTCGTCCAATCGCCAACCAAAAAATCATAAATAATTAGCACTATGACCATCTCCAAGGATATTACGGTTAAACATGCCGTTTAGGAGATAATTCGATTTTTCATACTAGCTTCATACAAATTTTTCGTAAAAAAATTATATTTCCTTCGTTTTTGGGTAGAATTAACTCGGGTGTCATTTTTGTACATAGTAATGACTAATAGAAGCGATATCCGGCATAAAAACAAGCACTTACAAATTGAAATCCCTAAGTCTATGAAAGCCGATTTTCAGCCCACCGTGCGCCGCAAAATTTCCATTTCTCACGTATATATATAGGTTCATACATTATTAACATTTGTGATGGTATAGAATAAGGAAAAAACAGGACAGATATTAAATATGCCATTTAATATTTCCCTCTGATCTCTGAGCAACAATTTTGAGTGTGTCGCCCGCATGTGTCGTGTGATTGACGCGTGCCACGCTGCGATCACAAAAATATCGGATTTCGATGATAATTTTTGAGCACAATATACGAGTGAATGTGGAAAACGCTTTTGGAGAAAATTTGTAATAAATACTCTGCGATATCCGATTAGGCACTCCGGAACATCGTATTTTGTGTTTGACATAGAAAACTTTTGATGTGGAAACTCTCAATTATGATGAAATTATTTTGGAATATTTGGCTGTTTGTTTATGTGAATTTAAATGTTTGTAAACGCACCCACGATACAGGAGAAATTTCTAGTGTGGGGAAACGTTTTAAAAAAAAAAAAAAAAAATTTGTTCATTAAAATGCTGAATTTTAAGGAACTTTTGCGCTGTGTGTAATGACAATGACTACCTAAAACGACACTGAATGCCTGTAATGACGCTGAGTTCTTGTAACGACACTGACTACCTGTCACGACACTGACTACCTGTCACGACACTGAGTAACTATTACGACACGGAGTAACTATAATGACACTGACTACCTATAACGACACTGACAAATGACAGCTGAGATCAACATCTTAACGTGCTTTCTGAGGCAAGGAGGGCAGCTAATGGTACGTAATAAGTGTCCACCCATCCAAGGACCAACATAGGCAAGCGCAGCGTAACCTGGATCGACGCTTTGCGGCTGATATTATTTCTGCTCCTTTGATAAATAAATAGACATGTGCTAGAACATTCTTCGATTCCACTACAACACGTTTTGATTAGTTATAGTCTGTTATATTATAGTTAGATATAGTTATAGTATTAGGATGTAATTAATACTTGTTGAGCAACAGAATAGGTTCAGAATCAATCCTATCCTACTATTTAATATTATAAATGCGAATGTTTGTGAGGATGGATGGATGTCCATACATCCATGTTTGTTACTCTTTCACGTCAAAACGGCTGAACGGATCTTGATGAAATTTGGCACAGAGGTAGATTATAATCAGGAATAATAAGATACTTTTTTTCGATATCACGCGGTAGAAACCGCGGGCGCCAGCTAGTTATTCGCAAATTCGTACATACATTTTTAGAATCCTATCTACCTTTGATTTGTAAACCTGTGTAGTATAAAAATATGAACATTCTTATTCTAGCATGCGCAGATCCCTGGGTGATTTACATTGTTTATTTGGCAACCCTTCTACTCTTGTACTATTTTGTCAAGACGTAGGTAATACATAAGTAAGTGAGAAAAAACGTTGTTGAATTTGAATTTAATAGTCCCAGAGAGCCTCAGAAGCTTGTCTCTCATCAAATAAGAATACAACTATTTCAGGGAAAAGCGACGAATTTAAATAAACAAACTTGTTGTGTGTCCATTATCCCTCTGTATTTCTACAAACGAAAATGAAAGACTGATGTATCCATATTAATTGTCTTTTCAGGAAAATCGGCCTTGTGGTAGTTTAAAGGGTCTTGACAGACATACAGACAGACAGACAGACGGACAACAAAGTGATCCAATGAGGATTCTGTTTTTCTTTTTATGGTATGGAACCCTAAAAATTAAGTTATAAAGTTTCTTTTACAATGCGAGTGACTACCTACTTAAAAAATATGACATGAGAAAATAGGAACTTGGTCTTTAATAAACACGCATTAATATAAGCCACTAAAACATTTTATGAGCAATCTCGAACGATTTCAAGAGTAAATACATATATTCCTGTAAATTCTCTTTCAAGTTAGCGGAGATAATTTGAAAAGTATCTACAGGAGTAGGTACATAATGCATAGCTCTGCAGAACTGCAAATCCAATTTCCATTCAGGGTGCCGGGGAATCGAATCTAGACGCCGATTGCGGCCAGGTAAAAGCGAGTTAAATCGGATTTTCACTTTGCCTACATTCTTCCTTGCTAGATAAACTATAAATCCGACCAATTTAGACTTGACCTAATAACGATACTTGTGTCGTTCTGTTTTTTTGGTTTCGTTTGTCGTATCACATTGTGTATTTCAATAAAAGTTTAGTCATATTTTATTTAGCTTTTTTTGTAGGTCCAGCATCCGTAACAGGGTTTTATTATCTAATATTATTTTGTCTTTTTCTCTTCTGTATACTTGTAATTAACTCAAATAAAAGTTTTAAAAAATGTTGGCATTACTAGGTAAGCGACTGGGCGATATTACCGTGTATCGTCCTCAAATAAAAGAAAAAAAAATGTGCAAATCCTTACTAATATTATAAAAGCGAAAGTGAGTTTGTATGCTTGATTGTTTGTTACGTCTTCATGCCTAAATGGCTAAACTGATTTTGATGAATTTTAGTACAGGACAACGTGGCTTTGCTATTACAATAAATAAGGCGCAAGGGCAATAACTACGGGTAGAATGTACATGCAAATCAGGTAAGGGGACCTGTGTTACCCCGAATTTAACACGAGCAAAGCCGCGAGTCAAAGCTAGTATTTAATATTTTTTTAAAGCTTTTAGATTGTTTTAGGGTTATTTAAAATGATCACAATACTTTATTATGCAACATTAGGTTGGTACCTACGCCTCAAGGGTTCTAATCCTCCGAAACGATTCTTTAATAAGCTTCATAGAAGTTTCACTCTTAAAAGGTCGTTCGTTAAATGAATCTGACTTTCTTTGTGGCAAGAAAAGGGAATCCCAAAAAAGTCGCGGCCATTCAGAACGGTTGGTTTACTCTTGGGAGCCAAAAAGTTACCCACGCCCCAATATTATTTCGGGTAGACATGAAAAAAGCAGCTAAATTCGATTTCTATCTTCATGAAAATGGCTTATTCAATTTCAATGTACGAGCTTAGTGTTTTCGAGAGTTGAAAGTGTTCATCGACACACATAGAGTGTCTAAGAATGCATAATGCGGGGGGTCGCGTGAAGTTAGTTTGTGTTATACTTAATTAACAACGACAACGTTACACACGGATAAGACCGAAATTGTCTTTAGTATACAAATTTTGTGCAGAATGAACATGTTAAACCGCGTCCCCTTATAATATCGAGT
Organism: Ochropleura plecta; assembly: GCA_905475445.1. Taxonomy (NCBI): domain Eukaryota; kingdom Metazoa; phylum Arthropoda; class Insecta; order Lepidoptera; family Noctuidae; genus Ochropleura; species Ochropleura plecta. The sequence continues at coordinate 9,688,945 of FR997731.1, read as the reverse complement.
GACAACGTATTATAAATCTGCAACTTGTTGTAAAAAACAAACGGGGTGAGCTAAAATACTGTAGATAGATATTGCTAGAATAAGTTTTATTAAATGTGAATCTTTTATTGTATTATTTATGGTTAATCTAAAGAAAAACGTAAGTTTTTTCCTTATAAGGAACCCTAAAAAACTACAAAATATTATTATGTTTACAAACTCAAATAATAAATATGCTTGTATTTTTTTTTGCTTCGCGATTTTTTGTCGTTTTTTTATCCCACTCGATGCATCCTTTTAAGAGTTACGAACAACAAAAGAAAAAGACATACACACATTCAGCTCAAACACATAACCCTACTTTTGGGCTTCACCGCAGTCGGGTAAGAATAGGGGAACCTATTAATTCACTTTACCATTTCACAGTATTACCATACTGAAACGGAATTACAGGCGGCTGTTTACAAACAGACCACTTGTACATCCAAGCGTCTAACGACACAATAATGTGTTCATTACAGTTCATTCTATATTTGGAGCACACAATTATTCGTACAAATGGCTCACTCAACCAGTACTGATTCTCATTTGATACAGCCGTTAGAGAATCAATAACCCATGAAATAAACGTTTGTGTTGCTACTGAACATTTGAAGAGTCCCTAATAGAGTCAGTGTTCTAGCAGTAACTCCATTAGTACTAAATTTGCATCAACCACAATTACCAGCATGTGTTTGGAGGAAATTACTAAATTATGTCCGTCACGTGTTATATTAAAACGACGTAGGTATTTTTTTGAATAAACGCTTGAGCTTTTATTGAAGGGCCGCTTCTGGTCTTAGACTGTATAGTTTACTAGCTTTTGCCCGCGGCTTCGCTCGCGTTAAATTCGGGGTAACACGGTTCCCCTTTCCTGATTTGCAGGTACCTGTAGTTTTGCCCTTGCGCCTGATTTGTTGTAATAGCAACGCTATGTTTTCCCTTTTCTTCCCTCTTTTTCCCTTTTTCATTTAAAATTAGCCTATGTCCATCTCCAGGGTTCCAACTATATCTGTACCGAAACTCATCAAAATCGGTTTAACCATTTAGGCGTGAAGAGGTAACAAATAAACAAACAAACTCACTTTCGCTTTTATAATATTAGTAAGAATTTAAAACACCGCTTGTTTCAAAATCAAGCAAATCTGTAGACTTTATCAATCAATCATTTAACTTTGTCATAGTTTGCCGACCATTTGTTTGACTTGAAGCAACAACTGCGGACCTAGACTAAATGATATAATAAACATGAAAAGTTAAAAATGCGTTGAGTTGAAATGAGATTCCAAAAAGTTTATCAAAAACGTTTTGATACACGATGTATGAAACATTTTGAAAACGGTTATACTTTTTTTTCAGATAGGAAATCATCAAATAACTTCCCTAGACTTTTACTGACTAAAACCCACCCATCATTTTCCATCTTTTGCCCTTTGTGTTCCGGGGCCACGGTATCCCTTTCTAACAACCCGCAACCCCGGGACGGTTGTTACTTCATACTACGATTTTCGCCTTTTGAATTCACGAACATAACATTAAGAAACTTATAAATAAACCTTTATTGTGATCATATTCAGACCCAATATTCGGTTTTATGTTGAGTTTTTCTTTCTTTATTATTGAAACAAAAGACAGATCCTAAAAACAATACGCCCACTCTTTATCACTCTTGATTACCCCCAAATTCACGTAACAATATTTTCAAGAAAAAATGTAGAAACGTAACCAAATCGCAAATTACAATCCCGTAACGAAAGCTTCTTAAATAACTTTTCTATCGAAGCAATCTGAAATTACTTCATAACATTCTTTATTCCATCAATTTCAGTAAACACAGTCGTGTCAAGACTGACACGTGCCGACTTCGTGTCAAAACAAGTATTTGACTTCTACAGTGGGTAATTTATTTTGGAACGATTTGGAAAAAAAAGGAAAGCTATAATCTAATAAAAGGAAAAAAGTCTTCGCGAAAATGGGCCGCGAGGTGTTTGAGGGACCGAACGAAATCAGGTGAACGTCATAAATAAAGGAAAGGCGATTTTATCGATGTATCCAATAAATATTGAGTTAACTTGTATTTGTAAGTATATTATCTGTGAGTGTTTTATGTTTATAGCTTTATTCTTTTATGATATGAAAGTAAAAGAACGACTTTCGATAAATTTAAATGGGTCAAAGCTATCCCTAGAAAAAATAATGTTGGTTACGAAAAATTTAGTAGCAATTTTGGTAATCTGGGGGTTAAAAGGTGTCGTGTGATCGGGGTGCCCGTAGGCTATGGTTGTGCTTCGTGTCATTAGTGGAGGACGATATTAATCTTTTAATCTAGCTCGTTACGGTAGCAAGCAGGTTCGGGGACGTAAACTCGCTTGGAGGCATAACTGCTGCAGGTTTTAGAACTATAGGTGCTCATAAAAATGTACACGTGATATTGGAAGTCACGTAACTCACACTGAAAAACTGTTAGAGCACCATAAAATGTACACAAACATAAAATATTCCCAAGAGGCAGGAATATTGCTTTTGACATCCAAATTAGATACTAAAATCAATTTCCACTAACGTACTCTCCATAAACTAGATAAAATAACATGAAAGTTATTCCAGCAAAGACCCTACTTATTTCAAAGTTAATTATTCCCTTTATAGTCTCACAGACCAAGTTTGACATTTAAAAGCATATCACCGTAAACGTGCTTGCAAACTAAAGTCATTTTGTTAACCGAGAAAATATTTTGTAAGGCCCTTTTATGAGTGAAGGAGTAAAGTAGATAAAAGTGGAATGGGCGACTGATGCCGAGGCGCCGAAAGGGTTTAATCAAAGTGAGACTGCCCGTACGACCGGGGATATAGTAAATAGTCCATTCTGAAATCCACACTCCCGAACAAATACCTATAGCTTACATGTGGGCTCGATCTTTTTTTGTTTTTCATTTAATATAGTGTCTTCGTTGGGTGCGAAGATAGATGTTTCGCGGTGCCTATAAAATGCGCCGGTTCATAGAATGTATCGAATTGGTCTACAAATTAAGTGAACAACTCGTTTCGGATATTTTTTTAAACAATATCCACGTCAAATGTAGATTTAATATATAGACTTCGATAAAATATGTAAATTGCTAAAAAATAAAACATCCTTCTGTAAACACAACAAAATATTCATATCCGATTCTCTGGAAATGTTCTGAAGCTTATAAATATTTACGAGAGTCGGCGAGTGATCGGCTAATCCTTCGAGTAGGTAGTATTAATCCGCTATCAATATATACTCAATGCAACATTTCATTTGTATCCGATAAGTCGCTTACCGTCATCGGATATCAGACGGATATGACATCACGCGAACGTAAGTGAATGAGTATCAGATATAGGGGTGGATCACCGTGTGTGATCCGCGAATGTTATCGTGCGGGATCAATAAGATCTTTCTAGAAGACAATGCCCTAATAACAAGTAGAATAACTTAAGTTATCGTTCTATCCAGTAACTAAATTGTACAATTATGAATTAGTAAAAGGTTATATGATGTTAAAAAATCCTACCTACTCCCACTTTTTCTGTTTATATGTAAAGTTTTTTGAAATCAAATAAATTGTTACAGGAGAACGTTGAAGAAATAGCAAGACAAATTTCCAGAAACAAAGTAAGTAAGAAGAAGAAAATCCGGCCAAGAGCGAGTCAGATAAAAATAGGCATATTAGAGAATTGATTTTTTCACAGCTTCAAGGGACTGCAAAGTTGAGTTTATGGTTTTAATTTCAACTTAAAACCTCCAGTTGTTCTCGAGATAAAGGGTCTTGACGGCAGACAGACAGACAACAAAATGATCAAATAAGGATTCCGTTTTTTTCCTTTTGAGGTACGAACAAACGGTAACAATAGATCATCCTTACTATCCTTACAAATATTATAAAAGCGAAAGTGAGTTTGTTTGTTACGTCTTCACGCCTAAATGGCTGAACTGATTTTGATGAATTTTGGTACAGAGATAGTTGGGACCCTGAACACGGACATAGGCTTTTTAAAAAAAAAAAGATTGACACATGAGGGTAAAAGAGGGAAGAAAAGGGAAAACTTAGCATTGCTAATACAATAAATAAGGCGCAGGGGCAAAAACTACAGGTAGCAGGCACCTGTAAATCAGGAAAGGGGAACTTCGTTTCCCCGAATTTAACGCAAGCTTAGCCGCGAGCGATCTGCCCAGCTTGGGCGGAGCACCGCCGTGCCCTCGTGGAGGCGATCGGCGGCGGCGATTTCTCGCGTCCGGCCCTGGTTCAGGCTATGGTCCGGAACGAGAGGGAATGGGAAGCGGTCACCTCTTTCTGCGAAGCAGTAATAGCAGCAAGCAAGCAAAGGAGGTGGCCGGGCGTTTGAGGGAGAGAACATCTGCCCAACCCAGCCGCCGCGGGAGACGCCCCGGGCGCCGGGCGCCGCGAGGCGACTCCCGGCCACCGTAGATGCGGGCCTGTGGACGATGAGCAATGGGTAGCTCACCATCCGTCCGTCGATTGACGACAGGCTATGTCGACGGCGCGTTCGTGTTTCACGCGCGCCTCAAAGAGAGTCAGCAAAGCAGAGGGGCTTGCCAGAGCTTCCGCCTGCCGGGGTTGCGGGTTGTTCGAAAGAGATACCGTGGCCCCGGAACGTAAAGGGCAACAGAAGGAACATGGGTGGGTTTTAGTCAGTACAAGTCTGACAGTCCCCCGCTCCGCCCAGGGCGGGGGAAGTCATTGGATGATTTCCCACCCGAAAAAAAAAAAAAAAAAAAGCTTAGCCGCGAGCAAAAGCTAGTTTTCTATATATTACAAAACAAGCTCTTATACAAAAAGTGAGTCCTAGCAGTACCTACATTTATTGCTACAACGATGGCTTTGTACCATCTCCAAATACCGTTAACATTCGCGACAGCACAACGACCAGCCGCTTTGTGAGCTACACAAGCACATGTATTCACGAAGTTCACTTCACACCGGTTTTGTATTCTAGGAAAAGCTTGAAGGTGTGAACTAAACGAACCAAGCGAGATTCTAGACGTAAACTATTTCTGAGAAGTTTGTAGCTGAACGGAGCACAGAGAAACGTCACATTCGTACCATTGCTACATTGACGCATGTCATGTCAGATTTCTGTCACTTATGTGCACATTCTTCGTCTTCTTCGTTTCGGTGGCATGACTATTGTATATTTTGTTAGCCCATAACTTCGCCACTTCCGCGTCGTCGATGGCAGCGAAGAGATCTTTTCGGCGTCATGTTTTTGGGCAGGAGGTTCATAGTTTGCGACCACACCTCGCCGCTGTTTCACTGAGATAGCCCCACCGAACGAGGTTGGTGTTACATGCTGTATCGTAGCGTGATGTTAGTGCTAAAACCAGTTTAGTGTGTTTTCCCATACAAACTTTGCCATCTTGTTTCACCCCTTATGGGTTGTATTTCGCAAAATCCCGTCTAAAAGGATCCCCCATGCGAAAATTGCTTAAATATAGGTATATTTATATATATAATATACGTACGAACCGAGAGACCTCGATTATTCGAGAGATTTGTGAGTCTGGTTTAGATTCACAAATCAGCCCAAAAACAAGCAGGACGAGGTCTGTCGGGTCGTACGTACATATCCAGGGCGCCACCCAAACGCATAAAAAAACATTCACATCGGTCCAGCCGTTTAGGACGAGTTCAATGACATACACACGTACATAAGAATTATATATTTATAGAAATATCAATATATATTTATATTTCTATAAATATATAGCATTACATTGCACAGAATTTAAAGCAATTCATCATTTGGATGTCTTCTCCTACTATACTTCTCTTTAAAGCGTCATCTCATTCCTTTTTCCAGAGTGATTTTCAAAGCAGCCAAGTTGTATCGTGCATGCTTACACCAATATCAGACCTAGTGTTATTACATAACATAACATAAACTCATTCCTTATTCCCATGGGGGTAGACAGAAACGATAGACCGCGACCTGCTGCAATTCTTAGATACTTCTTTGGCTTTGTGCACGTTCATACATCTTGTTACAACAGGTTGTATGACAAGATGTATGAACGTGTACACCAGGGTGTGCTAGTCTAATTAAGAGTATTTTAATTTAGCACTATAAAGCAATCAATCGCTGTCATACTAGACATAAGGATAAGCCACATCATTCAACAGAAAACGAAAAAAACTAGTCCTGAAAACGTTCCAATAATGTTAAACCGTTCGATAAATAGCAGAAACCTTCAGGATATATAATGAAAACCTCATTAACCCCCGTGTAATATTGGTAGTCTTTGAAAACGGACGCACAAATAAACCAAAATAATTGCTTTGGCTTCCACTCATTGCTCTCTTTTCGCTGTTTTATCGACGTACTACCGCGCTCACTGACTGTCAACCACTTTTCACACTCATGTCCTGTACAATAAGGTTGAAAAGAGGTTGATCTCAGTGAGAACGTGCAGTTACGCCACGTGCTCGGCCTTTGCGACTTGCGACGCCAGTTGTTTGCGCTTCTCTTCCTTGCTGTGTGTCACGTCATAGTGACACTTGGCATATTCTAAGCAATTTTTGGTTTTCTCCGCATTTTTGTAGCTTTTGGAGAAGCGGTTTGTGTCTGTGACCACTGAAAGAAATAAGATCACAACATTAACTTTCAAGTAGTAGGTTTTCTATTTTGGAGTAGCTATTCACAAGGCTTGATCACAACACCTGCGCGATTTGTCGCACAATAAAAATTAAGTCCGATCGATCGATGTGTGTTCCGATCTTTATTTGTGACTTCCCGAAACGAAATTGTATAAAATCTGGTTCTTCTAGCCAGACAGATGTGTTGCTGGGGAGTTTGTTCCGCCACTTCTTCTTCCCAGCTAAAACACTAGGAAGCGGCGAAGGGCGGGCGTTTTGTTTGCTTGCTCTTTTAATTTGTAGTTCAAAAAAATATTCATTATATTAATTAATTTGAATAATCATTTATTCAAATTAATTAATATAATAAATATTTTTTTAAATATGTTTTCAAAACATTTTCTACACTAGTTTTAATCGCACCTTATACAATGGTGGGGTAAATTATATTATCATTGGCAAAGTCGGGAAAGTATTGATGCTCTATTTTGTTCAAGAATTCAAGACGCAATAACTTGGCAACATAAGTAGTTACCTCTAGTTGTCTGCAACAAACTTAATTTACTTCATCACGAGTTAGTACTTTTATTACGTAAGTAGGCAAGTATCTACTTGCTTACCAGAGACCGGTAATAGGCAGAAACTGTTCTCTGCAAAGGTGAGATGATGATTTTTTTCGCTGAATGGTCAATGGTCTTTTGTTTTTATGCATGTGGAAAACCTTGATGGATATCTTCAGCCTGGGAGTCTGACTAAAACCACACAGTATTCCTTCTCGTCGCTTTTGGCTGGGGTGCGGGGATATAATTGCATTCTACAAAATTACGCCAAGTATTATATATTTTGAAGAGAAATCATCGAATACATTCCCCCGTAAAGCGAGAGGGACTGTCAGACTTTTACTGACTACAACCCATCCATGTTCTTTCATTTGCCCTTTGTGTTCCGCGGCCTCGGTATGTCTTTCAAAGAACCTGCAACCTCAGCAGGGAGTGGCCTTGGCAGGCCCCTCTGACCCCAAGCATTCACACAACAACCAGCGCGGACACAAAAATTAAAAGTTTTTGCAGCCACGTAGTAGACAATAGAGTCGCACCCTTTATTGCACGGGACATAAACACAACTGTGAAATAATATAACATACGAGTACGTCTCCGACTAATCCTTTGAGAATAACAGGTGTTATCCTATGTGTATTAAAAGTTGGTGTCAACAAATTTTCACGAAAATATAATAGTTCCTTTGAACTAGTTCAGCATAGTAAAGGGTTGAACGGTTTCATAAAACTCGTTTTAATTGTATACTTGTTTGTTTCATAACCTTAGCTAAAGACAAATCAGGCTCCGTGGTTAGTTTAAATTGCGTCTAAGAAATATTAAGTTACAAAAGTTATCGTGAATTTCATAGTAATCTTTCAAGCTTACTGAGAAATCAACGTCTACGTATAACTTATATTGAATGGAAATTCACCGAGGTCAATGAAATTTCCAAAATAGCCCATCAACATTTGATAAAGTTTACAAATAACGGGCTTTTCGTAGAATTTTGACTCAACTAGCTATTCCAATCAGATTTGGTCGTGATTAAAACTGGACACAGAAAAAAATCTATGAATTAAAAAGAAACCGGCCGAGTGCGAGTCGGACTCGCGCACTGAGGGTCCCGTACAAGGGCACGCCACAATAGTGGCGATAAGTTCCCTGTTTGAGGAGTGGCTGGAGAGGCGTCATGGCGTCCTCACCTACCGCCTGATGCAGGTCCTCACCGGACACGGAAGTTTCGGGAGGTTCCTACACATAATCGGGCGGGAGGAAACGCCCGGGTGTCACTATTGTGACGATCCACCGTGAGGGCACGGCGGTGATCTCTCGCGTCCGATAGAACAGAGGGCATAGACTTAGAGGGTTGATTTACTAATTTAAGGGACCACAGACTTGAGTATATGGTTTTATTTAAAATCGATGCCTTCACGCGTTCCCGAGATATGGGGTCTTGACAAACAGACCGACACACGGACAACAAAGCGATCCTATGAGGGTTCCGTTTTTTCCTTTTGAGGTTTGGAACCAAACATTTATAATCACACACACGCACACACACATACACACACACACACACACACACTGCTATTAAAAATGTTATTTAATTATAATAATTAACTTGAAGTAATGAATACAGCATAAAAAATAGAAACTAGACATATGTAACAAATTGGAATTACAAGATATATTTACAAACTAAATTATCAGTGTTAATAAATTAAATATGTTAATGTCAGTTACATACAATAAACTATAATAGACTGAGATCACAATATCTTAAATCACAATATCTTTGACTTCAATCTACTTAGTCCAAAAAGATTGTAGTAGGAGTCAAATTCAAATTCAAAGCATTTATTTCAATTACTACTACTAATTCTCTTTTGAATGTCATGAAAACAAAAAAGATGCCGCTACAGTTCCAGTCACATGACATAATACCTTGTGAAAGTACTGTAGTTGTCCATTCCAAAGCGTAGATCTCTATGGAGAAGAATGGGCAAGAAACTCTATGGACACTCTTTTAAGTCATAATATTTTTACAAAATCATGGATACATCATTCATGCTGAGATTATACATACGTGTGAGAACGATGTAGAAAAACGAGCACATTAAAAGCGAGTAAGAGTAGCAACAGACTCCAGGTAACAAGTATAGAGATGTTCAGGAATCTCAGTTTAGTACTCGCAACAATATCAAAGGATTCATCCTACTTAATATTATAAACGTGAAAGTTTGTATGGATGTATGAATGTTTGTTACAATTTTACGCAAAAACTACTGAATGGATTTAAATGGAACTTCAAAATAATATAGCTTATAAATGTACACCAGAATAACACTTAGGCTATATAGGCTACCATTCATTTTTTTTTTTTTAAAAACGTTGCCCCACACTAGGAATTTCTCCAGTATCGTGGGTGCGTTTACAAACATTTAAACTCACATACACAAACACCCAGACCCGAAACAACTATCTGCAGGTCATACAAAATATTTTTTCCGTGCGGGAATCGAACCCGCGACACGCAGCGCAGCAGTCGATCGCTCAGCCACTGCGCCAACCGTGCCGTCAAATTCATAAATATATATTGTAAATTCTATCACCATGCGAGTGAAACCACGGGGTACAGCTAGTCATACAATAAAATGTTGTTGAAATTATCCTAATGAAAAACCCTTACCGACCTAGGAATCGAACTCATGTCCTCGTGCAGAGCTATCACGCTTGCTATCACTTGCGGTCACGATCAATTGCGTAAGATACACTTACACTTAAGATTATAGTAAGTACTAAGTATTTTAGATAAAATCCGTCAATTGTTACAAATGTAACTGTATATTCTTTCAAAATAAAGCTTTTGTTTGATATCTTTAGTCTATCCACGTTTTTACAACGTAATTATTTTAAGTTAATTAAATAGACATTCCATTACAGCTGTAGCACACTCATTTGTAGAAAATAATCCTAATCACTTTAATGGATTCTGATGTTTCAATAGTTTGTGAGATTATTTTAATTTCTAAGACAATTTAAAGTAAAAATAATTAGTGTTAAAATATTTTTGAACCTCAATATAATAAATACTAATAAACTCTTCTATTAGTATCTAAATTGGACACAGAAAAAATATTGAAAAAATCAACATCAAATTATACTTCAACAAATAACATTTTAATTAAATTATTATTATTAAAACATTCCCAAACTAATCACAAAAAAATATTTATACAAAAAAACTAACTTAGACACCCCTAAAGCAATAAATCTGTTATTCGTATTGAGTAATACCAATATCTGAATACACTTAAATACAGTATAGCAGTCCGGCTTTAGCATTTGTGCTTAGATAATGGCAATTGTAGGGTCCTCTCTTAAAAAATAATAAAATAGTTTATTTATCCAAATAATACAAACAGACAACAGTTTGAAATAAAGCGCAATACAATATAAGCATATTATCATGTATTTGAGCAGAGATAATTATGGTACACAAATTGGTTTATACATACTAAAAATTAAGAACCCTGTCTTTTAAACTAGGAGACCTGTATCTTAAGAGACAGTAATCGGCCAAAATTTGATTCAATCAAACTCAAAAGGGACATAACTGTCGAAATGTGCTCAACCTTATTTCTAACCACTCGAGATTTAGGAGGCGAGATTTTTTGTGAAATGCCTTCTAAAACCTAGAACAAAAACACCTATAAACATCCAATCGAGAATAGCATCAACGTCATTAAGGATTCTAGAGATCCGAACCTCGGGTGAACGAAACGTAATCCTGTTACAAACATCCCGGTGGCCATGCCGTGTACGTAAACGCTGTGTCAGTACACTTAGGGCGGGTTGCTTCAGCTATACTTGACCCATGGGTAACAGTTAAAAATGGCGCTAACTTTCGTTAAAACGAAAAATGGGTTGTTTCACAAAATGGCGGCCTTAACGTACGTTAATAGTTACTATAACTATAACCGATGCCTTACCCATTAGTTAACGTCATTTTACGGGATATTGTTTTCGTTTTCAAAGAACTTTGCCTACGCCAAGCATTAAAACAGTATGGAGTCTCTTTGTACCTACTCGTTTTTTTTGACGATAGTTCATCTGTTGAGGATACAAATTGTGTGCAAAGAAAGACAAACGTATTTAAGGTGAAAGCTCCAACCTACCCGCGAAATTCAAATTTTCTTACGTTTTTTGCAATTTTCAGGCCAGTGCTAGGTTGTATGTTCATTAAAATATTATTCGCGGCTGTAAGACGTATGTAGTTATAGAATTATAATCATCAAAATCATCAATACAACGCTCTAAGTTCATAAAGCTGTAGGAAAGACTTTTTCTGTTTTTTTTTTGTTCCTACGCCTTTATGAACTTGGAGGGTTGTATTGGTGATTTTGATGATTATAATTCTATAACTACATACGTCTTACAGCCGCGAATAATATTTTAATGAACATACAACCTAGCACTGGCCTGAAAATTGCAAAAAACGTAAGAAAATTTGAATTTCGCGGGTAGGTTGGAGCTTTCACCTTAAAGCGTTTAACTTTCAACAACGGGGTTCACAAGAATGTATTGTAAGATATCGTGTATCATAGGAAGTGGCTTTACTAATAACATGTCTTTTTGAAGATGAAATAAGTTTTTCTACAGAAACTTAAGCGTGACAATTCATTATATTATGAATTCTTAATATTTCATTAATTTTGCAAACCTATAAACCAGGTATTTGGTATTTATTTTTCTTCAATTGATTCATATTGTCGGTTTATTTTTAGAACAAAACATCCTTGTTCTTATTAATTAATGTTCTAAGGCGCAGTTTCTCAAGTTTTGAAAAATTAGTACCTAGTGCGTTCTTTGTAATTAAAATACCACGAAAAGTCCAAAATATTAAGAAACAGAAGTACCTATCGTAAAGTTTAACAAATATGATCAAAAATCAAAAAAAAAAACAAAAGTCATTTATTCAAATTAGGCTGATAATCAGCACATTTTGAACGTCAGATTACAAGAGACAGTCCCACAAAAACGCCCTGCCCTTCGCTTTTGATCGTGTTATTGTTCAGTGTATTAATTTTGGTGTGAACGTATCCATTTTGTATTTTTTCTAGTGTTTGATAAAATAACAAATAATTTAAAATTGAGAATTCTCACTTGTTTTTAAACCGTTCGCGCATTCGACAGATCAAATTTTGTCGTGAACGGTGAAGTATTACCACACTATAAAAAAATTCCCGACCATTTTTTTGGGCAAAAGTGTTGCTTTGTATTGGCAACACGAATAACTTTGACCTTCCGTTTTTTTTGTGATGAAACAACGCTCCGTATTTAACGAACGTTAAATATCACACGTAATAGTAACTTTTAACCGTTGGTATGTAACGTTAACCGACCGTTTGAAACAACCCGCCCTTAGTGAATGTCACTCCGATCGTAAGCCATACCGGTAGCCGTAGTGTCACTGTGGCAGTACGCCAGTACGCCATACGCCAGTAGTGCACTTTATATACGATATCGGATAAGTGCAGTCACATCAACAAGTTTAATGGCAAGTGCGTAGTTGTGGAGTAATACAAATGGAGAACTAATACGCATTTTTTCTCAGTTTGTAAAAATGAGACATGAGTTCTCGTTGGTCGCAATCGCAATGCTGAGCATAACGTTATGGGGTCCATTACAAAGTCAGGTGGGGATCGGGAGGGAGGGGTATTGTAATGTTCCATCAGGAATTTCTCAGTAGCAGGCACGGAGTCTGAATTTGTGTCCAGTTGATGGCTTTTTTTTCGGTTGGGTGATTATCAAATAACTTCCCCCGCTCTGGGCGGAGCGGGGGGGGCGTGTCAGACTTTACTTTACTGACTAAAACCCACCCATGTTCCTTCTATAACCCTTTACGTTCCGGGGCCGCGGTATCTCTTTCGAACAACCCGCAACCCCGGCAGGCGGAGGCCCTGGCAAGCCCCTCTGCTTTGCTGACCCTCTTTGAGGCGCGCGTGAAACACGAACGCGCCGTCGACACGGCCATTGGAGGTAAGCCAGTTGATGGCTTACCTCCAATTACGTGGGACTTAAACATAGGTAACTGCCGAAATGTTGGTGTACATCTCTGTCTAACCCTTTCAAGATTACAGACGTGATGTTACTTTATTAGACACAAAATAGATTATTGTAAGTTGAAGGCAAAAAGGCATTGCAATGACATTGTTCCGATTGCTTCCATGCCACAATGCGAAAGCGTGCCGCGTCTATGTTGCGAAGAGTGAGTGGGTAGCACCAACGCCGTACTGGCGATGTTTGCTGCAAAGATGGACTATACTCTAAGCTATATTCTAAGGCAGTGTAGTAGCCGATACATGCCAGTACAAGAGCCCCTTAGAATTTTAAACCAATAATAACATAGTGTTTTTATATTATTTAATGTTTGTAGAATTTAAGAATTTAACTTTTGTTTTATTACAGTCTAATTTATTAATTTATTTTAATGTTGTACAATGTATTGATGTAAAGATTATTTATATATATATATATATATATATTTGCGGGTTTTTTCGGAAGAGATACCGCGGCCCCTGAAAATAAAGGGCAAAACAAGGAACACGGGTGGGTTTTAGTCAGTAAAAAATTGATACTCCCTCCGCTCCCCCAGATCAGGGGAAGTTTTTTGATGATTTCCCATTCGCAAAAAAAAGGCAAAAGTAATGTACGATTGTATGTTTAAGTAAAGTTAATTTTCATAATATGTTCCTCTCAAAGCTTCCAGACCCGAAATATCTAAAAAAAACTACTTGACTTCTTTCGTGGGATGCGTCGAGTACAGCTTGTGTTTTATCTTATCAAAGAGATCACCGTATTTTCCCAATTATACACAGACTAGTAACATTAAGCTCTCTTTTGTTACACTCCGTATACATACATAGTGCATTGCGTTATAGCTTTGCCTCTCCAGAATTCGTTACACACATCTCCCAAAGGACCCCCACTTGTACAAATCTTGCCACATTCCGTCGACGTGAGAATTCCTTTACCGACTCGAATCTTTTCGGCACAGAGACGTTTTTATGTTCAATCGGTGAGAACGTATTCGAAGGGAAGCGTAAAGATGTTGTATAAACAGCTGTAAAACTGAATACCTACCAACGATCGCGCACACGACAGTAATCTACATTATAATAATATGTGTTTTCACATTTGTGTAAACGTTGAGCTTTTACAGCAAATGTTCATTTATGTGAACATATAAAAATATTGATATGTGAACACAAAACCAACCAAGTAATAAAAGACAAGTCATAACAAATCTTCAATGTTGTCTTCTCCGGAAGAACCTTTTAAGATCTCTGATGTTTTCTATTTAATCTCTCATTCTCACAAATCTTAATGTGTTCTAATAATATCTAGCGTACAATGTACGAACGGAAGACGTCAAAATACACTTTATATAATCCTGTGGCACTTATCGTCTGTTTGTAGCAATAAATCATCAGCCGAAAATAATTCGGACCCAATCGGATGGAAGTGGCTGCCGTTTTGTTTACACGTGAAATTGAGTTTTTCGCTAAATAAAATTTGTTCGTGTATTAATTAACTTAGGCACTTGAGCAAACATCGTTCTCGTCAACTACTCAAGCGGGTTATTATTGTTTACAAAAATAGCTTCATTTTTAGACGCAGTCTGTGAAGGACATTTTCAGAATAAGCTAGTAAAGAACGTGAAAAGAATATTGTTTAGGAATTGTAGGTCATTATTTATCCGAAACTTAATACGTAAAGCTAAATAAAGTAAACATTTAACGTTATGGTACACATATAACTTTCTTAATTTAGTTCGAACCTTCACATAAACAGGCTTAGTTATATCGGTAAAAAGTAAACAGAAACAATGCGAATGGTCGTGGCTGTGCTGATAATCTTAGGATATCATTGGCCAAAACTCGACATAGCTCGTCCTCGATTGAACTCCAAGCAAGTGAATCTCTGCTGTACCGAACCTTCCGAGACGCGCCCTCGAACAAAAGTAATATTTTGTAAGAAGGCAATCATTCAAGCGTTTTATTCTCAGTTTGACTGTCTCTTTTACGATTTCTCTTCCACGTTTCCGTCAATAATGATACTTTTGGAATCACATACATATTTTTATTGAATGCTTACAAAGATGGAATCAACGCTGAATTTAGAATATTATTTTTGGTGAAAGCGTATTGTAGAATGATTTGAGCTTTGATACTCTGTAGGTACTACTACAGCCCCGAACGAGAAACGAGTCGTTTTGCTTACGGATAGTAAGATTTTGACATAAGTCTCATAGAACTTATGTCAAAATACTACCATCCGTAAGCAAAACGACTCGTTTTTGTTTATTGGAACGGGGCTTTAAAAAACCTATAATTGCTTACAATTTTAAATATGTTTTCAGGTACGCGTACATGAAAGAAAGCACGTTATGGAGGCTACCGAAAGAAAAAAAAAACTTATTCCTAGAAGCGGATGCTATATAACCAATGCGGCTACAGTAACTCTCGTTTAGGAGTTAATGGCTAAATAATTACTGTTTAATTATATTAAATAATAAAAGCACGTTAAGCCGTTAGTCTGACTACCAGTTTTAACAATAATTAATTACCTTCGGGTAATAGCGACTGCTTATCTGATCCAGTCATTATCGACTCATTGAGTTTTGAAGGTGAGATTTGCAGTCCCTTATGAAAAATTCTGGTATTCAACTGCATCCAAATTAGACTATGCAAGTGAGACTGAGAGCCGACCCCAACATAGAAGGGAAAAAGATAGGCATATCATATTGAAGACATTGACATGACTACAATTACTGATAGAGTGATAAAATACTTATCGATACTCACCATTCGTGAAGCGCTTTAACAAACACTTTCTCATCTTTTTGCCTTCACTATTAAATTATTTAAACTATCAAGATAAAATATGTTAAAGGTTCCGTAGGTTAAATGCTTAGTTACCAGTGTAAACAAACAACAGTAACAGTGTGTATTTAAACCGACTTTTATTATTATTTAATATTTCTTGTTTACTTAGGATTACTTGGCTTCAAACCGATAACTTATTCAGAAATAGGTCATTGGTTTGAAGTCTAGTCAAGTTCCTGCCTGAGAATTCTAAGTAAACAATAAATCCGTCTAAGTTAGTGATTTGACAACACATGGGTGGCATGCATGGGTGGACTTGGGCCAATATCTGTACCGGGCACTGGAGCGGACAGCCTACGTCCATCGTTGGTTTAGCAATGATTCTGTAACTCCACAACATAACTCTATATCGTTAGACCTCTCGGTAAGTAAATCTACTTTGACGTAACACATTTGCCACATTTGAAACTAGTTTCTAACAGAACAGAGCCTTACTAAGATATGAAGTCAGACGTTACTATGCGGAGATCCGTGATGGTAAAATAAATGAATATTTAGTATTAATTTCATAATAACTAGATCCAAACTTTGATGTACAATATAGCACCGTGTGTGCATCACATTCGCTCCTTTTTTTACTGACATAACCCGCAACCCCGGCAAGCAGTGGCCCTAACATGCGGGCCCCTGCTTAGCTGACATTTCTGTAAGGCGCGTGTGGAACACGAACGCGCCGTCGGCACAGCCTGTCGTCACTAGACGAACGGGCGGTGAGCTACTCATTGCTATCCGCCCACAGACCCGCTTCTACGGTAGCCAGGAGTCGTCTTGCGGCACACGACCCGGGGCGGCTGGGTTGGTTTGAGGAATTATCGCTCTTTGGGCGTATTTTTGCAAGCCGTAGTGGTCTTTTATCCCACATCCAAGCCTTTAACATTAGTGTCGCCTCCTAAATGGGATTTGAAACGTACCAGGCGGAATGTGGTTGTACTATTAGGTATAACTATGCCTAAACCTTTGTGGATTACAAACGTGGTGTTATGATTATGTTATCCAAGCCTGGATGTTGCGGCGGGCTATGCTGAGGCGGCTGCTGCAGATGCTAAAAACCTCAAACGGCGAAAATATTGACATTTAAACACTAGGACCATGGGGTCCGAGTGTTCACCTAGCTCCTCGAGATATCGCAAAGCGGTTGCTCAATTCTTCACGTGACCAGATGGCTGGCTTTTATTTTGGCCAAAAAATTAGCATTGCTATCCAACGTGGCAATGCTGCCAGCCTTCTGAGCACTATTCCTATTGAAAGCGATGTAGATGAATTTTTTGACGCCCCATAGTTGGCTAAATTATTATAAATTGGATATTTGTTTAATAAAAATATACAGCCTGGGTGCAGTTCTTTCAAATTGTTTGGACTTAGAAAAGTCGGCAATGTGCTGTTATGACAAGTTTGGCATCTATTGACTGAACCTTAGTAACTTTACTAGCCCTGTCTGACTATTAGGATGTTGAAGATGTGCAAACCACTCAAGGAAATCACTTGTTATCAAGAAGTTTTCTCGTCTGTTTAGCCAAATTATTCTAAAGCCGTAGACAGAATCTCAATTGGCCGGCCGGCCGCTCTAAATCCGAAATGAGGAGCAGACAAACTCCTTCAAACATAATAGGGGACTTAAGAACAGCGAAGTTATTCCAACTGTTAAAATATTTGAGAACAGAATGTTTCATAGCCTAATAAAGTTTCTGGAGTAGAATTTGAACTAACCAAACGACCTACTGCCGGTGAATAAATTAAATTTGTCAATGTCGGTCTAGTAGCAATTGTCAGACATACACTCTTTTAAACACGAGAAAAAAGTTAAATGTCAAGTGGCTATTTTCCTGAACTTATAATCAATACGTTTTTTTATAGTTTTCCATTAAAATACAAGCAGAAAATATTAATAAGGATAATAAATACACTAACAGGCGGTACAAATGCACAATATTAATCTTAACGCATGTGTGTGATGAGATCATACGGTGGGATAAACACCTTCTTTCCGTAATAATAGGGGAAATATTTGTGATGATTTGTTGCCTCCGAATATGTCAAATCATTGCAGCAAAAACATTTCTGCACACGGAATATCAATGTATAAGGTATCTTCACAGCGAAAAGCAAAATTGTGTCAGTTGAAAGTGAAAGAAAGACTACACGAGTGCTTTGTACTTGAAGTTGGACGAGAATTGACAAACATTCAATTCAGTTACTTTGATATAACAAAGAATGTAGTAGTAATATCTAAATCAATCAATCTTTATCTCCATAAAACAAAAACCAAACAGGTTCCATGAAAAATCATATTTCGTTTTCGTATGAAATAGCTAGTAACACAAAGAATTCCCATAACATATTGTTTACATTTTATTTCTCCCGATTTTCGGAAACGCCGCTCTTTATGCGAAACTAACAAATAAAACATGGTTGTATGAAAAATAGCTAAAAACAAGTGTAAAGAGAATCGCGTTCGCAAACTGCTCGAGGCCAAAACAAAACACGGTACGCACATCCAATTGATTCTAGCAAAATTTTGACCATAATAAGTACGCACTTACTTAATTTAGTTACTTTTGCTTGCTTAAGAAAGTGGGTAATTGGGCATTCAAGAATCTCTCGGTTTTGTTGTATAAAAGACCGATTCTTGGTATAAACCTTAGGAATATTTTTAAAAATTGTTCATACTGAGCTAAGTTTAAAGATATTTAACGGACTAGAAGCTTACTATGCAAAGGTTTCGGTTTTTTCGTAGCAACTGCTACGGCGTAGCTTTGAATAATGCGTAGAAGCCTACGCCGTAACCGCAGCGCCATGACTTTCGATACAGACTTTGAAGTCATTAATCAACTCTAATTTAGGTAGCAACTGGCATTTCAAGCAAACTAAAACTTGTGATCTTTCTAGAACATCAAATTCCAAATACTTGGTATTTTTTCAACAAAAATTACTCGACAAAATTAACACAATCAAGAAAATCATGACTATCTAATTTCAACAAAAAGTTTTACACTTACTAAATCCTTACTAATATTATAAAAGCGAAAGTGAGTTTGTTTGTTTGTTTGTTTGTTACCTCTTCACGCTTTAATGGCTAAACCGATTTTGATGAATTTTGGTACAGAGATAGTTGGGAACCAGGAGACGGACATAGACTAATATTTTTTTGAAAAAAGTGGGATGTGAGGGAGAAAGAGGGAAGAAACGGGAAAACTTAGCGTTGCTATTACAAATCAATAAGGCGCTACCGAATTTAACGCGAGCGAAGCCGCGGGCAAAAGCTAGTTGATAATAAAACTCTCCCAAACAATATGGGACGATCTCGAAAACGCTGGTAATTTAATAGCTTAATATCTTAGTTCATTTTTCTGTTAGCGTGCATTAGTCTTACATAAGATTTTATGGCGTTCTACTAAAAACTGTCATAAAAACTTCTACTGTCAATGTGCTATAAAATAACAGTAAAGTTCGACTACTTTATTTTATCCTTAATAGTCTTTCACAACAATGAAAACATGAAGCTACCGCCAACGGACATTATGTTTGTATCTAAGAATCTTTAATTTCACGGTTTCCGTTGAACCTCACTTTTTTCACGCGATTTTCATGCTGTCTGACTTGATTAAGTTGTTTTCTTAATTTATTATTTTGTCATAAATATAACTTCCAAAACAGATGGCATCTGATTTAAATAATACGTGAAACATTGGACCCCATTTATCTATACTATCGCGGAGTTTGAAATTTGGAGCAGTAAAAATTTATATGGAGGTCCAGAAAGCTAATATGTATGTACAATAAATTAAATAAATTTACAAAACAAATGTACATTTACATGACAAATAAATTTACAATACAAATTTAAATTTATATTTCTAGGCAGGACCTACTTAGAAAAGAGATTAAAATATATTGTTCGAACTAATATTTAAATGAATTATTCTCGAATTGCGAGCATTGGGCGACCACTAGATTTCTTTAACCTACCATAATATAATAAACATAATCCGATTAGGAAATAACCATGATAATATATTTATATAATATGTTTTATGAAGGGTTTTTTTCTCATTAACTATAAAGAAATTGATGAAGTCATAACTCATGGGTAACGGCTGACGATGACGAAATGCCTTCGAGCTTGAAAGCAAATTTTATTAAAATTCCGTAGTAAGTAATCATAGTAGCTCAATGGATAAGGATAGGGAGAAAAGAACGCACGTGGATAATTGATCACGTCTTGATGGTAGACGGTGAGGAGGTCCCGGTCGTCACGCACCACCGCCGCCGCCCCGCTGACGCCCCGCAGTCGCCCCGCACCCGAACCGCTACACGTTTCGCACGGCTAACCAAATTAAACTGATCTGTTATTATTACTCGACATGTTTCACTCACACTGCTATAACAAACCATAATATGTATACTTTTACATGTTTGTGTATACAAATGAAATCGTTTGTTTTATTTGTAGTTATATTGAAATATTACTGTATAATTATTTCTTAAAGTCAGAGTTAAAGTCAAAATTATTTATTTGAGGTAAATGTGGTACGATTCAGATGATAAAATTATTATTACCTTATTGTTTTACAATGTCATGGTTAAGCTCTTTCACAATGCATTTCATCAGTCTCGTGGCACAATGCATTTCACTAAATTAAATCTATACTAATAGGATTCGAACAAATGTTCAATAATAGGGCTGGCTAGAGGTTCGGACAGTCAGCCTATTTCACGTGATTCAGCGAAAACCGTACTGTAATTAATTACTAGGACGACTAGTAAGGGCTGGAACACACTTACCCTATACCAAGCAACAAAACATGAAAACTTAACTAGTCTGAACAGGCCGAAATTCCCTTTGACACAGAAACGCACATTACGTAAGCTCAATTTACTAAACACTAGTAATTTATCAGAGCTGTCAAGTTAGAAAATATTTTAGGCAAACATGAGGTCCGCATACAAAATAAATGGAATGACTATACACAAATTCATTTTTTATTGAATTTACGGGAGTTCGTGAACTCTGTTTTTAGTCAGAATTGTTTTGGAAATATTCAGGAATTGATTTTATTTTCGTATTGGTGAGTAGATATGGCAGTTAAGTGAATTATACTTTCCAAACGAGTTCTACAAAAATGCAAAGGAAGTTCAGAACCTGAAATGGCAATCGCGTTTTTTAAAACGTTTGATTTCGAGAGCGACATCTACGTCATTCAAACTAGGTGACAGGCTTTTACGAACGTTCGATGTACCGTGTTATCGCTTGGGTTCTGTATACATCCCCATTACCATCGTCCATTTCAACCTAATTGTGTATTTCAGAAAACAAAATAAGGAGATGTTTTTTTAATCAGTTTAGGAAACTCAAAACATTTGATGGTTAAATGTTTATTAGCGACTACAATTGCAATGCTGATCAACACCATTCATAATACAGCTCTTACAGTAAAGTATGATATCACAACGAACCCAGTGTGTAGACAGTCTTACGTCCCAGTGACCACCGCTCGACAGCCCACGATAATGCTTCGACGAACTTACTGATTAAATTTCCGCACTAACCAATTTTAACTATAACTACCCAAACACATCAACCCTTACAACTAATTTCATAAATAAACTCTACTAAATATAGATAGTACAACGACTCCATGCGTATGTTTATGTAGGTATATATATTGGCCTCGACCCGAAACTATTACGAGCTGTCAAAACCACTGGACTCGTGTCTCTTCGATCAAACCTGTTGATATTATCCTAAGCAATTTCAGTAATAGAACAAAGCAGCATTCTTTAAACTGCCTTATAAATTTCTAAATATTCAATTAATTGTGAATCTGACATATCAAATTAAATGTTAAATTGTGCAACTGCAAGTAAGCAATATTTAATTAACAAACATTAATTACCTGCATTTTAATGGCACCATACCGCCAGCTGGTTCAAATAAAACAATTTAATTAAAGTATAGTATATTATGTTCCAGTAATACAAATTGCGAGCTGTAAGTTACAGGATATAGAATTCAGCTACAGTTCCCAAGAGAGGACTCAAACAAATCATGATTCATTTCGCGTTGCGAAGCCATTGAATTTTGCTTTCAGCAACCGTTCGCGAACGTTGACAAATATTGTACATCTGTCAAACGACAAAAATATATGGACAACAATGCAGGTTTGTTGGAGACAGAAACTGTAACCACGAATTGAATCAGAGATTTCAATAAATATAAGGTTCGAACGTTCAAATGATTTATTTACCTTAATAGAAGTTTTATGTTGAACTCTGAGTTTGATGTAAAGAGTTTGGCAAGTAGCAAGTCGGGTAGCAAGAAGCTTTTAAAACGTCAAAAGTAGAAGGTTTGATTGCCTTTGTTTGCATTTGCGGAGAAGGAGTCGCGTTAGGGGGAAATCAAATGCTAATTAATTTTTTTGGATCTATCTAAATTATCTTTTGCTTAGCAATAACGTTCCTACTGTTGGGTTCTAAAAAGTTCTAAGTAAAAAAATTTTTGGGCACGAACGCATATCCTTAAAAGTAAATAATCTTTTTATTTCCGGCAACAATTGGATGGGAAAATTCTAGTTCGAGGTTCAATTTACCACTTATCATGTAGGCACCGAAGAAGAAATTTTCTTAAAAACTATCAAAACTTTTAACGTTACATTAGTTCCAAATAGATAATCGATATTAAAATCAACATTGATCAATAAATAAGCTTCACTGCTACATCATCATTTTCCTGTCCTAGTCTCATTCTATTTGGGGTCGGCGCAACACGTTATCTTCTTGTATTCTACCTTATGAGACGTCACAACATCATTTACTCCTTTCTCCTTCATATTATTCCTTACACAATCCATCCATCTTTTCTTTGGGCTTCCTGGCCCTCTCCATCACTCAACATTCAGATCCATCACTCTTTTAGTCACATGTGCTTCGTCGCTCCTCATTACATGTCCATACCAAGATAAACGACTCCTTTTTAATGTTCCTGTAACAGGCGTAACTTGCAAATTTCCTCTAATTTACTAATTTCTTACTACATCCGTTCTTGTCACTCCATACATCCATCTCAACAATCTCATCTCCGCTACATGCAATCGTTTTTCATCCACCTTTTTTACAGCCCAGCATTCTGTCGATCCATGGGTCACAATTTGTCCTGTGACCTATCGCCATATTATCCATTCTGCGTTAATCCGGTGCGTTACTTTCCGGTCTACTTCGCCATCCCCTTTTTTTTGGGGTGGGAAATCATCAAATCGTGACAATCGGGGCGTGTCAGACTTTTACTGACTAAAACCCACCCATGTTCCTTCTATAATCTATTGCCCTTTACGTTCCGGGGCCGCGGTATCTCTTTCGAACAACCCGCAACCCCGGCAGGCAGAGGCTCTGGCAAGCCCCTCTGCTTTGCTGACATCTCTTTGAGGCGCGTGAAACACGAACGCGCCGTCGACTCGGCCTGTCGTCAATCGACGGACGGACGGTGAGCTACCCATTGCTCACCGTCCACAGGCCCGCATCTACGGTGGCCGGGAGTCGTCTCGCGGCGCCCGGCGCCCGGGGCGTCTCCCGCGGCGGCTGGGTTGGGCAGATGTTCTCTCCCTCAAACGCCCGGCCACCTCCTTTGCTAGCATTACTGCTTCGCAGAAGGAGGTGACCGCTTCCCATTCCCTCTCGCTCCGGACCATGGACTGAACCAGAGCCGGACGCGAGAGATCGCCGCCGCCGATCGCCTCTACGAGGACACGGCGGTGCTCCGCCCAAGCTAGGCAGACCGCCACTGTGTGCTCCACCGTGTCCTCAGGGCGATCGTCACAATGGTGACACCCGGGCGTTTCCTCCCGCCCGATTTTGTGCAGGAACCTTCCGAAACTTCCGTGTCCGGTGAGGACCTGCGTCAGGCGGTAGGTGAGGACGCCATGACGCCTCTCCAGCCACTCCTCAAAGAGGGGACTTACCGCCAAAATTGTGGCGTGCCCTACACGGGGTTGCAACAGTCGCTCTCTCCATGCCACCATGAGATTCGCCATCCCCTTGGACAAGCAACCCGAGGTACCGGAATACAGTGTAATTGAAAGAAGAAATTCATAGTTTCTTGACATGTATGACAGAAAAACAATATTAGCTAGTCAGATAGTGAGCATTTCGGCTATCTGCTGAAATACGCTGGCACGATGACGAGGTCTTATATGTATAAAGCTGGTACAGTCATGTAAGTACTTGCTTTTATTTTATTTTGTTAAATAACGAGGCTGGGGTAGGCAACCCGACAGAGGAAATACTTCATACACATTTGCAAATGCTCTGAGCGAAGCACTACGAAACTTGTTTTCCGTCAGGAAGAAATTGATTGAAAATTAATTAAATTGTTTCCAAGTCAGTCTACTAAGCTTGCAATGCATTGTTATTTAAGCAGACTGGATTAAAATGTACACCTACTAGCATCCTGCGGTAGCCCTTAATCCTAGGATTACAAAGCACTAGGTATATGCATGGGATGTTTAGATAATCTTCCGTACAAGCTCCTTTGCTTTTGCAACTAATTTGATAGAGAAGCGAATATAATTTTGTTATTCTTGTGTGAGCTCGAGGCTTTTGTCCAGCATTAGGAATTTATAAACAAGATTGCAAACAACCCAATAAAAGACGACTCAAACTATATTTGTACGTATCGATTCTATCATTGTTAGTCACATGGTTGGTATGTTTTACATATAGAGAAATAATATGAATAATTTGAAACTGCATAAATATATTTTAAAATAAGAGGCTTAACTCCGCACCCTGCATTGAACAATAAACATTTTCACAAAACAAAACAATACACTAAATACAGATTTATTACATGTTAAAATATCCAGGATTAGCACAATTAGAGAGCAATTGTTTAGATGGCAAAGGTAACTATTTACAGCATTTAACTGTCAGGGAAACTTGACTAATGAAAAAGCACCTGAAGTAGTGCTCACGCCGAGCAATTTATTGCGAGCACTTAGCAACCTCCGAGAACACGCGTTAAGTCAGATAGTAAAGTGCCCTCTTGCTTGAACCAACACTTAAAATATTTCTTCTTTATGTCCACGCCGAGCTAAACGGTTAAGCGCAATAAAATTTGGTCTAGTATTTTCTAGGATTGGCCTGCCGTGCAAAAAGTCTAGGAATTATAACCAGACTTACCATGGAATATCGTATTACCTAGTTGCTGAAGTGTAGAGGTCAGATAGGCAGACATTCAATGCAATTAGTAGTGTCCCACTCCATTTGAAACTTTTTGAAAATCCTTACTAATATAATAAAAGCGTAAGTGAGTTTGTCTGTTTTCTTTCGTCTTCACGCCTAAATGGCTAAACCGATTTAACGTAGCTTTGCTATAAATAAGGCGCAAGGGCAAAAACTACAGGTAGCAGGTACCTGCTAATCAGGAAAGAGGAAATCTGTTACCCTAAACGCGAGTGAAGCCGCGGGCAAAAGCTAGTGGTTTATAAAGCTGTCATTGATAACTGATACGCTGTAGTGAAATAAATCATTTTTTAAAGCTTACCAATATAGGCACCAATTTCAGTACAGTTATCAAAGTTGACAAAGAATGATGCTAAAACGATTGACGTCTGGTGCCATTTTTGTATAATAAATCAAGTTTTCATGGCAGCATAAATTCTATTTCTATTTCGTTCACCAAAAAATATAAATTACGAATATTTTTCAAGAGAAAATATTGAATAAATGACGTTTAATATTAATATTGCTTACGCCAAAATCCTTTGGGTGTTAAGTTAAAATACAATGAACATTCTCGAATCAATTTACATAATACACGTAGCGTGTACTTGAATTTAAAAATCAGCGACGCAAGAAGAGATTGTGAGATAAAGTTATCCCGGGTTTCATCCCGGTTTTATCCCGTATTCGCCGCTCATATGCAAAGTGACGGCCAAGCAGAGGCTGAATCTGACATAAAATGCACGCTAAAGGGCGCACACTAGCAAATATTGTACTTACCTATTCGCAAAGACAACGTAAAATGTTTGCATTTCAAACGTTTCAAACGTGTTTAAAAATTCTTTTTAAGTATGTTTATCGTGTTTTAGAGCAAAACGGTTTTGATCTTAAGTTTGGTTTAATTTGAGGAATGTGTAGACAGATGTTCCCATGTCAACCAACGTTTCTCAAAGTTTATTAGTATCGAGTAAATACAAATGTACATTTATACATTATGTTAATGTACCTCTTCCTATTAACATAAACATACGACTTTAAAAGCCTTCAATTTGTTTCTTATGGCCAAGATCTCTAAGAATCTCTTAAAGATCTTATGTTCTAAGAACATGTTTGGCTTCCAAGACTTTATTGGAGAGACTGAGCTGCAGAGTTGTTCCTTTTATTTTCTACTAGCTTTCGCCCGCGGCTTCGCTCGCGTTAAATTCGGTATAACACACCAAGCTGATTTGCAGTTTTTGCTCTTGCGCCTGATTAATTTGTAATAGCAACGCTAAGTTTTCCCTTTTCTTCCCTCGTTCTCCCTCATATCCCACTTTTTTTAATAAAAATTAGCCTATGTACCAAAATTCATCAAAATCAGTTTAGCCATTAAAGCGTGTAGAGGTAACAAACAAACAAACTCACTTTCGCTTTTATAATATTATATTATTAGTAAAGACTCTGTGCACAAATCGAACCGAAAATGTTTGTGCACACATAAATGTTCATGAAAGTTTCAT
Source organism: Ochropleura plecta (assembly GCA_905475445.1). Classification (NCBI taxonomy): domain Eukaryota; kingdom Metazoa; phylum Arthropoda; class Insecta; order Lepidoptera; family Noctuidae; genus Ochropleura; species Ochropleura plecta. Next base: position 9,662,102 of record FR997731.1, on the reverse strand, counting down.
GTAAATACCTACTTCACCAAAATTATAAAATATGTTAAAATATGTAATAAACAAAAATTACAAAATACGTTAAAATACAAAAATGTACAAAACTGCACATACAACATTACAAGTGCCTCGTACACGACTCTGCACACGGTACAAGCAAACATACAGGTATAAAGTATTTATTTTTCTCTCATAAACGTAGTTAGGTTTTACTTTTACAGCCTGATTGCTCTCTTGAAGCTCTTTGGGGAATGTAAAATTGTTAACTTGATGCCAGGCGCGCAAGTTTTATTTTTTCATACTCAATACAGTGATTCATGTACGCAATATTGAAAGTTGGCAGGTCGTTAACAATGTTTTTTAGAGATTTTTACACTACTCTCTGTATTTGTGTGTGTTGTTTTTTTCAAAGGTGCGATGAATTTTGATTTAAAAGCAAGAACTCTGTTTTCACATCATCCTTTTTTATAATTATATTAAATTATTAGTTCAAATGTTTGCAAGGATGGATGGATGGATGTTTGTTACTCTTTCACGTCTAAACGGCTGAACGGATCTTGGTGAGATTTGGCACAGCGGTAGATTATAATCTGGAATAACACATAGGACAATTCTTTTTCGCCCATCACGCGGGTGAAGCCACGGGCGCCAGCTAGTGTTTTATATTTGGTGTATTTACCGACGAACAAATCAATTACGAATGTTCATACATTTACTTGCAAGAAAATAAATAACTATATCGAACTGGTGTGGCAAGGATTGGGGAACTTGGATTACCCAGAGAAACTATAATAATGCTCATCTTGCACTGAACTATGATATTTAGGTTTGAAGAGCCCCATAACCGCAGCTTCCTAACACTTTAATAAAGTTTCAATAAGTATGTAATTTAGGTTGAAGTCGGCTTCCCGTCTAATCGGATGCAACTGAATACTCGTATTTTGCACCCAGCTACTCCCTATCTCACCTCCCCAGCCTAGTTAATACTGGGTAATACGATACCCCTTGATAAGACTGGTTGTCTAACTTTCAGGCCACTTGTAACGACTATCAAAGAACTACAAACGGTAGCCGGGACCAACGGCTTAGCGTGCTTTCCGAGGCAAGGAAAGAAAGGAAGGAAGAAACCCATGCACAGTGCTCTATGCATGGGTTTCTTCCGTACCTACCTAGGTAGATGATGACCTCATCACGGCTGAACGTAGAGATCGAACCTAGCGGGTGTTATTATTAAACCACTACATGCGCTTGTTACCGTTATTCATATGGAGTATTCAACTAATTTATTTATCTAATATTATCTACTAGCTTTTGCCCGCGGCTTCGCTCGCGTTAAATTCGGGGTAACACAGTTCCCCTTTCCTGATTTGCAGTTACCTGCTACCTGAAATTTCTGCCCTTGCGCCTTATTTATATAGCAAAGCTAAGTTTTCCCTTTTCTTTCCTCTTTCTCCCTCATTTCTCACTTTAAAAAAAAATGAAAATCGGTTTAGCCATTTAGGCGTGAAGACGTAACAAACAAACAAACTCACATTCGCTTATATAATATTAGTAAGAATTATTTAACCTAGGATTAAACCGAAAGAATACATACAATAGTAAAGGGGCCTGTCTGGGCCACCGCCTGCCGGGATTTGCGGGTTGTTAGAAACAGATACAGTGACCCCGGAACATAAAGAGCAATAGAAGGGACATGGGTGGGTTTTAGTCAGTACAAGTCTGACACTCCCCCCGCTCCGCTCCGGGGTAAATGAATTGATGATTTACCATCCGCAAAAAAAAGAATACATAGAATTTAAAATGGTATGGGTACTATAAAGCAGCCAAAAACTTGAACATATTTCTAAGATGGTAGGGTAATAGCGCGTTCGTGTTCCACATTTCCTCCTCCACTGCAATAGCGGAAAACGAAAAGCATTCCAGACGTCCACCAGACAGAAAAAGAAAATTTAACCAAAACTAAATCTCTTAGTAAGTTCAATTTCGCTCGCAAAGTTGCGTGTGAACGAAAATTGCACTAGAAACGACCAAAGAATATGTAGATATCTTTTCCTTTGGCTTTTATATCGATTCTGACATTGTTTGCATAAATATTTTGTTCCTAGGTTATCAGAATGCGCACGAGGTGGCTCAGTGGCTTCCAAGTGGTTACTTTAATTAAATATTGTTGTTTGTTGTATTAATTTGTAGACTGTTGCACTCATTGCACAAACGAAGTTTAGTCGTAAACACGAACGCGGTAAAGCTAACATATTCTATGTTTTCTTTCGCTAACAGATCAGCGAGGAAGCAATATGTGTATCTGTAATTACAGTTGCAAAGTAACGTCTCTCCGTAGTGAGTTGTGCTTTCCGCCGACGAATGCGGTTAAGCGAAATTATGTGTTGTACGTGCCCCCGTTCCCTGTCGCGTAGACAGAACTAATTCTAGATATCCGTTTTTGCGTCTTTGTGTAAACAATTCTCCTTTTAACTCGACCATCGTATTGTGCAAGTAAACTTGACGGAATTATTTTGTTAGGAATTGTTTCAAGTTTTAATCCGCAGCTCCCAATTAAGAATGTCCTGTTCGAAATACGAAAACTATTTAAAGACAAATTGAAGTACAATTTTGTACACGATTCATTCATTTATTTGGGTCCTGTCCATTTTGGATTCCGTATTTCAAAATGAAAAAACAGAACCCTTATTGGATCACTTTGTTATCCGTCTGTCTGTCTATCTGTCAAGAAAGTCCTTTATCTCAGGAATGCGTGGAAGCATTGAGTTGAAATTAAAACCATATATATATATTAAAGTCTGTAAAAAAGTTGTGTCTGTTGTGCTGTAAAAAGATCAAGATATGGCCGTTTATTTGGCAAGTTTGTACGGAACCCTCCGTATACGAGTCTGACTCGCTTTTAGCGGGTTCTTCGTTTATTTATTTATTATTTGTTACCGAATAAAATGAAATTAAATCCGATATATTTGTTACAACGTACTATGATGCTATCAAAATTAATATCCGTATAACGGATATGTTACATTGATCATGACATAAGTCTCTGTTTCAGATGCTGCGCTTGTTTTATTGCAATCTATCGGTGCGGGCGGCAGCTGCGCGGCTGCTCCCATGCTCGACGCTCGGCAACTCTCCGTAAGGCACGTTATCCACCTTCGCGGTGCAAGAACATTTTTCTCAAACGTTTTATTTCCCGGCTTCGCTGCAATATCGGGGATAATCCCCGTTTCTGCAACTTGTGTCGGCATTTTCCTTTTTTCTGGGAAACCGCACGCTGCTACATATCGATTACACGTGAAACAAACACAGAATTAGCCGAACGTTGAACCTGCACGAACTTTTCTCATCTTACATCTGTTTACATAACAACAACCATATTTTGGTAAGAATGTTCTGTCCCCTAATAAAAATTCCCTTTATGTACTATAAAATCCCAAAACCCTTTAAGGCAAAAATGCAAGTAAAAACACGTAGACTCATCAATATTTGACCGCAGTGTCCGAGTGTAGTTGTTTAGAGTTACAACCCGACCAGAAACATAATTATTAAGTTGAAACAACACTTCTTTAGGGACGCGGACGGTACGGGACAAAATCTTCAAGGCAATAAAGATATCCCGAGGTGAGATACCATCGTAACGGCTTAAAAACTATGTATAGTAAACACTTAATCTTAATTTAAATAGATAGTCCGGACAGTTGGAGGGCAATTATCCTGGATAAATACTACTTTTCAGTTTAAGAGAATCTACTTCCTTTTACGGGCTGACGTGATTAATCCCAGCTTTGGTTCGCTTTTGAAACAAGCTAAGGAAATAATTTATTTGTATTGGGTTTCAACATGTAAATTAACTAGTGGCCCGCCCTTGGTTCGCATGGATGCAATCTACATATTTGGCGACATGTCAAAGCATGGAGATTTCTGGGATACATCTTAGATAATCAGTAATCCTTACTTCCTTACTATCCTTACTCCTTACTAATATTATAAAAGCGAAAGTGAGTTTGTTTGTTACCTCTTCACGCTTTAATGGCTAAACCGATTTTGATGAATTTTGGTACAGAGATAGTTGGGAACCAGGAGACGGACATAGGCTATTTTTTTTTAAAGTGGGATGTGAGGGAGAAAGAGAGAAGAAAAGGAAAAACTTAGCGTTGCTATTACAAATCAGTAAGGTGGAAGGGGAACTGTGTTAGCCCGAATTTAACGCGAGCGAAGCCGCGGGCAAAAGCTAGTGTTTTATACAAACAAGCCTTGTCGAAAAAACCTCTTAAAAAAAATAAAAACCACATAAAAACAACCAACATACATATAAACAGAAACGATAAACAAGTTTGCTGTGCAACATTTATGTCGTAGACTAGATGTTACCCGTGACCTTAGTCCGCGTGAAATGATTATAAAGACCCGGTCAAGAGCGAGTCAGACTCGCGCACCGAGGGTTCCGTACAAACTAATGACATAAACGGCCATTTCTTTTGACTGCCTAAACGTAGAGGGCTATTTTTTTCTCAGCTTGAAAGAACAAGACAGACTTGAGTTTTAATTTCAACTCGATACTCCCACGAGTTCACTAGACAAAGGGGTCTTGACAGACAGACAGCTGTCTGAAAATCTGAAAAGAAAATAAACAAGTCTAGTATTCTACAACTACGTCAAGTAATATCTACTTCTATTGACTTAAATAGTGGGTCCCGTCCATTACCGGGAAGATTTGAACCGTTATAGATTTTAATGGGTCCAGAATGTTCGGTTGCCTCAGTAACTCCTAAAATCATCAGCTACTTCACAGTAAAAGTCTCGGCAAAATGGGTCCAGCCTTCGAAGATTAGCCGGAGTTACAAAAGAGAGACTTTTTTTGTCATTAGTTTCGTTTATACTATGCATGCAGTCAGTAAAAACCTATTCTTTTTAAATTACAAACAGGCAATAAAACCAACCATTCCTAAATTCGATTTTTGCTACTACATTTCCCTAATTTGTGCTCGATATGAGTAAAACAGATTGTATGTGTAAATAACCAAAATCCATTAGATTTGTCCCAATTAGCGATGCACTATAAATTCGGGCTTGTTAATCCTGTTTAATTATACAAATGACTGACTATTTATTAATGACCACATCGGAAATTGTAAATACCTAACTCATTTATCATTTTCATCAAAACACAACAACACCCTATGTTAAATATAATCCAGAGAAGAATAGATGATTTCCGGATTATTAATAGAAATGGATCTAAATTCCTTTATTATAAACACTTTGACATTTAATGATTTGACATTAATATTTTCTTTGTTAAATATTCTTTGTTATTAATTTTTGTTTAATTTTACATTTTCTTATTATTATTTTGATTTGTGACATTTAATGATTTCATCATGATCTCATTCATTTAATTTTATATATTTTTTTTGTTTTTTTTTTTTTAAAGAGAGAAATGAGGGAGAAAGAGGGATGAAAAGGGAAAACTTATTATTGCTATTACAATAAATAAGGCGCAAGGACAAAAACTACAGATAGCAGGTACCTGCAAATCAGGAAAGGGGAACTGTGTTACCCCAAATTTAACGTGAGCGAAGCCGCAGGCAAAAGCTAGTCATTTATGAAATAATACTAATCTGCATGTAGGTAATACAATTTAAATCTCCCATTAACCAAATAAGGAAAGTGTTTATCTGTTTATACCTTATACTACTACTACTACTTTAGTATACTAAAAACTCCTATTTGTTTTTCAGCTCAATAAATTGAGTAACGTTGGATGAACAGCGCCACCGCAGCCTATGGCCTATGGCCTATGAACACGTTACGGTGACCTGTACATGAAACGAGGCTGGTTCGAGGTGGCGCAGAAGGAGAGTACCTGCAAGGACATGGGAAGGGGGAAGGGTCTCGTCCTAGTAGTGGGACATTCAAAGCTAATAAAAAAAAACCGCCCAAGAGCGAGTCAGACTCCCGCACTGAGGGTTACGTTTAAACGTGTGACATAAACGACCATATCTTTTGACTGCTTAAACTTAGAGGGTTGATTTTGTCACAGCACAAAGGGATCACAGACTTGAGTCAAGTCAAGTCTGTAGTTTTAATTTCAACTGGAAACCACTACGAATTCCCGAGATAAAGGATTTTGACAGACAGATATACAGACGGATAACAAAGTGATCCAATAGGGTTTCCGTTTTTTCTTTTGAGGTACGGAACTCTAAAAACAGCCGAACTTATTTGGATAGAAATTAGCACACGGAGGGCATAGGATACTTTTTATCCATTGTATCCAGGTAATACACTATCGTGGGATAACATCCACCCTTAGCACAGATGGCGCTGCAGACCAACGTGCATCCTTACTAATATTATAAAAGCAAAAGTGAGTTTGTTTGTTTGTTGTTACGTCTTCACGCCCAAATGGCTAAATTGAATATGATTTTGGTACAGAGATAGTTGAGACCCTGGAGACGGATATAGGCTAATTTCACTTTAAAACTTAGCTTTGCTATTACAATAAATAAGGCGCAAGGGCAAAAACTACAGGTAGCAGGTACCTGCAAATCAGGAAAGGGGAACTGTGTTACCCCAAATTTAACGTGAGCGAAGCCGCGGGCAAAAGCTATTCTAAAATAATCCCTAAAATTTTTGCAGACATACAAAAAGTACAACAAGAAAAGCATAATTTCCTTTGCTGGCAACCAAGTTCCGCTGTCCTTGTCACAGAAAGTTGTATGTTTATGATACACTGAATAAATGTGTAAAAAAATGGTACGTCTGCCCGTGACGTTAGAATTGCAACTGCAGTAAAAATGTGTATTCGTCTTGAGCTGCGGAGCATTGCATAAGAAAGGACGCTTTTATATTTTCAGTGGGCGGCGTGCCCGGGACATGGTCCCACTCTGCCTAGAATTTTAAGGCTTGTTGTTACATTCGCTTTATGCATTCACTTTTATACAAGACGTGAATTTGAACCACGGTTAGACAGAGGTGAATGTGAGACGAATTTTGAATTATTTAAATCGAGCCTTTTGTTTTTGGATGGCTTCTTTTTTTATATGTCAGTCAATGTTATTGTGTATACTTCGCTAACCCCCCCCCCCCCCCCACACTCGGGAAGTTATTTGATGATTTCCCATCCGCAAAAAAAGGCAATAAAAAAATACCCTTGACCAAATCTTCGAGAGTGTTCAGAATACGTTTAATCAGTTTTCCAGTTTAGCTACTAAGTCACATCATTATCACATTGTTTGTTTATTTACGCCAGAGTAATAGCAATGAATTTAATTTTGTTGACATTATTCAAAAGAATGTACAATATTCTTACATTATACAGCTTCAACCTTCATTTTCTCGGAACTTAAATGTTGGCATAAGGCCAAGGTTTTACTTCAGAATAATAAATTAAATTATTTGGTGAATTAGCACTGTTTGTAAAGGCTTTACGAGGGTATTCTCATTTTTGTAGTGCGAAATTTCCTTAATCGGTTAATTTAAATTTAAAAGTTATTTATGACGTAATAGATTTTGTAATGGTGATTATAGGTGACTGCCTTGTTGGTCTGGCGTTGGCGAAAGCTGAGCATGAGGTCCGGGGTTCGATTCCCGAATCAGGAAAACTGTTACTGGGTGTTTTTATCAGGAACTAGCTTTTGCCCGCGGCTTCGCTCGCGTTAAATTCGGTAGCGCCTTATTGATTTGTAATAGCAACGCTAAGTTTTCCCGTTTCTTCCCTCTTTCTCCCTCATATCCCACTCTTTTTAAAAAAATAATAGCCTATGTCCGTCTCCTGGTTCCCAACTATCTCTGTACCAAAATTCATCAAAATCGGTTTAGCCATTAAAGCGTGAAGAGGTAACAAACAAACAAACAAACTCACTTTCGCTTTTATAATATTAGTAAGGATTTCTAAATAGCAGCCTAGGAGTCTGATTTGAGCCGGGTTGATGGCAATAGGCTGGCTCTTATTATATGGGACTTATATCAACGAGGTACCCTCTGCTTAACCTCGTAGATTACAAAGCGTGATGTCTTGTTATGTTATGTGATTAAAGGCAAGTTGTGTTGTCAGCTTTCGAATAACAAAACGTTATAATAAAAAAATATCGTCAAGTCCAATTCCAAAGTTATATTCCAAGTATCGAAGCAAATAATATTTTTCCATTAAACAGGAGGGCGTTAGATCGAGAAGACGTAAGATAGACTCATTTGTCAGCTAGGGCGATGCAGCCGCTCTGCCATGCAGGAATTCTAATTAAACTTACACAACATTTAGACGAACTTACATAGTGTAGAGCGATGAGCTCGCTGAACTTTGACCGGGTTACTTCATGTACGTCTACAAGTCAATACGGGATCGTGTCAATACAATGAATATTTGACAAGTTTCGAGCCTTAGCCGAATTACGTAAATATTACCGCAACTATAAAATGTGATTTACAGCAGAATAAGAAGCAAAGCTTGATAAAAGAGTGATGGATCTGAATGTTGATAGACGGAGAGCGAGAGGAAGGCCAAAGAAAAAATGGATGGATTGTGTAAGGAATCATATGAAGGAGAAAGGAGTAAATGATGCCGTGACGTCGGATAGGGGAGAAGAAGAAAACGTGTTGCGCGGACCCCCAATAGAACGGGACAAGGGCAGGAAATGATGATGAAGAAGCAAAGTTTGAGGAATAGAAAATATGTCTTACTGATATTATAGTTGCAAAAGTCTGGACTTATGTTTGTAACTGAAATAATATTTGAAAACTGGATCGGTTTAGATTCGAAAAGCATAAAATGTGAAACCTCTACCTATCACTTTTTTTAAACCCTACCTTCTTTCACAAACACAACAAAAGCCTTTTTTTGGTCCAGGTTTGTTACATAAACATTGGCTAAAAGACGGAAAATAAAGGTGGACAATAAGAAAATTCACGTTTTAAATTAAAAGAAAATGCAGTCTGAACCACTTTCAAAGCTTTTTATAATATTACTAGCTTTTGCCCGCGGCTTCGCTCGCGTTAAATTCGGGGTAACACAGTTCCTCTTGCGCCTTATTGATTTGTAATAGCAACGCTAAGTTTTCCCTTTTCTTCCCTCTTTCTCCCTCACATCCCACTTTTTTAAAATAAAAGTTAGCCTATGTCCGTCTCCTGGTTCCCAACTATCTCTGTACCAAAATTCATTAAAATCGGTGTAGCCATTAAAGCGTGAAGAGGTAACAAACAAACAAACAAACAAACAAACAAACTCACTTTCGCTTTTATAATATTAGTAAGGATAAGGACTAGCACGCCCTCGACTTTTATCCTTTAGAATTTTTAATGTGAAGTTTCTTGTTAAACCCTTTAATTTTCTACTTTTTACTCAACGTTGATATTGCTAAAACACGTTTTGACTTTAGTTTGAATGAACACCGTTACGTTTTAAACAGGTTTTGGAATAAAAAGTCGTCTTAGAATGTTAGTTTTACCTACCTATTATAGTTATACAGTGTAGACAACCAAAAAAATAAGTCACGCCAAAACACTAACTTTCCGTTCTTCCGCACCGCAGTAGGTCGGTTGAAAATCTGTAAAGAATGTAAAAGCTGGGAAGACAAATTCTTTCGGAAAAATTCGTGACTTATCTGTCACTTTCACATCATTGCACCGAATAGCCCTAGCTCTGCGATTGATTTTCCACTTGGCTAGAGCGAAAACTAAAAAAAGTAAAACTTCATAATATTTCCGCGGCCATATTGGTTATGTAAACGATATCGAAATGCAAACACAATTTGATTACAGAAAGCGTTCTTTTTAATGTAAGTCTAGAACATTTTTAAAATAAAATCCAGCATTGAATTCATAGCTTGAGTAAAAGCCTTTTACATACATCTAGCACAAAGGGTAATTTTAAAGTTTCTAATCAACCAACGAATCACACAAAACTATGCCATATTTTTCATTTGTCTAGAAAATGTTTTTCTGAAAATGGTCATTCCCTATACACATAATTATATTAAGACGTACATTTTATGTAAATCTGTATTATGTACACGTATATTGTAATGTTAATGTATTCGCGATAGAATCGAATTTTCCCTTTTCCGTTAAAATTCGTTTCATGAATAAAGCTGCGTGTCCCGCGGGACAGTCATCGGATTCGACTTCTAAATTGGATCGGAGTTTTCTTAGTAGCGATACTTCACCGACTCGCCGACTCGCCGCGCCGTCCGCCTCGAATGCTTCGATACAAAGTGAGTGGCGTGACACGCATCGCTTGCCGCGTCTCTACTCATATTACTCGAATAAAAGTGAATAGCCACAAACACTCTGTATGGCTGAGTCGTCTGTGCGACAACCGTGAATTTCGCCTGATTGGTACATCCAATATTTTGAGGACAAAGTGGATATGTTCATTATAAGTGATGTCCTTTTAGAAACGATTGTTTTTTTTTTCGTAGCCACTGCCATTTTATTTCACTATAGCTAGTAGTGTTTAGTTTTCTATATGTTCTTGGTTTATCGCGACACAGTTATGTGTAACGTGTATTCGTAAATACCAGCAATTCGAGATATGTCGCAGCGACATGCAGTTGTGTCATTACCAAAGCCGTTGTTGCAATTTAATAACTGCGCCATTTTGAAGTCCCCGACTGTGGAGCTATCGCATAGTTATCAACTATTTTGGAAGCGTGTTAAGCGAGATGGGACATAACTATGTATCATATATATGAGATGTACTCACACTACGCGAAGTAGGTCGCTGCTCAAGTTTTAATTAAACTAAACACTTGTTGTGAGAGGTCTGCAGGTATTATCGCGAGCCAGAAAGTTATACGTCTTTTAAGGAAGTAAATCTAATAGGGAAGGAAGATTTCTTTCTTTGTTTACTTACCCTCCTGTTATCAACCTTTTGTTATTTTTCTGTGAAGCTCTGCCTTTATACGTAACTTGAAGATTTTGGTTAAAGAAATGAAGCTTTCCATGGAGTCCTTTTGTCCGTTTAAGTTAGTTAATTAAATGGCAAAGTAATTTCTGTCTTGTTTTGATATATTGTGTCCTAGTGGTTGTTAGTAATACGGGTCGTCAGTTAACAATAAATAGGTGAGCGTCTTTTTTTTTAATTTGCTACTGTTTCGATGTTGGGTAGTATTCTTCTACGGGATTGTATGACCAGGTCTGTCGCTGACAGGCATGGTGGTGAACAAAAATGAGTGAATCCCATACATAGCAGCATATTTGTGAAGTTGAAATCCTTTATGAATGCTATGAATAATGTCCTGGAGCTACGCAGCTTAGCGCGAGGTGCGAAGTACTCAAAAAACCGTCCGCCCGCACGTTGTGCCTCGTGTGTCCGTGCATAACGAATCGAACGCGAAATTCTTTTTTTTACTTGTTTTTAATATAGGTGTGTGTTTGACACCTGATGATGGATCGACCTCTTTTCTCTCTCAATAGATTAATAAAGCCTTAACCTCTTTCGTAACTGCAAGTATGAAGAATCACTTAGAATTAACGAATATCAGAAAATATGATGGTTTCTGATTCTGTATTCTTATGGTCCCACTGTGCCTGATCTCATGAAAGTAACAAAATCCGTTATTAACTTCATTCGTTTCATTTATTATTAAACCTATATAAGCTCACATAAATTATGAAATTACAATCCCACAAAATTCAGCTGAACACGACCAATATTTGTTCAGTCGTGCCTTCCACGATATTACAGACCCATAAGGAAGTTCAGCTTAAACAATATACAAAACTTTTGCTAATAGGGAGTCCCAATAATAACAGTAAAAGGTCTCGTAGCTTATCTAGATGGCATATTTGGAGGATATCCAAGCCATTTAGCACAACGCGACAGAAATACCACTTTAGACCCAAAAGCAAATGACGTGAAAACATAGATATTTATGTCCGTCCGTCCGTAGATTACTGTGAACTCACTGGTCTGGTAAGCGCTGCGCTTTAAAAGAAAATCTTTAAACTAGTAGAGTATTTTTTCAGATTGAAACTGGTCTTCACTTTATTGGCTTAGGGATAGAATGGCTTTGGACTGCAAGCACTTCTCAGTGAAGTCTTCTTATGGCCAGGGATTTGTACCGTGTCCGACAAATAGCTACTGGCTTGCTCCTATCACATTGGGATCTAATACCACATTATTCATGATGCCAGTCTTCTAGGCACGTTTCCGCATGACAGCCATGTAGACGATATACTTTTACGACTAAGCGTCCTGTTGTTTATCTAATGAGTTTATATTAACTTAGTGAGTTTATTTTATTCAAATAAGTTTAAATAGGGAAGTTTCCAAAGTGACACGTTTTTTTAAAATAAAATTTTAATTTAAAATTGTAAATTTCGAGTTGCTGTATTTTTACGCAACAAATGACATCACACGTAACTTTAATGAGCTATATGTTAATCATTTTTGGTAAAATAATACGTGTCCCTTATTTTTGAATAACCTAAAAGACGGACTAAATAGAATGTAATTTCTTTGACCCTGGAAACAAACCCCATTATTCTATTGCATACCGTATTCGTAATAAAAGACGATGAAATAATATATCAAGAAGCGATGTACGCACCGTAAACACTGTTAAGGACATCATGACGACTCTAGACACCGGGCTATCACAAATATTGTACGAAAGTATCTGTGTCAGTGTCTCATGTCCGCAGCTAATCCGAATTTTTTCATTAACGTTTTAGCCAACTTTGTATAACTCTACGGTACTGAATGCGGTAGTAATAAAACTGACCAAAAAACGTTCTTTATAACGAAATCTTTTTCAGCAGAAAATATTATACTTTCAAACCGTCAGATGTTTATACCGTATGACAAGGGCGCCGGCGACGCAGCCTCCCCAGGGGTTGATTAGTTGTTGGGGGTGTTCCACCTGACGAGATTAGCATACTGAAATTATACGAAAAAGCCTATTGCTTTAACATGAAATTTTGGTAATAAAGTTAAGAGTATATTGCACGTTACATGCTGTATGAAAAGGCAATTTGTGTTGTGATTGAAACAGTTTTTTTTTGTGAAATAAAGAGAATATCGTCGAGAATAGAAGAAGATAATATAAGGAACTCGTGGCTAAATAATAACAGCCACATGGGTCAATCTATTTTAGTTTCTCTATGACGACACGGTTGGCGCAGTGGTTGAGCGATCGACTGCTGCGCTGCGTGTCGCGGGTCCGATCCCCGCACGAAACAAATATTTGTATGACCTTCAGGTCCGGTTCCGGGTCTGGCTGTTTGTGTATGTGAGTTTAAATGTTTGTAAACGCACCCACGATACAGGAGAAATTCCTAGTAGGGGGCAACGTTTTAAAAAAAAAACTTCTGGTTTTAGCCGCTCTTGCCTGGGTTGATCCATGGGTGGGTGACCACCGACATGCCGCGTTTCCGTTTTCTTCGTGCTTCGAAAATCACGTTAAGTCGTTGGTCCCGGCTGTCAATTGTAGATCTTTAACAGTCGGCACAGGTAATCAGTAGCCTGAAAATCCGTCAACCAGCCTTGCTAATAGGTACCTAGTACCAACTGGGTTGTGAAGGTCAGATAGGAAGTCGCTCCATGTCAAAACCTGTTATTCAACTGCATCTGCAGACTGGAAGCCGACCTCAACATAGTTGGGAAAAGGCTAGGCGTACTACGTAAGCTATCACTTACTCGTAGCTTTATAGCCATGTTAATTCTAAACCATTCTTCATAAGAGATTTTCCGTATTTTAGTTTCTCTTAATCAGTGTGAACTTTGTATACTAGCATATTACACCGTTTTAGTTTGGTCGATAAATTAGTTTGATGTGCGTCTTGATTGCCTTTGAACTATACGCGTAGAGCGTTATACTGTATAACGCTCTTATCCTCCGCGCCCACTTGCCCGACCGACCCGGCCGACCCTGCGACTGTTCCATTCAATAGCCGCCTAGCAACTCCCAAATTGGCCAAGTGCAGACGAACGACTGTTGGTTTGGTTTGTGAGGCTACTGTGGGTGCCAGCAGCCCAACCCGAGTAAACTATCGGCCAATAGAAAGTCTGCAGGCTGAGGGGGCTCAAGAGAAAATTCAAGTCGTTTGACTTGACTTATCTATACACATATCTACACATGAACGAATGCAAACATAATTTGTACTCGTACGAGTACGATTAGATTGCTCAGCTACATAATTTGACTTGCCTCGTTACCTGGGATCAAAGGGGTCGGTCATCCTTGTAGGTAAGCTACACAACATTTAATATTCCATATATACTTACATAGGCATACACATAATAATTACAAATAAAATCATTGTTAGATAATCACCAATTATTTGCTTTAAAGTGGTGATTACCTGAATGGGAGAAGCATAAGAAGGATGGAGAAACCAATATGTCCAGCAGTGGATGTCTTACGGCTGATATAATGATTTTCATGCTGGAGTGGTCTTTGTAGCCATGTTCTTGATTTTTTTGGGCACAACTGTCTGATGCTGATTTCTGATGCTGATTCCTCGGGAGCCTGACCACAGGATTGGTTGCAACGAATATTTGTTTGGGGCGAATGGCGAAACAAATGTATTGAATTATACTTATCATGTCACGCTTAGCAGCGAGCGGCGACGACCAGTGGCGTGATCTAGCTGTCACGCCCTGTTCACACCACTCGCGTAATCATGTTCGTCACTTGTTTCCGATGTCGCGTGGCGGTTACCAGTAGCATTCTGTTAGCAACTGCTTTCTTTTCTCCACAATTGCTGTGTCCATACCACCTGTAGCTCATAGGCTAGTGGAAGCTACCGCTACCTCAAACAAAATGCGACATTTTACATCTCGAATGAAACTTACCACCGTGACACTTTGGGTTTCGAAGTTTTTGTTTCGGAATTTTGGTTTGACAACCGTAAATTGTTGATTAACCATGATCTGTGTCTCTGTGGACACAACACCTGTCTCAGCAAAACTATCGATTGATAAATAATCCAGCTTCAATTTCTGCTACGTTTATCGTTTTGTCTTACAAAAAACTAAGATGTCTATAACCTTCCCTATTGTTACCTATCCTCTTAAAAACATCAAAATCAAAAGTCATTTATTTAAATCAGCACTGAGCATCTGATCGTCAACATAACAAGAGAAAGTATCCCAAAACGCGCTTCGCCACTTCCTATAATTTAAGCCGGGAAGAAGAATTATTGGTGGAACAAACTCTCCAGCAACACAGCTGTCCGGAAGGTTAGAAGAACAAGATTTTTACAATATATTTTTTTACAAGGTAAGCTACGCAAGCAATGACATCTGAGGGATCATGAGTTCATGACGAACTTGCTGCCGGTTTCTGGGGCATTTTTTTTCATTCTTGATTTTATTTAGGGCCTTTAATCCAAATATGTCAGCCCCATCGTACCTTATTACTAACTATTTTACATATTTATCTATGTATGAACTAAAATAAACAACACGATAAAATACACAAATATTTTCATCAATATTGACGACACGGTTGGCGCAGTGGCTGAGCAATCGACTACATTCCCGCACGGAACAAATATGGCAGATATCTTGTATGGCCTACAGATAGTTGTTCCGGGTCTGGCTGTTTGTGTATGTGAGTTTAAATTTTTGTAAAAGCACCCACGATACATGAGACATTCCTAGTGCAGGGGAACGTTTAAAAAGAATAAAGATGGGATGAATCACTGGTAAGTGACCGCCATTAAACGTACTTTATTTATGTATTTTCTGGCCGCCTCTGATTTCGGTTTTGATAAAAATGTTTTGAACCAGACCCACATCAAATCTATTTAATTTAAGTGCGCTCAGCAACGAGAGGCGTCTATCTTAAATAAATAATTATATTCAAGTATTGACTTGTATATAATTATTTAGAGACGAGTATTGGCTCAAGGTCGCTAGTTAACCCCATGACATTAAATAAAAAAAGTAATATATAAAATAAAATGACGAAGACATGTAACATAGCAGCAAGCTAATTTGGAGAAAGAACATAAAAATCGTCTTGAATTCAACACAGCGACCAACTATTCTTATCGTCTCTAAACAGTCGTTAATGAAATAGTATTTAAAAAGTTGGCTTGTTATAAAACGTTATACCAAGCCCTAAAAATGAATTAATTATAACCTTATGAAGCGTGGAATCCCAGCACGGAGTTTATTTCTAATGTCAATGTAGTGAACATCACTGTTTTTACTATATAGATGGATGTTTTGCCCAGTATATAAAATGTTGGCTAAGGTGAATTGAGGAGCCAACGAAAACACTGTCAAAAAAACTCGGTCACCCAGCTGGTAAATTGCACGAACCGCTCGTTTCTGTAGAACAAATATATTTTGCATATGAGTCGCTTTGCCCCATAGCAGAATACCGTAGGACATGAAACCATAAGCACCATTATAGATGATAGATGGGCCTTTAACTAGCACTACTTTAACTTTTTAAAGTTTTACGAATTCATACTCACGCATGAGATGTTTATAGCTTCCGGGGTTAACGGAACAGCAACCAAACCGAACTTAGAAGATTATCCCGGTAAACCACCCGTACAAAGTTCCAAAATCGAACCATTCAAATATGTATTCCCAAGGTCACTTTTGTCCTAGTACTTAGGAACTTACATAACCCGGGCACAACTTCCTAAACGGCGCCTTGATATCATGATTGGTATAAGTTATCGGAATCTCGGATCCCCGTAGGCTGCGAACTCGACGGGTCTCGGGGACGGCCAACTTCGCTGTATGATCCGCCATACTTCAGATATTCGAATACTTGTTAAGTATTCAGGAGGTAATCCGTGTAACCTCATTTTATAAACGCTGTTCTCTGTACGTGATCGTCTAATAGCGCAAATTTAGTAGTCTTGATGGTTGAGTTATGGGGAATGTTAGTTGGGAAATTGCATAAGCAGTTTGCTTTTGTGTTTGAAGACAAACATGCAATAGAAAGTTTCATTTCAAACTGAAAGTTGCAAGTAGCGTGCATGAAAGTTTAGTTTTCATCTTGGGATTTAACCTAAAAGGTTATTTATAGCTCATGTGCATTGAAATTCTACGTTTAATGGACGGGTGGGGAAATCGCTAGGGATGGCATAGGCTTTTTATAACTGTTAGAAGAGTGAGTACAGGGTTTTCAAAGCCTACGGTAAGTGTCTGTCAAATGTGCCCGCAATCAAGCTGAACATTACTGAACTAAAGCGTGTACAACAGTTCAAATGCCCCTGACATATTATGTTACTGAGGGCCTTGACGACCAAGTTGACATTGAAAGGGAACGTAGGGCATTTTTGGTCAGAAGTAATATGCTGGCCTGCAGGTATGCACGTTGTAGCGATTGAGTTAAAATAAAAATGTTTAGAGCCTACTGTCAGACTTTCTACACGTGCAACCTGTGGTTCAAGTATACGCAGAGGTCGCTCAATGCTCTGCGTGTCCAATAAATCCATACAATAATGGATTTAGGATGTTGTTAGGGCTGCCCCGCTTTTGTAGTGCCTCTGGTATGTTTGCGGAGGCCAGGATAGATGGCTTCCATGCCATAGTGCGCAAGCGGCTCTCATCGTTGTTAGACAGAGTCGGGGTAGCACTAACAGCATCCTTCAGGTCATTGCAGACAAGCAGGATTCCAATAAGAATAAGAATAATTTATTGTTCCAAGAAAATACAGTTTTTACATTGAATCCTGAAACTCACACTAGGATTCCCTGTGTCGTGAGTTCCAGGCTCCTTCGCTCCGTTTACAATTTTAAGTAATGTGTGTCTTAGAACTAGGAATATAAAATAAAAAATTAAAGTAACAAAATCAAACGATTACCCAATTTTGTTTTTTTTTTTTATTATTTTTGATTGTGTTTTGAGTGGGCTTGTGTGTGGGCTTGTGTGTGGGTGGAGTTTGTGATATATGTTTATAAGAAAAAATATTCTTGCTCATGTAGGATATTATAAGTTTTGAGATTATAAATTTTATTATATTTTTATAATAATAATTGGGAAAATAATAATAGGGAATGGACACATGGTCTGAAATAAAGATTTATTATTATTAAATTCCACCTGGTATAATCAAGTCTGAGCAATATATTTATATTTGCAATATACTTATATATATTGAGTCTGAGAAATATTGACATGTTGGTCAACATGTCAATATTTCTTTAGAATGCTCAGACTTGGACATACACTTTTGCAGTCTTTTATTTTCTCGTACAACGAAAACAGCTGAAGCGATTTTGATAAATGATGTAACATTGAATTCGTATCAGTGTCGCAAGTATCATTGCATTTATATCAATGTGGACGTCACTGGGGAAAACTGAAGCCAGAACATTTTCTATAAATATATGCATGAGGAAACACTTGTGAAAATACTTTGAATGACTTTAAAATGTAAAGCGTGTAGTTTGTTGCTCTAATATGCAAGTATACGAAGCAGTAACTTACCAAAGTATACCTATAACTAATAACCACATTTATTAATACAAGTACAATAATAAATAAGATATGAATAAGTAATAAAAAGGAGATATTAAATTCCGTGCTAATAAAGAGGATATTACTTCGAGAAATTCATTAAACACCAAGACGCATTCTTTAAATTATGTAAGGTAACTTTTTCGTTGATCCCGGAAATGAATTGAATACCTTCGGGTCGCGGGCGTGCTCCAATTATTTGGTTCTGTTTTACAATTTATCATTTTCGCTATAAATTTCCTGTTTCTCGTCATAAATATTACAAAATAATGCCAGAATTAAAATCTACAGTAGTCGCCTGTATTCTCAAGCATAACTTAATGGATCTCGATACTGCCGAACATAGTTAAAAGGTCTTACGAACAACAATCCAATTAGTGAGACAATTATTCAGGAAATAGATACATAAATAAATTACAAACTATGTCGATTTAAATACGTTTAATTTTCAAGAACTGTTTTCTCTTAACAGATTTTAAGAACAAACACATGTGTCAAAACGCGGAACATAGAAGCAAAATTCTTTGGATACAATAGCATCGAAAACATGGTGACACAATGCAAAAACACAATGTTCTGTTTGTAGAGATTCTGATCTAAGTATGTTAAACAAAAAAGTAATACCATTTCCTCTATGAAGTTGAGTTACGTTGGATTGAACTTTAGCGTACCTAAGCACACAAAGCTCTAGCAGCTCGTATTTAGCTTGTTAACTAGCCATCAGGATCCTGAACTAAACTGTATCGATCAAAAGCGCCTTACTGGGGCAAGACTCTAACATAACCAATCTACAGAACTGCCACGAAACCTGAATACCGCGTACAACTATAGAAAGCAATTACAACTTACTGCGCATGATGTAGTACAGTAGCACACACAAGACTGAAATTACTCCAACCAAAGCGAAATTATACATCTTACTAATACTCTCAAACTTCCATTATCTACACTAATTAAGTAACTACTTACAATAAAGCAATCAACTTTTTACAAAACGCTTCTAGAGAGCTCTTGCTTTCGAACAAATTAACATCCGTCTAATTTATACAATAAGAGAGTTCCAAAAGTTAATTTAATTAACGAACAAATAAATGCTAAACATTTACTTACATGGCGATAGCAAACTTTTCCTTGTTCAAAGATATCATTATGTATAATTAGTTAAAAGCCCGTCGCATCTGAATTTTAATAAGAAACTTTTGAACTGTCGTAGTTGTTATAACTTCATCGTATGCCGTTAAATAGTTCTTTCTCATTTTTCAAAGGAAGTTATTAAACAAGTTCAGATAGCGAACTTAATCTAAAGTGTTCTCATTGGTTATGAAACTTGGGACCTACTTTAAGTAAACTTAAAAGTCTAAAAGAACTTCATGAGTACGTCCCCTGAGGCCTCCGAGGTTGAGTTCCTGTGTAACATAAGTCATAAGTGTAAAAGGTGAGGTGGTGGGAACAATTCTTACATTTTGGAACTCCAAAGTGAAAAGCTTCTAAATTGTTCTTTTAAAGGTCATACACCCGTCATCCTTTTTTTGCTGATGGGAAATCATTAAATTACTTCCCCGCTCTGAGCGGAGCAAGGCGGACTGTCAGACTTTTACCGTCTAAACCTTTATGTTCCGGGGCCGCAGTTTCTCTTCAGAACAATGACAATGACCCGCAACAATGACAGGCAGTGACCCTGGCAGGCTATCATATACCGTCACTAAACGGACGGACGGCGAGCTACGCCCGTCATCCTTTTTTTTTGTGGGGTGGGAAAACACCAAATAACTTCCCCCGCTCTGGGCGGAGCGGAGGGGAGAGTCAGACTTGTACTGACTAAAACCCACCCATGTTCCTTCTATTGCCCTTTACGTTCCGGGGCCGCGGTATCTCTTTCGAACAACCCGCAACCCCGGCAGGCGGAGGCCCTGGCAGGCCCCTCTGCTTTGCTGACATCTCTTTGAGGTGCGCGTGAAACATTAACGCGCCGTCGACACGGCCTGTCGTCAATTGACGGACGGACGGTGAGCTACCCATTGCTCACCATCCACAGGCCCGCATCTACGGTGGCCGGGAGTCGGCTCGCGGCGCCCGACGTCCGGGGCGTCTCCCGCGGCGGGTTGGTTTAACGTTCTCTCCCTTAAACGCCCGGCCACCTCCTTCGCTGGCATGACTGCTTCGCAGAAGGAAGTGACCGCTTCCCATTCCCTCTCGCTCCGGACCATGGACTGAACCAAGGCCGGACGCGAGAGATCGCCTCCGCCGATCGCCTCTACGAGGGCACGGCGGTGCTCCGCCCAAGTTGGGCAGACCGCCACTGTGTGCTCCATCCACCGTGTCCTCCGGGCGATCGTCAAAGTTTTTTTTTTAGAAAGAGCGAATAGAAAGGAAAACTTAGCATTGCTATTAAAATAAATAAGGCACAAGGCCAAAAACTACAGGTAGCAGGTACCTGTCAATCAGGAAAGGGGAACTGTGTTACCCTGAATTTAACGCGAGCGAAGCCGCTGGCAATAGCTAGTTATATGTATAATCGAAAGAGTATTCTCCCAAAAGTACACTACATCCTCTTATTAGTTTTTTTTTTTTCATTTTTAATAAAACTGCCCCACACTAGGATTTTCTCCTGTATCGTTGGTGCGTTTACAAACATTTAGGAAAAAAGTGGGGTAGATAGGGTAGGCTGTCATTCTGTCTAGAAAGCCTAAAGCCGACAACTTCCAGAAATAAAATTATTTTCCGTGTATTTGGTGTTCTTGTTTTGGTTGTCGGTTTTTTTTGTTTGATGTTGTCTCAGTGTATCAATGACGAAAACTTCAAACTTGTTTAGCCCAAAACTCAGCCACGCATACTCCGCTGACAGATGCAGTACATAGATCATCAAGTGCGCAGGTGATCGGGCATGCGGTGCTAGATGGAAGGTGGGTCATTATCTGTAGGGAGACGCCGCATAGACTCTTGAAATCTGAGCAGTCCATGATCTGTAAAGATTGTCTTTGCGACGACCGACTAGGGTAATTATGATACACGCCAGTAATACAAACATAAATACGCGAGCTTACTTATATTTCGAAACTTTATTTCGTTTCTACATAATACCAATATTAACACGTCTTCAACAGATTCCGGAGACCAAATCGTCTTCCAAAGACATTTTATATATTCTACCCGTATTTAAGTCTGTTTCATAATAAACTGTAAATTGCTGTGGAAAGAACTACGAGAAGAATAAGTTCCATGTAAAAAAGAAATTGAATTACTATGGCGCTTATAAATGATGGATAAGCAATATCCAGAATGCGGAGTTCATTTTATGATGATCCTAGGTATAAAAAAATGCGCTTCGCTTACTTGATAAAGAATAAAAGCGATAGGTGTATTAATACTGAAGTAGTTCGGAATACCTTCCTGACTGGTTTTTGAATAAGGAATCATAATTTGACAGTACAAACGGTGCAGTTCAATGCAAGTATACTTTATCACACTAATATGTATGAAGGCGAAAGATTGAATGGGTGTATGTTTTTAACGCCATTATGCTCAAACTGATTTGGATAAAATTTGGTATGCAGATAGCTTATACCCTGGATTAACACATAGACTGTACATCCCGGCCTACGCAGATGAAACGGGCGCAGATAGTTTTTCATAGCATGCAATTTTACTCGGTAAACATGAAAAGGAAAACAAATATTTTTCACATAAATGCCAAATGCTGAACATAGTCTCGGGTGGAAACCGAACCCGAGACTATGTTCAGCAACGTCCGATGAAAGAATTTAAAAGCTATTCTCTAGAGGCTTTTTGATTAACAACCCTGGGTTTTTTTATATTTAAAGAGCTTTGTCAGACATGACTATGTCGCTTTATTGGAACATAAATACATGTATACAAAGGACATCAATACATTACACATCTTATTTGTATCACTATGCTTGTGACCGTCGTCGTCGCAAGCCAATTTCAACAATTATATAAAGCAGTTTAGCGTTTTCGGACAGAGGATATGCCAAACTATTACAAGATCCCACATCTTTCAAATTTATTCCTCCAAATGACCCACCGCATCTTATGTCCGCATTCCGGTCACATTCCATCACAATATGAAAGACGTCTTCTACTATTCCACACTCTTAACATAGGGGGGAAAGGACCTTCTTCATTAAAAAAGATTTACAAATTGATTAAGTAGGATGTGACTGGATCGAAGTCTATGATGAAATTAAAAATATTTGTGGGTATTTGTTCAAAAGACATAAATGTATAAAACACTTAAACATTTCCAATTTGTACGAGCATAATGTCATGTCGTTTTAATCTGCTGAAGGCTAGCTAAACCACTTCGAACTAAGCAGTCCACTACGGATATCGCGAACATCCCTAATTTGTTTAATAAGGCATCAAAACAGCGCGTAGTTTCATGCGTGGTGGCTTTGTCCGGTATATTGGGCCTTAATGTTTCCTCGTTAACATCGCATTAAGCCATGAAACACAGCCCTCATTACGATGAAAGCTACCGATCTTTGTTCCCTGGCATTCATTACCCACCGTTGTCTAAAACTGCTCACTTTTATTCATCTCTACCAGTATTCCGATACACCCTTTTATAAATTCCCTTTGACTAATTCTGAACTCATTCATGGGCGTAATTTACAGTGAAATGCTTTTCATTCCATTGGAGTAATTAGAATGTATGTTTTTCCTCTCATATTATTTTATTCATGGCTTTCGCTAATTTGATTTATTTCTTTCACATGCTTTGATATGAACTTATTCCTGTAGGAGTCATTAGATTCTGTGTTTATTTTTTGTGTTGTTGAATGATAACCACATTCTATTTGAAACGAATTTAAAAAAGAGGGAGGTTTTCAATTCGACTGTCTTTTTTATATTTTTTGCATGCATGTTACTCGATTTCTCCGTCGATTATGCCGATTTTCATCTATCTTTCTATGGAAAGGGTAATATAGCCTTGAGGTGGTCCCATATCAATTTTATTTATATTGCTTAGGTAGTTAATGAGTTATTTTCTGTAATACATATTTTTCTTCTATTGTCTGTGGCTGATAAGATGTATTTTTAGTAGCAATAGAAAATGTATATGTCACCGGAAAATAACAAGATCCGTAAGTTTATCAATTTACAAGGAAGTTTATAAACTTTCGTAAGATTCTAAACGGGAGATAAATTGTAATATTTTACGTCCACATTTTCGTGCACCAAATATTCCTTCCTGTATGAAAAAAAAAATGCGTAGGTTAGGTTAGGTTAAAACTGTGACACCCCAGCCAGAAGTGACGAGAAGGAACACCGTGTGGTTTTAGTCAGTAGGAGTCTGACAGACCCCTCCGCAAAGGCGGAGGACATCCATTGAGGATTTCCACACGCAAATAAAAAAAAAAAAAAAAAAAAAAAATAAAAAAAAAATAAAAAAAAAAAAAAAAGGTTAAAACTGTGACCCCCTGTAACGACGTAAAATATTACAATTTATCTCCCGTTTAGAATCTTACGAAAGTTTATAAACTTCCTAGTAAATTGATAAACTTACGGATCTTGTTATTTTCCGGTGACATATACACGATAATAATTTGTGTGAGATACCACACAATTTATTTTCATATATATACATCGATCGTACCATAAATAAAAAAGGCTAAAACTAAAAACTTTTTGGAATAAAACCGATGAAACAAATTAAACTGACCGACATCCACTTTAAACCGAATTCAAAAAAGAAGGCCGTTCGATCGTTTTTTTTGCAAACGTTTTTGTAGTAGTTGGCCTACTTGTTAGCTGCGTTAAATTAACACTCATTTTTGAAATGTCTCTACAAGAAAACAATACTTATGAAAGAGTAATTATTTATTTAATTCATTCAACAATTTTAACAGACAGAGCACTTATGTAAATGTTTATTTATCTAATAGCCCTGTTTATACAAATCCGCTGCGTTCGATTGTTTAATCCGGCGCCGCCGCATTCATCATCCTGAAACAATAAAAAAATATTTTGTTTAAGGAGTCAACGCGGTGTTATTTTAAGACTTGACCTACATAAACATAATTTTCTAATGTGAATAGGCTACTGAAAACCTGATTTTTAGGCGATTTTCAGTGTACACAGCTTTCGTCCGCGTGGTTGGGCGGAGACGGCAAACATTTTATATGCGGTGTCTCGCGCGGAGCTGCAGTAAGGGCTGCTCGTCCGCGATGTTGGCGGTGTATGTGTGTTAGTTAGGCATCAATGGTTTTCATTCAAGCCAATGCAACGTGAGATCCGCTTCATCGCAAGACTGCGCGGACGAGCGGCGTCAGTTGATAACCGCCTTAGTAGGAAATTATGGTATATAACTGACATTTAGGTACCTGTGGTTTCTCAAATTCCCGTACAGGGCGCCTCTCAAGTTTCAGCTCCTGTCTTGACTAGATTAGCCTGCAAAACGTAAAAACATCCATATTTCAAAAATCACATTCACGGCGTTATTCAATTATTTAAAAGCATTAGGCATTCGAGGAATCCTATTCAGAGCGAGAAATCGCTTCGATCATTTCTTTTTATTAAATGCAACTTCAATTCTGGTTATTCCAATTACTTCTATGAAAAACTCTACGATCTGACAAATCAAATTCATTCCTACGAAGATTTTTGAATGAAAAACGTCTAATGAATTTTAAAATATTTTCAATCATTGTGGGTGTAACAGTATCTAATCATGATATCGACCATCACCTGATTTATTTTTTGTAATTTGTCGCAGGTTGGACATAGCCAATCTCCGTCGGGTGGTGAGGTGATGCCTACACAGGAGAAGTGATACCACTGCAGATGACAGCTGGGCCCGTCGCACCCTATCATCGGGGCATCAGCGATGTACTTCCCGCAAGAACAAAATTCAGTCTCCCGCTCCGAATAATAGGGAGAGTCTTCCGAATTCAAATCGTTGTCTTCAAAGATTTCGTTATTTATCGGCAGAACATGGCACACGTGAGCGGCGTATCGCCACCGCTTCAGGTCACACTGTTTACACCAAATACTCTCGGTACCATGACGCCAATATAGATGTTCTAACAAACGTTTGTAGTCAAAGTAGAGCATGAAACACCGGCCGCACGAGAACATAGATTTAGATTTTACAGGAGAACTTTTGGAGGTTCTCATTTTGTAACTTCAAGTTTATGGCGAAAGTTTAATAATCCGAAACCAGGAACAACCTGCTGGACAAAGTAACGAACGTGATACTAAAAACAAGACATGCACAAACGATCGTAACACTAACAACACTGTAGTCAGAATGATCAAACGATTTAAAGCTCTTTAATTTTATACGTGTCACATAATATCAGAGAGAGGGGGTGCAATTAAAGCACCCTCATTATTAGTAAGTGGCTAAATGAGCGACGTTATCGATGAAGTATAATAAGAGCTAATTAGTTAAGGTTTAATTAGTTCGAATTACACAGGCCGCCAGGATAAATGCTAATACTTGCCAATTAGTAACTTTATTTTCCGGGAAACTTCAGAAAATTATAAATAGCCTGCCTTCAAAATTAGTATTATGTTGTTTCTCAAAACACAAAAGAAGTGGTATAAATATGTAAAATACGAAGAAGAAGGAATTAATCTTTTTAGTGATATTTTCAAGGCAAATAGCAAACAGGACTTAAACATGATAAATTTTCGAAATGAGAGTGACCAAATTAAATTTATTTAGGACGAATACGATGGCCCTGCTACGCTTGTAACAGTTGACCTTTTACAGGTTTCTTAATTGAAAGTAGCTGTTCTCTATAGAGTCGTCCTGGTTATCATTTTAAAAATAAAGGACACAAAGAATCAGATATAAGGGTTAGCGGTCACTACTAGCGGTATTAACGCTTACCGCAGAACTACATATGAGTTGAAAACAAATCAGTTTAAAAAAAAATGTTCACGCCTGGGTTGACAAAGGGTTTATTTATTTATTACATTCGGGAAAACAAACTACATATGAGTTGAAAACAAATCAGTTTGAAAAAATACATTAGTTCACGCTTGGATTGACAAGGGGTTTATTTATTATTACATAATAAGTACAAACAGTGTTGTCTTAACATTAAACTTAACAAAAATACTACCCACACCTGTTTCTACAGATATATTATATGTAAAATAAAAACAAACTGTTAGCAAACTTTACTTTTAACGTTAACAGGGCTAAATGAAAGCGATTTAGAAACAAAACAACAATATTCTGTGAAAGAGGAGATAAACAAAGGTTAGAAGCATAGGTGTGCAGAAAACGCACATTTAGCCAGATATGTTAACAGTTTTATATAAAAACAACCCACATGGATTTTTTTATCGAGTTTTTTGTAATCAGCTGTTCTTATAGTTAACAATTGTTTTGTTTTAAAATCCCGTTGAAACAATTCTATGATAGAGATTCTGAATGACATCCTAAATACGTGGTAACTTCCGCCCTGTACTGGATGTAGAGATAGAATCATAAGTCTAAAATAATACTGGACCGGCATCGAACTATTACATATCTATGATTCTTAAAAGTATTTAAGACTATCCTTAAACGTGATACTTATACTTTAAAACAAAACACATACTCACGTAGATGATTCGTTAAAAATAAATCTACATTAGTGCGCCATTTTATGTTCACAATTTGGTCGCCTCGCCTTCAGTCAATAGGTGTGCACGAACCCTAAAGGCGGCACTTAGATAACAGACGGTCTTTTCAATCGAGGCGGAAGCTTCCTTGTATGTATAGCGTTCAACCCGGCTTTGTCAAAGATATGAATAAGAATAATCTATAACACTTGAATAGCTTTTCAGGTTTAAGGAAAGTATTGGCTTCGAAGAATTTTAATAAAATTATTTTGCTAGAAACTTGACTTTTCAGTTTTGTTTGATGTTTTTCAGAATCTTGGTCACGCACATTGTTGATACTTTACCAAATTAATCAATCAAAAATGTATAGTAATGTCATGTTTTTCGTTTAACATCGTGGATGACAAATAAATTACATTGTCCTACACGTTCCTGTTAGGTCAAGTCCCAAATGTCCGGTTTCTAACGCAAAATGTCCAGCTTAATTAACTGCGCTATCTTATTTTTGATCTGACAACCCTACGCGGGTCCATCAGCTGCATTTAATGGTTTCTGCTCACAATGGCCAGTGTTAACCACACCTCCATATCCCTTGATAGAACTACTTTTATAGACCTTTTGTGAACGAATGAAGCGTAGTAACCATCGCGTACTGCGCTTGGTAAACTGAGAGCTTTTTTGGGATCCGTTGCAAAATGGCGGAACCCTTATAGATTTGTCTTGGCCGTCTGTATGTATGTCTGCCCGTCCTTATTTCACAGTCATTTTACTCCGAGACTGTTGGCACACGGTTGTTTAGAGAGCACGTTTATTCTATGATACGTAACACAAAATTGATTTATCAATACGAATACGAACAACAAAAATTGCCCTCCATACAAGTGAAATTTGAATTAAAAACTACCCCTTACACGTGCGTGCCTCAAAGAGATGTCAGCAAAGCAGAGGGGCCTGCCGGGGTAGCGGGTTGTTCGAAAGAGATACCGCGGCCCCGGAACATAAAGGGCAATAGAAGTAAATAGAGTGGGTTTTAGTCAGTACAAGTCTGACACTCCCCCCCTCGCTCCGCCCAGAAAGGGGAAAGTTATTTGATGATTTCCCATCCACAAAAAAAAACACGTTACATACGTAGTTTTTTTTTTGTTTTTCGATATTGAGGTTAATTACATTTTTTTTTTTAAGAAAATGGTTGATGAGTTATTTACTTCTTAAGCCATAAAATTTGTGAAACCCTCAAATTTGTAAAACATGAAGAGCGAAGCTTCGTTAAAAATTTAAGTCGTAAAAAGAATTTGCAACGAAAATTGTTTTGAATAAGATCTAATATTAAGCTTTTGAGAAAAGGGACTTTTTCGTCTAACTATAAAAACAAAATAAACAGCTGCTGAGTGGAAATTAACCTACGAATAAACGTTAAAAATATTATCATTTAGATTGGAGATGCGGAACCGCTTGTGTGCGAGTCCGAAGCGAACTTGACTTTGATTTATTGACTTGGTTTTGATTTATTTTACTCTAAAATCATTGCACATCATTTTCATACAACCTATATTGGTAAAATGTTGTGAAAGTCCAGAGGTTAAGCGCCTCGCCACTCATGCATGAGATTGTGGGTTCAAATCCAGGCAAGTACTAATGTGACTTTTTCAATTCATATGTACTTTCTAAAAGTTTATCTAAGACATCAGGGCACGCCACAATAGTGGCGGTAAGTGCCCTCTTTGAGGAGTGGCTGGAGAGGCGCCATGGCGACCTCACCTACCGCCTGACGCAGGTACGTAGTAGACTCACCGGACACGGAAGACGGAAGACGCCACACAGTGGCGGTCTGCCCAGCGCGGGGCGGAGCACCGCCGTGCCCTCGTAGAGGCGTCCGGCCCTGGTTCAATCCATGGTCCGGAGCGAGAGGGAATGGGAAGCGGCCACTTCTTTCTGCGAAGCAGTAATGCTACCAAAGGAGGTGGCCGGGCGTTTGAGGGAGACAACCTCAAACCAACCCAGCCGCCGCGGGAGACGCCCCGGGCGCCGGGCGCCGCGAGACGACTCCCGGCCACCGTAGATGCGGGCCTGTGGACGGTGAGCAATGGGTAGCTCACCGCGGCCCCGGAACATAAAGGGCAATAGAAAGAACATGGGTGGGTTTCAGTCAGTATTAGTCTGATACTCGACAGCGGGGGGGGGGGCGCTCCGACTAGAGCAGGGGAAGTTATTTGATGATTTCCCACCCTAAAAAAAAAGAATGCCTCAACCTTACAGATGGTGTATTAATGACTTTTAAACATACCGTAACATGACGCTTGTAATGCCCGAGGCCCCGAGGGTTAGGCAGAGGTAAAAACACATTTGCATATTGCGAGTCATGAAGACTCATGTAATAAGGTGCGAACTTATTGCCATCAGCTGGAAATACGGAAATCCTAACTCCAGGCTACTACTGAGCGGAAGACGCCCAAGGCACCGGGCGCCGCGAGACGACTCCCGGCCACCGTAGATGCGGGCCTGTGGACGGTGAGCAATAGGTAGCTCACCGTCCGTCCGTCTATTGACGACAGGCCGTGTCGACGGCGCGTTCGTGTTTCACGCGCGACTCAAAGAGAGTCAGCAAAGCAGAGGGGCTTGCCAGGGCCTCCGACTGCCGGGGTTGCGGGTTGTTCGAAAGAGATACCGCGATAATTTCCCACCCGAAAAAAAAAAAAAAGGCTTCCTACTGAAAAAATCCGGATCGAAAAGGAGATTGAGCACTTATAGTCTCACTTTTTGACGCGTAAAGCCATTAGAGTTAATGTATAATTAATTATGTTATTTTTAATGTTTTTTTACCTAAATTCATTGAAATCATTTGTGGGCTTTCTATTTTAATTTTAATTAGTATGTACATATTTAATAAAATAAATACGTCATTTGTTGCCTAATAGTGAAGCGACTCCTTTTTCAATTATAATCGATCGATTAAACACTAACATAAATCATAGAACAACAAAATAATTAACATTTGCAACTAAAAAGTATTAAGAGTTGTCCTTATTATCATTCTTTAATTCTGTTACTATTTTTTTCCATTAAATACAATTTCTAGGCAAAAATAAAACAATTAAGATATAATCGATAATGTTATGATGCCCCGTAGTCTATTGTTGTGTCACAACACTATTCGGTGAAATGTCAAACAAAATCGGTGTTTTCTGTTTACCGTGTTAGCTGCCGGTTAAGCCGAGAATATTGTTTAGGATTTCTAGATCAATGTGTTTAATCAAATATCTTAAATAGTAAGTAATACTCAATTAATATGTACCAAAATAATGCAAAATATGTGCCAGTTAATAACGTTTCAAAACGAATTGTTTTGAGATGTAACATAACCTCAAAAGGTATTAAACATTTTTTTTTTCAAAAACCCCACAATATTTCATTTTGAATTTAACCTTGTTTTAAAGTATGAAACTACCCCTTTTTTGTGTCTAATTTTCACTACTATACTGTGTCAAAAGTTGCGCAACCAAGTGCCATAGTAGGCTGCGCAATCTCCTTTAATAACATGTTGCTCATCCTGGGTACCGAATCCCTGCATTAGATTCAACACGCATTCACTATTAACTTCTGAATGTGTGCTGCAAAAGCCCCATAAAGCTACTTAAATATGTGCTAACTGTACGGTAAGACACAGTAAAAATGTGGTGGAACATGTGCAGGCGTAAGGGTCATAGCCGTCGGCTCTCCGCGCTCTGACAACGTAGGTATATGTATGTAAATTCGCTTGCAAATTTTTAACTTTCTAGCGTGCTTTGTTCTACCTTCCATCAGTTTTCTTTACTTACTTCTTCGCTATGCCGCTTATGTAAAAGAAAATTTTAAATACAACCAAAGTTTTTTGTATGTTATATGTTAAGTCAACAACTATATTGTAGAAACTTCTGCATTAACAAATTTCGTTGATAAACATTTGTAATAGCCGCTTTATATAAAACAAAACCTAGTATAAAAGACAAAAGGAAAAACACGAAAATCACCGACGAGATCTCGAAGCAATATCAGTTTAGTAACGACAGGACATATCGTCGTGACTGTAAAAACAGTGCGCAAACGGCTGTCCCCAACACGCCTCGACATTTGCCTTGAATACGAATATATCTGCGTCTGACCTCATTCAATATCCTTTTTCCAAGCGAACAATTTTATCGTCTTTGTTATTTCCACCCAATGAACACTAACCCCTCGAAGGGAATGATTGTGACGTGCACACAAAATCTTTTACTTCTTAAATCTTAAATTCCGATATCCATCGGGATTTCGTTTTACTTTGAAAAGTTATAACAAAAAAAGAAAACTACATTTAATTATTAACTATTCAATTATAAGTTTATCGGAATTATTTCGAATGTGATTCTCTAAAAGTATTATGAAAGAAAAAATTCGTGACAGCCATATTTGTGCTGTTTCGATAAAAACTACAAACCTTTATAACGTAATAAATGGGAATCGAATGAACCTCAATGGTAGTAACGTGATCAGATTCGCAATATGAAAACTATGAGCAACGAATTTCTTCACAGTGAAATGCAGCCATTCAGGGACGTGACTCAATATTATCCTCTTAAGTCGATGGTTAAATTTATTCACCCCATATTTTACCAGTCCTGGAATATTCATCTATATAGTGTCAATATAGGTACATTGAAAGATTCGAAAGTGCAGTGAACGGTCACGTAGAAACGTGGAAGATATTAAACCCATATTTCGTCAGAGAGACATTCGAGAATTCATGTTATAGGCACGACAGTTCAATCGAGCCCCGTATCAATAAATTGTAACTCAATTACAGAACAGACAAGTTGAATACTGAGGAACGCCATAGGTACCTACAGGAAACAAGCATGTTATTTTAATGTTTCAAGGATCTATCCCAAGCCTGGCTCTCAAAGAAATGTCAGCAAAGCAGAGGCTAGTCAGGGCCACTACCTGCCGGGGCTGTAAATTGGATCGAAAGAAATAATAATAATAAATAATGCCTAGAGCAGAAGAAGACTTTTGATGATTTCCTTTCTTAAAAAGTGATCTATCAACAAAATTGCAGGTTTGCCCCAACACTGCGTGTACCGTATTTCACAACAACAGAACGTCGCCTGAAAGGTACCGGTCTTGAAAGTTCACACTGTGAGTATAGTTTACAGAGCTATTCGCGTCGAACAGCTAGTTAGGCAAAGTTAACAACAGTTCATGCCGACTGAATAAGAAAAAGCTGTCGCAACGTCTCCGATGCATTCAATGAAGAAAAAAACTGTTATGTTAAGTTATTTTACAGTCGACTGCTCTCTTTCGCAGTGGATGCGGCGCTCGGGCATTCTTCCGAAAGTTTTCGAGAACTTGTAGAGTTCTACACAATTCATCGACATCACTTCGCCTTACTTTGGATTAAGTTTACAAAATTTTGTGTTCGCTCGGTCGATCGTGATTTATTGTTGACTCTGCTCGCTGGACTAGCACGTCCGCTTCATAAACATGATGCTGCTTTGACAATTTTAAAAATGGCTTCGATGTTTTGAATACCTACGCGTAAACAAATGTCTCATTTCTTGTAAATGGATGATAAATATAAATCGTAGCATACAGCAATTAACTAATAGCTATAACAGTAGGTAGGTCAATCATCAAACATTGATCGAAAACAACACACATTTTATGGTTAATTAATTTCTAGAATAAATATTTTGTCCGAACCATACTGTTTGTGACCAATTAGGTGCATCATTAAAATAATCCTTATTAATAATATCGTTTCTATTTAAATTTAACCACAGTAATGTTATGCGAATTTATTGGGAAATATCTATCTATATTAATGATTATTGGAATATTTTTTGTTAAACTAATTTCCAAAGACCTGCTCACATCTGCCCCAATAACTCTGTCCCTACAAAGGTCAAATGGGAAATGTAGTCCCCCACAATGTTGCATGTAGGCGACGAAAGAAAAAAAAACTAAGAGAGATTCAGACTAGCACACCGAAGGTTCCTTACAAAACCGCAACATAAACTGTCATATCTTTTGACTGTGTAGACTTAGAGGGTTGATTTTTTTCACAGCACAAAGGGACTACAGAGTTGAGTATTTGGTTTTAATTTCAACTCGATACTTCCACGTGTTCCTGACAGACAGACGGACAACAAAGTGATCCAATAAGGGTTCCGTATTTTCCTTTTGAGGGACGGAACCCTAAAAACAACGTGGGATTAGCTTTCGTATCCCAAACCCGATATTATTCCGTAACCGTCCAATTCCGATCATAGGAGCCTGAATGGCCACTACAATGAACGGTCAATTTCAATTAGAACCAAAACTAGGTGTTGCTAATCTAAGCCTAAAGGCAATTTACCTTTCATCGGCTTTTACTTGTTATCGAGTAGACGCCATAGGAAACTGTTTAGCAGTTCGTAATCCATTGATAAAACGAAGCGATTTGCACGGAGGACGCTTTGTCAGGAATGTCTATCTACTTTTTTAAACTGATAGATGATTGCAGTAATCCATACCTACTACTTCTGTTTGCAAATTTAACATCCCCCACTCTGGTCGGAGTGAGGGGGGTGTCAGACTTTTACTGACTAAAACCCACCCATGTTTCTTCTTTTGCCTTTTATGTTCTGGGGCCGCGGTATCTCTTTCGAACAATCCGTAATCCCGGCAGAAGTAATCGATACTTAATACTATAAATACGAAAGTAGTTTCGTGTCTGTTAACCTTTTTGTAACTAAGGCTGAACGCCATACGGGTGTCAAATTTGGCTAATAGGAATCCTATGACCTGAATTAGAACATAGTATCTGGGTTTTTTATCAAATCCATGGGGTAATTTCTAACCACGACACGGGCGCATACTGGTGTGAATATAAGCTGGCAAATGATGTTGGGGCTCTTTATCTTTTGACCTGAATCCTATTATTAGTCGGCAACAGCCACCATCACCTAACTCTGGTTTCCTGTCCAGAAGAATCATTCCAAACTTTTCTCGAAACTGATATCTGAGAGTAGATAAATAGAATATTGTTTTTTATGTACACCATACAAATTACAAGAATAACAGTATACAACTTATAAATAGGGTGACACAATGGGCGGTCTTATCGCTAAATGCGATCTTTTCAAGACAACCTTTGGATGGATTTAAAGGAGGAGAAACAGTACTGTTATGTATGTATGTAGTGTGTATGAATGTATGTAGTGTGTATGTATGTATGTAGTGTGAGAGTATATTGTATACAAAGAAACAATACAATATTGTTGGCTTATTATATCTGACTTTCATGAGAGGTCTAGGCAGTGGACGTATATTGGATTAAAATTGCAGAAAACAAAGTCTTGGCTGAACGCAATCCACTGAAATAGCCTATAAAAGCCACCGACAACCTCTTTAAAATAAATGTTTATGTTAAGTATAACGAAACGTTTTTGCAATAGAGCTCTGATTTTTCTCTCAATAAATTTTATAACTATAGCTCTCCACTAGATTACCTACATTAAAAATAAATAGCTGTTTGTGTTTACTTTCAGTAAGTAGATACCTACTGTTTATAGAATTTCTGTTTTCGTTGCAATTTATTCGCAGAAGTGTACGCGCGTACGTGCGTTCACTTGAGACTAAATCTGTACACATAAAATAATATTTAACTAAGTTCTACAGAATGTGATGATTTAATCACTTTATTTTATCCTTTGACAACATAAACCACAGAAATCCACGAACTCCGCTTGCACAGTTACCATATCAAAATTTATATCTAGATATTTTAACTGCTTATCCAGCAGCCGATATTTTACTTCCATCCAAGTGCTACATAAGAAAGCTTCTTACTTCTTTATTCAAAAATATAATATAAATGAGATTAACCCGTTAGTTCTGAGGTACCGAGGCAGAGCCCCGAGCCGATGAAATCTCCGCCGCCGCCGGCGCGTAAACGGCATATAAATAACGTTTTATGACATATTAAATTCCGCTAAACGTTAAATATGCCATTCTCATGTTTGAAGTGTTCTCGACGAGAAAAATATTAATTTTCAAAGTACAGAACATACGTTTAAACGACAATTGCAAGCCTCCCCCTCGTGTGTGAAAATTCAGAGAACGCGGAACGGTCCAATCTTCATAAAAACTTTATGTTGGAAGTGATTGTTTAAATTATTAATAACCGTTACCGTAACGCGGAAAGATTAAGCAAACGTGTACTACGGTACATTAAGATTTCGCTGATGATGTTATTATACCCCAAGTGATGGGGCGAGAATATTATTTCTAAGAATCTTCTGTAAGAAACTCTACGATTATTTTTCGACTTTGCATAAAGTTTCAGTGCTTGCGAAAATAACTATGAGCGCTTTTTTTAAATCTAAATCTGTAAGTTGTTTTATTCGGTGCTCCACAAACACAAACCAAAAAACGAAATGCTTTTAGCATTCCGATAAGTCATAGCTAAAAAGTGCTGGCTTATTTTAAAACCGCGTTTCTCAGTAATATTCTTTTTTTCACATTTATTTTAATATGCGGATTACTTCGTAACAACGCGATAATACACGTGTGAATCTTCGTAACGAGGAATCCATTACCTTTGTGACTACGCCCTAAAAATCTCATTAAATTGCGATTACAGTAATACTCGTCTCATCTAGCATATGTAGACTGTATAATCTAATAGCCACTTTTCTCCCACGAGGGCTCCAAATCCCTTTTTTCGTACATCGTAAACGGAAAATTCGACATTGAATATTTTAAGTAAACCTACTCTCACGTCAAATCAAAAATCCTTAAAATGCTAGAGCTATAACAATTTTATGGCGCTGCACTTTTATTGTTATTGCCGCCTTCACGACAAATTGGTTTTGTATGAGAAATATTTATCTCCACGTTTGCAGTACTGAAGCTGTAGATATGAGAATAATTTAACGAACCCACTTAGTTGACATGCTGATCTGGTAAAAAGGGTACAACGTCGAGGGTACAAATTGTTCTTCATCCCGCTCATGTCGTTAAAATTTGTACCTTCCAGTTAAATCTTGGTACAATGGGGGAGTATTGTAAAGCCTAGCCTTACAGAGAACCCCTATCAGTAATCATCAATAGGCCGTTCACTTCAACATGAAATTCAATGTTGAGGTCGTGCTGTTTGGGTATGCGAGATTCATTCAGTCCTGTACAATAATTCAAATATACTTTTTTATGTGTAACAACAGACAAAAGTTTACCTTTATCTTACATAGTTTTGTATATAACGTAAAAACTTTCTAAACTGATCATATTGTTAAAACAGGTGTTTATTGTCAGAAGCCAGAATCGTCGATCGAAGTAAAAAGTCGGTATGTTTTTTCAGGGAACGGCTATAACTTTTAAAAGGGCTCGGCCGCAATGTTTAGAAGCGTTCAAGATAATGCCCCGGGTGATTGAAACTTTAGTAGTAGCACAGGTAGCCTACCCGTGTGCGAAATCTTCACTGGTAAAGCCGTATTTCAAGATACTCGAACACACCAGTTTTATTTTCGTCTGTGTCATCGGTATAGAGTAGATGAAAATCCGAGAAAAGCCTTCAGGGACGCCAACATTAGCATATTTATTAGTACCTATCATCCGAGCCGCGTCCGCGCCACGCCACGGATCTGTTATCAATAATGACTTACGCGGAATTACAATAAAATTTATATTGACTTATGGCCGTTATTAAAACCGCCACGAATCGACTCGTTATATGGAAATTAGAGCAAACTCAGCGGATACCTAGAAAACGCTTACAATTTAATTACTTACTTCCAAAGCGAGATGATGAATCATATATTACCATAAATAGACCGTTTTACAGCCGTAAGTCTGTTTTACGTGGGTAAAATAAACATGGTGACATACAGGGCGTTGTTGGTGTGTTCTGTTATGAAATAGGTATTAGCTCTTGCCCGCGGCTTCGCTCGCGTTAAATTCGGGGTAACACAGTTCCCCTTTCCTGATTTGCAAGTACCTGCTACCTGTAGTTTTTGCCCTTGCGCCTTATTTATTGTAATAGCAAAGCTAAGTTTTCCCTTTTCTTCCCTCTTTAAAATTAGCCTATGTCCGTCTCCAGGGTCTCAACTATCTCTGTACCAAAATTCATCAAAATCGGTTTAGCTATTTAGGCGTGAAGACCTAACAAACAAACAAACTCAGTTTCGCTTTTATAATATTAGTAAGGATAAGCGTCGTGTTACAAAATAATTTGTTTCTGCAAATAGCGAGAGCATTGACGCTGAACCGGCATTATTTGAGACATATACATATTTAGTTGGAGTGGCCTGGCCGGGGCGGCGGGGCGCTCCGGAGTCACAGCACGTACTGCTCCACAAGCAGATGTATCTATTATTTTACATAGGTCTTAGTATCGTAGTTATATTCCGTACGTCGAGTGTCGTCTTACGTCTACTACCAACAGGTCACGATTTGCCCAGTATGTAATCCTACACGTTTTGTGGCAAACCTTTGAAGCAATATGATGTCTCACAACACTCACCACTCCGTGAATGCCATCGATACCACGTTATTACCTAACTCACTATTATATTTAAAGATTTGAACCCAAATATAGTATACTAGGTTTTGCCCGTGGCTTTGCTCGCGTTAAATTCGGGGTCACACAGTTCCCCTTTTCTGATTTGCAGGTACCTGCTACCTGTAGTTTTTCCCCTTATTTATTGTAATAGCAAAGCTAAGTTTTCACTTTTCTTCCCTCTTTCTCCCTCATTTCTCACTTCAAAAAAAATAGTCTATGCCCGCCTCCAAGCTCCCAACTATCTCTGTACCAAAATTCATCAAAATTGGTTTAGCCATTTAGGCGTGAAGACGTAACAAACAAACAAACTCACTTTCGCTTTTATAATATTATAGTAAGGAAGAAAGGATAATGTTGATGTTTTGATAATGATCTACTGAAAAGTTACTGTACCACAAACTGACATAGCGTAGTAATCCCAAGGCATATAACCTATGCATATGCATTGAAGTTATTATGCAAATTTCATGAGCCGGTGCAACGGATGGGCACTTATCCTCTCTTTACTACAAAAGCCGTCCACTTTCCATACGCACCAGTTAAGAAAGACCTTTGCTTGAGGGTATGAAGAATTTTTATTTGAATATTGTAGGATGTTAATTTACTTGTAAAATGTATGGAGATCAAGAACTATTATTTCGATGGACGTCGGCTTCGTTACCGTAAGTAAACCTACTTACGGTTACTCCAGACGGCACCTTTAGTTATTAGAAATTTCGAACTACACATTAAGTTGTCCACTAAGCCGCACGACGTATTTTGAACTGCAGATACCTTGCTAATTAATAGAAACAATCTCCACTATGTCCAGAACAGAACAGTTTACGGTAATAACGAGAGCAATTTGCGAATTAATGCCTATTACTCAATAGCGATAATAATTGGAAAAGCACCATTCGAATAAATCTATTTCTAACTATACTATTTTTAACTTAATTAATAACAGCAGAATTGTAGCTAGAAATGAATTCACTGGAAGAAAAAAACAAACGTAGCAACAAACGTAAACATATCCAAGTGATGGTCCGGCACCGGTCTGATTGTGTAGCTCGTTCATTCGTTCATTCGATTTAGAGCTTTAAAGTAACTCCGTTGACTTTACCTTTTGTCCAGCGGTCGTGGTCGGTGTCATTGTGCGACCAAGAGGTGGTCGTATGCAAATATAATTGCGAGCCGATGCAACGGACGGGCGCGCATTAGTAGCGCTTTGTGCGGGAATGACTCGGTCCATTTCACACCGCTCTCTGCAAATTAGCCGGTTTCGATTCTACTGTTAGATACGCCTAGTCGTATTTCTCCATGTTCCTCTCATGGTACTATAGGGATCATAGTAAAATAATTTTCGTCTGCGTAGCAAATATTTATTGTTTGTGCATGTACATGCCAAAAATCATTTTATTTATAAAACATAATTTCTTGCAAATTGAAAATGCTAATCATAGTTCCAACTCAAAATAAAATAGAATTAACCTCAGGATGAAAGTTATGCACAAAGCTGACTAAATTCCCTTCAGTTATTAAATAAATTGAATGTCGAACGGTCATTGAAGGATTTCGAAAGCAAACCAGAGGCAAGTAAAGTTTGTCAGTTTTTCTGCTCTGATCCACTGGAAAATAAACCGCAGAGGATTTATTCATGCCAGAAATATCATTAACGCTTATGCGAGTCAAAAGCGGATCATTTTCCGCGCGAGTGCCTGTCGCTGCATACAAACAGAATCACCGAGTGCGCGCTAAATACACCCGTGTTCCAATTAACTTTGACGTAGAAAAATGCGGAATTAGGAACGCAACTCAGTCTTTGCATTCACCAGAATGTGAACGCGGCCATACGAGTGCCACCGCGCGATTTCCGAACAAACTTAGTTTAAAATTTGTTCTAAATTCAAACGAAGTCGCTCTTTGTAGTTCCCTGTGGACGCGAGATAAGGCTATTTCGGAGGTAAATTCTGTACTCGTATAAGTATCGCTTCATTGGTTTTGAATTAAAGATACTTTGTTTTCGGAACATTCTTTACTATTACAATCACGTACAGCTACTGAACATACTTTGGTAACAGCAAAGTTTATGAAACGTAAAATAAAATTGAAAACTCGCGTTAATCTTATAAGCATGCACATTAGTTACGACTCACGAGTTACAAACATACTTGATTAATTTCAGTTTAAGCCTTGAGAATTAAATGCACAGGTATATAGTTTAATCTCTTAAAGTATTTCTTTTGGAGGGGTTAAAGCTGTCTCTTATCTTGGTACAACGTTGGGCAACCAAGTGTTAGGTAAATATTTAGCAAAACCTTGTAATCCTTAGGGTTTTTGCCCGTCGGTGCGGCGGTGGGCGGCGCGACCCGCGGTATTCCTTTGTCCTACGCTTAGTGAGAACAAGCCCTCTTATCATCACGCTTTGTGCGCAATGATAAATTGTTACCGCAACTTTGCTATTTTACCTTTTCTTCTCAAAAACTGTTAATTTTTTAAAGTGTTTATGAAATTAGATTAGATTTTGATCGGTATTGGATCTACATAGGGATTTATCCAGCTTATCTAAGTATGGGTTGGTTTAATATGTACTAGCCCCGTAAACCCGGTATCTTATTACGAAGAGCTGGGATACTCACATCCAATACAATGCAGGTGGGTAGGTACATCGTTCTCGTCGATTGGATGCACAGGCAACGTAACAGATTGGATGCAAAAATTACAAGCGAGCTGCTTCCTGAATAGCTTGACGTTATTAAATCGACTTTAGTTAGAACTTGAACAAGTTACTAGGTATTAAAAAGCGTGTGCATAATGATTTCTGAACGTAGTTTTTTGAAAAACCCTAATCATTTTTAGGGTTCCGTATCTCAAAAAGAAAACCGTACCCTTATTGGATCACATTGTTGTCCGCCTGTCTGTCTTTCTGTTTGTCAAGACCCTTTATCTGGGGAAATCGTGGGGTATCGAATTGACATTAAAACCATATACTCAAGTCTCTGGTGCCTTCGTGCCGTAAAAAAATCAACTCTCTATGTCTATGCTGTCAAAAGATATGGCTGTTTATGTCGCAAGTTTGTACGGAACCCTCGGTTCGCGAGTCTGACTTGCTTTTTGCCGGTTTTTTTTTTACATTCATACCAAATATCGCATTAGCTGTCACAATTAGTAAAAACAGTTCGTTTAGTTTTATTCTGCCCAAAATCTTTATGTTAGTACATTTTGATGATCTGCTGCCCTACCATGACGTCTTAAAACAGAACTTATTCCACTGAGGGAAAGAGACAGAGCTATACAGGGTGTCTAGCACCATCTCTTTCTCACACAGGAATAAGAACTGCTATAAGATGTCATGGTAACCCTTCTGATCACAACCTAAGCTGCTATAGTTTTTTTTTTAAACGTTGCCCCACTCTAGGAATTTCTCCTATATCGTGGGTGCGTTTACAAACATTTAAACACACATACACAAACAGCCAGACCCGAAACAGCTACTCTTAGGTCGTACAAATATTTGTTCCGTGCGGGGTTCGAACCCGCGACACGCAGCGCAGCAGTCGATCGCTCAGCCTCTGCGTCAACCGTGTCGTCAAATATTACACTGTGTATATTGATAAACCATAAGTATCCTACACTATCAAATAAACAATATTTGTATTTTTTTTATGTGTTTTTGCCAAGTTATCTTATGGTCGCAAGCGCTAAGTGTTATTGGGTTCTTCCATCAGAAATTTATTATATCTATATATTTTTTTTTCCAGTAGTAGCGACGAAGTCTGGATTTGTGCCCGGTTGATGGAAATAGGCTCGCCCCCTATTACATGTGACTGTAAACACAACTGGCGACATCTGGGTGTACTATTAGGCACACCTCTGCTAACCCTTCTAGGATTACAGGTGTAATGTTATCATTACTAATATTATAAAAGCGAAAGTGAGTTTGTTTGTTTGTTACGTCGTCACGCCTTAATGGCTAAACCAATGTTGATGTATTTTGGGACAGAGATAGTTGAGACCCTGAAGACGGACATTGTGAAATGAGGGAGAAAAGGGAAAACTTAGTTTTGCTTTACAATCAATAAGGCGCAAGAGCAATAATTACAGGTAGCAGGTACCTCCAAATCAGGAAAGGGGAACTGTGTTACCCCAAATTTAACGCGAGCGAAGCCGCGGGCAAAAGCTAGTCTTATATAATATGTAATCACTTTCTCGAAAAAAGGTCGAACGAAAATTACAATATATATATATAGCAAAAAATACGATCTTACTAGTTCAAATCTGGGAAAATTCTTCTCTATTTTCGAACCGAGCTCAGTCACCCAAGTACTAGATACAAATACCTCTTATCATATACATGCTATAAAATCCCGTCCTCATCTCTTACTTAGTAACCGATTTCTGATTCTCAGAAACCACTAAGTTCAGCCAAATTAAACGCTGACTTATTAACTCACAACACGAACTCCCAACTCAATTTGGGCAATGTAAAATATACCTAATGCCAGTCATAAAATATTATAACGTAACCGCGCCAATCTATCGGAGTTAGGAAGTTTCATCAATTAGCTGGAGCCAACTAGGTCAATCGATCTATCACAATTTGATCTGCACCTTATAGGCTTATCTAGAACTGAAGTGTCTAATAAATTAAGTGACACAATTTGTATCGTGGCAATATCATCATAGGATATCTGCCTAGGTTTTTCCCAACTTCGGTGGGCTTCCAGTCTAACCGGATGCAGCAGAATACCAGTATTTTAAATGGAGCGGCTGCCTATCTGACCTCCACAAACCAGTGATATATATGTATCTATATCGACAAAGTATTTATTAATTTTGGTAAAGTAGACTACCTAACTAAAGCCCCTTTTTCATGCTGATGTTATAAACATTTTTTAATTCCAGTTCGAATAAAGAAACCTTTGTGGAAATCCCGGGTGGGAAATGTCCAGCAACTGATGATGTTATAGGGATGTGAAAAGGGGATAATGAAAATGTGTAGATTGGCATGTATTCAATATAGACGACATGGCTGGCGGAGTGCCTCAGCGATCGACTGCTGCGCTGCGTGTCGCGGGTTCGATCCCCGCACGGAACAAATATTTGTATGGCCTACAGATAGTTGTTCCGGGTCTGGCTGTTTGTCTATGTGAATTTTAATATTTGTACCCACGATACAGGAGAAATCAAAACTGTGGGGAAACGTCTTAAAAAAAATAGACTGTTATTTTAATTAATTTATTGACAACTTTTATGAAACTGTTGATGAATGTTGTTGTATAGTTCTTCATTTGTGTAATAGATGGCGCTGTAGTACTTTTTGTAACAATGTTGTTGTAGTAAAGTAGTAGTATGTAGTACCGCTACAATGTAATCGAATTGTTTGGGGACACACCACTAGCAAGGAATATCTACACTTCCAACAGACCAGTGATATAGACCGCATATTCTGCAGTTCTGATAAAGCTACAGTATGATAACACTTTAATTTTAACATAAATTCATCTTTATCTTACATGAAAACACGGGAAGAATCCGCACAGCCACGACAGGATATAAACAAATAAACATCCGAATTAGTTGTTTGACAGGATGAACAATTTTATGAGCGGAAAATCTGTAGTAGCAAATCTCAGAGAGCTGTGGAGACGTTGTTGTGTGAAAGTGAAAATTTATCCGGAGGGATATCAAAAGCGCTTTTATCTCGCGAGATGACGTAACATTATCGCAATATCCGTGCGTCGGCGCTGTCCCGCGCGCTGCGAATATCAAGAAGATATATTTTCACGGAACAATGCCTCTCCGGTATCTCAATTTTCATTTCCCCTCGGCGGGACATCCGGTGTGATTTGTAGCACGAGATAATATACAAAACGGTGGCTTCGCGGGACGTCCCGGACTCCCGACACTGCGTCAGCGGAAAATCTAGGCCCTATCTTTATCTCTAATACTTTAACCGGCTTTCTTTATCGAACATCAAGCTGATCCTTTTCTACGACCTACACGTAAATATCGCTTACTTTTACAATATAATAAAACCATGAGCATTTAAAAACTTTTTCTGCGTTTAAAAATGTTCATTTCCAGGGTATTCGAGTGAAGTTTTTTTTTGCATACATTAAGTAGATGCCTATGAAAATAACTGTAAATTCAGCTTCCATTCGTAGTCGGTAAATTTTATAATAGTTATACTTGCAGCCATTTTTTCCGATAGGTACTATTCAGAATGAATGGTGGAGCGAATTGAATTAATAATTTTGCTTTCCATGAACTCAATACTTTTC
The DNA here is from genome assembly GCA_905475445.1 of Ochropleura plecta. NCBI lineage: Eukaryota > Metazoa > Arthropoda > Insecta > Lepidoptera > Noctuidae > Ochropleura > Ochropleura plecta. The sequence continues at coordinate 9,618,280 of FR997731.1, read as the reverse complement.
ATATTCATTTTAAAAATTATTCATATAACTGTAGTACATACCTATCGAAATATATCAAATGGTTTTTAGCAAGTATTTTGTTTACGACAGCTTGCTTTTTTTATTTATTTCAATTTTTTGTGCAAAATAACTCAAGGCGTAATTGCAACGAAGATTATTTTCTGTGATTTTAATAGTAAAAAAATCACCAGAAATAAAATAACTAACTGTGAAATCAATGGTTATTACAGTCAAATATATAATAATTCAAATCATTAAAACGTCGAACAAAATGTTTAAATTTTCAATTGTTATGGGAAATGTATAAATACCTACTAGCTTCAAAGTTAAGTAGGTACTTACCAATGGGCAATTTTGGGGAAAATTTTGTGAAAGGTAATTTTGTAACTTAAGCTTTTAATCCCCTTACAAAGGCAATGTTTCGAAGTTTGTAATTTCCAAATGAAGCTATGTAGTTAACTCGGAGAAAATCGAGAAACAAATTGACATTTTTTCGTTTAAATGAAAAACATTTAAAAATAAAACGTTCTAAAATTGAACCTCCTTGCAGAAAGTACCTCGGCCTCATTACTTTTGTATTATTTGAGTTACCGCGCAGCTAATAAAGCGAGGAGTGGAGGAGTTGAAAGCAAAGACGCAAGTACGTACTAAAACGACGAGTAACAGCCGCAGATTTATTATTTATTTATTTTAAGCCCATTGATAGCAGTTTTTAAACGTTTCAAACACTAAACGAATGGATACAATTGGGATGTTGAAAATGTACCATCTCCAGCCTTTGTATGCGAAATAGAGATGAGTTCCACATCAAAGACGTTGTAACGGGAACTATTGAGTCCGTTTTTCCCGTAACCAAAGTCGTTACTTTTAAATGTTTTTGAGGACCGCTTTTATCCGAACTTAATGGTTAGGTTATCTGCGTGTAGGTAAGGCTAATAAAGGTATTTGTACTGATTGCTGATTTATTTATAATCTTATTTAAAATAACAGAGTTATTTTCTTAAATTCGAATAAATCGATTTTGTCTAGGCAAGCACGCTTCACGTCTAGGCGAGTTGCGGCCAAACGCAACACACCTATTTAGAATTAAAAAAAACTGTAATAGACATATTGAAAATTTTCCAACAAACATGAAAACCGTTTGTGGCTCAATTTCCCTTCCACTCTGTATATCTAAATTTATCACCTTAGTTTTAGTTTTAGAATCCAGAACTGATAAACCCTACTGTTATTTATCTGGAAAAAAAATATACATGTCGAATTGAGAACCTCCTCTTTTTTTTTCGTCGGTTAATAAAAACCAATAGCACTATGGAATTATGGAATCTACAGATATCCAAGTTTGGACCTGGAAAAGGTATCTAACTGTTTAAATACCTTAAAAAAAATTACATGTTTGTTGGAAACAAGACTTATTTTAACTATGCCGAACGGGGCAGAAAATCAACTTTCTTATCAAGTAGCTTCACTGTTGTTAAGGCGCAACTGCAGCCTGTTGCAAGGCGGTGAGCCTGTCACGGGGAAACAAGGCTAAAAAGACTCATTTTACTTTTTTTTCCACCGCTGTTCTCCCGCAGACGAGCTCTTCAAGGGAGCTCTACTAATTACTATTACAAAAAAGGCTTACGTTGAAATAACTAATCTCAGGTAAGCTGCTTACTTTGTACCTGAATGTTCTCATTTTGTTGTGGTTGAGTTTAAATATACGTGTCTTGTGTCTTACCAAGACATACCCACTGAACTTGCTGAGTACCGTTCCGGCATATATAAGGAAACTTTATCTAAGCCCGCGGACGGCTGGGCTCGTACAACGACACCTGGGCCCTCACAACTATTCCTATTTTACTCTGTAACGGAAACAAATCCTCTTTACCGCAGTCTAAAATAAGTATTTCTTTACGGCAGCAAGAAAACCTCACATCTCCTGTCTGTGTCGAAAAATGTCTATAAAAGTATTTTCGTTGGTCGTAAACACTACAATAAAGTTTAGTGGCCACTTACGAGTATGAACGTTTGCAGCGTTACCCCTCCGCTCCGTTGTGACTTCCTCCTAACGCCACTGTCCACTTTTAATTTATCTAATGTACCCCCCTTCCCCCTCACATAACACTGCCAAGCATTTTTTTTGCGGATGGGAAATCATCAAATAACTTTTTCTTTTTAAAAAAAAGATGTTGCCCCACACTAGGATTTGTCCTGTATCGTGGGTTTGTTAAAAACATTTAAACTCACATGCACAAAACAGACCCACTATCTGTAGGCCATACAAATATTTTCTCCGTGCGGGATCGAACCCGTGACACGCAGCGCAGCAGTCGATCGCTCAGCCTCTGCGCCAACCATGTCGCCAACTGTCACTTTCCTCGCTCTGGGCGGAGCGGGGAGAAGTGGCAGACTTTTACTGACTAAAACCCACCCATGTTCGTCCTTTTGCTCTTTATGTTCCGGGGCCGCGGTATCTCCTTCGAAAAACCCGTAACCCCGGTTACTGCCAAGGTAGAAATTAATGTATGTACAATACGACTACTGTCGTCGATTGAGGTTTTTGTAACGTTGCCTACCACCCAAATCGCTTTCTATTTGACATTAGTTAAAAAAAAAGAAACAATAGGAAACCTTTGAAAATACTACCTGGAATGAATTTATTTCCCAGATAATATCCTTACTAATATTATAAAAGCGAAAGTGAGTTTGTTTGTTTGTTTGTTACCTCTTCACGCTTTAATGGCTACACCGATTGTAATTAATTTTGGTACAGAGATGGTTGGGAACCAGGAGACAGACATAGGCTAGGCTAATTTAAAAAAAAAAAAAGTGGGATGGGAGGGAGAAAGAGGGAAGAAAATGGAAAACTTAGCGTTGCTATTACAAATCAATAAGGCGCAATGGGAACTGTGTTACCCCGAATTTAATGCGAGCGAAGCCGCGGGCATAAGCTAGTTTATTATATTTAGTCGAAATACACGTGTATGACCAATTTCATTCTTAGGGTCCCGTACCCAAAGGGTTAAACGGTACCCTATTACTAAGCCTCCGTCTGTCACTCATGAACCGTGATGTTTGGACAGTTGAAATGTTCATTCTCAGACTCTGAATCTTTGATTTGCTTAAAATATAACCAGGTTTTAATATTGGTGGTTTGGACACAAACTATATTTTGCCTTGCAAATAGAATTCAACATTCCGTTATAAAATAAATATTTAAGGGGGCTTCCATCCTCACCGGACACGGAAGTTTCGGGAGGTTCCTGCACATCATCAGGCGGGAGGAAACGCCCAGGTGTCACCATTGTGACGATCGCCCGGAGGACACGGTGGAGCACACAGTGGCGATCTGCCCAGCGTGGGCGGAGCACCGCCGGGCCCTCGTGGAGGCGATCGGCGGCGGCGATCTCTCGCGTCCGGCCCTGGTTCAGGGTATGGTCCGGAGCGAGAGGGAATGGGAAGCGGTCACCTCCTCCTGCGAAGCAGTAATGCTAGCAAAGGAGGAGGCCGGGTGTTTGAGGGAGAGAACATCAGGCCAACGAGACGCCCAGGGCGCCGGGCGCCGCGAGACGACTCCCGGCCACCGTAGATGCGGGCCTGTGGACGGCTGAGCAATGGGTAGCTCACCGTCCGTCCGTCTATTGACGACAGGCCGTGTCGACGGCGCGTTCGTGTATCACGCGCGCCTCAAAGAGAGTCAGCAAAGCAGAAGGGCTTGCCAGAGCCTCCGCCTGCCGGGGTTGCGGGTTGTTTGAAAGAGATACCGCGGCCTCGGAACGTAAAGGGCAATAGACCCCCCGCTCCGCCCAGAGCGGGGGAAGTCATTGGATGATTTCCCACACGAAAAAAAAAAGGGATCTTCCATAGAACATATTTTTTTGCTGTTTTTAATAGAAAATGGTACGGAACCCTTCGTCTGTGAGTCCGACTCGTAAATGACCGGTTTTTATCTCAAGCTGTCTCGTCAATTCTTCCACTTTGTGATCTATTTGTAATTGGATGTCTGTAAGCATATCTCATGGCCTACAATCATAATTCATCTCTAATATACATAAATGTACATAAAACGTACATTACGATCGTCCTCCATATCCCCTACGTGGAGTTATCTCGAATAAATCTCTGTATTAATGATAAGCGTTATCATTTATCTCATAATTTATTGCTGCCTAATAGGGAACGTACGCCCAAAATTTGACGTAGATACGTCGTTATTTAAGCAAATAAATATGAAGGGCCCTATTCCCAGGAATAAGATAAAATTGTCGATCTTCCCCCATTCGATAATATTCCTCATCGATGGACCGCGCATATTTAATGTGTCAGTCGTGTTATTTATGTTTTAACGGCACGGTTGCGCAGTGGCTGAGCGATTGACTGCTGCGCTGCGTGTCGCTGGTTCGAACCGTGCACGGAACAAATATTGGTATGACCTGTTCAAGATACAAAACAAAAATCTAGGGTGGGGAAACGTTAGAGCTTGCTTTTATTAATAGACTAGTTTTTGCCCGTGGCTTCGCTAGCGTTAAATTCGGGGTAACACGGTTCCCCTTTCCTGATTTTCAGGTATTTTTCGTTGGTACCAAATAGTGCGTGTAGCGATTTTTAGCTTTCTACCTTGAAAACTGCGAGAAGTCTCGTATAAAATTTAACCCCTGTCTTTTTAGGGGATGGGGGTAAATTTCCAAAAAAAAATTGGATGTACTATTTTTGTATTAGTGAGAAATAGTCCGCATCCCAATTTTTAGCTTTCTACCTAGAAAATTGCGGAATGCTCCATACAAATTTCCACCATCCATTTTAGGGAAGTGGGGGGTTAGAAAGAGAGAAAAAGTAGCCTATGACCGTCTCCAGGGTTTCAACTATATCTGTACCAAAATTTATCAAAATCGGTTTTGCCATTTAGGCTGAGCTGTTCGACTGACTTAGATAGTCCCGTCAACCTACATAAATCTGATAAAATCAGAATTAAACATCCATCCGGTTTACGTCTAAATACTTAAATTAGAGGCAAAGTTTGTTAGAGGTCAATCTAGGACCCTAAAGTTAAAAGTTCCATCTAGGATATTTAGTTAGTACTTTAGCAACGGGCGGCGGCTTGCTATTATAAACCTGCCAGTATCTAGCCGCAATCTAAGTTTCAATTCTATTTCTGTACAGATCTGAATATACCTAAATTGAATTTGCAGCCACAATGGAGCGAGCATATTGTCCTCCGCAGGACTTTGCTCGCAGAGAACATTTGTGCTCGACAAATTGATTTATTAACCTGGACCGAAATTGCAGACGAAAAATCTATTCGTTTAGCAATAACGAGGTAATAAACCCGTTTGTATATAAATTATGAACTGCACTGTTTTAAATGGGAGGCTCATTATTTCAAGCTGAGTTATGGATAGTATGGAGTATGGTACTTACCTAAAGAACTCCGTATTTGTCAAACTCAATACATTAATTTGGTAATCAATTTTGGTACTCTAATTTACTTACTATTCATTTATTTATTTTAATTAAGTTTTAGTTCTCTTTAAAGCCTGTCATAGAGGTCCAACCTAGTTCAGGCAAATAAGCAACTGTGCTCTATTGATTGTTAAGATGATTTATTTTATTGTATAATTATGTTAGTGTACTTTTTTATAAATAAACAACGGCACGGTTGGCGCAGTGGCTGAGCGATCGACTACTGCGCTGCGTTTCGCGGGTTCCATTCGTTCTAGATGTTTGTGTATATGAAATTAAATGTTTGTAAACGCACCCACGATACTGGAGAAATTCCTAGTGTGAGGCAAGGTTTAAAAAAGAAACGATTTATTTATTTATAACTTGGTGTTTGTTCAAAAGTTGTTCTGAGTTTGGTTTTCTCCAACGATCATCTTTCGGCCTCACTTGGGGTCGGCGCAACACATTTTATTTCTTCCATCTCCCCTGTCATACGTCACAGCATCACTTACTCCTTTCTCTTTCATATCAGCCCTTACACAATCCGTCCGTACACTCAACGATACAAGAATAACATAATGGAACAATCCCATTCTTACAAGACCTAAGTACATAACCAAATGAAGTCTAGAAAGCTGATAAAATCTCGAAAAACCTGACGTAAGTATATGAAAGCCAGGTATAAATAGAATCTAGAAAATGAGACCGAATAAGTTAATAAAACAAAAGAGGAATACGCAATTTCAATACAGAAAGAATTCAAGTCGGCCTTATGAGTTGCGCAGAAATCATTCATGGGCAATAACACCCATTTCTGCTGGGCGCCACCTCAGTTATTGCCCCGGGATAGGATTATTGGCAAATTGTTCCGTTCGCATTCCGGCCCGACTCGCACATGAAATATTAAGCACCTATGTACCGATATCGAAAGCCTACATGGTACGTAGGTACAACTCACACACGTATAAATATGTTCCGAATGATGTTTGTCCTTGTACAACACGTTACCAAAACCTCTTATTTCTTTGAATATTTTATTGTAGCGACAAGTCTTCCTTTGTATTTCAATAGAGATTTGTTATTGGATCTGACAAGGAAATCTACACAAAAATAGTCGGCATTTTCTCCAGTTTCGCACAATATTAGAACTTAAGCAGTTGGAAAATAATTTCCTTGACGAAGAGGAATTTTATAGTTCTATTAAACCTAATCGACAATCATTATGAGACAGCGAACAATAACAGTAGCAGAGGTACTAAAGATAAAAGACAGGTACGTTCCTTCAGTTGGATGTACTAGTACGTCCCTCGCAGAAGATAAAGCCGAGATTGTACTGGAGAATATTTAAATACGAGCTGAATATTTGCTCTAACTAGGTTGTAACGGTCGATTCCTGCCTCGCGAACGGATGCTAGCGCCCATAAACTGAGAGATAAGGCCCTCGCCGCGGATGCTGCTCTCTACCTATACTCTCACTGACACATTAATGCGTGAAAATCAATTTTCATATGATTTTATACGCTGTAACACAGACCCAGGTATTGTACTGACCGTTATTACGTGATATTGCACATAAAAGTTCCCTTCGCCCGAATTCTTTAACCTTCCCAGCATTTATGGGTTTCTTTCTATATAGAGGCATTATGTCTTAGTAAATAAAAACACATATTCGTAAACATATAACAGTATGTAACGGTAAGTGTAGGGAAAGATTGGAGAAGTTTGTTGTCTTCGATTTTTTTTCGTGTGAGTTTTTTTAATTATTTTCTTGACGCATGCTGAATGACTTAACATCTATAAGTAACTCACATACCAATAAATTTTGGAAAGTAGCCTTGAAGACCAAATGATTATATACCAAAGCAAATTTCCGGCACTATCTTAAACTAGGAGCAACCGCAACTCGCAGAAAGGCACTTGCTTATAATTTTAGTAAACGATTCTCGTTTATTTACTAATCCATGTACAGCAGAACATCCTTTAGATAATGAACATCTTTAATGCCTTTCGAAACAGGATCGTTAAAAGGCCAATCTGAAAATGAAGATGATTCATACAGGTACTAGTTGGCGCCCGCGGTTTCGCTCGCGTGATATAAAAAAAAGTATCCTATGTGTTATTCCAGACTATGGTCTACCTCTGTGCCAAACTTCCTTAAGATCCGTTCAGCCGTTTTGACGTGAAATAGTAACAAACATCCATACATCCATCCTCACAAACATTCGCATTTATAATATTAGTAGGCTTGCAGGAAGTAGGACTACATTTCATAAGTTTAAAGTACCTTGGTAAGTCCAACAACCATTGGGCCGCATTAGCTCTAGATCGAGAGCTTTGGAAGTCATGAAGAGGCCTTTGTCCAAAGAAACAGTAACCTAAGTAAGTACATTGTAAATGATAAATGATGTTTATTTTGCAAGTAGGTTTTCACAAACACTTTTACAAACTAGATGAGGATGATTCTCTTTTTAAAAACTAGATGAGGCCGGTGTTTCGTACCCGACTTCTCTGAGAAGAAACAGCCGAAACAAACTCAGAGGTCATAGTCTCTTATAGAGTCCAGACAAAAAATCTTGGTCAACTTACATGAGGACTATGCAGATTAGTGTCTGAAGTGGTCTTTTGTGTAGAATACCAACCTTAATTTCATGAATATTTTATGTTAATCGGATTAATAACTTTTTATGCTGACTAATGCACGTAGGAAAATTAAATAAAATTTGGTATCAAAACAAATAAAATTAATGTTGAACATTCGAAACTCCGAACTACATGCTCCCGCAGAACAATGCTGCATTACGTTTGAAAGTTACGTGAAACACACTAAAACGAAATAAGGTAACCAACCACATAATTTCCTAAACAGAAATTGTATATCAGACACACAAAGCGTGTATACTTTAAACCAAAAATATAGACAATACGTAGAGAGCAACTCCTATTGTGGTCGCACGTCTTTGTTCACCTATCTATGAATCCTATCGCCTCTCCTTATTACATTTGGGCGTACATTCTGTGGATTCAATGGCCACGGTTTGCCGGGGATGGTACTCAATACAAAATATGCCTTTACCCTTACGATGACAGTGTTTTTACGATTTCAGGAACATATGCCAGAGACTGAAATTTGCTTTTGAAATGAGAAGAGGCCTATTTCTGAACGAGTAAGTTGATTTTCGATTAAAACTCAAGTCAATTATTGTTTTAGTAAACAGACTGTGTAGTGTTTTGTTTACACGTTATCCCACAAATGAATAATAAAAAAAAAATATTACAACGATGTGAGGACCTTGTAATGTTTACAACGAAGTAGAAGGAAATGAAAGTCATAAGTCGGACCATACGAGTGTGGAGTTCGTTACCGGGACCCATCAGTTCCGGCCATGTTACGAGCCTTCGAATTTGCGTGCAAATAAAATTGCCAGCCACATCGGTATCGAACCGGACTGGACTACCCGAGAGACGGACGTAAAGCGGGGTGGGATATAAAATGTGGACTCGCCCAAGTCATCTCCTGCGGATGTTTGCAAGTAGGGACGTGGACGTATAAACAACCTTATATGCCGTTAGGACCGAGATTTTTGTAAATAGTTTTGTGTACGAAAAATGTTGCCCTTATAACCTTGCTGTACCTACCTATAAATACTAGGGAGCTATCACACTTACTTTTTCTGACGAATAATACTTATACATACCGTGTTATAAAGAAAGTTAACTTAATAACAATACATTTGTACTTAACTATTTCACAACTAAGCAATTAAGCTTTTCGAGTAAAGTAAAGTAATGCATGAAATATAGTTTACAGGTCACATGCAGGGCACTATATTTACTTTAAACATAATTAATACGCATAGTTATTTATAATTGTAACAATACCTACCTAACGCTTAAGAGAACCCAAAGAAATAAAGGGAAAAAAATGTACTGAAATACGTCAGGTCATCAAAGTGTTGATATAAACAACGAACCAACCGAGTCGTAAAGTATTCAACACCCTGAAAAGAGACCCCAAAAATAAAGTCCTGAAATACAAGCTGTTCTCCATTGAACAATACTACCCACCAATTGCGATAATATCTATTCGCCAGTCATACTTTTAGCTGGCGGCGGTTCTACGTGGTCGCGGCAGCAGATTTTATAAGGCATAAACCCTGAGATAGCGGCAGTAAAACTTGGAACTGAGGCAATATGCCAGCTCCCGATTGCCAGTTCCACTGCTTTGTTTTAAACTGACTAGGAGGGCGATACCGGATACCTATAGCGACAGAATGAACTTGCCTTAGTAGTAACTTTGTTGGAACAAATGCGGTGAATCACATTCCAATGTAAAAATCAACGTTCATCTTTTGTTTATCAACATCAATGTTTAGTCACGCATTTATGAAAGTGTTTTGCTGACGATAGTAGAACCTGAGTAAACAACACACATTGAATAATTCCGTGCCGCTTGTTTATATTTTTACTACAAAAGCAAGAATCGTACGAATAAAAGTAACTAATGTTATAAATGTGTCAGCTGAAATATTTATTTCAGTGGAACTATAAAAAATAAGAAATTATTATCAAAGGCGAGAGGCTACCAGCGAAAGCATTATTTGTTCGTAATATTTTGATACCGCAAATATGATATCATAACTTTTTATGGCAAAACCAAATAGTGTCATCAGTTTCCTGAATGGTCCTAAAGAAGTATCACTCTATTACGGCGGAATAATGCCAACCCTCCCAAATCCGTTTATCGCTACAGTGGACTCTCTGGGAGGCGGTTCAGCCTGTTTAGATACAGTGCACTCGATATACTTCGTTCAAATTGCGAGTTTCGGCTCTCTTCGTGCAACATCATACCGAAATAGCCGACGAAAAAGAACACTGCGATAATGTTTAAGAAACCAGGCTCTTGGGAAATTGTTTTATACTAACGAGTTACGAATTTTGAGCGTTTAGACATTTAGCGTTAGTGGTTTCTTCCCTTTGTATTTTGAACACGTTCTTGCCATATTTAAGTAAGTAGATGTTTAAAACATCAGCACTTTTTTATCTGTTTAAACTCATCAAGAAACTAATGGCCGCGCCAAAGACGAATAAAAAGGTCAGTACCGGAATACTCGTTTCCTAACAAATAGTAAGTAATGTATATTGGTTGAAATATAAATGCACAATATACGAAGCGTGACGACAACGATACTAACTCCGGGCTATGTGCGCTCGTAAATTGAGGAAGTAACCGACCACTAGCGTTCGAGCGTTCGAGCCGCGGCGAACCTTCGGATTTGGGTACAAATAAAACGAACGTTTTATCAACCACACAGTAAAATGGCCGACTAGTAAATAAATAGATATGAGAAAAGATTATAAGTTTTGAACGATTTGGATGTTAATTACCCATAGGTAGTTTACGAAAATATGGGGCATATGTAGGTAATCTAGATTCCGAGATACCGCAGCCCCGGAATATAAAGCGCATGGATTTATAAAAAACAGCACAAGTCTGACATTCCCTTCCACTCCGCCCAGAGCGGGAGGCGTGATATAATGAATACTAATACGAAAAAAAAGGTAGTCTAAAACAAGATTTACATAATAACATAACATCACGCCTGTAATCCCCGTAGGGTTCGGCAAAAGTATACCTTACTAGCTTGCGCCCGCGACTTCGTCCGTGTGGCATAGTTACTTTGGGCTAACTTTAACCCGCGTAATGATCGAAAAAAAAAATCTCTCTCTCCCCTTTTCTTCCTCCTTTCTCCACTTTATCTCACTTATAAAAAAAATTGATTATTCGCCTATGTCCCTCTTCAGGGTCCCAACTATCTTTGTACCAAAATTCATCAAAATCGGTTTGGGCATTTAAGCGTGAAGACGTAACAAACAAACAAAGTCACTTTTGCTTTTATAATATTAGTAAGGATAGTACACCCACATTTAGTCTGTTATCTTTAAGTTTAATGTTATAGAGGGCTAGCCTATTGCCATCAACGAGCTCACCTCCAGACTCCTCGGCTGCTACTGAGAAATTATTGATAGGAAAACCCAATAACACTATGCTCAACCTGAGGGTCGAACCCTGAGAACCCTCAGTCCCTAATGCTCATTTTTTGCGCCTGTAACTTCTAGAATAACGAGGCAAACTAGGACTAAGATTTTTATAAAAGTCAATTGCTTAGGAAGGGACATTTAGATGATCTTGTAACAAAAAGTAAAATCTATATTATTCAGTAGATACATATTCGTGTAACATTAGTTATATTTCAGTAAACATAATTCAGAAAATGCTTTTCTACGTGAAAAATGATCTTAAATTGTACCTGCTGACTTAGGTTTTTGTTGTTTTAACTAACTAATATAGTTTAAGTAAGGTACCTACCCTTTACCCATAACCTAGTTAGTCTTTGAAATGAAAGCACCTTGCCTATTCAAATATTTATGCCTACAAAGGTCACAAGTTATAAAATACTTAAGAATATTTTTCATCGTTCACCTTAAGGAAAAACATGCTCTTCAACCCCATTTATTATATAAATTCATATCATAAACCCCATTTATATTATAAATTGGGACGAAGGGAGCCGTACGTTCTTCGCCTCACAAACTCAAATAAAGAAATTTGTGATGGAACGCTCTGGATCCTCGTGAGTGGATACTTAGGAAGCTCTACGTAAAAATCCTGATAAGCCTAGTATGGTAGTATACTAGGATGGGATGGGTACGTAAAAAGCACTAAAATAAAACTGCCGAGGAGATTCAAAAGTAAAAAAAAATATGTAGTGAGTAAGTAAAATTAATCCATGGATTAATACAAATGTTGTTCAAAATACAAATGTTTTTATTTGTTTGAATTCCTTGTTCCCTCCCTTTCATAGACCGATGGGATCAGGCACACCATTCCCAAAACCTTTAACTCTTGTAAGCTAGAATCAACTGGGACGCCCACCAGAAAACCATCGACAATGAAGCTCGACGAAGTCCTAGAGAAATAATTTAACTGTCTTGAATCCTGCAAAGAAATCAATCAGTAAATAAAAAGAATCGGTAAAGCGCGAGAGTATCACACCTACAACTTGACGACACGGTTGGCGCAGTGCCTGAGCGATCAACTGCTGCGCTGCGTGTCGCGAGTTCGATCCCCGCACGGAACAAATATTTGTATGGCCTACAGATAGTTGTTCTGGATTTTTCTGTATGTGTATGTGAGTTTAAATGTTTAAGACGCATCCACGTTACAGGAGAAATCCATAAAGTAAAGCAAAGTTTTAAAAAAAAAAAACTTCCAAACTACCAGCAATAATTATAATTGAAATACCCAATAACACTTGACTGGGAATTCAACCCAGCACCCTACAAGCGATCACAAGACCTATCGCAGTCAAATAAAAATAAGTACCTAGGTAAGTAATGAATAAGATGTGAAGTGCCGAATTATAGGGTCGTTCAAATATTATAAGCTCGATTAGTTTTATGACATTAGGGAATTTGATTTATTCGGCTATAAGTTGTTGGACTTATCTAACTATTTTGTTCCGGCCGCCAAAACCCACTTTAGTTCCACGTAAAACTGGGATCTATACGATTAAAGATTTCATCCTTCGATATTGGACGATCGTAATATTTTAACGATGGCCCGACCCTGCAGCAACTCCTTTGTTTTACTGCCCTTATTTTATTATTTATCGAAACATTTGATATAAAAGAGCCATTATCTACAATTTTATGTGATAATTTATCACCCAAACTGCAAATAACAGTTGTTGTAGTTGCGCTTTTTTAAAATATCAAACATCCACAGGTCTGTCGAGAAATGAGTTTTAATACTTTTTTGCTCTTTCTGTGAAGAGCGTTTTTAAACTTCTCAGCATTTCTTGAGTGTTACCAATTAATCAAAAATATATAGCACGGAGTTTTAAACCTTTGGTTGTTGCAGAGAAATAACTGTGGGGATAGCACAGAATCAAATGGTAGATAGGTGCAATTCTATAGATGGTCGATTAGGGTCCTGTAACTCAAAAAGAACCCTTATAGGATCACTCTGTTGTCCGTCTATCTGTCTTTCAAGACCATTAATCTTGGGAACGCGTACAGTATCGAGTTGAAATTAAAACCATATACTGAAGTCTGTGGTTCCTTGAAGATATAAAAAATCAACCCACCAAGTCTACGTATTCAAAAGATAGCTATGGAACCCTTGATGCTTGAATCCGACTCTCGCTTGCCCTATTTTGTATATTATAGGTAATGACCATATTCTAACATCTAGAAATACTACTAATTATATTTTTTTATCATAATACCTGTGTAAAATCATAGTAATGACCACAAAAATAGCCCCCAAGCCCACGCAATTCTAAACATAGACATCACCGGCCAACCATTGGCCGTTTTTTCATATCTTGTTATAACATTAATTTCACGAATAAATACTACACTAACATAAATAGTGATATACGAATAAGGTTGTCCTTTAGATACTACCAGTTTATAGTAGTTATAACAACCAATAAGTATTACTCATATGTATGTACGTGATCCGTAGGAGAAATTCTATATGAAAGCGGAAGACACGACTCAGTACATACGTAATGACTCAGGGTATTCACTATCCCCTTTACACTCCGACAATATCGGAATTTGCCGTCTTGTATTTTTCTTTTTGCTTACTTTGCTATTTCTACGGACAAGCGTCGCGTCTGAGTAAGGTACAGTTAGCAACATAAGTCGATTGACTTTGACACTCTAGTTTTTATTCAGTTTGATAAGATGTACATTATAATTATTGAAGCATGAAAGCACTACTCTTAACTCGTGGAATGTATGAAAAGCAGTTCTAATAATTCAGTCATTGATTTGACAGATAAGTCAAAGTCCCAACAGAGTTCATCTTCTTTTATTGCTGACCATACTTAATTCACTATCATTTTATACAAAATGATATCTATCCAACAAATATTGCCCTTTATAACAACTTTTAACAATTTGACGGCACGATTGGCGCAGTAGTTTAGCGATCGACTGCTACGGGTTCGATCCCCGCACGGAACAAATATTTGTATGAATTACAGGTAATTGTTTCGGGTCAGGTTGTTTGTGTATGTGAGTTGATAGTTAAGTTGAGATTGTTAACGCACCCACGATACCGGAGATATTCCTAGTGAGGGACAACGTTTAAAAAAAAAACTATTTACCGCCATGATCTACTGCCTTGTTGATCTAGTAGACGTAAGCGCGATTGCTAAGCATGAGGTCCTGGGTCGATACCTAAGTCCGACATAGTGTTATTGGGTTTGTCCATAAGGAATTTCTCAATAACAGCCACCTGAGTCTGGATCTGTGCCCAGTCGATGGCGATAGGCTCGACCCCTTTTACATGGGCCTTAAACATAACTGGCGAAATGTAATAAATCAGGTTAACCTCTGCCCAAACCTACGGGGATCACAGTAGGTACAGGCGTGATGTTATGTGATTGTGATCTATCTTTGCATCATTCAGTAACAAAAACTGGCAAAGGTTGTCTTGAAAAGATCGCTTTTAGCGATAAGACCGCCCATTGTCTCACCCTATTTATAATTTGCATACTGTTATTCTTGTCATTTGTATGATGTACATAATAAAGAATATTCTATCTATCTATCTATCAATACGTACGTGAACCTACTTCAATAAAATCACGTAAAGTTATAATAACAGACGGCAAAGTGTAAGCGGGTAATGGGAACGTGCAAACGAAACACGTTGCTGCCTCAGCATTTATTGAAGAACTTTATAAATATAAGTGCATTGGACAGACAGTACGTTACGAAATGAACGAAGTGGTTCGTGTTATCGCGAAAATGACTGAAAATGGAAATCCAAAGATGGCACTACTATGTTATTTTTAACTGTATTGTTTTGAAATGTAAGTGTTGAATTCGTAACCTACATTCAATTATCATCTTATATTTACATTATTAAATATTTCTTTAAAAAAATATTTAAAAATAGTGTGGTCCACCGGTATCGGGAGCAGCGACCAAGGAACCGGTAGAAATTATAATTATTTTTTTTTAAAACCGGTGGTATATGTTCTTCAGATCTGGAAGCAAAGACGATCTCATTGAATGACGTGATCACCGCCGAGTCGCAACAAAAGGCAGCCTTCGAGACCACACTTCCGCCAAAATCAGCAGGTAGTAGACCTCAAACGTACTGAAAATTGCAAGTAGTAATCGTAATAAGAAATAAATACTTTAACTTTTTGCACGCCAGAGCATAAACGCACGCGCGTCCCTCGGCTCTCCACGCCAAGCATCTCATTTTACCTCAATTTTTTGTCACATATTTGTGTGTGTTTTCATTGCTTTTCTAGCAATTTTTAGAGTTCCGTACCTCAAAAGGAAAGAACGGAACCCTTGTTGAATCACTTTGTTATATGGAACCCATGGTGTGCGGGTCTGACTCGCTCTTGGACGGTTTTTTTTTAAGCTCTTGTAGTCCAAATACTAGGGAATAGGCTGGCACACGATAGATCGAGGATTCGAATGGCAAAATCATGTTAAAGTAGGTTTTTTGTAGTTTCCAGTTGATGTGGTTCATTCAGGACAAGTTCAGGAACAACAGTAGATTTTTGTATTTCACCTTACATTACAATATTAACTCACAGTTAACCCTGTGCGCTTAGTTTTAGTAGCGGCACCTAGTCAATTATTTTTATGATCTATCATCATGTAAAAATCTTAGCATGACGCAACGCAACGTTTAATCACTTTGAGCGCAGTTACCGAGTTTTTGATATCTGCTGTGTAGGTAAGTCCTGCAGGTTCTACTCTAAATTTACTTTTATTTTTTTAATTTCTAGGTCAATGGGTGGATCTGATTAGGATGACTATGATCTATACCTAGTTGTTGTTTACCTAAATGTCATCATCATCATTTTCCTGCCCTTGTCCCATTCTATTTGGTAAGGCGCAACACGTTTTGTTCTTCCATTCTCCTCTGTCAGACGTCACGGCATGATTTACTCCTTTCTCCTTCATATCATTCCTTACACAATCCATCCATCTTTTCTTTCATGTATCGAAAAAAATTTAACGTTGCATATATTTTTTTTTATTTTCAACAGGTACCGGCAAACGTTACTCCCTGTTCGAACGCCTAAGATCGCCTTCGAGGATTATAAAATCTGGTCTTTTTCGAGGTAGATATTTGGGAAAATTCGTTTCTTTTTATACTGTTATTTGTCTGTATGCCTACTTTGTTTTTTTTGTTTCAGATCGTACTCCCCTTGAAGGAAATATACTGTCACCACTAAAATATAAAAAGACATATTTGATCAAAAGCCCTCTGAAACCAAGAAAGCTGAAACTTTTACAAAAATCAAGATACAAACGTAAGAATCAGTCGGCAAAACGTGAAATTAATGGAAATGGGGAGCTCAAACAAAAATATATCCCGCTCCTTAAAAGTCTTAGTATGTTGTTTGATAATCTTCTCAATTCAGACTCGAGCGAGTCTTACGAAGTCAAAACAAAGAAATATAAGCGCAATCGATACTACTCTGAAGAGGCTTTCAAAATCCCACTCGGCACGTATCTTTCCGATCCTGGATCCACAGAATCGCAAGAAGAGACAGTTACTTCTTCCCCGACTGCCACCACTACGATCTCGATTATTACCGAGACTTCCACTACTACCGAGGCTACCTCCACGACAGCCAATAATATTACCACTCGTGACTTCAGCGGTATCAGACAGTATAAGAACATACCCATACTACTTCCAAGAAATACCTCTAGCGGTCGGGGAGACGATCATGGAATCCGTGAGAGAAGCGGCGCCTCACTTTACGGAAACATTGAAGGAAATATCACCAGGCATCATGGAGATCATGAACATGCTGCCGGATGCGGAGAGAATGAAGCCTGTACAGAAGATGATGACAAGAATACCCACGGTGTTACACGAAACGGTGCAGGAGGCTTTCGATTACCAAGACCAACCGGACATCGAAATAATACCGGATTATTTTCGGGAAGAAATAGAACCAGTAATGAAAACATCTCGGAGACTGAAACCACCGATGACTACGATCGAAAAAATCAATTCAAAAATAGAAGAAACGAAACAAAAAGCAGAAGAATTCTACAAGAACCTTTTCGAAGATTACGAGGATTCGTATCCAAAGATGTCAACAAAAACACAGAGTTTGTACAGCCCAAAGAAGTTCGTAAAGAAAGCTTCGTCAATGTCACACACGATAACGCCAGTTATCAACGAGTCACTCACGGGGATGGCCCAATTGCCCAAGAAAATCAAAAAGTTCGTACAGGAAATGAAACAATGATGACCATGAATACCCTGAATTTCACAACTAGTCAATCAAACACCCCAAAGAAAAAGTCACCAGTTATGATGATATTTGATGGGTACAGCATAGTAAAACACAAGAATGGTCAAAACAAATTTGCGGAAAAAACTATTCGCATACATTCTTAGTGTAAGTGATTTTGAAAGACATTATTTTGTGAAACTTTATATTAGATAGATAAGTATTTTGTACAAATAGTTAATTTTGTAATAAACAATATAAGTTATCGGCGTCCTTTTTTCCCCTTGCCCTTGCCGTGGCTTGCTTGCGCTGCTTGTTGCTGCTGCTCCACGGGCCTGAAAAAAAAGAAAAGCAAAATTATGTCTATGTTAATTATGTTTATAGTTGGCTACAGGTCTCAAAAGTCAAATTTTTACTTAGTCTTTCTAAAAATAAAAAAAAGTAACTCATGACAAAAACTCAGGAATGATAATATGAAAGAGAAAGGAGTAAATAAAGCTGTAACGTCTGACAATGGAAGAAGAAAACATGTTGCACGACCCCAGATAGAATGGGAAAACGGCTGGAATATGTTGATGAATAAAGTAGAAATTGGCATGTGTCAAGGAAATTAAAATCTGTAATAGATATAATATGTAGGTATTACAGTAATAATATTTTAATTTTATACCAGTGTGGAAAACACTACCCTCCCCTAAAACTGAAGATGATCAGGCCACATATTAAATAAGAGACAGTGTCCACTAAGCAGACAAATCCTGATGCACATTTTTGTTGTTTCTGAATAAAAGACTGTATTTTTTTTTTATTTCAAGTATAAAATTTGATGCAGTCATTTTGTGTCTTATTTTGTATGTACTCATGCACAAGTGCTCAATTTTATATAGTAAATGTATCAGTGTATCACCAAAGTTCACCTTTTTAATGTCATTAAATCCTTACTAATATTATAAAAGCGAAAGTGAGTTTGTTTGTATGTTATCTCTTCACGCCTAATTGTATTGTATAACGGGCTGGTGTCCACGTCTGAGGCGCGTATTTTGCGTATGGAACACGCCTAAATGGCTAAATCGATTTTGATGAATTTTGGTACAGAGATAGTTGGGACCCTGGAGACGATCATAGGATATTTTTTTTAAAAAAAGAGTGAGAAATGAAATGTAAAAGGGAAAACTTAGCATTGTTATTACAATAAATAAGGCGCTAGGGCAAAAACTACAGGTGGCCTGTACCTGCAAATCAGGAAAGGGGAACTGTCTTATCCCGAATTTAACGCGGGCGAAAGTTAATAAATTATATAATATAAAAAAATAAAATCGTTTATTTATAAAAAGGGGGCACATATACAATAAAATAAAGCATCTTAACAAACCAAAGAACACAGTTGCTTAATTACCTGAATTAGGTTGGACCTGTGTTTCAGGCTAAAAAGAGCATTATTACTAATCTCAAATAAATAAATTAACAGTAATGTAAAATTAAAGTACCATAATTGAAAAATTACACAAAAATAAAGTAAGCGTTTTATTTGCAGACAGCAATGATTCAGTGACATTAAAAAGGTGAACAAGTTTTTCTTTTGCTTAATTGATGGACTGACTCCTAAGGCTCCTCCATCTCATAAAGAGGAGGCCATACTTCCAAAAGTGAAAGCAGATTGGCATATTATGATAAAAACAATCACCTGTTTTGTCTTGTCTTCAGCTTGGGTATTGATTCACCAATATGCTTCATTACAGCCTCACGAGTAGGGAGGTCTGGTTTGACTGGAGAGCCATCATCATTCTTTAACTGCACTCTGATCCTTCCTCTGAACAATATTTCCTGTATTCAAAAAAGTTACATATTATTTATTACGAAATGCTTGCACTTTTTATGCCTTATTATTTGCTAGATAGGGTTCACTATTACAAATAATTATAATCAATTTGAATTAGCTAGCAAACATATACAGATGCATTTGGTATTAAGTATTTACACTTATAGTAAAATCTTTGGTCAAAGGGGGGAGGCATGTATCCGTTGAGAGTTCACCCACTATCATGATAATAGTAGATAAAAAAGTACTAGGAAATACCACACCATAATCTGTGTTATATATAAGAATACAGTATTTTTTATAAACCATCAGTAAAAGAATGGTTATATATGAGATTTTAGTATGAAATCTATGCATGTTAAAACCCCACTGTTTCTTCATACCAATATCATGAGATGAGTATGAGTCTTAGGCTTACGTATGTACTTTCACACACACTTTTTAAAATATACATATTACTAATCTATAAATATACTAATAAATCACAGGAGGACCATAAATTAATATTACCTTGCTTGGCTCCCTAGGATACAGCTTGTTCTCTACTCCCACCCTGAGACCAGCCGCTACCAAGACATCTCTGATCTCCTGGTGAGTTGGGTTCTCCACACAGTGCGACTTCGACAGCTTTCGGCCCTGGGCCAGTGTCTTCTTACTGTTCAAGTATGCTGGGTAAATACAAACCCATCTGTGAAATTCAATGTTGCTTGTTATTAAGCCAGTAGTAAACAAGTCACACTTTATGAAAACATTTAACACAGTGTGTAAAATCAAATTAAATGTTTAGTTTGTTCTTGGTTTGATGAATAAATCCATGATACTATCATATGGTTACTTATTTACCTTTCCACATCACTGTGTTTCTTTTCTGGATTCCAAGAACTTATCATAGCAGCCATGATGTACTTCTTATAAAGCTTTGCAAGATTTAGTTAGTATTTATTTATATTATCCGAGTTTCAAATAGAATTACTACTACAATACGAATACATACTTATGAATGGATGGAATGGCATTTGACCTGACTGACAGTGACATTTCATTTACATTCCACGTTAGATTCGCTGCAGGAAAGACTTTCGTTCAGAAATTATTGTAGCGACCCTGTTATCAGATTCAATCATTATAAATAAAGTTTATGTGACAAAATATAAGAAATGTATCTTTTTGAATGCGTCATACAAGTCAGAGATCACCAATACTAAAATCACCAGTATGCTCGCTCTTTCCTAAATTAGCTAAAATCATCGGGTATTACGCAAATGTCAACACCAACAGTCACAAGCATAGGCAGGGTTGCCAACTTGTGGGGAATTCCTTAAACTGAAGGGAATCTTATATCGATTGGGGATTTATTGGAGATTGGCATTACGTGTGGAAAGTGCAGGGATTTTGACATCTTATTCTCATATATGTAAATATTTCATCATTCATTGGGCATGCTTATTTTGTTTTAAATCATTCATTCATTTTATATTAGCCGTGCACGATGTTTTTAAGGGTGCGTCCACATCTGGCGATTGTGCCGCGAATGTGCAGCCCGCGAGACGTTTGCGAGCAGCCCGCGAGCCGTGCGCGTGCATTTTTGTTCGTGCGCAGTTCGCGCGCGTTCTAAGCGCCGTACGCGATCAGCGCGCGGGCGGGCGTCCTAGCGGCTCGCGTCTTCCTTCCGCCCGCGTTTCAAGCCCCGCTCAGTTCGTTTCTGATTACTGGAGGCTAAGTAAGTGTTGTTATGGAGTGGACGGGGGAGAAATGTTTACGCTTAAGTTGAAACATAAAAAGTTTCCAGTACTGTATGTGCGAGAATTGAGTGCGCGCAGATTGCGCGCCGCACGCACGCCTTTAATGAGCCTTGCATGAGCTGCGCTTAAGAGGCGCACCGAACCATTGCCGTGACTGCATGCGCGCAGCTCGCGGGTAGCTCGCAGACGGCTGGCGAGCTGCACATTTGCCAGATGTGGACGCACCCTAATAAATTAATTTCATAGGCTCGTTTGTGGTAGCACAAAAAATAGACGATGAGTAGCGAGTTCACGCTGGATTTTCATCAACATGGGCTTGAAGTTTTTGCCGATCAATATGATGCTGAATGTTACAGGGCTTAAGTGGTTCGCTTTAAAAACGCTACGGGAGATACCTGTTCCCAAACATAAAAATTGCTATTTCGTTGTTGCTGATACTGCCTTTTTCAAATGCATCGATCGAGCGCAAATTTAGCGTTTTGATCTTAAAAATTTAAAAACTGTAAACCGCAATCGACTAAATACCAATGCTGTTGTATCAGGGTCCACCCTTTATAGCAGAACTTTTTATGTCATAATTTTATTTTGCATAACAACGGATGGCATAAACTTCACTTCGCAGAAAATTGTTTAGCAGACACAATCATCTCTAGGCATAAACTTAATATCCATAATATTTAAAAAGTAGAAACATCATATCGCAGAAAGTTCACAGTCAGAATCGTCTTTTGGCATATATTTTATATCGATAATCATTAAACATCAGAATTGTCATATCGCAGAAAGTTTATAGTTAGGATCATCTTTGTCATTATAAGTTGTCATTTATTTTAATTAATTATTTCTTTAAAATAATGTTATTTTAGTTATTGTTTAATTGAATTTGAAATAATGTCATTGAATTCAATAAGTAATTATCCTAATCTAACTAGTTCAGTTCCGGGTAACCTACTTAAAACAATCTCTTTTTTCTATTAATGCATGTCGTCCAGCGAGCGGTCACAGTTTTAACCTAACCTAACCTAGCCATTACTGCCGTCTGCATAGTATGCCAAGTGACATTATACCAAATAATATATTATGCGAAATTTTAACTCTGCCAATCGTAATTATACTAAGTATGCCATTGTTAATTCGAAGTTTTAAACAATATGCCAAACGATAATTATACCAAATAATTTTTATGCCTTTAAAATGTTCGTTTAAAGAAAATTATGCTAAGTGTGTTATGCCAAAAAAAAATCGGAGCATCAAGATTCTGCCAGATAGAAGGAACCCGTTGTTTCATTTATGGCTGCAAGCGAACGGACTAAAAAACAGAGCGGCAGTGTCAAGTTTAACCCTTCGAACCAAATGCTTTCCACTAAAATATGGAAAAAAATAAAATAAAAATATGAACATTAAAAACAACCTAAATAATTGAATATAGTTTCATTTCATAAAAAACTTTCGAGGGGAATTTGTGGGGAATCAGCTGATTTTTGTCCCCAATTTGGGGAATCCGATCCGGATTTGTGGGAATGGGATAAATTAGCATTGGCAACCCTGAGCACAGGTCACAATCACAAGCTCTTTGATCACAAGTGTCACTGTTTATAAAAAAAACACTAACCTAGAAACAAAACTAAAAGTTTTAAGAAAAATTGAATCATTGTTTGTATGTGCCTTGAATTTGATTTAGAATCAAATAGATTTAAAAGTGCAATAAGATCAAAAGTCTAACATATAAGATAATGTCTCTTTTAGTGGCAACTGATAAATATATTGTAGTGGCAAAAGAACTTCATGTTGATTTCTATGACTATTCAAACCATAAAATTATTGATATACCGCTAACCCCCAAGCAACCCGAAAAAGATTATATATCTGATATTGCAATTTCGAATGATTCCAGTTATTTAGCTGTCGTTACAGCAACATCAAAACAATTGTTGGTTTATGATGTAGCTCAACTGGAACATGAACAAACTTTTAATATACCAAGAAGTGCCAGTAGAATAAGATTCACAGTCGATAACTCGCAGATATTAGTGGCCGACAAAAGTGGCGATGTGCTTATTTATGACATTAAAAAAGAGAACTCTGGCACCAAACTTCTGGGTCACCTAAGTTTACTGTTAGATGTTTTACAGTCAAATGATTCCAAGTGCGTCATATCATGTGACAGAGATGAAAAAATAAGAGTTTCTTGCTTTCCCAACACCTATAACATCCAGACATATTGCTTAGGTCATAAAGAATTTGTGAACCACATAGAAATTCTGCCTCACAATGATAAATTCTTGACAAGTTCCTCAGGAGACGGTACTGTAAAAATCTGGGACTATAGTGAAGGTAGACTGATTCACACAATTGATACCTCTAGTGATGTCAATGATGATCAATTAAAGCAGAATTTTATTAATATTATGGACGAAGGTGGCATTGAAGTTACTACCTTACCTATTGTACATTACTCAGCATCTAAAATAGATGAAAATTCCAGTATTTTGGCTGTAACAGTGCATATGTTTAATGCAGTCCTCATTTACACTGTAAATAATATAGATAACCAATATAGCCACAAGTTAGAACAAAAACTAATATTGCAACAATTCCCAAGCGCCATAAAACTTCACAAAAACACACTTTTCGTCTATGATGACACTGAGTATACCATCATTGTATACAAGCTAGAAGAAATTGATGGAAAGATTTCTGTTAATGAAAGTAACAGAATAAAAATGTTTGAAAACAAAAATATTGTACGAGAAACAGATGAAAGTCAACTAGAGTCTATTAAAGTTTTATACAAAAGAAAGTTTGATAATGTTCAAGAATATCAAGAAAGAAAAAAGCAAAGGCTAGAGAAAACTGCAAAATAACGAAATATTATGAACAATTATATTGTTAATTTATTATAATTGTTTAAACCATGGGGTTTTTTATTTCTTGACTTCCTTCACATATAAGTCAAAACTCCCTCCCTCAATCCCACCATAAAAAAAAACCGATCAAGACCCAGTAAGACTAAGAGCCGGACCGAGGGTTCCATACAAACTTGCGAAATAAACGGCCATATCTTTTGAATGCGTAGACTTGATAGAGTTGATTTTCACAGAACATAGGGACCACAGTCGGTGAGACACATTCCCGAGTTAAAGGGTCTTGACAGACAGACTGACAACAAAGTGATCCAATAAGGGTTCAGTTTTTTTCCTTTTGAGATATGAAACCCTAAAGATAGTTGCCAGTCTTTTTGTGTAACATACTACATTACATAGTACCACAACTTAATTTTCCGAAAGGGTCAAGGAGTGTAAACCAGGTACAATATTCAAAAACTGACACACGAGTTCTTTTTTCTGTGCAAAATAAACTATCTAAGCTGAGTACCAAACCAAACCCTACTTTGACTTGACTCGCCAGTCGCACTTACAAACACTATACCAGCTTTGATACCAGTGAGGCTATCAGTCAGTTCTTTTACCTACCTACATGGTGTAAACCGTCTTCTACGCTTTCTAACATGTTAGTACAAAATAATTACTAGGGCATAAACCGATTTGCGCATTAAAATTAAATCGGTTCTTTTTATCGTCGCTACTTGGGCAGCGAAAATTAAAACACTCTAAACGTTGTACTTACAGGGTTATGTCAACGAAGTGGCTCGATGTAAAAATAACTTCCAATATTTTAGTAGATCCAGTTCAGCATTAACCAGGTAAATAAACTGGAAGCCGATCCTGACATACTTGGGACAAGGCTAGGCTGGATGATTAAATTAAAAGTCTGTTGACTGTATACAGGATCTACCTAACAAAATAAGCGCAAGACCACCCGTGTGGTTTCTCAGACCATGAAACTGAACATTTGTTCTATGACTTTCAAAAATTCGAAAGTTTTTTTTAGTTTGTATGTACTGTAGGCCTACCATGACGTCTTAAAGCAGAACTTATTCCACTGAGGGAAAGAGATGGTGCTAGACACCCTGTATGGCTCTGTCTCTTTTCCTCAGTGTAATAAGTTCTGTTTTAAGACGTCATGGTAGGGCAGCTGATTTGGTTGAAATTTAGTACCTATGTGGATAGCATATAGCCAGAATTAACACAAAGGCTGTCTACGAGGGTAAAACCGCAGGGCGCAGCTAGTATTGCATAAATATCTGTGAACCTACAGGTAATTGTATATTTTATAAATTAAACACTTCAGTAAACCAGGTAATTATTTATTATCTTTGTTACAATTCAAACAAGAAATGTGAAATGTGCAAGTCTTATGAGGTTTTATAAAAATAAATGAACCTAAGTTTATTTCAACATTAGTTAAGCTAACAAGTTAATCTAAGCCAATTCATTATAAAAACAAAAAACCTAAAAATCACAATATCACATTTTAACTAAACACAACAAGGCATGTTATAACTAAGTTATAAGATTCTGGTATTTTTAATACTTATTGCTTTTTGAGAAGAGCAAAGTTCAACCTGGCAAAAGATTCAAGAAGTTCATCAAACTTTGATATATTTGTATCACTATATTTATACATATTTAGGTATCTAGTTTTTACAATCGCCATTATAACTAAATGCAATAAATACATACAATCTGGATCGTTTACGTAATTTACCTCGATTTAAGCACATTAGCAAAGTTGCGGAGCTGAGAGCCAAGATTGTCGATTTCGTTCAATACGCCATCAACTTCGTTTTTCAGTTCCATTAAATCAGGCAAATTGTTACAATCCGGTACATTTAGTAGTGTTGTAAATATCTTGTCCCATAAGCCAACCTTCATGTACCTGAAAAATAAACAATACATTTTTGAGTATCTTGAAAATAGTGATCGATTTATTGCAAGGCGTAACCAATATTCATGATTCGAATAGCGCTCAACGCATTCGGACGTGCACATCAATGCATTATTAAAAATAAATAAATTAACGTGAGCAAAAATATTGGCCTAGTTTTATAGTGACTCAGAGTGTTTTTACGTAAAATAATGTACTGACTTGATAAAATTAATTCAAAGTGATAATCTAAAATATGGAAGGCTTTTTAGCCTTTAACCGCGAGCACAGCTCTCCGTCTACAACAACAAGACCACCTCAACAACCCAAGCAGACTCAAGATGAAGGCGTTGAAGCAGTCAGCACTCCGGAGATTCAGAACTGGTTGGGATCTATTGAGCAGTATTTGAATGAGGTCTGCGCTATTGCTTCGGATGGTAAACTGAATTCTGAACAGAAGCTAAGAATAAGCAATCTTTGCCGGAAAGTTGGCCACGGAGTTTCACAACTGGCTGTTCAATACCAGTCGCTAAAATCAAGAGCCATACAAACCCATACTGCTTTAAAAACCATGAACGAATCTCGAGACCTAGCGGACTGTCTTACAGAGTTGAACCGAACCATTCAAGAGTCATCTGCAAAAAAGGAAACCAGTACTACATCTTTTGCCGATATGGTGAAAAAGGGGTCCAACAATTTTGTCCGTCCTAACAAACTAAGCTCCGTTGCGATTTTCCCGTGTGACAACTCTAAGACCAGTGAGGAAACTAAGAACATGGTTCAAAACATGATCTGCCCCGGTGAATTGAAACTGAAAGTGCGAGGCGTACGCAAAATTGGAAAAGGAGGCCTTATAATCAGCACTGAGACTAAGGATGATCTAGAAAAACTGAAGCGTACAGTTCAAACCGCTCCATCAGTGCTGACCGTCGACGAACCCCGGAAGCGCAAACCTCGCATCGTAGTTATTGGCGTGCCCACATCAATGTCCGAAAATGAGGTTTTTAAGTGTCTCTTTGAACAAAATGTAGTTGACAAACTGCCTACAATGTCCCTCGAAGCATTCATGACCTCATTAAAATTAAGCCATAAATCGGGGAGGAAAGATGCAGAAAACTGCAATTACATAATAGAAGTTTCAGCCGCTATACGTAAAGCCCTCATCACCCAGGAACGGGTATTTATTAATTGGACATCCTGCCCGGTAAGAGACTTCACGCTAGTAACGAGATGTTACAACTGTCAGCAGTATGGTCACGCAGCCAAGACATGTAAGATCGCTACCTCTACGTGTGGACATTGTGGTGACGAAGGACACTCTATTAAGGACTGCTCAAAGAAAGCTGCTGAACCAAAATGTGCAACTTGTTTACACTTCAAGAAGCAAGCCAATCACAAAACGGGAGACGCGGCATGTCCGGCTAAAATAGCTGCCGAGTATCGCTATATTAACTCGATAGACTATGAAGGCTACTAAGAACGCCGATTTTAGTTTTTAGCTTATCGTAATTTGTAATTATTAATTGTATTTAGAATGTAATAGGTATTAATTAGGTTACGTAGAAAATCATGTATCTTTAAGTTGATGTATTACAATTATGTACAAAGACAGCAATTACTTTTTTGCGCAGCGTTGCATACCTAGAGCCATGTACGCCCAGACAATTTTTACTTTATGTCAGCAAATATTTAATAACACTCTGTTCCACTTTAGTTTTCCGCTATGTTAGTTTTAATTTTAGTATTTTACACTGTTTATTTATTTATAATTCGAATAAGATTTTTTTATGTACTGTCTAGCCTGAGACACAGGTTCAACCTAGTTCAGGCAACTGTGCAAACTGTGATCTATTTTAGATGTCAAGATAATTTTATTGTAAACTATGTCCTTTTATAAAAAAATAAACAATTATTATTATTATTATATAATATTACTTTTTTTATAAATAACTCACCTAGGAAGTTTTTTGTCTATATTCCATTGTCCTAAGCGATTAGCTACTTTCATATAACTGCCCATTAAGATCACGTGTATTGTACCAGCTAAACAGTACAGATCTGTCTGATAAGTCCAAGGCTTCCCTTCTCTCATCTCAGTGCAAGTGAAACCTTCTGTAGAGATTAGCTGAAAAAAACATTTTCAGACATGTTATTATTGATATTCAGAAGGTCTTTTAGATTTTTCCATCCAATAAAGACTTCTTTTAAATAGATCTTCTACATTGTAAGCTTACCTCTCTAAATGTGGTTCCTTCAGGAAACAAGGACATGTCTATAGCACATCCAAGATCAATTAGTTGCAAAGATGGAGTTCTCCATTCCTGTGTAGGTCTGCAAAAAAAAAGGAAAAATAGTTTAAAAAATGTAGCTTTTGAAACTATTCTTGAAATTCTAATGTTGTAAATATTGCGACTGTTTCGTCAAGTTACAAAATAGAATCATAATTAAATAATACTCACATTTTCATCAACAAAAAGTTGTCAGGCTTGATGTCTGCATGAATGATCTGCGCCTTATGAAGATAATGAATTATCGACAACATCTCGGATGTTAGTAAGATGACGATAAACTCATTTATACATTTAGAGGTAGCAGCCCTGATTTTATTAGCGACGTCTAGCAGAGATCCATATTTGGAATATTCTGATACAAATAAACTGGCGTTATCTCCTAAGAAGGCCGTTGTTATATCCATATACCCTGGAAGCTGTTTAAAAAAATATTAGAAAACAAACTTAATAAATGTGCATTTAAAAACAATAATAAAAAAAAAAAATTACCATGAATGGGTCTTTTATTCTTGATTTGATTTCCTGACAAATGTAGAACTCCCAAGGCCGACTCGGCTTTTGATATTTCGCAGCTACAGATTTATTACTATGCAAATCAAGACATAGAAAAACAGCGCCATAATTTCCTTTGCCTAGCTGCTTCTCAACAGATAATTTACTATGTCCAACACTTATAACAGTTGTCATTTGCAGTTTAGGTACTGATCTCACTTCAACATATCCATCTGCATGAGTTTTATTTGGGAATTTGACATAATCTAGTAAAGAATTCAGAAGTTTTTTACTGAATGGGTCAATTTGTGCTGGGAATTCAATATCAGCTGGCCTAGGTATGTCACTGGTTTCTACTAGGGATATAGAATGAGTAGATTTAAATGTAGCACACTCCATGGAATTTTCACTATCCACATCCATTCCATAACCATCAGATTGTAGATCTGAGTGTCTAGAATACACTGCTGAGATCCTATTATCTTTGCTCACTGAGTCTCTACTGTCTTCAGACTGAAATTCAACTCTATGCTCAAAGTCCAACTGCCTCTTGGAAATATCTTTTTGTTTATCAACAGCATGTGAAACCTTAGCAGATTGAATAGGTGTTCCTGTTTGTGCAGTCATACCATCTTTACTATCAGAATCAGACATACCAGATGAGGGGGGTATCTGAGCTTGTTCAGGACTAGATACATACAAGTTTTTATGCATCTTTTGAGAAATACTCGGACTGCTTGTGAATTTAGGAGTATTGGCATTATCTTTAGGTTCATTTCTGTTCGAAATGAAGTTCAGGTACTGGTTTGAAAAACCAATATCTGGTGAATTCTGGCCAATTTTCACTGGATTTGGTTGATCATGTCTTACATTCCTTAGTGCGGATGTAGGACTCTTGTGTGTTGATGCATTTTTAGACACACTATTATTTTTACTTGAAGCATTTTGATCTACTGCTGCAGCATTTTCTTGTCTCAAGTGCATTTCAGAGGTCTCGGGTGGGATGTTTGCACCATGCGGCCCTGGACTGCGGTAATTACTTTGAGCAGCTTGAGGACTTTGATATATCTGGAACGCCTGGTTGTTTTGAGTCCCATACCCAGCTGGAGAATTTTCAACCAGTTGCTTAGAATGCTGCCTGTATGGATTTTGCATTGCATTAAAGCTTTGGTTGCTTGAATGGTTGGTATACATGTTCGAATTATTGTATTGACTATGCATATTGTGGTATCCCTGTTGGTTGTAAGCTTGAGTAGGTGGTGCAGATACTGGGCTGGGTCTCTGATAGTACTGTGCATTTTGATATTGTGTCTGATGTGGAGGACTTTGGAAAACTGCTGGTTGCTGCTGTTGTTGGTGCTGTTGTTGTTGCTGTGGATGTTGCTGGTGCTGCTGCTGCTGTTGATGTTGTTGCTGTTGATGTTGTTGATGTTGCTGTTGTTGCTGTTGATGTTGCTGTTGCTGCTGATTTACATAGATATGTTGTCTATCAGTTTGACTAGGATAATGATAATCCTGACGGCCAGCATAATTCTGTTGAGGACTCATCATTGCATGTCCTGGACTATGATAACCTACTTGATTGGAGTAAGTTGGACTCTGAAAACCAGGCGGAATGGCGTGAGGACTCTGCATACCAGTATGTTGTGGACTGTGGTAGGCATTAGAATTAGGGCTCACATAGCCTTGTTGTGGCTGCTGATTCATCATTTGACTATTAGAATAGTTCTGTTGATAACTATAATTTTGCTGGTAATGTGCTGCATGCATCGACCGTTGCTGTGGAGAGTAACCATTGTAATTCGGTGGCATAGGCTTTTGATACTGATGGTCGTGCGACGGGTACGGAGCTAACGTAGACGCAGCGGCTTTGTTTTCCGGCAACTCTCGCTTTTGTGGATGGATTCTGGCAAACTGTCCATTGACCTGTCTAGGTTGAGAGGATATTGAACTCCTTTTCGAAGTTGTTGGTTGCTGTGATGGATCGTTATTGTTGTACATAGAGTCGTAATTTGTTGTGTATGCAGTAAAATTGGTTCTTGTTGATTGTCCTGAAGAACTAGATCCCGATTTACTGAAATAATTGAAAGCAGTAATTCAAATTTTACTGTTTTCTTACAAACATTAGTTAAAATTGAAGAATATTTCATACCTGTTATATTCTCTTGTTGCTTCCATGATTACAGAGAGTCCGGCTCCTTGATTGTCAACAGTAGCATGCTGGTCTGTGGCATGTTGTCTAGAACTTTCCTCCCTCTTAGTTAGTCCAGGGTCATGATGTTCTATAACACTCTCGTCCATGCTAAACTTTGGCACAGACGGAAATTTACTTGATTGATCAATGCAGGAGGATGGTTTCTTGAATTGAGACATGTTGGGCGTACTAGCATCCTTTATATTGAAATTGAAAACTTGTGTACAGGAAGGCTCTTCATAGTACGCAGTTTTATTAACCTGTAGAAAAAGAGTAAGAATAAAATAGTTTGAAAAATAATATGATGGGAAGTAAATTAATTCATGTATCAACATACATTTGGCTGGCCAGCAGTAATAGGTGCTTGAAAGTTAGAAGCATTTTCTTTGTCATGAGGCACAGTTTTCATTTCAGTTAGCTCATGCTTCTTTTTAGTATTGATCGCCATTGTAATTGATCTATCTTCGTGAATGTCAAAATTGGGAACTTCAAATTGCTGCACTACAGGCTGCACTATTGATGGTTCTGTAAAACATTGCAAACTGTTATTAATTTGAGCTCAAAATATTTTAATCAAAACATTCAAACATGGTCAAACAATTATTACCATTGTCATTGAAAAGATTTCTAAGTTCCCATCTGGCTTCTTTGGTGTTTACAGTGACAGAATCACCAAGGAGATTACCCATCAAACTCCTATTGAATTCCTCCATAAGATTGTTTTTTCCATAATTTGGTACAGCATTTTCGTTGCCATAATTATTACTTGAAGTGAGCATCTCATTTTCTTTATCAGACATACTCGAAGCTGGCTTATAATTTTCATCAACTTTCTTATTAGTCAGCTCACTAAATTCCTGAGAATCTAAGTTGACTAGCACTTTGGGCTCTCCAGGTGAATGCATGTTAGTTACTTTTGTGATGTTTTGTAATGTAGGCATGGTCAATGGCATGAGTTGCCCTAAATGATCCTGTTCTGTGTCCAACGCACAATTAGCTAAAGTTTCTAAAGCACTACACTGTGCCAGTGTCTCATTAATATTTTCATAAATTTGTGGAACTTCAACAGCTTCAGTTTTTTCAGTCTTCACTTTCTGCTCTAAATTATATTTTCTAGATCTTATTTCTTCTAAACTGTATTCTTGGTCATTGACATACACCTATGAAACATAAATATGTCGTCATTACCAAATTAATTACAATGTATTCAATTGAATAACAGTAAATGTTTGTGAATCCTAACCTCTGACTTATTATAACAAGGAATCTTCGTTGAATCTGGGGGATCAGGTACACATAGCGGCACAGTAAATGATAGGTCATCCATGCAATAGTGCATGTGATTGGCTGGCAGCCTTAAGACATCATGTTCATCTTCATATGCTGAAAAACAAAACAAATAAATATTGTTTTCAATGTGCCATTTACACAATTTGATTGCAAATCTTTGTGAGAATTACTTACGTGTAAATGGTAAAGGTTGATGTGGCACCACATTAGTGTGTACCATTTTAGTTTTGGGGTTGGTCCATATCCCAACTTCTTTCTGATTTTCAACATTACTACAAGCCTGAACCAAGGATGCTGGTCCCGGGTCTTCAGCTATGGGGATAGTAGCTTGCGATGTTGATGGAGCATCCTATCAAGATGTTTATGTAAGTATTAAAAACACAATCACATTGGAAAGACTAAACCCTGCAATTGATTTTAATGCCAGCACTGTCCATTTACAAACAAAACTTGTTTACAAGGTAGGTAGCCAGCACAAATACCATTATACATAAAAAAATATTGAAAGATTGCATTGGAAATAGCGAAAACATTTCATAGAATACACTATCTATTTGAATTATTCAAAAAATATTAATAATTCTGAGTAACAGACTATTATTTGGATTGATGGCTCATAATCTCAGTAATGTCCAGATTAATTATGATGTCAAGTTCTTACCTCATAAATGTTGACCATCACATTGGAGTTGGGTAGCCTGTTGTCATAGTTGCCTGCCTGCTGTCTTACCACTCCCGGAACAACGCTCCGAACACTGTCCCCCACCCTTTGAATAGGCACATTGGCGATGTTACGCCGTTTAAACGACTTTAGTGATGTTAGAGCCATCCTAGTCTCAGCAAGTGCTGATGCTGCCTTCCTTTTGGTAGGGGAGTCGTCATGTAACATTCTTTGGGCAAAGAATAGTTGGAAGTTCCTGAAAACATTGATATATTGAGTTACTGCTAGAAATTGAAGAGCTGGTAATACATATTTGTTAAATGTAATGATACGGTTTGGTTAAAAGTTTTACATCACAGCTGAAATTGTAAAAAGAACATTGAATAATAAGATCCTTGGCTTGTTGCCAATATTCTGAATATCATTAAATTACTACTAGAGCCTTGTGGATAAACTGAAATAAGTGATTTCACTTCTATGGTTTTAGTCTGGGATTAGTTACGCGAGACTAACTAAGGTCATAGGAGGTCACAATAAAATTCAATGGTTAGAGGGTTAACCTCTTAACAAAAAAAATATGAAAATGTGTACATCAGTCAGTTTGTATGTTTTGAATGGTTTAATAAAGATTATTTTATGTCTAACTTGTCTGACTCTCTACCATGAATCTGTTTGTACCTCTGGATAAAAGCAATTAAGGTAAGAATGCTGAAAAAATTTGGTAAAACTTTGCTGAAAATAGTAATATTTTAATTAATAAGAGTCTATTATTAATACACAAAAGCCCTTTCTGTTTTAATGGTGTAGTATTAATACCATTTAATTAATAAAGAAGAAATAAAATAAAAACACCAGATATGCAAATGCAATCATATAAGTATCAAAAATATGCTGCATAAAATTAACACCATAATTATGTTACATAATTTTAACTCACATATGTGCCTGCTCCAGTTCATCCAAAGGTTGAGCTTTAGCCTGAAGACCTAACATGTACACCTGATTGGATTTCTTATAGTCTCCAGACTCCTCACAGTAGCATGCCCATGCGCGGTAGAATTCTGAGCATTCCACTCCAATACCAGTATTATAGAGCCTTTGATATATCTCCAAGGGGTTAGACAGACAGTCAACCTACAAATTAAAACAGCATTAAAGATTAAATAGTAAAATAACAGGATATTTTAATGATTGGGCACAATGGAGGAACAGTTATTGTTGGAATCTGAAAGGCAAAGTACAATAAAAAGTATGGTTCTCAAGGTAAGCATTTTGTTTGGATGAAGGAGAGAAATGAGTCTGATTAACCTGTGATAATGACAACTTCTACACAGAATCCACAGTGCACTGTTGATTTTTACTGATACTTCATAACAGCATGTATTGGCTCTATTGATAAAAAAAATCATCAAAGTGGTTGACGGGAATAGATGAACATTGATAATGATATATTATTTTAATTTGGATTGAGTAAAGAAGCTGAAAAGTAAGTAAATACAGGTAGGTAGGTAAATTGGTTTCCCACTTACATATTTTATCCACAGCTTTACAAATCTCCTATCTTGATAGTATTTTTTTTCGTTTTCAAATAACTGTAGACAGTCTTTTATTAACTTATCAATATGCCCTTCATGTCCATGTTTGGGAAAGCACTGCTCGACCCACTGGATGTAGTTGAACCAGGGATCCAAAGGATCAGTGCCCTGATAGTGCCTGATAGCTGCTTCATGTTCCCTGAAGGTGAAATCGAGAAAATAGTTGGTTACTCGTGATGAAAATGATCAATCAAGGTAAAATGCTAGCATGCATACGAAATATCTCCACAAAATACGCAAGAAACAAGTGTACAATGTTTTTTTTTTTAAATGAAGATACTACGAATAAAAAAGATGCTTTAACATAGTGAATTCATAAAATGAGAGATAGAAGTGTAAGTTTAAAAATAAGTTACGAAAAACTTTACTCTTTTTGCAATTGCAGCTGTCTCTGAGCCTCCACATCCGACTGTGCTTGCAACGCTGTACCCAATTGCACAAGGTTTCTACCACCTCTCAGTGGTTGAATGTTTTCTTTACTAACGTCGATGTCCATTGTAGAACTGAAATAGCGCTGAAATATCACAGCATGAGGGATAAACACAGCACACTGAACCACAAATAAGCGATCATAAAAATATGGGTTTCGAGCCCGGCTTAAACGTTTTAATTATAGTACCGCGTAGATGATACAGTTAAAATTAGTTTTTAAATAGATAGAACATTATACTACAAGTAATTGTAAATTATTTAAAGTTTTTAGCTTTAAAAATCCGAAAAAAATTGGCGACTACCAACTGAAGCACCAAAAACTAACCCGAAATTGACATCACTCTATAGAATTGTGGAGTCTATGACAGGATTTGAATTTTTAC
Organism: Ochropleura plecta; assembly: GCA_905475445.1. Classification (NCBI taxonomy): domain Eukaryota; kingdom Metazoa; phylum Arthropoda; class Insecta; order Lepidoptera; family Noctuidae; genus Ochropleura; species Ochropleura plecta. The sequence continues at coordinate 9,582,891 of FR997731.1, read as the reverse complement.
AAAATAAGTCCGTTACAGTCACTGCAGAGCTTGAGCTTGACTGACTTGGGACATCCAGTTAAGCAATCGTAATCACATATACTATGCTAAGCTTCCTGAAGTTAGGTTTTCCATGGTAACGAATGAAAGATAGAATTATGGTGAAATTTTAAAGTTGAGCAAACCCAAACCTCGAAACGACCACCTTGGTATTTAAACTTCTGTATTAGTTTCAAAAAGTACTCTCGCAATTATATGTTTACTGTGTTATATTATAATTTGATTTTCACGGGCCACCCTGGCGCTTTCACCTTAATTTTCTATGAGTTGATTTTCAGACCAGTATATTATTAGGAATCATCCAAGAAAACATCTTATAGAGATAAGGAATATCGTATGTTATGTTCCACCTGATAACCTATGTCATTATTTATGCATGTGCCAAATTTCACTGATTTTCCTATGAGCGTTATTCGATAAATATTTATTTATTTGGTTTTTTTTTTTTAATGATGCAAATAACCGGCCAAGTGCAAGGCGGAAAGTCAGTGTGGGTGTGCGACACACAGCACAGAGTTTCATTGCAACTTACAATAAGTACACAAAAAAAAAGTTTTTTTGCTTTTAATTTATTTTTTAGTTATCGCTGACTAGAAATAAAATTACAGAAGTCAAACTTATGGACTTATGGAGCTTACGCTTAAATTTTCTCTTAATGAGCCCTTTCATTTGATACCCATATTGCAGAAGTGCATTAAAAACATAGATGTAGAAATAATTATTCCTCTATGTTGGATGATCTGCCATATTGGATTTAGAATGACATCACAATATTTCGAGTTACTCTCTCTCAATTATCCCTTTCATTTTATACCCATATTGTAGAAATGCATTAAAAATAACTATTCCACCATCTTGGGTGGTCCGCCATATTGGATTTAGAATGACGTCACATAACAACATATCGTGCATTGTCATCCAACCTTAACGTGTAACTGTAAACAAAATTTCAGCTCAATCGGTTGAAGATATCTACTTCAAAATTGAGTTTAAAGAATCCAACGTAACATTTATTTAACGTAGCAATTATAAATATATATGTGTTTACAATATATTTTGTTATATAATTACAATATTTTGAAAGCCCGTTCATTTTTGAATCTACACCCAACCCAAAAGATAAATAACATAGTTACTGCTGCAGTTTCACAAAAAAAGTCCCACACCTCAAAAATTAATTGATATGAAATCTTTTTTTTTCTTGTAGGGCGTGACGAAAGATTTTAAAATCCTCTTCCATAATGTGGGTACACTTTTACTATTTACAAAAAAGCCTTTATTTCGGTAATAAACTTAAGTTTAACAAAGTTTGAAGCCATTTTTCTCATAATTTTTCAATAGTGCCCGAAAACAGCTCGCATGTGTCATGGCGTCGGCATGACGTCACAGTTAAATAAAAATGACATTGTTTCTATAGCAACGTCCCATAAATCACATAACCGTGACGTCATACGCTGTGATCGGTGTTTCAGTCAAAATGGCCGACTGCAGTATTTTAATGTTTTATTTTATTGAAAATCTTAATAATCTGTTATTTTTAAATAAAACTAAACCTGTGTTTACTTTTTTTTTAATATGACTTCTCCCCTGTCATCACTGAATCAGCGATTTTTTTATACTGTCGTCATGCCTATTTCGTACTGTTTATTTGGAAAATAAAGGTAAAAGTCGATTTTAAAAGAAAATATCTTAATCACCATTGACTTAAGGACAAAAGTGTTTGAGATACCTTGAAACCTACGAAAATTTTCCTAGCGTGCCAAGTCGAGATATTTTAGTTGTTTCTCTTTTTCAGTTTTCACCAAGTTTTCGTCATGCGGGATGATAACATCGACTATCAATATCATTACGCAGCACGCTGATCGGTCTATCACCACTATGTCAGGCTTATTGGCGGCAATAGTCCTGTTAGTAATAATAAATCGATCCCAGTACAGAGTGTCTACTAAGCTCCTTAGTACCGCGAGACCCGTTCCTACATCCATTTTAAGAAGCCGACGTAATCAAATAACTGTCAATGTGTTCGGTTATTATTGCTCTCAAAATGGATGTAAGAAGTTTATAGAACGTCGACAAACAAACACGTGATCGGTCTATAATTCTTGGGTTCCGCGGGAGTACCTGACTTAAGGAACTAATGGGTAACACCTGTTGATAGAAATTGTGGTAGCGACCCAGACACTAGGCATGACTGGTATTGAGATGCCAGACAAGGATGTGAACTACTGACTCATGTGAGCCGAAAGTTGTGTAGTACATCCGGTCCTGGAGACTTGCAGTTCGGTAACGGACGAACTGCACTGGCTATGTCTAATGGTGTTATTACAATTGGCCCCAATTTCTGAAATAGTTTCACACACACACTCGAGATCACGCATCTAGTCAGCCTCGGTGTGACAGACGGGCACGGGCACGGGCACCGACCAAATGTTGCTCCAGAATGTACTCGTGGCAGTATAAACTATTGCTGTATGCAGCTCTCAAATGTGTACTTGTTCTACAGTTATGAAGAAACTTCTTTATAATCTAGTTGTTACTTTCAGCCCTAGTCAGCCTATCTAGTCAGCCTCGGTGTGACAGACGGGCACGGGCACCGACCAAATGTTGCTCCAGAATGTACTCGTGGCAGCATCATCTGGGTGGCACACGTCAGCCATAATTTTGTGCACACATTTCCTATTATAATTTTCGAGGCTATAAATGAGTACCGATACTACAACCCGCTACTAACTTACACATATCCTGTCCAAGGCAGGATGTCAATAATAATTCGAGGTCGCTCTTACCTACAGCCTACTTGCTCTTGGAACTTGACTTTGTAAATCGAACAAGGAACTCCTGTATAGGTTTGAATCAATTCTAATTGCTTCGCTCGCTCTTGTAAACTCCGTTCCCTTTGATTCTAACTTTGTGCAAGAGTTGACCAAGTAATGCCTCGCAGTGTTTTAAGGCCATTCTTCGGACATTGCTTTTTTAATTGAAAAACTGACAGCCATAATTTCAAGTCAACTCATTTGAATGCAAGATTTGGTATCCCCATTTAACTAACATGTTTAGTTTTTGAGAAAATCGTTTTTGAAAGTCAATTTTTGTACCAGACATTTACAAAAATAGACATTTGTACAGGAAAAAGCAAAAATTGTTGAGCACGATGCGCTCACTTACTCAGAACCTTTCTTATTAAGACCAATACGTTACACAGACCTCCATGTTTCAAATGGTCTTGGTCACCACTCTGTATGAAGAAGCTTTGTTGCTTGATGTGCTTGACTATGGCATGATAAAAGAGTAGTATTCATAATGTATGTTGTTTATACTTGGGTCACAGTGGAAGTCTTGTGTACACACGGCGACACATCAAGCCATACTATTCTAGTAAAATGTGGTCTGACTTTGTATACATTTCCGGTACAATGCGAGATCGGCTTAAACTTTTTTTTATTGCTTGATTGGTACTCATGCGTAGGTATTTAAACTTCTTGAGCATTTGACCCGTGCTGATGCCGAATAGAGCAGAGATGGTCCGGCAAACTGCAAACTGTTTGTTATCAACAACAAATTAAGTAGCTTTGCTACATTATCAAAAACTCGTACGTTATAGTTCTATGCCCACCAGCCCAAATCTACGATGTCACTGTCAGTCACGTCAACGCGTCTGTCAATTTTATTTGTAACATTTTCCGTCACTCCAATTTTGTTGATAGAATATTGGATTCAAATGGTTTTCGTCAAAAATTACTTAGGCAATGTTTTAATCCAGGAATATATTATACTGTTATGGCATTGCGTTTGTGAGAAAATACAAATTGTTAAGCCCAAAACGCCTGTTGTTCATTGGAAAATCAAACCACAGTTATTTATCTTCCTCATTTAATATTTCCAAAAGCCACTATTATGTCGCTTCGTTTGCAAATGGAGAAGCAAAAAAAGCAGGAAGAGATGCGTCGCTTGATGGCTGAACGAAAAAGGAAGAATGTTAAATCCACAAAAATAGATAACCCTCTTGCAAAATATAACAACACTGGGCAGTTAATGTGTATACTTTGTAACTCAGTAGTGCGGTCTGAAAATGTGTGGCAAGTGCACACGAATAGTAAACAACACCGAGAAAATGTAGAAAAAGCAAAACAGTTAAAAGAATTAACAAATAATTTCACTGTTGGGAAAATAAAACATAAAAACGGGGGTCCCCTTGGAGATGCACCACCAGAAAAAAGGTTAAAAGGAATTCTGAAAAATGCTGAGACACAGATGCCATCAATTCCTAAAAACAAGGCACCTCAAGTAATTTCTTTTCATGATGAAGAAATCAAAAGGACACCTTTGAACCTTTCTACGCCAACTCTAAGTAGTGAAGGTTTGTAATTTGATGAAGTCAAAAGTATTTTAGATTTGTATAAACTATTGCTGTATGCAGCTCTCAAATGTGTACTTGTACTACAGTTATGAAGAAACTTCTTTAAAATCTAGTTTTTACTTTGATACAACTTGGACTGTGATGTACTTGGTTTCTGTCATTTTTTAAACAGCTGATAATGGTATTTGAGTATATGATATAAAAAAGGATAGCATGGACAATTCTGTGTTCTGACTATTTTGAGCACTAGCTGTGCCCTGTGGGTTTATCCTCTCTTGATAAATGGGCTATCCAACCATAAACTATTTTTTCAATTCAAACCAGTAGTTCCTGAGATTAGCTCATTCAACCAAACAAAACTCATCAGCTTTATAATGTTGGTTTAGATAAAAATAAAATAAGGGCCTTTTCAATGACTGGCTGATCTTGTTAGTTTCTCTGACTTAAATAAACTTATCTTTCAGAAGTCTCGGCAGCCAGTACATCAGAAGTAGAAGGAGCACAAGGGCCTGAGCAACCCATTCCTGAAGGTTTCTTTGATGATCCTATTCTAGACGCCAAGGTATGCATTCAATTTATGAAAATACCATTATTATTTTAATTTTATTATTAAAATTCCTTTCATATACAAAAAAGCCCCTATTTATGGTACAATAATAACACAATGAATGAAACTTATTCTATAGCTTTCTTAAATGCATAGTAGACACACAAAATAAACATTTTAAAAACTCTTGTTTAGTAAAAAATTAGAAGATATATCATAAAACTTTTGAAAGTTATTGGCCAAAAAGATGTTCAAAGGATTCATGGATGTACTCAATCATATCAGAAGCTACCATACTTCGTCCTTTAACTGCAAAGGCTTTCTCGTTACACAATCTTATCAAACGGCTTGCAGCATAGCATGACAGAGATGAAGCTATTGATACCTTATCCCCATTACATGTTTCCATATCGATTTTGTCTTGGTTAGCTAAGGTCCAGTTCAGCATAATAGCAATTGCTCCACAAAGCAAGTCCCCTTGTCCACCGCACCTTCTTGCAGAGCCACCAATATTTGATTTCCACTGAACAACAGGGTCTACACTGAACACTTCATCTATTGATCCTTTCTTAAATACAGTCACATATTTGCCTAACTGATTCAACCCTGAAGGCCCATTTGTTTTAGTGCAAAGTCTTTCAAATTCCACTTTATTTGGAGTTAATATTACTGGAGACATAAATTCTTTTAATAAATGTGTCTTTTCTGTGATCAAAAATAATCCATCAGCATCAATAATGAGTGGGATTCTCTTTTCTCTTATGACCTCTATTAGATCTGTGACTGTGTGGAATATTTCTTTCTGTCTTCCTAGTCCTGGCCCTATGACTATAGCATGGAGCCTGTCTAGCCACTGTGAGATCTCTGGCACAGGATTTGGAAAGTCCAATAGGGGGTGCACTATTAGTTCTGGGCTGTAAGACTTAATAACAGTGGCTGAATCTTTAGTACAGAACACATGACTTAAGTCTGCTCCTACCTGCAAAGATAGTAAGATCCATAAGAATTATGTTAAGATTATTTATGTTAATAACAAATAACAGAGACACTAACTCTTAATGCACTTATCCCAGCAAAATATGGTGCGCCTGTATATTCGAATGATCCTCCAATAACTCCTATTCTTCCTGCTTGACCTTTATGACTACTGAGGTCCAAAGGTGGAATACACGCTTTAGCGTTTTTTAACATCCACGAATCTTCCATTTTATTTTGTATACTCATGGATCTCAAACTATTTATAGATAAGTTCTTTATTGTTCTTGTCGGCCAACTTTGTGATATTAGCATTGATACTTGGTATTGAGGAGTGGTCAGAAAACTCAGAAGCTTGACAAGTTTCCCGTTCACCTGAAATAATATTTCAGGTATTTTATAATTATAACTTCAACTCTTCATTAATGGCTTATTTGATATTATCAACCTTCAACCTTGGATGATAAAATAAATAATCAAACCAATGTCAAAACCAAGTCACACTGACTGTCACATTTTTGATTTTCTTGTGTAATGCGTTCCAAGTTTTATGTTTGCGGGATTTGCAACATTTTTATCATAGCCTTGTGTACTAGTGATGTAACGAATATCCGCATTCGCGAGTATTCGTTTGATTTATGATATTCAAATATCTTTGAATATTTTGCGAATAAAACATCAGGTATATTTGTGGTTTAAGTTGTTATAATCTTCGCATTTTTACAGGATGTTATTTAAACAGTGATCTATCTTTTATTTACTTCATAATATACTTTAACAACGTAATAGACATAACAAAACAATTAGAACCGGTTCATGTAAAATTCTCTGAACTACTGATCCCCAATTTTCTTATGACAAATGCTCTTGTCAATTAAACATTCTACATTTGAAATACTTTTCTTTTTATACCAAAGACAATTAAAATTTCTTTCTCTAAAAAGGCGAATGGCAGGGTTGTATGGGAGTTTAGTACCCCTAATAAAATATCGTGTTTTGGATATATTTTTGTTTCAATTGGTAGTCAATACGATAGGCAAGCCCTTTTGAAATTCTTAGATTTTTAGGAGTTGGGACCTAAAAGTTATAACCAGTTTTATTTTTGAGGTTATGTCCTAAAAAATATTATTATGTGTAAGCACATAAGCATTGTTTTGGTGAAAAACGATGTTCTAGATAGCTGGTGCTATCTTTGTAATGTTTTACTTATCATTAAGTTAGCAAATTGACATGAGAATTGTACCTATTCAGTAGAGTGCTTTAGGAGACCTACGTCCAGCAGTGGTCTGCAATAGTTTGATGATGATGAATGATGAAGTGCTGATGCAGTTTTGAGTGTGGGTAAATAAAACAACTTTGTTTTTGCAGGAACTTACATTAATTTTATTGTTGTTATAATTACCTAATTGATTCTTAATATTATTTTATCTAAGAAAGGGGCAGGTCGGGTCATACCTTCATGGCAAGCGTTACTAAGGTACCAAATAATGCTCATAACATGTGAGCAGCATCCCATCCAGTTACAAAAATCATTAAATTCAGTTGCGTTTAATAAATCACTCATTATGGTGGCATTATTTGTAGTGGCACTATATGGTCCGCGTACATCTATAATATATCCATCAGAGGCATAGAGGACAAATGGCTTTAATAAATTCCTATATTTATGAAGGGAATATGTATCCTTTTGGAATAAGTAATTACTACTTTTTTGTATATATATTTATATTGCATCAGCTATTGTGATTGCAGGTTTTTGATCAGCTGGTGCATTAGATGACTTCAAAATTAAAATCCACAAATGCCAGACCCCTTCAAACTCTAACTCTATTTGCCCTTGCATAGAAATTGCAAAAGTTACACATACCAAATATTTAGGCATAATGATCGACCAGCGTTTATCTTGGCACTTACACACTGAACTTATCATGAAAAGAATACGGAAACTTGTCTGGACATTTAAAACATTGCGTCACGTAGCTACTAAAAACCTTCTCTTACAAATATACACATCACTTGCACAGTCGGTACTTGCATATTGTTTACCAGTTTGGGGAGGGGCAACAAAAACGAAATATTTGGAATTGGAGAGAGCACAGAGATCACTTTTAAAAGTTATGCTTTTTAAGCCCTTTAGGTTCCCAACTGAAAGTCTTTACCTAAATTGCGACGTTCTGACAGTTCGGAAACTTTACGTTCTCCATATTATATTAAAAAAACATAAATCACTCACTTTCGATCCCACGACTCGCCAAGGGAGAAGAAAATACATGATACCCAGTGTTCCAGTTAAATCAACTTTTGCTAAGAGACAATACGCTAGGCAATCCTGTCACTTATATAACCTACTAAATAAGGAACTGAATATTTACTCACTATCACACCGAGACTGCAAAATTGCTCTAACTAAATGGCTAAAAACTAAATCTTACGATTACATTGAAAATATGGTCCAAGCGATAAGTTTATAACAACACCTAATTTGACTATATTCTTAAACCACTTCTCCTTCACTTTTGTTAAAATGTTAATATTATTTAAATCAAATGTTATTTGTACACTTTACACTATCGTTAGACACACACACACACACACACACACACACACTAACACTTACACTCACACAACTACACGACAGCGCATTTTTTAATTTTTAATCTATTTTTAGCTTATTTTCTTTTTTTATTTTTATTATATAACTCCTTCATCTTAATATCTTCTAAAATGGTATGTCCTTCAATAACTGTAAGAGTAACTAGTGGAAGAGCGGAACTTCCTAACACAAGTGTATTTTCACTTAAATGGAAATTCCCAAAAACACATGTAAAGTATTTTTAAGTTATTGAAATAAACATTTTATTTTATTTTTTTATTTTATTTATTAGGCTCACAAAAATGTGATCGGCAATGTATGAATTTTTTGCTGCCACTTGCTCCCTTCATAAATGAGAAAAACCAAGAAATCCTGGAACATAATCAGTTAGCAAAATATTTATTGCTACAGACATTAATGTCTCTAGGGTCCTTATCGGAACTTGAAATAGATATGACAATCTGTCCTCTGAATCCCCAGTCCTTAATTTACACAATAAGGCTGTTAATGCAAAACTATCCCGATGCATATTCCTAAGCCTCGGTGTAACATCCAATATTTGTTGATGTTGTTTATTTATGCCTATAAAGTACTGTACTTGGTTATCGGGGTAGTTTTGAATATTCTCATAAGAGATGTTACTTAACCCTTCCATTAAAATAAAAATTATCTCCTCTGTGTGTGGAAGTAAAGCTATTAAGGCTATACTCAGCAGTATACAGGTTTTCATAATTAGCGTCCTGTATGTAAGGAGCAAATACGAGCTCCTCTTGGTATAAAATATTGATACTTAACCAATACAGCTTGCCTGGTTTCTTTAGGCACAATATTTGGCTCTGGTTCCAAGCACTCTTTGAAAAATGCAGTGTCTTGGTGTTTCAGCTGCTCTTCTTATATTGGGCAATACAATATGTTAGGGTCTTTCTTCTGGTTCTTTTATTTATTTATTGTTTATTTATTTATTCATTAAATGCACAATGTACAAAAAAGTTACACGCTAGGCTTATAACTAGTGAGTACATGACCCTGTTAGGGCGCAGCAAAATGACTTAAAACTAATAAAATTATATTGCAGAATATATCACGTATGATAGGAACTTTCACAATATTATATTATTTAAACTTATATCTAGCCATAAACAAAATAAACAATATTCAGTAAACTTATATCTAGCCTTAAACAACATAAACAATATTCAGTAAACTTATATCTAGCCATAAACAACATAAACAATATTCATTAAACTTATATCTAACCATAAACATTTAGCACATACATAATTATATTTTAATATTCTATTTTAACTTTGGATCTTCTATAAATTCTTGGATACTATAGTAAGCTTTATCTAAGAGCAATGACTTTAAGCGGGCTTTAAATATTATCAATGTTTTTGTGGACCTTATATTTTCAGGCAATTTATTAAATATCTGTATACTTCGGTATTCTGGGCTATTTTTATACATTTGGAGTCTAGGTGCTGGTAAAATTAATTTAGTTTTACGGCGCTCGTTCTTGTCGAAATTAAACAGTTGGATATTTTTTTTAACAAAAGTGGCTATTTCTAGTATATATATGGAAGACAAAGTTAATATTTTTTCATTTATGAAGTGGGGTTTGCAGCTGTCTCTAGGTTTTATCTTAAATAATATTCGAATACACTTCTTTTGTGCAATAAATAGATCATTGGCATCTACACTGTGTGTTCTTCTGGAACATAGAAGCTCAAAACTCGAGCTTGGCCCCAGCAAACTCCACAAACTTCATTCATGGATGACATCTGTAAATAAATAACATTGATGAAATACAAATTAAACACTAAGTTTGATAAGACATAAATTGCGCCCATCATGACCAAGCTACAGAATAGTTTATAACATCCAATGATTGGTTTTCACCTTACAGAAAACCTTTACCAAAAATATGTATGTTGTGTTAATATGAGAAAAAGGGCTATGTGACAATGGAAAAACCAGTATCCTTTTGTTGATAGTAGAGCCAACATCATGACTGTCCCAGATTTAGCAACATAAAATAGTAATTGCCATTTGCATGACACATTTTTATAAGCTAATTACTATAAATATAATTATGTGTTGTTGCGATTCCACTCTTGATCTGATTTTGAGGTGGATAGACTGACCACATACAGCACACATCAAATCATAATGATCACCCTCCAGATGATCAGGCACAATGGGTTGAATATTTTTATTTGGTGAAACAACCCTAGTTCTTCTAGCTCTTGGACAACACGGTACACAAGCTTCATCTTCAGAATGAAGCTAAAATAAAAAATATTAATAAAGAAAAGCTTGCATTTAAAAATGCATGGTATTAGTGGAAAATAATTTACATTGTTTTAACACATACATACATCAAATCAAGATATATGTGTAAATGATATATGCTATACCTCTCGTGGTTGGATCCATGTAGCAACTGTGTTAGCCATTCTTTGTTCTTTTCATTTGCATCTTTAATCAAAATCCTGCGTCAACTGATTCATTGTATGGATTGTCCGCATATTATCAGAAGAATGTGAATGAGTAAGTCAGCAGGTGTTTTCTGAAAATAATTAAGTGATTTTGAGTGAACAACATTGCTTTATATGACTACTAGCTTTTGCCCGCGGCTTCGCTCGCGTTAAATTCGGTAGCGCCTTATTGATTTGTAATAGCAACGCTAAGTTTTCCCGTTTCTTCCCTCTTTCTCCCTCATAGTCCAATCTTTTTAAAAAAATAATAGCCTATGTCCGTCTCCTGGTTCCCAACTATCTCTGTACCAAAATTCATCAAAATCGGTTTAGCCATTAAAGCGTGAAGAGGTAACAAACAAACAAACAAACTCACTTTCGCTTTTATAATATTAGTAAGGATGACACTATGACAGTCATACTAACAGAGTAATAACTATTATAACAGGCAAGTAAACAATACATGTAAACGATCACTCAAGTGTTTATACAGGATATAGGACACATTATATAGGACAAAATGTAAATATTTATACAACCACAAGTGTTTGTTATTTTTTCAAATAATGTTTAGATTTGTTTTAGTATACACATTTTATTTTTAGTATCATATCGCGTAGATTAAATGGTAAGGACTACTTTTTAACACGTAAAAGTTATAACTTAACGTAACTGACACACTCGTACGCAAAATGTTATTTGGAAACTACTTACATATCTAGGATATACCCACAGCCGATTAGTATTGACGATATCTTCACTCTCATCGGATACAGCGTCCTTTCGCGAAAGTACTATCAACAGATAGAGTACGGCGCACCAGTAGCTCAACTCAACGTAAAAATGGCCAGATAATTTGCTATATTCTCAGATACAGTTACAAACCAAAACAACACGGTCAACACAGCATGACAGCATTGACAGCACAAGAAAAGATTTTCGGGATTTTTCTATCCTGTCAAAAAAATTGCCAATACAAAAAAACTTTGATGGCGAAAATAATTCCTATAGTTAAATAGTTAATAATTAAGATTGTATGCAATAATTATTCATTGTTAGGTATAATGTGTAATAGGTTAATTTTATTTACTCTTATTTCAATTTTTAAATAATCATTTATCATTTTAAACCTCGTGATATTTTATAAATGGCAACTTCTAAAAACATAACCACATTTAGTTGCGTTCAGTTTAAGATTATATTACATTTAATTACTTAAATCTTTTAATTGATATAATTCATTAATGCAGTGTGCTAAAAATACTAACGTTACATGAAAATGAATGGTTTAGTTGCCTTAATAAGTGGTACAAATTCTATCACAAAACAACAAAAAAAGTATGCGGTACGAATTCTGCCGTTCGCCTTTTATACAGAGTGTTAGGTTAAACGAGGGACTTATTGAGGGAGGGTATTCAGTATTCGATTCTCGTCCCAAATATGTATAAAACCTATTACCTTAATTTCTGACGTAATTGTCCAATAAAATACATTATTCATGAACGCGAGAGAAGTAACCTTGTAAACAGTGAAGTAAATCACGCGGCAAAATACCTACGCGCCGATTCTACCGAAAAGGCGTCCTAAGCCAGGTTTAAAGTATGAAGGGAAAATGGATTATACCTAAAGGTCATTGACACGCACACATGTTCTGCGATAGTATTAAATCGCTAGCGCAAGGGTATATACGCGTTGCGAGACTTATGCGAAATTTTTGGTAGGGTTCTGTCTTTTATTTATTAGTGTTTTTTTTTTGTTCATATTTTTATTAGTATCATGTAAGTATGCACTATTGTGGGTTTGAATACGTCCCTCGTTTAAACTAACATATTGTATAACTCAAATAATATCTAATTTAAATCACCTTACATAAAACTTTAACAATCATTTAGGACAACCTGTTAATAACTTCAACAACACTCAACATAGGCCCATCATAGGCCCAACAACACATCACATAATACAAAAGTAAAAACACATAGTAGTATTCACTACCTAACAAAAATACTACTAGTTTCTTCAATCAACTTGTCTGCATCTTCAAATAACTTGTTTCCATCTAAGTTATTATTTAATTCATCAAAAACATACAAAAACTTCCCCTCTCAAACTGACATTCACCATCAGTTGTTTTGCTTCTTACAAAATTTCTCCCAACTTTTCTTCAACAACATACAAAACTTTATAAAAAATTGACATTCAACATCAATTGTTTTTCTCCTCCTTCTTACAAAATCTTGAACTCCTCTTCAACAACATACAAAACTTTATAAAAAATTGACCTTCAACATCAATTGTTTTTCTTCTCCTTCTTACAAAATCTGGAGTTTTCTACTCCCAACTCTTCTTCAGCAACATATAAAAATCTTTATAAAACAATTGACATACAACATCAATTGTTTTTATTCACCCAAATTTATCTTCTTCTTCTTACAAAATCCGGAGTTTCCACTCCCAACTCTTATCTTCTTCTTCTTATAAAAACTCGAGTTTCCACTCCCATCTTCTTCTTCTTATAAAATCCGGAGTTTCCACTCCCAACTCTTATCTTCTTCTTCTTACAAAATCCGGAGTTTCCACTCCCAACTCTTATCTTCTTCTTCTTATAAAATCTCGACTTTCTACTTCAAATAATTTACTCAAATCTGTCGAGTATTCGTTTGATTTATGATATTCAAATATCTTTGAATATTTTGCGAATAAAACATCAGGTATATTGGTGGTTTAAGTTACTCTCTTTAAAAATATCTTTTCTTGAAATGCTTTTGACATTAAACAACACAATAAAAAGTAAGAATATTCACTGTCCATGACAAATTAATATTGAGCCAAAGTTACTATGGATATCTGATATTGTTCTTTATTTAGCATCTGGCCACAGAATAAATAGGATTAGAACATAGTCTCCGGCGCCGCGCTGTCACTGGAAATATTAGATGAGTTGCGCGCGGCAAAAACCATGGATAAGCGGCGCCAAATTTAAAAACTGAATATTCGTAAAAATGTTTGATTCAATTTCAATTCTTAATTCATAAGGTTAATGAGTTTATGATTACTGTTATAGGGAAACACGCCCCAACATGTCTTTCTTTGAAGTTAGCATGACAAACCGATTTTCAGGTTTTGAGGATAGTGGAAAAATTTTTGGTTGTCACGGTTAATTTGTGGCTAATTCACGTCTAATTATAAGCCATAGCAAAGTTGTCTAGGTTTTTCTTTCACTGATCTAATCTGCACATTTGAGATGTGCTCATTTCACAGGTTTTTTTTTATTTTCACTACTGGATCTGTTCTATTTATAGAGCGAGTATACGATACGTCTACTGCTTGGCACAAACAATAAATAACTTGATATGTCTTTTACAGGTTCGGAATATTGAATATAAAGATCCAATTGAGGAGGAATGGGATAAGTTCCAGAAGGAAATAAAAGAAGAAGCTACCGCATCAGCAGAAATAATTGCAGGAGAGCAGGAAGAAGCAACAGCTGAAAGACAAATTGATGAAATCGATGAACAAATCAGAATTTGGTCAAAGTGAGTACTTAGTCTATAACACTACCGAACCATTTAGATAAAACATGTCGCAGTCTTATTTCTCCCACTTCTTTTACTTGAAATCTTTATTTCATCAGATATGAAAGCTAATAAAATTTAAAAGCGCTGTACGCCTATTCATCTCTCATATTAATTATTTCTACTATGTGGAATTCTCCTTGACTTCTTGAAACTTTATTGCATGAATGTATACCAACTGTAATAATTATTATCAGTATCAGCCTATCAGGTTATGTTGACAAAAATATTCACGGAATAGGCAAGCGCATTGTCGTTTAAATCTAATTTCGTAGCATGACATTCAGATGACTTACTTACCTGTATTTATTTTACAGAGTTTTGGACCTTGAGTTAAAGAAGGACGAAACTAAAAAAACAAAACAAGATATGGAAAAAATGAGTGAAGATGAGCAAGGAGATTCAGATAATGAAGATGATATTGATGAATTCTTAGACTGGCGAGCGAAAAAGTCGTATACGTAACATACTTTATCTTACTTACCTAATGTTCATCTATTAAGATATTTAACATACCTACGCTTGGAGTTTTATTTGTTCTTCCTTTCATCTTAAAACATACGATCAACGATAACAGACGATCTTAGAATTCAAACTCCAAAGAATAGGTCCTAGTCTTTGAAAGCGGGCTTTCGGTTGGAGTGTAATCTTAAGGGTGCTCTTCTTAAGGACGCCCCGGGCGCCGGGCGCCGCGAGACGACTCCCGGCCACCGTAGATGCGGGCCTGTGGACGGTGAGCAATGGGTAGTTCACCGTCCGTCCGTCGATTGACGACAGGCCGTGTCGACGGTGCGTTCGTGTTTCACGCGCGCCTCAAAGAGAGTCAGCAAAGCAGAGGGGCTTGCCAGAGCCTCCGCCTGCCGGGGTTGCGGGTTGTTCGAAAGAGATACCGCGGCCCCGGAACGTAAACATAAAGGGCAATAGAAGGAACATGGGTGGGTTTTAGTCAGTACAAGTCTGACATGCCCCCCCGCGCCCAGAGCGGGGGAAGTCATTGGATGATTTCCCACCCGAAAAAAAAAAAAAAAAAGGTTGCAATATAGCAACACCTTAGAAATTTTTGATATTTTTGTTTTCGGAAATTTACAGATTTGAATTACACATGAAATTTCAGTTTTTGTTGTATTTATTTATTTATTTATTTATTTAAACTTCATGTACAATAGTGGTACATAGGCGGACTTAATGCCATAAGGCATTCTCTACCAGTCAACCTTTGGGTAAAATACGACAACATTGTGATAGGGTACAAAAATATTTATATCTAAAACTATTTGTTTTCGAAAACATTATAAATATTTATACGGATACTAATACACATATACATATCAAATAAACTAATAAATACAATTAAAAATAAATAAAAACGAGAACTTTAACAGTAATTACTATGACTTTTAATTGGTAGACGGACCTAAATAGTGGCTACGATCTTTTCTTTTAAAGGTAAGTTTACTTTCAGCTTTTTTAATGCCAAAGGGTAGCGCGTTCCAGAGCTTTATTGTTGAAATTGCATAAGATTTGGACATAAAACCGGTGCGGTGTAATGGAATTTGGAGGAGTAGATTTTCAGAAGCCCGAAGTTTACGGCTGTGAGAACTGCCCAACACTTTAAAATAAGTTTTTAAATAATCAGGAGCATACGGATCATTCAAGATAGAGTACAACATACAGAGAGATCTGAGGGACCTCCTGAGTCTTATAGGCAGCCATTTAAGCTGAGTACGGAAGGAAGAGATGTGATCATATTTACGAAGGCCAAACACAAAGCGAATGCAATTATTAAGAAGACGATCCAATTTATTGAGAAGTTCCTGGGATAGATCAGAATAACAAACGTCACCATAGTCGATAATGGGAAGCACAAGAGACTGTACCAAAATAAGTTTAGTGCTAGATGGGAGAAAGTGCTTAAATCTATAGAGAGACCGCAGCGAGAGAGTGACTTTCTGGCTTACTTGAGCCACGTGCTTATTCCAGCTGAAACAGTCGTCAATGTACAAACCTAAGTCTTTAACGTGAGGTGAGAAAGAAATAATAGAATTCTGATACATCAGTGGTGCAAGTTGACTAATGTTCACATTTCTCAAATAGTGCGAGCTACCAATGAGGATGGCCTGACATTTCCCAACGTTAACAGAAACCCCAAATTTGCCAGACCATTCCTCAATAGTTCGGAGATCAGCATTAAGGGATGAAATGCATTCATCAAGGTTCGCAATATCTGATTGAGCGTATAGTTGCAAGTCATCAGCGTACAGATGGTAAGAACATTTGAGGATAGCAGTAATGGAGTTAATAAATAAAGAAAATAAGAGAGGAGAGAGTATACCGCCTTGTGGAACACCAGTCATCAGGTCGCACCAGTCAGAGTAATCCTGATCAACACGCACCGCCTGCTGGCGACCACGAAGATAAGAAGAAAACCAATTACGTGACAAAGAAGACACCCCAATTTGAGACAGTATGGCCAGGAGAATGTCGTGATCAACGGTGTTAAAAGCATTGGAAAAATCTATTAAAACTAACACCGTTAACCTAGAATTCTCCAAGCCATCTCGAATATCTTCTGTAACTTTAAGCAAAGCTGTGGCTGTGCTGTGGCCAGGCCGAAAACCGGATTGGGAACTGGATAAAAGATTATTCTTAAAAACGAAAGAGGATAATTGTTTAAGAGCAACTGCTTCAAGGATCTTAGACAGGAAAGGGAGAATGGAGATGGGTCTAAAGTGATTAGCTAAACTGGGATTAGAAATTTTAGGAAGAGGGATAATGTAAGCCTTACGCCAAACCGCAGGAAACACACCATATTGCAGAGATGAATTGACGATGTAAGTAATAACTGGGATTAAGTTTTCAATCATAAAAGATAACATAGTACGACTGACCCCATCACAGCCCACAGCCTTAGATTTAATTGAAGTAAAAAATTTAAAGACCTCATGGTTAGTCACGGGGGAGAAAGAAAAGGAGTCAGGAGGAAGCATTGGCTTGGAAGCAATTTCCTGAATAGTATTATCCTTAATACCAACCGCAAGCGCAGCAGACGTTGAAAAATGTTTGTTAAGAGCATTTAAGGGCAAATTAAGAGGAACAGCACTAGAAGGGGACTTTGTGAAACCAAGCGACTTAAGAAACTTCCAAATATCAGCCGGCGAAGAATTAAGGACATTTTCACAAATGTATCGGCGTTTAGATGTTCTTACCATCTGGTTGCAACGATTTCTAGCCAACTTGTACAGGTCCCAGTACTCCCCACTGCGGTCCCGCCTATATCTTCTAAACGCCCGGTCGCGTCGTCTCATTGCCATCCGAACTCCAGGGGTTATCCAAGGAGCTGGGGGGCGCTTAACGCGAACAGCCCTCAGTGGCGCATGCGTGTCAATAAGCTGGAGAACATTCCTGTTAAAGGTGTCCACCATCTGATCAACTGATGATGACTGGGAAATATCGTCCCAATCAAGAGCCTGCGCATCGGTATCAAGTTTGTCCTTATCCAGTCTTACAAAATTCCGTATCATGACAATAGCAGGCCTCTGCTTAGGGGGTTTCATTTTGTAAGCTAGATAGATGAGATCATGTCTGGATAAACCAGGCGCAGCGACCTGCCCATGGTTTGCCACGAGATCCACAGAAGACACAAGCATGAGATCGAGCCAGGAATCGCTCGAGTCCAGGTTATGATGAGTCGGACCAAGATTAAGGACAGATAGACTCGACGACTCCAAGATCGCATTCAGCCTACGTGTTCTTGCATTATCTTTCAAAAGGTCAGTGTTGAAATCACCCATGACTATGAGATGTTTGTATTCTGAGGAAAGAGATTCAAAGAGAGATTCTAGAGAAGAGAAGTAATCAATAGCAGGAGGGCAGTAAACAACTCCTAGAACGGACTTAACCCCTTTGACAATGATTTCAATAAATAAGTACTCAGGGTTGCCATTATAAATTGGGGATGAAGAAGAAATAATTTTATAAGGAATATCACTACGCAGATACATGGCAACACCCCCGGCTCTTTTACCTGTACGATCGTTGCGGATTAAAATAAAGCCAGGCAAACAGTACGAAGAAGACGGAAGTTCAGGTTTAAGCCAACTTTCAGACACTAAAACAGCATGCACAGAGACGTCCGAAAATAAATCTAATACCTCGGAATGATGCTGAGGAATGCTCTGAGCATTTATATGACAAACATTAAAGCACTTGTTAAATCGCTGGCATTCGCTTCTTAGAAAATCATTCACGGGGAGAGAATCGTCAAGAGATGAAAAAGAGGTGGAAGAACAAGAATAAAATGAGTCATCGTCAGACATAATTACTGTAAAGTTAATTAAATAAATATGATAAAGATATATAAAAGATTTTAAATGTGAAATAAATACACTTAAGAATCAATTGCATAAACCTGCCGGCAGACTGTTCACAAAAAAAAAACTAATTAAAACTAAAGTGCGTTTCCGAACGTAAATGAGAAAAAAAAACCATAGACAGCGCTATGACAATTTTGATGTGACAGTGACATTTCAAAAACAAACTAACTGTCTAGAGCAAAGAAAACAAAACAAAGCCGGTAAATGAATAAAGTTACTGTGACGTGATCTAACAAATGAACAAAAAACAAATTAATAGCAAATACGAAACAAGTTACTTCTTCCTTGCTAACCGCCTTGATCGAGTGTTAGCTTGTGCCGGCGCCGGGCTTGCGCTATTCGAACCAGGATTGGAATCCCGAGGAACAGCAATATCCAGCGACTTGCCATGCTCCGCTCCCAGCGCGATTACTTCCTCAGCAGTGAAAACTCGACGACGTTTGCCATTAGGAAGCTTGATGTTAATGTTTCCATCCATGGTCCACACATCAGACACACCAAACAATTTACGAGCTGTTCTTTCTGTACCATTAAACAATATGGTACCTATACTTATGGTATTTTCTAATACAGCACTTATTTTACAATTTACAGTTCATTTATTGGTTTTTCTTACATATGATTACATTTTTAAATATTTCTTAATAAAAAAACATAAAAAAAACATTTAAAATATATAAATAGTAGCCCACCGGGTATCGGGAACAGGATCCAAGCTACCGGCGGTCAGGGCTCCAGAGAAAGGAACCTCTTAACAATACGAGCCGTGTCCAGGAGTACCGCTTTCTGTATCAAGCCCTTGATCCAGCTGCCTAACGAGAGCCTTCTCAGGTGTTGGTCGAGGCTCTTAGCAATTAAGCCATTGGCTGTAACGACTATCGGCACAATGATCGCTAAGTCCACATCCCACATGTCGACAACCTCGCGAGCCAAGTCAATATACTTGATTTGTTTATCTTTTTCGGCTTTCACAAGGTTCTCGTCATGTGGGACCGTTATGTCAACAATCATTGCGCGCCGCTCTGATCGATCCACCACCACTATATCAGGTTTATTTGCAACAATAGTCCTGTCAGTGATGATGGAGCGATCCCAGTACAATGTGATATTGCCATGTTCGAAAACTGGGTCGGGCACATACCTATAGTACGGCACTTCCGATTCCACAAGGCTGTATTTTAGAGCAAGTTGCTGATGGATAATCCTGGCTACAAGGTTGTGTCTATGCAAGTACTCTCCGTTAGCAAGGCGAGAACAACCAGAGATAATGTGACGAATTGATTCACCCGGACGGTGGCATGCCCGACATATATGTCAACCGTGCCGTCCTTCACAATTAATCTCCGGTAGTTATTCGTCATCATAACTTCATCCATGATTGCACAGACAAAACCTTCGGTTTCTCCAAAGAGGTCCCCGGAACGTAGCCAGGCTACGGACGCTGATTGATCTACATCGGGTCCATGTGGCCCGGAAAAAGCGTCCGTGAAGCTCCTTACTCTGCCATACCTCCCTGCGGTCGTTAGTGTCAAGCACTACAGGTTTGCGCCAGTTCTCTTTAGCCAAGGAGAGCGGGGTGAGGCCTTTGTCCACTGCAACCACATTTCGATGCATTCCCACATCTGTTTCTAGGAAATATTCCCTGAGACTGCATATCTCGCGATTGACGCCAAGACTCTCCGTCTTGGCGTTTAAAAAGCCTCGACCTCCACAACTCCGCGGGATATACAGTCTCATAACCGAAGAACGTTGGTGATGCATACGAAATGCCGTTAACAATGAACGGACCTTCCTATCCAGGGCGTCTAGTTCTGTTTGAGTCCATTTGAGTATACC
Organism: Ochropleura plecta; assembly: GCA_905475445.1. Lineage (NCBI taxonomy): Eukaryota > Metazoa > Arthropoda > Insecta > Lepidoptera > Noctuidae > Ochropleura > Ochropleura plecta. The sequence continues at coordinate 9,562,119 of FR997731.1, read as the reverse complement.
GAAAGAGTACATCAAAACCGGCATGACCCAACGGTTGAAAGCACGCACCTTGTTTCCGCCTGCTTAAATACTTTTCTCAGGCGGGCAAAGAAGCGTTCCTTCAACGATTGCTTCATGTCAGCAACATTGATGCCCAGCGCTTCCGACATCCCCAAATACTTGTAGGTTTCGGTTGCTGAGAGGGATCTAAGGTTTATGGAATCTGAGAGCTGGGTTCCCACAGATTCCACAATTTCCCCTCGCTTTACATGCATGACCGCACATTTGTCCACACCAAATTCCATCCTGATAGCGCTACTGAAAGTTTCAGTTACCTTCAGTAGCTCCATCAGCTGCAAATTGTTGGGAGCATAGAGTTTTAGGTAATCCATGTAAAGAAGGTGAGATATAACCTGACCACCTCTCCTCAATCGATAGCCCAGATCTGAATTCTCCAGCAGCGTGCTTAGAGGATTCAAGGCTAAGCAGAACCAAAGTGGACTCAAACTATCGCCCTGGAAAATACCTCGTTCTATCCTGATCGATTCACTATTTCTCTGAATCTGCCGACATCCTGGATAGCGAAGGACTGTACTCCATTGCCTAATACACGAGATCAGGAAGGTGCGCAGAGTTGCATCAACTTTATACAACTCTAACACCCTCATGAGCCATGTATGTGGCACGGAGTCATAGGCCTTCTTATAGTCTATCCAACATGTCGACCGATGCCTTCGGGAACGGCGAACCTGTTGACTAATGGCCATATCAATGAGAAGCAGCTCCTTAGTACCGCGGGACCCGTTCCTACATCTATTTTGAGAAGCGGACATGATTGAATTTTCATCAATGTGTTGAGTGATTTTAGCTCTCAAAATGGATGTAAGAACTTTATAAAGTGTCGGAAGACACGTAATTGGTCTATGATTTTTGGTTTCCGCCGTACTACCCGATTTATGGAGCAGATGGGTTATACCAGTTGTCAGAAACTTAGGCAACGACCCTGACTCTAAGGCCGTCTGGAATAGGGCCGCCAAACGAACGTGCGACCTCTGGATCCACTTTATCCAGAAGTTGTGCAGTGTGTCCGTCCGGCCCTGGAGATTTCCGATTAGGCATCTTGGGGGCTGATTGTTAAGGCCACCATTTCTGGTATTGGATCGCACGCTCGCTCGACTTCCCGAGTCCATTCACCTTCGGTATGACTGACAGGCACCGACCAGATGCTGCGCCAAAACAAACACATGGCGTCATCATCCGGTAGGTGCGTGTCAGACACACCTTGGTCCGGTCGCTCCAATGCTCTATACACCCACCTTTCATCGCTTTGGAATGTGCGATTCTGAGTGTACCGTTCTACCCGCCGCTTATACCTACGAATACGATTTGCCCATGCATACACTTTCTGTTTCAGGAAGTCGATGCGCTCTGCGATGCTGGACATATAGTCTGGAGGTGTTATATCAGTCCCTGCAAATGCCCGCCTCACAAAGCGCATCACTCGAGGGCGTGTGTTACCCTCCCTGAAACAGATTAGTTTGCCAATGAGTGCTCTGGCCGCACCAATACGCCGCTCAATCCTGCACTGCCAAAATGGTATAGCTGGTTTCGGTCGTGTAGCTCTGTCATCAGGGAATTTGACGTGAGCTACACGACACACCGCTACAGCCGCACAATACAGGATTGAGTGTGCATCAGTGAGGTTCTCGCAGTTGTCAAAATAGCTTGACAGCTGCGAATCCAGAGCAGCCACCAGCGCCCTATTTTTATTATGCATGGGCAAACGAGGTAAGCGTGGTCTAAGTTCGGGTGACATGTACCGATATTCTCGAATCGCACCCTCCAAAGTACTCCTCATTTCCTCACTGCACTCGGTACTTACATTAGTAGCCATGTCATTGCTTACATCGTTAGCGCGATTTACTAGTTGGTCGGGCTGTGGTGGTACCACAGCCTGCGACGAAGAGGTAATGACTTGGCTACTTTGCATTTCAGTTCGTAAGCGATCAAGTACGGTGTCATCCAACATACGATTACGCTGGATAACCCGCACCTGATCCGACAGTCGTTGCGCCGACACGTTGACAGCTGCAAGCACCTGAAACAGAGAGAGCATCCGAACACGGTACGCGGTCAGGTTGTTTCCTCCCTCTGTAGCCCCATAGTATGAGCGCATGACGTTTTCATTGATGGATTGAGTCCATCGCATGCGCTGCACACTTCCGCCGGGAGCTGGGACCCTATCAGAGGCCGGTGGGCCCCGAGGTCCTAAACTGTCCGGCGGCCGGTGTCTTCCTCGTCGACGAACTGGTGGTGGCATCGTGGGCGGGGAAAAGTACTCGTCGCTCGAACTCGACGCAACTGCCACGGCCGGTGTCACAGCACTCACGACGAGGCTGGGTTCCGGCGGTGGCGAGGCGGAGCTGAGTGACGAGCCCGGAGGTAGATGGCGTGCGCTTTTGGCGTGAGATCTTGTCAACATTTTATTTTCAACTCATTTTAATATTTTTATTGCAAAATATATGAGTAACTGTAAAATCTGTTAAAAATATTTTTTTTGAATAAAAATAAGAATAAAATTACAGGAGGTGAAATTGAAGTGCAGACGCCTGCACATCAAGCTACCCGAAACTGTCAATTTTTCCCAATAAACCTTGAACCTAATTCTTTAGAAATAAAGTCGAAAATCTATCAAAGAAATCTGACAGATTGTAGTAGCTTGATGTGCAGGCGTCTGTACTTGACTCACTCAGGTGTTGCCAGATCTTACAATTTATTATTTTGTTGCTTGTTTTGTTGAAACGGAACGGAAACTCAAGACGCATCGTCTGTGATAGTGTCAAAGAATCACTTTTATTTGAAAAGTACTTACATTTTCGCTTAGATTTTTACTAAAATATTGTAATTGTAATAAGCTAATACAATTTTTATAATTATTTTATTCAAAAGGGAAATTGTGGTAAATAACGTCACATCATGGCTGCAACAGTCACAGGCATTTGTAAAGTAGTAATTTAAGAGTTTAATTTTATATTATTTTGCGCCCAATAGTTTTTGAAATTAACTTTATATACTTTTCTTGGGTTGTTATTAGTCATTGATTAAATCAACAAAAATGTTGTATTCCCGATTCCTCGGAAAAAAATTAAATAAGAAACCTTGATAATCATTTTTAAGACCTATCAATAGTATCCCTGACAGTTATTTACTCACCCATATTTTTTCAACCTTCATTTGATGTACGGAGGGACTTCAATTTTTTTTTATAATTTTCATTATTATAGTGTACGAGTTTATAGAAGGCATCTACTCTCCAAATTACAAAGAGAATCTTGTTCGGCGGCGCCATAGATAAGTATAAGTACTAACGTATAGATGACCAACTCTCGATTTTGTACTTTATAGCGCCATCTAGTTCTCAGACCCCGTACTACTTAGTAGCAAATCTATACGTACCTACATAGATAGATGTATCGATGACGTAGGCCATATTATACATTCGTGTATTTACCGGATGATTCTTTTTACCGCCAGGAAAATAAAGAGAGTGATTCTAGTCCTCAAACACAACTTTTTCTATGGGACCAATAGAAAAAGTAGTTGTATTTGAGCACTAGAATTAGCCTCACTTTTCCTGACGGTAAAAAAATCATCCGGTAAATACACGAATGCATAATAATATATCTAATAGCTATGTTACTTTTTAAAGGTGCTACTAGTTGTGTATTTAATAATAGCCAGTAGGTACGGTTTACATGCTGTATTTTATAAACATAACGAAATTAAAACTACCTATTATTAAATACACAATCCGTTACGAAAAATATTATGAAAGAAAACATTTTTTTTCAAGAAGATATTTATTTATTTATTTCTAGTTTTATGGCGTACATAATAATTATGTGCTAATTCTTTAATCGGGTCATTCTCATCCCAAACCGTGTTTTTGCCACATAACAAATTATTTACATCTTTGCACCAATTGAATATTATTAATTGTATGCTTTTTTTTAAAAGATATTCCTTTATTTTAAGTTTGTGTTGTTCACATTTAATAAATGCAAGTGATACAAGCGTGGTGGTTACCAATTGTATATAATTAACTATTTCTTGGGATTCACAACTAGATTTTAAAATTTCAAGTGTAATAATTTCTATATTAATTAAACATTCCAGCAAATATTTACTGGGATAGTGAAGAATACATTTACTCGTATTTTTTTTTAAAGTAATAAACTTTAGATATTGCAAGTATGTTTCTTCACTATCCTCTTCTAATGCTTTTTTACATTAAATGCAATTTTTTGAAATTTTTTTGTAAGTTAAATTAATGAGCCAGCCACAACAATAAGCTACTGCTGCACACTTCTCAATTTCGCTTGGAATTTGGCTAGTTAATACTACATCTATATTTTTTAATTCTATATTTAAATGATTAAAATCTATTTCTGTAAATCTAGGTAGGGGCCTGGAGATATTTTGAGTTAAAATACATTTTAAGCTTTGTAGGCAATGACTGTCGTCACTCTCACAATTAGCCCCCACAGACTTAGGTGACACCATATTATTAATTAATAAGGCTTTATAAGACGCCTCAAAAGATACTAAATTTGGCATGACATTTCGTTGCCCATGTGCTCGTATGGCACCAAAAAAATTCTCCAGCGGGTCTTGGTTGAAATTGCGCAGCAGTACAGATCGCAAGCCTAACCCGTGTAGTTTTTTGGTTATTTGCTGAAATGCTTGAATTGTTTTTATCCAACTAGAAATAGATGGAACCAACCTTACTCTGTCACTAATAAATTTCATGGTTCTTAAAATTGGTAAGCTCTTATGCCATAATTTGTGATGCGGCGATTTTGGCGAGACTGCTGACCGATATATTTTGCCTTTTACAATTTTGCTGTAGTTTCCATTGACAGAATCAAAAAGCCTATCGAAAAATAATAAAAGCTCTGCAGTGTCCGTGCTTTCCTCAGGAATCCGGCCAATTTCTGGAAAAAAAAAAGATTCACATTAGATTTCTCACATTACATATAATTTACTGAGAAGTGTAATCACATGATATTGGAAAAGTCACAGTGGTACTAGTCAGGTTCAAATCAAACTCCCACTCCACGTTTCCCACATCAAGAAAAATACTTTTCTAGATTGAACTGTTCCTGGGCAAAGGCCTCACCCCTACTCTTTCCATTTCCTTTTGTCTAATATGTCCTCCTGCCAGTTCTCTAAGAAGCCATCCAATACCACCTTCTCCTCGGTCTGCCGCGACTCCATCCGGCGCTGCTAGAGTTCAAATCTTGTGATATACGAGCTCATACCCCGGATGGCATCCGGCAGACATGCCCAGGAAAATGAAAAATTAAAAATGATAAGGGTAATTTGTTTACCTGCTGTGAATCCCATTGCTACACTGACAGTTTTGCTAAAGACTTGTGTGGCGTATTTCACTTTCATTTTAGGTATCAAATTTGGAATGACATGACGTGCAGTCAATTTTGGTATTAACCGCAGTCCTTTAAATCCAGGGCCATTTTTATATAAAGCTTCCAGATGAGCCCATTTCGCTATTCTTTTTTTTCCGTCCAGATAATATTCTAAATTTTTAGTAATAAGATTATTTCTTATGCCTTTTATAAGATGTGGCAGGTCAAAAATTGGAAAAATTATATTATCATTGATTTCAAAAAATCCTTCTTTAAATTGTCTGTTACTTCTTAAATATTCTTCTTTTGTCTCCTTTATCAACAAATTTATGGCTGCTATATTTGAAGTTCCTTGGTCGCACGTCACCGCGACTACTTTTAGCCCAGTTTCAAATACTTTTGTCAAAATTATTTTTATTTGATTTTTTAAACTGTGAGAATTTGTAGTTCCAGCACAAAATGTATATGCGACTGGCTGTTTATATTTTTTGAATATTCCTCTAACCATGAAGACCAGTGCATGGTCAGCAAAACATTTAGTTTGCGTACTTCCATCGTCGCAAAATCCTTTTATTCTGTCATTGTGTGGAACATAGGTCAAATTTGCAGCAATGGCCATCTCATCAAATATGACCGTACAATATTTGTAAGTTTCGGGCATTTTATTTACCCTTTTTTTCAAGTGTTCAAAAATCACATCATTGGGTCCAGGTAACAAAAATATGTTTCGCATCAATTTATTTAATGTGCTTTTCTTTGGTAACACACATATTTGGCTTAGTAAGCGATATGCTTTTGGACTTGGTTTATACAGTGATAAAGCAAGAATTTTTTCATCCAAAGTGAAGCGATGTCCCTTGGGGTGTTTCATTGACTGCCTTATTTGCATATCAAAGAATGTTTTCGCTGCAGGAGATAAATTCTTTGAGACAATTTTGTAGGCTTCAGAACGTATTAATTGTCTGGATATTTTTAACTTCTGGACAAGTCCAGCTTTAGCTTTTTTGCATCTGTTAAGCTCCCCTTGCATTTTTGCAACCGCTTTATACAGCTCTATTTCAGACTGGTATTTCAACTGATTACCTGAAAATAAATGAGTAGAAATTAAAAATTGAATAACATTATCTTCACCCCCTAGTTGCATAAAAAAACCGCCCCAGTGCGAGTCGGACTCGCGCACGAAGGGTTCCGTACCATTATAGGCCAAAAACTGCAAAAAATTATGTTTGTTGTATGGGAAACAAACGTATTTTTTGCAGTTTTAACCTTAAATATCTATTTAATAACCCTTAAATATCTATTTAATTCTTATTTTAGTATTATTTTGTTGTTATAGCGGCAACAGAAATACATCATTTGTGAAAATTTCAACTGTCTAGCTATCACGGTTTTCGAGATACAGCCTGGTGACAGACAGACCGACAGACGGACAGCGAAGTCTTAGTAATAGGGTCCCGATTTTACCCTTTGGGTGCGGAACCCTAAAAAAAATAGCTAAATGCGAGCTACTGCTCTAAAGTCACTGTCTACCTTAGTGGAGAAGGTGATATGAGCTAAGTTTCTGGATCCGCGCCTGCTTATTTATGATGAGATAACAAACATTACAGACAGTTACTTACATAATTATTATAATATGTAATTAGTGTAAAGGAGCTGATAAATTACTTACTCTTAAAAGCATCAGTTTTGTACATTCTAGTAGTAGCGGAGTGAAGTTTATATGGAGCTGGTATTAATGAAGGTTTTCCCGCAATGCCTGCAAATAAAACTTTAATAAATATATATAAATATTTTTGTGATTGTATAATTAACTATAATTACAAAAATCAATAATTGCCGAATGTATGACTGAGTATCATTTAAAAATGGCTTAACTGATTAAGCTGTTTTAAAAAAAAATTGCAAGAAGTCTGGAAGTCTGCGGTAAATGTAGGAAAATTCCACACGAACGATGTCGTAGGCAAAATGTAATCAATAAGTATATAGATTTACTTACTTTTAATATGGTCACTGTAGCTATGGGTACTTGTAGTGGGCTGTAAATCATCAAGAACAATGGGCTCCGGTCTATTGGAGGTAGAATCCAGTGGTGCACCTACAAAAGATTGATAAATACATTAGTTATCAAAAACTCTATGTTGATACAAGCTGTTACTTCCATCCAAATTAAATTAAACAGGATTGTTTTGAAATTTCTTTAATAGTATTGTTTGTCAGGAGTGCTTCTAAATCATTTTATACATCAAGTTCCCACGTCACACAGTTGTCATACAGGGAACATTAAGAAATTCTCCCCGAGTATTTTGTTGTCACCAGATGATACCAACCGTACAACACATAGTACTTATATGTTTAAACTGACTGTAGAATCATTAAAACTGTCAATTGGTGACTTTATTTAAATATTGAGGACATTAAGATATTCATTTTTATATGAATAATAATATCTTGTCTCTATTGTATCTTGTATCTATCTTGTATCTCACAATATAAGTCAGACTGATCCTTCCTCATATTATCCTGTTTAGACAAACAAACAATATGTCTTTAATAAATTAATATTATTCAATGTCATAATTACTTACTTAAAACCATGTCACTGTAGCTACTGGTACTTGTGGTGGGCTGTATATTATCAATAACTATGGGCTCAGGTCTATTGGAGGCAGTATCCAGTGGTGCACCTACAAAAGATTACAAATACATTAGATTAGAAAACATTGTTAACACAAAAAGAATCATAACCTTATCAAAAAAAATCTATGTTAATTTAATAATAATTTAGTTTATCAGGAGAGTTACTTTAGTCATTTTACACTGTAAATGAAAAAAAATTTCATACAGGGAATATTGAGAAGTTCACTCAGAGTATTTGCTGTCACCAACTGTTTTTTTTTGTAAATAGGTTATGTAACTCTTTTACATGTCAATATTTTAATTTTTATTATTTTAAGCGAACGATGGGGCCGGTACCAACATTCTTTACGATACATAGGACCTATATATGTATAAACTGACTATATGTAGAAAAACTAGAACTGTTAATTGTTGACACATATATTTAAATATTGAGGAGATATGCATATTTATATGACAAAAGCTATTCTCAGTAAACATCATCTCCCTAGCCTTTTCCCAATAATGTTGGGGCCTTCCAATTCAACCGGATTTAGGAGAAGATCAGTGTTTTACATGAAATGACTGCCTACCAGACCTCCACAACCCAGTTACTGGACTTCACAATACCCCTTGCTTAGACTAGTCAGACTTTCTGGGTTCTGACCTGACTACTTGTAACGACTGTCAAAGTTACAACACAACCTCTTACACAACAGGCCACTAAAAGCTATTGTCAGTAAACAATAACTTAAAAAAATATATAAGATTAGAAAAAAATATGCTCAATACCTGGAAGATGCAGCGTTGGTACAGCTAATTTACTTAATCTATTCTTCGGATAATGATATATTTCTTCAAAATGGAGACGGCAGATTCTTCTGTTTCTAAATATATAATCATCATCTTCTTCCACAAGACCAGCATTGACAACCCATGTATGAAACTTGTCACTATCAGTTGAAGGATTTGGGAAAGCATGTAGCAATGCACCTATAAATAAAATAGGAAATTAAATTATAAACTAAAAGCTAAATTGCAGACATTAAGATGGAAAAATATTTTAAAGGCATTAAATATTGTTTGTATACAAGATATCTTGCAAAACAGCCAAGTGAGTGAGACATGCAAGAGCTCTATAGATATTAGTAGTCGAGCCACCAGCAGTTGATTTGGTTGCCGTCATCTAATTTTTTGGTTGAATAGGGGCACACCAGAAGAGGTACGGCTCTAAATATTTTGTTGGTGGAGCAACTGATTTGCCCTACCGCGGTGTCTTAGTGAGATAGGGCATTTTTTTTCCAACCCGTTACAACGTATTTACTATTTCATGTACCTACAGACGCCAGCATGGCCGGGTACCCAAAACTGTCAGCTTTCCACAACTAACCTTGAACCGAATGCTTTTGAGATCAAGTTAAAAATTTATTAACGAAATTGACAGATTGTAGTAACTCGATGTGCTGGTGTCTGTACTTAGCTATCACCGGCCGGAAACCGGCAAGCCAGATTTTAAGTATCGGATAATGTATTTAAGTTAATGGTACTAACCTGCAACGAGTGACGAAGCGCAGGTAGGAACACAACACGTCTTTTGAGGCATTTTATAGTGTCAATATCACAAAAACAACAAAAACAGAGTCACTATCTCAACACTCACAAGTCACCAGCGAAATCTTTAATCAGCGAAGGCTAAGACGGAGGAGGTTAACACACTCGACTCGACGTACTCAGTAATCAGAAAATATAAAGATTGCTTAGACATTCGATGAAACTGAATAGAAAACAAGAAAATTGCGCATACGCATCCACTTGGTCTCAAACTTCAGTCTCGAACTTAACGGCTGCCATGACACAGTGCTACCAACTCTCAAAAATATTTATCCCTAAATTTATGTCAAAATACCCTAAAATCGCCTTAATTATTGAGTTTTCCCCCTAAAAAATTTAAAGATATAAATTCATAATGATAAAGAAATAATATGCTGTAATATGTTTCAAAAGTTTTTTTGTTAGAAGTTATTTAATCTATAAAACTATATAGTCTTTATCTGAAAGTTCTGCTTTTTTGAAATCATACATGTTATCACACATGTGTAAGTCGCTAGGTCAAGAAATAAATATTAATATTATCAATTTGAAAATATTAAAGAGTCAAATAATTATATCCCTGAAAATACCCCTAAACATTTCAGACCCCTAAAAAAATCCCATCACACTTTTTTACCCCCTAAATCTGGGGGGAAAACCCCTAAGTTGGGAACCCTGCCATGACAGCAAAGCAAACAGTGCATTTTTACGGATGCGTTCGTTTCATATTAAATTGTTAAATTGTTACTTGTCTTGTTTGTAGAAATATTATGTATATTAATAATGTAAGAAAACGCATTAATTATTGTTATTTTCTACAGTAATTTAAAACAACATGAATATAATTATATTAATTTGGAACGCATTTTTCATTTGAAAAAGTACGGGGTCAGGGAGCTAGATGGCGCTGCGGACGTTAAAAATTGACATATCCTAAGAAGACAAACTAGCATGGGCGGCGCCGAACCGCGATGCATTATTACTCGTGTTATTTTATCCAAATATGGCTTAATTACTTAATATCCAACCGAAAGAAGGATTTGCAGCCAAAACTGATATTTTGATGTATCGCATTTCAAACGCAATGTGAAATGAAAATATAGGTCTGAAAATATGTGTCTATCAACGGTTCTTCAAAATGAAAATTGTGGGTTCGAACATAATGAGATATTACGGATAGTTTCAGCCCATCTCTAGTAGCGAATTGACAGATGAAGTTGTCATTCATTGCATGATTCGACAAATCGATTTGTTTGACAGCTACAAATAGAATTTGTTTTGCCTGTTGAATTCACGAAATATTTTTGTATTTTTCAAACTTCTTTTAATTTCGATATTGATTGAACATTTATATTCTCAAGAAGTTAACTATAATTAAAATGTCAAGTGAAGATACTAATCAGTATCGGCAGTTTATAGGTCGATTGCAAAGAGAGGAGCAAAGGCCGGCTGCTCTTAATGATATCAAAAACTTACTTGCCTTCAAGCCTGCTGGTGAAGCTGTTGCAACAATAAGAGATGTTGGAATATCTAAAATTGTTCAATGCCTCAATGTCCCAAACACGTATGTCAACTGGATTTTTCCTTCTGTTGTTTGCAATAGCAAAAACGCTAGTAAATCATAGATTTTCTTGCGTTTTGTAATTTGTTGTTCACATTTCACAGATCTCATGTGGACTTAACATGCGAAGTCTTAAGAACATGTTTTGAGAAATTTCGCGCTGGAGATGTGGTGAAACATTTCACAAGTCATATCATGTACCTGCTTCGTCATGAAAAATGTTGTGTGAGGAGACTTGCTGTTGATGAAGTCAGTAAGATGCTGCGATGTTTTAAGAGAAACAAACATATTTATTATTAGAATAGTTTAATGTGATTGATGATAATATTGTTTCTAGGTGCGGAAGGCAGTTGCTACTGATCCCAATTTACTGCCTGTTCCACAGTATATTGATGTATTTGTTGCAGTAGCTCAAATGGTCAGTGATACAGATGTGGGTGTAGCCAATGAAGCTGTTTTGATAACTTCTAATTTACCAGTTGAAGCTTATCCTAAAGTTTTAGAGGAAATGCGTATAGCACTTGAATATAACAGCAGCAGCAAGTGTAATGTTTTTGAGGTAACTACTTCAGGGCAATGAAAACATTGAAGTACTGGTCAAAAGAGATCTCTTTTCTCTCTGACGACTATCTTGAATCAATTGACTGGAGGTGTATTAAATAGGAGCACTAAATAAGGCTTTATTCTTTCAGGTTGTTGTCCACATTTCATCTAAATCATTTGAGCTGTTTAAACTATGTGCTGACTTGAAATATGTTGATTTCATGATATCAGAACTGCACACAGATGATGTTCTGTACCAAGTTAACATACTAGAACTGTTGTCAAGATTAGTTCTCAAACCTCATGGCATCAACTATCTTGTAAAAAATGGAGAACTTCAAAAGATTTTGGGTTATGTTACAGAGCTACAAAATAATCCACTTCGTGGATTGTTGATACCAGGTACTAATTTAACATTTAAAATAAGCATTATCTTGTGAAGTCAAAATTAAGGTGGCTGCTTCAATAGACTAATTTGACTGTTGAATTAATTACCTTAAACTTATTTTGTCACCAGGTTACATGAAGTTCTTTGGATGCATTGCCCACAGTTATCCTAAAGAAATTTTCGAAAAACATTCTGTTGTTTTTGATACACTTTTTGAAGCAATTCAATCGAAAGATCCAGCTGTCTTGCCAGTTGCTTTGGATACTTTAGGATTTATTGGTACGACCGTGGAAGGAAAATTATGCTTAGCTGCACTAGGTATGTATGATACAGCTCTACTAAAGGAGATCACCCAGATTGAACAATTAAAATAATATGTTAAGAGCTTAAATTGTTGCTGGATACCTCCATACTTGATAAATGGTGTTCAAGTGGAGTGCAAAAATAACAGCAATAAAGTTAGTCATACAAAATTTTTGATATCACCCAGATAAGTTTTTTTTTTGCTTTGCCTTGTATTGAATATAGCCCAAAATATTTATGGAAAGTGGGTGGTCTCTCTGATTGATAATAGGGCAAATAATTTTTTCCATTATAAGTAATAAACTGCTTCTCTTTCAGGGAGTAAATATACCCAAACTGTGGATAGCGTGAGTAAGCTCATCAGAAACAGTGATGCTGACACCAAGATACGCGCTCTACATTGTTTTGCTGGGTTAATGAACATAGAAAAGGATCCAGCAGTACGGGCCAATAATATGACCCCAGGGACGACACGCTCAGGTTTAAATCCAGTAGACCACAGAGTCACATTAATGACCCGGGAATGGTTCAGAACATTGGATCCTAAACCTATGGAAACCTTATTTGATATCTGCAAAAATCCATTTCCTGATATTAGACAAGCTGCATTTATATTGTTGGATGCTGTTTGTCAACACCAGTGGGGTGAAGAAATGGTAGCTCGAGCTGCAGGTAATTAATTCTACATCATCACAACCATGGCTTTGTCGTAGAATGTGTACCCTGAAAAAAGTGCAATTCTCAAAATGGGAAAAAGCAAGTGATTTTTTATTTAAAAGTATTTTCAATAAAATGTAATTATTGTGAAATGCTTAGTTTTGGAAATGTCTTTTATCTCATAAAGGACATTTCAAAAAATAAGCACCAATTGCGAAGTGCAGTTATTTTTCCAGTGCACATTTGGCAAAGACAAGTGTACATAAGCAGCATAATAAGCAAAATTATTTTTATAGACCATTTATCATTATTTTTTAGGAATTTAAATAAAACTAGTTTTATTTGATACAAAAGAATACTTTATTAAAAAATTATAAATAGTGCAGGCAAAACTTACACATAATTAATTACAAACAGATCCTAATAAATAAATTAATCTTTATTCCACTTTCCAGGTTTTATTGAATTTCTTCTGGATCGGTCAATAGTCTATACAAAAGAAACCAATGAAGCGAAGTATGACATTATCAAAAGGTTGGCTCATTCACCCGCATTTGATACTGTAATTGTTGGCAGACTTCATACTTATGTTGAACAAGGCCCATTTTATTCTGAAAGTCAGTTGGAAGTTGCTATGGAAGAAGGAGAATAAAATACTACACTTATAAATGAATTAGCAGGGGTAAATATGCCACTTTTCTTTTGACAATGTCATTACACCTATTACGGTAATTAAAAAGACTAACTAGTACATGGCAAAACATATTTTCATAAAAATGGGCGACAGCAAAATGTGTAATGACATTGTTAAAATGTCAAAAACATGTATAAATCTTTCTATTGGTGTATTCATTGAATTTAAACAATATGAGATGTATCTTGGTTTCTAAAAGAAATGTAACTGTATAATTTAGTAATAAAAATAATCAAAATTTATTTCCTTCTTTTATTTTTCATTGGCTCAGCCTTTGTAGCTGTTTTCCTTTTAGTTGCCTTTGTTTTGCTACCGCCACCATATTTAGCTGCTAAGCCATCAATGAAAGAGTCTATTTGTTGTACCCTCGATTTTTGTTTTTCTTGTATCATAAGTTCCAAGCTGTTAGGGCCTGAAAGACAAAAACAAATTGAATATGGAAAGTAATCAAAATTTTGTTAGTAAGTATTTCTAATTTCTTAAAAAAACCAATAAGAACCACTTAAAAAGATTTTTAAAGTAAAATTGAATGTATACCTGAATCAATTTGGAACTCCTTTGCCATTTCTTCAGCTAGTTTAGCTTCACGTTTTTCTTTAGCAATTCTTCTGAGTCGCTTTTTAGCTGGCTCATGAGTAAATGTTTTGTACTCTGGTACCTCTCCATTCTTTATCATTTCCTAAATTGTATTTATAAATTTGTATATTGAGGAATCTTTCTTGAAATAGTACAAAGATGAGGGTTATACAATAGACAACAACAAGAGTTTAACTTTAGGTTTCTATAGTAAAACAGACTGGTGGTCTGCAACTCCATGTCTAAGGCCTGAATTTTGCATATTTGTTTAAAATTGATATGATTTTAAAACAACAACAAAAAAAAACTAGGTAATTCATGTCTGTTGCCCCAAAAATCAGGCACTAATAAACAGGTCCAACTATAGTGAAAAAAACCAGGTGACCATTTTTTTTAATGTTGCCCCACTAGGAATTTCTCCTGTATTGTTGGTGTGTTTACAAACATTTAAGCTCACAAATGTTAGAGAAAGAAATTTTAATTGTCTTTTGTATAAAAAGAAAATGTATTTTAAACTGAGAATGTTTATTTGACAAGAGATGTGTCATGAGAAAATTGGGGTTCAGTTTGGTTTAGAGCACAGAGTAGAATAATATGTTTAGAGTTTTTTACAAGGACCAGTCATGATTGTTTTATAAGTATACGTTATTAAAAGTATATTATGCAGTATTAAAGATCAGTGTTTCCTTGAAGAGTAAATAACGTCCTGCAGAATTGGAAAATTATAAATAACGTCCTGCAGAAATGGAAGATCATAACAGGTTATGGGCCCAGCACGCTTCCACTGCGCGACAATGATGTTTCGGAGTTTTTTAAATTTGAGTAAATTAATTTGAAGTAGAAAGACAAGATTTTATAAGAAGAAGAAGATGGGAGTGGAAACTCCGGGTTTTGTAAGAAGAAGAAGATAAGAGTTGGGAGAAGAAAAACAATTAGATTTTGTAAGATTTGTGATAAGAAAAACAATTATATGTTGTTGAAGATTTGTGATAAAAAAAAACAATTATATGTTGTTGAAGATTTGTGATATGAAAAACAATTATATGTTGTTAAAGATTTGTGATAAGAAAAACAATTATATGTTGTTGAAGAAGAGTTGGGAGTAGAAAATCTCCAGATTTTGTAAGAAGGAGGAGAAAAACAATTGATGTTGAATGTCATTTTTTTATAAAGATTTTTATATGTTGCTGAAGAAGACTTGGGAGTAGAAAACTTCAGATTTTGTAAGAAGGAGAAGAAAAACAATTGATGTTGAAGGTCAATTTTTTATAAAGTTTTGTATGTTGGTGAAGATTTTGTAAGAAGGAGGAGAAAAACAATTGATGTTAAAGGTCAATTTTTTATAAAGTTTTGTATGGTGTTGAAGAAAAGTTGGGAGAAATTTTGTAAGAAGCAAAACAACTGATGGTGAATGTCAGTTTGAGAGGGGACATTTTTGTATGTTTCTTTGAAGATGCAGACAAGTTGATTGAAGAAACTAGTAGTATTATTGTTAGAAAGTGAATACTACTATGTGTTTTTATTTTTGTATTATGTGATGTGTTGTTGGGCTTATGATGGGCCTATGTTGAGTGTTGTTGAAGTTATTAACAGGTTGTTCTAAATGATTGTTAAAGTTTTATGTAAGGTGATTTAAATTAGATATTATTTGAGTTATATAAAATTTAGAGGGGATGTTAGAGAAAGAAATTTTAATTGTCTTTTGTATAAAAAGAAAATGTATTTTAAACTGAGAATGTTTATTTGACAAGAGATGTGTCATGAGAAAATTGCAGTTCAGTTTGGTTTTGAGCACAGAGTGGGATAATATGTTTAGAGTTATTTACGAAGACCGGTCATGATTGTTTTATAAGTTTACGTTATTAAAAGTATATTATGCAGTATTAAAGATCAGTGTTTCCTTGAAGAGTAAATAACGTCCTGCAGAAATGGAAGATCATAACAACAAACAGCCAGACCCGGAACAACTATCTGTAGGTCATACAAATATTTGTTCCGTATGGGAATCGAACCCACGACACGCAGCGCGGCAGTCGATCGCTCAGCCACTGCGCCAACTGTGTCAACATAATCATTTGCTATTATTGAAAAAAAAAAATTGGTCAAGCCTTTTATAATTACATGCTCCTGATTTTTTATATAATTTGAGAGATAAATCGACCAAACAGAAATCATATTCAAGTTCTAATAATTAGTTCATTTATCATTAAACTTCACCTTTTGAATGCATGTGCATACCATACCATCCACACCAAGCCCTATGCTAGCTTGTCGCACATGTGACAATGAAGGTTAAATTAGTAGACACACAGATTACAAAGAAGTAAATGATCTGCTAATGAATAACAAGTCATATAAAATAAAATTGTGTCCTTACATTCAAAAGTTCCCTAATTCGTGGTTCTTGATCAGTTCTAGCAAATTGTACATGGTCCACAATGTAGTCCATGTCACCTTTGGCAGTTAAATAAACTTGCTTGATATCTTCTTTTTCCAAAGCTGAGCCTGTAAAATGATAAGTTTTCATGCAAAGTATTTAGATTGAATATTTTTTTTTTTTTAAGAAATAACATATTTTTAATTCTTACCAACATATTCTTTCTCATAAGCCCTGATATCTTCATCGGTGATTTTTTTAAATAAGACTCGCCAGTATCCAGACCAGTCTCTGTCAATAATAACATTAAAGTCTTCATCATCTACAGATTTTGTCTCATCATATATTGCCCTTTTGTCTTTGTCAGTTAGAATGGCATGGATGCTTCCCAGAACTTTAAATTTCTCAGTTGCTTCAAGTTTTTCTTCTTCTTCTACTCTATCTGGATGTACTTTCAGTGACAAGCGGTGATATGCCTTCTTCACTGCAATAATGAAAGTATTATTTAGAATATTTACAACAACAAAAAACATTGATAACAATGACAACTTATGTGCAATATTAATGTTTTTTTTTTTAAATAATATTATATTTTTAGAGGATGTACGACTGCCGATAATCAACAGCAATCGCCAGTATTTAAAACTGAATACATTGATTTTGGGCCAAGTTTTTTTTTTAATATAAAGTAAGCTGTTTAAGTTCGATAGAAGTCTTATTACTCTACCAATGCAAGTAATTATGATAATTATTGGCATAGAAATAAAAAGAGCTAAGTCCATTTTGGTCCTTACCTTCTTTGTCCGAAGCAGTTTCAGGAATTTGTAATACTTCATAGAGGTTCGATGTTTGGAAATATTTTGCACACAATTCTAGCAGACCCATATCCCCGTTTTAAAATGTGAGAAGAAAGGAACGCAGGTTTTCAATTCGATTTTCTGAATAACAAAAGTCAACCAACAAACGCGCCAAATTAACCGGTAAACTGAGCATGAGCAATTGTGTATGTCAAAATTGACGTTTGTTTATTTGTTAACGTTCAGTGCGCGACCCACAGAGTACTATAATAATATATGGCGCTCCGTAACTGCCTTGTGTCTATGTTCACTTTCAATGCATGGAAGTAGTATATACAGTAGTAGTAGTGTGACAATGGTATGTATGACAATGAACGTGACGAAATGGATATATAGATTTTATTATAATTGAGTTTAACATATTGCTTCTAACTAACCTATAGCCATATCCATTACACTATTCACAAAAAAAAATTCATATCCATTATTTTGGTCAGAGCATCAAAAGCTAGCCTTACGCGGAAACAGCTATATTGTGCAAATTGTTTTTAAATTTTAGGTGCCCTGTGCTTCTAGATTTATGCACTTTTTATGACAACAACAAGACTATTTTTATTCCGAGACAGTCTCAGTAAAACAATGCCGATATACTATTGCCACACTGGCGTCTCAAACCTTAAAACCTTTTTGTATCGGCACGGATTATGACCAAACTAAGTTTAGAGGTATGAAGAGGTGTAATAGGAGGAAAAGGTGTATAGCTCTTCATCTTCTACAGAAAAGGGAGGATCCTCCGACCAGACGGGTATCGTGTCTGACGGGCCAGTGCCCGATAGTTGTTTGTCGGGTTCTCGTATATAGAACTCGCAGATAACTCTGCTTGCGAGCTGAAGGAATTCGCAGTTAGTTCTTCAGTGGTCGCATAGATGGTGTTATAGTCTTCCATTTCTACAGGACGTTATTTAAACACTGAACTTTCTTTACTGCATAATATACTTTTAATAACGTAAACTTATAAAACAATCATGACTGGTCCTTGTAAAAAACTCTAAACATATTATTCTACTCTGTGCTCAAAACCAAACTGAACTCCAATTTTCTCATGACACATGCTCTTGTCAATTAAACATTCTTATTTTAAAATACATTTTCTTTTTATATCAAAGACAATTAAAATTTCTTTCTCTAACATCCCCTCTAAATTTTATATAACTCAAATAATATCTAATTTAAATCACCTTACATAAAACTTTAACAATCATTTAGGACAACCTGTTAATAACTTCAACAACACTCAACATAGGCCCATCATAGGCCCAACAACACATCACATAATTCAAAAGTAAAAAACACATAGTAGTATTCACTTCCTAACAATAATACTACTAGTTTCTTCAATCAACTTGTCTGCATCTTCAAAGAAACATACAAAAATGTCCCCTCTCAAACTGACATTCACCATCAGTTGTTTTGCTTCTTACAAAATTTCTCCCAACTTTTCTTCAACACCATACAAAACTTTATAAAAAATTGACCTTTAACATCAATTGTTTTTCTCCTCCTTCTTACAAAATCTTCACCAACATACAAAACTTTATAAAAAAATTGACCTTCAACATCAATTGTTTTTCTTCTCCTTCTTACAAAATCTGAAGTTTTCTACTCCCAAGTCTTCTTCAGCAACATATAAAAATCTTTATAAAAAATTGACATTCAACATCAATTGTTTTTTTTCTCCTCCTTCTTACAAAATCTGGAGATTTTCTACTCCCAACTCTTCTTCAACAACATATAATTGTTTTTCTTATCACAAATCTTCAACAACATATAATTGTTTTTCTTATCACAAATCTTTAACAACATATAATTGTTTTTCATATCACAAATCTTCAACAACATATAATTGTTTTTCTTATCACAAATCTTACAAAATCTAATTGTTTTTCTTCTCCCAACTCTTATCTTCTTCTTCTTACAAAACCCGGAGTTTCCACTCCCATCTTCTTCTTCTTATAAAATCTTGTCTTTCTACTTCAAATTAATTTACTCAAATTTAAAAACTCCGAAACATCATTGTCGCGCAGTGGAAGCGTGCTGGGCCCATAACCTGTTATAGTCTTCCATTTCTACAGGACGTTATTTAAACACTGAACTTTCTTTACTGCATAATATACTTTTAATAACGTAAACTTATAAAACAATCATGACTGGTCCTTGTAAAAAACTCTAAACATATTATTCTACTCTGTGCTCAAAACCAAACTGAACTCCAATTTTCTCATGACACATGCTCTTGTCAATTAAACATTCTTATTTTAAAATACATTTTCTTTTTATATCAAAGACAATTAAAATTTCTTTCTCTAACAGATGGTGCTGTAGTTCTTTTTGCCACGTTCATATTTGTGTCGCTACATAAGTAACACTATGCAAAAATTGTGTTTGGGGTCAATCATTACATGTTATATCTTGAAACATTGTGCTGATGGGTGCATGCATAGTGAGGGGGCGGTAGGCAATTTAAGTAAAGTTATAACATTAAAAACTTGGATTAAAAAAAAATCATGTGTGTTGGTCTAAAACAAAAAAATAATTGCAATGATCGAGAAAATACGTTTCTTTCGGCTTCGTTACCACTTTTACACCCTTTATTATAGTGGTTGGCTGCCAGTCATCAAGGTGGTGGTGTTGGTTTAAGTTTAGCTAAAATTGAGATTTACCTACACTTTTGGTCGAGTCTTTCAGATTGTAGTAGCTTATGGTTAAAAATAACAGCCGCATGGATTAATTTTGGCGAGGTCGGTCTGAGGCTAAGGTCATCATCTGCCTAGTCTTTTCCTAACTATGTTGCGGTCTGCGGCTTCCAGTCTATCCGGATGCAGCTGAAAACCAGTGTTTTACATGGAGTGACTGCCTACCTAACTTCCACAACTCATTAATTAGTACTGGCTAATAAGAAACCCCTTGGTAAGGAAGACTGATTGTCAAACTTTCGATCTACAAAAAACAGCCGGGACCAACGGCTTACTTAACCATCAATTATGTACCGTCATATCTCCGCACGTTAAACCACTGGTATTTGAGGGTCTCTGTTAGTCATTACAGGTTGTTCAAAGTCCGATAACTATATCTAAGAGTATCTTACTGTATATGAAAACAAGGCTAAACAAGGGCATCGCCTGCTTTTGAGACAAGGAGTCCTCCACTATTTAGTAATAAAACATTTATCACCTATTTACCCATAAAATGCGAATAAATTATTTGGTTTGATAGGCCGAGCTGCCACAAATGTTCTCGTAGAATAGACACATTAGTATGTCAAAGGATTTAGAATGATTACGCCCACCTAACGTTCCAACCTTCCGTCATTTTAGCCGGGTGGATACAGATATCATACAAGATAGAAGGTAGGCGGTCGTATAAGACTAAAGTGCTTGTTTCTAGAAAATTGGGGCCACCCCTTGCAAACTGCCTGTCCTGCCCTGTGCCTGTGTTAATAGGACTGCTAGGTAGTTCTAGGTTCATCAATGTTGTGTACATCTGTAATTGTTACCTACATGAGAACGTAAACCTGTACCTATATATTTATTTTTAAATGTAAGTAGGTACTATTGGCGTATCTATTTTTAATCCTTACTAATATTATAAAAGCGAAAGAGAGTTTGTTTGTTTGCTACGTCTTTACGCCTAAATGGCAAAATCAATTTTGATGAATTTTGGTACAGGGATAGTTGGGACCCTGGAGACAGACATAGGCTAATTTTATTTCAAAAAGTGAGAAAATGAGGAGAAACTTATTGCTTCTTCCGATTGCTTCGAGAGTTCGACGTTTGTTTGTTACGCTTTCACGACGAAACCGCTAAACCCATTTTGATGAATTTTAGTATAGAGATAGATGGAACTTTGGAGAGATGGTTATAGGCTACTCTTCGAAAGGGGGGGGGGAGAGGGGTGAATTTTGTACGAAACTTATTGCATTGTCCGATTTACTTTGAACAAATCAACAAAGTTGGTAAAAACTGCATAATTTGTTTCATTTTGCAGACTATCCCTAAAATAGAATGGGAAAAATAATAACAGTCGCATGATTCGAAGGTTAAGCTATACTTGGCGAAGTTAGTTCGTCGATGGGTGACCATCCATACTAATATTAGGTATATTATAATTATAAATGGGAAAGTGTATGTACTTATGTCTGTTTGTTAGTCCGTCTTTCACGGCAAAACGAAGCGAAGGATTGACGTAATTTTTTAAGTGGAGATAGTTGAAGGGATGGAGTGACATAGGCTACTTTTTGTCTCTTTCTAGCCTCCTTTCTCCCCACATCCGACTTTTTTTGAAAAAATAATAGCCCATGTCCGCCTCCTGGTTTCCAACTATCTCTGTACGAAAATTCATTAAAATCGGTTTAGCCATTAAAGCATGAAGAGGTAACAAACAAACAAACAAACTCACTTTCGCTTTTATAATATTAGTAAGGATAGTAAGGATTAGTAAGGAAAGGATTTGTTTTTATACAATGTTTCCCTGGATTGTGCAAATCTCGTCAGGGTCCCTACATTTGGTTTATCTCGCAACCGTTTCGTAAGACCTAGGTAGGTCTCTATGTAACTAGACCTAGGTAAGTCTCTGTGTAACTAGGTAGGTCCCTAGGTAGGTACCTACCTAGTTAAGTACATAGAGAGCAAACATCGAGGCAAGTTTAAACTTTTTCAAAAATCGTCTTCTAAGAAAGTATAGGTATTTAGATCTTACCTTTATTCATATACAACCTCTGGATGTTACAACTGTACAGTTTGCTTTTGTTTCATAACAAAATGTCTAGTATTTTTGACAGCTAATAAACTTTTAGGAGATTTTGGCTTCGTTACTGGTATTCATTGAATTATTGAACCAGTGATTGAAACTGATACATTCATTTAAATATTTTTGCATTATTTACATGGGTACTATTAAACTTGCTTCCGGTGATAATATGGACTCTGTATCTCCAAGGGATGTAAATGCCACAAAGTTGGATCAAGCAGAGGATGGTAAACAATCGCCTAGATGTGAACCTGAAAATCCACCGACAGAAAATGGGAATGCTGAAGTGGCACAGGTTGAAGTTACGCCACAGATGATTGACGATAACGAAGCCAAAATGAAGGACAGAATAGCTCAGTGTAAGAACATTATTGAGTCATTAAAGATTGAGCTTAACGAAGAAAAAGCAAAATTAGAAAGGCAAAGCAAGGATTCTTTTCGTCGTCTCGAAACACCTTCAAAATCTACACCTAACCATTTTCAGTGTGTTTCCACATCCAATATGTTTGTGGACCTTACATGCAGTAGCAATATATACAGCGACTGTGTCGACAGCAAGCTTAACTGTGATGAAAACTTAATGGAATACGAAAAACAACTTCAAAAATATCAGAATACTCTCAATCTTGCACAAATCGAAAAGAAAAATGCTATAAGAAAGCAAATGTTAACTAAAGCTTATCGACTGAAGCTTTTAGAAGTAGAAAACCAATGCAATATTGAACTGCTAAGGGTGAAGCAAAGTTTACAATGTCTGGAGCCTTTACAAATTATCGCAAGTAAATGGAAAAATAATACGGATGAAATGTATGATATAAATACATTTGAGCTGATACCCAGATATCCAGAACTGGGCGGTAACTCAAGTGGTGACGTCGCCTCTTACGAGCTGGATTTTAAAGCAACAGCAGGACGAATTGAAAACGCCATTCAAGAAGATTTTGCAGTTTCAGATTGAGTCAAAAATAGATTGGCTAATTAGATTTTTATTTTAGGCCGCTATCTCATTTCATCTACCTACATCAAGTTGTTTAAATTAAAATGCGGAACAATAACAGTACATTTGTTGATTTTTTACAATTAAAATCTATACAATATTTAAAATTAACAAAAACGTATATGGAATAAAAAGTTTCGGTGTAACAAACAAGCTTCTGATTATTGATAGTCCGGTCAATTTAGACCAAAAAATGAGAGTGAAGTTACATAAAGTCCCAACAAGCTGAATTTCAGTGAAATTATTCAAAATATAATTATAAACAATGTCTAGAAGTTCCCCATCATTCCCCTGTAAGGAAAAATTTTTATTCAAGGCCAAAGGTCAAAAAAATGAGTTTTTCGCGATTTTCAGCAAAACGGTAAGTTTTATCATAAAAGTACCTCAGACAAAAATTGTAGATCATAAAATTAAGTATCTATAAAAAATGTATCAATACTTTTTTTCTTACGAGCCACCGTTTCTGAGATATAACGACTCAAAAAGTTATAAAAGTTGTTATCGTCATAATATGCATAGTTTTTAAAAAGAGTAATTCAACTCAACAAGAAGTTATTACCAACGGCATCCGCTTTCTTCTTTCTATGTACGGAGCTCCTAAAAAAACTACCTGTTTAGATAAGCATCGATATGCATGTTTCGTTAAAAATACTAAAACAAGTTCAATTAGCTTGTCTTCCTCCAACCTCAGTTGCTGCTCACCAACATCTTTTTCGAGTATATTACCAAGTTCAAGTGTGGCTTGGTTATCAGCTAGACCCTACAGACTGGGGTTGGAAGCTGGTCAACAATATATTAGAGCCAGTTCAAACTTTACTTCCACCTGCGCCGGAAAAACTGCTGAACACTATTTTTTGCAACTGCAAAAAGGGATGCAGTGCTAAATGTGGTTGCAAAAAAGTCGGACTGTCTTGTTCTTTGGCATGCACAAATTGTCAAGGCCGGTCATGCTCTAATATTGAATCACAAACAATGGAGGATTCGTTTGCCTCCGACGAAGTATCATGCGATACATCGCTATTGACGCAATTTACTTGCATCCAAAATGAAGATGAAGAAGAAGCAGGAGAAGAAGAACAAGAATTTGAAACTTACGAATAAGACGAATAAACTTCAACACTTTTTTTTTAATTTACATCGTTTTTATCTTTCCCAATCTTTGAAAATTTCCGTTATTTTGCAATAGTTTTACATTAAACAGGATCACAACTGACCCGTGGAGTAGGCCTACTGGGGACAACTTAACTTTTTGAATCGTTATATCTCAGAAACGGTGGCTCGTAAGAAAAAAAGTATTGATTCATTTTTTATAGATAATTTTATGATCTACAATTTTTGTCTGAGGTACTTTTATGATAAAACTTACCGTTTTGCTGAAAATCGCGAAAAACTCATTTTTTTGACCTTTGACCTTGAATAAAAATTTTCCTTACAGGGGAATGATGGGGAACTTCTAGACATTGTTTATAATTATATTTTGAACAATTTCACAGAAATTCAGCTTGTTGGGACTTTATGTAACTTCGAATGTCTAAATTGACCGGACTATGAACTTATCCCCTCAAAAAGCAGTGATGGTCAAGATAATCTAGTCTTTAAATTAGCAAATATTGTTAACTGGAGATTTAATATCGTTCATTTATATATGCCAAACAAAGATCAACAAACAATCTATAGATAATTTATTTCCGTTGCTTAAAAGTCTATTCCATATTTAGGCTTAAGTATATGTCTATAATATTCGCAATCAAAAGAAACGTTTGATTTTCTTGTCGTAACATGGTTTAGTTCTGGTAAACATATGATCACTTAAGGTTTTTTTTAACTCGCTCCCCTAAATTACTAAGCTACTAAAAAAGGCTGCCTCACGACTACACGTAGAAATACGCGTCTGCGGACGTCGGTAGTTACATGAGCAGATGGATCACCACGAGCCGTCCACACATCTGTAGGTCGATCAGTGTGCATTCATTCTCGACTGACGCAACTCGAAACAGCGCACAAAACCATATACAAGTCTGTGGTCCCTTGGAGTTATGGAAAAATCATATCTCTAAGTCTACGCAGTCAAAAGATTTGACCGTTTATGTCGCAAGTTTGCACGGAACCCTCGGTGTGCGAGTCGGACTCGTACTTGTGCGGTTTTTTCCTTTGAGGTACGGAACCTTAAAAATGGATGTTAAGACCGTAGCTGCAGCCAATGTTTCATCACTGCCCATATTCAAAAAAACTGAAACTAGGGGCACTCTCATTCGCAACTACGATAATACTGATGCGTCGTGGGACGCATGGACAACCGCCGGGTGCTCGCGCTAAAACCCGTTGTAGCGTGCCACAAAAACCGAGAAACGTGCTGGTGGCAGATGCTTCTGCCGATGTTAAATACCTACTGCAGACGAGCAAATTACCCCGTCTACACGACGACGTGACATCTGCGGACGCGTCTGTTGACGTGTTTTGTTGACGCTTTACCTTTATACAAACTTAAACACATTTCTAAGTTTACTATTTCAAAAATCTAAAAAGATTTACGAAAAACAAATATATACCTCATGGTTTGATAATTTGCACGCCGGCTATCAAATCAATTACCGAAAACGGGTGTGAAACTCTGATTTCAATAAATCAAAAGCCGAGGAGGACCTCCACAGTGGACCACACACATCGAGGCACGCGCTTCGAATGCTGCTGACTTTTTATTCTCGCCGCTTGGGATTCGATCGTGTTCTCTCGGCGCTGCTCGGCACCCGGTCGGCAAGCTCCCGACTGACATCACACACGTCTGCCTGCGCCCGCGCCCGTTCAGTTAGGAACTTGAACTTTATTTTAATAAGATTCCAATTTGTCAATTAGAGGGCATCGCATGAACCAAACAGGTTTGACTCCTTTACACCTTGTATCTTTATGAGTTTCATTTAAAAAGTGCTTTTGAATACCTAACTTCTTGATGTGGATACAATGCTAAGATTAACTGATTTTTTATCGTACAGGACAGTAACTTTCTTTGGCTACCAAATATTGAGACTATAGGGCTTTGAAAGTGTTTTTTTTTATTGTTTAATGAGATTTGCCTTTTCTATAGAAAGTTTATGATGTTATTTTCTGAAAGGATTTTTTTACTATTTGACAAATAATAACCATTTCAATTACTAGGTAAATAAATGCACAATAACTAACCTATTATCGGACAAGCATACCATATCTAGCCTAACGTTAATATATAAATGGTATAGGGAGGATCGCAACGTTACCGTGATTGTCTATAGGAATAACATCCTTACTTCCTTACTAATATTATAAAAGCAAAAGTGAGTTTGTTTATTACCTCTTCACGCTTTAATGGCTGAAACGATTTCGATGAATTTTGGTACAGAGATAGTTGGAAACCAGGAGACGGACATAGGCTAATTTATTTAAAAAAAGTGGGACATGAGGGAGAACGAGGGAAGAAAAGGGAAAACTTAGCGTTGCTATTACAAATCAATCAGGCGCAAGAGCAAAAACTGTAGGTCTGCTTGGTGTGTTATACCGAATTTAACGCGAGCGAAGCCGCGGGCGAAAGTTAGTACTATATATAATAAATATTCGGTAAAAAAAAACAATTTCGTGAATATATTCTAAAATAAACGCAGTTGCACCCTGAAATAAAAGCGTTACTTTTATTTCAGGGACAATTTAAACGGACGATGTTCTTTTAATGTGTGCTTGGGGTTTATTATAGTGTATAGGTAGTTACAGTCTATCTTTTTGCCCTAGGTATGTACCTATTAAAAAAAAATACTACTTAATACTCTTTTTATATGATTGGCACATACAATCAACATAAAAACCTTAAACACCCTGAAAAGTGTTAATCAGTCTGATATAATTCCGTGGAGAAAATTATAATTCTCATCACTAGAGCTCTGCCAATTGGCGACGTCAATGCGTATGGTGCAATGATGTTTGATAAACAAAGGATAATGAAATCAAAATGTAAAATGTGTTAAAAATCAGACATTATTACGCTCCGGTAGCTACGCGCCGGCGATACGAAAGTATGCAAAGTATTTTGGCCAAGCAAGTTTTCGATTCTGCATCTCTGCAACCTTTAAACTTTGATGTTTTTTTTTCAACAGTCTGGAATTTAAGCGAATTCCATGTCTCTGGAAAGATATCTTAAGTATTTTAATCCATCTCTGACTAATTGCAAACAGTATTTAAATAAATAAGCAGGTTTGAAGTGGAAAAGAGGGTATTAGTCACTAGGTATCCTTTTTAATATGCAGTGCTGGGTGCGTTCGCAGGAAACCTTGTTTGTTGTCGGGAGATATCTCACTTCATCCGCGGCGTTGGTCGACACGGCACCCATCTATGTGAACGAGCTCGAGAGTTTTATGGAAGAGTAAACAATTTAAAACACTACACGCCGGGCGTATTGGTCCAGCACTCTCCTCCATTAGCCTTAGCCGACACCTCGAGTCGCCGGTCCTTTGACGAAAATGATGTTTGTTCACAAGCGCAGTGACGAAGGTGCGGGCGCGACACTCGCTCGCCACTTGGTACAGTTTGCTTTAGCTGCCTTACAGAAGATGGTAATCGGCTTGTCGATCTTGTTTAGTTGTGTATGTGTGGGTTAGTACATGTTTTTCGATAATAACGTCGTCTTGGACTGATTTTGGTTGTTTATTTTTACTGTGGAATTTTGGAAGTTTTTGAACAAAGTATTAAATAGAATGAGAATGCAATCTGATATTTTCTGATAGTTTCTTGTGTGGTGGTACATCTGCTTCTGAAACTAAAAAACAAAAATACAACTCTACATATTTAATAATTATAAACGGTGTAAAAGTACTCTTAACGAAGCTCACAGGCACTTGTACTCCCTGTCGTAGCTATAATTTTTTGCTCTAGACCATACCTGGGAACCTTTTAGTCACGGACATATTGGGAGTCAAGTTTGAGTACCTACGTAATATTGAGTTCTACCGACTACCACACTAATACATGTTTTTAAACCCCAAAAACAAAATTCGTTTCCCAGCAATAATGTTTGCGTAGTTACTTAGTTTGATGTACATAATGCTAGGTTGATGGCTCCGCGAAGGGTTTGTTTACACCCTGTATGCACATTCATAATAAAAATGTCTATTTACCGCATTAAACAAAAACTCCACCAAGTTTAGATAGGCAGTCTTGAAAATAACTATTGACTCTGTTACCCCTAAGTTTTTGTTTCCAAACATCAACGTATCCTTGAAATGTGCTTCAAAACGCCTTAGATGCTTTTAAAACAGATATTCTTCATGCAAAAGCATAGAGCACGAATGTTTACTTTTTAAATTCCTGTCGAACGCAAATCCGTTTGGAGTTATGAATGAGTGGTTTAAAGTTATGGCCGTTACAACAACATCCCTTGGTTATTGGGTTAGTTTATTGATGCGAGCTTTGGCTTTGTGTTGGAAGTCTCCGCTATCAGCTCTGGCGCCAGAATTAGTATAGGTGTTAACAGTCATTACACAATTTGTACCTCTTTGTTGTGGCCACTTCCTGCCATCCTTATTGACCAGTTTTTTTTTATATTTTGTCCATCTACATCGACTGTTGAAGGTGACTCAGGCTATCAATAGTTTTTGGGTTGTGGTTTGAATAATAATTGAAGTTTTTAATCAGTTCACTTAACATCCGGTTAGACTGGAAGCCGACCCTAACATAGTTGGGAAAAGGCTAAGCAGATGATGATGATGAATCAGTTCACTTAACAATCTGTTTTTCTTAATAATACAATCCACACGTGCGTCACTTTTAAGGCTTTATTAAATAACTAGCTTTAGCCCGCGGCTTCGCTCGCGTTAAATTCGGTAGCGCCTTATTGATTTGTAATAGCAACGCTAAGTTTTCCCGTTTCGTCCCTCTTTCTCCCTCACATCCCACTCTTTTTTTACAAAACATAGCCTATGTCCGTCTCCTGGTTCCCAACTATCTCTGTACCAAAACTCATCAAAATCGGTTTAGCTATTAAAGCGTGAAGAGGTAACATACAAACAAACAAACTCACTATTATAATATTGTGTAATATAGTAATAGTAAGGATAGCCTCGACTTCGTTGAAGTTCTATGGCACTCAACAAAAGTGCAGCTAACGATTGTTATTCGGATTTTCAATTTCAGAGAACATTTCGTAAATGTAAAGATTGTAAGTTTGGATGTCCCACATCCAAACTTACAATCTTTACGTCTTTATAATATTAGTATCTATATATAGAATAGGTACAGAAATATAACGAATGATTTACAAACATTTTCCCACGGGTATCATACATACCTAGTAGTTATTTATGAAGTTGCCGCCGCATACATTAATGAGTTATCAGAATCGAAACAAAAGCACTTAACAAAGCCGCAAAAATGAAACACAAAAGGGTTGCACGTTGCACTAGTCCTAGTTAATTGTTGCAGGCCGGGAAAAAGTTGACGTCATCAGCTGTCTTCTGAGGTAGGTAAACAAGGATGTTACTTATCGTCACCTATCTTATCAGTGTTCGCAGCGCAAATCTTTGTGTACGAGGTGCGAGCACGTTGCGTTCGCACCCTTTTTGCTCACAGTTTCTCATGGGTCTTTTCTGGGTAAAATCGATAAGGATGTGTGAAGGTCTGTCGTCGTTTCTATTTAAAAGTTTGCTTATCTTTAATAAAACAAGTGCGCGTCGGACTTGCGCACTGAGGGTTTCTAACAAATAAGAGACATAAACGGTTAAATGTTTTGACTGCGTGGACTTAGAGGGTTGGTTGGTTTGTTTTTTTCACATCTCCAAGGGACCACTGACTTGAGTATATGGTATTAATTTCAACTCGATACCTGCACGCGTTCCCGAGATAAAGGGTCTTGACAGACAGACGGACAACAAAGTGATCCTATAAGGATTCCGCTTTTTCCTTTTGAGGCCCGGAACCCTAAAAAAGCAAAACACAAGACACTTTCTAAACAGAAAAACATTTCTCTACGCGTCTCGTAGGCCCAAACGTATTTAAGAATAAATAAAAATGAAAGACTCACTTATCAAAGAATGTTTTAGTTATCAAGGATTAGTTATCAAGCATAATGCTCAGTAAAAATATTTTCCTTGTTGTGTAAGCGATATAACAAGCGGGGTGTCAACAAAAAGGATCTTATGCTTTACGTATGACTTATGGGCTGATTATGCAGATTATGAATTTTATTACGCAAATGTAGTGTTGTCGCCTACAAATTGTCCTAAATAGGAGCTTTGTCTTTTACATTTACATAAATAAAATCTTCCTGTTCGGCTCTGCTTTACTTTGGCTTCGTAGAGAGCCAGTGTTTATATTCGCTGAAAGTAATACGCACCTTTGAAGTACTATTCCCTCTAGCTACTCTATATTTTTGGATAGCAGAGTTTTTTTATACGACATGATAAGTATGGAGATGTAACTTGCCGGTTGGACTCTGTTAATCTGTTTGCAATCACAAGTTATTTGACAACGCTGTGTTGTGTAGCAATTTTAAAGATCGCGTAAGACTTAAACTTGGGCTGATCGAAGATAGACTACGAAGCAACGTTTGTATTTGCTTTCAGCTATACAAAGTTCAGTATACATAACGTAAAATCACGCCTATAATGTTCGTAGGGTTAGGCAGAGTAGTACTAAATAATATACCTACATAACGCCAGTTATTTTTAAATTCCATGTAATAGGGGAGAGCCTCTTGGCTTCGTTGCTGCCACTAAGAAATTCCTGATAGAAAATCTCAATTGTTCTTCGCGCGACTCGAGAATCGAACTCAGGACCTCATACTCAGCCGTTCGCCTTTGCGACCACTTGACCACCGAGGCAGTAGCAGACCACAGAAAGAGTTAGGTACAGATGTAAGAAGTACCTACTTATTCGTAGGTATTCGGAAATGTCCGATTAGGTACTGTTTATAAAAAGGTGGTATGAGAAATGTAACCAAGTACGAGTCGGATTCGCGAACCGAGGGTTTCGTGCAAACTTACGACATAAACGGCCATATCTTTTGACTGCACAGACTTAGATTTTTTACAGACCACAGAGTTGATAATAGGGTTTAAATTTCAACTCTTCTTAGAGAAGTTTCTTGACAGACAGCTAAGAAAGGTAAGTTATTTGATGATTTATATTTAAAAAATATTAATTATTTGTATGTTAATTTTAATCACTTAATTAGCAATGTAGGTACGTAATTAGTAATATTACACATAATGTTTAAAATTCATGGGGGATCGGAACTGTCACTCCTTCATACAGGCTATACTGTAGCTAGTTAGGAGAACAGAACTGCACCCACTATAACTGTAGCAAAAAAAACCATCAGTAATGTTACCAAAAAAAACCATACGCAAAAAAAGGGTTGCGTATTTTCTTATTGAGGTACGGTACCCTAAAAGTACTTATCCATTGAGAACAGAACATAACATGCCTTCGCCGAAGAAATTGAATTCTTATCAAAACTCTTTATTGCGATTAATCATTTCACGTGTTAGTACGATTATACCTCTCTTGTCTGACTCAGCGCTATATTAATAAGCAGTGCGGTGACAAACAATTAATCTTTGATCAATGGGGTTGAGGCGTTGAGCCAATATGAGACTATGATACTGATATCCCATTGAGTTAACGAGACTGCAATAAAGAGATGTGCGTAATCCTTTGTTAGTTTCGTCTTACTGATTATGTTTCGATTAAAATTAGACTGTGTGTTTTTAACTTTAGATAAGCGTGTGGCAATTTTTAGAAGACCATCTTTGTTATTTACGTTTTTTTTAAACATGACGCGTGTAATCCCCAAGGTGTAAAGGGTGTACCGAATAGTAAATCCACATTTCGCCAGAAGAGTCTATTGCCAAAAACTGGGCACTAATCCAAAGTCCAGACTCAGTAGCTGCTAGTCAGAAATTCCTAATAGAAGGTAGTTTTTTTAATTGATTCTTGTAGTACTCATTGTCAGTGTTCAGTTTTCAGCCAGAGATTAGACAATCGCCCAATCATTCTACAGCACATTATATGAGGTAATAATCCTTAACAATAGACATGTAAGGGGGTTTATCCGAGTATTGCACCTTCATGGGATTTCCACTTAAACTAGGCCATAGTGATAATTAACTCATGTTTTTGACACATTTTGTTAACCACAATCCTTACTAATATTATAAAAGCGAAAGTGAGTTTGTTTGTTACGACTTCACGCCTTAATAGCTAAACCGACTTTGATGAATTTTGGTACAGAGATAGGAGACCCACACAGACTCCAGGGATCCTGGAGATGGACATAGGCTATTTTTTATATAAAAAACGTGGGAAATGAGGGAGAAAGAGGGAAGAAAAGGGAAAACTTAGCTTTGCTATTACAATCAATCAGGCGCAAGGGCCAAAACTACAGGTAGCAGGTACCTGCAAATCAGGAAAGGCAAACTGTATTACCCCAAATTTAACGCGAGCAAAGCCGCGGGCAAAACCTAGTTAATCATAAATACCTATGGCGTTTCTAAATACTTACTCATTTCTAATTCACTGAGTAATCGTTACAAATGGAAAATCCACACCTACTTACACATATGACCATGTTTATTATCGTCTTCTTATTAATAAATAGGTCTACACTAACGAATAAGGAGAGGAGGATTATACAAGCAAGTTATAGAACACACAAGTCATCATAGTCATTATGTTAGTCACTTGATGATGAATGACAGAATGACCATTTGTGAAACCTCGTGATCCGTGGTTTCCTCCACGTTTCCAGAATGATGACCGTGTCTTATGACTTTGGTACCGATGCGGAAACAAAGGGCCATTAGCTACTCAATAAGTCAATAAGTGGTTTGTGAGACCACATAGGCTATTCAAATACAAATCAACACTGGTCTGTTTTGATCATATTTTGATCTAAGAACAAAATCTAGGTTGAGTTGGTGAGGCTTGCTGTATGATGCATTGCTTATTCAAAGTGACAGCTATTTCAAAGTTTGTTCTAGTTATTATTATTTATCTAAATTCCGAAGATGTTTGAACTAAGAAGTTACTTCAAAGCAAATACAAAAACAAACACTAGACGTGGAACAAATTAAATTTAGTTCGTAAAAACTGAAACATTTTTGATGGTCTGAAATTATGATTCCTGCATTGTACGAGTAGGTATGCCTATTTTCACTTGAAAAAAATATGTTAATAGAAATGTAAGTTGAAATACAATCTTGTGGATAGAAAAAGTGAGAAGAGGTATTACCTATCTATTTAGTGATTGCCAAATTATTGGACGTCAAGTTATTCGCTAGCTTGTTGGATCTACATCAAGTATAATGGGATATGTGAGTGTCCATTATTATTCATGTTTTAACTTGATACTTTAATAGTTTATCAGCTAAAGCGCAAATGATTGCAAATATTCCGTGAATTCTGTTATTTATTTTGTTCATACCTTCAATTTTGTTTTTTTTTATTAAACTATAGCAAATATTAACAGGTAGTTCTAAAAACAGATGACTGATGATATTTGTTATGCAAGTGGGGTAGGTAAGTGACAATAGCTAGGTAAGTGACAATTAGTTTTCCCGACGTGGGTGAAGCGAAAGCGAGATGTGAATGCAAGCGCTGCGGGTAGCGGCATGGTGCGGTGCGCGGCGCTCGGTGGTGGTGGCGGCTGGGCGGTGAGCAAGGGATGCAGGACGGGCTCGGTGGTGCACGGCGATCGGATCGGGCTGCGGCTGCCGGCTCTCAGTGTCGCTCAGATCGCGGCGCGCGTTGGTCGTGCGTCGAGCGCGTGTGGAGTGATGTCTGCGAGATGAGGCTGTCGCTGGTGCTACTGTGGCTGGGCGCGGCGGCGGCATGCGGCCCGAGCCGCGGCTACACCCGCCGTCAGGGCGCGCGCCGCATCACACCCCTGGTCTTCGGCCAGCACGACCCTAACATTAGTGAGAACAAGAACACAGCCAGTGGACTCCCTGAGGGTCGCATCTCCAGGGACGACGATAGGTTCAAAGACTTAGTGCCGAATTATAATCCGGACATCGACTTTAGGGATGACGAGGGTACCGGTGCTGATCGCCTCATGACACAGGTGAGTTTTCATAATTTCCCATGAATTTTCTTCTCGGTCGGTATTGGCATGTAACTTCAGAGCCGACGGCAGAGTGTATCCATAGGAACTTCAAATTCGAATGTGTAATGGGCAGTGCTATAGTATGCGGGCCGTTATAGTCGTTGGAAGTTGTCTTTCAAAACAATGGATTTCATGAAGTGTCCGCTGTTTTGAAAACAGCTCCTTAGTGCGCGGGTAGTGACAATCGGCGATGTAAACATTACGCGCGTGGAACAATGGGAACAAATTGCGGGCGTTACGGTAGCTTCGTAGCGAGTGTTCCGATTGTAGCACTGCAATTATGCAGGCTTTGTCAACAAATATTTTGACTCTGTGACTAATGGATGAATGATGAATTCTTTACAATTTTGATGCCAGTTTCGGTGAATATATGGCCGTCATAAAATTTGGTGTCGAAGGTATTCAGTATCGTGCGTTGTCATTCAAGATGCTTTGTAAAAATATAAAGTCAACTTACGGGAAACTTATTGTTGAGGGTTGCTACATTGTACTGTATTTTAGTTCGCTTCAGCATTACGTATTAGAACAAAGGTGAATCGTTTTTTATTTAACACGCATCAACAATTAATTAAACACACCCTGTATTATTTGAAACTACCTACTTTTGTTGGAAGATTCGGTCTTGTTTTGAATATTTGAGATTACAAGAATACGGGTGATGAGTATTTTTTAACTATGTGTTTATTGTACAGGTTCTACTTTTGTACCGCACAAAAATATTTATGTATAAAACTATTTACCCACGTTAAGAGTTCAAACTGTTTACAAATTGAATGTTTATAGAACGCGCAACGCCTTGCAATCGCGTCGATAGAATTATTTGATAATAGTATTTTTAATGACGCATTACTATCAATTTGGAAACTGCCGATAAACTTTGCACATGGCCCACTGAAAGAATAGCTAAACCAAGTTTTAGTAAATAATACCTTTTAAAAAAAAATCTGTTCATTTCATCAGGCTATATTATGTACAAAACTTAATAATTGAAAACTATTTCATACGAGTATGTTAGTAAGAGGAAATCACATTACAATTCCTGATTACATTTTACCGTCGATTCGTTCTACGTTATGTGTTAGTGACCTATGAGGCGTGTCTACTCCGTTTGAGCCCACATGTGGCTATAAAAATCGGCTTAAAAGATTGCAGTTGTAAATAATGTATGTACAGCTAGTATAGGAGATTGAACGTTTGTCGCCTACGGTCATCATACTAACCTATTTCTATAAGTTGACTCACCGCGGAAAGATAAGCAATTTTCTTGGCTGTTCCTCAGTTGTCTTGATAGTCAATTTTTATATTCTTTTATCCTTCTCTTTAGAGCCTTTGTTTGCGGATGGGTAATCATCAAATAACTTCTCCCGTTCTGGACGGAGCGGGAATGACTAAAACCCACCGATGTTCCTTCTTTTACCTTTCCGCGGTATCTCTTTCGACCAACCCGCAACCCCTGTCTCTTTGGAGCCTAAGAATTATTTTGTTTTGCGACTAATAAATATTTTTTCTTTCTTTCTATTCTTTTTAGTTATTCTGATATGTTGTCTAACATAACACTTTAATAGTCTGTCAAGTTTACAATTGTTAACCCAAGTTTCAGTAGTTTCCCGCTTAAAGCTGGTCGGGTGAAACAAACTATAGATAAATGCAGAACTATGTTGGTACTTAATCTTGAAACCACGCTTGGCATTGCTGGGTAACTAGTTGACAAATTGCACTATGTTGTGGTGGCAGGTTGCCAACTACTTTTGGTTAACTTTTCAACTTGCCTGGCGTAATAAGCAGTTAATTAATTATGTAACGTTTTGCCTCTAAATCTAACGCTATTCAGTTTTCGTTTACAGCTGATTATTTTTCCGACCCAAATATCGACCAATAGAATTGCACCATTCGACGTCACGTGGTACAACCTACATGGTATTATACTGATAATTTTTTGAAAATTTTCTCTGGTCGTTGCTATGCATAAAAAACAAAACATCCAGTCAAATTAACCACACGTCAAACTGACAGGTTGAATTCAATTGTGAAAATTGGAGATTTTGCATGAAAATGAGTCGATTTGGAGTTTGTGCAATTCTATTGGCCGACATTTGGGTCGGAAAAATAATCCCCCGAATACCACACGAGCTTCAAAATTATCTGGCATTTCCCGATAGGATCGGGAAATACCCGATAATTTTGAAGCTCTTGTGGTATTATAAGTGAAAAAAGCAAATGTTGTCGTTCCTTTTTCAAAACTGATTATTAATAGTAGTTCATCCATTCGTGCTAAATATTTATAAATAGAGAGGTGCCTACGGTGTATAATATTTACGGACTCGTTGTAATAGTTTACATGAGTAATTGACAATCGCGGTAAGCAAACAAGTACATCGTGCGTATCGTCAAAGAAACCGCGTGGATTCCTGCCAAGCAGCGCTGTGCTGGTTAGCGTACCTAGGTTTGCGTGGGTCTATAATGGCTATATTACTATATATAAAATATAAAAAAGGTACTGATCTGTCCGTCTCCAAGTTATCTCGTGAAATACTTAATCGATGGAACCCATGAATCAATCTCCGTTACGTTTACAGTAAAGTATCTAAGTTGGTTCACCCGAATGCGTCTTGAATTTCCCACGGTAAGCACTCGCTTGGATAATTTGTACTTATATTTTTTTTTTTGTGAAGGAGATTGAATGAATTGGACATTACTATCTGCAATCTTAACGTTAGGAATCACATTAAAGCTGAACTTAGAAACAGGTTTAGTATGAACGGAGAGGCTATGTACCTAGGCTAGACAAAGCTATTGAAGACTGGCTCATCGCAAGAGCTTGGAAACTTCCTTGGTTGAACATGAGTATTCTTTTGAGCATCAAAAATAAGTAAAAAGTTTATAATACATAAAAGAAACAAAACAGTTATGTTCTATCTATGCGGTGACACAAACTAAGCAGCGCTTGTAAGTTGTGGCTCGGGAGTGCAAGATTTTACAAATTTCAAATATAACTAGCATTCAATTTAGGACATTAAAATTTAGGTAGATAATAAGAGACGTACACAGTTGATGAAGTGAACTATTGCTTGAATATCCTCCCTTAGAGAAACTTGCATCCCTTAAAAATACATTAAAGCGCTGAATTAAAATAGATGAGTTTCAAGAATACTCATTCTCAACTTGACGAAACACTGAACAACGTTGGTGTAGCGATTAATTCTGACTCTTTGACGAAACGCCTACCGTTCATCTGAAAAAAAGTTTATGACTAAGATTTGTAACAATTCCGGGAATGAACTTGCTCTTATATACATATTTATACATCTTATGGACATATGATAAAAGCGCAGCCTAGGTTGGGGTCCATTGTTTTCTACTTCTGTCAACATAGAACTTGTTACCGATATTCGTAATGATGTTGGATTAATAAAAATGCTGTAACACTGGTTTAATAAATTTATTCTTATTCTAATTTTAATAAATAATCATAGAAAGACCCTTCAGGAAGCTGAAAGACTGTTGAGAAAAACCGCCATTCGGAGAACCCCATGACAACGATATTTTTTCTTTATTTTGGGTCATATCAGGGAACCATATATATGTCCAGTATATAATTGTTCAAAATGTAACGAATAGCATGAAACACTTACCTACATTTTGTTACAACCTTTAATATTTATTTCACTTGATCCAAATTCCAAAAAAACGGTTTTGATAGTACTAGGTTATTTATTAACACTGAAGCCACTCAGGCTTCAGTTAATGTCCTTCAAAAAAGAGGGTGAGTAATTAGTAACACAGAGTAATTAAAAAACACGATCTTGAATTGCCATGTTAAGAACTCACCATTTAATTAATGCTAATATTCTATTAGTAATATAATATATATATTTATAAATAATATCTAGTAATAGTTGTCAAGCGTCAGTTGCAAAACTGTGTAAGTACACAATACCCATAACTTGTTATAAATCATATTTACACCTATCGTTTGTCTACCCGTAAAGTAAGTCAACACGTTTATTCTGTATTTAGTAGGAATATCGGTCAGTGGCTGGAAAACTCATATTTCAGCGTTCAGTAAAGCTGATGGACATTGGACAAGTATGTGTTTGGCCTCGCTCTAATGGCTTGTCAAACATGTGTGCTTGTTGACAAACAAATTCACCATCCAAGCTATACAGTTACCGGTACAATGTGGGTCAAATGTGACATTCCATACTAAAAGGTCACTACATAATTGATGCTTTCATACTTCATGTAAACAGTCCTCAAGTTAGTACCAAGATGTAGATAAGATATAATATAGTAAGATCAACTCACCCGTACAGAAATATTCTTGGTCGCGGTAAAATATTACATTTGCATTTTATATGTTTGCACATGTTGTGTTGCTACTGGCACAAGTTATCCGACGTTATTTATCTCAGAAAGTAGAGTGCTAGTAAGAAGTAGAAGTAATAGATATAAGTAACACACATGGATATATATTCTTGAAACTGAAAATACACTACGCCAAAATTGCTACGCGTTGTAGACACATCTACGACGCGTAGCAATAAAAAAATCTTATGTGTAAATAATTGTAAATGTGGTGTGATTTAAAGAAACATCATATTATTTTTTCACTTCTACGTGTAATATTAATTGATAGAAAATCTACTATTTCTACTACTTATATTGTATTTTACTACGAAAAAGGGCAAGAATCGAAATCGGTACTGAAATGTCACTATAGTTAAACTAAGTGTTAAATCTATAAAATAAGCATAAATACAAATTCTTAAATGCATTATCATTTAAATATACACAGCGAATTTGGTATCTGTCAGTTTCCCGTGTAGTGATTTCCGACAGTAAGAATTATTTACCTACAAAAAAGTAGTACCCACAACTATAATTAGATATATATATATATATATAATATACTAGCTAAGCCCATCGGTTTCGCCCGCTGCTCAACTATAATAAAAATAAAACAGATTACGACTGATTCTCAGACCTACCCAATGGACATACAAAAATTTCATAAAAATCGGTCAAGCCGTTTCGGAGAACTGTGGCAACTAAAACAGTGATACGAGAATTGTATATATAAGACTTATATATCTGTTGAATTAAAAGGTAAGGTCAAATATATAATTAAAAGGAAATTGGATCACACAATGCATCATAATTTTTAACATTATGAAATTCGTTCAGTGCTTGACATAAGTACGGTTGTGATCAGAAAGTGACACGTGTAATTACACGTCATATTCAGTTCTGTCACCCACAAGAATATCAATTTTGGTGGTATGACGTGGGAAAAACTGTAGTCAATCAATCCCGTAACATAAGCATGACATGTTTATCGGATGTGCCATTTCTGCGCCCAATAGTTTGATGCAATGTCAATCCACTGTAATTATGACGTAGTCGCAATGATTTACCGCTTTAGACAAGGTGTTTACAATCAGTGCCCAAACACAAACTCAATACGGGTTAACGTCATCACACCCAGTTCATAAGTCAACCTAAATCCTGAAATAGTGTTGAAGTGTTCAAGGATACTATTGTTTGCGAGTATTTGTAAATAATGAGTCAAGAACGCGAGTTGATTGCACAGCAAATATTTTAATGGTCGTAGGTATCTTTAGGCAGAATCCAGTTATATGCAGATAATAATCGGTTGAAGGAATGTACGGACGATGAGGCGCTTGTGTGTGTGTGCGTGGAAGAAAGGCCGGCGCGAATCCGGCGTCGCTCATGTTATGTGCGCCGCGGGCAGCACATAGTCGGAGCCGAGCTGAGCAGCCTTGCATTCGTAAAAATCTCCAAACCGGTTCGATGCGCCTCCATTACTTTCTTTCTGCCTCCACCGAGCCTCCCATTTAACTCGGGCCCACTTTTTATCAGGAATCGGTATCTCCGTCTAATAGTATTATTTATTTCTCATAAATAAGAGGGAATATAAGTAAAGTTAATGCGCACGGGAAGCGGTACATTACAAGCCAGATGCTTCACAGATAAATGCGTTATGCTCTTTCCGTCGGTTGTTGTGTTGCGTAACGTGCGCGGTGACAGCTCGAGATTTATGCTACAGCTTCCACAAGCTTGTAATCTTTATTTACAAACAATTGCCCAGATTTACATCATCACTGCAGTGAAATATTAAATGGTACACAAGTGCACACTTTATGAATTTTGCGCAAGTTTACAAGTCATACAAGTAAATATTGCATTGCCTAATACACATATTAAATGCTAAGCCTCAATGACTGTATAGTCGTCCTCTATTCCATAATTTATTTCTAACCCAAAGCCATTATACCAGTGTACCATGTGAAAAGGAATATGAGTCGATATTCCAAAGTAAAAATGGTTTAGCAATTGGCTGGTTGGCTAGCCAGCTAACCGCAGAATAGGCGCGGAACCACACCGCTTGCTCTCCTCCAATTCCAATCGGAATTACTTACCATTTTATGTAAGTTTTTATTTAATATTTTATATCCTTGGACGCGAATAAGCCGAAGGAGTAAGAAGGGGTGCGGCGGAGGCGCGGGGTTTGAGGGACATAAATATCTCGGTGATTTATGGGCAAGGCGGTCGCGGGATAGGTCAGCATTATTCAATTTCGTATTTGAGGCTCGAGTTACAATGAGCTTTTACTGCGGTGCGCGCGCGCAGATCCCACCCGCCACAGTCGCTTTTGTTATCTACTTTTTAAACCCTATTGTAATCCGGAGATTAGCCTCGTGTTTGACGTTCTCTTAAATAACGAAAACATTAATTAACACGGCATTTCCATATTTGTGAACTGTTAGGAATTAACCTTAATTCTAAAAGCATGTTCTCAAGCCGAGCGGTAATTAAGTAGGTATGTCAATAGTTGGGTAAATCAAATAAACGTTTTATATGATGGCACCGTTTTAAACTTACTTAATTATCGATTGTTAATATTGATTTAATTTCATTGCCTGATACGCTAAAGTGGTTTAATTTGTTAGCGGCAAAGACACCGCCGTCCAAATTAGATACTTTTCGGCTTATTAGCGCAGGATAAAAAACGGAACGAGCCCCGATCGCTTTGTGAATAATTGACCATAATCAAATTAATCCTAAAATTCTACGGTGGGTTTACAACGTTGTAAAATGTTATAAAGACCTCCTAACAGCCGTATTATAACAACGCGTTTTTATCAACGGGCGCTCGCACTATCTACAACTCCAATGTATAGAACGTGAGTTTACAACGATTAAAAAGTTATAACTTTTCATGCAAGAAAAGGTATTTTATGATAGAATTATTCTGTTGTTTCTACACTGAGTGATTTTAGGTAGTAAACACATAAACGGAGTAGTTCTTGTTTGAAATCACATCTGGCAGGTTATTAAAATTATTTAAATAAACATTTCTGATGTTAGTAAAGTTTTCAGCAGACTGAACGCGACGTTATGAAATTCGGATATGCGCTCACCGCGAAATTGCTTTTTTATGTGTGATGTACTCGGAGTAATAAGTGTGTATTGAATTAATTAAAATGAGGATGCACAATTAGATATTTTTTACACATCCTTCCTATGTTTGAAATAGAAGTTTTATGACTCAGTGGAAGTCAGTGGGTGACCGAATCAAACAACACATACAATACAGTGATAAATCC
Source organism: Ochropleura plecta (assembly GCA_905475445.1). Classification (NCBI taxonomy): domain Eukaryota; kingdom Metazoa; phylum Arthropoda; class Insecta; order Lepidoptera; family Noctuidae; genus Ochropleura; species Ochropleura plecta. The sequence continues at coordinate 9,520,062 of FR997731.1, read as the reverse complement.
GAAAAATATATCTATTTATTAATTTATTTACTATTGTTTGCATGACTTGCGTAGAATCAGCAGCTTGAAGCTCCGTTACAGAAACACTTAAACTACTTTACACACCGGACCATCGACTGTTTCTGATACCTAGTTAATTTCCTCGACGCCTGTTTGAAATCGGATACTCACAATTAATTGTTAACGCAGAATAATCCTCAATCCTCAGCTTGTCCTTATTTACTGAGTATAATCTTTCTTGTATGTTGTAACAAGTAAGAACCACGTGGATGTGGCTTTATTTTTAGCTTCTATTGTTTACAAGTTCTTGTTTGATTTAAAATGATCTTGAAAAGTGGACACTCAGGCTTTGTAAAAAGGTTTTATTAAAGTAGCTATGTGGTTCTGTCCTTTCTTTAGAAAATAACACAAATTGTGATCGTTCAGTTTATTTAGAAGCCCTGTAACGTTCGCAAGTCGTCGGCGGACACTTGTTCAAACACACGCCAAACTGTTCAAGTGATAGGTCTTTGAACCTCGGCCGTGTTTGCGGTTTGTTTTATATAGTTGCTTCTTAAGGTGGCGATAAATTAACGATTTGCATTTCTCTTACAAACGTAAACAGTCGTGATGTATGTAAACACAAGTGTGCTAATACCTTAACATAAATCAGACATTTAGTGAGCACTGCACAATGTATGAGTAGTTGTGGCTTGTTCTGCCTGAATACTTGCTGGATAAACAAACCTTGGTGAAATGTGGTTGGCTACTCGGAAAAACTTATAATGGCCGTGCATGACTTATTGTAGATTTAGTTATAATCTTGTGAGTAGGAACTTGCTTTACAGATGAAACAACAAGGAAAACGTATAAATGACAATAGATAGGTAATGCTTTAGGTTATGTTTGTGTCCTAGCAATTGATACAAACCATATTATGTAAGCGCAAATTACCTGTACTTAACAGTTGGCTGCGGTAATAGAAACGTTTAGTAGTTTGTGCAGTACTTAATAGAAATTATTTATTGCTAAGGAGATGGATAATCTTGCCGAGTGTTAATTTATTCCGTTAACTAGTCGCCAGCGTGACTCGTTAGTTAAACATACGCACAGGATTACTATTGGAACAACTTATAATTACATACCTAATCTTTGAATTCAATACCTACAGAATAAAAATGAAAATTATGAATCAAAGCACAATTTTTATTTAATACAACGTCAGATTTTTTATCAGGTAATAGTTGTCAGATCTTTAGGGTTTGTTGGTAAACCGAAATCCAACTAACCAAATTGTAGCAAAGCTACAATGCTAAAGTCAAACAAAAAACTCATTTGATATCGTCTATGGTTTTGTAGAACGCTTTGTTGACTATCCTTTTATATATTATTTTTTCTCAAGCTCAACTAAAAGAAAAGAAAACCGAGTGGGTCGTCGCAAAAAGCGGTCCCCTGTGTTTGCGTGAGTGTCGTGTGTCTCCGACGTTCGTTTGTTTTAATTACTGCTGCAAATATTTGTCAGCTAGCTGTTTGTGGTTATCTTAGCGTTATCTGTCAAACCTCAGTCAATGCTAAGAGGCACGGGCTACGCCACTACAAACATAATACCACGACCTGTTTTATGATTGTTTCGCTTTCCTCAAAGTTAACAGCCTACACACTGCTCCTAAATATTTAATAATAGAGTATCTTTAACACGTAAACCATGTGAGATTCGTTTGCAATAATTTAGGCGTGGTTGCGATATTGAATCAACCATATTTTATTTCGGAATTTGTGTCGGCTACAGATTAAGGAAATATGAATAATGTTATTTCACTTTTGACCTCTTTTCGAGCTGATTTTAATATGATACTTTATTCGCTTAAGTATTAGTTATGGGTGAATGAATAAGGTTTAGAAAATGTGCTAAGTTTTCCCAGGAAACACATTTTCTTCGATTCAAATATACTTACGTTAGCATATACTATTAAAGTTTATCCATTAAACTACTAAGTTATAAGTTAGCTTGACAAAGTTGCCCTATGACTTGTACTTAGATCCTAATATTATTATCTTACCGAGCAAAGGGATTGATAAACGGGGCATTTCAAATTAATTAAAATATTCAGCCTAGTTTTAACGAAAATACTACTACTGACTAAGACTGCATCGATGGTGTAGTGGTCGCTAGGGTGACTACTGAGCTTGATGTCCTGGGATCGATTCCCGGGTCAGGCAAAGTGATATTAGTGTATTGTATTGTATTGTATAACGGGCTGGTGTCCGCAACTCCACGTCTGAGGCGCGTAAAATGATATTAGTGTATGGTTCAGAGGTAACAGGTTAGTAAGTTGAGTTGTTGGATGTGAGTTGACGAAAAACCACAGACTTCACGATATTTTAGTTTTATTCGTAAAAGTTACAGAAGGTTCCGTTGGATACTAATCTGCGTTTATAGTTATAACGCTACGGTAGTTATTGGTCAACTAAATAATTATAAATATAAAAGTAACTAAAACGCCTAGCGAAAAGTAGGTCGTAGCGTTAGCACTTTGCCTGTACGTGAACCGTACCTACAATTAGGTTTTTAAATTAGAATTTTCTTCAGTAGCTTCGATTCGTGTCCGGTTGATGTTAATAAGCTCACCTCCAATTACATGGGTCTTTAAACAAAACTAGTGTTTGGGTTATCCTACAGGGATAAGAAGCATGTTGTGTGTTAGTTTCAACGAAATTTATCAAAATAGAACTCCCGATTAATTTTCGATTTCGATCCCGCCGCGCTAGTGACGTCGTTCACCATTTATTGTATAGTATAGTCTACTAGATGTGCCCAGCATTCAGTTTCAACCGCTGCTCAGCTCCTTTTCTGGAGAGGAGTATGAAAAATAGATGTTGGCCGATTCTCAGACATACCCGATATGCACTCAAAATTTCATACACATCGGTCCAGCCGTTTCGGAGGAGTATGGGAACGATCATTGTGACACGAGAATTTCATATATTAGAAGATTAATTTCGTGAAAGAATGCCCATGCAAAATTTCAAGTCAGTCCGGCCAGGAATCACGTCCATACACACTTTGCCACCGTGTTTCACCTCCTTAGGGGTTAAATTTAGCTAAATCCCGTCTTTGTGAACACGTAGGTACTAGAAAAATCCCTCTTGCAAAATTTGAGACTCCTAACATTTGTAGTTTCTGAGATTTTGTGATGAGTGGGTCAGTGATTTTCGCTTCTAAATATATAAATAAATAAATAAATATCTTGGGACAACTCACACACGGTTATCTGATCCCAAGCTAAGCAGAGCTTGTGTTATGGTAACCAGACAACTGATATACATACTTATATAATTTATAAATACATACATATTATAGATAAATCACACCCAGACATAGAACAAACAATCATGCTCATCACACAAAGTTTGTCCTGGGTGGGAATCGAACCCACGACCTCCGGCTCAGCAGTCAGGGCCACTAACCACTAAACCAACAGGCCCGTCAATAAAAATATATAGTTTTAAGAAGCTCACTCTACCTATTAAAACTGTTTTTACAAATAACCGATTCCGTGTCCATAACTGTTACGTATGATGGAACATTAGCTGCCAGAATTTATGGGATAATTCCTTTGGCATCTTCAGCAAAGAGTTTTGATACATCTCGCTCTATCGTTAAATCAAGGGATTTTCTATAGGAAACGTAGAGAAATGGGCCATTGTTAAAAATAGACTTAAGAAGGATAAATCCCAGCGTAAATTCGATAGAACTACATGAAAGATTACCCACATTTGACCTTATTTACTAGGAGGAAGTCGTACACTCAGCAAAAGGGATGAGTAACCTGGTTGTTTTTTTTAATCCATGAATTTAATTATTAGAATAAATTTAAATTTATTTGGTAAAAGCAAACAGTTTATAAAATAAATATGAGTTATTGAGGGACAAAAATTTAACTATTATCTGATAAGCCTGGCTACTTAACTCTTTTTCTGACTGTACATATGCGTTTGCCTACAAACAGTGAAAACACTTAACTTTATATTAGTAGGCATTGCGTCAGAAATTTATTGATTACCTTTTTCATTCGCCAATTCTTGGTTTATTTGAATTACGTTGTTTTTTACCGCGTAGTAAATGGCAGGATTAAGAGTTGTCTTCTGTAGGTACCATCGCAGACACTTGCGCCTGACTACTTTTCATCTTTGTGTTCTGAGCAATAAGGTTGAAAAGTGGTCAGGCATCAGTATCCTCCATGGTTCCTATTCCTTTCCTGTAACGTATGACGTCAGCAAGTAGGCGCCAAAATCAATGAAAAGTCCAAATTGTATCTGTGAAGTGTGTTTATGTAAGATTGTTCGCGTAATATCGAAATGTTTGAGCTTTAAAGTGCAATCCGTTTTGCGTTTATCGATGGATTTCATTGATTTATTGCGATCTCTTCCCTGGTATTATTTGACGTTATGATATATTGACTATGAAATGTTTAGAGGTGATTCAACCGTATGAAATATCACTTGAAGTTATGAATTAACCATGACAACTTACCAGTTCCTGATACTGAACAGTAAAAATCTATTTCAGTTTATTTTTCTCTTCTTTAGTGATCTCTAAGGAGTTCTTTATTCGGGGAAATATTTGTAATTTCACTTCCATGCATTGATAATTTTATTGAAAGCTTAAAACTCTTTAATTTCCTCTCAGAGCTACCCATTTTGTGGTGTCCCAAGCCATCACTCCATCATCATTTGCTGAATCGAAAATGCAATTACTGATTCTCCAAGTCAATAATGATAGACAACGATTAATGTACTTAAATTTCGAGTAAAAGCGGTCCGTAAAGGCTTAAGTGGCCGTAAAAATCAGGCAGGGCCAGAACTCAGCGTGTCGATCGGCACTTAAATCTTACACCCAATAAAAGTGCACGTTGGACTGGCTAAGGCCCGTAATTGGTCCTGCTGTACGATTACGCTCACAAGCGCGCGCGATCAGCCCCGAGTGCTCGGACAATACATTTACGACTCTCATTGGTCTCGTTTAATGACGTGTGACAAGTACATGTAAAGAACAATAAGCATGTAATTGAGATTTTTACAATGTACAAAGATTTTGCAATGTATCGACGCTTGAGGAATGTGAGTTCATGTGAGCGATGTTGTGGTTTTCAATAGCTTTTTGTTGAATGCAATTTTCCAAGATAGCTCACTATCTTGGAAAGTTGGATTCAACAAAAGTTCAGCTTCAGTATAGGATTAATAAAAGTGAAAAACAAAGTTAACAATAGACAGTCCCGAGCCTTTAAACAATCTAATCGATGAAAATCATCCATCACCCATCCCTCTTAGTGCGACATAAAACGTATATGTTTTTTGTATAAGCAACTATTTCTGTTTTATAGTTGAAACCAAATGCTTAACAAATTAAAACGGTATTAATAGTTGATTGCGCCGCCGATGAAAATCCTCGGTCGTTGAGAGCTAGATCGCGACGCGCGCGCATGTCTACGAGCCGAGGCTCGAGGCGCCGCGGGACGCCCCCCCGAGCCTCGAGCCGCCATCACTTTTATTTATATTTATTTACCTTCCCTTCATTCAACGAGGGCCGCCCTTTCGGCCCTTTTTGTCGCGCCATAATACGCCCGATACAAATATTGTGAAAGAGCCTGCGGTTTGGGTGAATTTATTGTGCTACGATTTGATGTAGCACCGATGACGCCCGCATTCTGGAAAGGACGGCTTTTAAATATACATTGGTTACGTTAATGACAAAGAGGATGACTTTTTGTGTGTCTTTGACTGCATTGAGAAAGACCGAATGGTGCAGTTGAAGATTTGCAATATGCGTAACTTTGTGCGGTCAGAGAGCACTAATCTTTCATAAGATTTTTCAATACCAGTCTTCCGTGCCTAGTACAAGTAGTCGTACAATTTAGTTATATGGAGCACATTTCATTGGATTTTTACCAAAACCATTAAAATTATAACTGCAACTTCCACATGATAAATTCCAGTGTCCCTTGGTAGCGTAGCAGAGAATGCTGAAAAACAATTCGTAGTATTGCACCTCTCATAAATTACAGTAAAATATTACCTCGACTTCTTATTAATCGATGACCATAATTTATTCGAATATTACTAGAAAACAATACAAAGATAAATCACTACAAATTGTTTAAAGTAAAGATCAAATCTTCACTCCATCTGTGACGTGGCGGCGACGTTCACGTGCATCAGTTATCTATCATGATAAATGGCGTATTTATTTATCCGACGAGCCTAAATAGCTATGGTAATATTGGCCCTACAACAGCACAAAAGGTAACAAAACACAAAAGTTGAAAAAGGTAAACCGCACTATTTACAAAGTGGCTAGCGAGGACCACACAGCCACAATCGAGCCGCGCGTGCGACTCAGCCGCTTCACAATAAAAAAAATCGTTCCCAGCATAGATCTTTTTCGGTTATACATCTCGCATTTTGGTGGTGTGATTTGTGACGTTCGGAAATGTTAATGGCACGTCCTGTTGATTTCCTTTTGCGGTCTTATTATTTTTAGAGTATTAACTCTAACAGCAAATTGAAAACCTGAAATGTTATGTGAATTCGCGGAGTAGGTTGAGTGTATTTAGTTAAGAGTGTAATAGGAAATGGTACTGGTTACGCGGAATATCTTAGGAACGCAAATCGTTTGGGTGCGCGCGCCGGCCGTTGTTTACGCGATCACGGCGCGCCGGCGCATCGCTGACGGACGATGAACAGAAGTTGCCAGTCTTTGACACCGCAGCCACAGCCGGCCTCCAACTCCACTGAGTTTGAGAATAAACTATTTTTAGTTCGTTATTTTGTTAATAGTCAAAAGTATTGTTTTCTTAAAAATTTCGCATTTTGTCCTTTACTTAGCTAGACTATGGTGTGTGTAAAATCGCTCTTTTTGATATTATTTTGAGAAGAAGATTTTTCAGGAACTTGATCAATTCAATTTTTGTTTTCTCTAGAGGTCAATGGATTCGCATTAGCTCTTTCTTATTTTTTTCTTAGTAAACGCCGATGTAAACAAATTTCAGTGAAAAGTTTCTGAAATACGGATAACATCTGCTGAAATATTCTGGTACCGTACTAGTGAAATATCTAACCCGTTTACATAAGAAATGTCTTTGGTACTGATTAGCAGAAATGTTTTCAGCTACCGATGTTAAAAGTTTTTGAATTACAAATGGAGGCACTGCATCTCTTGCAAGCTCTTCCTGAAGCATTTTCTGACGTTGAGTCTTGGAAGCGTCGGTACTCTTGCGCCGCGCAAGTATACTCGTGCGGTTCATTACACACGTGTTTCAGTAGGTACACGTTATTAGCTGCGTTTACACATGCACACATGCGCTACTAGGGTACATCTAATTGAACGTAGGCGCGGCGGCGGCGGGCGGCCTAACCTAATTTACATTAATGCAAACGAGGAGCATTGTTCAGGTGTGAAACGCCAGTGTCAACACACGGCCTCTACTCAAATAGTTTATTAGCTCCACCCAGCCGTGTTCTGGCGGACAGGGCTTTGTGATACTGACAGCCCCCTAAAAACACGCATACTTAACGCTTAAATATGACTATTCAAGACGTCGCAGCCATATCTAATATACACATACTGACATATCTAAATAACATCCGTACATACACAAAAATGTTAAATATTTAACGTGAGAATGTATTAGATTCCTGGCACTGATAATGTACTTCAGGTATCGGCTTTCACCTCGATTTGACATTGAATTCGGATTCAATGAATGAGAAATACCTATACTGCTGTCGGAACGGTTTCACACACCATTAATGGGAAAATTATAAAGAAGTCGTAATGAGGCATTTGCACATTATTTAATTTTATTCTGCCTAACACCTATACTTTGACAATTCCACAAAGTGCACTAACGATTTAACGACCGCTTTACATCTGCTTTATAGGACCGTTTAAGAGACGATTTAACGCCTATAAATGATTTTGATTGTAAGCGACAAATTGTGATGGTCAGGGTGTGTCGAGGTCGTTGACTGAGGTCCGTTGCGGTCAGCTGAAACACAAGAAGATCGCAGCGGTCACCAGTTTGTGTGACAAGACGACGCACGGTGGGCTGAAAATCGGCTTTCATAGACTTAGGGATTTCAATTTGTAAGTGCTTGTTTTTATGCCGGATATCGCTTCTATTAGTCATTACTATGTACAAAAATGACACCCGAGTTAATTCTACCCAAAAACGAAGGAAATATAATTTTTTTACGAAAAATTTGTATGAAGCTAGTATGAAAAATCGAATTATCTCCTAAACGGCATGTTTAACCGTAATATCCTTGGAGATGGTCATAGTGCTAATTATTTATGATTTTTTGGTTGGCGATTGGACGAAAAATTTAATGCCGTTTTTTTTTTAAAAATCGTCAAAATATTTTTATTTATTTTTACATGTAAAACGATCCCTTTTAGTGTCTAAGTTAAAAAGTTCGATATGTTATTAACCCAAATATTAAGAACACACGAAACAAGAAAAATAAAATAAAAAAATTGCTGTTTTTGACACATTTATATTAATTTAAATAAAAAAAGATTTATATTGAAGTAACATATGAAGTTATATTTTATACAAAATAAGTTAATTTAAGGAATTAATACTAAGCATTCGTAAAATAAAGTAAAATAAATAAATAAAATAAAACATTTCATTAAATATTACAAAAAAACCCAAACACACTCAAATACAAATTTACAAATATGTACATATATATCTTTTTTACAAATTTTCCTTATCACTCTCGTTGTCAGACTCCAATTCTGAGTCAGCATCCAGATTGGATATATCCAAAAATTCGAACTCAGTTTCCTGAAATTGAATTAGGTCGAGAGTTTCAGCAAAAAAGCTCTGCTTTTTCTTGGCATCTAACTTAGGCCTTTGTGCACTTAGCAAAGGGTCCGAAGAAACAACAAGCATATTTAAAATGTCTTGATTGGAATCCTGCCTGCTTCTTTTCCGCGAATGATGTTCTCGAAACCTCCTAAAATCTTTGTTTCGAGACTCTGAGGCTTCTTCCGAGAGAGTCCCAATCGGCACAATATTATTTTTCTCGATTATGTCAGCCCCATGGATTAGTAACTTATGAACGGTTGACGACATGTAGTACCAGTCGTATAGTAATACGTACTTTTCTGCTGTTTTGCGAGCATAATCTCTAAATTTTATTATATCGATCTGCTCTCCAGATGTAATTGCTTGTAAAATTACAGCAAATCTTTTGATGAGGTCTTCATCCAAACCGGTTATAGCTGCGGTTTTATTAGGAAACTCAAAGAATTTTCTTGCAGTATTCCCGTCATTGGTGGTTCCCGAGCCTTGTTTTACTATATCAATCAACAGATTGAGCTCATCTTTGAATTTATTTTGAATTATTTTCTTTCTTGTCTGTAGCATTTCTTTGTGCTCATCACTTCTCGCTGCCCACCGTTTGAAGTCCAGTCTGTATGCAATGTGTAACAGACATTCCATACAATTTATACGGGCGTGTAGGGATGACAAGCCAAACTCATACAGGTCCGAACACACAATTTTTGATGTTACAGCATCTAAGCGGTTCATTTCTGTAGGCTTTGCTAAGCACAGGTAGCACGATGCATTTGATCTAGCTTCAGAAAGGTAAGTACAGACTTTAGCGTCGATCATCGTCATCATTAGTTGATGAGTCACCCTATTATTATTATTGCACTCTGTGGGGATAAGGGCCTCAATTTCTTCATCCATTTGTTTTTTCAGCCCAAGGACAACTGCTTCACTCTTCTTTACAAAAGTAAACTGAACTGGACGACAATACAAAACTGAGCATGGTTTTGGGTTCGTCCATAAAATGTTGTCTCCATCTGTCAGTTTTAGTGGCACCAAGGAGGTCATGAAAATGCTTGAATCATCTTCCTCACCCTCAATTTTCTGCTTGTATCGGCTTTGGTTAGAAGCACCGTCAAATCCCCACTTGGATATCAGCTTCAACTGCTTGTTATGCTCTTCGTTAGAAAGGCTTTGAAGGATTCTTGTAACCGTGATATCAAGTAAAGCTTGAAGTGTAATCCTAGCCGATGAATCAGTAACTGTCACTGATTGCTTCGGAGGGTAGCAATCAAGCTTAGTTTGTTGCACTTTATAGTAAGATGGATAAATATCTTTAGCACCTTCTCGAATGGCAGCCTCACGCAACGTAATATATTGCCACTTTGAGAGTTTTAGCGAAAGAAGCAATCCAAGCGCCTTTTCTGGCGTAAATATGATTGTTTTCGCTGGTTTCTTAAGCGTTTCATTTAATTTAGCGGCTGCTTCAGGATTTTTCATCATGTATTCGATGACAGAGGCGATATCTCCATGCCCTTCTTCTTTTAAACGTGCTGCAGCTGCATATGCCAATTCACTGGAACCTTCGCCTGTGTGTTCATCAGATCTTCTCTTTTTTTGTTTACTTCCCAGGTCTTCGAATGGTTTACGGGATCTTTTCGTCATTGTTCCAATGGACGTTGATGTCGACGGTTCTGGAGAGACTGAGGGCGCTCTTGGTATCTCATCAACACTTGGTTCTTGATTAACTAAAGTTTGCACAAAACTCGGCCAATCAATATTTGCTCCCAACCAATTCTCGTACTTTCTCCTGAAATTATCAAGGAATCGGTTGGATTTCTCCCACCTTTGTAAAGCGGCTCGCGTAAATCTCCGACAAAATTCTTTGAGAACAACATAATCTTCGTCAGACAGGCAATCGCCTATGCGGGATACAACTGCACTAAACAATACTTCATGATCAAATGAAGTACTCTCACTTCGTAGAAGAACAAACAAGTCTAAATTGGTCATTAAACTTTCCATTTTAAGATTTTATAGTCGCAGATTTAGTGTTAGCAGTTACACAGTTGTGAACAAATTAAATTATAAAACAAAACTTTAGCCCTTTTATTGCAAAACGACAATAATTAGGTAACTACCCTCATTAGTTATCTCCTCATTAGCTAATGAAAATCTATAATTGTCACTAACTATTCTTAGAACTCATAGCACTGCTAATTAACAAATTTGCTTACTTATCAGGAAATGTTAAATATAATCCATTGTCGTGAGATATTGAAAATCATTAAATCACCTATTAAGACTCATTAGAAGACCTAATCAGTGTAGTTACTTAATCACTTCTTTTTGGACTCATTAGAAGACAATTGGTAATTTGGTTGTATGAAAAGTTTTAAAACTCATTTTGTGTTGATAAATATCTAGCTCAAACATAGTTGGCTACGTGTGGGTGTACTATAAACCTCTGCCAACTCCTTCGGAAATATAGGAGTGATGCTATTTTATGTTATGTGTAGTTAAAAGTCCGTGTTCTTCAACATAAACACCAAAAGGAATCGTTTCATACGTAAAAACAAATAAAAATATTTTGACGATTTTTAAAAAAAAAACGGCATTAAAATTTTTGTCCAATCGTCAACCAAAAAATCATAAATAATTAGCACTATGACCATCTCTAAGGATATTACGGTTAAACATACCGTTTAGGAGATAATTCGATTTTTCATACTAGCTTCATACAAATTTTTCGTAAAAAAATTATATTTCCTTCGGTTTTGAGCAGATTTAACTCGGGTGTCATTTTTGTACATAATAATGACTAATAGAAGTGATATCCGGCATAAAAACAAGCACTTGCAAATTGAAATCCCTAAGTCTATGAAAGCCGATTTTCAGCCCACCGTGCGACGTCAACACGGCGGTCAGCACGCGCGGCGCACTCGACTGTGGTCACCAACCGTCCCACTGTCGCCTCGTCTAGTTATTTACTTTGTTTTTGGCACACATTTCACTTTCGCACAGTTTTTCTTACTAAAAACACAAAAAGCTCGTAATGTATTACTTCCTTAATATTCAAGACCCTTCTACTGTTCAATCAACCCTAAAATGTTTATTTTGAAAATATGTATTTTTAACAATGAACGTTAATCAGATGGCAACGTCTTGCATAAAATGACGTCAGTTAAGAGACAATGGTCGATCATAAATTATTGTGACAATCTGCCACATCGGAAATTAATCTCGCCATGTCGAGTGTCATGTATATCGCAGTGGTCCGTCCGTAATAACATATAAAAAATTACCGATTGAGACCTCGTCGGAAGGTAAAGTGCATTCTTGTGTTAGTTGCTTGAAGTCAATTCGCGAGAATGTGCGAATGTGAGTGAGCGCGCCAGTTGTTATTGTAACCATCTCGGAGCAGTAACATCCCGCTCGTGAATCATGCTTTTGTCTCAGCGAGAAATTATCATAGTAAATTATGTATTTGCTATTGTATATCATATCAAATGTCTCGCAAAAAATAGATAACGACTTTCACTATCGATAGTGCGGTTCGACGTAACGATTATTTAAATGTGAAATAGATATGGAAATGAGGTAGTATTCAGAATGTTATTGAGCCATGTCAAAGTTGTATTGCCGTTAGAACGTAGGCGTGTGAAGATCTCATTGTAAATAAAAGAAATGCAACAAGTGATTTATTACTATGTCGAAACAAATGAAAACTTGCGTAGTTATTTTCTATGGGTTATGGAAAACCTACTGGTCGATCGAGGGCACGGCTTTACTGGAATTCAAATTGTTTACTCTATCGTACCGTAATTTATATTCGCACATACCTATGGTAAGTTTGTATAAGCTTATCAAAGCTTTTATCAAGATCCTATATTAGAAACAAGAATTATGAGTAATTTGTTTATTTTTGAGCCATAATCATATACAAATGGATTCTACACTTCAGATTAATATGATCAAGTGACTGTTACTGAACAACTTTTTTCCGAACAACATTGTAGAATTTCAAAGCAAAGCAAATAATCGGACTAATTATATATAAATTTCAAGAATCTAAAACATTAAAAGTGATGCCTGTAATAGGCGATACAGAATTTATTACGCCGGGTTTAAGTGTCCATATAAATAATTATATACTGTTAATTATTTCTTACAAGGCAGTCAAAGTGTTACGAATGTGCGCTTCTACGGCGGCGGTGGCCGTGAACACTGCACACGGCTGTAGTCGAGTTCAAGGGAAGCACGAGAGAATGTTTTACGGGCAATATTTGCTGACGAATAACTATCTCTATAGTTTACGTTCAACTCAATGTTTCCACTCACTACTTAGTTCTGTACACTTTTAGTACTTGTTAAGAATGTTTGACCGTTTGCCGATATGAATCATATGTTCCTAATTTCTGGAATGTTCCCCTTTACGAATTCGTCCTATATATCACTTCACCCACTTCTGAACAACTGTTTATGTGATCGGAAAATTTGTTTCCCCCAGTTTTCATTTGGAATTTCAATTGGTGTGGCAAACGACCCCGCCCTGCGTGCTGCTGCATTAAACATTTAATTTCAATTATCATAAAATCATTCAATTTCACTTTTTACATTTTCATTTGTTGTTAAAAAGGCTTCACGAGCATGTAATTGGTTTTCTTTATGGGTTGCTTGTTTATATGGGAAGGCATTGATGCGAGCCTTCGTATGCTACATGCGTTTATGATCCGCATCAGAAAATGTTTCGGAGCAAGTACCAACTACTACGTAATACATGAGTAATGCAGTGAAGGCATTTACTAAATGAAAGTATCTATAAACTTGGATTGGAATTATATACGCGACACTGTAGCTGAACAATGGTTAAAGCGATGATACTTTATTAGTGAAAACTATCGAGCTACAGGATTGTTCGTTTAAAGGTGAGATACGCGCTTGTCGGCTACGCGTACAGAAGGTTCATTACAATTGGTTGCTAAAGCCTGATGGCGAAACATCTCGTTATTGTGATGAAATCAACTGATGGCACTAATAGTTGTTGGTGCCTACTTAGTTGTTGCAATTCATCTGCGGTCCTATGTGGCCATCTTTTATATACTACACCTGTTGGTGTTTAAATATATAAAGCTTCGTTGTCGAGACGATGTTCCATCCCTGTATTGCAAACGTTTTCAATGAGGATAGCGTACATTAACCTATGACATCCGTATAAATCGCCACTGAGTAGGCTTAGTGTGAATGTATTGATATAAGACTGCGCATTTGACATAACGCTTATTTACGAACTACCGTGCAATAGAAAGGCATTTGTATTGTAACGTTGGCTATATTTATAGGTTCGTGGTTGGCGCATGTGAAGCCTCAACCGCATGCGATTTGTTCTCACGCGGTTTGTATTCCTGTCCCACTCACTCTCTTGAAAAATATGCCTCTGAGTCTCACTCATTTTGAGTTTCAACACGCATTCCTCCTTTTTGATCCACTGCATTATTTACATCTTACCTTTCAAATAGATTTTTTATGTAACTAGGATTTCTTCAATGTGGTGCCCTCTGAAAACTGTCAGGTACTGGTTGTGGTAGTATATTTACTGCTTGGCAACCAAACTCGTGCCTACTTCCTGAAATCCTTAACCAGTTAATAAATGTTTTAAATTGATTTGGTAATGACGTGCAAATGTGAAATATAATACATACAATGCTTTGGATTTTTCTTTCTGTTGTTGTATTTAGGTAAGTTGAGCCGACGTTATTTGGTCTAGCGACGATTGTCCCCGGCGGAACAATGCTTCGGTCCGTTCGCGATTAATAAACTAATGGGTATAATTGTAACCCCGCGGTATGTTCACGTCATTATTTTGACTATGAACGATCGACTTCGTGCCTCCGATAAGGCACACTCGACGCAGTCGTGATTGTGTTTTATTGTTATTGTAACTGTCGCGGGAAAGTTGAACTTCCTTCTTTGCAAATGATAACATCAATTCATAAACCAAAGGTCTCGCATATTTTGTTTTTTTTTTCTAATAAAAATAAATGTGGGGTAGTGTTCTTGAAATTTAATTTAGTTACTGTAGAATATTCGATTATTTAGCGAGAGAGAGATAAAGCGGCGCAGTTGCAAGCTATTTGTAATTCCCAATGAGACGTAAATACAAAGTTATTGGTCATTGTTTTAATACTACGGACGCTGCAGCGGTCATAACTATTAAAATGTGCGATGCGTTGACCTGAAATGTTCTCGCAGATATCTGGACATGCTCAAAGAACTTCAAAGCATATCGTCCTGTACTGCTTCTTTTACTCACCATTAAAAATCATTCAAGGCTTTCGTGACTACCTCATATTAATAAAAATATTTAAAATTCAGAATTCCCTTGCATGACTTTTAAAATATATAGCAATAGAGGTAACATCGCTTATTCGAAATCTTTAATTGTAAGTAGGAGTACCTACCAATAAATGCATAACATAATGTGTTCAAAAGATTTTAAAACATAATTTGTGTTCTTAGTGTTTAGAGAATAAATTGGCTAATTAGCACTGTCGTAAAGGTTTGCGTAACCGAAGATAATGGTGTACCTAGGTACCGTGTAGTACCGGATTTTACCTACACTTGTTGGGTAATACAATACAAAATATTTAGCGAGTAGAATTATTGCTTCAATGAACTAGCTTCTTGCGATTATGTAACTTCGTAAGGACATATTTATTGTTGACCAAGTTAATTGCTTTGGCTAAAGTTCTCGAGGTTTAAGGCGACAAGGCGACTACAAATACAACAATAGCTAACTATAATTATCACCTGAAGATGTTCAGGAGTGGTCACTGCATGATTTACAATAAGCCTAACAACCTTTAAAACATTGTTTTGAATGTGAGAATAATTTCGTAAAATAAATGTAGAAATTTTCAAAAGGCATTGCCAAATGACATATTTTAAGACTGCAGTTGCAACATCGTATTTTGTTTTAACATAGGTAACATAAACAAAGATCACCAACAATTCTTTGTCAAAAAATAATCGTTTATCAGTGATTCTTATTTGCACGAAGATGCGACGTTGGGTATCAAATCCATAAGGCGTCGTGGAATTAAATTTGAAATCGCAGAATTATCTCGGTCGGTTTGTAAGCGCAGTCGCAGTGTTTGGTGGCAATAAATTATCGCGTCGGAACACAAAAGATGGCATTGTGAAGTCGACACGGCGACGTCTGATAACGATCGCACGCGGGACCGGCGCGCGCGCACCTCGCCACCGCTGCGGCCTACGATACTAGCCGCTAGGCGCAGGATCAATAAAATGTTACTAAATTACATGTGGTAAGAAAACTTAGTACAATTCATCAAAAAAAAAACGAGAGAAGAAATACTCGACAAAATGGTAGATCTGTTTTAACAAAACTGCTACGAAGTAGGTAATGGCGTTGCACTCAGAAAACATTTAAATAATTACTACTGACTTCACTGCGCTACAAATTTATACAACCAGCACTACAATGGTATTTTCCCGGTAACTGTACGCTTTAAAGAACTCTTAATGAAAATACGTAAGAAAATATCTCCTTGGACTTGAAAACACATACATATTCAACATTAACCCACTTATTACTATCGTCCTCTTAAAAGGACGGCGCATAAACAAAAATCTTGTGATTAATGAGGGTAAAGTAAACAAATATTGTTGGTGATATTTGTAAGTTGGATTAATTGGCAGTACAATATAAGTATTGTGAGTGGTATAACGCATTATTATTAATCAGTTTTGGAGCTTTTGTTTTACGGTAAATTTATCATGACTGATATGAGGTGAGTTATTTTATTATTATTAAAAAATCGGTTTTTTTGACAATGAATAATAAAACTTTCACATCTCTTCTAAGTGAATTAAATTAAATATAAGTACCAACTGTAATTTTTGATACTTTTTTTTGGTGCAACATTTGGTGTTCTTTATAAAGCCCAATAGTAATATCTACTACCTACTACTTGATACAAAAAAATGTTTTGTTTTGTCAGGAGAGTTTTTGGAAGAGGATGGGAGTCGCAACTTCATGAAATCATGGAAGAATTGGAATTTGATGAGGAGGCTCCTATTCCTGACAGCATCACATTTTTTCCACCAGAAAATTGTAATGCTGATGTCACTGACGAAGATTCTGGTGACGAAAATCAAGTCCGCATTCATAATTTACCTGGCACTCAGCTCAGGACTCCAGCGCAAGTTCATTATATGAATTTGACAGACGGTAGTGACAGTGAAGACGAAATAAGTCTAGCTCAAGTATCGAAAAGAATGCGCATCAGAATTTCAAATCCTCCGATTGAAAATCAGTTACCCGACGACGAACCAACACCCTCGACTTCCACAAGCATAACAATTCCAAAAACTAAACAGTATAACTGGATTTCAAGAGATATACGTCCAATATTTAGACCATGGGCCGGAATGCAGCAAGTTGCAAGACAGCAAAATGCATTTTATTATTTTGAGCAACTTTTTAGCGACAGAATTACAGTTTTGCTGACAAATTACACCAATAATTATATAAATCAAAAAAATAAAATTGGAAACATAACGTGTGAAGAGATGAAATGCTTTATCGGAATTTTACTCTTCAGTGGGTATGTGGTAGTACCCAGAAGATATATGTATTGGGAAAATGCTGCAGACTGTGGGAACCCAATAGTTTATAATGCATTGTCGAGAGATAGGTTTTCTTTTATAATGTCTCATATTCATTGCTGTGATAATACAAATTTACCATCTAATGACAAATATGCGAAGTTGAGACCACTCTTTGACGCGTTGAATGAGAACTTCCTCAACTATGCCCCATTCGAAGAAAACTACAGCATTGATGAAGCGATGATTCCGTATTATGGTGGTCACCCTTGTAAACAATTTATAAGAGGTAAACCTATCAGATGGGGTTACAAATTTTGGGTAGGATCGACACGTCTTGGGTACATATTATGGTTTGATCCGTATCAAGGGCAAACGGGAGACGACTTCAATGATTATAAAAAAATGGGACTTGGAGCAAGTGTTATTTTACGTTTGGCAGATGTTCTTCGTACAATCGATGCAAAGGCACCTTTCCACCTATTTTTTGATAATTTCTTCACATCAATTCCATTACTAGATGAACTACGTGAAAGGGGGTTGAAGGCCACCGGAACAATCAGAGAAAATCGCGTATCGAAATGTCCGCTTCCAACAAACAAAGAATTCAAGAAAACTGATCGTGGTTCTCTGAAATACAAAGCAACAAGAGCTGAAGAAATTATTGTGTGTAAGTGGAATGATAATAGTGTCGTAACAGTGGCTTCAAATGCTGCTAAAGTTTTACCACTGAGCAAAGTAAAACGCTTTTCACAACATGAGAAAAGATATGTACAAGTCGATCAGCCAGCCTTGATAAAGGTGTATAACGAAAACATGGGAGGTGTAGACAGGTCAGACCAAAATATTGGTTTATACCGAACATCGATACGAGGTAAAAAATGGTATTTCCCATTGATATGTCATGCACTAGACATGGCAGTTCAAAATGCTTGGCAACTATACCACATCGATGGCGGAGATTGTGATCATTTGCAATTCCGTAGAAATTTTGCAACTTCCCTTCTAGAAACATATCGTAGAACGGAAAACAGAAAATCAGGTCGCACTTCACAAAACTATCACCAAAATTCTCGGTATGATAATAAGAAGCACCTTGTAAAATACAACGAAAAGCAGTTGAGGTGCGTGATTTGCCACAAAAAAGCAAATTTCTCATGTAAAACGTGTGAAGTTACATTACATCCAAAAGAATGTTTTGAAACGTACCATACAAAATAATGTTTTTTTTTTCAAGTCTAAATTATTATTATTATTTTTTTTATCTTTACTTTTTTCATGATTTTATGTAATAATTAAACGACACTAAAGACACTTCGTATTTTCTTTTCATTTACTTGAACAAGTAGTACATATTACTAATGTCCTTTTAAAAGGACACCCATTTCCCGGTTTCCCAACAGGTTTTAATTTTTTTTTGCATTTTTCCTAATCATCTGATTATACAAGGATACATATATCTGAATTTCATTGCAATCGGATACAAAAAGTCTATTCAGTAACAAGTGGGTTAATGTGATCATGAAAAAGTTAATGGTGAATGTTTGATTTATCACGAGTCTCGGCGCAAGCGGTCCGCGACCCGGCTGTTCAGGCGACACGCTTTTGTGTCGCCGTCGTCGTTTTATGTCCAATTAATTTAAATAATAGCTGCCTCCCGACCTACCTGCCTGCGACTACTGCGACCCGTCTGTCGCATGTCGTAAGCGTCGCGCGTCGTCACGACAACCGACAACCGTCACATGTTCTACTTTATTTTCTACTCATTTGTTCCAAATGTTTTGATGTTAGCTTGTCAATCATCAACGTCCTTAAAGTGATACTTTACTCAGTGATGAATAGCATTAAAGTAAATTGCAGTAGATAAGGACTCAAATGTTAAAGACTGAGTTCCTTATACGTGTAGTCAAACTTGTTTTCTCAAGGCTCAAAAACTAAAATGGGCCGACTGAAAGGTAGTAAACTTTTCTAGTAGGATCATAAGAAGTCTTTGTTATTCATATATGCAGTCCATTATGACCCTAAATAGTTATAAAGCGCTCTAGACTTTCAAATTAGCATGTCTTAAAAGTGGATTGATCGCTCAAAAGCCGTTCATTGTGTTCTCTAAGGGGGACATTTGTCTACCATTATTATTTGGGGCCGGTTTTTTCATGTACCTGCCTACATGGCGCCTAACTATTCATATTCAAATTAGTGTTTCTTGTTGGGTAATTTTTAACATTTATTTACAATTGTGTAATCCGATCACTTGGAAGATAAATTGAATGAGTCTTTGTAAGTGAGATAAATTGATGCTTTCCATACCACAATCGGGCGTTAATAATGATATCGAGTTCCGAAGCAGTGCACTGGAGAAGCGGATACCAAACCGAGGGGAAACTGAGAATTTATACGAAGTTATTATATGTCTCATGAACACGTCATTTATATACCTTGTGATCTTTGAGGAATTCGGTGTAGGTAAGGCATGATTATGACCAATAGAAACGCCGAAGTCGGGCGGGTTTCCCGATGATCGCAGTGCTCCGGGCCGGCTGGCCGGGTCAGGCAGCTTATTCATTAACGCACAGTTCCTCCCACCGGCGTCGGTCATTTTACTTTATTTATGGCCGCCGACTCGAGGTGAGACCCCAATTTCGCATGCGCCCGTGGCTTGATAATTATACCCTAGCTGCAGCTGAAAAAGGTCGCTGTTTTATATTGAATATGAATAACTCCCCACGATACCCTTGGATACTATACACCTAACGTTTGTGGTTGACTATGTAGGTGAATTTAATGCTGCAGCTATACAGGATGTTTACTTCTTGCGAAGCTGGATGTTTTGAGTTATTCTAGACACAATTTAAAAGAGTTGTTGTTGTTGTAATTGAGATTCTCAACAGCATTGCTTTGCCGGTCATTTCTGTTCTATATTATTTGCCTGAAAATTGTAATTATAAGTTGGGAGATAAAACTTTAATCAAGTATTAATTAAGTTAGTATTTGTATTCTAGTGTTCAGCTTTGGTAACAAATAATTTGAACTTGTTTCTCGGCGAGATAATAAAATACCAACGTGTCATATTTTTTTTACAATAAACTCTTTAAAGTTTCCTGACAAAATGACTAAGTTATAAAATACCAGCATCTAAGACCATCATGCATTTATAACCAGCAAGTTAGTTGCGCATGTAGAGTCTCACTTTATTCGCAATTCTGTTGCAACTAAGTTGGGTTAAGCTAGGACTAAGCTTACATAAATATTCAATTTTTCAACACTTCGCACTTGATATATTATGGGCGTATATAACAACCGGTTAATGTATGTATGCAATTTTTTATCCCTATAATGCGTTTGCCTCACAGGTAATCGTTTATCGCTGAACATGAATACTAAACGTCCTATTTATTGCAACCAATAAAATAAGTCAAACTCAACGGAAACTTGTAATGGGTATGTATGTATGTATATTTTATGGATAATATAAAACTCTTAGATAGATAAGTTAAAGAATAAAATGATTTTTGATGTAGTCGATGACGCGCGGAGCTTTTACGTAGCGCGCGTAGCAAAACTTGTGGTACCGTCGAATTAAGTGAAACTGGTTTTACAACAACTGTTTACTTCAATAAATCAAAATAGCTTCAGATGGAAAATAAAAAAAAACATGGTTTATAATATCTATACGATGTGGAAGCAGAACGGTGCGACCGTATTTGTAGCACTTGTGGAAATGAAGGACCGCTTGATAGCTGCGTGTCAACTAGCCACAGACTTCTTAATGTCAAAGTGATTAACATGTTTTTGTGGGCAAGTTTCTTACACAAATGTATGTTAGATACATAATAAATACCCATTTGAGAAAACTGCCAAATATAGGTATAAGAAACCAACACAGCCTACCATAAAATCCGGAGAAGATAACGTTACAAATGAAACAAATATTTTTCTTGATACACGAGCATGAATTTATTAAAGATATCGAAGGTCCAAACACAAGAAGGTCGAAGGATGTGGTGGCAAAAAGCTCTCTCATGTCCGCGATGTCGAGATAACATTAAACTGAGCATTTGTTATCCTTATCTCATGTTGGAGCGTGGCTAATGTGGCTGGAGGCAGATACACCCGATCGATTTATGTCGCCCTGGCACCCACGACAAATTGATAATTAATTTTCCAACGATGCGTTTGATGGTGCCGAATTATTTTTGCGAGGTCGTTCATATCGCTTTATTTTAAATGGTGATCAACATTAAACTGGTTTATGAAACGTAAATGTTTATATCTACTAAATTAATAAATCGTGCGGCCGCTTCTCGCTTGCTCACAATGACACTTGACTGATGTTCCACCGTACCTATGCATTGTTCATAAGATAAGCCGCATTAATTCTCGGTTATGCCACCTGATCGAGTTAATGTTTATTCTTTATGAAATATTTTCTATTTACTTTAAGTTCGCGTTGCATTTCAGCTATTTTCGTAGTGAAAAAACTTAAACCACAGCCTTTCACTTAAAGAATTTGTTATAATAATACTTCTTCTACTTTAACTTCGTACCTTAAGCTCGTAGGCAATGCAAAATAGGTCTGGGAAAGTTAATTCATGAACGTAAACCTCCATAGCGCGTAGAAGTGACACATTAAAAAGGTTATATGCAATCAAAAAGTTATGTCCCGCTCAGCTATTCTCACGCCCTCGCGCCAGCGCACACAAAAGCCTCATCTAATGGACGCCCATTGATAAAAACAGTTACTACCTCAAAATAAATAACAACACGCGACTCTCAAACGAATTATCTCGCGCTCTTTATGATAACCATTTGGAGGTCCTGTGACATGTCCTACAAAAACCAAATAAATCATGTTTCGATAATGCGTCATCACATTAGAATAATATTTCAATAATGTTCGTTAAGTTTGTACAAAGCTGTCTATTTAAAGTGTTTTACGACCGTTGTCGCTGAATTCCTCGCAAGTAGTGATGCGGAAACGACCGCAACATCTTAGTCCCACGTCAAATTGTCTCTTCAATAAATCATCAGTAGATTTGATGCGCGTTACTACAACATGTAAACCAATATTCTATGAAACTCTGCCAAGATATGTTTTACAGATCGAAAAGCAGATTTGAATCCTTTTGTTTATATTTAAGGTTTATAATTGTAGTTATAGGACAGATTAATGTTGAAGGTTTTTGTTGAAAAAAAAACGACAACCCTCTGTCGTCGGGTAATTTTGTAAAATTGTCGGAGACATCGGTTTTTATTTCGACCCAAAACAATCTTAAAACGTTCGATCTTTTGTGTAATACGACACTAACCGCGGACGCCAGTCTGACACGACAGCGGTCAAACCGCCCAGATTTAGAAATATAGTATTTATCAGTACAAATAATGCACCTCCTGGTAGCAAGCAGAACAACTAGTTCAACAAGTTTTGTTTTAATATCTAAACAAAGCAACAAAAGATTATAACTTATCAGCGCATTAGATACAGTAGTCATTTCACACTGATTATTTGAAAGAAAAAGACATGTGTCATAAAAATATGTGTGTCGAGCGACACATCGCCCCACAATGCGCCTGGTAAGCGCCGCTCTAATCCTTTAAAACAATGCTAATGGATCTACGTGAAGTCCACCGCCCTAAGTCCTGTCAACGCATTTAAACATTCGACCGATCGCCTTAACGCTTCGCTCGCCACCAATAAAGTTGACACTAAATTAGAACTTTTATTTCTTTTCTACCCGAAAGCACAAAATTGTAAATAAATATTTTATTATACTTGTTCACTGGACGCATTTTAGTGTGAGCGATGAACATGGGTTCACGTCAAAACATCTTTATCGGGTTATTTGTCTTATAAAATATTATCAAGAGGCTCCTCGGGACCGTCAGCAAAAGAGGACGTATAGTGTGATACGTGTGCGCTGTTTACTTAACACCCACGTGATGTGCTCACCTCGCTTTGGGCCGAGGGATAAACAATGAGAGAGGCGATTGCTCGTCAATGGTGTAACAAAGATGGTTTATTTTTCTTTGAAGTTGAGATCTCGATGAGAATAGGTTGTTAGGTGTGAATCATAGCGGCAGACCGTACCGCGGAGATTATGCGTGAGCCGCGCATCGGCGCGTACCAAATCCGACGCGACAAGCAGAATTATCAAGTTTTGATGTACTGATAAATCAATAACTCATTTCGATAACAGAGATGCGCCGGGAATCCGCTTTTAATGTTTATGTTTTAGATTTAGAATGAGCTTTGATGTTAGCTGAAGACACGGAATATTATTTTGTTCGGAGATTTTGGATGTTTTATGCTAGGGCATTAGTTTAGATGAAAATGTATACAATATTTGTGTGACGTATATACTTTTAAATACACACGTTTCATCTATTAGACCTCTGACAGCAATCATATGATAGTGGTGATAGTGGCGGCGGCGCAGCGCCAAGTTAAAAGCTCCGAACCGGTCGCGTCGGAAGGGGCGGGCATCGCCTCCCGCAATCACGTACTTGTCGCGTTTTCATCACCTGCTCGCTAAAAGTGACGTAATTACGGATGCAAATCGATCAACAGCAGTTATCGAGTCGACGAGGGTTGACGCTGGAAATTAGCGCGATACGCCAGTTAACGTTTATAGCCTTCCGCGATTTAGCGAATATGGTATTTACGACGATGTAGCGGCAAGCAAGGTGCGCAGTTATGAGCTACTTCTAACCCCTTTCAGTTGTTAACTGATGATTTATATTTTCTCATAATTATGTTGCTTTTGAAGTTAACATTATTTATAAGGTAAGTAGAACTTATAAGAAAGGCATAAACCAATTTTCACACACACCTGATTAAAATCGCGTCTATCTTATACGAAAACTAATCTGTTGAGTTTTATACCCCAGCCGTTAATGCTAAAACACAATATTTCATGGTTTTTTTTTCAGTTTTATTAATCAATAATTTTCTCTATCACAGAATATGTACTTTATTGAAGTGTGGTTACAGTTCAACATCTTCTGTACCTACACAAAGAGTTAGTATTGTTTTTCGTAAAAATATTTCTTAAACTTTCTTCTTTTTAAAACATCTTTTAAAAATCATGTTATACTTAAATAACTATGCAAAGAGAACGGTGAAAACAAAGGATACATATACGAAGTTGATCGATGTCGGAAGCGTGGATTCCATCGCTCATTCGGATGACTTGCAACTACTGAGCATGCTCTCATTGACTCCGCTATTGACCTCGCGTCAGCCAGACTTAGCGATCACAATAATATAAATTATGGTATTACATCCGTCTCGTGGGTATTAACAACTGTAAACATACAATAACGTAATATAAAACAGAACTTAACAGATCGGCCCCCGGGGTAAAGAAGGGTGCAAGCGTAACTGGAACCAATTATTTGTAAATAAGATGGCCCATTGTCATCTCTTTGGTACTTTTCCTCATTGAAGATTTTAAGATTTACGAAATACACATGTAAATTCAAAGGTACATTATGTTAATCACAAAGCCAAAACACATTCCTCGTGTAGGGAATGCAGCTAGTTATAATGTAACACGTATGACAACGGCTTGGAAGCAAATGGTGATGTAAATAATTGTCATTCAGTGTATTCCAACACAGGTACAAAAGTAAACTTGGTTGTGTCTGGTAAGGCACTTGCTCCAGTTGAGTGAATGAAGTGTAACGTTTCATTAACAGAGGTCCGTGGCCCAAGCAAACACCGCATATCGGTGTCTTGTTTCAAAAGTTTTTTTCCAACTTAGTGAAAGGCGCCCGCGTCTCCTTAAAAGCCTTGTGGACTGTGTTCGTTAGCACGCCTTTACATACAGAATATAGCCCTCAATGGGAAAAAACCTCTCAGAAATGAGTAGAAGTGTGTTTAAGCCATATTTGTTTGAATCCTTAATTGATCATGGACTGGAGTTTGCCTAACATCTTGTGTAAATAAGATTTATTTCCTTCACGACGCTTACTTTTCTATGCTAAATTATTTATTAAATTTAGACATTGACTTAAAGTCTCTGTTGATGATTGCATCTTGCCTAAAGCAAGAAAGAGATAAATGTTAAAGAACCGCTCATGACAAGATGAATTCTTGCTCACTAATAGAATTGGCTAACGAGTTGAGACGATTATGGCTGGCAACATTTCATATCATATTAGAGACTAGCCCGTGAGTGAATGTGTTACCGCGCCTTGGCACTGCATTGCACTGACGACAGCCGCATTAAGACAACAAAGGGTGATATTTTTCGTGGACAAACATTAAAAGGCTTTGAACATGACAGACAGGTGATGCACCCACACGATGCATATTTATGATGTGTTCGACAACTAGTACGACACAGGAATTATGGTCAGCCAATATTTGTAGTGTTTACATGCACACACCACAGTGAATAGCCATGTGACCAATAATACTGTCAAGAATCTTTACGCATGAATAGCGGTGCCATACAGAATTAATAAGATGTTTAATAAATAAGATTGTTAGTTATTGGCGGAGTAATCAACACAATCCGTGGTCTGCAACATCGGGGCGAGCCTGTACTATATAATTACGTAGTCAATCTAATACAGGTTATAAAAAACAAAAAAAAAAACAAAATGGCCGCCTGGCAAGTGATTCACACATTGCGGTTTCTCTGACTATTTGTGACTGAACAAAACGATCTGTGAGAAATCATTCATGGTCCCTCCCAGCCTCACCATCTACCAATCCGAAAAAATATTTCATTGCCATAAAGTGAAGGTGTTAGTTTGATACAAGGGATATTTTGCCGACTAATTTGTACTCTGCAGCACCGAAAATGTTATTTAGCTTTGACTCAACCATACGTTTTTGGAACGCGTCATTTCTGCAGGTAACTAAGTATGATGGGAAATAAGGCAGGCTATAAAAATCGAGCATTAAGTGGTCTTATTTTAGCTTAAATGATTTTGTATGCCGTTTAAGTCGTCGGGCGGACTAAACAGATCTGCAACAATAATAAATGTACTCGGTCCGTCACTAAATTTGAATGTTTACACTTTTAAAATGTTTACATTGTTAATGTTTTGGTTAATACAGGCTATCAATTTACTTATAATGTTTTTTTGACTGTAAGTTTATAGGACTGCTTTTAAAACTGTACACATTCTTACTTTGAGATACAGGTAACTCGACCAACGTGAACCTTTACCCAACACCCTCGCGTAGAAATCTTTTGGGTTCGCGTGAACAAAACGAACGCCGATGAAAAAAAATGCCCTTAAACTATTTGTTGTGGTTTCCACAAAAAGACAAAAAACGGGACATCAAAAACCAGTCAGCATTGGTCGGCTTTTCGACTGCAGTGGCCTTGTAGAAAAAACCATGTGTTAAGGAATGTAAAGAGCCATTTAATTATCCTAATATATTGTTATGGTCGCGGAGGGAGGTGGTTATAAATTAGCGGCAAGTCCGAGCTAGGACGAGGTGGCGAATGGTGCCGCGCCATGGCGACCGCTTGTATGGGAAAACCATTTAGATAATATGAGAGATAGGAATTTCAGCGACATAATATTATATCTACATTGTATTGGTGTATTGAGAGTATTTTAGAGTGTGCTAGTATCTAATAATCCGCGTGCGTGCGCTTGCACAGGCTGCAGACAGCACTCGCGTTCTCACGTTACTGCAGCCGCTGTTTCAGTGCGATGATCCTGAGAATTTTTATTCCATTTTTACCTCAGTTCCATCGAGCGGCCTTCATTATGCGTCCGCAAGTGCTTCGGTCGCCACCGGTTCAGGTAGCTTGGAGTTTCGCTTCAAAACTTGACCTTAGGTATTCGATACGCTTGTTATATTTTTTGTTAATCAATATAATTGAATATGAGCTTTTGATGTGGTGTAATTTGATAATTTGCGAAAATAAATTTACGTAAATTGACTTGGTCGTAAAAACTGGTTTAATATTCGAATCTTATTGGATGTGTAAGTTCATGTATACATATGTGGATGCATACCGAGTTGATGATAATCGTGGTATTAGGGTATGTAGGTATCGACCGGGACAGGGCGAGGTGTCGGAGGCAGGGCTCCCCGCTGCGCGTGAGCATTGTGATCGACAGCTTGTTTACTAAAAATATGCATAATGAATTTATAATAGCCTATCGGGCCTGCCACGTCGCCTCGCCCCTCCGTGCCCATATGAGGTCTGCTCCGTCTATCTTTTGAGATATGAATGCACAAATTGATACCTGCCTACAGTTTCATACAAAGGTGACCATATGTTTGGAACGAACAATTTAATAGTGATGGAAATGGTCCACTAATTTAAATGATGCCAGATTTATTGGAAATATATTTCTTCTACAGACATTTAACTCATGTTGTTGGAGGTTGTCAAAGAAAGAATGTTGGTGAGAGATGCTTAATTGCGCCACCGATGTGTTCCCACGTTTATATGCAGCAAGTGTTTGTACAAGCATTTAGCATTCGATTGTTTTAGTGCGGACCGAGACGTCTGCAGAGAAGCAAACATTGAGCTTCCTGAGCGTGCAGCACCGACCCTTTCCCCTCCCCCTCCCTACATCACACCGATGTCTTCGTCTCTCTGATTACAGACATACTTTATTAAAGATAAGCTTATTAACCAAGACAATTATCTTATAAAAATAATCTCATATAGCAAGAAAATAAACCCTGTTGCATGAGGAATTTTGATGCCGTGAAATGCCAAAAAATAAAAGCAGCGTGGACGATGCTAAATATGTCGCAGTTCTCGCAACTCTTTATTAGGCGGTTGAAAAGTTCGTAGAAGTAATTATATACGGTGCTTCAAACTATCTGTCGCATGAATGTGACCAAATACACCGGCCAGGCGGGGCGCCCGGCTTGGTTCCTAGCCTCGATTCGTTACGTCAATCTCCAATTTTTTTCACATTGAAATCTGCATAGAGTGAGTTGACATCGCGCTACAAAGCCACCACGCGGTGCGCCGAGCTTTGTCCGCATTTCTTTATAAATATTTTGACATTTCCCTCATTCGTCCCGCGGAGCTGGTCCACAAACAAATCCGTGTGGATCCTTTTGTGCAGCGTGTGTAATTTGATTTATTCTTTGACGACAAACGTCCGACATCCTGTGTTGTGAGGCGTTGGTGTTGGAGCGGCGGCGTTTGTCGATTTGTTAGCACATCTATTGGTATTTTCTTTAGTAGGTGTAAACAAAAAGTTTCGCATGTCTTTAGAGCGTCGATATTGTTTCTTAAAGGTGCATTGAGTGCGCACTCCACTTACGGACCTTTTAGGTGGCCAACGCGAATTGCGATGTAAATATTAGATATCATGATGTTTGCCGAGGGCTGTTAACACGTGGGGTCTGAATTGTTACAATATGCACTAACATTCGCGTTCCTTTGAATTCTGTAAACTCTGCAAGCTTTAGTAAACGCTTACGATGTTGAATCATTGTTTATGTCTGGGCGTCTACAATCTTTGGATGAAAGGAGTACCTATATCGAGATATATCTAGCTAGTATTGTGGTGCTTTGCTCTCTTACGTAAATGTTATTCCAAATGTAGCATTCCTATTCATTGCAACTTATTAATGTTAGTTTCCGCTATTCGTTTGAAGATTACATGTGGACGCAAATACTGATCTCTTAAGTCTAATGTTCCAGAGATGCAAGGAGAAGCTAAACACGTTGGCGATCAGCGTGATGAACCAGTGGCCGGGTGTGCGCCTGCGTGTGATCGAGGGCTGGGACGAGGAGAACTCGCACCTGGAGCACTCGCTGCACTACGAGGGCCGTGCCGTGGACCTCACCACCAGCGACCGTGACCGCTCCAAGTACGGCATGCTGGCGCGCCTCGCCGTGGAGGCTGGCTTCGACTGGGTCTTCTATGAGAGTAGATCGTATATACACTGCTCTGTCAAAACAGGTACTTGTCTTATTTACTTTTTGTAGGTAATAACAGTTAACATAGTTATGTGTTGATTAATGATGAGACAACAACCAATCATTCATTGTTGCAAATCTCTAGGAGGATAAATTATTTAATTGAGGAATACGTACTGTAAATCTATGTCAGAACTGATATAAAACCATTTCAATGAACTAGATACAGTATATTCATTTTTTAAGAAAGCCATACCAAAGCAATTTCAATAACTCGAACAGAATATTAATAGTAAACTATAAAATGCTAAATTTATTAATACAGATATAGATAATACTTGTAAAACATAATCATAAATGTTTTTCATAAGAGCGCTGCCTATTTCGTAATGCACACAAATGCGTTTAAGTCTTTTGTATGGCGGCGCGACGCCCGCTCCATATTTGGCCCTATTTGGGAAATACTATTTTAATTCTACTCAAACAGCTGCATATTTACATTATATTACCTAGGTTTTTATCCTTTAAACTGAGCCTAAGAAAAAAACTGGTTTTAATAGTAGGTAGTTTAAAAAAAGATAGGAAATTTATTTGCTTAAAAATTAGCGGCATCCATACGCTCAATATGTTTATTAACCTTTCAATTTAGTACGATTTTGCTAATTTCATACATAATAGGACAGTGTAATCTATAAATATTGTTTGCTTTATTTCGTAAACAAACAAGATTATGGAGTTGTATCTTACGTACGTTATGTTCATGGTTTTTCCGAAAAGAAAATCCACAAGAATATTCATGTGTTAAATCATGACACATGACATATTATTGTAACTTAATATTAGTGTTATTTCACTGACGCAAAGCGTACATGTTGAGGGGAAAATGCGTTTTCCTGAAAGTATTTACATTAATCTACGTTCAACGCCACCTACATAGGTGCTAAAAACTATCGCGCGGGAAAAGCCGTTTGCTTATCAATTACGGGTACATAACTGTACAATGTGGGCTACGGGCTTCGGGACGGGCCAAATATATAGTTGAACTTTACAAGAAGAATGCATCTCAGACAGCTTCCCGCGCCCGCGCCCCGGCGGTGTCGATCAAACGGACGAACGAGCCTCTTGTTAGCATCCCTCTCGCTCGCACTCGCGGTGAAAACTATAACCATCTCTTGCGCACGCGGCCGCATCGCAGCCAATCCCCCACTTCTATAATTACACCGGTGATTCAATGGCTACTTATATCTATATATATGTATACGGCATAACGATGAGAGAAGCGCGTATTTATATGTATGCTTGTGTTTTTAGATATTATGGAGGCATTCCGGTGCGTTCGCATAGTTCCAATTAATTTTGCAGATGGGTCTATAAGTGATTCTGTGATTAGAGCCAAGAGCAAAAGTATTGACTGTGGGTAACGTAGTTAACGATATTAGTTAACGCACTGACAGTTATCTTACCATTTTAATGAAGTTTCAAGAATTTGTTTTCTACGTCGATGATTTTTTTATTTATTAAAAATGCAGTGAAATGTGGATTTATCCTATATCTTTGTTACATATGTTTAAATGTAATATAATATATTATATCCCTTATTTATACGCATTTCTGTTTCTCTAAAAGTCCATTACTGACAGATTCTTAATGGGAAATGGGTTCCTTTATCCCTTATTGTTAAAATTAATATTTGAATGTTATTTATCAAACTATGAAGGCAGGTGTCTTATGAAATATAAGGTACCTATTTATTGTACAGGTTGTGTCATGTGTTAATATCGGTATAATTGCTTTCTATTAAATAACCAGGATATCCATTAAACTAGTTTGTTCATTAACTTTGTTTCAATGTAGTGTTTTATCGTGGATTAATTAAAGTACCGTAAAGGCTTTAATTTCTAAATATTCAAATTCTTTATCTGAGCAAAATTTACGAGGCAATTATGACTATTCTTAGATTTCAAATTTAAAGGCACGAAAGTATCGCCACATGCATCCCAGGCAGTCGAAGTTATCATCTCTAAATGGTATTCCCTCAATATTACCTACGCGCAAAGGAAAAAAACTCCTTGGTATTCCCCTCTCCGTGGTTGTTATATGTAAGCTCTGGTCGATGACACATCACACATAAGTTTGGCTTTCCAAAAAGCAGCATTTCAAGAATCTTAACTTTCGTAGCCTTTAATGAAGTAGGTCCTCATAAGCTTTCTAAAAGAGCGGATGCCTCCCTAACTTCAAAGGATCATTGATCTCATCAATATCGTTTATAACACAATGTTTAGATGTTATTAATGTTAGTTAATTTAAGTTATTTTATTTTTCGGATTAGAGTTTCAACAAATCTATGCACATAGAACCTATTTTATTATTTGACCGGTTTTAGAGGCCGTCAAGATTGTTTGTTGTTTTTATTTAATAATAGAAATTAATTGTAGTCCTAAGTTAGTTAATTATGTATACCAATAAGCAGCATTTTTGGAGTTTAAAGCATTACCGCGATAAATTTGTATTTCTCGAAAATATATCATCATGTGCCTGCCTATATAGCGGCACCAAATAAAAGTCGTAAATTTATAAAAAACGATACCTAAAGTCATCCTAAAACGATAAAGAGTGTTCATTGTTTCAAAAGCTCGACCACTGATATCCGACGGAGTCTCCCGCGGTCGCAGGCAATTTGTTTCGATGTTTATTCATTTATTCCGGCGTTTTGTACGATCCGAGTCTTTTAGTATTAATTTGGATCTTATAAATAATTAATGTGCTTTGTGTAGGTATGTGTGTTGCGGTCGTGGCTCTCTGTTGGTCGCGGTCAAGGCCGGATCGTGCACGACCATCCACCGCTCCTTACGCTCTCCCCTTCAGTATAAAAATCTTCGTCAACCTGTATTGCATTAAAGTAACCTATAATAAAGCCATTGGCTATACTGTTATCCAAAAAATACGAGATTTACATGTATTCGCAGAGTATTTTCCCGTATCTCGTGATATTTTATAAACTAAAAAAATTTTTGAAGTTATTGGTCAATTTTTTCATAAAACTACAGATTGATTAAGCCAATTAACATGAGCTCAACATAACACAACTCATCAAAAATTACTATTGTAAATTATATTCTCTACTACGTATAGGAATTCAAAGAATAAAATCATGAATATTTAAAGGCAGGAACATTTTTCGCTCTATCACATGGGATGAAAAAGAGACAAAGAAAAACTGGCCCATTATATGCTTGTATATTAAATTAAAGCATTCAGTGATCAGCTCGGCGCCAATAAAACTATGCCGCGCGTTAATTTTTTGTGTTAGACTCGATTAATTGATTTTCATTGGTCGGCGATGATTGTTTTTTTATTCCGATCGTTGACTTATGGTATTTATACGAACGTCATCAGTTTAGGCGTGCACTTAGACAAATTAAATAGTTGAACTAGATAATACATATTATGTATCCAAATTTGTCGCCCACGACAGTACCTCAAGTATCGACGCGAACATAATTCTTTAATTTTATATTACTATTCAATTAATGACGTTTTACGATTGAATGTTTAGATTGTAAACGGCAACATTTTATTACGCGAATGCATTCTATCAATTATAACATCAGTTACAATAAATTACCGTGGTGGTTGGCACAAGCTGGTTGTGCAACATAACATTCTTAAGTAAGACATTAATAGAGCAATGTTTTATGTATCAAACTCGATTCGTTCGATCATATTTTCGCTTTTTGCGTCTATTAAGAATTCTTTGAAGCCGGCGGCGGGCGGCGGCGGTAGAATAGAAAGACTAAGTTGTAGAGACGTTAAATTATGACTATTGGAGTTGTCCACCATTATGGGGACAATATCGATGTAGATTTTTATCAGGACAAGTGTATAATGCTTTTGAATCTGTTCTACGAATTGAAACAATGCTGCGGGCCAGTGCAAGAACAGTTAAGGTCCTACACAGAAGAGGCTCGCAGTAAATGGGGCGTATCCGCCGGCGACCGGACGGGTCACGACTCACTACATGTCACCAGTCACCACCCTAGCTTGGACTGAAGGACGAATTTTAATAGGATACGGACATAAACTTTTATGGAGATGCTCCTACCTTGCGTACAAATGTAGTATGGCATCATTTGAATGTATATAAACAGGTCGTTTAGAAATAGCTGAATTCAAAAGAGGGGTTTGACGTGTTGATTCTCAGGTATTTACTCGTAATGCAACATATCATTATGTTAGGTGTTAAAGACCCCATTGAGAACTCTTAACGAGCAGTTGCCGTTTTAACGTAGCCTTCACTTTGGATTTTATCTTTGGATACTACGTGTGAATCCTCTCTCAATTGCGAAGCGAGAGTTATAGGTAATTTAAATGTTTAAATTATACCCCAAGGAAATTTAAATTGTGTTTATTTCAAATGTCATCTAATCAACTGAATGTTGTAAAAATTAAGACTAAGCTTTACATACAATTAAGTCGCTTCCGCTGTCTGTTTGCTTCTTTTAAACTGCTCAACGGATTTTAATACAGTTTTCAGCAATAGATAGTGTGATCCTAGAGGAAGGTTAATATGTATAACATCCCAGTCTACGTGGGTGAAACCGTGGCGTGCAGCTAGTGGACAATAATGAATAAAATGTCGATCTCTAATTGGTTTCCTTTTTCACGTCTTTTAAGCATTCTTTTCTTTACTGGTCTCAACAACATGAATAGGTACTGAAGACAGAATAATTACCTAATTAAATGACCCAAACGAAGTTTATTAACAATAAGTTGTTAATTAATTACTTAATTAGGTAGTAGACTGTAAAATTCAACGCGTAGCGTTTACTTAACCGCGATTATAGTAGCAACTAGTTAACTAACTTTACTCTGAGCTTCAAAAAGCTCTTGTCTACATGACAGAAGAACAAGATTTTAATTTTGTATTCAACGGGTAAAGTAGGTCGCAGCGTTATCAAAATAAACTGACCGCACGGTAACCGTACAAGATGTTATACAAATTAAATAAACTTTACATTAGCTGGCAATTGCCATACATCAGTTCACCTGGTATCGAACACACAATTGTGGACAGATTAAGAGCGGATT
Source organism: Ochropleura plecta (assembly GCA_905475445.1). NCBI lineage: Eukaryota > Metazoa > Arthropoda > Insecta > Lepidoptera > Noctuidae > Ochropleura > Ochropleura plecta. The sequence goes on along the minus strand of FR997731.1, from coordinate 9,485,660 downwards.
TCATTTATTAAACTAAACGCGATCAGAACATGTAAGTTGCGTGTTCATATTCTTAAGCCAAGATGATGTTTGAGCTTTGGACCTAGGTTTAGTTTTACTTTTCAAATCGATCATTAGATATCAGATGACTTTGATAAAATCAATGATTGAATGAGCACAGAATTGATGAAGACGAGCGATATTTTTTGTAAGATATAAGGCAGAGGATAGAAGCGTGAGTGAGCGATGTTGCGCGGCTGAGCGCGCGCGGGGCATGCGTGCGAAAGGCTCGGGGTGCGACACCCGAGACGCCACATCCCGGAAGACTGTGGCCAAACCCCGCGAGGTTCCCACACCCGCTAGCCTGATACCGATTACCGATCGATTTATTGGGAGCGCATGAATCATAACCGCGACAAACTACGTTCTAGTGTTGACAGTGTCGTCTATACTCCATAGCAATGATGACTCTGACGGCTCTTGGACTCGATTAGTTGCGTTTAGTTTAATTGGTGAAATTTGCCCTGAATGTATTAATGAGAAATCGCAGTGATTATTTTTTGATTGACTCAGTGAGGCTCACTTCGCGATACAGTGTGAGATCTATCTATGAGGTGTAGAACTCGATAATAACCGACTATGCAATTTTTCTGCCTACATTTTAGTTTTTTCAAATCCTTGTACCCTAAAAATGTGTCAGTTTTAACTAGAGTATATTTATTTATTTATGGCACTCCAACGACTTATTCACTAAAACATTTTACACTAATCACTAATTGTATTACATAATCATAAATTGAATAACATAATCAATGGAAAACAACAATCAAGTATACATTAAAACACCGATCGATCAAAATAGAGAAGATTGCAATTCTGAGATACTTAAATTGGCCAAGACAGAATTCTTTATCTTTCTAATACTCAATCGGATTCTTAACCTCAATGCACAATAGATACGGTCTCATAGAGCTAGTAGCGGTTACATCAAACAAGCCTAAAACCTTGACCTACCTTTATAATTTACTACTCTTCATGATGTTACGGTTTCTGAAAAATCCGCTTGCATTATGGTCTTGGTCACTGCTGAGCCACTTTTACTTGAATACAAACCTATCCATTTAAATCTTCAAAGCAATAAACTTCTGATTAATATTAGCTTTTACATAACGTGTTTCCCCCTCTTTTATTCAAGTTAACAAAGCGGATATTTTTATTTTGTACCCATTAACATTAATTTGCAGGTAAATATTTAACGTTGACATAGTGTGCAGTTTACATGCAGTCATATTTTATATATTAATCATATTTCAATTCTACTTTCGCGCTCAGTTTCGTTTTATATCTCAGTAAAGGGCCATAACGTCGTCAATTCAGAACTGGTGGGCAATAAATTCAAATGTTAAGATCTCAGTACCACATTACAATTCCAGACGCTACATATTGCATCAGAGCCAGTGTCGCTTACTTGGCGCTTAAATCATTCTGCTACTGCGTCGATAGAACATACGCACAAGTGAATTACGAATTGGCTAGATCGGACTTTGGAGAAGCAGCTTTATAAATATTAATTTATTGAAAGACTAATACGTTTAATGTGTTTATCTTCCTACCGTTTAAACATTATAAATATGTAGATATTTCTTCTTATTACGTACGAGTATGAATCTTTCAATGAGAATGCTTATTTTATATTCCAAATATTTGAATACTGCTTAAAAATAATTCAGCGTGACAAAGCAAACACTGTGAGATGCAGTTACAAAAGATGTTTAACATATTGACAACTTGTTGTACATCTTTTTGGGAATTTCATACTGGCCAGTACCTACCACTTTAAAACGTTTTCTCACGCTTGCCTAGTACCACAGATAAAATAAACCTTCCCATATTTATTTATTTTCTTTTTACATTGTAAGATACGGCGCTCGTTCAGACGGCGCATGAATCATAACCGGCGCGGTTTGGCATTTGCATGACCACGCGTCGGCTAATTGCTATTCTACACGATATAAATCAGATATAGTTCTACTGATCCCATGCGAGCATCTCGATAGCCTTACATCGCCCCAACAATAAAAGGTTGCGGCGGCCGACAAAACCCTATCGATAACATTACTTTTTTATCGCGTGTAGCCGAGCTTTTAGATCGAACGATGCGCTTCTGACAAATGTTGAAGTTTCATAATCGTGTAGCTGTTAGAAAAAAAAACTGAAAAAGCGTCACATTTCGCTGGTTCGACATGTCATCCATCGAAGAGATAAATTATTAATAGTGTCACGTGCTTTGTCGAGTTGGTAATGTATGGTCACGCGCGGCCGGCCGGCGCGGCTCGGACGGCGGGGCCCGGCGCGCGCGCCGCCTAGCTCTCCCGGTGGTCCCCGCGGGGCGGGGTCTGCGCGGCCACTCGGCTGCGCCGGCGCGCTGGCCCCGCGCCCCCCTCCCCCGCGACCGCGCCGCTTATCGTCGCATCTTCAGCCTAATGTTACTTACGTCACTATGAAATCGCGTGTGACTGGTTTTAAGGCTTTGGATTCGTTAACTTTAAAGCTTAATAAGGTCGGGAATTAAAACTTAGATAAAATCTTCTGCACTGTGTGCTTAGACATTTTACTTACGAAGGGAAGGAATAATTGAGATGGGTAATAATATAATTCACGTCAATATTTTTTTCTGAAAGCCTATGAAGTTGCTATAAAAACCAATACCCTATACTAGTAAATAAAATACCCACACAAGTAACATTACCCGCAAAACTAATAATTCTTCACCCCACCTAAATTGTACAAAAACGCAAAGGTGTCCGACGTCTATTCAATAACTCGTGTGATGTGTTCACCGGACAACAAACGCATGTTGACAATAAGCGCTTGACTTTGAGCAAAATCTAATTTGTGTAGTTATTGTGTAATGCGATCCGCTCCAAACCCATCGCTTTGGGAACAGCTTGTGAACAAGGATCGGCTGAATTTATCGGTCGGTTACACAACAAATCAAAATTTAACGAGTTCGCGCAAACCAGAGGCTTTGCAGGGTATCTTTAGCCGTGCTCATTTGCGCGTGTAATTGCACCACCCACTGTAACTGTAACTTTAGTTAAAAATATACACGGTTAGGTAATACAATTGTTATATCGTAACAGTGGCGGCTGTGCTCTGAACACGTTTATTCTTGGGTTTAAAGTTAAGCCATTTTTATTTATCTTTTGGATACCATTAACTTGCACGTAAATAGACACGTTTTTGCTGCAGCAGCCAAAGATCCTAACGAATTAAAAGATTACGAACAGGTACAGTTTAAGCTGGCTGAGGATTTAAATAAATACTATTAGATAAAATACAAACAAAGTTCAGCAAATCAGGATTCTGTGCTATTTTTTGACCGTAGTTTTTTCTCACAAACAATGAGTGAATGGAATTCGAAAAATGGATTGAATTAACTTATCTAATACTTAAAAAGTTTGTTCAAGAGATTACGGCTCCTATTTCGTGGAAAACTATTCTTCATTATTGAATTTTGTAAACGTTTATATCTGTGAGCATCGGAGCCGGTCCAAGCTAATGGTGGGTTTAACTAAAAGACAAACTCGAGCACAGTGGTTGGTAGGTTATTCTCGCCGATAACCTGGGCACAGTGGGAGCTGTCCGCGACTCTCTTTTGTTTCGTATCTTATCCGATTTTAATTACGGGCGTAGAGAAATCTTGTTATTCCTAAAAGGGATATGACAGAGCCGAGCTAATTTACTATCGTCTCTTGCACGATTTTATGTTCTGAATTTTATTTTATTGGTTGTGTACCACGTGATGTAGGCACAGCAAACGAGTAGCATAACTGCATAACAGACTCGTGAAACAAAATGTAGGTGTATAGCTAAGTAGGTAACACATATTTGTATGAATTTCTTTAATGTGTTTGTTGTCTATTTCAGAGTCATCTGTGGGCACAGGAGCCGGTTGCTTCCCTGAAGGAGCCATGGTGTACACAGAGAAAGGTCCGCGCGATATCGCTACGATACGAAGAGGAGACAAAGTGCTGTCAGCTTCAGATGATGGCAAAATGATTTATTCCGAGGTAGGTAGACTACGTGAACCTAAAGTATAGAATACTATAGTGACTTTAACCTTGTTGGGTTACCAAACGTGCCAATGTGAAATAAATTCCAAGATTTCGAAAATTGAACAATGGACATGAAATTATTGCTTTTGATCTGAAAAATATGCTTTACTAAGTTATTGTCTCAATTCCAGGTGTTGACATTCATCGACCGCGATCCGAATACAACACGGCAGTTCATCGAAGTGACAGCAGAGAATGGTGTGACGATCACAACGACGACATCACATCTGCTGCTGTTAGCGGCCGCCGATGGTTGGCGGGAAGCGTTTGCGGCCAACGTCGACGTCGGGGACGTGCTGCTCACGAGGGGACCGGCCGACGTTATGCGGCCGTCCAGGGTTGTAAAGACCCGGATGGTGTCGAAACGCGGAGTGTACGCGCCGCTGACGAGGACCGGCACCATCATAGTGGACGATGCGCTGGCGTCATGCTACGCGCTGGTCCGGAGCCACTCGCTGGCGCACGCGGCCATGGCTCCGCTCCGCTGGATGGCGCGGTGGAGCGCGTCCAGCGAGCAGCCGCGCGGCGTGCACTGGTACGCGAGCGTGCTGTACTCGTTCGGGGACTTCGTGTTACCGGCATCGTACCGGTACCGCTAGCAGTGAGTGTGTGTACTATGAGTGGTCGCTGTGAGTATAACCCGCGCGCAGGACGTGCACAAGGACACTGTTGTAAATATCGGTCGTGTAAATAGTAGAGTGAGTATGACAGACTACGATATGTAAATACTTAGGTCGCGAACATTAAAATGTTTCATAATATACATATGCTCGTTGCTAACGAGCTTTACTTACCCTCATTGGAATTTATTTATTAAGTAGTTTTAGGAACTTTTTGCAAATTTTGCATATTATTTAGTTAACTTACGAATATTTTTTGTAAATTGTATCGGTATTGTTATTCTGCACAATGCAGAAATACTTAAATGTATGCGCTTATGTTATTTTAAGTTACTGTATAAAGATTATGAATAAAATTAATTCACTTCTTTAGCTAATCCGAAGAATAATATTCTTGCAATGCAATGCAACATGTTTTGATTGCAACAGTGCACAGTATTCGTATAATTGGTACGATGTTCAACTGTAACCAGACATTCCATAACTAATCCTTTGTCTACTTACACACGTTAGAAATGATGAAATTGTGATCTTGGTACCTAAACACGTGCCTTAAGATTTTTTATTTATTGTTATTTATAAGCTAGGTGTCTATTTATGAATTGACGAAAGTATTTAGGTCTAACTTATTCTATTATATCTGATACCGTCTTTATTTCTAAGTGCTTTAACTATTTATTTAAAACTCTTATCCTTCCAACTTTTCTTTTCAACGCTTGACATCGTAAAATGTTTCCTTTAATTTCAGAACGTCTTATTATATCTTGAACAATGCATGAATTTCTTAATCTTTCACTTAATAAAAATACCTACTAATATTAAACATGCATGCAGCATGTGCTGTAGTATTGTTGGACACTAAACTTATTGTAAGTCGACGTCACGCTGATCCGTCACTTGAGCGGCGATTTTTATAGATCATTTGTTAGATCTTGAACTGAAGTATGGGTTCCTATAGATTGAATTTAGTGGAATGTTGTAAGTCTTGTGAGTGCAACGATAATATTTAGAAATAATTTCTAGGACAAAATTGTTTGAATTATTTATTGAACATTCACATCTATGCTAATTGCTAAATGATTGATGTCAGCGACAAACGTTAACTAAAACTCTATATTATAAAATAGTGATTAGTGCTTTATGTAGACGATACTAACAAATTTTATAGGTACATACATAAATCGGAAAGCTTTAACTAATATTCGGACAATACATTTATGCCATATTAATATAACTTAGTTTAAAAAACTAAATGCTAAACAGTGGATGTAACAGTGCAGCCTTTTCAGTGTACATCGATGAAGAGTTTTATTTATAATTTGATATCATAATATGTTGACAGTCATAGGTGTGTGTAATTCTTTTGGATTTCGAATATATCATAGTTTTACATAATTATCGACATACTTTGCTCACTCTTGTTTTATTGTCTATGAAATACAGTTTGGTCGTCATTAAGATAATTAACACCCGTTACAGATTATTAATTTACTGAATTCGGTTTGATTTTTCGTTTGTAGATTCTGGGTTTGTATTGAGATTCAGTATTCGTTAGGCTTATATGGAACTAAGTAAACTTACCAATCAAGCGCTAGGTATTACGAAGCAAAAAATGTGAAACATAAATATTTACTCAGACGTCACTGTGACGTCATTCGTCGACGACGTCGATATGTTAGCAAGTCCTTCATAAAATGTTTGAATTGCGTAGAATTTTAACCAAACAATGACCATAAACTATTTTAATCCAGTTAGGTTAGGTTCCAAATAAAAATATTGATAAAAAAGCGAGGTAGAAATAGTGATTATCGATATAAAAAGAAAACAGACAAATAAATAAAATTTTTGTATAGATATTTGCTAATAACGGTGGATATTACGGTATTTATGTTTGCTCTTTCCTCTTCAAGGTAAATAGATCAGTTATCATATTATATACTAATTTTATATTCTAAGGTTGGTAGAAGTAAACAGTATTGGATTGTTAATTGAAGCCATTATCGTCACTGTATAAGATCAGCCACAGAGAGAAGAAAGCCATGTTTTTTCTGTTTATTCTGTTGTTTTATATACGGACGCATAGCGGCTGTAATTTACTTCATCATTACATAATAGCATCAGCAGGCATGAAATTCTGAAGTAATCAACTTTCGTAAAGGGATAATGATTGTGTTTTCCTAGTAGGTTTTATCTCCTGTTGTTTTAAAATTATTAATAATGTCAGTGACCATGCCATCCTAAAAACTTGTTTTCAAATTAGTGTTTTTTACTGTGTAACGAGGTGTTAGATTCATAATGACCGACCAACGTAAGCTCACAAACATTTAAGTGTTATCGATCCAAAAAAACAACACTACCCTTTTTTAAGTTTATCTTGTGGGTAGGTCTTTTCCGTGCTTCCATTATGGTGCTCAGGAAATTCTAGTAAATATGTACTATATAATATTTAAATCGATACTAACGCTAGGTACTTAAAGGCTTGCAAAATCCATTTACTTGGCCATACAAATAGGTGGTAATGCTAGCTTTGTAAATTCAATGATACGTAATAATATTATGCTTTTACATTATTTATTTATTGACGTTATATTTGTATTAATAAAGCCTTCAGTCTCCACGGGAAAATGTATATTTTAGAGCTTCTTGTAAAGAAAGAAATGTTGAGGTCATTATTTGATGTACCACTGTCGTATTATCAAAATGTATTATAATATCAAAATAAATAAAATGTTGGCTTTGTGGATATTTCTTCGTTTTATTTGTTACAGTTCATTTTACAAAGAGTCTGATCAGATTATCGCCTGAAAAAGTGCACTCAAACTCAAAACATTTATTTCAATTAGACACTTTTGAATGTCAAGAAACATCGTTTGATGAAGCTACAGTCCCAGTCACAAGGCATAATAACTTGTGAAAGTACTGTATTTGTACTACACTTCTTGTATGCTACTTACAATGTCCCAAGGGAACATTCAGCATCTGCCTAGCTTTTTCATAAATATGTTGGGGTCGGCTTCCAGTGTGACAGAATGCTGCTGAATACCAATAGGTATTTTACTAGACCTGACCTCCATAGCCCAGTTAGTATTGAGTAATACGATACCCCTTAGTAAGTCTGGTTGCCCCGGCAAACCTTCGGGTCACTGACTACCATAAAAAGAATATGTATTAAAAATCCTAGAAACAAGATCAGAAACAGTACCTACCTTTTCACTGTTCTGTTTCCTATTAAGTTTTACCTACATAAATAAAAAACATTCTATAATTCCAGACCTTTTGCCAAGCATGTCGATTGGTATGTTGTTTATCAAAATCAAAATCATTTATTTCAAGTAGGCCAGTTACAGGCACTTTTGAACTGTCGAAACATTGACAACAACAAAAATGAAGCTACAGTCCCAGTCAAAAGGCATAATAACTGTGAAAGTACTGTAGTTGCTCATTCCAAAGCGTAGATCTCTATGGAGAAGAATGGGCAAGAAACTCCATGGACACTCTTTTAAATCAGAATATTGTTACAAAACCTTGGTTACATCATTCGTGTTAATATGGTAAACGATGTGAGAACAATTTATGGCACTAAACTGATTTCTTAACGGTTTACGAAGAGTCGTATCTAAGGGCGGCTACACACGGGCAACTCGAGCACTTTTGCCAATTGCCCGATATGTCCACTGCTGTCAGTAGTCAATTGTCCGGAGTATTTGCGTCTGCTTAAAAGTCCTATATTATTATAATGAAGAGAAGGTTGTAGGTTGCTAAGCAGTGTCAACTTGAAGAGGTTTGTCATGACGGATTGATGCCGTGTTTGGCGGTCCTTAGTATCTGAATTAGCACTCTTTAAGCTGCCTGAGTAGTAGGCCTGAATTAAGTATTTTGATATTGAATTGTCTACTTAATATCTATGGACATTTTTGACGCACACGTACATAATGTCCAATTTCAACATGAGTCCGCGGTCCTTAGTATCAACAGCCAGTAACATTCTTGACGTAATATTAGGTCAAGCTTAATTTTAGAGCAACTCATTTCGGATTGCAAATCTATTAACGATAGTTTGTTTGTCTATGGCTTTGAAGCGCGGCAATAACACGTTTCCTGTTTCTGACTCACGTTAGTAATTCACTTCATAGTTATTCTGTATATCTGTCTGTTAAACAGTTCTGGAGTAAACATAGGTAAAGAGCAATAGTTACCTACAAGCCTGCGTTACCGGTAGATAAACATATCCGTTTGTTTTGTTAGTAGTAGGGATTAGTTATAATATAAGTACATATCACACATCTATACCTATCTATACGGAGACAACTCAAAAATTGTCAGATATTTTTGAGTTACCCTTTTTTTGACGGTGGGATATCGTCAAAAAAACCTTCACCCGCTCTTGGCGGAGCGGGAGAGAGTGTAAGACTAAAACCACCATGTTCCTTCTTTGCCATTTATGTTCCGGGACCATGGCGATCAGGCGCAACTATCTAACATAACGGAATTAACATACCTACACCGATATTTAAGAACCTATTTATGATCTAAAATTAATTTAATATTCACAACTTTCCATACAAAGAGCCCTACGTATTTTTTGCCTCCTTAAAAATAACCTATTTTGAGTTGTCTCAGTTTAGATCCGAGGTGAGCGATATGTGGGCTTTGTTTACAGATACACTTATGTTTTATTTCTCGTTTTTGCCTTATAAAAACACTAGCTTTTTTATTTACTTACAAAATAGAATAAACAACATACATTGTTCGGTTGTACAAATGTGGTGTTCATTTATGTTAGTCCTTGTCGTTATTCATAGAAGAGTCAAATTTGACAAGTTACATGATAACTTACTGTTTGAGCATTCAGTTGGCATTATGGTGACTCAACTTTGCACTAGCATGAATACAGCGGTGTCAGCGCGCGTCCTTCAAACATTGCATTACGTAGCGATGCTGACTCGACACGGTACTAACCTAGCGACGACACTAACAAATACTACCACGCTCACTGACGGTCGACCAATTTTTAGCTTTATTACTGGAGGTATGAGGAGGTATGAGTTCGATTCTCGGGTCGGTTTAAGTATTCTTGGATTTTCCATCAGGAATTTCTCAGTAGCAGCCACGGAGTCTGGATTTGAGCGCGGTTGATGGTAATAGGAGAGCGCCCTATTACATGGGACTTAAAAGCTTAATTTTTTGGTAAAAAAAAGGCTTAGACAGAGAAAGTGTCTAAGCCTTATTTTGCGAATGGGAAATCATCAAATAACTTCCCCCACTCTGGATGGAGCGGGGGGGGGGGGAGTGTCAGACTTGTACTGGCTAAAACCCACCCATATTCCTTCTATTGCCCTTTACGTTTCGGGGTCGCGGTATCTCTTTCGAATAACCCGCAACCCCGGCAGGCGGTAGCCCAGGCATGCCGCTCTGCTTTGCTTATATCTCTTTGAGGCGCGCGTGGAACACAAACGCGCCGTCGACACGGCCTGTCGTCAATAGACGGACGGACGGTGAGCTACCCATTGCTTACCGTCCAGAGGCCCGCATCTACGGTGGCCAAGAGTCTGTCTAAGCCTTAGGGGATTGTTGGCATGATGTTATAGAGGTCCTCAAACACAACTGAGGATGGTGTAACTTCAGTCTATGCGAGAGTGCCATCGAAGAAGATATTTGCCTGTATCACTATGCTTAAGTAGTTTGGCACTGTTCGAATTTCAACCCTCGGTGATCTGCCGAGCATTCTAAATCTATAATAGCGCTTTTATCTAGGACTTATTGTTAAAGTGTCTTGGTAACATCTATGTGAAATGTTGTGAGTGAAAAAAATAACTTAAATCTTTTGTCTTTGTAGTTGCTGTTTAATAATCAAGAGTCGTAATATTTTCGTTTTTAGTTGGTTTTTGTGAATATTCTAGACTTTTATACCTATGTGTTTGTTTATGATTCCGAGCGTATGGAACTCGTAGGCTGCAGCTGAAAATCTGCGTCAGGTGGCGGCCTTGTGTTGTCATCTGGCATTATGCTGAGATGAGGCCTTTTTGGAATTATTTATTTTATTTGATTTAATTTTAAGATGTTTATGTTTTTTTATTAAATAATGCTGAATAAATTCTTCTTTAATTTTCTTTCACGAGATAGACTTTAGAGCTTACCATACGATGATGCCTTTAATATCGTACTCTGCCACTTCCAGATGATCTTGACAAACTGGGTAGTGGTGATCGAAAAGCTTGACTTTAAAATTAATTACATACTTTAACGAAATCCTGTGACAGCGCAGAAATCACTACATTACAGTTCTTTATGTTTTCACTTGTTGCTTGTTGGAACGGGGAGCAGCTTTAGAAGAAAAAGGAAGATTTATGGAAGTATTTGGGAAAACAATTGGTTACTGTCGCACAATGTTTCATCCTGTCAAGATTTACTTCAGGTCGAATTTACATAATGTAGTAGATTTTGTATTTATTTGTTTTTGTTAGTACAAACTAATGGTATACTGAGTTTGACTCTGAGCGTTCCCAAAAGCACAAACAATATAAAATAATATAATAGGTAACAAAATGTTAATTCGAACTCAATTTTTTTTAATTTTATAATTGTGTGACACTCTTATATGTGATCACAATTGCCGAGCAAAAATTCTCGACAAATATTCATAATTCTTAACACTAAATATTTATAAGATTATCTGTAGTGAAAAACTATATTTGTGTTAATTGATCATAGTTCGAAAACACCGCCGTTTTTACGAGATTAATAGTAGCCAATGAGTTAAACCAAAATATATATTTTTATACCAAATTTTATCCAATACCGCTAAGTTTTTTCAGCGTTCAGAAATAACAACCATACACACACATACAAACTTGCGCCTTTAAAATATTAGTGTGATGTATAAAAAGAATATCAGATTATTATTTTTCATTTGAGAAACAATCAAGAATAAAATGTGTAAGTCCTCATCTACCGAATCAACCTCATTCTTTTCCGCTAAAAAAAGGCCATATATTTTTTCTCTTATAATTTTGCTCAAAGTTTTGACCTAGTTTTAAATTCTCACAAATAAATTAATCCGATGAAACGCCAATAGGGTCTTGACTTTGATTTAGAATCCAATTTCATAAGATTTTCCACTGAAATATCAAACGGCTCGGCAACTGAAGAGGTATGCTTTATTATATTTTATTATCTCGTTAACCCAAAGGGCGAATAAACTCTTTTGACAAACATAAAATAATCTTACTATTGCCAAAAAGGATTTTGTACATGTTGACATGCGATTATTCTTGTTAGTATAACGAACACATATGCCATTACGACTACGTTCCATAAAAAGGAAAGGCAAAGGTGTACCTATTAATCTTTACTATTATAAAAGCGAAAGTGAGTTTGTTTGTGTGTTACGTCTTCATGCCTAAATGGCCAAACCGGTTTTGATGAATTTTGGTACAGAGATAGTTAGGACCCTGGAAACGGTCATAGGCTAAAAAATAGTGGGATAAAGGGGAGAAAGAGGGAAGAAAAGGAGAGAGAAAGATGTTTTTTTCCATCATCGTGGGTTAAAGTTAGCGGTAGCCCAAAGTATCTATGCCACGCGGACGAAGTCGCGGAAGCTAGTGCACCCATATTTCAACAGTTGTGATATCCTTTAAATCCCGTGTAATATGGGAACAAGCCTGTTGCGATCAACCAAGCATAAATCCTCACTGCGTGGCTGCTACTGACGAATTCCTACCCAATTATTAGCTATGATTCTCTATATTATAGGAAATAGAATGTGGGAAGGATTTTCTAGAATATAGAGTCTATATTATAATATACTAACTTTTGCCCGCGGCTTCGCTCGCGTAAAATTCGGATTAACACAGTTCCCCGAGCGCCTTATTGATTTGTAATAGCAACACTAAGTTTTCCCTTTTCTTCCCTATTTCTCCCTCACATCCCACTTTAAAAAAAAATGCCTATGTCCGTCTCCTGGTTCCCAACTATCTCTGTACCAAAATTCATCAAGATCGGTTTAGCCATTAAAGCGTGAAGAGGTAACAAACAAACAAACTCACTTTCGCTTTTATAATATTATAGTAAGGAAGTAAGGATTCAATGGCTCGCGAGGTTGTCGACATGTGGGATGTGGACTCAGCGATCATTGTGCCGATAGTCGTTACAGCCAATGGCTTATTTGCCAAGAGCCTCGACCAACACCTGAGTAGGCTCTGGTTAGGCAACCGGATACAGAGAGCGGTACTCTTGGACACGGCTCGTATACCGCCGGTAGCTTGGATCCTGTTCCCGATACAGGTGGGCTACTATTTTTGTTTTTTTTATATTTTTAATGTTTTAGAGAAGTAATGTAAAAATGTAAAATTGTACAAACGGAGCATACCAGTCAATAACTGTCCCACTGCTGGGCAAAAGGCTTCTTCTCATACAGAGAAGTCTCGAGCATAGATCACCACGGTTGCTCAAGACGGGTTGACGATATATTCACTGTAAGTCCTAGGTTTCCTCATGATGTTTTCCTTCACCGATGTTCGTGATGTCCTAGATAAACTTTAGAAAGAGAGTCTATATTATAATGTACATATTTAATTTAAATATATATAGATAGGTAGTAGTTTCCTAGAAATTTCTTATACATTTCAAATACCTAGTCAAAGGGTAAACCTACGGAAACAGGTACAACATAAAGAAAACGAAATAACGATTGACCAAATTATACGCAAAAGTACCCCCTTTCCCAAACTGAAAGAACTTCCATTGATAAAATAAATGACCCTTAACGTATCTATAAGAAAACTTTGACATGTTTATTACTGATTAGTCTCACAGTCAGACCACTAAATTGTCCCTGCGGGAGTCGTTTAATATTATTTTTCTAGTACACTACACAAACAAATAAACTAACTTAGCAACAACTCTCAACTTAGTTACGGTATTCGTTTCTTACAGCTCCGTTTTCCGCTTTCTATCCTAAATAAATGAACGTTGTATTAAAGTGTTAGGCTGCGACACACAGTCGTCCGCAGAATCTGCAGATTTTGTTCCCACAGGGTTACAATAATTTCATTCATTATCATATCAAGGTACATCACCATGCCTAGCTTTTTCCCAACTATGTTGGGGTCGGCTTCCAGTCTTACCGGATGCAGCTAAATACCAGTATTTTACATAGAACGACTGCCTATCTGACCTCCACAACAAGGTCCATAAGTAAGTAATGAGTTTTCATAAGGTTTTATAAGCTTGGACTGCCTCGTTAGTCTAGAGGTGGAAGCAAGAGGACCTGTGAATTGTTACTGAGTTTTTCCATCACGAATTTCTTAATAGCACCTACGGAATGTAAGCTCGGTTGATGGCAATAGACTCGCCCCCTTTATATGAGACTTTAAAGATACCTGGAAAAAATATAAGTACATGTCGAATTGAGAACCTCCTCCTTTTTTACATCGGTTAAACATGTAAGTGTTAGGTACACTTCTGCTTAACCTTTCAGCGATTACAGGCGTGATGTTATGTGGTTTCTAAGTTCAATATTTATATCTTCTAAAAATATTTACAATAAACGACCAACGGATAACGAACGAACAGTAGAAGTAGCTACTATTTTGTACTCCTAATACAATAATCAAATAGTATGGTATGATCAACAAGAATAAATTGTAAATGTAATTTGATTAGCCATTGGCAGGCATATCGACAATAATCGACTTACATGTGAAAATCAGTCACGAGAAATACGTCACTATTCTGAGTGAAGGTAAATCCAATTGGTGATAGAGATTGTGGAAATTGCTACACGGCTGCTACGACGCTACGATCGGATACTTCAACTGTATCGCTACTAGAAATGGATTTCGTGTGCGGAAATCCCAACTATATAGGTAAGTATGAATACCTCAGGTTGTTCCAATTTCCAAGAACAGAATTTGTTAATTAATTCGTACAGTCTTCTCCCTGTAGCTTTGTGTTGGTTAAACTAAGTTTCTCTAAGATTTCGCGGTTTCCTAAATAATCAAGAAGACAAGTGTCAGTTGAAATATTATTACTGTTAATTTTAGAGTCATTGTGTAATGTAAGTGTGTGTGTGATATAAGTTTAATCAATATAATATCATCGTAAAAGTTCCAATCCAAAATTATATTGCAGATACTGCAATATAATTTTATTAGTTTTAAGACATTTTGCTGCGCCCTAACAGGGTCATGTACTCACTAGTTATAAGCCTAGCGTGTTACTTTGTGTACATTGTGCATTAAATAAATAAATAAAATCAATCTCTTCAGTCAAAAAAGTATCGATACTGGATGATTTACAACATAAAAGTTAATAAACAACATAAACAGTAGTGCCAAATCTAACAAGATTGGCACTACTGTTTTCCATTTTTGTGCGGATTAAGTTGCTTCTTGTTGATCAATTTGAATTAAAAACAGAGCTGTTTTTAGTTAGATCTTATCTAGTGTGTTTTCGAATTTCATAATGGACTACAAACATTTGTTACATACAAATGTTTCAGCAATAGTTAAACCATTTATAAACGGTCGAGATATGATAGAAGATTTTCCTCGTTCTAGTAAGCCAATCAACATCTTCAACTCAATAGGGAAGGGAAGAATAGCGACTGAAAATCTTCATTCAAGTTTGATAGATATAGCCGCTGGACTTTCTGTGTCTCACGTGTCGATCCGTACTATTTTAAATAATTACTTGGGTATGAAACAGGTTGCCGGTCGGCTAGTCCCAAAAAGATTTTCTAGAAAATTCAGGTGAATTTTGTCAAAAACTTTCTCCAAAATCTAGCTTGAACAAGTACATTCCGACATTCATAAAACGCATTGATGGTGACGATATGTGGATGAGAAAACCACGTTAAAGTCAATTAAAAGTCAAAGTCGTGTTGACTGTTTTCTTTGACTATCGCGGTTGTGTGCACTCGAAATTCATGCCGGAAGGTCAAACGGTAAATAAAGAATATTATTTAAGCGTTTCAATAAGCAAATTCGTCGAAAAAGGCCAGAGTTGTGGAAAGCAATTTTTTGGATTTTACTCCACTATAATGTACTTTCGCTTGTTGCGAAAGAACATAATCGTGGCCATCATTGTAGGTAAATGATTTTTTGACCATAAACTCAACAAATATCACCATGCAACCAACTTATTCATGAGATATGTCTCCACCCGACTTCTTTCTTTTCAGTAGATAGAAGACTTAAAGAAGAATTCGTGGTGAAAATTTAACTGAATCCCGGAAAACTCGTTGAAAATGTTTTGATGATTGAACTATTCGTTGGTCTAAGAGTATCGTTTCTGAAGGAGCGTTCTTTGAAGGTGATAAAATAAATTTGTGTGTTTTTGATCTTTTCCCGGTACTTTCTTTACAGTGTAGTATACTTTCGCAGCTTATATTGTGTGAGTACTATATACTACACAGAGCAGCTGTCATTCCGTGGCTACCACGATTTTTATTGATTTGAATGTACCTTGAAGGTTGAGAGAATGCCATAATCACTCAAATATATAGATGACTATTTCCGCCCGCGACTTCCTCCGCGTGGCATATTAACTTTGGGCTAACGCTAACTTTAAGCCACGGGATGAACGAAAAAAAAACTTTCTCTCCCCTTTTTTCCCTCTTTCTCCCCCTTTTCTGACTTTCTTTAGCCTATGTTCATCTCCAGGGTCCCAACTATCTCTGTGCCAAAATTCATCAAAATCGATTTGGCCATTTAGGGTGAAGACGTAACAAACAAACAAACTCACTTTCGCTTTTATAATATTAGTATCATTTAGTTCCCTTCCATATGGGTTAGCTAAATGGTGCTGATCCATGCGTCATATTTGTGAACAGGTGCAGTCAGTTGAGATTGGTCGTCTCAAAGCTGCTATGGCTCGAAAAAAGTATTTTAAAATTGAATTGTCTGCTTTAAATCGATGGGCACTTTTAACGTGTACGTATTGTTACAAAATTCTTTCATAATGTACAATCTCAACATGACTGATGTTACCAGCAGGTTTTGTACAATGCTTTGTAATGGGCAACTACAGTTCTTTGAATTATTATGCCTTGTGACTGAGATTGTAGCTTGAATTTTTTCTCGTGTTGGTTTCGACGGTTCAAACGTGTCTATGACTGGCCTACTTGAAATAAATGCTTTGTTTTTATTTGTTTAGGCCTAATTCATGACTCGGGTTGTGCTTACTTTTATTTATGAAAAAAAACGAATCAATAAGAAAACCTAAGAAGCTTTTCATTTCAAGGTGGACATGTTAAAGCTTTCATAAAAATTAAAATTAGTTTAAAAAAACTCTTGGAAGCCTGACAGTTCAAAAAGCTTTTATGATTTTATGTTTACTTTTTTAAATCTATCTCATCTAATTAATGTTTAGCAAAAGTTCTGATAGAATTCTGGTAATTAAATATAGCTTCAAACTTTCAAAGTTTAAATATAATAAAAACACTGATATTTATGAAAAATCAAGAGATAAGGTTGGACTGGCTTTCAAACTACATATATACTAGTATAGTGACGGGCCTGTTGGTCTAGTGGTTAGTGGCCCTGACTGCTGAGCCGGAAGTCGTGGGTTCGATTCCCACCCAGGACAAACTTTGTGTGATGAGCATGATTGTTTGTTCTGTGTCTGGGTGTGATTTATCTATAATATGTATGTATTTATAAATTATATAAGTATGTATATCAGTTGTCTGGTTACCATAACACAAGCTCTGCTTAGCTTGGGATCAGATAGCCGTGTGTGAGTTGTCCCAAGATATTTTTTTTTTTTATTTTATAGTAAAAAACCGGCCAAGAGCGTGTCGGGCCACGCTCAGTGTAGGGTTCCGTAGTTTCCCGTCCGTCACAATAAGTGTTCCCACTTATGAGTTTAAAGGTGGAGGAGGAAATTATTTTGTACAACTTTTTGTCTTTTTTGTACAAAAACTGTTGTGTCAATCAAGTTCAAAATGATTTTCCTAGAAAGTCCTTATAAAGTTCTACTTTTCAGATTTTTTTCATATTTTCTAAACTTATGGTTCAAAAGTTAGAGGGGGGGGGGACACATTGTTTTTTACTTTTGGAGCGATTATTTCCGAAATTATAGACATTATCAAAAAATGATTTTAGTAAACCCCTATTCATTTTTAAATACCTTTCCAACAATATATCACACGTTAGGGTTGAAATTAAAAAAAAAACACTTCCCACTTTACATATAGGGTGGCTACCCTAATAAAACATTTTTTTTTCAATTTTTATTTTACCACTTTGTCGGCGTGATTGATATACATATTGGTACCAAATTTCAGCTTTCTAGTGCTAACGGTCACAGAGATTAAGCGAGGACGGACGGACGGACGGACAGACAGACATGGCGAAACTATAAGGGTTCCTAGTTGACTACGGAACCCTAAAAAACGTAATTATGTTCTCAGTCTTATAGTTAAGGGTTGGAATTTAGACCGATACTGGGATAGACTTTAGTTTTTTTAGACCTAATAATTTTCGTTGGTAACATTATAACATCATGCTAGTAATCCCTGAAAGGGTATGCAGAGGTGTACCTAACAGTACAACAACATTTGGTTAGGAGCCAGTTCGTTGGTGTGGCGTGTTCTGTTTAAACGAGTTTGGTGAATTTATATAAATTACTAATTAGTAAGCGGCCTAATAAGATATGTTTTCTAACTAGATTTCATTAAATTGATTTTTGATATTTTTAACAAGATAAGAATCTTGTTAAGTAATATTAAAACATAATATTGTATTGTGTTGTTTCTTATAGACACTTTTCTGTATTAATTGTGTCGCTACCCTAAAAACAGGCGGTCGAAAAAGAAGAATAAATGAATCTTTGAAGAAAAGAAAACTCAATATTGGATTTTTTTATCTGAAAGGACTTTATATAATATGACTTTTTATATTAGCTATTGTTAGCTAATACAGAGTTAATTTATTTTGGAATTTACTAAGTAAAAGGGAAAATTAACGAAAGGCCATACTTGAGTAAATTGTTTCCTTAGATTCTTGTCGCTTTTACTCGCTGATCGCGTCTAGTTGTACCTACATTACGGCTTCTGTTTCCTGTTATTAATTTAATTTTATTTTGATAAACCGAGCTATGTATGACTTACATTACGTTTCTTATTTACATCAGAAATAGAAATGGTCTTGTAGAGCAGAAATGGAAAGCATTCGTCTTAATATAGTCGCCACCATCCCGTTTCCAAACGTAGCGTAGTACTGTGGGTCTGTGTGAACGTTCATCAGTATTATTTCAGGCTCGAGTGGGAGCGCACGTTATTTTCCTGGATTTTGTTTTTGAAAAAATAATTGTTAAGTACTTCTAAACATCTGTTGGATCTGTAAATTAAATTGACAATAAGTTTTCGCGAAATCGTAAAGTTTGGACGCTACGTTTATCGTCAAATTAAAATTACTGCCAAGTTTTCATTGTAACTCTTTCACAATAAAGTTTTTGTAATAAGTGAAATTTCAAGAGAAGCGATTAGTTTAATAGACTGTTTTACACAATGGTGATTTTTATGTACTCAGTGTATGTAAGGTGAGTTTTTCACATCCATCACTCAGTTGACATTGATGATATTTTTACCAGTCACTGAATTTTCACAAAAGATTTTTCTCTTTGAGAACGAATGAGCTTTTAGCGGATGTATGTTTAGCATTATGATAAATTGTGTGCCGAAAAAATATTGACATCGTAATATGTTACGGATGTTTATAATGCGTAAGGTTTTATTTAATAGTCTTACTTAAATTACCAACACGTTTAAGTACCCGCATAGTTAGCATGTTTTGTGCAATGTTTTAAAAGCTCGTTTCTTTTATTACTTTAGGTCTAAATGGTCAGTTGTTTTTCACACAGAATCGTGTGTCTTTTTAGGTTAAAAGGAGCTTGCATGAATATTATTTTTCAGTTTTCAAGGGGTGCGCGGGTAGGTAGGAAAATATGAATTTTGAGTTTGACTTTACCCATTTTAGGTATCGATATTTTTTTCATTAACGTGTGAAGTCTTTTTATGGCATCTATTTTTTTTTTTGGGTGGGAAATCATCATATAACTTCTCCCGCTCTGGGCGGAGCGGGGGGGAGTGTCAGACTTGTACTGACTAAAACCAACCCATGTTCCTTCTGTTGCCCTTTGCGTTCCGGGGCCGCGGTATCTCTTTCGAACAACCCGCAACCCCGGCAGGCGGAGGCCCTGGCAGGCCCCTCACGCCCCCTAACGCGCCATCGACACGGCGTGTTTTATGGCATCTTTATACTGCAACTCGTAGAGTTAAGGCTTGATTTCATTTTACTTACTTTGGTTTTAAAAAGTCTGGCCCAAACCTACTTGTATTGATCCTGAACAGATAACTGTTATCAGAACGAAAGTTTAACTCTTTTAATAGTATCTCTTTCTTGAGAAATCTTCCTCACCTCAAAAGAAAAATTTATCACTTCGTCGTCCGTTCGTCTGTCTGTCTGTCAAAAACCTTTTTCTCAAGAACGCGGTGTGGTATCAAATAGAAATGACGGGCCTGTTGGTCTAGTGGTTAGTGGCCCTGACTGCTGAGCCGGAGGTCGTGGGTTCGATTCTCACCCAGGACAAACTTTGTGTGATGAGCATGATTGTTTGTTCTGTGTCTGGGTGTGATTTATCTATAATATGTATGTATTTTTAAATTATATAAGTATGTATATCAGTTGTCTGGTTACCATAACACAAGCTCTGCTTAGCTTGGGATCAGATAGCCGTGTGTGAGTTGTCCCAAGATATTTATATTTTTTTATAAATTAATTTAAAATACTTAAGTCTACGGATTTTTGGAGCTGTTTAACAATGTAAGCATAATCGAAATCAATTCTACAAAATAATAACAATATTATATATTATATAACTGCGATTTTTTTTTTCTTCAATCCTATAATCTTTAATTGGTAAATGATCTATGACCATCTACAAACCAAGCTTGTACGAAATCTCGGTGCACAAGTCAGACTTGCACTTGGCCGGTTTTTGTATTACGTTAAGTTGACCTTCGACAGTTGTATCGGACATAAAAAATAACACATTTGGGCCAATTGTAACAATCTACATGTCAACTTGGTTAGATCTTTTTTAGAGAAATGATGTAACGTAAAACATATATCAAGAAAAAAAAATTTAATTCCGAATAAAAATCGAATCGATAATTTCGAATCACAACTGTCATTCTTCTTGTCAGGTGTTTGGAATGGCTATGACACAGCAAATTAACGAATCGTTTGTCAATTCGCGTAACAATTAATTTCCCTAAATTGTTGGCATCAACACCTATTGTCATGAAGAAAATTGACATGTATTGAATTCCTCTCGCTGTGCATTTCTGAGGTACTATAAGTAACCTATAGGTACTATATATACATCAATCAAAAGCCCAATAACTTCCGTGCATAACTGGGAACCAGGTCATGCGGAATCGAGCTTGTTTTACATACGATGCACGCTTACTATCAATTAGTTTATATTCAGAACTTCATCAGCTATGTGTCAAATTCAGTAATAAAGTTAGGGAAACTTTGACGTTCTAACCAAATCGGGTGTCCCTACAGTATGCGACAACTGAGTAACGTAATATTAATAACTATTCTGAGAAGCTTTGAAACTAAGAGGTTTACTCTTACTTCATTTCATTCTAAGCAGGAGGAAATTACACTACCAATATACTGATAACATATCACCTTATAGGTGGGGTTCTTCAGAACAGTCAGGTGCATAGTCCTCGCTACCGGCGTCCGTGTATGACCAGGTGTACTTATGAATGTGGACGAGGCAATATTTTTATTTTAGCACTGTGGTTTCTGCCTACCCTCATGGAAACAGGCTTGAGTTTAGGTATATAGTATATATATAGTTCCTACAGTCCTACTAAAGGGACGCAACCGAGGAAATAGTACGACTGTCTATTTCTGCCGACAAAGTATTTTAAAATAAATATATTTCAATCTGCTAAAACTTAATACTTATATATAAAATCCTCGTGTGTTACTTACCATAGTCCTCCAAAACGTCTTGACCGATTTTAATGAAATTTAGTATGTATATTTGGTAGGTCTGAGAGTCGTAATCTATTTTTATTTAATTTAGCTGAGCAGCGCGTGAAATCGTTGTGCACAGCTATTAGTCTAGATCTTGTGAACCGTTTATGAAAATTCTTTAACCATAAAAAGTTACGTTATTTCTGAGTGTCATAAGCTATCATGCTGCAAGCTTCTGTGGCTGAGCAGCAGGGTAAGTGACTACGGGGAGGGGAGTGAAACTGCGAGGGAAAGCTAGTTTTTAAATAAACGCTTTTCACTTTTTGTTTTAAGTGTACTTGATCAACCTCATAATCAAGCGTGACCTTCTTAAAACAGACTGATGCCATTTCTTTCACGAAATCGATATAGAGGGAATAAGGAATAATTATTTGAAATATCTTTGTAATAGTATAATATTAAGTCGCTTTCGCTGTCTGTTCGCTTAGATCTTTTAAATTACTCAACGGTTTTTAATGCAATATTTAGAGTGAATTAAGGGGAAGAGAAAGAGGAGATTTGTATTTATAATATTAGTAAATTAGTCTATATACATTTAAGCCGTGCGAACCCGGGGCGGGTCACTAGTACCTTATAAGAAAACTGTGATTCCGCTTCCTAAAACTACGTTGATACAACAGCCCCTAGCGTGATAAAAGCATGAAGTGATAAATTATGCAAACTGCTAAACATGGGTGTAGGTTTATTAAAATTAATTGTCACCCCATGGGATGGAAGCGTGTTAGCCGCATGCAGTGAAATCAGAACAATGAGTTTATACAACGTGGCCATTATCGCGCATGGTTAATTTTTGCAACACACTGATGTTACCTATATTTACAAAGTTGTGGAGGTCACACTGCAAATACTCTGTGTAATACTAGGTTATAGCTTTACCTTTGCAAAATGGTAGATGACCCCAACATAGATGGGGAAATACTAGGCAGATAATATAATTTTAAAATGACTGTGTTTTTACTCATACCCAAACAAAATAAAGGAAACAGCGAACACATCCTGTGCGTTGTATTCGTTTTGCCACAAAAAAAGTAAAAGTTACAACCATATATTACACCCAACAAATATTATCTGTTGAAAGTACGTTTAACGAACTTTTAAATGAAAATAAATAAGCATTTAACGTTCTTTAGGTATCATTAAAAAAGAATTTCACGACTACGAGACACTGAAAATACATTTATTAAAATCTGTGAGGACAAGACGTACCGCTCGGTAATACTCACATGTACACCAAGTCGAGCACAAAGTGGAGAAAACGTTGACGGAATATGTAAGATTGTCTAAATCTTTAATAGGTAAGGTATTTTAATGTCAAAATTGCCAAAATGGTAGAAGCCTGTACTCAACAGTAAACTCAAATCATTTATTTTAATTAGACCATTACAGGCACTTTTGAATGTCATAAAAATAAGAACAAAAAAAAAATGATGCTGCTACAGTCCCAGTCATAAGACATAATAACTTGTGAAAGTACTGTAGTTGCCCATTCCAAAGCGTAGATCTCTATGGAGAAGAATGGGCAAGAAACTCCATGGACACTCTTTTAAATCATAATGTTTTATAAAATCATAGATACATCATTCATGTTGAGATTATACATAATGTGAGAACGATGTAGAAAAACGAGCACATTTAGAGCGTCCAGAGTAAAAGCAGTAAACATTATTTTTTAATGTTGACTATGATCGGACCGGACATGCTGGAAACCCAAAAGTCCATCACATGTGTATACATCCTTAGGCTCATTCTGTCACATTTTTGGAAACTGATATCTCTGATGTAAACTAATTGGGTCGCACAGGGTCAGACCGCAAAAAACTTCGTATAAAATCTAAAATTTCCAAAGTGATTGACTTTTGGCGTTCCACATGAAGGTCAGTCACATTGAGTTTGAATTCTTTATGTATTTCTGTTAAATTACTTATTGACTGAAGGTACGTGAAAGGTTTTTCTTTAATTCATATGTTTCTTAGTACAGGCTCAAGAGTCGATATATCTAAAAGTTTCGGAACAACAAGGCAATATCACGTAATTCGACACCCAAGATCGATTGACGTATCTGAGTAAACTTTGAACAAAAGATAGAGCACAACTCTTCCTGTTCTGTGAGCACTTACACTTGTTTTCAAAGCACTCTAGTTTCATCCTGGAAGCTTTAATAGCTAACGGATGTATCTCAGAAAATAAGAACGACATTCATTAGCTCTATCGGACGTTTGGCAATGTGTTTCCAAACATGCTTTTACGATTCACGAGTGAATTTATCACCGACATCGAGCGGAAAACAGTGACGAAACCAGCACGTTTCTTGATAAATACGAATGCGTGGAACGTCATGAGAATTGCTGTAATGTCGAAAGAAAGAAAACAGGTTTATTTGGCACTTGCCACAAGTGCATATGTACACACGACGGCATATCAACCTATACAAAACCATGTTGGCCTGATTTCTCTACTACGGTGTGCGATCCGTAGTAGAGAGTTTAGAATAGGTTGACCTGCCGCCGTGTGTATAAAAATAAAAAAAACTTAAATCTTAACACTAAAATAAAAAATGGAATGAAAAACATTAAAACCAAGCTAATATTGTGTGTCCCACGGCTGCGCCAAAACCAGAACGAACATACATCCACAGAGTTCTAATACGTAGATGAGTAAATTCATGGTCAATCCTAAAATTTGTAGCAACATAATTTCGCATAGAATTACGACATAAACAAACCAATACATAACGTTAATTCTTTTATGTTTCAAATAACTCAGTGTTTGGGATAATAATATATTTTGATGATGGGGAAATGTTTTGGAAAATTCAAAAAATCTGACGCAAACACGTCGTGAAGCTGGGTTATTTGTGTGGTAATATTTTTAAAGAAATAAATAACTGGTGGTAGTAGAATTTATTAGGCTCAAAACATGCTTTGCCTTCGTATTATTTTCTGTTCTTTTCGTTTATCTTCAAATTATTTTGGCGTTGATAGTGATCATTATTTCATCTTCTGTCATTCATCGGTCAAAATACGGTTAGACCTAGTTTCAGCTGTCTAGTTAAAAAATAAGACGTCACACGTTCTAAATTACAACCCGTCCCATTTTCGTTCTTTGAATAGTTTACGTTTCATGGTTATTTTAATTTCCTGTGTATTGAATATTAGCGATCTACGAGGTAAAATAACTAGGAATAAGATTACGTGAACTAAAACTATCTAGATAAAAGTAGAAGGTTCTTGATTCAATCGTATTTTAAGTGGTCCATGCAAAAATTGGCTCAAGTGCGCACTTATGTCGCTTCAGTGTATATTTGTTCTGAGACGATTTTCTCAGATAATAATTTGTCAAAATAAATTCAGTAAAAGGGGAGAGTAAACCTAATTTTAGGATAAAAGTTTTGTTTTAAATTGGATGGTCTACCTAGAGCGACTGCCTATCTGACCTCCAAAACCCAGTTAGTACTCGGTAATACGATACCCCTTGGTAGGACTGGTTGCCAGATTATCGGAACACTCGACTAACTGTAACAACTGTCTAAGATCTACAAATAACAGCCGCAACAGCTTAACATGCTTTTCTAAGCACGAGGAAACTCGGTATGTTACATGTGGTCACCCATCCATAGACCAATCTGGCCAAGCGCGGCTGAACCTAAAAATCGACCCTAGCGGCTTCTATTATTTGGCAACGAGCTCATCAACATTCATATTACATCAGCAAAACAATTCAGAAAATAAAATACACCCGTAATATGTTACTCAACAATGTGTGTACGAAATGAATATAATCTATTTCGAGAGTAATCTCTTTGATTTATAGTATAACATTCGCAAACGTTCATTCATGTCGAGGGGAAAGTCCCTAATCTGAACTTTAGATAACAATAACGTAGGTAATCATAATCAGACGGGTCAACCGCAGGGAGGGTTCTCTGTTCAATATAAATACTTTAATACTCATCTCGTTTTCTCGTAAACCCCAGTTAGTGAAGGATTTTCTCGTTAAGCTTTATGTACCTCATTGGACTGGTTAGTAGTTACATAATATCTGTTATACAGGATTTTCATTTAACCTTTGAAAAACTTGTTTTGGAGTATGTAAATCTGATACCGTACAAAATGATAATTTTGTCTAAATATAGCGAGGCAAATATAAGGGTATTTTGGAGGTCTATTTTCATTGCCATTTCTGAATTAAATAACGACTGAATTAAATTACAACAAACGAGCTAAACGTATGTTAGTCGCACTCTATCAGCTTCCATAACATTTGTGTGACTTATGACGCATACGTCATGCCACAATAACGTACACTGCGCAATGACCTAGGTGAAAACAAAAATAGACATAAACTTTCCACGGTTGTAAAAGCCTGCAGCTATTTAGGTATATACATACATACCTATACATTGAAGTGAAACGGAATTTCTTTTCAGTCTCTCAGAACTTTGCTCTGTAGGGCTTAAGGGATAAAAGGGTCAAGGCACTCGAAATCCAAGCCATCTTGTCCCCTACTTATTGAAACACCCAACATTATTCCATTTTGTTTCCAAAAAGACAGATGTTTGAAACCTTTAGGAACAATATTACGAGTATGGAGTTCTTACAACCTTCGTCAGTTTTAATCTGTAATTGTTGATTCTCTTAACCTTTGAAGCGGTTGTTTCCTAGTAAACTATTTCAAGAATATTAAACAATTTGTCTATTATTTCACTCGTCTCCTTACACTTGATCACACAAACAAGTAGAGACTAGGTTTCACAAATTATTGTCTTTCTCAGTATTTTTCCTATGGTTTTGTTGTTTTGTGCTTGTTATGTTGTATCATTCTCGTCTTTAACTCGAACGAATTTGTAAAGTTCTGTCAACTGCTAGTGTAATTTTCTAAATGTGCACCTACACGAGATTTACATTTGATTCGGGTTCTTGCTTACAAATTATATTAAAATAAAAATACCCAGCATCAAGAAAACCTTTCAGTGACGGTCACATTTAGCGTAAATGCTAAATGATAAGGGTCTCG
Source organism: Ochropleura plecta (assembly GCA_905475445.1). NCBI lineage: Eukaryota > Metazoa > Arthropoda > Insecta > Lepidoptera > Noctuidae > Ochropleura > Ochropleura plecta. The sequence continues at coordinate 9,458,867 of FR997731.1, read as the reverse complement.
GACTCAATCTCCTTTCGAATTTCATGTTTGTTTGCCTTTTACATACTTGTTCCGAGTCTTGACATTTACTTGCGTGATCTGTACCGATAAGCGTCCCTACGAAATAGGAAAATGTAGTGTGATGATGTGTCAAATTTCCTTTATGTTCCTCAAAAGGGTCATATCGGCGTAGCAGCTTCGTAGCTGCGTAGCATGTGTCCACGAAATAAGCATTCAGAAGAACAAATAAAGAAATAAATTTAGTAACTTGCGAGTATTTTAATATCTAGTGAGAGGATGATATGTGTTAAACTTTCCTTATGTCCTCCAAAAGGGTCAGCGGGATATTGGCGTAGCAGCGTAGCGTCGTAGCCGCGTAGCATGCATCTACGAAAAAAACATTTAAGAAAATTAATAATGGAATGCTGTATCTTATGTTATTCTAGAGTAACAGATGAGCTTTTTTAAAATAGAATATCGTTAAATGACTTCTCCCGCTCTGAGCGGAGCCGAAGGGAGTATCAGACTTGTACTGACTGAAACCCACCCATGTTCCTTCTATTGCCCTTTGTGTTGTTGTGTTGTAAGGCAACCTCGACATGTTTGAGCGAAAGATAGGCAGATGTTATCTAGTGTTATCAAGTCAGAAGTCACCTTATAAGCTCTTCTTAAGGGTCAGTTACGAATTTTCGTAGCTGCGTAGCGTCGTAGTACCGTAGCATGCTTTTACAAAGAGAAAACCATGAGAACACAGAATTTCCGAAACCTTCGTTGTAACTCCAAGGTTTATTGTAATATGTGAAGTAAATATTTGTACACCTACTTAAGCACATAGAGCGCATGGAGCAGTGGGAGATTTGGCATACTTAAAGCTCAAACAGACATAAGTAAGAGATAAACATAAAAATAATGAGTTAAGGTTATAATTCGACCAGTATAATTAAATAAAATATGACAGCATAGAAATGTTCATGAAATATAGAACAAATGACTTGCGGAACGCCTGTTAAAAAAGTCGTTCTAATTACTTTTTAGGTGCTCCGCAAAAGATAAATGATACCCCCGGAATTCACAAATATTAATGGATAGTCAAGATACGGATGAGCTACCATTTGGGCTTTATTAGGATCCTTCGAGTTAATAAGTATTTGCATAGTATGAATGGAAAATCGATATCTTAAACTGAACAGACATCTCAATCAGAGGTACCCAATCAGTCTCAATTTGTCTATACTAAAATATCTATTCTATTTCATATAAAATATTTTTATAGAAACGCAATTGAAATTTCATAATGAAATTTGATATTTTTTTTTGTTTAAAGGGCAACGTTTAAAAAGTCAATTTTCATTCTAGGAATTTCTCCTGTATCCTGGATGCGTTTACAAATATTTAAACCCATATAAACGCAAACAGCCTTACCCGAAAAAAATATCTGAAGGCCATACAAATAATTGTTACTTGCAGGAATCGAAACAGCGACACGCAACGCAGCAGCCAACCATGCGGTTGATGGTAGTGAATGCATACTAATACGAGTATTATAAAATGCGAAATCAACTCCATATGAATCTCTGTTACCTTTTCGATAACATGCACATGCTACAGACATAATATGGCCTCGCTTAGATTCAGTTTACTCTTGTGTCATTTGCTTTCGGTGCGCAAAACCATACTGAGGATTTTAGCAAGCTTGAGAGATTTCTTGACGGCCTGTTAAGCGAAGTCAGAGGTTCATGGGTGGCTTATAAACTCTGACCCCTGGTTAGGTTCCAACCGGGGACGTGGGTTGTTTGAAAGAGATACCGCGGCCCCGGAAACCAAAGGGCAGAAAAAGATGGGTTTTAGTCAGTTAAAGTCGTAATCTGGCACAACCCCCCGCTGCGATTAGAGCGGGGGAAGTTAATTGATGTTATCCCATCCGGAAAAAAATACTTTAAGTACTAAACACATCATAAAAAAACCTCGGTAGGAAGTTCCCTCGGTATAATTTTTAATTTTCAACCGAAGCTAGTATAAGAATATATTGTTGTACCATCATCATTTTCCTGCCCTTGTCCCATTCTATTTGGGGTCGGCGCAACACGTTTTCTTCTTCCATTCTCCCCTATCAGACGTCACGGCATCATTTACTCCTTTCTCCTTCATATCATTCCTTACACAATCCATCCATCTTTTCTTTGGCCTTCCTCTCGCTCTCCGTCCATCAACATTCAGATTCATCACTCTTTTAGTCACATGTCCTTCATCCCTCCTCATTACATGTCCATACCAAGACAAACGACTCCCTTTCAATTTTTCTGTAACAGGCGCAACTTTCAAACTTCCTCGAATATATTCATTCCTTACTTTATCCATTCGTGTCACTCCACACATCCATCTCAACATTCTCATCTCCGCTACATGCAATCGTTTTTCATCCACCTTTTTTACAGCCCAGCATTCTGACCCATACAGTACAACAGGTCTAATCACGGACTTATATATTTTCCCCTTTAACTTGAGGGGCATCCGTGGGTCACAAGTTGTTCCAGTGACCTGTCGCCATTTCATCCATCCTGCGTTGATCCTGTGCGTTACGTCCCTGTCTACTTCGCCATCCCCTTGGACAAGCGACCCGAGGTACCGGAAGTTGGAGCAGATCGGCATAGGCGTTCCGGCAAGGGTTATGGGCACAGGACTGGAGAGACCGCCGAAATCGCAGAACAAGTATTCTGTTTTGGTTCTGCTTAATTTCAGGCCAACGTTCTCCAGTCTTTGCCACCACACTTCCAATCTGCTCTGGACCTCTTGGCCACTCTCGGCAACCAACACAATGTCATCGGCAAACAGCATGCACCAGGGAGCCTCTTCCTGGATGTCCGACGTGAGAGCGTCCATTATCACCAGGAAGAGGTAAGGGCTAAGAGCAGACCCTTGGTGCAGACCGACAGCCACATTGAAGGTGCCGGTAGTGCCCGCTGTGGACCGGACTTGGGTACTGCATCGACTGTACATCGCACGGATCAACTGCACATACTTCCCAGGCACACCTTTCTCCTTAAGAGCCCACCACAAAACCGCTCGCGGTACCCGGTCGTATGCCTTTTGTTGTACCATATATAAGAATATTATTAGAAGTGAAGTTAAATTTCTATAGAGATAAATTATCTTACTAGATGAAGCACGATGTTGTATCGCACATTAATATTAATGAAAACCTCAAACCTGTGTCTTCAGGGATTTCTATGAAGTTCGCTGGTGTTGCTGTTGCGTTACTTAAGTTTAAGCATAAATTAACTGTGCGCAATTAGTAATAGTTAAGAAATTTCGCCAACAAAGAGATTTGTCTAAGAGCTTTTTCCTTTGTTAATTTTAACTGATGAATAATGATGACTGCCTCATTTGTGGAGTGGTGGCGACTGCTGATCATAAGATTCTGGGTTCTATTCTAAGGTTGGGTAAAGTTCTATTGGGTTTTTTTACCTGGAATATCTCAGTAGCAACCTGGATTCATGCCCGGTTGATGGCAATAGGATTGCGTATACGGGACTTAATTAACTGACAAAATGTTGGTGTTGCTCTGCCTTACCTTACAGAGATCACAGGCTTGTAGTAATGTGATATTAGTACTCGAAGCTTAATTAAGCTTACATGTAGACTATGGACTCGGGCATTTAAACTCGGTTGGTACGTGTTGTACCCGTGAGATATTACCTCAATGCGAGTAAGCCACCAATTTATGCTTGTACTGAACAAAATACAAGTAACGGTCTGTTTATATTTACAGTATTTGCAGTAAGTGTTGAAATACGGTATTGGCGTCACTGGTGTATTTAAATAAGAAGCTGTAGTTAATAAGCGATCAAACTGGGATAGAGCTAGTAAATAAACTATCACTGTGAGACACTAAACTGCTTGCTTCTGATTTAAACTCAGATAAAATTTACGTTGCGCCGCCTACGATGTTACTTATTGAGGACGGTTTATACTAGATTTCTGTAGATGAAACTATTACATGGGACTCAACAACACTGGCCAATTGTAGGTTTACTACAAAAAAAGAAAAGTATTTATTTGTCTCGCATAGGAGAAAACAAAAAAAAAACAAAATTATATAAAAGGAAACATAAGAAAAAAAGAATAAGATGTACATTACAATAACATCACAAACCAAAATACAGAGAGGATCAAACTATAAAGTATAGGTACTCCTCTGCCTAACCGTTTGAGGAATACAGGCGTAATGTCAGTTCTACCAAGATTGGAAGAAGTTGGTCATGGTCCCAGTTGCTACATAGAGTTTAATAAAAAAAAACAACTTAAAATGACTATAAGTAATGTATAATATTCATTTATGGAACGGCACTGGCCTGTTTTGTTATCAGCTTGTAACCTTTTATGTATTAAAGGGGATTGGCCATTTTAACAAGTGACTGAATGGATATATCCCACATGAATGGGCTAAATCGAATGTTCAAAAAGGTCTAGTATACATACCTAGTTATGTACATCTATCTTGTATAGTTTATAACCCGTTATGAAAGCCGATGGGTAGTAAAATGTTCACTAGTATTCAAGATTTATTTGTGAACATACTAGGTACCTATATTTATTGTTGGTGGAAGTCATTTCTAAAGGACCCAAATGACCGCATGCCTCGTTTATTCAAACAGTCCTTTCCGTTGTCTAGTCCAAACAAACCTTGATACTGTGTTACTAAGGTATTGTAAGATGTTCAGGCAGATATAGATAGATTGATTGAATTTATTACCTAGTTGTTGTTAATAAATTATTTCTGAGGTGTAAGAGAAAACCAATGAAATATCTCTATAATATATACCTTCATCGCTTACGTAATTTGTACTGGTATTTAATTAAAGGAATTATAATTGGACCGAGAAGGGTCCAATGGAAATATTAATCAAGAATTGAAATAAAACTGTCAAGTATTTTTTTCGTAATCTGAAGATATGGCCTACAAACGCACATTTTATTTCTCGCAAACAATCATTAGTTTTTTTTTTTCAAATCATGAACTGTGAAACATACATAAATAAACTCATGTCTTCTTCTTATGGGATAGAAACCACAGAATGCCACCTGCTACGATCCTTACGTCATACAATTTTGCGACGTCCATTTTCATACATCGGTCATACAATGAATGTTAAATGGGTCAAGGACGAGAAATAAATCATGGGCACAAGCAATTACTTATCTACATAATAGTAGTTGTGGAAGTTCAATAAACTTTATGCATCGTTATTAAACTGCAAATAAAATGTTGACGCGTGAATAAACAGTGCCCCAGAGACATGTATCATCGTATAATGCTAACATTACTCAATCATGTTCGAACAAACTTTTCATTCGATACTGATACCTGATACCTGATCTGATACCTTATCTAGCGCCTGCCAAAATTAATTTGCTTATCACCTGAAATTAAATATTTATGCATACTTAAGCGCGTTATTAGATACGTATATCTATTATGTACACATTGAAGTTGCAATCATAAGTAATACGCCGCGTTCAGTTAAATTTGCAGCATACGTTATTGTGGTATTAAGAACGTGGGAAAATTGACAATGATAAACACTCATTGAAGGTCTTTGATGAAGTAATGATTTAAAATGTAGCACGAATAGAAAAAGTTTTAAGAGATAAAGAAGAGTGGAAGGCCCATAGTTAAACAAGAAACAAGTGGTAAATCTAAATATCATATGAGCCTCAAATAACTGCGATTAAGAATAGACTAGATACTGTCCGGAAATGTTCAAATGTAAATTACATTTGCATCTGTTTCGTACCTACGAGTACTAGTAACGCTCGTGTAGCCGCTGTTGTATTAGCTTATATGTTACTGCTATCCTGATAATAAAGTTTTCTAATGGCAAAAACATTTTAAAATCGGTCCAGTAGTTTTTGAGATTATTCTTAACAAACATACAAACATTTCCTATTTATATTTGTGTAGGTGAAAGAAACACAAATCATTATAAGTACATTATATACACCTTTCGAACGCCAGAGCATAAAAGCACGCGCGTCCCTTTTACGCATAGCGTCTCATTTAACCTTAATTTTTGTAACATATTTGTGTCGTTAGCGTCTAAGGCATAGGCTTGCTTATCAGATATATGTAGCAAAGGCGATCAAGAGGTTAAGAAGGAGCATAAAACACAAGTTACCAAAATTAACTAGTTTTTGTTTTGCCAAATAACTAGTAAACGATCAATTCCCAATGCCATTGGTTTTCAAAGAAACTCCTTACTCTATACAGATGATCAGAATAGTGCCAAAGTCCCATTAGGCTCCGGAAGTCTAATGCCTGTCGGCACTCGCCTAATGGCAACGATTTTATGACAGGTACATGAAACTTACGAAATAAAACACGCCGTCTTAATTTATAGAATGTTGGCCTATTTATGATACTCACATCTGAGATGTGCTTATTGGTACACTTGGTTGTTTGACATCCCAAACTTAAAACATATAAAATTTAGTAACAGTAACTTTTTATTTGATTGTATAATTTGTATTTCATTATATTTGTATGCCTGTAATAGACTGATCATAGCGCACTTTTACCTAAAACATTACGAACTACTCTACCTATGTTTCACAAATAAATATTTCTGATTTCTGAAAAAAAAACAATCGAACATTATTATAAATATTCTAATATAATTGTTTAGCTTATTTCTATCACTTTTCATACGACTATAAATGAAAAGATTGGTAATACTAGTTCATAGGAATATTTTTAAACTATCAAGTAAACCCTAATTATGGTTTGGGAATCCTCGACAGTGCCAAAGTACCTACCTGGATACGAGACAGCCTGCGACCAAACTCCCGGGACTTCCCGGAACTTCGAGATTTAAGAATAAAATTTGAATTGAGTTAATTTCTGGTGAAACGTATTAATGAAAAAGTATTTTTTAGTAAAAATCAACATTCTTGAAACATAAAATGAAATCCTAATAATTTTGACTACAAACTTTATAACTTTTTTAAATTGAGTCGAAATAATTGGTACATTTAATCCTTATAATAATTGAGATTCTCTTTTAAATTAAAACTTATAATTATAGAACAAACTTAGTCATAATCACAATAACTATTATCTAGTATTTATTTAGTCATTGGTAATAATTAAAACATTGGCAATTCTTCAATCACAGATTGTTTTCGTAAAAAATAATCTAAATTTAAAACAGACTTATAAATCGGTCTTATAAATAATTAATCAAGTTATATTAAAAGTTTTTTGCTGATTTAATAAAATAGGTTTAAAAAAACAGAGCAACATCAGCTTTGTCCGTCAATCTGCTTTTGATTTTCGTAATATACCAACAGACAAGGAGAACACTCTCTCGTTTTCCACAGATGTCGGTTTAATAGTGTTTAAAGCTTTACACACCAATTCCAAACTTTCTCAAAGTTTTCCGGTTGCTTCAAACAACCGCAACTATTGTTTTATGTTCCTGTTTTTTTTCCAGAATCTCGGGTACATTGTCGGCATTCTATTTCATTTGGAAACGATTCGTCAGGCTCGTTGTGTACTTAAGAGCTAGTGGTACTAGGTTCAGAACCCATTTATTCCACATCACACATACAATTTGTCTTGAGTCTCGACCTGAAAGACTCCACATACAAAAAGTCCCGGGATTGCGAGACATGAGACGTCCCGGGACCCAATCCTAATACAGTTTTTTTACAAACTTAATAGCTTTAAACTGCTTACGAAATATAACATCATTCATAAACATTGGCTCACTAATCTTAGATATAATTTGAAAATAAGTGTATTCGCGAGTTGGCTACATGTATGTATTTTATTTATTATCGTTCATTTATTAATTAATTTAGATAAATTCACATTTTTAAATATTTCTTAATAAAAAAACATTTAAAAAAATTAAAAATAGTAGCTCACCGGTATCGGGAACAGGATCCAAGCTACCGGCGGTCAGGGCTCCAGAGAAAGGAACCTTCTAACAATACGAGTCGTGTCCAGGAGTACCGCTTTCTGTATCAAGCCCTTGATCCAGCTGCCTAACGAGAGCCTCCTCAGGTATTGGTCGAGGCTCTTAGCAATTAAGCCACTGGCAGATACGACTATCGGCACAATGATCTCTGAGTCCACATCCCACATGTCGACAACCTCGCGAGCCAAGTCAATATACTTGATTTGCTTATCTTTCTCAGCTTTCACGAGGTTCTCATCATGCGGGACTGTTATGTCAACAATCATTGCGCGCCGCTCTGATCGATCCACCGCCACTATATCAGGCTTGTTGGCAACAATAGTCCTGTCAGTGATAATGGATCGATATATATTTTATTTTATTATTATTTATTTGGGAAAACAAACGATTACACAAAATTACAGCTATAGTTTGAGTAAATGTATAACCAACGACATTTTCCACATTTTATAAAAACAATTGGTTACAAGATAAATGATAATATGTGGTGATACTTTAATACCAACAGGGGGGCGTTAACCTGACCGCGCTAGCCTATAAATCTATATCATATGGAAATTGCTGAAAATTAAAAATAATGTCCCGTGCCAAACTGTGGTGTTTGACGAAACGGTTTGACGAAGCGGCTAAGCGTTTGACTGCTGCGCTACGTGTCGCCGGCTCGATCCCCGCACGGAACAAATATTTGTATGACCTACAGGTAATTGTTCCGTGTCTAGCTGACTGTGTATGTGAGTTTAAATGTTTGTTAAAACTTCCTGGTGTTTGTCAACGTTTTTAAAAAAAGACTAACTACTCGATATAATCAATTGAGTTTTGTTTGTAGACTGGAAACATGAGGTATTTGCGGTTTATTGTATTGTCGTTACGTTGGCGTTATGCTGCATATATAATACGTACGTACATAGTATTGATTATGAAATTCACAAGACTGATAGAACATGTCCCAAGAAATAATACAACTAAGATAAGATAGCCACGAACCTGGGGGTTTAAATTGGTCACCTAAGCAGAGTTATAATAGGTTAGTAATATGAGTCACATTACTATTCGTAAAAAGTCACAAAGTGACAATTCACAATCTTAACAGCATCTGTAACCGTTTTAAGAATTTTAACGTAATAAATACTATTATTATCCTACATATTACCTATGATTCTACTAAAGCGGCTATTTTAGACCCTCTATAATCCAATTTTAAAGCACAGTTGGCGCAGTGGCCGAGCGATCGACTACTGCGCTGCGTGTCGCGGGTTCGATCCCCGCACGAAACAAATATTTGTATGACCTACAGCCTGTAGGTCTACCTGTAGGCTACAGGTAGTTGTTTCGGGTCTGGCTGTTTGTGTATGTGAATTTATATGTTTGTAAACGCACCCACGATACAGGAGAAATTCCTAGTGTGGGGCAACGTCTTTAAAAAAAAATAAAATAAACGTATTCTATCCTCCAATCAATTTCGGATCACGTAAAATACACACATCAAAAGTGTCTAGGGATCAAGCATTTTTATGCGGATTTCTTGAGATTGAGATGTGGCTTTGTAATAAATTTATGATTTTATAAATTTATATGGATCCTTTTTGGTGCATTTCATAATTTGAATCAGGAACTCTCAATCAAATTCGAGTAAAAGATGAAAATAAGCTGTCAATATTTTCCCTATAAAAACATACAACGCATTGAAGACATTATTAGTGCTACTGTTTCCCTACTACTGATTAAAACCAACGTTATTATGGAGCGGCGACGTCATTTAAGCAGGGAAGAAATGCTCAGAGCCGTGGGAATGATAGAAGCTGGTTCCCGGCAACGTACTGTAGCTTTAGTTCTGAATACAAGTCAGAGTGTTATCAGTCGACTTTGGACACGTTACCGAAGCACTGGTACCGTGGCTGAGCGCCATGGAGGACGGTATCGCTGCACCACACGGAGACAAGACCGATACATTCAAATCTTAACTCGAAGAGCTCCAACAATAACCGCCATGATGTTAGCCGTGAGGCTTCATCACTCTTCAGGGAACTTAATTAGCGACCAAACAGTCAGAAACCGCTTGCATGAAGTGAACCTTCATTCCCGAAGACCGCTACGGGTACCACCTATAGCAATGCACAATCGTAGGATTCGATATCAATGGGCTCTTGAACACAGAAATTGGGCAGAAGAACAATGGCGTTTCGTGTGCTTTTCTGATGAGTCTCGTTTTGGTATGAGACCGGATACAAGACGTATACGACACTGGAGAACCCCTGGACGCCAACAGCGATTAAAATCCTGCCAGGAAGTCCATCCTTATAGTGGTGGAACCATCATGGTATGGGCGGGTATTTGGATCGGCGGAAGAACTGAGTTGATTTGGATCAGAGGCAACCTCAACGCTCAAATTTATGCTGAGACGATTGTATCAGACGTCATCGTTCCTCTACAAGTGCAAATCGGTCCCTTATTTCAGTTAATGCATGATAATGCACGACCGCACACCGCAAGAGTTGTAAGACAGACTCTCGCCGCAGCTAACATCAATGTCCTGCCCTGGCCTGCTCAGTCGCCAGACTTGAACCCGATTGAGCATGCATGGGATATGCTACAGAGAAGAGCTCTGCCGAATATGGAGGGTATCCAGTCGCAAGAAGACCTTTTTTTGTTGTTGCAACGAACATGGGCGGCCATTCCACAGCGTGATTTGGATGACCTCTTTTTTAGTATGCCAAACCGATGTTCTTGTGTTGTTAGTGTTCGCGGTAGAAACACGGATTATTAATTGTTTAAGTTACCCAATAAAATTTTAAAGAAAACTGTTATTTCAGTCTTTTTTTCGAACTTTAATGTTAGTGGTTCAAATGTCAAAAATCCCTTTATTAGGAAAATGGCAAATTTCTTTATTAATGCAAAGGTGACTTGGTTTATCGTTACTGTGACAAACGAAAACACTTTATTTGATGAATCCTTAAAGAAAATTTTAATTAATATCAATCAGGAGAAAAGTTATTGCAAAAATATATGTTGATCCCTAGATACTTTTGATGTGTGTATGTTTTGTAAATTATGGATTTACGTAAATTATCATAATTTATTGCCATCAATGTTATTTCAGTGCTGTTCAGTTTTGCTGAAAATTTGAGATAAACATCATTATATATATGTAGATGGAGCAACAATACCGTAGGTCGTTGTTTTGTGTAGAGGTAGGTAATAGTTTACAGAAATTATCTAACACATCTTTACGCCTGTTATCCCTGGGTAAGGTAAAGGTGTGTGTGTAAAGGTTGGGAATAATTGGGCGTAAGGACGCTAAATTAAAAAGATCAAAACTCCCTTGTAACTGTTTAAAATGTTAATTTATGAACTTCTGAGGACATTTAAAAACTATGTAGATGAAAAATAGTTTTTTTCCTAATTATTTTTTAATTAGCCTATTTTGTCCCACTGCTGGGAAAACCCCTCACTCATTCCTTTCTAACTCAACTCTCTCAGTGTTTAGCCTCCTCTGGCCAATCTGGCACGAACGAGTTCAAATCTTTAGACCAGCTTTTTTTTCAAAAATATTATGTTTGTTTAATAGAAAGCATTTATTGGACATCGTTATGACTGACTGTTTATTAAAACAAACGTAAATATTTCTCTGTAATCACCCGCTAAAATAAAAAAATTCTTCGAAACTTCAAATAAATTATGTTGCAAACATGTTCAAAGGCAGACATTTCACAAGATCTATTTTGATTTTCGCTGTCGTATCATTTTCGGACTTTTTATTCCAATATTTCTTTATTGGACGCTTTACTGGCTCCTATGAAATTATTATGACGGGCATTCGACGTCTTATGGCCGATCAATGTCTGACGATTGTGGCTGGTATTATTATAGAGTCGGGCCAATGGAAATGTGAGGAAAATATCGAAACACTACTGAATGGCAATATAAAAGATGAGATTTAGCCTTCAACCAATATCAACACACTTTACAAAACTGACTTTCAAATATCTGTTCACTACTTTTTTTAAACACATCTTTTATTTCACATAGGACTATAGGGCACATTTAAAATGTCGAACAAAGGTGCACGTTTCAGGTTGTTTCCAATTGAGAAGAATCGGCAAGGAGCTCCATGGTTACTCTTTAAAAAATATTTGGTTTACAAGGTTATTACATACATATGGGAGGACGGCGTTAGTACGACAATAAGTCATTAATTACTTTACAAAAACGATTTTACATCTAGGAATCTACAAGGCCTACATGCTAGTAGTTCGGAAATAAAACGTTTATGTTTCTTCAAGATAAAGGTACTTAATTACCCCTCACAAATCCTTCACACAAACCAATAAATCCCTACAACTTATCTCAACCCCATTCGCAACATATTTTCTGTAAGCGACTGAATGTAGCAGCCCTTTCTGGGTCAACAGAATTTAATCTGCGGTTATTTCAGCTCCATTTGACCTCTACCATAATAAAAGCAGATACAGAAATTGAAGAACCAATAACATGGATATTCTTCGAAACACGCACAGACTGTATCATCCAAATTGAAGATGTTAATTTTGAATAGATAATTTTGAAGGAAATGGCGTACATACTTTTTTTTTAAACTTTGGCCCACACAAGGAATTACTCCTGTATCGTGGGTGCGTTTACAAACATTTAAACTCACATACACAAACAGCTAGACCCGGAACAATTAGTAGGCCATACAAATATTTGTTCCGTGCGGGGATCGAATCCGCGACACGCAGCATAGCAGGCGATCGCTCAGGCACTGCGCCAATCGTGTCGTCACTGTATGAATAATTTCCGCAGGATCGCGGAAAAATTTGCCCATTGGCACGTCAGTCGCTAAACTGTCTGCCGACGATTATAAATACGCTCCGTTAAACTGATAGGTACGAAGATAGAACATAGTTGATTCACTGTCTATCTTTCGTTAAACCATGAAGTAAACAAATAGAGTGAAAAAATAGTAATAACTTTAGCCGTACACACAGCCAAGGTTCATCTTTATATACAACAAATACCTATAAATAAACCTCTTGTATGTGCAAATTTACATGCTTTCAGAACAGCAAGAATACAAATTTTTGTTTACATGATCAATATGTTTTGTATAAGGTAACAAAGCGCAAGCATGCATGGCTTTATTTCGTCGGACATTTTGACGTTTTGGTACTTCATACATAATTCACCCTTATTTGCGTATTCAAGCACTTTATTCTCTTTGTCAAACAAGAATTCCATTTAGTAAAGTAGTTGCAAGTAATAGATACTGTGTGCTTGCAAAATAAAGTGAAGCCAATAGGTATGCCGAGTGTGCCAATTGACATACCAAAAACCTTTGTTTTATAAAAATATAATATTAGGTTGTGAATTTTTAACAAAGTATCTATAGTTTTTACTAAAGATTGGACAAACTACCCCAAAACTGACGTATAGGACTGGGCTACGTCTACGTCTGTCATATACCTTACGAACTGTGGGCCAAAACCAACAGTCCAAAACTGACAAGTCTTTTTAGTTTGAAGCACAACCTCTACATCGCCACCGGTAGAATTAGGAGTGTCTTCGTATTGGCTAGTCTTTTCACCTGGACGTTGAGAGTTGACCCCTTATACACAAATAGCTTACAGTACAGGGTTCTCAGGAAAAAATAAATAACTTTGTTTTTTATATGTCATAAAAAACAAAGTTATTTAATAAAATAGCATTTTTTTTAAGTCATAAAAAAACTTACTTTAAATCAAGTCTCTACTTAAAAACAGAACAGGTCAAACATGTCCTATACTAAATAGACACCTCGCATGGACTGTTTTTGTCATTCGCTCCCGTCCAGGCGCTTCATTTACCTTCATCACTAACTTGTCAAACTTGAAAACTCCATTAAATATTATTTACCTACGTAATTTTTTGATTTGATAACTTCAGGCAATTGAGTTATGTAGAAACAGAACCAGAATAGATATTGGTTTTTTATGTTTTTTAACTGAAAGGCCAAAGGCGGTAGGGATGGCCCCCTATTACTAATATTAAGCATACGATACCGTCTGAATGTATGTATGGCTGGTACCACAACATCTCTGTGACTCTTTCAATCGTTTGACACTGACAGCTGTCATGCGTCATAGGATAGGATACCTAGTTGTCATAGGATACGTAGTAGTGAAGTCATTCAAACGTTCTAAAATGTTTGCATCCAGCCGCACTGCGCGCTCCTTTGATTCAGGCTAGGCGACTATCAAAGGCGCCAAGCGCGCTGTTCGGCCGGTTGTGGAACCTAGCTGTGTGTGTGTATGGGTAGCTAGATACTCATAATTCATTTTCATATAGTCACTAGCTTTTCCCCGCGGCTTCGCTCGCGTTAAATTCGGTATTACACAGTACCTGCTACCTGCAGTTTTTGCCCTTGCGCCTTATTAATTTGTATAGCAACGCTAAATTTTCCCTTTTTTCCCTCGTTCTCCCTCATATCCCACTTTTACAAAATTAGCCTATGTCCGTCTCCTGGTTCCCAACTATCTCTGTACCAAAATTCATCAAAATCGGTTTAGCCATTAAAGCGTGAAGAGGTCACACAAAAACAAACTCACTTTCGCTTTTATAATGTTAGTAAGGATTATCCTTATTGCACACACAAATAAAAGCAAGCAATGCAATGCAAGCTTAACCCAGAATTGAGTTTTCTACAGCTATTTCTTTGCGATTGCGAGATCTGCAAAAGAGGATACAGCTATGAGCAAAATCGGTACATTAAAACTTATATTAACTGATTTCATATACGAAACTTTACTACTAACTATTGACACACAACACATTCAAAATTATAAACGTAATACATACAATACATTATTTATAGATGAACATACATATTCAATCTTATAAACATACATATTTATTATATGGACAGGAAATGTTCTCTTATTCATTCATTTACTCTTAATTAATTCATTCCCTTTCTTTAATTCGTTTAGTACCACACAATTGGAAGTGAGATTGGTGATTTCTAACATACTTTTTTGCAACACTCATGCAAGTTTCGCAGAGGAAAGTCAGGCAAGTGCCTCCAGTTGTAACTGCGTCCCTGAAGCTATATTGTCATTTTCTACTCTCTCTGAACAATATTTCTCATATTGGTTCTATGAAACTTCTACCTTGAACCTTATTCATTTAAATTATTACATTTGAGAAAACAAACAGCAGTATACCTGCTATTAGTGTAGTCTTAACATTAAACTTAACAAAAATACTGAACACTTTCCACAGATTACTATGATGTTATAAAATAAAAACAAACTGTTAGCTAACGGCAAAAAAAAGTTTATGAAAGAGGGAAAAAACATACGTGATGTATGATGCAGGTCCAGTCTACTAAAAATATATTTATTATGTAAAACCTATAGGGCCTACTACTCTCTATATTTATTTTGGTTCGAAATAAACAAAAGGTATGCCTACAGACAACATGTGTCGATAAATGAACATACCGTAACCTCATTGAAGGTTTTATGTTCAGCAACTTTGAAAAACACGCTTTATCAAAATATTGTTTCGAACATTCTGATAAGCTCGTACTATAACATGTATCACATATTCGGTTACTCACATAATGTTTAAATTTCGATCACTACGTTATCTTTTACGTCATATCAAATTAGGCAACGTTTGAGTGCTTGAAAAGTTTGTGTTTTATATAAAACGACAGTTTTACTGAAGTATATTCTTTTCACATGAGTGGACCAAAATTGTTTGAATACTGAAGTAAGTAACCCAACGGTTAGAACTATATTTCTACATTCAAGATATGTAAATTAGATTCACCAAATCCTGTTTTGTACAGAAATTTCGTCGAGAAGATTTATTCCTGCTCAGATACAAATTCTCTGAATCCAAGTAAATAGTTTTGCTTTCAATCTTCAGCAGCTTGAAAACTTTGTGAAGAAAAAAGGACTTAGGTATAGATAGAAGTGATATGAGGATCACTAAATCACATAATATCAGGACAACTAAATATATATGACCCATGTTTTCTTAAGGTCAATAAACCGGTCAACGCACAGGAAATGTCCCTGAAGGAAGTAAAAGTAATAGAGCGATAACGCCCAAACATTTGTACAAACGAATAGGACAAATGAACTGGATTGGCAATTTTTAGAACATCTTCTCTTTGTCCCATATGAATTGCCGATCTTGCTTTATCTGTGGGTATCCCAGAACATATTTAATTGGGATTAAGATCCTGAATTGTTTGTATGTATGTAAAAATATTGCTGAAAATGGTCTTCTAACGAACAAACGATAAAGGAGGAAATTAGCATAATCGCCAAGAGTTTTAAAAGCGATATATATTTTTATATCCATTAACAAGTTTCTCCTTGTTTAAGCATCATCCATGCTCCTAAACGAAATTAATTTGCCAGAAGGGTAATTTTAGAGCAAAAAATTATAATTGCTTTACGAAAGTCAAAACTTTATTCGGAATCCCGAACTTTGGTGGTTTCCAAAGATTTTCTATTTCTATTATATTTTTTTGGAGCAAAGTAGAAAAATAATTAAAACATAATTCAGTTTAATATAAATGTAAAAATGCTCAGAAACACAAGATCTAACCGAATATAGCACTTGCTAACATGGCACGACAGTCCAAAAATATATAAAACTTGGATAACGTTCGTTATGTAATGTAAAAGAGGGGTTTAGTTGCTCTCAGAGCATGTGCATATCCCTTTATTAACATCCCTTTGAGTACGCTATACGCTAACGAAACGATCTTTTTTGAGCCCGTCGCTGCGTTACCAGTGAAGCAATTTGGGTGAACGACGTACAAACAAAATATGTTCAATCTTCTGAACAAGCCATTATTACACCGCTTGAGAACTGCAATTACGAAGAAGATTCTTTTAGTTTAATAAAAAGAAATTGCATTCGTATCTAGGTGAACTCGGAGGTAAAAGTTGAAGTGAGCTAGTTTTATTAACTCATTTATTGAAGAGGGTTGAGAGAGGGGAAGTAGGTACCTACTACCTCAATCAATGTTCCATTCCGCGTAGTCAATTTTACGATAGCGTAGTTACTAGTTTTAATTATACTGCCGACGCTGTCAGACTATTTCAGTCTGTTAGAGCTATTGTACATAAGTTCTAGTTTATTGAAGTTTCAGACTATTTTAAATTACTTTGTAATTGTGAATTGTTTACCGTACCTAACACCTACATTTCAGACTTTGTATAAGTAGCCCACTCAGCATCTTGTGGCAATGTTTCTTATGTAATAATACATACCATCCTTCTATATATAGTTTACTAGCTTTTGCCCGCTGCTTCGCTCGCGTTAAATTCGGGGTAAGACGTTACCCCTTTCCTGATTTGCAGGTATTTTTCGTTGGCAACATAGACTGTGTACCGATTGTTAGCTTCCTACCTGAAAACTATAGATAGTTCCATATAAAATTTCACCCCCTCTTTAAAGGGGTTGGGGGCAAATTACCAAAAAAAAATGATGCACATGCATGCAGTGACAAATAGTCCGCATACCAATTTTTAGCTTTCTACCTTTCAATGTTTGTGGAATGCTCTATACAAACTTCGACCCCCCATTTTAATGAAGTGGGGGGTTTAGGAAGAGAGAAAAAGAAGCCGATGTCACTCTCCATCCCTTCAACTATCTCCACTTAAAAAAATATGACAATTCGTCGCTCCGTTTTGCCGTGAAAGACGGACAAACAAACAAACACACACATACACTTTCCCATATAGTATGGATTTCATTGACCTTATGAAAATAAAAGTAATTTTCGGCAAAATTGCCTTTCTGAACGTGAGCAGCTTATAAAGCTTGTACTTACTCATGGTAAAGGCAAATAATTAAATCGCTAATGTAATTAATTCGAACGGTACCCGAGAGTTTTATTTTTACTTTAATTGTAAATTAGGTGGAGACTAGCTGCTTAAGATTATGTATAATGAGACTGAACGGGATAAACAAATCTAAACGACATTCAGGAGCTGGCAATTTCAATCTCTAATAGTATCAATATTTCAAAGCAATTACGACATTAGACTGCTCTCAAATGATTATGTAGAGAGGTTGATTGCGTTCAATTTGTGTGGTGTAATTCGTCCTAAATGAAACGCGTTCATTTGATTATGCGACACTTCGGGCACACACACTTTGTGTTGTAAAATAAACACATTGTCGTAATTTTCATGAGAAGAAGAAGTTATAATTTTTCATAGGAAAAAATCAATTGTTATACATTATGTCATTATAAAAAAAAAAACAATATTCACAATCTATGCCTTTACAGGAGCCAGTACGATTAGATGAATTGAATAAATACTCTAACATCCTCCCCATAATCGAAAACGGCTACACATTAACTACCACAACTGTACATAGACAGGTACACATATATATTTCAACCTGACTGTACTTTTGACAAAGACATAAAATGTATAAAATAAAAGAAGGAGAATAAAAATATTTAAAATAGTAATCAAAAAATGAATCATATTAAACCTATATCAGACACACAACGTTGGTGGTTGCATCGACCTAACCCTTTGGTCAGAACATCCGCCAACATTTTTTCCGTAGGCAAATACGATAACACTATTTTATTATTCTCAACCAGTTCTCTAATAAAATGGTAACGGACGTCGATATGTTTCGTCCTACTGTGATGTACAGGATTTTGTGCTAACTTTTGAGCACTTTGGTTGTCGTTAAAAATAGTAACAGACGAACACTCACCTGTAATCTCACATATAAGGCGCTGTAAATACACAGCCTCTTTAGATGCGCTGGACAACGCCATGTACTCAGCCTCTGTGGACGACAGTGCAACTGTGGGTTGTTTCTTACACTCCCACGACACCGGTGCATTCGCCAGTTTGAATACATAACCAGTATATGATCTCCTGTCATGGGCGTTGGCCCAGTCAGCATCGACAAAACCACGTAGAGACTCTCCAGTCCTTTTAAATGTAAGACCGTAGTCTAACGTACCTTTTAGATATTGCAGGACACGTTTCGCAGCGGTCCAATGCGCCTGCATGGGGTTCTTATTGAATTGACTAAGGAAACTTACGGCAAACAAAATATCGGGCCTTGTATTGATAGCTAAAAACATTAGGCACCCGATCAAGTTTTGATAAGGGACATTGACAGCTGGTTTAACCTGAGAACGCAGGTCAACACTAATGTCCATAGGAGTTGAAACAGTTTTGCACTCAGCCATATAAAATCGGTGTAACGTCTCTAATATGTAACGTTTTTGGTTAATTTTTATATCGTTGGTTTCCTTCTCTTTAACGATATGCAGACCGAGGCAATAACTTAGTTCGCCTAGATCCTTAACACCGAAGAAATTCTTTAAGCCATTTTTTAATAAATTTAGTTCGATTTTATTATTATAAAATATAACCAAATCGTCTACGTAAATCGCTAAAATAGCGATGTTATTATTAGTAGGATTCTTTTTAATATAAACGCAGGGCTCAGACTCTAATCTGTTATAGCCTAAATCACGTAGCACCTCATCTATGCGTTTATTCCAGGCTCTGGCAGCCTGTTTGAGACCATAAAGCGACTTATGTAGTTTAAACACCTTGGTCTCCTCCCCTTCAGTTACGAACCCTTGAGGTTGTGCCATAAAAACATCCTCCTCTAGTTTTCCGTGAAGGAAAGCTGTATCTATATCTAAATGATGCATTTTCAAATTATGTTCAATGGCTAGCGCAATCAAAACCCTTAACGACGAGTAACGAACTACCGGCGAGAACGTTTCCTCGTAATCGATTCCGTAACTTTGACGAAAACCTTTTGCAACTAAACGTGCTTTGTACTTGCTAACTTTACCTTCAAAATCACGTTTTAACTTAAACACCCATTTACATGGTATGACTTTCTGTCCTGTGTTTTCTACTAAGGTCCAGGTATTGTTAATAATCAAGGAATTATATTCGTCTTCCATTGCAGCAATCCACATGTCCTTGTCAGGACGTAAAAGAGCATCAGAATAAGAATAAGGTTCATCGTTTAACTCACCACTCTGCATCGCCGAACAGCAACAGACAGAACAGTAACTTACAGGTTTTCTTTCCCTTAACCTGTACCTCTTATTGGGTTCTACAGGCACCTCTTCTTCCTCAACACGTACTGTTGGAGTTGTAGGAAGAGGATGGGCAACAGGTAAGGGTAATACCGCAGCAGCAGTGCTTGTACTCGGTACAGGATCAACTGAGCTTTGCACCTGTAAATTATTATTGTCAGAAGAAAGAATAATACTATGACAATCTGATTCGTCACCTATCTTGTTGTTTGTGAAACAATCCTCTAAAAATACTACATCCCGCCCTTTTATACTTTTTCTTATATTGGAGGGATCACGAAACCTAAATGATTTGTTGTCGTCGCAATACCCAACGAATATGTACTGTTTTGCTTTCGCATCTAGCTTTTGGCGATTGCAAGACGAGACATGAACGTATGTACGACAACCAAATATTCTTAGGTGCGAGATATTTGGTTTTCTATTGTACCATATCTCATAAGGAGTACAATTTTGTAATGCTCTATGTGGACATCTGTTTTTCAAATAAGTAGCAGTACGTACCGCTTCTTCCCAGAAGGACTTTGGTAAGCTACTATCTTTTAACATACACCGAGCCTTCTCTACTAAAGATCGGTTCGTCCTTTCAGCAACCCCGTTGGATTGTGGACAATACGGGACAGTAGTCTGGTGCTTTATTCCTTTCGAAGCCAAATACGCCTCGAATTCAGCATTAACATACTCACCGCCGTTATCAGTACGCAAGTTTTTTTATCTTTTGCGAAGTTTCCCTCTCTACAAAAGCTTCAAACTCTAAAAACTTTTTCTTAACATCCGCTTTAGAACGTATAAAATAAGAAAAAATCATCCTAGAAAAATCGTCAACAAAAATAACTAAATACCTATTTGACTCTAAAGACATTACGTCAAAAGGTCCACACACATCAGAATGTAAAACTTCTAACATTCTGGTTGCTTTCTTGTATTCAATAGCTTTGAAGGGTTTTCTACTCTGTTTACCTTCAATACAGGCTATACAAGGGTTTTTATCTAAAGACGAATACTCCATACCTTTAGCTTTTCCATGACGTAGGTGTTCCAAAGCGACGCGGCACAGATGACCAAGTCTTCGATGCCATAGACTCGAAGAAGCGTTCTCTTTAGAAACCATAGCACGCTCTGGATAAATTGGTATCTGGTCCAGTTTGTACAACCCACCAACGTTGCGTGTAGCATGACCTACTATTTTGCCAA
Organism: Ochropleura plecta; assembly: GCA_905475445.1. Taxonomy (NCBI): domain Eukaryota; kingdom Metazoa; phylum Arthropoda; class Insecta; order Lepidoptera; family Noctuidae; genus Ochropleura; species Ochropleura plecta. The sequence continues at coordinate 9,437,615 of FR997731.1, read as the reverse complement.
CTACCTTTACATCGTCGTGTTTGTACATAGAACAACCATTTTTATCAAAGACAATAGTAATACCCTTTTCAACAGCCTTATTTACAGAAATTAAATTCGTACTTAATTCAGGAACATAAAGAACTTCTTTTATACTACTTAAAGTTAACTTACTGTCCTTACTAAGCAGCAATTCACCAACACCAGCTGAGTTTACCTCTCTATTATTGGCAAGAGTTATGGAAGACGTGGACGAAGGTCTGAAATTGCTGAGCCACTCTTTAGAACACGTCATGTGTGACGAAGCTCCAGAGTCCACATACCAATCAGTTGGACTTAAACCGCCTCCTACGCCCAAACAAAGAAGTGTAGTCTCCTCACTAGTCTTCTTGGTTTTTCCCATATTTTCTTGTTTTTCTTTCATATAAGATGGACAGTCTGGTCGTTTGTGTCCAGGTTTCTTGCAATAGTAGCAAATAATCTTTCTTGGTACTGCTTTATGTGGTTTCATCATTCTATTATTCGAAACACAGACCAATTCCTTAGATTCACGCTTTGCGCTTTCGTTAAGTAATTTCTGTTTAACTAACTCGGAAGTTACCTGTATATTTGAATTTTCCAGAGCCATTACTAGGGGATCAAATTCTGATGGTAGCCCTCCTAGTAAAATTGCTCCTATAGACATATCGTCGATAACACGCCCTATATCCGCTAAATCCTGAGCAGTGCTCATCACGGCATTGATATAGTCTTCAATTGAACCAAAATCAAGTAACTGGTATCTATACAACTTCCGCTCTAATGTCAACTTTCTTCCCATACCTTTGTCTTCATATGCGTTCGCTAGTGCGTCCCACACGTCCTTAGCTGTAGTACAGGACCGTATGTGGGTGATCGCTCCACCATCCACAGTAAGACACATCTTCGTATAAGCCTTGAAATCCCTGTTTTTCCTCGCGGCTAAAGGTGTACTGTCTTCCTGTACGTATCCTACAATTGAAGTCCATAAGTCTTCGTGTAAGAGGTAAATACGCATCTTGAATTTCCATTGTGCATAACCATCTTTGCCACATAATGGTCTGATGGTTGTCAGCGAGACTCCAGAACTGGAAGGCATAGCATGCATAGCATTGCTATCTCCCACCGACATCATGTAAAAATATTTCTTGTACTATTTAAAAAAAATATTAATACACCACAATAAAATCAATCACAACAACTGTTTACTTTCTATTTAACGCTCTCTGGGTGTCTGGGCCCATAACCATTTGTTGTAAAATAAACACATTGTCGTAATTTTCATGAGAAGAAGAAGTTATAATTTTTCATAGGAAAAAATCAATTGTTATACATTATGTCATTATAAAAAAAAAAAACAATATTCACAATCTATGCCTTTACAGGAGCCAGTACGATTAGATGAATTGAATAAATACTCTAACACTTTGGATGTAGAATTGTTGATGATACGTGAGCTCACGACTCAAAACATTCTATTTTCAGAGGCACAGAGAGCAATTTAGTTTTCTTGTTCTGCATCCGCGCTGCAATAGCTCTTATCAGGTTGGTTGCTATTTATTTTTCTAACAGAAAGTAAAACATCATTCTTTATTTGCAACTACTACTTATTTATTGCTCTTATATTTAAAAATATCATAAAACATAACTTTGTAAATTTTCATTAAAAAATTGATCAAAAACCTGATCTCTCTACTACGGATCGCACACCGTAGTATAGAGATCAGGTAAAAATGGTTTTGTGTAGGTTGATGAGCCGTCGTGTGTACCTACACATTCTTCTTTGTATATAAAAAAAAACATTTACGTACCATAAGCATAAGTAAAAACGTAACCTTATCCATTTTTAATAAAAAATAACATGTAATTTCATTCCCATTCGTCTAAAAATAATATTTTATTATCATTTGGAGATCAAAAGCAGAAGTCTACAAATGGATTACCATCCCTTGAGCATCTAATATCCCAATAAACAGTAATTTCAATGTAATGTTACGTTGAGGATGTTGTATAGAAGGTTAAATCGATTGAGTGAAGTGTTCAACGTTCCTGAATGCTATGCGGTTGTCGTGAAGCCAAGCCACAGCCTGCGGCGTCACAAATGCAATTATCTCAGCACTTTGTCTTAGGCGCGTCTGTAAGTGTCTATTAGGAGGAGAATTGAAATGAATGCGAGACTCCCAATAATGTTGGTTGAGGAATAAACAAATAACTTTATATAGGTAGTACTGTAGATGTGATTTTGAAGAAATCTCTCCGCCGCCGCACAACGTGGAAACGCCGCCAGTCTTTTGAGGTTGTTTTTTGTTGCCGCTATTATTTAGTTTATTTATAAGTTAATTTCTCTAAGAACAGAATCATAATGAATTTAGATTAACGAAATTAAGATTTTTTTAAGTTATAATTACATAATTATTGAAAATAATATGATGCACAATAATAATAATATGATAAACAATTTGCTTTCGAAATAAATATCGGAAATCTGGAACTTCAGAACACTTGCGAACAACTAACTGCAAAACATTATTAACCGACGAAGACAAAAAGGCGGAGGTTCTTGGTTCGATATGTATATTTTTTTGAGTTAAACAATTTAACTGAGTTCGAGGTTACGTTGGTGTGTAGGCGTATAATTCAAACGTATAACGCAATATGCATTTTCTTTAAAATCCTTCGGGTACTGATCAAAAGTATGGTACGCAATTGGGGTGCTGAAGTTCCGCTGTCTTACTATGTGAATAAGGGCTGAATATTTCACAAACACAATGGGATTAATCAAGCGAATCATAAGTAAACAAAAAAATCCTAGTTTTTTTTTCGACATATTACTAAAGTTTCCAGATTGAAACTGTGTTTTGAATTCAAATGAAGTATTCCAAACTCATTCATCCTTTCTATGTGATCACAATCCTGGGTAAACCATCTGTAACTGAAATGCTTCTCTAAACTTGATAGCAACTTTTATGAACCTTTATTTTTGTAAGTGAAGCTCTTAAAATACACGACATATTTCTACATCCATGAGAAGTGAACTAAACGACAAGAAATAATTGGCCCGCAGTTTTTACTTAACGCATTTGTGATCCTCACTAATATTATAAAAGCGAAAGTGAGTTTGTTTGTTTGTTTGTTACCTCTTCACGCTTTAATGGCTAAACCGATTTTGATGAATTTTGGTACAGAGATAGTTGGGAACCAGGAGACGGACATAGGCTAATTATTTTTTTTTAAGTGGGAAGTGAGGGAGAAAGAGGGAAGAAAAGGTAAAACTTAGCGTTGCTATTACAAATCAATAAAGCGCAAGGGGAACTGTGTTACCCCGAATTTAACGCGAGCGAAGCCGCGGGCAAAAGCTAGTAATATTATAAAAGCGAAAGTGAGTTTGTTTGTTTTTTGTTTGTTACCTCTTCACGCTTTAATGGCTAAACTGATTTTGATGAATTTTGGTACAGAGATAGTTGGGAATCAGGAGACGGTCATAGGCTAATTTTTATTTTAAAAAGTGGGATATGAGGGAGAACGAGGGAAGAAAAGGGAAAATTTATCGTTGCTATTACAAATCAATAAGGCGCAAGAGCAAAAACTGCAGGTAGCAGGTACTGTGTTATACCGAATTTAACGCGAGCGAAGCCGCGGGCAAAAGCTAGTTTAATATAAAAAGGAGCTTGTAAATAAATAATAAGATAATAGTTGCTCAGGTCTGTGAATAGGTGACCTGTTCCATACCGAGTTTACTCCTTGTCTCGGAAAGCACGTTAATCTGTGGGTCCTGGCTCTCATTTGTAGATCTTTGACAGCCCTTACAAATACTGGCATAAAAGTCTGACAACCAGTCTTACCAATTGGTTTCGTATTACCCAGTACTAACTGGGTTGTGGAAACAGATAGACAGTCGCACCATGTAAAGTACTGGAATTCAGCTGCATCCAAGTAGATGATGATGATGATGAATCTCTCATAAAACATATTGCTCCCAAGCTCTTTATTTCACAGAGGTACCTCAGTTCTCGTTGTTGATTAGAAAAAGAGCCAGAATTTATGGCTGTATGGAAACAAAAAGCTATTCACAGAACATTGTAGGTACAAGCAAACAGTAATAAACATTGAGAGAGAATCATAATTCAAGATTTTTTTTGCACGTTCCGCGTCCAACGTTTAATGTGCTTCTATTCCAAAGTTACTCAAGGAAATTGAATGTCAACAAACGATAACTTTGTTCGAGTGCTTCTATTGTGGTCAAAGGAATATTCTTTCTCAGTTAAAGAAAATATTTCCAGACACTTTCTGCTTCATTTTCCGTACATTTGATTCTAATCCTACAAAATTGAATCATCCTTTTTATACCTGCGTAACTGAGGTCGGGATATTTTGAAGTTAACTTAATTACTTTAATAATCTTGTTTCACGTGTAGGGGTGCCCCTAATATAGAGCTAATTATTAACACGTTTGTTCTAAAAACAGAATACATCTGCTGTAACTTGTTTTTGGTTCCTAGAAATCTGTACTCTAATTGAAATACTCTACATATCTAATTATGTATTGATGTTTGTATTTATGTTGTGCGATTATAAACAAAATCCTCAAGCCGGAAGATTTAAAAAATAAAAAATCTGGTCGATGTAACTTTAATTTCCGGCTTCCTTTAAAACATTTAGCTTTTGAATTTCCTCGGAGTATTTTCCGTATATTTATTTTAAAGTTGGAACACAAGACCTGACCTCTAATAAAAGTTTTATGCGCGAGCGTGATTTTTATACGTCGTGTGATTTAAATAGGTTGTCCACCTCGTAAACCTTTTTGGTAAAGTGCAGTATTTGTTTTATATTTGCCTTTGTATTCCTATTGTGATTCAAGATTAGAAACAGGCCGTGAAGCTTAACATCTCAATGTTCGTTCGCTAATGGTTTGAGCTAATATTGCCATTGCTAAGTGCTCAGTTATTGCCTGCTCACAAAATATGTGCATGTAATTATAACTATGTCGAATTACCATCTTAGTTTTACTTAATGAAGTTTACACGTGTGGATCAGCTAGAATACTAAGAACGGTTACTACTACTACTAGGTTTAAATGTAAAACCATGATTGAAATTACATCATTTATGAGAAACAAACGAACGTTATATAACGTAGCTTTTCAACTTTTTCAAGGAATTATTAAAATGGGAGCGACATTGGTAGCAGTGAATTAATTTTATTCAAACTTTTATGAAATTTTTGATGTTCAACTGTTGCAAGCATTCATGTTTGAATAGTGGAGCATTCTTCCATAGTGTGAGTACCTACTTATTACCCTAATATGAAATGATTCATTTTCATAGGTAGGCTTAGGCACACAAAATCCTGTTTTCACTAACGGTAGGCGAAATTTAAACAAATTCTAAAATGGAAGCGCCCTGGATTGAAATTCTACTAGTCCAATCGTGTTACATTAATTTAGGTGTCTGTTAGTGTTCGCGGAACAGGGCAAATCTCAGTACCCACCCCCCTCTTTAGAGTATGACGTAATAGATGTGAATTGGAACCCGAGAGCTCAGCATTTAGGTTTTACTCCCTGAACACAAAGTATAAAGTAGAAAAGAGTGGGTGCGGTAGGAGGGCAGAGTATTTTTAGATACCTTAAGGCGAGGATTGAACTTTTTTTAAACAAATATAAGGAAGAACACTGTGCCGAATTATTTTATTAAATTTGAAAATTTGGCCTTGAGATGTGTGAAAATAAAAACACAATACAAATTAATTGGTTCCATGAAAATAAAAAATAAACAAATGTGACACTAACTCACAATTTCAGACGTGTATTTTTATGAAATTATGAATCGGAATAGTATTTGAAAGTTACGCAAAATAATAAAGCTTGTTTTTTTTTAAAAGGCTTTGTGAAAAAAATACTTTATAATAAGTACATTTTTTAAAAATACAAACTGTTATTTCGGCCCTGCGAAGTCGACATACACACGACCAATCGACCAATGAGCGCTGAGTAAAAACGTCGCGGTAAAAGAGGGACTTATACATTATATTTCTCAGCTTCAATCAACGTTAATGTAATGCATGATGTGCTTACCTGTAAGAAATTGGTACACTAGTCTATAAGTTTATTCGATGTATTTTCTAACCTGGTACATGTGTATTCAATTGTTGGTGAGCCAAATAAATAAATTATCAACAGCATAAAAAAAATACTAAAGTAAAATTCACATAAGTAAAACAAGAATAAATCAGCAGAATAGTGAACAAGAACATCGTATATTTTCAATAAACGACCTTCTAAGATCAACATATTACTTCCTAATCTAAAATTCAATTGGGAATGTTCCAGGATAACATTTGTGGGAACATTATCACTTACGAATCAATAGAGGATTCGGCTTGGCTTGATCACTTACCTTTTTTTATCGTGTCGACAGCAATGTAGCTGTCTCTTGTTATCATTGACGTTTTAAAATGCATATAAAATAAATTAATCCGGCCAAGTGTGAGTCGGACTCGCAAACACAGCCAGCAATACAATATTTTTTTTAGTGCTTATTTAAATTTAAATTTAACCGCAAAACTAAATGTATTGTGCACCTACAAAGATACGGCTGGAGTTTGATGAAAAAGTTCAAAAACTAAATATGAAACCCTGTTCAAACCAGTTTGCGTTGGAGGTGTTTTATGCGTACTGCAAACCCATTTTTTTCTGAATTTTCTTCCTCTTACATTATAAATTAGAGGAAGGGCAAATAATTTTTACGAATTTGGAAGCAAATATCTCATCAACAATTTCCTTAAGAAAAAAATCATCTATGAAACCAGGATATCAATTTTAAGACTTATTAATCTCCACACGGATACTTCACACGGTAACATACATTTATTTAATATATTTTTCAATTAATATATTTTCATTTAATATATTTTTCAATACACTTCCGCGAAAACTGACTCTTATTGCACTACAATTAGGTTCATCATGGAGTGTTTTTCAAACACGTGCTTTTTTCTCATTTAGCACAACAAGGGCTTTCATTTTTTCTGTATCATCACGGATAACAATAAACAATTGCTGAAATCACTAAAGCCGGCAGTATATTTTTTAGAGCAGGGATGTGCTTGTTTTTTAGGCCTTCATATTTAAAAATGTGTTTGTCAATAGAATATCACAAATAAACATTTCATTTATATTAAATAAAATAATTTCCTTTTAACAACAAATTGATATTTATTTGAGTTCTAAATTCAAAAGTTATTTGAATTTCTTATTTTTAATACAAGGCTGTTTAGGTATGTCATGCCTTTGTTTCTCCTTAAGTATGACAAGACAAAGTGCGGGAAAAATCAAATCAAATCATAGTTTCATATTGATTAATGACAAAAATACTTTTTTATTATGTTATTTAATTTCTCCGAAGTTTAATTCCTGGCGACTACTGGCGAGAGCGTTATAGAGCCGAGAACAGCAGTGACTAATTTCCCTTTTACAGATAAATTAAATAACACAACAAAAAGTATTTTTGCCATTATTCGCTATGAAACCATCATTTAATTAGTTTTTTTTTCCGCACATTTTCTTCTCAGGCTGAAGTAAAAGCAAAAGTATGACACTGCTAAACAGCCTATTACTATTTTTTTTTAAACTAAATCGTTATTTTTTATTTTCTCTATGACATTGCTTTTTGCCAAATTTCATAATTCAATTTCAACGGGAACTACCTTAATTTGATTCCCTTTCCGATTGTACGGGAAACGCGACATAAACGGCCATCTTATTTTCACCTTAACGCGTTCTTGAGATAAAGGATCTTGATAGATACACAGATAGGTGGACAACAATGTGATCAATTCAAATTCAATTCAAATTCATTTAATCACTTATAAATAGAGTAAATTACATTCGGTGTTTTTATAATGTTACATAGTCGTCTTAAGTTCTATTTAGCCTATTGTAGGGCATGTGATGTTGATGATCCTATAACGGTTCCGTTTTTTTTCCTTTTGAGGTACAAAACCCTAAAAAGGTTTGTTTCTTCATTTTATTAATTAGGTGAATCGACCAGACTTTAGTAGCGATTTGGTATCGTCATTGGTGTCTATTAATTCCTGTAATATGGAATCAATAAAAAATATTGAGTCTTTTCCAAGACCGTCGTCGTGGTTTCGGTAATACATAAATGTAACTTTTTATACTACGGTAATATATGGATACTAGCTGGCGCCCACGACATCGCCCGCGTAATATCTAAAAAAAAGTATCCTATGTGTTATTCCAGACCATAATCTACCTCTGTGCCAAATCTCATCAAGATCCGTTCAGCCGTTTTGACGTGAAAGAGTAAGAAACATACATGCATCCTCACAAACATTCGCATTTATAATATTAGTAGGAGTAGTAGGATAGGATTAATAATAATAATAGGATTTACTAGTTTAATGTACAAATTTTCTAAAATTTGTGACCGCACTAGGATAAGTAATTAAAAACGTTATGGACACTCGTAAAGATCTTTGATACCCATCTTAAAATGCCAACCATTATGACGTCATTCATATAATGTAATTAGGCCGTAACACAGAACAGGAATTTCTTATTTTCGGTGTATAAAGGTTTCCAATGTTTGAAAATAAATCTAATCCCAAGTGACGGTGTCGTAGCCTCTGATTGATTTGATTTTCTTTGTAGTATTTTCTTTTTTCTTCTAGAGTATTTTACTCGAAATGAAACATCTGAACATAAAATCCTTACTCATATTATAAAAGCGAAAGTGAGTTTGTTTGTTACGTCTTAACGCCTAAATGGCTAACCCTTGATGAATTTTGGTACAGAGATAGTTGGGACCCTGGAGACGGAAATAGGCTATTTTTTAATTAAAAAATAGTGGGAAATGAGGGAGAAAGAGGGGAGAAAAGGGAAAACTTAGCTTTGCTATAACAACCAATAAGGCGCAAGGGCAAAAACTACTGGTAGCAGGTACCTACATATCAGGAAAAGGAAACTGTGTTACCCTAAATTTAACGCGAGCGAAGCCGCGGGCAAAAGCTAGTGAATTATAAATGAAAAATAAATATATATAGTGAACAGATTAAAATATGATGGATTTGGCACTGGATGCCTATCTTAAACTCACATAGTTATTGATTCTCAAAAGGAGCAAATGAATTTTAATTCCTTAGGATCGCATGAAATTATAACAATAATGAAAATTCCCTTAAGTGAAGCGTCTCATACCAGCTTAAAGAGAAAAATCAATCCTAACTTTATTCAAGTTAAGAATGAAATACAATAAAGCAAGATTTACAGTTGCAATCTCTTTCATAAGCGCATCTTTAAGACTTTGTTATTAAAGTATGCACTTTGTAAGTCAGTTGTTTATCAATGTTGTCTGACGGGCTTAGTTTCATATTTATTTTAAGTGTAGGTTGTGCTCATAAAGTAATCAAACTATATGCTGAAATAATACTGAGCACTATTGAGCATTTAATGAATTCCTGTACTTATCAGTAAAAAAAGTTCTTTAGTAATCACAAGCAGAATCAAGACTCATTGAACATGTAATCCCACGCAATGTTTCAAGTGTAGACAGAAATAGATATATTTCGAATTTCGTTGGAAATTCCATGTTAGTTCAAGCCCACCTTTAACGTTATTATCCACTTGCTTCGTTAAGTTAAATATAGCTTACATTGAGCCGGTTTAGAGACAACGGTTTAGGTACCTTTACCTATATTCAAATAAGGAGCTCGGGGGCAAATGGTAACAGTCGCTCGAACCGAGAGCGTGGACCACGAACGCGCCTCAATGACATATGTCATTATATGTCATGTCATTGAGTTGCGTTACACCTGTGACTTGGTTGTTGGTGGCTGTCAAATCAGGTAGTAGCGCGAAATTCTGACAAGTAGTCTTACCAAAGGGTATCGTGCAAGGTCAGATAGGCAGTCGCTCCATGTAAAGTACTCAGCAGCCGGTTAGACTGGAAACCGACGCCAACATAGTTGAGAAAACGCTGTGCAGACGATGATGATGATACTTAGATATGGTGGCGTTCCGAATTGAATTCAAGTTTCCGTAGTAAATACCTAAGTGCTTCTACTCGTGTGGGTAGCTCTATCGAATGCTATGTCAGACAAAACGTGTTCAGTACCTTGGGTCATGTATATGGACATAGTTATTTTATTGTACAGCCATTAATATGTCTACCAAAGATGTATTTGTTGCATAAGAAAAACCAAAGTAGAGGGACGTAAGTTCACTTCCCAAATCGTGTGATGTGTTTTTGGGTTATTCTAACATGAATTTCTCAGTAGCAGCCACAAATCATCAAATAACTTTTCCCGCTCTGGGCGAGGGGGAAGGAAGTGTCAGACTTTTACTGACTAAAACCCATCCATGTTCATGTTCTTTGGACCGTTGTGTCCACGGTATCTCTTTCAAACAACCCGCAACCCCGGCTGGCAGTAACCCTGGCGAGCCCCTCTGTTTTGCTGACATCTCTATGAGACGCGCGTGGGACACGTCTGCACCGTCGACACGGCACTAACTTAAGTCATATTGTTACTAACACACTAGACCCTTCTGTAGTCTGCTAAATAAATAAATAATAAGTTACTATGGCTCGAGAATATTATTATTATTTATTTACATCATTCTTTATGTTAAATTATGTAAAGAACCAACATATTATATCAAATATATTCCAACCATTACAAAAAAGAACAACGACGGGTAATGAATGTTATGTAATTGAAGTGGAAACATGAGAATTTAACGTCCGTTTTATCTTTTATTTTCATTTTGTCGAGTTATCCTGACTATAACGAGTGACGCCTAGTTAGCGTCGTGTAAAGATAATTGGGTACACTTTGTATGTTTTAAGTTGTGTCATCTCACAATTTCGTAACATAATGTGTTAAGCTTTAGTACTTTGAATTGTAGATACATTTTAAGCAGTAATTACAAGTCACAATAATAGAAAAAAAATATCAATAATTTGATTTCTAAACTAATGATTGTCCCTTTCTCCACTTTTCTCGATCAAATATTAATCATAAGTATTAAAAAAAAAACTCACCCTGCTCAATGGTTGATAATAATCTAGTCTATGAAAATATAATCAAAACTTTTACCAGATACAGTACAATACATATATGTAGTTGTATCTGGAAACAGCACTCGAAGCAATCAATAGTTTATAAATTAGTTTCTACAATCGCTCTCGATTCGTTCGCATGCCAGCAACTTGCACAAAAGTATGCTAGCAACATTAAAGCATTACGCCATAACAATTTATGGTTGATCTATGGCCCACATGGCTTTTCAGACCACTATGTGCAGGTACCAATCTGTTTTATTTTCAATACTCCACCTCATTTGTCATGGATTTTCTTGCCCATTCCTCTCTAGAAGAACCCTTTGGAATGGGCAACTAAGGGTTCCGTACCCAATAGGAAAAACGGGACCCTCCCATTTCTGTCACCAACCGTGATAATGGACATTTTAGATTGTGTATTTCTGCTGCCGCTATAACTACAAAATTGAGTGGGAAGGGCAGGGGGCTCCCATACAACTGATATGTATTTTTTGTCGTTTTTAAAAATAACGGTACGGAACCCTTTGGTGCGATTCAGAAGTGCCCGCAATGGTCTAATTGAAATAAATGCCTCTAAATTTGAATTTAGATTCAGTCCAGTATGCAGTGATCAGTATATGTGGACAATTCAGCCACACTAGATGTTGCTTCTTCTACATCAATCAATACAACAATTCTTTTACAAACCACCATATGGTAGCAATCTCCTTTCTTTTGATATTATTTAGACGAGTAAGCTGCGATGCGGACAAGTGGACAGTTCTGTCAAAATAAGATCCTTTGATTCTATGACTGTAACACTTTTGTTCGTCCCCTTACCTATCGATAGTACGGTTTATCTTGGGAGCAATAGATAGCCATCTATTGCTCCCAAGATAAACGTACGTTAATTGTGAAAAGAAGCTAGGAATGTGTGAAAACTAACACAATGAGCTTGTTGATGAGGGTTCTTCAGAAAGTTCAGGTGCGTAGTGTGCGTGTATGACCAGATGTAAGAACGTAGACCAGGTAAGGGGAGTATGTAAGGATCGTAGCAGGTGGCGTTCTATAGTCTCTGCCTACCATCATGGGTAAGAAACACTTTTCACAATGGGGAACTATTTGTTAAAAAGTACTTACCAATATTAATACCTAATAATTAAGGTAAGTTTGGTAATCTAGTACAAACCATCCCCTATAAGTAACATCATAGGCGTCGCAACGTAAATTTTATCTGAGTTTAAATCAGAAGCAAGAAGTTTAGTGTCTCACAGTGATAGTTTATTTACTAGCTCTATCCCAGTTTGATCGCTTAATAATTACAGCTTCGTATTTAAATACACCAGTGACGCCAATACCGTATATCAACACTTACTGCAAATACTGTACATATACACAGGCCGTAACTTGTATTTTGTTCAGCACTAGCATAAATTGGTGGCTTGCCCGCATAGAGGTAATATCTCACGGGTACAACACATAACAACCGAGTTTAAATACCCGAGGCCATGGTCTGCATGTAAGCTTAATTAAGCTACAAGTACTAATCCTTACTAATATAATAAAAGCGAAAGTGAGTTTGTTTGTTTGTTATGTTTTCACGCCTAAATGGCCCAGCCGATTTTGATGAATTTTGGTACAGACATAGTTGGGACCCTGGAGCCGGACATTGGCTAAAAAAAAGTGATAAAAGGGGGAGAAAGAGGGAAGAAAATGGGAGAGAAAAATATTTTTTTCGATCATCACGCGGGTTAAAGTTAGCGTTTGCCCAAAGTAACTATGCCACGCGGACGAATCGCGGGTGGAAGCTAGTAGAATATACTTTCTTTACTTACACTAAAATTGTACACACAGTCTTTGTACTTCTTGAACTTGTACAAAGTGCAAAACGGAATCGCCTCGTTGAACCAACAACGTAGTGTCAGTCGCATGCAATGGATTGTTTTTCTTTTTTAACCTTTTGAACGACATTGTCACATACATGTGACAAGCAGCGCGTGCCTTGGAGGCCAACGACACAAATATGTAACAAAATTTAGGCTAAAATGTAACAAAAAAAGTGGCCTGGCGTGAAGGGCACGATTTAAAAGTCTACAAAAAAAAGGTTTCTTGACTGTTTTAATTTGCATCCCTTTTTTAATCCCTTTAAAGTTTTAACAAGGGGTACAATATTTTCCTTCTTTAGGCAAAGCTGATAATTTAAGAAAAAACATACTTTCCAACCGCCAAAGGTAAAAGTGTTTTTTTAGTATCAATTACTTTCTAAACTCCGCAAGGCTAAAAATTTTTTTTAAATGTTTAAGTTTTAGTTTTTTTTAAAAATCAAAATTACCGTAATCCCTATTTGTCTCTGCTACTTTTAAATCGATAATAGAACAATAATAAATTAATAGTAAGAAATTATAATCAGTGCATTTATTTCATAAACAAAACGTATAGGTAATGGCAGGGTAACAAAACGTATATTTTTGACACCTAAAGGTGTGTTTTAGAATTGAATTACTTTTCACAGCAATCGATAAAAACCCAAGTAGGTGGTATATCTTTTTTTAGAACTCCGATTTTAATCAGAACCTTAAAGGTTTCAGAAGCCAAGTTGGTTGTTCATTAAATGGAAATCACGAAGTTTTTAATCCCTATTGTTGCCTTTACTGTTAATTTCGAGGTTTTTCACAATCGATTAATTGCCAAAGAGATAAAAGGGCACGGCGTACGTTGCTAGGTACACAAATTACGTTGATATTTCATTTTTACATAAAACGAGTAATAATATGTACGTGTTTAAAGGTAACTTTTATCTCGGTGTGTATAAAGACGAAAAGTGAATCCAAGTAGAACTTAGTTACTAAGTTTCTTGAATGAAATATCCTCGTTTCGATTAACTTTTATGTAAAGGACAAAACTCAAAGAAAATACAAGAGATGAAATGAGCCTTGGGCATATAAAAAACACTCTCACTTAATCTTTGTAAAATTTGGAGCGTGTTTCAATGAAACACAGAGACTATTAATGCTACTAAAAGTGAAGTAGTGGATTTTAAAGCACGCAATAATATGCCCACAAATGTACCACCAGTGACGTTACAAGGAGCACCACTAAAAGTCTTCACTCAGTTTAGATACCTCGGTCATGTGGTCACGGATTCTCTCACAGATGTCCAGGATAAAGATAGGGAGCGCAGGGCGTTGGCAGCCCGATGCAATATGCTTGCCCGCAGGTTTGCGCGGTGCTCTGGTCAGGTAAAACTGATGCTCTTCAGAGCCTACTGTCAGTCGTTTTACACGTGCAGCTTGTGGGTTAGGTATACGCAGAAGGCTTACAACGCTCTGCGCGTGCAGTATAACAATGCGCTGAGGATGTTGGTGGGGCTGCCTCGGTTTTGCAGCGCTTCGGGCATGTTTGCGGACGCGCGGATAGATGACTTTCATGCCATAATGCGCAAACGATGTGCATCGATGTTGCGGCGATTCAGGGGTAGCCCTAACAGCATTTTAGCTACACTGGCGGACAAGGTCGACGGACCATTTATCAGGCTCTGGGCTGGCAGACATGTGCGTGCTCATGTTCATGCAGCCAATTAATGTGTTTTGTTTGTTTTTAATTTTTTGATTTAACTAACATAGGCTAAGTTGATACTAACACTATATGGATCGTTTGGTCTGAAATAAAGATTTTGATTTGATTTAATATAAATAAAATAAGTTACTATTTATTCACTTGTTTAGTACGAGTCTGTTACAACATTAGGTATAGGAAATAAACCCAAACTCCGATCCGGAAATCTAAAAGTTTGATTGCTGAATCTATATATTATTATTTCCCATCAAAATGAAACACTTTTCCTATCCATTGTTTACTATCGAAATAATACCAACAAACTTGGTAGATAGGTGTTTTTAGATAATTATTCTAAAATACTATTGAAAGGATGATGATTAAAGGTCATCGTTTATCGAAAAAATTGTTGGTTGTAGGTTTAAGGCAATTAATGTTGATTTCCTTGAATGAACACCACCTAGACCACCGTTAGCAGAAACGTTCAACTCAAAGTCAGTCTTTACAAATGACAACCTATTACGTTTTTAGAGAATATACGTAAATTGAACTTCATGTTTGGGCTGATTCTAGAAATTCTAGTTTTCAGTTTTCTAAATATAATAGATTTTTGAAAACGCGGTAAGTACCAGCGAGACAATTAGTTGTTGTCGTTTAATACACGTCTCATGGATGTAGAAATACGTCGTGTATTTTAAAAGCTTGACTTCCAAAAATATTTTACTTATTAATTCGTTTATTGACTAGGGTGTCGTTGATGCGATTCCTGAATCAGGTAAAGTACTAAATGGTTTTTTCATCAGTTATTTCTCACTAGTAACCAGTCAAGAATATTATATGGGACTCAAACATAATGCGAAATGTGGGTGTATTATTAGGAACACCTCTGCTTAAAACTTCGGTTATTAAAGGCATGATGATGTGTCCCAATTAGTTAATTGCCAATCTTAAATAACTACAACCGATCAAGTAGGAAACATTGTAGAAATACCCGAAATCCGGATTATTGCCGGTATGTATTATTAAATCATTACATAACGCAAAACAGTTACGACGATATCAGAGCAATTGAAATATCAAATTCTCTCCTTAATCAAAAACGAGATATCAAGTCCAAATGCTTATAGCTATAAGATATAAAAAGATACTGTCCCAATTTTCGTCGTCATTTCATTAAGAACTGAAATAATATGAAGTCAATCCGAATTTCAATAATACGCGGCTTATACAATATAAGGAATGTACAAAGACCATTAATGAAGCTTTTAGCGTACAGTATTCCTATTTTTATAATATAACAATATAGTCTTTCTGACCGTTTTCGGTCATGGCGGCCAATTTCAGCGGAGATTAGCCATCGGCGCGACAGATATTAGGAGATATTACAATGCACAAGTGTGGCACAGGTGCACTTTCTATTCCCTTACTGTTTCCTCTCTTTTATTGTGCACCAATTGTACTATTTTTTAACCTGTTATTGGAGAGCGGGGCCTCCTTGCACAGGTATATCTTTTGCTTAAAAGGAGGTCCCAATGTAATATTTACTGTAAAAGTTGTACAAGTTTCTGCAATAAACCCTTTCTTTTTACTATTTTATTACTGTCACAGTTTAATAGGACGACAATCCGACACGATTAAGTGAGAGATCAGATATAATATAAGCAATAAGCATAATATTACAAGCTGCGCCCCGCGGTTTCATTCGCCTGGTGATAGAATATACAATTTATCTTTATAAATTGTAGCGTATGTGTTATTTTGATGTATAAGCTATATTATTGTAAAGATTTATAAAAATCTATTCAGTAGTTTTTGCGTGAAATAATAACAAATATCCATACATCCATACAAACTTTCACGTTTAAAATATAGGATGTAAACCCAAACAAACAAACAAAAGATTCGAATCTGTGGATAGACTGACGAGTGTATTCCTAACAAACGCTGAAATATTAATGAAAACAACGCTTCAATCTACATATCATCGCAGCTCAATATACAGTAGTACGAAATTTGATTGGGAGACGATGTTTGCTTGTTTACAATACCACCCAAAGTTGCCAGCGGCTGTCAACTTGAATTTTGTTGTTTTGCGGAAAGCCCTGATTTTGTACCGGACTAAATGAATAACGGAAACAGAAACAACAAGGGAGCATGTTATGTTTCTTGTACAGTCGGCAAAAGAGGTAAGTAACCAGGCTCGTCAAATCCATGAATATTTTTGAATAACGTTAAATTTATATCTGACGGGGCTGGTTACTGTATTCTCTTTTGCTGACTGTACATAAGAAAGTTAAAAATACATACACACACACACTCGCTCACTCACACAATCATTCACATCAATATAACATCACGCCTGTAATCCCTGAAGAGTTTAAGCAGATGTGTTCCTAATAGTACACTCACATTTTCACCAGATGTTTAAGTCCCATGTATCCCATGTAATGTCCCATGTATGGGGCGATCTTATTGCCATCAGCCGCGCACAAATCCGTGGCTAAGTAATTCCTGAAGGAAAACCCCTATAACACTTTGCCAGATTCGGGAATCGAACCCTTTAGACTAGACCAACGAGGCCGTCTGTTGTCTTACTCATTTGGAACTTTTGTTTATCACTCACTCAATTCATCTATCGGCTACTTAAGAAAGAGTTACGATCCCTTAACTATTAGATAGAGATAAATATTCTGAACTTCTAACTAAACCAATAAAACGTTTAAGGTGTTTCAAACTTTAGGCACGGTAAAGCAAAAAGGCACTCGTATTTTGTAGTAAACATATATGTATGTGTCACCAAAGTTTTAGATCTATTTCACGAAAGTTTTAGGTACCTTTGGGACAAAGTATTTTAATATAGCTCGAATAAAAATATTGGAAATACATAAACTAAAATTGGGATACCAGCATAAGATGAGAGAACAGACATAAATCCCAAAAAATAGTAAAACTAGTTATTTGTAGTAATCAACAAAAAGGTTATCTAAAAAACAAACACTTCCGGCGCGGCTACTATTTATTTAGCCACGAGCTCCTCAAACACGAGCGCCTTCGATATTAAATTAAAATTTGAAATTACTGTTACCTTATGATTATACATATTATTTACATACAGATATTAATCACCTATATCCAGAGCTGCCCTGATGGAATATGCAATTTTTTTTTAAATATAATAATTTTTTTAAAGTATATTTTATTAAATCCCTCTCAAAACAGAGGTTAGCCGTGTCAGAAAAATGTAAAAAAATATGTTTAAAAAGAAAAAACCTATTAATAATATTTTTTTTTTTTTTAATTTTCATAAATAGCTTATTATTTTCGTACTGACACATGCTTCCTCTGTTTGAGAGGGATTTCGGCTTAATCCATAACGTGGACGCAATGCGGGTAACAGAACCAGCTAACCAACCTACTTATATTATATATGATACAGAAGAAATGTATACCTATTACAGAATAAATCAACTAAGTTTTTAATGCCAAAATGGCATTATGACGCTGATTTTCAGCTGCTGTTCCCGATTGCGGTACGCTCAAAAACTCCAACACATAATTTAAAGTTAATCATATAAAATATATCTTGCGGTGTCTGTTCAGCCAGACCCGGAACAACTATCTGTAGGCCATACATTTTTTTTTCCGGGCGATGATCGAACCCGCAACTCGCAGTGCAGCAGTCGATTGCTCAGCCGATTGCAAATATAAAGTTTAGTTTGTTTAGTAACATATGGTTTTTTTTGGTTTGCAAATTATCTCTACATATAAGCTCGACCGCTGAGGAAAACTATCGGGTAAATACATAAAATATACATATATATTCTGTTTGTATGTCACAAACACAATATATATATTTATATTTTCATGTACATTACTTGGGCTAACTAATCCAAGTAAGTGCGCGAAACAAGCACTTTGCGCAGAAATAGAAATTTTCATCATGTCTATATGTTCTTTCAAAAGCAAAACAAACATAAATCAATTTTTTCTCTCATTTGCGCGTTTTAAAGTTTTTCTTCTGCGATTTCTACATCAAGTGAACGCTTCAGCTGAACAGTGAGCAATAATGACGTCATCAAGCCACTGACCCATTTATTTTACTATTGTGATCATAAAACACAGGAAAGTGATAGATATCCTTCAGCTAGCTATTTATTGGATGCCCTTATCTTGAAGAGCAGCTATGTATCTTTCTCTTAATATTACTAATATCCTGCTCTCTTCATGACAACATTTATTATTTCCTATGAAGAAAAAATGTTTTTCTTTTCTGTTTATCTAATAAACTAGGTTTTCTTCGAGAATAGTTTTTGCTTTTAACCCGAAATTTATATTTCTGTAGCCGATCTTTTATGATGATACAATGTTATCGTTGTTTAAAAAAATAAAATTAAGGAAAATATGCTTTGATATCTACTAAAGAATACTTACAAGACTGGTTATAAAAGGTTTTTGTACGACAAACAATATGAGTTATTGTCTGACTTACAATAACTTTTTATAAAATAAAATAACATTTTTCTTACTTTTTACAAAAAATCGAAACCTTATAAAAAGCATTGTGTTATGATTCCATAAAATGTTTCTTCAAAGCTTTCTCACTTTTTATCCGTCGCAGTAATCCTTATCCTTACTAATATTATAAAAGCGAAAGTGAGTTTGTTTGTTTGTTTGTTTGTTTGTTTGTTTGTTTGTTTGTTACCTCTTCACGCTTTAATGGCTAAACCGATTTTGATGAATTTTGGTACAGAGATAGTTGGGAACCAGGAGACGGACATAGGCTAATTTTTATTTAAAAAAAGTGGGATGTGAGGGAGAACGAGGGATGAAAAGGGAAAACTTAGCGTTGCTATTACAAATCAATCAGGCGCAAGAGCAAAAACTGCAGGTCTGCTTGGTGTGTTATACCGAATTTAACGCGAGCGAAGCCGCGGGCGAAAGCTAGTCCCCTATAAAAGTGCTATATTGTTGGCAATACCGACAATTTTTTAGCACCTTGTTTTATGCCCAGCGCTGGGCAAAGGTTAGGTCCGGCGATTACTTCGGCGCCCACTGTTAGAAATGAAATGTGACAATACTTGTTCACGTCTAGAAGTTTTATGTGTAAGATATGGCCTAACCGTTACCTTAGGTTTACTCTCGATAAACAGGTTTTAAAACTCTGATTCTTCTGTTATTTAAAAATTTAAAACCTGGTTTGTAAGGTAAGACTATAGATAATATCAGAAAGAAGTTTGTTTTATTTTTTTTAAATTTTATGGGTGAGAGTTTGGTTTGAAAGCACTATTTCATTCTCTTACGATACGATACCGACACAATAACACTCGTAAATCTACGGATCTTATACAATTCCTAAGTATTAATTTGCAATTTGAGCTCCAATTTCCAATTATAGCGCCTTGGACATTTTGTTCTAATGGAAAACGTGTGGCTACCTAAGGGCTGAGAAGTGCCACCTGTTTTATATAAAAACAGTGTTCCTATATGTATATTTTTATTTTCATTTTAAATGTTTCACCGTTCTTGTATTGAGGAGGCAATAACTAAAGATTTTCTCATATCATTTCACTGTGTGATCCTGGCTTTATCTACGATCGTGCGGCCACCATTTATAGTGTCATCATTGTCCCCATAAAAACAAGCAGAGGAATAAAACTCTGAGGAAGTTTTATTACTTATAATAAGTAAGTTATTTCTACGGTGAAGATTAAATGGAAGGAAAAGTTCGTGACTCGGTTTTTTAACGTTTAAGTGGGACCGATCAGAATAAACACAACTCGAACGGTTTTTCTTTCTGAGGCTGTTGTTTTAATAACCATTTAATATTTTGTTGTAATAGCAGAACATGATAAATGTATCGTAATATTAGTCGATACGTCAAATAAAAACTACTAGTAGGTAATTTATCCAGATTGTAGCCTAAAAGCTTGATAGTACAATTACTTATTTACGTACATTTTGTATAATCTTTACTGCAACCATAACTCATTACTAACTAGGTATTAATATCGTTATATTTAGTTCGAATTTGTAGGGATTCCATTACCGATATACAGTGTAATTGGAGTTTAAGTTATAAATATAGGTATATATAATTAATATTAGCTTCTAGAATACCTATAGAACAACAATATAACTATGTCGCCTCTATAATTAGTTTGTTCTGAATAGAAATAAGGTCATATTGTATTGTTATAAAATCTATTAATTATGGCGTAAGCTGCGGAGAAGCTTTGCAAGTAGGTACTGTGTTAGATCTACATCTACGTAATTGAAAGCGCTTATAATACTTTCAAGATTATATTTTAAATCATATTTTACCGACACATGTCACACACAGAATGAAAAAACAACGCTCAGCCACTTTATTCTTTTAAAATCTGTATTTAAAACTTTGAGTATTCTAATGTACATATTTGCAAACCAGCCTGTACTGTCACAGGTTTGATCAATGTTATCAGACCTTTACAGAACCTGCTATTTTTAAGGTAGTAGGTACAGCAACTACTACCGTGGTTGATGTGTAAAAACAGGAATGAATAATTTACTTCCCAGTCTACCACTAAAAAGAAAATTTGATTCAAAGGAATGCAGAATAAATCAATTTCAGTAAATTGGATTTGCATTCCAATTCAATGAAAACTTTTTACAGTCTTCAGAGTCTGTTGAAGGTACGTAGCTATGGACCTCTATAATGTATTCATAATATAAAAATAATGTTATAATTTTAGTTAATTGATATTAAAGACATGTTTAAAATTATTTAACTAAATTGCATTGTTTTAATTTTACTCTGCCCTACAGGGCCTGTTCTAAGATCTGAATGTAAGGTACATTCTTAGCTTGCAGTCCAATAAGAACTTCACATAT
Organism: Ochropleura plecta; assembly: GCA_905475445.1. Lineage (NCBI taxonomy): Eukaryota > Metazoa > Arthropoda > Insecta > Lepidoptera > Noctuidae > Ochropleura > Ochropleura plecta. The sequence continues at coordinate 9,416,139 of FR997731.1, read as the reverse complement.
TTTGAAATCCAAAAAAAAGAAGTACCTAAGTTTAATAGTGGTGATAAGCGAATCAGGGCGCCGCTTAATGATAGGCGATGTTACCATTCTATATGACTAGAACCCTGTTAAAGCTGAAACAACTAAAATATCTCAACTTGGCACACGAAGATATCGACATGTGGAATGTGAGCTCGGGTATCATTACGCCGATAGTTGTTACGGCTTGATGGCCAAGAGCCTCGACGACCATCTATCGAAATTCTTAGGCAGTTGGATCAAGGGCATGATTAAGAAGGCAAGCTACTCGATACGGCCCACATTGTAAAAATGTTGCTGTCTCTGGAGCCCTGACCACCGGTAGCTTGGACCCTGCTCCCGATACCGGCGGACCACTATTTTATAATTTCATTTTTTTTTAATGAAATATATAAATATTCCATGATAAGTGAATAAAGAAAATATAAATAATATACCTAACTGAATTTATCGCAAAATAACAACAATATGTACCATAAACGGTAAGCATTCAGATCCACCAAATTTATATGAAACTAATCATGCAGAAAGAGATATCTTCGGTATTTGTGTCTTAAGAAAAATAACGCATTTTCCCAATACGATTTGCAGCGCTTATCCTTCTTTGATCTTATGTGGGTGATAATGCTGTTTTATGTGAGAACGAATACTTTGAAGAGAAATGTAAGCTTTATGGAATAACAACGTTTGTATAACCCACGCGAGTAGACCGTCGCCAGAGGATGAGTACTTAGGTTCCTACTTACCTTTGAGACAGTCTTCGTTTTCTATTTTTGAGCTGGGTCATTCAGATGTAGATACTTAGCTAGTAGCTTTCAAATTTTTCGTTCAGACAAGTAGGTTATATAAAACTTTGCATTTACGGAGCAATTTAATGCACACAGCTTTGGCTTTTTTTGTTGTTTAGATATATTTTTTCTTTTTATTCTCTCTTTCATTCATTACACAATAAGCTGTTTTTTTTTAATTTTACCACACACTTGGAATTTCTCCTGTATCGTGGGTGCGTTTAGAAACATTTAAACTCACATACACAAACAGCCAGACCCGGAACAACTATCTGTAGGACATACAAATATTTGTTCCGTGCGGGGATCGAACCCGCGTCACGCAGCGCAGCAGTCTAACGCTCAGTCATTGCGCTAACCGTGTCGTCAAAAATGTGTGTGTTCTCTGTCTATATTCCTTCATAACTCACTCCGCACTAAGTTAACACTAGGCTTATACCTAGTTCCTCAAGGGGGAGGCAGTAGTGCCAAATAAGAAATTGTAAACAGCCTGTACCGTCCCCACTGCTGGACCTCAGACCTCTCTATGAGAGGGAGTGGCCAAATAATCAACTATGTGGGCCATTGCGGGTTGGTGAATATAACATATATTTGTCGTATATCCATAACTTTAATTAGTTAACTAGTATTACAGAAGTTTGTATATTATATCAATATCATTATCTTGTCCTTCATTCGGCGCAGCATGCAGTTTTTTTTTCTTCCATACTTCTCTATTGGTTTAACAGCAGTTCATAAAATTCATATGAAAAATTTTTAATTTTATACAGAAATCTCTTGTCACATGAAGCTGGGTGAATCTTTCTAGCAGTGCGGACTCTACTCTAATACATCATCCTTTGGATACAAATTTGAGAATTTGATAAGTCTCACGTATGAGTAATGGGACGGTAAAGGATTGCCAGGTCATACATAAAGTTTGCACTACAGACCCACCGCGATCATTTTTCATTTTCTAGTGCGACACGGAATATTTGTCAAAGGATTTTGCGTTCGAGAACCGATAAAACGTTTTCCCTCATTCTTGCTCCGTATTCACTGTCCAACATCCAATCGTAAATCAATATTGGTCTCAGAAAGATTCTTTTTAATGGAAGTTTTGTATAAAAAAGAAGTTTTGATTACAGAATTCGCTACGTTTATACCGCTCAGTTGTGCCCTTGAGGTCTAGCGTTAGCAAGTACCTACGTCTGTTATAGCTTTAGTTAAAACCTTTGACATCTTAAGCTCAACAAACTTCTAAACTGTTGAAAGACTCAGCTTTAAGTCAGTTCAAGACTGGCTTGTCTTAAATAAACTTGGTAACAAAAATACGAATTCTAAATGGAACCTAAATTATTGTAAATTTAACGAGTGTCGTAGTTGTAAGTCGTCTAGACGTGGTAATTAACGTGTAAACATAAAATTAGCATTTATTTAAAAAAATAGTCTTTAGAGTGATGAAATAATAAATAAACACTAAAAATAATAACAATTCCTACCCACCTATCACATACGTACGAATAAAAAAAAACACAAAAGTTACGCCGATACACATGTTTTAAAATAGTTTGATCTACGTATAATTGCGTTGGACACGCTTTTATCTAGGAGAGCCAGCAGCCTTTCTTTCAGAAAACGTATAGTGCCGTTCCATTTTAAACGATTGAATTTCCTATTGTTTCAGATGAGGGCTCGGTGAGCTGTGAGAATGAGTCGAAATTCGGAGAATCGGAACTTGGCCGAAAATGGAGAACTCAGAATATTACTCGTAGTGACCGTTATCATCGGTTTGCTTCTTATGTTCTCCCTGCTTATGTGCTATGCATGTGTCCTCAAACGACTCTGCTGCGGTACGCCGAGAGAACGAGCGAAGAATGTGGGCTGTGCCAGGAGAACAGAGAGCTACCCGATGGGTGACGTCACTCTACTCTCGCAGCCGACGGAGAGCGAACGCGTCTAGCTATCAAAATAATGTGACCCCAGAACAACATCTATACCAAAGTAATTCAATTAGAATGTGGGCCATATAAAATAATTCATCACGTTTATTTACCATCAACCATGTTGAGTAATTGCCCTCGTATATAATCCCGATAATAAGGGTAATTTCCTTATTTGCTAACGTTATTCTTAGTTTTGGCACATAAATAGTCAGTGGTTTAAGGTACCTATAGATCAATAACAACTAATTTATACTACATTTCATGAAAGACTGATTTAGGTATCTACTCTGTTGCGTGGTTTTATCAGACGATCATCAAATTGTTTATTATTTAGCAGTTTATTACTTCTATTTATATATATACCTACACGTGTAAGTGGGATTTGCTATGTTTGTAAGTAAGGTAAAATCAACGATAAAAGTGGCTCTATTCCTATTTCTTTTATCAGTCTATAAGCTTAATCTGTATTGATACCGAAGGGGCTTGCATAAACAGAAACATATTTTCCGGTCCCGATTTGTCAAGGCTACTTAAGGCCGGAAAAGCTTGGTAGGATTATGTTTTATGGTCTCTTACACACCTGTTTATTTTATGTCTTAGTACATAAATAAAGTATGGAACTATTTTACCAATCTGTTACAGCTTATCCGTAGCTACTGAGAATCTATTTATAGCATAGGTACTTTAAGCAAGCTCCTTCTTGAGTTATAATAATAAATAAAAAATACCTAGCCCCACACTAAGAATTTAAGCTCACATACATACCTACACAAAGAGCCAGTCTCGAAACAACTACGTATAGGCCATATAAATATTTGTTCCGTGCGGGGATCAATCCCGCGTACTGCAGCGTCGCAGCCTAATAGCCACTGCGCCTAAATGTGTCGTCAACTCAAGCTGAACTTTTCTGACTTCTAATGACTACTCATGTGACAATATACCTACTTCCTAATATGTATTGCCTAATTTTAGTACCTTTTATTTTTGTACCTACCTATTCATTTTCAAGAGCAGTTTTGTAGGTACATACTTAAATATCAATGTAAACATGGGGTAAGTGTAACTTATGTAAATTTAGCATTGTGCAGTATAGTTTCTGTTTTAAATGTGTAATCATATAGAAGCAGTAGATACTGCTTACCCAAACTTCCCTATTTTAAAGGGTTTCCTACATTTTTGTTTAATTATACCGTTTTCAAATGGTACCTTAAAAAGGCCACAAATAAATCCCAAAACAAAATATAGCAATACTTTGATAAAAATACTTTTTTAAAATCAAAATATTTTTGTTGAGATAGCATTTTTTAAATTTTCAGAATAACCATTACCATTTGAAAAACGTATAATTTTAAACTAACTCTTTTCGTAGGGAGCCCCATATTTGTAAACTTAAGTTACGTAGGTATTAATAGACAATAGTGTAGACATTTACCGACTTTTGATATAATGTGGTTGAAAAGTGTTGAAAAGTGGAACAATAACGAATAAACTATTACCCACTCACTGTAGCAGCGTGTTTTATTGTAGTTATAACATCACGACTGTAATCCCCTAAGGGACAGACAGAACTGTACCTGATAGTACAACCGGAGTTATCCAGTAATATTTAAGCCGCATATAATAGGGGACGAGCCTATTGCCATCAAGAAGACACAAATCCAGACTCCGGGGCTGCTTCTGTGAAATTGTTGATGGGAACACTAAATAACACACACACACATTCTATTTTTGTACTAAATGTGTGGTAAAGTTTATGGGTTCCAAAGTCAGTCATCACATGATCATAATGAGTAAGTTTATAGTTAATCACCAAACCATATCCTACTAAAATTATAAATGCGAATGTTTGTGAGGATGGATGGATGGATGTATGAAAGTATGGATGTTTGTTGCTCTTTCACGTGAAAGCGGCTGAACGATACGTCTGGATTAACACATAAGTAGGATACTTTTTTTCGATATCACGCGGGCGAAGCCACGGGCTCCAGCTAGTCTACTACAAACTTACTCAATCTCAATCAAGAAAACCATGTGCGACCCTAAAAAATAATGGTAAAATTTCGATACTTGCCGAAGAAATCTTAATCTCATTCAATAAATTCCCACAAAAATAGTTTGTAAATGAATTATATAATGTAGGTACCTATTGCAAATTTAGTTCCTGAAACTTTGCCTTTATCAATTTATAACTTGACCAACAACTAGATAGGGGAAGTCGCAAGTTCTTCACCGAAAAGTTTGTATTCGGATATTAATTCGGAATTAGGTAAATTTGTCAACAGAAATGTCAAGAAAAAACATTCATGAATGATATAAACTGATCTTATATAAAATATATAATACTAGCTTTTGCCCGCGGCTTCGCTTGCGTCAAATTCGGGGTAACACGGTTTGCCTTGCGCCTTATTGATTTGTAATAGCAACGCTAACTTTTCCATTTTCTTCCCTCTTTCTAAAAAAAAGTGGGATGTGAGGGACATCCCACTTTTTTTTAAATAGCCTGTGTCCGCCTCCTGGTTTCGAACTATCTCTGTACCAAAATTCATCAAAATCGGTGTAGCCATTAAAGCGTGAAGAGGTAACAAACAAACAAACTCACTTTCGCTTTTATAATACATATTAGTAAGGATTACCATATAAGAAACATGCGTGACCTTATTTACAAGTCTTTTAAACCGACCGCTACGAGGAAACCTACGGGGCCTTATAATGCTACGTCAGCTACGCTTCAATCTGCTACGAACAACGTAGTTATATTTCGTCATATGTACCTACGACTACGCGCAACGCGACCCCTGTCTACGACAGCTCTTAGTTATTATGTTATTTTGTACATACAATCAAAGGACATTACGGAAGTCAGAGTCAGGAAAACTATTATTTGGGTTTTTCATTAGGAATTTATCAGTAGCATCACAAAGTTTGAAAGAGCTCACGATTAAATAATAACAGACGCTCGAGACGTTATTAAGCCGCGCTTACCTAGGTTGACCTATAGATCAGTGACCACAGGTTACATACCGATTTTCGTCTATGCCTCGGAAAGCACGCTAAGCGGTTGGTCCTGGCTGTCATTTGTAGATCTTTGACAGTCGTTACAGATAGTCAGAGTACAGCATACTCTTGGTAATACTGGTTTAAGTCTCACAACCAGTATTACCAAGAGTATGCTGTTACCTAGTACTGAGTTAGATAAGAAACCGACCCTAATATAGTTGGGAATAGGTTAAGTAGATGATGATGATGATTCAGTGTTTGGAAGTCAGCGGTGTGACTTCCTTGCCTCTAAGCACGTTGACACGTTGGTCCTGCTTGATCACATTTAAAGGTTTTATAGAAACGGTCAGGAGAACTCCCATAAATTGCCCTATTTACAAATAAACCTATAGACCGCGGGCCGCGGCGGTGGCACCATTTGAACAACTTTATGGGTAAGATACGGCGACGAAATGTTGCCAGGTCGTAGAGTATCGTTTGTATGTATTTCGCAAACTAGTGAGTAGTTTTCGGCAACACTACTGGATTTAAATCAGGAATGAAAAATATGTTTTCTATTAAGGAACTAAGGTTATATTGAGAAATAAAAACATGTTGCTCATTGAACTAGTTCAAACACATGCAAAAGTTACGCTACCTTCTGGCAACATGTTGACCGTTGTCACCTGTTGGTTGGTTGTACCTACATTCTAATGTTATGGCTAAAGTTTGTATTTGTATGTTTGAATTTAGTGTCAAGATAGCTATATAGGTACTGGATTACCACAGAGGATACTTTTGATCCTGATCAAATAACTCAAATATATAGTATCTATGCTATAAAATGCAATTTGTCTCTATTTCTTTTATTTAATTATGTTTGCAACCAAGAATGAGAATTGTCTTTTTTAACGTATGCACTGTAGGTTTACAGTGCAGCAGACTCACACCGCCTTCGCCGAACTCGACGGCACAGTTAATATGGGTGACCCATTCATCAGTCAATAGTCACTCTTACGGCTACGATGTAGTTTGATTTTCAAATTATTACCAGTGTTGTGCGGTTCTTCGGTCCTTTGACCATCTTGAACATAATTAGAACTGAATTCTGAATTAAATTGGGGACATAAGTCGGCTGGATTGGCTTTATAATATTAGTAAAGTTATGTGGTCAGAATTTGAACAATCTGTTTGGCAGACAAGTCAAGAACATATCTGGGATGATTTAACAGTTTTGTCGATATCTGGGTATGAGAGACAACTTGGTATTAGTAAAACTCCTCATTTGAAGTTAAAGCGCAAGAGCGGCCGCGAGGGCAGAACGCTCTGTGTCACATGTATTGTTATTGTTGTAATATTCAACCTATTTCTTATATAGATTCTTTTTTACCAATTCTTTATGAATGGATGACCATTGCTGCCCTTGTAGATTCTTAGATGCTTGTTAACTTCTTATCTTCTTTTACGTTTTGTAAAGTAAGCAATGACTTATTGTCGGGCCTAGGCTGACCTCTCATACTTAAGTACTAACGCATCATTACATCACTTAAACATCATTGTAAAACTAAATGACTTTAAAAGAAGTAACCAGGGTGTTTCGTGCCGGTTCCTCTTAATAGGAAACGACTAACCCGAACCGTGCACCTTTTCTCGACGTTATAAAACGTTCGTCGTTATAAAGTCCCCAGGCGTATATTTTGATCGTGTCGCGTGTAGGTAGTCAAAATCAAGAGCAGGGCGAAAATGCACCGGACGCATGTGGCGGGTTTTTAAGGGTATTTCGGCTTAAGTGTATTTTTACAGCCACTTCTGTGCAAAATTCACCGGACGCTAGATACATGTTGCAAATGTAAAAATAAAACTCAATTGTAACGAAACATGTAGGTTTATTTACTATATTTTATGTTAAAACAGCAAACTGTTAAAGGCACTATTTATTATTGACATCCGTTTTCTTGTTAAAATCTCTATTTTTAAGACGAACTTCTTTTTTTATCACAAAATGTTGCAAGTTTCAAAAATAAAAAATAAATAGACTCTTGGACTTGACGCATATTATCAATAAAGAATAATAATTATGAATAAATATAATCCAGCCCAATTAAAACTTTTTAAAATAACATACATATTTTATCTTAGATAATTCAAATTCATTTTCCTTTTTTAAAATCCGAATATAAATCTAAAATTCAGTTACAAATACAAAGTGCAACATGAATAACAATAAACATAAGAAATAGTAATAGTATAGTAATAGAAATCTATAAACATTTTCTCTTATCACATTGAACATGTTAGGACGTTTATCGCTTGCTCTATCGTCATTATCAGCTTAAGTTTATTTGGTAGATAAACTCTGCGGTAGCATAAAACGTTATCTATTTCACAAATGAAAGGCTACGGAAAATGTGTTTTGTTTGGTTACATTATTGGGTTCTAATAAAAATTTGAGTAAATATGGCCAATTATAATATTCGCAATATACTGTACAAAAGACATGTCTTACTTAAACGGAATCAGTAAATTTACACTACAAAAAAAACATTGGATTTGCAAAGTGTCATCTGACTGACAAATATTTATTGAACACACAGTATGTGTGTGTATCTATAAATATTTCATTTACTAAATAATCTTTTTCAAAGCCCAATATTGGCACCCAACCAAAGATATATCACACGACCTCAAAAAAACTGTCGTAAATTGAAATACAAATTTTCAGATTTACACATTTTAAGTTTCTTTCCACCTTACCGCTTAATTGCCTAAAAAAGTTTCAAGTTCACTTACTCATTTTTTGCAGTACCTTAAAGCGATACTTTTAGAAACCTAATGTTTTGAGTTCTGACGGTTTTTTAGAAGACATGCTATATGCAGTTTTATGATTATGTACAAAAAGACACAGCGGCTACATAACATCTATGGCGTATAGCTCTGCTCCCTAAGTACCCCGTGCACCATCGTCCTCAACGATTGCGGCTTGCAGTATTCTTCGAGCCAGTTGAAGACACCCGCTGAAAACTCTGCGAAGTTATTCGTAGGCACTGACTCGAATGACTCGAAAAGCTTATCCATTATACCCTGGAACTGAAATAAAAATAAATGTGTAACCATCTTTTTCAGTAGTAATTTGTTTCCAATTGAGAACACGTAATATCGTGTTACTGAAGACTAGCGTCTAACGAATACGAATTGATAGTTGACTTGACTCGAATTTAGAATGCCATCGACTCGCCAAAAAGAAACAATCAAACGTACGAATAGATCTAAGTACTATGTATTTTTTAATGTTGGTTTCGCGGTCGCCAGCGCGACTGCCTGAGCACGGGGTGTTGGGTTCGATTTCCACAAAAAGTGTTATTGGGTTGTCCATAAGAAATATTACACTAGCAGCCCAGTTTGGAAGTTGGCGGTAATATCCCCGTGCCTCGGAAAGCACGGTAAGCCGTTGGTCCTGCAGCCTGATCTCTCTCGGTCTTATCGGACTATAAGAGTGAGGGAACAGAGAGTGCACCTGTGTCTGTGAACACACTTGTGCACTCAATCTCCCGCGCAGATGGCTAATTTCCGATGACATTCGCTGCCGTTGCCGAAAACGGTCAGGACAACCATAACATTTTTTTTTAGATTTGCTTAGGTACGCTACGGTCGACGATACATCGAGGCACAGATAATATAATACTAGATCGAGGTAAACCAAAAGAAGCCTTTTAACATCTTCATAAAGAAAAGAAGTTTAACGCATCAAAAACACTTTGGCATACATCTTTATATATATAATTCTTCTGTGAGTGTGTATGTCACTGAACTTCTCTCAAACGACTGGACCGATTTTGATGAAATTTTTTGTGTGTGTTCAAGGGGATCTGGGAATGGTTTAGATTCACAATTTTGTCCGCTGGACAATGTTTTTTTAATTAATTTTTAATTTATTAGTAGTTGTTGATTTTGGAATGTTTTACATTGGATCCGACAGACGGCGCTACCATCGCAGTGTTAAATTTTAAATAATATTCGAATTTTAATTTTAGTCTGTCCCGACAGTTAGCGCTGCGATCAAATTAAAAAAAAGTTTTGTTATCATTGTGTTATTGTAGACCATGTGCTGGATCAAATAGGCCGAGTGTAGTATCGGAAAAAGGGCACAGACCGCTACATAAGCGTATTTTAGTTTTAAGTATACTTTGTAAGTTAGGATGCCGAAAATGACGTATTGAAAGTATGGTGCAAGAAAGACAGAGAGCAAGAGAGAGAACGAGTGAAACAGATAGTTTGTGTATTGTAAACTGTACAGAGTAGTGGGAAAAGGTTGCGAGGGCTGAGTGTTACTCAAAAGGTACTGAGAATAATAATTTTCATCAAAATGGTCCAGAATGTTTTAGCTTATTAAAAAAAAAGTTTGTTATTTTCAAATTAAAGACGTGTAGACAGGACAACGTCTGTCGGGTCCGCTAGTCTTAGGTATAAAATTGTCGTGTCAAAGTTTCAGTTGCTATACTCCTCCGAAACGGCTGGACCGATTTTTATAAAATTTTGTAAGTATATTCGGTAGGTCTAAGAATCGGTCGCTAACTATTTTTTTTTATTTTAACTGTGCAGCAGATTAAACCGGTGGCCACCGCTAGTATTAGTATATATTTACTAGCTGTGCCCAGCGGTTTAACCCGCTGCTCAGCTCCTCTTCTAGAGAAGGGTATGAAAAATAGATGTTGGCCGATTCTCAGACCTACCCGATATGCACACTAAATTTCGTTGAAATCGGTCCAGCCGTTTCGGAGGAGTATGGGAACGAACATTGTGACACGAGAATTTTATTTATTAGAGATGTTATTATTTTGTTAGTCATGATGACTGTCACGCAACTTAGTAGCGAATCACGGAACTGTTATCAATGATTTTGTAAAAATATTATGATTTAAAAGAGTGTCCATGGAGTTTCTTGCCCATTCTTCTCCATAGAGGGCAACTACAGTATTTTCACAAGTTATTATGTCTTGTGACTGGGACTGTAGCAGCATCATTTTTTTTGTTTTCATGACATTCAAAAGTACCTGTAATGGTTTAATTGAAATAAATGATTTGATTGATTTGATTCTTGTTTTGGTTCTATGTCTAAAACCATCCCGAAAAGTCCCGTACACGGTACGGGTACGGTTGCCATTTTGTGTCCCGAGATTTGGATACTGGAGAAATCCAAATATATTTAATTTTAAATACTTACAACTTGAAACTTATCCTGATCGGTGAGCCTCTGTTCATTATGGCCGGGCACCGAGTGCTGCGCCTTCACAATCTGCTCATAGTTAGCCTGCATGATGCGTAGTGCCACCACATCTTTACGCAAAGCATTCCGTTCGTCTTCCTGCCTTCGTCGCTGCTGCAGTAAGTATTGGATGTAGTCTATGGATTTTTGAAGTACCTGGAATAATGATTAGTTTTTTTTATCGGTTAGATTATTTTCCCGAAGATAACTTATCTATCCTACTATATTTTCAGCTATTTCAGACTAACGTATTTTGAAGCGCATGTAAATTCGTCCCTGCTTACGGGCGTATACGCGCTTATACCAGCGTTTTCGCTTAACACCCTCAACGCCAGTGTATCATTTTTGCACACGCTTGTTAAAACATAGTGTATCAAAAATGATACACACGACCTATTGCGTTCAAAGCGTTGTGTACCAATAATGCACACGCTTTTCATAGATTTTGTATTAGAAATAATATCCTCTGGCCTGGACGTTTGGTTTGCTATATTTGGGATTGGGTTATGAGACATATGCCAAAAAATATTGGTACTGGAAAATTGAAGGTGAAAAAAAAAGTCATGAATTAGTTTCTACATAATTATATTAAAAAAACAACTACAAAGAAAGACACAAAATAAGATTAATTGCTAATGAGTTTTGTTGAAACATTGACGACATAAAAAAAAATTACACACTGAACATTTTGTGTATATTTGGGGTGCTTTTTTATTTTTTCCTGCAATTTGTAATCCTGTCCTCCCGTAAATTTTATAGCACTCCAAACAACGACCTCGAACTTTCTTATCGTTTACAATGTTTTGGACCAAATAATGCTTGTCGTCTGGTCTCGATCGTGAAGGTCTGTCAACATTCGTTGAAGAAATTCTCTCCAGCAACGCATCGATCACTTGTTCACGAAATTCCGTGATTGTGAGTTTCTTTTGAAGTGAATATTCGTTATACAGGAAATGGGCATTTACTACACTTGTTCCCCAAATTATTTCAAACGCTAATTTGCGGTACCATTTGGTGCAGCGTCGTAAGGCTGTACCATACGTGGCCATTTGGTCGCTAATATCTATAGAAGATTTACCTTTATTGTAGTCAGCTATACATTTGGGTTTTGTGTGCATTGCGTTCGTATTTCTACTATTATTTGGCACCATTTCAAGAGCAGACGTTTTCGTGGTAAGCATCCGTACGTCGCGTTTATCACGCCAGTTCAGAACAACTATGCCTTCATTGCTCTGCTTTGCAGCCATTTCTCCTCTCTTCAATTTGGCCTGTACCACTTCCTTTGGTAAATATTTTCTATTAGCCCTTAGAGTTCCTACTAGATGGGTTTTTCTATTACGCAAACGTAAGGCGAGAGGAACACTGGTATAATAATTGTCTGTGTACAATGTTCTTCCTTCATCTAAGAGTTCTTCTGCCAAAGACATAACTGTTTTTTCTGAGACTTCAGTTTGCGGGTCTCTAGATTTGCCACAGTAAACAGACAAGTTCCAAGTATATCCTTTTTCGGTACATAGCTTGAATACTTTGATACCGTATTTTGCACTCTTATTGGGTATATATTGCCTAAACAAAAGTCGTCCGCGCCAAGGTATCAGCGATTCGTCTACACATATTTTTTCTCCCGGTGTGTATGTTTTCTTGTAGTTATTTATAAACTTGTCAAGTATATCTCTCAACTTGTAAAGCCGGTCATTTGGGTCAGCTAACGTATTATCTGAGAAGTGAATAAATTTGAGAATCAACTCGAATCTGTTCCTAGGCATTACAGTTCGTGCTAATGGAATATTGTAGAGCTTATGAACGCGCCAGTAGTCTTTTATCGATGGCAGTTTCACCAATCCCATCCAACCAATGAGTGCGAGAAATTTTTTCATTTCGTCCAAGGTAACAGGAACCCAGGCATGTTGCCTAGAACCTGAAGGAATATCATTTGACAGTAGTTGCTGCGTGGCGTATAAATTCGTTTGGTCTACAATATGCTGAATAATGTCGTTAGTCATGAACAAATCTAAATAGTCTATTGGCGAAGCATTAGCAAGAATGCCTGAGTATATTTCTTTGAAGCCTGAAATAGGCCCGGTGTATTCCATGGGCGTTGGACCTTCTTGAGTAGGCATGTGCCACTCTATTGAGTCGAGTTTTTGTTTTAGCCACTCGGATGTTGTACCTGAGAGACTTGGCTCATTATTACCAGTAGTAAGAGTAGTTGCAGATGTACTTGACATACTAATTGTAGCAGATGATGTACTTGGCATATTATAAGCGTCCAAATCTGTATTACCTATTCTTCTTGCAGAAATCCTCCTCTGAACTTCAGGTAAAGGGGGCAGAGCACTCTCAGTGAAGGTCGATGCTCGCCTAAAAGATAAAGGTGGATTCCAACTTTCGTTAGCACTGTCACTCTCCGAACTAGCCGTCGCATTACCGTCACTTGGATAATAATCCGGATCATACAAAGAGTCGTCACTTTCGTAGTCCATTTTGATTCACTTTTCTCACTCACGTTATTTACGTTTTATAGAATATCCTATAACAAAACAAAAAAGGAGTTATAGAAAAACACAACAGTTGTTGTTTTTCTAAAACTCCTTTGTGATTTCTTCGTGTTTGATCTGAAACAAATATAAAATAATCAAATAAACTAAAACATACCGTGTATCCAAAATGATACACATGGCCTACGATATTGGTTAACAGAGAAATGTCTTTCATAGGCCAGTGTATCATTTTTGATACACATTCCTGAAATCCTGAAAAATGAAAGGGGTGACAGCTGGATAAAATATAACAGCAAAAAATATAAAAAAATGCATATTTAAGCAAAAAAAATACATTATTAAAAAAATGAAATTTTAAGAGATTGGGCTTGGCGGTGAAGGTGTTAATTAAAATGACAGCTGTCAGCAGGTGACGATTTATCCCGCTTGTATGAGCTTACACGCACGTCAAAGCTCGTTCGAGTTTTGCGGATGGCAAAAGGCAAGTCTAAAAACGAACTTATACGCGCTGAAAATACGCTAAACTGAAGCTGCACTTAATGCCATTGGTAAAATAAAGTTGCCTTTAAGACATAGATGTAGATGAGACTGAGCTGCTCAGTAATCCACTTTTCTAACTGGCTAATAGGTAGATTACATATCAATGCGTCTATTATTGTCAAAAAATTCGTGCCGATATGAGAGATAAAAAAGAAAAATAAAAAGAACAAGCCGTTGAATAAACTTCTAAATACAATAATTCTATTTTTAATCATCGTCTACATACAACACCTCAATGAACATTAGACAAATTTGTTTAAAAATCATTAAACATGTTTGATTTCAAAGTTTACTATGAGAAATACTCTATTTATATTGACATGTTAACAAGACTTGCACTTGGGCATGACATGTCCGCAGATTTGTTTGATAATAAATTAGACTAACTTGAACTGGCACTACTTTAGCACGTGCTTAAAACATACCATAACATAATTAAAACTATAGTCGAAGGCAAATAGAAGACAACCAATCTTTAAGTATATCTTTCTTATTTTAGACTTTTTCAAAATTGATTTTCTCAATTTATCAGTAGTATCGATATTTTTTTTTATCGTATGTATAATATCTTGTAAGTAAGTCCGTTCGTAGATTGAACCCCAGTGACACAAGGAAACCTATTAATAGCCATTTAAAACTGTAACTCAATTATCTGTTATAATATATTGTAAGTATCGCTGTTGGTTACCTAAATAAAAACTTGGAAGCTTAGCTTAACTTCTGTTTTGTAAGATGTAGGTTGAACGAACACAATGTAGGGTCGCAGGCACTAACGGACAAGAGAAACTGTGGAGGTTGGCAACATTTAGTGATCACATGTTACATACAGACTACAGAGCATTGCGACGGTGTTGTGGAAGATTACTTCATTTCCTTCTGGGCATTCTAACGTCAGCTTTTACATGCATTATGTCACCGTACGATCATGAACATCGATAATTCAAAAACTATCTCGCGAAATTGTAAACTAACGATTACAAGTAAATTTTAGGATATCCACCATGTGGTTTAATCGGAAGTAAGATTTAACTCCAACCTCCTTCTGCCGATCAACATGCGAATGTTAGCCCGAATAGATTCAATATCGATAAAACATTCATTCACTTCTTCCAAACTATGTCAAATTTCAATGTGCCTGTTAACATATCGCATATTATTTACGATTACGAACTTTAGATCTAGCACGTGCTTGTCGCGTGTTACTTCTAGAGGTGTCACTGGCCTCCATATCTATGCCGCGGCATCACAGTTGAATAAGACTGTGCAGCAAAATAACTAGATAGGGTTGTCTCTAGTGAATTGGGTATGTTTGTCTGTGCTTTGCAATTAGCACAACGTCACGCCTGGAATGCCCTGAACGGCCCTGAACACATTTCGCCAATGATATCTAAGTCCCATGTAATAGGGACAAGCCTATTGAAACACAGGCCCAAATGCAGACTCCGTTGCTGCTACTGAGAGATACCTAATGGAAAACCCAGTCACAATTAGCCCGACCCGGAAATTGACCCCAGGACTTCATGCTCAGCAGTCTTTATTTTTATTTAGCTTGACCGAATTGAATTACTTGCGATTAAAAAAAAAATATTGCTAATTTCAGTTATCTAGAAGATAAAACTTATTTGTATTGTATAAAGTGCCACGGGGCGAAAAGGACATAGAAATGCAACAACTTATAAATAGCACCGCAAATATTGCGCAAGCAAGCTACAACGTAATACTCAATGTAGTCAATATTGAGTATTGATTAGTAGCAAGGTCGGTAAAACAAAATTGTGAGATAACCTTCGCCATATACCAACTGATAAGAAACTCACGGCTGCTTTACTTGGCTTGTACCCTGAGGCGTCCGTTTGCTGGCAAGTCGGCACCAACTCCTGGAGAGAATCGTAGCCCTTTTTTATGGCATCCCTCCTTTTCTGTTCAGCCTGGAAATACAAGTAACATTACATACTAGGTACCCTTAGTATTTAGTAGGAACTAGATATTTTGATGCCGGTAGAATGATGGCTGGGAGATGCTGGATGTAGAAGGTAATCCCCAATCAGATGTTATGGTGCAGCTTGAGAGAGCCTCGCGAGGTCGCGCATTTTGACAAAATCAGGGTTCTATCTGCTTTTGTTTTTATACAGGGTGCAAACGGATCCTACATGATACCGTCAACCAAGCATTTTGTACATCAAACTACACTCTTTGCGAAAATGATTGCTAGGAAACTACTTTTATGGAGAGAAAAACCACGTTTTACTGTAGAATTCAATGTGGAGCATTCAAAACATTCTGTAAATAGTACCGGGTTTATGGAGGTCTAGCAAAGATATTAAATTGAAAACTTGTATTTAAAAAAAACTTATCAAAATTAATATTTCTGTTACTAAGGAAGGTTTCTATGTAATGTGCAGAACAAACAAAATTGAATTAGTCATTTCTCATTACAATTTTGGTATACCTTACGGCTTATGCTTACTATAAAGATTGGAAATGTAACATATTAAGGACTAAGACCACATGCTCCTCAATAAATCTCTCTTGTATGGAAACAGAAGACAGCTGCTTATTTAATTTGCTTTTCTGGCAGGTACATACTAGTAAAATAGAGGGGAGAGAGAAACTGAGTACAGTAAGTGATAGGCCAAATCCGGTAAAGTTAAGCAGTGGTTTACCTAATAGTAACGCAGTAAAAGTAGTCCCATGTAATAGGGGGCGAGCCTATTGCCAGCAATTGGGCACAAATCACCTCTTGCTCAGCTGTTGTGCTTAAAACCACTAGATCAATGATTTAGTCAATGATATATCAATTTATAATATAAAAATGACAATGTGTGTGTGTATGATACTCATTCACAGAATAAATTGATTTGTTTATATGAAATAAAACCATTTTAAAATGATTGATTGGCAGTACCCTCTATTATTTTGGTAGTTTGTTAAATATCCTTATACCTTCCTTTTCCTATCCTTAACTCAACTCAAACACAAAGCATTTAGTTCAATAGACCATTACTAACTCTTGAATGTCATAAAATCAAAAAAGATGGTGCTACAATCTTAGTCACAAGTCATATAACTTGTGAAAGTACTGTAGTTTCCCATCCCAAAGTGTAGATATCTATAGAGAAGAATGGGCAAGAAATTCCATGGACACTCTTAAAAATATTTAAAAAAATTATGGTTACACAACACATATCATTCAAGTTGAGATTATACAATAATTACTCACTTATACTTAACCATTTGAAAGCAACTTCTGTGATACTATTCATCTTCTTCTTCATTATGTGGACCCCGCTTCTTGGGGGTCCTTCCAATGGACCATTGATGTATATATTAGGTCCTTACATATGAAATTGGCGTTTTTCGTACTGGCCACTTTAATCACGAATTTCTCCTCTTTGGTAAGGAATTCCAAATTCAAATTTGTACAGCTATTTACTCATGTATTTGTGCTTCGATGACCGTCATTCATTTGTTTTTTTTCTTCTGTTTTTTCTGTTTGCGTCACTCATTTTACAAAATGGAAAATTTAAAATATCGCATTATTTACGAGTACGAGTTCCGCCGTGGCACTAGTGCTGCGGAAACGACTCGAAGAGTGAATGATGTGTATGGCGGTCATGTTGCAAAAGAAAACACAGTTCGTTTTTGGTTCCAACGTTTTCGTTCTGGAAATTTCGACCTGCAGAACAAGCCCCGTGGACGGCCTGAGACCCAAGTTGATAATGGAGAATTGAAGGCTATTGTGGAAGCGGACCCATCGCAAACCACGTCCGAGTTAGCTGCAGGCTTCGATGTTAGTGATAAAACTGTTTTAATTCACTTGAAGCAAATTGGGAAGATTAAAAAGCTTGAAAGGTGGGTACCTCACGAATTGACTGAAGCAAACCGGCAAACGCGCGTCGACTGCTGCGTTACATTACTGAACCGGCACAACAATGAAGGTATTTTAAACCGAATCATTACCTGTGATGAAAAATGGATTCTTTACGATAATCGGAAGCGCTCAGCGCAATGGTTGGATCCTGGCCAGCCAGCCAAATCCTGCCCCAAGCGAAAATTAACCCCAAAAAAGTTACTTGTAAGCGTTTGGTGGACTAGTGCCGGTATTGTTCATTACAGTTTTCTCAAATCTGGCCAGACTATTACAGCTGATGTCTATTGTCAGCAATTACAAACCATGATGGAAAAGCTAGCGGCTAAACAACCAAGGCTGGTCAATCGCTCCACGCCACTGCTGCTTCACGACAACGCCAGACCACACACTGCGCAACAGACGGCTACCAAATTAGAAGAGCTTGAATTGGAATGTCTTAGACATCCTCCGTACTCCCCGGACCTTGCTCCAACAGATTACCATTTTTTTCGCAATTTGGATAACTTTTTGCAAGGGAAAAAATTCAACTCCGATGGGGCAGTCCAAATCGCCTTCAAAGATTTTATTGATTCCCGTCCGACTGGTTTTTTTAGTAAAGGGATCAATGAACTACCTATAAGATGGCAAAAGTGCATTGAAAACAATGGTTCATACTTTGATTAATTAAATATATTATATTAAAAAATATTCGACTTTTTGTTCCTTCCATACAAAACGCCAATTTCATATGTAAGGACCTAATATGTGACACTATTAGAGGAAGCATCTTATTTTAAGAATGGATAGATAGTCTCTAATAACATTTACCTGAGTGTGGGCTTCTCTCCTCCTTTCCTTAAAGCTAAGTGCGGATGCCTTGTTATCACCACTGTCATCTTCATCTTCTGTAATTTGAAAAATGATTGCAATCAATTATAACTCTTATTAATCTGTTTTTATATTTGCAAAGAGCATAACTTCGTTTCTTATGTTTACAAAAGACAATGTTTTACAAGATAAACATGTTCTACAGTAGGCATTCTACAAGTGGCACTTGACATTCTGTAATTTTTAACAGGTTTTTTTTAAATTACTGTCATGGGTCAACAGTCACTAACCCATCATTGATCAATATCATTATAGTATTGGCAGGAACCACCAATAAAATGTATTTTGATGTTGCGTTTGAAAACAATATTCACAGAGAAGTTATTTGTTCACTTAAAGAATCTCTGCACCCTATTGAAGTCTTATTGGTATTCAGCATATAAAGAGTTATGATTTGATGTCAGATTTATGAAAGTTCAATATCAACACAACAATAGATTAATAAGTAATATTATGTTATTTACTTACCTGTGTTCTGGTTTGAAGACGACGGTGTTTGGTGTATATTTTGGATTGAACCATTGCTACCACATCTTGGATACATTTTTAAGATATATATTGAATAAAATCTGCTGATAAATAATAAAATAATCTACTAATCTATGTAATGAAGATAGAGACTTATATCTAAAAATAATTAAAACTAGGTTAGCGACGCAAACAAGAAATTAAAAGTCAACATGACACTGTTTAAAGAATTTGCATATTGATATAAATTTAAACCGCTGCTTGTAAACAATTACGCACTTTATTTTTCACCTCGCTATTCCATTCCGTTCCATTGATTCCATGACAAATAATGAATTAATGACAGCTTGTCACTTGTCATTGTCACTTGACCTGACACTTAAAGTCACAGACTATACTACTAGAACTTCTTGAAGTCGAGTTAAACGTCAAATTGTTACATCTAGCTTGGCAATAATTTGGCAAACTCCACTCTACTCAATGGACTCAATGCCAGAAACTAGAATACTAATACCAGTGCAGTAGGATCGCAATGGTCTTCTATAAATAGCGTACCCAATATAAAAAAAAAAAAAAAAAAAAACTGGCAGACAACATAATGGACAACCCATTATGTTGTCTGCCAGTTTTTTTTTTTATAAATGATCACCAAGACCGTGAAATTTAAATGGCCAGAAAAGGTGATACGGTGGGTCTACTAAATTGACACTGAAGTCTGAAAAGTTTTTCACTGAGACGGCGTAAAAACGTCATTATCATTCTCCTACCCTTGTTCGAAAACAATAAAAATAAAGAACTACCCGTTTGAAGTGTAATATATAATAACCGTTGTAAAGTTATAATCACACAACCAAATTCCAGGAATCCTCAAAAAGCAAAAAAAAAATGGGCAGGACAAAAATTTGTAAGTAAATAAAAGATCCCCATCGTCAGTCGTAAGAAGTGTGGTCGTGTGTGGACTCCAGCATGGTTCAAGCACAGTCACACAAACAAGATCAAACACCACGGGCCTTCCAATCAACATAGGTTTAAGCATAGAGTAAATGACACTAGAGTAAATCGCCAAACATAATGTTCTGCCTCTTTTTAGGGGGGAGCGAGACACGCACAGCACACTATGGAAATTTAATGTCCATAACGGGCATGCATCCACACAATAAAGAAACTTAAGACACAAAGACAAATTAACGTGTATACAATATGTTGATTTGCATCCTCGTCAAAATTTAGGAGGTGCTAGTAAAAGTCATAAATAATCAATGAAAATTACGGTACCTGATCAATAATAATATACGGCGCTTTTATGATCTGTCTCTGTGTGTTTAAATTTAACAGTATTACAGAATATTTCACTTCAAAAGTAGAGAATCACCTACAGAACACACAGAAGTGTGCGTGAGCGTCGGCGCATACGTATCATACAGCGGCATGCACGCACCTGTGTGCACTTACCGATTTCTGAAAATACGAAAAAAGTAAAAAAAAAAAAAACCTACTTATTTTATTATCGATTCGGGTCGAGAATCATTAGCATAGTTACGTCCTTGAATTTGACGAGTATGCAAAACAACACGCTGTATACAATAATATGTTGTTTGTAATAAAATAATCTTTCATCTCTTCTCACTCAAGATTATTCTCCTTTCGTCTTTAATCAATTTGCTGATTGTGATGTTAAAAAGAGTATACTGTCAATCACGTCAAATGCTGTTGGTAGTGACTGTGTTAGTCGCAAGATGATACTTCCTATCCTGGACGAAATCCTTCCTGTCATTTGCCATATTTTTAATTATTCTGTATCCTGTGGTGTTTTTCCCTCTTGTTGGAAGGAAGCCCAGATTACCCCACTTCCGAAAAAATGTAACCCGGTTTCCTTTTCTGAATTCCGGCCGATCTCCGTACTACCGTTCCTATCCAAAGTCCTTGAACGCC
This sequence comes from Ochropleura plecta, assembly GCA_905475445.1. NCBI lineage: Eukaryota > Metazoa > Arthropoda > Insecta > Lepidoptera > Noctuidae > Ochropleura > Ochropleura plecta. Next base: position 9,394,990 of record FR997731.1, on the reverse strand, counting down.
TTATCCATAATCAGCTCAGTTCATTCCTTTGTAAAAACACTCTCCTTAAGGTGAAAGCTCCAACCTACCCGCGAAATTCAAATTTTCTTACGTTTTTTGCAATTTTCAGGCCAGTGCTAGGTTGTATGTTCATTAAAATATTATTCGCGGCTGTAAGACGTATGTAGTTATAGAATTATAATCATCAAAATCACCAATACAACCCTCCAAGTTCATAAAGGCGTAGGAACAAAAAAAAAACAGAAAAAGTCTTTCCTACAGCTTTATGAACTTAGAGCGTTGTATTGATGATTTTGATGATTATAATTCTATAACTACATACGTCTTACAGCCGCGAATAATATTTTAATGAACATACAACCTAGCACTGGCCTGAAAATTGCAAAAAACGTAAGAAAATTTGAATTTCGCGGGTAGGTTGGAGCTTTCACCTTAATTGTTACCAATCTGGGTTTCGTCCAGGTCATAGCACTACCACAGCTCTTATTAGTATTACGGACGATATTAGATTAGGTATGGAAAATGGGAATCTGACTGTTCTTTCCTTATTAGGCTTCAGTAATGCTTTTAACACGGTAGATTTTGATGTTTTGCTCGGTATACTCTGTTATCTTAACATATCTCCAACGGCAATTGATTGGTTCCGTAGTTACCTCGGTGACCGCCGACAGCGGTTCGCATTGAAGATTCTTCATCTTCTTGGTGCAATACCTCTGCCGGTGTACCACAGGGGGGCGTTCTATCTCCTCTTCTTTTCGCAATATTTATTAATTCAATTTCAAACGAACTTCTTTCAGCCTACCACCTTTATGCTGATGATTTACAGATTTATTCACAGGCTCCTGTAGATGAACTGTCTGAAGCGGTGAATTTGGTGAATAAGGATTTGGAGCGTATTTCTGGATGGAGTCAGGCTCATGGTCTGAAGGTTAACCCTGCGAAGACTCAAGCCATTGTTGTCGGCAGCCCTAGGCTGCGTTCGAAAATTGATTGGACGAAGCTGCCTCTGATTGTCTTCGATGGTGCTATAATACCTTACAGCAACTCAGTAAAAGACCTGGGTATTTTTATTGACAAAGACTTGTCCTGGGGTCCTCAGTTGCAAGAAGTGAGCCGAAAACTGTTTGCGTCGACAGGGTCTTTACGCAGGCTTCGTAATTTCCTCCCAACTGCCACTAAAACTGCGCTCGCCCAATCCCTTCTTCTCCCAATCCTCGATTATTCTGATACCTGTTATCCAGATCTCACTGTAGTGCAGCTGGAAAAGCTAGAACGACTTCAAAATTTTTGTATTAGGTTCATATTTGGTTTTCGTAAGTATGACCATGTTTCAGAGTTTCGCGTTAAGCTCAAGTGGTTGCCTATCCGCCTTCGCCGGAATGCTCACATCTTATTATTACTGTACAGTATTCTTTTTAATCCAACAACACCCTCTTATCTCAAAGAACGTTTCAGGTTCCTTCATGACACACATATTAGACACTTGAGATCATCGGAGAATTTGAGACTTTTGATGCCTGAACATTCCACAAAATTTTATGACCGCGATTCACGGTTCAGGCTGTCCGTTTGTGGAACGAATTGCCGTTGTCAGTAAGACAAGCTCAGTCACTTGTTGCTTTTAAAACCTTAGTTGCAAATCATTATCTTTCCCTTTAATGTCATGGGATTTTTCTGAAGCAATGTTGGACACCTATCCTATTTGTTAACCGCATAATATTATAAAACACATGTTATAAGAATAGATTATGTGTATTTATATATTTTAAATAAAAACCTTTATTTTAATTGTTTGTGTAGTATTAGCAGTAGGTACACCATTAACTACCCCCCGTTGTTGTTATTTTTATATTCGAACAGTCCATCCAAAGGTTGTCTGGAAGATATCGCTATTAGCGATAAGACCGTCATTGTAACCATAGATATAGCATTTTATTGTAAAACAGCTTTACTTCAATTTTGGTGTGCAATAAAGTATATTCTATTCTATGTTTACAATTATCACAGTTAAATTATGGACAGTACGGAAACTACGTACTAACGTTCGAAACGGCACACACACGAAACACGCGAATCTACGAGACCTCTAAGCGGGCATCGCGGTGCTGTTAGTCGTGAGTGCCGCGTCAAGACGAGTGGTTGCGTTTATCTTCACAAAATGCATGAATTAGACAAAATCGGTTTTATAGTACCCTGTCCTTGTTTCCCTAATAGTTTATTTGAAGAAGCTATTCATTAGGATGAGAATATATCCAATTTAATAATAAAGCATTCCGAACATGTCGTAGTAAAGAAAGCATTTTTCAGTCAATAATTTGTAATTGGTAAAGTAAAGACGACGGTTGAACGAGTAAAGAAGACCTCGACGGCACGGTTGGCGCAGTGGCTGAGCGATCGCGGGTTCGATTCCCGCACGGAACAAATATTTGTATGACCTGCAGATAGTTGTTTCGGGTCTGGCTGTTTGTGTATGTGAGTTTAAATGTTTGTAAACGCACCCACGATACAGGAGAAATTCCTAGTGTGGGGCAACGTTTTTTTTTAAAAAAAAAAGATATTTATTGTAATGCAGTGGTTTTTTAATTACTGTCACACGCAGTACTATGCGTTTCAACTTAAAAAAGGATGACTTTGGCCTATATAAGAATTCTGTCATGCCTTTTTTTCTTTGGGGCAAGAAATCATCATATTTTAATAGCTTCACCCGCTCTGGGCAGAGCGGGGGGGCGTGTCAGACTTTTACTGACTAAAACCCACCCATGTTCCTTCTATTGCCTTTTCCGTTCCGGGGCCGCGGTATCTCTTTCGAACAACCCGCAACTCCGGCAGGCGGAGGCTCTGGCAAGCCCTTCTACTTTGCTGACAGCTCTCTCAGACACGAACGCGCCGTCGACACGGCCTGTCGTCAATCGACGGACGGACGGTGAGCTACCCATTGCTCACCGTCCACAGGTCCGCATCTAATGTGGCCGGGAGTCGTCTCGCGGCGCCCGGCGCCCGGGAGGTCTCCCACGGCGGCTGGGTTGGTTTGAGGTTCTCTCCCTCAAACGCCTGGCCTCCTCTTTCACTAGCATGACTGCTTCGCAGAAGGAGGTGACCGCTTTCCATTCCCTCTCGCTCCGGACCATGGACTGAACCAGGGCCGGACGCGAGAGATCGCCGTCGCCGATCGCCTCTACGAGGGCACGGCGGTGCTCCGCCCAAGCTGGGCAGACCGCCACTGTGTGCTCCACCATATCCTGCGGGCGATCGTCACAATGGTGACACCCGGGCGTTTCCTCCCGCCCGATGATGTGCAGGAACCTCCCGAAACATCCGTGTCCGGTGAGGACTTCGCGTCAGGCGGTAGGTGAGGACGCCATGACGCCTCTCCAGCCACTCCTCAAAGAGGGGACTTACCGCCACTATTGTGGCGTGCCCTGCACAGGGTTGCGACAGTCGCTCTCTTAATGCCATCATAAGATCGCACCGGAGGTCTGTCCGCTGAGCGGCAATTTGCCGCGGTAGCGGAGTTTCCCCCCGGCGTAGTGCCTATCGCCTCCAGATCCCACGGTGGCAATCCGGCAAGTAGGCTCGCTGCCTCGCTGAAGATCGTGGGGTAGCCCCGGATTAGCCGTATGGCTACCACCTTTTGGGGCGCGTTCAGGTAGTGGGCGGCGTGCCGCCCTAAAGAACGCGCCTATACCGGGGCCCCGTAAAGGGCCATGGACCGCACGACTCCGGCATAGAGCCTACGGCAGGAGGCGTTTGGCCCCCTCAGATTGGGCAGGAGCCGCTTGAAAGCAGCCCGGCCCGCTCGAGTTTGGGAGCCAAACGTCGGAAGTGCTCCACGAAATTCCACCGGATGTCGAAGACGATTCCCAGGTACTTCATCGTCGACCCGACGCCGATGCGAACCCCTCCTACCGTCAGCTGGGATTCCGACGGTGGCGTTTTCCCGCGGCCATGAAAGACCATGGCCTCGGATTTGTGCAATGCCACCTCGAGACCCAGTAGCCGGATCCTCTCCGCGACTATAACAACCCCGCGTGTCATAATGTCGGCCACCGCCTGGTGCGGCCCCCCTGAGCCAGAACGAGCGTGTCGTCGCCGCTGAGGATGTCGGCGCGCAGCACCCAGTCGTAACCGATGTCCCACAGGAGCGGCCCCAAGACCGATCCCTGTGGGTCACCGCTCCACCTCCACTCTCCAGAGCGACCGGGGTAGATGACGGCCCTGTCCGTCAGATATGCCCCGACCACACGACGAAGGTAGGTCGACATCCGGTGGTACCGGAGTGCCTCCCTGATGCAGCTCCAAGGCATGGTGTTGAACGCGTTGGCGATGTCGAGAGACACCGCCACGACCACCCCACCCCTGGACACTGCAGCCCCCGTCGTGAGGGCTCTCACGCGCATGATGGCGTCCACGGTCGAGCGCCCCTTGCGGAAACCATAAGGCGGTTTGCAATTACTCTTTTAAAGAGCTTGCCTACCTCGTCGAGCAGCACGATGGGCCGGATTCTGTCATGCCTCATGCACTCTTTTCTAATACTTACACGCTCTTAAAAAAACAATAATCATCTATATATATAAAAATGACCCGTTTCCCGTTGTCACGCCTGTCAACTTGAGAACGGCTAGACCGATTTGGCTGATTTTTGTTTTTGTAGTTTTCTAATACTCTGTAGAAGGTTCTTACGAAAAATTTTATAAAGAAAATGTCTCTGAAAGATTGAAAAAAAAAATTTGCATATTGAATGAATTTCAACGAATGTCAAGTCCTTCTCAGTTATGGAGAGACCAGAGAAAATAGGGATTCATTTTTATATGGAGGATATTATAGATTCCAGTTCAAATTGAATAGGTACTCTACCTAAGATAGGACAACTGTCAGCTATACAAAATAAAGTAGTGCATCAGAGCTACGCTAAGGCGGTACGAAGTTCGCTGGGTCAGCTAGTATTAAAATAACATGAACAAGATAAATATTATTGAAAAGTAATTTGCACAAAATATTTTTTTGTTAAACTTAATTGTCGTCACAGTATGGTGCCAAGGTCATTCCATCCTTAGTTAAAACGCATAGCACGGGTCGCAGCCGCCGCCGCCGGGTTGATCAGGCATCGGTGCCACATATGCGCCATGCCACGCGCCCTTCCGACAAGGACCGAACGAAACGTTTTCGTCTTTCCGCGGTTCACGCCAAATTTTATAAAAGTTTACGCCATATTGACAAAGCTCACAAGTTGTCGTGTATTAATATTAAACTGTTCCGTATTATAAACTTCTTTTACTGGTATTAAGCCATGAGATAACCTATTTAAATTTTATTTGTAAACTAGTAATTTTAACTCGATTGTTTGATCACTATAGAACACAGAATCAGATGTTTTAATAAATACAGTTCAGTTTCAAAAACATTTAGAGTGACTACCCTCGAGCTGCAGTGGAGCGTTGGTATTTATTTTTACGTTTTTTTTTTAATGGCATCTCGCAGTTCAACGTAGGAGGTTGTCGTCTGCTTAACCGGGCGAATTCTGTGGATGCCTTAAAAATTAAGATCTCCAGCTAAGGTAAAAACTTACAAACTAAGCGACTACACGCTAAGGGCACCCCCTGTGGGGTACGAGCTTCGGCTTAGGGCGTCGCTGAGGGAGTACAGCAAGGGTCAGGGCTGTTGACATTACGGGCTGTTCGAAAGAGATACTGCGGCCCGGAATCACAAAGGGCAAAAGGAGGAATATAGATGTGTTTTATTCAGTAGAAGTCTGCACACTTCCTTCCGCTCCAGCCCGGGAGAAGTCATTTGATGATTTGCCAACTGAAAAATGAATGTTACCTTTATTATTCTTTATGTAGCTGGCACAATAATACCTACATTTAGTTTGCTCAGTACGTTGCTACTTACACGGCGTCGTCCGAGGCTACACATTATTGGAATTAGCGGGCAGGACATGAGGTGAGATATATTTTCGACTTTGCGACATGTTAAAAATCGGGACCCTTGGTAACGAAGAGCACGAAATATTTTTCCTTATTTTTGAGAGAAAAATCTTCTTTTATGGTAACTTACTAAAACATTACGCTGGTAGATGCCTTTAACAATCTAGGAGGCATAGAGGGTTTTACAGTGAAGACAATATATAATTTTACCCGAAATTGGCACAAAGACGCAACTAGTGCCACACAAAAAAAAAATATATATATATAATTTCAAACCTTTTTTTTAAGTTGGAATATGAAATTCGGAAATTGACTGCGTGTTTTTATTTTTAATAGATAAAGCTATTAACAGAAATAAAAAAAACTAAGTACTTGACATTTATATTAATATATTTAAAAAAAAATTAACATTGCCATTCAACGTGGCAATGCTACCAGTCGACAGACTCCGAACGCGGTTCCGGATGACAGCGATGCGAAGAAGTATTTTGACGCCAGTGTCCTATTTGCACCGTATACATATTACATCGTTGTGTTGTATACATATTTTTATATAAGTACTAAAAATATATTTCATTTTCATAAAGAAAATTGCTTAATCTAATTTTTTGCAGTTATTACTAAATTCATTACATTTTCCATTTAAAGATACAAGCGCTGTTTAGTTTGTGGATCACCGATGATGTGTTTCTGTTTAGTTTCTTGCCAGTTTTTCTCCTTAGGAAATTACCAACCCGAACCGTGCACCTTTTCTAGACGTTTAGTTTTGATTTAATTTACTTATTAATTACTACCTCCTTTATTTGTTTTTTTTACTTATTATTTACACTGTTAATATTTCTCAAAGCATGTCAATTATTTCTTAAAACTAGTATTACTATTGTCCTGCCGGACCTGCCCTTATTCCAAATTATTTCAAGCATTTCTTATTCCATACTCCTCTATCACTCGTCCTCTCATCAAACACCCTGACACCTTTCTTGTAATGACATCCTTCACACAGGTCTGCTCATCGTTTCGTTGGCCTTCCTCTACTTTTAAACCTATCTAAATTCATACTCAAAACTTTCCGCATGAATTTTTCATATCTATATTTGCATTTCATATTGTGTGGATCTTACAATGGGCTCATACCAAGCCAAAAACGCTTACCACACAACTTTTTAGTTAGTCGGCGCCACTACTCTATGGGCGCCACTTTCAGAATTGATCTTTTGTAGGTACTCGCCTTATTAGTGACCATGAAGCAGTAACGCGTAGTTCATTCTCGATTGTTTTCATATTCGTTCACTCACTTCATCCATGTCTATGCCATGATCTATCTCTCCAAGTAAAAAAAGAATATTTTTTGTGAAAGCGTAGCGCATTTGTGACTACTGCGCCTAATTATAATTTTGTTTTTGAAGATAATCACGATTTAATTAACAAAAGATGTGCATGAATTCTTCAGTGGGTGAATTGTTTTAAATTTTATCTTAGTTTCAAAATGCAATCCGTAAAAATCATACATAATTTCTCAAGCGATTAGGTACCGATCTAGTCATCCATGGCCACCATTTTAGAATTTACTCGGTGGTGCTCTCAAGTAATTTATTTTTGTTGTATGAAAAATATGCGTTGTTATAATTGAAAATGTAACTATTCTGGTCATTAGTTATTTACCTTTTAGTTTAAATATATCACGGATTGCATTTACAACAAGAAAATGTGTAATTTTGAATTTTAAGAGAGTCACTCCATAGACTAGCTTAGTTTTCAGGAATATCTAAGTGAAGATTAAATTAGTGACAATATGGTGTCAACGAGGCAAATGAGTAGCGTCGGGGGTAGCAATGGAGGCAGCGATGGTGCAGGTCCCTCTCACGCGGAGCCCGTGGCGGTGTCTCGCGTCACTCGTCACTCCAGCGCTTTGATGCCGGGAGGTTCCTCGCCGCACGCCAGTACCTCTAAATGCACTTTAGTGCCTGTCCCAAAGATATACACTACAACCATACTTGATTTGCCAGTTGAAGTCATTGAGAAGATTATTTGCTATCTGGGCTTCAAAAGTGTCTCACAAATTAGAATGGTTAATATTTTTATTTATTTGATTATTCTTTAGCATTTAGGTACAAACTTATGCATAGTGGGTTTTGTATTAGAATTAAGTTATTTTTACTTTTTTATTAAGTCTTACAATTATTTTATTGCATGTACTTGGAACTTTTTCTCAAAGTCCAAATCAACAGCCTTCTTTCAAATATAGGTATAACTGATAAAGGAACATGTAGAACAGGCTTGAGATACAAGCAAGATTATAATGATATGAATTTTAAATTTCCACTTGAAATTCTATTAAGTTCTAAACCTACTGTGGAGCATTTTAATACTTGAATAATATTTTCTTTAAATGCTGTTTTTCTAAACACTATTAATATTAATAGTAATTCAACCTTTACATCTTAGTCACTTACAATTATGTAGGTGTACAATGTTTTCCTGTTTTGCACACTCAATTACTTAAAGATTTCTCATCAGTGGCTTTCATAGATAATGCCTGTAATATTTTCAGTGGCACAAAATTATTGTGGCCCATCTTAACAATGTAGTATCACATCTGTTTCCTCATGTTTAGTATATTCAATATAAAACAAAATTTATCTAAACCTTGCAATCAACCTATTATGCAGTGCCCTCATTTTAGGTGCACCAAAAATTTATTGGTGTCATTTTGTAAAGAAATACATAAGGTCTTTATTTTTTTAACATTCTTCAATAGACTTTTTCTTGCTGTCATTGTCTTCATAAGATAAAGTCCAATATTGATTTGCAGGTTAACCGTCAGTTCAATTCAATATGTAGCAGTGTGTTGAACTCAACATTTCAACGGTTACAAAACCAGATGTTGAATAGGTTTCAATCAATCAAGGCCAAGATGCCTCGCCGTGAATCTGCTCGTCGGAGTCACCCTCTGGCATGTGAGTCGGACATTATTGAAACTCTGCACATGAGACTTAGCCTCCTGCAAATGACTTTTGGGAAACATATTGAAAGGAAACATTGCTGTTTTTTCCCAGGAGAGGTAAGCATAGTTTTCATATTTATCTTATTTTTCTTATCATTATCATCTTTTCAGGTATTTGGTCAAATGTTCATTTTATCAATATCTTTAAAATACTTATTTTATTAAACATTTTTGCTAGAGTTTGTCGATTCTCCTTTTGGCCTGGCTGTTATTTTGGCAATCTTATAATAGCATGACTGGGTGTATAATATTCTGAATTTGTTTTATCAAAGAAGTTATCTACTTTCGCTAATTTAGATGTTAAGTTAACAATTTGTACTGATTGGAATGGATGTTTGAAATGCTTGAAGTACTTGAGACTTGATTTTATTCAGAGAACATAGAAGGGTGAATCATGGGTTAATCATGTAATTGTGTTGGTAATTAATAGTTGTAATTATCTGTATCAGCTTGTGCAATGTGAATATTGATTAGTCTGAATGGCATGCACATACTTTTTACTCTTGAATGTGTGTAACTGGCTGTAAAAACTAGCAACTACTAGTTTTAGATAGGAACATAAGTAATAAGTTTTGGTCTAGGCACGGTAATTAATGAGTTAGAAGGATTAGGTACTTTTTGGTGAATTAAAGGCTCATTTACACGAGGAGTCTGTCGCCATTTTGGAAGGCGAGTATAGTAATCGAGTCTCGCCAGGCGATTACCGCAGTCATGAATGTTGGCTTACATTCATGACTGTGTAAAGCAGCCTATGAAAAACAAAATTCGCCCAAGATTATGTCACATAGGCATGCACAAATTTTAAAACTGATTTCTTGTTTATGCTTTTTAATTCTCAAAAGCGATACGATTGTTGCCTTTCGTCATAATGCGATTATATTACACGAGTTAACTTTATCTCCTCGTGTAAGCGAGCCATAAGTCCGCGATCGTGCTACCACGAAGATGGCTTCGCGGTTTTTACGCAATGCTTTTACTCATAGTTTCTAAAGGTACATGCCTACAACGCATAAGTGCACGGCGCTGTTGTGGCCTAATCCATTTGTTTTGTTTCTTTGTCAGCAAGTTCTACCAAAGTTGGAACGAATTTTTGTTGCGATGTTGCTATTTTAGTTTCATATCAATAACTTAATAAATTTAAACTCATTTAATTCAATCGGATTAAAAAAAAAAAACTAAAACAACATAGAACTTAGAATTCAAGAGCAAGCTAAGCGAGCTCGAGACTTGGCGCACCTTAGCTCGGACAGGTTAGATCCAAAGGGCATGGCGGGGTTGGTTTGAGGTTCAACCCCCAAACGTCCAACCATCTCCTTCGCTATTCCATTTTCTCTCGCTACGGACCATGAACTGAACCAGAGTCGGACACGCTAGGTCGCCGCTGCCGATCGCTTCTACGAGGACAGTAGTGCTCCGTTGAAGCGGGGCAGACCGCCAGTGTGCTCAACTGTGACCTCCGGGCGACCGTCAAAATGATTGTATACTGGAACCTCCCCGATGAGGACCTACGTCAGGCGGTAGGTGAGGACACCGTGGCCTCTCCAACCACTCCTCAAAGAGGGAACTTATCGCCACTATTGTTGTTATTGCGTTTCTTACACGGGGTTGTGTTATGAGTTATTTTACCCTACAAATGGAAATAGGAGCCCGTAAGGCCTAACTAACGGGGCTTAATACAAAATGATGATATTATTGACTTTCAAGTAAAATTGTACACTAAAAGGACTGAAACTATCCAAAAAGAATGGTACTACGCCACACTATACGGCGTCACAAAATTTACATTGCTTCCCCACCATCTAATAAATCGACAGTGCCATGAACGATGATCGAACTCCACGTCCAAAGCGCTGATTTTGCGTATGGTAAAAGTAACCAATATGGATAAACATTATGTAAGTCAGGCGTCAGGGTATGTTAAATCTTCTAGTTTCAGATTTTCTAACGCGTGCCCTCATAATAACTTTGTGACTGGTTTAGAAAATTTATAATATTATTATATTTACGTTAAACGCGATTTTTCCAAAATAGGTAATCAAAGTGAGTGATTTTTTTTTAAATGATTTAATATCATATTATTATGAAACATTTGTAAAGAGTAGCATTTCCCAAATGAATGTTTGTAAGGCGAGTGTATAAACAACAAATATTTGCGAAATAAGTTGTTTGTGAAATCAATAGTGTACGAAAGGTTGGTTGGAATCTGAAAATTTGACAAAGGAGTTTTGGTGAAACATTAGTGAACCATTTATAGACGGACATTTATGTAAGGATTGATGACAGATCAATGCATCAAAATGCAATATTAGTTTAACATTTTACTAAATTTAAAAAGGGAGTTAAAATTACATTGTCCCTTGTGGTTTTGTCTAAAAATCAAAAATCCAAATATTTTTATTTTACATAGGCCTACATGGGCACTTATAAAACGTCGAGAAAAGATGCACGGTTCGGGTTGGTCGTTTCCTATGGAGAAGAACCGGCAAGAAACTACATGGTTACTCTTTTAAAATCATTTAGTTTTACAATGTTGTTGTTACAGCGTTAGCACAAAAGACTCAAAAACTCAAAGCACTTAAAATAGACTTCTAAATGTCAATTTGTCAATAAGCGCAGTAGTCATACTGTGCTTATAAGAAGCACGTTTAACATACGCCATGGCGTCATTGGAAAATGTGCCATCAGCCACTTACGATAGCAAATCTGACTGCCTAGCTTGCTGGCTGACAATAAAAAAAAGCTGTCAGTTTTGGGAAGTCTCGTCAAAAATATCACGGCATTTTTTTTCGATCGAGATGTTAACATCTTTTAGATGTAACTTGAGGTACCTATGTTTTCAAGTTTTTAAACTTGTTTTTTTTTTCTGATGAATCTCCTCTTCGCTCTGGGCGAAGCGGAAAAGAGTGTCAGATTTGTATTGGCTAAAACCCATCCATGTTCCTTCTTTTGCTCTTGTTTCCGGGCCGCGGTATATCTTCCGAACAACCTGCAGCCTCGGTAGGCAGTGGCCCTGACGGACCCCTCAGATTTATTGACATTTCTTAGAGCGCGTGGAACACGAATGCGCCGTCGATACGACCTGTCGGTACTAGACGGACGGGCGGTAAGCTGCCATTGCTCACCGTCTACAGGCCCGCGCTACGGTGTCCGAGAGCGTCTCTCGCGGCGGAAGTTTTTAAACTAACGATGATGAATACTTAACGGCTAGCATGAAAAAACCGGTCAGCCGTGGGTGCACTTTTGTGGGTATAAAGGAATAGCTACAAACTTCTGGGGATGATACGCCCAAGCATTAGTCAACTCTAAGTAGGTACTCATAGGAAATGAAAACGGTTAACAAAGTCCAATATTTAATTCTAAATTTTGGCGATGTGGTACTGCAGCAACAATGTTATCGAAAAGATAAATCCACCATCAAACCGCAGAAACCGTACACCAAAATAACAAGATAACTAACTGTATTGTATGTCTGAGTTGTCTGACTGCCGAATTCCTGTAGTTAAAAGAATTTTATGTGCGGAAGTGTCTTTTGAAACGGTCTGGTTGCTGGATAAGCAGGCACATTATACCGCTACTTGAGAACACTTTGAAAAAAAGGAAATTTATGTATTTAGCAAGGCGTTCCTTGTAGAAACGCAAACTTCTTAACGTTGGAATTCCAATCTCTTTGATTTGCATTGCAATAATCGACGAAATTATGATCAATTGAGACATAACAAACAATTAATTAAATTTCGGTAAACAGGCCTGCTAGCTAGTTTATACCGACTATAATAAAGTGTGTTAAGCCGGCTATAATTATGTATGTGGAGTAAGCAACGGCCCAACCCAAGCAATGGGATACTGCCTTCACAGTAAACAAAGTAGTATTTTGTAGCAGACAAGTTGTATTCGAGATTAGGTGTTGCTAACGAATTCATGAAATAGTGTGGATGATTCACTTAGTGCCAGAGGCAAGATCATGAGTGTATTCTTGAGAGCTGTGTGGCATTTTAAGTTCACATCAAAATCGGTCGCGTGACTTATTTGAGTATTTTTCAGTATTTCTAATTATTTCGGATTTGGCCGTCAACTTACATTTAAAATTCATCCGGGATACTAAAGATCAGCGATGGCACAACTGACTTCTACAGGACGACTACCAAAACTAAGAAAACTATTATTTGTAAGAGGTGAATCTGGAAAAACAAACTAGCTCTGCAAATAATACAGGTCATAACGCCTATACGCAAAGCTTGCTGTTTCACCCTGTTGAACAATTCATCCCGTGTGCTGGAAATAGACCGCTAACTAAAGTATATACAGTCTCGTTTTGATCTTGAATTTTATTTTGATAATACTCAATACTTATTTTAATTTAACTTCATTCTCAAATTACGGATGAAGCCCCTGGACGCAAATAGAGCCACCTTGTAGCCTCGTATTGTATTGTTTCTTCCTTTGGAGTTGAAACGTGGTCCACGTCACGGTGATAACCTACAAACCGCATGGACCCATGAAGTGTGCGCAAAGTTCATGTTTCACTTTGACTTACGCCTGGAAAGGATACGCGTAAAGACTTGAATATAAAGCGTAAAGACTTCGAAGTGGCTTCTCAAACTCTTGGCATTTCGCATTGCGTGTGGAGACGCTAAAATTAATGGCAAATCAAGAAGATATTTTAATGCAACTAGACCTCGAGTACTCGATCAATTGATGCTGATTAGAATCACAACAATAACGGACTCGGAAACCCGTACTGACTAAAATAGACTCTGCTTATGTGATGACATAATAATTTATAAAATATGCATAGTCATGATAAAAAACTAACCACAAACATTTAATAAGCTCAAAACAAATCTTGAAATACTTTGTAAACAATAATATAATTTCGTTTCATTATCTTTATTATAGATATTAGATGAAGTATACAGTATTCTGTCATACTTAAAAACCACTACAAAACTAGCAAGACCCTACAAGGTGACTGATGAACTCTTTGATTTGACTACAATGGCCATGGAATACTTTAAAGAACACATTGAACCCAACTTGCCAGAGATTACTTACTTTGGTACAGATTTCTTTGATATTACTACAGCCTTTTCACGTGAGTATTATCACACTATTATTTATAATGCCTAAGCAGAAGAACTAAAGTATGACTTGCTTTTACCAAAGTATGATTAGAAGATTCTTATCACTTTATTTGGAATAGATTTTTATCATATAAAAATTAACACATTACATGTTACATTAATTTCAGCTGGCGAAAGTAGTAAATCATACATTTGCTTGGATTCGCCGCCACCCAGCGGCTTTGAGTCGTCTTCGTCGCAGCAGACTGGGGCGAACGTGGATGCGGAGCGTCGGATGTCTTCAGTCAACATGTACATGGAGGAGAGTCTCCCGCCGTCCCCGCCGCCGCCGCAGAGCAATATGGTACTAAGGAAACGTATACATCGCATTAAACAGGGAATGAAAAAGTAAGAAATAATTTTGATATTAAGCGTAGTTTTGGATCATAAGCAGGTGCTTAATCAAATCGCAAATGTTTTAAATAGTTCAATTATAAGAGCCCTGTGCAGACATTTTATTAGTACTTGTATTGTGCCCAGCCTCCTTCAGATTGATTAAAGCTTATGATGGTGGCATTTCAGTTTTCAAATAGCTAACAGTTTCAACAGGTGTCGGCTTTCTTTTCGATGATTGCTAACTTAACAAGCCAAACAATCCTGCTAAATCTGAAATTAACGTACAGTTGATTTATCATTTTAATTTTATTCATTAATCTCCAGGTACAACGATCAGCTGTCGGCTTTGCGCAGTGATCTTCGCGGTTGCAAGCGCAAAACTGCTCTTCAACAGAAACAAATCGCCGAGCAACAAAAACAGATTGCCGAACAACAGAAGCAGACGTTGGAATACGCCAATCGTCTCGATGACTACGATAAGAAGAATGAAGAAACAAGCCGCAAGTTTCAAACTTTGTTGCAGGTAAAATTGTAGTATTGGTATGTAGTATATTAATTTAAATATTTTATGGAAAAACAAACGGATTTTTGGCGATAGCTAGTAAGCTTCGATCGCTGTGGTTGAGGAACAGTTTCTTGCCAAAATATGATATTTACCGTTAGTTATTGCCACAGATCCATATGTTTCGTGTGTGCCTTACTTACAGTTACATTATACAAAAATACTGAGAGGCCTTAACTAACCTGTGCTTTTTAATTGTAGTTTTTATTATATTGTTTCTTTTTTTTCTGCTTCTTTCTCATTTTAATATGTAACAAATAATCATTCTTCTCTTTGCAGGAGTTAAACAAGTGTAAAACAGAGCTACAATACTGGCGGTCCCGTTCCCCGGCCGTTCCGCCGCTGTGCGCCGAGTGTGGCGCCTCGCTGCGACTGTCGCCGGCCCCCTCACTAGCACAGGTGTGTACTTAATACAATGATCAAATAGCAGAGTTGATCACATGCAAAAAGGCTGGATAGTAGTTACAAAACCTCTACATCACTGTCACTTGTCTGCACTCCAGCTTGGAGGAAGCAAAAATTTTGGCTTCCGATATGCCAGTAAATAGTTTCCGAATTAAAATTTTTGTACAATTTCAGTGGGCGGCCGGTACAAGTTCGGAGCCGACGGAGTGTGAAGTGACCGCAGCCGACGCGGAGGTGGTCGCCGCTACCAGCGCTCTCCCCGAGACCACCACGGAGTTGCCGCGCGCTGAAGTTAAACTTGAAGCGAAGACTAAACCAGAATGTAAATCTGAGTCCAAGTCCAAACCTGAATCGAAAGTAGAGACAACAACGAAATGTAAACCTGAGCTTAAAGCTGAAACCAGCAGTAGTAGCAAGTGCAAACCGGAGCCGAAGGCGGAGAGCGGCGCGATAGAGTGCAGCACGGCGTCCACGCCGCCCACGCGCCGCCGCGCCTCGGCCGACCAGGCCGGCGCCGGCGCCACGCCCGAGCGCAAGAAGCGCCGCCTCACGCGCCCGCGCAAGCTCTGAGCGCACCCGCCAGCCACGCCACCTACACCTATGGCATATTCTCGAATCTTTGGTGAGTTGGATCATTCTTGTTACATCTGCGGCCCGAGGTTATGAAAAAAAAACACGAGGACCCTGAACTTAACACGCGCGATTCGTTGCGCAATATTTATGTTATTATTTATTTATCGCCACATATCCACTTTAAATTAAATTGACAGTGGATTAATGCACGCTATTCTGCAGTACGTTGTTTCATGTAACTTATTGACCTGTGATGAAAATTCAATCAGCTTTTGTGAATTCTGGTTTTACGGATAATTTTCTTAATGCACAACTAGTAACTAGTATGGGGCAGATGCCGTCTTTCGGGGTCCGTGAAATCGCTTAAATGAACTGAATAGGTATACCTATTCTTTAATGGTTATTTGCTTTGCATGGTTTATACATGAATATGGTAGTTAAATATAAACAATCATATTGGTGTGCAATCCGATAAACAATTGGGTGGGTTGGAGTTGGAAAGTTGTGTGTTGATAGTGTAAGCATTGAATGTATTTGGAGCGGGGTCTCCTAGTAAACCCGCTTTTGACGCGGGCTCGCCTAGACCAGGACGTTGTTAAGTAATAATAAAATTTTATGTACCCACGACGATCCGCTGCCAGTAAACGTTAATTCTGGAGTCCATTATTAAATCGCATTCACTCATAGTAAGTATAAAATAATATTTTATAGATTTATTGAAATTTAGTAGTATTTAAAATTGGTTTCTGTCTCGGAATATGATGATAACTTACTACCTATGCACATAATAATTTTTAGTTACTGACCAAACGGAGTAATGCTTCGATTTTGTAATTTGTGAAACAAAATTATTCTCTAAAGCAAATGTTTTGCTTGTGGAATGAATATTATTGTTGAATAAATTGCAAGGTTATGTTGTAGAAAGTTTTTTTGAAACTTAGTTGTAATAGTTTGATTGATTTGCAATTTACTGCTGATTTGTCATAGACATTGGGCTAACCGTGAACAAACTAAAAAAGATGCGTTTTTTTCTTCATTTATGTTGAATATTTAATCTCATTTCATATTATGTCTATTAATATAATCTAATAGACACGTAAGCGTTGCGTTATTTTCCTGCTGCTACTCCAGTGGGTTCAGTGTTTCTGCTTAATTTAACAACTAATCCTTATTTGTTATTGTTGAAATGCAGAACAGTTTAATAACAGATAATAAAGCAATCATTCTTCATGAGTGCACTGTTATTACAACTAAGTGATTGGAAACCATTAAGAAAATTTGCATTGCCTACATTTTAACATTCTTATTAATATGACAAGCACTTGCATTTTTTTCGTTTGTTTACGGTATGCCATGAGTTCAGATGCATGCAGATATTGTTCAGGGCAGTATTCATATACCAAATGGCTAAATAGATTTCTTTATGATGAGATATGATGTGTTATAAATTATAAAACATAGAAATGACTTAAGTACTGGTCAATGCTACAATTGTATCTTTGAGGTGAAGCAAGAAAAAATATTATGGATAGTTTTATTACTTTAAAACTATTTCACTTTATATCTTATGGTATCAGTGGGATACATGTAGGTTGCTTATGTGAAGAAAATTTAGTTAATTCAAAGTTCACCTCAAATATGCATTAAACTTATGTTTGAGTAAAACAGTGTAACTTCTAAATGATTATCACAACATCTGCATTAATCGTCGGTAACGCTAAAACGGGTGCTGTGGTGGTTGTTCAGAGTGGTACAAATAGTTTTAGTTTATTATAGGTTTTACAGCCCTGATAATTTTGTTTCGTAAAATAAGTTTTGAAAAATGATTGTGAATAGAGATGGTGGTTGAATGTTGTGTTTATTTGTAAATATTCTAAAAGTAAAATCACATGTGTAATGTACAAATGAATATATTTATGATTGTATAAATATACAACAGTGTAAATGAAATATTTTTGTGACATGGTGTATAGTTAGGTGACAGTAGATGTGGCATCAAGCTATTTTCCATACATTGCGTTTAAGAGATATGCTCACAAGACTTTACACAATTTTTGCATCATGTCACTTAACAATTTACGAACATATCAGCCAAATTCATCGAGTCATCATTGTGCAGGTTACCCGAACTATACGCACATAGTTCACTCTTGTATTCTGTATCAAATACGCACAAGTACTACATAAATTTATATTGACAGATTCATTTATTTAATTTGCTGTTTGTGAGTCATTCACCTTTAATTGAGTTTGTGGTTTCCATGCTACATTATTATGTACATAATATTCTTAGTGCATATAGTATATAAAATAAATATTTCCGATGTGTTTTACATACAGAAATCACGAGTACAAATTTTATTTTTCGTTATAGTGCCACCAAGGCTTCTATGTTTCGAGTGCAGTTGTAATATTACTGGATTAACAATCTTTTTACTTAGTTATAAAACCAATTTAATATGATACTTCGAACAATACAAAATAATGACTAGTAAAACCTATAGGTATATTTGTAATCTCGAGCATATTACTCAGGTGAAAAAAGTCAATTTCACCTACTTGGACAATAAGAAATGTTAGTTACCACTTGTCTGCCGCAGTAGCGAACATGCATTAGAGAAACATTAAAATGAAACTGCTTGGCGGCTACCATAGTAGTGAGTCCACATTAAAATACACTTAAGTGTACTATGTGAATAAAACGCTAATGCGTGTTTTCAGTATGACAATGCTACTTTCGTTTGACACCTTTGCCATGTTATATTTGTGTATATAGTTACAATTGTACATACTATGTATGCCGTGTGTAGGACTGTAGTTTCACATTCTTAGAGTTGTAAGCCAAGTTTTAAAATAAAAAGAAGTACACAGTATATTTTTAATGTTTAACCATTCTATTGTAATTCTAATTTGAGTAAAACGAAATGGATAGGTGTACCGGTATAGACGCGGGGTTAAGAGCCTGAGTCAGCTGTGACTTGCCGACTCCACACGGGATGAACCCAGCTTTGTCGGCCGTGCATTTATGTACATTTGTATGTCATGTTAATTCGACGGCTATGACGTTTCAACGACCTAATAACGAAGTTAGTAAACCAACGCTTATCATTCTCAGAAACTCGGTACATAATATTTATTGGACTATTTACTTGTATAATTTATTTTAAATGTTAATTTCCTATTAAAGGTGAATGTTACAAATGAGTTTAATATCATTTAGCCAATTATTAGAGTACATTCTGTACATAATAACATACTAGGTTAAGTAGTCCACTTGGAATGATTTTCGAAGTGCATGCAACGGCGACAGGCGATCTATATCAATTGTATTGATCGCGTGGGATTCGCTCATGTTACAAATGATTAATATGTATAATAATACTAATTATCTTATAATAATTTCGTGTCGAGTTTATCTTTGAAAGTGTTCCATTATACTTAAGTTGAAGATTGTAAGGAATAAAACAACTTACTGAATTGTATATGAAAGAAATCTGGGAAGTTTAACATATAGTAAATATACTAATATGATAAACACGATGTCATGTATGTGTTGTAGAGCTTAATGAATTTAAATTTTAGAATGTTACTTTAGATGAGAAAACGATTCGAAGTAAACATAATTGTGCCTAAATCAGTTAAGTACTTAATGTCATTGTAAATTATTGTGTGGACCGATATAAGACATTACGGTCTTGTGTACAATTTAAACATATATATTTTATTCACAATTTCTTCTAATGACGCAGGATCCTTACTAAATGTTTATAACGAACTTTGAGAATGTATGTCTACAAATAGCTACCTATTTATAAGCAGTAAAAACTATGTGTTCTCGCCAGTTGTGGCTAAAATCACTGCATTCTAATTATGTCTTTTGATTCATGAACCCTTATAATGACGAGATTCTTACTTCAGATATGTGTAACATATTAACTTTTCCTAACTATTCTAAAACATTTCAGACGAAAGGCATGTAAACACCCGTAGATCTGAAAAAAATAACAGATTTCTTATCCTACACTTTTCGTGGGATTAAAATAATCATACTGCAATTTTTCTGTAAACCTTACCAATATTCTATTTTCTTCATTCAATAGTGCAATACGTGAATATATCCATTCAATGGTGTTATTTTGGCAAAAAGTGCAGTTTTAATTCCTCGAAACTTTAAAATAGTTGCGATAGGGCTGTAAATTAAGGTATAGAATAAAGTTGTTAGAGAAGAAAATAATGTCCTGCCAAGTGCACTAAATGCATTACAGGAGATTTATGTTGTGCTATGGCAAGTGTGTACAACCAGCAAGACTGTCAATTGCTGTAGATATTCTCTTTATGATAGTTATATGATATAGTATTTTTATTAGACAAAAATACAATAAATGTGTGAAGTCCAATCAAACGTTTTTTTCTCGTTTTTACCCAAAATCCTATAAAAACCATCTAAATCCCCCTGCATAAGCCTGCAAATGATGACTTGCAGAACATTATCAGGTTCTTGCGGACAGTAATGTGCCCAACGCACTGATAGTGGCGTGGGAGATAATTATGTACTCTGTACTGGCTTGTTACGCTCTGTATTCACCAAGCGGAAATATCTTCGCATACTTTTTCGATGTCATTGAATAAAATACTATCAGTCGGTATTGGCAACATAGTTTCCAGTTAAAAACATAAACATATAATTATGAAGGCAGAAGATTTCAAAAGTCGCTCGCACGGGTTTAGGCATCCTCGAGGAATTTCGAGCATGCGCAAGGAAGGAGACGCTTGATCTCCGCGTCGATACATAAATAAAATCAATAAAGCAATGGTTATACCGGTCTTATATTCAACTCGCGGTTTCACGCGCGTAGACCGAGATAAAAAGTAAGTGTAGGGTCTAAGCTACCTACCTACGTACCGTTAAGTCATTTGAGCTTCAAGGAGTAACAAACGTATACACATACAAGCTTTCCCCGTCATAATAATATTTTGTGTGAAGTGTGATGCTGCCAGTGAAATGCGCAGTTGGAGTATTTTTCCGTTTCGTCTGAACTGTCCCTTATTTTATTTTTTGCGGATGTGATATCATATACGAGGAGCTCGTGGCTAAATAATAGGAGCCGCTCGGGTCGATCTTTAGGTTAAGCCGCGCTTGCCTAGGTTGGTCTGTGGATGGGTGACCACCCGTTACATACCGAGTTTCCTCCGTGCCTTGGAAAGCACGTTAAGCCGTTGGTCCCGGCTGTCATTTGTAGATCTTTGACAGTCATTACAGGTAGTCAGTGTCCCGAAAGTCTGACAGCCAGTCTTACCAAGGGGTATCGTATTACCCAGTACTAACTGGGTTGTGGAGGTCAGATAGGCAGTCGCTCCATGTAAAATACTGATATTCAGCTGCATCCGGTTAGACTGGAAGCCGACCCCAACATAGTTGGGAAAAGGCTAGGCAGATGATGGATGTGATATCATATAACTTACCCCGCTCTGCGCGGAGGGGGGAGTGTCAGACTTACTGATCCTCTATAGTTTGTCAGCATAATTAAAAGTTACAATTGCTAATACTATCAGGTTATCCCATTGCTACCTTACACCAAAAACGAGATATCTTGAGTCGTGTCCGTATGGATTGAGGAAATTCGACAGTCAGATTTCTTACACACGTGATAAGTGCAATGTTTGTTTTTGGGAACTTACGAAACTACGATTTACGATGAACGTATTTTTGACCAACGAGGTAATCACGTAGGTAGTAAAGATGTAGTAAAAACCACCATATAAGGCTAAGCTTGCAAAATTTCGTGCTTTACTGAAATCAAGGTAAGGATCTCAATAAATCTTTATAAAGACTGCTATTTCTTTACCCATATAGGTTCGTACCTGCCAGCGTTACTGGGTTTTGCCATTAGCAATTTCTTAATATCTCTTCTGAAGAGTTGCACGGGACCCCACCGTGCAACTCGTGGTGTGAGAGTCCAGAGTCTCAGAAAGCACATAATGTCATTTTTCTCTTGTCTGGATCTCTCCCCGGTCGATGGATCTATCATTTGCCGCCCCCTCCCCCCCCTATGAGTGTGAAGTCAAGAGAGTGCTCCTGTGCACGCACTTGTTTGTGTACTAAGTAGGTGGGTTATAATTAAGTACCTATAATCCTAATCCTAATATAATCCTGTACGCAGGAGATAACATCTCCAATACAAGAGAATATTGCTAGTAGAATATTAATAGGGCTACTCTTGGTTAAGATAGGCCGCCGTGACCGAAACTCTTGATTGTGTTGGGAAGTTGTCACTACGCAGGTCCCCAATGCTCTTGTAGAGACACAAAGATGCAAGTGGCAAAAAGTACTACAGCGCCATCTATCCAGCCACTGAAAACTAAACGGCAAGATTCCTACATCGCGCAAGCAAAGTTGTGCGCGACGTTAGCATAATAATACAATATGTTGATTTGCATCCTCGTCAAAATTTAGGAGGTGCTAGTAAAAGTCATAAATAATCAATGAAAATTACGGTACCTGATCAATAATAATATACGGCGCTTTTATGATCTGTCTCTGTGTGTTTAAATTTAACAGTATTACAGAATATTTCACTTCAAAAGTAGAGAATCACCTACAGAACACACAGGACAGTGTGCGTGAGCGTCGGCGCATACGTATCATACAGCGGCATGCACGCACCTGTGTGCACTTACCGATTTCTAAAAAAACGAAAAAAGTAAAAAAAAAAAAACCTACTTATTTTATTATCGATTCGGGTCGAGAATCATTAGCATAGTTACGTCCTTGAATTTGACGAGGATGCAAAACAACACGCTGTATATACGAGCACCCGACAAGCATCTGTCGGGCAGTGGCCCACCAGACACGACACCCGTCTGGTCGGAGGATCCTCCCTTTTCCATAGAGGATGGAGAACTTTACACCCTGTTCTTCATACCTCTCTATACTCTCATAGGCCAAAATACTGAAATTCAAACCCCATTTTTACCCTTTTTAGTGCAAAAATTTCAGTTAGTCAAGCTAAGAATATTATTTCATTAGAATTTTCTGTGTGTACTCGCCAGCCTTTTGTCTAGATTTGTACCTGATTGTTGGCTAATAAGCTTGCCCTGCCATCGACATTAGATGCGGACTTCATGTGATATGGTCAGAATATGGGTTTTGCACGCACAGGGTTTAAGTTCGGTGATTTACACTACTTTATATATGTGTTATATTTTTACGCCATTAATACATTGAGAGTATCTGAGAGATATGTCATTCCGTGGTTAATCACTAAGGCACGGGGACACCTCGGCGGCCGCTTTTATGGGCAGCAACACTTTTCATACAAACCCACTGTGGCATCGTTATCGACACAAATATGGTATTGTTTAAAGTGTTTCCAATGTTATTATTTTTTACAAAAGTACCTGAAATTACCATTTAACACAACTCCGCTGCGATCAGGCATGAATCAGACTCGCCCCTCGAACGCTTGAAAACATCACCGACTCTGTACAAGCACGCCATAGGTGTGTGGGTAGACTTTTCACTAGGTCGTCAACAACTGAGTCTCGACCGTCGAGTAAGAGATTGTTAGTTCGAATCCTGCAGCACAATGTTTGTCCCTCCAAGTCTGAATAAGAGGACTTAATGTGTTGTAATGTGAATTACTAATATTTTTTCTTTATCGGTAATCAAACCCGCATTCGCGAATTAAAGTCGAAAGTGAACAGTCCCCAATGTGCCATTTCAGTCGTTCGCTATCACTTTCATATTGTATGCATAATTTATCGACTGAGGCTTCCTAAAAATATATATTATATTCGAAACATATCATTACATTGCATTTCTGCGTCACACGCCAAAATACAGGGTTACCGGTAAACTAGATTAAATATTTACAAATTTTCAAGGACTTAGGTATAAAATCAGCCCTACACATACGTACTTAAATTTAGGTCCACGTTTATAGCCCGGAAAACTACACACCGAAAGCAGCTGACGTGCTTTCATTATAGGCAGGGGGAATTTATAAGCGAGGGAAATCGGTGGCGGCGCACAGTTGTCTGTTGTAGTGTCCTCGTGTCCACGTCGCTTTGCTACCGACCGCGAAACACACGCTTGTTTCATCGTGATAATATTTGTAAACAATAGGTGCTTAAAAATGAATTGTATTTATTAATTGAAATCACAACAGTTTATAAAGTTTTAGAATACAAGTGATTAGTTCAGTGTCAAAATGCGTGTGGTTGCTGCTACAGTTTTTGTGTTCGCGCTTTTGCAAGGTATGTGATATTGTAGATTTTTTTTATTAAGAACTAAAATCTTCGTAAGACTCAATCTAATTGAAGAGTAGGCAAACCTAATTAATAGAAAATTAATAAAATGTCTCAACTTCATAAAATTTAAGAGAACTACAGAGAGATCTTACTCAATTTTATTAAGTTTGAAATATGGCCAGGTCTTGTTCTGGATCCTGACAAAAGAAATGACTCTATTACTGTAATTAATGAACATGGAACTCTTATTAATCCCTGTTTATAAAACCATTTATCAGATAACTTCATATCTCATACTTTTAAGTTTTTTTTCTTATAAACCTACCGTTTTATTACCTACATCCTCAAACCACTATACAAGGTTTAACATAATAATCAAAGGACCTCCTGGATGGTCTCTTGCACCATGGAATTGAACAACTTTGTTGTATGACTTTTGTAAAATCGTAACTTTTTTTTAGTTTTCCCATTCATGTTGATCAGCTGGTCGCACCAGTTCCTATACAAAGTCCAACTTCTTTTTGCGAATTTCAAGAACCTCTGGTTTCGGGGTCCTAGACACCAAACAAAAAAAATACAAGACGGGATGTCTTGCGTTAATGTTACGCCTTGTGTATGTAAATTGCTGGTTTTTAAAGATCCTGCATATTTTTATCTAAAATTGCCATTAAGTGGCATTATTTTATCATTTTAACTTTATTATGCATGCATATATTTAACTGCATGAATATCTCAGAGGTGTTATATAGCCGCAAGAGACCTAAATTCAAATAGTGCAACTGTGTGTTTTATTTATTTTGCCCCTTTCATCATATTTTTGCTGCACATTTCGAGCATTTACGATGCATCTTTCGACGAGTTGCATTTATCCGGCACAAAAATACCATACGTGTAGATATCGAACAAAAAAAAACACAGATAAGCCATTTTTAACCGCCTTCTGATTATGTATTCCACTATATCTATCACTACGTATCTATGTGGATGACATGATAATATTATAAATATAAACATAAAAAGTCTAAAAGTTTCTGTCGTCACCAACTTCCGAAATTAAAGTTACTTTAGTTTTATGATGTTTTTTGTTTTGTCAAAATGTTTTTATTTATCTTTTTATTTCCTTATTCGCGATGTACTTTTGAATAAATTGACGCATCGACATTCATAGAAACTCATGGAATCCCTTATTAGTTCCAATAACTGCAGACATAAGTCCTGATAAGGTGGAATTAAAGAGGTTAACGTGTCAATATTATTGACGCATTTCCGGAGGCACTAGCACAAGCGCACGGTATAAACGTAAGCACATCGGTTTTTTTTAAATCAAAAATACAAATTATGCTATATAGCATTTTAGTTGCAATTGTTTGAAATAAGCTTATTTGGATAAAAAAAAACCCGACGTTCCTATTTATGTTACGAATATGAATCCTTATTCTTACTAATATTATAAAAGCGAAAGTGAGTTTGTTTGTTTGTTACGTCTTCACGCCTACATGGCTAAACCGATTTTGATGAATTTTGGTACAGAGATAGTTGGGACTCTGGAGACGGAAATAAACTCTTTTTCTTTAAAGTGAGAAATGATGGAGAAAGAGGGAAGAAAAGGGGAAAACTTAGCTTTGACCTGCAACTTGTAGTTTTTGCCCTAGCGCCTTATTTATTGTTTTATTGTTGTTTTTAGGTACCTGCAAATCGGGAAAGGGGAACTGTGTTACCCCGAATTAACCACGAGCGAAACCGCGGGCAAAAACTAGTATATTGTATGTTAAATACTGAAGTAGGTATTTACCGGACTCCGTTCTATTCAAAAATCGATGTATTAAAGGGCCTCTTCGCCTGGAAATTTAACCGGGACAGTTTTATTCAGCCCAAGTTATTATTTTCAGTTACTGTTTTTTTAGTCTTGTACTGAATATAAGGCAGATGAAGCTTGATTTCCAAGGTTCTAATTAGGATAGCATAATCAGCCTAAAGCCCACGTTCCCGTTTGTGGAACACACACAGGCCTCCTCTCCCACGCGGGTTCAGCGCAGGTTGCTAGTTGCGGCATTCGTCTGCGATTTGATTCGCTTCTAGGACCTACCGGTTTCCTCACGATATTATCCTTGCATTTTGAGAGCAGAGGTTCCGAAATAAATTGCATAAAGTACCTACCTAATGCTACCACCATGTTTATCTCATACAGTCCGGCTTCACTCTCATCTTTGCTTTTCTTCACTTCACTTCTCTTTGTTTGTGCCAATGAATGTGTACTAATCAGTTTTTTTTAATTGATCAAGTATTATTGTTAAGAAAAAGAATAAACAAAAACACGTAAAATGGTATTGGCAATGGGATTTCCCCTTAAAATAGAACAGAATTATCCTTTATTGTACAACAAATTTGAAACACAACCGTTTCCCCCTACGTAAGTATATAAAAATACGTAATTAATAATAAAATAATAATTTTAAGTACTTACGTCAATAAGTAAGTTACTAATTAGCTTTCAGATTTTACAGAAGGTAAATCTATGTTCAATATTGAAATAAAATTGTTTTCCCTTACGTATAAAACGTAATTTAGCATATAATATTAATTTCACAAAGTACGTCATTAATGTACATTTGTAAGCGTTAAAAATGTACAGAGGATACATTTATAAACAGGATATTTTTAATAACTATAAACAATTATTTATTGTTGAATTATAGGCACCTACTACTTAATCCTACTTATACCTAAAGTTAAACACAAATATTCTGATTTAAAAGAGTGTCCATGGAGTTTCTTGCCCATTCTTCTCCATTGAGATCTACGCTTTGGAATGGGCAACTACAGTACTTTCACAGTTATTATGCCTTGTGACTGGGACTGTAGCTTCATTTTTATTGATGTCAATGTTTCGACAGTTCAAAAGTGCCTGTAACTGGCCTACTTGAAATAAATGATTTTGATTTTGAAACCTATTACGTCAACTCTGGATTTCTACCAAACTATCTAATGTTATGTGTATCCTACTTACGTAACTAAGGCCTTCCGACGAAATGTTCTTTGTAGGAGTACTTATTTTAGGTATTATATATTTAACTACCTGTGCCCAGCGGTTTCACCCGCTGCAAAGCTCCCTAGTGTAGTAGCGTTAAATAGTCTATTTACATATTTTTCCTTCTATTGTATGTCAGGATGATCTGCTTAAAACTTTTAGTAGCTAAGTGGTAAATAGAAAATAAATACTCGATAACAATTTAGGTGAGATACTATCATATAGCTAAAAAGGCTATTTTTTTTAATGAATTGCAAAAAAAGAAATCGAATTTCAAAAAAACACAAAAAAGTGGTTAGTAAGCTTACTCCCGGAAGTTGTTGGCAAAAAAACGATGAAATAATGAAAAGTCACCGACTTTCGGAAGATTTTCCACTTTTTTGTGTTTTTTTGAAATTCGATTTCTTTTTTTGCAATTTTTATAATTAAATCTGTTTTTTTTTATAACAAAAATTTGATACCTACATTCATATTCACAGCTAGACACAAGCTAACCCCTTACTTCTTCCAAACTTCTATGAAATACGCTCTATAGCCATGTTTGATTCAAGAAACGAGATCACCGTTGCGGTCTACCTCGTTTTCAACGGCACTGTCCTCCATCAGGTTTCCAGTAACTCCGATCTTTGATCAAAGAGGATTTTTCGAATTTGCTGATCCCTCCGGGTGCATTCGTGCACCTGTGTCAGCACACTTCCACTTCATCTAGGCTGTTTTTTTTTCTAACATCCGTTACTAGTGACGTTTACCCTAGGAATGTACAAAGCCGGATTCGTAGGTTGTGCATTGTACAATTTCATAGATTTCGTTTACATGTTATTGGAAGCAGGGTCGTAGCTACCGCGGCCGTCCCAGTCAAAGCCTATCAAAGATATGGGGCCAAATCTCGAATACCTAGTCATTTTAGAATTCTATTTTTGGGCCTCGCCGGATTCGGTTTCAAAGGGCCCACTTATTTTTATTATTGAGAGCCTTGTATCATAAATATATCCATTAGGACTAGCTACGAATTTTATTTAAGGGACATCGCGCTCTATCAGGCCACGACCACGACTTGTCGTATGACCGGCTGCTAACTTGTACAGAACTGCAAAATTTACCATTTAACCGGCCATGTAGTGCGCGACATCACCAATGGCCTAGGAAGACATATTGGTACCCAGAAAAATTATAAGCAATACCTGCCTAACAGATAATCTTTCGTTATATCCGCTTTGATGCGACAGTTGACACGACGCGACGTTTTCTATTTAAATGATGCAAGCGGCCCTGCCCGGCGTCGTTGACTCGTTGCTGCATGGCTGCACAAGCTGCACCACCGCTGTCGGAATTCCGAACTATCATGTCTATATCTTCCCAAATACCTAAATATGGTGAACCTACCTGCTCGAAAACGTACTCATCAACTTGATCCAGAGCAGTTAAAGCCTCTACTTAGCTGCGCCACAGACACTATCCTCTGCACCTGCTCTGTGCGAGGGTTGCCTTCTTTTTAAAGTCATTCAGGTAACCGGAGGGTGACACATACTTTTAACATGTTAATTACCAAAATACCATTTATTTAAACCTAGATTATGTATTTCATGGATGTCTGTACATATGCTAACATTTCGTGGTCTACAAATTAATACAAAACAGTTCGTTAACCTGCCCACTAAAAGCAATTAAAAGAATTATTGGAAGACGGAAGAACAATATAATCTTGACGTCAATTATTATTTAATTCCGCAGATGCAATGTTTACTATCACTTAACTAAAGGCCATATAAGAGGTGTTAAATATGAGAAAAGGAAAGTAATTTGTGCTGCCTGCGTTGTTTTGCAACGAAAGTACCCACTGCCAACGGTTTACTTAAATGGATTGTTTCAACAATGTCTTTTCTAGAAAAAAAGATTATGTAATTCAGGTCCAGATTTTTCTGTTTAGCTAGCTGTATGATTATGTAGTATATTATAGCACACGTAGTATAAACATTACAATGATGAAGAGAAAGTCTGGACAGGAAATCTTAGCGGCTATAATAAACACTACTCTAGTGTAGCCGTTGTAGGTCTGTGTATTGTTTCTATTTTGATGCAGTTGACTAGCAAACCATTATCACATTTACTTACGTTTTTGTTTCAAAACCTTACGTTGAACTTATTGAAAGGCTCTATTGAGCGTTCTAATAGGTATTTCCTAACATGGTCTACTTAATCCGATAAGTCAGCTTAATAAGATTACATAACTAGGTTGACAATGTGCCCTAGGCTACCTATCAGTATCAAAGTTGCCTTGCCTTCTGTTCTAGACATAATGCAATATATCTTAACAGACACAAATTGGTTAGTATCTGTCACTTCAAGTTTTCTGCAATCACCTACCCTACCTGATAGAATAAAACCTTTATATAAGACCTCTATTTAATTAATCGTGAAATACGAACTTGCCATTATAGGTAAGTTTTACTAGTTTGAGTAAATGTAGTTGTGAATTGATTAACATTATTGCTGGTAATTGGCCCATACCTATGCTATTTTTTTTGCGGATGGGAAATCATCAAATAACTTCTCCCGCTCTGGGGGATCGGGGGAAGTGTCAGACTTTTACTGACTAAAACCCACCCATATTCCTTCTTCTGCCCTTTATGTTCCGGGGCCGCAGTACCTATATATTTCGAACAACCAGTAACCTCAGCAGGAATTGGCCGAAGCTGTTTTATTTTTTGAATTACCTAGTTATTATAATGAATTGCAAATTATTTTGGACCAGTTAGATACTTAGGTGGGTATAAAACCTATAAAGCTCACTACTACATAATTTGTAGATATGAGAATGTTGAACATAGGGGGACGTATAAGAAATACTCGGACCTCTCTCCTAAAAAAAAAGTTAACCGCATTTTGGTATACCTAGGTCTTACCTAGTAAAACTTGATATAGGAAACGAATACTAATTGACTACTACGATACGTAAACACGATATTACATAAATAAATTTCTGTACAGCTCTAAATGTCGTAAAGATGCTGAAATTCGATCGAAACACGTACGTAGGTATCGATTTATCAATTCGCTGAATAATCGCCAAATTTGCAAACTCTTGCTCCCATCAAAAGACACGCAATCATGGTAACACGCAGCTTTATATTTAAGCTTTCGTTAAGGTCAAGTCGTTGCCATTATAAAGGGTTGAAAGGACACCGATGTTACCACGTATTTAGTAAGTATATCGTTCTGAACCATTCCCCCACATAGAAACTTATCAACAGTTATTAAAAAAAGCTGTTTCGTTACAAAACTGCAATCCTAGACGGCCAGCATCATAGACATATAAAATATCTATGGTCAAAATGTCTGAAACAGTTGTTTTTAGGGTACCGTATCTCAAAAGAAAAAAACGTCATTACTTTTCCGCTTCTTTGTCTGTCAAGAACCTTTATCTCGGGAACGCGTGGACGTGGAAGTGTCGATTTGACATATACCTACTCAAGTCTGTGGTCCATCAACCATCGTAGTCTACGCAGTCAAAAGATACGGCCGTTTATGTCACGAGTTTGTACGGAACCCTCGAGTTAGACTAGCACGTTTTTTTTAAATTGCCTAATTCCATGTGATGATAACGCTCTTAAAACGTGATAATTAGACGTTTTAGCGTCGTTCGCCCTTCCACCCTGTTTACCTACCTAGAGTCACATTTCTAGGTATCTCACGCATACATAATGTATAACTTCCTAAAAGATAATTATTGACTAATTTGGGGCCCTGATATCCGGTTTCCGCCATTAGCTTTTAAGGATTTTTTTATTGACTAACCTACTTACCTACTTTATTACTTTTGCCTAAAAAAGAAAAAAAACATACCTAATAGATGTAGGTAAGTAATTGCAATAATACTTATGTAAGCTAGAATTTTGTATGGCCCATAAATTGAGATAATTAGATAGTTCTTATCAAATATTTAAACCGTAGATATAACCTCACCAAATTATAATAACCGAACTAAGGTCGCGGTCGAACGAAAAACTAAGAACCTACGTCTTTCTGATTTTTCAGTATGAATAAACGGGACAATATAGTACGTTAGTACTTGTTTGTTTTGTGACAATGCGAATTTACGTACCAACTTTTCTAATGTCATTGTCAACTAAACAGAAACATGATCATTTTTAGACGCAGGTATCGAAACTAATAATCTTTTTTTTTGCTAATTAGCTGCCATACAAAATTGATCATAAAAAGTTTTTTTGAAATAAATTTAAATGCGGATTACATCGGTTTATCGTATAGTATGATTGGTTCTATGTAGACAGGTTTTTGTTATATTTGTGATGTGTAACCAACGATTGTATAGGTACTAAGTTTCATCCGTGCCTTTGAAAGCATGTGCGGCCGCTGGTCCCGGGTGTCAATTCGTCGATCTTCGACAGGTAGTCAGTGGCCCGAAAATATGACAAGTTACTAAGTTGTGGATGACAGATGAGCAGTTGCTCCATGTGAAATACTAGTATTGTGCCGCATCCGGTTTGACTGGAAGTCAACCCCAAAATAGTTGGTAAAAATCACTAAACAGATGATGAGGTCTAAATATGAATGCTTGTAAAACAAAATTCATGTCAGCCAGCCACGCGAAGCGACAAGGGTTACCTACTTACTTATTTTTTAACAGAACATCTTCTTACAGAGTTAGGCCGAACTGTATCCCGGGGTTGTGGGTTGTTCGAAAGAGATACCGCGGCCCCGGAACATAAAGGGCAATAGAAGGAACATAGGTGGGTTTTAGTCAGTACAAGTCTAACACTCCCCTACGCTCCGCCCAGAGCGCAAGAAGATTTCCCACCCGCAAAAAAATAGGCCGCACTGTACATACAACCACAGCACAGAATAGGTACCCATATGCCGTTTCGCCATCTCATTTGTGAAAAGTGAGCCTTTTGGAAATCAAAACCCACCCATGATCCTTCTTCTGCCCTGTATGTTCCATGGCAGCGGTATCTATTTGACTTTAGGCTACTACTGACATATTTTGATGAAAAACTCCCATTAACTTCACCTGTTCTGAGAATCGAACACAAGGGCGTCAGTTATAAGCTCAGCGATCAGTAAAACCAAGCATGATAAAAACTACAAGCTATTATTAAAATGAAATGAAATTAATTTGGTACCTTTTAGATTGTTCTAAAAAAATATCACAAAAACTAGATGCAGTAGCTATTATTTATTCTGTGGCAGTAGTCTTTATTGAGTAATCAGTGACTGTCCAGCCGCAAGGGCAGTTACGCTGAATTAGATACTTAAATCACTTGGATATAAGTACTTACCCACACTGAGGTAAATGGTCACGTAGGTACCTATGTAATATTGTAACTGCACAAGTCTGAAATTCTAGCTACCGTTAAAGATCTTATCTTATTTACTACTCCAACGTGAATACCGTGAATAATTATTAGTAGTGTTTGAATCAAACAAATATTAGATGAATATAGGTATTTATATATTATATACACATATCTGTTAAGCACCTACTGTACAATGAACACTCGGCAATAAAGATAAGTAACTAGTGTAGTCAAATATACATACCTAGTTGTATTTTTATTACAAACCGGTGGATGACCACCGAATTTCAAGGTACGATTGAGATCATTAAACTGAATAAGCTTCCCGAGAAAAAAATCTGCTTTTCAGTACAAAACTTTAATAAACCTACTTGATGCAAATGATGAGACAGCGGATTTTTTTCGGAGCTTAGATAGTTCTTTTTTGGAGAAAGTTGTTCAGTTTGATGGTATGAATCAAACCTTAAAATATGACCTCTCCTTTCTGGCACACACTGTATACAGGAGGCAACTGGTCAAGTAGGTCCTTATGTGCTCACAATATTTTTTGTCGGTTTAGTTCGAGTAGATTGTAGATATGTTGGTAGTTTTTGCTTCTCTACCTGCTCATAAAAACCAATCCAAAGCTACTTAGCTTTTAAGGATGCCAATATATATGTATGCCAATCTATGTACTTATGAATAAAAATAGATGTTTATAAATGTCTTTCTATTTTGTGCATCATGCATTTTCCAGTCAAAATTCCCATGCATCAAAATATACAGGATAATACGTTCATGTTTGCAGGAGCTAATGTATTAATACAACTAATCATTATTGAGTCATATTTGTTCTATTGATGGACACAATAAAATTATTTACATAAGCATTATGTAAAGTCCAAGGTACCAACTTATGAACTCACTTAAATTTGTACTAAGTTTGCTTATTCATTAAGTTAATGAGATGTTTTTACTTGACATATCAAGTGTTTAGGTCGTATTCTTGTGTACTTATGTACCTACGTCGTTAAGATTGATATAAATTGTTAAATAAATTATTTATTTATGATAAATAATTGAGTAGGTAAGTGATTATGAAAGTGGTAACTTGTGTTTGGAAAGCTAACTGGTTTTTTCAATGTTTACTTTAACTTACTAAGTATTACCTTCTAAGTATAATAGGTCATATACAAAGTGTAAACGAACCCTTCGCGAAGTCATGCGCGTCAGCCATGAGAATGCATGGCTATGTACAGGTACACACGACGGCACATCAACCTACACATAACCATTTTAACCTGATCTCTCTACTACGGTGTGGGATCCATAGTAGAGAGATCAGGTTATATT
The DNA here is from genome assembly GCA_905475445.1 of Ochropleura plecta. Classification (NCBI taxonomy): domain Eukaryota; kingdom Metazoa; phylum Arthropoda; class Insecta; order Lepidoptera; family Noctuidae; genus Ochropleura; species Ochropleura plecta. The sequence continues at coordinate 9,361,138 of FR997731.1, read as the reverse complement.
AGTTTAGAATAGGTTGACCTGCCGTCGTGTGTACATCAAATTAAGTAATTCTAAAAACAAATATTTTTGGGAAACGTCTTTTTTAGAACTCAATTAAAAGCACTCAAAACATTGTGCTGATCAATGCTTTGAATAGTACGAGCGTCGTAGAGATATTTAAAGCAAAGTTATACTTAACACTAAAAACTTGTAAACCTATATCAAAAAAAAAACTTGTAATAAAAGATTTGTATCTCTTTTAAACTTTACGGTACAATCAAGAGAATTCAAAGAGCGTCCACAGATTTATAATTTAGGACCACCGATTGAGTGTCACAAAAAAGCTCTATATAAAAAGCTTGCATCCTTTTCCCAAAGCTTACAAGGTGGAATAAGACAACGTGTCAATGATCCGTGGAGTCAATGGTAGTCAAGTTTTATAAATAAAACATTCCACTTGCTGATTGAGGTTTCTATTCACGTTTTTTCTGACCATTATGGTTACATGGTAGCAGAGGTGGACATGGAGATGACGTTGAATTACTGCTTGCTACCGGACACAATGCTAAAACAAACAATCCCTCAGGATAATTTTTCTCGTTGTCGAACTTATTGCTCACTAGCTTTTGCCCGCGGCTTCAGTCGCGTTAAATTCGGGGTAACACAGTTCCCCTTTCCTGATTTACAGGTACCTGCTACCTGTAGTTTTTGGCCTTGCGCCTTATTTATTGCAATGCTAAGTTTTCCCTTTTCTTCCCTCTTTGTCCCTCATATCTCAATAATTTTTAGCAGCATAGCTAAGAATAGCCTATGTCCGTCTCCAGGGTCCCAACTAACTCTGTACCAAAAGTCATCGAAATCGGTTTAGCCATTTAGGCGTGAAGACGTAACAAACAAACAAACTAACTCACTTTCGCTTTTATAATATTAGTAATGAAGTAAGGATATGGAACGAATGTCATGTATGAATGAACCAAGTTTCGTGTTAATATTAATTTTGGCTTGATAGACTTGGACGAGCTAAAAATTAAAAAAAAACTGGCCTGCCCAAAACCCTGTTTTGGCTTTTAAACAAAATTAAGTAGGTGGCAATACAGGGTGTTTTTTAAGAAGTCCAAATATTAAGGGTGTATTACTTAAGTAAGCCGAAAGGCATTTGTTCTCCCCTTCATTGCTAGTACTTGTTTAGACCATACCTGGGTACCGTTTAGTTACGGAGGTCAAAGTTCCAACTTTTTGACAAGTTTTTTTAAATACTTTTTCTTTTAAAAAAAAAAAACGTTGCCTCACTAGGAATTTCTCCTGTAACGTGGGTGCGTTTACCTGCCAGACCCGGCACAACTATCTGTTGGTTTGGTCATACAAATTTTTGTTCCGTGTGGGAAACGAACTCGCGACACGCAGCGCGGCAGTTGATCGTTCAGCCACTGCGCCAACCGTATCGTCAAATTATACATTTACTGTAACTTCCTACCCAATCTCCGTACATCGTAACCAGCACAATGTTTTGAGTGAGTAACATGTGAGTTATGCCTCAAAACGTGATTTTACACCCTATGGAAGTCGTTTCTCAGCAAAACAATGTGTGTGCGTAGAATTCCGATGTTTGATTTGCAGACTGCGTGGTTGACAGCTTTTTAAGGAGTTGGTTTACATCCTCTATAAATAGGAAAGTACTTACTTAACTACCTACTAAACAGTACCTTATATAACTGTAAGCAGTTTAGGCATACTGACAATAATCTTTGCGAATGTTTGTGAGGATGGATGGATGTATGGATGTTTGTTACTCTTTCACGTCAAAACGGCTGAACGGATCCTGATGAAATTTAGGACTGAGGTAGATTATGGTCTGGAATAACACATAGGATACTTTTTTTTTTTTTCGATACTACGCGGGCGAACCCGCGGGCGCCAGCTAGAGCATTAAATAATCATGAAGTAAATATTATAATAATGTCAAACCTATTAACTAAATAAGTACCTACCTACCTAGTTTCTGTTGTAAACGCGACACAAAATTGTTGCAGGCATTGAGGCATCTAACTTATGTATCAGTTCTAGAAATGACAAATCGATTAATAAGTAATAACATAGTTGCTGGAAAATTGCATGCTATGTTGCTATAAAAACAGACATTATTTGCTTTTTTATTTGTATATCTTCTGTGTGAACTTGGTTTAATTGATCTGTGGACATGGTTCACGAGGTACTAACATACATACGCTGCAATAATACGGATAACTAACAAATTACGGATAATTAGACATAAATATCCAAGCAGCCTAGATCACGATTGATTTCTAGTTATCCGCATCCGTTACGACGTGTCTACTTTGTTAATTATTATTATATTATAATGTTATATGACGGCTAATAAATTACAATGGATTATTTTTATGGCAGGTTACAATCCTAACACAATACATTTAATCATTAATTTTAATATGTCACATGGCGTTAAGCACGTGTCTAGCATGATACGTGTGTTTAATCATGAATGAAAGAAGGTGTGTTTTCATCATCAATCATGACGTCATCTTTACATAAGTTTAAAACGTTAATGAAGATAGGTTCCAGACGCCTTGCCCAAGGGGCTGGTTGGTTCGAAAAAGATACCGTGGCCTCGGAACACAAAGGGCAAAAGAAGGAACTAAAACCCATTCGGTTTTAGTCAGTAAAAGTCTGATACTCCTTTCTGCTCCACCCAGAACGGGAGAAGATTTTTGACGATTTCCTTACAGAAAAAAAAATAACTTACCCATCATTTCAACATGCGATAAAAATCAGGCATTAGAATGATTGCTGCTTAATCGGTCTCTGTTCATTTACAGATCTAGGGATCACAGCAGTTCCTATACAAAATAGTAAGTCTAACATGTATCATGACTTTCATGAGTGAATGAGTTAGGGAATAGAGTTAATAATGATTTTCACATTGAAAATGGAAATGTTCGCAAAAAGGTCTTCCTACCTTTTTATTGAAAAGACTTAATATTTATGTTTTTTTTTACTTAGATAATTCATATAAGAACGACTTAAAAATATAATGTGAGTATGACATAAATATTAATAACACCGACTGTATAGATTGCTTAAAAATATATTGAGTCAATTGAGGGGAAAACATCCGGGTTTAAAAATACATAGGTAGGTATGACATAGACTTACCTAGAAGTATGTAATGAATGTATTGTACATAAGACTTGTAATATTACTTATTAGCTGGCGCCCGCGGCTTCGCCCGCGTGATATCGAAAAAAAAATCCTACGTATCCTATGTGTTATTCCAGGCTATATAATCTACCTCTGTGCCAAATTTCATCAAGATCCGTTCAGCTGTTTTAACGTGAAAGTATAACAAACACGTATAATACATTCAGTCAAAAAAGTATCGGGAATGGATGATTTGTTCATGGTTCCAAATTAAAATTTTTGTTTTTTTTTGTAGTTGTTAGATTGGCACAGCTGTTTTCCATTTTGGTGCGGAGTTTGAGTTGCATCTGTTATTTATATTAAATACAGTGCTGGTTTTAGTAATATCATATATAGTGTGTATTGCGAATTTCATAATGGACAAAAATATCGAACAAAGAGTTTGTCTTAAATTTTGCATCGCCAATGGAATTTCGTGTTCGGAGTCACTGAAAATGTTACAGAAGGCTTACGGTGAATCGACTTTATTAAAAAACTCGTGCTTCAAAGCGTTCAAAAGCGGTCGAGATGTGATGGAAGATTTGCCTCGCTCTGGTAGGCCGTCAACGTCTGCAACTGAAGTTAACATCGCAAAAGTGAAGAAAATAGTGACTGAAAATCCCCATTCAACTCTGAGAGAGATAGCCGCCGAACTTTCTGTATCTCACGAGTCGATCCGTACCATTGTAACTAATCATTTGGGTATGAAACATGTTGCTGCTCGGCTAGTCCCAAAAGATCTGAATTTTCTTCAAAAACTCAATCGCATGAAAGTCGCTGAGGACATGCTAGAACGAGTCAGTTCGGACCCAACATTCATGAAACGCATTGTTACTGGTGACGAGACGTGGGTTTACGAGTTTGACATGCAAACTAGTCAACAAGCTTCGGAGTGGCGCCTTCCAACTGAACCGAAACCGAAAAAACCACGCCAAAGTCGATCAAAAGTCAAAGTCATGTTGACTGTTTTCTTTGACTATCGCGGTGTTGTGCACTCTGAATTCTTACCGGAAGCTCTAACGGTAAATAAAGAATATTATTTGAGCGTTATGCGGCGTTTAAGATATCGACGAAAAAGGCCAGATTTGTGGAAAGAAAATTCTTGGATTTTGCACCACGACAATGCGCCTTCGCACAAGGCTATCATTGTGAACGAATTTTTGACCAAACACTCAACAAATACCATCCAGCAACCACCATATTCACCAGATATGGCTCCTGCTGACTTTTTTCTTTTTCCTAAACTCAAATTACCACTTCGTGGCACCCGTTTTCAATCGATAGAAGACATAAAGGAGAATTCGCGGCGAGAACTGAACTCAATTCTGGAAGCAGCGTTTAAAAAATGTTTTGTTGAATGGATTATTCGTTGGCGCAAGTGTATCGTTTCTAAAGGAGCATACTTTGAAGGTGATAAAATAAATTTGGATGAATAACAGACATTTTGTGTATTATTGATCTTTTCCCGGTACTTTCTTGAGAGTAGTACATCCATCCATCCTCACAAACATTCGCATTTATAATATTACTAGCTTTCGCCCGCGGCTTCGCTCGCGTTAAATTCGGTATAACACACCAAGCAGACCTGCAGTTTTTGCTCTTGCGCCTGATTGATTTGTAATAGCAACGCTAAGTTTTCCCTTTTCTTCCCTCGTTCTCCCTCATATCCCACTTTTTTTAAATAAAAATTAGCCTATGTCCGTCTCCTGGTTCCCAACTATCTCTGTACCAAAATTCATCAAAATCGGTTTAGCCATTAAAGCGTGAAGAGGTAACAAACAAACAAATAAACAAACAAACAAACTCACTTTCGCTTTTATAATATTAGTAAGGATGTAAGAAGTAGGATATTATATTAGTAGGATAGGATTCTGTTAGGTACCTAAGTACGCACCTCACTTTATCCATATAGATAGGTCCAAGATACATATGTAGGTAGGTACAGTACCTGCTCACAACGAGGTAAGTACCTAGGTATAATAAATTACAAATGATGACTGTATAGGTATCAGATCATCTAGATGTGAACATATTTGCGGAATAGAACAATAGCTAATTATTCAGATTTACATTCAAATAAATTAAGTATAGGTTGGTAGAGTTACCTTTATATCCATTTAAAATTGAGCCAAAATTGGCAGTATGAGCTCAAGATTTTTCTTTTAAAAGAGAAGTGTTTTTTGGTACCAAATTGTTTTTTTGTTACCAAGAATACAAAGGGATTATTAAAGTATTTTGTATTTATCGAACAACCTAAACAGTTTTTCAAGATGGTACCGTAACAAATGTTTTATGAATATAAAACAGAATGACATTGATTTCACAGTTCGGTACGCAAATAATATGTTCAAGTATTAAAACAATAATGTTTTTAAAGTGCGTGCGTATTAAAACAATAATGTTTTTAAAGTGTATTATGTTGTCAAAATATTTGTGGTGGACTTAATAATGTGAACGGGAGATATTTAAGTACCACAAGGTTGTTAACTTGTAGGTAAACAAATTAATTTTGACATGTTTTGGGCCCAGTATGGTGGCGTACACAAGCTACTGCCCTTTAAGGGAAGATTCACAGACTACACATTTTACTTCGCATAGAATGAAATTTCCCACTGAAAATGAAAACTACATTTAACTTCGTTTCAGAACTGATAGAGTCAATATTCCATAGAAATTTTGACACTTTTTTCATTTTTCTTTGCGTTCAGCTTCTTTGGTGAAACCTCGCCCAGAAAAGTCATCTGCCAAGTCTTCTCCCAACTTTATTTGGATCGCTTTCCAGTCTTACCGGTGCTTTTAAAATCTAGCTCTAAGAAAATATCCAAGTTCATTCAAATTATAGGGGCAAAGTTATGCTTGCAACGTTTTATATCGATTTGAGGCTTGGAATTTGGAAGCCCAGAAAATAAAATACTTGATTGATTAATTTTTTTTCTTCTACAAACAGCAGGCAATTTTTTTTATGATAGGTATAAATCTACTTCTAATGTCCGTGTTTTGGCGAAATAATTCATCAATCAAATCATTATTTCAAAAGTTCCAAATAGCCGAGTCTCAAACAGCCCCGTTTTAGGGTAGGTAGCTGAAATACCCGCAGTTGAGGTCTGAAAGCTGAACATGAGAATTCGTCGAACAGATAACGTACTGTACCTATCCGCAGTAGGCAGCCGATGTCTGCAGTCGGTCCGCAATCTGTGTACCGGTTTAACCAAACCTTTACTTTAATTAACTCAGTTGCTCAACTCATGAAGCTAGTTGTGGCTATCAAAACAATGAATTAGGTGAAACAACTAACGATCGTCGTTACTCAACGTACGATCAACTGTAAATCGGCAATACACTGAAAACGGGTTTTAAATCATTGTAAACCTAGCCAAATAGCCTTGTTATACAAGTTGAACTGTCGTTGGTCAGTAAGCATAAATGCTAATGCATGATACCTCTTCTGATATGTACATAGATAAGTTCTAAGATAATCACTTTACCATTGTGTTTTATGAAGTATGATGCATCCTGAGAAATTTTGTGGTAGAGCTAGTAGATTCTAGATAGTTCTTACATTACAGGAAATACCTACCGAGGAGCCTATGCAATTATTAGGATACAATATTTCAAATTAAGAAAATTGTTTCTGAAAATTTCTACAACTGGCTGTGTGAATTCACAATCAAAACAAATGACAACACATAAATAAGTAACTAGTGTTTTTTTTACGTGACAACCGCCTAAATTATACGAAACAAAATTGTTGTAAATATGACATAATTATATGTAAATGTATTGTAATTACAAAATAATATCTGTTACGTGAATTCATAACTATTAAAGTAAACTGAGGTTGTAGTATAGTTTTTTTGAATGACAGCTGATGTTATTCATGAACTTGACTAAGCGTTTATCCACATTTTGGTTTGTAAGAAGCGAAAACTGCACGGTTGCAAAAGAACTTGAAATCGTCTGTTGCCCAAGAATTCCTTTAACGTTCATTGCCTTCAGTTTCAACATATTTTAGTAGAAAATCACAATGAATTGATTCAGATACATGTGCATGCAAACTACATTAAATGTGTAATACAGTTTAAATGTTATAATTAAACTAAAATTGGCGTCGTACGCTTGAATCCGACCATAAAAAGAATTTATGTCAGTTGGACTAGAACCAAGAGCAATCACAGCTTTTATATTTATGTTTGTTATATTGAAACAAACAATGGCGTTTGAGCTATAGGACTCATTTCGGTGGAGCTACATTGGAGGCGTGAAGGTCAATCGTGCATTGAAAGTTGACATAAAAATATGATCTGTCTTCACATGCCTACCTGAGTAATGTGGAGTTTTCGTCACGCAGTCTTTACATTTATTTACAGCCCGCCCCCTCACTTGCAGCAGAGCATATGAATGTTACCATTTTTAGACGTACCTATAGCATTGCTATATTTGGAAGATCTTTTTAAGAGGAATAATTCCGTAATACATGTTTTTCATAAAGCAAAATCTGTTTGCTCGCCGCGGCACACACCAGCGAAGCTCTGAGTTTTTTCGTGACATCTTCAACAATTATCGTCATATTTCAGACAATTTACTCTAAGCCAGTTTTAGACCTAGGTCTTCCCCATAAATTCCCCATCCGATCCCCATTGGTGAAAACTTGTTCGGTAGTTTTTGAGCTTATCGCGTTCAGACAGTCAGACAGACATTCAAAAGCATCACGGGGACATTTTTTCTAATATAAATATGTAGGTAGTGATTATAGAAGACACACTATATAGATCCTTAGGGGATCCCATGAAATAGGAAGTATTATCTAAAAGTCTTTCCTATCATTATCTATTTAAAATAAAAGGGCAGTGCACCTGTTATTAGGGTTGTTAGTTGACGCCCATTACCTGCGCGAGTCCACAGACACCTGCATTTTACCACGCTATTTAGCACTTCTTAAAAATGCTATGATGTCATAAATATTGAACGATGGACTCCAATACATGTGGTATAAAGATTGATTGATAGGTAGGTACCATTTATTATATAAAATAACTTTAATCGAGCTCTGCTGTGGAATAATAAGCAATTTCCTTACTTTTTTTTTATTCGTAGACCGTAGTTATCGCTCTAATAAGTACTCATTCTTCATTGCACATTAGTGATTATTATTAAATAACTTAGTATTAACACTGTGGAAGAAGTAATAAACTGTTAATAATATGTAGTAACGTGTATTGTGAACACATACCTGATTGTTTATGGTCCATAGAGTTACTAAAATATCTTCTATTAGGATTTTAAAATACCGAAACTTATGTACACTAATGTACATCTGATTACTGTATTTATGTTTCAGACTTTTAAATTAAATCACAGTAAAAGTTGATGAAAACCATTGTCTCGATTTTCATTAATTTTTACTGCACATAATTGTACTATTTGAAAAAGGTACTTAGGTAGTTAACAATAATAATAGAGAAACATTTGTATAACAACAAATGTTTCTTTATGGTATTTGTTTCAACAACAACAGAATACAGGTGTGACACCTTATGCCTCATAATTACTTATATGTACTCGTACCATAAGTGTCATTGAGTGTGACAAGTTACAATCAATGAAAAGAAAATACACTATATCGATGACGAATGTCTAATATTTGTACATGCATCTCTTATGGTTATCCTGATAGATAACAACATTTATAGGAAATTTATGACGAGACATTGCGCTATCACCTCATGAATCACTAAGGTACACACTCAAGAATGTTTATGAAATCTAGTTCACATTGTTACAGTTACACATGTTTCTTTGTACTTGAACATATTGTTGACAATACTGGGCCATCACAATGTGCGTCGCCCGGCACCAAAACATAAGAATTATGTCTTCATCTGTATGCAAACCAGGTGGTCTGTAAGTGGTGCACTTGTAGAGGTCATCGCCGGCTGAACTTGACTAACGAACCTCCGCCATAGATTACTTAATAGTTCCTACCTTCTACGGAAACAATTACATATATTATCGTGGCGTATGACAAGAATTAATTGCCAGAAGTGTTAGATACAATTAGACCTAGATCTATGGTAATAGAATTCTATTAGTTTGTTTCGTTTACATTGATCGTTTTGTTAAAATGAGTTGTTATTTAATGACCAGTTTAAAGGAGCCTTTCCAGAAAAAATCTTGTCATTCGAGAGTCACGATTGCTCAGACGCAACTTTATGGACTGTCGTCTTCACGAGCGGAGATAATTGTATCTTAAAATGTTGTCAAGTCGTGCACCACGACCACAACTTTTACTTTTATTTTCGGTGCTTCAGCATAAGTAAATGAGTTCTTTCTTAGACCTTGTGTGATGAACTGATAGAAAATGAAGTGGATAACAATGAATAAATTAAATGCATTTAGTAATATTAGGTCCTTACATATGAAATTGGCGTTTTTCGTACTGGCCACTTTAATCACGAATTTCTCCTCTTTGGTAAGGAATTCCAAATTCAAATTTGTACAGCTATTTACTCATGTATTTGTGCTTCGATGACCGTCATTCATTTGTTTTTTTTCTTCTGTTTTTTCTGTTTGCGTCACTCATTTTACAAAATCGAAAATTTAAAATATCGCATTATTTACGAGTACGAGTTCCGCCGTGGCGCTAGTGCTGCGGAAACGACTCGAAGGGTGAATGATGTGTATGGCGGTCATGTTGCAAAAGAAAACACAGTTCGTTTTTGGTTCCAACGTTTTCGTTCTGGAAATTTCGACCTGCAGAACAAGCCCCGTGGACGGCCTGAGACCCAAGTTGATAATGGAGAATTGAAGGCTATTGTGGAAGCGGACCCATCGCAAACCACGTCCGAGTTAGCTGCAGGCTTCGATGTTAGTGATAAAACTGTTTTAATTCACTTGAAGCAAATTGGGAAGATTAAAAAGCTTGAAAGGTGGGTACCTCACGAATTGACTGAAGCAAACCGGCAAACGCGCGTCGACTGCTGCGTTACATTACTGAACCGGCACAACAATGAAGGTATTTTAAACCGAATCATTACCTGTGATGAAAAATGGATTCTTTACGATAATCGGAAGCGCTCAGCGCAATGGTTGGATCCTGGCCAGCCAGCCAAATCCTGCCCCAAGCGAAAATTAACCCCAAAAAAGTTACTTGTAAGCGTTTGGTGGACTAGTGCCGGTATTGTTCATTACAGTTTTCTCAAATCTGGCCAGACTATTACAGCTGATGTCTATTGTCAGCAATTACAAACCATGATGGAAAAGCTAGCGGCTAAACAACCAAGGCTGGTCAATCGCTCCACGCCACTGCTGCTTCACGACAACGCCAGACCACACACTGAGCAACAGACGGCTACCAAATTAGAAGAGCTTGAATTGGAATGTCTTAGACATCCTCCGTACTCCCCGGACCTTGCTCCAACAGATTACCATTTTTTTCGCAATTTGGATAACTTTTTGCAAGGGAAAAAATTCAACTCCGATGGGGCAGTCCAAATCGCCTTCAAAGATTTTATTGATTCCCGTCCGACTGGTTTTTTTAGTAAAGGGATCAATGAACTACCTATAAGATGGCAAAAGTGCATTGAAAACAATGGTTCATACTTTGATTAATTAAATATATTATATTAAAAAATATTCGACTTTTTGTTCCTTCCATACAAAACGCCAATTTCATATGTAAGGACCTAATATAATGAAAAATAACTTAATTTAGAATAACTTTTAAAACTTGCTCTTTTAAGTAATACAGTTTGAAACACTGATGACCTTCTCATTAGAGGAGTGTGGCAAAGTGGCGTCGCAACTGCTTAGTTTTTGTCATATTTAACCATAAGTGTCTATTAATCACCCTTATACGTAAGTGACGCAAATGGGATACCTACGTCATGTACATACCTTATACTAAAGTAGAGTCTTGTTCATAGATACATTAGCCAAAGCAACTTTGTAGATTCTTAAAAACGCTAAAACTTACAATTGTTGATTATGTAGAGCAGCGGTCGGCAACCTCTTGGCAAGCAAGGGCCACAAGGTGACAAATAAAACTAAGGCGGGCCGCAGTCATTTTACTCGCATTAACCCAAGAAGCCCAATATACCATAAAAAAAATATGACATAGGGAATTTAATTCGTACACGTAATACTTACATTATGTTTATATGTTTAGGCTTTATAGCTATAAAAACAAGAGAAAAATAAAAAAATGCAATCTCTTTAAGGCGCGTGTGGAAAACTAACGCGTCGTCGACACGGCCTGTCGTCAATATACGGACGGACGGCGAGCTACCTATTGCTCGCTACTACAGGACCGCATCCGGCATCTACGGTGGCCGGGAGTCGTCTTTCGGCGCCCGACGCCCCGGGCGTCTCCCGCGGTCGCTGGGTTGGTTTGAGGTTCTCTCCCTCAAACACCCGGGCACCTCCTATTTGCCGCCGCAGCAGAGATTCCCCCCCGTGTAGTGCCTCCACGCGCCACTCGTACAGGCACGTGAGGTCTATCGCCTCCAGATCCCACGATGGCAATCCGATAAGAAGGCTCGCCGCCTCACCGGAGATCGTGCGGTAGCCCCGGATTAGCCTAATGACTACCACCTTTTGAGGCGCGTTCAGGTAGTGGGCGGCGCGCCGCCCTAAAGAACGCGCCCATACCGGGGCCCCGTAAAGGGCCATGGACCGCACGACTCCGGCATAGAGCCTACGGCAAGAGGCGTTTGGCCCCCTTAGATTGGGCAGGAGCCCCAGCCCGCTCGAGAACCAAACGTCAGAAATGCTCCACGAAAATCCTCCGGCTGTTGAGAACGATTCTCAGGTACTTCCATATACCATCAGCTGGGATTCTGATGGTGGCTTATTCCCGAAGCCATGAAAGACTATGTCCTCGGATTTGTGCAATGCCACCTCAAGACCCAGTAGCCGGATCCTCTCCGCAACTATCGCAACCCCACGTGTCATTGTTTCGGCCGCCGCCTGGAGCGACCCCCCCTGTGCCAGGACGAACGTGTCGTCAGCGTAGGAAACTGCGCTGACGCCGCTAGGGAGGTAGGCGCGCAGCACCCAGTCGTAACCGATGAGGAGGAGAGGAGTGGCCCCAAAGCCGATCCCTGTGGGACACCGCACGACATGTCTCGCCGGTTCCACTCTCCAGAGCGACCGGGGTGGATGACGGCCCTGTCCGCCAGATATGACCCCGACCACACGACGAAGGTAGGTCGGCATCCGGTGATACCGGAGTGCCTCCCTGATGCAGCCCCAAGGCATGGTGTTGAACGCGTTGGCAATGTCGAGAGACACCGCCACGACAACCCCACCCCTGGACACGTGTACGTTACTCCAGCAAGAAAGTATCTCCTAGAGTTATATGAGTAGAACGTATAGTTTGTGCCTTATCTGCTGTAAATGTGCCCCTACATAAAAAATGTGTGCCCCCTGTCGTTTTGAAAAAAAAACGGAAAAACGATTCTTGCTGGGGTAACGTTTTTCTAGCAGGAAAATTCTAAACGAGTGATCGGAGGGAAAAAAATTGTGCATGGCCAGAGAGCTTATATGTGTGCCAGAATGTGCCCCAAAAAATAAAATCTGTGCCCCTTCAGGTTTTCGAGTTATTGCGTTTCCTGCTGGAGTAACGTTTTGATGAATCGTATATCTCTAAAACCATTGCATGTGCCCCTGTAGAATAAACATACACGAGTAGCTCTTAATGTGTGCCCATTTGTGCCCCAATTAGATTTAAGGAATAATTTATAGTTTTTAAGTTATCGCGGTTTTATCAAAACCCGAAAAAACATCGCAGCGCCTAAATGAGGCAAGGCATAAGTTCACTGAAAACTGTATTCGGTCCTTCTTGGCGCTAATAATAACCATAGAAAGTTTCAAAACTGTTCATGCATGCATTTTTGAGTAATCTTGCTAAAAGTCAAAACGATGGTGTCACAACTTTGACGGCAAAATACAAGGAACTGGCTCAATCTCAGATGTGTAGGTGTAAACCAAAATCATGTGCCTTTAGTCAAAAATATATGGTGAAAATATTAAGCTTGGAATGTTTCGCATTAAGTAAATATAAACAAAAAACCAAATTAAGTAAACAACGGCTGGTTATCCGACCAAATTAAAATGACTACTAAAAAGCGACGGATTCATACATATCGATGACCTTCTTTATTGGACGTATTATACCTAAGCTGTTGTCCGTACAGTTGCGTTCAAAAGTTTTGGGGGCTAATTAAAAAATATATTAAATGCACCTTGTTATATTGTTTCATATTAATGAAACAGCTTGTTTATGTGGAAATTATTATTTACTTACCTAGGTTTTAATTCTTAAAGTAATTATTGCATCAAATCACAGATCAAATTTCCTACGTATAAATATTAGAAATAATTTGCACGTTGTGTGGTCATCATTATTATTTAAATCACAGATCAGTTCTTCATCTAAGTCTAACTTATAACTCGTCGTATTGGTGATTTTGATGATTATAATTCTATAACTACATACGTCTTACAGCCGCGAATAATATTTTAATCAACATACAACCTAGCTAGCACTGGCCTGCAAATTGCAAAAAACGCAAGAGATTTTGAATTTCGCGGGCTGGTTGGGGCATTCCCCTTAATGATGAAAAACTTACTGTTAATTTACCTAACCTACGGCTTATCAATAAATATATATATTCTAAAGACAAATACGGGCTTTTTATTTATTTACCAAAAAGAGCTACCTCTTTTTAGTAGTAGATCATACATTTCATGAACTATATATTTTTTAAACATTGGGACCAATCAAATTTTGGGTCAAAGACCTGACAAATGGCAAATATCTGTATGTATTTCTTTCGTTCACACATAAATTACTGGATTTATTTTAATGAAATTTAAAATGATGAAGATAGCTTACCTTGGAATAGCACTTAGGCTACTATTTATAATGTACTTAATCATGTGTAAGGTCATAGAAACGGCTAGTAGAACATAATCCAATAACAACTTTATTTTATTATTTATTACTTTTCTACTTCAGTGTACTCAGGCACAACACGTGTGAACCGGTTAGTGAGTTAAGTAAAGAAGGTCATCGAAATGTATGAATCCGTCGCTTTTTAGTAGTCATTTTAATTTGGTCGGATAACCAGCCGTTGTTTACTTAATTTGGTTTTTTGTTTATATTTACTTAATGCGAAACATGCCAAGCTTAATATTTTCACCATATATTTTTGACTAAAGGCACATGATTTTGGTTTACACCTACACATCTGAGATTGAGCCAGTTCCTTGTATTTTGCCGTTAAAGTTGTGACACCATCGTTTTGACTTTTAGCAAGATTACTCAAAAACGCATGCATGAACAGTTTTGAAACTTTCTATGGTTATTATTAGCGCCAAGAAGGACCGAATACAGTTTTCAGTGAACTTATGCCTTGCCTCATTTAGGCGCTGCGATGTTTTTTCGGGTTTTGATAAAACCGCGATAACTTAAAAACTATAAATTATTCCTTAAATCTAATTGGGGCACAAATGGGCACACATTAAGAGCTACTCGTGTATGTTTATTCTACAGGGGCACATGCAATGGTTTTAGAGATATACGATTCATCAAAACGTTACTCCAGCAGGAAACGCAATAACTCGAAAACCTGAAGGGGCACAGATTTTATTTTTTGGGGCACATTTTGGCACACATATAAGCTCTCTGGCCATGCACAATTTTTTTCCCTCCGATCACTTGTTTAGAATTTTCCTGCTAGAAAAACGTTACCCCAGCAAGAATCGTTTTTCCGTTTTTTTTCAAAACGACAGGGGGCACACATTTTTTATGTAGGGGCACATTTACAGCAGATAAGGCACAAACTATACGTTCTACTCATATAACTCTAGGAGATACTTTCTTGCTGGAGTAACGTACACCCTGGACACTGCAGCCCCCGTCGTGAGGGCTCTTACGCGCATGATGGCGTCTAACGTCGAGCGCCCCCCGCGGAAACCATACTGGTGCTCCGCAAGATCCGGCCCCGTCCCCACAGAGGTTTGCAATTACTCTTTCAAAGAGCTTGCCCACCTCATCGAGCAGCACGATGGGCCGGAATGCGGACGGAGAGTCCACAGGGCACCCCGGCTTCTGTTTGAGGACCAGCTTCCCCGTTTTCCAACGAAGTGGGAACTGGCCCCTCTCCAAGCGTGCAAACATCTTAGGAGCCCAGTAGTCGGGGCCCGAGAGCCTCCAAGGCCAGGACCCAGGCTTTGCCGTGCAAGCCATTTAGTCCCGGGGTGGTATTTTTGGCTGTAGAATAGTGCTCAAATGCTCATCTGTAAGACGAGAAGCATATTTATTTGTTCTATAATTGACAATTGAAAAATTGTAATGAACTGCTTAGCAAACTTTTCCAACTCGTCAAAAACAGATGGCATTTAACAAGATCATTGGATTCATATAAGGAGCTTTGAGAATATCAGCCAGTATGACACATTTCAAAGTGTTGCCGAGCAGAGGGGTTAAAGGCGCGCTCTTACTTAATGCGTTGATTTTGATAATTATTATAACTTTTCTAAAAAACAATCATGGGCCGCAAGGAAGACGTCCGCGGGCCGCGGGTTGCCGACCCCTGATGTAGAGCATTGACTCTACATCATTCCACCATTAGAATCTACTCACTGTTGAAGGTGGTTTGTCATTCACAAACTAAGGGAGATCATGATCAATGATAAAAGATGCCTTGACCCACTTGCCCCCGGACCGAGACCTTGTAATTGCCGAAAGAAACGCTTTCGTAAATCTTGTGAAGATATGGGAGCCAGTGGACGGTGGGCTGTCTTTGAAGATGCCAAAGAAGAACAAAGTTGACGAGACAGCTGAAGGCGAGCTGCCAGTAGTCTAGATCATTTGATAATCATGCCCAGGAATTTGTGGGATCCCAAGAATGTAGGTACTTACAGGGAACGCCAACAGTGATATTGAACCACAACGAGCGGCGCCGTTGCAGATCGCGCCAAGTTATTTCCATTCGCATTTTAAACCAATTAGCTGAATCACTGAACATATAATTTCAAGATGAAAGAGATGCATGTCTCCAACGAATTTCCTGTCTGCATTCACGGTTGTAAATCAAGGAATGGACTCGTAAATAATGCCAATACGCGTCTCGTGGCAATACCCATGACTACATAAAGCAGGGCACATAATAACTATGTTATTTAATTCATGAGTTCATGACGGTATTTGCCGTGCCGTGTTCAAAAGATTGATTGTTTTATGTGGGTACTACTGCACTGACGTAAAATAACGAGTTCCAAGCTTGGTTCTCATAACATTTGCGGTTCAACAAAATTATCCATGAAATAATGCAAATAGAACTGTCATTCGATAACTGGTACCTAATTATGTCAATTTTGTATGATTACTGGAATTACAGCTAAAATATCAAACAAAATTATACATTATGTTACAAAAATTGTTTGGTAAATAAAGTTATGATTTCTTCTGTCTGATTTATCAGTAGATTTAGGGTATCTAATACCCAGGACTTGGCAGAGTCGTAAGCAGGTAAGGGTTTGGGGTTTAAACTTTCCCGGAATCTCGTGCGTCTCATCATAGAGAAACCAGACTATCCCGCGGAATGCATACTTTTTCGAGCTCGCTCGTTTTACTAGGCATTCTGCTTTCTGATTTTATGCTATATGTTTTAGCTATTTTTCCAAAAAATCCTAAATTTTTTAAAGTATTGTTCATGGAGCTGTGTGAAATGCACGCATATAAAAATAATCCTGCGCGATGCCGGTAGCACCAGATAAGTTCTATCCAGCGCGTCTAATATAATACCTACTTTGATTGTAATAACTACCTAAGTGTTTTTAAAAGTCGTTCCTTATAGGTGTTCTGGTTCAGTGTTTGACCAATTGCCCTTAACCACCTTTCTTTTTTTTCGGATCGCCAAATGACTTCTCCCGCTTTGGGTAGAGCGGAATTAGGGTAGTGTATATGGGACCACCCATTTCAATTTTATTTATATTGCTCGGGTAGTTATGAGTTATAGTCTATAATTCATATTTTTTCTAGTCTACATGGATGATCTGCTGCTATCTTTTAGCTATAAAGTATTATTATCATACCACTAGCTGTGCCCTGTGCTGCCGTGTGTGCTGTGCTGTGTGTATCATGCGTTGCTATGCAATTTTCTACCTTTCTACCTACCCTACCTACTTTTCTTTGCTATAAACCTCACGGAGCCCGAGACCTTTCCAACGAATGCAAAACCGTGGAAATTGGTTCGTGCGTTCTGGAGTTATAGCGTCAGGAAGGAAAACCCGACTTATTTTTATATGGTAGATAATTGGAAATGCTGAAATAAAAACTTTTTTTACAAAACTGACTTTCAAAAACAAAACTAAAAAGTGGAAAATAACTTTGTTTCCGGAAGTCGGTGGCAAAAGTTAACGAAACTTAGACACTTACAAGACTACCGTCTTTCGAAAGTAAAGTGCCAAACGGATTTGTAGCACTTGTGCTATTAGTTATTCTGTGCTTGTAGTCAGTTTAACCAAGAACTTAATAAAACTTAGACAGGTCCCTTCAGTTAAATAGTTGTTTTCACTATCTTTTTAGAAACAGCTAAGTTTGCTAGTTATATAGGCAGAGGAATAAAACCAGATGAAGCCTTATCACGAGGTTAATGATCGCTTGTATCAGTCGATAACTGTCACTTATAAGCAATATAACAAGATCGACTATAGTAACACGAAGGAGCATTATTCTAGGGATAAACAAACAGATAACTTATTCAAGTTTCAGTATCGTTATTAAAATCCATCAGTAATATTGTTATCACCTCGCCACAAGAACTGTGACAGTGTCGTTAAAACTTTAAAATACTTACCGATGTTCCGACACCAGTTATTACAAGTTCTATATTTGTCAAACCTCGGATAGTTAGGTCACCAACCCTGTAATTAATAGTACGTTGATACTGGTAAGACCTCCTTGAAAATGAAAGCAACCATTGAACGTTCGCCAGCGCCAAGGCAAGCTAATAACCATCCAAGTACAACAGTGCCGCGTAACAGTAACGACACAATAGAACAAAACCCATTTACTTTTAGCACGGTATAGGTACCTACCCAAACTGATTCCTGGGACCTTGTTACTTCTATGCCAATTAACGGATTAAAACAATGCGAAATCGTACGAAGCGTTTCACATCGCGATCGCGTCATACCATAAGACAATCGGCTTTTATGTCCATTGAGAACAACATTCATCCTTAACATCGGACACGCCGTAAATAATAAACAATATTGTCATTGTATGTATATTTGGACTTTCAAAAGTAACAGCTTGGTTAGTGAAAGCGAGGCTCCGCATAGATATGCCCTCAATTGACCTTGTTCCTCTAATCCATGCAGTGCAACAGGATTTCCACCCACGGCTACAGTGTCATACAATTGCCTCTTGCATGCCCATGAGTATTGGCACTTGTAAAAGGTCGCTAAGCTATTATCGTCTTGAGTAATTTATTTTTATCAATGAGTTTGACACGCGTCAGTAGTTGTTACGGTGTAATATTGTTTACATAGATTCAATTTGTAATTTAGTGAACCTTAATGTTTATCCAACCGTGAATTTTTTATTTATTAAAATACAAACTGGGCAATCCATTGTCAGGGTTCACATGGCTGTTATCTAGCTGCTTTATCTTATTATTATTCTTTTGGAAGCCGGTAAATGAAAAATATAATATAACATTTTTCCTAGTGTAATGATTCACGGCCTCCAGCCACATCACTGGGTCGCCGAAAAAGTGGTGGAATAAAAAAAGATTGATTGAAACCTTGAGCCGCTGGCACAAGGTGAATAAGAACTTAAGAAGACATCGTACTCTTCAAGCCGATATCTTTTAACTTTTGCAACTTGGTCATCTACGTCCTTATCACCTTAACCACTCCACCTGTAGTTCTACAAACCCTTTCCTTCCTGAACTGATCCCGTTTTTGATTAAGCACCATATTTGGACTAAAACTGTGATATATTCTACCTTGTTCATTACTGATGCTATCAAAGTCGTAGACTCCTAAATTGTAAGCAGAATCCGACTTCCGACATGCGACATTTATGGAATCGTAATTGTAAAGGTTGAAACCTTTACTGAAGATTATAAGATATTAGCATCGCTAACCATAATCCTTAAACTAATAAAATGCGGCAACGAAGCCTTTAGAAGATTAAACTTGTTCTTATAAAGCGGTAACATGCAAAGATATATTATTATTAGAAGTCCAATATTGATCTCTATCGCTAGAGTATATAGAGCGCTTTATTAAGGTAGCAATAGGCACAGTTTTCAAATAGTACCTTAAAAGTTACAGAGAGAGGTGCACTTTCCTAGTTTCGAACACACTTTCGTAAGGCCGCACTTCGCAGTTTGTTAGTTG
The DNA here is from genome assembly GCA_905475445.1 of Ochropleura plecta. Taxonomy (NCBI): domain Eukaryota; kingdom Metazoa; phylum Arthropoda; class Insecta; order Lepidoptera; family Noctuidae; genus Ochropleura; species Ochropleura plecta. Next base: position 9,341,548 of record FR997731.1, on the reverse strand, counting down.
GCTATCAAATTTAAATCCAGAAAAAGTTAAATAATTGTGTTTTATCTAAAAATATAATAAATAAAATAATAACCTAATCCATGTGGTAACTAGTCCATAGAACCGACTGTTTCGATTAATGTTGGAAATATGGATATCTTAGATCAGACCATAAGATGTTCGGCAGGATCCTTACGGAAAGCATCGGAATTCAGAACGGTGCATGCAGTCATCATGCAGAAATATTGATAGTCATAGACCAGAAGATGATTATTGCGGAAGTGTAAACGTGGACATACTAACCACCAGCCAAGTCCTAGATCGCAACCCTCTTAAAATCCATGAATGCTGATGTTCTTGGCGTTTCTATATGCGTTGCACTTAATTGCATTCGGAAGTGTTTTTCCGTCATATTATAACAGACGCGACCGTAATCAAAGCAAGAGCCCTCGTGTACTATATCAACCGGTTGTCTGTGTGCGTTGTATTCAGGAAACCCATGGACCATTTGATAATAAGTATAATGACAATGTTCCGTTGTTAAAGGTATACAAAGGCGAAACACGCTTGAACTGGCTTTGACTGTTAAATACCTAGTATTTCTATTTGTGTACTTGGTACAAGTTTTATTGCATTGATAATAATAATAATAAGGCTGACGGATGGGCTACATTCCTAACTTTTTCGTTCCAATCTAATTATACCTAGTAGATTGTGGATGCGATATAAGGTTCTGTTAAAATCTGACTCACTGTGTAAACCTTTGACTTATTTCCGTACTAGCTTCCGCCCGCGATTTCGTCCGCGTGGCATAGTTACTTTGGGCTAACGCTAATTTTAACCCGCGTATGATCGAAAAAAAAATACTTGCTCTACCCTTTTCTTCCCTCTTTTCCTATTTTTTTTATCCTATGTCCGTCTCCAAGGTCCCAACTATCTCTGTACCAAAATTCCTCTATCCTATCGGTTGGGCCATTTAGGCGTGAATACGTACCAACAAACTAACTTTCGCTTTTATAACATTAATAAGGATCTTGTTTCACGCCTATAAGTTATGTTTTCATCGTTACAATATGCGTTACCTGTGTATTGTTGTCATGTATTGTTGAGTACAACAGTAGGTACTACCCAACAGGGTACATTGCTTTTATTTATCTTGATTCATATTCACGAAGGTATGACATACATATATCTGTAGGTACATACACCTATAAACGGTTCATTCAAGCGTCTAAGAAAAAACTAATTGAAGTTTTTAAGGTTCTTTTGAAACCTTGTCGGACATCACGTGTCAACCATGATTTGTAAAGTTGTAACTGCTGTATTATAACAATCTAAAATTATTCTTTTATTTCATTACAGAACTCACGCATGCCGAAGAGTTTGGCTACGATGGAAGTATCGGTAAGAATCAATTAAAGTCCTACCTATGTACCTCTATCGAGGCTAGACCTCACAACGACTTGGGTGGAATGCAAACGTTCACTATTTATTGCAAATGGAGTATCGCTGTCGTAAATCGTATTTTCTTTTGCTACCAATCGCCTTTGATGTCGATTAAGATAATGATATAAGATAGGTCCCTAATGATTCCTGCTACTACAAACTAGCGCTATAAATCAAGCAATTTCTTTGATGGGATTAGAAAGGTAGAGAGGAAGCATTTGAAAGATTTATTTGACTTTCTTCCGTTTCAATTGCAGGCACCGCAGGACACCTGCAGTCCTAACTGCACCACCTGCTACTATTAATTAGTAGAAATCAATTTCCTAGCCCGATTCACGTTATGTAAGCAGCAGCTGTGGTAGGCCTATATACCTACTGGTCAAATATCATAGCATTTATTTTGTGACATTTAGTGGCACCGTAATACTATTAAGAGGTCCTACGTAATAATACCATCATAGCAAGCCGCAAGCGGTGGCCCAGAGTACTTCCTGTCAAGCGAAATCGAGCTGTTTGCCAACTAGATAGCTCGATTTCAATTTTCTTACTCCATTTTAAGCAGGCCTGAGAGTGTGCAATAGGAAGCCTATAGAATCCTACGAGTGATTGAGTGGCAGTCCATAGTATTTATTAAGGAAGTTGTAGGTACTACACCTATAGTCATGATTGTCTCTTAAACTCATGAATAGTCATGTTTATGATTAAAATGTTAACAGAGCAGATCCGGGTTTTATGTGGTGGTTAGGTAGGTACTCAGTAGTCTAATAATACTTCTGTGGCAATGGATTCACAATAACCCGAGGGCAAGTTGGGCCAAGGGCCCTTACACCTGCCGTACGGACGCTTGGCCCGTTGAGCTTAGAAGAAAATAAGCATGAACACTATAATTATACATATTATGTAACCAGGTACACATTGTTTTACTTAAAACAATGTAATTGCATACTTCCACAGTGTTTTTTATGACTTGCTCAAATGAACTCAACCTAATATTGCTGAATTATTCGTGAATAGAATGCAGTTGACAAGGTTATTTTTAATTAATGTTAGGTAATTATATTATGCTTGTGTTTTTATGTAGATTAGATTACTGATCTAAAAATATCGCGCAGTTTACAGTTTTTATAGTTTTAGTTCTGTTCCATAAATAATGTCATTGCATTGCGTGTGCTTTTAAATCCGATATCTAATTGTTTTGAAAGTTATCGCACTGCCGGAATGAAGGCTATAAATATAAGACATTTGCGTGTAAAAAATCGTTAAAAAAACGGAACACTTTTTGCTGGTACATAACTTGGACTTGACGCAAGTACGCAATAATAACAGCCGGATAGAAGCATACAAAAGGTATCTGACACATAGTTCATACAAATTAAAACACTTGTTTTCTTTGTAGGTCCTGAATACTGGGGCGAGAGATACCAGGAATGCGCGGGCAAGCACCAGAGCCCGATCAACATCAATATACTCCGAGTGAAGCAGGTCACACTACCCGACCTTGTACTCGTAGGTTTCGACGACTCCATTGATGATGTACACGTCACCAACAATGGACACACAGGTAAAGTTTTACACATGAAGTTAAGACATACTTGTACACTCACGGACAACGAAATACTCCATTGTGGTGCCGAATAAGCATGATTCCCAGCAGTGAATAAGTAAACGCTAACTATTTACGCTGCCTTACCTACCTACGAAATCGCGCGGATTTCGCACAAGGTGTTTGCCGTATTAACGTAAGCACAAAGCACTGCTTAATTGGAGGATAAGGTGAAGTGCATGATCAACTTCTTTCTCTTTTGATATTGTTACCACCGTGATAGATCTTGCGATCGATTGTAGCAGAGAAAGCTCCGATCATGAATTTGTTCCTGGTTTTAAAACAGCCTTTTATTACTTATTTCTCTTTTAAATATATTATAGTTGCCTGCCGGTGAACCCTCTTTGAAACTCGATGCATGACTAACAGCCGATGGGCTGTAAAGTCATGCTTTTTGTTGCATAACTGATGAATTTAAATGTATTGTTATGTAAATATCTGTCAGCAATTTACCCAGTTCTCATTTATTGGAGTTTCAGGTTAGTTCCTTATTCAATGTTGACTAGATTAAGATTATGGAACCTGGGTGAAGCGGTGACATTCTCTCAGTTGGACCAGGGTACCCAATATTTGCTCTACTCTAACCAATGCTGGATACAGTTAGATACCATTTACCTACGTTTCGTTACGTTACCTTAAAATATAGACGTTTGATTTCACAACAATAAGGTTTCGTTTCGATAAAGTAGAGCACTTTGTAAACTTATTGCAGGTATAGGACGATTTCTCTCAGTTGATTTCAATTGCAATTTTTTATGACTTTTTTATTTATTTAATTTAAGCGTACCATAAAGGTATAAATAGTAACTTTGATAATAGATAGCGAAGTTCACGCCTATCACGATTTAAGTTTTAATAGGTCACGGTTCCAAAAAACTTAACGAAACTACATTTACCCTCGACAGAACGGAGCATGTACCTATAGGTATACGTTTAGGGTGAGAGGTTGTTTGTTTGTGCGAAATATAATGTCTTATTTATCTCCAAAACGGCTCAACCGATTCAGATGTGTTTTTTTCTGTAAAATGTTGGTGATGGTTCGTAAATAGATGTACTTATGTTTATTCGAAAAAAATTTAATTCAAAAAATAATAAAATAAGACGCTAAAATCTCGAAAAAAGAAAGGGAGGCCGACTAGAAAAAGCAAATGAGATACATGCAGAAAGTAAAAAAGGCCCCCCGACGCTGCGACGCTTGGATTAAAATGAAAATTGACAATATTTAGATACCTATTTTTTCCATTTTAGAGGTGTTTGCGTCGTGGCTTTTTAACTCGATTTTTTATTTTGTTTTTTATCTCAATTACCTATATCAATAGATACCTAGTTATATAGGCTTCTACAAATACCTATTACTAAACGACATACCTACATAACGTCACGACTGTATTTTCTAAAGAAGTAGATAGACCTCTTTAGAGGTGCAATTACTATATTTCGCACGTACTACTAAGTTAATGGAGGGCTATCGCCATTTATAGACCGTTTTATATAATGTTTTCTGACCTGGGTGCTTGCAAGATGTAAAGCATATACGCAATTTACTTATAGAATATTTGCTTTTTCCGCAGTTTTAATCGAGGTGCAGAACGAGCCACATCCACGAGTGAGAGGTGGCCCTCTTGACGGTGACTACATATTCAGTCAAATGCACTTCCACTGGGGAGACAATGACACCTTCGGCTCCGAAGATAAGATTAACCATAGAAGGTGAGATCATCATTTACGAATACCATTAACAGATTATCTTGTCAAAAAGAAACCAGTCCTTTACAAACAAGGATTGCTTGTAATTTCTGCAAAATATTGAGGATAAATATTATTTTAATACCTTATGTAAACAAATGAAAGGTGGTACATTTTAAGCATCGTGATTTTGTAATATTAACGATATTGAACTCCATTTTTGGGATCGTTTCAAGGATCAGTTGTTTATAAAAATGTGCTAATCATGTTGTTTGAGTGTTATTCTTGAATCTTTTCAGTTTCCCGATGGAACTACACATGGTGTTCTTCAAAGAGCAGTACGGGTCAGCAACAGAGGCTGTGAAACATTCAGACGGGCTTACAGTCCTCGCTTTCTTTTACGAGGTACAAACTACTTCCCTATTTCGTAGTAATTTTCCGTTCAAAAAGGATGGTAGGTAATACATAGAGAAACTTTAATCTAGGTCACTATTCATCTTTAAGAATCTCTGCCTTTTGATGTTCTTATCTTTCATGAATATCCATACTGTTCAGCTGTGCGTAATAGTTGCTAATGCCACTTTAAAACAATACAGATTCTAGGTCCCAACTTATCGCAGCATTGATGCACGTGCCAATTAATAGCATTGATCGATAGTATTCCGTTGGCTACCAAATGTGTTGATATGATAACAGTTAGATAAGTACTTACCTAATGTATTTCACGTCCAATTCATCACGTCTGGCAATCTGCCTCACGCCGGCACTTGCAAATCAAAATAAGATGCGTACGACCATAAATTCATAGCTTGCGATTAGGACCGCGTTAAATATAGGTAGCACCAGTTCTCTTTTGCACCTTTTGTAGACCAATTTTGATCGTAGCGCGTTCAACCGTAGTTTCAGAATAGCACATACCTACATAACTAATCACTTTCGAGCGCTAACCCGTAGCCGTGACTTCCGAATCCGCTGTCACGGTCAATGTTCGAAAGTGAATTGAATGAGAGCTACGGTACGGTGGATTTGTTGAGAGTCCTAAATTCTACTGAATTGGTTCATTAGTATTATTTAAATAAAACAACATCACGCCAGTAATTCTTAAAGGGTTTGGCAGAGGTGTCTCTATAGTAACACTCACATTTCCTTAGTTATTTATAGTCCCATGTAGTAGAGAACGAAGCCACTGCCAGCAACCGGGAACATTTTTCAGACTCCGTAGCTGCTACTGAAAAATTCTAGACAGAAAAGCCCAATGTCACTTAACCTAAGAATCGAATTAAGCTCAGCACTCGTACTTGCGACGACTATGACGAGGCAGCACAGGTAGTTTTTTGATGTATTGACTTACTGCCGTAGTTGAGCATGTTTTCATCGTCGAGTAGGTAAAGCAGCAGTGTTGTACCAACTATCGTATCGTCCACGTAGATACCGGATGATAGTATTGTCTTAGAGATTTAGACAGGCATGAGCGCGATTTTTTTTACGTTACTCGCAACTTGATGAGACAATACGAACCTTGGGCGGTAGATTACCGTCACCGAGCCTTACAATTGAAAATTCGTCTCACCTTGATGGGAAAATCGCGGTTACAACCACAAGATACGCTTAGGAAATCCTTTTGAAATTTATTCAAGTTGAATTCGGTACGATGCAAATATTACTCACTCGCTGACTAATCAAATAATGTTGAAAACTATAGAGCCTACCTACATACTAAACATTTGGATTTATCACATAAACTCACCCCTTTTATGTAACCCCAATGTGGTTACACACAAACTTCATAACGCCACATACCATGATCTGGATCTATTATGGTTGGATTGAGCCGTGATTACAGCTAATCAATAATCAGTGAACGTTCACAAACTGAGCTAACCCAACGTTATACCATTCTAGCTGGATCGTCATCAGCACCCAGCCTACGACGACATTACTTCAGCGCTGGTGAACGTCACAGAACCTCACACCAGTGTCATCATGAGCCATCCGTTCTCGTTCCTGAACATCTTGCCGTACGACCTGAAGAGATACTTCACGTATAAAGGGTCGTTGACCACGCCACCCTGCTCCGAAGTCGTCATCTGGCTTGACTTCGAGCAACCGATCAGGCTAACACATGAACAGGTGAGAAATTACTGGATTTTCTTGTTGTCTAGCATCATCAGCCCATGTTCCTACTGCTGCAGTAAAGACCTCGTCAGTAACATCCATTACATTTTTTCAAAGGTTTTATTCTACTGTCTGTTTTCACAGCTAAGAGAGCAAATAGGGTGTAATGCGCGGCGTAGGCTGAGTGTGGGACGGTGTATTTTTGTATTTATTTGTCTTAATTTCTTTAATTGGCTTGAAAGTCTGACAACCAATCTTACCAAGGGATATCGTATTACCCAGTACTAACTGCGTTGCGGAGGTCAGATAGGCAGTTGTTTGTAAGACTGGAAGGCTACTACAACGCAGTTGAGAAAGGCTAACATGTGCTGATTTTTCAATTTTATCACAATAGTTACAAAGACGTATATTGTCAAAGTAATTATCACATCACCATTTTGTGAAATAGGTGCAATATGACCACCATTATTATGGTAATGCAATTGCAGTATTACCCCCTCGGGTTATTGTATGGTGCAAATAGAATACTTAAGTAATTTACATTAAAAATCGAAAGGATCTAATAACTACAGCTGCACACTTAGCTAATGTGCAATTCAGTGAGCATTCATGGGAATACCAAGAAGTGTATTATGTGATGTAATAACTTTATGTACAAACACATGTATACAAGCGTCACATGGCACATAATAATTACACACGTTTTAATGTTCACAGATAGAGGCATTCAGAGAGATAAGATCTTCGCATGGAAAAATCACACACAACTTCAGGCCAATACAGCCAATTGGTGACAGAGTAGTGTTTTACAATATTGACAACAACTACTATGTGTACAATGAGATTGAAGATCATGAAGATACCACCACATTGAGACCGTCGAGGAGAAAAAAGGGTGGCAACAATGCTCATAGTACAGTTCCTTCAGCCTTATATACCATCAGCTTAACTTTAATGATGTTGTTCAACTTGTGATAATATTAAGACCTTTGTTTACTCAGCTACAAATGGATTATATTTTGTTATTGTTAGAATTTGTATATTTATGTAGTAGAGTAATTTCAACTTGTTACTAAACAATGTCACTTATTTAATTTTTGTTGCATGTAAGTATCCGATGTTTGAAGATTTACTGTGCTTTAAGCAAACATATTTATAATCATTAATAATGAACCAATTACTTTGCATACTAGATTTATGTGAAGTGTAAGTACATGCTTACATATTTGGTTATTAGAACTGGATGTTTTTATTGATTAGATGTGTAGGTAGCTACTTGTTGCCATTTGTATTTCCCTGAAGATGTGTAAACATTTCGAGCACCCTGTGTTTATTAGCAAATTGTGAATGAAGTGAAATTATTTTATTGGCCAGTCATCCTTAACACTAAATAGCTTTCAAGCACCCATTGGGTTGATAAATGTTAAAAATCTTCAACTGTTGGCTGCCAAGTCTATTTTTAATAACACCTACACAGGACATAACTTATTTAACCCTAGTTTAAGTGTATTACTCCCTTAGAGAAATTTGAATGTATTAATTAATTTTGATGACTGAGATAGTTAATTTTGTTTCTAACAAGAAATATCCAAATGTACACTATTTATTATATTCTGTGATATTAAACTAATTGCTAGTGTGTGAAATTGAAGTTCTGTGCAATAAATTTCATTTGAAAATTCATCAACTTGTTTTTATTTATGTTTCACCTTGATAGGTATGAATAAACAAGTTTATTCTGCTCTGAATTGAATAGTATCAAGTGAGTTTGATACTGAAACTGAATATTCTGTACAATAAAAAAGAAATATTGTTTCATAATAGTTTTACTTACACATAACTTACAATATTGTTCATACTTCATCAAATGGACTCAAAACTTGTTCAGTCATCTTCAGTAGCTCTGTTATCAGTCATGGTGACCATGGCTCCTAAATTATCCTCATTTCCTTGTTTCAATCTTTCCCATATCAGTTCTGCTATGGCCTTCTGTGTTCGTCTTTCTAGTTTCTCTAACTTTTTAGCCACATCTCTTTTAAGATCCCAGTCCGGTTTTCTTGGTGCTAAGCTTGAAATGTCTAGGTCTTGTAAAACTATCTGTAATTGGAGAAAAAAAGAACATTAGTAAATTATTTATTGTTGTGTCAAAACATATTGCTTTGTTATTAAGCCTGTTGTGTCCCACTGAAGGTTAAAAGCCTATTTCGTCTTTCCATTTTTCTTCCTTTTGCTATGTATGCTGAGTTTTATAGCTATCTGAGCATAAAAACATTCCCTACCCAGAAAAAATATTAAAGTCAGTAAGTATCAAAACTTGAAGAAAGGCTCTTTGGGAAAGAGCTTACCTAAGAAACCAACCCTATATAGTTGGAAATAAGCTAGGCATATGATATGCCTAGCTTATTTCCAACTATATAGGGTTGGTTTCCAATCTAACTGGATGCATTTGAATACCAGTATTTGACATGACTGAAAAGCAGTGTAATAAACAGTCAATCATGACATGATAGTGAGGAAAGATTTTTAGTATGAAGGTTGACTGTACTGTTCTTATAACAGAGGAAGATTAAAGAAATAGTGGATGAACTGTGTGAAGAATGATATGGCAAGAAAGAAGGTGATGTGGATGTGAGATGATCAGTTATAGAAAAAGTATGGAAGATAACATGCTACCAGAATCCTAAATATATTGGGATAAGCACAGGAGAATGACGATGGGTGATAGCCTTCTCTGCCATACGATAATTAATGTTGAGGTTTATCGTCTAAAGAACACTAGTGTTATTAGTATTTCTTGAAGAACAGAGGTTTTAATTAAATGTTCAATTTACCTTCTCTTTTCCTGCTTCCAGTAAATCCTTGACCTCAGCCTCCACAGTGGCAGGTTCTGCATCATCTAGTTTTGCTTCTTGAAGTGATTCATCCTGTGGCTTATAACTCCTGAATTTGGGTCTGCAATTACAAAAATATATTGCGTGTAATACATTTTTAACTTTAATGAAGAGTTAATTGAACTGCTTTGTTGGGCTAGTAGTAACAATTAGAATGAGGTTCTAGGTTTGACTCTTATAGGTAGTGTTATTGAGTTTTTCCGGCAAATTTACTTAATACAGTACTTGTTGATGGCTAATAGGCGTGATTTCGATAATAAGTATTTCATTGTTTCTGTAGAACCTTTTAACCCGACCTACCGCTACTCAATAATCGAAACAAAGTTGTTTGTGTTTACCTCAAACAAAACAACCTCAATGTTTTCCCAACTAGAACCATACTTACTTGGGAAGTGGCACAAACTCACTGGGCGTATCATTCGGAGTACTCTCACTAGTAGGGTTCTTGCGTTTAAGGTTTTTAAGCCTTTCTTTTCTTTTGAGAGCTTGTTCTTCTAAGCTGCCAACTCCTCCCGCTGTGTCCATGATGATAACCATTACTTTGCCAATACTATGTGTTTGCTACGTAGGTCGCAAAATTGATAAAATTATAAAATAAACATAGCCTTTCTAAATTTAATCAGAATATTTTTGGTTTTGTGAATAAGTTTAATTATATAAATTAAATGATTCTTCTGTTGAGTTTTCGTTGTTTTGTTTGACACATTCACATTGATGACAACAAATTGGAAACGCAAACAAACGAAACACAGACCATACACAGACTTACAGCACAGACTAGATATACCTACGTTGAATGAAAATTGGAAGTTTTGGTCTTTGACAGTGTACACACGGCGACACATCAACCTATACAAAACCAGTTTATGCTGATCTTTCAACTACGAATCGTACGCCGTAGATTTCCCGTACGACGAGATATCCCACAGAGTACTATAATATAAAAGGAAAAGAGTGCCCTCTCTCGTGAATTTTAGCCATGACATGTTTGAAGCGCCATCTCCATTTCTGAGCTAGAACTACCGATCACTCACACACGCACACGTTTACCTACATCCCTTTACACACTAATGTAATTAAAATTAGTTTTTTAAGAGCCTTGTATTTCCCAGTACCGAACTATTTTGTTCAAATTTTCTTGCGGAATATTTTTTATAAAAATACCAATATTTAGGAAATCAAATATTCACATCAAGAAAGTAAGAACAAAGTTCGGTACGGGGAAATACTGGCTAAATGCAAATAAAGGGTTTTAATAAAACAATTAAGTACTTTAATTTCATTTCTTTTATTTTCTATTTTTATAATTTTTGTGCTTATCATAATAATTAACAGCAGCTAATTTTGTTTCATCATCGCCTTCATATTTTATTTTCCCTGACAAAATCCGATTGACAGACCGACACCAACTGTAAATAATTATATTTAATGTTGTGTCGGTAAACATTTTATAAAGGTCGTCCTTGTGACTGGGACAAGTAAATGAATTAGTGTGTACGAGCCAATAATGCTCGTACAGCAAATAAACGTCATATTAAATACCTTCGTAAACATTATACTTCAGTCGTAACTAAATAGCCGTCACGCGCTAAGGTGTCAATAATATAATCGTATAATATACGTAATGTGCGACTCAGACCCTCAAGCTTGTGCGTAGACAGCAACTTGTATTTACTCCTTTGTAGTAAATAAACCATTAATGAGTAGTGTTTGTGGAGTATCATTTATCACACCTGCAATCAACTACCTGGAGTATCGTCAACGGCGAGAACCCCAACATCTTTTGGTCCTTCGAGATATATTGAACCTTCCGGCCCTTCGAGAAATTGGAACCTTCTGGGTCTTCAAGATTTCGTAGCACCGGAGCGGCGAAGATAACGTCGACTGCTACCAATGGCGGAAGAAGAATACCAACAGTTTGCGGAGCTTCTCCAGAAGCAGCAAAGCAGCTATGAGAACATCAAAGCTCTGCAAAGTAACTACAAAAAGGATTCAGGGAGTAGAAAAACCCTAGAATACTTAAACAAACGCATCGTAGCGTTACAATCCCTCTGGGATGAATTTTTAACAAATCATGAGTTCTTGAAGAAGTTTGAATCTGTAAAAAAGGACCATGATTACTTTAAGGCGGACATTTTTGACATAACAAGGAGAATGTTCGACGAAACTAAAATGTCGATGACTCAACGAAGAAAAGAGTTGTTAGAGGCACCTGGATTCTCGGGGACTCCGAAACTGAAAATACCAGAAACTAGCGGAACACCGAAGTTCGATATAGAAGGTGTAACGAAATCTGCAGGAGATGATGCGGACAAGCATTTATCATTGCTGTTACGAAATCAGATGTGCAACTTCAATGCCTTAAAGCGAGCAGTTTCGAAAGTCAACGCGAAAGACCTGAAAGAAAAGTGGCAACTCCAAGATCAACTGAAGACCATACAGGCTAAGTGGGAATCTATCGACAGGATCCATTGGGAGTTAAGTTACCTACTGGACGGAGACGACGATGATTATGAATCCAAATTCGAGTATTGGGAGCAAGTCTACGACCAGCTGAAAGAAGAGTTGAATAGAAAGATCTTTGAGACTTCATACTACGAAAATTCAACACCGCGAATGGAATTGCCAGAGTTCAACGGAGCTTACAACAACTGGGTCTCGTTTAGAGATTTATTCCATGAGATGATCCACAAAAATCCAACGTTGAATAAAACGCAGAAGATGAAGTTTCTGAAATCGAAGTTGAAGGGAGAAGCAGAAAAGTTGATTAAACATCTTTCGGTGAGTGCTGAGAACTATGACTCATGCCTGGAAATTATTGAGCATCGCTACAACAACAAGCGACTACTTTTCACATCGTATCTTGATACGCTTCTCGAACAACCAGCTATCGATAAACCAACTTCGGCAAACCTGAAAAGACTGCACGATACTACGAAGGAGTGTTTAAATGCACTGGGAAACATTGAGATCAATATTCCAGTATGGGGTCCATTTATCGCGCATTCACTGTCTTCAAAGCTGGATGACATCACTCACAGTGACTACATAGAAAGTATGAAGCACCCAAGAGAGTTACCAGACTTAGATGAACTTATGGACTTCCTGGAAATGAGATTTATGACATTGGAGACAGCTAGAAACAAGAAAGGTAGTCAGAAGCAAAATAATTCAGCATATAACAACCTATATAAAAATAATAAGTCAACGACCTTTAAAGACGCAGAAAAGTCGACCAAAACATATCATACTTCACTGCGAAAATGCCCTCTTTGCAGTAATGAACATGCACTGAGGCAGTGTTCGACATTCTTAGGCATGGATGTCGCAACGCGCAATCAAACTGTAAACAAACTTAATACTTGCAAAATCTGTTTGTTTAGTCACGGCGGGAAATGCAAATTTGCGAATAAAAGATGCCGCACGTGTAACAATAAACATAACTCTCTTCTTCATGACGATAATCTAAAAGGGCTAAGAGCAAAGCCAGTCATCCCTGCGGTGACTGAGTTAACCTCGAATCACGTAAACGGCGATCAAGAGATTCTCTTGACGACACTTCAGATTAAGATCAAAAATAAGGAGGGAGAATATGTCATCCTTCGGGCGTTACTGGACCAAGGCTCTCAAGTGACCTTAATCACAGAAAATGCAGCTCAAAGATTGAACCTTCCCCGAAACAAAACTAATGCCACTGTCACGGGTGTCGGAACTATAATGGGCGCGAGTAAAGGATTAATTCAACTGGAATGTAAATCTATACATTCAGATTATACATTCCAGACCGAAGCATTGGTCATGCGTAAACTTATTAGTAACTTACCAAACTCTACTATTAACACGGAGAATTGGACACATCTAGATAACATCAAATTGGCAGACCCTGACTTCAACATCTCCGGCCCTATCGATTTATTGCTAGGAGCTGATATTTACTCCGCTGTAATCCTAGAAGGAGTACTAAAATATAGTCCAAACACACCAGTGGCACAACAAACAAAGTTGGGCTGGATATTGTGCGGGGGGGCTACGAAGCAGTTTAACTGTCTTGTCACCCTAACAGAGATAGACGATCTGACAAGATTCTGGGAGACTGAAGAAATTCCTCCGGAACCTGAGTCTACGACAAACGATGAGTACTGTGAGAAATACTACACAGAAACTACACTGCGATCCAGCGAAGGGCGGTACGTCGTAAAAATGCCAATAAAAGCTAATTACGAACAAAACCTCGGCAGTTCAAAATCACAAGCCATCGCGCAATTTCTTCAATTAGAAAAGAAAATGACGAGACAAGAACACTTCGCTAAGCAGTATAAACAGTTCATAAGCGACTACATCGAATTAGGTCACATGAGACCAGTGAGAGAATCCGAGAGCCAGCCACAAGCCTACCTACCACACCACGGCGTGCTAAGGGAGAGCTCAACAACAACGAAACTACGAGCTGTTTTTAACGCATCAGCAAAAACAGACTCTGGCTATAGTCTAAACGACTTGATGGAAAAAGGACCTAACTTACAAAAGGACATATTATCTCTGATCATCAAGTGGCGGAGCTATAAATATGTTCTTACGGCGGACATAGAGAAAATGTACCGTCAAATCCTTATCCATGAAGATCAACAATCTCTCCAAAAAATAATTTGGAGAGATTCCGTAAAGGAACCTCTTAGAGAGATGCAACTGTGCACCCTAACCTACGGTACCAAGGCAGCACCATTCATTGCAATGCGCACTCTCCAGCAACTAGGCAAGGACGAAGGCAACGCATTCCCCTTAGCCCTAAAGTCGCTACAAAATGATTTCTATATGGATGACGTCATAACGGGTCAACATACCATAGAAATGACAAGATTATTGCAAAAGGAGCTCTACGAGTTACTGAAGCGAGGTGGATTCATTTTACGAAAATGGGCCACTAACGAACCCTCTATTCTTGAAGAAATACAAGAGAAAGAGAGAAGTCACACGAATAATTTTAATTTTAAACAGCAAGAATTTAGCAAAACTCTGGGTCTTGCATGGGATGACGTAAGCGATACATTCCATTTCAATTACGAAGAGCCTAGCAACAGTAAAAATGCACCATATACAAAACGCAGGCTACTATCGGAAATTAGCAAGATCTACGATCCACTCGGCTGGCTAGCTCCAATGACAATCCAAGCTAAGCTGATTTTCCAAAAACTATGGAGTGAACATTTCCAACATATTGGCTGGGATGACAATGTTCCTGACAGTATCCAAAAGGAGTGGATAAAAATCAAATCGGAATTGCCGAATATTAAAAACATCAGTTTACCTAGATGGATAAAATATGAAAATAACGGAACGATCGAATTGCAAGCATTCTGCGACGCAAGCGAGCAAGCCTACGCATGCGTCGTCTACAGCCGTACGATGTCGCCAAGCGGTGAATACCAAACTGTTTTGATCGCAGCTAAAACCAAAGTAGCGCCAATGAAAAGGAAAATTACAATACCAAAGTTGGAGTTATGCGCAGCAGTTTTACTAGCGAAACTTATAGAGAAGACAGCCAGGGTACTGACAGACTACGATCTGAAGGTTTCCTGCTGGACCGACTCGAAAGTAGTTTTAGCATGGCTCCAAGGAGTTCATGCTAAATACGAGAAATTCGTATCGAACAGAGCTAAGCAAATAGTAAACATCGTTCCTGCAATAAACTGGGGTTACGTAAAGACCAATGAAAACCCCGCCGACTGCGCAACAAGGGGACTATCACCATCGAAGCTGATTAATTTTGCTCTCTGGTGGGAAGGACCTCAATGGCTAAAGAATCAAGAGAAAGAAGCCACTGCAGCATCTGAAACATTTTCTACGAAAGAAGGTGTCGTAATAAACTGTTACACAAATGTGAATACAGAACCCGCAACGATTACAAATGTATTAATTCATTCATTACTTGTGCGACATAGCAACTTAGATCGCATTACAAGAATACTTGCTTGGGTCATCCGGTTCGTCGAGTCGACGCAAAACAAAAGGAGGTCGAATGAGTGCAATGAACTAAAGTTGAAGGAAATAAATAACGCATTATGGATTATTATAAAATCAGTACAAGAAGATCATTTTAAAAGTGAAATAGAATCTCTCCGTAAAAGCGAAAAACTTCCTAACAAGAGCGCCATTCTGAAACTCAACCCGTTTTTGGACTCGGTCGGGATCCTACACGTCGGAGGTCGTCTCGAACATTCAGACTTGCCAATAGAAGCCAAACACGCCATTCTCATCCCGGGAGAAGGCAGACTCACTCAACTGATAGTAGAAAGTGCGCATCAGCACACGCTACACGGTGGAGCAAGACTAACGCTAGCTCACACTAGGAGCAAGTACTGGATCATAAGCGGCAATAGAACTGTCAAGAAGATATTGCGACAGTGCGTCCGGTGTCGTCGTTACACAACAGCTCGGACTGAGCAGCTGATGGGGAACCTACCAAAAGAAAGGATCACTCCGTCAAGACCATTCTTACATTGTGGCATTGACTTCACAGGGCATGTGGATGTGAAGATGAACAAAGGCCGCGGAATCAAGACCTGTAAAGGTTATATCGCCATATTCATATGTATGTGCACCAAAGCTGTACATATTGAGCTGGTTTCGGATCTATCTACACAAACTTTTATCGCAGCACTGAAGAGATTGTGCGCAAGAAGAGGAACTCCGAAACATATTTATTCCGACAATGGTACCAACTTTGTCGGCGCTGCAAAAGTATTAAAAGAAGAATTCCTGTTATATAGAACAATGCTATCTTCAGAGTTCTTTAAAGAGGTCAACAACCTGCAAATCGAGTGGCATTTCAACGCTCCATCTTGGCCGTCAGCTGGAGGCTTATGGGAAGCCGCCGTACGCTCAATGAAGTCTCACTTGAAACGAGTAATTGGTCAACAGAAGCTGACATACGAACAATTTGCGACGCTTCTTACTCAAATCGAGGCGTGCTTAAACAGCAGACCACTGAGCCCGTTGTCTGAAGACGTGGAAGACCTGGCCTATCTCACCCCGGGTCATTTTCTTACGGGAGGTCCAATGCTGTCACTACCAATGAATGAAACTGAAAACTGGAAATCTATAGATATCAGGGACAATTGGAAACTTAGCGAACTGATGCGTCGACACTACTGGGATCGTTGGTCAAAAGAGTATCTTCATCTACTACAAAATCGAAACAAATGGCAAAAGACAAAGGAGAACTTGCAAAGGGGGCAACTAGTACTCGTGAAGGAAAATAACCTGCCTCCAGGAAAGTGGGCTATGGGTCGTATCATAGAATTACACCCCGGCACCGATGACCTAGTCCGAGTCGTCACGCTGAAGACGCAAAGTGGGGTTCTTAAAAGACCTATAAGTAAACTGGCACCGCTACCTATAAACGAAGTATGCGAGACTACTGAACCACCGGAATTGAGTCCTGAACCTGAAACCTGCAAAAGGAGCAAACGAGTTAGGAAAACCAAGAAGGTTAACTGCTTGTTGATGATGTTACTTGTAGCATTCGCAACGCTACCTTTTGGCCTACCTATGCCCATGGAACATTTTAAAACGACTCGATTGACTGATAACCAACCTATTTACTTTGACCCTATCGGAAATATTCAACTTATTCACGATGAATGGAAGCTTCTGGTATTCTACAACCTAACTACATTCTGGCAGAGTACAGCAAAGGTGGACAAATTCGTCAAACAGTTGGGTCAAATATGTGACACAATGCCTCACGAGCCATGTCACTCCACGATACATCAGCTAAAGTTCGAAATGGACCAGCTGAACGAATACAATAACTTGTTACTGTCTCAACATCAGCATCGAAGACGTCGCGGCTACATTAACGGCGTAGGAAACATCGCACGAGCTCTCTTTGGTATCCTGGATAACGATTTTGCTGAAAAATACGCTCAAGACATACAAAAAATCCAGACGAACGAGCAATATTTATTACAGCTGATACGGAATCAAACGCTTATTATCGAGGCAGAAAACAATGTTATAAAGAAAAATGAAGACTTCGTAAAAACACAACTGCAAACGATACAACAATTTATGGACGAAACGAGAAACAATACAGCAGTACTAGAAAACAGATTTCAAGTTATGAAAACCATGAATGACGTTAACGCTGGAGCGCTGACTGCCAGTTTACTCTTGTCCGTACTAAGAAGAAATCAAAAGATGCTCCTGGATGCAATGACGGACGTCTACAGAGGACACCTCGATGTGAATCTATTCACTCCTGAACAACTGTCGGAGCAGCTCAATTTCATAGCCGACGTTATATCAAAACGATTAACGTTACCGATTAAAGACAGCAATGAAGAAAACATACGGGACATCTACAAACTTATTTACGTCAAAGCTCGACTTACCGAAAAATACCTGCTATTTGAACTTCATATCCCGTTACTAAGTGACGACGAGTATACGTTGTATCGCAACATACCTATACCTAGACAACACACATCGAACCAATGTCAGGCGATAGCGATAACAACAAAGTATATTGGAGTGAACTACGTTAAGAACACCTATATACAAATGGAAGAGGTGGATCTTGGTCAATGTACAACGATGACTGCTGACAGCTACATTTGTCACGCCTATACGCCGATTCGCAACTTACATGGGACCTCAGCGTCCTGCGAGGCCAAACTGCTGAGTCAAACTGGAAACATCACCTGTGATTGGAGGCTACAACAATGCTCTGACCAATGGAGAAAGTTACAGAGACCGAACATATGGCTGTATAATTGCATAAAGGAATGTGCAACCCATATAGTATGCGAGAATCGAATTACAACGACCATGTTTACCAAGGCGGGGCTCCTTGCCCTGGGTCAGGACTGTGTAATTCAACACGACGACGCGACAATATACTCACATAACGTGTTCACTAGCAAGGCAAAAATTGGACTGACTTTGGAAGTACCGACTATTGACTCTCCAAATGATATGTGGTATACGTACAAAAACACTGCGATTGTACTACATAAACTCAATCTATCTGAGGAACACCGGTCTTTAGATTACCAGATAAATGAACAGAAGGGACGGGAGAGCCTACCTAACGAATTGTCCGTCCATGACGTCGGCAACTACACCATAAGCAGTTTGCTGGTGGGAGGAATTGTCGTCACAATGGTGATATGGGGAGTTAGAAAATATGCACCCTCATGCCAGAAAGGCAAGACGCCCATAGCAAAAGAAAATATAGAACTAGAGGAGATCCCCACCTATGCTACGGTAGGAGGTCGACGTTCAAGGAACCCTCGTCAACAACCAACAATGGAATCAAGTTTCCGATTATGAGTTATTAATTATATCAGTGATTGAACTTTTGCTTATAGTGCTTTGCTTAGACATTTTTATTGTAACATTTGTAGTGTAACACAAGTTTGGCGATCTGGGTACGCATAATCTTTCCCTCGGGAGCATGTACGAGCCAATAATGCTCGTACAGCAAATAAACGTCATATTAAATACCTTCGTAAACATTATACTTCAGTCGTAACTAAATAGCCGTCACGCGCTAAGGTGTCAATAATATAATCGTATAATATACGTAATGTGCGACTCAGACCCTCAAGCTTGTGCGTAGACAGCAACTTGTATTTACTCCTTTGTAGTAAATAAACCATTAATGAGTAGTGTTTGTGGAGTATCATTTATCACACCTGCAATCAACTACCTGGAGTATCGTCAACGGCGAGAACCCCAACATAGTGATTAGTAAGTCTGCTAACGAAATAATATTTGATTTTAAAAACAATTTGGGCACATTTCTTTTCAGAAAAGAAATGGCCATGCTTTGCATTTCTTTGAAGAAATATTCTGTTTTCCCACTGGGATAGCAAAGCCATTTCTTGTTTTGGTACTCTTTGGCTGTAATAAAAGAATTGTTTTTATTTGAAGTGTTGTCTAATAATTCACTCTTACAATTTTTGCAACCTTTGACAACTTGTTTAAGACATTTAGTCAAGACCCAACCACAGACATAGTTGCTTTGACCAGCATCATTTTCATGTTGCTGATCAAAGCAAACTTCATTGTTGAAATGAATGGTGTTTTTTTCTTCGGAAACATTAGGAGTAATATTTTTTTCTTTTAAAAAAAATCTAAAGTTTGTAGGCATTCGTTAAAATCCTCCTCGCAATTACCTCTCCCCGAGTGAGGAGAGCTATAATTATTTAAAAGGAGCGCTTTAAACGCCCCCTCAAAGCTTACCGTATTAGGCGCTATATTTCTTACTCCATAACTCCTAATGTTTCCGAAGAAATTTTCTAAAAGGTCTTGATTAAAGTTCCTGGTCATCATGGCATCGAGTCTATAATTACAAGACAACACTTGCCAAAGGAGTTCCATACCCTCTATCGTTTTAATCAAATTCGTAACAGACGGCACCACTTTCTCAACCAATCGGACTTTGTTCCCAACAGTAATTTTTTTGACAAATTTAATGGTACTTAAAACTATTTTGGCTTTTTTCCACAGCTCATGATGAGGCGTGTTGCGTTTTATAGGTCCTTTAAAAACTTTGCCATTTGGTATGGAGAAACTGTTCACATTTAATGAATCAAACAAATCGTCGATTAAAAGGGTTAAGTCAACTAGTTGTCGACATTCTATAGGCAGATCGCCCCTTGCTGTCAAATGTTCAGTCACAACAGCAACACTGTGACTGAACAATTGTGTTGCCGACTTAACCCTCATTTTTTTTATTTTATCAGGTTCAATATGCTCTTCTGTGAGCTTATGTAAAAGTCTCAGCTCTCCATATGATTTATCGGCATCATATACCATTTTGAAGTAGTCCCACTTTATGATTTTCTCCTCATTATTGGTACCGTAAAATGCTGTAACATTGCCTTTATAGCTCAACATTGCCTAAATTCAAAAAAGTTAAATTATTCCCGCTGCGAAATGTTTTTTATTGTCTATGGTATTACTAAAAGCAAGTCGGCAATCTGTATGGCAACATTCGATCATACGTCACTCCAAATTTTAGTTAACAAACTGTCAGTGTCAGTTTCATTGTCAGTGCGGATACTCGCTTTTTACCGGCTCTCAGGAAAAATTTCATTTTGTTAGTATTTATGCTTTATTTTCTAGCGTAATATGTTATATAGCAAAGAAAATATGCTCTTTTATGTATTTAAACTGTTTTTTCTGTATTATATCTTAATTTAAACCGTTAAATCATGGTCGGCAAAGTTGTGTCAGATTTTCGCAACTTTTTACTCAACATTATCTAGGGTTAGGGCTGCCACTTTTAATTTTTTCAACAAACTCTTAATCGACCGTGGTTTTGCTTGTGTAATTGTTTTTTTTTTGTAATTGATCTAAGAACGTTTTATAGAAGCTAGAACTATTGTTTCTTTATTTATCATCATCAGAAATTAAGGATGTCGAATGTAATTTTCTTTAAGTCATTTATAGTACTTATGTTATCATATTGTTCGACAGATTTTAAACATGAGCAACCCACCCAAGAGTAGAAGAAAACCAGGGGCTAGACAGTACTCCGATTATTCGCAGGAGATGCTGAATGTGGCGGTAGATTTAGTCACATGTAAGAAAATATCTTCATACGAGGCGGAGAAGCAATTCGGTATTCCTAGGCGTACTATTCTTAACAAATGTAAGAATCTTCATGTAAAATCTGTGGGCCATCCTACAAAATTATCTGCAGAAGAAGAAAAGCATATAGCTGAGGTTGTTAATTTATCAGCAGAGTTCGGTTGTCCATTGAGTATGATTGACTTGCGTATTGTTCTGCACGATTATTTAGAAAAAAATGACCGATTGCAAGTTTTTAATGGAAAAATGCCAGGCGAACGATGGGTACGTTCTTTTATGGCGCGTCATAATTTTACTCAGCGTGCTACACAAAATATTAAAAGATGTCGCGCTGAAAAATCTGTTTCAGAAATGGTCGAATTTTACAAAAATCTAGAGAGTTCTCTTCTAAACATTCCTCCCCAGAATATACTAAATTTTGATGAAACAAATCTTAGTGACGACCCAGGTACTACGAAAGCCATCTTTAAAAGAGGAACTAAGCATCCGGAGCGCGTAGTAAATTCAACCAAAACTTCAGTGTCAATAATGTTTGCTGGTACAGCAACTGGTCAGTGTTTACCTCCATACGTAGTATATAAATCCGATCATTTATGGGCACGTTGGTGTCGAGATGGGCCCCCAAACGCCCGATACAACAGAACCAAGTCTGGATGGTTTGACATGAACGTGTTTGATGATTGGTTTGAATCTATTGTTCTACCCTGGGCCAATGATTTAAATGGGACAAAACTTGTAATTGGTGATAATTTGTCGTCACATCTCAGTGTTAGTACAATAAAATTATGTCTGGAAAATGATATCAAATTTGTGTTTTTACCGAAAAATGCCACACATCTAACACAGCCTCTGGATTTGGCTTTTTTTAGACCACTGAAGAGGGAATGGCGGAAAATTTTACTACAATATAAACTTTCAAACCCTAGTGTTTCTTCAATCAACAAATGCCATTTTCCTCAACTTTTAAAGGAATTATTGGAGAAAATAGAGCTGAATAACAATGAAAACTTGAAAAGTGGATTTCTGGCAGCTGGCATTTATCCGCTTAATCCATCTAAAGTTACCGACAAAATACCAAATACCACGGAGAAGAAAGAAGAAAAATTTGATACAGCTCTTTTAGATTTTTTACAGACCAGTCGACAATCCAAACCGGTAAAAACCAAAAATATCAAATTACTCCAGGAAAGTCATTATCAACAGAAGATGCCGAAAAAATATCCATCAAAAAGGTGAAACCTACAAAAGTAAAAGCAAAGAATGTTGCAAATTCGGAAATTAACCACAATAACGTATTAGCAGCACCACTCAATGAAACTGATTCTATTACACAAATTTCAGAAAACAACTCTAAAATGAAAAAGTCAAAGGTAACTGTTTTGTCAGATATCAAATTTAGTACACTCAATACCCCATTTAGGTGCTTAGAAAACACACCTTTACAGCTTACTGAAATCGATAAAAATACTGACTTGTTTCATACTTCAACGCTAAATCAACCTTCAGACACAAAATCTTTGATAGATGAGAATAGTGAGTGTAACTTACCAAATAAAATTGTTACTCTTGTAAACGTTCATGGTACTTTAAGTAGCACTGATGAAGAAAATAATATAAATACGGGTAATATAGTTAAGCCTCAAAAGAAGAAGAAATTAGTTAAAAGAATAAAGAAGGTTGCCAAGAAAGAAAGCCATCATTCGAAAGTAAAGCAAAAAAGGAATTCATGGTCGAACATGCTTTCGTCAACTTCTGACAGTGAAATAGAAATGAGCATACATAGTGATTCCGATTTAATGGATATCGACGTAATACCAATGTTAGAATGCGATGATGAAAACGACGAGAGGATTGAAGCAACAATAGAAAAATCACAGTTATTTCCCATCGCTGATGACGACGAAACAGTAATGAATGAGAATGATAATGAGGTTGAGAAGATAAAAAATAACGACGTACAAAAATCAGAATGGACGGAGGCTGGCCAAATAAACGATCAAATTTTACTTAAGACTCGTGATAGAGAAGTGCAGCATGATCATGAGGCTTGTAATACAAAGTTTGACGTAACAGAAAAAGACTTACTGAAGAAAAAGACTGATTTTGAAATTAACAATGAAAGTTGTGTAAAAGACTCATATAATATAGGAGAAACAGTTTTGATAAGATATTACAAAACAAAATCATGGAAGTATTATATCGGTGAGATAGAGAGTATCAGTCCAGATACAAAATTTTATACCATTTCATTTTATAAAACTATTGGCATAAAAACAGGTACTTTAAAATTTATTATGCCTAAACGTAACACAGATAAAGATATTGTTCCAGAAGATAGTATTGTGAAAGCAATAGAAATGTTGCAGATATCTGAAAACCCTAATTCTTACGTTTTAATGGAAGATCATGATCAAGTTTATTTTTTGAAGTAATTTTTTTTCCCTATATTGCTTTCGAACTAACTACACTCACTTTGCTCAATTCAGCTTTTTACATAGAAAAAAAATATAACAGTTTTGTATGGAGATGCAACAGCAGCGTTAAAATGAACGAATGTGCCGTTCAACTTAACGTTGCTGCATCACCATACAAAACTGTTATTTTTTTATGGAATAAGTTGAATTGAGCTGAGTAGGTAAGTGTAGTTAGTCCCTAATATTTTTATCACCTACGTGTGTAAGTAAAACTATTTAATTTTGTTGATTTTTTTGCTAAGTACTTTTACAAGTTCCTACTTTTCTGATAATTTTGTTTCAAAATAATTAGATTTTTTTACAGTTTACATACAATATTGTTTTGAAGAAGTTTCTTCATAAAATTGTTTTCTTAGAACTTAGATAGGTACTAAGATGTTTTCACATGTTTATGGAAAACTATTTGTTGATCTCACTAATGTAAAACTCTTTGTTGATTTTATGTAAAACTATTTGTTGATCTCTCTGCAGGCTGCTGTTGTAACTTTTATTATACGTAATAGGTACCAACATTATTATTTTTTAAATGTTATTACCTACCTACATATTTGTTTTCCTATGAAAAAATGTTATTAGACTTTAAGTACAACAATTTGATTTCTTAAATATATATTTGAATATTAAGAAAAATTGTTGCATTTCCTTTGGGGCAGCCCTACACCGAACTCACTTTTGTATGGGAGTTTTAGAGAAACCTGCACAACTTTGCCTAGCATTGTAAAAAAAAAATTCTTGTGCTATTCAAGATTCTGTGAAGTCTGACGTGGAAAAGAACTTCATGGCAATATGGGTGTCAAATCCGTTACCAAAATACCTATTCATTTAAAAAGATATTATGACAGGCAATGTTGTAGTTTTTACCTCAACTTTGCCTACGTTTTCAAAGCATTTTTTTGGTGCTTTATAGGTGTTTTTTTTACTAGTAGCAAATGTATTCCTATAGCTTAAAGTCCAATATTGGACAGTAATTGAAAAAACATACGACTTTCTTAACGATTAAAGATTTATCGAAGAAAAACGTCAAAATCCGTGCAAAGTTGCAGCATTTTACGGTAACATATTTTAAATCTTTTGTTATTAAATTGTTTCTAATGCCTTTTATTAGATGAGGAGTGTCATAAAGTGGAACTACGACGTGACCTTTAAAACGCATCACTTCATGACGCCATTCTTTACCTTCGCGTAAACAATTTGCTTTCGTTTCCTGAATCAATTCTGTAATAGCACTGACATTAACCGGACTTTGGTCACAAACAGTGTTTAATACAATGAGACCACATTTAAAACATTGTTCCATTACCGATTTTAATTTACTTTTTAATTCGAATTTGCTTAAGCAATTCGTAAAATAATATGCAATTGGCTGCTTATAATTATTTTTCACTCCCTTCACCATGAAAACTAGTACGTGGTCAGCAAATACTTCCTTGGAGTCCGAAGTAAAACCTTCTAATTTGTCTTTTTGAGCCGAATAAAATATTTGCGGCGTGATTGACATCTCATCAAAAATGAGGCTACACAGCCTATCTGGGATCTGTTTTTTGAGCAAAGTATTATTTATTTTTTCAAAAATTATATTATTAATGCCAGGTGCTAATTTTATTTGGCTTAGTAATCTTTTCATAGCTTTGCATGAAGGAAGAGCAAAATATTTATATAACAGCCTGTAGCACTTAGGGCTTTTTTTGTACATAGACAAACTTAGGATTTTCTCCTCAATTGTAAACCGTCTTCCTTTTGGTTTACATTTTGCTTGTTACTGCATATGTACAAACAATTGAGCTGGTTTAGTCATATGTTGTATGACTTGTTTAAACATGACATTTTGTGACAACTTCTGTGCATTACTCAGTCGTTCCTTATACAGCTGTCCCCTTTTGCGCAAAACACTTATCTCCGTTTGCAGATACTTAATCTTCTTCTGGAATGGTCGTACAACATTCGATCTGGTGGCGAAGGATATTCCAGAAGCAACTGAAAATAGAGAAACGAGTCTAATTACCTATATGGTTCTTATTATATTGTACACCAAAAACCAAGGTGTTATTATAATTACGATTGGTGTTAAAGTGATTACTAGCCTTATTCTTTACATTTTACAAAAAAAAAAGCAATAATATAGTTTTTATTTAAATCAAAGCCAATGAACAAATTAACTTGAATTCAATAAGTATCATAATTATACATAACAATTAAAAGCTTACCATTAGCAGGTCTTTTCGATTTGTTTTCAGTTATTGTGTTACAGTAGTTATGTTCTGCTAACACCTGACGTACAGCCACACTGTTAATTTCACCTGAAAAATATAAAATTGCACAATTTTAATACATTTGTCCCCACAACCAAGCCAACAATATATCCATCTGTTACAAAAAAGTTTATAGATAGATAGATAGAATATTCTTTATTATGTACACCATACAAGTAACAAGAATAATACTAGACAAACTTATAAATAGGGTGACACAATGGGCGGTCTTATCGCTAAAAGCGATCTTTTCAAGACAACCTTTGGATGGATTTAAGAAGAGGAGAAACAGTACTGTAGGTAGTCTGTGGTTTATGTATAACTATTGTAATAAAATTACACACCTAATACATTAGAAGGTTGAGTAGCAGTAGGCTGAGTAGCAGTAGGCTGAGTAGCAGTAGGCTGAGTAGCAGTAGGCTGAGTAGTAGTAGGCTGAGTAGCAGTAGGCTGATCATCATCAGTAGTCTCCATCGGGAGACTTCCAGATACGTCTGAAATATCAATATTATAATAATTCTGTTTTGGCACTTGCTATACTAGAATAGTTATATTTTTATTTACAAATTAAGTAGTAGAGTCTCCATTCAACCAAGTCAACAATTTATCCATCTACACTAATATAATAAAGAAGTAAAGTATTTTTTTAAATTTCTTTGTTTGTAGGAGGTAATCTCTGGAAGTACTGGTTCGATTGCAATTTTTTTTTTCACCAATGGAAAGCTGCTTTTTCCCTCAGTGACATAGGCTATAATGTATGTACGTGGGCGAAGTTGCGGGAAAAAACTAATCTATGCTAATATAAAAAAAAGAGGTAGTTTGTTTTTTTGTTTGTAGCGAGGTAATCTCAGGAAGTACAGGTCCGATTTCAAAAGTTCTTTCACTGATAGAAAGCTGTTTTATTTCTGAGTGACATAGGCTATATACCATCACGCTATGTTTCACGGGAGCGGAGCAGTAACCAAAAACCTAACAGACTAGCTGTTTCCCTTATAAAACAGTTCATCTATAACTGTGTTCTAACAAAATTACATACCTGATACATCAATAGTAGGCTGAGTAGCAGTAGGCTGATCATCATCAGTAGTCTCCCCCAGGAGACATCCAGATACCTCTGAAATATCAATATCAATATTATAATAATTGTTTTGGTAATCTAGATATTATAATGTGCTGATAATGTGTGATATTATAATCCATAAAAAATTACTTAAGAAACAAGAGGACTGCATTATACATTTAGTGGAAATATTTATCAAAAATTTGTTTATGATATAATGTTAAAAATATTGCATATATGCAGTGTAGGCCGTAATCAACTAAATTTTTTTAATTTGATTACAAATTACGATTAAAAGTAGCTAGCTACATGTAGTTGTGATTACATTACACACTACAGTTCATTAAGTAGTTGATAATTTGATTGCTGCAATCTAGTAGTTATAATTAATGATTACACTAGTTTATAAACTATTAACTCACCTGGTAAATAAAGACTTGGTACTGCCAATGCATTTAGGCGTTTAAAGCGATTTTTGTGGTCAATAGAAAAATGGATGTCACATAACCGCTGCTTCTTATAAAATTCATAGTCAGATGGTGCTTCAAGCTTTCCTCCAACAAGATTCACCCAAGTTTTAAAACGATCAGGAAACTTGTTTGGATTTGGAAAGACATGCAAAGGCACATCTGAAACAAACAAAAATTTTGATTATTATATATAGAAAAAACCTTCTTTCAATCTTCATGTTGATAATATTATAAATTATCTATACTAATATAATAAAGAGGTAGTCTTTTTTATTTTTTGTTTGTAGGAGGTAATCTCGGGAAGTACTGGTCCGATTTAAAAAATTCTTTCACTGTTAGAAAGCTGATTTGTTCCTGAGTGACATAGGCTATATACCATCACGTTATGTCCCACGGGAGCGGAGCAGTAACCAAAAACTTAACATTACGTGGGTGAAAACGCGAGGTACAGCTAGTAATCAATAAATAGATTAATGGCCAGTTTCACCGATTGCGGATAGACGCAATCTGCCAAAAAAAAAAATTATCAATGGAACAGAATTTGTATGAAATTATCTGCCAGATAATTTAACCAGAACTTATCAGGAACCTGTGAAACTGGCCCTAGGTATCTTAATTTCATTTCTGACTAACAGATAATGAGATACTTAAATAATGTACCGTACCATAAAATCGAGAAATATGAAATTGTATGGTAGGTAGGCATACAAAATGTAGAAAAATTTAATGTTTATCTAAACAAGAAACACTGCCGGTTTTTAACTTGTCCCTAAGACTACCCACTGACCCTTAGATAGATTTGAATTTACCTGTGCTTTTACATCCCAGTGTACACCGGTATGGCATTGTAGCAATGATGAACAGATGAACATTCACTGCAGTCACAACACAACACAAAATAGCGTCTTTAGCGCGAAGTAAAACACAGTTTCTGGATGATTATCTTGGTACTGAAACGGAGGAGTAATCTCGACTCGACGTTTATAACGAAGATATTATCACAAAAACTAGGATATACACATAAAACAACCGCAAAACATAATCAAGCGTGTGCGCAGGCTATGGCGACCATTTTACGTGTGTCATGTCATAAGTCATTGACATTAAAATGAGATGTTGAGACAAGCGAATATTAGGGCAGTGTTGCTATTATTTCCGTAATATTAAATTAATTTAAGATATTATATACATCAACATAATCAATTGATTATATGAAGAGTTGAATATATTTAAACTAACATTAAATTAGTTTAAAAATTAAACATGTTGTTTTTAGAATTTTACTACAGAGACATCTATTGCTGACTAGATAAAACTAAACATACGTTTCATACCTCTAAAATATAGATGGCGCTGCTTCATTTATCGCCAAGCTTGATGTAGGCAACTGTGAGATATCCGCTTAAACTGGTTTTGTATAGGTTGATCTGTCGTCGTGTGTACATATAATAATGTTGCCAAAGTATATTTGTGTGGTCTATGTTAATAAGGCAGTTACACATTAATACAGTTTCTCTCTCCAGTGCTCTGGCTAGAGCATCAATTCAGTTCAGGGACAAATTGATTGCGATAAATAAAAATGTGTGTTATATATCACTATTCCGCATTAATTGGCCAAAAAATGCGATCCAATCCAACCATATTGCTTATTGCCAGATTGTTCGTACCAAGTCCCTCATTTAATATGACATGAATAGTTGGTTTAGAGTACTGTAACGTTAATTAATAGTAAATAATAGTTATATCCTACGTTGCACTTATTTCACGTTACAATACTCATTAATTCCACGAATACGAGAGGAGTGACAAAAACTCAAATATTTAATCCATTCCCTCAAACAT
Organism: Ochropleura plecta; assembly: GCA_905475445.1. Taxonomy (NCBI): domain Eukaryota; kingdom Metazoa; phylum Arthropoda; class Insecta; order Lepidoptera; family Noctuidae; genus Ochropleura; species Ochropleura plecta. The sequence continues at coordinate 9,312,132 of FR997731.1, read as the reverse complement.
ACCGTTCTAGGAGAATTAAGATAAAATAAAACGTGTCACTACCATTACTTATATACTTTGACTAATTTTAATCTAGATGAGTTCTGTGGGATTTTGTTCGAAGTAGTTCAAGAAAAAAGTTCCTAAAAGACATTTGGAAAAGTTTTGCCAACAGTGGAATAGGATAATTATTCTATCCGACTACTGCCTATCTAGGCAGAATAAAAAAAGGCCAATGTTGAAAGCAAATTAAAAGTTAAAAATCTGTTCATAGCTTGAAACCATCTTGAAACACAAAAGTTATTCTAATCTGACCATAGACATTGGACTGTTTTGACTGACGCTTTGGCGGGAAAAACAAATTGTTTTTTCTTGTTACTAAAAAAAATCTTGCTATAATAATCAAGGTAAGTGTGCAGTGGTTTAAAAAAAAATACCTAAGTAGAAACTGTTAATTTAAAAGCTGTGAAGTAGTACCTATGTGAACTTAATGGATAACAGGATTCACAGGTCATTATGCTTCTTATCTACTTATATATATACTAGCTGTGCCCAGCGGTTTCACCCGCTGAGGTTTAGGGGTATGAAAAATAGATGTTAGCCGATTCTCAGACCTACCCAATATGTACCCAAAATTTCATAAGAATCGGTCGAGCCGTTTCGGAGGAGTACCTACGGTAACTAACATTGTGACACGGAAATTTTATATATTAGAAGAATATATATATATACAATATATATATATATATATATACTATGTAGGTATATATATAGACAGATCAGTCTGTTTAAGTCAGGTTACCATTCATTTCATCAGCTAATGATGATGAGTCCATAGTTGTGTGAAAGGGGTTATGTAAAAACAAAACAAAACATTTACTTGTGATTATTGATATATTTACACATCGTATTATTATAAGAGGTACTTACTAACAACAATGTATGACTGTATGACATTTTATTCTATAGGTACCGACGCAGAAAACAGCAGGTACAAATTGTTACTATCATACATCGGTCGAATAAAACTAATCCAAAGCTTACAAAATAATCCGTCAATGTAGAGAAAATATTCTACAGCTAGATTATGTCTAGATGCATAGATATCATCGTCCATTATAAACTTGTGCATCCCTCCACGAAATAATTATGATTACCCTACGTAAACCAAGCTGTGGAAGGACGCCCAATTTTAAATTCGATTACCTTCATAAATGGGTAGGTACCAATATACTTTTAACTTTTTATTTATTTATTTAACGATTTATGTACATACACACTGAATACAGAAAAATAAAACACAAGAACAGAAAATAGGTACAAAGGTAATGCTTATTTCTACAGAAATCTCTTCCAGCATACCCGCGAAAGGAGAGCAAATAAAAAGAGATGTAGACACAGTGCGTAAAAAAGAAGAATACATAAAAACATAAGCAAATAATTACTAAATACATTGTAAGAATATAACTAACATACACACAGTACAAAGACAAATATATAACATAAATACAATATAAAATATAATAATAAATACCTATGCAACTATGGTGAAATAGAAAGATGATATTCTTTCACTCTTCGCTTAAAAACTGAAACAGTTTTTTTCTTTTTGTTATTAGGTAATGTTTATCTTTCATTTTATTAACAAAAAAAAACTTATTATTTTCCTTAAATTGTTACCTTAAGCAAAGGTAGTGGCGAAATATAGATAATTATATAAATATGCCAACATTAATATAGTTTTAAATGCCCATTAAGGTATCGATTGGTAATTTTGAACGTAGGCTAGGTTGTGTCCTGTGGGACATCGGTTACGACTGGGTGCTGCGCGCCGACCTCCCCAGCGGCGTCAGCGTAGTTTGCTACGCTGATGACACGCTCGTCCTGGCTCAGGGGGGGTCGCACCAGGCGGCGGCCGATAATATGACACGCGGGGTTGCGATAGTCGCGGAGAGGATCCGGCTACTGGGTCTCGAGGTGGCCTTGCACAAATCCGAGGCCATGGTATTTCATGGCCGCGGAAACACGCCACCGTCGGGATACCAGTTGACGGTAGGAGGGGTTCGCATCGGCGTCGGGTCGACGATGCGAGTACCTGGGAATCGTCCTCCCTCGACAGCCGGTGGAACTTCGTGGAACACTTCCGACGTTTGGCTCCCAAACTCGAGCGGACGGGGGCTGCTTTCAAGCGGCTCCTGCCCAATCTGAGGGGGCCAAACGCCTCCTGCCGTAGGCTCTATGCCGGAGTCGTGCGGTCCATGGCCCTTTACGGGGCCCCGGTATGGGCGCGTTCTTTAGGGCGGCGCGCCGCCCACTACCTGAACGCGCCCCAAAAGGTGGTAGCCATAAGGCTGATCCGGGGCTACCGCACGATCTCCGGCGAGGCAGCAAGCCTCCTTGCCGGACTGCCACCGTGAGATCTGGAGGCGATAGTCCTCGCGCGCCTGTTTGAGTGGCGCGCGGAGGCACTACACCGGGGGGAAAACCCGCTGCCGCGGCAAGTTGCCGCTCGGCGGGCAGACCTCCGGTGCGATCTCATGGTGGCATGGAGAGAGCGACTGTCACAACCCCGCGCAGGGCACGCCACAATAGTGGCGGTAAGTCCCCTCTTTGAGGAGTGGCTGGAGAGGCGTCATGGCGTCCTCACCTACCGCCTGACGCAGGTCCTCACCGGACACGGAAGTTTCGGGAGGTTTCTGCACATCATCGGGCGGGAGGAAGCGCCCGGGTGTCACCATTGTGACGATCGCCCGGAGGACACGGTGGAGCACACAGTGGCGATCTGCCCAGCGTGGGCGGAGCACCGCCGTGCCCTCGTAGAGGCGATCGGCGGCGGCGATCTCTCGCGTCCGGCTCTGGTTCAGGCCATGGTCCGGAGCGAGAGGGAATGGGAAGAGGTCACCACCTTCTGCGAAGCAGTAATGCTAGCTAGGAGGTGGCCGGGCGTTTGAGGAAGAGAACATCTGCCCAACCCAGCCGCCGCGGGAGACGCCCCGGGCGCCGCGAGACGACTCCCGGCCACCGTAGATGCGGGCCTGTGGACGGCGGTGAACTACCCATTGCTCACGCAATGGGTAGTTCACCGTCCGTCCGTCGATTGACGGCAGGCCGTGTCGACGGCGCGTTCGTGTTTCACGCGCGCCTCAAAGAGAGTCAGCAAAGCAGAGGGGCTTGCCAGAGCCTCCGCCTGCCGGGGTTGCGGGTTGTTCGAAAGAGATACCGCGGCCCCGGAACGTAAAGGGCAATAGAAGGAACATGGGTGGGTTTTAGTCAGTACAAGTCTGACATGCCCCCCCGCTCCGCCCAGAGCGGGGGAAGTCATTGGATGATTTCCCACCCGAAAAAAAAAAGGCTAGGTTGTGTGAGATTATAAGATTTAAGTACCTCATACTAATAAAAAGCTAGACTAATAATTACGAGAAGATATTCCATTGAAGCACAATTTTGGAGAGCATTGAACAACTGTCGCATGTCATAGTGTTAATCACAGATTTAGAGAGAAGCAGTAACATCGATCACTAGTTATTTATTAGTGATCGACGGGCAGTAACTGTAAAAAAATTGGTATTCGCATGGTTGTTCTTCAAAATTGGTGCCCTTAACGAAATACCTCCATACTATTTATATCTATTTATATTATATCTATATTACAACGTAAAAACGGGTCTACATGAGTTGCTTTTTCAATAACACATTTGTCAAAAATGCAACATAATTGCCAATAATTGCAATATTGACAAAAGGCACGATATTGCCTTGATTGCTAATACAAGAGTCAAATAGCTCTTGGTCAGTGACAATAACGTATCGACTAAAACATACGCATTTATCTTAAGTATAATATCTCTTCAGTAATCAGCTGGATCCGTGTTTTGTATTTTGAGCAATCCAGGTGTCCTTATCATATTATTTGTATAGAAAATATTATATTGTATTACTAGATGAACTTGCATATAAATGTCGCAGGATAATTGGAAAAATCAAATCAGCGAGATAATGCAAAGGATTACATTTTGGAAACCATCATCTTCGAATCAAGTAGGTATCATTTTTTTATGAATCAAGTACGTACTAGTAATATTAATTTCTGGATATTATAAATTGTAGGTAACAAAGTAGCTAAATTGTCTTCATCATTACTTTCATCGTTCTCTTAAATATACTACTTATGGCAGTTCGTAAAATATTAAAGTAAAATAAATAATTTTCTAAAACTATTATAAAACAGTTGTGGAAGACGGAGATAGGGGCTTGCTGTAAATTTTCTTTCCATATAGGTAATTATTATTTTCAGCGTTTCTTTGGTTATTTTATGTTATAGGTAAATGATTTTGTGACTGTCTCGTGCTCTAAAAGGTTGCGTTTTTAGAATGTTATCATTTCGGACCCCATTCGGTAATACTTAAGAATACCTCGTTGGTTTAAAGTAACAATATTATTTTCAACTCAAACCATTTCTAATTTTCAAACAAAAAGGTACTTTCGCTATTCGTTACTATGTTTAAACCTTACATGAATTATATAAGTGGTCTTACATGTCTCCGACTGTCATATGATAGTCTATTGTTAATGTTGTTATTTATCAAGACACCGTGGTTCAAAGACAAAACCTTCGACACAATATTTAAATCTTCTTGATTTCTTCCATTTAAACCATTCTGGACTAGCAATTGTTTCAATTCTGCATCTGCATTGTACTGGTTTTGTGGATTTATTGGAAAGAAACGATTTGCATGAATTGGGTTGAAAGTGTTAAATGTATTAAAATTTTGATTGTGATTGTTCAAACCAAAGTTACCGACTCCACTATCATGACGGAAAACACGATGGTTTTGTTTTTGCTGACCAAATTGATCAGGTCTTACTTGTACTTGATTAAAATTGATTCCTTGGTGAAAGTTCTGAGCTGTGTTGGGATGTAGAAAACTACTTATTCCTTGAGGCAAATGGTTTTCCTGCAATGGAAATTGATCGTTCTGCTGACTGTGTAAGTGAATAAGAAAATCGACAGCCTCACGATTAGGCAACTGTTGATTTGTTACTGTGCTGCTCGCTTCTAAAGGTACACTGGGTTGAATTGATACTCCATTATTTGATCTAACTGGCGCATTGTGATTTACAAACTGGTTCTGAGGAATATTTTTCTGTACTTGAAAATTATTTACAGAACCCTGCGCTTGATATTTCTGGGAATTTGCAAAAAGTTGGGGCCGTTGTGCTTCCTTTTGTTGCAATAGATATTGTTGTTTTCTAAGTAGTTCCTCTTGTTGTCTCTGCTGTTGTTGTAAGAAACGAAGTTGTTCTTCGAGGATTCTTTGCTTTTCTTCTAATTGTCTTTGTAGTACTAACTGTTGATTTATGTACTCCGATTGGGGTATTTGATTTAAACTGACGCTAGGAATTATTTGGCCCACGGATTGTGATTGTATAACTCCTGGTGTCAAATTAGTAACAGGCAGCGGTCTCATAAAATGTTGTTGACTATTTGTTTGCTGATAAAGTGGAATCACTTTTTTCGGTAGGCCGTGTGGATCTTGCTGAACTGTAAATGCTGCAACTAATGGAGCTTGATATACTTGAACATCGCGTTTATCAACTTCTTCTATGTTTTCTCCATCATCGTTGTGGGTCGGTTTCGGAGTAGTTGTCGTTGTAGTAGTCGTAGTGGTCGTTGTAGTGGTAGTAGGTTTAGGTTTTACTGTGGGCTCTTTGGTTTTTTCGGAGTTTTCTGTGCTCAATTTAGAAGAACCGGCTATACTTCTCGTTTGCAAAAAATTTGTGTCGCTCTCCCTTGTTTGAAATATTTCAGGAAAAGGTGCTGACGTTGGTAAAGTCGCTGTTACTTGACTTTCAACATTACCTGTAGTTGTGCTCAAAATAGATATATTGTCATCTACTATTGTGGGTGTGTTTGTACTATTATCAGAAAAGGCAGATTGTCCATTAACGATGAATGAATGAATCTGTATTCCATCTTTGTCTGTCTGGGCCTCTTGATCAGCTTCGCCGCCAGTTGTATATGCTTCTGAATCTAAACCTGTAGTTCCATCCAGTTCCGATCCTGTAGTTGAGTCTTCAAGGTCACTGAGAGCTTTTAGTAAGGCTTTTCTTATGTAAGGATCCAGGCGTACCGACGGTTTAGGCTCTATAGTATTCAACTTGTCGTTGAAATTATCAGTAGTGGATTCATCGGCCAAACCCAGCGTAAACAGAGAAAGGACCAGTAACGCCAACATCTGAAAAAAAAAACAAACGAATTGTTGTAAATATACACTTGATAAAAAATAGGAATAAAATGTTTATAATATTTCCTAAAATCACGTAAATTAAAGAATAAAGCTGCCACGCTCACTGTCTAGGTTTCTGCTCGCACTCGCACTGTCTAGGATGTTTAATTAAAACATTGTACATTGGTACACACTGATTATAATATAAAAAACATACATTCTGGAGCAATATTTGGTCGGTGCCTGTTTGTCATACTGAGTCTGACTGGATGTGTGATGTCAAGCATGTGTGTGAAACTATTCCAGAAATGGACCCAATTGTTATAAAACCGTTAGACATAGCTAATGCAGTTCGTCCATTACCAAACTGGAAGTCTCCAGGACCAGACGGACTCACCTGGCATCCCAATTCCAGACATGCCTAGAGTATGGGTGGTAACCATCTGCTCCATAAGTCATGTAGTCCCAAGAACCCAAGAATAAAGACCGATCACAAGTTTGTCGACGGTCTATAAACTTCCTACGTCCATTTTGAGACCGAAAATTACCAAACACATAGACAATAGTTCTATTATGTCGGCTTCTCAAAATGTATAAGGAGCTACTGAAAGTAACTGAAACCTGTTAGTAACGCCATCAGTATGGAATTTGGTGTGGACAAATATACTAACAGTTTAGGTCACACCCTGAGGTGTATGGAATCCGAGAGTTGCATGCCTTTCCTCATCCGAAAGCTAAAAGTATTTAGGTATGTCGGAAGCGTTAGGTTATGAATGTGAACTCGGCTATCATTGTGCCGATAGTCGTAACGGCCAATGGTTTGATTGCCTCGTTCAACATCTGTCGAAGTTCTCTTTAGGCGGTTGAATCAAGGACCTGATTCAGAAGGCAGTACTTCTCGCTACGGCCCGCATTGTGAGAAGGTTCCTGTCTCTGGAGCCCTAACCACCGGTAACTTAGACCCTGCTCCCGATACCGGCGGAAACCTATTTTTATATGTTTTTTTAATGTTTGTTAGAAAAATGTAATTGTAAGGAAAGAAAAGTGAATAAAGAGATATTAAAAAAATCACGCCTTTTTTTTGAAAAGGCAAAAACTACAAAACACTGCTTCTGCTACGATCCTATCAAATCAAGTAACAACTAAATTAAACCTAGGTACTATTATTTTATTTGCATTAAAACAGAGCAAGTTACGGCACGGTTGGCGCAGTGTGCGCTGCGTGTCGCGGGTTCGATCCCCGCACGGAACAAATATTTGTACGGCCTACAGATAGTTGTTCCGGGTCTGGCTGTTTGTGTATGTGAGTTTAAATGTTTGTAAACGCAACTACATACGATACAGGAGTAATTCTTAGTGTGGGGCAACGTCTAAAAAAAAAAAAAGTTAGGAAGGCTTCAATTCTCTGCGTTCAATATGTGATTACATAGTACCTATTGATACTTCCACATTTCCAACATCTTATGTTTTTACAAGGTGCAATGGTGTTCGGTTACATTGTTTGTGTTATGAAGAACAATGGATATTTTCTTATGGATCGATTACACAACCTGCATATTATCTTCTGACGTTTAGATCGATGATGCCGAAAGTAAATGTATTACTGCACGTATCTAATGATTGATACCTAAATGTCAATATTATGATCTAGATCTAGGTTATCTTATGACTTTAATAAGTTAGACGTTTAGCATGATCGAATATTCTTAATTATAAACGGGTAATTAATTATGTTATGATAAAAATATGCAATCTACGTATAAGTATATGTAATTGAAAACTGGAAAGCAGGCTTGAGTGCATGTATGTTAATACCTAAGTAAGGATGTTAAACAAATATTCAATTTATGAATGAGAGTTTTGCAAAACTTATAATTAATTATTTCTTTTGTTGGTTGTATCACGTTATGCGTGCTGAGTTTAGTAAAACATAAAGCAACAGTGTTGCGTATGCGTGACCCCTGAAATAAGCAAACATGCGTCGATCGGTACACACATCATTCATCACCATCGTTAATTAATCTTATTGTAATGTTTCTATTGTGCCGCAAGTGTTGAAGTTAACGTACGCGTACATGGGAGCGTATCTGACATTTTAGTTTACACCTAAGAACTTTAATCACACTAATATTATAAAGGCGAATGTTTGTACGTGTGTGCATGTTGGTTACACCTCTGCAATGGCTGAACGAATTTAAATGAAATTTGGTATCAAGATACCTACCCTCAATTAACGCCTAGGCTACTTTATATCCCTGTCTACAACGTGGGTGAAACCGCGGGGAGTAGTTAGTCAAATATAAAATCGTCATGGACATGGAAAATTGTTTACTTAATTATTAAGTGAATAATGAAACACATTACTGGGCATAATATTGTGTACTTTACTTACACAACTAAATGAACCGTTAACATTGAAAATGTATGCATAGAATATTGATGACCTTTTATAGGTTAAAGTTATTTAAATATTAACAGCGTAATGTAACTTAATGCTGTTCCAGTATCTACTAATAACCTAAAGCAATTTGATTTTAATACCAAAGCAGATACTACAGTAAATGTAGTTACGTTATAATTTCACCCAAATTGACTAGCCATTATTTCATCAACTCAAGATTTTTGCATAAGGTTACGTAATAATAACTATTAAGTAATATGTGATACTAACAACGAAATACCTATACATCTTTTTCTTAGACGACTTTTTTGTGAGCTTCCTCAGTAGGTAATAGATCTCTATCATTTTCCAGCCAATTACTTTCTCAGAGGGTCACGAAAGACTGCAACTTGCAATACATAATGAGAGCTACCTATTGTTTCACGGTATCAATTAAGTTTATTAATATAACCATCTACTCTATGCTTACTTACTTACTTTAGGTTTACTGAATATTTCATTTGTTTTTTCTATGAAACGAATAGTTATTAAATACCCAAACAAAGAGTCAAAGACCTCCATAATATAACATTGATATATAAAAGAACAACTAGATAAGTTCGTTAACCAGTTAAAAATCTCAGTCAAGAAATTTCGTCTTATAAGTAGATCAGTGCATACTGTGCTGTATGTTGCAGTAGAAATGGTAAAGGTCCTACTGTCTACGACCCATAGAAAGTTAGACCACTCAGCCAAAGGTCAAGATATTACCTATTGCTTTGTTTGTAGCTCGAGCTAGTGACTGAGGCTTCCTCTTATACAGGATGAAAGGGGCAAATGGTTGCCACGTGTTCAATAGGTACGTCTGAACACCCAAAATATTTTTTTAATCGGTAATAAAAAAAAGTCTGCTATTTGCTGCAAAGGTGAAATACCCATGCAGTGCTTAATAGAGTTTGTTGCCTTAATCGTCTAATGGAGCCATACTATGGCTTATTTATCGTAGACATTGATAGCTACGAGAGTAATTATCGAAAAATCAATGGAAGCCAGCGGCAACTCGCAAAAGTTATGTGGCGTCCGAATCATCTGCACTTTCACCGGACATAATTCACGGAGAGACTTCTCTCGGCGAATGTCAAATTCAATAACGTACCTTTGGCACACACACCTACTCGTGAGCAAGCGACGACGACGGTGACATAAGCTTGGGACCCAACGACACACGCTTCTCGCGCATACTTAACATATTACCTACTTTTTTCTAAATAAGTTTGTGGGAAAAGCTGCAATACTCGCAGCATAGTGGTTAAATAATAGATACAATTAGCGAACGTAAACATTTATTTTGGAAGTTTATCTCGGCTGTGTAGGAGTATACGTTCCTTAAATGACAAAAATAACTAACTTCATGGCATTATTTTGTTAATAGGTCCATAGTATTCTATTTTTGCAAAAGGCGCTGCCACCGAATTTTCCACTTTCGTAGTTTGATGCTAAATAAGATAGCCTTAACCGTTTCTAAACTTGATTGTTGCTGAAACTGGCTACTTGTGGATAAACATAAAAAAAATCGTAAAATATTAACGAGTCAGCGATTTGAGAATAATTATCACCAGAGTAGCCGACATGTACCTATTACATTTTATTGGAATGTATGAACCTTGGTAAAAAAACCGTTATTTTAGTGCAACACGCTATGTGACAATATATCATTCATCTCTAAGCTTTTAAATTGGACAAAGTTTTAAGCATTTTTATTCAACTGGTAACTAACCTTTTTCCCTCGATTTATTTATAGATTGATCTTTATTTATGAACATTTGAAAGATGGATAAATAAATGGTGGTAGACATTATGTAATCTTCTTCGTCACTTAACGATCTAAATCAATAAAACATGCCAAATGGATTTATTTATTCGCACTCAGCTATAACTCATTTTGAGAGTTATTTACCCAGTTACATAGTAATTAGCTCAATAGAATACCTACTTCCTATCTACATAACATTATTTGTACAACTGTGACAAATATCTTCCTAATTACTCTCAAACAATCCGGATGAGAATATTGTCGGAAGCAAGTCAGAATTGGAATTGTTTCACACGCGTGTCATGTCCGCAACTACTACGAAATCTAATTCAGGTGAACTCCTGCATTTTAAATTAAGATTATAAAGGTCCGTATTTAGTTTTTAAAGTATATAATAATTAAAAGAGATTTTCGAAGTATCGTATGCCGGTTTTGCAACCAAAGCTTTCTGCGAACTAAGACTAGCGTATAATTATATAATGTATGCTGTTTGTTGATTGTCGGTAAAAACAGCCCGGAGCAAGTTTAAATGATGCGCCTGTTATTCGGTATCAAAGGTCGGACGTGAAGTCGTGAACACTTCTCATGTCAAAACAACGTCATCAATACATTTCTCTCGATGCAGTCACGTATGAAATCTCTATAATAACGACTAATAAAGTACTTTAGCTATGTTCAATTACAGTCTGATCTACAGTATTGAAGAAATCAATAAACTGTGCTTGGAAAAGTTGTTAAAGCGGTTGCTTGCTTTCTTATTACGAGGTACGCACTAAGAGGAAAACTGCTTGACTGCGTTTTTTCCATATAAACGTAAAGCGTGACATTATGTAATATGGTTTACAAGTCAAAGTTTACCTACATTATTTAGGAAAGTAACTAAGTGCGAGAAGTATCGGTGAAACCTCCCAATCGACTTGAAATCGTGTGCTTGACCCGCCATTGCACCCTTGCAAGCAGAGTAAACCGATGAATATCTAAACGTACCTTCTGGGTACTTTCGTCTTGTTCACGAACATTTATTTGTACTCTTTTGTCATTAAAAGCACTCTCCTTTAAAAGATAAACGAAGAAAGGGAAATCATGGTCTTAAATGTAAATAACTTTTGTCAGACGTCATAAAGACAAAGCATTAATATTTCACTTTCCCTTTTAGTAAAACATAGTTAAAAGGCCTTCTTCAATATAAATAATGGTTAGCGATTTAGCCAGTAAATGGAAACTGAGAAGATGGGATGGCACATCAGCAGATGTGCAGAGGTCACTGACATTCCGTAAAGAACATAAATAAATATGTACTCGATCTCGCAGTTACCAGCATCACGTGTGACTGACCGGTCCCAGATTGTGGTTTGTTTTTGTCGCGTTCCTCCTACGTGATGCACTTAAGTTAGTGTGGGAACTGACACACCGAAGCCGGTTCTAACTTCCAGAAATAGGTGTAATTTTAATATGCCTATGACAAAGTCAACAACACTAGCTGTTAAAGCACAATGGCACGTAATTATATAAGGCGCTATTGTCAACAAATACGAAATTCGCTTTCTATGGTTGGCAAATATTACTTTGTTACATCAAAAGGATTTGTTATCCGCTGTGCACGTATCGATTATTATCTATTGACGACGTATTCATCTCATCGAAGCTTTGAATGCTCGACCTCTTAAGATGGTGAATGGGTCGGACTGGATTTCCTCTTACAATGTATAAATTGACACTAATCATTAGTTACACTGCTTTGTGATGTCTATTTAAGCGTGCGGAGCGATGTCTAATGTCTTCATTAAGGCTGTAAATAGCGTCAGGTTACACTATTGAGGTTGGTGTTCTGGCTACCGTATTGTAACACATGAATAAATATATTTATCCAAACTTTGATCCACTTACTTGCGAGGAGGGTGGTCTATGGAGATTGATTTAGAATCGGATTTCTCAACTCAAAAATGTACTACGATTCGATCTCGTGTAACAAACTCTGCTTCTTTTCGTTTTAAACCACTTTAATCTCGTACTGCTACATCGTACCCTTTCTATCGATGTCTGCCAATTTAAAAACAAGAATTTAATGTCATTAGGTAAGTTATTAAAAGTTAACTTTACTCTTTGCCGCCATTAAATAATTAAGGTGAAAGAATTTGTCACTTTAAAACTTGCTTTTTTATAACGTTAAAAGTTATAGCTTGTCAATATTTATCTACTAAGCTAATAAAACTTAATATTCGAATAAAATACAAACAACGTGTTTTATGGTAAGTATGTTAATTAATGACAGTTCCTCTTTGTCGATAGAAAATATATTGTGCAATGCATGTCTGTGCGTTGTGCCTTACTTTTTATAAAACACGGTGTTCCAGAACGATCGCAATTCATATAGACGATGACTTTGCGCTATTCGAAAAGTACCTACTATTCAATTGTACAATTTTATTCATATCATATTCGAATATTACAGTTATCGATTACACGGAAACGACCTGTGGTTTAAACCAATTATTCTGTTGGCGCCGGCAAGTATTGAGCAAGTAAATAACATGGTCGAAGCAGAGCTCCAATGTCTTTGATAATTATCATAAGAGCAGTGACCGCCGCGAGCTCTGCGTGACACCCGCCTCTGATGCTATTATATCCGAAACAAGAACAATTATTCTTTATTGCTGTAACGGCCTACGATTTGATTTATCATTGCGCAACTCTACACATGTATTGTTCTGAAACAATTCCATAAAAACTAATTTTACAAATTGCTACCTGGTTTTTACATTGTTAATGTTATCATGTTAATTCATTATTCAATAGCCTTGTGGGGAAAGTCGCTAAACAGATGGATATTTTTAAATTTGTTATTTGTGCAAAATATATTTTAATATCAGCTATTCATTAGGGGAAAGCTATGTCTAAGAATACTTATATTCAGAATTTCAGACAGTGTGTTAGACAACAGAAATTATTAAACAATACCTATATTTATTTATCTGATCCTGAATCCTTAAAAAATACTTATTTACCTTTTTATTCTCACACACTACATTGGAAAAACAGCCTTATATTTATTGCAAAAAGCACGCGGAAACATTTTCACATTCAACTATGCTTTCGAAGTTTTATGACATGTCATAAAACAAAATGTACCATAGTGTACGCGGTTTGGTAATCACGTTTCTATCGGTACGTACAGTGTGCTTACATTCTGACACATCAGAATCCGGGAAATCCGGAATACACTTAAAGTTATATGTGTACTCTTTTCTCTTGATATATCATAACTAATTTTTTTTTCGTTAATTGGCGGGAGGAGGAGCATCATCGTGAAAAGTGGAAGGCATGGGGGAGGCCTTTGCCCAGTAGTCGGATTTTATATTAAATTTATTGCTCCTCACTGTGCTGTATCCTATCCTGTTTCGTGGGTGTGTTTACAAACATGTATTTGTTCAGTGCGAGAATCGAAAACGCGATATGCAGCGCCCCAGGCAATCAATCGCCCAGCCACTGCACCAACCGTGCCGTCAAACAGTCAATCAGTCGTCAATTTCCAAGTAACTTGGAAATATAGTAGTGGTATACTATTTTTTTTTTTATATTTTCACATATTTCTTATAAAGGATTTATTGATTACTGTATACAAACTATAAATAGACACAAACGAATAATAAAAATATATACAAGTAAAAAATGGAAAGTTACAGGGCGTCAAAAAAAAAATATAAAATTGGGTATAATCGGTGTGTCACATTAAATAGTAAATATATATAACGCTGTAAGTACATCACTAGTATAATATTTGTCATAGCGAAGATACAGCTTACCTATAAATGCCGTACCCGTGCGAAAGAACTTATTTACTAAATACCTGTGCACTATGTTTGTGGTGGGCCACAAAGTATTAAATTATTTATGTAGTCACTTAGACCACATGTCAAAGAGTATGTTTTCGTACTTTTTTCTAGGCATGTTAAGCAGGAAAGGTCATAAAAAAACAACTTTACAACGCGTCCATGTAATTTTTAGAACCTAAATTGGTTATGTTGTCGATTCCTTTTATTTAAGACCCGTTCAGATACTAATGTCTCTTCTGCCTAGCCTTTTCCCAACTATGTTGGGGTCGGCTTCCAGTCTAACCGGATGCAGCTGAATATCAGTATTTTACATGGAGCGACTGCCTATCTGACCTCCACAACCCAGTTAGTACTGGGTAATGCGATACCCCTTGGTAAGACTGGTTGTCAGACTTTCGGAACACTGACTACCTGTAACGACTGTCAAAGATCTACAAATGACAGCCGGGACCAACGGCTTAACGTGCTTTCCGAGGCACGGAGAAAACTCGGTATGTTACGGGTGGTCACCCATCCACAGACCAACCTAGGCAAGCGCGGCTTAACCTAAAGATCGACCCGAGCGGCTGCTATTATTTAGCCACGAGCTCCTACTTACTTACTAATGTGTTATTCGAAATTTAGGGTCAGCTAGGTAAAGTTCAGGTCCAGTGGATCATACTTGTAACTCAAAACTATCGATCATGCGTCGCCATCATCTACATGCTACATACTCGAGACAGCAACCTTCGCATGGTTGATTTGGTACATTGCCGTTTTATCGGTGTAACAATGTACGACAATGCGAGTCGGTAGCTTACTACGATAGGTTTCTCTTTCACCGTATTTACATACACAATAATTAACAGATGTGCCTCGGGCAACGTGCGTTATGTGTGATCACGAAATTTCTTGCGAAATGGATTATACAAGACAAGTCTGGTTTCTCTCAAGAAACCAATAAAATAAAAATATTTTCCCCTAAAATAATATCTTACAATCATTATGTTTAGCTACAAAGGTGCATTGTCGCTGCAATATTGCCATATTCTTGAAAGAAAGTATACTTAGTTTGTATTGTGGGCTGTGGCTCACGTTCGGGCATTTGAACAGCGTCTTTTGTTTTCTTGACAAAGTATGAATGCTGCCAATGCAGGGTACGTCGAGCTCAGTTCGTGAGTCTACAACACTCTCCGTCCGTGACTCGCGATGCATGCACTCAGTGCACTGTTTGTTACTGATGACTTGTGATTTCCAAATGTTGATATTCATCCATGTAAGAACACGAAAGCGGTGGTTTGTATATTCTGTGGGAAAAAATGCTGGGAACTCATCTTCTTGTTGATTCTCCGCGCTAGGTATATCTAGGAGTTCTATAAGACAGTTAACAACTAGCTGTTGAAGACCTTCGTTTGAATTTTTTTATTATCATTATATTACTTCCGTATGTAAAACGTATTTTGTTAACAACTTTATAGATTTTCATTTTTTCATGGATCCTTTTAACATAAGTAACCGCGTATAAAATCAACCATACGGGATATAGATACTATATTTTGACGGAACTTCTACTGACAGATGGCTCTGTCATTATCATGTAAAAGAAAAAAAATATAATTCAAAAATTGCGTCTAAAATCAGTTCAGCTGTTTCTGAGAATAGACAGGCACCTAACATTTTTATTTTTTTGTCAACAGTACCGTACTTTCTTATGCATTCAATAAAAACTCCTTAATCAATAATCCTTACTGCCTAGCACCTACCTACTGTTTAGCAGATGAACTTCATTGCCGATTTATTATTTTGCCATGTTCCAATGGAATACTAAAATTAATTTTAGGCTTATTCAAACTTACCTCTTTCTAATATCCTAAAATGACAATGTATAATTGGCAAATTCAGTACTTGTTATCCTAATGCCGTACTGTGTTATAATCTGAACACGTTTGTTGTACCTAACAAACATAACAAATCCGCAATGCAATAGGAGGAAGTTAATCCAATAACTTGTTCAAAATTGCTATACATAAAAGCATAATTGAGTGACTAATGTGGTTCACAAACCTGTCATTATGCGGATATTAAGATAAGTTACACGCAATCTGAGATGTTACGAGTATGTAAAAATTAAGCATTCATAAGTTGGGAAGTTCGTGAACTGTAAAGTAGGTTTGAATTAATTTATTCAATGTTGATGCTTTTAATGATTGAATAACTAGGCGATACAGCAGTAGCAGCTGTACCATTAGTGGTGTATGTTATATAAGAATCATTTTATCAGTAGTTAATTACATGGGCTTTATGGAAAATCAATTTTAATTAATTACGAATATTCAAATGTCAATTTTAAAATTTAAAGAGTAACGATCGACGTGCTCCCAATTTATAGAAAATTACCAACAATAACATCAAATTTGAATGTTATTTGACCTACTCTGAACTTGTAAATAAATCCAGAAATAGGGACAGCGAACTAACTAGAAAACGTGGCTATAACATCGTAGCAGTATATCGTGCAAGACAGATGATGCCCGAAAGAATTAACTTTTAATTACTATGATTGATATTTGAAAAGTCTAGTATACTAACTATCGGTATCCTATTTGTGAACCTACCTACCTGAAGCTCCGAGACGGTTTTTTTTTCGTTTAACTTACTTTATGAAATACACGCTTTGAAAAACTAACGTCGTTAGACACTAGTGAAAGTTTACGTCATCACAACGCGCAGAATTTGCGCAAATTACCTCTTGTGTTGTGTCTAGTGTTCGTTGCGCTTTGCCGTCTCGAGGGAAATTAGATTCTTTGCTAATGTCGTGGAAAGGGCTATTTAAATACACGCGTTAAGTAAATACCTTGAACGGTTTGTTGTTGCGTAAAAACCGCGTGTTTACAGAATTCTTCAAGGAATCTGACAAAAAAACAAACGTGTTGTGTAATATTTCAAAGAGACCACAGTAACATTTCAACTATCAATAACAATTTTATTTGTAATTCACTGCGAAGTAATCTATGGCATTTAAGTTTTTTTTTTATATTTTAATCGATGGTGTTTTGAGACCGGGTCAAGATTGTTGCAGTTAGTTGAAAACTATTCTTGCGAAGACTTGTTCGATGTACTGTACAAATCTATGAATCCTGGCGCTATTTTTTATATCCAACAGTCTGCGGCTGGGTCAGTTGAGTAAAAACAATTATTATACTACGAGCGTAATTAGTTTGGCAATGAAACTGTTGCCTCTATTTTATATTCCCCGGAATGTCACGAATGCTACGCAATTTGCATGTAGCTAGCAGTTTGATGATAACTAAAAGATACTATGTTATAAGAGGAGAACTAAGTGAAGATATTAGATAAATAGTTACCTAAAAATATGCGAAAACTAACGCGTAACCCACGTCTCGGAATTTAATAAGTATTTAGGAAGCTTAATTAAAGCATAATGACCCCATGCCATTTTGTTCTTTGTATTTTTGCGTCGGTTTCCTTCTATGTATAATATCTGTAGTAGGTACTATGAATTCTAATTAGATATTTACATTTATTATAAGAAATTGGAATGATTTACAGGAAGTTACAAGGGGAACAGTAAAACATAATGAGTATAAATTGTCATTTAAGTCTTTAATAAAGGGTGTTAAACTCCCTTATCGAAGCCAAAAGGTACTTGCTCTTGCCCGTCATTGTGACATTTGTTTTTTTTTTGGTTCTGGAACATACTTGGGGGGGGGGGGGGAATTTATAGTTAAGGATATATTTTAATGTCAAAGTTCCAACTTCTTCACAAGTTTTTTTTTGTATATACACGTGTTAAAAGTTATAATAAAAAAAAGTTATTTTAAAGTTATAAAATATCTTTAAATAGCCCCATGACCCTGTACTATGCATTGTATCATTGCAATGTTTTGAGCGCTGTACCGTAATTTTTCATACCACAACACAAACGTTTCCCTGCAATTATTTTAGCGCAGTCTCACTTGGTTTGATGTAGAAAAAGCCGATCGTGAAGAGTCTGTTTACACGTTGTATTAGAAATCATTAGG
The DNA here is from genome assembly GCA_905475445.1 of Ochropleura plecta. Taxonomy (NCBI): domain Eukaryota; kingdom Metazoa; phylum Arthropoda; class Insecta; order Lepidoptera; family Noctuidae; genus Ochropleura; species Ochropleura plecta. The sequence continues at coordinate 9,293,878 of FR997731.1, read as the reverse complement.
TATTGAATTTAAGCTACATAATATGTAATTGTGTATGTGATCTTGAAATGGTAGAAATGTACGGATAGCTTAATGCTAAAATAAACTGACTAGGTAAGTAATTCGATGCCTACCTAACAAAGAACTTTCTCGATAAAAATCGCATCGCTAAATGTGTATTGTAGAAGATTACATCAGTGTTCGGATTTTTCAATTACATAATTCATTTTTCGTAATAATACACTACGGAGATGACTACCGGTAGTACCGTAAAACGAAAGCTCCTTTACCGAATGCGGCGCGGTCACTCAGCGTGTTTACAACTTGCTGCGTAATCGTCTCATCAATGAACAGCATTCCACACACGTGCACAATTCGCGTAAAATATTTATGTTACTAGATGTGTGTGTAACACCGTGGGAAATCTAATAGAGCTATTTCAAAAAATAAGTAGTACAATGCAAGTGATTTTAACAGATATATCCATGGATAGCTTGCGACAACTCATTAATTAAGACCTAGTTATGAATGAGCATTGTTTTGCGTCCTAGAATTGTTTACAACCTTCTTATTATACGGTATCTGGTGTGATGTGCAATATTTTATTAGTTTGTACCTGCCTACGTGTCAGTTACTCATTGTCTTTATGTTGCGGTCTAATTAATTCCGATAGAGCGATAAAAGTCAACGATGCATTGAGAACAATGTGAGATTTTCGTTTATAATTCGTGTGTGAACTATTTTTATCCGTATCATTTTAAAACTGAGAAAAATATTTCGAAATTTTTACAATTTGCAATCAGTTGTTATAGAAACGCAGCAGATCAGCCCCATATTAAGCTGAAAATGTATATAAGTTCTTAATTTAGGGAATCCCATCGAGCACACGCACGGTTCGTCTCTTATAAGTCGGAAATCATACATCATGGAGCTTCAATCATCTTGCTATTTATATTTGCCAATTTGCCAAGGGTTAGCTACTTTAATTGGCCAAAAATAATTAGATCTGCAAAATCCGTTTTCAAATCAATCAGTGACAAACGCTTAATACGATATTTTTTTTCGCATAGTCTTTGTATTTGATGTAAATCAAAGGATTAGTTACGTAATCTCTTACTAAACTTTCTACTCGGCAATCAATTTATTTAATTACTCAATGTCACACTGTCTTTTGAATCTCCGGAGTATTATCTATTTTGCTCGGAACTTCGCGGCACATTTGAATAATTCTTTGAAAGTTTTTGTATTCAGCAATCATTTCCACATAATCTTTGCATACAAGTTGATATTCTCACTACCATCATCATCATCAACAATATTTTCATTTGACAACAAAACGTTTGTTTTGCGAATTTCATCATAGGTCTTTTGTTGGCTTAAACAATTTAAATAAATACTTTGCAATAGTTAATTCGTGACATTCCAATTAAGTTTTTCCTGACTTAATTGAAATGTCACAAACGTTGTGTTATAAAATAATTTATCAAAAGTCCCTGCCCTATTGTGTTACCTTCAATTTTTACAAAAAATGTTATTTCTTGTGTGTCATACAAAAATGTCAACATGATTTGTTTGTCAATGATTATATCAAATTTAAGATTCGAAGCAGCTAATATTTTAATTTATTCTTATGTATGTTTAAAAAGAGTTTCATCATGGTAACTTCATTTTATGAAATCTGAATGTTTTTTTTCAACGCCATAACCCTGTAAACTCACAAATAGTAACTTCTCTACTATTTCTTTTAGCATCATAGCATTTAGCGAAAACCAAAACAAAACGAGTGTTGCTAAAGTTCGTTGGCTACGCTGACGTGTTTGCGTGTTTGAAATCACAAGTAGTGTGATGTCATGAAATTTATCGCCGTCTAAGTATTATCTAAGCCAAAGAGATCACACAATCTTTCTCTTCCTCATAGCTATCCTCATGTGATGTCATGTATCATTTAAATGTAAGATATATCGTCGTAACAATTACAATTAGTAGGCGTTCTAATAATAGATGTAGGTACTTATCTAAACCACCCACGCAGGTGCATTACAGTTTAAAAAAGCACTAGCTCCGCCCTAGTGTATGTTACTCTAAAATCACAATGGCGTATGTAAATCGTTATATAATTCTAAATTATACAATGATTCAATGACTAAAGTGTTCAAACTGATGTTTAGAGTAACCGATCGCCTAGAGCAGATGTATAACGAAATTGTCTTGCCAGTAAAGGTCATGCCCCGTAATCAAGGGAAACAATGCAAAGATGTAGATCTAGTGTAGAGTGGGCGCATATCATTTATCACAAATAAAAAAGTTTGACGTATTGTTATTTTGACGTTATTTATCTGTAATCAATCAATGAATGCCTTATAGTATCACCATATCACGAATTCACGGCCCCATACCCATGCGTAAGTATTTTTAACCGACTTCTAAAAAAGGAGGAGGTTCTCAATTCGGATGTTTGTTTGTTTTTTTTTTAGGTTTGTTCGCGCTTAACTCCGTCGCTTGCCAACCGATTTCAAAAATTTTTGTTGGAAAGGTTATACTTCCCAAATGGTCCCATGAAAATTTTATCGAAATCGGACAAGCGGTTATTGAAAAATCAACAAAAAAAAATTTAAAGCCTATGCTTTCCAAATTGCTCCCATAGTCACCAAGTCGGGATCTGATGATGGAATCTTGGCGAAATCGAGGGAAGTTTTTTTAACCGACTTCTAATAATACTATAACTAAAAATGCTGAAATAAAAAACTTTTTTGCAAAAAATAAAACCGACTTCCAAAAAAAAAACTAAAAAGTGGAAAATAACTTTATTTCCGGAAGTCGGTGGCTTTTGTTGGTTTCGTTGACTTTTTTGCCACCGACTTCCGGAAATAAAGTTATTTTCCACTTTTTAGTTTTTTTTTTGGAAGTCGGTTTTATTTTTTGCAAAAAAGTTTTTTTTGAATATCATGTTCGCCAAAATGTAGGTCATTATGCAGTTTTTATTGAATATAAAAAAATACAGCTCAATGTTTGAAAAATTTTAGATATCTCTTTCTTTAGTATATACAATTTTCTTTGTTATAGATATAAAAAATTTGATGGTTGTCGCTGAAAAAATTGAGAATTTCGAGACGAAAAAATTTTTTTCTTGGTCTTTTTAAACATTTTTTTTTTTTCGTAGTACTAGACCACTTTTGTAAATTTATTTTGTTTAACTCTTTACTTTATGTATTGAACTATACACGGTAATTTTTTTTGGCTAGTGGCATGTACAGATACGGCTAACTTTGCGACGAAAAACTAGACGTTTTACGAAGTGTTTGCTTTGTACAGCGCCTTAAAATAGATGTTCTAAAATGTTTTAAGGCCGTCGTAAGTAGTTGTAATAAATAATAATTGTACATTTAAATATCACTTGGAAAGTTATTAGCCACTAGTATAAGCTTGTATCTCTTCACGTGGCAACATCTTTGTGTAGATTACTTTGAATTGCTTTTATTGTATAATTGAACATTTAGAAATACTTATTAAAAAAAAAACTAACGCGTTAGAGCAAATTACACAAGATCTGTTGTAAATCAGTGTAAAATATTAGATTATGGCAACAAATACTGTAATTAACCATGGATTACAGTGCATATGGTAATCTCAGGGACGAGAAATTATTCAACAATGATCCATAACATTACAATGACTAATTAAAAGAATTGTGTAAAATCACACTTAGAAATTACGAACAAAGTAAGTATCAAGAAAGATTATGTGAAATATTGTTAAGAGTAGTTTATCTATTAGCTTTCACTGTCCCACGGTCAAAAGTAAAGTGAACAACGAAACGGCATTGTGATGATTCAGCTTATCGGACAAATCTTAGTTGACTCGAAATATGAATTCCTTATAGATGTAGTCTGACACGATAGAAATCAAGTAATTTTGCAACTTTCTGCTCCGAAAACAATAAAATAACTTGAAGGTTAACATAAGGTTATTTTTTCTGAACTATAGGAAAACTGTATCAAGCGTAAACGCTAGCGCTTTTTTTGCATTTTTGCCTTTATATTGAATCCACTGGGTGATTTATGGTTTGTTTCTAATATTTGTACTGTATCAAAATTTCTATCGATATCTTCAAGGAGAGATTTTGGCAATGGACTCATCAATCCTTGTTTTTTTTTTTCAATCATTTATTTTTGGACCAAAGTTGTTGTACATTTAGTAAACCCGCCAAACTGCGTAACAGTTTGTCGGCGGGATTAGCGCTTGTTTATTAAATTGGTTCACATGTCATCTAATTTAAAAAAAAAATACAAAAACTTATGAACTAGAAAACATAAAAGAAAAACAATAATAATTAGTTACTTAGTGGGTATTTTTGATGTGTACGTAAGTAGCGTTTGTCAAGCGTATTGTATGTACTACTGTGTTATGCGGCTCCACGTCGTAAAAAAATCGTTGCAAGGCGCGCGTAGGCCGTGTAGGCCATTGAAGTTTTCGGTCAACAAGTGTTTAGTCAATGACGCATTTTTCCCGTTTTCTCGTTTATACCTTCAATATATAAATTTTTATTGCAAAAAAGTCAAGGCCAATAATATTTAGGTTACTATTCAACCTACCTTTTCCCCATATCTAGATTCCTAGTACTGTACCGACAAGCGGCTGTATTGTTAGTGGATACAGCTCTGAATGAAATAATAACTGGTCGCCCCATCGACTCGGCCCCGGTACAGGTGCTACATCCACTGGCAGGCCTAGCGTCACCAGAAGTTTGTAGAGTAGGCAAGGCACTCTATAGTCAAAGAGTCAAAATAGTTTCCGACGCAAGACTTAAAAATATTCACACAATACTATATTCACTAATACACAATAACATATTCGTGCCGCAAAGGCTGAAAAGCCGTAACAAAGGAAAGATTCAAGCTGTGCTTTGGCAAGAAAGTGTTATCACACTCAACCCCTTAGTGCTACTTTTTGAAACCCTTTTGTGCTCCCACCTGGAGACGAGTTGCCATGGCTTGAGAATCTTTAAATAGCCTCCGGGCACAGGTTGACCAAAGCAAGAAAAACAAAAATAATGTGTCGTAGCTGGGTCTAATAGAGCCCTGTCTAAATTTCGTTTTTCCTTTTGAAACCGAGTGTGGCGAAGAGGGTAATGAAGTAATCTGTACTACAATGAAGTGAAGTAGTGTGCAAAATAAATAAAAAAGAGTCGAAAAATAAAAGTTTTCGCAGAGCGAAGCAAGCGCAAAAATTTTAAGCGTTTCGGGCTGCGATTAGTTAAATTAATACACGCTCTTGTTACTGTTGTCTTAGCTCTTGTTACTGGGGGAGGGGGGGGGTGATACGGCGCTAGCTACAGCCCTGATCAGAATGTACGTTTAATGTATATTTTCAGCTGCAAATTAACACTACGATGATAAAAACCAGCCAAATGTGAGTAGAACTCAAACACACAAGATTCCTTAACACTAAACAATAAAAATATTTTTAATGTTCGAATTAAAGGATATTTACACTTAGTCTAAGATCCCGTACAGAACGACCTTCACCAAGATGCTTATTTAATGAAACGTATTTTATATTTAATTTAATATGTCAATAAATATAATGCATATGGGTTGCCTAGCAAATTTCAGTCCAGAGTATGTTTAATTAATAATTAAAAAAATATATTTTTTTAAACATTTCACCGGTATGATTATTAGATAAATTCTATACCAATCGAAAGTATGAAGCCCATAGAATATGCAAACGTTAGGTTGTCTTTTCTTTTCCGGTCACAACTATCGGGTTGCCAGGTATAAACAGGTAAATCTGTACTAGCATTTTGCAACGGTCTGTTTATTGAATGAAATTTAAATGAAATTAAAGATTATTTTATTCTGAACACGGTGGTATAGGGTTGCCTGTGAAAAATCAGTCCAGAATTGCGGTTGTCGAATTTAAAAAAGTAAAATATTGCTCCGAGTGAATGTGTGCGAATGAGAGGTCCCAACCAACCATCCCATGCGATAGAAGAGGACACAGCATAGCAGCTGTTTAAAGTCCGCACATTTGACGGGCCTGTTGGTCTAGTGGTTAGTGGCCCTGACTGCTGAGCCGGAGGTCGTGGGTTCGATTCCCACCCAGGACAAACTTTGTGTGATGAGCATGATTGTTTGTTCTTCCTTAACACTAAACAATAAAAATATTTTTAATGTTCGAATTAAAGGATATTTACAATCTAACGGCTGCAGTTTGATGAAAAAGTCCCATATCTCATAAACTAAATATCAAATCTTGTTCTAACCAATTTTCGTTTATAGATTTTTATGCGTAGGTACTCTATACCCGTTTTTTAGGAATATCTCTGAAAATTTGACCATTTTTTTACGATTTAGTAGCAAATATCTCATCAACCAATTATTTGAGTAAAAGAAGTACATAAGAAACCTCTATATAATAGAGTAGTTTCCAGAGTCAAAGTAATTACATTCCATTTAGTCAGTCTTTTAGATTATTCAAAAATAAGGGACACGCGTTACTGCATTTTTTCGCAACGAGTGACGTCACACGTAACTTAAATAGGCTATATCTTTGTCATTTTTGTCTAATTTACAAATAAAAAAATACGTGTGTTTTTTTGGAAACTAGCCTATTGTTTAACGCCTATCGATAGACACCACTCAGTTATATACCAAGATATTTTTTTGCAAATATTGCAAGGGCCACCCACACCTATATTTTTTATAATTTTGCATCATATTTTTTATCGTGTACCGTATTGTGTACCGGTTCACAGAAAGCTTCAAATTTCAACTATGTGGTACCGTCTTGGAGTGAAATGGCTGTGATATACGGACAATCGAATTGGCTACGGAACCCTAAAATACTTTTATTACGTTTTCTTTTTCCAATGAGAAACCATCAAATGACTCCTCGAGAGTGGGCGCACCAGAAGTGATCTCGAGTGTCCATGTTCCTTCTGGGGCAAATTATGCTGACATCTGTCGTTTCGAGACGGGTGGACTGAGAGCTACCTATTCTATTATATTACACATGCACTCGCAATTTAAAAATTGCATCCAATCAATATCAAACCACAGTTTTGATGCAATTTTCATCTGAGTATTCGTGTCGCGCATTTTCGTAATCTGGATTGACTAAATATCAGAATAGTGACAAATATTTAAATTACGCAATGGTTTGGAATTGGAAAGATTTTGTGAAAAACATACAAAATCCATCTCACATACCTGTAAAACATAAACCTGATCTTTGTTTACTTAATTAACTATGTTCGCAATCGTGGGTTAATGGTGACCTATATTTACAGTTTGACTTCCAAATGGTTTTCTTTCTTAATTAATTATAAAAAAAACTCCTTCATGGAAGCTCTATACGTTTTGAACGGTAAATGGTTATGACTTATTCGACCAGTTCAACCCAACGACATAGGTACTGCTGGTGGTCAACTGTCTCATAATTTATTCATAGGTAAATGATAAATTCGAATCACGCAAGGAAATATCATCATAAATACTATCCAAGTATTTTAACAAGGCACTTTATTTTATAAAATACCGTAGCATTTAGATATAAGATTAATTCAACTTTAGCGTGAAACAGCCAGTTTACGAGCAGTTCATATAAGTGGAAAGTTTATCATAAACAAAAGCTACACGCGTCAAGTCAGACTCCCAGTCATCTGTTGATCGTTCGCTCTCGAGTCGTGGTCTAGACGTAGAAACTGGAAATGATGTGAAATGATTCAAAATTTCACCGATAAGCGGCTGCAGTCGTAACACGTGTGGCTCGGCAACGAATGATGAATCCTTAATAGCCATCATTCTCTTCCGACGATTCATGTAAACGAGCGCACAGCATCATCACACAACACACCAGTTGCGTCACCCGGGGAAAGTGCATTGATGAATTTATTGTTTAAATATTAGGTACCCATATTTAAATAAATTCACACGCTGCGGAATGTAGAATATTCTAGACGGCAAAGCCTCATCAATTAATAATTTGAGTTAATTCGCTTTACTATTACACAGTCATTATATGCGCGAGAGAGTAACTTAAATTTAAAAGCTTTAATTTTCATATAAATACTACCGGTGATATCGTGATTCGATAAATTCAAGATGTCTGAAATGTGAATCACTCCAAATGTCCTACAGAAAATCAGAACCAGTAGTAGTAGTAGTACTTGATATTAGTACATGAAGAAATTATGTCTATGCCACTTATTATAGGTCATCAGTAATAACAGGGCTGAAAGTCTTTGTCAGAGTCGAGCATTTAACAATTTATCACATACAATAAATGAGTCATTTGGAAAATTGCGCGATTATAAATTAATTTGAAGAAAAAATTATGAAAAATTACCTACTTATATAAAACCACAGAGTTAGGTGAAATATTTAGGCACTTACAAGTGATTTGAAACTCGCACGTTAGGGATAATGGCCGTAAACAATAACTCGAACTTTAGTTAAAATATCTGTTACTTCACATTACATAGGTAAGTACATAAATATTCAAAAGGTGTAAGCACTGCTTGCAAATTTCCGCATTACAGTCCTACTTTGAATACATTGAAGAGCGCTTGCGCAGGGATGCAGTCATTTACATGACGGATGACCATTTACGGAGATAAAGAACATGGACGTAACTACAGCTTCATTTTTATACGAACTCTGTCGTTAGTTAATTGCAATGTAACTTTTACTTGACATGGAGAATAATAGGAAATCGTGCTATATAATATAGTGAAAGGTTATAAATGTTCACATTATAAAGATCATCAATGCGATTTTCACATTTTAGTGAAAACAATTTATAAATCTTGCTTGTGGTTACGTAATTTATGTTAAATGAAATTAATGGAGACTTTCAATTCGCGGGTTATTTTGGTAAGGAGATAGGATATGCGTATGGTAAACGTTACTAAAGCAAATACTTTCTTCATGAATTCAAAATATCATGCATTTTCGTCAATTAGTATTTTTAAACTGCGATATTTAATTCGATTTATCTAACCTGTTTTCGTACTAAAGTTAACTTATTTTAAACTAAGCATTCTCTCCTTAAAACAACCTCTAACACTATCTGTCACTCCAATAAACGAAAGTCAAAATTAAGTTACTTGATTGATCTATTAAAATACCAAAGAACGGCAAAATCCTTCATGCATAAAATATCACGCATCCACTCATAAAGTTCACACACAATTCTGATAAACAACACTGTTATCGTATAAGAAATGATCACCGGTACTCACTGGGCGCATCTTGCCGGCTCTCGAGGGACACTTGTAGCACTATGTTACAGCAACGTGTATGTCGACGAACGACGGCAAGGTAGTTGTCGCACGTGTGAATGCGGCCCGGTATCTGCGTGTACTGCGCCTGCGTGAGAACACCGCGCTCCTACGACCACCGCTGCTGTTGCGTCGGCGCAGCGCCCAAACAGCCACTCATTGTATATAATATGACATCCGATATACCACAAGGATGTTGTCACTATGATCATTATGTACACATGGACTAACTGTAAACAGCGAATAAATCGAACGGCTGGAAATAAGAGTTGATAAACGTTTTCATTGGGTAATGAGTTGATCGTTTATCAATAATTCACTTGTCGTTCAAAGACGAGTAATAGGTCAGTCGCTTTAGGCTATGCTTGGTTATAATTTGTAAGAGTCTAATATTTAGAATAGTAGTTATCAACACGAGAACGTAGTGATTAGCCCACGGCCTACGATCAACATAGTAACCTATTACCCTCACTGTATTCTTGCAACTTTCATGGGAAAATAAGTAGTTAACAGTAAAAAGCAAGTACTTAGTAACTCATTTCGTAGTTCCCAGATAATCGTGAATAATAATATTAAACAAATGAATTTAAAAAAAAATCTTTGTAAAATAAACATTGACAGAATATGTACCACGTGAACCTACATGGCATTTTGTCTCCTAGGCCATGGGTTGCAGATCTCAACATGTAAGTAGTTAGGTCATTTGATCAACTGTTTAAATATTAATTCCATAAAACCTTTTAGAGCTTTGACCTGCTTATTATGCATCCTTAGACTCTACTCGCGCTGTGACATCACACGATGAGTGTGCATATCGAAATAGGAGATACGCTTCATAGCAATTAGGTAGAGGATGGCATCAACACTGGTTTATATCAGGGATTGCATAATATCGGGATCCTAAGCTGCATAAACGCTAGGTTAATACAAACAGAAGCTTGTACTTCCGTATAGAATGAAAATGTTGTAGCTTGCCCTTATACGAAAAAACTTAAGGAAAAAACGCACATTTATTACTGTATGTAAATAACTTTTTCTTCAGTCATGGTTAATTCAGTGTGTCAAGGCATCAACTCATACTAGATAACTACAGCTAACCACCTGTAAATCTTAGATGCAAACAAAAGCACAAACATACGCAATCCTCGTCAAGTGAATTGGGCACGCCTATGTAACATAGTTAATGCATTTTCTCGTGTAACCCCACTGAACACTACAAAGACAGTGTTAAAGATGTATGACTAATACGAATAAAATGAGTGTGACGCTAAATTATGTCAAACATGAAATATACATCTATGTTGTCAGAATTGTTAAACATAACAAGTACTTATAACAATAAAAATGTGGTATACAAAATGTACACTCTTTTATTGAACTGCGCACCGATCGTAACTGAAAGCTAGAAAGTGGTTTTGAACGGCCCTATAACCTTGTCACTTCCACTTCCCTCCCAGCTTTCATGCCCTATTGAGTAGCTCTATCTTTATTACTTATCTAGGCGGTGGGCATCCTCGGAGGAAGCTTCATCACTCGATATTGATCATGAGAAATCTGTATAAACTCGATATGGCGGATACTTCACCAAATGGCCAGCCTTTCGGCTGTCAGTATAATCGTCGGGCAGTTAAAACACCTATTAACTGATATTTGACAATAATAAAAGACCAACATAGCTGCTTTCTCTACAGCAAAACGCCAAGCGAATATATGAATAATAAATAAACCACATCAGTACATAAATAAACTTCAAATTATTATAAATATAATATTATTTTTAAATTCTGTCATGTCGATTACATTTTAATTTTGCGAGAAAAGTGGTGGAATAAAATGTTTGTCGTATTTATTCGGGGTCAAAGCGCAGCGACCGAGGGGAGCGGCGCGGCGGCGGCGCGGCGCGTCGGCCGCGGGTTCGCGCGATGTATGGACTTTCTTTTCCGTAACCTTAAACCGGGTCCTCACAGCACAGGCGGGGCGAGAGCGAGTCTTTACGCGACAATAGAGATTTGTTTGAAAGTTTTAGCGGTTCGAAAGGATCAAATTTTGTTGATCTAGAGTCGGAAGTGATTCCGGTCCTGTTTACATATCTCAGACCAACCGTGGATCAGATGAACCGGTTCCCAGCATGATGACATAATTTATAGGAATGTTGAAATCATTCTTTACAATATGCTCAACTAAAACCGCTGATTCATTAAGAGACTAAATATTGAAAATAAGCCCGCGTTGTATAACTTTGGGGTGCGTTACTTTGACAAGAATTTCTTTAATAAGTGACTGTGAGTGTCTACTACTCATAATTTATTTAAACAATGCATTTGGTTCAATATCGCAAAATTTGTGCAAGTATTCTTTTCTTACTTTGTATGTAGCGCGACTTTACCTTTGTTTTCAAAAAAATGCTGGAACCCTAAAGCCTGCGTGGTCGGATTCTACAAGCTTGCTCTCATGGCTCGGCTAGACGGCCTTATATTTTGGTTTTTGCAAGGATAATTTCATAAACGATTGTCGGTTACATTCATCTTACCAAAACCATGTCGTTTATTCTTATTGTTTCTTTAATTACACTTTTAGGAGAAATGTGGCGTTTAGTAATAAAACAGTAGGTTTTAGATACTTACATAACAAATGCTTATCAGAATTATTATTTTGTTATAATTATATTAGGTTTCTTTTACAGGCAGGCGGAGGCTCTGGCAAGCCCCTCTGCTTTGCTGACTCTCTTTGAGGCGCGCGTGAAACACGAACGCGCCGTCGACACGGCCTGTCGTCAATAGACGGACGAATTTGGCCCGCATCTACGGTGGCCAAGAGTCTGTCTAAGCCTTAGGGGATTGTTGGCATGATGTTATAGAGGTCCTCAAACACAACTGAGGATGATGAGGCAGGACCCTTATTGATACAAAGCACAATAGACATTGTTGCAGTGACTGAGCGATTGGCTGTTGTGCTCCGTGTTGAGGGTTCAATCCCCCCCGCTCAGAACCAATATTTGGCCTACAGGTAGTGGTTCCGGGTCTGACTGGTTGTGTATGATAGTTTAAATGTTTGTAAAAAAATATATGAATTTCTCGTGATACAGGAGAAATTCCTTGTGGGATCAAAGTTTTTTTTTTTATAAAAAGAAATCAAATCCAATAGTATTCCGCGCAAAATTACATTAATGTGAGCGTCTGTTTAAAAAAATAATAATTGCCCAAGTATTTTATTTGTCATTGAAATAATATGTGAAAGTCAACTTTTTTGAATAGGTAAGTGAATGCATATCATTTTCGAAGTTCAAAATACTATCACTACTTGCATATTTTAAAATGTAATTTACTACTTATATATACATGTTTGTATGATATTAGCAAACTAAACCCAATGACAACGTAAACACAGGAAACTCCATTGATGGAGCAGATTGTACAGCTACACTGTATGTATACTAATGACTATTATCATCTCAGTTGTCTTTTAGTTGTTGGTTCTATTTACGCTTCTTCAAGACGAACTATTGACTGTTATGTTGGACATCTGCTTAGCAAAACCTACCCGAAAAGACTGTTTAATTTTATGAGAGAGAAATTGACTTAACATTTATGTACCTGTGTTTATATAATTGAAACTCATTAAAGGATTTTTAATCAAATCGCACGAACCATTGTTTCATTGAGTGGAAACTAAAAGAGAGTTTATTTGACGTAAATATGTTTCGTCACATGTCATTAATAAGAAGTGGGCACCAATCAACGAATGACAAATTGAAGTGTTAAATTCTTTGGTAACTTACGTTGCTGTCAATAGATACATCACATAACAATCCATCATTTATTTGATGGGTTAACCGAAAAACGCCTATGAACATGACTGTGTGAAAAATGTTTACAGAATACTTGTCACATAAAAAGTCAGTTTACATGTTTACTTAACTAATTAATACACACGACTGAGATGTGAAATGATATGTTTATTGGAGAGTGTAAGTTATTTATGGTTTGTGTCTCCCATAAACATATCGTTTTACGTCTTATTTGGATTCCATTAGATACGTTGAGAAATGATGGCATCACAATTTCACGCGGTCTTAAGTATTTTGACCCATCTGCCACAATGTTAATTCATCCTAGGACAATTTTAAATTGGAAGTATTAGATACAATGAATAATAATGGAGGTATGTACCTAAGTACTTCAGTTGTTGAGTAAATGTAAGTGTAGAAGGAAAGTTTTCCACAATGTTCAAAACATCTTCCAAACGTTTTACGTCTAGAAGATTTTTTGAATTTTTTGAAGGTGAGTAATAAAATATTTCAGTCTTGCTTGACTTTTCACTGGTAATAAACTTACAGAATCAATTTGCAAACGGATAATGTTAAACAGCATATTTATGAATGAACTCTTGGTCGATTCATTCTTTTCTTTTGTTGCAGACACACTTGACGGAGGTGTCAGTGTTTTTACAGTTTTATTGTAATTTCGTAATAGTGCGAGGCTTTCTCCGGGTGTGTCATTTACATACATGCGCACATTTTTGTTTGCTTTACAGATTTCACCATAAGTCGCACGTACCCACGCGAGACCTGTCGTCTCGAGGGTATAAGAACAATTAGAGGCTCATCAATGAACTGTTTACATTGCACTTCGCACCACGTAGTACTCGACACAATCAGGGGCTTGCGAAATATTTACGTGTTATGCCCAAAGGGCTGTTGGCATTCCGATTGCAATGTAATAATAAGTATGTCATGTTGAGCTGTCAGTTTTGCAAACTGTTTGATAAATGTGCTTATGATAGGCGTTCAGTAAAGATTTATGACCGGTTAATTTAATAGTAGATATGATACATTTAACCTTAATAATTTAATTAGAGAGTTTATAATATGTATTATGATCACTTAGGTATGTTTATAAATAAATAAATAAGAATACTTGATCCGCATAGTAATTATGCCATCAGCAAAGGAAATTAAACGTTGTCATCACCGACTACTTGACATAGTAATAACTTCTTTCAAATGCAATACTTAAGATCTACTTTGTCATAATCATTCATAACAAAGTTATTGTGTAGTTTGCCTACTTGTGCAAATTATGCGTGAATTCGTAAAATGAACAATAAAGTATGTAATAACACTTTACCTACATAGCCAGAGATAAATTAAATACGAAATGCTTGAGAATGAGATGAGTGCTCATAGTTATCTACGTTCTTAAGCCGAGACATACCAGGTCAATACCTACAAACATAGAATATACTTTTTGGGGGGGTTTTTAAGTATTATTTTGTTACCTTTTCATTTTTTATAAAAAAAAGCTTCATATCGATATCGACATAGATCGACTAGATTCTGCATCTCGATGACTAGATGTGGCTGTAATATCGACACGTCCATACTTAGTACACCATCATTACCTGCCAGCCTGTTCCCAACTTTGTTGGCTTCCCGTCTAGCCGGATGCGTCTGAAATTCTGAATACTTAGGTAATGGACATACATGCGCAATATAAATTATCTAGAACAAGAATTCTCCGATTATTAAATCTGCCAATTTCCTCTGCTACCTTTCGAAGTAAATATCTAATTGATTCATGTAGCATTGATCAGTGAAATTTAACATCGGCCATCGTCTCACAGGTGGATCACTAAATATAGCGGGTATAAACGTAAGTAGGTATCAGGAACCTGTTCTTGGTTGAAAGTTCATCGTAATACAATAGGTGCATCAGTCTGCAGTTATTACGTAAGCGGTGCGCGTGGGCCGATGAAATGTATTGTGTAATATTTTGATTGTATTCAAAATGTCTATGATCAGTAGTCGTCTTTACTATTAATAAACTGAATGCATAATAATTTAGATCAAGGACAAGTTCAAGACATTTTTTGTTGTTTATTTTGTACTAGCTGCGCATCGCGGTGAAAAACCATCTTTGAGTTATTTAAAAATGCGGTGTTCCTATGGGATGATCCCATAGGAACACCGCATTTTTTGGAATCAAAAGTAGCCTATTTTTAATCCAGAATATGAGCTATTTCATGTATATTAAGGAGGTGAAGGGGTAACGAACATAAGAGTGTAAAAGAACTAGGCTGAAATGATATATCTTTGACAGTCCTTACAGGTACTCAGTGTCTCTAAAGTCTGGCAACCAGTCTTACCAAGGGGCATCGTATTACCCAGTACCAACTGGTCAGATAGGCAGTCGCTCCATGTAAAATACTGATATTCAGCTGCATTCGGTAAGACTGGAAGTCGACCCCAACATAGTTGGGGAAAAGACTAGGCAGATGATGATATTGAGTTTTACGGTAACGTTATTTTTCACCCCAAAAAAAGTCCGTTACCCAGCAATTTTTTTTGCGTAGAGTTCCTTGTTTTATGTAGTACAGAATGCATGGTTGACGGCTCCGTGAAGGGTTCCTTTACACCCTGTAGATAGTGTCACCATTTTTTTTTTCATCACGAGTTGTTCTGTGTAGAACCTACCTTATGTTGCATTGAGCAATCTTTGATAATGGTGTCACTAAATCAACAGCGGAAAAATGTATCCAACTTGTTAGTCCCATTAAAATATCCCATTTCCACTAAGAAGGGCTATTAAATGGTTAAATAAAAAATAGATAGAGGTTTTAAAATGTAGGTAATTTAGTTTGTAAAAGATATACTACTAGAAAACACTTAGTAATAGTCATTTTAAAACATTTAATTCATCCATCTTCTCACAGTGCAAGAGCTCACTTACATAGAGCAGCTACAAATTTAAATAAAACCAAAATTCGTGAAATAGTAATTTAGTTAAGTTATTACAATTTGCGGTTTTTTAATTACTTTTTACCAACTCGGTACCTTCCTTTACCTAATTCAAAGAATACAAACATTGACGACATAAAAAACAACATTCTGAAAACGTTAAACTGGCTATTGTTTTTATCGGTGTTATGTACGAACGGCGAATAAAATCAACGATTTCGTCTGGTTGAATACACATCAGAAAAATACAGGGTAGAAGGGACTCTGACATACAAACGATTACTACGTACTCACCCTTCTGACCTGATCCACATAGAAGGGGTTTAAACATTTTTGTATGAAGCGTGGCTTGCCTAACTTCTGTCATTTTATTTTCAAAATAGCGACCCCACATAACGCTCCTAGATGGCTTATTTCTTGGAAACGTGGCGCTTTAAAAGATTTTATCCCATACAATACTTGTGTGTAACAATCACAACTATTGATTAATGTATGCGTGGTTGGTCATTTGAAAATTAAATTTAATAGCGGAAACTAGGCAGGTTAAATAATGCAAATCCGTTGCCATTGGCAATTTAAAAGAAAACAGCTGATTGTTGCAAAGCCTACATATACTGAATACATTGTTACCATTGTTGGGCGTTGCCGATGCCCCTTCCACACTGTATATGAGTCTACCTTATAATAATATGGTAATTACCTAATTGCAGTAATAACATGGCTAATTAACAATTTTCAAGTTAAATTCAGATTTTAAAAATGTTAAGGCGCCATTACATGTAAGTATAGATATATGTTTTATCTAAAGACAAAGTTAAAAAAACGTTGATTGATTGTTCGTGCAAGCTAAACTTAATGACATGGTAATATAATCATTTAGGTGGGATGATGGTAGGTACTTACTTATATTAACTTAACTTTTATGACTGTACGCCAGCACAGCGCATTCTTCACTATTATTTGATATTTATTTAAATTAATATTACAATAATTGTAATTTATTGGTTGGCACTTATGTTTACTGGCCAAATTCCACATCAAGTTCACAACGAGTATTTAGGTGGAAGAATAAAAAATGATTAAAATTTCGAGTTAGAAATATTCTGTGGATATTCATGTCATGACACTTTAGAAATAATTGCAAGGCATCATCTCATCCCTTACACTCGTGGGAGAGTAATTTTCTTGAGTTTTCATGTTCACTTCAGTATTCATTAGTTGTATAGGTACGGTGATGTTCCGACGATGTTTTTAGACTTCTTCTAGTATCAGTCTTCCAGTCATCGAACCAAAATTCAGATATGTATTATACAATAAAAATGTAATTAACACAAACATCACGCCTTTTTCGCGTAAGGTTAGGCAGAGTATTATATAGCTATAGTACAACCACATTTTTTTTGCCCATTATGTTTAAGCCGAGCCGATTTAACAGAGGACGAGCTTATTGCCATCATCTGGGTACAAATGGATCATCTAGGGTGTCCACTACTAGTAATACCGATTAGTATCTATTGAGCGTTTGCTAGGGGTGCAACGTAGAGAAGTTGAGCTAAGTTGTTCCTCGCGTATTTGCCCCGCAGTGGAGCCCCATGTCCTTGCCTTCCCCAGAGGGACTCCCATGTCTCGTGGTGCTTTCGAACGCTTTCTGCTGAATCACGACGATGCTCCTAAAAATATATAAAAAGATCACATAAGACTGATTTTATACTTAGGATTTATTTATTACGAAGTGCCACTGAGAAATTTTACCTCCTGTTGAATGCATTTTACTCGCATCTGATTCTTCAGTTCTCTCAAGTAGTCCATATTGACTGATTCACGCCATCTGTAAAAAGCATGCGACTATGTATGTCGTGCTTTTACTTGTATATTTTTTACAAGTAAAAAAATGGCTTGGGGTGAAACTGACCTACGATTTTTTTATTATCAATGCCAAAGATCAGCACCACTCGCTAGCCTATTGTAAAGAGGTCACGGTTCAAAGGCAGCATGAAATACATTATCATTTATCTGAATTACGTAGTTAGTCATCGATATCTATGCCGAGGTGTCAACGATCATTATCAACAACTGACGGTCTTGAGGCGCACGTCACCGGTCTAATGAAAGCCGTTAATCTTGGTGTTGTATGGACCAGTGATACCAACCGATAGAAAGCCGTGATGCAACCTCTACCTTACCGGATTGGTGACCAAACATTGCCTACCGTTAGATATGTAACTCGAATCATCGCACCGGAAACGTATTCGTAAATATTTATTAGGTAAACACAGAATATTCAAGATCAAACATCAAATTAGAGTTCATAGGCGGTGCAGTAACTAGTGGCACAGAATACGTAATAGTATAAGTACTAGTGGTTAAGTAATGACTAATGAATTTTACATTATCAGAAGAAATCTACATGCACTCTTATTATAAATTTAGTACCTAGTTCACCTCTTTTGTTAAAAGCTAAGGGGATTTTATTACTACGAGTTTCTAACTTTTTAACTCCATCTTTGTCATAAAGTTAAGTTATGCTTCCTTCATTTTTTCCAACAGAAAAAATAACTGCATCGATAAACAAGTAGGTATATAGGTACATACCTATCTAATAAATAGCAATAATCAATTCTCGTAAAAACCATCAGATACACACCTAAGTATAAGTAAACAGGCAATGGAATTTCCGAATCGCGGCTCATAATTCAATATTACAATATGATTTACGAAAAAAGTGTTACGACATCTGCTGACATTTTACACGCGAATAAATTTACGATTCGGAAAAACGTGTCACGCAACCTCGGCAAATTACTTACCTACCTACGTTAATATAAAGTCTATAGTAAAGCATGCTTTAGTCAGACTTTATGAACCCAGTGAATCTAATCGATTTGATAAACGGGTCAGATGCCATGATCTTATAAATTGAATTCTATTATTTTCTGTGACCTTGGTTAGCTCCTATTATGCGAAAAGAATCTTATAGAAGTTATTGATGAAAAAAATTGCGAATTCATGCCTCGATAGATCATTCACAGAGAATAGGTACCTAATCATCGCATGTAATACTAACAATCGCCTTTATTAGTTTCATACGTACTGACACGATTGATCCGCTTGTCTTGTGACATCGCTGGACGGCAGCGTACGCGCGCCGACGCGACGTCTTCTGGCTAGAAGAGGCACGAGTTCCACTCCGCCTGTTACGTGCAAGATAGCTGACTCAGGCGTGGGCTTTTTTTCAGGAACAACCACAGCTTCAGCCGCACTATCATAGCTATCATCGATTAATAATTTTGTCACTTTATCACCATTAGTTAATCTCTTAACGAATCTGGTTTTCTTTGGACTCCGTCTCCTTTCTCCATTACCACCGTAAGAAACTTCATGTTTTACTTTTACGTCTAAGCTAAATCTCCTTTGTTCCGGAGATTTTCGCTGCGAACTTTCAGTGTATTTAATATTTGGTAACTTTTCAACATTTTTCGGTTTTATATTTTCCTTATTAGGCATACTATCTTCTCTGAAATCATCGTCCCCCTTTACTTTAGGTAAAGAAAGCGAAGATTTGTCGTTGCGCTTGTCAGCCCCATTTATTTTCGTGAAAATTTCATTATCTGTCCAACCCTGAAGGAAAAGCGTAAAAAAACATTTTCAAAACGTCCTCACTGAATATTTTTTCAAACTTTATTTTAATACGGACCATAGAGTTGGAGAAATTTAACCCAACATTTCGGGGGTTCCTCCATATAGTGCCACCTGGCCCTGGTTTACCCCATGGACCTTCCATGGCATGCTGAAAATATTAAGAGTTGTATAATATCTACTATTAATAAACAATATTATTATTTTGTGTTGTTACCATTTTGCGTTCGTATTCCAAATTCTTTTTCTTTTCTTCTCTTACGGCTTTCTTTTTTTTAGTTACCATCTCATCTGAAAAATTATTTGTATTTGATAAGGCGGGGAAACTATAATCGGAATTTAATTAACAAAAATCTACATCTATAAAGCATAATAATGTTTCCTTATGATACACCAATCTTTATGTAACAAACAAATCTTTCTTCTTAAGTAATTTATGCAAAGGTTTTTCTAAACATAGACCTAGAAATATTTATCATAAATTATTATAATGATGTAGGAGTGAAAGCAAAAGAGAATATCCTATCAGTCTGACACATAAGTGTTAGAGACTGTAAATACAATATGTTGATTTGCATCCTCGTCAAAATTTAGGAGGTGCTAGTAAAAGTCATAAATAATCAATGAAAATTACGGTACCTGATCAATAATAATATACGGCGCTTTTATGATCTGTCTCTGTGTGTTTAAATTTAACAGTATTACAGAATAATTTCACTTCAAAAGTAGAGAATCACCTACAGAACACACAGAACAGTGTGCGTGAGCGTCGGCGCATACGTATCATACAGCGGCATGCACGCACCTGTGTGCACTTACCGATTTCTGAAAATACGAAAAAAGAAATAAAAAAAAAACCTACTTATTTTATTATCGATTCGGGTCGAGAATCATTAGCATAGTTAAGTCCTTGAATTTGACGAGGATGCAAAACAACACGCTGTATATATTTTATTGTATATCCTCTTTCCTCCTGGGGGGCCGGAAAAGAATTCCCGGGCAAATTGTTATTGGGGTTTTCCGTAATAGCTACGGAGTCTGGACCTGTGCACGGTTGGTGGCAATAGGCTTGCCCCCTATTAAATGGGACTGTAACATAACTGGCGGAATGTAGGACTACTTTTAGGTACACCTCTGCCAAAACCTTCGGGGATTACATTCGTGATGTTATGTTATAACGCTGCTTTTATCGCTGGGAGTGATGTTTTCAGAAAACTGCTATCCACACAATACTATAGTGAATTAGAGCAGCTGCAAAGCTTTCGAACCTTTAATTTAAAAATTCGAAGCTCTGTGTATTATTTTTCACAAATTAAATCTACTTAGGTACCTACAATCGTTATCATCATTAGCAAAAGTTACCCAATATCTGTTTGTAATTTTGTTGTTCGTGTGGCGATGTTTTGTATCGTATGTCGTTGTCGACACTCTTGCGCAGCGGCTCGGCGTAACACAGCTGCGGGTCCTCTCGCAGCTTCACCGGCGTCTGCCTCTGACGTCGGAGGGGCGACGTGGCCCAGCGGCGACAAGCCTCGTACAAAGACACTCCCTGGAAAATTACAGGCATAAAATTGTATGATAGCTATAAGAAATTCCTGGCAACAGAACTACTTAGGAGTTTTCTAGACTATAACTCGATACTAATACTATAAAAAGTGTTAGAAAATCAGTGTCTAAAGAAAACTTTCCAAATTGAATTTTCATCTTTACATAACAAAACATCCTTATTAGTTATGTATATTATGACCCACAAAATCAAAAGCCTATGTTTAAATAACCGTTCCAAATTAGCTATGGTGTCGATATTTTGTCAATTAGTCTTGATCACTTCGCTATAACAAAGGCAATCAAATGAATTTTTCATATAGAAAATTGATGGAAATTGGAAACCATGGACAAACAAAATTTACATCTTTGATGCCATCATTTGCTTGCCAGAGTCAGCAATCAGTTTTGTAATAAAATCGTGTCGTATAATTACGGCAATTACATTAAAGGAAGGTGGACAAGTTTTAAAAGAGAGGAAATTACTGATGACGAAAATACAAAATACCTTAAATGTATGCCAACAAATTTCATATCCTCGATACGGCAGAAGCAGTCATTCGCACATTTTTTACACTTCTTCGTTTCGTAACGCTACGGTGTGGTCCCGCCTTAATAACATTCAAGTAATGAATGACCCTTTACCTTATATAGATTTATAGCCATCGGTCAATTGCCATATGCAACATTTTTTATGTACCGATTAATTAAGTAAGTAACCAAACAACCTGTACTATAACCGAGATTAAGAAACAACGTCAACTACCTATATAAGTTATTATCCGGATAATTTTCTATGAAAGTCGTGGGGTTCAGAGCATGCGTCACTGACTTACACGTGTGCCAATGACTTGAGGTCACGAAACAAAATAGGTCAGTAAAATTGTTATTCTCGTTCACCTTTCGTCATGAATTATTAGTATATCGAAAAACAGAATGTTTTAACTGCATCTAACATATGCTTCTTTCTTATGCATAATTTCACAAATACCAAAAGTCTTGCATCTAATGAGGAAACATTTGTTGACAACATAATAATAATTCGTCACAAGATTTACGAGACCCACTTAACAAATTGCATGTTAGTTCAAAATGTTGAGCGAGACGTATCAAAGCAATTTGCATTAAGTAAGATTTAAATACAGATCTCATAATCATTAATAGACAAATAATTGTTTCAATTACACGTTTGTTTTAATCAGTCAGGCATGCAAACATTGGTACAAAGAGTAGGTTCAGAGATGCTTAACCTTGTTTTTCTTGAACTGCAACTTGCTTACCATGCGCAATTGTTTGCTACGCGGTTTGCTTCGTTGCTACGCGCTACACAACTATGCTTGCTACGCCCTGCACTGCAATGCTTATTACGCGCCAGGCTATATCATTGCTTGCTATAGATATATTACCTACTACGTGGATTGCTACATCGCTTGTTATACACCAATCTATTCTGCACCAATTGAGAGAGCGGAACTATGCGTACCTGCGTTTTATGTGTGCAACTAACATTATTTTATAACACTAAGAGCTCTGTGAATAAAACTAGAGTTTGAGCACCACTGGCGGGGGCGTCAGTTGATGGAGGTTTAGGACTGCTGTAGGCATAGCCATTTCAATATCGTAGACGCTTTCTCCATACTAACTCGTCTGTAATTAAGACGACAAGAACAAAATCTTATAAAGTGCTCATCACGAACATTGTTTGTCAAACAGATTGGCAATTAAAGAAATATATTCTTAACGAGTAGATTATGCTTCAAACGTGTCATCTGTTCTTGTGTAATACGAATATTAATGTAGATAGGCACTTGGTTTGGGTAAATATAATGCGAACTTTCATGATAATACCGGGTTAAAGCAAAGTATTCAAAACTTCGGTTAAACATTCTCCCAAGTAAGGAATTACTGGTCTTAATGATAATTATAGCATTTAGACATTTGTCTTTCTCGCACTACAAACAGTGCAATTTGAAATGTAACTAATTAAATTATGATGACTCAATCAAATAAATATTGCACATACCCGTAATTCGTCTTCAGGAAAGATTCCTTTATCTCGTAGGTTGGTAAATCGTACGCCTCGAGAGTTGGGAGCACCACCGCCCGCACGACCCCAAGGCTGGTACGTCGCCAGCTCTTCACGAGCCTGTGTACATTTAGTTAACATTATTTTTCCTTTGTTCTTCTTAAAAAAAGGTTGCCCCACACTAGGAATTCCTCCTGTGGCGTGGGTGCGTTTACAAACATTTAAACTCGCATACACAAACAGCCAGACCCGAAACAAGTACCTGCTGTAGGTCATACAAATATTTGTTCCGTGCGGGGATCGAACCCTCGTGACACGCAGCGCAACAGTCGATCGCTCAGCCACTGCGCCAACCGTGCCGCCAATATTATGATATCAATTTAAAATTAATCAAGTATATTTTTTTTTTTTAGTCTTATGTACGTTGGCTCTCCTTCTTTCGGCGAATTACATCAATACTTAATACTGAACTCGTTCAGCACATCTGAACCGCATTCAAGTGCTTTTGGTGTAAATATTCCAAAACAATGGTGATGGTGACATTTAAACGTTTTAATATCAGTAATTTGCCTTTAGTACAGTCCGCAATACTTACTATAAACACAAATTCGTATTTAATTCATTTTTTTGCTACTGCCTGCCTTGTTGATCGACACGATTGTTGGGAATCGATACCCTGGTCGGGCAGTATTACTGGGTTTTTCTATCAGGGATATCTCAGTAGCAGGAACAGTCTGGTTTGTGCCCGGTTATTCAGAATAGACTCACCCCCTATTACATGGGACTTAGATAACACTGATAATATGTTTACTGAACTCTGTGTAGGCCACACCTCTACCTTACACTTCCATGTTAGAATTACTCTGCATACTGCCAAGCTTAGCCTTAATTATCTTTCACTCTTTTTAATGTCTCGAACGTTCCTAGGACCTGAACTCAGTAACCTTTCGATCAATCACATTAGCCTTTAAGCTATTGTCGCTTAACCATTAATAGTAGGCACTTAAAACATTTGGTACTTATGTCATTATAATATTATGTTATGAAGAGGCTGCGGCCACACCTTATATTTCATCAGTCAAGTGGGAGGCACAGATATAAATCTTATGGTAGCAGTGTCATCATTGTTGCCACGTTATCGTGTAACTTGAGAAAATTATATTTAGAAATATTACCAACATTTTTTGCCTTCTACTTACGTACTTTTTTCATCTTACTAATATTATAAATGCGAATGTTTGTGAGGATGGATAGATGTATGGATGTTTGTTACTCTTTCACGTCAAAACGGCTGAACGGATCTTGATGAAATTTGGCACCAAGGTAGATTATGGTCTGAAATAACATATGGGATACTTTTTTTCGATATCACGCGGGCGAAGCCGCGTGTGCCAGCTAGTATTACTATAAAGGGCTCAACAGATCCTCCAAACAGTTGGTACCCATACGAACCCAGGACACGGGCCTCTGATTTTTCAGATTCATGTGCGTATTGTATAATTATCAATAGTCCCGGTGAAGGAAAATGAGGTTGCTGGTTACAGCATGTTTGAGAGATATTTCTCAATGGCATGTAAATCTAAGTCAAACTCAGAAACCAGGTTAGACACTAACTACTCGATGGAAAAAAAACAGCTCCACATTAGAGAGAAGAAAGATTTTATCATACCGCATTTAATTGTGCAACTGTTAAGGGCAAAGATCAAAAGCACAAAAGGTTAGACGAGTAGGTAATGATTACGTTTGTTAAATGAGCCTATTAAAGCCGAGTGAGTACCTATTATTTACTCTTACCCGAAGATAATTAAATAACTGTTAACCTTTTCATATTGAAAGTTATAATTTGCAGACTGTTTAGGTTCCCCTATCTGTTAAGTACTGTCGCGTTTTCAGCTTCAGCATATATTTGTACTTATTTGATTATAGCAGTTAGGGAAACAAGCAACCTTTAAGTTATTGTAACATCCACCATTTAATAATTTCATTCAACATAATTCATTTCTGTGCAGATTTTCTAAAGAGGAAACAGCACACTAGCGCTGCTAATTAAATAAAAATCATAACTCGTAAATAGAATCAAATACTATTTAGAAAAGGCATTAAAGTTATTGTATTACACATTGTCAACACTTGAAATGTTGCTGTTTATATAAATCATGCATTTGAGATAACTTTCAATATTGCAACCTTACATTTAAAAGAGAAAATTCATGTATTATTGGACCTTTAATCTATTGAACGCCAGAGAATAAACGGACGCGATTGCCAACACAAACAAACACATTTTTTTCCTATATTCCTGTCTTTGGCGTCCAGGGCACGCTCTTACTTTCGCGTTCAAAAGGTTAAGGGAAACACTTGATGACTTTATAAGAAGCCTCTTTTTTATGGGTGTTAGTTGGTCATCAAGATTGTCAGTCAGATACGCAGTAGCTTTGTGTAAAATATTGATTTTCAGCTGCAGCCTATGTAGATGATAAGACTGTAATCAAAATTACCTTCCGCTGTTGTTCGAGCGTGTCCCGTGCCCTCCGCTCCCTCTTCTCTCGCGCGATGCGCTCGCCCTCTGCCCTCGTCTGCTCGGCACGCCGTCGCTCCCGAGCCCTACGTCGGAGAGACCCTGACGTCGGGACACTTAGCCTCCTACACACAATGTATTATTAAGATATGCCTGTACGTCGGTGAATCTTAGACTCAAACATTTGGCCACACTACTTACAACTTATTTCTAAAGCCATAAAATCTCTCGAGTTGGTCAGTTGCGGAAAGATCCATATTTTATGTTTTTTTACGATACTTGTATTGTGGCTGGTTCTTGTACTTAGCAGGTAGGTCGGAAAGCAGCAAATCCGTTTTAGTGCATTTTTAATTGATTCGATTCCGATATTCTATTAAAATCACTAGAAATAAACTATAAAAATCACTTTTATAATTATTATTTCCACATTTTAAAGGTGATAACTCGATTAGTTACGCACGACTATCAAACTGCGTACTTATTTATTTTTCATTAGTAGGTATTCTGTAATTCCTTCATTACTTAGAAAGCAGAAGTATTGTCTATAGACCATAAAACGACATCTTACCTACGCAATCTTCGAGAGCGTAAAGCAAACATTTAAACTATAGTTTCACTAAACCCAACAACTAAATTTCATTTCACATAACTGAGCACGCAACAGATTCTAAGAAGTATGAACGCAGGAAAGAATGTGCACACACTGAAGATGATCATTTCAGGTGTCCGGTAATCACTGAGCGGCTTTCCGCCAACCACTGAAAGCGTCCGCGAAGTCGCCGCCGTTTCAACTGAAACTGTGCACTGTCGTGAACGTTTCCATTGAGTTATGGTATCACTGCGTGATAAGTATGAATTATGATACCATTTTGTCTGCTTGTAATCGTTTGCGAAATTTATTTACTTTTGTTGAATGCCAATTTTTTGTTTTAAAATAGAAAGTAATAAGTAAAAGGTACAAAAAAAAACAGATAAAAAACAGAGTTCACTTGTTTCACAAGTGGGCAAGATGTACTTCATTCTTGATTCACACAACCAACTAACATCAGTAACAATTCAGTGCCTTACTAGGCACCTAACTCAAACTTATTACAAGATGCAGTTTGACCGAAAACATTACTACGATATATTGACAACGGACACTTCTCTATACGACTTCGATGGTCATGTAAAATTCAACACTAATTTCTACCCACATGCAACGTTATTCACGGTTTGAATTATTCAGCCATGACGTACTTCTTGATGCTAGCAAACTATGCCAGCTGTAGGGCTCTGGGAAATTAAGCACCATTCGACACGATTATCTAGAACTACTTATTAGAAATTATACTATAGCATTTTACTGTTTGCTAAAAGCTGACCCTTTTTTTGGATAGGAAATTATCAAATACTTCAATTCTTTTCTATTCAGTAGGTACAGGTAGAGTCACACTTTTACTGACTAAAACCCATCCATGTTCCTTCTTTAACCCTTTGTGTTCCTGGGCCGCGGTACCTCTTTCAAACAACCCAAAAAGGGTATCTACGTACCTAACTAATGACGTAAGGACGACAGTATTTAGGAACAAATCTCACTTCTGAAACTCGGTCGTGGGACCGCATTTCAGATATTGATATAATTAATAAACAATATTGAAACCCGGTTTGCGAATTGATTTTCAAGTGTGATCACTACTGATTAATGTCGGTTCTATCGCTAAGATGGTCTCAAGATATGGTAGACTTTATCATAAGACCATGTCCTCGATAAAATCACGTTTGACAGTTGGTTTACTTGTGTTGGTTTGTGTACGGTACGTGAAAAAACTTCACGCGTCACTTCAAATACGAGTTATAAACAAAATATTAAGTTAAAATAAAAAAATTTCTTAACAGAAACTTTCTTCAGAACAGTTTTTTTATCAGACTTTTTATTACGTTCTAGGTTCTGGCAACTTCGGCCTTAGATTCTATGTTATCTGTGGTAAAATAGAAATCACATTTCATTTTCAAACTGTCTATTAATTCGTATCAAATGGGTGCGACTGGGTTGAGAGCTGAGATAATCCTGATGCTGTATTTATTAATTACGAAATATCTTAAGAGCATGGTCTTACGTTGAGACTTCTCAAGACCACGAGTAAGATTTGTTTCTTAATACTGCCCTTAGGTTGAACGTAGCCTGTTGGCGACTCAAAATAGTCTTTAATAATTTCAAAATCACTGACTGGTAAAGAGGCTATTATTAATATTATATTGCGTAGTGTTAGAAAATATAAGGTTCTAACATCTTATTTGTTATTCAAGAAATAGACTAAAATGAGGCATATTATTTTCATATTGCTGGTCAATGCTTTTTTACTGGAGTAGGCACTTAATTAATGATCCACTTACCTTACGACTTGTAGGTACCTAATGCAATATATTAATAAGCGTTGCTAGAATAATAAACTATTTTACTGTAGGGTGAGCACAACACGTTTCCACATAGACGTATAGAATAAAACTGATTCTTTATAGGTTCTGGGTTTCGACTAGAATATTTTTGCAAATCACCAATTGTGATTAAGCGCTTTGTTGTACCTTAAACCACTTCAAACATAGGCTTGAAGTAGGTCGTTTCTTTGTTAATATTTCTATTGACGAATGAATTTTAAACATGAAAAGCTTTTTAACGACTCGTAGGGTACTATCCAAAAACCAGACACAAACTAAGCAAAGACTGGCGAGTTTGCATGAAGTAGAAATGATCAAAACACGAACACGCATTATACATGGCCTTCGCAAAAAGTAAGTGAAACGAAGATACCGATGCTTATCGTTAATCAATAAGAATACGACAGAAAACCTATGCGAATTTTGTAAATTTACATATCGCGATATCACGTTTGTCTCCTATGTCTAATATACGAGCAATAAATATTTCCTCGAAGGTAATCAAATTTCGCGAAGTTAAGGCACACGACAAAAAATACTTGCAAAAAATAACGAACGTACCGCACGAACGAAAACCATAGACATTTGTAATCTTCTATATTGAAAACAAGACAAAAATCTTGAAAGTGATAGTTACACTATTGCTGGTTCTTTAAAAACCTCGACGCTCTGTAATTAACTTGTCGCGGTTATGGTTACCTACCGAAGAGTTGTTCTAATTGCATCTTTGTTACGACTAAATAAGGATCATTATTGAGTTGGTTACCATAGTTACTTTTCACCACGTATTATTGTTGTACTTTGTATAGTGCAGTAGGTCATATACATTTTTCATGTCATTTTTCAGCTGGCTTTTGGTTCGTCCTGGCGGTGCCGGGCGCGGGCCGATCGATTGCCGCAAACACGCGGGTACGAATCCTATTGCATTCATTCATATATATAGCTTGCAGGCAAGAGTGCTATGGGTGCCGTGAAAATAGGTCACCAATAAAATGTCTGTCGTACTCTGCTAATAATTTTATGAGTTTGTCAAGGACGCCCATGCTATCAACATTTGCGTGCGTCCTTGCGAGTATCGATGTTGTGTAGGTAATGTCTGGAAGGTAAGTTGTAAACAAAAGTTTAATTATCAAAAATGAATTGAAATAAAACAGTATTTTTTAACTAATGTTTATATTAAAAATTATTCATGATTTACCATTTTACAGAATAATAATATTTACAAACGTACGTCCTATGAAAGTATGTCTACATACATATAAATAAATTTCATTGACTCCCATTTTTTAACATTTTTAATGTACAAAAAAACATACACCTCCATCTCCATTTATTGGAATGGCTGACACAGCAACCAAGACATGAAATAAGTTCGTCCATTACAGTGCGAGTCCAATAGATACGCAATTAACTAAATCACTTGCATATCTCCACGCTGTGGTTCGCTTAAAAGGCATTTTCACGACAATTATGTGATTACTAGTTGCGTGTGAACGTATATTTAAAACGAGTTCTCACACAAATTGATAATTTGGTTCGGGTACTAAACGGATATTGGACGGCATCACCGCACAAAAGAAACGTATGCTTCATTTGATAGTTTAACGTGTATCGGTTTTCTCCTGGGTTCTGTATCAACTGGAGACATTTGCTAAATGATTTAGAAAGATGGCTTTTGTCAGAACTTTTTCATATATTTTCAGTCGTTATGTCAGCCTTGTAAGGCTACTATTATTACCTTATTAATGACTAATATTTTGTTAAATATTAATAATTTCAAGAAAAAAAAATTAAGAATACTGCGCTTATGGTGCATAATTTTTGCGGTACTCTGATAATTCAATTGTCTATATAAACCTCTGTTACATTGAATATATTTTAGTTGTTAGTATTATTTACAATTGTAACGTACTAATTGGCTAACCGATGTTTACATTCTGCCTCAATATGTTGTGTGGCCTCGTAAAATACTTTTACAATTTAATACTAGGTCAGAATATAACATACACCTCTAGTATGTAACGTGTACTCTAAAGAAATTGAGGTAATTGGTTTTGAAGATAAAACACGGGTAACTTATCCAATGACTCTCAGTATTTACACATCATAAAATACATACAGTAAGAAACAAACGAACACCAACTTATGAAATCAAAGTGTTAGCAGTTTTGTGATGATCGTCGATAGCATATTTGTGCATGAACACAGGTACTTTCTATCTCTATAGCTATATATAGATTGCACGATACAAGACAATTGAGCATATTTATATAAACAGCACACGTATGTACAAACAGCGTACAGTATTTGGTAACGAGTAGACATACACGCTCCCCGGCAGCGATAGCTTCGTACTAGTCGTAGATACTTCATGGTGTCACAAAACTCACAGAAAATTATCTTAAAATAAATCAGGTCACACAAGTGAAGGACAAAAAGTACAAATATTTGTATAATATACTAATAAAAATATATATATTAACATTATGTAATATATAATTACTTGACAATCAGTTCTACTGATTACAATAATATAACAACAATCTACATAGTGTTTTATATAATGTATAGTAGAAATTATTATGTTTATTTTATCAGGGCACATGATATAGCTTGACGTAAAATATCTACGATATATATGTCGCCATTTTGGCTCAATTCACTCTCATATACACAAAACGTTCACTCGCGACTCGCCGAGCCTCGGCGGCGGCGACCGGGCTCGACCGAACACCGATCACTCATGCATTACTAAAATTAAAATGTCCGTCGCCTCTATATCCCTTACAAAAAGGTATCCAGAATTCTGTAGGTCTCGCGCATGAACCTTTAAGTATCATTAAAGGAGGCGCTCGACATGGAAAGTGAACTCTTTCAAAGTACTCTTAGGCTCACGGTGGATGCTGAGGTGCAACGTGAACGAAAAACTACTTCGACGATCGGTTTCGAGCCTCGCCGCGCTCTGGGGCGGGGGCGGTAGAACTGTGGATGCCTTTCATGGAACACATTAGAGTTATTTTGGTCGCGCGCGTACTGCAGTAGGGTAGTAGTGCAGTACTATTTGATCCTGTTTAGCACGAGGTCGGTGGTGACGACGAGTCCCTTCTGGTAGGGCGAGTCCACCAGCTCGGCGGCCAGGCGCGCGGCCTCGGCTCCGTGCGAGCGCGCCAGGAAGCGCGTCTGCTCGAGGCCGCGCGACTTGTGCACGAGCTCGTACGCCTTCTCCACGTCGCCGGGCTCTTGGAACCGCCTCATGATCATCGGGTTCAGTTCTGGGTACTGGAAAGGGATGGAAACCGTTCAATTAAATGCGACATAACATCAAGGTTACTTTTGTTATGGGATGAATCCTTGCAGCAATGAGAAAACTGTTATTTTATGCATGGTTCCATAGTAAAAGTGAGATTGTGTAAATAAAAACGCATGCCAAATTTTACCGAAATCGTTTCGAGCGTTTTATAATACATGCATGACCTAGCGAAATCGAGAGTATAAAAATAAAGCTTCAAAACACTTTCATAACTTTCATTTTTATTATTTTAACTATGACGTGCGAATTAAGCATTTCATCTCCGTGTCGCGCCGTGTTCGTCACAACTCACTACGTTCACTCCCTGGTTGTTGCAGTATTATTTAAAACGTGAATATTTTTGCAATATCGTGCATATGGTTCAGCTGTGGCCCAACGTGTGTATTGCGAAAACGAATACTTTTGCGCAAGTGTGTGTTTAAACACCCGCTACGGCCGCGAGTATGTAAAGTTGAGGTAGGGCAACCGGTTCCACATAATTTAGTCGGATTTAATCACGCTCACATCTCGAACTGGAAAATTTGAAATATTTATAATATGTCGACCTAAGATTATTTGGAATTGGGTATGCAGGTCAAGTACGCATACTCGTTTTTTAGAAACTTCTAGACATAAAATTAAAGCCCATTTTAGTAGGTAACTAACTTGACGAAGTTAAATTCATGCGATAGTTTTAATTAGTAAACTGCGTATGGACAGTAATGTCTACAGTAGTGTACTTTACACAAAAAATAACAACATCACGGTTGTAATCCTGAAAGCCAGTTCAGTTTAAATTTTATGTACAACATAACAAGCGCAAAACCTTTTTTTACGGATTGGAAATCATCAAAAAATATCTTCAGGAATCGATCCTAAGACCTTCATGTTCAGCAGTCGTACAAGACTAGACAAAAATGTGTTCATAATATACTGAAAGCTTATTTTGCATATATAAATAAAAGAAGATATTTCACCTACCAAAACTGGTCTCAGAAAAACAAACTACAAAAAAAAATCTACAATACCTTTTCACAGGCAAACAGTACGGGTGCAGTTGCCAGTCCAAGTTTGAGGTCAGCGGCGGTGGGCTTGCCCATGGCCTGCGCGGACGACACGAAGTCCAGCAGATCGTCCACGAGCTGGAACGACAGGCCCAGGTTGCGGCCGTACTGGAACGCGAGCTCGCACGTGCTCTCGTCTGCGCCGCTTAGGAGGGCCACCTACAAATTGCAATTATTTAGTACTCGGGACCAGTATGTATGCATTTACTTAGCTAATAACAGGATTTTATCATTTTCTCGTCTCTTAGCGACTGCAAATGCCGCTACACTCAATCCGTGACTTACCACTTCGACTGCAATTAATACCTTATGCAGGGATACGTTATTATCAGAGGTCGGAATTAGGTAGAGTTATTTATTTATTAAAAAAGGTCACCAACAGCTTCTGTATAAAAATATCTTAAAAAATAAAAATTGCACAGTATTGGACTTATACAGTTGCCAATTACAGGTTAACCAACATTTTTACATAATGAGTTATAACAATAATATTTATGTATTTATAATATATAAAAAAACTACTACAAAAACAACAAAAAATACAATTTCTTTAGGGTATAACAGAAGACAAAAAAAGAACGAGACTAGTTACAAAAGTTATTTATGTACTTGCATCGAAATGTTGATGTTAATATGGATCTTCCCGGGATTTCTAATGGAAAATCCCGTGTGGCCAACAATATTACAGATAAATAATAATAAAAACAATATTCGTTTCTCACGGGATTTTTTCTGTTCTCTAAAATTAATCCCGGGATTTGAGGCATATCCACATTAATATTTCGCTGTATGAAATCAGTGTAAGTACATAAATAACTCTACCTAATTCCGATCTCTGCTAATAACGTATTATTTGCAGTCGAAGTGGAAAGTCACGGATTGAGTGTAGCGGCATTTGCAGTCGCTAAGAGACGAGAAAATAATAAAATCCTGTTAGTTATTGGCTAATTTTACACAAGCATATGGATGAACTTTGAAGCACTTGAGTGCATTAAAAACTTCGTGCTTACATATCAGAATAACATTTAGGCTACAATTATAAGATAAGATATATTGTATATTCTATCACCACACGAGTGAAACCGCGGGGCGCAGCTAGTGAATGAATAACGCAATATTATAGTTTACATTTTAAACAACAACAACAAAATATTGATAAATTGCTTCCTGTTTATTTCAATAACAGTCGTGTGCCACGAATCTGTATTTACAACTAAGTTGTGTTGCTACTAATAAAACTCGAAAACAAGAACCGGGTGAAATAATTTCTAAAGCCTCCATTTAAATATTATTCTTTACATTTACAAAAGGAGGTTTGCTTCCTCATAGGTTCTAATATGCATAATTCTGTAATTAGAATAACATAATGTCAGTAATGAGAATATTACCGCTTTGACAGAGTTGGCGATGAGCGATGCCGTCTTCCTGTAAGTCTTGGTGAGGTAATGCGCGAACCGTTCGTTCTCCGTCTCCTTGCTGCCCAGCTGCATGAACTCGCCCTGAACGAGGTCTGTAACCACCTGGAAATAAACAATATAAGTATCACTGATAACAGATCATAAGCGAATAAATGATTCTGATTTATAGTAAGAGCTCTGCTAAGTCGAGAAGCCTGGAAGCAACACATTATACTAGGTGGTCCAAACAATGACGTCATAATACATACAATAGATTCCGCCTTCAAAGACCGTTCCGAAAACACCCCATGTTTCGCGATTGTTGATAATATTCGCATTATCGGGTTTTGAAAATTATATGAATAGCTTAAAATAACATTATTTTTACAAATCTGCTTCACATTTTGCAACATTAACCAGAGGCTAATCTAATCTCATTAGCACAGTAGAATAAGACAAATTCGCGTAAAAATAATGATGGCTAGCTTTTCTTTTTAAAATGGTTCCCCAATTTTCGTCACTATTTGGACCAGTCGGTATCAGGACGAGCAAGGCCGTTCAATATAACTTAGTTATGCATATTACGGATGCATCGTGTTACTCTGAAGGCTCAAATTAAAGTTATGACACTATTTGAATACCCATAAATTTTAAAAATAAGCAAATTATGAAAGACTTTCAAGGTTGGTGATCTTTACCCGCAGACCGTGGTAAGTATAGACTATGTTAATTAGCAGATCCGGCATACCAAGTAATCTTGCACCTATGTGTAATTATGTTCTGCTACTTTTTGCAGGTAATGTGATAAAAGTAGACTTTTGATAATAATTTCTGTTGAACAAGAAAAAAAGTGTCATCATCATCATTAGGTTCTGAAGTACCCTTGTAGTAGTTCCCTTGGCCACGTATTAATATAATTGCTAGAACCTAGGTGATCGTATTTTTTTCATCATTCGCACAATCTTCATAGTCATGCCCTTGTCCCATTTTATTTGCGGTGCAACATCTTTTTAGGGTTCCGTACCCAAGGGGTAAAACACGAGATACCAGGCTGATGAAACGTGATAGTTATAGCGTTGAAATTTTCACAGATGATGTATTTCTGTTGCTGCTCTAACAACAAATACTAAAAACGCATTAAGCCGGTTTTTTTTCTTCCATTCTCCTTTCTCTTTCATATTATATCTTACACAATCCATCCATCTTTCTTTGGCCTTCCTCTCCACCTGCATCCATCATTTTTTTCCATCACTCTTCTAATCACATGCCAATCCAAGCAAGAAAAACAAATAAAAATCACCGTTGATCGATCTGAGTGAGAAGAACTTTTTTTTGTACACTTTTGGTTTTTTGTATTTAGAACATATTTATTTATTTCGTTTTATACAAGTTCTTCTATTATTTCCATCAATATTACGACATCCATGACATTTATTCAAACGATAAAAGCAGTTATAATTGCGTACTTGAATAGTGTTACTTTCTAAATGATATCATTATTCAAAAATGCAAATTCTAATACAAAGGCCATTATTGCAAAAAAAAAAAACAAAATTTAGAAACATTAATTTCAAAAATGCTAATAGTCAAACAGAAATAAAATTTAACATATTTTTTAATAAGACGATGCCGACATCTCATAAATTATTACTGTTGCATTTCACTTTTTATTTTTATTAAAACAAATAAAAGTGTTTGCTATTTTATCATCATCATTTGGCTGCCCTTATCTCAATAGGGTAGTTTCCAGGGTCGAAGTAATTACATTATATTTAGTCTTTTAGATTATTCAAAAAAGAGGGCCACGTATTTTTTAATTTATAAATTAGACCAAAAATGACAAAGATATAACCCATTAAAGTTACGTGTGACGTCACTTATTGCGAAAAAATGCAGCAACGCGTGACGTTTCAAAATACGTGTCCTTCATTTTTGAATAACCTAAAAGACGGACTAATTTTTATTTTTTTTGGAAACTAGCCTAGCCTAGCTAACTAATAAGGGGTCGGCGCAGCATATCTTCTTCCATACTTCTCTATACCTAACTCGTCATCTCATCAGACACCTCTTTTCTTGCCATATAATTCATCACGCAGTCCATCTATAGTTTTTTGGTCATCCTCTTTTCTAGTGCTTACTGCTTTATGCTTTTGCCCGTGGCTTCGCTCGCGTTAAATTCGGGGTAAAACAGTTTCTCTTTCCTGATTTGCGGGTAACTGTTAGCTGTTGTTTTTCCCCCTTCGCCTTATTTATTATAATAGCAATGCTATGATTTCCCTTTTCTTCCCTCTTTCTCCCTCATATCTCAATCTTTTTTTCTTTTTAAATAGCCTATGTCCGTCTCCAGGGTCCCAACTATCTTTGTACCAAAATTCATCAAAACCGGTTTAGCCTTTGGGGCGTGAAGAGGTAACAAACAAACAAACTCACTTTCGCTTTTATAATATTAGTAAGGATTAATTCGAGAGCCAAATTATTTGAAACCGACAATTGGAAATATACTTTGTTCAACAAAATTATATGTATTATGCAAAACAAATAATTAGCGTTCTGTTAACGTGATTATTGGAACAATAAAAATCATTGAAACATAAGGCACAGCGTTATTACCATCGCACGGAAGAAGGCCGACAGGATGAATCGTTTTAATGAATATTCTAACCGAACATTCGACCCCAATTGAGCATGCGTGTGCGCACGAATACTCAAAAGGTTGTATTAAAGTAATGGTTGTGCTACTACTTGAGACTTTGAATGGGAGTACCGAGTACCTCAATATAATGATGAAACGCAATACTAATAATAGATGCACACATTTTAGCACATCGAGCATTTAGGCGTTTATTGTTTGGTAAAATTTCTTAATTATTTACCTCACTTTCCATTGTCGACCTCATCTCTATCTTTTGGACAAGATTGAAGTAAATAGTTAACCCATCTAATCCTTATCCTTACTAATATTATAAAAGCGAAAGTGAGTTTGTTTGTTACCTCTTCACGCCTAAATGGCTAAATCGATTTTGATGAATTTTGGTACAGAGATAGTTGGGACCCTGGAGACGGACCTAGGCTATTTTTTTTTAAAAGAGTGAAAAATGAGGGAGTTAGAAGGAAAAAAAGGAAAACTTAGCATTGCTATTACAATAAATAAGGCGCTAGGGCAAAAACTACAGGTGGCAGGTACCTGCAAATCAGGAAAGGGGAACTGTCTTATCCCGAATTTAACGCGGGCGAAGCCGCGGACGAAAGCTAGTATAACAATAAAAGTTTACATCGCCGTCTCTGTCAAAATTTATTTAATGACCATGTTTTCTAGCAAAAAATCTTGAGGTAGGTACCCTATGATCCTGCTAAACAATTAACAATTAACAACAAAGGTTGACTGGTAGAGAATGCCTTACGGCATTAAGTCCGCCTATGTACCACTATTGTACATGAAGTTTAAATAAATAAATAAATAAACAGTTCTTAATGAGAACAATGCAATATCTTTCTTTTTGTTGCTTCCTTAGCGGTAACCGAGCACAGAAACTGAGTACATAACGATACAATAAAATAATGGGTATCATCTGAGATTTCTTGAACACTAGAGCACCGCCCCGCGCCTTTAGAATATTAATTAGTTGGTTATGACTTACGTAAGAGCTGTATTATGTCCAGTAACGCACAAATTACATACTATACTACAGATACTTTGTATTGGTCGATCGGCGATCAATGATCACCAGCAATGTCCGTTTATTAAGAAAACGGATTTAACTTGACTCAGAATTTTGAGTAAACCCCAGCGGGATCCGTGTACTAACCACTCATGTATGAAGCAAGTAGGTATTTTAATTAGAAAAATAATATTTGTCATCGTCGGTCAAGTAGTAAAGGAAATGTACAGCCTTATATCCCGGAGTACGATTAGTTGCCCGACATTTTCTAAATTCCTTAATACCTGCTCTAGATATTTGGCCAGCTGACCTAGTCTATAATGTGCTCTTTAAAACAGTCACCCACCAACTCGATGGGCTACCGTTGCCAAACCTCATTTAACTGGGAGCCTCGCGAATTTGTATAGTAGCTAATGTGCGATAATGAAGTAGTTACCTGGCTGAGCACGAGTGTGACGTCATCGCTGCGCAAGCGAGCTATCATCATCGACGCCACGGCGAGGATGAAGTCGCCGGCCATCGCCACCTGGAAACAATTGAATGCAGATGTTAGTTTTATCAGTAAACCATCATTACACTAAAGAATCACCGTAATAAACTCAAAGGTCAAGGGCTCTCTCAAGTCTAGACAGTGTGGTCATGATAAATGAAAATAAAACAATGTAACTTATTTCTTATAAATCATAGTTAATTTCGGCGTTTTTAAAACACATAATAAATGCCTGCTAATGCCTACAAAAATGGTTTACAAATAATGTTCTTATTTCTAACATTGACAGAGCAAAGTGCTCAATCAATCAGCTCAGCTTATTGCAGTCCGATGCAGTATAGGCCTCGAGTTGCGCCACAATACTGCTATACGTACGCTTAATTAATAATAATTTAAACTATATCTACACACGTCGCGTGAGTATCGTTTGAAACGTACGTGTGCAGGGGAAAGTGAGTGACATTATCGCATATAGCATGTATTAATAATTATAATATTACTGCAATGCACGCAGAGAAAACCTATTGCTTGGGAAAACTTTAGGAGCAAATTGTTTTGAACAGTTTATTAGTATTATGTCTGTTAAGGTAAATAACTGAGTGAATAATCACAATAAAATGTATATAAGCTACAGTGAAACGAAAAATATCTGCATCTGGCAACAATTTTTCCTTTTCGTCTATTGTACGTGTCAAATCCAACAATAGTGTTTAGGTTTTCCTCCTCGCCATCAATTAATATCCTCTCGTGATAAGAGTATGAATAAACACAATATTTCACATATACGTTCAGGTGTGATTCACATATACTATTTATTTTATAAAATATCTAATAGGTGTCATTGGTGACATTGGTCTACCTAATAACATTGTTATTTTATCTTGGTGTTACGGTTAAGCGATTCAGTACTTAATCCTTGCAGCCGCAGTGACAACGTAACCTTAACACGTTTTTCGGTTACGAATTTCTCTGAAAACATCGCTTTACGCTGAAACACTACAGCCTCATACTGTCTACAGCCTCATCCAAGCAAAGCTGCTGTAAATAACATAGATTGTAATAAATGTATCGATGGCGCTCATTTCTCCAGTTGTTGGCAAGAATGTCGAGAAAGTTGTGATGCGGTGTTCGGTCGCATACTAATGGCAGCGCGGACGTTTCGCCGGCGGCGCGCGCGTTGTTTCCGAGTGAGGGCGCGCGGGACCTCGTGCGCCCGACGGGGACCGACCACAAACCGCCTCACATTAAACTGGACACTTGTTAGCCTACATCGACTCGTTAGGTTCAATTCGTTGATTTACTCGACTTATGGGACGATTCGATAACAAGAGTAATCGATGCAAGAAATAAGTGCCCACTGAAAATGAGAAAAGATGTTTGAACTTCTATACCTACTTATGACTAAAAACGCCAATTGTAATAGGTTATTACATAGGCACTCTTATATTGGATACTTTTCATTTGAATCCAACAATTACAGTAATGCGGCTCATTACGTCTGAACAGTATAATTATTGAACATTGATCAATAGCAAGCAAAGACTTCGATTTGGCTCATGCGAATTTCTTTTCTAATGATTGGTAATTAAAAATCGTAATATACGACCATAAAGCTTGTGAAATCGACTACGGATGCTAATATTTTATCATCATTAATTAAACAATGGGTTTGTTTGATTACATTTTTATTTGGAGAATAATGGTATAACAAACTCACAATAAAATTCTAACACGAATTGAAATTGTTTGAAATCTTGAACCTTGAAAAACTAAATGAAAACTGTTGACTTCTATAATATCAAAATCATGTTCGTAACACCGTTAAAATGTTTGTTTACAAAATCTAGACTTGCTTTTGGAAGGCATAAATAATTGGCGAATGTCCTTGACCACCCAATAATATTCTTCCATTGCCATTTAAGTGGAGGAAATAAAAAAAATGTGAAAGTGCTCGGACGATGACGCGATGCGTATTTCCATAAGGTGGTATGAATGAAGGCATCCGGCGACGGGTCCGGTTTAAAGTCGATGACACACAAATAACACAATCAAATGTTAGTTAATTAAATATCGATGTAATTAGGTACCCACCACTATTTGTACTGACATAGGCACGTGACTGAATTAATGTGGTAGGTATAAATTTGTCTCGGTCTATGTAGAAACGTACATATTTGTGAGCTGCGATTTATTAAGATACTGTATTACAAAGACTGATTCAAAAAGTGCTGATTATCAGCCTAATTTGAATAAATGATTTTTTGATTTTGATTGCTGTGATTGCACAGGTTGGCCGGTTGTAACGTTTTTTTTTTTTATAAATTTATTTAATATTTTAAAATAAAGACGACTACCTCGTGCCTGATATTTTTTCAATTATTATATGAGCTTTCTTGGTAAGATCCCTTTGATACATGCCGAAACATTGTATTGGATACTATTCAAATATTAGCTGGAATTTTCACCTATTACGTGCACAGTGCACACCCACCATGGAATGTTGGAAGTAAAACGTAACGTTAAGGTGTGACACGGAGATAAGTTTTGCTGTTCGGGAAAAAGACACAGTTCGGTTCTATTTTCAAAATAAAATTACAGTAATTATCACAAGACTCGTAACTGTTGTTTGTGCTGACAGTTTTCATATCTCACTTTTTATAATCATATCATATATCTTCTATTTATAATCCTCGGTAAAAAGTGATAGAATAAAAAACATAATTTCAAAACGACGACGATTTAGTCGTAATACTTTAATAATTAATTAATTGCATTAAATTTGTCTTGCTTGATTTACTAGTTGGTTGCAGCACCCTTCCATTTTTTATTGCGCGATTGTCAGTGAAAATTTGCTTTTAACGGCCCACATTCGGCTAGCTGTTGGATATATGGGTTAAATAATACCAATTTATACGTTTTACGTGTTATAGTAAATGATGTAAAGTTTAGATCAGTAACATAAGCAACGGGACTACATACGGGAGTGGCCGCGCGTATCGTACGCGCTTGGTTGCGCAAATCGGTGCACGCGTTAGCACACTTTCTGTACGCTAACCGGGCTAAAAACGCATCCGTTACGTGCGGAGCCGGACCGGCACAACTGCATTGACGGTACGCTCGCGATGTGTCATGACACTCCTCACATCCGTGAACCAGTTTCATGTTTCATTAATTACAGGAAAATATTCTTTGCAATTCTTAATAACGTGACTAGACATTCAAAGTTTAGCAGACAACAATGAGTACGCAGAAGTAGGTACTGGCTAAGTTATTTGGTCATTTTCTATGTACGTGTACGCGTATTTTCTGAGAAAATGATTGACATAAACATTGTATTCAAATTTACGATACAAATGTTCAAAAATATATGCAACTCCCATGATAAGAGTGAAAGGCTTTCACAAGAACGCGTTGAAAGTCTGCCCAACGTGAGCCACATGAATAATTTACCAGAAAAATCTCTACGATTTCACGCCAACTTAATTCCGAATGCGTTGTAGTTTCTATTCTGTAATTCATTTACACCCATACATTGTAATGCAAGTTCGCACCTCTCTTGAATGACTAAACTATTGAACCAAGCACTTGATATTGTTCACATGTTCCTGAAAGTACGAGATGCAAGCGATAGAGCGCCGCGGCAGTAACAGTTTTCTACCTGGATATTCTGGGTCCATGCAAAATTTTTACAATATAAAAATTAAGTCCCTTTTCAAGGTGAGTCGGTGTCAGTAACCCCGGTAACAACAAAAGCTTTCCTCATTGAGATGCAAATAAATAAAATAAACTCATTTATTTCGTGCTGAAAAAGTTTCCGCATGTTTTCCGCGGTGGGGAATACCGTGACAGATAAGGTAAAAGCTAGTTTCATATATTTTTACTGAATGCGGAACTTGTCGCCAGAAAATTACCAACACTACCCAGTGTTGGTAATTTACCTTTTTACTTGCAGGATAGCAATTATCCTGCGCGACAGTCGAAGGCCCTCATCAGAGCCTATCGGATTATTGCGACATTATTTCTTGAAGCGGATCTCGCATAACTAGGTGTATGCAGTCAGCTGCATTTCGCAAGGCAGCCTTGACAGTGGGCAGGTGGTGGTGGCGACGGCGGCGGCCGGCGGACGGAAGGTGAATGTGGCGGGATCTATGTCACGCGGCCGGCCTTGACTCCCCCCTCATCCTTCTCACAACACCAGCCATTTGGAGATCGGCTACCGAAACAACCGCACCGCGCAACGTTCCGTAGCACGACTTTGTCGGTTTTGTACCATGCTGCTAATATTAATAAATGAATCTCTAAAGACATCAAAGTACTAATGCGTTTGATGACAGGTAAGTTAGGCTAGTGTGTGTTACGCCCGAAAGGTTGTAAATGGTTTGTCAAGAATATTTTATGGAACAGAAAGCCATAGAAGACATAACTATGTAAACGTAAATTCTCAAATTATTGGCCCACAGTTTAATAATATAGAACGAGTTATGATTAAGATAAATCTAAGTTAGTACGCAAGCAATCAATGTGATCGATACACGTTCGTGGTGATCGAGGTATTTCGTATCGAGTGAGTGGAAGGTCCGCCGGTTGCGCCACCGCGGCCATCTAGTGGTCGTGGCGATTAGTGGTCGACGAGTGGGCCATCGTTTCAACATACGTCGTATTGTAGGCACGTGTATCCGTCAAAAACCTGTTTTTGTAATAATGGCTAAGTGTGTAATTTGCGTGTCATCAACCGCACCATAATTGTATTTAGAATGTGACAATTTTATTGACTGATCAAAAGTCATTGCGATCGACGCCATCTCATCATACACTTCATTACATAGCAAATACCTAGAATAACTTATTCAAAACATAATGTGATTCTTAACAAAAGGTTGATAATTGAGAAGCGTCCTTGATTCACCAGTTTCAGCATTTTGTTGTACCCAATAAACGAGTAAGTTTAGTCATTCCACTAAGACAACGTTCACTACACAATTCCCTTACGCATACACTGTCAATAAACCAAAGTAAACTCTACGCTCAAAGATATGGGGACAAACGGTGTGACCTTGACTCAGTACCATCAAGGCTGTTGGCTCTCGTAGCGGGTTATGCTTGGTTGAAATAAATAAATCTATTAACACTAAAAAATTGCATCATACGTTTCTCTAGTTTCAACCTACGTTATTCTTTAAGTGGTATCATATGGGTAAAGCTTCCAAATAATAGAAGCTCTAAAAACTTCGATATAAAGGTCTAATCACGGGTCTGTTGGGTTCGTAGCGCGGGCCGAGCGTGGTCGCGCGTCCGACCTACATCCCCCCGCGCCTACTTACTACTCCCCGCAAACTACAGTTACAAAGACCAGTTTTTACTTTACACTCTTTAATACATACCGCGGTAGGTCACTCAAGGAAAGTGTTGGACGATTTTGCTTTCAACGGATCATTCCGTCATAATATCGATCAATAGAAAGTAATAGTTTACAGCCTTCTGAATCATGTAAATTAATATTATTGTAGATATAAAAACAAGTCTCATACGACGGTGTCTAGACTGCGTTTGACCGCGTAACGAATGTAAATAGAGTAGCGAGTGAGCGCTGTGATTGCAGGTGCGCTGCGCTCTACAAAAGACATCAACGCGTGTCCTGCGCTATGGATTTTATTAAATAAAATAAAAACGTAAACTCATTTAATAGTAAAATAAGAGCTAAAATAAATTTAAATTTACGAAGCCTACGAAGACCTAAATAACCATAATTATAACTGTAAACTAGGTGTTAACTACTAAAACTACGAGTTGAATATTATAATTAAAATCCAGATAGCATAGGCCTAATTCTATATGTAACTTCATTACATCTTATCTCAGTGGCGACTTTATACATATTGCTTCACTCCTGTGATTTGTGTGAAAAATTGTCATTTCAAATCAACGTGTAAAAATATCATAAATCAAAGAATTTGACATCAGCCGAGCATCTTTTCATTGAGAAATATTATATTAACTGGAACCAATACCTTACAACACTGTATATGGAGAAATATCTTGACACAAATGTAAAGATAAAACAAAAAATTACATAACTGACCTGAACTTACAAATGTAATAAGAAATTGGGGATATAAAAACTTGCATGAATAAATTGTTTTATTTCTCACTCGGGTGTGGAAAAGATGGTGTCGCCAGTGTCGAACGAAAAAGCTGTGTTTGGTCTTGTAAGAATTATGGACGTGAGTTGACTGACCTTAAGTACCTGAATAGCAGGAGATTAAGATAAATGGATAAATTATGTATGAAAATTACAACTTGCCCATTTCTTTGTGGGTTTAATTATCATTAAAGTAGACTTCGTGACATTTCAGTAAGTGCTGTTATTACGTTGGATCACCACCTCACGCTTCCTTCCTCAACAATTTACCTGACAACCTGCCAAACAAAGTATCACTATATTTTTCTATCTACGGCAGTTCAGTTTGAATCTTTTTGTCCAACATTTTTAAGGTTTTAGTTCGAATGGATGGTAATAATCTTGCACAA
Organism: Ochropleura plecta; assembly: GCA_905475445.1. NCBI lineage: Eukaryota > Metazoa > Arthropoda > Insecta > Lepidoptera > Noctuidae > Ochropleura > Ochropleura plecta. The sequence goes on along the minus strand of FR997731.1, from coordinate 9,249,310 downwards.
TGCATTTATATTGAATTGCTAATCACTCAATTGACCCCGAAACATCAGGTTTTATACAATTTTACGTCTGCAGAGTCTGAGTATTGATTTTGGCATTAAGACGACGTAAAAACAGAAGTGTTGGATTCTACTCTTTTCGCAAAACAACACTTACGAAAATGTGGTGAAGCCATATAGTAGGTGCCCTTTATTGTCTACTTTACCATTAGCCTATTTGCCTTCTTCCAAAACGAACAATTCGTTACGGTAATAAACAAAAGTTTTTACTTTTACAGAACCCATTAATCGACTCACACTTTACTGTCAATTTATAGGACAAACACAGGAGAAAACACTGGAAAATCATCATAAAAAAACATAGAGTACTGTTCTGTAACGTAATGCCCTTTACTCAGTTTAAACAATTTGGTTTTAAAGTTTAGATAATAATATTACTTCGTAAATACTTAATGACATGCGATGATATATCTTACAACTTCATTAGTTTAAATGTTTAAATTAAGTCACAACCACCTTCAGTATTGATTGGTAAGATCTTTAAATTAAAATGATCATACATTGATTTTGATATTAAATTGACATGCTTAGATTAACTATACCTGTCATCATTATAGGCAGTTTATATTATAATTATTATATGAAATTATTTATGAAGATTTTTAAAAACAATTTATGTAACTTTGAAGTAGTTGCCAGTAGTAACGTCCCCAACATACTCGTCATAGGATCGAGACCAGACAGGTGCTTTATTTTGTGTAATATATTTTACAGAGTGGAAGACACATGGACAAAAAAAACAATTACCACGTATTTAGTACATGATTCCGAAACCTACACCCATAACACTTCCATAAAAGCTGACCGTATAGGATTTGCACTTTTGAATGGATTAAATAAAATACTGCTAGCCGATCCCAACATAAGAAAAGGATAGGCAAATGATGATGACAAATTATCAATTAATATATCGGAGGTGCTCTGGGGCTGCTCTTAAATTAGTAAAGAAAAGCAAGAAGCGGGAACCTAGTTTTAAAATATTTAACATATACCAAATTACACTGTTACCGCGTGACGGAATATTGCCTTTTATAGAGAGGGTGGCTTTGTCCCAGCCGTGAAGAAGTTGTAGTCGGAAGAATATACGAAATACGTCGTTTTATTCAGTAAGCAATTAGTAAATGAATGCGCAAGCAGTATCCATACAATTCTGTATGTGAATGTTTGGTTCGCACATTTATCAGAGGCATTTTATTTCCATATTAATGCAATAATTATGTTACGAAGCATTTAACATAATTATTGCATTAATCTCGATATAAAATGTCTCTGAGGTGATGACGTTTCAAGTAATTTAAGTGAAAGGTTTTATTGTTTGATACAGTTAACAAGTTCTCCCACTTTTATGGGAAATTTCTTTATACTCCAAGAAATAACTTGAGGAAAATTTGTTGTTGTGCTTTAAGCTAAACGCTTTAATTGGATATGTTATTAGCAAACAAATCAAATTAAAGCTTATTTAAAGAAGTGAAAGTATTTTTGCTTCCGAAGAAGAAAAAGTTTTTTTTTTTTTTTCGTTTTCTCACTGAGACGGCCACCTTTGTGACAGGAACTTGCATTGTGTGCCTTTTACTAATGGTAATAGAGCACATGGCCATACTTCTTTACACATTATACTCTGGACAATCTAGTTTCTCACAGACGGAATGTAGCTAGACCTTTGTAAACCCAAAGGAAACTAGATTTTCACAGCATGAAAGTCTCCATTACGTACAAGGGGATAGGTTTATAATTATACGTATTTATATTATGCATATCCTGCAGTTGTCCCGTTATCTCCTACTATTAAAGGGTGTAAAGCTTTCATGGTTTTTTTTAAAATTCAAATTTTAATGTTATCATTTTACTTTAAACAGCTCTCCGACCGCCGCGCCGTACTATTCAATACAATATCTATCAGCACAATGTTTTAAGTGCGTAATATTAAGTTTTACCGTAAAACATAATTTTTCACCTTAAAAAAAGTCGTTTCTCAGCAACATTTTTTTGTGTAGTTATTTATTATGATGTACAAATTGCATGGTTGTCGGCTTCGAGGTTTGCTTTACACCCTGTATACTTTGTTTACTTTACTAACACATCTGTAGTCAAAAACATTTATTCGAGTATGCATCGTAAATCGGAAGACGGTCAATAATTGTAGCCTGTGATTCAGTAACGATAAGCGAGTGAATGTTACGCGAGCTCACATCGGAACACCTGACATCCGCCGTTGTTGATAGATGACGGAGAGCCGCGTCCCGCACCCCGCGCCTGCCTCTCCGGTGAAAGCTACCAGAGAGACCCCGCGCCCGAAAGCCCGCGTCCACACGAATCCTTCCAACAACAACATTTCGTTGATCAACTAATCGATTTATATTTAGAAAGCATTCCGATTATACTAGTGAACAATTCTAAACTTTGACCTCGCTAATTTACCTAATCAACCTACTTGATAATTTCTCAATCACTCATAGTGATATATTTAATTACTCACTAAAAATTCAACTTTGACCTCGCTGAATTACATTACTAACAGAATATGTAGCAATTGCTTCAAACTAATTTGCATACGTTATCAGTTATCAAACAAAAATGCTATAGAAATTTAATACATGGTGTGATAAGAACGTTTACCAACACCGAATTCCGAATCCAGTGACATCAAATATGGTAATGTCAGATGGCTAATACAAAGCGGTGTTGCATCAGACCACGGGCTTGGGCGCAGGTGACATTACAGAGAGACAGGTGTCGCCGCCGCCGCACGACAAATCGGACGAGTCTTACTGGCCCCACCTACATAGATACATATTTTGACGTGATAACGTCTTTAAAATCGTTTTAGTCGGGTGACATGTTCAGAAACTTGTGTCACACCAAAACCTCACAAGCGACATTTCATAAAGATGGTAGCGCCATCTGTTACTTGGCTCGAAAAAAAACTTTAAATTAGTACTTAATTTCATTTTAGATGTCACTACTGGTGATAACTTATATCACCAATAAGACGTTATCACGTAAACATCTCGATCGTAAACCTACTTTACAAACAACCAATTTTTTTTATCTTATAAATGTCACACAACACACACAGTGGAATACTATAGGTATTACCCAGACGATTTTGTATATCTAATATATTTTTACATAAATTCCCAGCGCGTACGCTCTGCATTTAAACTCGTCATTCCATAGCACAGCTCAGACAAGGTGAACAATAAGGTTCGCGACATATTCTGAACAATGGTCGCAGATACGATAGGAATCGGAAATTCGCTACTGACGTTGTTGAAGACTCCTACCTATTGTCGTACAACACTATACAATACCATTCTTTTATAGAGCAGGAATACATACATATTTGAAACGCACCGCGGTTGCAGCGGTCGTTGACCGAATAAGGACCTATATCGTAAAGGTATTTGATTGCATAATTGTATGAAATCCTTAATCGTAATACCCATTGACACAGAGGCCGCAATCAAACGAATTATCAGAGATTTTGTCCACGTAACAGTCAAGTCAATATTCCACATCCGTGCACAGCAACATGGTCGTAAATGAGTTAAATACAAACAGACGCGCCCTGTTACCATGATACCATATTTACACGAAACGTATGTATACATACGTATATGGTAGATAGGTAGGTACAGACAGTACTAACACCAACATTTGGATGTTTGAATTATATAACTCAAATACAGGTTATTAGATCCCAAAATAGTATTAGCGAACTGTGACAACATCCGCTAGTGCCCACCTAACAAGACAACAGGGGCCTAAGTCTGCTATTACAATGGTGTCAGAATGGTCGATCACTGATCGCATAATGGTTGATTTTGACAAGTTTAGTATGTAGTAGATTACCAAAATTATCAAAATCAACCATTATGCGATCAGTGATCGACCATTCTGACACTATTGTAATAGCAGACAGGCCCCAGGTTAAATGAACTAATTCAAGATCGACGCTAATTTTATTTTTTATGTCAAATTTTGAGAGTCTCTCTTCTGAGAGTTTTCTATTCATTATTAGAAATAGATGGTTAAATAACTATTGTTTGAACTGGAGCATGACAAAAACTTTATCAACGATTGCGAAATTATTCAATTACCTTTAGAAGTTTAGACGATGCGTTATTTTTGATAATGAAATTTGATTATACACATAAATAGAAGTTAATTATATTATTTAGTTATTAATAAATCTCAATAATGATTTCGACTATAAAATCCGTGAAGAAAAGTCAAAGGTCAAGCCGACCTAAATTGCACAACATTCGACGTGTTTAATGGGACATTCTCGTCATCATGCCATTAGATGAAGAACACGGCATACGATCAAATGCATTGTCGATTCATAAAACGTTTCACACTGAAGATTACAACGCCGGAAGATGTAATCGCAGGATAGGCATTTGTTCATGAAGGACGAGCGCAAACGCACACTGCTTACAAGTAGATATAAACAGATAACGACTAATGTACAATGCAATAAAAGCATTCAGCACCCGTAGCGAAGACGAGAGACATAGCAATAACAAAATCGAGTTAAATGCTTTGTTCTACACTAATTTCTATTCAAACCACATCGATTCTTTGTGAAGACATCTCGACCATAAGGAACTATGCAGGATTCTATAATATGGAGATTTCAAACCATGGGATGAGACACAAAACTTATCCTAATATTGGTTGTTCTGTTGTGACAATACTTACGAAAACTGCCTTGACCAATCTAACAGCCATAATAGCTTTAACAAATATATTCGTTTAAAGGGAGAAATATTACTCAATGATCGTGTCACAAACGGTATTCGACGCGCCGAGCTTCTGTTTACGGCCATTCAATACTCTAAAAACGCATAACATGATAACAGAGATTAAGGATATTATCTGATAACGTTTGGACAATGTACTTAATAAACATATGTAATAAGATAAAATTATGATAACGAATTTTATATTAACTAAAGAGTTGTGGCAGGAACAGGAACTGAATTTATTATTGACAACCATTAAGCACATGTAGCCAATTTCTAATCATAAATGTAAAATATTACGAGTCATCAAAAAAAAAGCCGGTATCAACAGTTTATTGGTATGATGAGGCCGCGACGTACTTTCACCGAGGGTCGCTTGCCTTTTGGCCCAGTGCGAGTAGGTGAGGCTTCTCTGACGCAGCCACTAGCTACGACTACTACGCGAATGAATTGAAGCTGGCTTATGTCTCCGTCTCACCCATTCATAAAGAGAAAGAAAAGAATAACCGTGCACGTGATAGCAATCACTTATTTGATTGTCCCGTCGACGCAGATGTCTCGGACTACTTCCCACAAATTATATTTATATTTTGTTTAGGGCAACAACCTGGACTTGGTAAGTTTATTAACTTTGGTATAACACAAAGTGGGTCAAGCTGAGAACAGGTTTACTCAAGTATGTAGGTATATTCATTGATTGAATTATAAAATGAGTGTTTATCCAAACAACCTAAGTTGAATATAGTTAAATATTGTACTAAGGTTCCGTATATCAAATTAAAATTAGGTTACCATAACAAAGTTTCAATTCTATAAATAAATTAATACGTAGTAGAAGAGATTTAAACGTGATATAATAATAATTATTATTACAAGCAGGTCATCCCAAAACGAACTTTCTACAGTCACGTTAAAAACGAAATTGAATATGACGAACGTGTATCTACGAAGTTCAATATTTGCACAACAAATGGGTAAATAATGCGTGCCGACTTAAAGCTTAAAATAATATTGTTAGAGACAACACACGTTTAATTTTTTTTGGACTGTCTATCCTAACTTTGCTATTATTAATGGTTCAGTGAAAACAGGCGTGAACGTAGAATATTAATTTAAAAAATATATATTATATTCAGATATTTATTGAAAGTTAGGTTATGATTTTGACCTTGAATATATCTATTTATATATGCATGTGTGGTTTTTGGAATATGATTTAATGGAACGCGTAATAAATAGCGTGAATTGTGATCTTAACCTATATTTAGCCGACAAACATCATATCAAAAATAATACGCACGTTTTAAGGCGCTTGATTGTGTTCTTTAAATACAGCTAGTAACAAAAACCGGCCAAGAGCGTGACGGGCCACGCTCAGTGTAGGGTTCCGTAGTTTCCCGTCCGTCACAATAAGTGTTCTTTACCACGGTAGGTCATGAAAGCACGGAAAATCTTAACATCGACTTTTAAAAAAATGACGTCATTAGGCAACGCCATCTATCGAACCATTTATGAACTGGTTTTTACCTTAACATTTTGATGGTGTTAAAAATGAATTTTAGTTTTGTTCTAAATTGCCTTAGCATGTTCTTGATAGCAGTTCTATGTAGTTATAAGATACCGCCAACGCCAAGGAGAGACCAACCGAACAATTCGGTAATACCCGATCCAATGTAATAAGTACCTACAGCGCCATCTCTCGGGGAATTGGGTTACAAAGACGTGCAAGGAGGTAATTTTGGATTGCAAGAACCGATATCAATAATTCTTTTTTTGTTTGAAAAAAAATACGTTCAGGATAATAAAATATGTTAACGAAGTTAAAAAAATGCTTGCATTTACGATTATACTACAAACTTAGTCCAGAAATTATTTTGTACAACTTTTTGTCTTTTTTGTACAAAAACTGTTGTGTCAATCAATTTCAAAATAATTTTCCTAGAAAGTCCTTATAAAGTTCTACTTTTCAGATTTTTTTCATATTTTCTAAACTTATGGTTCAAAAGTTAGAGGGGGGGGGACACATTGTTTTTTACTTTTGGAGCGATTATTTCCGAAATTATTGACATTATCAAAAAATGATTTTAGTAAACCCCTATTCATTTTTAAATACCTTTCTAACAATATATCACACGTTAGGGTTGAAATTAAAAAAAAAATCACTTCCCACTTAACATATAGGGTGGCTACCCTAATAAAACATTTTTATCCATTTTTTATTTTACCACTTTGTCGGCGTGATTGATATACATATTGGTACCAAATTTCAGCTTTCTAGTGCTAACGGTCACAGAGATTAAGCGAGGACGGACGGACGGACGGACGGACAGACAGACATGGCGAAACTATAAGGGTTCCTAGTTGACTACGGAACCCTAAAAATGACCGTTGGTATGCTATGTACCCATTTTCGCGAACCAGTAAAGCATTGATTTATAGCGAGACACGTAATCGATCAGAAATTCGGCACCGCCTTAGCAACAGACATAATGACAGACAAGACTCAGCCGCTCCTTATTTATGTACTTAGCCCATTTGCACTTTCCATTCGGCTCGTGATCGCGAAGACATGGCACACATATTAATCAGTGTTTGGTTTATCCCAATACAATAGCCTACCTACTAACATAGAGCAGAACTAGTGCTACTTATTCGTTCTATTTACAGTATCGTATACAATGACAAGTCTGTATGTTAAGGTGCCTTAAATTGGCATGCAACAGGACTGTCAAGCATTAAAATAATCATCTTAATAATCACTGATTGTGTATTCGCATCACGCTTGGAATTTCCTGATGATTTGGATCCTAAAGTCTTGTTAAATACAAATATCTATGACTCCTTGAAAACTGTTTTAGTAATGTTTTTAAAAATATAAAATATGCATGCTGTGTTCCTGTTTACCTTAAAGTGATTGTTGCACTAATTGATGTTATTTTGAGCCAGCGTGGAGACTTGTTGGTGAACCAATAAAATAAAAACTGCTGAATTAAGACATTCGAACGTAACTGTGGATTACAACCATTATTTAATTTCCACTGTTAAACTTATATTTATTTCTTACTGATTAAACCTCTTTTTGAACATTAAGTTGATTTCAGAAAAGATCTAGTTTAGCATTATTTTTAAGTTAAAGTAAATTCTAAATATAATCTAAATACCCACGTTTAATTCATTGCAAATATAATAAAAACATGTTTGCAAAGCATGTATAGAACCACAAGTATGATTGATGTGGTAAGTAATTCCTTGTGTATACTAATTAAGTTAATTTACATGTACACACGTACTTATGATAGAATTTGCGTCAATCTACATAAGATAACCGCAGGGACCACTGTCATAAGACGATCACATCCATAAATATCGATTCATTCGTATTCCGTGAGAACAATTCTGAACGCATCCTTGCGTGCTATTTTTATAAACGTACGCACTTTTAAAGATACATTACACAAAATGTTCAATGTCGGATGACGATGAATCTGTTGTCCTGGGAATAAGCACATATGTGTTCCTTTGAAGCGACTTCTGCGAAATATCCTCAACACGTTAAACAATGTTTACTGCACTGTCCAGAAAATTGATTGAAGTTGAATGTCACGGAGAACTAATGTTTCAAAGGAAAAACGAACTTATGTATTACGTGTTTTTTTTATTATATCTGTTTTTTAAAACTGTATTTGTAACAACGAAGGACGATGATATATATTTATAATGGGAACTTAGCTGAATTTCATTTTATAAAGATTAATTTATTACTGAATAGGTGAGCTTAGATAAATATTATCAGATGTACTTGAAAACCCATTTTCGGTTCATTCGAATTCTCATGAGAAAAATCTAATAATCGAATTAAAGCAAGTACATTGTAGTATTCAAACCTGGGAACAAGACGTGAGTTACTCGTTGGTAGGTACGGCATTAAAAGTTAAGAAATAGAGAAAAAGGTCTTTAGCCTCTTTACACACAGCCAGCGTATCTGGCACAATCTCAGTGCAAAGTTGGCAATACCGATGATTATTTTTCCGACCCAAATATCGACCAATAGAATTGCACCATTCGACGTCACGTGGTACAACCTACATGGTATTATACTGATAATTTTTTGAAAATTTTCTCTGGTCGTTGCTATGCATAAAAAACAAAACATGATCCAGTCAAATTAACCACACGTCAAACTGACAGGTTGAATTCAATTGTGAAAATTGGAGATTTTGCATGAAAATGAGTCGATTTGGAGTTTGTGCAATTCTATTGGCCGACATTTGGGACGGAAAAATAATCCCCCGAATACCACACGAGCTTCAAAATTATCTGGCATTTCCCGATAGGTTCAAATCGTCAAGTTTTTCAGGAAAAATCACTCGCGCTTCGCGCTCGTGATTTTTTAACCTGAAAAACTTGACTCCTTCATTTGTTTGCAACGAACCTATCGGGAAATACCCGATAATTTTGAAGCTCTTGTGGTATTATAAGTGATTATATTAAAAAAAATACCTTCTTGTGATTCCAGAGCACGTTGACGGAGGGTTTCCCGCGGCGGAAGTCGCTCTGGTCAATGACGTCATCGTGTATGAGTGATGCTGAGTGGATCATCTCGCTGATCATCGCCACTTGTCGCTGTGACGGCTGCAATGCACTGCACCACAACATTAAACGTTAACACATTGGATGTTACATAAGTTATCGTCATACATAAAGATGGTGTGAAACAATGGTAAGGCGAAGTCAAAGTCATGGGAAAACTGCCACTGAGTTGGGAACTGAGGATCATTTTTGCTATTCGAAAACAAAGGTCAGCAATAAACAGTATATAAGAGTTCAACGGCCAACATGATGATGCCGAAGGACTATCTTTCATTTTGACCCACCTACAACAATAAACTTTTATTCTATTTTGTATACTTATCGATTATTTAATCCATGTCGTATCGTATGCAATTTTGGTAATAACATGATTGAGAGCCACAAATAATATTCCTTCCAAAACAATGTTAAAATTATATTCAAACAATGCCTTATGATTCTTTCAACTGTTTGATGTGGTTGAATAAACTATAGACAGATGTAAACCAAACACGTTTTACTAATAAAAAGCTGATCGTTAAGTTTTTTCCAGCTGGTTTTACGTGAATGTTATACTTCAGATAATACGTAATGTTTCACGCTCTTCGCAACAGCAATGACGTGAGAATTGAACCTAAATGTACATTATTTATGACTCAAGTTATTATTTTCTTATATTATTTTGTACCCTATAACAAAATTAAAATACATAACCGGTTGACTGGTAGAGAATGCCTTCTGGCATTACGTCCGCCTATGTACCACTATTGTCCATGAAGTTTAAATAAATAATTTTAACTTTGTCGACAATAAAATAAATAAAGTTGCAGAAGCTTGCGGTTGCAGACTTGAGGCTGTATAGGTAAAGAGAAATCTAGTATTTGATTGAAAGTTTATTCTATATTTTAAACAATTTATTTCCTATTGTATTCAATTTTATTGTATTCCCTTTTGTCAGAAATGCAACTAACGAATGATGAATAATCACCTCACATCTGTTGGTATTTATAAATAATAAAAAATAAATTATTTCTTTCTGTTCTTAGAAAACACAAGTACTAACAGTAGAAAAATATGAACAAAAGTAATACATTTTACCTACGAGGTTACGAGAATAACAGGAGCATTGCATCGTTAGCCATGAATGCACTCCGAACTGGACAATTACGTGTGTTAAAACTACTCAAGCGAGATTTTGTTACAACATTAACTTACATACGTTAACTGACATGGAACTAGTGTCAATTTTAACTTGAATACAATATTGCTCTTTGTCTTTTGATTTATTGTTAAGAATTGCTGCCATAATCCTTACGACTCTGCCTCGATATTCCGTAAGAGAATTTATATAGGCATTATACAATTTCAGTTGAAAGTAGCTTCGTAATTCTTTATTAAAGAACCTATTCCGTAAATTGTGTTATAATTATACTAAATTTATAGCTGTTACATCTAAAGGAAATTGTGATCAACACAAAACCACACACGAAACACATTACACCGAAAATTCTCTTTTTGCCGGTTTTTATTTTCCCATCTAGCTAATAAAAACTATAAATACATCAAGTTCGTGGTATTTAAAGTTTTAATGGGTTAGAAAAACAATAAAGACAGCTATTGCATCAATAAGTTAGAAAAGCCTTGGTTAGCGGTTCGGTTGCGCTTGCGCATACCGCGTGATGTGCGAGATAGATCGTCTGAAGGTTGAAGATGGGTTCATGATAACACGACTTCACCTACCTACTGTATACGTAGTTTTTCAATAAACAAGCATATTTTATTGGAATTTAGGCTGGTATTTAATTTTTTTTTCGTGAATGATTTAACTATCAATTACCGCTTTTAGCTAGATCACGGCCAGCTTGTCTAAATTCGTACTTAAATTAACTGACTAGTAGTGCGCATTGCGTGTTTAAATATATAACATATTCTCATCGTGTAAGGGCGGATCGCAGCGATTCACGTTAGCACGTAAACTTAATGCTTGAATAGCATTTACTATTCATTTATTTGCTTTGAACGCAAGAATAAGATTATTTTTATTTTTTAAGTCCAGATTTTCCTTAAGATATATTCCAATATATATTCCAACACGTTTCACATCACGACTCATTTTAACCAGACAAAGAAAATCTGAATATTTTACCCGAATTAGCAAACCGAAAGATAAGGGTCTTAATTCAATGCATTTGTTTGTTTTATTTCATTTTCAAGCAACTATATTCTGCGACATTTGTTTGGGTTATGCACAATGAATAAAATGGCACACTTGTCTGCATGAACAACATGAAGCCTGACAACCAGTCTTACCAAGGGGTATCGTATTTATTACCCAGTATTAACTGGGTTGTGGAGGTCAGATAGGCAGTCGCTCCATGTAACATACTGATATTCAGCTGCATCCGGTTAGACTGGAAGTCGACCCCAACATAGTTGGGAAAAGGCTAGGCAGATGATGACTGTCTGCATGAACAATAAAGTGCGTACTTAATCCTTACTAATATTATAAGAGCGAAAGTGAGTTTGTTTGTTTGTTACGTCTTCACGCCTAAATGGCTAAACCGATTTAAATTAATTTTGGTACAGATAAATTTCAGGCTAAAAAGTGAGATATGAGGCAGAAAGAGGGAAGAAAAGGGAAAACGTAGCTAGGGCAAAAGGTAACAGGTACCTGCAAATCCCGAATTTAACGCGGGTGAAGCCGCGGGCAAAAGCTAGTTTTACTATAAGAATACAACACGTAGAATCAGATTAATTGTTATGCTATTGCTAATGAAAATATACTACGTTTTAATCTTCTTCAACATAATTGTATCTGACCATTGAGTACAACCTTCGATTTAATGCAATAAATGGTCTCGCGATATGTGACGACATAAAGACCTTTGAAAAATCGTTTGTTCAAGGTCCTCGGCGAGACATTGAACTATGGAGCGTACGGTCTGATGACCGAGCGCAATCCAAAAGTGTTGGCAAACAGATACTGTGAGGCAACAAGTTCAATGAATTAAGCGAAAGGCTAGGAAACAAAAGTTTAGATATCTGTCTCGGCCGGACTTCCACTTTACAAACTATAGTTAGTTTCGTCTTGTTCAAACATTCCTGTTGTCTAGAACGAATTTCAGAAATTAATTCAGCCATCGTAAGCGTTCGTACACAGCTGATCATAAATCTTCCCTTTACACACTTGTGAGCAATACGCAATTAACGATCATTATTTAGGCAAAATTTGTTATATCTATTTTATTCTTTTCGCCACGTTCATTCACATAATTACTATCACTATACTATGCCGTTGTAACCACAGGCGATGGGTGTGGTCAACATTTTTAATGTCAAGAACTCAGTGGGAGACTTTTGCACTTTGGCTCTTACATTTCAATGTCCATCATTCAAGGTTAGATTTGTACACGAAACAGGCTGCTGATTGTCTTTGAAACAATAATTTGGTAGCACAATGTAATAAAACATTGTTTATGCTCGTAATGCTTGTGGTTATTATTACAAAGCAACATTGTGGGTTGACCCGAGAATTTTCTAACTTTCTTTACTTTCTTACCACTATGCGTGTTCGTGATGCAGCACATCGGTTCATAAAATATTTTATTTTAAGAACAGATGAAATGTTTTTTTTTTTGCAAAGCAAATACTGCTGTCGCTTCCTACAGCAGCTACATATTCCATTTCCAAGATCCATTATCCAAGACCATTTTTCTTAAACAAAATATTACACAAATATGTCTGCAAGCCTGGATAGCTATCTGCAGTCATGAATAATATAAATGAAGTCGTAAGTTAGGGCACATACCTGTTTTCTCCATAGACGTGGTAGTTGACGGCTCTCGCCATAAGTATCGCAACCATCGGCCTGAGAGCCTTGCCCTGGCCATCGAAGTAGTATGTGGCTATGGTGTTCAGTTCTGGTTGGTTGGTGTTACGCTCCAGCTCCTGTCGGGCAGAGGGGCTACAGTCGAGTTGGGATCACATCTAACATAAATATCATAATAGTAAGATAGTATTTGAAACAAGAGAGCGCACACTACATTTAGTTTGCTCATTCCATTTTCAAGGATGTCAAGGAGCTTGTCATAACAATAACCCCCCTTTGGTGTTTAAGATAAGCCGCGCTTGCTTAGGTTGGTTCGTGGATGGGTTTTTACAAAGCACGCTAAGCCGTTGATCCTGGCACTTATTTGTGGATCTTTAATAGTCGTACAGGCAATCAGTGGATCGTAAGTCTGACAATCAATCTTACGAAGGGGTATTGTTTTCTCAAATACTAACCGGGTTGTGGTCAGATACGCACTCGATCCATGTAAAATACTGGTACCTACAGAGCTGTATCCAGTTAGACTCAAAACCGAACCCTATGAAAAAATAATGGGAAAAGGCTAAACAGATAATGAAGTACAGTTGATGCTATAGCTATTATGTATCGAATTCAATACAGAAGTATCCGTCAATAAATCCGTTTACAGCAGTTGATTTTTCTTTATAACATTTAAATTATTCAATAAAATTATGATTCAAATAACGTATGAAACTCAAGTTTATAATAACATCACTGATAACATTACGAATAGATAAAAAAACTGGAAGCCGTGCCATGCATCGTGATGCGCAATAATTATAAATAATATGCGATATTCGCATACCTTTAGATAAAGGTTAGTAGCCCATATTAATACAAAATAGACACATCCTACCTTAACAGCTGAATCTACAATCGTTGCGATGTAGCTGTGATATATATCTTTGGGTTTAAGTATGAACTATCGCGTTTTAAACTAACTGATTTGAGTCGACAAGCAAGATAACCGACTGAACCAGCTCTGTGCGTTGATATTGATATACTTGTAATACAGATTACGATAATTTCCAACATAAATTCTACACTTTCTTGCAGCTAATATTAGATTTCAAGAAACCGTATAGGTTGTATTGACATTTTCACTACGTAATACCAATGAGTCATCTGATAAAGTGAGACATTTCTCTTTCTTTCACTTTCTATATTCAGTGAATTTCACAAACCTGCTAATAAGCGTACATTCATACATTCCAACAATGTCCTAACTGAAATAATAAACCATAATTACACGTGCTACGCTTTCGTAGCACTTGCTACGAAATTTTTAAGTACAAACCAATGGCCATTCATTAAGAACTTGTCATATTTAATCAGACAGTCGCTCTATTTCCTAATCAGTTATCTTTCAAAATGCGTACTTAGATCACAAACAACATAATTATTGTATTTCGTGTATTAGCAGGACTCTATAACTATAAGCGAAGAACGGCCTGGCGTACGAAATGGTTGAACTTGCGCCGATATTATAAAAATGACTTGTGGCACTCTAACAATTTTATGATTAAATATTTTAATATGTTTTGAAGGAATTTGCGTACTTCCTTAGTAGGAAGTACGCAAATTCTTATTAATTCTTTAACTAGCAAGTTTACTGATTGTGTGTCTCCATGTACTTTTAACTACTTAATGACAAATGCAGCAATATAACAAAGTTAATTTAATTACGTTCATTAGCTAACGGTAACCATTACAAAAACGAAACATCGAATACCTGGAAAGCTAATGATAAGCCATGCATTGCTTAGCCGTAATCTAGTAATTAGAAACACTTTAGTTACTTAGTAATAGCGAATTCACGCTCTTGATTATATCGGTCGAAATGAAGCCAGATTCTTTGACGCTCTGAATAGTAAGTACGACATATATCTTATTACAGCTAATTTAATTACTTACAAAGTACTGCAACACGAACCTTATGTTCCTCCTAATTTGTATCATGATTTGTGACTGCGTAAAAAATACGTAAGTGCCAATTATAGTGATACGCATCTGTTGAGAACGTAAAAGGCAGCCTAAGTGGTGTTACAACAGAAATGATTTGCAACTACCTGAAGGACTCGGTGGTAGTTTTCAGCTAGCGGTGTGGTAACCACCATCGACTGTACGCAAGCTTGTCGCAAGTGTCCTCTGTAGCGGACAATGAGACTTTATCATTGCCTTTTCAATTGCGATTGTTGAACATCAATTTCATTGTTTTACTCGACGAAGACTGCGTGCAAAGTCATGCCAATTTAAATTCGGATAACCTATATTTTCAGTACCTAAACAAACTGGATTTTAACAGGAGGTATTACGTACTTGCTTTATAATGATCGCCAATGTAAGGTCACTAACAATTTCAATTATTCTGACAATAGTGATACAAGCCTATATATTCATATATAAATACCTACGTAGTAAAATCGCTGGATTAACATAAGAGTTTTGTAAGTTTTACGAAATATTCGTGTAGGCGCATTCTTCATTGCAAACTTCCTTAGATAAATAACGTTAGGCTTCGCTTTTGTAATACTGGAAATAGTGACGGACATAACAATACATAATAGGATGTAGATAAGTATTTATCTACCATTCATTCGTTTTGCGAAAGAAAACAAAAAAAAACACACTTACCAAAGTATTCTAATACGATACCGTGAAATTTTAATCACATGTTGAATATGTCTATAGGTGGGCCGCAAAATATTCAAATTCATTATCCCCTCTAACAGACTCAAACTCTTTTGCAACAAATATATATTCTGAGATTGAGTTTCGTTGGCAAAGATATTAAAAATACAGTGAAATGCGACCTCATTCAATAAGATAAATCTCCTAAAAGAGACGAATCGTAAATATGTCGTGTTAAGTAATTAAGAGTAAGGTTTTGAATATGCTAAGCATAGTAGTAAATATTGGATGAATGGATCCTTCAGTCACCATCCGTTGTTGACCGAACACATTCAAAACGTCACGCAGTCGATGTATTGCGAAATCCGAGGACGGTACCTACGTACCTACGCAGCTACTTAGTGAGACTCACCTTCTATTAGAGTGCTGAGTATGCGTAGTGGCACCACTGTTTAATGACAAAACAAACATATACAAACCCTGGCACAATCAAATAATGTGCATGGTGTATTTAAATCAACTCGAACTTTGTGAAGGCGAGAGCAAAACGGTTCCTAACCTGAGCGTGAAGTTTCCGCTGTCCGGTAGAAACGTAACTGGACCAAAATACATACAATATGTATCTGCGTGTCAAGTTGAAGTAATTCTGTTTGGATTTAATTTTATGAATGAACTCCCATTGCCATAGTAAACTGTTTTGGTCTTGAAAGAAAATCTTCAGACTCCTACGCAAACGTCAACGACGTTCACTATAAGCGTAACTTACTATATAATTATATACCGTCTTCTAAATACAGTTGAATTTCTAGCCCCCGCGAAAATACCTAACATAGGCAACGTTTGTCGTTTTTCCACATTAGGTATTTTGTAACTCATAGTATCTTGCTTCATGTTTAGAGTGTGTACGTATATAAAGTTTATTTGCACATAAATAAGATGATTCCAATACAACAGCCTTGTTACCAGTAAAATCAACAATGACATGTAATTTTCATTTATAGCGGAATCTCCACATGTTATGAGACATTGAAGGTAACAGGGACAATATAATTAGAATTATTTAACACATTCACTTAATGGTGCAAAATGATATCAGTATGTCGTAAATTCCCAGTTGATATTTCGTTGTATTTAGAGCCAGTGTTTAACGGAAACTCCAAAAGTCCAAACTAGTATCTGAGAACAAGTTGCTACTTATAGTCAGTCAATAAAGTCCTTGATGTCAAAAACATTTCACATCTCGTGAAATAGATGCTTTGTAAACCTGTTTTACATTTTCTTATGTTTTAATTGAGTAAAACTACAGCCAGTAACGGAAACGAAGTAATGAGAATACTTGTTAGTTGTTTTTGCGTACCGGGTCTGGAAACAAGGTCAATGTTCAAGTTTAGCGCTGTTCCACGCCACACTTTCCATTTCCCACTCATTGCTTAGCACCGCGAGACACATTAATTACGAAAATGACTATACTCGGGGCCAAGTCATTTTGCAAAATAATGTAAACAAGACGCCAAAACAATTTGTGGTTAGTTTGAGTAATGTTTTAGTCGTCAACTTAAAAGCACAGGTTTAACTCTTTAACAGAATTGATAGCACACTATCGAAACCCTTAATAATGGGTAGTTTAGCCATTTTCTTAAAGTTTCAAGATTATATTAGCTTATTCTTGTTTGTGCTAAAGCATTTTTTGCTGCCTGTGCCGATTTAGATGGAATTTGGCAGAGATAGGCAACACGTTTATTCAGACTGCCAGTTGTAGATGAATTAAATTTTGTCTGGTCTACTGTGGACGTAATTTCAAACGTACGTGCGAAATCTTGGCTAGGCTATTAGGACAGGTTTGGTGAGTTTCCTAACATAAACAGAAAAGTCGCTTACGAACAGGTCAATAATTTGCGATGACCTAAATCTTGCTTTAAACTTCTGACATCTCCATAACACAAATAAATAAGATATTCCATTGCATCTCAAACAAACCCACAATGTTTATCGTTAATATGCTTTTACTCCTAGTTCTAAACCTATAATGGATTTTAAACTAGAAATCAGCCTATATGGTCACAAACGTGGAGGAAATGATCGTGTAGAAATATACAGCTTGCCAGTATAGCATTCACACAGAGGCCTAGTTTTAGACGAGTTTTCCAAACAGAAAGTAGGCAAACGAGCACTGGCATCACATCGGCGATGACACGGCAGGACCGATGTCACTAAACCTTACAGATCAACATTCTTTACCTAACCATAAGTTTTTGCAGATTTTTAATGGTTTTGTCACGTTTATTGATGTGCAAAAAGCACTTGACAGGGTTCCTAGAAAGTCGATTTGGCGGGCAATATACGTTCAGAATTTGCCTGAGATCTATTTATGTCTAGTGATATGTAGGATGGGGTTACCACACAGATTCTAAATTCTGCTGGTGTCTCTGACCCATTCCAAAAGTAGGTGTCCATCAGAGTTCGGTATTGGGACCTCTACTTTTAAATGTAATCATTGATTATATCAACAGAGGTCTACAATCCAGAATTCTGTAGTGTTTGATGTATGCATCGCATTGATAGCAAAGTCAAGATCGACATACTTTTGACTACAACATACTTTTGACACAAGCTGCGAATTAGTACAACGAAAACAGAAAATATTGACGGGTCTGAAAAGTTAAACTGCAACACACAGATCGAAAACACGATACTCCCAAAAGTTACTCGTTTTAAATACTGGGGATCTATATTATCGGCTGATGGGCAAATGGAAGATTGTAAGTAAACCACATAGTAAACACGACCTGGCGATCCCTCTCTGGAGTGTTATGTTACACCTGAATGTCAATTAAAAATAAAGCTTAAATTTATAAAAACAACCGTGAGAGCCTACTATGTTGTATGGTGTGGAGAGCTCGACTGCACTTAAGAAGCACGAGCAACAACTGCACACAAAAGAAATGAAGTTGCTGAGATGGTCTGGCGGGGTTACGCGCATGGATAGGGTATGGATACGGATGAAGAGGTCATGGGATCCTTCAAGGTGGCTCCAGTAGTTGACGAGCTCAAAGAAAGTAGACTTCGCTGGTATGGTCATGTAATGCGCCCCACAACTGCTACTCCGTGAAGAGTTACTCAACATCAGAACACAGCGCAGAGGAACAGGCAGGCCACAAGTTACGTGGTAGCCAATTGTTGAGAGAGACTTAAAGGACAAAACCATCCAACAGAGACAACCCGAAACAGTTTCCTGGCAAAGATGCACAAGGAGGCCCGAACCCAGATAAACAAGGATGAGGGCAGGAAGATTTCAACTTTTTGTCAACGATACGGTCGATCAACATTTCGAATAAACAATTTGATCTAGGGAAGAGAGATTTTCTCGCAACACTAATGTTAAAGGAGGACATCGAATCGCTGTTGAATGCGCCAACGTCAATACACTTTGACTTTAGTGTATTGCAACGTTTTGCAACATCGTTGTCAAAAGTTCAGTTGAGCTAAATGTGCCATACAACAGCGCCGAGGTTGCCAGCTTGGGGCACAATGCAGAGGATGTTATTAATTTTGTTTTTATTAACTGCTTTAAGGTCAGTTTCTGCCATTACAGTCTGACACTTTCATGCTTCAGTGCACAGAGTCGCATAAACATAATTAATATGTGTGTGACATTTTTTGACAATAGCAAGGCCTATGCTTCTGATGGTAACTTACTTGTTAATGACTACAACCGTGAAAACAACAAAATTGGATAAACACCTTCAGTTTAATAATAAATATTGTAGAAATAGAAGCAAACGAAGGCGAAGCGGCATATGAATCGACAATGTTACATTTCCCAAACAATTCGTAGTGGGGATCTCCGGTTTGACTCGCAATGCATTCATTACGACTACTGTAACCGCACTAGAATCTAGCTAACTGTGTAATTCAGCGCATAATTTATGTTACGGTAGCAGTATTGTGTAGCACAGATCTCAATTACCGGCGATGCGCGAATTGCACAACCCGAACTGACCAACGTGCTAACACGTCGTGACTTTGACACAATTGCCGATCAATGGACACAGTGCCGACCAATGGGCTCGTTAACTGTTCCCTTTTTATATCACGGCCTATGATACAATGAATGACACATTGATCGGTCTACTTTTGTCGGTTACACCTTGTTTATGATCATTACAAATTCAATCAGATGCTACTCTATTGAATATAGTCATCACATGTGTCATCGACTATTCTAATTGTAACAACTATCTACTCAGTTACTCGCATATCTCATAGATATTTTAAAAAGGAGTAAATTTTCA
The DNA here is from genome assembly GCA_905475445.1 of Ochropleura plecta. Classification (NCBI taxonomy): domain Eukaryota; kingdom Metazoa; phylum Arthropoda; class Insecta; order Lepidoptera; family Noctuidae; genus Ochropleura; species Ochropleura plecta. The sequence continues at coordinate 9,229,163 of FR997731.1, read as the reverse complement.
AGGAGGTTCATTATGACAGTCGCAATTATGGTAATTATTAAATGAAGTATGCGCAATCTTGAAATATACGGTTGGAAGGTGCCTGCTGCAATTTCGAGGCAACAAAAACAGGCCACAACAAAGTTGCATTCACAAGTCCATTCATCATTAACTTTTTTTTTCACAAAAGTTATTAATTACTTTGTACTTACGGATCGGATGTCTTCATATATTCCGTTAAGGTCGTCCTCCAGTAAGCGGTAGGGGTCGACGATCTGTGTGCCGTAGTCTGGTAGAGAGCCTGTGCTTGTGCTCTGGAGGCTGGAGGCGAGACGGCGCACCAGCCCACCCGTGGCGGCCGCGCTGAAGCCGCCCGACCCGCACGCGGGGCCGCATGTTGTGACTCTCTGTAATGAACAAATATTCCGTCAATACTTCTTCAAACTTCACGGCTTGATATCAACTTCCATACTAAAATAGATAAATAGATTAGACTGATAACGCGGGACCAGTTCACAAACGCGAAGATATGTACAAACATGATGTAAGGATTGATTACATTTACCGATATTTCCAGTCAAATTTATAAGGCACTCGCCTTATAAAACTGACTGTATTCTCAGTCTTATTTCACGTATTCCATATTTCTATCGTCTTTGTCAGCGGTTGTGGAGTCAAACAGCAAGCAGTGGGTGAGTGGCCGACAATCCACGAAGGGTGCGCCAGGTGCCCTTAACTAAGTGGTAGTCGACGGCGGCAGTGACCGCGATACGCGGGTTTTGCAATTCCGTTTATGCAACTGCAAGCGAGTGCAGTGCGCGCCCGATGGGCTGCGACCGGCCCGGCTGCGCGTTGCAAAACCACCACACGTACAACCAACGCACGTATGTGCCCGCAAGTACCAGCCCATAGATGGACGCCTTTGCGGTTATAAATTAAGAGAAAACAATTAGCTAAACCATACTTTAGCCTTCATTACGTAATACACGACATTCAGGTAACTATTAAATGGGTTATTCTGGCAGAAAAATATTTCTACGCAGTTGTTTGTTGCGTGTGCCAATGTTCATAAAGTAATTTTTTTGTTCTTTATCGTAGATTATCTACCACTACAGCGACCGTGACCATCATAGTTACTTTCATTTAATGCCTGGTTACATTTAAATGAAACCACTAAACCGTGCGTCGCTAAGTAGACGCATAATTATTACTCTAAAGCATTAACTCTGAACGATATTTTACCCAATAACGTTGAAAATACAGGAATTAAAGGCAGGACTGAGCTATATTTAAGAAATAGCGAATGACTAAGCGTGAATTGAACATTAATCTCAGAGCCATTCTCCGGTTGCATGGTTCGTGATGGCGCTGGCGGGAGGTAGGATCAATGTTGCAATTTTAAAATCTAATGCATTATTAGTAAACGTAGTTTGAGCTGTGAATATACACTTCAAGGTTCTTGTGTTAATCTTGCCACAGAAGCAACAAAAAGCCGGTTGTGGCGGTTTGGATAATGTCATCATTTTATAAACTGCCTTTTTCAAGCACAACTGAAAGCATGCGTTAAATCTAGGTTATACACAGATTATACTTTTATTAACATAATCATGCAGTTAAAAAAAAACTTTTTAGATCTCCCAGATCATCACTGATGTAAACTCATTTGACATTAAGTACCCTTGATAAAAACTCTGCCATAGATAAATTATTTGAGTCAGTTCTTATTGCGGACAACAAGTGTAATCCTCACCATTTTTTTTCATTGTTAACATCGATTTAGAACTTATACAATAATATGTTTAAAGCAAGTATTTGAAAATAAACGTATTAGTGGAGCCGTTTCGAGAACATCCTTAATTCACAGCGACGTCTGATGCGTAGCATAATAATTACTTCCAGACGATTTCACACGCGTTAACACGGGAAAGGACGGCTACATGGAAGATTTCTGGTAAATACGTTATTTTAGAAAGGGCAAATATGTACTTTGACTCAGTCAATATTTTGATATACTATCTATTTCACTGACCAAAAAAAACTTTTCAGGCGAAAGTACCTATCCTGAACTGAAATTAGAATTGACATGATTTCTGAAGATTAGAATGAAATAAGATTAATTTCTGTGACCGACTACGTTAATTCCGAAACGACTACACAGTGCTACGCCGTAGCGGGCCAACAGTATATAAAACATGAAGAAATATTTTATTTCTACTATTTATTTCTTACTACTTATATTTATTCATTCTTTAATTTATAATACCCATTAATATAAAACTTTATCAGTAACACTTATGCCTAAGAAAACACACGTACCGTACCCCTTACGAATGTTTAAAATAATAACCCCATGTACATATGTATATTTTAATAAATTCATGAATGTATTAAGAAGCACTTTTGAAGTAGGCACATCGCAGAAGCTACAATTTACAATATTAAATATTTTACTCTTGACCTGCGGGTACGGGTAATAAACAAAATTAAATGCAATTTATCAACAGTTATGACAATTTCCTACTAAAAATAACGACACCCACAGTTGACCTTAAGATAGCTTTCAATTCTTTTCAGGAAGGCAATTCATGTGCGTCACAATAAATAAATGCGTATGTTCATATATTCCAAAACCTTGGTAATGCTGTTGATTTACTTGTGTCCTTACCCTATCCCATGTAACTTGTGAACCCGGAACAGACAATTTATAATTCATAATTTACCTACATGTTGTTGCAAATCTACATGCTTTTACGGTTTTACTGATCAGTTATATAAAGAAACCCTGTATAATTACATTGGGTACAAAATTACAACGAAAACGTACTTTATGACGTCAATGCTTACAGTAATGAAGGCGTGATATTTCTAAGTATTTCCACGCTTAGGTGTAATGTCAATATATGAACTTCTTTTAATTAACAAGGAAAAATTACTTAAACGCCTACATTCCTATATCGTCGTTCTTTGTGCGCGAATTTAAATATTTTCGTATTAAACTCACATAACTATGTAAACGCTACGTAATGAATGAATGATACTTGCCTTTTATAATTATTGAAATAAATATTTTTGTTAGAAAAATACAGGGAGTTTTGACTTTAAAAAAATAATACAAATGTAACGATATCCGTGTTCAATGTAAATGATGAACAACATTGTCGCACGTAAAATTGCATGTGTTACTGGGCGCACATAACAATTAAAACACGATAGAAAGTGAGCGTTTCGAACACTCTTGCGCATCGGTCGACACGGTTCTTAAAATAGACGTGAACACCAATTGACACGTACATTAGATTGATATATAGTTGTTACGTTGACAATCCGATTCATTACGTATGTAGACCAAAGGGAGATCTTAATTAGTGTTCTTATTTGGATTTCAATAACTTACATAAATTAAGTTTAGTGTCCTTCAGACCACAGGTAATACAAAATCTACTGATCGCGGTACAGAATTTTCAAGAACATATTATTACTGACGGGCCTGTTGGTCTAGTGGTTAGTGGTAATTTTTGATTTGATTTGATTTGATTTGGCCCTGACTGCTGAGCCGGAGGTCGTGGGTTCGATTCCCACCCAGGACAAACTTTTTGTGATGAGCATGATTGTTTGTTCTGTGTCTGGGTGTGATTTACCTCTAATATGTATGTATTTATAAATTATATAAGTATGTATATCAGTTGTCTGGTTACCATAACACAAGCTCTGCTTAGCTTGGGATCAGATAGCCGTGTGTGAGTTGTCCCAAGATATTTATTTACCTACTTGATCTGCATCTACTCTCTAACAACGCGCAATTTTGTACTACGCCTATGCCTATAATCAGCGTTTTTTTTTAGTATGAAAATGGAATTGATTTTGAAAATATGTAGGTACAACCGAAGAAAGGCGGTCCACCACTTTTCAGAATCAAAATCAGAATGCTTTATTTGTAAACATAGGTCAAGTTACAACGTGTGAGATGTTACAGACAGGTAGATAGATCCTCTATGTTTTGCCCAGAGGCTAAAAAATATATTTTTAAGTAACATGACATTTTTATCTTATTTTTCACCTTAATGCCCTGATTAATAAGGTTGAACAGTGGTCCACCGTCCGTCAACCTAAAAGCAACCATGTGCCATGAAGGAAATACAATTACTGATTACTTTATAGGCATGTGCCGTAAGCCGTATAACAGTGTGATTTAAGACGATATTCCGCATTCTTAATATCTAATACCCAAGTTTTTTTTAATTAAATCGACTCGCGCTTGTCTACAATTCGCCTAGTGTAAACCGATGGTCCGCCTTCGGGTGGAACTCGTTTGCCTGGAAGAAACCGATTCACTCGAACTTTCAAAGGATCTTATCACGACAAGTCATACACAGCATGCATAACTATGGTAAAAATGTGTTTAGTATTTTAATTAAGTACTCATCACATGCTAATAATTGCTCATAAATTACTTTACGTTCCAAGGACATTAGTGACGAAGACTTGAACAGCAAATAACAATAAAACTAAAAGACACGTGCAAAGAATTTACAAATTATTTGTATTTGTAAATTATTCTGTCTAATTTACCTATTCAAACAAGGAAAATATTTACTTAGTACCATTATATATTTCATTCACTAATTTATAGATTTGTATGTAGTAGTACTTGTTTTTTTTTATAGAAGGCATAGTATTGAACAATTATGTTTAATGCTATGCCGGCCAGCTGCATCTGATTATACTTTCGGATGGATCATTATTTCCAAATTCTCAACATAACGTAAATGTAAGTAGAGAGTAAAACTAAGCTAAATTATAAGTTTTAATTACAAAATTCGTGAATTATGTTTAAATATCTATTATCATATTGAGAAACAGTCTCGAACTGCCACATTGCCTTAGGAAGAGCTACCGCTAAAAGCATGACAAATACAAAATTTTGAGCAAAACAAAAGCAATCTAGCCAATCCTCGTGAGTTAGTAAAAGCTGACAAAAGGACTCATGAACTTGTTGCGAGTGCGCTAACGCGTGTAAAAGACATCAACGCGTCACCTGCGCCTGCGCAAACTTATCGTGGTTTGTGAATAATTCAGTGTTTACGTTTAAACATGCCATTATCTAGACATTTTATGATCACACTGTAAATAGATAAAAGGATGTTTAACACAGACATTAATTACACTTGCCATATGGTATTCTTCACGTAATCATCAAAAGTCCAATGACGTTAGAGCTCAATCATTTCACGACAATGCGTCAAGTCAATAAAAGATCTATTTGACTAAGATTATCCAAGTTATAGACGTGTTCTTAACCACTCATACCTTCGTAAAACACCTAGTTAATCATCTTTTATAAATTGACTAGTGCATGCAACCACCTTCGCCTGGGTCGAAAAGGGTCAATATCATTCTCTATGACAGCTCTAAGCAAAATTACTTCTATGCATGCGATGTTATTGCATAACATGACCGCAATCTGTCTAGACGTTTATTTTGAAAATATGGTATCCTTTGTTCTATTAAAATTTAGGATCAAGGATTCTAAATACATATTAATTCGACAGACAAAACAGAATACAAATACTATTCTTCAAAACGTCGTCAAGCATTGAGACTACCATAAACATAACAAGACGAGGAGCTTTTGTTAGTTTTCTTTGTAAGCTTCGTGTCCCATTTTTTTCTAAACAACTATTTTAATTGTACTCGATTGTATTAATTGTGACCTTATTTATATTACGTGTCAACAACAATCGACAATTTTATTGGACACTGTCCATACCGACCTCGACAGTATGCGTGTTTGTTAAGTTGGTAAGGTTAGTAGTGTGGGTACCAGCTATAAGTGCAGCCACAGACTACGGCATACTAAGGTCGCTACTGCACCCACTGGCAGTAATGATCACAGGTGCAATTAGCCTCCACCGGTCTGTGGCGAGAGGCATGTCGGCCGAAGAAGCCCCGCCCCATTAGGTTATGAATCAAGGACGGATTTAACGGGAACAACTGGTTATGAACGTTTTCATAATACGTAGTAGGTACTGTTGTACTAAATAAAATAATTGACATGGATATGTATGGAATAACTTATTACTACTTCTTTTGTTGAAATAATTTTAAAGATGATTTTATTCCTTTGTTTTAGTGAAGTACGTTCAAAGATGTTATCCGAATATCTTATTATATTCCCAAGTGCTCATACTCTTGTAGAATTAACTTAATTGCAACGGCAGGTCGCTGTCGACATTAAGATTCATTAGTGATTTAAACATGAAACAATTCAAGAAGAACTTCTCGTAGGCATCCGAACTTTAAAGGATTTTATGCTGTTTTGTAAAAACAAATGACGACATCTACGTATGAACAATCAGTTACTTCTAAACAATTTGTTACAATAGAAGTTGCTTCTTAATTGTTAATTAATGATGTAATAAATACGACGGCCGATATGAGTGGTTATGCAACGCAAAAGTAATTAAAGGTCAATAAATTAGGTAACTTCAATAATCTACCAATACTAACGAACTTTGGAGAATTAAATGTTTGCAAACAATGCAATGTATACAAATTCATCAAAATATTTGTTTAATGGGGTTTCGGCTGACTAAAACTATTTCAATTTGACCATTACGGCACTTTTGAAGGAATGTTAATAAAACAAAGAGATGATGCTACAGCCCAGTCACAAGGCATAATAACTTCTAAAAATACTGTAATTGGCCATTCCAAAGGGTTGATCTCTATGGAGAAGAATGGGCAACCAACTCCAAGGACACTCTTTTATTTAAATCAAAATATTGTAACAAAATCTTGGTTTTATCACTCATGTTGAGAGAAAAATACTTTAGAGAAATAGATAGATAGTCTACGTTAGCTATACTATACAAATGTACAAGTGTGTGTTAGAAGAGGTTTGTATGTAAGTTAACATTGAAAATGTTTTGGCAACTCATGCAAAATTAGACGCCCTTGATAAAAATAGCAATAGATAATATTCTATTGTCGTATGTCACCACACTCAATCATTTCGTAACTAAGCGTGCACCTTTGTGCTTTTATATGTCCCATCTGATTAAATGTGATAAGTGCGATATAAACCTTAGCTTCACTGCTTATTGATATGATAACACTATCTTATCTTATTTTTCTATACAAAATAGATCGATTCGGTAAATAATAATTAAATAACAATAGATTTGGGTTTATGTTCATAACATTGAACTGGAAAACAAAGCTTAAGACCTAATTTGTTAACTTCAAATGTCTTAACTAAATCGACAGGCACACATATGGGTACTCAAAAACCTCGATATTAGTACCTAATAGAAAAGTGAGACAATATAGAAGTATGGATGAAGTTGAAGAGCTATACTGGCTGACTACAAACAAATTGGCATGTGGTATGTGTATGTGTGTGTGTGTGTGTGTATGTGGGATGTAGTAGGATGATGACAAAGTTAGAAAATCTACGCTCACACAATATACTCTCGAAGTTAATCCAACTTATCAAACAGAACAAACTTGGTATTTAGACGGTGCAGCGCAAAGATTACACACATCGACCCTGAGTTTATCTGAAGAATGCCGTGGAGTAGTCATGATATTATACACTTTCGGACATAATTGCCTATGCTTACAGATTGCAATCAACGCCAACGTACGCAACAAGGACGCGTCGACTGTACTTCAAAATTATCTTTTCTAAAGCTGATAAAGACTTTTATAATATCACGAAAGATTCTGCTATCTCAAAAGCTTCTTTAATAACTTTAATAAACGTTGGATTGATGTTATACTTGACAAACCTTTCGGCTTACAACACGTTGTGATGAAGTAACCCCAGAAATTGCGACACATGGGTCAGGAAACAAGTAAATCGGACTTTGTTCTTACATGTTGTGAAGGGTTTTTTTATTAAAAGGCACAATATCCTTGAAAGTTTGCTAAGAGTGAATTTCGACCACATCGATACCTATCAACAAAAAATAACTTGAGTTAAATTAGCGAATTATTTTCAGAAACAAAACTTGTTTTATTTTCGTTTTACGAATCGATATTCAATTGTCTATATTATAACAGGGTTACTATTAAGTTTCTCCTTTTCACTGCAATAGCTAAAGGTTGGCATTGGTTTACGATTTCGCGGATCCATCGGAAATATCACGGATGCAAATTAAAAAGCACCTCCAATTTATACAAACATTTTCGGGATATCTAGTTAGAAATGTAGGCACTATGACTAAAACGAATGTTAATCTGTAACAAAACAGATCAGCGCTGAATACGCTTTAAAACATTTAAAAAATACTTCAACAAATATTTTTGTGACATTACATGTTAAATTAGTATTGATTAATAATTTCGTGTGAATCATTTTTTGGTGCGTAAGTTCTTGTTCGGATTGCTATTAGTCACAAGAACGTACTGACTTAAATTAGTTACCTAGTGCACGTACGCAAATTATTATTTCTTTTGATCTACGTGCTTCTAATTTTTATCCCGATTTATCGCACAACTTCCAAACTTAGTAGCGTGATTGCTGAATGTGTAGCGTTGTGCGGTGGTCTGTACGAAGAAAACTTAAGCAATCCCTAAGTTAAATACTAGTATACGAAACATAGTTCTCTTATCAAATAACAACGTCACGTGCGCAAGCTACGGTAATTAATATTGCTTCCAGAGACGTACGTTGATGAGTTCATTGTTTGCAAGTGGTGACCGAAACGCGTTGCCCAATTGTACCAGCCTAAGCATGCGACGGTTGCAAGGACATTGGATCATTGGTGACCACTTCTGCAAATACCGCTAAGAATTTAACAATTTCAGTGCTTGCAAACACACGAAACAGATTTTAAATAATGTTTATGATCTAAATAATACATATTAATATGCACCTTTCAAATAAGGCCAAGATCCAACCTCTTTTAACTGGCTCAAATCATTACAAAAATAATCAAATAAAATATTCACAAGGCTGTGGTCATTGCATGTCACAATCCTAGCCCACGTTCGCGAAGATCTTTTAAAAAAACTTCGCAACTTGCATTAAACATTTAAGACGACCGCAGTAAATATACATTGACTTATTGCGAAAGGAAACATGGGTTTTTAATTCGTATTAACATTGCCATGAATATAAAAAATATTTCAGCTGTGTTTAAAATGTAATGTTTAAATGTTCTCGTTGTTCTCGAAAAGCTAAGCAAATTTGAGTGATACATTCCCTCACTATTCCGACAACGCGGGACAATTGTTATTTTTCGAGCAAGTTTTAAATGAGATTATTTTTAGGTTAATCTTCGATCAAATTGGAATAACCAAACAAGTTTTTATTCATGGCTGTAGAAGCTAGACAAAAATATCAGTGTGGTTAAAAGACGAAATTACATACTTCGGATCGGCGATCATGTGGACTATCTAACTGGCTAGACCAGAGCGTCGGTTTTCTTGTTTTATTTAGAAATATTTGCACTTTGCTGATATGTAATCTGTTACAAAATTCAGTCGATGGCAGCAAACATAACACTTGGCTTTCTATGCCCTTTTGTATTGTCATCACGTAATTTAGGATTGAAGTAAATGTTGTAAGTCGAAAATAACATATGCTACATCGTGTGTATTGCCGCAAACTCTTATACAATGATGTTGACTGAACAAATAGTTGTGTGTTCCGCATTTCTACTGAGCTTCATTTACGCAGGTTACGTCGGTACGGTGCTATTCAGTCAACCGATTCATCTAGGTACTTAATAAATATCTAGTATAAAATCAATTTAAATCCGGTAACTTTGTTTTTGGCCTAAGAGGTATGCAAGCTAACTCGTCTTACAAAACCTTCCTTCGAACACATACGTCTACTTTCCTACGCTGGACGTAAAGTTCCGAGACATGCAATATCGAAGAAAGAGAAGAAATGGCGTTGAACGATGATGTCTCACTGCAAACGGGGTCAATGCTCGCCAAATGGACTAGAATAAAAATAAGAAAGGCTATAAGCACTCCTTCGACAGGTTACTTACCCAGTTTTGGCGCTATTAAAAATTCAACGAATCGTCACACAACTTTCACTAGCCGTGTGCCAGTGCATGCGTCTAGAGATTGTCATCATAGGTAAATCTATAGAGGCGTACGTCAATGACCACTAAGATTCGTCCAATCAAGATTTCTGATATGGTAATAATGCCTAATACCAACTACGCGTTTTCGACACAAGTCTGCAAATAGAGTTATGGTATGGATAAAGAAATCGACCAGTAATTCAATTTCAATTGAAGGAGTAAATGAAATATTAATGCGAATAATAATTGTTGCTTAGAAAGTTCTATACAACTCGTCGAGATTGGACATTGCATGCTCGCACGCTGCGCGAGAAAGCACGACGGCGCGCGTTCCCAACTAACATGTACTGTTGATATTTTGATGTGGTGTTAGGACCTTGACGTTGGTCTATAAAGTACGTCAATTATTAAAATTCCAGTGGGAATATTGGGAAGAGGTTTGTCAAAGGGTTTTCTAAAGAACACAGACACAGACACAATTTATCGAGAATAATACTAAACGAGGTGGAAGTATTTTGAGGCAAAGATCCAGTTATTTTATTACCATATTATTTGACATAAATAAAAAAAAACAACAAAGTATTGCGCCTAATTAGGTCAGGGTCAATTAGCGTAAACGGGATTGGTACGGCTTATACCAGATTATAGTAGACTGATAATGAACGGATAGATATACACTAATCGTTTCTTGTTAAAGCATTGAATATGAATGTTCGTACGACCAAATCTATCTCATCAAATTATTTTATTTCCAAACAGAGCTTTGCTTTGTTTGATGAAAGTAAAAGTCGCGAATGTCTTTACTTACGGTGAAAATCATTCAACAAACCCAACAAACCTGTGCGGCGCGCGAAGCGACCCACTGCTCATGCTCACCGACTTACGAAGATTTCACTTTTAACATTTCCAATGAATGACCCTACTTTACCACATTTCTTAACAAGTGAAGTAAATAATTTTAGAACAATTTCTAATTGCATCTTGAGTTAGAAAATTCTTATTACATATTTGATTAGATCAGCTGACAAAGAGAGGTTAGATATTCTGTCATGCTGTTATGTAAAAAGAAATAACATTGTCGAACGACATGATACAAAAAAAAATGTCTAAAATAATAACAAAACAATAATTCTTTTAAAGCAACCATACCTAGTAAATTAATTAACTAAATACATCAAAACTGAAATTTAAATCGTCTAACCTGACATGTCTTTCCAAATATTCGCAATGGAGATGGTCCGGGAGGTTTAAGTTTCACAAATACAGTTTGCTTTCGAACTTTATGTCCGAATTGACACAATAACTTATCTTGAACACGAGCACAGAGCCTACTCGAACTTAAACACGCCATAGCTACAACTGCAACGAAACGCTTGAGAATATGAACTGCATAACACACACAGCATACAGGCATTCGCCATTTCCCCCCCACTTTCAGACAGCTGATTGTCAAAGTCGCCATGATTATTAATGTTGCCATTACAATAATCTTGGAATGAAAAAGATACCAAAAGCAAAAAAAGAATGTTTTCTCATGTTCTATGAAAACAGCGTTTCAGAAGTTATTAACGCTATGTAAGACAGCAAATGCAGCAGCTGTGCTTTGTCATCAACCTTTGCATAATCGGAAAAAAGGAGATTCAATATCACCATTTAGTAACACTGGAACAGGGTTTGTTTTTCATTTTCGACTTTCGACGAACAGCTGTATTGTCATCATTATCATTTTTCTGCCCTCGTCCCTTTCTCTTTGAGGTCGGCGCAACACGTTTTCTTCTTCAATTCTCCCCTTACAGATGTCACGGCATTATTTACTCCTTTCTAACAATGCAACAATGTAAAATAAAATTATTCAGCTTTGGCCAGAAACATGGCTTTTTGTTGTAACTGGCATTTTACGTTTAAGGTGAAAGCTCCAACCTACCCGCGAAATTCAAATTTTCTTACGTTTTTTGCAATTTTCAGGCCAGTGCTAGGTTGTATGTTCATTAAAATATTATTCGCGGCTGTAAGACGTATGTAGTTATAGAATTATAATCATCAAAATCACCAATACAACCCTCCAAGTTCATAAAGGCGTAGGAACAAAAAAAAAACAGAAAAAGTCTTTCCTACAGCTTTATGAACTTAGAGCGTTGTATTGATGATTTTGATGATTATAATTCTATAACTACATACGTCTTACAGCCGCGAATAATATTTTAATGAACATACAACCTAGCACTGGCCTGAAAATTGCAAAAAACGTAAGAAAATTTGAATTTCGCGGGTAGGTTGGAGCTTTCACCTTAATGTTAACTTAACATATTTAAAATGTTGCCTGATGTAAATTCAAAGGTCTCTTTCCTGTGTCACTTCACTGTCAGATCTGTAAATTGTCAGACCCATTGAGATTAGGTTAAAAAGTCAGTGGTCAGACCGGCGCTGCGCTGGTGATACAATCAATTAACACCACAGATTATATTATATCTCGGTTTGCATGTTGACACTAAACTTGCCTTGACTGGCGTAAGCAGGTCGCGATTGTGAGCAAGAAGGTCACTGGAACGTTGCGGGACTCGTTTTATCGTCTGAAAAATATTCTCCCATCATACATTAAAGCAACGCTTGTACATACAGTCCCTTATCTTCCCTATTATTGATTATGCTGATGTGTGTTACTACGACCTGAATGCAGATCTCCTCAATAAACTAGACCGACTTCTTAATAACTGCATTCGATTCGTTTTTAATTTACGCAAGTATAACCATGTATCTGCACATCGTTTGCTCTTATAATGGTTACCCATTCGTGAGCGCAGAGCATTGAGAGCTTTGACGACCTTATTTTCTCTGCTAAACAAATCCACTTCACCTTCCTGTCTATCTTCTCATTGTCAATATTTATGCTCTGCGCACAGCAAGAATCTTCGTTCCGCCAATAATCGTCTTTTACGATGTCCTTCTCACCGCTCTGGTTTTATTAAATCTGCTTTCTTCGTCCAGGCAGTCTTCCTTTGGAATGAGCTTCCTCAGAATATTAGGATGGTAACCAGTCCGTTTACTTTTAAAAGGAAAGTTCGCGAATACATTTGCAAGAAGCTGGTAGATATAAATATATATTTTTATATTTTGTTTCTAATATCCTTTACTTCTGCTATCGCACCTACTGTGTTTTATCTATGCATCACCCTAAGGTAGACCGGTAGAAAATGCCTAAGGCATTAAGTCCGCCTTTGTACAGTTTGTACAGTCCCGTAAATAAATAAAGAAAAAAAAAATATATATATATATAATTTTTTTTTCTCTTAGAAGCACAGAGTAAAATAATATACCTATACCTGAAAAGTCTGTGCAGAAAAAGGTTTACTTTTGTTTGTTAAAATATTTTAAATTATTTAATCTCTTTGCTGTATTCTATTCTGTTCCGTGTATACAACAATGATAAATTATTGATATAATCTCCAGCATTTGATGGTCTACCATAGTACACTACGTGATATTGGCAAAATTGTGTGTCTCTTTCCACCACTGACTCCAATGCTTTCCACAAAATAAAAGTGAAGTAAACTGACACTGACAACTGACACCACAGATTGACAGTATTGAATTGACACTTAACCTCAAAAAAGATTGCCCTACTGCTGCATTTACTTTTTCTTTAATATTGTTGGTCTTAAACGACGATATGATACCACGCCTAACTCATGTAGTACAACTGATGAAGAATGTGGAAAGGAATGTATTTCATATGTTTGGTTATCCACCCAAAGGTAAACTAAAAAACCGAGTTAAACACCTGTTCAGGCGCAAGGCCTTAATATAAGCAATTTATGCTAAGAAACCGCCTATATAAATCTAGTGAACTACCTGGGTTTAATGTAAAATCAGCTATGCAAAAAGCTATCAGTATTGTGAACTCAATGCTACGTAAAATTTACATTTAACATAATTCTATCTGTTCCAGAACTAGCATTGGCTTATGCCCATGAGAAAAAACCTGTCGCTACACCAAAAAAGTTTTCAATCAAAGACTTAGTTGGAGATGGGTTCTTATTAGCTGTACCCAAATTCCGTAGGACTATTGAAAAGAAGTTAAAGAGAAAATTTGGTTCTCCTGAATATGTCTGGAAAATGATTGTGCCCAAAAATTTCATTAATGTGTGCCGTAACTGTGGAAATCATCATGAGAAAGGAAGAATGTGCGGTAAGTGCTAATTTATTGATATACCGATAAAATGTTCTCTGTCTAAATAGTACATATGATGATACTTGATCCATATGCAAAATGAGGAGATGAGGAGGTGACCTCCACACTTCACACATGGGACACTAGCCTGTTTTACTATACTACCATATGATTATAATTCTTCAATCATTTGAACTCTATGACTGGCCGGCTAGCCCAACCGCCATTTAGTCGGCCCGATAGTCAGTATTACCGACTAGCTGGGAACTGGGCAGAACATCTTTGCTAATAATATGCCTTTTCTAATTTCTAGCTTTAACTTAGCTGCTAATGAAGTCTTAAATCAGTGTTTCTGTATTTTTAGAACATTGCTACACCAAAGTAAAGAAAGAAACAGAAGAAATCCAAGCCAAAATAAAGGAAAAGCTCGGTATCAATCCAGTTGAACATGATGTTGTTGTGTTGTATCAAGGAGAAACTCTTCCAGATGAGGTGAAAATAGTTTACTTCAATAAGTTCAACTTGTTGTAAGACTTCAAGGCAATATTGATGGACAGCTCAATACTTTGGTATTGACTCTAAATTCAAATCATGCTTTGTAATCTCAGTCATACAAAAACACATCAATCAACTTCATAATATTATTCAAAAACACTTATTATTGGAAAAAATATTTGCCTAGTTGTTTTCCAATTATGCTGGAGTCAGCTTCCAGTCACACTGGATGTAGGTGAATATCAGTAGTTCATATGACGGAATTGCCTATCTGCCCTCCACTACCCAATTAGTACTGCCTTCGTGAAAGAAGTCCCCTATCTCTAAAACCAAATATTAAACCTTGTTCAAAGGTTTTCTAAACATTCTACAAACCTTTTTTTTTTCAGTAAAATCTGCCAATTCTTTACTACTTTAGGAGCTAAAACTCGTCAATCATTTACTTATGAAAAAGTATATAAGAAACCTTGTTATTATATTTTAAAACCCATCAATGGACCCTACACATATACACTCTTTTGCAAAAAAAAACGGGCACCTAAGGAAATTTACGTTCTAAGGTCGAAGTTAATTAAATGTTTATTTCTTTGACGTAGTCTGTATACTTATAATCGTGTAAATTAATGCGCGTGAAGTGAATTCGGGCAATTAAAAGAAAAAAAAAACGATGGATTCTTTAAAACCGATGTACACGCCCAAACAATACGAAGTGGTCGGCAATAAAGACAAGATTTTTTTTTTACTTTTTTTAATTAAATAAAGTTACAAATGTAAAAACCTAATAACGAGTGTGACCTCCACTTGCCAAAATCACAGCTTGAATCCTTCTGGGCATGCTTTCCACGATGTTTTTAATAACGTTTTGAGGAATACGTTCCCACTCTTTACTCTTTTTAGCTCCCTGATGTTTTGTGGAGCAGGTTGCACTGATCTTACCCGTCTCTTTAGTTAGAACATCCCAGACATGCTCAATTGGATTGAGGTCAGGACTTCGAGCTGGCCAATCTAAACGACGGATCCCAACTTCTTGCATGTACGCTTCCACGTCGCCAGAACGGTGCGGGCGAGCATTATCGTCCATAAAAATGGAATCTTCCCCAAGTGCAGTCAATGTGGGTTGTGCATATGGAATTAGGACTTCCATTATGTACTGGTGTGCATTTAATGTTCCATTTTCTATGAAAACTAACTCCGTACGCTCCGTCAAATTAATTGCTGCCTAAAACATAACGGAGCGTATAAGCATAAGGAGTGATTTCTTCGAAACACACTTCCGCATAGCGCTCCCGTGGTCTTCGCAGCACTCGCCGGCGTCGGTCCTCTCCACACAAAGAGATTCTAACTTCATCAGAAAACAATACTTTATTCCAGTCCTCCAGAGTCGTCAGACTCCAGAGAATAATCATTTTTTTCTTTTATTAATTTCAAATTATAAATTTGGAACGTAAAGAATCATGCTAGGATGCTTCAAATAACATGCCAATATATCGTCAATTAATAAAACCTATTTTTTGTTCTTCTTCATTGAAGTACCTAGAGAAAAAAATATAAAGTGCCCGTTTTTTTTTGCAAGAGTTTATAGGTAATTTTAATAATTTATTTTTATCTTGTAATGTAACAATTTAAATCAACAATACATTGTAATAATTATATAGGTTAATACCTGAAATAAATAATTCATAAAAAATAATAAATAAAATTTACCATTTTTTATGGAGGGCCACCTCTATTTATACATATTTGTTATAATAATTATGTATTATATTTGTATAGCGGTTCATAGAACTCACCAAATTTCAACTATGTGGTGCCACTGGTCTCAGAGTGAAATGGCTGATGGACAGGGCAAATCTATAAGGGTGCAGTTTTTGCCATTTAGTATGGTACCCTATAAATTATAAAGGTTTTTGAATAAATTCCTATCATAATAGTGAAAGTCAGGAATTGGAAATTATTATACTTAGTAATGTTATGTCTCATTTCAGCCAAAAGAATTCTGGAAAGGCAAAAGAATAATTGAGATGAAAAAAGAAAGGCCACAATGGTTCAGCAAAAATCTTCTTGAAAAAACAACACAGAAGCCATCCAAAGAAACTGATGTCAAACCTACTGATTTAGCCTAAAATTATAAGAAACTGTAGTTGTTAATAAGTACTTGTATTTAGTGTTATCAATGAAATAAATAACAGAAAATAAATAATTTTATTTCTTTTCTATAATTATTAAGTATGCTGCGTGAATCCAAATAAATGCAGAAGAATGATGATGATAAAATAATTTTATTTATTTTGTATATAACTACTAATTTTAACGATTTATTTATTTCTTTATAAAACTATTTGGTTATATCTATTAGGATGGAAGTACTTTGGATAATTAAAATATATTTTATACAATACTATGAACATTAGTTGCATGATAATAAACATAATGTATGTCCATTTATTCCTTTAGCTAATCTATTTAAGATTCAACAAGGTGTTTCTGATTGCAAAATTTTCATAGATACAGGGAGAGTCACATCACAGTTTTCACCCACAAAACCTATGCTTTCGATAAGTTCCAATAAAATAATATATTATTCTCACTTGATAGTTTCCTTAAATTTTCAAAATAAGAATTGGTTAATTATTTTTGAAGTTATTATTTATTGATTTTTGGACTAGGTCACACCTTGTATTGTATCGGAATTGTAATATCTACAGTAAACCTTATCAGCAATATCTACAGTACGGCACAATCAGTGGGTGGCAATGGCTACATCATGCTGGCTGTGGTTTTTGAATAAATTCCTATCATAATAGTGAAAGTCAGGAATTGGAAATTATTATACTTAGTAATGTTATGTCTCATTTCAGCCAAAAGAATTCTGGAAAGGCAAAAGAATAATTGAGATGAAAAAAGAAAGGCCACAATGGTTCAGCAAAAATCTTCTTGAAAAAACAACACAGAAGCCATCCAAAGAAACTGATGTCAAACCTACTGATTTAGCCTAAAATTATAAGAAACTGTAGTTGTTAATAAGTACTTGTATTTAGTGTTATCAATGAAATAAATAACAGAAAATAAATAATTTTATTTCTTTTCTATAATATTATTAAGTATGCTGCGTGAATCCAAATAAATGCAGAAGAATGATGATGATAAAATAATTTTATTTATTTTGTATATAACTACTAATTTTAACGATTTATTTATTTCTTTATAAAACTATTTGGTTATATCTATTAGGATGGAAGTACTTTGGATAATTAAAATATATTTTATACAATACTATGAACATTAGTTGCATGATAATAAACATAATGTATGTCCATTTATTCCTTTAGCTAATCTATTTAAGATTCAACAAGGTGTTTCTGATTGCAAAATTTTCATAGATACAGGGAGAGTCACATCACAGTTTTCACCCACAAAACCTATGCTTTCGATAAGTTCCAATAAAATAATATATTATTCTCACTTGATAGTTTCCTTAAATTTTCAAAATAAGAATTGGTTAATTATTTTTGAAGTTATTATTTATTGATTTTTGGACTAGGTCACACCTTGTATTGTATCGGAATTGTAATATCTACAGTAAACCTTATCAGCAATATCTACAGTACGGCACAATCAGTGGGTGGCAATGGCTACATCATGCTGGCTGTATGATGTGCACTTGTATTATTCTTTTTCTTCACCATAAAGTATGAAAGAACTATATTGCATTATTTACTTTGACAATGCTACATATTTTTTTACATGAAAGTATTGTGAGATACCTTGTAAGTTGTAACATATCAGAAGATTTTGACAATAAGGCATAGTCTGGTTTTAGGGGCTGTTATGGCATGGTACTCACAAATGAGTAGTACAAAACGATTAAAAAAAACATAGACTAAGTCAGCTATAGATTTAAGAGGGAATGTTGCATTTATTTTGTGAAACTGATGACATTGCAGAAAATAACAATATCTACATAAAATGGTGATTAATAACTTACAAAAATAATTAAATCATATTATCAAAAGAATTAGGAACATGGTCAAAATTATCAGTAATGGAGTCAAATTCAGATTCACCTAAAAAGTGATTTTCAACATGAGACTGGAATTCAGTAAATGCGACATCTTTTTGGAATGTTTGGCCACACATGGGGCAAATTTTATCACAAGCTTCATCTGAAGAATTCTTTTCGCTTTCTTCTAAAATACTTTTCTTATAAGCTGAAGTGTTAAGTTCACTGAAATTATTATTGTAGGTGCTGGAATCAGCTGGGGTAGCCCAATTAGCTAGACTATCACTTGTTTCTATCTCCTTATGCTCTGATGTTATAACTCTGGCATTATTTGCAATGCATGTAGGACACTTGTATCCATCTGGAAATTAAAAAAAAAAACATATTTATCATCTTATCATTTTATAATTAGTTCAAAGGCCACATTTACATTATAATTGGTTGGCTGTCAATTTTGAGAATCCAGTATGAAATGAATGAAAAAACAACATCTACTGCTGAACTATAGTTCTTTTTTTCATGGTCAGCATCAATCAGCACTGACAGCCCTTGGTGTGGATCAAAAGTCATTAATTCAAATAAGGCTGATATTAGCACTATTTTGAAAGTAAAAAATTGGGTGAGCAAGTCTCCTTAACTCATCAAATATCTTCAAACTGAGGGATTGTTACACTTTTACTGACTAAAACCCACTCTTGTTTCTTCTTTTGCCCTTTAAGTTCGGGGGCCACGGTATCTCTTTCGAACAAACCACAACCCCAACAGACAATACCCACACTTGAATGTCTTTAATGAATAATCACACAATTCTCAGAATGGATTTAGAGAAGATTAATTGGCCGGCCATTGTTTTACCTTGTAATATAGTTTCGACTCTGGAGATAATCAGTTTTAAGTCAGTTTCCTGTTGTGCTAGTTCCTTTTTCAGACTCTGCAGTTTCTCTGTTTGGCATTGAATTTCTTTGAGAGAATCCGTAGCTGGGTCTTCCATGTAAGTGAATCCAATGGAATCAACATTCAAAAGGTCATCATCCATATCCTGCAATTGTGCCATCTGCTCATATTGTTCAACTAATTGAGACTTTTCTTGAATATAGCTGTTTATCAGTTTTAGAGATATTTCCTCCAGACTTGACTCTGAATACTTTTCTTGATAATTTGCACTATTTTTTGGAGTACTGTGAATATATGTATTCGTGCGCAGTAAAGGCTGTTTGTTATAATCTTTATTCATTTTGTCAGGTCCTTTTATGGTAGATATTTTGTTCCACAAATTTTTGTTTTCGCATTGAACCATAAATACATGATGCATGAGTTTAGACTTTTGTTTATTTAGCTCTGCAATTTTCTGGTGCAGTACTAGTTTTTCATCTTCTTTTAGTGGGAGGTATGGTGAGCACTCTGTAGCCTTTACCACATCAAGCTTTAATCGCATGTTGTCAGTTTCTAATACGTTGATTCTTCTTTGTAGCAAAAGACATCGATCTCTCATAGCGTGAAGAGCCAATTCATGAACACTGATATTATTATCAACTTTTAATGTTGTTTGGAAAGTAGAGTCATTGTTAAAACTGACAATAGATGAGGACTCCATAATTTCTCTACAAAACTTTAATCCTGATTTGAGCCATTGACAAAAGGTGTGAACTTAAAGTGTGCTACCGCACTACAATAACAGAATTCTGTAAATTTCAATGAATTAGAAAAGATCACAAAACATTGCAAAAAAGTATACAGATTACGACGCGTACAACTTGCCTTGACAGCTATGACACTGACATTACGGAACGACAGCTGAGAACATGTGTTGGCTCAACAAAGAAATGTTTATGGTGGCATTTTTTGTTTATGTTTTTTCATAAACAAAAAAACATAATAAGTTCAAAACCAGCAGTGAAGGACAACGCGCAATGCGTCCCGTTAAAATCGTAATTTATCCCGCGGGATTAACATCGCTTCAACCCAACACTTAGCCAATCGGGTTTATTTCTTCATAAAAAATCGTTCCTATAAACATCGTTACGGTATCGTCTCATTTCAGAATCAGCCAGTAAACATCATCGTCTCAACTGCGGCAAGCCTTTAACGTGCTTTATTGTGTGGTTGTTTTTGCTGCTTTGCGCTTGTAACAAAATAAAATTAAAATTCATTTATTTCAGATATCTCGATTCATACAGTCCTAATTAAAACACATTAAATAAAATAAAAACATAGAAAAATCAAATAAAAAATGAAACTTAATTAAAATGTTATCATATCATAATTGTGTTTTTTTTATTTCATTGTTCAAATTGAATTAAATCAATTCAAAACCAAATTACAATTAAAATACATTAAATTACACGTTTGATAAGAGATCTCCATAGCGAAGAAGACATTCTATCTGCAACAGTCTTCAGAATTCCGTTCCAGCTGCCACGCATTCTACAGATCAGGGATAGAGTTTTCTTGCGGATAACTGCATGAAAGTCATCAGTGCGGTACAGCGCAAACATCCTCGATGCACTACAGAAGCGAGGCAACCCCAACATTCTGAAGATGTTGTTGTACATACAATACTGGACACGCAGGACTTCCAGCCATCTTTTGGTGTGACTGACCCACAGATTTCCCCTATATAAGCTTTGACATTACGCCTGAGATAATGATATAGCGCGCAAATCTGCGGGCCAGCATGTTACCTTCCACCGTTAAAGCCTTGCGCGCCGAGCTCAATATCCATCCAAATAAAGCATAATTATCTCTGTGAGAAACATGGATATGATGGTAACATATTTAATGTTGATTATAAAGATTCTAATTGATGTTTAAGGGTGTCAAGAATCCTGCCGGGGTTGCGGGTTGTTCGAAAGAGATACCGCGGCCCCGGAACGTAAAGGGCAACAGAAGGAACATGGGTGGGTTTGAGTCAGTAAAAGTCTGACACGCCCCCCCACTCCGCCCAGAGCGGAGGAAGTTACTTGATGATTTCCCACCCGAAAAAAAAGGGTGTCAAGAATCTCATGGTGGCAAGGAGAGAGAATTATTATTATTTATTTATTCTAAAAGGCATCAAATCATATCTTTCATCCTCTATAGAAAAGGAAGGTTCCTCCGATCAGATGGGTATAGTGTCTGGTGGGCCACTGCCCGTCGGTTGTTTATCTGGTTCTCGTATATAGGCTTAACTCGCGGATAGCTCTGTATTAGAGATTACAATGTAGCATCACTATTATGAGTTCTTAGTCTGTGGTCTTGACTATGGTAACTCTCTCGTATAATGGCGGTTGCGTTGTATAGCGGTATGTGTTGTGTTCAATTAATTAATAAAAGGTTTTTCAAGTAACACTTCCTTTCTCTGGTATCCCATATACTCCAACAGGTTATGGGCCCAGGCATGAAAGATTGAGAGAACCTATTTTGCGAGTTTGATTCGATTAAGTCGCGGTGTAGCAAAGGTTGGAGCCCTACGTAGCCCGTGGTTCGAACAAGCAAACAAGAAGTTTAATGGCGGCAGTGGTTTGCGCGGCAATTCTATTTGTGTGAGATTGCGTGCATCTTAACAAAAATGTCGAGTTCGGAGAGTCATAAGACGATCGTTCTTAATGGTCGCAATTGGCAAGCGTGGCGTTTTCAAACAACAATAGTTCTTCGTTCAAAGAAGTTATTGGGAATCGTGACAGGCACTGAAGTGAGGCCTGCGGAAGCTGGTAAAACACAAGAATTATGGGATGAGAGAGAAAATAAAGCCCAAGAGGTGATCGTTACTAGAGTCGAGGAGACAGTGATGACGTATTTGATTTCGTGTTCCAGTAGTCGTGAAATGTGGCAGAAGTTATGTACCTTATATGAACCGGCAACGAGAGTCGGGGTGCATTTGTTGCAACAGAGATTTTTTAATATAAAGTATGAGGACCCAATAGCTGTGTTCATAACGAAGGTTGAGGAGTGTGTTAACCAGTTGGCATCAGCAGGAGAAAAGATATCAGAAAATATGATAACAACAAAGATACTTATGTCATTACCTGACAAATACAAACATTTTGCCTCAGCTTGGGAAAGTATTCCAGAAGAAAAACGGACATTGCAGGAGCTGACAGGCAGGTTGCTAGTTGAAGAGGAGCGCAGTGGCAATGGTGCCATTTCCAGTGCTAGTAGCAGCGGACAGCAAAATTCTGCATTGGTAGCCGGTGCACAGCATACTATAAAGTGCTTTGAGTGTGGTAAAATAGGCCATAAAAGGAGTGAGTGTAGAAATAGAAAGTGTAATAACTGTCACAAGGTGGGTCATTTAATGAAAGACTGTAAGTTTCAGAAAAATAAACCTATTGAGAAAAATATGAAAACCAATTCAAAAACTTCTTTTGTAACAAGAGAGATTCAAGGTAATTTATTAAATTCAAAGAATTTTGTGTTAGATTCAGGGGCAAGTGACCATATGTGTTATATTAAAGAGATGTATTCAGAGTTTTCTGAAATAAATACTAAAAGATTTGTTACAATTGGTAATGGTAATAATTTAGAAGTTTTAGGTATTGGAAAAGTTGATGTGTATGCCTATAATGATTCAGAGTATACTCTGTGTACTTTACATGATGTGTTGTATGTGCCTCAATTAAATGTGAATTTGTTTTCTCTCGGGTCAGCCATTAATAAAGGTCACAAGATGGTTTCAGATTCTAATGGATGTAAGTTTTATAAAAATGGTTCCGTAACTGGTGTAGCTGAGAAATATGATAAAATGTATGTGATGAAATTTAAATTTAGTGATGTAGCTTTGTTAACTTTGACAGATTGGCATAGTAAGATGGCACACCAAAATTATCAGTATGTAAAAGAGTTTTTAGATTTAAAAGGCATAAAATATGAAGGGCAGACTGATCAGTGTTTACCGTGTATCCAGGGAAAACAGCATAGGTTACCCTTTCATCAGAGTAGTAGTAGGTCAGTTGAACCAGGTGAACTCATACACATGGATCTATGCGGTCCAATGGAGGAAGTGTCAATAGGGGGCTCTTCATATTTTCTTTTATTGAAGGATGATTATAGTAGTTACAGATTTGTTTATTTTATCAAGAACAAGTACGAAATTAAAGAGAAAATTGTGGAATTTATAGAGCTGTTTGAAAATGAGTTTAGGCGTAAAATAAAAAGATTTAGGTCAGATAACGGAACAGAGTTTGTGAATAGAGTAGTAGAGAATTTATTTAAGACAAAAGGTATAGTACATGAGTTAACAGTTAGTTATACTCCTGAGCAAAATGGTAGAATTGAGCGTGAGATGCGTACTGTAGTTGAGTCTGCGAGAACAATGATTATTCAGTCTGGTTTAGGGAAAGAACTTTGGGCTGAAGCAGTGAATACAGCGGTGTTTACAATAAATAGGACAGGTAAAAGTAAGGTGAGTGGGAAGACACCGTATGAGTTGTTGTATAATAAGAGTTTTGATGTTACTTTATTGAGAGATTTTGGTTCTAAGGTATGTACACATGTACCTAAACAGCTTAGATTGAAGTGGGACTCTAAGAGTAAATTAGGAGTTTTTGTGGGTTATGGTGATCGTACAAAAGGATACAGAGTGTGGTATTCTAACACAAGAAGAGTAGAAACTCATAGGGATGTTGTATTTATCAAAAACACAAAAGAACTAGTAGAGAACAATATAAGTTCAAGCATTTTACTAACAGATGAAGATGTTATTGTACAAGAACCCCCTCTTGATATAGACAACAGGGAACAGAATCAAGAAGATAAACAAGTGGAGGAAGAAAATAAAGAGATTGAGATAGAAAAATGCAAAGAAGTTGAACAGCACGAAGACGGGCTAGGAAGTAATGTAGAAGATGAAAGATCAAGTGAAGTTGACATGATGGAAGAGTACTTAGAGGAAGAATTCTTAGATGCAGAAGAAGAGACATCTGAAGAAAATACAATTTCTAGAAGTAGAAGGAAAGTGAAGAAGCCTGTATGGACAAAAGATTACGAGATGGCATTGATAGCACAAGGAGAAGAACAATTAACTTATGAAGAAGCTGTTAGTGGAGAACATAAAGAAGAATGGCTAAAAGCAATAGAAGTAGAGTTAGAAGCACTAAACAAAAATAATACATGGAAAGAAGTTAGTTTACCAGAAGGCAAGAAATTAATTGATACTAAGTGGGTATTTAAAATCAAGAAAGAAGGAAATAAAGATCTTTATAAAGCTAGATTAGTAGTAAGAGGCTTTAAGCAAGAAGATAAGTTTGATCACTCGGAGATTTATGCTCCAGTAGCTAAACTACCTACACTGCGGATTTTATTAGCAATAGCTAGTGAATATAACATGGATATTCATCAGATGGATGTCAGAAGTGCATTTTTATATGGGAACATAGAGGAGGAGGTGTTTGTGGAGAAACCAAAAGGTATGAAGAAAGATGGCAAAGTATTGAAATTACAACGGTCTTTGTATGGATTAAAGAAATCTCCAAGATATTGGAATGACAAATTTAATCAATTTATGGTTCAGGAAGGGTTCCAAAGAAACCAGAGTGATTACTGTTTATATTATAAGAAGGATAAGAAGTTCTATATCTTACTTTATGTTGATGATTTGATTTTACTTTGTGAAGATGAACAAGAGATAAAAATATTTAAAGAAGCATTACAAGAAAAATTTGATATGAAAGACTTAGGGAGTAATAATTTAAAATATCTAGGAATAAATATAACTAAGAAGAATGATGTAATTGAGTTAAACCAAGAGCAGTATTTAACGAATTTATTGAAGAAGTATAATATGGAAGGATGTAAGCCTATAGCAACACCCATAGAACAAGGTTTAGTCTTAGAAAAAGAAGTGACTACAGATAAAGAATTGATAAAAAGGTGCAGACAGTTAATAGGAAGTCTCATGTATGCCATGTTAGGAACACGTCCAGATTTGTGTTATGCATTGAGTTATCTAAGTCGTTTTCAATGTTGTGCTAATGAGAGCTTATGGAAGGCATTAAAAAGAATTTTGAGATATATCAAGGGTACTATAGGATTAAAACTAATTTATAGAAAAAGAGTAGATGTGCCGTTAGAAGGGTATACAGATGCTGATTGGGCAGGAGATCAAGGGGATAGGAAATCTACATCAGGGTATATAATTAAAGTTTTTGGTAACATAGTGTCATGGTCTTCTAATAAACAGCAGTGTATATCATTGTCAAGTACAGAATCAGAATATGTAGCATTAGGAAAGGGAATCGCAGAGGGTTGCTGGATTAGGAATTTATTAGGAGAAATAGGAGTTGATTGTAAAAGTTTTATTATAAAAATTGATAATCAGTCTGCAATTCATGTTGCAAAAAAACCCAGAATATCATAAGCGCCTTAAACATATAGATATTAAGTATCATTTTGTGAGACAGAAAGTTGAGAATAAAATTGTATGTTTGGAGTATGTACCTTCAGGGGATCAGCTTGCTGATATATGTACTAAAGGATTATGTAAAGTTACCTTTGTTAAGTTGAGAGAAATGTTGTTCTCTTAGTATTATAAGTTTGGATTTTTTAATTATAGTAGTTTGTAATGTAGAGTCAGTATTGAAGTAATAGTTGCATTGAAGTAATAGTTGCATTGAAGTATTGTGATGAAAGTTAGTTTTATGATTGTGAGTGATGTTTACATTGAGGAAGGGTATTAGAGATTACAATGTAGCATCACTATTATGAGTTCTTAGTCTGTGGTCTTGACTATGGTAACTCTCTCGTATAATGGCGGTTGCGTTGTATAGCGGTATGTGTTGTGTTCAATTAATTAATAAAAGGTTTTTCAAGTAACACTTCCTTTCTCTGGTATCCCATATACTCCAACACTCTGCTTGCGAGATGTAGTTCACAGTTAGTTCTTCAGTGGTTGTATAGATGGTGCTGTAGTACTTTTTGTCACGTTCATATTTGCAACAACGTTAAAAAAATAAACACAATTCAATTGAATACGAGATTAAACAAACAATACCTATCTTCGATTTGAACTCCGGTGGACTTCGAGTCAATACATGTGGATCGGACTGTTCTCGGGACTGTAACTTCAATGTTTTGTTTCTTGACATTCAAAAGTGCCTCTTATGGCCACCGTTGATGCGGGATTGTGGACGGTGAGCAATGGGTAGCTCACCGTCCGTCCGTCCAGTGACGACAGGCCGTGTCGACGACGCGGTAGTATTCCACGCGCACCTCAAAGAGATATCAGCAAAGCAGAGGGGGGAAATTTCTGTTCTTGTACTATTACTTATTCTGTGGAAATAGTGGTAGGTTTGTTCGGCGATTTTCTCTGTTCTACCTCTAGGGACTAAATGCTCTAAGATACAGATACAGGTACACACGACAACACATCAACCTATACAAATCCAGTATAAGCGGAGCTCTAATCGTACGGTAAATCTCCGGTGTACGTTACGTAGTTAAGAGATCTGCATAAACTGGTTTTTTATAGGTTGATGTGTCCGTGTGTACAGTGCTACAAGGATATTTTGGAGCTTGAGTGCCATTGATGGCATATTGGGGGCATTTCTGAATTGACAAGAAAACTCTTCATCATAGCAGTTTCACGGTGTAATGAGACATTTCGGTATTAATTAACTCCAATATTAGCATCGCATTGTGAGATTTTTCATAAGGAAAAATGTCTATGGTATTGTTTTGTTTGCGCGCTGTCTTGTCTTCTGGTGTCTTGTCTGTCACATCATCAGTCAGTCAGTCAAGTCAGTTTAATTGACCGACAGTGTAGTGTAATTCCAATTCCATTACAATAGAGTGCCCTTTTATTCATTGCTAAACCAGCCGTATTTTATTTACTTTGTGCTAATGATGTGGTCCGTGTAATTTTGTTAATTGACTCGGAATGTTTTGATACTGTTATTTCATCTGTACTTTTTGAGTGACTACGAAGCTAAACAGGGTCAGCACGGATATTATGGCGATGAGACAGCCAATTCATTGAATAACTACTTGCATCGTGTATAGTTTTTGTAAAACAGTGATTCATTCTAGAGAGAAGCTCTCAACAATTATATTTTAACGTAAGTAACTAATATAGGTCGCTATTTGAAAACTTTCTGATTAGCGTAACAAATTGATGTCAATGACGAGTTTTTATAAGTTCAAAGTAAGACGGAATACTTTGTTATTCAGCATGCCGTTTGATATTTTCTTTTGTTAGTATTTTTGTCAAGACATTAATTTGTAGTGCTGAGTGCTTGTTGTGTTTTTAACTTATACTATTTATTTATCCATACACAACTCTATGGCGCTTATCAAGTACTTAACTGATTAGTTTTTGGTAAAACAAACATTGGGAATAATAGCGTTGGTTTCCTTTATTTTGTAACAATCAAGACAATGGGAAGATCTTCAAAGAAATATAGATGAATATCATCTTAGAAGTTAAGTACCTTAATACTTAGCTTAGATCACTGAAAGGTCAAAACACAAAAAAGTAAATATCTGTTTACTAGCAATCTTTCTATTTTTGATTTTCTATAGATGTTTATCATTGAAAAAGAAAACTATCTAAAGACAATCCAATTGGGCTTGACTTTAGTTTAATGCTGCAGGATTTGGGCTCTTCAAAGGGTCAAAGCTGGTAGGGCTTGAGTCCCCGATTATAACGCTACCACTCATAACACAAGGTAATGCATATTTCTCGAGAAATTTACAAAATAAGTTTCTAACCTTAAATCCGATAAAAGGGAAAACGGAACGTGAAAATGGGTGTTGACAACTCAAGCTGTCACAATATTATTGATTGTGGTGTCAAATATCGTGCAAAATCGTTAAAAAGAAACGAAAAAAAAAAAAAAAAGTGACATTTTGTGACTGTGTAACTGTCATTCGTTTCTGTCATTCATTCCGTTTCTCTTCAATTTTTTAAATTAACGTTTAGTTTTTTATTTTCTCTTATATCATCCTAGATAATTATTCTGAGATCATAAGACGCAACAAGAGCGAGCGAAGCGAGCTCAAAACTTGGGGGCACCCCGACTCGGATAGATTTAGGTTAGAAGGACCCGCCACCTCCTTCGTGGTTGTTTTTTTTTAAACCACCCAGAAGGTAGGGGACCCGCAGTTGACTACCCCGTCAACAGACTTGGGGGCAGCCCGACTCGGATAGATTTAGGTTAGAAGGAGGTGGCGGGGTGGGTTGGATATTCAAAACCAATCACTTATGCACTACTTTCTAGTTGGCCTAGTTTGGGTTTGTATTGCCTACTTTCTGTGTAATTTCTCCAATAAATTGAACAATTCTCTTAATGGCTATTAGTCATGAAACTAAAATTTATGTAGTGTCTTCAACAACATCCAGCTAATCTGGCATTGAGTTGTGAATTCTTACCTAGAATTCACAACTCAATGCCAGATTAGCTGGATTCCCTGCCTAGATTTCCTGCCTTGCAAAAATTTGCATATAAATTGTTTACATACACATGTTTTGTTAACACAACAATCACCCAACAAAAATTTTGGAACAGGTCAAATTGATGCATATTGAAACATGTGCAGAACCCTGCTTTTGGTCTTCTTAAAATTTGTCTTCAGTTACTTTTTAATTCTTTACTTGTGGGCTGGACTGAAAATAGTCAAGTTTAGTCTTACACAAAAATTGACCTAATTAATCATAATATGATGAATAAATATCAGTTACTGATAACTTTAGTATAGTAATATATTTAGTAATTAATTTAATTATATTATAATTAAATTAATTACTAAATATATACAACCTATAAATGTACACAAACTAATAATAAAAATATAATATACAAGTAAAAAATGGAAAATTACAGGGTTCATTAATTCAGTAACTTAAGTAAAAGTATTGTTCATATTGTAAACTATGTTGATACTACATAGCATGAAAAAGAATAACTGTTTTTTTAATTTAAAAATTATGTTACTGGCACATGTGTGACCTATCTATGTATATTTTTTGCTGTAATACGCCTATGGCATGAGCAATATTCTAAATATTGGCAAAGACAACATCTGTTTAACATATTTCAAACAACTGTGTTTAATTTGAGTGTTGAAATTGTTACCAATAGGTTTTGTCCTCATTGGTCTAAAACACAATTAAAAAAAGAACTTGAGTGTAAAGAACATTTTTGATGATCATTTCAAAATGGGGAAAACATATAGCTAAGTACTATGTAAAATCAAAGTAATAATTAATTAAAGGAACTTACCCAAATTATAATATTAGTGTATTGTCATTCATTCACTAAGCATCATTAAAAAATCTCAGAAGATGTCCAGTAACTGCGTGTTTTAAATTCCTAGAACAGTTTATTTAAGTGTTAAACTTTTTCCACAAGCTTATCTAGTAAACCTACACTTATCTTTTGTTTATCACAAGTGACTCATCTCAATGTTTGTGTTGTGGGTACTTACTTACAGAATGCCATCTTAATCTCGACAAGTTGTTAAAATTAAGGTGCTTAACATGTATCCATTTGTTGCATGTTTAAAATTCATTTCACTTCAAAAGAATAGAATATGATTGTATCATACACTTATAAAATATAGTCTCCTGATAGGGTGGGTAACTGGTTCAGTGAGCAGTTTATTGTTTTATCATGTAATTATTTCAATGATAAACAATCATTAAATTTATTGTAGATTCTATCTTCTTCATATAAATTCAAACAATAGCTCCGCATTGTCTTGTTTTCTTCTTTGATGCAGCTTAACAAAGTGCTCACGCTATGCTAAGGATATGCGCGCGTTGGAAACATATGTACATCTACAAAACGATTGTTCCATTGAATCGTTTTCAACGTAGCTGTGTGTCTCTTCGAATTATTCACTTAAATAACAAAAAGTGGACCCTATAATGTTTTCGATATCTTTGATACATTATCATTCATCACATTCGGAATGAAAGCGGGTAATACGGATGCGTCTGCGGTCTGCGTCGCACCCAGATCTCTTGGATAAATAGCTTATTGTAATATTGTGGCTCAAGTCTTTAGCTTTTATCTTATTTTCTAATTCAAATATTTAGGGATGATCACATGTACCTTTAACTGATTTCTGCACATATTAGGTCGGCATCTACGTAGTTAGCGATTACGTGAACTACCTATTTTATATTAAAATGCAAGTCTCGAGTATTAATAACGCCAACCTTATAATCGTAAACAGTGCATTCATTATCATCAACAAGGCTTGTTGTAAGCGTTCGCAAATTCGCACTCGTACGTACCTACCTTGGTACGGTATATCGCTCTACTTTCACGCCTTGCACCGTATGCCTGTATATTTATTTACCCATGCCCACACATTGGTGCGGATGACCTGTTTAACTCATACCATGATGGGCTCAATTGTTTTAGTCTTTAAACATCGCTGACTCGTGTTTTGACAATATTCGCGACGACCATAGAATGTTACTTACTCACGATTCTGTTAAATAAGCAATCCGCACCGTTTGACCTACTTGTAAACTTATTAGTAGATAAACATATTCATAATATGACCATATGACGCATTACTACTGCCAATCATAATCTACAACAATTATGTACTTAAATTAATAACGCTTATCGGTATTAGGCATGTTTTTGGTAGTAGAAAACGTATTTATTGCTTTATTGCAGTAATTCATTAATACATATATATTTTTTGCCGCAAAGCAGGGAAAAGCTATAAAATAAATAAACGAGTATTTGTATTGTTATATTATACTTTGGCTATCACTACAATTAATTAATATAGACAGTTTATTGTTCACACTAATTGTAAAATTTATCCTCTTTGATGTATGTTCTGTTTTTTATTGTAAAGATGCTGGCTAAAATACAGTCTTTTATTTGTTTTAAAATTTACAAAATAGTTTTCTAGAACAGATCATAAATATTTGACGAATCTAAGGAAATTATAAAATATATTTGCAAACTCAAAAAAAACCAGCACCAATATTTGCGGTACGTTTACGGAAAAGCCTTTACCTAATATGTCTGTACAGTATTACTTATTCAGCAAAAGTTCAGTTTTGAATATTGACAAACACAGTTTAAAACCTATTTATTACCTAGGCCTAATTAAAAGTTTCCTTTAATTTCGCTTAGTCCAGTCAGTTTTAGTTAAGTTATCCAGAGGCGATGATCCCACGTTGTATGAAGATTGGTGTCAAACTTATCGACTATCTAGGCTCCGACCGGATATTTTTGCTAATTCAATCTCACCTCCCACGTTGGTATGTATGTAACCTAGTGACGGTTGCGAGCTAAGCTGTTTCGTATCACATTTATTTATAAGTTTCAGACAAAATAATCAGCAGCGTATTTTACGCAACAGGTCAATTATTTAAATGAGCAAATTCCGTACGATCTGCGGTGATGACGATGTGTGATAGTGATGTCAGTTAAGCACGTAGACTTGGTACGCTCATGTGGTTTATCGTATATCGGTAGCGTTTAGCTTTTAGCTGGGATTTATATCTACTTTTGGTTACTTTGTGGTCTCAGTTTTGGCCTAAAGAACCGGGTCTGTGATTAAACAGATTTTATTAAGATGTGTTTAGAGACTAAAATAATCTAAATAATCAGATTATTTTAGTCTCTGGGTACATAATTGAACCAATGACAAGCTAGAAATTACATAGGTCAAAAAATTAATACTTAAAAAGTTATACCCAGAAAAGTTACCGATATCTGATAAGCCTACTACCTACTTTGTACACATCGCAGACTTGGTTTAGGAATGTGACTAGACTTACAATAATAAATTATAGCTGCAGTCCGATACTGGTCAACCGATTCATGACTTGCATTTCAATACGGTCAGTCAATGCACTTTCATTTCATTCATATTTAGAGCCATAACTACTAATTGGACAAGGAACTGCTAATTTTCTAGCCGTACCATTTTGGTGAAACTGGTAAAGCTGGTCGCCTACTCTCACTAGGCCCTCATATTTGCGGATTAAATAAGTTTTTATCGCGTCACCATATCGTTGTTGAACGTACCAATCATATTTTTTGGTCCAGGTTTCCCCTTCAGCAATTTAATGCCTGGTAGGATATCTTTTAGATATGTTAACTAGTAGTAGAGTACACTTTTGTTGCAGACAGTAGATTAATAATTTGCCTATCTTCAACACTGATAGTCGAGTCGCGTGACCATTTGAAATGCCAAGTTATAGGTGGTACAGTTTGAACTCAAGACCTCTGATTTTTCGCATTCATTTGCGAATTGTATAATTACCACTTAGGTACTTTTCTGTTGGAAATCATCGTGAGGAAATCAGTATGTCTGAGAGAAATTTCTCGATGGCATAAAAAGCCAAGTCAGTATAAAACTCTGCCACCAAGTTACGCATTTAACACACGTTATGGAAAGAAAAGTCCCAACTTCAGTCAGTACATGTAGTAGTGATAGGCTAGTGATGTGACCGTTGGACTGTCAAGTCATAGGTCGGTTCGGATCGGTTGACGGGCCTGTTGGTCTAGTGCTTAGTGGCCCTGACTGCTGAGCCGGAGGTCGTGGGTTCGATTCCCACCCAGATGAGCATGATTGTTTGTTCTGTGTCTGGGTGTGATTTATCTATAATATGTATGTATTTATAAATTATATAAGTATGTATATCAGTTGTCTGGTTACCATAACACAAGCTTTGCTTAGCTTGGGATCAGATAGCCGTGTGTGAGTTGTCCCAAGATATTTATTTATTTATATTTATTATAGGTATCGAGTTCGAGCTCAAGGCACGCTCCTCACATTTTTCAAATTCATGTGCGTATTTTGTAATTATCGCTTGCTTCGGTGAAGGAAAACATCGTGAAACCAGCATGCCTTAGACATATAGGTAATATCTCGACGGCATGTAAAGCTAGTCTAGTCTGCAGTTAGGTAGCCAAGTCTGAAACCAGGTTACACCATAACTTGGATGAACAATTGAACAGTGCTTTAATATAGGCATGTTGTCAACCACAATTATGTTGAAATAACTGTTTACTGAATCTAATACTTACTTGCTAATGAGTATAGTATTACAAAGCCACTATCTTGTAGTATAGATATATTGTGGTCAGCATAGGTACCTATCCCACAGTGAGAAGAGGATAAACCAAACGCATAATAAATACGATAAAATAAATGGGAAAATACAGCCTATTTTATTCCCATGTTTATGGGATTATAATTAAAATAAAATCTGCACTCCTTTAAGTATACATATAAAAGAAAATTCTAAGCACGTTCTTATCCTACTGATAATTTCCTTATTCTATTAATCATGCGCGACACTTCAGAACAGAGCAAGTTATGAGTGCAACGAATGTTTTTCTTGAGATAATTGTTTTACCAGACATGTCTGATTGCCCGAAGCTGTTGGTTATTTTTAAGACATTGCACACACGTAGTGAGCAAGCATTTGGACCACGTTTTGTAACATTAGCGTGATATTTCGAGGTGCATTGCATTTAAAAGAATGTTCGAGTGCACTGCAATTATAACTTCTCTATCATTTATTATAGCAACGATGCAGTCTGACTGGATTCCACATGCAACAACATTGTTTTCTGACTATTTTTAGACCGGCTCCACTCATGCAGTCCAAAGCTTTTCTTGTTTGTAGTAAATATAAATGCACTCAACATACATGGATAACTACTACATACCCAGCCACAATTCCACAAACCTACATTATAGAGATTGAATATGAATCATTGTTTTCAGTGTTCAATCACAATATAATAATTATTGTGTTGAATTATTCAATAAATGTACAATAGCAGGTCGATAATAAGTTAAAAAAAAACATACTGGAATTGTTTATTATTTTGCCTGAGGCTTCGTCGTAAGCAACCACTTGGTAAGCAAATATTAAGTATAATGATGTAGGAAAATCTTAAATGGACAAAAGTCACGTTAAAGCAGTCGAGCTGGCTCTTTTTACGGCATATTTAAATTTTCTCATATAAAACCTATTTGCTAGTTTAATAACACAACAGTAAAATAACCGGTTTTAATTAATATTCTATTTCTGTTGTTGTTAGTCAGTATAGGTGGCTGCACAAAATGTACACCGTCCGAGAGCTCTCTCAATGTCTCATCGGAGACGTATCGCAAGGTTTGGCAACTAACCAATGACGCAGGACAAGCAATACAGAGACTGGACGAACGATACTATGTATAATTGTGCACGAGTGTACGATATCTATGTAACACTCTTGCACTCAGCCTGTCGCATGTCGCGTCGGTGTTCGCGAGAGTGTACAGCCACCATAACAGCCTACGGGAACCGGAATATTACTACTATCTCTTCCCTATTTAAAACTAGTCCCAGTATTATATCTACATTTTATTGTAATGGATGAAAATGTCATTGCCTTCAATCGCTATTTATCTTCTTTAAATTATTATTTTTTAGTTCGAAATTTACGTAGATACACCTACATGAGTGTTATCAGCGATTCGTGTCCTGTCTCGTATTGTTGTACATATTGATGAGCTGACAGTATGTCGTCTCGTTGTCTGCAACGTCACCGTCCGCGTCCCCACGTCAATTTTAGTACTTACTCCGATTCTGTGTTTAAGCTCTTCACTTAATAAATTGAATTGCATGGAAAAATGTAAAAAAAAAACTGTATAATATGTTTTGAAATATGTAATGTCGTCATCATAGTACAAGAGTAAAACAGTGGAATGGACAAAAGATCATGTAAACTTTCATTCATGCTTCTTACCTCATAACTAGTTCTTGATATTTATTTAATTTACAAAACAATGTAATATAAGCTGTTTTTTTTAAGTATTTTTTTACATTGGTAACATAAAGGGTCCAATAAAAGCATCGTAACACCGCAGACATGGCGGGTATCCATCACGTAAGCGGAAGTTTGCTATGACATCTAAACACGATAAAATAAAACTATTTGATGGGTTTTTCTGGGGTCAACGATCACATGTAGTGTGGTTTGTTTTATCATGTAATTAAAAAAATAAGCAATCTACAGACATAGGACAAGTATCGTCTTTACAAATTATCGAGTTGCTGAGTTTCACCAGCTAATTTAATTGTACCAAAAAGACTGTTTATTTGTTTATACTAAGATTGCACTGAAATAAATACTTATTTTACTTTTGATTCATGACTAAAGTTAAAAGATGCATAATACACCGTCTTTATTTTCAGGTAAACACATCACAGTTCCGCAATAGTTTTAGAAAAAAATTGCAACGATATCGGATTTGAATGCCCATTGTGACGTAAACA
The DNA here is from genome assembly GCA_905475445.1 of Ochropleura plecta. Taxonomy (NCBI): domain Eukaryota; kingdom Metazoa; phylum Arthropoda; class Insecta; order Lepidoptera; family Noctuidae; genus Ochropleura; species Ochropleura plecta. The sequence goes on along the minus strand of FR997731.1, from coordinate 9,193,251 downwards.
CGCCAAAACAATAGTTTTGTTATGGAGATACGGCGTTATATTGCGTGAACTGAAGTCGAGATGTGGTCGGTGCTAAGCGTTCTGTTTGCGCTCGTAAGCATTAATTATGCCCTGCTGGAAGGCCCCAATGTTTGTACCAGACAAGAAGCGTGAGTATCGATTTTTTTGAATCTTTCCATTTTATGACAAATCCTTACTAATATTACAAAAGCGAAAGTAAGTAAGTTTGTTTGTTTGTTACGTCTTCACGCCTAAATGGCCAAACAGATTTTGATGAATTTTGGTACACAAATAGTTGGGACCCTGGAGACGGACATAGACTAAAAAAAGTCAGAAAAGGGGAGGAAGAGAACATAACAAAAAAAATTTAAACAATTTTCTTTCTGAAGTATTTGCCGTTTTGCTCTCGTGGAGTTCTGAAATTATTCCACGTAAACCTACTTACGAAATAAAAAGTATCCCAAGCGGGAGTCGAACACTTTTCCGCAATTTTGGAGCCGTGACAGAAACAATGATTGCTGTATGTTGCATGCTTGTTTGCATGCTGCTTTTGTTCATATTCGTACTAGGACCACTTTAAACTATAATTCACCATTTTCATAATTTTACTGTTTAATTAAGTGCCATTACATTTAAATAACTGGTACAATAAATGTTCGGAAACTTCGGTAACCATCCCAAACCCTCACCCAAGACATAATAAACCAGACTACCTAAACTCCTTTTTCACTTTCACTGCACACCGTCTTACATTTAAGAGTTAAGGTTTCTATGTATGAACATAGAGTTTCTTAGGATTTTTACCAAGACGCGGATTAAAATTTCACGGAGATCCATGACTTGTTTTTGGCGTGACATCTGGGAGACTGAAAAAACCTTTACTTGTTGTGGCTTTGACTACATGGAATAAAATCTTTCTTCTAAGAAAAAAAAACAATCAAAAATTCTCAAATCTTCCAATTTTGTGGTAATTGTAGCCCTTTTTTTGCACTATTTCTCTCATCCGATTAATTTGCAAGGATCGTACGATGGCACGATTCATTCTCGTCGTACGATGAAAACGTTATGTTCAATGAAACTGCCTGTGCTTGCGCAATGACTTATAAGCATCAATAAAGACACTGAAGAAATCTGTATCTTTGAACTATTTTTCTGTATCTTTCGTGCGACGAGAATGCATTGTGTCGTCGTAAGTTCGATAGCCAAGTAGGACGACGCCTGAGGAGTCTGAAAAACTGATTGTTTCTCAATATGAACGTACAAAAGGGTTTACAATTTTATCAATAGTTAAGAATGTGAGACACTCGATGGTATTTATTGAATTGATAAAGACGTTCTTATCATTTGCAAATTGCAATAAAATCAATAACTTATCACACAAGTAGAGGACTCAGAATTTGTTGCAAAATGCATGCAGCACATTAGAAACACCAACCACATTATTATGAAATCTTCACAAGTTATGAATGAAAACCGATGTTTGAGGAAGTTGTATCAATTTAGCACAGTAATAAATTCCAATTGGGTTGGTTTAGGTTCCTCACCTTCATAGGATATTATTAATAAGCCACTAGGTCACACAAATTGTTATACGCTAGCAACACAAGGGTGCTTAGTTGGACTTGACTATATTTTATGGGTAATGTTGGATGTGCAGCTATTAGCTTAGCGTGACTGCTGAGCACCGGATCCTAGGTTCGATTCGCGGGTCGGTCAAAATGTATTATTGTGTTTTTTCATTAAGAATTTCTCAGTAAAAACACGGAGTTCGGAAGTTGGCAGTATGATACCTCCGTGCCTCGGAATTTCTTCGCCTGATCTCTCTCCGGTCGTGTTGGATTGCCATCCTATCGGACTATGAGAGTGAGGAACAGAGAGTGCACCTGTGCCTGCGCACTCACTTTTTCACTATAATATCTCCCGCGCCGATGGCTAATCTCCGCTGAGATTGGCCGCTGTGACCTAAAACAGTCAGGAGGTCTATATTGCCTTATCTTTATTCATTAATACTTCTGATGATTCATGTTTCAGTTACTAGTACCTACGTCAGACAATATGAGCTAATGAACGTACGCCAGTTATTAGCATTGTTCAATAAACGAGATACGGAATATATGCTATATTTATAAAATATTAGACTAGCTTTACCCGGCTTTGCTGTCATAGAAGTTGGTTATTTTCTAACCCTGGCCATGATCTATCTGCACTGCATGCCAAATTTGATTCAAAGCTTTTAAGGCTTGACGGCTTAATTAACACTTAACTTACTTATTTTTTTTAATAATAATTTATGTACACACAGTAGACCAAGAGACCAGTAGAGTTAATAAATTTCTGCCATTATGAATAAGGATTTTTAAGGCAAGGGTGATTTCACGCAGAGAGAAAGAACATGGGTGGATTTTAGTCCGTAGAAGTATGGCACTACCCACCGCTTCGCCCAGAGCGGGGGAAGTTTTTTGATGATTCCCCATACGTAAAAAAGGGTGGTTTTACTAGATGTTTGTATGAATGATGATTTGAATGAGCATGAATGATTAAAAATCTTAGTGGGATACGAGATTCCAAACAGTTTTCTTTTTGATATTTATTTATTTAACTATTTATGTACACACAGTAAACCAGACAGGATAAAAAACATATAAAATTTGAGTACAAAGCTACTGCTTATTTCTTAAGAAATTTCTGCCAGAAGACCTGCGAAAGGAGGAGATTAATTAATTGAATGTAATTTGTACAGATTGTGATATTTGGCAAAATACTTAAATAAATAATAATGATAGGTATATTTCAAAATGTACGGATGAATGTATAAGGTAAATAATAAAAAAAATAACCCGATTTTATTACTTTATGGTATTTAGAAGTGGTTTTAATTATAAATTACGAAAACCCCGTGGATGTTTCGTAATTTATTTAAAACACAATTTTTTGCTATCTGAAAACTACCGGCAATTTGACTGACTTGTTTGATCAAAATACTAACAATACTAAATTAACCATAGTTTTTTTTAATTTTGAAAGTGTCATGCAATCAATGTGAGTAAGCTAAATTTCTGTGAAAAAAACCCAAAAAGAGAGAAAAAATAACAGAAACACTGAATAAAAATATGCCTCAAAAACTTATTATTTATTTCTTGTGCAAAGTTATGGTAGACGTCGTAATTGTTTAACCACTTTTGACATCAATGGAACTTAAGCTAAAACTTGTACTTTTTATAGCATCTAATTGTCAGGGAAACGAATATACCATATCGTCTGATGATGTGCAAGTGTAGCATTTAATAAACGTTAAACATTCCCCTGTTTAACACTTAGCATTGTAGCCGCAAGCCGCATAATATGAATGATAAAACATGAATATTACTCATGTTTACCGTTAAATAATGAAATTGTTGAATAAGGAAAACTTAAACTTTTGTTAATAAAAACATTTATAATTTACTTTAATGCTTTTTAATCACTGACATACTTACTTGACAAATTATATGTAAGATTTCTGGTAGCGCTATTCTTTCAACATGCAAGCAAACGCTGAATAATAAGAAAATCACATGAGTTTTATGGCGGAATTGCTGGTATGTCACGTACTAAGGTTTTCATACATGATGCACATAAGAAAAGAAATTAATTCCGTATTAGATACGTTCTTTGTTCTTTGTGACCGATATTGCAGTTAAGTTCTGTTTATTATTTACTTTCGAATGCTGGGGCGACTGATTGTCGCTGATCAGTGTCGTTACTCATCGGGTCAGTTAACTTTATCGAGTTTTCCGTCCCGCCCCCCGTTATGTCCATTTGTTGATGTGAACATAACAGTTCAATGTTACTATTATCGATATCCGCTGGTGCATGCGTTATCAATTGACAGTGAACCTTAAGACTGCAATGCTCTGTTTACCCTATATCTCTCACTTGAGTCATTCGTTAGGCAGGACAGTAGCTATTGATTAATGCAGATGATAAAGGCAGTAGAACAATGTCCTTAGCCACCTCTAGGTAAGTAGGTAACACATCTGCACCGGAAACAGTTCGCCAGTAATTATGTTGTGACACTTGTGAGAAATCATTACGTCACTTAATTAATTAACAATATTAATTATTTTATTCCAGATATACAACAACGATACGGGTTTCAGAGAAACAGCCATACCAAGTAAAGGAATACACATGGTGCTTCAATGTTCCACCTAAATGTTCGAAATACAAGATCAAGTTTCGGGAGGTGTTCAAGACTCAGACGCTGGTGAAATATAGGCCAGTGGAGGAGTGTTGTGCGGGGTACGCGCCTGATTCGCAAGGGGAGCAGTGTGTGCCGGTGTGTGTGGAGTCCTGCGTGCACGGCAAGTGTGTGGCGCCCAATACTTGCGCCTGTGCGCACGGTTACGGTGGCCCCGCCTGCGACATATGTAAGCTACGTTTTTATATAGAAACTTTCAATAGCGTAGCGAACTAGCGAGTTCCCCGTACTCGACTACGGTTATGAATAACGTTGTAAACAGGATGCTGTTAATGTGTTGTGGCTGTCACATATGCGAGTTCATTTGGACAGAAGAAACCGTTAATGACGAATACTAGAACTTCAGTTTTAATTAGGAACTAGCTATATTTTCTGAGTTTTTCATCAGTTGAAACATTATATTAAACTGATGGGTTCAAAGTAAACTGTGGTGTTTTAATTTGACGAAAGTAATATCTCAGTTTCTTCTACACATATATATTTTAAAAGTGCATGTGCAGTAGCAAAATTTATTGCTTCACAGATAGTGCAATCTCAGTAAGTAACGAAATTTGAACTGCGAAGCAAGTCTATAGATCGGAAACGTCCATATAACGTTATAAAGTTAATAATGTGTTTAGTTAGTTTTTATAGTCGGTTGAAGTTATACTGAAGAGTGTAATATTTACTCTGAAAAGTTATTCGAAAACCGGCGATATGCTCTACATAACTCATTTCAAAAACAATGCCTCGGTTTGTTAACGATGTAGGTATTTTAGGCGTGCTTAAACTGTACATTTGCTGCACATTGTCAGAAAAACATGGCTATTATAGTATTCAAAACAAAGATTGTATAATAGGGTGGAGCGAATTTTTTTTTTTCTGAATTTTAAGTTTCCTGGTTTCTCAAACAGTGATCTATCGTAATGGAAATGTTCATGCAAAATACCAGCTTTCTAACTTAATATCTTGAGGTGGCGCATTAGGTATGAAGGTAGACAAACAAGAGTAAGAAATAAAAAAATATTTCTGACAATAAAACTGTAAATTTTACTGAATTTATACTTAAAACAACTAGTACAATGAATAACTAAATTACATTACCATATAAATGACATGTTAATGTTCAGTGTCAAGTCAAGCCCCAGAGTCTTCTGTTTGACAGAAATACTGAGATATGGTGTCAAAAATAGGTGTTTCTAGTCTGGATTTTATTCTAGTACGAATGAAACCATCTCTAGTATCGGGTCCACAAACAGACGCCGAAGCCTCAGTTACAAGTTTGACACACCTTTCGATTGCTTGAGTGTGGCAAGGGTACTTCTCAATATCAAACAATTTACCTCCAGATGCAATTTTTATAGTAATTTCCAATGCACTGTATTTCATTCTTACAGGAGGTTCCATTCTTCTCTTTCGCCTATTCTATCAAATCATAATAGTTTGTTGCATCTGTGTTTAGCTCTGGTAACTGGAATTCACGCACTTTCTTGCCTTTGGACTCATTTCTTGCTTTTAAAACTTTCCGAAGAGCCAGCTCTTGTACTTGTTGATTATCATCTTGTTGCATAGCCAGCAATAGATTTTCTGGGTGCATGAAGAAAGCATTTCTTTGAATAGTATTTAAGACAACACTTTAAGTCATTTCGCAAATACATACTTCTTTTAACCAGTTTAAAAATATGAATCGGCCCAAATTTAGAAGAGGATTTTGACTTGATATCAAAACAAGTTAGTGCGGTAACTTTCATGATGAAAGTGGCCAGTTTTTTCAAATTATTTGTCGGTTTTGCTGTGCTAATATACAAGCGAAGAATCCTGTTAGCACAAGTTAACCATCGAGAATGGGCTAGTTTTCCTGGATTTTTGTAAGTTTGGTGGAACTGTACCAGTAGAAATAGCAGAACATATCTGATAAAGGTATTTATGATCGGTGCTCAACAAATCAATATCCAGATCCGGCAATTCGGTGGAGATGGGATTGAATGTTTCTATTTTTAAGTCAAGACACTTGTCAAGCTTGTTTTCTCAACCTGCCAGAAAAAGTATTGGGCCTGTAGTTGTACCGTCGAGACAAGAAAACAAATGCATGTAACAAGCACACAAACCATTGCAAAGGGCGCTCCAGATGTTTTTATAATAAAACAATGACTGTTTAATTACATCACAATACGTAGGTAACATATTATTACTGAATTTGACTGGATCACCAAATATAAGACACCGGAAAACTTTACGCGTTTTAGGCATTTTTTATGAAAATTTACTTAAAGTTGGCACTATTTCAAAACCATATTTTAAAGTTTTATAAGAAAATACTATATTTTGCGTTCGAGATCACACATAGACGAAGTTAAAAACAGTATATTTGTAAGCAAATCATGTAAGAATAACTCTTTTTTGAAGGTAGGCTTATAAGTAAAAATATTAGATTTTTTGAAACTATTATCTCAATGCGCCACCTGAAAATAAAGTCGTAGACCTTTGATTTTTTGCATGAATAATGTTTTTACATATGGTCACCAATTAATAATACAGGAGATTTGAAAAGAGCAAAAAAATTTTTTTTCATATGTTTCACTCCACCCTATTGTATAAGTCATCGATAGCTCACGGCCCCGCGACAGCAAAAGTATGAATCATTGTCCTCAAAATCTTGTAGAAAAAACTCAGCATCTAACTACTTATATACTTTAACGTTTATGACGCATTAAGCGGAAACGATTGCACTTAATGCGAGTACGCATTGTCTCCTGATATGTGTTTAGAAGATATTGGGGTAAACAATCGAGGCTTACGTTGGAAAATGTATAAATTTTCAATTCCATTATTGCCAGCCTATTCAAACACTGCGATTTGTAAAACACGCTTCGCAATTTTTCTTGAAGTCTCCAATTTCCTCTTTTTACAAGAAGTAATAAATCTTCTTCCTCTGGGAGCTCAGGAGCGTCATAGGATTGTCAGACTTGTACTGACTAAAGCTCATCCATGCTCCTCCTTTTGCCCTTTGTGCTCTGGGGGCGGTATTTCTTTTGAACCAAACGACAGCCATCCCGGAGCATATACCTGACATAACAATACAAACCTGACATTTTACTTGCAGCATGTCCCGACGGAAAATGGGGACGGAACTGCCAGAACGAGTGCAGTTGTATGAACGGCGGTACATGCGAACCTTTGACCGGCAAGTGCGCGTGCACTGCCGGGTGGCGCGGGGATGCCTGCGAGCGGGCTTGCGCGCCTCCCACCTACGGCGATAACTGCGACGAAATCTGCCAGTGCAAGAATAACGGGACCTGTGACCCTGCTACTGGAGCTTGTAACTGTCTGAAGGGATTCACTGGACCTTTGTAAGCATATGACATTGTTCATATCAAAATTGGGTGCTTTTATTGAGTGTTAGTCATTCCGCAACCTCTCTCGTAAAAGTTTTGCATGTATGAGGATCCTTGCCAGTAGTTGGTCAATTTCCATTTGACAAAGCACCAAGCATAAGAAATAACCTAGATTTTTTTGAACAAAGTACACTAATCGTTTTTTCTTTCAGTCTTTAATATCTATCATTTACTAATGTCCAATCCATTAGTCATGCCTGCAAAGCATTTGACTAACATTCAGTGACTGAATTTCAGTCCATATCGTATCCACTCTATTATGAAACACGATCCCAAACGTGTACAGTTCCCGCTACTAATTATTATCGTATTTCACACGCTTCGTATATTTAGATAACATACGGCTATGCATAGCAAACAATGCGTACGCATCGTATTTAGGAGCTTTCATATCTTGGTTTCAGATGTGAAGAAGTATGTCCGAAGGATGAGCCTTGCCCTGAGAGGTGTCGGTGCCAAAATGATGGAAAATGTACTGTTATTTCAACTTGTGAATGCCCATCAGGATGGACTGGGGAAGTTTGTGCTAACAAGTAAGTAAAAAGTTTTTATTCAATAGGTTTAAAATATATACATAACCCCTCCACTCCCCTCCTCTCCCACTCGCGATAAAATACCTATCTAAGAATTGGTGTGCATCATGAAACCTATACCCAACTGGTTCTTTAACTTATTTTAATTTTTTGTCGTTTTTTATGGTTCTAATCGCGCGTCTTAATTTTTAGGTGTCCAGCGGGAAGGTGGGGTCCTAAATGTGCGAAGACATGCGAATGTGCGAACGGAGCCGGATGTCATCATGTAACTGGCCGCTGTCAATGTGAAGCTGGATTTACTGGAGAAAAGGTAAGGGTTTTTCCATCAGGAATTTGTCAGGTGTAGCCACGTAGTCTGGATTTGTGCCCGGATGCTTATACTGAGCTCGCCCCTTATGGGACTTTTCATTTCGGTCCGTAGAATGACCCTTGGTCACAAAATTGTGTAGTTTTAGTAGGCTATCAATAAATACAAAGCGTACATTTTGTTGAGTTTGTCATAGATCAAGTGTGAATTTTAACATTTTGTTTCAGTGTCTTGAAATCTGCCCAGTGGGTACGTGGGGCGTGGATTGTTCACGCAAATGCATCTGCGAGCACAACAGTGAATGTTCGCCTAAGGATGGATCGTGTGCGTGCAAGTCGGGCTGGACGGGCGAGCAGTGCCAGAAGCGAGCCTGTCCGCCGAACAAGTGGAGCGCCAACTGTGACCGCGACTGCGAGTGTGATCCTAACACTACTGACATGTAAGGAAACCTTTTGCTACTTTTATAATGAAACTTTTCCTGCAGAGTTTTGCTAATTTTAATGAACTTTATACTTACATAGAAATAAGGTATATTTTGATTGACCGAGTTGAATAAAGTGTAAGGGATTCATCGAATAGCGCTCAACGCATTCGGACGTGCACATCAATGCATTATTAAAAATAAATAAATTAACGTGAGCAAAAATATTGGCCTAGTTTTATAGTGACTCAGAGTGTTTTTACGTAAAATAATGTACTGACTTGATAAAATTAATTCAAAGTGATAATCTAAAATATGGAAGGCTTTTTAGCCTTTAACCGCGAGCACAGCTCTCCGTCTACAACAACAAGACCACCTCAACAACCCAAGCAGACTCAAGATGAAGGCGTTGAAGCAGTCAGCACTCCGGAGATTCAGAACTGGTTGGGATCTATTGAGCAGTATTTGAATGAGGTCTGCGCTATTGCTTCGGATGGTAAACTGAATTCTGAACAGAAGCTAAGAATAAGCAATCTTTGCCGGAAAGTTGGCCACGGAGTTTCACAACTGGCTGTTCAATACCAGTCGCTAAAATCAAGAGCCATACAAACCCATACTGCTTTAAAAACCATGAACGAATCTCGAGACCTAGCGGACTGTCTTACAGAGTTGAACCGAACCATTCAAGAGTCATCTGCAAAAAAGGAAACCAGTACTACATCTTTTGCCGATATGGTGAAAAAGGGGTCCAACAATTTTGTCCGTCCTAACAAACTAAGCTCCGTTGCGATTTTCCCGTGTGACAACTCTAAGACCAGTGAGGAAACTAAGAACATGGTTCAAAACATGATCTGCCCCGGTGAATTGAAACTGAAAGTGCGAGGCGTACGCAAAATTGGAAAAGGAGGCCTTATAATCAGCACTGAGACTAAGGATGATCTAGAAAAACTGAAGCGTACAGTTCAAACCGCTCCATCAGTGCTGACCGTCGACGAACCCCGGAAGCGCAAACCTCGCATCGTAGTTATTGGCGTGCCCACATCAATGTCCGAAAATGAGGTTTTTAAGTGTCTCTTTGAACAAAATGTAGTTGACAAACTGCCTACAATGTCCCTCGAAGCATTCATGACCTCATTAAAATTAAGCCATAAATCGGGGAGGAAAGATGCAGAAAACTGCAATTACATAATAGAAGTTTCAGCCGCTATACGTAAAGCCCTCATCACCCAGGAACGGGTATTTATTAATTGGACATCCTGCCCGGTAAGAGACTTCACGCTAGTAACGAGATGTTACAACTGTCAGCAGTATGGTCACGCAGCCAAGACATGTAAGATCGCTACCTCTACGTGTGGACATTGTGGTGACGAAGGACACTTTATTAAGGACTGCTCAAAGAAAGCTGCTGAACCAAAATGTGCAACTTGTTTACACTTCAAGAAGCAAGCCAATCACAAAACGGGAGACGCGGCATGTCCGGCTAAAATAGCTGCCGAGTATCGCTATATTAACTCGATAGACTATGAAGGCTACTAAGAACGCCGATTTTAGTTTTTAGCTTATCGTAATTTGTAATTATTAATTGTATTTAGAATGTAATAGGTATTAATTAGGTTACGTAGAAAATCATGTATCTTTAAGTTGATGTATTACAATTATGTACAAAGACAGCAATTACTTTTTTGCGCAGCGTTGCATACCTAGAGCCATGTACGCCCAGACAATTTTTACTTTATGTCAGCAAATATTTAATAACACTCTGTTCCACTTTAGTTTTCCGCTATGTTAGTTTTAATTTTAGTATTTTACACTGTTTATTTATTTATAATTCGAATAAGATTTTTTTATGTACTGTCTAGCCTGAGACACAGGTTCAACCTAGTTCAGGCAACTGTGCAAACTGTGATCTATTTTAGATGTCAAGATAATTTTATTGTAAATTATGTCCTTTTATAAAAAATAAACAATTATTATTATATTATATTATTATTATTATTATTAAATTCTCATGCGTCGACAAATGAGAATTTTTTATGTTTTCTCTGCAAGTGATACGTACATTATTGTCCATGGTTAGGTATATTTCTGATAAGAACTGGAATGGAATTTCATACATCCTGTGTTTTTGAAGGAAATACGAAATTTATCCAGAATAGGCATGACGACAGTATAAAAAAATCGCTGATTCAGTGATGACAAGGGAGAAGTCATATTAAAAAAGAAGTAAACACAGGTTTAGTTTTATTTAATATTAAGATTTTCAATAAAATAAAACATTAAAATACTGCAATCGGCCATTTTGACTGAAACACCGATCACAGCGTATGACGTCACGGTTATGTGATTTATGACGTTGTTATAGAAACAATGTCATTTTTATTTAACTGTGACGTCATGCCGACGCCATGACACATGCAAGCTGTTTTCGGGCACTATTGAAAATTTATGAGAAAAATGGCTTCAAACTTTGTTAAACTTAAGTTTATTACCGAAATAAAGGCTTTTTTGTAAATAGTAAAAGTGTACCCACATTATGGAAGAGGATTTTAAAATCTTTCGTCACGCCTATTGTGCGAAGTGATAAGCCTAGTAAACATATGGTATTTTGTAGATCATTTGATTGGTTTGATGTTATGGAAATTTAATTTGTATCTAGCGAATATTTTATTATGAAAGTATCTAAAATATGATTACTGCCAACAATATTTTTGACATTCGTAAAAAAAAAACAATTAATTATTGATTCAGTTCCAAACTAGTTATCGCATGGTAGAAACGGTCAGTTTGTTCGAAACCTGAATGATGTCGATTTTCTAGGCTTCATAATTCTCTTTGTTTGCCAGGTGCGACCCCTGGACGGGCGCGTGCGAGTGCGCGGCGGGCTGGGCGGGCGAGTCGTGCGAGCGCCAGTGCCCGCTGCTCACGTACGGCAAGGGTTGCCGCTCTACGTGCCGCTGTGAGAATAGCGGACTGTGCTCCCCTGTTAATGGTAAGTAGTACTTTATTAGCCGAAATCGAAATCATCAACATCCACAGCGCGACTAAACCCATTGCTGTGTATAGGCCCCTCTTTACATGTGCTAAGCTTTTCGTTCCTTTGCCAGCCTCATCCACAATCAGGTATATCTAATATCAGCAATGTCGTTTCTTCATAGTTAACTTAAAAAACGCCTACTATAGTCAACTGCTGTCTAACACCTTTTAAAAGAAATGATAGTTACGTAATTTCGCTTTGCCTCTGAGGTAGAGGCCTAATGAAGCGAGATGTGATTTCATTTTAAGGTTTTAAATAGCATTATAATACTGTGTCTCAGGTTCGTGCCTATGCGCGCCGGGCTACCGCGGCCTGCGCTGCGAGGAGCCGTGTCCATACCCGTACTACGGCGACAACTGTTCCGACAAGTGCGACTGTTACAACAACTCCACCTGCTCACCCGAGACTGGGCTCTGCGAATGCAAACCTGGGCAAGTCATTCTTAATGTTATTGAACAAATAAAGAACGCAACAGCCCATCTGCTGTTAAGTATAGGTATATATACTGCCGTCAATCAATCAATCAATCAATCAATCAATCAATCAATCATTTATTTATTTGCAACAATGTGGGTTACATTAAAATACAGATGGACAAATAGGAGTGAGCCGTGCACATTCTGCCTGAAAATAGGCATGCAAATATTTTAAATTATAGGTATCTATTAAAAATTTACAAATTAAGTGTCACAGTTATTAAAATTTAAATTGAAAAATTACAAATTATACTTAAATTAATTTACAAAAATTACAAATTATACTTAAATTAATTAATATAGAAAAATGTCAAATTATACTTAAATTAGGTAATTAATATAGAAAAATGTCAAATTGAAAGTAAGATAGATTAAAATTAAAAATAATTAAAATAAGGGACATATGTTTAAAATAATATTAAATATATTGATTGTGCACATTGCTGATTAAAAAGTTTTGTCCAATAAAAAATCATTAATTGTATAATAACATTTTTCTATTAGGAAGGCCATTAATTTCCTTTTAAAGTTTATAATTGTGTCATTTTTTATTACATCTGGCAATTTGTTGTATATAATAGGACCCATGCAAATAACGCTTTTCCTCATTAACGCTGTATTACCGGACTCGATTAGTAATAAATTTTTGTATTGTTTTCTAACAGGTCGTTTTCTAGTTTCTGATAATGTAGGAAACAGGTTTATATTGGTCTTTACAAACAAGGCCATTTCCAGAATATATAATGACGGAAATGTAAGCACTTTTAGGGACTTAAACTTGGGTTCGCAACTGTCTGTGGACTTCAAACCACATATCGCTCTAATGCAACGTAGTTGCGCCTTGAATATGTGTTCCCTTGAGCTGCAATTGCCCCAGAAAATAATTCCAAATCTTAGTACTGATGAAACCAGGCCATGATAAGCTACTAATGTAGTTTGAATGTTTACTTTTTTGGACAACTTTGAAAGGACATATGCCGCTGTATTCATCCTTTTGCAAATTTCCTCAGCTTGTGGTATCCAATTTAATTGTCTGTCTATATAGATCCCTAAAAATTTTGCTACTTCAACTTGGTTAATTTTTTGCTTGTTATACTCTACAGATACCTCTTTTAAAATTGTGCGTTGATGGAAATGCATTATGTTAGTTTTTTGTAAATTTATCACCAAGTTGTTTTTGTCAAGCCAATTTACGATATCTTCTAAGGTCTTATTTATGTCCTCTTCATAGCAATCCGGATGTTTACATTCTACCAATGCAGTACTGTCATCGGCAAATAGTACCATTGGATTATCAACATGTCGTGGCAAATCATTGATATAAGTTAAGAAAAGGGGTGGCCCAAGGACGCTGCCTTGTGGTACACCATATTTTACTGTTCGTCCTTCGGATCGGTATTTTCTTTCAGTTTTCGTCTTAAGACAAATTCTAGTGATTTCCGTGTACTGTGTACGGTCGCTAAGGTATGATTTAATAAGTTGGAGTACATTTCCCCGTATTCCATAGGCGCTTAACTTGTTTAATAGAATGTTGTGATCGACGCAATCAAAAGCTTTTGACATATCTGTGAAGATTGCGCAAATAGGTACTTTGTTATCTACGTTTTTTATGATAATATTTAATAAATCGAAAATAGCTGTATTAATGCTTTTGTTTTTCCTAAAACCTTTTTGTTCATTGCACAAAATGTCAAATTTAGATAAAAAATTGTTAAGTGATTCGTAGATTAACTTCTCTACTACTTTGGATAATACTGGAATTAAGGCTACTGGTCTGTAATTAGCTATATCTTCTTTTTTATTTTTCTTATAAAGTGGTTTTACAATAACAGTTTTTAAGCTATTGGGGAACATTCCTGAGACAATACTGAGATTAATAATATGGCTAAGATGTACAGCTATATTGTTCGCTACAAATTTAACAGCTTTTGTTGCTATGCCGTCATACCCAACGCTGTTTTTGTTTTTCAAAGATTTTATTGATCTAATTACATCTTGGGGTGAAATTGGTGCCATAAACATTGAGTTTGGGTTTTTTGAAATTTTTGTAGTTTCAAATGACACTTGGGGTGACTGTTGTATCTGATCAATGAAGTAGTTATTAAAGACATTAGCAATTTTTTGAGGATCTGTAATGTTTGTATCATGCAAACCAATTTGGGAAATTGGGTCGTAAGTGTGTGTTTTGTTATGTATGACTTGCCAAGACGCTTTCGATTTATTATCTGAGCTTTGTATGAAATAGTTATTCTGTGATTTTTGAGTTAATTTGATAATTTTTCTAAATTTTTTTGAGTAGTCTTTAAATTTATTTTTATTTTCATTTGTTGGCCTAATTCTGTATCGCCATAAAAGGTGACGTTGCTTTTTACAGCACACACGTATTCCTCGAGAAACCCATTTAACGTTTTTGTACGGTTGTATATTAATAAATATAAGGGGAAAGCAAAGGTCATACAATAAACGGAAATCTTGTAAGAATATATCATATGCTACATTTGCATTCTCCGTATTGTATATTTCGGAAAACGAGATGCAGCTAAGATAATTATTAAATTTAACTAAGTTTTCTAACGATAAATCTCGTTTCTTGATTCGCCAAGATTTTAATCTAAATGTTTTTTTTACTTTAATTTGCAGAGTTTGTGCCGTGTGATCTGAAAGAGCCAAATCGATTACTTCACATTTACATGTTTGACGAGAATTGTGAGCAAAGTTATCAATACAGCTATTACTGCACAATCTAGTTGGTTGCCTCAGTTCCAGCTTAAGATTGCAGCCCAATAGAAAATATTCAAAGTCTAGGGACATTCTATTCTTTTTTAAGATATCAATGTTGAAGTCCCCGCATAGAACAACTCTTTTATTCGAGTTGATACAAGAAATTTTCGTTACAATTTCTAGTTTTTCATAGAATATATTTAGGTTACTAATTTTCGGTGGCCTGTATATACAAATAATGATATTTTTTTCCCGGACTAGTTCGATTCCGCAGCATTCGAAAGCGTTTGCCAAGGAATGTCGTGAGAACTCTGTTAATTCTTTATACTCCAGGCCTATTTTAACTAGAACGCAAGATCCTCCACGCTTCTTTGCTTGTCTGGCATAACACGCAGCTAATTTATAATTTGGAATATTAAGTAACTTTTCATAGCCCCGCATAATGAAATGTTCAGTAATGCAGACCACATCTATGTCATTTTGTTTCTTAGATAGTTCCTGGAGATGGAGTGTGAGTAAATCAACCTTATTTAAAAGACCAGCAATGTTTTGGTGTAAAATATTGATATTGTTATAGGCGAAAAAAACAATTTGGGTGGGATGACTTATTTGTCTCGTTAATATTACTAGTTGGGTTTTTTGATCGATTTACATTTGAATTAGTGTCGGTAAAAGTTTCATCTCGTAAAAGACTTAAGTTAGAAGTATTTACTGCCTCTAGGTATAGGATGAAGTCTTGCAGATCCGAGATAATCTGCATAAAGCCATTGTTATTCAGATGCCCATGTCGCTGGTTATAAGTATCCCATGTGTATGGAAGATTTAAGTTTGAGTCCAAAATAAATGCGTAATTGTATGTCTCAATATCCATATAAATCAAATTATTAAAAGTATCTACTCGGCTGTTAAACATAATATTGGTATTGACCATGTACTTAAATGTGGGCAGACATATAACAAAGTTAGTATGATTTAGTGTTATTAACATATCACGAATATAGGTTACTAGTTCTATATAATTATGGGTTTTCCTGAAATCATCCTCGCCAATTAAAATAATGCAATAATCTGCACGAGTAAAATTTTGAACTTTTTGATCGATATTATTTAACAAATATTTTATTCCACATTTAGGAGTACGGTAGTGACATATATTATAATTCTTTAAATGAGTTCCCTCGCTCATTGTATGTATTCTGTTTGATGTTTCACTGCTAAGAACACAAATGTTGCATTTTACAAGGGGGGGCGAAGTATGTGGTGCATTTGCGTTAATACTATTTGGTGAAGCGACGACGCCTTGAGAACTTCCAGAATCCATATGTGCTTGCTCTGTGCGTGGTGTAGTTTTCATACTTTCTTCTGTCTGCGTCTGTGTTGTCTTTGTACGAACAGGTGTATTCCTCTTCGTTGTTTGGGCTTTGGTTTTTAGGGGACTACACGCTATTACTTTGTACTTTTTATTTTTTTCTATTAAATCAGCATTAGTTTTCTTCAGATTGCTATTTTCTAATGATAATAATTCAATTTCCTTGTGTGCGCTTTGGAGTTGAGTTTTGAGCTCTTCTAACTCTTTCTTAAAGATGTTTATTTGGATGTTTATTTCGTCGTTTGAGAACTGCAGATAGATGAATATCCTCATGATCCAGTAATTGGCGACTGTGTAAGTCCAAGACTTTTAAACCTATACTTATGAATTATTGTACACAGAAGCTGTTGGTGAACCTTTTTATTAATAAATAAATAAATTTCACGGGCACACACTAAGATCGCCAAAGGGCATATCTTTCCTGGTTTAACTGCACTTTAGCTTAGACGAAGTTTTTTTTTTGGATTGAGCATCATCAATCTTTGCACTTATCCCGATTTACTTGAGGTCGGCGTAGGCGTAGTATGTGTTCTTTTAAATTACACGTTAGTAATAAAACGTACTGAAAAACGGCTGCGTTGGAATTTGTACATTATAATGTGTGACATTGAGTTTGTCTTCCTAAACTTCATAATTTTATCTAAATTTATTCAGCAAAGTTTCAATTTCCGAATTCCAATTTTCTATCGATTCAGAATTTATACCTACGTCCAATATAAAACTCCGTCAAGTTGAGTCAATTATATCTCATCATGAGTTCAATCCAATTGATATTATGTTGAAATATTAAATTTTATTTAATAATTTGCGCCGTCGTTACTTTATATAGTTAATCTTTTATAAACATAGCGTCATTCGGCACGTGCCTTTGTTTAGATAACGCGGTATATATACTTCTGTGTCACAAAATTGAAATAAACGATAACCCTAGAGCGCATTCATTTCATGCACTTTTATTCGCATGAAGTCTTTATCATTTGGGTTTTGCTTGCAAGGCGTGGTGCCCATTTACATTATGGCGATTACTGGGGGCATATCTCTAAGTACTTCATATAGATGTTTTTACTTTAATTTAACTTCAACCTGGGAGTGAACTAGCTTCAAATCTAGAAATATTAAAATAAAATTGCTTAAAAGAGTTGGTGGTCCGTTTTTCTTTATAAGTCACCCCATAGCTATTTTGTTTTTTTTTTGTAAAGTAAGTAGCCGACACAAACAAAGGAAGTATTGGGATATGGTAAGTTGTTCGGAAGTAAAGTTCGTATTTTCTGATCTTTGCTTCCAGATAACTCGACAATGTGAAACTTTAAACCGCCATATTGCAAAATATTTTTTGTTTGTTCTGATGTTTCAACTGTTATTTTTAAAAAAATGGCGTTGGGGGCACTATGCCCTTTGCTCTAAACAGTACGGAATCGCATTTTTCCATGCTCCTGTACTGAATGCTTTATTTTTGCAACCGCGTATATCGTCAATACATACGCGTAATATAGCATTCTTGCTTTGTAACAGACATGACAGAAAAGTATGGGAAAGTTCAAACTTTCCCATGCTTTTCTGTAGCAGTACGAAGTCAACTTCGTACTGCTAGATGAGGTTCAACCCTAACGAGCCGTATTTAGGGGTGATGCGCATGTTGTCCGTTATTTCTGGACGCGCTAAAGCAATTACGTATATTCTAAATTACAATTCTGTACATATATTATTTTTGAAGCTTTTGCGTATTTTTATAAATATGCGTTTTTTGTTACAGGTATGAAGGTCTGAAGTGCGATCGTCCATGCAACGGAAAAACGTTCGGATTGAACTGTCGGCAGCCATGTATTTGTGAAAATGATGCTCCCTGCAATCCCGTGAACGGTACAGTATAATAATTTTTCATATTTGATTTTATCATAAAAATACTTTTGTATTTTTTCGATACAAACCTTTTGAACGCCTCTGTCATATTATTATGTGACAGCCAGCGCGTGCTCTGGACGCCAACGACACAAATATGTGACAAAAATGAGGTAAAACAAGATGCTTGGCTTGTAAGGCACGCGCGTGCCTTTGTCGTCCAAAAGGTTAACATACTTTGAAAACAAAATGTAGTTTTACAGTTGAGTCTATTTTGCCTTTATTTTTTTTTTCGGGTGGGAAATCATCAAATAACTTCCCCCGCTCTGGGTGGAGCGGGGGGCGTGTCAGACTTTTACTGACTAAAACCCACCCATGTTCCTTCTTATGCCCTTTATGTTTAGGGGCCGCGGTCTTTCGAACAACCCGCAACCCCGGCAGGCGGAGGCCCTGGCAAGCCACTCTGCTTTGCTGACATCTCTTTGAGGCGCGCGTGAAACACGAACGTGCCGTCGACACGGCTTGTCGTCAATAGTCTATTTTGCCTTAATAGTATATTACTGCAGCGGCCAGCAAAAGAGGCACTGTTGGACGAACGTGTTTATGTGGGCCAGAAAAGAAAACTAAGAAGTACTTAGATCTTTATATGAAATGTATTATCAACGAACAATATTTTTCCACGCGCCAATTTGTTCATTTGTTTTTTTTTCCATAAATAACTTTCTTCTTGCAAGCCTGTTCGAAATTTTAAAAAAGCCATTGAAAACTTACCTCCTTGGTTTGCTATGTTTCGGAGTAAAAGATTATTTTCCTAGAAAAGTACGTTTGAGGGAAAGGATGAAACATAAATTGACTTTATGTCACTCTCGTATTCATGGAATGAATGAGTACTGTAACGTTAATTAAGTGCAACACGATTTAAATTACACGACATATATGAGTGCCCGTAGTATTTTATTTGGGCGCTAAAACAAGATTGATATTATATATTGACATACAACTTTTGCTCACCACTGCTCGCATGTATTTGTCCAGTCCAGCAATTGCGATTTATTTCGAAGAAGGTTGCCAATATAATGTTCAAATTTGCAAGCATATATTGTTTGGTACATTTGTTTTTTTTTGTGTAGATTAGGTGTGTTTTGTGCACTTTTGCCATATGCTATGCTAAACTTGTTGGTTTTCTTTAAATTGACGTGATGTTCCTCTCCCAGGCGAGTGCGTGTGCGGCGCGGGCTACACGGGCCCTCGCTGCTCGCGCCGCTGCCCGGCGGGCTACTTCGGTCACGGCTGCGCGCACCGCTGCAACTGCTCGGACTACGCGCGCGGCTGCCACCACGCCACCGGCCAGTGCATCTGCGAGAGCGCCTGGAGAGGTCAGTATCGACTCTTTTATTGATAGGCGTCATGTTTGACTACCTAAAGCCGGCAAAGGCTACGTACGACTTTGATTCCGACGTTTTTTGACGGCACGGTTGCCGCAGTGGCTAAGCGATCGACTGCTTCGCCGGGTTTCGCGGGTTCGATCCCCGCACTGAACAAATATTTGTATGACCTACAAGTACTTGTTTCGGGTCTGGCTGTTTGTGTATGTGAGTTTAAATGTCTGTAAACGCACCCACGATACCGGAGAAATTCCTAGTGTGGGGCAACATATATATATATATAAATATATGTATACGTTTCCTTAGTTTTGTTTAATACGTACTGCCACACTAATCAACAAATAGCATGCAGTTATGTCTGTGTGACGTCAGCTGTACACGCACGGGCTCGTCGTGGCCGCCCGAGCGTAGGTGTAGAGGTGTTTCGAAGATCCGACTGGCATTTTTTCTCCCCACTCCACGTTTACCACCATATTCGCTTGGCACAGTTCAGTTAGCGGTTTGTGGCCTATATGAAGCAACTTATCTCATAAATTAATCTTAGACAGGTTAGTAATGATACGGTTGAAAATAAAACAGGTAACTTGATTCTTGAGGCTACAACTGAAATTAATCCTCAATTCAAAACACTACACGCTTCGCTGTCGCAAAGTCGACGTTGTATATCAATCAGTACAACGATGAAGTTCTATGACAGTAATATCAATCCCATTTTCATGTCATGTCACTGACAACCAGTATTAATCTTGTAATCATTAAGGTTCAACTGTTACTGTTAATGTGGAGTTAATTGCACTGCCTGCTCAACAAAGCATGAGCTTTGTTTTTGTGTGAATGACTTCAATTAATACTAATTTCTGTTCATTGGCAAATAGGCTCATATTTAAACTCATTTATTTATCCTCTCACTGGAACGCCACAGATAACAATTATACCAGTGGTGCAAAATAATAATTATTAAATCATATTCGGCTGGTTTTAATTCATCCTGGTTTTCATAAATTTAAAGGATGTTTTTGATGCAGGTCTTGCTAGGACGGGTATGTATAATCCAGAACTAACTTACTTACTATAAACTTTATCACAGATTCATTTGGGGCCGCACTTCTCTACGACACTTTGTGTGAGAACAACAAAACAATTCTTACAGACAACGAAGATAAAATTATTACGAGTTGGAACGTTACCCGCACGGGACAAACGTTCCAAATGCTTCACTTTAAAAACGATGGAAATGACGTCACGGCTCCTGAATTTAATACTGACGAACATGAATACAATCGAGACTTCGATGGACTAGCAATGTTAAACGTAGTTATGTCTGAAGAAAATCAAATACCTTTTAAAAATTGTACGTCCTGGGATTTAAAAGAAAGCCGTGCAGATCCTAGCCGCGTCATTCCATTGGTCACACTTGCTCTCAGTAGATTAAACGTACCCAATGCCAAAGTTATAGTCGCAATAGTTAGTGAAATGAAACATCAAGATATTGCAGTGATTTGGGAATTATCTATCGATCAAGGACAGACTTACGTGAAACAGCTGTCTTCAGTAATGTTAAATGGACCTAGACTAAAAAAATAAACATAAGTTAATATATACCTGTTGTTTGTCTTATCTATAAGTATACAAATGAATGTGACGTTCTTCTTTTACGTAACGAGTATTAGTGGGAACCTCTCGAAATCGTAACGACCGTTTCGATAATTTATTCCGGAAGGTGAATAATACTTTTGTACTAATTTTTGGTATAATATAATGGATATAATAACATATTTTTACATTTATTGAAGCACCCACCAAAAGGGGCCTCCTCCTTTTGGTGGGTGCTTGTGTAATGTCTGGTTAGTGATAACGTAAACAATATTTATTCAATTACTTTCTGGTTTTTCTGTAAAATCTAGTAGATTCTGATTTAAACAAATATGACAACTCTACAAGGTTGGGTCGCTAGTTCGTAATAAATGAAACAAACAAAGTATTTGTGTTAAATAAATTGTAATTTATATTAGGTATGTGTTAATGAACTGTCACGGGTAACATTTAGTCACAGTCATTCTAGAGCTTGAAGTATTACAAATGCTTTTCAATCCTACTTCTTACTATTATCAGATTTTATTTAAAAGTAGTTCAAGCGCATATACAATTTGAACTAGTTAAACCCATCTAGGGTTGCGCAGTTTGGAAGCAGCTCCACAACACGTTTTTTGAGATCGTCAGTCCATCCAGCTGTCGGAAGTCCCACAACGGAGTGTCCACTCCAGGACTCTTTTACCCCACTGCCACTTTAGCTGCATGCTATGACGGACTATCAAGTTCTTTTCCTGATGATGATATCAGACGTAGTTGAACAATTGCCAGCTGTAATTTATATTTACTGACAGTTTATAATAATCAATTTGACTTATAGAGTTCCTCAACTAAAGAGTACTTAAAATATTTGGGCTCATTCATTACTTCGCTCAGTCCTTGCTCAAAATTGCTGAAACTTTCTCCAGTCGCTCCTTACTCGCTGCCGCTCCGTGTATACCGTGTATGGAGGTTTCGTGAGCGTGCTTGTCTTTGATCAGCAGTCTCAGACGAATACAGGGTCGTATATATGACGGAATGCGGAGGAAGTTAGTTTAAGTTTTTAACATTAAGTTTTAACATTTAGTATTAGGGACAGAAAATATAAGACTGATGCTTCACACGAAAAACCCTATGCTGTTTTCTATCCCAAGGGGTGTGTTAAAAAAATAAACATGAAGATGGTAACACTTTTGTGTTTCTTTAGGTGTGCGATGCGAGACTCAGTGCGCGGAGGGTCGCTACGGCGAGAACTGCTCGGAGAAGTGTCCGTGTGGCAACAACTCGTCGTGTGACGCTTCGAGCGGGCGATGCGTCTGTGCAGCCGGATGGACTGGGGCCGACTGCACTACGCCCTGCCCGCCCGGGACTTACGGCGCTGGATGCACACAGCTTTGTCCTGAATCGCCTGCCGGTAAATAAACCAATTAATAAATTTCTTAATAACGTGCACGACAAGGTTCATATTGCATTGGCACTGTAATGTAAGAACAACCATTTACCACAGATTATTACTTAAAATTCTACTTATACTAGGTACCTCTATCGTAGCTAGTGGAATAATTGTAGCACTGTCTTCTTTTGACGGCTTTCTTCCCGGTGTAGTTTTTTCCATCATCATTCCGCTAACGATGTACGATATTTTCACTGATGTACGTAGGTCTCTTCTGGTTATGTGTTTCTTGCATCTAGCTAGTTCCACTCACTTTCTCTAAGTCTTCGTTCCATATTGTGGGTGGCTTTCTATTAAAAAAAAATGCCATTGGTGTCTTTAAAATTATATTTCTGCCTGAGGATCACATATCTTTCGCATATGCTAGATGGCATGATAATGGAACATAAATATGAGCACATCAATAGTTTAATGTATGTAATACAAAAAAAATCTCACTCGAAATACAACTCTTTAAATAAGCACATCGATCCGATCATAACGAGTGTTTACAGACTTTTGAAATGGTCAAGTCGCATTACATAAGCAAACACTACCGAGAGTACACAAACTTTCTATGTGTATTTTCCACAGTGAAAGTTTGTAAACTCATTGGTAAATGTTTATACGTTTCGCAATTGGCTCGCCCCGATTACAAAGAACTTAACTGGCGAAATGTGCGTGACCTACACCTCTGCCTAGCCCTTCGGGGATTACGTGTTATATTTTTTGTAACAAGTTTATCGTTGCTAGGTAACACGACGTGTGATCCCGTAACCGGTATGTATACCTGCCCGAGCGGCTTCACGGGCGTGACGTGTGAGTACCCGTGCCCGCTTGGAACCTTCGGCGTCGGATGTGAGGAGAAGTGCAAGTGTATGCATGGCGCTGATTGTCATCATGTTACTGGTGAGTTCTTTTGCTGTTGTTTTTTATGTCTAAATGAGTAAAAGAAATAGTTTCAAGTGTGCAATTAGTTTCTTCTTTTTTGATAGCCAGATAATTATGTTGTTTGCGGAATATTTCCTTGGGGTGTAGACTAAGGAAGGAAGGGCCTAGCTTTTGCTAACTATGTTGGGGTTGGCTTCCAGTCGTACCGGATGGAGCTGAATACCAGTATCTTACTTAAAACGATTGCCTATCTGAGCTCCACAATCAAGTATTTTTACCAGAACTAGTATAACCTAGCCTATCGCCCCGTGCCCGCTTGCCGTTGAGTTTCGGGACACCCTGTATACGATACCCCGTGGTAAAACTTGTTGTCAGACATTCGGGACACTGACTCTCTGGAGGAGGATTCACCTGTGTTTTTGCACAATTGTGTCCTCTAAATGATAAATGATGATTATTTTGCAAGTAGGTTTTACAAACACGTTTACGTTTTTTTTAAACTAGATGAGGCCGGTGTTTCTTACCCGACTACTCTGAAAAGAAACAGTTGAAACAAACTCAGAGGTCATAGTCTCTTTTAAGGTCCAGACAAAAATCTTGGTCAACTTACAAGTGGACTATGCAGATTAGTGTCTGAAATAGTCTTTTTAAGAAAGCACTGTGGCACTCGCTCGTTGCCCTCCGAGCGAGGCCGAAGGTTTCAGGTGTTAATTGGGACAGGTGTACAAATAATAGCCACTACAGATTTTTGATATCTTCAATTCCCAAGGGAGGACCCTTTAACAATGAAATAGCAAAAATGAAACACTATACAAATACAAATTACAAAATAATTTAACAGATACCTTTTAACAGGGGTGAAATTACACAATAGGTTAGGTGAAATATCACAAACTGAACTGCACAATAACTGATTCACAAACTGATTTTAGGATATTTAAAAATAGATACAGCTTATTAAAAAAACACAATAAACTAGCACGAGTGGCTGCTAGAAGTGATCCAAAAACGTAATGAGCCAAAAAATTACGGTTGAAGATGAAATGACAAAATGAAATTCGAATATTTAAAAAATTAAAAATCAATGTTGATCCAAAAGGAAAGAGGTAGAGACAACAGAGAGGGTATATTACCCACTCTGTTACAGCACCACACAGATTGAGTGAACCTGTCCAGTCAGTGCAAGCATTTGTCATTGTCATTAAATAATAAAATAAATAATAATAATAAATATCTTGGGACAACTCACACACGGTCATCTGATCCCAAGCTAAGCAGAGCTTGTGTTATGGTAACCAGACAACTGATATACATACTTATATAATTTATAAATACATACATATTATAGATAAATCACACCCAGACACAGAACAAACAATCATGCTCATCACACAAAGTTTGTCCTGGGTGGGAATCGAATCCACGACCTCCGGCTTAGCAGTCAGGGCCACTAACCACTAGACCAACAGGCCCGTCAATTCATTCAGTCATTTATCGTGTAGCTCGACTCATAACCCAAGGACTCGATTCAACGACACGACGAACAATACCAAAAGAAGGACATTTGTATAGGTCGCCTATGGTACTCAAACTGCCAGACAATCGTCAAAACAAACAAAGTAAATAAAAGTAATGGTCCGCATGGTCCTCACATAATGCGTGTCTTGCGTGCTTTTGTTAGTGTCTGTTCAGACTGGCTGCCGTGAAAAATGTAATAAGTTATAATTATGATATCCATAGGCGAGTGTCAATGCCAGCCCGGTTGGCGAGGTCCCCGCTGTGAGACGGCGTGCAGCGCGGGCTGGTGGGGCGCGGCGTGCTCGCAGCCGTGCCGCTGTGCGCCGCACGCCGCCTGCCGCCCCAACGACGGCTACTGCCGCTGTCCGCCCGGGTACACCGGACACTACTGCACGCAGTGTACGTATACGTGACAGGGGCCCGGTAGAACATCACGCGGGCTGGTGGGGCGCGGCGTGCTCGCAGCCGTGCCGCTGTGCGCCGCACGCCGCCTGCCGCCCCAACGACGGCTACTGCCGCTGTCCGCCCGGGTACACCGGACACTACTGCACGCAGTGTACGTATACGTGACAGGGGCCCGGTAGAACATCACGCGGGCTGGTGGGGCGCGGCGTGCTCGCAGCCGTGCCGCTGTGCGCCGCACGCCGCCTGCCGCCCCAACGACGGCTACTGCCGCTGTCCGCCCGGGTACACCGGACACTACTGCACGCAGTGTACGTATACGTGACAGGGGCCCGGTAGAACATCACGCGGGCTGGTGGGGCGCGGCGTGCTCGCAGCCGTGCCGCTGTGCGCCGCACGCCGCCTGCCGCCCCAACGACGGCTACTGCCGCTGTCCGCCCGGGTACACCGGACACTACTGCACGCAGTGTACGTATACGTGACAGGGGCCCGGTAGAACATCACGCGGGCTGGTGGGGCGCGGCGTGCTCGCAGCCGTGCCGCTGTGCGCCGCACGCCGCCTGCCGCCCCAACGACGGCTACTGCCGCTGTCCGCCCGGGTACACCGGACACTACTGCACGCAGTGTACGTATACGTGGCAGGGGCCCGGTAGAACATCACGCCGTAATGCCGGCTAGATGCGATGGCGTGACCGGTGGCGTAATATCGGTGCTGAGCAAATTTGTTTGCCTACATTTGCCTTATCTTCTAGTTAATTGGACGACGTTATGAAACAACGACGTAAGCTACAAAATCGTTCGTTATCGTTTGAATTTAGAAAGGAGACCTAGAACCCTTTATTTTTAACATTTGAAACGGAATACGTTCCAAATGCTAAAAATAATGGGGTTGAAGTTCAAACCTAACCGGCCGAACAGAATAGAAAAAGCATCATCGGAATTTTACAGAGAACTCAAATTTTACTTTTATATAAAAAATAAAATGTTTATTTTTTCTCAATAGTTTGTCCTGAGGGTTACTTCGGCGACCACTGCATGGAATCTTGTAACTGTTCGCTGGAAGGCAACTGGGTGTGCGACCCGGTCGCTGGATGCATCTGTCATCGCGGCTTCATTGGGGACCACTGCGATACACACGCCAGTGACGCTATAGTTACGGGTATTGATACGCGTAAGTTTAATGTACCTTGGGTTTGAGGCAGTTCGCTCATTCGTTTCGTTCGTTCGTTTCTAGTTAGGGAGTGATCTGTTAAATGATAAAATGGATGTATAGATTTTGGAGTAATGTGAAAGAAAAAGGAGTAATAACATCGTGACCGCTGTCAGGAGAGATTGGAAAAAACAATCGTGTTGCGCTGATCTGATATTACTACGAGACTATGACTACGACTACGATTATGACTACGGGTCGGCGGACTAGAGCAGGAAGACGATGATGATAGTCTGTCAGATGACTTTGTAATAAATATTTAATAATTTGTGTAAATGGTCCTATTGATTATGTAATCGTTTAGTTGCTTCAGACTGTAAATGAGATAGTACAGAGCAAAAAGATCTATTTCTAAGGCCTTATTGACGATCCAATAAGGAAAGTACACTGTTCAGAAACCCTAACATTATGAAGAGAAGTGGGTTATAAGGGCAAGCCAGCTTGTAGGCTTGAATGGAAAGTACCGTCACTAACCGCAACCTTCTTTTCCACAAAGGCAGTTTTATAAAACGCTTGTATATTTTCAGGAGAGACATCAAACTCCGGTCTGACGGTGGTGATGGTGGTATTGGCGTTCATTTGCGCCGCCACTGCGATCCTGGTGCTGCTGTACTATCGCAAACGAGTGCGCAACCTCAAACGAGAGATAGCGCATGTGCATTATACTGCTGACCCGAACTCACAGCCTGGTAAGATTTATTTTGTTTGAATGAGTTCCCTGTTATTTAAGAGATCATCGGAGCGGGTGAAATCACCAAATGATTCCACCCGCTCCGGTCAGAGCGGGTGGGTTTTCATCAGACTTGTACTGACTAAAACTAAATGATCCTTCTTTGGCCCTTTATGTTCCGGGGCCGCGATATCTCTTTTGTAAGTACGCTATGATCCTTGCAAGTTACAAGAGCATAACGTGATTGTTATTTTGAAAAGATTTAAATCAATAAATGCTGTTCGTGAATTTACCAACCAATTTTACCCAACCCTTTAAATAACTTGTTTGATCTGAACAATCCAACCTCGTGTAAAAAGAAACCTTCCAATCTATGTTTAATTTCTTGTAAACAGAACAACAGCACTTCGACAACCCAGTGTACTCGTACCAAGGCTCGACCCGTAGCGATGACTCAACCACCTTGCTCAACAACGGAACACACATACTCAACAACTTAGGGCCGGGAAGTAAACTGAACAACACTACGATGGAGAAACTCAGGATGAAGGCTACAAGTTCTTCTGATAGTAAGTAAAAATAGAACTAACCAATTATATTATTACTAGCTTTTGCCCGCGGCTTCGCTCGCGTTAAATTCGGGGTAACACAGTTCCCCTTGCGCCTTATTGATTTGTAATAGCAACGCTAAGTTTTCCCTTTTCTTCCCTCTTTCTCCCTCACATCCCACTTTTTCCTAAAAAAAAATAGCCTATGTCCTTCTCCTGGTTCCCAACTATCTCTGTACCAAAATTCATCAAAATCGGTGTAGCCATTGAAGCGTGAAGAGGTAACAAACAAACAAACAAACAAACAAACAAACAAACTCACTTTCGCTTTTATAATATTAGTAAGGATTATCTAATGCTAGGGCTATATTGACGGTATTCGACAAATACATGATGACAAGGAACATGTCATAATGTTAATTTCCTTAAACTGTTCTCATAAAGAATCGCGCCTACGTAGATTATGCTCTGATGGCTCTTTTCTGTAGAATAAAATATATAGACTCGTTATCTGCCGCCCGTCCCCGTAGTAAAATATTGTATGACATAACACTATGAAAACAGACTTGCAGTCTTCATCAGTACTTTGACGGACTTTTCTAACTGCAAATGCTTATTGAACTCGGTCGTCTTGCAAGGTAAATGAAATGAAAATCCCATTGTAGTCTTGGGTCGAATCTCAAGAAAATAGCTTTATCGTCAAAGACAGGCTTAAATGTTTATAAACTAATGTCAATAATATTACTAGTGGAAAAAAGAAAGAAAAAGTGTTCAAGGAAGCTATTAGTGTGTATAAATGTTAGCAATTAACATTTACACACATGTCTAGATTGCTATTTCGCAAGACCTTCAAAAAAGATGCAATAAATAAAAAAGACTTTGATTGCATACTTAATCAAAGTCTTTTTTTTTATTGCATCTTTGGATGGATGGAGCCATCATCAAAATATTTTAGTTTGAGGCCAAAGACCTGACTGTTGCAAATATTAATGATAAACAACAACTGTGTCTACTTAACTAGCAAAAGAACAAAAGACATTACATATTTATGATATTAAAATTCTCTTTATTTGGTAACGTAATAAGTTGTAGCTCAGTCATGAATGCATGTGATGCTAATTTATGACATTATAATTTCAAGGCTACGATCCGTTGTCATCTCTGAAGAACAAAGACGCAGATGCGAACAATCCTAACTTGTACCAACAATTTGAAGATGACAATAAATTGGACCACGTGTACGATGAGATCAAGCATAAGGAGGGATATGGTAAATATAACATTATGTGATATCACAATATTTAGACAGTCAATAATGTTCTGGAATAATTTGAAACTGGTTACTTATTTTTTAGAAATGCAGTATGATAAGCTAAACTACACCCCGCCGGCTAACAAATGGAAGCCGCACTACCAGCGCATGCCCAACGGTCCGGCCGGCGCCAGCAGCGCGGCCGCGCCTCCCATCCCGCCGCTGCCCAAGCACAGCGTGCCGCCCGAGCGCCCGGCCGAGCGCCCGGCCGACCTGGGAGACGCACCTGAACCACCTAAACGAGAAGAATTTCCCTCAGCCCCGCTAACGCTGACGCCGAGTGACGAAGAAAATGATACGACGCTACCCTGACAAAAACTGTGGGTGAAGTTCGTAGATAACTAATAATCACTATAGCAATAAAGTACTTCCAATCGTAAATCGTACCCGTTCATTGTACGAATTCATGTTTTTACTACGACAAAATCAAAATTTATTTTAAGAAAATTTTATGTCACTAAAAATATTTTGATAAAGATCTTTTATTGATCCGTAGTTGTGTTAGATGTGGACATGATCGGTAAGTGATGTTTTGGGGTGATCTCGTTTACTCTTTTATGCGAATCCTAGATGATAGTTAAATATATTAATTATTTACGTTAGAATGTCAAATTATGATGAATTTGTTCGGATTTCGATACCCATCAAGTCCGTAGAGCTTCGCATTCTAATATAATTTATACCTTTAAATGATATTTTCTTTTGTAAACAACACAGAACACGGAAACGCACCGGCAGTGACTAGAGACTTTTGCGAGCAATCCTTATGTCGTAATTGGGCGCAACGAACACAAGTTTGTTGTGACACGGTGTTGTTTGATTTGTTACAGGCCGACAGTTCTATAAGGTACGCGTGATACACGCTTGGTTTGTGTGAAACATGTCGACAGTGCTGTCTCTAGCGCCGCCCGCCGAGATGTTTCCGTGCTATGTGGTTATAATTGAAATAAGCAAAAATACTTCTGCTCCCTGTCTGTGTATAATATTAAATTGTTCCCATCCGCGGGTTGTGACTTTTGTACTGGTTGGTGACGAGAGCAAGTAACCATAAAGTAAAATTTATACAAAAATGAAAAATGGGCGGGTTCATCTCATTCTTTGACCTACATTTCGCATGGATTCTCTGCTACTTTTTATCCTTTAAAAATCCCACCGCGCTCTAAAATCATATCATTAATGTCTACTTTTATCATGTTGACTGACTTATTGTATATTAAAATGGAGTCACTTCACCGCGGTACGACAACTTTTATCTCACGGTGTATGACGTATAATAATCATAGTTGTATAGCAATATGTTAAACAGTATTTAGTTTTAATTAATTAAGAACAATTTAATTGTAATTGTGTCGTGATGAGGCGGCGAAGCGTGGGACGTGTGCGTGATGGGGTGAACATGAATGTTTTTATATTAAATGCCATATAATGATGTAAACGTAAAGTTGACGGTCGTAAGTTTATTTTTGTAATATAATTATGGTTGTATTAGACGTGTTCAAATTAAAAATAATAGAATACGTAAGTATATTAGTTCAAGAATAAAGTTCGATCTATTTACATATGATAAGGAGTTCACACAGCATTAGGGCCTATGCTTATGTCGCTATTTATAAATTATATTAATATTTAAACGGCTGAAGCTTTAGCTGAGCTAAGGCATTTAATTTAGAAAGTGTTTAGATGTTATTGAAATCTTACATTTTGTTCGTATTTTTGATTAAAGTAAGTTAAACAGTGTCTAGCAACCTTTATAATATTTACCGAATTGCATTATAAATGATTCAGTGAAATATAGCGCTTCAAATAACAACAATTTTGCAGCGAGTTCATTTTATGAATGTGATAATTTTATGTATAATTAAAACAGTAATTTCCAACAGCATGAGTTAATTCTATTGTTTTGTACTAGTACTTTAAACACATAAATTGTTTTGAACTCCATAGACGGAAGGAGAGTTTAAAACTTACTGCATACAAATGCACTTGTTATATCGGCAGAAAGCCGTAAACTGTATAATAGATAGCGTAAATTATAAAAAAAAGTGTAGCTTCTGGTCTAGGGTTTTTAGAACAACGACCTTGTTCTCAGTTTTGAACGCTCACATCACATGTTAATATTATTTCTCTTACAGTATTTAAAGCCTTATGTTGCCAGTTAGTAATTAAGCATATTTCAGTGTTCTTGTTAATTTAATGTCGCATGTGGAAAATACTCAAATACATAACATTCCACTTCTTTACATTTATCCGCTTTACAAATGTAATATTTATTTACAATCGTTTACATTTTGTTTTTATATTTCATAATTTTACTATTTTGAAGTGCTTATTTTATTTACCTTGTATTTTTTTTGTTTACATATTTTAAATCGCAACTATCATTTACTTTAATATTTTATAAAACGATATTATTTTTATAATATGGCAAAATGTATATTTAGACGAATGATTTTCGACTATTAAAAAGTGATCATTAGAAAATATTGAATTTAACAGAATTCAGGAATGTGTGTTAAAATGTCAACCTTGCTATACTTTGATATTTAAGGAAAAAATATTGCTTTAAAAATAGTTGGGAAAGGATATGAATAATTGTTATCTTATAACGCATAGAATCTGAAAATATTGCTCAAGAAGTGCCAAATTCTTGTATTTCTCGAATTTGGTGACAATAACTCTTATGCGCAGCTGGCAATAAATATCTTATTGTTTAAATTGTGGTATCTTGTATGACTAAAGATTTTTGTATTAGCTAGGTGTAGCACATTCATTATTTAAACTGATGACAAAATATACTCCATCATTTAATCCATAGTGCTGCTACGTGTACTGCCATTGAACTGTCATTTAAATATCACAATTATTATTAGAAACTATGTATATCGCTACGGAAATTTACCTTTTCTCATTAATTTTGCCACGGCGTGCTATGGTCGCAGCGCAGCTGTTATAATAAATAAAACACACAGCGAATATGTGATTTTTTATAATTTAAATATTTTTTGTCTTTCCACTTCTAACCCTCTAACAGTAGAAGCACGCGTGTAATCATAAGAATTAAAAATACAAAATGTCAGTGTGTATCTCAAAATGAAATATCTGACAATAATTATTTATGTAGCTTTTTCAGTAACTAGATAGACTAATATATTAATTGTCATGATCAGTAAGATTGATAAATCAAAAAATGTGGAGCACTTTATAGAGGTATTTACGGAGTTAAGAATTACGTTTGTGATATAATGTATTAAGCTACTCAACAATAAACGAACTTTCATTATTAGTATGTAATCTTATTTCATCAACCTCGTGTCCACTTTGACTTACTTTAAACAATAAAATTGGTTTATAACAGTGTGACGTTAAATATTAGCACAAATGTTTCAACGTAACAATAGCGCGTGTCTTTCTTGATTGAACAAATAGACGTAAACCAATTGTACAGAAAATAAAAAGGCCGGCCATTCCGAACTCGACGAGTATGTCTGCGTGTCCGAAAAAAGACGGTGGTGATACGTTAGATACTCCAAGTAATAAAATCAGTGCATCATGAAAATATCAGTGATTTTAACAACTATCCTGGTCGCGCAGGTGCGTCGCTAATTAAGTTCTTTAATGAAACACCCGGTTCCGTAAATTGTTGAAGTGAGTATTAAAATATTTTTTTTTTATTAATTACAGGTGTCGGCCTCATTTTTCGATGTATTTCAAGGCGCGGTACTAACAGTCCAGAATAGTTTTGGAAAACTTTTAAGTGACGTAGTAACTGATGTCAAGGAAACTGTAGATTGCACTATACTGGCGATGGAACACGCTCTATCTTTAAGCCACGACGCAACTACGCGTTATTACCATAAATGTGGAAGTGAAACTAATAAAACTGATTCAGTCAGTGACGCTCGGCAAGATGTAAGTCTGCCAAAAGTGGAAGTTACACTTAATTTACCGAATAATGAGGAATACCTACAAAAGGTGATACCTGCCGAAATAGATGCAAGAATTAATGAAACACTTTCCAAGGTTCTTGGCAATGTTAAACCTCATGATAATGTACAAAGTATTGAAAATGTGTTGGCCAAGGAATCCCAAGAATTAGCTGATGTTAGTGTTTTTGTTAAAAAGGAAATGGAGAAGCTATCAAATGAGGTTACTATGGATTTAAAGAACATGGAGAAGCAAAGGGATTCAGAAGCTTCTGTAGATACCATTTTACAGGAAATAAAAGTTTTAGAAAAAAGGGAACAAATCTCAAAAAATACTACAGAAGCTAATGAGATTCATCAAGTAATTGATCAAGTTTTAGGCAAATTACATACAATTGAAGCAACCGAAGCTACGGAGAACTTTAAACTTGAAGAAATCTTGAAAGATTTGAAAAGTAATTCAAATAACAGTTTAGTAGGCTTAATGCACCAATTTGAAGAATGGAAAGAAGAAGAGGCTAGACATTTAAATGATATAAAGAGTAAAATTCAGGAGCACGAGAAATTAACCGATCATCCTGGGTCATATAATAGCCACGAACCTAATCACACGCAACCCGTTATATATAACACGGACAAAGACATAAATAAAGATGATGTCGAGACTAATGAAAATTCTCAAAATATATTTAACTTTAACAACACTCATTTCAAAGAAACGGTTGACCACAATACGAGCACAAGAACGACTGGGGGTGGTAACGATAAATCTTTATTGGTTACAAAATCGCCTTCAACATCTCAAAATTACACGTCTAACAAACTGAACAACACCGTGTTAACAAGTACCTTATACTCTTCTATAGAAAGCCCACTAAAAGGTGTGAAAATTCATCCATTCGCATATGAATTTAGTGAACTCACAACTTTGTCTGATATTATTCAAAATAATGTAACACTAAGTAATACAAATCGGACCGTGACGAATACGACATTACAGGTTATAAATCGTGTACCCGTAAATGAGCCTTACTTTATACAGATTAATGAAGATAATTCGAATGATACCGTTACCATCAGTACCGTAACAGATACATCATCAGGTGGTTCTGGGAAAGAAAAATCGGCGAATTTGGCTGCTAACAATAACGCAGTGATTAAAAGTGCATCTCAAAACACCGAATCCATATTGATTTCAACCACTCTGGAATCATTTAAAAATGAGAATTCGAAAGATTCGACAAAGATCAAAACAATAGCTAGTTTGATGGTTAAAAACGCATCTGTAAATGCATCAAATTCTAAAACTGAATCCGTTACTACTCTTGACTACGTTGAATCAACTGAAACCATGACACCGACTATACAAACCTCTTTAAAAGTCAGTGCATCTGTTACTAAAACAATCCTATCTACCGAATACAGAACAGCTACTGTTAATGAAAAAAAATCTTCTGAAAATTCTTTAATATTAACAACAAAAATTGTTGATGACAATAATTTAAATGCAACGATAGCAAATACTTCTTTGGTTTTTGAAAGAGCACTTTTCAGAAAAGCTATTCAACCCGAAGAAACCGGCATAACTGGAAACGGAAAATCAACAGAGGCCATAACAGAATCGAAATATACTTCAACAACAAGAAATGGAGATTTTACTGATACAACATTAATCAGTACACCAATCCCAACCATGAGCACATCTGAAAGTAAGACCATTCCATCTTCACTTTCTACAAAAAGTATATTTAGTTCTGTTAATAAAGAATCTTCAACAATCAAAACGAAAATAATTTATGACAATTATTCAAATAACCCAATGATAACCACTGGTCTTTTATCTATATTAGACACCACTCCAGTATTTAAGACTCTTGAACCAAAAAAACCCACTACGGCTACTGATCAAGTTAAATCTTCAATTGATTCGAATGTAACCCTGAAAACAACTACATCTTCAACGATGGAAAGCAAACCGATAACTGAGACTATTCAGTTCAGGGAAATCAGTACATCTGCTGGCATGGACGAATCAACAAAGGCTATAACAGAATCGACAACTACTTCAATAACAGAAAATGATACTGAAACCACAGTTATCAGTTTACCAACAATTGTAAACACAAGCACACCTGACAGTGTGTTAATTCAAGCTGTAGATACCACTACACTTTCTATAAATGCGGAAGAGTATTTATATTCGACTACTAATAGGCTTACTAAAAATACGAACACAGCAGATGGTGACGAGGAAAACGATAATATTGACTCAAGTACTACTGTGGGAATGAGTTTACCAGAGGAAGAAAATATTTTGGCACCGGACCATGAGGAATCTTTACCGTCGACTAAAAGTCCACTCAAGACTTCTCCGGCTACGTTGATGAATACCGATTCTAATTCTGACGACATAATAACCAGCACACCATTACCACTATCAGAAACGACAACTGCTATCGAAATAACCGACCTTGTTGAAAGTACTACGTTTACTGAAGATAAAGAACCTTTACTCTTGTCTACATTATCTGCAGTTCGAGATGAAGTTGCAATTAAAAATAACGATTCAATTATTACCGTGACAAATACGTCTGAGAAAACGG
Source organism: Ochropleura plecta (assembly GCA_905475445.1). Lineage (NCBI taxonomy): Eukaryota > Metazoa > Arthropoda > Insecta > Lepidoptera > Noctuidae > Ochropleura > Ochropleura plecta. The sequence goes on along the minus strand of FR997731.1, from coordinate 9,157,474 downwards.
ATAGGGCAGATGTAACTGCAGTTAATCAAACAGTTGAAACCATTACAGCTTTTGAAGAACAAGAGTTGTCGTCAACAACTACACAATCAGCGATTAATAAAATGGTGACAAAAACTGCATTTCCGCCAACAGAAAGGATACCGACAAGTGCAAGCATAATGGCTTCTAGAAACGAAGAGGATTTGATTAAGCCACCGAGATTAAAAGCAAACGCACCAAGAGCTCCAGAAGTCTTAAACAGCCCGAATTCAAAATTAATAGGAAGTTCACCATTGACGATAAGCCCTCCTGTAAACAGAGAATGGTTGACGCCAAATAAGTTTAACCAGCAAAATTATAAAACAAACGAAGAACAAAGAAATAATTATGATGAGGTCAATGGCCCGATATCATTAAGCGATCGTTTATTGCAACAATCACTTAATAATCCTGAAGTTCCAATTTACGGTCAAGCTATGCCTCCTATCGCGAGAGGCTTTTTTAACGACGTTCAAGAGTGGGTGCCTCCTACTAGGCTGATCCCCGATATTCCCAGTCAGCCACCTAAAATCGATAACAACGGTCTACAAAAAGCTGCTTTTGACTTTGTTGACTCCGCACATTTAGATTCGTCAATTGGTAAAGAAAAAGATATTTTAAGAAATATACCTTTAATACCGAATACTCCTAGGGAACCTATAGACCCAGCACAAATTTATAACAAAAATCCCTCATATGTGCCACCATCTCAACATCTTATACGTTCACCTTTATCTTTTGATAGTGCCTCAGAAAATACTTACAGACACCAGCTAAGCTTAACTACACATAGACCGGCAAGAACAGCTGCTCATGCAAATAAAAATAAAAACCCATCCTTCGACTACGATTCTTTCTTCCATCTACGGGACCCCGAGGCACATCAACGTGCTTTAAAAGAAGCTCGACAACTGATGGCAAACAGCAAGCGATCGAAACGCATTATTAATAATATTATGAAAAACAAAAACAAATTTAATGCAAGAAGTATATTCGGGTAATATTGTGTTTTATTCTCTTCAAAATATTCTATAAAAGATGTGTTTTAAAATTAGCGCTTCTCCATTGTGGATGCCCTGGGTACCACCGTACAATTGGCGTTGTGTCCAGGTGGCTTTCTGTATCAGACCCATAATAGCACAGCTGTCTAGCGTGCGCCTTTTTAGGTAATTTTACCATACTGCATTATGGTTTATTGTTGCATTTATTCTTGACAGTACAGTAAAATAATGGTGGTCGAACTGGTACATTGTAATTATTATTAATTGCAAACTTTATCTATTTGTATAATATTTTCCTTACTTCTTTTCTGTTTGTATTCTTAAAATTGGACAATCAAGAACTGTCTTTTTCCAAATACCTTAGGGTTCAACGTAGAAATACTTGGATTGACTTTGGAAACAAGTTTATTGTAAAAAGGGAAATAAAAGAAAATTCTATATATAACGATTTTATTAACAATATAAATAAGTACTTACAAACTTATACTTCTACAATTGAGCTGCGCTACTCTACTGCGAGCAGTCAATGTGTGTTAGGTATATCTTAATTATTATTATATTAGATTAATAATGTTTTACAGGGTACTATACTATGCACCAGTACTTTTCTATTACTTTATTGACAGTTATAATAAATGTACGTATAGCCGAATATTTAAACGCCGTAAATGAGTCAAAATGTTATGAACCCTATGTGTAATCTTGTATAAGATGGTCTACGAGCACCATTTCATTTTATATTTTTCAGTCGTGCTGTTAGACAAGTGATAAAGTTTAATCCGTTAACTGAGTATTTGATCAAGTGGAAAACTAAAGGGCGTAGATGTCTATTGAGTAGCTTTTCAATATTCGACCATAGCCTCGCATTTCATTTGTGACTTCACAATATTCAGTAGCATATCGCCTACCTATGTCTATGATAAACTATCAATATAACTTTTGTTTCATCTCAGTACAATAAGCTTTTAATCTTAATGTTTTATATTCGTTATTTATTTTTGTACATACTTTTTTTAAATTTGGTAATTTATTGTGTATTGTTCATAATCAATTAATAAATAGTTTCAATTCCTGTCCAAAAGTTTGGCACGGTCATTGCCCGAACGCGTGCCTCAAATATAATTATTATATTAATTTTATTTACAGTGATTATAAGTATTATATAACAAACATTCATAAACAACACAAAAGATTTGAAACTTAGTGTCAATAACATAACAGATATTAACTAAAGTGTTGGTATACATAATATCAATTTGATAAGGGCAAAGCACAAGTAGATACGTGTAACAAAGTGTGTAGGGAATACAAAATAACGCGTTATATCCAATAACCAGTAGCAGAAATAAGGAAAGTACGGATTTTAAAATTGAGCAATTATCTTCTTAAATTAAATCATTATCTTGTACTTATTATCATAAGGATATTTTTCACACTGGTCATTAAATCCTTTCGATATTCATTGAGTCTATTAACAGAATCTCGTTCTTTCAAAGCCAACAATAAAATTGTTTTATAAATACGTTACTGTATTTCATAGGTTTCAAATACTATTTTTTTTTCTTATAAATAATAAAATCGATATTCTTATTTTAAAGTACATGTTCTATTCTACGACAAATTATAGTAGGTAGAGTTCTTAGAAATAGAAAAGTCGGAAGAATATCTATAGTAGATAGTTTCAGCATGATTTCAAGATAGACTTACACTACCTCTAGTGCCTATGAATTCCTTATAATTAATTTTGATTTCGATGTCTACGATTAGCACTAATGTTGACGATTTGTGCAGGTCTGTTTTAAAACTCTTACATGAACAAGCGAGGTGCTACAAGCGGACTTGTCAGGCTATTGCTCTGGCGTGAGCTTAGATAATGGTGCTACTACATTATGTAAGCTAATTATCTAAATGACGTTTTTGAACACAGATACGTTTACCATGGTGGTGTTTCGTTCATATTCTTATGACTATTCATAGAGACTATAATATCTCTAGATGAGTTTATGAAGTCGCTTTGGGTTAAGATAATATAATGCAGTTAGAAATAGCTATAGAAAACAATTGCTACATTTTATTGTCACATAAGACGTTGGTATGAGCAACTAGAACTGCTCTCAATTTGTATGGGAGAACAGAATGAGTGAGTATGGATATGTGCTAATACTTATGTTGGGTGCAAGAGTAGATATTATGAAGAGATATGAAAGTACTTATGATATACGTAAACTTTAGAGAGATATAGTTACGTGTCGTGGAATAGAACACGTTCCGGGCGGGACGGGTGTGCGTTGGGTCTTGTAATAACAACGGCGACGCAGTAAGTCCTACGGTCTTACAGTAACTTGTTCAAGAAATTCGGTATGAACAGTAGATATCGTAGAAAGTCAGGTTTTTTTTGTTTTACCAAAACCGACCAAATTTTTCAAACAATTCACTGCACCTTTAAAAGTCACCGTTGCTTATATAATTATTGAGTACTATTCAACATATCTATAGTAAATATGACGTATTTTTTCCGCAACACAACAGTTGACACAATACAGAATCTAGTTTTCCGAAGTTCTGAGATTTGCGCAGTAACATTTGCACAAGTCATCAGTTTAATATATGTATATAAAACTTGCTAGGCTGTCGTCATATTTCCATAGACATGTGTAGTCGAGATTTATTACGAAGGTGGTGGACACCTCACCAGCGACGAGGTAGCATACTGGTTGAAGTGCTTGTCTATAGGCACTCGGTCGTCGTATAGTGTGGGAGCCTGCAGAATGATGCCTGCTGTGCCCACTAACACAGCTAGCGTGAAGATCCACAAAAATAAACGGTCAAGCACCATCGCTACGTATTTCCAGTCCTCTTTTACCTGTTTAGACAAATAGGTTATGTTTTAAGATGATGCCGCCACCTCGGAATCATTTGGATATATTTTAAGATGGTTGATTCTACCATAAACTGATTGGACACTTCAGTTGAGTTGAGATTTTTAAACCGTGCTGATACTCTTCTTACCTTAAAAATATTCCAATATATCTCCAGGATGAGCTAGAGGTATCGTTGGCAGTGGCGGCGTAGCATGGATTGGCACCCGGGGCGACTTTCTATTAAGCACCCTCAAAATAAAACGCGCTTGCGTGACTTTATTTTGCTAAAATATTCTATGCTATCAAAATTTACTTTTCGGTACTTTTCAATGGACAATATGCAAAGACTGGTAGGTCGTGTTTGGGTCATTGCAGATCTTACGTAAGAATATAAGTATTAACTAAAATTTTGAGAAACTTCAACTTAACAAGAAGTCACTGAAACACAAATGCTTAAAAAAAGCTGGTAAGAGTGTATAGGTATGCTGCATCTCTTGTATCGACGTTATCTTTGCTGCTGCTAACGTCACACATGTCTTCGAGTGTTTATACAAGTTTCTCAAATTATTCTTTAGTGATTAAACAGCATCGTGATGAGCACTCCATCTAGTCTCTACTAGACTTTTGCCCCCATACGCTTAAATTTTCATTAGAAATTCCCATCAATGTGTGGATGACGAAAAGAACGAGTTAACTCGTTTCTACTGTTCCGAAAATGTTACACTTTTTTATTTTATTTTTTCGGGTGGGAAATCATCAAATGACTTCCCCCGCTCTGGGCGGAGCGGGGGGGCATGTCAGACTAGTACTGACTAAAACCCACCCATGTTCCTTCTATTGCCCTTTACGTTCCGGGGCCGCGGTATCTCTTTCGAACAACCCGCAACCCCGGCAGGCCGAGGCTCTGGCAAGCCCCTCTGCTTTGCTGACATCTCTTTGAGGCGCGCGTGAAACACGAACGCGCCGTCGACACGGCCTGTCGTCAATCGACGGACGGACGGTGAGCTACCCATTGCTCACCGTCCACAGGCCCGCATCTACGGTGGCCGGGAGTCGTCTCGCGGCGCTCGGCGCCCAGGGCGTCTCCCGCGGCGCGGCGGCTGGGTTGGCTTGATGTTCTCTCCCTCAAACGCCCGGCCACCTCCTTTGCTAGCATTACTGCTTCGCAGAAGGAGGTGACCGCTTCCCATTCCCTCTCGCTCCGGACCATGGCCTGAACCAGGGCCGGACGCGAGAGATCGCCGCCGCCGATCTCCTCTACGAGGGCACGGTGGTGCTCCGCCCAAGCTGGGCAGACCGCCACTGTATCCTCCGGGCGATCTTCACAATGATGACACCCGGACGTTTCCTCCCGCCCGATTATGTGCAGGAACCTCCCGAAACTTCCGTGTCCGGTGAGGACATGCGTCAGGCGGTAGGTGAGGACGCCATGACGCCTCTCCAGCCACTCCTCAAAGAGGGGACTTACCGCCACTATTGTGGCGTGCCCTGCACGGGGTTGCGACAGTCGCTCTCTCCATGCCACCATGAGAAAAATGTTACACTTGAACTAACATTCCCGGAAAATGCACCCCACAAAAATTTATAGCAATTGATTAACATAAACAACGCTTTCAGCTTGTTTTCTCTAATTATTGCTTGTACACCACCATGTATTCTTGCAATGGTTGCAGCGTTATCATATCCTCGTGCCCGACAAGTTTGACTGCAGTCTTTCCAGCTATAGGGAAGAAAATCAGAAATGATTCCTTCCTGCAACTTGATCTACATGTGACTCTGATCTACATGTGATATGTGATATGTCTGGAGTATTATCGAAAATAATTCCGAAATATTGAACTCATTATGAATGTCTTTGGACAAAAAGAAAGAAAGAAGGAAGAAAGAAAAAGAGATTCTTAGCACTAGGACATATTTTGACAATAGATTATCTAATTCTAAAAAAGCCCTCTATTTTCTGATGAAATCCCCTCTCGTTAGAGGAAGATTTAAGCGTGCCAGGAAGAAAAAATATCTAAAAGGCGACTCAAAATAGCACTTCATTTTTTTTTTCTTGGTCTCTTAACATTTTATTGTTCATGGTCGATAAATTTTTGCAGCCTAAATCCATTTCAAGATTTTTCATCTTTTGAAACAGGAGAGTAGGCCTTCAGAATTCGTTATGTGTTCAGACACTTAAGGATTTAGTTTCCACCATGAATTTAATCCGTTGACGAAACTCTGTTTTGAACCATGTAATGGTACGTAAGTTTGCAGCAAAAACAGCATCGTTAATTTTTTTATTGGAGAGTTATCATCCCTTTTCTGAGTATTTTTTCTGTATTTGTTTGGTAACGTTTAATAAAACCATTCTGAATGCAAATGTTGGCTCTTTCCTTTTGTTCTATCTCCAGATCTTTGGACAGTATCTACAAATGGGCCGACTCTGCTTCAATAGGATGCACTTCCCGCTTTAACAATTCTAAAGCTCAAATGATCAGGCATTGGTGTTAGTCAAGTAGCAACATCGAAACGAGTAGTGTCATGCAGCTTTTCTTCATCGTTTTCAATTTGCTGGGATTCTTCTTCATTGTCGCTATTCCAGCCTTTTTTAACCAACTCCAAAAAAAGGAGGAGGTTTAGGGTTTTTTCATGTATGTTCACCGATCAAAAACGCCTGGCCCTGGATACAGGGCATACTTCCCAGGTGGTCCCTTATCAATTTTATTTAAATTGATAAGGGACCACCATTTTCGACTTTTTAGGTTTTTTTTGGAAGTCGTTTTATTTTTCACAAAAAAGTATTTTTCTTGGTCTTATTCTCCTTGGTGCTAATCGCCACCTTTCATCTTGTGTATCAAGATTGTTAAGCTCTCTTCCCGGCGTCCCTGTATGCAATGCATTTTGGTTCCTGGTTTGTATATTATCTGTTTCAATTTCACTTTCAACAACTTGCTGTGGTGTATTTTGATACCAGAGAAGCCGAAGGTGCTACGTACCTACTTCAAAATTGATCCAGATAATGATTCCCTTGTTAATTAAACGATCACATCATAGAAAAATTACACTAGCTGACTGACCAACTGTCACTAATCTGCATGACTGGCTTGGCATTCCGTTGTCACCCCTTGATGCTTGGCACCCGGGGCGGACCGCCCCCGCCGCCCCCCCCTTACGCCGCCACTGATCGTTGGACAAGATAACCGTGACAACCACGTTAGTAATTGTCTTTAATGTTATTGCATCGCTAAGCTCTTGTCACACGATCGTTTGTAAGCGATGCATGGTTGATGTGACACCATTTATATTTAGCGCCTGTTAGGCAAACTCAGATGAAGAAGAAACAACTCTTTATTCAATAACTTATGAGTTCATGGATATAATTATGGCAGCTTACATCTTATCTTACAAGGTAAATTCGGTAGTGGCACCTAGTCACAAAAATGGCCGGCTTTTTTCAGAACTTTTATAATTCGAAATTATAACCCAACAACAACACAAAATACCAACCTTAGTAGAATCTTCGATCATCCTAGTATGTTCTGCGATGAAACGCACGCAAAAACATGTTTTGTGCACTTCTGGTGGACATGACGAGTGGCTGAAGCCAGGCGGCGGGTCAGGCACGGGGCTAAGTGTCTCGTCTTCGGCGGCCAGCCCCCCAGCCAACCCGCCAGCTAGCCCCGCGCCAGGTCCCGCGCCTCCTTCACTCGACCCGTGCACCAGGCAGCTGCCGCCGAATCTATTGCTGTCACCCATTCTGAAACCCACGACAGTTATAGCAATCCGGTTTCTGTTAACATTAGAGTTGTGCATGTTATTGCATTGCCACCGGTTCGACTGCTGCAAGTAGATTTACTACCATTGATTAATTAAAGCCTTTGTTTATCAAAGCCTTGTTGTTCCAAGAACATGTTTGCACTAGGTTGCTCACAATCTAGATAAGGAACAGTTATCATCAATCGACTGTGGTTTAAATGGAGCTATCGGCTGGATAGCGCTTTCACATCTTTATTATTCTATAACTACATACCCTGAGTTGAGATATGAGGTGTGTGTAAGGTCCTCCTTGCTAGGCGTCCTCGTGAGGGGCCGAGGAGGCGGCGCTGCGGGAGGTGGCCAGGCGCCGGGCGCGCAGCAGTCGTCGTCGCCCGCCGCCAACCGGTACGGGTACAGAGGACGCGCCGTGCCCCCGCATCGCACCACCACACCGCACGCCGTGTACCGCGATCTGTTGTAAGTACCCGATAGTAGAGGCGTTTTAATATTTTTTTTTGCCTAGCTTCCGCTATTTTGTTTTATTTTTTAAATGGTGGCCTATTGTGAAACCTGTATTAAGCAATCAAAAATTAAAATAAAAATATTTTTATTTCACATAGGCCTACATGGGCACATATAAAACGTCGAGAAAAGGTGCACGGTTCGGGTTGGTCGTTTCCTATGGAAAAACAATACCTGCTACCATCATTTATCATTCTAAAACGTTCGCGATCACGTTTTCATGATATAAATAAGTTATTAAACCTGATAGCTTATAGTTTTTGTCTTATGACCTGTAGATCAATCACAGTTTTATATCTGACAGAAGCACCCCAAAATCGATCTAATTTTAACGAATATAAAGCTCACTGTTACTTCGACACTGTTAACCCAACAGCAACATGATTGTTACAAGAATGAAAATTACTATGATTCTGACAACGTTACAAATTAACTATGAAAGGGTTGTATATATTTTGTGACGATACAATCATTTAACTGACTAGCAGTACAAGTACATCGCTTATGTACTTGAACCGATACATACATTCACATTCGCTCAAATTGTGAACTAATCTAAAAACGATTAGTAGCTAAATACTGTACACAAACCCCGTAATCTGATTAATGCACGATATTCTAATCTGATTATTATTAACTTCCGCCCGCGACTTCGTCCGCGTTGCATGTTACTTTGGGTTAAGGCGCGGTAACAAGCTAATCTTTAGGTATTCGCGGAAGTGAGGCTAGCTGCCTACTGGGCATGGTCTGACACAAGTACACGACAGTATTGCATCGAAAGTGTAGAAATAAGGTCGAAAATATTTCGGTGTTTGATTTTATTTGAATATCATGTCCGCCAAAATGTAGGTCATTTTGCAGTTTTTATTGAATATAAAAAAAATACAGTTCCGTGTTTGAAAAAAATTAGATATCTCTTTAGTCTATAACATTTCCTATGTTATAGATATAAAAAATATGATGGTTGTCGCTGAAAAAATTGAGAATTTCGAGACGAAAAACTTTTTTTCGTGGTCTTTTTAAACATTTTTTTTTTCGCAGTACTAGACCACTTTTGTAAACTGATTTTGTTTAAGTCTTTACTTTATGTATTGAACTATACACGGTAGTTTTTTTTGGCTAGTGGCATGTACAGATACGGCTAACTTTGCGACGAAAATCTAGACGTTTTACGAAGTGTTTGCTTTGTACAGCGCCTTAACGCATTTGCGGTCGCATTGTATCTTGTAACTAATTGTTTTTATAAAATGTGGAAAATGTCGTTGGTTATACATTTATTAATCTTATAGCTGTAATTTTGTGTAATACTGTAATGTGTAACCGTTTGTTTTCCCAAATAAATAAAAATAAAATAAAAATTAACGCTTATGTTAACCCGCGTGATGATCGAAAAAATTTATCTTTCTCTCCCCTTTTCTTCACTCTTTCTCCCCCTTATCGCATTTTAAAAAAAAATGTCCGTTTCCAGAGTCCCAACTTTCTGTACCAAAATTCATCAAAATGGGGTTTGTCATTTAGGCGTGTAGACGTAACAAACAAACAAACTCACTTTCGCTTTTATAATATGTATTAGTAAGGATAACTATCAGAATCACTTTGGGACTTCGCGGCTCACTCACTAAGCGAGTTTTATATAACAGAAACAACGTACACTGTGTTACTTTCAAGTATCTACTCGTGAAAGACAGTAAATGTAAAAGGAGAATAATGTGCAAGGAAATGAATATTCAACGCGCTCTTCAATCGCTCACTATCATTCAATTTGTTGGCTTCATTCTCTGCGAAACTGGCAGTCGTGAACGTACAATAGGGAGCGAATTTGTGAATTCGATCTTGTTATTGCTAACCAGTCTTTCACCACCTAATCTTGTTAAAAGGATTAATTAAATACCACCCACACATATTCTGTACAAGTATCCAATGAAGCGTAGCGGTCTACAGGGACTCGTTCGTAGCAGTTACCCTTTGCTTATCATCAATAACAATGATTGTATTTACAATTCAGTTAGCGTTGTAATAATACCGGTTGGCTGTTGAGATCGCGACGAGTCGCAGCGGTAAGCCAGAGACCAAGATGTTTATTATTTTTGCATAAAAATTGCTTCGCGCTACGAGGCTACGCCGTAGCCCGTAGAGGATTGGCTACGCTGAGATACGACTACGATTGGACCATGTTAACAGTCTGTATGATCCTATTTTCACTTTTAGTACATTTTAGAATATTGCTAACAGTTTTAAATACATTTTACATGTTATCGTATTGCACGGTTACAATAAACAGTACTATTGAACGCGTTTTTGTATGTTTTAAAAGTGATGAACTTTGTTTACGGGGAGACCGGTCAATATATCCTAAACAATCTGCATGTGACCCAGTTTCAAATATTTCGAAGTCAACCAACAAATATTGCCATACGTATTTATACTTAGTTGTAAAACCCATGAGGTATGTAGGTAGAGTCTAGCAAAGTTATTTGTTTTAACTTCTGAGGATCGTCTCAGAAGTTAAAACAAAGCTTATACAAAATTAAACTCTAAAAGTTTTTATTTTCGAGGTTAAGATTTAAGTTTTTTTATGTTGTGACCATTTCTGGCAAGTGCCAAATAAACATTTTTTCTTTCTTTTAAGCATATCAAGTTTTAAAGTAAAAAAAAATGAATTAGACCAGTGTTTTACCGATTTGACGATTTCAATAATAAAACAGTAATCGTGTGGCAAAACAATGAGATTGGCGGAACAGTAAGGTCCAAATTGAGACAAGTTTAAATCAATTACTCGAACGAAGACCCACATTTGTTGATAGATTTAACAGGATCCGAACAGATCCGAGCATGTGATCTGCCTCGGAGATTCATTTACGTAATGTTGGGTAAGTCGGCAACCACACCGAGGCGCCGGCTATTACATCTCCAGCCTCGTTAACAGACATCCGCTCGTAAGTGAATTACGATACCAACTAGCTATTCGCACGAATTATTCCCGAGCCGGTTAACTGACAGACATAGATACTCAACAACAGCTATTCAGGCATTCTACTGTAACCAGTCGCTGGGTACGAGTGGTAAACGGTTGTGGTTAATAATAGCTATGTGCCGCTGGATCAATAGTTCTGTTACTATCAACAGTTAATGCATCAACCTAGATTTCAAGTTCCATATGATACTTTGTATACTTGTGCAGACACTGTGCCGGATTTTGTAAATGAAGGCAAACATGCTAATAAAAATGTTTCATGTCTGCCCGTAAAATTAAAACATTAACTCGGAATCTCGCAGAAATACCTCAAAGTGATGTTAGCTCATAAAACAGGCGCTCCGCAAACAAAGTTGTCCCCAGTATCACGCTTTAAAAAAATCTCCGGCACGCAATCTTTACAGTTCGTTCCGTCGCTTTTTTAACTTTAAGCTTTGTGCTAAAGTTGAGCAAAAGTGAGAAATAAACGCCTGACTCCTGCGGCCGCGGCCGAAGTCTTTTAAACTTATAATTAATTTAGAGTTGTTACTGATCCGCGGTCGGATTTACGAGTCGGCCGCTCGGCCAGACTCAGCAATGTTCGCTCAAAGATTAGAACGAGTAAAGTCCGAATTAATTTGACTTTAATTGCGAAGATTGCGAACAAAGTTAAGCGAGATATTGCAAGTTCGGACTCACCTTGATGTGTCAAACTTGTACTGCGGTCGTTTCATGAAGAGTAGTCGTGGCAGAATGTGAATGAAAACTCGCTTCACCCACGGCGCCATCCGGTGTGTCTGCGGCGAACGGAAGTGGACATTTAGGACCACTACCGTCACGCATATACTAAAAGCAATAAAAGGTTTTATTACTCAAGGACATGGGTACAATTAATAGCTTATATTGGCTTGTTGGAATAAACCGATAACATTCTGACCGTAACCTTAATTGGGTTCGTCTCGTACCATATATTATTTTATGTTAGTTTCCCATACATCAATAGTTTCCCAAACTTTATCTAAACAAACATTGAAATCACAAAATAACTATTGAAGTAATAACTAAGACTATTGGAGTTTCAAATGCCATCGAATGTTTTCCTTTCGTATGTATTTAAAGGATCAATGAATAACAATCCCCACGTACTACACATTTATCTAAATTATTAATGCTTATAGTTTTATTCATAGGTTTACAGAATGCTGCTACAAATAATGTTGGGTAATTTGTTAGTTCCCTGCTGAATCAGGTAGTTCGCGCCACGGCCGTGTTGCCGGGTTGTTCATGAATAGTTAACTTGGTGATAGTATGTTAAGAATGTATTATTATAAACAGAATCCTCCTTATGGATGCGCTAGTGGTTAAGCCGCGCTTGCCTTAGCTATTCCGTGGATTGGTGACCACTAGAGTATGTAGTACGTACTGGTACTTTCCCCAAACCGGTTTACTTTCCGGTACTGGGTATTCCCCGGGGAATTTCTATACTTTCGCTACTGCTAAGCGAATTGATAATGTTTAAAATTATGGTGCGTTTCTCAATAAACAATTATGTACCTAACCTAAACCACAGTTTTCCGACCACGGTTTTCACACGCCAAAAAAACGTTATACTGGGCACGTTTTTCACGTAAGCTTTAGTGGGATATTTCGAACACCACTACGCTAAAACCAGTCAAGCAAACCTGAACAGGAAGGGTTTACTAGAGCTTCAGTGGAAACTATATAGTCGTATAGTTCTACAAGCCACCTTCTGGTTCCATTATCGACACTAATTGCAAAATTTGAAATCAGTGTTGTCTAGTAGTCATTGAATTCAACAATGGTTATACAACACTACCTAAAATGGTAGATTCTTTAGACACGTAGCCTCTTTGGTTATTTCAGAAACGACCGGCGCATTTTAAAGAACATATAAAATACTACTGGTCAATGTTATTAATTATACAATTTACTCCCTCAAATTTTTGTTATCTTTTTTTTCAGCTATTCTAAACCTACTGTCACTACTATTCAACTGTTGTTATTTTATTTAATATAGTTTTACAAAAAAGAAAAGTTTTGTAATCATGTTTTACATAATTCGTGATATATTACATCGCGTCCACAGATTATAAAAACATGCTTAACTCCTTCTTTTTGTACATTAATATTAATTCTAGCCTTAGCTTAGACTTTCCGTAACTTTGTAGCGGGACCCAGTGCAAAGGTTTCCAATTATCCTAACTCAAAGTTGGAGTCTGGGGTGTTAAAAATTTAATTTTCTTGAAGCTAGAGCACGCAATCAAATATCTTGTTTAGAAAACCAGCTTTTAATTTATATGGAAATGTGGTAGCTGGCACGCCCCAACCGAGCCATATTTAAATAAATTACTTTTGTCCAAAATGTATTATTATGGCGCGTTTGATTTTATAAAATTGAACTCCAAGTAAGCTTTGATCCTTTTAAATATCAATGAAGTTATTTTAGTTAAAAAATTTGTCTAATTTTCGAAGTATATAATTGTACGATCTTGGTTGAGCTTTATTCAAAAGAGACATTTATACAACTCTGCGAAACCGACTGCGGCAAGAAAACCTTTGTTAAGAATAGTCCTTTGTGTCGCATTACAAACAAAATAAAGAGCAATACTTGGAACCAAGAATGACTATTAATATGTAATAAGCCGAGAAACACACATATAGGTAGGTACCTGCCTACATCTATATATCAGTTGTTTCCTCCATGTAACGAGGATCAAAGGGGCGCTGAGAATTAAATTAAACACCCTCCACTCTCAATTTGCGGAATTATTACATTCACCAAATAAACATAGAAACGACGGGAGCATCCTTGTTTATTTATTTTTAATCACAAGATAGTTCGTGCAGCTCAATGGTAGTTTACTGCGAAGTTTCCTCTTTACAGCCATAAAACTTTTTGAAACGGTCGTAGTGGGTCGCATCGTGGCTGGCGTCTTGGCTATCAAAGTACACGTTTCTGGTCTAAAGAACCAGGGAGTAGTCAATATAGACATTTAAGATGCTCTGATTAAAACATTAACCTTTTATAGTTTTATTTGAATTAGTCGTACGTGGCCAGAAATGATTAATTTTATGATCTTAATTTTGTTTTAAACTGTTTTACAGAGATATAAACATACTTTTCGACCTGGTAAATAATTCCGTAGCAACATATTTTACATGTGAACACTGACACTGCCGCTTACAAGGAATGCTATCGTAAATATTAATTCAGCCTTCAGGGCCCATAAACCAGCACGTCATCAAATAATAGACATTTCGCATTACATAGAGGTTGTAAACTATTCTTGTACAATATGTAGACGCGAGGGGGAAGCGTACAATAAATTCCTCTTACGTCAAACTTACCGACAGGCAGTGTATCCTTACAAGAAGGCGGGAAACTTACTGCTGAAACTACGGAGCTTTACCTCACGAAGCCGAATAAGTAGCCAAACGGACATGAGAAAAACTACACACAGCTAGCTACCTCAGGTAAGGTAAGGCCCTGCCGGGGTTGCGGGTTGTTCGAAAGAGATACCGCGGCCCCGGAACGTAAAGGGCAATAGAAGGAACATGGGTGGGTTTTAGTCAGTACAAGTCTGACATGCCCCCCCGCTCCACCCAGAGCGGGGGAAGTCATTGGATGATTTCCCACCCGAAAAAAAAAAAAAAAAAAAAAGGTAAGGTAAGGCCGTCCCTAAGGGTGTTTCAGTCGGAATCACCCTTTCTCGTTCTGCGGTCATCAACAATCCGCTTGTTCATGTCAACTGGTCCCACTTTTTATGGGATAGGTTTATACCATTACGCTCGGTTAAAGGCACTTACCTGATAGATACGAGAATCATGGCGAATATAAGGTACTTTCCCAAGAGGGGCACAACCAGGGACGTAGGAGGGATGATCTCGACAACCAGCAGGAAGAACACGTGGAGACTAATCAATATCGAGATTGATAAGGTTACCTGTGGACAAAAACAAAATTATGTTAAATTTGTATGGTTACTACCCTCGGCTTCGGCTGTGTGGACGACAGAAATAGTTTGATAGGAACATACTATTAGGATAAAAAGTATCCTGTGTTTTATAGTACAAAAAGTACCTTATGTGTATTAAGGTACTTTTTTTTCAATCGTCACTTGGCGAAGCCAAGGGCGTTTGCTAGTGATAACTATAAAACACAGGATACTTTTTATCCTAATAGTATGTTCCTATTAAACTATTTCTGGCTATAATCTAACTCTGTGTCAAATTTCATCAAGATCCGTTCAGCCGTTTTGACGTGAAAGAGTAACAAACATCCATACATCCATCCTCACAAATAAAGTACCACATGTTTTCTTGGAAAGGCATTCAAGCTTTCTTAAGTCAGTGCCACATAGATCCGTTGTTTCGTTTTTCGTCATGAAAAACATGGATTCTACGGTTATTTGTGCCACGATTTTCTTTAAAAAGTACTTCGTAGAGTTTGAAGTAAATGTACAAGTTACACACTTTTAACACTATCCCGCTTAACCCGATCAATAATTTCATCATAGTGATTTACGACTTTTATCCATCCACGCATATAACATAAAATATTTCTGATAGAAAAATCTGCTAGCTTCGCAGATCTTTTTACATGTTACGAAAGATTTTACCTTGAAAGTGGTTTGTGTAAAATGTAAGCTTTGCATAATTGGGGAACAGTAGAGAACGTCCGTGGATGGGTAACTAGTTGTCTTGCTATTCTTAATGAGACAATATTTTAAGTCTAAAGTATTGAATACACATGCTATGCTATATTAGTTATGCTATAGTATATTATGCTATGCTATAGTAGTACCGGCCCGAAATCAGCATTATTTTCTGCTATCATCTAGATAGCAGAAAATAATGCTGATTTCGGGCCGGTACTACTATGTAGAATATAATTAGCATGTTTCTACGTATTATGATTATTGCAACGAAGTTCCTTATCGCGCGTTGCGAAAGGGGGCTAGACGGAAAAAAGTTGTAACGACACTTTTTGCTATAGTTGTAAGCCGTGCGGCGTGCGCGTGTTTCTCTGTCTGTCTCTCTCTCTCTCTCTCTCTCTCTCTCTCTCATAGAAAGCAAGCCAGATATTTTCGTTTCGTCTTTCTATTTCGCATTGAACAGTGTGGTGGCGCGACGATAATTTTGTTGAATATTTACTTACAGGTTTTTTGTACATAATAAATAATAACTTCGTTCCATCCGGGTGTCCCTTGTTTTACACATACGGAGAGTATGCTATAAATAAGCCCATAATTTAACATAACTCAATGCCTGTAATCTCCAAAGTACTAGACAGAGGTATAACCAATCGCAGTAGAACCACACTCGCCATTTATTTTTAAGTTTCATGTAAAAGAAGCGAGCCTATAGCCATTAAAACAGTAATCCAAACTGCGAGGGTGATATTGAGATAATTTCTGATGGAAAAACCTAATGACACTGCACTACCTGGGAATCGAACCCAAGACCCTATGCTCAGCAGTCGCGCTTGCGATGACTAGATCAACGAGTCAAATAACTACTTGTGAACAACATATCTAGGTGGATTGCAGCCTTATAATTCGTAGTTTACTTTAAAACTTGGTTCTCACAGTTCCCCAATCGACAGAGTGCACAAGTTAAGTTACCGCGGAACATAACGTACGCTACATATAATTATATATGTAGATAGAAACGTAATCACAACTTCACTGTCGAAATCAGAGAGCGTAATGAGAATGAAATATTTGCCACATATTGTTATCACATATCACATTGCATACGATAAAATTGGTAAATGCTTAGTTGTTAATGTGTTCGCTTAATTTTAAAAATGTTTGTTCATATTAAATTTAAGCGTTTAAACAGAAACCAATCGGACAAATAAATGAAACGCTCGATTGAGCAATATCGTGGTAATTAATTCACCTTTTTAATGTAAACAGAACTGTTCCTTTTGCAAATCGAAACACAACAGATATAACAATTCAAAGAAAACGAAGTCTACTAATAAGAGCCACTCCTTCAGATTTGGATGACAATGGTAAAGATGATTCTTGTCAGGAAACGGGCTGATTCTACGGCGTAGCAGTGGCATAGCAGTCGTAGCACTATTTCAATTTCTTCCAAAAGAATCTGTAACTGCCTTGCTTATTAAATATACTATTACTGCGCAATAATTTAGTCACAGAATACTCTAGAAACCGAAAAGCGATATTATAATTACTATACTAGGTACCTAAGCTAAGAAGAGCAATATTATAATTACTATAATATTGCTCTTCTTAGCTTTGGTACCTAGTGTTTTTATTAGTATTCTAAGTGGGTTCAAGTGAAGTCAATAACGTGAAAGGTTTTTAAAGAAAACTGCATCGTTTGTCTAGCAGTCCTAAGAGCGACTGCTGATCATGAGGCCCTGAGTACGATTACGAGGTCTCCACCTCATTACCAGGTCAGGGTTTTTCCATCAGAGTTTTTTTTAAATGCCCCACACTAGGAATTTCTCCTGTAGCGAGGGTGCGTTTACAAACATTTAAACTCACATACACAAACAGCCAAATGCAAATTTCTCAGTAGTAGTCATGGAGTCTGGATTTAAGCCCGGTTAGTGGCAATAGGCTCGCCCGCTATTAAACAACTAGTGAAATCAGAGGTGTACTATTAAATACACCTCGGCCTAACAGTGGTGTTATGTTATATTAAATAGTAGGTATACTCTTACCATGATTTTGTATGTAAAATAATCATAATCTTTTACGTGTAAACATACTAATTGACGGCACGGTCGGTCCAGTGGCTGAGCGAACGACTGCTTCGCCGCGCGTCGCTGGTTCAATCCCCGCACAGAACAAATGTGTGTATAGCTTACGAATACTGGTTCCGGATCTGGCTGTTTGTGTATGTGTGTTTAAATGTTTGTGAACATACCCACGATACAAGAGAAATTTCTAGAGTGGGCAACGTTTTATAAAAAAAAAACAAAGGATTCGTATACGACACTATTGCTGCGTATCATATTTAAGTTAAGGAAATAGAATATAATGGACTGATAAGAGAGAGTGTAGAGGATAAATGTGAAAGAAGAGTTCATGCGGCGTCGACCCCAAATAAATAGGAATAAGATTACTGGAGACAAACCTACTATGCGGGTATTTAGAAATTTTGACTCTATTTCGAACCACAGAAATAACTTTTTCTGACTTGATAACATAAATGAGACATAATAAGACGGTAGTTAAACATTTGTTTGAACAGTTTCGACGAAAATGTAAACTAATGTGAACTTGATGTATTCCATTCTCCCTAACCTAATCACTATTAGGCGTAGGCATACAATATTGCCAAACCTTCTTAACACATTTAGAGATAACACTATAATGTCATTAGTTTACATCCCCCCGATACAATCGCTTCGTAACTCACAATACTCGAGGGAACGGTCTTGTAAAGTATAACTAAGCTCGATTTGAACGCTTGATACACAAATGAAATACATTTTTATTACGTTGGGGTAGGTAATCACAAGAGAGCAATAAAAGAACACGTTGAGTAATCGTATTTGAGCAATTTGAACCTCAGCGGTTGTAACAATATTCACTGTAAAACTTTACGGACCGCCCTAACTTTGTCGACAAAACGCGCTGAATTTTTGTTAATTTGTTTTTGAAGTTCACTCCAATAACAACGTTGGAAATTTTATTCATGTGGGCTAAATTAATATAAAAAAACATGAGGGGCTTTCCATAAGGGCTATTTTTTATTGGTTTTGCAATAGCTCAAGTTAAACGACATTTAAAACGTTTTTAAAAAATAGAAGTCTAAAAAACTTTTTTTTACAACATTTTGTGTGGTGAGCTTATCTTAATATAAATAAAAACGAATGAAAATTGCAAATATTTGTAATCTAAAGTCTACATACATTTTGCAGAATTATAAATAGGTTATACCAGAAAGTTCTACAGTTCTATAAGTCATAGACAATCTTAAATAATAAAACAATTGACAGCCAGAAATTCTGAAGTTTGCAAATAATTGTAAAACGATTTGGGATCGAAAACATTAAGTATTGATCTCATTTGATATTGTACGAAAGAAAGATTATATCTGAAACCTTGAAAGCCGGTCCCATGGTAACGTACTCGTTTTATCTTAGTTAAATATCCCACTGTAGTACGAGACAACGAATTACCAAAGCGGGCTTTAACGAGCTTAGGCTCTTAGTAGATTAATGGGCATAAGTATTTCTAAATTAATTGATTAGACAACAAAGCTTCTAAAATTCGATTGATATAATATAGTGATGACACTTAATATTAATTTAAATCAAAACGTGCAAGTGCAATTTACAAGTCAAAATAAATAAGAAAAATAAACAAAGAAAGAATATATTTACAGTACCTTCTCTCCGCTATCTGAAGGCAAATAAAATGTGAGGACGGTAAGGAAGGAGATCCCCATACAAGGGATGATGATGTTCACAGTGTAGAACAGCGTTTTTCTCCGCATCGTGATGTTGAACGTGATGTCCAGGTAAGGCTCGTCACAGCATGTGTAGAATTTCTCATTCCTGTGCAATTAAACATGATAATGCTAATTACTTATATGATGACACAAAACTTTTACTAGTTTCTGGTTCGAAAATTATCAAAATTTAAACACTAGTGAAGTGATGCCATTGGCTGGTGATAATTTAGTCAACTAATTACATGAATTTATGCACGCTTGATTTATTGTGATTGTCTTCGTTCTCGAAAGTAGTCGTTTCGGAACGAATACTCAGGTTTATATAAAGACTAGCTTTCGCCCGCGTCTTCGTCCGCGTGGCATAGTTACTTTGGGTTAACGCTAACTTTAACCAACGTGATGATTAAATAAAAAAATCTCTCCCCTTTTCTTCACTTTTTCTCCCCCTTTTCTCACTTTTAAAAATAATAGTTTAAAAAAACTAAAAAAACACGCTTTTATAGAAAATCGAACTAAAAATTAGAAAATAAAATCTAATAAATTCGGATTAAGAATAGTGTAAATAAGAAATAAATGTACATTATTGCAAAAAGCGTGGGGTGCATCTGAAGTGCTTTTTTATGATATTATCAAAGTGATGATCCTTCTACTCATCTGTCAATAAATGTTTATAACTATTGACACTATGCACCCCCCGCTTTTTTACAACAATGTACATTTATTTCTTATTTACACTATTCTTAATCCGAATTTATTAGATTCTATTTTCTAATTTTTAGTTCGATTTTCTATAAAAGCGTGTTTTTTTAAACTATTATTTATTTTTCATTTTTTAGTTAAATTTTTTAAACTATAAATTATTTAGTTCGATTTGCTAACTATCAACCGCCCTTAATGTGTACAAATGTGTTCTGATTGTATCTTGGTTAAGAAAACATATTTAAAGATTTCTATGATGCCAATATAAACAGTGAGACACAGAGGTGTAACCTTATTTACATATACAGTCAGTCACTTCACATTAATGCTTGGGTATGGAATTTTCAATCCGTGAGGATGAGTGAAAGTTCACACTCATCCTCATTCTCAGTGCCGCCGACAGATTCGCCCCTATGATTATAATATCATGTAGAGTGGTTACGGATTAAAAATTCCATACCCAAGCATTAATGTGACTGATTGTAAATGTTATGGTTTATCTCGTAATCGAATCATTTCATTCAATGCTTCACTGTTACATGGAGTTCTTCCTGTTAATTTTGAGCAATCAAGTTCTTCAATTCGTATACCGTCCAAGGATCTTCCACGACTAAGTGCCACATAAGCTTGTCCAGCAGCAAACAATCGCGGACCCAAATAAATGAGAACGATGTGGACGGTCGACGCCCAACTCAGGATTAAGAAAATAATTTTGAAATTTTCGGAGAGGGAACCTGAGAAACGTTATCATTTTATAATATCCATAATATAATTATAACCGTGATTTACCAAAAAACACTTCGTATTCACAACAAAACAAAATATTCAGGACAGAAATATCTATTTATTTTGCGGCATATAAAATTAATTAATTAAGAAATTAATTAATCCTGGCGAATCTAATAAGGATAATCGGATATTTTGATCGGATTATTGCATTGTCATCGATCTTTGACAGGTGCGCAAAGTTTGAATTAAATCTGATCGTTCAAAGTAGGACAAAATCTAGCTCAAAGGGGTCGGTTACAAACATACATACAAATATACAGGTGAAGCTAATAAAAGCGTGTTAAAAAAAGTCCATATGGACGGACCAGGTCCAGATGTCCAGGGTCCCAACTATCTCTAAAATTCATCAAAATCGGTTTAGCCATTTAGGCGTGAAGACGTAACCAACAAACAAACAAACTCACTTTCGCTTTTATAAGGATTGTGCTTTTTAGTGGCCAAGATTCATCGAGGAATTAACAATCTAATGCTACAAACACATTAAATAATAAATAATCAGTGTTGAAGCACTTACACGCACACTGTAAAGACAGTATTGTTATTGTGTTGTCTTTAATATGCGTCGGATTAAATTACTCAAAACGCGTCGAACTCCTAAATTCAATTACTGAACAGAATACAGCCATTGAGTCTGCAACAGGCCTCTGTTGCAGACTTCTCCAAACAAAACTTTGTAAAAGTCAAACATCAATAACGACACTTTCGCCTTTCAGTCTCAGTTGAAGTTTTACAAGCGTTTTAAATATTTAAATATCATTTTATAGACAGGCAATAGAAACTTTTAAGTAGTTCAGATTAAAGCCTTAGAATTCTAAGACTACTTTGAGCCTTCTAAAAAGGTTTGAATAGCTAGATAGTTGAGCCTACTTAGAAATTCGAATGACAAAATAGACCTAAGCCTAAACAGCAAAGTAAATACAATTAGATAAGTACCTAAACGCTCAAAAATTTTGTCAAACAATATTTTATGAGTAACCATATAAGAAGTGTTCGTGTAATTTCGAAGAGTGGCTCATAAAAGCTTTGAAGGAATATGAAAATGGCATTTATATCGTTTCAAGGGAAATCATTTTATATGGAAAAGCGCAGTTTGTCCCGACCGTCCTACTATCCGTCAATCAAACGAAGGGTTACATTCCATATGCAAAGTTACGATATAACATTTCACGGTGATAAAATATGAGCATTTTATTATTGGGCTAATATTTTTGGAGAAAACCAAGTGCTCTACATTTTTATTATGTAACATGTATGCACAGATGTTTGCTAATGCATGTAGATTTATTTTGTAACGTCATATTTAGACTGTTAACAATTTAAAATACCCTATCTGCAAGGAAACACATAGCAACTGACAAATTTGTATCGTAGATATTAAAATAAAACCCGTTCATTTAAACCTTGTACAACGTCTTTACGTTTCGTGTCAGCTTGTAAAATCGCTTGAAAATTATTAATTACCGTTGCAATAACTTTGTTAACGCGGAAATGCAAACTTTATTCAAAGCCAGTAGAAGTCAGCCGCGGGCTCCGTTACAACTACAGAATATGTCTAAAGGACATTACCGCAGGCTTTCTATCAGTAGATACTACTGTGTTGTCAGCAAGGGCATTTGTTACTGCCACACTTTTGCAATACGCTACCCGTGTTAGTAAAAAAATCTGTTTTATTTTGACGATGTACTTTAACGTTACTTTTATAAAGCCAAGTTGTTTTTGTGAAATATTTAATTTCTAAGAACAACAACCCTCCTTTTAATGCTTGCTTTCTTTTAAGTATTCCAACCACCTCTTCCTTTTTTAAAATCCTCTTAGAATTTTAAAATGGCGTCCATAAAAGAAAATGTACATTGAAGTAAAGCCAGGATCTGCTCAGCGTTTTTAGACAAGCAGATTAGATTATTTGGTGGATACCGAGGTGCTTGAACCTTCGACAACGTGACTTATCTGAACATCTTATTTAGGTACTATAGCCACGCATTTTAAAGGGGTTGAAATCAGTACTGTTTAGAAGCAAGCGTATCTAAACGTGGCAAAGCGGATACACGTCGTAAAAGTGATGGCGAGGTAAGTGACGCTGGGTTAATAATGACACTCGTGTGTTCGAGAGGCGGATAACGGCCCGCGCTGGCAGGGAGGGCTGACGACAAACGACCGCTGTACATCGAGCTCCAATTAACTTTTGTTTACCGCCTACGGGACGTATTTTGTGCTGTATTAACCTTTTTTGAGCATTTTTTTAATTACCTTTCAAGAAGGTACCCAAATATTAAAATAAAAACATATCTACCGTATATGAAAATGTAACTTTTATACTCCACAATTAAATGTTAAAAGACCAAAGAAAGGAATTACGAAAGCAAAAATAAATGGACCCCTGTCGTAATAACATAAGTACTGATAGCGGTCATTTAGTTCAGCCGTCACCGACCCCGCCTACAATAACTGAAACTAAACGGTCGTACGATAAACTTTTATATTTCCAAGCACGAACAGGAGTATCCTCACCGTCGTAGTTTAAATAATTCAAGGAAATGTGAGAGAACATCGTTGGGCTCATCCGTCATAGCCGTGCACCGGTTATTATTTTACGGCGAGATCAACTGAGAATAACACGAGATATATCTTTTGTAGCGTATACGAGGAACAAACTTTCACTGTTATTTCAGGTTTCGTTTATAAGCTTGAGTACTAGATTAATCTAGTTGGTAGCTTGGAAGCAGATGGGACCGAAGCTAGCAAAAGAAACAGACTGACCATCCGTATGAAAGACCGAAACTAATATAAAAAGCGACAAGACTTTCTTTTGATTCTCTCAAATCCAGAACTCGCGAATAAAAAAGATATCTTGAAAAGATCTGAGAAAAGTTGGAAGAAAAGGTATTTATGTCAGCGTGGGTTGATCAGTAAGTAGTCGATTGAAACGCAATACACCGTGTTTTATGGAACATTACTCATAATATCAAATAACACAGAATAAACAGTTACATTTCAGACTTAAGAAACACGTCCTATGACCTTATTTAAAGTAAGCTCTTAAAAACATTTTTTTTTGTGGATGGAAAATTAAATTATCAAATACCTTTCCCGGCTCTGGGTGGAGCGGGAGAAAGTATCAGACTTTTATTGACTAAAACCCACCCATGTTCCTTCTTTTGCCCTTTATGTTCCGGGGCCACGGTATATTTTTCGAACAACCCGCAACCCCGGCAGACGGTGGCCCTGGCAGGCCTTTCTGAAGCTCTTATAAACCCTGCAAATACATTTCTACACAACCTACACCTTCTTTAAAGAGGAAACATTTGTATATTTGTAACTAATAAACTCGAAAACTACTGGACTGATTTCAAAAGTTCTTTCACCATTATAATGTTATATTAACACTGAGTAACATAGGCTATATAACATCATGCTACAACACTTACGTCGAGCAACGGTGAAACCGCTGGGCACAGCTATAGTCCTTACTTCCTTACTAATATTATAAAAGCGAAAGTGAGTTTGTTTGTTTGTTTGTTTGTTACCTCTTCACGCTTTAATGGCTGAACCGATTTTGATGAATTTTGGTACAGAGATAGTTGGGAACCAGGAGACGGACATAGGCTAATTTTTATTAAAAAAAAGTGGGATATGAGGGAGAACGAGGGAAGAAAAGGGAAAACTTAGCGTTGCTATTACAAATCAATCAGGCGCAAGAGCAAAAACTGCAGGTCTGCTTGGTGTGTTATACCGAATTTAACGCGAGCGAAGCCGCGGGCGAAAGCTAGTATTTTATAAAAACGTTATTTTTCATCAAGTTTTTTTTCTTATAAAAAGGGTTGGTTTCGATCCTTTGCTCTCTTCTCAAAAATCGGTACCAGTTGTAATATTCAAAGAAAATTTCAAGTGTTCATAGTAAGTAGCATTACCTGACAGCCGGCACCTCGAGTATGTCCCACTCTACGGACATGTAGAACTCCGAGAGGTCAACGCCCACCGACACCACGTTGCTGCCTGCTTGCTCATCCATGTGCCTCAGGTCCACCTGTGTACATACCAACTCACAAAACTATTTACTCGTTCCAACATACGCGAACATTCACAAGGCACCGGAGCTCAAATGAATATATTCATCTTAAACCTACGTCTTGAATGAACAAAATTGATTAGAATTTCAAATGTGAGGTAGGCTGGAGATACGTGTGTCTTGATTGCGATTATGAACGTCGCATGCTCGCTATGAAAAGGGGCTCACATTCAAGCTTATTTCATTTAAAGCGACGTCGGATAGACCAAAACTTAGAAGAGCAAGGAGGAAAAAGTATTTGCGATATTTTTCTGTGTAATAGCGATGAATAGTAGAAGACTCTTTCTATTTGTGTTGTATTCTACTTAAAGCTATTTTGGTCTTGTATGATTCTTTTCCCAGATGTAATGTGTGGTTACTTATCTTTCGTTAAATCATTTTGGCGTCCATGTATCTGGAAGAAATCTGTTATTACTTACTTACTCAGATTACTCACACTTTTAACATTCTAGTAAGACTCCGGTGCCAATAATTATCTCATTATAATTGTAACTATGTTTTCTTATGGCTTAAAATTAGTATACTCTAGTTAAATACACATCGATAACTTTAAAAGACACATATATAAGGAAGTTTAACACATTGCTATTACTTGTTTAATCTTATGATATGCGTTTAGAATGATGCAGGTTAGTTCTACTTATTAGTATCTCGTATGAAGTAAAAAACAATTGCTTACAAATTAAATCATTGCAATTATACTTAATTTTGTTTTATTATAATCTAAGTCAGATTATAATTGCCGTTCAAGTTACGAATGTTTAAACAATCTATCGTCATCAGTGGCTATATTCGTGACACACGATGGCGTATTTTGTCGATAACTAGGTTATTGATAATTATTTTTTACTCCATCGTAGGGTTGTGATTAGTAGTTATTTCTATTTATTTAAGTTTAATTCATTACCTATTTAGTCATAAGAATTAGTTATTTGATACATGCACCCTGTCACACAATGTGTAGAATTATCTAGATAAAAATCCCATCAAATCTTGCCAACGCAGACATTTTAACTGTGAACTTCACTGTCTCGGACTCTCTGTATAAAAGATCGATATATTCCAAGCTGGTGTTCGCATAGGATGCCTCGAAACAATACCACAGAGTGTGCCAAGTGGGATGTACCTGAGTACAAACTGAGAGCAAAACCTTTAACGACAAACCGACACACTTATCTTCAATGTAGACATGTCACAACAATTCGATTCATGCGAAGAAATAACAACGCGAAAACACAGAAAACACCGAACATAACGAGTGATCGTGGAGCTTCGACAAGAGTAAATAGGATGAGGACGACCTCCTTATTCTGGTTTCTTAACTTTATCGCGTAGAATAAGCGCACTACTTCGTGTCGGAATATCGTGTCTCGGAAGTAGCGCACTTCATTCTCAACGACTCGTCAAAAAATCTGATAAGGGGGTCGAAAGCGCCGGCTCCGCCGCGCGTGTGTGTGTCGCGCGGACGCAGCGTCACGAGCGACCCGCCTCATACCAACTCGGGCTGGGCCTCTTTGTCTAATGAACCAACGATTGCGTTCGTTATAGTGGCGCGGGTGGCGTGTTGGCATAAGACGCGTGCTTCGGTCAAGTGTTGTAATAGCATGCAAAGACCGTCTCCTCGACAGCCCGAGGGTCCTCGACGCTTCGACGAGACGGCGAGTTCTACTTTAACATTTAGATTTTTGTGCATTATGGACTCCGTGTCAAGATTGGGAGTGGTGGTCGTCTTTCTTTGAAATGACAACATGCAATGGACTGCCAGCGACACCACACTAGGAACAGCCAGTAAGTATATGAGTCGCTAATAGGGAAAGGTATAAAATATGCAACATGATGACTATTATGCTCGATAGTGTAGAGCAACAAGTGTGATCTTTATCGTTCGTTTGGTTTCACGTGCTGTGCTTAACCTGTTCGCGTGTAGGTTCGTGTGAAGCTGTGTACAAGAGTTAGCTGCGACCGCGTCGAGCGGCGAGCGATCGCGCCGTGATCGGGAATGCAAGTGATTCGGAAATAAGCTAGAGGCATGCGGTGAGTGGAGTGTACACTGACGGGGAGCATGCAGCAAGCTCGTGTGGCGGACGTGTGGCGGGTGTGTGTGTGTGTGTGGCGCGAGCGGAGCCAGCTATGGGAGGGTGTGACAGCTCCGAGAGACGCCGCTCCGCGTACCGATGCGATTGTTAGCTCACCGTTCATCTAAGTGGTAATTTCCTTTGCACTCGCGGCTTATCGTGTAGCACGGAAAGGCTCTATCGGAGCGGGATGTGTCGGGTAGGATCGGATCGAGTGAAATTATTGCATCCCATATCACCTGGCTGTTAGAATTTTATACCTTTCCGTGTCGAGCGAGGAAGGCCGAACGAGCTAAGTGGACCGGCCGAGGATATTCTGGAGCATTCGTGATCACGCACGTCGACATAACCGCTACTCCATATACTTAATCATCACCATCGCAATAGAAATGTAAACTTGCAACATGTCAGAGCTACGGAGCGAGCCGGGGGCGGGGAGCGGGCGTCGGCACCGAGCGCACGCTCTTCGCCTCTACTCTAGCGTCGTCGTTACAGTCAATATGTAAAAGTGAGATAACATACCACATGGACAGAAAAGTAATATAATTACACGACGAATTACGTTCGAGCCAACAAGCTATTGCATGGACATCGGCCGGGGCGGCGGGCCCTACGGCTACGGCCCGCGCGCGCGGCGCCAAGCAGCGTACAGCGGGGCGTCACCTTGAAGCCGTCATACGTCCAGCTGCCTAACTTAAGCACACAGGTTTGCACGTCGTAAGGAAAGAACTCGACGTCGATCGAGCACGAGGACTTATAGACGGCGGGCGGCTGCCACACCACCATTCCGTTGTAGTAGACTGTGGCCTTGGTCATCAGCGTCACCTCGTAGTTGCCGTCGGCGCTGCGGACAAACAGAGCGGTCAGCGAGCGCGGTGACGGAGCTCCACGCAATTACCTTGAATCCGTCGTACGTCCAGCTACCGAACTTAAGAACGCACGTTTGCTCGTCGAAAGGAAAATATTCCACGTCTATTTCGCAGGAAGACTTGTAAATGGCGGGTGGTTTCCATTCCACCAGCCCCTGATGATAGATGGTCGCCTTGGTCGCCAACGTTACCTCGAAGTTGCCGTCGGCACTGTAATGTTAACGCACGTTTACAAGCCGTCTCGCGGCCTACCGTTCAGTTGTGTCTCACCGAGTACCCTCAAGTGCGTTAGTACGAGTATGTAGTGTGTGGACCATGTCACATGTGCGGAACTTTGTGTCACTAACAGGCTCAGAATATTCGATTGGTACAGGTAATAACTAATTTTACTTATAACGTAGGTTGTTTCGTTTCAGTAATAAAATACCAGTACTCGTGCCGCTGTGTATACACAGCTGCGCTACTATACAATAAGCCGACCTAAACAACGAGAAAAATACATTATTCTGTTTTTATTTAATTATGCATTATGCGTAAAATTTTATGGTCACTCTTGACAAGTATGAGGCAACTGCTCATCGTATTTACTCATTAAGTCTACCCTCGCTGAAAGAAAACAATTAATTTAATAATTTTATAGTATCAGATCAGAATATCCTAATCACTTTATTTAATGACGTATCCGAAGACGAAATATTTAAATGTAAGTCATTTCAGTGATTTATAACATCGACTTATATTACGAAGGTTTTAGTCACTTCTATAATTTTACTTTGTTTAATTTAACACAATACAACACAACATTGAGCATGCATTAACAGCAAAGGAAAAGTTCATATTTATTGCATCATTAATTTATAATTTGGTATTTAAACGATGTGGATGAAAACGAAGACATCCAATAAAAGAATGGAAAAATATGACAACAAAAATATGAAACACGGTCGGAATGTGCGAAACTCGATGATAAGGGTTAACAAATCACAGCGCGGGGGTCCATACACAACGATTCGTTCATTCAAAGGGTCTTCATCGCATGTGTTCCAGGTTTCAGGTACAAGCAAAAATGTGCACATTAGAGGGAAAGAGGTGGACGGGGTGGGGGCACAGGTCGCGGGAAGGGACAGGAAATGAGTAACGATTGCTGTCCCGGCCATTTATCAAAGTCCGACGCCTCAAGGTGGCGGCTGCGACAAAATGAATGCCAACTACGAGCACAATATACAAGAAAAAATTGTAATGCGAGGCTCTTGTTCTGATGCTTAGTTTTAGATGATTTTGTTATAAAATGCTTTTAATTCACTTGATTCAAAATTTTCGTCTATTGATTAGAATTTTTAATACTCTATTCATCAGTCGAAGTTTTTGAACTGACAAGTCCTTTAACAAATTCCAAATAAAAATCTTTACAGCCAAATATTAAATTTATTACGTATTAAAAATTATGTCTAAACAAATTAAATAAAAGTAATCGTTTAAGCTAAAAGGATTACAACCCCGCACCATCATACTTTCAAAGCTGAAACGATGAACATTCTAAATTAACTGATTTCGTCTTTAATGGAAATTTTATTCTTAGAAGTAAAATCGATGCGCTCTAAGGTGAAGGATGCAAGGAGCCTGCTGGGAAAGGAAGGAGGCGTATTTGTTCGCTTGATTTTCCTGAAACCTCGCAAGGTTTATCCCTCGAGAATACACGGGTAATTGCAAAATGTTTTCATGGAATGTTACCTAACAACTAGTCAACAACAGTTACAAACGAACCAACACGTTTGTTTTAAACTTTATAACAGTATTATGAAAGGCATTTTCAAGTTGCATGAACAGTTTTTGAATTATTGTTGTTTGGGTCAGGATAAAGCACTATTGCTATTGAATTTGTACAATTAATGGTTGACAGTATAAATTACGCTATATTATTTATGAGTGTTTGTTTTATTTTCATTAATTTCATTTAAAGTTTCATTCTACAACGGCTGCATGATGCTATGTATCTGAGTTGCTCTAACCTTAATAAAATCTTCGGAAACCAAATCGTGGTTATATGACTTATCAATAACCACGATTTGGTTTCCGAAGATTTAAATTCATAAATTTAAAACATGTAATTGGATTATAAATTAACTACAGTTGTTGCAAAATCCTATATTTATGAGGGTTTCCAATAATTTAGGTATAAGTGATAAATATACGCCGAGAAGGGGGAGAGGGGCGACACAGCAATCTCTAAGCCTTCGTCAATTAGGCTGGGTTCTACGCAGAATTCACGGCTTATTGGTTTTTGTGGGACAATGCTATGCTTTTGTGAGCCTTTATCGCCAAGATTGTACTGTAAGTAAAATACGATTCGTTTATAGGCTTTGTTTCGTCCTTTCGACGCTACGGGATTTGGTGATATTCGCTACGATAAACACAATTTGGAATTCAGAGATATTCGAATTTACTGTTTGTTGTAAAATTTTAGGTCCAACTATTTTTTGTATAACAATTTTGAAGCATAAAGCATGATTTGTGTTGAACTGATTTAATAACGTTATGATAAAAAGTTATCCTAAATCTAACATTGAATGCAATGCAAGTACTACTCGTTAAATAACATCATTTAAAAGTATCTGTTTTCAAGTAATTGGTAACTATGGGTATTTGTGAGGATGTCAGTGTTGGGTGGTTCGATGGTGTAGGTGTAAAACATAAGGGCACTAGCACAAAAGAAGTGTAAATGGAATGTTATCTGTATTAATTTGGTACATTTTTAAAATCTGGTGAAGCAACGAATCGTGGAGCACAGCTCAGGGCTCGGCCGAGTAGCTCTCAGCTTCTTTTGTAAAACACTTGTGTTACACTTTCAAGGTAGGCATATCTCACACACACTAGAAACATACTGAAAACGTAAAAATACTCTGAAATAACCCGACATACCTTTAAATAACTTCATCTGAAAAGTTTAACAAGATAATCTCGTTTACGCTGTTTGCAATATTAATCCCAACACCTTCATATTATGATTGCCCAATTTGGCCGTTTCTCTCCGAACTCGATCCAAAGTTAATTACATGTGTTACCTCGTAGTGAGCGCATTTTCGTTTTCATTAGAGGCAATATAGCCAGCGACAGAATCACGGTAAATGATGCCGTCTCTTCCGTAATTAGGTTCTCCAGCAGTAAGTTAGAACAATTTAACTTAGTGAACCCCGACTTCTTTGTAGTTTCTATCAATCTTACAACTTAACTTGGAAAATATAAAGGAAATGGGAAAGGTATTGGTAACAAATCGCCCGAAAAATTTACTTTGGATATTAAGTTTGAGCAGATCTCGGAATTTTCCTTATAACTCTGTTAATGCTATCGGGGAAATTAGACGAGTATGCGGGCTCGCTAAGAAAAAATATACCTGGAGATTTTCTCTTTTTCTTTTAGGTAACAGAAATGAAATTGCTTTTTCGTTCGAGCATTTCGTTCGGTCGTGAGTTTTGTAACAAGTGACTGAGTATTTAGAATCCAGATGAATTGTTTGGTTGGCTACTGAAAATATTTTAGCAGAAATACCAAGTTGACCTTAAATTTTTTCCGCAATAACTCAACGTTAAATTAGCCATATTGGTTTGAAAAGTTTTACACTTCTATCATTTAGAGAAGAGCCTTTTTAATGGGTTATTTACTTTAACGATGAGTTGAGAATTACTCTCCAGAGCCCTGTCTTAAAAATATTAGTACACAGCCCTACGGTTCGCTGTCTCACCTTTAAAATTTATCAAACAACAATTTAACGGTAGTATTTATCAGAAGCTTATAGACATGATTTGGTCTCACTTGTTATAGAGTACGATGTCTGGTCTCCAGATGTGATCGGAGGGTACGTGGAGCATGTGGACTCCACCGTACTCTTTGGGTTCCCAGCGCAGCTTGTAGTCGTACCACGACTGCTCCACCCAAAGGTTTGTAGTCATTATCTGGTTCTTGAGATTCTGTTAAAGATAAATTGGTATGTTGAAAGTGTTATGTTACCTTAACGTCATAATTTCTCTATATATAAAAGAGTAAATCACTGACTCACTCATCACAAAATCTCAGACACTTCAGGTACAAGACGGGCTTTGCAAAATTTAACCCCTGTGGTGGTGTGAAACAGGGTGCATGATTTCACCGCGGGATTCATTCCAATAGTTAATTTTGAACATACAAGAGCAGCGGGTGACACCGCTGGGCACAGCTAGTGATGGTAGCAATGCACAATAATGGTCGTAAGCACAGAAAATCAGCCTATAATGCCTCCACAGCTGGCACAAAGACATCCTCCACGCAGTGCGGGTGTCAGACGGTTACATTTCTTGTTTTGTCCTTATTTTACATAAGTAAATATGTTTCAATAAACTCACGTCTTTTCCCCATGAAAATACGCATAAAACACAGAAGTAGTAAAAATTCATTTAACATTTGTAATATTATGTTTGGTAGGAATCATTTTGGCAGATTTGCGTTGGAAAAAGTATAACATGAAGTTGTGTGTCTATCTGTATTTTATCGGATACATTTCCAGGAGTGTGCGTTGGAATTACATGGCTTAATTCCCTGAAGCCCATTCCATCATCTGACGACGCGACGACGTACGGATAACTATATGCGCCTATATTATGTTTTCTTCCGCGTATACGCACACGTATTTCGCTTACTCGTTTATTATGCGTATCTTCTGCTGAGGAGTGGACTTCTTGCCGACATCTTCTGAGAGCCTTTTTAAATTGATATGTAAGCTGTGATTGTTCAGATATATATGATTTAGGAAACAGAGCACCCTGTTTGTTATTGACCGTTTCCCAACATTTTATCATATAAATGAATATAAGGTCAGAAAACGGTAAAAAAACGTTGAAAAAGTCGTTAAAGTCCAGTACAGAGTAATCTACCATTTTCGGAACACAACATTGCTTTAATCTCAACGCTATCAAAAGAATTGGCAAAAAATACTTTCACCTGTGCCCATTCTCCTGTCATCCCTTTGTCGCCTTTGACTCAAAGTTTGGACTCAGTTGATCAGCAACAACACGTATAAATAAGAACTTTTATTTACTTCGTATTTTTGCTAGATTCCTCTTGAGTATTTTCCGTCTGTGAGACGTCAGATAAAGTGTACCTTAAGTAGATTATTCTGTTAGACAATATTCTGTTATTTGCCGGGAACTAATCTGTTGAACATGAGGCAGCCGTGCTTGTTACTAAAAAAATAATAGCTTGCATTTCATCAAGATGACATATTAGTTTACTGTTTCAACTGAGTGTTGAATGAGTGTTCCTTTTGATTAAACAGATAATAACTCTTCGTAGCAACAGTGCTACGCCGTAGCTAGGCGTAGCTCACCGTAGTAATACCTCGCCGAAACCGAGCATTAGATACTGTCATTAGATCGAGGCCCGTATAAAACGACACTTTTGTATTCACGTTCAGGGGTTATAGGCGTAACAATATAAATAAAGCACTGTTATGACTTCATAGGCAGCCAAAAGTGGCTTTATTAAGCCATTCCCGGAAGGGTTCCAATCCCAAGTTATATTTGAACTCGAAGTGGTTCAATTTATAAGTTTTATCATTTGGAACGGCATTATAAAAGGGCATTTCACTGGATTGCAAAGCAAATTCTAAGAATATTGTCGCTTTTATTCAAAGTTTTCTGTGCCATTGTCGATAAATGGGGTTTGAGTTCAACATGCAAAAAACTTATATTATTATCTCGATTGTTTTTCTTACAATTTCGATGGCAAATTTCAATTAAGCCTACCCAAAACAGGACTACGAGTTTGGCGTCTTTAGTAGCGTCCATCAATCGTGGTTTATCATCATTAAATACCTTACTTAGTCTTTTACTGTTTGTTGAGACGAGATCCTGAAGGAAAAGGTTATTTGTCTTGGCTTCATAATAATCTGTCTATTGTTTTCAAGTTTCAAGTACACCTTCAAATCAATCCCTTGTCCTTTATAGATAATCCCGACTCCGATAATGTTAAACAACAATGAATTATTCATGACAAACAGAAACACTGTTTTGTATCGCGAGAATTTTCGAAGTACGGCACTGACTCCGCGAGTCGGCAACATTTTTGTTGTGAAAACTGTAGGCATGGCACTAAAAAGTACATGTCGTTGAAATGTGCCGACTTTCCTTCTTTCGCTCGTGACTTTTTTGTAACTTAAATTAGGTTTTATTCACATGTACGTTTCTTTACTCGTTCGTTTGAAAGTTTCGTAAACTTGTCGCTAGTGAGTACTTCGTGAAATCTTTATTTATTTCATCGTTATATCATTTATATCACGACATGTTCGTACAAGTCACAGACGGACTGAAGTTAAATAGAAGCACTTCGAGTCTGTGTGGTTTAATTTACTTGTAGCAGACTTGTTACGGAATCATTTCGGTAAAACCACTTACTGTCTTACTTAACAAAGTATGTAAGTAGATACTTACATACTTTATATTATGTTTGACCTAATATAAGGTCAAATATAATACAATTATTGAGCTTTACTTTTTACTTTATTCTTCATGCAATGCGATAAACTCAGTTTAATTTAATATGACGATAACTTCAGCTTGAGCGAGGTTTCGTGGGATTCTTTAAGTTATCTCCGACTTGTAAGCAAAAAGCTTATTTCGAGAAGAGCACCTACCAATGTATTTTCATTTACGTTTTCAAAATATGTATAGCGTAACTGTTATTCGTGGTTTAAATATTAAACATTAACATCAAGTGAGATGATTGAGTAATGGTGGTTTTTCTGACAAACATGTAAAAATAATACGAGGAAAACGAAAATTGAGGACACTTCTTAAGTAGTCGCGATATTTCACTTGTTTTTTGAGAATGTCAATCCGTTTCATAGAAAAACGTTTGTCAAACATGTGACAATGGATCTATGTCGTAGGCCCGAAACAGACAATAAAGCGTATCCATCATAACATTTGCGAAGGAACTCAATTTAGCCGAACACTGTCTGCTTATCCTATCTGACATTTGTTCCGTTACCCTGTCAGCTTCTTACGGAACTTTGTCAATAAACATTTTGCGCCTTTGTTTCGCTAAAATGTCGTATTTTGTTTCGTTTGCGGATAAACATTATTTTGATGTAGATTTTGGTACATTGGGTATGACTGTATTTCAGTCTTATGTTTTAACAATATTTTACGTCTTTTGCTAGGTTTAGCTTGCTAGATAATAAAAAAGATACAAACATAGATTAAATGTCTGCCTAACGTAGCAGTGACTTTTCAAACGTCTATTAATTCTTTAATTACAGAAGTTACAACGTCTTTATTGTAATTTTATTTTAATTAAAAGTAGTCATTTGAATAATTCACTTATAAAACATTAACACTTCGCTTTCAGCTTCACCGATGATAAGTTGCGGCAATAGCTTGTGACTTCGAAACTTTAATTAGCTCGGTTAGATTAATTATCTACTATGTCAAAGTTTCAAGTGATGATGTCATAGTTATAGATTTGTGTCATAACGTTATAGTTTTGTAGGAAACAGTTCAGATTGCTTTGCTCCTCTCATGATGTATCATGAGAGCAGCAAAACATCTCGTAGGTAATATCTTCCCATTTTGTACTATAAACATGTTGAGATTGTTTTTGTGGCACTTGGTACATAACCGACGTCAGGCCAAAACGTTGTTCAAACAATTCCTTTTTATCACTTCAGATATTCCAAGCAAGTGTTCGTAAATACATCATTTTATTAGGTACTTAACATATC
Source organism: Ochropleura plecta (assembly GCA_905475445.1). NCBI lineage: Eukaryota > Metazoa > Arthropoda > Insecta > Lepidoptera > Noctuidae > Ochropleura > Ochropleura plecta. The sequence continues at coordinate 9,121,673 of FR997731.1, read as the reverse complement.
TTCGGATGATATTTTAAGACGTTTTTATCTTAAAGAAATCTCTGACGGTGAATATTTTATTTTCCACCGGGCTGCGCTATCACCGGCTGTATTTTCCCAAAGGATATTAGATTTCTTTCATACGACAACCGAGGAGGTGTGGATAACTTTGCCTGTTTGCTTTTCCCCAACGACTACACTGACCAGAGTAAAGGAAAATATTCTCCACGAAGATAAATTGCGTCGTCTCCAATTAAGCCAAGGAAAATGCTTTTAGGAACACAATGTAGCCGTAATCATTTTCTAAGCAACTTATTGAAATATATTTATATTTTATGTTACGACAAACCATTCCAAGTAGGTACAATGTACCTCTTCGGAACTATAACTACAAACCCGACCATTTCATATAAATTTTCTAAAATAAAATAAATTTTGTGGCCAGCGCCGAGCGTGCACGGACGACACGGAAATGAAAATCGTATAAAAAGTAAGGGTTACGCTATGTTAGCATTTTCACGCCGGTTTGTGAATGAGAGAAACATGATATGTGTTAGTTGTTTTATTCCACGCCGAGTTGCTCGCTCGCTCGAAGACGGAAATTAAAAGTAGCCGCCGTGGTTTCACACTGTACAATACATGGAATGGCCCCGTTTTAAATTACGTCGACCACGTGAGGTCTACATAGGCTACATGTTTAAGTGAGACATAGATATTACAACCGAACCTCCCTATTTTCAATTATATATGTCCCTATCCACTTAACCCAGTTTCAGTTGACTTTTGGGGAGTGAGTTTGATCAATCTACATAAACTTTGCTAAAATGTTGTTCGAAGTTGTTCCTAAGATAATATTTCACGCAAAATTCGCTGCGACATCTCGATAAGTACGCGATAAATACACTCGATAAACGTGCCTATGTAGGTAAGTTAAAAATATTAAACAAAGAGGGAGCGGACTAAAGGTAAGAGTCAGGAAGTTGTCGCCGAGGTAATTTTGTTTTAATAACGATACACACAGCGCACACGGTCGTGTACTGGCGTCGTAAATTGTTTTGAGAATGGAGCAAAATTTACTTGTATACAGAAAACATTTTTCCTAATTGCGTGTAAAAGAATTTTACCACATAGACCAAGTACACAATTGGGATCAGACAGGACAAAGAACACAAATATCGTGTAAGTAGATGAACAAAAAAAATGTTAATACAAACTAAAAGGTCGTGTACCTTTATAAAAAATCTTGACATAAATACGTAGGTTTGTACTAACCTAAGTTTTTACGCGGCCGAAACGGTTCGGACAACAGAGAAAACTGTGTTTAATCAAAATATTTTAGAGGCTTTGCTAAATAACGTATACCGCAATATACACTAACAGGTACTCATATTTCGTTTAAAACCTTACTTTAGAGCAAATAACTGGCATTTTCCGACTAATGAAAATAAAAACAGTAGACAATTTATTCCGGCTCTTTTCTCTCTCTGGGAAAATAGGTCGCTTTTGTATATCTTCGCCGTGTCAGGTGCCATAGACTAGTAGCTGACACTGCTTTGCTTTATTAGTAATTAAAGCCTACCGCTGTAGGCATAATTGTGTTTGCGTGTTGGCCGTGCTCACCTTTGTGGTGCAAAGTTTAAGGGATTAGAGAGCCTTACAGTTTATGTTCGCATTCTATTTAATTCTAAGTAAGGTATGAATAAGGTCAAACTATCTTTATTGCTAGGGTTTCTAAAGATATAAATTAAACAGGGTGTACCAGAAACAGGTGTTCATATTTCAGGATATGGAACTTTCTACATGGTAACACCGAAATCGCGAAAAAAAATAGCTATTATTCGAAGGTCAGGAAATGAGAATACGGTTCTTCAGGATAACTATTTTATTTTCTTAATTTAACACTTTCTAAGAATCAACCTTAGTCAACTAATTATTAATACAACCACAACAACATATTATTTTCTTAGCACTTTAGCACTTTAGAATCAACCTTAGTCAACGAGAGACCAAACTCTAATGCCCCGGTTCCCCTGTGAAATCATTCGAAGTGAACGAATGCACGAATGATTCCACCAACGTTAGAGTGAATTGTCGGTGACTAAATAACCGTTGAGTCAATACAACATCTGTATGACGTTAACAAAGACATTCAAATTATTTTAATATAAATATAGGCTAACCGGTCTTACTTAAAAATAATAGAAGTAATTCAATTATGCTAAAAATGCTAACAGTCGGCCTTTCCTGACACTTACACGTCCCGTGGAAAAGTATTTATAGTTTTGAGTAACTAAATATAACTATTAATTAACATTTTGACAAATAGAGAAAAAAAAAACTTAAGTACAATAGTTTTCCTGTAATTGACTAATTTTATCAGGCTTTATCATATGAATATATAATTATCATCACATTTTCCCCTTGAAAACATATTATACCAGCAACACCAGCACTGAAGGAATCACGGTGGCCTCTACATATCCACCGCAACTCAAGCGTGTTGTGGCCCCTGCACTCCACAACATACTAACGACAATGCCATAGTTACGAGTATAATTGGGTTTTTCACAAGGCTTTAAGATAACTACACCCGCACCATCTGCATTGAAGGAATTACGGTAGCCTCTACATATCTACCGCAACTCAAGCATGCTGTGGCCCCTTCACTCCACAACACGCTAGCGACAATACCACGGTGGCGAGTATAATTTGGTCATCATGACAATTTTGACATAACTATACCCACATCATCAACACTGACGGAATTACGGTGGCCTCTACCTATCCACCGCAACTCAAGCATGCTGTGGCCCCTGCACTCCACAACACACTATAACGACAATGCTAAAGTTGCGAGCATAACATTTCAGTCTATCATTACAAAGCTAGCACATTGTGGCCCCTTTCTGTCCACAACACACTACGACATTAATGAGTTAATTTGGATAAATTATTATGGCCTCTTCATATCCATAATAACTGCTACGGCACACTAGCCCTTACATATACACAATTCATAATCCTTACTCTAATCGATGCTTATATAACATTTCAATGGATAAACAATAACATACTTTATTCTAGATCTTAAATTAACTTCCTACTTTAAAGTACCTACATTTTACAATGATATTATTATTTTGCAATGTTGGTGCTCTTTTAACTACCCAATTCAAAGAGCGAGTGTCTAGTCCTCATCAGTTTCCGAGTCGCTATCACTGTCATTATTTCTGTTAAAGACTAACCATGGATGAATTTTATCAACTGAAAACACTCCAGTGAATTTTTTATTACCCTTACGGGACACTGGAGTATCTTCTATCTTATACCTATCATTATCAAAGACCTCTACGATACGGTACGGACCACGGAGCTTCGGGACTAATTTCCTACTTTTCCCAATCGATGGGATTTCTCTTTCGACTCGAACTAGATCACCGATCTTGAAAGTTACTTTCTTTCTACTCTTATCAAAACGTTTCTTTTGATCTATTTGATTCTTTTCTACGTGTTGTGATATTTCCTTCCTTATACTTTCGATGTTATTATCTTCTTCTACAGATTCATCAACTATATTTAAATTTAACAAAGAATTAGGTGTGCCAACTAAATCGATACCAAATAACGCTTGAGCAGGTGTCTTTCCTATTCCCTTATTTAATGTATTATTTAAACCCCACTGAATTTCAGATATACATTCATCCCATAAATGCTCCGGTTTGTTATGATTAGCCGCAGTTAAAGCAACTAGGACCGTGCGATTGTAGCGTTCCACTTGCCCGTTAGCACGTGGTGTCGCTGTCGCATTTAGTACGTGTTTAATGCCTAACGTACTTATATACTCTTCAAAGCGCTTGGACGTAAATGAACTACCCCTATCCGAGATGATTCGAGTAGGAACGCCAAATGTGTGGAAATAGTTTTTTAAAGTAGAAATAGAATTTACAGATTTCGTATTTTTGACTGGGGCTAAAATTGTGTATTTCGTAAACGCATCAATTATTAAAAGCAGATATGCGTTTTTCTTTTTGCTTCGCACAAAGGGACCCAAATGGTCTATATGCAAGGTATGAAAGGGGCGGTCTACTTTAGGTATCGGGTGGAGTTCACCAGCCTTTTTACCCGCTGGAATTTTTGAGTGAGCACATTGTAGACAAGAATCGACATACTTTTTAATAAACCGCCTCATTTTGGCAAACCAGAAGGTACTTTTAATTTTATCGTATGTTTTATCGAAACTGTAGTGACCCATATCATCATGATGAGATTTCAATATTTGCCATCTAACCCCTTTAGGTACAACCCAGCGATCTCCTGCCTCAGTTTTTCTATACAATAATCCTCTTTTAATTACAAAACTGTTTTTAATTTCTAATATACTGTTTGTATCCTCATCTTTTAGTATATTTATGATACGTTGAAGTTCGGGATCGTTCTGTTGTACAGTCGTTATCCATTTGGTTTCGATACATCGTACTTCAACAATCGCGGACCCAACTGGATTTCGACTAAGTGCATCTACGTGGGACATAGTGGAACCAGACTTATATATTATTTTAAAATCGTATTCCTGCATAATGTTCCACCATCTCGCCACTCTAGGTAAAATGTCTCTTTTTTCAAAGGTTGCCCTCAAAGAGTTACAATCTGTAACGATGGTAAATTGTATGCCTAAAAGGTATGTTCTAAACCGTTGTAACGAACTCGCAACCGCTAAAGTTTCCAGATCGTATGAAGTAAAACGAGATTCTTCTGGTGAGGTTTGTCTGCTATAATATGCTACAGCATTAAAAGGCGCGTCTTTATTAGCCCTTTGTAATAGGATACCAGCAATTCCTATTTTTGAGGCGTCTGTATGGAGTTGAGTTTCAGACCCAGGGTTATAGAATGCTAGAATTGGACGTTTAACTAATTCCCCTTTTAAAGTATTAAAAGCGTCCTCCTCAGAGTCCGACCACGTCCACTTTGCGTCTTTCTTTAAACGTTGAGTAAGTGGTCGGGCGATTGCTGAGAATCCTTTGATGAAACGGCGAAAGAAACTACAAAGTCCTAAGAATTGTCTAACTCTGTGTTGATCGGTAGGTCGAGGAAATACTTCAACAGCATTTATTTTAGCTTTACCCGGTCTTATGCCACTAGCGCTTACTTCAAACCCGAGGTATTCAATAGACTCCTTTAAGAAGTTACACTTTGACAACTTAAGTGTAATACCGGCTTTACGAAACAATTCTAGAATTGATTTTAGATTTTGGAAGCCTTCTTCTATAGTTTTAGATGGTATTATGACATCATCCATGTACGCAAACGCTTCTTTAAACCGGGCGTTACCTAATATATTGTTTATTGCTCTTTGGAAATTAGACGGTGCATTTACAAGCCCAAAAGGCATCCTATTGAACTCATAATGTCCGTCGGGTGTTACGAAAGCCGTCAGATGTTTTGATGTTTCGGACACGCATAACTGGTAATAACCTGACATGAGGTCTAAAGTCGTGTAATATTTATAACCCGACAAATTATCCAGCTGATCGTCAATTCTAGGAATGGGATAATGCTCCTTAATCGTTTTCTTATTCAAAGCTCTATAGTCGATGCATAGTCTGTACTCCCCGGACTTTTTCTTCACGAGGAGAACTGGAGATGCATAGTTCGAAGAAGACGGTCTAATTATGTCAGACTCTTCGAGGTCATGAACTATCTCACGAACAACTTGTCGTTCCGTAAAAGGTATGCGATACGGTCTATAAACTACCGGCGTAGGATCGCTGAGCTTTATCTCCATCTCTACATTTGTAATACGTCCTAGCTCTCTCGTGGTAAAAGCAAAACAGTCTCGGAATTCGTTTAAAAGACAAGTTAATTTGATAAGATCGCTTTGACTAATTTGGTTGCAAACGGATAGCATTTTAGTGTCAATAATATTAATAGAAGAGTCGTCGCCAACACATTGTTCAATTTTATTAATGGTGTAACAATTGGCACGAGTTAAAGGGAGGGCTCGAGATAAAAGGGTGCCTTTATTTAATATGAAGTTATTTTTATTCAAACCGTTCAACTGAAGAGCTGACCTACCACTAACTAATTGTAAAATACAAGGCAAAATATCGTACATCTTTTGAGGCTGAGAGCACAACCCAGGTTCAACCAAAACTTCGCCGTCATACGGAGGGTTTGAGTACACGGCTACTTCGGTGCGACCTACTATAGTGACCGTCTCGCAAACATAAAGTTCTATGCATTTTGGTTTATTAACAACTTGGTCTTTAATAATTAGTTCGTCCTTTGTTTTATAAACCACTACATGGTTTTGCTCAGTGAATGTTTGACCAATTAGTAATGATACTTTCAGAAAATGATCGGGTACTATCAAAACTTCTACGCGTGCTCTAACTGAATCTACTTCAATTTCGACATCGCATTTTCCTATACATTGAACCAAGGAGTTTCCGAATCCTCTCAAAACCGGTAAATCACCGTAAGATTGCGTTATATTTAACATTTTAGCATCTGACTCCCTAAGCATAGTGATTTGACTACCAAAATCAACGAAACACTTCAAAGCGTGCCCGTTAACTATTGCATCCTTAAAATATTTAGTATCATTATCTTGTTCCTTTGAAATATTTAAAACTGTTTTATTTATTTCGGACTCGCGTTTAGTGGAACAATCGGCAATCAAGTGACCTACTTTATGACAGGATTCGCATCTTTTAATTGGGTGTTTACATTTAAAGTGTTGGTGCCCTTCTTCTCCGCAATTATAACATTTTAAAGTTTTATACTTATTGTTCCTATTTGTATTATCTTTAGATGATTTAAACTGTATGCTATCGGAAGGGCTCGCCTGCGGAGTAGCGTTTGACTTATCATTTCTTTTTGTTGCTTTTACATTACGGAGATAAACTAACAATTTATCCGGTTCACTGAATTGAACCGCTTCTGCACTTGTCCTAACCGATCTATCATCAATACCGAATAGTAAACAATCAATGGCATTTTTACCCTTAATGTTACATCTATTTATTAGAACCATCTTTTCGTAGTAATATTCTTCTAAATTATCCCCAAAACGTGCTTTACAGGCGAGCATTTCCGTCAGCAACCGACCATAATTGTCATCAGAAGGAAATGCTAAACACAATTTTTCTTGCCACTCCGTCCATGTAAATAATAAACTAGGTAAACCTTGGTACCATTTTTGGGCTAGGCCAACTAATTTTGGTAAAGCGTAGTGAATAATTTGTCGTTCTGTCCAGTTATAAATCTTCGCACATTCGTTAACCTTGGTAATCCAGACATTAATACTCTGGTTACGCTTGGTTGGGTCAAATTCAGGTACAACATTTAAAGTCGGAAAACGTTCAGAATTTCCGTCCGTCTGTATAGATTTAACTAGTTCTCTAAACACATCAGCAAAACTAGAGTCTAAGACAGTAAATTGGTTACTTGGTAGTGGTGGTGCAGTGTGACCAGGAGCCACAGGTTCGCTTGACCGACGCTCGTAACGCTGACTGCTGGACCCAGCACGTGGCAGCTCTGCTGGATCTTCAGGAAATTCAGGAGTTCGGGTTCGCCTTGTGCTCCTTTCACGTCTCGATTTCTTGCGCAGTGAATGCTTGCGGCGCGATCTGCGACTGCGCCGGCGCTCTGTAGATGACTCTGACTCACTGCTGGAGCCCTTAGATCTTCTTACACGTTTCCGCGATCGATCGCTTGGCATGTTTGTCGCTTAGCTTTTAAAGCGGGTACTTAGTTTTTTTTTTTTTTTTTTTTTTTTTTATGCGGGCGTAAAGTTTTCACCAAAACCGTTACGATTTCTGGTGGAATCCCACTTCTGACCTATTCGAAGGTCAGGAAATGAGAATACGGTTCTTCAGGATAACTATTTTATTTTCTTAATTTAACACTTTCTAAGAATCAACCTTAGTCAACTAATTATTAATACAACCACAACAACATATTATTTTCTTAGCACTTTAGCACTTTAGAATCAACCTTAGTCAACGAGAGACCAAACTCTAATGCCCCGGTTCCCCTGTGAAATCATTCGAAGTGAACGAATGCACGAATGATTCCACCAACGTTAGAGTGAATTGTCGGTGACTAAATAACCGTTGAGTCAATACAACATCTGTATGACGTTAACAAAGACATTCAAATTATTTTAATATAAATATAGGCTAACCGGTCTTACTTAAAAATAATAGAAGTAATTCAATTATGCTAAAAATGCTAACACTATCCAGTACTAAACTTCAATACCTACTCGACCCAAATGTCGACACAATTGTTTTTTTTTCGAGTTTTCGATGGTTTAGTTTGATATTGGTTTAGTCTGAATCACACCCTGACACCCAGAATAGAGGTTTTTGCTAAAGGTTTCTCATCTCTTTATTAGACTCACTCACTAGCTAACCAAACAAAAACCCGGAAAAATTAATTGAATGAGTATCGGATCTCTTTGAGCGTAGAACAATAACAACGGAAATAGAAACGATTTGTTATACAACGAAACACTAATGTAATACCTAGACACACAAATTCAATAAGCATTCGAATCCAGTCTGTGATTGATTACAAAAAAATAAGTTCATAAATCTTAAACATTTAATGAAATTCTTTAGTCAATTCTCAGTAGAACTCTGCATCACGGGGAATATCCATTCAAATACGTTCAGACAAATTACGGTCTTGTGACAAAGTTAATAGGTTCCTTTGTGACCTTCTGACCTATTTGAGGTAGAGAACCAAAAGGCGCGTAGTCAGCTTTTATTTTGATTAACTTTGAATTTACACGTAGGTAGCTACCAAATAAAATACCCAAAAGGGCTTGTTTGTGCTAAAACTTTTTAACCCTAACATGTGTTTAAAGTCAGAGATATGTCAAGAAAATAATAGAAATATTTCAATGAAATACCAACACGGCATTACAAATTCAATTTAATTTACATACATATGTAAACAATGTCTTTATTTGGCGCCATGCTGCATACAAATGATTGCTGCTTTGTTTACGAATATGTTTTGTTCTTTTTTTAACTTTCGCTTGACTGGCAAAAACATCTGATATCTTTTAACGGTAAGAGTTGTATGGAAACGTTGCGATTCAAAACGCAAGTTTCAATTTTCAATAGCACTCCATGCATGGAAATGGAAACACTTGATCACGTTAATTATTATTATTGTAAATGCATTATTTTTAAAATAAAGAGTCAAATTAATGAACGATATTAACAAATTTCTCAACTCTAAAAGGAAGAATGAAATAAAACAGTCAATTTCTGTTGGCAGTGGGATAGTGCGAAACCTAGAACACAGAGGGCAAAAAAAGGAACATAAATGGGTTTTAGTCAGTACAAGCCTGACACTCTGTCCCGCCCACATCGAGGGGAGTTATTTGAGGACTTCCCATCTGAAAAAAGAATCATTTTCTTTTGATAGGACTCTCGTGAAATCAGATACATATAATACGTTGATTAACACCTTTCCTGAAACCGGGTCGAATGTTTTTAGTTCCTACGGAGGAACTTAAAGTATGTGGGTATCCAAAGAAACACAAAACCGACAATCAATAAGTTAAGATAAACCTAGCCGGGCTAGAACTTTCTGAACTTAAGTAAATAGCAGAAGCAAGTAAAAGTACTTTCAAAAAAATTACTTATAGAAGGTATTTGTGAAATACTACATATTTATGTATCTGAGAGCCATAGTAATTTGTCTTATATTAGCTTAGGTATAAATGACCCGTTTCACTTGGTAATTTCAGCAAAAAAACCCGGATAATTTAGGTATGTGGCAGATAATGCCAAACAATACTCTGATCCTTTTATTTTGTCTGGTATATCCGGGATTATGAAGCAGTTCGGTTTCAGAATAGGGTTCTGTAAAAAAAGACAATTTCGTTCACGTCCCTAGAATTGATCTCAAACAATATTGCCTGTGGTAGCCTGTTCGGAATTGGCGACAGGTGTATAGGATGAAAAAGTGATAGCAAACGTGACATTTAAACATTTATCGGTCTCTTCGGAACATCTCTGGTTTCATGGTAAAACGAACGCGTGTAAGAAAATATCCGCATACTTCTAAAAAGGCAACGATAAAAATGGTTTGAAAAGTTGGCTAGTTGTATTTGCTAACAGAAAAATTGTACGTAATATCATAATTGGCAACTACATTAACCCACCATCTGTTTCCAATTGCTCTTGACTGTGTAAACAGTTAGCTTTTGTCTTTGTCTACAATCTGTGAGCAAAACACAAACATTAAAGTTCACGTGACCCCATACCAACCTCGTGTCCACGGACTCTGTTTTGTTTTTTTTCATTTTCACTTGAACCAAGAAAAGTTGCCATGGTTGCGAACTGATTAGCAACGTGAATCCTACCATGTTCTGATTTCCCAGAAGAAAAGTCACGGGACACTTTAATTGTTGTTTCGTTGTTACACATAATTGGATTCTAAGATAAGGAATAAAAAAAGGAAAGTTATGTGCTGTGTTTCTTAAAATAATTTTTTATTAAAAAACAAAAAGTAAGTCATGTCATGCAGGGTCATAGATAGAAGGCAAACTTTGTCGTGTGGTTGTGGTACTTCACAAAAGTTTACAGCCTCCTTTCTGTGGCTATCATCCTCGCTCAAATGAGGGTCATCTCGTTACTTCCCGTTAAAGTTACAGAAAGGTATATAATAATATCCGTATGGTAGAATTCATGAATAAGCCCATTATCCGCGGACGTGAGTAGACGTTGTGTTGGAGTCACGTGTGGACGAGATGACGGCTGTCGGTGTCGCCGCCATTGTTCAGGGATTGGCGTTGCGATACTGACGCCTATAGCCGGCTGACCTGAGACCCTAATGACAAAACGTTGCGGTGCGACAGCCACACTATTAATTTAACTGCTTTAGCAAATCTGCTAATATTGTCTCCATTTATAATTAGTTATTTATCTCAACTGCACACTATAAAATGGTTTCTAGCTTTCGAAAGCTCAAAGAAATGGAAAATCACGGAAAGTATCCCGTTAGTGACAGTGTAAATTTAACTAAGATACCGCTTGTAGATATCTTTACGCAAATCTTAAGTCAAAAGAGCAAAGGGAAAACTTTATTTTCCGCCAGAATAGATAAATAAATTTTCTACCTCAGCACGCTGTTGTAAACTACGGAGGTAGTTAGCAACAATGTTTAAAAGAACTATCTAGAATTTCTAGCAGCATGAAGGAACACGTCTTGAGACGTTATGTCGATATTGATTAAAGAGAAAAAATTCAGACGGCGTATCAATAGTAAGTCACAGACGCTGAACTTGATGCTCATGTCCATACGTCGTCTGCGGATATTACAAGTTTCATCTGTCTCTCACTCCCCCCTCCCAAGATGTTTATTTGTGACGAACAATACAATACTCCTTTATTGCTCCAGCCATTTACAATCTTACGCTTTGAGTTAACAAATCAGAAGGCTTTTAATTATTTTGTTAGAATAACTTCCTTAATATTTTTGGAGCGCAAGCACATTATTTTTTTCTGTTTAATTTCTTTGTTGTGAAATAATTTTCAGTCGGTGAAAAGCAAACGGGTTTTGAAACATTGTTTGTTTGTTTGGCTAACAAATAATATTTTGTGTATAAACATTTCTTAAAACATGTATCAAATTATGTCCAAGCTCGACAGATACGGGATGTCCCTCACCCCGTGCATGTGATCCATGTAATGTACATATCAGACAACACAGTTTAGTCTCAAACGTGAATAATTGGATTGCAATCACTGAGCTATAAAATATCCCTGTAAACTAAACTATATTGCCACACAGTCAGATGTTATTACTGTTCGTGTATCAACGGGTGGCTGGACGATTGACCCCATTTCGTGGAATCCTAGTGTGGACAGGTGGACTGTGAAATGTGAACCGAAAAATAAAAGGCTATATCGGAATCATGGCAGTGATTCAGATTATTGATATGCAGTTAATGGATCTTTGAAAATTACGTGTATTAAACAATATAGTATTTCGTGTAATGTGTTTATATGTTTGGTACTTAACCTTTGTTTGTTTTTTTTTTGCCAGTGGCCATCAGGTTATTTTAAACATTCATAATACGGCTATTTTGTAGAATCTTGAGTAACCAAGAACATAACTAACAAGATTCTATTCTTTCTTTTAAATCGGGTAGATAATAATTAGGTATTATCTCCTCCGTCATGCAGTCTAACGAACCATGTCAAACTCCGCCCGGCCGCCATTGTTTTCAATCTCACGCCATCCTAATCCGTGATTGGTGCAAATGATGCAAACCACATCGTCGGCATCTGCGTCCAGAATTCGATAATCTTGGTCGACATGTTTGTAATAATAGCGGTCAATTCGCTACTATAACTGCTGATATCGACTATGCGGTTAGGAGCTTGGCAGATATTGTAGGCGGTGGTACAGTTTGCTAATTTCCGGTGAAAGACCGCTCAAAGATTCTCTCATTTACGTTGGTACTTTTGTAAAGCAGTGGGCTGCGGTAGGCGGTTATGAATAATTGATTTTCGTTAAAAACATAGGTGCTTTGTAAATTTATTTCTACTCCCTTTGCCAATATTTAGTCTGTTTGTAAATATTTATGCTTCGGCTGCTCAAAGTCGATAAATATAGTTAGTGTCCTTAGTATCTTCTTGTATCGTTGACAGTCGTTACGAGTAATATGAAGTTGAATAGTCTGACAACCAGTCTTTTAAAAGAGTATCGCGTTACAACACAAATTTTACATGATACAACATAAAAATAAAGACAATTATTTTACACTTATTTGTTGACATTACTAATAATCTGCAATTAATTAGATAGTCTATATTCACATGTAGCTTTGTGTCAATATTGACCTAAATAGTCCTAGATTCCAAAATTCGTATTTACGAAGTTCCATTTGTTGTAGTTATAAATGTTAATAATCTGAATAATCAATGATAAATGTCGAAATCAGGATAGAAAATTTACAAGAATCGGTAATTGATATTTCCAACGTCTCTATTCATATTAATATCTAACTGTCAGTAGATTATCTTCAAACCACCATGAATACTATCATTCAAGTTGATATCCCTCGTAAGAGTGAAAAGCGTGACATAAGAGCGGCCCAATATACATATGTATGTACAATACATAGTTTAACGACCAGCACTTTACATGATTGATTAGCTCCTTGATTCATAATATTAGCGGATTCCCTGGAAAAAGATTTTCACTTTCTTGCTCTAAAATGTTATAAAGTGTGTATATACACTTTAACAGAATGTTATGTGTGAAGTAATTATGTACACAAAAATTATAATATCTTCACGTAATTCTGGCCATAACTTTTCTGCTTACGTAAGAATATCACACGTTATACATTTCACACAGAACCAACGAATTGTAGGTAATTACCTCAACAAAAGACTCGTGAGGATTATGGCCACGGAGGAGGATTGAATAAATATCGAAAGAAATACATTTCCTTTTATACGGGTGATTTATGGTATCTGATTTGAAATACATAAGGAGGGAGACAGAGGGGCGCCTAGCCAGGGTAGCTGGGGAGAAGGTGTGAATACGACACTTGCTACATTATATACCCATTATCACCAGTTACAAATGATTCTAACTCGGCTATGTATTTGAAGAAAGTGGGTCGCAGCCTGAGGCATTGATGCAATTCACGTCTATTTAAATTCCAAATGCGGCGCGCAAGTGCAAGCAAGGTATGCGTCCACACTGCACCCTCGGCTGTCATGGATGTAGGTCAGTCTGGTGGGCATGCATATCAGAGTCGTTTGTCTGTCCGAGTGTTTACACCGGGGACGGCGTCGGCGTGGGGCATTGGGGACGGAACACGTAGGTAACACTTACGACGTCGATGAGTTGACTGAGTTTGAGTTTGATGCAGACTCGCAGCACGTCCGTGGTGTTCACGACGGGCCGCACGAGCTTGTTGTAGTTGGAGAGCAGGTCATCGTAGAGGCGCTTGGCGTCGGGGTTGCCGGCGGTGGCGGCGCGGAGCAGGCAGGTGGCCGCCAGCCACCACACGATCGCGGCCATCAGCTCGGCGGCATCGTTACGTAAAGCTCGGGACACGGGCGGGTGGCCCGGGCGCGGCGCGTCGCTGACTGCCGCCCTGCGCGCCCCAACGTTCCCCCGCGCGCCCCCTATCTCTCCTAGCTTATAATATTAAACGCAGAACTGACACTGCTTTTCAGATAAATGCAAAATCAAAGTGTGATACTTTGTTTTGTAGTATTTGCTGAACGGTTTAAACCGATGCATTAATTGCACTAGCACTTTCATTTATTAGTCTTATTTACCAATTCATATCCCTTCATGCTTATGTGAAAATTTGTAAACAGAATCATTCAATCATTGCAATATTTTTTGGAAGTTAGGCAGATTTAGAGGTATTACATATTTTTTAAACTTTTAATTATATTTCCCCCCGTTATGCATAATGTTTTGAGTTCTCCTACAGTAAAACATTTTTTTTTCTATCTTAACAAACAAATCCCAGCTTTCTTTTTTTAAAGAGTTACTTAGTTTTATGTACAGAGCCAAAGTTTCGAGCACGAGTTAACGAAAAGAAATACGTATTGAAAATACAAAAATCTTGTAGCATTTTACTTAAATTATTTGCAACAAGCTGTATCATTCATGGATATAAATAAATTCTGAAAATATAGCATGTGACGCATTGCCTTTGTCATTGTATTGTGTGTTTTGTGTTGTTGAGGCAGGTATTTCTAATTTTAAAATTAAGGTATTTAATTACGTTAACGCCGCGAACTCGTGTTAGAGCCTAGGAATGCAAGGTTCACGGCTTCATATAGGGTCCCTTTACACCTTGTATCTCTATACTCTACCTATAGTCATCATACAGGGCACCTTGTCAAAATAAGCTAGAACCTCTTTTTACTGCTCAATACTAACTCCCATACACAAATAGCTAGACCCGGAACCACTATCTGTAGGCCATACAAATATGTGTTCCGTGCGGGGATCGAACCCGCGACACAACAACGCGGCAGTCGATCGCTCAGCCAGTGATGAAAACTATCCATTCGACTCTCTGAATTTATTATCTATGGTATTAAAGTTTACACCGAAAAGCTTTTCAATGGCAATGTAAAAATCACTGGGGAGTCTCGCGGGGCGCGTGACGCCGCGTCTCTGCCTAGTCTGTGTCCGCATCCCGCAGCCTCCCTGTACGAGTATAAATACGCGAGTCGATAGCGCATCGCATTCATCTGACCGGTGTTCCCAACGCTTACAACACAAACCTTTTACCACTTAAGTAACAAACTACTTCGGGTAATGTGGGCTCACTTAATGCACTGCCCACGAACTTATCACATTCCGCAAAGTTTATCCACGCTCCCTACTTTACTGGAACTGCAACTAAGTCCGGTATACAGTATTCATGACTTAATAAGGCTAAGATCAAGTTTACAATCGATAGTTTGCGTGCTCATCCCAGGCTACACAAATGTAGGAGAAATATAGTATTTGCATTGTCGAGATTAATAAGCGGGACGATCAGTTGCATGTAAACAGCCTAATTCATGATGATTATTGCCTTGAAATTTAATTACTTGCGACCGGAATTTCCATGGAGCGATATAAATATGATATTTACGAGGAGTGTGCGGGGCGATGGTATTACGACGCGTTATGATAAACGCGTAAGTCGCAACATAAATTATGAGACGATGCCGCGTGCTTTCATAGCCACCGGCGCGGTGCGGCGTGCCAACATCAAATACTTTATAATAATAATAAACAAGCCTACGAAAACTTTTTTTAATCGCTGTGAACAGCAATTAAGGGAAGCTATATTTCTCTTTAGATTTTAATGTGTTCTCATCTTTGTCGAATTAAATATAACGTAAAAAATATGCTTACTAAGAAAATCTTTTGAAGTTTTCAAAAGAACCGCAGCAAACTAATTAGAAAACAACCCAATAAAGGGTCTTTATAGAATGAAACGAAGCATGCAGTATATGAGAGTAAAAGCAATGAATATTCTTAGAAATTCATTAATTGCACTTTTAAAAAGGATAAAAGAATTTCATGTGCATGGACCGAATACGAGTAGAGTATTTATGTCATTGGTCTCCTTTTTATACAGCCCTGTGATGCGCTTTTATATTTTCTATTTAATTGATTACTTCGGTTTTAATCTACTTTTATAAGGTTTGGTTTCTTTCCTTTTAATCAATATCATTTTTGGAAGGTAGGTAAGTATCAGGTTTATTTGGGTAACATTAAGTACATTGGTAGAGTTTAGTGTAAAGCAATTACGGAGGTATTCAGGATGCCTAAAATCACGACTAAACACTCAAAATAAAAATCTCAAAGCATTCATTTCAATTAGACCATTACAAGCACATTTGAATGTCAAGAAACATAAAGATAAAGCTAGTCAGTCACGAGGCATTGTTAGATTGTTACTTGTGCTAGTACTATATATGTAGTTGCCCATTCTAAAGCGTTGATCTCAGAATAAAAGAAGACGAAAAAGAAGTTCCTTATACTTAACTTGACCAGATAAAGCATGATAAATGAAATGAGATAAACAAGCAAAGTAGAGTTGTACATAAATAACAGAAGACAACAAACAAACCATCAATACTAAGTTACAAACGTCAGTCATAATCTTGAGTTTTGCGAAAAGTAAAAAGGGTCGTGGGATTCTCGTATCCTTTAGATCCAACGCCTCCGAAGCATAAATCAAAATTACACGAAAAACATCTTAGATTCATAAACGCGGTCTCTCCCTCGCTAGAGAAAAGTTTTCACTTCGTGTCATATATTATACATTGTGTACACAGAAATAAATGGATAAATGGACGACATCAATATGTTTGGACAGGTGACGTGAAAATTTTGTTGAAGAAACTCGGTTTTTGAATTCCACTGACGCGCAAAAAGTACTTCAACCAGACATAATAAGTTCGTTAGATGGATTATAGAAAACTGGGTGAAATATCATTAACGACAGTCTTTACCTTATAAACGCTTAAAATACTACTGAAAAAGCAAAACCTTTTTAGGGAAAATCTTTGTAGAAACCGAAACGACTTAATTAAATGTCATTTTCTGATATTTATCAACATTTTCTATAGAAATAAGCGCAGCTCAACAAATAATTTTGAGTTCATTATTTAAATTTTATTCCGCGTTTGGAGCCCTTTACGAGGCCCGTGAGATGGGAAAGGAAATGACTAAAGTAACAATAGCGTCGGTTGTCTATACAGCATTTTTAATAAAAAATTGCAACACTTCAGATATTTTTTTGTACGCAATAAGGAAAAATTGGGCGTGATAAGACCCAGAACGAGCACGGCTTCTTATTGTATCTTTTATAAAAAATACTCCACTCATTAAATAATCCAGGTTATTGTAACAGCTATTTAGAAACATCAGAATACTTTCAGTTTTAATATTCCTCCCTATTTATTATCCGTTATATGTATTCGTGATCGCAAACAGACCAAGCACACGATAATCCCTGGTCACAGAACCACTTCTCCTGTGTTTGATTCTCCACAAAATATTGGCGAAAATTTCTCCATCAGAACTCATTATTATACGATTTGGAGCGCTTACTCTCGTCACAATCAGGGTGGCTAAGGCAAAAAGCATTTGATAAGAGAGAAGGAGCTAAGGGGTTTTAAGAGCCCTATAAAAAGTCAAAGCGTTTTTCCCTCTCCTATACCTGTAGACATACGGTACAAAAATGTTATGGAATAATCAAGATCTGACTTGCCACAACGTTTTAGGAAAATTGCATTGAACAAAACTATAGCACTATCAGCTTTTATCGCATGAAGGAAATATTTTACAAAGCCTTCCTCTTTTCTTGTTGGCTTTAATGTTCCGACCTATTGCAATTTGTTTTTGTGTAAGCCTTCCTGGTGGGACAAGTTAAGGACTTTCATGTCAAGGTCGGCTGAGCGACGCCATGTCTGTCTTCGGGTCTCTCGATCTTTTTCCTTGCAGAGTAGATACAACATGAAATATATACATATAGGTGGTACTTATCAAGTTATATGGGAACATGAGCGTGATCAATCTAACGCCAGATGTTGAAAATAAAATGTAAAATATGTTTTAGTGATTGCTATTTTTGAATGTTTTAAAAGTAATTAGCGGCTTACTACAATTGATTGTTATTGCTTAATTTTCAAATAAATATGGTATATTTTACAACAGTAAGTAGGTGATTCTGAACAAAGGTATTGCAATAGTATTTGTTTAGTACAAAAAAATTCGTTTAAATTAAATTTTACCAAACGAAATTTCGAAAAATATGAACCTGATACTGGTTGTTTTTTTTTCCTCTGTGTTTGTATTAATGTTAAGCAAGTACTGACTATGTGTTTTGAGTGCACGAGGAAAGGTAAACAACAATATAACATGCAATGGTATATCAGCAATAGGTAGCACACCGACCGTCTATTGACGACAGGCCGTTTGTATAATTTAACTTTGACATATTTCATTCAAATTAGTTGTTTTATTTTCTCTTGTGTATTGCAAGAATATCTTCGAATTGAACAAATTTTCATACAAACGAAAATATTAGAAAGACTAGACTAATCTTCTACAGTGGTTCTATTCTCAGCTCTAAAGTGGGTCGCGCTAGCATTCTAGAATCTAATCGCAGCTTAGTATTTTAGGAAACATTTTTATACAATTTTCATGAGATGCACTTTTTCATCGTTTTCGTTTCATTGGAATCTGCTCTATCAATTTGAATTCTAGATGTTATTGTTTAATTTTACAGAAACAGGGTTTTTATGATTGTGTGAAACCCCGACTGCCTATCTTCATTGCCCATCGAGAAAAACTACCTGCAAACTTCCAGGATTTAAAAAAGGCTAGTGACAGCGCCAAGCAGGTCTGTACGTACTGAATGGAAGCACAAATTATAAGTCTTCATCGATTTAAAAATTAAATTAAATGATCTACAATAATTAACGTCGCTTTACCAAAGTATAGCTTTAGCTCTTAATAATACCTATCACTTTTATAAAGTAAATTTTCATTAGTAGTGAAACAAGCGCTCTATAATTAACTCTAAAGTTCAACCGTTTCAAATAATATCTTTTTATCCCAAAGCGGTTCGTAAGTGACCCTAAAGGATCAGAGTCGACAAAAACAAACACTGTTAATTTCCAAGTGGACTTAAGCCAATGTGTTTTGGACACAGCTCTGCAGTCCACAAGAGAAAGGCACCTCAAATTAATAATGAATGATAAACACATAATGGCTTCAAAATGGCGAGAGGTTGGTACTACGATTTTCACCTCGAAATACCGCCGACATACCGTTGACACTTCGCATTCATGCATTGTTTTAAACTCTTATTTAACGTTGTTTTAATATTTTATGAGCAAATACGCTTGATCTTTTATATGAGGTAATTATTCCTCGGGGGCTGCCTCAATTTAAGTATAGCAGAATGTTTGAAAGGTATATTTTTTATTATATTGTTATGCATATGTAATATATTGAATACCAAAAAGAAAGTAAATTTTGATTCAAGTGAGGAATCTTTGTCATTCATGTTCGAGGCGGAATTCTCACCCGACCCGTAGCCGATAGTGTTATGGAGCCGAGACCTGCAGATAACAATTCCCACGTAAATCAAACACTTTTTTTCAATACACTTACGAAGAAATGCAATAACAGAACAAAAACTATTTTCATTAAATTCTTATCATTAATCACTATGAAACTATGATATAAGATAGTATTTTTCCCGCGTTTTGCCTTTGCAGGATGAAGGAGAAGTTAAGGTATGAAGCTGCTAAACAGCCTAATATTAAAATAAAATATGTATTTAAAAATTAGTACGCAAATCAATGTCACACCTCTGATTTTTCGTATTCATGTGCTTATTGTATGCTTATCAATTGATTCGGTAAAGTTAAATATCGTGAGGATGCCTGAGAGATATTACTTAAAACTCTGACTCAAGATTAGGCACTAACCACACGAAAACACGAAGAGGATTATCAAAATCAAAGATTGTAAGCAAGTCACATGAAACTAACTCCAAATGATCACGATTAAGGTACATACATGGATCTATTTATCAATATTCACAGGACAATAAATGGCAGTTAGGTAAGTATGTACACACCTGTCGTGTGACCGCAACCGCGGCTGCCCGCTTTCCATCCAATGATCAAAGGTAACTCAATTGGATCATCCCTTTTATTTGTTAATAATTTCAATTACTAACTCATTTCTAGCTTAATATTAATTTACTTTACAAAATGTTCGTTTTTTTACAACAATACCGCCTACGAGACACACTGGCCTTGACAATTGAAAACAGCTAAATGGGAATTCATTTGAATGATACATTTGAATGATTGTCACATTGACATTTATTCGAATCAAGTTAACTTCAAGCTGTAAAAGTTCAGTATTATCTGCCTGTATTACATTACTTTTTGGGATGCTCCAAAAATCCGCTTTCAAATAAAATCGATATCAGGACGGTAACAAGTCGGTTCACTTTCAAGTCAAGGGTCTAGAGAACCTACGCAAGAAGTTAGCAGATTCATCTCTCTTAATTAAATAGCTTGTATTTTATATAATGTATTTACTCTTATATTTTATCAATATGCCCTAGTAAATGATAAATGATGTTTATTTTGCAAGTAGGTTTTCACAAACACTTTTACACGTCTTTTTTTTAAATCAAGATGAGGCCGGTGTTTCGTACCCGACTACTCTGAGAAGAAACAGCCGAAACAAACTCAGAGGTCATAGTCTCTTTTAAAGTCCAGACAAAAATCTTGGTCAACTTACATGAGGACTATGCAGATTAGTGTCTGAAGTGGTCTTTTTAAGAAAGCACCACACAGATTGAGTAGACCTGTCCAGTCAGTGCAAGCATTTGTCAGTTATCGTGTAGCTCGACTCATAACCCAAGGAGCTCAACGAAACGACGAAAATACCAAAAAAAGGACATTGGTGAAGGTCCCTAATAGTACTCAACTGCCCCAGACAATCGTCAAAAACAAAGTAAATAAAAGTTATGATCCACATGGTCCTCACATTCACAATAAACAACTACAGACTAGAAAATATTTACAAAATAAATTAATGAGATCATAATGATCTCATAAAATGTCATAATAAAAAAAATGTAAAATTAAATTAAAAAAAAATATATAAAACAAAGTAAATATCAATGTCAAATCATTAAATGTCAGTGTATAGAATAAAGGAATAAACAATAAATAAATAAAACAAAGAAAAATTTTGACACTCACCGAGTAAATTAAATTGGAGCAGCTTAATCCCAAGCCTTTTTATCTTCAAGGTAATAATTAATATTATAGTAAGCTTTAAGAGCTAACTTACGTTTTACAAAAACTTTAAATTTATTGAGGGAGTGAATTTCCCGGGGCCAAAAATTGAGTGGCATCAATGAAATCGGTACTAAAAAACATAGTTATAATGTTCTCACATTTTTTTCCGGTTAGGTGAAATAGTATTCTATGTGTAGCACTAAATATTTTATTTATTTGGATTTATAGATACTCCAAAAAAATTAATTAAACCTCGAAATCTTTCATTGCCGTGTTTGTCCACACTTCACCTTGTTGTGTATTATTCCTCATTGATAAAAATCTATTGGTTATTTATATTAAAACCTAGTTTTATTTGATACATGAATAGTTAAAGTATTGTTACGGAATACATTTATTCAAATATTTAAACAATACAACGCATGTTTAATAAAAAATCATTTGTCCCAGAACTACCGTTCATCGCCGTGTCCTAATCATGTTCAAGGATATTGTTTTACCTACGACTTGTGTCCCTCCTCCCGGTATGCTTAACGTTGCATATTAGTGCTGCCTTAGTGCTCAACGTGGAAGGACGTACACACGTGCCTGCGTTTTCGCGCAATAAATGTAAGTATTAATTTTTTATGTTACTGGACATTTTTTCTTTCATCGCCGTGTACAGGTATAACTTATATTTGAATAAGTTTGTCTTCATGAGTAAGCATTCGATAGAACACCATTTCTCATATGTTAATTTGTGAAGTGTTTATTTCTTCCAATAGTTAATAGATTTTTTGTTATTTATATTTTTTGCCTTGATTTTCATCGCCGTGCTTTCATTCCCGTGGTTTCCGTGGCCGAAATTTGCTATGGCAATGAAAAAAAAGACATGGCAATGAAAAAAAATTCATTGCCATGCCTTGTAAAACAATTTAGTTTCATTGCCGTGGCCAGGTATTTCATTGCCGTGACTTGCGTTTTCATCGCCATGGTATGGTTAGGCAAAGAAAACATCTTTGTAATACCTACCGATTACAGTACAAAACTCGTCAAGTTAACTCTAGATTCTCTCTCTCTGGTCTCTCTTTAGACTGGATGAGTTTTTTACTGTACAGTCAACTACAAAAAGATGTTTTCATGTTAACCTTACAAAATGATGTAACATTTGGTACTATATCACACGTATATACACACACGCAAGCACCCTCACATACTACAGTTGATTTTAATAATGGATTGTTTATTTTTAGGATGCCTAAACCAAAATTATCTGAAGAGGAGAGAAAGGAGAGGAATAGATTGGCAGAACAAAAGCGACGTCAAAAGTTTTAAGAGTATCTAGATAATTGTGTTTTTAGTACCTGTTATTTTGAAAATGCATCTTACTTGCTACAGATCACAATATACGTTTTATGAAGAAGCTATTTTGTTTTGTCAAGTGCAAAAATATATCTGATCATGCCTGTCTCCGAGAGGGAAAGGCAAACCCAGACAGATTGTGTATGGGAGTAAGATTTGGATAGATATTAAAAAAGGAAGAATGGGAGTATGTATAAGAAAAGAAAGACTGTAGTATTAAAGTCTCTAAGTAGTGTTGCGAGTGTAATTCAACAGTCTTTGTTTACTTATTGTACTCTCATTATTTTTTTGTAATATCTTCTTACCCAAATTTTACTCCCATACAAGTGTTGGAATCAAGACCTCTTATAAACAGTCATTTTTATTATATCTATCTGTCTATCTCATTAAATTAAATATTTTTTAATTTCCGTGGTTTGATTCTTTCATTGCCATGGCACAGTTCTTTCATTGCCGTGGACGCTTGTTTCATTGCCGTGCACGCATGTTTCATCGCCGTGGCACGAAATTTTTAATCCTGATATCGCCCCTTTAATCATAAAACGAAATAATTCATATTTGTGTTTTTTTGGGAAAACGCATTTAAAGTTTGGCATGTTTGCAATCACGGCTTTTATTTATCACAAATAAATAAATAAATGGTTTAGGTCAGTTTAAAAAGTAGATATAGTTTCTTTAACTAATAAACTACACGATTTTTAAAAAACAAAAACACATTTTTATCAGGAACACACTAAAATCAAGGATTAAAAAATAAGTTCGTAGTTAATTCACTTTTTAATAAAATATGTGAACAAATAATTATTAAATAGACGAAATAACTCAAAGTGTTGCAGTTTTAAATTAAAACCATCTTGGAAGTAGACGAAGTATTTCGATTTGGTGCATTGTTAAACTATCAGGCATTATCTGCCAGAGAAACATTCCATAATGTTTCTATGTTAATTTAAATTCACTAATAAAATGTTTGTATTTATTTAATAAAAAAAAGACGTGTTTCTTCTTCTAGGACCATGGGAAGAAACGTCCCCACCAACCAACAGATTAGAAACACGTGTCATTTGAAAGATCTACTAGAATAGAGAACTTTTTACTATGGCGACATATGTCAAATACATGGGGTTTAGGTTTTCTGATATATTGTTTTTTTATATATTTTTTTTTTTGACTAACACATTTCCTTAGTGTGCGATAAATAGGGTTAGAATATGGCTATCATAATAATGTTTTCAATTAAAGAAAACGTACGATGGTAGCGTTCATCGCAGGAATATTATGTGCGGAGTTCCGCAGGGATCTGTTTTAGGACCTCTCTTACAATGTGGTTCTGCGTACTGATCTCCCCGTTGGCGTTAATATCGTTTGCTACGCGGATGACACCCCGGTGGGGACACTGCTGAAGAGACTATTCAGCTTGCATAGCTGGGACTAGAAAAGGTCGTGGCGTCGATCCGTGAAGAGGGTCTACAGATAGCGCCACATAAAACTGAGGCGCTTTGGTTCCATAAGCTGCCAAGGACCAGAGAGCCACCCAGCTTGTCAGTCAGAGTTGGAGATACGCAAGTTCAAGTGGGACGATACATTAAGTACCTTGGCCTGACTTTGGACGGTCGGTGGGGATTCGAAGAGCACTTCGAGTGCCTAGTTCCCCGAGTTGGGAAGGTAGTAGGCGCTTTGCACAGACTGTTGCCCAATCTTGGGGGGCTACGAGAAGAAGTTCGCCGCCTTTACGCGAGGGTTGTGCGATCGATGTTCCTTTATGGGGCGCCTGTTTGGTCAAATAGGCTGTCAGGCGTCCGACGTTGCAGGACTAAAGTTAACAGTCTGCAGCGGAAAATAGCTATCTGCATCGCACGAGGATACCGTACTGTGTCCTTTGAGGCGGCAACTCTCCTGGCACGTTTCCCACCGTTGGATATCTTGGCAGATATGGACGCGAGGGTTTACAGCCGAATGTGCGCCATCCGCCATAGTGATGATAATGTGCCAGAAATCACTGTGGCAAGGCTGAGGCTTCAGGAACGGCGACACGCGCTAGAGCAGTGGCGTAAGTGGTTGCAACAACCGCAATATTCACAGAAGCGTGTTGTCGAAGCCGTCCTGCCACACTTCGAAGTGTCTTGGCTGAGAAAAGGGGAGCGCATCTCCTTTAGACTAACTCAGGTGCTTACCGGGCACGGTTGCTTCGGTGAGTACTTGAATAGGATTGGAAGAGAGGCCACGGCAAGCTGTCATCATTGTGGAGGGGATCTGGACTCTGCGCAGCTTACGTTCGAGAAGTGCCCTGCGTGGGACTTGGAACAAAGGGTCCTGGTTACTAGGATCGGGCAAGATCTGTCTCTGCCAGCCGTAGTTTGGGCTATGCTGGCAAACTCTGACAACTAGATAGGCGTAACCTCGTTCTGCGAGACAGTGCTAGTCCAAAAGGAGGTTGCCGAACGGGATCATGAGAGGTCAGATCGCAGTAGGAGAAGAAGTCGAGGAGGCAACCGTCTCGCCACTTAACACGCCTGTAACACTTAAAGCAGGTGGGACTTTGGGGTCACGGGCGTTCAGAGTGGGGACTCTGAGCGTTCAGTGAAAGACCTCAGAGATGACCGGCAGCACCGTGGTCACGTGCTGTTGTGCATACATGCACAGCTCAGGGGCTCAGAGGTGACCTATATGTAGTCGCCCCAGGGATGTGCCGTAACAGGCGTTGCACAAAGGGGGCTAGGGACAGGTCTATTAAGAGGAAACGGGGCCTCCTTTCATGTGCAGATGGTGATCACCAGGGTGGTTCTAGTCCGTTAAAAGTCCCACACTGTCCGGTCTTGTCCCCAAAGACCGGTCGCCTTTTGAAGGTTTTCCCCCGACAGAAAAAAAGGGAACTTTCATATTAAGCTTACGATTGCCTACGATCAGTGTGATTGCCTGTACAATCGCACTATGGGAAGTTGTATCCATTATATCCTTTGTATGGTACATGGGGTTAGGCCATAATGACTTTATCGCACCAGCACAAATGCATATTAGTATTTTAATAGATGAACTCGCAATATAAAAATCAGAGCTTAACTAAAGCTAGTAGTGTATCCCTAGCAGCGTCAGCGTAGCAAACTACGCTGACGACACCAGGCGGTGGCCGAAGTAATGACACGCAGGGTTGCGATGGTCTCGGAGAGGATCCAGCATCTGGGTCTCGAGGTGGCATTACACAAATCCGAAGCCATTGTCTTTCATGGCTGCGGGAATACGCCACCGTCGAAATCCCAGTTGACGGTAGGAGGGGTTCGCATCGGCGTCGGGTCGACGATGAAGTGCCTGGGAATCGTCCTCGACAGCCGGTGGAATTTCGTGGAGCATTGACGACGTTTGGCTCCCAAACTCGAGCGGACCGGGGCTGCTTTCAAGCGGCTCCTGCCTAATCTGAGGGGGCTAAACGCCTCCTGCCGGAGTCGTGCGGTCCATGGCCCTTTACGGAACCCCGGTATGGGCGCGTTCTTTAGGGCGGCGTGCCGCTCACTACCTGAACGCGCCCCTAAAGGTGGTATATTTATTAAGTAACTGAATAATATATTATTCAAAGACTTCCCGTTTGAGAACCAAGTTTTTTTTTGTATAGAATCGTCATTTTGTTTACGTGAAAATATGCTTTAGTTTGTAGTTTTTTTTTTTTTATTAAACCCAATTCATTTTGAAACTAACACTGGTACTTTAGACTTTTCTGGGTTCCAGTGAACAAATCTAGACGCATCCCAAGACTGTTGAAGGGTGGGGACGGGGTTCATACAAAATCCCCCATGGTCCTTTATTACAAAAAACATAGGAAATCGTTGTAATTACTTATTGTAAAAAAAAAAAAACAAATAATAACAAAAGTCTTACTTATACGTCAGAACCAAACAAAAATCTAAATAAAAAATGTTCTTCTATATTAATTTGAAACGAATAAAAGTGTATTCTAGTAATCAGACTTAACTAATTATTTTGGTTTAATTAACACATAAAAGAACTAAAAATGATATCAAACAAAATTTAAAAAAAAATTAAACTTAAAATATCGTAAGTATTATAAAATCCTGCATAAAAAGACGGGATCAGAGAAGACATTCTAAAACAGGACAAAGAATAGGTACTCGAATCTATTAAACTCCTCACTCTCATTAAAAGAAAATGGTAATTATTATAACCTTATTAATATTTAAATGTATTAACAGCACTCATTATTTTAATAAAATAGTAAAATAACTCTTAATGAAAACAAAGTCATACCGGACAAATTAACAGTAAACAGGAACAAACCAAAAAAGTACGAAGTTTTTGATAAAATTATAGTATAGTACTGGAATAATTAATAATCTAATTTAGATTTGCTTATGCTTTTTATTACAAAACTGCATCAACTCGAAATTTTGTCGTAATACGGTATCCACAATTTCTACAAAACTGAATTAAGTCAAAATACTATAGGCACAAATTACGTCTTCATTTCTAATAAAAAGAAATAACTCAAATAAATTCACTTTTTGAATAATTATAAGCTTATAAAACAATTACCTGATAGCAAAACACCGATGTCTTTTGGTTTTACTCCGCTTTTTTATTTTTTTTTACAGAACTTGCCTTGCGCAAAGTCGGTGCATCACTGAATGGATCACTTTACCGGTATCAACTTGTTCGAGTCCGTTAATCAAAAAGAGAACGATAGTCTTCTATCTCTGTCATTTTCGTCGTATCGAGTTGGCTGTTGGATTGCACGTGTTCGCTGTTTGAAGTTAATTCCCTTTATGATAAAAACTCGAATAATGTAAATTTTGAGTTGTTTCGTTTTATGATTAAAGGAGCGATATGTCGCTAGTTTTTTTAAGTTATCTGCTAGATATTAAGCCAGAATATATACATTATCAAAAACTTTAATAAAAGCGTTTGTTTTTTAAAAAAAACTTAAGATGAAAAAAAACACGGAAATGAAGATTTTATAAGACCTGTTGAAATTCACCCGAGGCTTAGTGTTTGAACGTCGTTTGGGAGTTTGTTATAAAAACGTATACATTGGCATGTGAACATACCCCCTATTTTTTTGAGCCTCGTTGCCGGGACAACAAATTTGTGTTTGTTCCTCGTATTTATGTTGTGGATATCACTGTATTTTTTAAACAATTTTATATTTATATGCGCGTACAAAAGATTTTCGTAAATAAACTGAGAGGGCACAGTCATCATCATCTGCCTAGCCTTTTCCCAACTATGTTGGGGTCGGCTTCCAGTCTAACCGGATGCAGCTGAATATCAGTAGTTTACATGGAGCGACTGCCTATCTGACCTCCACAACCCAGTTAGTACTGGGTAATGCGATACCCCTTGGTAAGACTGGTTGTCAGACTTTCGGAACACTGACTACCTGTAACGACTGTCAAAGATCTACAAATGACAGCTGGGACCAACGGCTTAACGTGCTTTCCGAGGCACGGAGGAAACTCGGTATGTAACAGGTGGTCACCCATCCACAGACCAACCTAGGCAAGCGTGGCTTAACCTAAAGATCAACCCGAGCGGCTGCTATTATTTAGCCACGAGCTCCTCACTGAGAGGGCACAGTAAGTATATTAATTTCTTTAAATTTTTCTCTGAGGGAGTGTCTGGGACTTAATTTATAAATTGAACGAATTGCCCTCTTTTGCAAAATAAAAATTGTCTGAATATCGGCGGCATGACCCCACAAAAGAATACCATACGACATCACACTGTGGAAATAACTAAAATAAACTAAACGGGCTGTCTCTAAATCAGTTAAATCACGAATTTTTCTAACGGCGTATGCTGCAGAGCTTAGTTTTTTTGACAAATTATCTATATGAGGGCCCCACTGAAGCTTAGCATCCAAGGTTAAGCCTAAGAACACTGTGTTATCTTCCGGTTTCAACTCTTCATCCTTGATTACTACACTAGTTTCCACTTGTCTAACATGAGGTAACGTAAACCTAATGCATTTGTAGTAGTATGTTTGTTCTGTTGTTGCACCACCTGTATTTTTCCCTGCATCACCCTAAGGTGAGACTGGTAGAAAATGTCCAAGTCTTTGTACAATTTTACTTGCGCATAGGGTTTTAATAAATAATATTCTAGGCAGTTAAGAATAGATCCGCGATTTCGATAACAGTTTTAAACAACAAACTAGCAGTTACAAAATTTAAATTTGTTTTCCAACATTTTTAAATGCCGTTACTACATTTTTACAATGTTTTTTTCATCCGGAAGCTTCCCATAACACGTGAAATTCAAACAAGTTTACGTTAGAACTTTCAGAAATTTAAAATGAATTAGGTTGGGTTTAATTTCAAACCACAGTGGGAAAATGTACAGCAAAAGTTTGACGTTGCACTTTTGCTGTGAACTCAGATCTATCTAGTAAATTAGCATAATTTAGAGAATTTGAAGAGATTAGCTGGAATATTAGTAAGCAGAAAATGACTAGTTGAATACCTCACATGCGGCTAATAAGAATAAAAGCCTATTTATACAAATACAGGTAACATGCGCAATCCAGGCTGTTAGCAGTTAATCCAAAAAAAACATTGTAATTACTCATCTCCAACACCACTTCCAACTAAGTTAATAATCGCATTATTACTAACTACGAAGTTATTAACACTTCAGGAATACTCGCGGGACTACTGCTACCCATCAACCCCCCATTATATACTCAGAGCCACCATTTACGTGTCCCAGGAGACAAGAGGTGATGTGGTGTTCTATTCATAACTAAGACAATGTGGACTTCGGCATGAAACTACTAATTCAATTAATGCCATGGACAGCGCCGCAATCACTAACTATCAAAACTTCTTTGATATATTATAGCTACCCTAAACTCAATTTAATATTTCATTATAATTTTGGTCATTAATCGTTTGAGAGACTCTCATAGTTTCTTACTTTTAGATTTTGTAAAACTAATTTAATGCTTTTAGTTGACAGTCAATATTTTACTTACCTTTTTTCCCCCATTTTGCAATCGGTTTATTTGACCTTTAGAAGATTTGTTGAGATTGTAGATTTCATGAGATAAACCAATTAACAATTAAGATTTACAAACGCACTGTAAAATAATACGCGTTTCGAACAGAGCTACTAAAACGCAGGTTTTACTCAATCGTTGTTAGAAAACAAACACGGGACATGACATGCAGTAACATTTTTAGATTCAGATGAAAATTGTTGTTCCCATTCAGAGGGAGTACGGCATCACTCGCATAAAGGCCCGCTTTATGGTCTGCATGGCTTTTATTTTAGCTGGCAAAACACGGGACATTACAGAAGTGGCTTTTTGATTTGTTTGTAGGTACGCAGGTGAATTGTGGACGAAATTAAACTAATCCGAATTACAAAAAATCGGAAAAGGGGCCTTTCGATTTTTCGTAATTCGAATTATCTTAAGCTTAGAAGAAAAAAAAGAAGAAGAGAGGAGTGTTGAAAACATCAAAGCAAGTGATAGCTGTGCGTGAAATACTTGCATAATGAAATTAAAAACCTTGTTCATTTAAATTACGGTTTTCACAGTTTTACAGAGAATTTCATTCAATTGGTTGACTTGGTTCTAGTTGGTTTATAATCACAACATGCAACTGTAGCTAATTACCGGGTGAACATACCAATAAACTAATTAGTGACCATTATATTGATAGATGAAGCGTCCTTCTGAGCACGTTCCAATGATAACGTAGTACGACAAGATATTAATTGGCTTTAGTCATTTAATTAATAATAATAATAATAAGCTTTATTGTATAAGAGAGTATTACACAAACTGAGATGTCACTAGCCTCCACACTAGGATTCCCTGTGTCGTGTTAATACAAGGATAATGCAGGTTTTGACTATTCTAAAATATATACTAAAATTAATGTTTTCTTTTTGATTACTTTGTTAAATATGTATTTTGAATACGGCATCGTGGTTTGAAACGGTTTAGAGAGACCAAAAAATGGCACTACGTAGATGTAGTTCCATTGTCTGGCCTCTCCCGACCATTGCTGCAGTTGACATTCAATTAGGTTCAGCGAGAAGCATACTCATTAAAATCAACTAGTCTTACTATGAGACGAAAACTGAAATACGAAAAAAAAACTGCTTCCTTTTGGCGTAAATATTTTCGCACTCCGTGCAATAGCACTTTTTTATTTCGTATTTCCCTTAAGCTGTCGTATACAAAAAAACAATATAACACTCTGTTTTTAGATTTCCTTGCCTCAAAAGAATCGGATCATTTTATTGTCCGTCTGTCTGACTGTTAAGATCCTTTAACATGGCAACGCGTGGAGGTATCGAGTTGAAAATAAAACCATATACTTAAGTTTGTGGTCCTGTGGCGCTGCGAAACTCTCTAAGTTTAGGCAGTCAAAAGATATGGCCGTTTATGTCGCAAGTTTGTACGGAACACTCGGTGCGCGAGTCCGAATCGCACTTGGCCGGGTTTTTTTTCTTCCCATAATACAAAGGTCTGCTTTGTAATATGGGAAGACGTGTTGTCACATAAAAACACGCCCATAACCAGTTGTTTCAGTAATATGTGAAGAGCTATTTATCACCGACAGATTTATGATAACGACATATAATCCATGCATATTCATAAGCCGTACAAGGTACCTTCACGTTCTAGTTTCGCGGTAACGTTAAAGAGGGACTTAAACTAGTTACGACTTCAAGAGTTCATATACGTATAATAAAACTTTAGGCACCGAACATTTAATTGGGTAGTACCCATTTGGTACAACTAGTTCGGTCCCAGTTATGGGTCCTTATACCATGACAAAACAATGAAGGCTGGGCTTTACTATGATTACTTTGCTAGGAAAGGTCGTGTCTGTTAAAGTCGCTTGTAATCATTTTTCCTCGTTCATTGTCAGCAAGTCAGCTTTATGTGGTTATCTTGTCCGTAAATTACCTACCTTTTGTTTAAAAATGTACGCTGTCTTCGGATTTACGTTCTAGGATTAGTTAGTGGCCGTAGGATTCTGTTAGAATTTATTTACCAAATTAAAAATAAAGCTCAAATAAAATTGTTGGTCTTATTTCTACCAAATTACAGTTTAGCGTCTACAACAACCGTTTCTTCTGAATTTCTTTGCTCAAATTATTCGTTTATTCCCGGGCGGCGTGATCTTTTTTCCCGGTCGGCGCCGTTAAGCTTTTAGTCCATCGCTCATTGTCTGAATTTTAAATATTCTCTATTGCTTATTTAATCAAAAAAAAACTTTTGAACAAACAATTGATTGTGTTGCAAAACTAATTGCTTGTCAAGTCCTCGGGCAGACATCGCAAGGAAAGGAATATTCCTATCGTTAATGAATATTGGAATCTGAGCGCTAGATAACAAACAAGTTACTGCATAATTAAGTTATTAGATTATTGAGCTACAATGCGCAAAGTAACAATATTTGCAAACGACTATCGAAGTGCTCTTTTGTTGTCACAATAATTGCATTTACTTCGAACAATGTAGGACGTAGTTGTTCTCTGTTTTTAATTAAAATTCCGTTAATGTATTTTAAATTGCCAATTTCGTTTTTGTTCACCTACCGAGTATTGTGCCACATAACATTAAAAGTCTGTTTTTCTTACATTACTTGTAATGAATGAACTCATTTTCATGAGAAAAACAAGAAACAATTTAAGCGGTCGTTATGCGGGGAAAATTGTAAAAGTCAATTTTGTTAAATGGATTATTACAGCGCTTGTGGTGATGGGCCTTTGTGGATTGCTAGGTTATGGCTTTCTTGCCTTAGTACCTACATACACAAGCATTCTACTAGTATGGATCCTCTCAAGTAAGTTCGATATTAAAGGATAACGTTTATTTTAATGATTTTCCTCTGAATGTCCAAATCTCGTTAAACTATCGTGTATCATGAAATCGAGAGAGATACATACCTATAGTTTACCAGTTCGACCTTCCTTATTGACAGCTTCGATTTACATCACGGAAACATCTCATAAACTCAATAACCTGCAGTAAGAACTTCTCCCCGCAGGGCTACAAATTAATATTCAAATTGGTATATTAAAAGGCACTTATTCCGTTGCGTTTTATTTCCTCGTTTACGTGCAGTTAACGCTTTTATCAGGGCGGCATTAAATATGTATTCCTAATCACCTCATTCAGTCCCTTCCAGCCTTAGAGACGCATCGTCAGCAAAACTGAACTTCATTATTTGTACAAGTACTGTAATAACGTCAAAGGGAACGAGTTTTCATTAGTCTGGCGTCCCGAGTGCCCCGACACCGTCACCCATTAAGATACGGACTGCTATCCAGTAACCACTGACAAAAGACATTGAATTTTTATGTGACTTCACAATTTGAGACGATTATCTTTCGGCATCGACCCAAATCTTGTGAATATATGGTCCGTGAGTTTTATATCTACGGTTACTTTTCTAGCTGAATCACTCCTTTTGTTATGAAAGTATTTCAGTAACTCATTCTCTTGTTGGAACAAAACTTTATACGATAAGAATAACAAATAGGTGTCAAAACTCGGGATAAACACCCACATAACTTACCTGTGCTACACTTACCGCAGTCGTATTTGTACACGATTGAGCTGTTTCCAAAATTAAGGAGATGTTAAGTGTCACTGAATTCTGCTACATAAAAGCTAGCCTAGTCCTTGCAGTAATACTCAATAACACTTACCTAACTTGTATATAAACTCTTGAATGAACGTTTATATGCTGTCCATGTACTTACACAAGTTACGCTATTTATTGCCTTAAACCCTCATTCGTCTTTCAAAAACATTGGAGGTTGCTACACAAGAAAACGGACATTATTTTATAAATTCTTCATCCAAAGAGATAGATCAACACCTCGTTTATATCCCCTACTTTCTAGCCACTGCAAAGTGTGGATTTATTTCAAATGGATTGCTATTTGTAGAAAGAAATTGATGACAGAAATTGCACTGAAACGTAATGCTAGACTTATTTGTATTGATTTGTTTAGTCTACCTGACATTTTTAAAACTATGTAAATGTTAACCATATACCTACTGCGTAAAATTATAAAGCAGACCGAAGTAGAACGCCACAGATAACCTCGTGTACTATGCAAATAATTACCCATTCTAAAACAAAAGTTGTATTTTATACCTACCTGCCGTGTTTAGTACAATACCTCCGTATCCCCTTTTGTCCCGAACTGGACAAATAAAACGAAAAACAGTACGAAGTCATATTTATGTAGGCGACCCTGAGCCTGATAACGATTCCGAGTAAAAAAAAACAGCGGCTACTACACCCAAATATATTTCATTTTCATCGTTGTTTGCAGAGGCCGCAGCTCGCGGTCCAGAATGACGTGGCATTCGAATGATGAGCCACTCGTTTTTCACCGCAACTCCATTGATACTTTCCTGTTCATGAATATTATTCCGTTTTAATTTAGGAACATAACAAAAAGTACGTTTCGCCTGTCATCTCACCCCAGTTTTAATCGTATGCTGGCAAACTAATTGTTTAAGTACATTTTGAAACTTCCTGTAAGAGCCCATAGAAATAATCTCCGATGAACATCAAATGCTTTTGTGCCTAGATATGTTATCATCAAGTTTGGCAAAGTTGGAAATCGTTGTTACTGCCCTTTGCTCAATAGGTCGAATAAAGTGGTTCTTTCAAAACTTGCTCTGGAAAACTTCTCTCGGTTAATTAAATCACTGTTTAACAAATAATACCTTTACATGACCTTCCATCTTGTATTCTTTGTTTGATACACAGCCCTGTATCGATCCATAGTTATTATTAAAAAGTTACAAGTATACCCAAACTTGTCAGTGACATAATTATTATGACGGCTCCAAAGTTGAGCGAAGGCGGCTTATCGGCAATGTCACTAAGGCGCACGGTAAAGAAGCAGCCAAGTCACATTGTTTTGAAATATCGAATCATCCCTTGTGATCAGTCTTTACCGCATGGTCGATTTGATATTGTGAAACTTTGTGCCAGTGACACGAAAAAAAAACTTTTTTTGAAGGTACGTAGGTGACCATCCTTTAACATATAAGGACCTATTTGAAGTAAACTTGTTAATAGGTCACTTCAATATCGAAAATAATGGTAAATAGCACTGGAGTGACCTCACGTCACTCCAGACTCGAGGGTTGGGTTAGGGACTTGAAGATAAGTAGCGAATACCTTTTGCTATTTATGACTCCTTTTGTGTACTACCAAGTAGCCATTGTATTAAGTACCAGGAGTAAAAAAAACAATAAACATTTATTTTATTATGTATGGGAAACTTACAGCTATTATTATTGAATAGTTACAATTTTGTGTGGCAGAAGGCTAATTACAAATTTCCACTTATAGTTAATAAATAGCGATAGTTTAGACCAGGGGTCGGCAACCCGCGGCCCGCGGGCCGCATGCGGCCCGCGGACGTCTTCCTTGCGGCCCGTGAATGTTTCGTAAATAAGTTATTATCAAAATCAACGAATTAAGTAAGCGCGCCTTTTAACCCCTCTGCTCGGCAACACTTTGAAATGTGTCATGCTAGCTGATATTCTCAAAGCTCCTTCTATGAATCCAATGATCTTGTTAAATGACATCTGATTTTGACGAGTTGAAAAAGTTTGCTAAGCAGTTCATTACAATTTATCAATTGGCAATTATAAAAAAAAAATATGCTTCTCGTCTTACAGATGAGCATTTGAGCACTATTCTACAGCCAAAAATACCACCCCGGGACCCAATGGCTTGCACGGCAAAGCCTGGGTCCTGGCTTTGGAGGCACTCGGGCCCCGACTATTAGGGCTCCTAAGATACTTGCATGCTTGGAGAGGGGCCAGTTCCCACTTCGTTAGAAGACGGGGAAGCTGGTGCTCATACAAAAGCCGGGGCGCCCTGCCGACTCTCCGTCCGCATTCCGGCCCATCGTGCTGCTCGACGAGGTGGGCAAGCTCTTTGAAAGAGTAATTGCAAGCAGCCTCGTCGGGCACCTTGTGGGGACGGGGCCGGATCTTGCGGAGCACCAGTATGGTTTCCGCGGGGGCGCTCGTCGTTGGATGCCATCATGCGTGTGAGAGCCTTCACGACGGGGCCTGCAGTGTCCAGAGGTGAGGTTGTCGTGGCGGTGTCTCTCGACATTGCCAACGCGTTCAACACCATGCCTTGGGGCTGCATCAGGGAGGCACTCCGGTACCACCGGATGCCGACCTACCTTCGTCGTGTGGTCGGGGCATATCTGACGGACAGGGCCTTCATCTACCCCGGTCGCTCTGAAGAGTGGAACCGGCGAGACATGTCGAGTCCCACAGGGATCGGCCTTGATGCCGCTCCTGCTTTCCTCCTCATCGGTTACAACTGGGTGCTCCGCGCCTACCTCCCTAGCGGCGTCAGCGTAGTTTGATACGCTGACGACACGCTCGTCCTGGCACAGGGGGGTCGCACCAGGCGGCAGCCGAAACAATGACACGCGGGGTTGCGATAGTCGCGGAGAGGATCCGGCTACTGGGTCTTGAGGTGGTATTGCACAAATCCGAGGACATGGTCTGTCATGGCCGCGGGAATACGCCACCGTCGGGATCCCAGCTGACGGTATGAGGGGTTCGCATCGGTGTCGGGTCGACGATGAAGTACCTGAGAATCGTTCTCAACAGCCGGAGGATTTTCGTGGAGCATTTCCGACTTTTGGCTCCCAAACTCACACATAATCGGGCGGGAGGAAACGCCCGGGTGTCACCATTGTGACGATCGCCCGGGGGACATGGTGGAGCACACAGTGGTGGGCTGCCCCAAGCGGTGCCCGAGCTAGAGGCGATCGGCGGCGGCGATCTGAAGCGTCAGGCCCTGGTTCAGTCCATGGTCCGGAGTGAGAGGGAATGGGAAGCGGTCACCTCCTTCTGCGAAGCAGTCATGCTAGCGAAGGAGTTGGTCGGGCGTTTGAGGGAACCTCAAACCAACCCAGCCGCCGTGGGAGACGCCCCGGGCATCGTAGATGCGGGCCTGTGGACGGTGAGCAATGGGTAGCTCACCGTCCGTCCGTCTATTGACGATAGGCCGTTTCGGCGGCGCGTTAGTGTTTCACGCGCGCCTCAAAGAGATGTCAGCAAAGCAGAGGGGCTTGCCAGGGCCTCCGCCTGCCGGGGTTGGTTGTTCGAAAGAGATACCGCGGCCTTGGAACATAAAGGGTAAAAGAAGGAACATGGGTGGGTTTTAGTCAGTACAAGTCTGACACTCCCCTCCGCTCCACCCAGAGCGGGTGAAGTTATTTGATGATAACCCATACGCAAAAAAAAGGGAATCTTTGGAACTACTCTCCCAGTGTCATAGGCTTAAATTAAAACGTTCCTGTGGGATAATTTACGACTATAACACGATTGAACCCGCGGGAACAGCGAGTCTTTTAATAAATCCCATAAACCACATCTCAAATTAACGTACCCTTAGTTCTATTAATAAATAAATAAATAATAAATAAATAAATATCTTGGGACAACTCACACACGGCTATCTGATCCCAAGCTAAGCAGAGCTTGTGTTATGGTAACCAGACAACTGATATACATACTTATATAATTTATAAATACATACATATTATAGATAAATCACACCCAGACACAGAACAAACAATCATGCTCATCACACAAAGTTTGTCCTGGGTGGGAATCGAACCCACGACCTCCGGCTCAGCAGTCAGGGCCACTAACTACTAGACCAACAGGCCCGTCAATTCTCTATTAACAAGTAAGTTTCAATGTTTATAATCAAAAACATCAAAGCAATAGATAACTCAATGTAGCCATCAAAATTGATGTTTCCAGCAAATTGATGGTTTAAAGGGCAGCTTATTAACGCGCTCGTCAAAATAGCGGACGCCATTATAAATTATTCGGCGGATTATTCCCGTGTTTGGTTTCACCACCAATTAATTAACTGCATGGGCATTAGGTATGCCTGGTTGTTCATGTACAGAAACAGTTAACTATGTAATTACTTGGCGTAGGGGGATAATCAGATCATGTGCCGTTTCTCACGCTATTATTAAAAAAATATTGTAATAGAAATGGGATAATTGGATAGCTACATTTTTAGGGTTTCGTACCTGAAAAGGAAAAAACAGAACCCTTATAGGATTACTTTATTGTCCGTCAGTCTGTCTGTCACGACTCTTTTACCTCGGGAACGCGTGGAAGTAACGAGTTGAAATTAAAAACATCTACTCAAGTCTATGGTCCCTTGGTGCTTTAAAATCAACCCTCTAAGTCTACGCAGTTAATAGAAATAGCCGTTTATGTCACAAATTTGTACGTAACCCTCAGTGCGCGAGTCCGACTCGCTCTTGGCCAATTTTTTCAACTACGTATCTGTTAGCTGTATCGACGGGTTTTATGTTTAACTAGCGTTTGCCCGCGGCTTCGCTCGCGTTAAATTCGGTAGCGCCTTATTGATTTGTAATAGCAGCGCTAAGTTTTCCCGTTTCTTCCCTCTTTCTCCCTCATATCCCACTATTTAAAAAAAAACCTAGCCTATGTCCGTCTCCAGGTTCCCAACTATCTCTGTACCAAAATTCATCAAAATCGGTTTAGCCATTAAAGCGTGAAGAGGTAACAAACAAACAAACAAACTCACTTTCATTTTATAATATTAGTAAGGATATAGTAAGGATTTAATGTAGAAACAGCTCGACCGGATGCGAAAGAGGAGAATCGAAATTCAATCATCATCATACCATCATAGTCACCTGGCTTCTACTGAACATGAACACTGCCGTGCGATTGATGCCTAATGGCTTTTAAAAAAAATCCACCCATACATACTTATTGTACGCTAGAGGCGCCCGCGGCTTCAACGCGTGATTTCGAAAAAATTGTATCCTATGTGTTATTCCAGACTAAAATCTACCTCAGTGCCAAATTTCATCAAGATCCGTTCAGCCGTTTTGACGTGAAAGAGTAACAAACATCCATACATCCATCCATCTATCCTCACAAACATTCGCATTTATAATATTATTAGTAGGATGAAGTTTAAATAAATAAAAAACAAAAATTAAAAAGTCTTTAGGTGTAGTAAAAATGTAAATAAACATATAAAGCTTATATTCCTTCCTGTTGATGTGACAACAAACTGGGGTAGGTATCGAGGCGTTCGGATTATTTGTTTGCTCAAGCCCTCGAGCCCGAGTTCGATCCGGCCGGATGCCTCCGGCGGCCGTATGACAGTACTGGAAATAAACTGCACCCTGTCATCTTGTTTACAGCCACGAGAAATGGCTTAGAATTTACTGTAGCGATCTAAACGTTATTAGTTTACGTATTCACTTAGCTTTTTTCATGCAAAGTCGGCTTTCAGGCTAGCCAGAAGTGACTGGCTATCAATAATTTACATGGATCGACCGCCATCTGACCTCTGTAACCCAATTATTGAAAAATCCAATATTCTAAGGTGGGACCAGAATTTTTTGCGACTACCCGTAACTTTCAGCAGTCATAAATAATGATTGTATGATAACCAACCGGTGATATACCGACGGATTAACTTTGTCTCCGAGGCACGTAGGGAGCTCGATGTGTTAAGAATGGGCACCCATCCATGGTCCGATTGTTACATGAATAGTAGAACGATTCGCAGTATCTTTCCTGTTATGGATGTTACTCAATTATGCTTCGTATGGGCGCAAAACTGAGATTTAGGTGCCACTTTTAAGTTGAATTGAAGATACTGATAGCGCTGTCGATGTGTCTGAGTTTTAATCGAAGTTTTCTCATGTTATACAAATAAAGAAATTACCTACACGACAAAGAATGTTTAGTCTATTCGGAACACACTCTTAATCATGATGAAAACCGCATCAAAATCCGCTTGTTTTTTGACGAATAACGAGCTAGTTTCAAAACAGGTACGTATAGCTTATAACTGATTATATATAGTTTCATCTTTGTTTTTCCACTGCTAACACACTTTCCGAGCTTAGATAATGATTTGTGTTAACTCGGGTATGACAAATGATAGTTATGTAAGAAGATTGGTGGTCACATTTTCTGACTAAAATTTCGCAAAGTGAAGTTTAAAATACTGATCAAGTAAGGTTCGCATCACTATTAATATTGGTGTTTCCTTTATTTATTTCGATACCATTTTCTTACAGTTTTTAATATTTCAAAAAATTTACATTAAAAGCTACAAAAAATAGTAGTCCGCCGGTATCGAGAACAGGGTACAGGGTCCAAGCTACCGGTGGTTAGGGCTTCAAACACTGCCTTTTGAATAAGGCCCTTGGCTATCAGACCATTGGCCGTTACGACAATCGGGACAATGATAGCCGAGTTCACATTTCACATGTCAACAATCTCACTCTATGATTCTGTCTAATATAGTATAATAAGTATGATTGATGTTCAAACTACTGTCATATCAAATACACCACACGCGTTGGCATGTAGTATTGTAGCACATAAACAAACAACAATAACAGAAACAAAATGAAACCATAAATAGCCTACTATTTATGGTTTCTACAGAAGCAAGTGAAGTTTTTAATACCGTTTTGCAAAACTAATATTTATTCTATAACTATTCTTACGAGTTTCAGGTTTCAAGTGTCGGTTTACGTAGATATAAAGGCATAAAGTTGTTGCTCACAAACGGTAAAAGTTGTGTAGTAGGGTTAGGCGTGCATCGGTCGGTCATCGTTTAAATATTAACCCTCACAGGTACCCGCTGTTATTGCGAACAGTACAACATCATGAGTGGTATCAACCCCATGTTTTATTCATTCGTTCCGTTAAGGATTTGATAAAATTGTTTTATTTACGCGTTCAAAGAGTTTATTTACTTTTAATGTCGAGGTATTCGAGTGGACGGAGAGAAATGTAACTTTACACTTTTTTTTTCAATAAGAGCAAACAACGTTACAGTCAATGACTTGATTGAATATCAACATTTTGTGTTCATTAGCTCCATGGCTCTTTTATAATTCGTATATTTGATTACTTAATAACATTAACTGAAGGAATCTATTTTCCGCGAATAAAATAGTTTACTATGACAAAGAATCTAAAAAACCAAAAGTAATGCCATAAAAGTTAAATCAATTAGTGAACAAATTAAACTTATGCGAACTTAGGGAGTAATAACTTATAATGCTACCCTAATGACACCGAAACCGCTACGACCACCCACTACGCGCTACGAAAAACTTGCTGTAGAATAATGTGCTACGGCGTAGCAGCCGTAGATCACCTACAGGAAGGAAGGTACGCTTTTTACCCGACATGTGTTTCGAATTGTGCAATTCAATACGTTTTTATGAAGTTGGTATTGTTCGGTATTGTATTTTATTCTTAGTACTTTTTTTAAGTAAAAATTATCAACACAAACTTTATTTATAACGCGCTTTATAACGCGTATTTTGAAATATCATGCTACAGATGCAGTCTTCTATTTACTTAAGTCTTCTAACATTTTGTATAAACTTATGTATTTACAAAACGTACGTAGGTACCCAATAACTTACCCACACACATGCGTATAAGTAATAACTTCTTCCCCTTCACATTACCCTAATAGTCAGTTCTAACAACGTAATTGGACCCGTAATATTTGGTCAATTTGGTTCCACTACACAGCTGAAATAGCTCGTGAAAGTTTAGGCAGCGAATCTCCGAATAAATTAAACAACAGGTTGTCAGAACGGCTACCTAGAAATGTTTATGATACCTGTCTAAACTAACTGACGACGGCAGATTCTATTAATTCCCTAAACTGGTTTCAGGCACTGCTGCACTAAATGAGAGGTAGCAACGTATTCTGCCACTTAAGTAAGGCGTCCATTTTTTTCGCTAAAACCATAAGGTAAATTTAACTTACACTGAAAATTCTCCTCGCTGATTTGTTTCGTGTAGATTAAAAAATTATATCACAAGTGTGGTTTGGTTTAAAATTTAGTTTAAGTTATGATGAGGCTGACTTGCCTTTAAGAATAAAATCCTCCAATAAAATAAAAGATTAAAAAAAATAACATTTAACATACACACTAAACAAATAAAGTCACATTAAGGCGCTGCACAAACGTGGACACTTCGGTGTCTTGTGTCGGATACAAGCTCCCAAATTCTATACAATACAATAATAACCAGTTTATGATCAGCTGCTACATGACACATCTACTACTACAACGCTATAGGAATCGGTAGCTTGTATCCGAAACAGGACACAAAAGTGTCCACGTTTGCGCAGCGCCTTAATGAAATCTCGATGTCTAGTGAGGTCAAAAAGCCAGGCAAAGCAGGGCCCGTAGCTATATAAACTGTGCCTTGACAATTGGATAAAACAATCAAATTAATGAGAGTAAACAAAGTGAATCATTTAATATTGGCCATACCTTTTATTTCTGCCACTTTCAATCAGAATTTAAGAGTATTATTTTAATGGGACCGCATTTCTATGTATTTATTTCATTGTTACAAACTCGTACTGTTTTGATTTGTTAATATTATACATAATCAGCCTTTTCTCAACTATGTTGGTTTTTTTTGTGGTTGTGAAATCATCAAATAACTTCCCCCGCACACATAAAAGGCAAAAGGTTGGGTTTTAGTCTGACTCCCCGCTCCGCCCAGATCGGGAGAAGCTATTTGAAAATTTTCCATCAGTAAAAAAATGTAACCCATCATTGACACTGAACTTAGTATCCATTCAGCGAACACATGTTACATATAGCCTGGAAAAATGTCAAGAGAAAGACAAAGGAAAACTGAAAGTCACTACAAACTGTAGCGTTTAGACTCTTTCGTCGACTCATGACATCAAAGGGGCGACCCGGTAAAGGTACGCAAGTGGATACGCATGCTTCAACCAATCAACGTTGAGATACTGAGTAGTAAGTTATGCTCGTAATTTTTTATGTTTCCCTCTTTCATTACTTTTATCTTATTCGCAAGTTAATTAATCAAGGTTGAGTAAGGGTTTGATTCTTCCGTAGTAAACATGTTTCCTGGTTAATTTTATAGCAACGATGTACGGCATAAAACTTGAGAATAACATAACAAACACCAATCCTGTAAGTACTGATTATAATTAAAAACAAATATTCGATTTCAGATATTATTTGCGTTAAAATTGTACTTTTTTGTGCTCTAATCGTTTTTGTTACTACAAAGAGTTATACCTATAAGATTAACGTTTTACTTAATTAGCATTTATGGACATTCCTGATCGTTGAAAAAAATTATTACTTTCGTAAATATTTATTGTTTTTTTAATAGCCTTTGTGTCTCACTGCTAGGCAAACACTTTCCCTTTTTCTTCCTAACCTCTCTGTTTTCCACAACATCTGACCACATTTACCTTGCGAACATGATCAAATCGTCACACCATCTTCGCCGATGTCGACCTCGACGGCGGTCGAGGTCGACATCGGCGTTTAATAAAATAACATTGCTAAAATATTGTGTAATTCATTCGAAAATCTTGCGTATTCACTTACATTTTGTACCTATATGTATTTTCGCATGTATATTAGAATGCAAAGAGAAATTCTACGAAACCGAACAATTGTACAGCCACAACAATCTTGTTGAACGCGTAAAACAATCGCACTCGACTTGTGTACGAAACCTCACAAGAACTTGTTCGAGGTTTAATATAACGGCAAATCTCTCTGTTGTGGGGCAAATTAAAGAGCTTTCGAGTATGTAATTGCCGTTCAATAGCTACTAAGGGTTCATGAATAGATGATGGGCTGCGTCTTCCAATCAGGTAACGGCTATGTACCGCAATTGCCATTTACTAGGTCGATTGTGATGATTATTACGATGCTAGATCCATGTTTAAAATAATATATTTTAAAAGACTGCAAAGTTGGTAATCCAAATTATGTAGTACGAGTATAGATGAGATTAGTATTATGCTATGTTTACCAAAGAAAATTGAGTTTAATTTAATACTTTCTGTCTAGAAAGAAATGCCCCGATAAGATAGAAACATCTGATTATAATAAGACTAGGAAAGATACAAAATAATAAAAGAAAACAATTTGTAATACAACTTTTTATGAAAAAACACTTTGTATTCGTATAACTATCAACTCTGGGACAGTTCACAATATTTTACCTACATTAGTCTTCGGACGTTTTGTCAAATATCAAAAGAAAATGTTCATGAGAAAAACTTTTTGTTTTTAAATCTGGCTCTGTGTAGATAATATTGTTCCACAAGAAACGAAAACAAAAACAGAGGGATTCTAAACAAATTAATTGAATATTATCGCTGAACTTTAATCCTTACTTAAGCCCTGATTGACCCCACTGATTGGGGAAAATTGTTTGCCTCAACCACGACGTTGCGATGAATAAAATAATTTTGATTGTTATTTGTGTAAATATTTAAGTTGAAGCTTATTATTAAGTTTTGGAAGTTTTTGCTACTTCAACTTTTAGATCTTGGCAAATGAGATAACTGTACAACTTTTTGAAGTAATAATATTTACCTATCTTTCATGAAGTGGCTAAATTAATACATTATATTTCGAATTGGGTAAAAGGAGAAAATAAAAGAGCCAAGTCATAA
The DNA here is from genome assembly GCA_905475445.1 of Ochropleura plecta. Lineage (NCBI taxonomy): Eukaryota > Metazoa > Arthropoda > Insecta > Lepidoptera > Noctuidae > Ochropleura > Ochropleura plecta. Next base: position 9,077,458 of record FR997731.1, on the reverse strand, counting down.
TTGAGCAGTCGCAAAGCACTAATTCGATGTGCAATTAGGTATCCATTCTTGGAATGAAATCTAAAATCTGGTTGGAACCAGTGAATAAACGGCAATCGACATCAAACATTTCCTGGAATACCGAACATATTGGCTTCGCAAAATTCGTTCGAACGTAGCTTCTGCATTTCACTCATGAGATATGTTGCTAATTTACGCACAATATTCTGATTTGAATAATCTGCTTTCATTTGGGTTATGGGTGATGTAAACAAAATTGTTTTAGCATTTTGGATTTTGCCATAAAACCTCTTTGCAGTTAGAGATTGCTAAAAAGCTCTTTGAGAAAAACATGCCTCAATGCAGTGTCAGAATACGTCGAATGTTGTCATGTGTAGGCGAAATATTTGATCCGACGAGGCTTATCCCCGGGTTGGATGAGATCGTTACATAAAAACAGAGCGGCGAAAACAGGTTGCATTATTAAATACCTTACATAAAACGCGGTGAGAAAAGTTATTTTCCCTCAATGAAATCCTCTTAATTAAGGAAAGAATAAAAAGAAAATAAATGTGGAACCCTTTTTTCTTCTTATGTATCGTGTTGTGTACAATGTATGTGTCTACCTCCACATGAATGTATGATTACAAAAAATTACAACTTCCAAAAACCATTTGCTATAACGCTGGCTTGTTAAAAGAGTAGATATATGAAAGAACTGTTGCGGAAATAAATCTTCCGCTACGGATATTTTAAAAAAAATATGTTTCATTTTCAAATAAAGAAATGTTACCTACATAAAATAAAAGATAAGGGATATTTATTAATACTTAAAAGAATTATGGGGAAGCAGGAATAAACCACTTCACGATTTAGCCGTAATATATTCATAAGATGCAAATGTTTTAGAAGCTTTGTAAACGATTGTGAAAAGATGAAACAGTTGAAATCTTTGTTGTGTTTAAATATGTTCTAAATTAAACAATTACTTTGATGATTATCAGTTATATATATTTTATGCTTAGATGAAATCCTGGACAGTGGGTTTCCCAAAACGTCTCGCAAATATGTTTTTAAAATCGTATAATCGTCTGGTTTGATTGGTATAAAATTGAGCTCACATAGATCAACATCATTTACATCCACATCAAGTACTTTTTACCCAGGTACACGAAACAAAGAGTATTTTTTATATCCGGGTATTTGAGAGCAGGCTGTGCGTAAAACAACTGGCAACGGCTAGCCAATATACGGGTTTGTGAATTTACTCGAAGCACGTTTTAAATAAGGTTCCCTTTGACCCTTTAAAAATATATTTTATAACGGTGTTGAATTGGCCAATTATCACGGTTTACCGTTTAATTCAGTGGGTTCTTAATTATAAAAGGGTAATAAAAAGATATTGTTTTTCTTTCAAACATTTTCCGGATAGATAGCCTTATTTATTTATTACTCTTATTAAAGTGAAACTTTTATACATAGTCTCGTACGTTTTCGTCTTGTGTTGCATGTCGCGTGACGGTCGACCGCGGTTTAGGAATGTCAAAATGTCTATAATGTGAAAAAATGTTTCACTTTTACCGTGGTTTTATAAAACCACGCAATCATTTTTTGTTTATTATGCATTAATTAAATATATAATAATACAACATATAAATGCATCATATACAATATATTGTTATATATTGTACATTTTGTTGTATCTAACCGTGGCTTCACTTGGGCCTTATCCAGAGTATCAGCGCTGTGACATTTTTATAGGTATAGCATCATGCTGAGATACCTTGGCCCTAGTAGATCAATTAAGGACAAACAGGACAATTAAGTTGAAGATGTAACTTCTTACTTTTGTTTGTTTTGTCCTGTTGTCTAACAGTATTTTGTCTTACTTTCTTTCTCTAGTCTCCTCTTGTATTTGTAAATATGTTCAGTTAGTTAGTAGTACATTTTGTAAAAAATAGTAATCTGATTTTTATATAACTGTGAATTAGTGTTTTAATATTCCCAAAATTCTTGGAAAAAAAGTCTTTACGTATTACCGTTTATTTAATTTCAGTTGAAAGCGATAATATGTAAGCACCCATCCAATTGTGGTTGCACGAATGTGCGCTACGCAGGCGTCGTATGTATGAAATAAATTAACATAAAGCTAGCAAAGGGATTCGGGTTAGCGAAGAGGGGTTCAAGTATTGAACGGTTTTTTTATGCTTTGGTTAACAGCACTTATATTACACTGTTACGAAATTACCTGTCAGATAGGACTTATTTATTGTGTTTTAGCTTTAAGTTGGGTCATTTTTCATTTGAGTTGTCCTGAATGTACACTTAGCCTACGATTAAGTAGGCAGTTTAATCCCTAGTATAAATATCTTAAGTTCCTACGGGGGAACTTAAGGTACGTGGGTATTACAGGAAAAACAACAATCCGATAATCGTTTTTTAACCGGGAGCTTAATTTTACCATGTTGATCGTAATTAAAAAGACCATTGCTTTTACATTAATCTAACAATAATTATCTTAAGTAATTTTAGATGGTTTCTAGCTATTCTATTTGGCTACTTCGATTGTAAGTCGATGCCAAAAAAAATGTACTTATGTCCAATAATGTTGATAGAAGAGATCGACATTTTTAACTCAAATTAAATTATTTAGTTTATAGATAGATTGTGGTATGCCTGATTGAATGCCGGATCACATTAATACAGTATAATTTAGTTTACATTATAACATTCTATCAATGCACATGTAATAATATAAAAAATATTTGAAAGTTGATGGTGTAATAAATAATAATCTAATCTGCTTTTCGCATTTATTGTTAAAACATCCCAGTAAAGTTGGGAAAAGGCTAGGTAGATAGTCATAATCTTATCTATACTTAAAACTATTTGGAATAAGTTTGTCTTGAAACATTGCATGAAGAGTAAACGAGCATCACTTTTTCATTAATTGTTATTCCACCGTGACATGCGATAATAACATCTACAACGTTCTCAAGTATGTAAATAAATATTATTTTCACCAAAGCATTGCAGGTTAAATCAAAATCGTCCCTTAATCATGCAATGGCTCTTTGTTTCCCATATTTCAATGGAGTGACAGCGGTCCATTATGCAAAGGGGTCCCTGACAATAAACCGGATAACAATATACAAGAAAAAAGCTAATCTAATGTTAATCTGAATATTTATGAACAAACAACTACAGAAATAAAGTCATGTTTTGTTTTATATCTTACATTAAGTTAAGATAGAATAAATTTCTCATTAATACCGGTCGTCGGTCAATAAGCCTAGTGATGTACTTATGTCATTTTCAATCTGTGGAAATCCGAAAACACCGATGCAATTAAAAGAGGATTTATTTTTGAATTCTTTTTAATTTTAATTCCGAACTGTGAACCTATTAAAAGCCACATGCTCGAGTTTGTAACACAATTTCAAAGCTTACTGCACTTCCAATCAAAATATCGTGCACAATGACGTGTTGAACTGTTCCAATTACGTTACAAACACGCTACTAGTCCTAATGTGTCTCATTTCGCTTGAACTATGTGCTTTTGCTGTTTATTCAAACTCTGACTTCTCACTCAGTCTCGGTAACAATCGAAAATTAAAAAATATTCATTAAGCGACTTTATTTTGACGGCTACCTTGTTCTTTGAAAGTACCTGCGCAACGATATGATGCGCTTTTCACCATCATTTTGAAAATGTATTCTGATAAATTTTGTCCAAACCGTTCAAAGGATTTTGTTATTATTTGGTTCATTTCGGAGATTAGTTCGAGATAAATAGTAACTCTAAAATGACGATCAGTATCGGTGTGAAAAACCAACTCAATGTTACACCAAAACAAACCTAGCCAACTTCAACACAAAAAGAGCTATATAAACCCACCCCAATGTACTTGTGTAAGCGGATTTACCACCGCATTCACCCGATGGATAAATTGCAATATCCGAATTATTCCGTAACCATATCTGCGTATCAGATATATTTGATCCGAGGCTTTGTGGATGCGCCGCTCTCATTGAGCTAACACATTCAGTAATGTTTCATATTATGTCTCTAATAATGGAAAGTAATGATTGAGTGGAAGTATTGACTAGGAGGTGCTTTTGCGACTGTGGATTTCAAGATTGAGTGTGTGTTAATATTCCTACAAATTATAACCCTGTCTGAGTATAATCTAAAAAAAATACTAATACTACATTGTTTAAAATCTGTAACTTCATAATAAGAGCATAATGTTATAATGTTAACTAAAATTCAAAATCCTTGAACATAACTAACATTATTCACGTAAATCTACCCGCAAACAGTTACAAAACTGTGGTGCAATATTACGGTCTAATACTCTTCCGATTAATAAATCGAAAACACTTGATTAAAGTAATATTAAAAGACAGTGCAAACACAAGTGCCTTCCATTTCTCTAGAGAGAGTGTAGTTCAAGTGGGCTCACGCGATCGCGATCTTCGTCACGCGACCACTATGCCCTTAAATAAAATGATCCTTTGTCTACAGGTATATAGGTAATCAACTGAAGTGGACGATACGAAAATTGAAAACCATTAGCTGCACACTTCGTTTCTTAAACGTCTAGAGGTAATTATAGGTTTGTTTTCCATTAGTTGATATTGACTTTTGTGTCTTCCACGTTTCGCAATGCATCTTTGTTACGTTTGTGTCAAAGATAAAGTTTTAAAAACGCTCAGTTGCCAAAGAAGAAAGAAAAAGTTCAATAAAATGTTCAAAGAGAGAGTGAAAACGAAAGAAATCGTTAAGACTACACATCAAAAAAAGGTTTTGAATCACTTCCAAACACAAAAAAAATCTCTAAGAGCACTTATGTACCTTTACTTGTCAACACTTCTTTATCATTTTTCTTGTCGCAAGTCTTACAAAAAATATATGGATGGGTACACGATAACTTTTTACATAAAAAATATTAATTATTTACTATGTTTTTAATCTGGTTACATAAATTACAAATGAAATAAGTTTGTGTCTTTAGTTCTAATGTATGTCCTTATACAGTATTGACAAGATAGGTAATTGTTTAAGCTATTCATAAATAATGTTAGACGCTAGACAGTAATAGACGCATTTAGTTCTCAGTACCCATTTGTTCTAAACATAGCTTTGCTTGATACCGGACGCCGTCCATTAACGGAATCGTAGTCGTATGGCGTGTCACCACAGTCGCAGATCAAAGACAATCTCAGTTTGCCAAAGGCACCTGTTTGATTAACTACAAACGTGCACAACGTCCGTACCGATGTGATTAATATGAATGTTAGATGTAATAAATTAATAGTATCTGTTTAAGATATGTTATCCTCCTGTTATGTTTAAGGGCCGTAGAACCAAAGACCGTTGGGTGAGTGGAGACCGCAAATCAGCAAGTAAGATGGGACGCCCTCAGACTCGGTGGAGCATCTTATGTCTAGCAAGGGACTGCTATAGGCTGGTGATGATGAAGGCCTTGGTATCGAAACAAAGACCTCATGAAACATGCATTGCAAATATAAAATATTGACACATTTGTTATATTTTTTATGGCTTTTCGCTTTCATCGTAAAATGCCTTGACCAACAACAAAATCTACAGGAGCGCTGAACTTTTATCATTTTTCTTTCGCCAAACTTCGCACAAACATTTATTCAGTACAAGCGTAAAAAGAAACAAAAAAAATATTCAAATGAGTATGAGCATTTTGTAAAAGATAAATGTGCCATCTCATTTCTTTAAGCTTCCGTATCATAGAAAGAAGTAAGTCAACCCAATTTAGAAGAAAAACCCAGTTTTGGGTGAATTTCCCAAACGACTTTTTTTTTTGTCTTCATTGAAATTAGTATTTGAAAAAAGGAATATTGTTCTGTACTATTTTTTTTGTATTCATTAGGTATTTATTGGGTTGTGGCATAAAATATTATTTGTCTAAGTCTATTTACAAAGGTAGAAATAAATACATAAACCTCTATTTTTGTCACATCGGTGCTGTCCCTCTACTTTTTTTACAAGCAAAAACGCTTATATCGTTATAAAAATAAGTAACTTAAGAATATAACTTATTCTATTTCATAGAATATTAGTTTTATTATTAATATGTAGCATATTTTATTACGTAATTCATAATATTTATTACTGAGAGGCATAAATGTACTTGTCTCGCAAAATTTTGTCATATCGCTGCACAAAAGTAATTTAAACCTAACTTTGCATCGATGAGTCCGACAGTGTCCCCACCCCAATTTTATTTCCCTCGTTAGTGTGTGCTAGTGCGCAGTCAGGACGGACGTGTGTCAAATCGCTGCATATTCCCGCCAATTACGTAAGTACGACATTTCAGTTACTTCCAAGCAATTATTTTATATTATCGGTGGTTGCATTTTTCTAGTGTAATGTGAAGTTTTATTACGATTGTTTGGTTCTAACAGACATAGTAAGTAAATTAGCATCATTATAGGTACTTGAATTTAGCCTAAATATTATACATTTTTCATAATTTTCAAAAAAGTCGATAATTTCTCACGTCGCTGTTCTCATATCGCTGTAATCGGTGGTCTTTTTTACCACCGATGTGATAATTTACACCGATGTGATAAGAAAAATCAATCGGTGTCTTAAATATCATATCGGTGTTTTGATTCATGATCGACGCATAGTTTTGTCACATCGGTGGATTGTTTTATCACATCGGTAGATCATATTATCACCTCGGTGTAATTTTATCATATTGGTAGACATAGTGTCATTTCATTAAAGTAAACAAAAAAACAATGGAGCATACCTACAACCATACATTATATACATACATATACACATATTATATTTTTTAACTTTCATAAATATTAACTTGTGTGCAGCTCGTGCCGCACACAATTCGTTCGAGTAATTTTGTTTAAGATTAATTTTGTTTAAGAATGCTGAAATCAAAACTAAACGAGGAGGAGAAAAAAGAGAGAAAGAGGTTGATGGAAAGAATAAGAAAAGCTAAAATCAAAAGTGATCCTGTGTTAAGAGAGCAGCATTTAAGAAAAGACAGAGAACGCTTAGCTAAAAGAAAGGCAGCTGGACTTATCCTAACCCGAAGCCAAATGACTGCACATGCACGTCGCAATGCACAAAAGAAAAACCGAATCAGTGCCCGTGCATATTATCAGCGGAAAAAAAATAAGGCAAATGGTGCCCGCAACAACCCAACAAGTGTTTCAGAGACCAATGACGCAGAATCGCTACCGAAAAATCAAGATAATGAGCCCGGTATTTCTCAAGAACTAATAGGACCTCATAGCCCACGGCTATTGCGACAGAATGTTCGATGTAATAGTCCTAATTTGCGTATTGATGCCATAGTAGCGAGTAGTTCCCACTATTTACGTACAAGCAGTCCCCTAGATTTATCAATAGCATCTCCTTTACGAACGCCAAGTATTAGTTCTATAAATTCAGAAGAATCAACATTACGCCCAAATAGTCCTAACTTAGACACATCCTTTAATACTGTTAAATTCAAACAAGACATTAAAATGAAATTTCGTAAATATCAAAACGTTAAAACTCAGCAAATACACGATTTAAGAAAACAATTGACAAAGGCTAATAAAGAGAAACTAATGTACAAAAAGAGATACATGAGACTACATCAAGAATTTAAGAAATTAAAACAGAGTAATTTAGAAGTGAGACGAATCCCAACGAAGCCAAAAAATATAGACCTGCAAAAACGTATCCGTAAGATTGTTGTTCAGTTTTTTGAGGATGATGAAAATTCAAATCTTTGCCCAGGTAAAAAGGATACTGTCACACAAAATGGAGTAAAAAAACAGAAAAGGCTGATGAAAGACACAATTAAAAATTTACACAAAAAGTATTTGACTTCGGGCTACCCTCCAATCAGTTACGTCACTTTTACAAGAATGAGGCCGTTTTGGGTCACGCAGCCAAAATTAAACTTGAGAAATACATGCCTATGTGAGAAACATGAGAACATGGATCTTGTTATATCATCTTTAAAAAGAAATCGTATCATAAAAGAAAACACCACGACTGAAATTCTAAGTAGTATTTGCTGTGATATTTTTAAGGTAGAATGCCTGCAAAGAACATGTCCTGTCTGTAAGAATCGTCATTTAAATTATCAAGAATTTGATAACTCCAAAGATGTTATTTATTGGAATTGGAAGAAGATAAAAAAGAATTACAAAAAAAATGGAGTCGATAAAATAGCCGTTAATGTAGAAAAAGTAAAAATAACCGTTAAACCATTACAACTAATCAAAATATTTGAAAACAATCTGAAACCGTTCTTAACACATTGTAGTAATATACGAAATCAAAGTCAAGCTTTTAAGCACTACAAACAAAACATGACTGAAAAGGATTGTGTCGTTCACATTGACTTTAGTGAGAACTATAGCTCCAAGTACGGGTCCGAAATACAATCTATGCACTTTGGTGGCAGTCGTCAACAATTCACATTACACACTGCTGTAATTTACTATAAAAATAAGGAAGAGAATATAACAACTCAATGTTTCTGCACTATTAGTTCTTCACTGCGCCATGATGCTGCCGCCGTTTGGGCTCACCTTGTTCCAATATTAGAAGAAATTAAACAGGAAGCTCCAATTGTTCAGAATCTTATTATTATTTCTGATTCTCCATCAGGCCAGTATCGGAATAAGAAAATTTTTTATATTATGTCCCAACTCAGTATTTACTGCTCTTCTCTGACTAACATAATATGGAACTATAGTGAATGTGGTCATGGAAAAGGTGCGCCAGATGGAGTAGGTGGGCTACTGAAGCGAACGGCGGATCGATTTGTTGCACACGATGGTGATATGAATAATATAGACTCTTTTGTAAACTATTTAAAATCTGCTGTCCAAGGCGTGAAAATTAGTACTGTAGAAGAATATGAAGTTGAAGAAAAGGACTGGCTTCTCCCTACAAATTTGAACACATTTCGTGGAACATTGCAAGTCAAACAAGTCATTTGGACTAAAGAAGCTAAAAATCGTATAGTTTTACGTCGACTTTCTTGTATAGAAGATGAATGTATGAAATATGTTGTTAAATGTCCACATGGCAAACATCTAGACTTCCACAATTTGTCAACCAAACACGAAATTAAGTCTAAACCTCAACTTTCTACTTCGAGTAATAAAAAATCCAGAACTAAATCCAAAATAGATATCACTAAAATGCGACCAGTAAAGTTAACTGACAAATTAATTTTGTTCCCACAGCCATCACATTCAAAGTATTTTACACCATCAAATACATTAAAAATCTCGGAAAATGCGGCACCCAGATCATCCTCTTCGACAAAAATGTCTGAAAATTTGCTATTGAACTATGTAGATCTTGATCAAAGTACTCCTGCCTGTTCATTTTTAGAGAAAATTGACACGAACATTTTAGTTGGTTTAGAGGAATCAACTCAATTCGTAAATAAAGAGGATACGGTAAAAGCATCTAATAGATTTTCAAGTCCTACCGTGGAAGACAGTGACACCGATGAGGAAATATTTAGAATAAAATCTAAAATTAACTTTAAAAAAGAAAAAAATGAGCCACGTAAACCAACTCCTGACATCAAACAGAGATTTAATTATATATTTGGTTGCAGTGACACTGATGATGACTTATTTTGATCTGGGCTGATTTGTTTTTAAAATTTTTATTTTTATTGTTTTTAGTTTTAATTGAAAAAAAAAGGTTTAATTGTTGTAACAGATAATAATTATAAAAGTACGTAATTAAGTGCTGTGATTAACTATAGGTATACTACATAGTCTTCTATGACTTAAAAGTCTAATTATGGTGCAATTTAATAAAAGTGGAGTACGAAGACGGTTCAAGTTCTGTAGTGATTTATGTTGAACTTAAAGGCTGATTAACATAATAACCAAATTATACTGACAGATTTAATTTAAGTTTTTTTTTTAAGGGTAAAGATTATTTGCTAGATGTAAGATATAAGCGATCTCTATGTAATCTATGATACTTACGCACTGAGAACAAAGATTTTAAAAATATTAAATTAAGTGATAATTAAAGCTGTGATTATTGTAGTGTTGTTATGATTAAGGTTAAACTTAAAAGGCTGATTAATTAGGTATATAAAGTTTTCTTATATAAAGTTTCTATTCTTAGTATTGTTGAACCTAGAACGCCACAATGTTTTAAGTGTACACATGGCAAAACAATTAGCTTGATCGCCACATTAATAAATGTGTATTGTACAATAACGTACAAGAAATTTTTGTTTTTTATACTTCTTTTAAATAAACACAATGATAATAAAAAAAAACATTATTTTTTATTCTAAGAAAATAATACCCTTAGTTCAGGTATTCAGTTCTTAGTCACTCCTTCAAAAATGTATAAGCCTACTATTTCTTTTTTGATGTTCAAAGGTGGATAGATTATCATATCGCTGTATATGTATATCACATCGGTGAATAAATTTATCATATCGGTGTACAGAAAAGATAATCGGTGCCGGATTGTCACATCGGTGGAAACCAGAATTCAAACTGAATTTTCTCCATAGTCTTAAAAGATACGTTGATGGTTACCAATAAGGGAGTATTTAGTATCCTAAATATTACATTAAACATGAAAAAAATAAAAAATATATATAAATGAAAAAGTTCACCGATATGATAAGAAAAATGGCATTTGTTGAAATTCACCCTTTTATGTTCTCAAGAATTCCCCAATTTCCATCGACGCTGCAAAGTAATAGAAATATTATAAAGATTATGGAAACAACTTGGTGAAGTCCCCAGGGCATCGCGGCGGGGTGCACGGATTTAATGCTGCCTTGAGGGGTCTTTGTTCCTAATTCGAGTGAAAGGTACATTCTTTTTTTTTTTACTTACTTGCCCAACCAAAAATTAACTTTACACTATCGATGGGTCGTCGCTGAACACGGTTGCGATCTGTTTAAATATCGGGATTTAGTCTATGCTTAGGGTATGAATTTTTCTCGTCATCTTTTGGAAAACATTATCAGAATATAATAATAGGAGCATAAACGTAGACACGACAAATGATTTTGGTATCTATATATCTGCTTTTTATAGATATCAAACAACTCGAGTCCCGTTTTTTTTTCAATCAGCGGCGTACGTTTCATAAAGACAGAAAACCACTGCCTACCCTATCAAACCTTACTCAGTTTAGTTTATTCTAAGTATTGTTCTAATGAGTAATAACTATCTATAAACTAAAATCAAATCAGCTTCATCTTTTGATAATCGGATAGCATCGATCGTAGTAAAATTTGACGCAACTTGCGCTGCTCTAGCGCCGCTGAGTGTGGCGGGAAAGACACAAACTATTCGCGTCTGAATGTTTATATGACTGTACTGGCGTGGTCATGCTGACTTAATCGGTGTGCGGTCTTAAAAGAACATGGCGCACATGTCACAAATACGACAGGATATATACCACTTACCCCGAAGTTATCCAAACAGAAGTTCGTTATGAAACTATTTTTAAAAATTATGGTGTTCATTGAACTATCCCTACATATAACACCATATTTTTTTTCCTATTATTGTTTGTACTGAATCGAGTCGCCATTATTTTTGTTTGCTTTGTTTTGTTTTCGATTAACGGTTTTTAACGTGGATGATAGTGTGCAAAATGCATAGCTCTGCGAAAGTTCTTCAGGTGGTGTGGGTGTAGAAAATAAAAATTATGCATTTTAAACAATCTTTCTGAAAAATAAACAAGTGATCGTGAAGGATTACACTCGCCTGACGCAGGTCCTCACCGGACACGGAAGTTTCGGGAGGTTCACATAATCGGGCGGGTTCCTGACGATCGCCCGGAGGACACGGTGGAGCACACAATGACGGTCTGCCCAGCTTGGGCGGAGCACCGCCGTGCCCTCGTAGAGGCGATCGGCGGCGGCGATCTCTTGCATCCGGCCCTGGTTCAGTCCATGGTCCGGAGCGAGAGGGAATGGGAAGCGGTCACCTCCTTCTGTGAAGCAGTCATGCTAGTGAAGGAGGAGGCCGGGCGTTTGAGGGAGAGAACCTCAAACCAACCCAGCCGCCGCGGGAGACGCCCCGGGCGCCGGGCGCCGCGAGACGACTCCCGGCCACCGTAGATGCGGGCCTGTGGACGGTGAGCAATGGGTAGCTCACCGTCCGTACGTCTATTGACGACAGGCCGTGTCGACGGCGCGTTCGTGTTTCACGCGCGCCTCAAAGAGATGTCAGCAAAGCAGAGGGGCTTGCCAGGGCCTCCGCCTGCTGGGGTTGCGGGTTGTTCGAAAGAGATACTGCGGCCCCGGAACGTAAAGGGCAATAGAAGGAATATGGGTGGGTTTTAATCAGTAAAAGTATGACATGACCCCCGCTCCGCCCAGAGCGGGGGAAGTTATTTGATGGTTTCCCACCCCAAAAGAAAAAAGGTCGTACACTGGATTTTTACTTAAAATAAATTAAAGAAAAAATTAATCGTACAGTCAATACAAAACAATATGTTTCATATTATTGGCTCACTGGTTGCTTAAAATAGCAGTCGGTTGTTTTGTTTTCCATTTTACTGTTATCATAAAATTAAAACCATCTGAAACGATACCGGTTACACCGATATTTATAATTAAAATAGAAAACCCTATCAATCTGAACCAAAATTTGGAAAAAATCGTTATGAGACTCGTTTAAATTCCCAGAAAATCGATTTTGATAGATATAACCACCTAACGCGAAAGTCGATCGAAACCAAAATATTTTTCAGCGACTTATATACATTCTTTTTGGGGAAACGACTTCGCTAACGAGATGACGACGAACCATAACCAACATGCAGCCATGTTTGGATAAATATCTTTCTACCTACCCTGTATAAAAACTCAGTGCACGCCGCTATTCCCAATCCTTCATCCACTATCGGAAGCGTCTCCTACTAAACAATGTAGGGTCTCATAACGTAGTCCTGAATAGTCCTGATTATCACATGAAAAACGGATAGTGGTCCCGGCATTACTTATGCATGAGAGTATCCTGCATCCTCTTTTGTCCGTAAATTATTAGAGATGACTTATTTCGTATTCAAAACCAGCAGCTAAAATAGCAGTAGGTAAAACAGCAAAAAACATGAACTTTGTTGTTTGGAAGCCCCCTATTTATACGGAATAATAATTAATCATGAAATAACTTCCCCCACTCTGGGCGCAGTGTAAGACTTTTATTGACTAAAACTCACCCATGTTCCTTCTATTGCTCTTTACGTTCCGGGGCCGCGGTATCTCTTGCTACCCATTGCTCACCGTTCACAGGCCCGCATCTACGGTGGCCGGGAGTGATCTCGCGGCGCCCGCGGCGGCTGGGTAGGTTTGAGGTTCTCTCCCTCAAACGCCCGGCTACCTCCTTCGCTAGCATTACTGCTTCGAAGAAGGGGGTACCGCTTCCTATTTCGTCTCACTCCGGACCATGGACTGAACCAGGGACGGACGCGAGAGGTTGCCGCCGCCGATCGCCTCTACGAGGACACAGCGGTGCTCCGCCCAAACTGGGCAGACCGCCACAGTGTGCACGCTGTACTCCGGGCGATCGTCACAATGGTGATACCCGGGCGTTTCCTTCCACCCAATTATGTGCAGGAACCTCCTGAAACTTCCGCGTACGGTGAGGACCTGCGTGAGATGGTAGGAGAGGACGCCGTGGCGCCTCTCCCGCCACTCCTTGAAGAGGGGACTTATCGCCACTATGGTGGTGTGCCCTGCACGGGGTTGCTACAGTCGCTCTCTCCATGCCGTGCGGTATCCCCCAATCAGGCTTATGGCTATCACCTTTTGGGGCGCGTTCAGGAAGTGGGTGGCAAGCCTCCCCAAAGATGGCGTCCACACTGGAGCCCGGGGAAGCTTTTAAATTAACAAAACATTCTTTCGGCAACTTTTTACTTAGAAGATATCTAAGTAAAAAGTTAGGCGAAAAATGTTTCTTTTTTAGATTTCTTATAAGCATCTATTTAAAAACCCCATCACCGGCATATTACCCACAAATATATAGGTCAACTCATAAACACTCAACAACATTATCCATTAATGGCAAAAAGTATTAAATAAGTTAAAAATATAACATAATGTTGCACAACTGTTTGAATAGATAAATCACACTGAATGCGAAAAGTTTCGCTATTGTAATGTTAGTTTAGTTACACAGAAGCGTTTAGGTTTCACAAAGGGATTTTACGTAAACAAAACGAAAGTATCAGACCGGCCTACACCTGCTGGAAACCAGTCAAAATAAAGCTTGTTGTTGCAAACCTTTTGTCATTTACAGAAACTTTCATTATGTATTGTCTTAGTTTCATTTGTGTTTCATCAGCAAAAAAAACGACCAAATGCGAGTCGGACTCTCGCGCCGAGGGTTCCGTACAAACTTGCGACATAAACGGCCGTATCTTTTGACTGCATATAGTTAGAGGGTTGATTTTCACAGCTCCAAGGAACCACAGACTTAAGTATGGTTATGGTTTTTATTTCAACGTGAATCCGCCACGCGTTGCCGAGATAAGGCTCTTGACGAACAGACGGACAACAAAGTGAAAAAACGGAACCCTAAAAATACCTAGAATCTCCCGATATATTTTTTCGTTCAAATAATCCAATCACACATTACGTTACGCGGGCTATAAATGTCAACGAAACATGTGTTTCATCGTGCTAAGTTATACTTAAAGCGTATTTTATCTCACCACAAACGCGGCTAGCAGGGTAGATAGCTACGCTGTAATATTCGCAATAAAACAGAAGAGTATTCCAGCATTACTGCACGAAATTGCAAGCTCGGCTTTTAAGGGGAATTTTACAGTTACGATGATGCATTTGAAATTGTTCTAGCATCACAGGGAGCGCTTAAATTACATTACAAAGAAAATAACTTTTCAATATTGAGTTCATAGTTTCGAAACTGTTAAACTAATAGTTTCACGGTAGTTTGTCCTATCTATCTGCCTTGCAGCTTCACCTAATAGGTTTTCTTGCTTTCTGCCAGAGTTTGCTAGGCTTTTCGTTTGCGCTATCTTGCTGCTTCGACTTTTGAGCTCTTCGAATTAATTTAAATTACACCTATTACCAGAGTTTTTTTTTATAACAGCTGAAGCTTTTGTCAACAAAATTGCGAGCTCACCAAATAAACCGAGAAAGTGTGAAATTTAAACGAACTTTACTGGAAAACACGTTAGAACATTTACAAGGCCGTACAAAAACTGTGACACAATTTCCGCGAAATGTATAACGATGTCAAAAGTCACGATCTAATGTTTTCCCTCGTCAAACACTACAGGCAAGTTCGAGCAGCGAACTGAATACCAAAATCATACCGAGGACAACTAACAGTTACAATGGCTACAAACGTCGTAAACGCCAACTGCCAGCGTTTCCAGCAATTGCCTTTGCTTGTATGACGGCACTTGTATACAATGAACCCGGTACCTGACTCTCCTTATGCGCTATTACACCCTTTATTACTCTATGCGGCTATCAAGTGCGACAAATCGGTTCTTGTTTGTGCCGTTTCAAGTTAAGGGCCTATAAAGAAAATGAATAATGGGGCCAACTTCTATTCGTGCACTTGGTCTTTGCAAAAAATGTAATAAATTAGCCTAGAAAATGCCTGTTTTATAAATTACACTAATGAATTTAGCTTTATGGCCAGGCTATCATAATAATTCAAAAATTTTAAGTCATACATTCAAAATAGGTTGATCTAGGTTGATGATCAGCATTTTTGAACACCAGTCACTTAAAACGTCCACCCTTTGCCTTAGTTATCACTTACTTAACGTATGAATAATCCCAAGTTAGCAAGGTGTAAAGAAACTAAACTTCCATTTTGAGTCTACACAATGCTTTAGACAGAGACATTGACAGATCGAAACACAAAAGCTCGAAACGTGTTGAAAAGCCCGCTTTTTTTATCTGTTGAATTAAAAAAAAGCTTTCTATTAGACTTCAAAAACGGCAATATTAGATTACTTTCTGCTGTCACATATGCCGTAGCCAATTAGGTGCATGTAAAAACGGTTCCGCTGAAAATGGGGTTCGTTATGGAAATATAACGAATAGAATGCAGTGACAAGCATGAATTACATCTGTAAAGTGTTCTGACTGGGATGTTGCTGGTGAATGCAAGCTAACCTGTATCTAAGGACAAAATTAGACTAAGCTACCTGAAATGAAGTTCAATCAGAACCCTTCTAACTAGAACGCTCTAGGCTAAGTAGAAGAATTAATCAACTTCAGCATTGGCACACAGTAGCGCCCACCAGCTCTTCTAAAGTGGCGACATAATTACGGCAGGAAAATGATTATCTTGTCGTATAGCACTGACTGGAGCGTTGGTCTAGAGCTATTGACCTAGGTCGGGTCTAAGTGTTATTGAGTTTTTCCACCAGAGATTTCTCAGTAGCACCACAATATCTGGAGTTGTACCCCGGCTAACCGCCGATGACAGTTGGCTCGTCCTAGCCTAGCCCCAAAAAAGTCCCATGTGACTTTTTTTGGGGCTAATAAGTAATCGCGGTAATCACAACTTCATTTGGTTTCTGTATTACATATTTACGATATGCAAAACTAGAAAATAACCAACAACTTTAGCAACTTGTCACAAGCAGAACATTGTTGTGAACAACAAACAAGCCCGCCTCAAACTCTGAAACAGGTTCAAAATGTAACACTTATTTAAAATAACATCACGCTTTAAATCCCAAAAGGGTTAGGCAGAGGTGTGCCAATATGTTTAAGTGTAATAAGGGTCAAGCCTATTGCCATCAACCGGGCACACAATCAAACCGACAACACTTATTCTGCCACAATATAATATACATGTTATAAATAATAAATAAAGTTCATTTATATATCATTATATTATTTTTATTATTTATTTATCATTTATATTTGTTATATCTCGCCGGGATTTCGGCTCCAGACTGCAATGACTAAATTAATCACAAGATTAGCGATGCGCCCATTAAGCTACAAATTGGGAATATTGGCATAATAGGACTAAGTGGTAACCAATTGAAGAAGCTAATTTAGGATTGTTGTGAAATCGGCATTTGGAACAAACGGAGAATTAATTAATAAAAATTAAGGATTGTAGTCTGATCGATTGACGTCTTATCTCTATCCAAGGCTGTTGGCGGGCACGAATTACAAAGGGAAACCTTTGCTTCTTACGATAATGAAAACGATATATTTCAAAACTTACAAGGTACCTTCAATAAAATAAGACGTACCTTTCTAAATAATAAGACGTAGAACGTGACGAATAATTTCATCAAAATATCGATATCGTTAAATCATGAAATTCTGTAAAATTATTGAGCTTTGAAATTGAAGCCGAATCGAAAGCCTCCAACTTTCCTGGATAATGTCTCCAAAGTTCCTTGAACTAGGATCAAAAGATATTTTAACACCTCAAATTCAAATAGTTAACTAGTTTTCCAAGAAGTAAATTGAGTCTTCAAAAATATATTTACAACACTGATTTCGTTGAGATAATATTAAAACTCACTATAGCAGACATTTTATTCACAAAGGCGCTTTAGTTACAAATTAACTACACTGTTATTAATAAACACGAAAATAATAATGTGAATCGTTCCATATCCGCTGCCATATTCAACTTGACACACGCGTGGCCATTTTATTTTAATCGCTGTGCTACGAATTTTATGAGACTGCTGTTCTGATTTATATAGAGACTAGCTTTTGCCCGCGGCTTCGCTCGCGTTAAATTTGGGATAACACAGTTCCCATTTCCTGATTTGCAGGTACCTGCTACCTGCAGTTTTTACCCTTGCGCCTTATTGATTTGTAATAGCAAGCTTAGTTTTCCCTTTTCTTCCCTCTTTCTCACTCATATACCACTTTAAAAAAAAAATATTAGCCTATGTCCGTCTCCTGGGTCTCAACTATCTCTGTACCAAATTCATCAATATCGGTTTAGCCATTAAGGCGTGAAGAGGTAACAAACAAACAAACAAACTCACTTTCGCTTTTATAATATTAGTAAGGATACTAGCTGTGCCCAGCGGTTTCATCCACTGCTCAGATTCCCTTCTGAAGAGGGCCACCCTTATCACAAGGAGTATGAAAACAGATTACGATCGAGTCTCAGACTTACCGAATATACACTTAAAATTTCATAAAAATCGGCCCATCCGTTTCGGAGGAATATGGCAACAAAAACTGTGACATGAGAATTTTATATATAAGGAAGAAAGATGGTTTTGTTTACTCTCAAGTTGTTTGTCAATATAAAAGAGTAAACAGGAAAACCTACATTCTTCTTAGTATACTTTTTATTAGTTTTCGCGATTGCAATATGCAATCGCGAAAAGTAATAAAAAGTTCGGATTTGTAGAGCGTCGTTTCTATCAGTTAAATCATGTGATAGATTTTTTTACCACCCAATGTAATGTTTAGATCCCTGTTTACATGTAATATGCGTGTTCAAAAAATTACTTGAAGTAAAAGGCAATCTTGTCTCTAGCTTACGGAGCTGGGTAAACAGAGATTGAAACTGAATTCATCAACATGAAGGGGTCAGAGGAAAGTGTAAACATCCAGTAAGTGCCGGGTCACGGATGAGGCAGATATCGCTGGCAATTAGCAGCTAAATATATACAGAAACACTGTAAAATTAAACTAAACTGACTGAGGGGAAGTATGAGTTTTGTAGAACCACCCACGACATGACACAAAGGTACCTCACCTACCACTGAAAGTACCCACTTCTTGTGAGTTCACAAGTTAGGTGTTTTCGATTTGTTTCGTTACCAAAACAAACATTCCATTTGTAGCTGTCATTCGATAATCCATAAGATTACCTAACAGACATCGTAGGTGGTCTTAAGTGTAGTACTAAGATGATAAATGTCCAATCAGTTCGTCGAGTAACATGTGTCGGCACATGTTTGTGGTTTAAATTCTGGGATGTGCATCATGCACGTTCAAAATAGTTGTCTACAATCTGATCGTACCGTCAACATCATAATTATTCCGTACTTTTTTTTATAATAGATTCGTTTGATAATTATTATGCTTTTTTTTTTCGGGTGGGAAATCATCCAATGACTAACCCCGCTCTGGGCGGAGCGGGGGGGCATGTCAGACTTGTACTGACTAAAACCCACCCATGTTCCTTCTCATACAGACATATTGATGTGAATGTAGCTAAATAGATGGTTAGGTACACATTGTATACGTGACATTGACTTATGAAGCAATTCATCCCATTTGATCCAACTGTTGTTATTCAACAGAATCTAATATTTACTTGAGTAAATAACAACTTTGTCATTTCACGTCATAACAAACAATAAGTGCGTGTGTTGTGTGACTTACATGAGTAAAATATATCCATCCTGCTCAAATAAAATACTCACGACTACGAATGAGGACCTTCGCCGATCAACCTAATAACGACTCTATTAACCGGCAATTCTATAAAGATTTTACTAAAAGCTAGCCACTTTAATCCACTTAAGCATAAATTCACAGCGGTCCCCGGGGATTGGCGGCTAAGCATCCAGTGTCTTCAGGCCACCGACGACGACACAAATAGACCTGATTGCTCCTTGTAAAACACCGCTAGATTTCATAAGAACGACACGTCGCGAACAATATCAACTTACTAAAAATGAAATTCAGTTTCTTAGTGGCTCTTATTTTCGTTGTAATAATATGTTACTGTGAATTAACGAACCAATGCCCAAATTTAATTATAGTGGATAACGAAGTCGATATAAGTTACATTGAAAAAATTCGCGCATTATGGAATTATGAAAGCGGAACAAAAGTTCACCAAATGCAATTAGGTAGAAAAAAGCGGTCCACAAACCAATCGGGCGTTGAAACGGCATACAGAATAGCGAACTCGCTGGAATCGAGAAACCTTACCGATTCAGCCAACACTTCGGCTGTGAACAAGCACGCTTTATTAATTGCGAATTTCAAGCGAATTTGGCCCGTATCAAGATGGGAACAGTACGGATTTTTCTCTGACGACTACCTGGATTTGATCAACGAACACTGGCTACAATTTCCACCTCCCAGTGAATCGTTGCAGAAGATTTTAGGCGGGTTCTACGTTTTTTTTAGTACGATCGGATGCTGGGGTAACATCATCGTATTGCTTATGTATCTCAGGTAAGTGAACTATTGTAATTCAGTAGTCATTTTACATCACCGTTTACATAAATTAAATGACAATCTATTGATTTACTTTTGTCCATGGAGTAAACAATTCATAATTTTCTGTTACCAATGACGATACGGTTTAAATCGCTTCTACATTTGTGCCTTTTTTTGGGGTAGAAAATCAAATAACTTCCCCAGCTCTGGGCGGAGCGGGGGGGGCGTGTCAGACTTTTACTGACTAAACCCACCCATGTTCCTTCTGTTGCCCTTTACGTTCCGGGGCCGCGGTAACTCTTTCGAACAAACCGCAACCCCGGTAGGCGGAGGCTCTGGCAAGCCCCTCTGCTTTGCTGACATCTCTTTGAGGCGCGCGTGAAACACGAACGCGCCGTCGACACGGTCTGTCGTCAATAGACGGACGGACGGTGAGCTACCCATTGCTCACCGGCCACAGGCCCGCATCTACGGTGGCCGGGAGTCGTCTCGCGACGCCCGGCGCCCGTGGCGTCTCCCGCGGCGGCTGGGTTGGTTTAAGGTTCTCTCCCTCAAACGCCCGGCCTCCTCCTTCACTAGCATGACTGCTTCGCAGAAGAAGGTGACCGCTTCCCATTCCCTCTCGCTCCGGACCATGGACTGAACCAGGGCCGGACGCGAGAGATCGCCGCCGCCGATCGCCTCTACGAGGGCACGGCGGTGCTCCGCCCAAGCTGGGCAGGCCGCCACTGTGTGCTCCACCGTGTCCTCCGGGCGATCGTCACAATGGTGACACCCGGGCGTTTCCTCCCACCCGATTATGTGCAGGAACCTCCCGAAACTTCCGTGTCCGGTGAGGACCTGCGTCAGGCGGTAGGTGAGGACGTCATGACGCATCTCCAGCCACTCCTCAAAGAGGGGACTTACCGCCACTATTGTGGCGTGCCCTGATATTTGTGCCTTAATCATAATAAGGTAGGTTTAATATCAAACTTAGTCTGTCGGTATAATTGAAAATCATTTGTTTTTTATTGTATTTTATAGTACAAATGATGATGATTTTGAATTACTTTATAAACCTAGAGGGCATATCGTTATTTTCTTACATCAAATTAGCTAATGATTGATCAAACAAAGTAGGTTTTCTACAAATCAAAATTACAGGGTGTGTTTTTTGACTGCATATGTACCAAGGTATGCATATACTTAAAGAGATAGATAGAATAAGGACAATGAAAACCTATCTTACTACATACATATATGTAACTTGCAAGTAGTCTAAAGTTACGTCCTTTCCTATCCTACTAATATTATAAACGCGAAAGTTTGTATGGATGTATCTGTTTTACGCAAAAACTACTGAATAGATTTTAATGAAACTTTCCAATAGTATAGCTACAATGCATAAAGATATATTGTATATTCTATTACCACGCGAGTGAAACCGCGGGGCAGCTAGTAAAAAATCATATAGGAAATTAGAATACTCGTACAGACACTATAAATGTATCAAAATAAAGAAATCATTCTTTTAATTTTTCACTAATTATAGTGCAAAATTAAAAGAATGCACATTAGTGTAATTTAACAATACAGAAACTGTAAGACTAAAATCTAACCTACCTAGGAACAACTTAAAATATTCATGGCCCGATAACACCTCTGGAGTAACATAGGTTCCAACTCGTTTGCTCTAAAACTCTACACTCTACAAGAAGTGATAAATGAAGAGAGTACTTAGTTTAAATTTTATTGACGTGTGTGTTTGCCAGTTTCGTTCGGCTAAATATACCTAACCTGCGACGTTTTCTATTTTTACAATATTCAGTCTTTAAAATAATCCCGCTCTGAGACAGTTGAGAGATAAGTTGGGATCGGAGAATAGTACCGCATCCTTACCGGGACAAATTTCGTGTCTCCGTGACGCACCGGCAACATTTTGTCTCAGAGACCATCGTGAACGGTTGTGTTGTATTAATTTACAGAAAAACGCCGACTTCTTCGTAATATAACGTAAATATTATGTTTAGTGTTTTCATTATTATTGCTCTGGTGGCGGTGTCAAATATAGTTTACTGTATGAATGTTGATTCAACAACACGAGTGGTGGATAAATTTTACATTGTTCAGTTGCAAAGTGTTAAAAACAAGTGCATTTATTATAAAATAACAAAAATAGTGGCGCTGAAACCGTTTAGGTGTCATAACGATTTTTTGTGGCGATGTTTGGATGATTTGAAACAGTGGAAAAGACGAAGAAGAAGTTCTGATAACTTTAAAACAGAAATGAACGACGAAGGCAGTAGATTGAAATTGACAGATGGCGTGGTCAAAGACTTGACCTCTTATCAACATAGTTTAGATATTTTAGATACAACAGCACTGGGTGTTTCTGATAATAAGTTTGATTTGCTGACGAAGTTCATTCAGAGGTGGCCAGTGGAGAGATGGCGCTCCATTGGTTTGTTTACTGATGACTACCTGCTGGATGTCAACAGTCACTGGCTGGAGTTCCCTCCCCCTGACTCCTGGATACAGTACACATTTGGCAGCACTTATATACTCTTGGCGGGTACAGGAGCCTTCGGCAACGTTCTTGTACTGCTCATGTACATGAGGTCAGTACCTGTCCCATAAAAGGTGTCATATAAACTGTAGTATGAGATTCACCTATTTAAGCATGTAAATTTTATCATCTAAATTTTTCACGTAGACAATTACGTAAATACTGCTTATAACACAAATACACATATCTTTTATGCGCCCACAGTTTCATCCCAAGTGGCTTATCCTGAGACTATCATAAAAGGCATCTGCGTAGGTAATATCTGATATGCCCTACCTAAGCACGCGGATATGACTAGATTATACCAATGTAAATCAGATTTCCATAGAAGAAGAGGTCAGTCATCATCATAAAATGGACAATAGCTGCTTGTACACATTACACACTAATGAGAGTCAATTAGTTCTGGTAAGGTCAGCAAACTTTGGCAAACAGCCAGGAAATAAAAACTAAGAACTTGACAATGTGTCAAACAAAAAACATCTATCTACTACGTAAATATTTCAAATCAAAACATACACGTGTTTTATTTTCACGACACTTTCAAATAAATTTGTCGTTGGTCAAAATTATTTCTGCGTTATATTTTTGATGTTTCATGTGTGATCCGCTGACCTAGTTGTTAAATGATGCGAAACTACGCAAATAAACATTGATTTTATTAGACGACCAAACCAAGTCGTTTGAGTAGATAACTTATTAAGCTCATTCACACAACTATATGTGAAGTGCTTACTTCATATAAAAGTTATTTCGGTCATCCCCGATTTTAATTACACTAGCTCTATCTGCAAACATATATATGGATCAATAAGCAATTAAATACACTAAGCTAGGATTGGATATAGTAAAATAAACATGAGACAATTGCAAATGAGTAATCGGATTTTAATACCGCAATTTACAGTTTGTTTTTATGGCGTCATTTGGGAACCTTTCCCTAACCAACCATATTAGGGGTGTATTTCATATTGGGGGTATCTTCTCGGCAATGACTTAATTAGAAACTCGATATCAGCATTTTGTTTGGTTCCATACCGAAACCCTGAGCTATGCCACATATTTGTATCAGGGGACTCTTTGAACAAATTTCTCTATTCATACTAACTCTAAGTACTTAGTACCACCACAAATAGTGTTATAGCTCTTTTAAAAGTACAGGACGTTGTAAAAAAAACTCCTTCCAGGAAGTACCTAGTCTGACGCATGCAACTATTCCTTGACAAATGATAATTAATTCAAACTGATAATGGGAAATAGTTTCCTGTGAATTTTGTAAAAAAAAAATTGTTCATGTTCTGTGGGAAGGTGGACGAACGACGGCTTTTTCTTTTTAAGTATTTTGATATCAATATATTGTTTGTCATTCCTTACTGTAAATATGTTTTTAACTCTACAAAAGCTTTAATTTACGTCTGTGATAATGTGATTGTGCATTATAACATAACGCACGCTGCACGATTTGGTGCAAACTGTTAGTACAGCAAGCATATTTTTTTAATAAATAACAACAGTATTAGTATATGTAGATTTTTATCCATAGTTTTGATTAACATTTATCATTTTCATAAACATTACAAAACAAGTCCTAACTCAATGTAGAAACCTTCACAAGAAATTTGGTTTTAAATTTTACGTTTTTTTTTAATTTATCGCTCATGACTCTACATTTGTTCTCAAATAAATAAATCACGCTTGTAATCCACGTAGGAACTTTGATTTTTGGAACGTGTATTCAAAGCAAAAAATAAATATTCAAAAATTCTGCAAATTAAAAATGAAGTAAATTTTAACTCACAAACAATTTGTTAGAGCATTTTAATATCTATTGCTTTCGAAGTTTCGACGCTTGGGGGAAACACCTCCAGATACGGCCATTATCTTTCGAATCGATGATGAAGACTTCATAAACACAGGTATACGCTTTGGCGCGTTCGTGTTCCACGCGCGCCTCAAAGAGATGTCAGCAAAGCACAGGGAGTGGCAGATTGTTCGAAAGAGATACCGCGGCCCTGGAACATAAAGGGCAAAACAAGGAACATGGGTGGGTTTTAGTCAATGAAAGTCTGGCACTGCCCCCTGCTCCGCCTAAAGCGGGGGAAGTTATTTGATGATTTCCCATCAGCCAAAAAAACAAAAAGAAAGGTATACACTTAATAGGATTCGAAAAAAATATCTAAGTATACGAATTTCTTCTATAAACGAGTATTCAGAAACGCTAAGTTACTGGATATTTATAGTTATTCAAAATATCTTAGGAAGCACTGGTTTTGTTTTATCTAATATTTAACTAACTTTAATAACATGATGAGGAATTATTCACATTACTCATTTCTCATATGAATTTACGCAAAAATAAAAAAATGTACCTCTGTCATGTTCTCAAATTGACTATGCGGGTTTTATCTTGGTTTTTTCGCTTTGAAAATCCCTTTGCAATTTTTGGCTGCAATTTAGACAGCTAGAGATAGAATAGAAAGCTTCTATATTTTACAGTTTCCGCCATTTTTTGTGCGAGCTGTTTCGGTAGGTATTTTTACACGTCATTTAGGTGGGTATAAAGCAAACTGTATGCCAAAATTATTTCAGCCATTCACTCAGCAAGTGTTGAAAAGTTTTAGTAAAGAGTAAAAACATATCAAAAGAGGACTTTTGTTTTGATATTTTTTTATAGGATTTATCCGATCTCTAGCATTTACTATCAACTACATGTTATAACCGCTAATGTTATTTCAAAAAAATACAAGTCTACCAGAATACCTTCTCAGGTACATCTCCAACTGATTTAGACATTTTCTGTTCGCAAAGTAATTGAAAAGCCACATTTTAATATCTGAAATATATCTGTAAGCTATTTTCCCTTGGTTTTCTTTTCCAGCAAACACGAATGGCTGATCTATGTGTATCCTTTCTTCTTTTGTAAAGCAGATAGGTCCTTTATTGCACTCAAAACCGGCCGGTGAACAACCGGAGGTAATGGATTGCTTAGATAATAGCCGCAGACAATGGATCGACGTCCATCTTTGGCTATCTACCTTGACAATAGTACAATAATTTCCAAATCCAAAGAGCCGGGCTCATTACGCCGCGGAGATTTTTAATATCAAATTTTTAAAAAGAAAATTTTCTTTCATTTCTTTAAATTAAAACATCTTATAGGTATATCATGAGCATTTTCTTTTTCAGGTACAATACATTGCTAACAATACATAAATAAACAATAGATTGAATAGAATTGCCCCTTTTCTTGTTTCTATTTGAAATACCTATAGTAGGTAACTACAGACTTATCATGACCCAACCACATCATTGTATGTTATGCTATTGTTCTTTCTGGTTTCAGAATAGGTGACCTTTACCTATTTCATACTCGACAAGGTATCTTACATCCGTGTAAAAATAAATATTTACGTAATCAATTTTAATAGTTTTACGCTTAAAAAATACCAAAAACGCCGACACAAATTATATGTAGCTACGTTTTATTTTTAGCACCCAAGCTTTTCGGTGTAGAAATCTTGTAATTTTTCTGCCAAATGTCCTCTTCGAACATGGGTATTATGATCAAATGTGGACAAGACAAAATATGAAACAAGGGCCAGAAGGTTTAAATTAAGATTGTTTGTGTTTTCTTTATATTATCATTTTATTTTTCCATTAATACCTTTTGGTGTTTGTATTGGACTCTTAGCTAACTGATACCACTCGCATTTTGGTAGATAAATATTATCTAGATTCCAAGAAAGTAGGTATATTATACGTAGGTAACTAAGCAAGCTTAGAATCTGGAATCTGTCTTAATAAGTATTTCTCTAAATAGGTCAGAATTTATTAAGTTTCTTTAAAAAATATGACTCCACTGCCACTGCCTTACCTTTCATAGATTACAGGCGTAATGTTATGGTACATTCATAATAATATACGTTGTTGACATTCACAATTCGCGACACACATCGTTTTATTACAAAGTGCCATGCTGGACATTGCTCGGTCGCCTAATTCAGTGTTATAACATGTCAAAGTAAGCAATTATGTAATCTCACTTCAAGACATCACCATCCAGGGGTTGCGGGTTGATCGAAAGACATACCGCAGCCCCGGAACATAAAGGGCAAAAAAAGGAACATGGATGGGTTCTAATCAGTACAAGTCTAACCCTCCCCCCCCCCCCCGCTGCGCCCAGAGCGGGGGAAGTTATTTGATGATTACATAAGCAAAAGAACGACATCATCGTCACTGACATAGCGTCACATTTTTTTCTGTGACATTTCTTCTAAAAGCCAATTCAATCTTATATCTTGAATTACCTTTACCCAAAAGTTAAAGCAAACTAAATTAATAATTTACTTGATAATATAGCACACCGTTAAAAATTGTTAACTTGTCGATAGCACTACTTAAATCCATTTTAATTTGTTAACCTTTCCAATGAAGATTTTGATTGGAATACTGATCCCGACCTATACCCATAATACAAAGGAAAACACCACGTAACTACAAAACAATGTGATTCTTGTGTGAATATCAATTAAGGACAAAATATCTCCGCACGTTATGTACAACTACCTTAATTGACATCCTATTAATAGGGCCTGTCTTTGAAGGTCTCTACGACGCCCACGAGACACTTAGAACTTTTTCATTTGAGTTGGGACTAGCAACTATATTTAATTAAATATTATATCTTTATTCTTTTTTTTTATTAAATATTTTTGACGCCATTTCCCTAACGACATTCACAAATCTACAACAAGATCTATTGATATGAAATCTTTATTAAATTATTATAGCCGTTATAAGTTGATAATGAAGACGGGAATGTCTTCATTACCAACTTATTCACGCGGATTATATATTATTAAATTTAAATCTATATGCCTAATCCTTAAGTTGACCTAAAAGGAGGGTCTGAGACATCAATCAAGTTATCGACAGCGTCTCTGCTAAAGGTTATTTATTATTTCATAGGCTCTTTTGACAGAGTGGCTAGATATTTTCAATTTAGAGGAAAGTCAATATCATGCAAAACTGCTCTTGATTGATCCATCAAAAGTCTCCTAGTGTTTTTGTGACATTTTCGTTCTAAAACTAAAAGTAAGTTCTTTGGTACCTACACTACCCTCTGTTCGTTCCTTAAAACGAAACTTCGTTTAGAAACTCGTCGGTTTGGCAGTTTATTTAATTAATATGCAATTAGTTTTATAACTGTTCCGCTTTGCTGAAAAAACTTACTTTCGCATATTTAGTACTTAGTTTGTGTTGATTTATAAAACTAAAATGTATTTTACCTTACTAGTATGTACCTACTCATTAATTGTTTACTAACAATTCCAGCTTTACAGTCAGAGCGCCTCAGATCTATCATTTCACTGATCAGAAAGTTTGTAGAGAACTATTCGATGTTCAAATATTGGAAAACTAAGTTCAAAGGTGAACCTCGTTAGTGGTTTCAAAGGGACAGCCGTAACTCCAATACCACCGGATGCCGACCTATCTTCGTCGTGTGGTCGGGGCATATCTGACGGACAGGGCCGTCATATACCCCGGTCGCTCTGGAGAGTGGAACCGGCGAGAGATGTCGTGCGGTGTCCCGCAGGGATCGGTCTTGGGGCCGCTCCTGTGGGACATCGGTTACGACTGGGTGCTGCGCGCCGACCTCCCCAGCGGCGTCAGTGTAGTTTGTTACGCTGACGACACGCTCGTTCTGGCTCAGGGGGGGTCGCACCAGGCGGCGGCCGACAATATGACACGCGGGGTTGCGATAGTCGCGGAGAGGATCCGGCTACTGGGTCTCGAGGTGGCCTTGCACAAATCCGAGGCCATGGTTTTTCATGGCCGCGGAAACACGCCACCGTCGGGATCCCAGTTGACGGTAGGAGGGGTTCGCATCGGCGTCGGGTCGACGATGAAGTACCTGGGAATCGTCCTCGACAGCCGGTGGAACTTCGTCGAACACTTCCGACGTTTGGCTCCCAAGCTCGAGCGGACGGGGGCTGCTTTCAAGCGGCTCCTGCCCAATCTGAGGGGGCCAAACGCCTCCTGCCGTAGGCTCTATGCCGGAGTCGTGCGGTCCATGGCCCTTTACGGGGCCCCGGTATGGGCGCGTTCTTTAGGGCGGCGCGCCGCCCACTACCTGAACGCGCCCCAAAAGGTGGTGGCCATACGGCTTGTCCGGGGCTACCGCACGATCTCCGGCGAGGCAGCGAGCCTCCTTGCCGGACTGCCACCGTGGGATCTGGAGGCGATAGTCCTCGCGCGCCTGTTTGAGTGGCGCGCGGAGGCACTACACCGGGGGGAAAACCCGCTGCCACGGCAAGTTGCCGCTCGGCGGGCAGACTTCCGGTGCGATCTCATGGTGGCATGGAGAGAGCGACTGTCGCAACCCCGTGCAGGGCACGCCACAATAGCGGCGGTAAGTCCCCTCTTTGAGGAGTGGCTGGAGAGGCGTCATGGCGTCCTCACCTACCGCCTGACGCAGGTCCTCACCGGACACGGAAGTTTCGGGAGGTTCCTGCACATCATCGGGCGGGAGGAAGAGCCTGGGTGTCACCATTGTGACGATCGCCCGGAGGACACGGTGGAGCACACAGTGGCGGTCTGCCCAGCTTGGGCGGAGCACCGCCGTGCCCTCGTGGAGGCGATCGGCGGCGGAGATCTCTCGCGTCCGGCCCTGGTTCAGGCCATGGTCCGGAGCGAGAGGGAATGGGAAGCGGTCATCACCTTCTGCGAAGCAGTAATGCTAGCGAAGGAGGTGGCCGGGCGATTGAGGGAGAGAACATCTGCCCAACCCAGCCGCCGCGGGAGACGCCCATGGCGCCGGGCGCCGCGAGACGACTTCCGGCCACCGTAGATGCGGGCCTGTGGACGGTGAGCAATGGGTAGCTCGCCGTCCGTCCGTCGATTGACGACAGGCCGTGTCGACGGCGCGTTCGTGTTTCACGCGCGCCTCAAAGAGAGTCAGCAAAGCAGAGGGGCTTGCCAGAGCCTCCGCCTGCCGGGGTTGCGGGTTGTTCGAAAGAGATACCGCGGCCCCGGAACGTAAAGGGCAACAGAAGGAACATGGGTGGGTTTTAGTCAGTACAAGTCTGACATGCCCCCCCGCTCCGCCCAGAGCGGGGGAAGTCATTGGATGATTTCCCACCCGAAAAAAAAAAAAAAAAAAAAAAGGGACAGCCGTACCTACCGATATGATATGAAGTTATATCATTTAGGCCTTTTTTTTGATGGGATATTATCAAATGACTTCTCCCGCTCTGGGCGGAGTGGAAGGGAGTATCAGGCTTGTATTGACTAAAACTCACCCATGTTCCTTCTATTGCCCTTTGTGTTGCCTCTTTCGAACAACCCGCAACCCCGGCAGGCAGTAGCCTTAACAAAACCCTCTAGTAGACCTCCTGGCGACTGTAAACAAACAGTCGCAAGAACATGAATTGATACATCACGAAGACTCATGATGTACCAATTCATGTTTTTTTTTAACCTGGAGTCAAAATACTGACATTGTCTTATTTTTTCTAATAAGCGCTGCCTGTAATAACCAGTCATTACCTTTTACTCAGGTAGACAATGGTCCGAGCCTTAGATCCCAGCTAAGCATAGCCTTCCTCCTTCGTTCATGAGTCTAAACGGATAAATTAAAAGATGGTCATCAGTATCCTGTTGAACTCTGTTTAAAATAATTCCGTCTGCAACCAGTTCCATTGTCATTCTAAACGTTAAATGTCTTTGATAGCTTAATTTCATTTAAAATAACGCAACCTTCGCTTTAATTACAAAATGTATCAGTGACGCAATCTGTTTCTTGTCTCGTTCCCGTACCAACGCCAATATTTAACAATTAATTTAACATGGCGTCTAACGTTAATTCCTCCAACCGTTCAGCCCAACACGAACTCGTGTATGAATAGTTAAAGATAATACCCAACCGCCCCTAAACGACGTTTAACCATTTTTTTCATCTCCTAATCTGGCGGTGTCATAAGCTCTCATCTCGTGCATTTCAGCGATAAAGTGAGAAAACCAGCTAATAAAACGGAAAGGTCATCTGAATATCAAATAGGTGTGGGTCCTGGGTTCGTGTCGTGATTATTCGAGTTGAAGCGTGCCACAAATCTTTGATTCTTTATCTGTTTGCCCCTTCACGGGATTAGAAACCGTAAAATCTTACGTGTTTTCACTTTCAGTCGAACGGTGGTAACAGATTTTCTTTTCACAAAAAAGTTAGGCTTAGTTTTACCTAATAGTGTAGTACCCACATTTCGCCAGTTATATTTAAGTCCCGTGTGATAAGGGGCAAGTCTATCGTCATCATCCGGGCACTACTATGTATACTGTACCGAGTGGCAGCTACTGAAAAATTCCTGATGGAAAAACACTTGGGAAAACTCTGTCTAACTTTTTGCAGATTATCTGTTTAAATAATAGAATTGTAACATTAGTTCATAAAAATATAAATATAATTCAATATGTGAGGCCTAATACTAAAAACAATGGTGCTTGCAATTTTGCATGTGTATTTTTTTTAAACTTTTCCCCGCACTAGTAATTTCTCCTGTATCGTGGGTGCGTTTACAAACATTTATTTCACATACATAAACAGCCAGACCCGGAACAACTATCTGTAGGCGATACAAGTATTTGTTCCGTCCGGGAATCGAACCCGCGACACGCAGCGCAGCAGTCGATCGCTCAGCCACTGCGCCAACCGTGTCGTCGATTGTGTACAGAATGTTGTACTTAAGATTTATTTTTCCTCATCTGCATTTACAACACCTTTGAAATAATCTGCTCAACTTAACAAAAATAAAGCGCCTTCACACGTGTTTTTCTGTTGTTTTTTCTCAACGGGGCTTATTACGTGTACATTTATTATACCTACCCTAGGGGCTCCGAAATTAAGCTGTCGCCGACAACGCGAGGGCACTTGGTATTTCAGCTTTACGCAGGCCTAATTTTGTAACGGCATCCTTTATACTGAAATCGTGACACTTGACAACATCTGTTTGCACTAGTGACCACAATTTAAGTTTACTTAATTGTAAGGTTTTCTTAAATTAAAAAAATAAATCATACTTAGAATAGGCTAAGCAATGCCATACAGCGTAGACATGCGCTAGTCTCTTGGGCACATTGCCGGCTGACAGCTTCAGGCGCGGATCCACCGTTGTGGGCACTGTGGGCATGCCCACAACCCTAATTTGCTTGTTGTAATTATGATCTATTGAATGAATTGCTTATAAAAATAAATTAATTGGCTCTCATACCAAACAAACATGATATTTTTGGCGTGTTTATAAATAATGTTACGGCACCCTTCGTGCTCGAGTCCGACTCGCAATTGGCCGGTTATTAAAATATAATTTAACTAGCTTCCGCCCGCGACTTCGTCCGCGTGGCATAGTTAGTTTAGGCTAACTCTAACTTTACCCTGCGAGATGAACGAAAAAAAAAATCTTTTTCTCCCCTTCTCTTCCCTTTTCTCAGTTTTAGCCTTCTTTTTTAAAAAACAGTGGGATGTGAGGGAGAAATAGGGGAGAAAAGGGAAAACTTAGCGTTGCTATTACTAATCAATAAGGCGCAAGGGGAACTGTGTTACCCCGAATTTAACGCGAGCGAAGCCGTGGGCAAAAGCTAGTAAGGTATAAAAATAAATCTTCACTCATGTGAAGCAGTTTTGCAAATTTTTGATAGTTATTTAATGTAAAATGGTGTGTAATTTAATTTGTAATCATTTGCTGATGTAAAAAAAATCAAATTAAAAAATTGTTCAAAACATAGGTAAGTCCATGATTGTTCATGAGTGAGTTCGTACTCCAAACCAACTCTCACTTTGCTAATTTTTGGTGGCTGTGCCCACAACCTTTTTTAGGGCTGGATCCGCGCCTGGACAGCTTAGAAGATTAGTTTATTATTTCATGTTTTAGGCTGTTTGTTTTAAAGTCTATACTAGTTATAGACTTGGATATTGAATTTCAAATAAGTCTGAGAATTGACAGCCTTTGCAATTAAGTATTTTAGCTGAAGAAACTAATTACCCAGCAATAATACCTATTGTGTTAGTCAATTATTTATCACCAACAAATTAACTAAAAAGAGAGATTTATCGACCTCATGGACACAGTGACTAAGCTGGGATCTCTGTGCAAAGGTATTAAGGATTTGATCTTTCGTGACTTTTCCGTATTTAGTTTATCCATGATACACGAGATAAAATTTTGGCAAAGACTCCACCACCCTGACATGTTTGCCGTAAAATAGCATGCTTATGTATCCTTACTAATATTATAAAAGCGAAAGTGAGTTTGTTTGTTTGTTACCTCTTCACGCTTTAATGGCTAAACCGATTTTGATGAATTTTGGTACAGAGATAGTTGGGAACCAGGAGACGGACATAGGCTATTTTTTTTAAAGTGTGATGTGGGGGAGAAAGAGGGAAGAAAAGGGAAAACTTAGCGTTTCTATTACAAATCAATAAGGCGCACGGGGAACTGTGTTACCCCGAATTTAACGCGAGCGCAGCCGCGGGCCAAAGTTAGTACAGATGTAATGGGTCTCAGGAAAGAGTATCTATTCACCGGTGAATCATAAGTAGACTTCATGCATTTTACTTCACCTAAGAAGGCTCAAACCCCAATCAACTCAATGACTTGGATCATTATAACTTTATATTCGTTAGTGTTCTTGTTCGTGCTTGGCCTGACCTCATCCAACTCCTAACATTACCATTCGCCTCTGTTTAATTTCGTTTTTGAACTAAACAGTAAAGATGTTCGGCCATAATCTGAATCTGGCATTCCTTATCCATAAATTAAACAAGGCATAAAACTAAACCTGTCGTAAAACTTTTCATGAATACAGAAGGTATTTCACCCTCAGAACTTAGACCTAGATGCCTTAATTACTTAATGAACGCAACTTTATTCCACGGACATATAAAACTGAGTTCAGGTAGGAAACTAGTTACCTGGGTTACCTCCCCCCTGCTTTTCCCGACAAATATACATACAATTACCTCAATCATGCAATTTTATTGTGGAGGGCGGAGGGAGGCTTAGTTGGGAAAATTCCATTTGCATCTTGCGACATTCTCCCGTTGATTAAGACCCCCCACTACTTACATGCAAAATTGCTTACCCCATCGAGTTAAAGGATAATACGTTGCTTTCGATAAAAAAGTAGATGTACGAGGAATATTATGCGAAGAAACTTTTTTTATTTTGTATCACTGTTTTGTTTACGATTTACTTTTTCACAAACGGAGTATTTTCAAAGCCGTCATTTCAAATTTTATTAGAAACTACATCACGAGAAAAACGCTTTTGAATTTTACTAAGTGCGCTAGTGTTTGTACGCAAAAATAAGTTAGATAAAAAAGCTCAGTTACAGTCAAACCAATTATTTTCTTACTTATTTTTTAGGATCAATACAAAGATTAATAACGATAGGATAATTTGGTACCTAAACAAACTTGCAGCAGACGGGCGATTTGTTTTATCCAACTGATATTGATGAGGCTGTCACTATTTATTGCTACATATGTAACTAAGTAGAATCTGCCAACTGTCATACGTTCAAGATTACAAGTTTAATTAAATGGAAATGATATCTGCTCACAAATTAATTAATTTCATTAATCCAGACTTGTACAGGCCATAAATCTTTATTTGGCGCGTACTGCTAGAGAATAATCGTAGGAAGCGCGGAGCGTACGTTATGCTGGAAACTGGTTGGTGGTTAACTTTGGAAAGTTTGAAGGATTCCGCAAATATATGGTTCACAAAATATAAAAGTCTGATTCTGATTCTATAATCGTGTAACATTCAAACTTGAAGGTTTTTCGAACACCAAGAAAAACAATAACGTTACAATTCCTTGTTCATTATTTTTTGAACTTTCCCCGTCCTGTCAGCTTATACTGACTAAAACTCACCCATGTGCCTTCTTTTGCCCTTTATGTTCCGGGGTCGCGGTATCTCTAACGTTCTCTTCTCTCTCTCTTTCTTTAACAACCCGCAACCCCGTCAAGCGTTCGTCCTTATTCCTTTCCGAAGCATTTTGTGTTGAGTTTGAGTAAAGATTAAACTTAAGCCATCTATCTATACCTTTCATTACACACACTTTTACGTACACTATTCGAATTAAATCTAGAAATATACAACCATATTATCGTTTCGTCTTGTTCTTATTTGGTCGTGCAAAGTTGTATAGGGCTTTTCCGTTAAGTATTTCCCAGTAGCAGACACGGAGTCTGAATTTTTGATTGTTTGATGGAAATAGGCTCGCCCCATACTACATGGGACGTAAACATAACTGGCGAAATGTGGAAGTCCCAAAATATTCACTTCTGCCAAAGCCGGATGGTATCGACTGCTGCGCTGCGTGTCGCGGGTTCGATTCCCGCACGGAACAAATATTTGTATGGCCTACAGATTGTTCCGGGTCTGGCTGTTTGTACCTATGTGA
Source organism: Ochropleura plecta (assembly GCA_905475445.1). Classification (NCBI taxonomy): domain Eukaryota; kingdom Metazoa; phylum Arthropoda; class Insecta; order Lepidoptera; family Noctuidae; genus Ochropleura; species Ochropleura plecta. Next base: position 9,042,289 of record FR997731.1, on the reverse strand, counting down.
GTTAAAAAGGCTGGTAAACTCACCCACGATGCAGGAGAAATTCCTAGTGTGGAGCAAAGTTTTTTTTTTTTTAAAACCCTTGGGTACAGGTTTGATGTTTTTTGTCATTAATTCATTCAAGATATATAATTTTTACCTTGTTATCATCGAAGGCAACACGTGCCATATAAAAAAGGTGGTCGTACTTGTATGAAATAGCTTTAGGCTTAATTTGTTTTCCAACTTATCCTACCGGGGGGACAACTCTACTAACTTAGGATGAAGTTATCAAACTTGAAACCCTTGAGTAAGTACTGGGATATTACCTAGGTACGTGATTTACGTATACTGCTGTTCAGTGACGTTTCGATATTAAATAAAATACAGACCTTATCAGATCATGAATTAGTACCTACATTATATAGGATGGAAAAATAAGTCAGGCCCTGGAGGGAAAATACCTTAAATTCTTAAGTTGGCTCATTTTACTTAAAGGAGACATTCCTTTATTAAAAAAAAAGAAATATAACTGCTTTGCATGCAATGCATTGTGAAACCACCCTTCGCTACTTCCTAGTGATGGGGGACTGTCTTGTGTAATGACGTCCAAAAAGTGCTGATCATCAGCCTGGTTTGAATACTGGTTTGAATTTGACTTTTGATTTTGATAACTTAGTTAGCTTACGTGTTCGATAGAGAAATTCAAGCAGTAACAGTCAAAACCTTTACTTAAAGAAATTAAGTTAGATCAAGTCACAATTTATAAAATACTAGCTGCTAATTTCACCTGCGTCGACCGGGATAAAAGGAAGTAAGTATATATGTTAATCCAGCTCACAAAATATCAGTGTGCCAAATTTCATCCAAATCTGTTCAGTCGTATTTGGGTAAAGGCAAATATTCTTCCATTCATTCTCACAAAGTTTTGCATGTATAATATTAGTACCTACTTGACGAATGTATTTTTTTTTTGTTTTATAATTTTCGTCAAGGTCATATCATTCAGGATGTTAAAGCAAAAAGACTTAAAGCCCTCATTACGATTTTCCAGCAATGCCTCCAGAGACTCTCTTCTCTCAAAACACAGTCAGATACTAAATAGACCGTGAGATAACAACGGAGCAAAGGTTCTTAATTGTCGTTCGTATCTCGAGAAAGTAAATCAATATTTGCGACAAAGTACTACGCAATCTTTCACCTGAGAAAACGCACCCGATGAATAAAGGATGTTCAAATGCTATCTACACAAGTTTGACAACAGGCGAAGCAAAGTAAATTAATTCAATAATTATTTCAACCTCCGCAAACGGTAACAATGCCGGATATTCCAAATGTTTATAAAATGGAACGTTCGATTCAAACATTTTATTAAATACCTAAATGGAAATTGATTTCAAACCTTTCTTGGGTGACTAGTTAATAATTCTTACCGATAGAAATTTGACCTTTCCTGTTCAGTATCTTCATACTGAGAAGGAAAGGTCAAACTATCGGCAGAGGTTTGCATTAGGAAAAGGTAGATCATTTATTCTAAAATTCATCTTTGTTCGAATGTGTGCCTTATACCAACCCTTTTAAGATGCTTCCTATAATGTTTTCCATCAACTGACTTCCTTGTTGCGGTAGCCTTATCGGTATCGGTAATTTACCGATCTCTTTTTTGAAAGGTCTACGGCCTTTACCGCTTTTCGCATGTATGAGATTATTTTTACGAGATACATTTGGTTCACTTAAACTATTGGTATTTGCGACTGAACTATTAGTTTTTGTCAACGACATTTTTGCGTGCTGAAAAGAAAAAGTAATCATACAATTCAGTGCAATATTTTCGTTATTCAAGCCATTCACAAACTTGACGGAACGGTTGGCGCAGTGGCTGAGGGATCGACCGCAGCGCTGCGTGTCGCGGGTTCGATCCCTGCACGGAACAAATATTTGTATGACCTACAGGTTAGTTGTTTCGGGTCTGGGTATTTGTGTAATGTTAGTAAACGCACCCAAAATACAGAAGAAAGTCCTAGTGTGGCGCGACGTTTTATTTTTAAAACTAAACTATCTTATAAACGTAAATATTACATAAGCGTTGTTATTTATGGAAAAATATAAAAAATAACAATATTAGACATGGATTAGATTATATTTGTCTTTATACTTGTATGTATGTAAGTACATATAAACTTGTATTGTATTTAAATTCATTATGTGCTTTATGTTATTATGTATTCTATTATTTTTTACTCTACTTTTTATTTTTGTTTATTTACTCTCCTTTCGCAGGTATGCTGGAAGATATTTTTTTAGAAATAAGCATTTCCTTTGTACCTATTTTCTGTTTCTGTCTTCTTTACTGTATTCGGTGTGCAAATAAATCATTAAATAGTAAATAAATTAACCGTAGAAAGAAAAAAAATACTTGGCAAGGTAATGACATAATCATAATAGACATGGATACCTAAGTACATAAATAAAATCGTTGTACGTGAACGTGAACACCTTGAAGGTTATGACGATTTCCCAACAAAGTTAATAGGAAGAGACACGTCAAATGAAACATATTGAATTAGTTCCCCATCCAATTCGCCTAAATTGAGGATTTTGGAATTTCCAATAATTATGTGACGCACTTTGCGAGTTCTAAAACGTTGCAGATGGCAGTTACTTAAAACATACGACCCGTAAATAATCCGTAGCGACATGCGTTTGGTTTCTGTGTGTGATATAATTTGAAAACAAAAACAATTTACCCGTAATATTATTCGTTACATTCCCGAATGAGGCCTACATGGATGTCGGTCGTTTCCTATGGAGAAGAACCGGCAAGAAACTCCATGTTTACTCTTTTAAAATCATTTGGTTTTACAATTTTGTTGTTACAGCGTTAGTACATAGGTAAGTACGAGAGGACAGCGTAGGCCCGACGATAAGTCATTGCTTACTGTACAAAACGTAAAATAAGAAAAGAAGTTAAAAACGTCTAGGAATCTTCATAGCCCACAATGTCCACTCATTCACAAGGAATAGATAAAAAGAATCTATACAAGAAATAGGATTAATATTACAAAAAAAAAACCGTGTATAAAACAAGTGACACAGGTGTTGCCGTCAGTACTGTTACGATTCAGAACAAAGGTTTTATAAATATGTGATTTGATAACTATTGTAAAAAACTGATTTCACAGCATGTTTTTTCACCCCAAAAAAGAAATTCGGCACTAAGCACTTACTTTAGTTTGATAACAGAATGCTTTTTTGGCAGTTTCGTGAGAGGTGCTTGTTCACCTATTATATTAGTATATAAAAACCAAAGTTAAAATTTACCTTCTGGAGTACTCCCGTTATAGACTACCCTATTTATAACATTCTCTACTTTGAAAACTTTAACTGTACTTGTATCCCCATTATCTACTCCTGCGCTTTCATCTAAATCCGGCTCATCTAGCCATGCCAACCCTTCCATCAAACTCCTTATAATACTCGTCACTGTACGAGTTCTCTGCCGTGGCTTTGTCAGGATTTGGTAATTTACCGAGCTTTTTGTTCGTAAAAGGGCTAATAGTATTAACGGCTGTCGCTTTGGTTAGAATATTTTCAATTAAAAGAGTTTCACTTGAACTGTTGGGTCCTTTGTTAAAGATATTCTCTAGTGCTGAAAGAATATAGACTTTAAAATTATCCATCAATGTGACAAACGATAATTACCTTCGATCGCATTCAACTACACTATTAGTTACATTCATCATTGCGCAAGTCATTTACAGAAGCATGTTTCTCTATATCGGTTCCTTTATCTTCCTGCGAATCGGGTTCATTTTCTCGAGGCTTTTTATCGAACTCTTTGTTCGTTAAAGGACCAACAGACTACCGTTTGTCGGATATTCGACCACAGGACGTTTAGTTGCCCTATTCATATTTAGTCATTTATTCTCGGATGCTGAAAAAAGATAAAATACTCTTTGATGTGTGTCCAAATTCCATTGCGAATATAAGGTGTTATAAAACAGCACCAATTTACTTTCTATTGTAATTGCATTAGAGACTTCACTGGCAACATTCTCAACAGTTGAACAATTTACAGTTATTTAAGTACTCCATGTACTTTTGATTTTTGATTTTCTTCATTTGTCACATCAACAGCATCATCATCATCTCAGTCATAAATGGGAGTTTTTAGAGTCATTGGATTCACTTGACTTATTGATATATACGAGTTTCCCTTCTATAGTACTCGCACTAAAGGCATTCGAATATTTTTCAAATTTGGAATGTTTAATGGTAATTAATTCTTCAGCAGCTCGCCACTGAAAAGTAATCATAAATAATATTAACATTTAATAATACATCATGATTAAAAGAACGTCTTCGTATTGAAAAACTAATTTGATGAAAAGTTACGAATGCGATATTTTTTCTTATTTATAACGTTTAACCAGCTGTATAAATATGTTCTGAATGACCAATTAATGATGATACCTACCTAATATTTTTATCGACTAACCTACTTACGCGTGAATATTTATTTTATTCATAGACCATGACAAATTCTTAATTTCCTTTTTACGAAAATTAAGAAAAAAAGATGTGTTCCTTTATTTAAATACTTGGCGCACGGTGGTGCTATCTTTAATTTCATAACATAAGTAGTATAATATTCAGCGTACGGACTGTAGTACGGTCCTCCATAGTTTCTTACCTAAATAGCTGTTTGACTTTAATACCCTTTATATCTATCGTCCTACACACAGCTGGTTACGAAATTAGAGCACGTTCCTATTTTAATTAACTTTCCATGTAGCTAGCGGTTGACAAAAGATCAAAGTGATATGATTAATGATTTAGTGAAATTATTAATACGTTTCAGATGCCGCACACTGCGTACTCCCGGGAACATCCTTGTGGCAAACCTGGCACTCAGCGACTTCCTTATGCTCGCCAAAACTCCGATCTTCATTTTCAATTCGTTTAATCTCGGACCCGCACTGGGTAAAACAGGTAATTTGTTTTTCTTATCTTTGCCCATATATCTAACATTCCTCCTCTCGAAAGGGTAGAAAAAAGGTCGTAAGAAAACTTTTGTAGTGTTTTCTTGGTTAGGAAGAAAACCCTTTCCCGTTTATAGCCAAAATTGTTTAAATCAAGACTTATGCCTTTTCTAAATGAATTTAGTTGTGTCCTGTAATGTAAGTGAAAACAGGCATTTTCCAAGTTCACTTTGTAAAGGCCTCTGTCAATATAATGTTGGACTAAAAGGAAACTAACTGAGAAATTATATCTGTAAGACTCTTCTGCTGATTAGTAAATGTTTCTTAAAGAATATGTCTATAGGTACATACATATATAAAGAAAAACTGTTTCTCGGAAAGCTGTCCCTTAGTATATGTTTATTTTAACCTAAAATGATACATGTCATATTTTTTAGATATACGTTTAGAGTTAACATTTAAGTGGAAACCTACCTCTGAGGGAAGGTACCTACCTACCTTCTAAAGAATTAACTTAGTACTTACCCGAATAAGATAGGCAGTGTTAAAAAAATTCTGCAGTTGCTTTTCCAGCTATAGGAAAATGAAGTGAAAGTAGAAGATATTTTATGCTTCATGCTATACATCAGTTTATCGACATATAATTTTTTGACATAGAGTACATATTATTCATGTGCCTATTTACCTGCGCACTTTTTGATCCATGCACTGAATCAGTCGTTTACTTGGTTGGGTTTTGGGCCAAACACGTTTGAACTTTTTATCACCGATACGCTAAGAAGAAAACGTTATTTGATAGGTTAATTTCCACAGTTGGTATCTCATTTACTTGGATTAGATAAACGATCAGATTAATAAGTAAGTACCTGTATTGAAAGCCTATTTTCGGTCTTTGTTACGTTATGCGAAAAGCGAATCGAACCAGTTCAATGGCTTTGTCATTTCTCAACTGTATTATCACCCCCTGGCACGCTCTGACTCTCCAACAAACGATCCGTATTAATGGGGGTGAAAACCCTTGATTAAGGCTGGTAATTTTTTATCAATATAAGTTTTTTGCAGAATGAGAAGATAGGGATTGTACAATATTGTACGTATATAAGAAATTCCTACATGTAAGTTCTAATGGCAAAAAATATTGTTCCAGGGTGCGTGATATATGGCTTCGTGGGTGGTTTAACTGGCACCACATCGATCGCCACACTATCAGCCATAGCATTGGACCGTTACTGGGCTGTGGTGCGACCTCTGGAGCCGCTTCGTGCGCTGACAGCCATACGAGCTCGTCTATTAGCTATCGGTGCATGGCTATACGCCTGTGTTTTCGCGATAATCCCTGCACTGGACATCGGCTACGGCAGCTATGTTCCAGAAGGTTACTTGACCAGCTGCAGCTTTGATTATCTCACAGAAGACTTTTCACCTCGGTGTTTCATCTTCGTTTTTTTCTGCGCAGCGTGGCTCGCACCATTCTGCACCATTACGTTTTGTTACATTAATATATTTCGTGTTGTAGTTTTTAATACAAGCATGTCGTATGGTAACCAGGATCAAAGGCTTTCATCGAGACACGTAAAAGAACGCACGAAGAGGAAAGCAGAAATTAAATTAGCCTTTCTAGTCATGGCAGTCATCGCTCTATTTTTTATATCGTGGACACCGTATGCTGTCGTGGCTCTCTTGGGTATAACTGGACAAAAGGATCTCTTGACACCGATAACTTCAATGATTCCCGCATTATTCTGCAAGACGGCTGCATGCATTAATCCATTTATTTACATAATAACGCATCCAAAATTTCGTAAAGAGTTCAAGAAATTGTTATTCAGGGATAAGTCTAAACGCATGAGTAGTGGGACTCTAAGAGGTTATACTACTGATACAACCAGAATGCACAGACCTAGTAAGGATTTGAGTGATACAGACGTTGAGATAGTTGAAATGAAGGATATACCATATCAAACCGATGAAAAACGCGATGTTAAAGTTAAAACGATATCGTCAAGGGTAGCTGAGCGCCAGGATTCACAAACAAGTATGAAGACTATAAAAAGTTTGGAAGAGAACATCGTAAGTCCGCCTTCTTGGTACATGAAACCTCAGTTTAACAAAAAGAGAAGTTTTCACCGACGTTCTACACGCACTGATTTATCGCAAACTAGTGATCCGGAACCCACCATTTAAATTTTCAGTATAAACATTTGTAACGTTATTTTGGATATTTACCATGTTTATTATTTATTTTGTGTTTCCGATATTTCGGCGCAGATGGAAACGCCGTGATCACGGATGAACTGAAATAAAAAAAAAATGAATATTCCATTTCAAATGTCATTGATAATGTTAGTGACCATGTCATTTTAAAAACTTATCTTTATTATTTATTTATTAACTGAGTAAAATATTAAAACGCCATAAGGAATTTAGGTGGCTGACTGGGTGTTGGTAGCTCTGAATTGAAGGAACAAAGACAAGAGGGTCCGAAGGTTGCAGAATTTGCTGCCATTACTTGATGCTAGATCTAAATTAAAAGGAGTACTAATCCAAGAAATAAAGAGTTATCTATAAATCTTCCACCTGTAGTTAACGATGTGTTGCTCTAACTCACCTGTCATCTATATGTTATTAGGGAAATACCTTGTAAATGTTACATTAGATAGTGTTGATACCCGTCCCAAAATCCAACTATGTGTACCTGTAGATATTAGTATAAAATCTTGAAATTATATTTAAAATATCTATGATGAATGTTATAAATAAAAAAACTTCAGTCTAGTTTGCTTTTATTGGTTGCTTGTGCCCTTTTACTCAACACCGGTTCATATTGCTGACAATATGATCATTGACCATCCACATATGTTTAGTTTCTTCAGTCGAGGAAGGACATTGGTTTGGAACTCAAACATAGTTCAAGATTTTCTAGAGATAAAGGTATAGGTAACTAGCATTGTAGTAGATCTTCAATCTAGATAGGTAATCGTTTTCAGTGGCATCATCAAGTATTGTGAAAGTTGTCCTTGTGCTAGTCACACTAGCATTAGATACATTTACAACAAGATTATAGGATAGTTGTCATGTTGATATGCGTAGTTGCGTACGCTGTATGACGCTGCGTGTTTTGTTATATAAATAGGAGAAACTGTGTCTAAACCTTTTTAAATAGTAATTTAGAGACCATTAGGAAAGCGGTCAAGTCAGCGGTATCGCGGTATATGTAGTTTCGTAGGATCGTCGCGGCACTATATACACATTACATAGTGCTTACTTTACGTCACCTCGGCGGTGTGTCACCACCAGATGAGACCTCCGATTTCCTGGAGGAAGCCCGGATGGTACGACCAGCGACAGAGGTGTCTCAGGCGCTTCCTACCGAGGAGGTTGGTACACGTCTGAAAACAATTTCAGGTGGACCCGGGCCGTAGTGTATATATATGAGCGGTAAAATAGCTGCGTGACACCGCTCATGTCAGCGACAGAATTTCCCGTATGCCTGTGTTGCCCGCTTGTCGTGTGAGTCTAATCGCTTGTAAAGTAGCGTATGAATGGGGCGGATTGTTTCGTGCCTATACTACTAGAACACGGCACGTTACGAGTGCATGTTGGGCATTTGGAAGTATACGGGAGTGCGGAATGATACTCGACTCGTATACTTATTAAAGTTTATATTGTCTAAAGCAGAAGCGAAGGTTTACAGCGTTAAAGAGAAGTTATAGTAAGAACAGAATAGATTTAGAGTAAAGAAGAATATAAACGCCGCCGGTCCTGCTCCACAACCATAGGGGCAAACTAATTAATCAGCATCTGAAGTTATTGTGGCAGCTGAAGAAGATTGTAAGACTATCTTTGCATTGTATAGACTCAATTTCCTAATATTGTATAATTGTAATGCCCATGTGTGAGTACTATGTAATTTTATTGACTCGACGGTTGCCCTGGTGGTTGAGAGATTGTCATGCTCACTTAAATGTCTCGCTGATGGTGGCGGGTCATTTAGCTCCCTTCAAAATGGTCGAGCTGAATTGGCTGATCCATACGTCATGTTCGTGAACGGGCGCTGTCAGTTGGGACTGGTCATCTCTTAGCTACCACGGTTTATTTTAATTCATCTATTAAACTCGTGCTAATTATTGCTTTTACTCTGGACGCTCTAAATGTGCTCGTTTTTCTACATCGTTCTCACATTATGTATAATCTCAACATGAATGATGTATCCATGATTTTATAAAATATTATGATTTAAAAGAGTGTCCATGGAGTTTCTTGCCCATTCTTCTCCATAGAGATCGACGCTTTGGAATGGGCAACTAGAGTACTTTCATAAGTTATTATGTCTTGTGACTGGGACTGTAGCAGCATCATTTTTTTGTTCTTGTTTTTATGACATTCAAAAGTGCCTGTAATGGTCTAATTGAAATAAATGCTTTGAGTTTGAGTTTGAGTTTGAAACGAAAGATTAAAGTGATAGTGACTATAAAAATGAATTTACGAAAGGCTAAAATAAATACGCGGTAGCGAGCTAAAGCGTCGTGTTGGCTTGTGAAGGGGTAATGTTTGAATTGGCTGCGTGTAGGTGAAGCTACTTATTTATTTGTCAGTCCGGTGGGGTGGCACTGTGTGCACTGTGGACAACGACAGTCCACAGTTATGTTCTTGGCAAGAGTTCAGGAAGACTAGTCGGCGCAGGTAAACATTTTGGTCGCGAGGCGACTGCAAACGTCCTCCATCCTCTCGATGTCGAGGTCCCCCTGGATGGACAACTCACACACGGCTATCTGATCCCAAGCTAAGCAGAGCTTGTGTAATGGTAACCAGACAACTGATATACATACTTATATAATTTATCAATACATACATATCCTTACTTCCTTACTTAATATTATAAAAGCGAAAGTGAGTTTGTTTGTTTGTTTGTTACCTCTTCACGCTTTAATGGCTAAACCGATTTTGATGAATTTTGGTACAGAGATAGTTGGGAACCAGGAGACGGACATAGGCTATTATTTTTTTAAAAAGAGTGGGATATGAGGGAGAAAGAGGGAAGAAACGGGAAAACTTAGCGTTGCTATTACAAATCAATAAGGCGCTACCAAATTTAACGCGAGCGAAGCCGCGGGCAAAAGCTAGTTATAGATAAATCACACCCAGACACAGAACAAACAATCATGCTCATCACACAAAGTTTGTCCTGGGTGGGAATCGAACCCACGACCTCCGGCTCAGCAGTCAGGGCCACTAACCACTAGACCAACAGGCCCGTCATCATATAATGGGGTGACGACAATCTTCCGCAGCGCCAAACTTTGTTGGGCGTGGAGCAGCTCTTTTATAGACTCGTTAGTGAGGGCGATCTAGGCTGGTTCAGCGTATGTGAAGAGCGAATTGATGTACGATTTGTACATGCCCAGTTTGGCACGCAGTGGGAGGCGAGATGAGGGCACTGGGTAGAAAGGGAAGTGCAGGGAAGCAGTCCTACATTACGCGACAGCCATGCGGACGTGAGTGGCCTTAGTGAGCCAGCGGTCGATCGTGTCCCTTAGGTACTTGACTCTGTGAAGCTGTAGGGGTGGTGGGAATGTCTTTAGTGTAGCAGGAGCTGCCATGCGCCCGCTACTATAGGGCGGGCGCGGGCGAGACCACCTGTGGCGTCTGTCTGTGACAGCTTGCACAGCAAACCGGTATGCCAGACACGATCAAATGCCTTTTCAAATACTGCTACTGCTTCTTGTTCAGCACCCCTGTTAGCAGGTTCAGTACCGTTGATAGCTGTAGCATCTCTCTGGTTTCAAGACGTCTATGTGCGCCTTGAGGCACCCCTTTCTAAGAAATTGGGAAGACACCTGTGTGCAGTATGCCCGTGTACAGACTACCGTATGGTATTGCAGGTGGCACATCGTAGTGTTTGTCACACCGTCCGTCTACGTCAGAGGCTATGGGCGGGGCGCACTACTCCATAAGGTGCCTCTCGACTGCTGCGATGTGCTCGACGTCGTTGGTCGGGTTTGGTTCGAATTGATGCTCCAGGTGCTTCGCGAAGATCTCCGCGCGGTCTTTTGCGATGTATCTTGGCGCTCCATCGATGTGACGTAGCGGGCGCACTGTGGCCGGGGTGTTCCGTTCCGTTCCGTCCGAGGGAGACTGGTCGTCGATACACACGACCAGACCACGACCAGTCTCCCTCGGCGTCGACTGACTTCCATATGTGGAAGTCAGTCGACGGCTACCTAGTACCTAACTAGTAGAATATATTAGAAAAATACCAGAAATTTCTTGACAGTTCAAGCTCGTAGAATGATGTAGAGAAACTGTCAAGCTTTCAATACGGTTCTCTAACGTAATCTAGAACGCTTCGGTAAAACAGGTGAAGTATGAGTTTTCAGAACGCATTTTTTGCACATTTGGTCTGATTTGGTTGGCAGCGCCTGAAAAATGTCATTATTGACAAATTTGGCAATTGACATTTAAATATTGTTGTTAAAATGATTCCAAACCTATCTTCTCACTTATTACAAATTGTGTTTATGAGAAATAACTTATTTGCCAAGCAATATTCCACCGCAAGATCATATAAACTTCTTTTTTTTGGATCAGATGGCATCGCACTCAGTAGCTTACGAAAAATAAATGAATTCAGGTAAAGCGAAGATTATGTATAAAAACTTCGTAATCCTATTTTATTAATTCTTAAACAAGATTATCATTATTCTACAACGATTATAGTTAATCTAATAATCCGCAACTGTTAAGTGTTTGACTTGAAATCTTAATTTCTTTCAGAAAAAAGGAAAACCATCTCATAAAACAGTTGGACTTGGTCACCACAAATAGTAAACACAAAACAGACATACTAAAGTATGCTGAGGCGAAAAATATAAACACAATACCATGGCCCTTAGACAGTTTACGTGCTGCAGAATACGACCTAGGATTAATTGTCGCATTTGGTCACCTGATTAAAAAAGATCTCCTTAACAAATTCCCACTGTAAGTTGCTATCGTTTTGTTATTTTTTTAATAATCCAAAGCATTGCAGGTCTTTCCAAAATATTATTACTACAGACACTGGGTAACAAGTAACCTTTGTTTCTGATCTTAACCATTATCATAATACCACTTGTGGCTATATAACAACTGCGACTCAGGTTAATTTTCAGGTTAAGCCACCTAGGTTGGTCTGTTGGGATGAGTAAACACCCATTATATACCGAGTTCCCTTGGTGTGTCAGAAACCATGTTAAGCCCCTATGTTCCAGCCATCATTAAATTTTGCCGAGTTCTTTAACAGTTGTATCAGCTAGTCATACCATTATTATGTAAAATAGTATTAAGTTTCATCTGGTTAAACTGGTAGCTAACTCTAACATAGTTAGGAAATTCTAATCTTAGACTCATAAAACCTTCATAGCTAATAGAATAAGAAATTCTCCAGTGGTATGGTGAATGTACATCCCAGTTTATTGCCACGGTGGAGAGGTGCTGCCCCCATTATCCACACACTGCTGCACGGAGACCAGGTCACAGGAGTCACACTTATGAAAATTAAGGCTGATATTTTTGATGTGGGTAAGCATAATTTTGAGGAAAAACTTCTCTAATATTCAACATTCCTTTAAAAAATATGGCTTAATTTTTTTGACCCAACTACAGTTATGGCACAGGATTTTAACAGGCCATTCTATGCCTTCTTACTCCAAAACTATGTATTGTATATGAAGGAGGTAGTAGTGAAAGGGTTTTTTTTTTTACTTGTTGTTATTGCTATAACACCTTTAACACAACAGTCAGGTCTGTGTTGGTACTTACTACATTTTCAAAGACTTTTAAAACTTAAGATTTATTTATTCTTACATTTCAGGTGAAATAATAAGTCAAATAAAAGTGCCAGTATCCAAAGACATAAGGTTACCAGAGCTGACTGAACAACTCTCTGAATTTGGAGCAGATATGCTGGTAGAATGTATTATGACCTTACCTACTAGTTTAGAAAATCTACATCCACAAGGTTCAGAAGGAGTTACTTATGGTATGTATTATTTGCTCTGTACACATCTTACTAATTCCTACTGAAAAAGTTTATGAGGATGTATGGATGTTTGATACATTTTCCACAGCAATCTGTATAAAAAATCGGCACACAGATAGATTATAGTCTGGTATAGTATACAGGCTGTTTATTCCAGAAAAACAGATCAATCTTTCCAAATTATTGACAGTTGATTCCTGTAATAATCAGTTACCTTTGACATGAATACTGGCAATTTGTTGTCCATAGAGCATATTCTTTTGTTTTATTTTGTTGACCAGAATTATCTGCAGTTGTACATTAACTGAACATTCTCCTTTATTCCCTTTTCAGCTAAGAAAATTCATAAAAGCATGAGTGAGGTCAGATGGTCCAAGATGTCTGCAATTGAAGTATACAACCTTTATCGCGCTATATATGGTTTGTATCCACTTACAACAACATTTAAAGATAAACCAATGAAACTTTTTGATGCATTTACCCAAGATGCTGATAAAGTTGATCATAGTGATAAACCAGTTGGAACTTTGGAATACAGTGAGGAATCAAATGCAATCAGAATATTATGCAAAGACCGAAGATATATTTATTTTAAATCACTTAGGATATTAGGGAAAAGACAAATCTCTGCATTAGATTTTTATAATGGATATATCAAAAATGTTCCAGTTGAAAAAAGGGAGTGTACAGTTACTAGAAATCAATAAATAGATGGATGGAATATCACACTGTTTTTATCATTCAGATTATACCAAAATACCTTAAAAATGTGAGGTATGTATGCCTCACAATGACGTGTACAAATGTATTATATTTATAAAATAAATTGTTATTACAGTAACCAGAAATCAAAGTAATACAAAAGAAAATTAATGAATGTCTGTAAGGATTGAGGAGCCACATCTTATTTTTAAAATCTGATCTCACCATTATTTAGCAGCAATGTAGCTTATTTTGCAGCACAAATTCTAGATTTAGCAGCAAAATATATCACTAGTTATTTTAATGCAAAAGTGGCTCCTCAATCTAAACATCTGAATTGAGGAGCCACCTGGAACTCGTTAAGTAATAGATGAATCTTTATGAAAATTTTGTATCATTTAGTAGCAATTTAGCATATTACCTTCTAAAAATCTAGCTTTTGTAGCTCTAAAACGAAAGAAAATACAATACTTTTTATATGGCTCCTCAATCTAACTTCAATAAGGGAATTTCTAGTGGATGTGAGCGATCAATTAATATAATCGACATATTGATCATTTAGCAGGTCTTGTGTTTGTTTTTGCAGTATACGAGTAAAATTGAAAAACACAGTAAATTTTGTATATGAACACATTTTCTTTGGCTCCTCAATCCTGACGTTCTAATTATATATGTTTGACTGTAGCCACCTGAGATCTCAACGGAATCTAAAACCAGAGATACGAACATTTAGCAGAAATGTCTGCTAAATATATCTGCACACTTCAGTAATGTACATATTTTGGATTCTGAAAAAACAATACTTTACTACTTTTTCGTAAATTCTGTGTGTAGGGTGACCACATTTTGGGGGGTACCTTCAAATTAATATTTCACTTACGTACCGAAAATAATATTTATTTATTTATTTTGTCACATTATTTCCGGTTGTTCTCGTCTTGCTAACGAAGATACTTGCATAGACACAACCTTGTAACCAGGAATATCCATCAGCAACTTGGTCTAAAATACAGCCATGTGGAATTGGAAGTGCCTTACCGTACCGTGCCGTAACTGGGTCGGGCACAAGCCTGTAGCATGTGCCCGACCCAGTTAACGAACATGGCGATATCACATTTACTGGGTTCCATCCATTTATTTATTTATTTAACATGTTGTTGGAAATACTTCTAGTAATTATTTTGTGAGTTATGGGTATTTGACAGCTTTTTATTAATAAATTGTTCAATTAGGAGGGCCATATGGATTCTAATTTGCATGGGCAATATATTACAATATTTAAATAATTCTATCACGTTCGTTATCCTTGCGTTGGATTTTTATTTTTCTTGGTACAGTGAGCTTTAATAACCTAACTTGCAGTGTGTAAATTCGTTCAATGTATGTTTTAAATGTTCGCCCATAGCTTGTAATTCCGTATGCTATAATCGATTCTGCCAGAGCAACATACATATTCAGAAGAACTTTGAAGGGAACTTTAGGTTTGAGAACATACAATTTTGCCATAATAGCTCGCAGTTTATCACAGACAGTATCCACGTGAAAGCTCCAACAAAATCGACTATCCACCAAAGTCCCAAGTAGGTATGATGCGTCACTTCATCAATTGCTTCACATTTGCAGGACCCTGAAACAGTGGAGTGGAGACAGCTATGACTGTGCGCAATTGCCTTAAAACAACTATTATTTTTAGATGGTTAGAGTGTACATGAATGATTTTTGTTTTATTTATTTGCACTCAGAACCAGTCCAGCATCGTGGGCCCACTTAGATACTCGATACTCAACACACCTAATATTATATGCCCCGGGAGCTTTGTTTGTGTTTAGGTTTCTAATTAATTTAAGGACACCGTCCTTTGAGGCTTTTTTGAAGTAAATTGATTTGTCTTGAGGGAACATATAGTCTGATTCTTTTAGGAGCCGATGGTCACACTTGGGCAATTTTTTTTTTTAACACTATTCCTAAATTCTATCGCAAAGTTATTAGCTATGGACTTCACTCCTGTATCATTCTTTTTGAACGCTCTTAATATTGCTTCATCAACCGATTTTTTCTTGCGACCAGATAAAGTATTCAATATTTGCGATAGTTTCCTAGGATTCAATTTATTATTATTTATTTGTTCCATAATATAATATTTATTCCGAGATTTTTCTATTTTTTATGAGTTTTATTACTTGTTTTATTATATTCTAGTCGTAGTATTTTATCTGTTGGATCATTTTTCCATTTTATAAATAATTCGTCCTTTTTTTGCACATGTTATCAATTTTTATATTAATAAAAGTAGTAATTTTATATTAATAAAAGTAGTAATTATTATTATTTGACGTAAGTGAAATATTAATTTGTAGGTACCCCCAAAATGTGGTCACCCTACACACAGAATTTACGAAAAAGTAGTAAAGTATTGTTTTTCAGAATCCAAAATATGTACATTACTGAAGTGTGCAGATATATTTAGCAGACATTTCTGCTAAATGTTCGTATCTCTGGTTTTAGATTCCGTTGAGATCTCAGGTGGCTACAGTCAAACATATATATAATTAGAACGTCAGGATTGAGGAGCCAAAGAAAATGTGTTCATATACAAAATTTACTGTGTTTTTCAATTTTACTCGTATACTGCAAAAACAAACACAAGACCTGCTAAATGATCAATATGTCGATTATATTAATTGATCGCTCACATCCACTAGAAATTCCCTTATTGAGGTTAGATTGAGGAGCCATATAAAAAGTTTTGTATTTTCTTTCGTTTTAGAGCTACAAAAGCTAGATTTTTAGAAGGTAATATGCTAAATTGCTACTAAATGATACAAAATTTTCATAAAGATTCATCTATTACTTAACGAGTTCCAGGTGGCTCCTCAATTCAGATGTTTAGATTGAGGAGCCACTTTTGCATTAAAATAACTAGTGATATATTTTGCTGCTAAATCTAGAATTTGTGCTGCAAAATAAGCTACATTGCTGCTAAATAATGGTGAGATCAGATTTTAAAAATTAGATGTGGCTCCTCAATCCTTACGGACATATTAATTATGACAGGATTTGAGATTAGGGAAAATAAATATTTGTTAAGTCTAAAACGTATATTAGAACTTTTACAAAATATATATAGATAATAAAAAATATTCTGTACCCTGGGATGCAAGGTTACAATATTATTTATATAAAATACATAAATAAATAAAGTATACATAACATAAGATAAATATTTGTTACTTTGTAGGTTGATAGTCTGTAGTGGAAAGTTGTGTTAGTGTAAGGAAAACAATCTTTGGTTTTTAAATAACCCTAGATCCTAATTATCATTTTAGTTGTGGTACACAACTACCAGGACTAGCTTATTAGCTACTTATTTGATCAATTAGTTATTATAATTAATTTGCTAGCAGAAAACTACGATGTTACTTCATCAAACCCTTACCCTGAAAAAAAAAGACAAAAATCAGTTTCATGTTTTCTTGAAGTCGTGTTGGTGACTGGCGACATGTTATTTAGCTTCAGAACGAACTGCCGCTTTTTTGTTCTGCTGATGCTACAATGCTTCTATTGACTAAGGGAGTTTAATTAGATTTCTAATAACATTCATAAACAGACATCGTCGATACTACTTGCAGGCTATGTCTAAAAAAACCGAAGTACTGACAATATTGTCGCCAAACTGAACCATAGTATTTAGCACAGTGACCATATCCTAGAAGTCTTCAGTATAAAAGGTAGTCATTCAAGACGATTACTAAGGGAAAAGTACCTAAAATATTGATCATAGCAAAGAGTTTTTTTACTGGCAACATGCAAAAATATATTTGAAAATTCGCCAGGACCTGGCCCAGGAATCGAACCAAGCCAGAAAAACAAAAGCAACATGTCCATTCTTGCAATCAATCGATGAGATCCACCTCGAGAGAATTTTCTCTGTTAACCCTTTAGTTATGGGTACTGCAGATAGTGGTTCTCTCTGCAAGGTATGCTGCGCTTGGCGCATTTAGCTCAGTGTGTTGTTCATTATTTTCCTTGCATAACGAGACCCAACCGTGGTTTAGAAATACATCTAACAGTCTGTCTCAGCCCACAGTCAGCTTTGTAAAGTCAACTCTGGCCTAGGAATAGATAAAATCCAAACAACTTCTTCATTTAACCATTATCTAGTTAAATACAGTCATACCCAGCTTTTGCCAAAATTGTTTAACGAAATTGTACAGACGACGGCACATCAAGCTACTCAAAACCATTTTAACCTGATCTTTCTACTACGGTGTGCGATTCGTAGTAGAGAGATCAGGTTATAATAGTTTAGTATAGGTTGACCTGCCGTCGTCTGTACATAGCGTTATAAACTTTGTCATAAAATTTGTGTTACGTGTTTAGGCTAGAATCAAGACAAAAATTAGATTGTGCATCTTTTGGAGAATGTTTGCGCATTCTTCAGCTATCGTCGGCGGCGACTTTTATAAGTAACGAAATAAAAGTAAATTAACCGATGTACAATTCCGTTACAAAAAATCACTTTAATTTTGTTTCACGGTAATTTAATTAGCAAAATTAATTACACCCTACAATAATATATGTGTGGGGTGAGGTTAGTTTTAAAAGGTATGCCTGAATCCGAGTACCTTTTGGCCTGAAAGTAACCGCCAAGCTTACCTACTGAAATAACGTGTCGCAATTTCTAGACCGCAATATCAAAAGTTGCAATTAAGACGTATATTGTGATAGATGTTTTATTTACCAGTGATAAAAAGATGGTATGTACTATTCTAAGTGAACTCCACACTTAAGCCGATTTCCACAATTTCACACTATAACTCAAAAAGATGGTGTAAATAAAAAATGAACTGTGCAAACACAAGACATACCAAATGATGTTAATATGGACAAGCGTTGCTAAATGACAACTACCAATTGATAATAATTATTGTTAGTTCTCGATAGGTTCCTATGGACAGTAGCAGATTTAAATGGTGTTCATTATAAAATAATAGACAGATTTAGAAAATGCAATGTATGTATTTAGATAAACATAATATAATTATGTACATGTAAGATAAACTAAATTATCATAAAAACAGAAGCCTTTTACCTTACCTTTGTATATTTTTTAAGAGACACAGCAATGTGATTTTTGTGTCTTTCTAACTATCCGTATCCTGAAAAAAATAAAGGTGATGTATGCCCGAAGCAGCAGTATTTTTGGCCACACCGATTTAAGGCTTCTGTTTTTCTGAACATTCCAATGAGTTTCTTTGTTCTATATATGACACGTCGAAAATATGGCCGATTTAATTTGAACCACAACAACACTACCGCTACGTACATATTATGTGTCATGAGGATACTAAGCACAATGCTCACTTTTTAGGTATGCTTACAATAATAATTACAAAATGTTAAAAAAATACCCTGTCCAAACCTAAAGGGGCGTGGTAAATCAATAACGTTAAAGAATAAAATAAAAATTCTTCCTAAAAATAAACAAATTCATGACTTAATTATAACATTCTGTTTATTGTGCTCAAATTACCACCATTTCGCTAAAATCTAACAAACTTTTAAAACGTATTTTTGGTATTAGAATGTTGGATCGTCAATTGTTTGTTTATGACGTATACGACCCGAAAAGCGACCGGAGCGCCGCTTCCCGTGCGCCTGTGTTGCCATGTGAGTTTCATCATTTTAGTACATTTTACCTTTTTAATGTTCATCTGGGTATTTTTTTACCTTGCTGTTGCTTTCCAAAAAGGATTACATAAATATAATCTAATCTCAATACCTAGTAATTCCCCCACGGATCGGACAGGTTTCTTTTATCATATTGTATAAAAATTGCAATCGTCTAGATTGCAACTCGAATATGAAGGCAGCCACTATTTAGGCGCAACAAAAGAATATATAAAAAGTACAGACTAGATGCTTAATGGCTTGCGAATAGATGTGGCCCAAACCTTAAAAAATAAATTCACCCACCCCAATAATATGAAAACTTCACACAAAAGTACTATCTTTATGATAACTAACCGTAAAAGCTATTACAATGTACTAGCTAGATTTATTCAATAGATTACATACTCGAATGGAATACACACACTTGATTTCAAACTTTCAGTGTGATATCGATAAAAGCCCATGTCCCTGATAGAATTTTATTAACTTAATAAGTTGATAAATGATTTACTTACACTAGCAGTCCGCATGCAATTGTTTAAAACAATATTTTTAAATTTCTAGATAAGACCTAAGACGGACAAACATCGTACCTACTAACTAAATGTACTTGAGAACTTTAAAATTTTGCGTTTTGCAATTATAATTAAGCGAACTACTATAAAAAATAAAAGTGTAACATACAACTTCAGTTACACATAACAAAATGGTTTTCATGCAATAATGATGTTAATTGCATTTTTCCAATCGGATATGTCCCGCTTTAATTTATTGGAATAATAAAAGATAACAATGAATAAAATCATCGGAATAAACAACAAAAAAGGAATGTCGCGAGATTGCAAGTACTAAGTTCCTCATAATTTTCCATTAGGTGTACTTAGCGTTTTTAATTATCACTTTGATAACACCTACAGTGTCGCTATCTATCTATGCCGCAAAGGCTCAAAGGTGGACATTTCCTGCGTTCACAATTCTAATTGGAAAAACGTTTTAGTGTGTGGGTGTGTATTTTGTGACAGAATTATGCTGGCGTGCCGGACGACAAATGCAACAGTTTCAAGTAGATGGCAGACTCTGTGGAGGCGCCTCACATGGTCACAGAGAACATTTGGGTCCCTGCTGATTCCTAGAATATTAGTGTAAAAATATGTTACTTTTATCCAATCACGATGATAAACAATTTTGGTTAGATATATAAAAATCAAACACTGTCTGACAAAAGTCTTTGCTCCGTATTTAATTTTTATGAAAATTAATAAGCTCGCGTAAACTTGATGATGATTGAATGAACTAAATTGCAACATAAACACAGCCGATCCCAAAAAGAGATTTATTATAAACGACATACAAAACATGCAAATAAGCTACAAACAATAAACATGATTTAATAACAAACACAACATGCATATAAAAAATATGTACAAAATGCAGCAAACCAGATTAGTACAAGGTAAGTTTCGGAATGGCATTCAGAAAATACTAATATTCTTGGGAGCAAATCTGAAAAATTAAATTATTATGATTAATGAACGATACGTCAAGTAGTAGAGTACAGGTTCATTAACCCCATTTGATGGCTTTATTTAAAACAACAAACAGGAACAATTCCAATACAAATGTAGAAGACAAACAACAATACACCAGTGTGGTTACTATGACGACTTTCAGCAGTATTGGATTCCAGTATGTGAAAGAGATGGCGCCATACATCCTATATAGCTCTGTCCCTTTCCCACACTGGAAATTCTAAGCGACGTCATGGCGACCCACCAGGAACAATAAAAACGTGAGAAGGATAATGAAAAGTATTAGCATTTCTAAGTACGATATTTTATTCAACAAATATTTACGATTTTATTAAACTATTTAGATACAAATAAACTATAGTTAGAACTAACGTGCAATATAAATATATAGGTTAATAGAAAAGATAACTAGTGATTATATTACATTATACTCCGTACACAGGGTACGTTACGCAGTATACTTGTTTGTACTTAGCGCCTACACAACATCAATAAAGTTTATCTGAACAACAACCACTTGAATATGTTCATTTATTTTGTAGCTACTAGCCTAAACGTCGATAACGGATCCGCGCCGACGATATTTGTTGGCATATTTGACAGATAATACATCAGCAGAGATAATAGTAATGACGCTTACTCATTATTAGCAACATGTAATATTATTGTAACAACGAGTGTCAGTTTATACAGCTATGTTCACTACATGCTTTATTTGTTACATATATTTAATGAACTGCGTGGCTGCACTTGACTTTGTTCACAACACAGATCTTGATACCATGAGATTATTGAACAAAATAAACCTTTTCACTGCCAAGGACTTCAATATCGCTTATAATATAAGTTCTATTGAATTTCGTGGTGTGAAAGGGTTAACTCTTAACCGGTCTAGTTCTTGATTGATAACCGTGTTTTTACATTATAATAAGTACAGTCAACAAAGGAAACAAGAAACCAGGCTCGTCAGATATAAACTAGATTTTCTTAAAAATTCATGAATGTTTTCGAATAAAGTTAAGTTTATAAAATAATATAAAACAAACAATTCATTAAATAAATTAAATTTGATTTTAACACGTCCATCGATTTCTAAGAAAAAAACAACTTTATCTGACGAGCTGGTTACTTATCTCATATGCCGACTGTACATATTAAGTACATATAAATCGGTTTTAAAATTTATTAGCATTTATTTCAATTACAAAAACAAACTCATTCTATTCACCATGCACTCTCAACGTATTATCGATTAAAATAGCGAAGCAAGCTAATAAGTTAATTAAAAAGTCGCTGCTTTCATTAAAAGTGCAGCCAAACAATGCATCGTTATGCTTTACGTATAATTATTTTATTCATATCTAAGTACTAGCACCCTGTAAAATAAACATACATATACATATCATGTTATGTACACAATAAGTTAATCGGCTCTAGTCTACGTACATTTTATGCTCTAATAATCTAGTTGGAAGCTACACAGAGAAGGAAGCGGATGCAAGTGATGTGTCTTACATGTGTTCGGGATGACTGCGGATGCAGTTGATGAAGTCATTGGGTTTCAGCTCGCCTCGGCAGATACGGAACACGGCAGTGAATAGGGGGAACCTGGAAACAATTGAACATTCATTCGCCCTTGTTCGATTAACAATGTCTATTTAATAAATAGACAGACAGTCGGTTAAAAACGGAACATAAATAGTATTTATGTTCCGTTTTTAACCGACTCAAAATAGGGAGGAGGTTCTCAATGATGTATGTAGTATGTTCACCGATTAGTCCTGGGACTCCAGGCGTCTTCAGTCGGTCCAGGGCGATTTGCAAAATTCTTTTTTGTTTGATAGAGTATACCTCCCAGGTGGTCCCATATCAATTTTATTTTTATTTCTTAGGTAGTTTATGGTCGTTGGCTAATCTTTTAGTAAAAATAGAAAATTAATACTCGATCAAAATTATGTCATTACACCAAAAATAAAAATGCTGAAATTAAAAACTTTTTTGTAAAAAATAAAACGCGACTTCCAAAAAAAAAAGTGGAAAAATCTCAGCGAAACCAACAAAAGTCACCGACTTCCTGAAGTAAAAGTTATTTTCCACTTTCTTCTTATTTTTTATTCTTTATCGTGTTGTTTTAGGCCGCCCATGGAAAGGGCCTTTCATTTTGCTTTACATGCCGTCTAAAAATACCTATCTCTCAGGTATTTTGGTCTCCTCACGATGTTTTCCTTTACCGCAACGATTGATAATAAATTATGAAATACGCTCATGAATCCTAAAAATCTAAAATGCGCGTTTTGGGTTTGAACTCGAGACCTATACATTAGCAATGACACTTCACTGCTCTAGGCTTGCCTTGTCTATTTATCTTTATATTCAGTTATTGGCTTCCATTCTCAGGAAATTATGTATTACCTATGGCAGGCAGAACGTTTTCCGCACCGTTGACCGCTAACAACTACCGGCCTTACACATTAAAACTGGCACAACTACATTCCTACAAATTTAAAAGCAAACAAATGTATGCAGTTATCACGGTTATCACTAGAGACGCCAAGTATCCATTTTAGAGATTGTTGGCTACTTGTCAATGTTTATATTTGAGTAACGCAATCAGGTTGACTTTGACATTGAGTTCAGTAACATTTAAAAGACGGCAGCAGACCGCCTATAGCTAGAATCTAATTTAGATAACAAACCACAATAGCATAATTAGCTTTGGCTATCGTAAATGACTATTTGAACGATATACTTAGAATTAGCAAACACGTTACAGTCTACAGTAAATTTGTTGTAGGTAGATAGGTGCAACGAAATACCCCAGAAATGCAATATCCTTCATTGAATGCAGTACTGACCTCAAGTGACAAGTGGATGTAAGCCAAGACGGACTATTTTAGTTCAACCTTATTTTAGTTCGATTATATCACCGGCTGATTATAATTGTACCGCCGCGCGTCGTTATCTACACGGTCTGAGATCAACAACGACGTAACACTTCCTTGTGTTTACACTGCAAGCAAATGCTGTATTTGTAATTCTACTAAACGATTTATTCGCTACGACTCATTGAACGTGCCGTTAATACTCTTTTTATGACAAAGTTTTATCAGCGTCGTTTTACGCTGCTAGAATACGATTAAATTCCTACATTTAAGTTTGAAAAAATGTGATATGCCTAGTAAGTTTATAGCATAGCGTATATCATAATCAGCCTACAGATTATGCTGTTCCCGCTGATGTTCGTGTATGTTTCACACACCACAGGCCAGGGGATACAGAACCCAGAAGGTTTAGGCAGAAGTGCTCCTAATAGTACACCCACGTTTCGCCAGTTGATGTTTTAAGTACCATTTAATAGGGGGCGACCATATTGCCAACAACTGGGCACAAATCCTGACTGCTAATGAGAAATTCTTAAATATCACTTTGCCCGGGCGCAGTGATATTGGTATCAATTTGCCCGATCCGGGAATCCAACCCTGGACCTCATGCTCAGCAGTTGACCACTAGAACAACAAGGCAGTCAGTTCTCTGCGATAGGTGAGCTCTAATCTACCACGTTGGTAGGGTGAATGTTCCATGCTAACGAATTTTAAGGTTGGTGGGACATGCTAGTTTTATCACGATGTTTTTGTTCACCGTTTTGAGAGCAGTGGTAATGAAATAATTCACACATATTATTTTTTTATCTGATTTCGAACCCACGACTTACAACTCATAAGTAGGCCGCCGTTACCTCAGGACAACCACTGCTCTACCTCTACATTACAAAAGTTAATATCTATAAAGCTCATTCATCTGCCTAGCCTTTTCTTAACTATGTTGGGCTCGGCTCCGGGTCTAACCAGATGTGTGTTAGTACTAATAATACGATACCCACTGGCGAGACAGGTTGCTAGACTCTCAAAGATTTACAAATGACGGCCGGAACCAACGGCTTAGCGTGCTTTCCGAGGCACGGAGGAAACTTTGTATGTAATGGGTGGTCCCCCATCCATGGTTCAACTTAGTCTGCTTATGGCTTAACCTGAAGCCTATTATTAAGTCACTAGTTACTTAAATATCTATGAAATTCATTCACAGAATTCGTTGAAAGATTGATCTAAAAGATCTTACTTGTTCTCCATATTTTTGTTGGCAAGCATATGGTTGACTTCTTCAGCGGTGATTGGTCCCTGGAGTTTCTGTCCATTTAGCATCTCATCTTCAAGCTCCTTGATCGACCTGCCAGTCTTCACGAAGGCTTCTGCTACCCTCCTGTTCCTACCACCTATAATAAGAAAATGTGTTTTTAAATAGGTTAATAAAACGACTAAATTAAAGGAGTACCAATCGGAAAGCCTTCTGTAGTTTCTGCTTACCCCATGGAAAAAAGGCGTTACGTTTATTTGGGTAAATTAAAGAAAATACAACAAATACAGATGACTCTCACCTATGTGGGATGGAACCATTTTGTTGGTTCCATCCTACACAGTTGAAGGTCATCAGCAACAGTTGTAAAACACCAAAAATTTCTACTTATGTCCGCTATGGACAAACTACCCAATCGATGTGCCCCAAACCGAAGGCATAATGCGAATATGGTTTATACCACCTAACATCACGCTACGACACAAAGGAGCTGAGTAGCGGGTAAAACCACTATTTACAGCTTGAATAAAACATTTAATATTCTTAATTTTTGCTCGAGCAGAACAATGTCCTTCAATTTAATTAAATACATTGTTACCCAATGCGGCAGTTATTTTTTAGCTTTCCGGAAGTCGCCGATACAAAATCTTAGATAACTAACTTCCTCAAACTTCAAAATTGGCATGTTTCAAAGTATATTTGTTTTTAGCCAGTATTATTATATAAATTCAGATAGATTATTATATTGTTTATATATTATTTATATAGATTATTATGAAACTACATAAGTTTATCATTATATGGAAAGTATTATTAAATAGTATCTTTAGAGCAATCGCCCGGTCGTTTAACGTGCTTAGTGTAAGTTATAACCCGGGGTTGCGGGTTGTTCGAAGAGATTCCGCGGCCCCGGAGCACTAAGGGCAAAAGAAGAAACATGGATGGATTTTAGTCAGTAAAGGCTGATATTACCCGCCGCCGCTATAATCAGAGCGGAGTAAGTTATTTGATGATTTCCCATCCAAAAAAAACGTAAGGTATAATTAATCATAAATACATTCGTTTTAAACTACCGCATTATATAAGATCCTTGGCCGCCCTATCATAAAAATTGCGTGTATGTAGGTACTATATATGACATGAAACAATAAATATAGGAACATATTAGTTTCTTGAACGTGTAGTTATACCTATCCAATATCAGAAAGCGGTCAACGGTCGCGGCCTTTGTCCCCATTCGATAATAGACTTCACAATAATTGACTTACGAGTAAATATCGATCGAAGTGCATAGTCTGCGTTCCGCCTAAACGATTTCATCATAATAAATAGTTCCTTTATCGATAAGTAATTAGATATGTGCTTTCGTTTGAAAAGGTTAACAAAGAAATTGAAGATCTATTCAACTATTAGGATCTTTACAAACAGATTAATTACTCCGCAGAATCACCCTGTACTCCTTGTTTTGTGTTTCTTAAAGCTGAGGGGCCCCAACGAAGAAATTTACGGAAGATCACTTTCCATGTGGCTCGGTCTTTGGCAGTGTTAGGCTTCGCATACTTTTGTGTTGAGGGTGTCGCAGAATCACCCACTCACAAATTTATTTAATTATAGAAACAACAACAACGAATCTAGTTCAGCTGAGGTACCTACCTGTCTATAATGCTACCCAAGATGGATCACTTCTATCTATATTATTTGTTTGCTTGCGATGCAACAAGCGCAAACAAATCGATAAATATTTCAAGAATCCACATGCCAGATAACCATCAATCATGCTTCAAAGTGAGGATCGCAATGACTTTTGAAAATGATGAATAGTGAATGCCTATTAAAAGTTGGCTAAATGATTGTTAACAAGCAGTCAGTAGAGTTTATCGCATGTATTCTTATTTATCAGCATGCTATATGGAGGAACTAGTTGCCAAAATTATTGTATATCGACTGATAGCACAGCGAGCACATTCTGGCAACGACCAAAAGTTTTGCACAAAGCACTCGACAATATGTTTGCGTTAGATAATTCTTGTTACTAAGTAGAAAATCGATAGTTTGCATAGCTCCTGAGAAATTCTATCATGTATTGTTCTTTCTAACACTTTGCTTCCGTTACGATCTATTCAAAGATATCTCATGAAGTGCAAACTACTGGGTTCTAGACTCATTGCTCGCACATGACAGCAATGCAGTACTTAAATAACCGCTTTGAACTCGTTCAATGATAAACACATAAATCATTTTGATCAGATAAACAGTGCAATTTGCCTCGCGTAAGTCGTGATACGGAAAAGTTGTAGATGAGTGCAACAAATATATGCAGTTAAAATAAATGTGCCGAAGTACAATACTTTAGTACTTACTAAGATATTTATTAAAGGCCTCTCACTCCAAATAAAATATACTACAAGGTCAACCAGATGCAACAAAATAAAGAACGTTGATCACAAGTACCTGGATCCATAATTGACCTAGCCATTTAGCTTCATGACCTTCAGTTGGCACAGCCTAGGTAGGGTCCAATTGTAACTTAATGAGATGAGCCAAGCACTATATACGGCAGTGTGGCAAGGCCAAAATTAACGAAAACACACACCGTGAATTATCTTGCACATGCGGTTTCAAGCTAATTTTGACCTTCAGAATCAACATGTAGCAAGGTAAAGGTAAGACTATTTTTGCCGCATTCGTTATGCGGCACTGAACATTGCCGAGTTCGGCATTATACACTCTAATTAATGCAGAAGCAAACTCACCGTAACAGGTAGTAATGAGGTCAGCAACGCCGCACGATTCGAAGAAAGTGCTGAGTTTGCTGCCAGGATAGAACACATCGACGAATTTGATCATTTCCATGAGACCAAGACGGATGACAGCTGCCTTTGTATTGTCGCCGAAACCAAGGCCGTCTACAAAACCAGCTCCCACGGCAACGATGTTCTACGCAAACAAATTTATTCAACAACAATCAATTTTACAATTCAACACTTTTGTATACTCGTGTGTCGTTATTAACATCTCCTTACCTTCAGCGCTCCACAAATTTCGACGGCATCTTCGTCATCAACAACGACTACTCTGAAGTATTCTGTCTGAATGATGTCACGCATCATTGGCGCCAGCATAACGTCCCGGCATCCAATTGTGGTCTCGCAAAATTTCTCATCAGCAACCTACGAATGTAAAAAGAGAATGTGTATGTAAGAATCGTGGCTCAAGAGAGCCATAAACATGCTTGCAATAACAAGTCAGGATGTTTTTAAGATTCAATCCTTACTTCCTTACTAATATTATAAAAGCGAAAGTGAGTTTGTTTGTTACCTCTTCACGTTTAAATGGCAAAACCGATTTTGATGAATTTTGGTACAGAGATAGTTGGGAACCGGGAGACGGACATAGGCTATTTTTTTAAAAAGTGGGATGTGAGGGAGAAAGAGGGAAGAAAAGGGAAAACTTAGCGTTGCTATTACAAATCAATAAGGCGCAAGGGGAACTGTGTTACCCCGAATTTAACGCGAGCGAAGCCGCAAAAGCTAGTACTTAAGTACTGAATAAATATAAAGTGTTCTAGGCTAGAGCACCGATTATTTCAGCCGTGTGTGTGTTATGTGCCTGCCTACCGAAGTATGTAATTTAAATTGAATATGTTGTTTTTACAAATTGCAGCAAAGTCATTATAATGATAGTTCTGCTATTACTATTGTTCTTACGGCTTAATTTCTAAGTGGAATGTTAAAAAAACATTTTACGCTACCGTGCAATTCCTAGGCAGTTTGCCAAAACAGTGTTGCTAAGTGTTTTTGAGTGTGTGTGAATAAGATACCTTGACACGGGGCAACCTCGTGTTAAGCACTTACACAGTTGATGAGAACCCTCAGAAGTATTGGCAAGACTAGCAGAAACTTAATGCTTTTTTTTATCTGTGTTAAGTCTATAGGTATCTTATATAAAAGTGAATTTGCAAAACTGTTCGGAATAAAGAATTTATAAGTATGTCGCACATTTCAAACGCTGACCTTATCGACATTAAAGACACACCCACCAGATTATGTAACAGATTTTGTCCAATCATTTTATAGTATCAACGAAAACGGTATTTTAGCTACCTATACGACTTGAATTGTTAATCGACCATAAATCTGCAAGAGTGAATTTACAACCCAAGATTATTTTATATCAAGTTTAATTTATGAATTACTAGCTTTCGCCCGCGGCTTCGCTCGCGTTAAATTCGGTATAACACACCAAGCAGACCTGCAGTTTTAGCTCTTGCGCCTGATTGATTTGTAATAGCAACGCTAAGTTTTCCCTTTTCTTCCCTCGTTCTCCCTCATATCCCACTTTTTTTAAATAAAAATTAGCCTATGTCCGTCTCCTGGTTCCCAACTATCTCTGTACCAAAATTCATCAAAATCGGTTTAGCCATTAAAGCGTGAAGAGGTAACAAACAAACAAACAAACAAACAAACTCACTTTCGCTTTTATAATATTAGTAAGGAAGTAAGGATTGAGTTTTATCAACCCGTTTCAAATTGTTTGCGCATGGTATGCGATGATATCGTCGACAGTTTTTTTTACGAAGCTAGCTTAGTAACGACTGTAGTGTGATTTGTAAGTAGTACATAAGTATAGTTTACCGTATGACTTGAACCACTGTGGCGCATATTATGTTGGGTATTTTATTCTTTTTCCTGTGAATTTAGGTTCGTAGGCCCAAAAGCAAAAAGAACGACAAGAAAAGAAAGATACCTAAACCTAAACTCAGCATTGGGTGGATACCGGCTGAATACTATGCATTTTCTGTCAGATCCTATCGTATATTTTGTAATTTATCCTAGTCGTAGTAACGGTTACGCACTAATCTCAAAACAAGTTCTAAATAGCCCGTATGGTTTTCGAAAGGCGTAGAGAACGACTTTGTAACAGAAAGTTACAAAATTGTTTAGTTTTACTTTACAGCCAAACTTGTATTGCTAGTGGTTGGCAAATATTAATACTTACCTCGGACGCAATGTTGGCTCCCATCAACACAGCGCATGGGATTTTGAGACACCTTGTAATAATGTGTGAGATTAGGTCGATTCCGCCACCTTCCGCAATATCGAAGCCCTGGGGGAAAAAAATAACATATTTAATACCTATTACCAAGCATATTATTCGCTATTAAATGATTTCCAAGTAAATAAGATTCAGTTGATCTCAAAATACGTGTACCTTTATCAAGGAAAGTGCAGCTGCCGTCGGTTTTATCTTTCCTAAGAGTGTGGAGCAGATAGTTCTGACGAACTGGTGGGGTACTACGAAAATAAGGAGGTCGGCGTCCTTCGCTGCGTCGACCACATCGGGAATGGCAACCTGTATTAAACAAATCACCAACTCAGTGAAGGTTAAATTTAAAACAAATATTTTGAAATATTCAAGAAATATCTCATTGAGCACTCTGTATAATTTGCCATTGCAGTTACAACTTGATTAGTTTTTAAAAAAGTGATATTAGATTGTTGTGGAACTATGCACATTGTTTCACATTATATTGATTGTAATTACAATTATCCATGCCTTAAGTATGTTACTAAGAACATAATGAATTATTGTTTTCAGTGTCAGGAAACTGATAAACAAAAAAAATGTTCTGTACTACACATATACAATTACATAATGCACTAGGTATATACAGATATGACACAGTCAAGCTTAATCAATTCCAAGGTCAAGAGAAACACTCCAAGATCTTAATTGTGTACATCAGATTCTTTTGTTTCAATGAAGTTGTAATCAAATCATAAATAAACTAGAATAGCTGCTCATCTAATAAAACATTAAATAAATATTATTAGCTATTCAATATTTGATGAAGGAAACATTTGATGGTCAGAAATTACACTGTACCACATCTTTACCATGAGTATTTGAAGCATGGTTTTCATTAAGTTTGTTTAAAAAGATCATTGAATTGGAAAAATCTGCTAACCTGTAGTATTTCAAACAGTTTTAAATAATATTATTTTGTTAAATGCGTTTGATATAAGCATGTCAACATTTGATAGTAAATGTTTGCAAGCACATAATGTTAAGTTTCTTACTTGTTCTTTGATTGCGTTTAAATTTATATAAAAAATATATTTCTATATGAACAAGCTAGCTGTTGCTACTTATTGGTTACCCAGTTGCATGCAAGGGAAATATTGGTACTACAGCATAAAAATGACTGTTATAATGATGTTATTGTAATTTCATATTGGTCATAGTGCTGTAAATCTAATGCTTTTGTTGTGAGAGTTTGTGAGTTACATTGACAATGAATTGCTTCCATAACAAACTGTGACAAAGATAGATTGCACATGTGTTATTCACATGGCACTGTCTAGAACAAATGTTAGTCATCAGTGAACACAAATGTGTGTACAAGTGTATGTTATGAAACAGTTTCATTGCAAGGTTATCAATTTTGTTGTTACACTTCAGTCTGCTGTTGATATTTTCAATCATTTCTTATAAGACACCAGTATATAAAGATTATAACTTTTACAGGGAAATAGTAAATACTTACCACATTTTCAGGAAGTTTGTGTCCAGGCAAATATTTAACATTTTCGTGGGTCTCATTGATGATCTCAGTTAACTTCTTCCCTTCGATCATCTCTTCATATACCCACATAGTAACTCTGTCTTCAAAGTTAGGGAGTCGGGCAGCATTGCGACCCACAATTTTGGCAATTGCAGATCCCCTGTTTTCATAAATTAACACATAGGCAGTGAACAAGAGGCTTATACTTTAAATAAAATTAAATGCATTCAAATGAGAGTCTAACTAGATTCACAAATAATAATTTGTTAAGGTTAAGAATAAGAAGTTTACAATATTGTTGGATAATAATAATTTGTTAAAAGCTATTAATGTTATGTCATCATTTTGCTAAAGGTCAGTCAGCACAACACCACTTTTAATGTCCGTACAAGTGATCGAATTACACACGGAGTGATATATTTTAATAATTATAATGCACGAACTAATTAAACGTCTTACCAGTTACCAGAGCCGATAATGCAAACTTTGTTTTTCAATATTTTCTCTGCCATTATTAAAATGTATTAAAATACGTAAATAGTATACGGAAATCGAAGACAACAAGATCCAAGAAACTTGCGACCAATTCGCAGCGAATAGCGAGACTGGCAGACTGCACACCGACTATGAACGCACACGCGCCGTACCGTGCTATAGCGAGTGACGTTATCAACTTATCACAATCTATTCCTTATCAACAGAGAAATATAACGACACTGCACACTGCTATTATCACCTCAGTCTGCTGCCAATGAGGTCACTGTCAGCTGTCACCAAGAAGCTGTCAAAGTGTCAATTGACAAACTGTCATCCCATAAAATATTTTTGCCTAAGATTTTTGCACTAAGCGTCCCTACACATTATTCCGTATCACAAAGATCTGCAAATTGTGTTTTTCAAAACAATTTCTACACTAACAGATACTTCATAAATCCTAACATTGTCAATCAGAGTCCAGCATATCATTTTCATTTATCACCAAAGTTCAGTGTACCTATGTACATACATCTCAAGCCTGTTTTTTACTCATTTAGCTATAAAACTACAACGACGTGTCTCTAAACAAGAAGCTATTGCTTCTGCGTCCAATGGCATTCGGCACTGTACAGAATAGTGAATCAACCCTTTTATAGACAGTTTTATCGAATAAAATCTGCGTAAATCGACTAATTGTCACAGGTGGCCAGGAGTATCTATGACAACTCTTGTCATGTTCTTGCTTAGAGTCGCCCTTAGAGAAAGGATAGAGTGCCCGCACCGAACTTTTCTGCCAGTTTTTTCGGGGGACGAAGAAAACACATGGGTCCCTGTATGGTAACCCATCCATTTCCAAACCTTGGCAAGAGTTGCTTAACCTTAGCCACTGTACGGTATTCCATCTATTTCCAAACCTTTACGAGAGTTGCTTAACCAAAGCTCCGGTATGGTATCCCATCCATTTCCAAAACTTGGCAAGAGTTGCTTATCCTGGGTGGGTACGGTAACCCATCCATTTCCAAAACTTGGCTAGAGTTGCTTAACCTGGGCCCCTGTATGCTGACTCATCTATTTCCAAACCTGGGCAAGAGTTGCTTCACCTGGCCCCCTGTACGGTAACCCATCCATTTCCAAAACTTGGCAAGAGATGTTTAACCTGGGCGGGTACAGTTTTTATCGCATTTTCCATAAATTCGCAACGGGAATCAAAATATTTTTTCCGTTTTTCTTTTCGTTAGCAAGTTTCGGTACTTTCATTAGTTACCTACAAGTTCGTACAGAACCTTCGGTGCACGAGTCTGACTCTCAGTTAGCTTTTTATTTTTAAATTACCTTTGAAAACCGACCGGTGATGATTTTTCTGGTCCTTTCTTTTTTCAATAAAATGTTATTATTTATGGTTGTTATAAACTGTTTTAGCTGTAGAATGGTGCAAGTGCCATTAGTTGACCCACCTTTTCAATCTGGAACGTTATCGTGTTTTACGATCATGACTTAAAATAGGTGTAGTGACACTTCAGTTCCTACTACAGCAAATAGTAAGTAAATCATTATCCCTAGAACTAGAATAGCAAATTTTTCGTATTTTTAGTGAAACTGATTTAGTTGGTATTGTTTATATGTACATACATTTATTCCCAAAGTCACCGTTACACGAGCAATTTTTAATTAACAAAACTGTCACATATATTTTTGTTAATAGTTTTTGTCAAATACAAAAAAATCTTTACATGTGATACAAAAAAATCTTTACATGTGTTAGACAAACACTTATCAATGTGTGGAGTAAAAATTCAAAAATAATCCTTACAAATTTTATAAAAGCGAAAGTGAATTTGTTTGTTTGTTACGTCTTCACGCCTAACTGGCAAAACTAATTTTGATGAATTTTGGTGCAGAGTTAATTGGGATACTGGAGACGGACATAGGCCACTTTTGTTTCTTTCTAACACCTACTTTCCTAAAATAGGGGGTGGAAGTTTGTATGGAGTTTTCCGCAATTTACAAGGTAGGAATTGGTATGCGGACTATTTGTCACAAACAAAAACCATCATACATATTTTTTTTTTGTAATCTGCCCCCAACCCTTTGAGGCGATGCTATTTTAAATGGGACTTTTCGCAGTTTTCAAGGTAGAAAGCTAAAAATCGGGACACACTCTTTGTTACCAACGAAAAATACCTGCAAATCAGGAAAGGGGAACTGCGTTTAACCAAAATTAAAGTGAGCGAAACCGCGGGCAAAAGCGTTGTTTAGTAAGTCTTTAGCATGTGTCATTAATGTCGTATTTATCACATGATTATAGGTCTATGGCCTCAGAGCAGGAAGTCCAGCTAAACCATCTCTAGGGCTATTTACTCTGAGCGCTCTTCTCTTGTCATGTCAAATTGTTGATATATTATCTATTATCTGGGGTGTTCGGTTAATTTTAAGCCAGGTACACACAACTAAATTGGTCCAACAACACCTGTATTCTAACTCAAACAGTCTCGAATCTGAGTTCTAGGCTACTTTATAACATCTTTGATTTACTTTTCATAGACAGGGGACAATGAAATTACTAAATAAAAATCAATTTTGCTTCTAAATACTAAACACATAAGATGCTTCAGTGACTTGTTTATAGCATTTACGAGATATATTAATGCACAAACTAATTGTGGACCACTTATAAAGCGCACCGCTATCGATAAAGTTAGTTAAAACTCGTTTTTAAGCGCATTCTAACATAAAATAGTTTTTGCGACCTCTATCGGTGTGCACTGGACTTAGAGATTAGAGAAGTTTCTCGAATATTCTTTCCATCGACTCAACAAAACCCTCCTCACCTCGCCTCGTTCGATCAAACGTCATTTGAATTGAAGTTGAACGAATCTCGTGTGAAGGAATGCTTGTACGGCGTGTTTCGTGCTGGTTTTGTTGTAAGTGCTCGTGAAAATTGTGCGTTTCTAGAAGTTTTCGGGACAGTGACTAAGTTCTTCAACGTGACAAGGAATCCAAGGTAAGTTTATTTTGAAAAAACTAGTGTATCAATGTAAGCTTCATAAAAAATGTGGATGGCGTTTGCTTAGATTTCCTTTCTTTGACAATTTTATAATTTATATTAAAACTAAACTGTCTCTAAACTCATGCATGCGTCCATATGAAACTGCTGATATTATATCGGATAGATTTGTCGCCGCATATTACTTGCTTGTTCTCTTCTATTCTATGCTATGTAGGTTCAAAAGTGTCTTTGCAACACGCTTTGAATTATTTTATAGTGTCACTACCAATTAGTATTGATTTACAGTTCACGCTGACATTCTCAGTACAAATTTATGCATTTTATTTTGTTATAGTAATAATTAATTAAATCTAGGGTAGACACTAGAATTTTCCATACCATTCTAGTTATTATACAATAGGTTGAATATTATGATAATAATTTTATTTCCGTAATACAGGTAGTAAAGATGGTGAAAGAAACAACATACTATGACATACTGGGTGTGAAACCCAGTTGCACAAGTGATGAATTGAAAAAAGCCTACCGGAAGCTAGCCTTGAAGTACCACCCTGACAAAAACCCAAATGAAGGAGAGAGGTTTAAACAAATCTCACAAGCCTATGAAGTACTGTCCAATCCAGACAAGAGGCGCATTTATGATCAAGGTTTGTTCTTTTTTTGGAATTTAAGTCGTAAGTCCTCTAAATTATAATATTGGAAATATAAAGTAATTCTAATCTATGAACAGGTAACCAAGTTCATATCACATGAAATTGCTACAGATAACCCAATGCAACTTCAATCAATATAAAGAGTTGAAGTACTGTAATAAAAATTGCAAAACCATGCTGATTATTTAAAAAAAAAACAACCAAGTAATAAACATTACCATGAGTACTAAACTTATGCATGGAAATAATTTAATAATTATTATAGGTGGTGAACAAGCATTGAAAGAGGGAGGTGTTGGCGCAAGTGGCTTCTCCTCACCTATGGACTTGTTTGATATGTTCTTTGGTGGAGGATTCAGCGGTGGTCGCAGACGTGGTCGTGAACGGAAGGGCAAAGATGTTATTCATCAGCTATCTGTGACACTTGAAGAGCTTTACCGCGGTGCTGTTAGAAAGTTAGCTTTGCAGAAGAATGTTATCTGTGAGAAATGTGAAGGACGTGGTGGCAAGAAGGTAACCATCTGAAAGATTACTTTTTGATGGATTTTTAAAGTAATTTGTCTTGGCCGATACTGGAATTAAAAGTTATGTTTGTCCATTCTAGGGTGCAGTGCAGACTTGTCCCACTTGTCGTGGAACTGGTATGCAGGTTCAGATCCAGCAGTTGGCACCTGGAATGATCCACCAAATTCAGACTGTATGCAGTGAGTGCCGTGGACAGAGGGAGATCATTGACCCTAAGGACCGCTGCAAAGTCTGCCAGGTATCATTGCTGGAAATTTAGGCATTTTACTACAAAGCATATCTATGTCATTCTTTGATGAGGGAATGGGTTGCAAGCATCTGCATCTAATGCAATGTGGGATTGGATCTCTCACTTAAATCTGTCATAATACTATAGAAAAGAAATAGAAAAACATGTAAGAAAATGCTAATCAGTGCATATAAACTTGTTGTCACCCAGTAAAATATTGTATGTAACGATTTCCATACAGGAAGCAAGTTTCAGAATACAACTAACTCCATAGCCAAACTCAGTAGGTCAACAGCTAGGCGGAACTTAAAACGTGACCTCAGAAACAAAAGCCAAACTGCTATTGTTTAATTTAGAACAGAAACTATTGTTAAAGGAATAATTACCAAAAAAGAACATAAAAAGCATTATTTATAATGTTACAGGGACGCAAGACTGTGCGTGACCGCAAAATTCTCGAAGTCCATGTGGACAAGGGCATGACTGATGGCCAGAAGATTGTCTTTAGTGGCGAGGGTGATCAGGAGCCTGAGCTTGAACCTGGTGATCTCGTTATAGTTTTAGATGAGAAAGAGCATGAAGTAAGTATTATTTAACTGTTTGCTTACATATAACATGTGCAGAAATTACAGAAAGATAGCAAGTACCTGCTGCATCAACATTTATTTTGAGTAGGTGTAGTCTAAATATTTTTATTAATTTCATTCTGTCTTCTTCTTTTTAGACATTTAAACGTTCGGGTCATGATCTCATGATCCGGTTGAATATTGAGTTGGTGGAGGCACTGTGTGGCTTCCAAAAGGTGATCCGGACCCTCGATGATAGGGATATTGTGATAACTGTTCTTCCCGGCGAAATTATTAAGCATGGAGAAATCAAGTGTGTGCTGAATGAAGGTGTGTATGCATAACTTATAATTTGAGTACGTCCAGAAGTGGTAAATCTCGTCTGTTAATTGGTCTAATAATGATTTACTCCTAACTTTACAGGTATGCCGATGTACAAAAATCCGTTTGAAAAGGGCCAGCTTATTTTACAATTCTTAGTTAACTTCCCCACTCGCATTCCACCTGAAGTCATTCCTGCCCTGGAGAACTGTCTGCCGCCGCGACCGAGGGTGAGTGTTAATCAGTTCTTTTTTTCTATGCCTTTAAATTAAGTTATTCTGTATGTAAAGCACACGTGACGGCGTGATTGTATACGTCATTGTAGGTCGATTAAGCAAAGTCATGCATGCCTACGCAGAAGAACATAATTCTCAAAATGATCATAAGAGTTAAAATAATTAATAATATTTTATTTAATACTATAAACATCTAATATTACAGATTGAAATTCCTGAATTGGCTGAAGAGTGCCAGCTGATCGACTTGGATCCGGACCAAGAAACGCGCCGACGACGCGCTCACCATGGCAACGCTTACGAGGAAGATGATGAGCATCCTGGTATGAATAGAGTGCAATGCGCCACTAGCTAGATGTCGCCGCATACTCGCCAATCGAGCGCCAGCGATGGACCTAATCCTACCAAATTACCGCTGATAGAAATATTAATAGCAATTATGAATGAGATTGATGAACATGATGAACTTTTATGAGTTGGTACTGTATTATGACAAAGTTTGTGATTAATATTCACTCACATTATAATAACTATGTTCACTTAAACTGCTTATTTTAGTTAGTAACATATTTTATTTTATATCACACTTTTTGTGTGATAATACATTTCATCAATCTTGTCTCTTTAAGCAATTATACTAACAATATTTAAATATTGTAATAATTAACATTGTGATACAATGCTATTTATATTTCATCAGTTGTAAAGCAATATTAGCTTGTTAATTAAATTATTTATGTAACTTGCTATTAGTTTTTTAATTCATGTGGATATCACATTCACCAGTTAATCCTAGAAAAATCCAGTGAGGTCATGATGCCTACTTAGTAAACATAATTTATGCAGAAGCTCATTTTATTGAAGTCGTTTTTCGTATTATGCAGAAGGCCTGCCTTAAATAATATTAAGATAAGATACTTAGTTACAATGTAGGTCCATTGTCTTAGGTGATTAGTAATATTGGTGTATTGACGAAATCCGTACTGTGATTTCGTTTTCCATCCACCTACTTCTTTTAGACACAATTTATCTCTTCGGGAGCTTAGTATTTACTCATCAAGGCATCCTAGCTAATATTGATTTCTTATGATATGCATTCATTTATAACATATTCAGTGCCAATAATATACCCTTGTACTTCCATTATCCATATTTCCACACCTACATTTATAAAAGCTGTTTCAAGCCAAAATGCTGATTGGCTGAATTGATTGTCAATTTTAACAGAAGATAGTTAGGTAGCCTTGTATCTCATCTTACAATAATTGGCTTCTTTTTGTCTAGGATAGTTGAAAAAAAAATGTGTATGTTATGTAATTCAAAATATACCCAGCCCAAGACGCTGGCAACTGCTAGTCAGAATAAATCAATATGGTTGATAATTGAGCTACAATATTGGTATTGTAGTTAGGTAGTAATTCCGGTCTAGGAGGAAATCAGGTAGATAGAGATGTCATTTAAACAAATGTTATGACACATTTATAGGTACTGATCCAGAGTCAGGCGTTATGTTCAAACATTTGATAAGTATTTATACAGACAAGTCTAGGTAGGCGCTATATTTATTTACATCTAATCCGCACTGTTTGGGATTGTCTGAGTTAAACAAGTTATACCATGCTAAGAGTTAAAAAAAGTAGTCATTTAAAGCAGTTTTTAAACTGTTTTACTTACCTCGTTATTTAGACGCACTGTTTATCTGTAAGTCTGCACATCATACTTAAGGTGACTGAGCTGACCAGAGTTATTACTTAGCATTTTTAGAAAGTTTGTCTAAATTTAAACGCGCCCGATAGGATTCACCGTTGAACTTCCACACATACTTCCAATCCTCGTGTTAAATCCATAAAGGATGCTTTTTTATCCTTAGCGTTCAATACAGAACTATTGTGAAATAAAATCACGACATGCGCTGTTTGTCAGTGAATCAATAAATTTAAGATTTTTAATGAAGTATTCTCTCTAGTAATTATAATATCTGGAAAACCTTTGGCACTGGAAATGTTACATAATGCAGCAGCTTCATTTATATGTTTTAAAATAAATTGTTTTATTTTATTATGTGACTGCAGCATATTATATATTGTCTGCTAATTTAAGATTTTAAAGGGAACATTTTCTACATTATGTAGGTCTGTGATTCGTCACGATTTTGTGGTTGAATGGTAAAGGTATTATAGCTTGTGCTCAGATTTATTTCACATAAAAATAGTTGAATAAAGTTTAGTTTTAAATAAACTTTCTGTCTCTAAACTATTGTTTTATTGTTAACTAGCTTTTGCCCGCAGCTTCGCTCGCGTTAAATTCGGTAGCGCCTTATTGATTTGTTATAGCAACGCTATGTTTTCCCGTTTCGTCCCTCTTTCTACCTCATAACCCGCTCTTTTGTTTACAAAAATAGCCTATGTCCGTCTCCTGGTTCCCAACTATCTCTGTGCCAAAATTCATCAAAATCGGTTTAGCCATTAAAGCGTGAAGAGGTAACAAACAAACTCACTTTCGCTTTTATAATATTAGTAAGGATTATCAGTGATAGGTTTCGAGTTCATGTGCGTATTCTATAATTATCAACACTTGCTTCGGTGAACGAAAACATCTGGATACCAAACCACCATGCTTTTTTTAGGGTTCCGTAGCGAAATGGCTAAATGGAACCTTGGTCTTGTCTTTCTGTCCATTTGTCACAGCAATTTTAGTACAAGACTCTTGGCACCACACTTAAAATTCGGAGAGTAGGTATCTTCTATGAACCGCTACGCATAACGCAAGTGATGTTAAAATATGAAAAAAAAAACAAAATAGGGTTTGCTCTCCTTTAAAAAAAACTGTATATATCTGTTGAGTGTCTAGCGACAGCCGACAGGTCTTGAAAATGGACATCAAGGATTTCTACAACACTGTTGTTCTTAGTCAAATGGTTGATTAGTAATTTAGCACCCCTCAATTTTTAAAGAATACGTACTACTAATCCATTTTTTTTAAAGAAATAGTTTTTAGTACACAGGCTTGCGTTTACGGAGGCCGGGCGTCGTCTCAGCTCCCGACATCCGGAGCGTCTCCCACTGGGACGGTTTGAGGTTCTCTCGCATAAACTGATAAACGTCCCGCCACCTCCTTTACTAGCATAACTGCTTCGCAGAAGGTTGGAGGTGCTTCCCATTCTCTCTCGCTCCGAATTGAACCAGGGCCGCACACGAGACGTCGCTGGCGCCTCTCTAATGTCTCTCAGCGCTGAATTTATTTCAGCGCTGAGAGACGTTTCTCGATGGATAAATGTGATTAGTTCAACCAAAGGGCTGCAACGGTACCAAGCGAGCGATTTGGTCAAAAGAAAACCAGGTTCTGGAAGAAAACGATGCACAGAACCACAAGATAATAGCTTTTTGGTGAGTCAGGCGTTGCAGAGTGTGGAGCTAAAAAAGAGCTTCGAGAAGAGTAGAAGCATAGAAATATTAAAAGCAGAGTAGAAGTTATCTTCTAGACCAGCGGTCGTCACACTTTACTGGCCAAGGGCCACACATGACAATGTGAGTACCAGGGCCGGGCCGCAGAGTATTTGAAGGCGCTTCAAGAGCCTTTGCACACTTATCCATACTAGTCCATACTAATGTTATAAATACGAAAGCTTGTATCTGTATGTGTGTTACTTCTCTACGCTTAAACGACTAAACCGATTTACGTGAAATTTGATATGGAGATAGTTTGAGCTCCGGGGAAGGACATAGGATAATTTTAATCTCGAGAATAACTATTACATAATGTTCAGCTCATTTAATTATTCACTTCGCACTAGCTTGCCCGTGGCGCGACGTCGTTTGTGTGAGAGTTGAGGTCGAAAAAAGTAGTCGATATAATATTATGAATTACAATATTTATTAGAAAAAGATATTAATTTATAAACATAGGTAAGAAACAAATTATTTATTAAAAAGTTCAACGTCGTAATAAAAAATACCTGTTTTATAATTAGGAATTATGGTGTTGAACTTTTTTAATTATTTCTTGTATATTGGCATCTTTTGGACTACATGCAATTCTCATTGTGTCTTCTAAATGAGTGGAAAGGCGATTACGATATTTATTTTTTAAGAAGCTCATTTTCGAAAATGAAGCTTCACAGAGATATGTTGAAGAAAATATGGTTAAAACGAATTGTGCGCAGTCTTGTAAAGATTTATACTTGCTAGGAGCATTTTTACAAAATTCATTGTACTCCTGCTTTTCACGGTGCTCAATGAAACTAGCTTTTAGCTGTGTGTCGTGCTTTAGTTCAATGATTTCATTCATTAACTGTGTTTTAGGAAACCCAAACTGGCAAAATAATTTCATATCTTCGTTTTGAACGTGCCAAGGATTTTCCACAAGTATAAAGCAGTTCTTAATCTCTCGCACATCGTCAAATCTATTTTGTATTTCTTTCAGATATTGTTTTAAATAGGATATCAAATCTCGATGAATAGTACTGTCGGGAATAAAAACTTCGGATTGCAGAGCAGTAACAGTTGGAAAATTTGAAAAATCTCCTGCTTCGAGTTCGTTTATATATAATCTTAGTTTGTCTTCAAATGCAAAAACTTTATTTGTCATTTGCCCAATTATTTTGTTAGGTCCTTGCATCTCTAAATTAAGACTATTGAATTTCATAGTGATATCGGTCAAAAAAGCCGCAAGTGTCCACCAGTCATTTTGCTGTAGTTGGGGGTATTCTTTACCACTTTGTTGCAAAAAAAGTATTATTTCGTGTTTCAAATGAAAGAACCGTTCTAATACTCTTCCCTTGCTTAACCATCTGACGGCTGTATGTAAGATAACATCGGTATAATTAGCATGCAATTCTTCAAGAAGATCTTTAAATTTTCGATGGTTAAGTTCGCGCGCGCGAATAAAATTTATAATATTTACAATCGTATTCATCACGTCTTTTAATATGTTATTCGAAATTTTACAAGCCAAAGTTTCTTGATGCAGCAAGCAATGAATGGGTAATAAATTAGGTAAATTCCATTCCTTCTTCATTAAAGCAATCAAACCATTATTTGCACCCACCATTGACGGACAACCATCGGTACACACTGATATCAACTTATTTACAGGTATTCCGTGTTTTCCTACAAATTCTTTTAGAACTTCCATAAAATCACAACCTCTCGTATGACCCTTCATGGTAATCACTGCTAAGAAATCTTCTTCTATGA
The DNA here is from genome assembly GCA_905475445.1 of Ochropleura plecta. Taxonomy (NCBI): domain Eukaryota; kingdom Metazoa; phylum Arthropoda; class Insecta; order Lepidoptera; family Noctuidae; genus Ochropleura; species Ochropleura plecta. The sequence goes on along the minus strand of FR997731.1, from coordinate 8,999,502 downwards.
TTCCGTCCATTGTGCAGTATCTAACAAATAATGAGCACTGAGACATAGAAGTTATATCCGTACTGGAATCGCAAGCAAGACTAAAGTATTTACAGTTTTTCAGTTTGTCAATTACTGCCTCAAATAAATTTTTCGAAATATCTTCAACACGGCGGCGACAGGTGGATTCAGAAAGTGTAAGCTTGTTAACTTGTGCCATTATTTGTTTACTATTTGAAAAATTTTGAAATAACGTTTGAGAAACAGTTATCATACACTCTTTCATCAATTCAGCATCAGTAAAGGGTTTCATTCGTTTAGCAAGAATGTTACAAACTTGGTATGATGCTTTTGTAATAGCCTCATTCTGCCCAACTGCTGTCGTCATTAGGTTTTGTTGACGATGAATTGACGATTTCAAATGAATTATTTTATTCTTTCTTTCAACCGTTTCTAAAGGGTAGGCTTCGGTAAATGAACTATGCTTACTTGTGTAGTGGCGAAATAAATTGTATCGCTTAATTCCGACGACAGTTTCCCGGCATATTAAACAAATAGCAGTACCTTCCTTATATCCACTTATAAAACAAAATTCTTCCTCCCATTTTTCTTGAAAACTTCTATTTTCGTCAGTTATCTTCCTTTTAGTAGCACATTTAGATGATGTTCCCGCCATTATAAGTACATAGAATACCGCAAGCGCATTCGATGAAGCAAGAAACGTCCAGGCTTTGTGCGTTAAAACAAATGAAATAGATCGCGCGCGACTCCTGTGGTGTGTCGTCGGTGTGTGAGCGCGCGCGCGGGCGGGGTCGAGCAGCGCGGGCGGCGAGCGGGGGGACGCTCGCCGCCCGCGCCCGCGCGGGACAACCCCGTATATGAGCGACGACGCGACGAGTGTGCGCGGCAGAACTATCGTATCGACAGATCGTCGTTAGTAATCGTCGCCGGATTCGAACACAAAATCGAATATTGATTTTGTTTATGGTTATGTAGGTACATATCGGTAATATAGGTATAGTTGGCTATTAATGCAATTTACTTTGCAGCGGGCCGCACAAATAACGCCCACGGGCCGCATGCGGCCCGCGGGCCGCTATTTGACGACCACGGTTCTAGACAGTCAGAAAGAGGCTTTTGGCTAGAGTTGAAGGCTCCATTATGTTGTGGGCAGCAATACATCTCAACAACAGAGCGTACGGAGTTAGTTTTTATAGAAAATGGAACATTAAATGCACACCGGTACACAACGGAAGTCCACATGCACAACCTGCATGAAGAATGATTTTTAAACGTTACGTGCTGGGTCATTTTAGGGACTATATTGTAAATATGTATCTGTAGTTTACACTATAGGGACTTTGGTACTAAATAGATTTATACGACAAGACTTAACTTATTAGTGGCGCCATCTGATGAGCTTATTTATTTATTACATTTAGGAAAACAAACAGTAGTACTAGCATAAAAAAACCGGCCAAGAGCGTGACGGGCCACGTTCAGTGTAGGGTTCCGTAGTTTCCCGTCCGTCACAATAAGTGTTCTTTACCACGGTAGGTCATGTAAGCACGGAAAATCTTAACATCGACTTTTAAAAAAATGACGTCATTACGCAACGCCATCTATCGAACCATTTATGAACTGGTTTTTACCTTAACATTTTGATGGTGTTAAAAAAATGAATTTTAGTTTTGTTCTAAATTGCCTTAGCATGTTCTTGATAGCAGTTTTATGTAGTTATAAGATACCGCCAATGCCAAGCAGAGACCAACCGAACAATTCGGTAATACCCGGACCAATGTAATAAGTACCTACAGCGCCATCTCTCGGGGAATTGGGTTACAAAGACGTGCAAGGAGGTAATTTTGGATTGCGAGAACCGATTTCAATAATTATTTTTTTGTTTGAAAAAAAATACGTTCAGGATAATAAAATATGTAAACGAAGTTAAAAAAATGCTTGCATATACGATTATACTACAAACTTAGTCCAGAAATTATTTTGTACAACTTTTTGTCTTTTTTGTACAAAAACTGTTGTGTCAATCAAGTTCAAAATAATTTTCATAGAAAGTCCTTATAAAGTTCTACTTTTCAGATTTTTTTTCATATTTTCTAAACTTATGGTTCAAAAGTTAGAGGGGTCACATTGTTTTTTACTTTTGGAGCGATTATTTCCGAAATTATTGACATTATCAAAAAATGATTTTAGTAAACCCCTATTCATTTTTAAATACCTTTCCAACAATATATCACACGTTAGGGTTGAAATTAAAAAAAAAATCACTTCCCACTTTACATATAGGGTGGCTACCCTAATAAAACATTTTTTTCCAATTTTTATTTTACCACTTTGTCGGCGTGATTGATATACATATTGGTACCAAATTTCAGCTTTCTAGTGCTAACGGTCACAGAGATTAAGCGAGGACGGACGGACGGACAGACAGACATGGCGAAACTATAAGGGTTCCTAGTTGACTACGGAACCCTAAAAAGTGTTGACTTAACATTAAAAGTAACAAATAAACTACCAACAACATTTAAAAACAATAAATTGAAATCGTCCCTATCTAGACGCTAGTTTTCTTTTGTAGACCGTATTATGTGACGAATTTACGAATTGCAACGTAATTCATTTATTATCCTTGTTGGTCGGGTGTTGGCAATCAAAACTGCTGAGCATGGCGACTTGGATTCGATTCCGTGGCCGGACAGTGTAATTGGGTTTTAGCCGACTTCAAAATATGTTTGTTACGCGATTTCTGTGACGATTGTGGGTCGAACGTAAAAATACTATAAACCCAGTAGCTTGCTCTTTATCGTCTCTACGTGATTTTCATTTTAATTATCATCTTCCAGGGGCCTTAGTCTGCTATTACAATGGTGTCAGAATGGTCGATCACTGATCGCTTATTGCTCATTTTATATATATTAGTCTATGGCATAATGGTTGATTTTGACAAGTTTAGTATGTAGTAGATGTCAAAATCAACCATTATGCGATCAGTGATCGACTATTCTGACACTATTGTAATAGCAGACTAAGGCCCCTGGTCGTTATTCCAGGACTTCAACCAATCACAATACAGCTCTCTCACGCACTTGCACCAATCAACTTCGAGCTTTCCATCAGATTTTTTTCAATAGAAGCCACGGAGTTTGTATTTGTGTCCAGTTGATGGTAATAATATTTTTGTATAATGTTATATACAATCTTTGTTATAGAATTCCGTTGGTTGCTGAGCACGGGGTCCCGGTTCGATTTCCGGGTCAGGCAGAAAGTGAATGTTTTTCCATTAGGTATTTTACATACCATTGACTCGGAAAGAACGTAAAGCCGTTGGTCCTGCGTCTGATCTGTCTCTGGTTGTGTTGGTTTCTTGTCCCATTGGACGACTGAGAGAACAGAGAGAGCACCTGTGCCTGCGCGCAGTTGTGCACTATATGTTCGGCACAGGTGGCTAATCTCTTCTGAAGGACTAAATATATAAGTAGAAACAATATATTATTTTTTTGCTTATACCAAAGAAAGAGACGGTGCTTACTAAATATTGTTTAGTCTCTTTCTCCCGCAAATAGTAGCAGTGACTTTTATTCAACCACTCTTATCAACCATCGCCACAGTAAACAACAACCACACATAATCCCAACTATTTGGTATTTAAAGGCATATCCAAATTACGATTGTGTCAAGTCCTACAAAATAGCACTATCTATTCTGATCACTTATGAGGACTATTGTAAGAAATGAAATAACAATCATTATGGAAATTCATTATTATTAATAATTTTTGTAATACTTAAGCCTATACAAATAAGCACAGCCTTTATTGTTCCCCAGTGCCATGTACCCACTGTTGGGTGAAAAGTTTACTGTGTCAACTTGATGGAGGTTCAATGTTGGGCTGGGGAAATTGGCAAAAACATGGTAAGAAGGAATATGTACAAGTTTCACTGCATTAGGATAATATGCTGACGAAGCTGAAAGTATCTCTGTTGTTGCATTAAAACTAAGATTGGTTATTTTAGTTGTAAGGTTGGAAATCACTTTAAATGGAACTGGTTCAGAGGTAGTTAAGTTTTCAGTTTGGTATATGTTCACAATACCTTCCCCACTTCCAGTAGCTAATAATTTTCCACAAGGGCTTGTGGACAGGCAAGATGCTGTAACACATCCATGGTCATAAAACTTTTTTAAGGGTCTGTATGTTGAAAGATCCCATATTGTGATTTCTCCTTCAGCACCATAACAATATAGCTGTGTACAGTCATAGTTAAATGTCAAAGACGCCACATTTGAGTTGTGTTTTAAACATTTCAGTAACTCTTTGGATGCAGTGCATATTAGGTATACTTCATCATAACCATCACATGTTGCAAGATATTTTCCATTGCTTGACATTTTAAAAATAACAGCTTTCTTCACTACCCGTGGCAGTTGAATCAATTTGGGTTCAGCCTTGACCAGATTGTATACACAATATGTGTGGTTAATTTTGGAGGCAATAAAAGCTTCTGTCCCATCAGGAGTGAACTGAGCTGCTGTTATGCGCCATTTCTTTAACTTAAAGCTATGTAGTTTATTGTTTTCATCTCCGCCAACAGAGAACAATGATACGACACCAGAATGTCCGGCAATTAGGGCAGCACTTATTTTAGGATGAAATTCAACACAGGATATGACTGATCCTTCATTTTTAGTTGCAGAATTTATTTGTGGGAACTTCTTCATTTCTAGGTAATCTTTAGGAAGGTGGTTCAAGGTTTTTTTGTGTAAATGTCCTACAGTTCTCAATATCTCATCATCATCTTGATCTTCTGTTTTGGATTTTTTATTCAGTTTAGCCCAACTTGGGGTACCCATTAAAGTCTCATATTTCTGTTTTAGCTTTTCTGTGTACAAACTTGTACTTTTTATGTTTGGTATAATATTTGCACCAAAGTTCTCATCATCTTCGTCAACCCATGCTGGTTTCAGATCAGAACCTTCTTCCTCATTAGCTTTTGGGTTTAAATTTTCAACAAAGGTTTTTGTTTTATTAAATAACAATTGTGATAATCTGTAACAAAATTTTAATAAATTCATGGGGGCTTCTTAACGTAAATTCAGGAGTGTTCATTGATGACCAAATATTATGAAGTATTTATCGTAGCAAGGTCTAAAACGCCTTTCATACATACCTGGCTTCTTCATCTTGCACTGAAGAAGATTTACGCTTCATTTTAAGTAATTAAAATTTTAACTAAGATCAAAAATTGTAGGTTATCTCACAACACTCGCGTTGACATTAATTTGACAGATTCGTTTGATCTGACGGTCGCTGTCACATTTACACGCTGTGGTTGGTCTTCGCATTGAGATATACCTTCGAGATGGCAAAACCTGTGTTGCCAAAGTAGGGAAACAAAAGCTTTTGTCGTGAATCAAACTTAATTTTGGCACAAAATCACACACAAAGTACTGTAATTGTAATCCTTTGCTCCTCACAATGCTAAATGCTAAGCACATTTAAAAAGCACGTCGAAAATAAAATGATTAGAACAAAAAGAGTATACATTATGAGAATATCATCGTGATTATGTCGGTAAAACAGTTACGATGAGTGTTGGTTTAACTTTTTAATAGATGTCACTGTTGTTTTGTAATGCGTCCTTTTTCCTCCAATAGTAACGTAATACGAGAAAAGAAAGAAAGAAGTGAGTTGTGATTTTATAAGTATACCTATCATGTCGTATCGTTTGTGTGCAAGTCCTTTTCTTTCATTCGTTATTTGCAGTGTTTCACTTTGTAAGCATCGGATTTTGATTGTGAGATACTAGTTTTGGATTTATCACAATTGTGCAAGCAAACATACCTATTGGAATAACCTGAGAATTTGGTGATTGCAATTGCGAAAGATTGTGTACAAGAAGATGAAACGAAGACTTATTATTCTGTGACCTTTTTTCATCTTCGAAGTGTGTCAATATGTGTAATAAACCAATGAATAAAAGACAAAAACAGTAGTCAAGCTAAAGCTACCTGTTTTATTGCAAGGACCGTAACTTTTACAATGGGGCCCAAAGGGGCTCCGCCATAAAATTATTAATCGGTTGTTAGTCTGTCGTAAAACAATTAAAATACGATTGATGACTTTGGCACTTCACAAAGCAGCTGTCGATGATGGTCAAGGAGCTCCAGGTGATAAGGAGGCCACCGAGCGATGATACAAGGCTGGTCGCAAGCAATGCCAGGTGGAGTCGCATCAGTAGATCGCGTCACGGCGCACTCAGCTAGTGAGGAGCCAAGTTACGCGGCGTGTGATGTTTGTGCGCAATGTCAGGCAAGCCCGCGAGTGTGGGCGCGTCGCGAGCGGGCGTGCCGGGCACTCCGCGCGTGCTGGTGTACGTGGCGGACCCGCGCCAGCTAGAGCCCGGCGCCGCGGGCCCCGACCCGCCGCCTGCAGCTGGCCCCGCGCCTTCGGCGCCCGCCAGCACGCATCCATCGCACGATACCCTTTACATCCCTGAGAACTTACACCATCAAGTGAACTTGCCTAGAAATACAGTCTACAGAACACAATTTGACAGAAACGACCAGAGAAACTTGCCTGCTAATATTTATTATAAACAGTTAAATGATAATGATGGCAAACTAAATGTTTATGGTATGCCTGATAATGTCTCGCAAAGAACAGAATTCTATCCGGTTTCACAACAGTATATAAAAGAAACATGTTCAAAGAATGAAGATAGCAGGAGTGATCGTTCAGGTAATATAAGTGTGAAACGAGATTGTACAGAGCAAGCAGGTACAGAATTTAACAGTGTTGAAACTTTTCATACAAGAGTACCTGTAGAATCAGTAGATGTGGCAACCTATCAGGCAAGATGTTCTGGTCCTGTTGGTTCAGATAATACTATGAATTCTATGCACCGGGCTGCTTTGCGTCACGGGCAGAACCAATACAGTGAGAATGTAACAGTTCAGAGTGGTGAGGGATCAAATTGTAGTGAAAGAGAGTTATCTGTGTGCAAAAGTTTTGTGAACTATCAATTCTTAGAACAGAGTGTATCTCATCAGTCGATAGTGAATCAGAGCATAAGTATACTGAATCAACAAGTAGGTGTGAGTAGAGGAATAGTTAGTGAAGGTGATAGTGGAAGTGCGCCGCAGCTAGTGAGGACTGCAGATGGTGTGGTTTTGGCTGTGCTGCCGGCGCCGGTACTGTCCCACCCCCCTGACAATTCAGAGCTAAGCTCAAGGACAGTGGTGCAGACTGATTCCCAACTAACTGTAACAGTGCCCCTAGGTTGGAAGCGAATAGTTAGCAGCGCATCAGTACTCTATATTAGGTAAGTAATAATCAAGCTGTTATACTTTATTAAGTCTAATTATGTTTTTTAACCGACTTCAAAAAAGGAGGAGGTTCTCAATTCGACTGTATTTTTTTTTTTTTTATTGTTATAGTAGCAGCTTCATATAATATGTTATATTAGCATATGATGCACCTCATTATTATAATTTTCTACTAACATGTTTTGAATGTAAAATTTTTATGTTAAAATTGTTAAGAAAATTGGTCAGCAAAATAATCTAATTATTAGTTAAGATCCTACACAATGGTCAACACTTACAATAAAATTATATAGTTAAATAAAAATATTAAAAGTTCAAATCAGAATCAGCTAACATGTAAATTCCTAGTTCACTTTAGGTTATCTAGTTCATACAAGTACTATTTATCCATTTGATGATCAAATTTTAAACATGCTACTGATTATAATCAATAAAATGAGATATTAGTTCAATTATGTTATTTCTCTCTTGTTTATTAGTAACATAATTGTAATTATAATGCATCCCATCTCATCATCTCTCTCTAGTGCTATTTCATTCAGACATTGAATTACAAACTAAATAAAAACCAAATTCAATGCAGCAGTGGGATGGTATTTTTTTTTTTGTAATCACCTAACAGCAGAATGTTATCCTAAAATTTCGTAAGATTTACAGGACTCTTTTATAACATAAAAAATGTTCTTTTAATAACTATTCCTCAGTCTGCAACTTATAAACCTCTTAAAAGAAGCATTCCTAAAACTTCACACGGCCCTTTTACGAAGTGTAAAGCCATTCTCTGAATTGAACTGGGATTTCAAAAATAATTTCTCATAAGACAGGTTCTGAAGCTCATAACGCGCATTTACTTATGGTAGTAATGATATCGCGGACAAAAGCCTTACGAGAGAGGGCCTCGACACCCGACAGTCCACACCGACAGATCTCTCCACAAGAGTCAGCCTGCAAGGGGCTACTCAAGGACTTTTTTTCGCCCATTTGACCTCTTTCCAGACACGGATAGCTCACACACTAAAAGTTGAATATGCTCCAGCGTTTTTATTACTACCAAGTTTTTTAAACGAGTATTTCGCATAATTGTCTTCTTTCGCATTTGCACGAGCTGTGATAAAAACGTAGCCATACCGAATGTCGTAATTGTCACCATCAGTACGGTTTGTAGGGTAGGTACTCCAAAATGCAAACATGAAGTATGGTCACTCATTATAAGTAATACATACATTCGCTTCATAGCTCATTAATTTCAAAGACAAATTCAAAGCAAAATCATGTTCTGGACATTTTTTTTATGTTTTTTTGCTCGACTGCTAGCATTGAGAAAACTCGACCTTTCACAAATACCCACACTTTTCATCGAATCTTAATGTCTTACCTTTGATGTCTGATTTTCGTGGGTACAGGGTACCATAAATATAATTCAACTTAATGAGCAATCCCAAGAAGATATTATAATCCCACACAATTTGTATTTCAACCCTCTTTGATTTCTGTATTGGATTGAACGTCTATCATACACGCTGGTCGCCGAGAGCTTGTTTTCTTTCAAGTTAATTTTGTCTTATTAAATGTAGTCATTCGACAAAAATATTTCTTAGTGAAGAGAAAAAGTAATTGGCCTCTTTAACACCAAGTCCAATTAAATCAATGCTCATTCAATTGCTCATTAGATGGTATTGGAAATTTAGTCCCTACAGAATCCTGGTAGATAAGACACGTGGCTTTACACGACAGCTTCGATAATCGGGACTTTCATAGTCCGTAATCAGACGAGCTCATATCAGAGAGATCCTGATCTCAAAACTTTAAATTGACGAAATTGATTGTCTTGGATAAAACATTCTTAATACTTAACTTATTAAGTTAAACAAACAGAACGAATGAAATTAAAATAATTACGTATTATTAAACCAATGGTACTCAGTCCGTCGCAGTCTGCGGTTGAGCATTGTTAGCCTTCTCAAATAATATTATTTAACGATCAATGTTCGAGATAGTTGAGCGGTAATGAAGTATTGGTGAAATACAGCGGCGCGAGCACCGCGGATCGTGTGTTAACGTTAAATCAATCCGGCACAAGTGGACAAACCAGTCCGGCAGCTGTGCGGACGTTCTTGAAGTAAGTGAAGAAAGTTACTTTACACCAATAAAACTGAGCATTTGGACCAAACGGCTGCAGTCTCTTTTATTTGCAGATGGTATAATTGCATCTGCTAAACATTTGCATTATAATAGCCTTTAATTTCGTAAGTTGGACATTTAAAAGAATGATCCTTGACACCATAAAAACTTTTATTATCGTTCGAATCGTGAAGATCGCCAGCGTACAAGAAATTTTTACTATTCTTTAGAAACTTTTCTCCTGTTTTCCGTGTAGTTGTCTCTGTCGTGGATGATTGCAGAAAATGCCGAAAAGCCTTAAACTCGTAACGAGAACGAGTTAATCAACGAACTTTACATGGAGAACTACACCTATTTCAAAATAAACTAGTACTGAATAAATAGATCAAATCATTGCTCCATTTTCGCAGTACGCTCGAGTCATTCTAATGTCATATATTACACCCTGGGCAGCTGCATAATTTTAACTGTCATAGTTATTAAACATGATTAGTCGATTGTCAGAAAATAGGCCGTAATCTTAAATGTATGATGAGCATCTGGTTGCAATACGTTATTGATGTTGATGTTTTCTTTTGACGCTTGTGTACGTAAGAACCCTCAGCACCTACGTAACAACAGTACATCACATGTAAGTCGCCACGTAACCCGTTCTGAATCACAAATTTTAGTCAGCCTAAGTACGCAGTATTTAAATAAAGGAATGGATGGGGAAAAAATGGATAAACGTCCTCATCAAGACCAAAATCTGGGTAATAATAACTTTTTATAATAAATAAAATAAAACCAGACACCGCTTTAAGCAACACGGTTTCTAAAAATACTGTCATGCAACAGTTATTATGTTCATAAATTATACACGATGACAGATTTTTTCAGAATCTTGTGGGGAAACAGTAATATGTATTATGACAATCCAAATAAAATGTTGATAGTTTTTAACGTCATGTGTTTTAGTTATTAATGTAAATTATGATGACTGAACACGCTGTCAGGAAAAAAACTTCGGCTTAAAATTTGATTACGGGTCCAGAAGCAGAATGAACAATTCATACTGTAAGTTACTATCTCCATTGTCCCCACAGTTCCACTATTTAAAAGTAATTCGTGTTGAATATTTAAAAACTAGGTTCGAATTTATTATTTTAATATTCTGCGGTTTGTGACATATTTATTATTGATGCTTACGCTACGCAGCTACGTGCCGTATCACTAACTGAACTAACTTACGAAAAGGTTTAAGCTTAGAGCTCCACAGATTCCATTATATCGTCTATGCGCATAACACTCTCCTTATCTGTCATTGCTGTTGCGTACATTGCCCAAGAACTGAACAATACTGTAACAAACACTTGGCGTGCACTCAGTACCATAAAGCTTTATTTTATGGCTTTGCGTTCAAGCTTCCTTGTAACTGCACTAGTTTTTCTTCCTAGTGATTTCATGTAAGTTGACATTAAATGTTTTTATTCTTTTGAGACTTATGATTCAACTGAGTAAGGTATTGTTATTATGACATTTAAACAACGGAAATGTATTAAATGAAACCACAAGGCAGACTGAATTTTAAACCATTCGAATCGTTTGAAGTCTAATCAGAAATCATGTCTGGTTACGTCAGTATCGGAAACGATAATTTTCTTCAGACGATGCAACAGCTCAAACAGATGTTCGACAGTCGTAAATAACATTACAAAAAACAATAAATAAAAATCTTATTCTTCGACTTCTCTTTGTGTCAATTGTCAGAGTGCTTATTGACGTTGGGGACTAGCTATTGCTCAACTGATTTATAGCCAAGCGAGGTAAAGAACACCGTCTGGTTTTTTTCGAAAGTCGCATTGTGTACGCATGGATTTCTCTGGCCTTCTTTGTGAGGTATTGCACAATGTTGGGATTGTCCGTCTTTAGCTCATACGACTCCTCTCAATTGTTTCGACGTATTTGATGGGCGTCACCAGGCGCTCTGATCCGATTTACAATTTGTTCCGACTTTCTTTTAGTCATCGTTTACAATAGCACTGCATGCTTGCATCGATAGACTTTATCTATTGTTAAAATGTTTGACTCATGTAAACTAAAGTATAAAACTGGAAGAGCCGCTCCACTCTCTTGTGATATTGTTCATTACAAGCGGTGATAGCAATTGTTTGTCGGCTAAAATGATTATGTATAACCCTCGAGACATTAGTAGTATCATGTAGACATTAGAGCAGTATACCTTGTACAAAACCAAGAGATCAGTCTTGCTAAAGTTTACTGAAATTAATGTTGATGTCCTTGTTAGTGACTTTTATATCGACGTCAGAAAACCCACTTTATAATGGTACTCGGTTCAAATTCTGGATTCACTCTCGGACCCACTAAAAGAATACTTCGACACGCACGATCTAAATCACTTCAAATGTAATAAAATTATTAGTATAGGTAGTCATATTTTTTGCTATAACAATTAAAAGTAAGAAACAAGTTTTGAAATGTCTGAGCAAGGTCACGCCAATAATATCTGTATTTGAGAGCTAATTCAATTAAGTAATCAAAACAGCATGCAGAAGCGTATCAGCGTGGCTTTAAATTCATGACCATTACTGGCACCTTATAAAGAGTATAATCTGGTTTAAGATTTATGGAACAGTGACAATGAGGCTGAGACGCGAGATCATACGCGCGTTGACCTCCGCTATGGCTTCGACGCGGAAATAATATGGATTACGTAAGCACAGTCGAACATTTTTTATTGCTCCATTAAATGAGGCACGCCGCCGACTCTGGGTGGAGAGCGTCTCAACAACAAATAAACGAATTTAACATCCATGATACGGCCATTAGTCTCACTATTCTTAATTGCTAAAGTTAAATCTGGACTGTTTGAACGTCGTGACATGTAATTATTCAAACTTGGTATAACTAACAAATTATAATATAGCTTTTTTTAGCTCCATATCTACTAACTTGTTGACAAAAATGTTTATGATCATTTTGGTATTATTATCTGGATTAATGTAATAGCGTACAGCCTTATAATCACTTAAAGGTACTCTAGTCAATTATATTTTTATTGACTATCTATCATACAAGGAAAACCGCTAACCGCAATTTAGTCTTAAAATTAATATTGTTTACATTGTCAGTGATATTTAATAATATATCTGATGCAAAATATCTCGAAAGTACAATAATATGTAGTTCTTCCCAAAGCAACAAAAACTTAGCAGGCGAAAATTAATTACACAGATAACATTTACCTCAAGAAGCAACTTTAATTTACCATGTTTATTTATTCGCACCAATTACTTGTGAAGATGGAAAATAATAACAAAAAAGTAAGAGGTATCATTTCCCATGAAAGCGTAATTCAACCTTATAATCCGATGGTATTAAATTATACAGAGTTAGATAAATAAACATGGTAGCATGGTAGTTGACGTATGGCGTACGATACGACCCTTGCGTGAAATCCGCCGGATGCGTCAGCTCACATGGGCTCCAGACGGACGAAGTAAATGAAATGTGTTCTCAATCGTTCCCACAGAAGCGTAGCCGAGGGGATCGAGTCAAGGTTGCCATGCGAATCTAAGAAAAACTCTTTGAAATATGTCTTGCAAAAACTAGGCGACGTTACACGTCCTGCAGTATTCAAGTGAATTTATTTGCTTTTCGATGCGGAGCTTGGCTGCGCTTGGCATGTGGCAGGTGTTACCTGCAAACCTGAACTTGACTGGACAACATTTTATTCACCTGTGATATCGTTTTATTTTAATAGGTAATTATTTATCTAGATACCTACGTGTACTGTACTGGCTATAGAGGTCAATACTGTGTACGAAGGTTTTTTTTAAATGCAATCTTCGGAAAATGGAAAATTAAATTTTGCTGTTTTAATTGATTAACTCCGCGTTCGATTACATATCTTAGTTTCAGAAGCTTATAATTTATAAGCAATAATAATATTTCAGAAATTAAGAGTCAAAATTAGCAATTTCTTTCTAGTTTCTAAATCAGTCAACTGTGATGGCCCACAGTTAGCAGTAACTTAATAATATTATGTATTAATATTATAGTCCTTAATTCCTCAAACTAGAAATGTTGGTAAATTTATAAGTGGGGGTTGCTTGATCGCTTAGTCGTGGAGCGAGTACTTGTCGCATAGGTCCGGCCATTCACCTGCAGTCTAATACCATTACGTAATAGGTACATAATATGATACTTTCACCCTTATCAATTTTATAGTCGTTAGCTGTTACATTAACAATTCTCTAAGTGAAATGATATTGAGGTAATTAGAGTAGTCGTCTTGTAGTAGTAGTCTTAATGGGTCTTATTAGAAGCTGCTTTAGTAAACCTCTAGATTGACCATTGAACATATTCTGTGCGGAATTAAAAAAGAACTATCCAAAACATCAAGTTGCCATGTATATCTTAAAAATCCGGCCAAAAGCGAGTCAGACTCGCGAACTGAGGGTTACGTACAAACTTGCGACATAAACAGCCATACCTTTTGACTGCGTAGACTAAGAGGGTTAATTTTTCACAGTACAAAGGGACTACAGAGTTGAGTTTATGGTTTTAATTTCAACTCGATACCTCCACGCGTTCTCGAGATAAAGGGTCTTGACAGACAGACGGACAACAAAGTGCTCCAAAAAGGGTTCCTTTTGAGGTGCGAAACCCTAAAAACGTATTTAATGAAATCAAATCGTTAAATACATTACATCCAGACAAACGTTATGTGACGTTGAAAATCACAAGTCTACTCGTAGCAGAAATGAAAACCTGCTATCTATTAATAAAAATACATTGCGGATCATCGCCTTGAGTCACTTATTATAAGAAAATCTTTATATTCCTGCAACAAATATGGACAAGCTAAGTACAGCACATTGAATACATTTTTTAGTAAAGCAACATCTGGCACTTGATGCAAATGTAACATTTCAAAATAATACACATTAGCAAAGATATTGAGCATATTTGATCCAATTATTAAAGATACGAGAACGTATGGCGCAATTAGAATTGTTAATCTTTAATTATATTCATCGTTGTAAAACTAAACGAGAAGATGACTATAATAAAATTAAGATCAATGATTCGATGAGACGTCGACACCATATAACCAAACTCCTTGCTATTCAAGTTACTGCAAAATAAAAATCTACAATGTCTCTGCAACACTCAACTCAACTTTACGATTCAAAGACTTCTCCATAGAACGACATTGATAAACCCTTTGGTACTGAGCTAAGAGTGTCCTTTATGAAGCGGCCTCGACCCATTTCAACCTCGTTCCCCTCACATGAATAAATAAAAGCTCAATTTGTAACTCACCCGTTTACTAACTCATCGATACATGCCCCTGTTTCGATATCCCTGTTTGGCTTAGCAAGTTTGCAATTATGGTAATGATAGCGAGTGGATTATTCTATCTTCTAGAAAAAATCACTTTGATTGCTAACTAGTACAATCTCTTTGTGTAGTTTATATTCAATATAACTTTGGATAATTTAGAAGCTTCTGAGCATTGTGCAAGCTACAAAAGGCATCAAGCCCGTCTTTTCACAGTTTATACTTGTGCATAAAGTTTTAATAAGTAAATACACACATCAAAAGTGTCTAGGGATCAAGCATTTTTATGCGGATTTCTTGAGATTGAGATGTGGCTTTGTAATAAATTTATGATTTTATAAATTTATATGGATCCTTTTTGGTGCATTTCATAATTTGAATCAGGAACTCTCAATCAAATTCGAGTAAAAGATGAAAATAAGCTGTCAATATTTTCCCTATAAAAACATACAACGCATTGAAGACATTATTAGTGCTACTGTTTCCCTACTACTGATTAAAACCAACGTTATTATTTGTTATTATGGAGCGGCGACGTCATTTAAGCAGGGAAGAAATGCTCAGAGCCGTGGGAATGATAGAAGCTGGTTCCCGGCAACGTACTGTAGCTTTAGCTCTGAATACAAGTCAGAGTGTTATCAGTCGACTTTGGACACGTTACCGAAGCACTGGTACCGTGGCTGAGCGCCATGGAGTACAGTATCGCTGCACCACACGGAGACAAGACCGATACATTCAAATCTTAACTCGAAGAGCTCCAACAATAACCGCCATGATGTTACCGTGAGGCTTCATCACTCTTCAGGGAACTTAATTAGCGACCAAACAGTCAGAAACCGCTTGCATGAAGTGAACCTTCATTCCCGAAGACCGCTACGGGTACCACCTATAGCAATGCACAATCGTAGGATTCGATATCAATGGGCTCTTGAACACAGAAATTGGGCAGAAGAACAATGGCGTTTCGTGTGCTTTTCTGATGAGTCTCGTTTTGGTATGAGACCGGATACAAGACGTATACGACACTGGAGAACCCCTGGACGCCAACAGCGATTAAAATCCTGCCAGGAAGTCCATCCTTATAGTGGTGGAACCATCATGGTATGGGCGGGTATTTGGATCGGCGGAAGAACTGAGTTGATTTGGATCAGAGGCAACCTTAACGCTCAAATTTATGCTGAGACGATTGTATCAGACGTCATCGTTCCTCTACAAGTGCAAATCGGTCCCTTATTTCAGTTAATGCATGATAATGCACGACCGCACACCGCAAGAGTTGTAAGACAGACTCTCGCCGCAGCTAACATCAATGTCCTGCCCTGGCCTGCTCAGTCGCCAGACTTGAACCCGATTGAGCATGCATGGGATATGCTACAGAGAAGAGCTCTGCCGAATATGGAGGGTATCCAGTCGCAAGAAGACCTTTTTTTGTTGTTGCAACGAACATGGGCGGCCATTCCACAGCGTGATTTGGATGAACTCATTTTGAGTATGCCAAACCGATGTTCTTGTGTTGTTAGTGTTCGCGGTAGAAACACGGATTATTAATTGTTTAAGTTACCCAATAAAATTTTAAAGAAAACTGTTATTTCAGTCTTTTTTTCGAACTTTAATGTTAGTGGTTCAAATGTCAAAAATCCCTTTATTAGGAAAATGGCAAATTTCTTTATTAATGCAAAGGTGACTTGGTTTATCGTTACTGTGACAAACGAAAACACTTTATTTGATGAATCCTTAAAGAAAATTTTAATTAATATCAATCAGGAGAAAATTTATTGCAAAAATATATGTTGATCCCTAGATACTTTTGATGTGTGTAAATATATGAGTCTTACTTATTGTGAAGTTGTAGCTGAAACTATGGTCGCCTGCGGTATGCTGCAGTAACAAATAGTTTTTTTTCAAAACCTGTTTTGTGTCATACTGGTGGGGAAGGGTTTCTCTTTTACCTTCCAACCCTCTCGGTTTTAATAATACTGTTTTGATTTATATTTATTCAAAGTAAATTAACTTGATTGGTTTTTATTGTAGCAGCACACATGTGGTTTTTATCTCGTCTAAAGGTTATGTATTGATTAAAGCATTGTTTTGCGAAGTGTAGTAAGTTGTGAAGTGAACGTGTTCTATCGTTCTATCTATAGTAAATTTCAATGCAGTAGTATTTATTCATCCGTTCCAATTAGATTAGACTCGATTATTATGGTGATGTGATGTATTTTAGCTTTAAATAAACTTATCGTATTTGAATAAGCACTCCACATTTGCCTAATCGAATCGGGCACGAACATGGCTCTGTAAAGAGTGCTCGCCCAATTTCAACATCTGGGATATGCGATGCAAATCAAACACCAAACTAACTCAATTTATAAATTCAAACGTTTAATATAAAATCCAGCCTCAATCAAAAAAGTAAACGCTATTTTTGCATTTGGCTGTTAGGTCTTGTCGGGTAAGTCGCCAATGAGTCATTCAGGGAAACCCTTTCGTGACTCAACTCGTTATCGACTACAGGCATTGAGTCGAGTCGACACTCACCCTGTTTATATTGATAATGCCCTTGTTGGTACAATTGAAACGTTGTTTGAAAACAGACTGATGTATGTGCAAATTATCAATCTTTTGTGAATTATCAGATAACTTATAAAAATACGGTGCACCAAATATAACGAGAATTTGCCAGCAATTTGCGAGTGATAGACAGATAAAGTCTCAATATGGCGCGGGCTCAGTCACTTTCTCATTCTAAACGTATTGTATGTCCTTATTAATAAATAAATCATAATCTAAAAGAGTAGTCTGTAACAGTCTTTCAACATCGTTGGATATTTCACAATTTCGACATCCCGAACCAAAATGGCTTCAGTTGTTGACGAACGACAGACACAAGTTTACAAAACGATCATGGGAGTTTAGACAAAAATGACCGTACAGAACTTTACGACTGGCTTCAAATTAATTAAGGATGTTGTCTCTACGTAAACAAACAATTCTTGCTCACAAACTCGCAAGTAATTTTGAATTCGGATATTATCATTAAATTTTTTAGTGGAACAAAATGTCGTCATGTTTTGTGTGGCAGCGTACATTGGCTTGGCGCCAGAATATTTCACCCATTATACATTGCCCCGGCGGTCACAAAGGAAATGAGATCAATCACAATACTAGGGGCCAATAATACCGATGTCTCTTAGAGACGGTATACAGCTATCGATGTTATCTGTATTTTCGTTCAGAAACAAAAGCAGGAAACTGTAGGCTGTATTGTTCGTATATCATAACGTTTATTAACAGTTTTCCTTATGTAGTTCTTTTTTACTTGACGAAGTCTTTAGTTAAGTGTTTCAATTAGTGTAACGTGGTATTGCTTGAAAATTAGATAACTACCATGTTATGCTACTCCCAAGAAAATATTTATTTAGACTATAAAACTGGTCATGTAGGCTCGTTCGATCATTACGGTTAAGACGTACATCATTATAATGTTATGAAGTAGACATATCGGAGAAGGAAATTAATGGGCCCGTCATAGGAGGACACATCAATAAAGCCATGAGCAACGCCATGTTAGATTTGAGATAGTAGGTATTTATAATTGATTGTACATGTACACGTTATAATGACTTAATTACCGATGAATACTGATTGGTAGGGAGGTTTCCCAACGATGTACACTTTATTTGCGCAAGTCTAGTTAGCAGTTTAGTCGAGATGATCTGATATGACTTAAAGGGAAAAAAAAAACAGAGAAATTGCCATGCATGTAGTTATCCTTGTCTAGATGTTGCTGCAGAGGGTTTCTAATGATCTGCGTACAGCATTCTCTGTAAAGTCGCTGCCTGAACATTTTCCGAAAGTGTTTTCCACACTCTCATTCTAAGAACAGGACACACATCAATTCTTTGATCTAACGCATCGCTTCTCTTGTACTCTTGATGCCCTTTTTAATTTTTGCGAGTGGGAAAATTCTCATGGTAACCGCCTCTGTCTGGAAGTCTTAAACCGATTAGAAACCCACAGTTCCTACTACTACCATGTGTCGGGGGGTCCGGGTTATACTAGTACATTCGAGCGCACCCCAACTGGTATCAGCCCGCCTCATCCCCAAGTGCGGCCTGTCCACCGAAAGTATTGTGTTCCGTTTGGGGATCGAACCGCAACACGCAGCGCAGCAACCAATCAGTCAACGGCTGCGCCATTGGCGCTGTTATTACTTGTTCCTAACATATTGATTGTTTTTTTAGGTGTACAAAGAACAGAGCGTAAAGTTATTTATCCCCTATAGCAAAGGGAGAATTCTTCCGACCAGACGATGTTTGGCTACTTGACGATGTTTTACGGGCCACTGGCTTACTCTTATTGCCCTGTCAGGTTTTGCGTGTGAGATTTTCTAAGCACTCAGAGAAGAAGTTCTTAGAATTAATTGAAATATCTGAGTTGGAAAATAAAAAAATACTCTCTTTGAAAATCCCGCAAGATTTTAGTAATCTCAGAATCACAATATTGATTGCTGAAATCTTTAAACTGAAGTGGATGAGCCCTGAAGCCTTGATGAATGCTGCTATTCATGTTTTGCGAACAAAGTAGGAGAGAAAATTGGTAGTAGTTGCATTTTTAGATAAGGTAACTAACTTCATTAAAGTATATGCAAACATACTTCAACAGATTTTCTTAACAAGTTCAAGTTAGAATAAAATGTCTCATTGTAAATACAAATGAATCAAGTCTATTTTACGAACCAACAATCTGTTCTGAGATCTTATTGCAAAAAACGAGGCTAAGTTGTCTTAAGAAGAAATAAAATAATTAAGTTGAACGTGTATCTTATTTTTATTATCTGTTTTCATGTTAGTCAATGAGGATAAATTGTACAGTGACTACGATTAGTCATAAATAAGTATTTCTCAAGGCTATGAAAGATGACTGTCTGCATAATAACACAGACTTGTGTGGCTTGTTTTCGTGGAA
This sequence comes from Ochropleura plecta, assembly GCA_905475445.1. NCBI lineage: Eukaryota > Metazoa > Arthropoda > Insecta > Lepidoptera > Noctuidae > Ochropleura > Ochropleura plecta. The sequence goes on along the minus strand of FR997731.1, from coordinate 8,979,750 downwards.
CATTCTGTGACACATTGACTTTAATAGGATTTATGTTCGATTCGTTTATTTTATTAGGAACTACATTAAGCACAGTCTTTATGGCTGCTCTTATTCTGTTTATCTTCTTATGTTTTTAAATGGTGTCTGCTGCATTAAGTGACGACGATGTAGCGAGCATCCGTCTAGACGTCTTTTGTTGCACCTCGAGCACATTTTATGCAGAGAATATTGTAGACTACACTCATAGTCATTCTGTAGAGCCTTATCACTGATGTATAAATGAATGATCATGCACTTAAATGATTATTCATTTCAGGATCACAAAAAATTAAAAAATAATTTGCTACAATTTTAATGTCACGATTATTCCACTGTATTGTGATTTCATTATCTTTTGAGGCTTTAACTGGAGTTAGTTTATTACACAAGTAAATGGGATAGTAGAGGTCGCAAGGTGCGAAAGGGTTCGCGTGTTGAGTAATTATTATCGGCAGCTGTCTACGTCCACGCTCCCCCAAACATGCACGCGATCGCAAAAAACGAATTTCCCCGTTTACTCTCTATCCGACCGCGAACACCCCGTATAGTGGTCAAAGCCGCAGACTCCGTGCATGAATAAAAAGCGGGTAAACAAAAATCTTTTTTGCGGTTGCGGTTTACCTTTACCAAGTGTACCAGACCGTGAACAATCGGCGTGAATTATCATGTGGAGCATTTATGAAAGAGGCTGTTTGTAAAGCGAATCGAGGTGTAATAATGGCGGCAAGCTCCGAGCTGTCGTCGCAAAAGGATTGTGTTGTTTGCAAATTGTTCTTAATAGCCCTTTGGGTTATTGCGTGGTTGCGTCTCTTTTTGAATGACACAATCTGCGGCAAAAATATATTGCAGATAAGAGATCATGTTGGAAAATTCGTTACACATAGAAAGCTGAAAAGAAATTGCACGTTTCGGTTAAGTAGGTTAATGAGTAACCCAATGATGTATGACTTCTAATACTGCATGATGTAGAAAGCATCGAAGCTCAAAGAGGTTTAGAAATGAAATATCGATTGACCGCACCGAAGTCAGTTAGCCGTTTCATTAACCCGCTCGAGTTAGGGTGCGATCACGCTTGACTAGAAGCTTTTGCATCATGCGCTTTCAATAAATACACCTTCAATCGTTTACATGAATCACTGCTTCCCCTTTCCAATTAGTTCAAACACGCTTTATTAAGTGAAATCGGCTTTTGCTGAATAACACACAATTGAATTAGTGCGTACGCAATTGTTTTACGCAGTTATGATTTACTTTGCAGTTTAAGCATTTGTAGATAAATAGGCAGTGTTTTAGAATTTTGATCTAGGCAACTCCTGGTCTCAAAGTCATTTAGCCCAAGCAACACAACTACCAATTTTACCCAACGTCGTAGATCAATCGAACTACGTAATGTAAATTTAGTCAAGAACCCTCACTATCTGTAGTTTTGTTCCCAAGTTATAGTGGTGCTGAAACTTTGAAACATTGCGTATAGTATAACCCACATATCTTTTAGTGAATCAATTAATTGTTATCACCTAATATTGATATTTTTTGTTGCAGTCCAAGCGGCACGGCATTGAGTACTCTTCCGCAGTTACGGGAATATCTTCAAACAACTGGCACTTGTAAGTGTGGACTTCCATGTCCATTGAGGCCGGAAACCGCCTTCAGTTTTGATCCAAAGGTAATTATAAAATAAGTTATTTGTTTTTCAATATAGTACAAGTAATCAAAAGCAATTATATTTTTCCGAGAATAATTGCCAGCTGAAGCAGCGATGGCTTCAGTTCCGATGAGGTTCACCGATACATTCCATAAAGCAATTCATCGGCAAAAGGAATGCCTGTAGTCGAGCCGTTCCACTTTTTCTGCTCTGGGAATGTTTCGATCGCAGCCGGTTAGCGAGTCGCGTTAAAACTTTTTACGTCTTCTTGACGATCTTACCAAGCGAAAATGTGTCATTTATATCCATTTATGAATGTTTATGATTCAACTACAGCAAAAAGAAACATCATTCTAGAGATAATATCAGCAAAATTTGTGTTCCTTGACATTGTATCTGTTGCAAAAGTAATAATATTGATATAAAATAATATAATATATAATAATAATAAATAGCTCTCGAATACGTTAGCTTGTCTAGTTTAAAAACAAACTAATTGGTTTCTTGTTGGAATTGTATTAATATAAAATTATGATAAAGTGTAAAATAGAGTGAAGGGCCTACTCTGCACAGAAGGCGATGCAAGACATTAATAAATTAGGGCAATTATAACGTCAGTGTCACCTTGACATATAGTGACGGCGATAAAATGTGGGCTAAAATAGTTTTATGTTATTTTATGTGTCACTGAGTGTGAATTAGTTATGAAAAGATCAATGCAAAATTGCGGCTAGAATAATTAACTAATTTGTTTGAATTTACTTCACAGTGTAATTGATTAGCATAGACTTATGTTTGGAGGCCATATCAATATGTATCTTACTGGTTTTTGTAGAAATTACACTTGCTATTGTACTAAAAATACTTGAATAGTTATTTGACTCCTTTACTGACTGCTCAAAAGAAATAATATAAAGTGTGTTCCATGTTTTTTTTGCAGCTATAAATTTTTATAAAATAGAACATCTAATTCTCATAAATGTTGAGGATTTTGAAACACGGTTTTATATTAAGCTATTAAATAGTTAAAGAAATTGTTATTTAAATTCTCCTTGGCTTCAGTTCGTGCGCCCCTGTATGTTTTAATTTAAAGTTACCACATGAAAATTACAACCTGTTATCGATAAAATTGTCACCAAATAAATTACTGTCGAGTTTTTTTGTTTATTAGTAGTAAGTTTAAAACCCGTTTGAAAAAGACCCGGTTTTCGCTTTTGGAGAGACTTTTAAACAAACTAAACATGTGTATTTAAAATGACTGTAAGATTATTTGAACTGCGCAAGTTCTGAAGATAATCATAAGTAATCCTCAAAATAGTACTTCAACTTAGTAGTACACATCAGAGTGATGTTTTAGGTGTAAATCACTCTTGTATGTTCAACCCAAAACATGACTTCAATCTTCTTTTGTACACGTATTTTAACTCCAATTACACCTCATTAATTAATTAACATGATCATGTTCCGCCACAAAATCTCGGAATTCGCAACTGTTTGTGTACACTAAATGTAATTTACATTGGGTAGAATACAGAGCTAGACCCACGTGCTGTCGATAACAAGAAGAGCATTATACATAGTCGACTGGCCACATTATATTTATTCAGAGCGCACTGCCATTGCTTAACAAGTGACTCGTTATTTTACTCTAGTTTGTCCCACTTTGTTTACAATGGCCTCGTTGTGCAATTTGGGCTATTTGCATTACTTCTTTTCATTTTCATGTTTTTTTCCCGAGTTTTACTGATGAGTACGACAAAATAAAATGATAAACCCTTCAGAGGTTTATCACTTTATTTTGTCGTTGCATACTTTGCGTTAGAGCAGGTTTTAAACTCATTTCTACACTTAAAGCTGCTGCACCTTTTGGAGATCGCAAATCAAATTGTAAATTCATTCAGCATGTAACGGGATGAACTGTGAAGTGCCTCTAACATTCTGTCTCCTTTGTACAGGCGATCCAATAAAGGTGAGCCTTTGCAGTTGCATTTGTGCGACGGACAAGTTAATTCTGTCAAAGCTTGCTGCGACCTCCTCGCATCGCCTTTGTATGCACTTGAAATGTACAAATTGCACCGCGGCCCGTGGGGGTGGGGGGAGGTCGGTGCACTCGCCTGTATCCCCACACTCCCGCACTCTCATCGATTCCTCTTTGTTCCATGCATTCGTCTTGAGATACACTCGGCGACATCTCGATTTCACATTCAGTTGAAGCACTGATCTATCGTCGATATTTAATGATTTGAGTCTTCGTTTGGCAACTATCTTGCCCAAGAAATACTAATCAGTAGATAAGCCTATCAGCTCCCAAAATATAAAAAAACTTAATGAAACAAAAAAAATACAACAATAAGAAAAGCACCAAATGAAAAAAAAACGATGAATCTAAGGCCAATAGAATGTCCGGTAAAAACGATAGCTCTAGTGATGAAACGATTTAAATTATGCGTTATTGTTTACTTTGGATGTTTAATTATTGCTGCATGAAATGGGAAAATGGAAAATTCGGTGCTGGATGGCAACTACAAAAGATTTTACTTTTATGTTTTCTAGTTTTTTGAAATTCAGATGACGTTTTCACACTAAGATAATCCTTGCATAATTTTCTTAGACGCTATTTGAGATTGGATTATTAATTATACAAGCCTAGTGTATATCTTACAGTAAATCTGATTACTGTAACCGTGAGGTTGCCTCTATTAATTTTCTAAACACCGGTCAGCCCCATAAAAGCTGATGCTATGTGATAAATAAAATATGTCAAGGCACGTTTATTCTTTTGATAACTTTTATGTATTGTTGCATCTGTTGACTAGTATTGCTATGAAATATTTCTAGTCATACTGTCAAATCGTTACAGGAGCAGACCGATATCATCAGCTAAAAGTTAGGACTCACAAATTAACCTGTCTTGTTTATTATAGTGTTAATGTAACTTAAGTAGCATCTTCAGATTTGTTAATGCATTAAATTTTATCTATGTCTCAGCATCTCTGGATATTCCAGTTTCAGTCAATATCTCATTAAGGAATATTACAATTTCAAGGAGAATGGTTGTCTAATAGTTTATCCTTCAATTCCTTCCATAAACTTTCCTGTTTTCTCCTTCTCGGGCCGTCTATAGCCATACTGATGCATACAAGTCAGTGATCGCCGTCCCCGTATGTCCAGATATAGCAGTATTTATGATAACTACCTGCCTGGTAGTCGGCTCTCCATCATGACGCTGTGTCGCGGTCCTCGCCAGTCGTGAGGCAAGCGCTGACCCTCCGGCACTGACAACGATCCTATCGCGACCACACTTTCAGCTGTTGCTAAGACGTTTATAGACCATTATGTTCCTATTTATGATCGGCCGATTCGAAGCATAAATTCCAAAATATAACATCATTTTGGATTGCTTGGCAAGAATCGAGTATAAAAGACTTTCAGAAATAGTGTAGGAGTTCTAGCTTTATTAAATTTAATGAGAACAGCTTCATGACAGTATGAATATTTATACAACTTTCGAAATTAACATTTCTGATCTCGTAAACAGTAAATGTATAAACTAGTGTAAAATATGACCATGACATTTGCACTCCTTCAACTTAAAACTCACAACGTCACCTTGTACTGGCTGGTAAACAATCTCGATTTATCGGGAAGGTTCGCAGTGTGGCGATAGTATCTCATTGTTTTGACTTGTCTTCATCTGAGAACAAAGAATCACGGCTCTTCCGCGTGGCAACCGCTTCAAGTGACATTTAAGCGATCGATCGAGGTCGTGATCCTTATGCTCAATGTTATTCGATTTAAATCACTACTTTCAATCGGTTATACTTATTGTATCGTATACATTTTAGTGTGGCGGTTTGGTAAATCATACGTTGGTATTTATTTTGGTAAAGCTGCTTCGATTCATAAACACATGTTGCGTTAGTTAGTAATTGACTAAATGATAATCTGTGTATAGTATCTAAACTTAAGTTAAAACATTATAGCAGAAAATGTTCGGATCACAATGTGCGGGCAACTTTTAATAAACGTTTAGTCGGTCTCTAAACGCTGCCAACTTTCCAACAGTGAGGTGAAAGTGGCGACCGTGCAGGGCAGTACGTAACATTCCGATCCGATAGGAACCTCGTTTGGAATAAAGCGAGAGCTAGAACATTAAATAAATTGTATTGGTACTTGGTACTATGGCTCTATGGTTTTGTTCACACCAATTTCTATTTAGAGTAGTAACGGTTTGTTGGGATCTCTATTTTACGTTGACCCATGTAGCGCTGATGCAGCTTAGTATTTTGTTGACATTTGCTTTAATGGTTTTGTATCTTTCGCGCTGTATTTCAGAGGATTTTCTAATAAAACATACTCATTTATCTTTACACGTGTTTGTGAACAGGAAAAAGAATTTACTTGATCTTCATGTAATAATCATAAGGTAAGCAAATGAAAGTTTATGTACGCAATAATGTCCGTAAGGTTTATTTCTACACAACACGCTGGCTTTATGTGAATGTGAGTTAACATGCGTGCATATGGGACAATAAAATGTATTCACCGACAGTCGTAAGCGACACGCTTCGCCGCCCCGATCGCGATGGTGAGATACGGCTAGCTAGCCACCGAAGCCGGCATTGTCTGAGTCTACGAGCTTTGTTTATTGAACATTGTAAACCCCAGGATCAGCTCCCAATGCAGAATGGAGCTGTATACTATGACAGTTCACAAAGCTGTCCATCTTGTCAATGCTCTTACTAAGAATTGCCCCATTTAAAGGGAATTTCCTTTCAAATTGCACTAGTTTATAGACAAATTAACTCCACTTCGTAGTAACATGACAGCATAAATGTTTAATGATGTGTCGAGGGGACTGCAGCAACCCCATATGTTTCTATTGAGGTCAAGGTTATCGATATTGAATACACATAAATATAGGTAACTTCGCTCACCCCCTAGTGACGAGCATGGTTTGTTATTGGATTTGATTGTAAGGGGATACAATGATAGGTAAACAAATGACTGGAAATAATAACATAACAAGTCCTTTGTTGATAAGATTATCAACCCCTCTTTATTCCCACAGTTTTGGAAAAAACATGAGTCTTATTAGAAGCTTGTATCTATGGTAGCTACAGTACGCGATATCATGTATATATGTTTATTTTATTCCTAAGAATAAAAGTTATGTTGTTCACCTTTATTGGGTTCTACTCGTGCGAATATTTATCTGTTTTCACAAGAGTTTGACCCAAATTACGGAAGGGTAAATCCTGCAGAATGGGTCCATTAATTTACTTTTACGGCCGCTCACCTACCGTTGAACGGCAAGATAACGACTCTCAAAGCTCCGTGTAGTGAATTGTCTTCTTATATGCAAAACAGACCCATTATGCGGTATAATTTGTTTATTAACTTATTTATGCATTCATTATTTACTGCTTTCCTTTAAACGGTCACGTAATAATGAGGTTTTAAATGGCCACCATCAGCAAAATTCCCTATTTGCAATACAATAACCGGTGGGGTGTTTGAATGTAATTTATCAGGGCTGACGCCAACACTAACTTTGCAGAGAATGCACTTCGGCCACCGCAGTGGGGGTGTGGAAATTGGGGAGCCGTGTTGTACCGATACAGGCAAGTTTGGCACTTGGCAGCCGTAAATGGACATTTACGGGCCGTTAATTAGTGGCGAGCTCCCGACGATACAGCGACAAATTGCTTGACGGATTGCGATACCGCACGCAAATAAGATGTAAAATTGGGTGCACCCACCTTAGTTTTAATTAACATAGCACTTTAGTATCGAACGTATTAATTAACACTGAAAAAAGAACATCTGACTCAAAATTTTGTAAAAAAAAAGTTAAGGTATAACTTTATCCGTACACTGAGAACGCTGTATTCAGGCTACTGTACTGTTACAAGCTATTAGTAACATTCCATCTCTCTCTCTCCTCTATTGGAAATTGAGTCTACCAACGCATTCAGCTTTGATAGGTAGCTATTAATTAAACTCTAGTCATTAGTTAGCGTGCTGTGTTGGGCTCAGGACGCGTCTGTCACACCGATGCCGTGATGTAGTCGCGTCCATCACGTTGATTGGTTTCATATTGTAATGACCAGCTGCATTGTGTTGTTCGGACCTATCTGTCTCTATCAAAACAGTCATTGTTGTATTGGAACTAATAGGTCTCCCTTTAACTTACTTACAGCTGTTTTGTAAGATGTCTCAGTTTTAGTGGCTCAGTTATATTCAGTCTAAAATATTGGCGTCCTCTTTGTGAGGCTGAGTGGGCTGTATTCTACCATGCGGGCCCTCAGTCATTATCATCATCTGCTTAGCCTTTTCTCAACTATATTGGGGTCAGCTTCCAGTCTAACCGGATTCAGCTCCACAACCCAGTTAGTATTTGATAACACGACCCCTTTTTAAGACTGGTTGTGTGTTGAGCCATTGACTATCTGTAACGACTGCCAAAGGTCTACAAATTACAGCCGGGCCCAACAGCGTAACATGCTTTCCGAGACAAGGAGAAAATTTTGTATGTAACGGGTGGTCACCCATCCACAGAACAACCTAGGCAAGTGCGACTTAACCTAAAGATCGACTCTAACGGCAGTAATTAAACCACGAGCACCTCCTCACAGTTATCAATATTCCTGAAACCCATCTATTGCCGAGCTGTTGCAATTCTACATTATGTAATAATTTACCAACTCCACTTTATGAATCACATAAAACCATAATTAAATAGGCCATATATGAGCATCCCATTAGGCTGGATTTATTCTTAGCCTTCATTGCGACGTACACTTAACTGACAGTTTTGGTTGTGCTATCTATAATTATTCAATAGACAATGCAATAATGTAACCATTTGGGTCGTATTTGAACGTTTAGCATTCCAAAAGGCTAGTTTTTGAATTTTAATAAGCTTCTAAACCGCACATGACGTCATGTCTTCATTTAGGTGCAAGGTGTTGATAAACAAGTATGTAACTACGATAATGCTGAATTAATGTACGGCTCAATACATTCCTAAAGCGTATGAGTATCAATAAATTTTCGTGTGGTATTATATATATAACAATTCTCTGGTATCTGTTGACCCAAAATGATCATTGTGCAAACTTCTGACTGAAGAGATGTTTTATAACTCAAAATTTTATAAGCTTTCATCATAGCTCAAATATGATTTGCCAAAGTCGGTTATATTTGCCAATACTCGTCGCTTGTAGACCGATACCAGATCTTCAATAACCCTCATCCACTATAGAACTTTAAATTAACAACACGTGAAGAAAATACGAAAATAATTTGAATGGTCAACGTGAATGGTTGTCAGACACGCGTATTTAGCTATTTTTACCATAAGTCATAATTTGACGTTTAGCTGCAAATGTGATTGCACGCTAACTGGTACAAGGACAGCCACGACCTTCTGTTTGCGCCGCATGAAGGTACTGTCTTGTTTATGTTAATTAAAAACTGGACAAGTGTGCGTTTAGTTTGGTAACAGATGATTCCGTAACCGTCATGATTTCATTGCGAAATTGAGTAGTGGGATACGGATGCCAGGCGCTTACGAACTTGATAAAAAATACACGCGATATGACCATAGAGAACGCTTAGAAAAGTGTAAAACAAACTTGCCAAGCCAACTTGCCAACTCGTGTCCCGATAAAGTTGAAGGTGTCGCGCGTGCCAGGTAGGGGATGACAAATTGATTAAGTAAATTCCTTCAAAAGTGTGAGAACTGGACAAAACGAAGAAAGTCGTATGTTCAAGTGACAAAGAGAAGCATAAACCTGAACAAGCAAGCTGTAATGCAAAATCCTAAGCCTCTGCCTCGACGGACATCACCAGCATTAGTCAGTTCACTGTATCTTTTCCTATTCTCTCCCCACAGCATAACAGGAACAAGCAGTAGTTTAATATCTTGTAGCAAACCTACTTCTGCAGCCATTTAAACCTCCCTCTCATTACCATAGTAGTGCTAACACCTCTAACACACCAGTTACTTAGAGCTACGGGAACGACAATTTCCTCGTTTTGTACAAACATTGGGTACAAGTCGTATGCAGCTGTGTCAGCGGGCGAGCGCGGAGCAATTTGCGTGTGCAGCCGTGCACAGTGGGCGTCCGTCCATAATGAATGGCGGACGTGTTCGCAGATCGAGCACAATATTATCGCAACGTAACTGTACTCAATGCAGACTCTGTTGCATTCTGAGCACAGCTTAAATCGAACAATGACCACATATAGTTAAACGTGATTACGGAACATGCCGATAGATTAATGATACTTGCACGCCTTTGCGAGATCGGGCCTTAAAGGTAAATCTTATTTAGATTTTCCTAAAACTTTAATTATAAATTCTAAAGGCAAAGCCTATAAGGCTGTGTATTTTGAGCCTGATCCTGTTCCAAGAATTTAAACTGTTATAAAAGCTGCTTCGAAGTTCCTTTTGCTTTGAGATTTTTGTTTTGAAATAAGGCAGAGTTTTGTTTATCTCGTTACTCATTTCTTTACAATAAGGAAGCTAGGTTGTCTTCCACAATGGCATAATGGAGCATTGTTCACGATTATTTACGAGTATAATTAATAACTTATTTACATGAAGCAATCTAAGGTGTTATGTTAGATCTGCGATCTAGATCGTAACTAGCGGTTGGTTGGCGTGAAATCAGGAAATGCAACGCTCTATGATTGGTTACACTCACTAGTAATACTGAAAGTAGCCTAGTTTCAATCGATTCCGGTTATTATTAACGCGTTATGAAAATATAGTTACTCATGTATTATAATTATCGCTCAAATCATGCATTGTAAGATTTTAAATTATGCTACTGATTTTATCACCCACAATTGAGGAACTAACAGAGAAAAGGATGTTTGTAAACTAACAAAACGGAAATCCTAAATATTCTTGAATTTAACTAGTCAATTTCCTGGTTACGCGGGGTGAAATGCAGACCCTAACCAAAGTTGAGATTAATATAACATTCAATAACGCCCGACAGTAGAATAGGTCCTGTAGTAAAATTTATACGATCCATCTTGATGAGTCACCCTTATTGTATATGTTCAATAACATGGACTTCATGCAAATATTTCCATTATAAAACTTGTAGATAAGGTTACCATTAATTTTAATCTATGCGTTTATATCTAAATATCTATTGTTGTATTTTTTAATTACACTCCGCACGAAACATCACGAATGTATTATAACGTTACCCCTATTTTATCTGACGTGGTAGGCAGACGTGGTGCCTAAAGTACTTTCACATAATGTAAAAGTTCCATGCTACGATAAAGCATGCCTAAATCTAGATACTAGACTAAACAGCAGTATGGAAAATCTTAATGCAAAAGTCTTACAACAACACTTGACTCGACATACCGACTACGAATGTTTCACCAAAGAATATTGCACTAAAATGTTACTATGTCTTTTTCTTCAGGTGTTGAGCAAGCCGTACCAAGCGGCTTCAGGCGCGGAGCTTACTAAACTGTGCAACCATAAGCGGAAACTGCTGACAACGCTACAAGCGCGCGCGCAGTCTCCAGCAACACCACCCCCGCAAAACATGGAACAGAAAAAAGGTATGATGCATTACTACTAAGAATAAATGGCCTGACAGACATAGAAGGTGGCCTACCTAGTATAGTGTTCAGTAGAGTGAGACCTAGACTGTTAGTCCCAGAGTAATAGAGCATTTAGTTAGGCAATATTAGGTGTACTTATATGAGAAACGATCGGATCTTGCCATCAAACGGAAAGTTTGTCCAGAAAATATATGAAAAAATAACCACAATAGCTGTTTTTGGAATTTCAAAACAAATTGATTGAACTTCTCAAGGATTGTGTTAAAAGTTAAGAGTACGGACGGCGAAAAGGCTGAATAATAATTAAAAAAAAATTAACATAATTGGGTCAGTTTTTAGGTAAAGAAAGAACATTGTAGTCGTTCTTCATCACAATCATAATTTCCATAAATATTGAAGTAATTGTTTAGTGTATAATTGATGCCTTTTGAGGGAGGGCAATAGCATAATATTTTTTTTTATACTTACTCATCTTGGTCAATATGTTTAATAATGCTAATGAGCTTCGTTTTCTATACTGGAACGCTGACGGGATTCGTTCTAAACTATCTGAATTTTTAGACCTGACTAGTGAACATTGCGTCGACATCGTCTCACTATGTGAAACAAGATTAAGTGAAAATTATACTTTAAATACGCCTGGCTACACCTGTTATCGATGTGATAAGAGATCGAATGGTATTGGTCAGGGTGTCGCAATTCTAATTAAGAACGATATTCCTCATACATCAATCTTTATTCCCCCTACGTATAACCTCGAATGTGTTGGAGTACGCTTGACATCACCTGAGAGTACTATGGTTGTCATATCTGCATACAATTCACCAAACCTTCCGTTAGCTGCTAATGACTTGGATATTTTGCTTGATTTAGGACCAAAAGTATTAATCATGGGTGACCTCAATGCTAAACATCAATATTGGCATTGTTATCAAAACAACTCTCGTGGTGTGGTATTGTTTGATCATATGGTACACCATGATTATCAAATTTTTGGGCCTACTTCCCCAACATTGGTACATTACAATAACGCATATACTCCTTCCACACCTGATATACTTCTCAGCCGTAACATTAATTGCGTATCTGAACTACACACTCTACCAGTTTTGTCATCAAATCATTTACCAGTCTTTTTTACAGTAGGTAGTAATTTCATCCGACATAGCTTTAAACAATTCCGTTACTCGGAGGCTAATTGGTTTGGGTACAGAACTCACATGGATAAGAATATCACATTAGAAACATCAACTTTTAATTCTAGAGCCAAAATTGACTTCGCAGTGGACCAACTCCAAAATGCCATTAAAATGAGTCGCAAAGTAAACGTTCCATCTGGCCCTTCGTTTGTTAAACGCTACACCTTGCCTAGACGAATTAAAGTCCTTATTTCTACAAAAAATAAACTAAGGATGATGGCTTTAAAAGAAATCAATCCTGCAATTAAGCGCGTTATAAACAAAGATTTAAACGACCTTAAAATAAGAATTAAAAACCTTATCCAAATTTATAATGACAAAATATGGAATGCCAAACTGGCTAAAGTTGATAACCCACGTACCGATATCTGGAAGATTGTTAAATCGCTGACTTATAAGCCTGCAGTAATTCCACCGTTACAGGATAAAAATGGTCATCTTACTCAGTCCCCTGCTGAACAGTGCGAAGTTCTTGCCGACACTTTTCGCGATAACATGGGTTTGACTACGAACTGGGCAAGCGACAACTTTACAGAGACTGCTGTCGATGAATCAATAAACAAACTTAATAATGCTGATGACTTTATTCCACCCAAACTCGTGAGTCCTAGAGAAGTGTCAAAATTAATAAAAAAACTCAAAAGTCTGAAGTCTACGGGTATTGATGGTATACACAACCGCTTACTTAAAAATTTATCTCGTAAATGCATAGTTTTCATTACTAAAATTTTTAATGGTTGTCTGACAATTGGCTACTTTCCCTGTGCTTGGAAAAGAGCCAAAATTATAACGTTCAAGAAACCAGGCAAAGATGCAAATTTACCAACTAGCTATCGTCCTATAAGTCTCCTGCCGTCCTTGGGAAAAATACTCGAAGGAGTAATTTCGGCACGGTTAGCAATAGCTACAAACCACCTGTTATTGCCCGAGCAGTTTGGATTCAGAAAGGCTCATTCTACAGCCCAGCAACTGGCCAGGGTTGCAGAGCATGTCACGCACCACTTAAACATGGGTGAATCTACCGGTATGATGTTGCTTGACGTCGAAAAGGCTTTTGATGCCGTCTGGCATGCAGGTCTTCTACACAAGCTATCTAAATTCAATGTACCGATTGGACTTTTAAAAATTATTCAGGCGTACTTAACGGATAGGTCGTTCTGTGTTCATATTGGCGATAGTGTGTCCAAACCAAAATCCATTCCTGCGGGGGTGCCATAGGGCTCCTTGCTCGGGCCGCAGCTATTCATACTGTTTATAAACGACATTCCAAAGCAAGCCCACACTCATCTGGCTTGTTTTGCTGATGACACTGCATCATTCACTTCAAGTAAAGACATCGATTTAATAGTTGAACGGCTTCAGTTATCATTGCATCTTCTAGTTTCATATTTTACGCAATGGAAATTAAAATTAAATTCTACAAAAACTGAAGCCATAATTTTCACACGTAAGCGATCATTCCCCAATAAATGCATAAAAGTAGATGACTGTACTTTGCCATGGCGTGTATCGACCAGGTACCTTGGACTATTGCTGGACAATAAAATGAACTGGACCAAAAATATTGAGTACTTCCGGGTGAAAGGAATAAAAGCTCTTAACTGCCTGCATCCAATCTTAAAGCGACGATCCAAAGTTAGCGCAAAAACCAAATTAAAAATATAGACAACCCTTGTAAGACCTTGCATTACGTATGCGTCACCGGTCTGGAGCAGCACATGCGAAAGTAATTACTCTAAACTACAGGTAGTTCAGAACAAAGCATTAAAAACTTCATTCAATACACCATTACGGACTAATCTTAAAACTTTACATACTGAATTAAATTTCCCAACATTAAAACAATTCATTACAAAAGTCACAAAGAAGTTTTCCCCCCGTTCCTCAAACTTAAAATATATCGACACATATCATCGATACCGTCTCCCACATGACTTACTATTGTTTGACTAACAAAGGCGATGCGACAACACGATCGAACTTTTTTCTGATATTCGTTTGAATGTAGGTAGATTTACAACGAATCACTCACTTAGTTTACGTAGCTCATTAGCACTTGGAATACTTAATAATATTGAGTGAAACTAAATTGAATTAATTAAAGGTTTATACAATCTTGTATAAAATATGCAGTTATTTAGACAAGAGTAATAAAGTGCGTATGCGTATATGTGTTTAATCATCGCGCTGTACAGTACAATGTGTTTAACGTAAGTATTGAGATAGGTATGATTACAACGAGAAAGATTTACACATTACATATTGTTTGTATTTTTTAAATATTTTATAAAGGCGCCATAGTCTGCACAAAATATAGAATAATACCTGTTGTAATGCTTTTAGAATAAGATCTGAATGTCATTTATCTGTTTTGTTTATGTTAAAAATAAAGAAATTTCAAAATCAATAGCATAATAACTCATCAACATTTTTGAAGTCGCGAGAACGAAGAATTACAATTACAAAATGGGTGCCTTAAGATATTTCTTAATTAAATTGCAACGATTAAAATGAAATCATTAATTGTTATAATGAATGAGGTTGTTCGAGCTAACGATTACATCATACACATAATTATTCATCGGCAGTGGGCACTGCAGTGAAAGCTGAATCCTTAATCCACTGGGCATGTTTTCATTTCAATTCTGCTGAAAATAAATAATACAGCAAACAACATCTGTTTTGGGTGAAACATCGAAAATGAGAACAAAGTTACTGAGAAGCATCTAAATAAAATATTTTTAAAATGTTATTTTTTTATTTATATTGGCATTTGAAAGTAGCTCAATAATTTTGCACTACAATTTACTTTAAAAAAAGAAAAGTAATAATAAAAGTAATCGTTCTGTTTATAAAAGGTGTGTTTAAGTGTCGCGTGAAATGTGGCTGGCTCCTGCTTCATCGTTAGAACGTAAAATGTGCCACCACCCTCTAGGGGCATTTACCTCTAAATTAAAAGCTTTTGTGTAACACTCGCGTTGACTAACTCAGCATTGAATGAACTACCCTTTACCTTTCAAATGGTCTTTTGTTTGTGTAAAGCGTAGCGTTTTTAAATTAAACATAGTTCATAGTTAATGTGTTTGTAGTTTGGTGTAGCAGTAGGTTCATCGGGGGCATTATTATCCGATTAGTGGGCGGTCGTTCCGGGCGCAATCTCGGAGCTCTGCCCTCCTTCATCCAATTACACGAGTGTGAACCGAACGGGATTAGCAGGGGAAACGCCGACCCGCACCTTACCGGCGCGTCTTTAATAAGAGTTGGCACATTGATACTAACTAGGTTTACGACTAGTCGCCTTACTTTACATAGAATACCTGTAGGAAGCCATTGATCCAAGAATTGCGTAATAAACGACCAAGCTGCGCACGTTACATTGTCACAATGCTGCTTTGATATTACTTCAAAGTAGGTTTTTCGATCAATTAATGACAATGTTGCGCTACTAATACCAGCTAAGTGATAGTAAAGTGTATATGAATTTTAATAAATTATTGGAACACTGTTTTCATTGCATATTCTGTATTCCATGCAAGGAAACCGAATTTACATTTTAATGAATAGGGCTTTTACATTTTATTTGTATATTTCTGTTCTTTACTTTTGACGTTTTTATTGTTGTACAGCAAAACAAAGCGTACTTAACCACCTATTTCTCACTCATTAAACTGACTGTTTACGTTTCAAAATTTTTAAACAACTCAATAATTCATGCATAATTATAAATAACAGTACAGTTTTGCAAGTAGATAAATAAGCAGTGTCATTAAACGTCGGCACCAGCTATCTCCAAAGGACTAAACTAACACTGAAAAGTGGTTGTTCGTAGGACGGAGTTGTTTCTTGTAACAAAGAGGGTAGAAGCGGTCTCTTTGTTTTTAAGTGGCAGCAAGTGGGAGGGGCGCGGGGGTGCATTTAGTGTGGCATGAATAGCGGGTAACTGCACTTCGTCAGCCGTCCGTCCGGGAGTAACAACCTGCAGAACACCCGACACCCCTCGCAATTCACAGCCTTATCTCTGTTATGTTGGATTCTTAATAAAAGATGTCCATTAAGTATGATACTGGTTTATTGGTAAGAGACACACAGGAGATGATTATGAGTCTACATCATGACATGAAGTGCGGCGGAGCGCTGACAGATCACAGATAATACATTTACTAGTGAAGACCATATTAGTAACATACTAAATAGTGATGTTACAACATCCCCCTTGTTGAGTTCAAATTAGACCCCTGACTGACAATTAATATAAGTGCTATGCTATTTAATTTTATACAAGACAACATGCTTAATTATACTTATAGTTACTTAACTTTACTTATGACTCTATTTATAATTTAACTTAATCCATTTCTTCAATTAACCTTCTGGTAGGTTTTACAATACGACCTGACCTAGTTGTTACATTTGAGGATTGCTGAGATGAGGATTCTTGATGCCTAGACTCCCGTCTGTCACCTTCCTCTCCCCTTTGTGACGAGTTGGATTGCATGGGAGGGTTAGCACAATTATGAGAATATTTATGTCTTAAGTGTATTCTATTCCTCCTATACCTAACTCCATTGACATCCTCAACAACATATGATCTATTATTTGACAATCTTTGCTCAACAATAGCTTGTTCCCAGTTGCTACTTGGGTTTCTCTTAAAATAGACATGATCATTATGATGTAACATAGACATTGACTTGGCATTTTTATTGTAGTATTTTGACTTATTTTTATCATTTTTCTTGACAGACTCTTTGTAATCTTTAAATGTTACCACTTTTGGCTTCAACTTCTTATATGATGTTGGAATGTTATCTCTTAAGTTCCTAGACATGAGTAACTGTGCTGGTGATGAAAAATTATTTTTACCTGTATTTCTGTATTGTAACAATGCTATGTATGGATCTGATCCATTTTCTTTGCATTTTCTTAGCATGTTTTTTATGATTTTGACTGAACTCTCTGCTTGTCCATTAGACTGTGAATGATATGGGCTAGTTACAATATGTTCTATGTCCCATTCTTCCATAAAATTTTTAAAATCAACTGACTGAAAAGGAGGTCCACCATCTGATACCAGTGACAATGGTATTCCATGACGAGCAAATATGGACTTTAAATGAGTTATTACATTTTTTGATGTACTGTTGTTATTTAATAATGCAATTTCTATAAATTTTGAATAATAATCAGTGACAATTAAATATACTAAGCTATCGAAATGCATTAAATCAATACCGACTTGTTGCCATGGATATTTGCTTATTTCATAATTCTGTAGTGGTTCCTTTTGGTTACATGGTTTGAATTTTGCACATACTAGACATTGTTCTACTAAATTCTTAATATCACTAGACATATTTGGCCAATAAAGAGATTCTTTAGCTAAGTTTAGACATTTATTTATACCTTGGTGACCTTTGTGAATTTTTACTAACATTTCTTTATGCATTGACTGTGGTACTATTAATTTTGAGCCTTTGAATACTAAATCTCTAATTTTATGGATTTCTCCTTGTATATTCCAGAATGGTTTTATTAATGGACTGACACTATTTTTGGTTTTTGGCCAACCTTCATTATAATACTTTATTAATAGCTGCAGGGTTTCATCTTTCTTAGTTTCCTGAGCCAATTTTGTGCTATATTCATCTGTAATTGCTAAGTTAGCATACATTAGATTGACATGACAAGACATTTCTGATTCATTTTCAGGTATATAGTGATCTTTCAAGGCGGCTCTTGACAAAGTGTCTGATATAAACATTTCTTTGCCTGGGACATGTATAACTTCTAAGTCATATTTTTGACAAGTTAACATCATACGCTGTAATCTAGCTGGGACATCATGTAATGGTTTTTTAAATAGATAGACTAAAGGTTTGTGATCAGTATGAACTGTGACTCTATTACCATATACATATTGGTGAAATTTTTCACAACCAAATTGAATTGCTAGCAGCTCCTTCTCTATTTGAGCATACCTTTCTTGCGTTTCAGTTAAGGTTTTTGAACTGTATGCTATTGGTTTATTTTTCTGTAAAATGACTGCGCCTAACGCTGACTTTGACGAATCGACTGACAGGACTAATGGAATCTTGGGATTATAATGAGCTAAAACTGGTGAATTTGTGATTTCATCTTTCAGTTTCCTCAGACATTGACTATGATTCTCATCCCAAGTCCAGACTGAATCTTTTTTTAAAAGATTTCTTAACATTTGTGTTTTTTCTGACAGGTTACTTATAAAAGGTCCTAGGTAGTTTATCATACCTAGTATTCTCTGTAACTCTTTGACATTTTGTGGTGTAGGCATGTTGACAATTGCTTTGACCTTCTCGAGATCTGCCCTTGCACCATGTTTACTGAAGACATAACCTAAAAAACATACTTCTGACAGTGAAAATTTACATTTTGACTTGTTAAATTTTAAATTGACTTGACGAGCTCTTTGCATGACTTTGTGTAATCTTTCATTATGAACTGACTCATTTGGTCCATAGACTAAAATGTCATCGATGAATATGAGTACGCCTTCTATGTCACCAAATAGATTCATCATGACTCTTTGAAATATTTCAGACGAGGCATTTATGCCATAGGGTAATCTTAAATACTTATATCTACCAAATGGTGTTTGAAAAGTACATAATTCTGAACTATATTCATCTAAACGTAGCATCCAAAATCCTGAAAATGCATCTAAATGAGAAAAACATACAGCCCCTTCGAGCTGAGACCTAATCTCATCAATTGACTTGAGTGGATAATGTTCCCTCATGATATTTTTATTTAAATTTCTGGGATCAAGACAAATTCGTAACTGACCTGAACTTTTTACTGTTACAACGACTGAATTAACCCACTCTGTAGGTTTTGTAACCTTTTTTATGACTTGCATTTTCTCCATGCGATCCAACTCCTCACGCAGTTTCCCTTGTAATGCGAATGGGACTTTCCTGGGCGGATCCACACATGGTACTGCATCAGGCTTGAGTTTCAGATGACAGACTGGAGGCAGACAGCCAAGACCCTGGAATACATCATTATATTGTGTATGAATTTGCTCACAAAAGTCTTGTTTTGACACTGAAAAGACACGTTTTATTATACCTAACTTTTCACAAATTGGGAGACCAAGGACATTTGGACACTCTATATCTGGTATAATAAACATTATGTTTTCAACAATGTTCTTATTGTTTAAGCAAAAATTACAACTTAAGTTGACTTTGCCTAAAATCGGAATGGATTTTCCACCAAATCCTGTGACATTTACTTGACATTTGACAAGTGACAATTTTGACAGCTTATTTTGACTTTTAACATTTTTAAATGTTTGTTTTGACATTATGTTGACATCTGCTCCTGAGTCTATGATGCAATTAATTTTTGTATCACCTACCAATAAGCTAATTTCCCACGACTGCTTTGAATGATTCAAAGTATTGACGACTGATGATCCATTATGTGACTGACTGGACGACTGTGCCTTATTGTGAAATCCCTCAGACATGTGACTGATTTCATCATTGAGACTCTGACATTTTTTCTTTTGACTATTTGACTGGACATTGGATCTCTCAGACATGACATTTTTTTCATACATGTGATATGAATTGGGACTCTGACTATTTGACTGGATAATAAATCTATCCGACATGTAATTGTTTTCATACATGTGATATGAATTGGGACTCTGACTATTTGACTGGATAATAAATCTATCCGACATGTAATTGTTTTCATACATGTGATATGAATTGGGACTCTGACTATTTGACTGGATAATAAATCTCTCCGACATGTCACTTTTCTCATCATAGGGATGGATGGATGGATGTGATGTCTTACTGTGTGTCTGTGTGTTCCTGTGTCTCTGACTGAGTGACTGACTGTGAGAATGACTATTATGACTTTGACTCGACGTTTGATTGTGATTATTTAGACTCAACATTTGACTTTTATGACTTTGACCATTATGACTTTGACTATTCAGCATACCTACGAAATAATCTTGACTACCATTATCTGAATTTAACGATTGCAACTGACTGACTTTTTTATTTTTGTGACAAAATTTAGCAAAATGATTGTAAGATTTACATGACCTGCATTGAACTCCTTGAGCTGGACACTTGTAGCGATGAGACTGCCCACAGCGGCTACATGTCTTCGAGCTGCCTGAAGCTGGCTTGCGACTGCTTGACGCTGACTTGCGACTGGAAGCTCGCTGTCGACGATCTCCTCGACTACGGCTCCTCCGACTGAGATGCATGACGTTTTCACTGGCGATGCTGCTCCCTTTGACTATTTTCTCAGCATCTTGCTGTGCGACTATGAGCGTCCTCGCTAGCTCTTGCATTCTCTGATAGGTTAAGTCATGTTCTTGCAGTAACCTTTGACGCACATGTGACAAGTCCAAATTGAGGTTTGCAATAAAAATATCTTTGATGAGCGATTCCCTGAGCGTGCCAAACTCACATTCTCTGCTCTTATTCTCCAAATCCGTGAGGAATTCGTCGATGCTTTCGGATTTTTCCTGCTTACGTGTGAAGAATAGGTATCTGCACATCGTGATATTTTTTCTTGGCTCGAAATATTTGTTAAATTTTGTTTTCACCTCTTCAAGCGTGCTGCCATTGATTGTTAGGTTAAACGTGTTGAAAATGTTCAGTCCTCGCTCACCGATTGAGTGCAGCAGAATGGCGATTTTGCGTTTCTCAGTTGCTTTGTCAAGGCCTGTCGCTAATAAATATAGCTCAAATGCTTGCGACCATTTTTTCCATGATTCAGCGTTGTTATGAGCTGGATCCGACGATATATTTAACTGCTTCACACGTGTTTGAAAATTTTGCTCACCATCATGGCTGACGTCCGCTTGGTCCGGCATTTTCTTTGACGACCTCGACTTTTTCTTTCTGCTTAAATGACTTCTGACACCATGTTATGTTGGATTCTTAATAAAAGATGTCCATTAAGTATGATACTGGTTTATTGGTAAGAGACACACAGGAGATGATTATGAGTCTACATCATGACATGAAGTGCGGCGGAGCGCTGACAGATCACAGATAATACATTTACTAGTGAAGACCATATTAGTAACATACTAAATAGTGATGTTACAACAATCTCCACCTGTGTTTCTACTATTACAATTATCATATTTTTAATTGTATCGTTTTATTATGTCTCTTGATGACGTACTCCTATTGTTTATTAAAGTTGTTTACAGGCCTCAATCATAATCACCAACGTTTCTAATATCAGCCCTCGTGTTCCCTTTGTTATTGAAAGGTCGACCCTGGCAAAGGCAGTCTCTTTATTAAGTTATTTATAGACCTCGCAACGTAACACGATATTCCCGTCAATAAAATAAAAATAATTGCGTGTTTACTAAATATTATTACAGCAGGCCAGTAATGTTCTCATAATCACACCATTAACTGCAATGGGAGTGAATCGGGAAATCTGTACGGCTCGCCGCAGAATGCGTAATTACCGTAAAGGAAGTCGGTCGTTTAGAGCAAACAAAAACTCGGGCGACTCGATCAGTGGCGGGAACAAAGGCGGGTGTAATTTGAAACAATCGGCGGTGGTGCAGAACGGCCGGTGGCGTGGGCCCGCGCCCCTCCGACTATTGATCTGACGAGTCGCGCCACCCTGCGGCCCGCGGGCGCCACCCGCCCCGTCCTACTGCGCCCGGCCGCTGAGGAGACCACCCTCGACTCGCCGAGAGCCGCACACAACCCGTATTTTAATTGCAAATCTGCCAGATAATGTGCAAATAGATAACAGTATTATACTCGGCTTGCTAACTAATTATGAAACACTATCGATTTAAGAAAACATCGTTAGCTCAAACTGAAAAATATGTTTCGTATTATAAACGCTATCATAATACATCACGTAATGCCGCCCTGTTGTTACGTAATACGTATTTAAATTGCGTCGTCATAAACTGTTTTAATAAGGCACTGTCAGCTTTATGGATTGACAGTTCAGCTTGTTATTATTGTTGCTCTTAATCCAATATTTCACGCACAAGTACGACGGCGTATCCGACGGTATATTTAGTATTGTAATTTGACTTGTTCGCCGTCTATTATAGTGATGGCTTAAATAACTGATGAGTTATTTAAATAATTTAAGAAATATAAAGCTGAGGCATCTTTTACAAGAATCATTTAAGTTGTTCATGTTTTAATCAAAACGATATGATCAAGCTCAGCAATTCGTTTGTGAAACTCTTACTTTTTATTAGATATTTTGTTTTAAATTATTAGGTCGTCTGGAGAACAGCTCAAAGTCACCCGGTCGGTCTCCCACACCTCACCTCACTCAATGACTTTGAGTACATTGTTTGTTGTATTCTTCTATTTGACTTATATTCAAGTGAATTTCTTTGTGCAGATTTAACGTACTGAGCTTTTGATGTTCAAGTTTATGCAGCGTTTTATGCGGCACTGCACCTTTGTCAATTGATTTATGATGATATAGACGTTATAGCTTTTTGTTATTTCAATAATTTCCAGACTGTAGCGTGTTTTTCTCCGATTCTTTCTCATTAATAAGTTTTAGTTGATTAGTACTTGTACAACTAATCAGGCGGCCAATTTTGGTACTACTTATACTTTGTAAAGCCGCTTAGCCGTTAGCTAATTTGCTGATATATAATTTACAGTAACGGGCTCCGAAGTATCGGTATTGAAGAAGAAGACGAAGAAGCGCTCTGGGCTCCCAGCGAACTTGAGCGTGTCACAATTGATGGTGCAGAGGGAGCGACCGCTCAACGAGTTCAAGGTACGTGTGGTATTAAGTATTCATAGGCGGGATAAGAGCTGAACCGTTGCTAACATTACCTATCTGAGACTATCCTTTTACTACGCTTGTCGCCGTATACGTAACAGAGTACGGCAGTAAGTTTATGACTTCGGTAGTGGGCCTTTCACTCTATAGCTATTTGAATTCCTAGGTGTAGTAACTTTGCTCATTTCATTTATATTTTTACAGGGACATGAAACAGAAGCCAATAGAGACAATTCATCAGGAATGCCACCCCAGCGAGCGACTACCAACCAACACATGACTCCATATCAGCCAGTCCAACAAAATGTGCCGAATCCTTCGCCTCAAGATAACGAAGTCAAGCATGAGACGCACGTGCAGAAAAGTTCTCATTATCTCACTGTTAATAGTGGCTGGATATCACAGCATTCACAACAGATAGAAGACATCGAGGCTCAGGTTGCTCAAAGGCATAATGTTAACTCGCCTATAAACTCACCTCTTCCAGGGATGCCAGTGCGGGGCGCTAACGGCCAAATAATAGGCGTGAACACCGGTCATAAACAATCAACCTTCTTAAAAAATAATCCGAATCTGGCTCAGCTTGCGCTTGAAGCGGAAGCAAAAGAAGAAAAGAAAGAAATGCCCCTTGTGCAGCGAAATATTCAGGGCAAGTATCCCTTCAAAGAAGAAGAATCACAAATGTTCTGCGGCTTAAATCAAGCCCTAACGCCCGAAGTGATGCAGAAAATTAATGAACAACAACAAATATTTATACAGCAGAATCAGAAGCAGATTGAAATGGCTATGAAGGGGTATAGAACACAGTTAGCAGAAAATATAAACCAAAATAAATCTCAGGGGCAAGGTCAGTATGTACCTCAAGGACAGTTAGTTATACAAAATGGTACTGTGATGAAGACTAATCCTGCAAAGACACCTCCTTGGCAAGTGAAGCGAAACGAACCTACCGCCTCCAGCTGTATGACTAGTCCAAGTCCGAAGCTTGCCAAATCTGAGAATGATTATGAAGAATCAAATACGAGCATATCTGAGGACTCTTCTTCTTCATCATACAGTTCCTTTTCGAGTAATGAACAAATGAACCAAGGCATGTGTTCACGTGTGCCGCCTCTGCCGCAGCACTACAATATGATGGGTCAACAGTGGCCCGTCGTGGATACCAACAAAAAGAAGGCAAAGGGCAACAGCAATAAAGGTAGTAAAAAGAAAAATAGTTCTGAGAACAAAGTTCTTACATACGGCAGCAATGGAATGAGAATGATGCAGGAACCAAAAGGAATGAATGATGAAGTACAAGTCAATAATGTTCCATCATTCATGGACGATCCCAGTGGATATCTGGCACAGCAAACGGTTTTGCTAAATAATACTATCTCTAAACAAGTAGGAATAAATTCTTCGTACGATGCCGGCCAATACGAAGGTTCCAGCGCTGCTAATTGTTGTGTTCCGCAACACCCGCAACACCAACAACATCAAATGGAAAAAATGAATGCTATGTCTAAACCTGGTGAAAGTTCTAACGCTTACAGGAACAATGTGCCAAATCCGTCACATTCGCCCACGAGCACACCGGATAGCAGCGTTTTGTCTGAGAAACCTGGAGATAATAACATGCAACAGTGTTGTAAAGGCTGTAATGTATCAATGAAAAGTAATAGTCCAGATTATTCCGACAACCAAATGCGCATTAAATACATGAAACATCAAATGTATAAGATGGAAATGGAGAGCAATTCTACGACGCCTAGTCCTAAGCATTCGTTTGAAGACAACCCGGTGACGTCATCGACGTTCATCGAGAGGAGTCCAATGAATGACAGCTGCGGGCCCATCCAGGCAGCCACCGTGAGCACCAGCCACGTGGCGCCGCCCGAGGCCTCGCCCACGCCGTCCGGCAGCTCGCGTACTACCGACACGCCGCACAGCAACGGCAGCACTACCTCGCAAATGCAATCCAATTGCAACTACCCCATGCCAAGTCCAGCTTATTCCAACTCTGGCTCTTGCAGGGATAACTTTAGTAACCCTTCCACACCTGGCAGCAATCACGTGTACCCTTATAACTCGCCTGGACCTCCTCACGGTAACCAGTCCATGACTGGAACTCAGGTAATGCATTTCATATCAAATCATAATGTCAATAAAAATCTCATGGAAGTTGATAACATATCAATGGTTGGTGTTAAACCGGGTTTAAAACCCTCACAAGAACTGTATAGATTGGAGCCGAGGAGGAGAATAGAAAATACGATGCCAGGGTACTGTCCCCCGCCCCACTTGGGCGGCGGGCCCGCACACACGCTGATACAAGCTTGTTACGTGCAGACCTTTGTCACTACTATGGCGAGTGGATTTTCAGTCACGCGGGATACAGTCACATCAGTTTTAGCCGGAAAAGCCAACACTGCTACTACGTCCATAAACGCATCCCAAGCCAATTTCATACGGCCACCTCCTCCGCCGAGTGTCAATCTTGCTACAACATATGCCATTCCAAATAATCAGCCAGATCCATTTATTAATTCTGTTAATTTACCAACTAGTTATCCATTGCATATAGCTGGCACTACGGCGCAGAATATGATCTCTAAATCACCACTAGAAATGGTACAAAATGTTATTGGTAGTTTACCATCGAAATTGGAAACGAGCGGCACGCATTCAATGTCTCTATCGCAATTGAACAGAAGATCAGCTACACCTGGTCAAATATTGATATCATCAACTGGCCAGATTATGGTGTCGAATAATCAAATGCCGCCACCGCCGCCTAAAACGTCGACAACTATGTCGTCGATGCAAGGCAATATGACCAATGTGACCACATCTGTGACGCAAGTCGTGCCGGCAGTAGGAGGAATGCAACCCATGGTGAACCAACCAACGGTGGTAGTGAACGCAATGCCGGCTCCATTTGTGATCCAGCCGCCCATGATGGCTGTAGATGGACAAGTCATGCAACAGAATAATGTGATACCACAAATAGTTACAGGAGGTATTGTGTCAGGTCACTCACCAAATGACAATTCTCGACAAATTGATATGAAGAATCAACATAGTTTCGTACAAGGTGTGGCCATGCTATCGCCAGAAAGTTTGAAAAAGCGAAGTAAGAAAAAGAAGAGTCAATCAAATATTACTAACGTTTTACAAATTACTGCTCCGCAACAAAATTCCAACAATATAATGGTCCACCACACCTCACCTCAACATAATACTAGTCCGCAATTCTCGCCGCGTGGTTTTCAATTATCTCCAAATAACAATATATCACCAACACCAATGTTGCAAGCGTTGACGATAGTACCGGGAAAATCTGGAACCCCAGCACATATAGTCATGAATGGACAAGGGAACACTAACAACTTTGGATCCCAGCAAATAATTACGAACACGTCTCCGTCGCAACAAATCAACCTACTTCAGCCCGTTAACCTTATAAACAACGCTAGCGGAGTGGTCCCCAACTTCCCCGCGTTCCAACAGTTCATCGTGCCTAACCTCGGCGGCATGATGATGACTGCGGACGGCACGGCTATCATTCCAGATAACTCCACGGGAATGCCTATGCAATTACAGTTACAAACAGTCAATGGCCAAAACGTTTTGACACCAGTACAAAATCCTGGAGTTTTTGCGGCGAGCACAAATGGTGGCGTCGTGTTACGAGCACAAAACCAACAGGGGAAAATAATACAATCACAGCATAGCCCAGGAGCACAATTCATATCTCCTAATAGTCAAGTGATGATGAATAGTCCAAACTTCAACGGTCAGCTCAGTCCCTTACTTGCCAATTTGAGTCCAACCAACGTGGCGTTCAATAACCAGCAAGTCAGATCTAATAACTTACAGACACAAGAGTTCATACAGACCAACCAAATGGGACAAACCTTAATGGTTCCATTATCTCCAAAACAAGTTTCTCTATCGTCTGGATCGAGCAACCGAGGAAATTCAACATTCGTGCATCAGAACACGACGATAGTGCAGCAGCAGACTACTCTCGTTTCGAACTCTCATAACACGCAGATGTCGTCGATAACAACGAACTTGCAGGGTGGGAACACGTCAAGATTGAGTATAGACCCGAATATTTTGTTGGGGAATAAACCGATGGCGAATCAGAAGGGAAGGGGAATGGCCGAATCTCCACCTAGGAATGTGCAGGAGGAGCACAGAGAGGAGCTGTTGCGCTTGGGAGGCTACGCGCTGGCGCCGCACGTGCGGCACTCGGTGTCCACGCAGACGCGCGCCAACCAGCAGCGCGGCAAGTCGCCGTCCGCGCACGCCGTGGGCAGTCCGCCCGACACCACGACGCACAGGTGAGACATTCCTTGATGGTTTTACAGCTATATAGATCAAAAATAGTGCCTACTGTATTCATTTGTATTAAATTCCCAAAATCGTATACATTCGGATCTCAGTTTATTTCTTTAACAGACATCCATATCCAGCAATTTGTTCAGGAAAATACTTTTAGATTATTCTAAAAAAACAAGACGGCGCGCGGCGACTAGAACCAAAAAAATATCCGCTGATATTTGTGAAACCATAGACTAAATAACAGTATGTTTCCGTCCCGCAGTCCGCTGGGCGCGCTGGAGGCGGCAGGCAGTCCGCGCCTGTACGCGGCGCGCTGCCTGTCGACGCAGGCCAACTACGCCGACACAACCACCAAGTCGCCCGAGCCTGCGGATGCTAGCTCCTCGGTAACACTTCAATATTATTTATTTTCCTTTCTTCTTAAATTGCTCTGCTATAATGTGCTGCATAGTAAATAAAGTGATAACCGTTATATATTTGATTGGCATTTAGGTATTGCCATCAATCTACATGTTATCTACCGTTAGATTATAAAAAGAAAATTGTGGGCACAACTCACAAGGGCCGGGCCGATCTGCAGCACACATGTTAAATACTTATTGCTTGGCAGCGCGATACTTCCACATTTATTGTGCGAACCGCCAGTTTGGAATTCACTGTCGGCTTCTCTGTTCCCTGATCATTGTATCTTCTCTTCAAAGTTCGAGTGAATCTACAAGTGTTTCCACTCTAGGCCGTGTGATCACTTCATATCAGGCGAGTTGCGGCCAAACGCAAGCACATTTAGTATAAAAGAAAATATTAATAATTATTTTTCTCCAAAACCATGGGGAGTTACTGAAATGGATTACATAAATTTATCTATCAAGGCTATCCAGTTTCCTGCCGGAGTAACGGGTTGTTTAAAGAAATACCGTGGTTCTGGAACACAAAGGGCAAAAGATGGAACATGCATAGGTTTTAGTCTGTAAAGGTTTGACTCTCCACCCCGCTTCGTCCAGAACGGGGGAAGGTATTTCATGATTTCCCATCGGAAAAAAAGGTTGCCCAGTTTGTAATAATAATTCTCCCTATTCAGGGTAACCTCTCTTGAGAATAGCATATAAGATGTTGCATTGATTACCCTTTCCAGATTTATAATTTATTTATCTAAAAGAAAACTTCGTGTGTAAATGTTTTGACCATTGTTTCTAGGCTATGGTGCAGTGCGTGTCGAGCAGTGAACAAGATATGGCCGAATCGCGTGAGCACGCCTGGCCCGTGACACGTAACGACTTCAACTCGGACACGGACACGCAAAGTGAGTTACGTGTGCTTTTACATCTTCGTTTATTTCCGCTAATCAAATAAACATACTTTTTTTGCTCAGGAATATACTACTACTTGAAATCCCTTCAAGAAATACACATTACCTTATTTAAATCATCCTAAACGTATAATTATTTAAATCATGATATGTGAACAGTGATCATTCGAACTTCGGGCATGGGTTAAATAAAAGTATTTATTTTCGGAATACACATCATCCCTGATTAGTCTCATTTCAGCTGCATGCATTTTGTTGTGCTCTGGTATCTACTATAAATGTTAAATAGAACAGGATACAGTAAGATGCCTTGGGATACTCCTTTTCGTCGGTTCAAAAATAACTTTAATAGACAGTCACTCAGTATTACTTCGTTCATGTTTTAACCTGCTATAATATGTACTTCTGTATAATAAAACTTTAATCTCGATTACGACCAACATCTACATAATCAAACGCCCTCGTGTTATTAAAATATAAAAAAGTATCATGATACTGATTTATCTATATATCTGTTTAGGTTTTCCCATTCAGTGAGTTTTCAATGCTCATTATTATGTTAGGTAGACAAGAGTTACTAATTTGAACTATCAAACAGTTATGCTATTATTTTATACAAATGCAGAAATATCACCAGTTCAAGTATTAGTTAATATTGTCAATATTCCAGGCATGATATCAAACACGCCCATGATGCGACAAAGCCGTTCGCACAACCCAGTCGAGTCTACCGACATGCACTTCAATCAAAACATGGGCTCTTCACCAATCAGCAACCAACAAGTCATGCCGATGACCTCCAACTATTACGAAAGGACTCAGACGTACAAAAGGAAGAATGACTTTGGCGACCCATCCACATACAGGCCCGACAAAATAATGAGGACAGCTAATTATAATATGGTACATGGACTACAAAAGGATGCAGATTATGAATCAATGGGTATGAGTTCTCCAGATAAAACACAGTCAAGACATTTCCCCCTTTCGGGTACGAGTTCAGACTCGTCTATGCCGAAAGTATTTGATAGACATAATAATATGGGTTCCGGCGATGGTAAGTGAACTGTTATCATCTTTCTCTGTGCTATGCTTTAGACTCTTTGCTATAAATGTTAAACATAATGCACTTTGGCGGGAAATTCTATTTGTTAGTCTCTGTGTCCTCAATACACCTAAAATTCATTTGTCTCATTCACAGCAACTTAATAAAGTATCGAAATTACAAACTAGCTTTTGTGTATAATATTTAATGTTTGGTGACTCGTAGTGTGTAAAATAAATAAATGGTTTTAAAGAATCGAAGTAAATTCAATTGATTTTAATAAACTTTCCCCCTTTTGTTTACAGAAATGAAAGTAAAATAATCGCATCGAATTTATTGTTAGTGATTCCCTTTTTTGTTCATAAATCTCTTGATCTATCTTATATTTCCTTGACATACCTATCAATGTGCGGCCATCAAGTTTACTGCCTCTGTACTAATAAATATCCAGAACCATCTCACGCTTTAGTCACAGCTAACAAAATTCAAAATTTACCATAATGTTGTGTCTTGTATTGGTTTTGGATTGACTCTCTGCAAGCGGACTTACTAAATTGTATTTATGTTTGTAGAGTGTTTGTCAACGAATACGTCTTAATGATGTGTATTGTGGTATATTTCAGCTTCTACATAATGCGATACTATCGGTCATTGGTTTTCTTTTGGTTGGGTTAATACAAGATACAGCTGTTAATAAAGGGTGTACTGGAAACTAATCAGAATAAATCAGCGATGTGCAGCGTGCAAACGTTCTCACCCGGCTTTCTGTCGCTTTCCATTGCACCACATTCGAAGTAACAAATTGGTACAAAAATTGGGATTCCATTACTAACGCATCATTGTAAGCCATCATCATTTCATCTGTTCATCATTGTAAGTAAAGCACCAATTCTCATTACTACGAAAACGTACCTTCCTTTCAAGTGTCTGGAAAAAATACATACGTTCAAATTTTACATTAAAGACAAAAAAAACAATTGCAATCTTAAAATAGTTCGTAATATCTAACAATTTGTACTGTATTTTTTTCAAGCATATCTTAGTTAAAATTACTTTACGACTAATAAATTTGCGTGTTAAGTGTTCAACTACCGCCGTCGAATGCTTTTCTGACTCCTCGCTATTATTTCTACGTAATCGCAGCGTTTCGAGTTCGCACTGTGTCGATTGGTAATGTTCGCGCGGGCGTGCTTTTATATCACGGCTCGCCGATCGTCGGTGGCGGAAGCTCGGTGGAGGTTCTCTCGCAGACCGCGCCCGGACCCGCCTAACGCTGTGCTCGCTCGGTAGATGGGCAGCGCGCGCGCACGTTCGCGGTGGGCGACGTGGTGTGGGGCCCGGCGCGGGGCCACGCGTCCTGGCCCGGCCAGCTGCGCGCGCGCCTGCCGCGCGGCCGCTGGGCCGTGCGCTGGTGCGGCGCCCGCGGAGGGGCCGCGCTGCCGCAGTCGCGCCTGCTCACGCTGTCCGAGGGCCTGGACCTGCACCACGCCGCGCGCACCAAGCACCGGAAGTGAGTCGCGCGCACCGAGCCCGGACCGGCGCCCGATTAGCCCTAATTATTATTACTCACCGTTGTCGATAGAGATCCCCGTAGTTTCCCCTTAAGATTTGAGGAGGAGAGGAGAGTTTAGTTGTAGTTGCGCTGCTCGCCATCATTTATGTGCGTTTAAAGATTTAATTTTGTTCGACACATTTGTAATATTAACCCAACCTGAGATTTCTGTTTAATTTTGTCGCGCGGTGTGGCTGCTAATATCCACAATACGGATCCCTCTCGGGCGTAGATGACTAAATGATTACCTTTTACTTAAAACAGGAGTAGAAAACTGAACACCTTACTCGAGAACGCGATTCAGGAAGCGATGGCGGAACTCGACAAGAAGAGCCAGAACTCGGGCGAACAGGACGACAGCTTGGAGCCGATCGTGGACGAAGATGACGTCACGGATGCGCCTCGCCGAGCCAAGAAGGCGAAGAGTAGAGACAGGCATCACAAGAAAATTCCGGCGAAGATAGCACCCAGTCCGAACGCGTCGGGAGACGGCACCAGACTACGCAGCTCGCGTTGATGATCGGAACCCAGACATTCTCTGTTAGCGCCCTTCTCGTACATCGGGCGGTCTGAATATTCAACTTTTACCAGCAAGCTTATAAAATATCTTTTGTTGTCGGTGATATATTGTGTTAGTAACAAGTTGATCGTTCAGTGAGCCACTCATTCGGTATAGAAATGTGGTACAGAGTCCGCCTTATTCAGACGTTATGTAGATTTAAATATTATAAAACATAAATTATATTAAAACTCGAGATGTAACAGTTTGATACTGGAAACTCGGGATGACGTAACAGAAATCACACAAATGAAGTGGTTTATTTGCAAATCACTTTTCATCTCTCGAAAACATCACAACGACATATAATTTTACAATTTTTAATTTATAGACGTTAGTTAGAACAATGCTGTTGAGATTCATTATGTTAAAGACTTGTTTTATTTCCAGCTTGTATATTTAATATACCGTTCAGTGATTATATACCATTCCGTATTACCTATCGTTTAATTGGGATCACTGTATATAAGGTTCGTAAAGTTTGTGTTCGAAACGTGTCATCTTTGGATCAAAATTCCTTCTAGACATTAGATGTTCCTAAAAATATGCAAATTATTATATTTCCATTCTATTGACGAGATACGCAGTGATTTATCACAGTTTGATATTAAATTATAAATGTGCATTGTTTAGGTGTTGCAATCATGATTTAAAATCATTGTTGTTTCACATTTAATATGTATTAGAGTAAGTGAAGGTCATACTTAAAGTAGGTTTCTCTCGATATTAAAGAAATTATTGAAATTCCACACCTGTCATCGATGTATTGTACAATTTTAGTGAACTGTAAATTGATAAGAAATTATGCTATATATCTTGTAAATTTTATGTGTTTTGTTAGAAAATAATAAGTATAACATGATTTCTAGTCAAAATATTGAGCATATTAAAATGTAGATATTATAGATGAGATAATTGACAATAACACAGGCCTGGCGAGTGCCGGCGCGCGCCGCGTCGGCATTATATCGGTTGAGTAATGAATAAGTACAGTACATATTAGTTTCGACATTGTGCTACTTGTTTGCGTTAATAATTTTATACTTTTGTTAATACTTTAGAAATAGTAAAAATGATACAATTATTTAAATGGGAAATACGAAAAGATTTTTGATAAGAAACAGTCAGATTTTATCTATACATAAATAAATACCTATTGCTATGTTGTGTCGTAGAAAAATACAGCAGACCTGTTTATACATTTTGTATGCAATTTTAATAAACTAATCTTGAATTATTGTAGGCCTACATAATTATACAAAAATAGTTTTCATGTAATGAATGGCATTGGACGTTTGTGTTACATCGATAGTAGGACATCACAGCGACATTCACATGTTAGCACACGTTTAGAAATTAATCTCATCATCTCATTGTTTTCTGTTTTTATTTATATAAATTTAAGATATTTCTAAGTGTCGCTTAATTGATAAACAATTTGATTTGTGGTACAAGGGAGATTATTTTAAATCATTTCTAAAATGCTTTTTAATCACAATAATTTTTATATAAGAAAAGTTTAAAAAATCTAGGTAATGTTAACTAATAGGTCATGCCATGAGTACATTTTGATAGGTAATTTGTTATCAACAGTAATTGTTAGATTTATCAATGTGCAAAATTACTTTATGTGATCTTTGGATGTCCGATGAATATATCAAGAATTATCATAGCTTACTGTTTTATATACCTATCGTATTTTATCGTAATTTAGGGATTCCACTTAAATTTTTCCTAACTAATAAATGTGACTCCAAATATCGACATAGTATTTAAATGTTAAATGGATATTGTTTATTATATTATAGTCTGATAGCACTTCCCTGTGAGATGGTATTATGTACATAATCTTAATGTAGTTATGTATAGTATTTTATTTCAATGAAATTAATGTTTTATAGACTAATATACAACATAAGATTATTTATTTGTTTTGCTGTGTACATATTTTTTTCAATAAAATGTACCTGTTTTATTTAAATGTTTTCTTTATTTTTTGCACTTTATCAGCTTGCCTACAGTCAAGTGCGGTAGGTTAAACGAACGAACACATTGATGGATATCCAGTATTCGATTCTTGTCGAAAACACGCTTTCTTTTCTTTATTTGTCATGCATACAGCACGGCGCGTAGGAAACGGAGCTTGCAAACAATAAGTGATCTAGCGGCTAAACAAGTAACCACCGCGCCACCAACCGTCGCGAGTCTGTATTTAAAAATAGTACGTGCAACGCTAAGAGGCGCAGGCCAAATAAAGGGTAAGATAAAAAAAATATCTTTTTTTCTTAGCGTTTCACATTGTAACCTATCTGCTTTTCCTTCCCCTTTTTTTGCGAATGGGAAATCATCAAGTTAGTTGGGTGCGGGGGGGAGTGTCAGACTTGTACTGACTAAAACCCACCCATGTTTCTTCTGTCGCCCTTTATGTTTCGGGGCCGCGGTATCTCTTTCGAACAACCCGCAACCCTGGCAGGCCCCTCTGCTTTGCTGACATCTCTTTGAGGCGCGCCTGGTACACTAACGCGCCGTCGACACAGCCTGTCGTCAATAGACAGACAGACGGTGAGCTACCCATTGCTCATCGTCCGTAGGCCCGTTTTCCTTCACCTGTGATGTGAAATAACGAACCTATCTAAAAAAAAATACGTAAAAATGGAACCCTTTTAAATAAATTCGTCCTGTCCTTCCGTATTGTACCAGTCATTTTACTTTAAGACTTTTGGCACCACACAAGGTGTTACATATGCACGGACTTACAAAACCTTCAATCTACGAAAACATAGCGCGTTGTAAAAAGCAAAATTAATTGTGGTTTCATAGCGCTTACGTCAGTAAGCGCTATGAAACACAGAACGAGAGGTTTATTGTCAAATAAACCTCTCGTTCTGTTATTTCTTCGTAAGTGTGTTAAAAAGTCGTTTGATACAAGTTGGCATTTGTCACTGCAGTTCTCGGCTCCATAACACCCTTGCCCTATGGGTGGTGTACGATTTACACCTTGACCGCAATGATTAAGTTTCACCACTCGTACATAATTAATTGACGGCGGTTGTTAAAATCCCCAAAAAAGCTCCGGGCGTTGACAAGTAAGTAAAAATAATATGTAGAAAAATAAAGTCAATGCGTCAAGTATTGCATGAAATATATGTCTGACTATAACGCCATCTAGTGAGAAAAGGGCTGTAATCGTTTATATTTTCCTACCGTGGTGCTATCCTGTAGATACTGAATTGCCTCGTTGGTCTTGCCCCTAGTGGTTCCAATCATGACTGCTGAGCGTAGTAGCAGAAGCCTCGATTGAATTCTACTACTGCCAATGAGTGTAAGCACCCTGTTATTCAATCATTATAGTCTAGTCAACAAGTGCTTTTTTAGTCAAAACTTTTTAAAAGGCTCGGAAAAATATGGTTGAGGGCTCATTCGATTCGGGATCGAATCTAGAAAGTTTTTGAAAAAATTCAAGACCCGCTCGAAAAAATTGCAAAAGTTATTAACAAATTAGTAAACAAAAAAAAAGGGGTTTAGTTTTTTTAGTATATCTCGAAAACTATTTGATATATTTTGATTTTGAAAAAACATTCAAAAAGAGGAGGAAATTTCCTAAAAGAAACTCCCAACTTGCGAAATTGTAGGACCAATATTAAAAATTTTACTGGGAGCTGAAAATACGCCTGAAAACGGGTACTCAGGTTTCCGCAAGCCACGCCCCCTTCGAGCGCTTTAATGAAAAATATTATTTAAACATATTAAATGTTGATATTAAAATTTGAAAAAATTCAGACATGTACAGGACAAATTAAGGAATGAAATGCCGTAGAAAAAATATTTTTATCGCGATTTTATAAAATGTTATCCATAAATTAATTAACAATTTCTTCCGACTGGGCTATAAACATTGCAAGTTGCATAATTGTTAAACCAGAAATCTCAATTTTTTTTCCTCTCGTGGAGCTATTCTTCAAATATTAAAGAAAGGATTTCCGTTGAGTAAATTAAAAAATTGTTAATTTTCGATTTGTTATTAACAAATTACCTAGGCGGCAAATTAAATATTTAAATAAATGGTACAAGAATTTTTTTTTTTCCAATGTCGATGATCATTCGTTTTTCTATCAATAAAAGCTACCTAAAAATATTTTTTTATAAATTTTAATTCTTTTTGTTTATAAAATTGTTATAAACAAATAGATTATTTATAAGATAATTGAAATTTTTTTTTTGAAAATAGATTCCTCGTAAAAAATTATGAATTTTAAGATAAAAAACGATGAATTGAGATTTCTGGTTTAACAATTATGCAACTTGCAATGTCTATAGCCCCGTCGGAAGAAATTGTTAATTAATTTATGGATAACATTTTATAAAATCGCGATAAAAATATTTTTTCTACGGCATTTCATTCCTTAATTTGTCCTGTACATGTCTGAATTTTTTCAAATTTTAATATCAACATTTAATATGTTTAAATAATATTTTTCATTAAAGCGCTCGAAGGGGGCGTGGCTTGCGGAAACCCGAGTACCCGTTTTCAGGCGTACTTTCAGCTCCCTGTAATTTTTTTAATATTGGTCCTACAATTTCGCGAGTTGGGAGTTTTTTTTAGGAAATTTTCTCTTCTTTTTGAATCTTTTTTCAAAATCAAAATATATCAAATAGTTTTCGAGATATACCAAAAAAACTAAACCCCTCTTTTTTTGTTTACTAATTTGTTAATAACTTTTGCAATTTTTTCGAGCGGGTCTTGAATTTTTTCAAAAACTTTCTAGATTCGATCCCGAATCGAATGAGCCCTCAACCATATTTTTCCGAGCCTTTTAAAAAGTTTTGACTAAAAAAGCACTTGTAGACTATTAAGGGTAAACCATTAGACATCGGTTTATATGCACTATCAAAGTGACAAATATGCACACAAAGGGGCGATATATGCACAATCAAAACACTATATATATTATTTTAATATACGTTTAATTCAATAAAATATGTATTAAATTAATATCCGCTTTATTCATTTTTCATACTTATACAGGGTGTCCGGTGGCAATTTTCACATTTCAAAGGTTGATAATAAAATAAATACAAAAGTTTCCTGAATTATTTTTATTATTATTTACGGTACATTAATGTGAGTTTCATTTTTTAAAAATAACGTTTTCTAAATGTCGGCCTTCTTGACGCAAGCACTCTTACTAAGGCTATACTCTCGGCATAAGATAATCTTGCTTGGTAATCATTTTCATTGAGTTTTTGCGTTATTTGAATTTTATACGGATGGAACTTGAGCTTCTTTTTCATTATTTCGTGCAATGTTGATCTAGCGATCCCTAAAGCTGCCGAACGTGCTCTTAGTGACATCCGTGGATTTTGCAAAACTGAATCACTCACACGTCGAATGTTTTCTTCGGTCGATACAGATGCAACTGGACCTTGGTGACGTGTGTTTACAGCTGAGCCTGAAGCACGAAATCTTGCTACCCAATAACGAATTAAAGTTTTTGAAGGCACATCACTTATTCGTGGAAGATTAAAATGATTACGGAATTTTCGCTGCGCCGCAATTAGCGAAAAATTGCTTGTTAAGAATGCCTCGATCACGAAAGCACGCTCCTCTCCTGACCAACGCGGCATGGCGACTAAAAAACTCACGACGCTGACGAAGCTAACCCCCCACCTCGCGCCCCTCTAGCTATTCGCGTTCTTAAGTAACAAAACTTTCAAATGTGAAAATTGCCACCGGACACCCTGTACATACATTTTTAAACATTTCTTTAAAAAAAACCTAGAAAAACATTTAAAAATATGGTCTCCGCCGGTATCGGGAGCAGGGTCCAAGCTACTGGTGGTTAGGGTTCCAGAGACAGGAACCTCATTATAATGCGGGCCGTATCGAAGAGTACTG
This sequence comes from Ochropleura plecta, assembly GCA_905475445.1. NCBI lineage: Eukaryota > Metazoa > Arthropoda > Insecta > Lepidoptera > Noctuidae > Ochropleura > Ochropleura plecta. The sequence goes on along the minus strand of FR997731.1, from coordinate 8,941,786 downwards.
CCATCTGAATCAGGCCCTTAATCCAACCGCCTAAGGAGAGCTTCGAGAGATGGTCGTCGATGCTCTTGGCCATCAGGCCATTGGCCGTAACTACTATCGGCACAATGGCAGCCGAGCTCACATTCCACATATCGACAACCTTGTGTGCCAAGTCCAGATATTTTAGTTGCTTCCCTTTCTCAGGTTTTACGAGGCTCTCGTCATGTGTGATGGAAACGAATGCAAAGGTTTTGTAAGCGCTCCAACTTATTCGACCGGTCTTCGGTAGTAGCAACTAAGTAGCAGGCATCAGCGTAATCTATGATCGGCTGAATCAGAGTTTGAGCTAAGTTAATTTTGATTTTATAAGGCAAGAAGCTTTGTAAGGATTTTAGCGAGTGTAAAGAAAAGTGCACCTTACGACTAAACTTCACTTGTGCTCGCCAGGAAAGATTACTGTCAATTAAAACACCAAAGTCCTTAGCTCATAGCTGAGTCAGGCTATGCTAGCAGCCCAGAGATAATGGCGGCAAAGCTGACAGGTCAAGTACAGTGCGATAATATCTGTTGCCTATGATCAAGATTTCATTGCTACTAAGAGATATTAGGATATCGTCCATATACTAAGAAGAAAAATAATATTACTAGCTTTTGCCCGCGGCTTCGCTCGCGTTAAATTCAGGGTAACACAGTTCCCCTTGCGCCTTATTCATTTGTAATAGCAACGCTAAGTTTTCCCTTTTCTTCCCTCTTCCTCCCTCAGATCCCACTTTAAAAAAAATAGCCTATGTCCGTCTCCTGGTTCCCAACTATCTCTGTACCAAAATTCATCAAAATCGGTTTAGCCATTAAAGCGTGAAGAGGTAGGTAACAAACAAACAAACTCACTTTCGCTTTTATATTAATATTAGTAAGGATTAGAAGATAACTACCTTAGGAAGAATAACTACTTTAGGAACGACCTTCGATAAAAAAAATAATTTTGAAAATCGGTCCACAATCGACGGATATATTATGTAACATACATATCTATATATAATATGTACATCCGAATTGAGAACCTCCTCCTTTTTTTAAGTCGGTTAATAATTAAAAGTGACTACCTCCTGAAGCAATTGTCGTCGACGGCGCGCCGCTATCCTGTTCATTAACAACAGCCACGACCACTCAGACCAGAGTGCCCGACTAAAGAAGACACGTCCCCCGGGCAAGAGCGAGTCTTCGATGTCTTTCTAAATGCTTGACGCTCGTCTCATCAGATAGGCCATCTACTGCCATCTGCATAGTACGTAAGTAGGAAAGCTTCTGTTCTGATATCTATCTCAGATCTCGATATATTACAGTCTGTTTGTCTGATGGCACTGTCTTAAAAATAATAACAGCTGATAGAATGAAAACCGACCTTAATATAATTGGGAATAAGGCTAGGCAGATGATGAAAAGTACATAAACAGTACTGAAATATTTAGGCAAACCTATATCATAGTATAAAGAAGGGAAGTACGATAACTTCATACAAACGCGTAGCGCGCGGCTTGTATGTGTGCGCCGTAGTATCTATGCGTCGCCGCACGCACACTAAACAAAATCTCGGCTCCTTTCGCGCTGCGCCAGTCGGGGCTAACACTGCACGAGGTTCGCGCGTCACTGGCTTTTCGGCACCGCTAAACGAATAAAAAATGTCTGATAACCGCGGGAGAAAGTATTGCTGTGTGTTTGGGTGTCTTAATAATTCATCAATTCCAGAATTGTCTCAGTTCAAATTACCTATTGAACAGGAAAGGTAAGCTACTCACTTATTCTAGCATAATTCAATTTTTTACTTCATAATGAGATACCTACCTACCTACTGACTTCTTTTTGTTGTATTAGCATATTAGTTTTCTATCACACAGAGGAAGTAGAATAGAATAGAATATACTTTATTGCACACCAAAATCTACGAAACAAAACTGTTTTACAAAAAGATGTTAAATCTATGGTTACAATGGCGGTCTTATCGCTAAGAAGTACCGCGAGTTATCGCGAAGTAGGTAGGTAGGTAGGTCTACTTTCCCACTAGAATGTTTGTACTTTTGATCTGTCAACTGATTTACCGCTATTGCTTTGTTTACGTTTAGTTGTGCCGATTTCTCAGTATTGTAGGTATATTAACTAAGTACCTAACTACCCACAGTTATGAAATCGTAATTAAAAATAAGTTATTGACTAATTTTAAATTATATACAACATTATTTTTAGTATATGCGAAACCTGAATATAGTTTGTTCAGAATAAGTAACTGAATCGATTCCAATAGTTTTTACACCATGTTATATTTTGTCCCAAAAATATTAATAAAAGGTTACGAGTTGGACACTTAGTAGGCATACGAAATCATACGGCGCGCAACAAGGTCACGGCAGGTCAAAGCGACAGTACCTACGTGCGGCGTAGTTTGTGCCGCTCCGTGGCCGTGTTTTTGTACGGACAGCCAGGTTAAATAACAAGCTTATAACTTAAAAGCTTATAACTTAAAAGTGACAACCCTATGACAGTAGGCAATTATATCGCGAATTGGGCCGGAGATAACCTACTTCCCCTCTATTTACTTTGCCTATATCACATCACGCGCTCATACAATACAACGTCGCAGACGTGATATATTAGCACTGTAACAGTCGGATCACCGCAACACGCCACTATGCATACCCACATAATTTTCAGAAAGGATAATCCCATTTATTACCGCTATTTACTATTGTGAACGTTCATCCTTGCGAAGCGTTGCGAGTTCGTGCGTTGTACATACGGCACTTGATAATCAACGATATGTGTTTTTATTTTAGTAGGTTCCTCACTTTCCTACTCATTGTCAGCTACAAACTGATTATAAGTACCTAATTCTTTCAACAACAGTGGCAGTACATTCACGAGTTTTGGCGGTAATGGCCCAGAAGCTTAGCGACGGACTGCCAAGCCATACTTCGGCAGTTGGGTTTTTATTCAATATTTCCACCCCTACCGTAAGTATTCGATAAAATATTAAAAAAATGCAATAAATTGGCAGTCAACACGAAGGTAAATATGTCAATTATCCTTGAACAATAAAAAAACATTAAATAAACACAAAAATGAAAATAGTAAATTTTGATTCAAGTGAGGAAACTTTGTCTTTACATCTGAAGCGGATTTAACGCATGAGCCGCCAGACGAGAGCTTTATAAAGCCGAGAACAACAGTGACAAGTTCTTACGTGAATTAAACGACGTTTTTGAATACACTACACTACGAGGAAATTAAATAACAGAACAAGTATTTCTGTCAATAATCAATATTAAACTATAATTTAATTTGATTTTTCCCTGCGCTTTGTCTTCCTAAACTGAAGGAGAAACAAACGCACGACACCGCTAAACAGCCTAATATTAAAAAAAAGAAATTCAAATACTTTTGAATTTAGAACTCAAATAAATGTCAAAATAACAGAAAAAATCAAAGCCCTTGCGGTAAATGAGAAAAAAAGGTGTGTGCATAATGCATTGCATATAATTCTAATCGTAGTACCTACTACGATTAGAATTATATGCACTGCCCCCTAAAACTTGGATTTATTTTCGTTGGATCCCAGTTTTTGATCCCATTTTTTAGGTATTACAGATGGGTCCCATTTGATATTACCATAGTATAAAGAGGGGAAGTAGGTTATCTCCGGCCCAATCCGCGATATAATTGCCTACTGTCATAGGGTTGTCACTTTTAGCTAAATTTTAATTCAGTACCTATAAATTGGCAAGGGTCGGGAAGTTGTATTTTTTACTTTTATTGTCTGGGTACACGGTTTGTCAGGCCTCACTAATTTTCACTATCACAAATTCATTAGTTTAAAGCCCAGCCCTGTCAAAGATAACACATCTCTTATCCTCACTAATATTATAAAAGCGAAAGTGAGTTTGTTTGTTTGTTTGTTACCACTTCACGCTTTAATGGCTAAACCGATTTTGATGAATTTTGGTACAAAGATAGTTGGGAACCAGGAGACGGACATAGGCTAATTTTTATTAAAATAAAGTGGGATATGAGAGAGAACGAGGGAAGAAAAGGGAAAACTTAGCGTTGCTATTACAAATCCATCAGGCGCAAGAGCAAAACTGCAGGTCTGCTTGGTGTGTTATACCAAGGACGGGCCTGTTGGTCTAGTGGTTAGTGGCCCTGACTGCTAAGCCGGAGGTCGTGGGTTCGATTCCCACCCAGGACAAGCTTTGTGTGATGAGCATGATTGTTTGTTCTGTGTCTGGGTGTGATTTATCTATAATATGTATGTATTTATAAATTATATAAGTATGCATATCAGTTGTCTGGTTACCATAACACAAGCTCTGCTTAGCTTGGGATCAGATAGCCGTGTGTGAGTTGTCCCAAGATATTTATATTTATACCGAGTTTAACGCGAGCGAAGCCGCGGGCGAAAGCTAGTTAGTCAATAAAATTCAACAATGGTTTTCCTATCAATATAGAAATGTATTCAAGATACAGAGCAGCATTGTGGTCTATAAAAAGCAGCCTATAGCAAAAATAACAAAATCGAAGTAAGTATAAATAAAATTAGGTACGTTTCATTTTTAAGGTTACCACCCCAATGAGTAAAACCCCTATTACTAAGTCTTCGCTGTCCGTCCGTCCATAGGTAATGGTACGGATCTAACTAATAGGGATGTATTATATAACTTCATAAATCCTATGTTTTATTATATTTGATGTAATTAGATCTTATTGTACCTATGTTCACAAATAAAGGATTTGAATTGAGTTTGTAAGGAACCCGTCAACTCAACGTACTCTGTGCTCACGCGTCTGCCCGTGTTCGGGTCGCGCACTCGAGCGATGAGCGACTTGTTCCCTCACCCCGCCCGCGCGGGCCAGCCTAGTCACGGCGACACGAAATTCATTTTGTTGCGCGTTATTTTGATTTTGCTATATCTCCTAAAGTATTTATTTAATCTGCATGATGTAAAGGGAAAAAATAATCTTCATGAAATGTTCATGCCAACCAACCTATTTAAAATGATAAGGATTAATACTGTATTTGTGTAAATAGCTTTCCAAGTTAGCGCTTTATAATTGCCCATTTGTTAAAGTATTAAAATGGATATAGTATGTTATCCTTAATATATAGACATATGTCACCGCTGACTTTTCTGTAGACCTATATAAGATACATAATTACACCATACATTATTTGGTTATATCTTAAAGGGTTTAGGCAGCGTTTTCGTTGAAAGCTCCCAGACAGCATACTTTTTGACAAATTATATACTAAAACCTTCCTTAAGAATCACTCTATCTATTAAAAAGAAACCGCATCAAAATCCGTCGCGTAGTTTTAAAGATCTAAGCATACATAGGGACAAACAGACGGCGGTATAGGTAGTACCTATGTAGTGATAAAAAAAGATAAAATAAACCGAGCGAAGTTCAATAGGTAATCTGAACAGAGACAATTCTGGAATTGATGAATTATTAAGACACCCAAACACACAGGAATACTTTCTCCCGCGATTATCAGACATTTTTGATTCATTTAGCGGTGCCGAAAAGCCGTGACGCACGAACCTCGTGCAGTGTTAGCCCCGACTGGCGCACCTCGAAATGAGTCGAGATCTTGTTTAGTGTGCGTGCGGCGACGCATAGATACTACGGCGCACACATACAAGCCGCGCGCGGTGCGTTTGTATGAAGATAACCTACTTCCCCTCTTTATACTTTGATATTACCATTGAATCCCATTTTATGACAACATGTGTACATTTCAGAAGAAAAGTGATTTACTTTTATTAAATATTTCAAAAACACCGTGTGTGTATTTTGGATTTTTTAGGATTGTTGCCACTGGGGAATAAATGAGACAAATGATGTACTCCAAATAGTACTAGACTGGCATGAGTTAAAAATGATCAGGTTTATTTGTGATGTTTATAAATAAATAAATATGAACGCCTTCAAAACAAGCGCCTCTTAGCTCAAAAAAAATACTGCCGTCATAATTTTTCCAAATTTTTTTTTATATACTTAATGTGGCCGTTTCTGGCACACAGGTCACAGTTTTAACCTAACCTTTTTTTTGTAAATAAGTAATTATCCTAATCTAAATAGTTCAGTTCCGGGTAAACAACTAAAAACAATCTCTTTTTTCTATAAATGCAAGTCGTTTGTGTAGGAGGTCACAGTTTTAACCTAACCAAACAAAATGAAATTTTGTCCAAATCTTTTCGGAAAAACGGCAGGCACCCGTTATTCTAACATAACCTATCCACATACCCAAATTTCATCCAAATCAGTCTAGAAGTTTGAGCGTGTTGGAATAACAAACATAAGTACATACAAAATTTCGCCTTAAAATATTATTGTGATTTTGTTGTTGGATGTACCCGCATTCAGATGTTTTTAAACATCTGTAGGCCTACCATCAACTTTTAGTTAACCATTCACTTCCGATGTAATCCAGTATAAATGTACCTAAACTAAATCGCGCAGATTCGTACCATGAAGTGCCTTTAGCTGACAGGAGTTTGAATCTCTCACGGACTGAATGAAAGATCGAAATTTGTCTGTGGTCCGCGGTGTGAGAAAGAGATGACGCTATACAGGCGTTGCATAAGTCTGTCTCTTTTACTCGCACCATATGCGTTGCGTTTCGAAACTTAATCTGTATAAAAATTACAACAAAAACATTTTCAAATTACGTTTTCTAGCTTCAAATTATATACCAATACGCCATATAAATTTAGTACTCATTAAATAATAGTAGTTTATATCATTATTTAATTAAGAAATATAAAAGGTTTGCTTAGTGTTGTTGTTAAAATAAATTGATTAAGACGAGTTAGGAACGCACCTCCACTTTTGTCAGTTTTGAAAGAACAATGGCCAAATTTCTATAGAAGCTGGATTTGACTTTTTTTTTCATGTCCTCAGATAAACCATTTTTTCATGTCGATGTCCACAGACTAAGTAACCTGTCGATGACAAATTAATGACGTTCTGTTATACGTAGTTGAACAAAACGTTGATCTTACTTAATTATTTTTATGACAAGAATCCGTAATATAAATCAGTATATTAGTTGATTTAATGCCTGCACACTAATTGTATTCAATTGCAGTCAACAACTATTCTACTAACTAAAATAAATAGATAACTTTTTTTTGTGGCTACTTAAAAAGATGTTTCTTGTGTATGTTGGGACGCCATCATTTCGTAGTCTGGTACGAAATGACCATCCTTCTTTTAATTGTTGTGAGTTCTTTACTTAATTTTATTAGTATTACCTATTTGAAGTTATATTAATAAGTAATACGAATAATGGCTGAAATACCTTAAATTACGTATATTATCACAATTTTTATAAAGTTATTAACAAAACGACTCATTTCACCCCAAGAAATAGCAGTCAACTTGATTTGGCGTTGCCTAAACTGGATCGTATTAAGGATATTGTGGTATGAAATAGCAAAACAGTTTATTTTAGGTCATCAATTGAATCGCAATAACAGTTGATGGTAAGCCTCCTGGGATCCAACGGAAATAGTTTTTGGGATTCAGTGGCAATAAAACGTATTTTGTTAGTATTTTTCAAATTTGGGATTCAACGGAAATATATAATAATGTTTTGTGGGATCCAACGCCAAAAATATTAAAGTGGGATCAAAAACTGGGATCCAACGAAAATAAGCGAAAACTTGCTCTTATTGTAGGTACAATAAGAGCAAGTGTTTTGAAAAAAAATTATCCACGCGAATAATCTTATTCAAAACCAAATCGATATGAAAACTGAACGATAACAAACACAATTAAATAAACTTAATTAAAAATATCAAATTGAGCAGCTATGTTCAGAAAACCAAATCCGGTTAGTAAGTTTGTACATTTTCTTGGCCATTAGGTACTCGTGAACTGGTTGCGCTATGGGCCGTGCAGTTATAGCTTCCACGACTTATTGACACATCCAAACTTTGGAGAGCTTGTGCAGTGTGCACTTGCTATCTTTCCTAAGACGTTCTTGGTAAAATTAGGTTTCCTTTCGATATTATGCCTTCATGTGTTATTTGAAATTATTTGTTTGTGGATATCGATATTGCCTACTAGGCATCATTTTCGAAGTCTTAAATCTCTGTTATATATTATATAGCAACGCAGCGTTGTTGTGCACTTGGTTTTTGTTTTTTTCAGCTTAGGTCCATACCTAATTTAATTTAATTCCCTATGGAATGTAAAAATGTATGTATTTTGGGTAAGTATCGTTAAGCCACTGATTAAATCCCAGAAATCACACCATAGTCTCATGATGCGTTTGTGATAGTGATCTAAGCTATGAAAGTTTATACCGAGTAGGTAAATCTTTTTAAGGGAAACAGATGCCAAGCATGAATACATAACAAATATTTCAACGTTTATATAAACTCCACGGCACGAAAAGTTGCATAAGTCCGCATGCTGCATATTTGTATTTTGCACATCACGTTGGGCTCTCCTATTCAATGCTAGCCGAATTCACATAAACAAACAAGTCAAACAACATTCTATGAGCGGCTAAGCGAGCTAGTAAACTTGCCGCCTGCAATATGTTCGGATTACAAAATAATATTGCGAATCTTTGCTTGCAAACTACAGATTTTTGGATGATATGCTGTGTGAATGAATGGATAGTTTTTTTTTATCTATGTTTCATAGTTTTTAATTTATACGAAAGGAATCTGAAAGGTCGGAAATGAATGAAAAATATCAAAGTCTCCTTTAAATCCATGCATCACCTACGAATGGATTTCCAAGTAGGTACTTACCTAATAATGGTTAATTTTCCCCTAAATTATTGAACAAAACTGTTGTCTAAAAACTTTGACCCTCGACTGACTTACATGGAAAAACACTCGCAAGGTTGAAGAAAATCCTTAGCTCGTTTTCCAAACTTAGTCATGCGGGTTCAAGTTAACACGAAGCACAATACCGTGTCAATCACTCACTGTGGTGCTGGGAACTAGATAGAGGGAGCAGAGAGTATCCCGTTGTGCCTTCAGGAAATGTAGTTCACGCCCCGTCTCATAGATGACGCTATCTTAAGTTGCTCTGCTATGGTGTAGAGATATAGCAAGATAAAACATTTAAAATGAAAATTTGATATTATTTTGTTTTATTATTAACACTGCCATGCTCAAGGTGGTTTTTCCTATTTTTAGGCTTTCTCAAAATGACAATCAATCAATAGTAGGTCACACGTTTTTCTAACAAAAAAATCTTACAGGTTAAATACACTTAAATAAGTTAAGCCATAAGCAATAAAGAAGAACCTAGATAAAACATTAGAGCTACAAAACACTGACTGCCTCGTTGGTTGAGTGGTCGCAATCGCGACTGCTGAGCAGGTCCTAAGTTCGATTCCCGTGTCAGGCTAAATATTATTGAGTTTTTTCAATACCAGCCACGGAGCCAGGACTAGTGCCCAGTTGATGGCAATAGGCTCGCCCCCTATTACATGGGAATTAAACATAACTTTCGAAATATAGGTACTTATAATTAATAACGTAAGTACACCTCTGCCTAACCTTTAAGAGATTAACGCCGTGATGTCATATCATGCTCCCTAAAAACCATTTATGTTTTCTGTTAAGATGTAAAATTTTATATATTTCAATATTACGACATGTCTGCTCCTGAAAAATTCTATTTCCGCCTAGAGGATTAACAGGTGACGTTGTGTATCTCCCAGAAATATTACAGAATTGCTTATTTTGCAGTAGATAAATACGATGAGTACCGAAATATTAATTTATTTATAGAATATCGCAATGACTTTGTAAATATATAGAGCAGATTTATAAGAAGCCATGTGGCCGCGGAAATGCAGCAGATGGGAAGATAATTCTACAGATTATAAATCTAATTCGTATAAGAGCAAACAGGTGCCCAATCTTATCGCCGTCAGAGATCTGTAATAACTTAATGGGTTTTAAAAGAAAAGGGGCCCGTAGTTATAGACCAAACATCAGAGTACCTAGTCATAGACAAAATTTTATAAGGGAATCACAAAATAGATATCAAAGTCTGTAAGCACCATTTATATAGTAGAATAATATGTAGGCCTATTAGTTACATATTCGATCCAAACAAACCTTTTTCCCTTCCTAAAATAAAGACTAAGTAACTGACCTAAGCTATTTATTAACAATTTAGATTTACAATATAGATGTATCCCTATATATCTCTTTACATTTCCTTTCGCATAGGCTCTGCCGAGAACAGAAAATCGGATCGCCATTAATCTAGGGAAGGCCCGCGCGGCCGCACCGATCGTAAATGAATGGTCATTGAAATGAAGACGTATGGACCAAACATATCACTCGGACATTTTATTTCATTTGCCATCTGCTGCCTGTCCGAGATCCCTACAAAAGACGTTTGTTTGCTTTAACTTAAAACTACTTTTCCAGCTTTCCGTGAGGCTAATTCTAAACTTTCTACCTTCAAACATTTTTCTTTTTAGTAATTGCACGGAATGGTCGGGGAGTTGCTAGCTGCTGCAAATGTGGAGTGCCGAGTTTAAAGTGTTGGCATGAAGTTAAATTGATCTCAGAGGAGATTGGTAGTTTCCGTAATTTGTAAATTGCTCTTGTTTATTGTATTTTATAAATTCATCCCACGTCATTTGAAATCTTTTTCAGGTATCTAATAGGTATATGTAATAAAAACGTGTTAAAAGGTTTTCAAAAACAAGAACTGACACGTAGGTAATTCTCTGGAGGCTTGAACTTTGCTAAGAACTATCTAGAATTTATAGAATCACAGTAAAACGCACGTACCTGAGTGACGCCTTCGAAAACCTGGAATAACTTCTAAATTTGTCACGTTTGTTCTCTAGCCGTACCTAACTTGGCACGATTGGGAATACACTTGCCTTTATCACGTGGAAACACAATACCAATTGAGGGCCATTAGTGTTCAGGTAGATACGTGTTTACCTACATGTCTGAAAATATTATATACTTAGTTATAGTTTATATCTTTCAATCTATACAAATATATTAAATTGATGTGTCTGTTTGTAATTTCGAATACCTAACAGTTTATTTACTGAATACACATGAAAGTAAAATGAATTTTTCAAGTAAGCGTTAATGGCCAATTTCAAAACTACGAGGAATAGTGCAAAATACTCAATGCCCGATTTTAATAGAAACTAAAACTGCATCATAGGATTTTTGAAAAATCTAAAAGGAAAAACACTCCGTATTTTATACTATTCGATAGTAGATCACTAGTTAGGAAGAAATTCAGGGAATTAATGACATTAGGCAAACTAAAGAGTTTAAAGCTATGCCGTCCTTTATTTAACTTAAAATAAGACTTTGTTGCAGTAAGTGGCGGTATCACGAAGTACCTAAACATACAGGGCAGTATACTCAAGACTAAATATGAGCAAGCTTGGCAGCATTATAAAATAGCACTTTAGAAAATCTAATTCTGTTCTGGGGCCATGAAATAAATATAAGGTAGTGTTCATAGAGCCCACATCTAAGTAGTGAATAACTAGGTGCAAATAGCAACATAGTACATATATGGTTTTTAGACAACTATATCCATGATGTACCTTTATGTAGGTTACTTGGAATTAATAGTATAGAGTTTCTAACATAAAATGTTTTTCTTGACATCTATCGAACAAAAATTTAACAATAAGCGGCCCACAACATAACATTTAACAAATACTTCTTTTTTGTTGTAAGAACTACCCTTTTTTGCATGGGATATCGTCAAATAACTTCTCCCTCTCTGGGCGGAGCAGAAGGGAGTATCAGACTTGGGTTAACCAAAACCCATCCATGTTCCTTCTTTTTTCCTTTGTGTTTTTTTTTTCGGTTGGTTCGAAAGCGAAACTGTAGTCCCATACAGTTTCTCTTTCGAACCAACCGGCAGCCCCGGTAGGCTGTAGCCCTGACGGGCCTCTCAGATTTGCTGATATCTTTTCGAGGCGCAAGTGGGACACAAACGCGCCATCGACTTTGCCTGTCGTCACCAGACGAAAGGATAGTGGGTTACACATTGCTCACCGTCCACAGACCCGCGTCTGCGGTGGCCGCAGATAACGTTTCGAGGATTTCCCTCTTAGAAGTCCAGCCACCACCTTCTAAGCATGACTGAACCATGGAATGATCCAGTGCTGAACGCCTGGCTGGAGAGATCAACGCCACCGATCAACAAAACATTTAATAAAAAAAGAATTCAATCTGACTCGTTTGTGTAGTCGTCGATAGCGCGACTCCTCAGCATGGGGTCCTGTTCGGCTCCCGGTTTGGACAAATTGCTACCGGGCTTGTCCATCCGGAATGTCTCAATGGCAGCTATGTAGTACATATTATATTGTGCATGTAGTTTGGATTTGTAAACCATATTACATGACCTTTTAAAAACATAACGCGCGAATTGTGGATGTACTATTAGCTACATCTCTGCCTTATCCTTGAAGGATCACAGGCTTAATGTTATGTTATGTTACTATTTTAATATAACTAGTCATAACATTAATAACAACAACTGGAAGTAAGATTTCAATAAACCATATATGCGTTGCTTCAGCGAATACAGCTTCGAATGCTCCGTAAATCGGTTTTCTGTTCCGTAATGTGGCTGATTCAGCAGCTGTAGCACGTCGTGACCTAATTACGCAAATTGGTGGTTGATGCTCACATAGTGATTAGTTCCTCAAGCGCCAATCGGCAAATCCTACTACTAGGTAGGTAATCCTGCTGATTAAGCTTTATCTAAGTGTAATTATGAGTTACAAGTGCTGGCTGTAATAGCATTATAAGCTTTTAATGTTCCCAGAGCTGGGACGGGCTTCCTCATTGACAGAGGGCCTATTGTAGTGGATGTAACAGTCACATCTTCTACCCAGGTATGGTCTGGATAAAAAAAGATATCTCCATGATGTTAAGCACAAGTGGCTTTCTGCTTTGTGAAGGGTATGTTACAGCCATTATAATCCAATCCAGTCTCTTTATTGGAACGAAGTTCCTTATCGCGCGTTGCGAAAGGGGGCTAGACGGAAAAAATTAAGACCAAAAGTTGTAACGACACTTTTTGCTATAGTTGTAGGCCATGCGGCGTGCGCGTGTTTCTCTGTCTGTCTGTCTCTCTCTCTCTTTCTCTCTCTCATAGAAAGCAAGCCAGTTATTTTCGTTTCGTCTTTCTATATCGCATTGAACAGTGCGGTGTCGCGACGATTATTTTTGTTGAGTGTATACAGGCTTTTTGTACATAATAAATAATAACTTCGTTCCACCCAGGTGTCCCTTGACACCTCCCAAGTTTTTATGAACGTCTTGGGTATTTGGCTTTACGAAGCTTGTGGCTAATTAATAATAGCCGCTGGCGTCGATCTTTAAGTTAAGCCTCGCTTGCCTAGGTTGGTCTGTGGATGAGTTCCACCGCGCCTCGAAAAGCACGTTATGCCGTTGATCTCGGCTGCCATTTTTGTAGATATTTGATAGTCGTTACAGATAGTCAGTGTCCCGAAGGTCTGACAACCTGTCTTACCAAAAGGTATCGTATTACCTAGTACTAACTGGGATGTGGAGGCCAGATCGGCAGTCGCTCCATGTATAATACTGATATTCAGCTACATCCGGTTTGACTGAAAGCCAACCAAAACATAGTTGAGTAGTAGTCTTGAGTATTTGGCGGTTGATTCTGCACATTTTTTTCTAGTAACACTACTTAGTGTATTTCTGTATTTTTTAGTTCTAGGACATCGAGGATTTCTTCACGATTTTCTCTTCCGTTTTGAAAGCAGTGGTGATGAAATAATTGACACAAAATTAAGTGCCAACCTAAGTTCGAACCCGCTTGTAAGTTGCGATCGTTGCCAGCCAAAGCCGTTATCAAAATCTATTTTTATGATCACACAGCCTGGCTATTATTGCAGGATTTATGAATTTTACGAGAGCCATCTTGGTTACGCAACCCAATTACATTCGTCATTATAAAGGGTCCGAAGGTTGTTATTGCAGGCAGTTGTGTGACTTTTGCTCCCTTAATTGCTCATAACGACAGCTGTCATGGATATAACAACCGGGGATGGTGACTGAATGATCTATTTGAGGGACTTTAAGACCAGGATGGTTAAATAGGGTCACCGAATCATTGTAAATCTATCAGCTTCGCATAGAACAAAGCTTTTTTATACTAAACTAGCTGTGCGCAGCGGTTTCACTCGCTGCTCAGCTCCTTTTCTGGAGAGGGGTTTGAAAGATAGATAGTAACCGATTCTCAGACTTACTGAATATGAACAAAAAAAACATAATAATCGGTCGAGCAGTTTCGGAGGAGTATGGGAACGAACATTGTGACACGAGAATTTTTTATATTAGATAGGCTTACGGCCTAGAAGAAACAGATTTAATAGAACTTTTTAAGCGATCCAGAGTATAATGATGAGAGAACAGAGAAGTCGACAGTGATTTCCATAGACTGGCGGTTCGCACAAAAAATAAATGTATACTTAATAGTACGCCCCCATTTTCCCAGTTGTTGACGACACGGCTGAGCGATCGACTGCTGCACTGCGTGTCGCGGGTTCGATCCCACACTCGGAACTAATCTTTGTATGGCCTACAGATAGTTGTTTCGGGTCTGGCTGTTTGTGTATGTGAGTTTAAATGTTTGTAAGCGCACCTACGATGCAGGAGAAATACTAGTGCGGGGCAACAAAAAAAAATACCGATTTCACAGAGTGGTTGTATTAAATGTCTCACAATCAATTGGATGACGTGCTGTTCTCCTTGCTAGGCTATAAAATGCCTGTATTAAGTAGTAACAGTGCCGATCTCTTCTAGTAAAATGGAACCCAATACTTCATGCTCAGCAGTAGCGCTTGAGACCACTAGACCAAAAAGGCAGTTCAATACATCATTAAATCCTTTATCGAACACTAAATAACACTTCGTAACAATTAATACTATTGCTGAGCCATTGTGATAATGTATGTGGCTATCTCAGTCGTGTCATGTCACGTTATCCAGCGTGTTAGTCGAGTAAAGCATGGAGCCATAGACTGCACGATAAATGGTTCTGATGCTGATCGAACGACCGCTTATACAACAACAGTTGACTCTAAAATACGGGCCGGAGTAGCCGAATCGACGATCAATAGTACCTATTGGTCTTTACTACTGCTAACCCACATATATCACTTTTGTGCTGCACTATCATTTAGAATTATTGATCGCTACGTACTGGGTTCATGTGTATTTGGTTTGGATTTACCAATATGCTGAAAATATGTTGTAATTTTGTTTATATACAATTTGAAGAATGTAAAGTTTCATGACTGCCGCGGCTAATGTTTACGGAGTACCTATGCTACGTCATAGGCATTATGCTATGCGTGCTACGTAATAAACAGATTCTACGCCAGCTACGCCGTAAGCGTATGCTACACGTGCTACGTCGTAGGCATTTGTTACGCGTTCAACATGTAGGCATAATTGATATGCTTGTTACGTCGCAGGCATATGCGACGTATGCGCATACGCAATGTTACAAATAGAAAGTAGCGTTATCAAAAGCTATTAAATTACTCCTTCGACTAGTAAACTTTATTATAATGTATAACATAATTATATTCTTTACTTATTAAATTAATTACTATTCACAAACTATAAATACTTAGATACAAACTAATAATAAAAATATGTAGAAGTAAAAACTGGAAAATTACAGGGTGTCAAAAAATTCGTCCGCATCGCAGTCAAAAGGAAAAGTGCCCAGAAGGCTGGCAGCATTACATGGCAATGCTAATTTTTTGCGCAAAAAACAGGCCAGCGCTCTGGTCACGAGAATAGTCGACCAACCGCTTGGCGATTTCTCGAAATACTGCGTGGGCACTCGGACCTCATGGCCCTAGTGTTTCAACCCCAAACCGCTCAAAAACATAACTACCAATCAAATTGTGATATTTGCGCCGTTTGAGGTTTTCAGCACCTGCAGCAGCAGCCTCTGAGCAGCCCATAGTGCTAGGAAGATGGGATAGTGCAAGGGTGTCGACACAAGTTGCATCCCACACCAAAGATCTACCCAACTTCCATGGCATTATGCTCATACCATCTGGTCTCTTTCCATCGACGCCTACCAAGCCAGTGGGTTCTAGTAAACTAGTTCACTGTGTGTGTTAGCAACAATAGCAACACTAAATTAACGTAACAATATTACTTATATTGAGAGAAAACTTACGAACTTATGACTCATATATCAGTCTTCATAACGGCGTTGTCGTTAAAGTCACGGTATGACATACAGCGAGACATCTTACGAGTTACGAAGGATGTCATTCAAGCATAAAGACGTACATTATAAGTAAATAGGCACATTCGTCGCGGAGATGTGTCGTTCTTCCTGGGGTGGGATGTTATATCAGCTGACATTAGTTTGGCCCCTAATGTGGTGTAGCGCTGGTAGTGCGTTGGCAAGCGCACCGCTGTCGATGTCGCCGACCGAGATTTATCTTCGAAACCCGCCCCCGTCGCGGGGACCCCGGACCATTCGACTTCATTTCAACACAGACGATAGGGTTTCATTTTTCTTTTTCCTCCACTAACTGTTATAGACAGATACATTCAACGTTATCGTTGAATACCATAATAGTTAAGAAACAAAACGAATTAAACAAACGCTTTCAATTTAGAAATGAAATTCGTAATGTTTTCCGATATTGCTGCAAAGCGGCGAGCGCCCGAGCCGTTGCAAAATTAATGCGACCAGAGGGAAATATTTCACGATAGCATCTCTTTCAAACTACAAGTTTTTCGCTCTCAGGTAATTTTTATTTGAAGAACAGAAAAAGTCGTGAGAGCGGAAGATTTTATAGTTGTCTGTGCAAGCAGCTAGTCTTGTATAACGTCATGAAAAAGTCGTAAATGTTGCGTACTGGCGTGTACGAGTGAAATTTTCTCCTTGAGCAGGCGCGCGATCTACGGAACATGCAAAATTTTATGAGGCCTGCCTCCGCCCCCGGTACTATCCTCTTACCGACGGTTTCTATTTTATGACTTCAACTGTTAAAGTTATGGCTACGTGAGGTGAGAATCGAATTTCAGCAAATGTCGTATTGGATACGTCAATCTATCCGGTATCTAACTCGCATGCATGTAAATGGAAAACGTTTTATGTAACTTATGCGTGGTAACTTCTGAGTAGATAGTAGTTTTAAGGTATGTACATAGATGATCATTGCTGAAGAGGAAACAAGAGCTAAGATTAGGAAGTGATCTATTCTACAAACAATTGTCGTCTAGCTGGATGAACGAACAGATAACAAGTGCAGTTTCAACAACATTGCACTCTCCAGGAAACAAAACACTGATCATTGTATTCAATTAACGCTGCAACATATAGTATTTACAACGAAATTGGAAAATACAGTGGAATGAAAATTGACTATGAAAGTCGAAATCTGCTTACCGCTACATAATTATCATTGAAGTGGAAGTTCTATTTGCATTTTCGTTTTTATAATAAAAAGCTCGGTACGCGAACGCAGTGAATCGAAGAAACATTGAAACTGGAGTCCAACCTTGTTTGGTTTTGTTGACGTGATAACGTCTATAAAATCGTTTTAGTCGGGTGACATGTTCAGAAACTTGTAAACCTCACGAGCGACATTTCATAAAGATGGTAGCGCCATCTGTTACTTGGCTCGAAAAAAAAACTTTAAATTAGTACTTAATTTCATTTTAGATGTCACTACTGGTGATAACTTATATCACCAATAAGACGTTATCACGTAAACATCTCGATCGTAAACCTACTTTACAAACAACCAATTTTTTTTATTTGTTTAAAGGTAGCATTTTAATTATCTTCAATAAAAATAAGAAAGCAAGAACCTGGTCTCTTTGAGCAAACGTTATCCATAACAGATGATTTTAGTCTTAGATTATATTATAAGTACGTAAAATAAATATGATTTTATTTTTAAATAAAAGCGTATTTCTTTTTGTTTTAAGTATACTTGACCTACGTCGAGATCAAGTGTGTCGAGATCAACTTCCTAAAACAGATGTACCTAATTTCTTTCACTAATCGACATAGCGTGAATTGGCATTATAGGGCATTACATTTTCTGGGTATTTTTTAAACATCTTAACATGCGTTTTTATGCATATAAGTCTAAAATTGCCGAAGACTGTGAAGTTAGCGGCGCGAGCACTTACGAAGCAATGTTTTACTGGTTGAAACGGGTTTCGGCAAACACCCTAAATAAGATAAGTAGGCAACTGCGTTTAGGGAAGTATCTACAAGTTATTTACACATTTAACCTTTTTCTTGGTTACCGAAGATTTTTTAGAAGCGTGAGCAAAGTTTTGAGATCATCCATAAATCGTTTGTATAATACTTTATTTAACAACATAAAATCACGCTTGCAATCCGCGAAGGGTCAGGTAGCGGTGTACCTAATCGTAAACCTACATTTCGCCAGTCGTGTTTAAGTCCCATGTAGGTAATAGGGGGAGAGCCTTTTGCTATGAATCGGGCAGAGATATGGTCTCCGTGGCTGCTTCTGAGAAATTCCCGATGGAAAAACACAGTAACAATGTTCGACTTCAAAAAGGTCAAACTTTCATTAAAATTAGGTAATAGAAACGAAATAGCCTGCTATAATCTGTCTGGTGGGAAGCTGCGGGCTCAATCGATAGTTGCGGTTTGGAAATGCTTAGGTTTGCTCACCGTGAACAACAAAATGAATTCTATCCTAAAGTAAGACTGTGAATTCAATAACAACATTCAAAATCATCTGTCTTCTCTAAAATCTTATCTACAATCGTATTTTTTTTTGGTCTAAAGGTGCATTTAGTCTCAAACCAACCCTGCCACCGCGGAAGACGCCCTAGGCGTCGGGCGCCGCGCCACGTGACGACTCCCGGCCACCGTAGATGCGGGCCTCCGTCCGTCCGTCTATTGACAACAGGCCGTGTCGATGGCGCGTTGTTCCACGCGTGCCTCAAAGAGATGTCAGCAAAGCAGAGGGGCCTGCCAGGGTCAACACCTGCCGGGCTTGCGGGTTGTTCGAAAGAGATACCGCGGCCCCGGAACATAAAGGGCAATGGAAGGAACATGTCTGACACTCGCCCCAGCTCCGCCAAGAGCGGGGGAAGTTATTTGATGATTTCCCACCCCAAAAAAAAGGTGTATTTAGCTGCAACCTGGCTGGATGCTAACTTCAACATAGTTGGAAAAGGCTGAGCAGATGATGGTAAAATAACTATTCAAAATTCCAACCTTAACATACCGAGTTTCTTTAAACTCATTCTTATTAATCTTGTCAAAAATAAAGCCTCACGTCAAAACTTCGCTAACAAAATTCGATGACTGTCCATAAAAGTTAAAGTTTCCATCCTATCTAATTTTGTAGGCTATCTAGCGTTCACCGCTTCACTCAGAATATTTAATTTTAAACGAAACTAGGTTAACAATCACGTCCGAAGTCTGAGCTAATCCAGCTGATCAGACTATTACCGCCACGTAACGGCCATGGAACGACGGCCAAGTTGAAAATAAGTAATAACTTAATCAATTCACATTTGTAATTAGTTTTAAATAAGTACGTTTATTGTTGTTATTAAAATATTTATTGTACCTACTAATAGGGGGTCTAAAATGGCCGCTTTAGCAGAATCATAATCCTTACTAATATTATAAAAGCGAAAGTGAGTTTGTTTGTTTGTTACGTCTTCAAGCCTAAATGGTCAAACCGAGATAGTTGGGACCCTGGAGGCAGACATAGGCTATTTAAAAAAAAGTGAGAAAAAGAGTAGAAAGAGGGAAGAAAAGGGCAGAGAAAGATTTTTTTTTTCGATCATCACGCGGTTTAAAGTTAGCGTTAGCCCAAAGTAACTATACCACGCGGATAAAGTCGCGGGCTATCTATCTAGGTCTTAAATTGTTATGTACACTATTCGTACACCATTTTAGGAATTTCAGACTCCCAGTACTGTGCGTATAAAAAAAACAGAAGATTAGACTACATTTTCGGTAGATTTGAACTTTTACATTCAATTCAGTGGGTGCATGCTAACAGCAGAATTAAAGATCAGCTGAAATACCACATGGTTACAAAAATTAAAAACATGTAAATTTCTTCCTATAAACAAAATCATCCCATTTATTATTAAGGAAAATTCTGTGTAAAACTTTTACGAATACCGTTTTTCAGTACGTAAAACAATACCGCTGCTTTTACGTGTATTTCCGAGCGGTGCTTAGTAGCAGTTTATGGAGGGACTATAGTGTCCATATTATCGGCACATATCAGGCGCCATGTGTTGCTGCAACAGCCGATCAATAGCATTCCTATGTGCTACTTTCGCACAAAACGGAGCGAATTCATGAGCCGTGTATGGTCGCATTATGGACTAGATTTCGTTACACGCTCAAGCGCCTAATTACATACTCGTAACGTTCCTGAAAATTTATTGTAGAAGTAAATCTTTTAGATTTACTGCTAATTACGTTCGCTCGGTAGTGTACCCTGTGAGACAACCATGAACCAATATACCCAGGACTTGATTTTAGTATTCTCAATTAGAAGAAAATGTGTCGATTTAGGTGAAATTAGGAACGTTAGGATGCTTTCGGTTTGTAATCTGGTAATTTGCTGTAATTCGTTGATAGTGCTGTGGTTGATACTGTTCACGTTTAGTTTTCTAAATAAGTACACCGTAGTTTTGTGTCATTCCAAAGATATATTCAAGACCCTAGCAGACCTGGCAGGATAACAACGAAAGAGTAAAATTATGACTTCGAAGTGGCGGTGTAGGTAGGGTACGTGGGTACGTGGACGTACCTATAGCCGTAGTAATTAATCAGATCTCAAGTTTGTATGCGTCTAGTCTCCACAATCTCCATTATTAACAATATACTAATTACCTTGATTTGTCAAACTCGCAGATGTTTCGACAGTGCACAAGTGGCCCCGCACCGATGGCTACCTCCGCGAGAAATCATTCCTTCACAAATTCATGTACCTCACACTCCTTTACACAAACCTACACTTACCTAATTTTGGTCAAGCTTTGTCCATTTCTGATTCATTTTTCGGCACCTGTTTTTCGAGTATTCGTGAATGTTACAAACTACTGGAAGACTTGAAAAAATGTAAACAAATGCAATAATGTACGTGTCGCAAGCGTTACACAAGAAAAATGAGAGGCACCGGGGTACCGATCGGAAGACACTGAAAAACAAACAGTCATGATTGTACCTATCGCCGTGTAAAGGTTTTGGGCATATGTTTCGACCGAATGTTTAGTCGAATTCGATATTCAGCAGAAACCACATGCTAAGAAGAATCTTTTGACAACATGTAACTAAGCAGTACTCATTTATTGACTGATTTATAATGTCCATCTAAACACACCCCTCGACTATTAACATAAGTGCCAACCTCATTACTAAATCGTCCTAAATTTCCCGTTAATCATATTCTAGTCGGACGTACCTATTGTCCTTACCATAGCTCTATCATTCAGCAATACATCATCATAAATCTCGTTGAGCGGCGTGCTGGAGTGTCGTGGCGTCGTCTGCATGGCCTCAATTTGAGAGGTCCAGACTTGTGGCCGACACATCCCCAACTTGCCCCAGATATGCTAAATAGACAATTGATTTGTTTGCTTAGGCCGATCTGTTGAACTATCCCGGTATGCCAAAACATAGAGGTAACGGAAAGGGTGAATCTAAAATAATTCAACCTTGTTTGATGCTTGTAATGCTTCCCCCGACAAACAAACAACCCTAATAATTTCAAAGGAAGTTTTTTTATCAACATAAAAATGTTAACAATATTTACTTGTACAAAGATAGAAATGTTAAACCCCTGCAGTGTTAAATACGTTTCCCTGAAATTTAATTAAGTCGGAAAATTGGATAGATGTTGAGTTTCAGCAAATTCTTATATTTACACAATCGTACTTTGTGCGGTTGTGATGTTTTCATAATCATCGGGATCTAATATTTATGTAGATACGTTCAATTTAATAATAGTTGAATACACTTTCGAATTAATATAACTAGGGTAAAGTTGCGTTTTCTACTCCTATATATACCATTATTGCTCATCGTTTTTGGCTTATTTTGCTTGATGTACTCGGTTAGGAAATAATCGATTTCTATTTATTCAAACCTTGCTGAAATGATAGGCATGCACTCCGCTTCGCTTATTTATGTATCCATGAGCAAAATTTTGATCGTTTTACTTGCATCCACTTGTATCGATATATCGATTTAAAAAAATAACCATTTTACAGGAAGTGTGAACGTGCCGTGTTTTAAATGTAATGGGTCGGCCGATTGGCGCGAATTGTAATAAATTACCTTACATTTATCCCACTCTCGGCTCAATTAATTGGTTGCGTGTGGATACCATCCTCTATATTTGAGTTGTATCGGAACAATTTAATGAGATTGCCAAATATTTTTTAAACGATGTCACAGTTACAAAAAATAAAATCAATATATATTTTGAATGATGGTTAAACGCATTCATGACGGACCTTCACTTAGTTTGTCTCAACAGCTAGATTTACTACAAATATTTTGCCAGCTCAGTCTTCTCAGAGCTGAGCACATCATAAAAAGTTATCCAATAACAGTAAACAACAATAATAAAAAGGCAATATTAAAATAGTGAACAGTTACAGATAAATGTATATTTTCCCGGGGCGCGACGTCGCATTTCGTAAACTTGTGCCATACATAGCGAAACCCAATTGACTCAGCGTTTTTATATTCCCCTTATCGGTGATTTAGCTCAGGCTCTTTTCGGCTGTTAAATATAAATCTAACTTACGGATGTTGAAAAATCATTCTTCGCGTCATAAATTGTGCCGTACCAGCAGGGGTGGGCAACAGTGAAAAATTGCACTCGCTGTGTAATCGCTGTGTCGAAGCAGAGGGTGCTAATGTTGCAAGTTGAATTTATCTTGTAAAACATTTATTATATCTGAAACTACACTCGTGGCGGTGACTCAGCCAATTGAACTTATATAAACGTAAAGTCATGATTCACAAATATTAAATTTAAACATCAATTTTAATGTAAAGTACTTATTAAAGTTATGATCGTTTTGTATGTCGCAGTCGGACAGTTTTTTGTTACCGGCGCCGTGAAATGTTCGTATCTGGGAGGTTTAACATTTTTTACGGAGTCAAGTTATGACCGCGAGGCTATGGCCAAAGATTTTTATCTTCAAACGTAAAACAAAAGTAAGTACGAGTAAGTACGCACTAAAATCAAAACATTACGGCATCTTCGTAAAGTTATATACACGGGCGTTATTTTTTGGTCAGAGTGAGAACCGATCACTGAAACACGTAAGCTCTTTATAATGCAATTACATTATACACTTCTGGACACATCTATTGGCCCACCTTAGAGTTTAGGTTTCGATGGCCCCTACCGAAATATGATTGCTAGATTGAACAAAAACTGTTGATGCAGTTTTAAACCTGATACATTTTACCATCTTTTTCGATCGTATTGTTTTAAATTTGAATTCAGAATACCATACGACATGGAGCTACGCCTAACAAGTCGGATATGCGCCTTGTTAAAGGCAATTGATTTTTGAATAAAAAACATGTTTTATCAAATAAAGGTTTAATTTAATAACGCGTGTTGCCTCCATGGGCATCTACCACAGCTCTCATACGATTAGGCATAGAGTTTATCAACCGCTCTATGAAATTTTGAGGGATCATCTCCCATTCCTCTTCTATGGCAGTTTTCAACTCCTGCATCGTCTGGGCAACTGGCTGACGAGCCCTAACACGTCTTTTTAGCTCGTCCCACATGTGCTCAATAGGGTTCATGTCTGGGCTTCTGGCTGGCCAGTCCATAACTGTGATGTTCACATCCCGAAGATATTCCCTGACGATGCCGGCCGCATGGGCTCTTGCATTATCATGCATAAAAAGGAAATTTGGGCCCACATAGTCCGCGTATGGCATCACGTGAGGTTCTAAGCACTTACGAATGTACCTTTCAGCATTTAATGTTGGCAGCCGTGGTCCTGTAACAACCTCAAGTTGAGTTTTGCCGCTCGCGGATATACCGCCCCAGACAGTCCATGAGCCACCGCCATAAGCAACCCTCTCTTCAAAGCAGCATTGTGCGAAACGCTCTCCCTTACGTCGGTAGACCTTCTTCCTTCCATCATTGCCATGTAACACAATTTTAGACTCATCAGAAAAGAGTACACGGCTCCAA
The DNA here is from genome assembly GCA_905475445.1 of Ochropleura plecta. Taxonomy (NCBI): domain Eukaryota; kingdom Metazoa; phylum Arthropoda; class Insecta; order Lepidoptera; family Noctuidae; genus Ochropleura; species Ochropleura plecta. The sequence goes on along the minus strand of FR997731.1, from coordinate 8,917,515 downwards.
TCTTGCTGTGTCCAATTTAAATGACTGCGTGCGAAATGAAGGCGCGCTGTTCGGTGGGCTCGCGTTAGTTTGGGCCCATTAGCTGGCTTGTGTGGTACCATATCGCGTTCTTTTAACCTTCTCCGAACAGTTCGAGCGCTTACAGATACTCCGTGGAAGTCGCGAAGTTGGTTTTGTATCTCAATGGAGGTAAGGTGACGATTTCTCAAGCTGGTCGTCACGATGAATCGATCATGCCTTTCAGTTGTGACCCGAGATCGTGGCCTTCCTTGGCGACGAACAAAGCCGCCAGTCTCTAGGTACCTCCGATAAACATTTCGGACCGCAGATCGACTTAAATTAAGTTGAGCACTCACGTTTCTTTGGCTGTGTCCGGCCTGAATAAGTGCCACAGCTTGGGCGGCAGTTTCAGGTGAAGTATCCATAGATTATTGATAGAACCTCACCTTAATGTTAAGAATAAGTAATGTTTGTTGCAAAACCAAAGATATCAATCACTTTTTCAAGAATTAAATCCAAGTAAACCAATAAAACCTGATTTTCTTAGTATTCGATTGTTTGATATCAACAAACAGGCTCCAAATTGTCTTTTGTTTCTTTAAATTCTGTGTTCGAAATTCAAAAAAAGACTATTGAATGAAATTGTGAATGTGCCAGGTTAAAAACTGCATAAAAACTTTTTGCTCGACCTAATATAAAATTTTAGCTAGGACCAAACGAAACTGAAAATACAAGGTGGGCCAATAGATGAGTCCAGAAGTGTAGTTATATAAGGTTTTCCTTTGTCTCCCCTCACGGTTGACTATTTTACAAGGAATGACAGCGCGAACCCAGAGGAAGCCCCTTCAGACGTGCGGGCGCCTCTCTGTCGCCTACCCTTTGCGGTCTTACCCTCAAGCGAATTATAAGCCTACAGTCTTGGAATACTAAGAGGGACGGATAAAAATTCACCCCTTAGGTAGCCACATCTAAGCCGACAGATAAGTTCGCCTTGCAAGCTCGAGACAAGGACGAAATCCTTAAGGAACAAATCAATCCCTCGTCTGTAGGATTGCCAGATCAAGCGAGCAGGTAAATAAAATTGTAAGAGCTGGCTTGTTGATCCTCAACTAACAATACAATGCTAACAATGTTGGGGCTTTAAAACACATCGGTATAATTTTGTGTAAATAAAACTTATTGAGTCGAGTTGGTGTGGACTTAAAAAGTTCATTGGCTTGTTTTTAAATTGAACTTTAGTTTTCGACGTTAAAGTTCAAACCAACTAATCTTTGGAATTCAGTAGGTACCTAAAGTGATACAAACGCCTAAAGTCATGACGTAAGAGCTTAATGACTCCTCGTTTGTGCTATACCTAGTGGTGTGTGTTTTGGTTCAAATTACGTGCAGCTCGCGGCCTATTTCCCGTCACGTAGACAAGGCGCAAACGAGTAGACACAGCAAACGAGCCTGCGAGTTTGTCGCGACGAGGCTAGCAACACCTAATGTGAGCATATTATTATCAGGGTTTTGTTGATGAGGCCTACAAATACACTTCTGTACAAGAGTGAAATAAGTAGTTGTAAGGACCTTGGCTACGATAAACAGTCTTTTTGTATCGCTAGAAAAAAGTTTCAGAGTAAAGGTCGTATAAATGTTCATAAAAGATCCACCTCTTTCATTCAAATTAAGTAGATGCATAAACTTACAAAGTAAGAATTATATTGCCAACTTCATTTGTTTTACTTACCAGTGTCATCACAGTGAGCCATGGCTCGTTATTTACTTGCTACAATGTCTGAACTCAACTTATACATAAGGGCAGTAACACAATGCAGTAATTTTGCCGATGACTATATGTAGAACTGCTATAATATTATAAGGCACATACTAAATGTATTCTAGTAATAATAATGGATGTGATAATGTATGCAAATCATAAGATAATAACCATATTCTAGCCGTAAGCCATCATGAGCTAGCTAAAGAGTATATGACAGCAGTGCACTATAACAATGCTCAGTAGCTGTACGAGCTTCTATGCCTTGCATTTCATCATACGTGTTATCCACTGACACAATTTTTTTGTAAAACACCACTTTTATGAAGTGGCAACACACGAAAATACGGAGCTGGAATTTTAAGATGTGCCTGGAATAAATTTTAAGTAAAATTTCCCGGCACTGTGGACGTACTAGAGTATATCTAGAATGTCCACGACTCCACGCCAAAAACTATAAAATGTATTATTTTTTTAACAAAATGTCTAGTCTGGCTTCTGGCATTTCTAGCCACAATTCTAGATAAATTCTCCGTTCTTTAAGCGACAAAATTTTGTACTTAGTGCAAATATTGGTTGCAAAAGAAAAATACCCAAATAAAACGTTAGATTGAACGTTGAAGTCAAATATTCCGACCACTATTCAAGAATTTCCTATGAAAATTCACTTAAGAGACGAGTAATGAGTATTCTTGATGCGCTTGCACAAAACTAATTGGCTCGCGTAACTGCAACGAAATAAAATAAAAATCCATTAGGTGCACCGCTCCGCTATCGAGACTAGTGCTGTTCAAATATCATAGCTCATTGGAGTTTAACTGAGTAGTTAGCGAGCTGCAAAAATATCTACAAACTGCAAACGGGTAGAAATCATAAACCAGATTCGATTGGTTAGTTTATATACGAATGGAAACCACACCTAGAAAGTGTTGAAGCAGTGAAGTGTAAACAAGGTAGCGAAAGATCACTCAAATAAAGTAAACGTTGGGAGCAACACGTTCCAGACGGCTCTTACCGGGATTACCAGTGTCGTATTAGCGCGTGATCGATAGTGTATCGTAAGCTGCAGGCCACAGCACTGGCCGTAGCGGCCATCTTGTCGGTCAGTCCTATCACGTACGTAACGAATGAAGGATCTCTGCAGCGACCCCGGCCCCCGACTGCTCGTCCGATTCCTTACACCGTATTTAAACTGTAAGTTGCTAGCGTTTGAGGAAACTTAAGGTGTACACTTTGTTGGCATTTGAGAACGGAAATCAAATAAATAAATTTCTACAGTTTTGGTCAGTTCAGTGATCTACGAAAAAGTCAATTATTTTCCACTATTCCGGACAAGTATTCCATCAAATAAATTGTTCAACCAATTCGATACCTATCTTATTACGCCTGACTATTATTTTCAGTCTAGTCAACTGACATAAAGGACAGGTTTCATAAACTCTTGACATTGATTAATGACACCAGCGTTCCTCATTTCACAACGCACAAACATTGGTGAACAAGATTGTAGATATTTGCGAACAGTTCACTTGTCATGACATTTGTTACAGAACTAGTTTCAAAGTTCTTGATTAACATTATAGCAGTTGTGAAAGAACTATTAATTTTCTTTAGATAAGGTCTCTTACAAGTTGATTTATATAAAATAAAGTAACTCTAACCACTAATTTGTTGTATTAAGAACTATTATAAGTTCCAAAGTTTATAATGTAGCCATCATTAATCTCAAAGATAGGCCTTAAAGTTACATTATATATTCGCACATAATTAGTAAGGATTATGAACTTATGTACACATACCACGTAGTTAGAGTTTGACACACACGCGGCACATAAAATCACTTGAGACGCGATGAGAACCGGCCCTACAATAACGTTAATCAGAATTCAATGGGTAATCACTGAATATGCAAGCGTGTACAATACTACGTCGTATACGTTCAGTGTAGACATTGTATTGTAGATGGTAGCCGCCCATTTAATTAGCGCGGTCCATTAGTGTTGGTCGTCCGAACAAATAAAAGTCGTATTATGAATAGCGGCTGAGTTGGAACGGTCACTATTAACGTGATTGCTTTCCCTGAATGACGTGGTCATATGCTACCTACATCTATTCACTGATTTCGTGGTTCTGTTTTTCACATGTTTGTTTGTGTTAGCCGCTCAGAAAATATTACTTAACTCATGTAAACATTGCCTAGAACTTAACTCAAGTTTTGCACGTTATTCGATTGTTTGTTAGGTACCGACGTTCTGTGAATAGAAATGGGTTCAGGTTTTCTCTTACCTTAAGTTCTTGTTTTTCTAGAGAAACTTGAAGACGTATTAACGCGAGGCGTAAACTCGCTGGAAGAAATGCTTTGGCAAAGTGTTGTGTTTAAAGAACCAGATTGTGCCTAAGTAGAGATGTTGTGTCTAGTGGGCGGCAATCACGACGGCACAAGCACGGCATTAACCTATTTCTCTAAGTTGACTCTTACGCGAGATGACGAGCGACGGAAACATTACAATTTTATTTCAGGCTTAAAGTTATTAACTAGCGGGTAATCTCTGCCTAAAAGCAACATAAAGTTTAATCAGGCCGTATATAACATGATTCAGAAAGTTGGACGTAACATAAATCATCCTCGCAATGAACATTCGACACGAGAATTTGTTTTATTGAAACTGTAGCGACCTAGTTAAGATAATATCCTAATATTCTCGGTCATTGGTTCTCAATAGTGGGTGTTCTATTTGCCATAAGGGTTCTCGTCTACTTTAAAACGTTGGATTTTACTTTTACGTCCAGAAAATCTCGGGTGTTTTATTCCGCAATATTTGTTCTAGTGACTTCGCGACGAGGAAGCTGTAACGTTGTATTGTACGAGTATTTATTTAACGTGGACGGCAGAAAGATAACGTAAGCAGATGTCTAAAGAATATATTAGTCTCGGAAAAACGCTGGGGACAACTTGATTGCGAAATAAACCTAGAAAACACAAGAGCTCTCGAGGAGATCGTTATGAACTAAATAGCTTAAGTTGACGTCGCGTCTTGGAGGTCGAGAGAATTGAAGCCAAGCTGTTGGAGCGACGACCAGCACGGAACAGCGCGAGCATTTGAGAAAATACTTCTCTGGCTCGTAAGAAAAGACTGTACGTACCATAATATATGAATGAGTGTACGTGGAAGGTAGCATAGTTCATATCAGCAGGAAAGAAAGCATTAAATTAACATTTAATTATTTGGAGTATAACATTTAAATATTTTGTTAAGATAAATTAATCAAATCAGCCTTTACAATTCACTGCTGAATGGACATAGATCTGTTTCGAGTTCATATTTTGCTTTAAATTTCCTATCAGGTAGAATTTACATGACTTAATAAATTGATTGTTTTGTTTTTCTCTTGTAACAAAAAACGTTTGCCGCACCAGCAAGCCAGTCGTTTCAAAATACCAAACAACAGAGAAACTAACAGCAATTGTAAAATGTTTTTCACGATAGCTTGATTTCCGGAAAACCGTCCCCCGGGACAGGCGATGGGAATGTATGGTATGGCTACTTTGTACTTCATAGCCACTATCGGTTGTGAATTTTTAACGCATCAATTGTTTGTAATCTCTTTGTGTATTACGGTGATAACAAATTACGTGTTACATGGAAAACCACTACTATTTATTGAACAAGTACGGCCGAGTGAGATTAAATGAGACCATGGCACACTGGCCAAAGGCTATCACAAACAAACATTATTTACGTAGGTTCGGCTGGTTTCCTTTTTCGTAGCATGTTCGTAGCGTTATCGTAGCGCAGTGCTACGAATCTACGAAGACGGTTGATATGTACGAACAATGGAGTAGCGAGCTAACCGAGCACGGTGAGCACACAGGCAACGTTGGCTGAAATCTTTTGAGCTCCCGTCAGACGGAATAGACACGAGGTTTCGTGTGCAAACTCTACTTGTTGTGCCAAGTGCTTACAAGTGCCTAATTTTGAGGAAGGCACAACCAGGGTTGGGTTTAGATGTTTGTTTTTCCACAGAAACATCCAATTTATTATTATAATTAAAAAAGGATTCCTTTTTAATCGTTGTTAACTGAACTGTTTGAATTTTTTGCGGTACACAGCCGTCGAAAAGATAGAAGAATTAATTCAAAAAATTCTTTTACTTTCATTTTGATAAAATATGGATTTTCCGGCGGCGTTTTATGGAGTTAGGAACACTTCGTAATCTACCTTTGCGAGGATTAACGTAAAATCGACGGCAGCTAAAAATATTCTGCTCTGTATCGACGCGGCGCGGTGGTTAATTACTCTTGAATATTTATTGGTCGTTTGAATAAATCGCTCGCGGCGGATAAGCCTTTAACTTGTATTATATTCACTTTTCCTGGCGCTAATTTTTGGTTCCTGTTTAAATCAGTTTTTCGTGGCAGATACATAAGCAATGAATTAAAAGTTTGAATAGTTAAAATTTTAGTTGGACGAGCGTTACATTATAATTTTAGGTGGTCAGAAATTCACGTAAAAATAAGTTGTTTCATTTTATGGTGTACTAGGAGCGATTTTTAGTGAAGTTTATGTCGGCGGCATCTGTTGCCCTTCGCGTAGACGCTTAACGTGAGAGCCTGTAACGGGTTGGTATTGTAAATAACCCCTGTTTAGCAAAGTCAGAGAAGGGAATTACTTTCGCTGATCCCCGGAAAAGTTTCACTATTACGGAGCGCAAGTGTGATCCCTTTCGTATTACTTTTATGAGTACGCCAGCAGTTGACGGGACCTATGCAAATGTTATTGCGTTCGCTAAGGAAACAGCCACACGACTCGGCGACTACGTTACTGAGAAATATGAATGTAACACCAATGAAACCGTACTAACTTAGACGTATATTCCAAATTTAATTATGGTCTACCAACACAGTTTTAATTTAGCTGGTTGACAATAAATTGCAGTATTAAAACCGCGGTATGGCCACAACTTATTTAACTGGAAGTAATTGCAGTATTTATTGGTTAAGAACTACAAGTTTGGAATCCCTCATAAAATACATTCTCAGTCAATGATTATCTGAATGTATGCGAGTGGTGGTGGGCTGCGCGGCGCAGATAACTCGTAATATTGTGGAATACTTGGTGGTGCCGACAGAGAAAGAGGTTCGGCGCGCACTACTAATGAATCAACTTCGGAGTCTGGCGCGCTGCCCGCCGAATTCAACTTTTAATTGATTTGACATTATTCCGTTTGTGGATCCCGAGCGATTGCGCTGCGCCCCTTCAATTATAACTCATCTCCCAATAAAATGATCAAATGAAAATTAATTTACGAAAGTTAAATGAAGTTATTAAAACCCTTGGGAAGATGTCGTTCAACATAACAATTGAATCGAGACTAACGAATATGTAAGCATAGGCGCATGTTGATCAACTTGTTCCATTAACTACTTCGCAAACATGATGCAGATAGCATAATTTGAAAGATGAGCGTGAAACAAATTTAAATTAATACATAGAGTCTAGACACACGTAGGTTGTAAGTAATTTGATTTGCACATTTATTCTATCGCTAATCCTTATCGCACACCCACCCAATGTTATGTTATTCTCAAACACTTACGAAACCTACGCCAAAGTTATCAAGCTATATCAAGTAAAACAAGTTATATTTTCTTTTATCTTTAGCGGTTTTACCTAAACGGGAACTACACTAAGTAGTGTAGTACAGCCCAGTAGCCCGCCATCACATGTTCTACATATCGTGAATGAGTGGGAATTGCGAAGTTGGCGCGATAGCTCTCGAGGCTCGCTCCAAACTTGCAAATGAAAAGTTAATGCACAACTTTCTGACAGGCGCGGTCGCTCTTCGACCTCCTAACACCGCTCAAATGAATTTAAAACTTTTTAATTATTTGCTGCGACAAGTCCCAGATTTGTCATCAACGCCGCCTGTCTGATATCTTCTCACCCTTCACTCGCTTAAAAACGCAAGTCCACTCGTGTGAGCTTTAGACAAATAATATTTTATCACAACGATACTTGTCTATATCCACATTATAGGCTTGTGAAGAGTGATCGTCGACAAATTGTCTTTATGGCTATCTGTGCCCACTAACTTTCACGACTGTCTGGCTACGTGAGACAGAAATTTATACTTGCGAATAAGCACTCCAAGTTTCACGGGAGCTTTACGAAAGAAAAATAGTTTTTATTTTCTCGCGCGAGAATAACGCCCACTTTATTTTTTAGGCGCTCCAACGTTATTAAACGGGTAAAGGATGAATATTTTCATGTTGGGATATTGTTTTACTGGGCCATACCTGTCCGTAACATCAGGTATGAATACTGCGCGATGTAAAAAGATTATCGGATACAGAGCAGATTATAAAATCGAACGGAATAAAGCCTATCTATATCAGCGATTAGCGTGTGTTCATTAAACCAATTATTAAGCCCACGCTTTGTTATTATAGGTTCTGTAGCCCAAGCACGAATATCAAACGAATTCGAATCGACAATGTATCGTAACCTCGATTCGAAAACAGAGTCTGTCGATAGTAGGCAGCACGAAGCACATTCGAAGAACTATCGACCACTCAATTCGAATTCGAAGGTGACGTCATGCTAATGTAAATAGGGACGCGCCATAGTGAGCAAAATGAACGATTGTTGAGTGAATCGTGCGTTCGAAAACTAAATCAAGTTGTTAATATTTTTTTCACCTTTGATTAAACGGTTTATTATTATTAAATTTTAATAAAAACTGAATGTTATATAAAGAAGAGACCCAAAGTTAATTATAAGACATTATAAAGAGGCATTATCTTCAGCAATATAACATAGTTTCGGAGATTTTATTTTTAAAAAATGACGCGTACCGAACGCACCAACTTGACATTTTGACATCCGAATCCGATGCGTGAGGGCCAGGGTTGCCAATTTGTGAATTGGGGAATTCCCCAAACTATGTGGAATCTCAAGTCGATTGGGAATTGGCATTATGTGGGGAAAATGCGGGGATTTTGTTATCTTATTCTCATAATTACCTGTGTAAATATTTCGTCATTCATTGGGCATGCTTATTTTTTACACCATTCATTCGTTTTACATTAGCCGGGCACGATGTTTTTAATAAATTAATTTCGTAAGACTCGGATACAAAACTTTTAAGTCTAACTTTAACTATATAGCCATTTTTTGTCGACTATGTATGTGTGTGTTTTTTTTATTTTCTAATTTATACATGAATTATGAATAATATCTGTTCTGCTTTGTTTTATTACACATAGATCTATTCCATTCTATTTTTTAATATGCCACCAGAAAAAGAAAATCTTTTGAAAACATTGTCTGCTAATTTAAATCTTCCAGAAGCTCAACAGCTTAAAATTAAATCATTGGTACCTCTGCTGAAGTGATTTCCCGTGTTTTCATAAACTTGTGATAGCACAAAAATGAGAGGATGAGTGACGAATTCATGTTATGCTGGATTTTCCGATCAATATGATGTTGAATGTTAATGGGCTAAAGTGTTTCGCTTGAAAAACGCTACGCCTACGAGAGAATACCTGAAAATTGTTATTTCGATGTTTGCCGAGTTTTTTTATTAAAAACTGGGTGGCAGTGTCAAGTTTAACCCTTCGCACCAAATGCTTCCACTAAAAATGTTATTTTTGTCATCTGTTTTATGTCCCCAATTTGGGGAATCCGATCCGGATTTTTGGGGAATGGGATAAATAAGCATTGGCAACCCTGGTGAGGGCGCCAAACCAAGGCTAAGTTTGAATGTGTTTTTGTATTTCTGTTTGTTTCCTTTATATAATTAAGTGCTTTTAAGTTAATAAATAAAAATGAGAACTAGTCAGACGCAATATGAAATGATGGTTGAATTCATGGAAGCGTGAGTAAACAGTTTTAATAAGTTTGAGTGGCATAAACTTTAGTGTGAAGTATTTTAAAGTGAAATGCTATTTCTATTCCAGAAATGGTGATTTGTCTAAACCTACAGGCGGCCCACGAGGTAGGCATTTCATTCAAATGAAATGGAAAGAATTAACCACTAAATTAAATAGTGAAGGCACAGGCGAATCTAGGTCTGAGGAGAAATGGCGCAAGGTATGCTATCTCAAGTGACGCTATTTTTTGTTGTTGTTGTTGGGGCACTTGAATAAAGTAACTGCTTTAAGTACTTATCCAATATCTTTGTGTTAAGTAAGTTTCTTTGGAATTCCTTGTTCCTAAATTATTGTTGTTTAATTCAAGGTGTGGAGCGATTACAAAAATAATTGCAAGAAAAAGTGTGCCAAAATTAATAGGGCCGTTAGTGGCACTGGTGGAGGGCCAGCACTCCAATTAATCTTGACCGATATAGAAAACCGAGTCATGCAGATAATTGGAGTGCAAGCAGCTACTGGCATGGTGGTGGAAGAAGCAGGGTTTCAGAGGGTTAGCTACTTACTTACTTTTTAAATGGTTTTTTTTATTACCTAGTAATTAAATATATTTTTATTTCAGGAAGCTGGTGAAATTTCTCAACCATCAGAGATGAGAATTCCTGATGGACATGTGGATGACTATGAAATAGGTAAATATGAATCTTACTTTTATAATAATTAATCAATTAATATAAATATGTTTAGTGTCTTGTGGTTACAAATATTTGCTGTGTATGTTCATGCATCCCTAAATTACATAAAAGCATCATAATTTTTGTTCAATGTCAAATCTTGAAAAAAAAAGATTATTTGTACATAAATCCCATTATACACACATAAATATCACATTACGCAGTAAATGTTTCTATGAGAACTCAAGTTTCTGTTAATAAGAAAAGGGACTAGTCTAATCAACATTAATAAATGTTTATAGATTGGAATATTCCGGGCACAAGCAGTCAGCCAACAGTAGCTCCTCCTCCACCACCGAGTGCACCAGATGAAACCCCTGCCCTCCCATCAACTGAGGCTCATCCTCCATCTCCTCAAATAGCAGAAGAAGAGACGTGGAAACCACCACCACAAAAAAAAGCCAAGGGAAAAATAGGGGAATTAGGAAAAATGTTTTTAGAAGCAGATAGAAAGGCAAGGGAGTATGCTAAAGAGCGTGATAGGGCCTATGAAGAATTAGAGAAAGAGCGGTTGCGGATTAGGACAGAGGAATTGAGAGTTAGAGAATTAGAGATGCAAGAAAGGGTGAGACAAAGAGATGATGAATTGCGATTACAGGCTAAATGGTTGGACTTTATGAGAGAGGCTATGGAAGTTTTTGTAAGGTTTATGGAAAAAAAGTCTTAGATTAAGGTTATTTTTTAATTATTATAAATATTTTTTTTAACATTATTAATTAAAAAATAAAGTTATGTGTGTAATCTATTAATTCTATCTACTAAAATATCCCTTATCGCCCTTCCCCTAATTAAGTCATCTCCCCCATTTTCCTGAAAAAGATGGTCAGAAAAAGATAAAGGCATGTTTTGGAGTTCTGCTGGTTCCGGTTCAGGTACGTTAAATTTTAGGGCTAAATTATGCAACACACTGCACGCAGTAATGATTTTTGCACATTTCTCGGGTCCATAGTGGAGTGTGCGATCTTTGCATAAGCAACGCCATCGGTTTTTTAATCACGTCTTTCCATGGACTGCTGTGTATTTGTATGCTGGAGTCCCCTCAGCAGCATCCGGAATTGGTGTCATTAACCAGGGGCGTTGTGGATAGCCGGAATCACCTGTAAATATTCAAAACTTTAATTCCCAAATTGTTTTTATCATAGGTAAACTAGCTGACCTAGCAAACTTTGCGTCCCCATATTTTTTACCCGATTTTTCAATTATTTTACTTTAGTAAAAACCGTGTTCTGACTAAAACGAATACAACAAACAAAGAATTATCCAATTTAGTAGATATTAGTATAGTCGTTTGAAAATTATGCGTCTACATTAGATTAGAATTACATACATTCGGCAATTCATTTTTATTTATTTATGTAGATGGATGAATTTACTTGATTGTTACTAACCTAATAACCATACATGTTCATTATTTCGATGTAACTCCTGCATGTAGTTATTAGCTAGGCTATTTTCCCATATGAAAGCGTCGTGGGTGGCTCCTCCGTATTTTGCATTCACATTTAAAATTCGGCAGTCACTATCACATATCTAAAATAAAGATAAAACCATTAGTAGGTTCACTGGTAAACCATAGCAAAGTGGTAGGATACATAATGCTATTATGTAATTAGTTGTGCACAGTCACATACCTAGTTACAAAAACTAAATGCTTACCATTTGGACATTTAGTGAATGAAAATGTTTTCTACAATAAAATAAATGTTCAATTTCTTTACTGGGTGTAAAAATATGGAAATGGCATCCATCAATGCATCCTATAACTCCAGGGAAACCGTACTTCGCAAAAAAGCTGTAAGACAAAAATAAATATATATTAATAGGCAATCAAATGGTAGTATTAAAAATTAATGTTATACTATAACATTGTTTTAAACGTACTTCTCCAAAAAATACTTAGATACATTTTCCCTAATAGATATTGCAATGTTGATACTAACTTGCTTTTTATTAGGTCTCTATCAGCTCGAGTACTTGGGAATCTTATAAAGGTGTTATGGATTGCTGGAGTTACAAGAGCATCAGTGACTTCCTTCACACATTTGCTCACTGTTGTTTGGCTCAAATATTTAGCCATTCCCACTATTCGCTGATATGACCCAGTGGCATAAAAAGATAATGCACAAAGAACCTGTAACATTAAATATTTACTTATTTGATTTTTAGGATGTAACAATTTACTATTAGCTTTATAGATACCTATATTGTGATATTAAATAATATTCAAGTTGTAGTCAGACATCCACTTCCATTTCAATACTGAAATACAAGTAGAAGATATTGAATAGGTATAATTATGTAGTATCTAAGTAAGTGGGTACCTTAAGTTCTAGACTAATTCTAGAACTCGATGTTTATGATGTTTTTTGTTGAAGTTGCTCACAGAGGAACATAAAAGCTTCTTTATTTAGGCGATATCTATTTTTAAATTCAGTTTCATTTATGTCCAGTGGGTTAATTATATTCCTAAGTTTTGCTCTGCGCGTAATTTCTCTATAATGATTAAAAAAAAACATATAAGCATCTCAAATCCTTTTCAAACACATTAATTCTATAGGTACGCAAATAAATAAAATATGATTTAAGTACTTACCTTGTTTCTCGTGATTGATAACCAGAATTTTCTAGTAAATTTGCCGCCAAAAAATAATATATGGTACTACGTTCATACAGCGGCGGTCTTTGCATTTTAAATTATATAGGAGCTATTAATAATTGTTCCAATAACTTAACAATAATTTTAAAACACTTTTATTCACAAAACTAACTCTAAACAAAACATAAACACGGTTAAAACTTTATTTTTACATTTTTCGAAACCTTTCTCACCGACTATTTTCAAGTGAATAATGTTTCGAGCATACTCGTTAGCCAGCCTTCGAGAGTTTACATTACCGTACGTCAAAACAATGTTCGTGCTACCAAAAATCTCACAATTGTTTATAAGTTTCGAGTTTCGTTTACCATGTCGTTTCGATTTCGATTACCAGAGCGCGCTAAAAGCATTCGTGCTGCCATGTTTTGTTTCCTTTTACTCCCGATAGGGGCGCTGTACAATTCTCATACAAATGTTACTCGATTACGATACGAATAACTTTTCGCAAATATTCGTGCTTGGGCTACAGCAGAATACATACAGTTATGGTTACGTTGTTGGTTATTTATATAAAGTATTTTGCTACAGAGCGATGACGTAATATTTTGAAAGGCTCTTTATAGGACGTGTTTTCTTTTTTGATTCGGCTCGTTGACGTCCCTTGTGGTCGTAGAGTTAAGCCTCTGCGAGTGTGTACAAGTTATTTTTATCATCAGCGAACTGGACAGATGCGTTAATGTGATGTTATTTTACAGCTGAGTTCTTATGTGCTTATAATACAGAATCGTCCGCCTTTATAAGTTTTATAACACTTCAGTTGGCTTTACGATACACAAGAGCATACACATAGTTGTAGGGACCTGATATCATTTATAAATGGAATACGAATTGTGTTACTATATTAGTTTCACCTGTAACTAATTAACAAATCATGTTATCTTATAATTTAACTTAGTTTCCCAAATTGGATAACAATGCATGGTAAGCTTAAGTTTATGCAGTGACGTCACTCCAAATCCAATCCTTTTCCCATAGTTTGGGTATCAAATGAAAAGGTTCGCCGTGGAAAATAAAAGAAAGCGTTTCTTTTTCTATAAACAGTAGAATTTATTTAATAAGTATCTATCTATATTTAATTTGAAATGATCAATTTATCTTTTACTATCCATCCTCAAATTACCAAAAACTCGGTCGATAGGGAATTCAGACCTACAAGACTATTGGTAGACACTGCTTCAGACCTTGAAGCAGATTACTTACTCGACATGACGTAAAGAGTCCTTCTCTTTACGTCATGTCGAGTGCTATTCAAAATACATTCTTATTCCCAAATTATCAACGACCTGTTATATTGATACACATTATACACTACCTACACATTATAAACCAATGTACATTATTAATAGATTTGAAGGTAGAGGCTGGTTGTAATTAATACCGGGTTCAGAAAAGGATACTATAATAGGTCCTTCCTAAATCAGTTTCAAAGTACAGGTAGAAAATTATTTAATTTGTGAACATTATAGGTAGCTAAACATTTATAAACACAGCGTCCCAAAGGGAACCCTTTGCAAGCCAATCCGCAGAGCACCTCGCAGCGCTCAAATTAAACGCTTGCCTAAGACCCCTTATAAAATTACATTAACTTTATAATACCGTAAACCGTAACCAGTACTCGATTAAAAGGGCCCATACAAAGATAATTATGGCCCAGGTTATAACGCTCAGCGGGACCTCATTAGTATGATATCGGTGTCTTGTGTAAATGTTTAGTATTGCTTTCATAAAATTTTATGTGCTTAATGAATAAGCGAGTTGTTATCTGTACTGGTCACACGAGCCTATAAGCTTTTAATTGTTTTTAAGGATAATATTTTTGTGTTCATCAAAAATCTTAAGGTACATCTATGTATGCATTTCTAAAATATTGATCTTAAACCCGTTTAATTGTTTTAATAATATAATTAAACTACTCGGCCAACAAAATATGTTGTTACATCAAACAAATTCCAAATTAACACTAAGATATAACACTTTTTTATTGTAGTGCGCTGCAAATATTCTATTGTTCCATCTATATTCTTGAGATATGTAAATTTGTCAGAAAATATAAGAACTACTACACTACTCGTGGAAACAAACATAATGACCGGTCAGTGAGATACAAAAATATGTTAATGCCTCCCTCCTCGCAAATGAAACTTCATACAAATAGCCCTTATGTAATGTCGATTAAGATCTATAATAAATTACCAGATTGCTTAACAAATGAAATCAGTGACACAAAATTTGTAAATACACTCAAAATAATTCTAGTTAATAAAGCTTACTACTCAATTGACGAATATATGACTGATAAAAATATTGACTGTGATCTTAGTGCTTAGTAAATTATGTTGTGATACTTAATTTTTGATTATTTAATTTAATTTGACTTTATTTCTAATTATTTGGTTTTTTATTTCTTATTATATAATCTAATAATATTTGAAAATGAATTGATGGCTATAATTTATATTTTTGTATTTTTGATTATTTAATTTAATTTGACTTTATTTCTAATTATTTGGTTTTTTATTTCTTATTATATAATCTAATAATATTTGAAAATGAATTGATAGCTATAATTTATATTTTTTTTTATTGATGTTTTTTTTATGTGACTATGTTGCTGTGCCCTTACAGGGTCCATAATTGTACTTTAGTTTTAAGACTTATTTAACACCTTTCCACATTATGGTATGCAAATAAATATGAATATGAATATGTAACAATAACTATTTTATTCTTCCCCGAAAAATACTGATCGTGCACCAAATATTCCTGAATGTTAAAAAAATGCGTAGGTTAGGTTAGGTTAAAACTGTGACCCCCTACGTAACGACTTGCATTAATAGAAAATGGATAAAGATTTAACACTTTTTTATTGTAGTGCGCTGCAAATATTCTATTGTAACAATAACTATTGCAGTGCATTATCTGAAGTAAAACTAAAAAAATGAATGCTTGTTTTTAAAATTAGGTGTATTACTATTTTTACGAATTTGCAACAATTGTTAAATAGATGCTCGTTATGACATATTTTAATTAACATATTTTGGTGCACAGTCAGTATATTTGGTGGAACACAGGCAAAATTAGGTAAATGAAATGGGAATAAATTGAAGTACTTTTAAATACCATCCCTTTTTTAATTCAATATAATGCTGACCATGTAAAATACTGGTGAATTCGGTAAGACTGGAAGCGGACCCCAACATAGTTGGTTATAGGCTAGACAAATGATAATAATGCTAATTAGTTTTCATTTGAAATAGCGACCTGCCCCGGCTTCGCACGGGTACAATGTACATACTAATATAATACACATAAACCTTCCTCTTGAACCTCTATATCTATTGCTGAAAATTGCATTAAAACCCGCTTATTTTAATGCAATTTCAGCAATTGTTTAAAAAACGCAAGTGAACAGATAGCGGAAGCGACTTCATTTTATACAATGTAAAGATTGTGCGCAAGTATTTTCTGGCTGTCCTGCTATGGTGGTAGAACTTTTTTTAAAAAAAAAAAACGTTGCCCCACACTAGGAATTTCTCATGTATCGTGGGTGCGTTTACAAACATTTAAACTCACATACACAAACAGCCAGACCCGAAACCACTAGGTATCTGTAGGCTATACAAATATCTGTACCGTGCGGGGATCGAACCCCCGACACGCGGCACAGCAGTCGATCGCTCAGCCACTGCGCCAACCGTGCCGTCTGGCAGAACTGGCGGAGATTGCTGCGCTGGAGTAGTATTCGAAGATTAACAAACTATTCGATTCGATAAGTCACGTCGTTCTATCTCTCTCGCTTTCGTAAAATCAAAAAAGATAGACATACGATTTCTTGAATGGAAGCATTTGTGAATATGGCGCAGGTTAGGACATAAACATATGTATATAGTTTAATGAAATGTGGTGGATTTTAATAAACCAATCTTCTGTAAGTTTTAGGAGCTGAGGCACTTTTCCAGTGTTCAAACTTGCTGAAACTAACGCATGTCTCGATACGTCGTTGCTCGCACATTAAGCTGCTTACACAACGTTGCTTACGTTGCACACAATCGCCTTTGGTACTTATCTATCGGCGCGCGTGACGAGATAATATTATGAAGAGATAATTAGTACCTAACACCTGTTCTACACAGCCAGACGTACTCAATCATCCGAGGTGCATCAAAGCTAACAAACTACTGCTGTGCACAAATGAAGAGCGAGCATTACATTAAGCTCGCGAGAAAGCAAGTGGTTCAAGTGCTCTCATGACATTTTGGTAAGTACAGTAGTTAAGTTTACGTATGTTAAGACCGGTAAGGTACAGCATACAACTACAAAGTTTCAAGTAGCCGTCAGCAGGTGCGAATTATTGCTTTAAGATTCAATTCTCTCAAATGAACTTTCTTAAGCGTTAATATTGAGTTCATAACACCGCCCAGCCTGACCGGCCAGAAATGGTAATAACTTTAATATCGTTGTTATAAACGAGTAACCATTATTATAATGTCAAAGTGCTGCGATTGTTAGCCAATAAATCAAAAGTTATGAGATTCCAAGTTCAAATTCGAGCGTTGGGATATCTAGCACAAATTAAAACTTCTAACATTCAGTGTTTTCACTTCCACTTTTTCTATTTACTTTTCTATTAAACTTTGTTTTCTGTAGATACGGGATGAGGCAGCTTCGAGATTTATCTACGCGATACCGTTCTATTTGGCCGAGGGAAAATTCAATTTGGTTTTTACCTGAGGGTGCTCCGTGCGAACCCTCGCATCCTCTCTTTAATGTTGTTGGATTCTTCGTAAGAATATATAACCATGATATTTTTACTGCATATTGTACATTTCATATCCAGTGCGATTGGGATCCCGTGACACGTTAACATCGAATATGCACGAAATATTTTATGCAAATATATTTCGAGATATATTTGGTAAGCCGAAAATCTCTGTTATTTATTTGAAATAAACAATATCAAATATAAAGGCAGAAACGATAAAAAAATAAAATACGAGATATTTATTTATAAAAAAAATACAACGTTCCGTTGCTACAAAGTGCTTCGGGCTACGAACCTACGATACGTAACTCATACCTTGAACGTCACTAATATACCTACTCGTAGAAGCTACATTACAGGAGCATTCAAACTGAGTGACTCGGATAGCGGACTATGACAGATTTTTCTTTATACTATAAAATTATACCTATCTACTTATTATTGCGGACAGTACGTGCATTTCATGTCTGTAGAACTAAAGTTTAACTTTGTTTAGGTACATAAGAACTAGTTCATTCTTTGATAGGACTCTAAAATGTCATGCTATAGACTTGTCTTGGAGCATAAATGTTGTAAAATCTTAGCCGTTTGTTTCGGACCATTGAAATTGTCAGGTCACTAGTTCCGCATGGAACATTTTAGATTTTTTAACGTCCCTGGTTTAATGGATTATAAATACTATCTTTTCTTTGAAGAAAATTATTCATAATTGTAATATCTACCTTAGCACGATCAGGTACCTCTTTCTAAACGAGTTTCGGAACTCAGTAATGATAATTATACTTGAGAATAATTTGTTTTATAACAAAGAGAAACCCCCCCCCCCTGCCACCTCAACATTTCTGTAAAAAATATACATTTTTCCTTTGAAACGTCTTCCCTGTAAAAGTCTGTTATAAATTCATCTTCTGAATTCATAAGGTATGCAGACACCCACCATAACTTCGAGTCTGTATTTAAGACGTTTTTAGAAAACATTTCTGAATGTCGACAATGGATGAAGAAAAACAGTTGACAAAAGCGATTTTGCTGTTTTCATTTACTTTCCATTATTCTTTAACTCGTTTGTCATTCTTTTCTCTCCAGCCGAGGCGTGTAAAGAAGAATGAAGGTTGTTTATATTTACGCAGCTAAGTGACTGGGTAGCAAGAAATAAGTAACATTTGCAGCAAAGATTTGCCGCTTGCTGTTTGTAATACGCAGGGCGAAGTTTATGCGCAGGCTATTAGCACTGTCAAAGGGATACTTACTTTAAAAAATGTATGTGTATGCCACCCAGTTTGGAGTAAGCTAAACAAAATGTAATGACTTGAGTATTTTCATCAGAATCATAACTCATAAGACATCGTTGTTATGAGGTTATACACTGTCAGTTATTCACAAAGATACATGCGAATGGTTCTGTAATAGATATAAATGAGTTTTGTGGGTCTCTAGAGCGCACCATGGTTCACTATCATTTCTCTGGGTTGGAATTAATCACTTAGTCAGACAAGCTCTCGTCTCTGAGATATCGTTAATTTAACACTTAAAACGTTTTTATTCGAGTGGATAATTGCAAGGGGGCGTCGTAATGGGCCACGTTCGGGCTCGGCAAAGATTGATGGCGTGCTGTTGGAACATTAAAATAGCCGTCTACATTTGAATAAGAAATACTTGATCGCCCGCGGGATTACGCGATCAAACGATCGTTTGTATTTTTTCGGTTCGCGATTGTGAATATAGGAAATTCGCGAGTGAGGCTATTACGATGTTTAAGCGCTTTTCATATATGGAAATGATACTTTGTTTTGATATTCAGTAGGTAATGTTACTGCTACCGGTACGAAAATGTTTAGAACTTGTTTTTAGGCTATGTTTGTAGAAACAATTTCTTGTGAGGAACTTCAAGAGTTACTTATATTAGGGGCAAAATAAATCGTATTAAATATTCATCAGCAATCGAACTAAATCGTACAATTATATTAATTGTACGATTTAGTTCGATTACCTATCTATTATACCTACGTACCAACCTAATGTTGTGGATTACAGTCCCAACTGAAAAACTTTTAAATGTAAGATTTATTTAAATGTTATTTCAGGTAGTAAGATTCCCTCCTCGTGCCGGGTGTTTGTACCCAATGTAAAGATAATGTTAGAAAAACAACGATACATAGAGGGGAGAGGGTCGGGCGCTAATCTGATAGCTGAGTGAAAAGATTTAGTGCTCACCCCTCCGTATAATCTATAACAACATTACGACTACGTAGGTATAACTTCACTTCTAATATCTACTCCAATCTATATTACATTTCGAACGAGGCTTTCGATAATAATTAGCAAGATATAATTTATTTTGCGGACAGAAATTCAATGCTCGTTTATTTAGACGGCTTTCGGGATAATCCGCAAAGCCAACGTAAAGCAGTGGACATTTACGAGCCGATATAATGATCACGCTGAAAAAGAAATACCTATTCATTTCCATTTCATGGAAAAAGTTTGTAGAAATAAAGAAAATGGATTGTTCACGTTCTGTAAGACCGTATCGATATTGTTTGTAAGGACAGTAAGCTGTAAAGGCTATTGCTTCTACTCAGATAAACATTGGCTGTATCACAAATACATTTTTTCCAATTGAGTCGGTTGTATTGCACAATATTAGCAATATCGAATGCGCGAGGATCCCTGCAATGGAAGGCAAATGCCAGCAAGCGTGCTCACTATTACTATATTGCGATTCGATGGCCGGGTGATATTGGAATTCCTACGTAAAATAATAACAGAAGAAGTACACAACTGACTGTTTATTTGAAGTCGAATTTAAACAGTACTAAGGGATTGTAGCTTCAGCAAGGTTACTTGAGCCACGATACCTCTTCTTGGAAACACTGCCAGCGTTGGATAACGGCTTTGTAGACGAAGATTTATTTTTCTTTACTACCCCTATTTACTTTGACATTTTTAGGCTTAGGTCGGTTTCAGATTTCGTATTTGGTAGCACGTGTACGGCGCGTACCTATACTCGTGTCTTTTCTGTCACACGTGACTTGTACGAGCGTTGACAGGCATATAAGTTCGTATAAGTGTGAGCCTTGAGAGTTGCACCACGCGCGCCCGCTCGCACCCGTGTTTACGCGCGTTCGTTTTTTTGAAGCGTGTAATGTGGCGCGCTTTACGAGCATACACGTTACGAAATAGGCTAGTTGGATACCTCTCTCAGGTCAATCATTAATATTCACGAAGGACGTTTGATTATTACTATTATTTAAACAATTATTTTAGATAATTGTCTCAGCATCGTTATTTCCTGTTGTTGTGTGTGCATTTTCTGAGCCGGACAAATCGAAAAAGAAACTACCTACCTAACCTATTTATATCTACTCGTAAAAATAAAAGTACGTCAATATAATCCAAAACAATACATAGTCTTTATTTTCATTCAAGATCAACTTACAATAAAACTCAGATACAAAAGGAATTATGATCAACATTTAATCGGAATCATCGTCGATAACTATTCTTCGCTTCTTTTTATCTCGTCTCGACGACACAATTACGTCGTCATTATCTTCGGCGCTGCTGTTATCTGTAATGACGGAGAAAATACCAATAAATTGAACGTCCTGAAGGGAACAATTAAAAACTAAGTAGGGATTTTGGATATTTTCTTTTTATTTACGGAGATCTCGGAACAGATGAGTGCCATTTGCAAAATGTTTTAATAATTTGTGCTTTTTATGTTATTCGGCCACAGTGGTCAGTAAGAAGTGGTAAATGCGTGCCATTTCAATGACAAAGCTGTAAGAAAAGTGAGCACTATCATCATCATCGGTCTGGCTTTTTCCCAACTTTGTTGGGTTCAGGTTCATCTTTACGATTGTAGCTGAATTTATTTACATGGAGCAACTGCCTATCTGACCTCAACTACCCAGTGAGTACTGGGTAATAAGGTTACCCTCTGGTAAGACCGGTTGTCAAACTTTCGGGCCACTGACGTAACCACTAATAATGATCTTTGAATGACAGCCACGACCAACGGCTTAACGAAGGTGTGTAATGATGGTCAACCACGGAGAAAACTTGGCCAGCTTGGCTTAACTATGAAAGATCGACCCGGTCGACCTATAGGTCAACTATACTTAGCAAGAATTTCCCGAAGGAACAAACAAAACAAGTAAACTACCATACTGTTGTCGCTGCAGCAAGGAGAGAGGATTTTAGATGACAAGAAATGTTTAGTGATGGGATGTATTGCTATGATGGGTCCTTTTAGGATATCATATTCAGGGTAAGGCGTGTATTCAGTCATGATCGTAAATCGCGGTAACGTTCTAGATGGAAGAGGAACCGTTCATTTAACTAATGTCACCCGCACCATGCTACAGCGATAACAGTATACTACTACACATTAAACCGACGTCGACTGTTAAACCTTTTGCACTACAACATGAATGATGTCGAAGGGATAATACTATAATTACCAAGCTTAGCAGGTGCATAGGTGATGGAAGTGTAAGGGTAAAATAATCCTTAAATCTCTTACGACGCCCAAAGGACGGGGCGGAAACGCTAGGGGTAATGTTACTGGCAAGGTTGGATTTTTAATAAAAAAGGGTCAGAACAGACTTTAACCTAGTGTCAATGTTTCCGACTTACGAGTCATCATTCGTAGATTCGATGCAGGCAGGTGCGATACTTTGTGGCATTTATTCTATCTTTAGAACACTGCTTTCAAAACAGTAAAGGAAAACATTGTAAGGCCATCGGCATGTTTTGGACACTTGAAGACTTGTGTCATCGCGTAGTGGTCCGCTCCCTCATATAGACAAAGAGCCAAAGCAACTTTTTATTTTTTTATGAAACGTAGCCCCCCTCTCTAGGAATTTCTCCTGTATCGTGGGTGCGTTTACAAACATTTAAACTCACATACACAAATAGCCAGACTCGGAACAACTATCTGTAGGCCATACAAATATTTGTTCCGTGCAGGGATGGGACCCGCGACACGCAGCGCGGCAGTCGATCGCTCAGCCACTGCGCCAACCGTGTCGTCTTAACTCTTTCTACATTACTTTTGTAGGAGGTTTGTGTACTTACCACTGTCCATTTTTGGTAGATTGCTAATAATGTCCTCGCTATCGGGCAAGTCCTCATGTTGCAGCGTCCTCTTAGCAAATGACAGTATGTCGTCATCATCGTCATTGACCACACTTTCGTCACCTTCGTCGATTTTCTGCATCTTTCCTCTAGAATCTTCCTCGTCGTCAGAATCGCTTCGGATTCGCTTCCGATTACGTGTTATTTCATTTGAACCATTACTTTTATTGATAACGTTATCGTTTTCCACGTTATTTTCCCGCATCTTCCTCAAATTATCGAACAAATCATCGTCATCGCTCGATTCGTCCACTCTATGTGATATTTCTACGTCGGGTGTCACCTCTACCGTCTCGCTAGTATCGATTATAAGCTCTTTGTTAGTAGCCTTTATAATAATTTCGCGCCGTTTCCTGATTGTCTCAAAGTGCAAGGCGCTCGGTATTCTCCAGTATTTTTCCTGTAACGACGGTTTGATTAATTTATTATCTAAGGGAACAAGAGATTTTCCGAGGACTCTTAATGTGGCTACGATGATAAGGTACTTTGCGAATACTTGAAATGTTTTAGTGGAGTATTTTGTTTTAATCAACGTTACGAGAACCGACATTTTCAAATTGGGCATAACATAATATACGTGACTGTGATTTTTTCAACTGTTCATACTTACATAGCATGCATAACATAATATCACGGCTGTAATTCCCGAAAGGAAACACCTCTGTTTAACAGAGGTGTTTCCAATATATAATAATATATATAGTAGGTACTACACTCATATTTCTACAGTTAAGCTAAAGTCCTATGTAAGGGACGGCGCCTACCTAGAGTTGCGGGTTGTTCGAAAGAGATACCGTGGACACAAAGGTCAATAGAAGGAACATGGGTGAGTTTTAGTCAGTACAAGTCTGATATTCCCCCGCTTCCTCGAGAGCGGAGGAAGTTATTTGATAATTTCCCATCCACAAAAAAAGGGGTGCGCCTATTTCCATTTACCGTATCATGCATAAGTAAATAAAAACACGTACCTGTTCATCAAAAGGTGGCACCACTCCCACTCCCAACAGCACTTTCCTAAACAGCTCGCTCTCCATAGCTTCGACCGACTCTTGAGATATGGGCACGAGAGGGATCCCTTCACTCTCAGGGTCATACCCTTCCGCCTCCTGATCCAACGCCACCTCCTCCAAACTCTCCGCCAACCATTTCAAAGCTTCTGTTAAATCTATTACAACCATTTTAATGAAATGTTTATATCAATAGCATTTTATTGAACTACGATATTAGTTAGGACTTCATATATACGAACGGAGGAAATAACGCGGGAAGTGGAATTATTAGAAACCCGAGAACTAATAAACCAATTTGCTGCGAGCAAATTAAAAAGTAAAAAAGTCGTGCGCATTTTAAAAAGTCGAGCTTTTAAAGTTTCTAGTTGCACGTTTGTTTATGCGTGCTTTTTTAACACAGCAATTAAGAAGTAATTTGTTACTAATGTGGGTAAAATTAATTGTCATTTGCTTTTTAAATGTGTTGGAAATGTTAATTTTTCGTTTAGCTAGGGCGTAATTTACTTTGTCTTTGTAGTTGCCTAGAAATATGTTTTTCGTTTGGAAATCGTTTAATAATTTGATTGCAAAATTATATTTCTCTTCTATAAACAATGACAGAATATACGTTATTTGGCACGATTATAAACACAATTCTTTAAAGAAAATACTGTTTGACTTTAAACGTATTTTTTAATTAAATTTTTCTTGACTTCAATATTGAAATAATGATCAAGATGACGATTGAACGAGCTAATCCAAAAGAAGCTTAGTTAACCACAAATAGATCTTGGTTATATGAACTCGAGAACACAGACGCAACCAGGAAATCCCACTCCTTGCAGTAAATAAACATTATGGTGGATCATTACTTTTATTTACTTTGTTTGTTTTTGAAGATTGTCTGGTAGTTTGAGTACTTTAAGCGACCTAAATAAATGTCCTTTTTTTAGTATTGTTCGTCGTGTCGTTGAGCTCCTTGGGTTATGAGTCGAGCTACACGATAACTGACAAATGCTTGCACTGACTCGACAGGTCCACTCAATCTGTATGGTGCTTTCTTAAAAAGACCATTTCAGACACTAATCTGCATAGTCCTCAAGTAAGTTGACCAAGATATTTGTCTGGACCTTAAAAGAGACTATGACCTCTGAGTTTGTTTCGGCTGTTTCTTCTCAGAGTAGTCAGGTACGAAACACTGGCCTCATCTAGTTTAAAAAAAGACCTGTAAAAGTGTTTGTGAAAACCTATTTGCAAAATAAACATAATTTATCATTTAAAAGAATGTTAGAAAAGTGAGTATTTCTTACCGCTCTCAACGGCTTGCACCATAAGCTTAGCGATCTCATTAGCAGTCAGTTCGATGCGTTTCTGTTGCTTCGCAGGCTTTTTATTTGTCGGCTTTGGAGCGCTCTTCTTTGCTGGTTTATTTTGAACGGGTTGTGGTGTTGTGTCGCTGTCAGACTCGGAGTTATCATTGTCTGACGATTCTGAGCCTGATGAATCACCTACAATATTGATTTTGTTTTGTGATCACAGTTAATAAAAAGGTAATATGACCTCAGCGATCATTGTGCCGATAGTCACTGCAGCCAATGGATTAATTGCCAAGAGCATTAATTAACACCTGAGCAGGCTCTCGTTAGGCAACTGGATAAAGGGCTTGATTCAAAAAGCGGTACTCCTGGACACGGCTCGTATTGTTAGAAAGCTCCTTTCTGGCCCCTGTTCCAAATACCGATGGGGTACTATGTGTTTTTTTTAAGAAGTTTAAAATTTTGATAAATTATATGTAAAGTCAATGAATAAAGGAGTACGTTTATAAAAAAAAACCTGTTATACATTGTGTTTCTTTATGGAGTTCTCATCAAAACGAAGAAATAGGAAGCTTCAAGTTAATTAAATAAGGTAAGTAAATAATTTGTTACAAGAAAGTTTTCTGAGTATCCGTAAATGCAGCTTATTTCCAAGACATAAGGTACAAAATCGACACAAACTGCTTTCATATTACAAGTTAGTTTAACATGTGTCTTGAAATGTATATTTTATTACGTAACATGTACATAAGTGATGAAAATCATACACCTACTTGGAGAACTGAAGGAAATCGTGTAAGGGATAACCCACGCATTAATAATGTCTACACATATGAGTAGGCAATATATACAAACATTTTGATAGCGATGAGTGGAAGGATCGACCAGTTTTGCATCAAGTATCAGTTTTCGGGAACTAAGCAAACGAAACCGATGTTTGAGAATATTTTCTCCTTTAGACCACCTTGCCAGTACTGCAGTTTATTTTCGTTCATTCCTCTCAGCTATTTTAGATGCATAAGTAAAAATTGAATCCCTCTAATGACATGGGGGCGCGAGGGTGAAGGCGGGTGGGAGGGGGACACATCAAGAATAAAGCTAAGCGAACTTGTTTAGCAACTTACTGTTCGATTTATCGTCATCTCCGCCACTGCTTTTAGCATTAGATTTCTTTTGTCTCTTTTTGCGACATTCCCTTTTGTCTTGAATCATGCCTAGCTCCAGTAATCTGTCGACGTAGCTACGCTTTTGACGCTTGCGCGGCATACGAGGTATTATTACGCCCATTGGATCTGAAAGAAGTCTGCCTTTATACGTATATACTGTGCAGATATTGAAGGGATATTTTTAGGAATATAAAACGAAAATAAAATGTGTCAGTTTTTTATAGATATTTCGAAGGCCCCTACGTAATTCATCGAAACTAAAAAATTGTCAACCGCAAATGATGAATACGAGATGAATACACAATACGTAGAGGCCGTCGATTTGTGACCAAATGAGAAACATGAGAATACAGATTTTTATTCCATGGAAACAAAATAGTATCGTAATATTGTATCTTGCACAATCAAATGTTTCCAGCAACAATGTTGCAAGTCTTTTATATAACTAGACTCCACCTTGCCAACATGTTTCCGAAACACAAAATCACTGTTGCACAACATTGTTTTTTTCCGAATAAAGACACACTCAACAATCATTACACAAGTTATAAGGTACTTACCGGGCGCATCTTTGAATTGTTCCCAAAGTTCTGTGAGTAATTGGTCTTCTTCTTCACTGAACACTTTCGGAGTCTTCTCTCTGGCCGGTTCCCTATGGCTCCGTTTGGTCGGCGCGCGGAATATCAGACCTAATTCCTTTAACTTCTTTATAACGCTGCGTCGAGTCCGTGTCTGATCTATTAGGTTCTCCAAAATCCAGTCGATCACATCTTAAGAAAAAGATATTGGTTAGAAGATAGAAGTGAAGGACATACTCTGATCACTAACTTCATTGGTATGTTCTTTAGAGAGGCCAGGTGCGAAGTAATCACAACCAACATGCATTTATGACCAAATGTATAAAAAAACGAAGCGATGTATGTTAGGATTGTAGCAGGTTGCGTTTTGTACCGCAAAAAAAATTGTCCCACACTAGGAATTTCTCTGGTATCGTGGGTGCGTTGACGAATAATTAAACTCATATACACAAACAGCCAGACCAGGAAAAACTACCTATAGGCTATACAAATATTTGTTCCGTGTGGGAATCGAACTCGCGACACGCAGTGCAGCAGCTAATCGCTCAACCAAACTAAAGGTGTTGCCAAAGTTTTAAGAAAAAAAGGAAGAAGTTTAAAGAGAAAAATGTACAAGGTCGTCTATGTGTGTGCAAGCTCAGGGTGTTATTTTTTTTTGAACAAACGTCTTAATGTATGTAGGTAACCACGGGTTGAATCCTTAAGGAGTCGTTTGAGGTTCTAATGCATATGTTAAACGAGTTACCGCAAATGTTCAGTATATGCACACATTAGTCGGACTTCTAACACACACAAGCCGCAATTGAGGACTTCTGCAGTAACAACCAACCAACATGTTTTATGATAATGTTACACTAGCACTCAACTAAGTAATTATTGCGGTACAACAGTGTGAAACACTTTTTACAAGTTTACTGAACATGTTTAGTTGGTTTAAGTGTGTTTTGTGCTGACGCAACATAAACAAACATAACTCCCTATATGTGGGTTGGTAAGCTCTCAGTGCTCGCACGTGTAATCGCTAGGAGCTAATTATACTGAACCTTTATTATAATAATCACGCTTTCAAAAATCCCTGACTGTGGTGAATTTAAATTTTAGTGGTATGAGATATAAGTTGGGTGTTGTACAAACTCAATATTAGTTCCAATTTACATAATGAATATGAGCGTATTAGGATTTGATTTCAAAGGGTTCTTGTAAACTTTAGGTCCCTTTCACTAGCTCAGGGAATGCGATTTGCGTCAAGCGTCACACGCGAACACCCGTTGTTCCTCCGACGCTCGAAGCAAATTCTTTAGTCCCAAGACGTATTTCGCTCATAACCAAGAGGTCAGACTACGCCGGTATATACGATTAAGTCAAGAATTAAATCCTATAATAAACGATTAAATAAGCAAATTTTTTTGCATATGTATGTAACCACGTTCTCGAAAACTGCTCTAACGATTTAGATGAATGTTGCAACACGATGGTTAACTGGGGATAAATCGATATTTGGGAAAATTCGCTGTCTGTTTTTTCACCCGAGTAGAGCTCGGTCGCTCAGGTACTAAATAGTAGAAATTACTAAACAGAGATTTATAAATACATAATTATACGGTACTTTGTCTTACCCTGGTCAGTTTGAGGATTACTTTGGTTCTCCATATACAACCTACGCAGTTCTTCTTCTTGTTCTTCAGACCAAACTCCTTTACCGGGTTTATCCCTAGAGGAAACAATATCGTTACAGAAAGCGAAATTGAATGTATTGCCAAAAAACCATTTATGGTTTTAAATTTTAACACGATATCTCCACGCATTCCCGAGATGAAGGGTCTTGACAGACAGATAGACAGATGAACAACAAAGTGATCCAATAAGGGTTCCCGTTTTTCCATATGAGGTACCGAACCCTAAAAAGCAATACCAGTTTCCTACAAAATTCATCAAGACATTACTTATGCAAGTTTTAAATAAAGACGAAAAAGAAACAAGATAGTAGCAATGTTAGCGCCAGCTAGCATTTCAGCTGGCACTATCTTTGAATACATTAAACAAAGTTACAGGTGTCCCTGCATTTTGTAGCAGTACCTACCTCTACCACAAAAAATGTTACCTAAGATTTTAAATAGCAGAATTAGGTCAAACACGTTGTATATTTAACTAAAACCGACCGTATTCTTTGTAGCGCATTAATATAAAATACTCTAGTTAAAGACTTTTATTTTTTGTCTGAGCCACTGGAATGGTTTATCGCCAAAGAGACAGGGTACAAACACATTCTTTTCATTGTTTAGAGACATAAAAAGAAAGATTCTAAAAATGACGTCTAAGCGCGCATATGGTCTAAAATATGTCAACCCAAACTTCACAAAGAGTCATGAGAGACTGTATATGAGTAGACCAAAATAAACAATATTTTTTTTTTAAATAACGTTGCCTCTCTCTAGGATTTCTCCTGTATCGTGGGTGCGTTTACAAACATTTAAACTCACATACACAAACGGCTAGACCCGGAACAACTATCTGTAGGCCATACAAATATTTGTTCCGTGCGGGGATCGAACCCGCGACACGCAGCACAGCAGTCGATAGCTCAGCCACTGCGCCATCCGTGTCGTCACGGATATTTTTTAAGGAAGCATAAACGATACTATAAAATTAATACTGTACTATTTACATGTACTATGTAATTAATAGACAATAGCATAAACGGAGTGCTGTAAATTACAAAAACAAAACATATGTCAGTAATTATTTCAATTGTGCATAATTAATTATGTTGCATATTATGGCAGGATTGTTACATTCCGAGCATTTATGATGTATTTATGATGCATGCATATTTCAACGTATATAAGTTGTCTATAATCGGATTTCTATACATGAGTGACAGAGACAAAGCTCTACAAACTTGAACTTCCTTTAAAATTTGATGATCGATGTATATTCATCGGCCCGTGTTTTCAATTAACCCCCTTTACTGTATTATACAGTGTGCCTATAAATATATAATTGTTCTAAAAACGGATTTGACCTCTTTGGTAATCAATCATAGTTTAGAGATGCGACCTATATCAACATTATCTTGTCCAATTAACGCGCTCAAACGTTTAGAAACTGTGGACAAAGATTGATGATAGCGAATGTGAAAATGCTGTTACAAAAGGTTATTCACCTTACGCAGGGAAATGTCAATATGAGATGGGTCAACATTTTGAGTAATTGGGTCAATAAGTATTATTACAAGTACTAGGCACTCAAACATGAAGAGATATAATCGTACTTAGTATAAATTGTGTATCGTGAATTGTAGAACTTATTTATAATAACTAGACTAGCTGTGCCCAGCGGTTTCACCCGCTGCTCAGGTCCCCCTTACCACTTAGGGGTTTGAATGATAGATAGTAGCCGATTCTCAGAAGTCTGACCGACCTTCAGAAGTCTGCTCGACCGATTCTTATGCATATTTAGTAAGTACTAAATATGCTAAGAATCGGTCGAGCCGTTTCGGAGAAGTATATGTGAACGAACATTGTGACACGAGAATTTTATATATTAGATTATTTTCCAAAAAAATACACAGGCCACAAGCTGGACTGCTGAACGTGAGGTCCTGGGTATGATACCCGGGTCGGGCAAAGGGGTTCCATTAAAAATTTCTCAGTAGCAGCCACGAGGTCTGGATTTTTAACCGCGTTGATGGTAATAGGCTTACCCCAAATATGACTGGCGAAATGTGGGTATAGGTACTATACAGTACACCTTTGCGTACTAGCACGACGTTATGTAATTTCCTAATGCGTATTTTATTCAAATGCACTCACCTGTTATCAGTATATAAATCATATCCATATTCAATATCAAGAGAATCCTTCGAATTTTTCCAGAACAAAAGCTCAATAAACACTTTGGGATTCTTCGAAGCAACTTCTGTGAACTTCCTCAATATGAATAGAGCAAACTTTTCCAATTCCTGAGAAACAAAAATAGCTGTATTCCTACAAGTTTTTTGAAATTAAATAAAAATGGTTTATAAAATAATATAAGGAACAATTTATAAAATAGCTACTCGGAAAAATGCGTTTACTTACGAAAGTATAAATGATATTATTCTTCGAGTACGAGCAAGATAATAAATAACAAGATACCATTTCGTTTAACTGTGCAGTACTTAAAATTCTTCAGCATTTTTATTTACATTTCAATTTAGGGACGATGCTGGGGTAACATCAAGACAAACATTTTATTACTCAGTGGCTGATAGGAATCAAATTTTGTGTCAGGTTAATTTAGATTCTCGATACATTTGGTAGGTACCTGCGACACCCCTCGTCCGTCGATAAAATCTATCCCCTGCCCTCCCACACGTCGTATGCACGACGGAAAAAAGAAGCTTAAATTTGGTCACACGTGTGTCGTAATATGGGAAAAATATCAGGCTATAAAAACCAGTTGAACTTATCCAAGGGAAAATTGCATTATTTTAACATAACTTACCGGCCCCATGTTTGTCTAGTTAGTGACTATATTATTTGGGTAAAAACCTTCAAATGATTTTGAGTAAAGGTGGTGGCATATTTCCACCAAAAAAGAATGAAAATGGAAAATAAGTTTACTTCCGGAAGTCGGTGGTAGGTGGTTATTTTTCATTTATTTATATGTTTTTTGGAAGTCGTTTTTTTGTCAGGAAGTTATTTATTTCAGCCTTTTTTGTTGTGGTATGATGGTATCTCTCTTAATTTTTATCGAATAGTCATTTAATTAGAAGAAAAATATGTATTATAGAAGACTCACTCATAAACTATCGAAGTAATATAAATATAATTGATATGGGACCCTTTCGATTATAAAAAGAACATCGGCCCACAATCGCAAAAATCGCGTAACATAAAAACAAATACAGTCGATTTGTAAACCTCCTCTTTTTTTTAAGCCAGTTAAAAATAATTGTAAGCACCAAATTGGTAGTTTAAAAGTTATGTAATTCTAATAACACAAATTGAACTGTTGTCAGTTGCCCGATTAAGCATCAATTAAAAGAATACATTTATTGACACAAAAAAGGTATTGACAAAAATTGCAAAAAATATCATTGTTAATTTGTTTGTCATTGTTAAAGTTAAACTTTGCACATACGCTCAAATAACTGTGCCACACTCTGAGACCCACACATATTTGCAAGTATTTCCGAACCTATTTGAAGTTATCTCTGGCTTAAGTACCTTTGGGCGTGAGTAGTCATTTGTTATACGGCCTAGTAACGTGACGTATACGGTTCAAAAATAGAATGACAAGTTAGGGGCTCATCGATCTTAAGTACCAGCCGCGCTTCCCTTTGAAGACCTTTACAACTTATGTGGGCGTACATTGTGTTTCCTTACTTTAATATGGATCAAGTTAGGCTGACGTTCCATTTGTGTCTTTTATGTGGAGCGATTTTAACCGAACCATCTATACATATAATATTCTATGTATAGATGTAAAAAAACTACTGCAAAGATTCTATTAAAATTTTGCACAAATATTCCTTAGAGGTCGTTTCAAATTATAGGCCATCTATTTATTACGCTACTTGTTTGAGGATGTTAGGAATGTACGACTTTAAGTTCCCATCAATTTATAATGCCCACAACTTGCAATACACGGTCACGTGTAGCGGGAACTACTAGTACAATATGATGAAGTTTGTTAAATCCCTTCTTTTGGGAAGTGAGAGTTGCCAAACATTGGTGATAGCGTATAATGATGGTTGAAAAATAAAAGGGTTATGTTTGTTTAGATATAACTCAATGGATGTTGACTTGGATGTTTGCCAGCTAACATAATGGGGAGGGACAGGAAAACGATAATCATTTTTTTTGTGAAAACTGCCTTTTTTTGGTAGTGGAACCCGTGTTTTAGGCACCTTTCGGAATTGCGTTAATGTTGCGTACATTAGCGCAATTCAAACCGACCAGACCGGATTTCTGGATGTGTTACTTCTCTATACACTTTTATGATCATTTTAATACATTCCTGCCCGGACTGTCTTTGCTTGAGTTGTTGCAAGTGCGACTGTTGAGCTTCAGGTCCTGGCTTAGAATCTAGGGTCAGCAGTATTGTAGTGTATCTATTTAATAGATATGTAAACACTGTCTCACACACACAAGTGGTCGGGTAGCTGTCACGAATGTCAACTGTCAGTCATCACGGATGGCGGGAAAGTGGCAAGGTGAAGCGGACCAGGAACGGGGGCTTGGTTGTGTTGGTGAGCCTGTGTTAAGTGTTATCAGCCCTGCTAGAAACAAAATACTACAAGTATTATTGGGATTTTCCCTGGGGAATTTGTCAGTAGCAGCTACGGAGTCTGGATATGAGCCCGGTTAGTGGCAATCAGCTCGCCCCCTATTGCATGGGACTTTTAAACATAACAGGTACACCTCTGCTTAGATCTTTGGGGATTACAGGCGTGATGTTAGGGTATTTTGTGTAGGAAGTGCCGTCTCGAGAGTCCGTTGATACCTACGCTGTCCAAATACATTATCTAACCAGTTTTACACATATATATCGATGCAACTCCAGCCTAGTATCTGAGTTACACGACTACCAAAACATAAAAGACATATTTTACGTACACATACAATAATATTTCCTCAAAGAAACAGAACAAAAAATTACAGTTGGCAAACACGTACCCTGAATTGAGGCACTCGATTGTCGAGGATCCTTTGAAATATGAGGAAGAGTGACGCTTGGAACATCATGGAGGGCCGTTTACAGTCCCAGGCTATTCTGTGTAACATCTTTATGATGCTGTGGTTTGTGTTGGGTAGGTTCTTGTCGTAGCGCTCTAGGAGATATACACAAGCGCTCACGACTCGAGGGTGACAGAATCTAGAAGAAAATATTAACATTCAGTGTTTATAAGAAAGAAAGAAAAGATTTTTATTTAACACATCGGTCAAGTTATTAACAATTATTAAAAGAACTGAAATTGCCATAAAAAAGTACTTTTGTTGGATTGGTTTAGGTTTTGAACAACCCGTAACCCCAGAGGTTTAGCAACCTTGGGTAAGGTTAGTTAGCTTCTATTGTGGATTATGTAATTCTGTGCCCGCATCCCAGCCAGAAGAGTCGAAGAGGAACACCGTGTGGGTATATTCAGTGGGAGACTGAAAATCCCCTCCGTCGCCTCACGGCTCGACTGGGGACATCTTTAGGTGTATTAAAATGTGAAAAGAAAAAAATTGTTGTACCTGTTCACGAAGTCTTGAAAATCGAAATCGGTTTCCACGACTGCTATGCTTCTCTCTTCTTCCTCTTCTTCTTCGTCTAGAATAAATACTTACAAATATAATTCTAGTTTATTTTAAGCAAATCGACGTAGTGTAAAAATTTGCTTATCAATTTAGGTCCTTCATATTTTCCGGTACATTGATAAACACAAACTAGGACGCGGACGACTACAAAGGAATTTCAAGAAAAAAGTATTGAGAAATCAATTAAACATAATGAATTTAAAATCTAACGACTGACCCTAAAATGCTTAGTGGTTATTCCATAACCTTACAGTGAAATCCCATGTCCACCACATCAACGTCATTATATAAAACCTGTAACCTTTTCTGTAGCAGTACCTCACTATAGGTATGACAATTGGACATTACGAAAAGTCGAGCGTGGTGGTTTTGGCAGATAAAAAAGTGTGCTACATTAATAAAAAAAACCCGAACAAGAG
Source organism: Ochropleura plecta (assembly GCA_905475445.1). Lineage (NCBI taxonomy): Eukaryota > Metazoa > Arthropoda > Insecta > Lepidoptera > Noctuidae > Ochropleura > Ochropleura plecta. The sequence goes on along the minus strand of FR997731.1, from coordinate 8,882,838 downwards.
CGAGTCCGACTTGCGCACCCAAGGTTCCGTACTTACAAAAAATCTTCTCTATGATATAAAAATGAATCGCAAAATGTGTTGGTAACTCAACAACGCCTGGACCAATTTTACCAATTCTTTTTTTTAAATATTCGTTGAACTCCAAGGATAGTTTTTTGAGAAAAATGCAATAGAAAAAATACATTGCAAAGCATGCCGGGCACAGTTGGTTTATTAATAAAAACAGCCATATCTTTTGACTGCGTAGATTAAGTTGGTTGATTTTTTCACAGCACAAAAAGGACAACAAAGTTGAGTATATGGTTTTAATTTCGACTCGATATCTTAGCGCGTTCCCAAGATAAAAAGTCTTGACAAACAGACAGACGGCCAACAAAGTGATCTAATAAGGTTTTTGTTTTTATCTTTTGAGGTAGGGAAGCCTAAAATCTTGTTTTTACTCAATCTTGTTTGCAGACGACACTTCTCTTTTATTTAAACTAAAACGTCAGCAGCTAGCTAGTGACGATGTTAATAGCGCTCTGGCAAAGGTCGTTAATTGGTTTAACGTTAATAATTTACTTCTAAATGAGAAAAAGACCAAATGCATTAAGTTTACGTTACCTCATGTTAGACAAGTGGAAACTAGTGTACTAATCAAGGATGAAGAGTTAAAACCGGAAGATAACACAGTGTTCTTAGGCTTAACTTTGGATGCTAAGCTTCAGTGGGGCCCTCATATAGATAAGTTGTCAAAAAAGCTTAGCTCTGCAGCATACGCCGTTAAAAAAATTCGTGATTTGACTGATTTAGGGACAGCCCGTTTAGTTTATTTTAGTTATTTCCACAGTGTGATGTCGTATGGTATTCTCTTGTGGGGCCATGCCGCCGATATTCAGACAATTTTTATTTTGCAAAAGAGGGCAATTCGTTCAATGTATAAATTAAGTCCTAGACACTCCCTCAGAGAAAAATTTAAAGAGATTAACATACTAACTGTGCCCTCTCAGTTTATTTACGAAAACCTTTTGTACGCGCATAAAAATATAAAATTGTTTAAAAAATACAGTGATATCCACGACATAAATACAAGGAACAAACACAAATTTGTTGTTCCTGCAACGAGGCTCAAAAAAATAGGGGGTACGTTCACATGCCAATGTATACGTTATTATAATAAACTACCAAGCGATATTCAAACACTAAGCCTCAATAAATTTAAATCTTTTATAAAACGTAAGCTATATCTGAAAGCTTATACTATAATATGAATCATTACCTTGAAGATAAAAAGGCTTGGGATTAAGCTGCTCCAATTTAATTTGCTCTGTGAGTGTCAAGATTTTCCTTTGTTTCACCTATTTATTGTTTATTCCTTTATTTTATACAATTTGACATTACTTTGTTTATTTTTTTATTTTTACATTTCTTTTTATTATTATTATTTGTGACATTTTATTTTCCTTATTATTTTAATTTATGACATTTTATGATTTCATTATGATCTCATTAATTTAATTTTGTATTTTTTTTTATTTGTTTATTGTGAATGTGAAGACCATGTGGATTATTTCTTTTATTTACTTTGTTTTTTGACGATAGTCTGGCAGTTTGAGTACTATAAGCGACCTACACAAATGTCCTTTTTTTGGTATTGTTCGTCGTGTCGTTGAGCTCCTTGGGTTATGAGTTGAGCTACACGATAACTGACAAATGCTTGCACTGACTGGACAGGTCCACTCAATCTGTGTGGTGCTTTCTTAAAAAGACCATTTCAGACACTATCTGCATGGTCCTCATGTAAGTTGACCAAGATTATTTTGTCTGGACCTTAAAAGAGACTATGACCTCTGAGTTTGTTTCGGCTGTTTCTTCTCAGAGTAGTCGGGTATGAAACACCGGCCTCATCTAGTTTAAAAAAAATGACGTGTAAAAGTGTTTGTGAAAACCTACTTGCAAAATAAACATCATTTATCATTTATCACTTGTTTAAACAAGAGTTATTTATAAGGCCTACTTTGATGATACCGCCTCCTCTGCTGCTAGACACTTTTTGTGGTGGAAAACCCCTGCCAGACACCTTATACTGAACTTAATTGAACTTGCGTTATTTTATAAAATGACTCATGGGATCTTGGTCCATTACAATTCGGATGGCCAAAAGTCAACAACTGTTTGCTTAGGAGTCAAGACCACTTACCTTCTTCATCGTGCTCCGAATTTTCTTGAGTCTCATCTACATCGTCAACGGTTTCTGTCAAAAAAAGAAAAAAAAACCTACTTTAAACATAGCTGGGCAAAAATTTAAGAAACGAAAATGAGGAAATATTTTTTTTATTTAGAGAAACGGTAGGTGAAGTGTAATTTAAGAAGGAACGGTGAGTATTATTAACTAAAGCTCAAGTTACTGCGGTAGTTACTTTTTGACGTATAAGTTAAGTACCTTCCGCAAATTAGCTTTCACGGTGTTCTGAGTTAAAACTTTTCTGAAATGTTAAGCGATCTTGGTAGTGGAGTATAGAGAAGAGACACACTTGTTTGGATTTCCTTAGTTTTGTCAAGACAAATCTTATATCGTCATCTATATGAAGCACGTAATATTATAAATTAAAGTCCTTGCGTTTATAATTTGATTTGATGATTCTATTGTCTGTGTGATCGCAACGTATTTTGATGAAGTTTTCAACATCATTTAGAGAATGTATTCCAGAAGGTTTTCGTGTTTAACACATTGGGCAGTATTTAGAAACAAATTTCACGCATTTTCAGTTTTGAGAAAAACTCGTGTGAAGCAGCGGCGGGTTGTTAGTATGAAACCACATTTTTTTGTTAATTCATGTGTTTCTAGGCATATTTATCAAAAATAAAAGGCGCTTTCTTTTAAAATAAAATACTAACCAGTAAGTACTACTCCCAAGTCAGTGTTGTAAACAGTTTCAAGCATTGTTAGTTCTTCGTCTTCTGTTATTCCATTTGTACCGAATATTCCTTCATCAGGCCAAACTTCCCTAAAAAAAACATTTCATGAGATCGTAATTTTTTAACATAAGTAGTACAGTTGATTAAATTGCATTCCAGTGTAAAACATCTTTACGAACCTTGCAGCTCTAAACATGCCGACAGCATCTTCGAATTTATATTCTTTCATCAACTTCTGTACATTCTTCATGCAAAGTTCTCTAAAAAAAAAACATGATTACTCTAAAGGACATTGCTCTTCGCCCATACATTGTTATTTATTTATTTTAGTTATTATGTTAGCCCTGAAACCAAGAGCATCGGAAAATGATGTATTGTATTCTCTATAATTAGTAAATTCATTTTTTAATTAATTTTTATAGCAGACTAGATATTATATAACAAAAATCCTAGATTTTGAAGTAATAATAGAACCTTAACAACGAATATTAGGTTTGATTTTTCATAGCTCCGAGTAACTTTTAAGAAACTGAAAAAATGATATCATAATTAATACATTTACATATTTTTAATACCTACCTAGACAATTAGGTAGGTACTTACGTGTTTTTTTTTACTTACGCCTAAGTGGATGTATGTAAGTGCATTATTAAAATGCATAGAAACTATTCATATAATAGGCGTGACGAAAGATTTTAAAATCCTCTTCCATAATGTGGGTACACTTTTACTATTTACAAAAAAGCCTTTATTTCGGTAATAAACTTAAGTTTAACAAAGTTTGAAGCCATTTTTCTCATAATTTTTCAATAGTGCCCGAAAACAGCTCGCATGTGTCATGGCATCGGCATGACGTCACAGTTAAATAAAAATGACATTGTTTCTATAACAACGTCCCATAAATCACATAACCGTGACGTCATACGCTGTGATCGGTGTTTCAGTCAAAATGGCCGATTGCAGTATTTTAATGTTTTATTTTATTGAAAATCTTAATGATCTGTTATTTTTAAATAAAACTAAACCTGTGTTTACTTTTTTTTTAATATGACTTCTCCCCTGTCATCACTGAATCAGCGATTTTTTTATACTGTCGTCATGCCTATTATACAGCGTGTTGTTTTGCATCCTCGTCAAATTCAAGGACGTAACTATGCTAATGATTCTCGACCCGAATAGATAATAAAATAAGTAGGTTTTTTTTTTTTTACTTTTTTCGTATTTTCAGAAATCGGTAAGTACACACAGGTGCGTGCATGCCGCTGTATGATACGTATAGTGCCGACGCTCACGCACACTGTTCTGTATGTTCTGTAGGTGATTCTCTACTTTTGAAGTGAAATATTCTGTAATACTGTTAAATTTAAACACACAGAGACAGATCATAAAAGCGCCGTATATTATTATTGATCAGGTACCGTAATTTTCATTGATTATTTATGACTTTTACTAGCACCTCCTAATTTTTGACGAGGATGCAAATCAACATTTGTATATAAAATAGGCAGGTACCTGTATTCTTAACATTAGGCGTAGAAGGCGGCTGGCGGATGTTATTAGTAACAAAAAATACTATAAAAATGGCATACAGATAGTCCGAGTTACAGAAGTATTTGCAACTTACTTAATAGAAATGACAGTTAATTATCGTGTATTCCGACACTTTAGATATATTATACTTATAATGTATTCACATACATTGGCCTTTTAAAACTGTCCTTGTTTGAATTTGATTTCTGAATTGTAATTTACGAAGCAGTATTACATTAAATAAGTGAATACAATAGCTAAACATTATTTTGACTGAAAATCTGTCAATTTCTCAGTATTCGCTTTGTTTGTAAATTACATTATTAGAAAATTCCATTGTCTCGATAACTTTCACAATACGTTATTCATAATGACAGCAATTCAAAAAATAACAAAAGCTAAAAAGTACGGTGATAAATGAAATAGAATAAAAATGTGTTTGTTACTTTTGTTGGTCGATGGGTATATCTGAAGCGGCGTCGAAGGGCGGCGGATGTTCGTCGACGCCCGAACTGAGGACCGCGGCCAACTGCGCCCTCACCTCCTCCCAAGCGGCCGCCGCCGCCGTGACCTTAGGCTTTTGTACACCCGCCTTTTGTTCTGAACCACAATATTAATTAGCTCGCCCTCCTTTTATCACATCTGACCGTAAATTACTTTTAAAAGTAGTTATACGATTTAAGCTTTGTACGGAAATAAATGAGGGTCATTTGTTTTTTTTTTGGGTTGTTAACAGATAAGTAAAGGGAATTGTTTGGGTTGTCGTTTGGTGTGAAATAGAAGGATAGCTACTAAGTATCGAAGCGTTTAGGATAAGATCTGTGATACTTAGCCTACACATTTAAGTAAGTACCTATCTATTTAACAAAATCTGCTTTACGTAGAATAACAAAAAAATTTGGAAAATCCAAAAGTGCACGCCTCATAGCGGTCATTCACATTTAAAAAAAAAATCTAAAACAAAAAGTTTTTTAAAACAAAATAACAAATAAATGTATATTTAGATATACAAATACACAGTCGTATTTTAGTTTTTTACAAATTATAATTAAACGATAGTACTTAGAACGCTAATATTAATTAGGAATCAGCCCAGGGTATAACTTTATATAATAAGAAAAAAAGTATTCTGGTAGGATAAATTTTTCGACCAATTTCTCTGCCACATACATGGATCCATAAACACAGACTGACGGACGTCCAAGAATGATTGATTTTAATGTTATTATTTACTATGTTAAACAAAATAATTGTTCATAAAAAATACCATATGTGCTTGATAGATTATTTAACTCGATTTTAGTGCACTCATATTATCCTGTAAGTGTTATATTAGTGAGAAACAAGTCATTCAGTTTCGAAAGACTCGGTTTTTTGACATGTCGAGAGTAGAGCACTGCCTCCGGCGTGCAAAATGGTTGTCTGAATCAATGTTTTGCTGTACCGAAATAAATAAAAGACGAAGGCCGACTTGATCGAATGTAGAAGTTTCAGTCCCCACACACTCATCTCCCAATAGTCTATTGCATTATATTACGTTGATAAAGCAAATATGCGGTGAGCCCCTTACTCATCGGCTAAAGCTCTAATAATCTGTTGCCTAAGCATAAACACAATGTATGTAGATATTATGCACTACGTCGGCAGTTTCCGCAGTACGTGATGTATGGCGCCACCTATCGTTGTTACCAGTGCATTACACACATTAGAAATTTATCATTTAATGGCCTGGATATTTGCAATTTGTATCAACCGAAATTTTAGAACGCGGTTGTCGTACGTCGGTAAAAATGGGGATCAGCTGGAGCTGGGAATACTCTTTATTTCAGAAAATGAAAAGGTAGCTTTTTTATTACATCATAATTGAAATAATCTTTTATATTGTGCATTAAAACGTAGCACGTAGCGTAACACAGTATTTTTACTGTAAAATCACGTAAATCAGCATAATTAGCAAAATTTATATAATACTTCTAATTTATAGTTTACACTTATACCTCTTAATCAATAAATTTCCGGTAAATAAAAACTCTTTTAGCTTACTTTTGGGTTTTGATTTGGCCTTCTTTCTCACTTTCTTCTGGACAACTAACCCAGTCTTCTTGCAATAATGTTCCAACATTTTGAGAAACAAATGCACTGTTTCCATTAGATCTACCAAGTATGACCTACAATCAATCAAATGCTCATTAACTCTTCACAGTTTGGTTGACGAAAAAAACTACATAGTATAATAATCTAGTTTACCTTGGCATTTTATTTTCATCATAATTCAGGAACGTCGAAATTATGAATTCCCTGTATTCCAATACATAAAAAATGTTGCTCTTTAAAACTTTTGCGGATTCTTTAACACTGGGATCGCTACTTTTGTCCATAGCTAAGAGAGTGTTGAGCAACTCCTTGTAAGCCCTGAGAGCTAAATGCAGCCTCCTCACCCAAGCTGTGAACTTTTTCTTTTCAACTTTTATCATGTCATAGTACTTCTCCATTTGCTGCTGCACATAATGGAACATTGGAACTGACATTGTTTCGCTGAAATGTTAATAATATCTATTAGTTAAACACAAAACTGTATTCCAAATTACACGTAATTTTACAGTAGAATTCTAATTTATTTGTTACGTAGAGTTCCGTGTAAATTTGAAACAGGTTTCTCACTAGTTATATGATTTATTCGAATCTTTGTATCACTTAAACAAACATCAACTTTTTATTTATCAATAGGTATTATATAAACTTTAGAATTTCAGAATAACAACTTGCAAAATGGAGTTTATACAAGGTGTAACCGTGTAACATAATAAACGCAAAAATCGTCCGGTATCTCAGACCATGAAACAGAACAACTTTTGTTCTATGACTTTTAAGAAATTCATAAATTTTATTTTAAGTTTTATCATATCATACATGTTGACCAGCTGATCGCGTCAAATCCTGTAGAAAGACCAATTTTGTTTTTTGCGTATTCCTGGAAGTCGTGTAACAAAAGTTATTCAGTATAATGGTCGCAGAGACCACACGGTAGGCTTTACGTTTATTATTTTACTCTTTGCATACAGTGCCGGATTAACCACGTAGCAAGAGTAGCAATTGCTAGGGGCCTTGCGTAAAATGGGGCCCCGCGTGTCCAAACCATGTCCGCTTCCATTTAAGGGTCCGTTCACACAGTCCGGCTCGGAGAGGAGAGCAGATTCTTATCACGTTGAAAACAGAGTTTTTAGTATTTGTAGTAAGGTTTATATTTGCATGTGCACTGCTTTTGTCATTAAGAATGCTTGAAGGCGCTTGGTGTGAAATAATAAGAGGAGATGACCGGCTCCGATCGCGTTCCTTTTCTCGATCGTGCAGCCGTTTGGCTCCGATTGCATGCTCTTTAAAGCTCGCGCAGCCGATCGGTTCCGATCGCGTGCTCTTTTCTCGTTCGCGCAGCTGATCGGCTCCGATTGCGTGCTCTTTCTCGCTCGCGCTGCCGATCGGCTCTGATTGCGTGCGCGCCGCCCCACGCCGACTGCCATTTTGATAGCAAAATACTGGCCTTTGTAGTGTATCCACCCGGCTCCGAGCGCATCCGACCGGCTGCAAGTGTATCCGACCGGCCCCGACCGCATCCGCTTTCAGGTCGCTTCCAGTCGGTCTATGTGAAATAGTTGGCGGCTCCGCTCGACTAACTCCAAGCGTATACGATCCGGTCTGTGTGAAAAGAAAACTGCGCGCCGATGCTCTCCGAGCCGGTTTGTGTGAACGGACCCTAAGCGTATTTTTTGAGGGAAACTTATTTACGGAACACTTCTCGCTACAATGGAAAACCGCCCAGGGGATCGATGTTAGTATCAAAAGCTATATTTAGCTAACTATAAAAGATAGCTAAATATGTATGATTTATGAAGAAAGTTGTCAAAATATTTATTGGAATGTAACCTCTCTGTCTTTGGCAAATCAAGGGCCCCAAAATAGAATTTGCTACAGGCCCCACGCTTCCTCAATCCGGCCCTGCTAGAATATCATATAGGTAGGATTTTTTTTTTAAATAAGGTATGGTAACATACCTTATTTAAAAAAAAAATTGCTTGTTTGTAAAGTAGGTTTACGATCGAGATGTTTACGTGATAACGTCTTATTGGTGATATAAGTTATCACCAGTAGTGACATCTAAAATGAAATTAAGTACTAATTTAAAGTTTTTTTTTCGAGCCAAGTAACAGATGGCGCTACCAACTTTATGAAATGTCGCTTGTGAGGTTTTGGTGTGACACAAGTTTCTGAACATGTCACCCGACTAAAACGATTTTAAAGACGTTATCACGTCAAAATCCTACCTTTGTTTTACAAACTAAATTGAGAATGTACACTTCTGGACTCATCTATTGGCCCACCTTGTATTTTCAGTTTCGTTTGGTCCTAGCTAAAATTTTATATTAGGTCGAGCAAAAAGTTTTTATGCAGTTTTTAACCTGGCACATTCACAATTTCATTCAATAGTCTTTTTTTGAATTTCGAACACAGAATTTAAAGAAACAAAAGACAATTTGGAGCCTGTTTGTTGATATCAAACAATCGAATACTAAGAAAATCAGGTTTTATTGGTTTACTTGGATTTAATTCTTGAAAAAGTGATTGATATCTTTGGTTTTGCAACAAACATTACTTATTCTTAACATTAAGGTGAGGTTCTATCAATAATCTATGGATACTTCACCTGAAATTGCCGCCCAAGCTGTGGCACTTATTCAGGCCGGACACAGCCAAAGAAACGTGAGTGCTCAACTTAATTTAAGTCGATCTGCGGTCCGAAATGTTTATCGGAGGTACCTAGAGACTGGCGGCTTTGTTCGTCGCCAAGGAAGGCCACGATCTCGGGTCACAACTGAAAGGCAGGATCGATTCATCGTGACGACCAGCTTGAGAAATCGTCACCTTACCTCCATTGAGATACAAAACCAACTTCGCGACTTCCACGGAGTATCTGTAAGCGCTCGAACTGTTCGGAGAAGGTTAAAAGAACGCGATATGGTACCACACAAGCCAGCTAATGGGCCCAAACTAACGCGAGCCCACCGAACAGCGCGCCTTCATTTCGCACGCAGTCATTTAAATTGGACACAGCAAGATTGGAGCCGTGTACTCTTTTCTGATGAGTCTAAAATTGTGTTACATGGCAATGATGGAAGGAAGAAGGTCTACCGACGTAAGGGAGAGCGTTTCGCACAATGCTGCTTTGAAGAGAGGGTTGCTTATGGCGGTGGCTCATGGACTGTCTGGGGCGGTATATCCGCGAGCGGCAAAACTCAACTTGAGGTTGTTACAGGACCACGGCTGCCAACATTAAATGCTGAAAGGTACATTCGTAAGTGCTTAGAACCTCACGTGATGCCATACGCGGACTATGTGGGCCCAAATTTCCTTTTTATGCATGATAATGCAAGAGCCCATGCGGCCGGCATCGTCAGGGAATATCTTCGGGATGTGAACATCACAGTTATGGACTGGCCAGCCAGAAGCCCAGACATGAACCCTATTGAGCACATGTGGGACGAGCTAAAAAGACGTGTTAGGGCTCGTCAGCCAGTTGCCCAGACGATGCAGGAGTTGAAAACTGCCATAGAAGAGGAATGGGAGATGATCCCTCAAAATTTCATAGAGCGGTTGATAAACTCTATGCCTAATCGTATGAGAGCTGTGGTAGATGCCCATGGAGGCAACACGCGTTATTAAATTAAACCTTTATTTGATAAAACATGTTTTTTATTCAAAAATCAATTGCCTTTAACAAGGCGCATATCCGACTTGTTAGGCGTAGCTCCATGTCGTATGGTATTCTGAATTCAAATTTAAAACAATACGATCGAAAAAGATGGTAAAATGTATCAGGTTTAAAACTGCATCAACAGTTTTTGTTCAATCTAGCAATCATATTTCGGTAGGGGCCATCGAAACCTAAACTCTAAGGTGGGCCAATAGATGTGTCCAGAAGTGTAGATTACAAACAGTTATTTAATAGATAACTCTTACCTAACCAATCCAACTTGAAAATTGTGTCCTCTATTGAATTCCATAAAGAACTTCACTGCCCATAGGTAATAGGACTCATCATTTTGTTGAGCTTTGGCTCTCACTAACACATCCTTCACATAATGCATCAGTGGATTGTAGGAGCTGTTCAAGAATTCTATGCAAAATTCTTTCAGAAATAATCTGAGGACAGACAGGTAAATGCAACAAAGAATAACAATATCTGTAAATACATCTATAGTTGTAAGTTTGTATAGAGAGGGTATTCTACGTAATGGGAAGCTACATAATCACCGAGTGTCATAGGCTTTATTAAAACATTCCCAGGGGTTAATTACCATACATAAAGGGAGTGAAGCTGAGAGCAAAACCTAGTAACTAAATAGACTCCATGCTGACCAGACTTTGGCTGGTACAGTCTAGACTTTAGACAATGAAGAAGCTTACTGATTTCTCTAGACTCCAGACGATGAGATCAAGTACAACTAAGCTTCTTCCCTTCGATTTCATGGACTCTTTAGACCAGTTGGGCAATGTAGGTGGCCACATCAATAGCAGCGTTAGTAAAGTTAGTAAAGTAACTCTTCAAAAGAGTACTCATATTTATTTTTACGACGTCCATTAAAAACGGGTTGTTCACATTGTACTTACATAACTTACTTGGGTACAGAAGCAGTCAGTCAATCTCATAAAAATAGAAATTATCACATTCAGCCTATTGTGGCTGCCGCACAAACAATTGATTTGCAAGAAATAATGAAAATATTGTCCTAATCATTAAATAACATTACTTACCTAATAGCAAAAGCTGACCTCCTTTCTAAGATACCACTCTCAACAGGTCTTCGGTTCTTAGGCTTAACCAGCTTTGACTTCTTACCCCCACTGAAGTCTAAATTAGATATTTTGTTCAAAGGTTTCAAGCAAACAATCTCATTGTCCGATAAAGATTTCATGTTTTGTACCACATAGGTGCCTCCAAATCGAGAATGCCTAAAAGAAGTATTTTTGTTACTAAAGCAGAAAAAATCTCTACAGTTTAAAATAATATGGAGAATTTTACAATCAGTCTTGTTGGTCTAGTGCACACAATCGCAATTGCTGAACATAGGATCCTGAGTTCGATTTCCAGGTCAGACATATTATTGGGTTTTTCCAGGAATTTTTCAGCAGCTACCACCGAGTCAGAATTTTTGCCCAGTTGATGGCAGTGGTCTCGCCCCCTACTGCATGGGACTTAAACAAGCATAGTGTTATGTAATATCTTTTATCAGACATGACCATAGAAGATTTTGGAACACACTACAAAGTTTTTAAGCAATTAATGCTGTATAGAATCAACTCATGCTCCTCTGACTCATCATAGTATGGTACAGCACCATAAAAACATTATTAACACCAGTGGTTTGTGATATTACCTAGTTCCCGAGTATTGTTTTATCTTATTTATTCTTTGTTTATTTTCGGACATTCTGATAGAGAGTAATTCTTGGTCATCTCTTAGCTTCTCATCCACACTTCTCTGTAATGCAGCGTCAGCCAAGCTGCTAGGGTTCTGTTCTCTCAGCAAGTGAGATATGATCTCAAGGATGTGCATAAAATACTGTTTTTCGTTTTCTGATGACATGTACAGGATTATGTCGAGAATTCCTGATTGATTGAGAGCCCATAGTACCTAAAATAAATGGTTTATGAAAATAAGCAAATGCCAAATTATGTTACAAACACTGCTGTTAAAAGTGTACCTGCAAAATTTGAATGATGTGTGATTAAAAATACCAAAATTCATTTAAACATGAGTCAATACAATAGATTTTGTCTCATTTTATGTTATTGGATCTTATATTCCCTTTAACCTGTATCTGACTACATGTTACAGTTGGCACAAGTGAGCTAAGCTAGGCATCAATGTTTACATCACAGTTCCAGGCTGTAACTAAGACCTCGAAACTTTTTGAACAGTTCTTTTTTTTTGGAAATTATGTGATCTCGTAGAGCAAGGCTGTTTAGCTTCACAGTCCAGGACAGAAAAGTCCGAGAGAACTTGCTTTTTAATGAATTCAAGTCATTCTAACCTGATCATGCACACTGGCATCATTCTCAGGACGCCTTTCTTTGTCCAAGTCAGCGGGTACATGTAGCACATTTCTAATGAGAATCAAAATCCTTTCAATGATAAGTCCTGTATCTTCATCTCTTTCTGACCAATCCTATTTAGAATAAACAAAAAAATAAATCCATTTGAGCTGCTGGTCCGCAGTAAAAAGTGCACCATAATACATCACACATCTAACTCCTAAGTTATTTTTCTGAATTCTTGATGATAATATCCAAACCTTTGAAAAATTCATCACAAATTTCAGTTAAAAGTTTTTTAATGAATTTCTTTTTCCCATTAAACAACTATGTTTTTTTTTGTTTTAAGAAAATGTATCTTGGCTGTCATTTATAGATCTTTGACAGTTGTTACAGGTGGTCAGAAGCCCGAAAGTCTAACAACCAGTCCTACCAAGGGGTATTGTATGAGTCATTCTATGTAAAATACTGGTTTTCCACTGCATGTGGTGAGATGATGAAGATGATGTTGAGAGACTGGAAAACAGCACAGCAGTAGACCTCTAATTTCCTAAGAACTGTAATCACCACTACCAAACCCAGCGGTTATATCCATTTAAACAATATTTATATCTTATTTCAGTAACAACATTTTTAGATAAATTAACTTACAATTTCCAAAACCTTAGCCAATTTCTTAGCAAAAATGTTCCATGTATCAGTTTTTGTGAAAGCATCTTCTTTATAAGACTGCAAATGTGACAAGATCTGAAGGTAGTTGTGTCTGGCTGTCCGTTCAGTTGGCACTTCTTCTCTGTACAGCAGCAGGGCTGGGTTTGTAAGGTTTACGAGCAGTCTGAAACAAAGGAAAAGGTATTTCTTAATAAATGTTCTATTATTATAAAGTATCACTGTAGAAATTGCTTCGTTTTGAAATAGAATTTAAGGTTAAGTTTAGATTTCTCTTCAAGAGGGTATTGATAACAAAATGATATGACTATTTGTTGGCTGGTTAATATGCTTCATACCTGAGAGTAACGTCGAATAATTCTGTATTCTCCCAGTGATCAACCAGCATAGGTAGAAGATCACTTTGTAACACTTTTGTTTGTCCAAAATGTCGTCGAATTTCGTGCTCCTCGCCATCACGACGCAAGTAACGAATTAAATCTTTGACTGTGTTAAGAGTAAAGTCATCAATTAAATATTTGCCCGTCTTTTTGTCATACGTTCCCAAGGCGTTGCATGTAGCCGATAATTCCGCTGACAAAAACGATGTCATGATTGGAAATCATACACAACACTCGCAAACACTTCTTTCTGTACGCATCTATTTATTCAATTTTAATGTTAAACACCATTGTTTTGCTTAATTTTACACAATTATTGTGGGCCACTTTGGCTGAATATTTTGCTCCAACTTTTGTTTTGACTTTGACATCTGTTAGAGACGTCAAAAAGCCCGCGAATATGCAGCGCTCAGTTTCGTTCTGAAATATATTACTTATTGGTTTATAATAGAAATAGTAACTATTGAATTTTGATTAGAATTTCAATTCAATGTTACCTATAAATTATTATGAACTTCGATTTTTTCTAAAAACTGTTACTACTAAACTTTATGTTTACAATTTTAACTTTAAAATCACGAAATAAGTTAAGCTACGTAATTTACCAGAAAATAAGATCAGTTGAGATTAGTCACAGAAACTAGATTTCTTAGTTTAGTTTGCCAATAATCAATAATCAATCACAAAGTAAAATCTTAAAAAGGTATTGAAATATGCCAAAACTAGTTGGCGCCCTTCGCCGCGCTTCGCCCGTGTCACCTCGAAAAACAAGTATCCTATGTGTTATTCCAGACCATAATCTACCTCTGTGCCAAATTGCATCAAGATCCGTTCAGCCGTTTTGACGTGAATGAGTAACAAACATCCATCGTACATACACACATCCATCCATGCTCACAAACATTCTCATTTATAATATTTGTAGGATAGTAGGGAGTAGGATATTAGTAGGATTAGTAAGATAGTTGGGGCCCGCGTGATATTGAAAAACAAAGTATGTGTTATTCCAGACCATAATCTACCTCTGTGCCAAATTTTATCATGATCGCATTTATAAAATTAAGTAGGATAGGATAAGTAATTCATCGCAGTTCGTCTTCTTACAGACACACAATAACGATTCATTTAAGTAATGGTTCTTACAGACAATGGTGGTCGATGTGGGCTCACTGATAGATTACTAACTACTTTGAAGTGCGGTTTTGTGAGCCATGAGTGTACGGGTGCTTAGGAACGAAATGATGAAAATGTATAGTGGCTTGTGGTTTATCGTGGCACTGAACTATAGATATTTAACCGCAGTGCCTGTTACTTCAGAAAGTCGTCTGTTTATTTTTAAAATCATGGGCCCTATATACCTTCACTTATTTTGGTTATTTTCATCACATAGATTAAAACGGTTATTCAATAACTGCAAGCCAAAACAATGCACAGTCTTTTCTAAACACAACGATAAACACAGCGTAAGCATATTACATCATAAGTACATAAATTAAGTATATAACATAAATAAAAACATTGTTTGGCAGTAAATAAATTGTTATTATTTTGAAAATACTTGCAAATTGCTATTGACACTGACTAGGTATCAGTCACTTCCGTTTGCAAACATGTTCTTCTACCCCAGCAGGTACGTTACTAAACAAGTGCTTACCTACTTAGTTTCAGACATAGATTGACGCAGCCGGGAGTAAGTCAAGGCCTCTGCTCCAGACGATTAGATCATGTTGATCTACTTCAAAATTCATTTTGGCCCATGACCCTCCCTCCCTCGTTCCAATAATAAAAGTAACGGCTCGTATTTTCAATATCTACCTACGTATTTTCTATTGAGGATCTATCCTTATAAAAGAAAATGTTTGCTTTTGTTGTTAAAAACATTAATTTCTCTTTATTCAGCGGCGCTAGGCCCACGTCCCTTTTTACACAACCAAAGTAATTCAGTCCAAACATTTTGTTTGAAAAGTTTGTTTATTCTTGTGACTCTTAGTTTATTTCAAGAGGGTAAGATCAAATGAATAAGTGTGCGATTAAGGAACAAAAGAATTAAGGCGAGAGGTCAAAGGGGTTGGAATTTTAGACGTCGGTATTTCATTTATAAGAACGTAGTTAGATAAACCTACAGGGTAACTTTTCAATGACTTTCCCAAAATTTGCACGCCGGCTGTGTCACTGAACTTACTTATCCATGTTATTCAGAAAATCTATTACCATTTTGATTTCGTAATGTATTTGTGGGAGTAGAAACGGGGTTTTTAGCCCAGACATCTAATTAAATTTATGAATATGTAATTGTGTTTTCCAAGCAAGTTATCCAGAAAAGTCAACCAGAATGCTTAAGAGATATTTTATGTGAAGCCTACTCAGAGGCCAGCATAAAACTCTAGGATATGCACTAGCCACACCAAAAACAAAGAAGATATTTTTCTGTTTTCGATGTCGATATACCTAATATAAATTACCTTTAAGTGAAATACCGATAGCTAACCGTTTAGTTCGAGGCATATATTACTTGAAGCGCTCTGAAATATTGTTGAGGTGAAACAAAGCTTAGGGTACCTTCACAATACGTCTAAACCCTCCCATACATAAATATATGGATGGAGCCACTAATTAAACAGTTACCTCTACCGATACATTAATTGTTTAAGACGTACCTACTATCAACCTGTACTTATAATCTGCTACATGATAGGTGTACATTTAATTTAAATACATAGGTTATGTGTATGATAGAAATATGTGTGACCCAATTCTATAAAACACTAAACAAAAACAAAAGTGAACACGAAAAAAGTAAAAAATAAAATTGTTTCGGAAGCCGCTTTTGCAAGAAATTTTGTAGTTTTCATTGACTTTGTAGACTCGGACTTAAGTAATATTTTCTACTTTCAGTGGTTTTTTTTGTAATATGTTTTCGGTTTTAAGACCAAACTACCTACCAAGTCTGAGAACAAACATGAAAAAAAAACGCATAGGTAACCTCCTCATTTTTTTGTATAAGCCGGTTAAAAATGTGTCTTCTGCATATTATTTGGAAAGAAAAAAGCAGCAGATCAACCCGTAAACCGTATTTAATTGTAACCGTGTAGTACTATAGCTTTAATATTAAATTATTAATCATCAAATTACATACGTCGTCCGTTTTCGAACTCAAGTGATACGACTTACAGCTAGAAAAAATTGTGAAGAAACTTTGCCTACTAATAATATCTCTGTAGCCAGAAGTTTCCCAGGTATAGAAAATTGGCTTTTCGGCTTAGATTTGTACACCCATTATAGGTACATACAATAGTTGTATTGTAGGTAGGTAGTTTCCATAAAATAAATTAGCAGTTTTTAAAGTCATTCTCGTTTACAGGCACTTAAATAAAGCCTTTATTTGCAACTGGGTTATTTATATCTTAATGAGGGTTTAAGACTAGCGTGGGTACCTAATGCTCTCGGCTTAGCTTACAGACAAAACTAAGAGGCAAAAACGTAAGTGAGACTAGCTAGACTGCTAGATAAACTTTACGGAAGAGCTTTTGTCATTCCAGGTTTAAGCAGACTGCAGTAAATACCTAATGAGCATTAAGCATGCTGTCGACTTAATGTTCGTAGTTTTTTGTCACATAAATAAAAAGGTTTTATTCTCGAAATCTTTTCGCTAATTAAATAGCGAAATTATTCATGGTTTTAAGAATTTTCTAGTTCTTTTGAAACTTCTGTAGTAAGTTAAGTACCTAGCAATTTGTTTTACAGTTGTTTAATATTAAATAATGAAAACTAGGACTCAAGTTGGACCTAAAAATGTAAATGTTTCGCTTTAATAATTCTTAAGTATGACTTTAATTTTCAGCTTTGTTTTTCTCGAGGCTCGTAGCAAGTAGTTGTAGCTCGTAGCAATCACTCGTAGCTGGTAGCAGTCATTCGTAGCGCGTAGCATATTATGATGAGTTTGGAGATATCGATCAGAGAAAAAACCTGCAATCATCATAATCATGGCGTTATATGCCCTCAATTGACCTATTGTCATATTTATTTATTGAATGCATTAACCCAGTACTTAACTGGTTTTATTAATTTTGCTCAATAACAATAGAAATTAATCCGCGCAAATGTCTGAAAATAGTTTTCATGAAGCAATGATTAAACTTCACGAGCGTGGTTATATTAGCATAACACAATAAACCAATCTATTAACGTAAGCTAATGTGCACGCACTAAATACAGGGTGTAGTAAATCTTGTATTTTGCGTTGTAGCCATTGCTAGCGGGACGAGATAATCCGGACTATTGGTGTCGTGCCAGAACGCAGCCCCAGCATTGTCGGCGTACTGGCTCCCGGCCAGGGATAATGGGCTTTACACCAAATGGATTTGCCTACCGAGGTCAACATAAAACCTGGAAGGTACAGATTAACGGCAAATAAAGCCTTTAAACCACTTTTATAATACAATCGATACTGACGGAACCGCGTAATGGCCGCGTTTAAGCTTTTTTCAATATGTTTCAGGTGGTTATTTTGTTATATTATTTTATAATTAGGTAGATATCTAGTATATGCGTCAATTACACATAATTTTAGACACACGTGAGTCTGAAAAGAAACCTAAATACAAAGTTTCAATTAGCGAAAGTAGTTTCTCATTAAATATAACAAGTCTTAACACTGCAGAGGTTACAATTAGTTAATGGAAAAATAAATCGTAGTGGCGTACCATAATGATACCTAATATTCTGGAGAAGAGAAAAGTCACTTTGATCTTTGAAAATTACAAAGGGGCTTATAAAATATCAGTGAATAGCAAAAAAGTAAATTTGTGGAGTGGCTCAATTAAATAGCGTGATGAAAAACTCATCCATTCCATCAGATAGATCTTCCTAATTAAGGCTTTGTTTAGACATGGTTAAAGCTACCATGATAACCTTTTTATCTGTTTAGCGAACATTTCATTTCATCCCTCCCGAGCAAATATTTCTACCCTTTTACCGATGTGTCAACAGGCTTTGATCCTTTTAATTGACATTCAGTTTGTTGATTATTTTGCGAACGCAAAATATTCGTGGTTAGGTAAGTTTTGGGACGACTTGTAAGTGAAAAATTTAAGATATTTTCTTCTGAAAAAAATAAATTATGAGTGAACAACCTTCAGAGTGGGCTGGAACGTGATACAACGGAGCTTAGAAACCTCGAAATTTGTTAGATACCTGTCTTAGATGTTCTCTTAACAGAATAAGCCATTCAGTCTCCAGCTTAGTGAAATGGAAAATTCATTTTCTCACAATTTTGTCTTCTTTTATGATACTTTTTGCAGTCGCAGAAGTTTTTCGAGAAATAAAAAGGGTTTACCCACCGCTGCGAGACGGAAAGATTCCGTATTCTTTGGGGACCGCGAACACAATGAACGTGGCATAATGAAACTGTTCCCTCTGCGATTATGTGTATATCAAACATTTATTTACTTTACTATAGTTATTTAAAATAGAGTAAAGTGAAGTAAGCTTTTAGTTACGTTGGTACTCGTTTATTTGATGTGCAATTGTTTGGTAACGATTCATTAATCAAATCCTATTAATAGGTATACATCATAATGAAACACATTTACCTAAGTCAAAATCTCGTTATGTCTGAAGTACCAGTTTCTATAAATGGTAATTTTTATTTAAATACTCATCATTTTTCAAAAAATAAAATATTTAAACGCCATTTTATATTTAATTTAGCTTTATATCAGAATAAGCGAGTTGAAAGGATAAATTACTTGTAATAAGTACCTGTTGTAGGTAGATGACAATGTTCGTTAGGGCTCAAAGATATTATTTGATTTTGATTATCCAATTGACTGTCAGAGATGGCCTCTAATTTAAAAGGTACAGTCTAGACAGTCATAGAGTTAAATCTGTGTAAAAATAAGATTTCAGGACATTCCCAGACACGATGCCATTGACCCGAGGCTCTAAGTGGACACCGGTGATCTATCATCTCATTAAAGACCACTACATTTTCTTTCATAAAAATACGGATTACCTAACATTTCATATTGACCTTTTTTTTTTTTTTTTTTTTTTCGGGTGGGAAATCATCCAATGACTTCCCTCGCTCTGGGCGGAGCGGGGGGGCATGTCAGACTTGTACTGACTAAAACCCACCCATGTTCCTTCTATTGCCCTTTACGTTCCGAGGCCGCGGTATCTCTTTCGAACAACCCGCAACCCCGGCAGGCGGAGGCTCTGGCAAGCCCCTCTGCTTTGCTGACTCTCTTTGAGGCGCGCGTGAAACACGAACGCGCCGTCGACACGGCCTGTCGTCAATCGACGGACGGACGGTGAACTACCCATTGCTCACCGCCCACAGGCCCGCATCTACGGTGGCCGGAAGTCGTCTCGCGGCGCCCGGCGCCCTGGGCGTCTCCCGCGGCGGCTGGGTTGGGCAGATGTTCTCTCCCTCAAACGCCCGGCCACCTCCTTTGCTAGCATTACTGCTTCGCAGAAGGTGGTGACCGCTTCCCATTCCCTCTCGCTCCGGACCATGGCCTGAACCAGGGCCGGACGCGAGGTATCGCCGCCGCCGATCGCCTCTACGAGGGCACGGCGGTGCTCCGCCCACGCTGGGCAGATCGCCACTGTGTGCTCCACGGTGTCCTCAGGGCGATCGTCACAATGGTGACACCCGGGCGCTTCCTCCCGCCCGATGATATGCAGGAACCTCCCGAAACTTCCGTGTCCGGTGAGGACCTGCGTCAGGCGGTAGGTGAGGACGCCATGACGCCTCTCCAGCCACTCCTCAAAGAGGGGACTTACCGCCACTATTGTGGCGTGCCCTGCACGGGGTTGTGACAGTCGCTCTCTCCATGCCACCATGAGATCGCACCGGAGGTCCGCCCGCCGAGCGGCAACTTGCCGCGGCAGCGGGTTTTCCCCCCGGTGTAGTGCCTCCGCGCGCCACTCAAACAGGCGCGCGAGGACTATCGCCTCCAGATCCCACGGTGGCAGTCCGGCAAGGAGGCTTGCTGCCTCGCCGGAGATCGTGCGGTAGCCCCGGATGAGCCGTATGGCCACCACCTTTTGGGGCGCGTTCAGGTAGTGGGCGGCGCGCCGCCCTAAAGAACGCGCCCATACCGGGGCCCCGTAAAGGGCCATGGACCGCACGACTCCGGCATAGAGCCTACGGCAGGAGGCGTTTGGCCCCTTCAGATTGGGCAGGAGCCGCTTGAAAGCAGCCCCCGTCCGCTCGAGCTTGGGAGCCAAACGTCGGAAGTGTTCGACGAAGTTCCACCGGCTGTCGAGGACGATTCCCAGGTACTTCATCGTCGACCCGACGCCGATGCGAACCCCTCCTACCGTCAACTGGGATCCCGACGGTGGCGTGTTTCCGCGGCCATGAAAAACCATGGCCTCGGATTTGTGCAAGGCCACCTCGAGACCCAGTAGCCGGATCCTCTCCGCGACTATCGCAACCCCGCGTGTCATATTGTCGGCCGCCGCCTGGTTCATATTGACCTTAAGTCTTTTAAATCTAACTATGAACAATCCCCAATGGTAAGATAACGGTTAATAAATAAACAAGTTTAGTTCAGTAAACTTTCATAAGTCTATAATATAGTCATAAGTCATAAGTCTTTCATAAGTAAGTTTAAAGTTTTACAGTAAGTAAGTAAGCCTCTTAGGCAATGTGCTAAAGTATACTCTACAAGAATATACATAAAACATACATCATTATATAAATACTCTCCTGCAAAGATAAGTACGTACCTACCTATGCTGTTGTTGCCAAAGCTGGATTATTCAAGCATAAGTTGAAAATACGGCAGCCATTTTATTTTATAAATACTTTGGACCCACGTGTACTTTAATCTGTAAACAAAACAAAAGTGAAACAAAAGGGATTTAAAAATGTTTATTCATCAATCCCCTCATCAATTTGGGGAAATTTTGCCGTTCTAAGCTCAATCTTGCCCTCTTTTAGGGTCGATGATAAAATAAAAATGCTCTTTTGATCCTTATTTTCTCAGGAAACAAGACAATATACTGAAGTGACTGTGTAACGCTTTTTAAATTACACCTCATTAGAGAAGTCGCGTGTACCTATATTAGCGTGAAACGATTGTAAGTGAACGGAGAACGACCCCCTCCCACTAACTACCTCCTCCGACGTTTTTAACTTCACATAAACTGCGAGAGCACTGTCCTTGCCACACTTTTATTTCTTACAGCTTCCATTTACGTGTCATTTTACGGAGAATGTTCCTGTCGCGACTTCACTCACTCCACGTCCTAAAAGCAACCCACTTTTCTACTAAATATTTATTCATACACCTTCTCAAGAATAAGATACGTGCCCGAGCCTAAGTACATACATGAAATATTTTAGGGCAAAAACTTCAGAATGTTAACAAAGTCAGCCGGAGCTTTTTTAACATTTATAAAGCACATTTTTGCTTTTGTTAATAGAAAACACGGTCACAATTTATTCATGACATGCCAAAACGCATTCTATTTTGATTTTACGGATGAAATATAGGCGCAAGGAATATCAAGTTGTTTTGCTAGCAACGTAATACTGCTTTATTTATAGCGGTCGCTTGTAGGGGCAATAAACGAAGTGGTCATCCGTCAGCCGCACTCTTGAGTCAAAGGAATGTAATCAAGACATTCATCACGGGCTCACATCAGTCAAACGACCAAAAACATTGTGCGGTATGTACATACAAGGTGGCGGTGTACATACCTTTGTACTCGAAATATGAAAGAATGATTACTTGGGTTTTTCTTTGTTTGACGGATGAGGATATATTGACACGTAACATTTCCACATTACTTTTAAACAAATGAAATATCGTGTTCAGCAGATGTTTGAAATAAAACGAGAAAGTGTGAGAAACGGCAGCGTCATGAGATGATCCACAAAAAGGATATATTATAAGAGAATGGTTCGTTGGTTCGGTATCTCCGCGATGGTGAACCCTGTACTCACGGGTGGGTACCCATGCACGACGCTAAACGTTCCTCATTTTTCTATAGTTGGAGGAAAATTGCTGTCGTATTTCCGGCTCACATGTCCTTAAGCCGGAGACAACGAGATTATCCGCGGGGAAATAAAATGGAGACATGAGAATCATCAATCTTGCCCGCACAATCTTGTTGATGGAACTAACCAAATTACTAATTATATGAAAGTTTGTGTGTGCTAAAACCACGACGCTAATGTATTAAATTGATTAATTATTAAACTAAACACATTCAACTTTTTTTTGGCTATCTAAAAAATTTAACTAAACGTTTTTCATAAAATTCATAATTTTAAAAGATTCATATCAACCACTTCTAAAGTTGAAGTTAAGTTTAGTTTAACAAGTCGCTTAACAAAAAATACTTAAAATTACATTTTAATAGTTGTAGAAAAGTAGTAAAAGTAATTACAGGGGACAAGTAAAAGTTGGCCGCAGTCCCACAGCCGTCGTTCTGGCCTAGCAAAACTTGTGCCAATTATAGCTGAGGTGACCATGAGCTGCCGAAACCTCTGATTAGGAAAATGCTGTTAAATTAAATAGATTCATTTTAACAAAACACTCGAGCTAAGGCCCTTAATACACTTTTCCCTCATAGCTTAACAGATACTTTTGTTCCGTGATTTGTGTTGGCCATTTATTGTTTATCAAAGTATTTTTTCCAATAGGGGAAGATAAAGTCAACCATTATTCTTGAGGGGATCGACGAGGATTTCCACATTAAGTACCTTGGGCGGAAAATCACCAAACGTTTGAATTTAATAGGCACTTCTAATCACGCTTGAAGACAGTTCAAGAAACTCGGGGCGTAGGGCCACCCTGTTAATAGCCCAAGTACCACGATGAGGGGCGCCGCTAGGTCTTATCTCGCCGCTTCCGACGACGTTGACTTACATTTAATTGTCCAAGTTTTATTGTAGCCACCCTAATAGCAATATTGGAACCAAAGAACTGATATAGATCGAAGTTTTGAATAACATTACTGATACTGTATTCACATTGAGATTAGAATGACGGTTTCCATGTGTGCGTACCTATCTAAACTTCTTTGTTACGTAAAAGCCGTAAAGGGAATGGAAATGTGGTGAGAAGCGAACGTATTTTTTTGGATTTTCAGGAGCTTTTCCTCTGAGTTAATCCAGTACCTAAGTATAAAACGTGTTTATGGTACTTATACAGTTCCAGTTTGTTGAAACGACATTTTTATTTGCAGTATCACACGAGAGAACATAACATGGAGCTAGCTATAAAATCATAAAGTTAAAAACGTAACACGGCACGCTAGCGGCCATTGGCTCATGCAGCAAGGAACAACAGCCCGGAGAACAATTCAATTTACTTTTATAGCCTGTGCTGATCCCCTAGTGCGGATCAGCTTCCACGGGAACTAATCATCGAATCTACGCCTTGATTCGTTATCTGTTCTTCGCAACTGATTGCTTTTAAATCCCAATACTCGGCCGTAAAATACGTCGTTTGATGGCATATTGGAAATAAAAATACTTTTATGAATAGTGCAATATATGGATGGTATTTTTAGGGATGTTGCTGATATAAATTACATTAGAAGGCGGGGTAGTAAACCTTTTTTGACGGGCCGTAAATGTATGCACGTATGTACATTTTGGCTATTTTATGAGGGCCGCAGGTGATGACCTCTTTTTGTAGAAAGCAGCATCTTGCATTTCAAATGCTAGCCGGAGTACAGCCATAAATATACATTCACCCCATCTCAACCTGTCCCGCGCATTATGGTTTTATTTGGCAGATTCGCAGTAAGTAAGTCTCTGTGAGGCAGCTCGGGGAGGCAGCAGGCTATAGGTATCACTGCACTAATTCCATCGCCGTCAGTAATAATTAAAAATGACAAGATTTATTAGTGGTAAAAGCTTCTTAAGAGAAATATTTCAGTATATTTTTCTTATTATATGAAAATGGTTTCTACTGCAACGCCGGGGCGTTTACAAACATTTAAAAGTCACATTCGCAAACAGCCAGACCCAGAACAACTACCTATACATGCAATTATTTGTTCCGTGCCGGAATCAAACACGGGACACGCTCAATCACTGCGCCAGCAGTTTCGTTATTCATGTTTGTACATTTAAAATCATACAACGTAAGATTATTAGTGTTTTTTGATATTAAAGTCTTTGTTAAAATCAATATCCAACACTGTTGTAACATCACTATTTTAGTATGTTACTAAGATGGTCTTCACTAGTAAATGTATTATCTGTGGTCGGCAGCGCTCCGCCACACTTCATGTCACGATGTAGAACTGTGTGTATCTCTCTCCTGTGTCTCCTACCAATAAACCTGTATCTTACCCAACCGACTATCATTCATAAACATCCAACATAACATGGTGTCAGGTGTGGTTTAAGAAGAATCATTCAAGAAAAAGTCGAGGTCGTCGAACAAAATGCCGGACCAAGCGGACGTCAGCCATGATGGTGAGACAAATTTTCAAACACGTGTGAAACAATTAAATATTTCGTCAGATACCACGAACAATAACGCTGAAACGTGGAAAAGATGGTGGCAACAACTTGAGTTATATTTGTTAGCCACAGGTCTAGATAAGTCAAGCGAGAAACGGAAAATCGCAATTCTCTTACATTGCATTGGAGAACGAGGTCTCAATATATTTAACTCATTTAACCTAAAAATAGACAAGAGCACGCTTGACGAAGTCAAATCGAAATTTGACAGATTCTTCGAGCCAAGAAGAAACGTGACCATGTGCAGGTATCTATTCTTCACACGCAGGCAGGAGAAATCCGAAAGCATCGACGAGTTCCTCACGGATTTGGAGAATAGAAGCAGAGAATGTGAGTTTGGCACGCTCAGGGAATCGCTCATCAAAGATATTTTCATTGCAAACCTCAATTTAGACTTGTCACATGTGCGTCAAAGGTTACTGCAAGAACATGACTTAACATATCAGAGAATGCAAGAGCTAGCGAGGACGCTCATCGTCGCACAGCAGGATGCTGAGAAAATAGTCAAAGGAAGCAGCATCGCCAGTCAACGAACGTCAGAAAACGTCATGCATCTCAGTCGGAGGAGCCGTAGTCGAGGAGATCGTCGACAGCGAGCTTCCAGTCGCAAGTCAGCTTCAAGCAGTCGCAAGCCAGCTTCAGGCAGTCGCGAGTCACCTTCAGCTTCAGGCAGCTTGAAGACATGTAGCCGCTGTGGGCAGTCTCATCGCTACAAGTGTCCAGCCCAAGGAGTTCAATGCAGGTCATGTAAATCTTACAATCATTTTGCTAAATTTTGTCACAAAAATAAAAAAGTCAGTCAGTTGCAATCGTTTAATTCAGATAATGGTAGTCAAGATTATTTCGTAGGTATGCTGAATAGTCAAAGTCATAATGGTCACAGTCATAATAGTCATTCTCACAGTCAGTCACTCAGTCAGAGACACAATCAGTCACAAACACACAGTATGACATCACATCCCTATGAGGAGAACAGTGACACGTCGGATAGATTTTTTATCCAGTCAAATAGTCAGAGTCCCAATTCATATCACATGTATGAAAAAAATGTCATGTCTGAGAGATCCAGTGTCCAGTCAAATAGTCAAAATAAAAAATGTCAGAGTCCCAGTGATGAAATCAGTCACATGTCTGAGGGATTTCACAATAAGGCACAGTCGTCCAGTCAGTCACAAAATGGATCATCAGTCGTCAATACTTTGAATCATTCAAAGCAGTCGTGGGAAATTAGCTTATTGGTAGAAGATACCAAAGTCAAATGCATTATAGACTCAGGTGCAGATGTCAACATAATGTCAAAACAAACATTTAAAGATGTTAAAAGTCAAAATAAGCTGTCAAAATTGTCACTTGTCAAATGTCAAGTAAATGTCAAAGGATTTGGTGGAAAATCCATTCCGATTTTAGGCAAAGTCAACTTAAATTGCAAATTTTGCTTAAACAATAAGAACATTGTTGAAAACATAATGTTTATTATACCAGATATAGAGTGTCCAAATGTCCTTGGTCTCCCAATTTGTGAAAAGTTAGGCATAATAAAACGTGTCTTTTCAGTGTCAAAACAAGACTTTTGTGAGCAAATTCATACACAATATAATGATGTATTCCAGGGTCTTGGCTGTCTGCCTCCAGTCTGTCATCTAAAACTCAAGCCTGATGCAGTACCATGTGTGGATCCGCCCAGGAAAGTCCCATTCGCATTACAAGGGAAACTGCGTGAGGAGTTGGATCGCATGGAGAAAATGCAAGTCATAGTAAAGGTTACAAAACCTACAGAGTGGGTTAATTCAGTCGTTGTAACAGTAAAAAGTTCAGGTCAGTTACGAATTTGTCTTGATCCCAGAAATTTAAATAAAAATATCATGAGGGAACATTATCCACTCAAGTCAATTGATGAGATTAGGTCTCAGCTCGAAGAGGCTGTATGTTTTTCTCACTTAGATGCATTTTCAGGATTTTGGATGCTACGTTTAGATGAATATAGTTCAGAATTATGTACTTTTCAAACACCATTTGGTAGATATAAGTATTTAAGATTACCCTATGGCATAAATGCCTCGTCTGAAATATTTCAAAGAGTCATGATGAATCTATTTGGTGACATAGAAGGCGTACTCATATTCATCGATGACATCTTAGTCTATGGACCAAATGAGTCAGTTCATAATGAAAGATTACACAAAGTCATGCAAAGAGCTCGTCAAGTCAATTTAAAATTTAACAAGTCAAAATGTAAATTTTCACTGTCAGAAGTATGTTTTTTAGGTTATGTCTTCAGTAAAGACGGTGCAAGGGCAGATCTTGAGAAGGTCAAAGCAATTGTCAACATGCCTACACCGCAAAATGTCAAAGAGTTACAGAGAATACTAGGTATGATAAACTACCTAGGACCTTTTATAAGTAACCTGTCAGAAAAAACACAAGTATTAAGAAATCTTTTGAAAAAAGATTCAGTCTGGACTTGGGATGAGAATCATAGTCAATGTCTGAGGAAACTGAAAGATGAAATCACAAATTCACCAGTTTTAGCTCATTATAATCCCAAGATTCCATTAGTCTTGTCAGTCGATTCGTCAAAGTCAGCGTTAGGCGCAGTCATTTTACAAAAAAATAAACCGATAGCATACAGTTCAAAAACCTTAACTGAAACCCAGGAAAGATATGCTCAAATAGAAAAAGAGCTGCTAGCAATTCAATTTGGTTGTGAAAAATTTCACCAATATGTATATGGTAATAGAGTCACAGTTCATACTGATCACAAACCTTTAGTCTATCTATTTAAAAAACCATTACATGATGTCCCAGCTAGATTACAGCGTATGATGTTAACTTGTCAAAAATATGATTTAGAAGTTATACATGTCCCAGGCAAAGAAATGTTCATATCAGACACATTGTCAAGAGCAGCTTTGAAAGAACATTATAGGCCTGAAAATGAATCAGAAATGTCTTGTCATGTCAATCTAATGTATGCTAACTTAGCAATTACAGATGAATATAGCACAAAATTGGCTCAGGAAACTAAGAAAGATGAAACCCTGCAGCTATTAATAAAGTATTATAATGAAGGTTGGCCAAAAACCAAAAATAGTGTCAGTCCATTAATAAAACCATTCTGGAATATACAAGGAGAAATCCATAAAATTAGAGATTTAGTATTCAAAGGCTCAAAATTAATAGTACCACAGTCAATGCATAAAGAAATGTTAGTAAAAATTCACAAAGGTCACCAAGGTATAAATAAATGTCTAAACTTAGCTAAAGAATCTCTTTATTGGCCAAATATGTCTAGTGATATTAAGAATTTAGTAGAACAATGTCTAGTATGTGCAAAATTCAAACCATGTAACCAAAAGGAACCACTACAGAATTATGAAATAAGCAAATATCCATGGCAACAAGTCGGTATTGATTTAATGCATTTTGATAGTTTAGTATATTTAATTGTCACTGATTATTATTCAAAATTTATAGAAATTGCATTATTAAATAACAACAGTACATCAAAAAATGTAATAACTCATTTAAAGTCCATATTTGCTCGTCATGGAATACCATTGTCACTGGTATCAGATGGTGGACCTCCTTTTCAGTCAGTTGATTTTAAAAATTTTATGGAAGAATGGGACATAGAACATATTGTAACTAGCCCATATCATTCACAGTCTAATGGACAAGCAGAGAGTTCAGTCAAAATCATAAAAAACATGCTAAGAAAATGCAAAGAAAATGGATCAGATCCATACATAGCATTGTTACAATACAGAAATACAGGTAAAAATAATTTTTCATCACCAGCACAGTTACTCATGTCTAGGAACTTAAGAGATAACATTCCAACATCATATAAGAAGTTGAAGCCAAAAGTGGTAACATTTAAAGATTACAAAGAGTCTGTCAAGAAAAATGATAAAAATAAGTCAAAATACTACAATAAAAATGCCAAGTCAATGTCTATGTTACATCATAATGATCATGTCTATTTTAAGAGAAACCCTAGTAGCAACTGGGAACAAGCTATTGTTAAGCAAAGATTGTCAAATAATAGATCATATGTTGTTGAGGATGTCAATGGAGTTAGGTATAGGAGGAATAGAATACACTTAAGACATAAATATTCTCATAATTGTGCTAACCCTCCCATGCAATCCAACTCGTCACAAAGGGGAGAGGAAGGTGACAGACAGGAGTCTAGGCATCAAGAATCCTCATCTCAGCAATCCTCAAATGTAACAACTAGGTCAGGTCGTATTGTAAAACCTACCAGAAGGTTAATTGAAGAAATGGATTAAGTTAAATTATAAATAAGGTCATAAGTAAAGTTTAAGTATAACTATAAGTATAATTAAGCATGTTGTCTTGTATAAACTTAAATAGCATAGCACTTATATTAATTGTTAGTCAGGGGTCTAATTTGAACTCAACAAGGGGGATGTTGTAACATCACTATTTTAGTATGTTACTAAGATGGTCTTCACTAGTAAATGTATTATCTGTGGTCGGCAGCGCTCCGCCACACTTCATGTCACGATGTAGAACTGTGTGTATCTCTCTCCTGTGTCTCCTACCAATAAACCTGTATCTTACCCAACCGACTATCATTCATAAACATCCAACATAACAACGCTAAACGCTAAACTTTGAAAACAAAAGTTTTATTGCAATAAAATACCTATATACTCGTAAGTATTTCATAACACAAAGATTGCAAGCGACCCAAAGTTTTAAACCGAGAGAATATAAATAAAAGTTAAAGTGCCTCAAAGTTTTAAAGATTTT
Source organism: Ochropleura plecta (assembly GCA_905475445.1). Lineage (NCBI taxonomy): Eukaryota > Metazoa > Arthropoda > Insecta > Lepidoptera > Noctuidae > Ochropleura > Ochropleura plecta. The sequence continues at coordinate 8,852,997 of FR997731.1, read as the reverse complement.
CGTTTCCGCTGAGTTATTCAAAGCATATTGTCTTCGCTTTAAATCACTGATGTGAGTAAACCAAGGAGCCAACCTAGTTTGAAAAATTGTTCTCTGAGGACGAACCCTTACTGTAACCTTTTTCTTTTATCCCTCTCTACCTAAACTACAATTTTCTCAATTTACTTTCCGCAAAGGAATGTATTAGGTATGTTTGTTTGAATGCAAAGTATATAGAAATAGTTTTTATTTTTATTTATAATGCCTTCTTGATTATAATATAGTTAAGTACATGCATGCATAAAAAAATGACTAGTTTTAATACTAATAAAAAAATCAATTTTACTGTTAAGTTGTAACAAAAAATAAGCGGAGCGGAGTTAATGACATGAACGAAAAAAAAAGAGTTTTGCTGGGTATCAAATGAAATAATCGTAAGTAACAACTACCTGTTGAAATATGACTGCCTCTTTGGTCTAGTGGTCACAAGCGCGACAGCCGAGTATGAGGTCCTGGGTTCGGTTCTTAGGTCAGTCAAAGTGTTATTGGATTTGTCCATCAGGAATTTGTCAGTGGCTACCACGGAATCTGGAATTGTTCCCATTGGTTGTATAACCTAATGAGACCAAGAGATTACCCATACATGACAAACATGTACCATTGAACGATTACTTACAAAGTGTTAATTAGTTAGCAAGGCTGATGGTAATTGGCTCGCCGCTATTACCTGGGACTAGAAAATATAACTGGCTCTTCTGGGATTGCAGGTGAAATAAATAAAAAAAAAAATATCTTGGGACAACTCACACACGGCTATCTGATCCCAAGCTAAGCAGAGCTTGTGTTATGGTAACCAGACAACTGATATACATACTTATATAATTTATAAATACATACATATTATAGATAAATCACACCCAGACACAGAACAAACAATCATGCTCATCACACAAAGTTTGTCCTGGGTGGGAATCGAACCCACGACCTCCGGCTCAGCAGTCAGGGCCACTAACCACTAGACCAACAGGCCCGTCAAATGTTGTGATAATTTCTCCAAAAACAATGCTATTCATTCCCCACTCAAAGCACTGAAATAAAGTAAAACCATAATCATATCATTACCACACAATATCTGGAAATTGTAAAATATATGGAAATCGTAACTTCGTTTGTTAATTAAATATTCACGTATAAAATTTACTGTTGTTCACTGGTAAACTTATTTATCAATTAAAGGAAACGAAACAAATGGAGTAATAAAATTATAATGTTTGTGCGAATATGTGCCTGGTAAATATAATCAAATCGGGATAACGTCAGTGATGTGTGTGTGAGTACCTATATGCTTAATTATAATTCAAAACAATGCAATTCATTTCAATTTTCAATGGCTATTTATATTTTATTGATTATTTATTATTGTTAATTAGAACGACATGATGTTTGACGATAAAGTACTAATTTATTATTTATTCTGTAAATTTGCATGCCGTAAGGTAGAGTGTAGCGGAAACTTTAAACTATGTATATATCATCTTATACGTGTACCTACATTGCTGCAAATAAATATATCTGAATCTGAATCTGAGGGTTTGTTGCAGAGCGAGTGTGACGGTTATAAATCCAATTTTTCAGTTGCTACACTTGCAGCTTCAGGATTAACTGACACAGGCTACCCATTAATCACGTTCCATCGGATCATTATATTATATTTATATCAGTACTAGCTGGCGCCCGCAGCTTCGCCCGCGTGATATCGAAAAAAACAGTCCTAAGTGTTATTCCAGACTATAATCTACCTCTATGCCAAATTTCATCAAGATCCGTTCAGACGTTTTGACGTGAAAGAGTAACAAACATCCATCCATCCTCACAAACATTCGAATTTATAATATTATAGTAGGACAACGAAGTTTGCAAAGCTTACCTAATTTAAACTTATGGAATTAAAACAACTGCCTGCCTTGTTGACCTAGTGATCGTAAGCGCGACTGCAGAGCTCCTAAGTTCAATTCCCAGATCAGGTACAATGTTATTGAGATTTTCTGTCAGGATTTTTTCAGAACCAGCCTTTTTGGAGTCTGGATTCGTGCCCGGTTGTTGGCAAAATGCTCACCGTCTGTTACATAGCACTATAAGAGGTTTTATACCCTAACCAATACTGGCTGTTTGACCATAACGTTCAAATACCCAGGTCGTTTTAAAGATAGAAATTAGAAAAACATTAGAAGAGAAATGAAATAAAAGTGTGACATGTAACTTAAAATATAATTTAAATTTTAATCTTAAAAGGATATGTAAATGCGCATTTAATTTAGCGCATATCTTACAGTACCTACTTAGACAAAACTGGCGAAATATGGATGAACTATGAGGTACAACCTTAAGATTATTAATATTAAATTCGTCACCAATTTCTTCATATTCTTCAATAACATTGTCTCATTATCGGAATATTATTGCGAGCATCAATCTATTTTGTGCCGGAATCGGATCCAGGAGAGATCCTATCAAATATTTATTTCCTTTTCTTTATCCCTTGCTCTATTGTTAGAGTATAATAGATCCAGAATCCATTTACTTTTAAATTAATGAAACCTACTGCGAATGTATACATTTTAGGTGATTAAAGTTGTATTCTTGTTCTCGGGAAAAAAGGAAGATTTTGCAATTTTGTTATAAGCTCGCCCCAAGGTATACCTGTTCTGTATGTAGGTCAAAGTGAACGATTTATGCCAATAAATAAAATAACAGCAGTCTGTATACTACGATTGTAGCTACTTCAGTTCCACAAGAGAAAACTGACCAAGTTTTATGAGTCGGGCAGCGTGTCCCGTCGTCCCATGTAAATTTTATCGTCTCCCTGAACAAAGCATTGTGTGCTTCGCTTGCTGTTCATTCCTTTTATTATTCACTTACCAAGCAACATCTGAAATGTGTAACAAATGTAACACATATCCCAATAGTAATACTGACACTTTGTCTACTTTAAGTTGTCTAAAATCCACTATTTCAACACTGTTCGCTTGCCTATGTATATCGTGTTTATACAGGTGGGGTCTTTATTCATACAAAGGGCAAGTACATTTACATTCGAAAAGAGATGATCATCAAAATATTCAAACAAATAGTGCCTCGGGATTTCCTTTACATATGTAGATATTATGTATTATATTATTTCGGTTACTATGTATGAAGCTTAGGTACAGTGAAGTTTTTAGTGATGTTTAATACTCTGTTTTAACTTTTGCCGGTTTTTGTTCTGTCATATTTATTTTTTAAAGTTCCTTACCTCAAAAGGAAAAAATCGGAACACTATGTTGTCCGTCTGTCTGCCTATCTGTCTGTCAAGACTATTTATCTCTGGAACACGTGGAGGTATCGAGTTGAGATTAATACCATATACTCAAATTTGTGGTCCCTTGATGCTGTGTAAAAATCAACCCTCTAAGTCTACGCAGTCAAAAGGTATGGCCGTTTATGTCGCAAGTTTGTACGGAACCCTCGGTGCGCGAATCTGACTCGAACTTCGGTGGTTTTTTAAGTTACCTTCTGTCCTCTACAAGCTTAATCGATAAACATACATGAAAACCTCTCCAATTCTGCTCCTGAAATAATATGACGGCAGTATTACCACGTTCCCACAACCGCAACTTCACCCGTCCTGTCCAGCGGGAGACTAGTACCTAGAGAGGCTATTAAATATGTATAAATATATTAAGCCACATCACCGCATCACCGCATGTCACGTAGTGTGCCCTCAGCGTATGACGGCGGCCGGCGCGGGCGCGGGTGCAGCCGCCACTGGCTGGACCGCAACCACAATGCTTCACACATATGTACGTCTGCCTAACCAAGCGCTGTTTTATAATTAGCTAGGTGATAATGGGAATAGTTGAAGCTACAGTTTAAGTTACATTGAACTCTTTTATTACTTTTTGTTTTCAACGAAATTCGGGACGAAATGTGACAAATGACATGTCAAAAATCAAAATCATTTTATTTTTGTAACATAGGTAGTAAATACAGTTCTTAAAATAATGTTTATGAGGTCGCTATGTCATGCCAGAGGCGTACAAATATGGTTGCATGCGAATATAATAAAAATATTAGTCATACGAGAGGTAATTATAAATTTATTATTGGGTAGGTATGTCAACATTAAAATAAACATTAAATTGTCCTCACAAACTTAACAGAAAAAATAAAACTATCGTTTATTTTGTTCAAATATTTTGTAAATATGTTCTTCATATTTGTCGAAGCTTATGCTGGATATTATTAAATAAAAGGCAAATATTTAATAACGTGCGTAATTACTGGCGGAGTGAGGCACTTTTGGAGACTAATTCAATTAAGAATAAATCATTACATGAACAGAAAGGTTTGTGTGAATATCTACTCATATCATTTACCATAAATTACGTGCGTCACAGACTCTTAGGCCTCATTCGCACGAGACTTAAAAAAACGTTGCGTTAAAACTCGGCGTTGGCGCTTAAATAACGTTTTCGATTTGATTGTTCATACGAACGCTTTTTTATCACTCTTGTTTCGTTTCTCGCTTCAGTAAGACGTGGAAATGGTTTCTGCTAAAGTACTAGCAATAGCGATTTGTGTTGCTAGAAGACGAAAAAGAAAGCAAAAGGTATTCTGGGTTCATCCTCTGAATGAACTGAGATACTTAAAAGGACAGTTTGTGACACTGTACGAAGAATTGAGGCAATACCCCGATAAGTTTTTTAATTATTTTCGTATGTCTATTACAACATTTGACGAACTGTTGACGGTAGTGGGGCCTCGAATAAAACTTCAAGATACGAACATGCGTTTGGCGATACCACCGGTACAACGACTAGCTGTTACACTGAGGTCAGTAAAACAATATAGCAAACTTACAAAATTAATTTATTTATTAAAAACTTAAGTATTTGTTTAACAATCATCTGGAGACAAGTAAAATTCTTCTGGTGAACTTATATTGGTCAAGGGGCTTTGAACAGATGTTGAACATGATTGGTCAGTGTTGGATGGAGATGGGCAAATATTTGGGTTGAAAGTGGTAAAAAAGCTTTGTGCGGAGTGTGACCTAGAACTTGACGCAGTTGTTTTAGCGGGGCGATATTGACGATTCTCTAGAATCCTAATTACTTTTAATGGAAGTCGAGGATTAACGAATGAAGATTGATGCAAGGGCAGTGTTGGATGTGACTCTGAGTGCTGCTGAGACGTATTATAGGCTTGAGTGAATGTTGGCTGTAAAAGTTGTGGTATTCGTTGTGACAGCTGCTGCTGTGTGATTTGAGTACATATAGATGTTGATTGCGAAGGGATAGAATTTTGGTGAGTTAAATATGGTTCAATGTTTGGTGATTGGTTGAGCTGGCTGATGTTGCGATTTGAGAAAGTGTGAATTATTTTTAATATTTCGATTTTGGCCAATATTTTATTATTATCGTCCATCTTTTTAAGTGACTGAACCAGTGATAAACAGAATGTTTTATCCTCGTCCGTTTCAGATACTTCATTTTTTATGGCTTTCAGAACCTCATCTTCAAAGGATGATTTAGTTTTACTTTTCTTCTTTGGTGTCTTTGAAACATTGGTAGTGTCAGTCAAAGGTCCAGCTGATGAATTTATGTCGCTCGGCGTTGGCGGGCTTTCAATATTTTGCTCTGTTACATTTGTTGGAGTGCTATAGTTTCCAGACGTGTTGGCATCTCTAACGTGTGGAACTAGAAATAATAATTGATCGTAATATCTGTATTTCTTTCTCTTTTTTGCACCTTGGCCTGATGTAACATCTTTTTGGGCTTGGTATTCACGTCGGAAGTTGTCCCTCAAGTGTTTCCACTTTGCTTGCAACTCTTTGCCTAAAAAAATAGATGTAATTAATGAGCCATTCCTTTGTTACAGATTTTTAGCATCAGGCAACAATTTTCATGATTTACACTACCAGTTTTTACTTGGAGTATCTACTATACATTACATTATTAAACAAGTCTGTGACGTAATATGGGATTGTTTAAAACCTATGTATATGCCAGAAAAAACAAAAGATGACTTTAAGAAAATATCCGAACAATTTTACCATCGCACTAATTTCCCCAATGTGATCGGGGCTGTAGATGGCAAACACATTGAAATAACAAAACCCAATCAAAGCGGTTCACTATACTATAATTATAAAAATTATTTTTCTATAATTTTAATGGCAATTTGTGATGCAAACTACTGTTTTACTTGCATTGAAGTAGGAGCTTACGGTGGATCTACTGACTCAAACGTCTTTAAAAATACATCATTTAACAGACAACTAGAATCGGGCCAAATTGATTTACCAGAACCGCAAACTTTACCAAATGATCCGAATGGGAAAAATATGCCATTTGTATTAATTGGCGATGAAGCCTTTGCCCTATCTGGACATATTTTACGACCATATCCGAACCGCAACTTGACTGTACAACAACGTATTTACAATTATCGACTAACACGAGCACGAAGAATGATTGAATGCAGTTTTGGTATTCTATCAAACAAGTGGAGGATTTTAACGAGGGCTATAGAACTTCAACCTAATCGCACGATATCAGTAGTTAAAGCATGTTGCATTCTACATAATTTTGTAAGAATCAAAGATGGATTCCAATTTGATGATACTTTATTTGACAGTCCAATACAAGGTCTCCAACCGACAGGTCTAAGAAGTAACCATACTGGGCTGGAAATACGCGACTATTTCGCTAGATATTTTACATCGCCACAAGGTTCTATCCCGTGGCAATATCAAGTTATAAATAGAGAAAATTAAACCGCTTAAAAACTGATAACCTAAAAGTAATATTAACAATAAAATATATAAATAAATAATAAACCATTATTATTCAACCTTAATAACTTGCATTATTTATTTACATCGATTATTTTTTTCTTCATTGGTGATGCTTTCCCAGTCCTCTGAGAGATTTTTTGTTATGTCCTGCCAGGCATTATTCTTCATTATCTTATTTGAGTAATCTGGCAATACTTTTGCATATAGAAGTGGACGAGACTCCACCTCTATAATTAGGACTTCGGGATCCACAACCCACGACATCATAACGCCGCTCTGGTAACGTAAACAAAAGAAACACGTCCGATCGCCGAGCCAGCGCGCGGCGCACTGAGTGAAGCGCTGGCGCTTTTTTACCGCTCGTATGAATAATAATACGGAGTTTCATATGATCTATTCTCTGTAGAGCCCAACGTCCAACGCTCAAAATGCAACACTGCTCGATAAAAAAGCGTCGCGTTTTAAAAGCACCGTCGTATGAATATGTACTTGGAAATGCATTTGTTCTATTTGAACGCTTTTTTAACGGGCGTTAAAAAAGCTCTCGTGCGAATGAGGCTTTAATAGACTTCTAAGTACTCTAAAAATACTGTTCTATAATAAAGTCTAGTTTATGAGACTTTATGGACAAGGATAGAAATACAAAGTGATATTCATATTCATATTTGCATTCCATAATGAGTGAAGTTCTTAAAAGGCTTAAAGCTAAGGTAGTATTACGAATTCTGTACGGTCTGTATTTATGTTTTTGCGTCGTCGTCAATTTGATATCATAAAGGCAGTGACTTAAAAAAAACCCCCTTTAATTTAAGCTTGCTTAAAACGCTATTTAAGGTATGTTCCCTCTGGGTGGTGCTCGTTTTTGTACCCGGTATATTGCCTTTCCGCGCCACCCAACATCTAGCTTCTTTTAATAGCCTATTTTATGACCCATGAGTGCGCTTCCTTTTTTAAGTTTATTTTTGTTTCTTCTGTTTTCTTATCGATCTGTCTGCATAGCGAGACGTGAACTTATTTGCTTACTGTGTTTACACCGCTTAGGACGGTCGGTTAACCACAGTCAGCCATTGGTAGTGACAACTTAATATAATCTAGGTGTAGTGACGGTGCTATTCGCCTTCTCGTTTATTCAGTTAAATACATATTAATTAAATTATTAAATATTTCTTAATACAAACATCCTTACTAATATTATAAAAGCGAAAGTGAGTTTGTTTGTTTGTTACGTCTTCACGCCTAAATGGCTGAACCAATTTTGATGAATTTTGGTACAGAGATAGTTGGGACCCTGGAGAGGGACATAGGCTATTTTTTAATTGAGATATGAGGGAGAAAGAGGGAAGAACAGGGAAAAAATAGCATTGCTATTACAATAAATAAAGCGCAAGGGCAAAAACTACAGGTAGCAGGTACCTGTAAATCTGGAAAAAGGAACAGTGTTTCCCCCGAATTTAACGCGAGCGAAGCCGCGGGTTAAAGCTAGTAGAAAATAAAAAAGAAACATTTAAAAATACAAAAAATTGTAGCCCGCCAGTTTCGGGAACAGGGTCCAAGCTACCGGTGGTTAGGGCTCCAGAGACAGGAACTTCCTCACAATACGAGCCGTATCGAGGAATACTGCCTTCTATTCACCTTTTTTATTGTCATTTATTTATTTACATACATATTTTTTATATTTTTACATATTTTTTTTATCAAAAACAAAAAAAAAACATTTAAAAATATAAAAATAGTAGCCCACCGGTATCGGGAACAGGGTCCAAGCTACCGGCGGTCAGGGCTCCAGAGAAAGGAACCTCCTAACAATACGAGCCGTGTCCAGGAGTACCGCTTTCTGTATCAAGCCCTTGATCCAGCTGCCTAACGAGAGCCTCCTCAGGTATTGGTCGAGGCTCTTGGCAATTAAGCCATTGGCAGATACGACTATCGGCACAATGATCGCTGAGTCCACATCCCACATGTCGACAACCTCGCGAGCCAAGTCAATATACTTGATTTGCTTATCTTTCTCGGCTTTCACGAGGTTCTCATCATGCGGGACTGTTATGTCAACAATCATTGCGCGCCGCTCTGATCGATCCACCACCACTATATCAGGCTTGTTGGCAACAACAGTCCTGTCAGTGATGATGGATCGATCCCAGTACAATGTGATATAGCCATGTTCGAGAACTGGGTCGGGCTCATACCTGTAGTACGGCACTTCCGATTCCACAAGGTTATATTTTAGAGCAAGTTGTTGATGGATAATCCTAGCTACAAGGTTGTGTCTATGCAAGTACTCTCCGTTAGCTAGACGAGAACAACCGGAGATAATGTGTCGAATTGATTCACCCGGACGGTGGCATGCCCGACATATGTCAACCGTGCCGTCCTTCACAATAAATCTCCGGTAGTTATTTGTCATCATAACTTCATCCATAATTGCACAGACAAAACCCTCGGTTTCTCCAAAGAGATCCCCGGAACGTAGCCAGGCTACGGACGCTGATTGATCTACATCGGGACCATGTAGGGCCCGGAAAAAGCGTCCGTGAAGCTCCTTACTCTGCCATACCTCCCTGCGGTCGTTAGTGTCAAGCACTACAGGTTTGCGCCAATTCTCTTTAGCCAAGGAGAGCGGGGTGAGGCTTTTGTCCACTGCAACCACATCCCGATGCATTCCCACGTCGGTTTCTAGGAAATATTCCCTCAGACTGCATATCTCGCGATTGTGGAGAGTCTTAGCGTTTAAAAAGCCTCGACCTCCACAACTTCGCGGGATATACAGTCTCATAACCGAAGAACGTGGGTGATGCATACGAAATGCCGTTAACAATGTACGGACCTTCCTATCCAGGGCGTCCAGTTCTGTTTGAGTCCATTTGAGTATGCCGAAAGAGTACATCAAAACCGGCATGACCCAACCGTTGAAAGCACGCACCTTGTTTCCGCCTGATAAAAGACTATTAAATACTTTTCTCAGGCGGCCAAAGAAGCGTTCCTTCAACAATTGCTTCATGTCAGCAACATTGATGCCCAGCGCTTCCGACATCCCCAAATACTTGTAGGTTTCGGTTGCTGAGAGGGATCTAAGGTTTATGGAATCTGAAAGCTGGGTTCCCACAGATTCCACAATTTCCCCTCGCTTTACATGCATGACCGCACATTTGTCCACACCAAATTCCATCCTGATGGCACTACTGAAAGTTTCAGTTACCTTCAGTAGTTCCATCAGCTGCAAATCGTTGGGGGCAAAGAGTTTCAGGTCATCCATGTAAAGAAGGTGAGATATAACCTGACCACCTCTCTTCAATCGATAGCCCAGACCTGAATTCTCCAGCAACGTGCTTAGAGGATTCAAGGCTAAGCAGAACCAAAGTGGACTCAAACTATCGCCCTGGAATATACCTCGCTCTATCCTTATCGGTTCACTATTTCTCTGAATCTGCCGACATCCTGGATAGCGAAGGACTGTACTCCATTGCCTCATACACGAGATCAGGAAGGTGCGCAGAGTTGCATCAATTTTATACAAATCTAGCACCCTCATGAGCCATGTATGTGGCACGGAGTCATAGGCCTTCTTATAGTCTATCCAACATGTCGAAAGATGCCTTCGGGAACGGCGAACCTGTTGACTAATGGCCATATCAATGAGGAGCAGCTCCTTAGTACCGCTATTCACCTTATTATTATGTTGCTTCTTATTTGTGTAATTATCTTTACATAGTATAAAATAAAGTCGTTTCCGCTGTATGTTCGCTGAGATCTTTTAATCTCCTCTACAGATTTTAATGCAATTTTAGTAGTAGATAGAGTTATTCAAGAGGAAGGTTTATAATTATGTGTTACATTAGTACCTATCTTCATACATTGGATCCGTGTGAAGTCGGGGCGGGTCACTATTTGCTTTCTTTAAATTTTTAGAATTTTCACTGTTAGTATTTATAAAAATTCTATTATATTATTCTTAAATTGTTTTGCCATTTGGTACAGCGCCGTCCAATATCTAAGAGCTCGTATCTACTGCCATTGGTATACTGAATTGACAAGACGTCTGGTTTCTGCTATCAATCACCAGATTATGTCTAAAAGATTGAATATGGCAAAAAAACGGTCAAGATTCGGCCCCAAAAAAAATTTGTTGATTTTTTGGGCTTGATGAATGAAAGAAAACTAAAAAAAATATTGAACCATGACTTTGAAACGTTCTAAATATACATGTATGAGTATTCAGCATTTCCCCACTTATTTTGAAATACTCCTTACCGTGCAATTGTAACCCTATAACACAATTTTGATAAACATAAGACAATGTACTGTGGAGCCACGGAACAGAAACTGTTTTTCTGTACCGTGTGTAGAGCACAAATATTGCAGAGTCATCCTTCTCGGCGCCAACCTAGGATATTGGAAGAGGGTTAGGCAGCCGGACCAAATCTGTACCCATTATGGTAATAGAGTCCGACGTCCAACAGTTTTGATGATAGAGAGCTCACTAATAAAATATTTCATCCAACATCGATATTTATTCAGTGTAGTAGTAGTAGCAATTTATGCATGACATACTTTCATATCGAAACGGGCGTTGAAATGGTTAGAGAGCGCTCGGCAAATCTCTATTCAATGTGAATATTCAATCCCCTAATGAGTTTTCGAGTGAGCAATACGATAATATTTGACATGCGAAACGATAAACCCGTGAGCTAGTTTATTTCAACAGATAAACGACTAATCAGTAGTGTGAACCACGGACAAACATAAATAAATGTCATTTAAACGCCGTCGATTGCTTTCTTTAGAGAGATACATACTGAATCGTGGGGACGGACGCAGACGGAATGTTCGAGAGCTCACTCCATTCGCCCCTTGTTTGTCTGTCAACACAAATATTGAAAATCCATTAGCAACCACCGTTCGAGCGCAAAAAAGTCGATATTAAAAATAACAAAGAAATCGGGCCGTTCAAAGTTTCTCGTCATGAAGGGGAGTTACTTCGAGATGTTGTATTCGTACGACTCGCACTAGTATCTGCATGCGAAATACGAGAACATTTCGACGGTTTATGCAGTGAATTAGTGTTTTGGAAACAGTGTTTTGCAGGCCAGTTCCCCAGACGCACATTTGTGTTGCGTTTTGCCGTCAAATTATTGTACACTATCAGCGATATCTAGTGGCAAATATTCCTACATCAAAGACTGTACATAGACTATTCAATAACTTTTATTGCTTTATTGATCTTGGGAAAATTTTCAATGGACATACATTGTGGAAAATGCAAAAAAAAGAACTTCTCCAAGTTAAAATTTCAGTTCTTGTTTAAAATAGGTTTGTTCACTTTGTTTTATTTATTTAACTATTTATGTACACACAGTAAATCAGACAGGATAAAAACATATAAAATTTGAGTACAAAGGTGCTGCTTATTTCTTAAGAATTATTTGTTTTGTGAACAGAATCAAAGAATGTTTTTCTTTCAGTAATAAACTGTCACTTACGGTATCTTCAGTGATTTGTGCTTGTTATGTCCGCGAGACTAACGCAACAGGCGACTGCTGAGCATGGGGTTCTCCTTGGGGTCTCGGTTTCGATTCCCTGGTCCGGCAAAAATTATTATTAGGTATTTCATTAGAAATGACACAGTAGCACCCGAGAAAGCGGAAGTTGGCGGTAAGATACGCCGTGCTTCGGAAAACATGTTAAACCGTTGGTTCTGCGCTTGATCTCTCTCCGGCCGTGTCGGAATCCCGTCCCATCGGACTACGAGAGTGAGGGAACAAAGAGAGCACTTGTGCCTGCGCACACTCTTATGCACTAATTAAATTGGGGCTGCATTTATGACCTACAGCGGAACCACCGTGCGATGGCTAAACTCCGCTGACATTGGCCGCCTTGACCGAAAACGGTTATAAGGACTATACTTGTTATGAGCTCCCGATATTCAAGGAAGATATTCCGTAATTATCAGTTTAAGTAGTGCTATAAACCGTGAAGTTGCCAACCGGTCTTAAGCTAGCGCGGTGATCAATGCTCGGGCCTTCTTTGTATGAGAAGCGGCATTTGCCCAGGAGTGGTAACTACAATTAAAGGCTGGTATTCTTTATTTTATAAACAACGAAGTTTAACCTTTTTAAAAAAAAACGATGCTCGTTGTTATTGCTACTTATAAATGTTTTTTCTTTCTTATTTCTATTTCTGTCAATTTCAATATTTGCTAGTTAAGTAATACCTACTATTTAGCACTAATTATATTCAAGTAGACCATTGGGTTTTAAGTTATAATATTATGACAATCAACAATTTATTAATAAAAGCTATCTCATCTCACTACAAAGCACCTTAAAATTCGGGCGTTTCCCTTTATCTTTTTAAACATCTACAACTTGAATTAACCTTCATCCTGCTGGGTTATAAATAAACCACCCTTTCACCTTTACCAAAAAGTTTGTTTCAAATTCGGATACAATGATTATCCGAAACAGCTATAAAGATTATAATCACTATTAACGTTGGCAGTCGGCAGTTCACGTGTTTCTGCTAGCGTGTAGTGTAAAGTGTAACAATGCGGTACAAATTGGCAGTGAGGTGAAACCACGCGTGTGCTAGGCGCTCGCGTCGGCAGCGCACACAACGACTAATTGCGACAGACGTGACTCACGACACGTCCTTGTCATATACGAACATAGCCGAGTATACACGAATGTATCCGAATGCACTTAGTGAATATGTGGGATACGCACTATGCAGCGGTTTGAGAGGGGTAATTAAAACCACCAAGCAGTAGCTCTAGCACATGGTGAATAATTCGACTACCAGGTCGGACGAAGTGTCAGATGTGATGTGTGAAAGCCACGTTTATTGGCTTTTTCCGTCAAGATTTTTTAGTAGCAGTCCAGAACTAGAAATGGATGCAAGCATAGCTGCTGAGCGTGAGGTCCTGGGTTCGATTTCCGGGCTGGGCAAAGTGTTATTATTTATTTCCATCAGCAGCAGCCACAGTGTCTGGATTTGTGCCCGATTAATGGCAATAAGTTTGCCTCCTATTACATGAAACTTAAACGTAACTGTCGAAATGTAGTTGTAATATTAGGAACACCTCTGCCCAACGTTTCGGATTACAGGCGTGATAATGATGATATTTTGATGGCAAATAATCACCCTCTATCAAAAACAAAACACGGTAAGCTCCCTATGGTCCATATGTTTTAGCAATAAACTAGCAGGTTTTGTAACTAATTAAAAATAGTTGAACCAGAGCACGCCAAGAGATTGGTCAGCGGCGCGGCGGCAAGCTCCTAACTAACCGACAATTGGTTGATTAAACGAGGTGATTGTGGCAGTAATCTCTCGTGACCGTTCATTGTAGCGGTTTGAAATGAGGCTCAATGGCGTTTCAAGTTTATTACTGGCTGGTTTTAGCTTTAAATTCTTTAGTAGGAAGAATTAGGTCCGGGGTTGTTTTATACTTTGAGTTTCGGATTATGTTAACCCTAAAATGCTCTAATATTCTTAAACTCATACAGAGCGGTTCATAAATATACAAATGAGAAGCATACAACTTAAGTATTTATTTATTTACGTTGCTTAAAGTTCATCATTTGCCCAACTTTTTGGGATCGGCTTCCAGTCTTACCGAATGTAGCTAAATAGCTGTATTTTACATGGAGCGACTGACTGCTACAACCCGGTTAGTACTGGGTAATACGGTTCCTTTTGATAAGACTGGTTATCAGACATTCGGGCCACTGATTACCTGTAACAACTTCGATGAAAGATCTTTAAATGACAGCAGAGTGCTTTGACGTGCTTTCTGACGCACCGAGGAAACTCGACATGAACTCGGTATGTAATGGATGGTCACTCAATCACAAACCGAACTAGGCAAACGCAACCTAACCTCAAAGGACGACCCGTTTAACTGCCATTATTTAGCCACAAGCTCCTCCAAAAATTAAGAGCCATTTAAGCCATTTTATACTTAGTTGCCAGTACTGCAATATTTATAAAAAAATACTCGCAAAGTTTATGTAAATCCCCAAACAGTTTACTATATAGGACAGCATAAATATGGCAATGTATTAACAATAACATGTAATAAGTAATCAAACCGATCGTCACACAAGTACAACCATGTTTGGTAGTCAATATTTCCTGGGTATTAATTTAATTAGTCGACAATAATTGAGTTCACAATTGATATCCCTGGGGTGATGTCACGTGTCCCGACTACGTTCGGGGAGCAAAATCCAGTTATCGTCGGTGATTGGGCCCACAACGCCTAGCAATACGATTAAACGAGGAATCAATATCAAACTAAGCGGGAAATAGCTTCGAACAATATAAGGTGTGTACTGATAAATAACGTTGTTTTGCTTTACTTTGTTGTTTATTTTTGTTGGTATCTGGAGTTGTTGTTTTTAAAGATAGTTTGTGAAATGGACAGAGAGATAGTATATGAATACAATCTATCTATCTATATGCGCAGGATGTTGTGTGTTATCATAAAAAATACAAAACCCTGTGCATATGCGGCGCTCCTGAACCGAACTTGGCCCTTATGTTGGAGTTTATAAAGCGACTAAACAACTGATCTTCTAAAAAAGGGTCACTGATGCCGCTATTGGCATGGCTACTAGAACCAACAAATTTTTGTACGTCATCCTTCTTCTTAACTCTATTTTTTTTCTATATTTCGAAATGTTGAACCTTTTAAACAAAATTGAGTGAAGAAGAAGGATATAACGAAAACAGGTGTTTATTTTATTGTGATTTTGTTGTATTATAAAAACATCGAGTTTGTGACAGTGTCAAGTGGCAGGCCAGTCCGTAGCAATCACAGCTATAGCTACGATTCGTAGCACTCGTAGTCATTTGCTACGATTCATATTGCATTCGTTGCTAAGAGGTACATGTCGAAATACTTTTGAACCATTTAGTCGAGAGCAATTAGTTTATATTTAAATAATGAGTGGGAACACCAAAAAAAACCCAACTAAAAAGTTCCATGAAAATCCGACCACTATAAACTTCGTACTACTTTTTGAGTATTTTTTGGTGGAATTTGCACTCTGTTTTTTCATAGACGGGATTCACAAAACGACACGCTGAAATTTTTATACAGCACAAAAATCAAGGAAACAAACTAAATTCAGGTATATGTATTCAGGTAAATGTTCCCATGTTTTATGAAAGTCTTTTGACATTAAACTAATGACCCATTTATTAAACAATTCCATATTTACGAGCATTGAACAAACAATTATTTTCCATTTCATATTGATGGAACAAGCAATCGAGATTTATTTCGGGCGCCTAAGGCATGTAATTGGCTAATTTCACTCGTATTTATTACTATTGGCCTTTGTTTGATCAAGCACCGGCTGTTATTGCGCATTGTTTAACACTTCATAAACCTATTTCTACTTCATTATTCTGCTTTCAATGTGAAATTTCGGTTATTGTAAGGATTATGAGGATTATTAGATGGAATTTATGTAAACATTGCATTGTAGGTAAGTTTTTTGTTGTTACTTATTTAAAAAAGTTTTGTTTACGTGTATTTTGGGAGTAAAAAAGTAGTTATAGAACTAAAAACCGATGGATTCGATTTTTATATTTTCAATTTCTAAAGGTTGCCTTGAGCTTCCAAATTTTATTTTTTAAAAACTGTTATTCTCTCCAGTTTTTTAGTTAAGTAGTGTGAAAGATTCTGCAGACGATTTTTTTGTATTTATAAACCTTTATGTGATTTGTCACCATACATACAGGTCAAACACATGACCTTCCTTTTGGGTTACGCCGCAGTCGGGTAAAAACAATGTATTTGATTAACATAGAGCAGAGCATTAGTATTCTGTGACATATTGAGTTGACAAAAAATACGTTTTTCAAAGTTACTTTGAAAGTCATTCTAGAACGACACGTCTGAACTTAAGTGATCTTGAAGTGAACTTTTAGAACTAAATATACCTCAACACGATATATTTTCAGCCTCCATATCTTATAATTTGAACTCGAAACAGTAATAGAGATACTTCAACGTTGGCTTTTGATAGCTTGCAAGCTCAAGATGCCGCTTTCTTTGAAATAAAAGTTTCAAGTGGGATCATGACTGTATCGAGACTTCGTACGGCGCACATGCAAGCGATTCTATCCCTTCTGGCTTCGCAATAGTGTCACTACATGAGGTTTCTCTCACATTACGAATCACGCTCGAATTCAAGTTTCTTTTGATGGAAGTATTCGCATTCCTAGTTCACGCAAGAATTCACTCCGTGTTAAGGTTTTCTCTAACAACAGCCATTGAAACTTCGCCTATTCAGTATGAAAGTGTACGTATGAGAGTTAAAAGGGCAGCCATGGCCTCCGATAATGGTTGGATTTTTGAATTCTGTTAGGTACAGCATTGCTATTGTTTTGCAGTTCTTTTGTCTTATGTTTTTTTTTTCTATCTTTTCTTGGTCTTTGTCGTTTCCGAAAACGTCTGCTCCAATACGCTCTGTTCGCAGCTTCAGGCTTTTCGGCCAAACCGGTACGGACATTGCAGACTGTTGAATATTTGGTGTTACCGCATGTTGAAAGAAAAACAAAACTGTTTATCAGACTCGCATAGAACAAGACAATCAAACAAAAAATATTTTTTTAAATAGGAACAACGAAAACTAAAAAACAATATAAAAAACAGACAATTAGTTAAATTAGAACCTGTACGAGGCCAAAGGCCCCTCAGCATGGTGCTGCAACATGGCAGCTATTTCACAGCGCTGATATTATGATAGGGCCCAAGGTAGTGAAGCTACGGTCAGATAAGACAAAATACATAACAAGAATAACAAGAATAGAAATTTCATCCAAATCGGTCCAGATGTTTAAGCATGAAGGGGGTAACTAACATACAGAACACATACATACAAAACTTTTACATTTATATTATTTGTGTAATTATGATTTTTCCATAGAAAATTCTGGTAACATTTATTCCATATTTTTTTTTAACTATTAATATATATTTTTTCATCCAAATCAGTCCAGACGTTTAAGCATGAAGAGGTAACTAACAGACAAAACACATACAACAATTTTACACTTATATTATCAGTGTGATTATTTATTTCCGATATTATTAACATAAAACAGAAGTATTAAAAATAGAATATTGTTCAAATCCCGGATTATTTTTACAGGTTTTGTAATTTTTAATAAGTTATAACTTAGTCAACATGTTAACAGACGTAAAATAAAAATCAACGAGATACGAATATGTATTACATCAGAATAAAATGACAATGCCGTAGGTACTGAAACCTTATTTTAATAAAAGTAATCCACTAAATGAAAGCTCACTTTTTTTTCTGAAACACTGTATTTCTTAAGGCCTATTCAGACCTAAGCGGTATTCGCTGCCGCTGTGGGTAGAGGTACATACCGCACGGGTTTCGCTCAGGTATTTAGTATCAAGTACCGCGGCTAGAGCGACCTGAGCGATATTCGCTGCCGCTGTGGGTAGAGGTACATACCGCGCGGGTTTTGCTCAGGTATTTAGTATCAAGTACCGCGGCTAGAGCGACCTGAGCGATATTCGCTGCCGCTGTGGGTAGAGGTACATACCGCGGGGGTTTCGCTCAGGTATTTAGTATCAAGTACCGCGGCTAGAGCGACCTGAGCGATATTCGCTGCCGCTGTCGGTAGAGGTACATACCACGCGGGTTTTCTCTGCCGCAGACGGTAGCGAATACCGCATAGGTCTGAATAACTACCGCGCGTTATTCTACCCACAAGGATAGCGAAATCCGCTTTGGTGTGAACAGTTATATTACCGCATACCCACTGGGTTTTCTCTGACGCAGACGGTAGCGAATACCGCTTAGGTCTGAATAGGCCTTTACTGTTTTGTCAACTGATATGATTGGTTGGCAACATTGTTAATGGATTTACTTTTTAAGGTTTTATTTTGAATCGTAGAAACCTAATAAAATAATTTTAGTAGAAACGGTTTTAGTAATCACGTTGTTTTTTAAATTTTAAATAGGTACCTAGTTGTGTGCAATTAGACAAAAAGGTGGAACGAAGTTCATAGCGGTCGGATTTTTATGGGATTTTTTATTGAGTTGCTAGAGATAAAATTAAGTAATGAAGCTATCTTTTATAAAATAAACACTGTGGCATTATAGTGAGAGCGTATGCACCTATTCTTGTTTTCTTTCTAACTTCCCTTGCTCTGGGCGGAATATATAATAATATATGTCAGACTTTTACTTACTAAAATCCATCCAGTAGCTCTACCATGAGTTTAAACCCATAGTATTCGTCGCTAGTCGATACCGACGCCGTAATGTTTTTGTATGGCAAATTTTACAGCGCCTCTAGCGGTCACTTGTAGAACCAAAATCGGCAGTATGAGACATCAAGTAAGAAACCTATCGTATAGGAACTCGCTAGCGACTAAAGTTTATGGCAATTTGCTATACAAATCGGTACCATGAGTTACAAATTTGATAGGTGCTATCGATGCAAACCGTTACTTCAGTAGTAAAGTAACTCACTAGCTTAATGAAGGATGAAATGCTGTGAAGTGTGTCGTTTAAAACAATTTTTAATTAATTTGTGCTTAAATATGTACGGTAAAACTTATTTAGCGTGGAATATGTTAGCCACGGGTGCATATGAACACGAACAAGAAGACCAAGGAAATTTCTAAGCTACTGTGCGAAAGGCTTTTGGAGATCCACTTGCACATATTGGTGAAAATAATTTTATGAAAGAATATAGGCTCAATAAAGAGGATTTCGAGCATTTGTGCGAACAAAAATAGTATCACTTGAATAGGTGAGAAATAAGAATTATGTTAACTTACTTTTGTACATACATGAATTTCACATTTTAAGTACCTCGTTTAGTTTTATGCGCATTGATATGTTACGCACATTTAAGCAATCAGCCTATTACCGGTACACCTCTACATTTTTCCCAAGAGGCCACATTATGTTCCTCATTCCTCATTGAGTGTCTACATTCAAGAAGTAACAACAACACTGAACCGTCTCCAATTTTATGAAAAAGTTTATGAAATTCCCAACCACAAGACAAGAAAAGGATATCATTAAACAAAGGCACATATAAAATAAACTTGTGTAACAAAACATATTTCACTTATCCTTAACAAAGTACCTATTCAGAACTTTTATTTTAGTTACTACACTATTGATTCCCAGAAGTTATAGAATGTATTGATGGTAGTCATTTTATAACTTCCTTTACTTTCATATTCATGCGGATTCGGACGCGGCCATCATGACATTGATGCATTGAAACTATTTGAAACATGACGGCTGGCATTAATTTCACAAGGTATAACCCATCCAAATTTAGAAACACATAAATGTTTTTGATTCACGCTTGCTTTATTACATTTACAATAGGCAGCGTTATAGAATCGGTGTTTTTAATTGGTAGGGTTATCTGCCTTACTCTGTCTTTTACTGTAGCTAGAACGAGACAGCAAACTTAAGTGTGAAGTTTGATACGTAATGGTTCTTGTACCAACATAAACATTTATAAACTGTATAAACAATCGAACTTACGCTAGCGAGTCCGTTTAGCTCATGGTACGAGTTTAATTGTAATCTATACGATGCGCGTTCATCCGATATCGACTACGGTAAGATGGTGTCGTTTTACTTTGGCAACTCATGGTAAGCGTACTGGTTCCTTCTTTCGCCTTTTACGTTCCGGGGCCGCGGTATCTTTTTCGAACATGCCGCAACCCCGGCTGGTGGTGGCCCTGGCGGGCCCTTCTGCTTTGCTGACATCACTTTGAGGCGCGCGTGGAACACTAACACGCCGACACGTCGACACGACCTGTCGTCAATAAACGGACAGACGGTGAGCTACCCATTGCTCACCGTCCACAGGCCTGGATCTACGGTGGCTGGTTGTAGCAGTCACCTCCTTTTGCGAAGCAGTCATGCTTCGCAGAAGGAAGTGACGTCATATAGGCCGACTCAGGCAAGCGCGGCTTAACCTGAAGATCGATCCGAACGGCTGACATTATTTGGCCACGAGTTCATTGCCCTTTGTTCTACGAAACCATATATAAAGATAAACCACAGCATTGTGTAGCATTGGCTTATAATGCAGAGCTAATCACCACGCAGTCAACAAAGAATATTTAATTTTAATATCGCGGTTCCCAACACTGTTTAAACGTCTAATTAATAGGATTTCCTTCTGATGCCCGCCCACAAACTAATTTACATCGGGCCCTAAACAATAACACTGAATGAAGACGCGTTCAATAACGAAAATTGCCCCAAAATGACTTGCCAACGCTCAGTAATACTTTTGAACAGAATTGATTTATTGTAACACAATTTGTCGACGACTGTGACATGGAATCTAAGATCAAAGACGGTTCAAAGAAAATATTATTTAAAAAAATTAAATAACATGTGTTTATCATATTACAACATCCTTTTTATGAAGCCTCGATTTTTCCATATATGTTTAAACAATTCGTTTCCATAAGATATATATTATTCAATATGGGAAACCTATTGAAAAAAATGTCAGCGTAAAAATAAAGCGGTGACCTACTTCTGCGATCAGTTATGCTGGCGAAGGAGATGGCTGAATGTTTGAGGGACAGAAACTCAAACTAACCCAGCCGCTGCGGGAGACGCTCAGGGCGTTTGACGGTGAGAAAGTAAAAACAAAATAATTGCTTTCAATAAAGAATTATGTCGGCTACGTTATTTTTACATATTTCTTATTAACAAAAAAAAACATTTCAAATAGTATCAGGAACTGGGTCTAAGCTCCAAAAGAAGGAACCTCCTAACAATACTAGTCAAAACAAAACTTTTTGAGCGTTTTTATTATAACGTTACATACATCGGTAGCAACTGATAGCAAATATAGAAAAGTTACAACTTTATATAAGTAAATACGAAGTTTAAAAGCGACCTGCGAAATAAAATTTGTAAGGGTATAGACAGACAAAGAACGATAGATATTGAATTTTCTTTATCCTCCAAAAGTAATGAGATTTGCCGACACGCGTTCGCTTATGGAGCTAGAATCCCTCGGCTGAAGTACGAGTTAGAGATTTACTTATCGTCTTTGATCATCCAAAAAATATTTCTGTTTTGTGTTTATATCAATAAAGAGAATATGGAAATGTCAATAAGCTTTTCAATTTTCATAGTTTGTTTGTAAAGTGCGTATTGATTTATATGAACACACAGCGGTTTTTTCAAAGGTAGACATTTGTCAACAACGAGTGATTTTATGGGTGAAAACAAACATAGGTAAATAAATAAAAACGGGGCGAAAGTAATACCTACGGCTATAGATAAATTGTTGTAGTGTTTCATTGACGAATTTATTTGGCTTCAATATTTTGTGGTTTGGAAGAAAATCTATCTATACTAATATTTTAAAGAGGAATGATTTTTTGTTCGTTATTACCAAGTAGGCTCCGAAACTATTGGACCGATATTAACAATTTTTCACCAAAAGAAAGCTAAATTATCAGGAAGAAGAAGAACCATTCTTACTAATATTATAAAAGCGAAAGTGAGTTAGTTTGTTACGTCTTCACGCCTAAAAAGTGAAAAAGGGGGAGAAAGAGGGAAGAAAAAGGGAGAGAAAGAAATTTTTTTTTCAATCATCAGGCGTGTTAAAGTTAGTGTTAGCCCAAAGTAACTATGCCACGCGGATGAAGTCGCGGGCGGAAGCTAGTATGCTAAGAAATAAATAGGCTTCAATAGGTGCATAGTACCATTACCCTTCTTCATTTTAGACAGTCGGCTAGCTTTTATTTGTATGTAAGTAAGTACCTATGGAACGTATAATGGGCGCGTTTTGCCCTCGTGTTCGCCGTATGTTCGCACAGTGGCATAAAACAGAGGTTTTCAGACAAGCCTTCGTTTCCGCCATCTAATAGAATCAACATTGTGCCACTCGACACAATGCCAGTGTTATGAATACATAACGAGGCATTAGCCCACATATCTTTTGAGCGTGTATTAGCTACACAAATAAATAATACGGCGAAGTGATAAATCCGACAATTGTAGGAAATATTGTCTAAGATTTTGTGCTTAACATAAATAGTCTTTATCACCATACTTATTCACGACATTTTTACTATTTAAACATTTTGATTGTATGAGGAATTATTCCCCCTCCCCCGTCCCTTTGGTCGAGCCAGCCTGCGATGCTGAGCCAGTAAATCAAAATCCCCCAAATAATGGAACTCAGATCAAGACTGTCCCTTTGCTGTCTTCACCCAGCGACGACCTAAGCCGAGGCCCGTACCCCGCAGGGTGCCCTTAGCGTGCAGTCGCTTAGTTTATAAGTTTCATGCCCCTGAAGGCTTTAAATGCAAGGCGACCTCATAGGCTGAACTACGAGATGCCATTAAAAAAATGAGGAATGATATGAAAGAGAAAAAAGTGAATGTAGGTGTTACAATTTGACAGATGAGAATATAAGAAAAATAAATGTAATGCGCCGACCCTAAATAATATTAGACAAGACCAGGAAAATGATGAACAACATGAATGAACATTTGAACTATTTTTAGGTTCTGTACTTCAAAAGGAAAGAACGGAACTCTTATTAGATCACTTTGTGGTCCGTCTGTCTGTCAAGACCCTTTATCTTGGAAACGCATCGGGGTATCGAGTTAAAATTAAAATCATATACGTATACATAAAGTGTGTGTGTAGTCCCTTGTGGCTGAGAAAGCATCAACTCTCTATGTTTATGCAGTCAAAAGATGTGGCCGTTTATACGGAACCCACGGTGCGCGACTCCGACTCGCATTTGTCCGGTTTTTTTAATTATGTCATCTTTTATCTTAATAAAAACAACAGGATGCTTAGGCGTCGAAATATACCCTCACATTGCTATAATCCCGAAACGTGATCAGCAGACTGACAATATTAATTAGGTATACCAGTCTTACCAAAGGGTATCGCGTTACCAACTAATAACTGGGATGCTCGCTCCATGTAGAATACTAGTATACAGATGCATCCGGTAAGATTGGAATACAAGGACCCCAATATAGTAAGGAAAGGCAGTGGTGTTGCACTTATTTGGAAGAAGAAATTACCCCCTGAACACAGACAGCACATCCGGAGGTGCGGGTTGTTGTATACCGAGGCCCTGGAGCATAAAGGGCAAAAGAAAGAACATGGGTGGATTTTATTCAGTTAAAGTCAGAAACTGAGAGAGAGCGGGGAAGTTACTTGATGATTTCGAAAAACACAGACAGCACATGATTTGTGGGGCAATATATAAGTAATAGATATGTATTCTTTGATAGAAAGAAACCATTTGCATTTACACACATCTTACACCCCCTATTTATGTTTAGTCTTATCAAACAACTTACCCATAACAAACAAAATCTTATATTGCCCTCTCATTTTATTGACATAAAAATTACAAGGACAAATATAACGTGTAAGTAATTCAGTGTAAAGTTTTTATGAAGGGTGGTTAGAAGGACATCAATTTTATGTAAGTAAGCGTTAAGTTGAAAGGCCCTTAAGAAAACAAGGTGTTTCTCGTAAAGTTTAAACTGATTGCACCGTTAACTTAAGCTCGCTGAGATCCAATTAAATTAACTATAAGAGGCTTGTGATATTCAGAACCAATCAAAGTGGCATTAATCGCAGATACTTAACTTCAATGATAAACTTTCTATTATGCATTCGCAAAAGAATTGTGTTGAATTTGAGTGGGCTACTTGGTACATGTATAGTCATGTGGACATATAACTAAGTTTTCGTTGGTTTTCCGCCATTATTTTTTGTTTATCGAATTGACACACTAGATGTGGAGTGTCAATTTGATAAATAATGTTGACAAATTGAGGAATTTCGTCATGACATACAACTGTCATCATGGACAATTTAAGATTAGTTGGTAGTTATTAGTTCCTTGTATTAACAATTAATTTATCTGTTTTGCTGACGTATTGAGAAAGGTACCATTAAGACTAAACTGAATACCTAAATCTACAATACATTGGTCTACCGACATGTTTACCTGCATTTAGCTCAACAACAAATAAAACAAGCAGACAACAATGGCGAACAAAATGTGAGCAAGGAATCAGATGTTAAAGTGAATAAGTTATATCTATACGCAGCAGGGTGCCCATTGTCGACGACAAATTACGGCTGCTATTTAAGGTACAATAAATTATCCCTTTATATAGCGTTATTTACGCAACACAATTTATATTGAGTATATGCTAGTAGGAAGCTAGGTATTCGCTGTATTTGGCGAATTATATATTTCTTCCTCCATTCTTTCCTTCAGCAAATTGAGGAACGAAATCATGGAGCACGTTTTTTCAGCATAAGAAGTAAAAGACGGAATGTGTAGCTAAGGCAGGACTGTAACAAGGTATTTAAGCAGAAGTTACGATATACCCCCGGCTCCAATAGCCGCTGTAAATAACGCTCTATCTGCGCAGCGCCGCCGCGCGCCCTGCCAAATTGCTTGGCAACCTCCTCAGACTTCCTCTTTGAATAATATTATAACAAACCGTACAACAAAGCAAAAATAAAACTTATTACGTCCCCCACTCGAACTCACATAGTGCACTCAACAACAAGCACTTAATCCTACGATTTAAGTAGATTTATTAAAAATTGTTTTCAAACATGGCGGACGTGCGGACGCCGCCTTGCGCCCCAGGCGTAAATAAATAAATAAGTTAATATTAAATACGGAATAGTCCTTTATAATCCAATTTGCGCAAAATATGCTGATAAAAAGCGTCCCGATAAAAATCCGATATTGAATGGGAATTATAATCTTAGAAAAAGAAAGGAACTTTCTCCTCCAAGAAAATTACTGTCATTGTTGGCACAGCCGGTACTTAATATAGATTAAACAGCGAATTTATAAACAAGGAAATAATTTGTGATATTTCGAGAACAATAACAACAAAATAAGCTGTCCACGCGATGTATATGGAATTTTAAAAGCAATGCTTGCAAACTAGGATGAGTCCTGTATAAAAATTGGTACTTGTTCTGTTAATCGATTTGCTAATTATAAGTTCTGGCATTTTTATACTAAACTAGCTGCACACCGTGGTTTCACCCACATAGACTTGGATTTTATACATATAAACCTTCTACTCCATTTATTGCTGAATACTGCATTCAAAATCCCTTTAAAAGATCAAGGCAGGCATGCAGGCAGGCAGGCAAGACATTTGTCAATTTTATTTTATTCTACTAATATAAGATAGTTTCACGTTTGGCCGCAACTTGCCTGATGTGGAGCGATGATGCGGACTAAAGTGGAGCACGCTTACCTAGGAGAAACCGATTTACTTCAGCTTTGAAGTAATCTAGATAACAATGATCTGGGAACGGCGAAGCCAGCAGTGAATTCCGCAGACTGACATAGTTGACGCTTCTCCTGACCCAAGGCTACATCAACCAGAGGCTAAGCGTTGCTTTACAACTTGGTAACGTCGCCAGTCTCTGGGTACATTACCTGCTGACTGAGCGTTGAGGAGTTTGTTGATGCCTTTTATTTCGTTTATTCATTTTTACAGTATTTTTTATATTTCTCTAAAAAAAAACTTTTAAAAATAGTCATATACTTGAATGTTAAATAATAATAATAATAACGTTAGTTTGGTTTAGTTAATAAAGTTTGTTTAATTGTAATAATGTACAGACGCCGGCAGATCAACCTATACTAAACTATTATAACCTGATCACTCTACTACGAATCGCACACCGTAGTAGAGAGATCAGGTTAAAATTGTTTTTGTAGCTTGATGTGCCGTCGTGTGTACGTAGTCAATTTTAAATAAAAATATTAGATCCAATGAAAGCTACGCAAGCAAAAATGAAAACCAATTGAATAAACATGTAGGTACTACTCTTTATAAATATGCGGTCATCTCACCAACCAACGGTGGTCAGTCATCAAAATTTTACTGGTTACATAACTTCACCGTACTGCGTTTATTCGTAATATCAATGCAAATAGGTCAAACAAGTATAATTTGTGTTTACCGTTATCGGCCGCAAACTGCCCACTAGGTCGGTTTAGTCAACTAAAGTACTAAATGATACGACACAAATAATGTTGTGTTGCATTACTCCTGAATAATCGTAGGGCTTTTGAGCTGCAGTTTTTTTCGGCAACTTTAAATATTAATTTGTGGCTATTTGTGGGTGTAAACACATGGTTGTGTGGTGAAGCACCGCAATACATAAGCATGGGTTGCGTAATCAAAAGGCACAAATACTTGATGCTACGGCCTACGCCGTAGCCACCTCGTAGCTGTCTCGTAGCGTTTGTCTCAGGCCAAGCATAGCGATTATTCCGCGGTGTTGCTACGTCTGTAATTATACAAATCTGCGTGTTGTTTCTGAGTGGGGGTTTGTTATATAGCACCACAGTTATCTGTTTATTTACTAAGTACGTAAGTAAAGTATAGAGCACAGGTTCCTAAACCTTTTATATTATGGAACCCCATATCAAATGACATCAAATTAAAGGCATAGTAATTTTTTAACTTATAATATGAAGAATATAATTGTGTCACTATTTTATCATAAATGGATCTATTTTATTATATTTCAGAAATAACTGCTATTAAATAATTTCACGCAGCCTTAGTGAGTTTTTGACGGAATCCCCAGGTTCCAAAAAAAAAAAATCCTTTCCATCACTATTGCATAATTACATAATTGCTGAGTAACGTGTCGTATTTATTGTTGATTAAAGAAATGGCACATAAGCGAAATAATTGACTGTATGTATAGGCGTCAACTTAACGACAATTTAAAATAACCTCCTACGATACGCACATATTTTAATGAACTATGTACATTTACTATATCAGATTTAGCTACAATTAATTTACAGCGTAATTTAATAAATTTTCTTTAACCTTGTGTGGTCGTCTAGCGTGGGTTGCAGTGTGGGTGTTGATCGGTTTTAAACTTTAATATTGAAGCCAGCTTTATACATACTTAACCGTATAGTTCGATGCGGAGCCCTTCAGGGGGTCGACATTAGTAGCATATAATATTAGTAGGATAGGATAAAATTTGTTTTAGAGCCTGTACCACATACCTGTGCTACTATAGCATTTCATGAGTCGCCGCCACCGCGATACGACTTGCTTAGTTGCAATGCCACAAGAAGGAAATCAATGACGCACGCGTGTATCGCTAGGTGCACGACGCATCGGCTGAGGCCGTGAACATAAGATTAATTTGAAATTGAAAATTTAAAGGAGCATGAGCTTTACGATGTAGTAGTAGTACATTTTCAGCATCATAGCGGCAAAGTGACTGTTTCCCATATATTCTACTGCTACTACTAGCAAAAGCTAGAAAAGATATAAGCAGCCAAGACCGTCAAATATAGTAAAAACATTTAAAAAAAAACATGATTTTTTAGAATAATGTTAAATATATTTGATAGGAAGCAAACGGTTCATTACATAAACTAAGTTGAAGTTGAAGACTTCCATCGGTTTCCATGAAAAAAATAACTATATCTGATAAGCCTGATTACTTATCTTTTTTGCTGACTGTACCTAGCTAGATATTTAGGTCACCCACCTGGCGGGTCTCACATTGTTTTGCGCCTATTCGCGGTGACAATTAAAGTCCCTCGTGTGGGCTGTTAGAAAATACCTGGGGCTGTTACAACAATGTCAATCAAGTATTCTCTCATATTAGGCAGTAAAAAACGTCTACACGTGTGAGCAGTTGACATTTATAAACTGTTTTTTAAATGCTGCGTAGGCAGTGCGGCCACATACACTAATACATGTTGTACGGTTTCACTCTCGTGGTGATAGAATATCCAATATATCTTTATGAATATTGTAGCTTGTGTTATTCTGACGTATAAGCTATATTATGGTAAAATTCCATTAAAATAAATTCAGTAGTTTTTGAGTGAAAGAGTAACAAACATCCATACAAAACGGCTGAACGGATCTTGATGAAATTTGGCACAGAGGTAGATTATGGTCTGGAATAACATGTGGGATACTTTTATTTTCGATATCACGCGGGTGAAGCCGCGGGGGCCAGCTATCTTACTAATACTCTTTCACGTCAAAACGGCTGAACGGATTTTGATGAAATTTGGCACAGAGGTAGATTATGATCTGGAATGACACAGGATCCGTTCAGCCGTTTTGACGTGAAAGAGTAACAAACATGTTTACATCCATCCTCACTAACATTCGCATTTATAATATTAGTACTACACTTACCGAAATTCGAACCCATTTACTCTTTTAAAAACGAAAACAGCGTTACGATAAGATCTATTTTGTGTAGGTTACGTTAGAACTGTGACGGTGCCGTGGCAACCTCCGGCGAGTACCACATCCTAGCTGGTTGCATCCCATTGCTTACCAAAGTGACTCCCACCATCTCTTCAAACACGTATTCAACACATTATCGACCGGACGTTCGGTATTGTATAGAATACCTCGGTAAAGTTTGGACTAATTTTATTTCATACTTTGCCTTAATGTTTTAGACATTCCACAGAATGCCTAGGTATTTTATAGAATACCGGACTATATAGATTTCCGATAACAAATAAATATTGATGCTCGTAACTCCATTAAGCAACTCTGTGTGTGGGCTTCTAAAGCCAATATTATTTACATACGTTAACATGACAATGTACAATTATTATGTTTAGTTCGCACCACAAGGCAAACCCTCCAAATTATGATAGATGAAATATCAATAGTTTGGCGCCGCTGACTGTGGAAACACATACAACACCATCCATTTAGGATGCCTAAAGAAGCCTCCTCGTGTAGCGCAAGCTGTTCCAGCAGTCTCCAAACCGAACCAAGCGCTCGGCGCATCCTGGACAGTCACACCCAACACCTTCTGTGACTGACCAATTCTTTCTCTGCGGTGGTAGGGATCACACCCGCCTGGCTCGCGACCACCCTCCCACCGGAGCTCGGCGTCAAGCAGGCAACTGTGTTTCGTCGATGCGTGGGAGTACCAGTGCCTTTGGGAATGGGGAGTTAGTAGATGCGTTGTCCGAAACTGGTCGCAGCCTAGGAGCGAACTTCGTCATGGTAACTCACTCTGGAGGGTAGCGGGATCCGAAGCACGGTCTTGCCGTTGGCCGACCGCAGGAAGTTGGGGGCCCAAGTAGCACACTAGCCACGTGCGAAAGGCTGCCCCGCCACCTCGCGAAAAATCCCGATTTGCACCACCGTGCCAGTCGGCGACTGGATGGGAGGACCCGGTGGACATTTTCGGGGGGGTTCGGGCGTCCCCGCAGTCTCCAGGTGAGTTTCCCTCTATGTCGAACTAAGCTCCAGGGAAATGTATAGTCAATCGCCTCCGCCTCACTTTCCCTTTATTCCCAAAAAAATAAAACTCCAAAAAAAAACCCATGAAGCGCAAAATAAAAAGAAGTAAGTGTAACCAACGGCAGCACTTCCTCCCTCTTAAAGTTCAATTCACTAACATCCGTGGATTGCACTCAAATATCGATCCGGTCCATCACCATCTTGAGACCGAAAAGCCTCACTTACTCTTTTTAACGGAGACAAAGATAGCAAACCCCTCAGACGTGGCGTACCTCAACTACCCAGGATACTCACTTGAACATAAGTTTAAGAAGCAGGCTGGGGTCTGTGCGTACGTCCGCGATGACATTTGCTGTCAGCGTCTCCGCTGCTGCGAGGTTGCGGGTTTTTCTACTTTGTGGCTGATGGTGAACACTGGCATTTCTAAGTCCATCTATGTCGGTGTATATCGGTCGCATAGTGGTGATCCGGAGACGACTAGACTCTTTGACCATCTTACGGAGGCAGCCGAGTTGGCCCAACTTAAATACCCGATGGCGGAGCTTGTTTTTCTGGGGGATTTTAATGCCCATCATAAAGAATGGTTGTTCCCGTACCAGAAATCAGACCATGCTGGAAGAGAGGCGCGCAAGTTTGCGTTATCGCTAGATCTCGACCAGCTGGTTGATCAAGCTACCCGCGTCCCGGATGTTGATGGCCACACACCCAATTGTTTAGACCTTCTGCTGACAACTGATCCGGACAGGCACTCTGTATCGGTCTGGGCCCCGCTCGGATCGTCAGACCACTGTCTGGTGAAAACTGTATCTACCTGCTCTCCTCCGGATACAACCTCCAGGGGCATGAGGCGAGTGTGGAAGTACGGGTCAGCAGACTGGGATGAGATGCGGCATTTCTTTGCATCCTACCCATGGCGGCGGACCTGCTTCTCTTCGAGCAACCCGTCCATCTGTGCTGACGCAATTGTCGACGTGATACGTCAGGGAATGGAGTACTATATTCCATTCTCTGACGTCCCACTTGGCTACGAGGCTCGGCCTTGGTATAATACAGCTTGCGCTCAAGCAGATTTGCGTAAAGAGCAAGCATACCAGGCCTGGGCCTCGGCCCGTAGTGTCGGGTGCGCCAGTCTCGGTGTTCGCAACATGAAGAGAGCCTTTAACTCTGCCGCCAAGGACTGCAAACGGGTGTTACAGAAGGCTCGGTTCGACCATATTGGAAGAATTGGGGCCAAATTGGCGACCTACCCTTCAGGTAGCAAGCAGTTTTGGTCCCTTTCCAAATCGGTCGAATCGAACTTCTGTCGTCCTTCGCTGCCTCCGATGCTGAAACCGGATGGAACACTGGCTCACACCGCGCAAGAGAAGGCAAATTTGTTTGCTACTCTCTTTGCTGAAAACTCGCGTCTAGACTCAGCATCTAATTCACCACCTAACATACCTCCTTGTAACTCCGTAATGCCGGAGATTGCAGTTCACCTTAAGGAGGTCCGTAAAGCCCTATGCAGTCTAGATGTGAACAAAGCCAGTGGACCGGACGGTATACCTGCTCGAGTCCTTAGGAGCTGTGCTCCAGAGTTGTCTCCTGTACTGACTCGCCTGTACCGCCTCTCTCTTAAAACCGGAGTGGTGCCCAAGTCCTGGAAGCTTGCTAATGTGCAACCGGTACCCAAAAAGGGTAGCCGTGCTGATCCTGTCAACTATAGACCAATCGCCATCACCTCCATTCTCTGCAAAGTGATGGAAAGGGTTCTTAACAATAAGCTGCTAACATACCTTGAAGGCAATGAGCTCCTCAGCGACCACCAGTATGGCTTCCGCCGTGGTCGGTCGACCGGAGATCTTCTCGCGTATGTTACGCATCGCTGGGGTGAGGCCATCGAGAAACACGGCGAAGCTCTTGCTGTGTCTCTTGATATATCAAAGGCCTTTGACAGGGTCTGGCATGCTAGTCTGCTTGGCAGGCTTCCCGCATTTGGTATCCCTGCTGACTTTTGCAACTGGTTATCGGACTTTTTGAGTGAACGATCGATCCGAGTGGTCATTGACGGCTGCGCATCGGATCTCATGGCAATCAATGCCGGTGTTCCTCAAGGGTCTGTTCTCTCTGCTACTCTTTTTTTGCTGCACATCAACGACCTACTTCAGCTAGGAGCTGTTGGGTACGCAGACGACAGCACAGTCTCAGAGAGATACATTTCCAGTGCAAAAGCCGGTAGGGATGAGATAGCTACTCTTAGAGAGGCCATGGTTGAGCGGATGAATTTGACCTTAAACCTTGTTTCCCAATGGGGTGATGACAATCTGGTCAAGTTCAACGCTCAGAAAACACAGGCTTGTCTTTTCTCAGCCAAAAGGAGCCCATTTAATTTATCCCCTACTTTCCGAAGTACATCTGTACCCATTACCGACCGTCTGGAGCTCTTGGGCATGGAGTTGACGTCAGATCTCAACTTCGGTCCAACCATCGAGTCAAAAGCACAGACTGCAGCTAAAAAGCTGGGCATCCTAAATAAGGTGAGGCGATACTTCACGCCGGGACAGCTTTGTAACTTGTATAAAGCACAGGTCCGTTCCTGTATGGAGTATTGCAGCCACCTATGGGATGGCTCGGCAAAATACCAGCTCGCTGCACTCGACTCGGTGGAACGCAGGGCCAAAAGGCTCATAGGCGATGAGATGCTTGTGTCCAAGCTTCACAGCCTGGCGCATAGGCGTAACGTTGCCAGCTTGTCGGTTTTCTACAGATTGTACTTCGGAGAGTGTGCGCTGGAGCTCCATGACCTGATCCCACCATCTCCGTTTTACTACCGGGCTACCAGACGAACGGCAGGGTACCACCCGCACTTGGTCGATATACCGTCTTGTCGTACTAAGCGCTTTTCCTCAACTTTTATTGTGCGCACGGCCAAGGTGTGGAACTCTCTGCCAGCTTCTGTGTTCCCTACCACATACGACCCGTCTGCCTTCAAAACAAGAGTTAATAGGCATCTTCTGGGCTCGCTCGCTCCATCGTAGACCTCATCTGTCGCTTACCATCAGGCGAGATCGAGGTCAAGAGTGAGTTCATTATAAATAAAAAAAAAAAAAAAAAATCCGCATGAAATTCAGAAGCTGCTTCCTAGTATTATAATTATTGTAAACAAAGAATATATTCACTTAGCCAGTATTTATTTTTAATGTAACCTACTTTTCATTTTATGTAAATACCAATCAACGTTGTGAACAGTTTCATTCGCCGTTGAAACGAACCTGTTGTGTAAAGATAGTTACTTTAATTATTAACATTTTCCTTTTCGTTATTTAGTAAATTTAATAACTATGAAGTTTTTTAATTTAAATTACGAAATCATCATAAGTTAGTAAGCGTAACGTATACCTGAAATCATAATAAATTAGTTAATCAAAGTTTTGATATAGCATATTTGATTATTTGAAATTCAAAAAAGTATGTTAAGATAGTTTGGTCATTTGGAAAAGATGAGTGAAAGGCGAATAACAAAATGGGTAATTATGAGGCAGATGATAATGGCAACGCCGAGAGGATGCCTTAAAAGTGAACACTGGCCTTATTGTTGAGATTCTTCAGAAAAATGAGAAGTACGCGCAACCGGCGCGCGTTTATGAATAGATGTATGCACGAGGATGAGGTAATAGAGTATTTAAGGATCATGGCAGATAATGTTATACTGAATAGATGGCGCGTTCGTGTTCTGAAGAATCTGAGAAGCCTGTCAGGGCCACTGCCTGCTGGGTTTGTGGGTTGGTTCGAAAGTCATACCGCGGTCCCGGAACATAAAGTGCAAATAAAAACATGGTTAGTACAAGTCTGATACTCCCTTCCGTTTCCTCCTCAGCGGGAGGACACTTGATGATTTCCCAAGAAAAAAAGGAGCTGGTTTCCGCCTGAAAAGGCGCCGTTTGTGTATGTATTTATAAAATTATATTTTTTCTAGCAACTGTAAACAGAATAATTATTACAGTATCAAGTAAATATTAGTTAATTTTATGACAAATAAATACCACCGTATGTGAACACTGATAAAAAGAAAATATGGTGCTGTACGTTAATATTACAATATTGGCAAACATTTCGTAGACATTATACAGTACTTACCAACATCTTTTGAAAATCTCTAGTTGTGTTTTATATTTTCGAGTTAGTTCTATTCTTGTTGATGTTTCTTAGAAAATCTTTTCAAGAAAAACAAACAAGATAGAAACAAAATGTTATCTATTACTTTAGCAAACCAAAAAAAACTCCGTGAGTAATTTGGACGTTTTTTCCGAAGGCTTTATTTGAACAATATTAAAAAAAATCCAGGACTCATTAGCTGACAGCTGTGCGTCAATTAAACGTAAAATATAGTCCTTGGAGACACGCCCCCCCCGCCCCGCGTCCGCTTCACCCCCCGGCATCCCCTGTGCCACAACTCAACCCTCCCTGCGCGATCTCATTAGTGGAGCTCTGAATGTACAATTTGTTCTGAAACAGACACCGATTGCTACTTTAAAAAGCGTAGCCACTCGTTTAAGGTCAATTTTTAGACTCTTCAACTATAATTACAGTCCCTTAATGGCTCTTTTTGTTTACGCTTAATTGGGTATTGTTTACTTTATTAATTTTACTTTATGTGAGTTTTATGGTGGTAACAGAATCTGCTTGTCTAATTGATAAACTGAATGCCGATTTATTCTTGAAGTAAACTTGAGGCTTTACTTTATACAAGGATAAATGCTGATAGTACCAATTTCCGTTAATTTGTTATTCTGGTCGCACAGTGTAAACGTTCCAAATATTTGTTATTCCTGCTAAGATGCACAGGGCGCGCCCGCCAGGAGAAAATTTATGTCGCGGTGTCGAACATGTCGGCTTTAATCCAAATCCGAGTCTTGGTAGCCGCACAATCTAACTAAGCCGACGCTGTTACAACTTTCATTTCCATCATTCGTTGAACGCGTTCGCCCCTGGAAGCCCTCTTATCCGCCCCGCGTGCACAAACCATTTCCACTCCCTTTGTAACTTTT
Source organism: Ochropleura plecta (assembly GCA_905475445.1). Lineage (NCBI taxonomy): Eukaryota > Metazoa > Arthropoda > Insecta > Lepidoptera > Noctuidae > Ochropleura > Ochropleura plecta. Next base: position 8,817,812 of record FR997731.1, on the reverse strand, counting down.
GCTTTCTGAAGAGTTTTGAATTAAATCCGAGAAACTGATTTAATAAATCTATTTCAAAACTATTTGTTTTTCATTACATTTATCTGGAGTTTGCTTACGGCGGTTATTCAAGTTTAATACAATTGGGAATTAGGGCTTGTACAGAAAACTGCTATGCGACGTGGCATCGTAAAAATCAACGAACGCGCACGAGGCATTGCAAGAACTTGCGAATTGATTGGCATATTCATTTTCCTATATCTAAATAACAGAAGTGAGCTTTTTTTACCATCCATGTCCCGACCTAGTTTACAAAATTCGTTAAGTACGGTTGACGATCTTCGAAAGAATGGTTGCACGAAATCGCATCACAGTAATTCGTGTCGCAGTTTTCTGCGTTGCGAATTCGCATTCCAGTGATTTGCAGTTTTGTGTACAAGCCCTTATTTGCCTCGGGTAGCGACGAAAAATATATTATTATTTAATAAGTCTTTGTAATTGTTTACATACTGATTTGGGAATTAAATGTCATTAGATTGTATGTACAGTGTGTGAGCTATCTCCCACTAGGGTGTCGTACGGGACTGTTGGACGCGAACATTCACGTATAATATTTGCCGTTTTCGAGCGCGTTGGAACTGTTAACTGGCTTAAAATGGGTCACTAAGGCACTGAATCATTGCTTTAATTCGACGATATTCTGTTCTGTATATTGTACACCTGGTTCAATAGTGTGTAGTGTGTTTACAATGTGGCTCGTGGGGGTGAAACACGAACAACATTGACTGTATTTGTACCAGAATGCGCCACAACAGTGATTAGTGATTGTTTATCACGTGCACGTTGCTTTATAAACAGGGTCTTGAATCTAGAACAATGTTATGGAAATTATGTAGATGATTCTAAATCTTTTAGCCTTGTTTCTTGAAGCAAAATTTTATGGAGCACCTGGGTGAATATCCCACGCGCTAATTTTACGTGTCCACGTTGAGAATCATGGTGTAAAATGATGGGATGTTTCTTAATTTTTTTTCTAGTGAACTACTTAACTTATTCCACTTAGGGCCACAATATTTTTTTAAGGTTTACCTATGGAGGATAGGAAAAATAAATAACTTTAAAATTCAAGTTCGGTGGCTTGTCCTAGCACCATTTTTTGATATAAATGTTTTTACCAAAGTAACAATTAAAAGTAAAGTAAAAAACAAATTATTTCATTGGTAAATGCATATGACACACTATCTAAAAACATCTAAATCATATTATAAAATTGATGTTAAAAGCACAGGATACTCGATTCAAGTTTGTCCTAGCAAAAATCATAATTTTGGTAGCACTTTTTCAATTTACATTATCATGAAGATTCGTGCGTGTGCGATCAATCGCTTATTATGTACTGTTTTTCTCAGTCGTGTGCAAGAAGTCGTGCGTAACAGGCGTGTGCTTAGTGCTGTATTTGCTCGCCAAAAAAAAAGTATCTTTCTTGGGTCGAGCAGGGGACAAGAATTTGTCAATTTTGGTGGATCGATTTGCTGGTGATTTTTAAGTGTTTTAATAGTAAGCTACGTATTGTGGGTAGTGATTTGGGTAACTTATTTATCAGTGATATTTATTCTTTTGTATCTTAATAACTGTATTTTTTAAGATTTTTTTATGCCTGGTTTCAATTTTGGTGGTTCAATTTTGGTGGATTTGGTGGCGATTTTCACCACCAAAATTGAAAATAAGCCACCAAATTTTAAGTATGTACTATTTATATATTATTTGTACATATAAAGACAGTTTTTCACTGCTATAAGTTACCATTCTATTTGTTTCTGTTCTGTTTGTTCTATTTATTAAAGTGCACATGCCATGCTATTTTTCTGCACTACTTCTAAGGTCGACTGGCAATGGCTACTGAGACTGCACAGTGCACACCTCTCGGTTATGGAAGGTCTTCGCGTTAAATAGGCCTCGACCCCCGCACTTCCGAGGGATATACAGCCTCATTACCGATGATCTTGGGTGATGCATCCGGTTTGCGTTCAGCAGTGTACGAACTTTCCTATCTAGGGCATCAAGTTCTGTCTGAGTCCATTTAAGTATGCCGAAAGAGTACATTAAAACCGTATTATAATTAGTATCATTATCGTTTATTTATTTGTATACATTTTTTTTTTATTTTTACATATATCTTATCAAAAACATATGAAATTAGTAGCCCACCGGTATCGGGAACAGTGTCCAAGCTACCGGCAGTCAAAGCTCCAGAGAAAGGAACCTCCTAACAATACGTACCGTGTCCAGGAGTACCGCTTTTTGTATCAAGCCCTTGATCCAGCTGCCTAACGAGAGCCTTCTCAGGTGTTGGTCAAGGCTCTTGGCAATTAAGCCATTGGCTGTAACGACTATCGGCACAATGATCGCTGAGTCCACGTCCCACATGTCGACAACCTCGCGAGCCAAGTCAATATACTTGATTTGTTTATCTTTTTCGGCTTCCACAAGGTTCTCGTCATGTGGGACCGTTACGTCAACAATCATTGCGCGCCGCTCTGATCGATCCACAGGTCTATTGTATGTCTGTTACCGGTCTGTTATACATCAGGTTTATTTGCTACAATAGTCCTGTCAGTGATGATGGATCGATCCGAGTACAATTATAAATACTTATTTAAGTATTATTTTTTTTTATATTACTTGTTTTTTTTTTGTAATAAAGACGAGACAAGTTTCATGTTTAAGAACTATAATATTCTTTCTTAGATTTAATGACTGATATCATGCTGTGGGATTTTTGTTGATGGATTCTCTTAAGATTCTGCCTTGTGGTTTAATATTGTTATTTAATCATGTTTTATTTTAGAGTTTATTATGTTTTAGTTTCCTAGTTTCGCTGAGAAAAGTTTTGTAGTAGGGCAAGTAATTTTGTTCAAAATAAAAAGATGTTTTTTATGTCTACCCTCATAATTCTCATTACGAGTTCATCAGATTAATAATAATAAATATTGTGGTACTTACTACCGATGACCGCAAGAAAGTATAGCAAGGCAAGGAGCTTCACGGGCGCTTTTACAGGGCTCTTCATGGGCCTGATGTAGATTTTCTAGCATCCGTATCCTGGCTACGATTCAGCGAGGTTATTGGGGAAACTTTAGGTTTTGTCTGTGCGATAATGGACGAAGTTATGTTGACGAACAACTACCGGAAATATATTATGAAGGATGGGACGGTTGATGTGTGTCGGGCATGCCACCGTCCGGGTGAGTCCATCGGACATATTATTTCTGGTTGTTCTCATCTAGCTAACGGCGAGTACTTGCATAGGCACAGCCAAGTAGCCAGGAATATTCATCAGCAACTTGCCTTGAAATGTAATCTTGTGGAATCTGAGGTACCGTACTACAAGTATGTGCCCGACCCAGTTCTCGAGAAAGACCATGTCACGCTGTACTGGGATTGGTCTATCATTACTGACAGGACTATTGTCGCCAATAAGCCTGACATCGTGGTGATAAGATGTAATCATCCCGCATGACGAGAACCTCGTAAAAGCTGAGAAAGAAAAACAACTAAAATAACTCGACTTGGCACACGAGGCTGTCGACCTGGGAATGTAAACTCGGCTATCATTGTGCCGATTGTCGTAACGGGCAATGGCTTGATTGCCAAGAGCCTCGACGAACATCTGTCGAAGCTCTCCTTAGGCGGTTGGATCAAGGGCCTGATTCAGAAGGCAGTTTCGTTGTACCGTATTGTGAGGAGGTTCCTGTCTCTGGAACTCTAACCACCGGTAGCTTCGACCCTGTTTCCGACGCCGGTGGGGTACTATTTTTTGAATTTTGAATTTTTTTTTTATTTTCTGTTTTTATTAAGAAATATTTAAAAATTTAATTAAAACGTATGTAACTGAATAAACGAAATATTATTAAAACAAGACTGAGTTTTATTAACTGATGGAGTTTTTTGGTCACTGAGCTTTATTAGTGAGATTTAAGTTTGTGACAAAAACTGATTTTTAATGTATTGTTTTAAGCACTTTCAATTTTGGTGGACCAATATCAATTTTGGTGGTCAATTTTCAATTTTGGTGGACAAGTTTCAATTTTGGTGGCTACACTAGTCTTTGAACTCAAAGATCTCAAAAAGTTACCAGGATATTTTCTGACCTCATGAAGATTCCTGAAGCTTGAACTTTCTATTTTTGTCCTAGGTCAATAGTTTTCACGAAAAGTAAAGTAAAATTTTGCCACCAAAATTGACAAAAAATATGCACTTGTTGATATTCACCCACCTATAAGCAGCAGCCATGAATTCAGCACATGATTTGACAATCATAAAAATTTTTATGATTGTCAAATGATTTCATACTTATTTTGTTGAAAACCGCTTTTTTTATAGTCGTCACAAAATTTTTACTCTGGTGCTTTTAAATCATTAAGGTACTGAATCCGCCGTGAGGCGTGTGTTATTTAATTCTACGTCACCTTTATTTTACGTCACCTAGCTATTCCGTACCTACTCAGTCGCAATAATCAAGACAAGCTTGTCACCTCATTTAGCTAAGGCGGTTAAACCTGTCAGATGAGGTTAGTCTTAAATATGTTTTTTTTATTAGAAATAATCCCCTGGCTGGAGGCTTTACACAAGGCACCCAATAGATTTACCATTTAAGCTGACAACAACCTCATAGGAAGACCTGCATGATGCCATTAAAAAAAGGTAGATTAAGGAGTGTAACTATAAAGGTACCAATAAGGTTTAACAAGTTGGGAATACATATCTTTAAACAGACAATTTAAGCTTCTCGAGCATTATAAGCAATGGAATTAAATATCTGCATAAATTTTTTTGAACTCGCTTTATTTTTAACACACTGACCTAAAAACGAAACATTCCTTTTTTAATAACTTGAATACATTCATTAAAACTCGTAATTTTTAACGTCCACGCCACGTACCTAAAAAATATGTTAAACAAGTCTTCTGTGTATTGTAGCCATATTTAAGTTTGTGAACATTTTAAAGGACATACCTAGTTGTTAAATTATTTGAATAGGCACTTAAAACAGCCTACTCCGCTATCCGATATAGGCATAGCTCGTTAGTCGTAACACTGATTGTGCTAACGTAGCGCTGAGGCCGCCATTTTATATTATTTCCCTCATTAAAAGAGCCTCCCAACAACCTAACGGGAGATAGTCATCAAAAGCCGATTTTAATTAGGGATTTTAAGATTATTAACATGAAATTGACCTGAACCTAACAAAAGGACGGCGATCGGGGATCGTAATAAATGAGTGAGGCGGTCTGGATTTTCGATCTTTGTTTGTTAATATTTCTTGATACCATTTTAATTGATTTCATGGATCCTAACTTATAAAATTTTTCATGGATATTGTACCGTCTATATATATTTGGTCTTATATGCTTAATTAAGTACGCAAATATAGATACTACCTAAGGCTACCAAATATTTAAAATAATTGCAAATATTTAGGAAAGATAAACATTTATTAATAAAATCACTTAATAAACAAGTTAGACTGGCGTACCGAGGGTTTCACACAAACTTGTGACATAAAAAATCAATTTTTTTTACTTGGACTGAGATAGTTGATTTTTTACAGGGCATTGGACCACAAGGTTGAGTATATGGTTTTAATTTCAACTGGATAACTCCACGCGTTCGCGAGATAAATGGGCTTGTCAGACAGATAGACAAACGGAAAACAAAGTGATCCAATAAGGGTTCCGTATCGACAGCGCGTTAGCGTTCCACGCGCGCCTTAAAGAGATGTCAGCAAAGCAGAGGGGCCTGCCAGGACCACCGCCTGCCGGGTTTGCGGGTTGTTCGAAAGAGATACCGCGGCCCCGGAACATAAAGGGCAATAGAAGGAACATGGGTGGGTTTTAGTCATTACAAGTCTGACACTTACCCCCCGCTCCACCCAAAGCGGGGGAAGTTATCTGATGATTTCCTATTCGCAAAAAAAAGTTTCCGTTTTTCCTTTTGAGGTACGGAATCCTAAAAATAACTTAAAATAACATAATTCAATATTATAAATATTCAGAAAGTTTCAATTGTGAGTTCAAAATTATGTAAGTTATTCTAAGTGTTTTAAGGTTTCTTAATAAAGATAAATAACTCAAACTATTATTCATTGTATTTATTTGCTATTAAAACTTGTTATAACAACGGCCGTAAAAAGGTTATTAATGTTTCAGAAAAAGAACTCCCCGAACTGCTTCGAAGTAAACTTGCCGGGGCTACTTAACTCAGCAAACTAGACTACAAACTAAACATTTTTATTTAAACAAGAGTACTTAATTTTCTGACTGCCTCGTTGGTCTAATGGCCGTAAGCATGACTGCTCAGCATAAGATCCCGGGTTTGATTCCCAGGTTGGCAAAAGTGTTATTGGGTTTTTCCATCACGAAATCCTCTGTAATAGTCACGGAGTTTGTTAGTTGGAGGATTTGTGCCCGTTTGTTGGCAATACGCTCGCCTCCTATTGCATGGGACTTTAACATAACTGGCAAAATGTGGCTCTACTACAAAGTACAACTCTGCCTAAACGTTTCGGACATTACAAGCGTGATGTTATGTTACCTACTTAATTTTTCCAAGAGAAAGTAAAAACAAAAGATCTTTATATTTCAGCACACCTTTCAGAAATGTGTCAATTTGTATTGGCCTTAATGGAACCAATCAATCAATAACAGAACGTCTTCCGGTAAAATCCTTGTGTTTAGAAGGAAAAAATATTGAAATACTTTGTGTATTTTACTTTTGTATTTACAAAGTTTCAAGTACTTACCAGCTTTGTTTGTTGAGCTGAGTAGTTAAAAGAGCTCTTTAAAACTCTAGCGAAAACAAAGTGGAATTGACAACTTGTCTACAAAAATTATATAGGGAATGGGTACAGGTATGTTTAATATTCAATCAGTGCGGGGTCGCATTGTGGCTCTTCCCGCCACTCGACGTTGAGTGGGGTAATAAAGTAATAAATAAACAAGTAGGTTGACGTCGGCCCGCGGCCTGGGGCTTCGGCGGCACGGGCGGCGCTTGTGATCCATTCGCACAATGGACGTTCATTAAATTGTGATATTTGCTTAATTAGACACACGCATTAACTAATGCATTATGTATGTTTCATATTATCGGAGGATTTCTCTCATAAATAAAAATTATAGCTTGTTTTATTATGTGCTTACCTACGTCGAGCTGAAAAGAACCCGAGTCTGAATAGCACTTCCCATTGAAGTCACATAAATTCAGCTCGGTTCGCACAAAAATTGTTCGTGCTCGCTAGAACAGGTGACCTTTTATAATATTCTGTAACACCTTTGAAAACCGGCTCTCGCTGACAGTTTACTTCTTGAAAGAGAATCCGCTTTGACCTCGTTTCAGGAAAACTAACGAGGCATTCGATGGTGGCTCTCATTATTTCCCCGGCGAACTGTCCCTCTAATTACATACGGTGACAGACGTGATTGTATTTCTAAATAGAGACTGTTTATTTTACCAGCTCTCCGAGATAAATCTTGATTAAGAAAAACAGAAATTACGTTTTGTTATTCCCTTGCCTACTGTGAAGGAATCAAAGTTTCACTGCCTTTGATGACTTGTGTAATATTTGTTTCTAAATGGAGATATGCCTCCCGTTGCGAATGAAATAAGGGGACATAAACTTACCTAATACGCTCATCATCCCTCACAAGTTATGAGAATCAGATGGGGGAAACGGGTTAACGGGTGCTGTTAAGCGGTGGATTACTATCTACCTAACCTTAAAAAACTCAACCTCTTCCTTTCGGAGAATTTATTCGATTAGACGAGTAAACGAATGAGTGAACCCGTCGGTCGTAAACCGACTGTATTTTATCTAGTATCTAGCTCCAGAAATCATCGAATTATAATAGTCTGAGAATTCACGGGTAGTGCACATCGCCATTTGGCGTGGCTATCTCACAAAGTTAGCGCACAAACTCCTCCGAGGCACTAGTCAGAAAATTAATCTTATCTCAATTTTCCCGTGTTTTCCTTCTCCACAGTGTTTAATTGTGCAAGTTTTAATTACATGCAAACCGAATGCTCCGCACCGACGTGGGCCCGTTTATTCGCTGGATATTTACGACGACAATGTTCTTATTAGCAGCAATATAACCGTACTTACGTACACTGTTTATTGTTACATTTGGAATAGCTCTCGTGAGATAACTATTTAGTTTCATGTTCAATGTATTTGACACACATTTATCTTGGAACTTTTTGTGATTTTCTTTAAGTAGGCTACTTTACTAGTCTATCATTCAATGTGACTGTTTTTGATTTTCTTGAATAAGAAAATGTATATTTCTTGAATCTAGATTTACAAGTAATAATCGGCGAAATGGTTTCATTTCCCTTGAAAATAGGCTGCTTATGTGCTGATAATCACATATAGGTAAATGTTACCCCACCGAGCGGATACGTTGTTAAGAGGCAATTAAGGGATTACGTCAGGTGTGAGGGCAGCAGCATCCACCTGTACCCGGGTATCATGGCGTGTGATTATTGCGTTATCTCCCAAGGTCATCCACAAAGGAGGTTCAAGCTTCATTTTCAGATTGCTCCAGGCTTTATATGATGGAACTGTGAGCTACTTAGCTTCTAATTAAAACACAGTCACTTCAACAGGTAGCTTGTCAAGCTTATATATTTCTATTGTTGTATTGATACGGTTTTTTGTTAGTGTAGACTTTATTTCATAGTTATTAAAACGACGCAACGTACTGATGTGTGCTGCTTTGATGAGGTTAGCGAACGGTTTTCAGACTACTCAAACTGTTTTACTACAGTAAATAACTATCCGAGTTAATATTATTGAAGAATGGTGTATGTATATTTCTGTGAAAACATGGTAGTGTATAGTTACTTAACACTTCAAGCACAAAGTACAAAGGCGGAATTTATGTTGCATAATTATTTTGCATTGTCATATTTGTCCTTCCAAAGTTTGTCTGAAAGATATCACTCTCAGCGATAAGACCGCCATTGTAAATTGTAACTATAGAATAATCAATTGTAAGAGAGTTGTGTTTTTGGCGAACAATAAAGTACTTATCTATATTTTTATGATAAAGTATATTCATAGTTTTACCATCAAATTCATGCATATAGTAATCTATAGAAATGATGTGTGAAACCATCAAATAGAAAACTATGACTTTGTAACAAAAAGTCATTTGTTGTGATCTTGGGGATACTATATTCCTTAATTGATATTGTTGTGCAGAATTATTAAAGACATAAAATAATGGTTACACTTCGCCCTTTATGCAAACAGTTTTCGTGTAAAATTCAAGTTTAAAAATATTATTCAAGGTGTTAATAAAATTGGTTCCGATATTAAATGGGTATTACTATTAATTAAAGCTGCGCCACTTAACATAAAACCTCCCGCAACACTTAAAACTTCAACACGTATCGCTCGAGTTCAATTTACGATATTTTTACGACTTGTCTATTCACATTCCGTTTTATTAAAGCACCTTTGCTTATCTCATAATATCTTTACGAGATGGTTAAAAATCTCTTCTCTTTCATTTCATTTTTTATAACTGAGTTTTATTATACAACTAGCTTTCGCCCGCGGCTTCGCTCGCGTTAAATTCGGTATAACACACCAAGCAGACCTGCAGTTTTTGCTCTTGCGCCTGATTGATTTGTAATAGCAACGCTAAGTTTTCCCTTTTTTTCCCTCTTTCTCCCTCACATCCCACTTTTTTCAAAAAAAAGTTAGCCTATGTCCGTCTCCTGGTTCCCAACTATCTCTGTACCAAAACTCATCAAAATCGGTTTAGCCATTAAAGCGTGAAGAGGTAACAAACAAACAAACAAATAAACAAACAAACAAACTCACTTTCGCTTTTATAATATTAGTAAGGATTCTTGTCTATATAACCATCTTAGCTGCTGAGGAGACGGCACGACCAGGGGTGAGAAAATAATGCTGACTTGCAATGTAAAAATGACTTTAATATTTCCAGTCGTAATTTATAAAGTTCTACTAGAGAATTTTTTTAAAGAATAAAATATTTTTAAGTCGAATGAAGAGGGTCTGAGGTTTTGCAATCTTTGTTGTGAGGCTAAGTGAGACGTCTTTTTAAACGTGTTAGGTTTTCATTGTCAGAAATAGGGTCCTAAGTGATACTTAATCATGATTGATAGTTATTTTGACAATTATAAAAATCATTGCCAATGTACCTATGTATATATAGCGTTACTTTTTAATCTAGCTAAGATGTCAGTTGCGATCCGTACTCTAAAACCACAGTCACTGTTAATTATAATTGTGTAATTTTAAGGTATTATACTGTGAGAATCAATAAAGTTATTATTTCGTTAATTCATTTTAACACATACATTTTAAAATATTTCTTAATGAAAACGTCGAAAAAAATACATCTAAAAAACACACCACCGGTACCGAGAAGGGAACAGTTCCAAATAGTTCCCGACTCTCAAATAGCACTTTACAGTGCATATAAGTTTAATAAGTGATTCAATGAATTCAGCATGACAACTATTATAAAAATGGTCAGATAATTAACAATAAATGATTTTAATTTGATAATATCGAACCCTGGTTAGAAAAAAAAAACAAAGATTTCATGTAACAAAGGCGTGTAAAGCTTTTTAAAAATAAATGAAGACAAAACTATACCTATTATGAATCCCTACTTCCCTACTAATAATATTATAAAAGCGAAAGTGAGTTTGTTTGTTTGTTTGTTACCTCTTCACGCTTTAATGGCTAAACTGATTTTGATGAATTTTGGTACAGAGATAGTTGGGAACCAGGAGACGGACATAGGCTAATTTTTATTAAAAAAAAAGCGGGATATGAAGGATAACGAGGGAAGAAAGGGGAAAACTTAGTGTTGCTATTACAAATCAATAAGGCGCAAGGGCAAAAACTGCAGGTAGCAGGTACTGTGTTATACCGAATTTAACGCGAGCGAAGCCGTGGGCAAAAGCTAGTATTAACATAAAATAAACAAAACAAAGCGCCGGGCAGTGATCTCTTAACCATTGATAAATAAGAGCGTTTAAAAACGTCAGTGTAAAGTGGTGAGGCCATAACAAAACTGGGTGAACCGCAATGTGGGGAGAAGCGGGAGAAACGTAATAATGCCTCGCGACTCACGAGATTCTTTCTTTGGCAGCCGAGTGTATTAAGAAATACCCACGATACCGTGCGACTATTTCATTTCCGTTATTCACTCACACACTAACACGGCGTTTAATGAAACTCAATTATAACGATGAAACCATTTTTTTTTGGGAGAAATTGCCGTTTGTTTCGAAGTACCTATTGGTTTATTGAATGTTTTAACTAGTGTGTGTGCATATCTTTCTTTAAAATTAATTATTTTTAGAAATAAATCTAGTTTAATCACTCTATTAACAATGCTTTATTTTATTTTTTTTGGAGTTTCAATGACCTTGGCAGACAATGACGGCATTTTTTTATTTTTTTTTGTGAATGCTTAGTTCCTATTTTGGCCACATACCAGAAAGTGTGTGAAAAGTGAAAGGATCGAGGGTAGGTAATAACAGCCGCTCGGGTCAATCATTAGGTTACGCCACGCTTCTGGTCTGCGTAGGAGTGACCAACCGTTACATACGTTACTTACAATTTTTCTCCGTGCCTCAGAAATAACGTATAAACTGTTGGGTCCGACTGTCATTATTTGTCAATGTCTATGTCCTGAAAGTCTGCCAACCAGTGTTACCAAGGGGTAACGTATTACCCAGTACTAACTGGGTTGTGTGGAGATCAGATAGGCAGTCGCTTCATGTAAACTTCTGGAGTTGAGCTGTATCCGGTTTGACTGGAAACCAACCCCAACATCGTTAAGGAGAGGACATTTGATGACCAGAAAATCTAAGTTCAACTATATCCATGTTAGTAGTCGAAGTACTACAATTTTAAAGCATTATGAATACAATAGGATAGAATAGAATATACTTTATTGCACACCAAAATTAAAATAAAACTGTTTTACAAAAAAGTGTTAAATCAATGGTTGCAATGGCGGTCTTATCGCTAATATTATGTTTTGAAAATAAGTTTATTCGGTCATATAATGAGATACTAGACCAACTTTGCTTTGCCAAACAAACATGCAGAAGTCTAGGATGTTAGTTTCCAGAGTCTTTTCGAAATCAGGTACGTTTTCTATTTCCCAGTAAGATGGTTAGGTACTGTAAGAGGTTTTATAACCTAAGCAATGCTGGCTGATATAGCATGACGTTCAAATACTCAGGTCGTTTTAAAGATAGAATAGGATGACAGTTTTGGATATAAGAAGTGTGACATGTAAATTAAAATATTATTTAAATTATATTCCTAAAACTATTATATGCGCTTTATTTCAAGTAGTAATACACGAGTTACTACCGTACCTCTGTTGACTTCGGAGAAAACATACGCTTTGGAAGATACCAATATTAAAGTCATGTTAACTAAGCGTTTGTAAGAAATTATGTACAGACGCCAGCAGGTCAAGCTACCCGAAACTGACAATTTTTCCCAATGAACCTTGAACCTAATACTTTAGAAATAAAGTCGAAAATCTATCAAAGAAATCTGACAGATTGTAGTAGCTTGATGTGCAGGCGTCTGTACAAAAATAAATCGCTACTTCCATATTGGGTTGACATAATTTGATGTCGAAAAGCATCATTTTATTTGCCAGATGATCCCTACTAATACCTAAATTGATTTTAGTTATGTACCTATGTACTGCTTTTAGTGTACCAACATATTGAATTAATAAGAGCGTTGTTTATTTTTAACGAGTTAGGTTCTCGTCATCAGAGGGGCTTGCCAGAGCCTCCGCCTGCCGGGGTCGCGGGTTGTTCGAAAGAGATACCGCGGCCCCAGAACGTAAAGGGCAATAGAAGGAACATGGGTGGGTTTTAGTCAGTAAAAGTCTGACACTCCCCCCCCGCTACGCCCAGAGCGGGGGAAGTTATTTGATGATTTCCCACCCCAAAAAAAATGTTCTCGTCATGATATTTATAGAAATAAACTTAGACATAAATGAAATAATTAAATATGTAACAGTCTCTGTTTATACAAACCTATGGCTAAATAGAAAATAAACATCAGCCAAATGGTATTAATCCACCGAATCACAAATGGGAATCTATTTGTGTTTCTACTCAGAATTCATAAAATAGGTTCGCTGAAAGTCGTCAATTTCTGATTTAATTGAAAGCGGCGATAATATTAGCGGGGCGGTGTGGGAGCTGCCGGTTCGAGATAAAGGATTTGTCGACTGCTGAGCTCAGGCATGTGCCGGCTAATCGCCCAGTAGGCCGAGCCCCGAACCTCGAGCCCCTCGTGTCACGAACAGACATGCTGTTACAAAGACTAGCGACGCCGACGTCTGTAATTATGAGTCAGACAAAACTAATCTATTGACGAACCAAGGGGGCTTTATTACTTTGTTCCTGTCAGATAAAGAAAATAATTAGGAGAGAAAAGCCCTTGTTGATAAATTATAAACAACATTAATGGGGAGAGTGTAAATATGTACTTATTACAGTCCGTTATCAGTGCGAAAGCGGGTGATTACGGTCATTCATCTACCTGCACAAACCACGGGCGAACATTTTAAATCATGGTTATGTCGGAAGCGGTTCCCCGTTGCATGGCGGGAAGGTAATGAAGGCGAAAGTGTCGACTATATTCTGTTGCCCCATTGCCCCCCGCTTCAATGACCGGAAATTTCAGATAAGTCCAGCCTAACGTCTTAAATATTCTTTCACAATTCCTATTTTACTTTCCCCACCGTTCACTGAAACTCCCTGAATGTATAAATCAATTCTCTTTGTTGCGTTCTGATATTTTTAGAAATAAATTCTAGGTATCCATAATTTCGTTGTAATTTTTATTACTTGCACGCTTTTCAGAAACATACACGTTATACGAATACACTACAAAAGGCATTTAAAGCTAGAAAAACTAGCGTCCATTCGTTAGGCGAGGTATGGGCCGTCGACGGTAATAAATTTGACGGGTGAAATGGTAAAGGGTGCAAATCCCTTTGCAAATGACAGGTCGCATGACCCCATCGACGACCGAATCGAATAGCTTACATAGCAGCCACAGAGAATAAATGTTTGTACAGCTAGACGTAATTATACATGATGGAACTTTAATAGACAATGTTTACACCTTCATATTTTCTTCATTGTTAATCAACTCTGCCATACTTAAAATCAGAGTTAGAAACGACAATTAAAATAATTATGACATTAACGTTTACCACCAACATTCTGCTTCCTGGTTGTTACTCAGTTTTCCAAGGCTTTAAGTTCACCAATACGTAAAATCCATTTTATTAGGTTAGTTTGTTAAGAAAACTCATAAAATCCATTCTGTGACTCTTTCACAGTGGAAATGCGAACTAAGTTTATTGGCGTCGGCAATCCCCAAGAAAGACACTTGTCAATTGTTCGCAAGTGAAGCCTTAATCTTTATTTTCTGACACTTTGATAATGCACGAAACATTTTTCTTTAAATCGACTTTCGGTTAATAACACGCCTGATGTGAATGAGCTTGAGCACACTTACAATCAATAAACTGTCCTAACAATGTTAATAAATCACATTTTATTTTTACCAGAACTAGATTGAACCTGTGCTTCTGGCTGCTCTAAAGGTGTAAAAATCCTAATTCTTTTCTAATTCTAGATTTAGAGAAGATCCCATCCAGATGTATTCAAGTTCCCATAACTTTATAATCCCATTAAATCGAAGAAGGATTCATGGTCACAGATGCACATGTGTGTTATTCAATAGCGCGTCGACGAAACTCCATACAAATGCAATTTTGCACAGAGAATGCTGTGCTGACGTGAGCAGAATGGCATTAGATACTTTTGTTTCATTGTTTGTTCTCAGAAATTGCTGGAAGTTTCAAAGAAATATGATATAAAATATCGGTTTAATTTGTCTCTAAACCTACACGAATACCATAAGTCAGAGGTAAAAGCTCATACTGATCTACTCGTATATATCAAAACGCGTAAATCACATCAATTCACATTAAATGACTATTATCTAAGGTTAAATAGACCATTGTCGCTAAATTACTGGCAAGTGCCTCGGGACGCGTTGATTGTATCGATATGAAATATTCAGGACCTGAGCTCAAGTTACACGATGCCAAATACATACATATCAATAAATTGATACACGAACGCATAGGAGGTAGGTTCATACATTAAGAGAACAAATGATAGTCAAAGGGAAAAGGAAATTCGTAATTCATATTTATTTTGGTTTAGACTTGTCATTGTTGTAATTAAGGTACTTTTTACTAATTAAAACTTGTTGTATAAACCAATCCTAATGAGTAACTGCGTGTTTAGCTTTAAATATTACGAGATTTGGCTCAACTTTAAAAATAAATTCTTGGAACGATATTCCCCTGTTTTTATTCAATCTTCCCCCAGTTGCCTGAGGCGCACAATTCCCACATGGTTCCGTCAGAATTGAAATATATTTGTCTTTTGCAACTCTGTTGCTCCTAATTTCACTAGTTTCTCTGTATCATACTCGACTATTTAATTTGAATTACCGAACTTTGTTAAACCGTAATTTTTTACAAAAACTCAACATTCACTTTCATACGAAATGAAAATGTAAATTACAAAGACAACTTATTGTTTATTTAGCATCGGACACGTAATTAAATAAAAAAGTAAAATGGTTCTTTGATGGGGCACTTTCATCTGTCTGTGCAATATTTCTGACGTAATGAGGTAGAGGTTATTCCATTAATGTTATTGAAAAATAGTCGTTAGTGTGAGTGGCGTGGAGTGGCTGGGAGTGGGGGCGAGTTGGGCTGGAACTCTCCGTATGAAGTTAATTGGATTTTTCCGTTTGCCGCGTGGCGTACGTGTGCTGTGTGAATATTAAGTGACTTAATAGTATTTTGAGCACACCACTGAAGATGCTTTTTCGTGCCCTTCGTGTATTTTTTTTGTAATTAAGTATTATAAAAAAAAAAAAAAATGTTGTCAAATACAACAAGGAAAAACCTTTTACAGGATAAAACTTGGTGCTATTTGTTACCTCTTAACGTATATTTTCGTTCCGTGTGTCAAATACCGAGAGTTAAAAATACGGCAAGTGGGATCAAGTTTAGTTTGAAACATTTGAAATAGTTTTAACTGAAATTTTACTTGTAGATTGTTTGACACTACGGAAAGGACGTATGGTTCCTTTGGGAAAACAGGAAAGTTCCACAAGGTCGGAGTTCCAAAGTACCGATAATATATTTAGAGACTAAATTGTATATTTTGTTCAACTTGTTTATTAATTGAATTATAGCAACAGGCACAAATACGTAGTATGGTCTTATATTTTATTTTCAAACATAAAAAAAAAATGTAAAATGAAATTATAATGATTGGCATCTGCCTCAAACAGGATTATCTGTAACTGTAACACATGACAGCGATACGGAAATAATCACTATTTGGTGATAATGGAACGAAATTATTAGAACGATTCGTTCGTTCGGATTCAGTTGTCGCCGTCAATTCAGATCATCAGATTGATCCAATAGTCAACACGTGGCTCAAAAAAGTATATGCACGTATTTACTATTACATAAACAGACAGATTTAATGGTTTCCACCATTCTATTTAAAATCGAGCATTGTTACATGAACGTACAAAACAAATCCATGGCCCTAACAACTACCATAGCTATGCGTATTACCATTAAATTAAAATAGGGTAGGTAATGTGTTGTTTGTAACAGTATAACGTCCGGGTAAACAATTCTATATAAAGGTTTACAAGGGTATGGAATTAATTATTCCCAGTTTCACAGGTGAACTAACAAGGGCCGTGCAAACGTCGTGCGTCGGCCCTCATCAACACGGCCTAGTATTAGTGTAAGACTGATAACTGGTTTATGTGACAATTTGCCTATTCAGTGACGCCGGCTGAATTACAATATTTTCTGGATAAGTCGCTTTATGAATATTAATCCCGGATCCACCATGCCTCTCACGTGGTTGGAATCGGTTTGAGTTCATACAATAGTGTGATGTAAACAAAAACAAATCGTAAACCTGAGGTGGTGAACCGTCAAAATTTTTGACAAAAACACACATTTGAGAAAAAATTCTGGATGTTTTGTCTTTGTATATTTTGAATACACACTCATCGTCTTCTAGCTCTAGGGTCGTTGCAATGCGTTTATTTCTTCTATACTTTCATGGCAGCTGTCACATTTTGACAACACAGTAAACTTTACATTTGCTTTGGATCGTTAGAAGTAGATGGAGGGAAAACGATCTCTCAAATCAAAAATTTCTACAACAGATAGAAAGTGGGACCACTCAGGAGGTCACTTAATACCTCCTGATTGAGATACTAATTAAGACGTCTTGAGTGATCTTCCTAGCCCACCATGAAACTGAACAATTTCTGTTCTACGAGTTATTAAAATTCGAAAAAAAGGAACATTGTATTCGAACTGACTGTATGTGTGGTGAATCTAAAAAGTTATTAAAAACTTGCTAAATCCAAAGAACGAAAGTTGTTCGCAGAAGGTCTTGCATTTATAACATAACACCCTGTATAACATAAGTGATTGCATTCGTCAAACTAGTAATCTATCAATAATGCAACGCATTGCCACAGTCCGCCGCCGCCGCCCGTACTAGACAAAGGCTAGAATTGATTTCATTAAATGATCAATCATACTCTATTCCCCTGTACGGTTGATTAATGACAGCCTAGCTTAGACTGCCGAACACAGATATAATGTGACCTGTATAATGAGCACAATTTGTCATATTAGCTAATATGACATAATTATTGGCTTTAGGTCTTCCCTGAAAATGTAGATTAAATTGAAATTAGGAGTTTTTACAACTTTAAAAACTTACCACTTTCATAAGAGTAGGACATGAATACCTAGAAAAACAAACTGTCATTGGTAAAAATATATTTATTTTGTGGGATACACAAAAATGAATTGGTGTCGCTTAACTTTGATGACTGCCTAGTACCCAGTTACTGGTTCTTTTGCGTTAGGATGCATTTAGATATCGACTTTAAAAACCACAGAAAACAGACACCATGGGAAAAAAAGTACAGTAATGCACACTCGCGGTAACGTAACATCCAGCGACATTTAAATACATATTTACAACTGATAGACGGGACAAGAAGAAGAAAATCGTAATCCAACTCTTGTAAATAGTTGTTAACAAAACGTTCTGTTTAGTGTCACACGCACGCTTGTCAGGTAGCACCCGTGTCATAATCGCAAATGTTCGGGATCAACATCTTAGTATGAAAATATTACCAATGTCCGCTCAATAAGTCTTTTTAATCTCTTTGGCAATATCGTACTTTAGAAGGGGATTGTCACCCTGTTATTGTGATGCTATACACAGTCTTAGTAAAACTCAATATCATCATCTGCTTTGCCTTTTACCAACTATATTGCGGTTGACTTCCATTCTAACCTAACTTATATGAAGCGACTACCTATCTGTCCACCACAACCCAGTAAGTACTAGGTAATACGATACCTATTGGTAAGATGAATTGTCAGACTTCCGGGACACTGACAATCTGTAACGACTGTCATTTGACAGCCGGGACCAACGTGCTTTCCGAAACTCGGCATGTAGGTAACGGGTGGACACCCATCCACAGATTCCTTTTCTAAAACTCAATGTTTGGAATGAATTATTTTCTGCGACGCGCCGGATTGTAAACACCGATTGTTTAATTTCCACGAACATGCATTAAATATTTTCAATGTAGGTATTAATGTCGCATATCAATTTCCTGTGAGCCCACTGTTCACGTCGCGTCCAAATGTTGAAACATTTACAACCATTCGTTACATGTGAATCAACAGACGCGTAAAATTTCTGTTCATATATACCTACAGCCATTTTTTTCAGTGTTTGAAAAAAACAGTCGAACTGAATTTTTCACTTCTAAATTTTTATTGTAGGTCTAGCTGGAAAATAGATCTAGGTTGGTAGAGCACAGCGCTGTATTTTTAGGAAGTTAGGTATGTAACTTCAGGGTAGGTACGCCTTCATGTCAAATTTTAGACATTGTAAATAAGTACTGAAATCTAAGTGACCCGGCCTTTACTTTTCATAAAAGAGGCTTTCACAACTTAACCCATGTATTTTATAATAATTTGCACAACAACAAATTCACTCGTTTAAATACTATCCTTTTCCCTAAAGCCTATGCTGTCTTCTATTTTATTCTCATTAACCCCCGACGCTAAAACGACGGGGTGTTATAAGTTTGACGTGTCTGTGTGTGTGTGTAAATGTGTATGTGTCTGTCTGTGGCATCGTAGCTCCCAAACGGATGATCCGATTTTAATGCGGTTTTTTTTGTTTGAAAGGTATATCAGTCGAGAGTGTTCTTAGCTATGTTTGGTGGAAATCGGTTCAGGTCTTCAAGGTCATCAGGTCGTTTGTTAGGTGTGATAGGAATGTTCCACGCTCAGTTTACTCGCGAGCATATGTAGGATCTGAAATTTGAAACAATAATATCTTCTGGAACCACTGAGCTGGTCTGCTGTTAGGGCTCGAAGATAGGAGACGTAACCCTGGACTGCCTTTTAGTAAACCCATCGAGTTTGGGCTCGTTGAATTTGTCTTAACTAGTTCTCTTTATGTTTCTAATTGACGAGGACCTGGTGCTGGAAATCTGGAACCTCTGAGCTGGTCAGGTGATAGGGCTCGAAGGTAGGAAACGTAACCCTGGACTGCCTTTTTGTAAACCCATCGAGTTTGGGCTCGTTGAATTTGTCTTAACTAGTTCTCTTTATGTTTCTAATTGACGAGGACCTGGTGCTGGAAATCTGGAACCTCTGAGCTGGTCTGGTGATAGGGCTCGAAGGTAGGAAACGTAACCCTGGACTGCCTTTTTGTAAACCCATCGAGTTTGGGCTCGTTGGATTTGTCTTAACTAGTTCTCTTTATGTTTCTAATTGACGAGGACCTGAAGCTGGAAATGGGATGTGGCGAATGAAACGGATAAACCGATTTATATCTTTGCTGAAAATCTAGAAAGACCAAAATTTAAAAATAAAACACAAAATTACCCTTAAATGGCAAGAAAAATAAAAGAAATTAAATGAAAGAATGAAAAACTAAAGAGCTCCTTCAAAAAGCATGAAATAAAAAATTAAATTAAAAAATTTAAAAACACCCCCGACCCAAAAAAGTACGCAATTATTATGACAAAAGGTTAAAAATGCTAAACCCTATAAAAACAAAAAAAATAACTTTTGACACTACGTAAGTACCAACTAAAGCATGTCAGACTACTCGGGACTTTGTGCCAGCTTTATGTCGGAGGCAAAACCGTTAATTTTAAACAGCAAATGGTTATCTTGGCCTGCTGTTGACCGTACGTATGAAATTTTTGATTAAATTTTGTCGTGTCGGGGGACCGCTTTATACCTTCAAAAATACTTACCTAAATCAAATGATTCCTACCTAATTACAAAATTCGTATTTTAAAACTAAATATGTACACAACTACACTAAATGATACAATAACACTGGACAAAAAATTAAAACAGACGAATAGTACGACTCACAAGATTTACTTGTAAAGAAAGAAGAAGATAAGTAAACAAAATAATATTTAAATTATAACGAAAATGTTAACGTAAGTAACGAAATCAAAAAAAACTTTATAAGTACTCTATCTAAATAAATGATAAACAATAATTTTGACCCCCAATCTTACGAACGACTCAAAAAATTTGTATGAAAAATGACAATGGGATTGAGGACTTCTTAATGTGTGCTTCTAACGTTAGGCTAATAAATTAGAGCGGTCCCCCGACACGACAAAATTTAATCAAAAATTTCATACGTACGGTCAACAGCAGGCCAAGATAACCATTTGCTGTTTAAAATTAACGGTTACGCCTCCGACATAAAGCTGGCACAAAGTCCCGAGTAGTCTGACATGCTTTAGTTGGTACTTACGTAGTGTCAAAAGTTATTTTTTTTGTTTTTATAGGGTTTAGCATTTTTAACCTTTTGTCATAATAATTGCGTACTTTTTTGGGTCGGGGGTGTTTTTAAATTTTTTAATTTAATTTTTTTTTAAATCATTTGTCGTCTTTACAAACAGCCTGCCTAATTTAAGGTTTAGTTCAAGTTTTAAAACCTTATATTTTGTAGCTTACAACCAACTTTAAATTAGGCAGGCTGCTTATAGCATTCATGAAGATTCTTAAAGAAGTTTAATTAAGAGTAATTTTGAAATAGTGCATTTTGATTCATTTGAGGATACTTTGTCATTGCGGCTAAAGCGGTATTAACGGTAAAAGTACTTTCGTCATTAATTTGTTTTTTCCCTACGCTTTGTCTTCTTAGACTAAAGAAACAAATGTATGACACCGCTAAGCCGCCTAATATTAAAAAATCTAATATTTTTAGATTTAGAACTCAAATAAATGTCAATTTGTTGTCATGAGCAAATTATTTTACAAATGATCGTGTTTATTTGTGATTATTTTTCCGACCCAAATATCGACCAATAGAATTGCACCATTCGACGTCACGTGGTACAACCTACATGGTATTATACTGATATTTTTTTGAAAATTTTCTCTGGTCGTTGCTATGCATAAAAAACAAAACATGATCCAGTCAAATTAACCACACGTCAAACTGACAGGTTGAATTCAATTGTGAAAATTGGAGATTTTGCATGAAAATGAGTCGATTTGGAGTTTGTGCAATTCTATTGGCCGACATTTGGGACGGAAAAATAATGCCCCGAATACCACACGAGCTTCAAAATTATCGGGTATTTCCCGATAGCGCGAGTGATTTTTTAACCTGAAAAACTTGACTCCTTCATTTGTTTGCAACGAACCTATCGGGAAATACCCGATAATTTTGAAGCTCTTGTGGTATTATAAGTGATAATATATTCTGTTGATAAATATTTTTTTTTTTAAAGAAAGCCTTAAAAAATTAGCATCATCAAAAAAACTACTCCCAAAAAAACCGGCCATAGGTATATGAACCGTATTTGAATCCGTGGTGAAAACAGAAAAAGCCCTCGTTGCGATAAGTGAGAAAAAAGCACGCGTGTAAAATGTAGAAACCAGCCGACATAACTTGAATAGTTTTGTTTACTTTGAGCCATTAAATATACGAATAAGACTGTCAGGCTGAACATTAATTATTTAGACCGCAAAATATACGAATAATATTTTCTCTCGGCAAAACGTTCAAAAATTGTGGAGAGAGACGGTCGGACTCGGTGGCCTTGCTAGCGAGTTCTAGACCATCAATCATCATATAATAGAATTTAGCCTGCCAGTCACACAATACGTTTGTTGGCTGTGCTTTTATTTATATTAATGCCAAGTTTTTTTGGGCTATTATATGTATGTGTGTTTAAGGTTTTGTTTGGTTTCCATATTTATGGTTTACAAAAAATACACCCTTGTTTTTACTCGAAACACTGTATTTCCTGCAAGGAAGGCATGAACTGAACCACCAAACCCTTACAGAAATTCTGATACAGCCCTTAGAAATTTGACAAATACCGTAATACTTTGTTATGATCAACTAATGTTCAATTGTGTATGCCCATGTCAGTCTAACATGAGATCAACTCAATAATCTGTACAAGCAAATAGAAAAATAATTTTGGCAAAAGATTTTTTATTATCTATTTCGAAGTATTGATTTGCTGATTTTATCAATTCTACAATGGCATGCAAATTATTTTTATTGGTAGGGGTTTTATTTGTTGGCTAAGCTATTGTTTATTTATTTTATTGCACATGCTGTGGTCTCCCATATGTGAAGGTTATACAAAATACTTTATAAAAATTGTCTTTTATCTAGTAAATATATGTTATGTTTTGTGTATATCTTTTATTGGAGATCCCAAAATGAATAAACAAAACGAAATATCTTTAAATTTTATTATCATCAGGAATAAATACTTTTTCTTTTCTTCTTAGAACTAAAACAATTTTATAGCTTCGCGTATTTAAAATACCATAACAAAAGCATAAATTAATATACGGTTGCTTCTACAGCCAAAACTACATTCAATGTTATTTTATTCAGTGAAGCTATTTTTTAAGTTCGTAGCATACGTTCGTAAGCTCCTTTTTGTTCTCCTCATTGCTGTCAATGTGGTGATGTTGTCAACAGCCTCAGACTCCAGGGCATGCGAATATTAACGACATCATCCGATGAGCTCTTGTCTCGGCGTTCCAGCTGTTTTAGAACTACTACTACTAGAACTCCACGCGACGGTGGCAAAAGACCGGACGGTATGTCTTTGTTTCCGTGGAGTAGGTAGGTAGGCCTTTAGTGTGCGACGAAACATGTGTCGATACTCTTGCGCCAGCCCACCTTCCCAGCTGTTCATGCTGCGCTGGCGCTGCTGCTGCGGCTACAGAAAACCTCAACCGGCGTAAATATAGAAACCTTATTGGTAATTATATTTTCGAGCCGTGTGGGGTTGATATTCTGCGACCGTGGGGGTCGTTCTACTCACAGCCTTTTTAAGGATATTTCAAAACGTTTAGTTAACTCTTCCCGTGGCTCAAGGTCCTGGCTACTTACTTTGGCCAAAGGTTAAGTGTTGCCATACAACAGTCTCTTGGGGACATTGCAACGCTGTAATTGAGGATTTTAACTCTATTTTTAGTTTATTTAAAAGTTATTTTCTTAAAGTTTGACATGCAAAAAATATTCATAGAACCTTTACCATGTTGTACCAGGTTTTATGAATATTTCATACGAATTTCTAATAATTGCTGTATTAACTTATTTTCACTTAAATCTAATTTAATAAACCGACTTCATAAAAAGAACGTTTTCCACCAAAATTTATTTTCCATGTTTGCACACTGATTTCTCTGTGATGTCTGGCCCGATTCTCATGATTCTTTTTTTAATTTGGGATGAGGAAGCTTGCGCGGTGATCCCGTATACATAACTTTGCTTGGGTAGGTTAGAAGTTATTTCTAATCCGTATTTTTTTCTTCATCTATGACGACGACTTGTTGAAATCATAATAACTTTTCGTTACAAAGTAACATATTTTTGATAAGAATTTCCGTGGAATATCTCAACTAAAAATAACTGACATCTAAAAAAAGTAAATTAAATATCTTATTTCGGAAGGTGGTTATGTTATTATACCATACCAACAAAAACAAATGTTTATCGAAATCCTTCAGAGCAAAATTATAATGAGTTGGCTTTTGAAATAGGTCTAATTTTTCTCTCGCTTTGACCGCGCAGAATTATACCACTCACTAAAGTGTTATAACTTTGTTGAAAGAAAAAGTAAAAACTTGGTCCAGCTGCTTTCCAACTCAGTTAGGCAGAGCTGTCGGCAAAGGATTTGAGAGAGGTCTCAATTACTAAGCTAAAGAAAGTTGTCTTTATTGCATGCGTTTCTTATTTATTTACTTTTTTCTTTGGAACTTTTCTTAATTTTCTCTGTTGTATTATATTTCCGCCTAACTTTATTTTCTTTCGTAAGACGGAAGATTTATAAAACAGCTGCTTATTTGATCTACAGTTTCCTAGTTAAGAGCTTGTTTAAAGTGTAAGTTATTATGTAAAATTGATGTAGATATCGACTTGACATTGTATTCGTACTCGCAATCAGCGGCGCGCGTTTCACATTCGTGAAGTTGATTACGAGCAACGACTCCCAAACAACTTACCCAGCTTATAAACAGAGACACGGAAAATTATTCACTAACTTTAGCCTGAGCACAAAATTTATGGTACGTTTACCACGAAATTTCTGAACAATGAACGACTCGCTTGGGTTTTAAGCTTTATAACTTTGCTCGTTGTGGTTTACGATTCAGATAAGCAATATCTGACAAAAAGGTATTCGATCGGACACAACACAGATCAACAAATCCAGATTCCACAAAGAGTTTCCTGTGCCCGAAACTGAGGTAACTATTCAGAGTTTACGTTCAGCGTTACTGAACAAATCGTTGTTTGGAGAATTTATTACTAAAAGATTTTTCGAAAGAGATATTCTGGATTTCGATAAAAATATTCGGGAACAGTGCTTGATGTTGAGATTTGATCATTGCATCGCCTCTTCGGCAGTCGAGTACATTAATATGTATCTCCTCGAGCGAATCCGAATCTTCAGTGAAAAGGAGCGCCGCGAGTGATTCCGTCCCTTGTTCACACCAAAAAATCCCAACTTGTGATTTACGTAGCGACAAAAGACACGCTGACTGTGAAGTTGTATTGTAAGACTTAATGTTTTTGGTAAAATATGGAAGGCAGTAACGCATTTGTGTCTACTGTTAATTAAAACTTTATGTAAAATATCTATTCATAAACCCACCTACGCATAAACGATCAATATTTCTAGAATAACTTAAATATGTACGTATATTCTGCCGCTCATAAAACATGCAAAGCTCTATTTATGTCACTACGTAAATATTTCTACCATTTAAGTATTCAACATGCAAACAATCGTTAGGGCGTTCCTACATTCGTGTAAATATCATAGTCTCTTTGACAATAATGACACTTCCGATTCGCTTTTGATACGTTTATTTAGCCAAAGCCATTGTAGATCGTCATTCTCTCACCCTAATGAGATATAAACATTATTATCTGCCTTCCCAAACTCCACTTGGGTCCCTCTGGACTGGCCTTTAGATGCGGGTTTAGAATTCCGGAGCTCGTCTCTGTGACATCTGATGAGTAGGATCGACTGCGGACGTATAAAAATCGACGCTTTCAATTTCGGTTCGGAATTCCATTTGGTTTTTTAGTGGCCGTTGGATAACATTCGTGAACGGCGTATAAAACTGTCAAAGCGATTTTCGGGACTTCGGGAGAAAAAAGGAAAGAAGGGCCCATACCTACCTATTATAATTATCGATTCAACTATGTTTTTTTTTACTGAATCCTTACTGATATTATAAAAGCGAAAGTGAGTTTGTTTGTTACGTCTTCACGCCTAAATGGCCGGACCGATTTTGATGAATTTTGAACAGAGATAGGTGGGACCCTGGAGTCAGACATACGCTAAAAAAGTGAGAAAAGGGGGTGAAAGAGGGAAGAAAAGGGGAGAGAAAGATATTTTTTTTTCGATCAACACGCGGGTTTATGTTAGCGTTAGCTCAAAGTAACTATGCCATGCGGACGAAAGCTAGTTGAATATAAAGCCAAACTTCTCTTGCGAGTCTTGCGACGGCAAAATTGGATGCCGGACCCATGTGCATCGTCCATTATAATAGATGCATCCAACGTTAATAAATTAAGTTTTATCTTCATCACCGGCTCATTAGCGGAGCATGTTGGTCTCTATCGCGATGGCCGCGCATGGATGGCCACGTTATGCACTGCCCAATATACGCCATTGAACGCTTACTATGGCTCGTCTGCTTCAATAATTCAACATTTGACCGATCATTTGATTAATACAGTGCATGTTAACTAGGACAATTCGGTAAGAGTGGTCAGTTAGGTATGTTTATGGTGTGATCTACAATGCTATAAAAAGTAACTATTTGACTTATAAATAACGGCCACATTAGACTATGGAGTGAAGGCAAGAAAAAAGTGTTTTTTTTTCCAAAAATGTTGTTTCAACCCAGATAACATAATATATTTAACAAACAAAGTGGAATAAAATGTAATAATCAGATAATCGAGTCATCCAGAGCAAGTTTTTTAATTAGGCTGATTTGTTGCTTAGTACCTAGATCCATGAACTTTAGACTCGCGAAAAAAATAAAAAATTAACACAGACGAAGCTAGCACTGGCTTAGCAACGTCACTTAAGTTAATTTGTATCAATCATAATTATGATTCTGGGGATGAACAACTGAACTGAACTCAAAAAAAGATTACCAAAGACTACTTAACTTAACCGAAACTATTCTTAAACAAATCTATTGAATACAACATTAATTAATGTTTTACATCCATTTACAATTTTAATCAAAATATTTAGGTATAACCAGTACAGTACAAGTAAAGAACCTGCGCGTTCTTTTCAAAAATTCAATGCCTAACTGAAATTAAAGACTCTAAATTTAATTAAACGATTTCATTTGCTTAAAGCTATCTTCATTTTTAACCAAAGGATTTTGTAAAGTTATTAAAATATTGTCATTACTTTTTACTAAGTTTTGTAATAGATGTCTAGCCAATCACTTTATTTATACTAGCTTTACCTACTGTTTAGCCTGTGTATTTTAATCTTTCAATGTTTTATTCCCTGGTAGTATTGATAGTACCTGGGTTATGGAGGTCTTATAGTAAGTTGCTCCTTATGAAATAGCTACTGGTATTTTAAATCCGGTTAGACTGGAAACCGACCGCCACATAGCTGGGAAAAAACTAAACAAATAATGATTATTTCTCATTGAGAATCGTGTAAGTAGTGCATCAATACAGGTAATTAGTGTATAACAAACTAGGGGACCAGATCCCCTTATTTCAGAAATAACGTGAATTATCGCTGACAAAGCATTCTAACTCTACTCCCATATCTTATGTTATGTAATATTCATTTTAAGTACAAAAGTGAAATATTAAGGATCATTTGCAAGGAGGTGACTGCTTTGGTGACGAGTAGTATAGAAAAAAAGACATACTGTGGCGACCCCAAACAAATTGGGAAAAAGGAAGAAGAATTCTTACTAATATTATAAAAGCGAAAGTGAGTTTGTTTGTTTTTTACGTCTTCCCGGCTAATTGGCTGAACCGATTTTGATGAATTTTGGTACAGAGATTATTAACACCCTGGAGACGGACATAGGATTTTTTTTTAAAGTGAGAAATGAGGGAGAAGGAGGGAAGAAGGGAACTTACTACAAGGGAATATACCACTTAACTTAGCTTTGCTATTACAATAAATAAAGCGCAAGGGCAAAAAGTACAGGTAGCAAGTACCTGCAAATCAGGAAAGGGGAACTGTGTTACCCCACCCGCGGGCAAAAGCTAGTTCAATATATAGCACGGAAGTGAAATTGTGTAGTGTACATTTTTATTCTAAATACCGGTTAAGAGGTCAGATAAATGCAATTGTCGAGTTTGCTATGTTATCCATGTAACATACTCGTATTCAGGTGCATCCGGTTTGATGATAACCAAATAACTACCTTCTTTGAATCCACCTAAAGATCTATAACTACGCATATACCTACCAGTTCAATATTAATTTATGGCCACGTTTTCCGTCTTAGATATTTCATGAAGTAATTACTCCCACAATTTCTTCTACGATATCTTTCTATTGATGAACGTAAAATATCTTACTGTGCTTCCTTTAATTAAATTCGTTTCATAGAAATTGTTTAGCTTAGAGGCTTATAAGTTGGTAGACTTTTTAGGGGCAACAGTAAGTCAATCATTTGTTCATTTATTTTATCTGCACACACGTGTGTTGACCTTCTAAAAAGTGTAGCATTCATGTATAACGATTGTGAGCCAAAAAATAGTCTTTGGTAAGACTGGCTGACTGAATTTCATACTACCCAGTAACTAGGTTATGGGGTCAGATAGGCATTCGCTCCATGTAAAATTTTGGTTTTCAACTGCGTTCGGTTAAACGAGACCGACTCCAACATAGTTGGAAAAAGACTAAACATGCGGGTGCTTTTTCAGTTGAATTTGTGCCAAAAACCTGATTATTATTTTAATACCCACATATGGATATTGAGCAAGATCGTTACGCTTACGCTTCATCTGTAGCAACAACTTGTTGAGTAACGCCAACCAAGAAATACGCTGTTCTAGTAAATAAAAACTTGAGAGGTGGCAAGGGACACCCGGATGGCACGAAGTTATTAATTATTATGTACAAAAAACCTGTATACACTCAACAAAAATAATCGTCGCGACACCACACTGTTCAATGCGAAATAGAAAGACGAAACGAAAATAACTGGCTTGCTTTCTATGAGAGAGAGAGACAGCCGAAACACGCGCACGCCGCACGGCTTACAATTATAACAAAAAGTGTCTTTACAACTTTTAGCCTTAATTTTTTCCGCCTAGCCCCCTTTCGCAACGCGCGATTAGGGACTTCGTTCCAATTAAGTATAAGTATCAAGTAACTATAAATACAAAAAAATATCATGAAAGAAAAGAAAATATTGAAGGACATTTTTAATCTAAAGCAATACATGTAGTGTTTTACCCTTGAACCATATTTTCTCTTAGTAATACATGAGTGAAGGTTATCCTTTTTTGAAGGGTTATAGGGTGCGCGCGGGCAAGGGTTGCGGGGTGCGGGGGGGCGTGTCACCGGATGTAATGCATAGATGAATAACTCATAACATAACTCCCAATAAGCTGTTGAATGCTCGACGAATGTAGCAAGGTCAAGCGCAATTTTATGTGTTTTGCTTGCTCTTTTCCATATGGACAGAATACGGAATCGTTTCATGTTGTCATGCCATTGGGGATGACCATTAAAAAAAGTAGCTATGAAAATAAATAATATGCTTAAGAAGGACTTTAAAGAGAGCTAAGCATATTAGTGGACTGCGAATCGGTAAGAGGAATCGATTTAAAAAACCGGCCTAAAGCGCACTGAAGGTTCCGTACAAATTTGCGACATAAACAGCCATATCTTTTGACTGCGTAGACTTAGAAGGTTGACTTTTTCACAGCACAAAGGGACTACAGAGTTAAGTTTCTGGTTATAATTTCAAATCGATACTAACTCTACACGTTACCGAGATAAAGAGTCTTGACAGACGATCAACAAAGTGATCCAATAAGGGTTTCGTTTTTTCCTTTTGAGGTACTTACGGAACACTAAAAATTTTATAAGTACAACATGGACTTTCATGAGATTATAATGAGCAATTTTTAAGCCAGTTGACGACATTATTTGGCACAGCTGGGCGAGAAATCGAATATACCAAGTATGGAGATACATGTTGAGGAAAAAGAAACCCGGTTTAGCTATAATTGTACCAAGCCCGAACATGGTTTAGCGAGGGGAGATGGATGGAGATTGTTTATATGGTGGATGCAGTTTGCCAAGCGCCATCAGCCAAATTTTCTTAGTAATTGCTTCGGGTCAGCTTTGTTGTTCAAAAAATGTTGTATGATCGAATGTTTCGTAGTAAAAAAAATGTGATACATTTTACGCACACTCATATACTATATTTATTTATTTTTTCCACTGACTGCCGGAAATTTATTTTTCGACTTAGTGTTTTTGGAAGTCGTTTTTCATTGACTTTTTAGTTGTCGTATGGTAGTCCATACCACAACGAAAAGGGCTATGTATAAAAAAGATGATAAGAATTTCTGAGGGAAACCAATTTCACAGAAATTCTTGTCGAGTATTCATAGCTACTAAGAGCGAGATTTTATAAGATGACTTATAAGTTAGCCAATTCTCATAATTAGCCATAAAGATAAAATTCATATGGGACTCTTTCATTATAAAAAGAATTTTGAAAATCGGCCTACAACCGACGATGAAATCGCGTTGCAAACATCCAAAAAATACAGTCGTATTGAGATCCTCCTCTCCTTAAGCTTATTTAAATTATTTTGTTAGTTGTGAAAATGAAAATATTTAATTTCACATAGACATATATGGGCATTTAAAAAACGTAAATAAAAGGTGTATGGTTCGTTTTGATCGTTGATCTTATGGAGAAGAGCCAGCGTGAAACTCAATGGATACTCTAAGTTAGTGTTTAAGTATCAGCGTAAGTCTGGCAATATGTATGTCGTTGCTTACTTTACAAAACTTGGTCTAATTTCCTTAGTTAAAAAGTCTAGTAAGCTAAAAAGTATCTACACATACTCTTGCTGATATAGCGAAAACATTACTTACCGACATTTTAATACCCCGTATGAATTGTTTACAATCACAACGTTTTCTATTTCAAATCCCTCGACTATTCCCACATTAGTCCGCACTAATCCCACTGAAGCTGCTAATACTGTTTATCGCCATCTTTGTTTAGTTTTTGCGGTCGAGAGTCGGACAACAAGCGTTTTATAATCCCAATAGACGTCGGTTTGTGCAGTAATTCTAATAAAATCAAGCCAATTGTGAAAATGTTTATTTGTATTTTTTTTTCTTTTGACGGAGTTATGGTTTCCGTAAGGTGTTTACAGTACCTATATTGTGTTTATAAATACAGCAATTAGGTTATATATATATACTTAGCTGTGAAGGTAACTGTTTGATGTTGGAGATTTTCGGAAACTTTGGTGTTCAAGGCAATTTTGCAGTTCATACATACACACATCAAAAGTATCTAGGGATCAACATATATTTTTGCAATAACTTTTCTCCTGATTGATATTAATTAAAATTTTCTTTAAGGATTCATCAAATAAAGTGTTTTCGTTTGTCACAGTAACGATAAACCAAGTCACCTTTGCATTAATAAAGAAATTTGCCATTTTCCTAATAAAGGGATTTTTGACATTTGAACCACTAACATTAAAGTTCGAAAAAAAGACTGAAATAACAGTTTTCTTTAAAATTTTATTGGGTAACTTAAACAATTAATAATCCGTGTTTCTACCGCGAACACTCACTAACAACACAAGAACATCGGTTTGGCATACTCAAAATGAGTTCATCCAAATCACGCTGTGGAATGGCCGCCCATGTTCGTTGCAACAACAAAAAAAGGTCTTCTTACGACTGGATACCCTCCATATTCGGCAGAGCTCTTCTCTGTAGCATATCCCATGCATGCTCAATCGGGTTCAAGTCTGGCGACTGAGCAGGCCAGGGCAGGACATTGATGTTAGCTGCGGCGAGAGTCTGTCTTACAACTCTTGCGGTGTGCGGTCGTGCATTATCATGCATTAACTGAAATAAGGGACCGATTTGCACTTGTAGAGGAACGATGACGTCTGATACAATCGTCTCAGCATGAATTTGAGCGTTGAGGTTGCCTCTGATCCAAATCAACTCAGTTCTTCCGCCGATCCAAATACCCGCCCATACCATGATGGTTCCACCACTATAAGGATGGACTTCCTGGCAGGATTTTAATCGCTGTTGGCGTCCAGGGGTTCTCCAGTGTCGTATACGTCTTGTATCCGGTCTCATACCAAAACGAGACTAATCAGAAAAGCACACGAAACGCCATTGTTCTTCTGCCCAATTTTTGTGTTCAAGAGCCCATTGTTATCGAATCCTACGATTGTGCATTGCTATAGGTGGTACCCGTAGCGGTCTTCGGGAATGAAGGTTCACTTCATGCAAGCGGTTTCTGACTGTTTGGTCGCTAATTAAGTTCCCTGAAGAGTGATGAAGCCTCACGGCTAACATCATGGCGGTTCTTGTTGGAGCTCTTCGAGTTAAGATTTGAATGTATCGGTCTTGTCTCCGTGTGGTGCAGCGATACCGTCCTCCATGGCGCTCAGCCACGGTACCAGTGCTTCGGTAACGTGTCCAAAGTCGACTGATAACACTCTGACTTGTATTCAGAGCTAAAGCTACAGTACGTTGCCGGGAACCAGCTTCTATCATTCCCACGGCTCTGAGCATTTCTTCCCTGCTTAAATGACGTCGCCGCTCCATAATAACGTTGGTTTTAATCAGTAGTAGGGAAACAGTAGCACTAATAATGTCTTCATTGCGTTGTATGTTTTTATAGGGAAAATATTGACAGCTTATTTTCATCTTTTACTCGAATTTGATTGAGAGTTCCTGATTAAAATTATGAAATGCACCAAAAAGGATCCATATTAATTTATAAAATCATAAATTTATTACAAAGCCACATCTCAATCTCAAGAAATCCGCATAAAAATGCTTGATCCCTAGACACTTTTGATGTGTGTACATACATAAATTCACGCCTTTTTCCTTAAAGTGTAGGCAGAAATTACAGACCCTCATCTGCTCCCATCCTTGCCCAGTTCTTATACTTTCATGTTCAAACATCTGATTATGCACGCACGCTGGTTGCAAGACTACGACCCTGATCTTTCTGAAAAACCTCACTAATAAGGTCAGTGTACTCATATATCCTTCTAGGACGTCCCATCTTGGCGTGGCCACTCACCTCTGTCTTGTAAATAGCTTTTGTTAGTCGACTTTCACTCATCCTCTCCACATGACACATCTAAGCATACTCTTTTCAATTTTTGACACTACGTCTTCCTTTAAACCCTAATGGAATGTCGTCATATAATATATTCTCAGACAAGAGAAAACAGCAACCATTTACCAACTAATCCCAATAAAAGTTGTTAAATGTGCGGTGCTTAATTCCCTTAGTACCTTCTACATCATGACAATTCATATTAAGCCCCGGATATGCTTGCGTCCGAATAGGCTATCGTTCGTTTATGTGGTAGATACGATCGTAGTCCCCGGGGTTAACTGGTACGGCACGAAATAGCCATTAACTTATAGAAAGAGCCTCTAACTTTACTATTAAGCTTACTGATGTTTTTGTACAGGATCCTTGATTTAAATAAACAAATCTGGCGAAATGCTTTATTTATATTCCCGAAAGGTTAGGCATACCTCTGCCTAACCCTTCGGGGATCACAGGCGTGAAGTTATTTTGCGATAATGTAAATATGAAAAAATTGCGATATTGTGATCTAATAAAGTTCTGCTTTCAAATTATTGTATGTTTTAAAAAATCGGCCAAGAGCGTGTCCCGCAAAGACAAAACTTGTGACATTAACAGTCATATCTTTTGAATGCGTGGAATTATTTTTTCAGCGCACAAATGGACCTATTACAGAGTCGAGTCGAGTGGAATTATGACAGAGGCGAGTATATGGTTTACATTCTAAATATATAATTAAAAAAACCGGCAAATTGCGAATCGGACTCGCGCACCGAGGGTTCTGCACAATCTTGCAACTTAAAACGGCCATATCTTTTATCTGCATTGACTTAAAGGGTTGTTTTTAATTTAATTTACTCTCTACAATCCAAAGGACCACAGTTTTAAATATACTGTTTTAATTTATTAATTTTATTTTATTAATCAAACTTGATACCTCTACGCATTCCCGAGATAAAGGATGTTGACAGACAGACAGACTAACAACAAAGTGATCCAATAAGGGTTCCGTTTTTTCCTTTTGAGGTACGGAACCCCAAAAACAATCTTTTGTTTAACTGTGAGCCTATATTTCACAGAATATGTCTGTGTACCAAGAACTTGTCTTAATCTATATTTAATAAATCACGTGTCACGTTGTTTGTCCGCGATGGACTCCTAAGGTAGGTAGGGTAGGTAGGGTAGGTAGGGTAGGTAGGGTAGGTAGGGTAGGTAGGGTAGGTAGGGTAGGTAGGGTAGGTAGGGTAGGTAGGGTAGGTAGGGTAGGTAGGGTAGGTAGGGTAGGTAGGGTAGGTAGGGTAGGTAGGGTAGGTAGGGTAGGTAGGGTAGGTAGGGTAGGTAGGGTAGGTAGGGTAGGTAGGGTAGGTAGGGTAGGTAGGGTAGGTAGGGTAGGTAGGGTAGGTAGGGTAGGTAGGGTAGGTAGGGTAGGTAGGGTAGGTAGGGTAGGTAGGGTAGGTAGGGTAGGTAGGGTAGGTAGGGTAGGTAGGGTAGGTAGGGTAGGTAGGGTAGGTAGGGTAGGTAGGGTAGGTAGGGTAGGTAGGGTAGGTAGGGTAGGTAGGGTAGGTAGGGTAGGTAGGGTAGGTAGGGTAGGTAGGGTAGGTAGGGTAGGTAGGGTAGGTAGGGTAGGTAGGGTAGGTAGGGTAGGTAGGGTAGGTAGGGTAGGTAGGGTAGGTAGGGTAGGTAGGGTAGGTAGGGTAGGTAGGGTAGGTAGGGTAGGTAGGGTAGGTAGGGTAGGTAGGGTAGGTAGGGTAGGTAGGGTAGGTAGGGTAGGTAGGGTAGGTAGGGTAGGTAGGGTAGGTAGGGTAGGTAGGGTAGGTAGGGTAGGTAGGGTAGGTAGGGTAGGTAGGGTAGGTAGGGTAGGTAGGGTAGGTAGGGTAGGTAGGGTAGGTAGGGTAGGTAGGGTAGGTAGGGTAGGTAGGGTAGGTAGGGTAGGTAGGGTAGGTAGGGTAGGTAGGGTAGGTAGGGTAGGTAGGGTAGGTAGGGTAGGTAGGGTAGGTAGGGTAGGTAGGGTAGGTAGGGTAGGTAGGGTAGGTAGGGTAGGTAGGGTAGGTAGGGTAGGTAGGGTAGGTAGGGTAGGTAGGGTAGGTAGGGTAGGTAGGGTAGGTAGGGTAGGTAGGGTAGGTAGGGTAGGTAGGGTAGGTAGGGTAGGTAGGGTAGGTAGGGTAGGTAGGGTAGGTAGGGTAGGTAGGGTAGGTAGGGTAGGTAGGGTAGGTAGGGTAGGTAGGGTAGGTAGGGTAGGGTAGGTAGGTAGGGTAGGTAGGGTAGGTAGGGTAGGCGGAAAGGTAGAAAATTGCATTGCAACGCATGCCGGGGCACAGCTTGTATCAATATAAATATTATAATAATAACTCACTTTTCATAACACTTAGGTAGGTACCCAAATAATGGGTAACTTCGAAATATTATTTTTATTATCCTCCTCTCAAGTCGATCAAATTCACATGTCCTTTTATGCGTGATTCCGCTCTATTAAATCAAAACGATTTTTGCAGAGCCCTAAGCCAGACAGGCACAGGTACCTAGAACTCGAACCCTAACATTACATTCGTGACAAGAAGATAAATATGTCAGCATTTTTTTTGGGTTTTTCTGAAAAATGAGGCGGCTAGAGATATTTACGTTACATTTCGATCTTTTTTCAAACGTGTACCTTTATCACATGTCTGACGAACACAATGTGATCATCCTAAGCACACAATTGATCCGACAAGTCACGTCCACATATTTAAGCAGCGTACGTCGAACTAATTATGCTAATATTTGTGTTGCGCCAACGATATAAATGCGGTTAGATAACCTGTTTAGGGAATCGCCTCTGAGACTCTTGAAGCGCCCTAACCAAACTAACAGCATCTGACCAGCATACTGATCGGCCGCGGGCCCCGCTTAAATATTCAATGAAGATGTAGCCTTTTTGGTAAGTTAATTATTATCAATAATATATTAATGAGAATTATATACATATTCAATTCTGCCCGATGGTCCTGTTATTTTCGGACTCTCGACAAGATTAGGAACTTAGGTGCGTATTAATGAAATTCCTCCCATCAAATTATAGATATTTCGTTACGTGATAGGGATACTTGGGATAGGTATTTTTCGGATGGTTCCTTCATTAATCGGCAGGTTTGAGGTGTTTACGAATGCTGTGAACGTCTTGCCTTGTGTAATAACGCTTATAAAAAGACCGCTAACTATGTAATACATAGTTAATTGTAACATTAATATTGTGATTAGTAAGTCATATCAGATAACACGCTACACTCCTCACTTTGTATTAACTGTCAGCGATGTAAATTGAACGGTCGCATTGAATTTCATAATTAATTGATTGTTAAGTAGTCTTTCTACCCCTACATGTACATTTACATAATATTAAACATTCTAAATTTATTAATTAAGTTTCAATACTTGAGAATGAAGTCTCGTTGTGCTCTGGAATATTAAAACATAGGTAATATGTCGTATTTTATAGCTGTTTGCTGGCGTTCCATTCAGCTCACGCATGGATTGAGGGAACTTTCAAACCACTGAAACGTTAATTACTTTACTTTTTGTTAGCCTCGACCGCTCAAATTTGTTGAAAAGCTCGCTACTTGGTTCTAACATGTGAGGTTATCACATAATACCGTGATTATATGGAGATGTAAGTTTGTCAGTGAAACTGATGACTAAATGTGGGTAAATACGGTAAAAGCAAAATTGAATTTTATGTTTTTAATTGTGTGGATCAGAGTTGATGAGTTTTGGGCTCAAACCAAGGTAATCTCTAATCATGAGCTGATCATATGCTGCGGCTGAATAATCTGATTAGAGTGATTGGCCACAATTCTGGGAACTGAACTACCAATATCCACAATCGAAACATAGCTGCAAATTTCTCAGCTGAATTTGTGTACTAGATTGGACCAAAAAGGTCGTCCAAAACCTTTCCAGCAACCAATACAAAGCAACACCGCCGATACGAATCTTGTTAATCTTGCACGCAGTATCCGGGCAGACTCAATGTAAGTCGTCAAATACGCCTCCAGTGCACTATTACGCCTCTCAGCTCCACAGTGGCACTACACACGCGACTACATTTCTTGTCAATTCCTTGAGGACCGCATTGCAGCATTTGAATTATTTATCAGTTTCCTTTGTGTTACATCCAAAACCAACTATTTCGAACGGGACTCACTATTTTCACGGGTATCTATTTTATTGTTTTGTTACCAATTCGACATACGGTCACCGAGATTGACGAGGTTTAATCAATGGTATCTGTGCTAGAATCACCCATGACGACTGTTCCCTAACCACCCTCATCTCATTTGTCACTAGACTAATCGTTTGCAAACAATTACCTCGTAATTCCATGTAGAAGCAATCATGATACGCAACGAGTGCGAGGATCGATTTCGTTTTCCATATTTTTCTAGCACACTGGCAAAATGAAACACAAATACAATGGGAATTGAAAAGCATGTTGCAAATAAACAAAACCTCATGGCTGGGCGCCTACTACAAGCTCGACCGCCACCGCCGTTCATCCAATATGTGTCCCACCCAACATACCTACATCTCTTAGGTACTTATCGGAAATGTCCTTGTTTTGTTAAAAAATATTTAAAAGACTTGTTAAACTTGTCTTCTCCATCATATATAATTTGCGTACGAAATAATAAATAAACATTCCATTTTTATCTTGCCTAAAAATAAATGTTATCCTATCAAAATATTCGCACAAAGCTACATTTTACAGATTATTTTATTCATTTTCGATTAACAAAGAACATAAGCTGTTTCCCTGTACAAAGGTGCCTTACTTGTTATTATTTGAATGTAAAGCTTCTCCCCTCAGGTGGAATTTATGAAGTAATTCGATGATGGGGGATACCGTAAAAAGTGGCTGAGCCATACTCGACGCAGCGTAA
The DNA here is from genome assembly GCA_905475445.1 of Ochropleura plecta. Taxonomy (NCBI): domain Eukaryota; kingdom Metazoa; phylum Arthropoda; class Insecta; order Lepidoptera; family Noctuidae; genus Ochropleura; species Ochropleura plecta. Next base: position 8,779,783 of record FR997731.1, on the reverse strand, counting down.
CAAGAACAACGATGTCTTTATGAAATTATGTTTTGCCCCGCGTTGAGTGGCTGACGTTGACAAATGACGCGCGGGTTGTTTTTCACTGTCAGATCGAAGTGACATGTTTTCCCGTGACTGTGAACTGGAGAATCAGTAAAGTGAAATAAGCTCGCGCAAAAACATCGTTGGCTCTGCTGATAGACAAATGACGCAATATTGTTAGAGTTATACATATTGTAGTAAGTATTTAACATTAATAAGAAAAGCTATCACAAATTATATTCCAGAAGATTTTTATATACAAAACTTATACGACGCAATAAAACGATTGACATAAGTAACAGTAAACTAATGCGAACAATCAGGGTAAGCGATCCGTCTATTGATTTATTCGAGCGAAGGGCGCCCTTTCCTCTCTCGGGTGTCCTACTGTTCTTCACCACTGATATAACTGATTGATATAGTCAACAGCGCCCTCAATCTATCTAAGCCTGATGACATCGGCCGATATGCGATGCATCGCTGCACCCTCTTGCAAAAACTAAATCGAATCTCCGGGAGCTGTAGGTACCGACGAGAGTCGATAGATGCTATCTGTACAAAAAGGAAATTGATGCATCAAATCTGTTATTTGTTTGTATGTGGCCTATAATATGTATGTTAGAGACATGTATTCGTTCCTCGTTCGATACTATATTCCGTATTTCATGCTGGGAGTATGAAGCTGCGTAACAAGACGTGGCCGTAACGTTGACGTAAACAAAGGTCTTGGCATCGCATAAACAGACCCATAAACATATTTCTTTTGCTCAGAAAACGAAATAGCTATCGAGATTCCGTAGTAAAAATTCGAATGAGACCGCTGTTATTTATTATTTAGGTGGAGGACAGATATAACGCATTTTTGTATTTACACGAAATGAATCGTCCTTAGAATCATCATTTTAAATTAAAAGTATGATAAATGATAAAGTTTGGTTAGTATTTAAAAATATATTATTGCGTAAGTTTTTGTTAGGTACTCATAGCGTATTTTTTTCCATAAAAAAAACGTTGTTCATAACCATGAGTACGAAAACTCATTTTGGATCATTCCATATACATTTTGAAAACAATTTGTATAATATCTTGAACACAACAACCTATATACTTACTCATTATACGTTAGTACGAGTTTGGAACATTAGGCAGAGAAAACATGTAGTAATATTATTACGAGCAGACAATTCAATAACATTATAAAACATGGCATAATTGTCCTTTACGCAAGAACGAATACATTTATTACGACACGGGTGGAACAGAACCCACCTAAAAATAGACATGCCTTTTCAGCAATTGGATGCTAACGCGCACGTGGATGTTATGCCACACACACACCGACGAGACGACCCCTTCATTTGTAAATCACCACAATCTAGCGTCATCATGGCATCATAGACGGCACGGTTGGCGCAGTGGCTGAGCGATCGACTGCTGCGCTGCGTGTCGGGGTTTGATTCCCGCACGGGACAAATATTTGTATGACCTGCAGGTAGTTGTTTCGGGTCTGGCTGTTTGTGTACGTGAGTTTAATTTTTTGTAAGCACACCGACTGTACAGGAGAAATTCCAAGGGTGGGGCAAAGTTTTTTTTTAAAAGAAAAGTTGGCAAACCTTTTCCTTTTTTTGTTTGTTGTGTTTGTTATAATCACATATAATATAAAGGCGAAAGTTTGCATGTGTTTGTGTGTTCTTTACTCCTTCACGATCAAATATCTGGACCATTTCGGATGTCGTATGTAGATAGCTTATACCCTGAATTCACACATATACTTATTACTTTTGAGACCGCGGCGCGTAGCTAGTACATACATAAATTCAAGCTTTTTTTACCGTGGGTAAAGGCAGAAAACATAGTGTGCCGCCTGCTACGATCCTTAAATACTCCTTTTTCTTATCCACATACATACATCCTGCAATTATGACATGTCGAAACATCGAGATGGTTTGGTTTATTTAATTTATTTAAAAATCAATAGGAGGCATTGTGGAGTTCATAAGACTACACCGGTGACACAAAAAAACATGAAAGGCCTTTTGTTTTGCACTTCGTGTAGCATGACAATTCGCTAAGGTTAACGAACTCATCAAATCATTTATGAATTATTTAGGAGTTCAGGTCTAATCCCCATCAACCGAGTGCACACATTGCACAAACCTTATAGCATTCCTTATGTAATAGAATACCACTAATCTACTAACAAGTCCATCAAACTGTAATCACAACTATGTTTACAAACAAGTAGTGTTAGTGTATACGATATTAGTCCATTATCTATCACTTAAACATGGCTAGGGGACGGATGCCCATCTAATGATTATCACATATTGCTTTAGTGCGGGCCAGCGCGGGAGTTAACTCGCTAATATCGCATTAAAACCATCTCCCGTTATCTGACGGCCTCGGCTAGCCCGTCCTGCAATAATCCCGGTCTCCGGGATCCCGATCCCGTGTTTACCAAGGATTACTCGCATCTCTACGAGGACGATTTAGGTTCATTTAGACCATTGACTCTTGATATATATTCAAGCAGTAGATAATAATTGTCCTAAACTTACTAAAATAAGTAGAAAACTTTCGAAAGGAAATCAATCATTCAGCTTTTAGTTGTCAGTTTGAGAGACGAAATATTTTTGTTGACAGCAAACGTTGTTGGAATGCAGCAGAATATTTGTCCGGAGTTTTAAAAACGGAGTCTGCAAACGCTCGGTCAAGTTTTGACGTGATTTGTGCAGCATTTTATTTTATTAGTTCCTAATATTTTATTTTCCATTCAACAGTTTGATGGACGATTTGTGTTCTGGGCGACAAATTGGGGGGATTGAAAACCGCAAAGTTAATCTTTCAACGTGAATTGCGTTGCGAGCCGTGTTTTATGAATACATCCTAGAAGAATTGCTTTGTATATCTAATAAAAACAAGAAATCTTCTGTCCTAAAAACTATAGAAAAAAAATAAGGTATTGGGTGCATAGCTACAGAACTATAAGGGTTTGCTAATTCAGCGTATCTCTCAATCCAAAAAATTACTTATTTTCTGATAGTCGCCCTACTATTCTGATACCTGAAATATGAATAATATTTCATTCATAACAGATATTCCTATTACCCTCCTTTCGGCTTCAGTGAAGTTAAAAAAAAAAAACGTACCAACGCACGGTTCGGTTACGTCATACTTATAAGACATACTTTCTGATACGGAGACAAAGCAATTTTTTTCAGGAAAATAAATGACTGCTATATTTTTTTGGAAAAACGCCTGCGAACGTCTATTTCGTTTATTAAACGATTGTTGTGGTTTAGTGTGTCCAATTTATTCGGTTTGTTTGTAAGCTACTTTTTGAACAAATGAGAAATGAGGCTTTGACGATCTTAATTGTACCCTAGATTTGATATTCTGTCTATACTATTAATGCAATATCTTGTCTTGAGGTCGGGTGTAGCTAATGCAGTATGTTGTTGTCGTTGAACTGCAGGATATTGCCAGCTCCACCCTGTATAATATTTTGCGTTGTCCAGGTATTAAAGTAAAGAGAGTCAGGGGGTCCTGTTATTAAAAGCGACCTGTAGCGCTTTTTGTTTGATAATAATCTCGTTGTTTGGTTAAAGCAAATCTGGTAAGCAAACATTTGCTTTTAGCATTAGGTCCGTTTCAGCAGCCCGCGCAATACAATATTCAAATTGATTCCTCAAATTCAGTTTAGAATTTAATGCTATCAATGCAGTTATAATTCCCTCTATAGCTCTGTACGTGAAGCGGGATCAATTTCCATCATAAACTTGTGCCAATACCTATTCCAACTATTTTTCAAAAAGTTCTGCTTACAGATATTATCTAGGTAAACTAGGATTATTCTGACATGTGAGACGGGAAGCTGCGCCTGGCGGTATAATTCATAACTGTCAGCGACTTACAAGCGATTTACAAAATGTTATAAATGAATAGAGATGTCGCCCGCAACTAATCTAACGAAATAAATGAATTTAACTTCTCCACAATAATCTAGCTTCTAGAAACTATTAAGGAGAGAAAGAGAAATTTTAAGCCATGAACGTCTCATTGCGGTCGTTTATTTCGCTTTGACTAAAATGCATTATGTTTTGGGATAAAAAAAATACTTACAAAGCTTTAATCAATCAAATCAAAATCTTTATTTCAGACCAAGCGATACATTTAGTGTTAGTATATAACTTAGCCTATGTTAGTTAAATCAATAATTAAAATAAACAAAACCTAAATTTTAAGCCTTTTTGGGGATCTCCAATTCGTGCATTTAATAATTTACATAAGGAACTTCGCAGAAGGTGTCTGCAGTCTGAATTTGTACCCGTTTGATAGTAATAGAGTCGTACCCTATCACATGTGATTTGAACTCAATGGGGTGTACTTTTACCTGCGCCTCAGCCTTTGGGAAATACAAACGTGGTGCTATGTATGCAAAATGAAATAAAGAGATCCTAGCAAGGCAGGCCTTTATTCCAATGTCCGAAAGCTTTATCCGGTTACCTGCAAGTTATCTCAAGGTCGATTTTATCTGGATTTCACTCGGCCCGCGGCTAACGAATGCGATCTGACTTTTAGGACGGATTCGAAGTACGGATTTCAATACAGTCGGGTGATTCTGAAGGCTGACCCAGATTGTGAATAGCCCAGATGGTTTGAAGTGTTTGATGGTAGTCAGACAAACAAGTAGATCGAGATTCTATAAATACAGCGTAAATTCTTATTTATTTTATATACATTATATTTACAGTTTACGATTTTCTAAGTAAAATTGGCCCTAAATGGTTTATTTAATAGTTATTTTACGAGTAGTTTTGTTAAATCACTTGCGCGTACATGCCTATGATGGAGGACGAACAGATAAGCAGTGACACGCGGTATCGCAGAGTTTATTTTTAAACTAGATTATGCTCGCGGCGTCGCCAGTGTGGAGTTCGGTAATTATCCCACGGGATCGTAAACAGGCTCTAGACTATCTGTGTACTAAATTTCATCCAAATTTGGTCGGTAGTTTGTGCCCTTAAGGCCTCTGCCTCGAATTTTGCGGGCAGCGGGGCGGCGGCGGCGGCGGCGCGGCAGCGGGGCGGGCAACGCATACCTGTTCTCCAAACTAGCGGGCAGATCGCGCGGCACTATAGCGGTGTAGTGTTGTGTTCGTGGTTGTGTTGTCGAGATATTTGTTTTTATTCGCGAACGAAATGTCTGAAAACGGCGACATCTTTTTGATTCAAATTTATTCCTAACGCTCGATTTATTGTGGGCAAAAGAAGAAGTGGATCCCTACTATAGGGAAAGGAAAATAAATGGCGAGTTTTATCGAAATTATGAAGAACAGACTTTAATTTTAACATTCAGTTCGTTTTTTATTTCTTCCCATAATTGGTTAATTATTCTTCTATTTTTATGGTTCACATCTTTGCTGTTCCATATGGGTGTCCTCTCAAAGATTGCCGAAATAATTAGCTCTTGCACGTCCGAAGACATTTTGTTACGTCACAAAAAAAAATGTACAACACTATACCTACAATGCAGACGCGCAACGCGGGCGGTCACCGCTTGACTGGAGCGCACCGCTCGTTGCCCGCTCCCGCGCCGCTCCTGCACCGAGGCAGAGGCCTAAGGCCTCTGCCTCGAATCTCGCGGGCAGCGGGGCGGCGGCGGCGCACGGTGGGCTGAAAATCGGCTTTCATAGACTTAGGGATTTCAATTTGCAAGTGCTTGTTTTTATGCCGGATATCGCTTCTATTAGTCATTATTATGTACAAAAATGACACCCGAGTTAATTCTGCTCAAAACCGAAGGAAATATAATTTTTTTACGAAAAATTTGTATGAAGCTAGTATGAAAAATCGAATTATCTCCTAAACGGCATGTTTAACCGTAATATCCTTAGAGATGGTCATAGTGCTAATTATTTATGATTTTTTGGTTGACGATTGGACAAAAATTTTAATGCCGTTTTTTTTTTAAAAATCGTCAAAATATTTTTATTTGTTTTTACGTATGAAACGATTCCTTTTGGTGTTTATGTTGAAGAACACGGACTTTTAACTACACATAACATAAAATAGCATCACTCCTATATTTCCGAAGGAGTTGGCAGAGGTTTATAGTACACCCACACGTAGCCAACTATGTTTGAGCTAGATATTTATCAACACAAAATGAGTTTTAAAACTTTTCATACAACCAAATTACCAATTGTCTTCTAATGAGTCCAAAAAGAAGTGATTAAGTAACTACACTGATTAGGTCTTCTAATGAGTCTTAATAGGTGATTTAATGATTTTCAATATCTCACGACAATGGATTATATTTAACATTTCCTGATAAGTAAGCTAATTTGTTAATTAGCAGTGCTATGAGTTCTAAGAATAGTTAGTGACAATTATAGATTTTCATTAGCTAATGAGGAGATAACTAATGAGGGTAGTTACCTAATTATTGTCGTTTTGCAATAAAAGGGCTAAAGTTTTGTTTTATAATTTAATTTGTTCACAACTGTGTAACTGCTAACACTAAATCTGCGACTATAAAATCTTAAAATGGAAAGTTTAATGACCAATTTAGACTTGTTTGTTCTTCTACGAAGTGAGAGTACTTCATTTGATCATGAAGTATTGTTTAGTGCAGTTGTATCCCGCATAGGCGATTGCCTGTCTGACGAAGATTATGTTGTTCTCAAAGAATTTTGTCGGAGATTTACGCGAGCCGCTTTACAAAGGTGGGAGAAATCCAACCGATTCCTTGATAATTTCAGGAGAAAGTACGAGAATTGGTTGGGAGCAAATATTGATTGGCCGAGTTTTGTGCAAACTTTAGTTAATCAAGAACCAAGTGTTGATGAGATACCAAGAGCGCCCTCAGTCTCTCCAGAACCGTCGACATCAACGTCCATTGGAACAATGACGAAAAGATCCCGTAAACCATTCGAAGACCTGGGAAGTAAACAAAAAAAGAGAAGATCTGATGAACACACAGGCGAAGGTTCCAGTGAATTGGCATATGCAGCTGCAGCACGTTTAAAAGAAGAAGGGCATGGAGATATCGCCTCTGTCATCGAATACATGATGAAAAATCCTGAAGCAGCCGCTAAATTAAATGAAACGCTTAAGAAACCAGCGAAAACAATCATATTTACGCCAGAAAAGGCGCTTGGATTGCTTCTTTCGCTAAAACTCTCAAAGTGGCAATATATTACGTTGCGTGAGGCTGCCATTCGAGAAGGTGCTAAAGATATTTATCCATCTTACTATAAAGTGCAACAAACTAAGCTTGATTGCTACCCTCCGAAGCAATCAGTGACAGTTACTGATTCATCGGCTAGGATTACACTTCAAGCTTTACTTGATATCACGGTTACAAGAATCCTTCAAAGCCTTTCTAACGAAGAGCATAACAAGCAGTTGAAGCTGATATCCAAGTGGGGATTTGACGGTGCTTCTAACCAAAGCCGATACAAGCAGAAAATTGAGGGTGAGGAAGATGATTCAAGCATTTTCATGACCTCCTTGGTGCCACTAAAACTGACAGATGGAGACAACATTTTATGGACGAACCCAAAACCATGCTCAGTTTTGTATTGTCGTCCAGTTCAGTTTACTTTTGTAAAGGAGAGTGAAGCAGTTGTCCTTGGGCTGAAAAAACAAATGGATGAAGAAATTGAGGCCCTTATCCCCACAGAGTGCAATAATAATAATAGGGTGACTCATCAACTAATGATGACGATGATCGACGCTAAAGTCTGTACTTACCTTTCTGAAGCTAGATCAAATGCATCGTGCTACCTGTGCTTAGCAAAGCCTACAGAAATGAACCGCTTAGATGCTGTAACATCAAAAATTGTGTGTTCGGACCTGTATGAGTTTGGCTTGTCATCCCTACACGCCCGTATAAATTGTATGGAATGTCTGTTACACATTGCATACAGACTGGACTTCAAACGGTGGGCAGCGAGAAGTGATGAGCACAAAGAAATGCTACAGACAAGAAAGAAAATAATTCAAAATAAATTCAAAGATGAGCTCAATCTGTTGATTGATATAGTAAAACAAGGCTCGGGAACCACCAATGACGGGAATACTGCAAGAAAATTCTTTGAGTTTCCTAATAAAACCGCAGCTATAACCGGTTTGGATGAAGACCTCATCAAAAGATTTGCTGTAATTTTACAAGCAATTACATCTGGAAAGCAGATCGATATAATAAAATTTAGAGATTATGCTCGCAAAACAGCAGAAAAGTACGTATTACTATACGACTGGTACTACATGCCGTCAACCGTTCATAAGTTACTAATCCATGGGGCTGACATAATCGAGAAAAATAATATTGTGCCGATTGGGACTCTCTCGGAAGAAGCCTCAAAGTCTCGAAACAAAGATTTTAGGAGGTTTCGAGAACATCATTCGCGGAAAAGAAGCAGGCAGGATTCCAATCAAGACATTTTAAATATGCTTGTTGTTTCTTCGGACCCTTTGCTAAGTGCACAAAGGCCTAAGTTAGATGCCAAGAAAAAGCAGAGCTTTTTTGCTGAAACTCTCGACTTAATTCAATTTCAGGAAACTGAGTTCGAATTTTTGGATATATCCAATCTGGATGCTGACTCAGAATTGGAGTCTGACAACGAGAGTGATAAGGAAAATTTGTAAAAAAGATATATATGTACATATTTGTAAATTTGTATTTGAGTGTGTTTGGGTTTTTTTGTAATATTTAATGATATGTTTTATTTTTTTTATTTATTTTACTTAATTTTACGAATGCTTAGTATTAATTCCTTAAATTAACTTATTTTGTATAAAATATAACTTCATATGTTACTTCAATATAAATCTTTTTTTATTTAAATTAATATAAATGTGTCAAAAACAGCAATTTTTTTATTTTATTTTTCTTGTTTCGTGTGTTCTTAATATTTGGGTTAATAACAAATCGAACTTTTTAACTTAGGCACTAAAAGGGATCGTTTTACATGTAAAAATAAATAAAAATATTTTGACGATTTTTAAAAAAAAAACGGCATTAAATTTTTCGTCCAATCGCCAACCAAAAAATCATAAATAATTAGCACTATGACCATCTCCAAGGATATTACGGTTAAACATGCCGTTTAGGAGATAATTCGATTTTTCATACTAGCTTCATACAAATTTTTCGTAAAAAAATTATATTTCCTTCGTTTTTGGGTAGAATTAACTCGGGTGTCATTTTTGTACATAGTAATGACTAATAGAAGCGATATCCGGCATAAAAACAAGCACTTACAAATTGAAATCCCTAAGTCTATGAAAGCCGATTTTCAGCCCACCGTGCGGCGGCGGCGCGGGAGCGGCAGGATCTTACGCGTATAATCAAATGGACCGGCCCTCGAATACAGCGGTGCAGGAGCGGCGCGGGGGCGGGCAACGAGCGGTGCACTCCAGTCAAGCGGTGACCGCCCGCGTTGCGCGTCTGCATTGTAGATATAGTGTTGTACATTTTTTTTGTGACGTATCAATGTCTTCGGACGTGCAAGAGCTAATTATTTCGGCAATATTTGAGAGGACACCCATATGGTACAGCAAAGATGTAAACCATAAAAATAGAAGAATAATTAACCAATTATGGGAAGAAATAAAAAACGAACTGAATGTTAAAGTTAAAGTCTGTTCTTCATAATTTCGATAAAACTCGCCATTTATTTTACTTGCCCTATAGTAGGGATCCAGTTCTTCTTTTGCCCACAATAAATCGAGCGTTAGGAATAAATTTGAATCAAAAAGATGTCGCCGTTTTTCAGACATTTCGTTCGCGAATAAAAACAAATATCTCGACAACACAACCACGAACACAACACTACACCGCTATAGCGCCGCGCGATCTGCCCGCTAGTTTGGAGAACAGGTATGCATTGCCCGCCCCGCTGCCGCGCCGCCGCCGCCGCCGCCCCGCTGCCCGCAAAATTCGAGGCAGAGGCCTAAGAGTAACAAACATCCGGATGTACAGATGTTTGTTTCTCTTACGCGACTAACTTTTAATACTTATTAGTAGGGTGATTTAAAAACACATTGAAGAAAACAAAAGCTTTCGTCTCGCATTAGCTACATAGAACCCTCAACCGTATGTAGCACACGACCCTTATCGAAATCAGATAGGAAAGAGTAACTGAAAAGTAACAGGTATCTAAATAAGGTAGGTACAAGATGCTTATCAACGCTGATTCAATGGAAAGCCCCGAGAGATTGGAAAAATAGGGTTTCTCAGATGGGTCTTGGCAACCCTGAGATTATATGTCCCTAACCCCAAATCTGGTACAGTAGACAGTTTCCTGCGAATGATTAAAATATTGAATAGGGTACGTAAAGTAACCCCAATTAATCGTCCGTTTCAAAAGAGTTGATTGACGACTATTTACCCAGCAAATTGGTAAATAAAAAGATATTTATTTTGCGAACCCAGTAAAAGTAGCTTACGGTGTGCTCCCGAATTGATATAAATGGAAAAAATAAATTTGTCATTGAGTCAAAATTTCTCGGAACGGGTAACACGCTAAACATACTCTTATAAGCTGCTGCTTGCATTTTTTACTAGGTATTATACTGTGAATATGTTCGTTCGGTTCCTTCGTTCCTAGAATAACTTAATATATCAATAACGTAGGTAGCTAACAACACATTGTACCTTATTTCCTAGTCCAAGAACAATTTACTTAAAAGCTATTTATAAAAATCACAATTTCTTTAGCTTATTGAAAAAGTGGATGGCTTTTTAGGGTATCTTTAATAAAACTCGTGTCAAGGGACTTGGGTAGATACATTTAGCGCGAACTGTGTCAAGGAACCGATTGGCTCGATAACCGTAATTTTAGGCAAGTTGACGCAGACTCGCGCTACTTTTTGCCGCCTTCATTTAGTATTCAAGGCTCGGAGTACATAATTCGTGGCGGTGATCATGGAGAGAGGCGGCGGTGTCTCGTTATCTGTTTTTCTATTCGTCACAGAACTTGAAATAAATTTTATATTAAATTGACATTAAAGGAAACTTTGAGAAATTCAAGATAAAATATGCAAATTTTTAAGACGTAGCTTTATGTTTACTGCATTTCAATAGGGTAGGCCGTAATTTAGAAATAAGAAAGTTTAGAAATGCAACGTGAAGTGAGTGAATTTGTTCGCATATCCAATCACATCAAAAAGTTTTCTTGTTATAAAAAAGATTCCGATCTATGATTTAATTTTACAATTTCTAACTTTAAAAATTATATTATCACTTAATTTTTAACTCTATTTAAAATAAGTCATTAGGTAAAATTGACTGACCATACACTATGTAGAAACTCTGTTGACAACTTTCATATCAGTTTTCCAATAATTGAACATTACCAACTGGAACTAATTCAAGAAAAGATTTGCCAATTGAGTCGTCGTGAATTAATTATAAACATTTCAGTTGAGCTTCTTGACATAAAGCGAGTAGATATTGCATGAGCTAGCTTCACACAGATAAAACTCAAAATAACAGATTTATAACAGACAGTACTGTACGTATTGTTTTGTTTTGTAGTTTGCATAATAATTTCGTGCACGGCAGTCCGTTTCCACCACATATTTGTTAAAACTAATCGGAACCGATACAGTTCAGTAAATGTTTGTTAATAAATTTAACTGTCGGCTTTACGACCACAGTTAGGCAAAGGGCAGCGCAGTGTGAAATTGAAATTTTACAGAAATAAAAACGAAACGTATTTTCGTTTCATAGACGCTATAAATTCGTGGCGAGGAGTAAGTTACGCCTTATTTGGCAGACGAATGTACTTGACTCGATGTGGAGTGATACCTCCCCTCTCCAACCCTTACGAGAGCACTCGTATTCAGTAAATCGAAAGTCGTTACACAAAAACCGAGATACTTTTTTTTCCTATCGCTTATAGAGCCACGTCTCCCCCTTTTAGAGAACGCTTTGATGATTTTTCGCCTTTTGCGTTCACGTTTAGTTTAAGTTCGATCCGAGTTAGTGTAACTACTACCCAGCAAAAACATACGCACATTTCTAAACTACCTATATATATAGTATTCTTGTTATTGAGATCACAATCATAACAGAACGCTTAAGACGAATAGCAGACTCACTGATAAACGATTCGGAGGACTTCGGAGGCTTAGAACAATTTTATTACAACTCAAATGAAATAATTTGGATTAAACTAAAGGAACCACCTTAGAACAAACATTAGGAGTTGTATTATTAAATCGCTTTCTAATTTTAGATCTCAATTTAAGTAGATACTGTTTATATTCACTCTTTAAGATGTTTAGCTTTACGTGCTATCAGTTTTATAAATATTTTTTTAGGTTACACTTTAAGCTGCCTTTAACACAAATAAACAAAACTAAAAAGAACATAAAATACTGCCACCTAAAAAACCGACACCCTTTTCTACACAAAACTAGGAGAGCAATCACTTTTTAAGCGCGCTACACACCTTCCAATATATTGCAGGAAAAATACTGACGATGCAAATTGCATACAGATAGTCTGGAATATGGTGAGGGATGGACCGAAAATCGTCGAATTTTCGTTTTATTTATATGTAGACATTTAAGAAAGATGAGGATGTATGTGACTGACATATTTCAACGCATATGTTACATTACAGCTGGATAAAACAAGACTTGAGATTTGTAGGCATCGGAGTCGTATGGATTTTATGGAAGAAACATTTTAGGAATCTCGACTTGGAAGAATGAAAGGGTGGTGTTCATTTATACACGAGCGAATGAAACGAGCAAAATACCTATGTCGCTATTTACATAAAATTCCTTAATTTTCCAGGAACGTCGTTACAAAATTGACTGTTTTTTGTTTAGCCTTTGTTATTTTTTTTTAATTTTCATGTGTTCATGTTTAACTGTTCCTCGGGGTCCAAGGACGTCTATTCCAAATTTTATAAACATTGACAAAAGCTTACTAGTTTAGCGGTGAATAGTGTTTTAATCGTACGAACAAACACTTTTCTAATAAGTTTACCACATTATTTTGTGCCTGACTCAACTCGTTAAATATACTTGCTCATAGAAATACAAGTAAAACTAAAGAAATATGAGATACGTAGATATTTCCTTTAGTTATAATTCAACACGAGTAGTGAGCGAGACGTGCTCTGTTGTTATTAATTATGTCAATATTTGTGTTTCTGAAGACGGGATAAGCACGAGAAACTTTGTTATTTATTTATCTGCAGCAAATAAACATCTATTAACTAATTACTATACGAATTATACGTAGCTATTATGTTAATCATTGTAGAAGTAGATATTTTTTCAATATTTTCTGGTTTGTAAAAATATTTTGTAACATATTATTACGCCTTTAGTCCCGTAATGGCAAGACAGAGATATATCTAATAGTACACTCACATTTTGCTAGTTTTGTTGATGCCCCATGCAATGGGGGGTAAGCCTATTGTCATCAACTGCGCACAGGTCTAGAGTCCAACAGCTACTAAGAAAATCCTGATTGTTGAATAAATAAATTTATAAAGTAGTTTATAATAGTGTAAGTTTTAGTTTTATGCAACAATGGCGCTAGTTGTCTAGTATGTAGTCTCTTGTATAATCTATGGATCTATGTTCTCTCTGATCTATGGCGTCAACTATGTAACTTGTGTTCGCTGCAAAGAATAAATGTTTTATTTTGTTGAAGAATTCTAACACGTTATTTTATTGAAATATTGCCTCATCTCAATACTGATGATAAAACCCAATAACATTTCGCCCAACCTAGGAATCGAACCTGAAAACTCAATCATCCAAGCTCAGCAGACACTATTGCGATCACTAGACCAACGATGCAGTCTAAAAATATAAACATCAATTGAAATTCGAACGTATTTAAAGAACATAAGACCTTAGCAGACATGTTAAATTACCGATTGTGTTATGAAAATGAAATGCGCAAAAATAAAGGAAGCAGGCGAATGCAAAGAATGTAATTAAAACAGCAATAAAAGAGCACATTTTACAGCTTTCGACCGCAGCGTTATACCTACTCCCTGTAAAGGTTATTATCTGCTTTTTAAACTTCGCTTTCAACTGCGTGAATTAAAAACGAAAATATAAAACGATGTGCCTTAATTTCGTCTGTCTCGTGCGAAACAATAGGAATGGGGAAGCGACCGTAGCTTTTAACGTTTGCATGGCTATAGCTGCCTGTATTTTATTGTATGTAGCCAGAAAATCGTTCGCTTTTACAAATTCGGTATTTTTTTTCTTTATTTTATTCGGGTATAAAATGGTGGAGTAAAGATTTTTATGGGTATGTACTTTGGGATGTTTTATGTATTTGCATTTTACTTAACAAAGTAAACTTTCCACCGTAGTTCCTTTGCTTCAACAACAAATTCATTACGACTGTGATTTAGGTCAAATAAAACTTATTTTAGCGCTGAAACTATATCTTTAGTGCCGGTTTCACGTCTATTGTTTTTCATATTTCTGTGCACGACACGAGATCAATCTTTAAAAGGTATCCGGTCATTGTTGGGTCTTGACATTGATTAATGAGCTCAATATATTGTTTCTTTCCGCTGCTTGGAGGGACTTCTTTTTATAAGCCCTAATTTTATAAGCGAATTTGCTCTACTTTTTAGGGTTCCGTACTTCAAAAAGAATAAACGGAACCCTTATAGGATCACTTTGTTGTCCGTCGAGACGCGCGGAGGTATTGTAATGAGTAATATAGTGATAAAAACAACCCTTTATGTCAATGCAATCAAAAGAAATAGCCTAGCCGTTAAAGTCGCATTTTAGTACAGAACCCTCGGTGCGCGAGTCCGATTCGCAGTTTGCCGGTTTTTTTAATTATATTTTCAGAATGTAAGCATGCAATGTAAGCATATCAAAACTGTATTCATTTACTTATACTTTCGTTGTCGTCGAAGAAATTGTTAAAAATCTAACATGTCTCTCTTCACCGGTAATACCTACAAGTGTGATACATTCATTGTACGTTTAAAAATAAAGTTTCTGACATATTTTTTTTCATAATAATGATGGTAGTAATCTTGTAAGAGACCATAGATTATCACGACGCTCCAACCGTCTAGAATGTCTAGATGATGACTAGGCTTGGAGATCTGGCGACCAAAGTCATATCACGGGTGGATATAGCTGCCAAATCCGAAATAATCCCTCAATCTCACGACATGAAAACGGAAGAGGGTGAGGTATTATTAGTAGGGGACTACAAAAGCAGGGGACCAAATTATTTTTATTGACTCTTACAATGTCCACGGGTGACGCAGAGTAACTAAACATTTTTAATTTCCACTTTGTGTCATGAAATAGAAAGCTGGTGGAAAATGTATTCATCGAATAAAATAACTATGTTCAGGTACGAAAGGTCTAACAAGATTAAAGTGGAGATGGAAAGTTAATCACAATGTATAAAACAAGCAAGAAAATTCGGAACACTATCTGAACACAGGCGAGCTAAACATGAAGGCGGCAACAAGTTTTGTCCGAAAATTATGTTCCAGAGTAGATACACCCACATTCCAAGATGTTTACTTTAAAAAAGCCTCCTCATCTTGATTGGGTAAGTTTGGAAGATTTTTCAGAAGTTAATTACTTAGCCAGCAAGCTGAGTAGCGTGGGCGCGAATGTTGATAGATTGTTTTTTTTGTGATTTGTAAGTAAATCCACGAAAAGCCAACGAATTTTATTCAACAGACTTTAAATACGGTTTAAAAATATCTTCTGAGTTCAGAAACCAATATGAAATACCCGCACGAGCTAGGATACAAATAGACACCCTGCAAGCCCATAAATATCGGTCACAGACAGCTTCAATTTTATGAACGTATTCTGAATACATTGGAACTGAGCTCCAGTTCTCTACTACCATAATTTTACGCTTCATGAGACACTCTGAAAGTGCCTTTATATCACGAATAGCTAAGATAAAGCAAATCCTCTAACATATCTTAATAGCGGTAGCTTACTTGACAAGTATTAAAATATGGCAGGCGCGGAAAACTGGCGTGCAACGTCAGCCTACTTTGGTGTCTGTGTGTTAGTGTTATACCTACTTAAGTAGCAGTGCAGACCAAATTCTGTGGCGAAAGCTTACCTAACAGACTGCGAAATGCAAATGAGTGAACAGTTGTGGGGAGTTGTATGAGAGCAAACGTTTGTAGAGTGCGGCCGAGCGGAGACGCGCCGAGCGGCGCGGCGCCGCGCCCCGCCGGTCCTCTACGCCGCCACCACGCGACTAATCTTTTATCATAATAGTGCACTGCATTCGTTCTAGCCACACGCTGCTGATTGGACTAAAACGTTAATGTATTTAAACAATAACATTGTTAAATGAGCTCAACGTAAGCGCTCAATGTTTCCGTTACTTCATTTTCGAATATATTTGCTAATGGATTACCGTGACTAGCGCAAGTGCGCGGTAAATTATATTCAAGAACTAATCAATTTTGATCCTTCATTCTCTTTGAAGTACCTACAAGCTGTGTGTTTTATAATCAAATTAAATTTTAATACGATAGTCTCTAACTATCTGTTTTATTCTTCATAAAAAAGGACTAGTTCAGACCTAACTTAACGGGAAGGTATTCCATTAGGAAAATTAAAGCTTCTTTTAAAATTTCTTGCCTAAACTTGTTTATTTTCTTATTTACCTTTGTTAAAATTAAATATATTGAGATTTCCATAAACATGGCGGAATGGCTGCCGTTTTTATTCTACTCAGTTCCAGACTCTGATTTCAGTGAGACGCACTCCTCGTACTTTTATTTATTTGTCTCTGTTAATGATATTGGATCATACTAAGGTTAACAACAACAAAAAGTAATGTGAAAATTCGTTATTTATGTTCTTTAGGGACATAGACCCAACAGGTAGACATTTTTCAATATGGACAACCCTTACCAATTCCTAAGTATTGATTCCATCAATTGAACGTGAACTCCGTACAAAAAAGCTAGCTCCGTTCATTTCCCCGAGGCACGTCGATAACGACCTTACATACCTTTAACCTCTATTTTCAATTATTCATAAATTAAATTCTACAGTGTTCTCTCGCTGCCAGGGATTATATCCCTTTGATTATATTCAATGTTCAATCATTTTCCTCATGGGCCCTCATAAAAGTTTTCGTCGGTTGTAGTCTTAAGTCCACACAAGTTACGTCCGACACAGAATTGGTTTTAGAGATTTAAAACCGTCCTTCGTCGCCTTATTGATAAAGGACGACAATTTGTGAAGTTAATTAAGTGAACAAAGCGTATACGTAAGATAACTATCTGGAGCATTGTTCTAAGAACAAGAATGGATGCTCTTCTCTACAAGTTTCTTATCGTTTTGCGTGAGTTATCCTCGCGAACCCCGGCCAACAGTTTAGTTGTTACGCTATAATCCAAGTAGGTCGTACAAGCCACATACATAGTAATTATAGCTCACTAAACTAATATCTTCGCTCGAGGTAATAATAAACATGAAATTTACTTGTAATTAAGAGCGCGGTAGTACGTTACAACTACTAATTAATAGAAACAGCTTGCGCCGTTTTATAGTCAATGTTAAATTGGCGGAAAATGTTTGGGTGGCTGCGTGCGTTGTACCAACAAATTAAAGGACACGATTTTTTTGTGTCAGTGCAGAGCTTAATGCAAATAAGAGCCTTGATTACGGATAGAATAGAGGTGTATTTAACACTATTTTATTCAGTTTCACGTTTATTTTGCATTTATAATAGAAGTAAGTTACATACTAATCTTAATTACTATGTAAAATGCAAAAGTGTGTTAGGATATATTTGGATGTTTGTGTCTCTTTCAGATAAAAACTACTGAACGGATTTGGATGAAATTTTAAATATAGAGTATACTTTTGTTCCCGGTAGTGCGATCCCGTGATGAATTTACCAACCCCACGTGGGCTAAGCCGCGGGCATAAGCTAGCGTTTCCATACTCAAGTACCTAACATTCGAATCTGAATTCGAATATTTTTTCGCGTATTTGTCCTTTTCGACTGTGTCAAAACCACACGTGTTTGCGATTTCGTACACATGAGTAGATTTGATGACAATACGATATCATAATGTCGTGTATGATGTGATGGTGACTGAAGGTTACCATGTTTTCCGAAAATGTTTTTGTTATGAGCTTTTCCATTTATCCTGAAATACAATATAAATAAAATAAATACAAAATAGTTAATTGTTTCAATAAAAATGTTTATTACACGTTACGAGATAAAGATAGATAAATCATTGATTTGATGCAACAAAAAACACAATGCAGGTATCACAAAAAACAGCCAGCAGTAAAAATAGACAAATATTAAAAAGATAAAAGTTAGATGGACCCATAGACAATTAGATACATCACATACATAACGGTCGCCCACTACTGGGCGGTATGTGTCTCAAGGTTGGGAGTCCAAATGGGAGTTCGGTTCAGCATAAATGCCAGGTAGAAAGTAATATGTTTGTATTACTACATACATACCTACCTATTGCGACAATGATCAATTGACACCCACGCTGGCTTTGTGGTCTAATTATAGCCATTGAATTATTATACCACGCGTTAATGATGATTCAAATAGATAATTAATTTTCGATTCTACATTCGTCATTGCGTTATATAAATTATCAAACATTCAGAGAGTTACAATTTAATACTTTGATTTACTAATGAGTCTTATGATGAAATCCTTGGCCAAGATGGGAATCGAACTCAGAATCAAACACACAACAGCTACGCTTTCGACTGAATGAGCCTGATGAGGTTCAGGGATTTAAAATTATTCATCGTGTGGTTACCGATGAAAAGGTCTGCAATTTGTAAAGTTAATTAAGCGAACAAACTCATGCAAGCATATTTTTTATCTTCACTTTTATAGAATGGGCAAAAAAGCGGTTTCGGCTTATTAAGAACTGTATTAATAAAAGTAACATTTATGACACCGCCTAAGTAATCCATTAGCTTTGATCTCAGAGAATCAAAACTTACACCTAATTCTTGAAGGAGATGAGAATGAGGCGGTTTCATTTAACGGTATTAGTTATAAGCTCCC
The DNA here is from genome assembly GCA_905475445.1 of Ochropleura plecta. NCBI lineage: Eukaryota > Metazoa > Arthropoda > Insecta > Lepidoptera > Noctuidae > Ochropleura > Ochropleura plecta. Next base: position 8,760,688 of record FR997731.1, on the reverse strand, counting down.
TATTTAGGCGGGTTCCGTCCATCACGTTAATGTTCCAACTACAGTGCTACCGAGCTTGGGTAAATTGCAAATGAACTAGCAAACATTCTTAGCAAACTACCTGGTTTCGGTAGATTTTGTTAATAAGAATACCTTTATATGGCGCATTATCTGAATGGTGCGGCGCAACATTACAGTAGAGCCGGGGTAATGTTTGAGACGCTCACAATACTAGCTGAGACCTTGGTCTATTACATTACGAGCTGCATGCATATTGCATGCTGGGAAGGGCATTATCGTTTTTTTTTTGTTTTATAAAATCGTTGCCCCACACTAGAAATTTCTCATGTATCGTGGGTGCGTTTACAAACATATAAACTCACATACACAAACAACCAGACCCGAAACAACTATCTGTAGGCCTTACAAATATTTGATGAATCGAACCCGCGACACATAGCGCAGCAGATGATCGCTCAGAAACTGTCATGTTGCACATAGGATAAGTTATAGTAGAAATACAGCAGTTATTTATTTTCTAATAATAAGCTATAAATAGTGACAACTATTGCTTTGGTGGATTCCAAATAATGCAGAAAAGAAAGAAGTTAGTATAATTTGCTAATTTAAGTAATAAATAGATACCAATTTTATAAATAACAAATATGAGTTATCAAAAGGAGACAAAATAGTCTGACATCGTTTAGGTACTAAACAGCCTAGCAGTAGGTATACTATGCATTTATGATGTAGTACCTAAACACACTAGAACACAATAATTCACGATCGGAGAGTCGATAATGACGTCTCTTGTATACGTGTGTCTTTGTGAGGAGACTCGGGAAACAGGGCCCGACAGCTAAAGTGCGTCATCCACCCACAGAGCTACTTCGAATCACACGAATGTCTAAATTTCGCGTCTACTCACGAAAATTACACGTACTTCGCGAGCGTACTAATTTACAAATGGATTAATTTTAATTAACGATGTTATTTAAAATTCTATTTCCTTGAATTTTGTCTTTGGAGCGTTTCAGAAGGAGCATGTAATATCATAGAATAATCAGCCTGTATTATTCTACCCCCTAGCTTGTGGCTAAATAATAACAATCACTTGGGTTGATCTTAGGTAAAACCGCGGTTGCATAGGTTGGTCTGTGGATGGGTGACCACCCATTACACCAAGTTGTCTCCATGCCTTGGAAAGCGCGTTAAGCCGTTCATTGTTCTTTCTATGAGACGGCATCCTAAATGTCACATGTTTTTGAAATTTTGGTTCCAGGATATGTTTCCTCACCATGTTTTCCTCCACCGTATTAAGAGCAGTATTGATAAGTTAATATTAACAAAATATTTATTTGTTTAACACTTAAAACACAGAGTACAGAAGCTAACTTAATGCCATAGGTATTTTTTACCAATCAGCTGTGGTCAAAATAATGACGAAACGAACTGGACAGTTTCCTTCAGAACTGCAAGCAGTACGCTCTTGCTTGCAAGAAATGATAGAAGTCGAAAGAAGCCCAAGAGCTGGAGAGAGCTGACAAAAATAATGTGCTGGACTGTAGTAAATAGAAGTAAATGATAGCGTAACGATTGATAAGCAAGAAAAAACGGTGTTGGACTCACTCCAATAAACAAGGGAGATGATGAATGCGTTTGCCTGGATTCGAACACACGACCTACAACTGGTAAGCTGGAACTGTAACCACTGATCCACCACCGCTCCAGAGCATGTAATGTGCCGGTCGTATTAGTGGTGTGTCGGGCTTAGGGCGCGGCGTGTTGACGGTAGTCTCTGATTCCGGCTGCCAATAATACGCACGTGATCGGCGTCGCCAACGAGACCTTTTCAGAACCTCTCGTGCGGTTCTGTTATTGAAGAAAATACTTATATGTATCCTGACATATGTAGGATGAGTCATTTTGTCACGTGCGTAAGTCAGAGACGTAGTAGCAAACTGGCTGTTTCTCAGTGCGAAAAACTCGGCATTTTTTTTGTTAAAATAAATATGAAGAGTCTCGAAATCACTCTCATCATTTCAATATTAATGTTTATTTCAACAAACAATGAATTTCTCTTTTTTTCCTAGAAAATCTCGATTCATCAGTATACAGTTTTTCCTGGAAAATGTTTGAGCAGTGAGTACATTAAAGGAAATTTAAAAAAAAAACATTTATTTTTCGGGTATCCGTAGCACAGTATTTAAGTGTTTCCAATTTACACGTAAATTCATAACGTTATTATAGATATTGCATCGATAAAATATTGATGATACTGACGGCTGAATAGTTTAACTTACTGAATTTCTTCCAATAGAAACTACACGTAACTACATGACAAACCACCACACATGTAATCTCGAAGAGTAAACATAAATAAAGCTAAAAGCAGTTCCCCATTATTTAATTTGTAGGAATATAGTTATTGCGATCAACCGGGCACATATGTGAATTCCGGGCATATCAAAATACACTCAGACTGTAACACCTTGTCCGACCTGAGAACAGTGACTGCAAGGTCAACTAACCAACAAATCTGTGAAAAAAAAATATAGATTTTACTGAAACTCTATCAAATAAACTGCATTTGTAATACCCATACCGGACGGTCCGCTTGAATATATTGCCTTTCAGATTGAAATATGCACCATCTGTTTTTCAAAGGTGTCTATAAATCAAATAGAAGATAGAATTTGTTCCAATATTTTATTACATCGTCATGTTGGAATATTCGTATAAAGTTAGGAAGGCTGAATTTTATCAGCCGAACAGTTGCCGCTCTGTAGAAGACAGCCTGGAATGTTCCCAACACTGCTCACAGGTGCAGGTCTCCTCTCCATCGAAGAGCCATTATCCACGACGGGAACCCAATGAGCGGGCTATTTGAAAGAGATACCGCAGCTGCAGAACACAAAGGGCAAAAGTAGAAACATGGATGGCTTTTAGTCAGCACAAGTCTGACACTCCTTTCCGCTCCACCCAGAGCGGGGCAAGTTATTTATTTATTTATTTATTTATTTAAACTTCATGTACAATAGTGGTACATAGGCGAACTTAATGCCATAAGGCATTCTCTACCAGTCAACCTTTGGGTAAAATACGACAACATTGTGATAGGGTACAAAAATATATAATATCTAAAACTATTTGTTTATGAAAACATATATATTTATACAGATACTAATACACATATACATATCAAATAAACTAATAAATACAATTAAAAAAATAAATATAAACGAGAACTTTAACAGTGATTACTATGACTTTTAATTGGTAGACGGACCTAAATAGTGGTTACGAACTTTTCTTTTAAAGGTAAGTTTACTTTCAGCTTTTTTAATGCCAAAGGGTAGCGCGTTCCAGAGCTTTATTGTTGAAATTGCGTATGATTTGGACATAAAACCGGTTCGGTGTAATGGAACTTGGAGGAGTAGATTTTCGGAAGCCCGAAGGTTACGGCTGTGAGAACTGCCCAACACTTTAAAATAACTTTTTAAATAATCAGGAGCATACGGATCATTCAAGATAGAGTACAGCATACAGAGAGATCTGAGGGACCTCCTGAGTCGTAAAGGCAGCCATTTAAGCTGAGTACGGAAGGAAGAGATGTGATCATATTTACGAAGGCCAAACACAAAGCGAATGCAATTGTTAAGAAGACGATCCAATTTATTGAGAAGTTCCTGGGATAGATCAGAATAACAAACATCACCATAGTCGATAATGGGAAGTACAAGAGACTGTACCAAAATGAGTTTCGTGCTAGATGGGAGAAAGTGCTTAAATCTATAGAGAGACCGCAGCGAGAGAGTGACTTTCTGGCTCACTTGAGCCACGTGCTTATTCCAGCTGAAACAGTCGTCAATGTACAAACCTAAGTCTTTAACGTGAGGTGAGAAAGAAATAATTGAATTCTGATACATCAGTGGTGCAAGTTGACTAATGTTCACATTTCTCAAATAGTGCGAGCTACCAATGAGGATGGCCTGACATTTCCCAACGTTAACAGAAACACCAAATTTGCCAGACCATTCCTCAATAGTTCGGAGATCAGCATTAAGGGATGAAATGCATTCATCAAGGTTCGCAATATCTGATTGAGCGTATAGTTGCAAGTCATCAGCGTACAGATGGTAAGAACATTTGAGGATAGCAGTAATGGAGTTAATAAATAAAGAAAATAAGAGAGGAGAGAGTATACCGCCTTGTGGAACGCCAGTCATCAGGTCGCACCAGTCAGAGTAATCCTGATCAACACGCACCGCCTGCTGGCGACCACGAAGATATGAAGACAACCAATTACGTGACAAAGAAGACACCCCAAGTTGAGACAGTATGGCCAGGAGAATGTCGTGATCAACGGTGTTAAAAGCGTTGGAAAAATCTATTAAAACTAACACCGTTAACTTAGAATTCTCCAAGCCATCTCGAATATCTTCTGTAACTTTAAGCAACGCTGTGGCTGTGCTGTGGCCAGGCCGAAAACCGGATTGGGAACTGGACAAAAGATTATTCTTAAAAACGAAAGAGGATAATTGTTTAAGAGCAACTGCTTCAAGGATCTTAGACAGGAAAGGGAGAATGGAGATGGGTCTAAAGTGATTAGCTAAACTAGGATTAGAAATTTTAGGAAGAGGGATAATGTAAGCCTTACGCCAAATCGCAGGAAACACACCAGATTGCAGAGATGAATTGACGATGTAAGTAATAACTGGGATTAAGTTTTCAATCATGAAAGATAACATAGTACGACTGACCCCATCACAGCCCACAGCCTTAGATTTAATTGAGGTAAAAAATTTAAAGACCTCATGGTTAGTCACAGGGGAGAAAGAAAAGGAGTCAGGAGGAAGTATTGGCTTGGAAGTAATTTCCTGAATAGTATTATCCTTAACACCAACCGCAAGCGCAGCAGACGTTGAAAAATGTTTGTTAAGAGCATTTAAAGGCAAATTAAGAGGAACAGCACTAGACGGGGACTTTGTGAAGCCAAGCGACTTAAGAAACTTCCAAATATCAGCCGGCGAAGAATTAAGGACATTTTCACAAATGTATCGGCGTTTAGATGTTCTTACCATCTGGTTGCAACGATTTCTAGCCAACTTGTACAGGTCCCAGTACTCCCCACTACGGTCCCGCCTATATCTTCTAAACGCCCGGTCGCGTCGTCTCATTGCCATCCGAACTCCAGGGGTTATCCAAGGAGCTGGTGGGCGCTTAACGCGAACAGCTTATTTAAAGACTTTCCATCCCTAAAACAAAAACCACTTTGATTTAACACATTGAGAAACCTTGTGATGTCGTTCTAATTTTATTTTATTTGCCCCGGAATGCAGTTATTCCTGCAGTTTTTGCATTATCTAGTTCAGGCACAATAAATTCCGTTACCATTCCAATATAATCGTTGTCTCGCACGAAATATATGCTGACATTATCTCCGGGTTTAACGCCAAGCGCAAAAGAAAACAATACATTACAACTAAATATATTGATGCACTAACATTACAAAACAAATCCTCTAATGGCTTAATTTTTGGTCAATTTGTTGGAACATTTAGTACCAATATAAAAAGACATTACCGTTACCATTTGTTTTTTTATTATTTTTAAACATATTGTATAAGAGCTGTATAATAAGTTCGTGCATGAAAAAATAAACTCTATTTATTATCTATAAATATTCAAATCCTCAGAAAGAAAACCAACAAAGTAATCCTATTATTCAGCATAATTCCAGACAGTGATGTATTATTTAGTCTAAGCCGCCGAATGATTTTCAACTAAATTTCGAGAATGTTAATCAGTGTAAATGTTTACATATTTACGATACCAGACTAATGAAGTCACCGAAGGCTCTATCTGTGAATATCTATCCTAATTAAAAGCTACGTATGTTCTTTGAAAGTAATACATGTAAACTTGACACTCCAAAGGTTAACTTACTGTGCCAAAATCAAATGGATTACCCTATATTAAACATACTAAATAACTTACAAATAAATTAAAAAATAGCGTCAAAAAATTCGTCCTCAACGCTATCAGTTGGCAACGTCCCCAAGAGACTGGCCGCGTTGCCACGTTGTATGGCAACGCTAAGCCTCTGGCCAAAGTAAAATCAAATTAATCATAATCGTTGTAGCCAGGGCTACGAATCTGCTACGAAAGAGCTACGAGAGTGCTACGAAAGTGCTACGACACTCTAACTTAAAACTGTGACGGTAGAATAGAAAATAAAATGTAACGAAAAAATGCTTACTATAAAACATTTATAATTCAGTTTCCCTTTGAAAAATTGATATCTAGATATTATAATAATTTGATGTTCATTTCGTGTAATTTGAATATTAATAGCATTAGGAGGTAATGAAAATATTTATAACGCTTAATATTATTTACTGTTGTCGACGGCTTTTCAGGATTATGCGAAGCGGGAAAAACGTCAGCAACAGTAATGTTTTCCTCAAATTTATGTTTGTGTTGCGTTTGTATCGTATGAAAACCCACGTTTGAGATGGTTGTCATAAACAGTTATTAATCATCGTGTCAGCCATGCAACTTCAAAGGCTCGCTTAATCAACTGCGAATGGTTCAGGCGTCTGAGCCATTACTCAACACGCTCGTTTACACATTCTTGCCTGACGCACTCGTTATCTACTCATATATGTAATCTGAAACTCACCCGATTCTAATGTTGCCGAAAGGCTAATATCCCAAACGAGTTTAAACATACGAAAACTTGGCGAACATACTAAGTAAGTTCAGCAATTCATCAGTCAAACGTTGACGTTTGCATTGAACGAGATATGTTTAAAAAGTTCCGTTTAAGCCGTGCTTCTGTGCTTTCACAATGCATACGAGTTGCAAGAAGTTAGGATAACTTAACAACGGAAAAGTTATCCACGAATATCTCGATATTAGTCTGCGCGCTTCAGCACAAGTATTTATCTTGGAAAACAAGATAAATCTGGACTTTGTACAAATTTAAAGGCATTGTGAGATCCATGCCAAGTACATTGGAGCATTAAATTAAATGGTTTAATGTTTTTCGTCTGGTTTGTGTCATCCCGGCTTGGGGCATAGAACCCAGTCTTTTATGTTCGTCTTTGTATATATGATTGGTGGCTCTCATGCATTTGATGACGACCCAATTAGTCCAATTGCTACTTAAAGCTTTTTGCGTGCTTTCACGACCGAATATTTGGATGGATGGCAGATATTTTAGGCAACTGTACTCACAGTCACAAGGCTTTATGTCTGTTTTTGTATCTTGTGACCACGTTATTGAAAATAATGATACAAAAAGTATGTAGGTGTATAGATATTGTATTTGAGTGTAAAGTCATAGTGTAAGGAATGATATATGAAGGAGTAAATGATGCCGTGACGTCTGACAGGGAGAATGGAAGAAGAAAACGTGTTGCGCCAACCGCAAATAGAATGGGACAAGGACAGGAAAATGATGATGAAAGTCACAGTTTAATAGTCCCTCACACTGTAGTAGGTATACGTCCCTGCCTAATGACTACACGCTGAGAGCGTTGTATTATGTCCCATTCACAGCCACAACTACACGTCTAAATGATGGCGATGTTCGAATCGAGCACAAAGCGAGTATGTTACCTCGTCACGGCCACTTAAGGCTGATCGTACGCCTCGGCGCAAATCTAAATACTCGTACACTCAGCAAAGAGACTACTATTGAATGTTCAGCAGCCTTGATTTAAATTAGAATTATTGACAAAATTTCTGAACGTGTGCCTTATAGTGCATAACTTTGTTATAACAATATGATGATTGACAATGGGATAAAGTTGCTCGTTCAAAAGGGAGCAAGGAACTCTATGGTCATTCTTCATGGCCTGTCAAATCTTAACTTTATCACCTCCTCTCAAGAGAGTCTTCAGTTTTAAAAGTAAATACTCAGTACACATGCACACAGTAGAAGATGAATATTTTTGTCTGTATACCAAAATTTTTGTTTGACGGTACATTTGCATGTTACCGGTTTGTCCTCATTGCTTCAAAGGATATCGGTTTCTAAAGCATAGGAGCTTGGATCTAGACAAAGGTTCAATATCTGGGCATATGTTCTTGGCGTATTGAGAAGTGTTTCTGCCATAAAGAACTTGTTTAGCCTGTTGCTTGAGTTATCTGCAATACAGTTTAAGATACTTTTATCTGTTTTTCCTTATTGTAAGGGTATTTAAGCAAGCTGCAACTTAAACACTACTTTCAAACGATAATGGAAACCAAAATCGTAATGAGAAACTGTGTTGTAAATTGGGTATAGGTGTAAAAAAAGGCCAAAGAAACGGTTGGTAGACTGTATGAAGGGTGATATGGCAAGAAAGGAGGTGCCTGATGAAATTATGAATAATAGAGGAATATTGAAGAAGAAGACCTACCCAAAATAACTTGAATTAATGGCAAGAGAATGACAATGATGAGAAGGTGCGCCCAAACTCTGGTTTAGTGGAATGCTTACGTGTTTGGTAACCAATAATAACATTTTAGTTGATTGTGAAAATTTCCATGGAAATTTCGAATATTCACCTATGTTTCGAAGATTTTGACCTCATAATAGCGTATTTTACAGTTTATAACTATCACTGTTTCAACTGCAATCGACATACTAAGCTTTGGGAGGTTCATTCATCTCATCAACATAATTGGAGCACTGACGTCTGACATGGAACTTCTATACAGTGGCGAAGAGACGAGGGATTCAGGGAATTTATGAACCAAACAAACAGCGTAATTCATCTCGAAATGTGCGAGAGAATGCACGTTGAATATGGAACTATGCATTCTAATGTAGGCAATTAAAATTAATAGTATTCCAGTTTTTATCTTTGTCCCTTGTTATAATCCTTGATAAACGAGGGTTCTACAAACCTATGGATTCTGTTATTACTGGCCATAATTTCTACATCATTATTCTAGACTCTAGATATTGGTAAAAAAAATACTTTCGATCATTTCCAAGTTCTTGTTATTTACAAATAATAGTAAAAAGTCTTAGGGAAATTGCTTTGGTAAGTAAGGTGTCCCGATCTAGATGAGGGAACAAGTCGATAAGACGCGAGATAGTCCAGATGTTGGAGTTAAACTTTGCCTACAAGCGCGCTACTTAACTCTCTATTTTCTAACCCCACAAGTTTGTAAGAAATGGTTCCGTATATAAATTTATAGCTTCAGAGGATTACGCTCACAAAATGGAAGTTCGAACTTCGTCGATGTCTCTGGAAAATGTTATGACACAATAAAGTAACGTTGAAATATTAAAACGACTATTTACTTTGCATTAACTTTTTACGACTGCCTATAGACACAAAGAATAAGAATGAGTCAATAATAAATTATCAAACGGGCACTTTTCACGAGGACGCAAACCGAGTAAGACGTTCAGAAACACCTTTTTGGGAACCCTCGTGGGAAATCTAACGCCGAGTGTCATTACATTACGAATAAAACAGGCTTTTATTTCCGTAACACGTTTCGTGGAATGAAATCGCCACTATGTAACAACTCCTCATCAGTTCCCCGCGAAATAGGCGGAGAAAACTGTATCGAAAGTTATCAGAGCATCGGGTCAGGAAATATCGTAACATTGTTGGATAAATAAAGGCATATTGCTAGCAATGATGGGTCGCACACGGCTCGCTGCCTCTTGTATCACGTCCCTCGAGATGAAACGAATGAGCATTACCCTCGCCGACTGCGAAACATTCCCTATTCCACCACTGATATTGTAAGGAACCGCTGTTTTTTCAGCCTTCACCGAATTTGAATGATTACTCGCTAGAAGCAAAGTTCGCGCTTTTATATACAGCGATACCAAAGTTTCGAACTCATAAGCTTCTTAATAGCCTTATTGACAGAGTAAATAAGTATCTGTGTTGGCAGAAGTTATGTTTATTACCTGGTGGCAAGTAAATGGTGCTATATATCTCGAAGAAACGTAATTGCTGGAGGTAACTAGTTTAATCTTTAAAAGAGTACCTTTTGTAACAGATATAAATGGTACAACTAGCACTTAGGAGTAGAATGTTAAGGCCATAATATCTACATTAAAACGAAGTAGCGGTGGCCGTATCTACGTCGTAACTTTAATAGGGACACATTTCACGTCACATCCATCCTTATCTATGGACTAATATCAGGAAGATCGACGGGTAAAGTACTCGGAGAGTGATTATGCGCGGTTACCCGACGAACATTTTCTAGCGTCATTATGCGTTACGAAAATGGCAGTCGGGCTAGCAACTCCACGACCGTAACGATAAGAGGAAATTGTGATGTTAAGCAGCCAGGAACCGTTACGTTCCAAGTTCACGATTCACTAGAAATAATAAAAAGATACAGTGTAGCCGAGATAAATGTACGAATCAGAGGGCTATTAACATCGTTTTGCGGATGAGCGCCGACAGTAATTGCCATGTCGGAGTGCGGACACAAAATTTATGGCGCCCACTGCGGGTAATTGAGTCGAGTCGCTAGTTACTGTGCGGCCTCGCGACACCTGCCAAACACACTACACTCTTATGAGGAAAAAGCTTAATGATTATGGGAAACAAAGGAACGCACCAAGTGTTCTAAATTGCGTTTACCGTACGCCTTTTTAGAAAGCGTTTCTGAATGAAAAAGGAATTGAAATACAACGGTACGAGTGGTATGAAATTAAATTATTTAAATCTGCTCAAATAAAACGCGTTAAACATCTGCGCTTCTGTTGTGTGGGGTGTTACATTTAACCATATTTATAGCAGTTCTGGTTATAGCAACTTAAACAGGTTAATGTCACCTCTACTCATTAATCGCATTTCCTATTATCCTGTATTACACGACCTAACATACCTCGGCTCACTTATAAACCAATAATGTACAAAATAGAGTAATTGTGAGACGGAAGAGAAAACGGTTAACGTGTTTATTATTTTAAAATGTAATCCTTATTTTCGTTACAAGTATTAATTCTGGAAGGTGTAATATTTAAACACAGATTTTGTGACGGCACGCTCGGCTCAGTGGCTGAGCGATTGATTGCTGCCAAAAAAAAACGAGCTAAAGGTTCGGTCACACTACACAGGTACGAACAGAACACGACTCCGGACACCCAATCCAAACAAATACCTACCTAAGAGTCCGGTATCAGCAGTATCCGGTTTGTGAAACCTTTAGTAAGTTTAATGAGGTGTATTTATTTGTTTAATCCATACACACATCGCGTCCCTGATTCTCAATATTGATAACATACCTTCGGTAACAATAATAGAGACTAGACGTAAGGCAGTATCTAATATTGTTACTTTATAAGGAACCTTAAATATATTGAGTGAAGGAGTATATAACAATGACGAAAGAAGTGAAGGATTAATGGTGATAAGGAGATAATACGTCTGAATTCCGAGTTCGTCGAAACCACATATTCAGGATAAGAATAAAGAAAGAAGGTGACACACATAAAAAAAACTCGGAAAACCGTGAAGTAAATAAGCGATTTTTATTTATTTAATTGGTAAAGCCGTATCACGTCGTCTCGAGTAACTGTGAGCACGAATTCTCAATGCTCCCAAGGAAATGTTTCCACTAAAGCACAATAACGTACTTGCGAGGAGCTGTAAGCGGATTATGAGAGGTTCCGAAGTAGGCTGCTTTGAAACTCGCAAGAAAAGCAATATCCATTATCTTGGCAGGGCTTTGTGTGTCGACCGCTGCGCATTGTTGGTCGCTTGCAGCGCCCGCACCGATATATTGTTTGACTTGAGAGGCACTGGACCCTGGCTTACCTTATGGAAAAAATTAAAAATCATGTCGGGCAATTTTGGCTTTTGTATGATTTTTCCCCGTTTTAAGATATCTTTAAAATACAAAACTGAAAGGAAAATAAATCAAGTTTTTTAACTCTTTTATAAATCAATGAAATAATAAAGTACAATCATTCGAAGGAAAGACTTCATCTTGGAGCGAAATCAAGTATTTTCCTGTTTTAAGAAATCCCTTAAATTTTTAACAGTATGTTCTGGAATGTGTAGCAAATCATGCTTAAGACTGTAAACAACACATTGGCACAAGTCCGTGTAGACCAAGCGAGCGGCCCGATACCAAACATTTGTTCAGCACTTAGCTGGGCTCAGTTCTACAATAGATGAAGCATACTAAACACAATGCGCACGAGTCATTTAAGTGAAACAACACTCATAAACATGAAGAAGAAAATTGCATAAAAAATGCATACTTGCTTTATGAGTGTCTGATAAGAAAGTTGAATAAGTATAAAGTGTACTTGAAACTTATCATTATCCTTGTATTTGTAAACTGGTTTTTGTTTTAGGGGGGGTTTTGAGTTGTGCCGATGGCAATAGGCTCGTCCTCTATTACATTGGACTTAAACGAAACGAAAAAAGACTGTACTGTAGGTGGTAGATTCATCCAATTTTTCTAACGGATGTGAAATCAAAGTGTACGACTAAACGCCGACAGACACTACTCCGACAGACTGAACACCGACAAGACTTTACTTCGACGGGACTCTTCGCCGACAGGACACTTCGCCGACAGGACTCTACTCTTCGCCGACAGGGCTCATCAGCGACGCAATTTATCTCCGATAATCAGATACTTATCCGCATGCAACTAATCATGTTTCAACTATTCAGATTAGGTTAAATTCTTAAAAAAAAAATGGGTAGGTTAGGTTAGGTTAAAACTGTGACCTCCTACGCGACTACGGCAGAAACTACTTGCATTAATAGAAAAAAGAGATGACATTTTTAGAAAAATTTTGACGATCAATTAATATGGGATGAGTTACATTTTAAACGTACTGAGTTATTATTTCCAAAGTAAGTATCTGATTATCGGAGAAAAATTGCGTCGCTGAGGAGCCCTGTCGGCGAAGAGTCCTGTCGGCGAAGTGTCCTGTCGGCGAAGTGTCCTGTCGGCGAAGTGTCCTGTCGGCGAAGAGTCCCGTCAAAGTAAAGTCTTGTCGGTGTTCAGTCTGTCGGCGTAGTGTCTGTCGGCGTTTAGTCGTACACTCGTGAAATCAAATAACTTCTCCTGCTTTGAGCGGAAAGGGGGAGTGTCAGAATTTTTCTGACTAAAACCCACCCATGTTGCTTCTTTTGTCCTTTATGTTCCGGGGCCGCTCGTTCGAACAACCCGCAACCCCGGCAGGCAGGGGCCTTGGAAGGCTCCTTTACATTGCTGACATCTCTTTGAAGCCTGCTTGGAACACCAACGCTGTCGACACGGCCTGTTGACACTAGATGGACGAACCTACCTATTTCTCACCGTCCACAGACCCGCATCTATGGTGGCCGGAAGTCGTCTCGCGGCTTAGTACATCCCTGCCACCTCTGCTTCAGGGCGATTACAGGCGTGATGTTTTATTTGTTGAAGGTTTATATACTCTAAAATAAGAAAACTCTTCAACAAAAAATCTTTTATTTAGTTCTTCTTGTTTTCATTTAAGAGCTAAGAAACCTTCCATTAAAGAAAGTTTCTATTATATTATTCACGAGTAAATAAGTATGTAAATGGACGTGCAACAAACTTTCTTAACAGTTCTAAGTACCTTGATTTGCGAACTCGACGCCAACACTTGATGCAAATATAGCTTCAAACTCGTACCAGTAGTTTTATTGAAATATTTTGCATACAATAGTTTGTAACTTTGTGTTACTAAAAAGCGCCTTGGAGTTTGAAATTATATAAGTACACCTGAAAACGGAAATTCAAGCGCCAGGCGGTCACGGGAATGTTAATTCGATTTTTACAACTTGAATTCGTTTTATTTCCTTGTTTTTAGGGTTCCGTAGCCAGATGACTTAATGGAAACCTTAGAAATTCGTCCTGTCCGCCTGTCTGAAAATAAAAAGGGGTATACAAACATACAAAAGTTCGGAAAGAAAAATTTTAATGTAAATTTACATATGAAGAGGCGTTAAATTTATTGTAATTACATTGTCTTGTGCTACGGAACCTTATGTGCGAGTCCGACTCGCACTTGTCGGGTTTTTTAATGGTTTGAAGGATTGGTAACGCGTCAATTCCGGTGTATTTAATTCCTATAATCTTTTAAATTTACTTTGCAATATTTTTTGGTAATGGTTATTCTTTTAGATAAAAAATAATGTAAAAAAATAATCCTCGTTATCGTTACATGTATATTCTTCGTTCGTTGGTCCAGTGGTCACAATCGTGACCGTTGCGCATACGGTTCTTGGTTCCATTCCCAGGTGGAGAAAATCGTTATTGGGTTTTTTCCATTAGTATTTTAGAAGTCGAAGCCACACAAGAATCTGGATTTGTTGTGTGGATCCCGGTTAATGATAATAGGCCTTAGTTTAACATGGGATTTAATAACATAACTGTCGAAATGTGGATGTACTGTTAGGTACACCCCATTGGGGATTACACACGTGATGGTATGTTATTATAGAAATTTTTTTTTTTTTAAACACTTTGCCCCTGCACTAGGATTTCTCCTGTATCGTGGGTGCGTTTACAAACATTTAATCTCACATACACAAACAGCCAGACCCGAAACAACTATCTGCAGATCATATAAATATTTGATCCGTGAGGGAATCGAACCCGCGACACGCAGCGCACCAGTCGATCGCTTAGCCACTGCGCCAACCGTGTCGTCAAAACACGATGATTATGGTGAGTGATGGTATGTTATCATAGAAAAGTTATTATTGGACATATATTGTAAAGTAACGGACCTCATTTAAAATATCGATGGCGTAATATCAAAAGCGATATCTTCCAGACAACCTTCGGATGGGTTGAGATATAGAAGATTTAATTGGGTTATGTTATAGGGAGAGTAAATAACGAATCTCAACATCAACGTCACTAACAATTAACAAACAAAAGTCTGCTGGCGTGATTTATTACTTGGAGTTCATTACTGACCTCAAAAATCCGAGGTGGTTGTATTTTCGGCGAGTATGTAATATAAAAATTAACTACATTAGCGAATTTAGTTTCCAAATCTGATACCCATTTGTTTTTTAAGAAATCAATACTACAAAACCTACACTTTGAGTTCATGAATAAAGTTTATATTTGTTTATGTTACATATTAAATGGTAACAAAAACGGAAACAAACAATGGAATAAAAATAGCAATACATACACAACACTCGATATACACAAAGCAACGTACAGTCAGAAAAGGAATTAAGTAACCAGGGTCCTTAGACAAAGTAACATCGCTTCGTAGCGAAACGATATCTAAATTCGTCATCGTCTCTGAGATAACGATAAACATTTCAGTCAATGTAACAATATGATCGCGATCGTTGTGCCGATTTGGTTATGCACTAAAAAACAAAAATATTGGTTATGGTATCGAAAATTTAGCTGTCAGTGTCAGTCAAATAAAAGTACTCTGTGGTGTCAGTCAAGAAATTCAAATCGGATCAAACCCGCGAGTTATTGCTGTTTTCAAATTTTATTTACTAAAAAGAATAGGTAAGTGAGTTGTTGACGATCGCGTACTAAAATCGTTTTACTTAAGTAAAATCATACATTTAAAGAGTAGCTAAAGTATTTTAGGTTATATTAAAAACATTACTTTGTCTAAGCCCCCTGACTCGTTACATACTGACAGTACATACAGCAATGGAAACCAAATGAAAACAAATATTTACATGTAAGTAATCTACGAATGACGAGTTTTTGTCACAAAGAAACTAACCTTCACAAATAACAAAAGATAAATCAATCTCAATATAAAACTCTCCGACAAGCTCATCAACTTTCAATAATAACTTTTTAACAAGAAAATTGCCAGCCTTCATAATTGATCTCGATAGTGGAGAGTTCCACGTTTATCCAGAACCCAATTATAACGGATTGACAGCATTATGTTTTATTGATCCCAGCTAAATGTTTTAACAGTGGCGCTTAAAACTGTTGACATAATTTTGTTAGTGTTTTACATTGTAAAATAATTTGTATGTGATTATTGATTGATAACACACGTTATTTAATTAACTAAGCCATCATTCGGTTAATTTTTTCCAAACTATGTTGGGATAGACTTCCAGTATAACTGGTAAAAACAGCATATTCTGCATTTTAGATGGACAGATAGATAGAATTTTCTTTATTATGTACACCATGCAAATTACAAGAATAACAGTATACAACTTATAAATGGGGTGACACAATGAGCGGTCTTATCGCTAAAAGCGATCTTTTTAAGACAACCTTCGGACAAATTTAAAGGATTTTAGTTAGTACTCAGTGATACGAATATCCTGTAATGAATGCCAAGATCTACAAATGACAGTCGAGGCACGAACGAAACCCGGTGTATTATGGGTAGTCACACATCCACGGACCAACCTAGGTCCACACGGCTTATCCTAAAGATCGAACTTTGATTATTTAGCCAGGAGATCCTCCTATTTTATTAATTAAGTATATGCATTTATTTCAAGGAGTAACACTGTATGTTGGTACATAATTACGTATTCTCCTTCGTTACCAACTGGTTAATGCATTACCGCCGCCGGGCAAAGGCTGCTAGGTACGCACAGTATTTTACAAACACATCATTTCAAATTTAATTAGGTCCCTACGTATAAGATACGGTAAATAGTCGTAAAACCAGCTATAGCTAAGGGCAAAATTAGGTAACTTCACAAAAAAAAACATTTTTACTTACGGATTCTTATATTATCTACCTTTACCGCGTTTTAAATGCGAGTAGAAAATTTGATTACATAAAATTAGGGTGCGTCTTAGAGGGTCTAATTCCAGCGTTGTCGCCTTTACAACAGCCTCGCAAAAATATCTAATATAATTCACGCCCCCTGGGAGAACAATACGGATAATGAAATATCAACAACGGTTCACTACATCTGCTATTTTTTATGATGGTAATCTTACCTCTTGGGAATGGAAATAATAAGGAATGAATATTGTATTACAAGGCCATCGTTCAATCATGTATCGATACACGCGTTCTGGGCACACACACAAAACCTCGAATTATTCAATTATGAATAGACCAATCAACAGTATGAATAAACGAGTATATAATAATTTCAACACTGTTGGCGAGACTAGTTTACTACAAAACCCAGTTCGAGTTTCAGCGCACGCACGCACCGCGTAGTTATTTTTCATGAACTTTATAAGCCGCTAATCCGCACATATCACGTAACTGAAGCACTGTTCCCATGTTTATTGTCAAACAGGATTAAAGGATAACGCACATTAGGCCTTTCTAGAACATTAACTCCACCACCGCTGTAAATAAACGACACACGTTACACTCTAATGTTTCATTGTCGTCGCCCGCCGTCCCTTTTTGAATAAATGTGTTCGTCCCGTACGTTCGAGTCAATATGTTTGTGTCCCTTATCAGCTGTTGAGCTGTGTGCATTCTGGTCATGGTTTGATATAAAGGTGCCAGTGCATTTCATTGAAGAATACCTTATGTTGATTCGTATGTACAAACGACGGCAGGTCAACCTATTCTAAACTATTATAACGTGATCTCTCTACTACGGATCGCACATAGTTGTAAAGAGATCAGGTTAAAATGGTTTTGTGTAGGTTGATGTACTAAAGTATGTAGAATTATGCCAGGGAACTCCTAACCTATCAGAACATTCCAACGTCTCCCTCTAAATAAGGTGCAAGAAAATTTGGTGCGTATACTGGTTAAGTAAATGGATACAATTTACTTGAAATTAACCATTATGGTGTTCTGACGCTGGTAATGAAAGATACTTATTACGTAAGTAATGTGCAAATGCAAATACAATGTGTGGCATCCATATACTTTCTATTGTGTGCGCGCTATACTTACAAAATGCAAAAGGCGAATTTTGGCTTATATAAACACTTGGCACTTTGTTTACATTACATAATGGATTTAATTAAAACGGGATGTGTCTGCTCATTCTGGATTTTCGTAATTACAACGCAAAGTGTAGAAATATTATGATATAATATTCGTAAGCGTTATCGCCTCCACTGTGGAGTTTTATTAAAATCATAAATCCCGTGTCAAATGCACCCGCTCAGTGCCAAGACTGAATAACAGATGTACTATTGTACTTTATGTAAATCAGCTTCATTTCAAAAACGTACCTAATGTAAATAAGGTTCCCAAATGTTGTTGTAACCTTTTTAGTGGGGTTCAGCATTTTTTCTGTTTAAAATGAACTCTAAATTTTAACAAAACTAGAGTCCTGGGAATTTAAACTTGTTGAAATATGGATATTTTAACTTACAATAATGGTGTCATCGTAACTTACACTTAATTTACCCTTGACAACTACATTATGTATTTATACACGGTTTGTAACTTACTACAAAAGCGTGTCATGATAGTTATTATAATAATTAAGTGCTTAAGAAGATATTTTACTTTTGCGGCGTTCATATTCTAATTATGTTTAGCAACTTTGCTGCTTTAAACTCGGCCTCGAGTTAGGGTCTATAAAAGTACATCAAAGTTAACTTATTAGAGAATAAGTTAATAAGGGAATAACTTGGATGGTAACGACTGAGTTTCGTTGTTCTGTTAACTTAAGACTTCATTAAAAATTATCGAGGCGTGCTCAAAAATTTAAGTACAGGATGAAACGCGAGCTTAAGAAAGAAAGTAAGGATAACTCTGTCGGTAATAAACTCGGAGCTTTACGAAATAAATAATGATTACAGTACATTAACAGTACCTACCTACTTATCAACCTAACCATGTATCTTCGATAATCCTTTCAAAAGCTCGATCTAAGCGCGATAATGCCGTCATCGCGCGTAGCTACGCGATCACAGTAAAATGTTATCAGCAGTAACACAGGTGAACGAGTTTGCAAATCTTCTATAGAATATCTTATTATTTGTCATTGAAAACAGCTTCCCTTGCGATTACTACAAAACCACTCAATTGCCTAAACATATACATTATCAATTAATTCCTGTGACCCAAGGGCTGGATTTTACCTTGGGCAAAGGCTAAGTGTCGCCATACAGCCTGGCAACGTGGCCAGTCTCTTGGGCACATTACCAGCTGACAGCGTTGAGAATGAGTTTTTGATGCCCTATTACTTAAATCGTTATATAATAGAAATGGTTCTTAAGACTTTTTCAATTTAAAGAAAACGTTCATTTTTAATGCTAGCTGAAACAAACTGTAGATAAATTATTTGGATTGTTTAGAAAACTGACAGACAAAAAATCTTGATGTGTGTTTGGGACTAGTGATTCATGTGAATCATGTTCAGTCATGACTGAGCAAACGAATCACACTAATATTATAGAGGCGAAAGTTTTTGAATGTGTATATGATTGGTACTCCTTCAAGCTTCACAGCCTGGCGCATAGGCGTAACGTTGCCAGCTTGTCGGTTTTCTACAGATTGTACTTCGGAGAGTGTGCGCTGGAGCTCCATGACCTGATCCCACCATCTCCGTTTTACTACCGGGCTACCAGACGAACGGCAGGGTACCACCCGCACTTGGTCGATATACCGTCTTGTCGTACTAAGCGCTTTTCCTCAACTTTTATTGTGCGCACGGCCAAGGTGTGGAACTCTCTGCCAGCTTCTGTGTTCCCTACCACATACGACCCGTCTGCCTTCAAAACAAGAGTTAATAGGCATCTTCTGGGCTCGCTCGCTCCATCGTAGACCTCATCTGTCGCTTACCATCAGGCGAGATCGAGGTCAAGAGTGAGTTCATTATAAATAAAAATAAAAAAAAAAAATAAAAAAAAAAAACGACTTTTTGCGGATGGGAAATCATCAAATATGCGGAGGGGAGTGTCAGACTTGTGTTGACTGAAACCCACCCATGTTTCTTCTTTTGCCCCTTTATGTTCCGGGGCCGCGGTATCTCTTTCGAACAACTCGCAACCACGGCAGGCGGTGGCCCTGGCAGCCTCCTCTGTTTTGCTGACATCTCTTTAACGCTGTTATCACACTTACATGTCTGGGATTGGATGAAATTTGGTATGTAGATAGTTTATACCTAGGATTAACACATAGGCTTTTATTCCGGTCTACCCGCGGAGCGCAGTTAGTAGGTATATTAAATTAATTAGGTCACATCTTATAAGAAACCCTTCCTCAACACTATCGACATAAGTATAGCACAAGCATTACCCTGAATGGCAGAACACGTTTCCGAAGAAACCCGTTGGGTCCCTCTGTAACGGATTATGACAGGATCCGTCCGAGTCCGGGGCCCGGAGCCTAAACCCGGCCCCCAATTGTACACGCTCCAACAAACTTGTGCGCATTTTAGTTAAACACCGCCCAACTCACATGTGATAAAAACCCACTTACTCATCAAAATGAACAGGTATTGTTTGATAATTTGAACAAAACATTTGAAGCTAGATCGTTTATTTTATTTGTTAAACATGAAATGAACAATTCTCTCAAATCCCTTTTCGTATTTTGTAATTGAGGGTTTCACATCTCATTTCACGATTATTTATATGTAAACGTTTCAAATTATTTTAGAATTGTTTTGTTTGTACAATATTATTTACATAATTATCTATAAGTATTTAATTACATTTTAATTAAAATTTGGTGATATACCAACAACACGATTTCATAACAAAGCCTTTTGAAGTTGGTGTACGCTTTCTAACTAGTTCCACTATACTTAAAACATGAGCCCAAATTAAACTACATTTTACACTGCTACTAATACAAAGTTACGTATTCAAACAAAAACATTAAAACACAATAAATGTTTATGAAACTTTTAACAAAACTTGAATTAAAAATAGACACAATTTAGACACACATTTGAGGTGTTCTGTAATTGTTTATATGGACTTAAAATCCTTACTAATATTATCCTACTAATATTATAAAAGCGAAAGTGGGTTTGTTTGTTTGTTACCTCTTCACGCCTAAACGGCTAAACCGATTTTGATGAATTTTGGTACAGAGATAGTTGGAGACGGACATAGGCTATTTTTTTTAAAAGAGTGAAAAATGAGGGAGAAATAGGGAAAAGACGGAAAACTTAGCATTGCTATTACAATAAAAAAGGCCCTAGGGCAAAAACTACAGGTGGCAGGTACCTGCAAATTAGGAAAGAGGAACTGTCTTATCCCGAATTTAACGCGGGCGAAGCCGCGGGCGAATGCTAGTCCATAATATAAACTTAACGGCCGTTCGTGCATTCATGTGGGATAAGCAAGTACTACGTCACGGTCTTTAAAAACTATGATAAGTACTCACATCGAATCGATTTTCACGAAGAAGTTCCACATTCGATAATGCAACATGAAATACATTGCGCTAGTATGTGAAGCCTCACGTTTAGGCGAACGCGAGTTCAATTTGCTTTATTTGCTAATTAGTAAAGTTTCCCCTTTGACGCAGGCGACGACGCTACGTTAGTACTCGTTCGCTACGTGAGCGAGTGTGGCACGAGCTTTTCATAATAATTATCATCGTTAGTGAACTATACGAGACTTCCGAAGCATCCGCACTCAGCCGAATATGTCACTGTCCTGTCACGTGTGGAAAACTCTTAACGTACGATTTGCAATCATTTTAACATTAAACCCACGCAGCATCTGACAGACAGATAGAGTTCACGAGTATAATGAAGTGAAGGTAATGAAAATCCTTACTAATATTATAAAAGCGAAAGTGAGTTTGTTTGTTTGTTACGTCTTCACGTCTAAATGGCTAAACCGATTTTGATGAATTTTGGTACAGAGATAGTTGGGACTACAGATATCTATATCTGTGGTTGGGACCCTGTAGACGGACAAAGGCTAATGTTTTTTTATAAAGTGGGAATTGATGGAGAAAGAGGGAAGAAAAGGGAAATCTTAGTTTTGCTATTACATTAAATAAGGCGCAAGGGCAAAAACTACAGATAGCAGGTACCTGCAAATCAGGAAAGGAGAACTGTGTTACCCCGAATTTAACGCGAGCAAAAGCTAGTACAGTATATAGCAATGAGTTATAGAAACTTGCACAATAACAGATTGGAATTAAGAATCATTTTCTTTGTCCATCGTGCCTACGTTATTTATCCATGATAAGCTGAGTGATTGGTTTTCCAATGAATGGGCTGTACTGTTCTATCTTTAAACTTCAGGAAAACCATAAGAATTCTCCGTAATTTCATCGCATAGCGGCTTCTAATAATCTACAAAATCAATATAATCCCTTGTTCGCCACTTACTCGTACCACACCCATGGGACATGGTAGCTTAATCTCAGCCGGCGACCACACGGCTTGCGAAAAGGTTTTATTATTATTTACTTACCACACCATAAATAAATTCATACTGTGAATTTATTACCGTTACACGCTTTTTTCCTTATTTATAGGGAAAGTGGAAGTCAAAGCGGTTCGCTTTGAAGCTACGTCTACCATTAACATATTGCTCCATTACTTACTAGTCTCATAGCAACGCGATTCCGAAGTTTACTCGTATGATTCATTTGCGAAATTATTCACGACATCTTATTACTTTTTAGTATTATCAAAACCAATTAATACAAAGTAGACACTCAAACCTTACATCGCGATAAAAATCTGAAATAGAATAACTTTAAGTCGTTTAGAACTTAATTTGAACTTCTCGGGAGACTGAAGACAATTCTGAAGCTATCTGTGTAATAATTTCGTTGATTTCAATGTTTCGTTTGTTATAATATCTGTCGCTGACAAAGATAACGTCAAAGTTTAGCCGGATTATCCTGTCGGCCGTGGGTTGGGAGGGCTCCTTTATGTCCTCACCGCCGCCGGTCGCAGACGGGGAGAGCACCGATAATTTCAATTATCGGCACTCATCGTAGGGAAACGTAATTAGTGATTTATTCACGTGTATTTTAAACCTGACACTCATTTCGTTTCAACGAATTGCAAGGTGCGAGCTTTTGTTGTGACTTCCGCCATTTGGTTCCAATTAATTTCAAGAACTACGGTTGTGTTTATTAAAAGACAATGATTTAACAAGCTTTTGCGATTGTAATTGCAAAACAATAAAGATAAATACTCTGTTAGTTTATAATCAGCAAACATTTATGTTTGCTTTGAATTCTGGTAAATATACAGTAAGTTTGTATGAATTCAATAGCGTAGCAAAAAAAGTTACAACAAAACTAATATTAAACAAGAAACAAGTATTGAAATTGCTTGTTTTGGTGAACATACAAAGGTAAATTAAATTGCTTTTATGAGCAGCATACTTAATTAAAACAGTTTTAGCATCTCTATGAAAATGAAACACACTTGTAGTTTCATTACCATTTATTGTTTTACCGCGTCATGAACAGAATAATTTCTAAAAGTAAACAAAATATTTGACTTTTGAAATGCATTTAACCTGAAATTGTTTAAAATCACAACATTTGTGATGCCCCAAGGGAATTAGGAAGAGGCACACATAACTGAAAAAATAAGTGTGTAGGTTCTATAACACCCTCATTTCTTAAGTTATAATTAAGTTCTATTTAAAAGGGGGAAACCTGCCACCATCAACTGGGCCCCTTTAATTCAAGATATTTTTAATAGAAACCCAACAATACTTAACTCAACCTCGGAATCAAAGCCAAGACCTCATGCTCAAAAGTTATCCTCCGGTCTCTGGACCAACGATGCGTTCATGTGTCGGTAAACTTATAAAAAGGAAGGATCATTCCTCGCGAGAAGGCAATTTAATCTCTGATAAAGGCAAATGTAATAAGTTTGTAAATATGAAGGAAGAATAGAAAGTAAATTAGTTTCTGGAAAAAGAAATTCAATTGTCGTAAAGGATTGCTACGCTTCATCTGATGAACAAGTTATTTTCTTAGAGTTTTTGCTCCACTTGATATATTTCAATCATTTTGCGTTGTTTTATTAGTCATCTTAACATCAAGCGAATGGACTGGTCACATACAAATGTCTAGAATTTTTAACTCTCTTATATGTAAAACATAGTTTCTTTTAACGTCTTGTTGTTATGATATAACAGAATCATTACTAACTTTGCCGTTTGTTCATACAAATCCTATCCAGTCTCAGGTGTAAGGCCTCTATTGAGTCTGAGGATGATCTGCTAATATGTTGACGAAGAACTAAATAAAAAAACGCGGAATAGCTACCTGAAGCCAATTCTAATTTAAAAATCGTATCGGATTTTTAAGCCATGTACAGACGACGGCGCATAAACCTACACAAAAACATTTAAACCTGATCTCTCTACTACGGTTTGCGATTCATAATAGAGAGATCGGGTTATAATAGTTTAGAATAGGTTGACCTGCCGTCGTCTGTACCTATAGTTTTACGCATTTTCAAAATCGTCGAATTTACCTTACGTTTACGCCCGTATTTGTCCTAGAGCCCCATGGTTGTCTCCTAGCTTTATTTTTAAACTAGCTTTCGCCCGCGGCTTCGCTCGCGTTAAATTCGGTATAACACACCAAGCAGACCTGCAGTTTTTGCTCTTGCGCCTGATTGATTTGTAATAGCAACGCTAAGTTTTCCCTTTGCTTACCTCGTTCTCCCTCATATCCCACTTTTTTTAAATAAAAATTAGCCCATGTCCGTCTCCTGGTTCCCAACTATCTCTGTACCAAAATTCATCAAAATCGGTTTAGCCATTAAAGCGTGAAGAGGTAACAAACAAACAAATAAACAAACAAACAAACTCACTTTCGCTTTTATAATATTAGTAAGGATTAACAAGTCAGCCTACGCACACAAACGTTGACATTTATAAAGTTTTGCATTCAATTTTTTATTTGTAGTTTGTGCTAAAGCTGAACAAAAGTAATTTAAAACTGTGTATTAAACATAGATATTACTTTACTGAATGATACCGAAGCCCGGATTCTGAATGGGGGAAAAGGCCTCATCATGGCAGGGTATCATTATTGTGTCCGGAAACCAGTCCGCTTCTGCTGATCCTCCGGTGAATCGGTATCCGCGCTTTGTTCTCGGCCCGCACACAATGCCAACATAAGCTGGCTTTTCCACAGTTACGTTTAAAAGGGCGAATCGTCTGTAGCAAGGCAGAAACTGAAAACAGAAAACCC
This sequence comes from Ochropleura plecta, assembly GCA_905475445.1. Lineage (NCBI taxonomy): Eukaryota > Metazoa > Arthropoda > Insecta > Lepidoptera > Noctuidae > Ochropleura > Ochropleura plecta. The sequence continues at coordinate 8,735,658 of FR997731.1, read as the reverse complement.
AAATAAGTACATGAAATAAACTCCACACATAAAGCACGTACAACAAACCCATAATGTAAACAAACTCATAACATGATCACGCATATTTACTGGATTCCCTTCAATTCTTACTTCCTTAAATTGTTTAACAGAATTTACATTTTCAATAAGCAAGTTCCCTCCAATTAGTTAACAATGCTGTTCCGAAATATTTGTCGAGTAGCCACCAACGAGGCTGGATGGAGTTACGAGTAGAGTTTGCTTGCTGGCTCATATAATGTGGGATGTGAGATTATGACCCAACTAATTTCAAGTTTCTAAACTTCATTATCCGCGCCGTTGGAGATCCAAGGTGATGACAAAATTATTATAAAGGCTTGCACGTCGTCCTGTGTAAAGTCTTGCGTTTAATACTCCCGCTAATTCCTTGGCTCCTGGTATGTCTTCTTTTATGTTGAAACTTCCTAAAACTTATTTAAAATACCTGCTTATCTACATGAGGGATACCTTTCTAGCGCAATCGTAAATCGGCGGCTTTTATTTAAAAAAAAACAGACACACACATATTCCATTTTTATCATTGCTGTATGTGTTTTATGGATGTCGCGCATTCTAGTTGAAAACGATTTATATCATCTTGACTCAACATCGGTCACCTTGGATTCTATTGGTTCAGCTTCTTTTTTCCACAGAGTTTTAGAAAAATAGATTGTAAAATGGTCTCGCAAAGTTTCACGACCTTGCCAATACAATCTAGATCTAAAACAAGTTCGATTAAATTGGTTTAACTTGAGCCGTTTGAATGCTAAACTCGTTTCGAGTTGAATGTTGTTCAACGTTGAAGCTTTGTGTGTATTTAGTTTATAAGATCGTCCGGCGAAAGCGACGTACGGTAGTAATTAACCGTTGTAGTGTTCAATTAGAGAAGACCCATTTAGCTTACGTCAAGACTGTCTAAGTAAACGTACTTAAACCTGTGTTGAAGTTGAACTACCCACCGTAAACAACGCAAAGCTTTTTTATTGGCGCCATGTTTCTGCATCCTTCGAACTGTGCGCATAGTTTACAAAGCCTTTTGCATACAGTAATAATTAAAAATTAATAACCTAGAGGAGAATTTAATTAACTTGTGCAAATATTTGAATCTAACAGTATAAAACCGCCAATCTTGCGGGCGAATTATGGCATTGTCCCCCAGGAACGCTTATTTTGCTGGTTAAGGGGAACGTTTATGTTCCACAGAGGATATTAATGAGGTTTTGTGTCTAAAATAAATTAATTATCAATCCACCTTAAGGAAGGAATTTTAATGTGATATTTAAATAAAAGTTTTAAACTAGAAAACTTCCTCACATTCTTATTTTCTTTACCGTTTTACACGACAACACCGGCATCGATTGCCTAGCCGTAATATTGTAAAGCCCGACATGTATTGCCATCGTAGTCTTATAATAGTGGCAATACGAAGCATAATAAATATAGGTACGTAGCTTTTATAGGGTGGTACGTTCCCAGTCGGCATCGTGTGTGCGATTTCATTTCGTTTTATTTGAACTGTTACTCGCTAGACTGTAACGCAGGGGATTCAGCATTTCTCTTTTATAACGTTTTTAAAATTATCATTAGCGAAATGTTTCGTGTTTGTGAGTTTAGCCACTTGAGTTAAACTGGAAATTAGAACAAGACGAGGGTGGCTGGCATGCTGGCAGGTGATTTAAGTTGTCACAATAAAACCGACACTAATGGTAATTGTGTTGCGGAGTGATGTCGTTACAGCCGCAACACTTTGTTCAACTGTATCACTTAGACATGTTTACGAGATGCTTCTAATTTGAAATTGGAACGAACCTGCTTTAAGATCAGCTGCCTTTTAAAACGCTTTGGAAAGTACAATAAGGTTCGTTTGTGCATTAAGTACTTACCTAGACATCAGCGGTTCTCACTTTAATTATGCGTACCGTGGCGTTGATATCACAAGTGTAGTACAAAAAATAAATTATGCATGAAACCATCGTTACCTATAAATGTAAGCGAAAATGGTTTTTCCACCTGTGTAATAGGAGTTACTCTTCTTTGTTTTGTAATAAAATGCGTCATCGCCCGGCACACTAACGAAACAAAGTGTCGACCTAACAAGAGTCATAACATAAGAATAAAATAACAACCCGATATCGTGTGCTCGTTATCTCTGCGTTTGGTTCACCCACACTACGTCGCATCATCGTATGCCGCCCGATATACGATGCCAAGCTTGTTTACCTCAGATGGCGATACTTTACGACAATAACAACGAAATATATCGCACGAATAACCCAACTTTATGATAGATGCCGTCAAACGCCTATTGTTTGACTACCGTGCCTCTAAACCAAGTTATCAGATTACATTTTTGGACTTTACGGGTACGATTAATAAAATAAGTTCCCAATACAAGCGAGAGTATCGATTGTTGATCGGCTAAAAGTGTAAACATGTGGGTGTTCCCTTCTGTAACACTATATACATAAACAGGAGTATGTTTGTCAGAGAAGAGCGCCCAATTTTATCCATAACAACGGCCTGCGTCGTTTTCCGGCCTCTTTTCTTTAGATTTGATTTTGTTATCAGATAGATCAACATAATCTTTTTATGCTACTAATGTTACAAAAGTCATGTTTTTTTTTTATCAACTGGTTCTATATGAAATAAACTGATTGCTCCGCGTTCAAATAGAAGCACTCAACGTGCGAATCTCTCATATTCGTGCGTATTTGAAGGATGAGTTGTTTTCAATTCACATTTAATTACGGAGCGCAAAGTTACCATCAACATTCGCTCGTACGCTCCCAACCTACTCAGGCCACCACCGAGTGTTTTACGAAGAAAGCTTTCTTGAGTGAATCATTTATGTTCTTAGCTAATGTACTGAACATATGATTGAATAAAACAACATTCTCTCACGTCACGGATCACGCAAATTTAAATAATGTGGCTAATTTTATTCCGAAAATACAGAATTTAAACTTTTTTTAAGCAAACTTGACTAATCAAGTCTAATTTAAAAGGATCAAAATGAATGGTTCAATTAGATTTTTCTATGTACAAAAGATATAATAATGAAGCTTTGTTTTTAAATACTTAGAAATTAAGTACTGAGTAGAATACCCATATAAACTCCAGAGAATAGAATTTCCAGAAATAATAAGGTTTCTCTCTATACAGACAGCGCCAAAATGTGTGTGTAGAGCAATACTTTATTAAATGTTACTTACTATGCTAGAGTTGAGCTCTCCGAGGAAAACAAACTTGTTTGAATGAATTATCCATAAACTAAAGCTCATTTGATTTTGAGTCATATTTTTATAAGCTCCATAAATTTAAGTTGCCATTACAATTAACATTAATCAGCGAAGGAATCGTTTTAATTTGATGCCTTCATTGTCCTTTATGTTTGTTCGCGGAACTCATCAAAATGAAACAGCTTTTGTTTTACATCTTTTGATTTTTTCAAACTTTTTATATTCTCTCCCTCAGAAGCGAGGATAAACTGTATTTCCAAGAAAATTGAATAGACATACCTAATTACTTAACTGAACTAAATGGAGTCCGTTTAAACTAACTGATAACGTTTCTTTTAACAGACATTCTTGTTAAGATTATAAATTTTCGCTATTATTTAAAAATGACGCTATAGTGGTCATTTAAAAAGATGAAGCAATGAGTTTCTTGAATCTTGAAACAAACGCGGAATTAAATTTGAGAAAATGCAGAAGAATCTTAGTTAAGAGCGGGAAGCTAATAAGGCAAAAAGAAAAAGTTGCAGATGAAGTTTTTCGTAGCTGAGGATACTTTCCTTATGAAAACATTGAGAGAGTTGGCTCAGATTGCGCTGGTTTATTTAAGCCACGACTATGGTAATGAATTTACTCTTTAACCGCAATAAATTATTCACTTACACTATACTATTCTCATCGCTTCAGGACATAAAACATACACGATAATAAACTGCAGCCTTTAGGTACCAGGCATGTTGTAATGCTTCTTTTTTTATAAAAATGGTCAAATTTGAATTTTAAAGAAATGTATTGTTCTGAAAAACCTGAATAAAATGGAACATTGCCAAACGGTTGGTTGACTCTTCACATAACCAGAGGGCTGGCTTTTTTTTGCCCAAAAAATCAGCATTGCCATCCAACGTGACAATGCTGCCAGCCTTCTGGGCACTTTTGTGCCGGATGGTAAATGAATTTTTGATGTCCTATAATTCTTTTCTCTTTTTAGGGATTTATATTTTCATTTTATTATTTGCAGTTAGTAGAACCATTGATGAAAGTATTAAATAAAAATAAATTAAATTATACACACTTAATAACAGCATCAATAAAAATGTTACGTTCATTTGAACTAAAAAAAAAAGTTGTTAGTTGATCAAAAACTACGAAAATAGGACAAAATAAACTTTTTCAAAGCTTACAGTGGAAAATATACAAAAGGTATGTTAGCTTGATACAGTAACGAATCAAAACACCTGTTTGCATAAAAACATAAACACAAACAAAGCGGACTTCAAAGTGCAAAAAAAACACGGCCACGTTGCCTATATGCATAGGCGTTTAATTATTGCATGTTTTACAGTACTTTAAATAGACACAAAGAAAAAAAACCAAGTGCGAGTCGGAGTCATGCACCGCGGGTCCGGTACAAACTAGTGACATAAATGACCATATCTTTAGACTGCGTAAACTTAGAAGGTTGATTTTTTCACAGCTCCTAGGGACCAATAACATGAGTGTATGGTTTAAATTAAAACTCGATGCCTCCACGCGCTCCTGAGATAAAGGGTCTTGACAGACAGACAGACAGATGGATCTTTTGGACAGAGTGATCCTTTAAAATATTGTTTTTTTTTCCTTTTGAGGTACAGAACCCTAAAAATAAAAACTAAAGGAATATTAAGCATTTAGAGGTATCCAATTCTCTATGGTTCCAGAAAAGACCAACGCATATACTTTGAGCCATCTAATATTCAAGACCTAAGAGTAGTATCCAAGGAACAGCGTCGTAACTACGTTTTTCCAATTGTACAGGCGAGATTTGTTAGCAAAGACCTTACTCTACGAAGAAATTCCTATTTCCTACATACATAATATGCAAAGAGGAAAAGATTCGACGGAAATTAGGTAACGAAGATCAGAAGGTATTTTCTTTCTAAGTATTTTCTTTCTAAGTATTTTCATCTAAGCGCGGTGCATTACCTACGGAAGCCCTTGAATACTTTCTTATCTCGCCTTACATAGTATTAAACGGTTATCTATCTGTTAATGAGTACCAAAGTTATTTTGTTGTATGGATTTTGTTATACCTAGTGCCATAAGCAATAAGCAAGTACAATGATAGCAAAATACCGTAGCTACTTAATTGAAGTGGTTCACACAACTTTATATTTAAGATGGATAAATACGTGTAAAATAAAGTAGTTCAATATCAAAACGACATGTCATAGAAAAAGAGGTTGAAAAACCTGATAGCTACGTATTATCTAGTTTTTATTATTTTTCTCCGAGCTCTTTGAGTTATAAGTCGAGCACACATTTACTGACAAATGCATTGACAAGACAGGTCCACTCAAATCTAAGTAATTCTTTGTTCAAAATACTATCTCAGACACTAATCTGCCGTCGGTCGTGAGAGACGCTCTGGGCGTCGGGCGACGCGAGACGACCCCCGGCCACCGTAGATGCGGATCTGTGGACGGTAAGCAATGTCCGTCTGTCCAGTGATGACAGGCCGTGTCGACGGCGCATTATTGTTCCACGCGCGCCTCAAAGAGATGTCAACAAAGCAGAGAGGCTTGCCAGGGCCACCGCCTGCCGGGGGATTGCGGCTTATTTGAAAGAGATACCGCGGCCCCGGAACATAGAGGGAAAAACAGAACATAGGAACATGAGTGGGTTTTATTCAGTACAAGTCTGGCACTCCCCCCCCCCCCCGCTCCTTGATGATATCCCATCCGCGAAAAAAGAAAAACACTAATCTGCTATCCGCACGCTTTTTTTACACCACTGGTCCTCTGGATGGCCTTCATAGATTTTCAGGGAAAAAGCAGAAGCCTCCCAAAACTAAAGCACAAACAGACCTGTATGTGCGTCTGGCTGTAATCCCGTGCACTGCAGAGATGCGTACACTAAAAGCCCTCGACGTTCGGATGCGGCTTGAATTTGATCAGTTTAACACGAAAAAAGTCGCTTCACCGCTGCAGTACCGATGCCTTTAAGGCTATATTTTTGTGTACACACAAAAGTGAGTAAATCTTTTATCTATTGTCTACAAATACAGGACGAGTTACTAAAAGAAAACGAAAATCGTAAGAGGACGTCACATCTTTGTGAATGTTATTGAGGATTATTTCTTAGAGAATGAGGCACCTCTAAAAGGAAAAAAAAAATATTTATTTGTCATAAATTACGACGAGCACACAAAATAAAATTAAAAAACATGCAAAGCTTCTCAATCCTCATTTTACTGCCCTTGTCCCATTCTTTTTGGGGTCGGCGCAACACGTTTTCTTCTTCCATTCTCCCCTATCACACGGCATCATTTACTCCTTTCGCCTTCATATCATTCCTTACACAATCCATCTATCTTTTCTTTGGCCTTCCTCTTGCTCTCCGTCCATCAACATACAAAGCTTCACAAACAAATACATATGATATACGACAAAATAAAAATAGCTTGCATGTCGTGACTGCGACAGCTCACCACTCAGCATGATGCTGTGCTATGGGAGCCCACTGCACAGTGCTTACCCAAGTATGTTTTTAAGTCCCATGTGATAGAGATCCCTTTTGTCACCAACCGGGCGCACATGACGCCGTAGCTGCTACTGACAAAATTCCTAATGGAACCTACATAAGACTTTGCCCGGCTAGGGATCGAACCCAGGAGCTCTAGCTCAGAAATCACGCTTGCGACAACAATTTATCAATCAGTTTAATGAAGGTTATACTTGCAACAAAATTATTCATTCACCGAATTAAAACAATCTCATTATCCACTCGATGTCAGCAAAAACCTTATTTTGACAAGCTACGTAAGTACGTACTGGCTCACTGTCTCTTTTACACCTTGTGCGTGACTGATTATACTTACACAATTATTAGAAATTAGATTTATATACTACATACGACACGGTTGGCGCAGTGGCTGAGCGATCGACTGCTGCGCTGCGTGTCGCGAGTTCGATCCCCGCACGAAACAAGTATTTGTATGACCTACAGATGGCTGTTCCGGGTCTGGCTGATTGTGTGTGTGAGTTTAAATGTTTGAAGAATTCCTAGTGTGGGGCAACGTTTTTTTTATTTTAAGTAGATCAAACGGAGCTATGAAGATTTCCTGTGTCGCATAATAATGATAATTGGGTCATATCATAACAAAAACGTTACTTAGTTCACAATAGCCCGTTTTTTGTAACAAAAAAAAATAGATCTTTCTGATTATCCTGCGCCATATGCATAAGAAAATTACGGGCAACGCCTAATTTAACTAAAAGCAAATATTTTACAAAAAGTAGTTAACGTTATTTTATTTCGGCTAATTACGAAAACAAAGTTTTTAGGAGTAACAGATTGTTCGCGCGACTGTCCGCTTTGGTCATATTTTTCTAGTCCGTTGCACAGCAGATGTGGCTGAAGTTTCGGAAAATATTATATACTAACGAGGAGCAATTGTTGGCACTGATTCTCGGATGACATAGCTTGGAGGTTCGTGCCTTCAAATGTTCCTCTGAAAAAAAGGAAATACTGGTCAACCATTAGAAGAAGCTAATATACCTCAGGCATAAACTGGTGTTCTTTGGTGATCTTAAACTAGTTGTCTTGACAAAAGACTTTTTATCATAAAATATCATCATATAACTTCCCCCGCTCTGGGCAGACCGGGGGGCAGTGTCAGACCTTTGCTGACGTCACTTTCAAGGCGGCGTTTAGACGGACGGACGGTGAGCTACCCATTGCTGACCCGCATCTTGGATGGCCGGGAGTTGTCTCGCGGCGCCCGACGCCCGTAGCGTCTCCCGCGGCGGGACATTAGTGTCTAAGATGGTATTTTGAAGAAATAATCACTTAGATTTGAGTGGACCTGTCCAGTCAGTGCATCTTGTCAGTGAATGTGTGCTCGACTCATAACGTCTCGCGGCGCCCGACGCTCTGGGTGTGTCCCGCTTCGGCTGGATTGGTTTGAGGTTTCCTCCCTCAAACGTCCGGCCACCTTGTTCGCTAGCATAACTGCTTTACAGGATTTTCGAACAAACTTGTCACATTTTAGGGATATATATTTATACAAGTATTTATTTATACGTGTAAGTTTATAATAGGTTAAGACACAAACACCTATTTTTTTCGTACTCACTCACATACTATCGTCCACATTTCGTTTTCATATCTCCTTTCGCAGTATATACAGGCATAAGCAGTACCTTTGTACTCTTGATATGTTATTTTTAACTGTCTTGTCTAGTGTGTGTTTACATGCATATTTAGCCATATGGCTATTTATATATTAAAAATTTTATGTACACAAATAGCCATATGGCTATTTATTTATTTGGAGCTGTGAAAATAAAGAAAGCTACATAATATGAAGAAAAACTGACAACAAATTATAGTTTTTTTAAGTTAATGTTACGGCAACTCCGGAACCCAACATAAAAGCGCAGCCTAGTTTGGGGACCACTGATATCTAATTCTATCAACATAAAACTTGTTCCTATTATACATAAGTAGGTATGCTAGATTAAAAAAAAATTGTAACTAAAGTTTAATTTTATTATTGTTCTACAATGTTAAGTAATCTCAACTAAAGATGAACGACATATATATATATAATCTGTCAACGAACACGAATCATGATACGGGAATTGGCCGAAGTGGAACCAAGTTTATACTCAATAAAATAGGGAAACTATATTTTGGAGATTGGATTCCCTCAGCTATATCATGTTCCTTTGCTTTTCCAACTGCGTCCGATGACTCACCATCCATGCGATATCTACCCACCAGTGGACCATGAGCTCCTACGTCGCCTCAATATTCATTTAATTCTAACAAGTTTTTAAAGAAGGAGGGTTCTTTTTAGATCGGTTTTATTTCGTAAGCTCCATAAATCAAGTGATGGGTGGACAGCTGCGATACTTATCGGCGAAAATAGTTGTAAAAGCACAGTATGCTTGTACGTTCTTGCTTATTTGGTGTGTACAGTACGTTCACCGAACTCATTTATTCACACATAAAACAAAATCAAATGCTTTCACAACAACAAAAAGGAACAAACAAACTTTTAAGGAGGTATCAGGAGGTATCCCTCTTCTGAAAACAATTGAAGTCATTAGGCGCAAAATGTTATATTATTGATTACTTTGCCTTCCCTTCGATGTAAATTGTTGAATAGAATAATTTCTCGGTTCACGTTAAATTCGAAGGTAAGTTTAAAGATGAAGGGCGTCCAGCAGTCGGGCCGCCCTCACCTGGGTTTCAATAATAACTTTTTATTGCCATGAAGACGGCACTCAAATTGCCGAAACTGGAAATGTAATGGGATTATCGCTGATCCGCAACGATGAAGGCCTCTCGTGTAGTACGTAATAAAATTTACGAAATGCGTCGGAAAAAACTCGGCGATCTTCAACTGTGAAACAGTTTAACGTCACGTTTATTTTTGTGATGTGTAATCTTTACTTTTATTCTTCACACATGACCAATAATATCAACCGCTAGTCAATAAACTTCAAACAATAATATTTTCAAAGATAAGTGTTTCTGTTATGGTTCATGCTTTTGAAATACTCTTTTCGAAGTAGATACTTTTTCATTAAACTAATATTCGATCAGAAATTGTATCTAAGAAAAAAAACATCATTTATTGGTACTGAATAATGTATGAGTTCGATGTCTTAAACACAAAATCTAAGAAACTTTGAGATAGACAAGGAATATTAAATTTGCAAATTGCGTCAGAATATTCAATTTACTTGGGAGTTTTGAAGATCATTGAAAAATATTTTGCTTACTAAAATCTGGAGCGTCATATCTGCTTAATAAACTATTAAATTTTTCATCGTGGATACTATATGCGTGTCCCGAAAGGTTATTATAATAGTTCGTAATTCCCTTTAGTAAATTCAATTCAAAAATGCGTTCCGTTTTATTGTATTTTTTTTTTTTGTAAAACTGTTGTCGTCCATAATTTACGTTTCATGATCTGTATACCTACATTGTTTATTAAAGATCCTAAATAAAAAAAACACTTAATAAGTTCCCATCACCCTAAAAACGTTAGGCCAAAGAGACAAAAAAACTGCTCAAAAAACGATTTTGCGAGCAATTAAAAACAGCATCAACTTTTATTTGCGTTTTACATCACCCAAAAAGTTTTAATATTTATTAAGTCAATCATCGCTTTGTAAAAATATTATTGTTAAAGTTTGAAACGAGACAATTAAACTTCATCTATTAAGTATTACTACCAAGTACCAAAGTAATATCCAGTCGGAGAGAAATGAGATGGAGTATAAACTGCGTAGGCAATAGCTATTCGCTTAGAAATAGCACGTTTAAGCCTAGGCTCATAGAAGATTTTATTTTAATAAAAGTTCTCTACTCACTAAAAGTAAATCACTATACTCGTTTCGTGATAAGGAACGTCAATTACTTGTAAGAACTTTCTCTGATGTATTAGGTAGATACGCAAAGAAATAATTGAGTTGAAAATGTTCGTAAAATCTTCCACATATCAAACGAGTACGTGCGTACTTTCAGCTTATTCATTTCTAGTAGCTACGTAATAATTCTTCGCCTCTTCTATATCAAAAAAATGGCAACGAAATCCCTAACTTGTTATATTGAAAAGGCACTTGATAGAGAGAATTTATCGCCTCTTTTATTGATTACTATTAGTTTCAGAGTATGCTGCATCCGGGGCTTGTTAGTGTCCGAGCTGTCGGAGTACCCCTCGGCCTCTGATACACTCCCTTACATTAATTGGCGCAAGTTTTCCGCGCGGCAGGCACTAAGTCTGCCTAACGCGACCGCGGCCAAGTTTCACTCGTTCCTCTCTAATTACTTTTATTGCCCTCTTTCTCCATTTATTCATAAGGTCGTTGTATTCCCTCATTATAATTTCGCATTGATATTAAATATTATTCCGCTCCAACGTTTGCAAAAGCCTCCATATTAATCAATTTTTGGGAATAAACCTACTTAATTTTCGCCTTTTATGCCGAACGTGAAAAGCTCAGATTTATTTAAGCGCATAAATGATTACTGTAGTGCATACAGCGTTTTATCATCGAAAAACGGATTTAATATTATTATGTTTGGGGTATATTTATAGCAGAATGTAGTAAAGTAAGCTGTTTCCAGCAATAACAATAATGATCTCAGTCGGCCATATTAGGACACAAAGGTAGCATCGAGTCGACTTATTCAAAACATGGCGACTACTCCATTCGGTGTCTATCCGCCATTTGTTGGAAGGTGACCCGGATAAAGGCGTCAAATTACCAACGTCAAATTTCAGTGTCACCTGAGCCGGGGACGGGCTCTGGCGCCATTTTTATCCTATTCTGAGTTAATATTCCGTGGACGTCCACTGGGAGCTGGCCATGTAACGGACACCCCTGAATCATGAAGCTACGAATTACTAAGTTTCTTCGCCCGACAAGATTTATTTCTTATTTGCTGAAATGATGTTTGAATTGCGTTTGTTATGAGCTTTTTCTCGGTTTAATATTATGAATGTCTTTGTGGTTCTCTTGTAAATGACGCTGAATGTAACGTACAAATATCTTTGTTTATTAAATGCTAATATACTGTGTTACACGTAATCCTTTTGTTGTTTATTATATTTTATTCGTCTCTGTACTGGGTACTAATTGGTATGAATGAATAATAATATCGTAAATCCAAAGGTAAATGGCATATTTGGTTGATGACTTGCTTTTCAGTATAATTATGACCTAATAATCAATTATTTAATAAACTTCTGAATTTGAATTACAATATTATAATCTAACTCAAATATGCCTCAGTTAATTTTCCTACATCCGTGTGAATGGTAATTTTCTTTGTTACTTTCCGTATCAATTCAAATAAGATCACTGTAATTTCATTGCTTTCTAGCTCATTCAATTTTCATGAAATAGGCTAACAGGCTATCGATCCTTCTACATATTTCGTTGTCATCCATATAAATTGACTTTTACGAAATAAAGCATGTATTTTTTCCAATATAAAATAGTAATTATTCAGCAACAATATAATATGTATAGTTAATATGAAATAGTACTTTTTTAATTAAAGAATATATTTCTAGAAAAAATAATAGGTCGAACTGAAAAAATTGCTTTCTTTGTTTAAGAAAACAATTTAATTAAAGAGCGAAAGAAATCTATAGACTTGCCAATCTACCACACACCTACTTAATTAAAATTTCATTAAAAATATGACCTAGAAAGCTTCAACTTAATAACACAAACTTATTTACAAACACAAAGAAAACCACTTACCCAAAGCAAACAAAGTAGTACAAAAGTGAATCATAGAATAATGTAAACGGAAGTTTATTCATAAAATGTATGTAAAAACGTCCAAGTTGGGGACAATCGAATTGTGATTCAATAGCGAATGAATTGAACGAAAAGCATTGTGCTTACCATGCACCGCCTGCATTCAATGGGCGCACTGCACACTGTCCAATATAGTTCATTCAATGACGTGATTTACATTTATTGCCCGACGGGAAAAGACTCACTCAATTTAAAAGTCGTAGAGGTCTCCCATTTTAAAGCTACAAAAATGTTAATCGAAAAGGGGATTCCATCACTCCCGGGGATGTCGTAAAAGGTGACGCAGAGATGCTGGCTTTTAGCATCACTATTTATGGTTAGATTGAAATCTTTATTATATTGTCAAGCTGCCACGCGCACCTTTACTGCCTTGGTGTTTTTATTATTCTATACTTCGAAACTTATTCGTAGAACTTGCCTGTGCAAATACTAATTCTGTCTGCTACATTTTCTCGAATAGCGAAAACCTGCCTAGTGTGTCTTTCTACTGAATTTATTCCTAGAATCCTACGTGGTATTGATTAAAGAGAATGTCTGAAATATGTCTCTCTGATTACCTCAATTCAATCGATTTTATCTTCTCCGTGATAAAAAGGACTTGAAATTTACCTTCATCGAGACGTAGCCAGAAGAAAGCTGCGCTGAATGTGCTTCGAAAGCTAACAACCATCTATATTAGGTCTTTGACGGCTTTTCGATACGTTACGATGCCTTACAAAAACTTTTGTTGTGTTTTGTTGTATATTTATAGGAGAGCTACCATTTTTCAAATTATTTGGGGTGAAAATGATTTTATACTGGATGTTTCAGGGTAGATAATACCTATGTATTCAGAGCCCCAAGTTACACTAGCTGTCTAGTTTGGGGCTTACTAACAGCAACTAGTATCCTACTTATATTATAAATGCGAATGTTTGTGAGCATGCATGGATGTTTGTTACTCTTTCACGTCAAAACTGCTTAAGGGATCTTGATAACATTTGGACAGAGAGGTAGATTATAGTCTGGAATAAAAAATAGGATAGTTTTTTTTCGATATAACGCGGCCGAAGCCGCGGGCGCCAGCTAGTTAGGTTATATAAGTTGCTTGCTACATAATTCTTGTGCATAATTATACCACCTCATGTATTACCTGAAAAATATAACATTTTCTTTTTTTTTTATCCGTGGACAATTTTTTTTTCTTCTATATAAACAGACGAAAGCACGGTCGTTTGTAATTTATTAGGTTTCACATACGTGGAAAGGATCTTATTTAAATGCGATATGTATCAATACGTACAGTGACATTGTTACTACTTGCATTAAAAAAATCTTGAATAATAAGCAATTACTTCAAGATTTTTTTCGTAAACCATCAACAAAAAATTTGTCTTATTCCTCTTCTTATTTTTTTGTATGGTGATTCGACGAATAGGTATGAATCTCAATGCATGACATTGGCACATGCTCTCGTGGGGAATACGCACAACGGCCTCGCCGCGTCAACCACACTTGCACACGGTGCGTCGCTGACCGACGAGCCCACGACCGACGGCCATTATCGTGCAACTTGACAGATTAAAATAACCTCGCACTTAACTGCAGCATGGTTCATTCGGTGCCTTAATTACATTGGCAGGAGTGTGAAAAAAATGTGAAATTGTTTATGGAAATCGTGCTGAAAAAAGATGGCGGCGTTATAGTAGCAGCACTATAGTCACATACCAGTAACTACTTGCATAGACAAGTAGTGGCACATACTAGCACGAATGGGTGACGTAACAGTTGATCGATTTTTAATACGTGTAGCTTTTCTTTAGCATTTTGATTGTTATTTTTACTACAATCAGAAGTCACTATTACTGATAATTTTGAATAAACTCCTACTAAGTAAAAAAAAAAATACGTGTGGCACTCGGGGACTGCCGCGGTAAAGCTATTGCATAGTATTTTTTATCAACTTATGCAATAAATAAAAACAATCTAAATAAAATATTTAAAAAGTACTTCCAATGAAAAGAAGTCGCAAAAAGAAACATTTTTTATCAACTTAGACAATAAATGAAAAAAAACTAAATATAATATTTAAAAAGTACTTCCAATGAAAAGAAGTAGCAAAAAGAAAAACAAGACCTTGGGTTTGATCCAGCGTAATGTCGATTGACTATCCGATTCTCTACCAAACACGCTATTAGAACATTAGAATCGGGATTGAAATAACTGACCGTATTGTGTAAACGACGTTAGACAAGCCACACCTCCGTGCCCGTCGGAGTGGGGAGCGTCATTTTTTTCTTCGTTACGGAATTTCTGGATTCGTCCCCGCGCTCAAGGCCCGCGATAGAAGCTATGCAATAGCTTAACACAATCATGCATACCTTTCAAAATGTTGCGTTAACAATGTTTTCAATGGCTTATATTTTTTAAACAGTAGAAGTATATTGAATCTCAAAAGAAACGAATTAATCAACACGTAATATATTTGATACCGACACATTTATTACAGAATATGCCATATCTCTATGCATAATATACCTACACGAGACGCGTCATTTTTTCGAAATAGATTGGCGAGAGGTAAATAAACATCTGCCTAACCCGGCAAAGACAACATCCGTAATATTATGATGATTTTACAGATAGATTTAGTAGGTATATTCCGGGTAGTGTACAGCGTACCAAACATTGCCATGCGCTATTTACCCATAACACGAAATACTGGCAGATGCACGTGTTTCTCCGGTATATCAATCAGCAAATACATACCGGTGTGCGCTAAAGGAGAGAGGGCATGAGATCCTAATCAGACGATTGTCAAGGAACGTGTACGACGTGACATGTCCCCGGAGTCCATTGTGTTCTCAGCTCTAAGTTAACCCTGTGTGCGCCGGACGGCACGAGCCGCACTACTCGCAATATCTCCAGGAATTTTACCTCAATGCACTATAATAAAGGTTTTATTCTATTTGGGTGTTCAAACGAATTTCACTATTGTTGGGAAGCACTGTGTTAGCGGTGAATGAACTCTGAAAATAGGGAAAAATATCGGACATTGTAAAACTAAATGAAAATCCTTTCCTTTTCGTGGAACTCGCATCAATACTGGAACGTACTGTGAACACCAATCCATTTTCTAAACATGGCTATTTGATATAAACTTTTAATATTCCTACATGAGCGTTTCAGAGCATATTACTTCACACACTTGCACACACACACAGACATGTTGTCACTTTGCTTAAAATTGGCAATGACATCATATTTATGTCCCAAGATAATATTTTATTTCACGTCATATTGTAGTACATTACATCGCTTTTAGTGCCACACGTCATTCGGTGTTAACGTCAAGACACGTGTTCCGTAATCCGAATAAAATGTATTATTTTCATTGATTCCACGTATAAATACGAGAATTCAGCCGTTTGCTAATTGGGCTATTGGTGAAAACATCTATGATAGATGAATTATCTTAGTCTCCACAAGCGTCTTTTTTTTAATTATTCAAAAGCATGGAATTATTAAGTACTAAACTTAGTAATTCCATGCTTTTAACAGTATTTTTATTTTAATGTCCGAAATTATATTATGTCGTGTCATTTTTATGTTTTATCTTAAGCTTAAGCTTGACGAGCCTTTTAAAGCTGATGTAGGAGCACTTTGTAGCTCAATAACGCGCCTGCATTTACTGTTAAAGTGGCCGTGCGCCCCTATCACGAGGGCCCTACAACGGTTGCTCGCGTGAAAAACCACTCGATGCACCCTGCGTACATTATGTATGTAGATATTTACTTATTTTAGTACTCATTTTTGAGTATCCGTCGCATATTTTCATTACGCATATTTTTTACTAATATTTATTTAATATGATACGCACGTGTGGGGGTTTTTTGGGTGCAATGACTGAATGATTTATCCGTTAGTCAAATTTTTGTCATGTTTACGTAATCTTTTCTAAACTTTACGTATCTTAGAATAGTTTTTTTTTCAGCAAGCAGTTATTTTCAACTTCGCAAGTTATCAAAAACAGCAATTCACTAGAGATTATAAAATGAACCCCAAGCTTCAAAATAAGATGAATGAGAAGTTTATTAAAGAGGATGGAAAAAGGTGATTCTTTAAGTTTTAATATGAAATCTCGATTTTATAACAGGCCAGTGTTCTAACTACGGTGGTTAATGTTTTTTTAAAAATATTTCTCGAAAACTGGATCTCTATCCCACTACTATAAGGTTCAGGATGCATTGTATTTTACACACGTGTTTTTTCATTTATTTCTACCAGTGTGTTATTTCTACAGATAACTATAAAATCAACGATACATAAATCCAATTATGTATTTATAAGACCAACGAGGTTCTATTCCTATTGTTTATTGTCAAGAGTGATTGTTTTTATTTTCAATCATAGTCATTTTTTTTATAAAATTTTGTTTTTAAAATATTGATAATTTATAAATTATTGTTTTCAAAATATTAATTTAGCAATATTAATTTATAAAATATTGTCGACGACATTGTTATTTATAAAATAATGTCTATGGTTTTATCAACAAATCAACATTTCACTGCAGTTCTCGGCTTCATAACTCAATTCCACCTCGGCTACAACGACAAAGATTCTCCACAGAAATGAAAATGAACTATAGATATATATTTTAGGGATATTGGCCTCAAGAAAACTCCGAAGCATTGCACACAATGACTCTTAAGACAACTAGCTTAAATGTGAAACCTTATAACGTAATCCTAATCTATTGTTTTTATTATAATAGGTGAAAATGCATCTACTCCAAACAAATAAATAGTTGAACTGATAAAAAGGGATGTTGAGTGTGTAACGTTATTACCCCACAGCACACGCACTAGTTAAAAACAATGGAGTTTACTTTATACCCTTAAATATATCAAAGAAAGTAAGCGCTTTAATAAGCACGCATTTGTAAAACTAAATGAACTGAATAAATCGTAAAAACCGAAGATGTACATAAATGCCACTGATGTGTAAAATGAGGTGGGTATACATTACATTACTGAAAGTAAAGTCAGCCATCTTTTCAGTGTCAAAGTAAAAGGCTGAGCGGGACACCAAGACGTGACTTAGGTAAATCACGTTGACTTTAGATATGAATCTAGTCTTGAGTTGGAAAAACTGTGCTAAGATGAAGAATCAAAGTTCTTTTTAGAAAATTAACAGTAATGCTCTTTTCTTAAATAAGTTAGGCAGTAATATCTTTAATATTTTTAGCTTATGTTTATGTAGCTCGTATTTTTCAGTTTCTTATATACTAATCAGTTATGTTTTCTATGGCGACTTCACTAAGCAAGTAAGGAAAGCCAATTTTGTCAAATATTTTGAGAAGGGTGAGCTTCATAAAATATCGACGAGAACGATTTCTTGAAAAAAACATTATGAGGTCGTACTAAGCTCTCAAGTCTGCAATCACTTGTTTTAAGCTGTACTTGAAGCTAATGACGAGGTAGAAAAGTAGATCCGTTTGTGCAATACCTAACTACGTACACAAATTCATGAGATAAGCTGATTAGCAAGTTAAAAGGATGCCCGCAAAAGTCGTGGAGAAGTTCACCGAATTAAAACAATCACATTATCCACTCGATGTCAGCAAAACCTTATTTTGAAAAGCTACGTAAGTACGTACTGGCTTACGTCTCTTTTACACCTTGTGCGTGATAGATTATACTTACACAATTATTAGAAATTAGATTTATACTACGTAAAACATATAATATAAGGTATAAAGTACCTTTGTCGAAGCCGAAAGGCACATGCTCTGCATTTTTTATGTTCTAGACCATAGCTGTGATCTTTTAGTTACGGAGATAATTATTGTGGGCCAAAATTTCAACTTTTTCACATATTTTTTTTCGTTTAATTTTTTTATATTACAACTTTGCTTTAAATACCTCCCCGACCCCCGTACTATACATTGCATCCATCAGCACAATGTTTCAAGTTCGTAACATTGAGTTCTATCCGAAAAGGTATTTTTTAAAGTTATTTTGTTAGATGTAAGGAATGCATGGTTGACGGCTTCGCGTAGGGTTGGTTTATATACCCTGTATTTATTGGGTCAGTAGTACGGAGGACGGCGCGATTGTGTTTCACGCGCGCCTCAAAGAGATGTCAGCAAAGCAGAGGGGCTTGCCAGAGCCTCCGCCTGCCGGGGTTGCGGGTTGTTCGAAAGAGATACCGCGGCACCGGAACGTAAAGGGCAATAGAAGGAACATCCCACCCATGTTCCTTAGTAGTTTAGTCAGTAAAAGTCTGACACTACACCCCGCTCCGCCCAGAACGGGGGAAGTTATTTGATGATTTCCCAACCCAAAAAAAAGTAATACGGAGGACGCCCTCCGTATTACTTTTTTTTTGGGTTGGGAAATCTTTATCTCGGCGAGATAAAAACTTGACTCGTATGAACAGTACAGTACGATTCAAGCTTGCCGTGAATCTATCCTACCTTTGCAATGTGGACAGCGTCCGTACCCTTACGAACAAGAAAACTTATTTCAAGTTGTCAACAACCGAGTCTCGTAGTTGACATTTATCATATTCGTATGTCTGTTTCTGGCTTTTTTTTCTTTTCTAGAATAAACTCTGAACTCATGAGCGCTATAATCGTCTGGCCAGTGTTATGGAACATTTTTGTCTCTTGATAGACGCAAACTCTTCACCTATAAATGAGCCTTAAATCTGTAGTAATATATCTTCAGAACCTGTGTTCAGGTCACCGCTGAATGTTTAGGTGAGTAAGGACGGGTCGTACTAAAAGGTACACTCGGCGATATGTCAAGCTAAACATTTCCAGTACAACATGGCCTTGCTTTGTATCGATTTCCCTCACAGTGAGAAACCCGTTTATGCTGGTATATTTAGTTTAATTGGCAGTTGTGCGTACGTAATGCCAAACGAACTTCGACCTTAGAAAGGTCTTTCTTAAAAAGGGTTATACGGACAGTACGTTATTACTAAGCAAGTGTACATTAATAAATAGAAACTGAAGACGGTTAAAAACTATTATGTTAAGCTAGATAAAGTGTCATTACGAATATATTTATGCTCGTTCTTTTAAGATGCAATATTTAAAGATAAAATGAATTTTAGAATAAACGTGAAAAGGTTATTGTTAATTGTTGGTAGTGCATGTTCCTAAAGGCCGTGTTTCATAATTATACCGTTTAACAAATCCTAAAGACAAACTTTGAATGAATTTTATTGTTAAGATAATTATCTTAACGATAAAATTCATTCAAAGTTTGTACTTAACTATGTGTGATTTTTTTTAGCTAAATAGAATTGTATTAGGTACAAGCCGAACTACCATCACACGCAAACCCATTCTAAATCAACATATTTTAAGGAAATTATTCGTAAAATCGGTCAAATTCCGAACAAACTGTTACCCTCAACGTAAACCACCAGGAGACCCATCAGTTAAATGTTCACAGCCAACGAGAATTTACTGCTCTAAACTAAGTACACAGATAAAATATCAAATAGACTTACCACTACAAGTTATCCATGAAAATATTTATATTTTATCTTCTCTTCAAACTAAGTATCACAGAGTGGGTGTAAAGTAAACACTGCTATAAATTAAACATTTCATATTGCCAGCGGAGATACTTTAAGGCACCATATATTTTACCCTTTTCCTCTCCTATATTACCGTTTTTACCGGCTACATTTTTTCTTCACACTATTATTCGGAAAATTTGTTGCACACTCGCTTACCGCAAGCGGTAAGAACGTTAAAACCGTCCCGTTTGAAAATATGAGAACAGCTCGGGTTTAATGTAATGAAGATTTATTTTAACTATGTTATCTTTACGACTAAATTGTTCTCTCGTAAAAGTAGATTCATATTTTTGCTGCCTTATTAGAAAACGTGCGAGTTTGTACAATTTAAAACTTATTTTGTTTCTCAGTCATGCGAAAATGGACACAAAATTATATACGTGCACGCTGAAATTTTTAATTGTAATTACCTACACGCAATTATCTGTTTTTATGTGAGTTGGTAGGTAGTCTGCCACTACCCCTACCCTCGTGGCTATTGTAAAACGCAACAAGGGTGTAATTTGGCAACGGGTTGCGATGCTATCGCGGCGCATTTCCCTACAGATATCGCGTTATTTAATACCGTTGTTTGGCTCGCATCTGTGACAAAGAACAGTCGTTGTGAGTTTGTTTTTGCGTTAATTGAGTGGAACATAAGCCTATCTATTAATTTAATACACTCAAGTACCCACATTCAAAACAACAACAACAGTACCGCTTTACGAACGTTGCTTCGGCTATAGATAAGCAACTTCTTCTTCTATAAAATTGTTATTAAAACCTATCAAAACTTAAATACCTACTTTTATTTACGTGTAAGTAATCAAAACTTCGGTTTCGAAGCCGCCGTTTTCAAAATATGTTCTGAATATTTTGAAAGTTGGCAACAAGAAATCTTAGCGAGTTATTTCTTAAATATTTTAGAGTAAACTCGTTCACCTGGCGCTTGTTTAAAATTCTGAGGTGTCGTAGGGGCAGACAGGCGCAAACTTGCCCAAGTTGTTGGAGTTTGTCTGTCCTGGGAACAACAAGCCGACGTTTGACACCTCCAACGACTTTGGAACTGACAACGATCACCACAGAAACACTCTCACTTTCATTCCAAACTTATCCTGAAGGTGTTCGTGTACGTAGCTACTCGCTACGGTTACGTAACAATAACGTTCTTTTGATGAAAGCATTTCAAAAGATCATCGGTATAAAAATAAGTAGGTAAGCACGTAATTTCCTCGGCCTCGTCTTGACTCGGGACAAGAACATAATTCAATGGACGAAAAGTCAATTTAGACAAAACGTCTGTAGCAGGCACATGTTAAAGCAATATTGACCTTAATAATCATATTGCCTTTGATATTCTCATAAATATTTTTTATAGAATATTGCTTCATGTAAACATATTTGTTAGTGAATAATTTTCTTAGTTTTTAATATGTATGTTCTGGGAGATGCCTGAATTGCAATATATTTTATCCTTGCGATTACCGAGTTGCCGGCTTGGAATACTAAACGAAGCAAATAGTTTGTGTTCTCACAGTTGGTCGCAAGTGAACATCTTGGTCAGCTATCGACCAGACCGGACTTATAACTTAGAAACCAAACTAATTTAATTAGCATAAGCTTACTGTTTCCTAGATTCATATCTCGGTTTGTTGTTATTGTAAATGGACTAACTTTGTGGGTCTTTCGTTATTGTAGTTCTGAGAGCTTCGGTTTCACGGTTTGCAGACTTCGTTTTCTAATACTGAATAGTTTACGTTCTCTAGGAACGTTTGCTTGAGATAAAGTTTTTAATTTGAGTTGTAACTCTCACGCAGATATATATTTGCGAAGTTATCTTGAAATAACACTGCCTTTGTCTTGTTAACTTATTGCTCACTTAAATGATTTTAGTAAAATGTAATAAGCTAACTGATACAAAACGTTCCCGTGGTCCGTTGGGAGTAGGGAACAAAGTGAGTGCACCAGACGTCTCCCGTTCACCCTCTAATTGGATTAGTTTGCAAAACTTCCTGCTGTCTAAATAGTTGTCGTTGTCTATTACAAGTTGCCTTTTGAAACGCTCTGCACTGGCTAACCATAAACAACTACTCCTTGGTATAACTAGTGTGCGCTATAATCGCGATGTTGTTGCAAATCTGGATTCCAGTTACGCAATATATATTAGAAACGTAGCATTTTACCGATAGTGCCTAAGTAGTACGATTCTCATGAATCTTTTTATTTTATTTAAATCGAATGTCATTCCCACAAAATATAATATTCACGTTAATATTCATAACTTCGCGCACGTTTCGAACCATGAATTTTGAACACCAAAATGATTTAAACGAAACCATTTCAATAAAATGTAAACTGTAACTACAATATTTATAATAAAAAAAAATATAAGAGCCACCGTCCAGAAATTGGTGTGAACGGCCAAATGAAATAAAGGGAGATTATAATTTCAGCAAACTGTATTCAGCCGCATTATCTGGTCAAAGTTAGTGAATGTGGACAAAGGTATCTCAAAGTTCTGCTCAATGAGATAAAGGGATGTAAAATTACGAGGACAGTTATGTCAGCAGTAAACTCACAACTCCACAATAAACTAGTCGCTAACGAGATAGAAATAGATCTCGAGGTCGATACGACACATTTTAGGCCAATTTACGAACATAGCCACGAGGATTTTGTGTTAATGTAAATCTTGATTATCAACCTTGTTGTCCTTTGTCGTGTAGAATACTGATTTTCTGTTACTTCGGCTTATATTGGAAGCTAGCCGAAATAGTTTGGGATAAGAATAGCTTGTTAATTAATTAATTTGTGGTGTTTCTTATAACGAAACTACCGTTTTATGTTAAAATCGCGCTTCGATTCTGTGTGGTAATTACCTACTTTACTCCGCTCTTGTGATTAGTAAAGAAGTTTACTATCAAACAATAGTGAGAACAATTTGGTCAAGACTTAATATTAATACACAATTTATACAAAAATTTTAACGCTCTAGAAGTGTACGTTACATTCATATTGTATTATTTCTCTATTTGAAACAGAATATTTAGTAACAAGAACATTTGCGGTGAGGCCAGTCCACTCCGCTTCAGTGTTATAGTAACATCCGTCACTTGTTTGTTCGCAACATGCTTTGTCCAGTTAACTTTTGAAGCTGAACACAATTGTGCTAGGTAATAATCCAGCACTTTCTGTTTAAATCTAGACATGAAATATGGAGTGTGCGGTTTGTGGGTTCGTTTGACAAGCAAATTTAGGACATATATTGTACCGACTTACAATAAGATACCAGATGAATTTAAAACACTTAATAAGAGATTGTTTAAAATAAAATTACATAAATGGCTGTCTGCTAAAAGTTTTTACAGTATCAGGGAGTTCCTAGAGCATAAACCCGGATGATGAAAGTTGTGTATGTACCTACTGTAAAATTTGCATGCTTTACCTAAAAAGCAAAACATGTATGTTCTAATACTGTTTCCACCATCTTATATACCATGTTTTATGCGAATAAATGAATTTGAATTTTGAATTTTTGACGTCTATGAATTAAACTGACCATGACACAATTTATGAGGCTGTAACTTTTTTCCGCAGGGCCAAGGCATCATGCTTTAAAAACATAAGAACATGTCGAAAATGATCACCACAGACAGTGTGTATATCACACAACATTGTCACAAATTACATTGTTTCTTCGCGATGTTGATGTTTGAGCACTACGAATTCTTTTCTTTTTCATCAAACACGTGAAAAGTAATTACAAAGTTGATTTGCTCAGCAATCACAGAAAACCCGTGTGAACGAAACCAAACAAATATTAGCGCTTAAAATATTTTTGTACGTTTGTTTATTTATTGTATCCACGCCAGAATTTTATTATTATAAACCTGATGAAAAATCACATCAAAAGTTATTGCAATACAACGACACGTTTTCATAAATGTTTAATGTGATAAATGAAATTTAGTTCTCACAAAACCGATTTCATTTCAGTGTATGTTAAT
Organism: Ochropleura plecta; assembly: GCA_905475445.1. NCBI lineage: Eukaryota > Metazoa > Arthropoda > Insecta > Lepidoptera > Noctuidae > Ochropleura > Ochropleura plecta. Next base: position 8,711,517 of record FR997731.1, on the reverse strand, counting down.
AAAATAACACACACCAATATTAAAAATAAATATTACCGTCTACTAAATCGTCAATATCTAAAATACGTTTAACGTTACGTTCATTAAACTTAACATCCACATGCATCACGCTTGTATTCTCCGACGGTGTTAGTAGAAGCGTACAGTTCGCCTACATTTATGTTCACACCCTACAACACGTAGTGAAAGTAAAGCTCTGTAAGTTCTTATATAGTCGAATAAATATGATATTATGAAGTGTCTGCTTCTCTGACCTTCACGTTCGCAGCTACGTGCAGTAAAAACTACGAGATCGAGGTCGGCAGCTGAAATATCATCGTTTAATAGGCGACCATCTAGCACGTCCTTGAATTTCTACGTTGTGTCTGAGACGTTTTTTCACGACATGTGTCTATCATGTTGTTGTTGTCATTTTAAAATGTTAATTACTCTTAACATCTTACAATTACTAATGGTTGACCACAAACAATAGTTTGTTTGACAACTTCAGTTTCTTCATAAAACAAACTATTAATATTTCAATATTACGAATGAATTCAGCAGATTTCGCTATTTAGAAAACCTTTTATTTATTTAGTAAACCAACAGCGATACATATAATGTTTTACAAATAAATATAAAACAGTTCAGTGAGCCTAATAATAGGTTTCCCGGTTTAACTTAATTGTGTGTACCATGCGAACGCACAGTAAACAACATAAAAATAAAACAAAGATTTTAAATTAGATACTTAGTTACACCTTGTATCTTTGAACCATATAAACATATAATTATAACGCATATATCCAATTATATGGATTATCCATTTTACGTATTGCAATTAATCCCAAGTAAAACCAAATATTTGAATACATTTCATCATCATCTGCCTAGCCTTTTCCCAACTATGTTGGGTCGGCTTCCAGTCTTACCGGATGCAGCTGAATACCAGTATTTTACTTGGAGCGACTGCCTATCTCACCTCCATAACCCAGTTAATACTGGGTAATACGATACCCCTTGGTAAGACTGGTTGTCAGACTTTCGGGACACTGACTACTGTAACGACTGTCAAAGATCTACAAATGACAGCCGGGACCAACAGCTTAACGTGCTTTCCGAGGCACGGAGGAAACTCGGTATGTTACGGGTGGTCACCCATCCACAGACCAACCTAGGCAAGAGCGGCTTAACCTAATGATCGAACTGAGCGGCTGCTATTATTTAGCCACGAGCGAATACATTTCAGCCCTTGTCAGTTGATTCAAATAATTGCCAAAGTAAGCATTTGTTAAAAACAAAAAATTGAGTACCTCGTCCTTTTTTTGTTTTCGTCAGAACTTATAAACTGGGCACAATTACAGAATACTAGCTTTTGCCCGCGGCTTCGCTCGCGTTAAATTCGGGGTAACACAGTTCCCTTTTCCTGATTTTCAGGTACCCTGTAGTTTTTGCCCTTGCGCCTTATTTATTGTAATAGCAAAGCTAAGTTTTCCCTTTTCTTCCCTCTTTCTCCCTCATATCTCATATTTAAAAAAAATATATATATGTCCGTCTCCAGGGTCCCAACTATCTCTGTACCAAAATTCATCAAAATCCGTTTGGCCATTAGGCGTGATGGCGTAACAAACAAATAAACTCACTTTCGCTTTTATAATATTCGTAAGGATAGCTGAAATATGATTTTACGCGTGTCTACGTGTCATGAAAATAGGAGCATCTAAAAATATCAACAAGTACTTACAAGTATAGATATATAATTTGTATGTTCTGTATACTTACTTATTACCCTTCTATACTTATGTCATGGTCGGGTACTACATAATTCTATTGGATGGGACGAACCCTAGGGAAAAGTCTCGCGATACATACAAAATACATAGAAGAAAACTGACCCGAAGTAATATTATTTCATCTTTGTTTTCGTATTTTATTTTCTCGAGTACGTTCTAAAGGCAGGTGCCATGTCAAACGTCCATTCGCTTGATAAGCATGAATATGTAAAATTTCTTCGTGTTTCGACTTGTTTGTGACGTAAGTAAATAATCAAAGAGATAGCAGTAAATTGATATTTACTTTGAATATCTAAAAGGAAAATATTATTTGATACTATTTTCTTTATGGTATAGAAAATTGTTTATACATACATCTACAATCTACATGATATTGAACGTAACGTTGGTGATGATATTAAAAAATATAAGTACTAGCTTTTGCCCGCGGCTTCGCTCGCGTTAAGTTCGGAGTAACACAGTTCCCCTTTCTTGATTTACAGGTACCTGCTACCTTTGACGGTTTTTGACGGGCCTGTTGGTCTAGTGGTTAGTGGCCCTGACTGCTGAGCCGGAGGTCGTGGGTTCGATTCCCACCCAGGACAAACTTTGTGTGATGAGCATGATTGTTTGTTCTGTGTCTGGGTGTGATTTATCTATAATATGTATGTATTTATAAATTATATAAGTATGTATATCAGTTGTCTGGTTACCATAACACAAGCTCTGCTTAGCTTGGGATCAGATAGCCGTGTGTGAGTTGTCCCAAGATATTTATTTATTTATTTTACCTGTAGTTTCTGCTCTTGCGCCTTATTGATTGTAATAGCAAAGCTAAGTTTTCCCTTTTTCCTCTTATTTCTCACTTTAAAAAAATTGCCTATGTCCGTCTTCAGGGTCTCAACTATCTCTGTACCAAAATTCATCAGAATCGGTTAAGCCATTTAGGCGTGAAGACGTAACAAACAAACGCACTTTCGCTTTTATAATATTAGTAAGGATGTAGGGTATAGAGGATATGTACGGTATACAAAATACTAACATTTCCTTTCTTGATTTTTCACGAAACCTAATAATGTAACTAGTTATCTGTTGTGGTGAGAAATAAATCTTATGTTGAATAGTCTCCGTCATGATACGCAGAACTTACGTAATCTTTAATTCATAGTCATGCACAGGCCCACAAACTCTAGGACCCTTCAGATAATCACAAGGAATCGTTCTTGTGGGGACGCCAGTACCACCACACTTAGTGGCCGGATTTATGATACATAAACCCTTAATCTGCTCTTATATCACCCACGGGGAGCGGGTTGGTCGATTTATATGTGGCACCACACAGCTTATTAATAATTTTAGGTCTAGCCTAGATTTTATGAGACATAACATAAGTACTCCGTGTTTCTACTCTTAGGGTTTTCTATTCAACATACTTTTGTCTATGAGTAGAATGGAAGATGTATTGTAATAGGCAGTGTAACAAGAAAAATTTTTTGGCACTCGAATTAATTAAACATTACAGGGTAGTTAAACATTTGTGAAATTTATTGAAAAAACAAGTTGGCAGCTTTTTTTTTCGGGTGGGAAATCATTAAATAACTTCCCTCGCTCTTGGTGGAGCGGGGTGGGTTGTCTGTCGTAAGTGAGACTTTTACTGACTTAAACCTATCCATGTTCATTTTTTGCCCTTTGCCAGCAAAGCAGAGAGGCCGCTGCTTTGCTGACATCTCTCCCGGAAACCATCTCTTTGGGGCGCACGTGGTACACGTACCGTATCGACACGGACTGCCGTCAATAGAGGTACGGACGGAGAGCTACCCATTGTTCGCCGTCTACAGACCCGCGTCTTCGGTGGCCGGGAGTCGTCTCGCGGCGCCCGATGCCTTGAGCGTCTCCCGCGGCAGCTGGGTTGTTTCCAGGTTTAAATTGGTAGTATTTGTTCCGATATTGGTAAAGATAATTAATATTGACAAAAATTGTCTTCCTTATCAATTAAGGGTATTTTACTAGGACTTTTATCAGTCCACTTAACAAAGTCAAGACATGAATAGTAAATTATTCGTTTGAAAAGAAATATTGTGTTAAAACTTACACTGACTAAAAGTTACATGAACAAGAATAGTCTGCTTTTAAAAACGAAATGAGAGCTAAAAGTAGTTTTATTTTCTGGATAAAATCCTTTGTGCTGTTACAGGAAAATTTCAGGCCCAATCTCTATTTATTTAGCACTTAAGACTTAATTAAGCATCGCATGTCTAAACTTCACAGTTACAAATAAAGTGGAGACAAGATTATATTTATATCGAGTTTTATAGTGTACAGGTTGCAGCAAGAATTGTGCTGGTAACATTTTTATGTTAAGCAGTAAGTTTATGTTTATCGTGCATCCCTAGATGTTATGCGTAGTAACTAATAGTTGGTTGGTTATGGACTGCCTCGTCGGTCCTAGGTTCAATTCCCAGTTTGGGCAAAGTGTTTTAGGGTTTCTTTTCTATTAGGAATTTTTCATTAGCAGCTCATGGAGTCTGGCTTTTTGCGACTAATGGCATTTAAGGCTCGTCCCCCTATCACATGGGACTTAAATATAACTGGTGACGTATCTCTGCTTAACTCTTCAGAGATCACAAGCGTGATAATATGTTATGTTCTGCAACTATTGGTTCTGTCATATATCCAATAAGTGTTTGGGATGTTTTTTCTCATCTTCTTATCGCGTATTTGTTTTACTGATATTTCAGTACTTTCAATCATTTTTTTAAATAAACTTTTATCTTAAGAAGAATTTGCTGAAAGCTTATCGCTCTTGTTAAACGTTTACAGAAAGTAATATAAGCAATAACCAAGTAAAATAAATTGTGTGAGATTCTATTCGTAAATACAACTCGTTTCAGCAGCATCTGGATACAATAAATCTTGTCGTAAGGTTCTTACTGTTGAACACTCGTTTCTATTCTCGAAACACAACAATATAGATACAATGAAAAGGTTTCTACAACCCTTCACGAGCACGGACACAATTGCCCAAAAATCAGCGAAATTCTATTAAATACCAATATGGTAACAAAAGAAAATCTATCTGATTTATTAGTACAATTACGAGAGATAGGGGGATGGCTATAGCCTTTGTCTGATCAAAACACAATTCACCGAATCATAAATAACAGGAACAATAGTCAATAAAATTAGATAGCGATGGGTTCGGAATTGGCAGGGAAAATAAATAAGGTTTTACGAAGAGGATATGAGGTTCCACTTCATCGGCATAAGCTGATAATATTCACGTACTTATCAAAAATATGGCGTCGGGACATTCCCTCTGCGCCGCGTCGATACGAGCCTCGTTCGCTGGAGACGTATGTAATTTACATCGCATTTTGAATAACGTGTCATCGTCAATCATTGTGTTAATTTTGTGAAAATATATTGTTGTCGAGGATGACCTGATTCCTTTTTAATATATAAAAGTATATGAAGAATAATTATAATAAGACTTCGCCCATTGATATTCGTCACAAGATAAAGTGAAAATTATAAATAGCATCAAATCGTTATGAACGCTATTTCTATATATATTGACCACCATCCCTTTATTAATTTTCGGTTTAATACCTGACGACGAAAATAACCTCATTCACCAAATAAGCAATCAGATGAAACATGATTGGTTTATCCTTAACTGTTTATTGCCTGCATTGTTTTCCGTTGTTCATTATAATTCGTTTCGTAGAATGTGCTACGAGTATAGCGTAGCAGACTACGACACCAAAAAAGCAACGAAGCGGTGATTTTTCCGCTACGCCGCTTTTGTACTTTCATAGAATCTGCTGAATAAAATTTTAGCAAATTAGCTGTGAGTTCAAATCTGGGCACGTATGTACCAATGTGATTTCTTCAATGCATATGCATTTTCTAAGTTTTTCATTCATTTGATCAACGTAGGGTGTCGTGCGGCGTAGCACATACCGAAGATACTAAACAAAAATACAAAGTCTGTTTTTGGAACACATCATAATTCTCTATATATTTCATAGCAAAGGATTTTCATGCAAAGCAATTAATGACGATTGCTTGACAGACAAATTATTATTAACAGAAATTATTTAATTCTGATAAAAATATTTTCTGCACAATATAAAATTAAAAGAGCTATTTAAAAAAGGGCTCTCCATGTTTGAACTCATTTCATTTGAAACATTGAGAGAGAGAGTAAATATTAACCTTTTAGCTTTCCAATTTATCGGACAAATGTGTCATCTCGATAATGTATCTCAGAGTAATTTCAGTGAAACTTTTCTGTTACTTTAAAATTAATTGTATTGAATGCATGTTATCATTTTTTTTGGATCGAATGGCTTTTCGATTTCCAATAAAAACGTTTCGAAATGATTTGTACATACTTTGGTCAATGTTTATTTGAATATATATAAAGATACACAAGAACCAACAATCACAAATTAAAAAAATATTTAACAAAATAATAACGGTAAAATAATAAAGTTTAGCATTCTTATAATTGTAATGTAACCATGGTTGGTCGTTGATTTACAACCTAATTAAAAGATGAACATGAATATTGTGCTTGCACATACCTATTTAATTTTTTGATCACGAAAATCACCAGACGAATTTTCGAACGTATGTATGTTGCAGAATTCTTCACAGATTGCGCAAAATAGCATTTTAACCTGATAGCCATAGAATCTCTATTCTCATACCATAACAATTTTTACCCAAAATAATTTATTGAGGTCAGGTTCAAACTCATGACCTCTCCCTCGCCAGGCAGTCTGTTTCCCAAATCGTTGACGATATGAAATGACATTATACGCAGGTATGACACATCAAGCACCATGCGTGGGGTTCCAGAATTCATTCCTGAATTGAGACAAGTATTTGGACCCTCAAGTATTTGTGCATTGTGTGCATAATTGCGCATGCTATTTTTGATACACTATATTTAAGTGTTAAGATACCAATCTACCCATACTTGGGTACTACTTTTATTATATTTTTTTGGGTCGGGAAATCATCAAATAACTTCCCCCGCTCTAAGCGGTGCGGGGGGGGAGTGTCAGACTTGTACTGACTAAAACCCACACATGTTCCTTCTATTGCCCTTTACGTTCCGGGGACTTGGGTACTGCTTACTTAAAATATTACATACTGCTATGTTCTCAAATTACTGAAACGATTGTTATGAAAAAAAAAATTACGTAAAGATAGCCTCGGATCCTAGAGATGAAAAAAAATATATTTCATTTTGTTGACCACAAAAATCACCAGACAGAGCTATGAGCGTTTAGTTTTTCTATTAATAAATCAATAGTCGAGCTGTAGATAGCTGTTGTATAACGTTTGGAAGAGATAAACTGTTTAACAACTTACGGATAGGGTTGTGTGATACTTTTCCGAACAGTGTGGCCTTGTGGTAACGGCTCCATCCTATAAGTCGCAGGTCGCAAGTTCATTACCAGGAGGCTCTAGCGCGTGTTATTTAAATTTTCTATTTTTGAATCGAAAGTACCTCATATTATGTAAAAAATTACCTATGTCCGTCTCCTGGTTCCTAACTATCTCCGTACCAAAATTCATCAAAATCAGTTTGGTCATTTAGGCGTGAAGACGTAACAAACAAACTCACTTTCGCTTTTATAATATTAGTAAGGATTTCAACTATTAACTTAATAAGTTGTTAACACAACCAAAACCTTTAAATACAATACAAAAAAAACATTACTTACCAAAATAAAGAATCCACTGAAACATTTTTAAGACAGCCCAATAAATTGTTGGACACAAGTGCACTTGAGTCCATTAAGTGTAAAGTAACACCTTCCATTCTGCAGCTTAAAATTGTGTCTGGTGATATTTTCAAGTTAGGAGAAGTATTCGTAAAGTTATTTATACAGGTAAATAGTAGGGTAGTTAGAACTAGACGTTATTCGAAGCAAAGTAAGGTCGTGACAGCAAAAGCCTCGATGAATTATTCAGGGTCGCTGAATGTACGCCGGCGCCGACCGCGGTCGCAGTTGACCACACCTTCCTCATATAAAGGCATTCAACTTTAACTATACTATTATTTCATTCATTACTTTAATGAAAGGTTTTTTTTCGCACTAGTTTTTTTTTATTGAGCAAGCAATCGTTTGATATTGTACCGCCTTTTTGATTTTTCTATAGATATATTTCATATATCAACAGTAGTATAAAATGTCGTATCTAAACTAAAATCACAACTGCATTCGAATCATTACTCAAATTAATAGCGATTTATTTCGCCACAATGTTTGTTATTGACATGTCTAACCACACATTTTCATAGTAGATAAATAATTTAGTCAGATAAAACTGCTTCCACACAATGAAAATGAGTACCAACAAACACATTTTAACATCAAAATAGCTTAACATTTTGTTAAATTTAACCAATTCAATCAGTAACGTAGTTTGTGTCCAAATAATGGAGGAATAAGCACAATCTCTTACACAAATAGTATAAAAGTTGTCCGGTATTCACATGGTGAAAACAAAAGAATGAATCGTTACTATAGTTAGGAATAGATGAATAATTCAGTGGCGCTCGGAACCGGATCCGGACCACCGATATGCTTTGTCAGATTTATATCAAAGATTGACCCGCCCAACTTTCATTGAACTGACTTTCAAGTGCACGAATTAGCCTATTATAGTGGACTGAATAGATAGGTTATGCAGTCTAGTGCCAAGGGCTCATGATTTGTAGGTAGATAGGTGTAAGTAGTATGAGAATGTGGTACCAATAATCCGCAGGCCACGACCAAAGACCATTTAAACGATTTGTAGAGCGGATATTGGGAATATTTTCATACAATGATCCCGAATATTTTCGATTTTGACACACGAATGCTATCTGACAAGTGGGCGTATGACACTGACAAAAAATACTACTAAAATAGAAACAGGCTTTGGATTCCTATTTGCGTCGTCTTGTTTCGTCTGTAGCTCGTATATATTTGATTTTTTTAAGCCACTACTCAAGCGTCACGCGTTTTGTAAAAACAACGAATTATAGAAGTTACACCGACATTACTTACGCTACTGAAACAATTGACACACGCGATCTCATTGAAGTGTCGCAAGTCGCAGCGAATTTCTCGTGGTCAGCCTGTAGCAGCATTTCCTGTGTTTCGGCTAAGGCCGTTGTAATTACAGCGATATGAGACATGTCAACTTTGTCTCTAGGGTAAACAGCGCTCCTGTGATTCCCCTGGCTAGCATGTATTGTATACTGTACACGATGGAGGATACTAAGGCAATTCTGGAAGCGGCAAAGGTTTTAATGATAGTGCACCACGCGGAAAGTCGGTGAGTGCCGCGCGTTCGCGCGATTCGTCGGTGTACGTGTTTATAGACATTATACATTAACGGATTCTTTAAAAGCCTATTAAAAAATACGACGTGAAGCCGCGGTATCGCCAGATCGTGGGGACGAGCGTTGTGAAAATCGCTTAACCATCTCGTGGGATATCAGCTTAAGCGCGATCAAAATACATAAAAAAATTAAAACCATGAACTAAGGTCTATAGTCTTTTACAAAAATAAACAATGTATTGTTTGCCTGCACAGGCACACTAGACTATTTTGCCGTATGTACTGTAAAATGTATGTTCCACCCGATGGCAGCGCTAATGAATGGCAATCATTTCCTTAATGCACTCACTTAACTTCAGGCTCCGTATGAATAGCACTGTAAGCAGTAACAGAGCTTTATGCATTAATACTAAACCCACATGGGTGAGCACTTCACTGTTTAAGTTCGGATAGTTATTTCTCATAACATTCATGAATTTTGTGCTCTATTTGTTATGAGGAACGAAAATATAATTTTTGACTTCCCATATTTCACTAATGTAAGGTAAGTACAATGTTGTCCGCCCTGCATTAAGTTCCTACTAAATTTCACTTTGAACCCCGAATTCAACAATCAGGTTTATCGGACTTACCGTTACAATCCTTAAGCTCTCGAAAATCAAATGAGGTAAACGGGTAAATTTACCTTTGCCTGTGTGTGTCTGTGTATTTCTCACAACTAGGTACTGATATCGGGTAGGGCTACACAGGTGATATTTGGCTCAGGCGATGGCCACGGTAACGAAGCCTGGGCTTGAAATTTTAATGATACCTTCTAATATTAGATCAAGGAACAGTTGGTTAGTTTGAGCGAGATTTGCGTAAATTCAGGTGGAAGCAAAGCTGAGTGTTATGTTTAAGATGAAGTTTATTTTTAAACTAGCTTTCGCCCGCGGCTTCGCTCGCGTTAAATTCGGTATAACACACCAAACAGACCTGCAGTTTTTGCTCTTGCGCCTGATGGATTTGTAATAGCAACGCTAAGTTTTCTCTTTTCTTCCCTCGTTCTCCCTCATATCCCACTTTTTTTTAATAAAAATTAGCCTATGTCCGTCTCCTGGTTCCCAACTATCTCTGTACCAAAATTCATCAAAATCGGTTTAGCCATTAAAGCGTGAAGAGGTAACAAACAAACAAACAAACAAACTCACTTTCGCTTTTATAATATTAGTAAGGATGTATTTAAGAGTAATTGACGACGACTTTGAAAAATTTAAAAGCCTTTTAAATCATTTCCAAAAAATACATATAGATAGAATCCGAAATTTAGGTACAGTACATAGCTACATACATAACCACTGGAAGTACAATCGCATAATCTGTTACCTCATCGCGAGCCATTTGAAGAATTAATTCAAGGACTCACATTTCATTGAAACCCAATCGCTCGTTAGGGGTGTTTATTAAATTTTACCTTACAACACTGGTTTCTTAGTCGAGCGTTGTTGATGTATTTACTGCTACAATTTTAATTAAATGCTTTTATTGGAGCGCAGGATTAAAGGGGTTGGTAATTAAAGCCAACCAGAATAAACGACCTTTGTCTACGATAATTATGATTTATTAAGTCAGACCATGAAACCAGCGCGTCTCAGAGCTTGAGTCGTAATCATCACAGAGCTTCATCGTGTCAGTTATCTTCCTAATTATATTTAGTCAATAGATCCGATGTGTTTAATTAATATCATTAATATTGAATATGACACTTCGGATGCTAATTATGTTAGCTATTCAAACAGCGGTTGATATTAGTCTACAATTAAGGGAGCGTGAAGGTTACAGACCTAAGTGTTAATACATGCTATATTGATTTATTTTTTATTTTAGAAAACATGATTAATGAATGATTGAACTGACTGTTTTGATGTAATTTGGCGTCTGATTAGATGTAGTAATAGCGACAACGCCCTTTACCGATTTGAAAATTGAATTTTACACAATATCAAAGGGGTCCAGGTTGGGGTGCCTCCATGGCGTTCATGAATAAAGGGTGATACGCAGGTCCCACTTGAAAGATTTAATTTACAAATACATTAATCAGAAACGACAAACAGCAGCTGTGTCACTTCTAATTAATTAAGTAACGACGTCTTTCTTTAATAAAGGTGCTATTTTAATAAATTTAAATGTCTTTACATTAATAATTTATGTATATCATAAATAGATAAGACAAGTTATCCTTTTAAATAAGAGGTAATAATAACAAAAATATATCCATTTGAACAAATCAATTTATATTTTTATAAACTTGACGTAATTGCTAATTTTAGGACCTCAATTATACAATACAAACGGCAGTAGGTATGAATCGTGGAATTAATAAAATTAAATAATTGAGTGCGAATCTGTGCAAAGGGGCTGGAACCAGGAGCAGTGAGCTGTCGAACTGAGCCACCATATCAATATTTAAGCGGGACGCAGACGCCGGCGCCGCTCCAAGACTGTTTGTCTTGTGTACCAAGACTCATAATAGCCGAAGGGCTGTTTACATTTCACTATACAATCTCGAATAACCTTATTAACATTCTCGTGTTCCGCCTTCTTTGGGATGATCATTCGCTTTGCACGTTCCTGTAACGTTGGCACTTAGCATGTCAATGGATGGGGAAACAGCGCACGAAATAGAAATGCAATAAAAAGGTTATCTTAATGCTAGCTGGTACTTACGCGTTCTCATTTGCAGTTATTTGCTCATCAATTTGCCGAAGACACATTCGCTGTTGTTCGTTTTTATGAAACAAGATTACTGATCCCGCCTACTTATTCAAGAACCATGTTACAAAGATTTAATAAGGTAAAACAAAATAAAACCGTAATAAAGTAGGTACTTCCTACACAATAATCACAAAATAAACTAGTTAAAACTTTGACTGTACACCTTATTACCTGTCTTATCTTCCTTAGTTTCGCCAACAACTTTTAATTTCCCAAGAATAACTCTCCGTCCAGAAAAACAACTTGACGACAAAGATTTCCCTAATAGTTCTCCCGAGTAAATAAGTTAGTGTCACGATACTCCACGGACTGATATATTATGTAACTACGCTTTGCCTTTGTGAACATCATCTTTTCAGTCAACTAAATTGCCTACTATACCCCTAATTTGGTCTGTCTAAGGCACCTGCCGTCAAAGTAATTACTTTGGCCTTAATCAATATCTATATCTACGAAATGTTCGTCTTTTCTCTAAAATAATATGGTACTAAAACATTAATCAAACACGATGGTTCATATAGGTGTAATAAAAGCGAGTTTTAATTAAACTATTTCGTTAATTGTGTGTTTAAATGGGAGTATTCAAAGTTATATTTAAATAGGTAGCTTGGAATCCCAATTGAGTTGGAATTGAAATAGTCCCAATAACCTAGTCCGATGTGGGCCAAGTATATTGATCTGGAGGAAAAGTGCTGAGTCACCAGGATCAGTGAGTGAATTGCTCAAAGGTGCTTGTCAGTCGATTGGGTTTCCTAGCCGTAATGAAATAGCTATCATCGAGTTCCTTGTCATAATCGTTATCTGTTCTTGATCCGTCTTACATGTTTCTGACTGAGTTAAAAATAGAAGCGAATTTACGTTTTTTCATGCCATCTTAGGATATATAGTGACAAACTCACTTAATCAGAAGCCTCCTAACAACTATTAGTTTTAATTAGAAAATTTTCAAGTTCGTATTTCATTAGGGATAACTTTATTAATAACGAAATAATTTCGATATTAAAAACCGCTTGTTTTATCTACAAGCCTTTTAAACTATTTTAATCGTTTTCGGCACAGTACGGCCCCAGCGGAATTTATTTTTGTAACCCTTTACCCTAAGGTAAAAACGATTTTTGTGAAGTTATAATTGTTTACTAAAATTGGCCAAGTTAAATATAGACTACACAATACAATAAGAAACAAATGTGCACAAACAAACTCGTTAAATAAAAATAATTAGGCACTCTGTTACGTTTGACCTTTGATTTTCTGTAGACAGCTTATTGGTTAACAATTGATTAACAACTTCTCCGAATTAATAACAGTACCGAAAGTTAACCGCTGAAATTTGATTTATTAGGAAGTTTACCACTTTATACCGCAAATGATTGATATTGTATTGAAAGTTCATAATAGATTTTTAATCAAATTGATACAAACTTAGCATTATTACCTTAACGTTAAAACAAGTTTCAGGCAGTGACCTTAGTGGAGCACACTTTGACAGATGTCGTACAATCAACCACACGTCTGTAATAAATCCCCGGCCACATCGTCGGGAAACGCGCCTTGGTACGCGACTTGAGTCAATAGGAACAAACGCTCGCGCGGCAATTGTTTTCTTCACGTGAGTACCTTTGATACAGCAACCGCGTCGCGATTATATCCTAAACAAATTCGTTCAATTGTTTCACACGAGGTTTCATCTTGAGCGAGAAGTTCGTGGCCAATGGGTAATGTGGACTACGAAAACCATTCTTGCTGCTACGAATTAAGGCACTGTCAATGTAATATTGTTACCTCGGATATTCGGTTGATTGCGTTACTTCAACACATGAACTACATGTCCAGGTAAGTATGTAGTACATATGTAGCGGTAACATAAGCACTCTGGAAAATTATTCAAGCAAACAAGCACTGCTTTTAAAGTCACTCGAACTGGCAAACGAAAAAAAACTAGAAGTCGCACGTCACGGATGTGGGAACAGACTTACAACCGTACCTACTTAATTTAATGCACTTTACCTATGAATTCAAACAACAAAATTGATGTTTTTGGTAATAGTTACTCTTCGAAGGGCAGGGCGTTCTTGTGGGACTGTCTCTTGTAATGTGACGTTCAAAAAGTGCTGATTATCAGCCTAATTTGAATATTTGACTTTTGATTTTGATATTCAAAGACGATTCTTGACGCTGCTCTAATTTCGACTCATAGAATCATATCACGCATGTAGTCCCTAAAGGATTAGGCAGAGGGGTACCTTATTGTACCCCATTTTACCAGTTATGGTTAAGTTCCATGTAATATGTATGTATGTATGTATGTATTGATAGTGTGGGGCAACGTTTTAAAAAAAAAAAAAATTGGCGTGACCATGTTCCCATCAACCGACCATAAATATAGAGTCCGTGACTGCTACTAAGAAATTCCTGATGAAAAAAACATAAATAAGCAACCTAAATTACACTTTGGGAATCGAATCTACAACCTCATATTCAGCAGTTGCGTTTGCGATTAATAAACCAACGAGGCAGCTTATATTTAAGATAAGAAAAGAAGAGAAGAGAGGACAGAAAGAGAGTGAGAGAGAAATTGAGCGGAATATTCCCTACATTGAAAGTCATAAAAAATCTGTCCCTTCCCGTTTAGCTAATTACCACGCTAATTAAAATCACTTGTTATATTCTTCTATTAACCCAATTAATTACATTTTACTTAGAGGGTGCTATTTATTTACAGAAACGTCAAATGAACACAATCCGTGCCTTGATACTTGTGTACATAAATTAATAAAGCCATATTATTTGAAAATGTCTCTGCCCCACAGGCAAATATAGCTACGCAATAACGGCCCTTTATTTCCTCTGTGAATATAAAATATTGAGTGTCTTTTTACGTAAATAAACACGCCCTATTTATAAAACAACTACAGGGTAAAGGCGACCCCATCGGTATACTAATTATGTTGATAGTCGTATGAGATTTCATTTTAAAATCATGATTTGCTATAGGTAGGGACTGTCTCATTTGGTTAGTGGTCGTAAGGACTGCTGAGCATGAGGTCTTGGATTCGATTCCTGGGTCAGGCAAAATTTTAGTCGGTTCTTCCATCAGAAATTCCTCAGTAGCAAGCAGTCACGGAGCCCGGATTTGTACCAGTTTGCTGATAGCAATAGTTTAACTCCCTAATGACCTAAATATAACTAGAAAAATCTGGGTGGGTTTTCGATTAGGTACACCACTGCTTAACCCTGCGGAGATAACAGGCGTGACATTATGTTATTTACTATAGGTACAATAGCATCGGTAGCAGAAGTGCCTAATTTGTAGACGATAGAAGTACCGCCATATTTGAAGTCTCATGTTCATATTTCGAAGTATTAATAGACAATTAGGCAAGTTTTTAAAAAGAATTAAGTAGGTAATACTTATCCGCATCCTCATTAAACTTATCTGTAGGAGCTATGCAAATCCATCACGCAGTTTCAAAGTAATCAGTAAACATTCACAAAAAAACATTAAAATTCTGTACCTTCTTTTTGAAGTCGGTGAGAAAATCATTACCAGCGTTCTCCTTTTTCTTTTCAAATAATCACAATTTTTCTTCAGATGAGTCTTAAAGAAAATTACTTTCGGTTCACTTGTTACATTTTAGTCGACTTATTCTTATTTCGAACAAATGTATCTCTGAGAGACTTTTATTCATATTTGACTCTTCAGGTGTGTAAGCAAATCGAACATTGTAATCTCGATTTTGTTATTCAAATGGCGGACGTTTTTTCGAAGGTCTTGAGATTCCACGAAATTAAGGTTTTTGAAAAAGTCTAGTATATAAATAAAAAAAAATGTACTCAATCTATTATTTATTAAATCTTTGGCTATCTGTTTGTACATCATAATCTACGATTCACGTAAAAACATATATCTACACATCATTTTCCTCAAAATGTTTATATATCAAGTTACAACCTTAGGTTTCAGAGTGATGAATGACATAATATTAAATATTAAGTGAAACACTGAGTATAAACTACTGATCAACAAATCAACCCGTGACTATTTAGTTTTCATATTTTATATACAGTTTAAATGATTAACATACATATTATTTATGTTCTCTTTATACTTGATTTATTAGGCAGATTAAACTAACAAGTTAACTGAAATAACCGATGAATATGCTAAACATACGAATTGAATCAAATATAAAGCACAATTCAAATAAGTGTTAATCATATTGGCAATAACTCATAATTGAATACCAAGAACCGTATTAATTGGGAATTATTTTATTCTCGTGAAATCAACAACAAAAACAGGATGGTACGGATTTACATACAATCAAGTATAAAAAATAAACATTATCACCTCCATAGTATCATTTTATTTAGTATTTTACTGGTATTTAATCAATATCTTTTGCGACGATGTAAGAGTTGCAATTACAATAAAAACTAAAATCAGTATCTTCCAGTTTTTCTAAATCTTTGGGTTCAAGTCCCACATCGGGATAAATGTTTTGTAAGCCACAGATAAGCCAAACTATAGTGCACTTTAATTACAAAATAACCTAATGTAACAATCGTAAAAAGAGCGAAATGACAAACAAAATACAATAAGTAAGTATAGTTTTGTGCTAAGTGTAATGATTGTCAAGATACAAGTCTAAGTTTTAGTATGAAATAAAATATTTGGCACTTTAGTAGAGCTCTTTACGCGATAAATTGTTAACAACGTTATAATTACAAGGTTTACAGGGAAGACATGATCTGCTTTCACGATATTTTGCGCAATACAGTGTTCGGCCATAATATTATAACCAGACATTCTACACCACGAATCTTAATCACGATATGGTGACTTAACATTACGTATTGCGATACGTCATATTATGTACAGTACGTTGTAGCCTAACCACAAAAAGCCCTTAAGTACGGCATAGTAGATGAAGTCAGCTAGGTTAGGTATCTAAATTAAAATCACGATTCTACGACGACTTTACATAAAAATAGGTCTATAAACCTACGGTCACCATAAGTCAACAAAACGATTTATTTACATTGACAAAACAATTCAGAGCCCCGCTGGCCCGGTAACCAATCTATTTGTACTTATTTCATAAAAAAATATGTACGTCCAATTATATCACAAAACGCCGTCCATACCTCGTGCAGCCGACCGCTTCGAACTGAAACAAAAGAGAAACGTATCTACAAAACTGTCGTACTAAATGTTTAAATGTATTAAACCTATACGTAACCACTGTTTGTATTATAATTTCGTCAAAATATCATACGGTTGGCTGGAAGAAAATGAAGAACACACAAGTTAGTCCAACTCCTTTGACAATTCTCTATTGATCTTCCATTTACTTATGTAACTAGTTTACATTTTAGTTGTCTACAAACTATTAATTAATTGTAATACTCACATTGCATTAGTTCTACGTAAGGAGAGAATCGTATTCGAAGGGCGTCGGGTCGGCTGCCCGCAGGTGTCACCACAACACTCCTCCGGAGATATTCGACACCTCTATTTGGTCCTCCGCTTCTGTGTTGACAACGGGTACGTTTCTTCTTCTGTACCTCAGGCGAAAACTCACCCACAGTATCAAAGACATCACTATTAGTCCACACACTGCTACCGTACCTATGTACTGCGCGTAGCTTGTGTCTGCAGACTGATACGGAGAATACTCAATTTTATATTTTGGGTGTGTCGTCTCCATCTCGTGTGCTGTCACGTTTTCTGATTCATGCAAATGCTTATTCAAGACAAGACTAGATTTTGATTCTAAGACAATGTTTTCTGCTTTCTTTGTTATGTTCAGTGGCGTGTTTAATCGCTTTCCAGATCTATTCTTACGATAAACTTGGCCGTCATCATCTTTCAAGTCTTTCTTATAATTACGGGTAGATAAAGAAAAGTATGGTTCTATGTCCAAAAATCTGTGATCAATGTTAAGTTGGTCATTTTGAAGCTTATTTTGATCCAAAATTTTAGAGGACTCTCTTGCTTTAACGATAGTTGTTTCGTTCATGTAGTCGTTTATCGTTATTTTATTTTCGTTTCTTTCACTTCCTTTGGTTCCTTCTTTCATAAGTTCAGACAAGTTGTCGCTTTTGTCCAGGCTACTTTTCGTTGTGTTTTTATTCTGTCCGGCTGATTTCGTGTTTTTATAATCGTGTTTGATTTTATTCTTCCCGTGTTTAGACGTTTTTTCAGTTTTATTATTCAAATATCCATAGTATCTTAGTAGTTTATTAATCATTTCTGTGCTGTACAAGTTAACGGGTGGAAGGCTGTCACTTATCGTAAACGTTTCTGGGAATGTACAATTATATTTAGTTATCTCTACTT
This sequence comes from Ochropleura plecta, assembly GCA_905475445.1. Classification (NCBI taxonomy): domain Eukaryota; kingdom Metazoa; phylum Arthropoda; class Insecta; order Lepidoptera; family Noctuidae; genus Ochropleura; species Ochropleura plecta. The sequence continues at coordinate 8,693,319 of FR997731.1, read as the reverse complement.
TAGCTTCAGAAGTAGAATAGTAGCACGTTTCACTGCTGGATACGCTCTTGTTCCAGTTCAGCCAGTCTTTCAGCCATAATTCAGCACTACAATTGATATTATTTCCGTGCAATCTTAAAGTTTTCAGTTGTGCCAAGTAGAATAACAAATCATTTCTGATCTCTGATAAATTATTCATTCTCAAGTCTAGGTACTGTAAGTGGGAGAAGGCAGCTAGTGCCGCTGAATCAGCTAGTAGTTGTCTGGCCAGTCCGGGGCTAGATTGCAGATGTAACATCTGAACGCTTTCCGGCGACGACATTGGAAACGAGCCATCTCGTTCTGGCACTGACAAGTTTAAGTAACACAGTCTTAAATCTCGAAGTGACAATGGACCGTCAAATGTACTCCACGACAATGTTTGGATCGGGTTGTTGGACAAATCTAGCATTTCTAGCGATAGCAAATCGTCAAACACATGGTCTTCAATGTAATGTATATCGTTCTTTTGCAACAATAATATCCTCAAGTTAGGCAAGTTTTTTAAATCAGGAATAGACAGGTTCCTGATTAAATTATTATTGATTGATAAATATTTCAATTCATCGGGCAACGACTTGGGGACATTGGTTAAAAGATTTTTGTTTATGTTCAAAAACAATAACATCTCCAGTCTACCTAAAGAATCATCTTCTACAGAAACAACTTTATTGTCGGAAAAATCCAGTGACTGTAGAAGTGGATAACTATCGAAATCCCCACACCTGACAGATGATATTCTATTTCCGACCAACGATAGAAACCGTACTGAATGTGTGAACGCTTCGGGAACTTGATGTAAACCTGTTCTTGATGCATCTATTTGTTGTAGTCTACGTCCAGTGCCCACCAGTAATTGTGTATCCAGTTGTGTGATGCCTAGGTGAGGGTTATCCGTAAGTAACAATCGTGCCAGGTTTGGTAATAACTGTAAAGCACCCGGAGCAAGCTTCCTTAAATTATTGTGTGACACATCTAGGTGCTGTAGTAACCAATTATTGAAATAATTTTCATGGATAAATTCAAGATTATTTCTGCTTAAGTTGAGATGCTGCAGATTCTTCAGAGGCGTAAACACATTTGTCAAAATAGTCAAATTATTTTCTGACAAATCCAAAGTCTCTAATTTCGACAACCCATTGAAACTCTCTTCAAATATATTAATAATTTTATTTCTGCTTAAAATAAGTTTACGGAGATTCAGAAAGTTATTGAAGACTCCCTTGGTAACGTATTGCAAGTTATTGGAAGATAAATCAATTTCTCTCAGGTTCTGTCTTTTGATATTGATCCTTATTTGAATGAAATTGTTATTTCTTATTTGCAGAGAGTTTGTGTCTAATAACGGTAAGTCGAAGTAAACAATACTCGCATTACACGTAGTGCCGAAACAGGCTGTAACTTGGGCGATAGTTTTATTTGCATACTCCTGCGGCCACGCCGACAACTTTACCTCTTCATTACAGCACACAGAGAACTGGCGGAGCACGTCTGTGTGATCCCTCAGCGTGATGTTATACGAACATTGTTGACACGAAGTTGTATTCGTGATACATGCACAACTATCGAGACAAACTGAAGCCAAATTAGTTACTTGCCACCAAAATATGACCGTTAAAAATAAACACCGTTTAAAAAATACAGCCATTTCTGACAATATCAATCAATCTCAATCTCCTTGAATCTAAGCCGGATTAAATGTTAGATGGTATTGCAGTTCACATTTGTGACACATATTTCTCTGAATCACATTATCACTTATGGAGTTTATTTGGACTGAACAAAACATCTTGTAAGTTATCACACACACGAGAACTCAAGTAGGTGCTGCTTAAGTCACATCGCTGTCACTCATGTTGATTACAGCTGGGCCGGGTGGTGTGTCGGGGTCGGACACTGGGCAGTGAGGAGCGAGAATCACTGTAACACGTGACACTGATACGTAACAGCGGTGTCGGTTGCGTTGCGAGCGTGGTGCGAGCGCGCGGCTGGGCGGACACTGCCGGCGCCACCGCGTCTGTCTGCGAACTGTGCTCCGCGAGCCGAGAGGCGCGGCGCCGGCGCCCTGCCGCCGCTTTTACATCCCTCACAACCTCATTTTTATATAGTCAACTGACTTCCACACCACCACTATTTATGTCATACTCGGCGCTCCTTAATACGTTATTTTAAGGACGCGAGTATTTGTAAGTGTGCGTTATATTTTTCGGTCGCTACGGCTGAGATTGCTCCCTGTTGGGCTTTCTTGGAGGGACAGCATGATTTAAACGATAAGCTATTATTGCGCGATATTACGCCACTTTGTAATTCAAAACTCGGAAATAAAAAGCATTTGGTTTACAACCTACGAGTATGTGGTATTTTCCAAAGGAAATGGAATTTTGTGAGGGAAAACGTACGCAGAAAGAGTTAGAAATAAGCATTTTTAATCAGTTTATATTTTATTGAATTTTTTAAAGAAAATAATCTTTTTTCTATGTGACTACGACGTTTCAAATAATTCGTAACTGTCCTGTCATTAAATGTTCTCTTAGAGAGTTTGTTCTTGCCGCGACGTTAGTCAAAGTGAAAAGTAAAAGGAATACCTCAAAGCCTATCTTATTCAACCCTTCGTCCCTACTGTTTCGAACATCTTTACCGGAACGTTGGACCAGCATTTTCATGAATTGCTCCCGCAAGGCTTTCCGAAGGGTCTCTTTATTGCACTCCTTAATTTGGGTTATTTGAACTTTTCTTGTCCCTCCCTGAATAACTTGAGGAGGAAAACATCGTATTTCAAGCACCTCTAACATGTTGTGTGCTGGCCACCTAATGCCAAAGTTATGACTTTTTTTGTGAAGGTTCTCGCGGCAAACAGAAGCGGCCCAAAGTAAACGTTATGAATGTGAGTGACATATGAGAACTATCACTACCATAGACATCTGTGTACAATACTTTGATATCTGTAACTATATAACTATGCATGCATGTATTATCTAGATATGTCAATGTTAGAACTGTTTTCGTTGTGGATATTTGATGTTTTATTTGGATCAATGGAAATGTGTTCCAAAGTTTCAATTTTATTGTACAATAAATTGTATTCTATTCTATTAAATGAGCTCACTGTATGTATTTGCAATTTGACGACCCATACTGGGCCCTTGTGGGAGGCATACAGTCTATTCCATGTCATAGAGAGTAGACCTGTAACCCAACTTTGGCGACATTAAATTCTATGCATTGTGTTTGTAATTAAGTAGAAAAAAAACTTTAATGTACTCTTTGGCATTGACACATCATTCTCCCATTTGGGTTAGCAATCTAATACATTTCCATAGTGTAGAAAACGTCTATATTTTCTGTATATTAGATTATTGCATCCAGAATATTCCCCATCCATTCTAAGAGCACCTTTCCCGAATACATTTATTAAAGTGACCCTCAGCTTAGAGACCGCAAGATAAATCATAGTCAGGAAATGGCGGGAATTCGCGGTTAACCGAATAAAAAGGAAAAACCTCTACACTATACCTAATAGCATATGCGAATGTACATAAACTTATGTATTTATTATACATAATAGGTACACTCTCTATGTACAATTAGTCGGCTATTATATTACCTAGTGACACAGTAATTGTTCGGGTTCAAAACTGACCCAAAACCTTGGTCTATTATGTAAGTTCCAAGTTAATAAGTTGTCCACTCATGACATAGTAAGTACTGGGCACCTATTATAGAATCCGCATATGCAAATCGAGTTATAGGTGCATGCTAGAGTTGCTAGAGGAGCGTCTAAAGGACATATTGAATATTCTTTACTGGGAAATAAATCATACAACTTTTCAAAGATTTGTGTCGAAGTCAAACTCAAGTGGATATATTTACGATCATGTATCACGCGAGACGTTCAAAGTAATCTATAATTGTTTAAGTACGTTAAATATTTTCTGCGCATGTATGTATTTCCCAGGAGGGTAGATAGATATGTGCATGCAGTCCACATTTCGTTATTTCCTTTTTAGAGAATGTCTTTTTATTGCAGGTTCTTGGTAGTTTTTAAATAACATTTCAACGTTTGGTTTCATGGAGAAAGTTTTCCAGTTTGATGGACTGAACCACACCCTGAAATAGGACCAAACCAGAGTTGCGGGTTGTTCCGGGGTTGCGGGTTCTTCGAAAGAGATACCGCGGACCCGCAACATAAAGGGCAATGGAAGGAATATGAGTGGGTTTTAGTCAGTACAAGTCTGACACTCCCCCTCGCTCCGCCCAGAGCAGGGGAAGTTATTTGATGATTTGCCAACCCAAAAAATAAATAGGACCATAGCTTAACGGTACACGCTGTACATCAAAGCACATCAGTAATGCGTTATCTTGATAAAGTGATTTAAACGCCAGTATCACTGCCCGGACGTTAGCTATTAGGTAGCAATTTACCTTAATAGATACCGGAACATCTTTCACTCGATGAATCTGGAATACCTACAAGAATAGAAACAAGACTTTCCACTCGTATCGAACTAAACGCCTTATTTACCGACGCTAGATAAAGGTGATTAAGTAACGAAATAACCGACGAACAAGCAAGCATTAGGCCATTAGCGACGGGTAACACTAAACGGTTTCGTGGAACTAAAAGTGCGCCTTCAGTGGAACAAAATCGCTGTCATTAGGGTAACGAGGGACGCCTGCTGACGCAGCGGGAGTGGCCGACGTAACTCTTTAGCTTGCAAGACCTAATGAACCGGGAGCCGGGAGCCCGGGAGCCGGTGCCGGCTGCCAGCTGGCGGCACCGGGCCGGTGCCGCCAGCTGGCATCCCTGGACGCTCGCCTCACTGGCCGAGCGCTGATTGCCGCTAGCCGTAATGTTTTTTCTAGAGGTAAAAAGCTAATTGTCCGTCTTGCTTTTTAAAGCTAACTAGCCACGAACTTTGCTTGTTTTGTTGTAAAATGTATTGAAATGTTTTAGTTGTTGTAATTTTTGCTTATTTTGTTTTAGGTTTAGTTTAAAGAAACTTTATTCTTCAATAAAAACATAACATGTCGCTTACTTGAAAACCATATTGGGTTCGACAACATCCTTTACTAACTAGTTAAAACTAACTGAAACTCGGAAAATATTCATTACCTACAACCAAAAGGAAATGACAGTCGCCAAATGGTATTATCTAGTATTTTTTGTTAGATTTTCCTAGAAGGTTTTATAAAATTACATGTCATAAATATGAAGACGCATAAAAGGAAAGTATAACGTACCTACCTAAATCATAACCGAGAGATTTTTCACTCTGTATAATATTATGTAAAGAGTTTCAGAGCATGAAAGACTAGTTTTGCCGTAGTACCTACCTTTTTATACGTGAGATTTTGTTTCGGTGATTTTTAATATATGAATCAGGCTATTTAGGCATCGAGTAGGTACCTACAAATAATAAATAAATATAAAATATTAAAGGGTTTAATGAAGTCCACCGAATTGCGATTACAAACTTCCTATTTGACAGAAGTTTAGTCAAGTAAAATAACATACATTTAAAAAAAAATATTAAATCAAGGTTATTTTTAATTAATATCGAGTGACATGTAACTTTACTTAGGCCTAATACGGTAGTCTAAATATCTAGGTACAACTTATTACGCGTAAGATTTTTTAAAAAAAAACATCGCTCGTTAAGCTGCCACGACAGCACTAGAGAATCCCCCAGGGTGCTAATACGACTCCTCAATTTGCACATCCCTGAACGTGAAAGAGCAACTTAAACGACAAGTTTTCAGCAAAATAAAAAAAAAACAATATTTTGCAGCGTCGAAAGCAAGTTGCTTTTCAGGAAAAATGTAGCAACAATTAGTTACATAATGCATCCGAATGTTAAAATAAAAGTAGATCGAATGATCACAATTACTGACGATAACACTTTAATAGAGAGGTACGTAATTAAATGAAGGATCGTTTTACGTATTCCACAAAGGAGAATGAACAATAATGTGTCCGTAATCTGGTAGCAACTAAATCCGTTTACGCATTGTTAATCGGCCTGTCCAGCGAAGAGCCGGTTCAACGTGGGAACTGTAATAAGGGTCGTGGCGTAAAACTTTATTACTTGCCCCACCTCGGCCCACAGTCGGGATGCGAAACGACTATCATTCTCATTAACCTCGCCTCCGCCACCTCGCTTTGTATCAATGCCAGATAATTTTCTTTTGTATACAAAAACTGTTGATGTACGCAAAAAATAGAAGTTTACCTTTAAGAACAATGTCGGTAAACGGTAGAGACGTGGAAATTCGGAGAAATGTTGAAGAGAACAATCTACCTTTGTTCAGATTCGTGTATTAGTAAATTCCCTTCAAACATTTATACAATAAGTTTAGATTTCAGCAATGTGAAAATAAACGAAAATCTTATTTTCACATGCCTAAGGTAAATACCATACCACAAGTAAGCTACTTATAATGGTTTAAAATATATATTGTTTTTAATTAAATGCAGCATTTACACAACAGTGCCTTTAGATAACTGAGCAGCTAAACAAATAAAACATTATTAGTCCCTACCCCATGTCCCATAATCGTCTTTATAATATTAAGAAAAGCTGTCTGAAATCCGAAAGCATATTGTAAAGAAAGTCCTAACAGTACAGAATTAATTTTGTGTCGGGCCAAGAGTTATGTAGTGAATCGGTCAGTGGCAAACAGAAATCCTGAAGGTCGACACTTTAATCAATCACACTCCGTTCGCTTCAAAATGCACGTACACGCCTTCTTGAAATATGAGAACCCGCGCCGGGAACTAATGTTTTATATTCTATCGTTGTATTGACACTCGTGACTTATTGCCTGACGGATTGCGCTCTCGTCACCAACTGAAACTTCGCTAAACCGGTTTGTTGTGTAATGTTCAACTGAAGTTGGATAATGCACGAAGCGTAATAAATAAATGGTTTAATATTCCCCATGTGATCTCGAGGTACGTAATACCGTATCGAAGCAACAAAGTTACGGTTTTATGATTTGTTCTCCCTCGGGAAACTTAATTCATTTGTTTGTGGAACTTTACACGAACAAATGAATGCGGTGCTGCAAATTAAATACGTTAAACAATAAAGTTACCATTAGGGTTGTCAGGTACCGTACTCTAGTAGCTATTATTTCCCATTTTTCATTAAAACGCTGCCAACTAGTGAGAGACACTATTAAAGGCATCGTAAAAACGCCGCCACACTTTCTTTCTCTTTATATTTTTATGGCGCTCTGGATACTACCAATGCCATAAAAAGTGAAATATTGTGTCTCAGAACGGATGCCTGCTCCCTTTATGAGATTGAACTGAAATCCGATAAAAACGTTAGACGTAACCTAGATACCTAGCTATCTTTCAGTGACGCATCATTGAATATTATTTTTTGACTGTTACAAAACTAAAAATTGACATCAAAATTAATTACTTTTATAATTGAGAGGGATGTTCAATGTTTCTCCAACTCGGTCTTTTTATGTAACTACTAGCTTTCGCCCGCGGCTTCGCTCGCGTTAAATTCGGTATAACACACCAAGCAGACCTGCAGTTTTTGCTCTTGCGCCTGATTGATTTGTAATAGCAACGCTAAGTTTTCCCTTTTCTTCCCTCGTTCTCCCTCATATCCCACTTTTTTTAAATAAAAATTAGCCTATGTCCGTCTCCTGGTTCCCAACTATCTCTGTACCAAAATTCATCCAAATCGGTTTAGCCATTAAAGCGTGAATAGGTAACAAACAAACAAACAAACTTACTTTCGCTTTTATAATATTAGTAAGGATTTCTAAAAGAAATTGTGCTTGCTTATGTAAACATTCCGTTATGCTTGAGAACCTTAATACTATGATAACTATCAGTATCCAAAAAAAGTGACATTCGGTGTAGATTAATTACCTGTCATGACGAGAAAGACAGAACTGTGTACTGTAAATACAAGAAAAATGGGCAAAATGTTGTATTTCATTTCAATATATTATCAAAACATTTGATCCACGAGGAGAACAAAAGCAAAACACACAGAGTACCAGATGTTCTCATTCCCGCCGAATTGTATGGATCGAAGGAAACGCGGTATTGTTGCCATAGACAGGCAATACATTACTCTATATTTTATGACTATTTATTTCGACACAGCCTACATAAAACAGAGCAGCAATGTAAATACGACATATTCAAATACTTATTGGCTGTAAACGTCCCCAAGTTGAATGCCGGCTCAAGAAACCGCGGTCGTTAGGGAAAATTGCTTAGCAAACGGATTGGTGACTATAATAGAAACGCAGCTAGGCGGACGTCCCTTTGGCAAAGAACGTGAAACCATTACAGGTTGTTGTAAAATTGTGACCTACGTTCTCCCTTTAAAACCTAGCTACAAAACAAGAACTCTAAAAATTTATAAACAAAGACAAATGTAGCATTGATTTCTACGTAGATGGATTACTTACCTTTTGGTCAACACAAAAAAAACTACTATGAAGTTTAAAACCCTATGTTCTCGTATTTTAACCAGCACATAGTCCCGTTTTATAACCACCCTTAAACTCAAAGTCAATGGTTAGAACATAGTAGGTTGGTTCTATAGAGAGCTATTACCCAATACAAGACCAGACGAAAGCCTCGAGGGAAAATACTGTGCTTGCTTTATAGTAGGCAACTTACTTTTGCAAATTGTGATAAGCTCATAGCTAAAAAACGTAATGGTGTGAAAGCTGATCGTTTGTCCGTTGCCCCTGGGACCATTACTATCTGTTTTTGCATGAAAAGACTAAATTCGCACAATGTCTTTCCGTCCTATATATTACAAATAAGAATTACCTATCTATTTTTGGGAAAAAGGTCTCGCCAACCTATAAATTCTTTTTTAATCCAAGTACGCAACTTTGCTCAAATATATCTGTTAGAAATATGCGCTATAAAACTGACAGATACTTTGAACAAAGTTAACGAAGTGAGATCGGATAAGGTTTCTTTGAAAAAGGGCTTATGCAGATTTCCACTCAACTTGTTTTATGATATCCGAATTAGATAATTAGTTGGTTGGTGTGCGTCACAATGTGGTAGGCGGGGCAGGGACTAGGGAGCCGGGCCCAAGATCGGACTCATCATCCGGTGCTGTTATCTTCACAAACAAACCTCAACGTCCCCGGCTATTATTGGCGACAGTTTGGCGACCATGCCCGTACAACATAAGTACGTGGTTACATAATATTTATGTTTAGGCAAATATTTACTCACTTCCATTCTCCACAGTGTCTGGTTTGGCAATCCTTGAAATATTCCGTTGGTGAATTATTCATAGATGTTTGGCGAACAGCCTTTAGTTTTCAGAGATTTTCTTTACATAAAAATAGATTACGAAACTTCAGATAAATCTATTTTTCGAACGCGAAGTTACTTTATGCTCAATAGAATAATGACACATTTAGAAAAATATTTTTGTATTAAACCTATCAAGAGTAATATACTACTACTAAGCCAAGGAAAGAAAATGATGAATTTACTCAAGCAAATAATGCCAAGTAACTACAGGTTCAGGTGAGGTACTAGTCGAAAATAATGAACGCTTACCTGTGTTTGGTTTATGCATCATAGGGTGCACACAAAACGTGCAGCCTGAGCGTTTCATTTGCTTGTTGGCAGGATCTGCACACTCAAGTGCTTTGAGATTGAACATTATGTTTGTTCAGCCCGCTGCGTTCCGCGACCCTCGCTGAAACGCGAAACCCCGTCCCATTAAAGCGAAACACATTATTATTATTTTCATCCTAGTCTCAGCTGTAATCACAGCTCAGAATCGACTAGATAATCGGATTAATGATACTAATGCGCTTAATTTCCTCACTCTTTCATTAAAATAACGAAGGCTTATTAAAAATTAAATTTTGGCTAAAATAAAATTAAAATTACATGCAAGAAAACGTTCAAAGGAGACGACTAGGTGGCCACAGTACCGGAACATTTTTACCAGGGTGCAAATTATAAGCTGAAGCGGGTAGAACATTAGTAAAAACTTAGTTGAGAAAAGAACTACCAAATCTGGAGTTACAAACTAGTTATTTTAGGTTTTTTTTTAATTAAATATAAACAGACGTAACTAAATAATCTATAAAAAAAAACATTGCCCTATCTTGCGCAATTATAATTCCCATCTCAATACATAGAGCTCTATTATAATTCAGCTCTTTAAATTAAAGGTTGTCTATTGCTAAAGAAGTGAATTTCAATCATATTATTTTATTTTGCGTTATTGGGTCATTTAACAGTTACACATTACAATAAAGTATGACAATTTAATTTATTAAAACTAAGTAAACGTGAAACCCACACCAATGTCCGCGACATAATGGTAAAAGAATAAAAAAATAATTAAATGCGCGCGCTCAGTCCTATAGAAAACAAAGCTGGCAAAAATACATACCAACTTCATCCTCAGCAACACTAAATCAACAAAACAGCCATCTAACACTGCCCATCCCAAACTATATATGAATGCAATTTAGGGACAACCAACATTAGATAGCCGATTCAAAGATTCAATAGCCACCCTTTTGAACTTAACAAACTTAACAACTTAAGTTTGAAAGTGCGAAAATATTATAAATATTATCCTGTCAATCAAAATCTTACACGGGAAATACGTATATCTGGACTAAGGTGTGCGTCCAACAGGCATCAGTCACGGCGGATATCCTCCAGGTCGCCACAACCCGCCCTTCGCTTATAAAACCCTTCACTGTCGTCGTCGGCGACGCCACATCTGCGACGTTGCCCGTTCATTTGAAGCTAGAGCGACTACGAAATACTCCATTAGAGCGCAGCTGTCGACCGAATTCGTAATTGGCAGCCCTATAAATATTTTCCAGTAATTCTACTGTAACCTGGTCGTGACTATCTCATCCCTCAGGACTAGTGGAAGCACACCCCCTCATGAGGAACCGGATACAGAAAAACGGTGTTTATTTTTCCATTACAAAATTGAACTATCCTAGTTTTTCCGTTAACTTTTATCTTATTTTGTAAAGAAAGCCTTATTGTCGGGCCTACGTTGGCCCTCCCCTACTAAAGTAGGTACAAACGCTGTAACACAACATCATTGTAAATCCAAATCATTATAATGATCAAATGATAAGACAGTAACCATATAGTATGATGCCAATTCTTCTCCTTAGGAAACAACCAACCCGAACCGTGCACCTTTTCTCGACGTTTTATTTATTACTTATAATATACTAGCTTTTGCCCGCGGCTTCGCTCGCGTTAAATTCGGTAGCGCCTTATTGATTTGTAATAGCAACACTAAGTTTTCCCGTTTCTTCCCTCTTTCTCCCTTACATCCCACTTTTTTCAAAAAAATATTAGCCTATGTCCGTCTCCTGGTTCCCAACTATCTCTGTACCAAAATTCATCCAAATCGGTTTAGCCATTAAAGCGTGAAGAGGTAACAAACAAACAAACAAACAAACTCACTTTCGCTTTTATAATATTAGTAAGGATATTCACATAGCCTGCGCTTACCCATGAAAGCATATTATGTGAAAAAACAAAAACATTTAATTATGAATAATATTTCGTTTTCGTAACATTGAATAATGAACGATAACATCTACCTTTGCTCTCGGCTCCGCTTTAAAGGAATAGCAATCGATGAAATGTCCTGTATTTAAAAAAAAACACAGTTATACTTAGTGAAACTCATGAACAACCTAAGTAGTGACAACAGTAAATATACTTACTTTAGTAAAATATCGTGGAATTTACATTTACTGATTGCTTTAGCTTTAAATTAATTTATTCAACAAAATTTTGTTTCAAATGAACGTTTGAATTCTAAAACACACCCAAATGTACTAAATTCCATTATTTTTAACATGAACCGGCATAAAAAAATGTTTGAAAGGGGTTTGAAGTTAGCAAAGTACTCGTTTTAATTATATCGAGACTAAGCATAACGATTATTACACATTAAGCTCCCGCCATTCAGAGAGCGTATACTTGGAAGTTACATTAATTAATTCTCTTAAATCAAAACAACGTTCCTCCAAAGTCTCCGGTGGTTCACTTTAAATTTAATTGTGGAGGGGCGAAAAGCAGAAACAAATTGCCCAAGGAAATTCGAAGCGGGAAATTCCAGCTTGATATTTGTTTTAAAACCACGTAATTATACAAAAAAAAACGTTTGCATACTAGCTTTAGGAACTTGTAAATGCAGCTAGCTACTAAAGTAAAAAGAAAAAAATATAAGATAAAAACTAGTTTGATACCAGTTACATAAGAATAAAGGAAGCTACAAGGCATATTCCTCGGAATCTGGAATACGTCGACAACCCTCCTGCGTTCTGTCGGGAGTCGAACCCTGATCAAAATAAGATATCAACACACACACCGATTCCACTGTTAGCAATATTTGTAATCAATAAAGAAATACTGGTTAATACAACTTCAGCAATCAGTTCTCTCAATAGTCTCTATGCTCTCAATAAAAAAAATACATTTGTTTTGCATTCTTCACGCGTAACCATCCCGTAAAAATAGACGAAAAAATTCACGACAATAATGACCTTTAGCGTTGAATAAAAAACAGTGCAGAAACAGGATCGATGGGGACTTTGACCATTTATAGTTGGGGTTAAATTATAAATGGTCAAAGTCCCCATCGATCCCGTTTCTGCACTTTACAAGTGCCATTTACATCAAAGAATTCGTATATGGTGCGTGCATCCCGAAATTTAAATGATTTATGTAAACAGCATGATATTGATTTATTTCTCACTAGTGTGTCCTCGGCCAGGAAGTGCTTTAGCCGATTTTTTATTCACTTACATAGTTTAGTAATAGGCTGTTATATAGTGTGAGCAATATGTGTTTAGCTGCAGTAATTTCTGCATTAGTTATTTTCTTTTCAGTGTTCTGTTTTAGTATGCTACTGTATTGTATTGTATAACGGGCTAATGTCCGCAACTCCACGTCTGAAGTGCGTATTTTGCGTATGTATGTATTGCGTATTATGCTACTGTTATGTCTATAGAATTTAGTTTTGTTCAGGTGTATAAGCGAAGACTTGTAATTGGGTTTCAGTATTTTTTGCTAAATTTTGTTATGTCCTATTTAGCTGTAAGTCTTCTCTATGTTTAACAAATAGATAAATGATGACGTATTCTGTGCATTTGTTACTTAAACACAAATCCAACTTATTGGGAATTAATGTCTATTTTGACTGGATTAAGAGCTCAATGGGCTAAAACAAAGTCTTTAAACGATTACTACATGATATATAAATAGTAAAGTCAACTAGTAGTGGCCGGGCGTCTGAGGCAAAGAACCTCAAACCAACCCAGCCGACACGGGAGACGCCCCGGGCGCCGGGCGCCGCGAGACGACTGCCGGCCACCGTAGATGCGGGCCTGTGGACGGTGAGCAATGGGTAGCTCACCGTCCGTCCGTCTATTGACGACAGGCCGTGTCGACGGCGCGTTAGTGTTTCACGCGCGCCTCTTAGAGATGTCAGCAAAGCAGAGGGGCCTGCCAGGGCCTCCGCCTGCCGGGGTTGCGGGTTGTTCGAAAGAGATACCGCGGCCCCGGAACGTAAAGGGCAAAAGAAGGAACACGGGTGGGTTTTAGTCAGTACAAGTCTGACACTCCCCCCCGCTCCGCCCAGAGCGGGGGAAGTTATTTGATGATTTCCCACCCCAAAAAAAAAGGCAGCTAGTAGAAAACTTATAATACATTCTAGCAATGGGTTCCATAACTTCATTTCAATGAACATTCACCAAACCACCCCGCGAATGGTTCTCTATTAATTTGCATAAAATTTTAAGACGTAATATCTTTACGCATAACAGCTTAAGCATTTTTTACGCGTACTTTCTCTAGTCATAATATTGTATGAGTATAATCTTTAACGCATATTGATGTGAAAGCATAATTTTAATTGTCACAAAAATACGCATGATAATGAATTCCTAAAATGTTAGACACTGCATCGGCCTAGTAGTCCGAGAGCCAGGTGCAAATTTGGTTAATTATTTCTTCTCGTTAGATAATTGGCGATACGCATCAGACAACAGTATCATAAAGCCCTATGACCGTCAGCTGCGGCGCAGTGGGGGGATGAGTAGTTGTAACCTCCCACGCTTGAAGAAAAAAAAATTCACTCATTTCCTCTCGGCTAAAAGTTTATCAAGTTATAGCTAACCCAATACCTCAACAAAAAAAAAAGACAGCTGCTATAACATAGTGCATTGTACGTCAGCTGATGGCTAGATCATGGGAAAAAAATCTTCACTTTCAGTGATATCCTCTCGGCTAAAAATTTACCAGATGATAGCTTATATGTAACTATTGATAAATATATACGTCAGCTGGCTGTATCTCGGTGGAAAAATCGTCAGCTGATACTTTGAAGGTCGTTACGTAGAAGTTAGCCAGAAGCATTTACTGACTATTTAAAGGCATCAGCTGACCAGGTTTCCCTCGACTTATTGCTAGCTGATTTTTTTTATTTATCACAGTATTATATTTAAAATCAGCTCACAAATTTTCGTGTGGGAGGAAATGACGCCTCGTTAATTATTCTTGTTATTTTTAAAGATTTAAACAACACACGCTAGCATCATAGTGTTAGGGACCTAACTAAGGACTAAAACTAGTGGACTGTATGAATTAAATGTAATCCGAATAAGTAGGTACAATATGATGATGTTGCCCAAAGATTTATTAATGTTACTCAATTATACGAATCTTTGGGATGTGTTTTTAACCCGGCCTTTTTTCGAAAAGGAAAAAAACGACCATTTTCAATGATGGCTAAATCGAATGATTTCATCGAGTGTTTCATCCAAATGTCAAAATCATTAGAGGTTAGAGACAATATTTTTGAGAAAATTCAAGAGTTCGTTTGCCATATGTATGGATTTAATCGCCTGAAAAAAGTCAATGAGGCAAGAGTAGCGTTGTTTGAAAAAATATATAAATTCTTGGATACGGAGACATTCAAGTTACCAAAGAAAGGTATTGATGGCTCTTCTCTACCACCTTGCGAGTCAGAGCTATATCAGCAATTTTTAAGAGCATGCTATATTGCTCAAATTTGGTCAAATGCACACTTGAAGGTTCCAACTTCTGATGATCCGGAAGACTATGGTTGGGAAGAAATTGACAATAAATATGAGTTTACCTGGTTCTTTGGAAGTCAGTTACCAACATCGATTGATGAAATAACTATCCAGCCCGAAAAAGGTAACATTTTATTATCATATTAATGATATTATGCTAAAATACGCATTCTCATTTTTTTTTTTACAGATGATGACGATGAAAATATAACAGCAGACAGCTCTGACAGTGACTCGGACAATGAATCAGAGAGAGATGGTTGTGACTCAAGCCAAAGCGAAGCCAAAAATGATTAAATAACATTGTCATTTGAATTGTAATTTGTCATAATTTTTTTATAATAAATATTTTTTATCAAGTAACTAGTTAATTTATACTAAGGAAATTGATTATTGAAATATTGGAATATATCTAAAATTATATGATTATATACTTATAAGTCTAAAAAATATTGATATGGAATATTTTTTTACCTCAACACTCATATTGGAGTGCTATGCCGAATAATTAAAAAGACGTCATTTCCTCCCACACGAAAATTTGTGAGCTGATTTTAAATATAATACTGTGATAAATAAAAAAAATCAGCTAGCAATAAGTCGAGGGAAACCTGGTCAGCTGATTTGGCCTTTAAATAGTCAGTAAATGCTTCTGGCTAACTTCTACGTAACGACCTTCAAAGTATCAGCTGACGATTTTTCCACCGAGATACAGCCAGCTGACGTATATATTTATCAATAGTTACAAATAAGCTATCATCTGGTAATTTTTTAGCCGAGAGGATTTCACTGAAAGTGAAGATTTTTTTTCCCATGATCTAGCCATCAGCTGACGTACAATGCACTATGTTATAGCCAGCTATCTTTTTTTTTGTTGAGGTATTGGGTTAGCTATAACTTGATAAACTTTTAGCCGAGAGGAAATGAGTGAATATTTTTTTTTCTTCAAGCTTGGGAGGTTACAACTGCTCATCCCCCCCCACCGAGCCTCAGCTGACATTCACGAGGCTTTATAGTTCGATTTTCTGATGCGTTTTACTAATTATCACTTGAGAGGAACTTGGTCATATAAATCTGTTACTGGCTCTCGGACTATAGACTTTTCCCAGCTTTATTAGGGTTGGCTTCCAATCTAACTGGTTGAAGTGTACTACTACTAGTGTTTTACACGGAGCGACTACCTATCTGACCTCCACAAATAATTGACAACAATAATTATGAGGTCTAGTTCAGAACCATGTACTGAATACGTTTTAACTGTTTTGCCTCGAAATCTTTTCCATCCTGTATAAATAAAAGTTAAAGTCGACGGAGCCCCACTGTGCGTTCCGAGTCGAGGCTCCAACACTCGAGCTCGCTCTGAAATCTGGACTTTTTGTTCTTTTATTAATCAGTTACCTATCATAAGTTCGAAATAAAATCTTTATTAAGTATTAACTTTCCGGGCATTCATTAAACCACTGTTTGCAAGGATGCTTGCTTCAAGCATGCAACATGCAAGCAAACATGCAGATGCAAGCAGTCATGCATCATGCAAGCATGCATCTGCATGCATGCTACAAACATGTAGCAAGCATTGTTTCTGTCATGGCTCCGAAGCTGCGGGGTTTGGGCGGCCCCCCGCGAGCTTATCGTCGCAAATGGTTACTCACTCACCACTGCAGCTTCGGCTTGCTGCACCTGCTCCTCAGCTTGTGGGCCGCCCTACCCTTCTGCGCCTACGCGGGCTTAAATAACACTCTAGGGGTAGCACAGACAAGACTGCCTGTAGTCGGTTTTGCAGCGATTCGTTTTTGTCGCTAAATTTTGTTTTACAATATATTAACCGATTATGACACTATATTTTTTGGAACACTAATTTAAAAATATGAGTAAATATAACTTAAATTTGTTTACGTTATTCTTGTTGATTTTTATGCCCAAATACTATTAGACTAATAGTCATTCCCATAATATTATTAGCCATAATAATATTATGGGAACAAAAATAATGGTAAAACAAATAAAGCTAAAAGACAATTATGCCAACATAAACTACTGTTTATTTATTTAAATAATAAATTTTAATAATACTTTGCCAAAAATATATGCTAAAACAAGTATGCCAAAGTATTTTAGTACAAAATATTATGCGAAAAGAAGGGATCCCCCCGTGAATTTAACGTTGTCAAAATTTAATAGGAAATTGAGCGAAATATTCATTGCCGGGTTTCAGCCCCTGACGAATTCGTTATCAGATAGCTAATAATCCAATCGGAATGGGCTGTTCTTGCGTAGGGCAGAAATTGCTTCAATCTTTCGCCGGCAAAATAGAATCACTCTTACTGGTACTAATGCTAAAAATAAAATAATTCTGCTACTAGACTATATCGTATTTTATATTTAAATCATAAGTTGGTACTACCTAATTGCTATAAGTTCACGAAGCCGTCTGGTTTCATAACCAGCCATCAAGGGTCAATATAACAATCGCTCGGAGGACACGGTGTAGTACACTGGCGGTCAGCCCAGCTTGGGCGGAGTACCGCCGTGTCTTCGTAGAGGCTATCTTTCGCGTCGAGCCCTGGTTCAGTCCAAGGTACGGAGCGAGAGGGAATGGAAAGCGGTCACTTCTTTCTGCAAAGCAGTTATGCTAACGTGGCGGAACGAGGTGGCCGGGTGATTGAAAGAGAGAACCTCAAAACCAACCCAGCCGCCGCGAGAGACGCTCCGGGCGTCGGACGCCGCGTGACGACTCCCAGCCACGGTAGATGCGGGTCAGTGTACGGTGAGCAATAGGTAGTCGTCCGTCTAATGACGACAGGCCGTGTCCACGGCGAGTTAGTGTTCCACGCGCGTTCCAAAGAGATGTCAGCAAAGCAGATGGGCCTGCCAGGGTTTTCGGGTTGTTGTTCGAAAGAGATACCGCGGCCAGGAAACATAAAGGGCAATAGAAGGAACATGGGTGGGTTTTAGTCAGCACAAATCTGACACTCCCTCCCGCTCCAACCAGCGCGGGGTAAGTAATTTGATGATTTCCCATCAGCAAAAAAGGGTCAATAATTAATAGATTAACAAACCATAAAACAGCATTTTAACAGCATTACCTATACCCCTTGTAACACACACAAGGCTCCCGACTATGTCTCGGCTTGTTAGGTTCGATATTACATGGGAACGACTAATTGCCGGGTCGACAAGCGAGTGCGATTGGCAGCTCGTAGGCACGCATATGTGACATATCAAAGCTCCACTAATTAATATCACCTATCAATGTCCCCAATAGAACATAGCTCCGTCTATATATTAGAAAAATATAAAAACGGCGTGAAAATTTGGCAAGATTATAATATACTTTTACTACTTAAATGTATCTACATCATTTGTGTTTTATGCAGTACTCAGGAAATTACTACTCCCAACTCTACAACTATTTTTTTATATCACCGAATCTGTATTTCTGCTCTGTAATTATGCTGTTACGTGCTTTACCTAAACATGCTAGACGCCCTATTTTGCGGCTACGATTGCGGCTGTGGAGAAAGGGAATTATTATTAGCCAGCCAATCTTCCAATCGAACGCCTCCGGAGACAACGGAAATTTGTTTCAAACGTCATTTCAAAAAGATAACCACAAATCGGAGATCACCTTTTCAGCAAGGAGATGCTTGTGTTAGGCGTCTCCACTCTTCCACTTGACTTAATACAGTGCATAGATTTGAAAAGAAAATAAAATAGTTTTTTACAACAAGAGAGCAAGGTTATTTTTTGCTGCGAGTGCTGATTTTGAGTCCCGAGCAAGTAAGGGATTCTAAAGATATTGATTATTATTATTGATAAAGATTCTAAATTAGAATCATGAACGGTGGAGAGGTGGAGGGATTCAAAGACACAAGATGCAAATAATTTTGCTCTCGTGTAACACACCTTACTTTTCACTTCCGCAGCGAAAACACATATTACTCTGACCTCATTACGCAACAGTGTATTTCACATTTTACAACGAGAAGGGCTATGTACCATGTAACTTCTGCTTTTCCTTTTCCACGCCCGCCCCAATGATCAGTCATAATATTATTTGTCTTTTCTAAAAGGATTCATCGCTTTACATCAAGCGAGTTGCGGCCAAAAGTAAATGTAGCGACACAAAGATGCAAGTGGCAAAAAGTACTACAGCGCCATCTATCCAGCCCATCTATCCAGCCACTGAAGAACTAAACGGCAAGATTCCTACATCGCGCAAGCAAAGTTGTGCGCGAAGTTAGCATATCGAGCACCCGACAAGCAACTGTCGGGCAGTGGCCCACCAGGCACGACACCCGTCTGGTCGGAGGATCCTCCTTAAACAATAGAGGATGGAGAACTTTACACCCTGTTCTTCATACCTCTAAATAAGCAAAGTTAAGTTTTAAAAAAAACTTGCTTATTTAGTCCATCATATTAAACATCATCTTCCTAGCCTTTTCCCAACTATGTTGCCAGCCAGTTTTAATCGGAGCTAAATTGGTATCCAGCTCCGGTTAAGAGGTATTTTACAAGGAGCGACTGCCTATCTGACCTCCAGAACACAGTTGGTACTAGGTAATGCAATAACCATTGGTAAAAATATTCACAGACCATAGGTAGTCATACCGACTACCAAAGATCTACATAGCCGGGGCAACTCAGTATATGATAGGTGGATACCCATCCACGAAACAACGTAGGCGAGCGCGACTTAACCTGACTTAACGCGACTGAACCTTAAACAATGTAAGTATACTAATAATGATTTATTAAGTTTTAATACAAAATATATTAAATGCCGCATAGACACGTACGCAGAATACGTACGTGCGTAGATATATAATGTACATAAAAGCTATTTAACTAAATAAATTCCATTTTCCAAATACGAAAGAAATGAAAGTTTGGAAGCGATCGTTCAATTTCTCGATGCGACGCACCAAGGCAGAGGGATCCAAATTGAAAGTCACTTGAGAAATGATTTCCCGAGTTTATCGGATCTTCTGATAAACTGCAGACGCTTTGTGACTGCTCATTGCTTCACAAGTTAGATGTTTTGGTTAAGAACTTCGACATACATTTTTGCAATCATTTTTTTATTGGTATTTTCAGATCTGGTATTAGAAAATACATATACGAGGATTAGAGGATTGATCGAAACTCAGAAGTTCAAAATTAAGGTTTGACACAGAGCGATGAAGTAGCATTACAATAATTTTGGCCGATCGCATTTGCAACACGAAAATAGGTTTCATCAGTGCTGGTGAGTCTGCAAGGCTGAACAGGGACTGGATAAATCACACTTTAGGATCGATGAGGACAAATAGTGTCAGAATCGTTAACCCGTCTTACCCGTTTCGTATCACCGGGCAAGGTCGGATAGGATGCAAATAATTACGAGCACGCTTCGCTCGCTCTCGCATTCTTCTTGCATTTTGTTTTGCGCACAAACAAAAACCTGGATTAAATTAAGTGCTCAACATTTTTCTAGGCTACCGTGATACCCCCCTCCCCTATCTCTAATTCTGCTCTTTTATATGTTTTTGTTAAGAAAAACTGAAAAATATGGCAAAAAGTTTGCATAAGGTAGGAAAACATTGATAAAAGTAGTTTACCTTTTCCATAACGTGTCGATGGAAAAGTAATGTGCCATACAAGACTGAAAACTATATACCTATACCAGCAAGTAGGGCTGATTTTTCTTTCTAAACGTATAAATCATATAAATAATAAAATAATACCAGTTTACGACTCAAATTGTAATCGCCAATCTCATAAAAAAATTCAAAATGCCTTCGAAGTGTTTTTTTTTCCACATAATTTTTTATAAAATATAGTGATTTTTTAAAATGCTCAGAAATATAGCGGTTCTGTGGAGTGTTGTAACTGTACTTGCATCAATAGTTTCTCTATCGTTATGTCTTTCATCACCAAGGTACAAAATCAAAAAAATTACATATGTGAAAAAATTTAACACCTATTTTTATTTGTTTTGATCACAAGTCGCAACCAACTCATTTTTGAAACGCATAATATCTAGATGTGACTTATTCCATGATTCACTATGAGAGTCGGTGCCTTTGAGGATACTGAAAAAAAACTCATTGTTCTCATTAACAATAGGTGTAACTGGCTACGTACTGGGTAGGGTCGGTCTGACTCGGCATTTTTTTTTTACGAATGGCACTTCGCAGTTCAACCAAGGAGGTTGTCGTCTGCTTAACCGGGCGAATCCTGTGGGTGCCTTAAAAATTAAGACCCGGCCAGGCCAGGGTAAAAACTTACAAACTAAGCGACTACACGCTAAGGGCACCCCCTGTGGGGTACGAGCCTCGGCTTAGGACGTCGCTGAGGGACAGCAAGGGACAGGCTGGATCCGAGTGATATTATTTGTGGACTGATTTAAACTTACTGGCTCAGCATCGCGGGCTGGCTCTTGCAAGGGACGGGTGTGTGACTCGGCATAGCCGGCCGACTAAATATATATTCATTATGCATTCAAGTTTCACCTAGCCACCTCCTTGCTGAACCTTATTAGATACTTTTGCTCATTGTTTTAGGACTCGGGAGGCAATGGAATTAACATTGCACACAACCGTTGCTTTCCGCAATATGTTCCTTCATTGTTTTCAATCACCAATGCCAGCCATGAAGTAAGTAACGTGAATTCATACAATACAACGATAAACTTAGGGATTTGTTCTAGCAAAACTAACAACATTTTTTTTTAGTTAAATACGTCAAACTGAAATGTGCTAGGTACTTATGTAGTTCTATAACTATTCAGTTAAATCGCTGTGTTAACTATCCGAAATTGGTAATGCCAATTTCGGAAAATGGGAAAAATAAAGTGGGTCAGTAAATTTTGGCACAATACCTAATTGAGCTTAATATTTCAACACTGAAAGGAAATGGTCCAAAAACCGAATGATGAGAGCCGATTTATTCATCCGAGTTAAGTTAAAACAAATGATTTGCGCTAAAAATAGCTACTTGCAAAGCTATTCTTAATAGTCCTCAGCTCAAGAAGCTGTTAGGTAATGAAATTCCCTACTAAACAGTTATTTTTTTACTGTGAAAAGAATCCTTAATACTTAAGATTTTTATATACATAATTGGTGTTTACTAGCTGACATGTGACAACCAATGAATAATATCTTAATTTTTAATAATTTTTTACCTTGTGATAAACGGAATTGTATAAAGTCTGGTTCTTCTAACCTGACAGACAGATGTGTTGCTGGGGAGTTTGTTCCGCCACTTCTTCCCAGCAAACAAGTGTGTGGAAATGGCGAAAGGCAGGGCGTTTTTGTGGGACTGTCTCTTGTAATGTGACGTTCAAAAAGTGCTGATTATCAGCCTAATTTGAATAAATGTCTTTTGATTTTGATTTTAATTCTGTTTTTTTTTTTAGATTTGAACTGGACGATCTTAAAAACTTCGTCAACAAGCAGTCGAGAACGACTGTGGGATATGCACCGCGATTTACAACCAATCGAAAGTTTTTTGCTAACCTATTAAGCTCTCCGCAATTCAAAGCTATTTTGGCAGAAGATGAAAAACTATTATGGAAAAATAGTTTAGAGAAAATGAGATATTGTGATACAGTTGTAATGGATCAAAATTTGCTGCAACTCATGTATGATCGAGAAGTAGACCAGTCAAAAATGTGAAAAATATAGAGTACATATTGCGTTTGTCTCTTTATTATTTAACCTATTTATCTAACTCTATAATAAAGGTAGGTGAAGGCCGACCGTGTCTAAGGTAGCTGCGTGGTGCAGGAGTGATGACGCGTTGCGAAGGCACAGTCATTGGCCGACTGGCGGGCGTCAACACCCCTCCCGCGCTGTACAGCTACCTCAAGTACGGTGTCAATTAAGTGGTCGGCCTATAACCAAAAAGTTGTTTGTATTGCTTTTTGGTCTCTTTTTTTGCTAGCGCGACTGCAGAACAATGGTCCTGGCATTATTGTATTACAATTTCTCAGTTGGAGACCGGAGTTTGTTATTTGGTTGTTTGACTCTTGTTAGCACCCAAGCCCAAGCCGTGTCATATTTACAGTCTACCTCTCTTTGTTTCTTCCCCTCAGTGTCTGTTGAGATGAGCCGAAATTCGGAATCAGAAGAAAATAATCGTATTTAATCTATCAAGAGCTGAACGAGGGGTCACCAAACGATTTATTTAAAAGCGGGGCCTAAATCTTAATATTTATAAATCACGTGTCTCGTTGTTTGACCGCATTGGACTCCTAAACTACTTAACCGATTTTAAATTAAATTTGCACACCCTGTGCAGGTTGATCCAACTTAAAAGGTAGGGTAGGTAGGTAAAAAATTGCACTGCAACGCATACCGGGGCACAGCTAGTTTAATAAAAATGTTAATTAATATTTTAGTTTAGAATCATAATGTGTAATTCCAAAATATCTCCAAGGTATGGGATAACTCATTGGCTTCTTGACGTCTATTTAAATCCATACCTATTTGTTATGTAAATGTATAATGTGGGGACCATGTGGATCATTACTTTTATTTAATTTGTATGTTTTTGACGATTATCTGGCAATTTGAGTACTATAAGCGACCTACACAAATGTCCTTTTTTTGGTATTGTTCATCGTGTCGCAGCTCCTTGATGCTTGCACTGACTGGACAGGTCCACACAATAAGTGTGATGCATTCTTAAAAATACCATTTGAGACACTATTCTGCATAGTCCTCATATTTAACGCTGCTTATTTTTCTAATGATTATCAACAATATTACAAATCAACATTTTAATTACCAATAGTGTAAAGTGTTCAAAACAAAACAAATACTATAACAAAATAAAATGAACAATATTAAAATGCGTACTCTTGTGTAAAATAATAATCAACAAGTATACCATTTGACTGTCATTTATTTATTTACATACATATTTTTTATATTTTTACATATTTCTTATCAAAAACAAAAAAACATTTAAAAATATAAAAATAGTAGCCCACCGGTATCGGGAACAGGGTCCAAGCTACCGGCGGTCAGGGCTCCAGAGAAAGGAACCTCCTAACAATACGAGCCGTGTCCAGGAGTACCGCTTTCTGTATCAAGCCCTTGATCTAGCTGCCTAACGAGAGCCTCCTCAGGTATTGGTCGAGGCTCTTGGCAATTAAGCCATTGGCAGATAAGATTATCGGCACAATGATCGCTGTGACACCGGCCGTGGCAGTTGCGTCGAGCTCAAGCGACGAGTATTTTTCCCCGCACACGACGCCACCACCTGCTCGTCGACGGGGAGGACGCCGGCCGCCGGACGGTTTAGGACTTCGAGGCCCACCGGCCTCTGATACCCGGCGGACTTATTATTACTTACATTGATATCAATCATAGTCTTAGGCACTATAAAATCACAGTTCTGAGGAATCTCCGCCGCGGGAAGTCGCCGCTCAGCGGACAAACCTCCGGTGCGATCTTATGGTGACATAGAGGGAGCGATTGTCGCAACCCCACAAAGAAACACGCACTTTGGGGAGTGGCTGAAAAGGCGCCTTGGCGGCCTCACCTACCGCGCCTGACGCAGGTCCTCACCGGACACGGCACTTTCAGAAGGTTCCTGCACATAATCAGGCAGGAAAGCGCCCAGGTATCACCACTGTGCCGATCGTCTGGAGGACACGGTGGAGTACAGTGTAGTGGTCTGCCTCGCTTAGGCGGAACACCGCTGCGCTGTGTCGTCGTAGAGGCGATCGGCGGCGGCGATCTCTTGCATCCGGATCTGGTTCAGTCCATGGTCCGGAGCGAGAGTAAATGAGAACCGGCCAGCTCTTTCTGCGAAGCAGTTATGCTTGCGAAGGAGGTGGTATGTATATCTCAAAACAACCCCGCCTCTAAGACGGCCCACTGACCCTCAAATCGTATAGTGTATTAAACATCTAAAGTAGGTTCTTGTTATTAAATTTCTTGAAACACTTTTGTAAATAGTCGTCTTCTCGATGACTATTGCCACCGTGTATTGAATTGATGTATTTACAGTCGTAAATACATCAGATTTTCACTCAGGCGCGAGTTGACGCCAACAAAAATAGGTAAAATCGGAAGGTGCCAACTCGCGCGCAGTCGCGACTTGACGAATAACTCCATTTTCTCAACCTGGTGATGAAAATGATCGGCTGACATGAAGGTATGTCCTAGCTCGAAATATCGTATCTCGATTGTATTCGCAGATATTACCTCCCCGCACTTCCCATTCGGACCTTAAATGCCTTAGAATATTTACAGTAAGTAACGTATTTACCTTATTTGTTCCAGGTAAATGTACGCCTGTGATGAAATATTCCTAAACATAACTACAGTAGGTAGTGAATTTTACTGTTATTACGTCCACACATATAAATATTTTTTTTAATTCGCTGACTTATCATATACACAGTTGGTAAGTTCTACTTACTGTATTGTACTTATGCTAAGATAATAGAATAATACGTTGAGAATCTCTTAAGCATTAATACAGTATATATGTTACTGTAAAAGCCCGAACTACGGTAAATCTTAAGATTTTCCAGTAAAACCTAAGATTTACCGATTATGAATGGTAAATGTCCATATAAGTTTGGGATTCGAACTTTTACCATCATTTACTTGGTAAATCTTAGGATTTACACAAAGGAACGGTAAATGTTGAATAAAATCGGGTCCACCCTTTATAGCAGAACTTTTTATGTCATAATTTTATTTTGCATAACAACGGATAGCATAACCGTTAAAAGCATAGAATGTATGTTAAATGAGTGTCTGCCAAACAATTTTCTGCGAAATGAATTGTTTGGCAGACACTCATTATTCAAAACTCATAATTTTGTGAGTTAGAATTATCTCTAGATATTTTCATATCCATAATATTAAAAAGTAGAAAAATCATAGCGCAGAAAGTTCACAGTCAGAATCGTCTTTTGGCATATATTTCATACCAATAATCATTAAACGGCAGAATTGTCATATCGCAGAAAGTTTTTAGTTAGAATCATCTTTGCCATTATTTGTTGTCATTAATTTATTTTAATTATTTATATCTTGGAAATAATGTCATTTAATTCAATAAGTAATATTCTAATATGAATAGTTCAGTTCTTAGTAACCTACTATCAACAATCTCTTTTTTCTGTTAATGCAAGTCGTTTCTGCCACACGCCGGCCGCTGCCGCGACACAGCTCGCTACGCTCGCTCGGCTCGTGCGTAGGGGGTCAGTTTTAATCTAACCATTTCTTTTTTTTAAAGGAATTAACCTAATCTAAATAGTGGAGTTCCGGGTAACCTACTAAAAACAATATCTTTTTTTCTATATTATTCCCAAAAAAACATTTTCTGCCTTAATATTTTTTTGTATAATTGTAACTCACTGTATCAGTTCACGCCAAAATATTGGAAACTCAAAATAAATAACAAACATGGTAAATACCCCGTTTTAACCGTTAATAATAATGTTGGTGACCATGTCAGTTTAAAGACTTAAATGCCTTTTAAAATTATTCTTAATGAAATTCTGCCATCTGTATAATATGAAAAGTGAAATTATACAAAATAATCATCGCTCTAAATGAACATTATGCTAAACGATATAATGCTAAATTTGAACTCTGCCAATCGTAATTATACTAACTTTCATTATGCCATTGTAAATTCGGAGTTTTAAACAACCAAACGATAATTATATCAAATAATTTTTACGCCTTATTATTCCTAAAACCAACATTTACGAGTCCACATTGGTAAAACCTAGGATGTACTGAATTAGAATGGTAAAAGTCCGAAAAAGTCGTCCCTTTATAATAAATAATAAGTTCTGCTTTAAGACGTCATAGTAGGCCTACTATGACGTCTTAAAGCAGAACTTATTATTTTTATTTTATTATTATTATTTTAACTGGTGTTAAAACTGTTGTGCGGTTAACTGCAGATACCTCTCCATTCTGCTGCGCTTATGATAATTACAGTAAGTCACATTGATATTGAGTTAAGTATATATTTGGAATGTAGAGATTGAGACCTCATCATCATTTTCCTGCCCTTGTCCCATTCTATTTGGGGTCGGCGCAACACGTTTTCTCCTTCCATTCTCCCCTATCAGACGTCATGGCATCATCTACTCCTTTCTCCTTCATATCATTCCTTACACAATCCATCCATCTTTTCCTTGGCCTTCCTCTCGCTCTCCGTCCATCAACATTCAGGTCCATCACTCTTTTACACATGTCCTTCATCCCTCCTCATCACATGTCCATACCAAGACAAACGACTCCCTTTAATTTTTTCTGTAACAGGCGCAACTTTCAAACTTCCTCGAATATATTCATTCCTTACTTTATCCATACTTGTCACTCCACACATCCATCTCAACATTCTCATCTCCGCTACATGCAATCGTTTTTCATCCACTTTTTTTACAGCCCAGCATTCTGACCCATACAGTACAACAGGTCTAATCACGGACTTATATAATTTTTGTATTTTTCAATGTGATATAATAACAATATGATTGGGTAGTCTTAAAGCAAAAAATAAATATATATGTTACTATAAAAGCTCGAACTACGGTAAATCTTAAGATTTTCCAGTAAAACCTAAGATTTACCGACATGAGTTGGTAAATGTAAGTATTTATTATAAAGGGACGACTTTTTCGGACTTTTACCATTCTAATTCAGTACATCCTAGGTTTTACCAATGTGGACTGGTAAATGTTGGTTTTAGGAATAATAAGGCGTAAAAATTATTTGATATAATTATCGTTTGGTTGTTTAAAACTCCGAATTTACAATGGCATAATGAAAGTTAGTATAATTACGATTGGCAGAGTTCAAATTTAGCATTATATCGTTTAGCATAATGTTCATTTAGAGCGATGATTATTTTGTATAATTTCACTTTTCATATTATACAGATGGCAGAATTTCATTAAGAATAATTTTAAAAGGCATTTAAGTCTTTAAACTGACATGGTCACCAACATTATTATTAACGGTTAAAACGGGGTATTTACCATGTTTGTTATTTATTTTGAGTTTCCAATATTTTGGCGTGAACTGATACAGTGAGTTACAATTATACAAAAAAATATTAAGGCAGAAAATGTTTTTTTGGGAATAATATAGAAAAAAAGATATTGTTTTTAGTAGGTTACCCGGAACTCCACTATTTAGATTAGGTTAATTCCTTTAAAAAAAGAAATGGTTAGATTAAAACTGACCCCCTACGCACGAGCCGAGCGAGCGTAGCGAGCTGTGTCGCGGCAGCGGCCGGCGTGTGGCAGAAACGACTTGCATTAACAGAAAAAAGAGATTGTTTATAGTAGGTTACTAAGAACTGAACTATTCATATTAGAATAATTACTTATTGAATTAAATGACATTATTTCCAAGATATAAATAATTAAAATAAATTAATGACAACAAATAATGACAAAGATGATTCTAACTAAAAACTTTCTGCGATATGACAATTCTGCCGTTTAATGATTATTGGTATGAAATATATGCCAAAAGACGATTCTGACTGTGAACTTTCTGCGCTATGATTTTTCTACTTTTTAATATTATGGATATGAAAATATCTAGAGATAATTCTAACTCACAAAATTATGAGTTTTGAATAATGAGTGTCTGCCAAACAATTCATTTCGCAGAAAATTGTTTGGCAGACACTCATTTAACATACATTCTATGCTTTTAACGGTTATGCTATCCGTTGTTATGCAAAATAAAATTATGACATAAAAAGTTCTGCTATAAAGGGTGGACCCGATTTTATTCAACATTTACCGTTCCTTTGTGTAAATCCTAAGATTTACCAAGTAAATGATGGTAAAAGTTCGAATCCCAAACTTATATGGACATTTACCATTCATAATCGGTAAATCTTAGGTTTTACTGGAAAATCTTAAGATTTACCGTAGTTCGGGCTTTTACAGTAACATATATACAAGGTATACGATGGTAAACATATTTATATTATTGCTTAAAATGAGCATAGGAACACAAATTTTAAAAACATGACATTTCTTTTGGCGCAGTCAAGGGTAAATGTAGCACATATAATTTAATCAATTTTCATTATCACATGTTAACAAACAATTAAATTATAAAGGTTTTTCAAATAAAAACAATCAGTATGTAAGCTACCAATTTTAGTAGTCTTAATTATCAACTTAATATTTTCCGCAGTATTTGTAGGTCTCAATCTCTACATTCCAAATATATACTTAACTCAATATCAATGTGACTTACTGTAATTATCATAAGCGCAGCAGAATGGAGAGGTATCTGCAGTTAACCGCGCAACAGTTTTAACACCAGTTAAAATAATAATAATAAAATAAAAATAATAAGTTCTGCTTTAAGACGTCATAGTAGGCCTACTATGACGTCTTAAAGCAGAACTTATTCCACTGAGGAAAGAGATGGTGCTAGACACCCTGTATAGCTCTGTCTTTTTCCCTCAGTAGAATAAGTTCTGCTTTAAGACGTCATGGTAGGGTAGCTGAACTCTTCTTGCAATAAGCAACTAAGCAGCCGAGCGCCGGCCGTTGCCGTTGAAGAAGACACTATTATTTCAATTAAGTCCGACTTTTGTTCTTTTTTGTTTGCGATAAATTTAAATAAGAAAAAGAAGCGTAACATTTTTAAAATAAAAAAATATTGTGGGCATAGGTATCTATTAATAGACGTTATGAATCCTTACTAATATTATAAAAGCGAAAGTGAGTTTGTTACATCGTATTAAAAAAAAAACAAACAAAAAAAAAAAAAAAACTTCACGACTAAAGGCTAAACCGATTTTGATGAATTTTGTTACAGAGATAGTTGGGACCCTGGAGACGGACAAAGGCTAATTTTTTTTGTGAGAAATGAGGAAGAAAGACGGAAGAAAAGGGAAAACTTAGCTTTGCTATTACAATAAATAAGGCGCAAGGGCAAAAATTACAGGTAGCAGGTACCTGCAAATCAGGAAAGAGGAATTGTGTTACTCCGAATTTAACGCGAGCAAAACCGCGGGCAAAAGCTAGTTAACAATAAATTATTGCAGTTCCATAATGTCCCACCAATTAGGCATACAATAATGTATTAGATATGCATTATAGTACAGTTTCAAGTAAGTAATTCAAATATTTAAATTCTTACACATCAACATATCTTTTCAATAATTAAAAAATTCCGGGATCGTGTAGGATTCCGGAATTACATAGTGGAAGTTCAATAATTCTCAAAATGTCAATCTTAATATAAATTTTTGATGGCATACCAAAGAAGCTTTTTTGTCAAACAGTATATTATTATTGTATGTCGATGTTTTTATTATTTCGTGTAAAATTGACCAATTTAGTTTTAGCTAGTTAATTATATTGCGAAATGTGGCAATTATGTCTTTTTGCAGTGTCAATATTGTGACCTGTAAAGAAAACTATCCTATCGCCAGCAAAAAGAATCATAGGATGTTGTGAGACTTTGGGTACATCATTAAAGTAAATTAAGAATAAAGGTGGCCCCAGCACACTAGCTTGAGGCACTCCTAACTCCACTCGTAACTGAAAACGTCTTTAGGCTGATACAATACATGCTACTTAGTGAAGGGTGACGGACTGACGGTTGTCCACTTTTCTGTGTCAGCTACAGCTTGAAACCGCTCCAACGTAGGACATTTTATTTGCATCTGATTTGTTTTTGCTATGATTATTTTATTATTTAATCCAAGAAAGTGAATAAACAATTATTGTAAAGTAGAATAGAGAAATGTTAAAACCGGGGGGTTTTAACGATTTCCCTCTTCTATGACTGTCTCTTGTATGACTTCATAGTCGACTAATTATAGAAGGATGCAGTGCATTTTTGTGCAATAGTAGTTGGGAACCAGGAGACGGACATAGGCTAAAAAAAAAAGTGGGATATGAGATAGAACGAGGGTAGAAACGGGAAAACTTAGCGTTGCTATCACAAATCTATCAGGCGCAAGAGCAAAACCTGCAGGTCTGCTTGGTGTGTTATACCGAATTTAACGCGAGCGAAGCCGCGGGCGAAAGCTAGTAAATATTTAATCTGTGAAATGTCAAGGCTGACGTTTGTCAATTCTGTCATATATTTTAATGTGCCATTGTCACATGCAAGAATGTCAAATTAACACTTGCAAGTGTTGCCAAACGTTTTGTGTTTTTGGAAAATAGTGCCAAATCTGAAAAAGAAGCAAGTTGTTCTTTTTAGTGCAAGGTGAGTAGGATTATATAATCTCTACGTTTTAGTATTTTTTTTTACTTGTTAAGTTTAAGACTTAAATTATTTTTATTCATTATTTTAATTTATTCATTTTTCCGCACGTATATTTGGAATAACTCGTCAATTAATATTGTACCTAATGCTGAAGTCGCGTTATGTGTTGTTCATGTAAATTGACTATAATTCCACCAATTTCAAGGTTGACTTAAGACAAGTGTCAACAAATTGTTGTTACGAGGTTGGTGTGATAAAACATAATCACTTGAGATTAACGAGTGAGATCAAGATGATAGTAAAACGAATAAACAATAGATAAACCACAATTGGTGAATACAGCCATCAATTTTGTAGGCACATACCTACTAAGGGCATTTGTTCATTCCGTCCATTCATTCATATCTCTAGTTGTCTGTAGAGCGTTTGTTGCGTTGTATTATTTCCTGCTATTCGATGGCGAGATATTTATTTTATTCTATTTTTCATGGATTTTATCATTTGAGATGCGGCAACATTGAGCAACACTTTTGAATGATAACACTTATCACAATGTACCTATCAAATACTTCATGTAAATGATTCGGTATAAAACGTGCGTAATAACTGGTTCACAGTAACTCAATTAAATATTTTTTCATTCAATGGACGCATATACTGAGCAATAATAAAAGTAGTTCTTACTTCATTAAGTTTTTACATAGAAGTTGGTTGTCTAAACCGAACTTACTAAAAGGTGACGAAATTTCGGATCAAGTTTGGAAATTACTTGTTTGCTCATTATTTTTAATTTTAAGTTTTTATTAGTGAAGTTTTTATCAGGTAAAGTAACTATACACATTATTTATTGTTCAGTTTGCTGTCGTTATTCTCATTATTATTTCGTTTTCTTGAGCTTAGAAATGGAAAATATTATGATTCAATTATTATATCCGTAACACAACAACATTATAATGTACTATAAAACAACGGCAAGATCATGGCCATCTGAAGTCAATCAGGGTCATTAGGTACAATATTATTTTATCACTAATCTGTGATTACTTATGTGTTGTCTTAAAATTATTATTAAGTACTTTCACATATTACCTAATGTTTGTATAAATTGTCATAAGTACTTAACTTAATTTAGCTAAAAATTTATTGTTGTTACCATTGCTATATACATTACAGGTTAATCAAATAAAATGGCTTCAATACCTGAAGAATCAAAATACATTGTGGAAACAAAAGATGGTCCTATTTGTGGATTAATTGATAAAACTGATGATGGAACTTATTATAAGTTTGGAAAAATACCTTATGCTAAACCACCCATTGGCCGCTTAAGATTTTTGGTATGTCATGTTTTAAAAAAACCTTATTTTATTACAAACTAGCTTTCGCCCGTGGCTTCGCCCGCGTTAAATTCAGGATAAGACAGTTCTCCTTTTCTGATTTGCAGGTACCTGCCACCTGTAGTTTTAGCCCTAGCGCCTTATTTATTGTAATAGCAATGTTAAGTTTTCCCTTCTTTCTTCCTAATTTTTCACTCTTTTAAAAAAAAAACAGCCTATGTCCGTCTCCAGGGTCCCAACTATCTATGTACCAAAATTCACCTTCGCTTTTATAATATTAGTAAGGATAACTTATATTAAAAATTAATAGATCATTACCACTTACTGGTGCTGTCAAAAACAGAAGTTTAATAGAATACTTAAATTTTGTAGTGAGTAGTTAGGTAATAGTAAAACTATAGCTCAAGGTCCCATAAGTTTTTCAGATGGGAAATCCTTACCATCTTCTCCCAATCTGGGCAGAGCGCAAGGGAGTGTCTGACTTGTATTGACTAAAACCCATCCATATTCCTTCTTTTGCCTTTTTGTAATCCAGGGTTAAGATTTGATGGTTACTAAGATGTATAATCATTATAATAGATGACATTATATTGGGTCAATCTTCGGTTTTAAATTGCCTAAATCTGTTTATCTCCATTCATCGTCAGATGTATAACCATGATGTTTTTAAAAAACGGTAGGTATTGATCGCTACTGGATAATTAAGAAATATTAAACAGACAAAATATTTTTTTTTTACCTCAGGTGCATAATTGTTCTTAAATGATAGGATAATATTACCTATGTGAATGTCTGACAATTCTCTAACTTATTACATAAATAGATAGATAGACACCCAATAGGGATAGTTATAAAACACAGCCAAGTATATCACTTAATAATCAGTAACTGAGTGACTAAGTTCAGCTCGGGTAAAAATAGAGAAACGAATACTTTACAAATAAGAGACCTACCTAGTAACTTAGTGCATGATTTGAATAATTACTTGACACTTAAAAATGTATATATTATTAAATTAAACCTTTTTAGTGACATTATATTTCACAAACAGTAAATGATTTGCTAATAATAAGATGACATACAATCACATTATATGATAAAAAAAAATACAAATCATTGCCAAACCATAAATAAAATGATTCACACTTCTATACATAAGAAAAGCTTAAATAAACACACAAACATCTGGTTCATCATTGGCACTGAATGGAACAATCTATTACGATTTTGAATCTTATTTTATGTAATGTAATAACGTATTCAATATCTTTAAAAATGTCATAAGCAGACTAACATACCGCCGGAACTTAGATGAGTACAATTGTGTGCAGCGTCGCAATCAGGTCTAACCACAAGCCTCAAGTAGTTGCCAGCTAGCAACAGCACATTGCTACCGTGTTATACATGATGTTTGAATAACTGCAAGTTTTTTCTCTTAAAGAATATGGCTTTTATAATGACTAATTAACACATTAAAGTGAGTTGATAGCTTAAGTGTTCTGAATATTACATATATACCCTGTAGCTAGGTCAGTTTACTTCTCTGTATACAAGACGTAAAACGGACTCTACATGAAGCCCACAATTAAGAATTTCGTAGTATCGTCAAAATCTAACTCTACGCAAAAAACATTGCTGGGAAGAGCCCTGTTTTATGGGTGAAATTTGACGATTGACTGTGTTATATGGTCCAGAACAAAAAAACAATCAATGACGGGTAAAACAAACGTCTTTCGGCTTCGTTGAGGGTATTTTTACACCCTTTATTCATCCTTTATTATGTGAACATCAGAACAGACACCATCTGTAGGTTGGCAGGCTTTGGTAGGCTTAGTTGTATCACCCAAATGGTTGACTCATTTCGCAAGTCACGGCGACATTGAATGGGGAATGCGGCACACCCCATTCACCCTTCATTCCATTTTCCATTCATTGCCTTTTGGCCAATATATTTGATGAATGCAATATCGACGTGGTAAGTATTTGCATTGATTCTTGTTAGTTTTAAGGTAACTTGGCGCCTGTATATGTTGACGTTAATATGTGGTATTGATATCTTGTTTTTTTTTGCAGCCACCATCTCCCATTGAACCATGGGATCAAGTAATTGACTGCACTGAAAATGCACCCTTGCCTCTATGCTTTACCCTATCTAAAATAGTAGAAGGGTCAGAAGACTGTCTCTATATTCAAGTATCAACCCCAAGCATAAAACCTAAGAAACCTATGCCAGTTATGTTTTGGATAGGAGGATATGCTTATACAGGTCTAATGGATACGTTATTTGATGAATCACTAATCAATGACCAAGATGTGGTATATGTAAGATGCGGTTTCCGACTAGGACCATTTGGTTTCCTCTCTATAAATGATTTTACGGCTCCTGGTAATTGTGGGCTGAAAGACCTAGTCATGGCCTTAAAATGGGTTCAAAGAAACATAAGTGCCTTTGGAGGCGACCCAGATAACGTCACGATTTTTGGAAGTTCATCTGGTGGTGCTATAGTCCATTTGATGATGTTATCCCCTATGGCGACAGGTCTGTTTCATAAAGCAATTATACAAAGCGCTAGTGCATTAAATAATTGGTCTTTAGCTAAAAACCCCAGTCAAGCTGTTATTGATCTAGCAAATGAATTGAACATAATTGAAACTTCCAATATAGAACTAGTTGAAAAGCTACGTTCTATACCCGCAACAGACATAATGAATGCCTTAGAAAACATAATTCAAGCAAGACAACTGGCAGTAGACTATGATGTGATTGATGCCATCTTCAAGCCGTGTATTGAAGTCGACTTTGAAGGCCAACCTGCATTTATCACAAAAAGTCCTCTTCTAATCATGAAATCAGGCAACTTCAATAAAGTGCCTTTGATAATTGGTAGTAATAATATAGAAGCTGCTTTATTACAAGTCATGAAAGAGGATTTTTATTCGGATTATGAAAAGTACAACGAGAATGCTAGTCTTATTGTACCTAGATCATTAGCAAGAGAAGATAAATTAACAAAAAATATAGGTCAACAATTATTGAAATTTTATTTAGGCGGCGAAGAACATTTGACAGCAGACACAAGAACACAATACTTACAACTAATAAGTGATTACTATTTTTTATATTATGTCAATAGAACTGTAAGATTGCACAGTCAGTTTGCCCCGGAATGTCCGATATATTATTACATTCTTAACTTCGCTGGCGAGTGGTCATTACCATCATATTTAAATTTCCTGAACACAGCTGGGCATTGTGCAGAACTGCCTTTTATGTACGGTCTTAAAATGCCAACAATCTGCAAGGGTAGTCGTGATTCAGTGGCGACACGGAATAGAGTTGTCAAAATGTGGACCAATTTCGCTAAAACCAGGTAATCATTTACAGTAATTGTCTTCTAAGCTTTTTTGTAGGTCATAAACGCAAAAATGATGTTAACATAGAATCCGAGATGCCATAAAAACCTGAATTTAATTTGTTATAGACATCTATCTGTAGGTTTTTGTTATACATAGTGGAGAAACCTCAACTAAATAAATAATTAAACTAAGAAACATTTGCACGAAATACAATA
The DNA here is from genome assembly GCA_905475445.1 of Ochropleura plecta. Classification (NCBI taxonomy): domain Eukaryota; kingdom Metazoa; phylum Arthropoda; class Insecta; order Lepidoptera; family Noctuidae; genus Ochropleura; species Ochropleura plecta. Next base: position 8,657,058 of record FR997731.1, on the reverse strand, counting down.
AACAAAAGAAATGTACAGCTATTTACATATCGTGGAGTGTATGAAATGCACAGCTGTATCCATAATGATTATCACCAGAAGTTCATAAAGCAACTCACCTAATTTCGGTTAATACTAAGTTATGAATTTCATAATTCAGTTTTGACACAATCATAATAATATCCATAGTAGTATTTAGGATTTGTTTTTCTAACAACCTCCAACTTGCTTTCAGTAACCCAACACCTGATGAAAATGATCCGCTTTTACAAATAACTTGGGACCCTGTTGAGAATAAAGATAAGCTTTACTATCTTAGCATAGGCTCAGAGCTTACGAAAGGCAGAAATCCTTTTGACGAGAGGATGAAATTTTGGGATAGTCTTCACCAAGAACATGCATTTCTTAGAACATTAGTTTATTTCAATGACAGTGGAATTTCATGGTAAGATAAGCTAAGCTGATTCTTAATTCTGGATCTATTTTTTATATCGCTTTTAAGTTAATAAACTTTTACTTTTTGTATTTACAATTGTTAAATTTTGCTTTTTATTTTGAAGTTGAGAAGACTACTGCATGGATGAAAATGTCCCGAAAGACCAGACACCAAAATATTTCCAAGAAAAATGTAAATTCAACTAGATCCTTCGCATGCCACTTCCTTCAAGAATAGAAAACCGGACCTTTTTACCAAATGGATATTCAACATAACGAGACCTTACAAATCGGACATTCCCATTTTTTTGAGACTGCTAATAGTCACGAAAAGTAACTTTACCTTTAGCTAGAAGTTGAATGTTTTACAGTATTATTTAAATAAATACCCAAAACTTAACACTGTCTCTGCTTCCATTTGCCACGGCTAAAAATAGGGATTAAATGAAAAAACCATTTGCTGGTACCAATCTGTAATACATTATGAAATGATACTTTTCACATAACAATATACAAGTTTTAATTATTTTAGTAACAAAAGCTTGAAGGCCAACAAATACATACTACAAAATAAATGAACTAGATACGCCATTATCTACAGTAAAAAAATAAGAAGGCGAATTCCTTTGTTAATTATATAAATTAATAAAATAATCTATAACATAATGGGTGCACAATATAATTACATACACGTTGTGTAGATAGTTTTATTAGAAAACAGTTAATGCAACGAAGTTGTAGATACTACCCACTTCTGTATACACTTATGTATCTGAAAAAAGAAATTTTCTTCAGTCACCATAGAGCAATAAACCTTTTAGATAAATAAATACGTGTTGAGAGTAAACTCTCGCGAAAAATAATTTGGACATAAGGTGTTCCAAGAACATTGGTATGACTTTGTTTTTTTTTTCACTATTGAGGTGCGCAAGCATCCTAACATTTTACAGAATATTACAATACAAAGCTGGTATTGTCGTCATTGGTCAGTGTGCCGACGCAGCAGTACACACGTTTTACCGATACCATTAGTAATTGTGCCCATATCAAAGAATAAGTTCATCAATATTATTACTAAACATGATCAGGTAAACTACGGGATGGTATGTTTCACTACATTCGCCAATAAAGTGGCTGGCGAGTATTTCAACAATAAATAATTTTAAAAAGTCGTCTACAATCAAATGTTGCCAGGCGATTTGGACACACAATTTAGTCTAAAATAACATGAAAATCTTGCCAAAAATCAAATCCTGGCAACGCACACTAGACACTACGTTGACTACGATAGTTATTGCATTCGGGAAAATTTAATAATTATTATTAGGACTTACATGCGGCTCTATCTAAATTGATGTCTTATTCATTAATTTATATAGGCTAAATTTTAACGACATATCGTCAAGGGATTATTACATAATGTTCCTACGTTCTATTCCTTTCCTCACAGGCTAAAAACGCACGTAGCGAAAAAGCTCCAAAAACAAAAAAATATAAATGTGTATTTCCTGTAAGTCTTCTTCCCGATTGGTCGGTACGACAAAATTTGTGACAGAAACCGTATACCTACCTAAGTGATACTTAGCATAATAATAAGTAAGAGTAGTCAGTGTAGCTTTTGGAACTAGTTTTACGATAACCGATTATACGGATACGTACGTCCATTATATAGAGATATATAGATAATTTAAACCGAATCCGGTTCATGTAAATCACAATAGGAGGCCACTCATTTTCTCGACTTCTTCGTCAACTCGCGACTGCGCGCGAGTTGGCACCTTCCAATTTTACCTATTTTTGCTGTCGTAAACTCGCGATCGAATGAAAATGTGACGTATTTACAGTCATCTACAAAAGTGTGTTAATAAATTTATTATCAAGAACCTACTTTACATGTATGAGACACCATACGATTTGAAGATCTGTGGGTCGTCTTAGGGGCGGAGTTGTTTCGAGATATACATAAAAATACATATAATAAAATAAAAATAAACCTTACGACAAATATATATAAAACTGCTTAATTTCTTATTTATTTATCAACATAAGTCAGGTCAGGCTTTTATTGTCACAATGATTCAAGAATTTGGTTTATTACCAAATGAACAATGACGTTTGTCTAAAACTAGGCAACAAAACAAAATCAACTACACTACTGGAAAAAAATGAGGGATAAAAAATCCAACTTTCGGGAAATTTTCAACAGGCCGTAACTTCGAGAGAAATGGTCGTACGGGATTTTTGGATTAGAACTTTAAAATTTTGTAGCTCCCTGGTTTTTGAGTAATCTTAGCAAACAGCAACAAAAAGTTTTTTTTTGGTCTATAGGCGTGGAAAAAATGTTGCTTGCTTAACCACTATATGGATCGGATATTTTGTTCGTTTAGCTTCAATTTATTTTTATTCACCTTGATACGTCCACTTCTCGCCGAAATATCGGTCTTCAAATAGAAAAGGTCTTTTCTTTATGTGTTTGACTGTCGATATCTCAGCAACCAATGAATGCACAGAAAGTTAAAAGTGGGTTTTAAGAACTTGAATGAATCTTCTTTAACGATTATTATATGATATTATTTAAAAGATTTTCAAAAAAAAAAATACTGTTAGTTGATTTTATTATATTTGTTTAGTTTTAGACGTTTTATATACTAGGTTATTAACTAAAATCTTGAGTCATTGTGATAATGTTGATTTGTTATATTTTTGATTCGTGATATTCCTGATATTGTTGATAACCATTAGGAAAAGGGTATCATTTAAGCTATCGCCAATTTAGTTAGTTTTATGTTTCTTAAATAATAGGGTTTGCCCGTAAAATAGTAGATTTGTCACCAAAATGTAGTCACCAAACAATGTAAAATCAATTCCACAATAAATCACATAAAATCATGGAGATATAGGGTCTAGTACCAAATAATTGTTTTTGTATATATTATAATAGGTTTGTCCTAATAAGCATTTAAGCAAACTAATTGAAAGAGATCACCAATAAACTATATATATCTCTTTTTTCTATCAATGCAAGTCGATTCCGGCACCGCTCGCTTCGCTCGCTCGGCTCGTGCGTATGTCACAGTTTTAACCTAACCTAGCCATTTCTGCCATCTCCGCCAAGCGATCGATTTATTTGGTGACAGATCTACCATTCTGAGCACCAAGCTATTATTTAAGTAATAAAACTATTATTATAAGAACGAAGTTTATATTCATGTAATGCACTACAATTTTATTGGTAATCCATCTCATATTTTACACATTATATTAACAATAATTTGGTAATTCATACCTGGGAACACTCTTTGTTTATCTGAGAACGAAAATATTTCGTGGCGATAGATCTATTTATTAGGTGATACAACTTGATGACAAATATAGATTTTGGTGACAAAAAATATAGTTCCCTTAGGAAAATAAGTAGTTTTAAATTTTTGCCATGTATTTTATATTATAAATAGTATGTATCTCAAAAACTACATTTTCTTTTATTTAAAACTCAAATTCCACAACGTCTTATACATATAAAGAAGGTTTCTATATTAATTTTTATTAAAACACTTTTGTAGATACCAGTTTTCACTCGATAGCGAGTTGACGACAACAAAAATAGGTAAAATCGGAAGGTGCCAACTAGCGCGCAGTCGCGAGTTTCTCAGTCGCCAGTTGACGAATAAGTCATTTTGTTTATGGATAGCCCAGAGTAAGAGTTTCCACTAATGGAAATTGGGCAGAAAACCTTAGAAACGTTATGACATAAATGTACATCTGAATGAACTTAACAACACATTGATAAGCAATGTTACATTGAGTCCTACCGACAAATCAGGTAAAGACTAAATTACGCTTGTTTATTTTGAATACAAAATATTATTATAGTATAATATTAGTACATAGTGTATTAATGTATGCCAATAAAATACACGTACAATTCCTAGACTGAGAAACCAATAGACAACTGTTTATTTTTTATTATCATAAGGTAAACCTTGTACAAAAAACCACATTGCAAGATATAATAACCACCTTCTTTTCTACACCTTCCAAAATTTATATTGATATGTCAGCAAAAACATGACAGATGCTATCTCAATTCAGTCTACTGATTAGGTCTTGGACAGCCATATACGTATTTTGTCATCAATTAGGAATGGCCAACTTGTACATCTAAGTATAAAATTCATGTATGTATTTGGAAAATAACTTAAAAATTATATAGATCGTTAAAAGTACATTCTCAATGTCTGTGTGGTATTTTGTACTGACAGCATAGGATAAACTCAATCAAATCAAATCATTTATTTCAATTAGACCATTACAGGCACTTTTGAATGCCAAGAAACAAAATGAATCTACAGTCCCGGTCACAAGGCATAATAACTTGTGAAAGTACTGTAGTTGCCCATTCCAAAACTAGCTTTGTATATAGATTTCTCAGTCTATAAAATATTTATCGGGCACCAAAATATCCCCAAATGATTGTCTACAAGTTTACTTGCCAAATTCAAAATAGTTTCTTTAAAAATACGTTAAATTATACAGAACATCACAAGATATACTCACTGCACGGTCAGCAACAATATAAAGTAGAATTACAAGCCTAGGTTAGAATTGGAAGCCACCCATCGGAACCGATTGATCGGCGCTAAATTGATATTGGTCCGTAGTCGACGACACCGCGGGCGCGAGTCGGCCGTCCTCTTCTTCAGATCCAAAATAGTTCTCAATAATCTCGAAAGATTTTTGATAAATGTCAAGGTTTTCATGTGACTGAAGGAATTCTATCTTATCCAAACCTGTAACACGCAAATGATACGTTTTTCCTTTAACATGTTACAACCCTATCCAATATTACTGTTTAGCAAAAAATAAAAGGCTTGGCCAAGCTTTGTACGGTCGAGATATAAGACAAATAAACTGCGCTGTGCTACACCCATACAACGGACGCAACACGATTATTCTAGCCAGTAGCCAAAAGCTAGAAGGATAAAAAAGACCCAAAACCTATTTAAAAACCTGTTTGAAATTGACAGCATCTTAACGTCGTAGCAAAAATTACTAGACCATAATCACAAATCACTTACAATTGGCAAATATAAAACAATACTTACCGAAGCACTCCTCAATGAGAACAGCGTAAGGATTATCACGTTGATCGGATTGTTGTCCAGCCTTTAATATATTGTCTAATCCATTTAGAGCCACTTGCACTGTCTTGGCATCCGTTAACGTTAATAAGTCACATAGTGGTGGTATAGAACCTTGTTCTACTAGATACCTGAAAATAATACATTCGTGAAGCTTATTAAGTAAATACTTTAATTATATATCGTAAACATAATCCTGATATATGAATGATTTGATCAGGTTTAATTATTATCCTGCTATTACTTAATTAACCAATAACAATTCATAATGGAGTGTGTAAAATTTCGATTGGTAACCTTTGGAACGCCGTTTTCAACATATATGTGACAAACAAGCGCGTGCCCTGACGTCAACAACACGAATTTGTGACCAAAATTGTAGTAAAGTTATGTGTGCGTCAAGTTCTCTCTGGTTTTTAAAAGGTTAAAAAGCGGCTGCGAGAAATCGCATTTGTATTAAGAATATGAATGAATATGATTTCAGCCTATCCTTAATACAAAGTCATAAGTAAAATAGTTTTGTTTTTTTTTTAATGTATCCTTAGCTTGGTCATGCTTTCAGCTACGATGCTATAGAAAGTAAATAATGGTTTGTACCTAATTTGGTCATGACTGCCTCCACTAGTTGCATTTGTTATAGCCCAGGCCGCTTCTTTCCGCGTTTTAAATTCAGCTTGTCTTAAAATTTCAATTAGTGCTGGGAAAATGTTAGCGTCTATTACTGCCTGAAATGATAGAAATATTAAGTCAGTAAACAAGAAATATTTCTTACACAAATACCGTATTTGCTTTGTCTTTCAAAATAAAAAAGTAAAAGGGCCGGTTTTCATCAAAGTAATAAATACATTTTAAATAAAAAAATCATAGGAGAGACGAAAACAGGATTTGGATTTGAACCAATGAGATTGGCCGATATCCGCTCCTCTTAACTAGTTTCTGCTTAGTGGAAACCAAAGCTAAAGTTCATTTGTGGGAGGCAGAAATCAGGTGAAGTAGTGGGCCTCCTCAAGATGGTTTTCTAAAGCGTTTTGACAGCAATGATGATAACAATATTTCACAAACTGTGAAGTTGCAGCGGAAACTAAACTTTTTGTCACTCGGCATAAAGTAACTTTCCCCAAATCACAATACATGTTCCGTCAGTTCACCTGTATCTGCGCAGCATTGCCGGCAGTAATGTTAGAGAGCGTCCAGCACGCCTCCTTGCGCAGCGCCTCTGTGCTGGAGCGGAGCAGCGCGTGCAGGTTGGGCAGCGGGTTGCAGTTCAGTACGGCCTGCGTCTGCGCGTCGTTGCCCGTCACTATGTTGCCGACGGCTCGTAAGGCCGCTGACACCACAGTCGATTTGTTGTGCCTGGGAAGTAAATATATATAATTTTTTAGTATCATTCAAAATATAGTTTGCCCAAATATAAGACAGATCGCGACGACTCGACATGCTGCAAATTGCGAAAGCCGGATCACCACTTCGACAGTAGAAGCATAAGAGTTACATACATAAAAGCCAGAAGTGTCACTCGGAATTTCGGTGCAATTGTGCAACGCTGCCGTTTGAGCTTTGAGTAACAATCGCCTTCGAAAGAGCACCAGAGACTTTAAAGCATTTAACAATCAACAGAACATTTATACTTTAGGAAAGATTTTTATGTTTGTTTGTTTGTACCGAATTGGCTCCTAAACTACTGGACCGATTTTAACCATTTTTACTCAAAGTTTATCAGCAAAATTATCAGTTAGTAACAGGCTATATAACATCACGCTACGGTACTTAGGAGCTAAGCCGCAGGTGAAACCGCTCGGCACAGCGAGTTTAGAATAAGAATGAAAAGTCTCTCACATAAGTAGTTCCACAAGCCGCCTACAAACTCCAGCATCGATCACAGCTTGAATCTTCTCGTTCGGTCCATCCGATAGATAAGAGAGAGCCCAACATGCGTCGCTAAGCACATCTGCGTCAGTGTGATGCAGCAACCGCGCTAAAACTGGAATACCTGAAAATATATTAAGAAAACAATGGATTATGTTAGGATAGGTATGAAAGAAGTGAATGATAGGGGAAATTGTAAAAAAGACACGTGTTGCGCCGACCCAAGTGGCGGGAAAATGGCAAGAAGATGAGGATGGCAGCACTAGGTTTTATAAAAACAAAAGCAGGACAATAAATATATCTATTCTGCAGCTAGTCTGCTAATCCTTACTTCCTTACTAATATTATAAAAGCGAAAGTGAGTTTGTTTGTGTGTTTGTTACCTCTTCACGCTTTAATGGCTAAACCGATTTTGATGAATTTTGGTTCAGAGATAGTTGGGAACCAGGAGACGGACATAGGGTATTTTTTTTTTAAAGTGGGATGTGAGGGAGAAAGAGGGAAGAAAAGGGAAAACTTAGGGTTGCTATTACAAATCAATAAGGCGCAAGGGGAACTGTGTTACCCCGAATTTAACGCGAGCGAAGCCGCGGGCAAAAGCTAGTAAGATCATAAAAGAGTTTACTAACAATAAAGATTACAATACATGGCTTCAAATCCAACAATGTATGAGCGCACAGCAATGTCCTATCATTTTACAATAAAAACAATCTATGGATTGGATGACTATCCCGATGGCACCCGCGGCTTCGCCCGCGTGATATCGAAAAAAAGGATTCTATGTGTTATTCTAGACTATAATCTACGTCTGTGCCAAATTTCATCAAGATCCATTCAGCCGTTTTGACGTGAAAGAGTAACAAACATCCATACATCCATCCTCACAAACATTCATGTTCATAATATGTACTAGTAGGAAGTAGGATAGCGACTTTTGTCACTGTAACAAAGATCCATAAATCCAAGATTCGCATTTATAATCCTTACTAATACTTTAAAAGCGAAAGTGAGTTTGTTTGTTACGTCTTCACGCCTAAATGGCCGAACTGATTTTGATGAATTTTGGTACAGAGATAGTTGGGACCCTGGAGACGGACATAGGCTATTTTTCTTAAAGTGATAAAGGGGGAGATTGAGGAAAGAAAAGGGGAGAGAAAGATACATTTTTTTCGATCATCACGCGGGTTAAAGTTAGCGTTAGCCCAAAGTAACTAAGCCACGGGAACGAAGTCGCGGGCGGAAGCTAGTATTATATATAGTAGGATATTAATTGTGTATGTAGCAAATTGGACTAAAATTCCGCTGGATATTGGATAATTGTATTTTTGATTCAAAATCGACGTATTCACCTCTGATTCTTTTCTTTAGCCTGTTACATATCTACGGAAATGATTTATTAGCATTTAGATGACGATCATTTATGTCGAGATACAGGATTGAAATGTAATAAACTTGATAGTATAACTGCGTAAACTGACCTGGAGCGACAGCTTCAAAGTTTGTAGGAGGATTTTTGCCTCGACACAAATTTGAAAGAGTCCAAACTGCATTTTTTGTCATAGACAACCTGGTGTACTTATTTAAAATCCTGAAAAATAACAATAATCATATAAGAACCACAAGAACTACAGAGCAAGACCTTGCTATTTTATTCATCATAGATTTTATATACAAATTTAAATAATTCCTGTGTTTCTTCTGATGAGTTAATAAACTTATAGCGAAAAGCCATGCAATAACTGAGAAAATGATTTTATTAACGTAATTCAGAACTGGCACTGCACCTCCCAATTAAATGCAACAAATGTGGTGGACCCAATTCGGATCTAGATCGATAAATGTGGTCACTCCCTAACTTAAAGCGAAGTGTTAAAAAGTATTACTTACTCTAATAGCGGCGGTAGAATCCCCGCCGCGAGCACAGTGTCGCGACAGCGCGGCGAGTCCCCGGCCACGTTGCCGAGCGCCCACACGGCCTGCTCGCGCACGTCGTCGCTGGCGCCGCCCGCCACCAGCGTCACCAGCACGGGCACCGCGCCGCACTCCACCACCACCCGCGTCTGCTCCGACGAACCTGACGCTATGTTTGTGAGAGCCCATGCTGCTTCGAACTGAAAGATCACAATTTTTAATTAGTTCTTTTGAAGATTTTCAACCATTGAAATGAGACCAATCGTGCGTAAGTTATTATTAGAACGTTTCTAATAATAATTCGGTTACTTTTGGCATACTCAAATGGACTCAAACAGAACTGGACGCCCTGAATAGGAAGGTTCGTACATTGTTAACGGCATTTCGTATGCATCACCCACGCTCTTCGGTTATGAGACTGTATATCCCGCGGAGTTGTGGAGGTCGAGGCTTTTTAAACGCCAAGACTCTCCACAATCGCGAAATATGCAGTCTCAGGGAATATTTCCTAGAAACCGACGTGGGAATGCATCGGGATGTGGTTGCAGTGGACAACAACCTTGTAGCCAGGATTATCCATCAGCAACTTGCTCTAAAATACAGCCTTGTGGAATCGGAAGTGCCGTACTATAGGTATGTGCCCGACCCAGTTCTTGAACATGGCGATATCACATTGTACTGGGATGGATCCATTATCACTGACAGGACTATTGTTGCCAACAAGCCTGATATAGTGGTGGTGGATCGATCAGAGCGGCGCGCAATGATTGTTGACATAACAGTCCCGCATGATGAGAACGTCGTGAAAGCCGAGAAAGATAAGCAAATCAAATACAATATTGACTTGGCTCGCGAGGTTGTCGACATGTGGGATGTGGACTCAGCGATCATTGTGCCGATAGTCATATCTGCCAATGGATTAATTGCCAAGAGCCTCGACCAATACCTGAGGAGGCTCTCGTTAGGCAGCTGGATCAAGGGCTTGATGCAGAAAGCGGTACTCCTGGACACGGCTCGTATTGTTAGGAGGTTCCTTTCTCTGGAGCCCTGACCGCCGGTAGCTTAGACCCTGTTCCCGATACCGGTGGGCTACTACTACTATTTTTATATTTTAAATGTTTTTTTGTTTTTAATAAGAAATATGTAAAAATTTAAAAATATGTGTGTAAATAAATAAATGACCGAGATTCGGTTTCTTAGAAGACTAAAATCATTATGCGCCGTCGTGTAACACAAACCAGGGTCTATTCCTTAAGTCCGGAACTGGCCCTAAAGTTGCTCGAAACTTTGGATTGACCCCTAGAATTTTGAAAATACATCAGAAGCAGGGACTATTGTCCTATCTTGTGGTTAGTTCCGATGTCTGTAGGATACGAAAAAAACGCCCGTTACTTCAGCCGAAACCACGGGTTTTATGCTTAGTCAATAGACACTTTTTTTAAACCATATGTAGCATAAACTTCCAGACTCTAAAACGCAAATCACAACTCTCAATGCTAATCTGTCATCACCCTAAATGTTCATAATGTCCATTGCCTACTGCACATATTCTTAAATTATTTTATTTTACAGTGTTGTTATGTGGTTAGTCTGGTGTTCATCCTTTAGTCACAAGTGTATGAAACACTACAGTGGAGTACAGGAATCATTAAAGCCAAAACAGTCAAAGGTTTATGTGGCATCTTTTCCTTCTACTGTGAATTCTAATCATAATTACCTGTAGTGTTGGATTAGTGCTATTGGTTAAGAATTCCACAAATTTAGGAACTATTCCAGTCCGAATCACTTCATCGATAGGCGGATTAGGCTCTTGACTCAAGAGTTTTCTAAACTTCTGAGTTGCCATAACTTGCTCTTGTGGATTGTCCCCATACAGAGCCGCAACCATTGTTGGGGTGATGTCATCTGATGGTGATATATTAATGTCATCCTAAAAAAAATATATACATTAATACTCAATGGAAACTCATCAAAAAGCTTGTAATCCTGCATAATCAACATTTAATTGGAAATACAGTATTAGTCTTTTACTTATTTTATTTCAGAGGACTATAATATGGTATGTAAAAGCAACTTACAGGCTCTGACACAGTATTGTACTAGTAACTCATACACATTTCTATATTCCATTATTTTTAACCAAAGTAATTTCTCTTTAGTCAAATACGCTAAGGTTACAAACACAGAAACAACAACATTTCTTTGATTTGTATCTTTTTCAAACATGGGTTATTTTAAGTTTCTTTATGAACTTATAAATAAATGCATCCAAAAATCTGTTTTTTTTTCAATTACAGTGGCTTGCATACTTACTCCAAACAGGCAGATTGGATAGCTATCAGACAAACTGCATTTCCTAAATTACAAACTACTTATACAATGTTGTTTACATTTTAATAACTTTAAAGATTTAATATTAAGAGACAAACCTTGCTTCATCCCAGCCAGCATGCATTCTTTGGTAAACTCTAAGGCATGTATTAGCATTATCATTCTATTGTAAGGGGTCTCCATTCACTATATGAGGTGTTTAAGCAGGGGTGTTTGACAAGTAGTTTTCAGTAGTTTTGATTGAAGGTTTGGCAAGCCAAACCCCCCTGGTTTAGCTTATAAATCTGCATAGTGAGAGAACAGTGGAAATATAAATAACAAAAAATATGTTACCTGCAAGGTAATATCTGGTGCATTTGGTGCAGGAAGATTAACATTTCTGCGCTTGAATAGCTGTTGTTCTCTCTTTTGTTTCCGCAGCTGTACACCTTCCTCCTCCCGGCGTCGACGCAGCTCATCTGCGCTCAACCCTGCATTCTTGTAACGATGCTTGTGTCCACCAGACATCTTGAAAACAATCAACTTTTGATTAAACCAATAATTTGGTGAACCATACACAGTCTGACTAATATCAATTGATTTAAGTAACTGAAAAACAATTAATGTTATGTTTATTTTTTGTACCTCAAAAAGGAATGTAATTAATATTCTTTTTGTCATCATAATTGACTGAATTAAAATACTTTACTAATCAATGTTTTTTCTACAGGTCATAGAGCATAACAGGACTTAATTATTCCTCTTCCGTCCCTATCAGAAGCAGTAAAAGAATTATCGAAAGGCCCACATAAGGCGGTAGTCTATCAGTATCAATAACATAATTGACAACTTCGAAGTTATATCCATTACGCCATTTAGGAATCCCTATAAAAAATTTGCAAACACTTTTAATAATAGATGATGAAGTAAATAATCACAACCTACAAGTAAGAAATAAACGAAAAGAATAGACATAGACAAGTCAAATTGAAAGCAACTCGATCGACGACATTATTGAAGGAAAAAACTGCAGTCAAATTACAACAAACAATGTGTTGTGCACTAGTACAGTTTCAAGATTATGTACTTACAATTATTTTAGGAACCAGAAGTATGAAAACAAAGAAAACTAATAGAAATTGCACATCAATCCACCATCGATTATTTATAAAAAAATATTAAAGTGCATGCAGAATTGCAGATTGTAGGTATTAAAATATCATCGAACAGATGAGACAGAAAGTACACATATGAACATGATATGAACCAAAAATCACGTCACTTTTGTTGCCTGACACCAAAATTAAAATCCCTTGAAGGTGGTTAAAAATGTTAAAACAACATATTCAGTTTTTTTTTTAATGCTTAAAACCAAACCAAACTGAATTTTCTTTTCATAACAAAGTTTTAATTAATAAAAACGTCTCCCATTAATTACTTCCAAAGTGAACCATTTCAAGTAAGCTGATTATTTACGTATTTTAACAAAATAAAGGGAAACTTTGGTTACCATTCATGGCACACTAAAAGTCACTTCATAGACATGGCAAATGCTATTACGGTTTCAGCCGCATTATTTTTTTTATTTCATGATTTTATTCATAAATAATATTAGGCTTTACAACCATATACTAAGTACATAAACAAATTTATTGTAATCCAGATCTGGTTTACTAATATCTCAAGTTTATCATCATCATTTTCCTGCCCTCCTATTCTATTTGGGGTCGGCGGAACACGTTTTCTTCTTCCATTTTCCCCTATCAGACGTCACGGCATCATTTACTCCTTTCTCCTTCATATAATTCCTTACACAATCCATCCATCTTTTCTTTGGCCTTCCTCTCGCTCTCTGTCCATCAACATTCAGAATTTCAGATCCATCACTCTTTTAGTCACATGTGCTTTATTTATTAATATATCAAGCTCAAGACTGCAAATCCGAATGTAGGGTGTCGTTAGAAGAGGAAGGGAGTAACATCAGTCTGGAATAGGCAGGTCAATGAGTTTCTGCACCACCTTTGCTCTGGGGACCGATAAGACCTAAGAAATCGATCCAGCTTCCTAAATTAAAACCAAAACAAAAAAGACATTGCATTTTACCCCTTTGCTTCACTCAGGGTATAAGACATCTTGCATTCATGAGGATGAGGATTTTCATACTCTCACAACAAGACGTGGAATTTGTATGTACATACTATATTGTTTTGGTTTTACTTTTAAAATAACTAGCCGCGCTGTAGATTTCAGGGTAGTTCTCTATTTAGCTACATCCAATTAGACCGAGGTCGGATTGCAGATTACAGAAAGCTTTAATCTATTTAGTTTCGCCAACCCGGTTCATGTTTTGTTTTACAGTATTTTAGCATTTATTCTTTGAAAGGTAGACTAGCTAGAGCACGAAAGCATTGGATCAAATTTTCATTGAAACAGTCAGTCCACGTAAAACGAAAGAGTTTTGCACGCAGCACATAGTGCACACCACACTTTATTTTTGTTTTGCAAGTGCGACCTTGATAATGACGTTTGTTGATCTATCATTCAATCAACTCGTCTCTTCTTCTTGCTTGAAGCTTTCAGTTTCAGTTCATTACACAGTACCAGAATACCAGTAGCTCTACCATGAGTTTAAACCAATAGTATTCGTCGCTACTCGATACCGACGCCGTCAATTTTTTGTATGGGAAATTTTACAGCGCCTCTAGCGGTCACTTGTAGAACCAAAATCGGCAGTATGAGACAAAGAGTATAATAATATAGAGGGTAGTATGAGACATCAAGTAAGAAACCTATCGTATATGAACTCGCTAGCGACTAAAGTTTATGGCAGTTTGCTATACAAATCGGTACCATGAGTTACAAATTTGACAGGTACTATCGAAGCAAACCGTTACTTCAGTAGTAAACTAACTCACTAGCTTAATGAAGGATGAAATGCTGTGAAGTGTGTCGTTTAAAACAATTTTTAATTAATTTGTGCATAAATATGTCCGGTAAAACTCATTTAGCGTGGAATATGTTAGCCACGGGTGCATATGAACACGAACAACGAGACCAAGGAAATTTCTAACCTACTGTGCGAAAGGCTTTTTGAGATCCACTTGCACATATTGGTGAAAATAATTTTATCAAAGAATATAGGCTCAATAAAGAGGTTTTCGAGCATTTGTGTGAACAAAAATAGTATCACTTGAATAGGTGAGAAATAAGAATTATGTTAGAAACTTCATTATTCAAACTTACTTTTGTACATACATGAATTTCACATTTTAAGTAGCTCGTTTAGTTTTATGCGCATTGTTATGTTACGCACATATAAGCTATCAGCGTATTACCGGTAAACCTCTACATTTTTCCCAAGAGGCCATGAGTGTCTATATTAAAGAAGTAACAACAACACTGAACCGTCACCAATATTATGAAAAAGTTTATGAAATTTCCAACCACAAGACAAGAAAGGGATATCATTAAACAAAGGCACATATAAAATAACATATTTCACTTATCCTTAACAAAGTACCTATTCAGTACTTTTATTTTAGTTACTACACTAGAAGTTATAGGATGCTAGAAGTTCCCAAAAGTTATAGGATCTATTGATGGTAGTCATTTTATAACTTCCTTTACTTTCATATTCATGCAGATTCGGACGCGGCCATCATGACATTGACGCATTGAAATGAAACATGACGGCTGGCATTAATTTCACAAGGTATAACCCATCCAAATTTAGAAACACATATTATGTTTTTGATTTAAGCTTGCTTTATTACATTTACAATAGGCAGCGTTATAGAATCGGTGTTTTTAATTGGTAGGGTTATCTGCCTTACTCTGTCTTTTACTGTAGCTAGAACGAGACAGCAAACTTAAGTGTGAAGTTTGATACGTAATGGTTCTTGTACCAACATAAACATTTATAAAGAAAAGCGCGGGAATTATTGAATTTGGCGGTCGCGATTTTTTGTGTTTAATTTAATTATTGTTTTTTTCATGTGGTTTGGTTTTTTTTAGCGTGTAAATAGTAAATTTAACTGTATATATTTGAGTTTTGTAGTTTGTTTATATATTGTATGTGATATTTAGGTAAGTTTTTATTCATTTACTATGGACCCTCCTGATGATCCAGGGGGAACACCCCCCGACATTGGTTATATAGTTACAATTAATAATGCCTCAAATACTGATGGTAGTATGGACACTGATTGTTCGGCAATTAGTATTGGTGGTGGTGTCAAACGTAAGAGGATTGCATCTCGTAAGCTCATTTGTAGACATTGCAACAAACGGAGACGTAAAAATGGAAATAAAAAAAACCTATTAGATACTGATTGTCAATGTTTGTCTTCAGATTCTCAGTGTCTACAGAAAGTTACCGATAGTGAGAGTTCTCAAGTTCCTCAAAAAGATAATATAATTATTCCAAATCCAGCTACTCCACAGTCAGTTGCAAGGCTGTCTTATGTAGCTACTGATGTAGCTCCCTTTATTGTACACATACAAAAGAAAATTTCCTCACATGATGATAACGTGACATTACACCCAGTTACATTTGGCCGTTTTTTAAAAAATAGCTCATTTAAAAATATAATTAATGGTAGCCTAAAACGTATTGGTAGAAATAGACTTTCAGTAGAATTTAATTGTTTCCAAGATGCCAACTTATTTATGGACTCTCCACTTATAGAAAATGGTAATTACAAAGCATTCATACCTTCATTTTCTGTAACCCGCATGGGTATTGTAAGGGGCATCCCCATTGATTGGGATGATGACGACATTTTAAATAATATTAATGTTCCTTTTGGTTGTGGTAAAATATTAAAGATTAGGCGTATAAAAAGGAAAATTAGTGTGAATAACATAACTGAGTTAAAATCAACTGAAACTGTAGTTATTACTTTTGATGGTCAAATACTACCGAAAAAAGTTTATATGTTTTACACTGCCTTGTCTGTCGATTTGTACATATATCCAACTATTCAATGTTATAATTGCTGTCGTTTTGGACATGTAAAAATGCAGTGCCGCTCTCGTCCTAAGTGTTTCAGATGTGGTCAGGACCATACTGGTGATAGTTGTTCGGTTGAGGAGGAGAATATTTTTTGCTGTCTTTGTAAAGGTTTTCATTTAGCCACCAGTAGTAAATGCTTGGAATTTCAAAGACAAAAGTCCATTAAAGAAACTATGGCTAAGAGCTGTATTTCATATGCTGAAGCATCTAAACAACATGCCCCTATTTCTAAAATTTCCTATGCTGATGCCTTGATTTCATCAAATTCCAAACCTGTAATGTCAAATACACAAAGCAATTATATTCATTCTAGAGAAACTCATCCACAACCTTCACATATGTCATACAAAAAAACGGTGTTTCTGAAGCCACGTTCTCCAGTGAAACCTTCTGGGGGATATGATGTTAATGCTCATAAAGCTTTAACCAAAGATTATGACATGCAAAGTTCTACTAAAGGTTGTGCTCTTAAATCTTTAGACTCTGAAAATTTAACCAACGCTTCTTTAAAGGAGTTAATTATAGCACTAATTAACTCCCTATCTCAATCTAAATTTATCCAAGAACCGTCCAACGCTGCCCTTTTAAATGATATCTCACAAGTTTCTAACATTCATAATAATGGACAATACAAACAAACTTCTACAATGGAATTGCCGCAGCATCACTTCTAAAAAGTCTGACTTAATTTATTTGATTAAGAAATATAATCCATTTATTTTTGCTCTGCAGGAAACCTGGCTTAAACCAGAATTTAATTTTAGGTTATCTGGTTATGCTTGTCTACGCGAAGATCGTTCAGATGGTTATGGCGGTGTTGCCATACTCATTAATCGTAATTTAGCATTTACTCACTTTCCGATTGCTTCTCACAATAATGATTTTTCTATTATTGCTGCTATTGTGAATAATATATGTTTTGTTTCAATTTACATTCCTCGCCCTTCTTCTATAATATTTAATGAAATTAATGACATATTTTCTAGCCTTCCCAAACCTTATGTTATTTTAGGAGATTTTAATTGTCAACATCAATCTTGGGGAAGCTCATCGAATTATTTTGGTAATCTTCTTATAGACTTGTTAGATACCCATAACGCTTGTTTACTAAATACAGGTTCAGCTACTCGCCGTACTGCACCTAATGAAAGTGTTAGTGCTCCTGATTTATCAATCTGTTCTCCTAACATAGCTTCAAAAATATCCTGGAAGTGTCTTCCCTTCTCATATGGTAGTGATCATTTTCCTATTTTACTTTCTTTTCCTTCTCTGAAAATTCCACATTCTCCTTGTTGTTCACCTCGTCTGAAACATAAATTGATTGATGCAGATTGGAATTCTTTTAGAACATGTTTAGATGAAAAAATATCATGTTTACCAGAAATAACTCAGGGCAATGCTTCAGAATGTGCAGATTCTTTATCCAAAGCTTTTATAGAGGCAGCGAATCATGTTTTCCCTCTTAAAAATGAAGCATTAGGTATAATTCCGTCTCCCCCTTGGTGGGATAAGGAGTGTACAAAAGCTGTAACAAAACGTAAAGAGGCAGAATTCATTTATAACGAATTTTCCTCATCTGAAAATTTTGATACTTTATCAAGTATTATTAATGACACCCGCAAATTATTAAAAAAGAAAAAGTTTGATGGTTGGAAAGCATTTTGTTCATCAATTTCTCCTAATGTTAACCCATCTGTGGTTTGGCTAAACATAAGGAAATTCAGGTTTGCTTTCAAAGAACCAACTCCTACATCAATTCCTTCCACATTACAAACTCAATTTCTGGATAATTTAGCTCCTCCATCTGTCTCTGAGAAACTTCTTCTTCCATGCCTTTCTGACATTTCAAGTAATCTTTCTGGTCTTAATGGTCCTTTCTCTCTTTCTGAACTAAAAGGTATAATTTCTAATGTGAAGGATTCTGCACCTGGTATGGATGGTATTCCTTATTCTTTTGTTGCACACCTTTCGGACGATTCTCTTACATATTATCTTAACATTATTAATGCAGTTATGATCACTGGTAAAATACCTATTTCGTGGAAGTCTCAATTAATATTGCCAATATTAAAGCCTGGTAAGAATTCTTCATCTGCCACATCATACCGTCCTATTGCTCTCTCTTCAGTACTAATGAAAATATCAGAACATCTTGTTAAGAATCGTCTGGAATGGTTTATTGAGAATAATAATTTATTAAGTAGCAATCAATTTGGATTTAGAAGAGGAAGGAGTACAATAGACAGTGTTAGTATTTTTGTTACTGATATTCATTTAGCTTTTTCTAATAATGAATCAGTAGTTGCTACCTTTTTAGATATTGCTTCTGCATATGATAATGTTATTCTTTCAATACTATATAAGAAATTAATTACCTTAAAAGTTCCTATTCTTTTGACTAATTTCATTATGAATTCTTTATCTGAAAGATTTATCCATTTGAAAGATTCTTCAAAGGAACCTAGGACTGTATGGAAGGGTCTTCCCCAAGGGTTTGTTCTAAGTCCTATACTATATAATATTTATGCATCTGACTTAGAATCATCCTTGGACTCAAATGTTAGAGTCCTTCAATATGCTGATGACTTACTTTTATATTTCCCTCATAAATCTATTGTTCAAGCCTGTCTCTGTCTTTCTAATTCTCTTAAATACTTAAAAAGTTGGATGGATTCTAATGGTTTGGAAATTTCTCCCAACAAAAGTTCTGCTATTCTCTTTTCCAGAATGCGTCTTCCTCCACCCATTACTATTTATTATGATGGCAATTTAATTTGTGCAAAAAATAATGTAAAATTTTTAGGTATTGTTTTGGATTCAAAACTCTCTGGTGTGTCACATTGTGATTATATTATAGCAAAATGTGAACGATCTCTTAATATTATAAGATGTCTCTCTGGTGTTTGGTGGGGTGCTCATCCTTACTCTTTAAAGCTGCTATATAATGCGATAATTCGTAG
Source organism: Ochropleura plecta (assembly GCA_905475445.1). Lineage (NCBI taxonomy): Eukaryota > Metazoa > Arthropoda > Insecta > Lepidoptera > Noctuidae > Ochropleura > Ochropleura plecta. The sequence goes on along the minus strand of FR997731.1, from coordinate 8,637,442 downwards.
CTTGCTTGATTATGGTACATTTTTACTAGAACCTGGTAATGCTGCTGCTTTAAAGAGATTGGATGGCATTCAGTCAAAAGCTTTGAGAATTATTTCCGGAGCCATGAAGTCCTCTCCAAATAATGCCTTACAGGTAGAGCTAGTTGATCCCCCTCTATTTTTACGTCGTCAATATTTATCAGATAAATTTTTATTTCGTTGTTTTCAATTTTCCAATCACCCATTACGTTCCAAACTTCAGTTACTTCTTGATAAAGTCACTTCTTCATCATATTGGTCCCATAAAAATCCACCATGTCTAATCAATAGTTTTCAGAAATACAATTCACTTAAAGCTCCTTCTTATCATTCTTTATATTTTCCCCTTTTTTGTTCTTCCTTTGAATCTTTGGTTATATGTCCTGATATCAAGCTCAATCTAGGTTTAAGTAAATCTGATTTTCATACTCAAAATCTTTTTAAAAACATCATAAATTCACGTTGGGAAAATTGGCACCATATTTACACGGATGCTTCCAAAGTAGAAACATCAGGCTGTGTAGGTATAGGTGTTTATCACCAAAATTTTAATATTGTACAAAAAATTAAATTACCTCCAGAGTCCTCAGTTTTTACGGGTGAATGTTTTGGATTGCTGAAAGCTGTCGAGTATATTTTGCTCATGAATCTTCATAATACTGTAATTTTTTCTGATGCTAAAAGTGCCCTTCAGGCTTTAGAAAGATTTCCTTTTACCAATAGACCTGTGTTTCCTGTTATTATTCAAATCCGAAATTTACTGTTTAAATGCTTACAAAGAAAATATAATGTTTCTTTTGCTTGGATTCCCGGCCACTCTGGTATTCCTGGTAACAATAAGGCAGACAACCTTGCAAATGATGCTGTGGAGTCTGGGGACAGGTTTCCTTTTCAAAATTATTTCCATGACCTAGCAGCATTACCTTTGTTATATTTAAAAGAATCCTGGTTAGAATTATGGACAAACAGCTGCCAAGTGAAGGGCAAATTTTATTCTACAATTCAGCCTAGTATTCCAATTAAACCCTGGTTTTTTAAGCTAAAACTTGGAAAACGGGCCACCACCATACTTATCCGGATGAGGATTGGTCACATGTGCACTCCTTCCCACCTTGCAAGATTAAAAATTATTCCGTCTAGTATTTGCGAGTGTGGTGAAGTGGGTGATATAAATCATTTAATCCTGTCATGTCCCTTATATGATCACTCCTTATTATATTCGTCTTTAGTTTTTTTACGTATTCCATTACCAACTTCTGTTCCTATTTTACTTGCTTCTAATAATTTTGATATATATAAATCTCTTTCTATTTTCATAACTTCTCATGATATTAAAGTGTAATTTATTACATTTGTTAATTTAATTTTTTTATCTATTAGTTTAAATGTAAGTATTTATTATTTACCTTTTTTCCTAAAACCATTCCACTGGAATCTCCTTTCAATCCCGTTCAAAATCTCCTTTCCCATTAAAATTGATTCCTTAGCTTTATAATCCGTCAGTGGCGAATACTCAAACCGAGTGTGCCAATATAAAAAAAAAAAAAAAAAAAAAACATTTATAAACTGTATAAACAATCGAGCTGTCGCTAGCGAGTCCGTATAGCTCATGGTACGAGTTTAATTGTAATCTATACGATGCGCGTTTATCCGATATCGACTACGGTAAGATGGTGTCGTTTTACTTTGGCAACTCATGGTAAGCGTACAGAATACTCACTGTAGGTATGTACAGTAGTTTAGTTCAGTATACTATAGTAGTCTTTGGTTTAGTTATTGCTGTCAAATCAAAAGTTAAGTTTGATAGTGGGTAGTGATTGTGAAACAAATTACGGTTAATATTATCGTAGGTTAAATCTACAAATCAAATAACAGAACTGCGAATATACGAAACGAAGTGACGATTAAAAATGAATAAAATGTTATCATTACGATTGCGATCATGCCTCTGTTCAGTAAGACGGAATTATTGCGCACCACCTCCAAGTACACCGGGTAGCCAATCTGCTGCAGGTGGCACTAGTATGAGTCCAAGATATAAACCCACCGATTTCCAGAAGTTCATTTTGGTGTGGACGAAAAAGTACAAGAGTAAAGAAGAGATCCCACAATACGTTTCGTACGTACACACTTTGTATATTTTATGTAATCATCAGTTTTGACGCATGTGATGTAGGAAAAAAAATAGAACAGATTGAATGACTCTGTATCATTCAATCTGTTGTCTAAATGATATCTTGTCCTACATGACCTTGAATAATTTTAATCATGACACTAAAAATCACCACAACTTGATGTATTTTCTTATTCTGCTGTCCTTAATTGAATCATAGTTGTATAGTTTTCCTTAAAACTCACTTGACACAGGTATTTCTGCCACTGTGCATGATTAATATAATTTTATACATAACATCACACCTGTAATTCCCTATGGGTAAGCCAGAGGTGTACTTAAGCACACTCACATTTAACCAGCTGTGTACAAGTTCCATGTAATTACCGGTGAGCCTATTGCCATCAATTGGACACAAATCCAGACCCTGGGAATTGGACCCAGAACCTCTTGCTCAGCAGTCATGCTTGCATCCAATAGACCAACAAGTCAGGCAATTTCAAACATTAATTCATAATAATTAAAATCTAATCATGTAATAATTATTTTATTTTAGTGGTGAACTCATAGATAAATCTCGAAGCCAAGCCAGAATTAAGATTGCAAATGTGCTAATGTTATTGACAGCACTTGCTAGTTTTGGAGCAATTTTGGTAGGAAAATCAGCAGCAAAGAGGGGTGAATCCGTTCATCAATACAACCTTGACTGGCACAAAAAATATGAAGAGGAATTCAATGCAAAACAAGCTGCTGCTGCTAAAGCTGACAAATGATGTGAGATTTGCAACAAAATGTATAACTTTTATGTAGTTGTTAGTATTTATTTTAGTGCCAGATTCTGAATACTATATCAGATGCTGTAATGTAAAATATGTTAATAACTTATAAAGATTTTTTAAATAAAAAGGAATGATGTGAATTTGTGTATGTGCCTTAGCTTATTTGTGATTTTATTTATCTTATAACTATTATTTATTTTATTTATCTACTTAATAAGTTCACAATAGAAGAAAAGACATTATTGTATTTTGTTATTTAAGAAGCAAAGTATCCATCCAAACTAATTAAAATATAATGAAAAATAAAACTTGGAGCCTAAAATATATCTTATCAAAATAGTAGGTAGTATCAATCATAATTGATTTGAAAATGTGATTGAAAACAAAACAAAAATTCAACAAGTTTTATAACAACTGGATGAGGCAGCAGTGTGTAGTCAGGCTGTGATATGATGATGGATGATATACCTAATAAAATAAAAAATATGGACATTTGATGAATGAATATGCTTTAGTGTCCGAGTCACACAAACTTGGGTGATACTTTTATATAGGAGGGGTAGTATAAGGATTGAACTGAAAAAAAGGTAACAGTCTATATTCTATTTATGTAAGTATATACACTATAAGTTCCAAAACAAGGATAAAATAAAATGCGTGTCATCAGTCTTCATAAGTGGTTAGGCTTGTAATAACTTCTACATTTCTCTGTAAACAACTTTGTGGTCTTTTCTTTTATGACTTCTTCCACGCTGAGTTCTGTCTGTAATAGTCTCAGCTGAAAAAAAGAAACAAAGTTTGAGGTCAATACATATAACATTATAGTTATAGTACACAACATTATAGTTTTTTTTAACTGGAAATTTTCTATATTTTTGGTGAATACAAGTCAAATTTAGACAGCTAACCTTTTTTTGTTCAGCTTTCAGATTTTTCATAACATCATAGTCATCAGGTTTATTATCTTTCGCTGCCTTTAGTTCTTTCACAGTTTCCGCAGTTGCTAAGATGCATTTTTTAATAACACTTTCTCTGTCTGTATGTCCTTTTTGGATTTGAGTGTATAAGTCTTCACAGGCCGAGTGCGCATCAACTTTACCAGCGAAAGATTCTGTGGGTATCGAAGTATTAAGCGCGTATACTATTTTATCATCCATTACGCGCATTTTTTTCAGGATATCCTGTAAAATAAATTATGAAACAGAATCACCGAGTAAAAAACAAAGTTTTAAAGAATGATAATGCAAGTTGTGAGATACAAAGCATTCAGTCAACACTTACTTGAAATTCTAAAAAATCTGGACAAATTTGGCTAAACATTTTTAAATATTATTCTATCGATTATCTTAATAGGTAGTTATTTTTGTTCGATAGGCTACGATAAAATTGGAGGTTAGAAATATAATAGACAAGATTTTGTTTTTTATAAAGCTTGTTCCACAACATTAAAAATAGATTTAAATTCTCAATAATACACATAACGTTACGCTCGCAAGTGCTCTCTATTTAGTGTAATTATTTAAAATGAAGAACTTCTAGTGGCACGGAAATCTGGAACTTGTAATGAAACTCGTGGCGGTGAAAAAGCGTAAGAAGCTTAAATACGGCTTATTATTTTACCTGGAATAGTCGTAACACTATTATACAGTGCTAGTTTACTAGTTTGCTGCATTAGTTTACAGTGCCTATAGTGGAAGGAGAAGGTGAATCACGGCACATGCAGGGAACGCAACTTTCTGCCAGTTTTTACGATACAGCACACAACGGGAAATTCACGCACCTACACACTGGGACATGCACCCTATTGCTACAAAACTTTACAAAAGTACAAATACTTAGTTACAGTCCAAGCAAAAATCAAGCACACAAATAAAGAAACTTACACACATTGACAAATATAAGCTTGCATGCACACAATTAATTGTTCTACTAAGACAAAATTCGACTTTGACTAGGTATACCTACAGAATTAGCTAAACCATCTACAAAAAATGTCGCATAAAATGGCCGCCTTTCATCATCATTCGAGAAAATAACTAGCCAATATGCCATAGTACTGGGTGGAAAACATGGCGATATTACCATGCAAGGGTGAGCTGAAGACGACAGCGTTGCCAAAATAAGCACATGACAAACTGTTGTTGTTTCTCTTTTCTTACGTAACTACTGCTTTTTTTAAAATCTACAAGTTTCTTCAGCTTAATTGATGTTCGGCGAGCCAGTCCGGTTACCTGGTGGATTCATGAAACCGGAACACACTACATCTTAGTTGAAGCAGACTTCGCAGCAAGGTTAAAAAGACACATCCAGCTACGGTGAGAAATTGTTTTACGACCTTATGCACCTTAGTACAGCCAGCCACGTTTTCCTGCGAAAAGGACCTCTAAAGAAATCTATAGAATCTCTTTATTCTGGTAAACATAAAGTCAGAGAAAGAGGATCAAAAACCTTCACAATAGACGTCCAAGGGAGAGAAACAACAGTAACCAATCATGGGTTAAAACCAGCCTGGCCAACAACAATGATAGTTTGAAAATACCACCTCTATCGCTACTACCGCAGCCGGAAACAACCACAAGAAGCGGAAGAACAGTAAGATCCGCGACACCTTTCTCACTATCGACCTTGAACAGGGCTCAACGGGGGAGTGATGTGGGTCAACTAATACCTACACTACCTACGTTCGGCCACCCGACCATTGACGACCTTTGTCGAGGCTAGCGGCGCGCCGCCGCCTCCACCCAGCGCACAGGTGATGCCCCTCGGTTGCCCTCTCCAGTCTGCGCTAACCAACTTATAGGTCTGCATTACTTTTCTGTTTAACTTGTATTTAAACTTCCGGATTGAAGCCGTTATGCAGCACGCACAGTGCCAGAAATTTCAGCGCTTAATGCTCTAAGACTCTATGAAGAGTATTTTGCCAGTTTTATTAGCACTTAAGCGCAATACACACACAGATGTTGTAGTCTTTTTTATTCATTTCATGAACCCAGATTCTTTTTCGTTTCTGTGCTCTTTTTTTCAAAATAAGTAGAAATAAAAACTCTTCGTCCGTGTCCGAATCCCCTGATATTATCGATCACACTGCATGTGTTGCCTGCTGAATCCGCTTTCGCTAACATGGCATGGCATGCCCACGGCCTACCCGCCGACGACCCGCGCCCGCGTTTTGTGTGAGGGCGACGAACAGCGGGTGTCACGCACGCGAGAGACACGCACGACCCATAAAATGTACTACTCTGTGACACGACCCACGCCCGCTCTATGTGTGAATTACGCTTTATAATGATCAGAGAGCCTAACTAGAATGTCTGTCATTTCTTCTACAAAATAACATCGTTCTCTGTGGTTACTCCTTGTTTGACGTTTGTCTATGTGATTTTCCTTTTCATTTCGACAAGTCAAAATGAAGTACGTTTTTCGTTAATTCCAAATAAATTTTACACTATCTGAATGATCTCATTCCATTTTATTGATATTGTGACATATTATGAAAGTGTTGTGATGTCTTATCATTGTGTGTGATTGATTTTCAGGATCGGACTTTGCGCGTACAGTGGTTACAAGATCTATCCTGGCCATGGAAAGACCATGGTTAAGGTGGACGGCAAGGTATTATTTGCTAATTGTTTGTAAAATCTATTGATACATTCGTTATTCTTTGGACGGAAAGCTATTATGAGTTCACATAATAGCCGGCTTTCACAACACTTTACATCTATCACTTGATTTCCTTGATGTAAACATGAGTTATTGGTTGTCAAATTAATTTAAGAGTTATTTCGTTAGCAATTCTAATAATGTATCGGTTGTTATAGTGTATTGTGATTTCTGTTTTCAGACCTTCACATTCTTGAACTCAAAATGTGAGGCTGCACATTTGATGAGGAGAAATCCTCGTAAAGTGACATGGACTGTGCTGTACAGGTGATTATGATTAAACAAACTTATATTGCTTTTGCTTTTTCTGAAAAACTCATGAGATTTTTATTCTAATTGTTACGAATTCTAAAAGTAACCTAACTTTATTTCAAACCATCATAACCTATCTGAAGTAGAGTTAATATGTGTAATCTTTTTTGATTAAACCTCAAACTCACTTCTTCAGATTTTTTAAATTACTTGCTTTGTTGGGTAGTACATGTGCATTGATTATTCAAATTTCGAAAAAGAGGATGGTAAGAAACTGTTGAATGTTAATCTGTGTTAAAGTACTCCTTGTTATAATGCTCCAGAGATGGAATAATTATCCTAAATTTTGAGTGATGTAAAAAAACTTACATTTTTGGACTCAAAATGAAATTGATGTTACTCCCGAATATTTTACTGTGAAAAGGACTAACTAACTTATTCATAAGACCTGCCTCAGCATCGCATGGTTGCGATTTAGAAACTAATATTATACATAGGTATAAACCTTTTTCTTGAATCACTATATTTTTTTGAAATGCATCAAAATCCATTGCATTTTTTTTAAAAGTCTGAGCAGATAGATAGCTGGTTATTTAATTATCTCATCTTATTTAAATTCAAAAAGTTTGAAATGTGGAAACTTGAAACAACATTATTGGCTTTCAATAATTATTAACATGATACTGTTCACTGTACTGTCTTAGACATTCAATACCCATTTACCGACAGGCGCAAGTTCAAGAAGGGTCAAGAAGAAGAGCAGACCAAGAAGCGTACAAGAAGGACGCAGAAGTACCAGCGTGCTATTGTTGGTGCCTCACTCAGTGACATCATGGCAAAACGTAACATGAAGCCTGAAGTGCGTAAAGCCCAGAGAGACCAGGCTATCAAGTGAGTAAATTTTAAATGTATCAAATCATGCCTTTTGCCTTTACCATGCTCTGCCCATGAAGAGCCAGAATCTAAAGAATGTTTTGGTTCTCACTAGTACTACAGATGTAATGTTATTATTATACAGTGGGGTAAGCCAAGATTAAATTTCAAAAAAAGTCCATTCTGTCAGAAAAGTCTGATAGCATGGACTTCTTTTTTTAAATAATTTTTTGGCAAATTTTACATAATTTTATAACAAAGTGTAATACTAGTAAAAGTTATATTTCTTCATAAATACAACAACCTCAGAGGTTGAACTGTGAAATGCTATACACAAAAAAAAATGGGCAATTGCAACTACTTACGAAATAAAGAATAATGCTACTTGGAATCATATCATGGTATCAAATAAATCCTGCCAAAAATAAAGGGTACCATCATTGAAACAATTAAAGTAACACATAAAATATTGGTTTTTAGAAAATTGTGTTTGATCCTGTTGTATAATTATTTCTGATTATGTGAAGCCTCTATCTAACCATTTATCTCTTTTCCAGGGCTGCAAAGGAACAGAAGAAGTCCACAAAGGCTGCCAAAAAGGCCACAGCACCAGCAACCAAGGCTAAGGCCGCACCTAAAGCCAAGGCCGCTAAAGTCAGTCAAAAGTCAGCCCCCAGGGTGGGAGGCAAGCGATAAGAACCTAAAATAAACTGATTTTATAAAGCCACAAGATTGAGTTTTATTTGTAACTAGTTGCTAGTTGCACTGGCAATACATTCATAAAATATATAAAATGTCTGGCAGAGATAAATATTTCAACTATCAGAAGACCACAGAAATGGAGATTTCAAAATGTTATAATTGAAATATTTCACCAATCGTTACAGAAAACAAATCAATTTTTTTTATCTAATTCACAATTTAGTCATCTGTCCACACACATTGACAAGATGACCTACTTTTGGTTCTGAGTACTGCTCACAATCTCAGTGGTGTCTTCTACAAAACAAAGGCTGCCTATGTGCAATGTGTAGCATAAAAGTGAATTGGTGGTGTCCTTGAAAAGGTTTTTTATCTAATTCACAAGTCATCTGTCCACACACATTGACAAGATGACCTACTTTTGGTTCTGAGTACTGCTCACAATCTCTGTGGTGTCTTCTACAAAACAAAGTCTACCTATGTGCAAATGTGTAGCGTAAAAGTGAATTGGTGGTGTCCTTCAAAAGGTCAGGTGCTAGAGTGCTCTGAACTTAAGCACATGAGCGACTCATTTAGATGCGAGTTTGTCTTATCTGGAGGACCATAAATACCTACCCAGATTTAAGGATTTTATAGGCTACAAAATATTTTCGCTCAGAGTGAGAATAGATACGAAACTAAGCACTTTACCGCGCCTAATTGGAAATGAAAGATGGGCTAATCCTTCATTTCCAAAGATTAACAGGAACCCCACACCCACAGCGTACTCTTTCGCTGCCCAGAACAGCGTATGAGTCCAAAATACATATATGGTATAATTTGGACTGGCCAGCGAAAGGGTTAACCAGCCGTTTCCTACAGTGTACTGCTAAAAAGTGCTTCGCCAGTTGGGAACTTGTCAACTAGATACGGTTTGAAGATGCTGGTCACACCTCTCCTGAGGAGGACACCTATCAACAGTTACATTCTAGGGTATGTCGGTAGTTCGTTTAATGTAGTATAAAAACTTCATAAGTTAAACTACGAGTGGCCCTAAATAAACTAGGATATGATCTTGTGATAATTCCATGCTGTTAGGCCTTGACAAAGGATGAGAGAAATTAAAAGAACGACGTTGCTTTTTCATGATAAATATTTCACCTATCAGTTATTATGAAGAGTAGCTAAATAGGCTCAGACCAATAAAAAAGTACTTTTTTATTGGTCTGAGTAAATAGGTAGCAATTTTTTCATGCCATTACTGGTGACATGGTATATTACGTAAATTTCGTAATAGGTACTGTTTGGCTTACACTGCAAATTGTGTGTGTTCGCGCAGCGGAATGTTGTTGAATTTAAAGATTTTAATTATGCAGATATTTAGTGTATGACGTCGTCTAATTATTGTGTATGGTAAAAAAAAAATGTGCACGCACTCACGCAGCCATTGTGGAGAAATTCACCAAAAACTGATTCCGCTGGGCGAACGTAGTCCTAGCGGAACTTTTTTTGAATTATAGACTTTAGAAGAAAAGAGATGTGTCTAAAAATTAGTGTGTATTTGTGTGTAATTGTGTATGTATGAATAAAATTTGTGCATGCATAAACTTCGGAGAAATTCAAGTTTCCGCTGCGCGAACGTTTGGCCATTAGCTAGTTTTCATATAAAGCGCTTACATAGAGAGCTGTAGATTTTTACATACGTTGTTTTGAATTTGTGTAAAAAACAGATTAAGAAAAAATCGTATGGCTTAAAAGATAAAAATATAAACGTAAAATACGCTTATTAGGTCTTAGTTCTTAAAGTATGCACTTTGGGGTCTAGATTGTCACGTTTAGTGTGCGAAAAACTAGTGTACCTAAACACTTCCTGCTTTGCACCAAGTCTAGTGTGGTCACACAGTAGCAAGGTTAGCCGCTAAAACTTACGCGAGTGTACGCGTGAGTATCAGTTATGAAAAATTGTACAAGCAGCGTTGAAAGTAGTGGCAGCGTACTACCTGTTTTCTAAGGAATCTGCCAACTGCGCCCGCTCGACCACCTGTACAACTTTTAACTTACATACAGCAACACAAGTGTTTTGAATTACTTTTCTTAAATATGAGCTACCTACTAAATGTTATGTAACATGATAAATTATGAAATAATACAAATAATAAGTTACAAATTTTGTTTTATTACTGGTACAGAATGTATCTACAATACATTTGTTGTTTACATAATTTATTGGATGCATATGCATTAACTTATAACGGAGATACTAAAAACTAAATTGATTTAAGACTTGGCAAGGGTTTCAGCCTTAGCCACAACTTCCTCAATGGGTCCCACCATGTAGAACGCTACTTCTGGTAGATGGTCATACTCGCCCTGCAGGATTTTAGAGAAGCCCTTGATAGTTTCTTCAAGGGGCACCAGTTTGCCAGCGTGTCCAGTGAACACCTCAGCTACCTGGAAAGGCTGGGACAAGAACCTCTGAATCTTACGTGCACGAGCTACAGTCAGCTTATCTTCCTCAGACAATTCATCCATACCCAGGATAGCAATGATGTCCTGGAGTGACTTGTAGTCCTGAAGAATCTTCTGAACGCCACGTGCAACATTGTAGTGCTCAGCTCCAATAATGTTGGGGTCCATGATACGTGAGGTGGAGTCGAGAGGGTCCACAGCAGGGTAGATACCCAGCTCAGCAATGGCACGGGACAGTACAGTGGTGGCGTCTAAGTGAGCGAAGGTGGTGGCCGGGGCAGGGTCAGTCAAGTCATCAGCTGGTACATAGATAGCCTGCACAGAGGTGATGGATCCCTTCTTTGTGGTGGTAATACGCTCCTGCATGGTACCCATGTCAGTAGCTAATGTAGGTTGGTATCCTACAGCAGAGGGGATACGACCTAGCAGGGCAGATACTTCAGAACCAGCCTGGGTGAAACGGAAGATGTTGTCAATGAACAGCAGTACATCTTGTCCCTCCTGATCACGGAAGTACTCGGCGACGGTCAGACCAGTTAGAGCGACACGGGCACGCGCGCCGGGGGGCTCGTTCATCTGTCCATACACCAGCGATACCTTGGAGGTCTTGTCCTTCAGGGAAATGACTCCAGACTCAATCATTTCTTGGTACAAGTCATTGCCCTCACGGGTGCGCTCGCCTACTCCCGCAAACACGGAGTAACCACCGTGCGCCTTGGCGACGTTGTTGATCAGCTCCATGATGAGTACAGTCTTACCGACTCCGGCACCGCCGAACAGGCCGATCTTGCCTCCCTTGGCGTAAGGCGCCAGCAGGTCGACGACCTTGATGCCAGTGACGAGAATCTCCTGCTCCACGGACATGTCCACGAACTCGGGCGCCTCGGCGTGGATGGCGGCGGTCTTGTCAGTGGGGATGGGGCCGCGCTCGTCAATGGGCTCACCGATGACGTTTATGATGCGGCCGAGTGTCTCTACACCCACGGGGATACGGATGGGGGAGCCGCAATCGTATACGGGCTGGCCTCGGACCAAACCTTCGGTACCGTCCATGGCGATTGTGCGGACGGTGTTTTCTCCCAAGTGCTGCGCCACCTCCAGCACCAGCCGGGGTTGACGGTTTTGAACTTCAAGGGCATTTAGGATGGGTGGTAGGTTATCTTCAAACTGTACATCCACTACGGCACCGATGACAGCGACTATCTTACCTTCCGCTTTGCCTGCAGCGGCTTTGGCAGCATAATCACGTTTGTTCACCACGGGTGCCGCGAGTAAAGGTGCCTTGTCGGTGGTATTATTTACTACCGTCCTTGTGGCCAAACGGCCGGCCCTGCAGACGGTAGAGAACATTTTCGTTTAGGAGAATCGATCGAATAAATGCACAGTAGATAGTCGGAGAGGTCACGAAAGAGGTTCGGTCGGATTCTTTCTTTACGTAACAATTCGACGTTCAGAAATAAGCACAGGATGATTACGGCACTGCCGTATCCGGATGTACAGATAATAAAATAAAAATTGTGGTTGATATTCTCAGCACTCCTACAAATTAATTTTAAATAAAATTTCATTTCGGAATTGGCCGGGAATTTCAGGAAACAGCTTTCTTTCTAGTAATATTCTGTATTGTTACTAAAAGAATAAGAAGAAAAATAGCATCTTTTTTCATAATTTCTTTTCTTCACAGAAATTATTGAAAGGGGAAGGCTATTTTGCCACTGGTACTATTCGAGATAATAAAACAATGAATAAAACCTTGAGTCTTCAGAAAAAAGTGAGAAGGTCATTTGATTACAGCTTTGATCAAAAACATGAAGAACTGTTGGTTCGATGGAATGACAATTCTGTGGTGAATGTCGGTTACAGCAAAACGTTACGATAGAAAACTAAAAAAGATGGTGAATGTATGCCACAGCCCCAGATTATAGCAGATTAAAATAAAATTATGGGAGGCGTAGATCTCCATGATAATGGAATAGCCAATTATAGGATTCGAACAAGAGGGAAAAAGTAGTGGTGCCTGGTGGCCACTGTTCATTAATTTGATATAGGTACTTACAGTGTTTTAGTAAACTCGTGGAAAATTTACAATCTGGCAAATGAACGATTTATGAGTCTAGGAGTCTATTAGAATTCAAATCTTTTCATCTGTCAGTTTGATGAAAAGCGAAGAAGCTCAACTTGCTGATAATTCGCATTTTTAGGGAAACTTCGCTGCCGCGGCAAATTGCCGCTCAGCGGCCAGACTTCCGGTGCGATCTCATGGTGGCATGGAGAGAGTGACTGTCGCAACCCCGTGCAGGGCACACCACAATAGTGGCGGTAAGTCCCCTCTTTGAGGAGTGGCGTCATGGCGTCCTCACCTACCGCCTGACGCAGGTCCTCACCGGACACGGAAGTTTCGGGAGGTTCCTGCACATAATCGGGCGGGAGGAACCGCCTGGGTGTCACCATTGTGACGATCGCCCGGAGGACACGGTGGAGCACACAGTGGCGGTCTGCCCAACTTGGGCGGAGCACCACCGTGCCCTCGTGGAGGCGATCGGCGGCGGCGATCTCTCGCGTCCGGCCCTGGTTCAGGCCATGGTCCGGAGCAAGAAGGAATGGGAAGCGGTCACCTCCTTCTGCGAAGCAGTAATGCTAGTGAAGGAGGAGGCCGGGCGTTTGAGGGAGAGAACATCTGCCCAACCCAGCCGCCGCGGGAGACGCCCCGGGCGCCGGGCGCCGCGAGACGACTCCCGGCCACCGTAGATGCGGGCCTGTGGACGGTGAGCAATGGGTAGCTTACCGTCCGTCCGTCGATTGACGACAGGCCGTGTCGGTCGAAGGCGCTTTCGTGTTTCACGCGCGCCTCAAAGAGATGTCAGCAAAGCAGAGGGGCTTGCCAGAGCCTCCGCCTGCCGGGGTTGCGGGTTGTTCGAAAGAGAAAGAAGAAACTTATAAGAACATTGGTTAACATAGAAAACACCGACTCATGTAAACCACACTTCAAAGAACTAAACATCCTAACACTACCCTGTCTCCATATATTTGAAATTTGCTAATTTGTAAGGAAGTATCCAGAATTCTACAGCAAAAGAGAAGACATACAAACAAAAATCAAACTTAGACATGGAAATAGACTCAACCTGCCAACTTCACGATTAAAAATGCACTCCTCTAGTGCGTTTGTAAAAATCTACAATAAATTACCCGAATACATATAAAACACAGAAACAAACAATATATTTATAAATAAACTAAAACTATTTCTCTTGGATAAAAGCTACTACACAATTGACGAATACTTCGAAGATAAATTCCACCTAGAGAAACGAAAATAATTGGAATTACCAAGTAGTACCTACCTAATACATCTATTTACCTTATCTACCGTGCAATATCTTTAATTACTTACTATTTAGTTAATGAAAAATTAATAATATATAAAATTAATATAAATCTACACATAAATAATATCTACTTAAATATCTAAATATAAGATTTTCTTACTTAATTTCAATATTATTATGTTTTAAAACAAAAAGCGCTTCATCCTCTCCTCTAAAAACTAACTTGCTGTGCCCAACAGGGTCCATAATTGTTTCTCCTTAATTTACCTACCAGCCTTGTATACATTATGGGATGCAATATGAGTATTGAGTATTGAGATACCGCGGCCCCGGAACGTAAAGGGAAACAGAAGGAACATGGGTGGGTTTTAGTCTGTAAAAGTCTGACATGCCCCCCCGCTCCGCCCAGAGCGGGGGAAGTCATTTGATGATTTTCCACCCGAAAAAAAAGGGAATGATTATTATTTTTTTTATAAATGGTTTTTTAAATACAAATACACATTATTTTTATCTTACAAAAACAGCTAATTGAGTCATCGCAAGGTCGATATATTCGTCTAATCGTAAAAAATATTAATTGAAATAAAGCGATACTTTTTACACTGTATAGGTACTATAATATGTATAGCATATTTATAGCAATTTCGTGGCCTTCTTCATTTTTAGGGCCACGTCCGTAACCGCGGCCTCCACGGCCTCCGCAAATCTGGCCTTACGCTCCTGGTTGGAGCCGGCATCTGCACTCTCCTCGTCGCTCGGGCGGGCCTCTTCAGGGGCGGAATCGACCGGGAGGCGCCCGCCCTCAGCAGCTTTTCGGGCAACATGACCACCCTTGCCTCGCCCACGCACTCCACCGCGCCTGCTGGTGGGGATTTTGCGTGCCGAGGCAAGCTCCCCTTCGGTGGTTGACCCCTGGTCATCCACCTGCCTGGGCCGCTTGAGGAAGGACTTACCGTCCTCCCTCGTAGCAGCTCCGACCCTTTCGCGGCGGGAGCTCCCTGAGCTTTCCGCGCTTGCCACACTCGATGCGGTGTCGGACTCGCACCCCGCATCCTCTTTCTCCCTATCTTCGTCTTTCTCCCTGTCTACGTCTTTGAGTTTTTTAATGATATCCATATTTGTTCCCACGAGTAGTGGGGGAAGTATTCGGTCTATCTGGGGGTTCCCCCTGTCCCCAGATAAGCCTACAATAACCCGCCAGAGGGTCGGCTGGTACCCTGGCGGGGGACGCACTAACGACTGAAGGTTCCATAGGAACACCCGTCAGCCATTCATCTCCTCGCGGTGCGCCGCCGCTTGAGATTCGGGGTAACTTTTTATAGAGGTTTTCTACCTCGCGGTCCGGGTGGTTAAGCTAAGACCCTCGGTCCCAATCGAAGCCGCGAGACGTGATCCACGACACTCCGGTTTAGGGTTACGAGTTCGACGGGGACAGAGAAGGAGTGCCTCCTCTGTCTGCTCGAGGCAGGGTGAGTGCATACCGAGCCCGCCCTTGCTCCTCCGCTGTGCCCTCTGCTTTTCAGAGGGTCACGCGGAACAACGCACCGGTGGTCCGGGTTGGACCCCTCCCACGTCAGAATATTCGCCACGGACAGTGATCTTCCCCAAGGAATAGGAATTTCTTCCCATTACTCGGAAAATGCCACTGTCCGCGCCCAGGGTGCACCGGCCCAGCAACTGCTGCTCCCACTCGACTGATCGAGGAGAGCAGCAGCCACTAGGCACACGTGGAGGTTTTTTGACTTTGCACCCCATAATCCTTCCCTTAGTTCTTCTTTTCAAGATTGGCTTACATTTCATAGATTTATTTCCTTATTTTTCAAACAAAAAATAAAATTTTAAATGTTGCGGTTATGCAACGACGGGTAAAGATGAGTGGTTCTTATAGTGATCACCAAATAAAATTGATAATCACTGTGCTCGTTATAATTTTCGTGAAAGACTACCCAAAGGCAGTATTTTAAGAATTTTAGTGATCATCACCGAAGCTGAAAGTTAATTAAAAAGTGCCTTTTGTTGTGTTCAATTGTGATTAATCGTGATAAAAGTATGTCACGCGTATTTCCCTTTCCCTGTCCAACTGGCGACACCGGTCTCGCAAAATCCACACGCTTATCCAAGGAATTCTATTTGAGGTTTACCTAGCACGCACTTTTCGTGATTGATTGCTATGCCGTGTTCGTCTAAACGTTTAAACACTTCTTCTAAGTGACGTCGGTGTTCGCTGACTGATGATGACGTCACTAGTATATCGTCAATGTACACGAAAATAAAATCGAGTCCAGCTAAAACTGTGTTCAAGAATCGAACAAAGGTTTGACCTGCGTTTCGTAGTCCGAACGGCATTCTAGGAAATTCCAATAGACCGAACGGGGTAATTACTGCGGTTTTTTCTACATCTTGAACTGGAATCTGATTATAAGCTCTTTTTAAATCGATTTTCGAGTATATACTGGTTCCTGGTAATAGGTACGTGAAGTCTAGTATTCTTGGAATCGGGTATCTATCCGGCACAGTGATCGCGTTCAATCTCCTGTAATCTCCACATAGGCGTAATTCACCGTTTTTCTTTGCTGCCACGAGCAATGGGCTAGCCCACGGACTCTTGGAAGGCCTACACAATCCTGTTTCTAACATATGCTCTATCTCTCTTTTTACTCTTAGATATTTGTCTGCCAGCAGAGGTCTTGACTTTGAGTAAACAGGGTGTCCGTTGGTAATGATTTGATGTATGTACCACGTCATGCTTGGGTCGCCTCTGTGTGTCGAGCGGTTTTAAAATGTTCGGATATTTTGCCAAAATGTCTGCATAATCGGTCAAATTTACGGTCCGAAGTGTTGGTGTGCTTGACTTCATCAACTTTGCTTTCCTCTGAAGTCCAGTCATACCATCTATTAAACGTTTATTTCGTATATCTGTTACGGTAAAAGCTCGAACTACGGTAAATCTTAAGATTTTCCAGTAAAACCTAAGATATACCGACATGAGTTGGTAAATGTAAGTATTTATTATAAAGGGATGACTTTTTGGGACTTTTGCCATTCCAATTCAGTACATGCTAGGTTTTACCAATGTGGACTGGTAAATGTTGGTTTTTAAAAATTATTTGATCTAATTATCGTTTGGCATAATGTTTAAATCTCCGAATTAACAATGGCTGGCAAATTTTAAGATGGCAGAATGAAATTTAGTATAATTACGAGTTCAAATTTAGCATTATATCGTTTAGCATAATGTTCATTTAGAACGATGATTATTTGGTATAATTTCACTTTTCATACTATGCAGATGGCTAAATTTCATTAAGAATAACTTTAATAGGCATATAAGTCTTTAAACTGACATGGTCACTAACATTATTATTAACGGTTAAAACGGGGTATTTACCATGTTTGTTATTTATTTTGAGTTTCCAATATTTTGGCGTGAACTGATACAGTGAGTTACAATTATACAAAAAAATATTAAGGCTAAAAAATATTAATAAAAATAAGGTTTTTGTGAATAATATAGAAAAAAAGATATTGTTTTTAGTAGGTTACCCGGAACTCAACTATTAAGAGTAAGTTAATTCCTTTTAAAAAAAGAAATGGCTAACCTAACCTGGTTAGGTTAAAACCGTGACCCCGTGTGTGTCCCTGTGGTGCCGCGGCAGCGGCCGGCGAGTGGCAGAAATGACTTACATTAATAGAAAATAGAGATTGTTTTTAGTAGGTTACCCAGAACTGAACTATTTAGATTAGGATAATTTATTACTTATTGAATTAATGACATTATTTCAAATAAATAAATAATTAAAATACACACAACAAATAATGACAAAGATGATTCTAACTACTTATTATGGATATGAAAATTATGTCTAGAGATGATTCTGACTTACAAAATTATGGGTTTTGAATGTATGTTAAATGAGTGTCTTCCAAACAATTTTCTGCGAAATGAAGTTTATGCTATGCCGTTGTTATGCAAAATAAAATTATGACATAAAAAGATTTGCTATAAAGGGTGGTCCCGATTTGTTTTCGACATTTACCGTTCCTTTAATGTAAATCCTAAGATTTACCAAGTGAATGATGGTAAAAGTTCGAATCCCAAACTTTTATGGACATTTGCCATTCATAGTCGGTAAATCTTAGATTTTACTGGAAAATCTTAAGATTTACCGTAGTTCGAGCTTTTACAGTAACATATCCACCAAAATATTGTGCTTTTCTAAAAAATCGCCTCCCAGTATTGGTTGCGTTATGTCAGCAACGATGAAAATCCAACGATACGGCCGTCTCAGGCGTTTTGTCACCGTATGTTTTAATTCGCGTTCCGTTTGCGGCATAGATTTTATATGTGTCGTCTATTAAACGGTTTCCTCTTCTAGGTATTGCTGAGATGTTAGCGCCAGTATCAACCAAAAAACACTTTTTCGGTCGGTAACGCATAGGCGGTTTGAAGGAATGATAGCGCTGACGACCGCCTTTGTCAACGCAGAACTTAGTTTTCCGACGGCTTTTTCCAGTTGCATGGTTTTTCACAGTTCCGGGCTCGATTCCTGTACCGAAAATGGTACTTGCATAACCAGTTTGGGCTGTCAGGCGTAATCCTCGATCTCGAGAGGGATCTTGGGCGTGACCGGCTTCGATTGCGTCTGTAATTATGACGTCCGTTGCCATGTGAGTTGGCTTTTAACGCTGCTATTTCCATAGTTAATTTACGCATTTGGTTAACTAACTCAATGATAAGCTGATTTGGGCTGCCTGATAATTCCGACACTTCACCTGATCTTCCTTCCAAAATCTTGTCTGCTATAGCGGCGAGGTTGTCGAGTTTTTGGTCCTGACTGACCATTAAAACTGCTCGAACATGATATCAGGGAGTCTTGATGTCCACAGGCTATGTAGTGTTTTTTCGGCCACCTGACTCTTACGTGCCAATTCTCTCATTCGTCGCAACAGTTGTGACGGTTTTTGGTCGCCTAATTCCACTTCACCTACCAGCTTTTGGAACTGCCGCTCTTCGGATTCTTCGTATACAGCAAGGAGTCTCTCTTTGAGGGCACCGTATTTATTGGTGGAAGGAGGTGAAATTATTATGTCAGCCACCTGACTTCCGGGTGTCACCATTGTGACGATCGCCGTGAGGACACGGTGGAGCACACAGTGGCAATCTGCCCAGCGTGGGCGGATCACCGCCGTGCCCTCGTAGAGGCGATCGGCGGCGGCGATCTCTCGCGTCCGGCCCTGGTTCAGGCCATGGTCCGGAGCGAGAGGGAATGGGAAGCGGTCACCACCTTCTGCGAAGCAGTAATGCTAGCAAAGGAGGTGGCCGGGCGTTTGAGGGAGAGAACATCTGCCCAACCCAGCCGCCGCGGGAGACGCCCAGGGCGCCGGGCGCCGCGCCGGGTTGCGGGTTGTTCGAAAGAGATACCGCGGCCTCGGAACGTCAAGGGCAATAGAAGGAACATGGGTGGGTTTTAGTCAGCATAAGTCTGACAATGCCTCCCCCCGCTCCGCCCAGAGCGGGGGAAGTCATTGGATGATTTCCCACCCGAAAAAAAAAAAAAAAAAGCCACCTGACTTATCGCGTCTTTGTTGAGGTTGGCCAACATAACGCCATATTTTGCTTCGTCACCTTGTTTTTGAGGAGCCATCATTGTCTCGAACTGGGCGAACCACACTCTGGGCATTTCGGTCCAAAATTCGGGTATCTTCGAGGACATTCCTATTGCCGCCACGTCAGTCTGCTTGAAGTCCGTCGCTCCGCATAATGCTGCCCCATTTCCACAATTTCCGCTTGACGTCATGTCGAAATAACTATGTGCCTCTTGAAAACCAAAACCAGGGAGATCCGCTTGTGGAAGGTTGATTGGGTTGTGCGGTGCAGTCATCACGACACGGGAAAGTCACGAAAAAAATACTTTAAATCGCGGCGCGTGTTAGTGATATCGGGGTCATCAAATGTAAGTGTACCTACTGCGTACGTATGTATAGAAGGGTGATGAGTCATGTAAACAAACGACTGTTCCGGCGAGCGCTAGTACACGACTGAGAAAATGGATAATCATTTATTTCGATGTAATAATTATTTGCTTACGCACAATACCGTCAATGAGAAAACGCCAGCAGAAATGTGGTTCAATAGAGTTCCAAACTTAAAACATTAAAATATTTTCGGTTCTTTGGCTTATTTCAAAATAAATACTAAACTAAATAAGTTAGATTCAAGATGTAATAAGGGTTTGCTAGTAGGTTATACAAATAATGGTTATGAGATTTGGGATCCGGTGGAATCGAAAGTGATTTATTCAAGGGATGTGAGATTTAATTATAATGAAAAGAGCTGTTTGACAGAAAATTATAGTTCTCTTGTTAGTTTGGTTTTGAAGAGCATGCAGATATAAAATGTAATTTATTTTAGGAAATGTTTATAGTGATATATTAAAATGTCTTAAAGTGTTTTTATAGATGTTTATTTCCACCGGAGGTATGTTTTGATAAAGGATTACAATAATAACAGGTTATGGGCCCAGCACGCTTCCACTGCGCGATGTTTCGGAGTTTTTAAAAGAATGTAACAAGAGTGCGAGAGTTACAGATTTAAATAAATTATTCGAAGAAGAGGAAGAGTTGGGAGAAGAAAATCGAAATGATGTTGAATTAGTGGAAGAAAGAAATGCTGCTGGAGAAAACGAGGAGAATGATGTTTTTGAAGATAGTATTGAAGAAGAATTATTAGATAATAATAGAATCTGATTTGGAAGATATTTGTCAAGAATTAAATAATAACTTGGATGGAAACGAGTTATTTGAAGATGCGGAGGAGTCTATTGAAGAAACTAGTAGAAGAATTTTGCCAAAAAGAGATAGGAGGTTTAATATAGTATGTAGAATTTAATGTTAGGTACGGAATACTACTATGGGTTTTTACTTTTGTATTATGTGATGATGGGCTTATGTTGAGTGTTGAAGATATATATACAGGTTGTTTTAAAAATATTGTTGAAGTTATATACAGGTTGTTTTAAAAATATTGTTGAAGTTATATACAGATTGTTTTAAATATTGTTGAAGATTATATATAGGTTGATCTAAATTATTGTTAAAGTTTTATATAAGGTGGTTTAAATTTGATATTATTTGAGATAATATAAAATTCAGAGGGGATGTTATAGAAAGGAATTTTATTATGTATTTGTCTTTGGTAAAAGGAAGAAATGTATTTTAAATGCAGAACGTTTGTTATTGACAAGAGCTGTTTGTCAGAAAATTATAGTTCTCTTGTTAGTTTGGTTTTGAAGAGCATGCAGATATAAAATGTAATTTATTTTAGGAAATGTTTATAGTGATAATAATATAATAAAATGTCTTAAAGTGTTTTTATAGAAGTTTATTTCCACCGGAGGTATGTTTTGATAAAGGATTACAATAATAACACCCAAAGTGTCGTAGCGTGATAATATTGTAGCCTATGTTACTTCCTGTAACTTTTTATTAAGCTTTCTATTGACGAAGAAATACTTAAAACCGGTCCGTCCGTTTTGGAGAATATTTAGTACAAAAAAAAAACAAAAAAATATTTCTACTTTATAAAATTAGGATAGGATAAATTAACGTACTAAGGTACCTATTAAAGTATAGGAACCTTTATACACACATCAACACGGTCTAGGGATATTTCCTACTCAATTAAATAACTCGAAAAGTACTAGCCGCATTGGAATCTTTTATACACCGATTTGTTTGTAATTTATCGGACTAATTCCAAATTCAATTTTTTTTAAATTCTTTTGTTTCGGTGGCATAAAAATGTCTTGATGTGTAGGAGAGGGAATTTTCATTTGTGCGAAATTTAGAAAACAATACGAATTACGATTAGTTACAGGTTTTTTTTCATTTTTAAACGAAAGATAAAGTTAAAATTGAGGTATTGTAGCCATGCAACGCCGACAATTGACGAGGGCGGAGATGTTACGAGCTGTGGGAATGCTGGAAGCTGGGTCTGTTCAGTGTAATGTTGCTGAGGCCATAGGGACCCACCAAAATGTAATTTCAAGATTGTGGACACGCTATCGTGCCACAGGTGAAGTAGCGGTGAGGCACCGGGGGCCAAGTCGCATCACTAACCCCAGACAAGAAATGCAACGGCGACGTCGGCGACTTAATTGGTCCAAAGGCTGCGAGTGGAACACCAAGTGCTTGTGAGTGACCAAACTGTAAGAAGGCGACTGCATGAAAGCAATCTACGCTCTCGTAGACCACTCCGGGTCCCACCTTTACGGAGAGGCAATCGTGGACGACGATTAGAATGGGTTCGGAACCACGTGGACTGGGGCCGTGAGCAATGGTCCAATGTGCTGTTCACGGATGAATCCAGGTTCGGCTTCCATCCAGATTCACGATGGACGCGTGTTTGGCGAGTTCGTGGACGATGGAGCCGTGTCCAGAACCCTCAGGAAGTTCACCCATACCAAGGAGGAACAATTATGGTTTGGGCAGGAATTCGCCTTGGAGGACGGACGGATCTCGTTTGGGTGCGGGGCAATATGACGGCAGAACGATACGTCCAACAGGTGCTGGGGCCCGTAATCTTGCCCCACAGAACACAAATGGGGCAAGATTTCCTGCTCATGCACGACAATGCCCGGGCACACACGGCGAGAACGGTAGCAGCTTGGTAACACACACACAATGTTAGGGCCTTAGACTGGCCTGCTCAATCGCCAGATCTAAATCCCATTGAGCATGCGTGGGATACGCTGCAAACAAGAGCTCTGAAGGAAGTTTTTGAAAATCTGGCTACAGAAGATCAACTTTTTGCGCACCTCAGAAGGACATGGGACAATATTCCGCAGCAAGACATTGACAACCTTGTTCTGAGCATGCCGAATCGTTGCCGATGTGTTATGAACATCATAAGTGCTTTCTCAGACTACTAACTTCAAGTTTATAAACACAAATTAAATAGTTTTTCTATTTTTTTCAGTTTTTACTCACTAATTATAAGTTAATTCATATACGGTTTCCGTCTATGTTTCATTTTTTTTCCATAAAATCCTGAAACTTTAATCTAAGTATGTACCTTAACCATTATTAAAAAATGGTAGAATATTATATAACGTATCTTTTAAATACACACATCAAAAGTATCTAGGGATCAACATATATTTTTGCAATAACTTTTCTCCTGATTGATATTAATTAAAATTTTCTTTAAGGATTCATCAAATAAAGTGTTTTCGTTTGTCACAGTAACGATAAACCAAGTCACCTTTGCATTAATAAAGAAATTTGCCATTTTCCTAATAAAGGGATTTTTGACATTTGAACCACTAACATTAAAGTTCGAAAAAAAGACTGAAATAACAGTTTTCTTTAAAATTTTATTGGGTAACTTAAACAATTAATAATCCGTGTTTCTACCGCGAACACTAACAACACAAGAACATCGGTTTGGCATACTCAAAATGAGTTCATCCAAATCACGCTGTGGAATGGCCGCCCATGTTCGTTGCAACAACAAAAAAAGGTCTTCTTGCGACTGGATACCCTCCATATTCGGCAGAGCTCTTCTCTGTAGCATATCCCATGCATGCTCAATCGGGTTCAAGTCTGGCGACTGAGCAGGCCAGGGCAGGACATTGATGTTAGCTGCGGCGAGAGTCTGTCTTACAACTCTTGCGGTGTGCGGTCGTGCATTATCATGCATTAACTGAAATAAGGGACCGATTTGCACTTGTAGAGGAACGATGACGTCTGATACAATCGTCTCAGCATAAATTTGAGCGTTGAGGTTGCCTCTGATCCAAATCAACTCAGTTCTTCCGCCGATCCAAATACCCGCCCATACCATGATGGTTCCACCACTATAAGGATGGACTTCCTGGCAGGATTTTAATCGCTGTTAGCGTCCAGGGGTTCTCCAGTGTCGTATACGTCTTGTATCCGGTCTCATACCAAAACGAGACTCATCAGAAAAGCACACGAAACGCCATTGTTCTTCTGCCCAATTTCTGTGTTCAAGAGCCCATTGATATCGAATCCTACGATTGTGCATTGCTATAGGTGGTACCCGTAGCGGTCTTCGGGAATGAAGGTTCACTTCATGCAAGCGGTTTCTGACTGTTTGGTCGCTAATTAAGTTCCCTGAAGAGTGATGAAGCCTCACGGCTAACATCATGGCGGTTATTGTTTGAGCTCTTCGAGTTAAGATTTGAATGTATCGGTCTTGTCTCCGTGTGGTGCAGCGATACCGTCCTCCATGGCGCTCAGCCACGGTACCAGTGCTTCGGTAACGTGTCCAAAGTCGACTGATAACACTCTGACTTGTATTCAGAGCTAAAGCTACAGTACGTTGCCGGGAACCAGCTTCTATCATTCCCACGGCTCTGAGCATTTCTTCCCTGCTTAAATGACGTCGCCGCTCCATAATAACGTTGGTTTTAATCAGTAGTAGGGAAACAGTAGCACTAATAATGTCTTCAATGCGTTGTATGTTTTTATAGGGAAAATATTGACAGCTTATTTTCATCTTTTACTCGAATTTGATTGAGAGTTCCTGATTCAAATTATGAAATGCACCAAAAAGGATCCATATAAATTTATAAAATCATAAATTTATTACAAAGCCACATCTCAATCTCAAGAAATCCGCATAAAAATGCTTGATCCCTAGACACTTTTGATGTGTGTATATACATGCCATATAAAAAATTAACACATTGATAGTAATTCGCTTTTTTTAAAATATCCCTAGACCGTGTTGATGTGTGTATATTATGTTTATTAAGTAGTAGTAGTTTAAAAACGTAGAAATTGATCTTTTATTAAAATAAACTTACTTTATAACAAACAAGTTTCATTCTAATATTAAATTTTATCAATTATATTTAGTAACTTACCTTAAAATTAAGTTTCTTTTCACTAAACACAAGCAAATACACTATTTAATTACGCTAGACCCACAAGCTACGCTCGTTGCTGCGAAAGAATTTGATATGAATTCGCCTGCCAAGCCTACTTTTTACTTCCACTGTTTTTTTCTATTCTGTGGCTTAAAGGTATATTTTTTTATCTATGCTCAATTGACGTATTTGTCAATTTTGACATTGACAAATTGATTTGACATCTGTTATTGTTGGTTGTGTGTGTGGATCTGAAGATTCTGAAGCGACGAACGGCGTGTTCGATTTCGTTTCAAATTTCAATTCTGTTTTATATTTTTTTAAAGTACAAAATACCCTTTTACTTTTAGGGCCATACAGTAGATTACATTACACAGTTATATACAATGGAATATATTCCCCCTGAAAATGAAGCTCTTACCGGAGCACGAGTGTAAGTTGTCTTTTAGGTTAAATAATACTTAGTGCGCTTCCGATTTTACAATGTTGTGAAATTTGTTTAAAAATAAATGTCATATTCATGCATCTATCAAGAAGTCGGTAGTTCTTACAGTCAGTACCACTCAGCAGTGAGGATGTGGCCCTATTGCCACATCTCCATAATCTATAACCACACTGATGGCTATATCATCAGTGTGGTCATAGATTAGGAGACTGAATACAGAAGTGTCTTCTAATCAAACTAGTTTTTAAATTGTATATTTATTGCGTTTCCAGATTATGTTGCCAGTGTGCCGTGCCTATTGAGCCTAATCCCTCAAACATGTGTGTGGCATGTTTACGTACAAACATAGACATATCTGAGGGTATACCAAAGCAAGCAACGATTTTCTTCTGCAGAGGATGTGAGAGGTAAACTACTTGATTCATAGTAATTTAAAGTGTATAAAGCTTGAGCTTTTGATGTTTTGGAATAATACAATAAACAAAGATTGTTGCCATGTAAATTATATTCTATTCTCAGTTGAAATATGCATCACTCAAGTAGTTTTTATTACTTTTTATTGTAAAAAATGTTGATGGATATGGTATTTTTATGAAATACATAAAAGACAAACCATTTTATCCCAACATCTTATGTTTTAGATACCTGCAACCACCAGCAGAATGGATAGTAGCTGCCCTGGAGTCCAGGGAACTACTTGCCCTCTGCCTCAAAAAACTGAAGGGACTGGGCAGAGTTAAACTTGTTGATGCTTGCTTTGCTTGGACTGAACCACATTCCAAGAGAATAAAGGTATAAAACATACATAATGTAACATAACACCTTTAAACCTTCCTCCAAGTTTTAGGCAGAGGTGTACCTAAACAGTACCTAGAAGAATAAACACAAACATAATATTATGCCTGTAATCTCTGAAGGGCTAAGCAGAGGTGTACTTACTGGAGTATGTTGCGGATTATTCCAAAGAGATACTGCGGCCCCGGAACATAAAGGGCAAAAGTAGGAACATGGGTGGGTTTTAATCTGTACAAGTCTGTCACTCACCCTTGCTCCGCCAAGAGTGGGGGACGTTATTTGATGATTTACCATCCACAAAAATGAGGTGTACTTAATAGAACACTTACATTTCACCAGTTATGTTAAATGTCAACTGCCGGACACAATTCCAAAGTCTGGCTGCTAATGAGAAATTTGTGATGGACATCATAACACTCCAGCTATGAGAACATAGGCTGACTAAACATAAGTCAGAAGCCCTGTTTAGAATATTCAGCTGCACCTAAGGAGAGGGGAGGTAGACCATACAGTATAGGAAATGGCTTGGAAGCTGATAATGATAAATTCATCACATTACACCAAGTTACAGGAGAAATTCTTGTTGAAAATAAAAGAGATGTATCCCAAACAAAAACTAAGTACAATACTGTTCGGTGTTCTTTTATTATTATTTGTTTTGGTTATATGACTGCTATGATGATGAATATAAATCCATGTTTTGTAATGCTATAGTGTCTATATACAACCAATCTCATTATGTTCACTGCTATCCTGAAGGCAGCAATGAACATTATTTTCTCTTTACTCATAACCATAAGTTTGGGTAATCAAGAGTTGGTCGTTGGAACATAGCCTAGGAGTTTAAGATAAAAACTGGGTAGAGATGTGAAATCTTAATGTGGTACTGAATCACTACCCATAAGTGCCCAACCCTCACATGCTTGCGTCTTGAGATATACAGAGTGTAGACTATGATTTTTGGATCAAGAATGGTCAATGTAGAACAATTTGTAAAAGTGTGTGTCTGATCCAAAAATCATGTCTGCATGTTCTCAATTCTCTTCCACTTGATTTTAAGTTGTAAATTCAGGAGTTGTAGATATAAACAACTTAAATAAGATAAGACTATATCCAGCCAGTAGACTGACACAGGCTGATAAGAAAGAAGAAGAAGCTAAAATTTGTTCTATTTACTCTGTTCTCATGGTATTATTATTCTGTATTCACATTTGTTCTTAACCAGCATTTTTAAAAATATAAAACCACAATCTAATAGGTACATATAATATGTTTTATAAGGTTTAAATCTACTACAATTACAAGTAATGTAATCATCCTAACCTTATCCAATGTGACTTTTCTTTCACACAATTCCATTATCTTTTCTCATCCTCTTGACTCGAGTAATAAAATAAATCTTTTAATATTCTAGGTTAAACTGACAATACAAGGAGAAGTGATGGGGGGAGCCGTACTACAACAAACTTTTATTGTAGAGTACAGTATACAGCATCAGATGTGTGACGCATGTCACCGATCAGAAGCACAAGACTACTGGCGTGCCTTAGTGCAAGTGAGGCAGAGAGCTAACAACAGGAAAACATTCTACTATCTCGAGCAACTGATTTTAAAGCACAAGGCACATGAGAATACTCTTGGTATTAAGCCTAAACATGGTAAGTGTTCACTGCCTGGTAAGTGTAAACTAAAACCTGTCAGGTTATAAAGACAGGTCAGACTGTGTCAAGTTAGGTTAGTTGGTCTTCAAAGCATGAGTAAACATACATCTTCTGAGCATCTTATTCCATGGTAGACCTCGTAAATTTCCAGCAGGCGAGATCCAGGTCAAGAACACCAGACCACCACCGTCAAGAGCACATCAGGTTATAAGGGTTTACTATTTTTTTTTCTATGAAAATACGCGACCATGTAACCGCCCCAACCCGCCTATGTCATAAAAAGAGACCGAAGAATACCAATTTGATATGATATTGCTTTTTTTTGTTTCAGCTGATAGAGTTAACTATATCTCTATTGGAAGCTTACAAGTTTTAATACTACAAAAAACCTTATTAGCAATTTTCTGTTAACTTTCAGATGGATTAGACTTCTTTTATGCATCAGAAAACCATGCTCGCAAAATGGTGGACTTCATCCAGTCCGTGCTGCCTATAAAATGCCAACATTCCAAGAAGCTTATATCACATGATATCCACAGTAACATTTACAACTACAAATTCACATTTAGTATTGAGATTGTACCTCTTTCCAAGGACAGTGTTGTGTGCCTACCTAAGAAGTTGACACAGCAACTTGGGTCCATATCTCCTATCTGTTTGGTTAACAGAGTTACCAGTACTATTCACTTGATTGATGCTAGGACTGGCCAAGGTAATTTGATATACTTTTTTTTTATTTGTCTATGAAGAAGTAAGTTAAGTCTTTATGCAGTCGTCCTTTAATCACTTGATGTTAAACCAGGTGGGGGGAATGTGGTAAAAAAACTGTTATTCACGATGTGAGGAGGAGGACAGGAGGGCCATAGTGTGAACATCTTGTTTAATGTTTTTATGGGATGAAAAGAAATAATGTGAGATGGGTAAAATATTTTTACCAATAACGCATTAAAGCAATCGATTTTTTGTTTAAAAAAACCAAACAAGCTAATTTTTATCTAAAAATCCGATATTTTTTTTACTAAAACAGATTCTAAAACAACTTTTTTTCATAAATAAAAATATTCGTGATGCTCTGATCGAGGACAAGGGGTAACTGTAAACCTCACGGCGTATCTAAGTGGTTTAAAAATCCTCACGTGATTAAACCATGACCCCCTATTGTGTTAAACCACCTGAACAACTCTAAATTTGACTAGGTATGATTTCACGTAATGCACGCATGTATTGGTACGGTTTATTCTGCGCCTTCTAAAACTTGCCTGTTTAACAGTACCTAATTAATGTTATGGCATTGTCAATTAATGTTTTATGGCTGTGAATTTTAGACTAGCGAAATATTCACATAAAACATATTGACATTTTTATTTTGTCTCTTCTTTTTCGTTTTCATCATCATCTTATCAGATGGCGCAAGTCAATGTCATAGTAATACGGCAATGGAACAAACCCACAGTTAATACTATTAAACTAATCGCCCATAGATGATATTCAGATCTAGAAAATCACCATAATTATTTATGATCTTATTATTGGAAATATCTTAATCCAAGTAATGTCTTGTTTCAGTTTGTGAGGTGTCCTCTACAGTTTACTGGAGAAATCCATTCTCTCCGATATGTAATCCTAAACAACTGGTAGAATATATTGTGATGGACATTGAAGTATTGAAGGAACATGTAAGTTTTTTTGTAAATTCTTATAAAAACATGTAATTTTTTATAAAAAATACTTATATCTCCTCATTTTTAACCGAAATATACGAGCAACGGACGAGTGTACTTACTTACGTTAACTTGCGTTGTTAGTTGGAGTACGCACTGGTCAAAACTAGCGACTGAATTTGA
The DNA here is from genome assembly GCA_905475445.1 of Ochropleura plecta. Classification (NCBI taxonomy): domain Eukaryota; kingdom Metazoa; phylum Arthropoda; class Insecta; order Lepidoptera; family Noctuidae; genus Ochropleura; species Ochropleura plecta. The sequence continues at coordinate 8,607,628 of FR997731.1, read as the reverse complement.
ATCCAGTTCGCCTAAACCAGGGGTCGGCAACCCGCGGCCCGTGAATGTTTTGTAAATGTCGTTGTAAATCACGTTGGACGCCATCATGCGCGTGAGAGCCCTCACGACGGAGGCTGCAGTGTCCAGGGGTGGGGTCGTCATGGCAGTGTCTCTTGACATTGCCAACGCGTTCAACACCATGCCTTGGGGCTGCATCAGGGAGGCACTCCGGTACCACCGGATGCCGACCTACCTTCGTCGTGTGGTCGGGGCATATCTGACGGACAGGGTCGTCATCTACCCCGGTCGCTCTGGAGAGTGGAACTGGCGAGACATGTCGTGCGGTGCCCCACAGGGATCGGCCTTGGGGCCGCTCCTCCTTTCCTCTTCATCGGTTATGACTGGGTGCTGCACACCTACCTCCCTAGCGTCGTCAGCGTAGTTTGCTACGCTGACGACACGCTTGTCCTGGCACAGGGGGGGGGGAGTCAGGCGGCGGCCGAAACAATGACACGCGGGGTTGCGATAGTCGCGGAGAGGATCCGGCTACTGGGTCTTGAGGTGGCATTTCACAAATCCGAGGACATGGTCTTTCATGGCCGCGGGAATACGCCACCGTCGGGATCCCAGCTGATGGTATGAGGGGTTCACATCGGTCTCGGGTCGACGATGAAGTACCTGAGAATCGTTCTCAACAGCCGGAGGATTTTCGTGGAGCATTTCTGAAGTTTGGCTCCCAAACTCGAGCGGGCTGGGGCTGCTTTCAAGCGGCTCCTGCCCAATCTGAGGGGGCCAAACGCCTCCTGCCGTAGGCTCTATGCCGGAGTCGAGCGGTCCATGGCCCTTTATGGTAACCCAGTATGGGCGCGTTCTTTAGGGCGGCGCGCCGCCCACTACGCGCGCCCCAAAAGGTGGTAGTCATTAGGCTAATCCGGGGCTACCGCACGATCTCCGGTGAGGCGGCGAGCTTTCTTGTCGGATTGCCACAGTGGGATCTGGAGGCGATAGTCCTCGCGCGCCTTTACGTGTGTGCCTGTACCGGGGGGAATCTCTGCTTCCGCGGCAAATTACCGCCCAGCAGACAGACCTCCGGTGCGATCTCATGGTGGCATGGAGAGAGCGACTGTCGCAACCCCGTGCAGGTCACGTCACCATACATAGGAAACGCCCGGGTGTTATCATTGTGATGATCGCCCGGAGGACACGATCGCTCAAGCTGGGCGTCTGCCCAGCTTGGGCGATCCTGTTCTCCGATCGGCGATCTCTCGCGTTTCTTTATTTTTCACTTGTTTTTATAGCTATAAAGCCCAAACATATAAACATAATGTAAGTATTACGTGTACGAATTAAATTCCCTATGTTTTAACAATTTTTCAATAGCATTTTTTTTATGGAATATGCCTAATTATTATGAGCAGGTATATTGGGCTTCTTTAGTTTATGCGAGTAAAATGACTGCGGCCCGCCTTTAGTTTAATTGGTCACCTTGTGGCCCTTGCTTGCCAAGAGGTTGCCGACCGCTGGCCTAAACGATTGACCTGAAATTTTGCCCACACTTTATTTTTGGTGACAACACATTTTTATAACAGACATGACACGACTAGGATCCCCTCCAAAAAAAAAGCCAAGTGCGAGTCGGACTCGCCAACCGAGGGTTTCGTACAAACTTGTTACATAAACTGCCATAATTATGCTGCTGAAGATCCAAGACCAAGATCCACAGACATAAGTTATGGTCATTTCAACTCGAAACTTTCACGCGCTCCTGTGATGATCCTGGTTTCGTCTTTTCCACCCCGATTGTGGTACGAAAAAACAGAGAAAGATAATAGTCCATTTTGACTAATTGTTGAATAATTAATTGACTAATTCAGAAAAAATTGATGCTTGAATAGGAATTTCAACTCGCGGCGGTAAGCCAAGCGTAGACAACCTATGCCTAATGCGCCTTTTTTTTGCCGGCTCGATTGACGCAGTGGCTGAATGATTGGCTGCTGTGGCGCACTGAACATATATTATTATGGCCTACAGGTAGTTGTTTTGGGTTTGGCTGTTTGTGTATGTCAGTTTATATTTATAAACGCCAGAACACAGGAAAGTCTGTGGGACAACATAAAAAAAAATATATATTATTTGGTGTTGCCTTTAGTAAAATCAGTTCCAACATATTACAGACATCCTACATGCATACTCATTTTCTTATCAATAGATATTTTATCATACTAACTATTACAATTTTCCTACAGGAAAAGAAATCCTTCCCTGGTCAAGGCATGGTATCCAGTAAGCATGTGGTGGCAGACGTGTGGGTCGTTAAAGCCAGTGAGCTTGGTTTAGACGTCAACCCTATTCACACTAAAACTCATTTGGGACATCTTTTAAAGCCTGGCGATACAGTTCTAGGGTAAGCTATACCAACTCCACAAGACTACAGATATGATCGTCGTTAGTGTGTCTCTTCATTATCTGCCTAGCCTTCTTCTAACTGTGATGGGGTCGGCTTCCAGTCTTTCCGGATGCAGCTGAATATCAGTATTTTACTTGGAGCGCCTGCCTATCTGACCTAAACAACCCAGTTGGGTGTGTATTGTAAAATTATGTCATGAGAGCCAGCATGTCGAAGAGATATTTCTCAACGGAAAGTCAAAGAACCATGGGCGGCATAAAATCTAGGACAACAGTTTAGACACTTACACGATAAAGAAAGAAAAAAGACCCAGTTCATACTGGGTAATACGATACCCCTTCGCTAAGACTGGTTGTCAGACAGCTGTTGTATGATGAATGTCTAAACAAAATAAAATCATTTTTTAGTATTAAATGCGCTGCGCTATGTGTTAGCTAGCTAATTAAATTAGGTATTTACTAGGTAATTAATATTTACCTACCTATTAATATTCACGTAGGTAATTTATAATTACCTAGTAAATCTCCAACTATTATATTATGACTTTCATGTTCATAATACATAAAAAAATAGTTGCAACTGGGGACCATTAACTGCGATTAGTTATTAAATTAAAAATGAAATACTTTATCTTTCAGCTATAACCTCGGCGATTCAAACGTGAACGACGCGAACTTTGACAAGTTGGACCAGAACTTAATTCCGGACGTGTTCTTAGTCAAGAAACACTACGGAGAGAGGTCTGCGAGGAGACGCGCACGCGCATGGAAACTTAAACACATGGCCGAAGAGTTACATGAAGGACTCAGCTCTACCAATGAGTAAGTACATTTTTATTAGCCACTGCTGAGTATGATGTCTTGGGATCGCCTACCAGGTGGGACAAAGTGTTATTGAGTTTTCCATCGGGATATTTTCCTAGTAACAGCCGTAACTCTGGATTGGGTTCGAATGATGGCAATAGTCTCCTCCATATCAAAAGTGAAGTGTTTTTAGAAAGTTAATGGAAGTATCCTTACTTCCTTACTAATATAATATTATAAAAGCGAAAGTGAGTTTGTTTGTTTGTTTGTTTGTTACCTCTTCACGCTTTAATGGCTAAACCGATTTTGATGAATTTTGGTACAGAGATAGTTGGGAACCAGGAGACGGACATAGGCTATTTTTTATTAAAAAAAAAGTGGGATATGAGGGAGAACGAGGGAAGAAAAGGGAAAACTTAGTGTTGCTATTACAAATCAATCAGGCGCAAGAGCAAAAACTACAGGTCAGCTTGGTGTGTTATACCGAATTTAACGCGAGCGAAGCCGCGGGCGAAAGCTAGTTTACTATAAAACTCTTAAAGTAGAAGCTCGTTGCTAAATAATAACAGCCGCTCAGGTCAATCTTTAGGTTACATCGCGCAACCTAGGTTATTCTGTGGATGTATGATCACCCAAAATATACAGAGTTTCTGCTGGGCCTCGGAAAGCACGTAAAGCCGTTAGTCCCTGCTGTCAATTGTAGATCTATGACGGTCGTTACGAGTAGTCTTACCAAGAGTAATCGTATTAACTAGTAATAACTGGTTTGTGGAGGTCAGATAGGCAGGCGCTCCATGTAAAATACTGGTATTCAGCTGCATCCGGTTGAACTGGAAGCCGACTCCAACGTAGTTGGGAAACAGTTAGGCAGATGATGACTATAAAGTACTTAAAGTAATTAAGCTACAGTCGCAGAACCCAAGGAATTTCGTACACTTCTTCCACTTATCTCTATCGCTTGCCCATAGATTAGATTCCCGTCTTACTCTCATCGAACCATTGTAATAGAAACTTTAATATGAAGTAATAAACCTTAGTGTAAAGAAATAAGGTTGGAATTTATAAAACTGACATTTTCCTTGAACTTTTCCTCAAGATTGGTATTATTTTGTATTTATAAAAGTACTAATATGTATAATATATTATTTGCGATTACTGTTGCTTCCAATAAATCCAAGATCTCGTTTAGATTACAATTAAGACGCGTTTACAGACAATTTACAGACAGAAAGTGCAATTTAGATTGTAATCATAAATCAGTTTTTATCACGTAATTTAAAAGAAAGTATTCGATCAGTCTATCTACCCATAAAATATATTATCTTATCACATATTTGCTTCCTTTGCGTAAATAATTTCAATCATGAGGCCCTTGATATAGTTCTATCGTCGAACATTTCATAATTTTTACTATTTACATAGGTTTTTCAAGTGGAAAGAATATTTTTTTATGATAAAATGATAGTGACTGATAGTTTCGCAATGTTAGCTCGAATAAACAAAATATAGGTGTCATTTGTCTTTCGATACAATTAAAACAATGGCAACAATCGCTATTTTTAAACAATGTGTAACATTATAAACATAATTTTAGTTCCACGAGTTCTTGTAATTATTTTTGATTAACATGTATGACTAAAAAGAGTTAAGTCTTTACAAAATTCATAGAACTAACTTGTTCAGTTTCATGGTTCGAAAGAAAACCCGGGGCTTGCGTTTATTATGTAACATCTAGTATATACTACCCGATACATATCAGTTTCGTCCGGTGACGGATTTTTATACAAACGTACAACCCCTACTAGACCCGCCACGCTCATACAGAGCATAAAGGCACGCGCGTGCCCTTCACGCCGAGAAACTCATTTTACCTACATTTTGGTAACATATTTGTGTCGTTGGCGTCCAGCGTACGCGCTTGTTTGTCACATATATGAAACTGGCGTTCAAAAGGTTAAACTTACCTTTTACCTTTATACATTATATAAAACCAACAATAACCTTTACAGGGATTACAATGACTTCTTGGACGACTTGGAAGAAGACCCAATGTTTAGGCAGAACGTCAACATTTTCAAGGATGAGAACAAAATACCAGTGGACACCGATGAGATCGACCCTTCGCTCCCGCGCATCACGCTTGCTGAAATGTTGGATGATATGGTCATTGAAGATGTGGATATGACCGAAGTTTAAGCGTGGGTTCGAATAACTATTACTCCAAGTTCGAGATTTTGTTTTCAAATGTAAAGAAGGTTTAATAAAATATGTATGTTTATTTATAGAGATTGTTTTATTTATTTCCTAATATTATGGAAACCCGTCGGCAACGAAACTCACTGATCATTGTAGAGTGTTGAATTTTAGAAACAATTGATTGTTTAAAAAACATATCGGGGGATGTGACAGATTATTAAATAATAGTTTGTGGAACTCGGCTATGGTTGTGCGTATTGTTGTAACGGTCAATGGGCCGATGCCCAAAAGCCTTGACAAACATCGCTTGCAGGATTCGGGATTCAGGGGTGAGGGGGTGGTTAGGTGCCTGTCTGCCCGGTGGTGCCCTCACCACCGGTAGGTTAGACCTTACTCCCGACGGCACACTACTTTTAAATGGTTTTGTTTTAAGAATATAAAAAAATACATATGTAGTTGATAAGATGAAAAAAGAAAATAAAAATTAGTTAAACCTCAATTATTAATCATTTGGCCAGGATGTAATTTGTTTATGCTCAAGCAAGCAAGTTATGTATTTATTCTTACATTTTCTAAAAAGTCACAGTAGATACACTACTGTGTATTAAAGAGTGAAACAACTTCGTTATTGTGTGCTTGTGCAAGAAAAATGGGCGGGGTATTCAAAACGAGACGTGCGGGATACCTGCCCGCAGATTTCCTTTTAAATTAAAACTGGGCCACAACATCGCGTTTCTTGTATTTCGTGTGATTGCTCGAAGCTTGCACGTCTCCATACTGCTTCACCAGAGGCGGACTCTGGTAAAAACAGGGCTTTAGTCTACCCAGTTTTGATTTGACGTAGGAATTTATACAGATGTAATCAATCGGCTGGATATTGTTCAGTCGCTGCTGATAAATGTATACTAGATATGCCATTATATATTGAGCAAACATGTTATAAGCATGTCGATTTACCGAAATAAGATTATGTTGATTGATACCGGATTATCCATTGCTGATAAATGACCTGCATAAAATTCAAACGTGGCTTAGACATGATCATAGTGTGGGAAATTTCTGAATGTTTAGCCGAATTCGAATTACATATAACGTTTTATAGTAGTCGCGCATTTGAAGTAACTTGTCGTTCGTCTATCAAGGAATACCATAAACAAAAAAAATGGTATTATATGCACACGGTAATAACAGGTGAAAGTTTTACAAAGGCCTCATATTATGTAAAACTTGACTACATCGAAGCCTGCACTATCTTTAAGGAATGCTTGTAAACCCGCATACCTATAATAAAACCGAGACGCTAAAAAAATGACAATTATTTCGATTGCTTGTCGCCCGAGTTTGGTATCTCGTTTATCTATATAAAGGTGGAATACTTTGATAACATTCATTGTTGTACAATCAAGCGGGCAACATGAGGGCGTTAGTGTTTATAGTAACGCTAATAGGTTCGACCTTTGCAACAGAGATATCTACTGGTAATTGTTTACAAAAAATGCATTGTTTTTTTGTTCTATTTTTGTTTTTTTTTTTTTTAAATATTCGTGTTTTAGATGGCATCGAAGAATTGTTTAAAAAGCATATGAGGAATGAGTTGAGTGCTATAGAATCACAACAGCTGGCTGATGTTATTGATCTACTTCATAGTCCACAGCATGCTTCTAGACTGTCACAGGAATATGCTTCAGAATCTAGAACGGTAAGCTATTTTTTTTTACCTGATGAGAATTTTGAATTGTTTACATGTGTGAACCATAGGAAAAATGGTATTCAATTACGGGGTAACGCTTGTCTGGACTGTCTTTTTAAATTCAATACCTCACAATGTAAAATGATTCAGATACGGTCGGCAACAAAACTCGACTGCCACTATTCATAACTAGCACAAAATGATATATGAAGTAAGCTGTTTTTAACGTTATAGTTAAGTAAGAGTAATTAGCTATTTATAAATAAAAAAAAATCTGTACTTTAATTGACTTTTGTGCCGTTGGTAGTTTTCTAACTCTATTTTCTATAAAATACATGTTATCGCGAATAAATAGTGTCTGATTTAACTACCGATAAAACAAATCCGAATTCTCTACTGTTTAATCCAATATTCAGTAAAGAATTTGGATTGTGCTTTATCGCCGACCTATCTAATCGTAAAAGAATTAAGTATAAGTTTACACGTACTAGAAATAACGTTTATCAGCTGAACCTATAAACAAGAGTACATACATAAGAAAGGTTAGGCAGAAATGCATCCAACAGCATTTCCATATATCGCCATTTGTGTTAAAGTCCCAATGTATATTATCACTAGCTGGCGCCCGCGGATTCGCCCGCGTGATATTGAAAAAAAATAGTAATAGTATCCTATGTGTTATTCCAGACTATAATCTACCCCTGTGCCAAATTTCATCAAGATCCGTTCAGCCGTTTTGACGTGAAAGAGTAACAAACATCCATACATCCATCCTCACAAACATTCGCAATTATAATATTAAGTAGGATTAACCGGGCAAATATTTAGTCTCTGCGGCTGTTCCTAAGATTTTCCTGACGGATTTTACCTCCGGCCCAAGATCTCTTGCTCAGTAGTCGCGTTTGCGACCACCAGACCATAGAGACAGACGCAGGGATCGGATTTTCCACTAGACAAGGACAACCTGATGGCTCAAATTGTTTGAAGCCATCCATGTGTAGTACGAGGTCTTACGAAATAGAAAAAGCTAAGGGGGGCAAAGTGATGCAGGACGATTATCTTCTCAGTTATTACAGACAATTATCTTTTCAGACACTGGACTGTTTAATTTGTCGAAGCGCATTTTCTGTCGTGTTCGAAGGAGTCGAAACTGGAAAATCCGATGAAGAAATCACGAATGTTGTTATAGACCTCTGTGCAGCATTGAACATTGAATCCTACCCTGTTTGCCATGGAGCTATTGCTTTAAATGTGGTATGGAATGTATTTATATTTATGCTAGATATTATTTTATTCGTACTATTTTTCATCTTAAAATACATGTAGTATCAATATTTCTATCTTACTAGTGTGGATATATAGGATGGTGTGAATATATCAAAAAAGGAATCACAGGTCAAGTAAATCACAAGTATAGGTTTATTGAAGAACCAAAAAGAAGTCTGTCTACATCGAAGTTAAGTTAAGGACTGTCTTCCAGCCTCTTCTTCAATAATTACGTTACCTACGTTTTGGGTTTCTCACCCCACTCGGTCATACTGTCAAACAAGCCGCTCTCGACGTTCCCACGCATTTCCTATTCTTACAAATACAATAGGTTTACAAACATATTGTCTATCGGTCAAAACATCTGTACACAGCATGCTTAAAAAACATTTACTCTAATCTTATTTACAATCCCAAAAACCCTTACCGTCATAAAAATAAAAAGATTCAAAAGAATATACAAATACAATTGAAATAGCCTACAACTAATTTTTACAACTCCACATTCGGCCATCCTGCGACGACAATTGCCCTCAATTGTCATTGTCGGACTCTCCATCTGTTGTTTTATGGCCTTCCTCAGGACCCATTCCCCATAGTTTCAGTACTTTGGTAACCAGATATGGACTCAAAAACTTCCCCTTAAGTTCTAATCTAGGCCCTAACTGCGTCCGTTGAATAGCCACCCAGTTTCCCTCATGGTAGACTTTGGCTGGCTTACGGTTTTTATTGAACCCTCGGCGATTTTCTTGTTGGGTTTTCTGTATCTGTTGCTTGGCCTCTTGTCGCAACTTTTCTCGGTCTTCTTCGAATTGGGTTGCCCACTCTTGTTCAAGTAATTCGTTCAGGTTCAGGTCATCTTTTAGCCGCATGTTGACACCAAACAACAACTGACACGGTGATCTTCCTGTATTACGATTTGGCGTTGCATTGATGTACTTTTGAACATTTTCTACCTTTTGGCGCATCCCTTTAAACCAGAAGTCTCTTCTTACAAGATCTTCGGTTTTGTTAATGCCGAAATGTGCCCGGTCGTGTGCCCTCTTAATTACCTGCATCTTCATATTCTTAGGAACTACCACCCGTGGTTTGCTATCTAAACATTTATACAATAAATGATTTCTCAATAAATGTCCGTCGGCCTCATTGCGCGTTGTGGCGTCTATAATGGGCTTAAGAGTTTCATCTTTGTCTTGCGCACTTCTCAATCGCGCAATTAAGCCTTCGTCATTTTCACAAATATACAATATCTCATTTAAAGGATTTCTACTAAGCGCATCTACATATGCCATATTTTTACCTAGTCTATGCTCTATTTCATAATTAAAATCACTTAACATTAACACCCATCTTGACACTCTCAAACACATTTTCTCTTTCTTTACAGTAGCAGTAAATGCTTGACAATCAGTTACAATCTTAAATTTAATATTCAACAAATATATTCTAATCGCTAATACTTCTAATTCGTAACTACAATATCTACACTCTGCATCGGTCGTCTTACCACTAGCATAATATACGGGTTGAAATTTACCATTGTTACTATCTTTCTTTTTAACTTTTACTATCGGACTTACATACTCTGACGTAGAAGGACAAATGATTCCCTCCTCCATGCACAACTTCATTAATTCGTTTACTTCTTTGCGTTCTGAAGGAGCTAATCTGCGCGGCCTTGAAGCTACTGGTTTATCCGACGTCAAAATTATTTTTGCCGGTATACCGACATCATGCGTAGCTTCGGGCTTATAATTCGCAATGATCTGTTTGATTTCCTCCCGATAATAATTCTCTTTGTTGTGGGATAAATCAACCTCTTTTGCTTCATCTATCACGTTAATTTTAAATATGTGAGGTTGCGTACTTTCGTCATCGTTTAATTTAAAAAAAGTGACCTCCCCCCGTCGAACGCGAAGCTCTACTTGATCTAGAAAATCCGTACCCAGCAGAACAGGACGTTTAAGAATTGAGTCAGGTACTACATGAAATTCGACGGTAAACTTATCATGTTCTATTATCATGCTAGTAGAAAACTTACCTAGAGTTTCATTCACTTTGGACCCAAGCCCTTCAAAACATACCTGCCTACCCTGTAGGGGTGGCAATCCCAAACTCTCGTACTCACTCTTACGCATTAGCGTTAAATCACTACCTGTGTCTACTAAGGCTAAAATCTTACAGTCTTTAATTGTTATCTGTTTTTGATATCTTTCCTTCGATGGTCTGGACACTACATACACATCTTTCGGTTTTGACGTACACACTGCAGCTACGTGGCCAAACTCATCACACTTAAAACACTTTTTTCCTTTAACTTTATCTGGACACGTTAAACTAAAGTGATCTTCGGAGCCGCAGTTGAAGCAGCGTTTTCTCGTTCCCTCTGGAATTCCAGCTTGCGTCTTGTTGGAACTTTCATTCTTATCCGTCTTTGCCGGTGCGTTCTTCATCGGTGCGTATTGGATTTGGCGAGTTTTGGCCTTCGCCATTTCCTGTTTCATTTGTTCGTATTGAGCGAACCTTTCCTTTAACTGCTTGATGTCCTTTGCACCGTATAACAACGCTTTGTTTACCGCGTCATCAGGAATACCCTCTATGATGTATTGAATTACCGTGCGAGTATCTAAATTCGCTGGCGCGGCGATCTGAAACATCTTATACGCAAATTCTTGTAGCGTCTCTTCATTCTTCTTTTTCCTTTTACCTAATTCTCGATGGATTTTTAAACTGTCGATTGTATGCTCGAACTCGTCTATTAAAGCCTCCTTTAATTTATGCCAGGTTTTTGCGCATCTTTCGTAACTAACGAACAATTTCGCGGAACCCTCCAGCAGGCGTTTAGCATATACAATCTTCTGCACCTCGTTCCATGCACATAGTACAGCCATCTCCTCGAAATCATCCAACCATCTTCGGATATTCGAGTGACTATCACCATTAAATTTTCCTAATGAACCTTTAACATCATTAAAGGTTAATAATACGCGCTGTGATACGTTTCGTCTTCGTACCACTGGCGTGTGGTAGCCACTTCCGTCGTCATAAGCGCCACCATCATCGTCGTCGTGATTTCTGCGGTTGTTTAGGGCAGGACCCTGGATACATCCGTCTTGATGTCTCCGATCTGCGCCGCCGAGTCCTAAGGCGTCAACAACCTCAGCGTCGTCATCTTCTTCGTCATCGTCTTCTTCAAGTTCTTCCTCTTCATTGTCAGCAATGCGGTCACGTTCCAGCAGCAGTGCCGCTCTCAGTCTAGTCAACAATTCAGATTTGCGACCTGTCACCCGGAGGTTGCGACGTCTTAGCTCCTCTCTGAGCTCCGGAACCCGCATGCGGGGAAGCTGATCGTCATTCAACTCTACCCCGGCAACACCTCTTGCGACCTTGTCAATTACACCTTCCATGACTCACTCACTCGCGCACTTTACTAAAACTTTCGCACTTACTGACACGTCTTTCCCCACACTTATATTTTCTCGATTGCTGTGATCCCGGACGAGCCCTCAAATGTAGCATCAAATTTTCTATCGTACTAGTGTGGATATATAGGATGGTGTGAATATATCAAAAAAGGAATCACAGGTCAAGTAAATCACAAGTATAGGTTTATTGAAGAACCAAAAAGAAGTCTGTCTACATCGAAGTTAAGTTAAGGACTGTCTTCCAGCCTCTTCTTCTATAATTACGTTACCTACGTTTTGGGTTTCTCACCCCACTCGGTCATACTGTCAAACAAGCCGCTCTCGACGTTCCCACGCATTTCCTATTCTTACAAATACAATAGGTTTACAAACATATTGTCTATCGGTCAAAACATCTGTACACAGCATGCTTAAAAAACATTTACTCTAATCTTATTTACAATCCCAAAAACCCTTACCGTCATAAAGATAAAAACATGCAAAAGAATATACAAATACAATTGAAATAGCCTACAACTAATTTTTACAACTCCACATACATATTAGAGAAATCTACGAATGACAAAATAATCCAGGAGAAAGAAGACTAAAGAGAATCATAATTACCTAATCCCTTTGTCCTTATCTTAATTTATGTGGGATTGGCGCGGTGTGTCTTCTTCTACCTGAGAAGGGGTATGCCGCAAGCAAACCGTCACTGCTGGTGTGATTGTGTAGAATGCGAATGTGTCCCCGCACCCCAGCCAGAAGTGACGAGAAGGAACACCGTGTGGTTTTAGTCAGTAGGAGTCTGACAGACCCCTCCGCCATAGCGGAGGACATCCATTGAGGATTTCCACAAGTAAAAAAATAAATAAAAGTATGTCTTCTTCTTCCACACTCCTCTGTTGCAAATTCACTCGTCAGACACCTCTTTTCTAAGAAGACTCAAGGGAATATTGCCCACTAATTATATTAAATCCGGGATAAAAGCCCATGTGTTAATCTTGTAGGGTACCTATAAGCTATCTACATACCAAACATCCAAATCTGTTTGAACGTGAAGTAGTAACAAACATATACACACAACATACAATAAGTCGCCTTTATAATATTAGTGTGATACAGACTCAATCAGCTGTATAATGTTAATACACAAAACTAGAATAATAATAAAAAAACAGCTTAAAATATTGTGTGTTTCCTATTCCTATGTTTAGTGCATTCCGTGGCACCCTTTAATTAAGGCATCACCACAAAATGTAGTAAAATAATTGGTTTAACATCTAAGTAGGTAGCTATGTCTTGTAGTTGTAGGTTTTCCTTAAATAAATAAATAAAATACATGTATATAAATAATGGGCGTATGTTGTAGTTGTGCAGAATACACAGTTTATTTTTCTTTGTAGCCAATTATAACGCACATAATCAGAACAACACCCGATGCTACTCCTAGAGCATTTTGCGCACTTGTACAACAACGAAGTGATAGTCCGGACGTCTGCAGACTTGAAGATCTGAGGTTTGAATGGCAGGTAGAACTACCCGAACGAGCACCGATCAATAATGTGAGTAGTACTTATATATTAGAAAAAAAATCCTTCTAAAGCTGTTTACAACGCATTAAATAAATAAAGTTTTGATAATCAGCAACAACACTAAGTAAAAAATTCTTAGTCAAAGTTATTATGTTAATCAAAATTAGTGGTTCGCCAGTGGCCATTCTGGAAATCTCTTTACCGAGTGTGGGTCCAAGTTGGTCGCTGTAGACATAATCTGGCCAAATCCTATATCCATCCCAAACACAGTGTTAGAGTGAAGCTCTTTTTCAGGATATGTATGCCTCACCTCCTATACTGCACACCTACATGCACTTATCCATATTTAAATGAAGTAAATGTTAGAACTGTGTGGATGGCTACATACTGGTCTAACACAATATGAGTTTCATCGATGAGAAAATAAGAATTTGCTGGCCGCATTGCAATACACTGGTTATGGAATACGCATCCCTTAATTTCTATTTATTCAACAGCCACCTGTCACCGATTCCAAACCACTTAAAATTGCGGTTATCACTGATGCTCATATCGACCCCTTGTACGAAGCTTTCGGAGTTGCCGACTGCGATGAGCCAGTTTGTTGCAGAAAAGGACAATCACCAATAGAGCGTTATGAGTTCCAATCCGAAGCAGAAGAGTATATAATCGCACAGAGTATTAAGAACAGTACGGGCGAACTGTCATTAGATTTGAGTGTAGCTTCAAAAGTTCGAGAACTAAGGAAATCATCACAAACTAGGTTTGTGACTCCAAGAAATGCTGAGCCGGCAGGCTTTTGGGGTGACTACAGGAACTGCGACACACCGATTTGGGCGTTCGATAACGTTATTGATAGGATTACGAAAACACATAAGGTATATTTTTTTATTATGTTAGTTTTGTCATTGACCAAGCCATTTTGCATTTTATACACTACTGCCGCATCAGAGTTTTGCATATTCAAAACGGCCAAACCAACGAAAACATTTTTTAGGAGCAAATGCCCAAAAAACCGACACGTGCTAATCTAACGATCTTGCAGATATGTGATTCTAATCTATTCACGATTGATAGGTAGTTTGTTTACTAAATGTTTTTTAATCATTGTAAAGAGGGGCTCGTCATCCTTTTATCGTACAAATCTCAATCGATCGCAGCATACATATCATACAAAATAAAGATATCGATATAATCAAATAATCCTCAACCGAAAAAAGTACCTCAAACTTACGGGCCTACGCAAGACATGACATTATACGATGCTTTGTGCATGTTAGCCGAACTGTATTTCGTTAATAAAGCTCTATATTAGAGTGAACTAATTCCCTATTTCATAGAAAACTCGAGGACATTTTGAAGCCGTTTATTAAACAATTGGCCGCGAATCACTTACTTTTTAGGTTTCTATATCTCAAGAGATTTAAAAAAAAAAACAAATTCTATAGGGACTTACCGACCTAAAATCATGAAAATTAGGCAAGAAGCGATAGAGAACTTATTTGCAGTTAATAAACTATCCGCGACCAATGTCGATGTTTGTGGACAACAGTTTTCCAACGGCAAAGATAAGTTTGTTCTGCAATACAGTTTATATTTTCGTTACAGCAGTGTTCGGTACTTTCGTTAGTTACCGACAAGTTTGTGCAGAACCCTCGGTGCGTGAGTCCAACTCGCACTTGATCGGTTTTTAAATTATCATTATTATTCAGCCTTTTATGTTCCACGGCAAAAACCTCTCTTCCCTCTTTTCACTGGCCCTTTCTACCGCTGTTGGCCATAGTTTGTAGATCTTCTGGCATGCAAGTTTTTAATTATTAATTAACAATAATTTTAACTAACGTTAATTAATTGTTGAGGTCCCCCAAAACACATGACCGTCCTCCTTAGTGTAGTGTAGTAAAAAGAAGCAGTGGCGAAAAAACTTCTCCGGCAACATATCACTATCAAAATTCGCACTTCTCAAGCGCTCAAATAATCTGGCTAGCCTTTCCAAACCATGTTGGGGTCGGCTTCCAGTTTAAGCAGATGCAGCCGAATAAGTATTTTACATAGAGCGACTGCCTATCTACACTTCTCAAGCCAATGTGACCTTAACTTTGATACGGGTTATAATATAATTTCAGGGCATTGACGTAGTCTACTACATTGGTGATACAATCGACCATGGCGTTTGGGAGACTACCTATGAATTAATCGATGATATGAACCGACACGTCGTCGATAAAATAAGAACAAGTTTTGGCGATCATGTGCCAGTTTTTCCTGTCATTGGTAATCATGAATCTCAACCTACGAATCAGTGAGTACAACAAATCGTAACATTTGACTACTAAATTAATAAATGTGCAATAAAGATACTTAATAAGGCAAGAATATAAGACATTGGTATAAGATTGTCTCTTGTGACTTGTGAGATAAACTAAAAGTATACGTGAAGCTAAAGGAGTTATGAAGGGTGGTGGGTTGTTCGAAAGAGATACCGCGGCCCCGGAACACAAAGGGCAAACGAAGGAACATAGATGGGTTTTAGTCATAAAATGTCCAACAGTAATTTGAGAGGGAAAAGTAATTTGATAATTCCCATTAAAAAAAAGGGAATGATGAATTTTGATGGATTGAGAGTAGAATATAACATGAAACTACACTGACAATAAGTATCACATGGGATAAGAGAAACAGAAAGAGAGGAAAGTTTTTTTTTATAATATTTCAGATTCGCACCATCATCAGTAATTGGTGAACATTTGAATACGACTTGGCTGTATGAGGCTCTTGTTAGAAAATGGGGTATCTATTTGGATGAAGAAGCAAAAGAAACTCTTCGGGATCGTGGAGAGTTCTCCATGGTGGTCAGACCAGGGCTCAGAATTATCACTTTGAACAACAATGTTGCTTATAAATATAATTGGTAAGGATACATTTTAGTTCTGACTGTAAGTCTGCCTTTATTTTCTTGAACCGATATGCTCTTAAACAGAACATTTGAAGGCATTTGACATTTGCCTATCCTTCTCAAAGAGAGGAGGACTGTGTCCCAGCAGTGAGAACAGAGTGGGCTGATTATGTTGTATGGTCAGCCATAAAAATTGGTTTACACATATTATGATCTTAATAAGACAGCAACTGTAAAACTATAAGCGTTATCATAGCTGCTTCCAAGCAAGTCTCAAACTCAAAGCATTTATTTCAATTACCCCTTTACAGACACTTTTGAATGTCATAAAAACAAAAAAAAGATGCTGCTACAGTCCCAGACATAAGATATAATAACTTGTGAAAGTACTGTAATTGCCCATTCCAAAGCGTAGATCTCTATGGAGAAGAATGGGCAAGAAACTCCATGGACACTCTTTTAAATCATAATATTTTATAAAATCATGGATACATCATTCATGTTGAGATTATATTCATGTAGAGTTATTGGTTGAAATCTGGTAATGTCATTTTATATTTCAAAATAGCTTGGCGTGATTGATTGGGATCTAACTATGGTCGCGCCATCTACAATGAGTCATTAACGTTTTTCCCATTGACATAAAATCTGTACCTACTCTACATCTTTTCAGGTGGCTAGTATACGACCCTCTGGACCAGAAACGCCATTTGGATTGGATGGTACAGGAGCTGTTTAAAGCTGAACAGGCTGGAGAAAAAGTCCATATTCTGGCACACATCCCACCAGGCGTCAGCGATCTTACACACACATGGACAAGGGAATACAACAGAATTGTCAACAGGTAACTGAACTCAACTTTTAATGAGGGTTAGAGATAAATCTATTAGGGAAGGCCGGCCATAAGGGATGCATTCTTTGATTTGTGGTAGTTTAAATAATGTCTTAATTAATTAATTAATAATGTCTTAATAATAAACGGTAAATTCGTTAAGTTTTTTTTTGGGAATTGAAGTATTCCAGTGAAATTACTCTTGCAATGCAGTAAATTACTTGGACTTTAATCAATGATTTTAAAAGTTAATTATTATTTGATTTTAATCACTCAGGCGGATTTACGAAAGATTATACAAATGATAACTTTTAATTAATTTAACTTTCCTATTCACAGGTTTTCTGCGACAATAACAGCTGAATTCAACGGCCACACTCACTCGGACGAGTTTAAGATATTCTACAGCCTGACTGATGGTAGCCCTATTAATGTAGCGTGGGGTGCCGGCAGCACCACAAGTTACACGGACTACAATCTTAACTATAAAATTATTGACTTTAATCCTGTTACTTATGTAAGTATGGAACTTTCGATTGGATTAAATAATGAATGGCTCACATTGGGTCTACAAGCGCTTTACATCTATGTTAAAGATTCGCGGTCATAGTTATAAGGACCGCGTACCTATATATTGCAATGTTACTGGGGCTCTCCTTTGGATATGGAAGTTTTCCTGGAGACATACCAAACTTACTGAGAAAGGCAACAGGAGGTAAAGCGTAGGTGCAAATTGAAAGAGGTATCTTCGAAACAACTCTAAAATTAACATTATCATTTAAATCAAAATCCACTTACACTGAGCTCGTTTTGTTCTGCTAATCGCTACCCACAAACAAAAATACAAGTTGTAAACAGAACTTCCACGAAGCCGTCAAGCATACACTCTTAAACTTCTTACACGCAAAAAGTATAGCTGGGAAAAAATGTTTTTTAAGTTGTATAATTAAAAACTCGCAATTAAAAAAGAAAATTGGAACTTTGACCACCTATATATCTCCTTAACTAAAAAGTGCCTAGATATTCCATAAAAAAAACACGATCGTAATAATCGAGAGAATAAATATGTTTCAGCTTCTTTTTTTTTAACATACCTAAATTTTAGCAACATCATTTTTTATTACAGGTACCGGAGAGTATTGTAAACTACGTGTACAACCTCACTGAAGCGAACCAGTGGCCGAACCGACCTCCACATTGGTTCCAACTCTACGATATGAAGAATACATTCTCTATGGCCGACCTATCCGCTTCTTCGATGGACGACCTAGTTCACAGAATGGTTACTGATAATAGGCATTTACTAGACCTTTATGCAGCGTTTTATTCAAAAATTAGCGATAACCGCTGGCGGCACTGCAATGATTGGTGTAAAATTGATAACCTTTGTAAAACTGTTGTCACCGTACTGTGGGAAAGGTCGAAGTGTGATGAACTGAGAAATCTTTTTTATAGAAAATAGGTAGGGTAGTTTGACATCATTTTTGTAAATTAAGAAATCTCGAAACTATTTGTGAGAAAATAACGAGCAGATATACACTCTTTTGCAAAAAAAAACGGGCACCTAAGGAAATTTACGTTCTAAGGTCGATTTCAGTTAATTAAATGAAATTTATTTCTTTGACGTAGTCTGTATACTTATAATCGTGTAAATTAATGCGCGTGTTTTTTTTTACTTTTTTTTTAATTAAATAAAGTTACAAATGTAAAAACCTAATAACGAGTGTGACCTCCTCTTGCCAAAATCACAGCTTGAATCCTCTGGGCATGCTTTCCACGATGTTTTTAATAACGTTTTGAGGAATACGTTCCCACTCTTCTGCAATGACTCTTTTTAGCTCCCTGAAGTTTTGTGGAGCAGGTTGCACTGATCTTACCCGTCTCTTTAGAACATCCCAGACATGCTCAATTGGATTGTGGTCAGGACTTCGAGCTGGCCAATCTAAACGACGGATCCCAACTTCTTGCATGTACGCTTCCACGTCGCCAGAACGGTGCGGGCGAGCATTGTCGTCCATAAAAATGGAATCTTCCCCAAGTGCAGTCAATGTGGGTTATGCATATGGAATTAGGACTTCCATTATGTACCGGTGTGCATTTAATGTTCCATTTTCTATGAAAACTAACTCCGTACGCTCCGTCAAATTAATTGCTGCCCAAAACATAACGGAGCCTCTGCCATAAGGAGTGATTTCTTCGAAACACACTTCCGCATAGCGTTCCCGTGGTCTTCGCAGCACTCGCCGGCGTCGGTCCTCTCCACACAAAGAGATTCTAGCTTCATCAGAAAACAATACTTCATTCCAGTCCTCCAAAGTCCATGAAGCACAGTTCCGAGCAAACTGAAGTCGAGCAACACGGTGCTTACGGAGTAATTTAGGGCCCCGAGCTGGGCGGTAACTCCTGATATTGGCAGCCAAAAGCCTCCTCCTGACCGTCCACAAGCTAACTTTTACTCCTCTTACTTCTTCAAGGCTCTTCTTCAGGTCCACACTTGACGCCTTACGATTCCGCAACGCCTGACTCACCAAAAAGCGGTCATCTCTTGGTTCTGTGCATCGTTTTCTTCCCGAACCGGGTCTTCTTTTGACCGAACCGGTCTCTTGATACCGTTGCCAAGTCCTCTGGACAGTTGAACGACTCACATTTAGCCGCTGAGATACGTAAGTTTGCGAACATCCTTCTTCAAGGAGGGCTATAATTTTACCGGCCCTTATCACTTTATCACTCAAGTGGTATTTAATGTAAAAAGAAAGATTAAATTGTTTAATTTGCAGAAAATATCCAAAAAGTTTTAAAATATCGTAATCAGTTAAAAATCGTTTCAGCAATTCGCGCCATTAGTAAAGCAATTTTAGAATAATTCACAATAATCAATATATCGTCAAATTAATAAAACCTATTTCTTGTTCTTCTTCATTGAAGTAGAGAAAAAAATCTAAAGTGCCCGTTTTTTTTGCAAAAGAGTTTAGTTAATTGCGACTTTAAAAAATATCACATAAGGTTCATTTTACAATGATTGACGCGTGCTTGTGATATGAAATAGCTTTATCACCATGTGTTACTTGGCAGAGAGCAGAGAGTGTTATTGAGAAATGACAATAGCACAAACATCAAAACATGCCCAAACAATAGTCCAAAAAGTTTTTTAAGGGTTGTCCTAGAAAAGGTGGAACCTCCTTTTTAAATTGCAATCTATCTCATCTTACCAACCTACCTATGTATACTTTTTAATTTCAGATAAAGTTATAGTAGCTGCTCATTTACATGTTTTGTATAGTAAATCCTGTAAGATTTTGTTCTTTTGTATGATGTTAAAAAATAATGTTATTTATGTTGTCATGTAATTCTAAGGATATTATTAAATACATGTTTTTTTATCAAACAACAATCGATTTATTTCATTATATAACTTAAATTTTCTATATAACTATCTACATACTAAATAACATTAGTGGTCTGATATACTTAACCATTTTATGTTCGGTTTCGACTTCAAATCTTCACTTGGGATTTTATCTAATTCTGCAATCTGTAAAAAAACATAAGAAACTTTAGAATGAGGATTACCTATAATTTTTAGTGAATTAATCTCTAATGGGGAAGTATCATAATAATGTTGTTATCACTATTTTAACTAAACGCAATAAAATAAAACTAAGTAGGTTAGATTATAAAAACAAAGAAAAAATAGTTCAAATAAATCTCAATAGATGGCGTTATATGTTTCGATTTGTTTTTGAGGTTTGTGTAACTGTTTAAATTTGACCATGAAAGAAGTATGTCCTTGTTTTTAAAAATCTCCATAACACAAAATAAAGGAATAATGGGCTCCTAGTTCCAAATTCCATGATTTTACTAAATAATATTATGGTGTTGGCTCTGGTGAGAAGAATTTGTACTACGTTGTGGTTAAGTAACTCATTTACTGTTAATTGTACTAATAGATGGCGTTGTTTTCATTTTTTGAGTTTTACTACACATCAATATTACCATTTACCATAGGTACCTATTTAGATAGAATGAAATAGTTATGAAATGCAAATATTTTAAATAAAACAAAATATATTTCAGACATAGAACAACAAAACCTACTTTTCTTATAATCTATGAATAAAACGCTAATCTGCGCCATAGAATAATAATATATTTGCAATTTTGCGCTCTCAAGTGTCAACTTTGGGCATAAAGTCCTTGAAGCCAAAAGTCGCAAAAAATCATTACAATCTTCATCAAAATTAAGGATACTTCAAAATAAATAGTTAATCATCGTTCTTCTCATGTATGATAATTGTATACCTATTATTAATCTTCAGGTGGAGGCTGTTTGATAAATCAATTACATAGGTAGGACCTACAGATTCAGTTAAATACCCAAAGGTCTTGTTGTATGTCTTTGTCTGCTATTCTGTATCTACTTTTTATGTATTTTACTGAAAGGCAAAGGCAAACTTATTAATTTTCGTCAACTTCAAAAATAGCAGAAAAAGTATAAATATATCGACTTAATACATACATAACATTACGCCTTTTTTCCCATAGGGTTAGGTATTGGTATTTTGTCCCACCCGAGAATCGCACCTAGATCCTACTGCTCAGTAGTAGCGCTTGCGAACACTGGACCAACGAGGCAGTCCTACTTACTCATTGTAAATGATAAAGTACTTATTTAAAAAAAAAAGATTAATTTATTGTGTTTTTTTTATAAATTTTCCTTCAAACAATGATCATCATCATCATCCTCCTATTTGGGTAGACCTCTGCCCACCAAAACCTGGCCAGCCTGGCGAACATCGTTTCACCTCTTTACATGCTTCGGTTCACACCGCGAGCTACCGACTAACCTAACGAGCTAAGCTAACGAAATATCCGACGATTCCAGCGAAGCTACTCGTTCACCTCGTTGGCGCGCCCGCGCTTCGCTAGCTTAGCTCGCCCGCCAGCCCGCTCGCCCGGTTCGTTCGCCCGTCCTCCCCGTTTCGAGTAGACTAGTCGACGCTCGTCTTTCGAATAGCAGTGTAGTGTTTACGTTTGTGAAATTGCAAATGACAATGGACATTTAGAACGCTAACCTCTCGCTCTCCCATCCGCGCCCCCCGCTTCGCCCGCTTAGCCCGCTCCGCCCGTCGCTCGTCTGTCCGTAGTTTTCGGTGTGAACCCCATTTTTAGCTCGCCAATATTTCGCGTAGTTTGTATAGTTTCCTTCGTTCGCTTCGCCCACCCGCCTAGCCCGCCCGCCCGCTAGCTGGCGGTGTGGCCTGCGCTTTAGGCAGGCGATTTAGCCCGGCGGCATAAGTAGGTATATTACAAGCCGTAATTACCTTTGCCGGCGGCACGAGAACGTCCACCATGACACGTCCAAAAAATCCGATTTCTATTATATTTATTGACCTATTATTTATAATCGCACCCAAATCTTCGATCCAGTTTATTGTATGTATTTTATACAATTACGACTTCAGAACCGACTCTGAAGTGGTCAATTTTGTATTAAGGACTGCCATCGGATAATAATTGTTCAAAATACAAAAGAACTGGTTCCAAGGTCTGGACTGGGCTGGACTAAGTTAGATGTCGTCTTGTAGCATAAAACGCAATTCAAATGAAACTGATAAGTAGGTACATTAAGCGACTCGAATCTAAAGGTCTACTCATAAATTACGCTTGTATTTTATTTGCTTGTAGGTATTTTACGCTGAATGTGGGGCTGAGACAAACTCAGCCCCACATTCAGTTCAATATGCCAGTAAGTGGTTGGATAATATTAGAATGGAAAGTAAATGGCACGGATCTTGAGCGCTTGTTTAACTTCACATGCGCAGAAGATAAATTTTTGGATCTCAAGTTCTCATGCACTGACTGACTCTCATGACTGTAGTCTTTTTTGAGAATAAATTTCTTTAAATACATCTCGTAAGTGTTTTTCTATAAGCGTACAGACATCAGCAGGTCAACCTAGCCAGAACTGTACAATTTCTAAACCTTTGACTGCGGCCACAGAGTACATTTTATATACTGTGGCCGAACAAACCAAATTAGATTTGACAAATTGGGGTAAGTTGATGTACTGGCGTCTGTACTGTACAAAGCGCAAGGTTATCCCCACTCTATCATCTAGCGCCCAATATCCGAGCCGGTAAGTATACTTACCTACTTTTATAGGTAGGTACCAACACAACATACAAATATTACTACCTACTTAGTTAAGTAACAACTTGTAATTAAAATTAAAATATTCTACACACTCGAAACTGAGTCTGTTAAAAAAGAACTCCCTGCCAGGCGCGGATCCAGCCTTCAAAAAAGGTTGTGGGCACCACAGAACATAATTATAAAAGAGGTTTGGGCACAGTCACCAAAAATTAGAAAAGTGTGACTTGGATTGGAGTACGAACTCACTCATGAACAATCATGGATTTACCTATGTTTTGAACAATTTTTTAATTTGATATTCTTTACATCATCAAATGATAACATTGATTACAAACTAAATTACACACCATTTTACATTAAATAACTATCAAAAATTAGCAAAACTGCTTCACACGAGTGAAGATTTATTTTTATACCTTATTTTACTTACAATCAGTAAAAATGTAGTACCTAATCTAACGGTGTAAAAAAAAATATTTCAAATTTTATTGTAGTATAATTAAATGACACAAAATCCTACTTAACATTACGAGTATAAATGCGAAAATTTAGATGTTTGAATGTTTGTTACTCACGCCTAACCGTTGAGCGGATTTTGACGAAATTTGGTATGTATATAGACTAAACACTGGATTGAAACATAGGCTACAATTTAATTAATTATTTCGTCGTCATCCAGGTGCACATCTTTATGAATATTTAAGAGAGCAAGCCCCGATAATCTTTCCTGTACACACGACGACACATCAATCTATACAAAACCAGTTTATGCGGATTTCTCATCGTACGAGAAATCCACGGTGAACGATCCGTTGTTAAGAGATCAGTATAAACTGGTTTTGTATAAGTTGATATGTCTTCGTGTGTACCATTGAGGCGCGCAACCAAGATTTGATTCTACGAAGCGTTGAAAATGATCTTTCCGCGGTGGCTACGCTGACTGGTAGTGTAGCCAAAATTTGTAGATGTTTTTTATTGTTTGGCAAATTAGGTTCAACAAGCAAATTGGGGTTGTGGGCATGCCCACAGTGCCCACAACGGTGGATCCGCGCCTGCTTCCTGTGTCTCAGTGTCTCCTATCATTGCAAGAGCTATTTCGATATTATAAATAATTTTAATTGATTTAAATACTTGATAATTATCATAATTTGCGTTGACGTTTACGCTGAACCTAACAAATAACTAAGTCTGCCGAAAAACATGGATACCCCACGCCATAGATAATATAATCCCACGCTCAAGAAATCAAAGTAGGCGATTGCCGAGTATCGTAAGCTTCAAGGTCAAAGGGCTACCTTAATTTTGTATGCAGTATGGTTTTATGGCCATCTATTGGTTCTTTGTGTAAACTAAACTATCGCTGCAAGCACCATCTAGCGCCGTTGTGAGTAACAAAACCGGGCTCAGAAAATAGCCCGAAGAAATGACCAAGTTATGGCGGTCGCGTTTCTTTGTATGAGATGGAGTATCTGTACGTTAGTATTATATTATCTGTGTCTTGGGTTTGTTTTAGCCACACAACAATAATAAAAATAACATAATAAGGCAAAGTAAGATTGTTTGGAAGTATTCATTATTTATAAGAAGCTCTTTTTAAATCCAACTTGGGATTAAAAAAACAAGCTTTTTTATTAGCTAACCCATTTCTTGACTTGGAGAAAAAGGAGATATATTATGTTGGACGGTGAGCAATGGGTAGCTCACCGTCCGTCCGTCTATTGACGAACAGGCCGTGTCGACGGCGCGTTT
Organism: Ochropleura plecta; assembly: GCA_905475445.1. Classification (NCBI taxonomy): domain Eukaryota; kingdom Metazoa; phylum Arthropoda; class Insecta; order Lepidoptera; family Noctuidae; genus Ochropleura; species Ochropleura plecta. Next base: position 8,582,715 of record FR997731.1, on the reverse strand, counting down.
GTGTTTCACGCGCGCCTCAAATAGATGTCAGCAAAGCAGAGGGGCCTGCTAGGGCCTCCGCCTGCCGGGGTTGCGGGTTGTTCGAAAGAGATACCGCGGCCCCCAAAACGTAAAGGGCAATAGAAGGAACATGGGTGGGTTTTAGTCAGTACAAGTCTGACACTCCCCCCCGCTCCGCCCAGAGCGGGGGAAGTTATTTTGATGATTTCCCACCCCAAAAAAAAAAGTATGCTACTTAACTGGTGAAGCCATTTACCTGATGCCTAACAAACTTGACAAGCCTCTCAATGTGTTCAGCTTTGACATCATCAGCTAGCGAGTAGAATCTCCTCCAAACAGCTGCGGCCATGACCTTATCATCACTGAGCCCTTCATCATAAGCCACTAAAGCAGCTTGAAACTGTTCTGACAACTCCGTCACTTGCTTTCTTGCTATTGATGGATTGGCACCCTGAAATATTTGGCAGATTCATAAATTAATTTAAAGATTTTTTATTTAAGTTAAACAAATATCTCTAATGGGTAAATTAGTAATTCTGTGATTTGGGTTTATAAGAAGTTAAGACTTAAGGAAAATTATGGCCTTTTCACATACCACATAATAAATAACAAAATAATTTAACATGCATTGAATAGTCAGCCAACAAAGCTTTAAATTAAAATAATTAACTAAAATCACTATTGCAAACACCAAATTTAAAATAAATAAATTATTCAAAATAATAAAACAAAACAATTTCCTAAAAAAATACAAAAAAATATATTATAAATGATTGTAATAAGGGTCAAGCCTATTGCCATCAACTGGGCACATAACTAGACTCCAAGGCTGGCATGGCATGATGTAGTGTTGTAGTAAGTTTCTATATTTGGAATAAAACAATTACTAACTCTTGACTTTGGCCAACAAAACTATCTAGTGTGTATTTATTGTTGTAGGATTTATTGAATACAAATAATTAGAAACTAAAATGGCATTGGGTGAGCTTTCATTAACATTTAATTAAAATATAAATGCCTTTCTAACTTTCGTCCTGATTCACCCTTGTGTCCATCACCAGTTTTAAAGTACCTGCCAAACATAGTATCAGTTGTGACACACATCTGACTAAAGACAAATGGTTCAATTAGATTTACCTCCAACAGTTTAATTTTATTTGCAACATCTGCCCAAAGAGCCTCAATGATACAATTCCTTACAAAATGGCCATCACCCTTTATATACTTTTTCTTTTCAGCAGTAGGTTGCATGACATCTTCTGCCATATAGCGGACCATTAAAAGCCACACATGTAGTTCTGTGATGGTAAACCATGATGCAAATGTGTCCGGCAGGTCTAGGCTTTCAAACCATTCAGCATAAGTCACATTTTCTGGTATACATTCATATAGGAAGTATCCTGTTAGTTTTAAACGCTGGAAAAGTTAAAACAGAACATACTAGAAATGGTTTATTTAAAAAACTGAGACATTAGCCCTTTTCATGACATCTACAAGGCAAAAAGAAATTCTTAATTTAAAATTAAGAATTTGAATATATTTTTTTTGAATTTAATAGAAATTTGTGAAGAAGAGACTTTTGGAAAAAATCTGGATTACCATTGCATGTTCAATAAAGAAAAACCCTATACCGTTCTAGACTGGTCCATCCATCCGACAGCATTCATGAACTTCTTGACATAGCTATCTTCTACAGTCACAGCATTCAGGTTTCTTGTGTTTTCTTTGGTAATGAACAATCTACTAGTGCATGGTTTTGCATAATTCGTTTTCATATGGACTCGCTGTGGCCACAGCACCTGTAAATATACTTGGTATGTTTATAACCATATACATACCGAAATAACTTTGAGAGTACAAAAATATAGTCCTAGGGTTATAATGGTAACTGGATCTAAACACTAGGTTAGAGTAATAACTTAATTCACTAAAGGTAATACATAACACATACGCGAGTTAACGCGCGTGACCGAAACATGCCGTTTAAAATGTCTCCTAAAATCCAGATTCAAAATTATCTTCACTTGAATATTTTGCCTTGCTTTGATTGAAATTTGACTTGACATGACACTGACTGATGTGATGAAGTGTCAAAGTCAAAATGTGTCAAGTTCTGTCATTAAGGAAAATAAAGTTATCGACATGGTATTTTTTTATGTTTCTCGGTGTCTCCGGCTAGGCCTAGGACCCAGACCCAGATTAACATTGAATCACATACTATCTATTTGCGCTGTAAATCTACCCACCACAAAAGTTTCTAATTTGGTCAATTTTCCAAGCAAAAAAATTGGTTATTAGCCATTATCATAGACAACGTAGTAACAACACTAGCTAGGCCGTTCAATAATTTCACGTTTTGCGATTTCGTGTCTATAGTTATTTTTAAGGTTACATAATTTACGGGCGGGCGCCGAATATCGCCCAAGTGCATTAATAGAATAAAAATGTTGGGAGCTGCAAGTCGGATTGGAAGCGGCCTTTTAGCCGTAAAGTCGGTAGCTGAAAAAACCCTCACAGAATGTGGCAAAATCGCTACTGTGTCCGCCATCAACAAAAGGGATTATGCTGCCAAAGCCGCTGCAGGCAAAGCGGAAGGTAAGATAGTCGCTGTCATCGGTGCCGTAGTGGATGTACAGTTTGAAGATAACCTACCACCCATCCTAAATGCCCTTGAAGTTCAAAACCGTCAACCCCGGCTGGTGCTGGAGGTGGCGCAGCACTTGGGAGAAAACACCGTCCGCACAATCGCCATGGACGGTACCGAAGGTTTGGTCCGAGGCCAGCCCGTATACGATTGCGGCTCCCCCATCCGTATCCCCGTGGGTGTAGAGACCCTCGGCCGCATCATAAACGTCATCGGTGAGCCCATTGACGAGCGCGGCCCCATCCCCACTGACAAGACCGCCGCCATCCACGCCGAGGCGCCCGAGTTCGTGGACATGTCCGTGGAGCAGGAGATTCTCGTCACTGGCATCAAGGTCGTCGACCTGCTGGCGCCCTACGCCAAGGGAGGCAAGATCGGCCTGTTCGGCGGTGCCGGAGTCGGTAAGACTGTACTCATCATGGAGCTGATCAACAACGTCGCCAAGGCGCACGGTGGTTACTCCGTGTTTGCGGGAGTAGGCGAGCGCACCCGTGAGGGCAACGACTTGTACCAAGAAATGATTGAGTCTGGAGTCATTTCCCTGAAGGACAAGACCTCCAAAGTATCGCTGGTGTATGGACAGATGAACGAGCCCCCCGGCGCGCGTGCCCGTGTCGCTCTGACTGGTCTGACCGTCGCCGAGTACTTCCGTGATCAGGAGGGACAAGATGTACTGCTGTTCATTGACAACATCTTCCGTTTCACCCAGGCTGGTTCTGAAGTATCTGCCCTGCTAGGTCGTATCCCCTCTGCTGTAGGATACCAACCTACATTAGCTACCGACATGGGTACCATGCAGGAGCGTATTACTACCACCAAGAAGGGATCCATCACCTCTGTGCAGGCTATCTACGTACCAGCTGATGACTTGACTGACCCTGCCCCGGCTACCACCTTCGCTCACTTGGACGCCACTACTGTACTGTCCCGTGCCATTGCTGAGCTGGGTATCTACCCTGCTGTGGACCCTCTCGACTCCACCTCACGTATCATGGACCCCAACATTATTGGAGCTGAGCACTACAATGTTGCACGTGGCGTTCAGAAGATTCTTCAGGACTACAAGTCACTTCAGGACATCATTGCTATCCTGGGTATGGATGAATTGTCAGAGGAAGATAAGCTGACTGTAGCTCGTGCACGTAAGATCCAGAGGTTCTTGTCCCAGCCTTTCCAGGTAGCTGAGGTGTTCACTGGACACGCTGGCAAACTGGTGCCTCTTGAGGAAACTATCAAGGGTTTCTCTAAAATCCTGCAGGGCGAGTATGACCATCTACCAGAAGTAGCGTTCTACATGGTGGGACCCATTGAGGAAGTTGTGGCTAAAGCCGAAACTCTGGCCAAGTCGTAAATGATTGAAAGTGGTAGCTAAGGCAGTGAAACCAGCCAAGAATCCTTAATCAAATGTTGACACGAACGAATGTATGAGGAAGTAATGTTATTTCTAAATAAACTTAGTTAAAACTAACATCCTCGTTTTTTTGTTCTTCTATGTTGTGTGTGATAAGAGGTTATAGCTATGTGTTAGTATCAGCTGATTGCACAGTATGTCAAGACACTGATGCTAGAGGTAGGAGAAAATGGGGTCAGTTCTGTCTGTTGCCCTCTATAAAAGGCAGTGCAATATTTTGCTTTCTGTAGGTTAGACTAATAATTTGATTCATAACTGTTATGCAATACCCTAAATGATACTCATCTTCATCATATTTAGCATTTTCAGGCCTCTTTATTAATAAATTTTAAAAAATCCAGAAAAAACTACGTCTGCTCTGGTGCAGTCGGGTAAAATGTTGCACAACATGTATGACCTTCAGATTAAACATAACATTATTTTTCATGCTGCATTAATTGAGATCAAAATTACGTCGAGTATTCCGTAACTGCCTTTAAGCAGGTGAGTATGTATTCTATTCAAGACTTGTAAATGTGTGGTTCAGTCTCGAATTGAGCATTGTTAGGAATCTAACCTTTCAAAAAGCAGAAAAAAAAAACTGGGGTACCTACTAAATAAAATTATAATCTGCAATACACAAAGATGTTATTTTCTTCTTCAATACCATTGATTTAAAATCTCAAGTATAACTCCTAAATACAATTCATCCGGGACGACTATTGAATGAGCCCATGCCGTATGGAACCAAACGAGGCAAGCCTAAAATCATTAGGTAACTGAATTCGTATGTAGCCCTAGCCAATATATAAAAATTCATCATTTATTTTTCAATGGGCTCCCGACTGAAAAGCTAGTTCTGGACTATTCCTGAGAAACTGGCAGAGTTCTTCACAAAATTATTCTAACATCTTCAAATGTATTTGTACGAAGGCAATAATTTATGGTCAGTCCCTCTAACCTTAGCTTCTTAAATAGTTAATAGGGTTTCAAAAAGATGGCTAAATAATCCTGCACCAGATGCGTATGGCCACGGCTGTTGCCATTATAGGAATAAAGTACCCAGTATACTATAGTAGTCTTTGGAATAAAGGATCGCAACAATTTTAATCTGTCCAAGGCAGTGTCAAAAACCGTTATCAGCGAACCAAAAACCCGCTCCAATGTGGACAGGAGATCGGTAACCAGCTGATCTGAGATCAGTTAACATTTGACTCACGTTAAACAGCAAACCTAAGTTCGGTGACAATGTGGACCAGAGATCGTCGATATCCAGCGTATCAGATCGGTAAACTGTGGAAGAGAAATAAGGACAGGAAGTGAAAAAATATATCATTTCTTTTAAGTATTTTAATTTGTTATTTCTACCTAATAGCGTAGGTACTTAATGACATAAAACGAAATGTGCTTCAAAGCAAAAACAAAAATAAATGTCTCAACCATTTAACAAAAACCTATACTGTTGTATTAACGTTTTCTGATATATCATTATCAGTTAGAAGTTCTTCTTTAATAATAGTAACCTCAGGAATACTAGATTCACAATTTATTACTTTAGGATCCTCATCATCATTTGAAGCACATTCCTCAATATCGGTGGGTTCATTGCTTGCTTCCAGATTTGACAGCACTACAGTTGGTGGTTCATTATTATTCTCTGCAGGTTTAGTAACATTTTCATTATCTTTTGGTGTTGAGATTTCCATTGCCGATTTGGACGATGATGCTGGCACCAGTTCTCTACTTTTATTACAAACATCAGTGACTGGTCGAGATAAAGCACAATCTACTTTCGGGACTTTCACAACAACTACTTGATCCTTATCGTCTTTGGAACATCTTTTGTTTGGATCTTTTAGTTTAATTGTTTGGAATTTAAGCGGAGTATTCAATGTTTGTTTACCATCTTTATTTCTGTTGATTGGTTTTATAACTAATATTTTGGTTTTCAATCCGGATTTTGTAAAATCGGTGATATTCTTATTGATTATAGGATTTTTCATAACTTCTAAACTTTGACGACGAAATTTAAGTGGAACAATTGAAGAAAGGTTTTTTGGTTTGACGACTAACTCATTAAGTTTACTTTTCAAGTTAAAACTGCTTTCTTCTTTAGACGAAACGTAATTTTCAACAGTCTTTGAATCATTTTCTGTCTTTGAATTAGCATCTGACTTTACATTAACTTCGTCTTGAAATTTTGGAGGTTCTTCAACAGAAACTTTGCTAGGAGTTGTAACACACATAGAATTTGTAGCTTCTTTTACAGGACTAGGGGCTGGGGATTCTTTTACGTTCACAGGACTGGGGGCTGGGGATTCTTTCACGTTCACAGGACTGGGGGCTGGGGATTCTAGCACTTTCGTCGGACTAGGGGCTGGGGATTCTTGCGCTTTCACAGGTATAGGAGCTGCGAATTCTTGCGCTTTCAAAAGACTGGGGGTTGGGAGATCTTTAGCTTTCACAGGACTCGGGGAAGGGGATTCTTTCGTATCTTCACTATCTTTTCTGGGAGATATTTTGTCTACCCTCGAAATAATCTTAGGTAACATGGGTCTAACAAAAATATTAGGGGGTCTTGTGTCTTTCTGTGGATAAACACTAGCGAAATCGGTTTTTATATGCGCCGCAGCCAGTTCTACAGATTTCTTTGACATAGCGATTAGAGCTCCACAGCAATCTTTGTTGAGATTATCATAATTAATTTGAACTTCTTGAACCTTTTTCTTATTCTGTGTCGTTTTTGCACTTGCCATTGTTTGAGAATCTCTATAACCTTGGGCTTCCATTTTTAATAAATTTGATAAATCATATTCAAAATCTGCATTTTTAGGTTTAGTTTTTCTTCTTACTGGTCTTCTGGAAACCACAGAAGATGAATTACCACCTGGTAGTTGCTTTTTAACATCAATATCATCTATGTCAGAAGAATTCTCTTCAAAGTTCTTGATATTTGAGGAAGTGAAGTTTTCTATGGTATTTTTGTCAAGTGAAATATCTCCATCCTTGTCTTGAGCAGCTGAAACAATTTAATTGTTAAGGCACGGAACAGTTTCATAAGACCTCTATTATTTGCAAAAATATACCTACCTTTCATCCCAAATTCTTTTCTTTTTTTTGCACTACTCTTATTGTGAACCATTTTGCGCTTTCTTCCTAAGGCTTCTAAGCGAGTACTGCTCGATGAGCTATCATCAGACAGTCGACTCGAATCACTGGAGCATCGACTAGGACGTCTAGACTCAGGACTAGTTCCATTAACATCGGGTGATTCTACAGGAGATTCGCACAGTTCCAAAGCTTCGGTACCATCGATTGCTTTTACGGTGCTATAATAGAAGTCTTTATCACCTTTCAGCTTATGTACCACTTTCACATGCTCAGGCAGTTTCTCGAAGGAATAATGCTTATAGTTACACAGCTTACAGGCATAGCGCAACCATTTAAGGTGCTCAGCCACATGATCGTACAATTCTTGTGTTTCGCTAAATTGGGCATCACACTTCTTACATAACAATTTGTTGACTTCTATTTCTGATATTATTCTTTGTCTGAAAGCCGTTAAATTACTTTTTTCAGCTTGATGGGCAAAAGGCAATCTGATATTTAGTTTGGGTGGTTCAATGCGTGATTTCTCTGGTTCTTTCTCAGGGGACTCTGTTGCGTCATTTGATTGTATGTCGTCATCGCTAACGTCCATGGGAGCTTCGTCATCATCATCTTTATCGTCGTCATCTTCTTTATCTTCATCAACATCATCGATCTCTTTTTCCAAGATTTGCGTTTCTTCTTCTTTGCTAGGTTTGGAAGCAATCTGTGGTTCATCCTTGTTAATTTTATTTTCTGTGGAAAAAGATTAACAACGGTGTTTGAATCATGTTTTATGAGCAGTGCTGAGGCTTTGGTAGGTGGAGACCATAAGATCTTATGAAATAACTATGCTCTTTTAGAGATTTTTACGCATAATCTAATTATCCACCACACAAATAATTACCATTAGCATCAGTAGTTTTCACCGGCAAGTTCAAATTCACAGGTGGTCCTTTGTTGTAGTCCTTGCGGATTTGAATTTCGATCTTCTTAGTTTCGTGCGGGCGGCGCGAGAGCGCGCGCGATCGCGGCTGGCACGTGTGCGTGTGCGCCGCCAGCGCCGCGCGCCGCTCGAACGTGCGCCCGCACCCGCCGCAGCGCGGCAGCTCGCCGTCGCCTTCCATGTTGTCCATCCACGCCTGGGGATCATTTGTTACATCTTTATCGTCGCCTTGCGGAAGTACGTCTTTAGCTTGGTTTTTTGGAAAACCGCGATGTAGAAGTAGTTTTTATTTTTTTCAGGATATCACCTGGTACTGTTGTTCTCATAGCGACAGCAGCCTGGTAGTGTATGGTGTGTCGCTAAGATACCGACATTACCTACCTTCAACGTGTCGATAAAGAAAAATCCGTTGTGCATGATACATAGAAAATCAGCATGTTAAACAATAAAAAACCAACCAAGAGCGAGTCAGACGGAACGAGGTTTCCATACAAACTAGTGATAAAAACAGTCATATCTTTTGAATGCGTAGACTAAGGGAGTTGATTTTTTCACAGTTCCAAGGGACCACAGATTAGAGTATAAGGTTTTAATTTCAACTTAATACCTCCACGCGTTCCCAAGATAAAGGGTCTTACAGACAGACAGATGGACAACAAAGTGATGAACGATGAAATATGACGAGGGAAATATGCATCGCATTCATGCAAAGCGGCCTTTGCCCACCATAATGCTGTGTCACCCAATAAATGTAGCATAACTAAATTACCTGATTCTCTTGTTCCAACCTTTCTTCTTCAGATATTTTCTGGGCAACAGCAACCTTCATATTGTTCTTGCGTTTTTCATAGAAAGCGGGTGGATTGTTCATTTTGAAAGCCTTCGCTTGTATTGATTCCCGCAGTCTTCTAATTTGGGCAGCAGTTTTTCTGGAAAAAATAGTTTGGTTTATTTTGTAACAAGAATCCTTATTAATATTATAAAAGCGAAAGTGAGTTTGTTTGTTTGTTACGTCTTCATGCCTAAATGGCTAAACCGATTTTGAGGAATTTTGGTACAGAGATAGTTGGGACCCTGGAGACGGACATGGGTACTTTTTCTAAAAATAGATTGAGATTTGAGGGAGAAAGAGGGAAGAAAAGGGAAAACTTAGCATTGCTATTACAATAAATAAGGCGCTAGGGCAAAAACATACCTATAAATCAGGAAAGGGTGTGTTACCCCGAATTTAACGCGAGCGAAGCCGCGGGCAAAAGCTAGTAATACATAAATAATTGACATACACAACATATTAAATGGGAAAAGGCCGCACTTGGGATACGTACCATTATTATGTGCTATTCCACGCTCTAGCTAGAACGATAAGGGGAGACTTGTTGATTGAACACATCAATATCAAAATGTTTTTCTTCTATGCTATGCAATTAATTTTGATTTGGTCTTCACCATCATTTAGAGAATTTAAACCGACACGTTTATGTTTTTAATACATTCATATTTTACTCAGTTGTTACAACATGTGAAAGCTTCATGTTTTCTCAAGTCATAAAAACCGTGCAAAGCAGGGGCCATTCTAAACAAATACTGGATCATTGACAACACCCAAAGAATACCTTTTTTATAGACTAAGCCACGGGTATGCCTGCCGCATGCTATATCCCCCTGCCACATTATCATCAGTTCATCATAATTCCGTCTTTTTCGGCAACCATAGCTTTCCAGCAAGTATCGCGATGTCTTCGGAGCAAGGGGCAACTGGTACACCTACCTTGGTACCGCTTCCAACTATCGCCCCCCGTCTTCCCTTAAATTAAATTTAGAATATTCACCTATGTACTTTGAAGAGATGCCTGTATACGCTCCAGGATGTGGAGAAGATTTCCAAACAGTCTGGACATGGGTACACCAGGCGACTTTCGACATGCTTGTATTTCATGTGGAATTTCAGGGTCTTTGTAGTTGAGAACTGCATGTCACCTGAAACAGGAATTATACATCTATATCAGGGCTGTTCAACCCCCCGGCAACGCATTTGAAGGGGCCCGCCCACACCACAGTGGTTGTCTGATGAAGTGAGAACAGATTTCAGAATTTCAACCCTGATTGAAGCAATATTTTGCTTGTTATAAACCCATTCCCAAAAGTCAATATCCAGTTAGAAATTACTGAGAATCCAAAAACTACACTTTCCCCTCTGACAAAAGGCGCTAGTAAATAAAAAAAAACATAACGTTATGATTTTAATTCTCAGCGGATCCTAGCAAGTGAGTGTACGTAATAGTACACCCAAATTGCGCCAATTACGGTGAAGTCCCATGTAACACGGGACAATCGGGCAGAAATCCAGACTACGTGGCCGCTGCTAAGAAATTGCTGATGAAAAACTAAATAACGCTTTGCCCAATACGGGACTCGCATCACAACAAAACATATGTTGTCGTGTTTTGCACATAACAACATCCTTGCCGCCCCTTGCGTTACGCAATGGGGTGCATAAGATGTGTAGCGACACAAAGATGCAAGTGGCAAAAAGTACTACAGCGCCATCTATCCAACCATTGAAGAACTAACGGCAAGATTCCTACATCGCGCAAGTAAAGTTGTACGCGAAGTTAGCATATATACGAGCACCCGACACGCAACTGTCGAGCAGTGGCCCACCAGACACGACACCCGTCTGGTCGGAGGATCCTCCCTTTTCAATAGAGGATGGAGAACTTTACACCCTGTTCTTCATACCTCTAAAGATGCTTAGGTATAAGAAGAAAATGACAGTTTGCTTGTGGTAAGATTTTACATTTACAGAGATTAGAAATGCTGTATTTTCGAAAAACTAAAGAACATGTTGGCAGCCCTATTGTTTTATTATTTGCTTTTTTCCCGTTACTTATTAATTAACACACGAGAATGTTTTAAATAACGCTAATCAACTTTCCAAATACTGGCAGAATATCCGAAATTAGATGAGTATTCCCCCTTCTAGATGTTGGAAATTAACAAACTTTACCTCATAACACTAATATAGATGCACTTGTGCTTTTTACTCACAGACTTTACACTTTAAGATATTAGTGTTGTCACTATTTTCTTCATCATCACTTATTTGTATAATATTATCAAGTTCTTCTGAAACAGAACTTTGGATTTTGAAATTGCCATCACTTTGAAGAACAGCTATGTCTCTTGATAAAATTTTGTCCAGCTCATTGACCTATAAAAAAGAAATACAATTTGCTTAAAAATACAAGTGTGGAGTTGAAGATCCTCACTTTTGATTCCAAACCCACACTACATTCTTTTACTCATATAGTGGCAATAAAAGGTGCTTGTTTGAAACAGGAAAAGCTGGTAGGTAACGGTAACTACCCAAGGTATTATTAATGTTGTCTTATCAATATTTCCAGTACATACACATTTGATTGGCCAAGCATATCTGAAGTAATATAGGTATGATATAATTATTGTGTCTTACAATTTAGTCAATTTAAATCTTGTAAATTAACTTTTATGATTTGCATTGGCAAATCATAAAAGTGTACTGACTTGCCCATTTGTTCTGGTATCACAATATGCACACTTACTTGTACTTTCATATTTTCCTTCTGTTTGTCTTCACATGGGTGAACACTTTGGAAAACAGCCACATCAGTATTTGGTATCTTCTGCAACGCTATTACCGGCTCCTCACAATTATTTTGTATAACCCCTTTGTTTTGTGCAATCTTTTCTACAATTGCTGTCAAATCCTTGGTCAGTGGTACCCTGTCATCAACATCATCTGTTTCTTTATTTTCAATTTCAATTGATTCCTTGAGAGAATCTTGATATCCCTGTTCCAAGCGTTGTATTTTTATCATTTCAGTATACTGTAATGAGCAAAGAAACATTAAATTAGGAATGGTAAATAAGATACATAACATAATCTCAACATGAATAATGTAACTAAGGTTTTTAGCAACATTAGGATTTGCTAAGTGTCCATGGAGTTTCTTGCCCATTCTTTATCAAGATCTACACTGTGGAATGGGCAACAGTACTGCTGTCACAGTTATTATGTTTATTGACAGGTACTAACTCTGTGTGAAACAAAAAGGTGTACTTACAGACACATCATAATTGTTTCAGACAGCTCAAGTGCTTATAATAATATATATACTCAAAATATATGCTTTGATTTTGACAACTTAGAACATTGATGAAAATAGTACTTACTGTTGAAGTAGCATTGATGAAATGGCTATGTACGGATGTATTGAATTTCTCCTTGCAATAGATTCGTTTGTGGGAAATGAAATTAGCTAAACTTCTAAATAAATTTCTACAAACTTTGCATTCATAAAGCAAATCACACTCATTTGATAGTAAGTCTTTGAGCTGGAATAGTAAGAATACAAATAATTATTAGTATGTAAAAATATAACAACAATTTATTTCAAGTTTCTTTTAGGACAAACTTACTTCTTCAGTAGCTAAGTCAAAAATCTTCCTTGCCTGGCCAAACCCTGTAATACTAGTATGTATAGGTTTCCTAAGCAAAGAAAAGTCAGTGTCCTCTGTCTCTTCACTAGTTTGACTTACATTCTTTGAACTACCTTTACTTTTATCTTCTTTACTTTTTGTTTTGGTATTTACCTTGTTACCAGCCATGATGAACCTAAAATGATACACATATTATGTAAAAGACTTACTATTCTTCAAGATGTATTAAAATTCGCTGACATTTCGATAAAAAGTCGTGATTCGGGAAATTATATCTTAAGGTTTGAATATAATTTACCACGCACTTTACGTTGGCACTGTTTTGTATAACGCTGACCAACCATGTTGACAATGAAGTAACAGATAAAACTTTGCACATAGATATATCAGTAATAGTTGGAAAAAGCTTTGTTATTATTTTATTACTTCCGTAACAACTAGCAACGAAACGATATCTTGCCTTTTATCTGACTCAGGCATGGTAATATCATATTCCACAGCTACCAAGACATTCGCCGTCTCTCCCTCAAATATACACAATAACACGCGATTTTAAGTCATATAAACAGATGTAATTAACATTTTAATCAATACAGATTACGATAAGAGTGTTTAATTATGTACACTTACGTGTAAATCTTCACAACCGCAAACTTGAAAATCCTAGTCTTGCGACAACTGCACCTCCATCACGCCTCCATTTTCAACAAATGAATATCTCCTTTAGTACGTAACTGTGTTCTCATGGCCATGTACAACTATAGCATGTAAAGAAAAATTGTGTAAAGAGTTTTAATTCAAATTGTTTAAATTTCAATGAAATATATTTTAAAAATGTTAATTTACGTTGTTTCTGTAATAAATAATGAAACACGCTGAAACACAATTAAATAATTAGACGACGATTGGTTGAAAAATATCCCGAAATCTGTTCCAATAAAAAAGACGAGGGCGCCACTTAATTTTGCATTGTTTTATTTTTACATGAACACGAAACCATATTGATATTTCCTTCTTTATTCTGTTAATGAAGATAGGATTATCTTAATTACATAATTTTATCACCGTATTTTTTATTACAAAAATACCATTATTTGAATCGTTGAAGTATTCATAATCTGTTGTTCTGACATAAGCGTCTAAAATTGACAGGCACTGACAGTATGTATAAATACAAAACTGACATTGACAATAATTTTGTGGACAGCAAAGCGTTTTGGAATTGTGAATTTTGCAAACCGGCTTACTTGAATCAATACATTTACTTTCTTACACTATTATAATTGGTATAAAGATCTAATATTATTTGAGAAACATTGTAAGTTATAGCATGATGGCCTCCGGCGAGAATCAGACATCATCCGATTACCAGCAGAGAAGATGGTATCATCTAAGAAAGCTGTTAGAAAGATCTGGCCCTTTCTGCCATCCAGATTTCGAGCCGTCACCTGAAATATTGGACTTTATTATGGATTCATGTAAAGTGCTTATTGTGGGCGCAGGAGGCCTAGGCTGTGAGTTACTGAAAGACTTGGCATTGATGGGTTTCAAAAAGCTGCATATTGTGGACATGGATACCATAGAACTTTCCAATTTGAACAGACAGTTTCTCTTTAGGAGGCATGATATTGGTTTATCTAAAGCTAAGTGTGCTGTAGAGTTTGTTAACAAAAGGTAAGCACTTTAATATTATTTGAGAAGTTAATTAAAGTTTGTGCAATTTTAAATCTGTGTTACTCATTTCAGAGTACCTGGCTGTGAAGCAGTAGCTCATCATTGTCCTATCCAAGACTTAGATGAAGGATTCTACAGACAGTTCCACATAGTAGTGTGTGGTCTTGATTCCATTGTAGCAAGACGTTGGCTCAATGGCATGCTGATGTCTCTGTTGCAATATAACGATGACAGTAATGATGTTTTTTTAATTATTAAAATGACTAATGATGGACTAAGTAAGAAGACCAATCATGTTAACATAGGAAATTAATATTTATTCACCAATACTAATAATTGGATTGTTCCTGTTCCTAGCTATAATCATTATTCCAGTTTCTGCATATAAAAGACACCTGTGTGAGGCTTTACTCTAAGGTACAAAACCAGGCCCCTGCTCTTGGCAAAAAGTTACCTGGCCTAGTGACCTAATTGAAGATTTGTGCCTAGCTATGATGTGTAGCAGTGTAAGTCTGATAAAATATTAATTAACCAACAAAAACGTCCATTTTCAGGAAGTCTAGATCAAAGCAGTATCATTCCCTTGGTTGATGGAGGCACTGAAGGGTTTAAAGGCAATGCAAGAGTAATCTTGCCAGGCATGAGTGCTTGTATAGAGTGTACTCTGGACTTGTATCCACCACAGAAAACTTTCCCATTGTGTACCATTGCAAATACTCCAAGGTAATAATTAAATCTCAAATTTCTGCTACTTTATAGTTTATTGTTTTTCAGTTTTTTTAAGTATTTTCTTTTATTTGTTCCACATTTCAGATTACCAGAACATTGCATTGAATATGTTAAAGTGCTTCAATGGGCAAAAGAAAACCCTTGGGGTGCTAACATAGCTCTTGATGGTGATGACCCCCAGCATGTAGCTTGGGTATTTGAGAAGGCACAGGATAGGGCTGTCAAGCATGGGATATCCAATGTTACCTATAGACTGACTCAGGGAGTTTTAAAGAATATTATTCCAGCAGTAGCTAGTACTAATGCTGCGATTGCTGCATGTTGTGCTACAGAGGTATGACTGCAACAGAGATATTTAAATTAAGAATGTATTTTCAAACAAAAAAAACTAATAACAGAACTCCTTGCAGGTTTTCAAGCTGGCCTCGTCCTGCTGTGCCAACATGAGCAGCTACATGGTGATGAACATGGCCGATGGTGTGTACACATATACATTTAATGCAGAAAGGAGGCCTGATTGTGTTGCTTGCAGTAACACCACTCGAGTTGTGGAGATTGAGCCAGATGCAACCTTGCAGACAATTTATGACAAGCTCTGTGAAGATCCAATATTTTTAATGAAGAGCCCAGGTTTGTTAAATTTATTTACCAATCTATTAAAGTAATTATTGTAAATGAATAAATATTTGATATCATTTATTTATACTCCTCCAGGAATCACAACCGTCATCAATGGCCGTAACAAGACTTTATACATGTCATCCATAAAAAGCATTGAAGAGAGAACTAGAGACAATTTGAAAAAGAAGGTTACAGAATTAGGCTTATATAATGGTGCTGACATCCTGGTGGCTGATGTTACAACTCCTAACACTGTTACTATAAAACTGAAGTTTTTGGAAAATCAAGATGTGGAAATGGCCCGATAAGAACATTCTAGTCTTAACATTGCCCATGTATTATTGCAATATACCTATTTAAGCTTCTTACTTTATGAATAAAAGCATTAAGTGCATTGTTCTATGTTTTATTGATAAAGTTCTTTTGTTATTACTGCATACAGATTTAAAAACCACTATTTATGAATGATGCTGAGAAGATCTGCCTCCTCCTCCACCTCCACCGAACTATAAGGGATGTATTTTGCCGCACATGCGTTACGTTTGCAGAACCACGAGAAATGTATTTTGCTGCACAGGCGTTACGTTTGTATAAATACGCGGGATGTATTTTGCCGCACAGGCACTATGTTTGTATAAATATGCGGGATGTGGGTGTTACATTTTCAGAATCACAAGGAATGTGTTTGCCGCGCGGGCTTAACGTTTGTAGAATCAGAAGGGATGTATTTTGCTGCACAGGCGAGGCGTTACGTTTGTATAAATACGCGGGATGTGTTTTACCGCATAGGCACGTTCCTTGTACTTATTTATTTGTGCAATGGTAACGCTATTGCACAAATAAATAAGTAAGTACAAGGAACGTGTTTTATCGCACTCACGGTTATTTCATGAAAAAAAAATAGGTATTTTCTTTGCGGTAGGTACTCTTTTTTGCGGATGGGAAATCATCAAATGACTGCTCCCGCTCTAGGCGGCGCGGATAGGGAGTGTGAGATTTGTATTGATTAAAACCCATCCATGTTCCTTCTTTTGCTGTTTGTGTTTCGGGGTTGCAGTATCTTTTTCGAACCAACCCGCAGCTTTGCTGTACCCAACGACGTGCCTACGACCCAGTTTTTGAATTGAACAGAAGAAAGCAAAGGACGTTAGTGCATAAATATAAACTAATTTTGTAAAAACATGAGTAGGTATATATATTATGTATTCAGGTCTTTAAGACAAGCGAAAAGTAGATAGTGGTGGTGGCCAAGTTTCTCATCTTTACAAACTAGATAGTTTACATAGTATACAATGAAGTCGCTTCCGCTGTCTGTTCGGTTGGATCGTTTAAACTGCTAAACGGATTTCAATGCTGTTTTTAGTAATAGTTAGTGATTCAAGAGGAAGGTGTAATAAGATGCAGGATGTATATTATCCTAGTATACGTGCTAGAAACGAGCTGCCAAAAACAAAACTAGCTACACCCCTCGTGCAGCTAATGTTATTTTGCTCAGTTTCCTACCGCCTATAATCCCAATAATAAATGTCGTGCATACAGTTATAAATTTTACTTTCTGCAGTTTAGGCCCGATGTTTGGCCCACTACCTAATGAGTAAAAAATGAAGATCATCAACGCGTTTGGCTCGATTTAGTTTGAATCTATGGTTCGAATTGTGTCACGCATGGTTGTGTTCGGTGTAAAATTGGTGAGGTAGACTAGAATACAATCTGCGTATACCAGAAATATTTTAGAGAATTATTTTGAAAATATTATTGTAATTATTTTGTATATAAAATTGTAAATATATTCAGTGAATATTGGATGAACAACAGGTATTAAATACAATCATTGAATTTTAGGCGTGTCTATAAAGTTTTATCGATATATTTTCACCACTCTATCTATCTGACGTGGTGCTGTCGACAAGACGACAACAGCGAAAGGCGATAACCAAAAAAATATTATTCTTTCCTGTAGTTGTTAGAATATTCACAGAAACCAAAATGTTGGACAGCATATTCGATGATGTAAAGCGCATGAACAAACGGCAGGTAATTTTTCAGTGAGAATTTGTAAAATTACGTTTATATTACACCGGCTGTTATTTTACGTTTGTTCCATTTCTTTTTCAGTTCATCTACCAAGTATTAAGTTTTGGTATGATAGTTTCTTCAGCCCTTATGATATGGAAAGGTCTAATGGTCGTAACAGGCAGTGAGAGCCCGATTGTTGTGGTGTTGTCTGGTAGTATGGAGCCTGCCTTCCACAGAGGTGATTTATTGTTTTTGACGAATTATCCTGAAGAACCCGTACGTGTAGGTGAGATTGTTGTCTTCAAAGTGGAGGGACGCGACATTCCAATCGTCCACAGAGTTTTAAAGCTTCATGAAAAGTGAGTGGTTGATTATTTTTGTTTTTATAAATAAATGTAATTTTTGAGTTCATCATAAAAGTATTTGTTTGTAATATGTGATCTACATGTCAGTATTATGTTTAGCTAATCAAATATTTGTTTTCTTCTTCAGGAACAATGGCACCGTTAAATTCTTGACTAAAGGAGACAACAACAGTGTGGATGACCGAGGCTTGTATGCTCAGGGTCAGCTCTGGCTTACAAAGAAGGATGTAGTGGGTCGAGCCAGAGGATTTCTGCCTTATGTCGGGATGGTTACAATTTATATGAACGAATATCCAAAGTTTAAGGTACATAGTTTGCTATTCATAGTTGTATTTTATATGCAGAGGCAGTATTGGCTCACTTTGTAGATAGTTGTCTCTGTCATTAACTTAACTTTCTCAAGCCAGCATTGATTGTGAGTATTTTTACTATTATGAGAAAACCAGTAAATGTCCATTAATAGACTGCATCAGTTGAATAGATTGTTCTGAGATAGATAGATTGTTCTGTAGCTGAGATTTGTTCTGTCCTTTTTTGTTTGATTCATGTTTAAATGATTGGTATCAATGCTGGGTGTTCTCTGTTACATGTAGAGTTAAAAAAATAATGATATTTTATAACAGTGCAGTTCCAAACTTGTGTTCATTTATCAACTGTAAACTGATGTGATGATGAGATAAGTAAATAAATAGCATCATAGAGACTTATTCATACTGATAAAACCTCATTCTTCTTGCTTAAGACAGGGTGAGCTGTCAGTGTAGCTTGTACATAATCTGCTGAAAAAACAATGTTATACTTGTATGTATGCATGGGAAAATCACCACAATCCTTGATCTTAAGGCATAAATATGATTATTTAGTTGGTTAAAAAAATAGACACATAAATGGATCTGAACTTCACATGTTGGTTTCATGAGAGCTAAGTGTGATATAAACAAAGCCTACAAATCCATGCCACAGTGTGTGACAGTTGAAACAAGTGTATTTGAACACAGTAATCCTATCATTTGAAATCATCTACTTCATCTTTAGTAAATAAGTGAAGAAACATAAATATACTATACTCATATGAAATGTACATTTTTGTTCCAGTTTGCAGTGTTGGCGTGCTTAGCGATGTATGTGTTAGTGCACAGGGAGTGACAGCTTTAATTTGATCTGAAGTGTTGTTAAGATGGCCGTCTAAAGAGATACTATTGGCTCTGTGGATGTATTTAATTTTATGATTAAATGAAAGTTCTCTCTAGTGTTACTTAATGTAATTGTTTTACTTAAATATATTTTTAACGTTTTATTACTTTTTGAAATGGAATTAAGACTTTTTTTTGGGGTAAGGATGCTACATTCAGAGATGGTCCCCTGAGTGCTTTTGCTGAGGTGCCAGTTATGTTAAGACCCTTATAATGTTGAGTGATTATTGTTGGAAAGACTTGTGTCTGCCAGTAGGTTATTTGGACAAGGCTCAGCACCATAAGCTTTCAAAATCTTATGATATAATGTTATTCATTAGTAGATGTAGAAGTCTAGTGTGGGAATAGCGGTACTATATTGATTCTTCAATGCTCCGGTTCGTGAAGATACAACGTATTTTGAAATGCCATGTGTAGGCAATAAAGTCGTAGGTAGTGGTGTTATTTTACCAGCTTGAAAAAAAAACAAGTGTGTTTAAACAAAAATGCACATTTTATTTAAACATCTGCTAGGCATGGGATAACTAAACTCTTTTGCAAAAAAAAGGGGCACTTTAGATTTTTTTCTCTACTTCAATGAAGAAGAACAAGTAGTATTAATTTGACGATATATTGGCATGTTATTTGAAGCATCCTGGCATGATTCTTTACGTTCCAAATTTAAAATTTGAAATTAATAAAAGAAAAATAATGATTATTGCGGATTATTCTAAAATTGCTTTACTAATGGCGCGAATTGCTGAAACGATTTTTAACTGATTACGATATTTTAATTTTTTTTGGATATTTTCTGCAAATTAAAAAATTTAATCTTTCTTTTTACATTAAATACCACTTTTTGATATGAGTGATAAAGTGATAAGGGCCGGTAAAATAATAGCCCTACTTGAAGAGACTTTTATTTCGCAAACTTACGTGTCTCAGCGGCTAAATGTGAGTCGTTCAACTGTCCAGAAGACTTGGCAACGGTATCAAGAGACCGGTTCGGTCAAAAGAAGACCCGGTTCGGGAAGAAAACGATGCACAGAAGAAAGAGATGACCGCTTTTTGGTGAGTCAGGCGTTGCGGAATCGTAAGGCGTCAAGTGTGGACCTGAAGAAAAGCCTTGAAGAAGTAAGAGGAGTAGAAGTTAGCTTGTGGACGGTCAGGAGGAGGCTTTTGGCTGCCAATATCAGGAGTTACCGCCCAGCTCGGGGCCCTAAATTACTCCGTGAGCACCGTGTTGCTCGACTTCAGTTTGCTCGGAACTGTGCTTCATGGACTCTGGAGGACTGGAATAAAGTAGGTATTGTTTTCTGATGAAGCTAGAATCTCTTTGTGTAGAGAGGACCGACGCCGGCGAGTGCTGCGAAGACCACGGGAACGCTATGCGGAAGTGTGTTTCGAAGAAATCACTCCTTAAGGCGGAGGCTCCGTTATGTTTTGGGCAGCAATTAATTTGACGGAACGTACGGAGTTAGTTTTCATAGAAAATGGAACATTAAATGCACACCGGTACATAATGGAAGTCCTAATTCCATATGCACAACCCACATTGACTGCACTTGGGGAAGATTCCATTTTAATGGACGACAATGCTCGCCCGCACCGTTCTGGCGACGTGAAAGCGTACAGGCAAGAAGTTGGGATCCGTCGTTTAGATTAGCCAGCTCGAAGTCCTGACCTCAATCCAATTGAGCATGTCTGGGATGTTCTAAAGAGACGGGTAAGATCAGTGCAACCTGCTCCACAAAACATCAGGGAGCTAAAAAGAGTCATTGCAGAAGAGTGGGAACGTATTCCTCAAAACGTTATTAAAAACATCGTGGAAAGCATGCCCATTCAAGCTGTGATTTTGGCAAGAGGAGGTCACACTCGTTACCTATTAGGTTTTTACATTTGTAACTTTATTTAATTAAAAAAAAATCTTGTCTTTATTGCTGACCACTTCTTATTGTTTGGGCGTGTACATCGGTTTTAAAGAATCCATCGTTTTTTTTTTCTTTTAATTGCCCGAATTCACTTCACGCGCATTAATTTACACGATTATAAGTATACAGACTACGTCAAAGAAATAAATTTAATTTAATTAACTCAAATTTACACTTAGGTAGGTGCCCGTTTTTTTTGCAAAAGAGTGTATATCCGATAAAAGTTAATATAATTATTTCATATATCATTCCAAGGAAACATAACGTATCCATGTCCGATATATCCGGGAGTGAAACAACTTTATGTAGCGAAATTATGTCTGGGACTGGGATAGATGGGTTATTCCGACTTTTAAATAGGTCTACGGAATAATAGGGTATTTTACTCTATATGAAAGAAATTCTAAAAATATACAATTGAGATAGCTTAGGCAATAAGCAGTCGGAAAATGTTAAATTTAGTTAATAAAATAACTAAATAAATTTTAAAATTGATTTCAAAGTTTTCACTTTTTTAGTCTGTTGTTTTACTAAGCGAAACAGTGTCCGCCATGATTATTACGTCATATGGTCATGTAACAAAAAGTGACAACTGTCAACTGAGCAACTATTACTATTTTTGTATTATAAAACTTTACATTTTAATTTTTATTGAAATAATAGTAATAATACCATGGAAGAAATAAATACTATCATATAATAATACCATAAACTATAGTGAAATATACAACTGAACAGAACAGGTATTCTTGTGTACCTATCTTAAAAAGGTTCAAATTCCAATGTACCTACTTAGTTCAAGACTGGGTAAACACGCGAAATGATAAATCATCAAATCGTCCCTTCATACTTGACAGGCTTGACTGTCTATACGAGACGTGTCCGGAGTTACCCATGCCCCTTGTTTTTACAAACATTTGAACTCACATACACCAACAGCCAGATTTGGAGCAACAACCTGTAAGAGTCTACAGGTTGTTATTTATATGGTATATTTGTATGGTCTACAGTGTAGACCATATAAATATTGGTTCCGTGCGGAGAATGAACCCGTGATGACGCAGTGCAGCAACCAGTCACTCAGCCACTGCGACAACCGTGCCATCAACTTTACGTCATCATTCGAAGTCGAGTCAGTAACTTTACTTTTGAACGCCTGTGCATAAACGCACGCGCGTGCCCTCCACGCCGAGAAACACATTTTACCAAAGCACATTTTTGTTACTTATTTGTGTCCTTGGTGTCTAGGGCACTCGTTTGCTTGATTGTCACATATATGTGACTGGCGTTCAAAAGCTTAAGTCTCTACAAACGTGAAGTTATCCTTAGCAAGAGCATGGAGTGTTTAATATACCTACACAAGTAGGCGAGCATTGGGGGGGGGGGGGGCAGTTGTACCTACCGTAGTTAGATACGTATCGGTAAGTCGGTTCGAACACAACTAGACAAGTATTAGGTACTTTAATTGTCACCTAAGAGTATGTCATTAGTACTGCTCACAAACAGGTAAAACATCGTGTGAAAACCAATATGAATAAACTAAATACGACATTGACACCAATCCTCATCAATATGTCATCATCCTCAGGGCCCATGTGTGGTCCATATGGTCGGTCCCTCCGACAGCACTAATGCTAGAATACTGCATGTTTGATTGAGACGATTAGCTACTTTCACTCCACAACTTGAAAGAATTCGAGCAGCAATAGTCCGTCCTACATTAAAAAGTTATTTTTTTTATTGCACGGTCATAATGATATTTTATTTTAAGTAGATTAAAGTTATAAGTGGGAATCTGACAAGAAAAAATGCGTTGAAGATCGCAAGATTGATAGTTTTTTCATCCCGGGCCGACATTTGCTAGAAACTGGTAATGATACGGACCACTGATCTGGTTTAAACCATCTTGGAAAGAAAAATGCTAAGTCATTACTCACTTATCTATCGACACTTGATACGTGGTGGAGAGTGGGAACCTATTTGAAAAATAACAACGTTTTTTTAAGGCAGACAGGTATGATCTGCTCTATTCTATTTACACGTCTCTAATCCTAGCTATTGATTGATCGTTCTGACCTCTGAAAGACTAGTCTAGATTGATCTTTTGCCTAGACAAAATTAATTTAATTAACATGAGTTAGGCACAATTTATGTCTTTTCTATCTATTACCACGCTCGCCCTAATTCCTTGAAAGGAAGACGTAGGTGGTAGGACGAAATATCATACTGACTAACACATATCGTAATTGACGTGATGACGATACATAATACCTAGGAAGTACGATTGAGTGACTGGAATACTCCCCCGCGCAATAGTCGTGCTTGTCATTACTAGCCTAAAACAAGATGGCATGCGGCAGTCTTGTCTTGGTATTATGGAGCCAAACGAACTATGAATAAAGTACCTTTATGTACATACTTGTGTAGTATCCGTGTAGACTGTTTGAGATTGAGCACAATTAGCTAAGTAACCTAACTTATTGCAGTAGGTAAGTACCTATGTCCAAAAGCACCACATGGTGTTGTTAAATGGGCAAGTACGGTCAACAAAAGGGATAGTTATATCAGGCTCGTCAGCTATAGATATGTTCATAGAAACCGATAGACATTTTCAAAATCAAAATTAATTGAATAAATAATTAAATTTGTTTGTTTTCTCTCAAATAAATTTAATTATATTTAAAACCACAAATGATTTCGAATATACGAAATCATTTGTGGTTTTCAAGAAAACTTCAACTGGAGCTCCCTAAGCCTAGTTACTAATCTGTTTTGTTGACTGTACTAGACGTGTAGGTAGTTACATTATGTAACGGAGGTATAAGTGGGAGGACTATAATTACATGCCACTTATTATTATCATTAGATACCTATCATCGACAAGGGTCAAACGTGTCAAATGCAAATAAATGATTAAGTGCTGTAAGTATGAATATGAAAAAGTCGAACCTTAACGAAAAAACTATGCGAGACTTGCACAGACCGCAAACAAATTCTTTGAATGCACCCTTAGCGTCAAAATACACCTGGAACATATATGTAGGTATAACCCTAGAATATCTTCCACAATTTCGTTCTTGAGTCGGTTTCGTTAAAGCTTAGCGCAAACACGCGCGGGCGTTTACGTGGATTCGTTGGGGCGTGTGAAAGTTCTTTGTAAAGAGCACCTTGTCGAATACCCAACCGTCTGCGCTTCTTGCATTACCGGGGAACAAAATTGGGAGATATTTTAAATGATTCGCTTCAAAATGTTAAATAAAAGTCCGCAGGTAAATACCTAGATTATTACAAAATTTCTAAATCGACTAAGTAATGTATTTATTTCTGTTCTTTAGATTATCCACATCTGTGTCCCTAAAAAAAGAATCACATTCAAATTCTTAATTTTGTCACAAACGCAGTTATTAGATTATAAGTAACTAGCTTTCGCCCGCGGCTTCGCTCGCGTTAAATTCGGTATAACACACCAAGCAGACCTGCAGTTTTTGCTCTTGCGCCTGATTGATTTGTAATAGCAACGCTAAGTTTTCCCTTTTCTTCCCTCGTTCTCCCTCATATCCCACTTTTTTAAAATAAAAATTAGCCTATGTCCGTCTCCTGGTTCCCAACTATCTCTGTACCAAAATTCATCAAAATCGGTTTAGCCATTAAAGCGTGAAGAGGTAACAAACAAACAAACAAATAAACAAACAAACAAACAAACTCACTTTCGCTTTTATAATATTAGTAAGGATTGTCTTTGTGTTACGAATTGGACCAAACGTAATCCACATTATTATCCTAAAATGATTCTAGTCAAGCAGCCATTTTAGGCCCACTGATCAGCTTTAACAAGTCTGACAGTAGATAATTAAGCTAGGTATAAGACATTTTATTTACAATTAATCCAACATTATACCTAATGACCCCTAGATAACCCATCAGCGTTATTAAGTAGATATTAGTCTCAACTATTCAGGCAAATGCTCGAGTCGTCAATTTATTATTCATGGACAAATAGGCACTTTTTGTATCAAAACATGATACACGAAAGCATTAAATTACAGTATTCAACGGACATTACAATTTCAACTTGGACTGGGCAATAATGTAAATTGGAAACATTTAAGTGGGTATGTATGTACAATATTGTATGTATATAAATAGATCAGACATCATTTACCAAGTAGGATTATAACTTAGGAGTTACGGTACTCATAACACAGCCCAGCAAAGCATTAGTCGAGTCGAGAGTCATGACTCTATGTTTTTTTGTGAATCATCAACCTGTTGTTTATAGCAATATGTTTTCATTCAACTTGCTTTACTATCTTAAAGTGGAAAATATTAAGTTTCACTTCCACTTTGGTGTGTATTTGATAGGATTTCTGCCCGAGAAATCTTTAATGCTTATAAAAAAAAAATTATATATTAGCAGCAATTACAGCGTCAAAGCATGATTGCTGGAAACTAGTAATCTTTAAATAGCAAACAGGAATTCCACCTCAAAAGCCAGCTCAGTATTGCTAATCAATCACAAAAAGGTTATGATACAACCACGAACCTCGTTCATTGAATGATGAAAAATTACCGGTAGGGTAGTGAGCGGGAAATCACGTCTACGTCGAAAATGAAACGAACTGCATCCATAGATTTGTTCAGCATGAACACGTGCGGGTTGGCTGTGTAACTGTGTATGTACACTGTGTACTCGTAGTTCAATCTGTGGAGCACTACTCATCACGTGGACGCCGATGATTTGATTGCCTTTCGAATTTCCATGTTTTGATCTCCTTATTTACCCTGTCCGTAAGTCGCGTAACGTGATTTTTCACTGATGACTTAGTTAATGAATGGCCTTTAAGTCAAGAAGCCATATTAATACAAGACGATTTACTACATACGTTACTTTTGCAAATTGCTCACGATAACGGTGTACCTATGTTATTAAAAAGATGATATCTCTTTAAGTGGGCTGCAGCTGAAAATAAGCGCCAGGTGGCTTGTTTTTTTTGCGTATGGAAAGTCATCAAATACCTTCCCCCGCTCTGGGCGGAGCGGGGGGGAGTGTCAGACTTGTACTGACTAAAACCCACCCATGTTCCGTCTATTGCCCTTAAGGTGGCAACCTTGTATCATCAGGCATTATGCTGAGCTGAGGCCCTTTTGGCATTAATCATTTTATTTAGTTTAATTTTAAGGTGTAGATACCATCTGTTTTTTTTTATAATGCCGAGTAAACGAAATTTACTTTCTTACTTTCTAAGTTACCTATGGTAGCTGTACAAAAGTCTAGTTTTGCCTTGTAATATGGCGCCTGGACATACAAGAGGTGGACGGTTTTACATTCGGAACAACGAAACATCTTTTTCGTACCACTTGCTCAAAAAAGTGACATTCTATGCCACAAAAAGCGAACATAACAATAGTCATTTTTAATCTGTCAAAAACAGGGAAAGAAGATTGTACTGAATTTCATTCATCCTCTAGTAGGGGGAGAATGTGATTTAAATTTGGAATACTTACCAAAATTTATACTGAACTACATCTGTGTTTACACCATTGAGTTAGTATAAAAAGCATTACACATCTTTTGAAAAAGGAATACGCATTTATTAGGTATGCATTATGATTATTAAATAAAATGACGAAAACCGACGAGGCCGTATGAGCTTGATGCCTTTGCTTTTCCGACAAAAAATATTAGTCTAGGAATTTGCCGCGTTTTAGTTTTCTTCAAATACATAAACGTTAAGTTTATACTATCTACAATGAAACGCAAGTTCCTCAGATGCAAGAACAGAGAAATACACAAATCAATTCATCAACAATAAATGTACCTACCAAACAAAACTTCTCTCTATCAATAATTGGACCAATGTTTCGAATGTTAACTTTTTTTTGTAATTATTTTTAATAAATGCTTATCTCATATTATTATATTTTTTTGCAAATGGTACGAAAAGTAGAGTATTTTCCTCGGTGATAAAGCTGTCTTAGTCTTGGGTGAACTTAAATCCCTCGCTACACTCAGGACTCGTCTTAAATCCCTCGCTTCGCTCGTGATTTAAGTTTTTAACTCCCTCGCTGTGCTCGGGAGTAAACCTCGTGTCCTTCGTCCTTCGCGATTTAAATCGTCACCCGCGACAGAAGACACTGCTTTATCCCCTTGGTTAATAATCTACTATTATTTCACTGAATTCTAAGTTAATGGTTAGTCAGAAAATATAATCTTTGAACGAATTTGCTTCCCAACAATTTAAAGATAATTTATGTTCTCCTAGTTGATAATGCCATTATTTCTTCAAAATCTTTAACTTGGCGGCTTACCATAAAATTAGTAACCTCTTATACAGCAGTAGATACTTAGTTGTTATCAGTTTTCAGCAAAAAAACTATAAATGTGCCTAAATAGTAGAGACAGAAAAAAAACGAGTTCGTTTTTTCAATATAAACTTTGTTACGTTAAAAAAATATGCAGGTCATCATTTATTCGGGTGGTCGATCCCCAGGCGGTGGCTGTATTCATAAACAAGTGCAGCGGAAGTTTGGCAGGGAAGTTTTTCTGTATTTACGGTGTCGCGCGCCCGGGCCCGCCGCGCGCCGGTGCATCCCAATTCCCATTCTCTATCATACACAACGTAGCTGTGTGCTCGCACTTGGCAAACGTAACCAGTATTTGGCAGTAAAAATTGACAATCGGTGTTACAATATGTATCTATCTTATCTGCTCGTGCTCGTAAAAATGTAGTCTGACTATGATTTGTTTTTCGGGCCTTGTTAAAGAATGTTTGTTTTGTTGTGGCGGCTCATTTAGTCTCTGTTGATTGCCAGTTTGTTTACTTATTTGGTGAATTATCAGCGATAAGTGATGGAGAAGTCAAGATCGTGTGGGATTAGCATAAGCTATGGTATTATCACTCAGTGTGCAGTTCAATGTGGTGCTGCTTGTCAACCTATAAAAAACATAGACTTGGCAAAAATGCATCGATATGTCAAAGTAGGTACAGTCAGCAAAGGAGATAAGCAACCAAGCTCATCAATTATAGTTGTTTTTTTTAGAAACTGATTGGCGTGTTAAACTCAAGTTTAATTTGTTTAATGAACTGTTTTGTTTCTATCAAATAAACTAAACTTAATGCGCAAAACGTTCATGTAATTTTAAGAAAATATTAACTGTGCCTGACGAGTCTGGCTACTTATATCCTTTGCTGACTGTACATTAATTTTAGTTCCCGGTGTTTAGTTAATTATGTGGGTGTGTATATAATAATAATTAATAATATCATTTCCCTGTCCGTGTTCGTGAAAGGTGTCTAATTGGTTACGTCATCGGTGAATGACAAGCAAGTTATCGAATGGTAACTCGATATGTTGTTTGTCTTGGAAACCAAACCTCTCCCTAACCAGATTTCCTAAGAATAGGTAACAATAATAATAATTTTCGTCCATTACCCCGGGCAGTTGCTGCCCGGGGTAATGGACGCAAATTTGACGACATGGATGGCGCAGTGGCTAAGCGTTTGACTGCTGGACAACATACAAATATTTGTTCCGTGCTTTGATCAAGCCACGGAACAAATATTTGTATGATCTACAGGTACTTATTCCGGGTCTGGCTGTTTGTCTATGTGAGTTTAAATGTTTGTGAACACACCCACGATACAGGAGAAATTCCTAATGAGGGGGCATCGTTTTTTAACACAAAGTAATGTCTCACGCATGGTGATGCGAGCGCTTTCAGCAATTAATGGGTAACACAGTGGTGTTATACATCAAAAACAACATAACAAAATGGATCTTAACTAATAGTTGGTTAGAAATACTACCTTATGACACCTCCAGAAAGTTGTCATTTGCATGATGTTTGACTGTCAGGATGACGGTGTTCTTTTTGTGTCGGTGGCTGACAATGTGAATTTAAAATTTAGTTGATTCAATACTTCGCCAAACAATGCCTATGTAGTTATAGGTACTTATTTCTTGGTACTGGTGCTTATTTCCTTGACTAAAGTGTTAGAATAATGTAGAAAATAAGTTAATTTATTACTTTTGTATTTTTATTAGTCATTGTGGTCAATAGTATAAGTAGGTAGTTGCGATGATGCCTTTTAAGTTGGTACGACTGTCATCTTATACCAACCAAAGTGGCGCGCTACATTTTGAGTTTTGTCAGTTGACGGTGTGGCGCGTTAGCTTTAAATTTAGTCGGTTATAATTGTAAAGTAAGCAAGGACTCATTGTCGGGCCTACGCTGTCTTCTGTTACTTAAGTACTATCGCTGTAACAACAACATTGTAAAACCAAATGATTTAAAAGAGTAACCATGGAGTTTCTTGCCGGTTCTTCTCCATGGAGACAACCAACCCGAACCGTGCATCTTTGATTTGATCAGTGTGACTAGAAAGTCAGTGGAATAAAGTATTTAGTTGAATTTAAAAGTGAGTTTTACTGAACGAGTCCAACAAAAGAAAGAAATAATGTTTATAAGACTGAGACAATGTTATTGATTAATAAGAAAATATTTAATACGAATAGATAAGATAGATTTGCACACCTCGGTAGGTTATAATACAGTATACTTTAAACCTTTTGTAACATCTATTCAACTTGTGTTATGCAAATAAATTAATTTGATTTGACTCGCACAGGATAAAAAAAAACCGGCCAAGTGCGAGTCGGTCAACTTGTGTTATCCTTACTAATATTATAAAAGCGAAAGTGAGTTTGTTTGTTACGTCTTCACGCCTAAATGGCTAAACCGACTGTGATGAATTTTGGTACAGAGCTGTACAAAAATTCCCTGGAGACGGACTTAGGCTACTTTAAAAAAAAAGATTGAGATATGAGGGAGAGACTTAGCATTGCTATTACAATAAATTAGGCGCAAGGGCAAAAACTACAGGTAGCAGGTACCTGTAAATCAGGAAAGGGGAACTGTGTTAGCCCAAATTTAACGCGAGCGAAGCCGCGGGCAAAAGCTAGTATGCAAATAAATTAATTTGACTCACACAGGACAAAAAAAAACTCACTCACCGAGGGTTCCGTACAAACTTGCGACATCAACGGCTATATTGACAACAAAGTGATCCTATAAGGGTTCCGCCTTTTTACTTTTGAGGTATGGAACCCTAAAAAATTACACAAAGTAAGACATTATCATCATAGGGGCTTGTACGAGAAAAAGAAAAAGGCGAAACCAAAGTCCAAAAGGCCCCCTATATCAGCATTGTACTGTTACATATAACAATGTCATTGCATATAGATATTCATACCTAATTACCTCACAACAGCCGCCACATATCCATTTCTAATAATCAAAAGCTGCAAAGAATGTAATAACTGTTGAACTCCCTTACAGTCGGTCAAGAAACAAATTCAGAGCAAGAAAGCATATTTCCCTAGCGACGTTTTACAGAGTCAACAAGCTGTAACTTGGGAAATAAATAAGGGAGAGCAGCGATTAATATTAAACATTTGCATTTTAAGTGTTATTTGCTTGAATGTGGTTTTCTAATCATTTTTTATAGTATTATATAGTGGAGCAAGTTGTTTATGGTATACATTGTTTCTCGCGGGAATTTGGAAAGAGTGGTTTGTTTAGTGAAATTAACTACTTTACAAGATGGGTACTTTCCTCTGATATTAAAGTCGTAAAAGAAATCTGAATCCTTACTATTCCTTACTAATATTATAAAAGCGAAAGTGAGTTTGTTTGTTACCTCTTCACGCTTTAATGGCTAAACCGATTTTGATGAATTTTGGTACAGAGATAGTTGGGAACCAGGAGACGGACAAAGGAACTTTTTTTTAAAAAAAAAAGTGGGATGTGAGGGAGAAAGAGGGAAGAAAAGGGAAAACTTAGCGTTGCTATTACAAATCCATAAGGCGCAAGGGGAACTGTGTTACCCCGAATTTAACGCGAGCGAAGCCGCGGGCAAAAGCTAGTCAGAAATAAATGTTACCAGGGGCCTAAGTCTGCTATTACAATAGTGTCAGAATGGTCGATCACTGATCGCATAATGATTGATTTTGACAAGTTTAGTATGTAGTAGATTCCCAAAATTATCAAAATCAACTATTATGCGATCAGTGATCGACCATTCTGACACTATTGTAATAGCAGACATAGGCCCCAGGACATTAGTCGTACAATCGTCGTAACCGCTACGCCTCGTAGCGAGTGCTACATGTCGTAGCATTATGTTTTGAATCATAGGATGACGCGCAAAATCGACGCAGACATGAAGCGTCTCATAGCGCGTGTTTGCTCGAGGATGCTGGTAATAGTTAATACTGATGTAATCCTTTATTCAGTAACATAAAAAACCGGTGGTAACTGGTCCTAAACAGATAATTCTAAAACTCTTAAAAATGCAAGTTTTATCTCCTCAATACTTCTTAATTTTTAATTCCAGTTTGAACACAAACAATAAAGATATCCAATTATCGCAGCCATTTAGGTGGAACAATTGAGCAGCTCATTAAGTATGTGAGAGACGTTAAAGTAACCGCCATGGTGCGTTATGTTCCCTCAACACGAGAGCAATGGACACTCTAATGATCCCCGTTTTGTTCCCTTAATGTTTAAACAATAGTGTTCTTCATTCTCGGGTGCTGCGAGAGAGTTTTATTGTTCCTAGCTTTTATTGCTACCGCCTTTATTATTGTAACTCGTGTACATTGTTTAGTGATCCCGAAGAAGAGTAAGAATCTATTATAAAAGGTAAATAGACGACTGAAGTCTAAAAATTTAAATATTTATGCTTTTCCTTGCCTCAAAAATAAAGCAGGTTCTTCAGAAACTACAAGAGGCCTGCTAATATGTGGCAACTGTTTCGGGTAGCACGTTACGCGTCATTGGATGATCCTCCGTAAAGTAGGAAGCGGTGTACGCCGGGCAAAGCGTGCCGACGAGCTAATTAACCGGAGCAAGCTTGAGCAAGAAAAGCTGCCTTTAAACTCCTTCTACAACTCTTAAGGCCCCTTAATTCGCTTACACAGTGTAGTGAATTAGCAGCTCTAACACTACTTGTGCATACCTTCTATCTGGTGAATTCGAGAAATGCTGCGCAGTGTAGTGCACAAATAGATTCTGTAGTTGCACACTACTGCACTTTATAAACTCGTGACCCGCATTTGATATCTCTGCTTGCAATCTTTAATTGTTTACGTATTTTTATTGCGTTGTGTTGGGAACTTCATCCAGTCTAAAATTGAAATTGAAACATAGGGTAACAATGTTTCTCTCGTCTTGTTTTCCTCTAGTTACAGATACATGGATATGTTTTGGACATGGACATGTTTTATGGATGTCCGAACAGAGTTAATTTTAAGAGTCCACTGCATTAAGCCAATCACTGTGCAATTTGTATCTCATACAACGACTTCACACTGTGCAATAATTATTGTTAGGAAACGCCTGTTTTGGTGTGAAAAAGCACGGTTTACGATAGCGCTGGATGTAACGCACCCAAATTTGAATGCGTTTGAAATTTGAACGCATTTGAATGCGTTTTTGGGGTCGTGGAAGTATTTAAAGTCAACATTTTAACTTGTATTTAATAAAAATGTGAGATTTATCATTTATCTCTCTCCATTTTTTAATGTGAAATTATTTAAAGTGTCAGACTTTCATTGACTAAAACCGATTCATGTTCCTTTTTTTTGCCCTTCATGTTCCATCGCCGCGGCAGTTTTTTCGAACAACCCGCAAACCCCCGCAAACTTTGACCTTCAATATCTCCGTAACTACAAGGTTTCCAGGCCTAGAACCAAATAATGACCGTAATGACGTTAAAAACTGTGTTGTGATTTTCGGATTAGCTTAAAGGTTTACTCCTTTAATGTTTTATTAAAGGGTGTTTACCTCCTTAGGTTTACCTCATCTAGTGTTTTATAATAGGGTGTAAACCTTTAAGCAGTTTTAATTAATACGTCTAGCAGTAAGTCAGGTTGTACCCAGAATCCTGTTTTAGTGACATAATACATGGCATATCCGATTTCAAGATAAATCAATACCATTGAATTACGTGTTTGTGATTTAGTTGAATATAGTAAACAGATATTAGAATAACAAACATCCACAGATCCATCCTCACAAACATTCGAATTTATAATATTACTAGCTTTTGCCCGCGGCTTCGGTCGCGTTAAATTTGGGGTAACACAGTTCCCCTTTCCTGGTTTACAGGTACCTGCTACCTGTAGTTTTTGCCCTTGTGCCTTATTATTGTAATAGCAATGCTAAGTTTTCCCTTTTCTTCCCTCATATCTCAATGCTAAGTTTTCCCTTTTCTTCCCTCTTTTTCCCTCATATCTCAATCTTTTTATAGCCTATGGGCGTCTCCAGGGCCCAACTATCTCTGTACCAAAATTTAACAAAATCGGTTTAGCCACTTTAACTTTCGCTTTTATAATATCAGTAAGGATGAATGACGACACGGAACAAAAATAAACGAATTGGATAATAATTAAGAAAACAAACACAAAACAAAAATGCAAATATAACTTTTCAACAATACCAGAAAGAAAACAGTCATCATTCGTGCGTGCGTGCGTTATTGTGGTTCAGCTTATTAGTTAAAGTCTGCTAAAGAAATAGTAGGCAAGAAGGTGCGGGAGAGGGTCAGCCAGCGACCACGTCAAGCGAAGCGACTGAAGAGCGCGAATCTATCGCGTGGATTTAATTTTGAGAATTATTAAACTTATGATAACTTTCAAATGGTACGTCAGATTTAAATGATTCAAAAAGTAATTTACAGATACTTATATAGCCTTGAACACGAAGTAATTTATTTTGATAAGCATTAATACCGTAATTATGTAAATAGCTTTCCAATAAACGCTTCATGAATTTTTAACAGTAGTAAAATGGATATAGTATGTTATCCTTAAGAGATAGTCTGAGATAGACATATGTCACCGCTGACTTTTCTGTAGACCTATAAGATACACAATACATTATTTTGTTATAACTCAAAGGGTTTAAGCAGCGTTTTCGTTGAGAGCTCCCATATCCCATTCATCCCAGAGCATATTTTTTGCCGACATCTTCAACAAATATTGTTAATGTACACAGAAATAAATACAAAGACTTATCAAATTATATACTAAAACCTTCCTCAAGAATCACGCTATCGAGTGAAGAAAATCTCTTGAAAATCGGTGCAGTAGTATTTGAGTTTATCGCGAACATCCAGACAGACAGACGCGGCGGGGGACTTTGTTTTATAATATGTATAGAAATAGATAAGTAGGATAGAATCAGGCGTTCCTTTGTAAAAATTCATGATGTTGTGCAAAATATTTAGGTACCTTAAAACCGCAAATTAATATTTATTAATGTTTTATAGCGACCCGCTCCTACCTCGCACGGGTGCAATGTAGATACTAATATCACACATATGTATGTATCACAATCACTTTATCTATTGATGAAAACTGCATTATAATCCGTTCAGCAGTTTGAAAGTCCTATGCGAACATATAGCGGAGGCGACTTAATTATATACTATGTAAAGACTAGTTTTTGTGGAATTCAAACTCAATACTAAAAAGATAAATTAGCAAGTAACTATGTAAGTTAAAAGGTCGTTATTTAAAAGCCTCTTTAGTTTTCATACTAAATCCGTACCCGACCGGAAAATAAAAACAACAAAAACTTTTCGTGTGGAATACCTGAAAGCTTGTTAAACAATATTTTTTTCAGTAGTTTTACAAACATTCTGCTCAAACATGGTCTTTTCATGAAAATTAAATAAGGACATACTTTTTTGTTTATTTAACTAATTGATTCAGGGATAAAACGAAATAACCTCAAATTGTACGTTTAAGTTTTCTTTATGTTCGTACGATTTAGAAAATAGGAATGCACATCACTAAACTAAACTCTAAAGAAATTAACTCAATTTCCTATACACATTTGAAAACAAAACCTATTACAGGAGCAGACAGTAAGTTTTAGCAGATTAATTTCCAGCAGGTGTACTATGAACAATTTATTACCTTACGCCAAGTGCCAACCGTTACAAAATGTACAGCGAAGAAACTTTACGGAGCAAATAAATTATATATCTATGTACAGTCGTGTACATATTTACTAGTTGGGGGTACACTACTGTGAAATGCCATCTGGCTATGAAATGACTTTGTCTGCTATTTCTAGAACTTCGAATGCAGCGAAACTGCTAATTCTGTTAAACCTTGTATGTTATGTTTGTGCTGTGTGATTCAGATATCATCTGCAGGGTATTTGGCACCGGGAGTTGCGGGTTGTTCGAAAGAGAGACCGCGGCCCTGGAACATAAAGGGCAATAGAAGGAAAATGGGTGGGTTTTAGTCAGGACAAGCCACTCCCCCCGCTCCGTCCAGAGCTGGGGAAGTTATGTGATGATTTCCCATCCGCAAAAAAGCGTATTAGGCAATAGTATACATCGCGTATCATCTTATAACGCTAGCCCACTTTATCTACCCAATGACTACGAAAAAAATATTTTGTTCTTTTTCGTAAGTTTTTTTTTCTGATCATTTCAATAGTTTAAATATTATTCACTATTACAACGCATCACGTAGTTTGAAACACCCTATTGCGAGCGCAGTCCGAGTCTTGCATTCCAAGGACGACGTGGAATGTAGCAGCGACATCTAAACTCAAAAACTAGGTACGTCATGCGTCATGAATAATATTATTATTTTTAATCAATATTTTTTTTAATCGTGTAGCTCACATCAAAATAATCAGTTAATTTATTTAAATTTGGTTTCCTGACAGAAATGATTATAGTCTGTAATTGATGTCAGTTTACCTTATTGCAAGCGCAACTTTTAAGTGGCTCATAAATATGGCGCTACTACTGTTAGGTTCAACATGGATTGTATTTAACCACTCTGCACGACAGGATTTTGACATATGACACATCAGCTGAATCGGTGGGGTGACGCGAATTGTCATGAAATTCAAGATTTTTCATCAATTTACAGCATTCAATTTTGTTATTAAAAATAAATCACAGCGGCTGTTTCATACGATAAGTTTGAGGTTTATATTTCCAAAAACCTCATAAGGTCGATAAAACGGCGTCAATCTATTGCAAAATGTGTGTAAAATGCATATTACTACACCCTTCCAAAAATTAGGTACTTTAAAAACGCTGGAAATAATGTACATACACAAGATAACCATTTGATAATAACATCGGAAATCTAAAATAAAAACAGTGACATTCCATCTGCATTCTTATTTTTGCCATTTTACTTATAAATTAATAAAAAAACACGATACAAATCTCGACAAAAAATACTACAAAATGTGTTGCAATATGACATTTCTTAGTGCTGACCGTAAAATTAAGTTTCATCATTACGATTAAAAAGTTGCATTCAACCTAATCGATAATCGTAATAGAGTAAACTTACAAAAGTTTTGGGACCATTGAGGAATTTACCTATCACAGAACAATATACTCCTAGCGGAGTTACCTATGGAGGTGGCATAATATTCTACTATAGATATTATAGTTGTATCTATGATACCTATTATAAAAGAAAGACATTTTGTCACGTGCTTTTTTATTATGCTATAATTATTTTGTTATGCGCCCAGATTTCAGGTACATTTGCTGTCAAACGGTTTCGCGGTAAAAGATTTTGGCTGTCTTGAATGACGATAAATGAAAATGGCGGCCAATTTTGTAGGTCATGCTAATTCTGTAGGTAGCCAGTCAGGCAGCCCAGCCCAGCAGACACAACCATACCGTACCGCACCTAGAAAGCCATGCCTCCGCAGTAGAGCCTTGTTTTAGACATACAGGGACTCCGTACACAAGTACACATCGGGGCTCTAAAATATTGACACTTAAAAGTATTGGTTGGATAAACAAAATAGAAAGGTATAAGGAGACCTTCAGCCTATTAAAAATAGACCGGCCAAATGCGAGTCGGACTCACGTACCAAGGGTTCCGTACAAACTGACGACATTAACGGTCATATCTTTTCTCTACGTAGACTTGGAGGGTTGTTTTTTTCACAGCTTCAAGGGACCACAGATTTGATATTTGGGTTCTTTTATTTATTATGAGGTACGGAACCCTAAAAAGTATTTTTTGGAATTTAAGGACTTCTTTAGGAATTTAAAGGAGGCCTTCTCATAAACTTCTCAGGAACTTCTTTAAGAATTTAAAGGAGGCCTCCTTTAAATTCCGCCATTTATATCGGTCTTGCGCCACTTGGATGGGAAATCATCAAATATCCGCTCCTGTTAAACTTTTAACAAAAAGTCGTTGTCGTCTCGCGGCGCCCGACCCCTGTAGCGTCTCCCGCGGTGGCTGGCTTGGTTTGAGGTTCTCTCCTTCAAACATCACCATCTCCTCCGGGACAGAGCGGTGCTCCGCTCAAAAGAGCAGACTGCCTGTGTGCTCCAACGTGTCCTCCGGGCGATAGTCACATTGGTGAAACCTGGGTGTTTCCTCCCGCCCGATGATGTGCAGGAACGTCCCGAAACTTTCGTACCCGGTGAGGATCTGCGTCAGGTGGTAGGTGAGGATGCCGTGGCGCCTCACTCCCCCCCGCTCTGGGCGGAGCGGGGGGGAGTGTCAGACCCGCAACCCCGGTAGGCTCCTGCCGGGATTGCGGGTTGTTCGAAAGAGATACCGCGGCCCCGAGTAAAAGAAGGAACATCGATCGGTGGACATTAGTCAGTAAAAGTCTGACACTCCCCCACGCTTCGCCTAGAGCGGGGGAAGTTATTTGATGATTTCCCACCCCAAAAAAAAACCCCGGTACACGACATCAAGAAAACTCCAGGTACAAAATGTGTGGTCTCCCTCTAGGCCATTTTTACCCAAGGCTTCCACTCCAAGAACACTTTGGCCTACGAGCCATGTTTTAGGAAAGAATGAAAACGCTTTCCAAATAACTAATCCAACCATATTACAAACAATTTTGTCAAACAAATATAATTTATCTTAGCTGATTTTTTTTACTGTGCCTACCAAGATCATAATAAGGGCGTTCTATATTCAACCTTATTTATTTCTATTTGCAATTCACATTGAAATAGTAGGTACAAAATCAAATTATTAATAAAATAGCAAATAAACATTTTAATATAAATTCGAACAGCGAGCGCATTCCTTATTTGATTTTTTATCTAAAAATAAAATTGGCGCGAATTTAGCCATAGATCAGATTCTACTGTTTGTTGTTGAGTCGGTTTTAGTGGCGTAAAAAATATTATTATCAATATTTATAGTATTTTACACGTATTACAAAATTATTCTTATTTTCATCTATCAATTTCTGATATTCCTTAATTTAATTATTCGAGTTGATTGATTTACAAGAAAATAATCGATTGAAATAATCGCATTTACACATCACAAAATAAAAAAAAAGAAAATGGACGTCATTTTCGAAAGTGAATTTAGTAGTGGTTATGAATATTACGTGTTAATGGTCCTATTATTGCAAATTACGATAAGATCTGGGCATGTTCATGTTATTTATAATATTTGCAATGATATTTGTCTCATTTGTTATAGAATCTATTCGCGTCCGTGTGATATAATGTGGAATGAAAAATGTAAACAAGCACGATTGGCGCGAAACTTCGACTTTAGATTTCAAAATGTATAATTACCACTGCTAATTTAAGTTCAATTACGAATGATTTCTGCACGTAATAAAAGGACACGTTAATCAGGCCCAACAATGTGCAGCATAAATGTCCGAAAACCATTTTTTTATGATTTTTAGCGTCGACCTACACTGCCATCAAAATGGCTATGATCGTAATTTACGCATTTGGATTTTATAAGACTTAATTAAGAAACTTGCTCAATAATTAAAGAACTTCTAATGACGTTTACATATGAGAATTTTATTCTACTATCTTAATGAATGCACACCCATATTATTTTTTACCCAGAAAATAAAATATTTACAAAAATAATGAGGAGGTCGTATGACTTAAATGTTCGACCCCTTTCGGGGCTAGTACCGAGCCAGCGGAGGTTTGAATGTCGAGCCCCCGAAGGGGTCCGTACCGAACTATACGGTTAACACACGTGCTTTTTTCTTATTTAGCACAACAAGGGCTTTAATTTTTTTGTGTATTATCATGCAAAACAATAAACAACTGCTCAAATCCCTAAAGCCGGCAGATGTTTTTTTTTAGAGCAAGGAGGTGCTAATCTTTAAGGTCTTCATATTTATTTTAATAAACAAAAAAAGTTTATCAATAGAATATCACAAATAAACATGATCATTCCAAGCTGGCAGTTGTCGTTAATTTTTTTTTATCATATTTTTGTAACTATAATTTGAAATCATTTTGTAATTTTATTTAATAACAATTTATGTATCTCATTTCCGTTCCCGAATTTTCATTTTAAATATTTTTTCGTTTCACGTGGAATCGATTCCTACGTATATACCATAAGCACGAATAGTGCAAAGCCAAAAAAAAAACATGATATTTATATTTTTTTTTTAATTTATGTGACTTCTAAATTCAAAAATTCTTTGAATTTCTTATTTTTAATATTGGGCTGTTTAGCGATGTCATGGGCGCGGAAAAAAATCAAATTAAATCATAGTTTCATATTGATTTATTTTATGACAAAATTACTTTTTGTTCTGTTATTTCATTTCTCCGAAGTTTATTGAAAAACGTCGTTTAATTCACGTGAGAATTTGTCACTGCTGTTCTAGGCTCGTCAATCGAAACTAAATCCTCCTCGTCTGCAATGACAAAGTTCTTCACTTAATCAAAATGTACTTTTTAATTCCCAATGATATTTTAATGTATTTTGTTTATTCTTATTAAAATTATAAAATGTAATAAAGAAAAAAGTAATCTTCGCTATTATATAATTATGCTAGATGTAAAACTTTTACAGGAACACTGTGAAAATAGGCCACAGTACCTAACTAGGAAAAATTTAATTTGCAAAGAATGGTCATTCAAAAAAAAAAGTATGCGAAATGTTTTCCTACTCTATGAATATTTTCTGAAGTAAGAATATTGAAGAGGCTTAGATACCAGGATTTCTTTATTTTTACCTGGCATGACGCCTGTAGTACTCGAGGGATTAGGCAGAATTGTACCTATAGTAATGACATTTCATGAATTTTGTCTGTGCGAGCACAAATCAAGAGACCAGACTACCACAGAGAAATAACTGAAAGCCCACTAACACTTTGTCTGTCCTGGTAAACGAGCGCAAAGCCACAGTTCTTTATCTTCTTCATAAATAAGGTTAAAAGTTCAGAAGCACGATAACATAATCATAAAAATCGACTTAGGTACGAAAGATTACACGACAGATAAACACATTGTTTCGTATGAGAAAATTGCCAAACATTAAACACGTAAAAGCACACTAAGCCATAGTCCCCTAAAACACTAAAAAACTTAGTTTGTCCTCGGTCAGAGCACTAGTACAAAGTAAAGTAATCCTACATTTTATGACGTAAAGCTGCCAAATACACGCCCGCGCCGACCGAAATATACCAAACAAGGTTGTGGCTAACTAGCCGCTGCAAGACGAAGTTTTAAATGTTTGAATTTAAACTGTTTTATGATACCGTATGATGTGCTGCATACAGAATTACAGATGTAGCTATCTAGGGAATATTGTGAGTTGAGACTTTGTAAATGAGTGTGCTGTATAAACCAACCAAACTGCATAAAAAACAGCTTAATAACAAATTCATGTTTTGTATTTAATACGTTAAAAAAACATTTATTATCCATCTTACGACTATCATTACATGTTTTTGATGAATTTTGGTACAGAAATAGTTGGGTCCCTGGAGACGGACATAGGCTAAAAAAAGTGAGAAAGCGGGAGAAACAGGGAAGAAAAGAGGACAGAAAGTTTTTTTTTTTTAGTAAATAAATTAACTATCGACGTCGGCTGATTTAATTTTCTATACATCGATGTTATGAATCGACGTTGGTCTGCTAGATATGGCAATGCCCTTGTTAATTGCATACTTTCGGTACATTGTAAGCAGAGGCAAGTACCACACTTCCGGGGTTACGGGTAGTTCGAAAGAGATACCGCGGCCCCGGAACTTAAAGGGCAATAGAAGGAACATGGGTAGGTTTTAGTCAGTACAAGTCTGACACTCCCCCCCGCTCCGCTTAGTGCGGGGGAAGTTATTTGATGATTTCCCATCCGCAACAAAAAAAGGTAACACACTTAAAGTTTTCTCATAAATGTATAATATTAATAAATAAGAAATATTTATTAATGTCAACACATGCCACATATATTACAGATGGTCGCAACAATTCTCAACACATTACGAGACTCACGGTTGCACCAAATGTACCCAGTTCAGCATATGTCGGAAACGGGCGCCCGGCTAATGTTAACTAGGATAGGTACGTTACGGTACGGTTTAGTTTGTCCAAAATTTTGGTTAAAAGCACCGAAGCTCATTGACAGTCATGGGAAATTTAGATTTTCATTACTTTCATGTTGAACCCTAAAAGAGCTGTCATCCTTACTAATATTATAAAAGCGAAAATGAGTTTGTTTGTTTGATACGTCTTCACGCCTTAATGGCTAAACCGATTTTGATGAATTTTGGTACAGAGATAGTTGGGATCCTAAAGACAGACATAGGCATTTTTTTAAAGTGGGAAATTAGTGAGAAAGAGGGAAGAAAAGGGAAAACTTACCTTTGCTATAACATTCAATAAGGCTCTAGGGCAAACACTACAGGTAGCAGGTACCTGCAAATCAGGAAAGGGGAACTGTGTTACCCCGAATTTAAAGCGAGCAAAGACGCGGGCCAAAGCTAGTCTGAACATAATCGCTTACCATGATTATCAACTTATACACAAGCTGACGCCTTTTCCCATGGGAGAAACCACAGAACGTCACCTGTTACGATCGTTACTTAATCCTTTTGCCTCGTCCATATTCATACATCTAGTTCGAGTCATACACGAACTCCTGGACACCGTAGACGCAGGTCTGTGGACGGTAAGCAATGGGTAGCTCACCGTCCGTCCGTCTAGTGACGATAGGCTGTATCGACGACGCGTACGAACGCGTCGTCGATACAGCCACGCGCGCTTTAATGAAAAACCGGCAAAGCAGAGTAGCCTGCTAGGGCCACTACCTGCCGGGGTTGTGGGTTGTTCGAAAGAGATGTTGCTGCCCCGGAACATAAACTGTAAAAGAAGGAACATGAGTGGGTTTTAGTCGGTAACAGTCTGACACTTGAAGGAAAATATTCAATTCTTTCACATGCGAGAAAAAACTCATACACGCACGCCATTTATGAGAAGCAGGCACGTGAATTTTCTGAAGAACCTCACCAATAAGGTCACGATATATCCTCCTAAGACGTCCCCAAATTATCAAATTGATTAATAATCTTATTGGGAGTGAATACAAAAAAGGAAGACTGGTTTTCTTGATAGTATGATCCCAAAACTGTCAAGGAGGTTAGTTAACATCGATCAACATTAAACCTTTGCGCGACAAAGTGTGCAGACGGGTGCAAAGTTTACATACATTGTTACCCTACATTTTTGTAAACAATCGTGCAACGGGTTAATTACCTGAATGGAATTATCACACCTGTTTATTTGTTTATCACAAGATTTCGATTCACCGCGAGACTTTCTCAAAATGGCTACCATCTCATTAGACGACAGGGCTGGTATGAATGGTGGATCAAAGGGATGCTCACGTGAAGTCGCCACTTTTGGCTTGAGTGGTCGTTACCCACCCGAGCGCACTTTTATGCTTTGACTCCCTTTTTAAC
The DNA here is from genome assembly GCA_905475445.1 of Ochropleura plecta. Lineage (NCBI taxonomy): Eukaryota > Metazoa > Arthropoda > Insecta > Lepidoptera > Noctuidae > Ochropleura > Ochropleura plecta. The sequence continues at coordinate 8,539,892 of FR997731.1, read as the reverse complement.
ATTCTTGATTCTGAAAAACGCAAAATTGATTACGTAGAGTTGAGATCCATTAAAACTCATTTAGATGTTTAAACAAGGTACTGGATTACTCATTTTGAAGAGTTAATGACTTGAAGAATAGAACACAAATTGGTTACTTGACCTACACATGTTTAAAACTGTAGTTGCCTTGTCGCTCGAGGGTTCGATTTCCAAAATGTTTTGGGATTCCATAGAGAATTTCTCAGTTGCAGCTCGAAGAAGTCGGCCTTATGGTACTAGGTTATCCCCTACTACAGGAGACTTAAAAATAACGGGCGAAATGTGAGTGTTCCATCGGTATAACTGTGTCTAGCCCATCGGGGATTGCAAGCGAGATGTTTAGTTACATTTCTAAAAATAAAGGTCTAAGCTATTGCGAGGTTCGATAACACGTGGAAAACCTCAAGATTATTTGCTAATTAACCACCTGCAGTGCTCCCGTGTAAGTTGGGCATCATATCCGAGCTTACGTGGAAACTTAGCTATCATCTAACGAGTTCGGAAGCATGTTTGAGTGTAGTTGCGTCGCGATGAGTGTTACATTCACTCTCATTACCAAGGGGTAATGAGTGTTGTAGGCAGTGCTTCTTTGATTTCTACGACTTTTTATTAGTTTTATAGGTACTGTCCACGAGTCAATTGATGTCTAGATAAGGAGATCGAGTACCTGAGCGGAGTAAACGTAATGTTACCTAGATTTATAGGTCGAAGATGCAATTATCCAATAGCATTTTAGTTAAATTGTTTGCAGCAACCACAATTATTATAGTATCACTAGCTGTGCCCAGCGGTTTCACCCGCTGAGGTTTAGGGGTATGAAAAATAGATGTTAGCCGATTCTCAGACCTACCCAATATGTACCCAAAATTTCATAAGAATCGGTCGAGCCGTTTTGGAGGAGTACGGTAACTAACATTGTGACACGGACATCCTTACTAATATTATAAAAGCGAAAGTGAGTTTGTTTGTTTGTTTGTTTGTTACCTCTTCACGCTTTAATGGCTACACCGATTTTGATGAATTTTGGTACAGAGATAGTTGGGAACCAGGAGACGGACATAGGCTAACTTTTATTTTAAAAAAGTGGGATGTGAGGGAGAAAGAGGGAAGAAAAGGGAAAACTTAGCGTTGCTATTACAAATCAATAAGGCGCAAGAGGAACTGTGTTACCCCGAATTTAACGCGAGCGAAGCCGCGGGCAAAAGCTAGTTTTATATATGAAGGAGATTCGTTGCTGGATGGTCGAGACATCATGGCGGAGGACACGAAATGATACTCGCAAAACTTTTGTTTACACTTGTATTGTCCTTTCACAAAATCAATAAAACAAAATAACTAAAGATGCTAATGATCGATACATATTTAAATCAGGAACGCGGGAACTTTAGCGCAGAGTAATGGCTAACCGTGTTGCTCGCTGCCCGGTCCAAAAAGAAGTGACCTCCTGTCAAGCTATCTGCTCCACATCAACATTCCAAGATGGCAACCGAACGAAACCGTCATTCGGTCATTCAATTTAGTCCAGTACTGTCATTACTCTGCACCAACCATCCCCAAGTTAATACTTGACGTTCCTACACGAACAACGAATTAGTTCACAAAAACAAAGTTAGATGGCGTTAGTTTAAATTATGCGTCGGCGCCTCGACATTTATTAGATAATCCATAGTAATAACAGAGTTCATAAAATTGTGTAAAATATATATAAAGATATAATCCTACGTAAAACGAGTATTTTTAATTAACATTTCGACGTATTTTCGTGATGTTAACACCACACCCTCGTGATGATATGTGCTTTATTGTACACCAACATGGTTGTTTACGACTTTTTTATTGTTTACTAGCTTTTGCCCGCGGCTTCGCTCGCGGTAAATTCGGGGTAACACAGTTCTCCTTTCCTGATTTGCAGGTACCTGCTACCTGTAGTTTTTGCCCTTGCGCCTTATTTATTGGAATAGCAATGCTATCTTTTCCCTTTTCTTCCCTCATTTCTCACTTTTTTTTAAAAAGTTATCTATGTTCGTCTCCAGGGTCCCAACTATCTCTGTAGCAAAATTCATCAAAATCGGTTTAGCCATAAAGGCGTGAAGACGTAACAAACAAACCAACTCACTTTAGATTTTTTAATAAGTATTAGTAAGGATGTCAACCCGACCAACTCTACCAGAGCAAATATTGATTTCGTAAGTCATTAATAATCTGTTCAAAGCAAATGAAACGCTTTGGATCTGCCAAAGCATTTCGGTGTTACCACAAACAGTTTATTAAAAGGAACATTGCCAAAAATACTACATTTAATTTAATTTAAAATCCTACGTCTAATTGAGAAACTCCTTATTGCGCACGTGATAAGGAAAAGGTTAGTCAGTTGTAAAGATAAGAAAATTAAATTTTGAAAAAGTGCCTCTAAGCATTTTTTTACAAAAACCATGTTTTGGAAATGAAAATGTAAAATGTTATTATCTGACCTTCTAATCTTGTTTGTTTGAAATGGGATTATTATAACCTTAAAGGTTTTGTGTTTACAGACACGGAATATGAATTGCGTATTTTTGCGTACAGTTAATACTGTTATGACGCCTTCAAATTGCAATTATAGTCGGAGAGTGAATATCGACAATGAGCCGAGCCGGAATAAATGCCACAGACAGGCTGTTTTCTTGGGATGGTCGTTGGTAACTTTTAGGATGTCTGATCGTGCAGCCGAGGGACTCATAAAATGAGATTGGCTCAATCGACGACGGTTTATTGACTTATTAAATCGATCTTTGGCTCGAATACTTGCTGAGAATCGTGTGCAGGGATTTCAATTTTGTGTATAAGTATCCACCAGCTACAATATTTTACGTGTTTCTGTATTTATCTGTGTTCTTATTTGAAATATTGTCGGTATTTCAGCTTTGCATATCCAATAAATAGTTCTCCGTAAACCAAAGTTCCAATAACATCGAAATATTGGTAGGAGGTGTATTTATTTCAGTATGCACACATCCTGTTCATAATAAAGTTAGTGGTTTTTCGGTACGGGATCGGCATTAGTCTCCTAAAAGCAACATCAACTTTTTAACGGCAAAGCTTAAAATTGCTTCCAGAATTTTAACCGGGCTCTCGGCCGTGATCCGGCAATTTTTCTGTTATATCCGGACGGTAGCCGTCCAGCCAGTCCAGCGGCCCGTGGTATGCTAGCACATTATTAATTACGATCTGCCCAAACGTTTAATATTTTACCGGAGTGCAGGATCACCCTCAACCGCCCAGCTTTAAGCTCCACTTAATTCCCCATATTTCGGCATTTCCAACGTTTATACGTTACGGAAACAACTTTTTATTTTTTGTATGATTACAGTACGTTTAGCGCGGTAGTGGCATATATTAACATAGGTTTAAGCTGACATGGATGATGTATTCTGAATTTTGGGTTAATTAGTCATTTGCATTAGTTAGCTAACGCATGAGATAAGAATTGAATTTACTTTCTTTGACTTATACTCAAGTGTTGATCATGGTCGTGTATCTATTTAGAAATAAGTCGTATTTAAATTTCCGGTGCAGAAGGCCAAGGCTAACAGATTTTCTCTTTACAAAAACACAGATTTTCCTCTTTCCAATTTCGCTTATAGGATTATACAAACTCGCTGATTCCCAGCAGCGTTAATCTTTATAGTTCCGAGTGCTGCATGAGAAAGAAATATACTAATACGCAAAAGAATAGTTTACATAGCATCGATCTAACTGGAGCGCTCTCGAATGCAATATCCGCTTTTAAACGAGTTTTTGGTTCAAAAAACTATTCGGTCTAGTTCAGGTAAACGTTAGAAACGAAATACGATACGATTCGTTTAACTGCTATTATTCGGAAAACTGAAATATGTAAACGTGTTAGTTTATTCAGGTTTAGTTTAACATAACTTTAGGTATACCTACTATACAAAGTGGAAACTGTTTTAAATAGTTCTTAGTTATTGTTTTCATTAATATTTATGGCTACGGCATATTCTTAAATCACCCATGTTTGTTTGCCTCCCTAATACAGCGAAGGTCGTAACGTTATTTTTGAGCGATTAGAATGTGTCAGACGAGTGTGACATTTTATGTTTACTGCTTATCCCATAAGGGAGTGTGCGTGAAGTTATAAATGAACCAGAAGGCGTCCACGTTTTCAGTTTATTTGACCCTCGTCACTGCGGCAGTCAACATTTTAATGTTTGAATCTAAACGAACTCATGTTTTACTTATCGCACCTTCCGGGGCTTAATATTTGAAGAACGGCTTTTTCTGCCACACTTTTGACTTTCTGGAGTTTAATTTGTCTCAAGAGATTACAGGAAGGCTGAGATAATTCATTTGTTTATTTTTGACAGTCATTGCAGATTGTCAAAGCCCGAACACTGATAATTGTTATTACCAATTGATATTAATACCCAACACTAACTGGGTAGTGGAGGTCAGATAGGCAGTCGCCCCATGTAAAGTCCTGGGGCCTTAGTCTGCTATTACAATGGTGTCAGAATGGTCGATCACTGATCGCATAATGGTTGATTTTGACAAGTTTAGTATGTAGCAGATGTCAAAATCAACCATTATGCGATCAGTGATCGACCATTCTGACACTATTGTACTAGCAGACTAAGGCCCCTGGTATTCAGCTGCATACTTGGGAAAAAAGATGATGGAGACCTGAAATAAAGATATTTTTAAACGAGTATTTTTAATGGTTGAAAAGAAATAATAAACTTTAACATTTAGTTTCAGTCTTTTCACAAAATAAATAAAATTGTAACTCTCTGTTTTTCTTTTCTCCATTTCAAAGATATTCAACTGTGTTTAAAAAGTATATTTCTGCATTTTTATTTGCTCCGCCTGTAAATTTAAATTAGTTGTGAAAGCTACTTTTTATTCAATCAAAGTGGCTCTTTGGAGGACTATGCAGTTTTTGTCGTCTATCGTAACACTGAGGAAATGCGACAAACGCCGGACAGAAATGCCCTGAAACATGGTGTGTTTGGATAATATAAAATCTTTTAACTAGTTGCGCCGCGCGGTTTCACCAGCGTATAAAAAGTCACCAACCCATAGGTGACTTTTAAGCTACGATCGAATCCAGATTATAAGCTATGTACGAAATTTCATCCAAATCTGTTCAGACGTTTGAGAGTGAAGGAGAAACAAACATACACACACACACACCCACACAAACATACAAACTTTCGCCTTTATAATGTAACTAGCTTTTGCCCGCGGCTTCGCTCGCGTTAAATTCGGAGTAATTATACAATTACAAAGATATGGCCCATTAAAGTTTACGTGTGACGTCACTTGTTGCGAAAAAATGCATCAACGCGTGACCTTTCATGTAACTTTAATGGGTCTTTCTTGTCTTTTTATCTTTGTCATTTTTGGTCTAATTTACAAAAAAAAGTGTCTCTTATATTTTAATAATCTAAAAGACGGACTAATAAAAACAATAGGAAACTCGCCTATTCACTAAGTTATGATAAAAGGTAAAATATCACGACGAATTCTCTGATATATTCGATCAGTTCAAAGTTTTAACAGGTGGCGATCTTTTCGCACTGAATAATTGAGACACGACCGAAGATATACACGATCCTTCGACCTTCTAATACGACGCTAAACCACTGTAAATATATTTATTACTTTGAAACTTCTATCTAAATCTGATAGTTGTAATTGACAGTTGAATGTGGTGCTAGTGTATTTCATTTAATAGATAACTACGACTTGGTATTAACTTTGAGAGTTTCGGTAGGTCAATAACAACAATAATCGGCGCGGGTCAAAACACATACAGTGCGTTCATTTTGTTTTAGTTTCTTTACTTTAAAAATAAACGTGCTACTTTAATTAACAAGTTATATCTGCAGTTCTAATGAACTTCCTGCTCGAGGTTTATTTTAGATCTACTCTTTTAAAACACTGCGATGGACTACACTCCTTTAAAGACCAATGCACTGTGCTACTGGTATTGAATTTTTAACCGACTGAACTAATTGAAATGAGCAGCGATATTTCAGGATTTGTACGCGGGGCTACATCCAAAAGCCAACTCTATTTTTTATGTGACCCTACTCGAATAAATCTCTAAGAAAACAGCTTATATAGAATATATTTTCCTTCGTGCCCGGGGCTTAAGGTTTTAACAAAACCAAGTTAGAATGATTTGTCCCCACTACTTGAGAAGTGAGGTCGGATGAACATGGCGTTATTTAATAAACAAAGGAAATGACGTCATCGCCAGACTAGATAACGTTAATTGCTAATGAACTTTTACAAGAAGATACTTAAGTATCGGAAGGGTACTGTTTACAGCCTCATTGGTGTTTCTCTTGACGTGTGATCGTAAATTTTTTACGTCGCGATTGAATGGTCCGCCCTTAACTAAAACAGGGAATAAACTTTCATGATTCCAGTTTATGGTACCATTCGTGTTCATTTTATAAATGATGTGCTTTAGTATTGCCCTTTATCTCTTGTCTTTTATTTAGCTCATTTTTTTCTGAATTCTTTCATTCTTATAACGATTTATATTTGCTTTTAATGAGTCTTTGACACAATTGTGTTTTATATTGTATCTTTTCGATCGATTTTCTGTTAAGATTTCCGTAATGTCTGTCATTTTGTAGAGGAGTGGGTCGTTCAACGTAACATTTTACCAGATGTTTGGCAGAAAAAGGTAGATATCACGTCTTCAGTTTATTGCACGTTCGTTACGTTGCTCATTCTTCGTGACCCGGTGTTTCGATATATACGTGTCCGAAAGATACTAGAGGGTAGACAGTCACTCGGTCAAATAGGACTCTACTTATTGGAGAAGCAAAATGAAATACGTATCTAGCCCACAACGTAATGGAGAAGACGAGAATGATTCATGTAGATATGCTTAAAGTGTGTTTAATAAATAAAACCTTCTTTTCAATTAACAGTACTGTAGGATGTAATGTTCGTTAAATTGTCTGATTCTATTTTAGTGTAAAAAACAGGGGATAAGATTATTTACGTTTATTAAAAATGACACAAATATTAGGTCCTTACATATGAAATTGGCGTTTTGTATGGAAGGAACAAAAAGTCGAATATTTTTTAATATAATATATTTAATTAATCAAAGTATGAACCATTGTTTTCAATGCACTTTTGCCATCTTATAGGTAGTTCATTGATCCCTTTACTAAAAAAACCAGTCGGACGGGAATCAATAAAATCTTTGAAGGCGATTTGGACTGCCCCATCGGAGTTGAATTTTTTCCCTTGCAAAAAGTTATCCAAATTGCGAAAAAAATGGTAATCTGTTGGAGCAAGGTCCGGGGAGTACGGAGGATGTCTAAGACATTCCAATTCAAGCTCTTCTAATTTGGTAGCCGTCTGTTGCGCAGTGTGTGGTCTGGCGTTGTCGTGAAGCAGCAGTGGCGTGGAGCGATTGACCAGCCTTGGTTGTTTAGCCGCTAGCTTTTCCATCATGGTTTGTAATTGCTGACAATAGACATCAGCTGTAATAGTCTGGCCAGATTTGAGAAAACTGTAATGAACAATACCGGCACTAGTCCACCAAACGCTTACAAGTAACTTTTTTGGGGTTAATTTTCGCTTGGGGCAGGATTTGGCTGGCTGGCCAGGATCCAACCATTGCGCTGAGCGCTTCCGATTATCGTAAAGAATCCATTTTTCATCACAGGTAATGATTCGGTTTAAAATACCTTCATTGTTGTGCCGGTTCAGTAATGTAACGCAGCAGTCGACGCGCGTTTGCCGGTTTGCTTCAGTCAATTCGTGAGGTACCCACCTTTCAAACTTTTTAATCTTCCCAATTTGCTTCAAGTGAATTAAAACAGTTTTATCACTAACATCGAAGCCTGCAGCTAACTCGGACGTGGTTTGCGATGGGTCCGCTTCCACAATAGCCTTCAATTCTCCATTATCAACTTGGGTCTCAGGCCGTCCACGGGGCTTGTTCTGCAGGTCGAAATTTCCAGAACGAAAACGTTGGAACCAAAAACGAACTGTGTTTTCTTTTGCAACATGACCGCCATACACATCATTCACCCTTCGAGTCGTTTCCGCAGCACTAGTGCCACGGCGGAACTCGTACTCGTAAATAATGCGATATTTTAAATTTTCCATTTTGTAAAATGAGTGACGCAAACAGAAAAAACAGAAGAAAAAAAACAAATGAATGACGGTCATCGAAGCACAAATACATGAGTAAATAGCTGTACAAATTTGAATTTGGAATTCCTTACCAAAGAGGAGAAATTCGTGATTAAAGTGGCCAGTACGAAAAACGCCAATTTCATATGTAAGGACCTAATACAAAGAAAATACAAAGCACGTCTTATCTAGTTGTACGCCTAAATTATACTATCGCACTCGAGTCAGAATAGTAACGCTCAGCCCTCGCAACCTTTTCCCACTCCTCTGTACAGTTTACAATTTACAAACTATCTCTCTCACTCGGTCTCTCTCTTGCTATCTGTCTTTCTTGCACCATACTTTCAATACGTCATTTTCGGCATCCTAACTTACAGAGTATAGTTATAACTAAAATACGCTTAGGTATCGGTCTATGCCCTTTTCCCGATACTACAGTACTGTTGTAAATAAATCGTCTTACCCTGCCTGTATTGTAACATTGAAGTGAAGCCTAATACAATCATAATTTGATTGACCCGTCACTAGACTATTCGGTAGCTGGTCCAAAGGGCTTAAATAAAATCCTATTTAATCTGAACATATTGGACAGATACGCTTAATAATACAAATCTACTAGAAAAAGAAATAACATTACCCAGAACTTAATTAAAATTTGTACTAAAGAACAAAAAAAGAAAAGTAATTTAAAATATCTGTCATTAAAATAAATCCTCGACGTAACGGCCATATATTTCGAAACGTAAGTATCGTCGAAATGTCGATTAAAATCTGATATATTCAGCCACCGACTACGACGTAGCATAACGACTACGTGGGCGAAATTTTGAAAGCTGGATGTGTGACGTTACTGAAAATACAATAATGGTTGTTACGATGTACAATATTTTAAAACTTGAGAGACAATAAGTATGGAAACCACAAGTACAACTTGGTCGAGTCTTCTGCCCAACAGTTTACAGGAACAGGGTAAACTTATTTACCGATTTTACAGTTTGTATATATAAAAATGAGCTTACGAAAATATGTTAGGTCTTCTGTTACATAATTATGCACTTAATAAATTAACTTAAGTTATAACGAATTATCAAAAAGTTCTTGACGCTGTCATCTGATAACGTGCCCAAGGGACTTGCGGGCGTTGCCACGTTGTATGGCAACATTTGGCCTCTGGTCCAGGTCAAAGTCAGCTCTTGAGTCACGGGAAGCTTCGACTAAGCGTTTAAAAAATATTGGCACCTAAAATGTTATTGTGACTATTTATTTTGACGGGCCTGTTGGTCTAGTGGTTAGTGGCCCTGACTGCTAAGCCGGAGGTCGTGGGTTCGATTCCCACTCAGGACAAACTTTGTGTGATGAACATGATTGTTTGTTCTGTGTCTGGGTGTGATTTATCTATAATATGTATGTATTTATAAATTATATAAGTATGTATATCAGTTGTCTGGTTACCATAACACAAGCTCTGCTTAGCTTGGGATCAGATAGCCGTGTGTGAGTTGTCCCAAGATATTTATTTATTTATTTTCAAATGTTTTTTCCACGAAACATTTGGCATATAAAGGTTAAAGTATGTATTAAATATATTTCTATAAATGATTTAAAATATAAACATCAAAACACAAAGATGTGTGATGTTGTAAGGTTTTATTAGACAAAAAGAAGCCAGTGAAATTACCTTTGTACAACAATCTATACACGTTCAAAAGTAAATCTACAGTTTTTTATTTTCTTTGGTCTCCTGAAAGCCCGTCTTTGCTCGGGCATAAAAGCTTGTTTTAAATATTGCGTCCCGATTTACCCTACTAAAGCCTGCTTACACATATTACCCAACATGAGAATTACTTTAGGGAAATACATATTTTCTGGATCGGGGAATTCTTTATGAAGCGCTGCTACATTAAATATACGCTTTTTATTATCTGTGCATGCAAATAGAAATGATTGTTGTTTTATTTATGGCGTTTGAAAATGTTTGAAATGTGTTCGCGTTGGTTTGTAAGATTAGTCTCATATTTAATGTTTTAATAGAAAACTCTGTTGTGTACTAAATTAATTTAATTTGTTTGACGATGTCTATTAAAGAAATGTGCGAAGTGACTGCCTAAGTCTACCTAGTTATACCAAATTATGATCTATGATATTTTATTTTTAGTTCTTGGCTTAACTTTTTCCGTTAAAGAAATCTTCAATACGAATAAGATATCCGCCAAAAAACGCAAATAAAAACGATTAACAACATTTCATCAATTTCTGATCCCAAGACTTATTAGGCAATAAAAACACTATAAGTTTTCCTGGATAGGAATTCGTTATCTGTAAAGTTCAATACTAACAAAAATTTAATATAAAAGGCGTCGAATTGACGCCTACAAAGGGCGCGTTCGGAGAGACCGGACCGTTGCTCGTGGAGGCGAAAATAAATTAATTGCTATCGGTTACGTTCCGATGTCGTAATTGCTTTGTTCTCGCGCGAACTGATCGATCAAGTGAAAAAAAATAATTGAAATGCTTGACAAACCCATGGACGCCAGCAAAAAGTACCCCTTAATTGGTTTTAAATAATATTTCGGCGTGTTCATCTGTTTCAACACTTTCAACTGGATAACTGTTGATGTTTCCGCATCGAAAAACGGAGAAGCGTATTGTTTCATTGGAGTTCGTGATCCATGTTGATTTGTATCTTTTACCCACATACAAAACAGGAAATAAAACATGTTGCCCTTTACGAATCTGTGTATATATTATTTTAAAGTTTAAGGTAACACAAGCAAAAAGGTTACCATAAATATTGGAGTTTAAAATAATAAAACTTAACTCGGCTTAAAATAATAATGTTACCCTCACGAATAATATTTTTTGTATGATGGTTTTTAATAATAAGCTTCTATATTTGGAGGGCGAATCTCTTTTCAATAGGTGAGATTGTTTAATTGAAACGTCGAAAGTCAAACCAAAGTTACTTTAGTTTGAAGAATATTCTGAAACTGATTAACCTGTTAATGCAATCACCCTGTCCTTGGTTGTTTGAGATGCTATAGCCCTGTAGGTAGGTACATAAGTCTCCTGAGGATCGGGTATCAGTCTAGCATCCAATAGTAGTGTTGTTTACTCACCGTTCGGTCCACTTGGCGAATTTGTATAGTTGGGTACGTTCGATTTGGATTTGGGCAACCGAGTGTTATAATAGTAAATTTTAGTCATTGTTTTTGTTTCATAAACGCTAATCCTAGTACATATCGGGGTAGCCTTAATTTTACTTATTACTGTAATAGAACTTTAGACTTAAGATAAAGTGACAGACAACTTGCAAAAACAAAACATCGTGCATCGCGATAATCGGTTAAACATTTTTGACCACGTTTTGGTAGTCATTAGTTTTGTACTATTATCATAGATTATCTAGTAGATGGTTTTAGTGACTCGGTTATCAAGGTATAAAATCTAGTCTTTAAACATTTCTGAAACAGTATTTTCTCAATTGCAAATATATCAATGGATCGGATAGATTATTGTTACCTGTTACTTGTATGCTTTTAATCAATCGGAGTGTTAGAAAACAAAACGTTTGTTAACAAAACCACTTCTCGTAAATGTAAAAAAATGTTTTTTATGTTTCATATTATATAAGGTTTCTCTGTATTTGTTTGACTGAAAACCTGTACTTTGATGTTGCGTAAATTTATTAACATATATTTTATAAGAATTATATAGGTTAAAGAAACCAAAGTAAAGACCAAAATCAAAATAAATTTTATTTGTGTAACATAGGCAGTATATACAGTTCTTAAATTAAAGTTTATAGGTCGCTATGCCAAGCAGAAGCTTAAAAATATGGTTGCATTCGAATATAAAATTTGTGCTGACCTCTGGCATGACTAATATTACGTCATTACGTTTGTCATACGTCAAAATTAATAGAAAGGTGATAAATCAATAAAACAGATTATAAATGTCACATTATGGTGTCATTTCTACGGTCAATGCATATTTTAAAATGTTATTCCTACAATCAAATAAAATAAGTCCACATTAGTTTATCATTAAGAAGTTCATCAGTCTATAACAGATTTTTTCAAATTAATAAATGTTTCAATTTATTACAAATCAAAAATGAAATAACTTCACGCATACCGCTCTTGGGGTGAGTCAAACTGCAAGTTACTGTGTAAAGAAATTTTATCATCGTAATATGAATGCATCTTTTAAGAGTTTTCAGACACATGAAAACCTGTTGCCAGAAAGCATATATTCCGATACATACCTAAAAAGTCGCTCATTTCTTGAAAATGTTTTATTTTTTATTTTATTTTATTTATTTGGGAAAATTAACAGTTATACATGAATCTTATACTAAGTTATAAATATACAATAGTTCTAATGTATAACCTACGACATTTTCCACAACATATATTAGAAATTATAAATGCGCTATTCTAAGCTGTTAAAACAAAAGTAGTACAGGTAAACTTAAACATAGACAGGCATGCAAGAGACAGAGAAACAGAAGTAAAAAACTATAATAAACTATTAAACTAACTAGGTATTAGAATCCAGATTTTTATTACGGATAACACATCTAAATTTTTGAGCAGTGATGGAAAAGAAGTCGATGTCCACAAAAATCTTGTTGTATTGACTGGTAAGGCGTCGTAAGGGTGCACGCAAGCCTGCGTTTGTACGACAAGAACTCACTGCAAATAAAGGTCTTGCGCGCACCCCACGGCATATCGTTGTTCTGGGTACAACATAACTTATTTTGTTGCGAATATCAATACAATCATAAGTATTGCACAGATCATACAAAAAAATTGTTTCCAACATAGTTCGTCTAGATTTTAAGGTTTGCAGGTTATATTTCTTCAATAGGTCATTGTAGGGTGCTTAAGTGCGATAGCAACGAAAATGCATGGCCTTTAAAAAAATTCTTTGCACTTTTTCGACCATGTCGGAATATTTACCATAATGGGGACTTCATACTGAAACAGCATACTCCAGCTGAGAGCGAACCAACGATTTATACAGATACAAGTCGGTGGAAGATCAAATAAATACTGTAGCGGTTCTCATGATAAAACCAAACATACGGAAGGCATTATTGACAATTTTGTTTATTTGGGAATCCAAATGAAGTTTGTCATCCAACATAATTCCAAGATCACGGACCAGGGTTTCTCTTTTTAGAATTTGGTTTTTTAAGGTGTGTAGGGATTTAGTAAGATGTTTTTATTTTTGGTGAAACTTATGACATGACACTTGGAAACATTAAGCTGAAGTTTGTTGCGTGTACAGTATGCCGTGAATGCATCTAAATCTTCCTGTAAGAGAGAACAATCATGGTAACCTTTAATGGCCCTAAATATTTTAATATCATCTGCGTACAAAAGTAGTTTTGAGTTTTTGAAACATGTATCGACGTCATTAATAAATAAGATAAACATGAGAGGTCCCAAAATGGAGCCCTGTGGTACTCCGGAAGTAACATCTACGGTGGCAGAGCAAAAACCATTTATGACAACTCTCTGTGTTCTATTGCAATGCAAACATATGAATAGAACCATATATATGGTATCAACTTGAACACGGGCATCCAAGCTGTTAAACAAATAATCTGCAAAGGTCACCAAGTTTGTCGCGGTTGATCTCTTTTTCACAAAACCATGTTGCTGTGGTAATAAAACGTTGTGAATTAGCGGGTACACCTTATCGTGTACTAATCTCTCAAAAACCTTTGACAAAGCCGACAATATTGATATAGGTCGATAGTTCTCGACGTCATGCCTAGGTCCAGACTTGTAGACTGGGGTTATATTTGCAAGTTTCCAATAAAATGTTTTCAAATGTTGTTTCTTTCAAACAGTTGCTTAGTTTAGAAGTCATATTCGGAGAAAATAATTAATTTCTCTAGTATTTAACTGGAGAAATTAATTATTTTTATAAATTATAACTTGAGAGGTGTCAATGGACACCCGGATGGAACGAAGTTATTATTATGTACAAAAAACCTGTAAACACTCAACAAAAATAATCGTCGCGACACCACACTGTTTAATGCGAAATAGAAAGACGAAACGAAAATAACTGGCTTGCTTTCTATGAGAGAGAGAGAGAGAGAGAGAGAGAGGAAAGACAGACAGAAACACACGCACACCGCACGACTTACAACTATAGCAAAAAGTGTCGTTACAACTTTTGGTCTTAATTTTTTCCGTCTAGCCCCCTTACGCTACGCGCGATAAGGAACTTTGTTCCAAAAATATTACGCCCATTTTTTTTCTGATTGAAAATCATTGAATGACTTCCTCTCGCTCTGGGCGGAGCGGAAGGTACTGTCATACTTGTACTGACTAAAAGCCCATCCATGTCCCTTTGTGTTCCGAGGCTGCGGCATATTTTTCGAACCAACCCGCAGCCCCTGGATGTAGGATGCAGGATGCAGCATCGCCCTCATATTTTGCATAACATTTGATGTCGTGGATATCCGCAAAGTAACGCCTAATTCTATAACTTTGTTTCTATAAAACTTGTTTAGTTGAAGCTGTTTGGCTTAAGTCACCGCTCTGTCATAACTTGATAAACACCCAGGCATATTCTTTACCAAACTATGTATGTAATATGGATACCACTGAGTCGTATACATGGTTATGTACATAAGCCATTGCTTACTTACGCAAATCGCTCGTTGAATATGCAACACCTAGTTTAGGAGCTCAGTAAGCATGTGCTTAGACTGTTAAGTTCGTACATCTCGGGGGGAATTATTTTATTCTATCCCCTTAAATCCCTTCAATGAGTGACATAGTTTACGCTGATATGAAACAATTATTGGGGTCTGAATATTGCTGCTGTTTGAACAGATATTTACTTTTGCCTTCGTACTACTGAAATTTCGTTGTAATACGTAGTAGTAATTAGTAGTGTAGTTAACCTAACGAACAACTCACATAAAATAAAAAAAAACCCACCTTCCATTTAGTATTTTCATAATTTATTAATATATATGGATGATACAATACACACACTCAGGAGAGTGTGTTGCAAATAATGTAAAAATGGATTTCTGTTTAAAAACGTCAACGTAACGTCACGAAAAACGTCCGCGTATTTCTTTACGTTAACGCCGCGAACTCGTGCTGGGGCTTAGGATCTTCCTTTTTTTACCTGTTAACAAAGTATTTAGGTACCAACGATTTAGATAGGTAGAATATTCTTTATTATGTACACCAAACAAGTAACAAAAATATCACTAAACAACTTGTAAATAGGGTGACACAATGGGCGATCTTATCGCTAAAAGCGATCTTTTCAAGACAACCTTTGGATGTGTTTAAAGGAGGAGAAACAGTACTGTAGGTAGTCTGTGGCGTAACATTTTTCAAAATTAATAATTATTAAGAGTTATTTGAAAAAAAAATACTTATGTATAAATACATATAAAATAATAACCATGAAGAGCAAAGAAATATTTAATAATGTTGTTTAAGGAAGAGGTAGTGCTTTTTGACCAGAATTTTAAAAGTGGACAGGTTTTGAGCTCCTTACAGACATGGGCAGGGCATTCCATAGCCGTACAGCTTGAACTGTTAAGGATTTATCGTAGAAAACATATTAACATATTTAAACTGGATGATTTCTTAGTGCCTGCGGTACGAGTTGGACCACAGTCCCCTACATATAAGGTGGCTGTCCTACCATACGCCGATTACGGAATTTGCGTCATTTGTGGCGTGGGTGAGTGAGAAATGTCATTGTCTTTTATGGTTTATTTTTGGTTTGCGAATGTAAAATATTATGTGGTTTTAGGAGTATATCTGGAAAATAAAGATTTCATTTCATATACCTACATAGACTGCAACTCACTTAAATTATGTAGTGTTTTTTGTGCGTTTGGATGTACACTGAGATCTCCTAATCTGACTAACGGAAAGCTACATAATCCCCGAGAGTCATTGTTTTGGTAGATGTGAGAGCGAATCCGCGAGCAAAAGCTACTCTATAATAAAATCACACCATGATATCAATCTCTCGGTGTAAAAGCTCAAAACTATATCAAAAGTACTCTATTGATATTACACGAATATCGCAGCAATAACATATTGTGCTCAGATATTGCAGCATATTCCAATTGTTACAGCTTGTTAGTCCGCGTGCGCAACAACTTGAGCGAGCGTGATGTGCAATTGATAGTCGAAACGTCGAACTAGAACATTTCTTTTATATTTTACTGGGATTTGACGTAATTGGCATTCTATTTGAAGTGGTCTCGTGAGACTTGATTCGTACCCTCAAAGTTCCGTCTCCACAAACTATTATGATCAAGACTTCAGTTCGGTTTCAATATGGGAACAACATTAATATTGCAGCAAGTTGTACGCAAACTGCCTCGGAGTGTACATGTAGTGTGTAAGTGCAGTTTCACACAGGAAGGTTTCGAAGTGCGGGGCGCGGGGGGAGGCATGGAAAATCCAATTAGTTGGATAAACATCCGATTAAACTATACACTTGAGATAAGCTCTATTTACTTGTCGAAGATGATACACCCTGATGATTTGAGATATCACGTAAATTGTTTGTTGTGTTATTACTATAACCGCGGGATTAGCTAACAAGTGTTCCGTGCATGTGTTAAACGGTTTTGTGTTGTTGATGAAAATCTCACGGGGCTCTCAGTGACTTATGAGTTTATTATACACTTTTGCGTCTCTTTCGGGACTAAAGAAGACGCAATATACAAACGGGATAGTTGAAGAACTTTTCAAATAAATAACTGCGTGTCTCCCGAACAAAACGAACGTCTTCCTTATATCGGATATCCGACCAGATTCTCATATTATTCTTGTTCACGGTTATACCCGCATGGAATGTAAGACCCTCGTCAGGTTTTACCAAGATGTAATTCAATCTAGGCCTCGCCATCAATCTGTGAGTTCTCACGCATATATTTCTGTTGATTTGACAAATGAGAAGGGTGTGCTTGAGGTGGATGAGCTACCGACGCCTCGGACGCGTAAAACTTTACCTATTGGTTTATGACTTTCGATTCGGAATGTCAATAATAATCAAGTGAAATCTAGTAAAAAATATAATATTTGACTGAGAAAATAGTGTGCCTGTCATTAAGTCTATGTCATTTATTTGATAATAATTGTAATAGTTCTGATCGATGTCGGTCACAACGACCAATAACAGAGAGAGAGATTAAACACTGGTGAGGGAGATTTTATAGTAAACAAGCGTTTATGTAGGCACGGATGCACTCTGTTTCTTTACTCTCACAGTCCGATAAGACGGCAATATGACACGACTGGAAAGAGATCAGGGACCACGGGGTCAACGTGCTTTCCGAGGCACGGGGGTATCATACAACAAACTCCCGGGTGCTACTGAGAAATTTCTAATAGCAAAATCCGTCGTACGCAAAATAAGGCTACGCTACATAAACCTATAAGATTATGTACGGTGGAATTCTTTTTCATGATTTTCGGGACCGAAAAGCGTCACGTTATAGCGCACCGTTTAATATTTTTAATGAGATGGTTATATGTGTTGATATTCCCGCTTCTGATAAACTTCTTTATATAATTAAGATTGCAATTTCGCTGAGGGACTTCGTAAGTCCTTGATACAAATTCATTTTGTGAGACATTGAAAAGTTTGTTTTACTGGCGAAGTCGGTACAAAATATAATTATATTGTGTTGCAACTAACCTCCTTTGCAAGGACTTGTAGTCCTTTGATAAAATGGCATAGTAAAGAATAGTTATAAAGTTTGTGTATCAGAATGGATGGCCAGTATGGCTGCAAAGTGAATCTATTCCATGTTTTTTTTTAAATTTATATTTGCTTTTTGTGATTGTCTGTGTGTCAACTACGCAAAGGTTTTGTTGTGGTGCCCACCATCTTATTGAGCATTTAACCTGGAAAGTTTATTTATTAAACATAACATCACGCCTGTAGTCCCCGAAAGGTTAGGCAGAGTTGTGCACCTTATGACACACCCACATTTTTTTTTACCATGCACACTTAAAGACACTGGCTGCTACTAAAAAAATCCTGATGGTAAAATCAAATAACACTTCAACAGTCGCTAAACCAACGAGGCAGTCATTTTTTTTTAAATATTTATTTATTTACAGGGTTTTTTCTTTAAGGAATGTGTCGCCCTGATGATTGTATACAAATTATTTATATCGAAGCATTAAGCTACCGGCAACCGGTGTTTGCCTCATCCGATAATAGTGAGGCTAGAATGCTATTATACATAGAACCAACATTAAGACTATTGCCAAAAGCTTGACGTCTTTGGATTCCAACCCGAACACACTCCGACAGGATGTGATGCACGTCTTCTATTACTCCACAGGCAACGCAATTGGGAGAATCAACTTTGGGCGTCATGAATCCGAAGCCATTGAGTGGTATGTGGCCCGGTCGGAGTCTCCTGCCTAGTCAACCCTGCTAACGAGACAGTCATGAATTAAACATCTTATTAATACAGATATTGGTAGGTTGTTAGTTTTTAAACGTAATTTTTCAGTCAAAATAAATGACCACCTCCTAGGTATATAGGTTACAGATCTTCCTGAATAGATTCTAATGACAACATACGAGAATCCATCTGCCTAAGACTTTATGATTATGTCCCCAACCGTAATAGATTAATTCAGAGGTTATGTGATGACAATATAAGAAATATTATTAAAAATGTAATAACTGTCATCATATTTAAAGACTATTAACGTGTAAAAACATATATTTTTAATTGGTTTGCGGTTTTACGAGAGAAAAAAAGTCCCGGAACGTTATTTTTTATGCACATAGGGTAGATACTGAATGTAATAATTTTGCTGAGATAGCATCTCTGACTGTGCGTTCGTATATTCGCTACTGAGTCCGAAAGTGGCGGACAAGCCTGTGACGTAGGTATACGCAGAGATGTTCCTCGATAGTTTGATTGGTCAAACTAAGTGGTAATTTAAAAAATCTTTCAGAAAAGTTTTTACAGTACCGTACCTCAAAAGAAAAAAAAGGGCTCACTTTGTTGTCTGTCTGTCTGTCAAGAACCTTTATCTACAGAACGAGTGGTGGTATCAAGTTGAAATTGAAACCAAATTACTCAAGTCTGTGGTCCCTTTGTGCTGTGAAAATCAACCCTTTAAGTCTACGCAGTCAATCGATTTGACCGTTTATATCGCAAGTTTATACTAACCCTCGGTCCGCGAGTCTGACTCGCTTTTTAAGTGTCAAGTCTTTTGCTTGTTCAAATATGTTTAAATTACAAAACTTTTCACTTAGTGCACGCAGTCCAAATACGCGTAATAACTTCAAACAGTTGCACCCTGAGTTCATAACCACCCCTGGCCGTAAATTACGCAACTCGCCCTCATTACGGCGGCCGCCCATCCGTGGATGATACGTGGGGTGAAGAGCCCTCACATTCCCCAACTGTCTATACCCTACACGTAGGTAGTCGTGTTATGAGTGGTGCACACTGCAGGTCGCGGAGTCAGCACTCGGACCCCTCTACTAGCGCGAACGAACTGCGACGCTGCCACTTGCCATCAATGTTTTATATTTTAATATTGTTAATGGAGACACTCCTCTCATGGAAATATTTATTTTAATACGTTAAAGTAAGATGATGCAACATTGATTAATGGCGGTACCTTCCTTGTTTTCAATCACAGTTCTTTATTCTAATGGCGTATCTGAAGTTTTTAACTTTTTTTTATAGTTCAATGAAGTTTTAGTTCTGAAAACTTGGTCCGAGTCGATACAATTGCTTGAGCTGAAGCGAATAAGATGAAGTTACTAGGATGTCTTGAGAAATTATGCAGTCTACGTAACCATTGGCTAACAAAGACGCTATTTATGAAAATCAAAAACTAATTTTGTAAAAAGGATAGATATGTGAGGTAATATTTATAAGATTGAGTAAATCAAGCCTAATGTTTCATTCGTTTCTTTATGGCAGATATAAATATTTAAATAATTCATTTATCAATAAAGTATTTTTCAATCATCATCTGTCTTTGCTTTTTCTCAACTGTGATTCGGTTGGTTTCCAGTCTAACTGGTAATCTACCAGTATGTTACATGGAGCTTATCTGCCTATTTTACCTTCAAAATCCAGTTAGTACGGGGTAATATGATACCTGTTGGTAAAACTGGTTGCCAGACTTTCGGGACACAGACTACCTATAACGACTGTCAAAGATCCACAATTGACAGCCGTGACCAACAGCTTAATGTGTTTTCCAAGACCCGTAGGTAACTCGGATTAGAATTTATACAAATAATCCTTACTAATATTATAAAAGCGAAAGTGAGTTTGTTTGTTTGTTACCTCTTCACGCTTTAATGGCTACACCGATTTTGATGAATTTTGGTACAGAAATAGTTGGGAACCAGGAGACGGACATAGGCTAACTTAAAAAAAAAGTGGGATGTGAGGGAGAAAGAGGGAAGAAAAGGGAAATCTTAGCGTTGCTATTACAAATCAATAGAGCGAAGCCGCGGGCAAAAGCTAGTTTCCTATATTTTTAAAACCCTTTCCCTAACTAACCCAAGATCGTAAATACGCGGAAGAAAGAGCAAAGACAACAAAATAACGATATTGCTTCCTCTATTCCTAATTAAATAATATTTGTTATGTCATAATGGATTACAAGACAAGAGCAAGTTCAAATTAATCCATTGATGTATTGGAATGTCTTGATTAATGAAAATAAATAGAATAATGGATTTTCTTAAGTGATTAGTTAGAGTAGACACCCTCGTGCACATTGATATTAATTGTTTTTCTAGTTGTTGCTTGCGAATTTATTCTTAAGTAAAAAGTTTGGCGTCCTCTTCACTTCATCCCTAAGGTTGAGTATAGAAAATCACTTTGAAATATGTTTCTGTCTGTAGTAATAGTGGGTTGTGCTTTGTCTGTAAAGGTTCGGCTTACTCGGTATGGATACATGGCCGACTGGTTGTAGACACCGGACACTGCCGGAGACTTTTTTATTATCTGGCAGACTAGTGTCTAAAGCCGCGTTTGCAGTTAGTCCATACTGATTTAGCCATCTTGGCCCGAGTCTTGATAATGTTTCATAATAAGCTGTAGAGTCATATGATTTCTAATTCCAACCGTAATTATACGTATAATCAATTTATGCAAATATACTTTACAAAATCTCATAACACTAAAAAAACAGAAAGTGTGTGACCATACATATAGCTTAGCGTTTTAAGCAGTCGTTAAATCAGTATTATTTACATGGTTTCCAAACTATTCGGGTTCGGCGCGTGCTTCAAACCTAAAATAATATGTTATTACGTGAAATAAAACGTGCCACAACGGTCGGGACTGCGAGTCAACCATATCGTTACCGTCGTACTTGCCTTATCAACGGCCGCATGAGCACGGCGCCTTAATTAAAATATACGACCGCCATTTAAGAATAATTTCGAGTGGAGCCGATATTCTTTCGACCCTTAAATAGAAATTTATACGAATTATTTCATTGAAATTTATTGGGAGGAGGTTGTTGGAATCTTAATAATGCACTTGTTAGTTAATGAGTGTGTTTATAGGTTATTTGAGAAAACGGTTTTGTACAAAGAATTTTATTGCGTATTGATTCCTGATTCATTGCCGTCTTAGTGCTTCAGAATATTAGTACAATAAGTACGGATAGCATCTGTTACAGACAAAAAACAATGATTAATGCATGAAAAATTATAATTCTATGGGTACAAACTATTCTTAGTAATGCTTTATATGAAATTCTTATTAAAATGATGACTATAGGTATCGGTAACGAAAAATACGTCGATTTTTAAATAAAAAATACTCGTTTCATAAGTAACATTTCATCATTTTAAAATTTATTAATGTCTGGATAGCGCTTGTTGCAAAAACAATTTTTATTAAAATGCTATAGGATAATTATTTATCGGATTAAAAAATAAACGCCCAAGTGCAAGTCGGACTCGCGCACCAAGGGTTCCGTACAAATTAGCGACATAAACGGCCATATCTCTTGAGAGCATAAACTTAACGGGTTGATCTTATCACAGCTCTAAGGGACCATTGATTTGAGTAATTTCAACTCAATGTCTCCACATCTTCTTGAGATAAAAGGGTTTTGACAAACAGAGAGACAGACAGACGAACAAAAAATTGATACTATAAGGGTTACTTTTATAAGGTTCTGTACCTCAAAAAGAAAAACGGAACCCTTATTGGATCACTTTGTTGTCCGTCTGTCTACTACTACTACTACAACTCTGTGTTTTTCTTACATTTTGTCTTTGTCCCTTTGTGCTATGAAAAAATCAACCCTTTAATTCAACGCAGTCAAAAGATACGGCTGATTATGTCAAAAGTTTGTACGGAACCATCGGTGTGCGAGTCTGACTGGCTCTTGGCTGGAATTTTTCCTTTTAGGGTACGGTACCCTAAAATCTAAGTATATATATTAACGTACTACGTATGTATATTTACGTTACGTTTACACCACTCGTGCTAAGGCCTCTCACATCAACACACAGTTTACAAATACCATAAATATCTAGAAAATCCTTCAAGTTGTACATTTCTCTCAACTCAGACTTGAAACAACTTTATTTACTAACAGCCGTGCAAATAAGTGGCACTGCAACTTAGTTTATCTGAGTAGCAAAATAAGTTTTGATATCAAGCAATAAGCTGCTATTTTATTCGAGGAAAAAGTAAGGAAACTGGCCAAATAGAAAACGGTCAATCCGATAACCATTAAGCGCCTTCTGAATGAATAGAAACATGTTTGGCAAACATTGTTGGCCATAACATGAAATAAACAATTATTGTGCTGCAAAACTGTTGGCTCCGGATAAACCATGACAAATGACGTTTGCCTAGACCTTTATAAAAAGTTATTTAGAACTGCAGTTGAAAAGCTGAATTGGAATTTAACATTACAGGATCTACAAGATCAACAACATCTAAATTAGCTTTTGCTACTACCCACCCTCTGCTTACCAATCTGACCAAGAGGTGTTAGGGGAGTTCAGATGGACAGCGGTTCCTTGTACAATTAAATGTTATTCTACTGCATTCGGTTAGACTGGAAGCCGGCAGCACCATCGTTGGGAAAAAAAATAAGCAGATGATGATGGTCCATAGCTTCTACCAACGAAATTATACGTGATCAGCATACATAAACTGCGTTTAAGATAGAAGAAAAAAGAAAAATATTTATCTGACTCACAGAGGAAAAACCGTAAAACAAAATAATTAAATAAGAAATGTTTAAAAAAAAATAGAAAACTAGCTTTTGCCCGTGGCTTCACTCGCGTTAAATTCGGGGTAACACAGTTCCCCTTTCCTGATTTGCAGGTACATGCTACCTGTAGTTTTTGCGCTTGCGCCTTTTTTATTGTAATAGCAAAACTAAGTTTCCCTTTTCTTCCTTCTTTCTCCCTCATTTCTCACTTTTAAAAAGAAATAAGAATATATATAATAAAGAAAGCCTATGTCCCTCTCCAGGGTCCCAACTATCTCTGTACCAAAATTCATCAAAATCGGTTTAGCCATTTAGGCGTGAAGACGTAACAAACAAACATACAAACTCACTTTCGCTTTTATAATATTATTAGTAAGGACTAGACATTAAAAAAAAAGTCCTTATCTCAGTGTGGCGGTATTCTTATAGGGCTCAAGCAACTGATGCAACGATCAAGATCAAATAAATAAAAAAAGTAATGTGAAGAACTGTCGTTTAAGAGCTGTTAGTGAAAATATTCAATGCAATAATAATAGACAGTAGCTGCCATTGAGCGCAGTTCAAATGAGTTGATAACGTTAAGTTTAATCTGGTCTAACTCTTAAATTATTTTGTAATACCCATCCCTTGCTATCCTGTCCGTTCTCAAGACCGTGAAGGTCCCTCGTCAGCACTGCGGCGGTTACCTAAACACCTCCATATAATTACGTAAAACGTTTTGGATCCCATCACTTGTAAAGGTATTCTTTTCGTAAAACTGTCAGCGCCGGTCCCGAGAGTAATTCCGATAATGTTTTCAAGTGTCACTTAGATTCACGCTATTGTACTTAAGTAGAAGTAGATGGACTATTTCTAACACAAACAGTTTTTCTTAAGTTTTTTCTTCTTACTATCTTTGTTTTTGTTTTCGGATGGTTAATCATCAAATAACTTCTCCCGTTCCGGGCGGACGGGGCGAGTGTCAGACTTGTACAGACCAAAGCCCATCCATGTTCCTTCTTTTGCCCTTTGCGTTCCGGGGCCGCGGTATTTCTTTCTAAGAACCCGCAACCCCGGATTATTACTATCTTAAGTAGGTATGTGTTATATTTGGATTTAGTCTACACTTCATTAATTTGCCTAGCCTTTTCTCAACTATGTTGGGGTCGTTTCCAGTTTAAGAGGAATGCAGTTGAATATCGTATTATTATTGAGTAATACTATGCCCCTGCCGGGGTTGCGGGTTGTTCGACAGAGATACCACGGCCCGGAACGTAAAGGGCATAAGAAGCAACATGGGTGGGTTTTAGTCAGTACAAGTCTGACACTCCCCCCCGCTCCGCCCAGAGCGAGGCAAGTTATTTGATGATTTCCCATTCCAAAAAAAAAGTAAAACTATAATACCCATAATATTTAGTCTTCAATGTTATTAAACGCCATTTTTGATTTACGTGTTCTACACTGAGCTGCTTTAAATTTTATGTTAAAAGTAGATAATAATGAGTCCCTGCAGTCATTGGCTATTTGAATTATATTTTCACTAGGGACCAATCACGCGCCGCCGCCGTCTCAACACGCGAGTTCGCAAACTTTGAGTCATTTTTTTACCTATACTCCAATAAGTCAATATTTAAAAACCAATTAATGGTATAAAACTTCCTACAGCAGTTAAAATCAACATTCACAATACTGACAAAATTATTGTAGACATTCTTTGCCATTCTAGTAAATAACTAATGAGTTACTATCGTAATTTTTTCTAGGAATCAAAATAATTCCATTTTCTCGTGTTGGTAAAGTTGCTATCCGGCGTTAAGATACGATATGAAGGTCAATGATCCGAGTCTATCGCAATCTACAGCTGGACACACGCGTTTCTTAAATTAGGCAACAACCCAACGATTGCGTTCCACTTCGAACCACAACCTGATATATTAAAAGGATATGTAAATTCAATTGTTTTAACGAATCGAACAAAGTTTTTTTTTATTTGGTTATTAATAACCTACTCGAATTAACAGACCACCACACTACACATCCACGACAAAAAACGAGTTATAGGTCAGCCGTAAACAGTACTGTGAAATAGAAAGGGAGTAGTGCACCAAAATTACCACGTTCTGTTCAAATGGGAAATTCGATGATTGTCGTATTGACTGAGGTTAGGAGAGAGGACTCTGAAATATTAAACCATTTCAAAGCAAATTCAATAATAATGTGATAATGGTTTGTCTCTCTAGGGCCCTCAAACTCTACTTTATCGTCTGAGTCGTAAATAGAATATTCTATAAAATAGTTCAGTTTTTTTGTTACATTTCTTCAATACCTGAAACAACGCGTGCTTAAAAATCATGTGTCGCCTGGCCTTGTAGCCCGTAGCCTCGTAGCGCTGTGCGTAGCCGCGCGTGCTACGAAATACTTACAGATTCGTAGCGGTTTTAACAAACTTTTTATTGCTTAATACTTGCGGTCAAAATAGTATTAGACGGGGTTGATACGTAAATTGTGATTTAGTATTATTATTTAAATTCTTACGTTTACGTGTAGGCACTCGCGTAGCAAGCGTCTGACTTAACACTGATTTTCGATATTCGTAATACCTATACAGTACGAATGTCACGCTGAGACGTTTCAAATAAGAAATGTGTTCGACAGCGCTGTCACGTTCAGATGGCGTGTTCGGGTGCAATTTGCTAGGTCGCACCGCCTACTGTAATAACGACTTCCGTACCCCGTCGTGGCGCCTCCTCAAATTGGTCGCTTATCACCAATCTATGGTGTAGAGTAGAATACCAGTTGGGCCGGTCGCAATTTGTCAACAGCGCGCGTCAGTTAGTTGTTTCTCGTTTACAAATTGCCATATGGTCGAAGTTGTTTGGATGATCGATTTTATCTAGATTAACGTGGTTTTTGGGGCGTAGTTTTGCTGGTGTTATTAACGAGGTTACTATGATATATACTTTTCTACCACCTTTTAAGAACACGTCAATGATATAAGAAGTAAGACACAAATTATTATCTCAACGCTAAGTATTCACAAGTTACGACTCGCGCTGAAAACTTTGGTATATTTCTCCGGAGTATGTTCCAACTTACTGGTTTATTGCTTCCCGAGATATTATTTCAAAGAACTCTGGGAATTTATTCCGCACATTCGTCTAGGAAAGGTAATCCCAGAGGTTCTTATTCGGCTACTTAGTTCAAACAGTAGTCGCATGTGGATATCAAACCTCTTTGTACATATTTAAACGTGGTATAGGAAGTTTATTTCCCTTATTGAAAGAAAACCTCCTGTTTACTAAATTGGCAAGTAACGTTTTTGAGGAAGAGAAAAATTAATTTAAGTTTGAAATGAGCAAAGCTCGGGTTCGAGAAATATATTCATGGCCCTCTCGTCATGACCTGAGAGTGAAATGATGGGGCAAAAATATTTGGTCCTCCTGCCAGTCACTGCTGTTATCAATCATAATACGCGAGAGGGCGGTGAGGTGCTCATACTGATAGTCATATACTCTGCTTTTTAGGGAAAACTCTATTGTAATGTTTTGCTACTGCATGATGCCATGATACGGTATCTGTGTTAAAATTTGGTACAGAGAATATTTTGCTTTTTTATTCAGATTTTCGATTGTTTTTGTAATTGTTGTATAAATGGTTTAGCGGTGCTTGTTAAAGTTCTATGGCTTTACCTAAAATAAAATTCGTTTAAATCAGTTACACTGTTAACGTAGCAGTTTATTATACACAATGTACGTAATATCTATGTAATGTATTGTATAAAATGAACGCGGAGGATTAAACGTTAAAAATAGAATTGTAATACTTGGTAACATAAACTGAAAATATTGTGAGGTAGGAACGGAATTAAATACAAAATCGTTTTTGTTGGTTTTAGCGATATGTAATCGTACTAAGTGGTGTAAAATTCACAGGTGCTCGTTTCAAAACTTTCGGTACGTTTGACATTTAGCGTTGGTATATTTGGAATTCATGATGCTGAAACATGAAAAACAGTTATACATTTTATTTTAATTTTCTATTTTTGTGTGGCTGCTAGAAAGTACCTACTTATGAAAGGGTCTCTTAGTTATATTGACCTTGAATTAAAAACAACGATGCTAGATGATTAGGAGTCTGGTTAGGTAATAAGCTAAATGTAAAAATATTTATATTAATGCCATAGTCGTCAGACATGAAAAGTTGTTAGAAAACGCCGAACCCGCGACTTGTAATGTTAGTGTATTATTAAATCATATGTTTGTGTGGCACGCACGCGTACCTATAGTTACTCGAATCATTCGTCACAGTTAACATTGGGGTAGCAAATATATAATTTATCTACGAAATTCATGGATATATCCGTACAACAAAAAAAAAGAATGTTAGATCCACATGAAACGTTTCTATTTATGTAATAAAATAATATATATAAAATAATAATAATTGTGTGCTCTAAGGTACTTATTTTTCAGTATCTTATTTCTAAACACCACAGAAAACCACAGGTTAAATCTAGTCACATTTGACTAGATTTAACCAGTGGTTTTGCTGAAGTAGAGGTCGATTTTCAGTCGTTAATATTCAGTTAATCTTTGAGACGTATACACGTGAAAAGGAAACAGATAGGCCGACACATATATATTCAGTTGCTTTTGCATTTATTTTGCTAGTATAGTAAATGCACGGACCTTCATTTTCATGCTTATTGTTGTCAAATATTAATATAAACCATCACGATGTTAATTTTTAAAAAATGTGTATCTGTAGCTAATGAACTAAAAAAACGATGCCTGAGTGTGTCCATTTGCAATCTGGTGCTATATTTCGACAATCGGGACATAGTTTGCATGCTAAACTAACTTGCATCCAGTGAGAAATATTTCAACAAATTAATGTTAAGATCTCCTTGCTGGATCTAGTGGTCGCAGAAACTCTCCGTATTGGGTTCGAAGTTTTATTCCCACCAAAGTGTAATTGGGATTTTCTGATAGAAATTCTGAGAAGCAGTCCGTCTCCTGCGAGATGAAACTTGCTCCCATTGCATGGGATTAAACATGACGTGCGAAATTTGGGTGAGTGGGTACGATCAGAGTTAAATCTGTGTCTTCCCTTTCAGGAATATAAGCGTGAAGTTAGGTTAATATATCTGAATTCAAATGTCCGTATTTGCGAAAAAAGTATACGTTTGTATCAGGCAGTCAGTCCAGTCCTTTTATTTCCTATGTTTTATTGTAAACAATCTGGATGGTAAATAAATGAAAACACCTACCTGTAAATAAAATTCAGTTTCATTACAAAAACAAACCCTAATTTGTACCGTTGTAAATTAATAAATAGCCAGGAACAAAAAAAGCGTAAAGAGATCAAGTAGGCAAATAATGTTGACTGTGGTGAAAAAAACTATTTTTGCATTGCGGCGGCGTGCATAACGAAAGGGCTCGTGTTGTGCTTGAAACTCGGTGTACGGTACCAGCTACCTGGGACTAGGGCTGTCTATTGATAATATGTTTTTGAGAAACATATAGTATTGTCAGGATCTTTTTCGTTTGAATGACATTGATAGAAGGAAGGAAAATATGTTTATTGAATTCACACAAGACAAAACAATAAAACAAAACAAATAAAAAGGTAACAAAAAAAACATCATCTAACTAAACCACAGAAACGCACTGCTTGTGAGCATTTATGACATTGTCTGTGGAAAACCAATATGGCTGCGTTAGTTCTGCATTTTGGAATATGTTGGCTTTTTAATCTGAAAAAGACGCAAAGAAAATAAAAAAGCACAATTTTAGAAATCATGTTTATGAATCTTTTTATATTATGTTAAATTTGCTTCCAGTGCGGAAAATTGAAATGACTTTAACGGTTAAAGGTCAGCCTAGATGTGTGGACAATAATTCTTTGGAAAAGCTTTATCGGAAAGGATTATCCCTTGTTGTCTTTGTTTTGTGTCGCGCAAACATAGGTCAGAAATTAAAACTTATTCTTAAAAGATTTAATATATTAATAGTACAGAATAGTTAGAATATATTAGTTATTAATTTTACCAAAATCAATTTTACATAAATACATTGCACAAGTAATAGGCTTAATTATCAATATTTTATCTCGGCAACCAGGTTCATTACGAATGATTTTTCAGGAATTGCTCAATGGGGACAATCATTATTCCTATAAAACTGGCTTTAAAGAATGTGATACAGTAAACAAGTATCAATAATTTTATGGGTTTCAATTTACGCAACTAGGCCACTATAGATGTTATTGTCACAAACAAGAATGCCAAAGGTTATCGACAAACACTGAAAGTAAAAGGCATACCGCCATGGTATTTATTACAAACAGGAAATATTAATTACGTAATATCGAATACCGTACTTTCTTGCAGGACATAGAGAAAATGTATAATCTCGTTTTCATCCTCCAAATAAAACGCGTGCTTCTAATTAAAAACGAAACTACGAAGTGTGAGTAGGTACTACTTTGGCAATATTCATAAAAATACTTACAACATTCAGTAACGTACTGTTTTTTGGTCTTAATTATGCCAGTAACTTGTATGCATTTAAATGACTTCGTGCACTTTATGCCCGTAATTGTATCTCGTATTAAAAACGTTATCGTCGCAACGAACTTCAGATATGCACGGCAGCTGCACTTCATTATTGAATAACTCGACCGTAAATGGCCTTTGTTCATTTCCTTTGCAATCCAGAATAAAATTATAGCACTCTTTTACCCAGTTTTACCCTCTAGCGTGACGTCTAGCTCCGTCAACCTAGAATTAGAAAGTCATAATAAGTAAATATCTTAAGATTTATGTTTGAAATAATTAAGCGACTGTAATAGTATGTTTATTCTA
This sequence comes from Ochropleura plecta, assembly GCA_905475445.1. Taxonomy (NCBI): domain Eukaryota; kingdom Metazoa; phylum Arthropoda; class Insecta; order Lepidoptera; family Noctuidae; genus Ochropleura; species Ochropleura plecta. Next base: position 8,509,604 of record FR997731.1, on the reverse strand, counting down.
CTTAATTCCTTTCTACCGATACGAATATATTTGGCGGTTCTAATGCCGTGTTTGTGCTTGTAATTGGAGTTAAAATAGTCCCGACATAGGCACATATCGCCACAATATTACTGCCTACTTTGTTGGTATAATAAGGGGCTATTGGTAACTTTGCTTATTTATTTTTTTGGACACGCCATACGAATTTGGAGTTCATGAAAATCGTGGCAAGGGTTTCTACGAGACTAAAATTAAAAACATAGCTTTATTACCTACTTTTGTAGACGCATTGATGGAAGTTATTTTAAAGCGATTAATTTATTTTTGTTACTAATCGTATCGGTTTAGCTTACATCTGAAGAGGCGTCAATATAAAGCCTTGTTAAGTCTGTGCTGCCTCGCGGAAAGTTTTCCCACGAGCGCATGCATAGGGTTGCCCAAACGATGGAATTCTTTTGATACAGCGAAAAAAACAAACAAATATAACTTACATACTTTCTCACAATACTCAGTATTTTGTTTGAAGTATTCTATTCAAAATAGAACATCAAAGGATTTGAATGCCGTACTTCTAAGCTTGACTGTTGCGAACATTGTATTATATTTAACTTTTGCTATTTGAGTTTGGAAAGTATCGTTTATTTACAACTTTTAGAGAATTTAATTTACGTATACGTTTCTAGAGGAGTACACCAAATCATCAAAGTGAAAATATTATACATGAAAAGAAAGAATAGGTGAACATTTTCAAAAAACAGTAATAATAATTTTCAAAACAAGATAGAATGACGAGTCAATTGAATGAATATATTTTGTTTTACACCCCATTTTCACAGGTATGCAAAACATTTGGTATCGCTACATTTAAGGGGGAGTGTGCACATTAAGAAATGTCAAGCTGTAGAGAACGTGCGGATGTTACGTCACGAAGGTAACATGGCGCCAACACGTAACGTCAATCTTGTGTTGTTAAGCGTCGAAGCGACAGACTGTACAATCGTGTACGTTACGTATCTCTGATAATTAAGACATTGCCTACAAATTGTGTTGAGAAATCTTGGTAACGTGGTGTAATGATTTTATTTTTGATGCTATGTTTTTGTTGAATATTAGGTATATAACCTAAAATGTAAACGTATAATAGGTAGCTAAATATACATAAGGTCTTAAAGTTTTGGTCAAACACAAACAGCTTGGGGTTCGGGACGAAACTCACTCGCGCCGGTTATGTCAACTTATTAGAATGGAGGTGGTCAAACAGCGCAAATAATCGTATGAGTTCCTAATCTCTAAAACAAATTACGCAGTCATGTATTCGTATCTCGGCATTAATCTAGCTACAGCTTAAAGTTGGCTTGTAATTTTTACTTTAAATTCGACAGTTATTATAGAGGCACATCATTATAAATTGTTACAGGTACCCACATAATTAACAAATTTATGTGTTTACTTTCAGACATTTAATAAAATTGATTCACTTTGATACTTTTGATTTTATGTTACATTAAATTATAAGTAATCAGAATAAAATTTGTAGTTAAAACGTTAATTATTTCAACAAACTAGCTTTTGCCCGCGGCTTCGCTCGCGTTAAATTTGGTATAACACAGTACCTGCTACCTGCAGTTTTCCCCTTGCGCCTTATTGATTTGTAATAGCAACGCTAAGTTTTCTCTTTTCTTCCCTCGTTCTCCTCGTATTACACTTTAAAAAAATAGCCTATGTCCGTTAACAGTGGCCTGAGGTATCATTAAGAGAGACAGAAAAAGTTTCTATTATCAGATAAATGGAATTCGGTTTTGTTCTAGACGCGAGGTGGGTAATCTTGCTCCAAGATGGGTACACAAAATTAATTAGTTTTACTCAAAAATTAATCGTGCTCATCAAAGGGTGAACCTATGACAGTACTACTTATATTCACCAACTCTTTTTGAATAAATATTTTAATCTGTATGACATCAATGAATTATTTGAATGGATATTTTAATTTGTATGATTCAATCTATTATTTAATTTGTAAAATATCTGTGAATTGACAACTAATATGCATGATTATGGTGAATGATGGACGTTAACCTCGAATGATATATTATTTTAATGTTAAAGAAATATTGAATGCCGCATTAAATATTGTACACCTTAAAGGTATGTTACAGCTAATTTTTAATAAACTAATATTTCATCTGTGACAAACAATAAATGGATTTGAATTAGAATTTGAACTCGAAAGGAGTATTAATCATGACCGATGCAGCGATGATGTGGGATACAGCTGAAAATGGGCGACAAGTGGCTTTGTGTATTGACGACAGGCCGTGTCGACGGCGCGTTCGTGTTTCACGCGCGCCTCAAAGAGATGTCAGCAAAGCAGAGGGGCTTGCCAGAGCCTCCGCCTGCCGGGGTTGCGGGTTGTTCGAATGAGATACCGCGGCCCCGGAACGTAAAGGGCAATAGAAGGAACATGGGTGGGTTTTAGTCAGTGCAAGTCTGACATGCCGCCCCGCTCCGCCCAGAGCGGGGGAAGTCATTAGACGATTTCCCAGCCGAAAAAAAAAGTGACTTTGTGTCGCTATCTGGCATTATGCTAAGCTGAGGCCCTTTCGGCATTACTTATTTAGTTTAATTTTAAGGTGTTCCTGGTTTTTTGTTTGTTTTTAATATTGCTTAATAAACGCAGTATTTTTTTCATTTCCTTCTTTCTTTGGATGGAACAGCTCTTTGGATTGGCTTATTACCCATAGGAAGGCCATAAGTAGGTTATTTCATCAATGCTAGAAAAGGCGCATAAGATATTCTTGTGTCTAATGGGTGTAAAAGAAGGTACCCTTAACAAAGCCGAAGTGTTCTTCCTTCTCCCCGTCATTGCGATATTTTTAGGGTTCCGTACCTCAAAAGAAAAAACAACGGAACCATATGATCACTTTGTTGTCTGTCTGTCGCCTATCTGTCAAGACCCTTTATCTCGGGAACGCGTGAAAGTATCGAGTTGAAATTCATACCAAATACGCGGTCTGCGGGCTGTAATAAAATCAACCTTTTAAAAATCAAATCATTTATTTCAATTAGACCATTACAGGCACTTTTAAATGTCAGGAAACAAAATGAATCTACAGTCCCGGTCACAAGGCATAATAACTTGTGAAAGTACTGTAGTTGCCCATTCCAAAGCGTTGATCTCTATGGAGAAGAATGGGCAAGTAACTCCATGGACACTCTTTTAAATCGTAATATTTTTACAAAATCATGGATACATCATTCATGTTGAGATTATATATACATGTGAGAACGATATAGAAAAACAAGCACATTAAGAGCGTCCAGAGTAAAAGCAAAAACAAGAGTTAAATAGATAAATTAATTAATTAAAACAAACCGTGGCGGCTAATAGTTAATAATAAGTCTACTCAATAAAAATATATGGTCATTTATATCGCATTTCCCATACAGTACGAGTGAAGGCAAGAAGCAATATCATAGAGCACTAGTAAAGATAAGAGAGTTGCATCACAAAACAAAATAGATTTTTGATCTGAAATGAAAATGCAGTTGGTAAACTAACTGCGACCTATGTCGATGTCAGCTACAATAGTTTTCCAACGGCAAAGTTAATTTTGTGCTTCAATATAGTTTATCTTTTCATTAAAGCTATCTTCGGAACTTTCATTAGTAACCTACAAGTTTGTACGGAACCCTCAGTGCGTGAGTGGGACTCTCACTTGGCTGTTTTTTGGTTCATGCTTGGCAAACTTCCTCCTTAGATATTAGGGTTCAAAGTATAAACAGCCCTGACCCCTGTACTATTCAATGCATTAATTAGTACAATGTTTTGAGTGAGTACCATTGAGTTTTACTGTAAAACATGATATTTCACCCCAAAACAAAAAATATTTCCAGCAATTTGTTTGATGCATAGAATGCATGGTTGATAGCTACGTGGACGGTTCGCTAACAAACGGTATACGCTTAACTACTATTAAAAGTGCTTTTATACTTTGTACCAAGAATTTGCAGAATTAGTAATGAGCTACCTGGCAACATGCATAATCTTTTTCTTTTAATTGTTTTTTACTTCATAATTTAATTTTGATCTCATTTGTTTTCCTTTTTGTTACGAATTTTAGTTTTCTCTTCTTTTATACCCCAACAAAGTTGTATTTTTTTGTTACATATACATAATTATTATTACTTAAATGTAAAAATGTTGGTAATTTTTATTGTTTAAGATATTTTTTATACAGAAGCTGTTTGTGACCTTTGTAAGTAAATAAATAATTGATTGTAATTTCGTGTTTCATGTGTATGTCAAAATTGCAATCATTGTTCTACGAGAAAATAATTTTGTGTAAAATTATTGTTTAAAACAGTTTACAAAGCAGATTCGGTGCGATAAAAGGCATTCCAAGCAATCAAACAGGTTTCAGATGATAACATCAAAGAACTTTGCATAGGTTACAGACTAGTAGGTCGTTGACCTATTGACATGTAAAATGTGCCTTTCAGTCCCACCACCGGCTGACGCACACATTCATAAACGTTCCGTACAAAACTACCTTCCTAAGTCAGCGCTCTATCACTAGTTATAAAGGAGATAGATTAGAAACGAAGCGCGACGCAAACTTGTATAAAAAAATCTTGCTCTCTTTTGGAACTTAAAATTCTTTTAAGCAATGAACGAACATTTCTTGGCTTAAATTTTAAAAGTTTACAGAAACAATTTTTTATACACAATTCCCCTTTTGGAGTGTCTTTGTTACATGTTTCTCTAGAACAATAAAAAACTTCGGTGACTTTGGTTTGATTCATTGATTGTTTTGCTACCGACTTCCGGGAGTATACTTATTTTATGTATTTTTTTTGTGATTTTTTGGAACTTGATACTTTCTTGCAAAAAAATAAAAGTATTTTAAGCCTTTTTAGTTGTGGACTTTTAGTTATGACCAAATGCTTATATAGTATTTATTTTCCATTGCAACCAAAAAAATAAATAAAAAGCATAACATCCATAAAAATCGAAGAAAAAAATATGTATTTTAGAAGATAATATAAAAATTAAGATAAAATTGATAAGGGAGGACCTTACGATTATTTAAAGAATTTGAAAATCAGCCCACAATTGACGGAGAAATCGCGTAAAGTAAATACAAAAAAAGAAATTCCGAATTGAGAACCTCTTCGTTTTTTTTAGTCGCTTAAAATGAGTTTAACCTTTGTAGTGCATATTCATTGTTTTATTGCGGATATATATCACATCTGTCTTATCCTTCGAAGAAAAACAAGCGTGGAGTTATATTGTGTGGCTTCCGTGTGTACACAAATAGCTAAAAAAAGTATATTATATTTTGTGGTGTCTACGTTTTAAATACAATCGTGTTAGGTTATAAGTACGTCGCTCAAGCTTAGTTAATTCGCGTGCCGTGCACCGGATTGCCGCTCAACTTTTAACGGCGGAGTAACAACTCAACTTTATATTATCAGTCGTTGGAAATGCACGCTTTTTAAGGGAATTCCGAATAGAAATACATAAACAGGAATATGGGACAAGTAATGGAATGTTTTTCTTGGTAGTGGATAGTAACTGGATAAGGTTAAACTTTACTATTTGTAGAAATTAGTTCTGTTACGTTTGTACGATTGCAGATACGATACTATCACACGCAAAAGCACCCAGAGGCCCCAGTACGAGCTCGCGGTGCAAATGTAACGTAAATATACGCACGTAAATAAACGTAATGTAACGTATATAAACGTCGGTCGATATTTAATAGAAAATACAATTGTATTATAAGATTTTAGTCAAATTGTTTGCAACGAGAACAATCAGTATCATCCAATATTTTGAATGTGGAACGAGTATACTTTATTTTAAAATAGAGATATTTACCTAATGTTTACAACGCGCGATCGTGCCAGGGTTTCTGAGGACCAAGCATGAGCGCGCTTTGTAAATGTAACGTAAATGTCGGGACTATTTAATATGTCAACTATACGTGTCGACTTGCCACCATTACCGCTACAGATGAAAGTGCTGTGAATAATATAAAATTGTATAGTGCGTTTAAAATGAGAAAGTGACTAACCTCGCGCCATGTTGATGACGTTATAGCTGTAAATCGAAGAAGGTAATTGTTGATAAACAAAAAACAAAAGGATCTAGATTGGCCTCAAGACTCAGGCAAAGAATACACATTAACATATATCGAGAATTTGCTAGCATTCAAGTGGCAGTTGACAAATAAAGTGTCAATATGGCGCGAATTCAGTCGCTGTGTCATAGTAAACAAATTGTTTATTTAATTTCAGTGTCTTCACATTCAATTGTTTCGTATAGTCGGTAATCACACACCGAATCATTAATGTAATCCGACTAAAAACTCATCTGACATCGTACACGGCGTCCGATTGTTACGCTAATTGCAAAAGTGTATCCATTCGATAGCACAAACAGTCGCTTTGGTCTATTGTCCACAACTCTAGTGTTTACGTACCGAGCTGCTAGATGCGTCCCCTTTCAATCATCGGCCTAACTATCGTTTGGTCAAGGCTTCGCTGCTTTGTTTAGATTATGTAATAGGTATCTGCCGGATGCCGGTATCCATTAGGGGATATGATTTGACTTGAGCACCAAGTAAATAATAAAATAAGTCATTTTCGTCGAAAACAACATAGAAGCTAAGGGGATACATCGTGCACAAAACTTCAGTAATAAAACCTGATTGACGTGTCTAATTGTGTATGCATAGAGGGCATGTAAAGAGCTCCGAAAGATGCCACAGCAGCAATATAAAAAGCCTGTACAAAGGGTTATTTCAGTTCCTTCATAAAACTAACAACCTTCGCGGTAACAAGACGCGAGCGTTTCTCTCGAGCCCATATTCTCACAGTCATTGTCTCGTTCAGTAGACTTTAGGGGCTTGAGGCTGAGTGTTAGATTCAACAGACCATTGTTTAGCTTCCTTCACCTGGCAAGACGAAGCCCACACAAAGGCAACGCTCGTTTCTGCACTATTGTTTATTTTTGTTATGCAATTGTAGGTTTTCGAGCACGCCACGCTACAGAGGATCTTCGCTTGTTTGTGAAGAGGAGTAAAAGCAGACGACACCTGAATCGCATACGTACAATTATGCCGCAACTGAACATTTAACTATGTAGCTTGAGTCATTGATCGAGCTTAAACTGGTGATTAGTGTTTTAGATCGCTTGCACTTTTGCAATTTCTTTTTTATCGTTACATTAGCAAAGGCCTTTAAACTGAAAGAATTTCGAACGAGAAAATCGAGTAGCGTCTAAATCTGTTCAGATTCGTGTTCGCAGCCAATTTACTTGAACATCGTCCAAATTGTCTTTAAAATATCCAAGCAATCACCATTTTGGTTAAAGAAGTAAGTTGGACTCTAATTGGGAGCCCGAATGCCAATCGCATTAACTGAATAGGTTAATATCATTTCAAATCGAGGTGACGACTGACATGTTGTCAGATTAATTAATAATTTACGGACTGATTAATGATAGGAGTAATTATGTGATTTAGATATACTCATCAGTATAATTAAGGTGCAGAGAGGTCTTATATGTTGATATTAGAGATGTCTTCAGCGCAGTCTCAGGTGTACGATTTGATCTTATATTCAGATATGCTTATGTTATAAAGGTTTGATGCATCGCAGTATGTGATCCCATAAGTGGAGACGTCGAAAACGTTTCAGTAATATTTTCGTCACTGTAAACATTTGTAAAGATGGATTGATTTTTTAAAGATGGAATTTCCAAAGTGAGTAACATCGTGATTTCTGTGAAATGTGAGCAACCTGATTGAAACACAAATGTTTGAAAAGCAGTAAACAAAAAAAGTTCTGGAGTACCAAATTATTTGTTCTAAAAATGTAGTATGGCATCAGTAACATACTCAAACACAGGGTGTTATAACGTCAGAGGGTAGGATGAAATGAATTGATCGCCTCTACTAAGATGGAGTGTAGGAACTCTATACCCATGGGCCCCGAGGTCAGAAAAGCCGGAGCAAGGAGTCGGTTTTGTTAACAAACTTGTTTACACTAATGATGGATAATGAAAGATAGAAAGCTTCTATAACAATCAACTTGCCACGTTTCAAACTTGCCAATTATGTACTTTTAGCACATTAAGGCATGGAACCACATTTTTTATACCAACAACATTTCTTATTTATTTAGGTACACTCGAAATACTTGACAGGACATAACATGCTTATAATATTAGAATTTTCTTCCAGCAGACCTGCGAGGGGAAAGTTGCAAGAGATATGTAGACAGTGTGTAGAAAAGACAAAACAAGAAAATTTAAAATTAATATAATAAAATATAAAATAAAGACACAAAATAATACACATATACAAATAAATACTTTTCTTCTTTTCTTTGTTTAGTTATTAATGACAATACTAACACAATGTGGGCAAATGTAGTCTGTAAATAAAAGTTTTTTTTAATAAGACCTTGATCTCTGATCATAGTTTGTACCTACATTACATACTAGTGCAGTAGTCGAGCTTGAAGCCCTGTGTTCAATTCCCGGGGCGAGTTAAATGTTTGTTGGTTTTCCAAAGGAAATAGTTCAGTAGTCAGTGTATAATTGACGGCAATATTATCGCACCGTACTAAATCGAACTAAAATATAATTAGCAAAGTGTGTGTAAAGTTTAGGCGCACTCTGTCTACTCGTGCGAGGATAACAAGCGCAATGTTATGTTATCTCAAAAGGTTTTTAGCAAAGCAAGATGGTAACCATCTGGCAAGTGTCAGACTGCAGTCTCTTGTGCACCGACCGTAAATCTACACAATTTACAACCTTACACGCAGGTTCTATCTTTCTCTATACGATATAATATATGTGATTGTTACATCGCTTGAATGGTTTTATTTATACAATAGCTTGACAATATGGACCGAAGTCAGTGTTTCAGCCCAGGAGCTGCAGAAACACTGTCGTAAAAAAAGTACTGGCCACCTGTATTTATTAAAAAAAAACAACTGTAAAACTTATCCAAAAATATATTTAATCTGTTGACATATTCGATGACATGTTTACATTTTTTTTGAGGCCTAGTTTTTGATAATACCTTGATAATTGTAAAATATTCGTATCCAAAGCCATTTAAACACAACTAAAATACCTAATAAAACATCTCTTTCCACAACTACTGACTCAGGTTAACGTAGCTTAAACAAAACCGTTCACCCGTCCGACCGACCCGAGGTAACCCCACATTATTTTGTAGCAAATAAATAAAATGTAAATAGCATATGGAACGGAACAAAGAGTATGATAATTTGCATAATTCTGTTCACCTTTTAGCTTCGGACATGGCTGGTTTGCCTGGTTTTGGCCTGGCTTGGCCTGGGCTTGAGCCAAGCCAAGTCCATTTAGTGACTTGTACGAAGATTATAAGCTTAGATCCTTTGGTTACACTGGGCGTGCGTTAACCTCGGAAAAATACGTAAAATCCACCTTTCGTGGCGTCCTTTGAATTTGGATTATGTTCCGTTTTTCTTCCCATAAACAAAGGATTTGGAATCGATTGTGTTTTATTTTAAGTTTTGATGTTTTTTTTTTGGCGAAGTGGTTTTACATGTTGACGAATTAATATTTAATGTGCATGTAATATGATTGGGGTGTTTTTAGGGTTCCGTAGTCAATTAGGAACCCTTATAGTTTCGCCATGTCTATGCAAGCATTTTTAACTTCGTTTACATATTTTATTATCCTGAACGTATTTTTTTTCAAACAAAAAAAGAATTATTGAAATCGATTCTCGCAATCCAAAATTACCTCCTTGCACGTCTTTGTAACCCAATTCCCCGAGAGATGGCGCTGTAGGTACTTATTACATTGGTCCGGGTATTACCGAATTGTTCGGTTGGTCTCTCCTTGGCATTGGCGGTATCTTATAACTACATAAAACTGCTATCAAGAACATGCTAAGGCAATTTAGAACAAAACTAAAATTCATTTTTTTAACACCATCAAAATGTTAAGGTAAAAACCAGTTCATAAATGGTTCGATAGATGGCGTTGCGTAATGACGTCATTTTTTTAAAAGTCGATGTTAAGATTTTCCGTGCTTTCATGACCTACCGTGGTAAAGATCACTTATTGTGACGGACGGGAAACTACGGAACCCTACACTGAGCGTGGCCCGTCACGCTCTTGGCCGGTTTTTGGGGTAATAATCATTATAATTGAAAACAAAACACAAAAAATACAACAACAGAACTACAGCTAACGGAAGAATTTAAATGGGTTGGGCAGCACTTGAGCCGCTTCGTCATGTCTTCTAGTCGCGTATTTTACGGAACCTAAAGACTAAGTTCTTTAATCAATGCGTCTTGCCTGTTACTTACGGGGCCGAAACCTGGATAGTAGTAGTAGTCCGGATCACAAATTTATGGAACGGGCTATGCTTGGAGTGTCTCTTATGGATCGCATCTGGAACGCTGTAGGTCTCTGATGGACTACTGAAGGATGATGATGACAACTGAAAACTTAGATAAAAAAAATCGCAGAATACTATAGACAAATAGGTTAATTTCTTAGATATGTAGATAATTTACAACTCCAATAATTATGGTAAAACAAACAAAAAGTACGTATTCACTACTTTGCAGGCATTTCTATAAATATCGTTCCAGTATGGGATATTTATTTAATTTCGAGAGGAATTTAAGGCTGGTAATTCCAATAAAGACTCTATTATTGGTCTGTAAAGATGTAAATACGATTACATCAATCGGCTGACGGTTGGGACGGAATGCTGTTTCAGATATTTTCAGGAAACCTGAACAGTATTGTAAATTCTACTTTTTGGTCGGTACAACACATTATAATTCGGGCAAGTGCGAGTTGGACTCGCACACCGAGGGTTTCGTACAAACTTGCGACATAAATTGCCATATCTTATGACTGGTTAGACTTGAAGATATGATTTTTCCACAACTCCAAGGGACCACAGACTTGAGATTATGGTTTAAATTTCAAGTCAATACCTTCACGCGTTCCTGACATAAAGTTTTTTGACAGACAGACAGATGGACAACAAAGTGATCCAATAAGGGCACCGATTTTTCCTTTTGAGGTATGGAACCCTGAAAATGAAGAAAAAGATGCTTTGCTTAATATAGTCGACTGAAACAAAAAAAAAAAGATTTTCAGCACACAACGTTTTAGCGGAGTCATTTAACATAAGCATCTCCTTGCTTAAAAGAAGATCTCCTAATCACGTGTTAAAAGCATCATGTAGTGGGTTTTTCGAAAGAGATACCGCAACCCCGGAACACAAAGGGCAAAAGAAAGAACATGGATGAGTTTTAATCAGGAAAAGTCTGACACTACCTTCCGCACCACCCAGAACGGGAAAAGTTATTTGATGATATAAAATCCGCAAAAAAATGTGATTAAAAAATGCTTATTGCATTTTTTTAATTTATTATAACACAAAACACCAAGAATGAAGTCATCTTTAAAATGGAGTGGTTACGTTCCTGGACTGTGAAAATAATTTCAGCCGTCTCACACAGTCAAGAGACACAAGTTCAGTTTTTATTTCTACGCCATGAAATATGGGTGGCGGGAGACTCGTTAAAAAGAACACGATATAGTATTACACTGGCTGGTCGGGCATCGGCTAACCCGCTTTATGTGCACTTAAAACTGCTTCCTACACTTGTTTCATCCTCTCCAAGTTAACGCGAATCTTAATTTAAGCTTGAGCAAGTAACTCGTGAACAAAAACAAAAGTTGCTCTTGCCAAATCGAGTCCGAACAAGCGAGACTGTTTATGCAATGAAAAATATTTTTGAGAAAGTGTTCAAATATATATTATTGGTATAAAGGATACATAAAATTCAATGTGTCCGGTCATGGACTAGCGATATTCTGCTCTACATCTATATACATGTAAAGAGTGTTTTAATATACTATTATATTACGCTACACACTTCCTCATTGGCAGCCATTTTTTGTAAACATAATCATAATATCTCTCAAAGTGTTGGTCTTACTGAGACGACAATAGGTTTATTATAAGTGCCCGTTTTTTTGCAAAAGAGTTTATTAGTACTTAGAATATCGCTACTCCGTGACCGGACACCGTGTATATATGTCTGTCTATTATCACAGTGACTTTTAAATTATTAAATGTATCCTATCTAACCAAAGTGTTGGGGTTCTCGCCGTTGACGATACTCCAGGTAGTTGATTGCAGGTGTGATAAATGATACTCCACAAACACTACTCATTAATGGTTTATTTACTACAAAGGAGTAAATACAAGTTGCTGTCTACGCACAAGCTTGAGGGTCTGAGTCGCACATTACGTATATTATACGATTATATTATTGACACCTTAGCGCGTGACGGCTATTTAGTTACGACTGAAGTATAATGTTTACGAAGGTATTTAATATGACGTTTATTTGCTGTACGAGCATTATTGGCTCGTACATGCTCCCGAGGGAAAGATTATGCGTACCCAGATCGCCAAACTTGTGTTACACTACAAATGTTACAATAAAAATGTCTAAGCAAAGCACTATAAGCAAAAGTTCAATCACTGATATAATTAATAACTCATAATCGGAAACTTGATTCCATTGTTGGTTGTTGACGAGGGTTCCTTGAACGTCGACCTCCTACCGTAGCATAGGTGGGGATCTCCTCTAGTTCTATATTTTCTTTTGCTATGGGCGTCTTGCCTTTCTGGCATGAGGGTGCATATTTTCTAACTCCCCATATCACCATTGTGACGACAATTCCTCCCACCAGCAAACTGCTTATGGTGTAGTTGCCGACGTCATGGACGGACAATTCGTTAGGTAGGCTCTCCCGTCCCTTCTGTTCATTTATCTGGTAATCTAAAGACCGGTGTTCCTCAGATAGATTGAGTTTATGTAGTACAATCGCAGTGTTTTTGTACGTATACCACATATCATTTGGAGAGTCAATAGTCGGTACTTCCAAAGTCAGTCCAATTTTTGCCTTGCTAGTGAACACGTTATGTGAGTATATTGTCGCGTCGTCGTGTTGAATTACACAGTCCTGACCCAGGGCAAGGAGCCCCGCCTTGGTAAACATGGTCGTTGTAATTCGATTCTCGCATACTATATGGGTTGCACATTCCTTTATGCAATTATACAGCCATATGTTCGGTCTCTGTAACTTTCTCCATTGGTCAGAGCATTGTTGTAGCCTCCAATCACAGGTGATGTTTCCAGTTTGACTCAGCAGTTTGGCCTCGCAGGACGCTGAGGTCCCATGTAAGTTGCGAATCGGCGTATAGGCGTGACAAATGTAGCTGTCAGCAGTCATCGTTGTACATTGACCAAGATCCACCTCTTCCATTTGTATATAGGTGTTCTTAACGTAGTTCACTCCAATATACTTTGTTGTTATCGCTATCGCCTGACATTGGTTCGATGTGTGTTGTCTAGGTATAGGTATGTTGCGATACAACGTATACTCGTCGTCACTTAGTAACGGGATATGAAGTTCAAATAGCAGGTATTTTTCGGTAAGTCGAGCTTTGACGTAAATAAGTTTGTAGATGTCCCGTATGTTTTCTTCATTGCTGTCTTTAATCGGTAACGTTAATCGTTTTGATATAACGTCGGCTATGAAATTGAGCTGCTCCGACAGTTGTTCAGGAGTGAATAGATTCACATCGAGGTGTCCTCTGTAGACGTCCGTCATTGCATCCAGGAGCATCTTTTGATTTCTTCTTAGTACGGACAAGAGTAAACTGGCAGTCAGCGCTCCAGCGTTAACGTCATTCATGGTTTTCATAACTTGAAATCTGTTTTCTAGTACTGCTGTATTGTTTCTCGTTTCGTCCATAAATTGTTGTATCGTTTGCAGTTGTGTTTTTATGAAGTCTTCATTTTTCTTTATAACATTGTTTTCTGCCTCGATAATAAGCGTTTGATTCCGTATCAGCTGTAATAAATATTGCTCGTTCGTCTGGATTTTTTGTATGTCTTGAGCGTATTTTTCAGCAAAATCGTTATCCAGGATACCAAAGAGAGCTCGTGCGATGTTTCCTACGCCGTTAATGTAGCCGCGACGTCTTCGTTGCTGATGTTGAGACAGTAACAAGTTATTGTATTCGTTCAGCTGGTCCATTTCGAACTTTAGCTGATGTATCGTGGAGTGACATGGCTCGTGAGGCATTGTGTCACATATTTGACCCAACTGTTTGACGAATTTGTCCACCTTTGCTGTACTCTGCCAGAATGTAGTTAGGTTGTAGAATACCAGAAGCTTCCATTCATCGTGAATAAGTTGAATATTTCCGATAGGGTCAAAGTAAATAGGTTGGTTATCAGTCAATCGAGTCGTTTTAAAATGTTCCATGGGCATAGGTAGGCCAAAAGGTAGCGTTGCGAATGCTACAAGTAACATCATCAACAAGCAGTTAACCTTCTTGGTTTTCCTAACTCGTTTGCTCCTTTTGCAGGTTTCAGGTTCAGGACTCAATTCCGGTGGTTCAGTAGTCTCGCATACTTCGTTTATAGGTAGCGGTGCCAGTTTACTTATAGGTCTTTTAAGAACCCCACTTTGCGTCTTCAGCGTGACGACTCGGACTAGGTCATCGGTGCCGGGGTGTAATTCTATGATACGACCCATAGCCCACTTTCCTGGAGGCAGGTTATTTTCCTTCACGAGTACTAGTTGCCCCCTTTGCAAGTTCTCCTTTGTCTTTTGCCATTTGTTTCGATTTTGTAGTAGATGAAGATACTCTTTTGACCAACGATCCCAGTAGTGTCGACGCATCAGTTCGCTAAGTTTCCAATTGTCCCTGATATCTATAGATTTCCAGTTTTCAGTTTCATTCATTGGTAGTGACAGCATTGGACCTCCCGTAAGAAAATGACCCGGGGTGAGATAGGCCAGGTCTTCCACGTCTTCAGACAACGGGCTCAGTGGTCTGCTGTTTAAGCACGCCTCGATTTGAGTAAGAAGCGTCGCAAATTGTTCGTATGTCAGCTTCTGTTGACCAATTACTCGTTTCAAGTGAGACTTCATTGAGCGTACGGCGGCTTCCCATAAGCCTCCAGCTGACGGCCAAGATGGAGCGTTGAAATGCCACTCGATTTGCAGGTTGTTGACCTCTTTAAAGAACTCTGAAGATAGCATTGTTCTATATAACAGGAATTCTTCTTTTAATACTTTTGCAGCGCCGACAAAGTTGGTACCATTGTCGGAATAAATATGTTTCGGAGTTCCTCTTCTTGCGCACAATCTCTTCAGTGCTGCGATAAAAGTTTGTGTAGATAGATCCGAAACCAGCTCAATATGTACAGCTTTGGTGCACATACATATGAATATGGCGATATAACCTTTACAGGTCTTGATTCCGCGGCCTTTGTTCATCTTCACATCCACATGCCCTGTGAAGTCAATGCCACAATGTAAGAATGGTCTTGACGGAGTGATCCTTTCTTTTGGTAGGTTCCCCATCAGCTGCTCAGTCCGAGCTGTTGTGTAACGACGACACCGGACGCACTGTCGCAATATCTTCTTGACAGTTCTATTGCCGCTTATGATCCAGTACTTGCTCCTAGTGTGAGCTAGCGTTAGTCTTGCTCCACCGTGTAGCGTGTGCTGATGCGCACTTTCTACTATCAGTTGAGTGAGTCTGCCTTCTCCCGGGATGAGAATGGCGTGTTTGGCTTCTATTGGCAAGTCTGAATGTTCGAGACGACCTCCGACGTGTAGGATCCCGACCGAGTCCAAAAACGGGTTGAGTTTCAGAATGGCGCTCTTGTTAGGAAGTTTTTCGCTTTTACGGAGAGATTCTATTTCACTTTTAAAATGATCTTCTTGTACTGATTTTATAATAATCCATAATGCGTTATTTATTTCCTTCAACTTTAGTTCATTGCACTCATTCGACCTCCTTTTGTTTTGCGTCGACTCGACGAACCGGATGACCCAAGCAAGTATTCTTGTAATGCGATCTAAGTTGCTATGTCGCACAAGTAATGAATGAATTAATACATTTTTGTAATCGTTGCGGGTTCTGTATTCACATTTGTGTAACAGTTTATTACGACACCTTCTTTCGTAGAAAATGTTTCAGATGCTGCAGTGGCTTCTTTCTCTTGATTCTTTAGCCATTGAGGTCCTTCCCACCAGAGAGCAAAATTAATCAGCTTCGATGGTGATAGTCCCCTTGTTGCGCAGTCGGCGGGGTTTTCATTGGTCTTTACGTAACCCCAGTTTATTGCAGGAACGATGTTTACTATTTGCTTAGCTCTGTTCGATACGAATTTCTCGTATTTAGCATGAACTCCTTGGAGCCATGCTAAAACTACTTTCGAGTCGGTCCAGCAGGAAACCTTCAGATCGTAGTCTGTCAGTACCCTGGCTGTCTTCTCTATAAGTTTCGCTAGTAAAACTGCTGCGCATAACTCCAACTTTGGTATTGTAATTTTCCTTTTCATTGGCGCTACTTTGGTTTTAGCTGCGATCAAAACAGTTTGGTATTCACCGCTTGGCGACATCGTACGGCTGTAGACGACGCATGCGTAGGCTTGCTCGCTTGCGTCGCAGAATGCTTGCAATTCGATCGTTCCGTTATTTTCATATTTTATCCATCTAGGTAAACTGATGTTTTTAATATTCGGCAATTCCGATTTGATTTTTATCCACTCCTTTTGGATACTGTCAGGAACATTGTCATCCCAGCCAATATGTTGGAAATGTTCACTCCATAGTTTTTGGAAAATCAGCTTAGCTTGGATTGTCATTGGAGCTAGCCAGCCGAGTGGATCGTAGATCTTGCTAATTTCCGATAGTAGCCTGCGTTTTGTATATGGTGCATTTTTACTGTTGCTAGGCTCTTCGTAATTGAAATGGAATGTATCGCTTACGTCATCCCATGCAAGACCCAGAGTTTTGCTAAATTCTTGCTGTTTAAAATTAAAATTATTCGTGTGACTTCTCTCTTTCTCTTGTATTTCTTCAAGAATAGAGGGTTCGTTAGTGGCCCATTTTCGTAAAATGAATCCACCTCGCTTCAGTAACTCGTAGAGCTCCTTTTGCAATAATCTTGTCATTTCTATGGTATGTTGACCCGTTATGACGTCATCCATATAGAAATCATTTTGTAGCGACTTTAGGGCTAAGGGGAATGCGTTGCCTTCGTCCTTGCCTAGTTGCTGGAGAGTGCGCATTGCAATGAATGGTGCTGCCTTGGTACCGTAGGTTAGGGTGCACAGTTGCATCTCTCTAAGAGGTTCCTTTACGGAATCTCTCCAAATTATTTTTTGGAGAGATTGTTGATCTTCATGGATAAGGATTTGACGGTACATTTTCTCTATGTCCGCCGTAAGAACATATTTATAGCTCCGCCACTTGATGATCAGAGATAATATGTCCTTTTGTAAGTTAGGTCCTTTTTCCATCAAGTCGTTTAGACTATAGCCAGAGTCTGTTTTTGCTGATGCGTTAAAAACAGCTCGTAGTTTCGTTGTTGTTGAGCTCTCCCTTAGCACGCCGTGGTGTGGTAGGTAGGCTTGTGGCTGGCTCTCGGATTCTCTCACTGGTCTCATGTGACCTAATTCGATGTAGTCGCTTATGAACTGTTTATACTGCTTAGCGAAGTGTTCTTGTCTCGTCATTTTCTTTTCTAATTGAAGAAATTGCGCGATGGCTTGTGATTTTGAACTGCCGAGGTTTTGTTCGTAATTAGCTTTTATTGGCATTTTTACGACGTACCGCCCTTCGCTGGATCGCAGTGTAGTTTCTGTGTAGTATTTCTCACAGTACTCATCGTTTGTCGTAGACTCAGGTTCCGGAGGAATTTCTTCAGTCTCCCAGAATCTTGTCAGATCGTCTATCTCTGTTAGGGTGACAAGACAGTTAAACTGCTTCGTAGCCCCCCCGCACAATATCCAGCCCAACTTTGTTTGTTGTGCCACTGGTGTGTTTGGACTATATTTTAGTACTCCTTCTAGGATTACAGCGGAGTAAATATCAGCTCCTAGCAATAAATCGATAGGGCCGGAGATGTTGAAGTCAGGGTCTGCCAATTTGATGTTATCTAGATGTGTCCAATTCTCCGTGTTAATAGTAGAGTTTGGTAAGTTACTAATAAGTTTACGCATGACCAATGCTTCGGTCTGGAATGTATAATCTGAATGTATAGATTTACATTCCAGTTGAATTAATCCTTTACTCGCGCCCATTATAGTTCCGACACCCGTGACAGTGGCATTAGTTTTGTTTCGGGGAAGGTTCAATCTTTGAGCTGCATTTTCTGTGATTAAGGTCACTTGAGAGCCTTGGTCCAGTAACGCCCGAAGGATGACATATTCTCCCTCCTTATTTTTGATCTTAATCTGAAGTGTCGTCAAGAGAATCTCTTGATCGCCGTTTACGTGATTCGAGGTTAACTCAGTCACCGCAGGGATGACTGGCTTTGCTCTTAGCCCTTTTAGATTATCGTCATGAAGAAGAGAGTTATGTTTATTGTTACACGTGCGGCATCTTTTATTCGCAAATTTGCATTTTCCGCCGTGACTAAACAAACAGATTTTGCAAGTATTAAGTTTGTTTACAGTTTGATTGCGCGTTGCGACATCCATGCCTAAGAATGTCGAACACTGCCTCAGTGCATGTTCATTACTGCAAAGAGGGCATTTTCGCAGTGAAGTATGATATGTTTTGGTCGACTTTTCTGCGTCTTTAAAGGTCGTTGACTTATTATTTTTATATAGGTTGTTATATGCTGAATTATTTTGCTTCTGACTACCTTTCTTGTTTCTAGCTGTCTCCAATGTCATAAATCTCATTTCCAGGAAGTCCATAAGTTCATCTAAGTCTGGTAACTCTCTTGGGTGCTTCATACTTTCTATGTAGTCACTGTGAGTGATGTCATCCAGCTTTGAAGACAGTGAATGCGCGATAAATGGACCCCATACTGGAATATTGATCTCAATGTTTCCCAGTGCATTTAAACACTCCTTCGTAGTATCGTGCAGTCTTTTCAGGTTTGCCGAAGTTGGTTTATCGATAGCTGGTTGTTCGAGAAGCGTATCAAGATACGATGTGAAAAGTAGTCGCTTGTTGTTGTAGCGATGCTCAATAATTTCCAGGCATGAGTCATAGTTCTCAGCACTCACCGAAAGATGTTTAATCAACTTTTCTGCTTCTCCCTTCAACTTCGATTTCAGAAACTTCATCTTCTGCGTTTTATTCAACGTTGGATTTTTGTGGATCATCTCATGGAATAAATCTCTAAACGAGACCCAGTTGTTGTAAGCTCCGTTGAACTCTGGCAATTCCATTCGCGGTGTTGAATTTTCGTAGTATGAAGTCTCAAAGATCTTTCTATTCAACTCTTCTTTCAGCTGGTCGTAGACTTGCTCCCAATACTCGAATTTGGATTCATAATCATCGTCGTCTCCGTCCAGTAGGTAACTTAACTCCCAATGGATCCTGTCGATAGATTCCCACTTAGCCTGTATGGTCTTCAGTTGATCTTGGAGTTGCCACTTTTCTTTCAGGTCTTTCGCGTTGACTTTCGAAACTGCTCGCTTTAAGGCATTGAAGTTGCACATCTGATTTCGTAACAGCAATGATAAATGCTTGTCCGCATCATCTCCTGCAGATTTCGTTACACCTTCTATATCGAACTTCGGTGTTCCGCTAGTTTCTGGTATTTTCAGTTTCGGAGTCCCCGAGAATCCAGGTGCCTCTAACAACTCTTTTCTTCGTTGAGTCATCGACATTTTAGTTTCGTCGAACATTCTCCTTGTTATGTCAAAAATGTCCGCCTTAAAGTAATCATGGTCCTTTTTTACAGATTCAAACTTCTTCAAGAACTCATGATTTGTTAAAAATTCATCCCAGAGGGATTGTAACGCTACGATGCGTTTGTTTAAGTATTCTAGGGTTTTTCTACTCCCTGAATCCTTTTTGTAGTTACTTTGCAGAGCTTTGATGTTCTCATAGCTGCTTTGCTGCTTCTGGAGAAGCTCCGCAAACTGTTGGTATTCTTCTTCCGCCATTGGTAGCAGTCGACGTTATCTTCGCCGCTCCGGTGCTACGAAATCTTGAAGACCCAGAAGGTTCCAATTTCTCGAAGGGCCGGAAGGTTCAATATATCTCGAAGGACCAAAAGATGTTGGGGTTCTCGCCGTTGACGATACTCCAGGTAGTTGATTGCAGGTGTGATAAATGATACTCCACAAACACTACTCATTAATGGTTTATTTACTACAAAGGAGTAAATACAAGTTGCTGTCTACGCACAAGCTTGAGGGTCTGAGTCGCACATTACGTATATTATACGATTATATTATTGACACCTTAGCGCGTGACGGCTATTTAGTTACGACTGAAGTATAATGTTTACGAAGGTATTTAATATGACGTTTATTTGCTGTACGAGCATTATTGGCTCGTACACAAAGTATGAAGGTTTATGCGAATAATATACTGAAAGAGACTTCGGGAAAAAACTATCTCGTGTGCGTGTAATTATGTTAATAATTAAATTTCCATAATGGGCGTAATACAAGCCTTTCTTTAAGCCTTAATTAATAAGTACATGTATGTAACAATTTAACCTTTACGCTAAACGATAATGCTAACGTAAACGTCACTTGCTACTCCTCGTAGTTTACTTAAGACTATCAAAATAAAAATCATGTTGTATCGTCAAACTGTTTTGTTTTGAACCTTTCCGTTCAATCGAGCGGTAAGATTACTATGTTATGTATGTTTATATTTTAAAGTTGGCTTGTGGACACAGGCATTAGTATTCAGCTCCCGTCCGCTCACGTATAAACTTTAGCAAATAACATAAAATCAAGTTTTGATAGTTGTATAAAACGTTGTTGCTAACCTCCAATTCGACCGTTTAAAAGTTACCAATAGAAACTTCTGAATTGATTAGTGCTACTAATAGTTAAATGGAAATATTCCTGATTTAGATAAGTGTGTTACTATTAACACTTGAGTTAAACTGCGTGATTGGACAATTGTGTTACTGTCTGCGCATTAGGAAGCCAGTCAGTACTTTGTTTTTTTATTTTACTTTTTTATTCGTCGCTAAAAGCGTACACAAGGTAATTGAGCACAAGTCCGTCCCGCAGCATGTCTTGTGTCAGATGTTAATTGAAAGATAAGTGCCACCAAATAAGAATTTCCTCGTATTTTTCCTTCAGAGCTGTTCCTCAAATCTTTTACTTTGTTCCGGTGGCATCTGCCCCTTTTCAACTCAAGTTAAACAAATTTTCCGTAACAGACTTTTCGAGATTCACCTCGAGGATTTGGGGGATCTACGAGGTTTTGTTTTTACAGTTTCCTTTTTCTGTGTTTACCTTGTGTGTATTTTTGTTGTATTGTAAATTGACAATATATGACTGTGTTTATAAGGTACTATATAATAAATACAATATTATGTGTTCATTAAATTAGGAGATCATCATTGTGCTTTTGATTTCAGGAACTGAAACGTTGTTGTTGTTGGTAAAGTTTTGATTATTAAACCGTTTCCTTTGTTATTGGTTACTTTATTATCCTACAAACTGTAGCGGAAATTAGAATTAGTAGTTTCTGTCCGAAAGTCTGCAGCAATACGTTATGACAACGCTCGTAACATTATAACATAGTTTTAATGGTAAGTTATGGCGGCGTATCTAATAAAAGGTATTAGTATTCACGAGGAACGGAAGGTTTTCCGAAAGTGCCATGGCGAATGTTTTCGGCGTAACTCATCCACTCCAATATCATAGAGATTGAGAGCGTTAAGTTATTGCAGTAACAATTTCGTATTGGCCAATAAAACCTCACTTTCGCTTTATTTATACGCAGTAAAATGATCAATATTCGATATTGCCTTCAGATGGTTACATACATTTACATACGCTTATGGACGAGTCTTGTTCGAAAGTTTTTTGTAATTTCTTGTGAGCTTTTAGGGCGGTATTTTAAAAACGGGTACCACACGCAAACTAAAAAGGGTACTAGAATTAATGAAGTGCAAAACTAAGCAGTTTTTCAAGTATTTGTGTGGGTGGGCACTGCAGATAGATAAACCAGATAAAGTTAGTGCCGTGGAGCAATGGATCATGATAGATAAAACAATACTCGTTTTTCACACCTAATAATCCCAAAAAAACCAGCAAAATTCACAAAAAAGTTCCACTAATTAAAATTCAACAAAGAGATCGTATCCAAAACTTGGCGCGTTCTAAAAGAACGGTTTTTACCACGTTTTCGCCGGCCAGTCATTCTATCTCGCCATCATATGAGTTATACTGGCTGAGATAATGATAAGCCGCGGATTGGCCGCTCCAGTCCACATTAAAACCTCGTTAGCCTTAGTGTAAGCTTTTACTATTGTTCAGCTCCAACTTGCTATATCATGAGGAGAATGTACTTACTTATGTACACAGATACATTGAGCCAATTGCTAATGCATAGCAGTTGGAGTCAGCCGAGTTTAGGAGCTGCTGTTTGTCAATACTATGTTCAGACAGTTTTGGGTTAGGCATTTACTACTGCATAAGTAAAAGTACTGTTGGTCCCGGCTGTCAATTGTAGAATTTATTGTCCCGAAAGTCTGACAACCAGACTTATCAAGGAGTATCGTTTTAACTACTTCCCAGTACTAACTGGGATGTGGAGGTCAGCTAGGCATTTGCTTAATATAAATACTGGTATTCAGCTGGAACAAAAAGTTGGTAAAAGGCATAGCAGATGATGATGAAGTAAAACTGGAACATTTTAACACATGATCAGTCAGATAAGCAAACTTTATTTAAAGATAGCGTATTTTAAAAATAACATAGTTATTTTGTTCTTAGATAAGAACTGATCAAAAAATCGAGTATACATTTAAAATACAACAACGCTTTTGGTTCACTCTGTAGGCTGACCAATCAATCATCGACTTGGACAATAGCTTTGACACCAACCTATTCAGAGCCCGCTGCAAACTGCAGTATAAGATCGAGAGGAATACGTTCCCCACGCCCTCTGAAGTCATAAAACACGTTTCCCATCCTCTTCATATAAAATCTCATGTCTTTTTACCCCACGGGTGAATAAGGGTCCTATTATTTGTAGAGAACCACACATGGAATAACAAATCAGTTTCTATCGCTGTATACTTTATTTTATTGTTCGCTTTAACTTTTTTGAAACTCGTGCATTGAGTTTCAAATTTTTTTGCCTAAATAGAGAAAATCATTAAATCCATAGAGCCATAGAGATCTACTTTTGGTAACTACAGTACATTTACTAGTTATTATGCTTTGTGACTTGGACTGGAGCATCATCTTTTTGTTTTATGACATTTAATTGTATTGTAGAATATAACTTTTGAAATTTTGTGGAAAATATCGTCATTTATAACTCTTGTTTATTGATAACTTAGTAGATTTCAATGTATAACTGTTTATTTTCCCAAAATAAGTACCTAAATCAAAATAAAATAAATTCAAAAGCACATGTAATGGTCTAATTGAAATAAATGCTTTCAGTTTGATGTTTGTACATTAATTCTTTCTGTTTAAATATACCAATGTTATTTTGATTTTTTTTACTCTAACATTTTTGCTACTGGTTGTAGATTGTTTCATTTTGATAGTAACGTGGGACGAGTTGCAAAACGAAAAAGAAAAAATGGTTTTCTGCAAGTCGTCCTAAATGGGCCGTAGACATGTAGGACGAGTTGATAAATTACTCGGTAGATAGAGCGTTGTTTTGGTCCTTAGAAGAAAGAAAAGAGACTGACCGACAGTCTCTATAGTTTTAACTTATATTTATACCTATTTTAAAGCAAAATTTAAAAATGACATTTGTAATCTTATGTATGTGTAGATTGTATCAGTTAAATTGTTGCTCAAATTTGTATGGGAAAATTTCCTGAAATAAATGAAATTATTATTATTATAGTTCGATGTGTAGTCTTTTAACAGCTGTTTTGTATTTCGAAACTGCAATTCAAAATAAACCTTTTTGTTACAACTATAAAAATCACTTTAATTTTGTCCGTGTTGTCAGTGGCAACTCAAAAACCACTTTATTTCAACGAGTATAACGACGATTGTGGTTTTGACAGCGATCCAAAAAACTGAAAACGAGGGAGGGAAGTGTCGTCACGCAATCCTAGACAAGTGTTAGCATACATATTTGTGTAATTATGAAAGTTTACTACCGAACTGAGGATTGTTGCGTTCATGTTATAAACGATGTAATTATTGCTGTTGGTTGCTGTACCTCCACTGCAACTTTATTTATTCGATATTTATTAAGGAACCTGTGTGTCAGATTATTAGTGGTATAATCAAGTATTACATACTTTTATGAACAGTATCCAATTTTTTTTAATTATTCCCGATTTAACGCACACTCTGTTGTTTTCTCAACGCTTTGTTGGACACAGAGTTTTGACAATTCAGTGCGAAGTAAGAAAAACGTCTTTACATTTCATAATTATGTCATTTAATAAGGAAAAAGTAATAATATTATAAGCTATAACTCTATAGGCTGAGGATAGTGTGACGTTTTTTTTACACATATTTTTTTTTTAAAACGTTATCTGTTATTTACCGTTTTTATTATTAGTCGTCATCTCTGTGGGCATCACCAGTCCAGCTCCATTTAATTAAAATTGCGGTAGCTAGTCAATAATAATATACGCTGTTTTTTTCACATTTACAGGGTGGAAAAATAAGTCGGGCCCTGAAGGGAAACTACCTTAAATCCTTAAGTTGGCTCATTTTACTTAAAAGAGACATTCCTTTATTTTCAAAAGGAAACAAAACTGCATTCAAAGATTTTCTAAAACTTGCTTGCCTCGCCCGGGACTCAAACTAAATAAAATAAAATAAAAAAACAAACACTTGCTATTTTATTACTATACTAATCGATAGGATTATTATTCAGTTTGAAAGACATACCGCAGCCTCGGAGCAAAAAGGGCAAAAGAAGGAACATGTTTTAGTCAGTTTAAGACTGGCACTTCCTTCCGCTCCACCCATAACGGGAGGAGTTATTTGAGGAATTCCCATCAGAAAAATCATTCTCTTTCCTTTATAATCTTTGGCATAGTTCATCGATCGATGGACGCACACAATATACGGGCACTACAGTTTACAGCCATCTTTTCCAAATGACCGAGGGAAACAGATTACTGTGTCCACTGATCGTGTACTTTTTTATTTTAAGTATGTTCCACTAAAACAACTTTGATATACCTTTAAATGCAATTTACTGCTTATAAGAGTCGATTTATTGACTGAAATGGGTGATATACGGGTATATGAAGTAGCACAATATCTTCAAAATTAGATGAACGAAAACGAATGATTAACTATTTCACACAAAATCGTGAAACCATAGTAAAGGTAATTTCATACTCGGCGCGATCTTTGCAAGAAAGCCGTGAATGTGGTTTTAGTAGCCAGCAGGCCTGGTGGAGAAGCTTAGATCCAAGGGTGCATTATCATTTATCGTATTTACGTATATAAAATCATAACCAAAAGTTATTTATTCAACCTAGGCTGAAGATCAGCACTTTTTGAACGTTAATTATACAATACCCTGAAAACGCCTATTCTTCGCTACTTCCTGGAGATTTATCTGGGAAGAAGAAAATTCCCCAGCAATACATCTGTTGATAGGTTAAGCTTAAACAGATTTTACACAATAAGATCCGAAGTTATAAAAATATAATTATGAAATCAATCTTCTAATATATAAAATTTTCGTATCACAATGTTCGTTCCCATACTCCTCCGAAACGTCTCGACCGATTCTTATGAAAACTTGTATGCATATTCACTAGGTCTGAGAATCGCTACCATCTATTTTTCCCCTCTCCAGAAAACGAGTTGAGCAGCGGGTGAAACCGTTGGGCACAGCTAGTAACATTTAAAATTAAATGTATTTCCACATGTCAGCTAACACACGTGAAAACCAAAATGAAAGATAAACAAACGTTGACGATGTACAATAATATATATATATATATAATAATATACAATTTAGTTAAAATTTTCTTAGAATTAAATGGACGTCATTAACTTAAATTCAAATTGTTTAATGAGCTGCTTGTTTTCTATCAAATAAAATTAACTTTATTCGAAAGTAGTTAGTTTTTTTTAGTTTAGTTTAGTTTTAATTCGAAAATTTCAACTGTATCTGACGAGCCTGGTTACTCATCTCTTTTTTTGAGTGTACTCAAGCAAAACAACAAATGCCCTGGATACAACCCTTCCAGAAAAAGAGTGTACCTGCATGTTCAATACAAACATAATATAATGATATTGGATATTTCAAATAATTAAAAACCCTAAGAAAAGTGTTCATGATGCATGAATGCACGTACGTATTTATCAGTTATATACACTGATTGCCCTCCTGAAAACAATTCCATAATCACACGCGAATTCTAAGGGGTTGAAACTTTGAGTATACATGTGCGATAACGTAATGGTGCATGGCGTGACGTAAACTTCAAACGAATTTCAAATCCATTAAAGTCAGTAATTTTAAGCAATACGTAATTTTAATAATTTTGTGTGAAAGTTTCTTCAGCAATGACAGCTTTTATCTCAACAACGAAATCTTGGACAAATCCGGAGTTTGGAACATAAATAATAGCTGTATTTATTTTATATAATGAGTCGCCATCAGATTTACTTTAACTTTAATGTTCAGTGAACGAACTCCTTCTCATTAAGACTTTTGAACTCGATGCAGTATCCATTAAAGTGTGTGTTTGCATAAGTTTGGCTTTGTATACAAACTGATGGACTTTTTTTTTGCGTGCAAACTGGCAACATAGTCTGCTTATCCTTTTTTGAAGTTTGTTGGGGTCGACTTCCAATCTAACTGGATGAAGCTATTTTTTTTTTATAAAACTTTGCCCCACACTATTAATTTCTCCTGTATCGTTTACAAACTTTTAAACTTACATACACAAACAGCCAGACCCGTAAAAACTATCTATAGATATTTGTTCCGTGCGGGGTCGAACCCGCGTCACGCAGCGCGGCAGTCGATCGCTCAGTTACTGCGCCAACCTTGTCGTCATACCAATACTTATTTGGCGGGTTTCCTATTTAGGGGGCGAGCCACAGACCCAGACTCCGTGCCTGCTACAGAAAAATCCCCAATGGAAAAATACTTTTCTCGACCTGGTACTCTAACCTAGTACCTCAAGCATAATAATAGCGTTTGCAACTACTAGGCCTAGTTATATTGAAATTGACAGAGTGTATTTAATAAAGCTGAAATGAGAAAATAAACGCTTTTCATCAAAAATTAACTTTTATATATCGTAAAATTCGCTATGAAAATTAAAATTGGTTTGTTAATAGTCAATTATTTCGGAAACAAGGGGTTGCGACAGCGTCATATTCAAAGTCCGCAATCAAAACGTGGCGAGTTTGCTTATGACTCGCGTGACTTATGTTTTTTTCCATTTCTTATTGTTTTTCATTGGCTGACCCTCCATCGACGTTCGTTGGCGGTATCATGGCCAGCTAATTATACCACTAAAATGATTTATACCAGACGATTGTTATGCTAGAGATTGTTAACCTACCAAATTGGATTACGGTTCATGTCAACGACGCATTTAGCTCAACGATATGATTTGGCTGTACAATCAAATAGTTAGCGTTAGAACTTTGCTCATTATTGTTTAAAACCACGTAATTATGTTTATGTAATCAATAAATATGACCGATTATACATTGACGAGTGGTGAGGTGATTTGGTGAGCGATACTGAGCTAGAAATGAATTTAAAGCTGAGTGGTTCTTACTTAAGCGTGCTTTTCAATCCTTAATTAACATTATAAAAGCAAAAGTGAGTTTATTTGCTTGTTTGTTACGTCTTCACGCCTAAATGGCTAAATCGAATTTGATGAATTTTGGTACAGAGTTGAGACCCTGGAGACGGACATAGACTATTTTTTTTTAAATGAGGGAAAGAGGGAATACAAGGAAAAACTTATCTTTGCTATTACAATAAATGAGGCACAAGGGCAAAAACTACAAGTAGCAGGTACCTGCAAATCAGGAACGGGGAGTCGGGGAACTGTGTTGCGCGAGCGAAAGCTAGCAAATTATAATATAATTATTTATTCAATTTTCTCGTTATTCATGAAAGGGCAACTAAGATATTTGTAGCCGTTTTTTGTGTACATTCCAAGAGTTGCTTTCGCTCAATTCTCTTTAGCTCTTTTGTCTACTCTTTTGAAGGTAAGCTTGCTGTGATCCAGCCAATGTTGAAGCACAGGCTTTAGACGGTCGTTATTTTAAAAAGCAACAAAGGAGTTTAAATAAAAATATGGCTGAAGGATTTTTGTATTTCCTTTTGAAACAACTAGTATTATCATGAAATCGATGTGTACGAGTATGAGGCAGAGATAGGAATATAAAAATGTTATTTTATGGTTATGTTGGTTTTAGATGAAACTAAAATGAACCCGTTTATGCTAAGAAGATAGTTTTTTCGTATTATATTTTAGTTTTCGATATTAAGCATAACGATTTCCAGTGGTAATGTAGCTTTTGGAATATTTTATGAAAATAACAGTATGAAAGAAAAATCGGAATATTCTGATGTTGTTTTGGTTTCTCGTGCACTATTGCGGTCAACCGTCCAATCTGGGGAGCCACAGACTTCCGATATAAACGCGGAATAATACATGACTACCTACATTCTACCCATTTTGCAATTCCAGAGTTTTCTGGAACGTCTGTTTTATTTTTAGACTCGGTTTGATCAAGCTCCAAGCTTCAAAATATAATATTGAATTAATTATATGTAAACTAGCTTTTGCCCGCGGCTTCGCTCGCGTTAAATTCGGGGTAACACAGTTCCCCTTGCGCCTTATTGATTTGTAATAGCAACGCTAAGTTTTCCCTTTTCTTCCCTCTTTCTCCCTCACATCCCACTTTTTTCAAAAAAATATTAGCCTATGTCCGTCTCCTGGTTCCCAACTATCTCTGTACCAAAATTCATCAAAATCGGTTTAGCCATTAAAGCGTGAAGAGGTAACAAACAAACAAACAAACAAACAAACAAACTCACTTTCGCTTTTATAATATTAGTAAGGAAGTAAGGATTCTTCATCTTAAAATATTTGCTAAATTATTTCGAAAGCCATTTTTTTCTTTCAGTAGATAAATTTACTACTGAACATATTTAAGACTATTTACAAGACGTTTTCCCATTTGACATGATATCTCTATATTTTAAGTACACTTTAAAGTTGAAAATATTACTTAATTTTTTTTTAATATTTCCCCAAACTAGGATTTTTTCCTGTATCATGGGTGCGTTTACAAACATTTATAGTCATATACACAAACAGTCAGACGCGGAACAACTATCTGTAGGCCAAACAAATATTTATTCCGTACGGAAATCGAACCCGCGCAGCGCAGCAGTCGATTGCACAGCCACTGCGCCAACCGTGTCGTCAAATATTACCTGTATATTTATTTTCTCAAGAAACTCGAACTTAAAAAGCAATAAATGTATCCGGCTCAATCCCATTCCATTTCGCTTTCAGGTAAAGTGTACTTTATAATATTATCCTGCGCGCCCTGGTTCAGACTGCATTTTTCACGGGATCCCGGGAAAAGGAGCAAAAATGAAGAGCGGCCTTAACTGTGCCCCGGGACTGCGCAGATAAAAGTCCCGGCCTCTTATTTGAGTTATGGGATTTTGACCGGGCCACATCACTTTATTATGCTGGAGTGCTGGTACGCGGTTACTTTAGATTTAAAAGCAGTCAATTGGCCGCTATGCCATCCAGTAGTAAACGCGATTCACTGTAAATAAATTGATTGGAAAAAATATTTTTGTTGTGATGCAAAGACTAATTTGGTTTGAGAGCCGATCCTAACATATCTCTCTAGATAGGTGATGATGATACAAGGATTGATTTGATTGAGTAGACTGAGTAGGAGTAGGATGTTTTAGCTATCTATACTTTGTGGTCTGACCAAGCAGTGTTAGCAGTCTTACCCTTTAATTGCTTAGTGTAAGGTAGATAGGCAGTCGCTCCATGTAAGTATATTAGTATTGAGCTGCACTCAACTGGAAGTCCATCCCAACATAGTTAGAAAAAGGCAAGGCAGAAGGCTATAGAAGAGAATAGAATAGAATATACTTTATTGCACACCAAAATTGAAACACAACTGTTTTACATAAATTGCTAATTTTATGGATACAATGGCGGTCTTATCGCTGGTAGCGAATATAGCGATATCTTCCAGACACAAATCAAATCAAATCAAATCATTTATTTCAATTAGACCATTACAGGCACTTTTGAATGTCAAGAAACAAAATGAATCTACAGTCCCGGTCACAAGGCATAATAACTTGTGAAAGTACTGTAGTTGCCCATTCCAAAGCGTTGATCTCTATGGAGAAGAATGGGCAAGAAACTCCATGGACACTCTTTTAAATTATAATATTTTTACAAAATCGTATTTACATCATTCGTGTTGAGATTATACAAATATATGTGAGAACGATCTAGAAAGACGTGCACAGTAAGAGCGTCCAGAGTAAATAAAAAGCAAAATTCAATTTAAAATCTAAATAAGTTAAAAAATGACCAGTCCCAACTGACAGCGCCCGTTCACGAACATGACGTATGGATCAGCCCCATTCAGCTCGACCATTTTGAAGGGAGCTAAATGACCCGACACACCCGCCACTATCAGCGAGACATTTAAGTGAGCATGACACTATTAACCACCAGGGCTTCGTCAAGTCAATGATAATACATAGCACTCACATATGGGCTTAATAATTATACAATACTAGAGAATTGATTCTATACATTGCAAAGATAGTCTTACAATCTTCTGCAGCTTCCACTATAGCTTCGGATACTTATCAATGAGTTTACCCCTATGCTTGAGGAGCAGGACCAGCATTGAGCCAAGCATTTTTATCATCAATATAATCCCCCAACTTATAATATGCTTGCCTACATAGTGTGCGTTTAATACAAGATTTAAATTTCGTTTCATTCAGTTGAAGAATGTGGGGAGGTATTTTATTGTAGCATTTCAAACAGTACCCCATGAAAGATGAGTCTACTTTAGCTAACCTGAAACCCGGCTGAACCAATTGGTCCCTATTTCTAGTATTATACTTGTGTCTATCACCTCGTTTACCAAATAGATGCATTTTTTTTCTGACGTACATGATGTTTTCATAGATATATTGACAAAGTACTGTCATGATGTTAATTTCCTTAAACTGTTCTCTTAGAGAATCTCGCCTACGTAGATTATAAATGGCTCTAATGGCTCTTTTCTGCAGAATAAATACAGACTCGAT
Organism: Ochropleura plecta; assembly: GCA_905475445.1. Lineage (NCBI taxonomy): Eukaryota > Metazoa > Arthropoda > Insecta > Lepidoptera > Noctuidae > Ochropleura > Ochropleura plecta. The sequence goes on along the minus strand of FR997731.1, from coordinate 8,478,256 downwards.
GTCTGCAGCCCGCCCCAAAGTAAAATACCGTATGTCATTATACTATGAAAATAACTAAAATAGACTAGCCTCGCGGTATCTACATCAGTAAACTGACGGATTTTTGTGACAGCATATGCTGCTGAACTAAGCCGTCCTGCAAGAGATGTTATATGCGGACCCCATTGTAGCCTTGAATCCAGCGTTATCCCCAGGAAAACAGTTTTATTGACAAATTCTAGTTTCTCTTGATTCAATACTATGTCACAATCACTACTTTTGACGTTTGGCAGAGCAAATCTTATGCACTTCGTTTTTTTCCCATTTAATACCAAATTATTGGCGGTGAACCAATCATTTACCTGTAATAGGGCGTTATTTAAGTCGTCTAGAATTGTGGCACGTCTATTTATCTTAAATATTAAAGAAGTATCGTCAGCAAACAACACCATTTGTGGTTGGTTTTTAAATAAATGGGGTAGATCATTAATATATACTAAAAAGAGGAAGGGACCTAATATCGATCCTTGTGGTACACCCATCTTTACATTTAAACCCATTGAATTGACACCATTTATTTGCACTTGCTGCTGTCTATCATTTAAATATGATTTTACTAAACTAAGCGCAAGTTTTCCTAGGCCGTAATGTTCAAGTTTCAAGAGTAGGGTTTCGTGGCTAACACAATCAAACGCTTTTGAAAGGTCACAAAAGATTCCTATGGCATCCTGTGCCTCTTCCCACGCAGTAAATCTGTGTTTTAACAAGGTAACACCAGCGTCAGTCGTACAACGTCCTTTGGTGAAACCATACTGTTTTTCATGTAAGATCTTATTGGTGTTAAAGTGGTTGAGCATTTGATTAAGCATTACCTTTTCAAACACCTTGCTGAAAACCGGCAAAACGGATACGGGTCTATAGTTATTGGTGTCTTTACTATCCCCAGATTTGAAAAGGGGTATAACTTTACTGTATTTCATAAGGTCCGGAAAAACTCCTTGGGCCACACACAAATTGAATATTAAGGCTAAGTACGGTGCTATAGTCTTAATAATAGCTTGGCAAACTTTAATAGACATTCCCCAAAGATCTTCGGTTAATTTGATTTTGATTTGCTTGAAAGCTTTAATGACTGCAGTGGGGTTAATATGCTTAAATTGAAACTCAACCGGACATGGTGAAACGTTTGCTCTTAATAAATCAATGGAAAGCAAGGGTGAAGAATTTAATGTTTCAGTAGTTTTAAGTGGGATACTAGTAAAGAAATCTACAAATTCTTGAGCAACTTCGTTTTTAGTGGTTAGAAGACCACGCGAAGACTCTAGTGTGATCTCATTATTACATTTTTTTGTTTCTGTTAGTTTCACTATTAATGATTTTCCAAACCGTCTTAATTTTATTATCGGCGGATTTAATCTTGTTGCTAATGAATAAAGATTTAGCTAATTTGCAGGTGTTTTTAAAAAAAATTGAGTAAGTTGCAACATAGTGATTGAAAGTTTCTGAGTTGAAGTAAGGCTTAAGGCCGTAAAGCTCAAACAATCGTTCCCTACTTTTTCTTATACCCTTAGTTGCCCAATCACTAAACATAAACTTTGGGCTAATAGATTTAGTTTTTATTTTTAACGTATCATTGAACTCTGTGTAGACAACCGAAAAGAATTCCTCATAAAATTGATTTACATTTTCAATATTATACACACTTAGATAGACTATACTTGGCACCGCATGCTTATTTTAGACAACACTCTATCAATCACATGGGTGTCACAAGTGGACAAAGAAGTAAGATTGCCTTTAAGAGAAGGATTTATTATAGTTACAGTTATTTTAATTTATTCTTAAAAAAACGTTGCCCCACACTGAGAATTTCTTCTGTATCGTGGGCGCGTTTACAAACATTTAAACTCACACACACAAACAGCCAGACCCGAAACAACTACTTGTAGGTCATAAAAATATTTGCTCCGTGTGGGGATCGAACCCGTAAAACGCAGCCCCCAGCACGCGATCGCTCAGCCACTGCACCAACCGTGCCGTCAATTAATATCACACCACTATATTTATCATTTCATATCTATTAGGGACACAGCCTAACCTCTCGGGGAATACAGGTGTGATGTTTGTGTAATTAATATCAATAATTTTAGGTACTTAGGACTTTCTTGTTGTTGCCTTTCAAAAGGTTGTTTCACTTAATTGAAACAGGTGTAATGTTTATCCTAAGAGCACTTAATTATTCTTGAACTATCTGGAGCCTACGGCCAGCAGTCACAGTGGGCGTACTAAACTATCTTTGTTTTTATAGTATAAACTTTACCGTTACTTTCATAGATTGTTAAAATGGCAGGTAACTTATATTTAAAAACATGGTAATTTATTAAGGTCAACAGTCTTTTGAGAAGCTCATAGCTATATAAAAGCAGCTGCTCAAGTCGACCTTTAGGTTAAGCCGCCCTTGCCTAGGTTGGTTTATGGATGGGTGAGATCAGTTACATATAGAACTAGCTTTCGCCCGCGGCTTCGCTCGCGTTAAATTCGGTATAACACACCAAGCAGACCTGCAGTTTTTGCTCTTGCGCCTGATTGATTTGTAATAGCAACGCTAAGTTTTCCCTTTTCATCCCTCGTTCTCCCTCACATCCCACTTTTTTTAATAAAAATTAGCCTATGTCCGTCTCCTAGTTCCCAACTATCTCTGTACCAAAATTCATCAAAATCGGTTTTGCCATTAAAGCGTGAAGAGGTAACAAACAAACAAACAAACAAACAAACTCACTTTCGCTTTTATAATATTAGTAAGGAAGTAAGGATTTCGTCCGTGCCTCCAAAAACATGTTAATCTATTGGTCCCGGTTGTTCGTAGGTCTTTGACAGTCGTGACAGATAGTCAGTGTTCCGAAAGTCAGACAACCAGTACTACTGTACGGTATTCAGCTGCATGCAGTTAGACTGGAAGGCGACCCTAACATAGTTGGGAAAAGACTGGGCAGATGATGAAGAATCTTTGAGCATGTAGAATGTAGGTTGTAGACAGTGCTGCATTCTACGTCGACCTGTTCTAAGTATTGTGAAACTAGTTTTCTCTTGTTGAAAGCTCGTGATGATTATTGGCGAACTTAAATGTAGGAAAGTGGTACATAAAATATATTTTAATTTACCTGTAAATAACTATGTTAAAAAAATCTTAGTCAAACTAGCCGTCCCTGTTTCACCCGCTTCTCAGGTCTCCTTCTGAAGAGTGCCTCCCTTATCACTTAGGGTTATGAGAAATAGATTAAGACCGATTCTCAGACTTACGGAATATGCATTTCATAAAAATCCGTCAAATTTTTCGAAAGAGTAAGGTAACTAAAACTGTGATACAAGAATTTTATATGAAAGAGATGTAACCCACTTTCCGGTATATATCCTACTAGCTTTTGCCCGCGGCTTCGCTCGCGTTAAATTCGGGGTAACACAGTTCCCCTTGCGCCTTATTGATTTGTAATAGCAACGCTAAGTTTTCCCTTTTCTTCCCTCTTTCTCCCTCACATCCCACTTTAAAAAAAAAAATGTCCGTCTCCTGGTTCCCAACTATCTCTGTACCAAAATTCATCAAAATCGGTTTAGCCATTAAAGCGTGAAGAGGTAACAAACAAACAAACAAACTCACTTTCGCTTTTATAATATTAGTAAGGATAGAGATATGGTATTGCGGATTTTTTTGTAGAAATAATTAAGACGAACCAGGTAGCCATACATTGTTTTTAATTTTAAGAAACTGTTTAGGCAGCGCACGCAAATAATTCTGTTTTATGGGGTATTTTTTCCGACTTGCTAGACAAAAGTTGTGATAACTCGGTTAATATACATGTTATAGAAACAATTTATAGCCTATAGCACTCAGGAATAATGTAGCTTTATGCCAGATAAAACAAAAATAGAATTGGATTATGAGTTCCAGAGATTACCCCCTACATACAAATTTACAAACTTACAAATTTTACCTCTTTATAATATTAAGGTATAGATTTGACGTGGCGCTGCATGTCGATATCGTGGGGTAGATTACGCACGGAACAATTATTTGTATAGTTGTTTTGGGTCTGGCTGTTTGTGTATGTGAGTTTAATTGTTTGTAACGCACCCACGATACAGGAGAAATTCCTAGTGTAAGGCTAGTTTTTTTTTTTAATTTTTGATGACAATGCATGGAGCATGCATCAAGCGGCATTAATTTAAATCTATACTCATGATGGGTATCAAATAAAAGGGTTTGCTCGGAAGAATAAGAGAATGTGTGTGTTTTTTAACTACAATATTTATTTAAATGTAATCCTTACTCCTTACAAATATTATAAAAGCGAAAGTGAGTTTGTTTGTTTGTTACCTCTTCACGCTTTAATGGCTAAACCGATTTTGATGAATTTTGGTACAGAGATAGTTGGGAACCAGGACACGGGCATAGTCTAATTTAAAAAAAAAAGTGAGATATGAGGGAGAAAGAGGGAAGAAAAGGGAAAACTTAGCGTTGCTATTACAAATCAATAAGGTGCTAGGGCAAAAACTGCAGGCAGCAGGTACTGTTTTATACCGATATAAAGCGAGCGAAGCCGTGGGCTAAAGCTAGTGTCCAATAAAAGTGCACCATCGAAATTTTGACACTCGAAGCACAGTCAGCGTTGCGTAATATAAGTGAAAATGAGTACAAGTCTTAGCATAGTCATACGTCACCTACTCAAGTCCGATTATTTGTTTGACCTCCTAATAATACCCAAAATAGAACACAATATACATATTTGGACAAAGCGGCTTATACTTTACCTTAGAAACAATACTGCCTACTTACCTGAGTAAAAACTAGAATGTTCCATAAAGAACATAACAAGATACGCAGTTTATGACACGACAGCCATTCGCGAGTCAATCTCCACTTGTTCCGCGAATATGGTAACATTCGGATGCAGTTACCGGCTAAATTGGGCGCTTCCTTCGTTTTCTACAAGTTTCTCCGTCGTATCGCTCCGTGAAATATAATCAAGCTAGAAACGTTAAATAAGTTTGATAAACGACTTCAGAAAGTAGTGGAGCGCCTGCTGCCTACTTGGGTTTATTTTTATTCTCGGCTTGGCTTTATACAGTATTTTGTTAAACAGAAGTCTGCCATTTTGTTTTAGAGCAGTTTGTGTTATGCCACATTTTTATAACCGAATTCATCAGTTGGTCTTATTCGTTTTAGATTTTTTTTAATTTATCTTTAAAAAAAAACATTTTCATATTTTTACTCGAAAATGTACCTAAGAATGGAAATTGGCCAGTAGTAGTACAGTAAGAGTGTGTAAGTAAGAGAAGTATGTATTTTTGGGATAAAAGCGTTGTCTTTTTTCAGATCAAAAAATCCTTTTTTAGCTTCTTTTTTTTGCGTATGGGAAATCATCAAGTAACTTCCCCCGCTCTGGGAGGAGCGGGAGGGAGTGTCAGACTTGTACTGGTTAAAAGTTTTAACCAGTACAAGTTTTAACTTAAAACCCACCCATGTACACACGACGACACATCAACCTATACAAAACGAGTTTATGCGGATCTCTCATCGTACGGGAAATCCAAGGTGTACGATACGTTGTTAAGAGATCAGCATAAACTGGTTTTGTACAGGTTGATATGTCTTCGTGTGCACCTTCTATATTGCCCTTTATGTTCCGGGGTCGCGGTATCTCTTTCGAACAACCCGCAACCCTGGCAGGTCTCTCTGCTTTGCTGACATCTCTTTGAGGTGCGCATTGAATAGGTACTAACACGCCATCGACACGGCTTTTAGTAATAATTGAATTTAAGAAAAAAAAATACAATTGAATCAAAATCTACACCAGACATCGCTGAAATAGGTTACAGCTTTTCTATACATAAAGACTGTCATGAACTAAATTATACTTAAGTCACCAGCAAGTCACTTCCAGGTACTTTATACCCACGCTCCAGGTATAGTGTGCGTTGCCTGTGAAATATTTTACGATTCCCGAACCATAAGCCGGCGGGGTAGGGTTAAACATACCCGTATTTGTCCCTATTCGGTGATTTGTAAAGGTGAAGCCGCTAGAACATATTCTATTTCAATTCTTTGCCATAGATTTTGTGAATTTTTAAAAACGTACTCTCAAATATTCGTATGTAGGTTTGTTTCTTATTGAATTTCAGACGTTTTCAACAAAATATTTCAAGTTTCAAGCACTTGATTGAAGAGCGTTTTGAAAAGCTGTTCAAACGTTTTGAGGTAACGTGAATTCGATTAAACGTTTGAGGTTTAACTTAAGTAGCAATTTTATTAATCTTTATGTGTTTTTTATGGACCTTAGGGTCGTTGATTTAAGCCGTAAATCTGATAAACAGGTTTAAAACAAAAACAGCAATAGCTTACCTTTATACATAAACTGTCATATTGTAATAGTGTCTATGTACTATGAAGAAAATAAAATAAAAACAAAAGCGTATCGAGGCGACTACTTTTACGACTCAATCAAGCATTACGACCACATTTACCATCTCTTCAAGCTTATATTCGTAAGCGGTTTACACTTATAATTTCCAATCTATATAGTTTATACCTTTAGGGGTAAGGAGAGCACAGGTATGCATTCCGTTCCACGTGCCCAGCTGCTCAATCATGTTTACCAATTGCTGAAGCGGTCTAATTAATACCTCTGTGATTTGACTCCACTGGAATAGTCTGATTTGGTCGGGTATATGCTTGAGAGTAATTTTGGTTAATGTCCTGGTATTCGGTAATGCTGGCCAGAATTTCAGCACATAGGTAAATTATGTTAAAGACAATTTATCATTGTTCCTTTCATTAAAAATTTGGTTGGCGATGTTCTCTTAATGGCAGATGAATTTCAGAAAATCTTATTCATACATAAAATTATCCAAGACCAAAAAATTATCCATGTTTTGTTCAAAAGGATAGCTAGAGCTGTACCAGGCTGTACCACGGTGGAGCCACCGTGGTAGAGCCTACACTCACATGTCACCAGTGAATTTCACAAATGAAGCAGTATTGAATCAGATCAAATTTTCATAACTAATATGACGACATTGATAGCTCTTAGAAATTGAATAAGAATTGCTGATCGCAGACTGACTGCGATCAGCAAATCTTATCCGATATCAAGACGTGGGACTTCACCGATGAAACTTCATGATGTCTACTTGATGGAGTCCCACGTAATGAGAGAGCGAGCTTATTCCCTATTGCTAATATGAACTATCCTACCGATTATTTCAAAGCAGTTTTTTCTTTGAATATATCACTAGCAGCTACGGAGTCTAGATTTGTGCCTGATTGATGGCAATAGGCTCGCTCCTCACTCTATAAGACTTAAACATAACTAGTATTTAGGTATACTATTAGATACACTTCTACTTAACCCTTTAGAGATTCCAGGCGTAATGTTATGTTTATGTGTATGTTCTTCTATGACTTGAACGTATTACCATCCTTTACGACTTTGGCACACCTCATAAAACAATTGAAGGTGCAAATAAACACATTCCAAATGACCAAATAACATAAAAGAAAACAACATTTTACCCAGACACGGGGAGAAACGTACAAATTGAGGTAGCAAACGTAAAAAATAATAACTATCAAAAGTTCCCTCTTTAACATTTACTTAAGTGGAGGTAGGGAAATAAATTGTTAGACATTTTTGAGTGAATTATTTTACCCCCGGGTGCATGACTTAAGTACCCCACGCCCTTTGGCGAAATAAGTATTTCTACGTAGGGTCTAACACACCCTATATAGTTTTTTTTTCAAACAGTACTAATAACCAAGGTAGGTAGTTATAGCATTATGATAATGGGCGAAAAAAAGTATTCAATAACAAAAACAATGAGCCAATAATGTTGATGAAAATTTCTGAAAATTGTTTGTTTATCATACAAATAAATATTTAAGTAACCGGAATACTTCTTTGGTATAGTCGACCACGTAATTGCTTTATCAGTTTAAGGTTTAATGCCGACAGCAGATTTATTTGTCTATGTACTAGCAACAGTTAGATAGTTTAGTTTAGTTAATTAATTTGATTATCCCCTAAACAGATGTTTAGGGGATAATCATACTTATTGATGCTGAATCGACGATAATTTTTTTTTTACTTTGCCCTCACAAAGAATTATTCCTGTATCATGGGTTCGTTTACAAACATTTAAACCCTCATACACAAACAGCCAGACCAAATGGAAAAGAAGTATTAAAAAAAATATCGATGAAAAATGTTATTATGCTTGTTACATAGAACCCTTACTAATATTATAGCGAAAATGAGTTTGTTTGTTTGTTACGTCTTCACGCCTAAATGGCCAAACCAGTTTTGAAACAGAGATAGTAGGGACCCTGGAGACGGACATAGGCTAAAAAAAGTTAAAAAAGGGAGAGAAAGATATTTTTTTTTTCGATCATCACGCGGGTTAAGCCAAAGGGCGTTAGCCCAAAGTAATTATGCCACGCGGGTGACGTCGCGGGCGGTAGCTAGTTTTTTTATATAAGTTACCAAGTACGTGGTAAACATTTGTGCATCGATATCCCTTCCACTTAATGATATGTTGAGTTGCGTCAAGTCACGTCGTCCGAACCAAAACGAGACAAACGACGTCGTTTTCGCTTTTATTGCATTGACATAAAGAACTGCCTGACTGGCTCAACTCAAAAAATGCAGGCTCCCTTAATTGGAGTTTTTGCCAAAAAGAGGTTAAGCAATTACGATGCCGACTGTACATTTTCTCATTTATTTCTGTCATCACTTTAGTCCTTGCCTGTACCACATTTAACCACTCAATCTTCATTTACTTTATAGCAAAGGAAACTAAAACCTTATCTACCTTGTAAAAAATCAAGTGGTCTGATGCTCAATTGAATTCAACGTGGATGTACTAAAACAGAAACCAAGATTAAATCTTCAGATATAAAATGGCTTCTTGTCCATTAAAGTAATTGATTCGATAAGACATGGTAAAAGTTTTTATTTGACAAGGGACCAGACTCTATGAGTAACGTTGAATTCAGGGAAATTGAAAAGGGAAGTAGTTTTACTGAGTCTTTATTTTACGAAATAGTTATCAGATGTTTCTGCTTGTCTGTGAACGTAAGTGATCCTATGAAAACGCTTGTAGGTACTGTACGATCTGTTTAAGATTTTCATTTTGATGAGTTATTGAAATTAAAATGGACATTCGGGGTCAAAAATCTTTATTTATGTACTATTCTTCAAATGCATTTAAAAGAGTGGTATTTTATTATTTATATATTTAACAGTTCAAGCACAGAGCACTGAGGCGGACTTATTGCGATAGGCCTTTTCTACCCGTCAATCTATGGACGATGCAGATTCGAACAGTGGTAGGTTTAAATCTGAAAGAATTTTTCAAGTATTCGACAATATACTACAAGTTTTTTATTTAACAAAATACTTGAAATATATGACTAAATACTACAAATAGATGTAAAATAATATTCATACTGTTATGAAGATTATTTAGTCTTTTATTAATTAAACATCCGTTTTTACATACGAAGTGCAATCATAAAAACAGTAGTCTTTTTCAGTTCATTCTAGTTAGCAAACATTGCATTTTAACGTCAAAAGCTCCACGATAAAAAACAGTTGGCGATACAAAAATAATGGTAACATTACCAGAATAGAAGAGTAAACTAACTAGAACAACAAAACACGTATGTTTTGAACGTATCTACTTTTGTTTTACGGCCGACAAACACTACCTTTTTGCGGAGCTGTACGGAAATGCAGTGAAAATATAAAAATATTGTCCGTAGTGAGATGCGAGTTGCATCGGTTCCCTCCGGGCACGATTTGGATGGTGCATGTACTATGCGCCATAACTGCCGCGGTTGAGCCACGTTTCTTGTCTCTCACACGAGCTGGGTTTCATCACAAACGATGACACATCTCTTGCCCAACTTTCACTTTAACTCGCCAGTATTCTAAGGGACCTCTCGGATCGGATCGGTGGAAATTATCAAATAACTTCCCTCCCTCTGGGCGGAGTGGGGTCAGACTTTTACTGACTAAAACCCACCCATGTTTTTTTCTTTTGCCTTTTATGTTCCGGGGCCGCGGTATCTCAACAACTCGGACTAGACGGATGGATGGTGAGCTACCCGACCGACCACCGTAGAGCGAGCTTCTGGAGGATGCTCCAGAAGCTCGCTCTACGGTGGTCGGTAGTCGTCTCGCGGCGCCGTTTTCGTGATTTGGTATTTTTCTAGAGAATTTCTCATTGAAAATTTCAAAAGACCAATTCGTCCTGGGGAAAGCGGATGCTTTCCTTTGTCAGACGAGGTCTGACTAAAGCAACCTTGGTGTTCCCTCGCATTTCTTCGTTGGACCTTAAGGAGGTCCAAAGCCACTGCCAACGCTGTTGACGAAGCGGAATTCTTGCCAAAACTTTACTGAAATCAAGAGATGTGAAGAAGGATAATGGATTTGTAAATGTCGATCGACCCTGTATGTCAATTATACCTTAATTCTGATACATGTAATGTCTTAAAGGCACTCACAGCAGCTAAATTAAACTGTCATTCTCATCAATCACATTACCCAATCAGCTGATTACTTATTAAATTAATTAACATTGATACTCACGGACTGTATTTTACTCTGATGTCAAAATATATTATTATAAAGGTAACGTAAACGATATGTAATTGAAATGGAACATGTATTGTATTTGATTTAGTTATCAATGTGTATATAATATATGTGAGTTGTAATTGCGGGTTTAATTAATAAACGTCATAAAAACATATTGAATGGGACGATATACAGTGCTGTTAGCGCCAAAGTTTTAATAATCTGCTTTGATAATAACAAATTTATGATAATTTGATTTATGTTAATTTAATATTAGAAGTAGCAAAGGCTCAATTATGTTAGTGACAATATACTTCACATTTTCTCGTACAAATCACAAAAAATGAAAATCACATATTTTGCTCAAAAAATAAAATGCCTGGGAAATGATTAATATAATCCTTACTAATATTATAAAAGCGAAAGTGAATTTGTTTGTTTGTTACGTCTTCACGCCTAAATGGCTAAACCGATTTTTATGAATTTTGGTACAAAGATAGTTGGGACCCTGGAGACGGACAGAGGCTATTTTTTTAAGTAAGAAATGAGGGAGAAAGAGGGAAGAAAAGGGAAAACTTAGCATTGCTATTACAATAAATAAGCCGCAAGGGCAAAAACTACAGGTAGCAGGTACCTTTAAATCAGGAAAGGGGAACTGTGTTACCCCGAATTTCACGCGAGCGATGCCGCGGTCAAAAGCTAGTTAAACAATAAAAGAGAAGGGAGTATATAAGTTAGTCACAGAATTTTTCAATCGCAGCGTGTTTGGTTCGTAGTGCGTAACAGATATAGTCGGCCCAATGCGGCCGTAACTTCACGCGCGGCCGCCGACGGTAACGAGCAGCCACATAAAACAAAATGCCAGCAGAGAAGGGATCCTCTAAATTTGCTTAAATGCCAAATAAACTGCGAATTGCTTCGCCATTTATGAAAAAGACCCTAGGATTCGGCCTATTTCGGTAGCAGGAGATCTTGTTTCGTGAAATTATCTCGATAAGATTTCTTTACAGAAGATAAAACGGTTACAATCTAAGCAATTTACATGTTAAGAGTTTTATTGTCAGTAAAAAGTAATATGAGTAAAACTAACGTTCACTGCATAAAATAAAGTAATAAGTTGCACGTAGATACATGCTTTACGTAGCGTAGGGGCAATTAAAACCGTAAACGATTTAATTTGGCTGTAGTTATTTTCCCCCGAGTAGACTGAAGGTTATTTTTATATAGATTGCGTGCTATATACCTTAAAACTGGGTGGGTAAATTAGTGGCAGCACATAAGCGGCAATAAAGCCAAAATAGACGTATCGTAAATACAAAGCGTTTTATAACGCCTTCCCCGAGAACGGCGAACCAGCCCTAAGATTTGTAACAAAGATAACGAAAAAGTTGGACGAACTAAATACAAAATAAAGTTTGCCAATCTGGAAAGTGGAGCATCGTAGTTTTTTAATTATTCCAAGTCTACCGACAAACACTCGCCATATCTATGTCTCGGTACAATTATGTCGGAAGTGGTGAGTTCAGTATGGCTTCAAATATAATGCGTGACCACTTCCCTTGGGTGTTGGAAGAAATCGAACACTGGATTAAAATGTATGTGTCATTACCCATTTTACAACGTATAGGGTTTGATAGAATGTTGCTCAAAGTACCATTCCCATCACCGATTTTTTTATATTACATCCGTGGCTAACAATGAGAATTGAAAGATTAAAATATTTCTTCCACAAACATTTAGTGTGTTTCTGAACACCAAAAATAAGCCCTGAAATGTATATAAAAACCTGATCACGCTTATCTTTGGATATGTACATATTAAATGCACTAAATATATTTGTACTAAAATATCCTCATGAAAATTAAGTTAAACCTAGTTCCAAAATCAAGACAAAATATAAATCCTTACAAATATTATAAAAGCAAAAGTGAGTGTGTTTGTTTGTATGTTACGTCTTCACGCCTAAATGACTAAACCGATTTTGATGAATTTTGGTACAGAGATAGTTGGGACCCTGGAGACGGACATAGGCTATTTTTTTAAGTAAGAAATGAGGGAGAAAGAGGGAAGAAAACGGAAAACATAGCTTTGCTATTACAGTAAATAAGGTGCAAGGGCAAACATTACAGGTAGCAGGTATCTGTAAATTAGGAAAGGGGAACTGTGTGTGGGCAAAAGCTAGTCTTAGAAATAAGTTGAAATATCAATCTGAAAAAAAAATACATGGCATCAAAAGTTGGTGTCAATAGAAAAAGTGTTATCTTTCCAAAAATAAGCCCTTTTATCACGTCGAAAGAGGCGACCGAAATAGTAGGTGGGCCAGCCGTAAAGCCCCATGGCCCAAGTTAACATTAAAAGAAGTCGCAAGTAGAAACATTTTTTTATCAACTTAGACAATAAATAAAAAAATAAAAAACTAAATATAATATTTAAAAAAGTACTTCCAATGAAAAGAAGTCGCAAAAAGAAAAACAAGACCTTGGGTTTGATCCAGCGTAATGTCGATTGACTATTCGATTCTCTACCAAACACGCTATTAGAACATTGGAATCGGGATTGAAATAACTGACCGTCTTGTGTAAACGACAGACAATGCACGGCCTTTAAGCCACACCTCCGTGCCCGTCGGAGTGGGGAGCGTCAGGTTTTTTTTTCGTTACGGAATTTCTGGATACGGTCCCCGCGCTCAAGGCCCGCGATAGAAGCTATGCAATAGCTTAAAAAACCTTTTCGAAAAACACATTTTAAACTCATTACATTAAATGCACACATCGACACAAAACTCGCAGCTATGCATTTCCCAGTTATTTATGCGCTGATATTTTTATATTAAGTAGAACTGGTGTAAGAGTACATAAATCATATGTCACAGTTTAATAACGCTTGACAGATTCGAGAGCGCAGCAGATTCGAGCAATATGTCACATATTCACAACGCGAAGCGCTCCACTCCTCTATCTCTGACGGCGACAGCGAGCTACGAAAACACTTGATATCTTCGCAAATAATATTATATCAGAAACGTTTCCAACTCTGTTCATTTAATTGAACTACTTTCGAACAAGTTTTCTTGGTTTCTCAATTGTAGTAGTGGATGAAGGGTAATTAGAAACTGTTAATAAAGTGGATCGGTTGGGTTCTTTATTTGAATGTTGGCGTTTGGTTCTTCATCTAGATATCACACTAATAAGTTGGCGAAAGTTGTTCTTTTGTTTGTATATTTACTCCTTCACGCTTAAACGTCTGGACCGATTTGAATTTAATTTGGTATGAAGATAGCTTAAACCCTGGATTAAAACAAATGCTTTACTTTTTATCGCAGTCTGCGCAAGTAAAACCACAGGTTGGTTACTTATAAACTAACTAGCTAGCGCCCGCGGCATCGCACGCGTGATTTAAAAAAAAGTCTTATGCCAGACTATAATCACCTCTGTGTCAAATTTCATCAAGATCCGTTCAGCTGTTTTGACGTGAAAGAGAAACAAAAATCCATACATTCATACATCCATACATCCATCCTCACAAACATTCGCATTTATAATATTATAGTAGGATAAGTTTAATATAAGTACGAGTATTTTAATTTTAGAAAATGTTTTACAGTTAATATTCTACTTTACGCGCAACTTCAGGAAGAATTAGTTGCAGATCTAGAAGAAGTCATGTGATGAGTGATAACGGAATACAAAATTTCCGTTTAAGCGCATAAGGGATGGACATTTTGTACCTTTTCTTGAATTCTCCAAATCCATAGCTCCACCTCAGCGTGATGTAGAGTAAATTATAAAATAATTTAAATTATATATATTCAGTTAGAAATATTCACATTTAAATATATAAAATACTTTATTGAAATGATCGAAAAATATTATGGTCTTGACTTTGGGTTAGGCAGAGATATACCTACCTAATAAGTACACTCACATTACGCCAGTTGTCTTTTAATTCCTTGTTATAAAAGGCGACTCTATTGCCAACTGGGCTTAATCACCCAAAATCTGTGGGTGCTACTGAGAAATTATTGATGAAATAACCCAATAACATTTTGTCCGACAATCGAACACAAGATCTACTATATAACTGGAGTTTTATTATTCATTCAATGAAATTTAAATACTTTTGTTTATATTTAACATGAAACCTTTCTCGTTTATTAAAGAATATAATTTTTGTGAGGTGAATACATACAATTTTATTGCGGTATATAAAGCTTGTTATAATATATGTGGTTAACAACACATGAAGTTAATTTTGTTTTCTCGTGGAAATAAGAACAAAACAGCTGATTGGAACGACAACTGATTTAGTAATATAAGTATGTTTGCGACTTTCTCTGTTATAGTGATAAATGATTGCGTCAAAAGCGACATCGAGCAATCAGTTTTCCAAAAACATAACCCTGCTTTGGAGTCGGGTAAAAACAGATAAATATACCTTTTTCTCCATTGGGAATGTATAATTGTTTAATTGGCTGAATGTTCGACAAATGCAATCTCTGTTAATTAATACTTCATCTTCTTTCTCGTGTCGATGATTCCCCTTTTAAAAGCTTTTATTTTTAATCACATTAGCTTTGACCAGAAGTCTCTTACCTTGACAGCGTTGGTGGTGTCTTTGGACAAGTTCTCAAAGTACAGGTGGAATTAGACAAAGAGTAGGATAGAAGGTGATATATAGTTTAAAGTTGTTGTCTAGTAAGTATTAAATTACTGCTGCATGTATGAAATATTACTCTATTACATCTGTGACAATCGTAGTTAGTGTATGTTATGAGCAGTCAGCAAGATGTGTCACGTTCCAGTGCACACAGCGTACCTATTTAGATAACGCTATAAGCAACATTGTAAACCTAAATGTCTTAATTACCTAGCTTTACATTTTCATTTGTACTTTACGCTTACTGCGAGCTTTAATGTAATTTGTGCTTTATTTCATAGCTTTATGTGAGAATTTTGTTTATTAAAACATCTTATAAATTAGCTTAGCAAGCAGAAGTTATTTATGTGACTCTAACTCTAAACAAGATGAAAAAAAAGTCTCACGTGTTTTTGAGAGACCCATAGGGGAAGCTAATTTAATTTGAAGGTAAGACATACTAACAATATCAAATGCAAACAAGTGGTTGCATTTGATATTGCTTTTGTTAGTATGTCTTATGTATCTTAAATTTTTTCACCTATTAAACAAGTCCCTATTCATTGAAATTTCTATATCAATCCAATTCTCTTAGCATGAGCAAAAACCTTTCTTAATTTCTACCACTTCTGACTGTAAAGTCATTCACCACTTGTTTAAAATTCAGCCGCCAAACAACAAATCAAAAACGTGACAATTATCATTGTCACGTTTTTAATTTCAAAGGATACATAATCCGTTAACCATACATTAACTCGTAGCTCTAGGAACCTCTGATGTGGTTCCGTTCCGTTCCACGATAGCTCTAAGTACACACAGCGTGTTACGTTACACGCATTCTGTGAAGCTATGTGATTCAAAGGCGACGTGATGATAGTATTGTATCATCAAGTATACATTGTTTAATGTTCGTGCTCTCGAGGGCTTTCCAAGAGGATATTTTGTTACGAGTGCGAAAATGGATCAAGGATGTATTTAAAAGGTAGTTTTGTAAGTTTAGCGGAATGACGAAGGAAAGTGACACTTAAAGTCTTGATTAAATTCAAAAGTTTTTATTACTCAATTGGTACAGAATGACAAAACTTAATTAATTTTGAATTCCTGAATTAAGTGATACTAATCTACCTACTCCCGGAAAATTGTTCTCCAGGAGTTGTATGGATGTAAAAGTTACGACTACTTAAAATCATTAATTTTTTTAAGAAGTTAATTCTACATAGTTGGAATTTGAATTCAAATATAGAACACAGCATAACATCACGCCGATAGTTACGTACTAACAAAAAAAGAGAAAGCATTTTGCAAAGGCTGAGGACAGAAAAGGCAACGACAAAAAAAAACATATTATGCAACGCTGAGGCGTTGCATAATATGTTTTTTTTCGTAAGTAAGTAAGTAAGTGGTTTTTCGGGAATTTTAGTCACCACTTCCCGCTTCAGAGCATCCAATCAGAGTAGAGCGCATCACTACAAGTTTTAACAAAATTATATTTCTTTATTCTGATATCATCATTTTCCTGCCCTTGTCGCATTCTATTTGGGGTAGGCGCAACACGTTTTCTTCTTCCATTATCCCCTATCAGACGTCACAGCATCATTCACTCCTTTCTCCTTCATATAATTCCTTACGCAATCCATCCATCTTTTCTTTGGCCTTCCTCTCGCTCTCCGTCCATCGACATTCAGATCCATCACTCTTCTAGCCACATGTGCTTCATCCCTCCTCATTACATGTTTCTTTATTCTGATAGTGGATAGAATAGGCAAAACCGGCCAAGTGCAAGTCGGACTCGCACACTGAGTATATGTACAAACTTGCGACATAAACAGCCATATCTTTTGACTGCGTAGACTTAGTTGATATTATCACAGCTCTAATCTAAAGGACTACAGAATTGAGAGTGTGGTTTTAATTTCTTCTCGATTCCTCTACGCGTTCCCGAGATCAAGGGTCTTGTCAGACAGACAGACAGATAGATAGACAGACACCAAAGGAGGGTTCCGTTTTTTCCTTTTAAGGTATGGAACCCTGAAAATTAACCATAAACAATTATTAACAACCATTTAACCTTCAAGATGTTAATTTAAATAAAAAAAAACAATACTTAAACGACTTATGGTGCCCCTAACTAGAATAGGTCTCGCGTATATACTTATTTGATCAAAACTTATTCCCTTTTTGGCCGGAGCCGTAGCTTAGATTCATCACAATAAATTTAAAACAAAACCTTGTCTTGTTCAAGCATTTTTGACTATGACATCAAAAATTGTGTGTACGATTCTCTTATTTAATGTAGTGGCTTATTATAAGTATGTACATAATGAAAGACGTAACTGCAGTATATTACTTCTATAACTAAAAAATCAAACGGTACGGTATGTCAAGAAAACAAATACAAAGCTAGGTGACATTTATTTTTTCCTATTGTGAAGTGAAATGGGAACAGTACTTTGCCACCTTGTTATGACTTCTGACATTCATAGGGTTTCATCCATATTTTCCAGTATTGTCAAGACGTTTGTGAGTCGGTAAAGGTAGGTACGTACTGCTTTCCTACTACAAGATACATTGGCCTGATTTATAGGCAAACTCTAGGAATAACCAGTGTGAGTTTTTCGATGTATTTTGCAGTTTATTGATCGTACTGAATAATTGATACAGTGACTTTTGTTACTGTATCAAAAAATAATTTTGCATGTTATTATTATAATACATTACTAACCCATTCATGCCTATTTCGTGCCCGCGGCTTTTCTCGCGTGAACTTCGGTAATTGTCTTATGGGACGATGTATCGGGATAAAAAGTATTCTAAGTGTTAATCCACATTATAAACTATCTATTGGCCAAATTGAATTCAAATCCGTTTAGTAGTTTTTCGAGTAAGAGTAACAAACATTATTCCATACCTACATCTTCATTTATGATATTAGTGGGATTATACATAAAAAATCCCAACTAGGTTGGAGACGGCTTCTAGACTGTCAGGATTCTGCAGTTTCAGTATTTCATATGGAGCGACTGCTGCCACAACCCAGATACTGAGTATTATGACTGGTTGTCACATTTTTGTACCCCCTTGACTGTTTGGAAAGAAACATCTAGATATACTGCGCAGGTGAACTGTTTAAGATTGACATCGCCAATAAGTTATTCAGACAAGTATTTATTGAAGTTTCGAAAAATAAATAAAGATATCTCCTTTCGAATTGAAAGAGCAAGAATGACGCATGTGGGTATTAATATTGATGGTGATTCTAAGGCCGCTTGGCGGTGACCTAGGGGAACTGAATCGACTGCCTGCAAGGAAATGCCCCTCCGTTCGTAGAACACAATTCTATGGCGCCGGTCGGCCCGACGTTATTTACTAGGAAACAAAATAAATAATAGGCACGTTTTTAGAATCCACTCATACGTACGAAGAAATAGTTTTGTTGCGAAAATAATGTCGCCAACATGAATATTTTTAAAAATAATTGAGAAAGTAGTTTGTTATTGAAAGATTCCTGTAAAAGCAGCTTATTTAAGTTATGAAATAAGTTCCCTACAACTACTACCTAAAATGCACGTACCATGTATTTACTGTGTAAATTTCCATGACGAATTGTTTTCGGTCTTTCGTCGAAGAACAAGTCATTACTGACGCCATAGTTCAAAGGGTAATTATTATTAAAAAATCAATGTTCGAAGCTCAGCATTTGCATGGTTTCCCGCTGTTGTGGTTGCGGTTCGAGTCTAATGAAATATTATTCGTCGGCGGAAAGTTCTCGAATTACTTACAATTACCGATAACCGAATGGAACCTTTTGAAATTGTAAACTCAGAGTCCCCGTAGACTACAGATTTTCTATCGGCCTATATTTTAGTCGTTCTTTTAATCAGTGTGTTTACAATGTTTCAATATCGGCTGATAAATCAGTTTTATGGTCTAAACGATTGCCTAAAATCTAGACTATCGACAAAACATCGGTCAACTGCTAGATCGCACTTTTGCCGATTGTTTTATCAGTCGGCTCTCCAACACCACCAACTACAATAGCAAATTGTTCGATTGCAGTTGACCGATTGTTTGTCTGGTTTGCGAGTTCGTCATCAAATCTACTAAACTATTGACTAATAGAAAGTCTGCAGTCTAACGAGACTCTTGGTAAAGTAACTAAATACAGAGTAACTGAATAGTTGAAATGAGAACTTAAACTTCTGGCTTTCTTTTTGAGTGGATCTTATCATTATGTATCAATTTCGAATGTTTAGTAATTTATTGGACTCAATGACAAATCATTTTTTTACTGAAAAGTGGTTGTGAAAATTTATATCGTTATGCATGATGCTTTTTGCATATTTGAATCAAAACCAGGAATTGAAAAAATAAACTTGTACAAGCAGGACTAGCACACCTTTGTAACTTATACTTATTTGTACTAAAAACACACGCAACTTTACATCGCAAGTTGCAATGAAGCTTTCAATAAAATTTCCAAGTTACTCTAGCTTTATATAATTTTAAACCATTGATGATTTGATGTCATCCTTCTCAAGTTGGGTCTCACCGAGGTTAAAACTAAACTAAAAAACTCATTGCTATTTAAACCTTATAACTAGGTTTAAATCCACTTTCCGTGCAAAAAATGCATAGTCCGTTTAATTCCAGGCTTCAAACATTCAAATTTTTGATAAGATAGTCCAAATAACTAAGTTCCACATGAGCGTCTAGTTTGAACAGGAATTTAGATTAAATATTAGAGATCCCTCTTGAGATTCTTGACTGAACATTGTGATTGACATTTGAATTGCTCGGATTGGTATATAATACACGAACGAGTTAGCCAATAAACTCGGTACTTTTCCGTGTTATGAAAAGAAATGTCAGTATCAGAAGGTTAATGAATCGTACTCGCGTACCTTGTGTGAGAGAGACGGCAATATAAAGAAGGTGTCGCTTTCCGTCGGCACCGGTATAACTCGGTTGCAACAGTTATCTGTGAGTCGTCGTCGGGTACGGTCGCGTGCGAGCCGCCCGGCGGATGTCTCGTATCAAACTTTTCACGGGATTTCGGGAAAATATTACGCGCTCTCCGAGTTGACCGCCCCCTTAATCACTTTTTTGCGTGTGTTCTATGCAATCTGAAGGAAAATTCACCGCATGTTTTATGGTTTAGTTTGTTTATTTCGAATTTTGTCATTCTGATAAATAATCCGGCTGTAGATTATATGTCAAAACTATTTTGTAACCAATTATGGTGACATGTCGTCGAATAATTTGATTACGGTTATAATTTACACTGGAATTGGGTTGGCGCCCAACGTGGGACCGGAATAAGTTTAGTTTATTTCAAGCTAAAACTATCATTTTTGGTTATTGTAGTTATAATATCAAAATCACGATGATGTTATTGTACAGACTGTGTTTATGGAAAAGTGGAAAACTGTTATTGGCGCTGTTCCTTTTGGATTGGCTATTTGCTGCTTCTACAGACGCTACCACTCGTAAGTATGATTTATTTTTAATTATTATAGACGATACTAGATCTAGATTAGAGCAGCCTTAATTGCTTTAGTTTTTTTGCTTTATTTTCTTCAGAATGTATCAAAACGTGTAAGTTGCAGGCATACCTATGCAACCTACATATTTTACATCCAATCAATTTGAGAAAAAAAGAAACAAATTTTAGTTGCAACATCTATCTAAGAACCAAAGAACATCTAACAACGGAAATAATTAATCTTGCAGTTCTCTTTTTGCCAGTATAAGACGAAGCTGCAGTGGTGGTACTGCAGCAGTGCAATCGCATAGCGTGTAGTTTATGACTAATACAGAACTAAACCGACGAACTTACTTTATTATTTACCGAGTACTTACTTACGTGCTTTGTACTTATCAGTATTTCACTTATTGTTAGTTGTTTAGCTTTAATGGCGGTGATCAAATAAATAGTGAAATAATCTGATATTGATACCAGCCTATGTCCTACTGCTGGGCTAAGACCTCTTCTCATACAGACAAGGCACACACATTGATCACCACGCTTGCTAAAGACGGGTTGGCGATTTTAGACCTATATTAATTATGAGTCCAGGTTTTCTCACGATGTTTTCCTTTTCTGATGTCTTGGATAAACTTTAGAAAGTGCATATGAATTGAAGACGTTGTATTGGTTCTTGCCTGGATTTGAATACAAAACCTCATGCGTGAGAGGCTTAATCTCTGGGCCATCACGATGATCTTTACGAATGAAAATCTTACGTATGATTTCTTAGGTTACATTTCTATTCCGTTTAGATTTCATTTAGTAACTGTATCCATTTGTTCTAATGTTATAGATACGAAAGGTCCGTCCGTCTCTCTGTGCTTTTTACTTAAAAATGGCTTAGCGGATTTGAATGAAATATGTGATACGGATAAACCAAGACCTCGGTTAGGCCATATAGTTTCTGTAACTCCCGACAATATTCATAATTTTAATGAAATCACAACACAAAACTATCTTGAAGCCAAACACTATAAAGGGTTTTTTTATTCGTAAATGCAGTATGAATGTCTGTATTAAATATATTAAAGTAAAGTTAAGTTGTTACAGAAAAAATAAAGTGAACAAAAGTGTAAAAAAAATCAATTTGCCAAAAGGCCATTAAAACCCTATAATACAATTTATCATTACCCTTAAAAATAATCATTTTGGATATTAGGAATTTTTCAATGATTCAACTTTAATAACAACCCGCTTTTCAGTAAATATGTATATCAAAAAATGTACTTTAATATCCGCTGAAACTGATTATAATGCTACGTGATGTTTTAAAAGTTTTCATAACAAATGAAATGAATTAAGATCAGCGAGATTCATCTAAATTTGTGGAGCTCGTTAGGCTGATTGTCTAATCGTCTTGTCCAAACTGCTGGCTATAGAACGCAGATGTGTCAATGACCTGGTTCATACTACCGTATGTTACTTTACCAATGAAAACTCGAGTAACAAGAACATTTAGAGCTGAAAATGTCGATGAAAAAGTCATTGGCAATTAAGAGGATATTTTGTTTAATCTGAAATATAAAATTTTGTTTTCATATTTTGAGTACTTAGTTAATTTTATACCTGTTAGATTTTGATTTAAAACTGGAACTTTATTGAGTACTGATATTTGTGTTTTTATTTTGAGTTATGAGTGTAATTATTGTCAGAAGTAAAGTTGTTTTATTGCTGGTAAATAAATTTTAATATTTTAATGGACACAATTGAATTTAACGATCAATTTATTCATACACCGCAATTTTTTTCTATGAATAAACTGAAGAGGGATTTCAGAGCAGCGATTAAAGCAATTTAGAAAATTATTCAATGACTCGAAAAGCTGACCGTTTATCTGAAAAATGGATATTGGATGAATTTTAATGTCACAGCGTTTAAATAAATTTTCATTTGTCCGACACTTAAACGTCACTCAACATTCAACATCATAACTTTTAAGCTTGGCTGCAATTTTAAAACTATTTCGTTTATCGATGTCAGTGAAGACATTCATTGATATCGATAAACGAAATATTTGATTATTATTCTGTTCACTTTGAAAAGGCAGCGAGTATTTGCGGATGAAATAGAGAGAATTTATTTGTTTTACGATTCTTATTGAATTGAGTAGACTGTTACACTTTTAAACGACATGCTCACAATTTCTATTTATTAAGACTGCATATGATATTGACAATTCAAGGGTTGCGCTAAACCCTTGAATTTTCAATATCCAATAGTCAATACCCAACGCTTAAGAAATTATATTCGTTTTTCACCAGCCTTTGAGATTAGACGTTCTATTTTATTAAACAGCTATAATATGCAATGTGGCAAACATGATATCATAAACTATTTTGTAGCCCCTTGTTCACATATTAATTAATTGATTAACTTTAAATGACTAGAAATTAATTATTTACGCATAACAGTTATATAACTCAAATAAGTTATATTATTATTGAAATATGTAGATATAATTTTGTGGATACTGAGGTACTATACAACAAGTATGTGCTCGACCCAGTTATCGAGAAAGACCATGTCACGCTGTACTGGGATCGGTCTATTATCACTGACAGGACTATTGTCGCTAATAAGCCTGATATAGTGGTGATAGACCGATGAGCGCGCCGCGTAATGTGACGATCCCGCATGAGGAAACCTTTGTGAAAGCTGAAAACGAGAAACAACTAAAATATCTCGACTTTGCACACGAGGTTGTCGATATGTGGAATGTGAGCTCCGCTATCATTGTACTGATAGTCATTACGGCTAATGGCTTGGTGACCAAGAGCCTCGACGACCATCTCTCGAAGGTCTTTTTAGGTGGTTGGATCAAGGGCCTGATTCAGAAGGCAATACACTTTGTTACGGCCCGCATTGTAAAGAGCCCTAACCACCGGTAGTTGGGACCCTGCTCCCAATACCGGCGGTCTACTATTTTTATATTCTTAAATGTTTTTTATTTATTTTTTAAGAAATATTGAAGTGTAAAAGTAAGAATAAAAGTAAATAAATAAAATAATAATAAAACTCAATCTAAATATAAAGAATACAGGAAAATACTAATAATAAAATGAAATACCTAAAAGTTTTAATATTGAACCAAGTGAGAGAGCTCAAGTGTCTCATACCAAAGGCTTCGAAACCTTTTCATGGAGCATGTAAATATTGCCATGTGTTCAAATACTTCATTTTACGTTTTCTTTATTAACCTCACTAACCCTTAAAAAAATATTCTGTTGGTATCATAGGAAACATAGAAATTTCAGTTCCAATGTCTACCATCCTATATGAGAACCTAATCTCCTGTCATCATAAGGACTATCACTTTCCAATACGTACACGTTCTAAATGTTCCTTAAGACAGAAGCTTAAACCGCTATTAGCTCGCTCAAGTCTATCAAAACTAGCGTTGTAAGCAATGCTTGTGTTTTCATGTAAGGGTTCCGCCACTGGCGAACTTGCAATGTAATCAGTGGCGTTATGCAACTGTGTTAGATCGCCGATGTAGCTACACTTGTGTATCTATAGAATGCTTAAGATAGGTGGTAGTCTTTGTGGTGATGCTCTTGTGCAATTTGATCTATTTAGCATTATTATCGATACCATAACTGTTAAAACATTTGAGCTTCAATTAAAGATTTGTTTACAGAATCCCGAAGAGACTAGATAGCTATCTAGTCTCTTACGGAACATTGATATATATAGTTTTTTTTTTGAATACGTTGCCCCATACTTGGGTTTTCCTCCTGTGTCGTGGGTACTTTTACAAACATATAAAAACACATACACTAATAGCCAGACCCGGAACAACTATCTGTAGGCCATACAAATATCTGTTCAGTGCGGGGATCGAACCCGCGACACGCGGCGCACAGCCACTGCGTCAACCGTGTCGTCAAACGTTTGTTTCTAATACTATGGGCGTATTAGAAACAAACAGACAGAGATAAACAGAGAGTGATTATTATATCTACATATAATAATCACTCTCTGTTCGGCGATAAACCACTAGTATTTTCCATGTTTTCTTGGAAACCACGGCAAACATGGACTCTATCATCATGTGTTATTCGGCCGAACAAAATATACAAAGCGAAGAATAAATTAAACCTAAATAAAACACCTGACATGCATAAACGGCATCATGATAAACAAATTTTTAACAGCGATCTACTTTAGTAAATCACCGTTAAAAAGGTGTGAATCTAAAAGGAATCGGTCTTGCCTTGTATTTGGATTATCGTGGTGGAACTTGACGTGCAGTCAATTAGTGGGTTAGGGTGTTCGCCGGGGCGCGTTCCTAATTTGTCAGTGACAACGTCGGAAGTTTAACAAGCCTAGTTTTAACAATATCAACCACTATAGCGCCATTTAGAAAACATTAAATCAAATTGCGCTGTCACGGATTTATATAGCCATAATATTTATGGCTCAAGTTTCCATTACGTCGATTGTTTATTAGGTATTTAGTGGCGTGATTTCAGCTCCGACTCGATTTTAGATTCAATTCCCTATTGTATTGCCGCTTACATTCGGTACTCGAAGTTACTGTATTTGGATGACACATTCGTTTTCAAATTCACTGATAAGGGAGTTGAGTTCTATTTTATGTATACAAACAGTGTGTAGTCTCTTGGATAGCATAAATTACTAACTTGACACATAATTTCTACTGGGTTACGATTGTCCCTAGCTTTCCAAAATTTCCTGAAAAGTTTTGAATCCAACCGAATAAGTTTTTTAAATGAAATGTAGGAAGTTTTGTTGTGTCCCCGGACTGGACTGACCTATATTTTAATATTCACAGTAGTTATAAATGGAAGTTTACTGTTGTAATATCTATAGCAGAAGTATTTGGAAGTCAGTCAGTCAGCATTTGTTAATTCAACTTTATCAAGACTTATGCTAATACCAAATGTGAATAAGTTCCTATGAGAACGTGTTACACGTTCCCATTTAACGTGTGCATAATATTACTAATTGGCTAACAATTTCGATCGAAAATGTTTATTGGATATTATGTTTGTGTTTTTGGGATCCATACTATTGCAGCCATACTCAATACCTAATATATAAAAGCAAAAGTAACTGATTTTGTTTATTTGTTACCTTTTCACTACTAAACGGCTGATCGGATCGTAATGAAATTTGGTAAAGAGATAGATAAAAATAACATAGTCTATACGTACATTTTCATAGGAGTATGAGCACATATAACAGCTAAAAGGCAGGGCAAATCGCGAACCTAACGAAGTAGGTAATAGCTAGTACTCTAATAAATTGATAACCGCTTCTTATTAAAACTCTCTCAAATGATGGTAGGACATCGTTTGAAGTTCAATTAATCATAATTTATTAATCGAAATTTTATAGTTTCAGTGCAATTTTTAAGAATTAATGATAAGTTCCTGGTACTATCAGTTATATCGGTGTAGTTGTTAATATGATTGACAAAATCATCATCATCTACCTAAGTTCAGCTTCCAGTTTAATCGGATGCAGCTGACTATCAACCAAGTAGCATTCTCTTGCCTCTGTCCTAAATTATTTGGGGTCGGAACAGCACTACAGCTCTTTGTTAATTGACCATTCGTTGTCATAAGAGTACATAATCATATCAGCTCCAGCGTCATTTGACAGCACAAATATTTTAATCAAGTTTTATTTAAACTTAATGCCATAAGGCGTTTTTGTCAGTCAACCTTTTCACAATGTTGTTGAATTGAACCTTTTCACAATGTTGTCGTATTTTTACTTGGGTAAAAATACGACAACATTGTGAAAAGGTTCAATTTTATTATTTTAATTATATTTAAAAAAACTATTTGTTTTCGAAAACTTATATGCTTATACAGGAACACATATAAACTAAACTAATAAATACATTAAAAAAGAGAAACTTAACAGTATTATCTATGTTTCTTTTTCAGTTTTACGTAATCATATCTACAAAACCAGGTCTCCCTATTATAATGAACTAGTTTTTGCCCACGGCTTCGCGTTAAATTCTGGGTAACACAGTTCCCCTTTCTTGATTTGCAGGTACCTGTTACCTGTAGTTTTTGCCGTTGCGCCTTATTTATTGTAATAGCAATGCTAAGTTTTCCCTTTTTCTCCCTCATATGTCAATCTTTTTTTAAAAAAAGTCTAAAATGCCTATGTCCGTCTCCAGGGTCCCAACTATCTCTGTACCAAAATTCATCAAAATCAGTATAGCCATTTAGGCGTGAAGACGTAACTTCTCTAAAAAAGGGGGGAAGTTAGTACGGAGCATTCCGCAATTTTCAA
This sequence comes from Ochropleura plecta, assembly GCA_905475445.1. Classification (NCBI taxonomy): domain Eukaryota; kingdom Metazoa; phylum Arthropoda; class Insecta; order Lepidoptera; family Noctuidae; genus Ochropleura; species Ochropleura plecta. Next base: position 8,451,208 of record FR997731.1, on the reverse strand, counting down.
GGTAGGAAGCTAAAAATTGGTATGCTGACTATTTGTCACTAACAAAAACTAAGTCATAATTTTTTTTGGAAATCTGCCCCCAACCCCCTAAAAGAGGGGATGAAATTTTATATGGGACTTGGGACTCAAAGTCAAAGTCAAAGTCAAAACCATTTATTTCAATTAGACCATTACAGGCACTTTTGAATGTCAAGAAACAAAACTAATCTACAGTCCCGGTCACAAGGCATAATAACTTGTGAAAGTACTGTAGTTGCCCATTCCAAAGCGTTGATCTCTATGGAGAAGAATGGGCAAGAAACTCCATGGACACTCTTTTAAATTATAATATTTTTACAAAATTGTATTTACATCATTCATGTTGAAATTATACAAATATGTGAGAACGATGTAGAAAGACGTGCACAGTAAGAGCGTCCAGAGTAAATAAAAAGCAAAATTTAATTTTAAATCTAAATAAGTTAAAAATGAACCGTGGTAGCTAAAAATGACCAGTCCCAACTGACAGCGCCCGTTCACGAACATGACGTATGGATCAGCCCCATTCAGCTCGACCATTTTGAAGGGAGCTAAATGACCCGACACACCCGCCACCATCAGCAAGACATTTAAGTGAGCATGACACTATCAACCACCAGGGCTTCGTCAAGTCAATAATAATACATAGCACTCACATATGGGCTTAATAATTATACAATACTAGAGAATTGATTCTATACATTGCAAAGATAGTCTTACAATCTTCTGCAGCTTCCACTATAGCTTCGGATACCAATCAATGAGTTTACCCCTATTCTTCTGGAGCAGGACCAGCATTAAGCCAAGCATTTTTATCATCAATATAATCCCCCAACTTATAATATGCTTGCCTTTTCGTAGTTTTCAAGGTAGGAAGCTAAAAATCGGTACACACACTCTTTGTTACCAACAAAAAATACTGTGTCACCCCGAATTTAACGTGAGCGAAGCCGCGGGCAAAAACTAGTTATTTTAATAAAACAATACACTAATCGAAAGAAAATAGTTTATTATAATAATCGTACGTATGTCAGTTTTGACCTGATTACGTAAAATTTTAGTTTCGTGTATCGCGTGCTACGGAACTAATTTAATAAAAACAACACAGTTTATTAAAGGGTATTTTGGCATTGCCGTTCACATTCATGTCACACACTAACCTTCTTAAGTTAAGCACCTTATCGCATTATATGTGATAATAGTTTTAAGTTCATGAGAGAATACTAAATGTGGTTTGCAGCGAGATTTTCTAGGAAATTTTAAAGCTCCCTTATGAATAGACGTTATGGAAGTGTTTAATGAATAGAACAGGAAACTTTATTAAGAAGATTTGAAAGCGTGTAAAGATTCTTTGAAATTAAAGCCATACTTATTATAAATTGAAAATTATTTGACGACACGGTTGGCGCAGTGGCTAAGCGTTTGACTGCTGCGCTACGTGTCGCGAGTTAGATCCCCGCACGGAGCAAATATTTGTATGACCAGCTATCTGTATAGTTGTTCCAGGTCTTGCTGTTTTTGTATGTGAGAACGCACCCACGACGCAGGAGAATGTCCTAGTGTGGGGCAAAGTTTAAAAGAAAATGAATATTTGTGAGGATGGATGTATGTATGGATGTTACTCTTTCACGTCAACATGGCTGAATGGATCTTGATAAAATTTGGCACAGAGGTAGATTATAGTTTGGAATAACATAAAGGATACTTTTTTTCGATCGTCACGCGGGTGAAGCCGCGGCTACCAGCTTTTTTTGACGTGAAAGAGTAACAAACATCCATCCACACAAACATTCGCATTTATAATATTCGTAGGTTTAGAGCAATGTTCGGTGCTATCATTAGTTAACTACAAGTTTGTAGAGAACCCTCGGCGCGCGAGTCCGACTCGACTTACAATGATGTTTTATCCAAAGACACACCTTTGCACCATTACGTGCATGGGGTTTTCCCACGGCCGCCATAGTTGCCACAAACAATGTTAGTTTCACATCGAAAAAATCTCAGTTACGAAATATTTGAAATCAATTTATTTTTGCCTGAAGCCGCAATTCTGTTTTGACCGTCGATAAAACCCGTGTTCGCGGGCTAAAACTACTGCATTCGTTGCCACGTACTACGTAGCTGTGGAAAAATCAAAGGGTTTTTGTTGCTTTTGTTTTGTCAATGTTTCTGCCTACGGCTTTAAAGTTCGCCTCTGTATGTATATTCGACAACGTAACTACTTTATCACTCTGAGTTCACAGCTCACTTGTAGGTACAATGAAGAGTGTGCTTTTGTGACTTTTAGTGGTGAAAAGAGATAAAGCAATTAAGGGGTTCATTTAACAATATTTTTTTTTTGTTTTTAAAATTATTCAACAAAGAAGTGTTTTGTACTCTTTGTATGAATCTTTTTTTATTCTGAAATCTTTTATTATGAAAATTTGATCAATAATAAATCTGTTTTTGTATCTCTTAATCGATGGAATCTGTGTTTAATCCGTCCCCGTCAAATCCCCCTCCACCACTTTGCTCGAGCCAGCCCGTGATGCTGAGCCAGTAAACCTAAACCATCCCCTAAATAGTGGAACTCAGATCTAGCATGTCCCTTTGCCGTGTGTGATATTGAGCAGCTAACATACTCATCCCCAAAAAATAAACTGGCACAAAACAAAACACATTCAAATTATAACAACATACATTTATGTCAGTCAAATTATCATTTTTTTTTAAACGTTTCCCCACCCTCGAAATTTCTCCTGTGTCGTGGGTGGGTTTACAAACATTTGAACCCACATACACAAACAGCCAGACACGGGACAACTATCAGCTGTAGGCCATACAAATATTTGTTCCGTGCGGGGATCGAACCCGAGATACGCAGCGCGGCAGTCGATCGGTCAGCCACTGCGCTAACCGTGTCGTCAAAAACATTGACTATGACATCTACGCTCTTATTTAAGTGTGTGTTATTAGTTTAAGATTATACAATGAAAAATCTGGAAAAAACTAAGCATTCTTTTATAGGTATGCCCCTGCGATTTCGGAACGGAAAAAAACCGAGGCTTATAAAGGTAAAATTGCGCCTGACAGATTTGATTAACGATGCCTTAAGGGGTTATCGAGTTAAGTTCCTCTACTAAAAATATTACCTAAATGGGGGTATTTGATACCGTGTTACCAAATTCAAACATACATATTTAATATAAGCGAATATTCATGTTTGATCTTTGATACTACCATTAAGGAAAATACAAATTATAACCTGAAAAGGATCCATCTATAAATAAAATAAACATGTGTCTACTCTACTCTATTTAAAAAAAAAAAAAAAAAAGGTCCCCCACATTAGAATTAGTCCTGTATCGTGGGTGCGTTTACAAATATTTAAACTCACATATACAAACCGCCAGACCCAGAACAACTACCTGTAGGCCATACAAATATTTGTTCCGTGCGGGGATCGAACCCGAAGCACGCAGCGCGGCAGTTGATCGCTCAGCCACTGCACCAACCTTGTAAAATCATTGTGCCGATAGTCGTTTTTATTAAATAATTTAATTACCAAGCGCCTCAGCCAATATCTGATGAGGCTCTCGTTAGGCAACTGGATCAAGATCTTGATTCAGAAAGTGGTACTCCTGGACACGGCTAGTAGAGGTATCTTTTCTGGAGCCCTAACTGCCTGCTGTGACTTGGACCCTGTTCCCGATACTAAATTTACTGTTTATTTTTAATATTTTGATTTAATAATAATAACAGCCTTCTACTGTTTCACTGCTGGGTAAATGCCTCTTCTCATATGAGAAGGCACGAATATGAGTACCTGAATTGAAAAAGGAACATTGGTACTTACCCGTAAGTAATATTGTTTCTTCCTTTATACGAGCCTTGATTATGTAAGAATTAACCTGTTCTTCCCAAGAATTAGCAATATAGTGAAAAGTTTAATTATCCTTTTTTTACCCGCTCCGGGCAAAGCGAACGATTATATTACCAAATGTGTTTTAGACGTTTTAGTTTTAAATTATTTTAAACTTTTTATTTCTATTCTTTATTCGCCTTTCTTCTTAAAATTACATTGTTTTTTTAAATTAAATAAAATATATTTTAAAATAAAAAATAGATTCCCACCGGTAACGGAAGCAGGGTGAATTAGGACAGCTTCGACAGATGTTCGTCGAGGCTCTTGGCAATTAAGCCATTAGCCGTTACGACAGTCGGCACAATGATAGTCGAGTTCACATTCCACATGTCGACAACCTCGTTTGTAAGTCAAGATATTTTAGTTGTTGTTCTTTCTTAGCTTTTACGAAGTTCTCGTCATGCGGGATGGTAACATCGATTTTATCATTACGCGGCGCGCTGATCGGTCTATCACCAGTATGTATTAGTATTATGACTTAATTAGCTTAGATGTAAATTCTATTAAAATAAATAAAGTCCAACAAACACATTTATATACAGATACAAATTTGCCTAAATTTAGATTGCTGTATATTGCCTGGATTCCACACTAGGATACCCTGTGTCGTGGGGTCCAGTCTCTTTTTTCATTCTAAATTTAACTGAGTTGATTACAAAAGAAAATATAAAGAAAAGAGAGCGTGAAGTGAACAAACTAAAACTTATTAAAACAATAAATTATATAACATAAAAAGAAAAGTTTAACGTTAAGATTTTTTTTGTTTTGCTTATTAAGATGTGTGTGTATTATGCGTGCTGTAGTCTCCTGAAGGGGGATACCTACGTGATACGGACGGGCCTGTTGGTCTAGCGGTTAGTGGCCCTGACTGCTGAGCCGGAGGTCGTGGGTTCGATTCCCACCCAGGACAAACTTTGTGTGATGAGCATGATTGTTTGTTCTGTATCTGGGTGTGATTTATCTATAATATGTATGTATTTATAAATTATATAAGTATGTATATCAGTTGTCTGGTTACCACAACACAAGATCTGCTTAGTTTGGGATCAGACAGCCGTGTGTGAGTTGTCCCAAGGTATTTATTATTATTTATTGATACTATTCGCGTTCATAATTTTGTTTGCGTAAAAGGAATTAAAACTGTCCTAGGAGTTGTGTATTGTCCGCCTTCCATTGATTACTTCACCGAATTCGAATTGGTCTTAGAATCTTTGGGTTCGGAGTATACACATCACATCGTCATGGGGGATTTCAACACCAATCTCCTTGCCCACACCTCCCCTCGATCCCATAAACTCCTACATCTGGTTGAGTCAGCTAGTCTGCATGTGTTGCCTCTCCAACCAACACATCATAATACTGTTGGTGATGATACTTGGCTTGACTTGATCATCACTTCTAATCCTTCCTTAGTCTCCTCACATGGTCAACTTGTCGCTCCTGGCTTTTCCCATCACGACCTTATTTTCCTGTCGTATGTCCTAAAACCTCCGAAATCCAAACCTATGTTCCTGAACAGGCGTGCTTTTGGGCGAATGAATACAGAAAAACTGATCCAAGATGCATCCAATATTGACTGGACACCCCTGGAGGAGGCCACTTCAGTTGATGACAAAGTAAGTTGTTTCAATTGGGCTGTACTTAAGTTGTATGACACTCACGCTCCCATTAGAAAAGTCAAGCTAAAGCGGCCACCTGCGCCGTGGATGAATAAGGGAGTTAAGATGGCTATGCGTCGAAGGGATCGTGCGTTCCGGAAGTATAAAAAGGATCGGTCTGAGGACAACTGGACTCTCTTCAAAACTGCTCGCAATCGGTGTAATCAGATGATACGCAACGCTAAACGCCGCCACATTCTTGATAATATCACTTCTGCTTCTCCTGCTGATATCTGGAAATTCCTTGGAACTCTAGGTATCGGCAGATCGCGGCATTCAGACCTTCCTAAGACATTTGGTTTGGACGATCTCAATCGTCATTTTTCTGTTGTACCTACTTTGGATAGTCTAACCAAATGTCAAACCATTGACTTCCTTGCTGGTTTGGCGCGACCCAATATTAATCCCTTTGTCTTCACTCCAGTCGACCCGGGAGAGATCAAAAAGATTATCCTGTCCATTAAATCCAAAGCCGTGGGCTGTGATAACATAAGTCGCCACATGATTGTGACGGCTCTTGACCAGCTCCTTCCTGCAATCTCCCATATCGTTAACTTCTCTCTTTACTCCGGTGATTTTCCTTCTCTATGGCGGAAAGCCCATGTGCGACCTCTACCTAAAATTCCTAATCCCACTCTTCCTAGTCATTTTCGTCCAATTTCCATTCTTCCTTTCTTATCTAAAGTACTTGAGGCCTGTGTACACAAGCAATTTTCCTACTTCATTCACCATAACTCCCTTATCAGTCCGTTGCAATCCGGGTTCAGGCCTGGCCACAGCACCGTTACTGCTCTCCTTAAAGTGACTGACGATATTAGGCGGGGAATGGAAGACACTAAAGTCTCCGTCGTAGTGTTGATCGACTTTTCCAATGCTTTCAATACCGTCAGTCATGAAGTCCTTTTATCAATCCTCTCCTGTCTCATGGTCTCTCACGAGGTTTTGAAATGGTTTTCATCCTATCTTCAGGGACGTCAGCAGTCAGTTCTCGCTGGAGAATCTTCTTCCAGCTGGTGTAATCTTGTAACTGGCGTCCCTCAAGGCGGCATTTTATCTCCACTTTTGTTCTCTATTTTTATAGACCTCATTACTACCCAGCTTCAGTGTTCGTATCATCTTTACGCTGACGACCTACAGCTTTACTGTCAGGCAAGTGTTGACAACGTATCGGATGCGATTGCTGAGTTAAACCGGGATTTAGCAGTTGTTAAAAACTGGTCTGATCGTTTCGGTGTGGCGGTAAACCCAACCAAATGTCAGGCTGTTATTGTTGGTAGCCCCCATAGCGTAAGAAGGCTAAATAGCTCGTCAGTGCCACCGATTGTCTTTGACGGCACAGTCATTCCGCTTAGCTCCGACGTTAAGGATCTGGGATTGTATGTGGACACTTGCCTTGACTGGCGTAAGCAGGTCGCTACTGTGAGCAAGAGAGTCACCGGAACGTTGCGTGCGCTTTACCGATTAAAGAATATTCTCCCATCACACATAAAGGCAACGCTTGTTCAGTCCCTTATTTTCCCTTTAATTGACTACGGTGATGTGTGTTATTATGACCTGAATGCAGATCTACTCAACAAACTTGACCGACTTCTGAATAACTGCATTCGATTCGTATTTAATCTTCGTAAGTATGACCACGTGTCCGCCTATCGGTCACTTTTAAAATGGCTTCCCATCCGACAGCGCAGACAGTTAAGGGCCTTGACAACACTCTTTTCTCTTCTCAATAAACCCACTTCCCCTTCTTATCTAACTTCACATTTTAAATTTTTATGCTCTGCGCACAGTAAAAATCTTCGTTCTTCCCATAACCGCCTTCTGCGATGTCCTTCTCACCGCTCTGGTTTTCTCAAAGCTTCATTCCCTGTCCAGGCGGTCTTCCTGTGGAATGCACTCCCTCTGAATACCAGGATGGCCACCAATCGGTTCACTTTCAAAGTGAAAGCTCGGGAACATTTGCTTAAGAAGCTGGCAGATTCGTCTCCTAATTAAATGGTTGTAGTTTTTTCTTCATATATCTTTGTATTTTGAACTCTCTTTTTGTTATTTTTTTTTGTATGTATGTATTTAAGTATTTATCATTATATTTTTTTTTTTTTATTGTAAATATTACTAATTTTTTTCGGTTTCAATCTTTCTGCACCTTGCACCTACTATGTTTTTTCTCTGCATCACCCTAAGGTAGACTGGTAGAAAATGCCCAAGGCATTAAGTCCGCCTTTGTACAATGTTTTTATATTTGTGCATAAAGTTTAATAAATAAAATAAATAATTTATTTTTTGTAACCTGTGTACCTGTGTTTTTTGTGGAAGATCCTTAATAAATACAATACCGTACCGTACCGTACCCATCGACTCCTCACTTGGTACTCATTCATTTTGTCAGTAAAGTAAAAAGGAGTTTGACGAAATAACCAATCGTCGGCACAATGGGCCACGCGACATTACACCTAGTGACCAATTATGTCCACACATTGCGTGTCATGTTTATGCCATTATTGCCCTAATTACCGTCATTACTTGGTTCCCAAAGACAGTTGTCAAATGGTCACCGAACTACAACTCGACACCGTTTAATTTGGGCATTAATGGGAATAACCAACGTAATAATGGCAATTAAAAATCTCGTGTATTTATTATTTCGTAATTGATTGTTTATTAATGAGTAAAATTAATTAATCATATTGATTAAATGTCATGCATAATTGTGTTAATCGCGTTCATGTAATTTTGAAACAATAAATTGTTAGCGTCGTTTTACTTGTTGTAATTTCTACTTACATTATTCTTTACTTCGTAATTAAACTAAACTATAGATGTCTGACTTTAAGAATTAGCGTTTCGTATTACAACTAATTTATTCTATGTACACTGTAAGACGAAACTTAATGATATATATATATATAATATATCATTAAGTTTCGTCAATTACAAAACTAATTCTTGTCTGCCTCGACGGTCTAGTAGTCTAGTATGAAGTCCTGGATCCGATTCTCGGGTGGAGCAAAGGTTATTGAGTTTTCCTATTAGAAATTTCTCAGTAGCAGCCACGGTGTCTGGATTTGTGCCCAGTTGATGGCAATAGGCTCACCCCATATTACATGGGACTTACAAAAATAATTGACTTAACTGTCGAAATGTGGGTGTCTGACTTTTCAAAGATTACTGGCGAGATGTTACGTTATATTAATTCTTGTATCTTGTTCTAATTGCGGTAAAACAAAAGATCCTCACTTATGTAAAACTAAAAATAACCTTTTCACTTTGTAATTGTAGACAGTAAAGTACCTAAAGGGTATCTTAATAAGTAAACGTTGTTATTGAAACTTAAAAATATGGCGAAACATTTTAATCAGGCGCCTACATGGTAAATCAATAAGACCCTTTGAATAAACGTTCTTTACAAAATTGGTTAAATTTAATTAAAATTTCCACTGCTGTTGTTGGTAGCAAACCGAACGCGATTTCCCAAAAGGTGAAAGCATCAACATTTATAGGAGAGAGGGTTGTTGCTTAATATCTGTATCTTTACGAGCTTATATCATCTAACATTCAAACAACTGACTTGAAATAAAAGGCACGATACGCATGATTAACTGCTGTAGTTTGTGCGAAGTCGTAAAAAAAGTAATGAGTTGTATTTTGGCATAGTTTCGTGTAGGGGTTTTTTTTATAGCGTGAGCCAGGTGTCACTCTATATATATCTCTATTTCAGTTGTCACGTTTCAGGGTCAATGTTGACCGACCACTGTTGCACGTTGGTTTTATCCATCATTATAAACTTGTACTTAAGGCGCGGTAAGAAGCTAATATTTTGGTATTCGCGGAGGTGAGGCTAGCTGCAGACTGGGCGTGGTCTGACGGACTGATACAAGCAAACGTCAGTAGTGCATCGAAATAATAGAAATAAGGTTGAACGTATTTCGGAACGTATTTTTCGTATTTATTTGATTTAATTTGAATATCATGTCCGCCAAAATGTAAGTAATTTTTTTTTTCGTAGTACTAGACCACTTTTGTAAACTGTTTTTGTTTAAGTCTTTTTTATGTATTTGACTATACACTGTATTTTTTTTGGGTTGTGGTATGTACCTACAGATATGGCTAACTTTGCGACGAAAATCTAGACGTTTTACAAAGTGTTTGCTATGTACAGCGCCTTAAGGAAAAACTTGAAACTAGAACATAAAAGTATGAGCTTTCGGATTCGTTAAGGGTAATTTGCACCCATTATATAAATATTCCAGTCGATAATCGAATTTAATGGCTATAACACATTAAGGCTAGGGCGCACTACTGCGACGCGACTGCGATTTTGGGGAAACAAACTCATATAAACATATGTCGGTGGCCGCACTACAGAAACGACAAGCGAAATTTGTTCATATTGTCGCTGTCACTTCGTTGTGGCTGTACCAATTCAGCTCCGGCCTAACGCATTTGTAAAATCAATGTTAAATTGACTTTGATGACTCAGGAACAAAAATGGAAATTAATACGCAAGTATTAATTTCCATTTTTCGGTAATTAAGAAGTTGGTAATTGACCTTTACTTAATAATTATTGTGTTTTACCTTAGTTTGATTCATTTATAATTACGCCAGTACGGTTGCACGGATTTGGATAAAATATGACACCCAGATAGATCTGGAATAACACAGATATTTTTATTCTGGAAAAACTCATAAAAACTTCCACGAGTACGAAATCGCGAGCAACAGTTACTCAATGTATTTATCTATGTATACGAAATGTAAAAGTAGCTTAGATCTTCCAAATTGAACAACGGGTTTTAAGACAGTTTTTACCAAAAAAAATAGTAGCTATCCTAGAAAAGGCACGGTTGATGCAGTGGTTGCGCTGCGTGTCGCGGCTTCGATTCCCGCACGGAACAAATATTTGTATGGCCTACAGATAGTTGTTTCGGGTCTGGCTGTTTGTGTACGTGACTTTAAATGTTTGTAAACGCACCCACGATACAGTAAAAATTCCAAGTGCGGTAAACGTTTTTTTTTTTTAAAAAACAACATGTTTTTCACATATGTTTTTGGGATTACGTAAATTATAATCAAGTACATATTCTGATACTTAGTGGGAAAGCACATATTGCGGTCATTTTACGGCAGATAGGTTTGTGTGTTCCAAACACGTAAGTCGGGCGACGTCGACAGCCACGCTTGACGCGCGGACCAATCTGTTGGAGGAGGCGCCACTGACGCGTGCACTTCGCACTCTGAACCTCATAGCTAGTGTCATTTATCTGTTTCATTGTTCTCTAAATTAGTTCACAAAAGTTGCTTTATTTGTAACTAGCTTCCGCCCGCGATTTACTCCGCGTGGCACACTTACTTTGGGCTAACGCTAACTGTAACCCGCGTGATGATCGAAAAAAAACATTTTTTCTCTTCCCTTTACTTACCTCTTTTTCCCCCTTATCTAAAACATGTCTATGTCCGTCTCCAGGGTCCCAACTATATCTGTACCAAAATTCATCAAAATCGGTTAAGCCATTTAAGCGTGAAGACGTAACAAACAAACTCACTTTCGCTTTTTAATATTAGTAAGGACTAGTAACAAAACTTAATTCGACAAATTGTAATTGTTATGTGTGTGTATCGCATGATTGTAACCCTGTAATTATAGTCGTAAAATAGACAATAAATAAATTTAAAAAAAATCATTTTTTGCAAAATATAACTGACTTCCAAAAACAAACTAAAAAGTGGACAATAACTTTACTTCCGGAAGTCGGTGGCTCTTATTTGTTTCGTGACTTTTTGCTACCATTGTCCATTTTACGAATCCTTGTACATTCTACCATTTCGGCATGCAAACATTGATGCTAAGTCTGCTATTACAATGGTGTCAGAATGGTCGATCACTGATCGCATAATGGTTGATTTTGACAAGTTTAGTATGTAGTAGATTATCAAAATCAACCATAATGCGATCAGTGATCGACCATTCTGACACTATTGTAATAGCAGACTTAGGCCCCTGTTCATAATCAAAACATATTTAGTTTGGAACACAGATCTTACACAACTAGAATTTTTCAGCCAGAAAATCCGATACGGAGTAGTAACATTTGGTTAATAGGAGTGCAGTTATTTTTTTTAAGGTTGTTACTGGTTGCTCTTTTATACAATTAGGTATGTGGTTAAAAATAGCCGGTACCATACCAAAGATTCTTTTTCTTAACAACGCGGTCTTAAATCCTGTGCGTAACACGTTCTGATATTAAAATCGCAAAGTTACATCCCGGTATTTACTCTCAGAGAAAGACATAAATAGATGTAGATTTCATTTTACAAAAAGTCCAGTTTCCAGGATATATAGACACGGAAAAGTCTATAAACTATGACTTTTGAAAACTGGAACACAGCTGTCAGTTACCTTGCATACAAATAGCATTGTATTGACACATCGGCTGAATCCTCGTGCGAAGCTAAAAAGCAGCGAATTTTAATTGACCTTGGTAGGATAATCGACATTAAAAAACAAAACCCTTGAGAGTAGCTGTTGTCTTCAAAAGTGATTGTAATTGAATAAAGCTTTAAATAAATATAACTTTAACGCTTTAAAGTTATATTATTCATCGATCAATGGTTAATTGGTTTAGTTTACAAATCTTTTTGTGGAGTGGGTTAACTTTTTATGCTAAGACCTAGATTCAAACTATCTGTAGTCATAATGACTAATAGATGCCTAGTTTCCACGCATTAAATATGTGTCTGTGACTAACTAATGAAAAACACGGGTGTTGATTCTAATGTTTTTTTTATCGATTGATACGAGAATAGGGCATTGACTTTGAAACTTTTCTTAAGTTACAAATCTTTCATGATATTGTACGAGTAGGTGTAAAAAGTAGCTATCGTGGTGTCAAATTTCATTTAAAACTGTGCAGTAGTTTTTGCGTGAAAGAGTAACAAACAAACAACCGACCTAACCATCTTTCACATTTATGATATTAGTAAGTACCCAAGTAAGATAAGATTTTTCACGTAGATAACTTTGAAAACCGTATGTTTGTAAAGTAAAAATGTAACTTCAATGTTGCAGTACTACTGTAAGTTTAAGCAGATGTAGTTGTAACTCGCTACGATGTCGCATAACTCCAACCTACACTATGAAGGAAGGTGCAATAAATACATACATTGTTTCAGACGAGCCGGGTTTCAGCGCACCTATAGCGAATGTGACCGCGCCGCTTGGACGGGAGGCGATCCTAGCGTGCACGGTGCACAACCTCTCTACATACAAGGTACGTAACATTGACACCTATGTATATTACAATGTGAACTATATTACAACGTGATTATATAACGTGGCCAGCACTGCAGATATTTGTGGCACTTTTTCCCCATGTGTTTTCTTACTTCATAATCAATTGAAACCTATTTTAAAATGTTGACATCTGCTCACGAAACCGGAGAAATTGTAACAATAGATGTATTATATCAAAGTGACATTCCATTGACGTTACAGCGTTACATTGTATCTTTTTAGTTTTATATATATATTTTTTAATGTGTTTCTCATCTTTATTTTCTAATATGGGCCTGAACCTGAATTAAATGATTATGAATTTGTTACACTTCTAACCAACTTACTAATGCAGGCGGTAAACACATACCTAAAATAAATGTACCATAATTGAATATATCAATTATGGTACATTTATTTTAGGTATGTGTGATGCACATTTTCTTGACAAGTTACGCCATCTTAAACTGCACATTTAAAGTGGTCACACTATACTGATTGTCAAAAGCTCCAATAAGAAATTTTATAATAGACAATAAGAAAATTGTTTTTGTCATGTCACGCGGTTTTTCGAACAACTTACCATCCAGTTGTTTCCGTTAATAGTCTTATTTCACCCTCTAATGTATGAATTTAGAAAATTTGAAACTGGTCAGCTAAAAGAAGCAGGTTTTTTAACTAAGCACAGATATTCAATTAAATTCTGCAAGGAATGAATTACGAATGCAAATAAAACTTCCTTCCTTGAGCCAGATTTCAGTAAAATCCTGAAAAACGTTTCAGTAAAGAAGTCGAAAGCTTATACGAGGTTACCAGCGAGATATTGCATATGCTAAATAAAAGACGACTAGCGACTTAGGGAATTTAGAATCCTACAGCTCTTATCTCACACACTGTTGAAAGCGCTTAGATTCTCTCCAGCATTCTGCTTTAACTGGCTGTATTTGTTTAGAAGTTTCTGAACTTTTAAGTGAAGTATCTAATTATGTGTATTAAGGATTAAGTTATAAGTGTGTGAGTAATCTGTTCTATTCTAGTTGTAAGATCAGACGTGGACGGTCTGTCTAGTAGAAACTTACCAAGATTTCTTTGAAATGTGAAAGACAACTATAATCGTATTATGTTTCATAGACAGTATTGTCTATGAAACACACATAATACGATTTGTGGAAATTTGTTATGTTTACTTTTATTTTTTTTTCTGATTAAACTAGATGGTGATCGGATCTCATTCTTAAGAACTTTCACGTTCTTGTCTCTTTTTTAACCTGTCAAAAAAGACTTTTAATTTTTTTTATGACAGACATGTAGATGGGTATAAAAATAGATAAACGTTTTAAATAAATATTAAAAAAAATCACATACACAAACAACCAGATCTGGAACAACTATCTGTAGGTCATATAGATATACGTTCCGTGTGGGGATCGAACTCGTGACACGTCGCAGCAGTCAAAAGCTTAGCCGCACCGCCAACCGTGGCGTCAAAAACCTTTTATCACTAGATCACTATCCAGATTAATTAGGAGTGTTTCCGTATAAGGGAACTTGGTCAAAAGCATAAGTTAGTCTGGCTCACGACAGAGAAAAATACAATATCAATTAGCCAAACCGACACGGTGTCGACACGGTTGGTGCAGTGGCTGAGCGATCGACTGCTGCGCTGCGTGTTGCGGGTTCGATCCCCGCACGGAACAAATATTTGTATGGCCTGCAGATAGTTTTTCCATGTTTTTAAACACACCCATGATACAGGAGGAATTCCTAGTGTGAGGCAAAGTTTAAAAAAATACAGACATTTACTCGCTCATACACGTTATATTCCCTATAAAAAGACTTCCTATTTTGTAGTTTAAATTACAAATGAGGACTGGAGTCTATTGTAAGTGAAGCTTACACGACATCCCTCTGTGACAGATCACGACTGCTCGATCTCAAATTAATCTTAATTGCCTTAAGAATAGATAGATACACAGGACTGCTTTTATGTCAGGAATAGTCTACCAACGAGTAACAAAGTTAAACCACTTGTGATCTAGGACTTGTTTGTTGAATAGAACATAATTCACGGAAATAGTACAAGAAAAGAAGGAAAAATTAATACAAAAACCGGCCAAGAGCGTGTCGGGCCACGCTCAGTGTAGGGTTCCGTAGTTTCCCGTCCGTCACAATAAGTGTTCCCACTTATGAGTTTAAAGGTGGAGGAGCGTGCTATGTTGCACGTTCCGCGGTAGGCGCTCCAACAGTTTTTGTACAAAAAAGACAAAAAGTTGTACAAAATACAACTTTTTGTCTTTTTTGTACAAAAACTGATGTGTCAATCAAGTTCAAAATAATTTTCCTAGAAAGTCCTTATAAAGTTCTACTTTTCAGATTTTTTTCATATTTTTTAAACTTATGATTCAAAAGTTAGAGGGGGGGGGGACACATTGTTTTTTACTTTTGGAGCGATTATTTCCAAAATTATTGACATTGTCAAAAATGATTTTAGTAAACCCCTATTCATTTTTAAATACCTTTCCAACAATATATCACACGTTAGGGTTGAAATTAAAAAAAAAATCACTTCCCACTTTACATATAGGGTGGCTACCCTAATAAAACATTTTTTTCCAATTTTTATTTTACCACTTTGTCGGCGTGATTGATATACATATTGGTACCAAATTTCAGCTTTCTAGTGCTAACGGTCACAGAGATTAAGCGAGGACGGACGGACGGACGGACGGACAGACAGACATGGCGAAACTATAAGGGTTCCTAGTTGACTACGGAACCCTAAAAAGGAAGAAGACATACCGTAGATGACAGTTTAAATAAAACGTAGATAATTATTGTGTATCATATATGTACAGTACGTTAAATTTTTTTTTCAATTGTATATAAGCGAAATAATCGAGCAACTGCAGTTTTGTCAAAGAATTATACCTGAATAATTATAACACTGCTTTCTTGGTCGAGTGGTCGCATGCTCTACTGCTGAACATGAGGACTTGGGTTCGATACCCGGGTCAGTCAGGTACTCACGGAGTCTGGATTTGCGGCCAGTTGATGGCAATAAGCTCGCTCCCTAAAATATGAGACTTAAACACAACAAGTGAAATGTCGGTAAACTATAATTAGGTACCTACGCCTCTGTCTAACTTTTCGGGAACTGTGGGGTAATGTTATGTTATTTATAATTATAACAAGTACTTAACTGTGGCATCAAATAATGCCAAAATTAATGAACAGTTATTTTTGAACGCCCTGATCCATTGAAATACCGCAATACAGTTTTTTTTATCAATTTATAAACTTTCCCAACTATATTAAAGTTACCATAAAAAATGTCGTAATGACTTACTACCAACAGTATCGTATATCAAAGTTGCTTTACGAAACTCCTAAGAATGTCATTCGAATTTGGAGAAACTTTTTCAATCGATGTTTGCGTATGAGAGTACGAAAGTACGGGAATGTCGCATTACTAACAAACTGGTAGTTTATCGAACTTATTTAGATTTTTATAATGGGGCTCTTGTGGTCGTAATGGTGTTTTAAAATGGCTATAAACATTTGGTAATAGGTTGCGTGGTTGCGGGTTGACACGCAGACCATTCTCACAATCCACACGCACGTGATATCGAGGAGTCGAAGAGTGGGGGTGACCCACAGTGACCACCGGACCTGGTTCCTGCACATCAGGGAGCTGCGGGAGACGGATAGAGGATGGTACATGTGCCAGATCAATACTGACCCTATGAAGTCTCAACTGGGATATTTAGATATAGTTGGTAAGTTGAATAATATAGTTATCTTTAACGATTACATTCAAAGGTCGATTTTACATGCCGTGTCGATGGTGCGTTAGTGTTCCAGACGCGCCTCAAAGAGTTGTCAGCAAAGCAGAGGGGCCTGCCAGGGCCCCGGGTTGTCCGAAAGGGATACCGCGGCCCTGGAATATAAAGGACGTAAGAAGTGGGTTTTAGCCAGTACAAGTCTGACACTCCCCTTCGCTCCGCCCAGAGCGGGGGAAGTTATTTGATGATTTCCCATCGGCAAAAAAGGCAGATTTTACAAGAGTAGTGTGTGTCATAAATATTTGAATTGGCTGATACCCGAGAATTTCCCGCGTGGATACCGGTATTTATCTATAAAGTAGGATATATGACAAGCTCAAATGGAACTGGGCTGGCCATATCTATCGCATATGGGACTCCTCCCATGCAACAGATGTGCTCAGTTCAGTTTGGGCTAAAACAACCACACAGGGGGTCCCAAACAGCAGTACACAGTGGGGTAGCTCCTGGTAGGGTAGGGTAGGTCCTGGAAATAGCAAGAAGAACTTGTTTGTTTTTTCAAAGATTGGCAAATAACAGCTGTTGGTAGAAACCAGTGGAAGGAGGGAAGGGGAACTTTGCCTTGTAGTGAGAAACATGGCTGATAAAAATATATAATCCCGATTAGTTGCAAATATTTGCTCAAAGTTCTGAATCATTCTAAAATTAGGTACTCTTAACATCGGTATCAGTTACAAATAACGTTCTTACGTAGCTATAACGTACTTTTATTCTCATTGTGATCAAGACTAATAAGAGACACGTGTATTCAGATTTGAGGTATAATAACAGTTTCTCCAAGAACCCTAGATGGATGGATATATATTATTAGATACTTCTATTAATTATAGAACAAAGGAATACACTGTATATAAGTTACATGTTTCACGTAAATTAATTCTAGTGAAATTAAGATTACGTGCAGTAGCTGATACAAAACAAAACTTACGTCTTATTAGAGCGAAGTCGCAAAGTTGTGATAGTTTATTTAAAATCTCCTTTATTCATTAAGGATGCGGCCTCGTTGGTCTTGTAGTCGTTTGCGTGATTGTTGAGCATAAGGCCTTTTTTTTTTTTTTCGGGTGGGAAATCATCCAATGACTTCCCCTGCTCTGGGTGGAGCGGGGGGGCATGTCAGACTTGTACTGACTAAAACCCACCCATGTTCCTTCTATTGCCCTTTACGTTCCGAGGCCGCGGTATCTCTTTCGAACAACCCGCAAAGCATAAGGCCTTGGGTTCGATTCCCGGGCAAAGCGTTGTTGGGTTTTCCCATCAGGAAATTCTCAGTAGCAGCCATGAAGTCTGAAGTTATGCCCGGTTGATGGCAACAGGCTCGCCTTCTATAACATGGGATTTAGAACCATAATCCTACTTAAATATTATAAATACGAATGTTTGTGAGGATGGATGTATGGATGTTTGATACTCTCTTACGTCAAAATGGCAAAACGGATCTTGATGAAATTTGGCACAAAGTTAGATTATAGTCTGGAATAAGTATTTTTTTGGATCATCACGCGGCTTCGCCAGCTAGTTAAACATAAATATTGGTGGTAATATTAGGTACACCTCGGCCTAACTGTTCGGGGATTCCAAGCGTGATGATTTTAAAACATTACTGATATTTGTCAATATTTACTTAAACAGTTGTTGCACAGTGACAGCCGAGTTCATATTCCACATGTCGACAACTTCGTGTACCAAGTCGAGATATTTGTTTTCGTCAGCTTTCACGAAGTCCTCGTCATGTGGGATGCTAACATTGGCTATTATTAAGCGGTAAACTGATTAATCTATCACTTCTACATATGTCAGGCATTTTGGTGACAATTATTGTCACCTCTCAGTAATGATAAGCAGATCCCAGTACAATGTGATATGAAATAATGTAGATGTAAAAAAACTGGCATTTCAGCTGAATCCGGTTAGACTGGAAGCCGACCACAAGTTGGGAAAAGGCTAAACAGATCATGATGAACCTGACTATCATGTAAATTACAAAGACGTAACATAATTCCTATTCGTGCTATAAGTACCTAATGTTGCTACAACAGGAGGCGGTGCCCTTTTTTTGTGTTGGGAAATCATCAAATAACTTCCCCCGCTCTGGGCGGAGCGGGGGGGAGTGTCAGACTTGTACTGACTAAAACCCACTCATGTTCCTTCTATTGCCCTTTACGTTCCGGGGCAACGGTAGCTCTTTCGAACTACCCGCGACCCCGGCGAGGCGGTGCCCCTATGTATCAAAACCCTGTGTATAAATATTTAATGTTAGTAAAAATCTTTTTTCACAATTATTCCTGCATCTAATAGGTACTATGTTCTTTCCCCCAGTTCCACCCGATATCCTCGATCGAGGCACAAGCACAGACCAGACAGCGCGGGAAGGCGCCTCGATAAATTTAACATGTGCCGCTACGGGATCACCGCATCCACAAATTACTTGGCGAAGAGAACATTCCAAACCTATTACGATCTCCGACGGAATGCAAGGTAAATACTATTTGAGTAACTGTAGAAGACGAGGTGGTTTTGGTTTTGCACGAAATGAGGTAGTACCTATATTGTTTTTCATTTTATACAGCGGCAACATTCTGTCTTCTGAGGGTGCATTCTAAAAGTTGGCAACATCGCAAATATCTGTCAAATATTTCGCTGTAATTTGTTGAAATATTGCTTGTGTTGCTTACAAACACATTGATTCCGTGTTGCATCTTGTCAAAGTTTTGTTTAAGTTTAAAAAATGATTTCCAAGTCCTTATGTAACACCAAAAAACGAAATCGTTAGTGCATAAGTAATTGCATTTCTTTCACTGATAATTCAGGATACTAAATTAGTAATTTCAAGGAAATTGATTAAAAAAACAATGATTAACATTATTTATAAAATCGGTCAAGTGCGAGTCGGACTGGCGCACCAAGGGTTCCGTAAAAACTTGCGACATATACGGCCATATTATTTGACTAAGTAGAGTCAGGGAGTTGATTTTTTCACAGCTCCAAGGTACCATAGACTTGAGTATGTAATTTAATTTCAACCTGATACCTCCACGCTTTCTCGAGATAAAGACTCTTGAAGAAAAAAAAAGTGGCAACACTGCCCGAGTGACATGTAAAATTTTGGCTCCGTATTTTAAAATTAATTTTAATTAGTAAATAAGTTATAAAATAGTGAAATTATTTGTGCAATCGGATTGTAAATGTGTAAATACCCAGGATTATTGTTTTCCCGATAATCCATAACGTTTTTCGGTAATACATTGTTACCGGTAACCTACAAACATCAGCTGACGTTTTACCTGCACTTATTTAAACGGACAATTCAGGGGAAGTATTGTTAACTTTTATTAAATAATAGCACACACTCGTCACTTTAATTATATAGCACATCTATGCCAATTCCAGTTTTATTTTTGTGCTGATTTATTACCCTATAATGGTTCTAAATCGCTTTGTTGACAACCTAAGATTGAAATTTATAAACACAACAACATTCTGATAGTCTTTCCATAACTCTGTTATTCTTATATTCAAGCTTATTAATAACATTAATGATAATTTTGTTTAAAAGTAATATTTGAATGAACTACATTCACTTTTTTTTGTTATACATCTAAGCAGCCTACCCACTTAAGAAAAAGTATAAATAGGTTGATAAAAAATCCAGTAAAATTCAATATTCTATTAGATTAATTTAATATAAAGATTATCTTTTAAACTTAATTTAACATCCTACCTCATTTAATTTTATAACTGAAGACTTTGCCCTTTGTTTTGATTTATTTTTTTCCTTTCACCGCTAACTTTTCTGTATTTGTCTTTCTGCTAGTTCTCACCGTTTCTTTATTTCTATCTTTCAGTAAGTAATCCTGAAACCATGCCTGTGATGACCCGTAAGGCTACTGCTCAGGAGATGGATCATAAGTTAAGAACGGCCCTCCAAGAACTTAAAGAATCAAAGCTCCAAGTCCAACAGCTGTTACAGGAGAGAGAAGAAAGTGAGGTGGAAGTCGTCAAAGTTAACAGCAAAAACTCCTCCTTGAAAAGGCAGTTAGTAGACCTTCATCAGCAATACTTGGACGTTGTTGATGAACGGGATCAGCTGAAGGTGGTCACGGATGGTTTCAGCAATTGCAGCAATTTGTATGAGGAGGCTTTATCTAAAATTAGGGACCTAGAAGATGAATTAATTCATTCCAATAGTCGCATCTTAAAGTTACAGAGACTAAAAGAAAGTACTCAGGTTATAGAAACTAACCGCTTATATACAGAATTGTTAAACAGTAATTGTAACTCCCCTTCCTTAATAACTATTGATTTGACTGAAGATTCCTTATTGAAACATAATTATACAGTAAGCAATAAAAAAATTAAAAAATATGCTAAACTAAATAGATTAATAAAAAAATGTTATCAATTTAGGAAACAATATAAACACTTTTCTAAAAATATTCCACTAAGAAAAGAGCGTGTTGATTTAGTAAAAAAGTTAAAAAATTATCAAATCAAATTAGAAGACTGTATTAAAATCTATAATATTGATACTGAGCATTTGCAATCTGAAATAGTGGCACTTCAGGACTCACTTAGTTCCCTTTCTAGTAAATATGTGAGTTCTCAGAACCAAATAAGGGAACATATTCTTGCAGCAAATGAGTTGGTGATGTGTCAATGTAGTTGCCAGACAGTTTCCAACCATGACACTATCCAGCCTGAGGTAATGGAGGACCCGTCCCAGGCTGAGAATTTGCCTCTGGACTGTATAATCAACGAAGATACAGCTAATATTCCACAAAATAACCTACAAGTGGTACAGACTGAGATATGTGATAGTTGTGAATGTTCTCACTCAGTAATGTTCTCAGATAGTATTGGAAGGGGTGTTGGTAAATTATTAAGTAATAACCTGAGCTTTCCCAGTCAAAATAATTGTATGCCAGGGTTAACTTATAAGCAGATAATGGCATCAGTAACTGGAAATGTTTATAGTAAAAGTACTGATTTAACTATATTTATAGGAAATTGTTCTACAATCACAAAAGAAGACATCACAGACAGTGTAACTGAGTTGTTAAAGTTAAATTGCCGTAAAATAATATTGTGTGCTTTTCCATACTTGTATAAAAAGTCAAACAAACTAAACAATTATATTCACATGCTGAATAAGCATGTACATTTCTTGGTAGGTCACTATTGTGACAAACTTGTATATATTGATATCAACACTGTTGTTGATAAACTTAGGTCGACACGGGGTAGTGTGTTTCTACCTACTAGTTGTAGACACAAAATAGCTAGGCTATTAGCTTATAATATTCACTCGGACATAAATATTATGTCTATGTTTTATTCTATTATTAATACTGCGACTATTAGTACTAATACTAATATACCTTTTTACAAGGAAGGCGGGGGAGTATTGTCGCTCACTCCGGCTCATTTAAACTAGCTCGTAAGACAACAGAAGATATAAATAACATAAGTGTTACACTCACTAACACCAAGGTACCTTCTTGCTATCAAACCGTTAAATTTAAAAAAGGGGCTAAGCAGAATTCCTTGAAATTATTCCATCAAAATATTCAAGGTTTCTCTTCAAAACAACTAGAGATTGAATTGTTTTTAGAAAATACCAAGTTTGATATTGTTTGTTTCACCGAACATTGGTTAAAAGATCATGAAATGTTAATTAATTATGAAAATTACAGTGTAGGCAGTTGCTTTAACCGTAAATCTAAGATGCGTGGGGGTTCACTAATCTTAGTCAAAAATAGTATTAAATTTAGAAGTCGTATTGATATAGTTGATCTATCGGTTGAACATAATATTGAATTGTCTTGTGTTGAGCTAGATAAGCATGTCATAGTGTGCGTTTACAGGCCCCCAAATTATCAAAACTACTCTATATTCGAGTCAGTAATGGAAGATGCTTTGGCAAAACTTGCAACGGGTAATAAATCGCTAGTCATTTGTGGTGACTTTAACATCAATATTTTGGACGAAAATTCAAATAGCAGTAGATTCTTAAATCTTTTTAAATCATTCAACTTGTTAAATGTGTTTTCGGAGCCAACCCGAATTACTACAAATACCGCTACATGTATTGATAATGTTTTCTGTTGCTGCGACTACTTAGATAAATCCATTGTAAATTATCTTCCCTCTGATCACAGCGGCCAAACCGTCGTATTCGAGTCATACACATCATCACAAAAAATTCAGATACAGTCTAGACAAATAACACCCAGTAATTTAAATAAATTTAATAATAATTTAATACGTAATCTAGGCATTCCGGGATATGATATTAATAATGTAAATCATTTTTATGAGGAATTCTTTTCGGTTGTCTACACAGAGTTCAATGATACGCTAAAAATAAAAACTAAATCTATTAGCCCAAAGTTTATGTTCAGTGATTGGGCGACTAAGGGTATAAGAAAAAGTAGGGAACGATTGTTTGAGCTTTACGGCCTTAAGCCTTACATCAACTCGGAAACATTCAATCGCTATGTTGCTACTTACTCAAAAACTTTTAAAAACACCTGCCAGGTAGCTAAAGCCTTATTCATAAGCAACAAGATTAAATCCGCCGATAATAAAATTAAGACGGTTTGGAAAATAATCAATAGTGAAACTAATAGAAATAAAAAATATAATAATGATATTACACTAGAGTCCTCACGTGGTCTTCTAACCACTAAAAACGAAGTTGCTCAAGAATTTGTGGATTTCTTTACTAGTATCCCAATTAAAACTACTGAAACGTTAAATTCGTCACCCTTGCTTTCTGTTGACTTATTAAGAGCAAACGTTTTACCATGCTCGGTTGAGTTTCAATTCAACCATATTAACCCCACTGCAGTCATTAAAGCTTTTAAACAAATAAAAATCAAATTAACCGAAGACCTTTGGGGATTGTCTATTAAAGTTTGTCAAGCTATCATTGAGACTGTAGCACCGTACTTAGCCTTTATATTTAATTTGTGTGTGGACCAAGGAGTCTTCCCGGACCTTATGAAATACAGCAAGGTAATACCACTTTTCAAATCTGGGGACAGTAAAGACACCAATAATTATAGACCCGTATCCGTTTTGCCGGTTTTCAGCAAGGTGTTTGAAAAGGTAATGCTTAACCAAATGCTTAACCATTTTAACACCAATAAAATCTTACATGAGAAACAGTATGGTTTCACCAAAGGACGTTGTACGACTGACGCCGGTGTCACCCTATTAAAACACATATTTACTGCGTGGGAGGAAGCACAGGATGCCATAGGGATCTTTTGTGACCTCTCAAAAGCATTTGATTGCGTGAACCACGAAACCCTTCTCTTGAAACTTGAACATTACGGCCTAGGGAAACTTGCGCTTAGTTTAGTAAAATCGTATTTAAATGATAGACAGCAGCAAGTACAAATAAATGGTGTCAATTCAATGGGTTTAAATGTAAAGATGGGTGTACCACAAGGATCGATATTAGGTCCCTTCCTCTTTTTAGTATATATTAATGATCTACCCCATTTATTTAAAAACCAACCACAAATGGTGTTGTTTGCTGACGATACCTCTTTAATATTTAAGATAAACAGACGTGCTACAAATCTTGACGACGTAAATAATGCCCTAATGCAGGTACATAATTGGTTTACCGCTAATAATTTAGTATTAAATGGGAAAAAAACGAAGTGTATAAGATTTGCTCTACCAAATGTCAAAAACAGTGAGTGTGACATAGTATTGAATCAAGAGAAACTAGAATTCGTCGAAAAAACTGTTTTCTTGGGAATAACACTCGATTCAAAGCTACAATGGGGTCCGCATATAACATCTCTTGCAGGACGCCTTAGTTCAGCAGCATATGCTGTTAGAAAAATCCGTCAGTTTACTGATGTAGATACCGCGAGGCTAGTCTACTTTAGTTATTTTCATAGTATCATGTCATACGGTATTTTACTTTGGGGACGGGGTGCAGACATCGAGTCTATATTTATTCTGCAGAAAAGAGCCATCAGAGCCATATATAACCTACGTAGGCGAGATTCTTTAAGGGAACAGTTTAAGGGTATTAACATCATGACAGTACCTTGTCAATATATTTATGAAAACATCATGTATGTCAGGAAAAACTTGCATATTTTTAGTAAAAGAGGTGACAGACACAATTATAATACTAGAAATAGGGACCAATTAGTTCAACCAGGTTTCAGGTTAGCTAAAGTAGACTCATCTTTCATGGGGTACTGTTTGAAATGCTACAATAAAATACCTCCCCACATTCTTCAACTGAATGAAACGAAATTTAAATCTTGTATTAAACGCACACTATGTAGGCAAGCATATTATAAGTTGGGGGATTATATTGATGATAAAAATGCTTGGCTCAATGCTGGTCCTGCTCCACATGAATAGGGGTAAACTCATTGATTGGTATCCGAAGCTATAGTGGAAGCTGCAGAAGATTGTAAGACTATCTTTGCAATGTATAGAATCAATTCTCTAGTATTGTATAATTATTAAGCCCATATGTGAGTGCTATGTATTATTATTGACTTGACGAAGCCCTGGTGGTTGATAGTGTCATGCTCACTTAAATGTCTCGCTGATGGTGGCGGGTGTGTCGGGTCATTTAGCTCCCTTCAAAATGGTCGAGCTGAATGGGGCTGATCCATACGTCATGTTCGTGAACGGGCGCTGTCAGTTGGGACTGGTCATTTTTTTAGCTACCACGGTTCATTTTTAACTTATTTAGATTTTAAATTAAATTTTGCTTTTGATTTACTCTGGACGCTCTTACTGTGCACGTCTTTCTACATCGTTCTCACATATTTGTATAATCTCAACATGAATGATGTAAATACAATTTTGTAAAAATATTATAATTTAAAAGAGTGTCCATGGAGTTTCTTGCCCATTCTTCTCCATAGAGATCAACGCTTTGGAATGGGCAACTACAGTACTTTCACAAGTTATTATGCCTTGTGACCGGGACTGTAGATTAGTTTTGTTTCTTGACATTCAAAAGTGCCTGTAATGGTCTAATTGAAATAAATGATTTTTGATTTTTTTGATTTTTTTTCTTGACACACAGACAGACGGACAACAAAGTGATCCTATAAGCTTTTTCCTTTTGAGGTACGGAACCCTAAAAGCACTCTCTTCAAACCAAACCTATGGGACCTCATGAAAACGATCTTGTTGGTTCTCTCTGATTTGGAATTAAATTGAAATGAGTATAGAATTACATGAGACTTTAACATAATTGCCGAAATGTTGGTGTACTATGAAGTATATACCAGCTAAACCTTTTGGGGATTACAGGCTTGATGTTAGAGCTATGTTTGACGATGTCAAAAGGTTCAATTTAAGGGTTTAGTGACAGACTGGACCTGTACATCAGAGAACTGGGTGATTAGCCGTAAATTGGAAGTGAGGTACAGGTATGTACAGTCAGCAGGAGATCTGTAACCAGACTAGTCAGATATAGTTCTTTTTTTCTAAGAAACCTATAAGAATAGAATTAAATAAATTAAATTTGAATGGAATAATCCATTCAAATTTAATTTATTTAATGAGCTGTTTGTTTTCTATTATTTAAATTTAACTTTCATCGAAAATAAACATGGATTTTTAAAAACATATAAATGGTTTCTTACAAGTTTGGTTACTTGTCTCCTTTCCTGACAGTACGTCTAGTAGCAAAGTGCAATAGGCCCAGTTGATTGAAATTATTTTCCGTTTTACCAGAAACCAATTTCAAATATTGACATCGTGGTTTGAAATTGTTTCCTAAAAGTGTTCTCGCATGAGACTTGGGATCAAGATTTGAGAAAAATGACTATGTTTCTCATGGGAAATGCAAGTCTTGCACCATAGATTCATGTATGAATGGGCTTGGACAATCAGCAAAATAATAAAATATACAGGCAAATAATTCAGTTATTTTTATTTTAATAATTAAATTTTTTATATAATTCAATTTAATTTTATTTTAATAATTCAATTTTTATTCCATCTCTGTTTAGAATATTTCTTGTCCAACCGGATGCTTTCACAAGAAGAAAAAAAACGCCGATGGGTCTTCCTTATTCAGCAAATAAACCATTAAAACAAGACACTCAGAACACGATAAATAGGGACATTACAACCTATACTTATCCAGTATAACTTGTCCTCACCTTGATTATGCTTTCTGCATAATTAAAGATTAGCTTATACTGAAATTGTCAGGTTTGATTTGTCGTAGTTTACCTGTTAATTTATCTCATTTGTTGAATGTACAGTACTTACAGTCAGATAAACAACAGAGTACACGGACGAAACTATGCCAAAGGTCGTAGTTGTGTGTGATTTATAAAATTTCTAAAATTGGATAAGCGAGAATGGGCATTAATCATTCATCATAAGTTCGTAGTTGTGTAAACTAGCTCAGCGAGAATGGGTATTAATCTTTTATCATTTGCTAACTGTACAGTAACGAGTCCCTGACCATTATCTCAATGTAATAAATATCTCATAGATCCTTACTCAAACGTACACATATAAACATACCGTTTACATAGACACGAGCTGAACTGTTCCGCATCTGTTGTAGTTTGCATAACTTAGTTTATACTTAGTATTATGTAATGTGCAACTTTGTTATATTGTTTAAAGCGATTTGTAATAAACACTAATGCATTTCAATAGTTATCTTTCCTGATGGTATTTCCGCGTTGTCTAAGATTCGATTCTTGTTTTTGTCTTTACGTCAGTTTTTTAGGGTTGTGTATGCTTTTGTTTTGGTTCTGTTAGAATGCCAAAGGGACCTTATTACTAAGGCTCTGCTGTCTATAAGTCACACTTTAAGGATATATTTTCAAAGTTTCACACAAAAAACAAATAAGGAAAAAAAAGAAGTAGGGCTAGACCTGTTTTTAAAGGGTTACCGCGAATCGGCAAACAAAAAATGGAACGCCCACAGGCTAGAACAGTTACTGTGAATAGAGATAAATCGCATGCAACTAGAGGCCCATATTAAGCGGTGATGGTGATAGTGATGATGATTCACGTAATTAGGTAGCTTAGTATCTGTCTCAGTGCTTTTCTTATTTCTATTGCAATTTACGATTGGATATTAAACGCTTTAAAAAATGTTCTGCAAAATAAATATTCCACACATAATTGTTTTGCTGCCCTGATCCCAATTTTGTCTCTATTACCCGTAATATCATCAGACACCACTGTTTTTGCGAACATACCGTCATCATTCTCCTGCCCTTATACCAAATTGTTTGGCGTTGACGCAGCATATCATCTTCTTCCATATTCTATTTATTCGTCATTTCATCGGACACCTCCTTTCTTGCCATTTTCTTGCTAACATACCATGCACCTAAAATTGTAGTCGATACATGTTGGCGTGAATTTCACGCCCTAGCCGTCATTAAATCAACGTATCCGGAGGATGCTCCGTGGAAGGTCGAAATGCGTGTCGAATATAGGTTAGGGTGCATGACATGTTAATTATTATTCCTTTTCCTGCATGTTGATATTATTGTGGAGCTGCATCCGGCATCCAAGCCTGGATATTTTTCGCGAAACAAAACTTAATATATTCCGTAACATTGAATGTCATGGATTTCCGCAAAGTAACGTTTGATTCTATAACTTGTGCTTTCAAGAAGTGCGTTTAATTTACTAAGTTGTAAAATATAATTTTGATTGGCTAAATAAACAGCAAATTTGAGTGACCCCGGAAGGGTTCATAATATGCTGATAATCTTTATCGGCCTGTCTGGAGTTGGGTGTGAGTTCGTAATATATAAATATTTTTGTTCTAGTGACGTCATTCGAGGGTCCGGAGTTGAACATAACTCGGGTGACCAGGCAGCATGCGGGGGCTTACTTGTGCATAGCCTCAAACGGTGTACCGCCGACTGTGAGCAAGAGGATCATGCTAACAGTACAATGTGAGTATTTGTAGCCAATTGTTTTTAAATTTGGATTGCCTCATTGGTCAAGTGGTTGTAAGCGCGACTGCTGTGCATGAAGGTCACGGGTTCGATTCCTAGGTCGGGTAATTTTTTATTGTGTTTTATCGGGAAATTCTCAGTAGCAGCCATGAAAACAGGATTAGTGCCCGGTTGCTGATGGCTCAGGTAACAGGTAACAGGCTCGCCCTTACATGACTAGAACATTATTGGTGAAATGTGGATGTTCTATAATAGGTATTCCTAGTACACCCATATTATGGAATTACAGGCGTGATGGTATGATTCCCTTAAACGAGGTGTAGATCTAGTAAGAAATTGATTAAAGTCATAGATTTTAGTCAGAAGATTTATTAATAAACGATTCTGGAAAACATTTTGATATTTGCTAGAGTTACATTCTATCTGTCTGTCATACCTTTTTAAAGTTAACGAAAGTGTCCCCCACCGACCTTGATTGAGCCAGCCCACGATCCCAAACCTATAGTTTTAAAATGATGAGATTGTTTCGATCAAGCCTGTCCCTTGCAGTTGTCCCCCAGTGACGCCCTAACCCGAGGCTCGTACCTCACGGGGGGTGCCCTTAGCGTGTACTCGCACTACTCGCTTAGTTTATAAGTTTTTGTCCCTGGCTGGAGGTCTTCTACTCAATGCACGCACAGGGTAGATCGTTTAAGCAGACAACAACCTCATTAGTTGACATGCGGGATGCCATTAAAAAAAAGACATTATCTTGATGTAATCCTTACTAATATTTTAAAAGCGAAAGTGAGTTTGTTTGTTTGTTACGTCTTCACGCCTAAATGGCTAAACCGATTTTGATGAAATTTGGTACAGAGATAGTTGGGACTCCGGCGGAGACGGACATAGGCAAATTTTTTTAAAAGTGAGTTGTAAGGGAAGAAAAGGGAAAACTTAGCTTTGCTATTACAATAAATTAGTCGCAAGGGCAAAAACTACAGGTAGCAGCTACCTGCAAAACAGGAATGGGGAACTGTGTTACCCCGAATTTAAAGCGAGCGAAGCCGCGTTCAAAAGCTAGTAATTAATAAGTAATGTCAATAATTAGGTACCCGTAATGACTATTGTTAAACGGTCCTAAATTTTGTATCGACTGTGGCACATCGGATTGTGAATTTTCGTTTCTGTTTACAAGCAGGTACTTCTGACGTTGTAAATGCACAAAAGCGTTCTGTTGGCTGCAGAGGTCAGTCGGTAGCTCCCTTTGACATTTGAGCTTGGCTTTATTGTCTGAAGGAAGTTCCTTTTGAATCCTGTGAGTGTGGTGAACATTGACGCGAGATGATTTTGATAAAGATAATAAAAGAAAGGGAATTTAAACAGGGAGGATCATTACAGTGGTTGTTGTTTTTAAAACCAAAGGTTGCATCAAATATATAGGTATTTTTTTTTGTAAAAACATGAGTTTGGGGAAAAGTCTTATAAAAATGCAAAGTGTTCATTTTAACCTTACCGTACTGTACATAGTAAATTACCTAATTAAACTACAATGTACTGTTACGTCAAAACAACTACTAATACTTAGGTCTACAATAAAATATTTTTAATTTTATCGATGAAAAAGCTAACTTTTTCTTCTATTAATTAAAGCGAAGTTTACGCAGACAAAAAAATCTTGTCTCTCTATTGAATTTTTAACAAAATCTTAAAAAAAAAATTGATAATATTTTTATGTGCAGCTTCTATTTGATTAGCCAATACCTAGAATGATAAATAACAACAACACCCTTTTCTCGTAGTTTTACCTGTTTACACTAACCAAATGACTTTTCTTTCCCTAGTTCCTCCAGTAATAACAATAAGGAACCAGTTGGTGGGGGCCGCGCTAGGCACGGAGCTAGTGCTGGAATGTGAGACCGAGGCGTACCCTAAACCAGTCAGCTACTGGAGTAGAGATAACGGCGAGATCGTTCCCGTTGGTAAGATTATATTTTATCTACGGTTTATTTTAATAATAGCAATAGAGAATCCCTGACTTTGCACTGGTGTATATATAGTACTAGTGCCTCGGCTTTTTCAAACAAAATGTGAATAACCTGTTTGATTCAGAAGCCTGTGGTTATAGGATAAAAATGGTTCTTTTTGGCTAAAAATATGAAAAGATCGCTATATAGGTGCTCCTAAATAGGGATTTTTATCATATTTTTATATATATACAGTAATTCAGGGGTTTCTGTCTTCTTGTAACGCACTTTCAACAAAATAATTCAGCAATTATTAATTACCAACAAAGCAAAGAGCTTTTGACATCAAAGGCTAGGATTAAAACGTCAAGTCGAATACCTATAAAAATCGTTAGAACATTTCATAGTTCCGGATTGTGGTCAAACAATGGCTGGGCTAAATATACACTTTAACAGGCTACTTAAATAAGATCAGATCTGGTTTAGTGAATTGTCAGATTGTGGTCATCGCAACAGATCGAAAAATAAAAATTATCTTACACAAAATCGTTCTATTTTATTCTTCAAAGTACGTTTCGTTTTAATTCCACTTTCAATTTAACCAGCATAACAATATTAAAACGTATTATTATCTCAATAATACACAGATTTACAGAAGCCTAAAGAAAATCGACCTAATGTTTCTGAGCCCGCATGGGGCGTTAGGCGTTCAGACGGCCGCTTACGTTAGCGTTCACTTAAACATATTTATACGTTTCGTTTAGTGAAGAATTAAAACGAGAACCCAAATAAGATACTAGTAATATTTCGGACGGATATTCACATACCATGTGGACATTTACGTAGTGCTATTTCTGAAATTATAAGTATCATGTATTCTGGCTTTCATGTAGGTTTGCTAGCTTCCATTGTTGGAACTAAATTAACAAATCCTTTGTTTACCTTCACACTTTCATTACTTTTACATTTTCATTAAGAGATAATGTTTTATTTTATTATTTGTTATACGAATGCTGCTCTTTCGGTGTGACGTCGTAATTTGATTAAAACTTTGTAATTCGAAGTTAGTTTCTTAGAAACTGGATAGTGAATATTATAAATGATGTATTGTTGCTCCATAATGCAAAAAGCTCATCATCTGCCTAGCCTTTTCCCAACTATGTTGGGGTCGGCTTCCAGTCTTACCGGATGCAGCTGAATATCAGTATTTTACATGGAGCGACTGCCTACCTGACCTCCACAACCCAGTTAGTACTAGGTAATGCGATACCCCTTGGTAAGACTGGTTGTCAGATTTTCGGAACACTGACTACCAGTAACGACTGTCAAAGATCTACAAATGACAGCCGGGACCAACGGCTTAACGTGCTTTCCGAGGCACAGATGCACCATAATGCAAAAAGCTATAAGTATGTTTTGATCTAGTCGTAGTTTTAAGTGGTCTGTTTGTTCTTTCATTGATTATTCGACTTTACACTGAATCTTCGAACGACAAGGCTAAGCTTAGCTTATAAACTAACTTTGGAAATGTTACTTAAGTTAAATATTTGCTAGCATGATTATTTACCATCATGTTTTTACACAATAGTGCAGGGTTCAACACGTTCCACAATAAACAGCAATTAGCCGACATGCAGTAGGAATTTCGTTGACGTTAACATGATTGTCACTGTCAACATCTAGTGGTTCACTAATAGCAATTTGCGGGTAATCGAATACTCATATGACAACTGCTGTCGATAGAAGTACATTAGAAGTATAGTCTCGAATAAAAATATAGAAAACTAACGACCCACCTCTAGTATGCACTGGTGCATCGGAAACATGACAAACCGGGGAGATTTATATGTGACAATAGCGTCACTGCCGGGTCCGAAACTATAATTTCCTTCAAGCTAATACCAACCGAACACATTCATTAAACATTGACATCGGTTAGGTGGTTTTTGAATTTTTTATAAATTTAGCAGATTAAACACCTATTTTAGTTGAATATCTAGCAGTATTTAAAGTTTTCTTTTAAATCTTCTTGTATGAAAAATCCATTTAAGCTTTTCATAATTTTTTCATTGAACTTTTTTGGGTCAACCATTCACTGAGAATTAGGGATCGAATACAAATACTCGAACAATCTTTCAAACGGATCCACAAAATATCTAAGCATTTTTGTGCGCCAGAAATAAGTCGGAGCTATTAAAAGTTGCTCTTTTGACTAACCCAAAATAAAAGGTAAATCCGTCGCTGATAAATTGACTGGTTGAAAACAATAAAGAACACAGTGATCCTTCTCAACACAATGGCGGGTGATTTTTGATACTCGATTTACGTCAGTCCTAACAAGGACTGCCGTTCGTTTGTCCAGTGATGGTGGCAGCACTGTCAACGTACAGCTATTCATACAGCGTGGCTCGCGACACTATCAAAAATTAAACTCAATGCTAAATCGGAAGCGAACTTTGCAAGGGTAATACCGTAAGTGCAATCACATCGGCTGTTAGACAGCCAGTGTAATTTCAGTCTGATATAGCTCTTAATTAAAGGCTCAGTTGATAAGCTTTTATTCAAACTTAGGTATGTAGATTGGAGAGTGGACGAGATACATAATGCAAAACTAATTCATTTCGCTCTTGCTTAAAATACAAACTTTTTGGGACACTGACTTTGTAGTATTACTGTTTTTATTGTGCTTTTAGTCAAAATAATGTTTGTGTTCGTGTCACGAGGCAAAAGTCTAGTCAATGTGATTAATGACTTCTTTTTATTTTTCGATGCTCTGTGGCACGGTTTTGATACAAACGTAGACTATGTTCGTTTCAACTAAGCTCGCGTTTAGCGAAGCGTTTTAAGATAAAATGTGAGCAGGTTCACTTCGTTCGTTACACTAGCCGCCTAGGGGCGACCCCCATCTGATTCACATTAGGGTGGCATCGCGTGTTTAAAGGAAGACTTTCTAAACAAAACAGTGCTTACGGGGTTGCGGGGGTGCTATTACTGCTGTTCCTCTTTTGGTTCAACCCTAAGTTGCGCCATGGTAGTATATTTAGCAGTGTACGTCAGCTAAGGTTATCTTTAAAGGTCTTAGTTTACCTATGTTTGGATCGCCTTGTTGGTCTAGTGCGATCGTTGAGGATGAGGTCCTCGATTCGATTCCAAGTTCAAGCAAAGTGTTATTGGGTTTTTCCATCAGGGATTTCTAGCAGCCACTGAGTTTGGACTTGTGTCCGGCACTAACAGGATGGCAATAGGCTCGCTCCCTATTACATAGGATTAGCAAACACTACTGGCACAATATGGATGCACTATTTGAAACACCTCTGCCTAACCTTTTGAGGATTACAAGCGTGAAATGACATGTCTTAGTTTAGTTTGAAGTTCAAGTTGCTTGTGTGAAGTGTACAATGTTTTACGATCGCTTCAAAAGTAAGAAGAATTTTCAGCTCAGATTCCCATCGATACAGCGCATTGCGCTTACTTCGTAGGTCAATAGTGAAGTCTAGGCATATCTATTATAATAAATGACTTTAGTACTTTCTTAAATTTCCAATTCTAGCATTATAACATTCTTGAATACATATAGCCCACGAGAAAAAAAAATTGGGACTTTAAACAGTTTATAATGGAATACCTATGAAGAGGAAGACAATACATTACGTTACAATAATTCGTCTCCACCTTCCCACTGGGTATAATGACAACCGGGTTAGTAAACGATACCTACGTGAGATAAAAATGATGTACCTTATTTGAATTTACTAAGAGAAAATACCGTGTTAATGCTTAGGCGTATTCATGTTTGTAAAATGTTATTTTATGGGGCAATTGCAATTTCTAGACTTCTAAAGTAATTTGCAAAATTGACGGGTACACCTAGACACCTTAAACACCGTATTTTATTAAAAGAAATGGACCATAAATATTTCCACTTCGGCTGAAAGTACTACACTGAGCCACGTATTCGGGCTGTATTTTACATATAATGGAATTATTTCTTTGAAATTGTTCTTTCTTTTTTTCTTCAACATAATTTAAGTAATGTAGAGCTTTTCGTTTTGAGAAAATTAATAGATTCTCGGTCATATGGGTTAAGGTTATTTTACTATTGCATTAAGTGGCGTTTGAATCTGTGTGTATGTCAAAGTTTCGTATACCCTTTGGAGTTAAATTTACTGATGAAATTTAAGTAATATTAGGTAGCTGCATCTCATCCGCTTAGGGGCTAGCTTTAAATTTCAAAGCATTTGCATCCTTTGGGATCGCCCCTGTAACTTAACTGACAAGAATTATGTTGCACACGAAATTGTTGTCAAAAGTGTGACAAGATCGGTTTATATTCACAGATGAGCCACTTAGGACTTACAAATTCCATGCATTTGAGTTCAATGAAATAATAAGCAGAAAATCAAGGCAATAAAAATATGTGAATATAGTCCAAAATTAAAAAAAAATCTTGTTGATCGAAAACCAAACATTTAAATTCTATAAAGATCACCTATTGCCCTTTATTACTTTTTAAATATTGAATTTCAATGTTATATTAGTGGTAGTATTGTCTTTATTATTTATAACTAATTGATCCTTTATTATTTATAACTAATTGATCCTCTATATTTATAGCTAATTGATCCTTTTTATTCGTCTTGTTTACGAAAAGTTTTTTAAACGTTCTGCCGCCCTAAATATCATGGGGGGCCGGGGTAAACGTAAAGTAAATACGTCGATTTAAAATTAATGTTAATTAATAAACTCGTTTCACATAGAATATTTATATAATGTTAAAACTTTATTAATTTACATAATGTTAAAAATTCGGGCCTGAGGGTGGAATCGTGCGGGCCGATTGGAAACCATCAAATAACTTTCGCTCTGGGCGGAGCGGGGGAGAGTGTCAGACTTTTACTGACGAAGACCTACCTGGTTGTTTCTTTGGAACAACACGCAACCCCGGTAAATAACCCGCAAGCCCAGAAATTCAATTTACGTTTACAACGCCAGCTCTTGCGAGCCTTTGGACTTTTATACATCATCTTTACCATAGTAGTTAGTCGGAGTTCTTACTATTTGGTATGAACTATGAGTAGCAACTTTATTTAGGTGTTCGTAGGCTGAAGCACATCTCAATACGATGAAAAATGACTGTGAAAATCGATCAATTCGATTTTTCGAGCTATCAAAATGGAAATAATTTGAAGGTCAATGAAATACATTGTTTGGTATAGTAACAATTTTGTATTTGTACATCGAAAAGGTATTTTCCACAGAGTTTTTGTTCCTACTCCCATGTTATTTATCTTCAAATTATTGAGGGCACCCGGGCCGTCCGTAAATATATTAGCAAAAAGTGTTTAACAGCCAAAACATTTTACCTCGTAACTTTCCCATATAACGACGCACCTACCTATTGTATTTTTGTGTAATATGCTAAATACATTTTCATGTTATACAGGGGGAGGTCTAGAGCCGCACAAGATAGATGGATCATATCGATCAGTGCTGAAGCTAGCGATCCGTCGAGTCACTAGTTCCGATTACGGAACCTATAAATGTGTTTCGAAAAATTCTCTCGGTGACACCGAGGGCACTATTAAATTGTATCGTAAGTATTTTTTTTTTGTTTGTCACTGTCATACTGATCAAATGTTCAAAAATGGTAAGGGATAGTTTATAATTGTTCTTTAATAGTAGCCAAAATTTGTTTGTAGCAATTTAAATTCATCATCATCTTCCGCTTTTGTCCCATTATATTTGGAGTCGACACGTTTTCTTCTTCTATTTTCCCCTGTCAGACGTCACGACATCATTTACTACTTTCTGTTTCATCTCATTCCATCTTCTTTTTTTTGTCTTTCCTCTTCATCTCCTTCATCAATATTCATATCCATTACTATTTTAGTCACATGCGTTTCGTCGTTATTCTTTACATGCTTATCCCTAGTCCAACGATTTCCTTTCAATTGTTCTGCAACAAGCACAAGTTTCAAACTTACTTTATGCATTCTTGTCACTCCATACATCCATCTCAACATTCTCATATGCCCTAAATGTAATCGTTTTTAATCCATCTTATTCACAGAACAGAAAGATAAATAAGGGTTCATGTCGATAGGATAGCATCATTCTTAAAAAAAAAAAACAATTTTAGTTAGCAAGATATTACTTTTCTGAGTAAGAATCTTTACTCCTTCTGCAAAACAAGCCTAATTTCCCATTTGGAAAGCTCAGAAAAACATAAAAGTTTCAAAAGATATTTTATCTCATTGCGGTTATTTACTTGATGCCAATTCAAGAAAATCCTTTGAAGAAGACATCATAATCTGATAGCATCTGATTGTATGAGAAAATTGTTGCTTTCAAAAGTTTAATACGACTTTTTTGTCATCAGCTATGCCTCTTCCGCCAATGGAGAATAAAAATGGTAAATATATTCTTATAATAAGAATAGAACAGAATATAGGAAATTATTTCGAATACTGCGATCACGTTTTAATGTGTTTGTTTTGACAGTTGTCCAGAGGTTAAACATCATAGCTGACAAATCATCGGAAAGTACGCCCTTCGGCACACAAGGTATGTTTTAACCAGCATTCAACTACTATTTGGACTTAATATCCAGCAATTACACCCAGCCTGTGTTTATATTTTAAATATCTTGATTTCAATAATAATTGTCATGTTAGGTTTAATGGTTTTATATATATACCTATGTACATGTAGGATCGTGTGTACGTGATCAGAATACATATTTTTGTTTACACATAAAAATATTCGAATTGCATGAACTCCGTCAAATTCTTTGTTGATCTGAAAAAAATGATATAGCTCTTGCAAAAAATGTTTTTAGTTCACCTTGTTTAAACTAATACGTTGGCACAAAAAAAACAGTGTTCCATAATTTTAAAACATTTTCCTTGAAAAAGGTAAAAAAAGAAAGAAAATACAGCTTTTTGGCACATTCCTTTAATAGGATGTTGTTGTTAAAAGTCCCGTTTTGAGTGGGTTTTAATAAAATGTATTTTTTTAACTGGTAAAAATCTAAAAAAAAATGTTAAACGTGATAAGAAAAACAATGAAAACCTGTTTGCTAATTAGGAAAATTTTTTCAGATTTCAGATTACAAGATTACAACAGAGCGGTCTCAAAAAATCAGTGTTGCTATGTTTTTTTGTTCTCATTAGTAATTTTAATCCAGATAGTCACATTTTGGGGTTAATGTTCCTCTTCAAGTTTAGTGAATAAGTAAATAAATTAATTATACTTCCCCGGTACAGTACAATCACTTAAATGGGAATATTGCTTTGATGTTTTGAGAATTTTCGATTTTAGCCTCAAGTCTTGTTTTGCAAAGGGTACTTTAATTACTGTAACGACTTTCATTAAGTAGTTAAGTATAATTTTGTAAACATTACAAAATAATTGTTTGTGTTGGATATTTTATGTCTCATTTGCTTTGAAAATCATGAAGCGACCAGGAATTAAGGAAAATCTGAAGAAAATCATACACACATAAAAATAAATAAAGAGAAAAATATAGCCTGCAAAAAATCTTGTAATACAGACCTTTGCGACTGTCAATTACTGAATCATATTAATAAAGAGCGATGCACATAAAGAAACGAGTTAAAAGAACAACTTATCGAGGCACTTTCATTAGCGACGTACAGTAAGTGTTGAATGCACAAATGTAATTGGTTACCGGATAGGTAGCTTAAAATAACTGCCCAAAATTGTTCGATAGGTGCAAAAACTAAAGTGATGAAACTACGATGGTCAAATATACACGAATATTCGTGTATATTTGACCATCGTATTTTCATCACAACAGTTAAATAACTACTGAACTGTATTATTTGTACTGGTTTAATGTCTGGTTATTGTCTTTAGGTACTTGCCTGCTGTTTTCGGTCATTCAGATTATAATCTGGTCAGAATTGAAAATTGGTGGCGATAGTTCATAATTATTAGAAATACAATCAATAAATCGAGAATATAACAATAATAAAACTTTACTGTTTCAATTAAGTATTTTCGAGATTCTTTATTTCAACTTGCTCATATCATTAAGATTGAACCTTATTTGATCATATTAATTTGACTATTATTATAATATAAATTACTTGTTACCCAGAAATTAACAAATATTTTCAGATTAATTTTGGGGCATTCCGCCTGCATTGCATCATCATCAAATATCTCGGGAATAAATTGCAGCATTCTACACACTAAATCACGATTTACCAAAATTAAATTACTGGTATACTTTGAAGTTCATTTCTAAAACCACTTTTAAAGGCGGAAGTTGTCTTCAAAACGTGATTTATTGCCATAAGAGCAATTTTGTAATGGTAATAATTTTCCTTTTAAACGATAACTTCCGGTATGCCCCAAGGCTCTCATATGGGACCGATCCGTTATGAAAATTTCCCAGCGACATAATTCTATAACAATATTTTTGTGTTTGATTGAAATATTTTTTTTATATATTCTGTTGTTAATGTCTAACGTTTCTGTACTTGCATTTTGTGTATGTTCCATGCGTAAAGGAGACCCGATGTAACCCACATTCGCTATAATTAATGAAAACACGGAGAATATTTGGAATAATAAAACGTTATTTGAATACTATTCCGTTATTATCTAGATGTGAAAACATTATCAGATGTGTAGGTAATTCTATTAATTTAACTTAATTGGAAAATTAAAATAGATTACATATCCCTTAGATCTCATCTTAAACAAATTATATATAGGTGTAAGTAATTTTAGATAAATGTACCTATTCATGACGTCAAAATATTAAATAAAAAGTATTAATAAATATAGACTGAGTTCCACGAAATAGGCTTGTATATATTGAAGAAAATTGTATTAAATAGGTAATGTGTAAGTTATTAATGCTTAAAAAACGGGAAATCTGTTAAAGGCAGTCAATTACTCGGGCAGGACGTCAAGTAAACATGGGATCAGTTTGCTTTTATCGCTTTTATACTAGGAAAGTAATTTGCCGATGTTATAGAACATGTCTTGTGAATGAGGCACAAAATTGTTAACCAGTAATGGAAAAAAATATTGAAAGCATTTCTTCACCTGCCTTTATCAACGTTGAACTATGTTGTATGCATGACAGTGTAAATATCTATAATAAAATGTTTCCATGAACTGTTTTAGCCCTAGAGTGTCAAAACTACTGTTGTAACGCGGACCACTGTCGCTTTCCGAAAAAATAAATGACTATTAATTTATTTGGCTTTTATTTTAACATAATACCTATGCAATAACATAATAAGGTCGATTCGATTTCTAGGCAAAGAACATACTTTTGGCTGGAAATCGAATCCACCATTATTACTGTTTCACGATACACTTCAGAACATTTCAGTTTCTATACTTGGAACTGTAATTGGTTATTACACTCCACACTCATATCCCTGCATCAAAGAATTCAAAGGATGTAATAAATAGAAATGAACCTAAAATATACTGGCTTCTGAAATGTATTCAATCAAGAATGAACTTCAAACGTCGTAATATCGTTGTGGTCTGGTTTAGTTTTACATGCATATCAATTAAAATATTTTTAAGTGACATTTTTATTGATTATTATTTATTGTTTTTGTATTTTTTCGATTGATTATTTATTGTTTTTTAGGTTTTTCAAATTAATTATGTAATGTATTAATGTAGGATTAATTCAAACACAATGCAAATTATTAAATGAATGATAAGAGCGTTCTGGTTTTGGTTAATGATTGCTTAACGATTGACTGGGCTATGTGGGGTACCTACCAACATAAACCAGCATACCGAGGTACAATATGGAATGATAAAGGGCCGATACAATTCTCGCGAATCTGGATATCGACGTAACCATGGTAAATAAAAATATGTATCATGGACGGTTTTTTCCAAATTCGTAAGCCTATCTATATTTATTGATAAAACGTGGATTATGGTTATAAATCGTAATGATATATCTAAATAATAACACACATCGAGGCCGCTTTCCAATCAAAGTGAAAGTTAAATGGAATGCGTTTTGGTTAGAACACTCGATTTTTAAAATACAAAAAGTGAAGTACTTTTTAAAATATTTCAATAAAATAAAAATACTTCACGATAAGCAAGTGCTTGATACAATTCAACAAAGCGATTTCGAAAGCTTATCCTTACTTCCTTACTAATATTATAAAAGCGAAAGTGAGTTTGTTTGTTTGTTACCTCTTCAAGCTTTAATGGCTAAACCGATTTTGATGAATTTTGGTACAGAGATAGTTGGGAACCAGGAGACGGACATAGGCTATTTTTTTAATAAAAATGAGTGGGATATGAGGGAGAAAGAGGGAAGAAACGGGAAAACTCAGCGTTGCTATTATAAATCAATAAGGCGCTACCGAAATAACGCGAGCGAAGCCGCGGGCAAAAGCTAGTCTTTCATAAATATTCAATTGGTCAAGTAGGTTTGAGTAGTTCGGACGGGTCACTTGTATCATTAAAAGAACATCACATAATCTTTTTCCGAGAAGGATACAGATAAAAACTTTTTAACAAAAAATGTAACCGATGAAACACTAACTGAAATGTATAAAATAAAAACCGTTTTAGTCTAGCTAAGCTCTAAAGTTAAAGTAAATAATTAATTACAAGTCGGCGCCAAAGAAACAAACAAGAAAATTCATAACATAAAGCGTGGAATGTTGCCAGTTGTTTTGATGATTGATCCTTGATCATTGTTGATGCTTATTTTAACTTTGAAGCTTAGCTAGACTAAAAAGATTTTTCGGTTCAATTTTTTGTTTAAATGTTGCTATACCTCTATTGGTTGCAAATTTTATGAGAACAAATACAGTGATGGTGACATTGAACGCATGATGTTGCCGGTAATTCTAAGCTGGGCCGTCACGGTACATGAACTTCAAGGCACGGCCTTAGATAAATCAAGAATGGATCTGGGACTGGATTTTTGTTGTTGTATGGTGTTGATCTACCAGCGTGATAAACGCGTTTTGGTTGAAATGCGGAAACTGAAAGGTTTACTAATCCTGCCCAGCACGTATTCATAAATTTAATTGTCAAGTATTATATTTTTCTCGGAAATCTTTGCATTATTTGTTTATTTATTAAAATTTTATGCGCATGTATAAAAAAGAAACACCGTATAAAGGCGGACCTAATGCCTTAAGCATTAATCGCTGAAATACACTTATAATGTTTTTTCTAAATAAGGGTATCCCTCGACAGTCTTACATCTGTCTGAGGCTAAAGACACTCGTTGATACCTATAACCCAGTTAGGTCTCAAATTGTCAATAAAGTGC
Source organism: Ochropleura plecta (assembly GCA_905475445.1). Lineage (NCBI taxonomy): Eukaryota > Metazoa > Arthropoda > Insecta > Lepidoptera > Noctuidae > Ochropleura > Ochropleura plecta. The sequence goes on along the minus strand of FR997731.1, from coordinate 8,409,330 downwards.
ACCTAATGTCCAAACACGATACAGCTGTTGTATGTATTGACGACATGGTTGGCGCAGTAGCTGGGCGATCGACTGCCGCGCTGCGTGTCGCGGGTTCGATTCCCGCACGGAACAAATATTTGTGTGGCCTAGATATTCCGGGTCTGGATATTTGTGTATATGTGAGATTCAATGTTTGTAAACGCACCTACGAAACAGGAGTAATTCCTAGTGTGGGGCAACGTTTTTTTTTTAAAATACTGTTGGGTACCTCTTGCAACTGACTTCCGTTTTCATCGCCAGACCTTCGATGACAATGATACTCCAGCTAGGTCTACAGTTCTCATCGAGGTGCATGAAATGAGCCAAAACACAGTATTGCTGCTGTAAATTTTTGAGGACCTCTTGCAAGTTGCAACAGTCTTCAGACTCCATCATCAGATCAAATCGGACATCTCTATTAAAAATTATGCGTGGTCATACATAATGTCCAGCAGTGGACTAATATAGCCTGATGATGATGATGATGATGATACATAATATTCTTACTGATATTATAAAAGCGAAAGTGAGTTTGCTTTTTTGTTACGTTTTCAAGCCTAAATGGCCGAACCTCTTTTGATGAATTTTAGTACAGAGATAGTTGGAACCCTGGAGATGGACATAGGCTAATCCATTTTTTAAAAGTGGGAAATGAGGGAGAAAGAGGAAAGAAAAGGGAAAACTTAGCATTGTTATTACAATCAACAAGGCGCAAGGGCAAAAACTACAGGTAGCAGGTACCTGTAAACCAGGAAAGGTGAACTGTGTTTCCGTGAATTTAGCGCGAGCGAAGCCGCGGGAAAAGGCTAGTATAAATATAATACTGAATAAGATCAAGCCTTACTATGATAATTAACCTTCTTTATTCAAAGTTCTTTCCTTTATGAAGCGTTCATCTTTTCAACGTAATAGTCTCTAGTTACACTCTTATTACAAAAAGTTATTTCGTGAGCTGTGCATACCAATTACTATACTAATTAGCTGATGTGTTTTGCTAAACCTACGACTGACAACCGACGTTCATAATTGGTGGATGCGTAATGCGTATACAGTTTGTACAGTCACGCACATCAATATTGTATATGCACGCAACTTATTAAATTAATTTTCTTATATTGTATGGAATTACTAATAGAACAATGGATGGACGGACTATGGTGAAGGATGATATGGCTAGAAAATAGGTGTCTGATGAGATGACGAGTTATAAAAGTATGAAAAAAGATCCCAAATAAATTAGGATACCTATGGACACATATTTGGCTACGGATTTAATAATTGTGTAACTAATTATTCAGAGAGAAAAATATACACATACATCAGAAAAATAATGAATAGGGTAGTTTCCAGGGTCAAAATAATTACATTCTATTTAGTCAGTCTTTTAGATTATTCAATGATAAGGGACATTTTTTTTTTATAAATTAGACCAAAAATTAGATAGGCGTCGCTCCATGCAAAATACTTGTATCTTTCTGCATCTAGTTAGACTGAAAGCCAACGACAACTTAGTTGGAAAAAGGCTAAGCAGATGAGGCTAGGATGAGACATTATCCTATCCTACTAATATTATAAATGCGAATGTTTGTGGGGATGGATGTTTGTTACTCTTTTACGTCAAAACGGCTGAACGGATCTTGATAAAATTTGGCACAGAGGTAGATTATAGTCTGGAATAACACATTTTTTTAGATCATCACGCGCGCGAAAACGCGGGCGCCAGCTAGAAATAAATAAAAGCGATTTAATAAAAATAAAATGGGCAAACTAATAACAAATCATAAAAAAAACCTCTTCATTACATTTATTGTTTTTTTCTCAGACTTGAATTTTATAATTCATAAGAAAATCTGTCTATATCTCTTTTGAATTTGACTACGTTTACCTACCGATATAATTTAGTATTCGTGACTGTACCTTAAATAGCCTGAAGGAAAATAATTAATTTTCAACGCCTAACCAATTACAGATTTCAAAGCGTAAACTCTGTTTATGAATTGATTTGTCTTAAATAGTAGTCTGTGCCGTGTGGAGATAATTAACTAATTTAGCAAACAATCAGTTACAATCATGTAGACTATACTTATAGCACAGGCCTTTTTTTCGGTTGAGTAATCATCAAATAAGTTCTCCCGCTCTGGGTGGATCGGAATGGAGTTTTATACTGTTTCTAACTAAAACCCATCCATGTTTCTTCTTCTGTGTTCTGGGGCCGCGGTATCGTTTTCGAACAACCCGCAAGGCGGGCAGTGTTCCCCCTCTGCTTTGCTGACATCTCTTTGAGAGAGAGAGAGAGAAATTAGAGAGAGAAAATTAAAGAATTTTACAGAATGATTCCTTAAACTTCAAATCAGTGTGTGTATTGCATATAACTCTTGATTTTGTGTACTAATTCCCTCAGGATTTCTCTCTCTAGACACAGAATACTTAAATAAGCAAACATTGCTGCACCATATTAGCCAATCTGGACTGAATTGTGCGAGAATCTATGAAGATTTCGACAAATTATAATCATCGAGATTGAGATCTGTGTGATGATTATTATTAACTGTCTCGTTAGTATAACCCCTTTTATATCGGATAGGTTTTTTTTTCAAATTAATTTATCACACATAAAACACAAAATATTATTATGAAACTACGCTGTGTTTTTTTATAGAACTTTAAAACATTACCTCATTAAAATAAAATAACATGTATTTTGGTAATGAGATAATGTATTTTAGGACCAGTTTTTACAACTAAAAGGATTCAGCGGAAAAATCTTTTATGAGCGTAAAAGTTGCGAACGTAATAATTACTATTTAAACTTCGTTGTCATATTATAAAATAACGTGTCTCCATTGTATAACAAATTATACTAATTACTGTACCTTGCGAACTAGTAGGTAATAAGGTGGATGATCTGCTTCAGAAGTTGGTAAAAATTACCACCTATCCAAGTTTATCTTCACTATGGGAAAAGAGAATGAGATGTATAAAAGTCACAAAACTTTTTCAGTAATCTATGTTTATGGTATCGTGGAATAGTGATGGTCTTCGCTCGAAAGTTACTACATTCTGGTATTATTTATTTTAGCCGTGTTATATGTTTCAAAGAAATCACATTATGACAAGTATTGGCAGCCTTTGTTTCGGGCTTTAAAGTGCGGTACGAAACGTTAGTACCACTGACGCCAGACAAAAAAGTTTGCTCACGCGAAGGAGTTGAAGGAAATCTTGTCTCGTTACGTCGTACTACTAGTTCATAAATGTGTCTTTATCTCATGATTATAAAGTAACTTTTCTGTTGCCCATGTTTTGTCTACGACCAATAACAAAGAGGAGCCAGAGTATGGAATAGGTAGAGTTTATTTTATTAAATTTTTTTTTTGTTTGTTTGTTTTGTTTATTTTATTTAACTTCAAGGAAGAAAGTCATCATTATCTACTTAGATTTTTCCCAACTATATAGAGATCTGCTTCCAGTCTAACCAGATGCAGCTAAATACCAGTATTTTACATGGAGCGACTGCCTATCTGACCTCCACAACCCACTCCGTAGTACTGGCCAATACGATACTAAATAATGAAATACCTTAAAGGATACACACACAGATTAATAAATTAAGTCACACAAGTACACATGATAGCCAGGACCAAAAGCTTTATATTACCGAGGCACAGAAGAAACTCGCTAAGTACTGGGAGATCACCCATCCACGGATCCGCTCCGGTTAAGCAGTATAACAACTCGAGCGAGCTGAAATGCGAGTGGCCCAACCTAAAAAAAAAATACACAAATCCGCACTGTCAGGCGCAGCTTAATCTAAATATCAACCTGAACTGCTGTTATTATTTAAACACGAGCTGAATCTATACCTATGACGTAGTTTCCAGGCAGTTTGCTGACTGTCTCTGGTAGTACAACCTGGCGCATTATTATTATTATTGCTCCACGGGTACGTTCGTGTGGCAAGGTGCCCGGACGCTTGCCCTCGCCGTTCAATAACGCGTATTCTTGTGCTAGCACTAAACAAGTCTCCATAAATTATAATTCAACAAGAGAGGTTAAAAATATCCATACTTATGTTTATACATGTAAAACAGTTCTGTCTGTCTGAGTGTTACTTTTTTGCGCTAAAAAAAACATAGATAGGTTAGAAAATATGCAGGTTATTGAGGTTTACGGAAAGGAAGCGTGGTACAGCTTAACGTATCATCATTTGCTTAGCCTTTACCTAACTAAGGTGGGGTCGGCTTCCAGTCTAACCGGAGGCAGCTGAATACCAGTACTTTATATGGAGCGACTGCCTGTCTGGCCTCCCCAATTCAACCCTGAATTATACGATACCACTTGGTAAGACTTGTTGTCAGACTTTTGGGAAACTGACTATTTTGTAACGACTGTCAAAGATGTATATTTTTGACTGCCGTTATGACTGAATGTGAAGTCGGGACCAACAGTTTAATGTGTCTTTTGAAGCACGGAGAAAACACGGTATGTAACGGGTGGTCAACCATCCACAAACTAACCTAAGCAAGCGGCTGCTATTTTTAAACCATGAGCTCTTCAATAAAAGAACTGCTATTATTTAGGCACAGCTTAACGCGCACCAACTAATTCAGATTTAATATTTATACTAAAAAATATATTTTACAAAATAAACGCGAATGAAGTCGCGGCCTACAGCTAGTCTCCAATAAATCGTTATACAATGTATTTTTTTTGTGTCAAGTTTTCAGTGTCGGGTTTATTTCCAGTTTCAGCGCTGTTAATAAGCTGCACAACTAATTGGCAAACAGTCCGTTTAAGTACGTAAACATTGCTCTACGGAATAGAATGGAGCTTTACAAGCGGTTTATTTCAGTTGCACACTCAGTTCAATCTTGAGGTTGGTTAGAAACAAACTCATTTTGGTCCAATACTACTACAATAGTACAGTTAATCTAATTATGAATAAAATGTAGTAAAAAAAACAAACAGACTTTTCTTATTCTTCCCAAAAAATCCTTTCATTTGATACCCATATCATGCCAGTGCATAAAAAAATATAGTCCGCCATCTTTGGGAATTAGGGAACGCCACGATAGAGGCGGTAAGTTCCTTCTTTGACGAGCGGCTGGCGAGGCACCATGTCATCCTCACCTACGGTCTGACGCAGGTCCTCACCGGACACGGAAGTTTCAAGAGGCTCCTCCACATTATCGGGCGGGAGGAAACATCCGGGTGTCATCATTGTGACGATCGCCCGAAGGACACGGTGGAGCACACAGTGGCGGTCTGCCCAGCTTGGGCGGAGCACCGCCGTCCCCTCGTACAGGCGATCGGCGACGGCGATCTTTCGCGTCCGGCCCTGGTGCAGTCCATGGTCCGGAGCGAGAGGGAATGGGAAGCGGTCACCTCCTTCTGCAAAGCAGTCATGCTAGCGAAGGAGGTGGCTAGGCGTTTGAGGGAGAGAACAAACCAACCCACAGCCCTGGAGATGCCCTGGGCGTCGGGCGCCGCGAGACGACTCCCGGCCACGGTAGATGCAGGCCTGTGAACGGTGAGGAATGGGTAGCTTACCGTCCGTCCGTCTATTGACGACAGGTCGTGTCGACGGCGCGTTAGTGTGGCGTCATCATACATCTCTTTGAGGCACGCCAGTCTGACAATACCCCCGCTCCGCGCAGAGCGGGGGAAGTTATATGATGAGTTCACATCCACAAAAAAAATCGCCATATTGGATTTAGACTGACGTATGAGAAATTTCGGCTTAATAATAGGTCTTAGAAAAAAATTAAACGAATTTTTTTCATGTATTTTTTATTTGTATTAATCGAAGTAATCACCCATGCAATCAATGCATCTTTGCCAACGCAGTGGCAGTTTATTGATGCCCTTCTTAAAGAAATCAGCTGGACGGGAGGCAACAAATTCTTCAAAGGCATTTTGTACTGCCTCTCGGGTATTGAATTTTTTTCCCGCCAAGAAGTTATCTAAATTCTGGAAAAAGTAGTTGAGTAGGGCGGATGACGGAGAGCTTCCAACCCTAGTTCTTGCAACTTGGAGACCGTCTGCTGTGCAGTATAAGGTCGCGCGTTGTCGTGCAGGAGCAGCGGAGACGAGCGGTTGACCAATGCCGGTTGAAGATGTGCCAGCTTCTCCATCATTGTGTTCAGTTCTTCACAGTACACATCTGCAGTAATGCTCACCCCGTTTGGTAAGAAGCTGTGATGAATCACACCGGCGCTAGACCACCAAACAGTGACCATCACTTTTCTAGGGGTAAGTTTTCGTTTAGGGCATTGTTTAGGTGCTGAACCAGGATCCAACCAACTTGCTGAGCGCTTGCGGTTATCAAACAGAATCCATTTTTTATCGCAGGTAACAATGCGGTTCAAAATTCTTTCATTTGTGTGTCTGTTGAGCTGTACAAGGCACGACTCGACGCGTACTTCGCGCTGGCGATCATTGAGTTCGTGGGGCACCCATTTGTCAAGCTTTTTTACCCTGCCAATTTGACGCAAATGGACCAATATTGTTTTGACGCTAACGTCGAAAGCTGCTGCTAATTCAGCCGTAGATTGTGTTTCTTCCACAAGCTTCCACAATCGCCTTTAATTCGTCATTGTCGACCAAAGTCTTCGGACGACCGCAAGGTTCATTTTTCAGGTCGAAATTTCCAGAACGGAAGCGAGCAAACCAATAACAGGTGGTGCGTTGGTTTGTAGTGTTAGCTCCGTAAACGTCGTTGATGTTGCGTGCCGCTTGTGCCGCGTTGCTGACACGACGGTACTCATATTCTATAATTACTCGAATTTTTAACGTATCCATGATGACGAAAAAGATTGAAATGCGATGAAAATGTAACACTAATCAATAAACAAATGACTACTTTTGGAAAAAAAAACCATGTTTTTAAAATAAAATTAATTTGAAATTAGAATTCTTAGCCAAACAAAAATTATTTTGATTTGAAATGGCCAGTACTGCAGAACGGCAATTTCATAGATATAGACCTAATAGAAAACCGTGCAGTGGTTCTAATTTAACTTATTGCTTAGTTGGTTATCAACGCGTATCATTTATACGAAGCGCGTTAAAAAGTAAAATATCGTTGTAGCAGTCCATTTTAGCAGTAAAATAACGTAAAGTATTTTAATTACAGCTGCTTTTTTAATTACTAGCAGTGCAAACCTAATTATATTTGTATAAAACATGATAATAATATCTCCTTCCACATTTCACCATTTATATTCAATCCTTTGTATTTGTTTTGTAAGTTAAAACGCACAGTGCACACTTTTAATATTAATATATACATTTATTTATTTCCTTCTTTTTTTTTTTTTTCTTTTATCTACTAATGTTATAAAGAGGTAATATTAGTAAGTTTAGCTGTAGGATATTTGAACTACGAGTAGTTAGGTACTGATCATATTCCATTTTTTTTTCATTGATGGGATAGATCCCAGACACTATCCTGGAGTGTTGTAGGCATGAAGCGTGCATCAGAAATGTATAGTCATATTTATGGCTGATACACAAGCCATCAAACTGAACAACTCTTTTTATGAAACCAACATCGAAATCGCAAAAAAATAATAAAAACCTCAACATCTTCTTGACTCAAATGTATGGGACAGCAGATTTTATTTTTAGCGATTAAGTTGGTGATCCCATGGAAAATATTATTCTACTTGATAATTTGAACCAAACCCTGAAATATGATCGCACCTTTCTAATAAACGCTGTATTTAAGAACGATCTCGTGGGAGAATTTCCAAAAATAACGACGCCGCGGGCAAAATCTAGTTCTGAAGATTCATATGTATACAGTTTCATGAGTCATAGATCAAGAAACTGTATACATCCTACAGTTACCTGTCAAGGCGGCGAGCGTCTACCTTTCCGTCAAGAGTGAATCCTCATAATAGAGTCTCCTTTACGTAGAGACGCGTTGTATTAGGACTAGTTAATGGCATCTTGTGCTGATGCAGATCGTCGTTAGTGATTGCTCATTGTTCGCTCATGGATGGTTCGACTAGCAAATTGAGATATAGGATATTACCAAAGTTTGGTTTTCTATAATACTACTTATATTTGTTTTTATTTGGTTTTTAGAAAACCGTAAAACATTTCAGAAATCAATTCTTACAAACAAAAAAATGTGTAGTAGTGCGTTTAAAAAACGTAACGTACGTACGTACGTATCATAGCTGATTTAGTATGAAGTAACTTTGACTCACTTTTATTTTAGAAGAAGGATTAAATAACAAACTTCTATTTAAAAGGGGGGTCATATTTAGTCATATTTCGTATTAATTTCATGAGGAGCATGGTCGCGGATAGTACAGCTAGTATTACATACATAGATTTGCTCCTAACAAGCATTCGCCATTGTTGTTGTTGGCAATTGTTTAATTAAACTCCGTTTAGCATTTTCATCAGTTAGGTAGTTTCCATAATCCAAGAAGAACAATTTCAGTTTATACACAAACTAATGCACGTGGTTAATTAACTATACGAAGTTGGTCCGCACTCGTATGTACCCAATTAGGTTAAATACGATTTTGGGGTGAACAACAAAAATAGTAATTATTATGAAGTTCCTATTTTAATATTTAGTTTGTCTTTGGCGTCGGTTTTTGTTTGGTTGGTAGGCATGGCTGTGACACAATGTGTCTATGAAAATAGTATTCATAATTACATGACGTACATATACATACTACAATACATTATAATATTGGGAACATCATACGACGGAAAATAAAAACAGCTGATACTTTTTTTATTAAAAGGAAAAAGTTATCACATCCATGTTTCCCAGAGTAAAAAAAAAAGTACGAACACAAGTTAAAAAAACATGCTATGCTTTTAGCTGCCACAGTGCTTTGTGATGCTTGTAGCAGCGGACGGACATAGATCCATCATGCGAAAGCGGCAGCTTGAACTTGAACAGCATCCTACGCACTATAGCGGATAGGTGGGACAGCTCCATACTAGATTTGGCATTGGATGGGCCTAATTGCCACTGCGGCGTACAATAATTTTTGCTTTAGTTTTTTAAGTACTAACACTAGTTTTTTTTAAATTTTGTGTTGTTATAACCAAATGGACCTTGTCTGAATTAAATGAATTTTATTTATAACAAACGATACATTTACTTTAAGGCTATTTAAAAAAAAACAGATACCATTTTTTGAAGAATAAAACAGGCCCTTTTTCGAATTTCTTTCACTAAATATTCTCATTATATTTTTTGTTGATTTAAAAGTTATCCGACTATTTGGAAACTCGATACACACTGAATATCGTGTCAATTAAGACAATATACCCCTAGGACTGATATCAGTCTATTGTACGGAAGTTCGATAATATATCTATTTGCTATCTGACATAGTGACGTTGATATAATTATTATTATGTACGTATATTGACATTTCTATTCTATAATGTTCGAATATATTATAGAAGAAGACTTGAAATGTACATTTTCAATTTATGGTTATTCGATGATCCGAAGCAAGAGATGTTTATACATCATCATTTATTTTAAATAATTCTGAGGTCTTTTTTTAGACCACATTTGTTAACTGAAAGTGAATATGAATTGTCAGTTAGTGACCGCTGTTAGCGCTGTGATGACTGCTTGCGGTCTTGAGGTCAGGTGATAGTGAAATAATACTATTCTGCTAAGTAATACATCTGTAATCTGTGTACTTTACAATTTAAAATAAACATGGCTGATGCTTGAGTGCGCTGCTGGCGCGTGCGACGAGCGTGGATTCGCTCCGGCGCACGGGCAGCGACTGGTCTGCGTGGTGGGGCGCCCGGGCGGCGCGCCCGCGCGGCCATAGAGTTTGCATGGCTACGCGAGCGCACGGCAGGCTGAAGTCCCGGTGATAGTGCCGGGGCCGTAACAGGCTCCCGGGGTTGAAGCTTGCTTCAAGTTGATGCTGTGATGGGGAGAGGGCATATGTTGTTGTATGCCCTCTGTATGACACCCTTGGAGGTGCGGATGTCTGCCACCCTGCTTGTGCTGTCTGGTCCGGGATGCAGCTCGACGACTCGTCCCAGCAGCCATAGAAGAGGAGGCTGGTGCCGGTCTCTGATGAGGACCAAGGACCCCAGCTTGAGGTCTTCACCTGAAGATTGCCACTTGGTCTTGTGCTGTAGCAGAGTAATGTAATCTTGAGAAAACCTCATCCAAAAATGTTGTTTAAGTTTTTCTATTCGCTCATAGCGCTGCAGTCGGTTAATGTTGACTTCTGCGACTGAAGGATGGGGTACTGCTGTGAGGGTTCGTCCAATAAGGAAATGGGATGGCGTAAGGCAGGTGAGGTCTGAAGGGTCTGTAGACAAAGGAGTAAGGGGCCTGGAGTTTAGGATGGCCTCTATCTGTGCCAGGCAAGTCGACATCTCCTCATATGTGAGGTGAGTCAGAGAGAGTATTCTCCTGAGATGATGCTTGACCGACTTGACTGCTGATTCCCACAACCCACCAAAGTGTGGAGTATAGGGTGGAATAAATTTAAAATCTATACCCTGACTGGACATGTCTGACTGAATATCATCTGAATAAGTTTTAAAAAATGAATGAATATCGTTACTAGCTCCGACAAAGGTTGTTGCATTGTCAGATGAAATGGTCTGTGGCTTGCCACGGCGACTCATGAACCGATGAAGAGCAGCGATGAACGCCTCTTTGGTAAGGTCGGTGACGAGCTCAAGGTGCAAAGCTTTTACTGCGAAACACACAAAAACACAAATATAAGATTTCGTGAGTCTACTACCTCTGCCTTTTCGATCTGATATCAGAACTGGCCCAGCATAATCGATACCTGTGTGTAGGAAAGGAAACTCTAAATGCGTCCTGTCATGCGGCAAGTTACCCATTACAGGTTGAACCGGCTTAGGTTTAAATCTGGAGCAACGTACACAGTTGTGTACGGTACGCCTCGCGAGGTTCCTCCCCCCCACTGGCCAGTAAGATTGTCTGATGTGTGACAGTAGCAATTGAGGGCCTGCATGTAATAAATCTCTGTGTTGTTTGTAAAAGATGATCTGTGTAAGATGATGCTTGCTACTTAGTAGAATAGGATGTTTGACATTGTATTCATAATTTGAATTAGTTAGGCGTCCACCGACGCGTAAAATGTTGTTGTTATCAATAAAAGGAGATAATGAATTTAATCTGTGTTTTTTGGGTAGAGACTGACCTGTTTTAATTATGTGATATTCCTCAGGGAACATGTCACATTGTGAGATATTTATCACAATGTTTTCTGCACATTGAAGTTCTGTTAATGTTAGAATACCTGAGCTTTCGCTGCCAGGACTTCTAGAATTCTGAATGAATCTTTTGATGTAAGCTACTGTTCTGATTAACTTATTATAATTGCTTTTATTATAAATAAGTTTTAGAATTCTGTTATCATTTAAACTGTCTGTGACTACTGTGTGTAGTGATATTTCTGGAAGAGATGCCTGTGTATGTGTAACTGGTATTTTAGGAAAATTGATGGGTGTCTGATTAAGAAAGCCTGGTCCGTGCCACCACAGCATTGACTCAGTGATGACATCAGCTTTTACTCCGCGAGAAACTAGGTCTGCAGGATTGTCTTTAGAAGGTACATAGCTCCATTTACAACCACAGGTGGTATCCTGAATACTGACCTTCTGTTCTGTGTGCTGTTTATTTTCTGTCATGTGACCCAGGGATTGATACTCTGACATAAAATGTAAGTACTTCTCTTTAAGTTTTGAGTCACGTAGCAATCTGCGTTCTAAGGAAAGGAAACGTTGCTTTGCCATTGCGTAGGAGTCTCCAAGAACTTCAGGTGGCTCTTTTAATGGTATACATACTACAAACCTACCTTCATCATCTCGACGAGTATTCTCTGCAAAGCTCTGCTCACAAGCTCGTTCCTCCTGAGATAAATTGTGCTTTGGAGACACTGATTCTAGCTCCCAGAACCGGGTAAGCTGTGAATCTTCATTCTGTGTGAAGTAACATTTATGTTGTTCTGTGTGTTTGTTTTTCTGATTATTATTCTGAATGTTTATTTTTGTCTGAATGTCTGTGTTTCTGTTTGTCTGAATGTATGTGTTTCTGTTTGTCTGAATGTCTGATTTTCTGTTTGTCTGAATATCTGTGTTTCCGTTTGTCTGAATGTCTGATTTTCTGTTTGTCTGAATGTCTGATTTTCTGTTTGTCTGAATGTCTGATTTTCTGTTTGTCTGAATGTCTGATTTTCTGTTTGTCTGAATGTCTGATTTTCTGTTTGTCTGAATGTCTGATTTTCTGTTTGTCTGAATGTCTGATTTTCTGTTTGTCTGAATGTCTGATTTTCTGTTTGTCTGAATATCTGTGTTTCTGTTTGTATGTTTGTTTATGTTGATTCTGCCTGATACTAACCAACCTAATTTAGTTTGCTGCAACTTAGGACGTTGGCTTCCTATATCAATGAAGTTGGAAGTTAGGATATCCCAAAAGATTTCTGCCCCAACTAATATGTCTATGGTGGAGGGAACATTAAAAGAGGGATCTGCTAGAACAATGCCCGTAGGAATAGGCAAGTCTTTGATGTCAATAAATGACGCAGGCAAAGACTTTGTTATTCTAGGTAACACATAACAACTAAGTTTTGCTACATAGTCGCCTGAGAATGATTGTATGGTTATGTCACAAGACTCTGCACTATAGGAATATTGATTATTGATGCCTGATACCATAGAGCCTGCGCTGTATGCAATAAGACCTAGTTTCTCACTGAAGTGCTGCGTGATGAAGTGGGAAGTGCTGCCGTTGTCTAGAAGGACTCGAGCTGTGCGAAGTCTTCCCGTGGAGTCTGCCACCTTCACTAGCGCTGTGGAAAGCAGGATGCAAGTTTTGTCAGTCTGAATCTCTGCTGACAGAGCGACAGGAACTGGTGTTTCTGTCTCTTTGTCCATATGTAAAAGTGTGTTGTGTCTGTTTGTACAGTATTTGCAATGTGATAATTTGCAATACTTTTCTGTGTGACCTGACCGCAAACAATTTTTACAAACTTTAAAATGTGTTATTTTCTGATTGCGGGTGATAACATCCAATTTTCTGAAATCCTGACAGCTAAAAAGCTCATGATTCTTTTTACACATAGGACATGTAATAGTAGATGAATCATTTGAATTAGAGGTTAATGAAGTTTTAGTTTTATTACTATCTGACTTCTGAATGTTCTGTTTACTGTTTTTGAGTAATGTTTCTTGCTGTATGGTGTCCAACAAGTCTGCTCTGTTTGTTAAAAATGTAAGGAATTGCTCAAGAGTTGGACGGCCTTTGATGGAACTGCGATGCTCTTCCCATTCCCGGAATGTTTTGTAATCTAATCTCTTAATCATAAAATGAATGACTACGTCATCCCAGTTGTTAGTAGGTAAGCCAAGAGAGGAAAGAGCAGACAGGTTTTTATTGGATGAGTCAATTATGTTTCTTAAGAATGCACTGGATTCCTTCTGTGCTTGTTCGGAATCAAAAAGAGCATTCATATGGTTACTGATTAACAAGCGCTCATTGTCAAACCTACTGCTGAGCAAACTCCATGCTATGTTGTAGTTTTCTGATGTGCAATCTAAGCTTTGTATAACTAAGGCCGCGCTGCCTTTAAGAGCAGCACGAAGATAATGAAATTTATTGATTTGGTTTACTGATTTGTTGTTGTGTATGAGTGAGATATACGTATCTTTAAATGCTAGCCAGTCCTGAAAGTTGCCGTCGAATTGAGGCAGGTTGATTTTGGGTAGCCTCACGAAACCTTGATGCACGCCGTCGCTGGCGTCGCGCCTGCCCTCCTCGAGCCCGTTACGCGCCGCCGCCCGAGCCCGCGCATACTTGACCAGCGCAGTGGCTTCAGCGTGCAGCGAGTACAAGCGATTATCAAATTGCTCGCGCTGCTCGTACTCATCGTGCTCCTCAGCGGCCAGTGACTCGATCTCTGTTTGGATAGTATCAAATTGAGTGGAGGTAGCATCAAGTTTAGACAAGCGACATTCAAGCTCTGCTATCTGAATTTCTGTTAACGATGATTTGGATTCTGAAGTTATAGCTTTTAAATGGGTTGCAAAATGGGTGAGCTTAGCTTTTAGGCTGCCACGTGCTGCTATTAGTTGCTTATAGCGTGCTTCAGCCATTTTTCTGACCACGTGCGTTTAGCGTGAAGTAGGTACTTAGGTATCTGCAGTAAAGCCGGTAAAGCACCCAAAAAACACGAAAATGCACAACCCACCTAGCACAAATAGACGCTGGAAATTGTAGGAAAGGAAAATAGCAAGGATTGGAACGAACTCACTCAATACCAGTCCCTTTCTTTTGTTCACCGCCGCCGCGCCGCGTGGCGTTCCACAAGATGGCGCGACTTCGACGCTGCTTGATTTTCTGTTTTCTGTTTTTTCTGGTTCTTGAAGACGGTAGAAGGACCACTGTTAGCGCTGTGATGACTGCTTGCGGTCTTGAGGTCAGGTGATAGTGAAATAATACTATTCTGCTAAGTAATACATCTGTAATCTGTGTACTTTACAATTTAAAATAAACATGGCTGATGCTTGAGTGCGCTGCTGGCGCGTGCGACGAGCGTGGATTCGCTCCGGCGCACGGGCAGCGACTGGTTCCTTTTATATTATAGTACTCTGTGGACTGGTCTGCGTGGTGGGGCGCCCGGGCGGCGCGCCCGCGCGGCCATAGAGTTTGCATGGCTACGCGAGCGCACGGCAGGCTGAAGTCCCGGTGATAGTGCCGGGGCCGTAACAACCGCCAAGTGACAATTCTTATTATTAAATGCGTATCTGACCATTTTAGGAATTTTGACGTCTCATTTATAATATTATCATATCATAAAAACCTAGGTGCTAATAATGGCCTCAGCAGAATCATCTGCTAAAGGGGCCATCAAAAGCTCCAGGTTATTCGGAAAATATGGACTGGCTTTGAAACCAGTTTATTTTTAGAATACAAAGTAATCCTCACTATTATTTTAAAAGCGAAAGTGAGTTTGTTACGTCTTCGCGCCGAAATGGTCAAATCGATTTTGATGAATTTTGGTACAGAGATTGTTGGGACCCTGGAAACAACAACATAAGCTAAAAAAAAAGTGAGAAAAGGGGGCGAAAGAGGGAAGAAAAGGGGAGAGAAAGATATTTTCGATCACCACGCGGATTAAAGTTAGCGTTAGCCTAAAGTAACTATGCCACGCGGACGAAGTCGAGGGCGGAAGCT
Source organism: Ochropleura plecta (assembly GCA_905475445.1). NCBI lineage: Eukaryota > Metazoa > Arthropoda > Insecta > Lepidoptera > Noctuidae > Ochropleura > Ochropleura plecta. The sequence goes on along the minus strand of FR997731.1, from coordinate 8,394,089 downwards.
AGTTGGACTGTAAAGTACAACTATGTTTGACTTTAGACTGTTGTTCATAGAGTTATTAGAATTGACCCCAACTTTATGAAATAAGTAAAAAATAAGTAAAAAAAAGTAAAAAATAAGTAAAAAAAGCAAATCAAAGTTACTGAAAAGCTGCTGTTATTGGTTTTTCATTATACTTAATCACTTTTTCAGGAATATTAGCTACGTTAACAATTATATCGGTTTTCAATGAATTTCGAAAATATTAAGTTTGAGTTTTGTTCGACGTTTTACTTTCACGTGTAAACCTTTTACTTGCAAGTTTGGCTTTGAATGTAAAGTAAGTACTTATTTGTTGGTGATACCCGCGGGTAATATCGTTCACTTACTTGCGCTAACTTGGCCAACTTTAAGAACTTACTTTGCCCTCTAGAATTCTTATTATGATATTTATCTAAGATGGATTACAAGAGAATTGCGCAAGAGATTGTTGCTTTCACGTGTATGTTGTGTTCCTTTTTTAAAAATAATCTGAATATCCGTAATTAGTAAAGCTGGGAAAAGACTAAACACATATGCTAAATCATTACTGCCTATTATTTGGAAAACAATTCGCATAGAGGACGAACGATTATGGGTAGCTACGTCTGCTCAGTATACTTTGGCGCCTCAAAGTTGTGATGTATCCTGGATTCGTCATGACTTTTTCTCTTCATTGGTAGTTGGATTTTTAGGTTAAACCGCGCTTGCCTAGGTTGGGTGCCTACCCGTTACATACCGAGTTCCCTCCATGCATCGGAAAGCACGTTAAGCCGTTGTTCCCGGTTGTCATTTGTGGATCTTTGATAGTCGTTACAGTTACTCAAAGTCCCAAAAGTCTGGCAACCAGTCTTAGTAAGGGGTATCGTATTATCCAGTACAAAATAGCTTGCGGAGGTTAGATAGGCAATCGCTTCATGTAAAATATTTTTATTTAGCTGCATCTGGTAAGACTTCAAGCTGAACCCAATGTGGTAGGGAAAAGGCTAGGCTGATGAGTTAATGATACCATCAATGAAATTAGAAAATACCTACTATTATAAAAGAAACAAGTCAATTGTGTTCACCCGGTAGAAAGAACAGCTAATAGGTGGTTACATAACAAGTACCTAAAACCCAAACACACGTACAACAAATGGAGTAAACACCGCCCATTACAATGAGGTGACAAAGCTAACGGAAACACAAACACTTTTGTAACGTTTCACATTTAGAATGTGACGCGGACGCAGCATGAAGTGCAAGGTAATACAGAGGAATTATGTAACATCATGGAAGCGCGAATGTTAATCCGGTAGGGATAACATTGGGCTCATTAAACCAAACCCTGGATTATCAACTTGGAATTGCTCGACCGAGCAATATGAATATTGTAACGTAAAAAGCAATGAAAACTCGCTTTAAACCCCTCCTGTATTTCACTTCCCATAAAAACTTGGGATTCCGTGAAATATATTAGGGAAAAAAAGGTCTACACGCTTGATCATTAAAGGTAAATTGCTCTGTTTTATATTCGTTGAAATGTAAAGTTGAAAACGTTTCAATGGCTCGCCTGAGTTGACACAACTCTTCCGACGGCCCTCACGTTTGTGACGGAGTGATTTCAACTTTTTTTCGTCCTTTAATTTTAATTATTTAAACGTAAGATACTGCACTTAAAATTCAGGGAATGTTTTAAGAACTCCAAATGAAACGAGTCCACGAAGTAAGTATTTAAGGCTTCCCATTATCACCTTCGAAGTAGGCCGTAGGGGACCGCTCGCAGGAAATCCAAGTGATAATGATAATGGTGACATAATAGAACAAGAGGGTTAAGAAACATGCCTTTGAAATTTGTAATATTTGCAAATCTTCGCGAGTTACTTGTAAGAAGTCTAAGACACACGCGGCACTACGCGGTTAGCAACTTGAGAGCAGAGCCAGAAATCTTGCACCAACAGTGACGATGCCCCAAATTGTATAGTCGGGTTGAAATTTCATGAAAGGAAAATTTTGTGTGAAGTTTATTTCTTGCAAGGCATCAAAATAAACCGAAATCTTTGTGCTTTTCAGTAAGCAAAATGACCCTTGCAACCAAAAACCGATTTATACACACCACTACTTTCTTCAATGTTAAATGCCCAATTCAGTGTAAAACCAAACTTTGTGTTCACTTCGGCATTGAGTACCTAGTGACCAATGAGCACGTTACATGTAGATGAGTCACCCCTAACAAATGTAGTCGGTGACTTGTTTTGCGAACTTTACTCGAGTAAGTACGTAAATAAATGTCTTTTTGTCTAGATTTACGTGGTGCATGGTACTGAAATAGCTTTCTTTTAGTTATATTTGTTGTGGCTTGTATATTCTATGTTTGGAATAGTTTGTGGCGAGGTCGAGTATATTATTGCAAGTGTGCAATGTCATGGTCTTTTCGCTGATGTACCGACATAGATTTGTACACCTTTACGTTTGTTGATCAAAATGTAAAGTGGTACGGGAGAATGTGTTTGTGATATGGATATTGCTTTGTATATTATTTCATTGAGTTAAATAAAGTCTTTGATGAAAGTTTGGAGTTGTGAGTAAATATCAAATGACACAATAGACTATTAAGTTTGAGTTATATTTAGAGGTTTTAGAATATTTGTACGGGATAATCCGTGTAAATTTTGTTTTGTGAGTATGCATCTACAAGTAAATATAAACTGGAAGCCTTAATTGTCTTATAAGGTGCTTACCTTATAACACAATTAAGGTTCTGTGCTTATAGAACACGCGCGCTTCAAAGATATGTCAGCAAAACAGAGGAGCTTGCCAGGCTCACCGCCTGCCGGGGTTGCGGATTGTTCAAAAGACATATCGTGGCCTCGGAACATAAAGAGCAAAAGAAGGAAAATGGTTGGATTTTAGTCAGTGAAAGTCTCACTCTGCTCCAGTTAAGTTATTTGATGATTTCCCATACGAAACTAAGGTAAGCATAGAAACGAGTTTGATGGTGTAGTTTCCAGAGGCACCCTCTAGTCACGCAACTTAACACATAGAAATCATATAGAATCGTTAAAGAGTCACGAAGGATATAAATACTGTCTTAGTTACTGTATACGTGGTTAGTAGAACTGTTTAACAAAAACTGTATGCTAGTTAGTACCGTGACTTGAAAGCGTAACGAGTTTTTTTTATCAACCCATGTAAATCACATTGCATGAATGAGAACCGAAACAACGTTTATAGCGTTTGTAAACATAAATAGTCTTCCCAAAACCCTTGGAATGACAATCATTAGTTCATTAATCTATAAACGGTAGTGCTTGTCGCGTAAATCGTAGCAAGTGTATCATTTGAGGCGGTCGAAAGCGAACAATAGGCGGTAATCAATAAGACGCCGGGTGGCTATTGTGTCCCTAATGTGTGGGAATTAGCTATTTACTGCTTGACGAAGACAAATTATATCCCCACTTCGATTAATTACAGAGCTTAACTGTGTTGTCGATATTAACATATGAGGTGTAGTGAACGTCACTGGCCCTTAGTGTTTCGAGTAGCATCAAGGGGAACTATGAAGTTTGAAAAAAGTTTACGACACAAAGTTTTAACAGCAGTTTATTTGTTTTGGTAAATTTAAAAGAGTGTCTTGCCCATTCTTCTCCATAGAGATCAACACTTTGGAATGGGCAACTACAGTACTTTCACAAGTTCTTATGCCTTGTGACCGGGACTGTAGATTCATTTTGTTTCTTGACATTCAAAAGTGCCTGTAATGGTCTAGTAATGGTCTAATTGAAATAAATGATTTGATTTGATTTGAGCGTATGGTTTTAATATCAACTCGATACCTTCACGGGTTCTCTGGAAAAAGAGTCTTGACAGACAGACAGACGGACAAAAAAGTGATCCAATAAGGGTTGCGTTTTTTCCTTTCGAGTTACGGAATCCTAAAAAGCCAATTTACCTTCAGGAATAATTTGAAGAAGCACAAGTTCGAGTTACGATAGTAGGTCATTATAAACCCAATCAAAATCTTTGTGTTTGTGTTCCAATTGTGTGTGTTTTGTAATAACTTGGACGTACGGCAATTAAGGCTGGTTATGATCTCGCTTCGGTGCCGAACTGCCGATACTCCGCGCTGAATTGTTTATCGCTGCCGAGCTTAATTAAAAACTACTACACTAGTTACTTATATCTGAGTTTGTATGAGAGTTTTTTGTGAAATTTTTAAAACTCTTTTATTCGTTTTACACAAACCTGTATGTAAAAAAATCTTAGAAGTTTAATTTGACCTAGTTCCCGCTTTGAAATTTTGTAAATAGGTGTATGACGGCTGGTGAAGATTGTCTTCATTAACACGAAAGTCGGACTTGATTTAAAATTCAAAATAATACTCGTATCTGGTTCAGTATATTAATCTTTAATGGTGATTCCATTTTGATAACAAAATAATAAGGGAAATATCACACATTCCAAGCCAAACATTTCAAAAGAAAAGTTTTGCAATGTCTGGCACAAAAAACACGTTCTAATTATAACAACATATAAAAATGTCAATCAAATTGAAATTGACAATGGAATAAGGGTACAACACAAATCTAAGTACTTACTTAAGCGTGTTTTTAGTTTTTTTTTCATATATATACTCTAATTCAAAAGACACATTTTTTTTAAAAAACGTTGCCCCACTCTTGTAATTTCTCCTGTATCGTGGGTGCTTTTACAAACATTCAATCCCACAGACACAAACAGCCAGACCCAGAACAACTATATGTAGGCCATACAAATATTTGTTCCGTGCGGGGATCGAACCCACCACACGCAGCGCAGCAGTCGATAGCTCAGCCACTGCGCCAACCGTGTCGTCAATACATAACTGAGAAAAAAGACATTAAAAGAAATATTAACGATTTTAGTGAGTTATTGAAAAATAACTTAAATGAAATTTAATTCATGTTAAATTCTGACGATGTTTGTAAGAGTGTCTCACACGATAACGGGAGCATATTTCGACTATATAGAGTCTATATAGTCGTTAGACTGATGTCTATATTATAGACTGATGAATTTAACAAAGGTTTCTTACGTAATATTATGAACTTACCAGCCTGCTTTGATATTTCTATGGTACCAGCAAAATAAAATACCAAAGTAAGTACATATATCATTAACTACTTTTATAACTTTTTGTTCACGGTATAATTAGTTAGTTTTCATTTATTAGACACTTTGAAACTTTGTACAATCATCGCTTTTGATGTTTTACAAACCTAAATATTAATATTCTAAAAATATTATTTTAAAATTGAAAACAAACTTTTGGCCTTTCAATTCAGAGCAGAATAAAAATAAAATTGTAATGCCAAAGGTAATGAAATGGCCCTTATTGAGAAATGTCAATTGAAAGACCAACTTGGAGCAAAAACTTTTTGTTATTAAACTCTGTTGTTCCGTTTGTTGTTCGATAACTTCAGTCTTGTTAAATGTTAAAGCCATAAATCAAAATTCAAGTGAAATAATCTATCGTAAGGTTGAAATAACTGAACAATATTGGACTACAAGTAAAACAGAATATTCGAAAAACAATAATATTCTATTATTTACAACTGGCTGGCTGGCTGACAGACAATGAAATGCGAGTTATTTTAGCTCATTAATTTATTAAACTTCAACGAAGGCGAGGAATCCAGGGGAAATATCCGAAATAATCCTTCCTTACTAATATTATAAAAACGAAAGTGAGTTTGTTTGTTACTTCTTCACGCTTTAATGGCTAAACCGATTTTGATGAATTTTGGTACAGAGATGGTTGGGAACCAGGAGACGGACATTAACTAAAAAAAAAAGTGGGATGTGAGGGAGAAAGAGGGAAGAAAAGGGAAAACATAGCGTTGCTATTACAAATCAATAAGGCGCAAGGGGAACTGTGCTACCCCGAATTTAACGCGAGCGAAGCAGCGGGCAAAAGCTAGTAATAGAATATTTTAAAATTAAACTTCCTACGTAATTGAAAATACAGCATGTAAGCGGGTGTGCTCAAAGGCGGTGCAGCGCGTTTGTGTTCCAAAGAGATGTCAGCAAAGCAGAGGGACCCACCAGGAAGAGATGCCGCGGCCTCGGAACACAAAGATGAAAAAAATGGATGGGTTTTAGTCAGTACAAGTCTGACACTCCCCCCCCGCTCCGCCCAAAGCGGGAGAAGTTATTTGATGAGTTCCCATCAGCAAAAAGGATGTAAGCGGGTATAATAAAAAAAAAAATTTTCGGGAGTAAAGTTAAAAGTTGAATGATGATATTGAAATGCCTTGAATTTACTTGTCTGTATTTTAATAAAGAAGAAATAAAATAAATGTTACCTGCTTCAATATTAATATTGTGTAAAAACGAGTCGTTTTTCAAGATAATGTGTTTTGCTTTCATTTTCATATAAGGTTAGTCTATAAACCTTTCGCTTCTCTTTTCGGTCTCAAAAGCGTTGTATACCTAGTGTAGTTTAGTTCCAACGACATACCGGATGTGTTACCAGCTTTTCTCCTCGCGCGAACATTGAATAAAATTTAACAGGAATATAATAAGGAATATATAGAATATCGTTATTCGCCTAGCTTTTACTTATTATGTTGAGGTTTGGTATCACTTCAACCAGAAATGCGCGGCTTCGCCCGCGTGTTATCGAAAAAAATATCCTATGTGTTATTCCAAACCATAATCTACCTCTGTGCCAAATTTCATCAAGATCCGTTCAGCCGTTATGACGTGAAAGAGAAACAAACATCCATACATCGATACATCCATTCATCCTCACAAACATTCGCATTTATAATTTTGGCCGATGTCCTGTAGAGGGCGCCTCTCGACAGACAGAATGATAAAAGTATAGTACAAAATTTAACAGGAATATAATATCGTTATTCGCCTAGCTTTTACGTATTATGTTGAGGTTTGGTATCACTTCAACCAGAAATATTGTTGTTTATCAATATTTTACCTTTGACGTTCAAACATTCAGTGCTGATTATCAGCTTAGTTAGAATAAATAATTTTTAATCTTGTTTTTAGAGACATGGAACAATTTTTAATATTTTTTAATCCCTAGTAATCTTCTTTCGATGATCTTAAGTCGGGCTGGTGATTTTTCAAGGTGAACCGCTGACCAGGAGGCCTTTTTATTTGGGTTGGGAAATCATCAAGTAACTTCCCTCGCTCTGGGCGGAGCGGGCGGGAGTGTCAGACTTGTACTGACTAAAACCCACCCGTGTTCCTTCTACCGCCCTTATGTCCCGGGGCCGAGGTATCTCTTTCGAACAACCCGCAACCCCGGCAGGCGGTGGCCCTGGCAGGCCCCTTTGCTTTGCTGACATCTCTTTGAGGCGCACGTGGAACACTAACGCGCCGTCGACACGGCATGTCCTCGATAGACGGACGGACGGTGAGCTACCCATTGCTCATCGTCCACAGGGCCGCATCTACGGTGGCCGGGAATCGTCTTGCGGCGCCCGGCGGCGCCCACGTCAGCTGGGTTGGTTTGAGGTTGTTTCCCTTAAAGGCCCGGGCACCTCCTTCGCTAGCATGACTGCTTCGCAGGAGGAGGTGACCGCTTCCCATTCTCTCTTGCTCCGGACCATGGACTGAACCAGGGCCGGACGGGAAAGATCGCTGCCGCCGATCGCCTTTTCGAGGGCACGGCGTGGCGGTGCTCCGCCCAAGCTGGGTAGATCGCCACTGAGTGCTCCACCGTGGACCACGATAATAATATTAATCTTGTTATAATTCTTAAAATATTCACGGGCGCAATTAGAATTTTCACTATGTGGTCACATTACGAACGTAATTTATATTGTTACTAGCTGGCGCCCGCGGCTTCGCTCGCTTGTTATCGAAAAAAATATCCTATGTGTTATTCCAAACCATAATCTACCTCTGTGCCAAATTTCATCAAGATCCGTTCAGCCGTTATGACGTGAAAGAGAAACAAACATCCACACATCGATACATCCATTCATCCTCACAAACATTCGCATTTATAATTTTGGCCGATGTCCTGTAGAGGGCGCCTCTCGACAGACAGAATGATAAAGGTATAGTAGATTTTTTTTTTCGTTTTTAGTTATTAGTCGACAGAAGGTCATTGATGCCTGCCCTCTAGACAAAATCCCCTAGTTACACGGTAATTTGCTCAGAAACTTAAGTTAATCAGTGGTGTTTAAAATCTTATCGCTCGATTCGTACATTGGTAAAATTGTTGTTAAAGGTTTTTCTTAAGAGTTCTCAGAAAACCATGACGTAGGCAGTCTCCTACTAATCTGTTTACTGGTTCAAATGAAATCTTGTACTTAATAGATTTTTATTGTTTTTTTTTTATAAATTGGTTTTATTAACCCCTAGTATGTCGGAACGTAGATCTACGCGAGAAACAATGCGTTTTTAATTGTGTCTGTAATTCCGACATACCAGCGGTTAATTTCTTAGGTGGTTCTTTCGCGACAAAGTTTTTGTATTATCAATAAAACAAAACTTGATCTATTGTTATAAAGTTCAACTACAAATTTCAGTTAACGAATGTTTTTAGTTAGTTATAGCCAAATCATTATTAAACTTACAGCGTTTTTATGTCAATGACCCAATCTAAATTCTAACCAAATTAATAAATTTTATAATTTGCCTAGTCCAATATCCCATGAGAAGATATAACACAGAGTTTTTTTCTAATTTGTGCATGCTTGTTTGCGGGCCATAAATTCGTTTCATGATATAATGCCTGCCTTATCCGTTTCATCCTTAAGCTCACAAGAAATTATGGATGTACTCACGACGGCAGGTCAACCTATTCTAATCTATTATAACCTGACTTCTCTACTACGGATCGCACACCGTAGTAGAGAGATCAGGTTAAAATGGTTTTGTGTAGGTTGATGTGCTGTCGTGTGTACCTTCATACACATTCATAACACTATAATGTTATAACAGAACACTATAATTGTTATTACTCATTATGTAAAAATGTTGGTTTACCTGTAATTGGCAACTGTAAAAGTCCAATACTATACTTTTTATTTTTTAAGATATTTTTATACAGAAACTGTTGGTGACCTTTTTTTAATAAATAAATTAACTATAATTATTAGTACCCGGATATTAATGGAATAAAATGAATGGTCTTTAAGTCAACAAAGTCGATTTGCTGTGAATTTAATATAAAGCTGATAATACGAATACATTTGCTAGTAAAACCGATATGGAAATCGACGACAGATAAAACTCACAATCTTCTTTGTAAACATTTTCCGAAGGAACAAAACTAAAAACTTATGGAAATCCCCTTAGAATAAGTTCGGTAGTTTTCTAAACACTTCCTTTTCTACTATGTAGTATTGCTATGGTCATAGGTACTTGTGAGTGGCTGAATTGTGACAGTTATCGTCTCGGGACTCATAAAAAGAGATTGCTTCCAGTCTGCCGACGTTTTATTGACTTATTAACATTGATATCAGATCGTAACACTTGATTCTTTGATCTACGTCAAATATTTACCCAACATATTATATTATACCTCTAAAGTAATTTGGTTTACTCATTTTATGGCTAGTTTAGGGGAGCGATTAGGTTTCAAAGTATAACATTGTAGATAACTTTGTTCCTTGTTTTCGCCAGGGGCGTTACCAAGGCTTTTTATTTCTTTTTTCATGTACAGTTTTAACAATGTATAAAGTATTTTTAATACTGTATAAGCAACCTAACGAATAAAAATAGGTTTGTTTCTAGTTAAGTGAGTATTTTTTCTACTTTTTAGAACGGTTCGGGTTTTGTATGGTTAACATACAATTTGTCATAAATAGAGTTATTTGGTTTCTGAAACGGCAATCTGATCTTGATAAAAGTTTTCGTCTGTAATTTTCGACTCAGAATGTTTGAAAATACTGTTTACCTCCTGTGAAAATGATTCCATTTGTTTCTCTAGAAAGAATAGCAAATATTGGAGGGTTAAAAGTGGCTCTATGTTTGATTTAATCTTCACTTCAAACTCGCACACAATTACACTTTCGTGCAAATGTAATTGGTTACAGTCGTATTCACATGAAATAACCAATCTTATTACAGTGCTAGCATATTTATAATGAAGTCTTGAAACAAAATTTCGAGCAATAAAAAACCCTAATAGCAAAGTGCACCGATACGTCGGGGAAAAGAAATTGTATGCAAAATAGGCTGGCCAAGTAATTTGAGCCACGTTCGTGAGAATATGCGCGGATATTCTAAACCGTCGGTTATACATTACATACTTCTTTTTATGCTAATGTGAGGCATCCGTCTCCGTAAATATGTTATGCATATTTGCTATGAGCAATAAAATATGACTACATTTAAGGTAAAAACTTGTCCAATTCTCATTTCCTTGTGATATCTTGTGTTAACAGAAGTCTGACAAGAAAAACACCGTTTTTCGGAGGAAAAAATCATTTTTTCATAAAATTCTTTTTAGTATTTCAATATTTATAGCTTTGATTTTATTAGCAAACACCTTAAAGCAAGAATAAAATGGAATAAAAAAATCTGAATACAAATAAAACAAATAAGATTATCGGCGGTCGGGAGTTAATCGTGCGTGTCCAAACAAACAAATCGGCAGCAGCGCGCAGCGGTACGATTGCGGGACGGTGGCGGGACAGCGGCGGGGCGTCGGTGGGCAAATGTAGGGACTGTGCGTGCATGCACGAATTGTGGCATCCTTCCCACTATTAGGAACGATTTTATGCACGTTTGTTTCTTTATGTCCTTCGTGATGTGTTTTCACATACCGTTTAAAAGAACAATCCTTTAATATTTTATGAAGGAAGCGATGTGGGAAAGTTTTGTTTTTGAAAATCAACCACGTCATTAATATTTCACAATTTTTGACAGCAAAATTGGGTTAATAAACGACACAAATATGTTTTCCTGCTAGATAACAAAGACAGGTTTCTTTCCATTGTTCTTTGCAAAGGGTTATACTCACGTTCAGACTTTTCACATAGTCCAGATGCAAAACTTAACTCCCGAGGAATATTAATATCGATTGAAGTGTGAATTTTACAAGTTAAAAGTTTTTATTCATGGGAATGACACCTAATTCAACAAAGCACCTTCCGTGTAGCTAGCTCATAAGCTAAGTTCCCAGCAGTTTTCTAGAATTTATTCTTTGTCAGAGCATGTTTAGAGTCGGTAGAAGCTCTTTGTAGCGAGTTGAAAAGTCGGCAAAGTTTGCCAGCGCCCGTTAGGGGTAAGTATATGATAGGGCAATTTGCCTTGCTGCGGTAATAATATCGTTATCTATTACGATTTTCATATATATTTATGATGTGTAATTTTGTAACTTTTTTAATGGAAGATATAATGTGTTGTGGTGAGGTCAATGTTGAGTTTTGAGAGTCAAAGTTAGGCTAGTTTGTAATAACTCACTTTGTTCTTACTGTCCGTAATTTCAGCTGTTGTTAGTGTCAGCGGCGGAACTGTGTACTGTGCGCGAACAATGTTCAGGGAAGTGAGTGTGATAATTAATTTTATAGAATAGCACTAGCAACGGTTACCCGTGTTTAGTTCTAGGTGTTAATGTTGCTATTTCTTTCGTTTCAGACCCGTGAACATTCTACAAAACATAGCTTGTAGAAGTGAGCACCCGCGTATATCAGCGCAAGAATGTGTGAAAACCCAACCCAAATACATTGTAGCCTTAGTTGTAAATAGAGAGTCATTTAGCTTTATTCCACAATTAATGACCATAAAGATTTCTTTCGAGATTTTATTGCGAGTCTTTAACAATTTTAAGGGTAGGCCGTTAAGTGTTAGTTGTGAGGGTAACATCGTAAAATTATTTATTTATACGACCCAATTTCGTCGGTATGCTGGTCGACAAAAGTATTTCGGGGCTTATCGAGACCGAATCAAGGGTCAACGCTTCAGCGCACACTTGCTGGGGGACGATATTATGCTATAGGGATGCCACATTCCTATAGCTTGTATCGAAATACCTTACGAAATATTTACAAGATGCTTGAGCCACGATTGGAGCTCCCGTTGTGGGAATAGTAGGTGTTTTAATGTAATTGTTACTAAACCATGTAATGTGTGACGTGTTTTAAAAATGTTTTTTTTCGTTACTAAAAAATAATAAGTCTCTTAGTATCTTTGTCGGGCATGAAATATTTCTAATTACTTTTGAATCAAACGATAATAACTCATGAGATTTATTAAATTCTTGGTTGTGAAATTCCTCATTTTGGAAAATTATTCTCTCAATCCGGAGTTCCATCGTATTACAGACTAGCTTTTGCCCGCGGCTTCGCTCGCGTTAAATTCGGGGTAACACAGTTCCCTTTCCTGATTTGCAGGTACTTGCTACCTGTAGTTTTTGCCCTTGCGCCTTATTTATTGTAATAGCAAAGCTAAGTTTTCCCTTTTCTTCCCTCTTGGTCTCTCATTTCTAATTTTTTTTTTTTAAATATCCTTTGTCCGTCTTCTGAGTTCCAACTATCTCTGTACCAAAATTCAGCAAAATCGGTTTAGCCATTTAGACGTGAAGACGTAACAAACAAACTTACTTTCGCTATTATAATATTAGTATGGAATAATAAAGGAAAGGCTACAGAAACCAATAGATTCAACTCCAATCCAACAATTACTTACAAAAAAAACACACATTTAAATAAATGTCTTAGAACCGACACTTCTAAAATTTATTGACCCATTATTTTTCTCAATACAAACATTTACTAATATTTTCTTGTAACCTTATCTCTAAGATTGGATAGAGTCATTATCATTACGCTATGTAACCCGATCGTTGGTAAGCAGAGGTGTAACAAACCGACAACTGATGAGAACGAATGGTTTTGTACGTGAAACGGACATACGGATAAACATGTTAGTGTATTTTATTATTGTTGTTAGTGTTTTACTATAAAATTGGGAGGTTTTTTTAATGATAGTTTCTTTTTAGTAATATCGGATTAGGTTACAGTCTGGAATGTCAATGTTTTGGGTGATTTTGGTGTTTTTATGTGTCAAATTACTTTGATGTTTTTAATTTGTAAGCTGATCTGCATTAAATGCTTTCGTTTAGTACTACGATGTGGGTGTATCAGTCTATTTAATTGTGATAGGAATTTTAAAAGTTTTCACGAACACAGTTTTTTTTTAAATGCAATACTGTAGGATCAAATTAAAATAAAAAACGAAAGAAAAGATTGATGGATTATCATTCATATTAAGGACTAGCGGCCCGCCCCGGCTTCGCACGGGTATTTATACAGACACACATACACCCTTCTTTTTTGCGTCGGGTTTCAAAAAAAAAGTAAAATTATAAAGGAATTTTGTTTTTTTTTTTTTGTATATTTTTATTTTAAATTTTATACAAATATAATATTATCTACAAAACAAAAGCCATTAGTTTTAGTGAGTCAGAGCTTCCCTGTAAACGATATTTGAAGTAGTTATATTTTGTGGCAGCAAAATAAATTGATTTTCAGGAGCTCCGACTCGTGATAGGCATACAGACATACAGTTGCCCATGAGTGAAACATTCTTTTCGTAGGTCGATCCCTAATAATTCGAAGGTTTGGCCTTGGGACTTGTTAATAGTTAACGCGAAAGATGATTTGACCGGAAACTGAAGTCGTTTAAAAGGGATTGGCAGATCATTTGGGATCATCGGTATATGAGCTAGTTGACCAGCTGCTGGGCCAGTGATAATGGTCGCTACAATTAAATTGTCCTTCAATTCCTTAATAAGCAGTCTCGTCCCATTGCACATGCTCGGAGGGCTTAAATTTCTTAAGAGCATTATTGGAATTCCAATTTTTAACGTCAATTCATGTGGTGGCAGTCCAGAAGGGTTTAGTGAATTTAAAAATTCCTGTGGATAATGGACTGCGTCTTCGATATTTGTCACGGTATCGATCGATTTGTAATTTTTTATTTGGCCGGAGACTTTTTGAATAATGAGATTGTTTATTTCGTTGACATTATCATTCCTGGGTGACACTATTGCCCTTGAATACAACCAATGAAAGTCCTTTTAGTGCAAATTCTCGATGTCAGGGTATACAGCATCTATTAAATTTTCTAAATTATGGACTATTTGGCCTACAGACTCATCCAGCAGGATGTCACAACTGCTTAAATTTGGAGTGGGAAAAATTCCTTCTCCAAGTTTTAGCAGTTGTTGTGGGAAATTACTATCTGTGATTCCATGAAGACTGATGAGCTCTCATATTCGTCCGTAATTTTAAATTTTCTATCGAAGTCCATAAGGGAGACGATATCAAGCATGATTTGATGATATCTGCTCGCGTACCTCTGTTAATGACAGGAAGAGTCTGTCGGAAATCTCCAGCAAACACAAAAGTAATCCCGCCCATGAGGGCAGAGGAGTTTCTAAGATCTTTTAATGTTCTGTCCACGGCCTCTATATGCGCTCTGTGACTCATAGTGCATTCATCCCACATAATCAATGAGGCGTCTTGTAATAATTTACCAAGAGGGCCGTTTTTACGGATTGAACATAACGATTGTTGCTCAAGATTTACGGATAGTGGAAGTTTAAAAGTAGAATGAGCCGTTTTTCCATCCTTTAAGAGAGTTGCGGCAATTCTCCCGTACCCCAGTGACGCTTACATGGAGCCTACATCGCATGCTGGCTAGCTGAGCGCGGTGAGCGGCAACCACGCGACTTTTTTCTAATACTTGCATTTTAAAACTCGTGATATCTTCCGAATGAAATGTCCGAATTGAATAATTCAAAAAGTTATAAAAAGGTATTGAAGCCGTCCTGAATATAAAGTAATTTATTTTGATAAGGATTAATACCAAGGTACAAATAAAGAGCCTTTTCAAGCGGCGGCATATAAATTAAATTTTTAGAACCAACAAACCGCTTACTGTGACATAACTATAATATTTAGAAATATGCTGTCGCGACACTTTTTGTAGATAATGATGAGTTCTGCAAAGTCGTAGTAAATGATTTTGTTCCATCATCAATAGTTTTCGCAGCGCACGCGACGTAAGGAATTTTTCAGGTCATTTTTTTACACCTTGTGTTACATTATTGGAGTTTTAGTAAGGATCCCTATTTTTTTTTTAAATATAATATAGCCTATGTTACTCGGGGATAATGTAGCTTTCCAAAGGTGAAAGAATTTTTGAAATCGGTCCAGTAGTTTCGGAGCCTATTCATTACAAACAAACAAACAAATCTTTCCTCTTTATAATATTAGTATAGATTGAGAGTTTTGTAAAGGTGTAAGCGAGGTAGTATTTTCTGCAGAAAAAAACTCGGGACACTATGTGGCATTTTTGTTATTTTATGAACAAGGCTACAGATACGAAGCAGCCCAATAAACTAGACAACGGCAAAAACTCTTAGTTCACTCGCAGTTTTTTTTTAAACTTGCCCCATACTAGTAATCATTCCTGTATTATGAGCGATAAGGACAGCCAGACCCGGAACATCTAACTGTATTTCAAACAGATAATTATTCCATGCTGGGACCAAACCCGCCACAGGCAGCGTACCAGTCAATCGCTCAGCCACTGCGCCAACCGTACCGACAAAGTAGTCGAAATAATTAACAAAGAAAAATGGTTTTTAAAATTTGTATTCAAGAATAAATAGAATTGCTATAAGAGTCAACCGTCGTAAATAGTAGTGGTTGCATAAAGCGGTCCACATAACAAGGCCTATAATGAGCCGTAACGTTCGATCGCGACCTAGGTGAGCTTTCGTGCTACAATATTACTTCGAATTTGTGTTACCTATATTTTGCTCCAACAATTAGCTTTAATATACCTGTACTATTTGAATTACGGTTCATTAAACGGGCCTGAAATAATTGAATTCAATAACCCGAAATTTTATAAAAAAAAAGTGATTCTAGAACGTACCCCATGAACAGAATTTTTCGCCAAAAAACAAATATATGCTTCTTCGGGAATTCGAGCAAAATAAATTAATAGAAATTGTTCGTGTTTCTATCCGACATTGTTAAGGCCATACAGCAACAGTTCATTCATTTACTCTTCATTAATTTCATGGTAGAATCGGACACAGATAACGTAATATCTGACGGGAGTATCTGTTGGCCATTTATTCCCGTTTTCCCCTTCACTGCCTGCCTTCAGCCTTTTTACGTAGCTGATTGGCTGAAGCAGTTGAATTAAAGTTCTTTGAGATGGTTCCGCAGCTGTAATATCTGTACCTAATGAGAACAGCTAGGAGATTCCTCGCTTATGTTCATATTGCATATTTCTAACTACATTCTTACTAATATTAAAACACAGGTACAGAGATCCTGATTTTTTTCGATCATCATGCGGGTTAAAGTTAGCGTTAGCCCAAAGTAACTATGCCACGCGGACGAAGTCGCGGGCGGAAGCTAGTCGTAAATAAAATTTCGCGTATAACAATTTTGCATATTTAAACAACTGTAGAATACCATCAGTTTTATTTAAGTTTCAGTTCATTACACATTCGCTACATTTTCATGCGGGAACTTTTTATGCCTGTGACAATGAAATTTTGGCATAAGACCAGCTTGAAATATTTGTAATCATATATGCATATTCATTCCATTTTCGCCTGGCGAACACACTAAATTTGTGATATTTTCGTGAGCTCGTTGCCGTAATGTATGGCGCTTCTTCAAGCAAATGAAGTAATGAATATTCATTAAAGAAAGCTTATACGAAACTGTGTGAGTAGCTATTGCTTTTCGCTTACCTCCGTCTCACGTATAGCTTGGAGCGACACTGACATGGTTCTTGTTTTACGGATTTAACCGCTGCCTGCTAATTTGTACGACCGTGCGGTGACTAGCAGTACATGAATAGACATTTAGTGTTTACGTTGTGTTTGCTTTTAGATTCAAATTGTTTGATGAATGTTAGGGATTTAAAGTTTAGCTTACTGAGAAACAAAACATAGTCACCCATTTATGGAGTTTTTTGTCCGAAATTTAAGTATTTTTTTGTCTTTTAAAAGTTAATTTTGCATTACATATACATACCAAGTACACCAGTACTCGGGTAAGTAAAGTGTACCTTATAGTACACCCAAATTTTCCCAGTAACGATTTAAAACATCGACAGGGCCCAAATCAAGAGTAGAATGCTACTGAGAAATTCCTTTGCGCGGCCCGGGAATCGAAACCAGGATCACGGTCAGTAGTCGCGATCGCACACACTCGACCAAATTTATAAAATTCAATAAAACTGAATATTTTTATATCTTTCTGCTGTTGTTATATTTGTCCCAGTGCCATCATGCATATACATGATACATACATTTCATTTTAATTTAATGGACACGGTCCAAACGGGACCATGCATGGCGGAAAATTTAGAAACGATTCAAACATATCTCACATCGACATTCCACTTAAGATCCTATTTTTAAGGCTTCCAATTAGGACTGGACAGGATAACACTAAAAAGCCACTAGCTGATGTTATGAATAATTAATGATTGCAAAAGTAAATTCAATATGTACGAGTACGCCAGCGATTTAAAAATCGTACCGGGAAATTGGCTTAACTTGTCCATGAACGTTTGGTTGGCACCTGGCCACGGATTACTTTGTTCTTTGGATTAACATCATTCATGTTGTGATCACCAAAATCTTGTACTAGTATTGTTATTTTAAAGAGTGTTCATGAAGTTTTTTGAGAAGAATATTTGTCCATAGAGATCGCCTTTTGAATGGGCAATTACAGTATTTTCATAAGTTGTTTTACCTAGTGACTGGGACTGTTTAAGAATTTTCATAAGTTGTTTTAATTTAGACAGATAAAAATGCTTGTAACGGTTTAATTAAAATTAAAATTTGACGGCACGGTTGGTGCAATGGCTGAGCGATCGACTGCTGTGCTGCGTGTCACATGCATAGCCTACAGGTAGTTGTTCCGGGCCTGGCTGTTTGTGTATGTGAGTTTAAATGTTTGTAAACGCACCTACGTTACAGAAGAAATTCCTAGTGTGGGGCAACATTTATTTACTGGCGCGTGAAGAGTTAAAAAAGTTCCTTTGAGTATGAGTTTTGAAAACAAATTCGAGAGCCGGCTTCAACCATTTCGTGTAGACTGCATGTGTAGTGTTTGGGAATTTAATGCCGAGGAATCACAAGAATGTCGTGAGGTGATACCTGTAAGAGTAGAGGAGGACCATGAAAGTGGAGGAAGATTTTGTATGAGAAAAAAAAATAAAGAAAAAGAAAGAGAGTAGAAAAAGAGACCTTGACATAATTGAGATAAGAACAGAAGAAATATAATGTTCTTAAAAAAGTCTTTATTTCTTACTTTGTTGTTTAAGTAGACTAAAATACTTAAAGGAAAATTACTTAAACTTAGCAAATAGATCCAATCTAAGTTGGTTGACACCGAATATTGTAAATAAAGATATGTCCAATGAACTTCTATTACAATAATACGATGGTGTGGTTGAAGTTATTATTTCAAATCTATAACCTAAATCTTTGTTAGCGCCAAATCTCTTAGGACATATCATTATGAACAACTTTTACTACGAAAAAATGTTTGATATGAATACAAATATTTTGCTGATTTTTCGTTATTTCATGGTTAGTCTTATAGAAACAATGTTAACAATGATCTGCAAGAGCATGGTGACAATAGGGCTGAACGAAAACTTAACGTAAATGTAATTTAAGCTTAGTGACACAGGATCTGGGGTTGCGGGTTGTTCGAAAGAGATACCGCGGCCCCGGAACGTAAAGGGCAATAGGCGGAACATGGGTGGGTTTTAGCAGAGCAAATCTGACACTGGAAGTTATTTGATGATTTCCCATTCGTAAAAAAGGGACACAAGATTCCAGCTCTAGTTATGCATCTAGAATTTAGATTCTAGATACTCATGTATAATAGTTTGATTTTATTTTTCCTGTGGTTGGTGCTTAACCCGGTGTAAGGGTTGAATGCCGCCCATGGTTCTTTAGTTTGGATTTACATGTCGCCCCACAGCACTTGTGTTGATGAAAAGTTTTGTGATAAACGGTTGAGTTCTGTGTCATAAGCTGGACACCCTGCACATATCAAGTTTCCGGCCCTGATTGATGAAATTGATCTGACGAAAAACCCAATAACATTTTACTTGAGTTTGGATACGAACCCGAGTATAAAGCAGCAGCGCCTTCGGCTACTACACAAACGAGCCAAGAAATTTATAAAGAATAAAAGAAAATCACGCTGTTATTCAAAGGGAAGAAAAGTAAATGCGGGACGTAATCTCAATACAATATGTAACATAAATAGCCACTTATATAAACGTAACTCATCAAAAATAATCAGAAATACATTACCACAGCAAATTAATATTATTTCGCCCATTTCTCCACGGATGATAGGTAAAAAGCGTTTTTTCCGGTAAATGTGATGATTCTTGTTCCATTAAGCATCGGTTACGATTCGTTCTTGGTCACGCGATGTCAGCATTATCAAGGTGAGCATGTTGTTTTCTGTTTAGACGGTTTTTTTTGGAATCTTGGATAGGGGATGATTGTTGGCGGATTATGTTTATTATGTTTTATGCGTATTTAATTTGCCTTTTTAGAGATGGGAAATCACTAAATCCCACGCTCTGGGCGGAGCGGGAGAGAGTGTTAGGTTTTTGCTGACTAAAGACCCATCCATGTTCTTTCTTTACCCCTTAGTCTTTCCGGGTGGCGGTATCTCAGTCAAACAACTAGATACAGTGGCCCTGGCAGGCTTCTCTGCTTAGCTGAAATCTTTTTCAGGCGCACGTGGAACACAATGCGCCGAAACGGCCTTTTAATTTACTTGTGGAATTGTTTTTTTTTATTTTAAGTGTGGTAACAAGTTCATAAATAAGCCACTGCGGTGAATTTTTGCATTGGGTTCGTCGTGTTTAACAGCGTGTGATTTAATATACTAACGGTTTATTTAACTTACCTTGTTTTTTTAAAGTTTAATTTATTTAGTTTATACAAAAGTATCCAGTATCGATATTTGAACACGATTTTCCAAAACTAGAAAACGATTCGATGAATTATGTAGCTATTTGTTTTGAAACACCACAGACTACGTACAGTACTGTCTCTCCTCCTCCTTTAAATCCATACAAAGGTTGTCTTAAAAATATCGCTTTTAACGATAACTTCAAACGCCCATTGTGTCACCCTATTTATAAGTTGTTTTCTGTTATTCTTGTAATATTGTATGGTGTTCATAATTAAGAATATTCTATCTATCTATTTTTTTTTAGCAAATTGAGAAACCCAGATTACTCAAAAGTGTAAATATAGACCAAAAAGCAGTTTTTTTTCCAATTATTATTCTGTATAACTGTATTAAATGGTTAGCTATCTCCTAAAGGAATCAAGTAGTTGTATGTTGCGTATGTATCAACATTGACGAGCGGTTTATTTCTATTTGTCTTTTATTGATAAAATTCATCTATTTATTTGACTTTACTCGAACATTTATTACATTCGGATTTATGAAACATCCTTTACGGATTTGTTCCTCAATGATTATTTCTCGGAGATAATAAATTCACAGTACGGTCACTTTAGGTTAGCCACAATATTTGAAAAGTTATTCTCTTAAAACTATTCCAATAGATGTATCACGAAGAAACTTTCATATAGTACAAATGTATTTAGTTATTGCCCTCGATTTCAAAAAATTCAAAGGTATCTGGGAATGGTTTAGATTCACAATTTTGGTTACCCCGAATTTAACGCGAGCGAAGCCGCGGGCAAAAGCTAGTATTAGCTATATGTTTAGATTAAGTTCACAAACGTGACCTTTTCTGTCAGTAGTAAGTAGTAGTAATAAAGATAGGGATGATTGAAGGGTACTGGAACATCGAACGTACGTGACCGGTTCATCTTCAAAAAAGAAAATGTATCAGAACTTATTTTGACATAAACCTACCTCTAGGTGTGCAAGTCTGCAGTCTTTTTTAGAAATTAGAACTAATACCGGGCGGCATTAGTTCTAATTTCCAGTACCATCTCGTTTTTAAGGTTCAGTACCCAAAAAGTAAATAACGGAATCCTTATAGGATTACTTTGTTGTCTGTCTGTTTGTCTGTCTGAGGTATCGAGTTGTAATTAAAACCATATTATAAAAATGATTTATATTAAAAATGATAACGGGTCTTCCAGACATGTTTGTTTAAAATATAATGACATCAGTGTCGAAATATTTCTTGTCGTTTTCGTAATATTTTTGTTTCCTCGAAACTAGTGCTCCTGGGTTAATGGTGATGATATGGTTGGCGCAGCGGCTGAGCGATCGACTGCTGCGCTGCGTGTCACGAGTTCGATCCCCGCACGGAACAAATATTTGTTCCACGTGGGCTTGGCCCTTGGCCTTGGCCCACCGATAGTTGTTCCGGGTCTGACTGTTTATGTATGTGAGTTTAAATGTTTGTAATAACACCCACGATACAGGAGAAATCCTAGTGCGGAAATACGTTTCAAAAAAAGTTTCTTACAATTTGTATCATTACGGCTCATAAGCTTCATGTCTTACCGAATGCCGCTGAATATCAGTATTTGACATACATCGCCTATCTATCTGACTTCAACCATTTATTGAGTACTAGCTTTTGCCCGCGGCTTCGCTCGCGTTAAATTCGGGGTAACACAGTTCCCCTTTCCTGATTTGCAATACCTGCTACCTGTAGTTCTTGCCCTTGCGCCTTATTTATTGTAATAGCAAAGCTAAGTTTTCCCTTTTTTTCCCTTTCTCCTTCATTTAAAACTTTAAAAGCCTATGTCCGTCTTCAGGGTCCCAACTATCTCTGTACCAAAATTCATCAAAATCGGCTTAGCTATTAAGGCGTGCAGACGTAACAAACAAACTCACTCGATTTTATAATATTAGTAAGGATTTTGTAATATTGTACCACTTGATAAGGCTACTCACACTTTGATCCAAAAAAAGAAGATTTTAAGATGTAAATCTTGTAAATGTTTATGTACGAAATCATTAAAAAAATATGGCAAATGGGGTCACGCAAAATATGTTAAGCACTGTTATTATACTCATTATCAAAATTTAACTTACGTAGTTTTAATAAATTGAAAATTCGTGTACATAATCAGTAATTAAAATAAGGTTTAATCTACAAAGAATGCTTTCATTAATATTATTAATTACTTGTAATTTTGGGTTAACGATAGTCCTTGATTGTTTTAATATTAAACGTTTTGCAAAAATAGGCAGTTTTAGTGTTAGTAAAGGGT
The DNA here is from genome assembly GCA_905475445.1 of Ochropleura plecta. Lineage (NCBI taxonomy): Eukaryota > Metazoa > Arthropoda > Insecta > Lepidoptera > Noctuidae > Ochropleura > Ochropleura plecta. The sequence goes on along the minus strand of FR997731.1, from coordinate 8,371,843 downwards.
TTTTTCGGTGTCTTATGCCCATTGCCATATAGTACTTATTGGTACATTATGGTTAATTAGCCTCTTCTCCATTTTTGGTTACCAAAGAAGTAATTTACAAGTAAGAAGTTGAAGGTGGGTAATGCGTCGGCGTCAGTAACCTCTTTGGGAAGAATTTCATTCGATAGCAGATTTCATAAAGCAAGGGGCATTGCTTAAAATATTCGTAGCTATCAATGAAAATACATATAAGGCAGTTCTTTCTTTTTTACAGATTGTTGTGTTGTTTCATTTACAGCTTTGAATTCATTTAAACAACTCTCAATAAACGTTTTTTTACAGGGTTTTTATATGTTTTGCTCCTGTTCCTGTTAATCTGTATAGTTTGACATACGAGTATAGTTTTGAGAAATGCACCCATTGATAAAAAATAAAATAAATAGCATTCTCATATTGATGAAACAAATAAACGTTTTGTTTGTTAACTGAACCATATTGACTATTGGTGGTTGTACACACGGTGAAAAGAATGTGTGTGCTAGTATCTAAAGTTGTACGTATACAGAAAGTAAAACTAGACTAAATAATGTTTGTATGTTACGATATAGATTAAAGTAATAACTTGTTTTTGTAAAACAGCACAGGGCCATTGGCTTTTTACTATGAAATAGTTGAATTCAGTCTTTAGTTAGAAGTATTCCTTACTACTAAGACAATAAGTAGACGGTACCTAAATCGCCGGTAAAGAGAAAAGCATATGTTGCCGTCTTCTTCTCTATTACCAAAAAAATAACTTATAATTTATACCTATATAAACCTATTAGAACTAGAGGTTTCTGTATAACAGATATATAACAGAGCCATAACAGATCTCAGTTAATTCCAGGATAAGCCTAGCTTGGATTAATTATGGTGTGCAAATGACCACTGTAGTCTGCTTTAAAACAACATTTTTAAATGCACAAATAAGCTACAATTTAAGATTTTTTTTTTAATTTTAATGATCATAGCCGTTGTAAGCTGACTCTTTCAATACAATACACGATGACAAATAATATGTAACATGATATATCTTTAAATTCAGACGGTTGTTTTCGATTCGGTTGGAGAAAATAGATTATAGCCACGAATGTAAGGTGTCGATGGTAAGTCTAAAAGTCTAACACTCTATTCACAAACAGACAATGCGACAAGCCAAATGCGCGAGTGTCATTGCTCTCCCTGGTAAGTTCAGAAAAATATCTTTCATTTGTGTTTTTGACACTTGCTGTTGTAGCAGTAGCAGTATAGGTGCTGTTTGAACGCATAGCTCGTGGTCAAGCGACGGTATTCACTTATTTCTTTCGCTGACAGTACAAACACAAACTCCGTATGTCGGCTGGGCTCAAAGGTAAATCCGTCACTATTTCCATATTCCAATTAACAAAGAATTCATAACGAACTCGAATGCCAATTTACAGCAAACTATTGTACTAACCCCCAACTTAGCTCCCGTGGCACCGCAATTGTTTCGATGTTATCTCGCGGGCCGAAGTTGCCCGAAGTTGGCCGACAACCCACGGTAATGTGCTTAAGTGAACGATGTTACCCCAGCGAATTCACCAGCGGTTCTACCCACAATTTGATGTTTTGTAATGTGTTTTTTTATTAATACTTTTTTTAGGCGTTAATTTGTTAAATGATTTTCTATGTTTAAGGTTTAATGAAAGGTTTTTTGTAAGCTTTTTGTATTTGAAACGTGTTAATTGGTTTTGTCCATCTTTAACTACATTTAATTAGTCCGTCAATTATATCTACATAATATATAGAGACTGAGGCCACTGTTTGATAAGCTGATCAATCATCGGTATGGTCAGTAACTCAGAAACACTGCTAGGAAAGGAATTGAACATACGTATTTTAATTTGTGTATACTACAGTGCTAAGCCCAAAAAGCAGTAACTCAAAAAAAGTGATTTTAATGGGTGGGTTAAATAAATACGCATCTAATGATCTAAGCCAAATAACAGTAGCTATATATTTTGAAACATTAAAAGACATAATAAACAAAAATCATTCCCCAAAATGAAAACCAAACTATATTCAAAAACTCTAATTTTCTCAAAACTTTCATTGAGATGCTGCTTTTGCATTTAGCACAGCAGTAATCGATTTTTCTTAATTCATACATCAAAAGATTATTTATTTTTATTTTGATACTGCCTCGTTGGTCTAATGGTCGCAAACGGCAACTGCTGAGCATGAAGTCCTGGCTTCGATTCTCAGGTCAGGCTAAGTATTATTGGGTTTTCCAATCAGGAATTTCTCAGCCACACAGTCTTATTTGTGCGCGATTGATAGCAATAGGTTCAATATCACATGGGACTTCAAAATAACTGGCAAAAGAAAACGTTTATTATTATTATCGTCCATTTATTGTTTTATATACATATAATTAAATTTTTAAATATTTCTTAAAAACAACAAATAAAAAACATTTAAAAATGTAAAAATAGTAGCCCACCGGTATCGGGAACAGGGTCCAAGCTACCGGCGGTCAGGGCTCCAGAGAAAGGAACCTCCTAACAATACGAGCCGTGTCCAGGAGTACCGCTTTCTGTATCAAGCCCTTGATCCAGCTGCCTAACGAGAGCCTCCTCAGGTGTTGGTCGAGGCTCTTGGCAATTAAGCCATTGGCAGATACGACTATCGGCACAATGATCGCTGAGTCCACATCCCACATGTCGACAACCTCGCGAGCCAAGTCAATATACTTGATTTGCTTATCTTTCTCGGCTTTCACGAGGTTCTCATCATGCGGGACTGTTATGTCAACAATCATTGCGCGCCGCTCTGATCGATCCACCACCACTATATCAGGCTTGTTGGCAACAATAGTCCTGTCAGTGATGATGGATCGATCCCAGTACAATGTGATATTGCCATGTTCGAGAACTGGGTCGGGCTCATACCTGTAGTACGGCACTTCCGATTCCACAAGGCTATATTTTAGAGCAAGTTGCTGATGAATAATCCTGGCTACAAGGTTGTGTCTATGCAAGTACTCTCCGTTAGCTAGACGAGAACAACCGGAGATAATGTGTCGAATTGATTCACCCGGACGGTGGCATGCCCGACATATGTCAACCGTGCCGTCCTTCACAATGAATCTCCGGTAGTTATTCGTCATCATAACTTCATCCATAATTGCACAGACAAAACCTTCAGTTTCTCCAAAGAGATCCCCGGAACGTAGCCAGGCTACGGACGCTGGTTGATCTACATCAGGTCCATGTAGGGCCCGGAAAAAGCGTCCGTGAAGCTCCTTACTCTGCCATACCTCCCTGCGGTCGTTAGTGTCAAGCACTACAGGTTTGCGCCAGTTCTCTTTAGCCAAGGAGAGCGGGGTGAAGCCTTTGTCCACTGCAACCACATCCCGATGCATTCCCACGTCGGTTTCTAGGAAATATTCCCTGAGACTGCATATCTCGCGGTTGTGGAGAGTCTTGGCGTTTAAAAAGCCTCGACCTCCGCAACTCCGCGGGATATACAGTCTCATAACCGAAGAACGTGGGTGATGCATACGAAATGTCGTTAACAATGTACGGACCTTCCTATCCAGGGCGTCCAGTTCTGTTTGAGTCCATTTGAGTATGCCGAAAGAGTACATCAAAACCGGCATGACCCAACCGTTGAAAGCACGCACCTTGTTTCCGCCTGATAAAAGACTATTAAATACTTTTCTCAGGCGGCCAAAGAAGCGTTCCTTCAACGATTGCTTCATGTCAGCAACATTGATGCCCAGCGCTTCCGACATCCCCAAATACTTGTAGGTTTCGGTTGCTGAGAGGGATCTAAGGTTTATGGAATCTGAGAGCTGGGTTCCCACAGATTCCACAATTTCCCCTCGCTTTACATGCATGACCGCACATTTGTCCACACCAAATTCCATCCTGATAGAGCTACTGAAAGTTTCAGTTACCTTCAATAGCTCCATCAGTTGTAAATCGTTGGGGGCAAAGAGTTTCAGGTCATCCATGTAAAGAAGGTGAGATATAACCTGACCACCTCTCCTCAATCGATAGCCCAGACCTGAATTCTCCAGCAGCGTGCTTAGAGGATTCAAGGCTAAGCAGAACCAAAGTGGACTCAAACTATCGCCCTGGAAAATACCTCGCTCTATCCTGATCGGTTCACTATTTCTCTGAATCTGCCGACATCCTGGATAGCGAAGGACTGTACTCCATTGCCTCATACACGAGATCAGGAAGGTGCGCAGAGTTGCATCAATTTTATACAACTCTAGCACCCTCATGAGCCATGTATGTGGTACGGAGTCATAGGCCTTCTTATAGTCTATCCAACATGTCGACAGATGCCTTCGGGAACGGCGAACCTGTTGACTAATAGCCATATCAATGAGGAGCAGCTCCTTAGTACCGCGGGACCCGTTCCTACATCCATTTTGAGAAGCAGACATGATTGAATTGTCATCAATGTGTTTAGTGATTTTAGCTCTCAAAATGGATGTAAAAACTTTATAAAGTGTCGGAAGACACGTAATTGGTCTATAATTTTTGGGTTCCGCCGTACTACCCGATTTATGGAGCAGATGGGTTATACCAGTTGTCAGAAACTTAGGCAACGACCCTGACTCTAAAGCCGTCTGAAATAGGGCCGCCAAACGAACGTGCGATCTCTGGATCCACTTTATCCAGAAGTTGTGCAGTCCGTCCGGCCCTGGAGATTTCCAATTAGGCAACGGACGAACCGCACAAGCTACATCTTGGGGACTGATTGTCAAGGCCCCCATTTCTGGTATTGGATCGCACGCTCGCTCGACTTCCCGAGTCCATTCACCTTCGGTATGACTGACAGGCACCGACCAGATGCTGCGCCAAAACAAACACATGGCGTTATCATCCGGTAGATGCGTGTCAGACACACCTTGGTCCGGTCGCTCCCATGCTCTATACACCCACCTTTCATCGCTTTGGAATGTGCGATTCTGAGTGTACCGTTCTACCCGCCGCTTATACCTACGAATACGATTTGCCCATGCATACACTTTCTGTTTCAGGAAGTCGATGCGCTCTGCGATGCGGGATATATAGTCTGGGGGACTTATATCAGTCCCTGCAAATGCCCGCCTCACAAAGCGCATCACTCGCGGTCGTGTGTTCCCTTCCCTGAAACAGGTTAGTTTGCCAATGAGTGCTCTGGCCGCACCAATACGTCGCTCAATCCTGCACTGCCAAAATGGTATAGCTGGTTTCGGTCGTGTAGCTTTTGGGGATTACTAGCGTATTGTTATGTGAGGAGAAAGGATACAAAAAATAAAAACAGAATTTAAATGAAAAAATAAGAATTTCAAAAATCTTTACATTATGAGTCAATAACAATCACTAAGTTAAAACTTTAACTTTCAGATAAGAAAATGTCACAAGTCAAAACATTAAAATAAGAAATATAAAACAAACCTAGTTTGATTAGATCTACCTAATACTAAAACTTTATAGGACTGGCACGCTACGCACGGCTACGGCGTAGAAAGTGTGCTACGAAAGCGCGACTACGAGAAATATTTTTGTTTCGTAGTTATTATCTATATGGGTTACCTTAATATGACGATTTCCTTAACCGTCATTCAGGGGTATTTATATGATTAATTTTGATATTATTTAAAAGTGAGTGTAACAGCGATCTCGTTCGAAATCGTTTCGTTCTCTCTTCTCGTATGTTAGACAAAATTAATTCTTAATAGGTATGCCCAGTGTAATGCTTTTAATTTAAAACAAAATCTCGTATTATATAAATACATTTTAATCAAAAGGTCATTATTTGTATAATAATCTGTTTTCTAATTGAGTTCATGAAGATCTGTCATAATAATTGGATAGGGGTCGGAATCGTTGGCAATGTGAAATGTCTCTGTTGGAGAGATGTCAGCTTTCAGTCAAGTTGGCAGCTGACTGAACACTTACATTTATCTTTTCTAAAAGACAAGGGACGTGGACCCGACATAGTTAAGTTTTTGTTAATTTTAATGGATATAAGTTGGAGTGTTTGCTTTAGGATAAAAATTAATGTAGCGAAGTGCTAGGGCATTGAATTTTTGTTAATTAAGTTAGACATAATTAAATGTTTTTCAAATACTAAAGTACTTTCAAAACCTTATTTTATTAAATTAATTAAAACAACAGATTCATCTGGAATATTTTAATAAGTAAGTACTGGGTTTCATCCGATGAACAAGTATTGAAAGTATATCGAAAGGGCTTAATATTCAATTTACTGTATTTGTGGGGTTTCGAAAAGTTTCGGATTGCTAGTGTATACAGTCGTGATAATTTTTGATGATAATTTCGATAAAATGTTATTTATTCAATTTTTGTTTGTGCTTTATTGAAACTAACTTGTATAAAATCTAGCTGTGCCCAGCGATTGCACCCGCGGCTGAAAAACGGATGTTGACTGATTCTCTATCTCTCTTCTCTATCTGATAATCTTATCTTATCTTCTCAGACCTACCCGATATGCACACAAAATTTCATACAAATCGGTCCAGCCGTTTCGGAGGAGATTGATAACAAACTATGCGACATGGGAATTTTATATATTAAATGTAAAACATCTTAGGGCAGCTGGAATAAGTCCATTAGCGAAGTGATGGATTGGTTAAGAACATGAATCATCATCTCAATAATCCATGCTACTATCGTGTACATTATACATCCTTAGTAATATTATAAAAGCGAAAGTGAGTTTGTTTGTTACGTCTTCACGCCTAAACGGCTAAACCGATTTTGATGAATTTTGGTACAGAGATAGTTGGAGGCGGACATAGGCTATTTTTTAAGTGTTAAATGAGGGAGAAAGAGGGAAGAAAATGGGAAAACTAAGCTTTGCTATCACAATAAATATGGCGCAGGGCAAAAACTACAGGTAGCAGGTACCTGCAAATCAAGAAAGGGAAACTTTGTTACCCCGAATTAAAAGCGAGCGAAGCCGCGGCCAAAAGCTAGTAAGACATAAATTTAAGCCAATAGCCAAGTTATTCGGCTTCGATGATGGAGTAGCGTTACCTAGACAAGATGAAGATAACGTAGATGCGTCCGATGAACTGAGAAATCGTCGATTGCAATCAATCGCGATGGATAATGAACTTGTTTTCAAGTCAACCAATCAAAAACTGTGATAGTACTGTAGTTATAGATTATTTCGTCTTGCGATTTTGTGATACAATAGAGATTCTTGATCAGTTAACTAACATTACAATTACAGGGTTGAGGATGTTTTTTTTAGCCTTGTGAATTTAATTAAGAGATTTTATAAAATAGTTAAATAACATATATTCTAGGAAGTAGAGAGTATTTTTTTTTTAAACATTGTAACGTAAAATATGGTTAAATCAAATCAGTTAAAGTGGTTTATGTTTTAGTCAAAAGAGTTAAGCATCAAAGGGTTCGAGTTTTGTTATTTTGCCATTTTATTTTGTATGTGGGTGTAAAAAAAGAAGTTACCACAAACATAAAATACGTAAATATTGCTGCTCTTTAGAAGGTCAGATTGTTATGATGATTTTTATAAACGGGCCTATTGGTCTAGTGGTTAGGACGGGCCTGTTGGTCTAGTGGTTAGTGGCCCTGACTGCTGAGCCGAAGGTCGTGGGTTCGATTCCCACCCAGGACAAACTTTGTGTGATGAGCATGATTGTTTGTTCTGTGTCTGGGTGTGATTTATCTATAATATGTATGTATTTATAAATTATATAAGTATGTATATCAGTTGTCTGGTTACCATAACACAAGCTCTGCTTAGCTTGGGATCAGATAGCCGTTTGTAAGTTGTCCCAAGATATTTATTTATTTATTTTATAAGGGAAAATCATTTTGACAAACATACTAGCTGTGCCCAGCGGTTTCACCCCCTGTACAGCTCCTTTTCTGGAGAGGAGTGGTGATTTATTAATTGTCCATGCATATTATGTTATTCAGGTTTTTTTAAAAAAAAATTGTATGCCATCTGCCTTGTATTTTTTGTGCAGAGCAAACGTTTTGCGATATTTGAAATACGTATTTGTTTTAGCCATTTTTTTGTGTTATTTAGATTTTCAATAATAGAATAGGAATATATTTCATGTCGATATAACTACGTTTCAGTAAAATTTAATTAACATACGAATTGTAAGTACTATAATTTATGATTCATCTTTTGATCAAAGACATTTAAATCTCAAATATTTATAGCAATAGATAATGTAAGCTTCAAGGTAATGAGTTAAATAAAATAGCATCAATTATGGACCTTGTCGGGAATATTATTATTAATTTGTATATTGTGACTAAATTATTATATATTATTTATATATCTGAATTATTGAACAACAATTATAGTAATTTGACTGGGCAAGACGTAGAAATCAATTCAATATTTCAATACTTGTTACTACTTGGTAACAAATCGTTCTATTTGGTGGCATGCGCTGTCAGGTATCATTCGTGGATCAAAATCGAACATGTTCGATTGTTATGAAAATAAATAATATAAATTAATCAAATATGTTAATATGTTCGTGGTCAACATTTTTGTATGAATATATTCCCAATGTACGCTTAATGAGTCTTTGAAATCTCTTTGGTTTCATCAAAATAATGAATAGACTACTCACCCACATTTTTCCATCCGCCTTTATTATGACACGCACAGGAAGATGTTGGTGACGTGGGATACCTATCCTTCATTTATTTTTAATATAAAAAGTTAAAAGCAATGCGGATTACTGTATCATCCAACTAAGCGCCATAAAGGTTGTTATGTGAGTGGGTGAACAGGTAACTTGGTGCTTGCTAAACCTACGCCCTTACTGTAAGAATATGCGTGGTTTTTATAATAGGACTAGCTGCAGCCCGTGGCTTTGCCCGTGTGAGACTACATTCGCATTTATAATATTAAGTAGGATAATACCAACAGCATCATCTTTCTTCTTTTTAGGGTAACGTACAGTCGGGGGCACAATTGGAGAGGCAAAATTACAAAGTAACAGCTTGACGTTTAGTTTGACTTACGACCTTATATTGTCAAGCATATAGTCGTTGTCGTCAACAAGTGATTGTAGCTCATAATTTCAACTTATAAATTAGAGTCAGGATGGCTTACCGGTTATTCGGGTTCGGACAAACGTATGAATCGATTAGCCGTGAGTTCAAATCTAACGCAAGATTGTAGACTTTTTGTAACTTTTTAATTGGTTGGTAGTAATGGGACAGAAATATTTTATTCTTTACGTTGTTTGCTTTGTTCACACAATAATTCTTTAAGTTAGGGAGGTAGATCATAAAAAGTAACTAAAGAATAAAGATCTCTGTGAGGTAGACATGACTTTTATGAAAATTTAACTTGATCGGAATATTAACGTTGTCGATTGATTGTAGTTGTTGGTTGGTGAAGTGTGGCTTAATAAATAGCGGTATAATTATTATTCTCAAAACTCAAAATGCAGGCAAATATTTATATTGCACTGCATAGAAGTGGTTTTAATGGAACACTAATATCTGATTAAACCGGACTAAATGTGAGTATTATATTTATGAATTATAACTTAAACTTTTATTTGATATTTGCCTAATAATAATCTGAGGCATAAGGATTAATTCTTTTTTATTCACTGACTTGTAAAAAAAAGGAGAAGGTTGTTGTTTTTTATCATGAGGGTTTTAATTTGTTAGGTCTGAGAACAGTTCGTAGGATATTTTTTACACCCCTAGGTCTAGGTGAAAAGGGTGGATCTCTCCAGAAAAGGAGCTGCAGAGCAGCGGGTGAAACCGCTGGCCACCGTTTATATTATATAAAAATGTTATAGCTGCTTAATATCACTTTCTTTTTGTTTTAGAAGAATACTGTAAGTCACTGAATTAAAAGATGCGAGGAAAACGGTAGCCGCCGCACAGCGACGACAAATTGTTGACGAGTTTGAAACTAATGCTTTCACACCAACGAGCTTTGCAGAATTAATCGATACCCGGAACCGAAATATGTGTGGTAATATGGTAACATGTGCAAATGTCTACTTGACTGCATTGAAAATAATGGAGGATATACTAAATATTAATATCTAGATGTTTTTGTTTTAATTATTAAACGGTGTAACTATGTAAATATTGAGTAACATTTAATTATATTAAATTGAGGTTAAGTTTCAATCTTCTTTTCGTTAAGAAAATGAACACTTAAGCTATAACCTCAATTCATTCATTCATTGTGACGTTACATAATAATAAAACATGTTCATAAAGTCTAAATCATAAACATTAGTTTTCATTAAACTCTGCACAAAACCGATACATACCCAAAGACATTAAAATATTAACGAACCGATACCTGTATCAACAATTATATTTCTGTTATTAGAATATCATTTTCTTGATATGTTATTATTAATTGAATAAGTGGGTAAACCACAAAAAAAGTGTTAGAAAGTTACAAGTGAACTTCTTTTATCTAAGTTGGAATGTGACGTCACAATTCTCATTTAAGTTTGTTAATTTTAGAATAAAACGAATAAACATTTTATTATCATTCAGTACGACTTTTTTATTTCCACCTTCGAACACCGAAAAGATAAATTTAAAATTACATAAATAGTGAAGTAAATATTAAAATAAGTAATATTTAACTTCATATAAATAAACATAAATATTTTTTTGATTAAAACCTAAAATGGTTTTAAAGAAACAAAAACAACTACACCTTTTGAATGATATTCGAACTCGGGACACAATGATCGCTAATCCATGGCTGAATCCAAACATATAGCAGCACATATTAAAACCAAGCGAATTTTAGCAATACAATGTAACGAACGGGTCGCCACTATAACGCGTAAATGCATCAGATATATAATGTTATTTCGCTCTAATGCGACTACAATTTGTGTGTGTGTGTTATCTGTTGAATGTTAAGGCATCACTCATACACGCACACGCACTGACAGTGCAGACAATCCTTAGCGATGCTTGAAAATATAAGGTCGTAAGTCAAACTAAACGTCAAGCTGTTACGTTGTAATTTTGCCTCTCCAATCGTGCCCCCGACTGTACCTCAAAAGGAAAACAACTTAACCATTATAGGATCACCTTGTTGGTCGATTATCTATCTGTGTGACTGGACCTTTTATCTCGGGAATGCGTGAAGGTATCCAATTGAAATTAAAGCCATGGTCACTAAGTTTACGCAGTCAAAAGATATGGCGCATTATGTCGCAAGTTCGTACGGAACCCTTGGTGCGCGACCCTGATTCGCTCTTGGCATTTTTTTTTTCATTTTACACCGACGGTTCCGTATGAACTTGTAGGTCACTAATGAAAATACCTACTAAACTGCATTGAAGGACAAACTTAACATTGCCGTTAGAAAAATTTTGTCCCATACATCGACATAGATCACAATTAGTTTGCCAACTAGACAATAAAGTTTGTAATCGCTTGTTTTTTGTAATGCATCTAAAAATGTATGGTTTTTGGATTTATCCCTATACTAGTACGCTATGGTAGTTTCTAGTAAGGTCAACGGAAAGTTTGGGTACTTTCCGTTGACGTAGAAATTTGACAAGATTTAGATTATTTTAGTTTATTTTTATATCTTTTGATTGCGTAGTCTTAGAGGGTTGTTTTCTACAGCTTCAAGAAACCGCAGACTTCAGTATTTGGTATTTTTTTATTTAAACTTGATACACTTCTAAGCGTTCTCGAGATAATTGGTCTTGATAGACAGACGGACAATAAAGTGCTATTATATAAGGTTTCAGTAAATTTTTTAACTGTTGCATCTCAAATCCTTACTAATATTATAAAAGCGAAAGTGAGTTTGTTTGTTTGTTACGTCTTCACGCCTAAATTGCTAAACCGACCTTGATGAATTTTGGTACAGAGATATTTGGGACCCTGGAGACGGACATAGGCTATTTTTTTTAAAGTCATAAATGAGGGAGAAAGAGGGAAAAAAAGGAAAACTTAGCATTGCTATAACAATAAATAAGGCGCAAGGGCAAAAACTACAGGTAGCAGGTACCTGTAAATCAGGAAAGAGGAACCGTGATACCCCAAATTTAACGCGAGTGAAGCCGCGGGCTAAAGCTAGTATAGTATATAAGGAAAGGAAAATTAAATTAAATGAATGTTCAGAACGTAATTGGTCAATATTTATTTTAGTTTTTTTAAACGTTGCCCCACACTAACTTCGTTGTTGTTGTTCGTTCGTGCCGTCAATTATTTTTAAACAGTTTTTTTTGTTCAGCTTGGCCTTGTTATGATATTATTTATTTCTAATATTGAAAATTGTTTCTGTAAGATACTGCAAAATGAATGTCTGAAAATGTGATGACAACGTAAGGTCCCAATAATCCTTAAAGCTGAATTAAGACTTTGGTTCAAAGCTCTTATTCACTTACCTACTGACATAATGATACAAATTCTCTTGTATAACTTTCTCGTGAAGTGAATCGCGTTTGTATCAGATACATTATTAGTTAAATTTCAACTAATTTCTCATCCGTATAGCAATATGATGCTTATTTCGTAATTCCACTTGTGAGCCGGATTTCAAATGATGTTTATATCGGAGAATACTCGAAATAAATAATCTGTATCCGATGTACGAAAATATAACGTGTACACGTTATATTGGTCGTGGTCTTGTTCAAAGGGGGATTTAATTTGTAAGATGTTTTGTTGATTTGATTGTCAACAAAATAAACACGATGTTTTTTTTTTAATTTTAGGCGCGTTATGGCGCCTTGTTTACATAAATGAAACTCGATCCAGTTGTATGCAATAGACGTGTATATTTCGAATCACAATCGTTTTTTGGGTTCCGTATCCTCAAGAGGAAAAAAATACATAACCCTTATTGGATCACTTTGTTGGCCGTCTGTCTGTCTGTCTGTAAATACCATTTATCTCGGGAACGCGTGAAGGTGTCGAGTTGAAATTAAGGTCTGTGGCCTCTTGGGTTATTGAAAAAATGATATTTTTAAGTGAAATAAACATAATTTTATACACAGTCAAAAGATATGGCCGTTTATATCACAAGATTGTACGGAACTTTCAAGCCCGACTCGACGACGACTTTTTTTTATTTGCTGCAATGTACATTTTATTTGCTGGTATTTAACTGTAACAAACATTGTATGTGTATTATTTAACAACGAGGAGCTCGTGGCTAAATAATAGCAGCCGCTCGGGTCGATCTTTAGGTTAAGCCGCGCTTGCCTAGGTTGGTCTGTGGATGGGTGGCCACCCGTTACATATCGAGTTTCCTCCGTGCCTCGGAAAGCACGTTAAGCCGTTGGTCCCGGCTGTCATTTGTAGATCTTTGACAGTCGTTACAGGTAGTCAGTGTTCCAAAAGTCTGACAACCAGTCTTACCAAGGGGTATCGTATTACCCAGTATTAACTGGTTGTGGAGGTCAGATAGGCAGTCGCTCCATGTAAAATACTGATATTCAGCTGCATCCGGTGAGACTGGAGGCCGACCCCAACATAGTTGGAAAAAGGCTAGGCAGATGATGATGAACTGTAACAAACAGGACCGTCCATGTATACTTATACATACAGTACAGTTTGTGAAACAATTCGCTGAAACTAGCATTCAAAATTATAGTGAAACACCGTGTTATTGCTGATACTGGGAACTTTGGTGATACTACCACTTTTTAGGGCAAATGTGGCAAAATAGGAACATGTTTCCCAGTTTTTAAGATATGGGACTTTTTCATCAAACTGCAGCCGTAACTTTGTTTTTCATTAAGAAACTATGAAGAACAAATCTAACTTTGCGGTTGAGTATAAATTTCTATGTTATTTGAATGACCGCTAAAAATATTGTTATTGTAGTGTTTGATGCTACTGAAACCTGTATGTGCGAGTCTCATACTTGGCCGGATTTTTAAAGCATAGTCTTATAATTATTGTGATGATGCTTCATTGTTTTAGTGCCTGTTTTTTTTTTAAAATAAATAATAACATTTACTCGGTACAAGTTTATGCGACTCCACAATAGAGCACTGCGGAAGTGACAATATAAATGCGGTAGTGACAGAAAACTAACATAACTGCTTTATCGCCTGCTGTGGACATTTAATCGTTAGCCTCGTTTAACACGTTCGTTGCATTACGAAATCTATCAGATTTCTTGCAGGACTTTTGTATTGTGCGTTGAATGTAGTCGTGTTGTTTCACTTCTTTTGGGAGGATCTAACGTTAAGTATGAGAAACCTGTATCTTTAGGAGATTCATTAGGTCTCAAACGCACCAAAGGGTAGGTTAGTTTCGAGATCTTTTAGGTCCCCAAAGCTTCAACTTAACTAGCGAAGGGAGCCTCCTCCCTTCGATAGTTAAGTTGAAGTGTAATTTTATTGGAGATAATCCATAACATTGTTAATATTGTGAAAATAATGCATAGTAATAATTTGTGTGAATGTTATACCACATTGACCATTTTTAATATTAGTATAGATTGTGTAAATTCAAAGAACTTTCAGCTGGTGCTTTAAGGGTCATAAGGGCCATTTTTTTTGCATACGGGTGTTATGTTATGGAATTGTGTTAACAATACTAGCGATTACAGTGATCAAAAGATATTTACGGTCCCTTAATGAACATTGCACTGTTTATCACCGCAGATCACTACTTAATTTAAAAGGATCCACCGCAAAATATCTGCTAAACAAAATAAAAACCAGCCAAAAGCGAGTTAGACTCGCGACCTGAGAGTTCTGTATAAAATTGCGACATAAACAGCCTTATCTTTTGACTGCGTAGACTAAGAGGGTTGATTTTTTACAGCACAAAGCGACCACATATTTAAGTACATGGTTTTAATTTCCAATCGATAACTCCACGATTTCTCGAGAAAAAGGGCCTTGACAGACAGACAGACGAAAAACAAAGTGATCCAATAAGGGTTCCGTTTATTCCTTTTGAGGTACGGATCCCTAAAAACATTGAAATTGGTTCACAACTGACGGTCATATCGCAGGACATAAACACAAAAGTAAAATCAGACGAAATAATAACCTCATGTTCTTGAAAATCGGTTGAAAACACTACAACTCATAATAAAGCCGAATCAACACTTGAGCTGTTATTCTTGATAAACAACATTCGAATTCGATTCAATTTCGTGATAATTAAAATAAAACAATGTTGTGCAAAGCTTAATCCGGCCCGGGCAAGCTTTGACGTAGATATTTGTATTTCAGCTGCGATATTAACGCCAGAGAAGTGCACCTGAGCTGGGAGCGTGCTTGGTGTGAATAAATCTATCGTTCCCGTCATATACGGTTCACAAGTACGCGACTCGGTTACCTTGAGATATGACGTCTAGTCACGTTACTAGATTGAAGGTAAACATGTGACGAGACGGTTCTGTTGTCGCTGTTTAGGCTTCGATGTGAGAGTGAAGAGGAGAGGTGAGTGTTCGCAAGTGAAAGCTGTTGGTAGTTTACAATTGGAACTCAAATTCGACTGTCATTTGTAAATCTTTGACAGCCGTTACGCGTAGTCAGGGGCCCGAATGTCTGACAACCAGTGTTACCAAAGGGTATCGTTTTACATAATGCTGTCACATATGCAGCCGCTCCATGTAAATTAATGGAATTCAGCTACATCTGGTTAGACTGGAAGACAACCCAAACAAGGTTGGGAAACGGCTTGGCAGATAATAAGGTAGGTAAATATACTTGCTATTAAATTAAACGAATTTATTTATTTTATTAAATCTCTGGATCTCATGGGTCTGCGATCTCTCGTGTCCGGCCCTGGTTCAGTCCATGGTCCGGAGCGAATGGAATGGGAACCAGTCACCTCATTCTGCGAAGCAGTTATGCAAGCGCAGGAGATGGCCGGATGTTGAGGCAGAGTACCTCAAACCAACCCAGCCGCCGTGGGAGACGCTCCGGGCGCCGGGCGCCGCGACTACTCCCGGCCACTGTAGATGCGGGTCTGTGGACGATGAGCAATGTGTAGCTCACCGTCCGTCCGTCTAGTGACGACAGGCCGCATCGACGGCGCGTTTATGTTCCACGAGTGTTTCAAAGATATGTCAGGAAAACAGAGGGCCACCGGAGGCCTGCCGGGGTTGCGGGTTGTTCGAAAGAGATACCGCGGCCTCAGAACATAAAGAGCTAAGGAAGGAACATGGGTGGGTTTTAATCAGTAAAAGTATAACACTACCCCCGCTCTGCCCGGAGTAAGGGAAGTTATTTTATCATTTCCTACAAAAAAAAGGGAAGTTCAGTAATTGTAGTAATGTACAAATTCTCGTAAAACTAGTCTCATAAAGCAAAGTAAAGCAACATTGAACATCTGCTTTCGAATATACTCTGCGGCACATAAGAGAATGTTTGTTATTGTTGTTCTTCATTATACGAGGGAAGCCTTAATTTCTAACAAAATATTTGCGTTTTTAAAACAAAAGCTTTGTGGAAACAAGAATTAATTCCCGGTATATGTGTAGGAATAAAAGTAAAATAATATCCACCTACTCGGAGTTTTCAAGAGACGTTGCGGTATATTCGCCGTAGAGTATTTTATGAGGCACGTGGATGCAGAGAAGCACAGGAGTTTTAGAAACAAGCATAAAATATACTTGAATAGCAGCACCACTCGAATAAAAACTATATCCAACAAAAACTCTTGCAGAGAAAATCGAGGAAGTATGGAAATAAAACTGTCTCCTAAATCAACGTCTGTAATCAAATAAAGAAACTCTAAAATATTGAATAGGCATTGTCATTTGCCGCTCCACAAAAATGTATTATCTCCAACTCGACTCCATCCTTGATTTTCTTATTCTGAAACAGCTAAGGTAGAATAAAAAGTCTGTAATAAACCTGAGTGAAACCAGGCCAAAATTGCAACAATTTATGAGGACGATTCTACTATCCTTGCCGTTTATTTCTAGAGCTTTTTATTTAATTGAATACAAAAGTTAAACGCTCCGAGTAACTTTATTCTCGGATGAATATTTGCAAAGTCTATTTTCTCTAAAAGTAAGCATTCTGAGCCAGCATTTTCCTTTGTTAATTAATTGTAAATTACATGACTAGAGCTGTGTTAATTCGCTAATTTTGGTATTAAATAAACTGATCTTTGGGGTTGTAATTAATTGTGGAACGATCTGGTTCTTGAATTAGGTTTTGGAATTCAATTTCTTGTTACAAAGACGGATTCATATTTGCTTGTTGAGATGAATTAGATTCTCTCGAAATACCTGTTTTAGACATTGTTTATAGGCAGTAGCTATATGTATAAATTATCAGAACATGTTTTCTGATCGATTGAGTTTTCTTATGACATGTTTCAATTATATCGTTTAGTCGGCAAATTCGGCAAAGTCCAAGAGGAGGGTTATGTGTGTTGACCTGTGTGTGCCTGTTTCTTTCCCGATGCACAGATTTGGTTCAATTATGCGTCAATAGATTAATTTTAGTGGCGCTCAGGCTACATTAAAAACTATAACAAAGAAAAATGGCGGGTTTTGGGCGCCATATTGGGAAGTCCGTATTTTAGAAGATGATTACGGAAATATATACAACTAGTACGTTGTGTGTAGGTACTAAAGTAATTCGAAGAAATAAATAATGTTTAATTTGCAAGTAGGATTAAAAAAAAACTTTAAAACGTCCTTATTTAAACTAAACGAGGCCGGTGTTTTCTAATGAAAGAAATAGCCGAAACAAACTCAGAGGTCATAGCCTTTTTTAGAGGTTTAAACATAATTCTTGGTCAATTTACACGAGGACAATGTAGACTAAGTGTCTGAGATGGTATATGACAAAACATATTACCTATAGGAAAAAATATAAACCAATACTAGCTGTGCCCAGCGGTTTCACCCGCTGAGGTTTGTGGGTATGAAAAATAAATGTTAGCCGATTCTCAGACCTACCCAATATGTACCCAAAATTTCATAAGAATCGGTCGAGCCGTTTCGGAGGAGTACCGTAACTAACTTTGTGACACGGAAATTTTATAAATTAGATATAGTTACAAATTAACTAGGGTCCTGCGTACTTTCAAACTTAATTTAATTTGAATGTGCTTGTTTGTGTTCTTTTTTCAGTCAGGTTTTTAGTTTTTTTTTGTTATCTTTGAGAGAAAACTGGAATAAAAAAGGTATCTTCCGAAATAATATGAATAATATGTACCTACAACAAAAACAAATATTCATATTTTATTCAAAATTCGAACATGATTTTTAAGGTTATATTTGTACCAAACTGAATGATAACAATACGGAGAATTAATAGAGAAAACTGAGTCGGACTCGCGTATAACGGGTTCCGTAGCACCAAAAAATATTTTAACGCTCACCTAATGGTCAATGTACACTCAACAGCAAAACTGCATTTTATTTTCAAACCATTTTAATCAAAACCAAAGTTACTGCTTTTTATTTTATTTTCTTCAACCACTTTACTTCTTAAGATACTTTCAAGGAAAATTGGAATTTTAGCTTCTTTAAACCATATCTTTTCAGAAGCACACAAATTGTATGGCTAAAGAAGCGCATACCTTATAGATATCACAGTTGGCGCAGTGGCTAAGCGATAGACTGCTGCGTTGCGTGTCGCGGGTGCGATCCCCGCACGCAACAAATATTTGTATAGCCTACAGAAATTTTTTTCGGGTCTGGCTGTTGGTGTATGTGATTTTAAATGTTTGTAAACGCACCCACAATACAAGAGAAATTCCTAGTGTGGGGAAACCTTTATTTTTAAAGATAAGTCAAGAAAAATAATGAGGATGCTCGGTAAGATGTTTTAATACTTGTTTTGAACCTCCCTTCCGTCAGATACCTACAGAGTCACCCCTAATTTTATTATTCTTATGTGCACATCACATTTGTGTAGCGGTTCTTAGAAAAAACCTGGTATTCGAATTTCAAATGTGTTGGACCAACATGCTGCAGTAAAATGGCATGCATGTAATATGTTAAATTGTCTGATTATATTCTAGTGTAAAAAACAGGGGATAAGATTATTTTTGTTTATTAAAAATGACACAAATACAAAGAAAATACAAAGCACGTCTTATCTAGTCGTACGCCAAAATTATTCTGTTGCACTCAAGTCAGAAAAGTGACCCTCAGCTCTCGCAACCTTTTACAACTCATCTGTACTCATAGTTTACAATTAATAATAATAATCTTTATTGGCATAAACAAATTACAAACATGTTAATGAATTCCCTAGCTTCTGCGCTAGTGTACACTGTATTACAGGAGCTAGTGCCTTCCCCTTATATCTATGTTACATGTTATTTATGTCTTCTAAAGATTAAAAGACATAAATAACATGTAACATAGATAATTATATAAACTCTCTCTCTCTCACTCGCTCTCTCTCTTGCTCTCTGTCTTTCTTAAACCATACTTGAATACGTTATTTTCTGCATCCTTACTTACAGAGTATACTTAATACTAAAATTCGCTCAGCTATCTGTCTATGCCCTTTTTCCGTTACTACATGCATGTGACATATGGACGGACAGGCAGAAAGACGCGCCATTTTGACCATTTGACAACGGAACCTTATAAAAGCATTAAAAACAATCCTTTCAACTAAATATTGAAAAATACGAATACCGTTGAAAACAATAGATTATTTCCGCGAAATGGGAATTCAAATTGTTTCAAATAATCTAAACATACTTTCGTATAGTCTTTTGGTAGTACATCGAAAAACGAATACTGTATTTCACATGTGCAGTTAGCCGAATTCTAGAAAAAAAAAACGTTTGCAAACTGATATTTTAATATTGAAAACAAAAATTGACGTAAAAATAAGGCAATCATGAAATACACGTAATTATTAGGTTCAAGGATGGTAGAAACATACATACGAAACTCACAAATATACTTCTATGTCTTGTAAACTTTCACATTTGTTTTTATAATATAAGATTTTTTGTATTATTCAGTTTTTTTTTCTTTCACGTACAAAGCTGTAATCTTATCCTTCATCCATCATGTTTATAATCCTCGAAGCTCCAGTTATGTTTAAGTTTGACTTAATAGGGGCCAAATTTCCTATTGCCATTAACGGAGCGCAAATCTAGACTTCATAGGTGTTACTGAGTAATTCCTGATGGAAAAACCCGATAACACTTTGTCCCACCTGTGAATCGAGCCCAGGATCACAAGCTCTACAGTCACGCTGGCCATCACTTAACCAACGAAGCAGTAACTAGAAGTACGCATCAATATAATTTCTTAACCTACAGCTGTGTAGAAAACACCGTCACCTGGAAACCAACATTTCACAGCATTTTCTTGTATGCACCATAATATTCAAAAGAATGTCTGAAAGTACGGGTGCAGTCTCAAATTACTAGCTAGGCACTTGTCTTACTGCCAGCAAGTCGCGATTTGGACGCGGTAGGTAGAAAGGTACTTATATAGTACATAACGGATAAAATAACAGATAAAATAAATACTACAGATACACACACACAAGTTCACACTATAAATTTTAATGCCAACCAAAACGAGTCACTCTCGGCTAATCTTAATGTTTTCTGTGGATTTCGTATTTGGCGTAATGTTTAATTTAATAATGTTATGTTTCTGTACTGTAAGCTGTGAAACTACCTTTTATATAATAAATAAATGAATTCGCTACATGTCAAACTCTGGTTCAGCTGAAACTGAAGTATTGCGTGACTGACAGCAGCAAAATCAAGTGAAGAAAGTTGACACGACACGACTTGCGACTTTGCGTTAAATCGGCCAAGCGCCCACGTGACGTTTAGCGCAAATGACGTTGTCGCTTGGCCGCCAAAAAAGTTCGCTTTTGATTTCTCGCTGATGGCAGGACAAGGCTTTAGTTCCTCTTAAGGCGAGATGTCGTCAAGGAGGATTTTTCCGACAGCAAAACCGCTAGCACTAGGCTATTATATTAAATACTAGCTGCGCCTCTCGGTAGGATTAGGAAATTTAGTCTATACAACGCAAAGATAGTCTTACAATCTTCTGCAGCTTCCGCAATAACTTCAGACGCTAATCAGTTAGTTTGCCCCTATGGTTGTGGAGCAGTACCGGCATTGAGCCAAGTATTTTTAACATTAAGTTAATCCCCCAACTAATAATATGCTTGCCTACATACATAACAATATTTAAATTTCGATTCATTTAGTTGTGGCATGCGAGGAGGTATTTTATTGTACCATGACAGAGAGCCCAGTTTTCAGTGGTCAACCCGTGAGTAAAACGTACGTGTTGACCGTAAGTCAAAACAGCAAACACAAATATTTTAAATTCTTAAAAAAAAAACTAAAATAAAACAACCCAATGATCTGACGTGACATTAAATTTGGATGCCACCGAGGAGCTCTTAAATAAACTTGAGCGTTTGCAAAATATCTGTATCCGTTTTGTTTTTAACCTTAGAAAATATGATCATGTTTCCAACTTTCACACACATTCAAGTGGCTCCCAATTCGACTTCGCCGGAACTCTCGAATATTGTGTTTGCTTTTTAACATCCTTCATAACCCTAAAACGCCTTTCTATCTGCGGGAACGTTTTTCCTATTCCCGACCTTCTGATGCTCCTTGTAGATCTCATCTTAGGAATCTCCTTAAACCCCCTCCCCACTCTACCGACTTCTACTCCTACTCCTTTACTGTTCACGCTGTACGGTTGTGGAATTCGCTTCCGCCTGACATTAGGGATTGCAAAACTGTTTCAGTTTTTAAGCGAAGAGTGAAAGAACATTATCTTTCTATTTCACCATAGTTGCATAGGTATTTATTATTATATTTTATATTATATTTATGTTATATATTTGTCTTTGTATTTGTATGTATATTAGTATATTCTTACATTGTATTTAGTCATTATTTGCTTATGTTTTTATGTATTCTTTTTTTTCCCTTTTTTTTCACGCACTATGTCTACATCTCTTTTTATTTACTTTCCTTTCGCGGGTATGCTGGAAGAGATTTCTGTAGAAATAAGCATTACCTTTGTACCTATTTTCTGTTCCTGTGTTTTATTTTTCTGTATTCAGTGTGTATGTACATAAATAGTTAAATAAATAAAATAAATAAATAAAACAAGTAGAATAAAAAATATAAATGTACATAAACACAGGCCACGGCGTGTTTATTTAGCTAGCTCGCCCCTCCCTCAGCGTAGCTTGCGCGCGCGCCGAGTAAGACTAATATGATTAAGGTAACACCTTCTCCTTTCATCCAAATCCGATAAGCCGTTTGAGCATGGAGGAGTAACACAGAGACATACAAATTTTCGACTTAAAATTATTAGTGTGATATAATCTAACTATGGGGCAAGTTATTAAACAAATTATATCATATACTATATAATAAATATGTATAATAAGACAATAGTTGTCAAACCTAAACCTATTTAATAAACGAGCAAATAAGCGGTTTCTCCATATCCTCTTTAACAGTTATTCACCCGTAGCCCTTCCTTCACGCTACGCTCAGTAGTGGAATTCTAATAGAAACTACGATGTTGGTAGTTTATAGGAAGATATTGTGGTCCGCACTTGGAAATATATAGTGGCTTTGTTGTCTATATGGGGCCTGGTCACCAAGAGAAAATAAATCATAAATGGATTGTAACTGACATAATTCCTCACATTCTATCAAATAAATATTCCATATACCTTCTATACCCGCCTATTACTGTCCTACTGATGGGCTAAGGTCTCTTCTCTAACAGCGAATTAGAAGACAAGATCAGATTAATGCTCGTTACTGTAATGCACAAGTATTGATTTTCTCTTGTCTTCTAATCTTGCGCAGGATAGGTTAGCATTTTCAGACTTATATTATTTAAGTATAGGTTATTTGACAGTTGCATGTATAGAGAGCAAACCCTATTTTTATGTTTTTGCCAATAGTCTCCTAGTAAAATAGGTAGACAGACAGAAGAACAAAGCGAATTTATATAGGTTCTATTTTAGCCATTTGGCTACATAACCCTAAACATGATGATGATGTTTAAATAAACAATCATTTTGACCTAAGCAAATTGGTTGATTCAACACACATGATTAACCCACTAAAAATTGAATGAAGAATAGCAAAAAATATGAATTATCTCTGTGGTTGCTGCCTTCCACCTGGGGAAAAACATGACAACACGGTTGGCGCAGTCGCAAGTTCGATCCTCGCACGGAACTAATACTTCTACCTACAGGTAGTTGTTTCGGGTCTGACTGTTTGTGTATGTGAGTTTAAATGTTTGTAAACGCCCCCACGATACAGGGGAAACTCCTAGTGTGGCGCGAAGTTAAAAAACATAATTGCGTGATTAGCGAAAGTGAGTTTGTTTGTTACGTCTTCACGCTTAAAATAGCTTAACCGATTTTGATGAATTTTGGTACAGAGATAGTTGAGACCCTGGAGATGGACATAGGCATTTATTTTCAAAGTGAGAAATGAGGGAGAAAGAGGGAAGAAAAGGGAAAACTTAGCTTTGCTATTACAATAAATAAGGCGCAAAGGCAAAAACTACAGGTAGCAGGTACCTGCAAATCAGGAAAAAGAAACTGTGTTACCCCGAATTTAACGCGAGGGAGGGCAAGCTAGTTATCTTTTAATGATATCCACAGATGGTGGTACTCGGAGGACTCAGAATGCAAGTGCATATGCGGCGACTTTCCACAGACAATGGTCTACCTTGTATTTTGCTCACACCAACACCTGTGCACTTGATGATCTTATAGCTGCATCAGTAAGCGGAGTTCGTGTAGCTGATTTTGGGGCAAAATATATTTGTTTTTGGTACTAGCCCACCACAGTATTCCAAAATTACAGTAACTCCTGAAAGCCAGGAACAACAGCCACCAGAAAAGCAACAACGGAGCGAATGAAAATTTAAAAGTCGAGCCCGCTACGAAATTAATCACAAAACGGACGGTACGGAGGAGACACATAATTTCCACTTCACAAGGCTCAACTTTTTTTGCCATGGACTCGTTGAGAAGATCTTATCCTAGCTGATTTCTTTTGAGCTCACTATTAACTCTATTATGTTTTTTTTTGTAACTTCCTTGCTCAGATCGGAATATACCATATATTATGTAGTTTAGTACAGTGCAAGCTAACTTCAGTCATAAAGCCTGACAATATCGGATCGTTTGAATCGAATCACAAACCTGCATTCTATACGAATATTCTATTCTATACACAAATTCATTCCACACAAATATTCCATTCAAATCGATACAAAAAATCGTAAAAATACATACACAGGCACTTTGTATCTATAGACGACTAAAACATTGCATATCAATTCTATCGATAGTCACCACATGTGTCATGGCCGCTCAATACGGAAATTAAATGTTTTGTACAGGACATTAAACATTATTTATGATTATAGTCTAGCAAACGATCTATTCAGTGTTGCATTGTATTCAAATTTTGGCTATTGAAAAGATAAATTGAAAACAATGGGCGAAAACTCCGGTTCTGTTTTACATTACTTTGTTTTAACAGTTTTATCTTGGGTGTTTAAAGTATCAATTATAAAAGAAGTTAAAATACATGTCAAAAGCTTGAAAGTTTTTCAACCAGTGTTCCGAATTGTCAAAGTAAGGAATGAGTATATTAGAGGAAGTTTGAAAGTTGCGCCTGTTACAGAAAAATTTAAAGGGAGTCGTTTGTCTTGGTATGGACATGTAATGAGGAGGGATGAAGGACATGTGACTAAAAGAGTGATGGATTTAAATGTTGATGGACTGAGAGCGATAGGAAGGCTAAAGAAAAGATGGATTGATTGTGTAAGGAATGATATGAAAGAGAAAGGAGTAAATGATGCATTGACGTCTGATAGGGAAAAATGGAAGAAGAAAACGTGTTGCGCCGACCCCAAATAGAATGGGACAAGGGCAGAAAAATTATGATGTTCCGGATTGTCAAAGACGAAATACTACCCAGTATTTCGTCTTTGACAATCCGGAACATCAAAGTCACATTGACAGTCACCACATCCCACAATAATTAATAATAATACTAGTACTACTATCCCATTACTTTCCCACTGCTGGACAAAGGTCTCCTTTCATAGAGAGAAGGCGCGAGCATTTTTATCACCAGGCTTGCTCGAGACGGTGACGATTTCAGATTTATACTAATTAATATAAATCTATATATAGGTTTCCTAACGATGTTTTCCTTCATCGATGTCTGTGATATTCAATATAAACTTTAAAAGTACATATAGATTGAGGAAATCAAATTAGTAGTTGCCTGGATTACATCCTCCATCATGTATGTATGAATGTTTGATAGTTATTCTTTCACGAAAAAAAACTGAACGGTTTTGAATGAAATTTTGCACTCATATAGTTTATCAAATCAAATCAAAATATTTTTATTTTACATAGGCCTACATGGGCACTTATAAAACGTCGAGAAAAGATGCACGGTTCGGGTTGGTCGTTTCCTATGGAGAAGAACCGGCAAGAAACTCCATGGTTACTCTTTTAAAATCATTTAGTTTTACAATGTTGTTGTTGTTACAGCGTTAGCACTTAAGTATGAGAGGACAGCGTAGGCCCGACAATAAGTCATTGCTTACTTTACAAAAAGTAAAATAAAATAATACGTTAACAAAAGTTAACAAGCGTCTAAGAATCTACAAGGCCAACCATGTCCACTCATTCACAACTAATAGGTAGAAAAGAATCTATACAAAAGTAAAAAAATAAATAAAAAAATATTGCAAAAACAAAATAATAACTAAAAGACGAGTCACACAGATGTTGCTATCATCATCATTATAACCTGGTTTAACACATAGGCTACTTTAGATTCCGTTCTATGTCCCCTTGGGATAAATTTCGACGCCTACGCGGACTAAGCCGCGGGAAACAACTAGGAGCTAAGTGTCAATTATTAGCATTATCTCCAACCATCTGGATTCCATTAGGCTGGAAGCAGAGTAGTTTAAAAATAGACTTGGCATATAGATGGAACAAAATCGATATCACAAACGAAAAGCGTTTTTCTAGGTTTATAGAGTTAAATTTATTTTATTTAACGTATCTGACGTGTAATTACAATCTAAAAAATCCTGATTGGACATTGATAAATTTTAACCGGTTTTAAAAATAAAACTGCAGGCGAGAAACCTGAATGTACACTATTGAAAATCGAATTTTAATGACTGTTATAAACTCTTTTCAGACATTTAAAGCTTCTTAAAAAAAAAAAACTGTTCGATGACAGTTGTTGTTGTAAATGTTTTTCGTGTTTGATGTCACAAAAATGACAGTTTTTCGTAAACTAAATTTAAAATTATAAATGTTGATTCGTACAATCAAGTTGTTAATTAGGATCTATCGGCTGCTATTTGGAATTAACAAACCTGAAGACAAATAATATACACAAATAAATCCACAAAACACCTTCCAAATATTTTTCTATACTTACTTGAAGTAAATAAGTTTCGTAATCTTTCACTCGAGAGAATTTTCTAGAAACGACTGGGGATGACCGCAGCTGCTCAACTACAGTTAATACGATTAGTTCTACGATCGCATTCAAAGTGTATTTTAAATTCAACACCAGCTCTTGGTATGCCTAAGACTTTTTTAGAATAAACAGATTGTCTTATGCTGTGATTTTGTTTTACCAGAGTAACGGTCATCTCTTAGGTGCCACGGTTTGTTTGTAATGAACTATTAATTAACTCTTAGCTCAATGTGGTCGTTTTTCTACATTGTTCTTAAAATATCCTACTTTAATATATTAATATATTTCTTACTAATATTATAAATGCGAATGTTTGTGAGGATGGATGGATGGATGTATGTATGGATGTTTGTTACTCTTTCACGTCAAAACGGCTGAACGGATCTTGATAAAATTTGGCACAGAGGTAGATTATGGTCTGAAAAAACACATAGGATACTTTTTTTCGATACCAGGCGGGCGAAGCCGCGGTCGCCAGCTAGTATATTTATAATATTATAAATGCGAATGTTTTTGAGGATGGGTGTATGGATGTTTGTTACTCTTTCACGTTAAAACGGCTGAATGCATCTTGTTGTTTTTTTTTTCGATCATCACGAGGGCGAAGCCGCGGGCTTCAGCTAGTATATGGATAATTTCAAAATATTCACAAATTGAATACACATACATGAATGATGTAACCATAATTTTGTAAAAATTATATGATTTAAAAGAGTGTCTGTGAAGTTTCTACCCCATTTTTTTCCATGGAGATCTACAGTACAAGTCATTATGTCTTGTGACTGGAATTGTAGAAGCATCTACTCTGTTTTTGTTACATTCAAAAGTGCCTGTTATAGTCCTTTTCAAATAAATGCTTTGAGTTTCAAAACATGGGAAAAGTCAAAAAGTGAAAACTATTGACGGGTATTTTCGCTTTTTGACATATTTACTAACGTGAGATCAATATTCAATACGTTTAAATTAAACTGAATTTACAACTTTTACTGGCAGTTTATGTCCAAGGTTATATAGTGGTTTTATAATAATGTGGTTTTACAACATTTATAAGGGCTATTTGTGTTTAAGTTGGGGATCAAATAGAATTCAAAATTCAAACTTTTCTAAAATTTATCGTCAGTATTGTCAATCTTCTGTCACCACTGATAAGCTCACCTCTTCAATGTAATTCTGTCATAGTTTTCATCTATTTTGTTTAGTTAAAGCCATTAATGAAGAGTTGAAGTTAGTTTTTTTTTCAACAAGTTTAATTATGTCAGCGAACCATCTTGCTATTCGTCTTTCTACGGTCCGTGACCAAGATTTAAAAAATCCTGATTTATAAATAACTGCAATATAAGTCATTGACTGTTCAAAGTGCTAAATAAGTTCGTTACATTTTATAAAAGTTTAATTAGGTACAAATGATAATGTGCCCCCTATAGATATGCTATCCCTTTTCAACTAAACTGAAAATGCGAGTTTTTAGGTCCAATGTAAATCATTGGGTTTTTTTTGCATAATATTATCATCCGCCCAGCCTTTTCAAACCAGATTCAGCCATTTCAGGAGACCTTTTGAATTACTGCCAAATTTAAAGTGTATTTTTTTAAAGAAATTAGTCAGAAACAAAGTCTTGTAAACAAAACAGCCCAAACCATATGTAACAAATCTCAAATTTTACCTGCAAAGGTTCCAAATTATACGTATTTTTAGTGCCAAAATGCTAATTAACACGACGAAAACGAGGGCCGGGCAAATGAGCACTCGCCGTCGCCAGGAATCACGAAGAGAGCGGTCCCATTAACTTTTATTATTCGTCGTTTTAAAGCGTGTCGTCGAAATTAGTTGGCCGTATTCGCCGAACATCTTCGTTCAGCCCGGCCACTCTCATTACAGGAATGGCACTCTAAATTAATTTATTTATTGTTGATGTCAAGATTATGAGTTATTTTCTTCCGTTTACTTGATTTAAAAGATGTTGCGGGAAATTAAATGTCGGAGTATTTGGTTGTTTGTTAAATGGGAGTTTGAAATTGGTTTAAAATTTCATTTTAGCTGTTTAATTGTCATACCAAGATTTGGCCTAAATTTAGGGAAAGATGTGGTGTTGGTTCATATAATAAACTCTGGGAATGATACAATTATTAGAATAATAAAATGTCCGTTTATTGAAAATACTATGTGTAACCATGACAGATAGCAGAGAGTAAGGAAGACAATCAGTGTTGCCACGAGTAGACAATTATATTTTAAAATAGTTCGGCAAAGGTGTTGTTTAGTTTTCAACATTAAAATATGAACCAACATCACATCTTCCCCTAAATTTAGGCCAAATCTCTCTCTCTATGGTTATGACTATAAACTAATGACTGAAAAAAAAATAAGGATGTTTAGGACAAGAAGATTAGTTAAATTAGTTTTCTAAATAAAGAGTTAATTAAAACCAGGCTTTAAAATAGTAACATCTAAATCCCATTCTCTTATAACCTGAATTGCAACTAGAAAAGGATATTTATAACCACACTTGATGGCACCTGTCTGTTCGAGTTCCTATACCGCACTTCAAACTATTTCAAGCGCCGTAAAAAGCATTCCTAAAGGCAGATCGCCAACTAGGGCAATATCGTTCTATCTTAGGATACCATTCATACATACATCCTTTCAAGTGTTCATTAATTTATTCCACTAATTGGATTCATTTGATCATTCACTGATATCATTTTGCCATCAATAACTATTCCGAGTTCTGTATTGTATAAGTTTTATGATTTAATTTAAGTCTGCAGAAGCGAGAACTCGCAAAGTTACTTTATTTAATTTGAACTCGACTTCCGTAGAACTTTCACACTTTCTTTGAAACTGTTGTCCTATTTATTGACTTCGAATATATTTGTACCACATCATGATCGTAGTGCTAATTTTATTAGCTGGGAATTAGAAAATTTCTTTCTTTGAGTTTATGTAGAATTCGTGGGCGTTTTAATCGATATTCATGATGATCCGTTTTCGAAGTATTGATTTATTATTTTATCTTAACAGCATACATTCTCTTCCTGTTCTCACACACTATTATCTACGTTTCTTTCTTCATATTTCCTCTCGCAGGCCTGCTGGTAGAAATTTCTTTAGAAATAAGTTGTGCCTTTGTACTCTTTGTTTTTTATGATGTTTTCCTGTGTTTTATCTTGTGTGTACATAAATGATTAAATAAATACATTTATAGACAGGTATTTGAGATGTTGCTTAATTTCAGAATGCAAAGTCTTTAAGGTAAGTAGACCCAGAGTGGCGGGTTGTTCGAAAGCGATACCGCTGCCCCTGAGCACAAAAGGCAGAGAAGGAAAGTGGATGGGTTTTAATCAGTACAAGTCTGACTCTCCCTTCTGCTCCGCCCGGGGCGGGAGAAGTCATTTGATGGTTTCCCATCCGAAAAAAAGTTGAATACACGACTTTATATATTGAAAGGAGAGAAGCAGATGATAAATGTTTCTACCGCCTGTAATCCTTACTAATATTATAAAAGCGAAAGTGAGTTTGTTTGTTTGTTACGTGTTCACGCCTAAATGGCTAAACCGATATTGATGAATTTTGGTACAGAGTTAGTTGAGACCCTAGAGACGTACATAGGCTATTTTTTTAACCCTCGGCATGCCTGGTAGGGTCTGTCAGACCCAGCACGGCAGAAAAACCGTTGTATTTTATTCAAATTTGAATTCTGAGCGCACCCGCAAGCTGTAGCTGGCCGTTACGAACTACTCAATGCTTTCCGCCCGCTACCTCAGTCCGGGACGCGTTCCCACAACGAAAAGACTTGTTTAAAGTGCTCTCTCTACCTTTAATTCATAATAATTGTTAACAAAAAGCTCAAAGCTTAATTTTATGTTTAAAACGAACAAATTTTCATTTAAAATTTAAAAAATAAAGATCGTTGATTTGTAAAACGATTTTTATGTCTAGTCCCAATATTAGTATGTAATTTCATAATAAAACAAATATTTTTATTTATTTACTGCAATATGTATATGAAATAGTGTTCCAAAACTGGGTCTGACAGACCCACCAGGCATACCGCGTCACTTCTCGCCACCAGCATACCGAGGGTTAATGTGAGAAATGCGGGAGAAAAAGAGAAGAAAAGGGAAAACTAAGTTTTGCTATTACAATAAATAAGGCGCAAGGGCAAAAACTACAGGTAGCAGGTACCTGCAAAACAGGAAAGGGGAACTGTGTTACCCCGAATTTAACGCGAGCGAAGCCACGGGCAAAGGCTAGTCTAATATATAAAATTTTCGTGTCACAATGTTCGTTCCCATACTCCTCCAAAACGGCTCGACCGATTCTTATGAAATTTTTCATGCATATTCAGTAAGTCTCAGAATCGGCTACTATCTATCTGTCAAACCCCTGAGTGAGAAGAAGAACTGAGCAGCGGGGCTAGTAAAAAAACAAAATAAATGTGTATTAATTAACCCGCCGTTGGTGACGTATTGGTCTGAGAGACCGGGTGATTAGAAAAAATGGTATAACTTTTTGACCCGTTATTGTTGGGGGTTGCGATTTCGAGTAGCTGCCTCATTTCACTTCCCCCACCGTTAGTCTTCTCCGCGACACCGCAGCGGCCGCACATTCCAGAGTTCTAGCCTCAACCCGGTCCCTGAGACCGGCGTCACCAATTACGTAAGTAAATTATTCAAAGTAGAATTTACATAATTTAAAAAAAAATGTAATTTTAGTAAAAGTAACTGCTATATTTACCTTTTTTTACATTATAGTATCTATATATATTGTCACAAGTGCAAGAAATATTTGTGCCTTGAGCACGTAGTGCCTTGTTGTAGTACTTGTTTGACGGTACAAGAAGAGTAATTTTATGGAGGGTTAATTTATTTTTTTTGTTAGAAGAGTATCTGTTTTTCTTTTTTTTCAATTAGTTTGCAATGTCATAAGACTGATTTAATGCTTATATGATTATTTTTGTTATTATTTTTCAATTTTATAAAACTGTATTAAAAATACATGTTGATTTCTAGTGTTGTAAGTATGACTGATTAATAAATAATAAACGAGTTGTGATTCATAAAATATTTATGTTTTATTGCTATATATATTAGGTCCTTACATATGAAATTGGCGTTTTTCGTACTGGCCACTTTAATCACGAATTTCTCCTCTTTGGTAAGGAATTCCAAATTCAAATTTGTACAGCTATTTACTCATGTATTTGTGCTTCGATGACCGTCATTCATTTGTTTTTTTTCTTCTGTTTTTTCTGTTTGCGTCACTCATTTTACAAAATGGAAAATTTAAAATATCGCATTATTTACGAGTACGAGTTCCGCCGTGGCACTAGTGCTGCGGAAACGACTCGAAGGGTGAATGATGTGTATGGCGGTCATGTTGCAAAAGAAAACACAGTTCGTTTTTGGTTCCAACGTTTTCGTTCTGGAAATTTCGACCTGCAGAACAAGCCCCGTGGACGGCCTGAGACCCAAGTTGATAATGGAGATTTGAAGGCTATTGTGGAAGCGGACCCATCGCAAACCACGTCCGAGTTAGCTGCAGGCTTCGATGTTAGTGATAAAACTGTTTTAATTCACTTGAAGCAAATTGGGAAGATTAAAAAGCTTGAAAGGTGGGTACCTCACGAATTGACTGAAGCAAACCGGCAAACGCGCGTCGACTGCTGCGTTACATTACTGAACCGGCACAACAATGAAGGTATTTTAAACCGAATCATTACCTGTGATGAAAAATGGATTCTTTACGATAATCGGAAGCGCTCAGCGCAATGGTTGGATCCTGGCCAGCCAGCCAAATCCTGCCCCAAGCGAAAATTAACCCCAAAAAAGTTACTTGTAAGCGTTTGGTGGACTAGTGCCGGTATTGTTCATTACAGTTTTCTCAAATCTGGCCAGACTATTACAGCTGATGTCTATTGTCAGCAATTACAAACCATGATGGAAAAGCTAGCGGCTAAACAACCAAGGCTGGTCAATCGCTCCACGCCACTGCTGCTTCACGACAACGCCAGACCACACACTGCGCAACAGACGGCTACCAAATTAGAAGAGCTTGAATTGGAATGTCTTAGACATCCTCCGTACTCCCCGGCCCTTGCTCCAACAGATTACCATTTTTTTCGCAATTTGGATAACTTTTTGCAAGGGAAAAAATTCAACTCCGATGGGGCAGTCCAAATCGCCTTCAAAGATTTTATTGATTCCCGTCCGACTGGTTTTTTTAGTAAAGGGATCAATGAACTACCTATAAGATGGCAAAAGTGCATTGAAAACAATGGTTCATACTTTGATTAATTAAATATATTATATTAAAAAATATTCGACTTTTTGTTCCTTCCATACAAAACGCCAATTTCATATGTAAGGACCTAATATATGTAAAATTAAAACGAAACTAACTAAACGTCATATATACTATTAATTATTGGGAAAGTCTTAGGTCGAAAAACCTGGACCGTGAGACCGGCGTCACCAACGATGTAAGTGAAATTGACGTCACCAACGGCGGGTTAAACAAATAAGTAGCTTTTTTAACCAAACTCCAATAACAGCATCAGTAATACTCATTTCATTGTTCACTCAAACAAATAGTTTCATAATTCATTCATTCAATATTTTTAAGGTTTTAGTAAACATCTGCGGTTTTAGTACGTAAACTTGTGCTTCATTAACATCAATTTTAATGTATTTATGCTACATTAACAAGTGTTTGACAATTTCAACCTATTTATGACACATTAACAAGTGTTTGACAATTTCAACCTATTTATGCCACATTAACAACCACCAACAATTATTGTGTATTTTTAACCGTGAAAAAATACCACTATCAAGTTTTATTGACACACACATACTATGTATATATACAATATTTACTTACTAAAAAATTTGTTATTAAAAAAAAATTTGTTGATAAAAAGGGCGTCAAAAATTCAACGGGAAAAGTGCTCAGAAGGCTCGTAGCATTGCCATTTATCTATTAAATAATTGAACGGCCTTTCTCGTTTATTATGAGGTCCTTGCTTGGATTTTCAGGGCTAACTTAGTGATTTTATGTTTTTCAGAAATATCTCAGAAGAACCTCAAAGTTTGAATTTATTCTCAGTTGATAGCAAATTTATCGCTTTCTATTACCTGAGCTTGGTGGGTGTCTGATGATAGTCACACATTGTCCAGCTATGTTTTGTCAATTATTTTCAAATAAATATAAAAAATTCAAATTATTTGAACATAAAGAAGAATTACATACAAGGTTCTAGTCATAATTCTCTCACAACCCTTGTTTCTCCATTTTTTTATCATTTACTATCCAGAAATTCAGCAATTATAATCAAAAATGATAATGTCAAAGTATGACATTACTTCATCGTTCTTCAGCTCATATCTTAGTCTTTTTGGGGTAGGCACAACATGCAATCACACAAAAAAAAAACAGTACTTGATTGACATTGTAATTTTTTTTGAATATTGACATCTAGCCGACATTTTGTTTAATCTAATGTAATCATTGTTATTGTGTTAATTACTTTATATGATTTAATTCAATGTAAAAAAAAATTGTATGCCTAACGGCAGAACACAGTGTATGACTTCCTTATTTTACCATCTATTTTTTACTTGTGTCAAAATAAATGAATTTGAATTGAATTGAATTTGACATACGAGTGAGCTACCAAAATGCTTGAAATACTGTCAAAAGTCGTTGTAGAGAAACGTTTTAGTGTCGATCGTTACTTGTCTAAGCTATATATCAGAAATTTTTATGTAATTTTTAAGGGTGTGGTTATATTCTGTCAGTTACTGAACAATTTTTTCAATGGAACATAAAATTGTAGGGGTCAGCTGAATATTTTTCGCAACAACGTTTATGGTTTACATTGAAAAAGGTTTTCAGTTTGATAGTCTTTACCACCTCCTTAAGTATAAACACAACTTTATATGCGTCCGTACATCAAACAAAACTAAGGCTACAAGTCGCCAGAGAGGCCTAACACTGCCTGTCAGGGTTGAAGGTTGTTCGAAAGAGATACCACGGCCACGGAACATAAATTGCAAATGAAGAATCGTGGGTGGGATTTAGTCAGTAAAAGTCTGCACACTCCCGCTCCCCCCAGAACGGGGGAAGTAGTTTAATCATTTCCCATCCCCAAAAGAAAAGCTAAAGTCGCATTATCTTTACACACATAGTAAACACATGACGTAGGCGTGCTTCCTTCATCATCGAAACATCTAACTCGACTGCGTGTGGTAGCGTGCTGCATGCTATTAGGTGAACGATAGAACGATTGTCAGGCGAATGAATGACTGAAGCAATCAAATCAACAACTAAATCACGGGAACAGACACGATGCGAATACATTCGTCACGGCTGTAATACTCTGAGGATTCGGTGAGGATTAGTGTTGGTGATGATACGACTGGATATTTCATGTTTCAAGTTTATGATCAACTAGCTGTTGCCCGTGGCTTCAACCTCGTGGACGTCGAAATTTATCCCAAGGATAAAAAGTAGCCTTTATGTTAATCCAGGTTATAAACTAATTGTAACAAATTGAATCGAAATTCGTTCAGTAGTTTTTGCTAAAAAGAATAATATAGGTAAATCCATACATCCATAAATGCTCACAAGCGTTCACATTTATATTATTAGTAGGATAGGATTTCAAATGTAAGATTTATGAAGGGAATAGATTTTTCTGATCTGCATTCCAACCTAGACGCATCTCAAAAACACATCACGTTTATATTTTATTCTATTTACTATAGAAATCTAGTGAACACTGTAGAGATTGAATGCTCCCATTCGTCTGGGAACAAATTTTTGCTTGGTTGCTTTACGTTTACTTTGTGAAAATAATCCCTCGAAAATGTATTTACATATTGATGAGTAGATGTGGTCCTATCCGTCGGGTCGGATCAATCATCCATCAGCATATTTAATCAAATAACTCCGTAAAGTTTGAATTGTAAATATTGGAAAAGAACAAATTTTGCTACTCCATGGTTATTTAGTTGAGTTTTTTTTTTATCAAAGAGGCTATAGAACTATTCGCTATCTTTTTGTTAAACAAATGAAATAGATATACTCTTTGGTGCATTTGTTTGATTAAAGTAAATGCCCTCTTTTGTCCGAAGCATAGTCCAATGTGCTATGCAAAATAAATACCCTTTTTTCATTTGTTCAAAGCGTACAACAATATATTTAGCAAAGGTAAGTAAGAAAACCTATTCAGTTTGAAAAATGCTTTTTTGAAAATAAACTCCTCAGTTAAGCTTGACTAGTTTATTTCCAAGCTAATACAAGTTTAGTGTATAATCGTCCAGCGAAAAGTTTCATAAGTTAAAATTCAGTCGAAGTCAAGTGGCTCTTCTCTTTAACAAGATCTCGAGATGGCTTTCCCATTTCATCCACAAAGGGCTTCTCTTGGAATATAACAAGGTAACACTGCTTTTGTAAAATATTCAATTGTTGTGTGATTCAGTTATGTATGTAAAATATTATTCAATATCTATTTTAAGCTTCGTATTCATAGTAAAAAACCGTATGAATCATTGTTTCTGTGACATGGTTTTATGAGATTTGGAAACATTGAAATATATAAAATCAATTTTTTACAAAAACATACAAAAGTTTCCCGTAATACAGTTTTTTGCAAAGGCTTTCATAAAAATAAATTAGATATTTTTCTAATGCAATGCTAGTAGTCAATGTCATAAAAAAACAGTGTTGGCAACTTATGTTTATCAAATCGAAAGTTAAGACATTTTATTTAGGAGGGCATATCCCAGTGGGAATTGATTTCAAAACGTTTCATAATTCTAGATCGACCGACAACAGGATGAAATAAGTTTTTTGATTGCGTATTTTTAACAAATACAATTGAACTAACTTCTAAGCAAGCGAGAAAATACAAAATACAGAAGTGAGCCGGTATGGTACGGTACCAAGTCTGGCATATGCAAATTTTCTTGACAAGCAATACCTCCTTGAACTGGATACATTTTTGACTTTCCTATCATCAGTTTTGCTTATAAAATGTGACTTTATGGGGCTTTAGGATAAGTGTCAATTTACTAGATTTAACGAGCCATGTCTTATTTTTTGTTAATTCATTAACGATGGTACCATATGGACTGGTTGGACTAATTACACGGTCTAATAGGTTTGTCTGTCCATCTGTAACTGCGGCTCCGTGGGACGCTCTAGTTAATTAGTGTCCTAACCGAAGCCAATGTGATTTATTTAACGTTTAAACAGTTTTAAATTTAGAATTAAGACTTTTAAGTGGATTAGAAGAACTTCATTGAACATATTTAAACAGACAAGAGTGCTTTTATTGACAACTAGCTTTTGCCCGCGGCTTCGCTCGCGTTAAATTCGGGGTAGCACAGTTCCTCTTGCGCCTTATTGATTTGTAATAGCAATTCTAAGTGTTCCCTTTTCTTCCCTCTTTCTCCCTCACATCCCAGTTATTTTTTAAACATTAGCCTATGTCCGTCTCCTGGTTCCCAACTATCTCTGTACCAAAATTCATCAAAATCGGTTTAGCCATTAAAGCGTGAAGAGGTAACAAACAAATAAACAAACTCACTTTCGCTTTTATAATATTAGTAAGGATAAGGACAAAGTAAATAGAGGGGAAGTAGGTTATCTCCGGCCCAATTCGCGATATAATTGCCTACTGTCATAGGGTTGTCACTTTTAGCTAAATTTTAATTCAGTACCTATAAATTAGCAAGGGTCGAGAAGTTGTATTTTTTACTTTTATTTTAAAGTGACTAAAATATTATAATTAAACAAAAAACACCGTAAAACAACATTCAAAACTGTCTGTCTACTCTCTGCCTGTCTCTTAAACTATAATCAAATCTGTTGTTATGATTCGAACATTGCTTTATATGTATATATATAATTTAAAATTAGTCAATAACTCATTTTTAATTACGATTTCATAACTGTGGGTAGTTAGGTACTTAGTTAATATACCTACAATACTGAGAAATCGGCACAACTAAACGTAAACAAAGCAATAGCGGTAAATCAGTTGACAGATCAAAAGTACAAACATTCTAGTGGGAAAGTAGACCTACCTACCTACCTACTTCGCGATAACTCGCGGTACTTCTTAGCGATAAGACCGCCATTGTAACCATAGATTTAACATCTTTTTGTAAAACAGTTTTGTTTCGTAGATTTTGGTGTGCAATAAAGTATATTCTATTCTATTCTATTCTACTTCCTCTGTGTGATAGAAAACTAATATGCTAATACAACAAAAAGAAGTCAGTAGGTAGGTAGGTATCTCATTATGAAGTAAAAAATTGAATTATGCTAGAATAAGTGAGTAGCTTACCTTTCCTGTTCAATAGGTAATTTGAACTGAGACAATTCTGGAAATTTGATGAATTATTAAGACACCCAAACACACAGCAATACTTTCTCCCGCGGTTATCAGACATTTTTTATTCGTTTAGCGGTGCCGAAAAGCCGTGACGCGCGAACCTCGTGCAGTGTTAGCCCCGACTGGCGCAGCGCGAAAGGAGCCGAGATTTTGTTTAGTGTGCGTGCGGCGACGCATAGATACTACGGCGCACACAAACAAGCCGCGCGCTACGCGTTTGTATGAAGTTATCGTACTTCCCCTCTTTATACTATGATAAGGATTTAAAAATCATACTGTACATTTAAAAACATGTGCACAAATGTATACTTAGCAACTTTTAAGTCATTTTCTCCAATGGATTTTTTTTGCGGTTGTTAAATCATCAAATAACTTCCCCCGCTCCGCCTTGTATTGACTAAAACCCACCCAGTTTCCTTCTATTGCCCTTTATGTTCCGGGGTCACGGTATCTCTTCCGAACAACCCGAAACCCCGGCAGGCAGAGGCCCTAATAGGCCCCTTTGCTTTGCTGACATCTCTCTGAGACGCGCGGGGGACACTTACGCGCAATCGACACGGCTTGTCGTCAATAGACGGACGGACGGTGAGCTACCCATTGCTCGCCGTCGACAGACCCGCATCTACGGTGGCCGGGAGTCGTCTCGCGACGCCCGACTCCCAGGGCGTTTCCCACGGCGGCTGGGTGGTTCTCCGACGGTCTTGATTGTAATTTCACGTTGTGACGTAGGTATGTATTTAGTATTTTCGAACCCATGTTGTTTTATGAAATA
This sequence comes from Ochropleura plecta, assembly GCA_905475445.1. Taxonomy (NCBI): domain Eukaryota; kingdom Metazoa; phylum Arthropoda; class Insecta; order Lepidoptera; family Noctuidae; genus Ochropleura; species Ochropleura plecta. The sequence continues at coordinate 8,333,193 of FR997731.1, read as the reverse complement.
GGTCCTAACTCAAATTTACAATGTTACTACGCGAGAAAATCGGATTTCAATTTGCATAAATGTGACAGCTTGATCAGATTATTCATATTGTTTGAAATTCCTGTACTAGTTCACAAAATAATAATTAATAATTGCTGGAAAAGAATAATCTGTACTGCAATTTTCGGAAGTCTACTACTTACTATTAAAAAAAAAAAACCTTGCAAAACTATTTTATAGGCGTGAAAGCTTATTTTGCCTTCAGAGCTAAGTTTAATACAAAATCGCATTATTTACGTCTTCGACAGCGAAGTAATAAGGGTAGATTTGTCACCTGTACTTCAATGTTCCTTGCACCTGGGTCCTAGAGTGGGGTCTATTGGGAAGAAATAATGTTTTATTAACTCTTACAATCGATACTAATACCTATTATAAATGTAAAAGTAACTGTATATTAAAAACTTTTTTTTTCGTGGTAAAACTAATTTCGATATTATATTTTTATTCATTTATTTGCGTACCATAATGTGTGTAGTAGGTGTCACAAAAGGCTTAAAGCTTAATAACAATTATGGACTGCTAGGGCACAGCTGAAAAAAAATCTTTAAGTCAAAAATATAATAACAAAATTAAAAAAATTAAAAACACCCCCGACCCATAAAAGTACGCAATTATTATGACAAAAGGTTAAAAATGCTAAACCCTATAAAAACAAAAAAAATAACTTTTGACACTACGTAAGTACCAACTAAAGCATGTCAGACTATCTACTCGGGACTTTGTGCCACCTTTATGTCGGAGGCGTAACCGTTAATTTTAAACAGCAAATGGTTATCTTGGCCTGCTGTTGACCGTACGTATGAAATTTTTGATTAAATTTTGTCGTGTCGGGGGACCGCTCTAATTTATTAGCCTAACGTTAGAAGCACACATTAAGAAGTCCTCAATTATTTCACTGTTCGTTTGGTTCGCACTGAGTTTATTATTATTCCTTCGGAGAGCACTGACACACGTCTTTGCTAGTAGAACACCGGAAGCGCTGCCGGAAGCGCTGCTACCTGATTCTTTCATTTAATTTCTTTTATTTTTCTTGCCATTTAAGGGTAATTTTGTGTTTTATTTTTAAATTTTGGTCTTTCTAGATTTTCAGCAAAGATATAAATCGGTTTATCCGTTTCATTCGCCACATCCCATTTCCAGCTTCAGGTCCTCGTCAATTAGAAACATAAAGAGAACTAGTTAAGACAAATCCAACGAGCCCAAACTCGATGGGTTTACAAAAAGGCAGTCCAGGGTAACGTTTCCTACCTTCGAGCCCTATCACCAGACCAGCTCAGAGATTCCAGATTTGCAGCACCAGGTCCTCGTCAATTAGAAACATAAAGAGAACTAGTTAAGACAAATTCAACGAGCCCAAACTCGATGGGTTTACTAAAAGGCAGTCCAGGGTTACGTCTCCTATCTTCGAGCCCTAACAGCAGACCAGCTCAGTGGTTCCAGAAGATATTATTGTTTCAAATGTCAGATCCTACATATGCTCACGAGTAAACTGAGCGTGGAACATTCCTATCACACCTAACAAACGACCTGATGACCTTGAAGACCTGAACCGATTTCCACCAAACATAGCTAAGAACACTCTCGACTGATATACCTTTCAAACAAAAAAAACCGCATTAAAATCGGATCATCCGTTTGGGAGCTACGATGCCACAGACAGACACATACACATTTACACACACACATACACAGACACGTCAAACTTATAACACCCCGTCGTTTTAGCGTCGGGGGTTAAAAACAATAACATTTCGAAAATATGTTTTTTAATTTGTTTATTATTACTATAGATATTATAATTTATGTATTACAGTATTCATAGTTACTTCATGGGATGGATTTTCCTAAACCTACTTAAACAATTTTTCATTAATAAGATTAATTTATTGAAAACATAAAATATTTATTCGATAATATGTTTTTATAGTTTATTGCATTCGGATGAACCATAACCATGTTCTATGTCATACTCGTGAAGACGTTTTGTCCTGGTAGGTTGATCCGGTTTGTCCCGATTATATCCTAAGGAAATAAAACCTTTTTCACCTTCACGCGGGTGTAGCCGTGAGCAAAAGATTATAAAAAAATAAGAAAAAATATTATCTTTATATATTTTTTGTATCTTTATTTATTTAATACGAATAATAGCGGAATTCGTATGGTGTAACTTTTTTATTATTTGCGGGTAAATTATTTAATAATTAAACTAACTACTATTATTATCAAACTACAAATAGACACAAAGTAATAATAGTTACATTACTTACTTATACACTACTGTTGTTATAGTTACATTACTTACTTATACACTACTGTTGTTATAGTTACATTACTTACTTATACTTACTGATAAACTACAATATAATTTAAATTTTTAGTAATTAATTTATTTAAAAAAACCTATATCTTCCATTCTGATTTTTAACTTGATCTCTTTCAGTCTAAACGTTATTATTAGTAGTATTTTTCGGCATTTTCGTAACCAACACTCCGGTCCTCGACTTATTAATAAACACACCATAATGTACTAAAAATTCTTAATATCAAGACAAAAAAATCAATCTAAATGAATGAAATATTACTTCGAATCATGGTTTAAATATCAAAACAAGAGAAGGGAAACAAATGAACGTATCTAAATAAATTATTTATTAAACTCAGAGAGAATAGAAACACCGTAATAGCCTCTTGACAATACATAAGTGTCCATTTAATTTATTGGTTGCCATGAATAAATCATTTTTACCGTTTTTAATATATAAGTATTAAGTCAGATAGCAGTCGTTCCAGAAATAAACATATCTGATTTACGTTTTCTGCTCAAAACATTGAGGGACAAAATAAAACTGTTTTTTCACTATTTAATACTGTGAGAAATCTAGGAAAATTTTAATGAACCAATAGTACAAGACTAGACTTGTCAGCCTCACCAGTTTGCAATAAAAATAATCTCAAAAATAAATAAATAATATTTAGTATTCCAAGCTCATATTCCAGACTTTGCTCTTATAAAAATAATTGCGCTAAAATAAAATTTTGTTTTAATTTTTTAATTATCTGTTACCAGAACGAAGTAAAATTTTATTTTAACTTTATGACACCGCAACTTAAATTAAAATCATACAAATTGGCGCACTTATGCGTTTTAAAGAAAATGGAATACGAATGGAAATAAATGTGTATATATATTTCACCGTTGTCTTAGAAAAACTTTTTAGAAAGTTTACCTAGGACATGCATGTAACCCACAGCCTGGGTTCAAATCTGGGCAACTACCAATGTGACAATCGGAGTATAATCATTTTATTGTAGGTTTCTTTAAACCAAATAAATCAAGACCTAAGACATATGTTTGTGTCTTCTATCTTGATTTCTTTATTATTGTTTATAAATTTCATAAATCACTAGAAAATTACAGAGCATTTACACAAATAAGTCCACGACAATGCAACAGACGCTTTTCTTTATAATTCAAATTAATGCTATACACAGGTCCATGATGTACCAACTCATTTTATGCTTTAACTCGCAAACTGTGCAGTTTCTAGTTTCTAAGGGAGAACTTTATTCTTCAACTGGATTTAGCACATTTATATGTTGAACGCACCTGAGACTTTTATTCTGTACACAAAGAGTTTGTTCACATTATTATGATTGTTTGTTTTCTTCTTGTGACATCCCAAAAGCAATTTGAGGCAAGCTGCCCTGAGGGTTTCCATGGCTGTGTATTGTTTATGGTTTATTTCTTACTTTACTTTGTATCAGGAAGAATTTGGTCTGTTCTATTTGTGGTCAAAAATCTAAAAGCATGGCCAAATAAGGGGTCTTTACCAAGCAGGGTGATTCCAGCTGAAATATCAATGAGTTCTATTTGAAGAATATTTGAAATAGCTGGCGTCCGCGGCTAGGCCCGCGTCATATCGGAGAAAAAACATTGAGGTTCATCATTCACGTTTCATTTACTCACGTACTGGAAGCCTACCCCAACATTGTTGGCAAAGACTCGACAAATGAGCTCGTATTGCGATTTCATCAATTAGATGACTCACTAGGTTAACCTAACACTAACCTCTTAAGAAGTCTTGTTTTTTTTTTCATTGATAACCCAGTTATTGCTCAAAGCAATTACATGAAATTCAATAGATGAGCACGGAGAAAAGTCATCACCGTCGGAGCAATTTCGCAACACACGAAGTAATGGTTAGGTATCGTTGTCTATAAGTACCATTACCCTTTCGTACACCTCCACAACCCGCCACGCTAGGCAGAGTCACGCGATGTTCACATTACAACGCTGAAAGATTTCGTTTCCACTTACAAAATCACTTTGTATCTTATGTTCTTTGACTTTTCTTTGGAATCTCGATTTTTATTCGCTGGATAAGGATTTTTACTCTACTTTGCAGTTTCAAGATGCTTTTAAATTTTAAATGGATCGAGAGTTCGTTGGAACATTTTCACTTGGCCTATTTTTTTTTAATTAATGTTGAGGAATGGGATTTTTTTTTCTTTTGTTTATTATGTATTTGTGTAAGTAAAACTTGTCATTGGGTAAATATCTTTTAGATAGATTGATAAATCATTTATTTGATGCAACAAAAGACACAATACAGAAATTAACACAACAAATATCAAACTAAAAAAAAATAGGTAGAAGTCAGATTGACCCATAGACATTTAGACACATCACATACATTTAGGTTGCACCAAATAGAAGTCCAGTTCATCATTATGCCAAAAAGGAAAGATTTGCTGGGTAATATGGTTTTGTTTGGTAAGACTGGTTGTCAGAATTTTATCTCTGTCAGTGGGGAATAGAGAGTCAAGTCAAAATCTTCTTCCCAGATGTCTTTAAGTTACCGAGAGTTGCATATTGAGTACAGTTCACCCCACGTATTGTTTGAATACCGTTGAATTTACGGCTTGTAGTCAAAGAATAATCACGTTACATACAATAGTTCCTGCACCACAAAGTTTAGTACTGGATCGTAACCAGATGACACGAATTGTAAAGCAGTTTTGCGCAGAATTGTTTGACCCACTAGTATTGGAAATACAAATCTCGGAAATATCTATAAGATTTATTTTCTTTATGTATAGCAAAATGTGCAGTGGGTGGCAATGTACCTCTTCCTATCTACAACCTCTATGTACTTTTTACTACTTTACCTTACCTGTAAACTTACCTACTCTCCCTACATACCCTGCCTTCATATCCAACTACCCTTATTTTTTTCTTTTTGGATAGGAAATCATCAAATAACTTCGAGAGAGAGAGATAGAGAGAGAGAGATAGTGAGCTACCCATGCTCACCGTCCACAGGCCCGCATCTACGGTGGCCGGGAGTCGTCTCGCGGCGCCCGACGTCCGGGGCGTCTCCCGCGGCGGCTGGGTTGGTTTGAGGTTCTCTCCCTCAAACGCCCGGCCACCTCCTTCGCTAGCATGACTGCTTCGCAGAAGGAGGTGACCGCTTCCCATTCCCTCTCGCTCCGGACCATGGACTGAACCAGGGCCGGACGCGAGAGATCACCGCTGCCGATCGCCTCTACGAGGGCTCGGCGGTGCTCCGCCCATGCTGGACAGACCGCCAATGTGTGCTCCACCGTGTCCTCAGGGCCATCGTCAAAATGGTGACACCCGGGCGTTTCCTCCCGTCCGATTATGTGCAGGAACCACCCGAAATTTCCGTGTCCGGTGAGGACCTGCCTCAGGCGGTAGGTGAGGACCCGCTATCCCCTTCGAATTAGGTTACTTTAAGCCTTGCAGACAGAAATAAGATCCTTGCGGGCTGTGTCCTTACGCCTTAGTTTGAAGTAAATGACTTCCTTTAATGGGATAGCAAAGTGTATTTTAATTGGTTTAAATTTTACATTGAAATGGGGTTTCCATTAGGTGATCATTATGTTTTAAAATTATTTCTTTATGTTAGTCTAGTAACATAATTGCAAATGTTGGTAAACAGAATTAAAAAAAAATTGGTTGTTTGTAAAGTAGGTTTACGATCGAGATGTTTACGTGATAACGTCTTATTGGTGATATAAGTTATCACCAATAAGACGATCGATCGATCGATCGATCGCGCTCGTGAGGTTTTGGTGTGACACAAGTTTCTGAACATGTCACCCGACTAAAACGATTTTAAAGACGTTATCACGTCAAAAATGGCGGCGTTAGTTCCAATTTTGACGAAGCGGCAAAAGGTACTTGTGGAAGTGGTGTGTATGGTATTTTTTGTCGAATTAAAGATTTTCACAGATAATGCGCTTAACACTAGTTAATATTACAAATATTTTCCACACAGCAAAAGTAAATATTGTTCTGATAAAAAAACATAAAATTATTGTTTCCAATATCGCATTGCAGTTCTAGTAATCCAATAGATTCTAAGTACATAAGCTTGGTCGGCGTTCGGTTGTACGAATGAGAACAGTTTTCAGAAATACATTGTATAGGAAATGATATCTGAAATCTATATTGAAATTGACAATTTAGTTAATTTTCACTTCCATTGGACCTATAATGAATTCGCAAAATAATTTAATTTTGATTGATTGTATTATCTAAAAGTTGATAATATAAGGAAAGTTTTGAGTATTTCCTATTTTGGAATCGTTTTAATAACCTTGACGTTAAGTTCAAGTGTTCGTGCTAGGTAATATCCACAAAACTGATGTCTCTATACTCGTGTAATACAAATACAGTAATGAACAGTAAAGGATTTCCAAAATAAGTCGAGTGATTTCACAATCAGTGCACTTATATTTGATTGATAAACTGCTTACTTTTTGGGATTATTTGCCTTTCACATAGGGGTATTTCAAAATGGGTTAGTACTGTAAGGCAGGTGGCTTTTTACAACATTCAGTTAAAGAGTAACCATGGAGTTTCTTGCCGCTTCTTCTCCATAAGAAACGACCAACCCGAACCGTGCAATCGTGCAGGGGCCTTAGTCTGCTATTACAATGGTGTCAGAATGGTCGATCACTGATCGCTTAATGGTTGATTTTGACAAGTTTAGTATGTAGCAGATGTCAAAATCAACCATTATGCGATCAGTGATCGACCATTCTGACACTATTGTAATAGCAGACTAAGGCCCCTGTTTATGTGAAGTAAAAATATTTCGATTTTGGAGTTTGTGATAGGATTTTGAATTTAGAACATGTTTGAAAAAAGAGTAGTGTTTTAAATTTTTCATATTGATGGATAGTCATTTTTTTTTCTTCATTTAAAAAAATATGTCGTGATTGATGTCACTATGGTAATATAGATACTCTTAGAAAACTCTTTATAACCTTATCCTTACATTGTGACCGAAAACTACATTCTTGGTATGACTTACCCAAGAGACAGCTGTATCTTTTGAGGTCTCAACACAAAACAGACATCATAAATCGTTCACTGATCTGCCCGCGGTGCTGCGGCTCAATCGGATTTATACTCGACTATACAGACAACTGGTTGTTTATCCCGGTTTGTTGTCCTTTCTAGTAATTGCGATAGAAATGCTGCATTTAATGCGCGAATAGTGGCAGTCCCTTTAAGAGCTCTTTTTTATGCCATTTTGCTGTGCTCTACAGGGTACATAATGCTTTTTATTGCTTATCCATCATGTGTACTTAGGTGGTATCTTTATAATTTCTGAATTATAGAGATACTGACTTTCAGTATTTTGGTTTGGCAGAGAATTCAGCTAAGCGAACTCGGGAAGCGAGCACTAAGGCAACGCAAGATTGTGAATTATCTGCCGGGGTTGCGGGTTGTTCGAAAGAGATACCGCGGCCCCGGAACGTAAAGGGCAATAGAACGAACATGGGTGGGTTTTAGTCAGTACAAGTCTGACACTCCACCCCGCTCCGCTCAGAGCGGGGGAAGTTATTTGAAAGATTGTGACGTTATCCGTGGTAAGACCCATACGCAAGTTAGACTAGCCCCCGTCGAAATTTAAATCTCGGTCCGAGCGTTCACGAATAAAGGGGCTGAGCTGTCCATAAACTCGAGGGAGGCTGCTAGGGCTTTTGGCCAATGTAAGGCTCGCCTAAAGTATCAAACATGGCCTATTGATGTAGGCGTCCCAATCCTGTGATTTCACAACTGTTTGTAGTATGAAACAAAATCCAGAAAACAAAAAAAAAACATTTTTATATTAGGTATGTTGCTAAGGGGCATTTTTCAACTCAGTTACTAAGCAGTGCAAGCAACATTTTCCCGAAAAGGACCCCTTTTCGGGAAAATGTTGTTTCGATCATTGTTTTATCAGTGTTGCCTCTAATCACTCCAACTACTCTGTGTTATTAATTGCCAGAACTGAGTCAGTTTCCCGTGTGACCTTTTTTTCCGAGATAGTTTTAATGAATTTAAGAATAACACGGGAAGCGAAATAGCTGAGATTCCCTGAATTTTAAAGTTTTTGACGTTTCATTGGCGGTAGGATATTTAAATATTACTTAAAGAAAGAAACAAAGAAATATTGTATGATTTATCACAGCCTTTTCATTTGAAGTGCGTTTGTGGATTTAAAAAAATACCGTCTTCTGCGTATGAGTCTATGTATTTTTTTTTAAAAACATGCTTGCAGTATTCTGGTTTTAGTGGCCCGAAAGTCTTACCAAAACATGTCGAATTATCGAGTACTAACTTTGTTGTGGACACTTAGATTGTTACTTAGATAATTTCATTATCAGTGTATACCAACTAACAAGGAAAGTTAAATAAAAGCATAAACAAAGGGTTTGAGTTGACATAAGCTATCGAAAAGTTAACATGTTGAGCATGACTACAGCATGCTCTATTTTCAACCACCCCGCTCTTACACGTGCGTCCTTCCATAGCTCTATGCGTGTTCTTAGCATTCGGCACAAGTCTTAACGTCATTACGTTGCGAGTCCGGCGGCACCTCGTAACAAGCTCTGGAATGCCTCACATTTAACCAGAGTAGGCAGAGAAGCTTTAAATTCATAGATGCCCTGTACCTCATCAACAAATGTTTAATAGCATTGTCTCGCTCCCTCAGCTCGTGGCTAAATAAATAGTAGCCGCTCGGGTCAATCTTTAGGTTAAGCCGCGCTTGCCTAGGTTGGTCTGTGGATGGGTGACCGACCACCCGTTACATACCGAGTTTCCTCCGTGCCTCGGAAAGCACGTTAAGCCGTTGGTCCCGGCTGTCATTTGTAGATCTTTGACGGTCGTTACAGGTAGTCAGTGTTCCGAAAGTCTGACAACCAGTCTTACCAAGGGGTATCGTATTACCCAGTAGGTATTAACTGGGTTGTGGAGGTCAGATAGGCAGTCGCTCCATATAAAATACTGATATTCAGCTGCATCCGGTTAGACTGGAAGCCGACCCCATCATAGTTGGGAAAAGGCTAGGCAGATGATGTCTCGCTCCCTCATACTGCATATCGTAGTTTTCATTTCGTGCGGGAAGTTTGAGTTAACTCTTATCAGTGTAGACAGTTTTTCTAGCTTCCAAAGTAAGGTAGTCTATGTTTTAAATCCATGACTCGGGTACAGTATTCGGAACTTATGACGTCTGTCCAAGAGTACTACGTCAGCTTGACGTCTCCATGCTAGATACAATTTCACGCTTTGTCAGCTTGCAAAATTCATTGCGAAATTCCAGTTTCATCTAGAATACGGATGATGGTTGCAGCTCGTGTTTAACGTTTATGTTACATGTCTCCTGTTACAGTAAGTGGACGGCAACTATCCGGCTACTATATGCTGTAGACCATTAATATGATTGTTTGCATCTTGGAATTCTCTTCATATGGTTAATTGTTTGGTAGTTCCTTTAGCTACAGTAGTGCGTATTATGACTAAATCAACGATTGCATTGTTACAATTAATTACATTGATAACGCCTGGGGTTGAAGTTACTGCCTTATTGGACAAGTCGGACGTTACGAAATATTAACAAAGGAAACTATCTGTTTAAAGATAAGATAAAGGAGGATCTGAGTAAGGTCGGCAATGTAACACAAAATACATCCAATGACGTTTTTTTCTTTAGTTTCCAATCCATAAATAAATTCAAATGAATAACGTCAATCTGCTATAAAGCAAAGTCTTTGTTAAGAAATTAAAGAACATCTACCAATTCAGCGTTAACACCTTCAGAGAACAAGCTTAAATTGAACATTGGAAATTTCACAGAAAATGTCTCATTAAAAATGCTAAAGCCGGCAAAGAAAAGTGGATAATCTGTTTGGCGTCCGGCGAATATTAAAGTAGCCGACCAGTCCGGAAGGTCGTTTGATGAGATCAAAGGAGCTCCACGGCTTTTCTAATAGACCTTTGCATTTTGATGGAGCCCCAAACTCACCTTTGTCTATAAGGTTTTACGGACAATCCTGTCTATCCAAAACCCGTTTGTTCGGCATCCATTTTGTTTCGGGTGTCATTTTTGTAGGTCAGGGATAGCTGACATTTGAGAGGCGGATTCCGTTGGTTTTTTTAGTTCGTTCATCATTTCAATCATGTTTTTTATTGCTCGTTAGTTGGTTTTCTATCTCAGACAGTGCGTGGGCAGAAAATGTGAAATGAGCTGTTTTGGGATACCTTGATTATTTTTGTAGTCGATATTATAAGGCGATTACATTCAAGTTTGGTTTCTAAATATATTTTTCTTATGACTATTAGATTGACTTTAATGCTGCCATTATTCAAAATCAAAGCATTTATTTGAATTTTTCTATTACAAGCACTTTTGATTGTCAAGAAAAAAAGAATGAAGCTACAGTCCCAGTCAATAACTTCTGAAAGTACTGTAGTTGCCCATTCCAAAGCGTTGATCTCTATGGAGAAGAATTGGCCAGACATCACATCTCCGATATCACATCTCCATGGAAACTCTTTTAAATCATAATATTTTTTCAAATTATACTTTCTTTATTAAAATAAAACTCGTTTGTTTTTTTTAAGTTATTACGTAAGTACTTAAAAAATATTTTCAGTCATTTTATATTCTTGAAACAGCAACATTAATTCAACAAACAAGCAAAATTGCTTACAACAACTTATGAAAATGTCAAGAAAATGCAATTTCCCTCAAAATTTGATCAAAATTGTTTCAGAACTTCGCAATTTAAATACTTAGATCTCCAGACATCTAATTTTCCTCGTACTAATTGCGTAAGTTTAAATCTTTTTCGTAAGAATACAAAGTGATTGAAACCGGTTTTTTGCATTACTGTTCTTGGTCCCTGCACTTATGATTGAGACTTTCTAATGCGCCAGACTTGCGTGTTCATTGCCGTGGCAGTAAGAAGTTGGGGGGCGGGAATTCTCTGGAAAGACTGAAACGTGGTGTGAAGTGGAAGGAATTGTCGCTTTTCTTTTATAGAGGTGGGGCATGCCGGGCACGCCTCCCGCCGCCAAGGCACCATGCGGGTAGTTCCGGGAACTTTCTAATAGTTTGCCTGAGTTCATTGTACGGTACAATTTGACTTGTTTTAAGTTTTTATTTCTAAAACTCGATTCGTAGTTTGAAAAGCCCACAGACACAAAATTTGAAATGTTGTTTTTGCAGACAATTTCCTTTGGGAAAATAATCTTATCGTATGTACGAAAACTATGGAAAAAGATAATTTTTGTTACGGTAACTATGATCGTTTACATTTTACAAGGAAACTAAGATTAAGTGTCATAATGTCAGTCATTGAATTCTAGACTGTCTAGTCTAGTGTACTGATTGATAATTTATCTGTTTTCTTTTATCATTTACCTAAGTATAAAACTGACTATCGATATCATAATACCTATATTGTTTACTTTTGCTAAATAATATTTCGTAGAACGTAGACGTCTGCGGCCTACGGCATCTGTCACGAAGACAAAACATCACAAATCAATGTGACATCGAAATCGAATAGTAGATAATATTGTATTTGAATAAAATATTTAAGTAAAAAATCCTTTCTATTTAATTATTCTTGTGTTTTAATTACTTATCATGAGCATCAAGAAAAATTATATTTTTTCTCCCTCTTGCATATCTCTACCAATCAATTATTCTGTCATACTTATCAAATAACCAAAGATCGTGCTTCGTAACCCAATTAATTACTAATTAGTTTTATACACCCGTACCTTTATATCTTTTAGGTACATATTGCATACACACGGTATGTATTTCTTTTAATAAGTGTAACGGAGATCAAAAACAAAAAGAACAACCTTACCTCATATAATTACTTAATTAAAGGATGGTTTATTTTGTATGTAGAAGCGAGAAGAAAGGCATGTAATTACATTGATTAATAATCTTTGCTTGATGTTTCATTATATTCGCCGAGAGTAAATGTATTTTGTAGGTGTACACGGTGTACGTGATATGCGGTTTGAAGAGCTCGAGGCTAAAAAATTACAGCTGCTATGGTCGGTCCCCAATACCCCTTTTTTGTGGATGGGAAATCATCAAATAACGGGAAGTTATTTGATGATTTCCCACGGGCGTAAGTGTCAGGCTTGTATAGACTAAAACCCACCCATGTTCCTTTTATTGCCTGTTATGTTCCGGGGCCGCGGTATCTCTTTCGAACAACCCGCAACCCCGGGGTCACAACTCTTAGGTACCGAGTTTCTTCCGTACCTCGGAAATCGTACCGGCTGACAATTATAGATCTTTGATAGTCGTTAGGTTGGTGCTAAAGTCGTAGAAATAGTCTTAGCAAGAAGGGATATTGTAAGATTAAAAAGGCTGTAGTATTTGATCTAGCCCGTTTAAATTTGCATCAGCGTTAAGTTAACCTAAAGTCTTTAAATGTCCCCAAAAGGTGGTAGCCATACGGCTGATCCGGGGCTACCGCACGATCTCCGGCGAGGCAGCGAGCCTCCTTGCCGGATTGCCACCATGGGATCTGGAGGCGATAGTGCTCGCGCGCCTGTTTGAGTGGCGCGCGGAGGCGCTACACTGGGGGGAAACTCCGCTGCCGCGGCAAATTGCTGCTCAGCGGACAGACCTCCGGTGCGATCTCATGGTGGAATGGAGAGAGCGACTGTCGCAACCCCGTGCAGGGCACGCCGCGATAGCGGCGGTAAGTCCCCTCTTTGAGGAGTGGCTGGAGAGGCGTCATGGCGTCCTCACCTACCGCCTGACGCAGGTCCTCACCGGACACGGAAGTTTCGGGAGGTTCCTGCACATAATCGGGCGGGAGGAAACGCCCGGGTGTCACCATTGTGACGATCGCCCGAAGGACACGGTGGAGCACACAGTGGTGGCCTGCCCAGCTTGGGCGGAGCACCGCTGTCCCCTCGTACAGGCGATCGGCGACGGCGATCTCTCGCGTCCGGCCCTGGTTCAGGCCATGGTCCGGAGCGAGAGGGAATGGGAAGCGGTCACCACCTTCTGCGAAGCAGTAATGCTAGCAAAGGAGGTGGCCGGGCGTTTGAGGGAGAGAACATCAGGCCAACCCAGCCGCCGCGGGAGACGCCCAGGGCGCCGGGCGCCGCGAGACGACTCCCGGCCACCGTAGATGCGGGCCTGTGGACGGTGAGCAATGGGTAGCTCACCGTCTGCCCGTCTATTGACGACAGGCCGTGTCGACGGTGCGTTCGTGTTTCACGCGCGCCTTAAAGAGAGTCAGCAAAGCAGAGGGGCTTGCCAGGGCCTCCGCCTGCCGGGGTTGCGGGTTGTTCGAAAGAGATACCGCGGCCCCGGAACGTAAAGGGCAACTGAAGGAACATGGGTGGGTTTTAGCCAGTACAAGTCTGACATGCCCCCCCGCTCCGCCCAGAGCGGGGGAAGTCATTAGATGATTTCCCACCCGAAAAAAATAAATAAAAAAAAAGTCTTTAAATGTACGGGGTTGCAGGTTGTTCTAAAGTGATACCGCAGGCCCGGAACACAGAGGGCAAAAGAAGGAACATCTGCTAGAACGGGGAATGCGAAAAGAAGCAGTAGGAAGATGATGATACTGCATTTCGGACGCAATAAATCCACGTCCTCCTAAGTTACATTTTAAAGATTCTAAAACTACTAAGATTAATAAAATGAAGGTACAAGTGCCTCACTTCTCATTATTAGTATGTATTTTCTAGAAACATTAAAGTTCTGAGTACGAAGCTAATGAAGGTTAATCATTTTCTTTGAATTGAATGCCGCGTTATTGGCTGAAGCATTAGAATGTTTCTCATAACTGTGTCGGCCTTCGAAAAACTAGCTCGCAGTTAGTGGTTTAAATTATGATTTGCGTTGGAATAATTTAAATAACTGCCTCATTTTTGAAGAGAATAAGTCCTGGGTTCAATTCTAAGGTCGTGTCAAGTTTTATCAAAATAGCTATTTCCTGCAAGATGGTGAAAATGTAGAAAACAAGTGTTTTTTGGGTTCCGTACCTCAAAACTTTAAAACCTCTTAGATCACTTTATTGTCCGTCTGTCTGTCAATACCCTTTATCTCGGGAACGCGTCGAAGTATCGAGTAGAAATTGAAACCATATACCTACTAAATAAACTCTGTGGTCTTTTTATGCTGTGAAAAAATGAACTCTCTAAGTCGCAGTCAAAAGATATGGTTTATGACGCAAGTTTGTAAGGAATCCTCGGTGCACGAGGCTGATTCGCTTTTGACCGGTTTTTAGAACAAAGTTCCTTATCGTACGTTGCGAAAGGGGGCTAGACGGAAAAAAATACCAAAACTTGTAACGACACTTTTTGCTATAGTAGTAAGCCGCGCGGCGTGCGCGTGTTTCTCTGTCTCTCTCTCTGTGTCATAGAAAGCAAGCCAGTTATTTTCGTTTCGTCTTTTTATTTCGCATTGAACAGTGTGGTGTCGCGACGATTATTTTTGTTGAGTGTATACAGGTTTTTTGTACATAATAAATAATAACTTCATTTCATCCGGGTGTCCCTTGAAACCTATCTAGTTTCTTTTTTAATTGATTACAGGCAAAAAATTTCGTGTCGGTGTCCCTCCTATCAAATATATCTACAATTAACTCTAAAACAAAAACAAGCAACACCTATTAGGTGATAAACTATGACACAAAAGCGAACAAACTGCCTCTATTAAGACGGAGCCGTGGGTAGTCAAATCATTATCCTAATTGCTTCTTATTTAAGACGCCTAAACAAATATATGGACATTTCTTGTGAGGCAACGGATGTATTATTCATAGGAAAGTAGACGTGGATGGATCTTAAGTTGGAAAGAAAAGATTTGTTGGGTACGTTGCACAGATTAATGGTACAGAACCACACTATCGCGTCTCACACTGTTTAAAATTGAATGTAACAGTTTTCGTAACATATTGGAATTGTTTCTCAATGGAACATTATTTCAAATATTTTTTTTTCGGGTTTGTAATGTTTTAGGAGCTTTATACATCCAGGGTTGCTGGTTTAACGAAGGAGATACCGCGGCCCCGGAACATAAAGGGCAAAAGAAGGAACATGGGTGGGTTTAAGTCAGCAAAATTCTGACACTTCCCCTGCTCTGGGTGTAGCGGAGGGGAAGTTATTTGATCATTTCTCATCCGCAAAAAAAGGAGCTTTATACATGGAAATATATTGTTATTTTAGAACAGTATTCTGTAAGATTACTTGCTATATTGTGTGTTTCTGATAACAATATCCTTAGTGACATCATATATCTTTGACAGTTGTTACGTAGTCAGGTGGCTCGAAAGTCTGAGAACCAGTCTTACCCCTTGAACGAACGAGCGAGGTAACGTATGAGAAACTGGGTTGTAAAGGTCAGATACGGAGTCTCGCCGTGCTAATACTGATGTCCAACTGCAACTGGTTAGACTGAAAGGCGAGGCCTACTTAGCTGGAAATAGACTACGTGGATGATGATTCTGTAACAATATTGTAATGTTATTAATTTAAACAATTTAAAATTTAGGTGGTAAAAATGACTTACGATTTGCCTTTAAAGTAAATTCTAATATTGAATAGTATTTTGATTGTGCATATTTCGCTTGTATGGTGCATTTTACGAACTTTTATAGTGTATATTTTGGCAGGTAGTTCATATAATCTGACGTCTAATAATCATAAATGGCCAGATAGACAAACAATTGCGTAATTAGTAGATAGTAACTGCAGTAAATGTAAAAAACTACTCAAACAACTAATAAATATATAATATACTTGTATATATAAATAAACAATACATTCAATAAACAGTCTCTAAATTAATTGTCGTGTCGCGGGTTCGAACCCCGCACGGAACAAGACAGTGTTGGTATGACCTACAGGTAGTTGTTTCGGTTCTGGCTGTTTGTATATGCGAGTTCAAATGTTTGTAAATGTACACACGATACAGAAGAAATTCCTAGTGTGGGGCAACGTTTAAAAAAAACTTATTAATGTAGTCGATTCTGTTGTCACAAACTAAATTAAAACCACTCTAAAAATCACTAAAATTTAGTTTATTCCTGTCAAACGACGTTTACTTTTCTGAAATTAATTAAAGTGACAAAACCTAACCATATTATAGTTTGACATCATTAATGATAGTTTAGTTTTGCAATTTAGAGAAAATGGCGATCGCGCTCTTCTGAAATCGACGTTGTGTACCAAAAATAGTGGTTGTCAAGCTAAATATTTAATCGCGACTAAAGTGGTGAGGAATAAAATTAGATGTGATTTTATAGTAGTATGTCGATAAGACCGCCATTGTAACCATAGATTTATTAGCATTTTGTTGTAAAACATTATTATTTTAAAATTGAAATAAAACTGGTTTTACAAAAAAATGCTAAATGAAAAGTATATTCTAAATATATTTATTTGTGCAATAAAGTATATTCTACTAGTTTTTGCCCGCGGCTTCGCTCGCGTTAAATTCTGTATAACACAGTACCTGCTACCTGCAGTTTTTGCTCTTGCGCCTTATTGATTTGTAATAGCAACGCTAAGTTTTCCCTTTTTGTTCCGTCGTTCTCTCTCATACCCCTCTTTTTTTTAATAAAAAGCCTATGTCCGTCTCCTGGTTCCCAACTATCTCTGTACCAAAATTCATCAAAATCGGTTGAGCCATTAAAGCGTGAAGAGGTAACAAACAAACAAAGTCACTTTCGCTTTTATAATATTAGTAAGGATTCTATGTCATTTTAATATTAGTCTAGTTTAATCCGGTGGCTTATCAGACTCGGCACCATTATGTAACTAATTAATTCACAAAGTAGCAAATCAACAATTCAAACGATGGTTTGCAAAACATGAAACACAATGCTTTTAATCCAAAACGTAGATCCAAATGTGCAGTCGCAGGGAATATTCTCAGCTGAAACTATAATTTGTGTATTAAAACTTTGAATTATTTTCACAACACAAGCTTAACTTCATGCGGAGCGATACAAACGACTTGTGACAAATGCAATGTATTATGCTATTTAACATTAAGTAACTAAAAACTTACTGTTGGCGCAATATAATTGACGTATGAAAAACTAACACAATATTTAATTCAAAAGACTAAACCTGCAACTGGCTGGAATGTCAACCTGTACTCAAGGGTTTTTCAAAGTGTTTTTCAAATCAAAAACCCTTTTCGTTAGATTTTAATGAAATCGGGCAGTGAAACTTTCAAACGCTAAATTGTCCCGATTACTGAGATTTTTGCACAGTGTTAATTCTACGTGTACTGCAATTTTTATAATAGAAAAACAACACAAAAATCTTACAAGTGTCATTGCATATATTCGATTGGAATTATAAAAAAAAGTTACTGTTTATGGTCTATGAGTATGTCCCATTGTACGGTAGAACAATCGTTGCTTGAAGGTTAAAGTACATTTTGTCATTAATTTTCAAATGTCAATTAAAAGTCTTCAACGAAAATCGCTTAAAAATGTGGATCAAAATTGTGTCTAGAATGTATTGTTGTTTAAATATGACTGATTGTTTTGTATGAACAGAACATTGTGTCGCAACATAAGGATATTTAATTTGCATCCCAACAAGACTTCATTAGTAATTTAAAGATTAGTTGGTACTTTAGACCGACCGCCTCGATTCGAGACAGGTAGAGCTTTGAGCTATTAATCTTATATAAGCGCTTAAACTATTAAAGTTTTCGTCGGATAAGCTCCGAAACTAACAGTTTAGACACGGACAGCTGTTGATCCCTTAAAATCCATTAACATTTAAAACAATTAAATTAAACTCTTATGAACTTTTCAACCGAAGTGACTTTGTTGGTAACCTTTGTTGTTAAAGTAAATAGAGAAGAAAAACTTGGCATTACCTACGTGGTGAAAATTAAGTGCTTTGAGTTGTTTCAACTGGCCGTTTTCACTAATGCTAGGTTAATGCCTTAAAACACACCCTTGGATTTTCAATGGTTGTCCGAGTTTTGGAATTTCAGGTGGGTCATAATATTTGAGCGTTTAATTAGGTACCGCTTGGTGATTTTGTAAGCATCGGCATTTGTAACTTGTTTGGTGTGTCAAATTTCGAATGACGTTTTTGGTTTCCAGTTAAAGCGTATTTTAGTATTCTATTGGCAATTTCTTTAAAACCAAAATGATATTAATAATTTCAAGCAAAGAAATAAAACATTAGAATCTCTGAATCAACCATATAGCCAGACACATATAACCAGAAAATCGATGTGGGTAGTATTCAAAGAAATTTCAAAGCGACCATTATTAGAAATTCATTTGTTATGTTTCTTCGCGGTAACAGATCGATAGTTGACGTTGCACCGCAATTGCTGACGTCACAACTTCACGGAAAAAGCTGACTTTACCGAAAGCTGCAACGTTAGGAATGTTTGCAACACTCGATTGGGTGCCTACACAATGAAATAATATTGTTACTGTTTCGCAAACGTTTGCTATTGTGAATGCTGTGAAAAGTTGCTTTTGTTTGGATAGAAAAGTACGTTAATTTTGGTTCTGTGGCACTAGCATGAGTGACGTAAATTTGTATTTTTTATTTATTTAAAAATACATTGATGCAAGCGCATTTAGTAACGCTAACTTTAACCCGCGTGATAATAGAAAAAAAATCTTTCTCCTTTTTTTTTCTTTTTTTTTTTCTTTTAAAAGGGGGAGAAAGATTTTCTCTCTTTTTCTTAGCCCATGTCTGTCTCCAGGGTCTCAACTATCTCTGTACCAAAACTCATCAAAATCGGTTTGGCCATTTAGGCGTGAAGACGTAACAAACAAACAAACTCACTTTCCCTTTTAAAATATTAGTAAGGATAGTAAGGATTATCATGTATGAAACTAGTATTTCTTAGCTTTACGAGTAATATCGACGTATCCATGTTACTTTATAACGAGTCGTGTTAGGGCGACTCGTCTGAGGTATGTAGTTGTTTTGTAAACATAATAATACCTTGATTAAATCCTTGATTACAAGGATTTAATGGAGTGCGCCCAAATAAAAATTGAAACGAACTTTTTTTAATTTTATGTCAATGTGCTGTGGGATGTATCTTAATGCCAATAATTATACAAGCACATTTATAAGTGGCTTTTCAGTGTTATCACTAAAAAGTGGAAAATAACTTTACTTCCGGAAGTCGGTGGCAACAAGTCAACGAAACAAAGGAAGGAAACCGATTTTATTTTAAATGTTATTTGTTCAGCATCTTTAATTATGGTATGATAATATCTCACTTTTTTATCGTGTATTCATTTTCCATTGTTACTAAATGAATAGCAGATGATCCTTAAATACATAGAAGAAAAAATATGTCAAATCAAAATCATTTATTTCGATTAGACCATTACAGGCACTTTTGAATGTCAAAAAAGTACTAAATGTTCGAGCTACAGTCCCGGTCACAAGACATAATAACTTGTGAAAGTACTGTAGTGGCCCATTCCAAAGCGTTGATCTCTATGGAGAAGAATGGGCAAGAAACGCCTCTCTACTCTATGTACATAGGTATAATAGACGATAACTCGTAAACTAACCGACCCAAATTTAAAATAAATTGGTATGGGACTACCTCGGGAAGTATATAGAAGTATACCCTTCGAATAAAAAAACAAGTATGAAAATCGATCCACAGTTTGCGGAGTACTCGGTGAACATACATAGAAAAATAAGTCCAAACAAAGAACCTCCTTCTTTTTTGAATTCGGTCAAACACTACATCTGGTTGGCGTACGTATTGAGTTGAGTCGAGTAGTTATCAAGCCTTCAACGAAAATGCCGATACACGATACACTGTAGCCAAAATTCCTCCTTTATAGATGTCTCGAGGTGAGAACTTAGTGTTGGGAACTTGGAACCGCACCACTAAAGACTTGAGTTTAATAGTATGCACGTCCGTCCCTATCAGGTGTATTTTTTTTACGAATTCTAGTCGGCACTTTCGTCTCCACATTGTTTGTTTTTTTTATTTTGTGAATCTATACTTTGATAAATATTTATAGTATTTTGTTTGATATTTATAGTATTTTGTTTTATATTTATAGTATTTTGTTTTATATTTATAGTATTTTGTTTTATATTTATAGTATTTTTATATCCATATGGTATAAATTAATAATTAATATTTTTTTCTGATTTACACCTACCACTGTTTGTCTCTGCATCACCCAAAGGTTGACTGGTAGAAAATGCCTATGGCATTAAGTCTGCCTCTGTACTTTATGCTTGAAGTGTTAAATAAATAAATAACCAGAAAACTAGTTCTTTTTTCAAAAATAATTTAAACTGCAGCTAAGGAGGCTTTTCAAAAGGTTAAAGCGGAATGCTTAATAAAAGCTTGGAATTGTAAGCACCCTTTACAAAGTGAAACTGTCTTTTCACTAGCTGCTTGATGGTTTCTTTGTGACAAAACTCTTTTAATATAATAAATTATTTTCTTTTCTGTACATTTTTTTTTAATAGTAAATGGCTTTTGTAAGTGAATTTGTGGTATAGTTTCCGGGTCGGAAGGTTGTATGCTAGTCTTTTGGAATTTACAGTAATGCAAGGTCAAGGTGTTTCTAATAGGTATAATACACGCATTTACAAGCTACAATTAACACTGGCAGTATTTTATTTTTTATTGCGTAAAAAAAAACACTGACGTGGATGGAATCAGAGGGTCAAACTTGGGGAGAAGTAGAAACTTATGGAGAAAAAATACCTTTGCTCAGCAGGACGCAATACACGTTGATTATAAATGGCGTGAATCATTTTTTTTAGGGTTCCTTACCTCAAAAGGAAAAAAGGAACCCTTATTGGTTCACTTTGTTGTTCGTCTGTCTGTCTGTCAAGACCCTTTAACACGGGAACTCAAGTTTGTGGTCCCAATGTGCTGTGAAAAAATCAACCCTATGTCGCAAATTTGTACAGAACCCTCGGTGGGCGAGTCTGACTCGCTCTTATCCTGTTTTTTTAGCTTACTTAGGCTAACTTTTATTTTAGAAAAAGGATTAGGGTTCCTCGCAAAAAAATGAAAACCACGAAATGAAATTCGAATAGGAACGTAACATTTTTATAATAACTTCCCTTATTCAAAAGTCGTGACAGCTAGTTTTTTATTATAAAAAAAAGTTTTTTATAAAACCTGTATTCCAAAAAGTTTGACTATAACTACAGTCGACAAAAGTGGTATACGGGCGAAATATTAATTTTTCCACCACGCTATCGACAACTACAGTAATTTCGCAAGTTATTATGTCTTGTGACTGGGACTGTAGCAGCATCTTTTTTGTTTTTATGACATTCAAAAGTGCATGTAATGGTCTAATTGAAATAAATGCTTGGAGTTTGAGTTTGACTTTTTACAAGTACTGTTTTTTTTTTATTAATATTAAATAGGCCTGCGTTTGGCTGTGACTCGCACGCATGTCTAAAAGAAACCAACTCACTAGAACTTTAAAGAATACAGTTTATAATGTTTAGGGAAAAGAGAAGTCGGCAGTAAATTCCACAGAGAGACAGTTCGCGTTTTGTTTGCGTTCAAAATCTAAAACCAAACTATACCAACATTTGCAATACTTAATTATGACGGCACGGTTGGCGCGATTCTCGCAAGGAACAATTATTTGTATGACCTATAAATAGTTGTTCCGGGTCTGGCTGTTTGTGTATGTGAGCTTAAATGTTTGTAAACGCACCCACGATACAGAAGAAATTCCTAGTATGGGGCAACGTTTTTTTAAAAACAAAAAAATCCTCAAACCAAATTCTTCCACCATTTGTTATCGTTAATACTGAACCAAAATATAGTCACTTAAATTGATCGAAATTCAGTTGTTACGACATGTCAAGTTAACCCCACTCGTTCCGTATCGGCACCCAATCTAAAAGGTATAAATCGCAGTACCATCAGATAGGGCGCTCCGAAGCGTTAAGTGGAAAACTTGCACTATGTAATTAACTATTCAACGGGTTTAGACTGTATCAGGAAACCTATTTACGTTAAAGCTTAAGTTACTTCAATAACACGTTGTGTTTTCTTTGGGAAATAATAATAATATGAATAATAAGATAAAATTAATGAATAACGGAAATAAAATATAAATAATAAATAATGTGAAATCAATAAAGGCTTGTATAATAATTTATCCTATGTTCGATTCCCAGGTCAGGCAAAATGTTATTGGGTTTTCCATCGGGATTTTTTGAGTAGCAGGCCATCTGGATTTATTACCGGTTGTTGGCAATAGGCTTGCCTCCTATTACATGGGACTTAAACTTAACTAGCAAACTTGGGTGTAGGTACTGTAAGAGGTTTTATACCTTAACCAAACCCGAATGCTGGCTGCTTGGCCATGACGTTCCAATATTCAGGTCATTTAAATAAAGAATTAAAGGAATAGACTAGACAATGGCGTGATTCGTGTGGGAGATGTATCGGTGAAATCCTTACTAATATTATAAAAGTGTAAGGGAGTTTGTTTGTTTGTTTGTTACGTCTTCACACCTAAATGGCTAACCCGCTTTCGATGAATTTTGGTACAGAGATAGTTGGGACCCTGGAGACAGACATAGGCTATTTTTCTTTTTAAAAAAGTGAAAAATGAGGGAGAAAGAGGGAAGAAAAGGGAAAACTTAGCTTTATGGTAGGGTATGTTTTATTTTCTCTTGCTCAACATCCTTAGAATTTTTCAGCCTATATCCTAATTTATTTGGGGTCGATGTAGCACGCCTCCTTTTTCCACACTTGTCTATTATTCGTTCATTCAACAGTTACACTGCCTTTTATATCTCTGTCCTCTCATACTTAAGTACTAACGCTGTAACAACAACGTTGTAAAACCAAATGATTTTAAAAGAGTTTCTTACCGGTTCTTCTCCATAGGAAACGACCAACCCGAACCGTGCGCCTTTTCTCGACGTTTTATAAGTGCCCATGTAGGCCTATGTGAAATAAAAATATTTTGATTTGATTAGATTTAACCTTAACTTCCTCGACACATTCCATCAATTGTTTCTTTGGTGTTCCTTTACTTTTTTAACCAACCACATTCGTACTCAAAACCTCTCTACAATTATAGTTACCCCATTACTTATTATTCCTCCGCATCACATGATCATACTGCAGTAACCGATAATCAATTATGTTTTAAGTCAAAGGTACCACGTTTAAAATTCTTCTACAATACTGTTCTATACAATGTTTCCGGTCATGGACTAGTGATATTCTAGATACTTATGTAACGAGTGTTTTAATATACTATTACGCTTCACACTTGGGTCTAATTCACTTCCCCGCTTTTGGCAGCCATTTTGAGATATTCTCTGTACAAAAAATAATCATATATCTCAAAGTGTTGGTCTTACTGAGACGACAATAGGTTTATTCAGAGAATAATAATATTGTCTATCGTTTAAATTATGAATAGATGAGCTTACATTTTCGTAACTTTAGAAAACAAAATTAAAGTCCAAAAAATATGCAAATCAAGAAAGATTTGTAAACTTTTTTGTGAAAAAAAGGTTATGTTTTTAAATCAATAAAGAGTACTAGAATATTTGTTACATAAGTACATAGAATATCGCTAGTCCGTGACCGGACACATTGTATAATACTTAATCTCAGTAGTCAACTTCTTAGCAGCCACATAATCTTTCACGCAGACCATCAATCGTTTTTTCGTCACATATTCTTAAAGGAACACTTTCCTCATTTTCCGCATCGCATGCTTGAACCATAACAACGGATTACCACACAACTTTACTGATGGAAATCAAAATATATTGGTATAATGAACAATACCTACAGAAAATTTACGCTGTTTAGGTTCAGGTAAGAGGATAGACAGGAACTTCAAAGCGCATTAGTGCTTTGACTTATAAATATAATATACATCTGGGTATCTACATTACAAGACGACTCCCGTCCACCGTAGACGCAGGTCTCTGGACGGTGAGCAATGGGTAGCTCACCGTCCGTCCGTCTAGTGATGACAGGCCGTGTCGATGGCGCGTTCGTGTTTCACAAGCACCTCAAAGAGATATCATCCAAGGGGAGGGGCCTGCCAGGGCCACTGCCTGCCGGGGTTGCGAGTTGTTCGAAAGAGATACCGTGGCTTCAGAACACAAAAGGCAAAAGAACGAACATGGATGGGTTTTAGCCAGCAAAAGTCTGACACCCCTTCCCGCTCCGCACAGAGCGTAAAAAGTTATTTGATGATTTCCCATCCGGAAAAAAGGGTATCGACATCCCAAACAACGTTCA
The DNA here is from genome assembly GCA_905475445.1 of Ochropleura plecta. Classification (NCBI taxonomy): domain Eukaryota; kingdom Metazoa; phylum Arthropoda; class Insecta; order Lepidoptera; family Noctuidae; genus Ochropleura; species Ochropleura plecta. The sequence goes on along the minus strand of FR997731.1, from coordinate 8,308,567 downwards.
AATCGGTTCGCGGAGCGTGAAGAAGCAACAAAAACACACCAAAACCAACTTTCACGTTTTATATTATTAGTGTGATATTTTTGCTACGCCCACGTTTATACATCTTACACGTGCTGAGGTTGTGAATACCGTCCTTTTTGAAGGACACAACCCAATGAGGAAATGTAAGGATAAACAGGGTGTCAAAATACCCATCACAAAACCGTCGTCTACTCACACTGTACATACATCGAGCAGGGAATCATTGTATTTAAACACAATTGACGGGAAATTTCCTTAATTTGTTGTTGTGGAAAATCTTTCTTTACTATTGTGTGAAAATCTTGTCCTTATGGGCACATTTATTGTCAACTGGCTTTTGCCCGCGGCTTCGCTCGCGTTAAATTCGGGGTAACACGGTTCCCTTTTCCTGATTTGCAGGTACCTGCTACCTGTAGTTTTGCTCTTGCGCCTGATTTATTGTAATAGCAAAGCTAAGTTTTCCCTTTTCTTCCCTCTTTCTCCCTCATTTCTCTATTTTATTAAAAAAAATAGCCTATGTCCGTCTCCAGGGTTCCAACTATCTCTGTAGCAAAATTCATCAAAATCGGTTTAGCCATTTAGGCGTGAAGAGGTAACAAACAAACTTACTTTCGCTTTTATAATATTAGTAAGGATAGTCGCTGAGGTTTCCGAAATTAAGTCATATCAATTGAAACTTATTTCGAGAAACTTGAAAATTATAAGGAGGAGCAGTGGTGGCCCACTGGTTACGGCTCCCGACTTTGAATTGAAGGTCGTGGCTTCAAACTAGCCAGGCGTATTACTTTGCCTAGTTCATTTCATCACCACTCCTATGAGTGAGCACTTATGTTCTAGTGCAGAAAAAAGAGTAGACCAAAAGTGTACACAATATTTTAATAACCGGAAGCCTGTTGTACTTCCTTGCCGGATTGCCACCGTGGGATCTGGAGGCGATAGTCCTCGCGCGCTTGTACAAGTGGCGCGCGGAGGCACTACACCGGGGGGAATCTCTGCTGCCACGGTAAATTGCCGCCCAGTGGACAGACCTCCGGTGCGATCTCATGGTGGCATGGAGAGAGCGACTATCGCAACCCCGTACAGGGCATGCCACAATAGTGGCGGTAAGTCCCCTCTTTGAGGAGTGGCTGGAGAGGCGCCATCGCGTCCTCACCTACCACTTGATGCAGGTCCTTACCGGAAACGGAAGTTTCGGGAGGTTCCTGCACATAATCAGGCGGGAGGAAACGCCCGGGTGTCACCAGTGGGCGGCCCCGGAACTTACAGAGCAGAAGAAGGAACATGGGTGGGTTTTGGTCAGTACACGTTTTAGTCATCCTTCTTGATGATTTCACAACCGCAAAAAAGCCTGTTGTACTACTGAAGCTCCCCGCGTCACTACAACAAGAGGTCCATTAGGATTTTGCTGTCCAGTACGTACCTTTGCCAAAACACCAAGGTCGTCACCAAATACACCAGTTTCAAGTGCGTGGTTGGTAACTAGCAATCGAACGGTTTTTTTTTTAATTATGAATAGTTAAATTGTATCGAGTACATTTTGATTTAACAAATTATTACAACTTCGGAAAGGTATATAAAGGCATTAAAAGATTTTTGGCAAACAATGAAGGTACTTTACTTTTATTGTTAAAATTTTGTAATCCCAAAATAATATTGCATAAAGATTGTCGGCATTTATTTTAAGGATTATTATCGGATACAATTTTCAGTACGTGTATTTAAAATAATTTTATATGAAGCTGACTTTAATACGGAGTATCAAATTGGCATCGTTAAAGTTGAAAATCCTTTAAAGATTTTTGAAACACGCTTGTAACCACAGAGGTTTACCTAATTACAGTAGTTTAGATATAAGGGCAGGATTTGTATATTCAACTTTTCAGTTCTCATATAAAACAGTTCAATTCAAAATCACAAGTTAGCAAAATGGCGGGAAACGCCGACGCGTCGAGTACGCACCCGCTCGCTAGTTAGATTTTGGCGCAACTGATGCGACAGGCGCGACCGGCAACGCCGACGTTGCCGCGCGCGGGCGACGCTGTATTTCGCGCACTATTCTAAATTTAAAAAATTACGAACTATCATACAAATAGAATAGTCAATTGAATTGACTACAACAGTACACACACAGTTCGCCGGTAATGTTTAAAACCCAAGTAATATTGCTGGCAAAAATAAATATTAACCGGGCTTATGTCCAGACTCCATAGCTGCTACCAAGAAGATTCCTGAAAGAATTATTCATTAACACTTTGCTCTAATCGGACCAATCGTGCCTGCTGAGCATCAGTATAATACCTTGTTGCTAGACTGGTCACTCAACCAAAGAGGTTATCTAAAGATTTAAAGTTATCATTTTTTTTCTAATCAATTTTGTGTTATAGAAACCGGTTAAGTGCGAGTCGGATTCGCGCGCCGAGGGTTTCTTACAAACTTGCGACAAAATCGGCTATATCTTTCACTGCGAAGACTTGAGGGTTGATTTTTTTCACAGCTCTAAGCGACCGCTGACTTGAGTACTTATATAGTTTTTTTAACTCGACGCCTAAACGCGTTTTTGAGATAAGTGGTTTTGACAGACGGACGGACAGCAGAGTGATTCTATAATGGTTCCGTTTTATGTCCTTTTGAGGTACAGAACCCTAAAAACATAATAAAACACTTTAAAAAACACATAAACGATAATATCAACCGTCGTAAGATTATGAACCACCCTTTAAAATCAAATGAGGTAAAAATAGAAAAGGAAAAAAGTCAAATTAAATTACCTAGCAACCTTCACGGACGTGGTAGGTATATGATGCCCATGTTAAAACAAAGGAATTTGATTTTCTAGTCTCATAAATACAAGAAAATATACATTTGTAATTAGATTACGGTATCAAACCGCTGAAAATATAGTTATTTGAAATTGGAGTTTAGAAAATAAGGTTTTACGTCATTACAATACGCACCACGGCTAAAGTAAGTTTAGCTAGCTGATTTACTTTGAACCTGTATATAATTATTCTTTCTTTATTAGTAGACATTAAAACGCTTAATAAGCACAAGGTAATGTGAAGCCTGTGCAATTAACTTGTTTACTAGTGATTAACAAGCTAGGTTAAACTCGTGTATTTACCTGTCGATTATACTTTACATATTAATTACTTGGGTAGAGTCTATCAATAGTCTAGTCTAAAGGCTATAGATAGTCTCACCAAGTAATTATTTAGAGTCGAGTGTGTTGTGGGTACACCCTAGACCAGGGGTGGCAAACCTTTTTTTGCTGATGGGTAATCATCAAATAACTTGCCCCGCTCTGGGCGGAAGGGGGGGGGGGGGGTGTCAACTTTTATTGACTAAAACCCAACCATGTTACAGATACCGAGACTCTGGAACAAAAAGGGCAAAATAAGGCTTTTGCCCTTTTTGTTCCAGTTCTCGGAATCTCTTTCGAAGAATCCGCAACGGGCGAACCTTGATGGAGCAACGTGGCATTTTTTAAATTATTTTTTTATTTTTTAAAGAAACGTTTGATATTGACCTGCCTTAAAAAATGTTTGATTATCAGGAAAATAATTGAACTAAATACCATCAACATGAAACTCGATCTTTTCCAAGAAAATAAATAAAGTAGGTTTACGATCGAGATGTTTACGTGATAACGTCTTATTGGTGATATAAGTTATCACCAGTAGTGACATCTAAAATGAAATTAAGTACTAATTTAAAGTTTTTTGTTCGAGCCAAGTAACAGATGGCGCTACCATCTTTATGAAATGTCGCTCGTGAGGTTTACAAGTTTCTGAACATGTCACCCGACTAAAACGATTTTAAAGACGTTATCACGTCAAAAAAAAAAAACATTTTGCAGAGTATAAATGTTTTAGTAAAATTAAAGTAATATTAGTGTGAATTCTGGCGTTGTAGAGTAGATGATGATGTTCAATGTATGTCCTTTGATAAAGTTTCTTGGAACTCACAAGCAGGTTTGTAACTTGTTGACTATGCCAAGCAGACGTGTGAAATTAAAAACATAAAACAGCAGTTATCCTACTAATCTTATAAATGCAAATGTTTGTGAGGATGGATGGATGGATGTATGTATGGATGTTTGTTACTCTTTCACGTCAAAACGGCTGAGCATATGTTGATGAAATTTGGCACAGAGGTAGATTATAGTCTGGAATAACACATATAATATAATACTTTTTTATTCGATATCACGCGGACGCAGGTGCTAGCTAGTATTTATAGAGGAGAGAGAAGAAAGGATAAGTTTATAAACTTCTTTATTTCCGCTTTTCATTGGCCGTGTCTTAACCAAATCAATCGCTGCGCACACACTTGACCGTCGTTTCATTTACCGCACCAAATAAAAATATCGTGATGATCATATTTTATTATTCGGCGACACTTGACGTCAGGTCAACCTATTCTAAACTATTATAACCTGATCTCTCCACTACGGATCGCACACCGTAGTAGAGAGATCAGGTTAAAATCGTTTTGTGTAGATTGATGTGCCGTCGTGTGTACAAGCGTTTAATAAACCGAACCAAAGAATTCGATATTATGTGTGACAAACAAACTAATAATAGTTTTATTACATGGGGATCCCTACCATCATCAATTAAGAAAATACTGCTTCAGCAAAATCCCTCTAAACATCCCTCTTGCAGTGTTGTGACGTATAACCTAGTAACTGGGTTGGCATAGCTGCGTTCGTTATTCTGGGCGCAGGAGGAGGGCCGACAATGCCCTCTTCCGCCCCCCATAAAATGGCCTGCTGACAATGGACTTGAGGAAGTCTGCTGTCCAAGCATATAGACCTGAGTTGGCGTCGCGTGGTGTTTCCGCGTGCCTCTCATATAGAATGACAGGGAGAGGAGTAGCCCACTCCTCCCCTTTACCTGAGAAGGGGTTTGCCGCAAGCAAACCGTCACTGCTGGTGTGATTGTGTAGAATGCGAATGTGTCCCCGCACCCCAGCCAGAAGTGACGAGAAGGAACACCGTGTGGTTTTAGTCAGTAGGAGTCAGACAGACCCCTCCGCAAAGGCGGAGGACATCCATTGAGGATTTCCACACGCAAATAAAAAAAAAGCTGCGTTCGTTACACTGGAATCCGACATCAAAATGTTAGGAAAAGCCTAGGCATAAAATGTGGTGTAAATTTTATTTAGGGTATTATTGTTGTCCTATCTGCACTGGCAATCTTTGTTTTTGTAGATCTACATCATCATTTGCTTCGACTTTTCTCACCTTACGTCGGCTTCCAGTCTAACCATGTGCTACTAACACTTCATATTACAACTACATTCTAATCTGACCTATATGCTCGTACCTATCATCGTATCATACAAACATGGTTTACAAATTTCACAAAAAACTCAAATTCAAGGCCTTTTCAAGTTAACGTCTGTACAACATTGATAAAAGCAACCAATTTCCAGAGTACAACTTGAACAAAACTTTACTTACAAAGCTTAAATTCTTTGAAAATCCGTTCCTGACTACGCTATTCATAGTTGTATTTTATATTTTGTAATAAAAAGGACATTAATTTAATCCAACTTCGTTATTTCGAATATTTAGTGGGTTGCTAATTAGACAACTTTCCATCTCTACTCTATGGGTGCCTGAACACTGTAGGGCGCTACAGACTGACTATAAATATAGTAAGCCTGCCTGTTAGGCGTCCGTTAACGGCTTCCGGGAAAACATGCCACTGTGATATCATTATATAACTTTTCAAAGCTTTCAGGAAGCACCTATTTAACACAGCAGATACTAAATAATTTTGAACCCATACTGAAGCGAAGTCAACGTAATAGATTCTGTTCAATACGCCAAAAAGCTTTTATTTCTTGAGAATTAATTTTATTCAGTGATAATATCCCACTGCAATGCAAACCCAATCAAACTCAGCAAACTCAAACAGTGAGGGGTGTCCCGTAAACGATTAATCGAGTGTTCAATTGAGCAAGATCTCGATTATCCAGAAATGAAAAACGAATGCGGCTGGCGAATTGAAAACGAATCTTCAATAAGTGTAGTGGTTCTTTTTTTCTTCGCTTTTAAACGCTAGAAGCGCTAAAACAGTAACAGTGCCGTCTTTTGTCCGTCCTTTATAGAGAAAAGAAGCAATTACCGCCTTTATTACTTACGTAATAAACTTCCTTAGAAGTATTCTGCTATAGATGAGCCGCTGTGTACATAGTTACGTCAGAAGAGTTCGCTTATTATTAATTAATTGCTAAGCTACTTGTGGCAGGTGTAGTTCTAGGTTTTAGCATTGTCAACTTAAATTATTACTAGATTATATTTCATATTCGTTATCAACCATCACCTTTGGCTGGGCACCGAATTCTCCAATAGACACTATCTAGGTAGCCGAGCAGTCGGTGCGTAGAATAAGTTCCCAAAAGATATAGTCTCAGCCCAAAATGAACACCAATTCAGGAATCGGCAGGACAAACATATATCAGAATGCAAGAAGAATATCTAGTGGGGGACAGCAGGATACGGGCAGTTATCAGTTATCTCATTTACTTGCCTGATAATCCTTACTAATATTAGAAAAACGAAAGTGAGTTTGTTTGTTTGTTACGTCTTCACGCCTAAATGGCTAAACCGAATTTGATAAATTTTGGTCCAGACATAGTTAAGACCCTAGAGACGGACAAAAGCTAATTTAAAAAAAATGTAAGAAAAGGGAAGAAAAGGGGAGAAAGAGGGAAGAAAAGGGGATTTTTTTTTCGATCATCACGCAGGTTAAAGTTAGCGTTAGCCCAAAGTAACTATGCCACGCGGACGAAGTTGCGGGCGGATGCTAGCAATAATTAAATTTCATTCTTAAAATAGCATTCGGGTAAGTTTTGGCACCATGACCTGAGTAACTAAACTGTGTGTTTTGAAACCCATTAATAGACTGATTATAACAATGTTTTTGTTACTATATATCTCATACTCCTACACATGTTTTCAGATACCTATATACATTATATGAAACCCATCGAGATGTAACAAACAGCACTCGAGAAACAATATAAACAAGATCAAAATATTATTATTATTTGTACGAACACTTAAGGGTTTAATAACGTCAGTAGGTAGATCACAGACAGTTTAATTTTACTTTTACCATTACGCACTCACGCCAGCCCTTTGCTGTGTATAATGTCAATTATTAACCCTCTTAAATAAAATATTAAGGGGACGTTACCCCCAAAACGTGACATTTAATGTTGTTCCGGAAATTATCATACAAGTTCTATGATTTTATTATGATGGGAAGCCACTGAAAATGTATCTATATGACGCAGAGGGGCTTGCCAGGGCCTCCGCCTGCCGGGGTTGCGGGTTGTTCGAAAGAGATACCGCGGCCCCGGAACGTAAAGAGCAAAAGAAGGAACATGGGTGGGCTTTAGTCAGTAAAAGTCTGACACTCCCTCCGCTCCGCCCAGAGCAGGGGAAGTTAGTTGTAGTCTATGTGTTGTTCTGATGTATAAGTTATATTATTGTAAAGTTTTATTAAAATCCATTCAGTAGTTTTTGCGGGAAAGAGTAACAAACATCCATACATGCATACATCCAAACTTTCGCAGTAGATTTTCATTTGAAGTTTTTTTTTGTATGTAGATTCCTTCATTTCAAGCTTTCGTATTAACATCCGCAAAAGAGGATTACATTCTTTCACTTAAAAGTACGTTAACTGTATCGAAAGGAAAACCTATTTGCAGCTTAGTTTAATTTTCTTTTTATTTTATTTCGTTTTCGCACCTTTACCACAGAAAAGGAATAGAAAATTACTTGTTTACGATCACTATAACATTGATATAGATAACATTACAACCATCAATTTTGTGAGTAACTTTATGTCAAAACAAATGTAAAAGGGTATCAAGTAAATGTATAACCTAGATATTCGATTAAGATTGCACGCTACTTTTGCCCAAAATTTTCAGCGAGTTATATCATTTTGAAAATATTGTGTCAGACTTCACATGGTTCTTTTCTCTTTTTCAGGCTCTTTTTAGATTTAGTTTAAATGGAGTGATACATTTTCGCATATCATAATTTTGAAAATTTATGTTATGCATTTGCATATACATGACTTAAAATTTTCAAAATAAAATGCTAATAAACGTTGTGCTTATGGTGTACTAGGTATTAGGTGCGTTTAAGTCTAGGGTTTTAGCTACGTAGAATGTAAAAGGACTCTTCACAAAGCCGCCAGCCAAGCATTATTTACATCAAACTTGAATCGTTGCTAGGAAACGCTTTTCATTTAAGGTGAAAATCACGTTACGTTAGGACTCAATGTAACGAAACCAAAATGTTGTGTTGATAGATGCATTGAACAAAATAAGATAGATAGATAGAAATGACTAGAATAACAGTATACAACTTATAAATAGGGTGACACAATGGGCGGTCTTATCGCTAAAAGCGATCTTTTCAAGACAACCTTTGGATGGATTTAAAGGAGGAGACACAGTACTGTAGGTAGTCTGTGGTGTTTCATTTTACGAACGAATAGCTACATTTATAAAAACAAATACTTATATAAAAATACATTTAAAATAATAATTATGAAGAACAAAGAAATATTTTATATTGTTGTTTAAGGAGAGAGGTAGTGCATTTAACCATAGTATTAAAAATTGAACAAAATAAGGGTAATAAAGTAAAGTTATAACATTGAAAACTTGAAACTTCGACCTTTAATATCTTTGTTTTCCAGATATGGCCTGGATCTAGAAGTAGGTATAGCAATAACGGGGTAAACAAGACTTTTCAGTTTCGTTAAGTATTAAATTTTTATACCTATTTTAAATATGAATACTGTCAGTCATGTATGTTACGGCATTAACTTATTAAAAATAAATGGTGCTTGTTTTATAAAGCCAACCAAACAAAACCTCTAAAGTCAATGTTCTGGCAAACGGCGACCCTCAACAAATTCATGAAAACATTGTGGAGGATTAGAAATACTTCACAACTCTAAGCTTTGTGGGGGAGAAGGGAATCGAAACAATAAATAAATAACGACGAACAATCCCGCTAGCCAGTCTAAATAAACCTTAGGCTACTGGGTAGTGATGGGAATTAAATCCATCGATGCGTCAGCGAACCACCTGCTTAGTTCTTGTCAGCCAGTATTTAGAAAAGCATGTATCTGGCAGTGGACAGAATAATAATAATTCTTAATTTCTTGCCGTCTTGATTCATTTTAGCATAGGTAGTACTTACCTTAACTTAGTGTTGAAACTTTTTCCGCCACGTATTCTTTACTATTCTAGCGCGACCATCGAATATCGTCGAATATCCGAAGACAATAGCCGAGATACTCCAAGTAACATAGAATTTGAATATTTTATTCAAATTCTATGTTACTTGGAGTATCTCGGCTCGGCTAAATAATAACAGCCGCTCGAATCGATCTTCAGGTATAGCCGTACTTGTACAATTTCGTTCGTGTATGGGTATGGACACCTATAACATATCGAGGTTCGTCCGTCCAGAGTGACGTGAGTCTGAAAGATTGACCACCTGTGTAGGTTATGGTGGTATCAGATAGATAGTTACTACATGGAAATTAATAGTATTTAGCTGAATCCAGTAAGACTGGAAGACGAACCCGACAAAGTTGGGAAAACTCTAGGCTTCACAGTGATCAATATTTTTGTTTACATAGTAGTTGTAACAAATCACAATATTTTTGATCCTCATTTCTATACGGTTACTGCAGTCCGGGAAAAATTTCTGTGGAAAGTCTTTAAGTGTACTCAAATACGTTATCCTTACCTACTAATATTATAAAAGCGAAAGCTAGTTTGTTTGTTACCTCTTCACGCTTTAATGGCTGAACCGATTTTGATGAATTTTGGTGCAGAGATAGTTGGTTACCAGGAGACGGACATAGGCTATTTATTTTTTTAAAAAGAGTGGTATATGAGGGAGAAAGAGGGAAGAAACGGGAAAACTTAGCGTTGCTATTACAAATCAATAAGGCGCTACCGAATTTAACGCGAGCGAAGCCGCGGGCAAATGCTAGTGATAATATATTTCAGCAAATTACAATATTTGCCGAGTAAGGCATCGAAGATAAATTAAAAGACACAAGTGCTCCGGATGATATTCAAGCAGCAATTCGTTTTCTCTCCTCAGAGCATTTTCACTTTCTCATTGTTCGTGTCTGTTATGTTTGCTAAGGGCCTAATTACCCTCCGCTTGCGTTTTGTTTCGTACAACCAAGGAATAATACACCCAGTACAAATACTGGGAGCTCTCAAGTTTTGCTAATGTCAATGAAACAGTGGCTGGACGAAACAGACTGTAACTTCGCTTGTTTGCTGACAATTTAGTCAATTAGAAAAGTACCTTCTGTTTGTGTTTTTTTGCTGTATATTTTAAGTTTATCTCTTCTTGGGATTTTAGTAAAATACGTGTAGAATCATCGGTAGAAGATTGAACATTAAAATGGTGTTTTACATCAAGTAAAATTGCAATGATTTATTTTAGTTAGTTAACATTCAGCTGGTAATCCCTCACATTGAAGCAAAATGAATGAAGAATTCGATAGATCCACAAACCACATATATTAAGGCAATCAATCTTAATTCTCGACATTAATCGGATTTCAAAGGTCATTCAGCATTGTAATATATTATCAAGAAGACTGCGTACGTGTGCGAGAGTATCTAATAAAATATTTTAAGAATAATCTCCTTACAAATTCCCTCTTTTATTTCACCAGTTGCTATTGTTAAACCCCGTTGAGGGAATATTCAAATCAGTTTATGGCAAAGTGTAACCAACCCGACAAAAGAAAGAGTAATAAAATGAGAAAACAAGCAGGGAGGGAGTGCAATTCGGTTCATGTCGAGCGGGAAACGTTGTTTCCGCAGTTTTGCTCGAATAACTGTCTTGAACACGACTCTAGTACTATTTGCTTTGGATTCTTGTAACTTTATCAAATAAAACCTTGCTGAACGTCTTATACAACATCGGTATGTAAATCGTGGAATAAAATAACTTTGTACATGATCATAAAGTTTAATATAACTTTTGATATTAATTTTATTTGAATTTTCCGTTCACCCTACAGTGAAAATAAGTATCCCGGTAGGAAAACTATGCAGGTATGTAATATACTTAGTAAGATGTTTGTTCACACATGACTTGAGAAACAAGTTGTAGTAGGAAACGGGGACGCCGACAGGGAATTTGTCGGCGTACGCATTATATATGAAGAAGCAAAGCGCTGCGCGTACCTACAGAGGTGTGGAAAGGAGCGTGGCGAACTGAGGAATATACTTACTGTCAACATTGAGGTAGTATTTTTTGCTAAGTGAATGGGTAGGTATAGGTTGAATATGTTTCTTTTGTTTTAACATTATACAAAATACAGCGGATGTAACAACGTGACATGTACAGAAGACTAATCGAAAAAGCAAACTTTTTGATTGACATTTCATTATTGTGCCAAATTAGTAATTTAAAGTTATTAACGTTCAAAGTAATTAGTAACTTTTGACCAGTATTCAGACCTTTATAACCGTTTGGCCTAATTTAACTCGTAACCTGAACTCCTCTTATCTCGTTAACTATCACGAAAGGGTTATGTATGTAGTTATATATAAAGTCAATCCGATTAATTACCCCAAGGCTTAGAAAATAAATAATGTGAAGCTACTCAGTGTAATATAAAGTGATATATCTTTATTATCAGATTGTAATTCATCAACTGTCTATACTGTAATGAAGTACCCACAAAGTCATTAAACAGTAATTAATCTTATTAATTTAGAACGACACTAAGAGCGAGGGAATGTTTGTAAGCTTGCACGAGTATGTACAGTTATAATAATATACATACAAGTTAAACACCTTCAAAATAATTTAAATAATTATAAACACACTCTAATAAGATATAAGTTTGCATGTGTGTTTGTATGTCTGTTACTTCTTCACCCTCAAACGTCTAGACCGATTTAGATGAAATGTAAAGCGTTAATAGTTTATGCTCTGGATTAATACATAGGCTTTTTATCCCGCTGTGAGCCCTGAACATGACATCCTTGATTCGATTCCCGAGTCAGACAGTGTTATTACGTTTTTCCATTAGGAATTTTCAAATAACAGCCACGGAGTTCTAATTTATGCCCGGTTGTTGGTAAATAGGCGAGAGTGTACTATAATTAGGTACAATTAACCCTACGGCGATTACAGTAGTGATGATATATTTGAATATGTTGGCCACGTATAGCCGCATGGCCATGTCCCTAAATACTAAAAGGCCTCTCAGATCTCATGGGCCCAGCGTTTCAACCCCAAACGGCCCATGCGGCACACACACATTGTATTTGCACCGTTTGAGGCTTTAAGCACCAGCAACTGCGGCACAATCTGCCGTGCTAGGAAGATTGGATAGACTTAAAAGTTATAAAAAAAGAAACTAATAACTAGGCAATTGGCCCGTGAATCTTCTTTAATACAGATTTGATCTAATGTAGTGTGTCAAATGAGTGGTTTGTCGCTTATACCAAGATTAAAAGTCCAGGTTTAGTCACTACGTCTCCCGTCACAGATCTCTGTGATGTTCATGATAAAGTCAGAAAGTCAATGATCATCATTCTCTTCCCCCATCCCAAGTTTATTTGGCATTGGCGCAGCATGTATTCTTCTTCTACTCTCCTCTATTACTCGTTATTTCATTGGACAACTCCTTTCTTGCCATATCATTCACACAGTCCATTCATCGTTTCTTTGGCCTACCTCTACTCCTATCCTTACTTCCTTACTAATGTTATAAAAGCGAAAGTGAGTTTGTTTGTTTGTTACGTATTCACGCCCAAATGGCTTAACCGATTTTGATGAATTTTGGTACAGAAATAGTGGGGACCCTGGAGACGGACATAGGTAGTTTTTTTCAGTTTAGTTTTAAATTTTCGTTCATTTATTGTTTTATTAACATTTTTAAATATTTCTTAAAAACATAAAAAAAAACATTTAAAAACTGTTTTTAGTTTTAATATTGTTATCTTAAACAAATAGTAGTAACAGGAAAGTAGTCAGAAAAACTTTTTAAAAATGGTGATTTTGCTCAAAACACAACTATTACGGTTTTCTAGAAATGTTTCATTGTATTTCTAACTCAGAATTACTTTTTTTTTGTCTAAAGCTGCGGGTTGGTCGGATAAAATCAACATAAACGCTAAATATTCATCCATTCTGTTTCATCCCATGTCAATCGAAAGATTTAATTCCAGCGAAAAACCTTTTTCAATTCATTCGTCATAAAAAATTGAAATGACACTCGAGTTGAGAAGTAACGAAACTAATTTAATTTCAATTTCTAATTATACACGTCGCGGACATAAATCTTTGCATCCAAATTTATGCAAATAAAATGAACCATTATGCTTCGTTACCCAGAATCAAGCATCTAAGAAGGATCGGAGAAACTTCGCGGGATTTAATCGCAGATTTTATTTTTTATTTTACATAATTCTAAATAAAGTTTCGCCGTGTTCCAATAAAAGTATTGAAGGTATTTTTTAAGGCATCGAAAGGAAAATAAAGGTGCGAAAAGAAATTTTTTATCTTACGTTGATCTCTTTATTTTTATTGTCAGTTAAGACGGAGGAGATTTAAAAAAAGTGGAAGATTTTTCTCGGAAGCGTGTTTTTGTAGAGGCGTATCATCATAATAGAAATTCGTCGAACTAAGTTCTATTAAAACATTTATTTTTATATTTACCTGTAATAAAATAGTAGCTTTATTATTATTTGTATTTTAAAGACCAACTAGCTTTGGCTCGCGGCTTCGCTCGGTTTAAATTCGATGTAACACAGTTCCCCTTCCTGATTTGCAGGTACCTGCTACCTGTAGTTTTTGCCCTTGCACCTAATTGATTGTAATAGTAAAGCTTTCCCTTTTCTTCTCTCTTTCGTCATTTCCCACATTTAAAAAAAAATTGCCTATGTCCGTCTCCAGGGTCCCAACTACCTCTGTACCAAAATTCATCAAAATCAGTTTAGCCATCAAGGCGTGAAGACGTAACAAACAAACAAACTCACTTTCGCTTTTATAATATTAGTAAGGATATCAAAATGTTTCTTGACGTATGGGGCGAGTTGGTAATTACGCAGTAGTCACGTGCGGGGAAGTGTTTTATTTGTCTATCAGTGTATTTGTATTACCATCCAGCTTTTCTATTATTCAATCAAACAAGCATTGCTTCGATGTTTATAGCCTCTTCCCCTAAATGATAGTCGAGTACACGATCGATCGCTTCACTTTGGGGAAAAACCATGAGTCGTTAGAAATTACAAAGAAACCTGACTTAGGGAAGTACCGTGATTTGTCTATTGCCGTTAATTTTACTGTATTTGTTTTCCACCAAACTAATATTGGTTTCATTAACGGTAATACATAAAGTCTATTCATTCTGTTATTTTTTATAAAAAATTAAATAAAAAAGAAGAAAAAAAATCAAATGAGATTCGATGTTACGAGTTGTTACCGGCCGTACACAATATTTATTTTACCGTACAAATAATTAGTTTAAACAGTATAACAGTTGTTAATTATAGTAATAGGTGTGTCCTTTGCAGGATAATTTTGATACATTTTGTTTAATAAGTAAATTAAACTGTTTATAAATCTATCATAGTGGAGAACGCGTTTGAAAGATAATAAATAACCAACTACATTGGCACACAGTTAGAAGAACAATAGGCAGTGATCCGAGACGATCAATAGATCGCTGCGGACCGCTCCCGGAGGATACCAGTGTTTGCTTTCTAAAGCATAATGTCTGCTTCCTGTTGGGCCCTTGAGGAAAATACTTAGAAATTGATTCCGAACCTCGGTTTACAGAGCTGTCGAAGATACGGCCGATAGCGCTCCTCACTATCTGTGTGGCAAGTAGGTGCTCACGGGACGCGCGCGGCCGGCTGCCGAGCGAGAACCGAAGCCGTCTGCGAGTCCCATTGTAAACACATAACGACCAGCACGAATGTTCCCGACACTGTAAATTGTGTATTCACTCCTTTTGTTTTGTATCTTTATTAAGTTTCACTATTGCTCCATACAAATACTAATACACAATTCCGCAATAACAAGATGTTACGCGGTACAAGAACAGAATAAAATCTTCACAAAGAAGAAAATCAAGCGTGAACGTTCTAGAACATTTTATATTGCCTTAAACGGCTGAAGAATCGTCTTTTCCGAGAAAATATACCATTGGGATTCAAAAACTGTTTCTTAAGGGATTCTCTCGACATTCATTTGGAGGATATTGCGGGAAGCTCCTTCCCAATGTGGTAATGGTGCAAGTTGTTCGTGAAAGCCTAGTTCTGAAGCCTTCTTTACGAATATTAAACTGTAGAAGGGATTTTGTTTTGAAATTGTAGGTACCCTGTTCGCAAATATGAAAAAGACTCAATCAAAAGTCTGGATGGTCTTATCTGGTTGAATTCAGGTCGAGAGTTTTGACTAATTGTCGTGTGAAATAATTAAGTTAATTGATACTAACAATTCAGATCAAGTAGAAACGGAAAGTTAAGGTTATTTATGCTCTATATTGAACTATTTATTTCAAGTTTATATTAAATTATTTAAATATTTTAACATATTCAACGAGCAATAAAATCATTTAACGTTACGAAAGATTTATGCAAGTAACCTAGCATACTCGTAAATCTTTCTTTCTTAAAACTAAGATTGAAAAACCGACCAAGTGCGAGTCGTACTCGCGCACCGAGGGTTCTGTACGTATTTTTCACAGCTACAAGGGAGACTTGAGTATATGATTTTAATTTTACACGATACCGCCACGCGTTCCCGTGATAAAAGGTCTTGACAGACGGATTACAAAGTGATCCTGGGTTCCGCTTTTTCCTTTTAAAGTTAATGAACCCTGAAAAAACAAGCCTAGAGCGTTTAAAGTTTGGTATTTCTTATATTTATAGGAAAACTTTCAAGCAGGTGTATTTACGCACGTTCGTATAACTTAGGAGGATTCAAAAGCCAAAGCGGGATTAGTCTTGAGGGCCTTTTAAGAAATCTACAGAAATAAAGACATTGCCAACAAATGTTACAGAATGGTGAATTTATTTGCATAATTCAGCAAACCTAAATCCTTTGTCCGCGGCTCGCTGCTCAAATAATAAATTTACTCCATGTTCTACACCCCAAATGGTCTATCTGAATAAAATTATTTAGCTATTTGGAAGACGCATCTTTTGGAATCTTTACTGAACATTTACACATCGCTTCCACAGCTATCTTGAGGTTCAGAAGATTGAGTTTTATTGCAGTTTAACTCCCATATTTATTTAAGGAGTAACGCAATAACACGCCATCTTTTATGTAAGTAGCATTGTAACTATAAGTATCTGATATTTCACCCTATCGCATTGAGTATTCTGATCGTACGCCACTCCGGCGATTCTGCCGAGAGCACAATATGTGTAAATTTAGAAAACGTTTTCGGCACATTATTACGTTTAGGGATTTTCAAGAAAATTGCCTTATTACCTCTCTGAGTTCGATTCTGAACTAGGATTTAGTGGGATTTGCTGCACGCTTTTACAAAATATTGTGTTTGCTTAAGTGTTATTACTGCAGTTATACCCAATGTCATTATCGGGTCGCGTTACACGGCTTACACCTAAGTAATTTATAGTTCTTTAACATAATAATATTTGGAAAACATTCAGGGGCTTGTAGTTTTGCAGATCATTTTCTGTGTAATGTTGGCTCATCGCCAATCCGGAAATTCTTTACCGGACTTAGAACATTTTGTGCTACAGCTCAAGAAATTATTTATACACGTTTAAGTTTAATGGCTCCCGACTTTACGAATTAAACATTAGCTAATCTATGTAACGAGTTGAAACTTTTCTTTAGAGAATTTTCTTAGTAAAAGTGAACGTGCGTTTTTATGCCCATTGAAGTAATTGAGTTAAGTAATCACGCATTTTTCTTATCATAGGAAGTTAAAAAGAAGCAGAATAACTCTGCATTTCATTGCAGGGTTCATTAAAGATAAAACGTTGACATCCCTTTTGCAAATGTTCTTGTTGGGAATTACCAGGGCAATTTACAAATTAATGAAGCTTTACAAATGTACTTCGCCTACGCAAGATACTTTCGTTTATGGCGAAATTAAATGGGTTTTATTACATACTGAATTAAAGGCGTTGAAAAGATTATGAAATATTAGACCAAAGCTTATTGATTATACCTACTGACCTACCTATAATGCTAGCCAACTCAAGATTATTTATTTTTTTAATTTAAAAAATCTAATTAATTCATTAATTGTAATTTGACCAGTTTCACAGGGTCAGTAAAATTAAAATTAAGTGATTTCATTCTCAAATACGGAAATCTCGTTTGTAACATAACATGTAATTGTTATCAGTAATTATAGCAACCTCGCAGTTTCAGATAAAATTATCTCATCCACGTGCACAAAAGTTGTGTCGCTAGAGAGTCCAAAAGTTAACCAATACAAATTAATTCCGATAACACTTCCGTTTTGCCCGCTTTGCGGTAAGGGTGCGTACAGATTGTCAAATGCGAGGGAAACGCGTGTGGTTTCACGATGCAGCTCACGAGCTACGCGCGAGTCTTGCATAAACATCTACGTCAACAATATAAAATGAGATATTCGTGGGCGACGCGTCGAGGCTTGCACGTAGCTGTCACATGGCGCGCGTTGTCTAATGTGGACGTACCCTTAGTGTTAAACTTGGAATGATATTATTTTTGTATATTTGGAATTCGAAAAGAGAAATTAGGAGACAAGATATGTTTCATATTTATTTTAAAATGTGTTCTGTGATGTATTTTATTTATGTAATTGATTATAAAGTGTTTTAGTAAATAGATTAAGGGTAAATCTCAACTGACTGCCGCCTGGACCGATTAGAAAAATGCTTTGAAAAGTAGTTAATTCCCAGGTGGAACCATCTGACCGCCAGGTAGAATACAATGATAGGATGTTAGAGTACTCGAAGAAATTTTCAAATTTTGTAGGTATACTTGATCCAATTATTGTATGATATTATAGGATACTACAGTGACTAATTTTTTTTGCGAAACAATATCGTAAAGTTAATTAACTTGTAGCAAAAACATGAATCACACACAAATAAAAGTCACGGATTTTTAACCTAAATTTATGTTTTTACTTTTTGAGTGTGTTTTTGAAGTCGGTTTAATTACGTGACGTACGTGACAACACATTTTTTTTTCTTCCATAAAGATAATAATCTCAAGAAGATAAACAATATAACTAAAGATAAACAATTTCTGTATTTGTTTTATTGTAAATTTAACGACAGCTAATTTTAATTTTAACATAAGAATAAAGTAAAAAAATGAATTGTACGCCATTTCTGAATGGCAAAAACTGTAGCAACCTTGCATATTATCATCATGTCTAACAAAATAAATATAACATCTTTTATCTTTTTTTTATCAACCACGTCTCTAGAACTTAAAAAATATACCGCTTCCATAATATCCTATATCCTCGAAAAATGCTAAGCGCCCAATGAAGACGTATAAAATCGTGATAGCAGCTAACACCGACTTACAAGCAATACAGAACAGTCATCGCATCATAAACCACAGTTCATCACTGTACGGTAAAGTGCAGAAAACTAAGTCAGCTCAATGTACTTATTTGATTAGTAGTATTATTAAAGACAGGATTAGTATCGGAGTTTAAGAAACAGCCTAAAACAGCCGCTGTAACAGCATCACAATAGGATAATAATACCTAGCTACCTAGCCTTTTACTGCGTTTGTGGGGTTTGGATTCTATTCTATAAATATCCGAAAGGTTTCAGGAAAAAAACAAGTGATTTAGTAACCTTAGGTAACAGACCAGAAACAATCGCTTTCAAATTATTTCGTCTTTCTACAATAAATTTCAATCATCAATGACTTTAAGTCACCCCTTATTACTTGGGATTAAACATACCTGCAAAATTTGGGTGGTTTTATTAGGTATACGGTTATCTTGAAAAGACCGCCCATTGTGACACCCTATTTATAAGTTGTTTAATGTTATTCTTGCTATTTGAATGGTATACATTATAAATAATATTCTATCGATCTATCTATGCGGTATACCTACGTTACTAAAGTATAGGCGTGATGAAGTGTTATTAAATAGCTCTCAAAACGTCAATTTCCATTGTTAGTTTCAAGTCTCTTGAACAGTAAGACTTCTGCCCCTACTCTGTGACACCAGAATCCAGCTTGTCGGATTCGCAACACGTACGCGGCTGGTATGTATTGAACAAACTAAACAGTTGTAAGAATACCTCAAACTGTAGGTAAATTGTTTCGCTTGTTATTTATGTTCCGCAGCTTGCTATTACGTGAACGGCTTTATGAAGTGCTCGCACTGTGCGTTTTCGTTTTCACTTACGGTTTCAAGAGTTTCATTAGGAGTTGGCGATGTGTAAAACAGTCGGGTAGGTGCAGAAGGGAACGAACGTAATAATGTATAACTGAATGGATATGATGGCTGGGAAGTCATCAAATAACTACACCCACTCTGGGCGGTGCGATGGGGCGTGTCAGATTTTTACTGACTAAACCCATACATGTTTCTTCTTTTGATCTTTGAGGCCGCGGTATCTCTTTCGAACAACCCTAAACCCTAACAGGCAGTGGCCCTGGTAGGCCCCTCTGCTTACTGACATATCTTTGAGTCATGCTATAGCCTGATGGCGTGTTTTCAAGTTAAGTCTTGGATTGAGTTTTGTGAAGAGACTCGATAGTCAACTCAAATCTTTATTGCGTTCCATATGTATCACATAGATGTTTGTCAAAGATGTATAAATAAAAACTGAGACCAAAGGCTTGACGTGATTTGTGAGATACGGAAGAAGAAGAAGAAGGTTTCTGATGGGTGGTCACCCATTTGCCAGTGGCCTGAAGATTATTGCTTAACCACGAATTCTTTAGATAAACTCCTACTACCGCTAATAACTACGTTATACCCTCCGTTCATCTGCATTTAAGAAACACATTGTATTGAACATGCTAATACTCGTAGCGTAGCTTTCAGTCTGATAAATAGTTTCAGAGATTACCACGAACATCCAAACGTTACCATTACTTTAGTACCTACAGAAAAAAATATGATTGGGTTGAGAAACTTCTTAGAAAATATATTTTAAATAGATTACTTACAAATGCAAAGCTAAACCCATAAAAGGTTTAACTTTTCATTTTGGTATTCCACAGATTAGATTTACAAAAAACAAGTGTTACTGTGAGACGTTTTCGAGCCTAACAAAAGACACAATTTGAATAAATAAAAAGACAAGATCTTAGTTTTGAGTTTGATAAAGTGTGATACATGTTTGTTTATAAACCTCATCCTTACAACACCTCTGAGAGGTATTGTGGAATTTTGGCCCATTTAGTTACTTTTCATCTTAGAATAACTAATAATTATTTTTACTTGTGAAGGTTCTGCCTCTTTTAGGAAGAAGATATGTATAAATAAACATCAAGGTTTGGCCATTTTTGTTTTGTGAATGGGAAATCATCAAATAACTTCCCCCGCTCTGGGCTGAGCGAGGGGAGTGTCAGACTTTTACTGTCTAAAATCCACCCATGTTCCTTCTTATTCCCTTTATGTTCCGAGGCCGCAGTATCTCTTCCTAACAACCCGCAATCTCGGCAGGCGGTGGCCCTGGCAGGCCCCTCTACTTTGCTGACATCTCTTTGAGGCGCGCGTGGAACACGAACGCGCTGTCAACACGGCCTGTCGTCAATAGACAGACGGAGAGTGAGCTACCCATTGCTCGGCGACCACAGACCCGCATCTACGGTGGCCGGGAGTCATTTTGTGTTTTAAGTTTTAGCCTAATCTAGCGTAGTTGGTTGGATGAAAGAATTCTCAGCAGCAGTCATGGGGTAGGAAATCGTGCTCAGTGGATTTTAATAGACTTTTTTTTTATGAACTTAAAGCATAAATGTAGGTGTACCATTAGGCACATCTCTCCCTACTCCTTTGGGGATTACACACGTGATGTGTGTATCAACTTTCAGCTACTCTCATATTTTATTTTAAAACTTTCAACAAATACCTCAAGAACGAAACTGCTAGCTTACGATCCATAATTTATATTCTATTATAGTGAAATAAAACTATAACGATCGCCATACTTACGTGCACTAGAAAGTCATGAAATCAGGGGAGTTGAAAATAATTAGGTGGCTGGCTCCTTCGAAAAGCGTGAATTACTACTGCACACGCGAACATTTCATATTATTTTGTAGTTAGAGATGTAATTAAACGTAAATTATAGCCAAATTATTATCAGATTACTGATTTTGTGGCGAGTAGCGCCTGCTAGCTATGTATGGAAACTGAATTTAAGTTATTTCGCTTATTTGTGTAATTGAAATGGCATTAGGTTTTTTTTTTGTAATTTATAGGTGAAAGGAGGCAAGTTGTGAGAAAACAAACTTCTTGAAATATAAGGCAACGCACACACTGACAGAAGGCTAACTTTGTGCATAGAAAACTAGTTAAAATTGATTTATATAATATACATATGCTAAATCAGCTTAGCCTTGGTCGCTACTTGTCCGATGTGGGCTGAAAGACAAACGAATTCAGTTTTTTTTTTCTGAATGGCATCTCGCAGTTCAACTTAGGAGGTTGTCGTCTGCTTAACCGGCAGACTCCTGTGGACGCCTTAAAAATTTAGACCTCCAGCCAGGGCAAAAAAAATCCAACAAACTAAGCCACTACACGCTAAGGGCACCCCTAAGCCTTGGCTTAGGGCTTTCTCGCTGAGAAAGGACAGCAAAGGGACAGGCTGGATCTGAGTGGTATTAATTGGGGACTTGTTTGAATTTACTGGCTCAGCAGCGCGGGCTGGCTCCAGCAAGGGACGGGTAAGATTCAGTCGCACCTTGAAGAGATCCAGATATACATTCAGTCAAAAAAGTATCGGGAATGGATGATTTGTTTATGGTTCCAATTTTGGCGCGGAGTTTGAGTTGCATCTGTTATTTATATTAAATACAGTGCTGGTTTTAGTAATATCATATATAGTGTGTATTGCGAATTTCCTAATGGACAAAAATATCGAACAAAGAGTTTGTCTTAAATTTTGCATCGCCAATGGAATTTCGTGTTCGGAGTCACTGAAAATGTTACAGAAGGCTTACGGTGAATCGACTTTATCAAAAACTCGTGCTTATGAGTGGTTCAAAGCGTTCAAAAGCGGTCGAGATGTGATGGAAGATTTGCCTCGCTCTGGTAGGCCGTCAACGTCTGCAACTGAAGTTAACATCGCAAAAGTGAAGAAAATAGTGACTGAAAATCCCCATTCAACACTGAGAGAGATAGCCGCCGAACTTTCTGTATCTCACGAGTCGATCCGTACCATTTTTACCTAATCATTTGGGTATGAAACATGTTGCTGCTCGGCTAGTCCCAAAAGATCTGAATTTTCTCCAAAAACTCAATCGCATGAAAGTCGCTGAGGACATGCTAGAACGAGTCAGTTCGGACCCAACATTCATGAAACGCATTGTTACTGGTGACGAGACGTGGGTTTACGAGTTTGACATGCAAACTAGTCAACAAGCTTCGGAGTGGCGCCTTCCAACTGAACCGAAACCAAAAAACCACGCCAAAGTCGATCAAAAGTCAAAGTCATGTTGACTGTTTTCTTTGACTATCGCGGTGTTGTGCACTCTGAATTCTTACCGGAAGGTCTAACGGTAAATAAAGAATATTATGTGAGCGTTATGCGGCGTTTAAGAGAGCAAATTCGACGAAAAAGGCCACATTTGTGGAAAGAAAATTCTTGGATTTTGCACCACGACAATGCGCCTTCGCACAAGGCTATCATTGTGAACGAATTTTTGACCAAACACTCAACAAATACCATCCAGCAACCACCATATTCACCAGATATGGCTCCTGCTGACTTTTTTCTTTTTCCTAAACTCAAATTACCACTTCGTGGCACCCGTTTTCAATCGATAGAAGACATAAAGGAGAATTCGCGGCGAGAACTGAACTCAATTCCGGAAGCAGCGTTTAAAAAATGTTTTGATGAATGTATTATTCGTTGGCGCAAGTGTATCGTTTCTAAAGGAGCATACTTTGAAGGTGATAAAATAAATTTGGATGAATAACAGACATTTTGTGTATTATTGATCTTTTCCCGGTACTTTCTTGACAGAGTAGTATAATCAAGTGAGAAGCCGACAGTAAATTTCACAGACTGGCGATTCGAACCAATAAAACAGCTTTATAATACATATTTAATAAATATTACTTTCAAGTCAATACAACGCTTTAGTAACAGACTTTTGATAAAAATATAACTGTTATTTGCATGCATGTTTCAGCAAGCATAGTCAATAAAACATCGTCATCACGAACGGAGCACAATCAAATAGTTGCCTGATTGTGTCGCCTCGTATAAAACAATCGTTATGAATTTTATCAACTCGATTATGAATTTATTTACAATAGCATTTTTTTTTATTGCTCCAGTTGTTGCGGGAAAAAAGTAGTGACTTAAGGTACAGTAGGAATAATCTAAGTATTTATTAGTGTGATTTTGGTGATACAATAACATCTAACTCCGAATATCCGGACTCTGACCGAACTCTGAATATCCGGACGGCTAACAGTCGGTTTAAATGTAAGGTAAAAGCTCGCGAACACTTAGGTAAGAAGTTGGCACACTCATCTCAAAATTAATGTGTTGTCAGTTTTTCATCATATTTAGTAGTTTTTATATGTATCTATTATTAATAAAACTGATATTTCCTGTCACATTGCACCTACTATGTTTTTGTCTCTGCATCACCCTAAGGTTGACTGGTAGAAAATGTCCATGGCATTAAGTCCGCCTTTGCTCAATATTTTGTTTACTTGTGCATGAAGTTTTAATAATAATAAATCTAACATCTTACAGATCTATTCTTTCTTAGCTCAAAAACGAAATTCCGTGTTGACGGCGCGTTCGTGTTCCACGCGCTCGTCAAACAGATGTCAGCAAAGTAGAAGGGGTCACCGCCTGCTGGGGTTGCGGGTTGTCCGGAAGAGACACCGCGGCTCCGGAACATAAAGCAAATAACAAGGGACATGGGAACGTTTTAGTTAGTAAAATTCTGACACTCCCTTCACTCCACTCAGAGCGGCGGAAGTTATTTGGTAGAAAGAAAGAAAACAGGTTTATTTGGCACTTGCCACAAGTACTCACAACATTAAAACTTAACACTACAAAGAAAATAAAAAAGAGAGTAAACACAAAATATTGTGTGTCTTCCGGCTGCGCAAATTGGCCCAGTTCAGCAAAATGTCGACCAACTGGACCTAAGATATGATATGACGGATGTAAGACAGCTCCGTAATTTGGTAATTTCACCCGTCAAAAAACTCGTGTTTTGGTAGAACCAGTTAGTTCACTGGTTAGTGGAGGTTAGATAAACAGTAGGTGGGTATTAATAAACATAAACAACGATTTGATCCAAAAATATCTAATACTAGCTTTTGCCCGCGGCTTCGCTCGCGTTAAATTCGGGGTAACACAGTTCCCCTTGCGCCTTATTGATTTGTAATAGCAACGCTAAGTTTTCCCTTTTCTTCCCTCTTTCTTCAAAAATAGCCTATGTCCGTCTCCTGGTTCCCAACTATCTCTGTACCAAAATTTATCAAAATCGGTTTAGACAATAAAGCGTGAAGAGGTAACAAACAAACTCACTTTCGCTTTTATAATATTAGTAAGGATAACATTTAAATTAAACAATTCTAATGTAACAAAAGTCTATTTAATCCTAAAAACATTAAACTTCGATTATTATTTGATTACCAACTCAAACTGTTAATTACAATCGATTGTTCCTGCTTACCATAATTGAACCGAATGCAGTGATTTGGATTCAATTCTTAATTATCTTTTTGGCAAGCTGACAGCTAGCGGTTAGGTGCTTTATTTCCAGTTTTCACATGCCTAAATAAAAACACGATTTTCAACGGTCGGTTTATTACCGAGAGTTGAAATTTCAATAGCCCTGTAATATTTAGGTACATCTATTAAGTTTTGGCTAGTGTTAGTGGAAACGTTATTCTTGGTATACTTTGAAGTGCTGTTTAGACTCCTTTGTTCTTGATCAACCAATTTACTGTAGGTATTGAAGTCTCATAACACCCTTATGCTGTAGTAGTATTAGATAGCAATTTTTTAATAAAAAAACCTCCATTAAACTATGCAGTTTTATGTACCTATACAAGGTGTTATTTTATAATTATCTTTGGATATTGTGGCGAATAGTAAAACAACAAAATTTTGGTTACGTATAGACGTAACCAAAATTTAGTTGCACTGAAAGCAGTGTTTTGATTTTATAACATGAACTAGTTTCACAAACTCACCTGAAAAGCGAAAAACATTTAAAGCTATTGTTTCACCAGTCCTTATTAACCACTATTATTTATACAGTACAATCCTTACTAATATTATAAAAGCGAAAGTGAGTTTGTTTGTTACGTCTTTACGCGTTAATGGCTAAACTGATTTTAATGAATTTTGGTACAAAAATAGTTGGAACCCTGGACACGGAAATAGGATTGTGTAATTATAATGAGGAAATATTTGTTTGTATCGAATAGGCTCCAAAACTACTGGACCGTTTTAACCATTTTTTGACTACTAGGAAGCTACATTATCAGGAAGTAACATAGGTTATACAACATCACGCTACTACCCACGGGAGCGGAGCAGGAACTAAACACGCGGGTAAAACAGCGCAATTCAGCTAGTTTCTTATAAGTTTAATAATAAATGTTATTTGTTCACAGGCGACCCAACATTCCGTTCTCTGATCATCCGCCAACTATTACTCTGGCGGGAATGCGGCACCAACACTCTCATATCGTCCCACCGCTGGGTAAAAGCTCGCCAGACCAGCTGTTGGTGACCGACTGGCTGAGAGCGCTGCATGCTACTGCTAGGTAAGTGAGAGGAACAGTATGTTCCCAGTGCACGTAGACACAGCGCGCAGAAACAAAAACCACTTTTATATTGGTATTGGTTTGTGTCGCTTAGTGTTCTTGAAACCCGGCTCTAGGCATTAGTTTAAGTCTTAGTGTTTGTGAAAACTGGGCCAATAGACGGACGGACGGTGAGCTGCCCATTGCTCACCGTCTACAGATCCCCGTCTACGGTGGGTTTCGCGGCGGCTGGGTTGGTATGAGATTTTTACCCTCAAACGCTCGGCCACCTCCTTCGCTAGCTTAACTGATTCGCAGTAGTAAATGACCGCTTCCCATTTCCTGTCACAGGGCAGGACGCGAAAGGTCCCCGCTGCCGATCGCCACTGCGAGGACACAGCGGTGCTCCACCCAAGTTAGACAGACCGCTACAGTGTACTCCACCGCGCTTTCCGGACGATCGTTACAGTGGTGACACTCGGGCGTTTTCTCCCACCCAATAATCCGCCCACTGACGGACAGAAGGACGGACGCTGTCCATCCCTCTGTCCGTCTTCGATCTGCTCCGTCTGTCTCTCATCCTGTGCGAGTCTTAATACTACGGTTCCCTGGGGTTCTTTGGGTGCCGACCACTAAAATGTTTTGTTTTTGCTGATGGGAAATCAACAAATAACTTATTGTTATTTACCGACAAAAACCGGTCCATGTCTCTGGTTTTGCCCTTTATGTTCCGGGGCCGCATATCTCTTTCAAATAACCCGCAATCCCTGACTCTAACAATTACGTCTATACTTTCAATACCTAATCATTTCTTTACAAAAATGGCATATTCATTCTTAAAGGTTCGCCACCCCTGTTCTAGACGATATAAACAATCTAAATACTGGAGCAGCATAGCAGCGGCTGTATTATGTACACTCGCCGTCTGTCGGTAATGAATAGTCATTGTTGTCATAACGTCTTCCAATACAGTAACTTGACACTTACTGCAATTATCCAATCATGTATTTATGTAAATTATTGCTTGCACACAGAAGCCTGCAGGTCTGATTAAACAATAGGCTTGTATCCATTAACAAAAAATATAATTGATAATGGTTTAAAATGATTACTTATGTTATTGAGAAACTAACGAAACATTTTAATTGTTAAAATAGTCTAAGATTAATAATATTTGGACAAAATAAATTACGTAAATTGAAACCTAAAGTTATGTGACAGTGAACACCAATCAGAAAGCGTTACGTCACGCCGTGGGAAACAACAACTATTGTCATTGACGTTTACAGTATTTTACAGGTTCCTAACAAAATTTTAGTTATTAACGACTAATATCTAGATAATACACTGTTTATTAGTTTATCATTTCAAAGAATTAACCATGGAATCAGGATTCAGCAAAGCAGACAGTAATAATTTGCCCAGAATCGACTCCGAGATGATTGGAAACTTTTTCGCATCGAACAGTGACTTCTGCTCATCTGAATTTCGCAATGTTAAGACTTCCATGTAAGTAAACAAGAGTATAGAATAGTTATTATAAGCTTAAATATTTCAGTTTTTTACAATAACTTTGACATACATTTTGCAAGATTTTAAACTTATTGATTTTGAGGTTAGATTTACAAAATATGAAAAATGCAAAATATTAATAAACTTATACTAATTTCAGGTCTTCGCGAGCTTCATATGGAGATGACGCCATTAGTTATGTTCAACTTAAGCGTGACGGCAAATATTGTATTGTCAAGTGCAAAATATGCCCTGAACATAAAGTTCATTCAAAATTATATGGTTGCACACTGATTGTTGATGAAGAAGACGATACTGTAATCTCCGTAGAATGTCAAGACTGCGTAGCTTCACAGGGGGGATGTAAACACGCAATGGCATTTCTCATGTGGGTTCATCGTAGAAGTGAAGAACCATCATGTACTTCAGTGGAATGTTATTGGAGAAAATCGAAACTGTCTAGAGTTGGTAGCAGCCTAAAATATATGACAGCAAAAGACTTGTCCAAGGGCAAGTCCATGTTACCAGTAAATTCATCACTTTTTAAAAAGTTTTTGGAAGAGGGACTGAAAAGAAAAATGAATGATTGTGAAATTTTAAAATATCAACCGACTTATTGTCTAAGTGAAGAAGAGGCCCTCTCAATGCATCAACTTGTATTCAATTTTAAAGAAAAATGTGTTGATGCATTTTTAAAAAAAGTTCAAATAACACCTGCATTAATAAAGAAAGTGGAAGAAAAAACTAGAGAACAATCCAAGAACAGCCTTTGGTTTGAACTCAGGTATGGTCGAATTACAGCTTCAAAAGCGTTTGAAGTTAGTAGATGTAGAACAACTGATGGAACACTTTTAGCGGTCATATTAGGTGGTAAAATCCCAGATACTACTTCTATGAAACGTGGCCGTCTTCTAGAAGATAAAGTAAGAGAAACAGTGGAGAAAAAACTTAAGAAAAAGATAAATAAGTGTGGCCTGCTACTAAACTCAAAATATCCCATGATTGCTGGTTCCCCAGATGGAATATTTGAAGATGGCATAATTGAAATTAAATGTCCTGTAAATGCCAACACATTTAAAAATTATATAAAAAACGGAAAAGCTACAGATAAATATTATGCCCAAATGCAGCTACAAATGTACTTATCAGACAAGAAAAATTGTTTATATTGTGTAGCAGACCCAGAATATAGTGAAAATCGAAAGGTAGAGATTTTAAGTGTTCCATTTGATATAGAGTATGTAGAAAATTTAATCAATAATAAACTACTTGACTTTTGGAAAACCAATGTATACCCATTGTTGTATCAAAGTGTAGAACTATGACATTATTTGAAATAAAAAACAATCTTGAAAGTTTTTCTGTTTTATTTTATTAAAGAATTTTGCAAATTAATTAATGCACATGCTATGATGATGATCTCATCAAGAATTTTCACAAATTTGAAAGAGATACATGCATGTGGTCTAAGCATATAAAATTCACGTAAACGCCTAATAACTCTCTCTATATGAATCCTCAAGCTGGCAATCTGTTTAGTTTGTTTCACTTCTGTTTTACTCATTTTCACTCCTTTTTCAACACTTGGAGGTCTTACTAGTGCAATACCAGATTTTTTAAAATGTCGTTCTACATGTTTAAAACCCCTATCTGCCATAACATACATACCACTTTTTAAAGTCTTTATAAAATCGCATGTTTCAACTATACATGTGTCAGTGATTCTGCCTCCGAATCCTGGAGAAATATAGTTTACTAATCCATTTGGGGTACAGGATATTAAATACTTTATAGTATTTGTTTTCTTGTACTCTGACCATGTCATAGCTTGATTTACTGCCTTAGATGGCTTCTGCACTTCAATTTCCAGGCAATCTATTATGCAACTAACATTATAATATTTATGCCTGAATGACATAGGTAAGGTTCTTTTAATCATTGCACAGTCTAATTCAACAATAAAAGGATGCATGACACTGGCTATTACAGGTATAGTTTTTAAAAATATCTTACTTAGACTTGATGGAGTTAATCCATAATCATCTGACAGCTGATTAAATTTACAGTCTAATCTTATTTTGTTTAAACAAAGTAATATATAGTGTTCTGGAACATTAATACAATCTTTTAATAAATCAATTAAGTAGGAACAATTAATTGGAACACCTATGTACAGTCTTGGCTTTTTCTCAATTTTTTTAATTGTATTTGACATGGCCTTTTTTGCTTCTATTGTTTTGTCTGCTTCAATTAATTCACTACAGTCAGAAGATGATTTAACTTGTAGTGAAGCCATTGATAGTGAGGGACTATTAGCAGCTACGGATGGTATATATAAAGAAATATCACTGTCAGACTGTTCTTCATCAATAAATATATTTTTTGTAACTTTGCTTAAACCAGATACAGAAGGTCGTGATTTTGTAATGGTTACGGTTGTAAATGGTGATGTGGACCTGGATGTTAAAGAATGTTTCAAAGGTGATGATGCCTGATCTATCAACTTCACATTGGTCTGCACCGCCTTACTTCTAAACTTGTAAGTTAAAAATGCTTGAACAGATTTATCCACTGACTGTTGACATAACATTTCTGACACATTTCCTTCAACTGTTTCAATATCTGAAAAATAAATAAGTACGGGTTAATAACTTTTGAATGGTAGCATTATTATATTAAATATATAATATAAATATAACTAACAGTGAAAGATTTTTTCAAATCGGACCAGTAGATCCTGAGATTAGTGCGTTCAAACAAACAAACAAACTCTTCAGCTTTATAATATTAGTACCTATAGATTTGCTGAAGCAAACTATAAATAACTATATAGTTATGTTCTTTGATATTATACATACTTGAACTTGTATCAGTACTTGTATCTTGAGAAGAAGAACTTGGTGCACAACTTTCTTTCGATTCATTCAGACACTCTGCTATTGTCATCATCCTTTGTTTTTTTAGAATATATGGTCGTTCCGTACTGCTGCATGTTCGTTTTCTTCTGTCTTCTTGACATCCAAATCTACTTGGCATACAACCTGGTTTCATGCGCACTTGTGAAACTGTTCCCTTTATATGATACTCCATATAATTAATCATATCATTTGGCAACTAGAATAAAAGAATTTGTTACATTAATCAGGAAAATAAAATAAAACTACAAAACTCCATAAAGTGAAACAACTTAACCTCAACTCTTGTTATTATTAGGAAAATAGGGATTGTATAAAACTCATCTAATTTGCTCAAATTAAGTAATGGACTATGTTGTGTGAAATACTTACATCAAAATGATCTTCACAAAAATACATTCTAGAACTTGTTGATAAACTATGAGCATCACATCTTCTTGCAAGTTTTAGCCACTTTTTCCGTATTTCTCTTTTGTTTGGAACATATATAAATAACTTGTTTGGCGTTTTTATAGATGTGCTTTCACACTGGGGCACTATGCAGTTTTTATAATATGAAACATTCATTTTTAAACGATAAAAACTAACTTTTTCTTCCGAAGACTCTGTTTGTTTATCACGGCGTGACGTCATTGAAGACGCCATGATAGTCTGGTGCGTTTTGGCACCAAATTTAAATTGTTTTTTTAAATCGCGAAATTTATAATGTAAACGCCCGATTAAAAATAAATAAAACGTTTTTTCTAATAAAATAGGTAATAAGCTAAAGTTTTAAGCCGTTATTAAAATTTAGTCAACTAGCCTATTAGGGTGGTATTTACAGAAGTGCAATACAACATGTTCACATCAATTGTTCTCCAGAAATTATGTTCGACTATGAGTAGACTAATTAAACAGGTAATTTAAGAAATAAAATGGTTTATCTGTTATAAGTTTTTTTTTATTTATAGTGGTTATGCATGAGATGTGTACATGTACTGTGTGAAACATTAAGCCTATAGGTATCCCGACTAGAGGCGATCGGCGGCGGCGATCTCTCGCGTCCGGTCCTGGTGCAGTCCATGGTCCGGAGCGAGAGGGAATGGGAAGCGGTCACTTCTCCGTCCTAGCGAAGAAGGTGGCCGAGCATGTGAGGGTGTGAACTTCAAATCAACTCAACCGCCGTAGGAGACGCCCAGGGCGTCGGGCGCCGCGAGACGACTTCTGGCCAACATTGATGCGGGTCTGTGGACGGTGAACAATGGGTCGCTCATCGTCCGTCTGTTCAGTGAAGACAGCCCTTGTCGACGGCACGTTAGTATTCCATGCGCGCCTCAAAGAGATGTCAGCAAAACAGAGGGGCCTGCGAGGGCCACGGCCCCGGAACATAAAGAGCAATAGAAGGAACATTAATGGGTTTTAGTCAGTAGGTACAAGTCTGACACTAAGAGCCGGGGAATTAATTTGATGATTTCGCATCCGCAAAAAAAGGTTACTACAATCCGGTCAGACGGTGAACCGAAGGTATTTAGGGTATAAAACGTTATCCTTCTCCACATATATATAACTCACTGCAAAGCTGGTTTTTATAATCTGTATTTAGTGCTTATAGTGCAACTCGCCCCTTATTGGGGGCGTTATGGCAGCCAATACAAAGCGACAGGTCGTGTAGAATGTTCATGCGTACCATTACCAAGACATATGGTATTATAATAATATCAGTTTGCTAGGCGACTGATAAGCTCCTCTAGCAGAATAAATAATATGCTGGTAAAATGATTGGATACAAAGATATTTGAAAGTAAAGGGCATGACAACGGCTGTTCCTAGAAAAGTGGTGAAGAAAATATAGGTCGTTTTTTTAGATTTTCGCATAAGTGGAAACTAAAATATAAAATATTTTATCAAAGGTATTGTATTTGGTTCTTTCTATAGAATCTTTATAAATATTTTTTCTAGCACAATTATCTTTGAGAATTTTTTTTTATATTTTTATTTCTGAAAACCGCCATTTTAAGAACACAAAGTAGCAAAATATGATTTAGGTTTCTAATTTCGAAATAGTTTTGGAATAAGTATTGGTTAACTTATTCTTTCAAACTGTATTGCATGAAATTTTTTTATGAACAGTACCTATATGATAAACTCTCTGCTGTTCTCTCTCTACTCAATTGAAAAGTTTTCATTTTCATAATGGTCTCATTGTTCAATATGATCATCAACATCTCGTATAAAATAATATATCTTATACCTTTTACAAATTTCAAATCATTTTTGATTCCCTAAAAAGTTATTTTAGACAAGTTATACAAAGATTCGTAATGGCCCATAGATTAAAATCTTTTTTTCGCGGATGGGAAATAATCGAATAATTTCTTCCGCTCTGGGGGCGCGTCAGATTTTTACCGACTCAATCCCACCCATTTTCCTTCTTTGCCCTTTATGTTCCGGGGCCGCCGTATCTCTACCTATTTAGAACAACCCGCAACCCCGGGAGATTAATGCCTCGCCTCTCATTCACGAGATTGTGGGTTGAAATCCGGGCAAGTACCTACATAAGTGACTTTTTCAATACATGTGTACTTTTCTAAGTTTATCTTGGACATCACTTATATTGGAAAGGAAACCTGAACTTATAATTAATATAAGTCTGCAATCGCCAACCCATCTTGAGCAAGCTTGGTGATCAACGCTCATGCCTTCTATGTGTGACAAGAAATTATTCAAAAACAGTTGGTGGGTTGAAAATAGTTACATTGCTATACATAGCTTTATTTCGTTTGTATTAGACTAGAATGAATATATCGACTTTATTGACATTCGATTAAGAGAGTCTCTCCCTGACTCACAGGGGAATTAAAACACGGAGAGAACGGACATTATCACTGCACCGAATGTGTTGCTATAACTGAATGCAGTGTATAGTAGATAGATAGTAGAGATACTGATATATTTATTTGTAAAAGAAGAAAGAAAGAAAATTATTTATTAGTCACAAATTACAACGAGAACATAAAATAACAAAAAAAAAACATAATAAAAAGTAACTAGTAATAGATACAGCCAATGGTTTAATTGGCAAGAGCCTCGACCAATACCTGAGGAGGCTCTCGTTAGGCAGCGGGATCAAGACCTTGATACAGAAAGCTGTGTGGTGATTGTTAGGAAGTTCCTTTCTCTGGAGCCCTGACCGCCGGTAACTTTGAGCCTGTTCCCGATACCGGTGGGCTAAAATTTTTTATATTTTAAATGTTTTTTTTGTTATGTTTTTATAATGAAATATTTAAAAATTATGTTTGTGAAAATCAATAAATGAGAGCAACTAAAAACATGGAATAAAAATTAAGGAATGTTAAGAATCTGTCTCGTTGATCTAGTAGTCGCAAGCGCGACTACTGAGAATTAGGGTTTTTTTTCGATTCCCGGGCCAAGTGTTATTGGGTTTTTTCCATCAGGAATATCAGAGCAGCAGAACAGTACGGATTAAAAATCAAAGTCAAACGTCATTTATTCAAAATAGGCTGATAATCAGCACTTTTTGAACGTCAAATTACAAGAGACAGTCCCATAAAAACGATCCGCCTTTCGCGATTTGTTCCCTATTGGTAATAGGATCACCCCAATTACTATTGGGTACACCTCTGCCTAACCCTTCTTTGATCACAGACGTGATGTTATCAGACTTTAAGTTATCTTCTCTTAAAATTCGGTCGATAGTGTTGTGACTTATGCTGTTTACGGAAACTGGTTAAGTACTTCAAAACTAGGCAATTTTTATAAAAAAAGTCGTCTTCATTTTTAAGTTTTTTTGATGACACGGTTGACGCAGTGGCTTTGCGATCGACTGCTGCGCTGCGTGTCGCGGGATCGGTTCTCGCACGGAACAGATATACTTATTCATGGCCTACAGATAGTTGTTCCGGTTCTGACTGTTTGTGTATGTGAGTTTAATTGTTTGTAAAAGCACCCACGATACAGGCGAAATTCCTAGTGTGGGGCAAGGTTTTTTTAAGTACAGATTTTTTAGTATTTCTGAGTTCAGTCACTAGAACCTACACACGCGATGTAAAAGCAAAGTATTTTTTTAAACGTTTAAAATTTCTAAATTTTTTTGTGAAATGTGAATAAAATTAGTATGTATAAACCACATACATAAATAAAATCTCTAAACTTGATTAATCGTGAGTTCATTTAGTTTCTACCAAACCCGTTCAACTTCATCACTGCCGTAAATACCTAAGTGTGTACCGGTTAATTACATAAAGTAAGTATAAAACCTAAATTGAAGCGATACTTCTGACTTTAAAATCCATAAAACAAGGATATCGGATGTTGACAACAGTCATTTGGGAAGCAATGTAAACTCGAACACGCCAACTTCCCAGCATTTGTTTTGGTAAAAGCAGTGCCAATTACGATGGGTGCAACCGGAGGATCCAAAAAAATGCAAATTTATTTTAATAAACTAATTTATTACTGTATTACAAAGTATTGAAATTACGACTAATTATACTAAAGTGTCAATTGGTCGATGTCAGATCCAAAAGTGCCGCTCCACGTTTTTATGTTTCTATGGAAAGGTTCGATTGACGTCAATTGGTCACGTTATGCTGAGCTTGCGTTTCGTGCCCGTAGGTGCCGTGTGCAATGTATATGCAGGTATGCCGATGCAGCGATCTATTAAGGTTGACCATGCGTAACACCTCCCCCCGTAGAACAGCGAGTATCGATGGACTTGTTCAAGATGGTCGCTGGTAGACATCCAGGGTCAATCCTTATTTGGCTTGGGTTGATAGTGCGTGGTGATGGGATTGCATAGACGACTTCAGGGTTGCTGTTGAAGTTTTCTGTGATTTCTCTGGATGCTTTTCTTATGCGTAGCCGACGATAGATTAGAGTGGCGATGAGTGCGCATGTACCGGATAGTGCGAGGTACATGGGTATAGTAGTGTGGTAAATGACGAGATCGGTGACGTCATCTAAATGTACAGGCAGTTGCGTCGCTATCTCGTTGCTAAGCGTGTGAAGTTTTTGTAGATTTGGCGAATTTAGGATGAGCTTCGGATAATTTTCAGGCCTCGACTCGTTGTATAGGGGCATCTCAATGATCTTCACGACATGTCCTTTGATGTGGTCGTCAGTGTTGGAGATAGTGAAGGCGGGTGTTCTCAGGTTACAGTTGAGGGGAATGATTGCCAAATAGCTGCCTCGTAGGGTCCGGTACTGTTCTTGACCGCAAGACATCTTCACTTTTGTTGGTACAGGAAAACTTAAGGTATAATGCTTGTCGTCCAGGGTTTCCAGGGCTTCGGTGGTGAGAGCTACGGGTGTCAGCTTGCAGCTGGGTTGAAGTTCTTGATGGACTATGAGATGCTGGATGCAATCTGGTTTGCTCTGGATTTGTAGGTTGGCTGTTGACTCACAGAGATATATGGAGTTTACCTTCGGACATTCTGTCTCTATGTACCTAGAGTCTGAGCTAGAGAGTGCTACGAAAGGTGAGGGTGGTATAAGAGTTTCGTGGTTTCTGTTAGGAACAAGGGAAAGTTTATACAAATTATATGTGGAGGAAACAACTATCGGGACTTTTATAACTACTACTATCTGCTTATTAGAATAAAAGTAACCTAGTTTAATTATTTCATAAAAATGCCTAATTTCTACGTCAAGGATTTCGTCATTAGCATATAAAATCCTTAATTTACCTAACATATACTTAATTTCATCTAAATTAAATAAAGAGTACGGGGTACTCGACGCACGAATAAATGTTAGGGTGTTCTCCAAACTTCGTAATTCTTCATAAAGATCTTCTACATTATCTCCTAAGATTAACAGATGTTGGGCCAGATGGGCGTATTTAATTAAATCTGTATCCCTATTAGCGTTACTTTCCAAAATTAAGTTTAGTGCTTTACTCATCTTATCTTGATTTGAAATTATACTATCTATTATTTGAGAGCTACGTGAAATAAATTTACTATTTAAACTAACATGGTTATTAATTTCTAATTCTAATTTATGCTCATTATTACGTAAGGTGTTTATGGCGTTTTCGTATTTAAGTGCATCGGTGTAGTCTAAATTACCAGAAATTGATTTTATTACAGAACCCAAACCGTCGATAAGGCCTCTTTTACTACGAGTTGATTCAAACATACCAATTTTACTAGTAATTAAATTGATTTTACTATTGAGATGTTTCAGATGAGGGTCGAATAGGAATAAGGTTTTATTGTTAACTAAGGGACTTAATTCAGCCATCTGTGTTTTTACCACTTCAATTTGAAGATGGATATTCTCTAAATCTATATGACTTAGGAAAGAATGGAAATGGGAAACGATCTTTGCCGCTCCTACTTTGAAGGGAAGTAGTCCTGGTCCATTGTCAAGTGATTCAACTGTTATCTCTTGTCCTTGGGCCGGATGTAGGGTCATCAGCCATAGTATTATCCTGTAACAAAGTGGGATCTTTAGGACTTCGCTTAAGGCGAGATTTTGCTACTGGACCGCGTTTCTTCTTCGTATAGATGTGGATTGGAAGATCTGCGAGTACAGTATCTTGCGTATAACGCGGGGCTAACTTCTGTCGAGACGCCATGGGATTGCGTACAAAGATTTGCTGGTCAGGGGTATAGTCCTTCTCGGGTTCTCTGTCCCTGTTACGGGTTTCAGTTAGTTGTGTCCTGTCATGTAAGGATGTCTGGTTAATAAGGTCGTATACTTGACTCATTCGTTTCCTATGGTCTTGTGAGTACTGTTGCAGTAAGTGTTCAGATAGGTCAATATCTATTGGGTCTCGAGGGTCAAAGTGTCCAGTTATCAAGTCCAAGGGTCTACATTTTGTGAAGCTATGGATCGAACTATTATACGCTAAGATGGCATAAGGCATAAGGTTAACGACTGGTTCATTTCGTCTCTCTAATTTCAATAACCTAAGATGTTCTAAAATGGTAGAATGGAACCTTTCTACTATGCCATTGTCGTTAGGGGAATGCGCTAATATTTTATGGTGAATAATTTTATGAGTTCGGTTGAATTCTAAGAAAATCTGATTTGTGAATTCAGGGCCTCCGTCCGTGACAATAGTCAATGGGACCCCATGGTGGGTGCAAAATACAAGTAGAGCTTGTACTACACTTAAAGCGGTGCTATCTCTAAGGTGATAAGCTTGTGCATACTTAGAGAAAGCGTCTACAATGGTAAGGAATTTCTCTGTTTGAGCTGTGAACAGATCTAGATGGATAATTTCAAAAGGTTTACTAGGGGGTGGTACAATGTTAAATCTTTGCTTGATGGGGTGACGGTCGTACTTAGCCTGACCACAGATAGTACACTCATTTATGTACTTGGAGATGTGTTCTTTCATCTTAGGCCAGTAGAATTTAGAAGATAAGGCTAAGTAACATTCAGTGATACCGCGATGATTTGTTTTACCTTCGTGGTATTTCTTTATGATGTCTTGTTGACGCAGGTAGTCTTTAACATTCTCTAATTCAACTTTAGTTAGAACCATGTTCATTGAAGAGCTTTTGAAGTTGTCTTGAATTATGGGGATTATTTTATACATGGCAAGAGGAGGATGGATGATTAAACCGGTTTTGACTTTAGGGTTCACATATTCTTTAACTGCATTAATAACGTCGTTAGTCAGGTTAGACTCAGATAGTTGAATGGTAGTTCGGGTATGCGTTTCAAATGGCTTACTCACTGTCGGTCGTTTTTTAATATCGCCTACAAGTACAAAACAGATTTGTCTACTGAATTTATTTAAGGGTTCGTCTGATATTGGCACTTCTAGAATAGGGGCTTCGTTACTAGTGTGAACAGTTGCTGTGTCAGAGTTGTCGAGTATGTCAGGGTTGTTTGTAGGGGCTGTCAGTGTTTCAGAACCTACTGTTGAGTGAGGCTTTTCAGATACATTTACCGCTATAGACATAGCGTCCTCGTTGTTGATTTCAATGCGGGACAATGCGTCGGCGTTAGTGTTCTTTTTGCCTTGCTTGTATACTGTAGTAAAATTGTATTCACTCAACTTGAGTCTCCAACGTGTGAGTCTGGAGCCTGGTTCTTTAAGGCTCATAACCCATTGTAAGGGTTTATGGTCTGTAACTATCTTAAACTTTCTCCCAAACAAGTATGGACGAAAGTATTTAGTAGCCCAAACTATGGCTAATAACTCCTTCTCGATTACACTATAGTTAATCTCACTGGAGTTTAATGTCCTAGACGCGTATGCTAAGGGCTTATCTTGTCCTATAGGTCCTTGAGAAAGGACAGCTCCTATGGCAAAGTTAGATGCGTCAGTCGTAAGCACAAATTCCTTAGAAAAGTCAGGGTACTGCAGTATAGGGTCGTTAGTCAGTAGTAATTTGCACTTTTCAAAACAGTCGATGTAGTTAGGGTCATTGAAGGTGATCTTAGAACCTTTCTTGAGACATTGCGTCATGGGTTTCGTAATGCGCGCAAAGTCAGGAATAAATTTCCTATAGTATCCTAACAGGCCTAAAAAGCGTTTGATCTCGGTAGCTGTCTTAGGAATAGGGAATTTCTGGATGGCAATGATCTTATCGGGGTTAGGCTTAATACCGTCCTTACTTATTACGTGACCTAAGTATGAAGTTTCAAGCTTTAAAAATTCCGACTTATCCATCTGGATCTTAAAGTTTGATTCCCTTAATCTCTTGAATACTTTTTCTAAATTTACCATGTGTTCCTGTAAGGAAACACTAAAAACGACTATGTCATCGAGATATACGAGACATATGACATTTTGGAGGTCCCTGAGGACATTATCCATCACGCGTTGAAACGTGGATGGAGAATTTTTGAGACCCATGGGCATGCGTAAAAATTCAAAGTGCCCATGTTCTACATTGAAGGCCGTTTTGTGAATATCGGCTGGGTCCATTTCTACCTGGTAAAATCCACTTGCAAGGTCTAGAGTTGTGAAGTAATGACAGTTACCAAGTTTATCTAAGATGTCATTAATATTGGGGATTGGGTACTTGTCATCGAGGGTTTTCTCGTTGACTTTACGAAAATCAACGACTATGCGCCATTTAGTCTTTCCGGACGCATCAGATTTTTTTGGAACTACCCAGATGGGTGAGCTCCAGGCTGACTGCGAGGGACGGATTATCCCTTGGTCTAACATTTTGCTAATCTGATCCTGAACTTCCTGTCTGTGAACAAAGGGATATCTATAGGTCTTAGTATAGACAGGTAATTCGTCGGTGGTATGAATACTATGCTTTATCTTATTGGTGAAAGTTAGAGGTTCACCATCGATATAGAAAACGTCAGCATATTGTGCACAAAGAGATTCTAAGTTGGCTCGTTCTTCAGGATTCAGATGGTCAGTGCGTAGTTTTGATAATACCTCGGATACGCGATCGCTAGGCTGATAGATAGTCGCGCTTTGCTCGTTAAAAAGTTCCGCGGTAACTGGCCTGTCCATTGAGAAAACTACATCATGTTTAGTTGGATTAATTATTTCTATGATGCCACGGTTATTTTTAGCAGAAGTAACACAGTCGCGAATAGTGCAATTGGAAATAGTCTGCTCTGATATTATTACGTCACCATCATGAAGATTAATGGGGACTCTAGCTAATTTGGATGAATTAGCGGGTACTATGTCCTCGTAAAGATTACAATTACGTGAATCATACATTCGCAAGGGATTAGATGAATTACGTGTAACAAGAACCTTATTCTTTAAATCTATATTAGACTCTAACTTTTCTAGTAAGTCTAAGCCTATTAAGCCGTCAAAATAATTGTGGAACTTGTAAATGTATAGGGTAATGTCACAGGTTTCTTTAAATTCCGGGAAGCACGGTATAGTAATGGAATAATTATTACGAGTTGTCGCGTGGATGTTAGTGACTTCGAAAGGCTCATAATTACACTGGATATGATGATAAAATCTTTCTACAACGTTCGGGCTAATAAAAGATAGGTTCGCACCGGTATCTACTAATAGTTTAATGGGTGGATCAGCAATCTGAATGAATGGAAGTTGTCTCTGGGTTTGTAAGTTAATCTCTATTTTGGTTTGTCTGATTTCGGGGCTGTATGAAAATCCTGGCCTTCAGCAGACGTTCCTTGGGCAGATGTTCCTTCAGGCACATTCTGATGTTCCTCTACGTGCACAGGAACATAATCACTATGAGCTAGTGGCTCATACACAGGTTCGTAATTGTAAGGTACAGGGTAGAACTGGTCGTAATAGTCATTATAGGCATAGTCGGGGTATTCATAATAGTCGTAAAAGTCTACTTCGTTAACATTCATCTCACGAGTCTTAAAGTAGTTACTGGGAGGTGGATTCCCTTGTTGAGTCCAGTCATGTCCTGTCGAAGGTCTCGGCATAGGTTTAGGAACAAAGTGGCTTACACCACTCATGGGCTTAGGGCCATTATTAATGGGCGTGTAACTAGGCCTTTGTTGAGGCAATCGGAACACGTTGCTCTGGGGCCTATGGTTAGGCGGGGGTGCGCTTAACATTTGTTGGGTTCGCGTGGGACCGCGATTGAAAGGCACTTGGGGTCTCCAAGCTTGCATTGGCCTTGGCGGTTGTGGCTGATAAAAACTTTTGGAGGGACCGGGCTGATTAAACGGCGCTGAAAAAGTGACTGGCTGTGGAGTATGCAAATTAAATGGCTTAATCTGATACGTACTGGGATTAAATGAAGACGTAGACTGCACAGGTCTCCGCTCCGGCAAATGGTCATTACGCTGCTGTAAGTACATGGTGTTAATTTCCTCGTGCACAAACTCGAGAGCCTTTTCGATGGTGTCGGGTCGCATGCACCTAATACGCGAGCCTAAAGGTTCTTTTAGGCCACGAACGAATGCCTGTAGGGTTAATTTTTTATATAGTGCCCGTTTGGCCTCGATGGTAGTAGATATGGACTCATGCAAGGTCACATACGTCATAATTGTGCTAAATAAAGTTTGGCACTTTTCGTAAAATTCCGGTGGTGATAAATTCTTTTGCGTTAACAGGGCCAAATCATTGTATAAGGCGGTCTCGTCCCGCTGGTCCGAGAAGTTATTAATCAGGGCGTTTCTAATACCCTGCCAGGTTTCGGGAATGCCGTTTGAATTTATTGTGCGGGCGGCATTTCCGGTAACTTTATTAAGTATGCCGTTCAACAAGGATAAATTACTTAGTTCGTAACCTGGCTCTGCCTTAACAAATTGCGCGACAAGTTGGTCACATAAACGTACAAACCGCGTGAGCACGTTCGGGTTCCCGTCGAATTCGGGAACGAGGCGTAAGGCCTTGTAAACTTGATCTACCAAATCGGTACTCATTTTGTTAGTTAAATTATTCTCTATAATTAAGTAAGATTCTACACTTTCACTATCTTCTAATATAGTATCTAAATTCCTATTCGCATCGATTTGCGAGTTCCTATTAGAAATACTCGACTTAGGAGTCCGTGATATACGTGGGTGAAAAATTTTGAAAGTTTAATAGAAACACTTGAGGAAATTAACACAAAGGAAACACAGAAAAAAAAAAGGAAATTACACAAAGGATACTAAAATATAGGAAGGCGAGCAACTCTAGTAGATCTAGGTACTTACCAAATCTGCATCTCTCTGTGGTATCGATATTCGGATACTCCTCCGTAGCCGCACACCCGTAGGTTCGAATAGCCCGTTGTCGGTGATCGATTCACTGAATTTACTGGACTATCCTACCGACTGCGCCAATTACGATGGGTGCAACCGGAGGATCCAAAAAAATGCAAATTTATTTTAATAAACTAATTTATTACTGTATTACAAAGTATTGAAATTACGACTAATTATACTAAAGTGTCAATTGGTCGATGTCAGATCCAAAAGTGCCGCTCCACGTTTTTATGTTTCTATGGAAAGGTTCGATTGACGTCAATTGGTCACGTTATGCTGAGCTTGCGTTTCGTGCCCGTAGGTGCCGTGTGCAATGTATATGCAGGTATGCCGATGCAGCGATCTATTAAGGTTGACCATGCGTAACATGCCTACAATGTCGTTATGTAGTTTTTTAAGCTGTTTTTATATTCAGAACCCCGTCCAACTTATTTCAGTAACGGAAATCCGCACAATAATATTTCATCTGCGCATTGTTTGTATTCAAAATAAAAGTAAAATTGATTTATGTATTTTTTAAACAACCTTTTAAACAATGTTTTTTTAACCATAAATAAATTTTATTAAGAGGCGATTCTCGTTGATTACTTGTGTGTTTTTTAAGTTATAGGGAAAAATTATTAATTTTCGTTTTTACTGTGGAGCAGGGATTAACTTGTGTGGAGACCTCAGAGATGTTTAGGTAGTCACTGGCATCTTAGGATTTTAAGAATAAAAACATTAACTTTGTATTGTATTGTATAACGGGCTGGTGTCCGCAACTCCACGTCTGAGGCGCGTATTTTGCGTATGGCATTAACTTTGTATTAAAGAATAGGAAAAAGTCAAAAGACAATTGAAATACAGCTCAATGACATGAAAAAATGTGATTTCGAATCAATATTATCAAAATCCTATCTACTAATCCCACTAATATTATAAATGCGAATGTTTGTGAGGATGGATGTATTGATGTTTGTCACTCTTTCACGTCAAAACGGCTGAACGGATCTTGATGAAATTTGGCACAGAGTTAGATTATAGTCTGGAATAACACATAGATATACTTTTTTCTCGATCATCACGCGGGCGAAGCCTCGGGCGCCAGCTAGTTTAGCATACCTATTTATTTATGTAAATCATTTGTAATTAGATGTTTAACTAGCTATTATTTTTCAATTATTTGTTTTTGTGTTGTTTTTAATAGTAGGTATGCTTTTATTTTATTATCTAATGTTATTATGATGTTTATATTTTTGTGTTCTTTGCTGACTAATTTACCAACTTTTATTTCTGTGTTATGGATCTTGTTTTCTG
Organism: Ochropleura plecta; assembly: GCA_905475445.1. Lineage (NCBI taxonomy): Eukaryota > Metazoa > Arthropoda > Insecta > Lepidoptera > Noctuidae > Ochropleura > Ochropleura plecta. Next base: position 8,265,189 of record FR997731.1, on the reverse strand, counting down.
AAATAAACGATTTATTTATTATTATTTAGCGCCTTTTGTACATACATAAAAGCACAATACACATCCCGGGTACACATCTCCTTAAATAATATCCCTTGTGAATGAAATGAATGAACTGAATGATATTGAACATGGACAGCGATATATGAATAACGATAAATATTATTATCAGCATTCCAATGGTTGGCAAATGGATTGTTGATTACAGTATAATAGTATAAACAGAAACACCAAGCCTAGGCTTTCTTGTTTAGGGATGGGAAATCTACAAATAACTTCCCCCGCTCTAGGCGGAGCGGGAGGGAGTGTCAGACTTTTACTGAATAAAACCTATTTATGTTTCTACTTTTACCCTTTGTGTTCCGGAGCTGCGATATCTCTTTCGAACAACCCGCAACCCCGGTAGGAGAACATAGACTGAAAAATACTTTATAAACATAGTATTTGTTTAGTATGGTAATCGAATCTACAAAGAGAAGAAATTAGAGACAAAGCAAAAATTACTTAATATATATTTTTTTAAAACGTTGCCCCACACTAGGAATTTCTCCTGTATCGTGGATGCGTTTACAAACATTTAAATTCACATACACAAACAGCCAGACCCGAAACAATTATCTGTAGGCCATACTAATATATGTTCCGTGCGGGAATCGAACCCGCGACACTTAGCGCAGCAGTCGATCGCTCAGCCACTGCGCCAACCGTGCCGTCAAATAATTGTTCTTACTTTAACCCAAAAACAACTTGTTTCAGTGTTTAGTGTTCCATTTAGGAAGAAACACCCATTTTGATAGTCACGTATTATGTAAATACCTCATTTTTCATACTAATGTAAAACACCCCACACATACGGAATTTGTTCTCAAACCAAAATTTTCATAGAACTCGCTTTCTGCACGTTTTGTTGATTTTTAGAAACTGTTGTAGCTTTGGATTGAATGTCCGTAAACACGGAGGAATATGCTCATTCGCTAGAAAGATTTTGTGCACTAGAAAAACCAATTTTGACAACGAAATTCATCAATTTGAAGTTTTAAAAACGTTCTATATAAATGAATTAATACTAAGAGATGGTTTTTAACGATTTCCGTTCACGTTTTCTATTTAATTGCGAAATCAAAGCGAAATACACTGTATCAAGTGTTTATCTTAGCCAAGAGAAAAAAGTCAGTTTTAAAAAACTGATTAATTTTTGCTCTGGGATTTTTTTAATGATTTTAAGGCTTACCTAGCGTTTAAATCATACTTTTGCTTTATATAATAAAATTTAATAATATTAATGGTAAGAACACTTCAAATAAAATCATAATTATTTTAAATAAATTTGTGAATGCTTTTTCTAGGAAAACTAAGTAAAATGTTCTTAGTATAACAAACTTTTCTTTTATTAAACTAGTTTTCGCAATATAAAATGAATGTCGTAGTTCCCAAAATCTTTGTAAAACATTTTCTCAACTGAAACTATTTATTAAATTAGCGCTCGCTCTAAATCAAAAAACATTTTCAAGTTCTTACACTTTTATATTTTATAAGATTCTGCCTGAAATTGCTGTAATTTATCCTTATCAGAGCGAAACTAATTTTCTATTCCATCTGGTACCGGGTATTATACAATTTGTGCAAATTTTAGGCAAGGGTTGATTTTTGTAAGAGAACATCAAAGTTGATGAGAATTTAAATTATACCTCCTTACAAATTATGCAAACGAATATCGGATGTAGACGTCTTTTTGTTAAAGGCTCTTTTAAATTTTCATAATTTTAAGGTTTGGTGAAGTTTTGGGACCGATTAAATGAATTGCCTTTTCTATTTTATTCCGGAAGTTCCCTTCTAAGTCGCTACTTCTATTTTAGTCCCACACTCAATGATAACATGATGATGATAACTCAATCAACGTATTTCGGATAGTTACTTACTACTCGTATTTAGTACAAAGGTGTGCTAAAAATAGAATACAAGCAACTTCGAATACTATGTTCCTGGTTTTACAGTCTCTGACAGCCTTATACAAGCTGTTGTAAAATGGTGAAGGTTTTTAAAAATGCCAATAGCTCTTTCTCAGGATAGTCCCGCTTGCAATGTTAAATTTTTCAGCGTACCTTATGAAAAATACCTTTAGAGAGCGGATTCTCTGAAACTGTTAAGATTAAAAATGGTGAATAAAAATTGCAGTCTAGTTAGTTATTTAAACAATTTTGGTCTAGGTACTTAAAGTATGTAAAGTCTATTAAGTTACTGTGTCTAGTTACATTTTGTTTGTAAGACAAGTATTACTGGAACAGGCGGGCGTGTATGGTTAGAGTGTAATTAGCATATTTTTTAGGGTTCTGTACCTCAAAAAGAAAAACTGGAACCCTTATAGGATCACTCTGCCCGTCTGTCGCTTAAGACCCTTTATCTCAAGAATGGCAAAAACCATATACCCAAATCAGTGTGCGCTTGGAGCTAAAATCAACCTTCTAAGTATTGTATAACGATGTAATCTCATATTAAAGAACAGTATTGTACAAGACTGTTCTTTAATATGAGATTACATCGTTTATATATTGGTTACACACATAGAAATAATAAGTACTTACATACTACATCACAACGCAGTCAAAACATATGGTCGTTTATGTGACAAGGTTGTACGGAACCCTCGGTGCGCGAATCTGACTTTCACTTGTTTTGTTTTTAGGAAAGTTTTCTTTCTAATCCTAGTCTTAATTTGTCATAAATTAAAAAAAAAACACTTTTAGAATTTTTTTAGTACTGATTTTTGTAGTTGAGATTGCGTTTAGATACTTGAAGTACCTATTTTTAACTACTTGTATGACCTTTCAAAAAATGTTGATGAGTCAAAAAAAAACCTTCCATTAAGAAAAACACAAAAAAATGGAAAATTACTTTACTTTCGGAAGCCGGTGACTTTGGTTTGTTTCATTGTTTTTGCGTAAGAATTCCATTATTTTTAAGACTCTCGAATATTGTGTTGAAGTTACAACTCATAATCCAGCTATCTACCAAAAACGTATGTACCTACGTAATACGTATTTCACTCTAAGGTCCAAATATTTTAAAAACTGTGTGATGAGCTTACCTACGTCTAGTTTTTCATTAGTGGCGAATCTTAAGGAGAGAAACTACTTACGGAAATGCAATATCTTCTTTGAACGTTCGCACAGAATTTTTCCGAAATGCACCCACATTCTTTTCGGCCACTCAAAGCAGGTAAAGTTTCTAGAAAAGATAAGATCTTCTACAGCAAAAGATCAAAAATATGTGTATAAAAGGAAAATGAAATCTTTGTATAATATACAAGGATTCAAAGTACTTTGGAGATATATTTACGTCTCAGAGTTGCTGGAAGTGGACTATAGAATTACATTTCTCAAATATTGTCAATAGATTCTATCAACCAATACTTGACAACGAACCAATATTTACATTTTGGTATATTTATATCCCCAAGTTGTTATGAGTATTTTCGAATTTTCCTCTTTAATCATTTTATCCTTGAGTGTTCAAGGAAATCTTTTCAAATGAGATTGTATTTGTCTACAATTTTTCAACAACTGTTTAGGTAGTTTCAACATTACTTTGTTATTTTTGATGGGTTGAAGTAAGTTTTAAGATTTTTATGAAAGTCCTAACTTATATGTATTACTAGCTTCCGCCCGCGACTTCGTCCGCGTGGCATAGTTACTTTGGGCTAACGCTAACTTTAACCCGCGTGATGACCCGAAAAAATGTATCTTTCTCTCCCCTTTTCTTCCCTCATTCTCCCCCTTTCCTCACTTTAAAAAAACTTGCCTATTTCCGTCACCAAGGCCCCAACTATTTCTGTACCAAAATGCATCAAAATCGGTTCGGTCATTTAGGCGTGAAGCCGTAACAAACACGACACGGTTGGCGTAGTGGCTGAGCGATCGACTGCTGCGCTGTGTGTCGCGGGTTCGATTCCCGCACGGAACAAATATTTGTATGACCTACAGATAGTTGTTCCGGGTCTGGCTGTTTGTGTATGTGAGATTGAATGTTTGTAAACGCACCCACGATACAGGAGAATTTCCTAGTGTGGGGCAACGTTTTTAAAAAAAAAGAAAGAAAGAACAAACAAACTCACTGTCGCTTTTATAATATTAGTAAGGATTTATGAAAATAACCGAAGGTAACTGAATGCCTATTCAGTTACCTAACGAAATAAGCTACGTTAGAGGTCCTAACTGTAGCTACCTTACACTTAAAAAAGTGCCTACTTAAATAATAAAACTGATCCTAAATACACTACAGCTACAACTAAATAAAACTACAGCTAAATAAATTAAGAAATAATAATTTGAATTTATATTTAACCTGAAAATAATTTAAGTACTAAATTATATATAAATATATTGTTTTTTTTTAATATATCTAATTATGCCTATTATCTATAAGAACCTATTAATTACCAAATAAAGTAGGTACTAAAGCTAAATAATTCTAATGGAATACCCAGAAATATGTAGGTAAGTACAACTTGTAACAAAAAAAGAAATTAAAGTAAAGCTAAAACGCCTGTCCAATACTGGGTCCACCCTTTATAGCAGAACTTTTTATGTCATAATTTTATTTTGCATAACAACGGATAGCATAAACTTCATTTCGCAGAAAATTGTTTGGCAGACACTCATTTATCATACATTCAAAACTCATAATTTTGTAAGTCAGAATCATCTCTAGACATAAATTTCATATCCATAGTATTCAAAAAGCAGAAACATCATTTCGCAGAAAGTTCACAGTCAGAATCGTCTTTTGACATATATTTCATATCGTTATCATTAAACGGCAGAATTGTCATATCGCAGAAAGTTTATAGTTAGAATCATCTTTATCATTATTTGTTGTCATTTATTTTAATTATTTATTTCTTTAAAATAATATCATTTATTTTAACTATTATTTAATTCAATTTGTAATAATGTCATTTAATTCTATAAGTAATTATTATTCTAATGTAAATAGTTCAGTTCCGGGTAAACTACTAAAAACAATCTCATTTTCTATCAATGCAAGTCGTTACTGGCACTCGCCGGCCGCTGCCGCGGCACCGCTCGCTCCGCTCGCTCGGCTCGTGCGTAGGGGGTCACAGTTTTAACCTAACCTAACCTACGCATTTTTTTTTAACAAATTAACCTAATCTTAATAGTTGAGTCCCGGGTAACCTACTAAAAACAATGTCTTTTTTTCTATATAATTCCAAAAATATCTTATTTTTGCATTAATATGTTTTTGTATACAATTGTAACTCACTGTATCGGTTCACACCAAAATATTGGAAACTCAAGATAAATAACAAACATGTTAAATATCCCGTTTTAACCGTTAATAATAATGTTAGTGACCATGTCAATTTAAAGACTTATTAGGCATATAAGTCTTTAAACTTAAAGTTATTCCTAATTCAATTCTGCCATCTGCATAGTATGAAAAGTGAAATTATACCAAATACTCGTCGCTCTAAATGAACATTATGCTAAACGATATTATGCGAAATTTGAACTCTGCCAATCGTAATTATACTAAATGTAATTCTGCCATCTTAAAACTATGCAATTGTAAATTCGGAGTTTTAAACATTATGCCAAACGATAATTATATCAAATAATTTTTATGCCTTTAAAATGTTCGTTTAAAGAAAAATATGCTAAGTGTGTTATGCCAAATAAATTTCGGAGCATCAAGATTCTGCCAGATAGAGGGAACCCGTCCAATACTATCTACCTATGTATACCTACTTCACTTAAAAATAAAAACCTATAAATACTTTAATTAATAATACCTATCTACATATAATAAAGAATATAACTCTATAACGCTATGGCGCTCATTAGGGGAGGGCTATGTCCAGCAGTGGACTAATATAGCCTGATGATGATGATTACTATAATTAGTATAATTAACTACGCTTTTACCAATATAGTATAAAAAAAAACTGAACATAAATTAGCCGAAACTCGGTTTCTAAAAATCTATGCGTACCTACTACTACTTCACCTAAAAAGAAATAAAATGTTAACTATGAAAAATTTGTAATTTGAAAGAATATTTAAACACTACCAAAATAACTAATACCTATTTTATAAAATAACAACAAAAGAAATCTAAAAAGAAATTATTTAAAGACTAAAAGTCGGGCTGAAAGCATTGTCTGTCAATAAGGTCGAACACTCTGAACGTCTATTCGCATCAACAGCCAAATATTACACAAAAATAATCCTTATAGCATGATTCAGTATTCACGCGCGATGGCTTATTAGCGTATTTCATGCATAACTTTGGTGTTTGTATACCGATTTATATGATTCTTTTTTTATTGAATACGTAATAATGTTAACTGTTTTTAATTAGAGATGAGTGGGAGTGTTATAAACGTAAGAGTAGACAAATATAATCAGATAGCTCCGAACTGCTAAGTTATCGGGAGTTACACGTGTTATTGTGAGTCAACCATAAAAGATAGACCTATGCTGTCGTAGGATATTTTTTATATAATTTTAAGGAGAACATTTCCGTCATACATGATTTCTGTGTAGCTTTAACCAACTTCTCCCGATTACCCAACATTTTCCTTCACTGCTCTGCTCCTATTGATCGTAGCGTGATGAAAAGTATACTATAACCTGCCCAGGAGTATGAAGAATAATTGTACCAAGTTTCGTTAAAATCCGTCGAGTAGTTTTTGTTTCTATAACGAACATACAGACATCCAGACAGACAGACAGACAGACAGACAGACAAAAATTTTACTGATTGCATTTTTGGCATCAGTATCGATCACTAATCACCCCCTGATAGTTATTTTGGAAATATATTTCATGTACAGAATTGACCTCTCTACAGATTTATTATAAGTATAGATAAAAGCGAAAGTGAGTTTGTTTCTTTGTTTGTTAGGTCTTTACGCCTACATGGCTAAACCGATGTTGATGAATTTTGGTACAGAGATAGTTGAGACCCTGGAGACGGACAAAGGCTAACATTAAAAAAAAATTATAAATGAGGAAGAAAGAGGGAAAAAAAGGGAAAATTTAGCTTTGCTATTACAATAAATCAGGCGCTAGAGCAAAAACTAAAAGTAGCAGGTCCTGCAAATCAGGAAAGAGGAACTGTGTTACCCCGAATTAAACGCCAGCGAAGCCGCGGGCAAAAGCTAGTTATATATAATATTAATACAATATAATTCTGCAGTTCCAAATTCCAAGACCTCCTTAAAACTATGTTAATATGGACAACAAAATTAAATTATAACATGAAGTCGCACCCATCTTTGCAGCATAGGGTACTCCCATTGATCAGTAAAAACACCCAGTATTGTGTTGGTACTGCCACCAACACGGGTGAGCAGAGAAGCGCATATTTTCCAAATGATAGTTCCAAAGCCGTCAACCAGCGCCTCAGCAAACATCCCTGACGGCTGCACCACCATGGCAGCCCCAACAGTAACTCGAGTACATACCCGCTTAGAATAAATGGCCCAAAGGTTGCAGGTGTAAAAAGATTGGCAATATGCTTTTAAATGCCTGATTTAAACTTAAAAAAAAATGTTTGCAATAACATCCTTTCTACTATCCTATTATAAATGCGAATGTTTGTGAGGGTGGATGTATTGGTGTATGGATGTTTTTTACTCTTTCACGAAAAACGGCTGAACGGATCTTGATGAAATTTGGCACAGAGGTAGAGTCTGGAATAACACATAGGATACGATATGACGCGGGCAAAACCGCGGGCGCCAGCTAGTTTAGATAATAAAAAATATCTAGCTACAAAACTTTGAGTTTATGTGCGGTATCAACAACCAATTTCTTCATTTACCTACACTGAAATAAGCATGTGCTATAATAAATTAAACGTATGTTAACACCGTTATTAGATTCAGATATTTATTGCTGCTATCGAATCGCAATACATCAGGATAAACGTTAATTAAACGGATCCAGGCGTAACGATCCGTTTTGTTATTAGCCAACCGTTTATTGATGTCCGATAATTATTGAAATAAGTATTTATTACTTATCTTCTTCGGTTTGACGTGATTAATATTGCCCGTCAACGTTCGACTCGGGAAGATTTTCCGCTGCGTCACGGATTGGAGATTGGTCGGGATGCGGGCTATAATTCGAAGTGGAGATAATTTTAGTACCTGCTGATTAATTGCTTATTTATTTATCGATTGCTGAAAAATAAAGGAAAAATGATTTTGAAACAAACTTGATCACAGTCGGGGAAACTTTGCAAAAGTAATTTCAGGGTATCCTGCATGCTACTTTGAAGTGCTTGGACGAGTTTTGAACAGTCGATTCATTCCTATACTAATGAGACGGTCGATTAATAAATTTCAGAAAATTAGCAGTACAAATAAAATCGTTGAAAAGTTGTCGCTTGAAGATCTAATGGAAAATTCAGTTACCTGAAAATACATTATGAAAAACTAAAACCTTTACAAGTGCCATCTATGTCACGATGGCATTACTACGAATTCCATTATTTTCCTCAAACATGTGGAACCTGTTTTTAGTCGACTCAGCCATCGCTACGTCGCGCGCCTCGTAGCAACTTTGTAGCGTTCGGTTTCAATCCGTAAAACACAGATGTCGCTGTTCGCAAAGAATAGTTTTCCGCCGGTAAACATACGTAGCCTCTGATATATTGAATCACACTTTTTTATTTATAAGTACAACCTAATTTAATCACTTTCATCATGACGTTTAATAACTATTTGTAAACTTTTAACGTTATTATTCTACGTCTATTTAAGTATTTGTTGTTCTAAGTTTACCTTCGTAAAACTCTGTGAATAAGTGTAAATTGAATGCGGCTTATCAATTTATTAGGGGTAAGCTATTATTTAATTCCAAGTAGGTTAACTATTTTCATTCTGCTATTTTTTGAGTGTAGTGTACACCCAGATTTTGCCAGTTATGTTATGACCTACGACATAGATGGTGAGCCTGACAAACATCTGTCTGGAAAAGTCCGTGCTTGTTACTGAGTAATTTCTGATAGTAAAATAAATAACAGTTTGTTTGACCTGGGAATAAAACTCAACATCAACAACTCTACAGAAACATCGTGGGCAATAAATCATAAACCGTTTATCCTAACAATGTCTATTGTTAGGAGGTGTTAGTAATAGTTAAGTAAGTACTCACACTACTCACCATTGAATATAACGAGAGCACGAGGATGTACAAGAATGACTCGATAGGTGTAACAAACGAAGGCATCGTACAATGTATCAAACATAAAAAAGATCCTTTTAAAAGGTCCTTGAGTCGAGCTACACTATTACTAACAAATGTTTGCACTGACTGGACAGGTCCACTCAATCTGTGTGGTGCTTTCTTAAAAAGACCATTTCAGAAACTAATCTGCATAGTCCTCATGTAAGTTGACCAAGATTTTTGTCTGGACCTTAAAAGAGACTATGACCTCTGAGTTTGTTTCGGCTGTTTCTTCTCAGAGTAGTCGGGTACCAAACACCGGCCTCGTTTAGTTTTTAAAAAAAAGACGTGAAAAAGTGTTTGTGAAAACTTACTTGCAAAATAAACATCATTTATCATTAGACTGATCAATCAATGAAATATATTTTTTAATTGATTGTGACATAGTAAACCTTTTGTAGAACTCTAGTAAGTTGTATTTCCTTTTATTTTTCTCCGATAGGAAATCATCAAATAACTTCCTCTGCTCTGGGCGGAGTGGGGGGAGTGTAAGACTTGAGACTGAATAAAACCCACCCGTATTTTGCTTCTTATTCTGTTCCGTATTTTGCTCTTTATGTTCCGTGATCGCATTATCTCTTTCGAATAACTCGCAACCCTTGGCAGCCGGTGGCTCTGGCAGGCCCCTTAGCTTTGCTGACATCTCTTTAAGGCGGCGTGGAAGACGAACTCACCGTCGGCGTCGACACGTCTACGGTGGCCGGGAGTCTTCTCGCGGTTTCCGACGCCCGGAGCGTCTTCCGAAGTTGTATTTGCTTTCATAGCGTTTTTGATACCTTTCCAAATTTCCTCTTAAAACGAGAGTTGATTGATCTTAATCACATATCTTATTTTCCGACTTTTGTAAATGTATGTGCTTTTTGTTTCCCTGAAAAGAGAATAAAATATGTCTAGGTATGTATTTTTATACTGAAAACGCAACGACATTATTGTCATGTCACATGCCACTTAGTTACATTCACAAACGCCAATCAGTTTGCCAATTAACTTCAGCTAAGTGCGGTCTGACGATTCTAACTGCACTTTAGTAACACATTAGCTGCCCCCAAACGTGACCGACAAGTGAATGGAAGGAATAAAAAATAAAAATTAAGCCTCCACCTGCATCACATCAATCACACTTATAATATTATGAAGGCGAAAGTTTTTATGTGTGTTTGTTTGTTACTTCTTTCTGAAACGTCTGAACCAATTTGTATGAAACTTGCTGTGTAGAGCTATTATATTATGCCTAGGCCTATGAGTTAATCCATTTAAAAATGCGGTGTTCCCAATATGGTTATTCGTCGCGGAGGATAACAATTTGGGGCGCAGCTAGTAATATTATGTAGCCGTACGGACACAAGCTACACGTTTCATGACACGCGTTATATGATAGCGGCTGTAGGAAAAATAAATGAAAGTAGTTGCTTAACTATGCAACAAGACATTGCAATTATTGCCAACCAATGCGCGGCGGTTTAAACTCACGAAAAAGAACTAAGTGACGCGCGCGACTGTCTTTTGAAGCGATTCACATCGCACGTGGCCGTCAATGGACCCTAATATGTTTATACCTATCACCGGCCATTACACAGATATATCCAAACACCGATAATTACGTTAACACTTCCATGTGACTATAATTTTCTATGTTTAGTGACCGTTTTTGTATGATTAACGAGTCGGGTACCATTTCGCTGTTGCTGTCTCGATAATATTAATGTCAACACCGTTTTTCATACTGTTTGGTACTAGGTATTAATTTTATATCGAATCGGTGGCCCGTATTGTGATACTAGTAAATGTTACAGTATTTGTGAATGTCTTGATGTGAGGTAGAGCTGAAAAGATTGCAATGTCTACATCTAAATACGAGTATATATAAAAATTAATCCCTTTCGCTAATTCTTTTTTTTGTTATTGTCAGAAGAATGTTCTTAAGAAAGAAAAAAATAAGTAGGGAGGTAGAAAAATACAAGATGGTGGTAACAAGAAAAGGTGCATATTGCAATACATGCAGGGCACAGCTAGTTTAAAATTAAAATAAACAATTTTTTTATTGACTTATTCAAGAATACCAAAATGGAAGTAACCGTGGGTCACCAAACTAGGCCCTGTATGTCGTGCTATTCTGTAAGAGTACAGCGTCAAGCTTAGCGCTGCCGTAGCATCAAGTTCATGGAGAGTCGTCTGAGGACGTGGCTGCGCTCAAGGCTGTTTTTTTTAGAATAGCACTCCTGTAGCTTGTTGGCCCACTGGAGTGAGAAGTGATATTAAACAAATTTTATGAAGAACACAATGAAAACTAAACAGCCAAGTAAAATATAATTTTAATCCAAAATACGAAAGCAAAATGAAAGTGTATTCTAAAAATATTTTTTTCTGCTAAAAACATACACTCGTGCACACAGACAAACCGTTTTTTTACTAGATAGACTTTTCTCACATATTTGACATTCAAATGGGTACTAAGATAAAAAATATATACATACAAATCATTATCACGTTTTGTTTTTATAGTCACATTACCGGGCTAATTTGTCCGTTGTCTGGCAACACATCTAGATATCACCAAACATTGGAGTTTGGAATCGATAACCATTTGTGACATTGTCGTACTGGATAACTTGGGTTGTAACTGGATTTTGTTGACATATTTGATTTTTCATTATCTATTAGTAAAATAGCATTCGCAAGAGCGAATTTTCATCGAGAGGTCTTGAATTTTATTCCCGGGTCATCATCATGTGCCTAGCCTTTTCCCAACTATGTTGGGGTCGGCTTCCAGTCTAACCGGATGCAGCTGAATATCAGTATTTTACATGGAGCGACTGCCTATCTGACCTCCACAACCCAGTAAGTACTGGGTAATACGATACCCCTTGGTAAGACTGGTTGTCAGACTTTTGGGACACTGACTGACTACCTGTAACGACTGTCAAATATCTACAAATGACAGCCGGGACCAACGGCTTAACGTGCTTTCCGAGGCACGGAGGAAACTCGGCATGTAACGGGTGGTCACCCATCCACAGACCAACCTAGGCAAGCGCGGCTTAACCTAAAGATCGACCCGAGCGGCTGCTATTATTTAGCCACGAGCTCGAGCCGGGTGAGACAGTGTTATTTATTTAATTGAATCTCCAATAATAGGTTTGTTTTAAGTGTGCTCCTTCAATTATAGGAAACCACAGCTTGCACATATAACTAGCTATTAACACAGAAATATGACAAAAGTTAAAATCCTTACTAATATTATTATAGCGAAAGTGAGTTGGTTTGTTTGTTACGTCTTCACCCCTAAATGGTCTAACCGATTATGATGAATTTAGGTACAGAGATAGTTGGGACTCTGGAGACGGTCATAGGCTAAAAAAAGTGAGAAAAGGGGGAGAAAGACGGAAGAAAAGGGGAGAGAAAGATATTTTTTTTTAGATCATCACGCGGGTTAAAGTTAGCGTTAGCCCAAAGTAACTATGCCACGCGGACAAAGTAGCGGGCGGAAGCTTTTTTTTTTTAAAAAAAAAACTTTGTCCCACACTAGGAATTTCTCCTGTATCGTGGGTGCGTTTAGAAACATTTAAACTCACACACACAAACAACCAGACCCGAAACAACTATCTGCAGGTCATACAAATAGTTGTTCCGTGCGGGAATCGAACCTGCGACACGCAGCGCAGCAGTCGATCGCTCAACCAGTGTGCCAACCGTGCCGTCAAACTAGTTAGTTCACAAGTTAGTCAATAAGCTAGTTGTAAAATATTTTAAAATTATAAAAAAACATAACATAGGGGAAAAAGAAAACATAATCTTAATAAAAACCAAGATAAAGAAATCAATTAAATTTAAGTAATAGTATTAAAATTGATTCGCTTAAAAACTATAATCATAATCGTTGTTGTACAATTGTTGTAGTGGTCAAATTCTTTATGTATTTATAAACCTTTTATGCAAAAAAAGGTAATGACGCAGTTTCTTTTGCAGCTATAATTATAAAGTATGAATGGAAATTGACACGCAAAGAAGAAGAAAATACTCTATTTTTGTAAATATAGAGAAAACACGTGTTTAAATTACGTGATACACTGTTGATGGAACAAGAATTGTAGTATTTTATATCTCACTATCTTTCTTTTATCAACATTATAAGACAATGTTATTGTTACTCTGGACGCTCTTAATGTGCACGTCTAACTACATCGTTCTCACATTTTTGTAAAATCTCAACAAGAATGATGGAACCATGATCTTGTTAAATTATTAAAATTTAATAAAGTGTCCATGAAGTTTCTGGCTCGTTCTTCTCCATAGAGATCAACACTTTAAAATGGGCGACTACAATACTTTCACAAGTTATATTGCATTGTGTTTGGGACTGTAGCTTAATTTTTTTTTGACATCCCTAAGTGCCTGTAATGGTCGTATTGAAATAAATGCTTTGAGTTTGAGTTTGAATGTCAATGGTGAACATAACATCATCACGCTTCGTAATCTGTGAAGGATTAGGCAGAGGTCTACCTAATAGTACATCGACATTTCGACAGTTATGTTCTAGTTTCATGTAGTCGAGCTCCTTGCCACGACATCAACTGGACATAAATCCAGACTTCATGGCTGTTAATCCAATAACACTCTACCTGATCTGGGAATTGGCAGCCATTAGATACACTAAATGAGAAAAAACAGATGTTTTATGTTATGGATGCACTATTTGTACGGAACATTTATGAAACTACTAGCTGCTGAGCCCGCGTGATATAGAAAAATAATCTACATTTGTGCCAAATTTCATCAAGATCCGTTCAGCTGTTTTGACGTAACACAGAAACAAAACAAAATTCATACATCCATACATCCTCACAAACTTTCACATTTATAATATAAGTAGGATAGTCTATACATAAAACAATAAGTATCAATGACTATCTGTCGTTTCATTCAACAGCAGTTTATTGTAAATGTGATAATTAGCGGAGCCTGATAGAGAAACCACATAATTGTTTTTTTTTTATGAAACAAATGTCTTCATGTGCTTATTAGCTAACTTACACTTACAGCAGCCGGAGCGGGGGGGGGGGGGGGGGGGGGGCGTGCCAGACTTTTACAAAGTAAAACCGACCTATGTTCCTTCTTTTGCCCTTTATGTTCCGAGGCCGCGGTATCTCTTTCGAACAACCTGTAACCCCAGTAATTTATAGAATATATGTAAATATATAGAATCATTGGAATTAACGTCAGGTTTACGTTACTGGCTCGAGTTAGGCGATAGGATACCTATATAAAAATATGGTTGCATAATCGTGGTGCATCTTAGTTAATAACTAAATAGTTCAAGTGACAAAGTTCGTACTGATTAAGTTGAAACAATGCAATTTCCCACATTCTTAAGACTTAGGAGTCTGTATTGTTGAGAGTGTGTGTTGTTAATTGCTCCTGAGATTAACAGTTGCTGCTATCTAGTCTGTTTTATTTATTCTGCTTGTGAAAATATCAATCAAAAGTATCTACATTCTTACTAATATTATAAAAGCGAAAGTGAGTTTGTTTGTTTGTTACGACTTCACGCCTAAATGGCCCGACCGATTTTAATGAATTCTGGTAGAGAGATAATTGGGACCCTGGAGACTGAAAAGGCAATTTAAAAAAAAATAGAAAACGGGGAAAAGGAGGGCAGAAAAGGGGAGAGAAAGATAATTTTTTTCGATCATCACGCGGTTTAAAGTTAGCGTTAGCCCAAAGTAACTATGCCACGCGGACAAAGTTGCGGACCGAAGCTAGTACACAATTAACAGCGGTTGCAAAAATTACAAAGAAAAACCATTAAATAAGTTATCAAACGCCCCGGTAGCGTCAAAATTAACGAAACCGTCGGGATTACAAACACGCACATTAAAATCTCATCTTTATTTCCTTTTGTGTGCACGTCGCGTCGGTTAAATGGCAATTCATTTTTAAAAGTTATTATGATAAGGTTATAAGACTTC
Source organism: Ochropleura plecta (assembly GCA_905475445.1). NCBI lineage: Eukaryota > Metazoa > Arthropoda > Insecta > Lepidoptera > Noctuidae > Ochropleura > Ochropleura plecta. The sequence goes on along the minus strand of FR997731.1, from coordinate 8,249,969 downwards.
ACAAGTTATCAACACTACTTCGGTAATTCGGTTGATGAGTCGTCCAGTCTAAAAGGATGCTATCAAAACAACAGTTAAAAGAAAAATAAGTTTTTTTTCTCAAACTCCTTAACCAAGATGTATTTATTACGAGCTGCGCCCTGAGCCGGGATAAAACTGCCTATTTTTAATCACCCTGGATTAAAAAATAGGCAGTTTTATAAGCTATTTACATACCAAAATTTATCAAAATCAGTTAAGCCATTTATGCATGAAGGAGTACCGAACACACACACATACAAAAACTTTCACCTTTAGAGTTAACTAGCTGTGATTTGCTATGCAGGTTTTACTACTCCTAATTAACACGGTAGGTAAGGTAGCTAACCTAACTACCAACTTACCCTACCCGATAGTTATTCTGCTATTCGGAAGACAAATCCAACAAATCGAAAACCATGAAAATCAGTCTAGCCGTTCTTGACTTTTAAGTGTTCGACTGAACTCAACTTTGTTTTTTATTTAAGTGTTAAAGATGTTATTAAGGCGAAAGATTGTATGTGTGTTTGGTAAATTTTAATCGAGTTATTACACTTATTTATTTATTATTTTTGTATACCTAAAACACATAGTAAAAAAAAATACATACAGACAAAAGAACACAAAGGTACTGCTTGATTACTTCGTAAAATATCATACATAATATGTTTACCTAATAAAAAAATTAAAACAATCTATCAAACATAAGAACGATGATTTGGTCAACCCAGTGCATTGCTATAACAAAACAGGAAATAATGCCGAGCGACACTTTTCCTTTACAAGATTCATTAACCACACTAGCAATTGCACTTACGTCACTAGGACCAAGTTAAAAAAAAAAACAGCTTCCTTAATAATTGCAAATGAATCAACAATGCATTTAAAATAAATTCATGACTTGATTGAAATGCTTCTTTCCGTCCTTCAATTCATGAAACGCATTTACAAGCAACCCTATTATCAGATCGGCTGAACGATAAGAGCTCTCGCGATCAGTAAAATTCGTCGTCCTAGGCATACTCACATAACTTTCGACGACGCTATAACCCTCTTTAAAGAAAGCAGTAGGGAAACCCTTCAGGGCACGCCACAATAGCGGCGGTAAGTCCCCTCTTTGAGGAGTGGCTGGAGAGGCGTCATGGCGTCCTCACCTACCGCCTGACGCAGGTCCTCACCGGACACGGAAGTTTCGGGAGGTTCCTGCACATCATCGGGCGGGAGGAAGCGCCCGGGTGTCACCATTGTGACGATCGCCCGGAGGACACGGTGGAGCACACAGTGGCGGTCTGCCCAGCTTGGGCGGAGCACCGCCGTGCCCTCGTGGAGGCGATCGGCGGCGGCGATCTCTCGCGTCCGGCCCTGGTTCAGGCCATGGTCCGGAGCGAGAGGGAATGGGAAGCGGTCACCACCTTCTGCGAAGCAGTAATGCTAGCAAAGGAGGTGGCCGGGCGTTTGAGGGAGAGAACATCTGCCCAACCCAGCCGCCGCGGGAGACGCCCAGGGCGCCGGGCGCCGCGAGACGACTTCCGGCCACCGTAGATGCGGGCCTGTGGACGGTGAGCAATGGGTAGCTCACCGTCCGTCCGTCGATTGACGACAGGCCGTGTCGACGGCGCGTTCGTGTTTCACGCGCGCCTCAAAGAGAGTCAGCAAAGCAGAGGGGCTTGCCAGAGCCTCCGCCTGCCGGGGTTGCGGGTTGTTCGAAAGAGATACCGCGGCCCCGGAACGTAAAGGGCAATAGAAGGAACATGGGTGGGTTTTAGTCAGTACAAGTCTGACATGCCCCCCCGCTCCTCGGTCATAGGATGATTTCCCAACCGAAAAAAAAAAAAAAAAAAAAAGGGAAACCCTTCAGCTCCAAACCGCCTTCATTCCGTCCTCGCCAACGAGAGCGGTCGCAACGTCCTGGACTTGTTCCACCCGTCAGTTGGTTAGTTTGAATAACTTCGTATGCGTCGGCATAAGCGCCAGCGTAAGCGTCAGCGCCAGCGTAAGCGTCAGCGTAAGAGTCAGCTGACGCTTACGCCAAGAGTCCCGCTTTTTATATCAAGTCCTTAATCCAACTGCCTAACGAGAGCCTCCTTAGATGTTGGTCAAGGCTCTTGGCAGATACGACCATCGGCACAGCCAAGTCAATATACATAATTTGCTTATCTTTCTCGGCTTTCACGAGGTTCTCGTCATGCACTGTTATGTCAACAATCATTGGTTTTTTATTATTCTTATTTATTGTAATTTGTAAAAGGGCTTACTTTATTATTTTAAAGTATATTATTTTTTTCTGCATTATGGGCTTTAATTAAATTAAACGTTATCATCATTTTATTTTACTCACATTTAAAAAAAAATGTATTATCTTTACGCAAATTGGCGTCAGAGCAGATTTACCAAATCCCTATTTCTTACTGTATCGATGTCAACAAAACTTATCATTGCATAAAGGCCTTACGTCTCTGGAAATAACTAAAAGAGTAAAAAATCCATCAAAGATTGCAAAAGGGAAAATAAATCATCGATGCCTTTCCCTAAATTTGATGACTCACTTCAACATTCCTGCTTGTCACTTGCTATGGTTTATGGTAACATTTGACCCGAATGACTCACGTTCATATGTTTTTTTTTGTGACATTAATCAAACCGTAAAAAAGCTAAGAAGAGTGGAATCCATTATCTCCTGACGTTTGGACCGATTTCATGCGGTGATTCGGACTAGAAATAAATCAAGTAATTTTTTAAGAGTTTCTAGAACTTATTGCCATGGTCAAGATGTGCAGTCGGAGTCGGGGTCAAGCGCAAAATAGTTTAGAGGGCAATGTCAAGTTTATGTTTAGAATGTACCGTTTTGAATCACAGTATAATAGTCATCTAGATTGTTGTTTTATTCAAATTATTGCACCTTTCTATCTAATAAGGACATTAGTTTTTCCAGACTTTTATATGTTTAGGATCCAGAAAAATCAGCAGGACACTTAGTAAAGCTACATTATTAGTTTTATCGGTGAAAATGTCATAACAAGTATAATATTGTAGGGTTTTTTTAAACTTTAAAACGGCTTAATAATATTATCTTAGATTCAATCTTAGGGCCAGTTGAAACCAGCGTCGGATTAGTTGCCCGGTAGTTTGTTGAACTAAGCCTATTTAGCGCAGCCGGGATGACACGCAATAATCTTCTTTTAATGTTGAGATTTGAGTTTTTTTTTCTTTTCTTTTTAATTTTGTGAAACTTATACTTTTCTTTCTTTCTCTTCTAATGTATACATTAATAACGTCGTAGTATCAATAAAAACACTTAATCTCGTATAAAACACTTAATTTTATATCGTCTTGCTCTATCGAAGTATTTTACTTTACGAGCATACTTATTTACGTAGAACATTAACGTATAATAATGTATTAAAATCATAATATAAGTAGGTAACTAAGAAAGTTAAGTAATACTGAAGTACAAAGTTGCACGTGCCGGAACCACAAGAGTAAGTATAAAAAAAAAGATTATTGCACTACGCAGTTTGTGAACTATAATCTTTTCTTTTATAATAACTAGTGCTGTAAAATGAGTACTTAATGTCTTACGTCAATGATGGTTGGAAAGTTTTAGCGAGGCCTGGTCTTCTTCATCTAATCTTACTGTAGGTTACTTTAAATTTTTTTTTTCTTTGTGTTATACATTAGACACTTAACTATTCAAAATCATTTTATATTTATTTAAAAATAAACATTGCCCCACACTAAGATTTTCTCCTGTATCGTGGGTGCGTTTACAAAAATTAAAACAGATACACAAACAGCCAGACCCGAAACAACTACCTGTAAGTCATCATCATCTGTAGGGAGATCGAACTCGTGACACACAGCGCAGCAGTCGATCGCTCAGCCATTGCGCTAACCGTGTTATGTTGTTATAACTTTAACCACTTATATATCTCCTTTTTAGCACTATAAACTGTTGGTCCAGGTCAATTGTAGATTTTAGACAATCGTTACAGAGACCTTTCCAATTTTCATCTCTCGAGCAACAAGTTCCGCAGTTGGCCCCATATGTCATTCGTGGATTACGTTCGTCGTTACAGGTTTTCAGTGGCCTGAAAATCTAAAAACCAGTTTTACCAAGGGGTGCCTGTATAATTACCAATAGGTAATAATCCAAAAAAAAATATTAATCCGTCTTTTAGATTATTCAAAAATAAGGGTCATTTTTTCTGCATTTTTTCGCAACAAGTGACGTCACACGTAACTTTAATGGGCTATATCTTTGTAATTTTTGGTCTAATTTACAAAAAAAATACATATCCCTTATTTTTGAATAATCTAAAAGACGGACCAAATAGAATGTAATTACTTTGACCCTGGAAACTACCCTATTACGAACTGGGTTTTGGAGGTCTGAATGGCAGTCGTTCCGTGTAAAATATTGGTATTCAGTTGCATCTGGTAAGACTAGAGGCCGACCCCAACATAGTTGGAAAAAGCTAGGCAAATGATGATATTTTCTCGTTTTCTATACACCTGTACTGTAATATCATATATACTACAAAAATATCATAAAATAGACATAACATCGTTGTATCTAAATATAATTTAAAAAAAAACATAGCCTCATGTTTTCGACAAAGAGAAGAAGATTTCGCCGATTATCGAACGTAATATTAAACCTAGAACCTACGTTGTATTTTTATGTTCGTACAGTCCATCCCAAAGTTGTCTGGAAGATATCGCAATTAGCGATAAGACCGCCATTGTAACCAAAGATTTAGCATTTTTTGTAAAACAGTTATGTTTCAATTTTGGTGTGCAATAAAGTATTTTTTATTTTAGTTTTTTTGCCAGGGTTGCGGGACTGCTGGGGTGATTGTGTAGAATGCGATTGTGTCCCCGCACCCCAGCCAGAAGTGACGAGAAGGAACACCGAGTGGTTTTAGTCAGTAGGAGTCTGACAGACCCCTCCACCATGGCGGAGGACACCCATCGAGGGTTTCCACGCGTAAAAAAAAGCCCGCGACCGCGACCCCGGAATATAAAGGGCTAAATAACGAACATGGGTGGGTTTTATTCAGTAAAATTCTGACACTCTTCCCTGCTCTGCCTAGGGCGGTGGAGTTATTTGATGATTTCCCACCCTTAAATAAACGGACCTCGTGTTCTGCAGTGGAGGGACCATTACATCAAAGAGGTAAGTTAATGGATGGATACAGAACAACCAAAATATCTAAGTGTTTGCACTTTCTTCCTCAAAGCCTCTGCAGGGGAATGGAAGCAGGTAAACCAAAACATGTAGTTTCCTCTACTTAAATAGATATCCAACTCCTATGTGCTTATTTAATTATCACCATCCTTATTGATCAGCTAATGGGCACCAGGCACAGGTGTCAGTACTTTATTTGCATTGTTTTCTAACACTGCTATCAATTCATTAACTCCCTATGCGGATAGTGTGAATCGAAGTGTATTGATTTTAACACTTTATCTTTTACGAATGCCACGCAAGTCTTCTAGCAGAGGTCAAGGACATTTGGTACCTACTCTTCATTTACATAAGATTCAAGTTTCTATTCGACCTCTGTCTAACTTATGCATGCACATATTTGCTTTGTAATTCTGTGGTCTATCTCTAAAAGCTTTTGATCTTCTTTGGAATGTCTACTTTCAATGGGTGATTGTGGTTTTGTTAACAATAGATATATAGTTTATACATAAATAATCTCATGCCTGTTTTGCATGGCGGTGAGCAGAAACCACAGAACGCTAGATAAATAAATATGGTGACATAATAATATTTCGTATTGCATTTTTTTCTATTTCCTAAATATATACATATTATTATATATATTTAATGGCATCTCGCGGTTCATCCTATGAGGTCGTTATCTGCTTAACTGGTTATCCTGTGGATGCCTTGCGTTTAAGGCCTCCAGCCAGGGGCCGAAATATAAGCATGTAGATGCTTATATTTAAATTCAAATCCTTGAATTTGACAGCATGCTGCAATTTTGCACTGCGTGTCGCAAGTACCTACCCATACAGGACAAATATTTGTTTGGATTACTGTTTGCACAAATGAGTTTAATTTTTTGTAAACATACTCACGGTACCAGAAAATTCCAAAAAAACAATTGGTATTTTTTTTTAATTCGTTCTCATGTCGTGTCCTAGCAAAAAGTTTTTAACGAGATAAGAAAAAAAAATAGTTTTTCTTTCTTGTTTACCTTATAAACCAGCGCACAGGATTTATTTATTTATTATATTTTAAATGTCAGGCGAAATTTAATGGGTTTTCATTTCATTTCGGGTTATGATCGTAGAAATTTTCTAGGACAGCTAAATCAAAAATATCAGTAGGTTTAGGTAGGCAATGATGAGTATGTGTACCTAATATAAGAACCTATTTAATATTCAATACACAGTGTTTGACTACACATAGTATGCCTGTTATGTGATAATAGACAAACAGCTGAGGCGTCATTTAAAAATAATATATGCATAGTTGTCTGGTCTAAATGTGTAAATTATTATCGAAATATGCATTATTAGGTACATGTAATCCGGTCGCCATTCATAGGTATAACATCACAATACAGATATCATTTTCAAAGGGTTCATCATAAACATAAAACGTATTCAGTCGTTGCATACAAAATTTCAATACATATTTGACCGAAGTGTATGAGACTGTTGATTTTTTGTTTCATTGTTGGTTAAAGTTGTACAGTTTGATAGTCTAAATTACACTCTGGAAATATGTCCGCACTCTATTAATGTTTTTTTTAAACGTTGCCCCACTAGGAGTTTTGCCTGTATCGTGGGTGCGTTTACAAACATTTAAACCCACATACACAAAAAGCTGAAGACAGGGCGCTATGGCGCTCATTAGGGGAGGGCTATGTCCAGCAGTGGACTAATATAGCCTGATGATGATGATGATGACACAAACAGCCAGACCCAAAACAACTATCTGTAGGTCATTCAAATATATGTGCTGTGCGGGGATCGAACCCGCGATACGCAGCGCAGCAGTCGATCGCTCAGCCACTGCGGCAATTGTGCCGTCAACATCTAATAACAATAAAAATAAATAGAACATGAATAGAATTGATCAAGCATCTAATATTGAAAAAAGGACTTAGATAATTAAGACTAAAATTATATACGATCATAGGACACTTAGGCGTCAAAGTTCTCATCCGAAGACGAGAAACGTGCCCAGAAGACCGGCAGCATCAATTTATGCTGTATGATACTTTTAGACTTTGCTTCTTACTTTTAAAATAAATTATTATGTCTTTTGGTCAACAAAAGACATAAGTTACTACATCCAGTTGATTTTTTCTTAGAAACCAATGCACTACTTTATCTCAAATTTAATTTATTCAATGAACTGTTAGTTTTCTATCAAATAAATTTGACTTTATACGCAAAAAATAATTCAACTGTATCTGACTACCCTGGTTCTTATGTCTTTTGTTGACTATACAATCGCAATTCACCTGTCAACATAATCGACTATTTTTTATAGTTACATTATTCTCTATTCGCTACGAGTATGTCAAAGCATTGTGGGAAAACTAGTTACCTAATAAGTCCAGTTTAACCGCAATAACATCATTGAGAATAAAATTGCAGGGCGCCGGGAAAACAAAGTTCAATTTTTTTTACTTCGGTTAAGAGCGAGTCATCTGGAAAGTACTGTTTTGGATTTGTATTTTTATATTGTACATTATTATGGCAACTTTATATAGCGTACTATCTCGAGAGTCATCTTCTAATGGAACTGCGTAATCGTGTTTTGTGCCAGTAAGTAGCAGTTGTAAAAGGTCGTCAAAAGACAGAAAAATCTCATCTGCCTACAAAATTATATCTTGTCTAAATTGCTGGGTCTCCCAGAAATGCAGAGATTTGATGGAAAAGAATATACTATTTGATTTACTGAGACTGAACTGTACTGTTTGTGTTGTCTGGCAAACTGGGACATTGTACGCTCTTGGCCCATGATAAGAAGATATTGTCAGTAAGAGGTGTTATTTGCTCAAAAACAATTAAAAGTGTAAAAGTACCCTTTACGAAGCCACGTGCTCTCTACATCATTGCAATATTTTTTTTTTGTTCTGCATAAACCATACCTGAATATTTCTAACCCAGCGATAATGGGGGTCGTAAGTTCCCACTTTTTCAAACTTTTTTTTTCCAAATTTTTAATGTTTTAACTTTACTTTAAATACCTCCCCGACTGCCGTACTATACAATGCATCCATCAGCACGAATTTTTAAGAGCGTAACTTTGAGTTTTACAGTAAAACGTAATTTTTCATCCCAAAAATTTCCCAGCAATAATAAATATTGCGTAGAATGCTTAGTTTAATGTACAAAATTTGTGGTTGATGGCTTTGTGAATGGTTGGTTTACACCAATTGGTATAAAACTTTTCTTTCATGACGGGACTTGAACAAAGAGTATTGCCCTCAGTTACCAAGCTAGTGAAGCGGGTTGGTGACCGCTCAGCCCATCGTTCATACTTAAAATAACATAATTTTATGCGAACATAGAGTCAAAGTATTGTATATTATACCTACTCATCTAAATTGTCTACCGGTTCGTTCGTCATCTATTTTATTTAAATACTATAAAGAACCTTTATATAGAAATTACATCACGCTCCATGAAATAAAAAGAAATATAAATTGTATTAAGGAATATTTATTTAAAAAATATAAATATAAATCTATCTAAATAACAATTCGCTTACATACTGCTAATACTTGAAGGCCATCTCATCTCATCATCGACAGCATCGCAACTTTAACGTAAAATCACCAAGACCTTCACATTGTTGGCAATTCAATACATTTAATTAAAGAAGCGAAAACTTACTTTAAGTTCCTTGTAAAACCAAGGAATAACAATATCATACATGGTTCCGAAAGTCTGCGCCGTGCAGTTTCGAATATCAGTCGAGTAACAACTGTCACAATAATTTACAAACAATACTGCAATGAGTGTTCATTCAAGGAGAACCTATAGGTACACGGTGCCAATTCTGACCTGAGGCTTTGATTTGAAGAGATTGGAAGCGGTCTTGATGATGCTAATGATAGGTCTGAAGGTGGAGGTTTCTTGATGATGATAGTAAGAAGATGTGTCTGGTTGCTGGTATCTGTACTGGTACTGGTTGTTATATTGGTTGTAATACTGGTTGCTGAACTGATAGTTAAAGCCGGGGGTGTCGACGGAGCTGTCTGGGATGGCGTTCGAGATGTAGCTGTTGCTGTTGTCCTCCGTCTGGTAGGACGAGGAAGCTGTGTAGCTGGCGGCTGTAACAAAGATAAATAAAATTAGATTTATTTGTGGGTCAATAAAGTTAGAGTTTTATGGAGCATAGGTGGATCGTAAGAATGACTAGTAGAAATAATTCATAACTATCATAAAAAAGACCTTTGACGTAAGACAAGTCGTAATGAAGGTTTGTATGTAGAGAATAAAAGATATTTACCGCAAAGGCCGGAGTATTTGCTCGATTCTGTGAGGCCGAAGTTGGTGCATGATGGGTAGCCTTTCTCGTACGGCTTGGATCCAATAACGTTTCCGCCAGGGCCGTAGTTGCAGACGTAAAGCTTGGTGTAGCCTCGAGAGGGGTCGTAGTAGAAGGTGAAACCACAGCCGACCTTTGATGTCTCGCCCCAAACCAACTAAAAAAAAGATTTAACGTTAGAAACTCGTCCGATTTCATTTCCGAACTGGTTGGAATTAAATCGAACCACCAAGTCTCACTTAAGAAGGCAACAATGAATTATTATGTAATTTACAGAATTAAATATTCAATATGTCACATTTGCCAGAGAATTGATATGGAGATTGGTTTTACTATTAAATTGCCGAATTTAAATTGCAAATTACCTGTGAGTAATGCCCGGTGCCGTGCCCTCCAGTGATGGGCTTGAAGCCGTAGACACGGACTTCATCGAACCATGCGTTGATCTGCTTGTTAAAGTCGGGTTCGGAGTCAGCGTTCTGGCTGGGTGGGCGAGTTGTCCAGGTGGCTGCGAGGTTCTGACCCACGGGGAAGCGGCCGTCGTAGCGCTGGGCGGCACGGTCGTGAGCAGTGATACACTGATCGGACCAGTGCTGAGCGCCAGAGGCAAGCTCGTCATCCCAAACCTTTACAAAAGGAAGCATTTTGTTAGCATCGTCATAGACATGTTTGTTTTTTAAACCGTTTCGAGGTTGTTTGTTTTTCATTAATGATTTGAAGCGCCGGACACTGAACTTTACTGAGTACAACTTGTGTTTTTCGGAAAGAGTCATTTGACATGGCAACGTTTTATATATTTGCAACGAATGTGAGCTTGCTCCTCTTGGTCGTAATAATAATGCTGGTCTACGAAAATGTATCATCTCTGGAATTATTTTATTTTTAATCCAAGATTATACTGATTAGTTAGATATTTAGTTGAGCGTTGTAGAAATTGCAGACTAGTTTATAAAAAAAACAATAATTTAAATTGAATTTATGTTAACAGTCTCATTCAATCGAATACCAGACAAGATATCAAAATTGTTATGGAACAGGAGATTTATAATTTGCATTACTTTATTACATAATAATGTATCTGGCTGATGTCACTGCTTTAGTGGTTTTGTATTTTACGACTCCACTGAATTAAAATGTGTGACAAAATGTCAACGAATAATGGTCAAGATCAAGTTCGTATTCATATTCATAAGACTGTGTTTCGTTTGTGAGTATTTAACGTACCATTTCCATCATGTTAGCCGCTGGTGGTTGGCTAGAGACCTGTCCCAGGGCAACGGATTGCCTGAGACGATTGTGTGCGTCGACAATCGCTTGCTTTTCGTACGCCGTCAATCCTGCAGATCCTTTAAAGAAAGAAAAAAGAATTGTTAAATAATCCTTTCAAAAGTTCAACTCTATTCCTAAAATTATAAGGGTGTCATCCAATTCTGAGTGTCAAGGCGACATTTTCGCGGTGATTCCGTAATCCATTGGATTGATCTGATTTATTAGACCGGTGCGTGCTAACACAGGTGTCGGTGTCAATAAAATTTTACGACCTCGACCCATACGAGTATGTAAAATAGGAGCATCTTTTTGGGTTAAAACTCGTTCGCAAAATCCAGACTGGGTGGCGGCGAATGAATTGATGGGTTCTCAGTATCATTACGGACACTTTATGAGTTTTTATGTGCTTTTGGAGTTTAATGGATAGACACATAAATATTAAAGACAATTTCTGACATTATTGGTTCAGATTCGAGATAATATTCAAAATTTTATCAATCGCGTTTCTCGAATATACGAGAACTGCTTATTATTATAATTTATGAGTTTCAATTAATTATTTATCCGCAAATATTGAATATTAAATTAAGTGTTTCTTTAAATGGGTTAAGCTGTGTAGCCTGTTGACCCAACAGAAATAAAATGCTAGTAAAATGTAAGAGTAATTTAGACTTAAAATAAAATAAAGGCCTGCAAAGAATGAATTAAAGGCTACAATAATGAATGAAGGGTTAAAAATAATTGAAAAAAAAAATACTTACGTAATAATTGTTTTCCAGCGCCACAGCTGCCTTCTGTCGTTGCGAGGAGACCTCCCATAACAAACAACACTAAGGATATCATCTTGATTGTTTAAAAGTTAATTCACAACACTTTTATAACTGAAAAAAATTCACGCGTAAAGTTGAGATTCGTAACTAAAGACTTGTTCACTTATAATTTACGAAACTTCAAACTTATTTAATATTTCCCGGTGATCCGTAGCACAACGTGCTGCGCGCTCTCCAGGCTTTAGCGGTGTGTGCGGCCAGCGGACCACGCGCGCGCTTATGTACCCGACGATGCGTTACCATGGAGACGGAGCGACGCCGGCCGCCCGCTGCGTCTGCGCATAGTCGCCCGCGCCGCACGCTCAACACCGCTGTACCGCAAACGCTCACAAAACACCCTTAATTCGTAATACTTAAAACGATATTTGACATAATAAACCAATTAAACAACCCCTTTATTATCAACTTAAGGAAGACTATCTTCAACATTTATGATTGGCACACAATAGTCAGGATGTTCTATTCTTCGATCGTGTAGAGTCTTCAGTTACGAAATAAAGAAAGGTTATACGAACATCGGCCAGCTACTTTTTATCTGCAGTAATAATTTAAAACTCATTATGCTGCAGACGGTTGTTGTCAATGAAATCGAGTTCTTGTGATGTGTCCGAGCCGAACGTGGAAATATGTTGACAGATATTGGTCGGAACGGAAGTGGTCTTTAAGCAAAATTATACGCAGCTAAAAACAAGGAAAGAATAATCTGTAATCACCCTTTTTTATGTCAAAGGCTACTTAATTTTACATTTTTGGAATGAATAAGAATAATTTGCTTGACAAAATAAATGATTCCTATATATTTTATACGTTTTAGATAGGAAATCAATTTTTGTTATTTAATTTACGTACAATTCTAATATTTAAATGGGCATGAAATTAAATTTTAAGAATTTTCACGTTCCATTAAAATTTTATTTGTACCTACATTTATTTTAATGTGTTCCACATAATTTAAGAGGCCATTTGCGAAAAATGTTGAAAAATTTACATTAGCTCAATTAAAATATCTTTTCCGATATGATAGTGAAATGTATCCATATATTTAGGTAAAATTATAAATTTGCCTAATGAAACGACGATGGTGAGTCGTTAATTAGAGCCAAAAATTGACCAAAAAGTTTAAGGTGACAACTTGTCTGTTAGCAACCGATCCGGTTTACCACCTGACGAGAATTTTCGCTCGGTGCTTCAATATTTGCATATTAATGACTTTTATTTTATTGACTTTTTATTTTACGAGACTTTATGCTTGGTTAAGATTATTATATTTTTAATTAAAACCACTAAGTTATGTGTGGATGTAACAAATTATTAGAAGAAGGTCTAATTTTATGATTTTTGAGTGAAAGAAAGTTGAAGATTTTGTATGACTTATTTATAAAAAATTGTAAAACTTACAAAAAAAAGGTGACAACTTTAATTGCAGGCTGGGTAGAATATTAGGTAGGTAACTATTTCGAGTTTCATTAATTATTTAAATTCTATGACAAGCATAATTTAGTAAACAAAAGTATCAAATTACAGAATTTGAATCTTTTTTTTTCTTAATTTTTGCGTTGTTAAAATATGCGAATAGAAAAAAAAACACTTAAGTATAAGAAATAGTTACTACGGCCCGCATTTAGGTATATTCGGTAAAATATCGTACCTATACTAAACTCATGTTACCTTTTATGAATGTGATACACCCAAAAATAATATAAAGTAATAGCTGAAAGTTACATTATGGATTGACATCAGACACCAAAACACTGTTGTCATATCGTCTCAAAAAGTCATCGAAATAATAGAAAGGTTCACCATAAATATTCCCATACGCAACTTATCCTATACTACTTATTGATTGAACAATATTATTTGTAATCACTTCTCAAAAATGATTCTAATGATTTTGATAAACGTTAAAATCTACGCACCCGGGGTATTTTTGGATGGGAAATCATTAAATGACTCCTCCCGATCTTCGTCAATAGGAAGGGAGTATCAGGCTTGCACTGCCTAAAACCCATCCATTCTCCTTCTTTTACCCTTTGAGTTTCGAGGCAACGAGTCTCTTCGAATCAACCCGCAGCCTCGACAGGACTTTCTAGGTCTAGGCCGACCCAGAATCCCGGCAGGAATGTACGGGTTAAAGAAATATTCGTTGCTATGTTCACCCAGGCGCTAAAAAATAATATAATCACCTATTTGATTAACTAATTTTGAAATTTTAATATTTACTTACCATACATAAATAAAAACAGGTCGATGATACCAAAATAGTTTCTAACAATATGATTTTTTTTAGAAAAAAAAATCTAGCGCGATGATTTTCTAGAGGTAGACGAGAATTTGCAATTCTAAGCACCCGCGATGAGTTAGACCTTGGCAGTGGGCTTTCTTGACCTTGCTCAATAAGACCTCTCTAAAATTGATTCATGAATCAAGTTGAGGGTTAATAGAGTTAAACGAAAAGTATAATAGGATTGTAGCAGGTGGCGTTTTATAGTTTTTACCTTATGAAAAAAAGCGTGTAAACTAAAAATCTAAAAAAAAACCAGAAGCTCCAGAAAGTAAAGTGCCACTTTGTCACGAAAATGAATGATGAGCGATACAAAATAATCGTACCATTAAAAACTGTAATGGACAGAATTAGATGACAGCTTATTTTATGTCGGCCTTGTTTTTCAATTTCTATGCTTTCAACTTTTTTGTATATACCCTGATCATGATCTCTTAGATGATCTTTTAACCTAAGAATTACATGTTTTGTATAGACTAATAATCTTTTACTGAAATTGCTTACTCAAAAATCGCTCTGACAACAATATATATCAATCATAAACTTTTAAAGCGCCTCTTCGACTTTTGATCTTCACAGAATACACAGAAAAATACATTCTGTTGACTTTTATTATATTTTTACTTTTCTGCCTCCCTCAAAATACAAAAAAATCATAGTCACTTTTCACAGTTTAAATAACACGTACCTTTATTTGTATTTTTTTAATTTAACGAAAACATGCAGTATTTTTTATAATATAAAATTGTCCATTGAAATAATATTAATGTTGCAAGGTAGGTAAGAGGTATTCAATTAGGTACTAGGACATTAATCAAATACTCAATGTATTATTTTGAAAAAACTTTGACTTCACATACAAAACTGCAGTAAATAATATTATTGAGTAGGATGCGTTAAATCCGTCACGTGTACGCTTTATCTTTGATAGTAATAACCCATTAAATTCTGTCGAACCCATCTTGAAAGTCAGAGCCAGTTCATTTGACCTTTACATAAATAGCCTTATTAATATCATTACAGTGAAAACATCCCGGTCTACCATCCAATAGATAGAATAATACGGGAAAAATTACACGTTACAGCAGGGCAGGATAATAATCTGAATTTCTTCAAAGTTCGAGTGAATAGTTTTTTTGGTGGTCTACCCTAGGCTGCTCCATCGCTTCATATCAGGTGATATGCGACAAAACGCAGGTAACAGGTATTTTTTTTAACGATGTTTTCGTAAATACCGAAGTAACGAGGTTAAAAACTTTTTTTAAATTTTTAACAACACATGTGACATCTTAATGAGTGCCTAAATAATAGCGGTGACGAGCTGAGCATTGAAAAACGAACCGCGCGGATTAAAGTACTAGAAATTGAAATTGTATGTGACTCACATAAAAATCATTGAAAAAAAAATTGTAATGATGACAGTGTGTTGTGTGTGTACGGTTGGTGCTAATTGTCATTTCGAGGCCATTTTTGTTTGTATTTAACAAAAATGTCGTTTTAATTATTTGATGACTTGTAGATTTATTTGATCGTCAAGATAATTGCTATTTAGGTATTTTGTGACTTGCAGATTTAGAAATAGTACATATACTCATATATGTCAACATAGATCCAGGTAGCAGTAAGCCAGTTAGGTTAATGAATAGGTACCTAGTTAAATAAATTGTACTCCAGTCTTCATTACAAAAACATTAAGAACAATTTTAGCAGTCGTTTATTCAGGTCAAATATTCTTGAATGATTTACCCCTGTAACAATAAAACAAAATACTATGAAAAACATTGTTTCATATAGGAACGTCAAAAAAAAGTCATAATTTCAAAAATAAAAACTTCTGACTTTTCCATCTCAGTTGCCTTGGTGACTACAAAGAGGCAACTTTCCGACGCTGATGTATAGGTATGGGGCCGGCTCCGCGCTGCCAGACAAAGCGTCGGCCGGCGCGCCACAGTATCGTTGCATGAATCAAACACTTGTATATACTCGTAATTGTGCATTGCAATGAATCCCAATGTCAAAACAGGTGATTCGATGTATGCGTCTCGATTTCCGTGTAGTTGAGTAAACTTGACGTTAACGAAAGTATTGTTCATGGAATTGACGTATTGAACGGTTAGTGATTTTTCGTGTTTGTTTATAAAAGTCTTTTTAGTATACACAAAGGGCGAATTTTAACAAACAAATGAGAACATCTGAAGTGCTGCTAGTGTCAATATTCTATAACGATGATGACATCAGTGTCTGCTTTTAATAATAATTAATTGACAGCAACCTGTTGAACTCGGTTTACATGTGCTAGTTTCAATGGTGAAATCGATCCTAAATAAATAATACTTATATTTTTAAAATTAAATCGTATAATATGATTTGTGAAGTGTTCTGAAACAAGTTGATTGCTTTTATAATCCAATCAAGTGGGATGCTTTTTGAGTGGTGGGGTTATTTCAAGTATTGATTACCTGAAAAAATATTTTTGATGTAAATATTGACAGCCAACACTAGTCTTACGGTAATTAATTTGAACCAAGCCTATGTTTTAATTAGTAAACACTTATTACTTATAATGTTAGGTAATCCGCGGTTACCATTACAAATATTAGCGTTGTCTAGAATATTAAGGAGCTTAAAAGCGATACGATGTTATGAGTTTTGAAAACTTGCATAGGATTGTGTGCTTTAAAATAAATAGCGTAAAGGTGATAAAAGTGTGTAAGATTTTGTATAATTTTTATTCTATGAACTGGTAACGTTGCTTCGTTTGTTTGCTCTATCTACGTTTGTTCTTAATAAACACAGTACATCCTGTTAACAACTCATTTAAATGAAGGAAAATCCGCTATATTATAATAAATTTGTATTATTTTATCGATAGTATAATAATAAGTTCGGATTCGAATCCCATTTCTAAAATCAATTGCGATGGATTTTTCTAAGAATAATCTGTCACTACAGGAAAATACTAATTGAAATGTATTGCCGAATTAATGATAATATACATATTTAAAAGAGTTTTAAAAAATACCATTTTTGACTTTAATAATAGTGTAACTTGAAAACACAGTCAAATGATTTTCTAATTGGGTTGTTTGGTTAGAGAGGCCGTCGCTCCATGTCACATACATATACATACCCAACATAGTTGGGAACACAGGTTAGTAAACCAAAAAGAACTTAAAAATGTATTAAACGTATTTATTGCTAGCTTTTGCCAGCGGCTTCGCTCGCGTTAAATTCGGGGTAACACAGTTCCCCTTTCTGATTTGCAGGTATCTGCTACCTGTAGTTTTTGCCCTTGCGCCTTATTTATTGTAATAGCAAAGCTAAGTTTTCTCTTTTCTTCCCTCTTTCTCCCTTATTCATAACTTAAAAAAAAACCGTCTCCAGGGTCCCAACTATCTCTGTACCAAAATTCATCAAAATCGGTTTAGCCATTTAGGCGTGAAGACGTAAAAAACAAACAAACAGGAACAAACTCACTTTCGCTTTTATAATATTATAGTAAACATTTATTTATTTATGTACACACAAAACACATAATGGTAAAATACATACAGACAAAAGAGCACAAAGGTAGCGCTTGTATTTACTGTTTTAACCTTTCAGGGTTTATAATTAAACTTTCACTATCACAAAATATCTTCCCTGATTACAACGTGATACACTCAACAATTACTCACAATATTTCTAAATCACGGAAGATATCCCGTAAGTGACAACAAAGTAACTAAACTGTATTTTAAGTGATAGCTGAACATACCCTTATTTGGCCTTTTTTGTCTGTCTGTGGTAAAAAGAGTAGGATTTAAGGATCATATAGACCAATAATATTAATCTATGAAAACGTTTTCTCCATTAAATTTGCCGACGAATGTTAGGATTAAAGTCATAAAATATTTTAAAATATTGTGGTCAGACAATTTCTTGTTCCTGCGTCTGATGCTAAAGGTTAGCACACACAAACCATATGTGGAAGGTATTGCGGTTGACCAAGACTACGAAATTTACCAAGAAATTGAATCTACAAGTGCGTGTGAAAATTGCTTCCCTTTGAGTCAATTAACTATAATAAACATACGGTTTAATGTCTTAGAATGATTAATGTATGTCATCATCTGCCAAGCCTTTTCCTATTTTGTGGTCAGCGTCCAGTTTATCCGGATGCAGTTGAATACCAATATTTTACAAGGAGAGGCTGCCTGTCTGACTTCACTCTCCACTAGCAAGTTACTATTACTGTGTAATACGAAAACACTTAGTAAGACAGGTAGTGGGACATTCGGGCTTCTCAATACAAAGCTGACATGGGCGCTAACATTATTTAAACCACTTAAAACGGGATATTTACCATGATTGTTATTTATTCAGTTCATCCGTGATCATGGCGTTTGCAATATTGCCGAAATATCGGAAACTCGGAATAAATAATTAATAATATAATATAATATTATTAAATAGTTTATTCACAGAAAAAGTTGCACATTATTTCACAAAAGTATTAGCATTTTGGGACCAGGAACTAGGCTGTATTTCAGCCTAGTTCAGAGTTGATTCCTCTGAGTTTCATTTGGTATTAAAGCTATATGTTGTGTATTTAAGTGAATCCTTGTTTGAAATGTACGTGTCTAATATAAAACAACAAACATGGTAAATATCCCGTTTTTAGTGTTAATAATAATTGTCAGTGCTTGTTGCAATGACAGTTGGGATCAACAACAATCGCTCCTAGGCACGGAGGGAACTCGGTATATAATGGATTGTCACCCATCCATAGTCCGACCTTGACAGGACATTTCTTATACATAGACACGTGGTATAATATAGCAATAATATTATAGCTTATTAAAAATAAGGTAAATTTATGTGTTGGGATGATTAATGTTTTTATAAGAAGTAAATCTGGTTCGTCGCGTGTAAGGTACACGCGATCCTACTAATATTATAAATGCGAATGTTTGGATGTACGGATGTTTGTTACTCTTTCACGTAAAAACGGCTAAACGGATCTTAATGAAATTTGGCACGGAGGTAGACTATATTCTGGAATAACACATAGGATACTTTTTTTTCGATATCACGCAGAGCCGAGTGGGCTCCAGCTATCATACTAATATTATAAATGCGAATGTTTGTGAGGTTGGATGAATGTATGGATGTTTGTTACTCTTTCACGCAAAAACTACTGAATAGATTTTAATAAAAAAAAATATATATATCTTGGGACAACTAACACACAGCTATCTGATCCCAAGCTAAGCAGAGCTTGTGTTATGGTAACCAGACAACTGATATACATACTTATATAATTTATAAATACATACATATTATAGATAAATCACACCCAGACACAGAACAAACAATCATGCTCATCACACAAAGTTTGTCCTGGGTGGGAATCGAACCCACGACCTCCGGCTCAGCAGTCAGGGCCACTAACCACTAGACCAACAGGCCCGTTTGTATTGTTTTGATGTTTATACATCAAAATAACACATAGGCTACAATTTATAAAGATATATTGTATATTCTATCACAACGCGAGTTAAACCGCGGAGCGCAGCTAGTGTTTGTAATTTTAATAAAACCGTGACCTTTTTACTAAATTAAAAGAAGCACGTAATACGGCATGGTTCAAATTGATTTTGACAAATGACTTGTAGATAAGATTCGTCATGATCCTTCGTACGTTATGTTTACGTAATGGTTTTTAATTGCTGAGATACGCGGAGGTCATTGGATACCATCTGTCTTATGATTTTCTATTCCAACGACACGGGTGCGTCATATATACTAAGGACTCATCAGACATCTGATGAGACGTTAGAGTATTTTATCATTTTTCCCGTGCCCTCATGCCAGCTTATTTGGGGTTGACGCAGCATGTCTTCTGTGTCATTGGACACTGGGCCTAGGATATTTATAGCGTTAATTTGTACTTTGATTACTTTATTGGTTGACCGTGCGTGAGAAAAAAAACCTTTTTTCCGGTTTCTATCAAACGCGACTATTGGGTCATCATCATCATTTTCCTGTCCTTGTCCCATTCTATTTGGGGTCGGCGCAACACGTTTTCTTTTTCCTATCAGACGTCACGGCATCATTTACTCATTTCTCCTTCATATCATTCCTTACACAATCCATCCATCTTTTCTTTGGCCTTCCTCTCACTCTCCGACCATTATCATTCAGATCCATCACTCTTTTATTCACATATGCTTTGCGTCAAACGCGATTATTGGGTGATTGTTGGAAAGGTGAATGATTGGTATTTATTTTCGTAATTAGGTGTTAGTGGTTAGCCATGTCAGTTGATGTGTCTTTAAATGATTGTTTAGATATACTTACTCAAAATATAAAAGTTTTGCTTACTTAGCACTTAGTTACTTTGGGTGTAGATTTGAAATAAACTTATTCTCTTGTGGTTAGTTGTTTATTGCCGTGATGTTAACATATTTTTTGTAGCAATTCAATGCAGAATTTTATCGGCCAAGTACCTGTTACTTGTTAGTTAAAAGAGACTTGACTCAAGTTTAACAACTTTATTATGTTGCCTGATTAGCGTTTATTTTTAATGGCTGACTGTAAATCACTCAAAAGCAAAAGATTTGTCCCAGCCTCCTGTAGCAGTTGGACGTTAATGACCTCACAAGTAAGCTTTATTTGTTTGATCTTAATTAACGACTTTCATTCAAAGAATTATATGTTAATTCTTTTTTTTATAGGCTGGCAACTAAGGAGCCGTGTTACAAATCATATGTCGACGTCCTGCTGATTTGTTTGATGTATCGTAAAATTTACATTTGTAGGTTTAACTTCTTATAATTTACCTGGTAAGGTTATACCAGTTTTTCTACTTTCGTATAGTAATAATTTGTAATAGTTCAGTAAAACTCGAATGAGGAAAATTTATAGGACTACCCTGTCGCTAAGGTTCTTAAAACACGTGTTATTATGTTTGTTAATTAGGGTAATTAAAAATCAAGTTTGCTAGTAAAACGATGAGACTAAGACGTGAGGTCAAAGTAAGGTTGTTACTGCTTATTAGTGTATTTGCACTGAGCGTTAGTCGTAGCATCGCTTGGCATCGCGTAGCTTTGCGTAGCCACGCTACGTAGACGCCATGCACACGCTACGCCGCCGATGAAGCTACGTATCTTTTGAATACACCTACACCTACGGGTGTACAAAAGGAAACGAGTTCAAATTGGACAGTAAAACAGTTCGATTTCATTGTTTTGCTTGGATGTTTGTTCGGGCACTTCCACCACTAGGAAGTGGAATAGAGCGGTTTTTATAGGGGAACTGACTCCTAATTTTGAAATTTAAAAAAGCGCATATTCATTTATTCATAAATAACTTTTAGTTTTCAAATACCTATGTATGTCAGTGTCGAACTTTGAAATTCCTACAAGCAAAATTGGCTAGGTATGCGGTAAGTTTGTGAATAAAACTAAATTAATCTTCTGTTGTCTTGGTGTCTTAAATCATTGCAATTATTTATCTATCTAGGTAAAAAAAGTGACTTGTGATCATTTGCTATCTTCAAAGATTAACATAATTAACGGTGCTAAAAGGTAATTATATTAATTTATGTTAGGCGATCACTGCTAGAGATTTATTATAGTGACATGGCAGTGGTGATTTATTGGTAACAAATGTTTGTAAATAAGTAGAGGAAACGGACGTTAGTTTATTAGTGATAGGTACCGTGTGGAAAAAAATCCCTGTCTGTCTGTTTTCCCTATGTGCTGTGAAAAAATTGTTATCAAATCAACAAATATATATAAAATCAACCCTCTAAATCTACGCAGTCAAAGGTATGGCTGTTTATGTCACAAGTTTGTACAGAACCCTCGGTGGGCGTATCTGAGTCGCTCTTTGCCGGTTATGTTTACCTTCGTTGATTCTTTCCGTGTAATGACACAAGGAGTTTCTTGTCGATACTTCTCCATAGAAAACGACCAACCCAAACCGTGCTTCCTTTCTTGACGTTTTATAAGTGCCCATGCAAGCCTATGTGTTTTTTTTTTAAAGTTTGCTCCATACTTTAAATTTCTCCTGTATCGTCGGTGCATTTACAAACATTTAAACTCACATACACAAACAGCCAGACCCGGAACAACTTTAAGTAGGCCATACATATATTTGTTCCGTGCGGGAATCGTACCTGCGACACGCAGCGCAGCAGTTGATCGCTCAACCACTGCGCCAACCGTGTCGTATTTTGATTTGTTTTTATCATTTGGAGCTAAACAATGGCATCAAGCCATGGTTTAGCTTGTTTGCATGGTTTAGCCGGGAGTTAAAATTTCAACATTACAGTTTACATGCCGAAGTGCTC
The DNA here is from genome assembly GCA_905475445.1 of Ochropleura plecta. Classification (NCBI taxonomy): domain Eukaryota; kingdom Metazoa; phylum Arthropoda; class Insecta; order Lepidoptera; family Noctuidae; genus Ochropleura; species Ochropleura plecta. Next base: position 8,227,707 of record FR997731.1, on the reverse strand, counting down.
ACGAAAATAGGCACCACGTTATTTATTTTCCAATAGAAAAGTAGGTAAGTACTACACAAATAACCTAGTAAGTAAATTTGTGGTTTAAGGTTTACTTAACTCTCTATCACTTATAAACTGGTATTTATTTAGTGTTTTTTTTCGGAATGGAGATGATTTAAAAAACACGTAATTCTGGTTTGATTTTTTTTTACAAACAAAACTACATTTTGGAAATAGGGAGGCTTTTAGGCAACATTGAGGTTGAGCTCGTATTTTTTGGTACTAGTTTGTTAGTTTGGAATGTAGAAAATGAGCTACAGTAGGTATGCAATTACGGTATGAAATCAATTATTTTTAGTTTTGAGGCGTTTTTACGGTATGTTGCCTACTGTCTACACGTTTATGTTGAGGGTTAACTCCGTACTAATTGAATACTTTGTAAGTTTCATTTTTTGCAATCAAAAAAGTAAGTAAACAAACCACTTACTACTGCACTGCGTAAATAGGAAGGCATGTTTTGTCAAGTGTAATTAAATTGACAAATTTGGCGAGGACAAAAAACGTGTACATAATTGGTGTCTACTTAATTCATTTATATCTATATTATTGGAGGAGACCATGAACCATGAATGTTTGAATGACATGTTTTTAAGATATTTGTTAATGGATAAACAACAAAACAAATAATAAACAAACTGCCTGATAATAAATAATAAACATGGTAAATATCTCATTTCAAATGTTATTAACAGATAAGTTTCAAACATTAAATTCTAATTTGTTTAAAATCCAATTATATAAATGACTCAAAAATTTTATTTTCTTTGGTATTATTGTTTTTTAAACGAATTTTTATTGTTATAATATGTCTTAATATAATAAATAACGTCATTTTAGATAGTAAGTTTGCATGCTTAGGTCTAAGCAAAATATGTTAGATCTAATTTTGTCAATAACACTTTGTCAATAATACCATGTTGTATACAAAAATCATCTTATCTCATCTTAATAAATTATTTATTATTTAGCACTGCGCACCGCAATGTACATATTCTTAACATACTTTTTAATATGTTGTTTTTTCTGTACCGATCTGTTGTACCATTGTATGCAAACAAAAACTATTTCTCAGAAGTGCTTTCGATTTTGTATGGAATATACATCTACACAGTTGTTGATATTTCTCTTGACAGTTCTCAGATACTCGAGTTCTTTCACTTTCCCGGTTTGTTTTGATACTGAGTCATACTGTGACCGACTTTACGTTCATTGATTAATTTAATGTTATTTTGAACTACATTTTGCGGAAATATTACCATACTTGTTCGGAAAGAAAGGTAAATCAAGGTATGTTTTTTTTTGTAAAGGTTATTTTTGTATTGAAAAATCAAATTAAGTGTTTGGTCTGTGGTCACATCTTTGCCTTACGCTGACGATCTTAGTGCACACACTATGTGGTTAAATAATCTAGGGTTAAAAATAATCACACAATTCTAAACAAAATCTATACTGATTATACTATACTATTTTAGTATTATTTTGCTATACATAGCAAAATAATACTAAAATAGCGAAAGTGAGACTTTATCTGTAAGCTTTTTGTGTCTAAATTGCTGACCAGATTTGAATAATATTGGCACACTAGTATACTATGAGATCATAATGTACTTGTGTACCAATTTTATTCAAATCTAAGGGTTAAAACAAAATTATTTTTATCTTCGTAGTGAGTTCCCGGGTAGTTTAATCTTCAACTTCAACTTGCTTCTTTTGTCAACTGTACAATTTAAAGATTAATTTGTTCGATTGGCGCTGTCATTGCACTTGTAATTTTGTTTGCGTTATATCGCTAATTGTTCGAAAAGAGAGTTGGGTTTCCGTTTTTAATTATGTTGTTTATTTAAGTTAAAGTACAGTTAAGTGTACGAGCTTTTATTTGATGTAAATGCTTAATTTTCAGTAACGTCTAAAACTATTAATTATTTATTGTAGATGTTAGGTACTTTTGATTATGTTATTTCATTTTTTGCGGATGTAATATCATCAAATAACTTTCCCACTTTGGGGCGGAGCGGGGGGGATTGTCAGACTTTTACTGACTAGAAGCCACTCATGTTTCTTCTTTTGCTCTTTACGTTCCGGGGCCGCGGTATCTCTTTCGAACAACCCGCAATCTCGGCAGGTTAAGGTAGTTTAGATTAAGGAAAACGCAGAAAAATACAGAATAAGTAGTTAAATAAGTACATAGTGTTGGAAAACTATATCCAATTTAATGATATGTGATGAAATTTATGTGCAGTAAATTATGTGGGTATGTTTGATGATGCACGCGGTCAACATGCAACAACACTTGACGAACTCACATTCCATACAGACAAAAAATAAAACATTCTGCAAGTAAGCACGCTCTCAAAGAATGACCACTAAAAACAAACAACAGCCCAGTATGGACAAAACAATTTCGCTGTCTTTCATGCAGTGAATCGTAATGCATGATGAATCACGGTAAATGTGCCACAGGTTAAAAAAAAACAAGGTCGTTGGCTTCGCAAAACTTTAACTTGCTATCACTGTGGCGTGCTAGTGCAGGGATGGTAAACCTTTTTAACGTGTAGGTATTACGAATGTGCAATTAGGTACAATTGTGTGTATGTGTGTAGGTACCTGTATCCTGTATTTGTATGTGAGTGGTAAAATTAAACCATTAATTTAAAAAAGGTTGATTATTATTGTCTTCAATCAAAAATATTTAAATACAGAAAGATTGTGCAGGTTATTTTCAACTAAATACCTACATAACATTAATGTCGTATAATTTTCCAAGTATTAGGCGGAGGCGTACAGCTACGAGTACCAATATAAAACAATAAACAACTTTTAAAAGTGATTTTCTCCTACTGCACTGAATAAAATTTCATGTTAGTACAAATAATTATTAATATTAGGTTCTATGAAAAATCGCTATTTCTCGCGCAAAAGCTTTCAAATTCAGGAAATTACATATTGATACTGGTGACAGTACTATGTACCCCATATTTTGCAAGTTATATTTATGTGCCATTGGTTTAAGGGATCAGACTTGGTTTGGGACATGTGTTGCAAAGTAATGAGTTATGTGTGTCGTGAGAAAAGTTTTAAGCATGAATATGGTTATAAAAGTTTAAGAAGACCAAATATGCTAATGATGCACTGTGTGTGTGAAGAGTGATATGGTGAGCAAAAGAGAAGTACTAAAACATGCTGCGCTGACCCCAAAGAAATTGGGATAAGGGTAGACGAATAAGATGGCTTCACGAATAAGGCTAATGCCAGACTATTAAGTACTAGCGCGCGGCTTCGCTCGTGTTAAATTCGGAATAGCAAAGTTCCCCTTTCTTGATTTGCAGGTACCTGCTACCTGTAGTTTTTACCCTTGCTCCTTATTGATTGTAATAGCAAAGCTAGGTTTTCTCTTTTCTTCCCTCTTTCTCCCTCATTTCCCACTTTTTTTAAAATTAGGCTTTGTCCGTTTCCAGGGTCCCAACTATCTTTGTACCAAAATGCATCAAAATCGGTTTAGCCGTTAAGGCGTGAAGACGTAACAAACAAACTCACTTTCGCTTTTATTATATTGGTAAGGATTATTTCCATATAAATATTTTTTCACGCCATATCGGTTTGCCACCCCTGGCTATGAGGAAAATCAATTGTACCCACCTTAAATTGTACTTAATATATTATAGGTAGTGTGATTGTCCGAATTGACCGTTACCTATTGATTCATAACTCGGTAACCCAGTTTTAGGATAAAGAATGACTTTTATATGGTTTGCGGTCAGTACCGGTAGTTTGACTAACAAGTATGAGTAACTGGGACTTTGTAGGTAGGTAGGTCCCTACTTGAAGATAATTCATGCATATATATTGGCATTCACCAGAACTGCACTGGCTTTACCGCAAAGTGGCCACTTACTAAGATGTTTCAATGGTCTTTCAATTAGGAAAATAGACGTCGATTTTTTTTTCTTCTTATGTTATTTTTTAGGTAGGTAATACCATCTAGTTTTAAATCGTCGTTGGTTTTAACAACATTACGCTTAATAGTACTGTAGAGGTTTTATGCCTCAGCCTTACCCGAGTGCAGGCTGGTTTTACATTCGAATACTCAAAGTTTAAAATAAAGAATTAAGAAGAAGACGAGAAAATGGCGTTGGAAGTGTGAGATGTATCGGTAAGATATAATCTTGAAAGTGTTTTATGTGCTTTCATTGTATTACATTTGCACATAACGTCACAGTACCTAATAATACACCTACATTACTGCTAGTACAATGTACAAGTACAATGTAATAGAGGCGGTCGTATTGCTAGCCTGTCTTCGTGGCCTTTACCGAGAAATTCCTTATCAAAAACTCAAGAACACCTAAAAGTCTTGTTCAGCAGTCGGGTTTGCGATCACCATAGTAACGGCCTGTCATTATTTTATTTAAGTTTGTGGGGTAAAAGAGTTTTTGGGAACCAAATTACAAAAATATCGTTTTGTAGTCAAGTAAAGTTTTGTATCCAAACCAAAAATCAACCTAATGAAACCCACGTTGTTTATCTAAGCATTGGTAATTTTGAATTAAAAACTCATTGAAAGCGTCCATGCAAAATGAGAGAAGTTACTGATTTACAACATAAGCGGCAGACAGTCTGTCGCTACACCAATTTAGTCATCTCTATGTTAATTCTACCATTTAATTTATATACCCGATCCGTTATAACGATAAACTCACTCCAATTTAAAACCCTGAACCTAAAAACTCCTTATAATAAAATAAGAATCGTATTTTTATCTTGAAACCCACACATAATCCGCAAATTAGTTAGAACAACGTTTAAGTAAAATATTAAAACGACATCATTTATATTTACGTACCTTTTTATAAAAGAAATGATTTATGACAACTGGCACATTGGAAAAAAAAAACGTTGACAGATAGAAAAATAAATGTACAAAAAAAACGGTTTCTCTAAACTTCCTTTCGACGCTAGTCAAAGGCTCGATATGAGCAGAAAAGTGGATTCATATAAACTAAATATTGTTATGTTAATGTGCAATTAAAACCAAATAACCTTCGTGATCACAGTATTAACTACTGCGATGGCACTGTGGGACGCACTGGGTCAAAGGTTTTAACTGTGCTCGTCATACTAATTGTTTATCAGATTTTTAGTGTCAGCGAATGTTTCTGCATAACGATTGCATTATTAGATTGTTAATTGATTTGCATAAAAGCAGTAGTGTTTGCCCGCGGAGGCAGCTGCGAAGAGGTTTGAAATTCGTCCGCGAGAATGTACTCATGGAAAAGTACCACCTGTTCTAATTTGATCCAAGTCCATTTCTGCCGCTATGTTGCCAAAATATTTACTTATAGAGCTATTATAACTTTAATTGATGATTTCATTTGATGGCACGGTTGGCGCAGTGCAGTGCGTGCTGCAGTGGTTCGATTCCGGCACGGAACAAATGGCCTACAGGTAGTTGTTTCGGGTCTGGCTGTTTGTGTATGTGAATTTAAAAGTTTTTAATCGCACCCACGGTTCAGGAGAAATTCCTAGTGTGGGGCAACGTTTTTTTTTTTTAAATTGATTGTTATTATTACCACAGGTATAATAAAATCACCTAAATAAGAACACTTAATTTATATTATTTTGATTTTTATACAAAACTGACAATTTCAATATTAGTCAAAACGGATTTTGTAAGAAAATATACTGAAGTTAAAGAACTAAAAAAAAAACAAATGGTCTTTTTAACCAATCAAGCATGTAATGTGTTAATGAGACACCACAGACTTATGATAAAGGAAAAAAATGTAAGGACATCTAGAACTTATTGATACTTCAGTTCAGTCGTAATCAGCGTTCTGAAATGAACGTTTAGATCGTGTTTCACAAATTAAAAAAAAGTACTTATTTGTGTCAGTATTTGTCCACAATGAGGACACAGATATTCACCGCCCCTAAGACTACCCACTGACCCAGACAACTCTTGATTTCAGTTTATTCGTAAACCAGCTCAGGTCCACGGCGTTGCCCTCCCATTGTCCTACGGAAATGGTTCTACCGGAGTTATAAGAAGTGTATCTCATGTATTCATATGAATCCAGGCTATATGTGTGCCAATTATCATTAAAATTCATAGTAAAGAAGTAACAAATAACCATACATCCACTAAAACTCTTTATAATATCAAGTACAGTTGTAAGATGCGCTATTGGCATTCAATCACATAGGTGATATTCTGGCTTAGCGTTTTTAATAATAAAATCATTTATTTTGGACATCATCACATCCATAGCTCAGGCACAACATAAAAACATACACAAACATAATATAAAATTTTCATAATTAGAACGCAATCTGAATCAAATATTAAACATACTAAGTAACTTACAAATAAATTAAAAAATAGCGTCAAAAAATTCGTCCTCAACGCTATCAGTTGGCAACGTCCCCAAGAGACTGGCCGCGTTGCCACGTTGTATGGCAACGCTAAGCCTCTGGCCAAAGTAAAAGCCAGCCCTTGGGTCACGGGAAGTGTCAACCAAACGTTTTGATATTTCCTTAAACAGGCTGTGAGCACAAGGACCCCACGGTCCCAGAGTTTCAACCCCAAACGGCTCGAAAATATAGTTACCAATAAGGTTACTATATTTACGCCGCTTGAGGTTCTCTGCAGCCGCAGCAGCAGCGCCAGCGCAGCACGAAGAGCTAGGAAGATGGGATGGCGCAAGAGTATCGACGCACGTTGCGTCCCACACTAAAGGCCTACCCAACTTCCACGGAAACAAAGACATACCGTCCGGTCTTTTGCCATCGTCGCGTGCCAAGCCATTGGGTTCTAAAACAGCTGGAACGCCGACGGTGACAAGAGCTCGACGGATGATGTCATTAATATTCGCGTGCCGCGCAAAACGGCCCGCACTTCGGCTGCATGATAGACCGTGGTGTCCAAGGCTGTTGACTACTTCACCACAATGACAGCGATGAGGAGAACAACAAGGAGCACCTAAACGTAAGGTAGCAGCGAGGCGGAAAGTAGTGTCATCGAATAAAGTGCCTATGCTCGACGACGGTAGTGCGTTAAGCCAAAGACCCGACTCCCACTTGCTCACAGCCAAAAGGCGCGCACGCTCAGCAGTAGTAGCAGACGTGTTCAGTAGATTATTCTGAACTACTCTGCAGAGCGGCTCGTCCCACTGTCTCTGAGAAAATGGTTTGTCGGGTTGTTCAGTGCTCGGGCAAGCGATTTTCCAAGCATCCTTAGCCTCGGAGAAGCACGGCACATCAAAATCAATCAGTGTGGAAGCCAGGATATTCCTGATTAATTTTTCAGTACCGTGGACCGAGGATAAGAAAGCTGGTAGACTAATACTAGAAATTTTGCGGACGCCGAGTCCTCCCAAACGAATGGGAAGAGTGGCTTGAGCCCAAGCTCGGTCGTCCAGAGCCACATTTAAAATCAAAGATAAAGTATGTCTGATAATTTGATCCATTTTGTCCAAAAGATGAGTGTGCTTCCATAAAGGGGAAGCACGTAGGAAATATGTTAATTTAGGGCCAAAACAGCAGTAACGAATTATAGTAATAGCCGAATGCATGTTAATTTGGAGCAATCTTTCTGAGGCATCATTAAATTTTTGGCTTTTTTCATCAATAAAATCTAGAAAGGAATTCTCGAAGATAGGAGACCCAAGGAGACGAAGAGAACTTTTATCAATAATTTTGATATCTGGGGCTATTGTGTTGAATTTTGATAAAGTCAAAATAAAATTGATATAAAATGTCATATATAAAATAAATAAATATCAAATTAAAATAAAATATTAACATTATTCAGCACGTGAACCATGCAACAGTTTTTAAGACGTTTAATTCTAAATAGCTCAGGACTATGAAGCCAATTTAGCAGGATAATGAAAAAATTGACTGATTTACATTAGATTTTTTAACATAATACATCAAAATGTTGCAAATAAAAAAATGGTGCGACTTGTTTGTGTAAGGTGTCATCTGCTTGAGAATTGAATATATATTGTAGATTTACACGATTTACGATTTGTTATTAAGTTGAGACCTAGAAAATTTAATTTAATCATTCTTTCGGAGAATTTGAACGCCTGTAATACACCCACATTTCGCTTGTTATGTTTTAAGTCCCATATAATAGGGGCCACCCTATTGTCATCAACCGGGCAGGTATCTAGACTAGACTAGTAGTCTGCTACTGAGAATTTCCTGAACCCAATCCGGGCATCGAACCCAAGAGCTTATTAAATGCTTAGTAGTCACGTTTGCAACCATTCGACAAACGAGGCAGTCATGAAAAATCTACATATATAATACTAGCTGGCGCCCGCGGCTTCGCCCGCATCATATTAAAAAAAAAGTATCCTATGTGTAAAGAGGATCAAACATGCATCCATACTCACAAACTTTCGCATATATTAGTAGGATAGGATTATAAATGCGAATCTTTGTGAGGATGGATGGATATATGGATGTTTGTTCTTCTTTCACGTCAATACGGCTGAACAGATCTTGATGAAATTTGGCACAGAGGTAGATTATAGTTTGGAATAACACATAGGATAATTTTTTTTTTCGATCACGCGGGCGAAGCCGCTGGCGCCAGCTAGTCATGTTATAAATGTATGGGAAACCTTGACACATCTGAGGAATTGTTTTCCTTATTTGTTACCATCGGCCCTGAAGGTAAACCCTTAATCATAACTAGAATCGAATTCACTCTGTATATCGATTGAAATAATATTTCCTGCTTGAGCACCTTCACATTCAATAAATCATAATATGTATTTAAAAATTACATAATTAATTGTTATTTATTAATCACGTGTCTAAATAATAATTTTATTGACTAATTTACGAGCTGTGACAATCCGATTCCGTAAAATATTCGAATCACGTATTGTTTTTATACGTTTTATTGATTATTTTAACTCTATTGATGTTATTGGTATTCATTTAATAACGAAGAGGCTCGTGTGTGACAAATTGATAATAATTATTAACTGAATGTTGATTACAAATTGATGATTATTTAAAAATAATAATTTAGCGAACTAAGTTATTATTGTATTCGTATTCTTAAGGTTGATTAGATCGAACTATCGACTGCTCATTTCATTTCCAAGCTTCAGCTTCATTGTGTCACTGGTCCTCCATTTATTGACCGAATCTTCTTGGTATTTGTTATATAGAACACACTTTAAAATCGCCAACACACATCGCATTTCAGATCTTGCGTAGGCGAGTTTTGCGTGTCAAAAAAAGCCAATGGTCCATTATCATAAACAAAAACCTTGTTTTGAAAAGTATCACGTCGTCCTAACTGGCTGTCGATCGTACGATGAGACAATGCGTTCTCCTCGCACAATGAGTTCAAACATACATATTTCTTCAGAGTGTCCTAATTGAAAGCTTGCAAGCTATCGTGCGAGCACAGGCAATGTTTCATTGATCATTTTCCACGACCAGAACGTATGGTGTCATTGTACGATCCCTGCCAAATAGGACGATGCCAACATACAAATGTATCCTAACCTTGTTTTTACAACGAATCAAAATTATGAAGGTGTTTTTTATAGTGCGTATGTTCTTAAAACATTCGATAAATGTTTATTGTAATGTATGTCCATTAGAAACGTATTTATTTGTACTGTACCGACATAATGTATATTTTGGAACTTGCGAAGTGTCCACCCACTCTCATTAACACTCCACCCGGCTTTGGTATAAACAGATGTCTTCATAGGCAAAGCTCCGAGGTTAGTCTATTTCCGCGTCTTATCAGTGAGATGGACCAAGTTAGAGGCCCTAGCAGAAAACCGTGGTGTAACCGTAACGGTAAATACTTGGATTTTTAATCGAAAATACAATAATCCTATAGCATTACTTCCTTTTGCGAAGCAGACATGCTAGCGAAGGAGGCGTTCCGGGCCTCGGTACTGTGGACGGCAAGCAATGGGTTGCTCACCGTCCGTCCGTCTATTGACTACAGGCCGCATCGACGGTGCGTTCTAGTTCCACACGCGCCTCAAAGAGCCAGCAGATGTCAGCAAAGCAGAGGGGCCTGCCAGGTCCACAGGCTTTGCTACAGTTACTTTTTTGGATTTACTTGCTGGGGTGGAAAGAGATACGACGGCCCCGGAACACTATAGCATTTTTGTTAAATTGTTTGTAACTGCTACAATCAATATTATTTAGAGATTTGATTGTTTAAATTATGAAAAAATATTTGTAAAACTTATTTACGTGGTGTTGTATGTTTTACAGTGGCGTTCAAAGGTTTATCCTCAAAACTATAGCACACTTATAATAACGCATTCATTTTTTTATATAGGTAGTGATAAACTGGAATTCAATTTTGATTTTTACATTACTGGTCCATCAAAACTTTTCTTTGTACTTAAATAAGTTAAGGTGTATCTTAACAAATTAGTTATACGTTTACACATCGCGTAAAAATGTTAGGCGAGTATATTACCACGTTATAATGAGTGCCTCTGCGGCTAATTAGGAAACACAAATTCTCAATGGTGGCAATAAAAAATAAAGTTTATTAATCTTCCTCATTAACGCGTTCACGGGTACTCGCAAACTTGTTCACATTAATTAATTGATACAGACAATGGTTTCTCTAAAACAAAACAAATTTTAATGCTAAAAATAAAACAACAATAAATATTAAATCAACAATTTTATTGTATCGTTAACATTCTAACACGTTCGTTGAGAATTATTAAAATAATTAATATACAAAAAAAACTATAAATATGATTCATTGATGTCTAACCTCCTGTCATTGTGTCTTCCTATTAATTATATTCACAGACGACATTTTGACCGACAAAGATCGTTGTAAAAGTAGGTCACCTTCGTTCATTCATTAGAATTTTGCCAAATGCTATAAATCGATTAACGTCATGAGGTTAAATACCCGTAAATCTTGATGTTAAATTAGAAACACACACTAATGAACTTCGTTCAATACCTCATTAAATTAGGCTTCTATATTTCTTCTTTTGTGTTTTTAGAGGAAAATGTTAGGGGACCCCTTACAATTCAACGTTCAAAATTTTTTGTAGTTAGCAGCTCAGATATCGAAAATACAATGCCAGATAGAAAATACAATAAAATATCAATTTTTTTTTTAAATAAAGCGGGGTACACGCTAGGAATGTCTACTGTATCGTGGGTGCGTTTAAAAACATTTAAACTCACATACACAAACAGCCAGACCCTGAACAACTATTTGTAGGTCATACAAATATTTGTTCCGTGCGGGAATCGAACCTGTGACCAACCTTTTTTTTTATGCGTGTGGAAATCCTCAATGGATGTCCTCCGCCATTGCGGAGGGGTCTGTCAGACTCCTACTGACTGTGTGGTTTTTACACGGTGGTTCTTCTCGTCACTTCTGGCTGGGGTGCGGGGACACATTCGCATTCTACACAATCACCCCAGCAGTGACGGTTTGCTTGCGGCAAACCCCTTCTCACGTAAAGGGGAGGAGTGGGCAGTAGCCCACTCCTCCCCTTTACGTACCTCTTTACGTACCTCGGAGAGGAGTACCTCTCCCTGTCATTCTATATGAGAGGCACGTGGAAACACCACGCGACGCCAACCTGTGACCAACCTGCGCCAACCGTGTCGTCAACAATAATAGATCCATATTACAATAACAGATCGAACATACATAATATATCCTGTAGTACTTTTGTTATTCTTTTTTGTGTCGATATAAATAAATAAATAAATATCTTGGGACAACTCACACACGGCTATCTGATCCCAAGCTAAGCAGAGCTTGTGTTATGGTAACCAGACAACTGATATACATACTTATATAATTTATAAATACATACATATTATAGATAAATCACACCCAGACACAGAACAAACAATCATGCTCATCACACAAAGTTTGTCCTGGGTGGGAATCGAACCCACGACCTCTGGCTCAGCAGTCAGGGCCACTAACCACTAGACCAACAGGCCGTCAAAATTTCAATCAGTATCATCATAAATATTACATGTGAAGCGAGTATTTAATTTTAATATTGACGTACCTATTTACTTTGTGTGTACACCGCGCACTGGTGCTTGGGCCTCTGTTTCAGAATTATTAAAATAGTCCCGGACGCAGTTAAAATCATGAACTTTGTGACCGTTTTACGAATTTTAACGTAATTCATATGTATATGCAGGCCTGTGGACGGTGAGCAACGGGTAGCTCACCGTCCGTCCGTCTATTGACGACGGCGCGTTAGTGTTCCACGCGCGCCTCAAAGCATAGGGATGAGAGGATGTCAGCAAAGCAGAAGGGCCAGCTAGGGCCACCGCAACGCCAAGGTTGCGGGTTGTTCGAAAGAGATTCCGCGGCTCCGGAACATAGAATAAGAATAGAATAAGAATAATTTATTGTTCCGAGAAAATACAGTTTTTACATTGAATCCTGAAACTCACACTAGGATTCCCTGTGTCGTGAGTTCCAGGCTCCTTCGCTCCGTTTACAATTTTAAGTAATGTGTGTCTTAGAACTAGGTATATAAATAAAAAAAATAAAGTAACAAAATCAAAAGAAAACCCATTTTTATATGGTTTTTTTATTTATTTTGAATGAGTGTTGAGTGGGCTTGTAACATAAAGGGCAACAAAAGGAACATGGGTGAGTCAGTACAAGTCTGACACTCCCCCCCGCTTTTATAATATAAGTAGGTAGTATAAATTAATTTTAAATGACATACCCAATATTTGTATACCTAGTACTGGTGAAACGTGTTGAACTTTCCAGTATTGTATGTACCATCCTCAACACCATGTTTTTGACAAATAAATTACTTTGACTTTTGACAATTTCCCATTTGCTTAAAAAAACATATATACAATGAGTCCGGTCACGGACTAGCGATATTCTACGTACTTATATAACAAACATTCTAGTACTTAAATTTATTGATTTTCATAAAAAAACTACCATTTTGTTTGACAAAAAAGTTAACAAAACTTTCGTTGATTTGCATATTTTTTGGACTTTAATTTTGTTTTCAGGGTGTCGTATTGCCGTCCCATCGAACTATGAGTGTAAGGGAAGAGAGAGTGCACCCATAGTGCACCTGTGCCTGCGCACACACTTGTGCACTACAATATCTCCCGCGCCGATGGCTAATCTCCGCAGAGATTTGCCACCTTGGCCGAAAACGGTCAGGACGACTAATACTACTCAATTAACTCCAAAATCTGCATAGAAATGAACAAACATTTAGATAAGAACACACATTCACTAAAACCTAATAACGATTAAAAACGTTATTTTAACACCAAAAAAACATTACAAAATTTTTTCTTAAATGTTAGTATGCAAATCAGCCTTAATTGGGCTATCATCTAAAACATAATTGTGTATTATTTATTGGTCAAGTTTAATTAATAGACATAGTTGTCGGAACTCGAAACACACGTACATTCATCACTGTCATTCCTTCCTAATTCTTTAACAATTAAATAATAATTTAATATTATAAATGTGTGTTTAATAGTGTTATTGTTTTGTGATATTATTTAACTGATAATGTATTTAATTGATATTATTTGTGTTGTTTTATTAACTGTTGGTATTAAATGGTTATTGAAGTGTTCCTTATGACCGTATTGATTTTGATTATACAGAGTGTAGCGCGAGAACTACCATATTAAAAATAATATTTTTTTATATTTTATTATTATAATATTTTTTTCTTAAATACAACAATGCCCACACACTAGGAATTTCTCCTGTATCGTGGGTGCGTTTACAAACATTAAACTCATATACATAAATAGCCAGACCCGAAACAATGACCTGTAAGTCATACAAATATTTGTTCCGTGCGGGGATCGAACCCACGACACGCAGCGCAGCAGTCGATTGCTCGTCCATAACGCCAACCGTGCCGTGAAATTCATGTCAATTTACACACTGGGACATTACGTCCAAAAATATTGCTGCTTAGAGCAGTAGTAGTAGTTTGTGAGTTATATTTTTTTATTAGAAGTAATAGTAATAATGTTTGTTTAGATTCATGCGATTCCAAAGGTACGAGAACCTAGTGCCGATAAATTGAATGCAGTTTGGCAGATGTTATCTTAGTATAAAATGATGTAGGGTTGTGGAATAAATAAACAAAAAAATGAAACATTTTTTTTTTATGAAATCTTGAAAACGATTTCATGCACCTTTATTCCTTTAACGAATTGGAAATGTCGAAATTGGAAGTGTCTTTCCGCGTTGTTTTGCATGACTGCGTCGAGGTTTAGAACAGCAGTAACAGCACAAATATTTTTCTTCAGCACATCCAGGATTTAAAGACAATCGGTATATACCAAAGATCAATCGGGTAAGCGTAAAGGTCACTCAAGATCACCCTTCACCACACGTGTGCCACACATCAACATCACCTCGCTAGCTATCATTTTCAACAATAAAAAAGAAAATAATACTTACATGAAATAAATAAAAATATCTAACATTTCTTGTAGTTTCGTACCTCAAAAGGAAATAAACGGAACCCTTATAGGATCACTTTGCTGTCCGTTTATCTGTCTGTCAATATTTGTTATCTCGGGAAAGCGTGGAGGTTCGAGTAGCAATTAAAACCACAAAATTATAAATAACTAGCTTTTGCCCGCGGCTTCGCTCGCGTTAAATTCGGTAGCGCCTTATTGATTTGTAATAGCAACGCTAAGTTTTCCCGTTTCTTCCCTCTTTCTCCCTCATATCCCACTCTTTTAAAAAAAAATAGCCTATGTCCGTCTCCTGGTTCCCAACTATCTCTGTACCAAAATTCATCAAAATCGGTTTAACCATTAATGCGTGAAGAGGTAACAAACAAACAAACAAACTCACTTTCGCTTTTATAATTTTGTAAGGATGTGTTATTCCAGACTATAATCTACCTCTGTGCCAAATTTCATCAAGATCTGTTTAGCCGTTTTGAAGTGAAAGAGTTACAATCATCCATCCATCCTCACAAACATTCGCATTTATAATATTAGTAGGATTTGTACCACTGTAGATATTATTATTGGAAATATTCCTTGTATTGTGTTTACCAAGTTTTTTTTATAAAATAATCGTTATTTTAATTCATTTGCATTGCCTAAACACATAAACTACAAAACGTAAATACATGATGACAATACGTTTATTTATATTAAAATATATTTAATCTGAGATAAATAAGTAGGATGTATATTTTTAAGTCAAAATCAATAAAATAATGTTTTAATTGTTTTGTATCAAATAACACTTATTGTATTTTAATGGCTGTTAATTTCTGGGACAAAATCTTAAAAACTGGCTTTATCTACGTTTTCTTAAAAATATTTTTATAAAACAAGGAATTTGAATTGATCATCAACAAAAATATAACATTATAAACAATCTAAGACATAATTAAGCGTAACGTAAACGTTCTTAAATAATAAATCACTTATTAATTTTGATAATAAATTAAATCTAAATTGACCGTAACGTACTATTTAATTATTTATTATTCATACATGCAATCAAACCGCATCAAAATAAGACATTTGAATAATGAAGTCGGTGAGAAAACTGTTGTCTGACCTTACCTACTTAGTTCATTAACAACGTTATGAGTGAGTTTATGAATCAGTTACGAAAAAACGGTTATTATAGGTCACTTCTAATAACCACTTTGTTCTAAAGATTTACGACACGATGATGGCGGAAGCATATGAGTTTAAATGATTATTCTAGGTGTTAATTATATTAATCGTAAATTAAAAAGGTTGTTTTTATTTATAACTTAATTTATTAATGTATTTGAGTCGTGACTTGTTCTGCTTTTGCTTGTGGGTTTATTGGTTGCTTTTACTTTTTCTTCTTTAAAATTAAACATATTTTTATCATCGTCGTGCCATATAGAGGCACGAGGTAAAATAAATATGCGTTAAAGTAGAAAGCAAAAAAAAAAACATGCTTTTATTAAAATAAGGTTAATTTATCAAAGAACGTAGGATAGCAAAAGTGTCGAGTCTGGCCTATTAACCTTTAGACAGTTCTCTCCAGAGGAGATAATTTTGGCTGTAGGATTAAGTTACAAAAAAAGATTTCAAAATTTCTTGGTGAGTTGGAATACAAACTATACCTGTTTTCGCTGTAGCATGGTGCGGGTGACATTAGACAAAAAAAACTTGAGAGGTGTCAAGGGACACCCGGATGGAACGAAGTTATTATTTATTATGTACAGACGCCTGCAGGTCAAGCTACCCGAAACTGTCAATTTTTCCCAATGGACCTTGAACCTAATACTTTAGAAATAAAGTCGAAAATCTATCAAAGAAATCTGACAGATTGTAGTAGCTTGATGTGCAGGCGTCTGTACAAAAAACCTGTATACACTCAACAAATATAATCGTCGCGACACCACACTGTTCAATGCGAAATAGAAAGAGGAGCTCGTGGCTAAATAATAGCAGCCGCTTGTGTCGATCTTTAGGTTAAGCCGCGCTTGCCTAGGTTGGTCTGTGGATGGGTGACCACCCGTTACATACCGAGTTTTCTCCGTGCCTCGGAAAGCACGTTAAGCCGTTGGTCCCGGCTGTCATTTGTAGATCTTTGACAGTCGTTACAGGCAGTCAGTGTTCCAAAAAGTCTGACAACCAGTCTTACCAAGGGGTATCGCATTACCCAGTACTAACTGGTTTGTGGAGGTCAGATAGGCAGTCGCTCCATGTAAAATACTGATATTCAGCTGCATCCGGTTAGACTGGAAGCCGACCCCACATCGTTGGGAAAAGGCTAGGTAGATGATGACTGACTAAAACCCACCTATGTTCCTTCTATTGCCCTTTACGTTCTGAGGCCGCGGTATGTTTTTCGAACAACCCGCAACCCCGGATGGCCCCCTTAAATATTTATTTTATTGTGATAAATGTGCGGCAACAGAAATACATCTGTTAAAATTTCAACTGTCTAACTATCACGGTTCGTGAGATACAACCTGGTGACTGACGGACAGACGTACAGCGGAGTCTTAGTAATAACGTTTTACCCTACGGAACCCTAAAAAGAGTAGATATGACGCAAGAGAAACCTCTGGTCGAAATCGATGTCAAAACAAAGATCTTCATATCGCGATAGGCATCATTCGTTAATAAGGACCACGCTGCAAGGAGGCGGTCACTCAGCAGTGGGCTATTCTAATTTAAAATGTTGATGTTGATGAAAAGCACTTTTAGACAATTTTTTGATTATTTTTACTCTTCTATCCTTTTTATTTAATTAAGTAGAAATATAGGTAAGTAGAGAAGACAACGTTTACGTTACTACGTTTAAAATAATTAACCACTCAGTTAAGGCGACATTTTTTCATATACAACTCGAACAATTAACATTATTTCCTCGAAGAACATAGCGGCATGTATTTCTTGTTAATTTAATACGAACGGCTACATAGCATAGCCTGTATGCCAGTGATAAATACACACGGTAACGGTGACAGCAAAAGTTAAGGCCACTGCTTGGTCAAAAGTTCAATATGTCGAATATCCACCTGAATAAAAGACTACACGTGTAATTAATCATTGTTGTTTCTTTATTAAACTGTTTAGCCTCACGGAACGAGTAAATTAATCAGCCATTTTGAAATTTGTCTCGTTTTAATGGATTGTGTTACGTATATTGATTTATTTTCAATCACAAGTGACACTGTGGCTGCTTGAATCTGTTTACCTAGATGATTGTCTAAGTGGTAACCTTTGAAGCTAGTCATTTGAAATTTTAATGTAAACTTCCTCATACGTAACACTACCATCTTTCCTGTATGCAGTTTTCTTAATCTAGGACTAAACTTCATTTGTTTACTTTCCGTTTGATTTATGAAGGGCGTGTGTGTGATACGAGTGAGAATCGGTTATTTTTCGACCATGATTTTTGTTATAAAGTTCCTTATCGCGCGACAGACGGGAAAAAATAAGACCAAAAGTTGTAACGACACTTTTTGCTATAGTTGTAAGCCATGCGGCGTGCGCGTGTTTCTCTGTCTCTTCCTCTCTCATAGAAAACAAGCCAGTTATTTTCGTTTCGTCTTTCTATTTCGCATTGAACAGTGCGGTATCGCGACGAGTATTTTTGTTGAGTGTATACAGGTACATAATAAATAATAACTTCGTTTCATCCGGGTATCCCTTGACACCTCTCAAGTTTTTTTTTAGACTCCTGGGAATTCCGCTTGTACCGTGGGTGCTTTTACAAAGATTTAAACTCACATACACAAACAGCCAGATCCGGAACATCTACCTGTAGGTCATACCAATATTTCTCCCGAGCTGGAATTGAACCCGCGACACGCAGCACAGCAGTTGATCGTTCAGCCCTTGCGCCACCATGCCTCCATATTACTGAGAAGTGACCACTGATGAAAAAAGATATTTATTTAATTAATAATTTATTTTAATAATTATCATGGCGATTGCAACTTGCAACAGTGCCCAAATATCGTGAACTGACAGTTAAAAATCACGGAAGATATCCCTAAGTCAGAGGTTTCAAAAGTATGCGCCGCGGCGCCTTTGTGTACCGCGTAGACAAAAAAAGAGGGTGCTTAGCTGATTCAGCTCTTGTTTTCCGTTCTCCAGAAACTAAAGTAAAAAGTAGAGGTTGTTAAAAAATAAACAATTCAACTTCATCATTCATCATCATTTTCCCGCCCTTGTCCCATTCTAATTCAATTTGCGGGCATAAATTCCAAACCAAACTGTGATATTCGTATACCAAATCAGCGTTAGAGAAAAGGTTGTAGACAGACGAAAGGAACTTTTGCTTTCGTATTAATAATATGAGTGCCTACAAGAATAGTGAATTAATTTTGTCAAGTATATTGTAACTTTCTACACAGTTTTTATAAATAGGTAATACGATGATGCAAGTCATAACGATGTCGCTAAACTTGATCACATAATCTACGTATTCTTAGTTGTGACTCCGTTACAAATATCAAGTTTTTATGTCAATTTTGAAAATGTCGGAAAGCTAAAAATAATCTTTACGACTTGACGCCATTAAATTAATTATATGTAAATTTTTACTAAATACCTGCCCGTGGGTCGCTCCATATTACTAGACTTGTGGTTTTTTCATTATTTTTAAATACTTAAAAGCACGGAGTACATACAGAGGCGGATATTATTCCATAGGCATATTCTACCAATCAACTTTTGGGTGATGCAGAGTTAAATAGAGGTGGGAGTAAATCTGATAATATTTTTTAGTTCATACGAGAGCTACAAGAACGAAATAGTACAAATATATAATCAAAACTAGCTTGTGCTCCCAGCTTCGCTCGCGTTAAATTCGGGGTAACACAGTTCCCCTTTCCTGATTTGCAGGTACCTGCTACCTTGAATTTTTGTCCTTGCGCCTTATTTATTATAATAGCAAAGCTAAGTATTCCCTTTTCGTGCCTCTTTCTCAATTCTTTTAAAAAAAAATTAGTCTATGTCCGTCTCCAGGGTCCCACTATCTCTGTAGCAAAATTCATCAAAATCGGTTAAGCCATTTAGGCGTGAAGACGTAACAAGCGAACAAACTCACTTTCCCTTTTATAATATTAGTAAGGACATATACGAATAAACAAAAACAAACACGGATATACTGCAATAAAAAAAAAACAAACAATGAGAAAAACGAAAACGTTGTGACGATATCGCCAGCTTTTTACGAATATTATACCTGCTCGCGAACTCAAATTTCAAAAGATAAACGGTTGGTTGCCATAAGCAAGTTTATGTAATTCTAATTAAGTTATTTTACACATAAAACTTCCTAAACTAATTCTTTAAAAGATGCTGTTACCTCATCATATCAAGCACGTAGTTTACAAACAGCAACAAAATGCATTTACGAAAAGCCTATTTAATTACTAGCTTTTGCCCGCGGCTTCACTCGTGTAAATTTGGGGTAACACGGTTCCCCTTTTCTGATTTGAAGGTACCTGCTACCTGTAGTTTTGCCCTTGCGCCTGATTCATTGTAATAGCAAAGCTAAGTTTTCCCTTTTCTTCCCTCTTTCTCCCTCATTTCTCCCTTTTATTAAAAAAAAGCCTATGTCCATCTCCAGGTTTCCAACTATCTCTGTACCAAAATTCATCAATATCGGTTTAGCCATTAAGGCGTGAAGAGGTAACAAACAAACAAACTCACTTTTGCTTTTATAATATTAGTAAGGGTAAGGATTCATTTGTTTTCTTATTACTAAGAAATAGAATTTAAAGACATCTTTCAGTATGATGGCTTTAAATTTTAAATTCTGTTTACAGTAGTTCGTCTCCTTATTTAACAAATGGTTTGCTAAATAAAGTTTGTTAAATTAGGACAAATCGTATTTGTCTCATAATTTTATATTGCAGTACATTTCTTCCATAGTTACTTTACAAAAACAGAAATGTACACGTTATCGTGAAACTCAACAAGGCAATGTAAACAGTCGAGCAGTCTAGTGAAAACGTTCCATTATGATGTATTTGATGCCATTAAGTAACAAAGAATGGAATCGTTAGATGGACTTCGCTTTACAGAATTTCTCAGTAACAACTGTGGAGTCTGTAGTTGTGTCCAGTTACGGGACACCCTTTTCCCTTTTTAGACTAGACTCAGCCTATCCTTTCAGGAATAACAGGGGCGATTAAATGTTATTGTCAACAAAACTTAAATTTGGTGGCAGGGTGAATCGAGCGATTTAAATCTTCCCTAAGTAATGCCTACTTAAGAATAAACGTTATTTGTATTACTATTAGTACGAAGGCTTGTATGAAGGTTATTGACGTTTATTGCTAATAATCATATTTCTCGATAGTAAAGTTTTATGTCGTTAGTATGTTGCATCACTAGGTCTTATTTACTTAGTGTCGTTATACTAAAAATATGCACAAGTAGTCTATTCTCATGTTGAGGAACATGAGAAAAGACTTCAAATGCTCTCAAAAATGCTGTCTTCATCTCTATCAATAGGGCAAGACAGTATTATGTAAAAGTACTACAAAAGCTGGCTACAGGCTACAGAAAGACGGGTAGACCGGCAGACCACGTCACATACATAGTTGGTGGAGACTGGGTATCTATAGCAAGTTACAGGGAGACAATCTCTGTACAAAGCCTTGGAATAAGAAGGATTCTTGCTCACAGTTAATTAAAAAAAAATGTAAGTGTCCAAAAGGCTGACAGCATTAAAAATTTGAATGGCAATGTTGATTCTTTGTTCAAAAAAACGCCAGCCTTCTGGTCACATGAAGAGTCGACCAACTGTGTGTTGGTATTTAACTGGAGTCGAGGGATACTAAAAGACCAAAAACTAAACGCCGCGTTGGCTAAAGAAACGATAGGTTGATGATATCGTCAGAGTTGCAGGAATCAGTTTGATGAAGGACGACAGGTTTGGTAGAAGAACGAGGCATCTTATACCCAGTAATGGGTTCAGACTTTGAGATTCCAGGCTGGAATTGTGGTGAGGATGCAAAGTGACAAGCATGTCTGTGCCTTTGAAGAATAAATAGAAAGAGAGGCAATAAAGCTTAAGCATGCTCTCTATAAAGCATATGCTATCTATATTCTCTTATTCAAGCTATTTTCATAACGCGGACTATGTGCAGTTAGGTTTTCCGTTTGCATTATTTTGTTTCAGACTTGATCATTGTACGCACATAACCTATACAATAAGTTTATACTGTTTGTTACAATGACCGCCCGAAACAAAATTTGTGTACTTTTAAAGTCTAAATATATCCATCATAATACTTTTCTAGGATTTCTTACCAATCTACTGTTTGATCTCTAGCATCGGTATGACCATTTCACTCGGATATATTATTTGGATCGGACGCATTTTTTAATCTTTGTCTTTTCAGGGTTTTGTACCCCGAAAAATAAACGGAACCCGTATAAAACTACTTTGTTGTCCGTCTGTCTGTCTTTCAATACAGAAACACGGACGCATGGACGTATTGAGTTGAAAACCATAGACTCAATTCTGTGAAAAATTCAACCCTCTAAGTCTACGTTCTCAAAAGAAAACGGTCGTTTATGTCGCAAGTTTGTACTGAACCCTTGGTGCACGAGTCCAACTTGCACTTGGCAGGGTATTTTTTATCTTTTAGCCTATTTTATTTTTGTAAACTAACTAGTACAGGTTTCAAGTCTTTACATTTCGGTTTTAGAGAGATGTCACCACTCAAAAACCATGTTTTTCGAGAATATATTAATTTTACGACCATAAAATCGACAAAGCATAAAACCTAATGAAGCTATAAATTAAGTAAATAATGTGCATTGATCTTGAATTAATTGATACCTAGAGTCTAAGCAAATAATACTACACGAAGATCGATATCCAACTTGGTTTGTTTTTCATAAAAAGTACTTGGAATATTTTTACATTGGTTGCCAAGGTTAAAACAAGATGAAATTTTTTAATAAGGAGTCTGAATCTGAATTGCATCTTTATATATATGTATATATACATAAAATTTAAACCAAGTAAGATATGGGAACCTACCAAATAAAAAGTATTTAAAAGAACCTACAAAATACCTATTTTAATACTAAATAGGCTTGTGGCCCCATCTCCAGAGTGGTGTGTAGCGATTATGCTGCCTAGGGCGGATTACGCTTGCCACGAAGCAACTTATTCACTCGAACTTTGAAGAGATCTTGTAATGGCCTGACCATGAATCAGACTGGCGGTTCGCACAATAAATGTATGTAATTATGCAATAATGCAAACTGAGAAACCCTTTTGACATTGCACAGGGATTTTCTGGAGTTGGACGTTTAGTAGGGTGCGGTAGCCCTCTTCTTGGAATAGTTTTAGTTAGGTTCTCACCTAGATACTCTTTTGAAGATACTCTTTTGTATATACTCTTTTGTAGATACTCTTTTGTAGATACTCTTTTGTAGATACTCTTTTGTAGATACTCTTTTGTAGATACTCTCTTGTAGATACTCTTTTGTAGATACTCTTTTGTAGATACTCTTTTGTAGATACTCTTTTGTAGATACTCTCTTGTAGATACTCTTTTGTAGATACTCTTTTGTAGATCCTCGAAGCGTATTCCTGCTTACTTATGACGTTTTTGCATTCGTGGTTGCGGGTTGTTCGAAAAAGATAGGGCGGCCCCGTTAGATAAAGGGCAATAGAAGGAACATGGGTGGGCTTTAGTCAGAACAAGTCTGATACTCTCTCCCCCCGCGCTCCACCCAGAGTGGGGGAAGGTATTTGATGATTTCCCATTCGCAAAAAAAACCATAAATGATTAATTAATAAAGTCTTTAGTAACTACTAAAGTATTTTTTACTCACTT
Organism: Ochropleura plecta; assembly: GCA_905475445.1. Lineage (NCBI taxonomy): Eukaryota > Metazoa > Arthropoda > Insecta > Lepidoptera > Noctuidae > Ochropleura > Ochropleura plecta. The sequence continues at coordinate 8,204,317 of FR997731.1, read as the reverse complement.
CTTTTTTTTCACCGTGCACCAGGTGTTATATGGCTTTATGGATAAAAAAAAAGTGTTAATGATAATAAAATTGTATAGAACCACAAGATGTTATATGTAATACCGCTGTAATAATTTATTAATTGTCGACTGTTTGTCAGAGATTGATCATAATAATTTATTTGTTTGGATTATTTTCATTGTATTTCAATGGCAATATCTCAATTAATCACGTTTTTATTTTTAAATTTAGCATGACGTCTTTCTATCTGTTAAAAAGATATTGTGATTATGGACCAATCTGCCAAATTTAGTGAATATGGCAATATCCCAAATGACCTCAAAACCATCGTTTTTGAGGCCTATGTTCGCATACATTAAGTTCAGTGTACGAATGAACGGACAAACACATGATAATATTGCAGTACATTGACATCGCTTTGTGTTTATCTTCAATCAACGGTCATAATAAAAACTTTGTAAGAAAAAAACTCTTCTCTAAACATTTATTTCAATTTAACACCTATAGCAACACTATACGAAATAACAGGTACTTTTGAATTGTCAAGAAGTTTTAGCCGATTCCTTGACGATCCAAAAGGGTTCGAAGATTGAAATTTAAAAAAAAACACCAGGTACAAGGTAACAAAACATAATGTCTCTTAAATAAATCTACGCATCATAATACTAAATGACAGTCTATTATGATTCGTTTTACCTACTCATCATGTAAAACTACAATTTGCCAAGCTGTCTGCCAAGCTCGGTGGGTTACAAAGCAGAACTGTTTATGTCATTCCAGTGTGGGAAAGAGACAGAGCTATACCAGATGTCGAACGCCATCCCTTTCTAACACTGAAATAAGAATATGACCTATACTAATACTGATTATTATCGCAACTTTATCTACAAGCTGGCTATTTGAAGGTTGGCGCGTATATTCAATCTGATTGAATGATGATAACTTCGTCACAAAAGTCAAAATTGTCTAAGAACAAAAACCTGACGAGCTTATGAGGTATCACCGCACCTTCCATTTACTATGACTAACACCATGCGAACTACGACCCCTTCACAAAAATTATAATAATAATTATCATAATTGTTATAAAATACAATAAAACATCTAAATTGAGTAGTGAGTCAGCATCATTGAACAAGTTACTTTTACGACATAGTATTATCATAATTAAATTATTCTGTTTTATAATTATGATGGTATCATGACTAACCATTGTAGGCGCAGGCGCTCATAAACGTTAATTGAACATTAAATATCGATTATTTCAGGGTTGCCAGGATATCTTTGTATAAAACTGTAAAACTTGTTTTGTTTAGTGCAATTGAAGTATTTATTATTATTTTTGTCTGAAGGCAAAGGCTTGGTCTAAGACAATATAAGGCCACTTTAATCCGGGGTTGCGGGTTGTTCGAAAGAGATACCGCAGCCCCGGAACGCAAAGGGCAATAGAAGGAACATGGGTGGGTTTTAGTCAGTAAAATTCTGACACTCTCCCCCGCTCCGCCCAGAGCGGGGGAAGTTATTTGACGATTTCCCACCCCACAAAAAAAGGCCACTTTAATCAATGTAATGATTCATTAACTTTTTTGAGAGCGATTTAAACTTACCTCGATTTTGTAGTTGCAAGCACAACTGCTAACCATAAAGTTCTGTGTTTAATTCTTGGGTGTGATTTGTTTAAGTGTTAGTAAAAAACAAAGTGTTATTAAGTTTTTCTATCCAGGATTTCTCATTAGCAGGCGCGGAGTCTGGATTTGCACCTAATTAATCTCCTCTGCCTAACCCCTTTGGAGATTACAAGGCGTGGTGTTGTGTTAATAGAACATTAATGAGTTAATTTAATTATTAATAGATACTATTTTTTTACAGATGGGAAATCGTCAAAAAACTTTCCTCGCTCTGGGCGGAGCGGGAGTGTCAAACTTTTACTGACTAAAACCCACCCATTTTCCTTCTTTTGTCCCTTATGTTCCGGGGCCGCGGTAACTTTTCGAAACAACCCGCAACCCCGGCAGCATAGATACTAGTTGACTTCTGTATATAATGTTTATATGACGATTACATTTTTTGTCTATTTAAGTACTTTAAATAGTTAGAAAATTTAACAATTCATTATTATTAGAATTCATCATGTTCCTAGTGAGATTGATCAAATATTTATTTAAAGAAACACGTTATTCTATTATATAACGAGACCGATTCGGTTGTTACCTACACATGCCGAATATATAGCGGATTACATAAGGATAAAAATGCTTAAGTGCTGGCAATTAATATGTTAATATACGAGAAATATGTCCGAATAGCGGTGAGATATGGTTCAATATCTCAGCTTACATTGACATATATGTAGTACAAGTTTTGTTAGACAAAGAGCTAATCGTCAATTTTATTTTTATTTTCTAATAAAACCACTATTCCACCCAATTAAAAGGTGTACACATAACACACCTACAAATGCATAATCTATTTGTGAAAATCCGCTACTTAACTCAAAAATGCTTTTAATATTACTAGCAATATAGGTAGCAGAAATTAATACGTCACCATTAACGTAAAAAAACATTAATATTAAGCCGTTGACTGCCTTTCAAGAGACAATTAATAAAAAAAGTAGGAGACAGCTCCCTGCTTACAAAAGCATTATACTATCGCCAAAATTTCGCTTTTGAAGAGGTTAATAGAAATACTTAATGGATGTATGGTGCTACTATTTTAAATAATGAGAGATAAGATAACGGTCCCTAGCTTTCTGACCATAAAGGTGTGTCAGTTCAAATGATCATCAAAGAGTTGAAGGTCAAATACGTTTGGCAAAGGAATAATGTGCTTACTGATGTGTCTATTAGTCATTTAGTCAAGTGAATTTCTCTCAGTTAATCAATTAATTGAATAACTAACAGGCGATAACATGTTTTATCGTCGTTTTCTACTTTTTAATGCATTCGAAGTGATTCCGAGAATAGTCACTATAATGGCCGTTCTACGAAATAAAATTAAGAAAACTTTAAAATTTATATTTTTCATGATCATGAGTCTTTTTAATCACTCGATTAAACAAATAATAATACGCTCGTTAAACACTTGGGAACGAACTATTACATTAATATTATGCGAGTAAACTACTTTTATCTATTTGATTGTCTTCATTAACAACTCATAAGTACCTACTAGTGATTTTCTCAAAGTACTTTTCAACAGTTTGATCACCCGCAGCTCATTTAGAGATTTTATGAGATTGTAAATTATAATTAATTGATGAAACGGACAGGAAGTGTGACATAAAATTTAATTATGTAACAGGTTATCTTCTTAAGCTTTTACCAATTTTGATAAATTAGTGTTAAACTAGTTTATGCTTCACAAAAAGGGTAAGGTTAAAAAATACATGTCAAAATGAGAACCTCCTCCTTTTTTGTTTTCGTCGGCTAATGACATAGTCACATGTTGCTGTTAATTGAATGCTCAACGTTATGCATGCCGCGTGCCGTTTTGTATTTGTGTTTTACTTTTGCAATGCGTAAATGAACATAATACACCTTCGAAGAATGACGATGTGTGGGAAAACATACCGAGACTGTGTCATTGGTTTTATCTACCGCTCTATTGGTTTTAGATTGGTCAAAAACAGGAAAATTAGCTTTACTCATTCAAAATTCAGGTGACAGGATGCGATGTTTATTTGTTTTACAGTGTTATATACGTCAATCACAGAAAACTTTCGAAGAAACTGCGATTGTAGTAGGAACGTCAATAATGTTCAAATATTTTGATGTAGTGAATGCGCATTTGACACTAAATAGAAATGTGCTGTGACGTACATAGTGGTTGGCTCAAAACATTGAATGAACGCCGGAGACAAAATATTTACTTGTGACAAATAAAAATTAAATTAGCAACACCGTGCGTCTGTTTGGATAAGATAAACGCAGTTAATAATAATTTTGTTACTGCGCATGGTTTTTTTAGTCAGAGGAACGGATTTAAAATATTCTTTTTTTTTAAACTGGGCTATAAGATTGAACAAAAAGGATTTAATCTAAGTTTTTTTTTATAATTAACTTGACACGGAAGAATGAACAAAGGATTATTAGGAAGGCAGTACTTGGGTTCTTTACAGGGTGTAAACCCGTCGCGAACCCGTCAACCATGCATTATGTACATCGAAGTAAATATCTCTACGCAAACATTTTTTTGAGCGAAAAATCGTTTTAGATAGTAGAACACAACGTTACGCACTCAAAACATTGTGCTTTTACGCATTGTATAACACGGAGCACAGGGAGGTATTCAAAGTAAAGTTTTAACATTAATTTGGATTAAAAAAACTGGTCAATAGCGAGTCAGACTCGCGCACCCAGCGGTTCCGTATATACTTGCGACATAAGCAGGCATATTTTTTGACTTAAAGGGTTGATTTCACAGCACTAAGGGACTATAGAGTTGAATATATGGCTTAAATTTCAACTCGAAATCTCCACGCGTTCACGAGATAAATGCCATTGGCAGTCAGAAAGACAACAAAGTGATCCATTAAGGGTTACGTTTTTTCATTTCAACCCTAAAAAAAGTGTTAAAAATTGTTTGTTAAAATTTGTAATTTTGTCCCTCAATACTTACTCGTTACTAGAAGAATCCTAGGTATGGTCTAGAACAAACAAATTATCGCAATGACGAGGAGGATTAGTACTTTTCGGATTCGTTTAAAGTACTTTCTCGCCCTTTATAGGTCCTTGAGACATCAGCATTTCTTTTCAATGGTGTAGTATCCGCTTGTAGCAGAGATACAGGTTAATAACTGAATTAACTAACTACATCACAGGCTTACCATACCACCAAGCCCAAGTCCAGGCCATGTCCCGCCATCATGCTGACTGACCGTTGACATTAGTGACAGCTCCCGGACTACTTGTGATCGTGAGAGAGTATTTACATAGCTATTAAATAGATACACTACACATGGGAAACAATTTCCCAAAAAGCCTTTTTTGCAAAAAAAAAAAACGATTTCCAAATAACACTAAAAGACGGTAAATAAATTTACAAAAGTCGGTGACTTCTTTTTCATCCATCGTTTTTTTTTGCGACCCACCGACTTTCCGTCTTTTGGAAGCTGGTTTCTTTTGGTAAAAAAGTTTTTTTCTTGTTTCATGATTTTTATTTGTGGTATGATGGTATCTCATACAAATTCTATTTGAGTATTCATCCTACTAAGAATATATATCAAATCATCCATACAAATTAAAGAAAAATAAATGTATTATAGAAGATAATCTACCAACGCAATATAGATAACATTAAAATCAGAACCTCTAGAAAGCATACCCATTCGATTATTAAAAGAACTACCTGGCACCCGTGGCTTCGCCCGCGTGATAGTAAAAAAAGTATCCTATGTGTTACTTCAGACTATCATCCAAATTTCATCAAGATCCGTTCAGCCGTTTGGACGTGAAAGAGTAACAAAAATATTTTTGATCAAAGCAAAAATCCATACATCCTCACAAACATTTGCATTCATTCTCGACTCACAATCGAAGGAAAAATCCCGTAACAGAACCTCCTTGGTTTTAAGTCAGTTAAAATCTACAAACAAACCTTGACGTCCTAGTTTCGAATAAATATCTACTACATTGATATAATAACACATTATAAAGGGCATGACCACGCAGCCATTGGCCAGACAAATATTCACTTATTGAATATATTGTAAATAGGTGTCAAAATATACACATGTCCTTGTCATCAATATTTATAAAACATGTGTATTTTAAAGAACTCTGTGTAGGCGTAAACGATGCGGTCGTATATCAACGGTAACATTATTGTAATCAGCTGATAATATTACATTTCCGACCTACTCGTTTATTTGAATTGTAAACAATGAATAAAAACTTATCTTAAGGGCTTTTTTTTATTCAAAATGTCAGAAAAAAACGACAGAATTGTATCATTTGATTTAACTTATATTGCTTATTTACATCACGAATTTCTTATTACGTAATCAAATGATTTTAAAAGGTTTTAAAACATTAAATAACTCAAGGAGCTGATTATGTCAGAGTGATTCAAGGGCATTTTATTATTATTATTCTTCCTAATGATTCTAAATTGAATGATTCATTGAAATATAATCACTTAGAATTTAAATAAAAGTTTCCTATGTAAATAAAATTCGTCGCTTAAACAATTATTGTCTGCTGAATCACACTGACAAGCAATAAATGACTAAACTTCGAATTTGGAATCCTATGAATTTTGTGAAACAATATAAAATATAAAATGAATGCGAGGATTGTGTAAAATGGATTTGAGGATGCTACAAGAAAACCCGTAAAATTCAAAGATTTTTGTAGTTTGCTGTTCATTGTCAGGTTATGTATGACAAAAATATGATTCACGCTGTTACAAATATTGCATATTTTGTTCAACGGACAGCCTGACTAGAGATTGCAATCCCGATCTCGCGTAATATGGTGTTATTTTGTGAGATAATCCCAATGATCAGATCTTGCTCGAGTTTCACGAGTTTGGGCGGGGGTAGTTAGTTTGTTCATTCACGCTTGTGCAAACCAGTGTTGAATCAGAGGGAATTTTCAACTGCTGTATCTGAAATCTCGCATGATTTCGATTTCTAATCTCTGGAGATCGAGATGGCATTCTCTAAGCCTCACAATGACTAATAAATATAAATAAATTAAACTAAAATTATCAAACATACTACCTAACTTATGAATAATTAAAAAAATAGCGTCAAAAAATTCGTCCTCAACGCTGTCAGTTGGCAATGTCCCCAACACACTGGCCGCGTTGCCACGTTGTATGGCAACACTAAGCACGGGAAGTGTCAACCAAACGTTTTGATATTTCCTTAAAAATACTGTGAGCACAAGTACCCCACGGTCCCAGAGTTTCAACCCCAAACGGCTCGAAAATATAGTTACCAATAAGGTTACTACGCCGCTTGAGGTTCTCTGCAGCCGCAGCAGCAGCGCCAGCGCAGCACGAAGAGCTAGGAAGATGGGATGGCGCAAGAGTATCGACGCACGTTGCGTCCCACACTAAAGGCCTACCCAACTTCCACGGAAACAAAGACATACCGTCCGGTCTTTTGCCATCGTCGCGTGCCAAGCCATTGGGTTCTAAAACAGCTGGAACGCCGACGGTGACAAGAGCTCGACGGATGATGTCGTTAATATTCACGTGCCGCGCAAAACGGCCCGCACTTCGGCTGCATTATCATGCAGTCAACAGCCTTGGACACCACGGCCTATCGGCCGTGGTGTCCAAGGCTGTTGACTACTTCACCACAATGACAGCGATGAGGAGAACAACAAGGAGCACCTAAACGTAAGGTAGCAGCGAGGCGGAAAGTAGTGTCGTCGAACAAAGTGCCTATGCTCGACGACGGTAGTGCGTAAAGCCAAAGACCCGACTCCCACTTGCTCACAGCCAAAAGGCGCGCACGCTCAGCAGTAGTAGTAGACGTGTTCAGTAGATTATTCTGAACTACTCTGCAGAGCGGCTCGTCCCACTGTCTCTGGGAAAATGGTTTGTCGGGTTGTTCAATGCTCGGGCAAGCGACTTTCCAAGCATCCTTAGCCTCGGAGAAGCACGGTACATCAAAATCAATCAGTGTGGAAGCCAGGATATTTCTGATTGATTTCTCAGTACCGTGGACCGAGGATAAGAAAGCTGGTAGACTAATACTAGAAATTTTGCGGACGCCGAGTCCTCCCAAACGAATGGGAAGAGTGGCTTGAACCCAAGCCCGGTCGTCCAGAGCCACAAATTTTAATAAAATATGAAGTTTGCGGGCTACTTAGGCTCTGGAATGTAACTCTGCATAAAGCAAAGGAACATAAATAAGGAAAGATCGAACCATTCAAAGGCAAGAAGGCGATAATGATATGGGGACTAAATGGATGGACCTAGCGATATCTCTCACGCTATCAGCTGTAAATCAAAAAATAACAAAAGTAGGCCTAGTAATATTTTAGTCACGATTGTAATTTATACAAAAACTAGAAACACAAGCAACAAATGTTCGTCGCGCCGCCATCACCGTTAGACAAACCGTCACAAGGATATAAATTCAGAGATTTGCTTAATTTAGAATGTCTTTCACCGTTCACTATTTCTGTATAATTTGATTTTTTTTTCTCATTCTATTTCTATAAAAAGTTTAAATTTTCATTGTATTAAATGACGTTTTAATGCGATGACTTCACCTTGAGCTTCCAATATATGAATATGAAGGTATGGTTTTGTCAGGACGGTAGTTTCTTTTTTTTCATTTAAAATAATACATTGCCACACACTAAGAATTCCTTCTGTATCGTGGGTGCGTTTACAAACATTTAAACTCACATACACAAACAGCCAGACTCGAAACAACTACCTGTAGGTCATACAAAGATTTTGGGGATCGAACCCACACCGCGCAGCGCAGCAGTCGATCCCTCAACCACTGCTGCAAAAGTGTCACAAAAAGAAAAACAAAAATTATAAGAATATTCTTCTTTTTCGTGCAGTCACTAGCTTCGGCTCATGGGTATCTGACTTGTCTTAACGTACAGACGCCTGCAGGTCAAGCTACCCGAAACTGTAAATTTTTCCCAATGAACCTTGAACCTTATACTTTAGAAATAAAGTCGAAAATCTATCAAAGAAATCTGACAGATTGTAGTAGCTTATTGTGCAGGCATCTGTACCATCGAGAAATATCTCGCAGTCATGTTGGTTCTTGCCGGAGCTGCGGTTTGTTCGAAAGCCGCGGCCCCAGAACACAAATGGCATACGATGAGATATGGATGAGTTTTTAGTCAATACAATTCTGACACTCTCTTCAAGCTGAAGAGAGAGGCTCCTCGCCCAGAGCTGGAGGAGTCATTTGATGATTACACAGACTTACTTACGTTACATATTTTCGAAATAAACCCGATTGATAATTAGGCTGGTTGACAACATATTAATATAGTGAAATGTATTTCAGGTTTAATAATAGACATTGTCATAATAATTAATCCACTTTTTAAAGTTTATCTTAATGTCGATCTAGCTCCAGTTTTGCATAATGTCCATAAAATCTTATTCCTTTTTAATTCATGGTGAGAAGAGGTCATTGACCCCAAAAACAACTAAGAGGAAAATTTTAACATGGAAGTGGTCTCATTTATATCTTGAAGTAATAAATTTAGATCTTGATCTCGTCTATCTAATGATGGAAATAGTTAAAGAACTGAGGCCCTTGCACGAGCACGCTGTGTATAGGTACGTAACGAAATAACGACGATGGTAAATTAAAAAAAACAACCCTTAATGATTTCATGATTTTAAGAATTTATACATAATCTATCGATAATAGTGATTATGCTTGTTGCAAATAGGTTAACATAAATGCTACAGAATTGTGTTTTGGAATTAGAAATAACAAATTACGTACATATTTACCTACTTTACGTTTTCACCACGCGATCGTGCTAGACCCGAAGGCCTACGTTTTGAACGAAGTGTTAAAATATGGTTGTTATTGTGGTTTTTAATTCATTGTTTTGTCAGTTGCATTTTTTATAAACAAATTGTCATGTATATCAGTTACATAGTACTTCACTTTTTAATTCGATTCCAAATTTAGTAGTGCCTAAGGGCGTAGAACGTTCTCCGGCTGCCAAAAGTGTGTGTGTGTGTGTGTGTGCGGGTGATTGATTCAGGGAGTCTTCCACCTAGACAACTTTAGGCCTGAAATGGCCTCAGGCCATGTCCGGTAACAGACGACTACAAGATCCGCATATTAATGTGGCTGGGAGAGCGTGACAAACTGCGCAAGAAATCCAGCATCAGCAAGAAGAAGATACGAATCTGACAGACCGCTTCGTCTACCCCAGAGTGGAAGACATTGATGAGGATTGCCAAAACCAAAAATAGGGGTGGATTACTATGTATATGTTATGATGAGTAAGGAATAAATTGTAATTTTATATGTTTCGGCTTAATGCCAATGGTCACGTAGGCGCATTAACTGAACGCCTAAAAATATTTTGATTGTGTTCAAAATGTTGTAATTTTTTATATTAAACGTTTATTTTGTCATGTATCTCAATTTTGACAACAAGGAAATATTTCTAGCTAGTTATAAATCAACAACATCCTTAAATTATTCTTGAGCTACGTCGCTTTTAACGTATTTCTAAGTAAAAAATACTCGTAAAGTTACGAAATTAGATCGTTGTTTTTCAACCATTGGTAAAACTAACAAATATTTTTATAGCATTTCTAGTTAATCCAATAATGTATTCTGATTAGCATATTGTTTAATATACTAAAGTATATGTTTCAAGTTGGGTTTGTTCGAAAAGCTCGCGAAATTCAAATTATCTTGCAAGGTAATTTCAGGGCGCATGTAAAAAAAATACACACCGCACTATATATGTATTGAAATGAAATGCTCTTCGGACATGCTCGGCTGTAATGTGAACTCGACTTAATTCAAGCTTTGTGCGAAGTGAACACACACATAAATCGGCTATTTTCCATACATTTAACAAACAACGTACGTTGCTAACATACAAAAGAAAGCACATAGATAAAAGCTTATGATAAAATTCCACAAATATACAGGAATTTTAAAGCTCCCTTTGTGTGTTAATATAATGTCTGGAATGCATTCATGAATGACACATACTGCAAGAACAAAAGCATTTGTTGTCCACATTTTGACGATGTTTACCTCGTAGATACTGTGAATGATAATCGTAACTTCACGCCTGTAATCTGTGAAGGATGATGCAGAGGTGTCCCTTATAGTACACACATTTCGTATGTTTTTAATGATAGAAGATGTATGTATTTTATCTATATGAACTATTATTTACAAACTACTAATAGACATAAACTAATGATGAAAATATGTACAAGTATAAAAATAGTAAATAAATTACAGGGCGTCAAAAATTCGTCGGCTTTGCTGTCAACAGGAAGGGTGCCTAGAAGGCTGGCAGTATTACCGCGTTGGATGGCAATGCTGATTTTTTGGCAAAAAAAAGGCCAGCCCTCTGGTCACATGAAGAGTTAACCAACCACTTGGCGAATTCTCGAAATACTCAGTGGACACTAGTGTTTCAACCCTAAACGGCTCAAACACATCTACCAACAAATTGTGAAATTTGCGCCGTCTGAGGTTTTCAGCACCTGCAGCAGCCCATCGTGCTAGGAAGATGGGATTGTGCAAAGGGTGTCGACACAAGTTGTATCCCACACCAAGATCTACCCAATTTCCATGTCATTATTTCCATACCAAATGGTCTCTTTCCATCGATGCGTAATGTGAAGTGGGTGCAAATTTACTACAGTGAAAATCTCATAGTAAAACCAGCCTGCAGTCGGGTTTGGCTAAGGTATAAAACCTCTTACAGTACTAAGCCAGTAGGTTCTAAGACAGCTGGCATCATTTATTTTTAAATCCTATGTAGGCACACAATCAGACTATGTACCTACTTCTGAAAAATCCCATGATGGAGAAACACAATAAATAATACTTTGCCAGACACAGAAATCATAAAATACAAATTTTAAAGGAATATTCTTCAAAATGGGTTTATTTTTTACACTGCAAAATGTGGTGGCATTTACGTTAGTTTCCTGCAAACCCAATTTTTTCCTAGTTTTCCTAGTGATTTAGTTACCGATGTCAATGGAAATTACCTTAAACAATCTTGGGGACGTTGCCAACTGATAGCGTTGAGGACGAATATTTTGACGCTATTTTTTAATTTATTTGTAAGTTATTTAGTATGTTTAATATAATGTTTGTGAATGGATGGATTGATGAGTTGTATTTTATCTTATTTAATGAGACCACTAGCTGGCGCCCGCGGCTTCGCCCGCGTGATAACTAATAAAAGTATCCTATGTGTTATTTCAGACTATAATAAAAAAAAAACTTCGACCCATGCGATATGTAAGAGTCTATCGGATTTATCATTGATTTTTTTCGCATAGATGCGCGACCTTAAAACTGAGACTTTAATGGCGGAGAGATCAAATGCCTTAAGGTTTCATTGAGGTTCTTTGAAGACCCATGATGATGACACAAGCACAGTAGTATAGTGCTCCTCCTGGTATTTTATACTAGGAGGTAAAAGTCCATGAAGGTTTCATTTTCATGCACTAGGTCAATGAGGCTAAAAATTAATATGCCCTTAAGGTCTGCTAAGAAAAAAAGGATTGTGTGGTTTTATGAAACCACGGTAAAAGTGATTTTTTTTTTCACATTATAGACATTTAGACGTCCTTACTCCGCGGCCGACCAACCGTCACGCGACATGCAACGCACAGACGAAAAAGTTTGAGACGATGTAATAAAAGTTTCACTTTAAAAACTGACCACATCTCTTGTCTATCCTTAATTAATATTTATTATATTATATTATCTGTAAAGTGGAAGTTCCTATAAGTGTTTCGTACAGCGCCACCTATTGGATCGAGATATATACCATTGTTCAAGATGAACCCAACCCTAAACAGATACAAAATTGCATTTATATTACTCGTAACAACGAAACAATTGAAACCAAACCTATTGGGTTGAATGGTTTTGGAGATTGACGTGGGCAAACACGAATTTTAATTCTTCGGATTAATAAATTACTCTTTAGTCCAAATTAATATCACTACCTATTTCCGAAGTACCGTTGGTTCCAAAGAAGTCAGAAGTCACTAGGTCAACGTTTATATTGTCTCTGACTAATAGTAGATATTTAGTCTAGTCAACTTTATGTCATTTCGTGGTCGGTTTGATAATTAAAACATATTTCAAGCTTAGCTTTAGTGACAGAATCGTTTGCAGTAAACGCACATTCATTCATTATTATAACTAATGCGTTTCTTAATCTGTTGAGTTGTGAAGTTATTTACAAATTGGTAGAAGGCGTTAAATCCTACGATTAATAATTTTATTAATCGCCGTTCGATATATATATATAATAGTTTAATTAATCGTAGAGTCAAAATAAAATAAAAACTCATTAATATATTTATTTTAACGAGTTTTATTTTTATTAAATATTTTTGATACACGGCGCTCCAGACGTTAGATTGCTGACTAGCAGCAGAAGAGCCTGCCTGCCGCTGCCTGTCGGGGTTGCAAGTTGTTTGAATGGAATACCGCGGCCCCGGAACACAAACGGCAAAAGAAAAACATGCATGGGTTTTAGTAAGTAAAAGTGTGATACTCTCATTTCATCCCTCGTGCGGATTAGAGCGGGGACGTCTTTTATTATATAAAAATAGCTTTAAAACAGAAGCATTTCTGTAATATTATTACTGTATGTAGAAAAAAAGCCCTGTCTTGGCTATGCTTTGTTTTGTTAGCTTTTTTTTAAAAAAAAAAGCAATCAATACTGTGGTCTCACTTTTCAAGTTGGGATCTCGAGGTTAGGAGAGGAGCTAGTAGTGAGTTAGTAGCTTTGACAAGTTAGTAGCTTAGGCATAATTAAACAAAAGTTTTAGTTTTGTGGTTTTTGGTGACGACGTATTTTCTAGAAATAAAAAAAACCCATTTGGTATTTTTCCTAGAAGATAACGCTACTCGTTTTCATCCTAGATCGTTTTCTGACTATGTATTTCCCAGTTCGTTTGACTCCCATCTTTTACGACTAGATAATTGTTTAATTTATGATCCAAATTAAAATCCGATAACCTATGTTCTTATCAAGAATTTATAATTAAGATAAAAAAGTTCATTTGCATTGAATCTGAATATCGGAAGGAGAATCTGGGGTCATGGGACTAGTGCCTAAAACTTGTCTCGAAACTGAAACTGATTGAAATATCGTGATCACTTAGTAATCTATTAATATTTTAATCTAGCTAATGAGAATAGCAGGTGTCTCTGTTTCAAATTGTAACGGGGTTATTTATAAACATGATTTATAACTTTTTTATGGGATTCGTTATAATTGTGGATCAGTATTACCATACATAATTTTATTGTGATCAAGGAGGATGAGAAACCTTGACGGTTTTATTATGGAAACTTTTGCCAAAAAATTAGAACGTTTTTTTTATTTAATGGCAATTTTATAAATACATTTTGTGTCACATTTTTTTGTTATAAGTGTAAATTCGCGAGTGAGGCCACGTGCGCCAACGGTTAGGTACCGTCAGCCACAAAAGTTGTTAAACACGTTTGGCTGTCACTGTTCATCTTTCTTTGATGACACACAACTAAAAATGTCCTCGCGGCGAATTTTCTAGAAGAACCTTGACTATTACATTGACCATTATAACGTCTGACCCGATAGAATATGTACAGTCAGCCAAATAGATAAGTAAACAGCTCGCCAGAAATAAGTATTTTTTTTAAAACGGTGGACGTTTTCAACTCAAATTTAATTAATTTGAATTTCAACTTAACAAAGTTCCAAGTCAAAGTTTCAAGTTTCTAACAAGAAAACATTCATGCATTTCAAAGAAGCTGCAAACTGTGTCTTAGAACCAGTACGTCATAGTACGGTTACTGTTCGGTGCTTACTGTTCTATTACCTCTATAGTGACAGAAGTTACGTATTTATTGCGAGTGCCGAAGCGTTCTGTTTCCTGTATCCATGATCCATGATCCGTTATCCATGATCTGGGGAGAAACGGAATGGGAAGCAGTCACCTCCTTCTCCGAAACAGTTGTGCTTGCAAAGGAGTTGGAGGGATGTTTGAGGGAAAGAGCCTCACGTCCGAGCGGCTGATGGACACGCCCCGAGTGTTGGGAGCCACACGTCGGCTCTGGCCCACCTTGGCGACGGGCCCGTGTCGACGGCGCGTTCGTGTTCCAAGCGCACTTGAATGTAAGCATAATTGGAGGGACCCGTTGTATACCCTGGTATACAAGAGGCCCCTCCGCTGCGGGATTTTTTGATACCGCAGCCAGAAAGAACCTGGATTCGTTTTAGTCTGTAAAAGTTTGACATTCCCTTCCGAGTCGTTTATTGATTTCCCATCCGAAAAAAAGCAGTGTGGAAGACACTGCTTAAAACTGTGACCAGTTTTTTGTTTAACTTTTATGACTGGCCAATCATAATTGCTTGGTCATTAATTTATTTGTCAAATTAGGCCATATAACAGATAAAACTACTCAGTTCCACGTGTTAAAAACATAATCAACTTAATGATACTTTCACCAAAGAGTGTTTTATTTATATGCAACGTCAATAAACAGATTGTTGACCTCGGAACGGGGCTAATTAATATTTCGCGATTAATCGTAGACATGGCGAGAAATAAATCTCCTTGCCGATTTTTATCTCACAATCTCAAGTTATAATGGCCAGGTGGCCATAGCGTTATGTTTCCTTTTTATTTTGTCATTGGAAATTTACGATTAATGTAAATGTGTTCGGTGATCACGACGTGGTACTTATGTAAATCTTCTACTGTAGTTGCAGACAGACTGGCAACAACGAAACGACTGTCTACTTCACCATGTTTACTTAAATACTTCTCGTTTACTGTGCAAAGTTTAATAATGCTACTAGACTCGTAATAATCATGTTTCATAGCATTTTAGGTTATACAATACTAAATTTGATGGATTTTAAAAGCATTTTCGGCTAAGCTCTTATTAAAATGATACTTTGATGTTATTATAATTTATGATAGACGAGTAGGCGCCCGCGGCTTCGGCCGCCTTATGATCGAAAAAAGATTCCTATGTGTTATTCCAGACTATACCTAATCTACCTCTGTGCCAAATTCAATCTAGATCCGTTCAGCCGTTTTGACGTGAAAGAGTAACAAACATCCACCACACATTCATCCTCACAAACATTCGTATTATTAATATTATACATATATAAATTTAGTAGGACAAGTCACCAAATAAAAATATCATATTACGTGACAGTATTATATGAGAACTAGGTGTTGGTAATATGATATCTTATATGTTTTAACAGAACAAATTGTTATTAGCATTTCTTTGACATCTTTTAATAATTTACTAATATTTTAATTGTTCTTTTTAGGGTTCCGTACCCCAAAAGAAAAACAGAACCCTTATTGAATCAGTTCGTTGTCCGTTGGTCGGTCTGTCAAGACCCTTTATCTCGGGAACGCGTAAAGGTATCAAGTGAAATTAAAACTATATACTCAACTCTGTTGTCACTTTACGCTGTGAAAAAATCAAACCTCTAAACCTACGCAGACAAAAGAAATGGCTGTTTGTACGGAACCTTCGGTGCGCAAGTGTGACTCACTCTTGGCTTGTTTTTTTTTTCTAAAACAAGCATTGAAAGCTTTCATAAGTGTCAGATTTTAAACTGAATCAACACCTATTGTAATACATTATTAAATATGTTGTTTACGTAAATGTAGGTACCGTATAAAAATACAAATTGCTTACCCATCAACCTTTTCATATTTTTCATTGCATTTGACAAGTTTAAAATTTTCGATCGTTAATTTTTTATGGGTGTTCGGAATAGCGTTTACTTTAGCACCTTGTTAGCCTTCGATATTTCTTGTTCAGTTATCTGTCGAGCTGGCACCTACCGCAGACATGCTTACGGATTCTATACATATAAAATTATCTGTATTGTACATTTTTTTTGTTGTGTTTTTATGCCGCTTATTTATAAAACCAAACATAATAGATATGTTCGCGTAGCGTAGCGCAAATCTATGTATGTAAAAAAAAACCCTATTTCCCTTGAACATCACGCGTGAACGGCTGGACCAATTTCGGTAATTCTTTTTTTGTTATGTTGGTTAATGTTAGGAGAAGGTTTTTATGAAAAGCAAAGTAGAATATGTAGGGTAGGCAAATTGCATTGCAACGCATGCCGGGCACAGCTAGTATACTTATGAAATCCCTTGTACTGTTAGGCAGAGGTTAAATAATAGTACACCCGCCATTACGCCAGCTTTATTTAAGTATCATGTAATAGGGGCGCGCCTATTGCCATCAACTGGGCATGAATCCAGACTCCGTGAGTGCTACTGAGAAATTCCTGATGGAAAATCCTCGTGCCTACGACGCAGTTGTATCAATTTGTAATTGAAAAAGAAAAGAGATCTTAATGGGATTTTTTTTGTTGGCTACTTTTCTACAAGCGTATTGTAATCTCATTGCTGAAAAAAAACCATCTCTTACATCCATTAATAAGGGGAAAAAAACCTAGCGACATAAACGGCTATAAAAATAAAATAAAAATAAATAAATATCTTGGGACAACTCACACACGGCTATCTGATCCCAAGCTAAGCAGAGCTTGTGTTATGGTAACCAGACAACTGATATACATACTTATATAATTTATAAATACATACATATTATACATAAATCACACCCAGACACAGAACAAACAATCATGCTCATCACACAAAGTTTGTCCTGGGTGGGAATCGAACCCACGACCTCCGGCTCAGTAGTCAGGGCCACTAACCACTAAACCAACAGGCCCGTCAGCCAGGCCATATCCAGGCTATATCTTTGGCTGCGGATATTCAGAGGGTTGATTTTTTAACAGGGACTCCAAGGGACCACAGTCTTGAGTTACAGGCACACTACAGTACTTTCACAAGTTATTATGCCTTGTGACCGGGACTGTAGATTCATTTTGTTTCTTGACATTCAAAAGTGCCTGTAATGGTCTAATAATTGAAATAAATGATTTGATTTGAGTGTATGGTATACTTTGAACTCGATAGGTACCTCCACGCGTTTCCAAGAAAAAGTATCTTTACAGACAGACGAACAACACAGTGATCGCATAGGGTTTCCGTTTTTTTTTTTTCCTTTTTAAGTACGGTCCCTACCTGCCGGGGTTGCGGGTTGTTCGAAAGAGATACCGCGGCCCCGGAACGTAAAGGGCAATAGAAGGAACATGGGTGGGTTTTAGTCAGTACAAGTCTGACATGCTCCCCCGCTCCACCCAGAGCGGGGGAAGTCATAGGATGATTTCCCACCCGAAAAAAAAAAAAAAAAGTACGGTCCCTAAAAACGGAGTTTCCTAACGTCGTTCTTCTGTCATCGTAGGCATCATGGTCATCCGTTGGGTACGTGACATTATAGTTATCTCTCAATTTTGTAAGTAAATTATTATATCTTCACAATTGGATCATCTCCTTAAATTGTTATCTTTTTAAATTGTGTACATAGCGTAAAACTTTGTCAACATTGTTTTATGTCCACGGGTTTTTCCCGAGTGAAGTCTAAACTGTCTAATCCTGAAAAATGTTAGGATTAAAATATTAAGAGAATATGAGGAGAAAGATATATCAATATAAAAATTACGGATTTGAATTTACTTGTTAAAGGTTATTAAAAATACAGTGATACTTTTAGAAAATCCGTGTCTAACTAAATCTTAATTCTATTAAATAGATTACAATAGTCGTTCTGATAGTTTTCTATCAAACTCAGCGGAGACTGCCAGCATACGCTGGTCATATTAAATATATGGCAAAAAAAGTGTCAGAAGCATTCGTTCTTTCCTCACTTTCATAGACTACTCTGAAACAACGAAAGAGATGAAGCGCAGAATAATCTTAATTTACTTTATGTATCATTCTGCAACGTCTCAACGTTAAAAAAGAACACCCAGAAACCAACTCTTTCCCTTGAAAAAGAAAAGCCGCGAGCGAAACTTAGTATAGCCGCTCAATTCCTTTGTGATTTTCGGACATGACATCACAGCGCATCCCTACCGCAGTATCCGTGGAGGTAAATTAACTTCCACGTCACTGTACCACGTAATTAGTACTGAAGCAATTATTGAACCATTATCTGCTATTGGGATATTCCAAATTGCACATAATTGGATGTTTGTCAGTCTTTCTTACCCTGGGAGGGTTCGTTAGCGCATAAATCGGAGTTTGAATTATGAAAAAGTGTGATAATTCTGCCAGAAAATATTTTCCTAATATTTATCTTTATTTTTGTCAAACTTACTTATTTTTTTAGACTGACTAAGTCAGCAGGACTCGTCATATAAACCTTGAACTTCGAAAGTTCAATAATTCAGGATTGATCTGTTTTTCAGTCACGTGTTACTTAGGTATTTCAACATTTTTTTTATCAATTTTTTTTTAATACTCGTTATTAGCCAAACTATCTTACAGTGATCGGATACTGTGTGTCTTGCTATACTCTAAAAAGCTTTTATTGTTATTAAGAAAAAAAAAACATAAATTGTTAGTAATGGCATAAAAAGTATGTGAGTGAAACGTATCTAATATTAAAAAATATTGGCCTGGAACCTACACACCCTGTTCTAGTACCGCATCAGAGGGCAATCAATTCTATCAGTAATGAATGAATGGATATATCTATTTAATGTTCTGCCAATATTTAAATAAAATCCATAAAATGTACAATTAAATAAATATAACAATGAAGTGATTATGAGATGAGTGACATTTTAAATGATGACATCTATTTCTTTTTTAGTTTTCTAGATCTAAACACACATAAAAATTAAAACTTTTCCTCTTTGATAAAAAGGAGCAAGTAACTAAACAAACTGGCAATCAATCATCAATCATCTAATCAATGGTTTAATTGTCAATCGTTTTTTATTGCAGGCTTAAATAAGCGTGAGACTAATTCGAAGTGACTCAGTCTAAATATTTTTTTTAATTGATTATTTTTTAATGCGGATTATTTAGAGAGGTATTATGTAATCCTGGAAAAATAATAAAGATTTTGATTAAAATTTGTTGCTATGGTCTTTATGAATGTAAGATGTGATCATCGCTTACTTTGTATGTGCCTAGGTACTTAGATACTTACAGCAACTTACAATGTATTTAATACATTTTTTTATGGTCTATGATTGAAATATGTGCGTTGTTGTAGTTTAAAATGTGTGTATTTGTAATCGTTTTTTGTTTAAGTTGTTTACCAGTACCTAAATGTATTTTTTTATTTCTAGCCATATTCTGCATTGCCTTTTGTTATAAAAACAGATGAAAAAACCCGTTGATTCCTTTTTGAAGTTACAGGCAATGTTGACGGAGGTCTCAATTGCATACAAGGTACAAGGTGTATACAGACACTTCACGAAACAGTCTATCAAGCATTCTGAACATTAAACTAAATAAGCCATTGAAATAATGACTGCTGGAAAACGAAAATTTTATTAGGGTAAAAAATTACGTTACGTTAAAATTGGAACTTTGACCTTCATATCTCCGTAACTAAAAGGTGTGGACAGAATAAAATAAAATCGCAATTATGTTTTCTTTTTTAAATCATCAATTCGTTCTGGGATTGTCGGACTTGTATTGACTAAAACCCACCCATGTTCCTTCTATTGCCTTTTATGTTCCAAGACCGCGGTATTTCTTTCGAACAACCCGCAACCCCGGCAGGCCCCTCTGAAAACAAGTGTCTTTCGGTTCCGTTAAGGGTTTCTTTACCGTGACTGCCGCTTTAGTTTAGCCCAAAACCATTTAGATAGGCATCCAAAAAATGATTTGCAATAACACTAACTGCTATAGGCAATTATATAGGAAACGAAGTAGGAAAAGGGCTTATTTTGGAACTGACTCATTGGCATTGAATATATTTTTTATATAAAAGAAAATATTATAGTGACTCACTATACTGTATCGTTCGATTTAATAAACTACTTAATAAACGACGTGCCTAGTATCGGGTCACGGGTTCAAGCGCAGTATCAATATTTCTTCCACTTTTAACATTTTGTGGACATTAAAATAAAACAGTAAATGATGTCACGACAATGACTCACTTCTTTTAAATAATTATTAGCAAAATTTTACAATAAAATCGGTTATCTACACGTATTCTCTAAAATAGGCGTGTGGAGGCACAAGATATGACTCTATTTTGTCCATAGCAGTCATGTTGAAAAGCGGGCGTGGATCTCATAATTCGCATATGAATGAGACACTAGTAGGACGATCTAGAATCCACTTTGATAATATAATATTTTTATTTTTAGATATAGAGCGTGTAAAATTTTATTACCGACTTAGCGCGGTGACTTTTGAATCTCGAGAAATAAAAAGCCAAAGCGGTGTCGTAACTTTGTCAAAAAGCCCAAAATTGAATTGATGAGAAAATCAATAATCAGGGAATTAATGGAGTTGCCTTTTTAGTTCATAACCTGTCAATGATATAATGTTGATATATTGATACCTATTCAGTATTGACGTCAAATGCAACAATCAATTTTAATAGTTTTTATTTTAACGTAGTTTTATGGCTCATTGGGCCTTTGACGTTTGAGCTTGAAATTTAATTAGTACTATATAAAAAAAGATAGCATGTATAAGAGTTATTGTCCGATTTTTACAATAAAAGGAACACTGCACATTGTAGGTAATCGATTGGCAATAAGTCCTGCCAATACTTTGTAAGCACAATACTCATAAGAAGAAGTTATCCTCAAATATTCCACGGCAGTTCTTTGTGTTTATTTCGCATGTGCGGCAGCTGCAAGCACGTGTAAGCCTGCACATGCATAGTGTGTTGTATGTTTACACGGAATAAGGAGGCATGCCGTAAGAATCTTAATAAAACTCCACATAAGGCACGAATACACCGTGCGTAATTGTACAAAGCAAGCCAATCATACGGATTTTTTACATTTTCATGCTACTTTGACATTTATCAACACCTACGTAAACACTGTTCATGAATAAAGCGTAAAGACTTTATAGGAAACGCTAAAACGAACAGATAACAAGACATTTGCAAAAACCTGTAAATAGCAATCGTTGATTGATTGAAAAAGATAAATAGATACGCGTGCTTTTTTATTTTGATACAAAAAGCCAAGTCCAAAGTTTTGGCGCAATTTTTTTTAATGGTTTAAAAGTAAATAAATATTAATGTCGGAAGTGTTGGAGCGGCTTTTTTATGTTTGAACAATCATTAATTAGATGCGTTTTATTGGCTCTTTATCGATGAAGATCCTCTGATATGTGCCGAGAGACAGATTTATTACTCGTACAAGGTAATGTTTTGTCGACTCTTCCGTGTTCACGATAATTTGTGCATCATTGTTTTGCGCCTAATTTTGCACACACCTTATTATAACGCTTTAGAAATCCAAATTAAAATTCGTAAAGAGGTAAATTAAAGATACCATAAATCAATCACAGTCGTTATAGTGGGTATATCAATAAATAAAGTGGGCTTGGTGATGCTTCTGATTATAATAGTCAATATACTTTGACCGGACGTCGGAGGTGTTAAAAGCTAAAGTTGACATTAATTTGAGAAATTTTTAAAGGACAGTGTCATAAACACACCGTATCTAATCAATTGGGAAAAAAAGGCAAAAAAGATGTCGTTATTGAAAGAGAAAGGCGTAAACACGAGACAATGAGATATGGTAAGTAATGCATATCGACCAGTAAGTGGCAAAGAGTTCAAAGGCGGCCGCCACTGAATTGATACTGTGTTCCGTTTTGTAATCGATGTGTCGCATAATTCATGAACTGACCGCATGTAGGGCTATGCTTCTTTTAGATTTGACACCATATGACAGATTTATTGGGAAAGTTTTGAAGTGATTTATATATATGAAAAGAAGCAAAATGTTTCTTCGTAACTTAAGGAAGTCACCGCATTATTCACATAAGGAGAATGGGCTTATAATTTTAGTAGACTACTTATGTGCCACTTTCTAATGAAAGGGAAGCATTTCATCATCTGCCTAGCCTTTTCCCAACTATGTTGGGGTCGGCTTCCAGTCTAACCGGATGCAGCTAAATATCAGTATTTTACATGGAGCGACTGCCTATCTGACCTCCACAACCCAGTTAATACTGGGTAATACGATACCCCTTGGTAAGACTGGTTGTCAGACTTTCGGAACACTGACTACCTGTAACGACTGTCAAAGATCTACAAATGACAGCCGGGACCAACGGCTTAACGTGCTTTCCGAGGCACGGAGGAAACTCGGTATGTAACGGGTGGTCACCCATCCACAGACCAACCTAGGCAAGCGCGGCTTAACCTAAAGATCGACCCGAGCGGCTACTATTTATTTAGCACGAGCACGAGCAATGAAAGGGAAGCATTTAAATAAAGTTAATTTATAATTTCAAATTATGAAAATATATTTAGAGGTGTCTAAAATATTGCAGATAATGATCCATTCGTTGTCCTAAGTAGAGGCGAAGGGCCTGTCAAGTCTAATCCGTACATACAGCTACATGAGGAGGCAGCGTCTGCAAGTGACTGTGTGAATGGTCAGGGTAGCTCAAACTACACGGTAATTAAAGGTTATTTTTGGCGATAACCATCAGTAAAACAGTTACCTACGTGCGTGAAATAAAAACCCACTGGTTCCACTTCAACAAACCTTGGGATCCGAAAAAGCCTTGGAGTGCAAAAAGTCAACGCATTCGTGTATCACTTAAGACAGAGTTGAGGGCTGAAGGGAACTTTTTGTGGCTACAAACAGTTCCGTTATGCTCTCCAAAATCAGCACCCAATCAAGTGGCCACTCAATCTTCCGCGCTGTAATTATTTTGGCTTGAATGTTTAAATTTCAGTTATCAACAAACAGCTAACCTTATTTTGATTTCGTTTATTCATTTCAACAAATATGTATCATTTAATTTTTTTAAATATTTCTCATGAATATAAAAGGTTTTCTTAAGACTATAAAAAACATTTTAAAATTTAAAACACATGCTTTTAACCGCGGCTTCGGTCGTGTTAAATTTGGGGTAACACAGTTCCCCTTTCCTGATTTGCAGGTACCTGCTGCCTGTAGTTTTAGCCCTTGTGCCTTATTTATTGTAATAGCAAAGCTAAGTTTTCCCTTTTCTTCCCTCTTATTCCCTCATTTCTCACTTTAAAAGAAAAAAATAGCCTATGTCCGTCTCCAGGGTCCCATCTATCTCTGTACCAAAATTCATCAAAATCGGTTCAGCCATTTAGGCGTGAAGACGTAACAAACAAACAAACTTACTTTCACTTTTATAATATTGTAAGGATAGTAGCCCACCGGTATCGGAAACAGGGTCAGGTTTTTAGAAAATCATGCGTATGAACATGACTGGTAATAGGGCAGCTCTGTGATACATCACCCAATAAATTGCATATCCAAGAACCAACCTCTCCAGTCAAGGCAACTCTGTGTGTGACTTTTTAAACGAGTAATGAGAACGGCTGATCGATACCCGAATAAATTCACCAAAGTAAATGACACCACAACAAATGATCAATTTTATACCATTCATGCTGAATCATCATTTAAACACGTTTAACATTATGATATTACCAACAAAGATCTGGCTGTAAGTCCTGATCGAACATGTGATTATATCTCGATGTTTATAACACAGGGATAGAATATGGACTCGGGTCTTAAAAGTGTCAGATATCGATACAATCTACAATAATAAAAAAATACATGAAAAGGTCAATGAAGATATTGTTTTGCATGCAGATTTAGATCTTACAGACACCTGCGCAAAAATTATACAAGAAAACCAACTAAAACAAAAACAAAGAGTAACGTTTGCATGTGTCAAGGCAGTAAATACGGAGGCTGTCAAAGCTGTCTCGCGGTACGCTAGCGCAAAAATAAATCGGTCGGCACAAATTAAAGAAATGCATTAAAAATCTGATTTACAACCAAACTTATAATACAATGGACATTGTTAAATTTATATCTCCTTATTCAATGATCCTGCAATACATGTAAGCTTACGTTTTATTGTAAATCTCTTATTCATTTATCATCTGTATGGACTGTGTATTATATTATGTTAAATATTTGAGTCTGCTCGAAATTTTTCTCAAAAGTAATTTAAATTTACATAATGTCTTATCATTAATTTATTCTGAATTAAATGGCTCAAATTGAAATAGTGGTGTCATCATTGCGGGCAGACTCTATGGCGTCGAGTCGTGGTATCTACATTTTTATTATATAACTATCATGTTATTTATGGTTTCATTTAGACTTGTAGCACTACGTGACCGAGTGGTCTGTCCAAATGAATATATTCATGGTCCATAAATATTGTAAGCCCATTAATGAGAATAGTCATGGGTAGGTAGGCTAGGCTGTCGTTGGTACCGTATTGCTAATTTGTGATAACCGAATTTCGTGTTAATTATCATGTCTAGATACTTATCTTTTTTAAGCAGTTTAATAATTCACTTGAAATTCAGATTATTAAAATTTCTACAACTTTAGCGGTCATTGAGACAATCTGTCTAGTTGTTTAGTTTTATACTATAATTTTTATAATATTATGTGAAATGTATTCTGTAAGTTTACTTGTAAGCATTTTATTGCTGAAATCGTTAAATAACTCAAATTTGATTAGGTAATTGTAGTCAATATTTTATGTTTTTTTTTATATTGTGGTCCTCCCTTGTTCCTCCGAGATTTGCAGTTGAGGATTCTAAACCCATAATAACTTTGACTGTTCAAGAAAACATCACAATCAAAAAATGATATGGCGATATTATAATATTTTTAGGGTTAAATAACCAAAGAGGACTATATTACTAAAAATCCGCTGTCCGTCCGTTTGTCACCAGACAAAAAATACAAAAAAGCAGAATGAAATAAATATTTCAGGGCAAAAATCATTTTTTGCCGTGTTTATAGATAATGGTACGAAACCCTTCGTGCGTGAGTTTGACTCGCACTTGACCGGTTCTTTTTATACTTGAAGATTGATTCACAGAGGGGAAAGGACACAGATGTACAGACAGTACCACGTATACAGTACGTTACGTGCTGTGTTTATCATTCGAAAAACCGACCACATAGAATGTCTATGTGGTCGGTTTTTCGAATGATAAATATAACATCGGTAATTAAAACAGCTTTTCCTTATGAAAATGCAACACCTACATGACTATAATATAATATGGTACAGCAGATTGTTTTTGGTTATAAATAAATTCTTTATTCTAGAATCTAATTTAATTGTCGGAAAATAAAGGTAAACTTTCCCATAATCAATACCTTTTTTTACTCCTAGCTTAGAATTCCATTTTTTCCTTTAGTGACTAAATTGCAGTCATTTGAATTAATTTAACACACGTTATGATAATTCTTTGACTTTTGCTTCTTGTCGTCTCTTTTTAAGTGTAAAGTAAATGATTCACAATCGTTTAATGGCCAGAACTTGAATTTATATTTTTTGAGGTGACATACATGACCCTGGAGTTTGTTTAATAAATTGCTCTATTCTTCTATTTGCCACTGTCGATATCGACTAACAATTAATTATCTAGTTACGTTTGTCTTGAACATTATTCATGAACATTTAATGAAGATTATGGAAGCCGAATAAATGCATACTTAATTGTTAGGTTTTTTTCGTTGGCAAGTGATTGAAGTCTTTGATTCTCTTTTGACTAACTTCCTTGTTGGTTAATCGGAAGGATATTTGATTTAACGATACAATTAGAATGATGTACATGAACTTTATTGCTCTCAAGTTCATGAAGATTTGAATGAGCAGAGCATAGGAAATGTTAGTAGTATTGCTATAGATTTGTTTTGTGTTATACGAACAAGTCTGAGATAAAATGTGGTATGAAAATAAAATAAGTAAATAATTAAAAGAGAATCTATTTTGGACACCTGAGCCATTTACTTTCATGTTTCTATCGTGTTCAGTGGCAATTAAATAATAATAGAGTCGTGCCAACAAAGTGCAGAATAAAATCTGTCCATACTTTGAAAATTTATGCGGTAATCAATTAACGTGTATAGGTACAGGTTTACTCAAATAAATAAAATGAAAATGGCTTTATAATCGATAAAAATAAATAAATGATCAGTGTATGTTTTAATAAAACTTATCATCGTTTACAGTTCTAAGCTAAGGGTCATGTCAAATAAATATTTTGTTGTGACAAAATAAGCGCCCGCAAATGATTATTTTGACGCTGTTTTAGTTTATGCTAATTGACTTTTGGAAATTAATTTGGGATCGTGCCCTGATAAATATTGGATGTCGGATTATGCGTGACCACAGAGCTATATTCGTTATTTATGATGAGCTTAAGATTTTTAAGATATATATATATATAATTATTGATATTCTAAAGTTAAGATCCAATGATGAAATGGAGACTAAATATTTAGTATGAGTAATTCGTAGACTAGCACTTACATCTTGCACCGGAAATTAAGGAATGCAACCGTCTGATTACGTTGAAATATGAATGTGTCAAAAATCGTAATTAAATGAACATTGCATTGTTTATAGGACTGGTGTCCCACACTCGTCCCTATTAATATTTTTTTGTGAGTAATCTATGAGTCGTCGTATTCTAATAAGTGCAAGGACCATTTCTTAAATTTTGAAATCAGCGCCATCTATGTCACTTTCATAAAACTGAACAGACTCAAGTTCTTTCAACTAAGACTTAACTTGATTCAAGTTGCGCTGTTGAATCAAGTTTGGGACCTGTAAGCTATACCGCTAGGTGGCTCTTTTACCAGACGCCATCTGTCGGTGGAACTGGGTAACTAGAAATCTATCTTTTTATATCAATCACAAGGGTGCGTTGTTTGTTTCTGATATGTCTTAAAAAATGTTTTTGTATAAGTTTTTTTTAGTTAAACTAAGGCAATTTAGTTTTTTTGTTCAAAATAAAAAAAAAACAACTTTTAATCAAACATTTTTATTCACGAAAAAAAAACAGTTAATCCCTAAAAATAATATCTTGACATCAATAAATAAAATAATTTAAATCTAAATAGAACATCTAAATCAACGACATTCTATAAAAACTGGGTAGCAATTCTGCATCTTTTCGTCAAACACAGCCTTCGCTAAAGGCTCGTGTGTATTTCTCATTTTTATGACCGTATTATTATTAAGTATAATTTCATTGAAAGGGTCTATAACTAGATTGTTATAGGGGTGAACTACGAAATTTTCTATCTCTTTGATTTGTTTCGCATGGCCGCTGAAGAAACCTAATTCTGAGCAAATGGTTTCTAGTTGAGACTTAGTATGATTTTGGGCAGCGAAGCATTTGGAATGCCAGACGCCATGGGAACGAACTATCACTTGTCCTGTACCGTATCTGTAAAAGAATAAAAAGTTTATTTGGTAAGTAGTTAACATTTTTTTAACAGGCGACCGTCATACTCTGCTCTTGTAATCTCTGAAGAAAAAGATAGAGGTTTACTTACACCCACCATCATTTAAACAGTTATGTTTTAGGTACCATGTATTGAGAGGCAAGTATATTGCCATTAATCGGGCACAACTCTATAATTGATGGCTACTAATGAAAAACCAAGTAACTTTGCCTGACCCGACAATCGAAGCCATGTTCAGCAGTCACACATAAGGCACCTTTACCAACGAGGCAATTCAAAATACCCCACTACTTAATTCAACAGTATTCCTGTCATTGGAGAAAATTATAGAAAACTTAGTTTTGCCCGTGGCTTTGCTCGCGTTAAATTTGAGGTAACACAGTCCCGGGGTTTCCTGATTTACAGGTACCTGCTTCCTGTGGTTTTTGCCCTTGCATCTTATTTATTGTAATACCAATGCTAAGTTTTCCCTTTTCTTCCCTCTTTCTCCCACATACCTCAAATTTAAAAAAAAAATAGTCTTTGAGTTAGTTGGAGGGTCCCAACTAACTCTGTGCCAAAATTCATCAAAATCGGTTCATTTAGGCGTGAAGACGTAACAAACAAACAAACAAACTCACTTTCACTTTTATAATATAGTAAGGTTGACGACGCCATAGAAGTAAGGTTTTGGGACAATGAAATTTAAAATGCAATATTCCAGTGTCGACATGAACAAATCAGATACGATTATAAAAATCATAGATTATAAAGATCAACATTTGATAATTGAACTTACGGCGTTCCATGTGGAGCATTGAGTGCTATGCAAGTCTGTTCGTCCTCGCCATTAGGACAGTCCCGAACTCCGTCACACACCGTATCTGGAGCTACGCAGTGATCGACACCTAATTTTGAGCCACACCTGTATGGAAAATATGAAAGTTGAATACAAAATTGTGTTTTGTTTTACTTCAAAGGGACGTTTCAATTGTCTTCGTATTTAATTTGAATTCGTTCTAAGCCTGAACTTTGTTTTCTAAGGGAGAATACATAATATTCACATTCTTGTGAATATCCTTTGATAAAAAAACCCTTAAAGAACTTAGCTATTTGTAAGCAGACTTAGTACTGAACTGCACGCAAAATACGCGCTTTGGGCGATGATTTGTGGTCACCAGCCGGATATTAAATTCTGGACAAATCAAGTTCTGAACTGTCACGATTGGGTAGGCTTCAAAACACTCGCTTAGTTATCAGGCAAATTATGGACTGACTAGACATTGTTTGGTACTTCAGTTTAATAATTGTCAAAATCCAATGTTCGGAAACGAGTCTTGTTTCATTATTTTCATTTCAATTTAAATCATTGCCTGCCGGTGTTGCGGGTTGTTCGAAAGAGATGCCGCAGCCACGGAACATAAAGGGCAAAAGACTTGTACTGACTAAAGCCTACAAGTTCCTTACATGTGTGGGTAGTAGTCAGTACAAGTCTGATACTTCTCCGTTCCACCAAGAGCGAGGGAAGTTATTTGATGAAAACCCATCCGCAAAAAAAAAGTTAAATTATTAACAATTTTACTCACTTATAGTTCCTCTTTGCAAAACACTTGCAGAACACAGGGTCCTCATCACTCCTATCGTGACAGTGCAATATACCATCGCACAATCTAGATGGCATGACAGTTGCCAAATAGTCCTTGCAAACAGTCTGGCCTGGCTCATCAGTACCGTCTCCACAATCATCGTTGCCATCCCTGAACAGTTCCTTTGATATGCATTTACCATTTCGACATTTCATTTGTCCCACTGAGCATTCTGTAATGTGAAAGTGGAAAGTGTTAAAAAGAAAATACGTTTATTTCCTGAACATGACGCATAAATATAAGTATATATTAAATAAGTAAGTGTCAAATCCACACAAAACGACCGTCAGTCAGCGTAATGCTATGTCACTCTGTGAGATTGTTGTACTGCGCTGGTGTTTAGCTGGCAACGAGTGGCGCTGATGTCATAACATCAACGGTGCAGCAAAAGTCATTCAAATACTTACGAGCATAAAAAGGGGGTAAGACGATGAAAATCTTAATCCAATACATGTTACTACGTACACACGACCGCACGTCACCCTTTTCTAAACTATTATAACCTGATCTCTCTTCTACGGATTGCACCTAGTAGTAGAGAGATCAGGTTAAAATGGTTTTGTATAGGTTGATGTGCCGTCGTGTGTACCAAGCGGCTATTCATGCGTCAAAATCAAATATTGGAGATCCAAATTTTTCCTATGAAAATATTTCCAATTTCCACTTTACAAGTCTTTTAAATTACAAAAATATTTCGTAGCAGTAGCCAAAGGGCTAATATTTCGTAGCAGTAGCCAAAGGGCTACTGCTACGAAATATTTTGACAGGATATCAAACAGCTTTATGGATTTATGTCAACTTTTTATATTGTATCTGAAGTTGTTTTTTGGGCATCAACTGTGAAATTCAGTCAGATGATAAATGATTCTTTTCACAATACAGCAAGGAAATAATAATTCATTTATCGTGTTACATTTCAACCATTTTATACAACTGTCAATGACAGTGAATTGAATATACGGACAATTTAAGTCCGTAGTCAATTTTCTACACCATTTATTTATTTACTCACCGACGTTCAATAATGGTTTCAAATGGCAGTATGAATATGATGCAAAACATTAAGTTTTAAACTAGAAACATTCGTTCATTTATTAAATATAAGCTAACAGTTTACACCAAATTGCTAATATCTATGCTAATTATAAAAAAAAAAAACGTTAACTACAAACTTTGTAGACTAAAAACGTTATATTAAAAATTAAGTAAGTACTATAAAATTATTGATTCATATTTAAATAAATATATACATATTCTGCTATTGTGATTGGAGAATCCTTACTAATATTATAAAAGCGAAAGTGAGTTTGTTTGTTTGTTTGTTACCTCTTCACGCTTTAATGGCTAAACAGATTTTGATGAATTTTGGTATATAAGTGGGATATAAGGGCGAACGAGGGAAGAAAAGGGAAAACTTAGCGTTGCTATTACAAATCAATAAGGCGCAAGAGCAAAAACTGCAGGTACTGTGTTATACCGAATTTAACGGGAGCGAAGCCGCGGGCAAAAGCTAGTCAAAAAATAAATCTGCTTCAGAAATATATTTTATAAAGTCATTAATAAGCTGAATTGTTCCAGCAGTGGTGGTGTTGTCGGACATTGTTTAAGCCAAACGCTAATTTGGTTCAACGACACCCTTAAACAAAATGATGTGTCGATTAAAAGTATGAGACCATACAATGATTAAATAAAACACGCAATGAAAAATGGTTGCTGCTTATTGGTGCGAACTGACCCTTTTACACCTGTGAAATATAATATTCTCAATTGAGATCCGATACTACCCATTTTTATCGTCAAAAAATGAAATGTCATTCAGCAACTGAGATTGATGTATGGACTGAATATAATAACGTGGCATATCACATCATAAATTGCATAGAAACATATTTTTACATTCAGATAAACGGTTATTTAATATAGGTACCTAGTTACGTTATTCTAGATAAAGATTTTTAGACGACTGTTTCATTTTTTCAAAGCCTTATTGCATGTGGCAATCACAAAGTTAACGAAGATCCCCTAACCACGTTTTCTTGTTTCTACAATAGTAACCAAGAATTAGCAATATTGCAAAATAGTTAGGTTTAAATTTTGGTGTATAATAAAGTATAAATTCTATTCTAATCTGTAGTTTTCGTAAAGTTGACTCGGAGAAAAAACAAAGGAATATTTGGCATAACTGTGTGTCGATAGAGCATAAAATAGCAATCATACGCATGTTGCGTGTTAAAAGTGATGAGAGATCATGACACGGTAACATCTATCTAATAATTGGATTTTGTTTTGTGTTGATGTGTTTTCATCCAATCTTATGTATTGTCCAAAGTATCGTATCGTCCTTCATATCCGTTTAACGTAATTGATATTATTAATTCCCTTGTTTCGCTATGAATCATTTTGAAAACATTAAGTAGTATAGTTCGAATCAATATTTCAAAGACGTGCTATGATGTCGTACCAGGTACATCAGAGGAATTATAATATACCTTGTACCTAACTAATAGAAATAGAACACAAAATATGAAACTCTTAAAAACAGACAGCAAAGCATTTTTTCGCTTACCGCATCCTGTATGGTATGGATCCTTGTCACACATTGTTTGCTTCTTCTCACAGGCTTCTTCTGCTTCGTCTTTGCCATCTTCACAATCCCTAACACCATTACAGACTTGGAGCAATGGAACGCACCGTCCCCGTCTACAACGTACTCCCGCGCAGTCATCGCCGTAGTCCTTGTCTATTAGTGAAGGCAATGTCTTTTTTTTACCTGCAAAAACAATAATTTTGGCGTGTACAAGTTTAACAAAAATAAAAAAAAAATCTAGCCCGTTTTATTTTGGGGTGGGAAATCATCAAACAACTTCGCCCGCTGGGCGGAGCGGGGCGGGGGGGAGTGTCAGACTTTTACTGACTAAAACCCACCCATAATCTTCTTCTTGCCCTTTACGTTCCGGGGCCGCGGTATCTCTCTCGAACAACCCGCAACCCCGGCAGGCGGAGGCTCTGGCAAGCCCCTCTGCTTTGCTGACATCTCTTTGAGGCGCGCGTGAAACGCAAACGCGCCGTCGACACGGCCTGACGTCAATAGACGGACGGACGGTGAGCTACCCATTGTTCACCGTCCACAGGCCATAAATTTTGCCCCTTCACTAAGATGATTTTCTGATGAGTGGATGAGTTTACAAACATTTAATCTCACAAACACAAACAGCCAGTCCCGAAACAACTACCTGTAGGTCATACAAATGTTTGTCCCGTTCGGGGATCAAACCCGCGACACGCAGCGCAGCAGCGCGTACACGATTTTCTCCGAAGGCTTGGGCAGATATGACCTCCATAATGAAGTTGACTCATATTTCACCTATAATGTTCAGTCTATTGCCATTAATCAGGCAAAAACTCAGTATCTAGGCTTTAATTGAGAAATTTATAACTAAAATGCCCAATAATTTTTGCCCAACCTGGGCATTAAATCCAGGACCTCACTCTCAGCAGTATTGCTTGTGACCATCAGACCAAAGAGGCCTAAATTAGTAACGTTTAGTTAATTTCATGATATAGTTATAATTTTTGTCTTACCGTGATGGTGCTTGATTTCATTTTTGAGATTTTCTATGTCTGTGGCATTTATGTGGTCTCCAAGTCCACATTCTCCTCTGCCATCAACGAATGTGGCTGCGGGGTACCAGCCTTGTTCGGTATGACAACTCACCACGCCAGCCCAGTGACGATGAGAAGTCACGTTGAGCTGTCAAGAGAGTAATCTTTCGAATAGGAAGTAAAAATAATGGTCCTACATGGTTATTTATTTAGCGAATATTTTTATTTCTTATATTTTTTTTTAAACTTTGCCCCACACTTGGAATTTCTCCTGCATCGTGGGTGCGTTTACAAACATTTAAACTCACATACACAAACAGCCAGACCTTGAACAACTATCTGTAGGCCATACAAATATTTATTCCGTGCGGGAATCGAACCCGCGACACTCAGCGCAGCAGTCGTTCGCTCAACCACTGCGCCAACCGTATAGTCTTTGTTCATCATCTGCCTTTCCCCAACTATATTGAAGTTGGCTTCTAGTCCCATCGGATTCAACTGGGTACCAGTATTTTACATGGAGCGACTGCCTATCTGACCTCCACAGTCAATAACTGGGTAATACTCCTTGGTAAGACTGGTTGTCAGACTTTCCACTAACCACCTGTAACTAGTGTCAAAGGTCTATAAATGACAACTGAGACCAACGGCTTAACGTGCTTTCCGAGGCACGAAGGAAACTCGGTATGTTATGTGTGGTAACCCATCCACGACACATCTATGATGCTCTCAATACTAGTACTCAACCTCATCTCTCCTTTTTTGGGACGAAGGCGACTGTAATCCTTCAAGAGGGTGGTGTAGGTTGCTAAACGTCAAAATATGTGTGTTCAATTTTTGTTTCTAGACGAAAAATCGAAAACACACGCATACTCGCACACACACACACCCGGGCCAAGTAATTTAAATTTTTGGTATTAATAATTTATTATATTCAGTCATTATACTTACTGGACAAATATTATCACTGGACTTTCGTTTGAAGCAACGATTACTAGGGTGACAGTTTTCACTGGTTTCATCCAAGAATACGCTTATCGTATTATTTTTTACATCCTGACCAACGGCTACACAGCTTGATTTCTGTTCTAAGGAATAGCTGAAATAATAAGTACTGCATAGATATTAATTATAAAAAAGTGATTAAAAGTAAAAATAAAAGAATATAGTGCGTGAAAACTTACGAAGACGAAACCACCATTGGCTTGACAACATTTGAGTAATGTGCTGGTTCCCGTAAATGCAATAACGCCGCTTTGCTGCGATATACGTCCTTCTTGGAATCAACTTGATAAACTTGTTCGTGCAAACTGTTCATACCTCCTAAAGTTCTGTGCGATCCTAGTACAACTGTTATGTAGTGATGAGATAGTCTGAAACAATATTTTAACAATAAATAATCATCAAAGCTAGCAAGTAACATTGTAGTTTTATATTGTTTTATACTTACGTAGAATCCCAGAGACACGAATCACTAACTAACACCCAAGATAAGTTGACTAAAACACCAGTACATCTATAATCCCCTTCAACAAATACCTTAGCAATCCAAGGCCAGGTGTGATTACTGACGGATTCTGTTTGTCGCAAGAACATGTTATCATCAGAATCTTCAAAGTTAGTAAAGAGTGAATCGTCACAGAAAACATACAATGATTTGCAAGTTTTTGTAATGTTGGGTACACACTGTTCTTTTATTACTTGGGGCTCTTTTATAATAGTGTGTCGGGCCGTATCGTTTTCCTCACTTTCTTGCCTGTAGGCGAAGTGTATAGGAACTCGTCCTGTATCTCGTCGAGTTCTTTTGTTGTCTGAACTGCGTGCCGCGATTTCGTCTCCTTTGAGGTTTATGTATTTCACGTTGTAGTTATTTGCGGCGCTGTAAAGTAACATCTTATAATATATATCGAATAAAATAGTGTTGAAAATATTGGTATTAAGTTTGTATAGATTT
The DNA here is from genome assembly GCA_905475445.1 of Ochropleura plecta. Classification (NCBI taxonomy): domain Eukaryota; kingdom Metazoa; phylum Arthropoda; class Insecta; order Lepidoptera; family Noctuidae; genus Ochropleura; species Ochropleura plecta. Next base: position 8,169,064 of record FR997731.1, on the reverse strand, counting down.
TTAATAAGGTTATTTTTATGTTAACTAAGGTATAGTAATGAAAAAAACCAAATATGCTTTGCTTTTCCAAAATGAACATATATTATTGTGATTGATATTTGGCCTTAGAGTCGTAAATGTACTTAACCACAGTATTTTTTTCGTAGAATAATCACGTTACTTACCTAAATCCTAAATAGCGGCAAATATGCGTAGCTGCTTCTTCTTGCTGTTCAGGCGATAGTTGATCGTCGCATACTACGTTCCAATTGTTGAAGTGTCTCTTCGTCAGGTATCCTTGTAAGTTCACTATTGGTCTGCCATCCAAGTCGATTTCCATTTCTTTACCGTTTGTTAATGCAACTAAAATAAAATGATTACTTGTAGCTCTTAATGTATCGAATTATCTATCACTAGAATGCGTAAAATATCTCTTTAGTTTATTTTTTATTTTATCAATGTGAGTTTATAGTGTTAGTCTTTTGTTTTTTTTTTTCTAACTATTATTGTACACCGTAAGAGTACGTTATAGAGACGTACGTATTGTACGTTGCACTTTTATACATTTTGAACACCTTCATTTGTGACCAAGGGGGGAAATCATCAAATAACTTCTCTTATAGTTCCTTCTTTTGCCTTTTGTGTTTCGCGGTATCTATTTCGAACAACCCGCAACCCCAGCAGGCAACTCTGTTTTACTGACATCTATTTGATGAGCGCGCGGAACACGCACGCACCGTCGACGCGGCCTGTCGTCAATAGACGGACGGACGGTGAGCTACCCATTGCTCATCGTTTACAGCACCGCATCCACGGTGGCCGGGAGTCGTTTCGCGGCGCCCGACGCCCGGAGCGTCTTTCGCGAATGATACCGCATTTAGTTTTTCAGCGTCGCCAGGTATTGACGTCTAGCAACCTAACTCATTACTTAACTAATACAATGACAATTCAACCTTTAGTGGTTGCTAAAGTCAAACGAATTTTGTGAATGGTACACAAAAGAAACACACCCTTGAGACTATTTAGTAAAACGTATTGTTAAACAAACTTATTAACAAAAAACTATACTCACAGCAATTAAGTTCATCTTCACCTTGTGGACATTCTGCTTTTCCATCGCATACATGTTTTTCAGGTAAGCAAACTCGACTCTTTTTGCACAAGAAATGTTCTTCTGGACAACTAACTAAAATAAGAGATTAATAGATAAATATTTTAGATGCACTTAACATAACAAAACATCACGGCAATTGGCCTGTAATCTCTAAAGGTACACCTGTATCTAACACCAACATTTCACCAGTTTTTCTTTTAAGTCTCACGTAATGGGGATGAGACTATTACTATCAAGCGGCCACAAATCTAGACTCCGTGGTAGCTACTGAGAAATTCCTGATCAAAAATCCCAATTTCAATCTGCCCAGCAGTCATGATAGTGACCACTACACGAACGAGGTAGTTAGTCAGATCAATAAGTTGCAATGCTCTTCCTTTATTATATTTCATCTTTTTATAAAACTTTGCCTTTTTTTGGGGCGGGAAATTTTAATCATCAAATAACTACCTCCACTCTTGGCTGAGCGGAGGGGGAGTGGCAGACTTGTACTGACTAAAACCCACCCGTGTTCCTTCCATTGCCTTTTATGTTCCGGGGCCGCGGTATCTCTTTCGAACAACCCGCAACCCCGGCAGGGTAAAACTTTGCCTTTTGTAGGATTTTCTCCTGCATCTTAGGTGCGTTTACTAACATTTAAACTTATCTATACAAACAGACAGACCCGAAACCATATGTCATACAAATATTTGTTCCGTGCGGGGATCAAAACCGTGACAACCCGACGACCATTGCGCTAACCGTGCCGTCGCGGTCACAATTATATTAATGGTTTTGTATACAAAATACTTACAGCAATCAGATTCGTCCTGTCCATCTGCACAGTCTATTACTCCGTCACATATAAGTTTCTCATCGAATGTAAATAAGAAGTCAGTGCAGGTACAGTCCAGCTCATCAGTACCATCTTCACAATCCGCTTTTCGGTCACAGCGGTTTTGGTAAGGTATTGTTTGTTCAATGCTGTAAAAAGATTTAATTTTAGTTTTCATAGAATCAAGTTCGTTTTTATAAAATATTAAATATAAGCTGTGCCCAGTGGTTTCACCCGCTGCTCACCTCCCAAGTGGCTTAACGTGATGTTTTGTAGCCTATTTTACTTTCTTATATTTTAGCCTTTTTTATGAAAACTTGGTTAAAATCAGTCCTGTACTTTTGACATCATTCGATACCAACAAAGGAACAAAAAGTCTTTTCTCTTTTTAATATTAGTATAATAAATGTATCTATACCTACAATCAACTTTTAATTCATTGATTTATCACTTTAACTTACCGTCGACATTCAAACTCATTGGGGTTACGATGTTTTCTTCTTATTTTAGCTGGTTCAAGCTCAGAGGAAAGGATGTCTTCTATTTGATTCAGCGTTTCTGACTTATCTTTGAAGTCTGGCAGTTTTTCTGTTGATGAATCATTATGATCGTGACTAAGAGTTACTTTGTCATCATCTTCTATAATTTTGGTTTCTATTTCCTCTTGGTCAAGTACTGCTGAAGAGTTTGGAAGTAGTTTTATTAAAAGTCCCGATTTATTTTCAGCTGTGTCGTCAAAATTGTTTTCTAGTTGATTTTCCATTCCACTTAAAGGAGTCGTCGGCTCATTCTTTTCCATGGATTCTAGAACTTCATCATCTTTATTTGTGAAGGCAGACGTTGAGGTTTCTAATTTACTATTTAATGTATTTTCAGTTTTGTTGATGTCTTCAAAATAATCATTGTTCCAATCTGCTTCAGTGGGCTGTTTTGGAGTTGTTGTTTCTTTAATTCGTTCTAGTACTGATGATCCTGATTCAAGAGATTCTGCGGAAAAATCCATTGTGATCATTTCTGTATCACCACGATTTGGAGAAGTAGTCTCTGTTATAGTAGAACTTTTTGTATCATCTGTCACTGATTTTTCATCAGTAGTATAAAAACTCTCGGGGCTTTCATCCGCCATTTCAAGAGTTGATGCATGTTCGAAATCAATTTTTTTGCCATCATTTGATTTCTTTGGCTGTGAATGGCTACCAGATTTATCTCCATATTCACTGGGTTGTTTTTCGATATCACGATTTCTATCGCTCGGTATTTCCTCATTTTCAGAGTTAAGTTTTTCAGTGTCAATTGATTCTTTAGACTGCATATTATCAATGGGTTTATCCTCATTCTCAGAGTTTCGTTTTTCAGCATCAACTAATTCTTTGGACTGTGTGTGTTCAAAAAGGGTTTCCTCATTGTCAAAATTTTCAGCTTCAGTCGATTCTTTAAACTGTGTGTGATCAATTGGATTTTCCTCATTTTCTGAGTCTAATTTTTCAACATCAGTTGATTCTTTAGACTGTGTGGGATCAATAGAGTTTTTGGCATTTAATACATCAAGTTGTTTCGTATTAGATGATTCTTCTAACTGTAGGTCAAGATTTTCAGTTATTCGGTCATTCGTACCGTCAATATCGCTTGAATCAGTAATTTCTTCATTTTTAGAACAAGGTGTCGAGTAATCTTCATCCGAAGACATGCTAGATGGTGTTGTATCTTCTTGATTTTTGTTACTGCTAGACGTTAAGTTTGGTTCTGTATGTACTTCCTTCGATTCAAGTAGTTCCTGTGATAAACTTTTTGGATCTACAAATATACTATCAGCAAGCGTAGAAACTGTTCTAGTAAATTCACATTTTGTTTCATCTTCCCCATTTAGACAGTCCACAATCTTATCACATCTTCTTTTCGTTGGCAGACATTTTGAAATTCCTGATTCACATTTGAATCCAGGACACTCTTGTAACGGTTGAAATTTAGGCAAAGTCTTAGATGCTGAAATGGAACAAAATTTTAAGAAGAAAAAATAAACGGCGTTGTAGAAAAAAATAGTTTTACATAAAGTAATAAAAATTCAACTCACAAATGTGATATTTAATCCATTTTACAAACAGGCTGACTCGCGTATAAACACCAGGCTCATCTTTACGAGCGCATCCATCTCCATGACTTACGATGCCTGCCATATACCATTGTTGAGAATTCAAAGGGTTCCTGCATAAAAGCGGTCCTCCACTATCACCCTGAAATAATCCAAGGCGTCGTCTGTAGGTTTTGATTCTCATATGTGTGTAATTCAAGAGAGAAGAAGGTTTATAATTTTAATCATGCCTATTTCAAGATAAAAATATAACAGCTGTTTAGGCCGATCTTTAGGTTGGACAGTGTAAAATGATTGTTTAATCTACATAAAATAACTTAATTAGTTAGTATGAAATTGTTTATGTACCTGGCATGCATCCCTGCCACCTTCGACTAAACCTGCACAGATCTCGTTGCCAGCCCGATCTTCCCTGTGTTTACAGTCTGCCCAAATAGGCACTTCTACTTCTCGCATGTGGTCAGCTAAAACATGAAAGAAAGATTTGCAATGAAAAAAAATATCGAAAAAAACCATTTTATTACGTTTAATAAATTTACGAAAATTATTGTTTTAATCAACTGACAACTTCACTGTATAAGAATGATTTAATTTCGTAACGTTTTTTTTTTTTTATAAATATAAAGTACCAAACGTTAATAAGTATGCGGAAATATTTGTCATTGAAAAAAATTAATATTTATTTAAAGAGGCCTGGAAATGCAGCACTATCATCCCACCAGCAAAACAATGCACAAACAGGAAAAGTAATAAATTTGCGTGTCATGCATCCGAACTTTTTATTTTCAAGAGTGTATTTTATTGGAGTCACTTTTCAATAAAATTAAATGAAGCTATTACTTACGATCAGGTCCGTGTTCTGTAGTAGCTCCCCAACCAACGGACGTACATATTGTGCCAGGTGGAGGTCCCCAAAGCCAATCAGGGCCGGCCGTATCGGGCCCCGGTAAACATATTGGTCGAACCCAACGACTGAATTGAATGGCGGGTTCGACTTTCAATAGAGAAAGATCGTTTTTCATGTCAGTCTGACTGTAATGTGGATTGACTATGACATGTGTTACTTTGTGACTTTGCTCTTGTGGTGAAAAGGAAAAGCGACGTAACATACCCACTTGGACTTCGTAATAATGGTACCAAAATCTGTGGATAAGTTGATAATTGTAAAAATATAAATAATATGTACATGTATTATTTAAGTTTACTAGTAAATGTAATTCTTACTTATGGACGCAATGAGCAGCAGACACAACCCAACTATGAGTAATAACCACTCCACCGCAATGGAACATCCCATTCCTGTACACAGCAACCATCCAAGGCCATGCAGCCGGTTGACTAGGTTTCCCCCCAACCACCCTGCTCTCGGTCCTTTTATTCCTGATTGTATCAAAATAATCCCTCTTCGATCTATCAGATTTAATTTCGTAATTTGTCTTAGTACTGGTATCGTCTACGTCCCTTTTCAAGCGGTTTCCGTAAAACATCAAAGGATATGGATGGTTTTTCAGAAGAAATCTTTTGTTACGCCCAAACAGACGACTTTCGATCGCGGCGTTCTATAAATAAATAAAAAGGTTTTATAGTAATGATCGATCCTTTTGTGAGATATCTGATTCACTAGCAGGTACAGAAATGAATAGACATCGATTTACTTGTAATCATATATTTTCTTTATTTGTTACCAAAATATCTCTTTTAGCGTTTGTATTTTCCTACAGCAAAATGAATTTAGACATACGATAGTACGAAATGAATTCTATCTTCATTGACGTATTTTCGTTTCCGAAAATAGCTCATGTAGCGAAAACTACTTTATTTCATCAGGATTCAATTGTATTTCATTACATTACCTCTCTAAGTAGCTGGGTAGTGGACTGCACTCTCGTTCCACATAACAAGTCGGGGCATGTGACATATACTGCCGAAGAGTTCATACAAGTGTCACTGGTCTGTATCAAACCACCAGGACCTGTGTTCAGATAATCGATCTTCATCATCGGATCTATTGGAAGTATCTGGATGAACGGAGGTCTAGAAAAAAACAATCAAAACGTAAAGATTATAAATAAAACAATTACAAGTAAATGCTGCTTTATAACAACCGACTTTGAATAAACCATTTTCTTTCTTTTAACAAGAAACGTGTGTGAGTTTAATAAAAACAAATTATTAGTAATGTATTGCATTGTATGCACGTCTAATGCAACCTCCAAACACGTCTTTGTGGAAAGATTTTTATAATTTTTTGGCCCATTGCTGTACAATAGATTAAATAGAAAACTAAGTATCTATAAGTTGGACTATTGTAGCTGTAAAAAAACAACAGTTGAATTGTTTCAAACCTTGACTTATGCACAGACAGAACAGACAACAAGTTGATCTTGTTGTCTGCAAATAAGCCGCACTTTACTTTTATGTAAGTTTTCAATTTGGCACTAATTTATATTACTGTTAATTTATTCATTTTAAATAACTATTGATGCTCTTTATAGCCTGAATACAGGTCCAACCTAGTTCAGGCAAATAAGCAACTGTGCTCTATTGATTGTTAAGATGTTTTATTTTTTTGTATATGCGCCCTGTTTTTATAAATAAACGATTTTTTATTTTTTATTTAATGAATACCTGATTATAAGGCCAGTTTCCCTCCGACATGCATCATGAGCCCACATATATGGATTCTTGCACACCGCATACCAGTCTCCTTTAAAGTTCCTATGCAGAAATCCTTCGGTATTTGAAATGGCAAATAACTGAAAATAAACATGACAAAATTGATTAAGAAATTGAACTTTTGTCCAATGTCCACAATATTCATGTTAATAAATGTTTTTAGAAATAATAATGTAACTTTCAGCCCAGTTTTATTGTTTTTTTTCCTTATTTTAAAGAAAAAATGACGAGGTTTTTATAGTTACATTCTTTTAATAAGTAGGCTTTTAATTTCTATATGTGCTAAAAGTTTATGGTTGGATATAAGTTTAATTAATATTGTTTATGTTGTTATGACCAGATATAAGTTTAATTTAATATAATTTCACTGTGAAACTTCCTAACGTACGTGATATTGGATAATATATACTTACTGCAATATTATTTTATTAGTTTTAAGACATGTACTAGTTATAAGCCTAGCGTAAAACTATTTGTACATTATGCATTAAATTAATCCTACTAATTTTATAAAAAAGCGAAAGTTTGTGAGGAGGGATGTATGGATGTGTGTTACTCTCTCACGTCTAAACGTCTGAACGGATCTTGGTGACATTTGGCACAGAGATAGATTATAGTCTGGAATAACACATAGGATACTTTTTTTCGAACATGACACGGGCGACGCCGCGGGCGCCAGCTAGTAAAAAGATTTTCATTTTACTGACGTGGAGTAAGGTTTATTTTTAGTCGTTACCGATTGATTGAAACAGAAGAGAGTCCGATGCAATTTCATGTACAGAAAGAAAAGTGATATTGGTGTGTCCATCACCCGTCACCTACAGTTTACGTGCATGAGTTTTCGATGTAGAAATAAGTTGGTTTTGACGCTGTAAATGTGTTTTGAAATTGAATACTCCTGTGAAGTATTAGTTTATTTGCGAAATCATTTGCCTTACTTAGTGATAAAATATTTTAGACCGAAAATTCTGCTTTGTGGCCAATCTCTATGAAAACTAGGCATTGACACGGAACTATTAATGCAGTGTCTAAGCCAGTGTAAATATAAGGTCAATTGCGAACCATACCTTTTTATCAGTATAACAACTGTATTTTTAGTTGTGGTAAAATGATATCTCACACATTTTTTGTAGAATATTCATTTTTTTCAATTGTTACCAAAAGATATTAGCAGATCATCCACATATAAATAGAAGAAAAAATATATATTATAGACGGCAACTCATAAACTACCTAAGCCATATAAATAAAATAGATACGGGACTACCTTGAATGTATACCCTTTCCAACATAAAAGATTTATGAAAATCGTTCCAGTGTTTGCGGAATAATCGGTGAACATACATAAAAAAACGGTCCAACATAGAACCTTCACCTTTTTTGATGTCGGTTATAAATAGAGAAGCAACTTACTGGTTTCTTAAGAAGACTTGGTGCCAGCATGTTGCATTCAACTTCATCCTTGTGGTTAGGACAGTCGACGACATTGTTGCATCTCTGTTCTTTGGTGAAACAAGAGCTATGGGAGTTCATATCCAAATCCTGACAGCTGAACATAGTTTCACTGCAACCTGAAATCATTATTAAAAGGAAGGCTTAAAGTATCTGCAACGAAAGAAATAACGCAAGCCGAATACCGTGATTGGTTTGCATTCACATGACTTGATAAAAAAATTAGAGAGGAGTCTTCTAGTACAGACATTATTTGTCTAAAAGAAGGTTCGGGACACAACTAAAATTTTTGTAATCGAATTATTTGACACAATGAATTTATTTGTATTTTACTTGAATTTAATTTAGATGTCAGTGTCAATCCGGAAACTGGTCGACGGTGCAATAAAAACGGTCCAAGAATAATTATTATGCTCGATACTCGGCGCAATCATGAATTTAGTAATAAAAATCGAATAATACTGAGCAAGCTATGACTGACTTTCTTCCTCTCTCTTAATCATTGAAGTAGCTAGAAGAAAAAGAAGCTACACTGTTTACTTATGTTACTCGCTACTAACCTAATACCAAGCCAAATTAGCGGCTGCGACTTGCGATCACTCTACCCTGAAACATCAGGGTAGAGTGACCGGTCTCAGTAAAATCTTGATATGATAAACCGGAAAATCGGTTCTACTTTGATCTTGAATCGTTTATATTATCTATCGCATTTTTTATTTTACAATTTTAGTTACATTTTTGGATTACCTGAAGTAAATGATTTTTTATTTAATTATTTTATAATTTTTATTAATAGTTCCTCTTAGTTCTATCTATTATTTTTAAAATTTATATTATTCTATATATTTATTTATTACGAATAGACATATTATAATTATTTTATATATTATAGTTCAAATACAATATTTTTACCGTAACATCCCAATTCATCTTCTCCAAAAGGACAGTCGAAATATCCGTCACAGAGTCGAGACTTATCGACCCTTTCTTTGCAAGTACACCTTGCTTCATCACTGACGTCTATACAGTCCACGTTGCCATCACACCATTGCTTCTCGTCGACACAAGCATCTCCACTGCGGCAAGGCAATGTGCCAGATGGACAGGCTGTTTCCCGCGTAATGTTTGTAGCGCGTGCTTCGTTTGCTGGTTCTGATCTGCTGCAGGTTAGGAGATAATGAGATAATTTTTTTATTTAAACTTCATGTACAATAGTGGTACATAGACGGACTTAATACCATAAGGCATTCTCTATCAGTCAACTTTTGGTAAAATACGACAACATTGTGATAGGGTGCAAAAATTATATAAAATATATATATCTAGAACATAATTGTTTTATTTTAGATTACGGATTTTGGTGGAATGGATATCCAAATATGGATTCGAATTAAAGTTTTAAAGTAATTAAACGCCCTTTTTATTATAGTTTCCGTATACACACTAAATCTCTCTTGTAGTAATTACAGCCTGCAATTAATAAACATACTCTAAAAACGAATACAACATTGATACCGAAAACATTTTGATTCGCACAGTCCACACTCAACACTTACTTTGACGTCAAAAAGCTCATAAATATATCAACGTCTTGGGGATGAATCTTATGTCTTTGCAAGTCTACATCACGTTCTTGAAGGTACGGGGCGTTCATGGCGGGCGAGAAATACCTGCAACATTGCGAATAAGTAAGTTAATATATCTAGATGAAAACGAAGGCAAAAATGAGAATTCTAGCTTATCCGCGACTTCACTCGCTCTCCCTCTCTCTAATCTTACTCCACTATTCGATTATTGTACCATCATCACACCTTATTATTGGGATAAAAATGTCCTATGAGTTAATCCAGGTTATAAACTGTTTGAGTATCAAATATTATCCAAATCCGTTAAGTATCTATTTCTTGAAAGAGTAAGAAACAACGTATAGAAATATAAGTAAGATATCTGACAAATATAGTTTCCGTACCTGCTCTGGGACACCAATGGATGCTGCTCATAATGTGGAGATAAGTATTCGGGAGACGGATCATACACTTCTGTAAAATAGAAAAGGGTAAGAACTTTGCTAAACTAAAAGTAGACAAGAATATATTTTTCTCTTATATCAACCTTTTGCACGGGGATATTTCTGTTTCAACATGCGTGCCAGTAGACAGGTTTCTGAAAGATGCTGAGGAGAAACCGAGTGAGAATGTGGTACTTCTGCATTGGTATATGGGCCAGCATCTCTTGCTTCCATGTGTATGACAGGAACCGATTCTAAAATGCTATCGAGGTTCATGTTAGGTAATGCTTCGCGTTTAGTTAAATCTGCTGGAGTAACATCGCTTTGCTTTACTTTGTCATCATGAACATGTTCATCATTAACTTTCAATTTTATTTTAGAAGGATTTTCTTTTTCTTTAGATTCATTATCGTTTTCAACTATCGCTTTCAGTTTGTTCACAAAATCTTTGCATATTTCTTGTTTCTCTTCATTATTGCATAGAACGTCGTGATTTAATATTATTTCTCTGGCTTTTTGTAGTTGTTCATCTTTTAAATTGACACTATCATCAAATTCTGTTGGAGATACCGCTTGGGTGTTCGTGTGCCTTTTTTTTCTTTTGACTCTGGGTTCTGATTTTAACTTTCGATCAGCAGTTTCGTTCTTTAATTGCAGAAATATTTCCATATTATGAACTGTCACGTTTGGAATTTCATTGTTCCCTGTGAGAATAATTATTTCAGTTTTCCCCACGTTATCTAAAACAAATAAAATTATTGCAATCATTTTCATACCGCATTGCTGACGAAGACAAGGACGTTAATGTTGTCATTTCTATTTTAAAGTTTTTCTTACCATAATTATCTGATAATCTTGATAGTAGAACATAAATTCCCACCCCAAAAGTTGTTAGAAATAACATTATAACTAGTTTATGTAATGAGGGGAGTAAACATTTGTACAACCCACTGTTATCACGTCCTGAAAAATTAGAATACATTATTAACAAAATTTTGAGTGCAGAAACGACCAAAAGCAGAAAGAAAATAAGTTGCCACAAGTGCACACAGAATAAACAAAAAACAAAACTTAAATCTAAACACAAAAAGGAGATAATTATTGTAGGTCTTAAGCCTGCGCCAAATAGGCCTTGTTCAGCAACTAGTGACCGATTTCTAACTGAACCTGTAAAGATGTGATGTGACGTGAAAGAGAAGTGTGTGTTATCATAAAACATCCATGTTCCTTCTTTTGCCCTGTGTTTTCCGGAGCCACGGTATCTATTTCAAACAACTCGCAACTCCGGCAGGCAGTGACACTGATGGGCCCCTCTAGTTTGCTGACATCTGTTTGAGGCGCGCGTGGAACACGAACGCGACGTCGCCGCGTCGACTCGGTTTATCGTCACTATATGGGCTGACGGTTAGCTACGCTTGGGTTAGACTTACTAGTATTTTCTGATGACTCTGCCAACTCCATTGGTGGAAGTCCTAACAGGTCCCCTCGTTCATTCATTTTCTTTTCACTGGTCATCTGAAAAAGAAGCGATATTATTAATAGATATTCACGTACATATTTATGGATAATTAGCTCAGCGTCACTCAAGTAGGTCTCTCATAAGATCGGTCATAGGTCAACTATAAGTAAAATCTTTATAAGTACTATACTGAAAGCCTATTTCTGTCGTATAATGTTCAAGTCAAAATTAACATTATTAGGCCTCCTACTGCGATGTCGTGTGTTTGCTGGGTTGCCTTGTGAATGGGTTACAACCCATAGCATACCAAATTTTCTTCGCGGCACTTTAAGCCGTTAATCCCGGCTGTCAATCGTAGATGACAGTGGTTACCAGACGTCAGTGGTCCGAAAGTCTGACAACCAGTCAGACCACGGAAGATCGTATTACCCAGTTGGAGGTCTAGTAGGCAGCACTAGGATTTTCTCCTGTAACGTGGGTGCGTTTACAAACATTTAAACTACACAAACAGCCAGACCCGAAACAACTATTTACAGGTCATACAGATGTTTGTTCCGTGCGGGAATCGTACCGCGACACGCAGCACAGCAGTCGATCGCTCAGCCGCTGCGCCAACAGTGCCGTCAAACAGTTGGCAGTACTAACTGGATTGTGTTGTAAAGATTGGCAGTTGCTTTGTGTAACATTTTGGTATTCAGCTGCATCCGGTAAGACTGGAAGCTGACCTCAACATGATTGGGAAAAAGCTAAACATATGACTTGATGGCTAAAATATGTTTCTTTTAAATCTGTTAGTTTGTATGTATTGCAAAGTTTGTATGGAAGAACCTTTGGAACGCGATTCCTTGCCGGATTGAAATTTTGCATAGGGGCGCTACGGCATTAAGGAGGAACATTTATGATTAATACCATCTTAAGATAAAAAAATCTCCATTCTTTCACTAAAATATAGTTTTCTAACATAATAAAAGATAAACAAAGTGCTCGACTCCACGGTAAGTAATCGACATAACTATATTAAATGTCCATCGTATCTTGTTGCTCTCATAAAAGATAATAAAATGGATATCATGTCGTGTGGGACGCGCCTAATATCGATAATGGGATATACAGTTAAAGGTCCTTGCCTCTAGTAACAATAATATAATAAATACATCACGCCTGTTTTCCTTGAAAAGTTTAAGCAGAGGCATGTCATATAGTAGGGAGCGAGTATTGCCATCAATTGGGTACTAATCCAGATTTTGTATGTGGGATGTTTGAGACTTAAATATAAAATACATACCTACATAATGAAATGTGGGTGTACTATTAGATTTATATTACATAGATACACTACACCACTGCGAAACCAATTCCATTCCAATCAAAATTTTATGCTAATGCTATTCTTTTTTCAAATTATTCTATTTTTAAATTTATTCGAGCATCTGAATGCTATTATTAACAGCCTGCTAACTGTATGTTATAAAACCTAACAGTACTTATTCATCGACATCTATACTGGCTGATATATTTTCTGAACTTTGTTTTGCAATTGCTAATCTATGCTAATACAATTCACGGTAGAAAAGCAGTTTTTAAATTTCGTGTGTATACATTTTATTCTATTTTGAAATGTTCCCAAGTAACGCGATTTCTCCGTCGTATTATTAAAAGGCAAGCAAAGCCGATGTTGGCTATTCTGCCATGTAAATCATGGAATGGCAAGTGCGGCTTTTCTATTATTTAACTAAAAACTTGTACACATTATTGTTCTCCAGACAAAACATGTCCGTTACAATAATTTTGTCATAAGGTAGACGCTTTTCCATATAAGTTTAAAAGCCCAAAAATTAAGTTCATCTATTTGCATACACTTTACAAGCACAGCATCGACAGGAAGTTCAAAATAATAAAGTAGAGCCTTGCAGGAGGAACACAATTATGCAGTTGAAACTCCGCCGGTACATGGAATTCAATTTCCGTGTACGAGGCCAGTGTAACTTTATCAACCATATTGAAATTGAATAAGAGGTATTTTCGCGCATTTAAAGACCGAAAACTATTTTATTTTAAAGACCAATCAAAAAGAGGAGTGAAATAAGTTTGTTACGCATGTGCTTGTGAATTTTTTTAAAGGATTTATGTGGTTGTTACACCTGTCAGGTTCACTGTTACTGTCATTTTATTATATCACCGCTAGTGGTGCAGGAACAATCTGCCACTCTTGCATGCTTCGGGGAAGATTTATAAAAACAATGGCTTCTTTTATGGGTTTTGTACCTCAAAAAGAAAAAACGGAATCCTTTTTGGTTCACTTTGTCGTCCGTCTGTCTGTCAAAACCTTTTATCTCGGAATCGCGTGGAAGCATTGAGTAAAAATTAAAACCATATAGTCTCTTCTGTCTATAGTCCCTTTGTGCTGTGAAAATCATCATTCTAAGTCAATACAGTCAAAAGATATGGCCGTTTATGTCGCAAGTTTGTACGGAACCTTCGGTACCTACATAAAAACTTTCGATATTGTGTCGCAACCCTAAAAACCTTAACTTCTAGGTTTTAGGGTTCCTTTTCAATTTGAACCACAAATATAACATCCATGTTTAGATTGGATGACAATGGATGGTCAGCTTTTAGAAATTAGGTCAAGTTTTCAGGATGCGATCTTGGCTGCAGGATAAGCCATGTCGGTCAAGACAACAAAAAAATGAATAGTCTCCAGAACCAAAGGTGTGTGAAAAATTCCAGATCAATCTATTGGTGAGAGCTAGTTTGAAATTAAGATGCAAGATTTAACTAACATGCTAACTAACAAGGTAAGCAAAATAAAAGCAAAAAGAAAATGGCAATAAAAACAAACATTTTGTAAATCATTATTTTTTTTTGTTTTTTTTTGTGTATATGAGGACCATATAGGTAATTACTTTCATTTGTTTTTAACGATTATCTGGCAGTTAGAATAAGCGACCTACAGAAATGGCCTTTTTTGGTATTCAGCTCCTTGAGTTATACGATAACTGACAAATGCTTGCACTGACTGGACAGGTTTACTCAAATCTGTGTGGTGCTTTCTTAAAAAGATTAATTCAGATACTAATCTACATAGTCCTCATGTCAGTTGACCAAGATTTTTGTCTGGACCTTAAAAGAGACCATGACCTCTGAGTTTGACGGCTGTTTCTTCTCGAAACAAAACACCGACCTCAACTAGTTTGAAAAAAAAACGACGTGTAAAAACCATCCTACACCATCATACTAGACTAGCAAAATAAACATCATTTATCATCCAACAGCTACCCATGTTTCCAACAATTTGTTTCTTAGGAAGTGTCAATAACATGAAACGTAATTAAAATAGCTGTATTAATACATACAACAACAAGTACATAAATAGCACTTTGTTTTTGTCTCGCTTCCTGGGGCTTTAGTCTGCTATTACAATAGTGTCAGAATGGTCGATCACTGATCGCATAATGGTTGATTTTGACATTTACTACATACTAAACTTGTCAAAATCAACCATTATGCGATCAGTGATCGACCATTCTGACACCATTGTAATAGCAGACTAAGGCCCCTGGTATAAGATCGGTACACAGATGTTATCACTGAGTTCGCAAACTGACTGCGCAGAAAGCACCTAGATAATTACTGCTTTTGTTAATTAGTAATTTCTATTATTAGTTAATCGGCAGTATTGCTTTTTTCTTTTTAAAAAAAAACGTTGCTTCACACTAGGAATTTCTCCTGTATCGTGGGTGCGTTTACAATCATTTAAACTCACATACACAACAGCCAGACCCGAAACAAATATCTGCAGGTCATACAAATATGTTATGACGGGCCTGTTGGTCTAGTGGTTAGTGGCCCTGACTGCTGAGCCGGATGTCGTGGGTTCGATTCCCACCCAGGACAAACTTTGTGTGATGAGCATGATTGTTTGTTCTGTGTCTGGGTGTGATTTATCTATAATATGTATGTATTTATAAATTATATAAGTATGTATATCAGTTGTCTGGTTACCATAACACAAGCTCTGCTTAGTTTGGGATCAGATAGCCGTGTGTGAGTTGTCCTAAGATATTTATTTATTTATTATATTTGTTCCGTGCGGGAATCGAACCCGCGACACGCAGCGCAGCAGTCAATCGCTCAGCCACTGCGCCAACTGTGCCGTTTCTGGTCGCAGCAGATATTACTTTCGCAACGTCAGTGAAACTGAGTGGGCGAAAATTCACAAGCGTAGGATTAAAACACCCAAAGAAGAAAATTAAGGTGCAATATACGTAGGATTAATAGTATGACGCACTTATAGAATACTAGTTTTCGCCCGCGGCTTCGCCCGCGTTTAATTTAGGGATAAGAGAGTTCCCCTTTCCTGATTTGCAGGTACCTGCTACCTGTAGTTTTTGCCCTAGCGCCTTATTTATTGCAATAGCAATGCTAAGATTTCCCTTTTTCCCTCATTTTTCGCTCTTTTAAAAAAAGAATACCTTATGTCCGTCTCCAGGGTCCCAACTATCTCTATACCAAAATTCATCAAAATCGGTTTAGCCAGTTAGACGTGAAGAGGTAGCAAACAAACAAACAAACTCACTTTCGCTTTTATAATATTAGTAAGGATTCGTTATGTTAAAACATATTATCTATGATTATTTTCCAAACACTAAATCTATAGCAATTTGCAAATTAGTATCGTATTCGGTCCAAATTGATAGTCCTAACACATCTTTAATACGATGACGCAGATTTCGATTGTATTTTTTTGTATGGATGCCATACACAAAAAAACACCTATGATTTTGTCGTCTGCTTAACCGGGCAATTCTGTGGGTACCTTGAGAGTAAGGTCTCCCGCCTGGGCAAAATTAAAAAAATAAAGCGACTACACGCTAAGGGCACCCCACAGGGGGTAGGTACACTTAACATCTATGTGTAAAGTCCAGAGGAACTCTTGGCTTAATAATACAGCCGTTCAGGTCGATCTTTAAGTTAAGCCGCCCTTGCCTAAGTTGGTCCGCTTCTGAGTGACCACCCATTACATATCAAGTTAGTTTCCGTTGGTCCCGGTTGTCTTTGACAATCACTACAGATAGTCAGTGTACCGAAAGTCTGACAACCAGTCTTACCTAGGGGTATCGTATTACCCAGTACTGACTGGGTTGTGAAGGTCAAGGCAGTCGCTACATGTAGTCTATTGGTATCCAGCTGCATGTATGTAGTTGGACTCAAAGCCAACCCCGAAATAGTTGGGAAAAGGCTAGGCAGACTAATGACGATGAGAACCATAATTATTTAAAGTGTAGTTAAAATCAGAAATATTCCAAGTACTCACGTTTTCCTATACTTAAGGTATATTCACTCACAGTTCACGACAACACATTTCTTTGTAAAATAACAATGTTACTTCACACCACCGAGCGAGCGCATCCGGCACTGACTCACTTTGTCAGTTCGTACCTGACAAACTGCTGATCTGCAGATTTCGGGTAGAATCATGTTTGTTGAGGAGACAGTTTTCTTTCGACGTAAACTTGTGGGTTTCAAATGTGGGTAGTTGTTTTATTCCTTTTTATGATTATATGTCATGCACAAATCAAAACATTATTCCAGAAGGGTTCTCCAAAATTCTGATATGAAAATTAAATAATGTCCAACCGATCTATCACAGCTATAAGAAAAATAATTAATATAATAATGGAGTAGAACTAAATCCATTTTTTTTTCTTTAGCTTCCCTCGTAGTGTGCTTTAAATACAAATTCCTGTGGTGCCAAAACTATACAAACTTTAGAGGTATGAAGAACAGAGTGTAAAGTTCTCCATACTCTAAGGAAAAGGGAGGATCCTCCGACCAGACGGGTGTCGTGTCTGGCGGGCCACTGCCCGATAGTTACTTGTCGGGCGCTCGTATATATGCTAACTGCATGCACAACTTTACTTGCGCGATGTAGGATTTTGCCGTTTAGTACTTCAGTGGCTGGATAGATGGCGCTGTAGTAATTATCACCACTTGCATCTTTGTGTCGCTACATCACTCCCCCCGCAGCCCAAGGTCGAGTCGTGGCTGACTGCCGGCGTCGACCGGGAGAGGATCTGCGTCGACTCTCAACCGTCGGGAGTGCAGTGTGCTGGCGCCATGGTCACCGATCGGGAGCTGGAGGGAGTGATCACGTCGGGGTCACCAGTTTAGAGGTATGAAGAACAGAGTGTAAAGTTCTCCATACTCTAAGGAAAAGGGAGGATCCTCCGACCAGACGGGTGTCGTGTCTGGCGGGCCACTGCCCGATAGTTACTTGTCGGGCGCTCGTATATATGCTAACTGCATGCACAACTTTACTTGCGCGATGTAGGATTTTGCCGTTTAGTACTTCAGTGGCTGGATAGATGGCGCTGTAGTAATTATCACCACTTGCATCTTTGTGTCGCTACACAAACTATTAATCACTGGTTAGACTAATTCTGAAAAAAAAAATAATAAAAACAATAAAAAGTTGGTGAAATTAATTAAAGACCCACTTTCTGGAAAAGGTATTTTCATTTTCTTCCACTCACTGGTTACAGTCTCGCACCATTTTTGTCAATTTCATAGTATACTAGCTGTGCCCAGCGGTTTCACCCGCTGCTCAGCTTCTCAGTGTCGTAATCTAATATCTTCTAATATATAAAATTCTCGTGTCACAATTTTCGTTCCCATACTCCTCCGAAATGGCTGGACCGATTTAAACGAAATTTTGTGTACATATCGGGTAGGTCTGAGAATCGGCCAACATCTATTTTTCATACCCCTAAGTGAGCAGCGGGTAAAACCGCTGGGCACAGCTAGTATGTATATAAAATTCTCGTGTCACAATGTTCGTTCCCATATTCCTCCGAAATGGCTCGACCGATTCTTATGATTTTTTTTTATGCATGTTCAGTAAGTCTGCCAATCGGCTACTATATATACTTTACACCCCTAAGTGAAGTGACCAGCGAGTGAAATCGCTGGGCACAGGATAGTGTTATACATATTCATTTCGTAAAAGATTGCCTATTCAAATTTTCAAGTCAATCCGGCCAAGGAATGTCCCATACAAACTATGTCACCTTGTTTCACCCCGTAAGTGAATTTTACAAAATCACGTCTTAGTGTGCACTTACGACTTATCACATATCACACGCAAAATTTTAGACTGATTATTTTTCCGACCCAAATATCGACCAATAGAATTGCACCATTCGACGTCACGTGGTACAACCTACATGGTATTATACTGAAAATTTTTTGAAAATTTTCTCTGGTCGTTGTTATGCATAAAAAACAAAACATCAATGCAATCAATGCAATTCTATTGGCCGACATAAATTTTCTCTGGTCGTTGTTATGCATAAAAAATTGGTTGTTTGTAAAGTAGGTTTACGATCGAGATGTTTACGTGATAACGTCTTATTGGTGATATAAGTTATCACCATTCACCCGTAGTGACATCTAAAATGAAATTAAGTACTAATTTAAAGTTTTTTTTTCGAGCCAAGTAACAGATGGCGCTACCATCTTTATGAAATGTCGCTTGTGAGGTTTTGGTGTGACACAAGTTTCTGAACATGTCACCCGACTAAAACGATTTTAAAGACGTTATCACGTCAAAACAAAACATCAATGCAATTCTATTGGCCGACATTTGGGACGGAAAAATAATCCCCCGAATACCACACGAGCTTCAAAATTATCTAGCATTTCCCGATAGGTTCCCTGCAAACAAATAAAATCGTCAAGTTTTTCAGGAAAAATCACTCGCGCTTCGCGCTCGTGATTTTTTAGCCTGAAAAGAAAAGCTTGACTCCTTCATTTGTTTGCAACGAACCTATCGGAAAATACCCGATAATTTTGAAGCTCTTGTGGTATTATATGTGATAAAACTTGCAGTTTCTGAAATTTTGGGACGAGTGAGTGATTTTACGCTTTCCAAAATATAGATTTATCTATATTAAACAGCCAATAAATATAGCTTCTTATATAGCTTCCAGCGAGGAAGTCTGAGTGAGCCGTAAACCAGAATGAAAATCGAATGGGTTGGTGTTAGCAGTCACGATTTGCTAGACATTTATTAAGGATATTTAAAAGGGCTATCTAAATTAAGCCGATTCAAAATTTGGCTATGAGCTCAAAGACTTTTGTAACGTCTCCTTCATTTAAGCCAACCACCGGAAATGAAGGCTGTCTGAACATTTGTGGAACAGCACTATATTAATACACTAGGGCGTATTCATTTATAAATCTCGTGAGAATATTTTCCTTATTTTGACCAACTACGGTCACAGCATACAAAAAAAAAAACATTTTACGCTTCAATTAAATTACAAGTTACGTTCTATATCTGTATTATATTATTCGTAGCGACGCAGTGTCATCAAAAGAATGCATGCACCGCAAAATGATGACCCGATTATTTCGTAATAATGATTTGTACTTATGTACATTTCTAAAACATTTGCTTAAACTGCGCACTTGCAAAAACACAATAAAATAATAAAATCTGCCTAGATCGGCCTTGTAGATTTCGCTGAATACCATAGCATACCATTTGCTGAGTTTTTGCTTTTTTAAATTGTATTAGTTACCTGAGCGGGGATTATTTTTAAACTTCGAATTACTTCAAATACATTTAGATGCCATTGGAGAGAACAGTTTAGTTGAATTTTGAAAAAATCCAAAAGGTTTCCGTATGTGGGCGAATTATCCTACTTCATACTTAATATAATTAATATCTATTATAAATGCGAATGTTTGTGAGTTCTTTCACAATTTTACAATTTGGCACAGAGGTAGATTATGGTCCGGAATAACACATAGGATTTTTTGTTTTGATATCACTCGGGCGAAGCCGCGGGGTCCAGCTATCTTACTAATATTATGTTACTCTTTCACTTCAAAACGGCTGAACGGATCTTGACGACATTTGGCACAGAGGTAGATTATGGTCTGAAATAACACATAAGATACTTTTTTTTCGATATGACGCTGGCGAAGCCGCGGGCGCCAGCTAGTTCAAATATAATAACATTGCCAACAACGGGACACAAATCTAATTGCCGTGGTTGCTACAGAGAAACTTCCAATGAAAATATATTTCTAAAAACTTCTTCATGAAACGTAATGTTAGAAGTTTGAGTTCATGTTGGATGCCTTATAAGTGCTGATTTGAAAGGAAAGACAACTTCCATGATACACAGCTGTACATAACGACAATATTTCTTACGAGAACACATCTGGCATCCTCCCTCACATTACTGTTATCACACAAAGTTAGCTCTTCAGTCACACTTCACGATATTCCCTACTTTCCTTTTAAAAAACAATTTTATTCAAGTTGTTTGGAAAAAACGTTGTACCTAAGTAATTACTTATTCAATCTCAACCTTCAATAAGAACATTGCTGCATTAAATTTGAATATCAAATTTTGATACCCCTAGAGATTTACATGAAATAATGGATCACAAAGGAATGAAGACCAATCATTTGCTACTGACAAAGTATTGGATTATAGCCAATTAGCAGTACGAATAGAAATAAAACAGTTGATATTGATATTCACAAGTACCTTACCTACAATGCAAAGAATTTATTTTGTAGTTAACCAGTAAGAACAAAAAATAAATTGTTTTTTTGGGTTCCGTAGATCTAAAGGAAAAAATGGAACCCTTATTGGATCACTTTGTTGTCCGTCCGTCTCTGTGTCTGTCAAAACCCTTTATCTCGTGAACGCGTGGAGGTATCGAGTTGAAACTAAAACCATATACTCAACTCTGAAGTCCTTTTGTACTGTAAAAACCTTTAAGTCTAGGTAGTCTGTTTATGTGGCAAGTTTGTACGGAACACTCGGTGCGCGAGTCTGACTTGCTCTTGGCCGGTTTTTTATGTGGAAATACCTACTTTTGTTGGTCACATACAAAAATCTGAGTTTCGAAAATAGGATATCAGACAAGTTATGTAGTAGCTACAACAGGTAGTAGTTACTAGAACTAACAAGTACTTATTTTAAGGTTATAGTTAGGTTCTTTTCATATTGAATCCTCTTCATGCTCTACAAACCACATTATTCCACCAAACGTCGTCGTTAGTTGTCACAAAATATGAATATTAGCGACAGTCGTTACTCCTTGCGGGTAGTCTGATACGCAATCTGACAGTTCAACAAACTTGAAAAGGATCTGTGACTTACTTTTGGAAAAGGTCGTTTCCTTATATTGTTGGGAGCACGGGCATCGTAAAGCTGACCATACATTTGGGCACAGTAATTAAGGTACAATTACTGAATAGAATGACATGGGGAAAGTTGTTTCGTTATATGGTCTGAACCATGGTTTTTTGGTGTACGCTGTCTGAAAAAAAAATATTGTGTCAAATAAATAAATCAAATAAATTCGAAATCTTTCTTTTAGGCAAATTATGCCTGTAGTAGAAGACTCCGCTCCTCCCTATTTTGTATAGCGTGATAATTAACGCAATTATTAAAAAAATGTTGAAGTTAACTTTAAAATCATAGTCTAACAAAATTAAGAAGAGAACATACTTATAGATGTGTGTGTGTGTATGAGTGTGCGTGTGTGTGTGTGTGCGAATATATGGATGTGTATATGTGAATCATTCTGTGTTATAACGATGCATCTGTGACCTCATACGTAAGTGGTTTCTCTTAACTAGTGTTTCTTTACAATCATATTTATTTTTGGTGTATATATATATTTTTATTTTAATGCACTCAATCGTAATAATAAATCATCAGACCAGCTTTTTCCCAACTATGTTAGGGTCGGCTTGCAGTCTAATCAGATGCAGTTGAATATTACATGGAGCGACTACCCATCTGACCCACACAACCCAGTTAGTATTGGGTAATACGATACCACTTGTTAAGACGGGTTATGAGACTTTCAGTCCACTAACTAACTGTAACGATAGTCAAAAATTTGTAAATTAAAGTTGGAACCAACGGCTTAATGTACTTTGTGAGGTATGGAAGAAACTCGGTACGAAATGGAAGGTTTGCAGTTCAGGACCAATCAAGGCCAGCACTATCTAATGTAGAAGACCGGAAATGATGAAAACATATCCTTACTAATATTATAAAAGCAAAAGTGAGATTTTTTGTTACGTCTTCACGCCTAAATTGCAAAAACCCCGGAGACGGACATAGGCTAAAAAAATTAAAATATTAATATAGCAGCCTACAATCAAAAGCAGTGAGCCTACCTACCGAAGAGGCACGGAATAAACTTGGTATGATATGGGTGGTCCCATCCACAGACCCACCCAGGCACCTAATAGTAAAATAAGTGTTCATTCTACTATCGTTAGGAAAATTATAGTTTTCAGCTCTGCATCAAAAGCAAGCCTAAGTTCTGTTTATACACGTCTAAATTTGCAATCACTTAGCAAGTTTATAATAGACTTTTGTAACAAACTTGTGTTCCAATATTGTCTTATGCAAAGGCGCGGTCATAGAACAAATCAATTAGCAGACAATCCGAGGCACACGTCCGCTCCATTAGTTAATTGATCTTTATCTCTTTACATCCCCTGTGTATGCATAGGTAAGGCTCTGCTATAGAGAAAGCGGAGAGAACGAGGACGTTCAGCGATCAGGTTACCCATTCCACCATATAATAGCATACATAGCGCCCAGAGTAAAAGCAAAATTCTAAATAAATTAAAAATGAACCGTGGAAGCTAAAAGATGACAATCCCAACTGACAGCGCCCTTTCACTATACCACCACCATAACAGTGGTATAGGTAGATGATAAATCATACTACCTACAACACTTACATATTCACTCATCATGGTGCAAAACCGAATAGATAACACTTAAACTCGCTTAACCAGACACTCCACAGGGTCAATACCCTTTGGACTGTCTAGATTCCATATAATTATCAGTGTGACGTCATTCATACAAGCTCACACATTAGAACAGCTACGAAATCCGCTCCGCTGTCAGCCATCTTTTAAGTAGCGTATCCAATGGTGGTTTATAATGTTTTTAATACAGTTCGAATGTTCCAGCTGTATTCTTCTGTCTTCCTTTATTATTCTTGTGTTCGCATTTTACCTTAATTAATCTACATGCTTTCTAATTAACTTAAAATATGTCAATAAGAATATTAACATCACGCTTAGAATCCCTGAAGGGTTAGGCATAAATATACGTAATAAAGCCACATTTTGATAGTTATTTTTAAATCCCATGTAACAAGGGGCGCGCCTGTTACCATGCAATAGACTCAAATCCAGACTCCGTGACTGAACTGAGAAATGTCATATATAAATTTCCAATTCCAAATTTTCAAAAAAACACTTCAAGCGACACGGAAATCGATCCCAGGGCCTGTAGGTACCCGTGGTTGCGGGTTTTTTCGAAAGAAATACCGCGGCCAAGGAACACAACAGACTAAAAAAGGAACATGGATCGGTTTTAGCCAGTAAAAGTCTGACACTCCCTATCGCTTCGCCCAGAGCGGGGGAAGCTATATGATGATATCCCGTCTCAAAAAAAAACCGGCCAAGAGCGAGTCAGACTAGCATTCCAGGGTTCCGTACAAACTTGTGACATAACCAGCCATATCTTTTGATTGACTGACTGACGGAAGTCCGCTCTGTCAATAGATATGGCTAAAGATATGTAAAAATCATTTATATTTGAGCACAAAGGGACCACAGAATTGTTTACAATATGGTTTTAATGACAACTTGATAACTCCACGCGTTCCTAAGATAGGGGTCTGGGTCTTGACAGACAGACAGACGGACCACAAAGTAACCCAACAAGGGTTCCGTTTTTTTCCTTTTAAGGTACGGAACTCTAAAAAACCCAACGCATGCAGCCGCTCGATCATCGAGGCAGTTAATATCTTTATATTAAGTAGAACATTAACACAGACAAACGTGAGCAAATATCTATACGTAAGATAGTCTAGATTAATTTGTTTATTCTGCATTTGAGCTGGCAGTTTAGCTGTTGTGTATTAGGCTAAAATTGCTTTCGTTATTTGAGTATGATTAACAGCTCGCACTTTTAACAATTAAGTATCTCGCAATTTGACCTTTTTTCTCTTTCTTTTGATTTTTAACACGCTTTTAGAAACTTCTAAAAAAAGTTTCACTGTTTTCCACAGTTTTGAGATCCATGCAAATGCATTTGATCACTTGAAATTTCTTCCTCTATTTAGGTATAAGTGGTCGATATCTTTTTTAAATACGTTGCCCCACACTAGGAATTTCTCCTGTATCGTGGGTGTGTTAACAAACATTTAAACTCAAATACACAAACAGCCAGACCCGAAACAACTGTCTGTAGGCCATACAAATATTTGTTCCGTGCGGGGATCGAATCCGCGACACGCAGCCTGGCAGACGATTGCTCGGCCACTGCGCCAACCGTGTCGTCATCTAATACTCTGTACTTTGAAAAGAAGTTTCGTGGACGATGGGTCATGTTAAAAATCGTTAGTTTGCACTTTACATTCTGTTTCATGTAAAGTGAATACGACTTGTTAAGTCTTTAGCAATAAAAACATTTGGTCGCTATCAAAGGTTTGAATAGAAACAAACTCGTTTTTAAAAAGCAATTTAAAAAGTATTTTAATGTACTGAGAATATGTTTCAATTTTCATCACAAAGAGACTGACCCTGGTCAGTATTTTGTTAAATGAACATTCATTTGTAGATTTGTGATCTTTCGCTTTTTGGTTCTGTTTGACAAAGGTGTTGTTTTATTAATATTCAATTCAATCTCAGCCAAATTTAAAACAGTAAAGCCTTGGCTTAAAAGAATATTCACGTAGTTAAAGTGAAAGTGAGTTTGTTTGCTTACGTCGTCGATTTTGATGAATTTTGGTACAGAGATAGTTGGGACCCTGGAGAAGGACATAGGCTAGTGTTTAAAAAAAAGATTGAGATGTGAGGGAGTAAGAGGGAAGAAAACGGAAAACTTAGTATTGCTATTACAATAATACATGTAAGGGTAAAAACTACAGGTAGCAGGTATCTGTAAATCCGGAAAGGGGAACTGTGCTACCCCGAATTTAACGCGAGCGAAACCGCAGGCAAAAGCTAGTGTTAAATAATTTCAATTTACATTTTTCACTCGTTCCAATTCTTCCCTTTTTTCTTTTAATAAAGCGCTAAGAGCTTTATTATACAAACAGAAATGCTAAGCAAGATCTTCTGTCGTTGTCATAGATGTATGAAAAGCATTAATCAGCTGTGACCTCAGTTTTACAGCGTCATTATTATCATCATTATCTACCAATCTTTCAAAGCGCTTTGTAAATTCGTCAGTGTTTTAGTAAAGGCGTTTTTGAAACAAGTTAAAAATACATCAAAAAAGGATAATCTTTTAAAGATGCTCTTGTCAGGATTTTAGGTCAAGGGCTTGACTGTTGAAACCGGTATTCCTGGACACGGGGTGTATTTTTCGATGTAAAAACTGTGGACTTATGATCGCCTAGTAGCTATGAATTAGAGCTCATTCCAAACTCCACCTCTATTATCATATACGGTTATTCCGACTCAAAATCAAAAATAGAAAGCATTTATTTTAATTAGACCATTACCATTTTGAATGACAAGAAACAAAAGGATGATGCTACAGTCCCGGTCACAAGGGATTATAACTTGTGAAAGTACTGTAGTGGCCCATTCTAAAGCGTAGATCTCTATGGATAAGAATGGGCAAGAAATTGCAGGGACACTTTTAAATTTTAATATTATAACAAGATCGAAGTTACATCATTCATGTTGAGACATATTAAAGAAGTCCCCAACGTTTTCGATAGTCTTCGTAGTGGTGATTTTCTACAAACATATCCGTTGAGAAAGGTTTCTTTAGTGGTTAACATATTAAAAAAATATATATTCCATTTCAAAATATCACTTATCATGTAACCCTAACAATACTAGGACAACAAAAGTTTTCAGAGAAACTGAAATAGGCGAGAACAGTTGGTTCCTAGAACTATCACGAACAATACTATCCATTTTATTGGAAAACTAGTGTCATAAAGACAGCAATTTAAAGTAAAACAAAATAGTTTGCTCGAAGAAAACGTTTGATAAATATGTCGCATTGATATGTCCCACCGTCATGGTTTTGCTCGATCTGATGGGTGTCTATGGTCATTCATTAACATGATTTGGTCAGTGATCACGTAGAAAATTGATCGCTTTCCATTATCTATGGGCATATAAGGTAAGGGGGTCAATAATTTTCCGCCATTTATTGTTTGACCTTGACCGAAGACGTTAGCGTGACTGTGGAAAATATTTTAAATAAAAGTGCTTCATATTGCTGTAAGGTTCCTCTTCAATTCTTTGTGGGTAAGTTTTGATATAAATCCATTTTCTAAATACTAATACAGTCTGCTCACTGCCCATAGTCTAGTGGTTATTAGCGCGACTGCTGAGTATAAGGTTCTGGGATTGATTTCTAGGTTGGACAAAGTGTCATTGAGTTTTTCCGTCAGGAATTTGTCAGTTCAGCCACGAGACTGACAAAACAACAGTTGATCACAACTATTGTGATCAACTGGCAGTTGATCACAATAGGCTAGCCCCTATTACATGGAACTTATATATATCTGGTGGAATGTGGGTGCACTTGTTATGTACACCTAAGCCTAACCATTCGGAGATTACAGAGCGTGTTGATCATGTAATTAATTTTAAAATGACTCATCCTTTAACGTTACATGGAACTCATAATAACTCAATATACTTTATTCATAAAGTTATTTGAAAGGGTTAATTTGAAATACGAAATATATCTAATTTGAACTTTTACTTCTATTAAAAGACGTATAACTTTTGATGTGATAAATTGTATCTTTACGAGAATTTGAATGAGAAGGGAAGATTCATTCATCAACGCCTACTGAAAACGTCAGAAAGGAGACATTTTGCTTATGGCCTCATCTTTAATCGGAAAGGGATGAGTGCTTGCAAAAGATGAATCTTGAAACTTGATATAAAATATTCAGAGGTGAATCAGTATTATGAATATTTATATAAATAAACGAGCTAAGTGTCTTGTAGGAAAATTTTTTGGACGGAAAAATCTTTTTTGGGGATCGCGGGAAAGCTTTTAGCTTGTATACAACAACGTTTCTGTGTTTATAAAATACCTACACTAAGCAAACTTAATACTAATACTTCAAGAATATAGAAGAAGAACTAGAAGAGAAAGAAGATAACTAATAGAGAAAGAAGAATACTAGAAGAATACTAATAGTTCAAGAAGTACCGGCCAAGTGCTAGTCAGATTCGCGTTCGAAGGGTTTCTTATCTATAAAAACGCAAAAACAAACATGTTTATTGAATGAGAGCCTCCTTTAATACTCCTATTCATGTTATTTAGTTTTTTTGAATTTGTTGTTATAACGGCAACAGAAATACATCATCTGTAAAAATTTCAACCATCTAACAATCACGGTTTACAAGATACAGTCTGGTGACAGACGAACAGACAGCGGAGTCTTAAGTAATAGGGTCCCATTTTAGCCATTTAAAACAAAACCCCAAAGAGACCTAGATTTTTTTTTGTCACGGACCAGTCGGCATTAAAAACTTTTATGTTTGTTTGGCCATTTTCCTTTTTCCAAACTTATAATTGCTTACTTGAACTTTTTCATACATCAAGCAATGTGTATTTTTTTAAAGTTAAGATTTTACAGAGAGAGACACACGACGACACATCAACCTATACAAAAACAGTTTATATTGTTCTCTCAAGTACGGATTGTACACACGACTACACATTAACTTAAACAAAACCAGTTTATGTGGATCTCTCACCGTACGTCAAATCTACGCTGTACGATGTAGTTGAGAGATCGACATAAACCTATTTTATGTAGGTTGATGTGTCGTCGTCTGTACAGACGCCTACACATCAAGCTACTACAATCTGTCAGATTTCTTTGATAGATTTTCGACTTTATTTCTAAAGTATTAGGTTCAAGGTTCATTGGGAAAAATTGACAGTTTCGGGTAGCTTGATGTGCAGGCGTCTGTACATTGTATATTTATATAGTACAATGAGAGATCCGCATAAACTGGTTTTGTGTTAGTTGGTGTATCGTTGTGTGTACTAAGAAAAAATCTTGATAATTTCATAGTTCAATTACTTTTATATTAATTATTTTCAATTTTAAACAACTGCTTTATAGAAATGAACGGAAAAAGTTCTGACTTCACAATCTTAACGACTCCAAAAATAGGAAATCAATCATACAATACATTTTTCGTAGTCACTCACTAATACTGTGTAGGTTACTATAACAACTGTCCCAACAAAAAATCGTTTCCGTTGAATTATTTATAAGAATGGCACCAATTACAAGTAACACCTGAGTCCGACACCTTATTATGAGAAATTTTATATCACAAAATTCTACAGGAACATGTTAAAGGAGTCTGCCCACTATACCATACCATACCATGACCGATCTATGAACGTATCAGGAATAAAAAAAAATGGCACAGAATGTAATGCCCACTAAAACGTATCAACAGCATACCCGATACATTTCATAATGGGCTTAGAGCGGTCATCATACGCGGTTATAATGGGTTTTGAACCCGATGTATTATGTACTAGCTGGCGCCCGCGGCTTTACCCGCGTAATTTCGAAAAAAAAGTATCCTATGTGTTATTCCCGACTATAATCTACCTCTGTGCCAAATTTCATCAAGATCCGTTTAGCCGTTTTGACGTGAAAGAGTAACAAACATCCATACATCCATCCATCCTCACAAACATTCGCATTTATAATATTAGTAGAATAATAGGATTGAAAAGTAAGACAGCCCAATAAACCGTTCCGTCGCGTACTATGCACGGAGTGTCAACAGTCTATCAGCGAAATATTTAGCACGTACGTTCATAACACGGTCATGTTATAGTTCGATGTAGTGGGTTCCTTTAACCGTGTAATTTGTCTTTTATAACTTTCTTTTCAGAAAAGAAAAAACCCTTTACTCGTTCAAGAAATGGCATGAGTGTGAAAATGAACTACGTGACAATGCATTCATCTCTCCTCACACTTGTTTCTATATTAGCCGTGTCCGTCACAGGGTGTCATGGCGAACAAAAACAGGCTGATCCTGATTCTTATATGAGTCAGCTGATTGCAGATTTATGGCTGGAGGGGGCTGATGTTTTGAGGATTATTTGGCGTGATTGTTCTAAGAAAGTAAGTGGTTTTAAATTTGTTTTCTAACTGTATACGGCCTGCCAGGAATGACGGACTCATATCAGTCAGAGGTTCATAATGCCAATGTACTTATATCTTTTGGGCTCCCAATACACAGTAGTAATAGAAATTGTGAATTTGTAGTCAGTTTAAAGTTAACTATTAATAATTTGAGACAGGAGAAGGATAATAAATCAAATGAGTATTGAAACTACGTTCAATGTTAACTACCTTTTAACGTGCTAGTTTTTTTACAGATATGTGTTAGTTCGTGGTGTGAAAAATAGTGTTTTTGATTGTTGGTTGGCTACTAGTTCTGATTTATGGAACGCAGAGGAGCCTGCCAGGGCCACCACCTGTCGGGGTTGTGGGTTGTTCGAAAGAGATACCGTGGCCCCGAACTTAAAGGGCATAGAAGGAGCGTGGGTGGGTTTTAGTCAGAAAAAGTCTGACACTCTCCTCCGTTCCGCCCACAGCAGGGGAAGTTATTTGATGGTTTCCCATTCGCAAAAAAAAGTATCTAGATGATACGTGCATCGTAAGAACATGCAAATCTCTAACGTTATCTGACTATTTTTAAAAAAAAATGTATTCGACTAAATAAAAATGTCTAAAATAAAAATTACTTCTCTTCAAAAACCAAGTCAAAGAGCATTACCTCTCCTCTATACTGTAATATTCTGCATAATTAAATATTTTAGGAATATATTTCTATCTCAGAATTTATTTTTATGTATATGTATTCTTTGTATGTATGTTTATTTTATGATTGATAATTTAAAATTTTCCTGTTTTGTCTTTTCTACACACTGTCTACATATCTCATGCAACTTTCCTCTCGAAGGTCTGCTGGAAGAATTTCCTAATAAAATAAGCAGTACTTTTGTGCTCTTTTCTAATGTAATGTCCTGTCAAGTATATTGTGTGTGCATAAATAAATAAACAGTTTTCTTAAGATCTAGTTTTGTAATAAATAATAGTGCCTATCACAACACAATAAGGACTATTTTAAAGGTACCCAAATTCCTACGTTAGCATAGAAGGACGATTTGAAGGACACTTTTCCATAGAAACTCCCTCATTGTTATTTTATTCTCCAGTACATACTGAAGAAGATATTGCCCATTAAGGTTATTTGTAGACATTCAACAATGTCCCTAGTCTGTCCACCACGATACCTCGTATAAGCCTACAGTAGCCGCTCGAAATCACCTTAATCGCCTTTGCAAACAGATGCTCCGTTCATATACAAAAATATAGAGGAAATTATAGCGGTTAAGGCAAATTTTTCTTCATATTATACTGCAACACGAACCTCCTTCAAGTCCAACCTTGAAATTACGGGGTTGGGACCTTGGTTTTTATTTCTTTGAAAATTGTTTTAGAGATTTTTAAAAGGCAAATATGGCGGGACATGTGGCGATTAGGCTTAAAATTAGACATTTCAGTAGATTTTGTGAGTCTTACCTACAAAATTATCTCAGTAGTAGACTGGAGCCTGGATTTTGCACGGTTTGTGCTGAGATTAACATAAATGGGGGTTTAAAATGGCCGCTTTAGCAGAAAATGGTCACAGACGGCCAATTTAGACCTCCTGTACAAATTTGGGTGCTCTATTGGTAAAACTCTCCTCAACTCTTTAATGATAACAGGCGGGATGGTATTTCATGTCAGTGATATGAATATTCGTCTATTTAATTTTATCAGTAAAATCACTGAGCGAGCAGTTGTCTGAGTCAAATTGATCCTTTTGATTTGATTGATTGAAAGGGTCTTTTGATAAATTTGTAATAAAAGTTCCAGAGTTAATCTTTTGTTTCTTTATACTTCAATAATCAAAATACCCAAATAGTAGGTATTTCATTTTATAAAAGAATCTTTTGTAATTTAGAAAAATGTTACTACATTTGGCTAAATTAATTTCTTTCTTTTAAATCTTTTTTCTTTTACAAAATGTTTTTGTATAAGTCCTTACTTATACGAAACTGAGTTTGTTACTGTGCCTTACTGAAATACCCTGAGGCAGAATACACTCCGAGCTTACCTTTCTCATTTTAAAGCAATGATGTGCTAATTTCATTAATAAATATTTATTATACTCTGGTATTATGAAACTTTAGTCATAAGATTATGGTTTTACAAAAGAGCATGTATCTAAGTTATAATACTACACGTAAGCAGAAGTTTCAAGAACTCGCTTTTAATGAAAACTTTTGGTTTAAGTATTCTACTAACTTTCTTTCAGAGTTTTAAGAAACATGTTTGTACGTAAACATGTTCTATCAACGAAATATTCGTTCTAGTTTCAAATGAAGCCTTTTTGTATTCAACAAGAACTACTTTTGAAAAGAGAATCGTCTACATGCTTAGGAACACTCATTTGTTTTTTTTTACAGAATTACAGGGAAAGCCATGGTTCTTTTAAAAATCGAACTGTTATGTGCTCCAACTTTCCTTATTTTTATTTTAATGTTGTGGTAAAGAATAGTAGCATCCATAGTGAAACTCCAAACTGTTAATTTCGCAGCCAAAGTTGCTTGTGTTATTTTTCATTACCAGCTATTAAATAAATTCAAAAATAACTTTTAATCCGCAGTTAGTGGACGTGAAAGATGTCATAGATCATAAGGAGTACTTCCCGAAGTTTGTGAGGTGTATGAAGAGAAAAACCCTGAGAGCTCTCGACCGGTCATTGACCCCTGATATCGTGCCTGTGGCTGATGGGATCAACTTAGTGCGCTTTGAACTGGTTGACAGGTCCGGGAACGTCATGCCTGAAAATGAGACGAGGTAAGGCCTTATAATTTTTTTCCTCGTTTCGGCATCAAAAAAGCAGATGTGAATCATCATTTTGTACCATTAGTAAAAGCATAATGCAGCTAACTGTTTAAAATGACGACACAGTTGATGCAGTGGCTAAGCGTTTGACTGCTGCGCAAGTTCGATCCCCACACGGAATACATATTTGTATGGCCTACAGATAGTTGTTCCGGGTCTGGCTGTTTGTGTATGTGACTTTAAATGTTTGTAAACGCACCCACGATACAGGAAAAAAATCGAAAGTAAGGCAACGTTTTTAGGGTTCCGTAGTCAATTAGGAACCCTTATAGTTTCGCCATGTCTGTCTGTCCGTCCGTCCGTCCTCGCTTAATCTCTGTGACCGTTAGCACTAGAAAGCTAAAATTTGGTACCAATATGTATATCAATCACGCCGACAAAGTGGTAAAATAAAAATTGGAAAAAAATGTTTTATTAGGGTAGCCACCCTATATGTAAAGTGGGAAGTGTTTTTTTTTTAATTTCAACCCTAACGTGTGATATATTGTTGGAAAGGTATTTAAAAATGAATTACGTAAATCATTTTTTGATAATGTCTATAATTTCGGAAATAATCGCTCCAAAAGTAAAAAACAATGTGTCCCCCCCCCCCCCTCTAACTTTTGAACCATAAGTTTAGAAAATATGAAAAAAATCTGAAAAGTAGAACTTTATAAGGACTTTCTAGGAAAATCATTTTGAACTTGATTGACACAACAGTTTTTGTACAAAAAAGACAAAAAGTTGTACAAAATAATTTCCTCCTCCACCTTTAAACTCATAAGTGGGAACACTTATTGTGACGGACGGGAAACTACGGAACCCTACACTGAGCGTGGCCCGACACGCTCTTGGCCGGTTTTTATTAAATAAAACTACTGTGTTATTCGTCACGCTATCATTTACTCCTTTTTCCTTCATATCATTCCTCAAAAAATGTATCTATCTTTTCTTTGGTCTTTCTTGTTCTCTCCACCCATCAACATTTATATTTACCACTTTTAAGTCACATGTGCTGCATACAAATTTTTGTATGGCCTACAAATAGTTGTTTCGGGTCTGGCTGTTTGTGTATGTGCTTTTTAATGTTTGTAAACGCACCCACGATGCAGGAGAAATTTCTTGTATTGCTCAAAATTTTTAAAATAATAATTGGAAAGCGAAGTAGAAAAGATATTTGCTCGGTAGATAGTCTAATCCGCGGCTTACATCGGTAATTTACAAATGGCTTCAGACAGATGATCCTGACTTATCCTTACTAATATTATAAAAGCGAAAGTGAGTTCGTTTGTTTGTTACCTCTTCACGCTTTAATGGATTAACCGATTTTGATGAATTTTGGTATAGAGATAGTTGGGAACCAGGAGACGAACATAGGCTAAAGGCTAGTTTTTTTTAAAAGTGGGATATGAGTGAGAAAGAGGGAAGAATAAGGAAAACTTAGCGATACTATTACAAATCAATAAGGCGCTAGGGCAAAAACTGCAGGTAGCAGGTACTGTGTTATACCGAATTTAACGCTAGCGAAGCCGCGGGCAAAAGCTAGTTTAATATAAATTAATAAAATAGGTACTAGTAAACAATGATAATAATATTTCACTAACCAACCACGATTCAAATCTGACGCGGTAATTACGTGCCATCAAATAAATTTTATGACAGTAATTAAATTACGGCTGATTCATAGTAATTAATATTTATTTAGATTTGAGCTTAAAATATTTGGTTTGCATTAATATTGTTAAAACAAGTACAGTCACTAAAAGAGATAAGTAACCAGCCTCACCAGATATAGTTATTTTTTCTTAGAAACTGATGGACTTCTTTAATGCAAATGTGTTTTTGTTTTGTATCAAATAAATCGTTATTTAAAAATATTCATTAATTTTGAATTTTAATTTCAACTATATCTGACGATCCTGGTTATTTGTCTCTTTTACTGACAGTATCTGTAGGTTAAAGAATGAAATATAAGATAAACTTCCCTTAATGAATAAAAAAAATAGTTTTTTTCAGGGTATCTGAAGCATAGGTTTCACTATGAGTATCAGTACTGGATGTTGACCTTTATTAAGTTAGTTTGAGACAAAATAATATTACTGCCTGGGTGCCTATTACTTCCAGTTTCTTAATATACTGCCTTGTTGGTCTGGAGGTCGTTTAAGGGTCTGGAATCGATTCACATTGTCGAGCTATTTGGGAAACTGTACTATGCTAGAAAGACGGGATGGCGCAAGGGTGTACACGTTGCATTATTTCAGGGCAATATGAGCAAAAATGGTGTTAAATCCATTTGAATTAACAAAACTTCTAAGAGAATGATGAACATCCTATACCTCCAAATAATAGTGCTTATTTCATATGTATACATATTTTTGGGGTCCACACGTTTTTTTTCATTCATTTGCATTCGACGACACGGTTGGCGCAGTGGCTGAGCGATCGACTGCTACGCTGCGTGTCGCGGGTTTGTTCCCCGCACGGAACAAATATTTGTATGGCCTACAGATAGTTGTTTCCGGTCTGGCTGTTTGCGTATGTGATTTTAAATGTTTGTAAAGGCACCCACGATATAGGTGTAATTCCTAGTGTGGGGGAAAGTTTTTTTAAAAAAAAAAATATGTACGCTTCTTCTGCATATCCTACGGAAACTAAAAGTATTTTACAATGTTATATTAAAGTAATACTCGATCGTCAATCGCATAAAAGAAACACAGGAGTCAGGGTAATGACCCCGAAACAATTTGTCAGCGTCGTTCAAAGTGGGGTGTTGTATAAAATTGCGCAACGGACTCCTATTTCAGTTGTTGTGGCGAAATAAAGAGCTTGTACTCATGTAATGTTATAACAATAGACTGATAAAATATTATTGTTTATCTACTAAGCAAGTAATATTCAGTTTTAGTAAAAAAAATAGTCAATCTCGTCATCTTCCTGCCTTCGTCCCACTCTATTTGAAATCGACACAACATCTTTTCAACTTCGATTTTACCCTGTCAGACGTCGCAGCATCATTAACTCCTTTCTATTTCATATCAATCTTTACGCAATCTATCCATTTTTTCTTGGCATTCCTTTCCCTCTGCATCCACCCATCAACATTTATTTTAGTCGATCTAAGTAGTCGTAAACCCATTAAAAGTATCCTTGATAACCCAAATCAATCTTTTTTTTTTAATACGAAGATGTCTGTTCAGGTACTGCTTTCAAAAATCGTACGTTGTTCATATTCAATTATACGTTATGTGCCCTAAGTCTAGATATATGCAGATATACAGATTTCAGATATTATTTTATTAAAAAAATGTCGACTATTTCGAATGACACTTCACTTTTTCACCAATGCTGAAAACTTTCCTACAACGATGCTGCTAATGCTTTGATTATCTATTCATTTATATCTATTTATTTTTCTATTACCTCGGCTCAGGCTAAAAGGATCCCCGCTTCGGTGGATCACCGCTATGTCCTCGCAGAGGCGATCGGCGGCAGCGACCTTTCGCGTCCGGCTCTGGTTTAGTTCATGGTCCGGGGCGAGCGGGAATAGGAAGCGGTCACCTCCTTCTGCGAAGCAGTCATGCTAGCGAAGGAGGTGGTCGGACATATGTGAGAAAGAACCTCAAACCAACCCAGAGGCCGCAGTAGACGTTCCGGGCGTCGGTCGCCGGAAGACGACTCGCGGGTCTGTGGACGTTGATGGCAATTAAATAGGTAGCTCACTCTCAGTCCATCTATTGATCACAGGCCATGTCGACGGCGTTCGTGTCCCACTTGCACCTCAAAGATATGTCAGCAAAGCAGCGGGGCCTGCCAGGGCATTGTCTGGGTTTTAGTGGGATGGGTTTTAGTGACACGGATGGGTTTTAGTCAGCAAAACTCTGACACTCTCCTCGCTCTAGGCGGAGCGTGGGGAGGCTCAGAAGTTATTTAATGGCTTCCCAACCGAAAAAAAGCCATTGGGACTAATTACAAGGAAGACCACAAAACGTTTTTGGAGCCTCCCTACAAAACTGAATTGTTTGAAAATGTAATTCAATTTAATATTGTTTACATTTTAAGTGCTTTTATATGTTGTGGGTTGAAAATTGTCGGGCAAAGTGATTTCTACTAGCTTGTATGGTTCTGTAGCCAATTGACTAAAACAGAACCCTTATAGATTCGCCCTGACGGTTTGTCTGTCATATCCATTTTATTCAGAGACCAAATACCACCACCAAATACCGGTACCAAATTGTTGAAATTTGGAGAGTGCATTATAGCAATTGCACAAATACATATCTTCGTATATACTATAACTAACTAACTGTAACTGTAACTGTGCTGTCTATGAATTCGTTTTTAAAATGATACGGAGGTTTCTAAATACTGTTTTTTCTTTCTTTAAATGGTTGATAACATATTTGTTTCTAAACCCTGGAAAAAAAACAAATAATTAGGTTTGTAGTAACCTATGTAACCTCCAAAGAAAATTGGTTTGAACAAGTTTTCATATTCAGTTCGAGATATGAGACAATATCATCAAGCTGCAGCCGAAAATTTGTTTTTTCATTAAAATACTATGCCGAACAAATTCAGTTTTGCGGTTGAGTGTAAATTTCCATTAAATTTAAAAAAGCACTAAACATTTTGTTTTGTATTGTTTGGAACCTTGTAAATAAAAAATAAAATAAAATTCATTTATTTCAGGTAGTACACCCATAATTACAATTACCCATAATCACAATTATAATTATGATGTGGCCGTTTTTTATGTTTTTATAGTCGCATTAAAAAATTGAAAGTATGAGCACCTAGCTCAAAAATATTGTGCAGGTTAATCCTATCTTATAAGACCCATAGTCTAGTCTTTCAACATAAAACTTACAAAGAGGTTTTCTTCACAATGGGACTAAGATGCGCTGTATTATGCCTCCGGACTTAGTTGTTAGTGGTGGTTGGTATTTGTAATCTATAGAAGGTAACATAAATGATAGTTGTTGAATGCTGATGGATGTACCTTTGTAAGATATAACTATATAAGGTAGGTAAGGTATCTAGGGAGGAACATTTTCTAATAATATTATTTCTTTTTTCAAGATTTCCGTATACAACTCCCTCTCTGGAGATTCTATCTCTGTATTTTGTTATTTTTTTATCATTTCTACGTCACCAACGTCTCCGCATATTATTCCCCTCGATAAGTAAGTACTGTAGATACACGGAAAATAAGGATATACTTCATAATTCGTTTTCCCGGAAAATTCATACGATGGCTTTTACTCGAGCGTAGGTAGACGTGATATGGCCAAAATATGCCACTGCCTACTCACCCGGCTTGGCGTGCTTTCTATTAGATCAGAGTTATTCAACATATGGCCTTTGGTATATTAGGAATAATGACGTTATCAGAGTGAGTGACATGGTATATAGATATTATTTTCTGTAGATAGAATTTCTGTAAATAGATGTTGGCGAAAATGATTGTGTCTCTTTCATATTTTTTTTTCTTTATTTGTTAGAAGGCCTTCCTTACAAAAGTATGTAAGCGTCATCATATATTATCCTAATCTCAATAACTCTCACACCTATTTTAATTAACCTAATTGAGTATTACATTATTACCGATGCGACGGAGATAGTGATGCAGTTACCATTTTATAAATCAGTTTCGCTTCTTTCGCTCTAGGTCCAGATAGTAATAATATTCTCTTTCATATTTAATGGTCGAATTTTTCATGCATAAGTGGAATGTTTAAAATATTCTCAGTCTTCCGTTCTATTGTATATATTATTATTTAAATCATATCTTGTTTCCCAAATGATTTTCACGACTTTTATTTAGGTATACTTATTATGGCATGTCTAGGTAGATGCTAAAATGGATTTCTCTATCGTTGAAGATGGGAGAACAATGAATCAAACTATTATAAAAGAAACCTTACAGTTTAAGTATGATGGACTAGTCTTTTGTCGGTTTCAAATATACCTTCACAACAAAAAACTAATTAAAGGACAGGGTTCTCAATATAGTGTTCAGACTTAAAACTTAATTGATATAATTAATCTGAAGCCAAATAAATACATTAAAAATGAGCTGAGGTTTTTACAAAGATAATTACTTCTCTACAGCTTAAAATAACTTGCTTATTTTAATAAATGTCCTGTTTAGTTATTTTAAGAGATCGGTTCGGATCGGTTATTGAGGTTTATTTTTTTTCTCGACAAGAGTATGTAGTTCCTTTCATCATCAGTTGCTATGGTCATTCTTCTTAATGGTTATTCATAGTTAATCCTTACTAATATTATAAAAGCGAAAGTGAGTTTGTTTGTTTGTTACCTCTTCACGTTTTAATGGCTTCACCGATTTTGATGAATTTTGGTACAGAGAACCAGGAGACGGACATAGGCTAGTTTTTATTTTAAAAAACTGGGATGTGAGGGAGAAAGAGGGAAGAAAAGGGAAAACTTAGCGTTGCTATTACAAATCAATAAGGCGCAAGGGGAACTGTGTTACCCCGAATTTAACGCGAGCGAAAAGCTAGTTACTAATAAATTGCCAACAAACTAGCTGTCAAAATTGGCGTAATTTTTTCTCTTTTTACCCACGAACGCCGAACAGTAATTTCTAGTTACAATTATATTATTCAAGGGTAATTATGACCGGGGTTGAGGGTTTTCCGAAAGAAAAATCGCGGCCCCGAAACATAAAGGGCAAAAAAAGGAACATGAGTAGTTTTTAGTCAGTAAAAGTCTGACACTCCCCCTGGCTCGGACCAGAGCGGGGTAAGTTTTTTGTAAAAATGGGTAATTCTGAATCTAGTTCAGAACTCATATAAAACTGAAAAGGTTTTTTTCTGTATCATCACGGATACCAACTGCTTAAATCCCTTATGCTAGCAGTATTTTTTTTTTAGCAAAGGAGGTGCTTGTTTTTAAGGCCTTCATATTTATTTGAATAAAAAAAAATTGTTTATTAATAGAATATCACAAATAAACATAATCTTTCATAAAACCAATTTAATAAAACCAATTTATACAAAAAAATTATATTTTATTGAGTTCTAAATTCAAAAATTATTTGATTTCTTATTTTGAATATAAAGGCTGTTTAGTGATGTCATGCCTTTGTTTCTTCTTCAGTATGAGAAGATAAACGCGGGGAAAAATCATGCTATATCATAGTTCCATAATGACAAAAGAGCTTTTTGTTCTGTTATTTAATTTCTCCAAAGCGTTTTGAAAAACGTCGTTTCACGTGAGAATTTGCCGCTGCTGTTCTCAGCTCTGTAACGCTCTCGTCTGGCAGCTCGTGCGTTAAATCCCCCTCATCTACAATGACAAAGTTTCCTCATTTCAATCAAAATGTTCTATTTTCTTACAGTTCGTGGACTGAAAAGGAATTAGACGAAGGTGAATGGCGAACGCTCGCCGTACAAAGAATGGCAAAAGTTCTCCGAACACACGTTATCAAGTTTGACTTTGATAATGGAAAAACTATAGAGAAAGGTCTGTATTACTATTTGCTTGATAAAAAAGCTTACTGTTTTATTGTTATAATTTAGGTTCACGCACCGAGCAGAGGATTTGAAAATAAATATTTAAAAGTAGCCTGTGGATGATTGGACCAACAAATACTTTCATAGCCTTGAAGAATGGCGGTTGATAAACGATTCATCAGCCATCATTTTTTACACCTATAAAATGTGTGCAGCGGCCTTACTTTTATTTCACTCAGATTCAGCCTGTTCCTATGCTGTCCGCCCCAGGCGACGCCTTTAACTGACGCTCGTACCTCACAGAGGGTGCCCATAGCGTGTAGTCGAGTAGTTTTAAGTTTTTGAACCTGACTGGATGTCTAACTCTCAAGGCATCCACAAAAATTGCCCGGTTTAGCAGACGACAACCAAATAGCTTGCACTGCGAGATTCACAAAAAAAAGTACTTTTCTAAATATCTCACAAACTCTTTTAAACTTATTACCTCATTTGAAGTAGGTATCTACTGCTACTCGATCATATATTTACAATATTTATGGGAAAAATGCTTTTGACGTCATACAATCTTTCACAGTTGAATACCGAGGTCGTCGACGCCACCAGATGATGACGATGATGATGTTCGGTGTCGTCTCCATCGGCATGGTCATGATACCTATGGGCTTCCAATTCCTCGCAGTCTTGGGAGGCAAAGCCCTCTTACTCGCTAAAATGGCCCTCATACTCGCATCGATCCAAGGATTAAAAAAGGTAGGCATCCATACTTTTTAGAAACATTAATATTTTACTAAAATGGTAATTTTGAAGAAAGTGATCCGTTTCAAAGAGTTTTCGAACTAATACTTTAGTACTAAAACGTATGAATAAGAGTTAACAAGTTTTCGGGGCAATATTGTATTATGTCTGCGAAGTCTTGTACGAGATACTAACATAATAA
The DNA here is from genome assembly GCA_905475445.1 of Ochropleura plecta. Taxonomy (NCBI): domain Eukaryota; kingdom Metazoa; phylum Arthropoda; class Insecta; order Lepidoptera; family Noctuidae; genus Ochropleura; species Ochropleura plecta. Next base: position 8,128,028 of record FR997731.1, on the reverse strand, counting down.
TACCTAACAATGCTAAGAATGAGAAAAGCATCGCAGTAATTTCAAGTTACCTGGTGATAACTTGGTGGTAGGATGGTTCCCACTAACATTATAAAGAAATTTTACCAACTAACAAAAATAATGAATTTACATAACAGCATTCTCTTTTAGGTAGACCTTAATAATCATGATGGGTATCATGACAGGGGGAAGGTATGAATTTCTATAATCGATATTACTTCTTTCCTAATCATCTAACATAGTCATTATTAAAGTAAATCACAAATCTAGGCTTTAACGCACTGGTACTAAAATCACCGGGGTGACCCGTTAACAGATGTTCTGTTCCAGATCGCTACAAGTCCGGTGAACTATGGTTTCTACCACCCAGGCAACCCTTACGATTATTATGAGAAGAGGAGTCGAGACGACTGGCCTCAACCGGGGATCATGCCTGCTACTCCCCCACCTGCGATGTCCATGCACAACCCCTGGACGGACACAGAGATCATCAAACGCGATAGGATACATATAGCAACAGACAAAGAGGAAAGACCGAGCAAAGCCCCGGAAAGAGTGACGTGGAAGCCTGAAATTCCGAAAGCTGTCAAAAAAGAATCGGAACCAAGAATCTATCCGATCTATGCGGGGCCTTCAGACGATCCCGCCATATTCACCTCTATCGATGCACCAACACCTCTTGCTGATTTGACAACAAGACCTGGTGATGTGCAGGCCGATTACGCAATCGATTTGCCGTTCAATCGATTTCATTTTCAAAGTCCCACTACTGTCATTTCAGCTTGATGTGTTCATTCAATTGTTTTACGCTTTGTATCATGTAGTTAGTGGTATTTTCTCGCATATAGGACAAGTGCTATATCCTAATAGGCATGTTTTTTATTCTAATTATTAATAGTTTTGTGTATTTAATGTGTAGTAAAAGCCAATAAAGAAAATTGTTTGTGTGTGTTTGGCAGTAATTTCTCTTTTTTTTCGTTTGAATTATTTCCATTCTTTGAATCACGCTATCATCTATTTCTTTTGCAGAAATCTTGGCATTGGAATACAATTTATACAAAATGACTCAAAAAGTAATATCCTAACTCACGGAAAACAGTCTCCCTCGAGTTTCAGTTGCCCAAATTAAATTATATTTGACTTTCTCAAAAGTCCGATCAAAAGACAAACACTATCCCTCTTTCAACCTTCAGACAGTAAACCGTACTTCCATACATATTCAGTCGAGTATGTCCACAGAGCAACGGTACCTAAGTCACGTAACTGGCAATCAATGTAATCACTAGCTATTTCCTTGTCAAAGGAAGCGACCGCTGCGCCTTGAATACGCCAGAGTTTATATTTGATTGGTAGTTGTAGTTCAAGGTAAACTGAATACGAATGCGTTTTAACTACCCTACTAATATAGTAAATGCGAATGTTTGTGAAGATGGATGGATGGATGTATGGATGTTTGTGGCTCTTTCACGTCAAAGCGGCTGAACGGATCGTGATTTCGGATAATCACGCGGGCGAAGCCGCGGGCGCCAGCTAGTTTGGTATATTTGTTTATTGAAACACTAGCTTCCGCCCGCGGCTTCGCCCGCGTGGTGTGTTGATAAAAAGCAGCCTATAGCAAAAATAACAAAATCGAAGTACTTATAAATAAAATTAGGTACGTCTCATTTTTAAGGTTACGTCCCCAATGGGTAAAAACTCTATTACTAAGTCTTCGCTGTCCGTCCGTCCATAGGTAATGGTACGAATCTAACTAATAGGTATGTATTATGAAACTTCATAAAACCTATGTTTTATTACATTTTATGTAATTAGATCTTATTGTACCTATATGTTCACAAATAAAGGATTTGAATTTAGTTTGTAAGGAACGTGTCAACTCAACGTACTCTGTGCTCACGCGTCTGCCCGTGTTCGGGTCGCGCACTCAGCGATGAGCGACTTGTTCCCTACACCGCGCCCGAGCGGGCCAGCCTAGTCACGGCGACATGAAATTAATTTTGTTGCGCGTTATTTTGATTTTGCTATATCTCCTAAAGTATTTATTTAATCTGCATGATGTAAAAGGAAAAAATAATCTTCATGAAATGTTCATGCCAACCAACCTATTTAAAATGATAAGGATTAATACTGTATTTGTGTAAATAGCTTTCCAAGTTAGCGCTTTATAATTGCCCATTTGTTAAAGTATTAAAATGGATATAGTATGTTATCCTTAAGATATAGACATATGTCACCGCTGACTTTTCTGTGGACCTATATAAGATACACAATTACACCATACATTATTTTGTTATATCTTAAAGGGTTTAGGCAGCGTTTTCGTTGAAAGCTCCCAGACAGCATACTTTTTGCCGACATCTTCAACAAATATAGTTAATGTACACAGAAATAAATACAAAAACTTAACAAATTATATACTAAAACCTTCCTTAAGAATCACTCTATCTATTACTAAAAACTGCATCAAAATCCGTTGCGTAGTTTTAAAGATTTAAGCATACAAAGGGACATAGGGACAGAGAAAGCGACTTTGTTTTATACTATGTAGTGATGACAAAATAATTCCTACTGCTCAGTGACTAAAAATTACCGAGAAATTTCAATCTTCTTTCTAATAGTAATTCAAATGTCACATAAACGACGGAGGATCATTTGAGGTCGGTTCGACAGGTTTTTTAGTTTTTCTTGTGTTCGTTACAGGGAATATACACTAGGAACTTCTTCTGTAGCGTGGGTACGTTTACAAACATTTAAATTCACATACACAAACAGCATAACCAAAACAACTACCTGTAAGCCATACAAATATTTATTCCGTGCGGGAATCGAACTCGCGACACGCGGCGCAGCAGTGAATCGCTCAGCCACTGCGCCAACCGTGCCGTCGGTATTCTTATATTTTAATATAAGACTTTTCGTCTTATTGTCCGACTCGTGCTGGAGGGTGTCTCTGTCTGAGGGACTCTCACAGTCTGTTAAAGCGAATGTAGCCTCTGGAGCTACACAGTGCAATGAAGTTGACGAGATAACCGCCTCTCATTAGGTAGGCTAATCACTCATTTGCCTAATGAAACGGCGTCAAATATTTGGTGCTCACCTTTCCGTGCGTTCCTAAACTCTAAAGCTTAACTTGTAATTCATGACAGACATTGTGAGCTCTGAAACGCATCATGGTATCCTATCAGGTTTTGAAAAGTATTTTAGGAAAAACGCTTACAAAAAACATTATTTCCGAAAGTTTAAGCTAAGGCTGATATTACACCTACGTTTTACAAGTCTCATGTAATAGTAGGACCGATTATTGTCATCAACTGGGCACAAATACTAACTCCGATCTCCTCCTGAGTTCGATCGCTACTGAGCAAAATTTTATTTATTTTTCCTAACCCAAGAATGGAACCCAAGACCTCACATTCAACAGTCGTGCTAACGAACAATACAAGTGGAATTTGGAAGTAAAAGTGGAGTTCGGAAAAACAATGGAAATCGGTTTAATTTAAAAAATAGGTTTTTATTTCAGCATTTTTAGCTATGGTATATGAATTATATTGTATCACACTATTTTTATCGAATATTAATTTTCTATTGTTGCTATAAAAGGTTAGCAGAAAATCTAGATAGAGAAAAAATATGTATTATAGACAATAACTCATAAACCACCTAAGTAATATAAATAAAATTGATATGGGACCACCTGGAAAGACCACCCTATCAAAAAAAAAGAATTTTGCAAATCGGTTCAGGCGTCTTTAAATAATCAAACACACATAAAAAAAAAGATTCCGACGAATTGAGAACCAAAGTGAAGTCGGTTAAAAAGGAAACATGAGATCTATATTTACAGTTTGAATAACGGAAACGCAAGCATAGTTTGGTAAAAAACCTTCATGCAAGGCTAGTACCTACTTTTGATAAGAAACGCAAACGGAAAAGGGAGACCATACGGCAGTAGCTTGTATACTCAGAGCTAATAGAGCATGAGATTATAAAGGAACAGTTTTTTTTGGAAGTCGGTTTTCTTTTAAGTTTTTTAGTTTTAGCATTTTTATTTATGGTATGATGATATATCACTTAACCACTCTGCACGACAGGATTTTGACATTTGACACATCAGCTGAATCGGTGGGGTGACGCGAATTGTCATGAAATTCAAGATTTTTCATCAATTTACAGCATTCAATTTTGCTATTAAAAATAAATCACAGCGGCTGTTTCATACGATAGGTTTGAGGTTTATATTTCCAAAAACCTCATAAGGTCGATAAAACGGCGTCAATCTATTGCAAAATGTGTGTAAAATACATATTACTACACCCTTCCAAAAATTAGATACTTTAAAAACGCTGGAAATAATGTACATACACAAGATAACCATTTGATAATAAAGTCGGAAATCTAAAATAAAAACAGTGACATTCCATCTGCATTCTTATTTTTGCCATTTTACATATAAATTAATAAAAAAACACGATACAAATCTCGACAAAAAATACTACAAAGTGTGTTGCAATATGACATTTCTTAGTGCTGACCGTAAAACTAAGTTTCATCATTACGATTAAAAAGTTGCATTCAACCTAATCGATAATCGTAATAGAGTAAACTTTAAAGAAAAGTTTTGGGACCACTGAGGAAATTACCTATGGAGATGGCATATCATTCTACTATAGATATTTTAGTTGTACAAATATCTATGATATCGATAATAAAAGAAAGACAACAACATTTTGTCACGTGCTTTTTACTAAGCAATAATTATTTTGTTATGCGGCCAGATTTGAGGTACATTTGCTGTCAAACGGTTTCGCGGTAAAAGATTTTGGCTGTTTTCTTGAATGACGATAAATGAAAATGGCGGCCAATTTTGTAGGTCATGCTAATTCTGTAGGTAGCCAGTCAGGCAGCCCAGCCGGCACAACAATACCGTACCGGACCTAGAAAGCCATGCCTCCGCAGTAGAGCCTATTTAGACATACAGGGACTCCGTACACAAGTACACATCGGGGCTCTAAAATATTGACACTTAAAAGTATTGGTTGGATAAAAAAATTAGAAAGGTATAGGGAGACCTTTGCGTAGCAGTAAGCGGTTCAGCCTATTAAAAATAGACCGGCCAAATGCGAGTCGGACTCACGCGCCATAAGGGTTCCGTACAAACTGACGACATAAACGGTCATATCTTTTCTCTACGTAGACTTGGAGGGTTGTTTTTTTCACAGTTTCAAGGGACCACAGATTTGATATTTGGGTTATTTTTTATGAGGTACGGAACCCTAAAAAGTATTTTTAAATAGTGTATCTCTCTTTTTTGGAATTTAAGGACTTCTTTAGGAATTTAAAGGAGGCCTTCTCATAAACTTCTTTAGGAATTTAAAGGTGGCCTACTTTAAATTCCGCCATTTATATCGGTCTTGCGCCACTTGGATGGGAAATCATCAAATATCCGCTCCTGTTAAACTTTTAACAAAAAGTCGTTGTCGTCTCGCGGCGCCCGACCCCTGTAGTGTCTCCCGCGGTGGCTGGCTTTGTTTGAGGTTCTCTCCTTCAAATATCACCATCTCCTCCGGGACAGAGCGGTGCTCCGCTCAAAAGAGCAGACTGCCAGTATATGCTCCAACGTGTCCTCCGGGCGATAGTCACATTGGTGACACCGGGGTGTTTCCTCTTGCCCCATGATGTGCAGGAACGTCTCGAAACTTTCGTGTCCGGTGAGGATCTGCGTCAGGTGGTAGGTGAGGATGCCGTGGCGCCTCACTTCCCCCGCTCTGGGCGGAGCGGGGGGGAGTGCCAGACCCGCAACCCCGGTAGGGTCCTGCCGGGATTGTGGGTTGTTCGAAAGAGATACCGCGGCCCCGAGTAAAAGAAGGAATATCGATCGGTGGACATTAGTCAGAAAAAGTCTGACACTCCCCCCCGCTTCGCCTAGAGCGGGGAAGTTATCTGATGATTTCCCACCCCAAAAAAAAACCCGGTACACGACATCAAGAAAACTCCAAACTCCTTTTTAGCCCAAGGCTTCCACTCCAAGAACACTTTGGCCTACGAGCCATGTTTTAGGAAAGAATGAAAACGCTTTCCAAATAACGAATCAAACCATACTACTACAAACAATTTTGTCGAACAAATATAATTTATCTTGGCTGATTTTTTTACTGTGCCTACAAAGACCATAATAAGGGCGTTCTATATTCAACCTTATTTATTTCTGTTTGCAATTCACATTCAAATAGTAGGTACAAAACCAAATTATTAATAGAATAGCAAATAAACATTTTAATATAAATTCGAACAGCGAGCGCATTCCTTATTTGAATTTTTATCTGAAAATAAAATTGGCGCGAATTTAGCCATAGATCAGATTCTACTGTTTGTTGTTGAGTCGGTTTTAGTGGCGTAAAAAATATTATTATCAATATTTATAGTATTTTACACGTATTACAAAATTATTCTTATTTTAATCTATCAATTTCTGATATTCCATAATTTAATTATTCGAGTTGATTGATTTACAAGAAAATAATCGATTGAAATAATCGCATTTACACATCACAAAATAAATAAAAAAGAAATGGACGTCATTTTCGAAAGTGAATTTAGTAGTGGTTATGAATATTACGTGTTAATGGTCCTATTATTGCAAATTACGATAAGATCTGGGCATGTTCATGTTATTTATAATATTTGCGATGATATTTGTCTCATTTGTTATAGAATCTATTCGCGTCCGTGTGATATAATGTGGAATGAAAAATGTAAACAAGCACGATTGGCGCGAAACTTCGACTTTAGATTTCAAAATGTATCATTACCACTGCTAATTTAAGTTCAATTACGAATGATTTCTGCACGTAATAAAAGGACACGTTAATCAGGCCCAACAATGTGGAGCTTATATGTCCGAAAAACATTTTTTTTATGATTTTTAGCGTCGACCTACACTGCCATCAAAATGGCTATGATCGTAATTTACGCACATGGATTTTATAAAGGTTAAAGAAACTTGCTCAATAATTAAAGAACTTCTAACGACGTTTACATATGAGATTTTTATTCTACTATCTTAATGAATGCACACCCATATTATTTTTTAACCAGAAAATAAAATATTTACAAAAATAATGAGGAGGTCGTATGACTTAAATGTTCGACCCCTTTCGGGGCCAGTACCGAGCCAGCGGAGGTTTGAATGTCGAGCCCCCGAAGGGGTCCGTACCGAACTATACGGTTAATCTTGTATCTAGTATTCATTTTCCATTGTTACTAAAAGATAAACAGATCATCCATATTACATGATGAAAAAATATATATACTATAGACGATAACTCATTAACTACTAAAGCGTTATACACAAAATTGATACCGGACCACCTTAGAACAATAAAATAGTTATGAAAATCGGTCCACCAATGGCGGAGTAATTGGTGACCATACATTAAAAAAAAACGGTCGAACATACAATCTCCTCCTTTTTGAAGACTGGTAAAAATAATAATGTTTTCTTCGATTTTTATCTATCTGTGTAACCGCTTAGTTTTCTCATTTATTTTTTGTGTGAGATCAATTGATACTTAGCTTAGATATCAAACAGAAACCACAATATACGTGAATGAAGTAAACGTGGGATGTTAGTATGCATATAATAAATTGGTTTGATAAACCGTCTCTATATACATTTGTGGTAATAATGGAGAAGCATCCACTTTTAAAAAGAAAACAAATTAAACTTGTTGACGTTGTAGTCAATTAATTCTATTTTCTTCCAAATTCTAAAGTGTTAAGTGATTTATCACAAAGATTCAGAAAAGTTTTATTAATTGATATTGTCATTAATAAAGGCAATTTTTCGGAAGCCATTTAGACTGACTTAAAGTTTAATTTTATTAAATCTGAAACTTTTTGATCCTAAACAAAGATCGAGTGAGGTTCAAAATTGATTAAAAATTTATTGAAAAGGGGATATAAATAACGAGAAACTAAGCATAAAATTCTCTGCAGTTGTTATTTTTTTGCTGCTAAATAGTGACCCTTATAATTTGTCAACTATTGATTGTCAAACATAGAAAGAAAAATATATTTATTTTTCGCAGGGACGTACATACAAAAACCACGATAATATGTTTAACCACCAAGGTAAAGCCTAGCAGATAGGTGTACCTGCCGGGGCTGCGGGTTGATTTGAAAGAGATACTGCGGCCCCAAAAAACGAAGGAACATGGATGGGATTTTTCTTTTCTTTCTTTAAAACAAAAAAAATAACGTTAAACTCTAGGAATTTCTCCTGTAACGTGGGTGCGTTTAAAACATACACAAACAGCCAGACCAGAAACAACTATTTGTAGGCCATACAAATATTTGTTTCGTGCGAGAATCGAACCTGCGACACGCAGCGCAGCAGTCAATCGGAGGAGGGATATTTGACAACAATAATAAAAATGGGTGTTGATTTTAGTAATCTGTTGTAACCGACATAGTGAGGACGAAGCCTTGAAGAAAGCTACGGCTTGTCTAGAAAAACTAGGATTAAATTTTCATTACGCCTATAATCTACCACACAGCTTCAGGCAAATAATAACCAGCCAGACTACAAAAGCTGTCGTTTACCTAACTAGTTTTAGAAAATATGTATTTGAAATAAGCTTAAGCACGATCGCACACTATGTTGCTGTTATATGTTAGAAGTAGAAGTGTAAGTCTCATAGAACTTATGTCAAAGTACTACCATCCGTAAGCAAAACGAGTCGTTTTTGTTTATTGGAACGGGGTTTTAATCGATTTCAAAGAAGGATGAGGTTCTTAATTCGACTGTATTTTTACCCGACTGCGCGCCGCAAAGGAGGGTTATGTGTTCATCAGTCTATGTATGTATGTATGTATGTTTTTTGATTTTGTATATTTGTTACGTGATTTCTTCGTCAGTCGTATCGTCTTTTTATAATCGAAAGGATATGCTCCCGAAAGGGTCCATATGAGTTTCATTTGTATTGATTGGGTATTCAGTTATCCATACTCCTTACTATAATATTATAAAAGCAAAAGTGAGTTTGTTTGTTTGTTACGTCTTCACGCCTAAATGGCTAAACCGATTTTGATGAATTTTGGTACAGAGATAGTTGATACCCTGGAGACGGACATAGGTTATTTTTTTAAGTGAGAAATGAGGGAGAAAAGGAAAGAAAAGGGAAAACTTAGCTTTGCTATTACAAAAAATAAGGCGCAAGGGCAAAAACAAGCAGGTACCTGCAAATCAGGAAACGGGAACTGTGTTACCCCGAATTTAACGCGAGCGAAGCCGCGGGCGAAAGCTTGTCTTCTATAATACATATTTTTCTTGTTATGTATATGGACGATATGCTAATATCTCTGTAGCAATAAAATATGAATACTCGATAAAAATTGTATGAGATAACATCATACCAGGGGCCTTAGTCTGCTATTACTATAGTGTCAGAATGGTCGATCACTGATCGCATAATGGTTGATTTTAACATTTACTACATACTAAACTTGTCAAAATCAACCATTATGCGATCAGTGATCGACCATTCTGACACCATTGTAATAGCAGACTAAGGCCCCTGAACTAAAAAGGCTGAAATAAAAAAGGTAATATTTTTTTATCCGAATATTGACTGGCGTCACAGTCATTCCCTATCATAACAAGGTATCACGTGACACAAAGTTTTACCAAGGATTTCAAGAACTCCGGCGTTGATATGTTTGTTTTCAAAAGAAAATCTGCTCATTCGTACTTATAAAGTTTAGCCGCATATCTACCTATTGCACTTAGGTACGTGGCCCCAATAGATGGAACAGCTGACTTTTTTATGCAGTTTATTTTTGTTTTGGGAACAGTGGTTAAGAAAAATAGGGACTTCTACCTCAATGTCCCGCTTCCACTAACTAATTACGTGATCAATAATGGTATGAAGTCATGGTCCTCATTAAGTGATCAATAATAGGATGAAGACTGGTCATCTCTTAGCTGCCACGGTTTGATTTTTATTTCATCTATTAATTAACTTTTGTTTTTGCATTTAATCTGGACGCTCTTAATGTGCTCGTTTTTCTACATCGTTCGCGCATAAATGTATGATCTCAACATGAATGATGTATTGTTAAAATATTATGTTTTGAAAGAGTATCCATGGAGTTTTTTGCCCATTCTTTTCCATATAGATCTATGCCTTGGAATGGGAAACTACAGTACTTTCACAGGTTATTAATTATGTCTTGTGACTGGGACTGTAGCAGCATTTTTGTTTTGTTTTAATGACATTCTGAAATGCCTGTAAAGGTCTAACTAAAATAAATACTGTGAGTTTGAGTTTGGTTATGCCTTTAATTAAGTCTGATTAAGTTATCCTTACTTAGACATTTACTTTATTTATGCTTATACCTTATGCGTTTTTTTATTGCTAACCAATTTTTTTAATTCAAAGTACAGATAAACTATTTGATTTATTTATTTCATGTATCAGTTGGTCGCCAGTGTCGCCACTGGGCGCAGCTAACAGTGCCAAAGTCTGCGTCATCACTTAGACGTTTTATACAGTTTCTGTCAGAAATTCATTTATCATAGCCCCGAAGCCAGCTGTTATTTACATGGCATACATCAAAAGCCATTCCAACTTGATCCAAGAATGAAAGGATAACAGAACAATTATAATTGTTATCATCAAAGTTGTGGTTGTTGTGCGTGAAAATAGACGAAGGTTCGACAACTAAAATTCTATTATGAGTCTCCAGTTCTATAAACACTTGAATTAGCTTTTGGTGTTTGGGTATGGGTGGAAAGCACAATAAAGTTTATTTTAATCAAAATTGTGTAACTATATCGAAGTTACTCGTAAGTAACCCTCTAGTAAGTCAAAGCCGGAGGAAACCGAATTGTAAAATCTATAAAATTAAAGCTTTTTTTTAAAGAGCCTTAAATTTAATTTCCTAAATGTAATGGACCTTTTATCGACAGTGGCATATCGCAGGGTAACAGAAATATTTTGAAACAGGCCTTAACGGGTTCTTAAAAGCCGAAATGTTTGAACAACCAGTCTAATAAAAATATCGTATTATTCAGATACCTGGGTTGGCAATCATCCTAATGATTGCCAACCCAGGATACATTACATAGAATGACATCACGTATATAATCAAGACAGGGCTAGGTAGAGGTGTACCGAATACTACACCAATATTACTCGGATTATGTTAGGCCTCATGTAATGAGGTATTACCCTATTAAGATCTACCAGGCACTAATTGAGGCTCCGTGGTGATACTGTCAAATTCTTCTGTTATTTTTGTTTGTTTTGGCAGGAGTGGGAAATCTCCGCCGACACCTCGACTATCTCACAAGGTGTGAGACAGTCGAGGTAGTGCCGAACTCGTACTTGCTAAAACCATACTTCTGCCCCGCAAGTGTCACTCTGACATGATCAGAGCTCTTGTTTTGCGGATTTTTTGTTTAATTTGCGACTGCTTCGTTGGGAGGCCAAGAGACCGAGCACTGTATTTGTAAGTTTTTCCTTATATTTTTAGTCAAATATTCCTATAATCTATTCATTTTTTATGATAGAAAACATTTATATTTAGATGTGTCTATTTTTCTTACTGAATTTTACTTTTTATATAAAACTACTTGATTCTATTTTACCTATTTGATTAACTGTTAAATTTTTGAGTATTAATGTAGTTTATATAAGACGTCGTATTGGTTGTGTTGTTTTTCAATCACTCTTTGTGAAGTACTGATATTCGGCTGCATCCCGTTAGACTGAAAACATACCAACGTATTTGGGGAAAGACAAGGTAGGTAGATAACAACAAAATAACAAAGTTTTGACATTTTAATAACAGAAACACTTCATATCAGCGTATATCAGTTGAGTTATCCTACTTTATTATATAACATAATATTATAAATGCGAATGTTTGTGAGGATGGATGGATGTTTGTTACTCTTTCACGACAAAATGGCTGAACGAATCTTGATAAAATTTGGCACAGAGTTAGATTATAGTCTGGAATAACACATAGGATACTTTTTTTTCGATATCACCCGAGCGAAGTCACGGGCACCTACTATTACACTACTACTTCCTACTTAACATCATAAATCATTGGGTGGATTGATGTATGGATGTATTTTTTTTTTCGATAACACGCGGTTGAACCCGTGGACGCCACCTAGTTGTTATTCAAAGTCTGACCTTTCTTTTTATTACACAATAAGCTTGGCGTTTAACTTTTAAAACCAGGACGGTTTTAAAAGTTCACTATCCCTCCTTTTCAGTGGGTGTATGATACAATTAAAGAATTTTAATTTAGAAAATAATAGGAAGGAAAGTTAATTTTAGCACAATGGCTGCATTTGCATGTTTTGAACAATAAGGCATTCTTATTGAATAACTTACGGTAACCAGCAGTTTCACCCGCTGCTCAGGTTCCCCTTAAATCACTTGGTATGGAAAATAGATGTTGGCCGATTCTCTCTACCCGGTATTCACACAAAATGTCATACAAATCAAATGGGTCCAGCCGTTTCGGAGGAGTTTTGGTGACAAACACCGCGACACGAAAATTTTACATATTATTATAGATTAAATGAAAAAAAACTCATGTTGTTAGTGGTTGTTAATAAACTTTTCACAAGTTTTTGATAAGATAAAAGATTTGTTTTAATTAGATTAAATACTTTTTCAGACATTGTTGGTACAAATATAAGATACATTTTCCAACATGTGGCTCTTTTAATGAAATTATCATATTTATCCTGCATGCTTCGGAAAGCACGTCAAGCCGTTGGTCCCGGCTGTCTCCTTATAAGGAGTATCGTATTATGTTGTTACCAGGCTGAAGGTCAAATTAGCAGTAGCTCCATGCAGCTCCATGGAGGCCGACCTCAACATAGTTAGGAAAAAGCTAGGCATATTATTATCATCATCATCATCATCATTTCAACCTAAAAAAGGCCTTTGTTGGGTACTAGCCTCCCCATTCATTTGTTTATCACGATTTCCTACTATAATATTATCCTACTTCCTACTTCTTACTAATCCTACTAATATTATGAAGTTTATAATATTAGTAAACATCCATAACATCCGTATGGATGAAACATCCATGACATCCGTATGGATGTTATGGATGTTTGTTACGCTTTCACATCAAATCGGCTGAACGGATCATGATGAATTTCGGCACAGAGGTTTACTTTTTTTTCGATATCACGCGGACAAAGCCGCGGGCACCAGCTAGTAATTAAATAGTTCACTCGAATTTTGAAATTGTATACAGAGTTGTTAAATACCTACATACGTGTGTTACTATGTTATTTGCGTAGATAGTTTAATTAATTACATTGCTACATAATGTAAACCGCTGATGAACTAGATTTCAAGTAAAGTAATTGTGTGGCATTCTGTATTATTTGGTACACTTTATTCGCATACCTATTAAGCATCAAATATTTATCTAAATTGTGCAAGAAATCTTGTGCAAATAGTAAGTTTGTTAAATCAGACTATTTTATGTAGGTCATTGGAATGATTACGAATTGTATTATAATATACTTATAATGTAAAAGTAAAATGAGAGATATTAAGACTGACTGTCTACCGAGGGGCCTGCCAGGCCCTGTCAGGGTTACGGATTGTTTCAAAGAGATCGAAAAGAGAGAAAACATAAACGGTAAAAGAAGGTAAATGGTTGGGTTTTAATCAGCAAATGTTTCCGCCTGTGAAATCATCAAATAACTTTTCTTTCGAACAACCCGTTACCCCGGCAGGCGGTGGCCTTAGCAGGTCCACACGTGTCTCAAAAAGATGTCAGCATAGTAGACATGATGCTGACATCTGTTTGAGACGCGCGTGGAACACTAACGCGCCGCCGACACGGTCATGTATTACTACGTTATGTAAAAGTACTAATCATAATTCATTGAGTGAAGCACTACTGCCACTTCGAAGGTTATTTCCGATTCACATTAACGCTCCTCTTCTGTCTTATGACATTATTTCGTTAAAAACCCGCAAAAGTACCTATATCTTTTAACAGCTAGAGAATGTTTCTCAGAGTTGGTGAATTTTAACTTTTGCAGCTTATACATATAATCTTTCCACGTTCAACGGATTAACTTTAAGGGCCATGAAAACCTTTTATTTAAGTAATTCATAATTCGATTAGTTTTCCATTATACTTATCAAGTATTAATAATTATAATCCCTTTAGGTCAAAAACGTGTATAGAATAGTTAATTGCTTACTTGTTAAGTGATCAGAATTGTTTTGTTAGTTTTAGTTTAATTTTTGCAGAGGCCGCACAACCAGCTTCTCAATGCAGGCGGGAAAACTCGAAATTAAAATAATCATACCAAGTTTGACACACATAACGTGGTCACAAATCCGTCCCGTTTCTGTCAGTGTAATATTGTTCTTCTTAACCACACAAAGGAATTTAATACGGTTCACACCAACCTCTATACTCGTATTATAGTTTATTATAGAAAATATATAGGTAAAAAAATAAATTTAACAAAGAGTAAAAAAAATACCATACAAACATGGTAAAAATCTCGTTTTTAGGGATTCGTACCTAAAAGTCGTACCTCTCGTAAAATGAAAAATCGGAACCCTTATAAGATCACTTTATTGTCCGTCTGTCTACCTGTCTGTCAAGACCCTTTATCTCGGGAACACGTGGTGGTATCCATTTGTAAATAAATCTCTATACTTAACTTTGTGTTTCATTAAAGCAGTCAAAAGATATGGCCGAGTCCGACTCGCGCTTGTCTGGTTATTTTTTGTGTTAACGATAATCCATGTCAGTTTAAAAACTTGTATAGTAAAAAATATCCCCCATTTCGTTCGTCGTCTTAACACCGCCGTGCGAATAAAGAACGGGTTCCTATTATTATAAAACACGCTCTGATTCAATTTAGCTTAGTATCCTACCCAGCTTTTCACTTCCACGCTTTCGTCCTTAATTCCTTTCATAAAATAATTCATATCTGATAACATGTATGTATGTGGGTGAAGACTTAAAATTCAAACATTAATACTAAAATAACATGTTATAAAGTTAGCTTGCTCTTGAACTTGTTTTCGGGTGTAATTTTATCAACATACCATTAATGAGGCGGGTAACCCAAGGGCGAACAATATGAAATATGTTTCCACAACTCAGCCGGCGGCGAAAGAGCTAGAATAACACCGCGGGTATGCAAGGTAAACTGATTTTGTTTAATAGGTTGGTACACTGTTGTTTAATTTTGTAACGTGTGTGTGAAATTATTAGAAAATTAGAAATTAGTAACTGTTACCCGTGACTTTGTCTGCGTGAATTTCGAACATTTAAAATACCTAGTGTGCAAAGTAGCGTATATCCTTCTCTAAGTATCAAACTACGTCATCATAATCTACCTAGCCTACCTAATAAAACCTACCTAATCTACCTTTTACCTTTCCATGTTGCAGTCGGCTTCTAGTATAAATCGTATGCAGGAGCGATTGCATATCTGACCGCCACAACTAACACCGTAAAACTGCGAGTAGGTAGTACGTCTCCCGGGTCCCAATTATATTTGTACCAAAATTCATCAAAATCGGTTGGGCCATTTAGTCGTGAAAACGTAACAAACAAATATATAGTAATTATAGTAAGGATTGAAAATGTGCTGCCCAGTTCAGTAAATCTATTGTACCCGTTTGTATAGGTAGCAGTTATAGTCTACACGTATGACCATAGGACTGCACCTTTGATTTTTTTGGATTCTTGTGCGTATTGTATAATTATCACCTGCTTTAGTGATAACATCATGAGGAAACCGAGAGAGTGAAAGTTATTTCTCATTGACAGCAGCATGTTTTAAGTAGGAAAGAGATACCGTGGCCCCGGAACATAAAGGGCAATAGAAGGAACATGGGTGGATTTTAGTCAGTAAAAGTCTGAGACATTCCCCGCTGCGCCCCGAGCGGGGGAAGTTATTTCATGATTTCCCATCCACAATAAAGGCAGTATAAAAACTCTGCCATCAGGTTAGTGAACCTAACTACATGAAAAAGAAGAATACCGTTTATATTAAATTATGTTGTACCGTATCAACGTTTTCACAACTACAGTAAAATGTCCACTAAGCGATCTCAATGAAGATGTCGACACGTACTGTTTTAAACACATCTATCGGGGTCAACGATCTAGACTCTAGACCGTCCTGAATGCAAGATATAGAGTTAGCTTACATTTGTTACTATCATAGATGTAGCTATATTTCTTGATCCGTTAGAAGATAAAATGCCTTTACTTAGTTTACTTGTTCTGTAATAATAATCTTTCGAAGGTCAAATGTCATAACAACCGGGGTTGCGGGTTGTTTGAAACAGGTTTTTTTTTTGTGATCACAGTTAGAAACACGAAACCCCCTTTTTCGCCTGGGGAATCATCAAATAATTTTTCCCGCTCTGGGCGGAGCGAAAGCGAGTGTAATTTTTACCGACTTTTTTTGCCTTTTTGTGTTCCAGGGCTGCGGTTTCTTTTCCGAACAACCCACAACTCCGACTCTGAAACACCTCTCTCATACAATACCCCTAAATAAGACTGTCAGACTTTCTGGCCACCAACTAACTGAAACGACTGTCAAAGATCTGCAATTGATAGCTGGGACCATGCTTTTTCGAGGCACGGAGTTAGCGTGGCATGTAATGAATGGTCACTCATCTATGGTCAACCTAGGTAAGTGCGGCTTTAACTGAAGATCGACACTAGCAGTTGTAATTAAAAGTATTTTTAGGAAAAATTCGTAGCTAAATAATAATTTAGTCACGAGTTCTTCCTAAAATACTTTTTCTACTAAGGAAAAGTGTTACGAATTTCATCTTATTTTAAATCTTCTTTGTAGATTGCACAGCGTAAACTGATGAGAATACGCACACAGTCCTTTGCATAATGTTATGAATATTTTGCAAGTTAAGTCCACGCTTGCCTTACACTACGGTAAGCAAACAGTTTGCTCTGTAGAACTTTGGACTTGGCACGAACGAGCAGAATAAACGAAAATTCGATCAATTTTATGAAAACTAGACCTCGTTGATCTAGTGGTCGGAAGCGTTACCTACTGCTGAACATAAGGTTTAGGTTGCATATACAGAGCATGGCGTTGTGTTGCAGGGCCTTAAAAAATCTGGTGATGGAGTTTGGATTTTGCCCGACTATTATAGAATAAATACATAAACATAACTAGCGAATTGTGTGAGTTATATTACGTACACCTCTGTTCACCCTTCAGGGACTGCGTGGCGTGGGCGTGGTGGTAAAAATGTTTAAAATCTGAAAAAAGAAACTTGTTTGGCACATCATTTACACTAAGTGATATGACTGTTCATAACATTTCGTTCAGGAAAAAAAATGCAATGGAAAAGTTATTTTATCGTTTTTTTTTTTTATAAACTTCGTTCAAATACATATCGCGTTTATTTCCAGCGCTTGTGCCTATGTTTATTGGTGTCTGTACCTATTTAAGGCTAACAAAGCCTTGTCTATATGGAGTGGCTTTTAAACGCTGCAAGTGCACTTAGTATTGACAGGTTATTGTATGTTGTGTAATTTATTTTATGATGAAATGCTTTTTAAAACGATAAAGATGAGGTGGGTGGTTACTTCAATGAATAAAAATAGAACAATTATAACGTTAAAATAGTAGTACTAGGGTTTTTACGATCGGGTGGTGAAGCAGATCAAAGGGGCCTGCCAGGGCCACTGCACAGAGAAACCGCGGCCCTGGAACTTAAAGGGAAAAAGAAGGAACATAGGTCAGTAATAGTTTGACACTCTCTCCCGCTCTTCCCAGTATGGGGAAAATTATCTGATGATTTCCCGTCCACAAAAAAGTCTGAATACTCTTCGTGCTTAGTGACTGAATTGCAGTGCCTTGAGACCGAATACATTTCTGACAGTTGGTGACGAGTTTGAAGTACAGGGTGAACAGTTCTTCATCTCTTGTAGAAATGGGAGGAAATTTGTTGTCAGTTTTTTAAGGAGTCCGTACCTCAAAAGCAAAAAACGGGACCCTTATTGGATCACTTTGTTGTCCGTCTATTAGGAACGCGTGAAGGTGTCGAGTAGTACTATCATCTCGCTGTAGTATTTTTTGTAGTGCCGCTACAGTTGCATCATGTATTAAAATCCTCCGGGCTGCGACTTGTTCGAAAGAGATACCGCGGCCTCGGAACAAAAAGAACTTGGATGGGTTTTAGTCAATACAAGCCTGACATTCCTTTGCTCTCCGCCCAGAGCGAGAAGTCGTTTGATGATTTCCCGAAAGCAAAAATACCCAAGGTCACGCTATTAGTTTTCTTTTTAGGTCGAAGTAAAATTAGGTTACATTAAATTTGCTGATACTTATAGCTCCATCAATCCCTAAATGAGACATGCTACTCACCTGCCGGTGTTGCGGGTTGTGGGTTGTTCGAAAGAGATAACGCGGCCCCGGAACGTAAAGGGCAATTGAAGGAACATGGGTGGGTTTTAGTCAGTACAAGTCTGACACTCCCTCCCGCTCCGCCCGGGGCGGGGGAAGTTATTTGATGATTTCCATACGCAAAAAAAAGAACCTGCAACTCACCTGCTGTCTTTGCTGGTTGATTTAGAACCGTGTGATGAAGTAATGCCTAGCAATTTGCGTGTCAATGTTCTTTGGTATCAGAAATCAAAAGATTATCACCAAAATCAGTGTGGTGTTAATAAATTAAAAGCTTTGGACATTTTCAGACTAAGTAATTCACTATTTCTTTTTCCAAATAGATCAGACAACCCTAGTAGTAAAAAATGCTATGCTAACGATACAAATTGAAATTTCATTGTAGGTTTATAATAGAAAACACCCACGCGAACAAATTAAATGAATGAACAAAGTGTTTGTTCTAGAATACTGAATAAAAATACTTATTTCATTTTGGAATAAAAATCTACTTCTCTGCGAAAATATTCTTTTTTATTTGTTAAAGTGTGTTCGAGTTTTACCTTTTGTACAATTATTTCTATTCTATTAACCGTTCATTCTTCTGTTATGTAGTTACGACTAAAATAATTAACATTTCCAGTCCAAGGCGAGTCTTTACTTTGCTCTGCTAAGCGATGCACAGTTTTGCCGACGTTTTTTGTGCAGTCATGGCAGAAAATGCTTGTGGAGATTTTTTTAACGTTGCCCCACACTAGGTATTCCTCCTGTATCGTGGGTGCGTTTACAAACATATAAACTCACATAAACAAACAGCCAGACCCGGAATAACTATCTGTACAAATATACAAAAGTATGAATATTGCTTTCAACGCAATGACAATTAGCGCACAAGTATGACAATAAACAAGATTTGCATGTCTTCACCATATCTATATCGCTCAACGAACAATTTAATTTTTAGCGTATTTCCTGGAAACTTTGGACCAAACACATGAAGAGTTTCACAGTGGCTTCACAATATGAATAAAAAGGTAGAATGTACAATCCTAGCACAAGTTCCGACTACGAATGTTTTCAATGAACATCTCCTACAGTTATATATAACTGTTTTAATTTCATAGAACTGTGGAACTGTAGAACTTTGTACTGCTTGGAATTTAATAAACCTTATCATGATCGTATTTGTTATTAGACGTACAATAGGTACTCGTATTTAATTGTTCTGTCAAGAATATAATATAGCTTTTGAAGCAAGTTAAGAAAAGTTTTGTCAAGCATTATTAGAATTCCACCCAATTTCATGATAAATAAGGACAGCAAAAAAAAAACAATCAGACTGTAAAACATCTCACCCGTTTCACAGTACTATTAAATTTCAGTGTTTTGTTTTAGTAGTTTTTGTTTTCTACTGCTAATAAAAGGCCTCTCCCATGATCCACATGATCTTGACACTATCAAACTTGTCAAATATTTTACTAGCTTTTGCCCGCGGCTTCGCTTGCGTTAAATTCGGGGTAACACAGTTCCCCTTTCCTGATTTGCAGGTACCTGCTACCTGTAGTTTTTGCCCTTGCGCCTTATTGATTGTAATAGCAAAGCTAAGTTTTCCCCTTTTCTTCCCTCTTTCTCCCTCAATTCCCACTTTGCCTCACTCACTCAGCCTATGTCCGTCGCCAGGTTCCCAACTATCTCTGTACCAAAATTGATTAAAATCGGTTTAGCCATTAAGGCGTGAAGACGTAAAAAACAAACAAACTCACTTTCGTTTTTTAAATATTAGAGTAAGGATTAGATAATATTTGAAGTGTTACGTAATGTCAATCCTGTGTTTCATTTGAATGTATCAACAACCCGTGAATTATAAATACAGTTGCTTAGAATTCCTTTTGTTTAGTTAAGCATGTGTTATTACCAATCCTGATACTATTCAGTATTGCCAGTTACCAACAATGAAATGAAATATACTGTAATAACAAACTTATCTCGCAAAGTTGAACGCCAAAATGGAGATGGATTCACGAATCACGAGAATCGTTCATAAGTAAACTTTATTGTAAGATATTCGAGAGGAATTATTAATTTGTTAACTTCTCGCTACTGCTTGTGGCTATGACATTTGTATAGTTGTGGTTTTTCAAATCGAAATTACTAATCCGGAAAAAACGATTTGAAGACTATTGTTCGAAAATAAATAATATTAATCTTACCATTTCATCTTTTACTATTTGCTTTTGGAATAAATGAAAACAAGTACGGTAAAATCTGAAAATCTGGGTCCTTTTTATACTTAAACTAAGTATGTATACTTAGTTCGAGAACGAGAAACGCTACTCAGTATGAACTTTGATTTAGGATCTTTTCTGTCACTGCCGCATAAGTGTGAAACTAAAGATTGATGCAATTATCTGTTAAAGGCAAAACAAAACTCAAACTTAACATTTAATACTATTACTGGCACTTTTAAATGTCTGAGTCACTAGACATAATAACATACTAAAGTTCTGTACCTAGTTGCCCATTCCAGAGCGTAGCTATGGAGAAGAATGTGTGGAGGTATTTTAGGTATTTTATTGTAATACGCGAGTATTTAAAAAGTTAAGATCTCGGTCTTACTTTTTTGGCATTAATTATGTAAAGTCAAATGAAATAAAACCTCCTTATTAAAAAACATGCAAGCTTAAACGCGGCGGGGCACCTACGCATTTCTGGTAGGGGTCGCCAAAAATAACCCAGAAGGTTACAGGGATAACGACATAAGAAATGAGTGGGCGGGACTCACACATTTATCACTTCTATTGCACTATTGTGATCTTAACACAAAATTATCGCCTTATGTGGGTGTCATGTTCACATAATAAAGCGCTAAGTGTGACGTCTCGGGAACGATGGTGTGTTTACGACAGTGGCATATTTTATTATTATATCCACATTTGAATCATATCTTGTCTGAGCTGCCATTTTTGACACGTTATTATAAGCTTCTCCAGTAACTAACTAACTATGTAAACAAATCTTAAAATTTGGGTCAGAGCCCATTCGTCCCCTAAAAGTCGTCCCCCAGCATAAAAGTTGTGGATTCGGCCCCTATATAGGTGCCCATTGGTCTCCTGGTAATATTTTAATAAAAATATTATTTTTAAGGTACCCATTCGTCCCCTCTAATATATATACAATATAAGTTAAAGATTCGGCACCTATTCAGGTGCCTATTGGTCCCTTGAGATAAAATTAGTTATATTTTACATAAGAAACGGTTAACATAGTACACTTGTGAACAGTCTATTAATGGAATTAATTAAATAAATCATAACAGATCATTGAAAAAAGAGCTATGATGAATGATAATCCGTCATGATAATAATATAACCTGTCGATAGGCTTACGATGTAATATTTGTCTCTCTACGAATGGCTTGTTAAAAAAACGGGTTACAAAATAGATAAGGCTGTTTTGTTTGTATGTTATGGCTGCCTCGTAGACATATTGGTTCTTGAAAGTGACTGCGAATACGAGACTGTTCAATGTGTCTTTGGTCTTTTATTAAATGAAGTTCGCCTAACGAAATAAACAATACTGTTATGTAATATTATAATAATAATACACTCGAGAGCAATGAATCCGGGTCACTTAAAGAATGTTAAAAATCTCGGAAACTAAAAATGATAGGTTAATGCAATAAATTGTATTTAATAGACAATGTAATACTCCTTAAATGAAAGTAAAAAAAATATGAGTCACCATACATTTTATTAACACAAAATTACATAAAGAAAAAAACTGCTGATCTCTCCTTAAAACAAAAATAGGAAACATGAAATTTTTGAACTTTATTACGATTTTCTTGAATTTTAATACTTCGTATTGCCTCCTCGTGCTTCCATTACTGCGTTTACGCGGTTTGGCATGCTGTACACCAAGTTCCTTATACGATTTTGGGGAATATTCTCCCATTCCTCTGTGAGAGCAATTTTGAGCTCACGAAGCGTGATTGGGGGAGGGTTTCGTTGTTTTACGCATCTGCCTAGCTCGTCCCAAGCATGCTCGATCGGGTTGATATCCGGGCTGCGCGCTGGCCACTCCATACGAGTAATGTTCATCTCTTGAAGGTAGTCATTCACAATCCTACCTGTATGAGGTCGGGCATTGTCATGCATAAATATAGCATCCTCACCTAAATTGACCATAAATGGACCAACGTGATCATTGAGGATTTCTTCCACATATCTTTCGCTAGTTAAAGAGCCGTTTTCTATGATCACCAGCTCTGTGCGACTTTCCGAAGAAATTCCGGCCCACACAAGTACAGACCCACCACCGTAGGCTACTTTTTCTTCGATGCATGCTTGCTTGAATCTTTCCCCTGGTCTTCGATACACTCTGTGTCTTCCATCGTGCTTGTAGAGCATAAATTTTGATTCGTCGGAGAACATAACTTTTGACCAATCTTCAATACTCCAATTTACGTGGCTCTGGGCATATCTTAGTCTTGAAATACGATGCCCACGCTCCAGTTTAGGGCCGTTTGCAGGTCTAAGGGGTTTTAAGTTAGATTCAGCAAGCCGACGTCTTACTGTCCATGCACTTGGGTTACTTCCTCCGAGGCGTCGAAACTGATTTGTGAGTTCAGTTCCTGTGAGAAAGCGATTTCGAAGCATGGTGTTCACCAAGTATCGGTCTTCTCGTGCTGTGGTACACCTGGTTCTGCCCGTTCCTGGTCTGCGTAGGTTAGAACCAGTTTGTTCGTAACGTCGGAGAACTCTTTGTACTGTTGACAGCGACACACCGACAGTCCTGGCTGTATCGCGCTGACTCCGGCCGGTTTCCAGCATTGTAAGTATTCTGGTGCATTCTTCAGGCGTAAGCGACATAATTTCAGCTTGAATAATGAATATAGAGCACTATCAACATGGTTTATGTACCCACATAAATGACAGATTACAAACAAAAGCAAAACCAAATGCTGTAATTTCGTAGTTCCATCTTCGAAAGTGGCCCTTTTTCAAATTTGATTTTTTTATGATATAACTTTACAATAACTAAGAAGTTTTAATACCTTCATTTAAGGAGTATTACATTGTCTATTAAATACAATTTATTGCATTAACCTAGCATTTTTAGTTTCCGAGATTTTTAGGATTCTTTAAGTGACCCGGATTCATTGCTCTCGAGTGTATTTTAACATAAATGAATCGAATTATCTCATTTGAATCCTGGAATATGATTAGTATTATTATTGATTCACTTTATGGTGGAATACTACAGTTATATTTTGACTAAAAGGTCAAAACTAAATTATTTACTCCTAAATATGTATGGCATTTTTTTATCCGCAACTATAATTTTATCATATTAGTGGATGTTATTATGTTCTTGTATTCTAAGTGTTTCGTTTTAGCTCAATGTGGAGTCGTTGTCACCCTTTTAATGTACAAAAATAATGAACGTTCTAACATTAATTCTGTTTTGCTCCAAAAATTGTGTTAAAATTGGTTAGTACTCTCCAGATGTGCGCGGCGTGTGGCATGCCGAAGCGGGAGAGGTAATCTTAGCCAGAGTATCTGCGCGCGAGTAAATAACAAAGGCGTAGCCCAATAAAATTCAGTTATTACTAGGATTTTATTTAAATAGTTACACAGTTTTATTTTACTGCATAAAGATATTATAGTTATCATATATTTTGCTAAATATTTACAAATGTACAAGAAACCAATAGTTGATTAATTATTTTGAAGACTGACTTAATGCCTAGAGCCTAGAGACGTTTTATTCATTTTATCTTATTTGAAATAAACATGATATCTACCGAATTACTACATTTTTTATTTTACCCTTTTCTGTGCGACTGTACCAGGACTACCAAGTTGCAGTATACACATATACCTACTTGTACTTATATTAGAAGAATGAATAAAAATAAATATTCTTCAGGGGACGAATGGGCCCCTCAAAAGTTCAGGGGACGAGTGGGCACAGGGTGCGAATCTTAGGGGACGAATGGGCTCTGACCCTAAAATTTAATTGGGCCTTCCCGATTTTGGATTGAGTTGAAATTTTGCATACATGTTTAATTTGAATGACAATGCGTGTAACGTTATTATAATCTGCCAATTATTCTGCAGTCGTGCTATGATCACTGGCAAGACAGAAAGTATAAGATTTCTTTAATCAAACGTTTTTTATTAAACTATTTATTTTTACTAGGAAACTACCTTAAAAGTTAATTTGACTATGATTACCGACAATAAAGAAGAAGTAAGATCTCTTTGTGCCTCTCTGCAAACAAAAATTATTTGAAAAGTCTGGCACAAAACAAAATATATTTAAACTAGCTTTTGCCCGCGGCTTCGCTCGCGTTAAATTCGGTATAACACAGTACCTGCTACCTGTAGTTTTTGCCCTTGCGCCTCATTGTTTTGTAATAGCAACGCTAAGTTTTCCCTTTACTTCCCTCGTTCTCCCTCATATCCCACTTTTTTTAAATAAAAATAGCCTATGTCCGTCTCCTGGTTCCCAACTATCTTTGTACCAAAATTCATCAAAATCGGTTAAGCCATTAAAGCGTGAAGAGGTAACAAACAAACAAACTCACTTTCGCTTTTATAATATTAGTAAGGATTATTACAACATAATTATGTACATACACATACATTACTACTATACACAAATTTAAATATTTCAATGAAATATGGTTACCAGCATAATAAAAGTCTTATAGCCTTACTAACTATACCATGTTTGTTTAAGTTACTTTATAAACCACTAGCTTTTACCCGCGGCTTCGCTCGCGTTAAATTCGGGGTAACACAGTTCCCCTTGCGCCTTATTAATTTGTAATAGCAACGCTAAGTTTTCCCTTTTCTTCCCTCTTTCTCCCTCACATCCCACTTTTTTTTTAAATTAGCCTATGTTCTTCTCCTGATTCCAAACTATCTCCGTACCAAAATTCATCAAAATCGGTGTAGCCATTAAAGCGTGAACAAACAAACAAACTCACTTTCGCTTTTATAGTAAGTATTAGTAAGGATTAGTAACGATAAAAATTATTTAATCGAAAAAACGTGTTGGATCGTCTTTTCTTATTTTGAATGAATGAAAGCACTTACTTTGGTTAACACATGATTAATTTAAGAAAAATGTTATACCGTTTTCTTCACAGACATTTAATTTCACACGGTAACATAAAAAAAAAACTTGAGAGGTGGCAAGGGACACCCGGATGGAACAAAGTTATTATTTATTATATACAACAAAAATAATCGTCGCGACACCAGACACCACCACCAGAAAAAAATTAAGACAGAGAAACACGCGCTTACAAACAAGCCTTACACGCGGCTTACAACTATAGCAAAAAATGTTGTTACAACTTTTGATCTTATTTTTTTCCGTCTAGCCCCCTTTCGCAACGCGCGATAAGAAACTTCGTTCCAAAAATGTTAGACAAATCATCTCAAAAATAAGTATAAGTCCAATGAACGTTAAGCATTTTAGTCTTCTTCGAATATCGAAGGACACATAACAAGATTTGATTTTTAATGCCTTCGGTGCGTAGGTGGGTTATAACATTTTTATCGTTGTAAAAGGTTATTTCCTTTTTATGCCGACTTTTTCAGCAAATAAAATATCTGTTTTTGACAAGCGAAGGGCAGCGGGCTTTGGTATTGAGGTTCGTGAGACATTTTACTTTTATTAATTAAAAAATAATTACGCACCTGTCCCTATAATTTATTTTCCCTCAAACAAATATAAAAAATATTTTAACTATTAATGTAGTCTTCGCTTGATTGCTTCTCAATCTCTTGAGAAATATTTCTGTAACATTTCTATAATTAAACTCAATTTACATGACATTATTTAATCAGAATGTCTGTCTTGTAATCACGAGATGCCAGATATGATTATGTAAATAAAGAAATAGTTGTTATCACTTTCTAGATAAGGGTTTATTTATTTATTATCTTACGACTGTTGAAAATGTTGGGAATGCTCGTTTCTAAACAATATAAGCCGGATGGGTCAATTTTGATGGTTGCCACGCTTGCGAAGATCGGTCTGTGGATGGGTTCCCACCCATCCACAGACCGATCTTCCATTTCTACTTCCTCCGTGCCTCGGAAAGAAGTAAATTCTATTTATTGCTCGCGTCAGTGCTGGCATCTCTGTCGGTTAGTCCAATAACAAAGTATTGTACTAGTGATAATTGTGCAAACCTTAGTGTTTGTGATCAGCGTTTATTGATTAATAATTTAAGGCAAACTTCTACGGTATTTGGTGGTTATAATCACAGTTATTTATTCATGAACAATATTATTTATATCTATAAATGTAGTAATTTCAATCACAATATTAGAACATAAATTATGAATGTACTACAACAATGCATAAATAAACACAACAAATGAGTTTTATACATCTTCAATAGCATAAAGGCGCTTATCCAATAGGAAACTACTCAGAAAATAAAAACATATCTACGGTAAATCTACTATAAAAAAAACACATTTTGTTCATCATTAATTCATCCATATTACCCGCGGTTTTGCTCGTCTTATGGTCAAATATAATCACACGGGACATGACACCTAGAGATAATGTACTTTTTCATTAGTGAAACAACACAATTTTATTGATTTTGAAACAAATAAAGCTTTTAGAGAGCAAACAAGCGAATAGAAAATGACCTTAGAACATACACAGAGCAATTATTATCAATTCACAAAGCGTAGCAATCTCCTACGGGATCGTCTTTGTACTCGTAGCCGCCTCGTAGCGGTCTCGTAGCTAATTGGCTACAGCGTAGTCGGCGCGATCTTGCTTAAAAGTGGTTCTTTACGCAACGAGCCAACCAAGCCACCCCTTTTGTGTTTTTGAGTTGTTCTTATCGGTTGTTAAATATCTTTGCTTATCACTTGTAAAGGCAGTTGTTTTGTTAAAAAAAAACGTTTTTTCACAGCACAAACGGACCACAGACTTGAGTATATTATGGTTTTAATTTCACTTTGATACTTCTACGTGTTCTCAAGATAAAGGGTCTTGACAGACAGACAGACGGAAAACTACGTGATCCCATATGGGTTCCATTTTTTTTCCTAATGAGACACGGAATCGTAAAAGTTACCAATGTAGTGCCCGTTTGGAGTATATGCCCCACTTTTTATGCTACCCATCCTGCACAACCACTTGCACCTGTCAGGATTTAAACGAAGCAAATGTTAGAGCTTTGCAGGAGGCTACATACTGGTCTAACACAATATGGATTTCACCGCCACGAAATGAAAAAGGGCAAAGGTTTCTGCCCGAACAGAGAAGCTGAAGACTTTAGACTATTCTTCTTACTAATCCTATTATATCCTTTTAATATTATAAATGCGAAAGTTTGTGAGGATCTATAGTTGTTTGTAACTCTTTCCCGTAAAATCTGCTGAACGGATTGGCATGTAATTTGGGGACAATTATCGAACCTCAACGCGGGCAACGCCACGGGCATAAGCTAGTAATATTATCATAATGAAAAATAACGTATTTTTTTGTTACTGTTTCACGCAAAAACTAGTAAACAGCTTTGAATCAAATTTAGCACACATTTAGCTTATAGAGATCATTACATCTAGGATAACTTTTATCTCGTGAAATAAATACCAAAATCCACGCCGAAAAATCTTTTAACTTATACTGATATGATTGCCTATTTTGCCTTCAAACAAAAAATAAAAATCGTTTTGTATCTGACAAGTTTTCGTCAGTTTTTCATAAAATATTTCATTCCTAAAGAAAAACTACTGGCTTAACAGCGTGCCCAGGTAAACAAGATAATGCCAGATAAGTAAGACTAATGAAGGTTTTACTTCGTTACTTTATCGCTGTAAATACTCTGAAACTAAATACTTTGTTACTAGAATTTATACCTCTCTAATTTACTTAACCAGACTAGGCACCGAATTTATTTTAATAACAGTTGTTTTAATTGCGACGACCAGGCTGCCGCAGTGGCTGAGCTATTGACTGCTGAGCTATTGACGAATGAGTGCTGCGTGTTGCGGGTTCGATCCCCGCACGGAACAAATATTTGTATGGCCTATAGATAGTTGTTTCGGGTCTGGCTGTTTGTGTATGTGAGTTCAAATGTTTGTTAATGCACCCGCGATACAGGTGCAAATCCTAGTGTGGGGCAAAGTATTATAAAAATAAAGTTTTTGCAAGTACATAATATCAAGACAATAATATACATATCAGTTAGATAGACAGAAACCATCAAAAGCATCAGAAGAATATAATATAAGTATTTTTGGATTTCATGTTGTATAATATACACATTCAACATGAAAGCCTAAATTTTTCAACCACAAAAACGAATGACTATAGTACCGAGGTATCAAAATACTTGGCCACTACACACCATAAAACATCGCGCAATCCTAAAACAAAAGGAAAATAAAACCACAAACAATAAAAAATAGGTGTCTGAAAGGCGAGGCGATATCAAAGGGGTTTTTCAGTAAGTACCTGTGTACTATCAGTGTAGTTTTTTCTCTCTCTTTCTCAAAGGGAAATTTTTCAATATACGTATTTTCAAATACCCGACTGCTTTTTTGGAAAGATATCATTGAAAGCGATGATATATCTCAAGTTTTTGTCATTATATCACGTTCACATTATGTGTATAAGAGTAGAGAGAGGGAGACTAAAAAACCGGCCAAATGAGAATTCGAGGGTTCCGTACAATCTTTTTCAATGTAACGGCTATATCTTTTGACTGCGTAGACTTAGAGAGCTGATTTTTCACAGCTTCAAGGACCACATACTAGAACATATGGTGGTAATTTCAACTCGAAACCTCCACGCTTTCCTCAGATAAAGGTTCTTGACAGACAGATAGACAGACGGACAGACAGACGGACAACAAAGTGATCCTATAAACGTTCCGTATTTTTCTTTTTGATGTACGGAACCCTAGATCATCATCATTTTCCTGCCCTTGTCCCATTCTATTTGTGGTCGGCGCTACACGTTTTTTTCTTCCATTCTCCCCTATCAGACGTCACGGCATCATTTACTCTTTTCCCCTTCATATCATTGCTTACACAATCCATCAATCTTTTCTTAGAAATGGAACCTTATATGAATTTAGGAATAATATGGAAGTGTGGCAGGACAAAACATGCTGCGCCGACTCCAAATAATTTGGGATAAGAACAGGAAAATGATGATAAACACGATTATAATTTCCAAAAGGTCAAACAGAAGTCTAGGTACCGTAGTTTATACCTTAGTAATACTACCAAGTTATGTTGACGAACCAATTAATAAAGGGAAAGGCTATTGCAAACCTAACTCACAGGCTCAAATGTCAGATATATTGCAGTTGAATAACTTCTTGGTGATTTGACTTACGAATTAGGTGCAACAACAAAAAAAATGTGCTCTATTTTAATAAGGATAATATTTTTGTGTTCACCAAAAATACTGATCGTGCACCAAATATTCTTTCCTGAATGTTAAAAAAAATGCGTAGGTTAGGTTAGGTGAAAACTGTGACCCCCTACGTACGAGCCGAGCGAGCGGAGCGAGCGGTGCCGCGGCAGCGGCCGGCGAGTGCCAGTAACGACTTTCATTAATAGAAAATGGATAAAGATATAACACTTTTTTATTGTAGTGCGCTGATGCTCGTTATGACATATTTTAATTAACATATTTTGGTGCACATTCAGTATATTTGGTGGAACACAGGTAAAATTAGGTAAATGAAATGGGAATAAATTGAAGTACTTTTAAATACCATCCTTTTAATAATAAGTTTATTGTTGCAACAGATTTTTGTAATAGACAAAATTGAATGGAGAGTATGTATATATCTATGAAAGTTTATAGGAGTTTACGGGGGTGTAAATTCAATCTAGCAAAGTCTTAGTTTCACCCCAACAGATCTCGGTCGCCCAGGTACTAATTTTAAAACAAATAAAAACGTTTTACATTGACCCTTTGCAGTCTACTATTGACCATAGACTTCAAGTTGCGCCACAACACTGGCTCTTCGACCTTCTGCTATCTAGTCTGTGGGCGGATAACTGTCGTTATTTTGATCAACTTTGGAACTGTCATAAACAGAAGGCATTAAAGACATTAACATTTCCTTCCTTCATAAAGTACACTAACTATACTTTGAACTAAAGACAATTGAAGATAAATAGCAGCCGTCAGCGTATTCCACTTTTGTTCGTGAGTGTGAGTTAATGAAAGGAAATCGTAACGTTTCAGTATAAGCAGTAAAGGTCAGGAAAGGGATTTCTATAGTACAGGTGATAAATTATACGTACTAAGTATTTGTACCGTGGTGTGTAAATGAATTATTTAATTCAATTAGTATGGTAAAACCAGTACAGGCCACGTATTGTACGATGTTTTAATTAATAGTCAGTGGTACAGGTTCATTTAGCATGGCGCGGGCGCCTGCTAACGTTTTTGTTTTCTTATAAAGCTAGCAAGCTGTCAAACTAGTAAAACCTTTTGGTGTAAGAATCTGACTTGGTCTCTGCTATTTTCAGACAAAGGGAACCAAAAACTAGTGAGTATTATCCTTATCATCCTTGTGAAAATAAATTGATTTTTAACCGACTTCAAAAAAGACTGCATTATTATTAATCTTTTTGTATGTTTGCTAAATTATTTTTATAATCCGTAAAATTCTATTTGTATATTTTTTTTATTCTAATATATATGGACGATATGCCTATATCTATAGCAATAAAATCAGTAGCAATGAAAAATGAATATTCGATGAGAATTTGTGTGACATATCACCATACCACATAAAAGAGCCTAAAAAAAACGATGAAACAAACAAAAGTCAACGACTTCCGGAGGTGTATTAATTTTCCGTATTTTTAGTATTATTAAAAAGTTTTTTATGTTTGCTAAATACCCTCCCTATAAAAATTTTGTTTATGATAGGTTCTACTCTATGGACAGTCTGACTTACTCGAACTATTAGAGATTAATATAACATTATTGGTTGTGGTTGTATTGGTCCATTAGCGAGGTTAACGACAATTGGTTCGAGCAGCAAAAAGGGTAATCGCCTTTTAATTCACTATTATTGTAGTCACACAGCTTGACATTAACGGCTTCGTGTCAAACAACAAATATTTGTACTGGTGGTATGCACATCTATGTGTCTTTTTTTTGCGGATGGGAAATCAACAAATAACTTCCCCCGGTCTGGGCGGAGCGGAGGGGAGTCACTGACTTGTACTGACTAAAACCCACCCATGTTCCTTTTATTGCCCTTTACGTTGCGGCGCTGCGGTATCAAGGAATATGTTTTTTTTATAAGTACACAAAATGATAAGAAGATGATCCCACGCGTTGCTTCTATCTAAACAAGTACTACACATTGTTGCTTAGCCACAGAGCAATTAAAAACATATTTGTAATGTGACGTAGTATCTTAATACGACATGAAGATCCCGTCTAAAGACTTTGGGTGGGAGTTTACGACGCTGATAAGCCTAAGAGATAAGGGTAGCCAATGATTGCTGATAATCACTCAATCGGTACGTGGGCAATACTTGAATGAAAAGGGGAAGTTTCTACACTAAATATATTTAGAATTTCCTGCTCGTATCAATAAACAAACATACTGATCTACTCTATTATAAAATCTGTATAAATGGAACGTTCATAATATTTGCTTAAGAAAAACAAATAAGAGAGACTGATAAATCCGCTCGTGCCGCAAACAGATAACACATTACGCTAGAATATTTGTACTGAAAACGTGTGTCTTTAACACCGGTAAAATGTATCATTTTACATTTACAATAATGCTTTTACCGAATATTTGTCGGTCAAAAAATATTGCTACGAATAATTTTTCCAAATAAACAAAGAACACAAGATATTTTCAGGATTTTAATCTCGCGTGTATTTACTTTGATTCAGTTGTCAACTAGCCCTAATTTAAAAAAATACGGAAGTGGCACGTGTGTGTGAAAGTAGCGAGCGCAGTACAGGGTGCGCAGTAACACTGGCTGACCCTATAAAGGGAAGGGAATACGCGTCTCATTCACAAGTAAGCCGACGCCGACGTCACAGCAAAGTTGGGAGGAACAGGCACAACTTTCAGTTGCGCTCCCGAATTTTTTCGTGAAGTGTTTTTTGTGGAACTTGGACAATGAAAGCGTTCCTGTATATGGTTGCTGTGGTACTGGCGTGCGATGTCGCTAATTCTCTGTTTTTACCGGTAAGTACGATTTTTATTAAAAAAATATGTACCTAATTGTTAAAACAAATTTATTTTTTCAAGTATTAAAAATATACGGTTAAGATATGAAAATTAAATCAAATTACTTTGCGGTTTTACAAAACTTTTTGTGAAGAGTTAAAAAAAGAAAAACTAAACAAACTTATACTATTTATTCTTGTCTTACAGTCTAAAGTTTTACACACAAAATACTGCATAGTAAGTTCCTTTACGATGTTATAGTAATTAAAGTTATCTATAATGTAGTAACGATAATCTCAGTTTATATGAGTTTTATCTAAAGCTATATTTGTAAAGCGTTCACGTAGTAAAACTTGGAAGAGTTTGCAATTCATAAAATTGTATGGTGTGTACGAAGTTTATCAAGTTGTAAATTACACCATCCGAGGTTCAAATCGTAAAAGATGCATCGTCATTTTAAAACTTCTCTCTTTCTTTATAAAGGAGAAATATTTTTCACTATGTACTTCGAATATCATGTATCTGAAATTTGGGTGATCGCTTTATCGATGGGGTGTTTCTTTTTGTGTATCGTGTTTATGAACATAGAGGTTCGGCATGAACTTTTATATCGGAAATTGAATAAATTGGGGCAATTGAATAGAGTTTTCAATTTGGAAAAAGGCGGCGTAAAAGTACCTACATACCTTTGGTAAGCACACAGTTGAACACTTATAATGAATTGATAACGAAAAGTTTTACTGTACACTTCATTATTAATGAGAATTTTAATGGAAATAAAAGGTCAATTTTGTTATTTTAGAATATTTTACTAACACATCTCACAGTTGATGAAATTAAAACAACATCGACTGTTGAAAGTGAAAAATAACAGTCGACAAAAAAGAAAACGGGTGTTTTCCTTTTTTGTCGAAAGTTATTTAAATTATAGTAGGAGAAATTAATCAAAAACTTCTTTTTTCTTTCTCAAGCCATTTTGGCTTTGCCTAACTCATTATCTCATCAATAAGATAAGTATAAAGGATCATCCCAAGAATTATTGCCACTAATCACTTTGTCACATACGTAGAAAATGTTCGGTCTATTCATACTTGTAAAATTTATTACACGGATTGGACTCAACGGTCATTGTGCCGACAGTCATTTTTTTTTGTTTTTAAAACTGCCCCACACTAGGAATTTCTCCTGTATCGTGGGTGCGTTTATAAAAATTTAAACTCACATACACAAACAACCAGACCCGAAACAACTATCTGTACCTCGATCAACACCTGAGGAGGCTCTCGTTAGGTAGCTGGATCAAAGGTTTGATTCAGAAAGCAGTACCTACTCCTCGAAACGGCTCGTTTCGTTAGGAGCTTGAATCCTGTTCCCAAAACCAGCGGGATTCTATGTATTTAAAAAGAAATATATCAAAAAGTATGTCTAAAAATTAATAAACGAAAATTATTTGGTTTACTTATCCGTCACTAATATGAATATTGACCGACCAAAGCGTAAAGTCATTATACATTTACTCTTTCTTTTTTAGAGGTTTTGGTATTTGTTTGTTTAAAAAACAAAGGTACAAAGTAGCGATTGGTATGCACAACCATTCGTTTATAGGTATCGGTATTGAATAGGTACAGTTTATAAAATTCTTCAATAAAAGTTCATTTGCTATTGAATCTTCTCGTTAAGTTTTCAGGGCGCTACTCGAAAAACCATTTATAGAACGTTCGTGTCGACAGTTTTTTTTATTTCATTCAGGCACAACTCAATGAAAATACTAAAATAGAATCGTTTTATTCTTTTCTTGACACCTTATTTGATTTAGTTCTTTAAAGGATGGACTGAAATAGCCATTAGGTTTCCATTTGAAATGTAAATTCTGCGATCCAAAGTTCATAGGAATTTCACCAACTTAATTGATGAAGGAACTCGTCAAACTCAAAGAATGAATCGGTTACAGATATTCAAAGACTTGTACGTGACTCTTTGACAGTTCAAAAATGTGACTGACTAGTCAGTCAAAAACAATTAGCTTGTTGAAAATTAGATTTCTTTATACAAGAACCGTAGGCGCCTTACAATTAACAAACCCAAGTGTATTTTTAAGGACAAAGCTTGGTATACTAACAGGGAGGATGGAAAATTGACGCCAAAACGAATACAATGTATTTTTAGTTCATCATTCTGAACACCCTACATAAAACTACTTTTAACGATAAAGAAAAAAATAAATCGACTGTTCCTTATATTTTGACCGTGCTGAAACTAAACTTTTGTGCCTTTTCTATTGTCTCTCTCTCTAACTCTTTGCCATTAAATTATCTAAAACAGAGTAAGCTGTAGTTATACAGCTACTATATCGACGGTCCCTACGTACCTACATAAAGACATGTCGAGAATGGCATTTTATCATTGGCTTTAGATTATCTATGCGCACATGCTGACATACGATTTTTATTTAATTTATTTACCTTGTTTTAGAAATCGTATAAGAAAACAAGTATAATAAATAAAACGAATAAGTGTCGTAGAAACGGTCATCTATCAGTTATTCCAAGAAAACGTGAAAAAATAAAATACTTATGTGTAAATAGCATTATAAAGCATTATAATATTTTAACAGTTTTAAGAGTAAAACTGTTAAAATATTGTAGAAAGAAAACATTTATTATCGCTCATAGAATTATTTCTAGGGCGTGTTGAACACAAATTATGCTCTCCTGTAAACCTCGGTTTTTGACTTAACCTTATGTACGTAGGAACAGTTCCTACGTACATAGATATATACTATATATTTCAACAGTTAGTAACGTAATGGCCATTCACGTGACACACGCGCGCTCATATGACCGGACGTGTGGTGCTCGTTCAAACGAAATAACTGACAAATTCATTACACTTCACTATAATTTTGTATTTCGATATTTTATTGAACATGACTGGCTCAGTAGCCACCCACTCATGTTCAATATACTGATATTGATATACCGTTGCAGGTAGTTTACTTTGTGAAGGTATATTTCATCACTATCACTCCCGAAAATATAAAAAAAAAATTAATATTAAAAATTGGAATGTCGTAGAACCAATAATTTCAAGATTTAACTAGGACCCCGTGGTGGAATCCGGCCCACTTGTTCTTTTTCCCTGATCTATAAAAATGCCTATGTCAAAGCACGCACTATCTACAGTCTA
Source organism: Ochropleura plecta (assembly GCA_905475445.1). Lineage (NCBI taxonomy): Eukaryota > Metazoa > Arthropoda > Insecta > Lepidoptera > Noctuidae > Ochropleura > Ochropleura plecta. The sequence goes on along the minus strand of FR997731.1, from coordinate 8,092,170 downwards.
TTAATAGTTCTGAAGCTTATCGCTTTGTTCCATGTGATGACCGCAACTGATAACGTCATCTAAAAAGTAGGTTAAAAGTGCTTCTCCCCTGCTCCTTGTGCGAAATAAAATGAGGTGACAATGCCCCACTCAACATCTTCAGTTACCGAGTTAAAAGTAAATGAAAAGGAACTCAACTCAAATAAAAACTCCATTAACTTTATAAAGCACGGGCCTTCACTGAAAAAGACATGACTAATGTATTGAGTAGACAGTCGTGAAAGAATGTTGTAAGTACTGAATTAAAGTTTTCAAGACATCGTTTCTTGTGCCTGCCTAAACAGCCATTTTTTTAGGGTTCTGTACCTCAAAAGTAAAAAACGGAACCCTTATTTTTCACCACTTTGGTGTCCGTCTATCTGTCTGCCAAGACCCTTTATCTCGGAAAAGCGTAAAGGTATTATGTTGAAATTAAAACCATATACTCAAATCTGTCATTTGTGATCAAAAGAGTAATGGATCTGAACGTTAATAATGGACGGGGAGCGAGAGGAAGGCTAAATAAAAGATGGAGGGATTGTGTAAGGAATGATGTGAAGGAGAAAGGAGTAAATGATGCCGTGATGTCTAAAAGGGGAGAATTGAAGAAGAAAACGTGTTGCGCAGACTCCAAATAGAATGGGGCAAGGGCAGGAAAATTATCGCAAGTTTATACGGAACCCTCGGTGTGTTTATTTATTATGTGAAAAGTAGATAAGGTAAGATTCTTTTTTTTTTACTTGAATGATTCGATGCGAGAGATCGAGATTCGATGCTTTATGGTCTTATAAATAAAAAGTTTCACATATTTTCAGACTTCATTCAGCATGCAAACTTAGTACTTGTTGCACAATTCAAGTCGATTATATAGAAGTTATTTTTAAAACAACCTTTTGTACACAAATAAAATTAATCGTAGAGTGTGGTGCAAATAAAGTATTACTCTATCGTGCATATTAATTGTTCTATAACAATAACATTATGAAACCGTATTATGTATGCATATATCTCATATGACCAATCACGGACCACTCACTTCAGCGTTGGGAGAACATTAAATTATGTTTAAATGTTTTATTTCAGACTTGAACATCGATAATCATCAACAAATAATATCGATATATCTTCAGATTTGAAAGCTAAAAGACTCAAAATAAGTTGTAGACATACAGGTAATAGTGAAACATGTTCTAGCATTTGCCAAAGACTTCGCTTGTGTGGCGGTTCAAAATTACCTGACATAACCGAACAATTCTCCTGGGATAAAATGTATCCCATATTCTAACGGAGGTTCAACTATTAAGGCCTCAAACAAACCCGCTTTCACAATAATCCTTAGTCCTTACTAATATTATAAAAGCGAAAGTGAGTTTGTTTGTTTGTTTGTTACCTCTTCACGCTTTAATGGCTAAACCGATTTTGATGAATTTTGGTACAGAGATAGTTGGGAACCAGGAGACAAACATAGGCTATTTCTTTTTTTAAAAAAGTGGGATGTGAGGGAGAAAGAGGGAAGAAAAAGGGAAAACTTAGCGTTGCTATTACAAATCAATAAGGCGCAAGGAGAACTGTGTTACCCCGAATTAAACGCGAGCGAAGCCGCGGGCCAAAGCTAGTTATTATATCATAAAAGCGAAAGTGAGTTTGTTTGTATGTTTGTTTGTTACGTCTTCACGCCTAAATGGCTAAACCGATTTTGATGAATTTTGGTACAGAGATAGCTGGGACCCTGGAGAGTGACATAAACTATTTTTTTAGGGTTCCGTAGTCAACTAGGAACCCTTATAGTTTCGCCATGTCTGTCTGTCCGTCCGTCCGTCCGTCCGTCCTCGCTTAATCTCTGTGACCGTTAGCACTAGAAAGCTGACATTTGGTACCAATATGTATATCAATCACGCCGACAAAGTGGTAAAATAAAAATTGGAAAAAAATGTTTTATTAGGGTAGCCACACTATATGTAAAGTGGGAAGTGATTTTTTTTTTAATTTTAACCCTAACGTGTGATATATTGTTGGAAAGGTATTTAAAAATGAATAGGGGTTTACTAAAATCATTTTTTGATAATGTCAATAATTTCGGAAATAATCGCTCCAAAAGTAAAAAACAATGTGTCCCCCCCCCCTCTAACTTTTGAACCATAAGTTTAGAAAATATGAAAAAAATCTGAAAAGTAGAACTTTATAAGGACTTTCTATGAAAATCATTTTGAACTTGATTGACACAACAGTTTTTGTACAAAAAAGACAAAAAGTTGTACAAAATAATTTCCTCCTCCACCTTTAAACTCATAAGTAGTTTCCCGTCCGTCACAATAAGTGTTCCCAACACTTATTGTGACGGACGGGAAACTACGAAACCCTACACTGAGCGTGGCCCGACACGCTCTTGGCCGGTTTTTTTAAAGTGAAAAATGGGGAAAAAAAAGGAAGAAAAGGGAAAACTTGGCTTTGCTATTACAATAAATAAGGCGCAAGGGCAAAAATTACAGGTAACAAGTACCTGCAAATCAGGAAAGGGGAACTGTGTTACCCCGAATTTAACACGAGCGAAACCGCGGGCAATAGCTAGTTTATAATGTTTTTAGAATAAAAATAGACTGGTCAATTCTTATACGGACCTACCGTATAAGAATTTCTCGTCCATATACCAATACATATCTCATGAGCCAATATTCAAGCAGTTGTCATAATATTGTAGGACCTTACGTTATTATTGACTCCTCTTGAGTCAGGTCGTTATCGAATCGGACTGACTCGAGTAAGGACGTTGTTATCCCGGCTCATTGAAATCTATAAAACTACGTGCTTTCTTTGAATTCTACATGCCACCCAAGGTAAACAAGATCTATAAACGGTAAACAATTTCACCGTATATAGATTATAATAGAAGGTCAAGGTCAAAAACTAAGGAAACCTGCTAACCTGAGACTCTGGATGGTATTTTTCAATCTCTAAATATAATTTACCTTCTTAATTAATCATGAGTAAATGTGATGAATAAATGAGTCATAACTTGGATATTAAGGTATGTGGCCCTAATCATGAACAGCTGGTACAGAAAGAAGAAAGTTTGACAGCGGATCAATCTGGTTAAAGGCTCCTGCACACAGGCGCGTTTTGTCGCGCCACGACTAAGCTGAACCGCAGAGCCTCACACACTGGTGCGGCACGGCAGGCGTTATATACTCGATCTTAGGCTATCGAAAAATTCTAACCTATCTTTTTTCATTTCAAATCTGCATAGAACATTTACTATGAAAAAACTTTTTTGCAAAAAATAAAACCGACTTCCAAAAAAAAAACTAAAAAGTGGAAAATAACTTTATTTCCGGAAGTCGGTGGCAAAAAAGTCAACGAAACTAACAAAAGCCACCGACTTCCGGAAATAAAGTTATTTTCCACTTTTTAGATTTTTTTTTGGAAGTCGGTTTTATTTTTTGCAAAAAAGTTTTTTATTTCAGCATTTTTAGTTATAGTATTATGATATAATTCGCAAACATGGTTATTTTTAGCTTTTTAGTGCGTAGGTCCCGTCTCCTCCTCCTTTTTTTTAGAAGTCGGTTAAAAAAACTTCCCTCGATTTCGCCAAGATTCCATCATCAGATCCCGACTTGGTGACTATGGAAGCAATTTGGAAAGCATAGGCTTTAAATTTTTTTTTGTTGATTTTTCAATAACCGCTTGTCCGATTTCAATAAAATTTTTATGGGACCATTTGGGAAGTATAACCTTTCCAACAAAAAAAGAATTTTTGAAATCGGTTGGCAAGCGACGGAGTTAAGCGCGAACAAACCTAAAAAAAAACATACAAACATCCGAATTGAGAACCTCCTCCTTTTTTAGAAGTCGGTTAAAAACGCATGCTACCGTTCACACTGGCGCGGCGCGACACGTTGCGTTTTAGATTTTCTTTTTGATAAGCAAGTTTGGGCTGCGACACGCCGCGACAACTCTGCGGCAGAAAAACAAAAGACGCCTAGAACATTTTGTATGAAGCGGGCACAAATGTGGTGCCCCCGTCAATATTGAAGAATCCTGATCATAATCGGTGCCATCGTAAGGGCTATACAATTAAACTACTTCATTTTATTTTTTCTACCCTTATCTCAATTTATTTGGAAAAAGTCTTTTCCAAGCAATATTTTTTGTGAATTACTTATTTTTGATGTACAGAAAGTATGGTTGACGCCTTCGGGAAGGGTTGGTTTATAGCCAGTATGCAAGTGTATATAGAGTAGACTTTCGCCTTTATAATAATAGTAGCACAGTGTTGTGTATGTGCCTGTGTGTTTGTTTTTCATTCACGCTTAAATGGCTTAACGGGTTTGGATCAAATTTGGTGTAGCTAGATTATACTGTTTTTTGTATTGGAAAACATCAGGCAAACCATACATCAAATGATCGTCACATGACGGAAAGGAGCGTCAGACTTGTACTGACTAAAACACATTCATGTTCCAACTTTTGCCCCATAAGTTCCGGGGCCGCGGTATCTCTTTCGAAAAACCCGCAACCCCGGCTGAGCAACCTGGGCATACACTAACACAGCTAGACTACTTTTTCCTTAAAAATGCAATATTACCATGGGATGATCAAATAAGTCAAAAATAGTTTAAAAGCGGGTAACACCGCGGGACGCAGCTAGTACTATAGTACCCATCAAGTTACAAAGTTCAAACTCCCGTTTCTGACACGTTCGAAATTAACCATTGACCTTTAGTTTCAGCGTGTATAACACTTCACAATCAGTCAGAATTGTACTGGGCGCAGGATTGTATCTTGACTAGTTTAACGTTTTGGACGCGTTCAAATTGTCGTATTTAGTCATAACTTAGAAGCTTCGCTTTTGTAAAATATATGACCTGTTTTTATTTCTATGATTGTACCTAGCCAGACTCGAGCCATAAGTAAAGTTAAATCTTACTAATATTATAAATGCGAATGTTTGTGTGGATGGATGTAGGGATGTATGGATGTTTGTTACTCTTTCACGTCAAAACGGCTGAATGGATCTTGATGAAATTTGGCACAAAGGTAGATGGTCTGGAATAACACATAGGATTCTTCAAATTCTTTTTTATCATGCGAGCGAAGCCGCGGGCGCCAGCTAGTAGATACATATATGAAAGGCCACTGCCTCGCAGTCGCAGGCCCGAATTCTAAGCAAAAGCTCCCAGTTTCGAGTACTGGATTGGCACTTCTGCCAATTTAGGAATCAAAACCTGGAGCTTTATTGAGCCTAGTTAACATTATACTCGCCCTCTATTTCATAAGATGGCTTTAACATAACAGGCTATATGTAGGGGTTATGTTATGTAGCTGCTTCGTTGGTCTCGCGGTTGCAAGCGTGACTGCTGAGCACGGAAGAAAGTGACATTAACTTTTTCTATTACGAATTCCACAGTAACCTGGAGTTTGGAAGTTGGCGGTAAGATACCCCCGTGCCTCGGAAAGCTTGTAAAGCTGTTATTCCTGCGCCTGTCTCTATGTATCTCTCTGCGGTCGTGTCGGATTGCCGTCCCATCAGACTATGAGAGTGAGGGAACATAGAGTGCACCTGTGCCTGCGCACACACTTGTGCACTACAATATCTCCCGCGCCGATGGCTAATCCTTACTTCCTTACTAATATTATAAAAGCGTAAGTGAGTTTGTTTATTTGTTTGTTACCTCTTCACGCTTTAATGGCTAAACCGATTTTGATGAATTTTGGTACAGAGATAGTTGGGAACCAGGAGACGGACATAGGCTAATTTTTATTAAAAAAAAAGTGGGATATGAGGGAGAACGAGGGAAGAAAAGGGAAAACTTAGCGTTGCTATTACAAATCAATCAGGCGCAAGAGCAAAAACTGCAGGTTTGCTTGGTATGTTTTACCGAATTTAACGCGAGCGAAGCCGCGGGCGAAAGCTAGTCTAATCTATAAACCGCAGAGATTGGCCACCGTTGCCGAAAACGGTCAGGAAAACTATAAATGTTATTTTATAATTCAATAAATCATACATGAAAATCGCATAATTGTTTAAATTAACTTAACCAAGTTTATATTTGACTAATTAATCACTTAAGGTAACTGTCAACAGCGCAGATGACAACATAAATTAATCCTAAGTTAATATACTTAGAGTATCTAATGAATTATAATGGGTTGGGTATAGTAACATGAAAAAATATATTAAGTAAAACGCGATCTCTTTACGCATTAGCAAAAATGTTATTTCATAACATGACATAACACCACGCTTGTAATTCTCGCAGGGTTAGACAGAAGTGTTTCTAGTTTCTGTATAGTTACAGTACTGATAGCAACATCAGTGTCACTTGTTTCATATAGTTCTTTTTGCAATATATTTTCTATTTCTTATATAGATTCTTTTTTAACAATTCTTTGTGAATGAGTGGACATTGTTGGCCTTGTAGATTCTTAGACGTGTGTTAACATTTTATCTTATTTCACGTTTTGTAAAGTGAGCAATGACTTATTGTCGGGCCTACAGGACAGCTCCTCTCATACGTAAGTCTAACTCTCTATCAACATCATTGTAAAACTAAATGTTTTTAAAAGAGTAACCATTATATCTCACTAGCTGGCGCCCGCGGCTTCGCCCGCGTCATATCGAAAAAAATTATCATATGTGTTATTCCAGACTATAATCTACCTCTGTGCCACATCAAGATCCGTTCAGCCGTTTTGTCGTGAAATCCTCGCAAACATTCGCATTTATAATATAAGTAGGAAGTAGGATTATCGCCTGTACTCCTAATACATTCATAAATTTTCCTCACTTCGTTTCCTCATTTCTCCGTATAATTGCATGTTCTTACAAAGACAACCAACTATCTCACAACTTTTTAGTCACCGACGCTTTCAGACTTCTTATAACATACTCTTTTCTTTCTTTATCCATTCAGGTAACACCACACCTCCGCCTTAGCATTCTCATCTCAGCCACATACAATAAATTTCCTCATTTCCTTTAGTGGCCTAAAATCCTGATTCATAAATAACATCAGGCCTGACCATGATTTTGTGTTTTTTTCGCCAACGCTTTGCATGATTAAACCGGATCCCGTAATTTCATTTTTCGACGATAAACTGATTAAGAACTTGACATAATATATCATGTAATTAATCGTAAAATCATCATATTATATTAACACAGCTGTAAGAAGTATTCGATTGTAATTCAACATTCTAATCCAGTGCTGGTTTTACCTTGGCAGTGACATTTCAGATGAATGAATAGATTAAGCAACTCTTCCCTTCCGACGTCAAACGTCAAAACGCTATCTGCCAGAATGTGACAGTGCCATTAACGGAAAAGCAACTAGATTTGATCGCTTCATGTCAGAGAAATTGGATGAAACACTTAATGCTAAAGTGCTACAGTATAATTCTGGTACCTTAATTTCCTTATGAACCTATTTATAAAGTTGCTGGTATTAACAACTGCTGACAAACTTATTATAGTTACTTATACGTGTAATTTTTCACACAATTTATCCACTATTTTGTTGCTCTTCCGATTCGAACGATTGTGAAAGTGCAATGGTGAGCAATGGGTAACTCACCGTCCGTCCGTCTATTAACGACAGGCCGTGTCGACGGCGTTAGTGTTTCACGCGCACCTCAAAGAGATGTCAGCAAAGCAGAGGAGCCAGAGCCACTGGCTGCCAAGGTTGCGGGTTGTTCGAAAGAGTAACCACGGCCTTGGAACGTAAAGGGCAATCGAAAGAACATTGGTAGGTTTTGTTTTAGTCAATGCAAGTCTGACCCCATTTGATTGATTTCCCATCCGCAAAAAAAAAGTGAATTGTTTTTTTTTAAATAGCTGCGCACCATAGTGTGGTATACCTACCGCCAAAATGAGTTACAGAGTGTTGAGTTTCCAATTCAGACTGACGCACATGTGTCTGAATTACTTATTTTATTCCTGTATGGCGTTAACGCAGCTCTCTTTTTGCGACGAACTCTTTTAATATTCAATAAGTAAGATGATTTAATAATGACCTGAGAAATATAAAACTGGCGATGAATACAAGGTAGTACTTACATTACCACTCACGCAGCACTTAAGGTTTTTACGGCCTGATGTCATTCATGTACCAACTGTGACGATCATGGTTATCCATTTTTCGGGCACTGAAGAGCTGACATTTTTATGTACGTAATTTATGGGAAATATTCACTGGTTCCTCGTCGGCCACAGAAAACGTGTTATAGGGCCTCGTAATAACATTATCGGTTTCTAACAATTCTTCCACATGCTAGAGCAAAAACCTCCTCTCCGTGGGAGGCTCAATTTGAATCGGCACAAAGTCTTCGAATTTATCTGTTCTAGAATATTTTGTTGTTAGAATGTTTTTGTTTCCTCACGATATTTTATTTTCTGTCAAGGTGTTGAATTACATTTTAATAAGTCAAAACATACAACTCTAAAATCACTTCATGTTGATTAAACAAGAATTTAATTTTGTTTCGTAATAAGGCATTTAATGATCATTGACGGCAGTATTCCATAGATTATATCTGCCTCCATTGGAAAATTATGTAAGTTGAAATGGATTTAAACTCAAATAAAGCTATGATCGTATACAAAAAAAGATGGTTTACACTTTTAATGTTCTCAATTTGAAACGTCATTTAATAATAAGTTTATACGATATTACATAAGGCACTGTTACCTATATAAAATTGAGCATTAAATTCAAACTCAATTTATTTTATACTGAAGTTTAATAGTAGTCTGACTTTCATAGCATAGCAGTACTATTGCTATGAAAGTAATATCCTACTGTCTTGTAAAATATTTTTAAATTGAAAAGCTACTTTAGTTTATATAGTTTTATTTTATAACGTTATGTACAGGTTATTTTTTTTAGTAAACATTATTTATTGTAGGGAGCCTAAGATAATATACTCTATACCAGGGTATAGGGTACTGTATTGGTCAGAATGCTGGACAGTAAAAAAGATGGATTGCAAACGATTGCATGTAGCGGAGATGAGAATGTTGAGATGGATGTGTGGAGTGGCACGAATAGATAAAGTAAGGAATCAGTATATTAGATGAAGTTTGAAAGTTGCGCCTGTTACAGGAAAAAAATAAAAGGGAGCCGTTTGTATGGATTTGTAATGAGGAGAGACGAAACGCATGTGACTTAAAGAGAGTAATAGGTATATTTTTTATAGATGGAGAGGGAAAGGAAGGCTAAAGAAAACATGGACGGATTCTGTAAGGAATGTTATGAAGGAGAAAGGAGTAAATGATGAGAATGGAAGAAGAAAACGTGTTGCGACGACCCCAAATAGAACGGGGCAAGAGCAAGAAAATGATGGTTAGGATCCTAAAGGTTCAAAAAGCTGTCGGCAACTAAGTAATCGTACTCACCAACCAACCAAATAGCATTTATTCACCAACCAACCAACCAATTAGCATTTATTCAGCATCATTTTCTTTTAAAGAATATTCTCGTTTCGTTATAAATATTTGTAAGGAATTAAATAATGTCGTTTTCCAATGAAGACTTTTCCTCGTCTTGTGTCACTCAAATACAATTTATTCGTTTAATTTTATACGAATAAGTAGGAAGCTAACGATTATTAAAGAGAAACAGGTTGAATATTACCACTTCGCGAGAATATTTCACACAGGTGGAAAATATAATTCTGTAAAATTAACATATTTATTGAATACATATTTCGGAATAAAATTCACCTACAGACCTACTGCAAAGCGAAGTAAGTAATAATTTATGAAGTTCTGAATAACTTATTGAGAGTTGCAGTTGCCTGCAGTTCTGAACTTTGTATCTACATAATTTGAAGAGATGGAATTTAAGATTTTTAATCTTTTCAGTTGGCAAGTTTCAAAGTTTTTTTCACTCATTCCTTTCCTCTCAATAGTGAATATTTAAAATATTGTATTTATATATTTGTTTACATATTTTAGTGTTATGTATTTATACAGGTATATATTATTATACTTATATTTAATATTTATTTATTATTTACACACTACTGTCTACGTTTCTTTTCGTCATAATTCTTTTCGCAGGCCTGCTGGTAGAAATTTCTTTTGAAATAAGCTGTGCCTTTGTACTCTATGTTTTGTTATGATATTTTCTCCTTTGTATAAATTACTAGCTTTTGCCCGCAGCTTCGCTCGCGTTAAATTCGGGGTACCGCAGTTCCCCTTTCGTGATTTGCAAATACCTGCCACCTATAGTAGTTTTTGCCCTTGCGCCTTATTTATTGTAATAGCAAAGCTAAGTTTTCCCATTTCTTCCTTCTTTCTCCCTCATTTTACACCGTTTTTTTTTTAATAGGATATGTCCGTTTCCTGGGTTCCAACTATCCCTGTACCAAAATCATCAAAATCGGTTCGGCCATTTAGGCGTGAAGACGTAACAAACAAACTCACTTTCGCTTTTATATTATAATATTAGTAAGGATTAAATAAATAATATATAATAGTTATATTTTTAATCCTATAAAAATCTGTTTTATCATTGCGAGCCTTATTACCGAATTAAAAAAGTAAAATCATATAAGATGAATTATTGATGAAATTCAATATTTGAAAGCTACAATAAATTTTGCATATAAAGTTGAAAAATCTGATAGTGTTCATACAAAAATCATTGAGTCTATTTATACTTTTTTATAGTGGTCCGCTCAATTCTTTTACAATTCGCTTAACGAAAGAGGAAAAGATTCACATTAGTATTAATTCGACCGGAGGGCGCCCGGTTGAATTTAAGCTGGTATGTGTAGATATCACTGAAACCCGAATTGACAGAGCCAATTAAATCCAGTGACTAATATTATTTTTTATACGAAAAAGAGAACTGTTATAGCATTCATTGGTATATTTTACTTATTTAGTAAAACTTTATGCACAAGTAAAAACTGTATAAAGGCCGAAGGCGGACTTACGATATTGATTCTGATGACTTTGTACCGAATAATATTAGACTCTAATAATATTTGAGAAAATATTTATGTGAAAATTGAATACTTGTGGGATTCGCTTTGGGATTTCCTGTAACGAAATCGGATTCTTATGTAGATAAGAGTTAATTTGATTTCACGCTGCTACTTTGTAGATATATTTTTTCACGCTGGTTGAACGTTATACCCAATCCTAGTAATATTATAAAAGCAAAAGTTTGTAAGGATGTCTGTAAGTATGTTTCTTGCTCTTTCACGCAAAAACTACTGAATGGAGTTTGATGAAAATTCACAATAATATAGCTTACATATCAGAATAACACATAATAATATGCTATAATTCATAAAGGAAAATTTTATATTCTATCACTACGCGTAAAATCGCGTAAATTTTTAATTTTTTTATAATTAAAATTTAATGAGGCATCGAGTAAATTTTGTGGAAAACGGTATAAATATTCTCCTTTTTCATGGATTATACTTAATCATTAAATGTTCTTTTTTTACACAATTAATTGACATAAAATAACTTCACGCGTTTAAACCTCAAAGGATTAGCCAGAGGTGTATCTAAAAGGGCACCCCACATTTTGTCATGTTTTAAATGACTGTGATCTCCGTTACAGGTACTCAGTGGCCCAAAAGTCTCATAACCAGTCTTACCAAGGTGTATCATATTACGGTTTGAATTCATTTATTCCTAGATTACAAATCACTTGTACAGAAATAAATACAAAAGTATTACATGAACATGTTTATTGTCCAGGAGTAGCAGAAGCTTAACAATGAGTTCGAAATAGTATTTGACATTTATGTATGGTCTACCGCCAGGCAGCGCGCATATTACGCAGTATTAACGGAGTTGTGGCGGTCAGAGAGGCAGTCGCTCCTTGTAAAATACTTGGTCTCATCTGCTTAGCCTTTTCCCAAATATGTTGGTATCGGATTCCAGTCTAACCGAATGCAGCTGAATATCAGTATTATTACATGGAGCAGCGGCCTATCTGATCTCCACTACTTAGTTTATACTAGAAACCTCTTAGCAACACTGGTGGTTAGAGTTTCGGGACACTAACTATCTGTTACGACTGTCAAAGATCTACAAATGACAGTCGGGACCAACGGTTAAACGTGATATCCGAGGCACGGAGGAACTTGGTAGTCACCCCATCCACGGACCGACCTAGGCACCACGGCTTAACCTAAAGATCGACCCCAGCGGCTGTTATTATTTATCCACAAGCTCTTCAGAAAGACATATAGGACTTTAAAACAGAACTAAATCATACCTTCACTTGAGATTTCTACGACTCAATTTTCAAAGTTCAAGTAGTACTTGAACGTTTCAAAGACTATCGCTTAACATAATTATACTTACATACATATTACGTGCAACATCGTAATAACACGGACTTCCCTTTATATTAGACGTTCCTTTAACTTAAACGTAACTTGAAACGTCTCAGTTACTTAGAATCATAGACTGTAAGGCTAAAGTCATACTGCTAAGCTTCACATGGTACTAGAAACGTTGCGTTTTGAGGGCTCATACTGAGGCAACGCTTATCCTCCCTTAACCCTTAATATTGTAAAAAAGTAAGTATTTTTTTAACCTTTTCATTAAACGAATTAACTATTAAGACGCACTCATTGTAATAATTATGGTATTATATCTTTTCTTTATTAAAAAAATCTCGTGTCACAGTTTTAGTTGCTAAAAGGCTAAAACAATTTTTATGAAATTTAAAAATCCTTAAATTTGATATCTATATCATGGGTATCTATGCATAAAAAATACTAGTCTGCCTGCCATCTTTGAAGGTGTGCCATATGTGATTTAGAATGATGTCCATTTTTAACGTATGAGAAATCATTAAGTAACTTCCCCCGCTCTACGCGGAGAACCCATGTTCCTTCTACCTTTTATGTTCCGGGGTCAACGTATCTCTTTCGAACAAGCCGCAACCCCATCGGGCAGTGGCCCTGGCAGGTTCCTCTGCTAGCTCTACATCGTTATAGGTGAAATTAAGAAAAGTTTGTTTCAAATAGGTGAACGGAATCAGAAATAAATAAAAGATTTGAAATATTTTAGTCCTAAAACAAAAAATCAAAAGGGCAAATGGTAGAAATATATAGAAAACACATTAATTTAATAACCGAATTCTCGATTCGCTTCGGTAAAGGGTTTCGATAAAATTGTTTGATACACAAAAGAGACATGGAAAATGATTGTTCGTATCCTTGATTTTTCTATATAGAATAATGTAGAACCAAAGGAAAATAAGGATCACATTCTATTCACAGAAATAAACACAATTATCTTACTTTGAACGTAGGTACTGTTAGTAAGACGATTAGGGCTCGATCTTTTTCTACGATTTAGACAATACTGGACGCTACTGGAAGCGCCGAACTAGTCGCCAATTTTTTGGCTGACTTAATTTACATTGTCATCGATACGTTGCGAAGAATATATACTTAATTACTTAAGAGAATACCAGTTAACAGTGTATGTTACCAACACACTTATATTCTAAAATTTAACACTTATTTAAAAACAAACTTACGAACTATTTTTTAAAAATGATTATACATTTACAAACTTCATATTATCAGGAAAGATATCCAGATCTATGTGCTGAGTGAGCAAAGAGTTGAGCAGTGTGATAGTTCGAGCTGTGGGCGCAGCCGCTCGACGTGTCCGCACTCCCGGGGGCGCGGCGAACAGTTTTCTCCGACGACGAGGACCCTCCATGCCTTCACCTCCCACAAGGAAACTAGTCGGCACACCCGCTAGACCCACCCGCTCCAGCGTAGTTGGGTTGTCAACTTTGTCAGGAGACGGTGGATACTTAAAGTTTAATTGACGGGCCTGTTGGTCTAGTGGTTAGTGGCCCTGACTGCTGAGCTGGAGGTCGTGGGTTCGATTCCCACCCAGGACAAACATTGTGTGATGAGCATGATTGTTTGTTCTGTGTCTGGGTGTGATTTATCTATAATATGTATGTATTTATAAATTATATAAGTATGTATATCAGTTGTCTGGTTACCATAACACAAGCTCTGCTTAGCTTGGGATCAGATAGCCGTGTGTGAGTTGTCCCAAGAAAAAAAAATGTGTTTTGGGCGTTAGCTTAAACTCAAAAATGAGAGAATATGTTCCAACCAGCAACTCATTCGTTTTTATTAAAAAATACATAAACAAATAGTTTTTTTCAACTCTCTAGAACTAAATCCAAAATGCTTTGATAATAAAATCCTTTTAAAGAATTTAAATTTATATAAAATCTAATAAACTTTTCAATAAAAAAAAAAATACAATTCTAAACTTCAAAATAAAAACAACCTTTTCAATAGGACTTCACTAAATATTTCATTCAATAGATACTTTTGAGGATTAAATCAACAGTTTCAATTGCCCGTAAGCCGCTTTAATCAAGTATCTTTTATCGAAGATATAAACGTTTTAAAACGTAAAGTATTTTTCTTTTTTTTTTTAAAGAAAGCTGCTTTTGCACGGCCAAAGCTTTCAGGACGACTATTTACACTTGAATACTTTTTGGAAAAAAATCTTTGTGAAAAAACTCAGAAAGGTGTGAAGAATCAGAATAGAGTGCAATGCATTTTTCACTTGAGTAAGTTTATGTTTAAGCATTCGTTTCTAGACGAATATTTTCATGTCCTTTTGCAGACGTATTCAAGTAATCAGATACAAATTCCTACAGTCGTTCAAGCCAACGGAAACTTTGTGTTAACGGCAATAAAGTTCATTATGATTTTGATGGTGATGGTAAATTTAAATATTTGAAACTTTTTGCAGCTACTTTGATAAGTTACTTTGAAAAAAAAAATGTTCCGAGTTCTTTAATTTTAAATTATACTTTATTTTATATATGTAGTTCGCATAATAATATGTTTGCCCGACGGAATATTGGAAGCCAAAATTTTATGTTAGGTACCATTCACTAGTTAGCTCATTATAAAACATGGTACAAAATGAGTGACGTCAACAATACGAAACGCGTGTAGTTTTGTGTCACAAACATAGCTCGTCCGCTGAATTAACACTCCATTTCACGAGTTTACGATTCATTAACCCTGATAATATTTAATATTGTGGTCGGAGTACAATTTCCAGATAATGGAACCAATCACAAAAGTGAAGAGTAGTTAATTAAACATCCAATCAAATTATTTGCTTGCCCTTTTAGCTTTTTTAAAAATAACATTCATTCACTCTTTTTTTTTTCATTATTGTTTTAGGTCTCCGTAGACAAAAAGAAACCCTTATTGGATCATTTTGTTATTCGTCTGTCTGTCTTTCTAGACACTTTATCTCGGGAACGCGTAAAGGTATTAAGTTGAAATTAAACCATATACTTCCATTGTGCTGTGATAAAATCAACTCTCTCAGTCTACGCAATCAAAAGATATTGCTGTTTATGTCGCAAGTTTGTACGGAATCCTCGGTGTGCGAGTTTGAGTCGCTCTTGACCGTTTTTTTTTACTACATGTAATAAAGAGTACCTATGAAAAGATTTCAAACAAAAATATCTAAGGACGAACTTTGAAAAGAAACCTTTATCTATTTATAGGCAAAAAGGTCAATGCCATTGTATGCCATCAAATTTACATCTTTCAAACCATTCAATTCCAATACTTCAATGCTGAGGTCAGCGTAGGGTTTTTGTCAATCGAGATTATTACTTATATTTTACGAGAAAAAGTCCGCATTGACATCGACATGGGTTAGCTTATTAAATTCTGATCTACCATGTCTGGTTTTGAGGACCGACTGATTTTTAAGGCTACCAATTTATTTTCGAAGCTTGGTACAAATTAGACTCCAGGGATAAGGTCAGCCAAGCATAAATAGACTGTAGAGACTTTGCGTAGCTTATTGCTTGAAGAAACAAAACGCGTATTGTGACGCCACCAATCTAATTCTGGCGTTAATTGCAATTTTATATCTGAAATTTAAATTGCTTGAAGCAATTCATAATTTAACACCAAGTTTTGTAATATATTTTAACGTAATTGTAATATAAGCCTATAGATAAATACCTTACAGACAAACATATATCGTAAATACAAAACGTGTTAGTAAATAAATCCATAGTAACTATATTAGTAGCACTGTACTAGACTATGTCACTGTGCGTTCATGTGGCAAGCTGGAAGCGCCGGAACACTCCCTCCGGCCAAAAGTCCTCTTCCAAGATGAAGTGCTGATAATACGTCAGTATTCGGCCAAAAAACGCCTTAAAAATGACGTCGTGACGAGATTCTAGCAACTGCACTCTCGATAAGTACTTCCGACGCATGGACTCTACGATGTCCTCCACAGTGGTGGTGTAGTGTATGCAGGAGATGTACGGTTCACCCTTGTTTGGTCGAACAACGTTTGATACAATATTACTAAATCGAACAACGTTTAAGAAAATCATCACTTAGTATAATATCGTTTGACAGAATTTTCAGTTCGTCGAATATTTAATTGCTATAACAACATTTGTGCTAATGATCAAAAGGTATAATGTTCATTTGATGTAATGTAATATTCATTTAGCATATTATTCATTTACTATAATATTCATAATCTCCGCCACCCTCAACTATTGTTACCAGGAGAAACTGGATGCAATCTGGACTTTAGGGCACCCTGACTCGGATAGGTTAGGTTAGAAGGGGATGGCGGGGTCGTGTGAGCGAGCGAAGCGAGCGAATAGACCCCGCCATCCCCTTCGTGGTTATTTTTTTATAAACCACCCAGAAGTAGGAGCCCCGCGAAGTGGGGCTCCGTCGACCAAGCCCACCCTCGTCTATGCAAAGAATATTTTAAGGTTTGGTTAAGTGCCATTTGAGTTAGGCTAAAACTGTGCCCATTAAATATGAATATTAGGTCAAAAGAATATGTGCATAAAATTAGTGCATTTGAAAATTCGGTGAAATGAAATTTATTCAAATGAAATTAGTTCAAATAAATAATTAGCAAAATAAAAATTTACCAATGAATTATTCGGTCAAATGAATAATTCTACGAAATTGCAACTAAAATTCGCCGAAGTGATTTTCGACGAAACATTGTTCGACCAAACAAGGGTGAACCGGAGATGTACATATGAGTGTTTGGTGTCGCGGTTCTAATGGCCGTGTTTGGCGTGCTGCATAAATTCTTGTTGGTATGTTCACGGCGTTTCCACAGAGGTGGTGGTGTTTGTATCATCCACATAAATCTTCCATAGTGAATTTTCCAAATCTTGTGCATAAACGCATCTTAAAAAAAAAGCATCGCAATTACAAAGAATTAACACGAAAAGCGACCTTATTATGAATAGAATTTTTGCATTAAGTAAAGGTCATGTCAAATGATGACACAAAGAGAACGTATTTTCGGTACATTACAAAGAAAGATTAAGTTATTAGGATTCTTGTCATCTGTACGCGAATCTTTTGACATTAATTAGTTGTGAGAAGACTTACTCCCTTGGTATTAGATAATTCATTAAGCTTGTTGTTTCAGCATTTTTTCAGAATGTTATTTATAAACCTTTTAGGCTCAGATATTCACTTGGGACACATCAATATTATTCACGTGAAAAGTGAAGTATTGAACTATGTATTGTGGCATTCAATATGTACCTATATGTATACTTTTAATATGCCTAGTTATTAGATCGAAAAAAACGTAGACATTTGAGTGCACTCAAATGTATATCTCACTTATAGAGACATCGCCATACGGTTTATAAACGATTCTTTTAAATGTTATCCTTGTCTGAAAATAATGTCTTGGACCGGGTAGTAAAAAAATAATAGGTAGATGAAAAGATTATAAAAATTGGTGGTGTACCCAAAATATTGAGTCGCGTGCCGTCAATGGCATGCGTGCACTTGGTACGGCATCTCTACGATTCTAAAGTTAACTTCAATATTTTTAAATTATTGCATTGATTATCACGCTATACAAAATAGGAAGGAGCAGAGTCTTCTACTACAGGCATAATTTGTCTAAAAAAAGATTCCGAACACAACTATTGTAAACAATTTTTTTGACACAATACATTTTATTTAATTTATTTTATTACTTAATTTAATATCTCTGAGCTACACAACTAAAAGTCCATGTCTGGGTTACAGTCGACATATACGGCAGACACTACTGTTTCTTTTTTATTTTGTTTATTTTATACTAGCTTTTGCCCGCGACTTCGTTCGCGTTAAATTTGGGGTAACACAGTTCCCCTTTCCTGATTTGCAGGTATTTTTCGTTGATAACAAAGAGTGTGTGAACTGATTTTTGCTTCCTACCTTGAAAACAGCAAAAAGTCCCATATAAAATTTCATCCACTCTTTAAGGGGATGAGCATTTGGCAGTTTGGCATGGACAGTTTTCCAAATAAAAAATGATGCACGATGTTTTTGTTAGTGAGAAATAGTCCCCCTACCAATTTTAGCTTCCTATCTTGAAAATTGCGGAATGTTCCATACAAACTTCCACCACCACAAAAAGTGGCCTATGTCCGTCTCCAAGGTCTCAACTATTTCTGTACTAAAATTCATCAAAATCGGTTTTGCCATTTAGGCGCGAAGACGTAACAAACAAACTCATTTTCGCTTTTAATAATATTAGTAAGGAAGGGAATGTTTTCGTTCTTACTTCCACTGTGCCATCACAGCGCCCTATGTAATTTACTGCCAATTCCCTTTATCTAATCGAAGATAATTAATCTAATATTTTTTATTTATTTAAGAATTTTAAATATTTAAATATTTATTATACTGTCTTGACTTCCTTACGTTTTATTCGCGAGTTGACCACTGAAAACCAGCGCTGTGCTGTGGGCTCCCATAACACAGCATCATGCAGAGTGATGACCTACTTTAACAGTCACGGTGTCTAAGCTATTTATTTATTTTGTTGTATATCCTTACTAATATTATAAAAGCGAAAGTGAGTTTGTTTGTTTGTTTGTTTGTTTGTTTGTTTGTTTGTTACCTCTTCACGCTTTAATGGCTAAACCGATTTTGATGAATTTTGGTACAGAGATAGTTGGGAACCAGGAGACGGACATAGGCTAATTTTTATTTAAAAAAAGTGGGATATGAGAGAGGACGAGGGAAGAAAAGGGAAAACTTAGCGTTGCTATTACAAATCCATCAGGCGCAATTGCAAAACTGCAGGTCTGCTTGGTGTGTTATACCGAATTTAACGCGAGCGAAGCCGCGGGCGAAAGCTAGTGTATACATAAATGTGTATTCCATGTTTATTTTTGTGTACTCGTCGTAATTGCGGCAATTTTTTTCTTTCTTTCTTTTAAATCCGTATTTTTTTTCCACAACTCAAACTCAAATCAATCAATTTTAATTAGACCATTATAGGCACTTTTGAGTTTTATGAATCAAAAGAAGCTACAGTACCAGACATAATGCATAATAACTTGTGAAAGTACTGTAGTTACAACCTTTAGCATATTCTCTTTGTATTCTAATTAAGCTTTCTCAAACGAATCCCTGTTAGCTACAAGCAGGTACAATGAGCTATAGTATTTATTGTGCGGAGTAAAGGATTAGCTCGTAATACCGCAGGAAAAGCTTTAATTAAAACGTCATGAAAGCCGAGTTACTGGACTGTACGGAACTCCATACATAATCAAGTTGCAGCTTAGTTTGTTGAAGAAACTTGTTTATGTATAATGTTTAACACAGCACCTTGTTAGGTCTGTAATTAACTACGTTATCGATACTCGAATAGAAGATAATAGAATGTATCTATAAAACACAGACTAAATTAACTCTTCTGCATATTTTTCATTGAAACCACTTTGGATGTTTCATGTCTATTAAGTTGCGTTGTTGGATTTGTAAAAAAGCGAACTGTGTTACCCCGAATTTAACGCGAGCGAAGCCGCGGGTTGGCCGGCTGGTTGTAATATAAATCAAAGGAAAGGCAGTCTCGCATTTTAATATTCTCTTGGCACATCGAAATTATCCCGGAAATTGCTACAAAAGGATCTATATTTAAATGAGACGTCTACAAAAATACAAACAAAAACCTGAAAACAAACGCAATTACTTAAATACACTGAGTCTAAATTACGTCCAGCAAACATACATATCACTCAAATAACAAGGGTGACTGGCAGATTGGAATTTGGTCACGTTTACCCTTGGCCAAGCTCTGTCGTCTAAATCATTGCAAACTTGTCAGTCAGCTGTCAGCACGATCCAAATTGTCTATGTCAGTCATTCCAGACTGACATAACTTTGAATAAACGGTATTACCCGTTGATTTACTGCGTACGATACGGATATGAAGTCATGACTGCCTACATTTTTTTTTTATTTAATTAAAACCTAAACTCAGTTTTGCCTAACGTTATGAACGATACGACTAGCATATTTTATGACAGTATTGCCACTAAACTTATAGAAATACTTAATAACGTCTGCTCTCAAATTATAATTATATGCTACCAAGCACTCCGGTCCTGCGCATAGGACCTCTACACCAGTGTAGATACTTAAGACCCATCTTGGGTATAGCTACTCTGTCCGAGCAACCAAATTGTGACCGATCATATTTTTAGGACTTCTGTCGAGCGACCGAATTGTGGCCATTGCATCGACGTTGCGTACTTTTCGTTAGTGTAACTTTAAATATTATAAACTGTATTGCACAAATTGCAGAGACAAGAACAATGATAAACACGAAACGCGAACAAAAAACCGCAGTAGCCTTAAATTATTACAAGGGGTAGACAACCCAGCAACCAAGGCAACCAGTAGGCTATTCTCTTAGAATATAGTTCCCATACAACTCTCTATGCAACTTGATGCTGCATCAGCGCTAAGCTCGACGATGTGTGGGTAACATAGATTCCATAATTTCGATATATGAACGCCGACGAATAAAAAGGAAAACCAATGTTAGGATCATAAGTGTTTAGTAACTCCTAACCTCCTAACGAAGTGGGAATGGAAAAAGGTGTAAGTGTATGTACCTACTAGCTTTCGCCCGCGACTTCGTCCACGTGGCATAGTTACTTTGGGATAACGCTATATTTAACCCGCGTGAATATCGAAAAAAAATATATCTTTCTCTCCCCTTTTTCTCCCCCTTTTCTCACGTTTTTTTAACCTATGTCTGACTCCAGGGTCCCAACTATCTCTCTACCAAAATTCATCAAAACCAGTTTAACCATTTAGACGTGAAGACGAAACATACAAACAAACTCACTTTCGCTTTTTTAATATTAAGTAAGGATGTACTTGTCTAATTTTGACACATAAGTAAGGAAGGGTTGCATAGTTTTTTTTTAAATTGGCATTTTTTACCTGACCTGTCCCTCTCCTGGGCAAAAGCCTGATTATTTATTCTACTTGTTTCGTTGTTGCGCTTCTTCTCGCCCATTAAATAGCATTTTAGCTTCATACGATTCAGACTTACGAATACTCCATTTTTCAGGCCTACGCGTCTAACCCCTAATGATCTTTCTGTGATAAAAATACTTAAGCATAAAAATATTACAATAAAATCATAAACCTATAAGAGACGGATAACGTCAGATTACAATGTTTAATAAAAAAAACAGCTCTACCAAAAAAAACTTTAAGTTTGACATTGGTAAGTCCCTTTTATTAAAGTTTCACATAATAAACATAATATTACGAAAAACATGTGGTACACAAAAGCAAAATTTTATAATATTTTATAATGATATTAAAACGTTTTTAAAAACAATGAAAACCTTTTATAGTTTAAAACAAAGCGCTTGTAATTTAATTTTTCGTTGAAACGTCGACTTACTTATTTCGAAATACTTGTAGAGTATATTAGAACAACCGAAATTCCACGAGCTCTGAACCGAGATTCCTGTAGATTATTCAAGAGCAAAATGTAAATGTCTACCGACTACCAACTCTAGAGTACGCAAACATTACGGACCTGCTGTAATACACGTTTACTCAAAAATGCATGTAATGTTGTCATTATTTTGACAACCTTGTTTGAGCAAAGTCGACCTTGCCGTTCTGTTTCAAGGAGCGGCCGGCAAAGTTTTGCTGGCCGCTCTAACAGGCCGGCAATGTTTTGCCGACCGCTATTTTGACGTTTCAACGTTTTAAAAAATAAATTCCAAAAAGATTTTATTTAAAACACAGCTGTTTGTACGTCTAAAGGTAAAAAAAAAGGTTTAAATGAAGTAATAAATGAAGAAATAATCCAGCAGTCAAACACCGCATTAGAATTATCGCAAACTATCAGTAATATAAAACCGGGAAAGTCGGTGTTGAATTTTAGTAACTGTACTTTTCATAATTGTCATTTTAATTAAGATTCTAGTTAATTAATGTATTTTTTATTTAAATTACTTGCTGGTTTTATTTAGATTAGGTACTTGCATTTTTGAGTAAAGCACTATACACACCTTGGCCCACAATGACTGCTTCGCTGGTCACGCTATGATTGCCTCGAGCTAGCCTAGCTACGCTCTAGGCCTTTCAGCTTGGCCATCATTGCAGCCCTTGCTGTCCTCGCTGTAAAGGCCTCGACCTACGGTCTCGGCCTTTATCTCAGCTCGTCCATCAAGTGCTGCACGCTGACCGCGCTGTGTCGGCCTGGAGCTGCGCTACGCTGCGCTGTCGGCCATCATCAGCGCGACCAGCAAAGTAGTCATTATAGACCGCGGCAGTAATGTACTATTACTCAAAAATGCATGTAATGTTGTCATTATTTTGACAACCTTGTTTGAGCAAAGTCGACCTTGCCGTTCTGTTTCAAGGAGCGGCCGGCAAAGTTTTGCTGGCCGCTCTAACAGGCCGGCAATGTTTTGCCGACCGCTATTTTGACGTTTCAACGTTTTAAAAAATCAATTCCAAAAAGATTTTATTTAAAACACAGCTGTTTGTACGTCTAAAGGTAAAAAAAAAAAGATTTAAAAGATTTTATTCCATATTAGGCTGTATAATTCCAACTACCATTGATAAAAAAAACAAAGAAGTAACAAAAGCGCGGTTCAGCGTAAATTTTGATTTATTTACTGACTTTTTTGCTAAAAATGAGCTCTCAAAGCGAAAATTCTTCCGATTCAATGTGTTTAACACCGCCAGACATTACAGATGAAGCTAAATTAGTCGGTGTTGAATTTATTTTAGTAGGTAACTGTACTTTTCATAATTGTCATTTTAATTAAAATTCTAGTTAATTAATATATTTTTTATTTAAATTACTTGCTGGTTTTATTTAGATTAGGTACTTGCATTTTTGAGTAAAGCACTATACAAACCTTGGCCCACAATGACTGCTTCGCTGGTCACGCTACGATTGCCTCGAGCTAGCCTAGCTACGCTCTAGGCCTTTCAGCTTGGCCATCATTGCAGCCCTTACTGTCCTCGCTGTAAAGGCCTCGACCTACGGTCTCGGCCTTTATCTCAGCTCGTCCATCAAGTGCTGCACGCTGACCGCGCTGTGTCGGCCTGGAGCTGCGCTACGCTGCGCTGTCGGCCATCATCAGCGCGACCAGCAAAGTAGTCATTATAGACCGCGGCAGTAATGTACTATTACTGTACAATATTTTTCAACCGGCTTCAAAAAAAGAGGAGGTTCTGTGTTGTTTCGGTGTGCCGTGTCTGTCACATTTTTTGTCGCCAACTGTAGATCGATTTTCATAATTCTTTTTTTATTCGAAAGAGTATACTGCAGCAGTGGTGCCATATTATTTTATCTTTATTGCTTGGGTAGTTTATGAGTTTTCGTCTATAATACATATTTTTTTCTTCTATATCTATACGGATGATCTGCTAATATATTTAAGTCACAGTGGAAAAAGAATACTCTTAAAATGGTTAAAAATTATGTAAGATATTATCATGTCAAAACTTAAAATGTTAGAAAAGTCAACAAAAGTTACAAATTGCCGGAAGCTAAGTTATTTTCCACATTAGGTAATAAAAATATACTTTTTTGAAGTATATACATACTCAAAATTGTTTAAACATATAAAAATAAATCACTAGATTAAGCAATAACTAGTGAATTACGAACACTTTCTATCAATGTTGAATTATCTTTAGAGTCTTCTTTTGTTTCAAACACGATTATTTTTTCCGTCATTTTTCAATTTCATAATTTTAATACTCTCGAGATTGCTCATAATAAAAAATCATCAGATTTTTGTTTCACATTTCAAATCAAAGCATGGATTAGAAAGCAAATTGCTTTGGCTTTGTTACCAACAGGATTTAAAATGCTCTAAGCCAGGTATCGCCGTGTCATGTCAACCAAACCATTGTTTTCGTTAATTACTTTCATATTTTCAATTTCATTTCAATGCTTCATTTAAACGTGTTTTTTTTTCACTTTTATTTATAGAATTGTGTAATAGAACTTGGTACTAGAAAAATCCACGTCGTATGGAATTTCAAATAACAAAATATCTCTAGGATTGCGGACCTTGCAATCTTTTGAGTACATCTCGAAGCATTGTGTGCATTGTGGACATGAAAAGAATTCTTGCCACAGGGATCGTTTGTGTGTGGTTCACGTAGTGGGCACATAAGTGCGGCCACGCTACATTTAAAATCACTCAGATATGAACATTTATCTTGACTTATGAGTGGCGTTTTTATCCCACAAAATTAGAAGGTTTTGGGCTTCTTAATCCCTTTTTTCGCTTTTGTTGTTCATCAACTAACCCCTCGTTCACACTGCGTTCATATTTTAGTTATTTTGCAGTATTATTTTAAAATTGTTCTAGCAGTGCCATTTTTTCAGGGTTCCGTACCTGAAAAGGAATAAACAAAACCTTTATAGGACTACTTTGATATCCTTCCGTCTGTCAAAGCTGTCTCGGTAACGCGTGCCTTTGCATCGAGTTGAAATAAATAACTGAAACCTCATCAACCCTCTACGTCTATGAAGTAAAAAAATATGACCGTTTATGTCGCAAGTTTGTACAGAACTTTCGGTGCGCAAATTACACTTACCTGGTTTTTTAAAGTAAGGAACATATTGCTTCATAGTTGGAATTTTTCAAGTTTGCGTTTAAAATCATTTAGTTCACAAACACAAACAACCAGACCCGAACCACTTGATGTGGCCATACTAATATTTATTTGTACCTACCGTGTGAGAATCAATCCCACAACAGCACAGTAGCCAAACGCTTAGCTACTGCATCAACGGTGCGTATAGAATCTGTAAATACTGGGTTATTGTCGTGTTGGAATAAGACACACATGGCGCTCTCATAGACAACAATTTTCAGTAAAACTGTAAATTGTACTAACCACATCGGTGTTGCCTCGCAAACTTGCTTCGGGGCGCAGTTGGAACAAATGCAACTTCCACATCCTCGGACTAGTGCTGGCCAGCACAGGTCAAGCGGGCAAATAATCAACATGTCCAAATGGACAACAATTTATAGTTAAACTGTAAATTGTTGCCCATGAGAGCGCCATGTGAACAAATGAGAAAGCTCTATTTACCGCTTTTTTGCGGACGGGAAATCATCAATAAACTTCCCCCGCTCTGGACGCAGCGGGGGTGAGTGTCAAACTTGTACTGACTAAAACCTATCCATGTTCCTTCTATTGCCTTTTACGTTCCGAGGCCGCGGTATCTCTTTTGAACAACCCGCAACCCCGGCATTCTATTTACCTCTTACTGGGGCTTTTTCCGTTTATGCGTTCCCCGATTTCTTGTTTACCCGTCTACATAGAAATAGGGATATCTTCAATTCAATTCGCTTCCTAATTAGTATCAATGCTTATTAGTGTCATTATAGTCTCGAGGGGAGGTCAACAAACTGACTAATCGCATTGGACATGCAAATATTATATTAATTAGGTTAAGATGCGACACGGCGCATTGGGATTGCCGCTGTCAATTTTTTTTTTTTTTTAAACTGATTGTTTATTGTTGTTTTGGTATAATTAAAATTACATAACATCATGCTTGTAAGCGCCTAACGGTTAGGCAGGAGTGTACCTCATACGTCACATGTAAGAGGGGTGACCCTATTACCATCTAACGGGCACGAAATTGGATTCTGTGACTGCTACTGAAAAATTCCCAATAACTCTTTGTGCATCCCGGAAATCAAATCCCGGACACGCTTTATTAGGACCACTCGACCAACGGGGCAGTTAGATAATAGGCTAGTTTCCTTAAAAAAAAATTTAGTCCGTCTTTTAGATTATTAAACGTCACGCGTAGCTGCATTTTTTCGCAATAAGTGACGTCACACGTAACTTTAATGGGCTATATCTTTGTCATTTTTGGTCTAATTTACAAATAAAAAAATACGTGTCCCTTATTTTTGAAAAATCTAAAAGACGGATTAAATAGAAAGTAATTACTTTGACCCTGGAAACTACCCTATTATGTCGTAACGGTTGGTATAGTTATCATCATCTGCTTAGCCTTTTCCCAACTATCTTGGGTCGATTTCCAGTCTTACCGGATTCAGATGACTACCAGTATTTTACATGCAGTGACTGCCGACTTGACCTCTATAATCCATTTAACAACTGGGTAATACGGTACTTCTTGGTAAGACTGGTTGTCAATCTTTCGAGCCACTACCTGTAACACCTGCCATAGTCTACAAATGAGAGCCGGGACCAACGGTTCAACGTGCTTTCCGAGGCACGCAGAAAACTCGGTGAGTAATGGGTAGCGACCCATCTACGGACCAACCTAGGCAAGCAAGTCTTAACCCAGAATCAACCCGAGCTACAGTTTCTAACTAACCACGAGCTCTTCTCCGTATAGTTTCTATCTAACAACATAATCTTGGTAACGTGAATACAATAATGAGAATATTTGACAGTCGCTTACATGGACTTGTACTACTCTCAAGCATTTCCTATCCATCAATTCTCTACATTAAAATACAATAAGAAATACCGAAGTATTTCGATTGCTTCGCAAATAATCCATACGGCAATGGTTGATGTAATGGCAATCAACCTCTGCGCAAATACCCTTAGGATGCCGCTAGAACTGGTTCAAACCTCTCAATGAACTAGTTAACGTTTAGGTTAAAAAGCTACTCATTTAGATTTCGCACTAACTTATAGTAAATTAAAGAGTTTTGTCTTCTCCAATGCTTTCTACTTACACTTATCCACATTATCAAGACGTGGACACTCGAGTAAAAGGGTTGATTGATTAACTTCTTGACATAACTGGTCACTATCAGGCTCCCAAAACTTGTGTTAAACTTCGGCCCAGAGGACCTTTTATATCTATTAATTATGATTAATATCATATTAATATTAACGGTGAAGTGATTAAGTCTTTATTATTATATTGATTAAGATATAATTCTCTTTGTTACCAGGGCAAAGAGTACGGGCAAAGAAGTTCTGCGTCAGCGCTGTCACGTTTTTCCAGGATACGGCGACTGTCTAGACCAGCACATCGCATCATCAATCCTGATGAAGGTAAAGCATATCATGAAACCTATTATTGTGGTCTTCACAGGTTTATTGCAGTCTCACTCCCATTTCACGAATTTTGTGTAAATTGGTGAAATGGGGGTTTACAAGGGGTGAGCTTCATGCCCGTTGCAAATTGACACTAATTAAAAATGTAAATGACGGCACGGTTGGCGCAGTGGCTGAGCGATTGATTTCTGCGCTGCCTCGCCGCGGGCTCGATCCCCGCACGGATAACATACATATTTGTATGGCTTACAGATACACAGTTGTTGGTAAATATCTGTAAACGCACCTACGGTACAGGAGAAATGCCGAGTGAGACGCAAAGTTTAAAAAAATTGCAATATTTTACACAAGGCACTGATCTATGAAATATTCAGAAAGCCAACTCATTGTGTGATTTAATTGTGATGTTAATCTGCGAGTTGATGAACATTCATCCTGGAATGTTTGCATATTTTAGTAGCACATTTGCATACCTACCAACATGAATAACAAAACGGTAAAACCTGGTTTATAATTGTACAATTTAACCACAGTCATTAATACACAGTCTTTAATTGACAGCAAAAAAGGCTGAATTCATTGCTAAGTATAAAACATCGTGTCAACCCCGTGTAATGTATTCCCTTTAAGGGTCGTTCTCAAAAAAGTGGCACCGATCAAAATAAATTTACCAATTTAGGAAAATGTATTATTTATTGAGTTTTTTTAATCAAAATCCATTCGGGGTATTTCTCTAATGTTTAATTGAGTTAACGGAATACAAAAATTACATAAATGGGCAAAATACAGCTATTCAAAAAAAACTTCCTTACAGGTTAAAGAGATATCGTACAGGTTTATGAGAAAAGTTTTCAGGTTAAAGAAAATCAAACAGGTAAATGAAAAGAAAAACAATTTAACCATGCAAAATCAGCTTTTATTATTATTAATGCAAACAATGACAGTTACATTAAAAAAGATTCGCTTAACAATTAAGGAAATATAAAAACATCTCACTTCGATGTCCTAAAACTAAAAAAAATCTGTAGATCAAACATTTAGAAAAATTCAAAACACGATCTCTAAGAAATAGTACAATTTTCTTCTTACTAATCAGTCTCAAAATATTAAAATTAAAAATAACGTAACTTTAATAAACATAAGGAAACTTCTTACGAACAATTTAATCTTTGGATCACTTTTTGGTTCTAGAAAAAATCACAATAATCAAACAATTTTTTGTTAAAAGATATTGTAATCGGAATCACTATCACTATCAAAAACGTGCCTAGAAATGTTCAAAGGAGACTCTGTTACATTGGCAGGCCCTTCATTTAAAATCCTATCTAGAGTACTCCTTTGAAGTTCCGGAGGTAATTCCATTTCAGACAGTGCTGAAAATGGCGTAGATCTATGTAGAACAGTTACGGATTCTTCTGCAGCACTCGTGCCAGGGGCAATAAAACTGTCGTCATCCGAATCATTGAGCTCCACACAAGACGGTAAAACTCGAGAAGTGGCCACAACAGAAGCTCTCATTGTTTTTTTGCGCTTAGGCTTTGGTGTGCTGATGCTGACTTGTTGTCTTATAACATCATGGAAGCCAAGGTGTTTGCCATGCTTACAATATTCGGCTTTAGTTAAACAAGGATTTTTAGTGCAGCTAAGGCGTCTTAAAACGACTGATGCACTTTTTGTGTTACACCATACAATTTGATGAACTTGCTGCGTTCCTTTAAATGGCAGTAATGTATTGGGCAATAGCAAGTCTTTTTCAAAGATTTTATATTCTGAAATAGTGTCTATAACGATATTTTTCACGTTTTGTTTTAATAATTGTGAAAAACTTTCAAAGTCCGGTACGTCAGCGCCATGATTCACACACGCATCAGCAGTACGCTTTATAACAGCTCCAACTCCATCTGGAGCTCCCTTACCATGACCGGATTCTGAGTAATTCCAAGTGACACATTTAAGCTGAGGATTACTCCATCTGAGAGCTGTTACAATATAATAAATTTTGTAATTTCGATACTGACTCCCTGCAGAATCGGAAATAATATGAAAGGTATTAACTTGCGGAGCATGATTTTTCAAAAAATCTATAATTGGTTCTAAATGAGCCCATACAGCTGCTGTGTCATGTCTCAGATTTGGACTGATAGTAGCGAAACATTGAGAGTTTTTCAGCCCAGTAACATCAAAGTAATAAAGCACACTAGTGTGGATGGTTATTTGGGGCTTACTGGCACCAAAATGCGCAGATTGAATTTCTTTCGAGTATGCGCACTTATAATTTTCCGAATAATCGACATGAATAACAGCTTCATCGTGTTTTAACTGGTTTTTTATATATTTTATTGCCTTTTGTTGACTGACCATTTTCCCACAGTGTTCCATATACTTGTCTATTATTTCTTGATAGTGCCTAATGGCTTCTTTAGGTTTCGTCACTACTTTCTGTTTTTTAACCAACCTTATAGTTTTTTCGCTTCCATTTTGTACAATACATTCAGTCTTAGAGTTCCATGTCCAATAGCAGAAATCGATAGCATTGTCAAACATCAAATATTGAATAGTTTTGTTTTTGCAGCTTACACATTCACGGAATAGGCATTCAGCATTATACACGTTGCAGCAAATGCTTTTAAGAAGATTTGTGGGATCTTTGTGCTCAATTATTTTATATTTGTGAAGTGCAGATACTAAAAGCTGAAAATTTTCGTGAATGACACAGAGACAAGTCTCTCGTGGTCTTTTAGAAGCTGACAAAATCCAGAACGGTCTAAATCGGCAAAATGTAGCGAAACTTAGAGTGTACGCATGTGACGAGTTAAATTTTTTATGAAGATTACTAAGAGAGTCATTTAAATAACGTTTTTGTACCTTTACACCTTCTTTCTTTACGTATTCCTTTTTTCCTGCTGCACAGCTACTATTTTCGTCATCTGAAAGGAAAGTTGTCACGTCGTCGTTCTTCTTCTGCAAAACTGGCACATTTTTAGATTGTCCATTTCGTCTTCTAAATACACTCTTGAACCTTCTCTTTAATTTGGTGGCTTGAAGAGACTTTTCGAGATATGGTTTTAAACTATTTGAAATAATTTGTTTCATCTTATATGATTTTATACTTTTGTAAGAACGTAATAAACCTTCAGCAAATGAATTATCATCACTAGTACTAGGGTGAGGTAAGACAGGATCTTTAGGAAGTTGGATGACTGAGTTTTCCAACTGAATATTGTCTCCAAACCTGGCGTTCTCTATTGCTATTGTAGAATTTCGTTTTTCTTGAAGTGGTTGTAATCTTGAAATCTTTTTTCGATAGGCATCATTTAATTTAATAACTGATTGTAATTTAAGTCGTAAGGATGCTATTTCCTTGTCTTTTTTATAGCGCAACTTTCTCACTAGGCGTTGGGCATTAGGTGATACGCTCCGAGAACTTACTGAGGAGCCTTGTGAAGTTGCAGGACTAGCTTCTCTTGACCTAGTTATTCTTTTACACTCTGAATTACCCTGTGCCCCTTTTGCAGTTTCTTTGTTAAAGCAACCAACCACGTTATCAATATTATCTATATTGATATTTTCAATATCGCTGGAAGGTGGACTGTTGCATTCAAGAAAGCGTTGTATTTTTGCTTTTTGTTCCTTTTTGCGTTGGTAAGATTTTTTTGCATCTTCTCTCCACTTCCTTCTGAGCATTTTCTGATCTCTTGGTGTTAAACTATTTATGGACACTACTTTTCCCTCCTTTTTTCGTTTTTCGTACTTTGCTTTATTTTTTTCTTTATATTTTGCATAAAGCTCTGCATTATTTTTGATTTTTTCATATCTTTTTTTTTCAAGTTCTCTTTTCCTAGCTAAGATGTCTTCGTTTTTTTTAGTTTTTGGCATTGTACCTTTGAAAACAAACAAATAAGATAAAATAATACCCTAAATGTTCCCATAGTCCTAGGGCAAGGAGGAACTCAGGTCTGAAGGACTCAGGTGTGGTTTTAGTCAGTAACAGTCTGACACTAAAAAGTGAGAGAAGTCATTGGATGATTTCCCCCTAAAAAAACCTGGATTTTGATAGTTTTACCAAACAATAACAGGTAAAGTCTCTTTAACCTGGTAAAAGTCTCAATAACCTGTGCTTTCCAAACAGGTTAAAGAGACACAGGTTAATGAAAAAAATATGGTTTTGATGTGATAACAACAAAACGGTGACGGTTTTGGAGTTTATACTTATAAAACAATAAAAATGCATTAAATTACATAATCTAACGTTATACTCGCAACGTAGTTAATCCGCAAATAAAAAATATGAGAGTCAGATTATAGAGAACATACCTGTTACAAACTCCGATTCAAGCAAGTCGTCGTAATTTCTTAAAAAATGGCGCAAAAATCGACACTTCTTTCCTTGGCAATGGTTAGTTGGACACTGCCTGGTCAGTTTGCGCGGGGGTGGGATGTTGAGTAAGTAATAGTGTTTGTGTGATGTGCGTTAGTGTGCAAGCACAAGTTATAGAGAAATTCACTCCGGACACGATTTCAACATGAATAACTCGCAAATTATGTTCATTATTAATGTACCGTGTAAAATAAATTTAATTTATTAATGTACAGACTAATATTTTGATAATTTTGAACCTATATTTTAAACATAAAATTTTTTATGTTTATTCAAAGTGTGACTATTTGACTTTGGACACGGCAGGTTGTTGAGAAACAGATGTTACAATTTTATTTTGTTCTAAGAAAATCACGAATGGTTTTCTTAATATTACTCAGCCTCTATGTAAAAAGCCTCTTTGAGTACAATATTGTGCAGAATTTAATGAAAAGCATTTTAAAAATCACTCATTTCCACTAAAAACTGCCTGACAGGTTACAGAGCCACATTTTTGAGAACGACCCTTAAACCTTTCTTTTGTGAATAATTTCGTCTGTTTTCAAGGTCACTTCATTTTCGCTGAACCCTACCAACTAACTTTGACATTAAGTTAAGCATAATACAATTGACGGAATAAATTGAGTCCTTTGCCTGGTGTATAAAATAATGGAGTAATTTTCGCAGATTGTTTCCTGGTGACTTCAGAAGAGGGGGAATTGTTTTTTAAGTCCCCGTCGGATGACCCCGTCGTGTGCGGTATCTACATGATAGCTGAACCTGATAAGAGAATCGAGGTCATCTTTAACTACCTCGATGTACCGTGTGAGAATGGAGGTTTGGTTGCGGTAAGTTGTCTAACATATCATCAATTACTGCCTAGATGTTCTCCCAACTATGTTGGGGTCAGTTGTTAGTCTACCAGTATTTAAGTAAGATTGCTTATCTGACCACAACTCAGTTAGTCCTGGAAAATGGTAAAAGGTACAGTATCTTTTAAGTTGTCTAATATTGTTCTTTTAAATATTACCCAAAAGAAGGAAATAAATAGAGAGCCACAAAATTTTCTCAAATAAAAATACTGAAAGTAATTTAGTACCAGCTGAAAACATTTTTTGAAAATACGTACGAATAAAATGAGGCCCGCTTTGGGTAAACCTTGTAAAATAAAAAGGTATTCAATAACAATTTTAACCCTTTCATTGGCGTATAACATTGTTTGTTTATAACATTCTTTTAAAATATGAAATGCTTTGTTTTGCTTCAATTTGTTAGTCAGGATCATCTCAATTCTGAGACCACATGAAGTAAAGCCAAAAAACATGATGTTAAATCCATTTCACATAAATTATTTCTCAAGGGACTGTATTAACCAAGATTTGTAGGGCTATAAACCATCAAGTAGATTAAGTTAACTCGTGTACAAAAATGATTAAAATCACCCCATAACGGATGACGTAATAAGTCTGGAACTGTCGTAAACTTTTATAACACAAGAGTGGCTAAGAAAACTTTAATTGAGTTTTTCCGCTGCGTGTAGACGCTACTGTTAGTTATTACACTGTAGCTTAGTCCTAGATCAGCTATTTTTGCTAGACTTTATTATTTAACGGTCCATTAAACGTGGTTTTGCTTACGTCTTCGTTTTGCTTGGATTTAGTGTTGCCATCACCTTTATCTTGTACACTAAGTCTTTTCACAAACTTTCATTTCTTAGGTAACTTTTATATATTACTAGCTGTGTCCAGCGATTTCACCCACTGCTAAGACCGCGCGACAAAGTGTTACGACGGGTGCAAAGTTTACCTACATTGTTACCCTACATTTTTGTAAACAATCGTGCAACGGGTTAAGACCGATTTTCAATCCTACATACAAAATTTCAAATTTACAGATGAAATTTGATAAGAAACGGTCAAGACGTTTCCGAGGAGTATGGCAACTAAAACTGTAATAAGAGACTTTTATAAGTATATAAGAGAATTT
This sequence comes from Ochropleura plecta, assembly GCA_905475445.1. Taxonomy (NCBI): domain Eukaryota; kingdom Metazoa; phylum Arthropoda; class Insecta; order Lepidoptera; family Noctuidae; genus Ochropleura; species Ochropleura plecta. Next base: position 8,058,404 of record FR997731.1, on the reverse strand, counting down.
AAGACAGCGTCCAGCCTTACGTATGTCGTGTCTTTGAATAAGCTTGCAAAATGAGATTTATTGTGCAACGAATGAATTTGCTCGTAAAAAATATATCACTCCATAGTATAAAACAAAGTCGCTGTCTGTCTGTTGCTATGTTGTATGTATGCTTCAATCTTTAAAACTACGCAACGGATGTTGATGCGGTTTTTACCCGACTGCGCTCCGCAAAGGAGGGTTATGTGTTCATCAGTCTATGTATGTATGTATGTATGTATGTATGTATGTATGTTTGTTCCTTTGAAGCACTATACAGACTAAACGCCTGGGCCGATTTTTATGATTCACACGTCAATCGATTCCTCTTAGTCCTGCGAGTGTCACTAAAGATATGAAATTAATAAAAAAACAAAATGGCGACCATGAGACACCATATTGTGAAAATGAAAAAAATTAAAACCAACAAAATATGTCAAGTGGGGTATCGTCGAATAGGTATTTAAAAATCATTAATAGTTTTCTTTCATCACTTTTCGATTCAAGTGACTATTTATTTATAAATAATTAAAATGTAGGCCGTCACGTATGTACATATGTATTTAAACAATACAGCATTAATTTTTATCAAATTAAGTACCTTAAATACATTGTATATTTAATATAGATCAATATGGCCCTTTACAGCATGTAATTTAAATGAATATTTCCGAAGATATTACAGTTTAAAAATGCAGGGACATATCGATGCGGCCGGCCGCAGCGGTGTCCGGGCGGCGCATGTATCTTATATACCTATTCTTTCGGCATAATAAACTCGCCGGAACTTCTACACTTTACAAAATTATTACAAACAGCGACCATCAATCTTCACCTCTTAATTTGAAAGATAAATCCAAACAGAAAAACAAACAAGTAAGCGATAACAAAACCAAACTACTAGAATGGAGCCAGAAATCTTTGCACGGAAGGCATTACCAAGATTTAAGTCAAAATTATGTCGACAAGGAAGCGTCGAATGCATGGCTTAAACGACGCGAGTTCTTCCCGGAGGCTGAAGGCTTCATGCTTGTAATTCAGGACCAAGTCATTGAGACTAAAAATTATAGGAAGTACATTATAAAAAACCTAAGCACTGATATTGCCGAAAATGCAATAGTTCACCAGAAACCATCCAGCACATTACAAGCGCGTGTAAATCAATAGCCCAGACAGACTATAAACATAGACACGACCACGTCGCTAACATCATACATCAGAAACTAGCACACCAATACAAATTTATAGAGTCCATAGTTCCCTAAACTACAAATACATCCCCGAAACTGTGCTGGAAAACGCTTCAACAAAATTATATTTTGACCGAGGGATATTTTCTGACCGAACCATCCACTTCAATAGACCAGACATGACAGACATCACATTAATAAATAAAACAAACAAAACTGGATACCTCATAGACATAGCTGTACCATATACACACAACTTACAAACTACTATTGCAGAAAAATTATCTAAGTATACCGAATTAAAAGAAGAAATTACCCGCCTCTGGCATCTTCAAAAAGTTACAATAGTCCCTATTGTGTTGTCCACTATAGGAGTAATACCAAAACAACTTCACCAGTCCTTAACTTCCCTGAACCTGCCCTCAAACACCTACCATCTGCTTCAGAAGGCAGTGATACTAAACACGTGTAGACTTGAGGAAATTCCTACAATGTAAATCAGATAACCCGAACCAACATATCCACATAAACAGATTCATCTCTCTTTCAAGCTACAGTACAAAACAGTATTGTACCTATTACTACCTCTTTAACTCTAAACCCAACTGATAATCACTTGGCTTAGGCCCGTGCTATCAGTACTTTCCCGCTACCCAGGTAGCCGAACAAAATAAATGTAAAGATAAAAATAATGGGTCCCTCTATCTGGCAGAATCTTGATGCTCCGAAATTTATTTGGCATAATACACTTAGCATAATGTTCACTAAACGAACATTTTAAAGGCATAAAAAATATTTAATACTAGCTTTTGCCCGCGGCTTCGCTTGCGCTAAATTCGGGGTAACACAGTTTCCCTTGCGCCTTATTGATTGGATTCCATTATATATCCATTAGATATCCAGTTGATACAATGAGATACTTTTAAGATGGCAGAATTACATTTGGTATAATTACGATTGGCAGAGTTCAAATTTCGCATAATATCGTTTAGCATAATGTTCATTTAGAGCGATGATTATTTGGTATAATTTCACTTGGCATACTATGTATATGGTTGAAATGGCTAGGTTAGGTTAAAACTGTGACCATCTACGACTACCAGAAACGACTTGCATTAATAGAGAAAAGATATTGTTTTTAGTAGGTTACCCGGAACTGTACTATTAAGATTAGGATAATTACTTATTAAATAAAATGATGAAATTTATGTCTAGAGATGATTCTGACTTACAAAATTATGAGTTTTGAATGTATGATAAATGAGTGTCTGCCAAAAAAATTTCTGCGAAGTGAAGTTTATGCTATACGTTGTTATGCAAAATAAAATTATGACATAAAAAGTTCTGCTATAAAGGGGGGATCCAAAAATAATAATCTCATAAATAATGAATACCTAAGAGATACTCATAACTAAAAAGTCAAAAATAAAAAAATATATTTAAAAAAATAAAAAACCCGACTGCGTAAAAAGTGAAACAAACTACACACCTAATAAAAATAAAACTGAAAAGAGAAAAACAAGTACTGTAATCTGGAACTATGAAGAACAGTCGGGACCCATTAAAATCTGGAACGGCTCACACTCCAATAACGGGTCCCGACTGTTCTTCATAGTTCCAGATTACAGTACTTGTTTTTCTCTTTTCAGTTTTATTTTTATTAGGTGTGTAGTTTGTTTCACTTTTTACGCAGTCGGGTTTTTTATTTTTTAAATATATTTTTTTTTAATAGGTAGAGTGATTCAAGAGGAAGGTGTATATGTATAATACTTCACGCTATGACTCTTAGAATGTGAGCAGCGGGTGAAACCGCTGGGCGGGTCGCTAGTTCATGATAAAATATCTACAAAAATGCTATGAAACTTTTTTCAAAAATACTGGCCGATTAACCTAAATAATTTAAGAAAAAAAAAACAACTCAATCTTTGAGTATTCTAAAAAGAACTTTATTCTAGTGGGTGGATGGCTGGGAGTTGAACGGTCAGGTTTGGCCAGCAGACGCGTGGGATGACGACAGAGTGGTGGAATCCTGTGACCAGAGACCGGCGCGTAAGCTGGTCTCCAGACAAAATGCTGCCTTGGTGCAGTACCGGGTACCTGCTAGAGGGAAGGGATTTGCTGTAACTGTGCGACATTTGAAGAACGCTAAACGTACGTATCTTGCTCATTTAATCCTGTATTTATAAACTCCATTTCTATATTTTTTTGCTTAACCATGATAAAGGTTGCACAAAGGTTAATAAGATTGTTGGTAAAGATAACGATTGCATAATTGGTTTGATGATAACAGAACTGCACCAGATTATGACAAGCATCTCCGCTGCGATGATATCTGCCATATAATAGACACTTTTTACATTCTACTGTTATTAGAGATACTAAATATTTTCAATTGTAATATTTTTTTATTATTACTTTATTAACATAGCCTTTTTAAGGACTTGAGCATGACCCAAGGGCTGGCTCTTACCTTGGACAAAGTCGCTTGCACGCAGCCCGTCGCTTAGGTAAATTACCAGCCGACAGCGTTTAGGACAAGGTTTTTTATGCCCTATTATAGTATGTTGTTTGTTACTTTAATTATTTTAGTTAATTTAATTGTTATAATGTATTTAATTAGTTTAATTTCAAATAAAGTATACAATACTTTATAAAGGAACTTTAAATAGGTCCTAGATAATAATAAACATTATGTACAAATATCGAAATAGAAAATATAAGTACTTATATATTAGTTGTATATTTTGAATAGAAAATTAAACAATGTTTGTCAAAAAAAAAAACCGAAAATTAACTCCTGGTTCTACAGTTGATATAACAGTGCTTATTATTTCTTGATTTCACGTTGTAATACTGGTGTAAACATAAACTTAACCGGTAATTTCCCATTATATCGAAACCTAAATTACTTTTATACTTCAAAGTTGAACCTAAATAGTTATTAACTCCCAAATGAATTCGAAACAAACTAAACTTTCTAAAGTTGGTAATAAAAGTTAATCCAAATGTCTAGAACAAAACTAAATAGTCTTATCATGCGTCATAAACGACTACGCCAACGAATTACCAAAACTAATGTTATTTAACTTCTCTTATCTCTTTAATTCAGATGTTGGCTATCAACATAGGTTTACTTACACGTGTAAGTTGTTTAGTACAGTCAGATACAGATATAATATCTAAGGTAAGATACGCACAAATCAACTGTGACTTTCTCGTAGAGTACATACGAATCCTACTAATATTATAAATGCGAATGTTTGTGAGGATAAATGGATGTATGGATGTTTGGATGTTTGTTACTCTTTAACGTCACAACAGCTGAACGGATCTTGATGAAATTTGGCACAGAGGTTAGATTATAGTCTGGAATAACACATGGGATGCTTTTTTTTCAACATCACGCTTGCGAAGCCGCGGGCGCCAGCCAGTTCATACTATTTATTTTTAATCGAATAGTAATTTTAATGTTACCATCCCGCATGACGAGAACCTCGTGAAAGCTGAGAGACAACTAAAATATCTCGACACGAGGTTGTCGACATGGGGAATGTGAACTCGGCTGTCATTATGCCGATTGTCGTAACGGTCAATGGCCTGATAGCCAAGAGCCTCGATGAACTGTCGATGCTCTCCTTAGGCGAATCAAGGACCTTATTCAGGAAGCAGTACTCCTCGATACGTCCCGCATTCTGAGGAGGTTCCTGTCTCTGGAGCCTTACCCACCAGTAGCTTGGCCCTGTTTCCGATACCGGCTAAACACTATATTTATATAAAATGTTTTTTTTTAAGAAATTTTTAAAAATGTAAAACTAAGAAGAAAAGTGAATAAAGGTTTTTTTTCTAATTATTTCACGATAAAAACTCTACTTTCATGCCTTTTTTGCTTGACTAACGTTCATACTTATGGATGACTACAAATATGAGCACAGACGCCGCGCCGGTTAAGAGCGCTACCCACCAGATCTTTCTGTTTTTTTCTGTTTGCTTGTTTGTTTGTTACGTCTTCACGCCTAAATGGCAAATTTTGGTACAGAGATAGTAGATAGATCCTGGAGACGGACATAGGCTACTTTTTGACTCTTTCTAACGCCCGACTTCCCTAAAATAGGGGGTGGAAGTTTGTATGGAGCATTCCGTAATTTTCAAGGTAGGAGGACCTAAAAAATGGTATACGGACTATTTGTCACAAAAAAAAACATCGTGCATCATTTTTTGTTGGAAATCTGCACCATTGCAAACTCCTTACAAGAGGGGATGAAATTTTATATGGGACTTTACGCAGTTTTCAAGGTAGGAAGCTAAAAATGGGTACACACACTCTTTGTTACCAACGAAAAATACCTGCAAATCAGGAAAGGGGAACTGTGTTACCCCGAATTTAACGCGGGCGAAGCCGTGGGCAAAAGCTAGTAACCAATAAATTAAGTTCATGTCCTCGATCTTCCAGGGTCTTCCAAAGAAATTTATGTGAATGTTATTTTTGCTGGTGACTGTACATTTAACTTTACGTGGGAGCAAAAGTTATTAGTTTTAAAGTATTCCGCGTCGTTGCAAAGTTGTTCTAAAAAATTTGTTATAAAATACCGGCTGGCGACATTTTATCCTCATGTTGCTGGTCGTTGATATTTATTTCGAAGACTGATTAAATATCAAATTAAATGTAAAAAGTAAATACTATTATTCGGTCTAACCAAAGCCCAAATAATTTATATTGTCTTATCTGCCGACCCTTTTCCCAATTATGTTGGGGTCTGTGATAGGAAACATAGAGTTAGTTAAGTTATATGAGAGGTTTAGTTGAAAACATATTGCTGTCAAAACTTGTTACTCAGCTTATTCAAACAGTTATAATTATGAAGTCAGGTAAAATTCATGTAACATTGCAATGTTGGTTCAAATATCTGCACAGTTAACATAAGTTATGAGTACAAATAACTGGTATTTCGGGCACTGATACCGTCGCCAGTAGCTAAGCGTTTGTAGAGTCTGAATTTTGTATGTGGAAATCGTACTAACCATATTTGTTTGCAGAGAAATGTATGAGTGCCATTCCCTCTCAAAATTGATCAAATTGTGAATGAAACGTGTTTTCGGGGACGAATATATTTACTTAGTTACTTCTGTGATTTGATTTTATATCAATTGGAGATGTATTCTTGACGTACTATGTATGTGGGTACACATAATAAGTACCAACTTTACATGTTAAGTAAAATTGAATGTATGGTCTTCAGTAAAAGATGAATGCTTCATACTTTTTTGTCTTGTAACAAACAAAACCATAGTCAGTTTTTGCATCAATCACATGCTTTTTAGGATCCGTTGTTGCATAAAAAACAAAAAACGTACAATGCTAAGTTTAAAAAAGAAACTGCCAAATTAAGAACGTCCACCTTCTTTTTTTAAATCGTAAACGTGATACAAACCGTGGTGGCCACAAGCAAGTCGTACATATTTTTTTAAAAAACGAAAGCATGACATTTGGCCAGTACCTACCCAACCTTAACATCACACCACTAATTCTTTTGTGAATCGGTACATTAACTCCAACTTCCACTGGACCCAACCAACTAACGCTAGGCGATAAGCAAATGTTTTTACTAGAAGTTGTCTCACTTGGTTTGTTTTATGACTTACATTAACATTATACGAAGATGAACTATCCCCCAGCATCCTGAGGATAAAACTCCATAAAGTAACTTGATGGTCTCGCTTAGTCTAGGAAACTGTTAATGTCATATGAAGGAAAAAGAAAAGCTGTTATATCAATCTTATTAATGAGAGTAAACTAACTATATATGTAATAACAATTAAATAAACTAACGAAATAGGCTGCATGTGCTTATTATTTGTAAACGAACAATCACAATACAGGAGAAATTCCAAATTTGACGCAACCTTTTTTTTTTTTCTAAAAAGTTCTCAAGCCAATTGACGGTTTTTCCCTAGCCCATGCTGAAAAAAAAACCCATACTGACCCATTTCCGGAATGGCCTACCTCATATTGGATGGTGATTTGTATTTGTGAATAAATATATTTTCCGTTTAAATAATATTTTGTTCAATTCCATTCTCGTTTGGCACATCATTAAGAGTAGCGGGAACATTAATACATAAAGTTTTTACTCTAAGTGCCTTTAAAAATGTTGTTTCTGTGAATCATACATATATTATGTCTACCGTTGCTTGTAAGGTACTTATTAACATTAAAGCAAGTGTTGCTTTAGCAATTTTTGATGTATACATATTTATATATACTATTTTAGTAAAAAAAACTTTGCCTATGTTTTGAACAAAAGTTATTAGATTTCATAAGCGGGCTTTTAAAAACGTTTTGACATCAACAATAAGGCACATTTTTTGTTGCACAAAAAATATGTTTACACAGAGAAACCTTATTGTTGATGTCAAAACGTTTTTTAATATATATTATATTTTTTTAAATTAATTGTTGCCAAATAATTCGAAAAAACGAAGAGCTTTTTAATTTAATAAACTCTAAACAAAACCACCTTTACTTCAAGGTTAATGCAGACTAATATATGCATTATAGCACCCACTAGCAAAGTTCACAACCCCATAACATATTCATAACAACAAAACTCTAGTTTCCGCAAGGTCGGAGGTCGAACCGTAGAAGTTTTGAATAAACTGTAGACTCCACCAGAGCGTAAGGATGTGGGTGTAACTATGTTCGAGAATGCATAGTAGCGTTAACAAGTTTCTTCATAAAAATATTTGTTCCCTAAACAAGAATTATGGTGGGACCAAGAAAAATTGCGCTAGAGTTGCTACATACGTTATGTTTCGGATGCTTCATTCGATTTGGAAGACTTTGATGGACATTGAAGCTGACCCGAAGATTGGATTGTATGTTATTCGACTCGTGCCGCAAGCAATTAAAAATGTATATTTGGGTAAAAAAAAGCACAATTTGATCTAGGCCGAGTGACATTTTTCCTGACGTACATCTGAATTAATTCGGTTTTGCTACCCTGCTTTGCCAAAAAGAAGATGTATCTTTTCCTCTGTGCGCTAAGCAAGCCAGCTACCAGTGCGTTCGTAGCCTTAATATGATCAATCTGTCTTTGCAGATATAGCGCGCACTAATAAGCTATCGAAGATAATATTCCATACCACTTTCATTTCCCGGAACTTTTTTTATAATTCAACTAGCTAGGGATTTATCTTGTGTCGTGAATACGTTTACAAACATTTGATGACACATACACAAAACAGCCAGACCCAAAAAAATACTTGTAGGCATTTTGTTATTGTAGGCAATATATTTTGTTTCGGGGAAGAATCAAAATCGCGGCACGCAGCGTAACGCCACGCTCAACCATTGCACCTGCAATTATTTATTTTCAAAAAAACCACTACCAAAGCAGAAAATAACCTCTCTCTTTTTCACAGCCTGCAACGTGATGCTGTTCGGCGCTGAAGGCGTCTACACTCTTCGCAATCACGGTGAGACCGGCAACTGTTCCATGCTGGCTGTGTCTCCAGCAACTGTCCAAGTACTAGACCTCAATGTTGGAATCACCATCAAGAAGGGACGCCTCATCGAAATGGAAACTGGCACAATTCACCATGTAAGTTTATTGATAGACGGAGAGCGAGAGGAAGGCCAAAGAAAAGATGGATGGATTGTTTAAGGAATGATATGAAGGAGAAAGGATTAAATGATGCCGTGACGTCTGATAGGGGAATGGAAGAAGAAAACGTGTTGCCGACCCCAAATGGAATGGGACAAGGGCAGGTAAATGATGATGAAAATGTTAGATGTTGGGCTTAGTTTATGTTTAAAAAACACGTTGCACTATTCTAAGAATTTCTCTCGTATTATATACGTTTACAAACAATTAAACTCACATAATTATAGCCAGACTAGAAACAAAATTACTTGTAGACTGTACAAATGTTTCTTCGCGAGCGACACGTAGCGCTCACTCAGTCACTGCGCCAACCGTGCTGGCAACACAGCCTTCTCTTTTCAGCCTTCTTTTTAGGGTTCCGTACCTCTGTAGAAGCCCTCCTCCTTAAATAACTTCCCCCGCTCTGGGTGGAGCGGGGGGGAGTGTCAGACTTGTATTGGCTAAAACCCATCTTTCTTGCCCTTTATGTTCCGGGGCCGCGGTATCTCTTTCGAACAACCCGCAACCCCGGCTGAAGGTGGCCCTGGCAGGCCCCTCTGCTTATATGAGTAGATCCCATAGAGAGAATACGAAACCAGCGAAAACACTTGAAAACACAAAATTTTCAAATTAAGAAAAATCTTTTTTTTTTCACTTATATACTTTTTACTTATAGGTTCGTTGCAAACAAATGAAGGAGTCAAGTCTTTCAGGTTAAAAAATCACGAGCGCGAAGCGCGAGTGATTTTTCCTGAAAAACTTGACGATTTTATTTGTTTGCAGGGAACCTATCGGGAAATGCCAGATAATTTTGAAGCTCGTGTGGTATTCGGGGGATTATTTTTCCGTCCCAAATGTCGGCCAATAGAATTGCACCATGTTTTGTTTTTTATATATAGCAACGACCAGAGAAAATTTTCAAAAAATTATCAGTATAATACCATGTAGGTTGTACCACGTGACGTCGAATGGTGCAATTCTATTGGTCGATATTTGGGTCGGAAAAATAATCTACATTATTAAATTCTATTCGCATAGACCGTATTTTGCGACAAATATTTTTACCTTTAACACGATCTGTTGAAACGCCAGCAGGCGATAACATACGCTACATATTTTATTAAACAATAACTGGCCACCAGTAGCTATTTGTCTGACACAATGATAAACAGGCGCGGTTGGAAAAATTGTTTCGTTGAAATGGGGGCAGGCTTCATTCGTTTCACCAACATTTTGTCCATGTAGTGTGACTGAAATATAGAAAAAATTGGAAGGATATTCTAGCATCAGTGTTTCAGGGTTTTAACCTCAAAAAGAAAAACGGAACCCTTATAGGATCACTTTATTGTCCGTCTGACTGACTGTTTGTCAAGAACATTTATGTCGAGAATGCTTGAAGATATCGAGTTGAAATTAAAAACCATCCTTACTAATATTATAAAAGCGAAAGTGAGTTTGTTTGTTTGTAACCCCGAATTTAACGCGAGCGAAGCCGCGGGCAAAAGCTAGTAACCAATATATTCAAGTCTGTTGTCTTCTAGAGCTATGAAAATCAAGCCTCTAAGTCTACGCAATCAAAAGATAACCATATTTTTTGATTGCGTAGACTTTGAGGGTTTATTTTCGTTTATGTCGCAAGTTTGTACAGACCCCTCGATGTGTGAGTCCGACTAGCACTTTGTTGGTGTTTTTTTTTATATTCTTGAAATCGTGGCCACTTATAAAACACCGAGAATGGGTGCACGATTCGGGTTGGTCGTTTCCTATGGAGAATCACCGGCATAAAATCCATGGTTACTTTTTTTTAAACAAACGATTTCACAACGTTGTTATGTTACAGCGTTAGTACTTAAGCACGAGAGGACAACGTAGGCCCGACAATAAGTCATGTTTACCTTACAAAATAACATAATAAGCTAACAAGCATCTAGGAATTTAAAAGACCCACAATGTCCACTCATTCTCAAACAATTTGTAAAAAGTATTTATACTAGAAATCGGAAGAATATCCTTACTGATATTATAAAAACGAAAGTGAGTTTGTTTGTTACGTCTTCACGCCTAAATGGCTAAACCGATTTTGATGAATTTAGATGATAGTTGGGACCCTGGAGACGGACATAGGCAAAAAAATGAGAAAAGGGGTAGAAAGAGATAAGAAAAGGGGGGAGAAAGATATTTTTTTTTTGATCGGCTAACCGAAATCCTCCGAAAAGCGAAAATGAGTTTGTTTGTTACGACTTCACTCTTAAATGGCGTTGGAACCCTGGAGACGGACATAGGCATTTTTAATTGAGAACAGGGGAGCAAGAGGGAAAAAAAGGGGAGGGAAAGATATTTTATTTCGATCATCACGCGGGTTAAAGTTAGCGTTGGCCCAAAGTAGCTATGCCACGCGGACGAAGTCGCGGGCGAAAGCTAAAACTGTTAATTAAGGCGCGGTAACAAGCTAATCTTTAGGTATTCGTGGATGTGAGGCTAGCTGCATACTGGGCATGGTCTGACACAAGTACACGACAGTATTGCATCGTAAGAATAGAAATAAGGTCGAAAATATTTCGGTGTTTGATTTTATTTGAATATCATGCCCGCCAAAATGTAAGTCATTTTGCAGTTTTAATTGAATATAAAAAAAATACAGTTCCGTGTTTCAAAAATTTTAGATATCTCTTTAGTCTATAACATTTGCTTTGTTATAGATATAAAAAATATGATGGTTGTCGCTGAAAAAATTTAAAATTTCGAGACGAAAACAATAAAAAATTTTCCTGGTCTTTTTAAACATTTTTTTTCGTAGTTCTAGACCACTTTTGTAAACTGATTTTGTAATAATATGATGATTATGTAATTCATAAAGTAAAGACTTAAGTCTTTACTTTATGAATTGAACTATACACGGTATTTCTTTTTTGGCTAGTGGCATGTACAGATACGGCTAACATTGTGACGAAAATCTAGACTTTTACGAAGTGTTTGCTTTGTACAGCACCTTAAACAAGTGACACAAATGTTGCCATCAGTACTGTAACTATTCAGAGCAAGTATATTCGGGTGTTCTCATTTAGATCACAATCTAAATGAAAAAAATAATAGCTTGGCTGATTTATAAGTTTGTCAGCAAGATACTTTCACGAGAGACTGCTCAGGAATAATCATGGTTAAAATGTTTTTTGTTTTATTTATTTTTGAATGAGGAAAATGTAAAAAAGTATGTACAAAAATGAATGAACGGAACTACAAATAAACTTCGTCGCAAAAATTACTTTAAGGAAATTGAAGTTGAGATGGTGAGATCTATTATTTACATAATAATAACAATCGCGAGATTACTCTAGTGATTCAATTTCATGAAGAAATTGAGAGACTGTCAAATTGTAAAACGAGTTAAACTTCATTAACAGGCTCGTCAAAGTAAACCAATTTATTTTGTTAGTCGCTCGAATTAAGGACTATTTTCGCTTTCATATTTAGAAATCAGCTTTAAATAATTATAATGTTAACGAATACTGCTTGATGTTGTGCTTTTAACCGCGCTTTTAGTAGCGTCACTCGGAACTATATTTCCGATTGAGCTGAAATTTTGCACACATAATAGAAAAAGGCGTGTTTTAAGTGTTTTTTAAACTGTTATATTATTTATTTAATCATTTATGTACATAATTATACAGGAGTAAACATAAGGATACATGATAATAAAACTTAGAGTACAAGGGCATAGCTTATTTCAAAATATGTTTCTAACAGCAGGCCAGCGAAAGAAGATATGAAGAAAAGAAACGTAGACAGGTAGTGTGTGAGAACAGGAAGAGAATAGCATTTAAAATATGAATTTCTTACCTAAATAGTAAATAAAAGTACACATATAATTTTAATAATATTTACCTGTATTGTTTGTTTTTTTTTCCTACAAACATATGTTCCTGTGTTGGCCAGTGGCCAGTTTTGTCTAAATCAAAGTAAATAAATGCCCGACAAACAAAATTCAATCAGCATTTCTATAATCTAAGCTTGTTAAAGATCATTGTGAGTTCGTAATAAGTTGTATTAGTACACCACAGGATTTCCTCTCTATCTTCCACGGTAAATAAAGCCCACGGGAAAAGAAGGTAATCCAATCCTCTCAGAGTTTGTTCATGTACTTGGAGAGGGTTGTATGGCCTTATTTACCCTTTGTACTAATTAAAACATAATCTTTATCATGTTCAGGCACAGGATATTGAGCCATGAATATCTAAACACAAACACGAAATTCGAATAGCATTCTGAATTTGAAATTAAAACCGCAAATCAACAAGGACATACATTACGTAGGTGTAAGCTCGGAAATTGGAATAATATAGGGGATAGATAGTCCGAGAGACGAGAGACAAAACATTGCAAATACTTTTTTAAATATTACGTAACATTAATGCAGTAAAGCCTGCCTAGCTCTCCGATCTCGTTAGCGTTAATTATATATGAAAAAAAAACAACTATAAATATTACGGATAATTTTTTTTTTTACTAAAATAGATGTTCAACAACAAATATTATAGATTTTAAAAGACTCATAATAAGACTGATCAGAACTCGTTTCGTATGTTTGTATAGGATTTATCGCTAAAAGCGATAGAAAAATGTACATTTAATAAATTATTCTAATTAATCCTTATCCTTACTAATGCCCTATTATAAAAGCGAAAGTGAGTTTGTTTGTTTGTTGGTTACCTCTTCACGCTTTAATGGCTACACCGATTTTGATGAATTATGGTACAGAGATAGTTGGGAACCATGAGACGGACATAGGCTATTTTTTTTTTAGAAAAAGTCGGATGTGAGGGAGAAAGAGGGAAGAAAAGGGAAAACTTAGCGTTGCTATTACAAATCAATAAGGCGCAAGGGGAACTGTGATACCCCGAATTTAACGCGAGCGAAGCCGCGGGCAAAAGCTAGCTAAATATACATATAGGTGATACCTGTATTTTTACATATTATTATATCGTTGTGTACTTTTCTTCCAAAGGTTGTCTTGAAATATTGCTTTTAACACAAGACGGCCTAACGTGTCAACCTATTTAGGATCTATACTGTAGTTCTTGTAATTTGTATGGTGTACATAATAAAGAACATTCTCTCTATATATGGGAATGCTTTAGAAAATTAATTCCTTTATTTAAATTTGGAAATGGAATGGAATTCATATTTAGAACGTGTTGTAAAAGAATAAGCGTATTGTCTTTTAAGTCGGCTCCGGTCATACCAATGACTGGCTTTGAATCAAAAATATGAGAGGTGTTTTGACGATTCTGTAAATTGGCGCGACAACTAAGGAATGCGACGAATAATTTATAAAGTTATGCGGATAGCAGTAATGCATAGTAGGGATTAACTTGCCTATAAATAAGTAAGAGTACAGTACAGTAGAAATAAGTATTATGTATTCTGTAGAATGTAGGTTCATTACACAAATCGGACCAGAGAGAAGTGCCTCTTGTGTTTGTAAGGTTCACGGTCATCTTTGTTTCTGAAGCATGGATAAAAGTCGATAGATTTCAGAACACACATATAATATACTTGAAAATTTTGCAATATCACAGCGTTTATGTTACAAAAAAAATAATAGCGATCTCTTTTCCTCACAGTGCACAAAGCGCGGCTTATCCGATTACGTGGTCATCGGAGGCGCCAACGGACTCGACCACACCAAGATGGAGGTCCAGGACAGCGTGTGTGGGCTCGATTCTAATGAAGGTAATATTTTATTTAAAATATAAAATAATGGTTTTAAAATATACTTCCGGAAATACTAGAGATCAAAGTTCCAACTTTTTCATGTTTTATTATTGTTACGTACCATAAGAGGAAAAAACGAAACCCGGATCGATATGTTGTTTGTCTATCTGCCTGACTATGTGTCTAACAAAACAGCTAATCTCGGGAACGCGTGAAGATATCGAGTTGCACTTAAAACCATATACTGAAATCTGTGGTCCCTTGGACCTGTGAAAAACCCTCTAAATCTAAGCAGTCAAAAGATATGGGCCGTTTATATCGCAAGTTTTTTTTTAAACGTTGCCCCACACTAGGAATTTCTCCTGTATCGTGGGTGCGTTTACAAACATTTAAAGTCACACATACAAACAGCAAAACCTGAAACAACTACCTGTAGGTCACACAACTATTTTTTCAATGCGGGGATCGAACTCGCGACACGCAGCGCCAACCGTGTCAAAGTTTGCCGGTTTTTTTTTTCGTTAAAACTTGACTTTTATTAACTTCACAACGCCCGTACAATTCAATGCATCCACCAGCATTATATTTTGAGTACGTTACATAGAATCCTAAAGTGAAACGTGTCATTCACTCAGCTTCGTGAGGGGTTCATTGACACTTTGTTGTCCGTCTGTCAAGAACACTAATCTCAGGAAAGCGTGAAGGTATCAAGTTGAAATTTAAACCATACACTTAAGTCTATTGTCCTTTGGAGGTATGGAAAAATCATATCCATTATGTGCAAGTTTGTATGGAACCCTCGGTGTTGCCCGGTTTTGATTTATTATTATTATAATTATTCATTTATTTACAGACTACAAAGTGGTCCAGTGTGTTAGTAACAATATGACTTAGCCTATGTTAGTACTTAATAAGTAGAAGAGATCGAGTGCGATAAGTGAGCGCCCACATTAGCGGACTGTCTGCCCGGTCAGCTATCGATTGCAGGATAGTGTTGGGACTGCCACGCGATTTACTGAAACAGATACAATAACGTTCGTATGTCAGATAAAAAGATGGTTACATCTGATCATTCATAAAAGACGACCCATGACACTAAAATTGTCTCTTGTTTATCTTTTATTTTTTGTAAACTTTGGATTTAAAATAAATATTAAATTTTAGAATAGTGTGAGAATTCGAATTCTAAGTTTTCTATTTCAATGCCGCTTGTGCCATGTATAACCACAATAGTTAAAATAATATAAAAAGTAGTAGTTTTTCTCAATATTTCATTTTATTCACTATTGAATGGAAAATAGTTTTCCCTGGTGTATTATTCAAAAAAAGGTGTACCGTGCAATAAGTAGGTCCTTGACTTTGTATGAAAACACGGCTCTTTCATCTTCCATTCTCGGCGACAAAGAGCGAATTCTCAAGGCGAAATGTATTTTAGATTACCTTATTAATAGTGATAGGTATGCGGCGCCTGCTGAACCAGAGGTCTTTTTTTGCGGATAGAAAATCATCAAAAAACTTCCCCGCTCTGGGCGGAGCGGAGGGGAGTGTCAGACTTGTACTGTCTAAAACCCACCCATGTCCCTTCTATTGACCTTTATGTTCCGGGCCCGCGGTATCTCTTTCGATCAACCCGCAACCCCAGCAAGGAACGGAAGGTCTTTAGTTCGATTCCTAGGTCGGGAATGTGTTATTGGGTTTTTTCTTTCTGCTATTTCTCAATTACAGCCATGAATTCCGATTTCTGCCCAGTTCATAGCAATAGGATCGCTCCCTATAACATGGGACTTAAACATAACTACCGAAATGTGGGTATACCTATTATTATAATATTACTAGCTGTGCCCATCTGTTTCTGTTGCTGTTCTCGCAGCTCTCTCAGCAGCTAAATGCAGCTAGTCTTATATATAATAAAAAATATATATAAGACTATCTGTGCCCAGCGGTTTCACCCGATGTGGTTTAGGGGTATGAAAAATAGATGTTAGCCGATTCTCAGACCTACCCAATATGTACCCAAAATTTCATAAGAATCGGTCGAGCCGTTTCGGAGGAGTACGGTAACTAACATTGTGACACGGAAATTTTATATATTAGATTACCTACCTCTGCCTAACCCTGTGGGGATTACAGACGTGATGTAACGTTATGTAAAACTTAACCTTAAAATGCTGTCGCTTTAGGTTCAAGTTTCCACAATAATAACAAGGACGCTGACAGTCTGTTTATGTATTAAATGTTTTCACGGTCAAATTACCAATTCGTATCTGATGAAAGTCGGCAAAGTGGAATCGTTTTCTGTGCAAACCTTTTTTATTGTATTACTTTCCGGAACGAAAAGTATCCTATGTCCCGGAAAATTACATGCGTCCATGACCGCTCATAGCCAATCATCAATTGCTTAAGTGACTTATTTATTAGAATTATTTGAAAGAAAGAAAGAAAGAAAAAGAAAAAACATTTATTTGGCCCATGCCACAAGTGCAACACAAAATGAGATAAAACTTAAAACTAAACGATAACAACAAATACGTAATTGTGTGTCTCACGGCTGCGCCAAATAGGCCCAGTTCAGCAAACTGCCGAGCAGCTAGTGCCCGACGCTGGTTTTCAACTGGACCTTAGACCTGATGTGACGGACGTAAAACAGTTTTATATTTATTTGTGTTTCTGTGTATAAACAGGTATCATAAAAAATAAATAAACTACTTACATAAAAAAAGTGTTAGGCAAATATGTTATAGGAATAAGTAAAGGAAATAAGAACGAGACAACTGCAAGACAAAACAAATAAATAAGAAGTGCGTTACTACATAGTAGATGGGATGGGCGCATGGGACTAGGATAATCCAAACGAATATTATTTTATTCATTTGTGCACTTCGTCGCTCAGTCGCTCAGTGCGCTGCAATCAGCCGAGCGCGACGGACTAACATTATAGATTAAAACGGAAAGTTTTGGTAGGTGTGATGGCAATTGTGTGGGTACATAGATACTTAAAAAAGAAGAAAAAATATTATTGACTGAGGTGGCGCTAAAATCCAGGCGTATATAAACAAAGACGGTAAGTTTATCATGATTTGGTATGTTTGTATAAAAAAAGTCTAAAAAGAATGTTACAAAAAAAAAAAAACTAAATTGCATTTCATTTGTCTTCCATAGCATACAGACGACACTAGAAATTGACTACAGCTGCCAGAAATGATTGAAAAGGTGTACGAATGAAACCACCCCGGTGCTTCACAGTACCTACCTATGTTCCAGTCGCATGCAAGTGGGCAAGACACATTGGGTAAGAAACCGCACTTTCGTTGTTACAATGTATCCTTGTGTACTTGTGTAGGTAAAAAATGGCGATCATCTTAAATGTGTTTTAATATTATCGCAGGTCTCACAAACTGCGATGGGTCGTAGCTGCGGCGGCGCCGCGGACAAGGCGACAGCACCCTCCGGCTGTCGACACAAGTGGCATAGAAGCAAGCGAGCCGAGCTTGAGCATGACATCAGGCTTTAATCTTTTGTACGTCATTAACGTCAGCTAATAGTACTTATATCGGGTGATAAAGTTAGTTAGGTAGGTAGGTAGGCAGAAATTAAATAATTGAGACGTTGAGTGCGACCATATCTAACCCACGTTGCGATTCAATTAGAAACTGCCGTAAGCGTCTTCTAAATGTGTCTATTGAGCTAATCGTTCTTATTGGAGGTGGCAGGTTATTCCATATTTTCGAGGCCGCATAGCGAAAGCTGCCTCTGAAAGCTGCTGTATTGTGCGACTGAGTCGAGAGTTGTTGTGAGCATTGTCTTCTCCCACATTCGCGTCTACTACTCAACCAACTTAGTTTATTATACAAGTATTCCGGTTTTTTATATTTAACCACACCAAACAAGAGGCACGCCAAGTGTAGTTTCCGTCTGGATTTCATTTTTAGTGCAAAATGCTTATTTAAAAAAGGTGTGACATGACTTCGCCGAGGAATATTGTAGCAGAATCGCGCACAAGCGTTCTGCACTCTTTGAATGAGCCGATCTGTACGAGCTAATAGGCGCGGGCCATACACTGTGTCGGCGTAGTTGAGTTTAGAAAGTACCAGAGTTTCTACAAGTTGTTCCCGCAGTGATACTGACAAGTAAGACCTCATCTTGTACAGAACTTTTAAACGATAAAAACAGTTTCTGACAGATTCTGCCACGTGTTTTTCAAAACGAAGGTCTTTGTCAAACACAAGACCCAAATTTCGCGCCTCGTACACTCTTTCAATTTGTTCACCCATTAGTTTTATGTCAAGAGTCAATGGTAGTCTTGCCAGCTGCTGTCTTGTGCCGAATGCTATGAATTTAGTTTTCGTAGGGTTCAGCGACAGGCAGTTATCCTCAGACCAAACCGCGATTCGTTGAAGATCTTCGTTAAGATTCTGAATGGCTATGTCATACTCGTCTGGTCTGAAGGAAATGTACAGTTGTACATCGTCGGCGTAAATGTGATATTTACATCTTTGCAGACATCTGATTATATCTGCGCAGTATAAAATAAAGATAATTGGGCCCAAAATAGAACCCTGCGGGACTCCTCTCTCTACAGATATAGGTGACGATCTAAGAGTATTGCCGCCACTCATACGCAGGTCAACTAACTGTTTCCTATTACTTAAATAGCTGCGGAACCATTGTACAGCATCTGAGTCGAAACCGTAATATCTTAACTTTGACAATAATAATTCGATATTTATGGCGTCAAATGCTCTGGAAAAATCTAGTAAAACCAGTACTGTGCACATTCCCTTGTCCTGAGCATATAGTATACTATCAGTAACATCTAGTAATGCAGTGGACGTACTGCGCTGTTTCCTGAACCCTGACTGTAGATCAGGTAAAATGTTATTTTGTTCAAGAAACAGCGTAAGTTGGCGGCTGACAATTTTTTCTAATACCTTGGATAAGCATGGTAATATACTAATAGGGCGTAGGTCTTTTAAAGTTAATGGGTTGTTATTTTTTGGCAAGGGTCTAATAGAGGCAATTTTCCATTGATCAGGAAACGTCGACGTCGCGATGGAGCGGTTTATTATGTCTGTAATAACATTTAACATGTGCGGCAGAGTCATGTTTATCATGTCTAGGTTGATGTTGTCACAGCCTTCGGCGTTACTTTTGAGACTAGCAATAGTGCGAGATACTTCGTTCTGGTTCACTGGTGCTAACGTGAAAATTGCCTCTCCGTGGCAATGATTGTCGTAATAATTTATAAGCGGTGCACTTGCCACGGGATTACCGGGAACTATCAAAAAGTTTCTATTAATAATGTCAGGATCTGTAAAGTGCGACGGAAGGTCTTGTCTAGATTTAAAAGGCAATAAGGTGGATTTAAGGTTTTTCCAGAGTAATTTAGGGTTTTTTATCTTAGTATTTATATTATGTTTGTAATACGCAGTCTTTTCATTGTGCAGAGAACTAATCACTAAGTGCTTTAAGTCTTTATAGTATTGTTTTTTGGAGTCAACTTTCGTTTTCCTATAACTACCAAGTGCTTCGTCCCGTAAACGCATCATAACTTTTATTGTATCTGTGATCCACGGATACGACTTTTCCTTTATATAACAAGTTTTTATTGGCGCGTGAACATCAAACAAAGATGTTAAAAAGCTGTTAAAAACGTGCACCATATTACTAACACTGTCGAGTGATGAAATAATACTAGTGTCTAGTGACGTTAAGTCTATTTCAAATGTTTCCATGCACACATTTCGAAGAGGCCGAAATTTTACCAAGTATGGTTTCAATTTGTCACGCTTAATATTAAATTCACTTATTACAATAGAATGGCCGTTAAGTGAACTGAAAGATTCTACCACTGTGTACCGTGCTCTCAAGTCAGTACAAACGAGATCAATGAGAGTTTCACTAGATCCCGTGTAGTGAGTAGGGCTCGATACCAGTTGTGTAAGATTTAGACAGTTCAGAAATTGATTAATATTTTTCGTTTTTAACCCGTTTGTGTCTTGCATATTCACATTGAAATCGCCAAGCAAAATAAAATGTTCGCAATTTCCCAAAGAGCTAATAGAATCCGTCAAAGCATCGATGAAGAGAACAAGATCTAACCATGGCGGCCGGTACGCTGTTCCTATACCAATTTTTTTGCCGTTAAGTGAAAGAGTTAGCCACATTTGTTCGACCGATTCGAACCTGGGATCGATCGCACTAGTCCAAGTACGCGCGCTTAAACCCTGCCGGACATAAAACCCGACTCCCCCACCACGGCCCGCGCGAACACTCGCTGGCCGCGGCGTGTGACGCAGACGATAGCCCGGCACCGCCGGAGCGCGCCCCTCCTCGCCTGGACGGAGCCAAGTTTCGTTAATGGCCATAAGATCAAAACAATGCCTGTCAAATGCACCAATCAAATCATCATGACCCGTACCTAATGAACCAGCATTAAGAAATCCTACTTTTAAAAACTTTTCTCCTTTAGTCGTCATTATAATAAGTTAAAATAAATTCCGACATTAGCAAAGTGAAAAATGGTATAATTATCAGTGCACATTCAATTACAGATCGATGTAGTAGTACCGTAAACCGGGGTTACTTTGATCAATTTTTAACTTCAACTCTTTGTAACTTTCAATCTGTGGATCTAAAAATTATTAAAAAAAAACCTTGTAATCGGTTTTTATAGATCTCTCTATATAAGTTAAAAAACAAATAAAAAATGAATCATTTTTTCAGAAAAAAAATAAAAACAGCGTGGTCAAAGTTAAAATGATTTTGGGGTTACATTGATACCCCTCTTTTTTAATATGGAATCTGAATGTAACCCCAACAACTATTAAAAAACAAAAAACAAAAAAAAAACGATCAACAGGAAAAAAGGTTATTGCCGTTTTTAATCCTTGGGGTAACATTGATCAAATAAAACACTCAAAATAAACAGTCTACACGTTTTAATTAGGTCAGTTATTTGACAGATAAAAAATATCAATATAATTACATATCAAAAAACAAAGTCTTATACTAATAACAATTGACTATAGGGATACTAAGATACGTTTGTTTATTAAAAATATGTTCTTTTAAAGCTTATTAATTATTAAAATAGGCAAAATGAGATCAATCAACAATGGCACTTATCAATTATAAAAAGTGATCAATATAATGTAGCACATGATGTACATAAATCTAAGGAAGTTCAAAAATATTTATATCAAAATTAAATTGAACGCATTCAATATTATTTCTTCTTCTTCTTCAGAGTAGTTTCTGTATTCACGGGTACCTAGTTTCTTTTTATATATTCGCGGCATTGTCCTGCTAAACAAAAAAAATTTTTTTTTAACAAAAACATTTTTTTTTAACAAAAACCATAATTTAAATTCTTGTATTAATAGCTGAGGTAACTTTGATCATTTGATCAATCTCACACCATGTACCCTATCAATGACATCCCGCAAGAATTTAACCGACGCCATTACGAAAATTTTGAGTTTAGAACAACAATTGTTTTTTATTTGGATTCCCGAGAGTATGTTTCTAAACAGAAATTATCAAAAACGTCCACGATACATACACGTATTAAGCTGTATATGAAGTTTTACAACACAGTTTTTCTACTAAAAATCGGTATTATCAGAAAACTTACCTTTTTTTATATAAAACAACGTGACATCAGCAGCGCACCCGCAAAAAAGATTGTGACAGTTCAACACTGTGGCCAGCCGAAAAAAAAAATAACCAAAAATAGTTCCGTTTTACGCAATTTGCATTTTTAAGTGAACAGGAAGTTTCAATCAAAGTAACCCCGTGGTTCAAAGTAACCCCAGTTTACGGTAGTCTAAATGGAGTTGTAAATATGTAGATAGTGTATAATATTAAACGTAAAGTATATTTTGGACTGTAGTGTGTAAATAGAAGGCTGGTAGAACGGTACAAAAGTTTTTTTATGTTGAATAAGTGTAGGTAAATATGAGTAATGTTATAAAACTGGTATACATCTAGTGTATTGAGGTGCGCCGCGAGACACACATCTGCCAATACAAAACATACCTTAAAATAAGTAGACATAGTTATACATATTACGATAGTTGACAGGATGTCACTTACTTTTACTAAACTTACTTTAAAGGTTCGCATGGCTGAATTATATATAACTAGAAGATGACTAAAAATAATTGGAAAAACAAAGTAAAAAAAAACAAACAACAGAGTCTCTCTAAATTGCACTATTTGTGCTGGGGACCGGTGGCGCACCGAAGGTACGCAGAATGTCAGCCTCACAGCGGATATGGCAAGTGGCATCACCTGGTTTGTACCGAGCGAGGATACGACCACGCTTTGACCACACGAACTGCCATCCGAGGCGAGTTGCCGCCTCACGTGTGCTCCGAAACAACTCTCGATTCGGCTTCGTAAGGCGCTCGTTGACATAGAAGCGCGTCGCAGGGCCAGGCAGATCGAGATCTGCTGTTGTCACGCCGCGACGCGCTCGCGCTCCCTCGAGCAGCTCGTCCCGGAGGTCGCGGCGCGCGAGGCGCACTACGAGGAAGCGCGGGCGGGTCTCCACCGGCCCCGTCGCCTGCGTCGCATTGATGCGCTTGCCTCCAACACGCTCAGCACTCACTATGTCGCGAGCTTTAATTTTAACGCCTAATTTCGCCGCTACTAACAACGCCGTGTGGGTGGTGTTTTCACCATTGATCTCTGGTATATTTGAGATCTGTAGGTCATTGGCGAGCAACTCCTGGTCCCGGTCATTTATGTCACTTCTTAGCTGGCTTATTAGGTCATCCACATCCGACGATCGTGACACTTGGGGCTGGGCCAGTTTGTTCTCCATCACAGCTACCCTCTCCTCCAAGTTACTCATCCGATCGTTAGTGGATTTGAGAGAGGACCTTAACTCCGAAAGGTCGTCCCGTAGCTGCTGGAACTCGTTCCGGATGGCCTTCAAGAATTCCTCCCTAAAGTTACACAACTCTGCCTTTAGGATGTCCAGATTTAATTCCTGAGTGGCATCCAGGGCTGTGCTGTTTATCGGGCTGGTGTCCATCAAGTTGACGAGACTATCCTCGTGTGAAGCTGGTGCCGGCGCTCGCGCCCTTACCGGCGTTTCAGCCCGGTTATCTCTCACTACGTTCTTTTCGCATTCGGGACAATGCCAGGGGGTCGTTACAGGGCCGGCATTCTCGACGCCTACGCATGCTCGATGGTACCATCTCCTGCATTTGCTGCAATTAGCAGCCTCTGCCGACGAGAGAAACTTGCCACAACCTCCGCACTTAGCCATGATGTATTGTTCACAAAAGCGCAGCACAATAACAGTAGTCTCAAGTCTAATCAATACACCGGACAGGCAACAGATGGCGCTATCTTAAAGAACGCGCTTATGGCAGTTTTCTACGGTGTTTTAGCACAGATTAACACCATAAGCTGAACACCACAACAGAGTCAAAGACCGCACACACTGACGATAGGTCACAAGTAGGTTTTTGTTCCTCAAAATGTTATTGTTGATTTATTGTGGGTTACGGGTACTTTTGTGTTAAATGAGTTCACTGCACAGATTTTTTAAAGTTTTTTGTATAAACACAGCACATAAACACTTGACAACAATGTTAGTTCTTATTTTTACTTCTAGGAAGCTTTTCACAATAAATTTATGCAAATATACAGTGGTATTTTTATTTATTTACGACGAGAATACACAGAGAGCTTAGAGCTGTTTGACATCCGTGACGTCAGTCAGTATTTCGTTTATTTTTTTTAACATGTAATTTTACACTTTAAAATTTGTTACATTTATTATTATTTTTAACAAGGATAGTCAATCAACTTATTCATAGAATAGAATAGAATAATATATAATTTAGGTTGTTGTATTATTATAATTTAGGTTGTTGTATTATTATAATTTAGGTTGTTGTTGTATTACTATTGTTGTTGTATACAAATAAACCGGTTTTTTTAACTGTCGCAACATCGTACCCTTACGTCGAACAGTAATAGTTGGAAAGAAAATGAAAACGAAAGAATAACAGTTCCATTTAAAGTTTTCTGAATAAAACTTTTAATTTTGTAGGGGAACTTCATCATCGATACTAAACGCGATCAGTATGAGCTGTCAGTGTTATGATTACAATGGAAAATTGATACTGGCAGCTTTTGAACGTGGTTAAGTTTACTTACAGTTTTATCGATGAAAAAAGAAATGGTAGGGCAGAATTTTTAAGCTGGCTGATATGTAAATAAATGTCAAAGTAAACAAAAATATAAATGAAGTTTCGTATTTATTTTTGGTTTTTTCTGTACATAACTCGATTGATTGTGATTTTTTCTATTAACATTCAAAAGCAACGACCCCATAATATTGTTTTTCTGTCAACTTATCACTTTTAAATTCTTTTTATCGTCACTTATAAGGCCGACCTAGCTTATTGCGAGTTGTAAAATGCAAATGTATGGTAAAATGTTACTCAAAGGGTATTTTTTTCAGCGCGGCGTCCAGCCTTCATTGCTTGCGAGGATACCGTTGTTCGGCTGGTATCCAGTGGACGTTACCACAACTCTGCGACCCTCGCCTTCGCCCCACTTCCCCTCGAAGACCTGGAACATGCTGACCTCATGTGCGGCTTAAACGACATTTAAATGAAAACACGCGTTTTGTGAAAAGTAGCCTCTCGACTAATGGCTCTAGGGATGATGTTTGAATGCAAGATTTATTTATTTGAGAATTCACGTTCTACGAGTTCAATCGTTTTGGCACGTGAAAGTTTTTAAACTGGCCGCTGTTATTTTTTTAAACAAAAAAAATCTTAATTCGTAATTTAACTGATTGGATGTAGATAGAATAGAGATATTTTAAAACTGACGTAACTACGACTTTACTTATTACTACACGTAATGACGTAGACTATCTGTATTAGAAAATATAAGTCTTAGATTAGTTTAATCAATTAATTAATTGGTGAAAGTTTGCGCTTTGGACTTATCCTGGCGATGTCGTCTTAGGCACAAACTTTGATCAAACAGTTCGTCTCTGTTAGAGGTAAGTTGCAGTACTTAGCGTTCATGCCAGATTTAGACAGGACCCATCTCCAGACACGCTCTCGCATTCAATCAGGGGATCAGTAGCAATATCGGCCACGTATTAATACCAAACTATGCAAAACTTATACAACAAATTTTATCAAAACCGTGTCAGTTTTTAGACATAAGTTAATATTACTAGTAGGCCCACATCTTAATGTAGCATTAAGAAATTATTTGGTAATAAGTTTTCCATAATGTTACGTAGTTCGTGTGTTACCGAAATAAAAATAAAAGTTTATTACCAAATTCAGTATCACTATCTAGTCACGCATTAAGACGATCGCGTTAAATGTTAACGCTCTAGCTATTTGTCAATAAATAAATGTACATGTTGAATTGTTTTATTTTTCCTTTATCTTAGAAATTACACCTTATATATTTAATACAATCAACACCGTTGGATTTTTTGTTTTGCAACAGACAACAATGAATTGAATGCAAATTATTAGATTATTTTGATGTAGTCGACGTGTACGACGTGCGTTGCGACGCCGCTACGACAACGCTACGCTTTGCTACGAGTCTTCTACGACTTCACTTCTTGCAGCTACGACAAGGCTACGACAGTCCAACCATGTCGCTACGATAATGAGTTATTTATAATGATTACAAAATAGTGCAATTCCTCAGCCTCGTTAGTGTAGTGGTCGCAAGCTATAAGGCTAAAGCATGGGGTACTGGGTTCGATTCTCAGATCGAGGAAAGTGTCATCGGAAAATTCTCAGTAGCAGCCACAGAAGATGAAATTGGGGCCAGTAGATAGCCATAGTCTTGGCCCGTCTCATTTGGGACTTAAACTTACGATGCGAGCTGTGAATATACTATTTGGTACAGCTGTGCCTTTTTTGCGGATGGCAAATTATCAAATAACTTCCCCCGCTCTGGGCGGAGCGGGGGGGCATGTCAGACTTGTACTGACTAAAACCCACCCTTGTTCCTTCTATTGCCGTTAACGTTCCGGGGCTCCGGTATCTCTTTCGAACAACCCGCAACCCCAGCAGACAGCTGTGCTCTAACCTTCGAAAATTAAAGGCATGATGTATTAATATTATAATTATGAACCATTGAAGAAACATACATGTGTTTGAAGAAAACGTTGTAGGCATATTAGTTCTTGTTACATAGTTCGAGTCAAACCTAAGGAAGTGGCTGGATTGAGGGAGAGATCCTCAAACCTAACCGCTGTGGGAGACGCTCCGGGTGTCGGGAGTCGCGAGACGACTTGCGGCCACCGTAGACGCGGGACTGGGGCCATAGTGACGGCATGCCGTATCGACGCACGCTACGTTCTTGTTTCACGCGTGCCTTAAAGAGGTGTCACCAAAGCCGGATCCGCGGGAGCCACTGCCTGCTGGGGTTGCGGGTTGTCCGAAAAAGATACCGCGGCACGAAAGACAAAGGGCAAAAAAGGAACATTCCTTCCGCTCCATCTAGAGCGGGGTAAGTCATTTAATGACTTCCCTACCAAAAAAACGGATTTACTTAATTGGCTTATGCTAAAGGGCCCTTTAGGACATATTATAATATTATAAGGAAGTAAGATTTGTTTGTATCAAATAGGCTCCAAAACTAGTGGACCGATCTTAACCATTTTTTACTAATAGATAGCTACATTATCTGGAAATAACATAAGCTATACAATATCACGCTGCTACCCATGGGAGAGGGGCAGTAACTAAAGACGCGGGTGAAACCGCGCAAGCAACTAGTCTATGATAAAGTGGCCGACTCCTTCCTATCATTATTATTATTCGGAGGTGGTAGACGTTTTGAACCGTTGTCGACAACTGAGTGTAGCTGAGCTGAGCAATTGACCTCAGATGGGTCTTGAAACATAAAAAAAAAACATTTTAATGTGCGCACAGTATGCGTTTTTATATACATTACGATGTACTTAAAACACAAAATACTTGGATGGAGCCCGCGAAAGATCGAATGCAGAATGACTTTGACGGGCCTGTTGGTCTAGTGGTTAGTGGCCCTGACTGCTGAGCCGGAGGTCGTGGGTTCGATTCCCACCCAGGACAAACTTTGTGTGATGAGCATGATTGTTTGTTCTGTGTCTGGGTGTGATTTATCTATAATATGTATGTATTTATAAATTATATAAGTATGTATATCAGTTGTCTGGTTACCATAACACAAGCTCTGCTTAGCTTGGGATCAGATAGCCGTGTGTGAGTTGTCCCAAGATATTTATTTATTTATTTACTTTCCATGTTCCATGTTTGTGTGGATGGGTGGATGTTTGTTATCCTTTCACGTCAAAACGGCTGAACGGATCTTGATGGAATTTGGCACAGAGGTATATTATAGTCTGGAATAACACATAGGATACCTTTTTTGCGATATCACGGGCGAAGCCGCGGGCGCTAGCTAGTTAATCATAAAACAGTGTTTATCACCGGTAAAGGCGCTAGCTCAGAATTATACAATTTAAAGTTAAAAGTTAATTACTTGGTAGTACCTGTGGTAGTACTATTAAGAATTAAGTTCTTGATTTTGTAAACAACGACATCTATAAACATTATACTAAATCTTCTGGAAGACACGCCCTCATTATTTATTTGTCTTGCATGCGAACCCTGATGTTCAAACCGATTCTGTAAAACTAAGTAAGGAACTACTTTATAAAATGTTGCCTGCAAAATATAGATGTCGCTGCAGTATAGTAAAGAGTAATCAAAATTTTAAACCTTTTCTGAAACTATCTGAAAGATGCCGTCTGTCATTCCCGAATGCGAATACGCTGTTGCCGTGTTTATTTTGTTTTGTAAACTTGTGCACCGATAGTAGAGGGCGCAGTTTCCAAATGGATTAAGTGTTTTATCGAGACGATTGCATTATAGAACGCGATGTGAAGGGAAATCCTGATAAGATTCAATGTGAAGGATAACCGACGTGATTGAAGAGCTAACATATTTGCAGTAGTTAACAATAGATTTCATATGCTTTCATGGCCAACTGGTAAGCCGTTTTAAATAAACACAGAATAAAAAAAACAACAATTTTAATTAAATTTTATTGAGTAATTTTTTTTGGATAGAGATAATAAACAAATACTTATTTAAAAGCAATATATAGCTATTGTATAACAGTTTTCTGACAAAAATAGTTTATTCCCGCTACGGTGAAATAAATATTCGTGCAACTGTACAAACGAATTTACGTAATAATAAAAATATACTAGACTTTTTATTCGACATTCAAATTCTATGACAATAATAACTAATATCGATAGTAATTTTAGTGTTACGATAAGATGAACGTGTGACGAAAACAAGGTTATAAAACGTTGCTTTTTGCACCTACTGAAAGCGCTAGGGCACACGACACCTCGACACCTGGGTCCAACATATAAAACATATATTGTCGACGTCATTCGCATTTAGTTTCCAGTGAAAGAACGAATAAGTGCGCACTCGTGTATACACACATATTAAATTAGCACCTAATTTGTAAAGCAGTATCTACTATTATCGTTTGCATAACAGATATAAGCTTTTACACAAATAACATTAAACATTTATTTTATCTAACAAATAATACCATTGTAGATTTTACTAATTGACTACACATTTAAGAGCTGTTTTACATACATACAGTGTTATTGATTATTGTTACTTTACGCGTAGGTATATATCATAGATTATTTCCAGATCTATATCTTGCATAGTCTGCCTAATAGCTGTATTGAGAAAATAAGAGAGCCCAGTACTAGTTACATCAAATTCTAATGGCAATCACATCAAATCTAAGTCTTACATCCTAGCTAGACTACGCCTAATGAGTAGCTTATTCAACAAATATATTAACAGACAGCACGTATCAATATCGTCTCATACAGCGGTACTATGTAGGGTTAACCCCTACATATATTTTAACATAGATCTATGAATGAAAACAAAATTTAGGCCTATTGAATAAAATAATGACCAGTAGGGTTACCATGACATCTTATAGCAGTACTTATTCCTGTATGAGAAAGAGATGGTGCTCGACACCCTGTATAGCTCTGTCTCTTTCCCTCACTGGAATAAGTTCTGTTTTAAGACGTCATGGTAGGGTAGCTGGTAGTATACATTGATTAAAATATTTCTAGCTACAGTCGGTTCGTATAGGATATTAAAATTATGAACTTCTATTTTAATATTTTTTTTTATAACTTAGGATGTAACATAATCACAATTTTCTTCATGATACATATTTTTTAATCGTATAACATTATTACTGGTGTATATTTTGTATTTGTATGTGTTAGACAGTATATATATACAAATATTAGGACAAAAATGTTTGACACAAGTAAATTACAAGAATTTCTTATAATTAAATGTTTTTGCAGTAAAATTTCAAAAGTTAAACAGTGTTTAAATTAAGTGCAATATTCCTTTTATTATAAGTTTAATGTGAATGAAACGTTTTTATTATTTATATTTCTACAAAATATATATTATAATATTTTTATAGGTACGACAGTTAATATTTACTGAAGCAAATTATAAAATAATATCCAGACAACATGTTACAAAATAATATTTTGGTTAAAACAGATCTTAACATTATTTGAAATTGCTACTTATAATACAATCCTTATTTAGATCACTTTACACCTTATTCTTACTAATTAAAGCTATCCCATACAACTTCTCAAATTGTGCTTAATTCAACAAGAAAGCGAGTGTTGTGCACTTTTGCCAATGTAAAGATATTCCTTATATTTTGTTAATAAAAGACAATACACTGTCAGGGGTTGTAGAAAAATGTGGAGGTGGGTTATCAAACGATAAAGCTAGTCTGTGTTTATGAAAGGGGCTTAGTGTGTTTAGGATCGTTCGGAATATATTACATCTAGGGAAAAGGTAATTTTGATATTATTCGGTACTAAACCCATATTTTTTTGTCGTTTTTTGTATGCTTGGCCACTTCCTCCCAATTTTCCCCCGATTTACCAACTTGTTCAAGGATAGTAATTGACGATCGCATAGATATAAATATTTTATTACCGCTAACTTTTCATTAGTACAAATATTATGTTAAAAGTATAAAATTTTTACTAAGTTCATAAGATAATTTTTCACTTAAAGCATTATTAAGCTACAAATTACGTACTGTTTCGGAATTCACGGCTATTGTGAAGACGAATAGATTCCTGTATATAATTTCCTCATATATATGTTTTACATTAGTGATATGTATATCGATTTTGATTTCACAGGAAAAAATACTCAACCAGTGTTAATAATAAGTATCAGAATTGTGTGACTTAGTTGTACTACATTGATTTACGGTATCTTGTGCTTTGCCTATCGAATACAATAAGTAAGGTACAGATAAGTCTACTCAGCGCTCAGAATATCGCAATCTATTCTAAAGAAGGGACTATTCACAAAATATACTATTATCTGTTCGAAGTCATAAGAATTTGGAGTTCATAAGATTCTCAAGTGGTACGAGTTATTAGCGTTCTAAATACAATAGTAGTAAATATATTGATAAAAATTCATCTCACAGTATACACTCGACTTCTATATTTACCATTAATATATAAAATCGTAAAATTTTGCTACGAATAAGATATGTCATTTTGCTATTTAAGCAGAGGCACACTTTGATATGTATAGTGATTTTTTTATCAAACTGTCGTGTGTGAAAGCTTCGCTTTAACAATGAAAGCCGACGTATAAACACTTTCTTTAAGTATAACTTATGTTATTATATACGCATAGGTATTATAATAATCCGCCGACATTTATATTTATCATAACATGGAATACACATTAACTAAATATATGAAACATCAAACATACGAAACAACTAGTTACAGGAACATCGTAAACTAAATTATTTAACATTCAACATACTTTTGCTACGATATTATTATGATACAGAAAAAGAAATATATAATAATCAGCTTTTATTCAATGTCCTTCACTTTCCTCGTACAAAATCACATCACAATTTCACTTTTAAAAGTTCCACTTTGTAACGTTCCTTGCACTGTTCATTTACTTCATTTCACGTTCCACACTCCAGCGATTTATTTTAGATTGTGATAAAATATATTTAATTAACACAACAATTACTTATAGCACTTTAGTAGCCGATATTAAAATTCGAAATGCCATCTGCAATACTCATCTAAGGTTAAACAAACACTTATAAAATGACAGTTTTAATAAGACAATATTTTTCTTCAAAATTTTCGCAATGGAACTGTAATTTTACAAATATTTGTGAAGTAAAACATTTACTTGCATTGTTATTGTACTAGTTTGTATAAATAATTTGTCTACTCTTCCCTACTGCGTAAATATTCACTAGACTGGCGTAAGTGCGTACCCATGCCTCGTTTACAACGCGACAGTGGTGGCGAGCGTCGTCAGCAGGACGATGGGTAGGGTGGTGCCCGCCACGCTGCTATACGGACCGGTGACGGCCCCGTCACATGGCATATGCTCCAGTTCTGAAAAGATAACATAAGAATCTTAAGAACATTCATCATCATCTATATAGACTAACTGGATGCAGCTAGATACTAAAACTTTACACGTAGCGACTGCCTAGCTGACGTCCGTGGTATGTCTAGTTGTCAGACTTTCAGGCCACTGACTTTTTTGTAAAGACTGTCAAAGATGTACAAATGATAGCCGGGAACATTAGCTTAACGTGCTTTCTGAGGCATGGTGGAAACTCAGTATGTAATCAACCATCTACGGACCAACGTAGGTAAAAGCTGCTTCACTTGAAGATCGACAGATAGGTTGTTTAATATCTTGTTATTAGATATTGTGTCAGACAGGACAACCTTTATGTCCTGTCTGCACGTTACAGTAGTTGCCGCTGTAAGAGGTGCCAAACTAATTCCTTGTTGATAAATTCAGATTGATCGAAACAATCCTATTTTTCAGGTATTCTTCGTTGTCAAATTACAGTTAACCTTTTTTTTCATTTTTCTGAATAAAATATGAGTATAGATTATAGCAATTTGTATCATAAAGATGCTTGACAACTAACTTCTTTAATCAACACAGAAAACGGAAATTAGAGTATGTTTAGCTATACAAAACTAAAGTAGAATAGTTAGTTTGTCAGCCTAATTGTTAGTCTAATTGCCTAGTTAAAACAGTCCCCACCGTGCCCATAAAGTCTGGTCTTAACAAATACATAAGTGAATGATAAAACTTCACTAGCCTTCCCAACTTACTCTGAGTTACACTTAGTAGAAGTTTTAATGCGTTGAATCTACATTTTTACTACCAGTTTTAAGCCGTTGAGTGGTCACTTTACAAGTTTCTTGGACTCACATAGTTTTAAGCTTGACAGATATTAAAGATTAAATATTTGTGAGGGCTCCCAATGAAAGGATATTTCAAGAAAATTTCATTTTCAAAATCAATAAAAAAATGGTGTTTTTTTTTTTATAAATGGTACGCAGTCAATTTAATCACTTGACTTGCGTTTCATTTTGATTTTCGTTCTTGAAATTGGGCATCAACTTAATCTTGTCATCTTAGTGTCTTAAAATAAAAGCAAGGATGTTTACATAATGAAAAAGACATACGTGGAAACTCTTTTCAAGGTACTATCGTGTTGTACCTTGTCACATACCGTGTACACGGTACCGTGACATGTGACATTACAAAATCCTTGAGGCCAGAGTAGGCCAAGGGTGAAACTATTTCTAAATTAAATCCAAAAGAAAATGTGAGAAGACTATTTATATAAATTGTCTTTATGCTGGTAAACTAAGTGAAGGTAAGTGGATATGTGAAGAAATTGGCTATTTTGTTAAGATTTTTTTATATTATATGGCGTTGATATTTTCAATTTATTACATAACAGTCATTTTGTAGCTGCAAGTAAAAGTGATAGGGATTTCTGTCCCGACTTTTAATTAACATTTTTTTTACGTTGGGCCACAACTCTGGCAGTATTTGAATGGGGTTCAGATGTGCTGATCGCATTCAGCTTCAAGATACACATGTCGCCTCTATACGAAAAGGAGTGGGCTGTGCGGGTGGATGTTACAAGTCTCCGAAATTTTGGTTCCAGGACAGCATTTCTTTCACTTCACTTTTTGAGAGCAATGGAGATTATATAAATTAGGTACACGACGCGCCTGGATGGATTCGAACCCATGATATACAACCCGAAAGTTACTTTTATCACTGCTCTGATTGTGATATAGCAGTGATAACCTAGTGGTATGACCGTTGGTCGTCATAGGTCTCGAGGCACACAAGACACAAGGAAAACATTGTGAGAAAACCAGTATGTCTGAGAGAAATTTTTCAAAGCAATTTTAAACCTAGTCAAAGGCCCATAGGCAGCAAAAGACTCTGACACCAGGTTAGGTACTAACCACACGATAAAAAAGCCATAAAATGTGTTGCTTACCATTGAGCTTATTGAGGAAGTCGTTCCAGAAAGCGCAGGCGGAGGCGCGAGGTCCGCGTGGCCCGGCTGGACCGCTGGTCCCATCCGCGGTGTACGTGTAGTAGTGCGGCGACGAGCGCGAGTACAACGGCCACTTCTCGTCTGGCTTGTGTGGTTTACTGGAAAGTACAGAGGTTTATATTTGTATGGAATCCATGGAGATTCGTTTACACCAAATAGATGTTGAAGTTGCAGGGGGAAGTTATTTGATAATTTCCTACCAAAAAATAATAAAAAGCTCTCGAGTGCGGTTACGGTGATAAATGGTATATTACATCCCAAAGATTATCGAACCGTAAGCCAAGTCATTGGATCCTCGATGGGACACCAGTCCCTAAGATAAATACATAAGATAATGAAGGTAATCCCCAGAATGTTATGCAGAGGCAAAGACATTTACATTTGGTTTGGTGGGTAGATAGACGAAAGTGAACTCCTCATAATTGTAATATCCACTAGAGTGTTTTTCAGAAAAGCAACGTGCGTGGTTCTAGCACACGGCATGCGTGCATGACCCGCGGCCCTAGCACGTGCACGCGGTGTAAACTTTATGTAAATACTTCGACTTAAAAACGCCAAAAACAAAACAAAGCAATTATTAGATTTATTTCAATTAGCGCAGCAGTCATTGTACCAACTACACGTGTTAAATAAGTCTTACTGTCAAACTCCAAGCTGCCCAACCAAATTACAAAACTGGATCTTGTTGTCTTGAAAAGATCGCTTTTTAAGACAACAAGACCACCCATTTTGTCACCCTATTTATAAGTTGTAAACTGTTATTCTTGTAATTTAAATAGTGTACATCTTCTAATATATAAAATTCCCGTGTCACAATGTTCGTTCCCATACTCCTCCGAAACGACTGGACCGATTTGAACGAAATTTTGTGTGCATATCGGGTAGGTCTGAGAATCGCGGGTGAAACCGCTGGGCACAGCTAGTAATTAATAATATTCTAGCTATCTATCTTGATTGACCCCAAAAACTTATTCAACTAACTGTACGAGTATAGAGTATCGGTCAGCCAACGCGGCAAAGTTAAGCCACTTTTAAATTCGGATATGCCAGATCGATATGCCAGACTTAAAATAGTTCTATAAAACTGAAACTTCATATCGTATGTAACGGATTTAGATTCAAATCGATAGGGTGACATTTGAACACGTAGAACTTTCCAATAGTTTTGCCCCAAATCTCTTGAATAATCAAGCTCTGTTTAACATCACCCTATTAAGTTAAGTTCATGATCGGAGAGACTGCGACGAAGAACTTTGTGTGTCAATAAGAACCTATTATTAAGTTCTATGATATTGTTTAGTAGCTTGCATGTAGCGGAGATGAGAATATTGAGATGGATGTGTGGAGACAAGAATGGATCTATATAGAGTAAAGAAGTAGTATATCAGAGAAAATTTTAAAATTGTGCCTGTTACAGAAAAATAGAAAAGGAGTCGTTTGTCTTAATATGGACATGTAATGAGGAGGGACGAAGCGTATGTGACTAAAAGAGTGATCTGAATGTTGATGGATGGAGAGGGAGAGAAAAACCAAAGAAAAGATGAATGGATTATGTAAGGAATGATATGAAGGAGGAAGGAGTAAATGGTGCCGTGATATCTGGCAGAGGAGAATGGAAGAAGAGAACGAGTTGCGCCGATCCCAAATAGAATGGGACAGGAAAATGATGACGGTTTGTACTAAACTATAATTATTGCTTATTAATAATTTTATTAAATACGCGTCTTTTGTGCGAGTTCAGATTTCGGTCAGAATCGGTGAAAACATGAAGGCTGTCTACAGAAAGCTTTTATTAAGAATAAACCTTACCCAGTTAGAGCAAATCTAGTGAAGGACTGCATGATGTGTGCAGCGAGGTCACGTTCCCTGGTGTGGTACTGAAGAGACATGTTCAGTGGGTGTCCGAAGACATACTCCATCTCGTCACCGTGCATCACGCCCATCCATTCACCCCACAGGCTTGTACTTGTGCGCTGGAAATATATGAAAAGATTCAGTTTAGAAAAATGAGTCAAAATAATCCATGATAATTAACATGCGAATGTTATTATCAATTGAAGACATTGTTTTTATTAGTTGTAGAGATAATGATAGCGTGACAGTTGACAGGGGAGAATAGAAGACAAAAACATAATGCGCCGACCCCATTAGCATGGGAGGCAGGAATATGATAGAATTGTAAACTGAAAATATTTTTTGGTCACAAATAACGTGCAACCAAAGCTAAGGTTGTATATGGGTTATTCGGAAGAGATACCGCGACCCCGGAGTATAAAGGGCAAATGAAGTAACATGGGTTAGTCAGTAAAAGTCTGACACTTCCCTCCTCCAGCCAGAGCGGTGGAAGTTATTTGATGATTTCCCATCCGCAAACAAAAAAGTGACTTTTCCCGTGAATTAAGAAATAGATAGGTCACACCTTTAGTTTGTATATCTGTGTATACGTAACTTTAATAAATAAA
The DNA here is from genome assembly GCA_905475445.1 of Ochropleura plecta. NCBI lineage: Eukaryota > Metazoa > Arthropoda > Insecta > Lepidoptera > Noctuidae > Ochropleura > Ochropleura plecta. Next base: position 8,021,843 of record FR997731.1, on the reverse strand, counting down.
TCCACTAAGTCTTTATAGAAGTACACAATAAGGAACTTTTAAAGTCGTTTAAAAGATTTTATCACCATAATATGGCGTATTGCTTCATACATACAAGTATAACCTCCTCTTTATCGCTTGTGAAGCTCTCCCAAAGAACACAAACAAATACCCAGCGTATTCTGACAGGAGGCGCCGCGCGGCGTAAATACGAACTAAATTCCAAAGTACTGAGTTTGACGTTTTGTTGACATTTGCCCTAACAACCAGCGCCACTACGAAATGTCAAGTTAAATTCGCCATATCGGTACATACGCTGGAATTAAAGATTAACTACACGTTTTAAGGATATACATAGAAGGGTTGAGCTCGTCAGTTTACGACCACCATGCATTTTATATCTTTCAGTACATTTTATAGCTTTTTACGGAAAGCAATGATGCGGAGTTCTGTTATTATGTCCTTGCCAATATTCTGTTATTATGTCCTTACAAATATGAGCAAAAAGTTTAAGATGAGCATAATAATTATCTTTGGCGTTCATAAAGCTGTTTTAGGATATAAGTCTTTAAACTGACATGGTTACTAATATTATAATTAACACTTGAAACGGGATATTTACCATGTTTATTATTTATATTGAGTTTCCGATATTTCGAATTTCGATATTTCGATTTTGAGTTCATCCGTGATCATGGCGTTTGCAACATCGCCGAAATATCGGAAACTCAATATAAATAATAAACATGGTAAATATCCCGTTTCAAGTGTTAATTATAATACTGTTTTAGGATGTTGAACCAAAATAGAAAAAAGATTAAATATTAGTATGTATTTGGTTTTACCGTGGCTACGCTCGCTTTATGGTTAGAAATTATAACACGAGGCTGTCATACAATTAACTTAATACAGTTTTCTTAGTACAAATGGAAATCTACAGAAAATTCAAGCACTCAAGGTACAGTGAATGAATACACTCCAGTAGCTACTGGCATGAACAGAAAAGGTATTATTTCCTCTGATTGCACCACGATTTATGACCTTACCTAACCTGAGCTGTAAATTGCTAATTCCAAAGTTAACGTCGACGTCGTGAACCGCCGAGTTTAGATTGGGCCTTAATGGCGTCCCAGACTAAACCGCATGGCGGTTTCATTTGTTCGTAGGTTCGTACCATGACGAGACGTTTCAACAACGTTGATTATATCGCAATCGTATCAAAATTTTACTGGGATCATAAATGATTTGAATAAAATATTGATTTGTAAAATATTGATACAAAAACTTGGACATCCAGATGGAACAAAATTATTGCTTATTATGTACAAAAAAACCTGTATACACCCAACAAAAATAATTGTCGCGACATCACACAGTTCAACGCGAAATAGAAAGACGAAACGAAAATAACTAGCTTGCTTTTTATGAGAGAATGAGAGAGAGAAAGAGACAGACAGGGCAACGTGCGCACGCCGCACGGCTTACAACTATAGCAAAAAGTGTCGTTACAAATTTTGGTCGATATAATAATATTCACACCTCTTGCTCTAAGGAAGTGGGGGCTTAAAAACTGATGTTCTTTCAGCGTAATCAATGCAACAGAAATATTAAAAGCTTGTACCAATCTCTTTAAAAGTCGGTGTAATAAAACATAAAAAACCTCTGAAATGAAATGTTACTCAATATCTCTTTTTTAATAATTGGTCACAGGTAATAGAACGTGTAGGTACCAAAAGTTATCTCAATTCTTACACGCGTATCTATAGTCAAGCGCAAGTAATTAATAGAGTTTAAGTATTTACTTTTTTGCGAACATTTTAATGCATTATCAAGAGTTTAAACGAGGTAAGAACCACCAAAGAAACAGTTCTAACTTTAAGCAATATAATTAAACTACAGAATAAAATCGTTTCTTAAATAATAGACTTTGACTCTAGTACTAACTTTGACTTGTATATAGATGCTATTGTTGTGTGGTAATGTTAGAAAAGGTCGTTTTACTTGAAATAAAATGGCAAAGGACAAAGACAGGAGAAAATTTATAACTGAATATTGTCCTTCATAGCGAGCTCTGAGAAGAGCGTAGGAGGATATTTTAATATTAACAAAGCGAAGGTTTACCCAAAAACAGGTAGCTAGACATATATACAAACTTGGAAACAATAACAAAACTTTAAATAAATTAAGAAATACTGGCGTAAGATCAATTAACGCGCGCACGTCATTCAGCGTGGGCGATTGTAAATTAAACTAATGAAAATGGATCCAATTTCTCCATATCTTGGGTTACCCTATTATACCGCTTGTATTAATTAATAATGGCAATACGTTATTGTATTTCATTTGTGAATAAATTCATCGATATCCCTGCTTTAATTGCTTTAGTCTAAATTGGGCTGAAAGACAATGTTTGGGCGGATTCCACCATCTATGTAACTGAAAGCGACCAACATAATTGTCAATCATAGTATTCCACAACAATTAACGAAACTAAGAATCTTTAAGAATATATAAAATATTTAAACTAATTATCGAGTTCAGATTCTATGGTGGAATCTGCTTCTTCAAGTACCTACTATGTTCGTCTGATCGGAAATATTGAAATGATTTATATAAGACAACCGTTTTCATAAAAATAAAAATCGGCTCTAAAAGCATAGCCGTTGAAACAAAATTCGGCCGAAATTGAGCCAAATTCATATTTTATCAAAATAAGTTGCAAATGAAAGTGGTTCATGTCTTATTGTATAATGTCCATACATTATTACCTTGCTAAAAAATATTTCATTCAAAACCTACTATTTTAAAACTGTATCAGTTCGAAAACGAAAATCTTAGAGAACTTCCTTAATCCATATCCCAATTTATTTAGGTCCAGAGCAGCATCTTCCTCATACATTTGCATTTCTTATTCAAAGACAACAACATTCAAAACAAATTGCATTGCAAGTTTGTCTCAAAATTCATCACCTGCCTACCTTTTTACCAACTATGTTGGGGTCGGCTTCCTCAATAACCAGATGCGCCTGAAAATTAGTCGTGGTAAGACTAATTGACATAGATGTATGATCTCCCCCATCCACGGTCCTTAATAAGTACTGCTTAACCTTCGAGATTAAAAAATCAAAAGTTGTTTATTCGAAATAGGCTAATGATCAGCATTTTTTGTACGTCATTACCAACACAAGACAGTCCCTCAAAATATCCACCCTTCGCCTCTTCCTAGTAGTTTAGCCGGGAAGAAGAAGTGGCGGAACAAACTCCCCAGCAACACAACTGTCTAGTAGGTTTGATGAACCAGATTTTATACAGTAATATTCAAGGTTAGATCGAGCCGTGGGGCTGTTCTTGTTTAGCCGTAATTCTTTTGTGAAGTACGTGCTCCTTGTACTACTCAAGTACCTACACTGTAGTAATAGCCATGCACAAACATATTAACGTAGTGCCTACTTTATTATACTTACTAATTATGTGTAGGTAGTAATTAAACATAGCTTTTACGCACTCAGACATTCCAACAGTTCGTATTATTTCGGGCAGAAATAACACTAGGTGTTTGTAAAGGCACTATAAATGAGCAAAATTAACGCGTGCGTGAATGTTCGTTTAAAGCTATTGCTGGACTAACTATGAAGGTATGCATAATTTTATTATGTAGACACGAATGTCGTATGCGTTCGTAAGGTGAAAGCTCTATGGTAACCCGAAAAAATCGTATTTTCTCACGTTTTTTGCAATTTGCAGGTCAATTTGAGGTTGTATGTTGATTAAAATATGATCTGTGACCATAACAATTAGAGTTATAATCATTAAAACTATCAATATCACCCTCTAAATTCATTTTTTGCATAAAATATTCATCAATGTTGTCCATGTTCCTTCTCTGCTCTTTCGAACAACCCGCAACCCCGACATCAATGTACATCCTGACAATAAAAAAAAAACTTAAAAAGATATGATCTCCCGCTAACTTGGCACTGCCTTCGTAATGGAATTGTCTCCCACGTGGTTTGGAGCACTTTAAATATGTCACCGACCGTCACCCTAAATGGAGTAGTACCTAAAACATAATATCAGCCTATATGTTCCTGATTCGGGATCACAAGCCTGCTCTGAGTGCAAGTGGGCCGTGATCACCCACGCAGCTCTTGGTATTATAGTGCCTTTAACCTACTGAAAGTATAGATGTTATGACTGTTCACACATTGCCTGTTAGCCTGGTTGCCCGCGGCGGACATCGTGTGACTGCCAGTATGTCGGATCCATAAGGCCGCGTTATTAAGAGAAGTCAATATGGAACATCCCAGTCTGATTTATCTGCAGAAGGCTATTATTGTCATTCTCCTGCCATTCTCCCAATTTATGTGGGGTCGGCGCAGCATGTCTTCTATACTTCTCTATTGCTCTAGCCATACCAACTTTCACAGACACCAAATTTCACATTTCACAGACACAAAAACTCTTATCCGACTAATCCTACTTTATAATATTATAAACGCGAAAGTTTGTATGGATGTACGGATGTTTGTTACTCTTTCACGCAAAAAGTACTGAATGGATTTAAATGAAACTCTTAAACTCTTAAATGAAACTGAAATTATTATTATAGATAAATCACACCCAGACACAATGAAACTCTACAATAAAATAGTTTATACATCAGAATAACACATAGGCTACAATTTATAAAGATATATTGTAAATTCTATGACCACGCGAGTGAAACCGCGGGGCGTAGCTAGTAATATTATAAATGCAAATGTTTGTGAGGATGTATGAATGTTTGTTACTCTTTCATTTCAAAACGGCTAAACAAATCTTGATGAAATTTGGCACAGAGGTAGATTATTGTCTGGAATTGTGCCAAATTTCATCAAGATTCGTTTAGCCGTTTTGTTGTAAACATAGGATACTTTTCTAATATATTAAATTCTCGTGTCACAATGTTTGTTCCCATACTGCTCCGAAAAGGCTCGACCGATTCTTATGATTTTTTTACATATTCAGTAAGTCTGAGGATCGGCTACTATCTATCAAACCCCTCAAACCCCTAACTAGTAAGGGTAGTCTGAACATCAGGAACCGCTGGGCACAGCTAGTATAATAAAACGACATTATTAAATTTTTATTAAAACTTTATGCACAAGTAAAAACTAACCAGAGGTAGTCTTAATGCCTTCGGAATTTTCTACCAGTCTACCTTAAGGTGATGCAGAGACAAAACACATAGGTGCAATGACATAATTATTCACACTCATACTCAAAATTTTCTTCACAAATTTTTCGTCGTATCGTACGTCCATACCATGTCATTACAGAGACCTGCCGTAACCAGTTATTTTTTTATTATTAACCCTTGTAAGTGTTATTTCAACTGTTGATAATAACGTTAGTGACCATGTCAGTTTAAAGACACAAAAAAGAAAGATATAGTGAAATTATTGTTGTGATTGCGAAAACGCCAAAAACTGATCTCAACTGAAAATGAACATCCTTTCAGAAACTGGGGATTATTTAGGAGAAACAACTAACGTAAATGGATAGATTCCTAGTAGTGCCGTATGTGGGTAGTTTTTATGTTTGTCTTCAACTTACAAAGACAAAGCTTCTTTGTACAAAAGATAATTTCACAACGACAACTGTTGGTTCCTCTATTTGGACCTCTTTTGTTTTACAAGGTGCTATTTGTGGTACATTTATGATAATGCTTCGAAGAAGTTCTACCTACCCAAGCCTAGAAAAGAGGTTCATTGTTACGAAAATGTAATCAATAGTATGGACTCTCCCTACCTCGTCTTGAAAGGCAATATACCCATGCAAAGTTAGTATAGTACATTTTAAAGTAAATCTGTCTTATCTTGGTCAGTAGGTCAGTTGTAGCTTTAAATTCAGCAGTTCAAACCTAAAAGCTAAACGTTAACATTATTAACTGATAGATCGGACTAGAACAATCTAATTTTAAATCTAGATAATGCCTTCATCTATTTAAAGTTTGGTCTATTGGGTATTTAACATTGCCTTGCGTTGGAAACGATTTTTAATGATATTTCGTAGTACAAATATTTGTATGGACTACAGATAGGTGTTTCGGGTCTGGCTGTTTGTGAATGTGAATTTAAATGTTTGTAAACGCACCCACAATACAGGAGAAATTCTTAGTGTTTAAAAAAAAGTACCAACATCATTTGATAGTTTTTATTAATTAATATAAGGTCGCTCGCAAAAAGAGTAAGTATGGAAGTTAGTACCTATGGAAGATTAGGATAAGGGTATGTAAGAAATATATATATGTATGTGCTGTAATATCGTGGAGTGGACTTTTTAGGGTGTGTAAGAAAGCCTTTAGATGCTGCTCTTAATCATACAGTCAGCAGCTTCTTCGGTGATGATCGGCTTACAAAAAGAAAAATTGTATGGTTTTACAACTTTACACCCGTTTTTGAATTCAATTGAACGAATCAACATGGATCTTGTTTGACATTACATATTTTAAAATCTTTAGCCTTGTTATAAGAATATTGTTGATGACTTGCCCTAGAAGGAGTCGTTATATTTTTTAACCGACTTCCCAAAAAGGAGGAGGTTCTCAATTCTGCCGGTATGTTTTTTTTTCTTGTATTTAATCGTAAGATCTTTCACTGTTGCGGCTTGTTCGAAAGAAATAACCCGGTACATAAAGGGCAAAAGAAGGAACATGGGTGGTTTTTAGACAGTACAAGTCTTACACTCCCTCCCGCTCCGCCCAGAGTGGGATAAGTTATTTGATGATTACCCATCCGCTAGAAAAGAAGTCTTTATTGTAAAAAAAAATAGCTTGTTGGTAAAGCAATTTTTATTGATTTGTGGTACATCACTTTTTTTTGGGTTGGGAAATCATCAAATAACTTCCCCCGCCCTGGGCGGAGCGAGGGGGCATGTCAGACTTTTACTGACTAAAACCACTCATGTTCCTTCTGTTGCTCTTTACGTTCCGGGGCCGCGGTATCTCTTTCGAACAACCCGCAACCCCTGCAGGCGGAGGCTCTGGCAAGCCCCTCTGCTTTGCTGATATCTCTTTGAGGCGCGCGTGAAACACAAACGCGCCGTCGACACGGCCTGTCGTCAATAGACGGACGGACGGTGAGCTACCCATTGCTCACCGTCCACAGGCCCGCATCTACGGTGGCCGGGAGTCGTCTCGCGCGCCCGGCGCCCGGGGCGTCTCCCGCGGCGGCTGGGTTGGCTTGAGGTTCTCTCCCTCAAACGCCCGGCCACCTCCTTTGCTAGCATTACTGCTTCGCAGAAGGAGGTGACCGCTTCCCATTGCCTCTCGCTCCGGACCATGGACTGAACCAGGGCCGGACGCCAGAGATCGCCGCCGCCGATCGCCTCTACGAGGGCGCGGCGGTGCTCCGCCCAAGCTGGGCAGACCGCCACTGTGTGCTCCACCGTGTCCTCCGGGCGATCGTTACAATGGTGACACCCGGGCGTTTCCTCCCGCCCAATTATGTGCAGGAACCTCCCGAAACTTCCGTGTCCGGTGAGGACCTGCGTCAGGCGGTAGGTGAGGACGCCATGACGCCTCTCCAGCCACTCCTCAAAGAGGGGACTTACCGCCACTATTGTGGCGTGCCCTGCATGGGGTTGCGATAGTCGCTCTCACCATGCCACCATGAGATCGCACCGGAGGTCTGTCCGCTGAGCGGCAATTTGCCGCGGCAGCGGAGTTTCCCCCCGGTGTAGTGCCTCCACGCGCCACTCAAACAAGCGCGCGAGGACTGTCGCCTCCAGATCCCACGGTGGCATTACGGCAAGGAGGCTCGCTGCCTCGCCGGAGATCGTGCGGTAGCCCCGGATCAGCCTAATGGCTACCACCTTTTGGGGCGCGTTCAGGTAATGGGCGGCGCGCCCGCCCTAAAGAACGCGCCCATACCGGGGCCCTGTAAAGGGCCATGGACCGCACGACTCCGGGTGGTACATCACTTGACTTCACTTTCGAGTTGTGATTGGACTTATATAGGATTGGTATCTTAAAGGGTGTAAAACTAAACTGTACAGTAATCATTCATCACAGGTTGATTACTGTACAGTTTTGGTACCAGCATTGGCTGGTTGGTGGATATCTGGTCTTTGATTTATAGTTCTATATTAGGTCCCCCTCAACATGTTTTCCTCCACCGGCAGTAAGCCACACAATTCAATCTTCAAATAGGTGTGGGATACTTCTTATCCTGATCCTACTTCCAACTAATATTATATATGCGAATGTTTGTGAGGATGGATGGATGTATCGATGTTTGTTATTCTTTCACATTAAATTGGGACATAGGTCTGGAATAACACATAGGATCCTTTTTTTCGATCATCACGAGAGCGAAGTCGCGGGCGCCAGCTAGTCTTTACTAATATTACAAAAGCGAAAAAGAGTTTGTTTGTTTGTTACGTCTTCACGCCGAAATGGCTAAACCGATTTTGGGTACAGAGATAGTTGGGACCCTGAAGACGGACGGACTATTTTTTCTAAAAGTGAGAAATGAGGGAGAAAGAGGGAAGAAAAGGGAAAACTTAGCTTTGCTATTCCAATAAATAAGGTGCAAGGGCAAAAACCACAGGTAGCAGGTACCTGCAAATCAGGAAAGGGGAACTGTGTTACCCCGAATTCAACGCGAGGGAAGCCGCGGGCTAATGCTAGTTCTCTATATTTGTTCCTATTACCTACAGTCTCTTGCGATGTGAAGACAAAGTTTGTTCAGCCATGATGCCATTTACGCCGCCGTACAAAGTTTTATTGACATTGTTCAGTTCAAATTCAATCAAAGCAATCAAAAGGTCATAAAGTTGTTAAATGGCAGTACACTTTCCAAGCAGGGATCTTTTAAAGTTATTTGGTGACCGTCAAGCTATGTACGTTACATTGAAATAGATTATGTTGGAGTATTGAGCAAAATATCGTATGGAAATTATGGACTTGTTTTAATCAAACAAAATAGTTTTTTTGGACAAAGTTAATTCAAGGACACATACAATCAATGATAATCACTCTCACTGCCATGTGGTCCGCCTGCCGCCCACATAAATTTCGGTGCAGCAAGCCACTATAGATGCTTTAATTTTTACAGACAGGCCATGTGGGCTGCCTGCGTACCACAACTAGCGCGCCAAATTCTATGACAATAGTGCTTGATGCAACCTGCATATATTTGTAAGGGCAGGCCATACGTGTAATTAGGTCAGTGCTCGCGCGCCGCCCATGCACATGGCCTGCCCTAAAAGTTTTTCGCGCCAATTTTACACAAACTTCGCGCGCGTGTTAAGAAAATGTCGATTTCTGGTGACTCTGATTATCAACCACTGTTATTTTACGATCGATCCGGGGCTGAATCGACTAGCAGTGGTTATCTTCTGACCATGGTTTACCTATGAACGAGCCCAGGGCGGCGGCAAGCGTACATGCAGCCGCAGTCTGACTTGCATCTACCTAACGGATCGCGGCAAAAGCAGTTTACATTAGATATACAACCAGGTATTAACGTTCCTGATTATTGTGATAGGGAAATAGATATTTTTCGATTGTTTCTCAATCAAGATATTATGAGTCTTATGGTGCAAATGACCAATTCGTATGCCAATAAAGTCAAAATACTAAAAGTTGTCACACGCAACGTGAGACTTGCTAAATGGATCGACTGTAATGATGAAGAAATGTTGAAGTTCCTAGGCTTGTTGATTTACATGGGACTCAAACAATTACCCAAAATGAGTGACTCTTGGAACAATAATATTCTCTATAAAAATAAAGTAGGTAGCTTATCAGGCTATGACTAGAAATAAATTTGAGCTGTTACTAACATAATCAATAAAAATTACTTAATAAACTAGTTTTACTTACTCCGAGTTCGAACCTTATAAATCTATAAATATAGTCCGATTTTCATCGTTTTTTTTTTCATTAGTAGCTCTTTCACTCACCAATTTAAAGCAGACTAAACCGAATCCTTATCTAGCAAGCCAAGCTCTATAAAAATAATTGAATTTGTGGGATCACAGCGGACCACACGGCCTGCTGGTAAACTTAACGACGTGTCCCGCCGGCCGCCCTCATAGCGTGCTGCAAAAGTTACACAAAATCTAGCGTGGCGTGGTTTATAAGACATTGCATGGCCCGCGCGCCGCCCACGTGGCCTGTTGTCCTAGAAAAACCTTAAATATGAATGGCGGTGAGAGTGTTAACTATTAACAATATTAACGTGTATGTATGACTAAAAACTAATTTCCAAAGATTCAATTCTCTGCAAATAAAGTCCGATTTCGGGGTGTAAATGTAAAGTAAATACGTCGATTTTTAAAAATCACATTAATGTACAACCGGTATCCTTACTAATATTATAAAAGCGGAAGTCAGTTTGTTTATTTGTTACGTCTTCACGCCTTAATGGCTAAACCGATTTTGATGAATTTTGGTATAGAGTTAGTTGGGACCCTGAAGACGGAAATAGGCTACTTTTTTTTTTAATGGGAGATGAGGGAGAAAGAGGGAAGAGAAGGGAAAAATTAGCTTTGCTATCACAATCAATAAGGCGCAAGGGCAAAAACTACAGGTAGCAGGTACCTGCAAATCAGGAAAGGGGAACCGTGTTACCCCAAATTTAAAGGGTGCGAAGCCGCGGGCAAAAGCTAGTCATCCAAAAATATGAGTTAAGGCTTAAAGCAATGAAAATATTACAGGTGACGCGAGTATTATTAATTTTAAAATTGACGTATGCATTTAACTCTTGCCCCTGTCTTTAGAATGATGTTGTTACTGACCCGCAGTCTTGTCATGAGAAAATCCATTTTAGTACGAATGATGGTCTGAATGCCATAACGCAGGAGAAATCTAACCGCGGTTGCGAGTTGCGAGAGAGATACCGATAGCCCGGAACACAAATGGCAAAAGAAGGAACATGGATGAGTTTCTTCTCAGTAAAAGTGTGACACTCCCTCCCGATTCACCCAGAGCGGGGGAAGTTAATAAATAATAATAAATAATAATATATATAAAAATATCTGATCCCAAGCTAAGCAGAGCTTGTGTTATGGTAACCAGACAACTGATATACATACTTATATAATTTATAAATACATACATATTATAGATAAATCACACCCAGACACAGAACAAACAATCATGCTCATCACACAAAGTTTGTCCTGGGTGGGAATCGAACCCACGACCTCCGGCTCAGCAGTCAGGGCCACTAACCACTAGACCAACAGGCCCGTCAAGTTATTTGATGAATTCCAATAGCTAAAAACAGGGAAAATTCAAAAACCCATCGGATTTACTGTGGGAAAGATCATATGACTGAAATGGTAGTGACTATTACGATTAAATAATTTAGTAAATTCTTAATAACTTCTGTGAAACTATAGTAACCCCCATTTTAAACAATTTTTAAAAACTTCAGTTCTAACTACGTCTAGTTGCTGATTAAGTACTGTCTGTGATTTTTCTCATTGACTATTCCTTATAAAGGTCGTTACATTTTATTAAGTTCGCAGACACTATAGCATGACACCTACAATTAAGTTACCTACTTGCTACCTTAAACCAATAATTTAATAAATCTATCATCAATATGCTGCACCATTTTTAAACCAATGATAATATCAATCAACCGATGAAACAGTTTGTTATTATCTAGGTCAAATCCCTGATTGATGATAAGGAAAATCACACCCTTTGCTCACACCCACAAGACACACGCACCTAATAGTAGATAAGGCAATTACTCCGTTTCGGTTCACAAACGAGGGTCCTAATTGTTGCCACATTAGTTTAGCAGTCAACGGAAACCTTCCATCCGACATCTCCCACAAACAATGCTAACTTTTGAATTTAAACCTTGAAAACAATTCCCTCGTGCTTAGTAATGTTTTTAGACACAGACATTAAATTAAAAGCGGCCGTTTGGTACGCGAGGCCCTTTTAATAATGCACGCGGTCGGCAGCCAACATTATGCGTTGTCATGCATGAGTGTGACGTAGGTAGCCACCTAAGGGTACCCAGTACCCGCGAAAGGTCAGCCCTAACACAAAGTAACATACCTTACATACATAACTTCAGAGGAACTACTAAATATAGGCTATCTTTCGCACCTGAAATAATACTGTCTAATCCAGAAACATTTCGCTTATGTCATTTGACATGTTCGCATTTGTACCGCCATGTTGTAGCAGGTGTGATCGTACAACATTATCGTTGAAAAAGGTTTATCACCTGACAAATGGCCAACCTACGCACACATCATAACAATACGTATTGAAGAATAACTGTGATTTATTTTAGGGACATAATCCTTACTAAAATTATAAAAGCGAAAGTGAGTTTGTTTGTTTGTTACGTCTTCACGCCTAAATGGCTGAACCGATTTTGATGAATTTTGGTACAGAGATAGTTAAGACCCTGGAGACGGACATAGGCTAAAAAAGTGAGAAATGAGGGAGAAAGAGGGAAGAAAAAGGAAACTTCTTTATGCTATTACAATGAATAAGGCGCAAGGCCAAAAACTACAGGTAGCAAAAGAAAATTTTCGGAAGAAGATTTGGTTACAAAACAAATTGAACATTCAAAATGCCTCTAGAGTGTGTGTAATCTGGCGGCATATTTGCTGAAAAGTCTTCGCACGACGTCTTAATCGTTTTGCCGGGCGAGGGAAATACGAATGTAGGCCAAGGTCAAACAAAATTGAATAATGAATGCGAATTCTACATGTGTGTTTCAAGTTTTCCGTTTTTGCGAGATACGTGAAAAAATTGTTTTAAGGTTTGTTACTATAGGCTTATTGGGAGAATTTACACCTTCTGATTCAACAGTTTAGTAAGACTGTATAGAATCCATGTTGATTGATTATCGATGGTTTGAAGCCCGAATCCGCATAGAATTTTCCCAACTACGTTATCGTCGGCTCCCAGTCTAACCGCGACCGTCTATCTGATTTCCACAGCCCAGTTGTTACTGGCTAATAAGATGCTCTTGATAAAACTGGTTGTCAGACTTTGAGGCTATTTATTGACTACGAAACGATTGTCTAATATTTACATGTGACTGTTGAAACCAACGGTTTAGCGTGCTTTCCTAGGCACGGATTAAACTCGGTTTGTAATGGGTGGACAACCAACACCAATGATCGACCCGAGCGGCTAATATTACTTAGCCACAAGGTCTTGAACAAAGACCTGCACATAGATAAAGTAGTCAGTAAAAACTGCTCAAAAGCGGTTCTGATTAATTATGACGATATTTTTTTTTAGCCTCATTACAGAAACGGCTTTTGATGCTCTATACGAAGTGGATACACACACATGCAGTAGTTTTTTTTTTAAATATACCCGTCCCTTTGTTGGGCAAAGACCGCCCAACTCTCATTCCATTGCTTGAATATTGCAATGCTTGCTATATTAATATGAAATAACTTTCCCACAGAGTCAATTTTTTTTTTTTGTAAAAAGTAATTCCGACTTCCAAAAAAAAAACTAAAAAGTGGAAAATAACTTTACTTCCGGAGGTCGGTGACTTTTGTTGGTTTCGTTGACTTTTCAGCAAAATATATTTTTTAAATCGGTTGGCAAGTGACAAAGTTATGCGCGAACAAACATAAAACTAATATAAACATCCGATTCGAGAACCTCCTCCTTTTTTAGAAGTCGTTTAAAAAACAGTATCCATTGTGACAACAGGCCGTATCGACGGCGCGTTCGTGTTCCTGCGCATCAAAAAGATGTCAGCAAAGCATAGGTGCAGGTGGATGTCAGGGCCACTGTCTGCCGGGTTGGCGGATTATTCGAAAGAGATACTGCGGCCTCGGAACACAAAAGGCAAAAGGAGGATCAGGATGGTTTTAGTTAGTAAAAGGGGAGTACTCCCCTCCGTTTCACCCAGAGCGGGGAAATTATTTTGATGATTTTCCATCCGAAAGAAAAATATATATCCGTATCCATATAGAAGTCAGAAAAAGCTATAGACGAACGTGGGGTGGATATAAATTTTGCTAACCAACTTGTTAGCGGAAATCAAGTTCGCCTCCCGTAATATTTTTACTTGAAATTAGGTTATCGCTTGTCAAGCGTTTTATTGGTAGAGCAAACGTTGTTACTGTCCGCCAACATACGTCGTTTTTTATGGATTTATAGATACTAGCTCTCATCGTGTATTCTACCGGGAAAATTTTCAGTGTTTCCGGGAAAACCCGAAAACTTCTTACACAACCAATATCAAGATTTGCGACAGAGGAGATGCGAGATAATTGAGACATAATCGTGATAATGTATTTCTTACCATTTCGATGTTGCAAAAAGCTGTCCCAATTTTTTCGAATTTTGGCAAATTAGCAATGTTGTATTCTATTTAGGAATACCAGAAGCATGTCCTAAGAATGTCGGTCCTAAGATTTTTTTTTCGGTCCTAAGACTTTTCTTAGCCGGTTTCTTTTTATATTTCGGACTGTAGTCCGAAATATAAAAAAAAAACCGGCTAAGAGCGAGTCGGACTCGCGCACCGAGGGTTCCGTACAAATATAATTTCCAACATATACGGCCATATCTTTTGACTGCGTAGATTTAAAGAGGTTGATTTTTTTACAGCTTCAAGGGACTACAGACATGAGTATATGGTTTTAATTGACAACTCGATACCTGTACGCTTTCCCGAGATAAAGGATCTTGACAGACAGACAGACGGAGAACAAAGTGATTCAATAAGGGTTCCATTTTTTTCCTTTTGCGGTACGGAACTCTAATTAGTAAATAAGGTTAGACTGTTACAACGAGTACACGCCATCCAATTTGTGAGCAAAGAACCTAAATGTCTACTTTCCAGTAATAATATTGTGCAGTGCATGCAGGTTTGTTTACACGTTAGAAATTCAAACGTTAACATTTCTGAACACTATAAATTTAATTCCGTGGACTACTGTAATAAAACAGAGAGTATATAATGTACATTAACTTCAAGCGTTGCCTACTGTGTGCAACTTAAAGTGGAATAGTTTTAAATATGTTAGTACTTCTGTAGGTATACATGCTATGAGAATAAAAATATGGAGACTTTTAAAGATGGAGATGGAGTTATTTAAAAGAGTGTCCATGGAGTATCTTGCCCATTCTTCTCTATAGAGATCAACGCTTTGGAATGGGCAACTACAGTACTTTCACAAGTTATTATGTTTTGTAACCGGGACTGTAGCTTCAACATTTTGTTTCTTGACATTCAAAAGTGCCTGTAATGGTCTTATTAAAATAAATGCTTTTAAGTTTGACTTGTCATTGAGAATTTAGAGTATCGATGCCCCAAACAGTAAGTCTGTAATTGGAAAAGTCAAATTATACTGGAAAAATGATTTACTGTTTTTGTAGAATATATTTTCAGCGCGTGAGAATATTAAGGTAATTCATCAAATCAAAGTTATTTTGAGTGAAGTGTTTATTTTTACTTTATTACCAAAACTTTGAAATGCTAGAACATAATATAAATATGTATATTATATTAAAGGAAAATTTTTGCAAAAGATCTTCACCATCACGATAAAGAAAAATCAAAAAAAAATACTAAGAAGTATTTCAATCCATAGATGCAGATTTTGTGAAAACAGCAATAAGACCATATTAGCACATAAACAACTTATTGCTTCGGTGTAAATAAGAAAAAAAATATGATAAACAAAATTATACTTACAGTCTTTTTTGTCCACAAAAAGTACATCAAAGTTCTATGCAGTCAAGCCATGCTTACCTAAGCACATACATATAGCAAACAAAAAACTATTTTGAATATATTATACCGCAGCCAATCCATTATTCCACTATCTAAGGACGAAAAGGCAATTCCACTTTCTGTACATTGAAGCGTGGGACACAAATCGATTGTTTTAATGGCTCCATCTAAGATATAGAGGAAATAAAGCTATAAAGTGAAATAGACGCACTGTCGGGAGCAGAAATGGAACGGCGACGGGTCACAACCCAAAATAGCTTGTTGTTAATCTGTGACCTTTGACTCTGCGACCAGGGCTGACCCATGCCTAATTTATTAAAGGTGCCTACAGCCGTTTGTTACGGACATCTACACGTCGTCTGGTTTGCTACTTATCTCATGTTAATTTTAGTGCGAACCTTGAAACAACAAGGTTATAATTGTTTTTATTTATTAAGTACTCATACGGTGTTATTTAAAAATGATAGACCTTATGCCAAGGTGGAGATGGTGGGACGAGCTTGACTCTTACTCTCTCTCCAAAAAAGCAGCTGATTAGGCACTAAAGAAGTTAGACTGGGAATGGTCTTGAAAAGGAAGATGAGTAATTTGTCGAGTGGTGCGACAAAACAAGCTAGTTTGTTAGTGATATAGATAGCACATTACATAAGGAATGATTTATTCGACAGCAAATCAGCAACTATCGACTCATCATTCATTAAAGTTCCTAATCGATGATATAGCTTCTACAAACAGATTTGAAAGGCAACTTATTTAGTTACTAATTCATAATGTTGTATACCAGAAGCCAGCGGGCTAGTTTGTTTGTGCGCCGTGACTTGACCTATAAAACGGTTTTGATACCGCCTCTGTCCGTCAAATCGTTATTTCGACGACAAATCGCGAGCTCGGTCGAGTCGAGCCGCCTCGCTAACTTCCTGATTTATAGTTGGTCATTTATCTCGATATTCTTATATCGGGATGATTGTGGACACCTTTTGCATTTTAAGTGGACGTGCCGTCGGGTTGGCGTTTTGGTGGGTTCTTGTTTGATATTTTTTTTTGTGAGTATCGGGTTTATAATCAGACGATATGGGGCATTGTATAGTAAACGTCAAATTTTACAGGAAAAAGATTTACTGTTTTTGTTGAATATCTTTTCAGTGCATTGTAATATTAAAGACAATGATATTTCAAATTAATGTTTTTTTCTTATTTAGGTTGCCAACAGGGATTAATATATTACCAAAACTTTGAAATGTTAGAAAAAACTATGCTTTTATAAAGGTGTAAAAAATGCTAAGATGTATTCTATAGATGCTAAATTAGTCATATAATCGAAAAATTCATAATAGCACATTACTGGCTTATTGTTTCGGGGCATCGATATTAGCGTATAAAGTTCCTACTAATAGTTTCTTCTCATTGTAGATCAGTGAATATGACATGTCTTTGATTTTTAGGTTGTTCATGATGTTTTCCTTTGAGGTTTTACTAGCAGTCGTATAACATACGATATCAATGTTAATTGCGGTGATAGTCGTGGTCATAGTGTAGACATTAGAATAGAATACACTTTAATGTGCACTCAATTTAAACCACAATCGTTTTACAAAATTGTTGATTCTATTGGCTAATGTACACACGACAGCAGGTTAACCTATTCTAAACTATTATAACCTGATGTCTCTACTACGGATCGCGCACCGTAGTAGAGAGATCGGATTACATAAAATGGTTTTGTATAGGTTGATGTGTCATCGTGTGTACCTAAACTATATTTTTTCTTAACAATTAATAAGCTCAGACATGGTCTAACTCGCTGCAAGAAATTAAAATGGAAATAGTCAGGCCATGTTGCATGTGTGAGTAATCATAGATAGACAAACAAAATAATTTACTGGGCTGGCAAAATAATTTAAGGTGGCTTGCTGAAATTAAAGAGACAGCGGGTAAAGACTGGGCATGAAAAAGCATAGACAGAAAGATGTGGAGTGAAATGGAGGAGGTTTTTATTCGAAAAAAAGGTCCTTAATAATGCATGAATGGACTATGACTTGATTATTTATGATCTAAATCCATACTAATATTATAAATGGGAAAGTGTATGTGTGTGTCTGTTTGTTTGTCCGTCTTTCTCGGCAAAACGGAGCGACGAATTGACGTGATTTTTTAAGTGGGGATAGTTGAAGTAGTGGAGTGACATAGGCTACTGTTTGTCTAAATTCTAACCCCCCACTTCCCTAAAATGGGGGGTGGACACGAGCGAAGCCGCGGGCAAAAGTTAGTATAATATAAAATTTAATTGAACAATTTACTGTAAAACTAAATTGAATGTAATATTATAGGATAAATAAATCGTAAAACAAGCAAAAAAAATACACATTACAACGTGTCAAGACAACCTTTTCATTATTTACACGACATCATTCGAGCAAATATCTATCAAAGCGTCAAAAGTAAAAAAGGATTTTATGGACTTGATCTCCTTGAAACTCCCAAAAAAAAGAAGAAAATAAGTCAACCCGAAGCATTTTGTCCGGTTCAAAGGATAAAACGTAAAGGTCACCCGACATAAAGTTAGTGGTTACCTCTCTACCTGCAATATTTGGAGGGGTAATAACCAGATTTTTGTTCGAGAAATCTCTTAGCTCGGTCTCGAATGAGACGTAATAGTCATTTGATTAAAT
This sequence comes from Ochropleura plecta, assembly GCA_905475445.1. Classification (NCBI taxonomy): domain Eukaryota; kingdom Metazoa; phylum Arthropoda; class Insecta; order Lepidoptera; family Noctuidae; genus Ochropleura; species Ochropleura plecta. The sequence goes on along the minus strand of FR997731.1, from coordinate 8,003,464 downwards.
AAAGGAGATATCTGATGATATGATGAGCAATAGTGAAAAATAAATGCTGCGCCGACCCCAATTAAATTGGGATAAGTAGGTACAGGAGAGTGATGATGGGACATTTGATTAAAGATATGTTATGGTCTATTAACAGTTTTTTTTGGAACGAAATTCCTTATCGCGCGTTGCGAAAGGGGGCTAGACGGAAAAACATTAAGACTAAAAGTTGTAACGACACTTTTTGTTATAGTTGTAAGCCGTGCGGCGAGCGTGTGATTCTCTATCCGTCTCTCTCTCTCGTAGAAAGCAAGCCAGTTATTTTCGTTTCGTATTTCGCAATTTAACAGTGTGGTGTCGCGACGATTATTTTTGTTGATTGTATACAGGTTTTTTGTACATTATAAATAATAACTTCGTTCCATCCGGTAGTCCCTTGACACCTCTCAAGTTTTTATATATACGGAATAGGCTCGCGTTTCGCAACTTGACTGATGTGAAGCGGTGATGCGGCTAGGGTGGAGCACGCTTGCCTACATGAATCCAATTCACAGAGAAGCCGGCAGTGATGAAATGTGGTAGAATAGCGGTTTGGTTAAATAGATTTCTATACTATAATTACATTATATTATAATTTCTATATCTCGTTTCAAGTGTTAATTATAATATTAGTAACCATGTCAGTTTATAGATTTCTATATTTAACTAGCGAATCGGGCAGACGCTGTCCTGTCCCTTGTACATCCAAATTTGGTGTCATTCCGATAGCAACGCCGTCTACCGGGTTTAATTGTGTTTTCAGACTATACTTGAAATACACAAAATTCTTCCAAATCGAACGAAGACAGATAGACATAACAACAAAGTAATCCTAAAAAGCTCCCGTTGTTTTTATTTTAAAGCACGGAACCCTACAAATATTATTGGCTTTGACCTTGGCTCCAATTTACAGATTCACAATTCATGTAGCTCTTCATTTGCGATTCAGCATCGATCTAGTGAGGTTAATAGTTAATCAGCTTGCTTTATTTCTGAACGGTCGGTTAATGAATAAGTATTGGCGTACCGGTACACGAACAACACGAATAATAAATTGGTAAAAGTATATTTAGTTTGTTGGTAATCATTTGCTTTACAGATTGAATCTTAACAGCGTTATTAAAGGGTTTTTTATTAGTTGTACTTTAGTTAAGAAACTTGATTGACAACAGTATTGTAGCTAGTTTTTACCTTTGTATTTTTTTTTTGTTTTATACATACATAAACTAACGTTTTTTTTTCGTCATGTCCGGAATAAGAGCCTCTAAAAGGGAGGCAAGGCTGGGCAGTGTATGTATATTATGACTGATGAATCTTAAATAATATTAATAATACTAACCAAGTCCATATATATGTTAACTATTGAATTTTGTCATTTATATTGCAATTACGGGTGTTCTACCTGAAATAAATGAGGGAGGGAGAAAACTTAGTACGCCACCTCATCTACACCTTTTGCCTAAGATGTAGTTCTAGTGTTGTGATGTGTTCTAGTGTTTAGAATTTTTATTTATTTTCAGAGGAATGTTACTATTTCTGTTTCTCTTGTAAAAAATACCCACGGTCGACCATAGAAAGCTCAATAAATATCATAAGCTAAACTTAAGGCACATACCTACTCATATTTTTAACAAAAGACAAACATGAGAAAATTCCACTGACGTCCACAATAGGGGCATCTTGAGTGGTTACTCCACAGAATTGAATGACAAAGGGAGTAAAACTACGCGAGGGTGTAGTGAGATGCGCGGACAATACCGGTGCAATTGAATACCGCACTTGACTCGCCATGAAATATGTATTGGCTCCATTGTTGGTGTCAGTTGTGGCTGGAACACTTTGGCTTAGTTACTGGTACGTGTGGCTTGGCTACTGAATAGGTGTATCTTGCAAGTCCGCCATGTTCCATTTAGGGAGTGACGAAGCCCATCAAAGGATGATCGGCTTTAGCTGATGGGATATAGCCGTATTTCTATGTAGTAAAAGCGAAGAGACGCCATTCGCTTCGTTTTGGTCCAAATGACGTGTCTTGTCACACATCAGATGATTCTGTTGCAATCGTAGACTGACCGCATGGTGAAAACCAATAGAAGCATTTCCCCACATTACCTAAACCGGCTCTTACAAAAGTTTTTTTTTAGTAGGTACAAGCCAGTGCAATAAAAAACCGCATTTGTTGCGATTCCAGACTCATTTCATCAGAAAACCACCATCATCAACTTGCACAGCTCAGGATGTTTTAGCTAGGGTTTAAACGAAGAATGACAGAGTTGTTAGACTGGCCTTTGAGAACTTTTTGACAATCGTTTTGAATATCATTGTAGTAATATGACACACTACGATATACAATAGCGTCAAGTGCCTGGTCGCCCAAGTAGCAAGTTACTGGCCAAACAGAAAATGAGTGGTGAAACCTCGACATTTAAAAATAGATCAGAAAATCCAAGAGCACTTAGAATTTGCGCACACCTATACTCCGAAACCTACCAACTAACCAAGCAAGCGAACCTTTGCGAAAATTGGTCTAGATTTTAGGTCTCTAAAAGAGTTTTAATAGACCTTTCTAGAACAATCTCATTTTATGTTATATGAGAGACTAGTTTGCTCGCCCCAAGTTTTTTCGAGGGAAAAGTTTTCGTTACCGCCCATGTATTTTCTAGCAATGTGCCCAGGTGGTTTCGTCTGAAACGTTTTAGATGTAAAAGTGTGATTGAGTAGATATATCTAAGTAACATCAAAACATACAACTTGAAATTTTTACATTTTAATATGTTATTGCCTTGGTGTACTGTATACATTAGCGCATATGAGTCCGTTCTAGTGCGAAACAGTGATTTTTGTGACCTTTTTTTTTCTTACTTTTTTAACCGGCATGATATTAGTGAAGAATTTTCAAATTGATATAAAACACCGCAATAGTGAGCTGAATTTTAGCTCACTAGAAACTATTCTGCAGATTGGAGTTTAAAAATTCTAAAATGACGACAATGCAGACAGCGGACACTGACGAATATTTTTTTTGCGGATGGAAAATCATCAAATAACTCCCTCCGCTCTGGGCGGAGCGGTGAGGAGTGGACTTGTACTGACTAAAACCCACCCATGTTCCTTCTATTGCCCTTTATGTTCCGGAGTCGCGGTACCTCTTTCGAACAACCCGCAACCCCAGGAGGACTGACGAATACTTCACTCAGGATTCGATCAAAACCATGCAGACACATTCCAGTTATTACAATACTGCATATTTTTCACTTATTCATAAAGTATCTGTCAGAATCTGTTTCGGTTCGCAATAAGTTTATGGGTATTGACTGTTTCCTTTTAAATCTATGGAATCCTTTTGAGAAGCAGTATGCGTCAGCGTTTTTACAGCGAATTTTTGTGAGAAGAACGAATGACTGAATTGAATAAATTATAATGCTTATATAGTGTCAACCTCGGCCGTTCTATTTAAAATAAATAAATGGAAGTTTTTAATATTATTCTTTTATACATTTTAAAGTGCACGTGGAAAGTCATGAAGCAACTTCGTTTTAATTAAAACAATGAACACTCTTTTCCACGCAAAAAACTTGACACAACGTTTGAGTAAAGTACTTATCTTATAAAATAAAGAATAATTAATAGACATTGCGTAAAACCGTAGCGGTCATTATTCTTGTTCTTTCTTTGTCAACATAATTAAACATTGTTCATAATTATCATCCGTCATCCGTTATCCTAATTTATTTGGGTTCGGCACAGTGTGCTTTCTTTTTCATAACCACATCTTTATAATCCGAAATCATTCATTTCCTTATTGAAGTGACTCAGTGTTTCTCGAAATTACAGTATTAAGTAAACCAATATAAAACATATTTTATAACTAATTTTACTTTTATACCTATTTTTATTCTGTTTAAACCCAAATTAATAATTAATTATAGAGTAAGAGCCCAGAGCGATCTGACATAACTTATTTTCACATAGATGAAACCATGCAGTCTCAGTAGCGTCTCATGTGCTTTAAATACCTGCGTGCTTATGGAGCTCGCCATGTGACACCTGGGCAGGTACCAGATACGAAAGGTAACTAAAAATAAGTGTTACTTAACTTAAATTTGTATGTCTAATTTTTATATATGTTGTGTAGAACATTATTCTAAAGTTGTATCATAAATGTCAGACACTTTCCATGGGCCAGAACTTTTGTCAGACACTTTAAAGCTCCATTAAAAATAGCTGAATTTTACTTATTTTTACATGTCTGATTTTTATAAATGTTGTGTAAAACATTATTCTAAAGTTGTATCATAAGTGTCAGACACTTTCCATGGGCCAGAACTTTTGTCAGACGCTTTAAAGCTCCACTAAAAATAGCTTAATTTTATTTTAATATGTCTGATTTTTAAGTATCATATTAAGGTAACTATTACTAAGTTATATTTCATCAGTCAGACAAATTGTAGTAAAGCCGTAAAGGAGTGAAAAGCTAACAGACAAACAGACCATGTACCTTTCGCATTTATAATAAACAAATCAGTTAAAGTACGCCCTTATCCTACACTTCCATAGAACAGTTGTTTCCCAAACGCAGTAATAATGTCAATGCCATTAAAGTGGGTTGCATTCACATTATTAAATCGACTGACCTAATTTGAAATCCACTTATAGGCAGTTGGTTTCCTGAACATATATATTCGGACCTTGTATAAAATGGTAGATACTATCCAGTCGAGGTAGTGTTGCATATTTAGCATCGTTTCATCGATTTCCACTGACAACAGGGTCAGTGAATAATAAAAGAGAGATAGAATCTCCGACTATTTGTTACTTGTGTCGATGTTGTTTTGTTTTTGTCGAACGACAAAAACTTACACGGTACAAAAGGCCACACCCACCTCATCTTTCGTCCTGGAGCATACCGACAATGACGAGATTATTTCAACCATACACACCCTACGGACCAACGCTGCTACTGGATGGGATGGCATATCGCCCTATATTCTAAAAAAATACTCCACCCTTCTGGCACCCATCCTATGCCATATATTCAATATTTGTTTCGACACTGCTGTCTTTCCGACTTCATTTAAGAAGGCAATTATTCACCCAATTTTCAAGGGAGGGGACGGGTCTTTACCAAATAATTACCGTCCCATAGCAGTCCTTAGTGCATTATCTAAGGTGCTCGAACGGTTAATTAATAAGCGATTGGTTAATTACTTAGAACACAATAAACTAACATCTCCTCGTCAATTCGGTTTTCGCAGAAACTTGTCTACATGTGATGCAGTTCACGAACTGACTAATCATGTAGTGCACAATATCAATAAAAATAAAAAAGTTTTAACCATATTTTTAGACCTCGCGAAAGCGTTCGATACGGTGCCCGTCCCTACTCTCTTACTAAAACTAGAAGGAATGGGTGTCAGAGGTGCTCAATTAGAGCTATTCAAGAACTACCTGACAAATCGATCGCAACTTGTTAGGATGAATGGTATTGATAGCAATGAACTCCCTATCTCTTACGGTGTGCCGCAGGGAAGCATACTGGGGCCAACACTTTTCCTTATATACATAAATGGGCTATGCAGCTTAAATATCCCAAATGCAAACATAGTATCGTTCGCGGATGATACTGCAATAACCATTGTAGCTGATACATGGTCCCAAATAGAAATAAGGGCGCAACTCGCTTTCAACACACTACTAAACTGGCTCAATGTTCACACTCTTACACTCAACACTTCTAAAACTAAATTCCTTACCTACTCAATCTCTGCAGTCTCTCAGCCCAGCATCCCAATAACTATAATAGCTCATTCTTGTCAATCCGAACCCCAAACTCCTTGTAAGTGTCCAATCTTAACCTCTGTAGACCATATAAAATATCTGGGTGTAACACTGGATAAGAATCTAAACTTTAAAACCCATATAAGCGTTCTCACGGGCCGGGTCCGGAAACTCATATACATATTTTATTCACTTCGAAAAGTCGCTAATCCAACCATCATACGTAATGTTTATTTTGCCTTGTGCCAATCTATTGTAACTTATTGCATCTCATGTTGGGGTGGTGCCTCTAAAACGGCTTTAAAACCGTTAGAGATTGCACATAGGGCAGTATTAAAAGTGGCTACTTTTCGACATATATTATTCCCAACAAATGAACTGTACTGCACATTGGGCATTCTAAATGTAAGACAACATTTTATACTACAAGCCATTATTCTACAACACCGAAAAACGCCATATAGACCAATCAATAAACGCAGAAAAGATCTAATTTGTGCAATCCCTCAAACACGTTCACCTTTTGTTAAAAGATTCTTTTATTTTCTTGGGCCTTCTTTATATAACAAATTAAATAAACACTGTTCAGTATACGGCTTAACATACTACACTTGCAAAAAAAAGATTCACTCATTTCTACTACACAATTCATACGAAGAAACAGAAAAAATACTTCTTTAGGCTTAGCTATTTTCAGGTACTTGCGCACTCGACCTATGTAACACACAAACCACACACACACTCACACCACACGCACTCACATAAACTCACAGTCACACACATACTATACCTACACACGTATTAATAAGTTCTTAATCATTTCTTAATACTCAAAATTGTTCTCACTTTAAGTTTAAAATATATTAATAATTTGTATGTAAATTTTTATCACGTAATATTACACATAATGTTTAAAATTCATGGGGGACCGGAACTGTGACTCCTTCATACAGGCTATACTGTAGCCTAGTTAGGAGAACAGAACTGCACCCACTATAATTGTAGCAAATCAGTAATGTTACCATTTAGAACCCATATATTCATGTACTACAATACTAAAAAATTGTCAATAAAAATTTATTATTATTATTATTTATTATTAATTCGCAGCCGTGGCTTTATACGAAGGTTAAAAAACCACCTTTACAATTACTGCAAAATATGTATGCCAATGGATCCGTACCAGTTTGATTAATTGCAAAGTCAACTTTTGGCAAAATGAGAGATAAATCAGAGCTTGCTGTGGCAACTAAGATGAACAGTAACAAACTAGATAAAATAATTGCTATAGGACGAAATTTATTAATTTGTACTGAAATTTCATTTTGAATCTGTCAAACAGCATTCACAGGCAGATATAAAATTATAATTAATTTTAAAACTTAGTCTTTATCTTTGTTTTTAAGATTTTACAAAACTTTGATTGAGAAACAGGTACAGCTTCGTGTCAAAATGCAAATTTAAACACGAAACTTGAGTTCAATTTATATTTGTGATTTGCATATAATCTCTATGTTATTATATTCATCTTTCCAGCTCATTATGCTGTGCTACAGCTAAAGACAACCTCAAGAGGCGTAAGTAGAGTTATAACCATACTGGAACTATTTTCGAGCTGTTTGGGGTTTAAACTCTGGGGTCGTGGGGTTCAAGACCTCATAGCCTTTTTATAAAGTCTCCAAGTGCCGGGAACTATGGACTGGCTTTTACCTCGGCCAGAGGCTGAGCTTTGCCATACAAAGTCATAACGCCGCCTGTCTCTTTAGCACATTACCAGCTGATAGCGTTAGGTTTCCACTCAAGATGAGCGTGGATGCATGGCGAAGGATGTGTGTTAGCAAAAAAAAAAAGTAGTACAGCTTCCTTTTCTTAGCTTAAGCTAAGTTAGCTATGTCTTTGGTTAGTTTTATGCACATAGCTTGCTGCACTCCTTTTTTATTTTTAGTGATGCTCCGAATGTTTAATTACCTAACTGTTATAATCCCTGCGTGTCGCGGGTTCGATCCCCGCAAGGAAACAATATTTGTATGACCTATAGATAGTTGTTCTGGGTCTAGCTGTTTGTGTATGTGAGTTTTAATGTTTGTAAACGCACCCACGATACAGGAAAAATCCTAGTGTAGGGCAAAGTATTATTAAACAAAAAATTGTTATGTTGTGTGCTCGTCGTAATTGTGACTAATAAATATTTTTTCTTTCTTCCTTACACACCCTCGCATATCTCCACAACCTTAGGAAGATTTTTGATGTCCATTTACTATTACTTTAATTCAGTTATTTTAGTGTAATAATTGTTTTATAACTGTATTCATCTAAAAATGGATTTCAAAGAAATAAACCACTAAGATAAATTCACAACTGAGTCTAGACTATTGTATGTTATAAAAAACCAAATACTTTACAAACTAAGCAGTCAAGCAAACCTATAGATAATATTTAGTTAAACATCCTTGAAAGTTACTAATAAGCATAAAAAACACGCCTCTTACCGATTTTAGAGCCTTGGAAAAACCTTCCAATGTAATATCGGCTAGAACACATTACTGGCGTTCTTTGGCTATTTATATGGTAATGGTAACTGTCAATTATTATACAACGCTCCTATTAATACATTATTAGTTTGTAATCATTGTTTTGTGTCGTCATACTACGCATAATTATATGTAATAATCAAGATTATCAACAGTTTTTATTCGGGACCTGACGAGCAATAGTTACATAGGTACATATGAGGCGCGCGCGGAACACAAACACGCCGTCAACACGGCAAATCTTACGTCAAAGTCACATTACGAACCAACTATTTATAGTATTAAAAAACTAGGTTTCTTTACAAACCCTTTCATTTATTATCTGTATTATGGGTATGTTTAAAAAAACCTAATCCACGTCATTGGAAGTAGGTACAGACGCCAGCAAGTCAAGCTACCCGAAACTGTAAATTTTTCCCAATGAACCTTGTACCTAATACTTTAGAAATAAAGTCGAAAATCTATCAAAGAAATCTGACAGATTGTAGTAGCCAGATGTGCAGGCGTCTGTACATCATATTGTCATCATCATTTTCCTGCCCTTGTCCCATTCTATTTGGGGTCGTCGAAACACATTTTCTTCTTCCATTCTCCCCTAAGTACATCTGTATTTAAAAAAAAACCACTAAACTGACCATGCGTCCAATCTAAACATGAATGCAAAATTTCATCTCAATCATAAGTCAGGATGTGGGTCAAATTTAACTTCTAAGATTGTTTCACATAGATATATTAAAACATTATTTTTTTTGTGTTATGAAACACATTTGAATCTCTATTCTCAACCCTCATATTCTATATTTAAACACTATTCAAACGCACTTACCTACCCGTTCTTTATTCAAAAGTAGTGCTAAAGCAAAAAGCAGATGTTCCTGGCTTTAAGGGCACTCCAGTTTGGTTCGTTAGCCAAATTAACGTGTTCTCATACTGGTTTTGCAGTTTCAAGTGCGTCTTCGTCACAGGAATTCCTTTGAAATGTTTAACCCTGCATGTCTGCCGGCCACTAAACTTTGATGCTACGTTTAGTTAGGTATTCGAATGAAATCTTTTTATTTAATTTTGTAGCTAAAGTTAGGATAAATGGGACCGGCAATTTCTATTATCAAAACTTTCGTAGCTACGTTTGTTAGGGAGAAAATGTTGTGTTTAAATGAACCTCCGTCTTGTTTATGACATGTTGGTGAATGTTCACTAATTTGGAACAGCTTTGTATTTAGAATTCGAATTTTAAACGTGGAGAATGTTTTCTGGGACATTTCGGACTGAGAGATAATAAAATGGACAACCCCCTTTTTTCTTAGTATATCGAACAAAGAAGTTTACAAAATGGACAACCTCCTTTTACTATAATATTTTCTAAAAAGTACTTACATGGGTGAAGTAATAATAGTAGACATCGACTCCTGAGTCCGCCAGTATTTCCGCGAAGTAGTTGGTGGGGCACACAAAGAAGTAGTCGCCTACCACGTCAGCGATCATTTTCTGGTTCAGATAGCCATCAGTAATTTCCTCCCAGTCCGTATACTGAAACAGAAAAATAAAATAAAAAATCGAAAAACAAATGAACACCGATTTGCTGCCTAACCAATAGTGAAGTTTAAAGTTCTACCGTAAATTCCACGATTTATTCTAGTGTGTCCTTTATTATGCACTAGTGTTATTTATATCAATAGACCAGTAATGTTACATCTCGTTCTAGCACTCAGTTGCTACACAGTCTGTCTCTGTCATCCCAAATACGTCACTTTGTCGGACAACTGTAGTTTGCTAATGGCTTTGCACATCACTAAATCAACATTTAGTACATAATTACCATCGTATGTCTTTAACAGGTAAATTGAGAACACAAGTGCAGGCATGAGAAAAGTAATTTCGCATTATTGACTGTAATTTGAGATGGACATCCTTTTTAGTGGGCGGGATGTGATGAAATCACACCAATTTCTACGAACAAAGTATTGGAGCGTGCAAGTAAGTGGTAAAGTTGAGATCACTATGATAAGGTATAAAGACTAGCATACTAGGTGGTTGTTACCCTCAAGTATACATCGTGTGCCAAAAAGTTGTGGTCATATTTCAGAGTGTAATTTAGACCAACCAGCTGTTGGTCCCGGCTGTCATTTGTAGATCTTTGACAGCCGTTATAGGTAGTCATTGTCACGAAAGTCTGACAACCAGTCTTACCAAGGGGTATTACCCAGTACTAACTGGGTTGTGGAGGTCAGATAGGCAGTCGTTCCATGTAAAATGCATCATGCATGCATCCGGTTAGACTGGAAGCCAAAGATAGATGGGAAAAAGCTAAGCAGATGATGAACTTGGGCCAAACAACTTTCTCTATGGAACCATCATCATAATTACCAAAAATAAATCAACTGACCCATATTACGTTTGAAGTTGTATTGAAGTTTTGTACTTTATAACTGTTTTTTTTTTTTATTTAATTTGCTTAATTCAAACGTCCCGCGTCATTGTAGTATTCATCTTCAAGTGAAAAGAGGTTACAATAGACATAAACACTAAAGGAAGTTGAAATTGCATGCTAAAACATCACGCCTGATTGATTGATGATTGGGCACACATATACCTAATTGTAACTCCACATTTGGCCAGTTATTTTAAGGCCGAGAGAGAGAGAGAGAGATTTAGAGCTCGAATCTATTGCCATCGACCGGGCACGAATCAAGACTCATTGGCTCCAATTTCTGACTCAAACAACTACTATTCAAACTCTATAACACTTTTCACAACCCGGGAAACCCAGGAGCTTATGCTCAGCAGTCAGGCTTATGACCACCAGACCAATGAGACCAAAAAGGCAGTTGGTCTTTACAAGCCATATTTTAGCCAGATATTTCTTTACTTATCCTACTAATATTATAAATGCGACTGTTTGTGAAAATGGATGGATGGATGGATAGATGTATGGATGTATGTTACTTTTTCACGTCAAAACGGCTGAATGGATCTTGATGAAATTCGGCACAGAGGTAGATTATAGTCTGGAATAACACATGGGATTTCTTTCGATATCACGCGGGCAAAGCCGCGGGTGCCAGCTAGTAAATGTATAAATAACCTCTCGGCCATGAGCCAGACACTTCATTAAACATTCAAACTGTCTTCACACAATCGATACAAAGATAAGTACGTACTAACTACCTAAGACTTTCGTTGTTTGTCATTTCAAATGAATGGTAATTACACATAGTACCCCAATTACATACTGTAATAGGTCTTGACCCTCATCATAATGAAGAAACTTTGTTTAAAATTGAACAACGTAATCCTTGTAACATGACCTTTCAACACAGAAATTAATTAGTTATAATTCTCTCCAGTTTACACATCACTTACTTGAAAAACGATGGCTTCACGCTTAATTTTTGAAAAATCTTTAAAAATAGTATCGACTATTTCTAGAAATTTTTCCCGCTGCAGAAAACTCGGCCCGTCCTTTTCAAAGTAGTCGAGGAAATCGTAGAGCAAGAAATACGTTCCTGGAACGAGAAATATTTAATTTATTATGTTAATGTTGCATTACAGACGAACCAGCTATGCAAATGCTAAAAATTATAATTTTATATATCCATTAGGGACGTGGAACGGTAAAAATTTTTGCATATCAGATTATTGGTGATTCATCGCATTTCTTTCTCAGAATTTGAGAATAAGTTCTGGGAGCTGGCTACGGCAAAAATAAGTATGAAATATTTTGCTGTTTTCTTTTAATTAATTGAACAGTTCAGAGCAGTGAAGTATTGCGCTACTATGCACTAAAGTATTGATGTTAAGAATTGGAAATTTATTATATATCATTTGCGTTCGTCTTTCTACCAAAATATTTGTAAGTGAATAAGTTGCGTCTTATAGTGGCTAACATATTAGGTAAGATATAGAAAAAAATATGGAGTTCAAAAGGTTTATTTTGCTCTTAAAAATAGTTGGGATACGTATGAAGTATGGATTTAAAAACGATTTAAAAAACTTAAATATTCACTTGATAAAATGAAATCCATATTCAATATATATCTTAGACACGCTTAAGATTCGTAAGTCTAAACGTTGAGCAACAACGTGGTTTCTGCCAAGCATCCTTTTTGCTGTCTCACACTAATTAAATCATCCACGTTGGAGAGCAAATAAAATTAGGTTCCCGACCATTTCATTCTCCTTTGTTTACGTCTGTTCAAAGCTCTAGCTTTGACTTGGTTAGAGCTTTTATTTAGTTCTTGTTCTTTGTTCTCTAGCTCTTCACCCACTTTTGTAATATTTACCTATTTAGTTATACACATAATAATGTTTAGCCAATTTTTACACAATATTTTTGTTTGTCAGTCACATCGCCTTTTAACTTTATTACATTAGATTAAGTTTTTGTATCATTTTATTGTCAGTCTGTTGTTCATAAAATGTGTCATACATTTTCAATCCAATTTCAAATTTGTTTACGCTGATCCTTTAGTTTGTTTTATATTCAACAAGACATCATAATTATGTACACTAAATTGGTCGTATTACATAATTATTTTTTTAATAACATTTTTTTTTTTTCTTGGGACAACTCACACACGGCTATCTGATCCCAAGCTAAGCAGAGCTTGTGTTATGGTAACCAGACAACTGATATACATACTTATATAATTTATAAATACATACATATTATAGATAAATTACTCGTACATTGTTTATTTTAGTCTTACCAAGGGGTATCGTATTAACTAACTGAGCTGTAGAGGTCAGATAGATAGTCGCTCCATGTAAAATACTTAGTTACATTGCATTGATGATGCACAATTATTGGACCACTTTGTTGTCCGTATGTCTGTCAAGACCCTTTATCACGGGAACACGTGAAGGTATCAAGTTGGAATTAAAAATATAAACTCAACTCTGTAGTCTCTTTGTGCTGTGAATATTCATTAATCAACTCTCTTTGTAATCGCAGTCAAAAGATATGGCTGTTTGTGTCGCAAGTTTGTGCGAAAACCTAAAGAGGTTTTCGTACAAACAAGTGCGAGTCTGACTCGCACTTGGCCGGTTTTTTTTATCCTTTCTATTATTTTTTAATTTATCCTTTCTATTATCTTTGATTGTGTTGGTCGTGCAAGATATTTTAAACATCACTTTTTATAGGTAAAGAACTGATGTATATACCCATTTACCGCTCATTATTTCACTAATATACCGATAATGCGGACTTACCCTATTGACATTTCCCGGGCACAATTCCAAACCTCTTAGGAACTCTTAGGACGGACGTACTTGTGACCAAAAGAACAATAACCGCCTTTTCGAGTAGTCATAAGTGCTTTTGGTTTATTTATTTAACATCACGCCTGTATTCCGCGGAAGAAAAGGCAGAAGTCTACACACAAGCATTTATTCTTGTTTGTTAAAGGAGCGAAACCGGGGCCGTTTTTTGATGCCTCATCTGGTTAATATGTGAGTTTTTCTAAAAGCTGTAAGTTTGTCATGCAGCTATTTAGGCGTGACTTGTCAATACTACTTTTTATACCGATGGGAAATCACCAAATAACTTCCCCGTTCTGGGCGGAGTGGGGAGTGTCTGACTTTTACTGAATAAAACCCAACCATGTTCCTTCTTTTGCCCTTTATGTTCTGGGGGTATCTCTTTTAAACAATCGCGCAACCCCGGCAGGCGGTGGCCTCTCTGCTTTGCTGATATCTCTAACAGGGGAAGTTATTTAATGATTTCCTGTTAGTAAAAAAAATATATATAGGCTGTTGTATTTCTCAGTAGCAGGCAGGACTTGTTACCTGTACCGTGCTGATGACTATAATCTCGCCCCTTTTACATGGGACGTAGCGTTAACTGGCAAAATAGCGTATGTGTATTGCAAGTAAACCTCAGCTTTCCCTACAGGGATTACAGAAATGATGTAACGTAAAGTTTTGTCAAGTAGTACCGTAGGCCCGGGGTTGCGGGTTGTTCGAAAGAGATACCGCGGCCACGGAACATAAAGGGCAATATATGGAACATGGGTGGGTTTTAGTCAGTACAAGTCTGATACTCCCTCCGCTACAAGAAAAAAAAGTAGTACCATAGGTAAGGTAGTCATCAACATCTACTATGCCCGTTAAAAACCTGCGTCGGACACCAGTTGCCCGGCAGTTTGCTGAACTGTACCTATTTGCCACAGCCGTGAGACACACAATAATTATTATCTCCTTTTGTGTTTAGATTTAAAGTGTTTTTTTTTTTTCAATTTAATTTTATGTTTTATTTTCTTTCTTTATTGTTGTGTGCACTTGTTGTTTGTGGGAGATAAACTTATTTTCTTTTCTTCTATGTAGAGTCTTTACTCCCAGTCTTACTGGGCGTAACTGAATACCGACAATATTACTATAATGATACGATATACAACTGCTTACGCGAACTTGGCTCTTGGTAAGACTGGTTGCCCAACTTTTGCTCTACAAATGTTAGCTAGGACCAACAGCTTAGTGTGCTTTCCGAGGTAAGGAAGAAACTAAATGTGTAATAATTGATCACCCATCTACGGATCGATCTTTACGAGCGCTGCCTTACCTTGAACATCGACACGTGCTGCTGTTATTGTTTATCCACGAGCTCCTAGCATAGGAACGTAGTTCTGCATAGTAAGTTCACAAACAAGTTAGTAAACAAGTACACGCGTACGATAGTTAAGTTCTACAATACAACGACGACGTATCTAACTTAGCATCCGCACAAGCGGGTAATAACGCACGAGTAGACATGCTGACTTAGTTTGTATGAATATTCACCCAACGTTTTATAGCTTTAGGATATTTTCCGAAATAATTAACATAATGAGCGGTGGTCTCCGCGTATAATGTGTAATTGATTAGCCACTATCAATCGTAAGTAGTATAGTAATACGTTCAATAAAATGAAACTAATAAAATATATTGAAGAACTTTCAGTTTCAGGCCCCACACTAGGATTTTTTCCTATATCGTGGGTGTGTTTACAAACATTTAAACACACATACGCAAACAGCCAGACCCGAAACAACTGCCTGTGAGTCATAGAAATATTTGTTGTGTGCGGGGATCGAACCCGCGACACGCAGCGCAGCAGTCGATCGCTCAGCCACAACGGCAACCATGCTGCATGTTTATAAAAAGTGTTTAATTATGTTTTTCATACAGCTCTCGGATTGCCTATTGAAAACCAGGTTCAGTAGGGTTACCATGACATCTTATAGCAGCACTTATTCCTGTGTGAGAAAGAGATGGTGCTAGACACCCTGTATAGCTCTGTTTTAAGACGTCATGGTAGGGTAGCAGTTTCGGATGCAATAGATGTCACATACAAGGTGGACCTCACTTGTAACTAGGTTAAGGAGGTCACCTAATGTAAAATCGCGGTATTCAGCTGCATCCGGTAAGACTGGTAGCCGGCCCCAACATAGTAGGAAAAAGGCTACACAGATGATGACTTTACGAGCTAAGAATTGCGTGATTACTAATTGACTATCTGCAGAGTTGTTTAATCCTAATGTGAAACTTTAACTATTGATATCACATAAGATATAATGCCACAAGTGTATTAAGTACCCACGGGGGAACTTTATACGGTGTAGCTATCGGTTTAACGGTAAAATCTTCATTTTTTCTGAAGGCCTACCTCGCTAAAACTTTACTAATAAATTCGTCGAATTTTCGCGCGTTTTTAGCGATATTCGACAGGTTAAAATAAAACTTTAAAATATTCGATGCTAAATATGCTCTGTCTTGGAATTCACCAAGTTTTCACCTACTACTAATCTCGACCTTGAAAGCATCCACACACAAAAGGATTTTTTTTATCATACTGTAAGAGGTTTTATGCCTTAACCAAAGCCGAATGCGATCGTTTTAAAAAAAGAATTAAAAAAGGAAGACTAAAGAATGGCATAGTAAGTGTGAGATGTATCTTGCAAATATAATATAAAATATAATCCTAAAAGAATGTTTTGTGCTTTAACTATTAGTAATTTAGTGCAGTCATTTATCAATTAAGTCACTTTTCTTTTTTTTTTTTTAAAAAAACGTTGAAAAAAACACTATAAATTTCTCCTGTATCGTGGGGGCGTTTACAAACATTTAAACTGACATACACAAACAACGTTTGTGTATGTGAACATTTGTGTTACAAACAGATCCGAAACAAACGACGTTTGTTGTGATTGGAGCCTCTTTTTGAACAAACTATGCCTGTATTATGAGGCTTTTCCATTACAAAAAATTACGTCAACCAACAATAATATATATTTTAATAACTTATATTTATAAAATTATATGTAGGTATGTGTGGGTGTAAGGCATGTGTCGGTGTGTGTGTGTGTGTGTGTGGTAAATACATATAGCCTCCCTCGATAGATGGGCTATCCAACATCAAACTTTTTTTTTAAATTCGATCTAGTAGTTTCTGAGATAATTAATTCAAACAAAATTTTCAGCTTCAAAATCATATTAGAAATGGATCTGCAATGAAATCATAACAAAATCAACAATCATCACATCATAAAACTCAAAAAAACAACATCGTGTTTCATAATAATGAACTTTTCAATGATTACTGGCATTTTATCTCAACCCTGAAAAAAAGGTATGATGGATCCGTTCCGACATCAAAACCTTTTATTCCGTATGTACCTTTTAAATTTTTAATGAGTTATGTTTACGAGGCCTTGGTAAAACTGACAATTGTTATTGAAGTGCCCGTAGTACGACCGGAGGCATTAATATGTATTCTCGAAGCAATTTTTTTGTGATTATTATCACTTAACATAGGTGACACGTTAGTTAGTGAAAGATTTTAATTTTAATAGGAGTCGAAGTTTCTTACCTAACTTTCGTACTGTTACGAAAGTTAAGCATCCTTATTAAAATTAATTGTTTATTTATACGGATGGGAAATCATCAAATAACTTCCTCCGCTCAGGGCGGAGCGGGGAGGATTGTCACACACACTTTAACTGACTAAAACTGCTCCATGTTTCTTTTGCCCTTTATGATCCGGAGCCGAACCGGTCTCTTTCGAACAACCCGCAATCCTGTCAGCTAGTGGCCCCAGCAGGTCCCTCTGCTTTGCTGACATCTCTTTGAGTCGCCCGTGAAACACGAATATGCCGTCGATATAGCCTTTCGTCTCTAGACGGACTGACGGTGAGCCACCCCAATGGGTAGCTCACCGTCTGTCCGTCCGTACAGTGACCAATGTCACTGTCCACAGACCCGCATCTACGGTGGCCGGGAGTCGTCTCGCGGCGGGCAAACGCCCGGAGCGTCTCTCGCGGCGGCGGCGGTTGGGTTGGTTTGAGAAATTTATGGTATGGCTTTAACTTTAATTAGTACTTTTAATATTTCTTCCCATAATCTATATATATAAAAATGAAACCCATTTCCCGTTGTCACGGCATCACGCGTGAACGGCTGGACCGATTTGGCTGATTATTTTTTTTGTAGTTTTCTAATACTCTGTAGAAGGTTCTTACGGAAAAAAATAATTAAGAAAATGTCTCAGAAGATTGAAAAAAATACATTTAATTTTGCATATTTTAAAAAACGCGCGTAACGAATGTCAACGTCATTCACAGCCACAGCTATATTGACAGAGCATCGTTTGTTCGGAAATGTGGTTACTTAATTAAATTCTATCACACTAATTTACAAGTTTTTGAAAATAACTCGCCACGGAATATTTATTTATAGATAAATATTATTAAATGTACCGACTTTGACGGTAATATTAATAATACCAGTGATGATTTCATTTTAATGGAAGTATTTAATATCTAATAATAAAATATGTATACCTACTATGAGTTAGATTTCAGAACGCAGTATACAAACTTCCCATAACCTATTTAGTAACCTGTTGTAATCTGTGACATACGACATACCTACATAACCGCGCGAATAATATTTTTTAAGTTTTTGATAAAGTTTGTTTTGTTTTAAAGACTAAGAATTTTGTTGTTTGCTAATAAGTGTTTGTTAATCACGGTAAGTTCACAGCTTAATTTCGATTTTTGGTAACTTTTGATGACTACACAATATTAAAATTTGGTATACATTTGGTTATACAGAAAATATAAGGAAGTAATTTTTTTATTTTCAGTTGGATTTTCATTTTTAAAAATGCCACCAAGCAGACGTACAAACTAAGGCAAAAAAAAAAAAAGAAAGAAGAAATATAAGATGTGAAATAGGGATTCATTTTTATATGGCGGATATTATAGATTCCAGTTCAAATTGAATAGTACTCATACCTAAGATAGGACAACTGTCAGCTATACAAAATAAAGTAGTGCATCAAAGCTATGCTAAGGCGGTACGAAGTTTCCTCACCTACCGCCTGACGCAGGTCCTCACCGGACACGGAAGTTTCGGGAGGTTCCTGCACATCATCGGGCGGGAGGAAGCGCCCGGGTGTCACCATTGTGACGATCGTCCGGAGGACACGGTGGAGCACACAGTGGCGGTCTGCCCAGCTTGGGCGGAGCACCGCCGTGCCCTCGTGGAGGCGATCGGCGGCGGCGATCTCTCGCGTCCGGCCCTGGTTCAGGCCATGGTCCGGAGCGAGAGGGAATGGGAAGCGGTCACCACCTTCTGCGAAGCAGTAATGCTAGCGAAGGAGGTGGCCGGGCGTTTGAGGGAGAGAACATCTGCCCAACCCAGCCGCCGCGGGAGACGCCCATGGCGCCGGGCGCCGCGAGACGACTTCCGGCCACCGTAGATGCGGGCCTGTGGGCGGTGAGCAATGGGTAGTTCACCGTCCGTCCGTCGATTGACGACAGGCCGTGTCGACGGCGCGTTCGTGTTTCACGCGCGCCTCAAAGAGAGTCAGCAAAGCAGAGGGGCTTGCCAGAGCCTCCGCCTGCCGGGGTTGCGGGTTGTTCGAAAGAGATACCGCGGCCCCGGAACGTAAAGGGCAATAGAAGGAACATGGGTGGGTTTTAGTCAGTACAAGTCTGACATGCCCCCCCGCTCCACCCAGAGCGGGGGAAGTCATAGGATGATTTCCCACCCGAAAAAAAAAAAAAAAAAGGCGGTACGAAGTTCGCCGGGTCAGCTAGTACCATATAAATATCACTCCTATGATCCTAAAGAATTAAGTTGTAGTGTACCTTATATTGCACCCACATTTTGTCAGTTTTAGTTCTATGTAATAATAGGGGGTGAGAATATTGCCATCGACCTGGCACAAATTCAGACTCCGTGACTTCTACTGAAAAAATCCTGATAGAAAAACCCAACAAGATTTTGCCCTACTTAGGAATCGAAGCCGAGACCACATACTGAGCTACCGATCAACGAGGCAGATACCATAAAATTAATTTTATCTCAAAGTGACTATCGTTATCCTACTAATATTATAAATGTGAATGTTTGTGAGGATGGATGAATGGATGTATGAATGTTTGTTACTCTTTCACGTCAAAACGGCTGAACGGATCTTGATGAAATTTGGTACAGAGGTATATTATAGTCTAATAACACATGGATACTTTTTTTTCAATATCACGCCGGCGAAGCCGCGGGCTCCAGCTAATTTGAAAATAAAATCGCTTTTGAAGTTCACTAAGCGTAACCATATTTATTTTCGTGACTGTAACTGTAGTGTTTATAGTATATGGGTCGATAAGTAGGTCACGTCGCAGGAAAGAGAAATATTAATATTTGGACCTAGACGGTGTTGACACCTGAACTAATAAACAACACGAAATGAGCTTGTCACGACGTCGGCGCCGTCGACGAAACTAACGAAGTATCGCACACAGCGGGCCAACAAACCGGAAAAATCTTGTAGCTACTGAGAAAATACGAGCTTCGTTGTTAAAGGAAACAATATAAATGAGTACAGATTTCTGGCTCGACGGTTGCACGTAATTTTTATTTATATTGTAGAATTAATTACAACTGAAATATTTTGACTGCCTCGTTGGTCGAGCGGTGGCAAAGGTCCTGGTTCAATTGCCGGGTCAGGCAAAGTGTTGTTGGGTTTAACCAAATCAAGAATTCCATAATATCCCACGGAGTCCGAATTCGTGCCAGGTTGATCATAGCTTTAGACTGGCTCCCTATTACGTCATCATCATCATTTTCCTGCCCTTTTCCCATTCAATTTGGGGTCGGCGCAACACGTTTTCATCTTCCATTCTCCCCTATCAGACGTCACGGCATCATTTACTTCTTTCTCCTTCATATCAAAGGTACACCTATGCCTAACAATTCCGAGATTACAGGCGTCATGTTATGAGATATGTTTTGACAACATTGTTTATTACATCAATTACACCTATTCTGCCCAAGATTTAGGTATAAGTGAGAAATGAGGGAAACTTATCTTTGCTTTTACAATAAATTTGGTACTACTTGTAATTTTAGCCCTTGTGATCCTGATTTGCAGGTACCTACCTACATATCAGGAAAGGGGAACTATGTTACCCCGTTAACGCGAGCGAAGCCGCGGGTAAAAGCTAGTATAAAAATAACAGGGACGCGTGGAGGTATCGAATTGAAATTAAAACCATATACTCAACTCCGTGGTCCCTTTGTGCTGTGAAATCGTCAACCCTCTAAGTCTACGCAGTCAAAAGATATTTATTTATTCAAAATAAATAAAGATATGGCTAATTTATGTCGCAATTTTGAACGGAAAACATGGTGCGCGAGTCTAACTCGCTCTTAGCAGGTTTATATAATGTTTAAAGAAAAAAAGGTAAAAAAGACTGGGTTTTTTGACATGTCGAAAGTAGAGCACTGCCTCCGGCGTGCAAAAGTAATTAATAAAGTCTTCACCTCGAGTTAATATCCATAGAAATGCTGAATTATATGCTTACTAATAAAATGGTCCTCGTAAGAGATTATAATATATCAAAATGATATTCCAAATAAACAAATAGATTCTTAATACTAACGAAGACACGATGTATTTGTTCAAATATCGATTCGCCTCAAGCAAGACAAACTGTATCAACGTTATGTAACAATAATATTGTGTACTTAGGATCTAATTCGGATTTATAGATAAAGTTTTCCCAATTGCTATCTCACATTTAACAGCCTGTATGAAATGTTAATTATGAATAATAGTACTACAAGAATCTTTCGACTATTGTATGACAGGGATGCGCTGCTAGGGAGAGAACATCTGCCCAACCCAGCCGCCGCGGGAGATGCCCAGGGCGCCGGGCGCCGCGAGACTACTCCCGGCCACCGTAGATGCGGGCCTGTGGACGGTGAGCAATGGGTAGTTCACCGTCTGTCCGTCTATTGACGACAGGCCGTGTCGACGGCGCGTTCGTGTTTCACGCGCGCCTCAAGAAGAGTCAGCAAAGCAGAGGGGCTTGCCAGGGCCTCTGCCTGCCGGGGTTGCGGGTTGTTCGAAAGAGATACCGCCTGATGATTTCCCATCCAAAAAAAAAAAAAGAGATGCGCTGCTAGGTACCTATACTATTTACGCTGTAGCATGGTGTGGGTGACATTAGATGAAAATATATGTTGAGTGCTTCATAGTAATACATCCCATCACTAAACATGTCTGTGGGTAGTCCTATTCGGCTATGATTTTCAGGGTAAAGCCTTTAAGGCTTTCAGTCATGATCAGAAATCGAGGTAACGTTCCAGATTAAAGAGGAATGGTACATTTTACTAATGTCACGCGTACCATGCTACAGCGAAAACAGTATAGCAAACATTTGAAAACAGATCTGCGAAAAACAAGATGGCGGCGTACAGATTTTGGCTGCGTCAAAATATCCATGTGTAGTTCGTCGTGTTTGATTTGAATCTCAGTTCATTTGAACGATTTTGACAAACGACAAACAAGCAAAGAGTTGATTGATTTAGGTAGCTTTTGTTTAACAACGACGATTACTCAGTGACTGATTAAATTACCTACTGTATAGCATCTGTTTTGTAAAGGCGTCGTTTAATATCTTCTTTTACTGAGAAATCTTGTACCCGCAAGAACATCGATAAAGAAAGCAAAGAATTTGAATATAATTTACAATAGTTTGTTCATTTCATTACGGTTCATTTAAAAAAAAATGTTAACTACAATATTTTATACAAAATCAGTGTTTTCTTTGTTTTATACTACTTTACGTGTCTTCTTGTTAATTTATTTAGAAAATCGTTGGTTAACAAATAAACGGCCAAGCAATGTGGCAGTTTTCGGTTAAGTAAATTTAAAAAAAAAACTTTTAAGTGCAAACTGGTAGCAACGCCTTAAGTATGAATTACATAAATTAATACAATTAAACAAACATCACAAACAAAAGGCATTTAAAGCCTGTCGAAATCAAATCAACGAATCCTATTTGACCTATCCGCCTTTCGCCTTGTATGTGGAATTCGAGCTGCCCGCAAGCCAATACGAATGCCATGTAAACGCTGGTTTCTTCTCAAAGGCAATTTGGGGACAGAACTGGCAACACACCTCTCAATATTTGAACATGGAACCGAGTGACAGACCTAGCAATCACGATTGGATTTTAGAATACAAGGTTTTTAAGGTTTAAAGAGTAAATTCCTGAATGCTAGGGACTATTACAAAATTTTATATTGGAAGGACCTTTTTGACACTTATATCATCACAACAACGCAATAGAAATGTACCTTTAGTTTACCCTTATTTCGCCAGTTATGTTGAAGTAATAACAGGTGAGCTTATTGCCATCAAACGGCGTAGATCCAGACTCCGTTACAAGGGATTTTTTAATAGAAAAATTAAAATACCTAACACTTCGTCTGATCTGGCATCGAACCCTGGACTAAATGTTCGGTTGTAACACTAGACTGATGCAAACCGCTTTTTTTTCTGATTGGCACCTCGCAATTCAACCTAGGAGGTTGTCGTCTGCTTAACCAGGCGATTCCTGTGGATGCCTTAAAAATTAAGACCTCCAGCAAGGGCAAAAAACTTACAAACTAAGCGACTACACGCTAAGGGCACCCCCTGTGGGGTACGAGCCTCGGCTTAGGGCGTCGCTGAGGGAGGACAGCAAAGGGACAGGCTGGACCTGAGTGATATTAATTGGGGACTGATTTGAACTTACTGGCTCACAGCGCGGGCTGGCTCTAGCAAGGGACGGGTGGGGTAGTTACCGGGACGTCGTCGCGACGATCCTCGTCGGTGAGGATGGACGCAAGCCGCATTGATTTAACCCATTTTATTGTTCCGTAACCAAAGGGTATAACGGGACCCTATTTCTAAGACTACGCTGTCCATCTGTCACCAAGCTGTATCTCATGAATCGCGATCGTTGAAACGTTGATATATGGCTGTTGCTTCGCTACTATAAATCCATTACTAATAAATAAAATAAATATTTAAGGGGGTTCTGTACACATAAAAAATATGTTTTTTTTAGTTAATGCTACGAAACTCTTCGTGCGCAAGTCTTTATATATTAGGTTTTTATATATTAGGGTCAATTATTTTTTTAAACTATCTAATACTATCCATTAAAAGCGCAAATGCCATATTTATACTGTGGCAAATGGGTATTGTCTAACTTGCAAGAATGTTTGTCTTTCAGCTGAATAAAATCTTAAAAGATGGTCTCAGGAAATTGGATTTCAGTTCCGTAGAAAAAGAAGTTAAATAAGTAAATTAAAGAATTGTCAAGTCAAAGGTTTCTTTTGAAAAAAAAAACTTTTGGTAAAAGTTGTCTTTAAACGGAAAATACCTCGGCTACGGGCAAACATGCGAGAAATAATCTTGTAGACATTTGTTTGAATTCAATTACAATTATCTAAGAATTACCTACGAGATACTTAAGTAGATTTACATACTAAATCAATATATTAATTATATTTATAATATTTGAATAAATAACTATATTTTAATTGTTTTTGTAGTATTAACAGTGGGTATACCGTTGACTACCCCCCGTTATATCCATCCAAAGGTTTTCTGGAAGATATCGCTATCAGCGATAAGACCGCCATTGTAACCATAGAATTAGCAATTTATGTAAAACACTTATGTTGAACTTTTGATGTGCAATTAAGTATATTCTAGATATATGTTTTATATACTAATCAAAAGGTACTTAAACTAATTGGCTTATTAGTCATTTGCTCTCATATTTGCTATACACCATTGTTATCTATCCTTTTTCCTGCTATAATATAAATGCGAATGTTTGTGATTTGTGAGGGACGGGATGAATGTATGGATATTTGTTACTTTTTCACGGATTTTGATGAAATTTGGCACAGAGGTCATCATGTGGGCAAAGCCACGAGCGCCAGCTAGTAATATTAAAATTAATCTCTGAATTTGTTGCTAAGCGCAAATCTCGAAAACAGCTGAACTGATTTCGCTAACTTTTCTTGTGTTGTGTTGGTTAATGTCAAAAGAGAGTTCTTATAAAAAAAAAATATTTAGGTTGAAAAATTGAATTGCAAGGCACAGCTAGTTTCATTTAAAAGACTATCGAAACGATTTTAATAATCAAATCTATAAATACAATTTAGAGAAATAACGTCACTTTTCATTTATTTAAAATCTATCAAAGATGCTTAACTTTTCAACCGTTCCCAAGTTATAACTGTGAGAGACAGGCGGAGTAACAGACATGATCAAATTATAGAGATTCCATTTGTTTCCATTACGTCACTTTTGAATAAAAAAAACAATAAATAAATCAACACAATATTAAATCGTCGCAATAGACTTCGTAGAAGACGGCGAGGTGGATAACCCAACCAACTGCGAGTCAGGCTCGCGCACCAAGGGTTCCTTACAATCTTGCCACATAAACGGCCATATCTATTGACTGCGTAGACTTGAGTTGATTTTACACACATCTCTAGGAGACTACAGACTTGAGTATTTCAACTCGATACCTTTACGGGTTCCTGAGATAAAGTGTTTTGACAGACAGAGATGCATGTAGACAGATGGACAACAAACTGATCCTTTTGGGGTTCTGTTTTTTCCTTTTAGAGTACGGAACCCTAAAACTCCCTTAAACTTTAAAAGAATAACCATGGAGTTTCTTTTAGGTTCTTCGCGCTCGGAAAGGCCACTGCCTGTTGGGTTACAGGTTGTTCGAAAGAGGCGCCGTGGCCTCGGAACACAAAGGGCAAAAAAAGGAACATGGTTGGCTTTTAGTCAGTACAAGTCTGACACTCCTTTCCGCTCAGCGCAGAGCGGGAGAAGTCATTTGATGATATCCCACCCAAAAAAGGCCTTCGTGAAAGAAATATTTGAATTGATAAAACGTGAACGAGAATAAGGCTTTGCCCACCAGTGGGATGACGCATGCTATCATTAATATTAAGGTGAACCAGCAAATTAAAACAACGTGCCCACAACTTAAACCAGAAAAAACACAAATTAAGTTCACATAATACCTTGAAATAATTCATAATAAAGCGCTTAGAGCATTATACTATGATTTATGTATTACACACGCGATAATCACGTAAAAATGGCCGCCGGCGTATGGCGGGCGACATTGGAAGTTCGCAATCCACGTCGTACGGCCAAGGTTAAGGTCAAATACAAGTGGGCACCCGGGGTGGAATGTTCTAGAGAATCGCTTTATAACAATTCTCATATCAAAGGAGAATATTTGCACGGTACCAGTATTATGCTGCATTCGCGACAAGGACCAATTTTCGTGATTGAATTTGAAATGGAAATGAAGTAAACAAAGCAACAAATGAAATGGAAAATATTTGCTTTGTTGTCGTAATTTTATTGAGCTTTATATTTTAAACAGCAATAAAACAGGTTCTGTTAAATTTTATTGCTAGCATTAAAAGTGTATTGCTTACGAAATTTGTTGTTTCTGTGGGTTAAAAACTAATCTAATTGATGTCCGTCTCAGTCTCGATTAAAAATTATAAGATTTCATACAGCAAGTAATTAAATCTAGATTCAATTATTAACTATATATAGCTGTGTAGTGTGACCGTCGGATTAGCAAGTTGATTCTCGAGTTCGAACCAAAGACACGCATCTCTGATTTTCGGATTCATATGCGTATTGTATTATTACTCTCGCTTTAGTGATGGGAAAACATCGCGCGGAAACAAGTATGCCTGAGAGGTATTTCTCGTTAAGACTAGTGACAGAAACAGGAGCGGCATAAAATCTCTGACACCAGGTCAGACACTAACCAAAAGAAAAAGAAAGGAGAATACCTAACTATATGGACAAATAAAACTTGAAACGGGATATTTACCATGTTTGTTATTTGTTTCGAATTTCTGATATTTCGGCGCTGTTTCAAACGTCATGATCACGGATGAACTGAAGTTATTTCGGGTGGATGTTTATGAGCAGACACAACGATCTACCCTCTTTCTTTAATTAACCGAACGCAAAAAAACAAATAATAGTAATGTTAGTAACCATGTCAGTTTAAAGACTTCTATGGACAAAGAAAGTACTAGAAGTTAGATGGTACTTACAATACCGTAACCGTTTCTATTCGACCCATCATCTGCACTCCCCCTAGTATCTACACGGTGTACGCAGCTACATGGACCCCAGCCGTCGTTCATTTAGGATTCCAGTAGCGAGAAGTACTGGCAAATCCTTTTAAGACTGAAGCGTGCCCGTTGCAATATCCAACTGCTACTTCATGGATACACAGCGTTTGAAATCAGGCTTTATATTGCATAAAGCTACTACTCACTGCATTTTCCCCGCTTATTCGAGTACTCGGAGAATATGATTTTATGTTCTCTGTGCAGATTTCAGATTTCATGCTGCGGAATATTAAGTTTTTGACGTCTGAGTAGCATTTTATGATATTTTACTACTGAAAATACCAATATTCACAATGAGCAAGTTTAATTGCACTTAGATTTTAGCAAAATACGCTTGTATGCAATCTACATACGTAAATCATAATCAATTGTTTTAATTAATTTAATCAAAATTGATATTTTTTTCATTTTTCTAGATAACCAGAGGTGAACCTAGGGAAATCACTATTTGTCGATAATAAAAAAAAATGATTCTGATCTGAAGGACCATCGAAAATTAGTTTCTTTACGTTTATGAACTTCTTACGTAAGTTATCAGATCAGTATTTTAGTATCCTAGTTGTAATTTATCTTGTGAGATAAATCAAAAGTTTTTTTACGATCCACCCATCACACATTTACCTCTCCTACGAGCTTTGATCCGTAGTTTTTAGGTTGCTTGCTTCAGATTTACTGCTTCTCCGGGAAATGGTAAGCACAGAAAGCTCTCAGGTGAATTTATGATCTAGCAAAACCTAGTTCTAGTCTCGAAGGCTTTCAATTGAACTGATAAGGCAAGTGATTGCTGAAAATTCACAGGAGAATTGAGAATACATTTATTTTATATACTTTAAATTGAATTTAATATAGACAAGCAATTGAGTTCAGATTTGAAAAAATGTTTACTCATAATTCAAACTCAATGGAAGTTGTTAACCACCCGCTCTACAAAGGCCTCGGAAATCTTATCAAGCCTTCAATGTTATTATGCCTAATGTAATCTCAAAAAGAATTTTCTGCACAAAGGTACCTATCATCACACTCTGTTTCCAATTTGACGAGTAAAGTAAGACGGGGCTCAGACAAATAACAAAGGGAAACTTAAAAACCTGAGATTTGTTCGACTAGTTTAAGGCAAAGCTCCAGGTGGCAATAAAATATCTCATTTTCTACAAGTTGTCCTTAGAAGGAGTCGCTCGAGTGGCAGGGTGCGTAGCAACAGGGCAGAGATGGGGTGGGAGGGGAGCGGGGGGTGCGGCGCCGGTACGTGGGCGAGTCTGTAGTACTTGGTAGTACGAACGGCACGAGTCGCATCTACAGCGTGTTGTTGTTGTGTCTACATAGATTTGCGCAGGCGCGCAGCCCGCTACGTAACTACGTACCGATGTACGGACTACGCGAACGACCTCGAACTCCACACCAAATATTGATAAGTCGTACTTAAGCTTTTATTCGTTCGTTTTATAAATGTGTCTGGCTGAACTGTCACTGTTCCATAACACGTTTCTTCGGGATATGCGCTACTTCTTTGCTACCTTCAACTACGTACGCGATGAAAGATTCATGATGAAAGTCACGTCGCCACGTGTGACTGGGGTTTTTTGATTTGTTTATTACATTTTCTCTTTGTATCCATGTTCTAACGATTTTTATATCTACTTTACCTATCTATGTTGAAGTTGTTAACTGTTTCGTAACAATTTGATGAGTTACTTTGTTTATTTACATGACAAAAACCTACAAACCGTCTTTGATATTACTCCTAACTACGATTAATTTATACCGTGCCAGCACCAAAGTTTTAGATACACCGCAAATATTATTCAACATTAAAAGCCAACTAAGTAGAGTAATATTATCCTTGTAAATCTTGTATTAATTCTGCCAGAGATAATGGCTACTTATCTCGTGGATGTAATTTATATAATAATTAAAGCGCTTGTAACTACGTGGAGGCACGTCAGTCAGCAAAAACTTACCTTCGTCTTGATTACTTCCAAGAAGCACCTCGGTATTATGGAAATTGCCTTCCTTCATCATCGTGTCCGGGTCTTTGGGCAAAAACACGCCGTCCACCGTCGGCGCTGACGGAAAACCCAATATGCCAGTATAGGAATTCCATTGCTGTACTGAAATAGTTTTTGCATCAACCCCACGCATGCAGTCCATCACTAAGCTGGGATCAGCTGCAAGCAGGCTACTGTTGCAGTTACAATCATCTACTAAAACTTTCCCTATGTCTTGTGCTCTCTCTCCTGTCATCCAACTCCACGGGGCGTTTAACGTCCCCGACTGCAATATACCTCTTTTGAATAATCCTTTCATCTCCGGCGAAAGCATATGCAAACTTACGCTCCCTCCGCCAGCCGACTCTCCAAACAAAGTTATCAATTCTGGGTCACCACCAAAAGCACGAGCATTATCTTTAATCCAACGAATAGCGAGTTGTTGATCCCATAAGCCCATATTTCCCGGAGCCTCTTCACTTCCCGGCGAGAAATATTTATTCAAGTATAAAAATCCGAACGCCCCAACCCTATATTGCATAGATGCTACTATTACATCACTGGAAGAAGCCATTATGTCTGCTTTATATAGGTCGAGTGTAGCCGTGCCACTCATATAGCCGCCACCGTAAATCCACACTAGTATTGGCACTTTAGGCCTCTCAGTTAGAGGCTTATCTTGATGATGACGAACTCGTAAATGTTGAGGAACCCAAATGTTAAGATAGAGACAGTCTTCTGATATGTTTGTGTTTGGATTCCACATTTCCTCTCCCTCAAATCCGGGGAAGTATTCGTACCGTTCTTGATAGCAGCTATTTGGCATCGCTGTGGCTTCAAGTACTCCATGCCACGGGTCGATGGGTACCGGTTTGCGGAATCTTAACGGTCCTAGAGGAGGCTTCGCGAATGGAATGCCGGTGAAGATGTGTACCTCTCTGCCCATAACTGTTTTAGCGTAGCCTTTGACGAGGCCACTTTTTGTTTCGACGATGAGTGGATCATTGTGAAAGTTCTTTGGTGCTTGGCTAGTTGTAGGGGTAGTTTGTGTGGTGGAGGTGGTGGTGTCGTGGTGATTGGCCCATGAGCGCGCCCAGGCGCCAGACACGAGGCAGAAGACCAGGAGCTTGGTGAACACAGTCTTCGTGTTACTAATCATCTCGAATGTTGTTTTTCACACGAGCATTAACGAGACGTATCGGATAACAATCTGAAGTAGTCCGCCAGTTTGATGAGATACTTATTGAAACACATTTCTAGTGGCACTCGATATGCTGTTATGGTCGTACCTGAAACAGAAAAAAAATGTTTTAGTCTAGTGTACAATAGTTAATTTTTTTTTATTTATTTATATTAATAACTAGCTTTTGCCCGCGGCTTCGCTCGCGTTAAATTCGGGGTAACACAGTTCCTCTTGCGCCTTATTGATTTGTAATAGCAACGCTAAGTTTTCCCTTTTCTTCCCTCTTTCTCCCTCACATCCCACTTTTTTAAAATAAAAGTTAGCCTATGTCCGTCTCCTGGTTCCCAACTATCTCTGTACCAAATTTCATCAAAATCGGTGTAGCCATTAAAGCGTGAAGAGGTAACAAACAAACAAACAAACTCACTTTCGCTTTTATAATATTAGTAAGGATTTATGTACACACAAGAAAAAACACAGGAAAACATCATAAAAAACAAAGAGTACAAAGGCACAGCTTATTTCTATTTTTTTTGTGATAAAGTCTAAAATTATATGAACACTAGCTTTTGCCCGCGGCTTCGCTCGCGTTAAATTCGGGGTAACACAGTTCCCCTTGCGCCTTATTAATTTGTAATAGCAACGCTAAGTTTTCCCGTTTCTTCCCTCTTTCTCCCTCACATCCCACTTTTTTCAGAAAAAAATATTAGCCTATGTCCGTCTCCTGGTTCCCAACTATCTCTGTACCAAAATTCATCAAAATCGGTTTAACCATTAAAGCGTGAAGAGGTAACAAACAAACAAACAAACAAACAAACAAACAAACTCACTTTCGCTTTTATAATATTAGTAAGGATAAGGATTTATTTATGGACAACAAAATACTTGACAGGACCTTACATTAAAACAGAAGAGCACAAAGGTACTGCTTATTTCATTAGAAATTTCTTCCAGCAGACCTGCGAGAGGAAAATTGGATGAGGTATGTAGACACAGAGTAGAAAAGATGAAACACGAAAATATATAATCAACATTATATGATTTCCGTACTAGTTAATTTTACAAAATTACTAATACCGTTAAAATTACATATCGTTTACAGTGTTAACGGTAGCGCAGATTAATTAATTAGTCGAAACAGCGGGTGTAGAGTAACAACGCTTTAGGGATATCAAACTTTATCCCTTTTAAAACTTACTCCTATAATATTGGTAGTGATAGTATCGAAGTAGTTGTCTGTGATAATATACTCTTAAACTGAAACTTAACTAATAATTGGTTTAGTTTCTTAGCAGATTTTCATTTCGTCTCATTCTAACTTTTAATTGGTAAAATTGTGTTTTGATTTGTTAATGTCTTTGAATTTCTAGAATTACTTTAAAAGCGAGTTTAATATGCAGGTCCTATAAGATATGTTTTATGGTATCTTATAACTTCCATGCAGACGTCGGCGTCGTTGCGATCAGAAGTTAGTCATTTAATATAGACTTTTGGATACGTATTTGAGTAAGTAGGTTACTTTATCGACTGTTGCAAGATACAAATAAACAACCCTCTTAATCCCTTCAGTGTCATAAAATACTACTAGGAACATAAAATATATAAAAAAGACATTCCACAGCACCACCGTAAATCAAAAGGGTCTTCTTCTTCCTCATGTAATACCCGCTTCTTGGGGGGGTCCGGTTTCCGCACTTAGTCCATGCAGTGGACCATTGTGCGTAAATCGAAAGGGTTAAACAAAATAATTTTATCAATTCTTCGATCATTAAATATTACTTTAATAAGATCTCCGGATCCATCGCTCAACCCCGCTTCGCCGCCGCAAAAACCCAGCTTCATCGTACGTACTGTGACACCGACCGTGGCCGTTTCGTCGAGCTCGATCGACGAGTATTTCTCCCCGCCCACGACGCCACTACCTGCCCGTCGGCTGGGAGGATGCCGCCGGCTGTCGGACGGCTTAGGATTTCAAGGCCCACCGGCTTCTAAACCCAACCCCTGACGAAAATGTGCACCGCATGGGATGGACACAAGCTATCAATGGAAATATCATGCGCTCTTTGGGGCTACAGAGGGGGAAACAACCTGACTGGGTACCGTGTTCGGATACTCTCTCTGGCTTTGACTGCATGGAGTTCGTTAATTGTCCAACGAGACGTGAGTTAAACTTTATAATTTACTAGCTTTTGCCCGCGGCTTCGCTCGCGTTAAATTCGGTAGCGCCTTATTGATTTGTAATAGCAACGCTAAGTTTTCCCGTTTCTTCCCTCTTTCTCCCTCATACCCCACTCTTTAAAAAAAAATAATAGCCTATGTCCGTCTCCTGGTTCCCATCTATCTCTGTACCAAAATTCATCAAAATCGGTTTAGCCATTAAAGCGTGAAGAGGTAACAAACAAACAAACAAACTCACTTTCGCTTTTATAATATTAGTAAGGATTTAGCTTAAAAAGATAGTTTCAAAGATCAGAAAAATAATAGAAGTAACAAATTTTGCTCTCTCTCTGTTACCCTTGACGAAAACACTACCTCAGGTTTACCCTAATAACTAGCGGTTAACCGTATAAATCGTTCGTTTTCGTTTAACCCTAGATTTGTATTCTCTCAGCTTCTACGTCCTTCAATTTACCATTGAGCGACAGAAATTGATTGAAGGGCTCTTGTATACAAAGACCCGATTTGGATAATAGTAGAGTAGGGTTGATGTATGGGGTTGTTGTTCGAGAAAGTGGTTTCTAGTCGTGTTTATAATTTAAATGTCGATACGAGAAAATCACTAGAGACGCTGATTTAAGTAGATTTTTCGAGATGTTTAGCTTTTAATCTTTAGATGTATCAGCACTTTTGAACTGAGTTCACGAACTGTCAATGTCATCGATACTATAGAATATTGACTTTGACAGCTATTGAACACGGGTTTGACTGGGTGATTGTGTTCAGTTTCATAGGTGAAATATTTCCTAAGTACTTCTTGATAAGATTTGACTATACTTTGTTGAAAGAGCACCTCATCAAGGAGAAGCAAAAAAATATATATATCGTCGGATTTTTTAGATTAAGAACAAGTTTTGCTCCTCTTTTTTTTAAAATCTGCTGGCTCATCCGCTCTCTGATAAGCCAACGGTATGACATAAGCTTTTTACACACGTTCAATGTCGTGAAAGGCACCTGTCAACGTCAAGGTAAACGAATTTTTAGGCTAACCCTATCTACTCTACTGACATGTTATGAAGGTGATGTATCATTAAGCATAACATAGATACGTCACTTATGTTACTGTTAAAAGATATTGTCACACTTTTATATGTTACACAGTTTTTGAAATGGGTTATTAGGTAATCATAAAGTAGTAACAAAACCTGTTATTTAACTATTCAAAACAGATTACTCAGTCAGGTCCAAGGCAACTCCTTAATTGGTAGATCGACCTTGATTTTACCAAAAGAATACAAAAGAAAAACCTTGATTCAATATACACAACTTAAAGAACTAAATACGCTAAGGGGTTGCGTTGAAACTATGTACCTAGATGAACAAATAAATAAATGATCGATTTGCGGTCTAGTTTGAAGAAGGATCAAAATTAGGCAAACAAAGATACATTACTCTCCATCGTTCCCCAAAGGGATAGATAGAAATGTATTTGTTTTACACACCGTTGCCTGTAACTGTATTAAATCAATTCCAACCCGACTCACGGGGTGTTGACGGAGAATATTCGCACCAGAAACTTTCGACACATCTTAAATTGAATTCGGATGATCAATCAAACGACATGTAGGTAATATTTTTTTTGATATTAAATGGGCTTACTCTTGACCCTAAACTTATCATAAAGAAAAGGAAGATGAGGTCAACAATGGGAAGAGCTAACCTAAAAGAAGCCTATATTTATATTTATATATATATATATATATTTATTTTAATCTCTGTTAACTAATATTATAAAAGTGAAAGTGAGTTTGTTTGTTATGTCTTTACGCCTAAAGGGCTAAACCGATTTTGATGAATTTTGGTACAGAGATAGTTGGGACCCTGGAGACGGACATAGGCTATTTAAAAAAAAAGATTGAAAAATGAGGGAGAAAGAGGGAAAACTTAGCATTGCTATTACAATAAATAAGGCGCTAGGGCAAAAACTACAGGTAGCAGGTACCTACAAATCAGGAAAGGGGAACTGTGATATCCCGAGTTTAACGCGGGCGAAGCCGCGGGCGAAAGCTAGCTATATAATTATTACTGCGTCTTGAAATTGATTCGGGCTATATGAACTCGGGAACTCAGACGCAGACAGGGAATTCCATTCCTTGGATGAGCGCATAATAATTGATGTAGCAAAGCGCTTCGTGCGAATGTGAGGAATATCGACAAGGTAGGGGTGATAACCCGCAGTACGTCTGGACTCCTGATGAAAGATATGGTGGAATGAGCTCGTGGAGATCTTAGGCACACTCACCAAAATGCAGTCTGTTAAAGACCAACATGCATGCAACTTTATGGGCGGTTGGTTTGGTTATGTAGGTTAGTGCCCACCAGCTTATCGCCAACAATGAGCCTCTTGGTTCTGCGTTCATCACAGTCGAGTGTAATTAGTTGATAAATCGTAAAAAACAGACAGTTTTTCAAGCGAGATCGATCAGATCTTTCATACAGTACATTGTAGTAGTATTCTTCTTGTGTTTTACATTACCTACAATAGCACAAAACTATCTACTCCTATCCACTATAGTTACAAACCTAATTATTATTTTCTTACAACTACCTTACAATTATCTTAACTTGCGTCTATCGGATTTCGAGATTAAGAACAATAATTGCAGTCTGCACAGTTACTTGAAGATCTAAAGACAACATAGAACTCAAAGTAAGCAACTTTAAACAACAATATCGATAGACATCGCGAGTTAATATCACAATATATTATCGTATTTTACGAACGAAGCAAAGATGGATCGCAAAATTGTGTTTACTTAAAACCATTAGCTGATTCTAAAACAAAAAGACTCGACATGTCGTGGAAATGGTAAATCAATGACAATCAAATGTTCGCTCCTGAGTGGATTGTGGGGGTAATGACGTTATCTATGCGATGGTCAGGGCTGGCCGTCATTGGTTTTATTGAAAAGATTTAAAATAATGGAACGGTGAGAGGTTTTAAATTGAAAACAATATTTGAAATAAGAACGATTGATGTTTCATATTAAGGTGTGATAACAGACAACATAATATTTAAAGGAGAAGGATTGAGAGGATGCCCAGATGTAGACCATTTTTTGTTACCGACACGGCACATCATCACAGGAAACCGTGGTTTTAATCAACTTATTATTGGTAGCTTGTATACGACAAAATTGACTACATTTTACACAGCACAGCGCTTTAATCACAAGATTTTGAACAATTAACAAAATTGTAGCTAATCTTGGAACTAGTTGTCGCAAAAACCGACTGCTGGAGCACAATTATTATTGGTTTTCCATCAGGAATTTCTCAGTAGCACGAGTCTGGATTTGTTCTTGGTTAATGGCAAAATAGGCTTGCTTGAATTGGGATTCAAACTCAAATCATTTATTCAATTAGACCTTTACAGGCACTTTTGAATGTAAAAAACAAAAAGTTGAAGCTACAGTCCCAGTCAAAAAGCATAATAATTTGATGATGATTTTCATCCGCACAAAAAAGACCCTAAACATATCAAAAGTAATGGTGAAAAAAGTTATTAAAAAGAAGCACTTTACAGTAATACAATGGTGATTGGCTAGAAAACTACTAACCACATACGAAGCTCCTTATACGTTCACCATAAAAGATAACGTGGCTGAAGGAGTTTGCCTCTATTTGAACTTAGAAGTGTAAGTACATACGGCATGAAATGCAAAATGAACTTTGTACAAAGTCTCATGGGTGATCTATGAATTTGGTATGTCTTTTGTCCAGTGTCATAAATCCGTCAATATCAAAATATGTTTTATTTGAATTTTTCTGAATTCAAAATCCTATGAAAATCCGCATGCAATTTTATGCAGCGTAGCTAATCTAATATATAAAACTAGCTTTCGCCCGCGGCTTCGCTCGCGTTAAATTCGGTTTAACACAACAGACCTGCAGTTTTTGCTCTTGCGCCTGATTGATTTGTTATAGCAACGCTAAGTTTTCCCTTTTCTTCCCTCGTTCTCCCTCATATCACACTTTTATTAAATAAAAATTAGCCTATGTCCGTCTCCTGGTTCCCAACTATCTCTGTACCAAAATTCATCAAAATCAGTTTAGCCATTAAAGCGTGAAGAGGTAACAAACAAATAAACAAACAAACAAACTCACTTTCTCTTTTATAATATTAGTAAGGATTTCCGTGTCACAATATTAGTTACCGTACTCCTCCGAAACGGCTCGACCGATTCTTACGAAATTTTGGGTACATATTGGGTAGGTCTGAGAATCGGCTAACATCTATTTTTCATACCCCTAAACCTCAGCGGGTGAAACCGCTGGGCACAGCTAGTAAGATATAAAACCTTACAGTAATTACCCCATAAATGTTATATTAGCTGGCACCCGCGGCTTCGCCCACGTTATGATCGAAAAAAAGTATCTTAAGTGTTATTCCAGGCTATAATCTACCTCTGTGCCAAATTTCATCAAGACCCGTACAGCCATATTGACGTGAAAGAGTAGCAAACATCCATACATGCATCCTCACAAACATTAGTATTTATAATATTACATAAATATATAGTAGGATTATTAGGATTCTCTTTTTGACGCACACCCGGGAGATAAGACAATATATAAGATTGAGAGAAGAATTGCTAAAAACGTTTGCTTGAACCTGTTTCGGAATCTTGATCAATAAAACTGGATTCCTTAACCGGATCTTCAAAACTTGAATACGAAGGTCATGCAATAACACAATTACGACATTCATCTTGATTCGGATGCAATTTGAGAAACATGCTTCATTGGGGAAAACTAAACACATCAAAAAAGTCTAAGCAACACATACTATTTCAAATTATTATTCAATTATTATTATCATTTCTTACCGAGTAGGTTATACCTATGTAAACTTTTGATCTAGAGGACATACTGGCTGGTCGTAAAAAAATCGAGTATCATTTGTTTTTTTTTTTTCACAAATTGAAAACCATTCTGCATTTATTCTATAATGCGAAATAATAGTGCGAAACTATTTATCAACAAATCTACGTTAAATCGATTCCATTGATTTTAAATCTATAATCAGCAAAAGCTTTATCTTTATACCAAGGATTTTGAAAAGGTAATCTTACCCAAATAAACTGTCGGTAAAAAAAACGGCCACATTTCATAAGGCGTATAAAAGTTGACAAATAAAACGAAACATTTTTACGCCGTAAAAAGCCGACATTTTTCTAGCTTTCATAACCGTAGTTCCACACGAAGAGCATAAACTGTTATATTAGGCGCCATACCGTTCGGCTAACACATAGTTACAACATTCAACAGATAGTCAATCGAGGGTTATTTTCTATTCACTTGGCTATGAGGTCGCGCTTATCCGCCGATCTCGGTACCGATCGGCTGATCATTATTTCATCGGCCGCTCGGATGGGCCGCAGGGGACATATAACCGTTGGCTGCGGGCACCGACCGCGCCGAGTGAAAATAACGGTCGGTAATAATATTTGTTTCATGGTGATTTTTATTGTCAACCCCTGTAATGAGAATTTGAATGGATTGCGGTTTTGTACAGTATAAAGGCATGACATATGACATTGCTTCTCCGGGTGACCTAATTTAATGCATTGTATTTATGATAAGGTCCGTCATTTTCCTTGCCTTTGTTTAAAGGAAAATAGAGTCTTTAGAAAGAACGTAGTAACAACAAATCAGTGGCACGAAACAAAGGGTGATTAACAGAAAGGTATTATTTTAAGGGTCGCGATCGCAAAGCTTGTTTTATTGAGCAGAAAAAGGACGAAAGAGCTATTTGTCGAAGCTTCGGTAATTTGTAAACAAATGCTGACTAATTACTGCAAAGATTTGTAGGTAATATAGTAAGGAAAGAAAGCTTTTAATTGAATAGGCTGTACAATTTGTTCCTAAAGAAAATTGGAATAATATGAAGAGTATATGAAGAGAAGTAGATACCACGGCCCTGGAACACAAAGGACAAAATATACTTCTTTTGTCCCAACTAACACCCACCCATGGTAATCATACCATGGGTGGGTTTTACTGATTAATAAAACTTCGTCAGTAAAACTTTGACACTCCCACCCCCCTCCACCCAGAGCGGGGGAATTTATTAGAAGTTTTCAAAATCTAAAGTCATTTATTCAAATTAGGCTGATAATCAGCACTTTTTGAACGTCACATTACAAGAGACAGTCCCACAAAAACGCCCTGCCCTTCGTTCCCTTTATCTGCATCCGATAAAAAAAAATCCCGGTTAGTAGAGGTGTAGTAGTAACGGAAATTGAGATATCTTTACATAGTATAAGATGAAGTCGCTTCCGCTGTCTGTACGCTTAGACCTTTTAAACTACTCAACTGATTTGAATACAGTTTTTTTGCCCAACAGATAAAGTGATTTAAGAAAAAAAAAATATTTCTATAGCCCACAACATCACGCTACAACACTTAGGTATTGAGCAGCGGGCTAAAGGATAAAAGCATATCTGAAGAAAACACAAAACAACTAATAATCCCTTAAACTGGAAATCATCGAATAACTTTTTCCGCTCTGGGTGGAGCGGGGGGAGTGTCAGACTTTTACTGACTACAACCCACCCATGTTCTTTTTAGCCTTTATGTTCCAGGGTATCTCTTTCGAACAACCCGCAACCCCGGAACTAATAATCCCTATCAGTCAGTATTATTTATGTAATAAGATAATATTCCTATCGAAGCCCACGCTCATAAACAGATTCCATCTCTACCATCAACACATGTACGCAACAGATTACTGTAGTGCTGTACCCTGTAGAACGATACCACAGTGCTAATACCCACCCTGATTGTCCTCGCATCCAGTGTTGTAATCCCATAGTCGGCTTTTACGACAGAAGTGTTTGTATAAGCATACATACATAGACGCGTGGTCCCTTCACATAAAGAGAATAAAGGGACCACGTGTCTGTGGTAGGTGTCTATGCACAACTATCAGGTGGCTGTAGACAAACGACACGTAGATATAATTATATTACCAGACTATAACTGTCCCACGAATACATCCGACAGAGAACCAAAGTTATCGACATAGCTCAAAGAATCAGCAAGCTGAAGTGGCAGTGGGCTGGCCATATCTCACGAAGAACCGACAACCGTTGGGGTAAACGTGTTCTTGAGTGGAGACCGCGACTCGGCAAGCGTAGTGTAGGACGCCCTCCGACCAGGTGGGATGACGATCTAAGAAAGACTGCAGGCAGATGCTGGATGCGGCAAGCTGAAGACAGGGCGCTATGGCGCTCATTAGGGGAGGGCTATGTCCAGTAGTGGACTAAAATAGCCTGATGATGATGATTATGATAACTGTCCCACTGCTGGGCAAAGGCCTCTTCTCATACAGAGAAGGCTTGAGTATTGAATACCACGCTTGCTCAAGAGGGGTTGATGATTTCAGACTTATATCATTACTAATATTATAAAAGCGAAAGTGAGTTTGTTTGTTTGTTACGTTTTCACGCCTAAATGGCTAAAATGATTTTGATGAATTTTGGTACAGAGATAGTTGGGACCCTGGAGACGGAAATAAGCTATTTTTTTAAATAAAAGTGAGAAATAAGGGAGAAAGATGGAAGAATAGGGAAAACTTAGCTTTGCTATTACAATAAATCAGGCGCAAGGGCAAAAACTACAGGTAGCAGGTACCTGCAAATCAGGAATGGGGAACTGTGTTACCCCAAATTTAACGCGAGGGATGCCGCGGGCAAAATCTAGTAATATTATAAAAGCGAAAGTGAGTATATTTGTTATGTGTTCACACGCCTAAATGCCAAAACGGATTTTGATGAATTTCGGTACAGAGGTAGTTGGGACCCTGGAGACGGACATAGGCAAAAAAGTGAGATAAGGGGTAGAAAGAAGGAAGAAAAGGGGAGAGAAAGATATTTTTTTTTCGATCATCACGCGGGTTAAAGTTAGCGTTAGCCCAAAGTAACTATGCCACGCGGAGGAAGTCGCGGGCGGAGTCTAGTTACTTATAAGTCCAGGTTCCCAGGTTTTTCATGTCTTAAATAAACCTTTAGAAAGAACATTATGTATTGAAAAAGTCACATTGGTGATTGCTTGGATTTGAACGCACAAACTCATGCAAGAGAAGCGAGTTAGCCTCTGGACCATCGTCGCGATTAACATAACGTAGATAAGCATCTACGGTGGCCATCAGTCCGTCCGTCAGTTTACCCAGCAGTCTCCCGCGACGGCTGGGTAAACTTGAGACCGGCAGTCCAGCGGTCACTCTACTAGGCCGTCACTGCTTGAACCTACGCATACTGCTAGTTAGGCTATTGTTTCGTGTTATGTAGGGCTAGGGTCGAGCCTCGGAGTTGTTTGTTTGCTACCGAGAGTTCCTTATGGAAAAACCTGATAACACTTTGCTCAACCTAGGACTCGAATCGTAGCGGTACCACTTACGACCTAAAACAAATGAGGCTGCATGTCAAAAAACTACCATCCGTAAGTAAACCTATTTGTCAGAAAAAAAGAACAAAACACAAACATTCTATTTCCTACACTAGTGTGGTTATACAATTTGTTCAACCGACAAAAACTATTCGTTTTACGTCGTACATTTCACCGGCGCCGCCGATAACACAAGTTTTCAATTCGAAACGAAATTCTATTGCTATTTATTTACAACGAGGGAGGCGAATACAAAGAGCACGTTAACTCAGGAAAACTACAAACGATTACTTGTGGGCCTCAGTCGCATGAGAAAATCATCTTAAAGGATTTTAGGAAAAAAATACATTCATGACGAACTTTTCCATGAAGTCTTACTTGAACCTGCACTGAATCGATAATTTGGCGTTGTTTCTTTGAAAACTTGTCAGACCGTCTGTCTTGTTATTTAAAATGTTTTTCAGATAACTGAGTGGCGCTTTTTCCGAAACTTAAATGGCAAATCATTTACAGACTTCACCCCTCTTTTATAACTTCTCCCGCTCCAACTTGGAAATCAAACCCAGGTCCTCAAGGTCGGCAGTCGCGCTTATAATCACTAGACCAACAAATTATCTCGTTTAATCATTTTCTGTCAACATTGACATGCTGGTGATATTAAAAAACCTTTGGGCCCTCGAATGACAAAAGGATGTTGTTAGTGTACATTTGCAAAATGTATTGGAAAACAAAATGGTGGTTTAAGTAACAAATATATGGTAACAGAGGCTCCTTCCAAGGCTTTATTAACTATATTATTTATTAACTAGCTGTGCATTGCAGTTTCAAACGCTGCTCAGCTGGTTAGCGCGATGTTAAATAGTCTATTAACTTTGTCAAAGAATGCTTATGCAAAATTTCAAGTCAATCTGGCCATGGAATCGCATTTTGCAAAAACCCGTTTTAGTGAGCACCTACGTGCCAAAAAGATCGCCCAAAATTTGAGACTAGGAGTCCCAAATTTGTAGTTTATGAGATTTCTTGTTTAGTGAGTCACTGATCTTCTCTCTTATGTGATATATAGGTAACATACTCGAGCAAAACCTTAGAAAAAGACTAACTAGTCAGCTCGCAACTGTGTACTGCTTCATTGATCTACAAGTCGTAGGCGCGACGCCGGGAATAAGAAGTCAGCTAAGTGATAATGGGTTTTTTATTGATCCTCTTCTTCTATTGTCACAAAGGTCATAAACGATTAAGTCACTCACTGAGGATAATGGTGCTGTTAAGAGCCCAGGGTGCGCCAGGTGAAAGTACTTAGGTAGTTACAAAAAGGTGTAAATGCAGGTTTGATTGGTCTTTGCTATAATTTGGTCGATGACATAGGACATATTGCTAGACACTTCAAAGTCACCGATTGTATATGACTTTATAATTAACACTTGAAACGGGATTCTGCAATATAATTTTATTAGTTCTAAGACATTTTGCTGCGCCCAAACAGGGCCCAAACAGGCCCAAACACTAATGAGTACATGAGTACTCATTAATCATAAGCCTAGCGTGTAACTTTTTTGTACATTGCACATTTAATGAATAAATAGTTTTTGGGGTTCCGTACCTTAAAAGGAAATAGCCCTTATAGGATCACTTTGTTGTCGGTCTGTCTGTCTTTCAATAACGCGTGAAGGTAAATAAATAAAATAAAAATAAAAAAGCCTTATATTACCTACTTACAAAAGAATACAAAA
Source organism: Ochropleura plecta (assembly GCA_905475445.1). Lineage (NCBI taxonomy): Eukaryota > Metazoa > Arthropoda > Insecta > Lepidoptera > Noctuidae > Ochropleura > Ochropleura plecta. The sequence continues at coordinate 7,961,118 of FR997731.1, read as the reverse complement.
AAAGATAAACTTATATCTATTTTTTTTTGCGCGTAGTGGTATCGAGTTGAAATTAAAACCATTAACTAAAGACTATATTCCCTTAGAGTTATGGAAAAATCATATTTCTAAGTCGACGCAGTCAAAAGATATGCCTGTTTATGTCGCAAGTTTAGTAGACACGCACTTTCCCGGTTTTTCAACTACTTCCTTGCTAACGGCTTCACATAATTGTCATCAATCATAATAGTGTAATGTTCAAATAATAAGTACCTACTTACTTACCAAATTATGTGCGTAAACATAATAAGCAGAGTATCCCGCTTATTATGATTACGATTAATTAATATCTTACCGAAAAAAACCAACGGTGGCCAATGGATTCGATTTTATTAACCATTGCTCTTCTTTAAATTTAAATCTGGGGAAAACAATTAAGTTGGCTCAGTGTATAAGGTCACCTTTTAGACCTCATAATTGATACAAATATTTGAGGTCTATCACAAATGTTTGTAGAGGTGATAGGGTCGGCTGCGGACAATGAATTAATGATGACGCGATCGGCACGGATCCCGGATCAGCTGATGGGTGCGACCTAGTTGTAGGTAAGACCTATGATGCTGTGCGAATCAATATTGGTATGGAAGTGAAATAGGTATGACAGAATGATAAGGGTACTGATACAGATAATAATGGTACCAAAAAACACTGTAATACAGTTGTGTCAAGTAAATTATAGTTGTACTAGTTTCACAACGATACAACTTTTATTTTGACTAACACAGAACTAACTATTAAATGTAAGTAATGATGCCAAGGACAGAACAATGTTAAGCTGTGTATTTCATGTTATAAAGTATAAGATTATATAAGTTACGGAAAAACTTTGAAGCCCACTAACGAAAGAGATCAAACAGAGGAAACCCCACAAGACTAAGATAAAGATCTCATGCAAAACGAAAACCACTTAAACTTGAACATTAAAGGTTGTGAATAAATTCCTTTCATGTATGACGGTAGCGCATATCAAAGTACGTTTGTGGAGATCAGTAGCGGCTTCCCTAGGGAGTAGCCCGCGCTCTAAATTAACTTAGACTCACTATGTATGCAGACTGTCGTGTCATCTAACGAGGTCCGAGACGACGCTGTACAAGTTTACCAAACGACAATGTGACGGTAACTTATATAGCGTACATCGCCGTTAAATTTTCGGGTCCTAAAGGGGCGAGTTCTGGGACCTCTCGTGAATAAACGTCAGCCATTATTACCGTCATCAAAGTTTAAGCGTATAATGTGGCCTCTTAGCTTTTCATGCGAGAGTAATTTTTAGTTTAGCTTTAAAGTCGAAACTAATCGTGTTAATTTAAGGTCTGATCAAGTTTCCGATAGCATCCTACTAATATTATAAATGCAAAAGTTTGTGAGTATGGATGTATGTTTGATCCTATTTCACGAAAAAACTACTGAACGGATCGTGATGAAATTTAGCACAGAGGTAGATTATAGTCTGGAATAACACATAGGATACTTTCTTTATCATCCCGCGGGCGAAGCCGGGCGCAGCTAGTTTTAAATAAATCAGACTTTAATTAAACATAAATCCGGCTAAGTACGAGTCGGACTCGCGCACCGAGGGTTCCGTACAAACTTGCGACGTAAACCGCCATATCTTTTGATTTTGTAGACTTATAGGGTTAAAATATTCACAGCTCTAAGATACTACAGGTTTAACTATATCAAACTATATGGTTGTAATTTCAATTCGATACCTTCACACATTCCTGAGATAAATGATCTTGACGGATAGACAGACGGACAACATAGTGATTAGGATCACTACGTTTTGTTCCGGGTTTTTCTTTTGATTTACGGACCCTTAAAAATGGAAATGCAAGAAACAAAGAGTCAAACTCGTCCCCGAATTTTGGATTGATTCTGTTTAGATTGTCATCGACCCACTAAGAAGAAAAAACACAAAATACACAATTTTCATCTGTGAGATCCTTAAAAACGCTTATTTTGTTTGTTCAAAATTGATTTTCTGTACATTTTATTATTCAACGTAATTTTATCAAGCAAGTACCTATAATAATTCCATTTAAAGTTAGTCGTTACAAAGTCTGTGAAACAAGCAGTGCCCTCCAAATATTTTTTCAACGTCGCGAAATGAACGAGCTCATTATTCAGTGTTGACTCCCAGTTTGATGCTTCTCTTTTTCCTTAAAAGTTCGCGTAATCCGTTTTGAGAATATCTCTTGCATTACTTTTCGAGTTTCTTTTTTGCTCATTTCTGATGTAAGTAACTTTGCCAGAGAAAATAGTCTACCTGAAATTATTACTTTTCTTGTAAAAAGTACTAAAAAATAATTGTAACCGTATTTCGAGAACACTTGAAAAACGAGTGTCGTAAAATTGATTTGTTGCTGTTCTACGTATGAAATGATATAACCATGTTTTAAATCTTCATAAAATATTGAAGAGTAAAATTATGATCATGTGTTGAGTTAAGTGTTTCTTCAAATAACTTATCTTGGGACAAATCTGTTAGAAGTAAAATTACAAAAAAGTTCCTACTTTGAGAACCTAAATTATTATTTTTGAGTTTCCAAACTCAAATCAAAATCTCTCACACCCAACTATTAACCAAAACGTAAGACGTTACCTCTAACTTCATCATTCACGCCAACCGCTATCGCGTGAGCTGTGTGCCCGCTACCTTACAGTGGGGAAAAGAGGTGGCCGGGGAGCGGGAGGCAACGAAGAGGCCGGCGCGCGCCGCTCGATAAATCGATGTGGGTAATACAATGCTATGCGGTGGGACGGCCTTGGGAGCTTGCAGCCTGCAAGACACACCCCCACTCTACTTTCAAGTTCATTATCAACGAAACGTCTTCACTCGGCGACGAATGAATATCATCTGACCTAATTACTCACTGACGCATGATTACTGTTTGCTACGGTAGGTGATTGGATCAAGTGCTACCACGCGCTCGGCGCCTGAGTTGATGTGTTACGACTTGGTCTTATGTCATTGGGGAATATATTCTTCAATTTAAAAGAACGGTACATATTTTGTCGTGGATTGGACGAAAAACTCGGCAAGTTGACCAAGACTTTTCTCGTTCATTATTTGTAATTTTGATCTCAATTGATTGGATAATTGAGATTTGTGTCAATTTGCTAATACATTATTTACTTTCTTGTCTTATTCATGACGTTTACTGTTGCATTTAATTAAATTATAATAATGTATAGCTTTTAAAGTTAATGTGCTCATAAAGTACTACGAGATTCTATTCAACCCTAACCAGTTCTGTCTTCAGTTTGATAAGAATTAATAGCAGAAATAAAATAGTGCTCAGCGCTTTCTTTTAAAAGTAGCAAACGTTTACAAGTGAGCGGCCATTTGTAAATGCCTAGGTATCGTGACACTCTATAAATTGCAGCATTATTTAAACCAGGTGAAATAAAATAAAAATTACCTAGGACTTACTATTATCTGTACTTGAACGATAGACCTATTTTAATTTCAAACAAATATGATAATGATAATATTTTACAATAAAAACAGTTGAAAGCCACTTTAGTAGATAAAGTTTTAATCAATATCAATGTTGTCAAATATTGACAATGCAGTCAGCGTCAAAAGTTCAAACATGGTGGTCGATTTAGTCCATTGGTGAAATTCATATTTTACTAGCTGTGCCCAGCGGTTTCACCCGCTGCTCACTTAGGGGTATGAAAAATAGATGTTGGCCGATTCTCAGACCTACTGAATATGCATATACAATTTCATAAGAATCGGTCGAGCCGTTTCGGAGGAGTATGGGAACGAAAATTGTGACACGAGAATTTTATATATTAGATTTAGTTTGAGAGGAAGATCGGTAGATCAGAAAGAAAGAAAGAAAACACATTTATTTGACACTTGCCACAAGTATATATTTATATTATATATATAAATATGGGAGCCTGTGTAGAAAATAAATGCACGTACTTACTTACCTATTATATTTTTTATTAATCAACCAACAAGCCGCCCCCGTCAAACCAACAAGCCCCGCCGTGCAATGCAGATTTACTAATATAAAACATATAAACCCTCCTCTTGAATAACTCTATCTATTTCTAAAAACTGCATTAAAATCCGTTGAGTAGTTTAAAAAATCTAAGCTAACAGACAGCGGAAGTGACTTTTTTAATCGAATATAAGTATAAAATTCTCGTATAGCGGTGTTTTTTGCCAAACTCCTCCGAAACGGCTGGACCGATTTGTATGACATATTTTGTGCATATCGGGGACTTGAGTGGCCTTTGTCATTTTGAAGCAACCTAAGCAGCGGGTGAAACTGCTGGGCACAGCTAGTATAGTAAGTAAAGATATGCGAAAGTCTAAAATCAAATGATTTGAAGTTGTATATAGAAAATGCGAAAACAACAAAGATAGAAGATAAGATAGAAAGAGACTTGTCTTACTCTTTTAGGCCAAAATACAGATACACATGAACGTTAAAGTACAGACGCCTGCACATCAAGCTACTACAATCTGTCAGATTTCTTTGATAGATTTTCGACTTTATTTCTAAAGTATAAGGTTCAAGGTTCATTGAGTAAAATTGACAGTTTCGGGTAGCTTGACCTGCAGGCGTCTGTATATTTGAACACCCTGTCGATTTTAACAACATAAGTACCGGTCAAAGACAAGGATGAAATCCATCAAAATCCTTTTCCTCCCCTACCTGACATTATTGCAAGGAAATAAACAGGAGTTACATAATACGTATTACGTAAAATGGCCGTGTTTCGCTGAGAAAAGGCACCCCTTGTGTACAGGAGATGTCGTAAGCAGCGACTAACGGATTATGTCAAGAGGTAGACAAGCATTCTTATGACTGCTTTATTTAAATAAAAGAGACTTACATTAGGTACGGGTTTGTTTGGAATATGTTTTAGAAGTAAATAAATGATATATTAACATGTAATACTTATTAGCAATACATTATAACGATCTATCTGGCAATATTCAGCAAATTTTTTTGCGGATGGGAAATCATAAAATGAGCGAACGCTGCGTGTCGCGAGTTCGATTCCCGCACGGAACAAATATTTGTATGGGCTACACATAGTTGTTCCGGGATTGGGTATTTGTTTTTTTAGGTTGAAATGTTTGTAAACGCACCTACGATACATGAGAAATTCCTTCCTTTAGGAAAATAGACGAATGCAGACAAGCAAGTACTCAGTCTCCGTTTTTTTTTAATCGTTGCCCCACACTAGGAATTTCTCCTATATCGTGGGTGCGTTTACAAACATTTTAACTCACATAAACAAACAGCCAGACCCGAAACAACTATTTGTAAGCTATACAAATATTTGTTCCATGCGAGAATCGAACCCGCGACATGCAGCGGAGCAGTCAATCGCTCAGCCACTGCGCCAACCGTGCTGTCATCCGAATCCGTTTTCCGAAAGACAGAATCTCAACTAGCATCTCATACATACATAAATCAAATTGTTTCATATAATTAATTTATTTGACTGGTGCAGCACTTTTTTATTTACGGGAAGTAAAAATGCTGGAACAAAGGTTCGCAGCTTTTTATTTTATTTCTGAAACATTAATACAGTTATTGTTGTATTCAAGTTGTAATTCTGTTTTTAAATGTTATCCTACTAATATTATAAACTAGCTTTCGCCCGCGGCTTCGCTAGCGTTAAATTCGGTATAACACACCAAGCAGACCTGCATTTTTGCTCTTGCGCCTGATTGATTTGTAATAGCAACGCTAAGTTTTCCCTTTTCTTCCCTCGTTCTCCCTCATATCCCACTTTTTTTCAATAAAAAATAGCCATGTCCGTCTCCTGGTTCCCAACTATCTCTGTACCAAAATTCATCAAAATCGGTTTAGCCATTAAAGCGTGAAGAGGTAACAAACAAACAAACAAACTCACTTTCGCTTTTATAATATTAAGTAAGGATGCGATTGTTTGTGAGAATACAGTATGGATGTTAGTTACTCTTTCACGTCAATACGGCCGAACGGATCTTGATGAAATTTGGCACAGAGGTAGATTATAGTGTGGAATAACACATTGAATATTTTTTTTCGATATCACGCGGGCAAAGCCGCCGGCGCCAGCTAGTATGCTATATATAGTCGTCCTGACCGTTTTCGGCCACGGCAGCCAATCTCAGCGGAGATTAGCGATTGGACCGGGAGATATTATAGTGCACAAGTGTGTGCGCAGGCACAGGTGCTCTGTTCCCTCAGTCTCATAGTCCGATGGGACGGCAAGCCGACACAACGGGTATCAGGCGCAGGACCAATGGCCTAACGTGTTTTCCGCGGCATGTGGGTATCTTACCATTAACTTCAAAACTTCGGGCAGCTACTGTGAAATTTCTGGTGGAAAAACCCAATATCTCTTTTAGCCCGCGAGGAATCGAACCCAGGACTCCGTGCTTAGCAATCACGCTTGCGACCGAGAACTAACGAAACAGTTAAATGTATGTTAAAAGTTATTTAGTTATTTTCTTAAGATTTTGTTTATGTTTACTACGGAACGTTTTTTTATTAAATATTTTATGTTCATTGTAATTTTCTTTCTAAGTTAAAAATATACACCTTTATCCTATAACTTTCCGATTCGAACGTTCGATAAAACAAGGTTAAAAACTAGAAAATCATAAAGAAGGCATGAACAATTTTCAATCGCGTCTCGTAAAACATTGTAAATGCCGTATTATTGATAGGGGACGAGCAACGAGCTATTATTTTTCTGTAAGCAAAACGGATTCTGGCGCTAAGCCAAGAAAATGCTGTAAAGAAGAATATTACCATTCTAAATATCCATCCTTTACTCATATATAATATGACATTTTCAGATGATCCGTGTCTAATAGAAAGATATTGTATTACCAAAAAGGTCTTAATAGGATTTTAGTAGTACATAATAGCTGCTTTTACGAAGATCAAAAGATTTTAAGCTCTCGTATTATACAGGTTGTTCTAAAAATTATCAAAGCCTTTTCATTGATTTAGAGGACCAATATTTGCTTACAAAAATGTAATCTTGATCTTGGTATGGTTTTTAAAAGGATTTCATTTTAGGGTTCCATACCCAAAGTGTAACGGGACTATATTTCTAAGGCTCCGCTGTCCGTCTGTCACCAGGCTGTATCTCATGAACCGTGACAGTTAGACAGTTGAAATGTTCCCAGATGATATTTCTGTTGCTGCAGACAGAACACAATATTTTTTTAAAGCGCTTTCACACAGCAAACATGTTGTTTTTTTGACGTTTTATTGACAATGGTACAGAACCCTTCATGCGCGAGTCCGGCTTGCACTTGGCCGGTTGTTCTATTTATTGTTTTGTAAACTATAGTATGTTCCGGGGTTGCGGGTTGTTCCAAAGAGGTACCATATACCACTAAAGGGGAACTCATAAAATAATTTCCCACACTCTGGGTGGAGGGGAGGGAGGAGTGTCAGACCTAAACTTACTAAAAACCCACCTAAGTTCCTTCTATTACCCTTATGTTCCGGGGCCGCGGTACCTCTATTACGCCCTAGCCTACGCTGTCAGTTGGGACTGGTTGTCTCTTAGCTACCACGGTTTATTTTAGTTAACAATTTTTATTGCCATTTTTGTTTTTACTCTGGACGATCTTAATATGTACTTACGTTTAAATACATTATTCTCACATATTTGTATAATCTCAACATGAATGATGTAACCATGATCTCGTAAAATTATTATGATTAAAAAAAGTGTTTGGATGCATGGAGTTTCTTGCCCATTCTTCTCCAGAGATCAACGTTTTGAAATAGGCAGCTACAGTATTTTCACAAGTTATTATGCATTGTGTCTGGGATTGTAGCTTCATTCTTTGGCTTCGTGACATAAGTGCCTGTAATGGTCTCATTGAAAGAAATGCTTTGAGTTTGAGTTTGATTTATTTCATCGGAAACTTCTCAGAATCAGGATCAGGACTGGACTCGCCGTATTGAGCAAATCTTCGGAGGTTATCGGTATGACCTTGTAATGTTGTGTTGTGAGATAAAATAAAGAATAAACCCTAGTTCTGTAAAATCCATATCGGCTTAGACAGATCCTCATTAAAAAGCCTGAAAGTCACTTACCGACTTTTTCGCAGTCAAGATTAGTTTTATGTACTTTTCAAAGCGTAAACAGAACGTGGTGTAAAAGTTTCAGCCCTAGACTCAATCCCATCTCATTGGTATTGAGAATTATGTTTTCTTAAAAGAACTTTAGTATATTTGCTTTTTTACAGAATACCGAGTAAGCATTTTCTCATTATTTTACTTTCAAGTTAAAAAATGTAAACTACAGTAATTTTTTGTGACTGCAAAAATGCAATTTATTTTCTTTTTTTTTACATTTTAAGGTTTTTATTACTTTAATGGAGCCTAATGTAGACTTATCTAATATGGACTTTGTAGAGCACAATGATGAATGCTTAAAACATTTATGTTATTCTAATACTCATGTTCAATTTTATTCTAACTTTATTAGAAATGCTTAGCTATATAGATCCATGCAAACTAGCTTTTACAGACTTTACCTAAGTCTGTAAAAGCTTGTTGCTTTGATGCCATCATCAGATAGAATTATACTTTGATTTAGTTTCCAAACATGTTCAATAAAATACTTGTGAACTTTACGAGAACATACAGTTCACAAGTTCAAGTTGCATAATTTAAAGAATGTTTACGACTTATCAATAGTTTCTACCTAGTTTCCGGATATCAACTTTATTTATATTAGCCTAGGGTTGATAATCCTTTAAGTGGAAATATCATCAGTTACATACAAGGATTTTATAGGATTTAGTTATTCGCAGTGTGCTGATTATGTATTATATTTATTTATAACAACACTATGATGATTCACAAAATTCTCTAGCCCTTACAATTCCCACAGGAGAAAAGTCTGCAGACAGATAAATTGCTACGGCCTTTGTTTAATACACAACATTGAAATTCGAAATGGTAATATTAACATTTTTTTTTTATTAGAGACTAGCTTTTGCCCGCGGCTTCGCTCGCGTTAAATTCGGTAGCGCCTTATTGATTTGTAATAGCAACGCTAAGTTTTCCCGTTTCTTCCCTCTTTCTCCCTCACAACCCACTCTTTTTAAAAAAATTATAGCCTATGTCCGTCTCCTGGTTCCTAACTATCTCTGTACCAAAATTCATCAAAATCGGTTTAGCCATTAAAGCGTGAAGAGGTAACAAACAAACAAACAAACAAACAAACTCACTTTCGCTTTTATAATATTAGTAAGGAAGTAAGGATGAAGCGTTTATCATAACGGGTAACTAATTGACATTCTGTGTTAAATAAACTTTAACAAAATAAACATTATATAATTCTCTTTCGATTCAAGATGGCTGCCAGAATTCGTGAGTAAGTAATAAGACGAAAAGTTTTTCAAGTTCTTCCCAAAAATCGGAGGCCATTTTGGTAAAAAGTACCAACGATATTACCAGGCTAAATATTTTTGAGTAAGGTGCCAAGTATACAATAATATTACGGTATCTACACGAAGTCACAGCAACAACACAAAAACGTACACTAAAAGCTCGCGACCAAGAGCTTTCAACGCGAACATCTCGAGCTTTTTTTCTCTTAGTAAAAACAGACCAAAAGAGACCATATAAAAGCGGCCTCAAAGATACGACCTTTATTCCAAGATTATGTTTAGTAAATCAATATACACCGATGCATTTGCCTCATCTATTATTCATTTGGAATCCGATATAAGTCTAGCCTTTCCATTTACGGCATCGTAACTAGGTATATCTTTATGTAACTATCGCTTCGTAAATACTAATAAAATACATCTAATTTATTTATTTATAAAAGGTGCAGCTATACAGTTTACAGGACATAAAATAAAATTATTAAATTAAATATTGTGCCAATTACAAAGTACATAGATTTGATTGGCGTTAAAATGTATAGGTGCTCCCTCACCGGGAACATTCACGTGTAACATCAGTGAAAGAGGAGAGCCCAGCATTACAATGCACATCTTGTAATGACACAATATGTAATATCATGATACAACTTGTATCATTAATGTTACATCAACCGCTTTGACTGTCATTATGGAATCAAATAAAAGCTAATGCTCACAGTCAAATCTATAATGTTACATTACACGCGAATGTTAATCAGCCAGGGAGGTAGATTGTAATGTTATGCTCAAAGTCGAATCTATAAAGTTACAGTTCAGGTAAATGTAAAAAAAAATAATAATTGAAAAATTTTTCCAATTCTTTTAGTGTAATAGCCCATTTATCGAGGACAAAAAAAAATATCGTATTCTTTTAGTGTTTAATAGCCCATTTATCGAGGAAGGCTATATGCTATAGGTATATTATCACGCTACAAAACTGAGGAGCGGAGCAGCGGGTGTAACCGCTGGGCACAGATCGTAATAAATAAATCTCTTTGCTGTAATATTTAACAAGCCAAAATGCAAGTCGACCGTTACAGCGTACATAGTAAATTATACCTGAAACTCATGACTAAGTAATAGGTGATTACTGTCTCTTGTCGACTTATACCGTTTTTGTTAGAGTAAAATGGATTGTCTATACATATTTGCGTATTTTGTTTGAGTATTACGTTGTGTATGTCTATCTAGTCTTACCAAGAGCCCAGTACTAACTGGGTTGTGAATTTCCGATAGGTAGTTGCTCTATGTAAAATACTGGTATTTACCTGAATCTGGTTAGACTGGAAGCCGACCCCAACAAATTTGGAAATGCAGCAGATGATGTTGTCTAATTTTGTAATTCATAGGTTAAACCAATGTATATTATCCTATTATATATTATAGTATATTACGATTGAGGAGCGCACTGGAGGATGCGCTTCGCGACTATAGATCCACTCCAGCCGAACTTAGACCCCGATTACCACGGCTACCCATGCATAAAAAAAATAGGGCGCTGGTGTGTGCCCTGGACTCGCAGCTCAAGAATTTATTCGAAAGTAACGAGGACCTCGTTGATACGCACTCGATCCTGTACTGTGGGGCTGTTGCGGTATGTCGTTTAGCTAACGTCAAATTTCCAAGTTGTGACGTAGCTACTCGACCAAAACCATCCGTACCAACCTGGCAGTGCAGGATCGAGCGGCGTATCGACGAGGCCAGGGTACTCATCGGTAAACTATACTGCTTCAGGGAGGGCAATACAAGACCACGTGTGATGCGCTTTGTGAGGCGGGCATTCTCGGGGACTGGAATCAGTCCTCAAGAATATATGTCTCGTACCACAGAGCGCATCGACTTCCTGAAGCAAAAAGTTTATGCATGGGCAAACCGTATTCGGCGGTATAAGCGGCGAGTTGATCGGTATTCGCAAAATCGCATATTCCGGAGCGATGAGAGGTGGGTATACAGAGCTTGGGAGCGACCCGAACAAAGTGTGACTGACGTGTGCCGCCCGGATGATGTAGCCACGAGTTCTTTCTGGCACAGCATCTGGTCGGTGCCTGTCTGTCATACTGAGGCTGACTGGATGCGTGATGTTGAGCGTGTGTGTGAAACTATTCCAGATATGGAGCCAATCTTAATAACATCTTTAGATATAGCCAGTGCAGTTCGTCCGTTACCGAACTGGAAGTCTCCAGGACCGGATGGACTGCACAACTTTTGGCTCAAGTGGCTCACTAGTTCACACACTCGCCTGGCATCTCAATTTCAGTCTTGCCTTGAGTCCGGGTCTCTGCCACAGTTTCTAACAACAGGCGTTACCCACCTGCTCTATAAGTCAGGTAGTCCCGCGGAACCCAAGAATTATAGGCCGATCACGTGTTTATCGACGGTCTATAAACTTCTTACGTCCATTTTGAGAGCGAAAATTAATTCACACATAGACAAAAATTCAATAATGTCTGCCTCTCAGAATGGATGTAGGAACGGGTCTCGCGGTACTAAGGAGCTACTCCTCATTGACATGGCCATTAGCCAACAGGTTCGTCGATCCCGCAAGGATTTGTCGACATGTTGGATAGACTATAAGAAGGCCTACGACTCAGTGCCACATACATGGCTCAAGAGGGTGCTGGAGTTGTACAAGATAGATGCAACCCTACGCGCCTTTCTTGAGTCGTGTATGGGGCAATGGAGGACGGTCCTTCGATATCCAGGATGTCGACAAATCCAGGGAAACGATGAGCCTGTGTGGATTAAACGGGGAATATTTCAGGGCGACAGTTTGAGTCCACTTTGGTTCTGTCTAGCCCTGAATCCTCTAAGCACATTGCTGGAGGATTCAGGTTTAGGCTATCGGTTGAGAAGAGGTGGTCAGGTCATATCTCACCTCCTTTACATGGATGATCTGAAACTCTTTGCCTCCAACAAATTGCGACTGATGGAGCTACTGAAAGTAACTGAAACTTTTAGTAACGCCATCAGGATGGAATTTGGTGTGGACAAATGTGCAGTCATGTATGTGAAGCGAGGGGAGATTATGGAATCCGAGGGAATTCAACTCTCGGATTCCATACACCTCAGATCCCTTTCCTCATCCGAAAGCTATAAGTATTTGGGTATGTCGGAAGCGTTAGGCATTAACGTAGCTGACATGAAGCAATTGTTGAGGGAGCGTTTCTTTGGTCGCCTGAAGAAGGTATTAAAAAGCCTTCTTTCGGGCGGGAACAAGGTGCGCGCCTTCAACAGTTGGGTCATGCCGGTTATAATGTACTCTTTCGGCATACTCAAATGGACTCAGACTGAACTCGATGCCCTGGATAGGAGAGTCCGTACACTGCTGACTGGAAATCGGATGCATCACCCACGATCATCAGTGATGAGACTGTACATCCCACGGAAGTGTGGGGGTCGAGGCTTTTTAAACGCGAAGACCCTCCATAACCGAGAGGTGTGCAGTCTAAGGGAATATTTTTTAAAAACCGACGTGGGTATGCACCGAGATGTAGTCGCAGTGGACAAGGGACTCACCCCGCTGTCAATGGCTAAAGAGAATTGGCGCAAACCTGTAGTACTTACTACTGATGACCGCAAGGTAGTATGGCAAGGCAAGGAGCTTCACGGGCGCTTCTACAAGGCTCTTCATGGGCCCGATGTAGATTTTCTGGCGTCCGTGTCCTGGCTACGATTCGGTGACCTATTTGGGGAAACTGAAGGTTTTGTCTGTGCGATTATGGACGAAGTTATGTTGACGAACAACTACCGGAAATATATAATGAAAGATGGGACGGTTGACGTGTGTCGGGCATGCCACCGTCCTGGTGAGTCCATCAGACATATTATTTCTGGTTGTTCTCGTCTAGCTAACAGCGAGTACTTGCATAGACACAACCAAGTGGCCAGGATTATTCATCAGCAACTTGCCTTGAAATATAATCTTGTTGAATCTGAGGTACCGTACTACAAGTATGTGCCCGACCCAGTTCTCGAGAAAGACCATGTTACGCTGTACTGGGATCGGTCTATCATTACTGACAGGACTATTGTCGCCAATAAACCTGACATAGTGGTGATAGACCGATCAGCGCGCCGCGTAATGATAATCGATGTTACCATCCCACATGACGAGAACCTCGTGAAAGCTGAGAAAGAAAAACAACTAAAATATCTTGACTTGGCACACGAGGTTGTTGACATGTGGAATGTGAACTCGGCTATCATTGTGCCGATTGTTGTAACGGCCAATGGCTTAATTGCCAAGAGCCTCGACGAACATCTGTCGAAGCTCTCCTTAGGTGGTTGGATCAAGGGCCTGATTCAGAAGGCAGTACTCCTGGATACGGCCCGCATTGTGAGGAGGTTCCTTTCTCTGGAGCCCTAACCACCGGTAGCTTGGACCCTGCTCCCGTTACCGGCGGAAACCTATTTTTATATTTTTAAATGTTTTTTTTAATTTATTTTTTAAGAAATATTTAAAAATGTAATTTTAAGATACGAATTGAATAAAGGAAATTATAATCCCACTAATATTATAAATGCGAACGTTTGTGAGGATTAATGGATGTATGTATGGATGAATGGATGGATGGACGTATGGATGGATGGATGAATGGATGTTTGTTACTTTTTGTTTGAATTTATAGGCCTCTGACTTGGCTTTACATGGCATTGATAAATATCTCTCAAGCATACTGGTTTTCTTACGATGTTTTTTTTCACCGAAACAAAAGATAATTATAAAATAGCCACGTGAATTCGAATAATCAGTGGTGAGGCGGTGGTAATTTATATAATTACTAGCTTTTGCGAGCGGCTTCGCTCGCGTTAAATTCGGTATAACACACCTGCAACCTGCAGTTTTTGCCCTTGCGCCTTATTGATTTGTAATAGCAACGCTAAGTTTTCCCTTTTCTTCCCTCGTTCGCCCTCATATCCCACATTTTTTAATAAAAAAATCGCCTGTGTACCAAAATTCATCAAAATCGGTTTAGCCATTAAAGCGTGAAGAGGTAACAAACAAACTCACTTTCGCTTTTATAATTTTTACTTGCTTTCGCCCGCGGCTTCGCCCGCGTTAAATTCGGGATAAGACAGTTCCCCTTTCCTAATTTGCAGGTACCTGCCACCTGTAGTTTTTGCCTTAGCGCCTTATTTATTGTAATAGCAATGCTAAGTTTTCCCTTTTTTTCCCTCTTTCTCCCTCATTTTTCACTCTTTTAAAAAAAAATATTGCCTATGTCCGTCTCCAGGGTCCCAACTATCTCTGTACCAAAATTAACTCACTTTCGCTTTTCTAATATTAGTAAGGATAAGTATATAAGTAAGGATAAGATACATGGCAAGTGTTTTAAGTGATTTTTATCTAATAGATGGACTCCATCTAAAAATCTCGGATTAATTTAATAATTAAAACAAATAGAACATTATATCTATCAGACGATAAAGACAATTTCTATTTGTTATAACTCCTTATTCCCTTAAGAATATGAAACTTGATTCTGGAGCTCTGACAAATAATATGTAAGTACTCAAATACTGTCATGTAATATTGCGCAAAGTCTTTTGGGAGCAAAAATACTATTAAGTATATCCATTTTATTTTTCAGCAATATCAGTAGCGAGGAGCGACGTATACCTAATACGCCAACAAAAAAAAAAGAAATCAGTTTCGTCAAATACATATACAATTTTCTTGAAAACAAACAGTTCATTAAATTAATTAAAGAACAATGTCCAAAATGGCCCTGTGTAATAAACAATATTATATAATAATTACACGATCATTAATAATTGTCTTTTTCATTATGTGAGTTGCAAATACTTCTGTAACTAGACTAGCTGTATGCCAAAATGTACATTTTATAGTATTTTACGCGACTAATAACATCCACCAGCCGCCATCAATGCCTAATGTTAAGAATACAGGTACCTCCTATGTTTTATATCATTATATGAATTGTTTCTATGTACTTTAATGTTGCACTTACATCCACAAAGGTGTCGAGGTAGATAATAAAAATAGCTAAATGTTTGTAGAAACTGAAAAATAATATCAAATCATCTATTCCACAGCTAGTCCGCTATAGAAATAAGATCATAAAGGAGTTTACTTATGATAATAATAATAATAATAATAATAATAAAAAATGTTTATTCATCTCCAACAAATTACACATTATGTATGAGGACAATCTTAAAGCTAGTTGACAGTTACGTAAATGTAATTTGTGGGAGATCTGGAGTCTAAACTAAGCCTAGGCCTGTGCTATAGAACTCCAGGCCCCCCATCACATAATATTTTATGCAAATTATAAGTCAGCTACATGTTAAATTTGTGTGTGTGTGTGGTGTATGTGGTGTGTGTGTAGTGTGTGTGTGTGTGTGTGTGTGTATGTGTGTGAATGTTTCAATATACGTGCTATACATGCTATATTTATATATATATACTATTATATATTTATGTATATATGTTATACGAACATAAAACTACCTTACCACTTCAATTATTTTTTCAGTTTCGTAATAATTTAATCTTAATAGCCATTTTTTAATTTTATTTTTACATTCATTTTTATTGCAATTGGATATAGAAATTATCTTATTTAGTTTATTAAATAGCATATTTCCTCTGTAAGGGAAAAATCTTTGTGCAAAATGAGTATTTACATGGATGGACTCGCATACAGCATAGTTTCTTCTTGTGGTGGCTATGCGTTGTTTTCTTTCCCCCGATATGTTAGGAAGTTTATGTAGAACGGTAAGTAATATATAGAGCTGTCGTACTGTGAGCACTTGCGATTCTTCGTATAGTTTAGAAGTAGGGTACAAACGAGGCTTAGATAAGCTTACTTTTAAAATAAGTCTTTGAGCTCTTTCTAGTGCTATCAGTTTTGTTTTGCAAGCGCCACCCCATGTAGTGATGCAATAACTTAGAACTGACTGTACCAAAGCCTCGTATACCAACCGTATGGTTTGCTTCTCTGCTACACCACGAAGCTCCCTAAAAATGTAAGTAAGTTTACGAATTCGCTGTGATAGAGACTGTAAATGGTTTTCAAATGTTAAGTTGGCATCTATTTCAATTCCAAGATATTTTATGCATTTAATTGATTTAATGATAGAACAGTTGCAGTTGGGGGCTGGTGGAAAGTTACATTTATGCGCAATTATATTTGAAGTTAGGTTATTTACGTCCGTACGGTTATGAATAGAAAAAATAATATATTTAGTTTTATCTTCGTTTATAGTGAGAGAGTTTGATGAAAGCCAGTGACATACTGTGTTAAACCCTTCCTGTGCCAGCTCAAACAATTCGTTATATGAGTCTGAGAAGAATGTAAGGGCAGTATCGTCTGCATACGCGGATATACGACAGTTTTTAATTTTTAGGGAGCAGAGTTCATTGATGTAGCAGAGAAACAACGTAGGCCCCAATACGCTGCCTTGAGGCACTCCAAATTCTATTGATGCTTTGTCACTAAGATGATCTCCAATTTTTACGTATTGGCTTCTATTTTTTAAATAATCCGCAAGTAATTTCAGCGGGGTACCCCTGATGCCATGATTTTCTAGCGTTTGCACAAGCCGGGGTACAGAGACAGTGTCAAATGCCTTTGCCAGGTCGAGGAAAATTGTTAAGCATTTGTTTTTGTTATCCATTTTGTTAACCAAATAGTTGACAAGGTCAAGCACTGCGTTGTTGGTTGAACGACCTGGTCTAAAGCCGTATTGTGAGTCCGAAAGTATGTTCCCGTCTTCTAAGTATTTGGTTAATCTATTATTAATTAATCGCTCAAACAATTTAGATAATGTTGTTAGAATTGCTATTGGTCTATAGTTATTGACACTGCCCCTGTCTCCCGCCTTATGAATTGGGTGCACAACAGCTATTTTTAGAGCATCTGGGAATATCCCAGCATCAAAACACCGGTTAATTAAGTTGGTAAGAACAGGTGCTATTGATTTAGAGGTGTGCTTTAAAACATTAGCATTGATCTGGTCCCATCCAGGAGAACAGTCACTCTTTAATAGTTTAATAGTTCTTTCAACTTCTTCATTATCGGTCGGTAGGAGGACGAAAGATTTTAAAGGTGAAGGATAATTAACATTGTTAAAATTAGGTAAATGAGCGGGTATCATGTCTGATAGTTTTTTTCCAATGTTTGTAAAATATTTGTTAATTTTATTGACTGCATCTTTAGGGTTATTTTCAGCCGCCAGTAATTGCAATGGCAATTGTTTTTGACTATTGCTATTTATAATTTCTTTAATGGTAGTCCATAGTTTTTTTGAATTATTTTTAGATAATAGTAGTTGATCTCGTTCGTACTGCTTTTTAAGTTTCTTAAGTAGATTATTACAGTAGTTTCTGTACCTTATGTATGAGATTTTTAGGATGACGTCATTATCATTTGTTTTTATTTTTTTATGCATCCTATCTCTAGTGCGAATACAACGTAACATACCGGCGGTTATCCAGGGTTTAATTATACATTTATTTCTAGGAATTAAACGGCGTATAGAATTATTTGCTATCATTCTTTGCAGTATGTCAATAAAATTATTCATAGCAATATTTAAATTTGTTTCTTGATATACTTTATCAAAGTTATAATTTTCACATTCAGCATCTAGTTTTTCGAAATCAATTTTATAGTTTAGTTTTAATTTTATAGGTTTATTATTTTCAGATGTCGATTTTAAACTGAACAACACCGCCTCATGGTCGGTGATGCAAGTACCTAAAGAAAAAGTGAAGGCATTTAGTTTTGATTTTAATATTACGTGGTCTAGGCAGGACTTTTTTCTAGTCGCCGTATTTATGGCGGGGAGGAGTCCATGATACGCAATAACATCTAAGTATGCCGCCGTATCTTGTCTCGTTCCTTTTAAATCAATATTAATGTCACCAACAATAATTATATTTTTATATGATTTTAAGCCCTCTAACAAATTGTTTAAAGAGTTAATGAAGTTATCAGGTGATTTAAAACTAGGTGGTCTGTAGATAGCAATTATAATCGTGTGATTTTTTATTATTATTGTTAAACAGTTTGCATCAGCTAATGAAGGTTCCTGTACTATACATTCCAAGTTACTGTTTGTGTACACAACGACACCGTCATTTTGATTGTAGTTGTCATTTGTCTTGTATGAGTCATATCCCTGCAGTATTGGTATGTTTGTAACACGAGATAACCAGCATTCGGAGAGCACAATAATATCACAAGATAGTTCAAGTCTTTTAAGCAGAATGAATAACTCTTGTATGTTGCAATTTATGCTACGAATATTCTGTTGCAAGATATTTAGATAATGTGTCGGATATTTGAGGTATGTTGAGCATTCTTCGGGGTAACATGAGATAGGTATAGCAACATTAAATTCGTCAATAGAGTGCATTAGGTTGCTAGTGTCATCGAAAGTTAAGCATAGTTATAACTAGTGAAGATATTTTTGGTGCTAGTTTTATTTTTGGGCCAGGTAGATGTAGAATAATGTATATATGTAGCTTACTAACAGATAAGATTTTACAGTGTCTACAGCAGCGTTTATGTAGCAATTTGACGAACTTTACGATGTATTTATAATAGTGGTATAATAGTATTTGAGGGAGAAACTGATAATATTTTAATTTTGCATTTGTGTATATTTTGTATATAGCGTTTCTTAGATTGTGTAGTATAGTGTAATTGTGCATGTATAGGGTGTTTTGCAGGTATTGCGTGTAATATAGTTGTAAAATGGGAGTAAGTATAAAATATGAGTCCACAACGTACATAAATAAGTGAAAAATATAGTTAGTTATGTAGTAGAAATGAAAACAGTATCCAATAACATAGCTAGAGGTAGTACTTATTAAATTTAAAGTAAATATTAGTCATTGAGTTTTTAAGTTAATTAAATCTTCTTCACAGGAAATTAATGTTGCCAGGTCACCTTCTTTCTGGCGCATATACACTTTCCCATACGAGGTCCAGCACCCCGCGTATTTGTTATTTTTAACAGATTCACGAGCCAAGTAGTATAAGCGCCTTCCATGGGTGGTGAGAGATTCAGATACAAAAATAGGCTTGGGTTCACCGTTTATCTTGAGATGCGAAGTGTTTAATTTATTGGTGTTAGATTTATTATAGGTTTTCGATGATTTTATTATATTTTCCTTAAGCGAAGTCGTAGAAAATTCCACTATTATAGGGGATATCTTGTTTTGTATCTTTTTTGGTCTAAATATGTTGCGAACATCGGTATCTAATACCTGGACGTTTAAAACATCCCCAATATTTTTTATCATATCGATTAACGATGATTTATTTTCTTGGGGGTTTTCCGGAACATTTCGTAGCTCTAAGCAGGTCGCTTTTGAATTGCGTTCAAGCAGTTCCACTTTTAATTCCAGTGTTTTTATTTTATTTTTGTAAGCAGCATTTTCAGTTTTGGTTTGCTGAAGCTGAGATAGGATGTCATCATATTTGTCCGACATGTGCTGAATAGATTCTTTGATATCATTATTTTGTTGAATCATTTTATTTATTTCTGCTTCAAATTTTGACGCTTGGGTTTTTTGTTGAAGCTGCAATTGGGCCAGTATATCTTTTATTTCACATAAGGTAGAATTAGAATCGTCATGTTTACGCTTATATCGACGTGTTACATTATGTTGTCCTCCTCCACAGTCTGGTTCCGAGACTACGTAGTCAGATGCAGTATCAGACTCCTGTCCTAATATACTTGGTTTCAATAAAGATGTGGATGGCGGGGGGGTCCGTTGAGTAGATGACATTATAGTGAAATACTAATCAGAGTATACGTAAATCACTTCCTGGTACTAGGCGGTTAGCGTTAGTAAGGAGCTTAGTTACCGCAGAGAAATATAGCGATGCGAATTGGTATAGTCGTCCTTGTTACTCTTAGTAGGTTCCTCTAAGAAATCGATAATATTGTTGTCTTAGTCACACGTTAGCATAAACCGCGCATGCGCAGCAGGGGTCTAGCTGGCTGGTCAACGATCGACGCTTTAGAACAAAACTGCGGTCCGTCCAGTGTTGGTTGACCTCTACTTGTATGTAATGCAAGATTCACTCACTTTGATTGTTTGTGTGTGCCTGTCCTGTACGTGCGGCGGTACGTGTGATTTCTTATGGCTTCCTTACGCCCTGGTATCTCACAGAATATTTCACTCCAAATTTTTGTAATATAATATTAGAAATTTGTTTTTTTCGTTAAAAATATACACAGTGGACACGTTTATACGCTTTCGCGATCCAAAGGGAAGGCGAATGATAGAGAATACAATACATCATTTTCTGATACTCTTGGCTCCAGGGCCAACAGTGTATGGGCGCAGAGCCATGTCCTTTGAGTTGAAGACGTCCATCTTTTTCTATGAAAAAAAAACTATACCGAAAGAGCCTTTTATTTTGTAACTACATGCTTGCCGTGATTTCATCAAATGATCAAAAACAATTCAGACATTAGAAAATTTTCGTGTCATTTAATACAAAACCATTTGTTCAGTTCAGAATTCAAATTCCATTTGTTTTCAGCAATATAGATCCGTAGACGTTTAGCCTCGGGCATAAACAAAAGCAATATATGCACATTGTAGAAATAACTATATTTGCATTTAGATCAGATATTTTGAGCTGGAAAAGTCCTTCAAAGCCTGACTCGGATGAAAATAGCAGCAAGGCCGAGGCGACGAGGCCGCAACGTCATATACCTATATTTTAGTTAATAATACATCTTAGTTACCTTGCATAAGCTGATAAATACTCTAACAATACTTTATAATTACAAGGCTTGCCTGCCTTATATGTAAAAACGTGGGTTACATCACGTAGCGGCTCCATCGTAATAGGTACACTGCTTAGTATTTTCGTCCCGTTGTAAGGGAATATAAAATTCGTATCACGATCTCTGAAGGGACTCACTGCTTATCTTAATACTATAACAGTCTCTTAAAGAAAATGTTTACTGAATACGAAAAGTAAATGATGCTTTTCTAGGTCGATGATGACAGATAGGGACAGCGTGCAGCGTCGCAAGTAAAGAAGCTTTTGAAAAATTACCGAAAATATTGAACAGCGTCGCTATTCTGTGAATACTATCGAGTATGCTCTTGTATTCGACGTGAAAAATGTTGGAATGATACCTGCGAACACATAAATGAGTAAAAAACCGACCAAGAACAATCCAAACTCGCGCACCGAGGATTCCGTACAAACTTGCGACGTAAACAGCCATATCTTTTGACTGCAGACTTAGAGAGTTGATTTTACAGCAAAAATGGACCATAGAGTTGAATATATGATTTTAGCGTTCCCGAGATAAAGGGTTTTGACAGACAGACAGACGGACGGACAACAAAGTGATCCAATAAGGGAACCGTTTTTTTCTTTTGATGGACGAAACCCTAATAATGCCCGAAAATTTTGAATAACACCACTATTCTGTGAATACCGTCGACTATATTCTTGTGTTCGACGTGAAAAGTATTGGAACGATACCAGCGAACACAAAAATGAGTAATAAGTGAGTTCAGCGTTCGGTTTTTCACGCAATAGTCAGCTTTTTTAGTGAATACGACCTCACATGGAAACAACAAAAATCATCCGCGTCGAAAGCCTTTAGAAATTCTTATTGTTATCATTTCTAAAAGTTGTATGATATCGTCGTCAAAAGGTTTCATTGTTAAATTAATTTCGTAGTTTTATTAAGATATTTGTTTTTCTAAGATCAAACAATTACATCTTGTCCAATTTCCTTTTTTTGGGACCATGTTCCATGTTAAAATATATCCATTAGCTAAAGGATGTAATTAGTGACAAATCCAAGTAACAAACAGTCCTTGATCACTTTGATCAGTCCTTTAGTGTATATCTGTCTTTCCCTAGAAACATATATTTTGTGTATGTTGATAATATGTTATTACAGACATAATTATGTTGATAATACATATAAAAATATGATCCCACATATATTACTTAAACATAACTGGCGAAATGTAGGTGTTTTATAAGGTACACCTCTGGTGAACCCTATAAGGTTATTTTTTTCGGATCGGAGTGTCAGACTTGTACTGACTAAACCCACCCATGTTCCTTCTATTGCCCTTTATGTTCCGGGGCCGCGGTAACTCTTTCGAACAACCCGCAACCCCTGTCTGTGTGCTTTAAGATATTTCAGATGGCCAAAATTGCTAGACCAATATTTATATTCGGTAATTGGTTTTAAGGATTTTCACCGTATTTTATGTAGATATCATTGAAATTTTCTAACGGAAGGTTTCCTAATAATAGCTATGAATATTTTGAAGATATCTAAGGACCTAGAGATAGTGATATTCATTCTATCAAATAACTATTGTGTTTTTTTTTAAGATTGACGTGAGCTACAAAAAGGCTTATGTAAATCTTGTTCAAATATGCTGTTGAAAACAGTCTGGCATTGCCGAAAAAAACGGGCAAACAATACGTTTTTCGGGTTTTATTTAAAAAAAAAAATGCACATTCTGTTTTGTGAGGAAACTGGCTAAAGCCCCGTTCCAATAAACAAAAATGACTCGTTTTGCTTACGGATGGTAGTATTTTGACATAAGTTCTATGTGACTTATGTCAAAATCCTACTATCCGAAATCAAAACGACTCGTTTTTGTTTATTGGAACGAGGCTTTAATGTTCTTTTAAGGACTATCACAAATAAATACTAATACTAAAAATGCGAAAGTATTTATCCGTTTATTAATTTGCATGTCTGTTACCGTTTAACGAGTTTTTTTTTTGCTGATGGAAAGTCATCAAATAACTTCCCGCGGTCTGGGTGGAGCGGGGAAGAGCGACAAACTTGTACTGACTAAAACCCACCCATGTTCGTTCTATTGTCCTTTACGTTCTGGGGCCGCGGTATCCCTTTCGAACAACCCGCAACCCCGGCAGCTTGCCTGCAGCTTGGCTGCTTTGCTGTTTTGAGGCGCGCGTGGAACACTAACGCTCTGTCGACACGGCCTGTCGTCAATAGACGAACGGACGGTGAGCTACCATTGCTCACCGTCCACAGGCCGCGTATCTACGGTGGCCGGGAGTTGTCTCGCGACGCCCAACGGACTAAAGTTGCAACTGCCTGTTTGTAAAACCGATGTATGTATGGACTTATACCCCCGCCCTAAATACAAGTTATTTAATAACATAGCTAGGGTGCTGGTTGCAACGCCTACTTTTGTTTGGTAACTAGCTTACTTAAGTTATGTCAACGGTGACTGAAAGAGACGTTGTAATATTTAATGTTAGCTTTGTTATTTGATCATAATAAAAAATGCTTACTATAATATTATAAAAGCGAAAGTGAGTTTGTTTGTTTGTTACGTCTTCACGCCTAAATGGCCAAACAGATTTTCATGAATTTTGGTACAGAGATAGTAAAAAAAGTGGGATAAGGGGGAAAAAGAGGGAAGAAACGGGGAGAGAAAGATTTTTTTTTTCGATCATCACGCGGGTTAAAGTTAGCGTTAGCCCAGGGTAAAATGCCACGCGGACTAAGTCGCGGGCGTTAACAAGTTATGAGTTATCCTACAGTTAAACAAAATATGCATTGTAGATACCTAACCTATTTTTTTCTATAAGCCGGTTAACAGATAAGCAAGTCTGAACACATTTTAATGCCAATATAATCGTTTTCGTACAGCGTAGCGTTACCGCACAAAATGGCTTCGTAATTAATGTTAGGCGTATTTCGTTATTATTGTTACTTTTGATGGTTCCGTACGTCAAAAGGAAAAAGTAGGAACCCTTATAGGGTCACTTTGTTGTCCGTCTGTCAAGACCCTGTATCTCAGGAACGCGTGAAACCTTTATACATAACCTTAATCTTATTGTCTGTCCCTTGGAGCTTTGAAAAAATCTTTTAGGTTTACGCAGTCGAAAGATACGGTTGTTTATGTCGCAAGTTTGTATGCAACCCTCGGTGAGCAAGTCCGACTCGCACTTGACCGCTTTTTAAGTATCTGTTTATAAAAGGTAATGTGATTGCTTTAATTTGTGTAGTTTCATGGTAAGTGTATGTTTTGTTTAATGGTTGAGTTTTTTACCGTCAACTTTCCACCCTTGTCCCATGTTGCTTGGAATTAGAACAAAACGTTTTTTCTTCCATATTTTTGTCAACCGTCATGGTATCATTTACTCCTCTTTCTTTCATATCACTCCTCACACAATCCATCCATCGTTTTGTTAGTCTTCCTGTGTTTCTCCCTCCAAAAACATTTATATTCTTCACTCGTTTAGTCACAGTAAATTCGTGCCTCCTCATTTCATGCCCATACCAATACATTTGATTCCCTTTCAAAATTTCGGTAACTGGCGTAACTTTCAAACTTCCTATAATATACTTATTTCTTACTTTATCTATTCTATCTAATGGTTGAATATTTTACCATCACAAATTAATTATATGTATAAAAATCTATACATTTATAACTAAAGTCGTTTTTCTTTCCTAGTTACACGAGTAAAAAAATCTTAGAAGTTAAATTTTACCCACAGCGCGGTGTGCAATTAAGGTAGACATAAGTACAATTCTTTACATACACAAAAAGTGTTGGCACAAAACAAAATACACACATCAAAAGTATCTAGGGATCAACATATATTTTTGCAATAACTTTTCTCCTGATTGATATTAATTAAAATTTTCTTTAAGGATTCATCAAATAAAGTGTTTTCGTTTGTCACAGTAACGATAAACCAAGTCACCTTTGCATTAATAAAGAAATTTGCCATTTTCCTAATAAAGGGATTTTTGACATTTGAACCACTAACATTAAAGTTCGAAAAAAAAGACTGAAATAACAGTTTTCTTTAAAATTTTATTGGGTAACTTAAACAATTAATAATCCGTGTTTCTACCGCGAACACTAACAACACAAGAACATCGGTTTGGCATACTCAAAATGAGTTCATCCAAATCACGCTGTGGAATGGCCGCCCATGTTCGTTGCAACAACAAAAAAAGGTCTTCTTGCGACTGGATACCCTCCATATTCGGCAGAGCTCTTCTCTGTAGCATATCCCATGCATGCTCAATCGGGTTCAAGTCTGGCGACTGAGCAGGCCAGGGCAGGACATTGATGTTAGCTGCGGCGAGAGTCTGTCTTACAACTCTTGCGGTGTGCGGTCGTGCATTATCATGCATTAACTGAAATAAGGGACCGATTTGCACTTGTAGAGGAACGATGACGTCTGATACAATCGTCTCAGCATAAATTTGAGCGTTGAGGTTGCCTCTGATCCAAATCAACTCAGTTCTTCCGCCGATCCAAATACCCGCCCATACCATGATGGTTCCACCACTATAAGGATAGACTTCCTGGCAGGATTTTAATCGCTGTTGGCGTCCAGGGGTTCTCCAGTGTCGTATACGTCTTGTATCCGGTCTCATACCAAAACGAGACTCATCAGAAAAGCACACGAAACGCCATTGTTCTTCTGCCCAATTTCTGTGTTCAAGAGCCCATTGATATCGAATCCTACGATTGTGCATTGCTATAGGTGGTACCCGTAGCGGTCTTCGGGAATGAAGGTTCACTTCATGCAAGCGGTTTCTGACTGTTTGGTCGCTAATTAAGTTCCCTGAAGAGTGATGAAGCCTCACGGCTAACATCATGGCGGTTATTGTTGGAGCTCTTCGAGTTAAGATTTGAATGTATCGGTCTTGTCTACCACGAGGACAACGACGATGACGACGTTCCGGAGGTGACTGGGGTGGATCTGAGAGCGGCGGTGGGCAGGCTGAAAGCCAAAAACACCGCCCCGGGACCCGATGGCTTGCATGGCAAAGCCTGGGTCCTGGCCCTGGAGGCTCTCGGGCCCCGACTACTGGGGCTCCTAAGCGCATGCTTGGAGAGAGGCCAGTTCCCAGGTTGGAAGACGGGGAAGCTGGTCCTCATACAGAAGCCGGGGCGCCCTGCGGACTCTCCGTCCGCATTCCGGCCCATTGTGCTGCTCGACGAGGTGGGCAAGCTCTTTGAAAGAGTAATTGCAAACCGCCTCGTCGGGCACCTTGTGGGGACGGGGCCGGATCTTGCGGATCACCAGTATGGTTTCCGCAAGGGGCGCTCTACGGTGGACGCCATCATGCGCGTGAGGGCCCTCACGACGGGGGCTGCAGTGTCCAGGGGTGGGGTAGTCGTGGCGGTGTCTCTCGACATCGCCAACGCGTTCAACTCCATGCCTTGGAGCTGCATCAGGGAGGCACTCCAATACCACCGGATGCCGACCTATCTTCGTCGTGTGGTCGGGGCATATCTGACGGACAGGGCCGTCATATACCCCGGTCGCTCTGGAGAGTGGAACCGGCGAGAGATGTCGTGCGGTGTCCCACAGGGATCGGTCTTGGGGCCGCTCCTGTGGGACATCGGTTACGACTGGGTGCTGCGCGCCGACCTCCCCAGCGGCGTCAGTGTAGTTTGCTACGCTGACGACACGCTCGTCCTGGCTCAGGGGGGGTCGCACCAGGCGGCGGCCGACAACATGACACGCGGGGTTGCGATAGTCGCGGAGAGGATCCGGCTCCTGGGTCTCGAGGTGGCCTTGCACAAATCCGAGGCCATGGTCTTTCATGGCCGCGGAAACACGCCACCGTCGGGATCCCAGTTGACGGTAGGAGGGGTTCGCATCGGCGTCGGGTCGACGATGAAGTACCTGGGAATCGTCCTCGACAGCCGGTGGAACTTCGTCCAACACTTCCGACGTTTGGCTCCCAAGCTCGAGCGGACGGGGGCTGCTTTCAAGCGGCTCCTGCCCAATCTGAAGGGGCCAAACGCCTCCTGCCGTAGGCTCTATGCCGGAGTCGTGCGGTCCATGGCCCTTTACGGGGCCCCGGTATGGGCGCGTTCTTTAGGGCGGCGCGCCGCCCACTACCTAAACGCGCCCCAAAAGGTGGTGGCCAT
Organism: Ochropleura plecta; assembly: GCA_905475445.1. Taxonomy (NCBI): domain Eukaryota; kingdom Metazoa; phylum Arthropoda; class Insecta; order Lepidoptera; family Noctuidae; genus Ochropleura; species Ochropleura plecta. The sequence goes on along the minus strand of FR997731.1, from coordinate 7,933,723 downwards.
ACGGCTTGTCCGGGGCTACCGCACGATCTCCGGCGAGGCAGCGAGCCTCCTTGCCGGACTGCCACCGTGGGATCTGGAGGTGATAGTCCTCGCGCGCCTGTTTGAGTGGCGCGCGGAGGCACTACACCGGGGGGAAAACCCGCTGCCACGGCAAGTTGCCGCTCGGCGGGCAGACCTCCGGTGCGATCTCATGGTGGCATGGAGAGAGCGACTGTCGCAACCCCGTGCAGGGCACGCCACAATAGCGGCGGTAAGTCCCCTCTTTGAGGAGTAGCTGGAGAGGCGTCATGGCGTCCTCACCTACCGCCTGACGCAGGTCCTCACCGGACACGGAAGTTTCGGGAGGTTCCTGCACATCATCGGGCGGGAGGAAGCGCCCGGGTGTCACCATTGTGACGATCGCCCGGAGGACACGGTGGAGCACACAGTGGCGGTCTGCCCAGCTTGGGCGGAGCACCGCCGTGCCCTCGTGGAGGCGATCGGCGGCGGCGATCTCTCGCGTCCGGCCCTGGTTCAGGCCATGGTCCGGAGCGAGAGGGAATGGGAAGCGGTCACCACCTTCTGCGAAGCAGTAATGCTAGCGAAGGAGGTGGCCGGGCGTTTGAGGGAGAGAACATCTGCCCAACCCAGCCGCCGCGGGAGACGCCCATGGCGCCGGGCGCCGCGAGACGACTTCCGGCCACCGTAGATGCGGGCCTGTGGGCGGTGAGCAATGGGTAGTTCACCGTCCGTCCGTCGATTGACGACAGGCCGTGTCGACGGCGCGTTCGTGTTTCACGCGCGCCTCAAAGAGAGTCAGCAAAGCAGAGGGGCTTGCCAGAGCCTCCGCCTGCCGGGGTTGCGGGTTGTTCGAAAGAGATACCGCGGCCCCGGAACGTAAAGGGCAATAGAAGGAACATGGGTGGGTTTTAGTCAGTACAAGTCTGACATGCCCCCCCGCTCCACCCAGAGCGGGGGAAGTCATAGGATGATTTCCCACCCGAAAAAAAAAAAAAAAAATCGGTCTTGTCTCCGTGTGGTGCAGCGATACCGTCCTCCATGGCGCTCAGCCACGGTACCAGTGCTTCGGTAACGTGTCCAAAGTCGACTGATAACACTCTGACTTGTATTCAGAGCTAAAGCTACAGTACGTTGCCGGGAACCAGCTTCTATCATTCCCACGGCTCTGAGCATTTCTTCCCTGCTTAAATGACGTCGCCGCTCCATAATAACGTTGGTTTTAATCAGTAGTAGGGAAACAGTAGCACTAATAATGTCTTCAATGCGTTGTATGTTTTTATAGGGAAAATATTGACAGCTTATTTTCATATTTTACTCGAATTTGATTGAGAGTTCCTGATTCAAATTATGAAATGCACCAAAAAGGATCCATATAAATTTATAAAATCATAAATTTATTACAAAGCCACATCTCAATCTCAAGAAATCCGCATAAAAATGCTTGATCCCTAGACACTTTTGATGTGTGTACATTAAAATTATAACGACATTCATATAATTTTGTCAATCAAATTTACACTTGCGATGAAATAGAGTTACCAACATAAAAAAAATCTTTTTGTTTTTTTTTTATTTGATCTTGCAAACTTCGAAACGGATATGCACGCATTTCATCCTCATTTAGTTTTAAAATCATTAATTATTTCGTATTTCTTATGTGATTGAGCCCCGTTAACTAGCAAATTTAGTTCTTAGGAATGTTATTAGCTATACAACACTATAGGCCTATTGTTTACTTGCTTTTGTTCTTTTTTTTTGTTTGTTTAAAGTACATTTTATTACAGAGAATGAGTAACCACGGACCAACCAATCCAGGCAAGCCCGGCAAAATCTAAGGATTGACATGAGCGGCTGCTAATATTTCGCCACAAGCTCCTTAAAGAGGAAATGGAATTCATAAAAGAACCTTTTACAAGCAATACTGAAAAACAGTTAATAATACCAAGCAAATAAATAGCAATAGCGATAAAATTAACAAACGATACGGCTGTCGGTTATAAAGTCGACCTCGATAAATGTTTCCCTTGACATTCATTAAAGGGGTGTTCAGTTTTGAGCTGTGGAGTTATACAGGGTGACGCCGTGACTTGTATCGAGTAGTCACGACATGGGAACGGGATGCTAAACATTTTATTATTTACTGCTTTATTAGTTTGATAATGCATGCGATTAAAGTTATGCAGAGATTGAAATCCTTACTATAGGTATAATATTATAAAAGCGAAAGTGGGTTTGTTTGTTTGTTTGTTACCTCTTCACTATTTAATGGCTAAACCGATTTTGATGAATTTTGGTACAGAGATAGTTGAGAACCAGAGTTTTTTTTTAAGTGGGATGTGAGGGAGAAAGAGTGAAGAAAAGGGAAAACTTAGCGTTGCTTGCTATCAACAAATCAATAAGGCGCAAGGAGAACTGTGTTACCCCGAATTTAACGCGAGCGAAGCCGCGGGCAAAAGCTAGTATATATATCCTTACTTCCTTACTTATTAATATTATAAAAGCGAAAGTGAGTTTTGTTTGTTTGTTTGTTACCTCTTCACGCTTTAATGGCTAAACCGATTTTGATGAATTTTGGTACAGAGATAGTTAGGAACCAGGAGACGGACATAGGCTAATTTTTTTTTTTTTTTAAATGTGGGATGTGAGGGAGAAAGAGGGAAGAAAAGGGAAAACTTAGCGTTGCTATTACAAATCAATAAGTCGCAAGGGGAACTGTGTTACCCCGAATTTAACGCGAGCGAAGCCGCGGGCAAAACCTAGTATATATATACACCTAATAATTTACAGTTAATTCAATTATTTATTACACTTTTCTGTACTTTTTTTTAAACAGATAATAACATTGCCCCACACTAGAAATTTTCCCTGTATCGTGAGTGCGTTTACAAACATTTAAACTCACATACAAAAACTGCCAGACCGAAAACAACTATCAGTAGGTCATACAAATATTTGTTCTGTTCGGGATCTAACCCGCGACACGCAGCGCAGCAGTCGATCGCTCAGCCACTGCGCCAGCCGTGCCGTCGCGTCTATAAATTATTAAATTTAAAACATTTTTTTGTTGTTTGATTACTTGTTTTTTTTTAAACTACGAAACGGATTTGAATGAGATTTTTATCATATCTAGATTTTTTTACAGTTTTGATTCCGTGAAGTTTTTATATAAAGTCTCAATATTAAGTCAGGCTGTAAAAAAACGCTCAACGGCCGACTCATTAGTACTTAAAATGAGTACAGCTTGGTTCAAACAATTTTGGGTTTAAATAAAACTCAAACATGTCTTTGATGTTGGTAAATTATTTGAATTAGCTCTCCTAAACTTTGAAGTACAGATTAGAAGAACTAATTCAAATAATTTTGTAAAGTAATTTCTATTTAAAACGTTACACGCAATACTTTTTAACGATAGCTCTCACATATTTATGCGGCCACTTTATAAGAGGCAAAATGATATAAAGTATTATATTTTAAATCAAATCAACCCCTACTTTATCAACTTGTCAAGAGCCGAATTACTGGGGTCATATCAGAAATTTCGATACGATCTGTAACATTGAGTAGGTAGGCACTTATTTATGTTAACATGTTACTTCGAATAACTTGCTTTTCGCCTATTAAATTTAATACAATAACCGAATACTTTACTTAACGCAACGGCAGATTTGAAACGGCAATATTTATATTTATTAAACAAGTAGTTTGTGCCCGCGGCTTCGCTCGCATAAATTCGGGGTAGACTTAGAAAGTTGACTTCCAAGGCTGCAAGAGACAATAGATTTAAGTATTTGATTTTAATTTCAATTTGATAACTCCACGCGCTTCCATGATAAAGGCTGTTGACAGATATAGACAGAAGGACAACAATGTGAACCTACAAAGGATCCCTTTATTCTTTTGAATTACGTAACCCCAAAAAGGGGGAACGGTTCTGCTGATCATGCCGTCACAAACATGTGTAGCTCTGCTAACATATTTGTACTGAACATAGCAACTCGGCATAGGACAAGGCAATTATATCGCGCCCTAATTCCAACACAAAAAGAAGGATGATGAATACCCCTAACACAACAGCAGGGAAGAACAAAGCCCTTAATATTGAAAGGCTATACAATACTATAAATAAATGGGTTCTTATAAATATACATTGGTTTTGTATTACATTGAATCACATCTGTTTTGCTTATTCAATTGATATGTCCACGTTTCAAAGGATTTTTATTACGTGTGAAAAGAGTTGGTACTTATTAATTAAGGTCCTAATGAACGGTGACAAAAAATAGGGGACCTTTATTGCGCTACCTTAACGCTGTATGAGATTGGTTTTTCTTTATGCTGTGTTTTGTGCCTAACCTTATGTCATAGTTTTATGCCACCCATGAGCCTCTACCTTTTTTTTGCGGATGAGAAATCATCAAATAACTTCCTCCACTCTGGGCGAAGCGGAGGGGGGGTTACAGTCTTGTACTGACTAAAACCCACCCATGTCTCTACTGCCTTTTATGTTCGGGGGTATCTCTTTCGAACATCCCGCAACCACGGCTGGCGGTGACCCTAGCAGGTCCCTCTGCTGTGCTGAGATCTCTTTGAGGCGCGCCTGGAACACTAACGCGCCGTCGACGGCTGTCACGGCCTGTCCTCAAAAGACGCTACCCATTGCTCGCCGTCCACAGGCCCGCATCTACGGTAGCCGGGAGTCGTCTCGCAACGCCGACGCCCGGGGCGTTTCCCGCGGCGGCTGGGTTGGTTTAAGTTTCTCATGGGCCTCTACCTTGGCTTAAGGCGCGGTAACAAGCTAATCTTTAGGTATTCGCGCAAGTGAGGCTAGCTGCATACTGGGCATGGTCTGACACAAGTACACGACAGTATTGCATCGAAAGAATAGAAATAAGGTCGAAAATATTTCGGTGTTTGATTTTATTTGAATATCATGTCCGCCAAAATGTAGGTCATTTTGCAATTTTAATTGAATATAAAAAAAATACAGTTCCGTGTTTGAAAAATTTTAGATATCTCTTTAGTCTATAACATTTTCTTTGTTATACACTTCTGGACACATCTATTGGCCCACCTTAGAGTTTAGGTTTCGATGGCCCCTACCGAAATATGATTGCTAGATTGAACAAAAACTGTTGATGCAGTTTTAAACCTGATACATTTTACCATCTTTTTCGATCGTATTGTTTTAAATTTGAATTCAGAATACCATACGACATGGAGCTACGCCTAACAAGTCGGATATGCGCCTTGTTAAAGGCAATTGATTTTTGAATAAAAAACATGTTTTATCAAATAAAGGTTTAATTTAATAACGCGTGTTGCCTCCATGGGCATCTACCACAGCTCTCATACGATTAGGCATAGAGTTTATCAACCGCTCTATGAAATTTTGAGGGATCATCTCCCATTCCTCTTCTATGGCAGTTTTCAACTCCTGCATCGTCTGGGCAACTGGCTGACGAGCCCTAACACGTCTTTTTAGCTCGTCCCACATAGGCTCAATAGGGTTCATGTCTGGGCTTCTGGCTGGCCAGTCCATAACTGTGATGTTCACATCCCGAAGATATTCCCTGACGATGCCGGCCGCATGGGCTCTTGCATTATCATGCATAAAAAGGAAATTTGGGCCCACATAGTCCGCGTATGGCATCACGTGAGGTTCTAAGCACTTACGAATGTACCTTTCAGCATTTAATGTTGGCAGCCGTGGTCCTGTAACAACCTCAAGTTGAGTTTTGCCGCTCGCGGATATACCGCCCCAGACAGTCCATGAGCCACCGCCATAAGCAACCCTCTCTTCAAAGCAGCATTGTGCGAAACGCTCTCCCTTACGTCGGTAGACCTTCTTCCTTCCATCATTGCCATGTAACACAATTTTAGACTCATCAGAAAAGAGTACACGGCTCCAATCTTGCTGTGTCCAATTTAAATGACTGCGTGCGAAATGAAGGCGCGCTGTTCGGTGGGCTCGCGTTAGTTTGGGCCCATTAGCTGGCTTGTGTGGTACCATATCGCGTTCTTTTAACCTTCTCCGAACAGTTCGAGCGCTTACAGATACTCCGTGGAAGTCGCGAAGTTGGTTTTGTATCTCAATGGAGGTAAGGTGACGATTTCTCAAGCTGGTCGTCACGATGAATCGATCCTGCCTTTCAGTTGTGACCCGAGATCGTGGCCTTCCTTGGCGACGAACAAAGCCGCCAGTCTCTAGGTACCTCCGATAAACATTTCGGACCGCAGATCGACTTAAATTAAGTTGAGCACTCACGTTTCTTTGGCTGTGTCCGGCCTGAATAAGTGCCACAGCTTGGGCGGCAATTTCAGGTGAAGTATCCATAGATTATTGATAGAATCTCACCTTAATGTTAAGAATAAGTAATGTTTGTTGCAAAACCAAAGATATCAATCACTTTTTCAAGAATTAAATCCAAGTAAACCAATAAAACCTGATTTTCTTAGTATTCGATTGTTTGATATCAACAAACAGGCTCCAAATTGTCTTTTGTTTCTTTAAATTCTGTGTTCGAAATTCAAAAAAAGACTATTGAATGAAATTGTGAATGTGCCAGGTTAAAAACTGCATAAAAACTTTTTGCTCGACCTAATATAAAATTTTAGCTAGGACCAAACGAAACTGAAAATACAAGGTGGGCCAATAGATGTGTCCAGAAGTGTAGATATAAAAAATATGATGGTTGTCGCTGAAAAAATTGAAAATTTCGAGACGAAAACAATTTTTTCCTGGTCTTTTTAATTTTCAAAAAGGTAATTTTTTTTTTTCGTAGTACTAGACCACTTTTGTAAACTGATTTTGTTTAAGTCTTTACGTTATGTATTGAACTATACACGGTATTTTTTGGCTAGTGGCATGTACAGATACGGCTAACTTTGCGACGAAAATCTAGACGTTTTACGAAGTGTTTGCTTTGTACAGCGCCTTAACATGCCGTCGAGATATATCTCTGAGGTTTTCTAGTTTTCTCACGATGCTTTATTTCACCGAATCAAGTGGAAATTAAGCGCATGAATCCATAAAAATCACACATTAATAATCAAATCAAAATATTTTTATTTCACATAGGACTACCTGTGTGAAATAAAAATATTTTGATTTGATTGGGCACTTATAAAACGTCGAGAAAAGGTGCACGGTTCGGGTTGGTCATTTCCTGTGGAGAAGAACCGGCAAGGCTGCAAGGATGAAAGTTGTGTACTATTAGTGTAAAATTTGCAAGCTTATACCTAAAAAGCAAAACATGTATGTTCTAAAACTGTTTCGACCATGTTGTATACCATTTTTAATGCAAATAAATAAATTAATTTGAATTTGAAGAAAGATAGGACTGATTGTCAGATTTTCGGGCCACTGATTACATGTCACGACTGTTACATGCTTTCCGAGGCACTGATATGAAATATGTTCGAATACTCGCTATGTAATGGGTGGTTACCCATGAACCCATGAACCAACCTAGGCAACCGCAGCTTAACCAGAAAATCGGTCCTATAGATCTGCTGCAATTGTTAAACCACAAACACACCAGGCACATTTTGTGTAGGTACCTTTTTCAACTGGAGCTCAAAAAGTATATATTTAATGATTACGAAAACATCGTGAAAAGATTTTCTAGAGGTGTATGGATTAAAAATTAACGGTCGTTTTCAGTATAAACGAGCAATACCTAAGAGGGTAATAGACCTAGACGTTGCGAGTCCTGCTAATTTGTGTAGAAAGGAAATTATATAAAAACCTCATGAAACCCAAACTTTCGAGTTTACCAATACTCCGGTAAACGTTTACAAGCTGTTAAATCCGAACACAAAGTTACCAAACTTATAACTTCGTTACTTTTTGAACAATGCCGTAAATAAGGCACATGTTCGGTTTTCCGCCAGAGAAAATTTAATTCACGTGCCGTCGAAACAAACTGAGTTTTGCGAAATATGAACGATTACTACGAAAATTTATTTACTGACGTAAGGACCACACTGAAGTCAGACATTCAAAAATATGTCACGTGTTATTTTAAATTATAAAAGATAAATTCGTGAAGCAATTAGTGTGAATGTGTTTGATAAAAAATATGTTATTCATTTAACTAAAAAAAAGATGTCTGAGCGGTTTTTTTGTATTTGTTTGTTGAGCACGGACTTTTTAGTTCGACATTTTATATTATCACCAAAACATATCTAACATCACGCCTGTAATCCTCGTTCAGTAAGGCAGAGGTGAAGCTAATAGTCACCTTGACCAAAATATTCCTAAATAATACCAAAAAAATAACAATTATTTCAACGTATCGTAAATATCAGTTAAATCTTTAACTTCATATTAACTACTAGCTTAAACCCGCGACTTCCGTTCCGTCCGCCTGGCACAGTTATTTTGGGCTAGCGCTAACTTTAACCCGCGTGATGATCGAAAAAAATATCTTGTCTCCCCTTTCCATCCCTCTTTCTCCCCCTTTTAACACTTTTTTTTATAAAAACTATCTCTGTACCAAAATTCATCAAATCGGATTGACCATTTAAGCGTGAAGACGTAACAAACAAACTCACTTTCGGTTTTATAATATTAGTAAGGATTTATTTCTTACTAGCTGTGTCCAGGCGGTTTCACCAACTGCTCAGCTTCTATGAGTCGTAGCATGATGATATTATAGACTATTTTTAATACATATCAACCTTCCTCTTGAACCTCTCTATCTATTGCTGAGAACTGCAATAAATTCCGTTTAGTAGTTTAAAAGATCTAAGCGCAGACACCGATCACGACTTCATATTTTTAACCTGTGTAAAAATTGTGTGATCTCCAACCTAAGTGTGTTATAGAAATACATATATAGTATATACATATAGTATGTCATTGAAATATTTTTATTTTAGGAGTGTCAAGTAATATCTATAAAACTATAATGGATAGACAGAAATTGTTATATTGTAAGATAATATACATCAAACTTCGAAGACAGGTGTTTTTGATAACTATCAAATAACGTCACCTTTCCTAAGAGCCCAGATAAATTGAAACACCTACGGATTGAATTGATACCTTGCCGAAATCAAATTTATACACCCACGTTTGATAGAAAAATAAGAATATAAATAGGTTTGCCTACTTTTGGTAAAGTCCAATATTGAATGAACGCTTTGCTGTTACAACGATTTAAGGAAACTTCAGAAAAACACGTGTTTTTCTTCATCACAATCTTGATTGATACACCTACGTTGAACCAACTCCAAGACAGGCATATTATTTTGTAAGTACTTTTTACATTCACTACGGCGATTCACTTAATAGACTAAATGGAACCAAATACATTAATTCATTTGATTTACAAATAAAGGAAAACTAGGTCAAAAGTGTTTGTGTTCTTTGAGCCTAAATTCTTTTTTTTTGTTCGTACTTTTCTTTTGAGAATCTTCAATCTTTACCTTAATGTTTATATCCAAAATTCTATTCAGTCTGTGAAAGGTTGTATAGATAAGTAAATAAGTGAAAAGTGAGCCGAGGTTGCGTGCTCATTATTATTAAACCTTACCTGAGGAGGGCTCGATGGCAGACGAGATCCATGATAACAAAACATTTTCGTTGATGGAATACAATTTCGCTTTTATCACTACAAATTACGACTCGATTTTAAATACAAATTATGTGTCGCTTAGTTCTCTTTGTAAACAAATAGATAAAGTCGAAGTACCTACTTCAATAAATTCGAATAAAGCATAGAAGTATTTCGAAGACGCGTGTTGGATTTTGGATGGTTTACTAAGAAAGCACAGTTTGTTCTTAAATTTTTCGATTCGAAGTCTCTGCACTTTATCACAGACTTTATTAACAAACTGCGGTTACTGATCATATCCTTTGAATGATTGAACGAATGACAGTGAAGAATAACATCAGTTGGAACTAGCCATCGTAAAAGTAGATCGCTCACTCACGCAAATAAGGCGTTCGAGGCTACAGTGGCTCATAAAAGTAATAAATCACACTTAATTCTGACTCCGGGACCTACTCGTCCCAACCCCTCACTCGTGGACGGAATGCTTATCGAGTTCTTTTTATGTGGAAGCCATCTTTTTTTCTACGTACATTTTCTTCGCAACCAAACTCATCACAGACGCCTACTTTTCCATGAGATCTAAGATATATCAAATAAAACTGTATCATATTTATCGATCTCCTTTTCAAAACTACATGTTTTAAACATGTATAGAACTGTAATACTACAAACCTTTTTCTGTAAATGAACCACTTAAACAGCCACCGGGCGAGTTAATACTTCTTCATAAGAAACCTCGAACAGCCCTGAGGGAATCATTCGGAATCTATCACCATTTTACGTAATCTCGACCTTCGTGTTCAGTTCCAGTACTTTTTGGAGCGTAGGCGGACAAAACTTTACCTGACGCAAGATTGACTTTTACAAGGCATTTGAAAGAACAAAGGATATTAGGATCTTATGTAACTTCTGCTTTTATATTGTAAATCAGTGGGTTCAGCCTATCTGTATGCCATGCCGTGTCGATAGCGCGTTCGTGTTCCACGAGCGCCTCAAAGAGATGTCAGCAATGCAGAGGTGCCTGCCAGTGCCACCACCTGTCGGGGTTGCAGGTTGTTGGAAAGAGATACCGTGGTCCCGGAACATAAAACATTAGTGGATTTTTGTCACTCTGACACTTCTCCCCGCTCCGCCAGAGCAGGGAAAGTTATTTGATAATTTCCCATCCGCAAAAAAGAGTTTATCTATATCAACAGATAGATAAATCTCTACATATAGGGTAAGAAAAAATATGAAAATTGGTTTTTGTGACAGCGCATTTTGGTAATATCTGAAAGCGATGCCATTGCGGACCTGCCTGTTTTAAATTTGACAATCCCAAAATACATCCAAGATTAGGGATTCCTTGTCTAGTTTAGGTTTCTGAGTTCTCAACTTAATTTGACACATAACGATTTTGAACGCAAGCAAAGACTTACTGAGTACGGTCAACAAAATAGATAAGTACCCAGGCTTGTCAAATACAGTCGATTTTTTCTTAGAAACCGATGGATGTCTTCAACTTAATTTAATTTATAAAATAAACTGTATTTTTTTTCGATCAAATAAATATAACTTTAAAAAAAAAAGCGGCCAAGATCGCTCGCGCACCGCGGTTCCGTACAAACTTGCTACATAAACAGCCATAATTTTTGATTGCGTAGGCATGCTTTTTTTTCACAGCACAATGGGACCACAGAGTTGCGTATAGGGTTTTTAAGTTCAATTCGATACCTCCATTCATTCCCGACCATCCATACCCTTTATGGGTATTGACAGACAGACAGACGGACAGATCGACAACAAAGTGATCCAATAAGGGTTTCCTTTCTTCCTTTACGTTATGATTGGAAACTTTCAACTATATCTGACGAGCCTTATCGCTTTTGGTCACTGTACCTTCCTATAATTCTAGTTTATTCAGATCTTGTGGGTAATTTAAAGTTATTTGATCTATTAACGTTTGTTATTTATTTTAACACGAATCCGTATGTTCTTTACTTTTTCCGGTACTCTTTACGTTTTTTGATTTATAAAAACAACTAGCAATTTTAATTTGGCACGGTTGGCGCAGCGGGTAAGCGACTGGCTGCTGCGCTGCGTGTCGCGGGTTTGATCCCCGCACGAAACAAATATTTGTCTGACCGATACGCAGTTGTTCCGAGACTTGTTTGTGTATGTGAGCTTAAATGTTTGTAAACGCACCCACGATACAGGAGAAATACCTTGTATGGGACAAAGTAAAAAAAAAACGAAAAACGCACGAACCACACATCGCCCGCTATGTTAATTCGTCGCTTTGAAACCGTAAGTAATTAATTTGCGTGTCGCTGTCAACTCATAAAGCGTCCATTATTTCAACTTGATTATTATGTTAACTAATCACTGTGTTAGTATGTGTCACCTACTATGTTTTAATTTATGACGGGTGCGATAATTGAATTCATTTGTTTCGATATTTTGATTAAAATTCGCACTGTAAAGGTAATTTGTGAGCTTTTATTTGAACACTAACATTACTGATGAAATAATAAAACGTTGATTTGTAAATATGATGTTTTATGTTTATGAACAGATGATGAAAAAAGAAAATACTAATTAAGGCTATAAGGTCCAAAGCTGTTTGGCGGTAACTTTTGTTACTGTTCAGATAACATTTTGGCGGCTTTGATGTGTAGCTTTATATGTATACTAGCTTTCGCCCGCGACTTCGTCCGCGTGGCATAGTTACTTTGGGCTAAATCTAACTTTAACCCGCGTGATGATCGAAAAAAAAATCTTTTTCTCCCCTTTTCTTCCCTCTTTCTCCCGCTTTTCTTCCCTCTTTCTCCCCCTTTTCTTTGCTCTTTCAACCCCTTTTATCACTTTAAAAAAAGTAGCCTATGTCCGTCTCCAGGGTTCGAACTATCTCTGTACCAAAATTCATCAAAATCGGTTTGGCCATTTAGGCGAGAAGACGTAACAACAAACTCACTTTCGCTTTTATAATATTAGTAAGGATATTAACGATGGTCTGTAGTCTCCATATTGGACTCTATATCGCCGGCACATAACTAAACGCTTACATTTTTTTATAATGTAGGTTATGATAAGGATTCTTGAATTTACAGTTCCAACGGGAAAGATTAATCACGCATCATACCTTCAAACCTTCAATAAAGTATACCTCAAAATGATGAGTCTTCTTAGACTCATCGCCTCTTGCTGACGTCCAATCCCGTCCAATGCAATGCCCGTGAAGATAATCATGACCTTTCAGAAGTTACTGATTTATATCATACTAGTAGCATTTTATTACATAAACCTTTCAAAAATGTTATCTCTAAATAACGATGAAAACAGCATCAAAATTGGCTGCGAATTTCCCTAGCAGAACACAGAAACAATTTATAGATGACTTGTTCCGAATCGTTATTTTTTTTCAATAATCTTCATTAGCTCATGTAGAACAACTGTGCAAAAATCATCAGAATCCGTTCTGCAGTTTAAGAGACCGTTAAGATACAAACAGACGAACATAATAATTATTTTTATATTATATATAAGCGATAGATGAGATTTGTGAATTATTATGTACGTTCACATTGTTTTTATCAAACGTGAAAAAAAATCTCATGTCATAAAAAAAACTGTAAAGCTTTTGATTTACCATCCAACAGCGACATAACTAACATACAACCAATTCTAAAAACTTTTCCTTACAAAAAGAACCACGGCGACATTTTAACTTCTTTACAATCATGGCCAAAATTATTGACTTTCAGAACTTTTTAAAGGTCAGTGACTTAATTTTTTACGGCACGGTTGGCGCAGTGGCTGAGGGAGCGACTGCTGCGCTGCGTGTCGCGGGTTCGATTCCCGCACGGAACAAATATTTGTATGATCTGCAGATAGTTGTTCCGGGTCTGGCTGTGTGGGGCAACGTTTTTTTAAAAAAAAATCCCTTTAAACTTTAATCAGCGACTCACTGTGACAGGGATACAGATACCGGGGTACCTAGACTTAGTCAAATTACTTAGACTACATAGTTAGGTATGCCTTTGTTAATGTAATTTAAAGAATTAGAAGTACCTTTAAGAAAATTTAAATGTAGAATTTATATTAAGGGCCTCTTTTACCGCTACGTTTTTTTCTCAGCGCTCATTGGTCGATTGGTCAGATATATGTCGACTTCGCCGCAAAATAGCAGTTTCGGTTTAATTTGAACAATAATTGTGCCTAATTAAAAAAAATCATATACCCCTTTTTAAAAACAAGCTTTACTTTTTTTGTAAGTTTTAATTACTTTTCCAAGACATAATTTCATTGAAAAATACGTTTAAAATTGTAAGTTATGTAACTTACAATTTTTTTGTTGTTTTTTTTTATCGAGCTAACAAATTTATATCATGTTTTGATTCTCACACTGCTTTTTGTCATATGTTCACCTTTAATAAAATATTTTTATGGTGTTCTTTGTTATTATTAGAATTAAATTAAATAAACTAGTTTTAATTTAACCTAGTGTTTTATATTAAAAATAGTAAAACTTTTAAATATGCAGATAAGTAAAATTATGAACATTGAGGGCGCAAATTTTTAAATATTGCTACAATTATAAATGTGGATTTCCATAGGTTAAAAAAAACAAAATTATTAAAACATCGCCTTAATTTACAGTAGCCGATGGGCGACTGGAGTGGACGACGACTTCGAAACTGTCCTAGAAAGAGGTCCTAGGTGACGAGAACAACTGAACTCGCATCACGAAGGCTGGTTCGAAGCGGTGCAGGAAAGCCTTTTTACTTTTGATTTTTTGATTTACTACTAGCTTATTTAAATGTTTGGATGTTTAAGTCTTGTGCGATGCGTCTCTGGGCAATGACCTCGGAACCTTTCAACCGCTGAGTTGGAAACAATGTGTAAAAAAATAATTCATTTGAGCTGCAAAAAAAACCCCAAAATCAAAGGCACTCAAGTACAGTCAGCAAAAGAAATAAGTATTTGCGTAGGTGTAAGTACCAACATATTACAACGCATCCTGCCTAAAAATACAACGAACGAGAACGTAAATATTGTATCTAACTCTCACACGAATCGTAACATACTAAATCCCGAATACAAAAGCTACCTTAAGGATATCACAATATTTCTTATTTATGTGAAGGAGGCTTATTCTGGTCTCAAAAACGTCTAATTTCCAAAACTTTTGTTTTTGTTTCTTTTCCATCATTTTCACAAAATGTTTTAAACTCGCTTTGATATTATGATTGCCATTGTCAAGAACGTAGAAAACTTTCAGGGGCACAAAAGTAAAATTATATTGTTTTTTTTTTCTGTTTAGGTATCATTTATCTATGCTTTTAAAAGTAACATTCATATAGGATGGCAACTTTTTGTTCAGATATTTGTTCAAAGCTTTAATTAATTTATAGCATTTTGCATCAGGGCTGAGATTATTTGATAGCAATTAGGATGACCGTTATGAATCTTCTTGATACTAATGTTCTTTAATCAAGCAATTTAATAATAACAATGATAAATGCATGCATTTCGAATTGAAAACACTGATTATTTTAAACATTTTCGCACTTTCAGAATACAAAATTGAGTAAAATTCAGCTGATAGTAAATACCGTTTCCAATTTTAATCCTCCTGTATGTCGAATCCCAAAATAAAACATTGAAGGCTTTCCTTTAATGAGGTTTATGAAGATATCGATTTATCGGAAGCTTTTATCGAAATTATAATAACGTACAAAAATATGTCATATCTGTTCAACAATGGAAAATTAACGAACAATGTTGGATTTAACTTGAAATAAAAAATTGACATTATAGGTTTTTTTTTAAATGTCTATGTTCATGGTGTGTTCGTCCAATGACATTATTGTATTTTGGGTTCCCTCTATCTGGCAGAATCTTGATGCTCCGATTTTTTTTTGGCATAACACACTTAGCATAATTTTCTTTAAACGAACATTTTAAAGGCATAAAACTTATTTGGTATAATTATCATTTGGCATAATGTTTAAAACTTCGAATTAACAATGGCATACTTTTAAGATGGCAGAATTACATTTAGTATAATTGCGATTGGCAGAGTTCAAATTTCGCATAATATATTATTTGGTATAATTTCACTTGGCATACTATGCAGACGGCAGTAATGGCTAGGTTAGGTTTGGTTAAAACTGCGACCACCTACGCACGAGCCGAGCGAGCGAAGCGAGCGGTGCCGCGGCAGCAGCCGGCGAGTGCCAGAAACGACTTGCATTAATAGAAAAAACCGGCCAAGAGCGTGTCGGGCCACGCTCAGTGTAGGGTTCCGTAGTTTCCCGTCCGTCACAATAAGTGTTCCCACTTATGAGTTTAAAGGTGGAGGAGCGTGCAATGTTGCACGCTCCGCGGCAGGCGCTCCAACAGTTTTTGTACAAAAAAGACAAAAAGTTGTACAAAATACAACTTTTTGTCTTTTTTTGACAAAAACTGTTGTGTCAATCAATTTCAAAATGATTTTCATAGAAAATCCTTATAAAGTTCTACTTTTCAGATTTTTTTCATATTTTCTAAACTTATGGTTCAAAAGTTAGAGGGGGGGGGACACATTGTTTTTTACTTTTGGAGCGATTATTTCCGAAATTATTGACATTATAAAAAAATGATTTTAGTAAACCCCTATTCATTTTTAAATACCTTTCCAACAATATATCACACGTTAGGGTTGAAATTTAAAAAAAAATCACTTCCCACTTTACATATAGGGTGGCTACCCTAATAAAATATTTTTTTCCAATTTTTATTTTACCACTTTGTCGGCGTGATTGATATACATATTGGTACCAAATTTCAGCTTTCTAGTGCTAACGGTCACAGAGATTAAGCGAGGACGAACGGACGGACAGACAGACATGGCGAAACTATAAGGGTTCCTAGTTGACTACGGAACCCTAAAAAGAGATTGTTTTAAGTAGGTTACCCGGAACTGAACTAGTTAGATTATTTTATTATAACTACTTATTGAATTCAATGACATTATTTCAAATTCAATTAAACAATAACTAAAATAAATAACATTATTTTAAAGAAATCATTAAAATAAATGACAACTTATTATGACAAAGATGATCCTAACTATAAACTTTCTGCGATATGACAATTCTGATGTTTAATGTACCAAACTTAATATACCAAGTTTAACATAACGATGCATTTCTACCGACATAGCAGTGCCACCTAGAACTGTAACTTAAATTGGTCATACTGTGATAAACATTGAAAATCAAAGAGGTTGGTTTATCAAAGATTTCGTCCTGTGATGCCATAATAGATGGTAGTTCGCTATAATTAAGGTAAATAGAATATTTTTACATGGTTGTGGTGTTATTTTGTGATACACAAGTAAAATATGACTACCTCAGCATCTTAAGTTCCTGTATTACCGCATTGTAAGAAAAAAAAACGATCCTTCAAAACTATATAATATTCGCTATTTTCAGTTTGCCTTCGTATTTCTTCAGAAGGAGTGGGTGTGCGTACTCGATCATCCATTTTATCTTTAAGCGAATTGACTGCCGCGCTAAGTCATTGAACCCTAACAGAGGCATTTTTCATTTTTCTCTTTGTGACATTATCATGAACGCTGTGCCCAGTCACCTGGCAAAATCCTTTAGACTTCCCTTGAAGGAAGAAATGGGAACGTTTTATTTTTAGACGTTGGACATTGTCATAATCTATGGCTTATAAAGCACCAAATTACAAAAAAGCATATCCAGCCATTTCTCTTTTTTTTGCAGATGGGAAATTATCAAATAATTTCCGTCTTTGTCTGATTGGTGCGGGGGAGAGTGTCAGACTGGCTAAAACCCACCCATATTCCTTTGTTTGCCTGCCCGCAACTCCGGCAGACAGCCCGCAACTCCGGCAGACAGCCCGCAACTCCGACAAATTTCCAGCCATTCATTAGGTAATTGTTCATTGTCTCGGCACCTTTCTGAGGATCAGGATATTTGGTTTAGGAATAATGAGACGGGCTTTCCAATAAAAAAAAACGACTTCTAGCTTCACTACCAAAATTGACGACTGCCTTCTTACGTCCGGTTCCAATAAACAAAAAACGAATCGGTATTTTGACATAAGTTCTATGAGACGTATGTCAAAATCCTACTATCCGTAAGCAAAACGACTCGTTTACGAAACTGTTCGTTTTTCAAAACTGACAGTTATTCGAGATTGACACCTTTCCTAGACCGCCATCCAAAATCGACAATTTATACGAGTGTGCAAAAAAGGCTAGTTGTCTAATTTTAAATGTCAAGCTAGACCTGATTCATGTGCCAACGAAAGACAAGAATAAAATGTACATCATGGCACATTAACAGTATTTTCCATTTCTAAAACAATCAGCTGTTAGGAAATCCTGCCATTACCACACAGTTTTGAATAGAACAGCCTACAATTACGTTGAAAACAAAAGACTGCCGCTCGTAAATGGCTAATGCCGTCTTTGTTTTGTACCAGTTAACAAACTTGTCATAAAGTAATGAAAAATGCATTCCCCACGCGTCTATTTAATAATGTATATTCCCTGGAGGCTTACTCGGTTAACCGAAACACGTTTGAAACTTTCTTAAGCATTTTTTGGGGAACATCAAGAAGAATTAAAACATAACTCAAGAGAATTTAAAACGCACGCAAAATACATCCAAAAGTTTGTCTTTTAATTAGAAACTGTTGTAAGCAACCTATTTGGTATTAAAGAAGTTTTCTCATTTTGATTTCCTTTTTAATTTTGACTCATATCAGGAAAATACGGGTACCTAATCCTTTATTTAGCTTCCTACCCATTTGTTATACCATCTTTAGGTTTTCTTTAAAATAACAATAAAAAAAATTATCAAACCGACACGGGCAGATACCTACTTCACCTAATATCTATTAAAATCCAGAATTCGGACCTGCATTGGAAATTGGTCCCTATCCATTTGACCGAACCTTAAGGGTACAAACTAAATAATACCACATCATAAAATACTTTTCAGGCGATACTATCAAAGGAATAACGAAAAGTGACACCTTAAAAAAAACTAAACCAAATAAATGGACAAAGTTTTTATGTATAATGCCAAAAGGGCCTCAGGCGCAGCATTAAATGCCAGATGGCAAAAAAAGGTACATCACCTGACGCTGATATTCAGCTGCGGCCCCCGATATCCAGATTTTGCGTTATCGCGGCAACTCTATCGATTTACAAAATCAAATCTAAATGACATCCCATTAAAAACAAAACCGTTTTATGACGTATCAATCAATCGGAACAATAAATCGCTTCTGAATATAACAACAATATGAATTAATGAAACGTAGTTGTTATGATGAGTGTTGTTTCCGGAGCTCGGGCTGCTCGACAATCGCTGCGGTTCGTCGGGTTCCGTGTGGGGAGTCACGATATAGATTTCACACGTAGAGGTACGTTTATTAGGAATATCTGCGATTCTATTTCACGAATAAAATGGTTTGAGTGGTGGAACTATTGATTTAGCCATTTGCTTCCGCAAATGTTTCTCAGTAGTCTGAAAATCAAAATAAAAACTTTCTTTAAATTATTCATTAAAAGAATTAACAGTTTTTTTTATAAATCAAAATATTTTTATTCCACTTAGGGCCTCTATGTGAAATAAAAATATTTTGGTTTTGAGATCATGGGCACTTATAAAACTTCGGGAAAAGGTGCTCGGCTTGGTCGTTTCGTATGGAGAAGAACCGGCAAGAAACTCCAACTCATTTAAAATCATTCGTCGTCGCTTTACAATGTTATTGTTAAGCAGCGTAAGTATGAGAGGACAGCGTAGGTCAAACAATAAGACATTGCTTGCTTTACGAAACGTAAAATAAGATAAGAAGTTAACAAAAGTTAACTAGTTAGTCTAATCTCACTATAGTCTAATGTTTTAGTCCTCACCTAACTCACACACATAACATAACTCACGACATTTTTCATATTCCCTTAGTGCTGTTCGTGTGAAATAAATTATGGTGCTTAGCAATATTTCTGAACGAAAATTGTCTTGTCAATTTTTTTCTTCAGACAAAAGTTATCTGAAGACTGAAAAATCGTCCTCAAGGAAATAAAAAGGGCGCTAAAGTGATAATAGTTAATGGAATCTTCAACACACTTGCTCTGAAAAGTGACTCTTATGGCACCGCTTCAAGGTTTGCAATGCAGTGTATTAAACACGCGAGCTTTTATTACTATTTATAAATAAGAATTTCAGTGAAAATTTATTTATTTTGAAGGACAAAATAAATAAATTTTCACTGTTGCAAGTAAGTTGAAGAAAAACGTTTTATGACCGGTGGCTATTGGCATTCGTTAGACATAGGTACACAAAAAAAATCGCATGTATTTTTATTTTATATTATCATCCTACTAATATTATCTTACTATTTAATATTATGAAGGCGAATGTTTGTGAGGATGGATTTATGGATGTATGGATATTTGTTACACTTTCACGTCAATACGACTGAGCGGATCTTGATGAAATTTGGCACAGAGGTAGATTATAGTCTGGAACAACACATAGGATGCTTTTTTCTCGATATCACGCGGGCGAAGCCGCGGACGCCAACTAGTTTAGGATTATATTCTGAAATCCATGTTTATTAGTAGGTAGTACCCAGCAAAAAACTAATATGATTTTAGATACCTTATCTTATGAATCGATTGACTTAAATAATCTGCTACCCTACCATGACGTCTTAAATCAGAACTTATTCCACTGAGGGAAAGAGACAGAGCTATACAGGGTGTCTAGCACCATCTCTTTCTCACACAGGAATAAGAACTGCTATAAGATGTCATAGTAACCCTTCTGTTCAAAAAGTGAAACAGTTTTGTGAAAGAATCGCTAAGCTTAATTACTTCATGATCATATATTTTGATACTTAAGAGATATATCAAAAATCAAAATCAAAAGTCATTTATTCAAATTAGGCTGATAATCAGCACTTTTTGAACGTCACATTACAAGAGACAGTCCCACAAAAACGCCCTGCCCTTCACCACTTCCTAGTGTTTTAGCTGGGAAGAAGAAGTGGCGGAACAAACTCCCCAGCAACACATCTGTCTGTCAGGTTAGAAGAACCAGATTTTATACAATTTATACTATCACAAAAAAATATAAAAAAATAAGAAATTATTCATTCATTGTCACTTGTCAGCTAGCAAACACCAATTATATATAAAAACAAAAAAAAACAAAAAATACCCAAGTCTAAATAATAAATTCACCAGTCTAAAGGGTGTGCCCGCTTACACGAGCAGTGAAGAAGTCACAGGTGATAAACTAGGACCATAGTGCAAAAGAAATAAGCTAAGCTTAGAAAAGATAATATAAATAATTATATTCAGTCAATGCTCGAGGTCACTAGTTAACCACATGCCAATAAGTAAAAACACACAAAATGAAACAAGTATATAAACAAAAAAGTAAAATATAAAATTACATGACGAAGACATGTAACGTATCAATAAGCTAATTTCGCGAAAAAACATGAAGGAGAAAAAAAATAATAATCGTCTTGAGTTCAACACAGTGACCAACTATGCTTATCATCTAAATAGTCGTTAATGGAATAGTATGCTTTTAAACAAAGGTTAGATGATTTTACTTTAGCTCTAAATGCATTAAATGGCAAATTTAGAAAAGAAGTAGGTAGCTTGTTATAAAAAGTTATACCAAGCCCTACAAATGAATTATGAATATAGAATAATAATAAATAATAGAGATACTTAAACTATCTCAGGAAAAATAATACCAAGCAATGAAAACTAACGGTTTGACATAAATGAATAGACTCGCCCCCCATTTTTTTTTAGATAAACCTCCCACATTGGGAATTTCTCCTGTATTGTGGATGCGTTTACAAACATTTAAACTCACATATACAAACAGCCACACCCGAAACAGCTAGCTGTAGATCATACAAAAATTTGTTCCGTGCGGGGATTGAACCCGCGACACGCAGCGCAGCAGTTCGCACAGCCACTGCGCCAAACGTTTCGTCAAATACAATTACATGGGTCGTAAACAAAAAATAGCGAATTATGCGCATTTGAAGGATTATGTATACGCTGCATAATCCTTCTAAGAGACAGACAATTAATGAACGAAGCTTTCAAATATACACACATCAAAAGTGTCTAGGGATCAAGCATTTTTATGCGGATTTCTTGAGATTGAGATGTGGCTTTGTAATAAATTTATGATTTTATAAATTTATATGGATCCTTTTTGTGCATTTCATAATTTGAATCAGGAACTCTCAATCAAATTCGAGTAAAAGATGAAAATAAGCTGTCAATATTTTCCCTATAAAAACATACAACGCATTGAAGACATTATTAGTGCTACTGTTTCCCTACTACTGATTAAAACCAACGTTATTATGGAGCGGCGACGTCTTTTAAGCAGGGAAGAAATGCTCAGAGCCGTGGGAATGATAGAAGCTGGTTCCCGGCAACGTACTGTAGCTTTAGCTCTGAATACAAGTCAGAGTGTTATCAGTCGACTTTGGACACGTTACCGAAGCACTGGTACCGTGGCTGAGCGCCATGGAGGACGGTATCACTGCACCACACGGAGACAAGACCGATACATTCAAATCTTAACTCGAAGAGCTCCAACAATAACCGCCATGATGTTAGCCGTGAGGCTTCATCACTCTTCAGGGAACTTAATTAGCGACCAAACAGTCAGAAACCGCTTGCATGAAGTGAACCTTCATTCCCGAAGACCGCTACGGGTACCACCTATAGCAATGCACAATCGTAGGATTCGATATCAATGGGCTCTTGAACACAGAAATTGGGCAGAAGAACAATGGCGTTTCGTGTGCTTTTCTGATGAGTCTCGTTTTGGTATGAGACCGGATACAAGACGTCGCAAGAAGACCTTTTTTTGTTGTTGCAACGAACATGGGCGGCCATTCCACAGCGTGATTTGGATGAACTCATTTTGAGTATGCCAAACCGATGTTCTTGTGTTGTTAGTGTTCGCGGTAGAAACACGGATTATTAATTGTTTAAGTTACCCAATAAAATTTTAAAGAAAACTGTTATTTCAGTCTTTTTTTCGAACTTTAATGTTAGTGGTTCAAATGTCAAAAATCCCTTTATTAGGAAAATGGCAAATTTCTTTATTAATGCAAAGGTGACTTGGTTTATCGTTACTGTGACAAACGAAAACACTTTATTTGATGAATCCTTAAAGAAAATTTTAATTAATATCAATCAGGAGAAAAGTTATTGCAAAAATATATGTTGATCCCTAGATACTTTTGATGTGTGTATATTGCTTATGTAGTATTTAAAGAACATTTTCCGTACTGAAGATGTCTAAAGGATCCTGCGAGCCGCGCCAAGCGTCGCAACAAATTACCTAGGTTAGCCAACACTGCGTATTTCCTAACCTCGTTACACTTGAACAAAAATACTCTAGACGCTCTAATGCCAATGAAAATCAGAAAACTAGATTTCTTTGTAAAAATCAACAATGTATTAAAGAAAATGGCAATTGGAACTTGTATTATGATTAGTTTTCTCAGCAAACCTGTAACTGAAGTGAGTTTGTGGTTATTTGACTTTAAGATCAGATTCATTGGGGAAATCTGCTTTTCTCGATCAAGATCCGACAGTTTTCTGTTCGAAATCTGACAATTTCTATTAAAGAGCTGTCAGTGTCGAAATTACTGTGAAATATTGGTCTTGAAACATCTTGAACAACGTTTCGATTTTCTGAAGGTATCAGTTTCATTAGTACAGTTATACAAGATACACCTGATTCCAATTTAATTCTATTCCACTCAACTCACCATAATAACTAATCGTTACTATAAATCCAGTAAATCAACTGTAAAATTTGCATATTTCAAGGATATTTTTCCAGTAATCTATGCTGCCACAATTGCTTTCATTATGGAATTGATTTCTGCAGCATGAATATTCCAGTAGGTAATTTACCGTGACCTTGAAGGCTATTATAGTGCGTCGATATGACGTCTTGGAACTACAATGGCACTCCAATTTAGTAGTTCGTTCTTAATAGGAACTTCCAGTGCTGTCACAGCTGGGCGTTCCATTGGAAACGCAGATCACAAATTGGTAACAAGTTTTTTCTATCTTCCATCATCCATACAAAATAAACAACATATTAAGTCACCATGCTGCTGGCTCTTCCAACTTTCAGTCAACAAATAACTCTTGACTTTTTTCGGATAACCCTCCGAACAAGATACTGTTCTGCGTAGACCCTTTTTGGCGAAAAACAGAAAAGCTGCGAGTGATTCAAATTCTTTTAGACAGAAATATAAGGATACAAGGATGGGTCAACTTGGAAGAGCCAACACCTAGTAAATATTGTGAACGAACACACAAAGGCGTATAGAATTACGAACTACGATGATGATTGTTTAAAAAATCTAGTTTAATTTTCTATACATTTTTCTGTGCGAAATTATGGTCCACAGTATCTTTACTAATATTATAAAAGCGAAAGTGAGTTTGTTTGTTTGTTACCTCTTCACGCTTTAATGTCTAAACCGATTTTGATGAATTTTAGTACAGAGATAGTTGGGAACCAGGAGACGGACATAGGCTATTTTTTTTTAAGTTGGATGTGAGGGAGAAAGAGGGAAGAAAAGGGAAAACTTAGCATTGCTATTACAAATCATTAAGGCGCAAGGGGAACTGTGTTACCCCGAATTTAACGCGAGCGAAGCCGCGGGCAAAAGCTAGTTTACCAATAAACGTCGTAATATGTCCTACTTATTACGTTATTATTGTATTGTGTCAAAAGAGGCTATTATTTTCTTATTTAAGAATATGTTATTGTTAAGGTCTAACCGACACCGTATCACCCTTGTTATTTGATATTTTTTCTAGACAGTTTTCTAAGTAAAACTAACCAAATAACTATCAACAATGCGACTATCGACGTAATAAGAGTAGAAAACAGAACAATATTTCCCGCAGTTGTACTTATTTTCTCAACGACAATTCGAACATCTTTTGTTATTGATTACGTAACTCAAAAGACACTAATAGGATGAGAATGCTTGAAGTGGAAATAAGAGGCTATGGGTAGGTAATAAATGGTGGGTTGGAACCTTTTAGTTCGATATAAGGGCCCAGTTGCGCCACCCCTCATAGTATTGATTATCCTTTGCAACACAAGCTGTCGGATTTAATCCGTTAGATGGGCGTCGATAATTACGTGAACGATGTCTTCGAAAAGTAATTGATAAAGAATTTTTGTAAAACCATATCCTCTCTTGGTAACTTTATAATTTTGTCATGCAAAGTGTACACTATTTGCCGGGGTTGCGGGTTGTTCGTAAGTGATACCGCGGCCCCGAAACATAAAGGGCAAAGGAAGGAATATGGATGGGTTTTATTCATTAAAAGTCTGACACTCCCTCTCGCTCCGACCTCCGACTAAAGGAAGTTATTTCTTTATGTCGAGTGCGAATCAATCTTAATTTCGTGAAATTTATTTGTTATTTTTTCTACACAGAATACAACAGGTTTCGCTACTAAATAAGTGAATTATTTTGATGACAAATTGTCTTCTCTGATGTATTCAATAAAATGAAGTTCATAACATATTTAAAAAGTGCTGGTTTTACACACCCGATTCTCCATTTAGAAGAAAAAAAAATATAAAGCCTTATATTTTTTTCTACGTGGAATGTATAAGTAGGGTTTCGTTGTAATTCTTTAATGTAATGTATTTACATACACATACATATTGTAAATAAAATATCTTTAATGACCTTTCAGATTTTTTTAAAGCTACCTTATAACCACAACGGCCCTTGGACTATTTGTAGCCACAAAACCAACTAAGGTAAGGCTAGTAACGTTAGCAATTCTTGGTATTACACGTTTTAAATTTCATTCACGTGAAAAATATATCTATCGATTCGATCTTTTTCGCTACAAAGGTTAGTTATTTCAAGATTTATTCGGTCAACCATCGTTTATTATCCGCCATATGTATTTTATTTTCGGAGTGGTGTAAAGGTGAACCAAAAATAGGAAGTTTCGACGATAAAGATGGGCTTTTGCCTTTGTATAATCGATACACCGCGAATATTTTGGAGTTTGTGAAAGATACAACTACCAGATGAATGTGGACGGACGAAAGGAGGAGGAAAGATTGAGTACGGCAGGATTATAGCAGCTGGCATTCTGTAATTTCTACCTATCCTCATGCGAAAAAGATGTGTGTTTATGTATATACCTATGTAAGCGATATACCTATTTAAGGGCGTGTGTGTCTTTCCAAAAGGTATTTTGTACATCATCCACACCAATGAAGGTTACCGTCCGGATAAAATCTGGACGTTATAATAAGTACCTGTAGGTCTGAAATTGCTTGAGCATGACGAACTGCACAGGTACTGCAGCATCCAAGGTAGTCCATGAATACCGTCTGGTTTAAGTCAGTACGAGTCAGATAGACTCTATCGCCTACCCTGGGGCGGAGGACATACAGAAAGATATCCACACGACAAATAAAGGATCTGATATTGCAAATCTGAGTTGAGTCAGCGTAATTAACAATACTTTACATAAGAAGAGCTCTTTGCCCTGCAGTGTATCAGTCAGCTTAGCCTTTTCCCATCTAAATTGGGGTCGGCTTTCAGTCTTACCAGACGTCAGAAGACAGACGACTTCCGAGCCACTGACTGTCTGTAACGACTGTCACAGTTCTATAAATGACAGCCGGGATCAACGGCTAAACGTGCTTTCCGAAGCACGGAGGAAACTCGGCATGTAATGAGTAGTCAGTACCCATCCATGAACCAACCTAGGCAAGCGCGGCTTAACCTCAAGTTGGACCCGAGCGGCACTTATTATTTAGCCACGAGCTTCTATCTGGTATTTTATTTATCTAATTCTAATGTGAAGGATTTGTACAAAATATCATTGCTCTGTTTCCTAAATAGCTAATATTTGCCAAGATCTTAGAATACAGTCGTACGTCGCGGTGTACCTACCTACCAACCTAAGAATGCGGTCGACGGAAGGCAGCTCGTAAATTCCAAGTTCACCCAATGAATTATTATTGTTGTGAATTTAGTAGAAGCGAGCTCTATCTTGATTTTCTTAGGATTAAGACTAATAAGGTTGCACTTCTGTGAACTGCATTATATTCAATTAATCTAACAGTCTTGTCTTGTTTCTTGAAGATAAATAAATAAAAAATAGCTGTTTTACCAAAGCATTTCATCAAAAAACCTTTTGAATTGTTTTCAGTTTCTTGTAAAAACTAATTTAATAAACAACCTATTACTTATAAGTACTCTTATCTTTTTATTCATTTTTGTCCTTGAGTCGGCTTCTGTAGAGCAATTTTGTAGTGGAATGTATGAACATAAATAAAAATACAAATATTTTTATTTATTGAACATAGTTGGGTTAGATACAGATGTTGTTATTATTAATGAACGCTATATCTAGCCGTGATCGGCGTACAAATATTTTGCTACTAAGATGCTGGCTATAACAAATTATCAAACATCACGACGACCATCTCTCGAAGCTCTTCTAAGGCGGTTGGATTAAGAGCCAGATTCTGAAGCCCTAACCACCGGTAGCTTGGACCCTGCTTCCGATACCGGCGGAAACCTATTTTTATATGTTTTTTCTACACTTTTTTTAAGAATTATTTAAAAATGTACCTATTGATACGTGTGAAAAATGAATATTTTTTTATTATTTTCACTTCATAATACTTATGTTATCTCATCACAATAAAACAGTACATAGTCAAATCATTTCTACATAGAGAGTGGTATCTGTTTTAGGTAAAAACCTGTTTTACGGATCACCAGGTGAACCCTCCGTCGGACATTTAAATTGTGACATAATTGTAGCTTCATTAAGATAATATACACAATGAATTGATTAGATTAAATTTAAAAATTTAATGATTTAGAAAAATCTTTAAAATTAATTCTTAAGTATAATAAGAATAAAATAATATATTTTTAAATGTTTTTTTTTAATCTTTTTAAGAAATATTTAAAAATGTAATTATATGAGAAGAAAACAATAAATAAATCTTTAAATAAAATAAAATTAAGAGTAACGCTGAATTGCGTGGGTTGCAAATTTGGTTGAATGAGGTACTGCGGCCCCGGAACATAAAAGGCAAAAGAAGGAACACGGTAAGTTTTAGTCAGTAAATGTCTGACACTTCCCCCCACTCCACCCAGAGCGGGCGGTTTATTAGATGATTTAATAAAATAATAAAAGTTAAATTGATTCTTAAGTGATTCAATCCAACCAAATTTTAGGTTTGCCATAGCCTTAACGATCTATTTCCAAATATAGACACACAATTACATAAATCCTCGTAGCAAACAGTGGTAAAACCGTTAGTCAAAACAAAAACTGCGATTCAATAAAATAGTAGCGACAATAACATAAGTCTAGGATTTATCAGCGGTTCTACAACCACGGCCGTAATAAAGTGCGTACCTTACTTTAACTAAACGGTTAAATCAACAAAAAGTAGTTTGACGTTGGTACGTACGGCTGGCAACGAAACTCGTTTTTCGCTTTAGGTTTTCTAATGTTAATAACTTCATCATTTAAGTGATATATGATATTAACATATTCTTAAGAAAACATTGTTACTAAGTTTTTGAGTCTTAGTTACTCGGAATAACAAATTTAAATAATCCTTATTTTATTAATACATATTATAAAACCGAAAGTGAGTTTGTTTGTTTGTTACGTCTTCACGCCTAAATGGCCCAACCGATTTTGATGAATTTTGGTACAGGGATACTTGGGACCCTGGATAGGGACATAGGTTATTTGTTTTACAGTGTAAAAAGGTGGAGAAAGAGGGAAGAAAAGGGGAGAGAAAGATATTGTTTTTCGATCATTACGAAGATAATGGGATATCATCAAATAACTAACTAATCCGCAAAAGAGTGCACCGTTGTTTTTTGACTGTACTAATCCTATTCTAAAAAACACAACATTGATTTGACCACAGAATAAATAGAAAAAAAAATGAAATAATCACTTTGAGAATTATCACTGTATTTGTGGTATTGTTTTTGTGTGTAAAAAATACACATGTATGTGCACACGACGGGATTTCAACCTATTCTAAACTATTACTATGGATTTGTGTAGGTTGATATGCCGTCGCATGTACCTAATGAGGTCAGTATTTTGGTTGGTTGTCGTTTAAATATTCATGTGTGTGACGTTTCCTGTTATTTTGTTAGTCCATATAATATTTTTAATCTATGTTTCGTATTCAGATATTAATCCACGTTACTAAGATAAGAGCCTGGGCGATATGGGCGTTTCCGCAAGTTGAGGACAAAGAGAACAATCAGCCTTGCAAAAACATCTCCAATAGACAGCTTACACTTCGTTAAGGCGCGGTAACAAGCTAATCTTTAGGTACTCGCGGAAGTGAGGCTAGCTGCATACTGGGCATGGTCTGACACAAGTACACGACAGTATTGCATCGAAAGAATAGAAATAAGGTAGAAAATATTTCAGTGTCTGATTTTATTTGAATATCATGTCCGCCAAAATGTATGTCATTTTGCAGTTTTAATCGAATATTAAAAAAAAAATACAGTTCCGTGTTTGAAAAATTTTAACAATAACATTTCCTTTGTATAGATAGATATAAAAAATATGATGGTTGTCGTGTATTTTTTTTTCCTAGTACTAGACCACTTTTACAAACTGATTTTGTTTAAGTGTTTACTTTATGTATTGAACTATACACTGTATTTTTTTTTTGGCTAGTGGCATGTACAGATACGGCTAACTTTGCGACGAAAATCTAGACGTTTTACGAAGTGTTTGCTTTGTAATAATAATCACGAAGCAACCTTTGGCTTTTTCTTTGTCTTTTTTTCCGATTGACATCCATCAAATTATTCTACTGCCACCCTCATTAGTCAACAGTATAAAATGTGTCAAATTATTAAAACATCGCGAGGAAACCTGGACTGGGGGGAATCAATGCTCGTGCCTTCTCTATATGAAAAGACGCCTTTCCCCAGCTGTGGGCCGTTTGAGGGAGAAAACCTCAAACCAACCCAGCCGTCCCGGGAGACTCTACAGGCGTAGGGGGCCTTGTCACGGGTCTGTGGACGGTGAACAATGGGTAACTCACCGTCACGTTCGTGTTCCAGAAGCATTCTAGATCAAGTGAAATCTAACGATATTTAAGCATTAATGTAGTATTTCTTTCTTTTTCATGATATTTTTTTTTTGTTTTGCGATGGGAAATCATCGAAGAGGATTATCAGATTTGTACTGATTAAAAACCACCAATGTTCTTTCTATTGACTTTTACGCCGCCGCGCCGCTCTGCTTTGCTGACATCTCTCTGAGGCGTGCGTGGAACACTAACGCGCCGTCAACACGGCTTGTCGTCAATAGACGGACGGACGGTGAGCTATTCATTGCTCAACGTCCACAGGCCCGCATCTACGGTGGCCGGGAGTTGTCTCGCGGTACTCGACGCCTGAGGTATTTCCCGCGGCGGCTGGGTTGGTTTAAGGTTCTCTCCCTCAAACGCCCAGCCACCTCCTTCGCTAGCATAACTGTTTCGTAGAAGGAGCTGACCGCTTCCCATTCCCTCCCGCTCCGGACCATGGACAAAATTTCCTTTACCAATAATAACACAACAATCAAAGGTAATCTTGAGACCGAACTCGATATATTTCCTGTTATCTCATTCTTCTACGTATTTTTTAGGGTTCCGTGCCTCAAAAGGAAAAAATGGAACCGTTATAGGATCACTTTGTTTTCCGTCTGTCTTTCTGTCAGGATCATTTTTCTCATTAACATGCGGAGGTATCGAATATAATATTAAAATTATATAAGTACAAGGTCCCTTGAAACTGTGAAAAAAATCATCCTTCTAAGTCTATGCTGTTAAAAGATATAGCCGTTTATGTCACAACAAACCCTCGGTTCGTGAGTCCGCCTGGCACTTGGCCGGTTTTTCATAAGTTCTCAGACATTTAAAAAAAAACCTGTCATCTTTCAAAATAACAAAGTCCTTATTCATTCTTTTAAAACAAAAACCATTATTCATACCATTTGAGCGCTCTAAATTACAAAGTTATAATTATGAGTAATTTTATTAACTGTAGCTCAGGACAATTATCATCTTATTAAAACTCCGAGTACAAAGATTAATGTACTTTACTCAAAGTTGAAGAAGCACCTGGTTACGTTAAATAATAAATTTGAACATTGAATTAGAGGTCTTAAGTACGTAAGCTTAAAGATTTTGATGGGTGGGATGACTTAAATAATATATTAGATTAAAAGATAATTTAGACTCTATTACCTGCATTATAAAACTGAGTAGGTAATTACGTCTTTAATTTGAAGATGAAGCTATGAAAGCAGTAAAAACGTGGTCCAGAGTACTGCCACATGAACTCGCACAAAACCAATTTGAGTTAGAGTTTGTCGTATTTTTTGGTTGTTTCTTTTTATTCGTTTTTTTTTTGTCTTATGCGAGTCAAATAATTTATTTTTGCTATCTTTTTCTTGCATTTTTCTTTCTTTATATATACATAACTAGCTTTTACCCACGGCTTCGCTCGCGTTAAATTCGGGGTAACACAATTCCCCTTGCGCCTTATTGATTTGTAATAGCAACGCTAAGTTTTCCCTTTTCTTCCCTCTTTTTTTTAAATTGCCTATGTCTGTCTCCTGGTTCCCAACTATCTCTGTACTAAAATTCATCAAAATCGGTGTAGCCATTAAAGCGTGAAGAGGTAAGAAACAAACTCACTTTCGCTTTTATAATATTAGTAAGGATAAGGATTATAAAGAGAAGAGATGTTACCTTAATTTTTGTGACATATTTGTGTCGTAAAAACAATGTTCAATGTATACAAGGCACTATATAACCGTGAGCAAGAAGTAACCAAATAAATACTAACAAACACAATGACACAACATGAAACAGACAAGGACTAGTAGAGAAAAGAAGAGAATAGCTATTCGGTTTCTTGATCCGACGCCATCAGACTTTCAAGGAAAAGTATTTTAGACGGAAAATACTAAGAAACCTGAATATCAAAGAAAAGTTCAAGGAAAGAGTTTGACTAAAGAAAGATGGAAATGGCAAGTATCAAGTCAAAAGGCACCGTTTGACTGTGCAGCGAATGAAATCAGTGAAATAACAATTAATTATAGAGAGATTCCTGAGACTCTTCTTTTAACATTAAAATTGTGTTTACTTTTCCCACATTTTCAACCTGAGTTTGTATTTTTCAACCTTATGCTCACAGTATTGTACACACAGTATTGTACTTTATGGTCATTGATTGTCAGTTTTTGAAACAAAAACTTAAGTTAACCCGTAGGAACTTAAGACATTCAAAGGTTTAAATGACCACCAGTAAACGCGATAGTACTTGCATACACGCGTACAAGTTTTAATTCTTATTATTACTTACTTATTTTAGTATCCTCTTCCGTCCCAGTCATGCCAATCAAATCATTTTAATAATAACGATTATTGTAGGTCATAAATTATCCTTTCAAAACTTAACTATAATACTCCATGATAATCAATAAAACCTTTTTATTTACTGTCACAAAACCGTATGCCCATGGAACTTTAAGTTTTAAAGTTAATTTACGTGTCACGCGAACTTGTCAGACTATACCCGAAGGACAGGGGGACTAACATCACCTTTTATACTAGTAGCAGTATTATTTTACTTCGGTTGGGGTAAGAAACAGAACTACTCGCCCTGTATAGGTCTATCCCTTTTCCACAACTCAGCATCATCATTTCAGCTGGAATCACCCATTGTTACTGGGTATAAACCTCCGTTTCTTCTGTCACTCTTCTCTGTTTTGTGCGTCTTTCATCCTTCTGTTTCCTGCAACTTAAACGCTATCGTCAACCCCAAGCGCTTTTCGATGGCCCTGGCTTCATAGGCCATTTCTGCGTTTAGCCAGATTCCCAGCCTAACTCTACTTTAGGCGCATCACCCGACGATTTTCAGTGTTACAAGCTAATAATATTAAAGTAATATACAGTGTGAAAAAAAATGTGACCGTATTTTAGGTTGTGATTCCGACTATAAAACTAAACTACTATATCAAAGAGGCGAACATCAAAATCACGAAAAAAGCAGCTGTTGGTGGTGGTCCCGTTGAATAACTTGTGCATATTTTGGTATTCGCTGTAAACTCATAAAATAGTTTATCCTGGCCAACAACAAACTGAACGGATTGGGCTCGTAGGTAGCAACTAAGAAAAAAATTGGAAAATTCAATCCCGAAAACGGGATTGAAAATTATGAATATCATCAGTTGAAGTTGATGCAAATCAGTAAATACTGGTATAGGTAAGTGATGGCGGGATAGGCCCCGAGCTTAAACAATACAATATAGAACGACGGAGTGATAATGACTTGTTTGCACAAATACTTCGGCTACCTACTCGTTATATTGTTTATTGTATCTGACCGCAATATTAATTAGGTACTCAATAGCTTTGTCGCAGGAAATAGGGAAGAATTTGTATTGATATAGTCCCAGATGGTGCGCAATAAGTATGTAGGTACTGTTTTTGTAATTTAGAACAACAACATTTATTTTGAGTTGTCTGACAAATATAATTTTGGATTTAATGGCTTCAGAAGAGTTGTGATTAAAAACAAGAAGAACAGATCTGGATACGTGTGTCAAGGGTTGGCTCTCTATTTGCCTAAGACTGGAGCAATCCAAATATATAGAACAGAGGATTTTGTCTTCTGTGTGTGATCACAGGCCCGTCGTTTAATTACTTACGTGTCTACAGTATACTACCTAGTATTTTCGCGGTCATCAATATTGATTCTGGCATCAGTAGTCGGAGAATAGAGTAGCGACTTGTCCTATGAAATTATATATAACCTAGTATTTCCTTTTAATCCTTCCAAGTTCCTACAAAGCTAACTTTAAGAGTACTACCTATCTCTCTATCCTTTACGGATTTGCGAGGCGGTGATGCATGTATCAACATCACTACGTGTGAGCTAGTCTCACGTCAAAGCCACATGTAGCCTTAGTGTTGGGACTCTGTCGACAATTTATTTATCCACCAAAATATTTACTTTTTATCTTTTCCATTATTTTGTACCCATATCTGTTACACCAACGACTATTTGAAGTGCTTCTCATATTTGGAAAAACAACGATGTTTTTAAACTTATTAAATTTCATTTTATAAAGATACGTAAAGAAAACATACAATTTCCTTTTCAAGGATTCAATAAACATCATCAAAGATTTTCAAAGATTTTTTCTCTTAGAAAACCTTATTTTCAATAGCGGCGAACCAAACACGGAATTTATTGAAGTTGGCTTTCATTAATGGAATCAATTTATCAGTGGCTAAGAAAACATTTTCGGGAACCTGTAAATCCGCGAAGAAAATCTTAACGGGGATAGAGTAGCTAAGTACTCCATTAGTAAATTGCCTTGTAAATTAACTTGTGCCTTGTTTATTGTACTATTACGATCGGTTCCCCGAATTTGCTGAGGATAGTTCCTAAATTAACAAAGAGAACGATAAGTATGGAATCACATTATCGCACCCTACATCCGGAGTCATGAGAGCTGTTGGATAGATCCAACTCACTAAAGACAAGGAGAAAACCTCGTCTTCAATAATTGACGTCGACGCATCAAAAGAATAAGTTTGGCCTTCAAAGGAAGTCAATGTGTTAGCAGTTAAAACGTTGTAGCTAAGCATATGCAAAAGGATTATTCATCAAGAACAAATTTCAACGTCTGCACTTTATGAGTATATAGACTTAGGACTGATGTTAATTTGTAGGCAAACGTACATATGTACGCGTCTAATTATTTTCGAGAACACTCGCTGAAACTTAAATGTCAGAGGAGAGACAAGTCAAAGAGAACGTGGATAGGATATGTACATGTTGACAAAACTATAGACAATGCGACAAAGAGATGGAGACAAAGAAAATACTTAAAATTACATAAAATGATCATGGTTAAGTTTGATGATGACAATGAGATCAGGCGAATTCAAGTACTGGAGATAGAACAATTTGATAAAACCACAAAATAATAAGACTGCGAAAACGTTATCTAACAAAATAAATGCAAATATCGAAAAAAAAACATCAAATGAGGTTTCCTCATAATAAAATTCATTATACCATCTATGAATCCGATTGTCACGAAAATTTTGTTTCGGTTTTTGGGAAGTAAAAAGTAAAATGGATTTCTCGTAAATGTCATAATGTGAAATAGCTTGAATGTTCGACTTTAATAAAATACTATACTTTCACATTAGAAGGAAATGAAGACCGATATTTTTCCAAGTACTTATCATATCGTATTTGAAATACTATAAGATCATACTTGAGCAAGAACTAACCAAGATACGCACAGACCAGGAAAACATGGCTCAATTGGGATAAGGTCAAAACCACATGTAATAAAAATAAGCGTTATAATAATGATCATCCTATCATCCGAACCGATATAAACCCACACAAATACAAGAGAAACTGCGGTATAACCCATTGATCAAATAATTACCTCATAGCTAGTAACGACCTAAAAGGGTAAAGGAATTATGACATTGACCCCTTATATGGTATGTTGTATTCATTAGATGACCCCCTTGCTACACTAATGAACTTACAGGCTGATGATATGGCTAGCAAAAGGGTGACTACTGAGGTCATGACTGACAGAGAAGTATCGGAGAAGAAGACATACTGCGGGGACCCAAATGAATCTATTAACACTTCAGATAGTTGCATAGATGCTTTCTGATATCTATGGACAGCAAAAATACTAGGAGGTAGTGAAGGGGGATTGCCTTCTGATTTTGAATCGGAATGAGAGCAGAAGACGGTCTTGTAGGTCAAAGTATAATATGGTTTTCAATCAGAGATTTCTTAATTACAACCGCGGAGTCTGGGACTCAAACTTGACCGCCGAAATCTGGATGTTCTTTTTAGTAAACCCTTCGATATTATAGTGCGCGTTATGTTACGTATGTAAGAGCAGAATGATGATGACATTCAGATCTAAGAAGAGATCTTGAATGAATTCAAACGTCATCAGATTATGATCTAGAGTTTTTTTATCAAGTTCTATTTTTAACCGACTTCAAAAAAGGAGGAGGTTCTCAATTCGACTGTAATTTTTTTTGTGTTTTACCTCATAACTCTGGTCTGGGTGAACCGATTTTGATGATTCTTTTTTTATTCGAATGCTGGTGGTTGTCGTTTGGTCCCATCTTTAATAAAGCGTATTAGATTGACTTAATCTACGTTGATGATATAATTTTAGAGGTTGTCGAAGACAAATGAACAAAAAACGCTATGCACTATGATTTGGAAGGTCATAGCAGTATTTTGAGGTGATTGTATTTTAATTTGGTGATAGATCTTCAGTGATATACAACGGAACTCTTCAATAAATGACAGCAAATCTGCCGTGATTGCTGCAATCACATGTATAAGTATGGGTTTCGCCAGGGTAGGCAGGCGAGTGGGAGCAGGGTGCCCGTACCCCCTCCCCTCACCTAGTCATTAAGAAACATAATCATCAGATCAAGTATTAGCTGTATCCCCTAGGCGATGATGCATATGATTTCTGAATTGGCTTTAAACTAAAGCATAATTTAGATAGTATTTAATACTATAGCGTGATGTGGAACTAAAGCTTGTATTTTTAGACGGGCCCTACGCACTAAAAAGCTAAAAATAACCGTGTTTGCGAATTATATCATAATACTATAACTAAAAATGCTGAAATAAAAAACATTTTTACAAAAAATAAAACCGACTTCCAAAAAAAAAACTAAAAAGTGGAAAATAACTTTGTTTCCGGAAGTCGGTGGCAAAAAAGTCAACGAAACCAACAAAAGCCACCGACTTTTTTTATATTTGGAAATTGCTGATGTCTTCTGTAGCAGAGGAGCCCATGGCTAAATAACAACAGCTACTCGATTCGATCTTAAGATTAAACCTAGCTTGCTTTGGTGGGTCCGTTGATGGGTGGTCACATTTTAGACACCGAGTTCCCTTTGCGCATTAGAAAACATGGTAAGCCATTGGCCCCGCTCATCCGTAGATTTTTGACAGTCGTTACGGAAGATCGTATAACCTATATCGTATACTTAGTACTAACTGGGTTGTTGCGATCAGATAGGCATTTAATAGGCATATATTATCGCTCCAAGTAAAATTGATAGTCAGCTACATCCGACACCAACATAGTTGGTAAAAGACGGGCCGGTTTTCTCTTAAGATTATGTAATGTTCCATTTCAAAAGATGTCCTTTGACTTCTTGCTGGAGGCAAATTGTGATAATATTTGGAGGCTTTCTGATATCGTCAGTATTATTCATTTACAAAACGTTTTATAACTAGTAAAAACACTATCATAATTATCAGGAATATTCGAAAGAAGCAGCAGCATTTTTCGGTCCCAAGAATCGAACGCTGACTTGAACGGTTTACCGCTATATCCCACAAAATAATTACCGTCCATTTAAAAAAAAAAAACAAAACGTTTACGCATCCCTATTTTGTAGCAACATAAAGTGAGACTGCCCTCAGCTCAACACGAGATTTAATTGAATTATTTGAATGAGCCCGACGTTTCCGCCAGGCCAGCGCTGCTCGGCCAAGTGTGCAGGATATACCAATTGCCACTTTAAAATATGTATTTCTGTTTGTTTGTTTAATGCTGTATGAGTTGTGTGGCGTATTTATTATATCAACATTTGGTTTTGAGTGGTGTTATCCAACTGTTGGGAAAAGGTGAGTATGATGTGAATTCGTGTGACCTAGAATTTTGCGGTTGGACCCATCTGTTTCATCTAAATCTTTCAAAGGAATGTACAGTTCTAAAGACATTGTATTAACCCATGGTATCGTATTGACATTCAATCAGCCCTCTTTGAAGTCCAAAAAACGAGCGGTCTCTGTTGAAAGTTTGAAATAACGGCGAGCTTCTTTTGGCTCAACACCGTTATCTTGTATAACTTACAAGATAAAAGATATTCAAACGGAAATTACAGTGCATATGCCTAAACAGTAATAGATATATGAACTGGCCCTACTTTCCTATAATGAATAGAAAATCAATATAACTATTTAATCCGTAACAATAGGACTTACGATGGTATCAATAGCAAACACAAGGTCATTTAATTAACGTGTTAGAAAAGTCTGAAAGAAAACAAAACATCGATACACAGAAAATATTTATAACGGTGTCATATCTACGTTAACTATTCATAAATTCAAAGCTTCAATCATACTAACTACAAGACAGTTTAAGCACCAATCAGCTAATTGTCACCGCGACATAACGTAATTAATTAGTCAATTAACGTCTACAAATCAAGTCTACATCAACATAAGCCAATACTTACAATGTTACACAATACTACTGTTTATTTTATTACATATGAAATTACATACATATAGTATATCAACACAACAGGTGTCAAATTGCTGATGGATGACCTTGACAGAATTGTTCGAAGGATGGTCTCGTGGAACCGGCACTTAAAGTTGGTATAAGTTCACAAGCACTCACTCGCGTTTTGTGTATATAATAAAGTATTATTTTCGGGAGAGCTCGACAGCGATGCGTCCCCACCGACGTGTCAGCGTAGACTAAGCGCCGAAGTGAAATTGGCCCGGTGCCTCTGAGGGTTGCAAGCTCTCAGATACGTTTTCCACTTTTTCAATAAATCTGAAGTCGAGCTTTTCGCTTTTATTGATATCTGATGCGCGGTATTTACTATTATTGTTTTTTGGGTTTTAAGGTGTGGGATTATTGTTTTGTTTTTGTGGTGATAGCAAGTTTACCCTTTATAACTCAAAGTAGTAAAGAAAATATCGTATGTAATGGTTATAAAAATGGTTCAATTTTGAGTAATTATTGGCACAACTGTTCAGTTAACTACGTATTCATCGGTATGTACCTTTATAAGATTTCGAACCTAGAAAACTAAATGGTGACAACAACAAAATATCGCTTAATTCATTTAATAAAGGCTTCATAAGCCCTTAAATGATTCAGTTCGTGGAAGGCTCTAAGCCGCTAAATGTTTTTTGAACATTTCGGGGAAATTCTCCCAGTTTCCCCTCACTCGGCGCGGATGATCACTCTTCCCCGAACGGTATCGTGCCCGGGGCACCCCATACGATGACCTCCCACTACGTCCTCGATACAGAACGCCGCACCTAACTCGCGCCACGTCCATTACTCGTTTCATGAGCTAACACCGTTAACAATTCCATTACCAAACTCCGATGTATAACGGACTAGTTAGATTACACGAGGGATCGCCGATATTGTTATAAATCCACAGTTTCCGTGGAGCAACACCTCGAAAACGATTAAATAATTGCAGATTCGCGGTTGTGGTTCGGCTCTTTCGTGAAATTTCGACGAAATTGGGGCATTCGGTGGGAAGTTTCTTGATTACATTGAACCTAATGAATAAATAATGGAGTGGTTTTGAAGGGTTTTGTTTTCAGTTCTTATTTGTGGCGTTTATAAAGATTTTGGAAACCAACGCTGGAATTGTTTTATTGGCTTATTTTAATCAAAAAGTTAGGTAGCTAGTTCTACTGCCACTATTATTTTGATTAAACTAGTAGTTCAACGAAAACGGATCAAAACGGTTGTGTTTTCTGCTCTTCCGTATTTTTCTCACGTTCTGTAGAAAATGTGTATAGTACGTTAGATTTAAATTTGCTAGTTGCAAGCCACGCTCCGAGTATCATTGTAGGGCAGCGTACGTGCGCAACGAGCCGCCATGTCGCCCCTCCTCGTTGCATCTACGTCGAGCGTATGCTTACGTTCTTATTCATGTATATTTTGTATTCATGGACAGTTTCATAGGGACGAAAATTTACTGAGAATCACAAGTTCTAAGAGAATAAGCAGGTTCTAAGTACGCTTTAGAGAATTGTCAAGTTTAAATTGAAGATTAAGAAAGTGAGAGAGTACCTATATTATAGTATCTAGGTTAGTATAAAGAATTTGTGAACAGAAGGAAAATGACTTGGAAAACTTCTGGTTATTTTAAGACAGAAAATAAATATGCTGGTGTGTCACTACCGGGATTCAGCTGAATACCAGCGTCAGGTATTCTACCTGGCATTATGCTGAGCTGGACACCTATTTGGTGCAACCTTGATACACACACAACACAGTAGTGGGTGACCGTTGAATATAATATACACACATCAAAAGTGTCTAGGGATCAAGCATTTTTATGCGGATTTCTTGAGATTGAGATGTGGCTTTGTAATAAATTTATGATTTTATAAATTTATATGGATCCTTTTTGGTGCATTTCATAATTTGAATCAGGAACTCTCAATCAAATTCGAGTAAAAGATGAAAATAAGCTGTCAATATTTTCCCTATAAAAACATACAACGCATTGAAGACATTATTAGTGCTACTGTTTCCCTACTACTGATTAAAACCAACGTTATTATGGAGCGGCGACGTCATTTAAGCAGGGAAGAAATGCTCAGAGCCGTGGGAATGATAGAAGCTGGTTCCCGGCAACGTACTGTAGCTTTAGCTCTGAATACAAGTCAGAGTGTTATCAGTCGACTTTGGACACGTTACCGAAGCACTGGTACCGTGGCTGAGCGCCATGGAGGACGGTATCGCTGCACCACACGGAGACAAGACCGATACATTCAAATCTTAACTCGAAGAGCTCCAACAATAACCGCCATGATGTTAGCCGTGAGGCTTCATCACTCTTCAGGGAACTTAATTAGCGACCAAACAGTCAGAAACCGCTTGCATGAAGTGAACCTTCATTCCCGAAGACCGCTACGGGTACCACCTATAGCAATGCACAATCGTAGGATTCGATATCAATGGGCTCTTGAACACAGAAATTGGGCAGAAGAACAATGGCGTTTCGTGTGCTTTTCTGATGAGTCTCGTTTTGGTATGAGACCGGATACAAGACGTATACGACACTGGAGAACCCCTGGACGCCAACAGCGATTAAAATCCTGCCAGGAAGTCCATCCTTATAGTGGTGGAACCATCATGGTATGGGCGGGTATTTGGATCGGCGGAAGAACTGAGTTGATTTGGATCAGAGGCAACCTCAACGCTCAAATTTATGCTGAGACGATTGTATCAGACGTCATCGTTCCTCTACAAGTGCAAATCGGTCCCTTATTTCAGTTAATGCATGATAATGCACGACCGCACACCGCAAGAGTTGTAAGACAGACTCTCGCCGCAGCTAACATCAATGTCCTGCCCTGGCCTGCTCAGTCGCCAGACTTGAACCCGATTGAGCATGCATGGGATATGCTACAGAGAAGAGCTCTGCCGAATATGGAGGGTATCCAGTCGCAAGAAGACCTTTTTTTGTTGTTGCAACGAACATGGGCGGCCATTCCACAGCGTGATTTGGATGAACTCATTTTGAGTATGCCAAACCGATGTTCTTGTGTTGTTAGTGTTCGCGGTAGAAACACGGATTATTAATTGTTTAAGTTACCCAATAAAATTTTAAAGAAAACTGTTATTTCAGTCTTTTTTTCGAACTTTAATGTTAGTGGTTCAAATGTCAAAAATCCCTTTATTAGGAAAATGGCAAATTTCTTTATTAATGCAAAGGTGACTTGGTTTATTGTTACTGTGACAAACGAAAACACTTTATTTGATGAATCCTTAAAGAAAATTTTAATTAATATCAATCAGGAGAAAAGTTATTGCAAAAATATATGTTGATCCCTAGATACTTTTGATGTGTGTATGTGATGTGTCTTATTCTCTATGGTTGAATCCAACTTCTACCTTATTTTTTTTTGTCTTTTTTTTCTCAGTTTGTTTTTTTTTGTGTTAATTCCTGCTTTGTGTCTTTTGTTGCATCAAATAAATGATTTATCTAACTACCTATCTAAAATACTTGTTTTGACGGTAGAAGTGCGCAATTGTTAGGTACCAGTAGTTACTATATAATGTGACAGGAATTAAAGTACCTATAAACACGAACAAAGCAAAGACAGTAGGTAGTATAAATAATACCGATGAGTTTACCTTAGTTTGCTTTAAAAATAACAATCTTCTATAAAAATCAACTGTATTTTTTTCAAGATTATCTATAGATAGTACCTAGCGTACCTAACAAGCAATACTAAAAGCTGTCTAGGAAATACTTTACACCATACAGCTGTCAAAGAGACAAGTTAACGTTCGTATCGATTGATATAAGTACATAGTACCTACAATACAACTGTTAATACCTATGTACGCCTGGTAGGTAGTTATAGCTTACCGATATCATTATTAGTTCCCAATACGATAGGGGCGAGTCTATTATCCTTTTTCTGGCACAGTTTAACCCTTAGAGGTTGATCATGGTTTCTGTTCGTGGTAACCTGATTTCTTTTAGCTTTATCCAGAACTATGGATGAGTTATTGTCAGTTTTAGGGTATACTAGGTGTAAACAAAGCCAACTACTAAGCATTCTATACACTATACGAAGAACCAAGTAACACTAGGTAAAATTTAAATGTGCGTGTCAACTGAGAAACCATACTGGTACATATTTTTTGCAAAATTTGAAATCGTAGGATTAAGTAGTAGACCGAAAACAATTGTATAATAAGATAAGACATTCAGCTAGATCTCGGAGAGTATCTGAAAAAGCTTGTAGCTACAATCATTTAGCTAAGAATTCGTAAAGATATTTACTGAATAATGGGCTAGAAATAATCAAAGATAAAAAATATGACGGGCCTGTTGGTCTAGTGGTTAGTGGCCAAGACTGCTGAGCCGGAGGTCGTGGGTTCGATTCCCACCCAGGACAAACTTTGTGTGATGAGCATGATTGTTTGTTCTGTGTCTGGGTGTGATTTATCTATAATATGTATGTATTTATAAATTATATAAGTATGTATATCAGTTGTCTGGTTACCATAACACAAGCTCTGCTTAGCTTGGGATCAGATAGCCGTGTGTGAGTTGTCCCAAGATATTTATTATTATTTATTATTTATGTAACAACTTAACGGTGCGGACCACCGCACCACCCAGGGACCACCCTCATCCCACACAAGAAATATAAACCACATAATCAGTGAAAAATCTTAATACATTCTGTGAAATAAAGGAAAAAAATATAAACATATTTTGAAGATAGCGATTATTAAAACTGGTAAAAAAAAGCTACAGTAGTGAGACCACACAGTGGTTTCGATTCCTCAAAGTATGACATACAGACTTTTGCTCCATGTAAAGTTCTAGTATTTAACTGTATCAGAGTTTGACAAAAAAAATAGACCGACGAAGGTAGCACATATAGGTACCAAGGCAATATAATCGTCCTCCTTAGGTATCCCATTTTTCCTCGTCCTTTATACTACTGTCACCTCAGTAGTTAGCTCCTTGTTAACCTTACTATTCGCACAGTACATCCATCGTTTCTTTAGTAATAAAGGAGATTAGTTTTCTTTCATAAAAAAATATTTTTAATTCT
Source organism: Ochropleura plecta (assembly GCA_905475445.1). Classification (NCBI taxonomy): domain Eukaryota; kingdom Metazoa; phylum Arthropoda; class Insecta; order Lepidoptera; family Noctuidae; genus Ochropleura; species Ochropleura plecta. The sequence continues at coordinate 7,890,590 of FR997731.1, read as the reverse complement.
CAACTTGTTTCAAAAGCATTTTACGCATGTAAATAAAATCCGTGGAGAGATGAAAATCCTGGAAGCGATGAAAATCCAGGGAAATGCGCTCATAGCCTCAGCCTTTAGGTACAGAATATCCATAACTCAGTTACTAGGAACGTCTGGCCCTCTGCGTCGCTTTCCTAACTAAAAAGCGCTTCAACTTTGCGCTTTAGGCGACAGAGGTGTGTCTGTACATTTTTAATCAAGTTTACCCATTCAGCTGTAGAGATATGGGCAGGAGTGCGCTGGAAACGCTTTTATCTACACTGGTATAACTATGTCAATGGTTTTGTACTAGTTACGGTAGTTAGCGGTTTGTGTTGGTTTTGAGAATTTTCTAAACTTTATGATTAATTATGATAAACAGGAAATACTAAAGTATCAAATTCGATATTTCTTGACGGCATGTTAAGCCAATTCGGCATACAAAGTGACGACACGCCGCCGGCGCCGTGTTGACGGCGCGTTCGTGTTCCACGTGCACTTCAAAGAGATGTCAGCGAAGCCAGGGCGTCCGCCTGCCAGGGTTGCGGGTTGTGAAAGAGATACCGCGGTCCCGGAATATAAAGGGTAAAAGAAGGAACATGGGTAGGTTTTAGTTTGTAAAAGTCTGACACTTCCCCCCACTCCGCAAAAACGCGGTATACAAACTCTGGCATCAAGTTGGCACTAACCACAAGATAAAAAACTGTGCAAAAGATGTAAGTAGAAACTCAAACCAAGCTTTAATGTATAACTTCAGCCAATATTACAAGGTAAACCGTAGCTAAAAGCTGAAGTATGCGAATAAAAAGATGCTCTTAAAATAGAAAGGGTTGGGATGCAGAAAAACCCTTGCATTGACCTAAAAAGCTTTAGAATAGTAGGTTAATGAGGCGGGAAACGTTGTCCATAACTAGAGCATGAACATAAAAAAATCTCCAAATACTTTCACAAATGACAGCTTTGATCCCGGCTGTCATTTGTAGATCTTTAACCGTCGTCGTTACAAGTAGTCAGCATGAAATCTTTCCTCCTCATATCCCTCATCCAACTTCTGTTAAATGTCTTCTATCTTATGTGTTTTCAAACTATGTAAATTCATCGAAATTAATAAAATGAAGTTATAACCTTTTGGATCGTTTTTTTTTTAACTTGAACACTGTTCTGTTTCTGTCATTTTGTCATGAAATTGATAATCTAAATCTGCAAATAAATACTTTTATTGTTTCTATATTTTTAAATTACTGTTTTTACTTGCTAAATATTCTCCAGCGTTTGATAGTTTATTACCAGTTTACACGTGATAATGACGAAATTGTGGTATCTCTCGTCCACAAAAGCCATTAATGAAGAGTTGAAGTTGAAGTTACAGGTAGTCAGTTGCCCGAGAGTCTGACGACCAGTCTTCCCTAGTACTATCGGACATTGTGGCCAGCGCGGGAATATCCTAGACGAGGCTGGCATATGCAAAAAGAGGCCTAGTTAGTGGGTGAAGTTGTGGAGGTCAGATATGCAGTCGCTCCATATAAAATACTAGTATTCAACTGCATCCTGTTAGACTGCAAGTCCGGCCTAAAATAGTTGAGAAAAGGCTAGGCAAATGATGATGACTTAACTTAAGTAAGAAGGTAACAATAATACTAATGTATAAATAATAATGTATAATGTAAAATATCTCGACTTGGCACACGAGTTTGTCGACATGTGGAATGTAAACTCGGCTATCATTGTGCCGATTGTCGTATCGGCCAATGGCTTGATTGCCAAGAGTCTCGACGAACATCTGTTGAAGCTCTCCTTAGGCGGTTGGATCAAGGGCCTGATTCAGAAGGCAGTTCTCCTCGATACGGCTCGTATTGTGAGGAGGTTCCTGTCTCTGGAACCCTAACTACTGTTTTTTGTATTTTTATATGTTTATTTTTTTTAATTTTCTATGTTTTTATTAAGAAACTTGCTTTTAAAAATAAAATTCGGGGTAACACGGTTCCCCTTTCCTGATTTGCAGGTACCTGCTATCTGTAGTTTTTGCCCTTGCGCCTGATTTATTGTAATAGCAAAGCGAAGTTTTCCGTTTTCTTCCCTCCTTCTCTCTCATTTCTCACTTTTATTAAAATAAACTGCCTATGTCCGTCTCCAGGGTTCCAACTATCTCTGTACCAAAATTCATCAAAATCGGTTTAGCCATTTAGGTGTGAAGAGGTAACAAACAAACTCACTTTCACTTCTATAATATCCTTACTAATATAAGGATATTAAAAAATTTAATAATATGTATTTGACTGAATAAACGATAATACTAATGTCTTTTTTAAAAGAAATATTTAAAGATGTTAAAATGAGAGGAAAAGCAAAATAAAGATACCTAATCAAAATACTTAAAATAAAAAAGTATTTTTGAAAACACCAAGCGAAGCAAGGGCGGTTAAGTAGCATATAATTATACAGACTGTCACGCTATCAGAAAACAAACTTTTCAGACGTCGTCTTCATGAGAAAAAGCAGGTGTTCGAAATTGAAACCACTTCATTTTAAGTTTCGGAATACACAAGACTTCGTGTCTATCTGTGGTTAGGTACTAAACGAAATTCAGAGTCGTTTTCGTTTCGTCTCAATCAGAGTAAGTATAGCGGTACAAGAAACGCTTGGCTCGTGTTCATAGTGGGAACTAACGCCATCATAAGTAAGTAGATGTTGTTTTCTTTTTAAAAGACTTTACTAAACAAGTGCTCGACATGTTTACCAACAGGCGTCCACTTATTGACGTTATTTGACTGCTTTGTTAGTCTTGTGGTCGCAAGCGCGACCGCCAAACTCGGAGCCCTGCGTCTGATACCGTTCGGGCAGAAAGTTTTGTCGGGATTTTGTTTTAAAAAAAACTCAGTGACAGCCCGGAGTGTACCTATGTACGGGGGTATCATACCACCAATTTCCAAGGTGGTATGATACCCCCGTACCTCGGTAAGCATGTTAAGCCGTTTGTCCTGCGCCTGATCTCTCGCCGATCGTGTCGCATTGCCGTCCTGGAATTTGAATTTGGACTATGAGAGTGAGGGAAGAGAGAGTGCACCTGTGCCTGCGCACACATTTGTGCACTATACCTAATATCTCCCGCGCCAATGGCTAATATCTGGTAAAACTGGCTGCCATGACCGGAAACGGTCAAGCCAATATTTTGACGTCATTCGAGCTAAAATAACCAAAAAAGCAAAATTGGACCTCTAAAATTACGGTGGTGTTAGCTAAAGCTATACGACTACTGAATTACTAATTTCAGTAGTGAAAAACAGGCCAAATCTCGATCGCCGGAAATTGCGAATAAACCTTTTAATACTTTTACTACGCTATTATTAAGTGCTGAAGGCCAATTTTAATTTAGTCGTTAAAATTTGGTTGAACTAGGTGTTGTTTCAAGTAGGTAAGAAATATTTCTTGGTTAGTATTTAATTCTAACTACGTACCCTGAGTAGGTTACCCGCTCTCTGGGCGGAAAGGGGTGTCAGACTTTACTGACTGAAACCCACCCATGTTACTATTGCCCTTTATGTTCCAGGGTCGCGGTATCTCTTTCGAACAACTCGCAACCGGCAGGCGGTAGCCCTGGCAGGCCTCTCTGAGGATGGGTAGATTTTGTTATAATTACCGTATAAACTCATACTATTGTATGCGTTCAGTAAAACACCAATTTTGAAATTACAAACAAAACCTTTACCTTTATTTATTTGTATTAATGGATCCTGCTCCCACCACGGCTTTCTGATCAATATTTTATACTAAATTGTGTCACAACCGGAGTTCTGTTACAGCTCGCAACCGACAACTTATCAATTCTTCCATACTTCGAAGAAAAGTTCGTTATAATGTTAGCATACTTTTACTTTTTTTCGCTGTAATTATTTCTTGCCTATAAACTACAGGCCATATTTATTAGCCACGTGCTATTCTATTGGAAGGATAGAACCTACTGTTGCTCCTCAAACGTCTTGCTTGTAAGAACGTCGACTCCAGAAGACAATCTGTACTGAAGGGGCTTCATGGCACTATTCAGATCAGATGTGTATGCGTGGTGACCAACAGACAATGGTTCACCTTCTATCTTATACTGCACGCCCGGATATCTGCGCAATTGACGATAGTTTAGCCACGTACCTATGTAATTTAACATTAAACCTTTATTTTATTTCATGAATACCATTTCATATCACGATTACGATCAGCATCTTGAACTTAGCAAATTGTACCATAGTACTTTCTTTTAAATGCCCAGTACATCGATTTTTAGGATCATATACAAACAATATTTATGAAACAATTTTATTTTAGCAATATTTTAATGTCTATCTGCTGGACTTCCGTCCTCTCTTTATGTCCCTCCAGGTAGGTAGGTAGTTAGGTGTAAAGTACCTTTAACAGTACCGGCTGGTTTGCAAAAAGAGAATTTACAAAAATAGAAGAGCATAGACTTAGAATCAGTGTGCTACATTTAATTGCTGAAATGATAAACTAAAATGTAGTCTGAGTGTTTTATGCTTCTGTTAATTACAATTAATTACCAGTTTCTTACACAACTCATCTCTAAAATTGAATTAAACTATCGATGCAATGTCAATGTCCGTGTATTTTTTTTTGTATGGCATCTCGCACTTCGACCTAGGAGGTCGTTTACTGCTTAACCGGTCAATCCCTGTGGATGCCTTGAAGTTAAGGCCTCCAGCCAGGGGCAATCAATGTCCGTGTACTGTGTACTCTTTGTTAAATACTTTTATTGCTCCTCTCTTTTTGTGTACTCTGTATGTCTATGTCGGAAATTAAGCTTTCAAATAAGGTAAACTTTATGACCCTTACCTTAAAATCTGTCTTCCCCAAGATGTGAGTGAAATCGTCTTGAACATCGCACCGTCACTTTGTACCCAAGTTTCGTCACTATTTGTATTCATGACACTGAATTACACAGAATCACGTCCGTGCTGCGAAATTATAACGTTCTCATCAATTTGGAATAGACTCGTTGTCGTGTAGGAAGGGAGAAGTACGGGGACTTGGGAATTGTTAATAAATGACTGGTATACAGAATTTTTGATTCGGTTGGTGCGGTTTTTATCAGGATATTGTCGTCGGTTTAAAAAGAAAATGCATAATTTAGGACAACTAATTAGCGATGTAGTATCAGTCTTTAAACTGACATGGTTACTAAAGTAGGAGGAAAGGATTAAAAGATGGACGACTTCAAATTCTTCATTTAAATTCTACTTATTCTATCAAATAAATGTAACTTTATTGGAAAACATTCAAGAATAAAAAAAACTGTATCTGATGACTCTGGTTAATTATCTGTTTTGCTGGCTGTACATTGCGTTGTAAATCAATTCATTGAAATAGTTCAGGGCTGGGTTAACCTACTACCTATATATTTACTAGGAACGCAATAACACATACTAGATACCAGCCCCAGTATATAAGTCCAATCACAGATTTGCAAACCCTACGGATCTCCTAAAGATACAGTCTAAAGATCTTTAGGAGACTCGTTAGGTCTCAAACGCATTAAAGAGTAGGTTAGTTTCGAGATCTTTTAGGCCTCCAAAACACCAGCTGAAAGTTCTATAAAAATGATGGCGCAGCGGCAGGACACGTGTAAAAACTTGAATGTGGGCAACAGCGGTATCGACTTAAGGGCCTGCAAATCCATGCTTGGACCTATATACTGGGGCTGGTATCTCGTATTTTGTGTCATAGCATTCCTGGTAAATAATATTTAGGTAGAAGGTTACCCCAGCCCTGAACTATTTTACATTATCTTACAATATACAGCTAGCAAAACATATATAAGGCCAGACCAGAGACGTCAGATACAGTTGTTTTTTTTAATTCATGAATGATTTTAAATAAAGTAACATTTATTTGATAGATTTGAATTTATATGATTAATTTAATGTCGTCCATCTCCTACTATACACATCTAAGAAAAAAACTATCTGACGAGTCTGGTTACTTTTCTCTTTTGCTGATTGTACCTAGGTGCACTTAACTTCTATTATTGATCAGGCTTGCGATCATAGACCTGAAATAACACTAAATTCGTTTCTTTTAAAGTAGGTCAAAACTAAAATAAACATCGGCCAGACTAGTTATGTAGTTTGGAAGACGAGTTGCCTTTAGTGTGTCTTACTCACTGCGCAGCTGGTACAAAAATCTCACCAAATGCGAGTCAGACTCCCGCATCGAGGGTTCCGTACAAACTTATGACATTAACGGCTATATCTTTTGATTGATTTGATTCTCATAGACTTAGAGTTGATTTTTTCATAGCTCCAAGGGACCACAGATTTCAGTATAATATGGTTTTGAACTTCCCGAGATAATGGGTCTTGACAGACAGACAGACAACAAACTGATCCTATAAGGGTTCCGTTTTTTCCTTTTGAGTTACGGAAGCCTTAAAAAAATAAACATTTGTTCTGTACATTTTGATCATGTAGGTACCTTCCACCCTGTAATGTGGATTGGAATGAATAGAATATGAATCACGGCGTATTTACTGAAACCCTTCTTATCAGTATTGCCAGATGAACAAAAAAGACTAAGTACAAACGTGCCTACAAATTAGTATCCTTTGAGGTATTATGAGCCTTTTCGATTGCAACAATAAGCGCCATCTAGGTGTTGTTCGCGGCAATATGAAACTCCTTATAGTCCCGCGCGACTCTCAATTTGTAATGGCGCTGCGAGAAGTCTATTCGACTATTGCGACTAGTCTATTTGTGTAAAACAGTAGACTTCTATGACCAAAAAATTGTAACCTCGATCTAAAATAAGATTTATTCTAAGCTTAGGCAGCCTTTGTTCTAGGTAGCCAATTGCAATGACTGTTGTACTAGATGTTATCGTAATCTTTGGGATCTTGGAAGATCTTGAACACGTGATATAAACAAATATGGCACCATCTTCCTACGGCGGTGGTATTTTTTTTTAGAGGTGAAATCTTCAAATAAATTGCCCCGCTCTGGGCAGAGCGGGAGTGTCAGACTTTTACTGACCGAAACCTATCCATGTTTCTTCTTTTACCCTTTGTGTTCCGGGGCCGCGGTATCTCTTTCGAACAACCTACAACCTTGGCACCTTCTTTTTCTAACTGTGATCCCAAATCTAAAGCTTTGAGGTTTGAGCTTTTCTTGTGAACGTCATCTATCAACAGGGTGCAGTGCACCAACTATTATAATATAGGAGCAACTTTCAGGTAGTCAACATTTTCAGGAAGTGACCAAGGTCACTGAAGGAACTTCAGGTGCGGCATGCAATAATGTGACTTTAGCTTATAAATTAAGCTTGAAACTAAACAATGCCCGTGCTTTTTCGGGATGAAAAGAGGTCTTGGCCCAGCAATGGCAGTTATAGGCTAGCATTCAACTTTGAGGGTAGTAAAACAATTTAAAAGTAAAAATAAAAGAACAACTATTAATGAAACAAATATATTTCATTATGAAATTAATTACCAACAAATCCATTTTCAACACGTTTTCAAACCATTTTCAATATGATAGGGAAATGTGCCTTTTTTATAAGTGCCAAATATTCATTTAATATGCTTTACAAATGCGGCTGCGGATAATATTTTGAGATCATTGTAATATTAAACAACATAAAGTGGCCGATACGACAGCATCGTCCAATATTACAGGTAGCCACACTTGCAGAGCTAAAAATTTTACGCCTAATGGTAACACTACAACACACATATTTATTGCACATTTAGAAATTTCGTAAAGTGTTTTTGTCTTTTTTTTTCTTATTTTTAGAGATCCAAGACATTTACTATAATTTTGCACATCGATATTAAAATGAAATAATATACACAATAGCATTTAAATTTAGACTGGTATAATACACATCCAAAATATGGAACTATGCCTAAGTTAGTTTGGACAATGGACAAGATATTATAAATTAAATGGACTATTTTTTAGACGAATAGTCATATTGCAAAATAAAAATCTTGAAAACAAGTAATAGTTAATCACGATAAAAATATAAAACGATCTGTATAACAATAATAATTATCTGAAATATACAAGTAAAAAAAATATATTATGTAACAGTATGTATGTACTATCAACTAGGTTTCGGATAAACTGACCCAAGACATAAATTAAGTTTGTCAACAAAAACCGTTCGTCGTAGATATACATAGATATATACAATATATTCATCGCTGGTGCCCGCCATTGACACAATAATACACAATCCGAATATCTGGAAATACGAATAATATATGATTAAAAAAAAAGAAAAACTGAATCAATTAAATACTTTTTTGTCCGATTTTCATTAATTTACCTACAACCAGGTAAGAAAGTTTTATGTTATTACTATACATACAATTTATTCCAAGATAAATTTATTTTAATAAGGCCATAAAATAATTTACACATAACATTCCAGTATTATTTGAGAGCCAATACTTCTGACCAACCAAAACCTAATGAAAATTTACTAACTAGCATTTTCTGCATTACGTTTAAATACATTAACGATCTCGCCTTATTATGAATGGTAATAAGACTTGGACGTATTTATAAGAAATAATTAATTAAAAACCTACAATTTTAAAACTCGCACCGCCACGTCGATGGCATTTGGTCGACTTAAATCTCATAGAAATAAATTACAAGTGAAAGATACAATATTAAAATTGTGGAATGGTTACACCATCAAGTCTTACAAACACAATTCCTTACATTACTGGATACTTTGGTTTCTAAGAGACACATTCGACCAACCACATGACACCTTTAAAATACTGGACAAAAATAAATCCTTATGTAATTACTTAAACCAAATTATTGCTGATGTGGGGTATATCATAGTGTAATGTGACTATGTTATTACCTATGGAAGCTTCAATAAATAAAATGTCTCTGAAGAACAGTTTCTATCACATATCATTACACATTGTAGCACCACGCGGTTAATAGACCCATCTACTTCTACACTTACCTCTATTCATTGTTGTATATGGAGATGTATAAAAATCAATACATCTGAAAAATAATTTAAGATTGGTATATAAAAGATTCTGTATAATTATGTTTAAAAATTAAATAAACTCTCTTATTGTTTTATGTCGTAGACTATTGAGACTGTGTTTTGGCTTGTAAAACATTTTTAAATCAACACCTATTTATAAATATTACTTATTGACTGCGAAACTTCTGGCCTACTTTACTTCTACCCGAAAATCAGTCTATCTACGTTCGATCGTCGTTGGCTGTTCTGTGAGAGGCGTGTGCCTCGTTCCTTCATCGCCTTCTCATAAAATAATATCACATTCGTTGCCTTCTCCGCACAAAATTATTCCTACATTCAATATCCTACAGTAAAGTTGTCATTAGTTGCGTGTGCTGGCAGCCTCCCCATCGGCTCGTATCGACGCTTCCTTGTAACACTTCCACAAATAAAGCTCGGTACTGACTGAGACGTGACCGTTTGCCTCACATCATATAATTAACTAAACCCACCAGATAACATCAGCTACACAAGATTGTCAGTATATTATACTCCTATTGCAGTACATAAACATGTAAAAACTTGTAATAAATAGTCGTTGTAATCGTATTTTATAACCATGAACCCTATGTGTCTATTGCATTAAGATGTTGAAACAATAAATATTAAATGGAACAATCAGTAATCAGAATTTGACACTACAATGCCATCAGTCGGTGAAAAGAATGAAATAAAGACACGCAATACTTAGTGGACGGAGATAATATATAAAACGCTTTAAAAAGTGTCAAAATTGTGCGTCACTGTAACACTGTAACACTTCACGTTCGTACATTATTCCAGACTGGCGCAATCTTACTTGTCTACCTACCCTCCCTTCATGGAAGTTCTCTTAAGATGAAGACTATAAAAAAGTAGTACAATAAATAATGCCCGTTAACCTCACAGTCGACGTTTAAAATAGGTTATAATGATTTTTTTTTAATATTACATGCCCACTTGTTTTTAAATAAACTGAAGATATGGTACAGCTTCAACTCATAATGGTAAAATGTTTTCATTTGAAAATCTTTACACTTCTCAACGAAATGAAAGATCACTTAAATCCTAATTTATCACATTTGACCTGGTTAGCACATGCATATTTACATAACGTTTGCTGTGCTCTCTATATTTTAGAAATCTGATTTAAAATTAAATTATTTAATATATATTAGAGTTAAAATGTATGTTACAAGAACAGATATAAAGAATACCACACCAATTTTAACACTACGAGAATTCAAAATGATGAACCACTCAAAGTATGGGCAACATTTTTGGAATACCGAAACGACATTTATATTAAAACTGGCCACTAACACATATCGGACATAGACAAACATTAATACTTTGAGTGGTTTATGACGTTAAATCTATAAGACACTAAATTACACCACAACATCAAGTAACTACCGCTGATATACTTATAAAAACAGTCAACATCAATTTTGAATAATATTTATATTTTAAATTTGAATTAATGGCAAAATATCTACATTATACACAATGTGAATGCATTACATTGTTTATTTAATAGAATTGTATAAACTCGTCAAGAGTGAATACGAAAACTGGCTGTGAAACGTTACTGGATGGCAATGTTTTTAATACACCGTAGCTATAATTTATAAAAATCGAGTTTTTTCATTAACACATAAGGCGACGAGTCTCCGTATTCGCTCCTCTAGCAATTAGAGTATTTCGGTAGTAAAAATAAAAAATTCAGAGTATTGCTTCTCGTTTATACTAAAAGTTTTCGACTACCTATCTTACTTAATATATCCCTCTGGCAAAGTCACTATTATATTTTAATACACTTTATTTCAACTGTTTCATGTTTAACAATGAACAAATAAAACTATAAAAAAGTTAATATTCTCAGTTAAAACCGGCTTATGTTAAAAGTACTAACTAAATCAATTACGCTATATTAAAATGTTTCGATTTACATTTCCTGTACCTGAATATTTCGTTGCATTGTCATCCTATCTAACTGTGGTAAAATGTAGGCGTTCGGCGGACACGAGTGGTTTAACACCCTTTCAAAATAAGTGTTGGAAATATTCGCCCGCGGTGTTATTCAATAAAATATCTGGGGACTGTACGGTATAGACAGCTTTTCACTTATACTAGACTTAATTGACAGTATCAATATAGGCTCATTTCCGGACAGAGTGTGTATGAGAATGTTTTTTTTTTAATCTTTTTTAAAAGAATAAAGCTTCATGTTGTACATTTAACGTTTGAGGTTTAATAATTACAAATTTAGGATTATTACTAAGAATTGAGGGAAACACTGTGTGTTACATAAGTGGAAAAAATATCCAGAATAATATTTAAAATTTCATGAATGTATTTAAACGTAATTTGTAATTATATTCCATGAATATATCAAAAATATATACTTTGTATAGGTTTCGATAAAACAATAACATTGTAAGTGATAGAAAATGTCATGACAGTTGAATGTCAGAAAAAACCAAGAATAATTTTAAATACTTGTGGGTTTATGGGTTTACAGCATATTTAAATACTGTATTGTAAATATAGAAAAATATCACAAGATCGGCAGTTATTATTCGTCTTGAGGAGATTATTAAGTATTTTTTTTTATTAAATATAATTATCTTTACAAACTATTTCCGGTAAAATTAATTATGTTTTATATTCCTGTGAACAATGTTCTCTTAGATAACAGAAAACATTGATTAAATATATGTTTCTTATAATTCGAAATGGCGCGAATTACACGGGACGCATTTGATGAAGCATTGCGGGCGAATATTTTCCAATTGAATAAAATACATAGACAATATAATGATATAATCTAACCTTTAGGCTCGTAGAGTTTTGTAACTAACTGAGCAATCGGTTTGTCTATTATATATCTTGTAGTCGATTATATATCGCAGTGGTAATCTGTACTGTAACTGTAAAATCTAAAACAAAATGTGTACAAACAATTATTATTGACAATTAATTTATCTACTTCACTGTTTATTTTTATGAGGTACATATTTTGGCACAGAGAGATTTCTTAAAACTATAGTTAATTAATACATAGGTATATTAATTGTTAGATAACGTTATTTTAAATTACATAAAACATTTTTCGATGTTCTAAAACTTGTTTGTTTGACTGGTCTTAATCGTACGAATCACAGTTTTTGCATTCTCCTAATAACCTATCGTCACGACTACCAATTTTCTAGTTCCTCTTTAATGGAATGAGTTATTTTTATTAAAAATCTTATTATACGTAGGCATACAAAAATATGGCAAAGGAAACTATGTTTAAGCCTTCATTAAAACGCGAATGGTGTGCCTCGTTGTCACCTGTGGATTTTTATCGTGATCGATCGACACCGCCGGTAGATATAAACATAGAGGTTGTAGTCAAATGCTCGTGGTCACACAAACCGGGTAACAGATACAGTCTCTCATCTTAAATCAAATGCGCTGCATTGCACAACTAAATTATACAAAACCATGCTAAGTACTCACGAGATGAGAGACAACACTGGTGCATTCGTAATGCAAAACTCTTAAGTTAAAGATTCAAATGTGCACAAACTTAAATAATTAATTTTGGCCTGAAACAGCAAATCAAAATTTTTGTAAGCATTTTGTCCAAGCCATGTGTTTAACACAAAAATATAGTTGCAGCGTCAAAAAACAAGCCGTTATAGTTATTATTATTGCTCCGCGGTAAACACATGTAGATCCCGTTCACTATTTGTTTTCAGAATCAATATAGAAAATTATGTCATAAATATACATAAACCACTCCAAAACGAAAAATAGTCCTGTAAAATTCTAATTAAACCTGCTTATATCAATAATGTTGTAAAGTTTAAAAACGTTTTTAAAAAATATTCCGCTTTACTGTTATAATATGACTCGGTCATTAACTATAGGGGCACAATGCAACTACCGACTCCATACAGTAGCCAATTGCCTGGATAGTGACGACCCCTGGAATATAAGTAGGGGTGCCACACGACACGAATAATAAATAAAAACGCTCGTCAATATCAAATAGTCGCAACTTAGTACGACAGAACGCGCCAGCCTAAAGGTCAAGACCTGAGGAAATCAGGATGAGACATCAGCCCCGACCATTTCATTCTGAAAACCTAGCACGATAACTCTGCAATTATACCGTATGGAGTTCAGTTATATTGTGCCAGAGGTATGCGAAGATCGAGAAAAGGACGGCGCGTTCGTAGATCAGCGTGTGTTGTGTACGTGCGTGGTGAGGTGCTTGGACAGGTAGTCGGCGCGCGCGAAGCACTTGCCGCACGCCTCGCAGTGATAGGGCCGCTCACCCGTGTGGATGCGCAGGTGGCGCGTCAGGTCGCTCTTGCCGCCAAACGCGCGCCCGCAGAAGAGGCACACGAAAGGACGTTCGCCCGTGTGCTTGCGCACGTGTAGCTTCAAGTTCTCCTTCGACCTCACGCACTTACCGCAGAACGGGCAAGCGAATCTCCTCTCCCTGTCCCTCTGTCTTTCATCGTTTTGCATGAAGCTTAGGATCCCCGAATGCGAGCTTGAGCTCTCATGCTTGCTGCTATCGGCCCGCGACTCGTTCTCCGAACTGTCCGCCATTGAGCTGATGCTGGCAAATGAGACTGGCACTCGCCTCTTCTCCTCGGTAGTCCTGTCCTCAGTTTTGCTTTCGCTCTCAGCGCCCGAAGTACGACAGTCTATTGAGTCGTCTACTGTAACGACAGAGTCTGAAGCGCCGTTCGAGTCGACGGTACTGTCTTGTTCGGCGTCCCGGATCACCTCAGGAGGTGTCTTCGCCGGATCAGTTCGATTCTTTTTCTTCATAGACAGATCCATTTCACCGCACTGGCCGATCAGAGCCTCGTTAGTGCTAGAGACTTGGTCGGCTGCATCGGGTGCGTCGGTGTTTTTCGTGTGGAGTCGTTCTAAAGTGTGGTTGAGACGGTGTTTCTTGAAGGATTTGAGATAGCGGAACTGCATGCCGCAGACGTCGCAGGTGAACAGTTTGTCGGCGGGCAGACGCGCGCGGTGGTTCTGTTCGCGGTGCTTGACGTAGGCGGAGCGGTACCTGTAGCTCTGGCCGCACTGCTCGCACACGAAGGGCTTGTCGTCGCACGGCGCCTGCGAGGCGTGCTGCAGCGCCGCGTGCCGCTCCAGCAGCCACGCCGACGGGAACGACGCCAGGCACACGCCGCAGCGGCGCCGCTCGGAGTGCAGCATGTGGCGGTGCTGGTACATCATGCAGTCGTCGCTGAGGTAGCGGCGCAGGCGGCAGGCCTGCAGCGCCAGCAGGGGGGACCACAGCGGCAGGGCAGTGGGCGAGCGCGCCGGGATGGGGCTCGGGATGCTTGGAGACACGCAAGACATGTCCAGGCACATCTAGAATTATAACAAGAACGAATGTTATGCGTGGATCAAATTATTATTTCGAAAAGAGTAAATAAAGCCTTTGTACCTGTAAGAATCCATGAAGCAGGACGGCGATATCAATAAAAGAATAGGTCTGTAATGATTGTAGAGCTTTTATTTGTCAAAATTGTATTTTTACAGCTATGATATGCTTATATTTGTTTCAAAAGTTACAATGATCAACAGCGATGGGTCTCTGTTTAGATTGTTGCAAAATTGACAAAACATTACACCGTTTGATCCTTGATCCATTCTGATATACTGTAACACTTTTTCAACAAAACTGTACTGCTCTTTGTTACAACATTATGAACTATTAATAATGTTAAGGCAAAACAGATATTTTCTAATCTAAAATGTCAACAATGTATGTTAAATAAAAGAGCTTAAGGGGAAACAATCGTCGTTTCACTGACGAAGAAACGACAACTATATTAAGCTCTATAAATAAAGTGGACCTACGTTATTTGAACTTGTGCTGAAAATATTCTATACCAGCATAATATACGAAGTTTAATTATATACCTAAAGACATTCCGAAGTCCAAAAATTTAAACAGCAATGATTAAAATTTTGATAGTCACTACGGAAACTGAAGCGACTAAAACCTAGTCGTATATTATGCCAATAAAAAATATTAGTCACGAAAGTTTAACTCTAAATAATTTTAATAAACACATTATAATTATTAAAACAAATTGTACCGATATACAATAATTAATACACCTACAGGAACTTAGAAAAATTGCAATATAAGTTCTATATTTAGGTATGCCACTTAAATAAAATGGTAAGTTAAATTAAAATTAACCAGTTTAGGTTTCAGGGACCTCTAGCTCGATCATGTTGGACGAAACTTAACAATACTATCTAACACTATACAACACAAATGTACGATATATTGGTCAAGAACATAATCTAGCACTGGCTGTTCGGTACTCTGATACCACTAGTCTGGAATGAGCTTGCTCGTAGGTACCACTGCGCTCACTGACGGTCTACCACTTTTGAACCTTATTACTCGGGGCATAAGAGTGAAAAGTGGTCGACCGTCAGTGAATGCGGTAGTACGTCGCCTAGGCGTACAAATCATAGGACAGAAGAGTGCGCAAGTCACATATCATAACGCAACTTACAATTTTCACCATAAAAATTACAGTTTTTCTCTATCTGCTACATATTCTCTATTTAATCCGTGATTTGCAGCCTTTATATAAGTCTTGTATAGGCAAGAGGCACTCTAAATATAAAACTGTGGTCACAATTTATGATAATATAAAAATGAATCTACATCGTATCTATTTCAACACATGAAATATTTCGTGCTAGTGTTTTCTTAAAAGTTATCATGCTCTGTAGGTACTGAGAAAGATACCTACGTATATTTAAAATATATATAATAAAGTTTATCAATGTATATATATATTATATGTATCATTTATTTGTGCTAACGGCGTGAGAATTCTGCGGGGACGTGGCAACAACTGGCAAATGTTAAAATTTGAATAACTGCACTTGGGGGTAGTATAATCTATTGTTCATGTAACTACTTTATATTTCACTAACAACATTTACCACATTGCCTATATACAAGTAAATACATAGATATAAATCTATTTGAATATCATTATTTTAATAATAAATATTACCTCTGAAAGTTAGGAAACAAAATAGTATTTTAAACTGCATTCTGTATTATTATAAAAAACTATTTCGATAAAAACTCGTACAAATTTGTTAATTCGCATCATTATTAACCATTTATTTATTGCTATTAAGTATTTCTGTAAATTGTAAATATTTAATCTTTCTTAAAATAAGAAGAGGAACATTTAATCAAGGTTTCAATATTGCTATACAGCTTGGTAACGTTCGACTCTGATAAAATAAAAACGAGTGCAGCTTTTCAAATAGCAACATTCTGGTGTCTCATTTTTTTATCATTTTTATTGAATTTTATTCATTTCTCATTTCTAGCTCCGGAAAGTAGCGCATCTACCAATCTATTATCTAAAATGCATTTATATACTGTGTGAGTTTTAACAATAGACCAACATTATTTTTTGCTTTCCAAGTTTATTTTCATAGTAAATTCGCTAAACTTTACAAAGGGGTGTTTCAAATAATAGGTAGGTATTAAAACAATTTATATTATCGTTCATTAATGTTTAAATTTACTTGAAACGACGAAGACGTGGCCAAGTTCTAGCAAGAAAAGAAACACTTTAACGAGAATATGATCCTGGCGAAGTAAATTTAAACATTAACGGGTATTTTTCGGCAGCGCGTAGTCGTTGACTTACAAAAATTGACAGGTCCATGGAATGTAAATTATATTGCTAGCAATTTTTCAAATCACTTTGATCAATATAAAGCACACATTCTCATCAACCATGTTAAACAATCACATAATACTCGGAAAACAAGATTTTATATATACCACGTGCTGAAAGAGCTTCCACTAAGAACACTACCACATCATTAATTCAATAACTATTATCGTAACATTCCATTCAAACGAAATAAACTTAGTTTATAAACGAGTTTGAAATGCCCCGGTACTCACGGCAACCATACTACAGAATTTAGACATTCTATATTAAATAGCTCATATAATATTTACCTATAATGTATCGGTGGCATTTGCTATAAAGTAACCAAGTTGACACTGGAATAATTTTGGAATGTTAGGCGTTTGCAATCCAAATATGTATAGAGTTAAAATAAGTACTTTAGATATACCAAAATTAAATCAAAGAATAGCATACTGGCCTTAATTTCTACATGATGCCTAAAGAACTTATAAATAGCAATGAGATCTGTTGCAGAATTTTTGTATCCTAATTTTAATGCTTTCTTTCCACTTATATGTTCTCCTTTGCACTTTTAATTTGAATTTACGTGATAACGAATTTATCATTTTAAATGTTGCTAACGTTAATAAAGTAATTCAGGTTGCAACTTCAATCTTTAGAAGCGTATTCCTTAATATTGTCAATAAAAAAAGAAATTCATCACAATATTAAGATGAATGATCTCAACTGTGTGGCCTAAAATCCTAAATATTTGAAATCACATTCTGAGATCGCATCATAAATCCCCAGATGTAATACCCTTACTTGTATTAGACATATATCACAGATCTTTTTCTATATTACCATAATACTTTCTTTTGAGTGAACCCAAAATTATGAATCACTAAATATCTATATAATTTACAATCAAAGATATTTAAACGCCTACATTCAAAACAAAACGTTTACAAAGAATTTTTAATATCCTACTTTTAAATATATATATATATATATTTATATATATATTCGTAAAATAAGTGAAAGTCACCCTTATTTAATCCATGAAATTTATAATATTTTTATATAAAAATGATATGTCCCATGACCAAAAGATTATGAAATGATTAGGCAGTTCAGTCTATCTACTAGTACGTTACGTAAACCATTTAGGTACATTATGATAATGATATAAATTTCTATAAAGATATTAGTATGCTTTAGCCAGAGAGTACCTTGGGCAGATCAACATTATGTATAAGTAATTTTCCATTGAACTTACAGACTATATGAGCCAATATCCAATCAGTTCCAAATCAAAGCTTTAAATTTCTCGGTTGTGATGTCGAAATATGAAACTTTGTAATGTACAAACAAATATTTTCTATAAATTCTGAGCCCAAAAAATAAAGGCTATCTTTAAAATCGTATTTTCAACAAAAACATGGTGTTGTGTTGAAAAATAATGAATCTTACGATCAATAAAATATCCCTGTATTTGACTCTGTTGAATTTATTGAACACAGCGATTATCGCGTACAGTTTCAAACTCTGGGCACATCCGTCGGGATCGAATGATCAAGTGATTGTCTGATTATATTTAACTAATGGAAAAGGGATTAATTCAGACGATAAAATCTAAAGTGCGGTGCTTTCATTAATAAACATCGATATCCGCAGGGTTTGAAACTTTGGGACAATCATAAATTAATGTGGTTCTGCAGTATGAAAATAGATAGAAAATTTGATATATACTTATATGTATATGCCATGCCTCTTACGCGGTGTGGGTCCGTCTATTAGACAAGGTTGTATTTGACGTTGACGGCACGGGAGTGAACGAAGAGGCATGAGGCACGACGCAAGAGGCACGACACTCGGACAGAACAGAAACAGCGCTTAAAGCTTTGATTCCCATGATCACATCCACAACCCTCCCCGTGTATACCGAATACAGAACTACCGAAGCGTTTACATTCTAATAAATTTCCTAAAAATCCGATATTATCAAACTATATGTTATTTACATTTATATGTCATAATATTGCTTTTGAATTACCTCAGGGGAGCGTGCGTCGTTAACTTCGAAAGACATAAAATTAGTAAAAATCTCAAATCCTAACTTCTTAATTGTTACCAACTATGTTGAGTGCAATTTTCGTATGGTCTCT
Source organism: Ochropleura plecta (assembly GCA_905475445.1). Lineage (NCBI taxonomy): Eukaryota > Metazoa > Arthropoda > Insecta > Lepidoptera > Noctuidae > Ochropleura > Ochropleura plecta. The sequence continues at coordinate 7,871,662 of FR997731.1, read as the reverse complement.
AATAATAATAATTAAAGCACTCTTAATCAATCTTTAATTTTGTTTATAAAATCAACTCTGACAAGGTATTACTATAATAAATATGCAAGTATCTAAAGATTATGCCAGCTCTAAATGAATATGATATTTTACAATTTCTTCATTAATTTCGAGAACTTTCGAAATTGCAACCAATGCGACGTGATTCAAAAAAAGATTTTTGTACAAGCAAATAAAATTAAAAAGCAATTGTTATTATCTCAACTTGGAAAGTAATGTTATTAAAAGGATTCATACTTCTCTATCTAACTTTGGCTATGCCGTCTAATGACCCATTATAGAATGAGTTTACTTTTTTTTATTAAAAACTAAAGCATAAAGAAAGCACCTAACGTTGAAAAACTCTTAAGAAAATGAAGCAAACAGAACGTAACTGAAAAATGTTCAAATAAATTTAAAAAGTATCAACTTGAGTGTGTCAATTATCTATTAGTGAAATATCAAATATTATTCATATCATTCAGATCACAGTTGCGGCGTTTTAATCACATTCTTAACTAATTACAACATATTGTCCTCCCTTTGTTCATTTAACTATCACTTCTCGCTCACACTGACTATTTCCAGTAATAATTTTTGTTACTGGTTAATATGTGGAAGGCTAATTGTGCACTACGGGGGTCCCAGGTTCATTGGTGCGGGCTCTCTTCCTCCGTGTCCACGGGACTGGGCGAGAGGAACTTGCGAGCATACTTGGGGTAGTGCGTCTTCTCGTGTGCCTTCAGAATAGTCGACCGTGAAAACGTCTTGCCGCAGAGCCCGCAACGAAATGGCCGTTCTCCTGAAATATTTAGTATGATGTGTTTAGTTAGGTATGAAGTAAAAAAATACCACCATTCAAAAAAGGCTTATTTTAAGAAAAAAGTATATTAAATAATCTAAAAGACGAAATTGCTGTTTACAATTTGAAAATTGAAAATGTGTCTATTCTGATGGTTCAACAACTAGGGCTCTATGAAACAAGATTAATCCTAGATTCTAATGAACTGAAAACTTTGAAGAGTTAAGAAATATTATATTGATTAGGTAAGATACTGTTGAAGTAGAAAAGATAAAAACAAAGACATTGCTTACCTGTGTGAACTCTACAGTGATCCTTCATATGATGCCTTAACTTAAACGCCTTGCCACAGAATTCACACTTAAATGGCCGGTCCCCCGTGTGCACAGGTAAATGTGTTATTAATGACGACACGTCCGGGAAGCTCTTCCCACAAAACTTGCACAGCACTACATTCCCGGGCTCCACAGCACCTATGTCCAGCTCTATAGGGGACTCCTCTGCATGCATGCTCATGTACGTGGGGTCACTGAACTGCCCTATCATCGGCAACCCGATCGGCCGGCCCAGCAGGGCGTCCCGGTACTTCAGCGTGTCGAGCGTGTGCGTCGTCAGTATGTGCCGCGTCAGTTTGCTCTGATGTGGAAACGCCGCACCGCAGTGTATGCAAGGATACCCCCTCTCCCCTTCATCAATTCGCCCCCTACCGGACCCATCGTACTCCTGCAACCACAAAAAAGAACATCAACTTCTTTTTTCTTGTTCCATTTTACACGGACCAAACTGTGTGCAATATCTCTACCACTACTTTCTAAATTGAGATGCAGTCTCGGTATATTTTTAATTTCCACTATCTAATTAAGAAGTTGACGCTCATTTTTGCCCAAAAAATGTGCAGGAGTGACCCGGGAGCCGGCTACGCGTAATGCCTTGTTGTTTAGCAACGCGCACGCGTACAGAATCACAGATTCGTACAAAAACGTATGCATGTAATATGGCCAAAATTTAAAATAAAAAACTGCCCAAAATATATATCAAACAAAATGAATGGATATAAAAATGATGGCCAACAAAATGAAGGTCAACTTCTTGACAGCAAGGCATAATACTCGATGTTCAAATAGCGCAGCATATCAAACAAGCATGCGTGTAACAAATCAATTTACACAAACACCAACAGCCAAATTAAATGTTACTTAATAGTTAAAGGATCTTTACAAGACTGTGTTAGTTCGTTACTTTATTTTGTGCCACCACTTAGATTAGTAGGCATGGTTGTTTACAATATTGTTCCAGACATTTAGTTTTAATCAAGCAGACACTCACAACACACATAAGTCTTTAAACATACTAAAGAAACTTATTGGAATGTGACAAGCATAAGGCCGTCTGAACTTTAAATCAATTGGGCAAATATGTTTTTTTAAAGTTAGGTATACAAGTAGAAGCAGTTGGGACGTAAAAACACTCTGTCTGTTTTTTTTGACACTGGCATTTTTTTGGACATTACTTCAAGTAGATAAAAAACATCAAATATTTTATGATTGTGGAAAAATAAATGAAACATGCAATACAAAACAGATCTATCTTAATATACAGAGACATTTATTACAAGCTACTTATACATACATGCATTATCTTCTACATATTTTATATATAAACATAAATATTAGAAAAATGTCACAATAAAAAAACTGACATTCATCAACATTTCTAAGAACACATTGTAAAGTATTGATCAAGATTTATAACTTATAAGACTTTTACTTTTTTTAATTGTATCTGAGTTTTTTCTGTGAAGTGATTTTTCTTCATCAAATTATTCTTAAGTACAGTAGAACTGTAAATTAATAAAAAATTGTGATAATTTATTTATTTCCTAGGAAATTCATCAAATTATTCTTAAGTACAGTAGAACTGTACTAATAAAAAAATGTGATAATTTATTTATTTCCTAGGAAATAATTTATCTTCAGTTTAAAAAAAACTATACATTGTGTTCTATCTACAAACCTACATCTTTACACATTAAATATAAACAGTAACTTTACTCACGGATTCATGTTGCATGCGGTATTCCGATGATGTCTCCCCAACCTTTTCTTCATTGCTCCTGTCCCAATCAATTTCTTTCTTCAAAGACTGTAATTGTTTAGTTTATATATTAATTATTTATGTTTTAGTATTAAAAAATACATTTTAAAGTAATATCAGTAAATCATACTGCAGTAAAAGTGATCCACTTCTGATAAGTTTATATTTTAATATTTTTTTCATGTCAGTACTTCCAAACAGCTAAATCAATAGATGTAGTGCAATCAACATAACTTCCCTTTGATTGTTAATTCTACCCTCTCATTTAAGATGTGTTCTTTTCAAATAGTATTTTTGCATAATGTGCGGAGAAGTATTGCATATTTTCATAATGCCTAGCTTTTTTTTAAATAAAAACAATATTATGGAATATTAAAATATAAAACTCCTTAGTGATGAAACATACCAGGGGTACTTGTTGAACAGGAGGCAGTCCTGAGGGGCCTGCAATAGGTTCACTCCTCGGACTAGGCAATGATGCGTGGGAAGGGTGGGTCAATCCAGGGTGTGATATAGTGTTCAGCACACTTAGCCGCTGCTCCACTGGAGAGTAATGGGCTCCTAGTAAACTGCTACTGCCGTGACTGTTTATCGTCATGTTTAATCCTGAAAATAGAGAATATGGTAATGTGATTTTTGTTGTTACGAACTTCAAAAACATAGGATAACTTTAATAACTGTAATATTACGAATCCATACACAGGTATACTGAACCGTTTGCTCTTTGTACTAATTGTATTACGCTGCATTATAGATAGACGATCCCATACGAGATGATCGAAGTTTTTCTGATTTTGCTTTGATCTTTGTTGCAGAATACCTCTAGCTAAATTAATCGACATGACACGAGGTTGTATACTAACTGATACTCTGAATTCTAGGTTAACTTGTTTATATTTACTTTTTATTACTAAAGTTTTACCTTTTCTCAAGTTATTGCACCCAAATTAAACATTGGATCTACTATTTGTTTTACACAGTTTGATATGAGAAAAATCATTGGTATCATGTGCAAGATTGTTGTCGTTACTACTTGCAGTGTACAAAGTTTCACTGGATTTTCCATTAATTGTGGAAATACGAATTATTTAGAAAATTAAGTGGTAACCAAGGCATTCGAGCACTGTATATGTCATGTCACTTTCAAAAGTCAAAACAATTAAGGGATGTGCTTCCAATCCGCCAATCGAACCGCTTAGGCGATTATGAAACCTATCCTATTCTACTAATAGTCGTATACAACTATGAATGCCATTTTGACGACTATAATGTAATAAATGTAAATAAATGATTATGAACTTGTATTAAACTTTCATGGAATTCCAGCACGACTAACTAAAAAACAAAAAGTTTTTGGAAAAAAGTGTATTAGAACATAACGACTGTATAAATGAAATAACTCGAAGTCAAATGAATTAGTACCATCAGGTGACAATAGTAGATAATAAAATTTTTAGGCCGGTTAAGATATCCCACTTAGTTGGGAAATGGTGTACCTATATAATATACACTATTTAGTCAGTCGAATAATAGCTGCTATTAATATGTGATTAACAGGATAATGATGTGGTAACATTCGTAAATTGGGTTAAATTCACAATCAGAAATAAAAAGTTTGACCTTTCGACGCAGTTTTTGCTAAAATAATTCTAATGAGAGAATTAATTATGTTTGTCACATAAATAAGTATCGCAACTTTTACGTACCGATACTTTCATTTTGTGCTCCATTTGATCGAATCGACACCGTATCGTCTTCTGGTGACGACGATCGCATGGGCTCATCAGGAGGTTCATCTTTTGGGATAGGAGGGTGTGAAAGAGTTGGAGTCTCGCCCGTGATGTCAGGCCTAAATCGCCGAACTGAAAGCAACGGGGATATCCTTGGGGGCGATGCTTCCGGCATTTCTCGGTGATCACGAGTTTCTCGAGATTCACGTAAGTCCCTTGGGTCCCGAACCTCCCTCAAATCTCGTGAAATTTCTCTAGATTCTCTGTGTTCCCGCAGTTCGCGGGGATCCCTCAAGTCTCGAGGGTCTCTTGGTTCCCTAATGTCTCGGGATTCTCTTAAATCCCGAGGTTCTCTTAGTTCTCTGTCTCTATGTTCTCGTGGTTCTCTTGACTCGCGAGAATCTCTTGTGTGACTCTCTCTAACGTGAGTTTCTCTGACGTCTCGAGTCTCTTTGTTTTCTCTTTCACGGACTTCCCGTGTGTCTTTCAGTTCGCGCCGATCCTCTTTCTCCCTGTGGTCTCTGCCGTCCAACTTTTCATGGGTGTCTGAACTTTCCCTCGTGTCCTGTGGTTGGCACTCTTCCATTGGTTCTTGAACTTTTCTTGTTTCAATGCCGGCGGCGCTTAGGGTAGTCATTTCAGCTAGTCCTTTAACCTGGAAAATATAAAAAAGTCTTTGAAAATCTGACTTATATTAGTTACTTTTATAACACTAAACAGAAAATGACAGTAGGTAGGTATAAAAAAATGGGCGATGTTCTACCCACTCAATGGGTAATTGAAATAGACTTGACCTTAATATTTTGTTTGCGATAGTAGACTGGCTGAAAACCAGTCTCAATAGAAGCTAGTTTTATTATTTTTTATTCCTAGTCGTCAACACGTATGTGCCAAGTCGTGTATTTGATAGTATTTCCTATTGACAAATATATATAATGAAACCATACAAAATGTCATCCCATAGAGGATACATTTTCAATAATCGGTCCTTAATAATCAGCATCACCCTTGTTAAAATCAATATGTAATTATATTTATAAGTGAATACCTATGTACTGAGTTATAAATTTGGTACCTATTACCTGAAGGCTCTCAGCAGTTTTGAGAAGAGCAGGCAGTTGACAGTACTGAACGTTGACTTCACCCTTGTACATGAAGTCGACCAGGGTCCGAAGTTCCTCAAGACCCACGTCCTTGAGAATCACGATGGGATGACGCGACGGGTGGTCCACGAATAGGGATCGGAAGTACGATGAACACGCAGACAGCACTACCTGGAAATGATGCAAGCGTTCTGCTTTATCATTTATTTTAATTATTGGTTGCGAAGTTATGCGTACCTATAAGACTCTATGTGTATAGAATAATGGCGATATTGCAAGATCACATAGTCTTATCCACTCAAGGTAGAATTTTATCCTCGCCATAGAGAACACAAAAGATGATTTTCAAACAAGCTGCAAGTGCAGACAATTTCTAAAAAATATTGTAAAAAAAGGAGTAAGACAAAAAAACTTTTTTGCAAAAAATAAAACCGACTTAAAAAATTTATTTCCGGATGTCGGTGGTTTTTGTTGGTTTCGTTGACTTTTTTGCCACCGACTTCCGGTAATAAAGTTATTTTCCACTTTTTAGTTTTTATTTTGGAAGTCGGTTTTATTTTTTGCAAAAAAGTTTTTATTTCAGCATTTTTAGTTATAGTACTTATTATGGTATAATTCGCAAACACGGTTATTTTTTAGCTTTTTAGTGCGTAGGTCCCGTCTTAAATACAAGCTTTAGTTCCACATCACGCTATAGTATTAAATATTATCTAAATTATGCTTTAGTTTAAAACCAATTCAGAAATCATATGCACCATCGCCTAGGGGATACAGCTGATACTTGATCTGATGATTATGTTTCTTAATGACTAGGTGAGGGGAAATAAAAATACAATCACCTCAAAAAACTGCGATGACCTTCCAAATCATAGTGCATAGCGTTTTTTTTTTCAATTGTCTTCGACAACCTCTAAAATTATATCATCAAGGTAGACGAAGTCAATCTAATACGCATTATTAAAGATAACTTAAAAACTACTGGCCGGATCTTGATAAAAAAAAATTTACCAGCTTTCGAATAAAAAAAGAATCATCAAAATCGGTTCACCCAGACCAGAGTTATGAGGTAACATACAAAAAAAAAACAGTCGAATTGAGAACCTCCTCCTTTTTTGAAGTCGGTTAAAAAAGGGTGCTTACATATACACCAATGCTTCTGGGGGCTCATTCATAAAAGTTGTTTAAAGTTTACTTCCGTAATGCAAACAAAAAATAAACTTTAATTAAATTGGACGCTTAGATAAACTTCTTTTTATTTTGATCAGCGTTTATGATAAAAACCCATAATGATGAATCTATAATTTTGCGTATCAATAGACACTAAGCTTACGTCGATTTTTCGCAGTGTTGCCATCGTTCTTTGATGCGTTTTTCATTTGCATTCTTTGGATTTTAATTCATTCGCATTCTCTTCTCTACTTAGAATTCTATAGGTAGGCAAACCAAAGCGGTAAAACGCCTTTGCCTATCACAATTCACAGAAACTGAACGTGTAAAACATGAAAGTATTTCCTCGTATTCTCGATTAATGGCTACTAAATCTTAAAACGGGATTGACTCCATAATTTCCTTAGCTGTCGCCCCTTTGAATGGTGTTTAATGTAACGTTTGGTAACATCGGTTTAAAGTCGAGTATTATGGTAAATTATAACATTGCTTTTTTCACGTTAAGCCGTTGTTCCCGGCTGTCATTTGAAAATCTTAGACAGTCGTTTTGTGTAGTCAGTGACCCGAAAATCTAACATCTAGTCTTCCTAACAAGGGGTATCGTATTACCCAGTACTATCAGTGTTGTGGAGGTCAGATAGGCAGTTGCTCCATGTAAAATACTGGTACATCCAGTAAGACTGGAAGCCGATCTCAATAAAGTTGTGAAAATGCTAGGTAGATGAAGATATAAGGTTGCTTTAAGGATAAATGAGAAACTCGAAATAAAATATAGTCAAAATTCCTTCTTGCCTTAAAAATGCGTCTGTTGAGTATGAGGACCTCAGTTTTGTCGGGAGGAGTTATTAGGTACAGAAAGTTTATGCTGGGGAGAAATTAAAAGTAGACTGAACTTTCAAACTTTAGGCTCCATAGGTGTCACGTTGTGCAGACAAAATCCAACATATGAGAGAGAGCACAGAGAGACCAGTTAAAAACAGATTCTTCTCAGCTCGGATAATCCTTACAATTAATTAACAACTTCCTATTCCTAATACGAAACAAAAGGTTGTGGTAACATATTCGGTGAACGCAGAGTGCGTGATTGCGGAATTATGATGCAATTAATAATAATTTAATCGTATTGATATGCAATTATATTCTCGCACTGACAATGTCGCGCTGTCGAGACGTGCATGCTAAGTAAAGTCGGGTAACTTTAAAGGCAGTTAGGTCCGGTATGCACCAGCAGCAGAAAGAAGAGGGTATGTGTCAGGAAACTTTATTGTCTTAGGTACTCATCATCTGTCTAACTTATACCCCTATTTAACTTTACAACCCGGTCAGTAGTACTTACCTGAAAGTAGTCGTTAGTCTTTGGGATTCTGGTCTGACTAGCCAAAAAGTCTGTCGAAGAGGTATTAAAAACAGCTGGGACTAACCATTTAACGCCAAAAGTGTTTTGTTGTATCCCTATCCCTGTTTCGCTTAGCTTTAGTGGATTTCAAGCAGAGATGAGAAAAGATAATAAGAAAGCCAAAAACGGAAGTTGTGGTAGCTTTTACCACAACTTCTGTGAAAATACCTTAATCGCTAAGCCTCTTCCTCTCTCTTATCAGTCATCGAAAAATATTATTGGAACGAAATTCCTTATCGCGCGTTGCGAAAGGGGGCTAGACAGAAAAAATAAGACCAAAAGTTGTAACGACACTTTTTGCTTAAAACCAAAAGTTGTAACGAGACTTTTTGCTTAAAACCAAAAGTTGTAACGACACTTTTTGCTTAAGACCAAAATTGGTAACGGTACTTTTTGCTATAGTTGTAAGCCGTATGGCGTGCGCGTGTTTCTCTGTATTTCTTTCTCTCTCTCTCTCTCTCTCTCTTATAGAAAGCAAGCCAGTTCTTTTCGTTTCGACTTTCTATTTCGCATTGAACAGTGTGGTGTCGTGAAGATTATTTTTGTTGAGTGTATACATGTTTTTTGTACATAATAAATAATAAAATCGTTCCATCCGGGTGTCCCTTGACACCTCTCAAGTTTATTCTGGAAATAAGCTGATTTTCCGATGTTTAAAAATTATCCATTTTAGACTATTATTTTGTGAGGGATAAAAATTCATTATTTTTGTCTTTTCTAGAGTCTGAATAGAAGCTTTTCAAATAATTTTGTGACACCATTAGGCGCTTTAAGTAAAAAACTCGGACTCGCATACCGAGGGTTCCGTACAAACTTGCGACATAAGCGGTCGTATCTTGTGACTGCGTAAACTTAGAAACTGTCTTAATCACAAACTAAATGGTTTTAATTTCAACTCGATATCTCCACGCGTTCCCGAGATAAAGAATCTTGACAGATAGAGGTTAAGTTTTTTTTTTTTCTTTTGAGGTACAAAACCTTATAAAAGCTCCGAATTTAGGTAGTTTCATAACAATATGGTTGGGAAAAGTATAAAGAGATTTGACTCCAGAGCACAACCACGATCATATACTATCAACCACTTGACAACATTTCCAAATTTCTTTTCTCATATATAAAAACCTCTGTTATTTTCCCTTAACAATGTTTATAAAAGAGCTTTTACACACTCCGTTACTTCGCGGCATCTCCGCAAACACCTGCATTTTGTTGACAAGAAAACCTTCTTAGTGAGTACTTTTATAGACATCTGTGTTCGATGACTGCAAATTACGGTACAACTAAACGGGCCTTAAGAGCGTTTAGATTAACAATAGGTACGTACAAAGTAATGAAATGAAGCGTAACGAGAGGTTTCTACACGTGCCGCACTAAACAGAAGTCATTAAACTTATACGGAATCAGTATCGCACACTCAATGCCTTTGCCAACAGTGAGAACTTTACAAAAAAATAAGAAAAGTGATGTAGGTGTTTTCAAGTCTTGAAGGATCATTTAATTCCAATCAAATCATTTGGTTTTGGGGTAGTTGGATGTAGTGGATAATTTTGGGAAATACTAATCGGAAGCTACATTATCCCCTAATATCATAGACTTATTTACAGGGTGGATGTTTGAAACTTCTCATTTAATGTTATTCTTACCCTTGTATATGTTTGCAATAAATTGATTTGATTTGATAGGCAATATTTAAAATATTACTGTAGAATAATTTCCGATTATAAAGGTATAAAGCTAGCGAAACCGAGGTCAAAAGCTAGTCTTAATTTATACAAAACACGTGCAAGCTAATTTCCGAAACCGACAAACCGAATTTAATGAATTTCGAATGCAGCTTGAAATGTAATTCTGGAACCCGATAGGTGGCGCCGTGTAAAGTGTAAAGCAGGGGTGGGTTTGCTAGAGTTAAAAAATAAGGTTGTTCTTTACCTTGTGAGCCCTAATGGATGCACCCTCGGAGCAGGCTAGCGTGACGTCGACCAGGCTCTCGTCGTGCAGCAACTGGCTGAATACTCCCAGCAGGTTGCTCTGATGATTGTTCCACCTTAGGCAATAGTGCTCACTTCCCATGTCTGAGCTAGCTCCCGCCGCTGCAACATGTAAATGGAAATATATTAATCACAACTAAATATTATTTCTTTAGAAAAGGTAACCTGTCTATGTCATCTAAATATAATTTAAAAAAAAAGAAAAAGTTCTAATTTATTTTTGACGAAAAGTTACAATAAAAAATAATTCTATTATCAGATCGTAATGAACACAAAAAATAACTAAACAGGATCTACAAGGTTTTTTAGTATTGATCACGTTGGGTAGGTACTAAATTATTCAGTTGCATATGGTATGATGAAACACTCTCAAATTAGCGCGCCAACGACCTCTAACCTCTGCTTCTAACAAATTCTGAAATTCTCGCTACCTAAGTATGTATTTCTTCTAGTATTCCAAACTATTTAATATCTACGAAATATTTAACATAGAGTAAACCGAAAACGGTTAGTACCTCCTTTTTGAAAGGTAGGTAGGTCTCAAAAGATTCACGTGAACACCTATTCTTCACCACTGCCATATGGAGTGGAAAAAGAGGCGCAGGAATCTGACTCTGCCTTATCTGCATCTACATGTTTAGTTTTCATGAGACCACTCTACACTGTTGAAAATTTTATTACAAAAGAAAAAAAACAAAACTATCAGCGAAAAAATTGCTTGTTTGTACTAAAAAGACCCCAGAAGTACTGGACCGACTTTAACCATTTTTTTCACCAATAGGAAGGTAAATTATCAGTTAGTAATAAAGGCTGAGTACAGCTAGTGATACATAAAAAAGTCAGAAATTTACTTGACTGACATCATCATCATCTACCTAACCTTTCCTCAACTATTTTAGGGTTGAGTTCCAGTCTGACCAGATGCAGTTCAATACCAATCAATAACATGGAGTGAGTTCCTATCTGACCTCCATAACATAAACTAGTTAGTACAGGGTAATACGATACCCCTTGGTAAGACTTTCGGGTCACTGACAAACTGTAACGAATGCAAAAAAAAAAACAAATGACAGTCGAGACCAACAGCTTAACGTGCTTACAGAGGCACGGAAGAAACTCGGTATGTTAGGAATGGTCTGTCATTCACGGACCAACATCTGAATATCGACCCGAGGAACTCCTCAAGCTACCAAAAAACTTTTGTAGTACAGTTGAAGGAATACTAATCACTTTGAAAGCCGTTTAACATCTTAAAGATAGACCTAAACTTGTCTAAGCCCTTAGGTAGGTAGGCACACATATAACTTGTCTCAAGTAACAATCAATATTACAACCCAAAACAAATAATAAGTGCCTAATAACTCACGGTGTGTTTCGTATCCGCTTCAACACCGATAAACATATATTTAAAAAAAACATCACGTGGTTCTATCTAGGTGAAACGTCCAGCTTGAGATAACAGCCTCAACCTGAGGTGCACAATACAAATATTCTTCACATACGTAGGTACAAAATCGGTACAACATGTCATTAACGCCATTATTCTTAGCTAGCGTTCGAAGCGATGTCTAAAATAATTGCGGTAACTTGGGTTTTTACAGTTTAATATTTGTTAATGCACAAAACATGGCACTTACGCATTTATGAGTCTACAAGTGCTGCCAATACTTAAATAAACTCTAAATTAAGATGAGAAGTTCTATTGCCATGTGGATGTAGTGTTCAAATAGTGACGCATCGTTTGCTTGTTTATATTTTCCTAGAGCATTTCCCAACCCTATTTTGATTGTCAGCTGTCAGGGACCGGATCTAAATTATGTCAGTCGCGTATTTTGTCCCAGCCCTATAGTTTATGTAGTACATAATACATTGGTACTCATGGTTATCGTTACACGTGTATTTGCGTCTGCCACAGACTTATGTGTTATCAATTTTAAGGCCTATTTTCAACACTAGTCACGACTCATTATTCATTTACCGCTTATTAACTGATACTGGCAATACGTACCTCAACACATACATGTTAAATCATCCAAGAACCGTCATATAAAATACAAAAGGTATTGTGTCTAGGCATAATACTAATTTATATGTGAACATAAATCGTTTTAGTCTGCGACCTCGGAAACATCATGGAATAATATAAATTAATTTTGCTCAACGCAGCCTCGATAGGTAGGTATGCTAAAAATATTTAATCGTCTCGTTGATAAGTCCTTTTTAGTGCGCATGTATATTTCATCTAGATTATAGTTTCAGTTGCCATGTGATTGATGTCCTTTTAAATATTTTTGCTAAACTAACTGTTATGAAGTTGACGATCACAAACGGTAAAACATAATGCACCGCCGCAGATGAACTTAAAATTAAATTTTGTGCGCATCCGCCACTAATTACAACATTTACCTACCCGACGCAGCAGCCGGAACACTCAGATTTGCTAATAAGTACAAAACGCCACTTGTGTATTATTTTTTATTCTGTGATTACCGCTTCGCGCCTACATGCGCGAAGATAAATATAGCTGCGAGTGTACCTAGTATTTAAACGTAGGTGTTGTGCGCACACGCGTGCGGCCGCGACGCAGTCAAGATCAAGGGCGCACGATTGCGCAAGAGTTGGCGGTCGCACCGCACTGCAACTCCGTGTGATGTCATCGGTCCGTCTGTCTCCCCTCAGCCCCCACTCCTCACTTCATCACACGCTCGTTGTAAAGGCCGCGGACGCGGAACATTCTATTTTAAATTTTTGACCGTACGCTTTGTGTTTAGATCTTTTTTTTTCAAAGCCTTTAGATCCTTTTCTCATCAGTTCTCCGAAACGTCATATCATTGTTCTAGACTTTGTAAACGGCTACAGAATATAATGGGCGACAAGCTTGCTGTGATGATGGTATCTTGAACAATTTGCTGTAATTTTCAGGAAAGGCTAACTGTACCTAGCTACTCCAGCAGTTATAAAGTTATTTCATGTTAAATATCCGTAATGGTCTTTAATTGAAAACTTACAGGTCTTATCTTCTATTGCGATCCGGTTTTTCGTAAAATGATTTCTCTGTTTTATGAAAGCAGAGTTAGTTAGTTTATTTTCATGATAAAAATATCTAATCTATCAACTTATCAGGACATTGTCCGTGATAGGTATAAATGATTCTACAATCTTATGACCTTCCTAAAATGCACTAGATAAAAATGCAATAAATTTGCCGGTAACACGCTACGCAGGCATTTTGATGTTATCTCTCCAGATACAATCGAGTAATGGCGTGAATTCATGCGTTTTATTCATAAATTATTCAAAGGAAAATCTAGGAATATTTGTTCCGCTTTGTTTACGTAGAAACTTCATATTTTACAAACTCTTTCGTCAGGATTGTACCTAATGTCTTTCAGGCCTACAATCTCCTCAGTATAATAACTGAAATTCTGATAGTTTCATATTTTCAGAGTCAAAACAAACAACTAAATGGACTTTGAATGCAATGTCCTTGAAAGACTTAGGTAGGTCGTTATATACCTACTTATGCACTGAGCATGTTGAAAATAAATAAATTAACAAAAAAATACAGGCCTTAAAAAACATTCAACGTTTTTCTCTCATTTTAGCCAGCACCTGTCATTAAAAGGCAGCCTACAGGTAAGCAATTAGACATCTACCAATGACCATACATTTGAACAAGTAATTGTTTCTTGTTACTGCTAAATAGCAGGAATTCTTAGCAATAGGGCCCTTTCAGGATTTGAGTGTTCGTTTTTCGCTGTGTATTTTGACACTAGAAACTATTTTTAAGGGGTAACTAAGAGTAGCTAGATTATAAAAATAAGTTTTAATTATCCTTCTTTCTTCTTTATTAATCCTTATGACGGTAGGATGGTAGTCCACGAAATTACTAAAAATGCTTGTTTATATTGGATTATATTGCTTACTTACCTTGTTTTGGTTAAGAAAAAAACATCTTAGTCTTGGTTACTATCTATCTATCTACCTACATCTTAAAATTATTTTTCATAAAACGAATAAACAAGAAATGATTTTCTCCGATAATTTAGGCTCGTTCCGGCACCGTTTAAAAAGCGCGATGGTCTATGGACACTGTAGGTAAATATATCTAAAATACTTTATTGTTTTATGGCAATATTGGCTCACAACCTTTCACGATTGCAACTTTCTATTATTTCAGAATTTACAAAGACAGTGCAATGTCATAAAGTGATTTGATAATTACAAACCCCTGTAACATCAAACAAGTGAAGAACAAAACGAGTCATCAATGTAATAGACTAGGAAGCAAGATTAGAACGCTTAGCTCAAATGCTAGCATACATTTGTAAACCTAGTTAGTTATAGCTATGGGCGACCTTCACAGCACAATAGTCTAGCTAGCATGTTTAAAGGAGTGGACACACGGCGAATGCGACATTGTGTTTCTTTTATGTTATATGTGTATAGGCTTAATTAACTCAGACCGTTGTTAAGGTTATTATTATTTTTAGGGTTCCGTTTCTATAAAGGAAGAAACGGTTCCATTATAGGTTCACTTTGCTGTCCGTCCGTCTCTCTGTCTGTCTGTCTATCTGTCCGTCAAGATCCTTTAACTCGGGAATTCGTGTAGCTATCGAGTTGAAGTTGTATTCAAATCTGTGGTCCCTTAGAGTTGTAAAATAATCAACCCTCTAAGTCTACGCAGTCAAAAGTAATGGCGATATATGTCGCAAGTCACATTCTGAAACTTCCACAATCATTTAGAATTTTTATTTGTAATTTTTTTTTTTTTTTTTTTGTTGTTTTTGTTTAAAATGCATCCTTTGTTATGTTTCCTGCTCTCCCTGAACTAGATTCGAATTGTTGAACCGCGGGAGGGCCCTGGTGACCCGTAATACAGGTTTTTTACTGAAACCTACTTCAGGCACCAGTCTCTCACAAAGTTAACGTTTTGACCATGCATTTCTATAAAGCTAGCATTAAGTAACTTGTGTAGAGAAAATAAACAATTTTATTATTATTATTATAAGTTAGTACAGCACTTGGTAATGGAGCAAGCAAACACTTATTTGATTGTATAAACGCATTTGTTGTAGGCAATATTAATTTTGTGTAAGGTATAGTATAGGTATACGGAAACTCTGCCTAAAATGTATGTCTAAGGAAAAGGGAAAAACAAACTCCATGTTTGGGTATAGTCAACTAATCAGTTGCTGCAGTATTATTTAGTCACCTACTAGTGGTTGGCTGCAGATTGACGTTGCTAGTACTTTTCAAACTGTAGTTGCCTACCCCAGTAACTACCGACTACAACCAGAATGCAAATACTAAAAAATAAATAGGTACTCGCACAAAAAGTAGCTACGGACTTCCATTTCCAAGACTAGTTACAAAAACTAAACTCTTTGGTTCACTTTATTTAATTCCCCAAACGAGAGAATCACTAACGAAACTCTCCCGATTACCAAAACCCGACTATACTTAATCTTTCTACCTTTATGGGTACAGCAGTTGACTTTCGATAACCGGTCTCACCAATCATCATCATCATTGGCCTAGCCTTTACCAAATATGTTGGCGTTGGCTTCGAGTCTTACCGGATTCAGCTGGCTGAATGTCAGTATTTTACACCTCTCTGTGTGAGTGACTGCCTCCCTTATCTCTACAACCCAGTTTATAACTGATTATAAGACTTGATCGGTAACCCTAGTATGACCAGGAATAAAAAACAAAAATGAATTTTGTTTATGTAAAAGTATTTTTTAAAAAATGCCTCAAAACATTAATACAGCATTATGTACCTAACGCTTGAATTAAACACATATTTTCATAAAGTAATCACAGAATACAATACTTATGTAGGTAGACTGTCAAACAATGTTTTTGTCGTAGTAATCAATGTACCCTTGGCTTTACGATGCAGTTCGCATCATGAGCTGTCCTATGTTAATTTTATGGTACATTAGGTGTCTTTCACACTTGTATGTCACTTCATACATTTTGCGTGTGCAGTTTCCTATAGCCTAGGCGTGCCTAGCTATACCTAGATAATAATATATGTGGTCACGTGGACCGACCGATATAGCTATGACCATTACCAATAAACTTGACTGCAGTTGCTTGTTTGAATGTCAGTATTAAGTCTTCCTTGATAGGTCGTCTAGGTGATCCATCAATATTAGTGTTATATGAGTATGCATAGATGATTGTTCGCCGGATTTTTAACTTCAAATTTGACATTTTGGAAATGTTTATTTATAGTATCAAATGTTGAGTTCAAAATCAGAGGTTAAATTCTTGTTGTGTAATATTATGATACTTTATGGAGAGATAGACAGAATATTCTTTATTATGTACACCATACAAATTACAAGAATCACACTATGTAACTTATAATAGGGTGACACAATGGACGATGTTATCGCTAGAAGCGATCTTTTTAAGACAACATTTGGATGGATTTAAGGGAGAAGGAACGACAATACTGTAGCTATCCTGCGGTATTCCATTATTTAATGAATAGCTAAATTTATATAAACACATTAATATATAGGATAATAATAACCATGAAGAGCGAAGAAACATTTAGTATTGTTGTTTAAGGAGAGAGGTCCTTTAGTCCATAATTATAATTGATAATTCTATGGATAGTCATTGAAAGTGTGAGTAACCTTGTTTTATTAATTCCTTTAAGACACTTTACAATTCCTTTACCTATTCACTACCCATTGATCTCAAACCTCAATCAACAACGCATTATAAAAAAAATATTATAAGCTTCTATAAAAAAAAAAAACAATCAAACGGGAAACGCATGCCTCACGCACACAGACGTCTATCATTATTATTCATAATAATTGCATTAAATATTTTTGTTCTGTTCTCCAATCAATAGGGTGACGTCATACGTTGT
The DNA here is from genome assembly GCA_905475445.1 of Ochropleura plecta. NCBI lineage: Eukaryota > Metazoa > Arthropoda > Insecta > Lepidoptera > Noctuidae > Ochropleura > Ochropleura plecta. Next base: position 7,854,469 of record FR997731.1, on the reverse strand, counting down.
CCTGAAACTGCAGTGTGTGGCAGTGGCCTTACGTAACACGCGCGGATCGGGCGGCGCGGCGTGGGGATCAAGGCCGCGCGAAATAACGCATACGACCGGTGCAGGTCGCACGCACGTCGCCCAGTCGCCGACGGACGCGATATCTTCGGCTCGACGACGCTTCCCGACGCTGCCCGAGACGCCCGACAACGCATGAGCATCCGGTCGCGCCTAAATCTATACCTAAAACTGAGTTAAGTCTTATCAAAACCATGACGGTTTTGGGTATTTTTTCGCCCACGAAGTTCTATTTAATGCATCAAAATTTCATTTCCGTTCTATTTTTGACTCTAATATCCTTATTAGGCGGATAATCTTAACACCATTTGGGATGTAAAAATCGTTTTTAAAACGAAAACTGCAATATTTTGCACAGGGATGTTATTTAAGACACTTTCAAAATAAAATTGTGGTTTTATAATCAGATTTGGTTTAATATTTTGGCACTATTTTCCTCCTACGTAAATGTATAGGGTACAAAACTAAGCAGGCATAAATTGGTGGAATTTTTTGAACAAGGAAGTTTGAGTTTAATGTAGATTCAATTTAATGAGGTTATTTCAGGTCGTTTAAATTGATCAGTAGATTCATTTGCGATTGACACCTTGTGTCCGATATCTTCAATGTCACTACTGCAGTGTGTGTTACTCATGGTTATTTAATATTAATCAACGAAAAAGTTTCAACGCATTGGTGTCTAGAATTAATTACAGAGTTCTTGATAACATTTCTCCGCCTATTGTTTTATAGGTCAATAGTTCATAGTTTTTGTTTTTATTTCTGGGCACTCCTGTGTAAACCTTTTATTTATAAATAAAATAAAAAATGAAAAAAATCATAAAAAAGGGTCCTCCGCTACTATTGAAACTAAATAAGTTGTTCGACTAGTCAAAAACTCATAGATGCAACCTAAAAAAAAAAATACCGAAATACATCGCAAAGACTGTCACGGGTACTTCTGGATGCAACAAATTACAGTACGATTACAAAAAATCGCGTTCAGTCGTTCATCGCATCCGTCGTAGGAAGTCCCATGTTCAGCAAAGAACATTTACAGGTCAATAATGACCTGCGTAGTTTAGACGTCCGTCATGTGAGTAAGTGAGCATAACTCATCCGCCTTTTCACACGCTCAGGTTCTCGGGTAACGGCCATTTTGACCTGCACGGTAGATAAGTAGTGTAACATCCTTACAACCTGGTATAGTCTACTGTCTAAGCATAGCCAGCTTCCTACAGAAGCATCCTTTGGTGTGTAGCCTAATCCATAGCATAGCTACTCCTTAGATTAGTCTACTGCAAAAAGTAGCCCACAACCTGGTGTAGTCCACTGCTTAAGCATAACCAGCTCTCTAGAGACACCTCCTCTGTTGTGTAGCCTAGTCAATAGCATAGCTACTCCTTAGATTAGTCTACTGCAAAAAGTAGCCCACAACTTGGTGTAGTGTAGACTACATCAGGTTGTGGGCTACTTTTCTTCTGACATTATACTTTGACAGTAGTGTCTAAGTATAGCCAGCTCCCTACAGAAGCCTCCTCTGTTGTGTAGCCTAATCCACAGCATAGCTGCTCCTTAGATTAGTCTACTACAAAATGTAGCCCACATAGCATAGCCAGGTCTTTAGTGTCCCTAGTTATAGCCTTCTCCCTAAAGTAGTCTACTTCTTTGTGTAGCTTAGCTGAGTGGAATCTTACTGCTGACAGATTCGCGGCGGGAGTAACCAGTGTGTAAAGGGCCTTATAGTAACTACAAAATTGAACTACTCGATGCGGACTTGATAGGTACCAAAGTGAGTAATGATCCTCTTTGGCAGGACAGTCATATCATTTTCATTCGCCTTCCAGGCGTATTAGAGAAAATGAAAACAAGCACTAATGTACTATTGTAAATTTAATTTTATAATGCTGCAAAGTATAATTATTTAGAGTTATAAGTATTCTTATAAGTCTAAATTGCTATACATTTCAGCAGAGAAAATCAGTAACTCAATTTTTTTTTCGAGGAATTTTAGATAAGCCTAATTTTCAGTTTTTTAGACTCACAGAAACATTTTGAAACTCATTGTAACAACAAGTGAACTTCAAACTACCTCTGCATCCTTATCGCCAGACTGACGCCATACTTATAATATATGATCCTAATATTCAAATATATATGCATAATTTTATTTCATCAAAAAAAAAACACCAACAGTAGTTTGTTAAAAATTCGAAGCTAGCACTATGGCCTTGGTTCTAATCACTCCCAGACTAGTCGGGCAACGGCTGACATGCAGTTGGCGGTATTTGCATTTTCTGAAGGTTGCTCATTTTATACGAGTATCTAATAAAAAAATTAAAATAAGCTAGAGTCGCTGTCTGTGAACATTAAAAATAGGCCTACGGACTTAGTTGACGGGTAGTTGTATAAGGAGGAAAGGGACTATTTTACATGTTGTAGTGTAAAAACAGCTGTTCTTTTATTCAATGATGAGCTGTTTGTTTACTTACTTGTTACCGCTCACGATTTTGTCGAAGACACGTTTACCTTAAAATATGGCAAAATAACTTTCTTCAATGAAAAAAATAAATGAAAACCGGATCAGATCGGACAAAATTATCCAAACACATTTTCTGTTGGAAAAACCGGTCATTTATTTTTGTATGTTATCCTGCCAGAATTCGTATATGTCTCTAAACGCCAAAATTAAATGTATATTGCATCAGATGTAAAAAACGTGTCGGATATCCGAATTCGGATATACTTCACTCGAACTTTGAAGAGATCCAGAGTGTAATGATCAGAATTCCACAGACTGGCGGTAACCACTACCGGACCAGACCAATGCACTTAACCAAAGTATAGAGATGGTCTATCTGGTTTCCCAGCTTAGTCATTATTGGCACTATCCTGGCAAGATCACGTAGCGTTCTAGGGGAGGTCTGGGCATCAGCAGAGCGAGTCGAACTTGCACGATACGTATTCCTTATTTACATTTTATATTGTATCTGAAGTAATTATGAAGAATAGGCAGTGTTGTGTGGGCGTGAACCATTTTTTTAAGTAGAAAGAGGGGGGATTTTGTTTTTATTTAAGCTGTTCTGTTACTTAAGGTATAACAACAAATATTGATGTAACTCTGCCTAGTTTGAAAGGTTTACATCAATAATTGTACAGATTGTACAACATTTGTATTGATGATATGATGATAAATCTTTATATGTGGTGAATAAATAATTTATTTAAAAAATATGGTATAGTCAAAGGTCAATTAAAAGTAAAGACAAAAAAAATATAAACGCAGTTTTTCTTGTAAAGATTTTTTATAACATCAACCTGATTAATGGTAGCAACGATGACAAATATAAAACTAATTGGCTTCTTAACAAGTAATATTTCATCTAAAATATTTATTTTCCATGAAACTTAAATCATTGTACTACAACCTATCTAGCAAAAATTGTTTACGCACAGTCGCACACTTCTCGCGACATCCCATTACCCAAGCCAAGGTTGACGCATAATTCTTTACACGCTTTTCAGATTTGTTCTGAGATCGCAAAATGTTTAAACCTACAATTTACAAAAACCATTGTACGACTCTCTGCAAATAGGACGGTCAACAATTGGTTGATATGACAGTGTTATGTTGTAATTTCAAACAGACTTATATCTGCCTAGTTTTTTACAAGTATATTGGGGTCGGTTCCATTTTAATTATATGGAGCTGAAGATGGATTGATTCAGCATCTGAACTCCACAACCCAGTTAGTACTGGGTTATACGATACCCCTTGGTTAAACTAGACGTTGGACTCTCGGGACACGACTATCTGTGACGACTGTCAAATATCTACAAATGACAGCCGGGACCAACAGCTTGAAGTGCTTTCCAAGACACGAAGTAAACTCGGTATATAACGGATGGTGGCCCATCCACAGACCAATCTATACAAGCGCGGCTCATTCTAAAGATCTACCCAACCGGCTGTTATTATTTAGCCACGAGCTCTTCAGTGACTCCCTATATTTTGACATCCACGAATCATTGACTGGGTAACACGATGCTGGCTGTCAAACTTCCGGGGTGCTGACTGCCCGAAACGACCATCAAAGAATATAATTACTAACGCCGCCGTAGCAAGATAGTCGTGCATACTTTCTCGTAGCACTTTCGTAGAACGTGCGTAGCAAACTTTTACATTGATGTAGATAAACATGTCAGGCGATAGATATAATTTAAATATAGATGGCCAAAAAAAATAAGCCTATGCTAATCGCTTGGACGAATTGCGATATTTTAAAGGTCATTCCATTTCTGATAAACCATTTATGTGTCACAAATGCTACTTAATATATCGTACAAAATATTCATTCAATCATATTTCTTATAGGCCGCAAAATTACTTATGCATTTCATAACAAAATTATATAATTAGAATTTTAAATATTTTGTAATTTTCTAAACGCTTTGTTATGCTAGGTTTTCGGCCGTTTTTGCATAAGCTCAACGCTCGAACGAAAGGTTACTAAAGACACCACAAGGTCTTAGCGAAATTCTTAAATTCCGTTTTTATACATGATATATTTAGCAGAATTCATCATAAACAGGTACTGATTATGCATAAAGGTAAAAATAAGCTATGTTCTTTTTAAAATGTGACTTACCTAAAATGTAGTTCGTAGCAGTAAATTTCTGAATCGTATCTTGTATTTTAATAATTTGAAGAATACGAGGCAATTGTTTTTTTTCACGTTTGTTTAGACACAACACACAGTACAAGCCGTGTCTGATCATAATGTCACCCGATAGACTGATTTACACTTGCCAATTCATCATTAGGTTAATGTTTTCCTAACGCAATCATCATCAGTATCTTGCACGTATACTAAATTATTTGGGGAAGGTGCAGCATATCGCTCATTTTTCAATTCTTCTCTTTTTTAGTTTCATCTAAGTTGTTCTAGCATTTTTGCACTTGCTGACTTTTAGTTGCAATCTGATAAATTTATATTCTGAAGAGGTTATTCGCAGTCATTTGTTCAAAGTCATTAAGTTATTGGAAGCTAATCCAATCGGAAATGCTAGACAGAAGATGATATTTTGAAGTGCTGTACCACTTTTAATCGACATAAATTAAGATTCATCCCATAGAAGCGATACATTGCTATGCGCACGAGTTCAGTGATGGGGTACACGAATAGCGCGGGCGGAGCATATGTAGCGCCTACGCAAGATTTTTGCACGGGACGCCGCCTATCCGACATCGTCGCAATAAATCCACTATTATTGTAGGAAACCATGTCACAGGCTTGGGCGTGACACTGCGAAATGTCCGATTTATATCCCCTTCATATTGATACGGTTACAGTTTGATGAATCACATGATATTGTGTCCGATGATATATATTTTGCAAGGCATAAAGGAATAAATAAAGTAAGGAAGTCAATTTCTGAATATATATTTTGATATAGCAAAAAAAGGGGAAAGAAGTCAATTCCGCATTTGTGTTGGTTTCGAAACTTCGAAAGTAGATAGAACAGATGTGTATGATTATGTCTATACGAAGGCCGTTCATATAATTTAGCTACCCTTATTAAAACTTAAAGATAAGACGATGTAAATCAGAAGCTGAAGCGTGGGAGAAATAACTTCCTGGTTTAAAGGAAAGTTGTAGAGTGTTTACTAAAGTGGGAATTTAAAGTAACAAACAATAATTACCTACGTCTGTGTTGCAAAAACTATAATTGGGTTCTTCGATATCTTCCGGAAACATAATATAGACGGGCCTGTGGACGGCGAGCAATGGGTAGCTCACCGTTCGTTCGCAAAGGCCGTGTCGACGGCACGTTAGTGTTATACGCGCGCCTCAAAGAGATGTCAACAAAGCAGAGGAGCCTGCCAGGGCCACCGCCGCCTGCCGGGGTTGCGGGTTGTTCGAAAGAGATACCGCGGCCCCGGAACATAAAGGGCAATAGAAGGAACATGGGTGGGTTGTCAGTACAAGTCTGACACTCCCTCCCGCTCCACCCAGAGCGGGAAAAGTTATTTGTTGATTTCCCATCCGCAAAAGAAAGCATGGTATAGTCATCTTAATGGCCTACTATGTTAGATATTATGTAATCATAAAAAATGCGATAACCTACAGTAATTCAGTCTGACATAGTCCTTCAAGAACCACATAACGTTACGCCTGTAACCTACTAGGGTTAACATAGAGGTTTAGGTAGCTTTAGTAACGAGGAATTCCAGATTAAAGAATGAGGTTGAAAAGAATCCAAGGTCTTTAATGTGCTTAGACTAAATCAAGGCGTTTAAAAAGGATATATCATGTCATAATTGTAAATTAATAGTTAGTTATCTAATAAATTTATTGTAAAGTCCAGCCCAAAGTGAAAATTCATAAGATTACTGCATTCTCAAAAGTTAATTTCTTGTTACAAACAGATTAGTAGAATAAAATTATAAATATTCAAATTCATGTCTGGGTGCCAGACGGATTTAAAGCCATTCACTAATTTAGTGTGCTTGAATCATCGTGAAAAAAAAGAGAAGGTACATATCTACAGATAACGTAACTAAGGCCTTCACTAGGTAGATGGTAGGTATGCTGTAGAGATGGGTTTGTGACATGAAATACTGTGGGTCCAAAATCGATATTAATCCGATAGCATAGTAAAACGGCACGATTTTTGAAGGCACAGTTGGTGCAGTGGCTGAGCGATCGAATGCTGCGCTGCCCGTCGCGGGTTCGATCCCCGCTCGGAACATATTTGGATGACCTACTATGCGAGTTTAAATGTTTGTAAACGCACACACGATACAGGAGAAATTCCTAGTGTGGAGCAACTTTTTTATTATTTAAAGAGCATAATGTAGCATGATTTTTGTGATAGGATCAGGGCCAGTCCTACATCTAGGTATCGAAAAGTAAAGACTATTCTTTAGCTAATTTAATTAATTTAATTTTAATTAATTTCATTGGTAGCACAAGGAAAAGGAATTGTCTATTTTGTACACGCGACGGCAGGTCAACCTATTCTAAACTATTAGAACCTGATCTCCCTACTACGGATCGCACACCGTAATAGAGAGATCAGGTTAAAATGGTTTTGTGTAGGTTGATGTGCCGTCGTGTGTACTTACCATGACCAAGTGATTATCCGTGACTAACGTACCTATGCAAGACCTCCGAAATATCGGAAACTCAAAATAAATAAAAAACATGGTTAATATCTCATTTCAATTGTTAGTGACCATGTCAGTTTAAAAAAAATGTTGGAGAAAGAGTAGACCTCAATTCTCAATCTCTGTTTCAATCTTCCAATTTCGTTGTTGTGTTAAAAACCAACTCATACAAAGTTCTCCAGTCAATGAATGCACTCACATTGATCGTACGATTCAGAACATCTAGCAAAAACTTCTAAATATATAACTACGAAGATTTCGGCTGGTTTTTTTGTTTATATTCTGGCGCGTAAAACCTGTCTAGCCAGCCGAGACTTAGACTAAACGTTAGCAGTTTTAGTCCGGTACATTTGAAATTTTGTTCGAAGAACAGATTTAATAAATCTTATGTACCTAATATCAAAGATAACTGATACGGGAGAAGATATCTGGTGTTGCAACGTATGTTCTTGGACCGAGGCTGCTATTTTGAATATAGAAACCGTAATTTTTAGTTATATTACAACGACTTTTATTGTTTTTTTTTTATTTGCAGATACCGGATCTTGTGTTGCCAGAACGAAAAATGCACGCTATTTTCAACCAGTCTCAAACATTGCAATTTATTCATTCTTCAAATCAAATATCTACTCTTGTGGTTTAAAAACGATGCTTATTGCTCCTTTAGTGGTAAGTGCGGTGTTATTATTTCTAAATTATAGATCAACAACAGCACAGAGGTGGGATTCCCAAAATTTATGAGAACAGCAAAAAATTTGGCCCGCGAGGTCGTCGCGCCAGATATGCGATGAGCAATAAAAGGAACTTCACTTATTTACTGGAAGTAGATAATCTATGTTTAAGATTGAATCTGATATACTGGCAATACCTATCAATAAATATTTGTTAAATACTTACTTCAAAAAAAATTCAAAGGCTTCTAGAACCAACCGAAAATCTTCACATATTATTTAAGTTTTTTTTTATTCCATTGGAATCACCTGCCTAGCCTTTTTCCAACTATATTAGGGTTGGCTTCCAGTCTTATCGGATGCAGCTGAATACCAGTATTTTAGATGGAGCGACTGCCTATCTGTTCTCCACAACCCAGTTAGCACTGGGCAATGCTATATCCCTTGGCAAAACTGGTTGTCAGAGTTTCGTTACAATGACTACCTATAACGACTGTGCAAGATCTACAACCGGGGCCAACAGCTTAATGTGCTTTCCGAGGCACGGAGGAAACTTAGTATGATTCGGGTGGGCACCCATCCACAGACCAACCTAGGCAAGCGCGGCTTGTCCTAAAGATCGAGCCGAGTGGCCTCGAAGCTTGAATTAAATTAAACAGGCTTCATATTTTAATTCAATTTATAATTCGTCATACTTAATAAAAAAAAGTCTTTAACATCGTCACTTTCAAAGAGAATTTCCAAGTTCAGTAATAATATTTTGACTCTGTGTCTCAATTATTTATAAAACCACTTTTATTTTAAAAATATCTTGTAATTTCCCTTTTTAATTAAGTTAATTACGCAGTTGGATATTGTATTAAACATTTTGGATATAATTCGTCCTATTTATCAAATGAGTTTCCGTAATTTGAATTAGGTAAGCAGAGTAGCATTTTGATAAACACAGGAATTAAACAACAAAATCGTAGCGATAGCGCTATAGTTTTATGCAAAAATGAAAATAACAGTAACATGATAAAAAAATGATAAGCTCGTGACCCTATTTAATGATTTAGCTCAACATCAGCATCAACACGTTTTTAGTCAGACGCTCAACAATACATAGCGTTACTGCATACAGAATTATGTAACTAAAGTCTACAGATGCTCTATGGTTTGCATGTGTTCGTCTGAGACAAGAAAAATACAGGCTCGTGACTCACGCACACATACAGCCCTCCGCGATGGCGTTGTTATAGTGATGCGAATAGACGCTCGTGGAAATAACAGTTATAAGTTTTTTATAACATACTCATATATTAATCCCACAAGCTTCACTATTGAACTTGTTCGAATCAACAAGGGAAGTACAAAGCACCGACATTTTAATAGTTCGTCGGTTAATTAAACGTTAAAGTTCACTGCAATTATAAGTACGCAACGCGTGTGTAATAAGCACTTTAAGGACGATTTAGTGTCGGGCAATTAGTAACCAGACCATTGTCGTTTTTATACGTTCGCGTATCGAGTAGCACTGGATCGATTAGAATCTTATTTTACTCGATTTGCATGTTTAATGTTATGACATTATAATAACGTGAGTTCGCATACTGCGTTTTGAAGTTAGAGTGAGTATTATAATTCTATGGTAGGTACACGAGGAAACCATGATAGTGCAAATAAAAGTTCATCGTTTTAGAACGTGATAGTTCGATGCTTTCAATTGTTGAATCTAGTGATGCGCCATTGGTAGAAAACGCCAAACGATATCTTTGAAGACTTTATTTACAGAAAAAATTATAATCTCAATTTACTCGTAAGTTATGGAAAAAGGAAAGATAAATTACATTTATCATCAACAAATTATCCGCATTGATGTGAACGCAAAATGTGCACAGTGTTGGTAGCAATGCTACGTTAGATGGCAATGCAGATTCATTTACCAAAAAATTACCGTCAAAAAGTTATATCTATAGTAAAATACAGTTGTCACCAATCTCAGGCCATAAACTGGAGTTTTTCGACTATTGTTCTACGATAGAGTTCTATAGAATCCAGTATATATTGAAGTGGATAATCGCGGTGAGCTCATAATAACGTTGTCAACCGCAGTTAAAGGGAAGAAATATCTTTATAAAAGTAACAGGTTTATGACACGCCAGAGATGGTTGATAACGCCACCTGTCGGTTCCGGTGTAACATGTGCCATTTCGGCGATCCTGAAACAATTTAAAATAAATTCCTAAAAACATGTGCTGCGGACGCAGAAGTTAAAAGGTTGTAGCGTAGCCATAATACGCTGGTGCTCATCGGATACGAAAATTTCATATAAGCAGGCGGGAAGAAACGCCCAGGTGTCAGCATTTTGTGACGACCGCCCGAAAGACACAGTGGAGCATATTGTGGCGATCTCCCCGGCTTGGCGCACTGCTGTGTCCTCGTAGAGGCGATCGGCGACAGCGACCTCTCACATCCGGCCCTCCCTCGTTCTGTCCATGGTCCGGAGCTAGAGGGAATGGGAAGCCGTCACCTACTTCTACAAAGCAGATAAATGTTGGAGAAAAAGGTGGCTGGACGGTAGAGATAGAGAATCTCAAAGCGTCGAAGATGTCTTGTAGACGCTAAGCAATGGGTAGCTCTCGGCGCATTCATGTTCCACGCGCGTCTCAATGAGATGTCAGCTAATCTGAGATGCCTGTCAGGGCCACTGCCTGCTGGGGCTGCGTGATATTCGAGAGAAATATTGTGGCCCCGGAACACAAAGGAAAAAAGAAGGAACTTAAATGAGTTAAATCAGTATAAGTAGAATTTACTAATAATACTAAAATTTGATGATTTCCCATCCCAAAAAATGGGTGTATTGTGTACTCATGCAGCTTTTATAATTGTATATTTTATTTTTTAATGGTTGCTTCCTAGGGATACTTGTTCTTATAGTTAGCAATTTCTTGTTTATTTACTACTAGCTTTTTCCCGCGGCTTCGCGGTAACACATATCCCCTTGCGCCTTATTGATTTGTAATAGCAACGCTAAGTTTTTCCTTTTCTTCCCTCTTTCTCCCTCACATCCCACTTTTTAAAAATTAGCCTATGTCCGTCTCCTGGTTCCCAACTATCTCTGTACCAAAATTCATCAAAATCGGTTTAGCTATTAAAGCGTGAAGAGGTAACAAACAAACAAACAAACTCACTTTCGCTTTTATAATATTATATAGTAAGAATATCAAAATTAATTCAACTCGATATTCCGTTAGTAAATGAAAAAACATAGTGTAACATCGCACCTTTTATACCATAAGAGATGTAAGTATCTAACCATCACCACCAGTGTGGGGTGTGTGTTCACCAGTAAGTGTTTAATAAAGGGCTAGCCTATTGCCATCAACTGGGTACAAATCCAGACTCCGTGGCTGTTTCCGAGATATTCCTTCAAACCAATAACGCAGTCACAAAAAAAAACAGTCTTTAAAAAATATAAGCTCACAGAATCGGTCAGCCTGTATCATCTAAGTTACATAACACCCAGAGTGCTAATGGTTTATTCTTAGCCTGGCAGTGTCATGTCAGTGGATTTTCCTAAGTACCCGAGATGTCTATGGAAAAACCTTTGATTAAAATAACGGCAACCTAGAACAATTGCTTACTAAACACCATCTTGGCTACGGCCACTAATATATTCAATTTCTGCTATATACAATGTGTCCGGTCACGGACTAGCGATATTCTATATAGGTGCTTATATAACAAACATTATAGTACTCAAATTTATTTATTTAAAAAAGAAACATTTTTTTTCACAAAAAAGTTTACAAAACTTTCTTTGAATTGCATATTTTTGGACTTTTATTTTGTTTTCTAAAGTTACGAAAATGTAAGCTCAACATTTCTTAATTTAAACGATAGACAATATTGTTGCCCTCTGAATAAACCTATTTTCGTCTCAGTAAGACCAAAACTTTGAGAGATATGTTTTTTTTTGCACACGCATAGCGAATATCTCAAAATGGCTGCTAAAGGTAACTTAGGTTATGTACAGTAAAAACTGTTGGGCAAGTCGGGGAACTAATCTTAGTTAAAAGCTTGAGCATCTAACTAGCATCATTTATGTTTTCCTCTATCGAATAACTTCAAATGTTGCCATTAGTGTTAAAACTTGCAAGTCCGTTTTGAATGAACAACACTATCATCAAAAAAAAACGGGTAAAAAACCATCATTTGGTTATTTTCCCACATTTCGTTAAACACTACAAACATTTTACAAAGTTAATCAAATGTCAAATGAAAAAAAAGAAGACACAAAAACTGCTCAGACGCACAATTTAGTCGCACATAGAACACAATGAGCGGGCAAGCTAGAAGTGACGAACGAAGGTTAGTGTTCCACGTCATAGGCTTTTTGTAGATTTGCGACCGACATCATCTCGACCTGCTAGCCTTGAGATTTTTTACTGGCCTACCATGACATTATCTGGTTTCTCCAAGCAAATATTTTCAAACAACTTTAATATTTGATGTTTCCACGTCATTATAAATCAATAAATTGTCAAAATTACGAATGTTGAATCCTATTAGGTTTTTAGTAATCCTTACTTATATTATAAAAGCGAAAGTGAGTTTGTTTGTTACGTCTTCACGCCTAAATGGCTAAACCGATTTTGATGAATTTTGGTACAGAGATAGTTGGGACCCTGAAAACGGACATAGGCTAATTTAAAAAAAAATAGAAATGAAGGAGAAAGAGGGAAAACTTAGTTTTGCTATTACAATAAATAAGGCGCAAGGGCAAAAACTACAGGTAGCATGTACCTGCAAATCAGGAAAGAAACTGTGTTACCCCTAATTTAACGCGAGCAAAGCCGCGAGCAAAAGCTAGTTGTATTTAAAAAAAAAACGGTTTCAAATCAAATTCTGACGTAGATTGTGACGAATTAATGACATATCCGACAATCATGATTAGATCATTCTATTTTCAACTCAGCCTAAGTTAATAATAAGTGTTCTAAAAATAAACTTAGATACGTGATGATGTCTGACACGGCAGAGAATAACGGTAATTTTCGACAGAAACAAATAGTGATAAAAAAAATAGTTCAAACTGTCCGCTTTCGCTTACCACTTGTCTTGTTGACAGTCCTTAGCTAAAGGAAGAACGAACCCTTCAATAGACATCAACGGGCGCACAAAAATAATACGAACTTTTTTTTTAGTAGTTCATGTTTTCCATTTTTTTTTAAGTTCTCGATATCTGGGCACTATTGCATTTGCCATGATTATGACGGATAAACCCCGTTTTAGTGTAAATAATAGTGTCAGATAAAATTATACGTCATAATTAAATTACAATACAATATTACATAGCTTTATTTTTTGCGAGGTTATGATTTATGGTCACTTGTTTTTTTTCTGTAAGAGTTTATACTCTAAATAAAACCTATATAATATAAAAATAGGTTTTTTTATACTTAATCATTAAAGGAAGCAATTTTCACCCAAGACTTCTCTAACCTATCAAAGACTATATTTGATTACAGGTTTAACGTATTAAGTATGGCATAGAGCTACACATTTTTTTATATTCTGTATTTAATAAAACAAGGAAGTGTAAGATTGGATTTAGGAGATAATATCCGTAATTGACCAGTGAAATATTTTTAGAAATTGGATGATTAGCATCCAATTTCTAAAAATATTTCACTGGTCACATACTACACTATGACCAAATTCCATAGGACATATTTCTTGGACATGGACTCAGTTGTGGGAAAAAGTAAATTGGGTATAACCTAGTTCTATAGAAATAATACTGGCTTTATTGATGCCATGTCTGTTGATGTTGGAACAGCCTTAGGCAACACAGCCGCTAAATTTAGACTTTAGGCTACTTTTGTTATAAGTTTTTGAATATATTTTGATTTATAAAGGCGTCAAAATAATTCAAATCATGGAAGATATTCAAATGACAATTTAAAATTAGTTTTAAATCGTTAAAGTTTAAAACAATGCATAAGTATTTATAAATGTGAAAAGTAATAAAGCATGCGAATAAAGGGTTAATACAATACTACTTAAAGGACATAAATGATGAGTACCGCGTTTTAAAGACTGCCGAAAAGCGAACACGCAATTCATTTTGCAACATGCAGTTCCGCCATCGCCAACTAAAGTGATTGATTCGATAAGGTATCAATAAATGTGACATTTAAAATATTGATTATCGATGCCTTTATCGGAAGGTACTGTAAAGGCGTTGAGAATTCTTACTAAATTGAAAGCTTTACAACAGAAGTTAAAACATTTTTGTCTTTGCTTTTGTCTGTTTGTAGTCTTTCAAATAAACGACGACACGGTTGGCGCAGTGGCTGAACGATCGCCTGCTGCACTGCGTGTCGCGATTTCGATCCCCGCACGGAACAAATATTTGTAAAACCTACAGATAGTTGTTTGCGGATCTAGCTGTTTGTAAACGCACCCACGATACAGGAAAAATACCTAGTGGGGAAACTTTAAAAAAAATACACTATGCACCTGCATCTAGAGCGATTAAGAACGCGCGTCGTAATTTTAAAGTGTCGTTCATAGATTTTTAGCAGTCGTGTTGGGTAGTCAGCCTCCCCAAAAGCTGGTTAACCAGTGTGATCAAAGGATGTCTTATTATGCAGTAACTGGTATCGCATGAGCAGTCATTCCATATTAAATACTGGTATTCAACATGGAATTGTTAGACATTGGAACAGTTAGACTAGAAGTCAACTGCAGCTTAGTTGAGAAAAGCAAATGAAGAAATGATTGAAAATGCGCCTCTCTGAAACTTTTGTTTACAACTATACCGGAAAATGATGACAGAAATTCAGTTGATCAAACATTTATCGCATAAATACGAATATTCAGCTAACTCATAAAACCTTGAACGCGTATTCCTAAGTCACCTTAGAGTCGTAGTAACGCTGCGTAAATTCAAATATGCTTTTCAAAACCAAATGAGAACGCGTTGAGGTAGGTTCTTTACTAAAAATTCCTACGCAGGCATGCTTTTATGATGTTCATTTATGCAAAACTTTATACAAGTTTACTCTTCCGTATTATACTAAATAATATTTAATAAAAAAACCCTGTTGTTTAATTTTGTTGGTACTTAAATTAATGCTAATGTTTTATTGGCGCATGACAAGTTTAAAATATTGTTATACAAATTTCGTAAATGCAGCATTGATTAGCACCCAGGCATTTATAAAATTTAAACAAAATTATATAACATATAAAATTTTAAAAATATGCAGTAGTACAGTATGCATTTATTATTTGTATGACATAACAAAATGTTCTTTAACAAAGTTTAAAGTGCCATCAAAGCTTAAAAATAAATATAGCAAAGAAAAGTATCCTATGTGTTATTCCAGACTATAATCTACCTCTGTGCCAAATTTCATGAAGATCCTTTCAGCCGTTTTGATGTGAAAGAGTAACAAACATCCATACATCCATCCATCCATACTCACAAACATTCGCATTTATAATATTAGTAGAATGGTAAGAAGAATTGTAACTGTTAATATCTTTACTAAAATCGATTAAAGTCGCAAGAATTCGGTATAAGATAGTAATTTGAAGCGATGAGGAGATGAGGATCCTTGCTTCATCCTCGAGATACGAGGATGAAGCAAGCAATCTCGTCATTAGCAAAAAATAGAAATGCATTAATAGAAGGAGAGAGGGACAATTCATTGGGATTATCTTGAGCTTACGTTATGGCTAGCTATAAAAATATAATTAAGTAGTTTTGAAAAAACATCTGCTATTTAAGAAACTTGTTCTTTACTATTAGCTGTGAGGTTGACTGAAAGATATCGCCAACAGGGACGTGACCACTGTTGTAACTATTTAATTAACAATATTATCGTTAAACAGTTGTGTGTCAATTTTGGTGTACATTTTTTTTTAATATTAAATATGTACCTACATTAATCTAAAATCGACGTATCCAACGTTTAACAATAATTTAAATAATATGAACAAGGAAATGCATCTTCACATTTAGTAAATTAAACATTACATTTATATTTTATTCATCAATTCGTTATAGTATATTTATATACTACCGATTCGAAAATGGAATTTGCATTTTATAAATGTAATTCAAATAGTAAGGGCGTTATATGTATAATTGAAGACTAGTGTTAAACTATTAACTGTTCAAATGTGCACGTACGTATAGATATATAGCGTGAGTATTAAAATGACGTCATTAATATTATCCACTTTTTTTTTAAACGTTGCCCCACACTAGGAATTTCTCCTGTATCGTGGCTGCGTTTACAGACATTTAAACTCACATACACAAACAGCCAGACCCGAAACAACTATCTGCAGGTCATACAAATATTTGTTCCGTGCGGGAATCGAACCCGCGACACGCAGCGCAGCAGTCGATTGCTCAGCCACTGCACCAACCGTGTCGTCGTTTTGAAACAAAGCATACTTAGAACCTATTTGTTTGGCATGATAGAGGAAGCCTAATTTATTCAGCTCGTCGATTATTTAATTTTAGTAGCTAGCTGCTCCTAAAATTAATAACAAACCTTTTTTCTATAATATGATTTAAGACTATCACGGAAATCTTCATTGACGTCTGATTTGTAATTTGTATGTCGTTACGTCACTAGAAGACTTGACGAAGACTAAGAAACAAAGAGGATGCATCGTAATACCAGTATAAATTTATGCCTTTTTAATTTAGATATGACGTAGAGAATATTTTCAACAGTTTAATTAAGTATTATAATAACTGGTCGTGTTGCTCGTATGAACATCGTAGCAGATGGCATTCTGTAGTTCCTCCTTACCCGCATGGGGAAGATATCTTTTGTTGCCCCACACTAGGATTTTTTCTTGTATCGTGGTTGCGTTTACAAACATTTAAACTCACATACACAAACAGCCTGACCCGAAACACCTACCTATAGGCCATACAAATATTTGTTCCGTACGGGAATCGAACCCGTGACACGCAGCGCAGCAGTCGATCGCTCGGCCACTGCGCCAACCGTGTCGTCTATAATGTGTAATGTCTGTAATCTATGTTTTATACATAAAACAATAACAATCTTTACGTTACTTATAACTGTAATGGTGATTTAGCCATTTTAAAGATTTCAATATTTAATTTACTTTAAATCAGATTGGCAGATCAACATCTTTTAGCATCGTAACCGCGTCTTCTTATAATAAGTAAATAATTAGACCGTAAAAAGACAATCACTCAATTTGTATATTATTAAACGTTTATTTTCATTACGTTTGCGTTAGAAATAAATTAATTTTATAATAAAATGTTAATTAAGTAGCATTTTCAGTCTAATCTATCTTTATTATTTTTTGTAATGTAACAAAACTACGAGGTAAATCCATGAATGTGTCAAACAAATTAAAATATAATATTCATTTGAATAAACAAGACGAATAAAATTACGATCAAAATGGCGGATGCGCCTATTTTTAGAACAACTTTTCGGGTTTTTTCATATTTCTTGCCTTCTTCTGCACTTAATTGAGTGTTTCAAGCACTTAATATGTATCTAGGAAACTTGATCCTAAAATGGCTCTAGTATGAACTAAGGTTTATTTGATGTTTGCTTGCTTAATTGCTTATTGAATGCGACTGATAAGTTCATTAAGATTTTCACCAAAAATTCCACATCATTAACAAAAAATGCTCAATTTCTTTGAAACCTACTTCGTTACATGACAATTAAATTTAACGATACTGCAATTACAAGTTCACAACTACTTACTAAGAGGGAAGACATTAAAACCCTAAGAGTTACATGGAACTTGTACAAGAGACTTTTGATAATCCTAACTAATATTATAAAAGCGAAAGTGAGTTTGTTTGTTACGTCTTCACGCCTTCATGGGTAAAAATGATTTTGATTTATTTTGTTACAGAGATAGTCGGGACCCAGACGGACGTTATTTTTTTTTAAAGTGGGATTTGAGGGGGAAGAAAAGGGAAAACTTAGCATTGCTATTACAATGAATAAGGCGCAAGGGCAAAAACTACAGGTAGCAGGTACCTGCAAATCAGGAAAGGGGAACTGTGTCACCTCAAATTAAACGCGAGCGAAGCCGCAGACAACAGCTAGTGATAGTATAAATTGAGGTAATCTACTACGGGGAAGGCGGTTGTGTCGACGCATGCAATCGTCCAATCGAACTCATGTTTGTCTACAGTCCAGACTGACTAATTCGTTTGAAGTCTACCACTTTGTTCGCTGTCACTCTTCGTGACGAAACAAGACGTGTTGCGTAAGTGGTGTGAAATAAAATATTGTTTAGAATTTCATTATAACTTGGAAGACACGTTCACGTGCGCATGCACTGAAAGAAAATGTTTCGTCGTTGTTTTTCATAATTTAATTAAAGAAAGAACTAATGGGTTTATTCGTATAACAACTGGATTTTGAAAACAGGACAATTCATCATCATAAAGTGGTTATCTAAGGTATATAGGCTTGGTATATTTCATGACGTGCAGCCAAATGCTGTAATTACAGTTTCATAATATTGGTTTTAATTTAGTGTTCGATATAAATCTTTAGAGTTGTTCACGATATGAGGTCGTTGACGGATAAAAAAAAAACCAATAACAATAGCTGGCAGGTTTAGAAACAAGAGCATATTGGCGTTTCTTTGTCTAACTCTAAATGTAATTTTAAAAGAATTTATTGCATTTTTTATGACACTATAACTATAAAAATCGAAAAAAATTGCAAAGTAGGTATGTCATCGCTGAAACCTGCCAGCGGTTTATTCAGGTTATCATTTTTTATCAATGCACCAATTCGGTGTGGAATTATCTAGCGTTTCGCATGCGTTCAAGGGTAAAGTCTGTGGCGGGACGCACACATGCACAGACGACGATGTATGTGTGTAGACTGCTATTAACGATACCTATATACCTAGGCCTATTGTGCGCAGCATGCACATGTGTTAGTGTTTGCTAGTGTGAGTGCGTCAGCGGCGGCGGGTAACTTTTTCGCTTGCAGATTTAGTTGCTATGCCCGAAATATAACACGGATGAATTTCGCGTCAATGTTAATTGCTAGGCATTACACTGAGCGGCGTCGGCGCCGATGTCAGACGATAGACATCGCATCGCACTATCCACGCGTTTTAGATAATACACGTAAACTATTGTGCGCTGCATACAGCGATTTTTTTATACTAAGACTACTACAGTTCCTATCCAATCTCTCCCATTGATTTTTATTATTGATTTGTTTTAATAAAATAATCCATAACACTAGAATGAGTTCTATATATTCTCACAATCCTCATATACGATGATTTACATCAAGAATCTTCATTGTACTTAGGTCCCACATTACTTGTTTAGACTAATCTATAAAATAATATTTTATATTAAAAATAAATACAGATGTTTTAAAATTTAAGATAAAATGCCTCATAGACTATACAACTTCTGGCTTAGAACAAAAAAAGGTAATTTTTTTATTGTTTGTCTTTTGACGGCCAGTCACCACTGCGAGAGGCTTATATTCCATACTAATAGTTCGTAAGGTAGTACATTGTTATAGGTATTTATCGATATAATAGGATGCAGTTGTGTATATAATAAGGTGTTTCTATTAGCGGACGAGCTCTTCATCACATGTTTGTTTTCGTTTGCACCTTTCCTGTCCCACGACATCGTTATGATGTGTAATTATACATTACTGAAAACACAACATAAATGTATAATACAAATATACAGATTTCAAAAATGGAAGTATGACTGGTATATAGCTGCATTCGGCTAGACTGGAAGCCGATCCCTGCATAGCTGGGTTCTCCCAGCTATGCAGGGATCGGCAGGCACTAGGCAGATACTGATGAGATAGATTTAAAATATGAATTCATATGGCTACATTTACGTAGGTACTTATTTTAAAATTCAAATGTCTACAGGAAATTTAAAAAGATAACTAATTGACTAAATGCATTTTGTAACATTGAGATTTTAAGGAAATGTTAATCAAAATATCGCTGTTATTAAAATTGGTTGAAAATAAAATCTTTCATCGGTACGCTTTGATTAAATTTTATGTTTTCATGCAGATTTTTTTTTCTAAGTTCTACTGAATTTGAATTCAAATATTCTAGTCGTACGTTTTTAACAGGTTTCCCGCATCATTTGGACTGCGCTGTAAGTCAACGACCTATTTGCGAGAAAATATAAACAAACCATTTGAATTGTTTCTAAAACGTTGAAGTAAGAAATGAGGGAGAAGAAATGTTTATTGCATGAAGTCATAGAGAAAAACACAATGAAATACACTGAAAAATATTTACAACTTTTCGTAATTTAGAAAACCTATCCACGATCACTCTAAAAAATTGTTGAAGACTGATAAAGGTATTGTTACAAGTTGTTATCAGTCATTTTGAGTATCAATTTCTTCAGATAATCTACGCGTGACATTAATTGCAAAAGTGTTTTAAGTTTGCATTTACATAATGGTAATTTAAATTCATTGTAATTGAATAGGCCTATCTGTAATTAAATTATAGATCTAGTGGTTTTATATTTCGAAATTGTTTTCTCATATTAAGTTAGGTACTACATAAGGCTGTTAACTTGACACAAACTCTCAATGTTACAACTTTGTTGACAGTACGTACTTATAATTTTTTAAAATTTAATAATATATGTAAATAATAAGATAGAATTTGTAACGTGATTGAGCAAAGAATAGAAAAGAAAATACTTTATTACAAAAAAAAAAATAAACACTACTAACTGTTTTATTTTATTACATTGTTATTTTTGTTAGTTCTACAGTTACCTCAACCTACGATATTTTTCAAGTTACAGCAAAAAGTTGAATTCTGATCTCGTTATTATTTTCTTGCCTTCCATATTAATTATAGTCTGTTACCCAGTCGTCATCCCACCATCAAAAGTATCTTAAGTACTCCTTCCTACTCTTATACATTCTTTGGTCTATGATCATGTCATTCTATGACCGCGAAGCGAGCTGGCGTTTTGGAAAACTATCTGTAGTAAACTTTGAGTGTTCAGAAAGTGCTCATTATCAACCTAATTTGAATAAATTACATACAGTTTGATGTCCCGATATTGGCGCTTGCCAATTGAAATATCAGGAGCGTTGAAATATCGGGAGCTCAAATAATGAAAAAGCACGCGACTCGCGCAACAAAAGCTCCGTATAAACTTGTAACGTAAAGTCATAACTTATGAGTGCTAGAGTGATCTAGAGGGTTGATTAATTCACAGACTTGAGTATATGGTTTTAATTTCTTTAATTGACGGCCTGTTGGTCTAGTGGTTAGTGGCCCTGACTGCTGACCCGGAGGTCGTGGGTTCGATTCCCACCCAGGACAAACTTTGTGTTATGAGCATGATTGTTTGTTCTGTGTCTGGGTGTGATTTATCTATAATATGTATGTATTTATAAATTATATAAGTATGTATATCAGTTGTCTGGTTACCATAACACAAGCTCTGCTTAGCTTGGGATCAGATAACCGTGTGTGAGTTGTCCCAAGATATTTATTTATTATTTAATTTCAATTCAACACCTCCACACGTTCTCGAGATAAAGGGTCTAGACAGACAGATAGACGGATAGCTAAGTGAATGTATAAGGGATCCGCTTTTTTCTTTTGAGGTACTGAACCCTAAAAGTTACAGAAGATATCCCGTAAGTGACAGTTTAAAATAGTGTTTCCTACTCTTACAGTCGTCCTTATACATTTTTATTCTCACGACATTCTTCTCGTAATGAAATGCATGAGGGTAGTAGAAAATATGAGAAAGAGTCAGCGAGCGAGTTATCGGTCTATGGTATGATAGATGAGTTGCGGGATGTTCGAAAGAGATACCGCGGCCCCGAAACGCAAAATACTAAAGAAGGAACATGGATCCTATCCATGTTCTTTTGCCTTATGTGTTGTTTTAAGACAGGAAAAGTCTGATACTTCCTCCCGCTCCGCCCGGGGGAAGTTATTTGATGATTTCCCATCCGTATAGAAAAAGGTGTGGTAGAAGGTTATATTTAGAAACAGCCACTCGTGGAGCCTATATTAAAAAAAAACCGCTGACGCTATAGTTACGATGGTAACAAAACCGCTGAACTTCCTGGAAATAAAACAGCTAATAGAATATTACTATTTGGTTTAGTATTAAATTAGTAGGTCATTTGGTAAATGTTTTGAGTACCTAACCAATTTGCATTTTTCCGATTGTAGGGTTACAAGTTCAAAGTCACATGTTTACTGAAATTGTAATTGTCTGAGAAGTATCGAAGCGTCTAGCCTTAAGTTTATCAATATTTATAATATAGGAATTTTCGAAAGTCACGCGAATTGATTTACGCATAGTTTAGAATGAAAATGCATTTTTCTGCTTTTTTGCATTTAATGCTTGAAATTCTAATGGCCTACAAAATTTAAACTATTGTTGAAGGATATGCAAAAACAGAAGCAAGTGGCCGTCGTCAAATTGATGTCTTATTTTGTCAACTTAATCCTGAGGCTATTTGAACACAATTTTAATTTAGTTATCCTTACTAATATTATAAAAGCGAAAGTGAGTTTGTTTGTTTGTTTTTTACCTCTTCACGCTTTAATGGCTAAACCGATTTTAATGAATTTTGGTACAGAGATAGTTGAGAACCAGGAGACGGACATAGGCTATTTTTTTTTAAATGGGATGTGAGGGAGAAACAAGGAAGAAAAGGGAAAACTTAGCGTTGCTATTACAAATCAATAAGGCGCAAGGGGAACTGGGTTACCCCGAATTTAACGCGAGCGAAGCCGCGGGCAAAAGCTAGTCTATGATAAAATCAGAGGTTACTAAATCACTGATAATATACTGTTTTGTTCTTTTTTTGGGTTCTGTGTATAAGTCAAATACGGAACCCTTATTGGATCAACTTTGTTATCCGTCTGTCCGTCTGTCAAGACTCTTTATGTCGAGAACGCGTGAAGGTTTCGAGTTGAAATTAAAATCATATATTGAACTCTGTGGTTCCTTTGTGTTGTGAAAACATCAACCCTCTAAGTCAAAAAATATGGCTGTTTATGTCGCAAGTTTGTACGGAACTCTCGGTGCGCGAGTCTGTCTCGCTTTGACCGGTTTTTTAATCTGCAGTATAAACACTGTACTGATTTAAAAAAAAACTACCTGTTTAAATATATAGTTTCATTTCTATTATTTAAATCACACGTGTTATTCAAATCTTCAAACCTAGTCAATCATCGCCTAAAAATACTAAATTTAACCGCACAATTAAGCTGCATAACACTTTAGTTTTAGGTTTGTTAATCATCGATAGACATTTTAAAATCAATGCTAGGAATGCTATCGTCTAGACTGAAGCCGACGTCTCTATACATTTTTTAATTACATGGTTAATTTTACGTGAAAAGCGGCCGCTTTTAATCTCCTAAGAAACGTAATCGACCGATGCATGGACGTTAATATAGGGCGTATTGCTTCAAACGATCATTGATGAAAAAAAACCGACGAACGAACGCAATGTTCTACCTGAATAAGTTAGGCAAAGTGTTTAATTACAGGTGCATGTTTATGTCTATATACCATAGTAGTTATGTGGGTTTCTTATGCATTTTAACTGGGTAACTTTTATGAGGTAAAGTAAATTTAGGTACAGTGGGCTGTATCAATGGGGACTATTTTTTTTTTTCGGATGGGAAATCATCTAATGACTTCCCCCGCTCTGGGCGGAGCGGGGGGGCATGTCAGACTTGTACTGACTAAAACCCACCCATGTTCCTTCTATTGCCTTTTACGTTCCGGGGCCGCGGTATCTCTTTCGAACATCCCGCGAATCAATGGGGGACTCCATCATTATTTTCCTGTCCTTTCGTGGTCGGCGCAACACGTTTTCTTCTTCCATTCTCCCCTGTCAGACGTCACGACATCATTTACTCCTTTCTCCTTCATATCATTCCTTACACAATCCATCTATCTTTTCTTTAGCCTTCCTCTCCCTTTTCATCCATCACTCTTTTAGTCACATGTGCTTCGACCCTCTTCATTAAATGTCTCCTTAGATTAGACAAACGTCTCCCTTTCAACCCCAGATGTATTATATTAACTTTTAAAGGGGGTACCCAATTGATTCAGCTCATTGTGCTTATTAAAACTAAAAATACATAAGTGCATTACTGTCCCAAAAAAAAAAATGCGATCTTTTCACAGATGTGAATTTACTTTTATGAACTCTTTAGAGTAATAGCATTTCCAAATCGTAATTATGATTGTTTTGTCATCAGAACTACGCAAGGGTAATTCAGACTGAATCAGTCTATAGAAAGTTAACTTTCACTAACTTATCTGTGCATCGAACACCCCAAAACTAAAATAATAGTACGCTGGGCTGCATTGGTTATCCTAGTTGCATTAAAATAAACATTCAAGGGGGATTCCAGAGATACCGCGGCCCCGGAACATAAAGGGCTATAGACGGAACATGGGATGGTTTGAAATTTCCCCCGCTCCGCCCAGAGCGGGGGAAGTTATTTGATGATTTCCCATCCACAAAAAAGGAGTGACGCCAACTGTAGCAAGTTAGACGTATTGATGCATTTTTTTTTACCAACGCCACCTTAAACTGTAAAATTAATGTGCTGGTATAATATCTCGATCAAATCATTTGACAGTTACATTGACATGAATAAAATCCTGTCAAAATATGGTAAAGTTCAAAGTGAACTTTGAACTGAGCTCTTCTGGGTGATGTTTCTTGACGAAGCTCGATTATGAAAATTTCTGTTTCATGTTCATAAATATGAATTTTATTACTGTTATATACGTAAACCGCGAATGTCTGCATTAACATTATTAAATTAATGTATAAATGTATAAATTTAATTTAATTATTATTTATTAATTGTATATGTTTACTACTATTCCGAATACCTAATTTTTTTTTGCAAAGTCCACGATTACGACTTAATAGGTTTTCCTAATATGCTAAATATTTTACAAAATCTACGCTTAAATTAAACGTTTTGGTTAAAGAAAAAAAATACCGATTTGTTAAATCCTCAAACAAATGTCTTAATAACACCATAGATTTAAAAATTACATTTATTTATGCGAGATTCTTTCAAAATTTAGTTTTCAGAGACGAGAGAGAGAGTAATTCATCGAGAAAACAAATCTCAAACAGATTTCAATCAGATAAACTATGCTTAAGAATGCATCATAGCCGGGAGGACCTTTAAATAAATTATGAAGTTAACTTTAGTTCCAATTCCACTCTTATATCATAGTTTTCTTAAGTATTGTCACATTGAGTGGACTGTGACTTTAATTAACTTAGCGCAAAGAAATGACTAATTGTTTAGATGTAGTAAGCTTACTATAATAATGTTTTATACAACATTGCACGTGTAAGCAAGCGGGCACGCCCGTCCCGCCCGACTGGCATTATTTATGTTTGGGAATTTTTTTATGTTTTTACTCTACATTATTGGTGTTTGCTACCTGACATGTGACAATAATTTATTCGGTTTTTAAAATTACCTTGTAAAAAAAATGCATAAAATCTGGTAATTCTAGGCTGACAGACAGGTGTATTGCTGGGGAGTTTTTTCCGCCACTTATTTTTCCAGCTAGAACACTAGAAAGTGGCGAAGGGTGGGCGTTTGGTGGGACCGTCTCTTGTAATGTCGACGTTCAAAAAGTGCTGATTATCAGCCAGATTTGATTAAAAAAAAATTGATCGCAAAACGTGTATTTTCCTAAGTACAAATTATTAATTACTGCAGAAACCTAGACATTGAAATCTGTAGACCTATTGTTCTATGCTTATAAAGTTTGACGAGTTTTCTTATAAAAGTCTGTTTTGTTTGGTTCGGTTTGGTTTCATGGTACTTCTTGATAAATTTCAGTTAGCAATATAGAGTTTCAATTGATTGTTCGGTTTGTTTTTCACCTTTCTTTCTAGATATAAAGAAACCATCTCGTTTTTGGTAAGTAGTCTATTGTACACATGCCAATCAACAGTAAGTATTAAGAAAAAGTATGTTTTAACAAACTTTAAAAATTCTACAAATATTTAAATTTTTGGAATGAAAGGTGAACGTGTGTATTTATTTTATGACGTAAACTTGCGGTGTTCTAAAAGATAAACTAGCAATTAATAATAATCGTACGTTGTTGTAAATATTATCTGATAATAATGTTCATTATTCGTGATGTAATAATTATAAAATAGGTAATAATGTGATATAATCAAGAAACATTTATTAGCACTATACCACATATTTATTTATTGATAAAGTATCCATTCGCAAATATTAAATGAACTTAATTTTTAATTTACAAAAAGAACTTTGAATTATTTTAACGTTGTTTTAAAATAATATAATCTGCTGTTAATTCTTTTTAATTAAAATGTCTCCTCCCATATAAGTTAATATGTAGTAAACTTTTTTACTAGTTTGTAGATACGGTTTTATTTTACAAAAAACATTGCGTCAAGTTAAGAAAAGTTTTAACGTATGTATAAAAAACGTACCTAAATCTTTATAAATAAATAATAATATAATATACAATCATTACTCAGTCAAAGTTTAAGAACATGTTCTGTAAAAAGACGAAACACAATTCATCATACAACTATAAAAGTTGATGGGAAAACAAAATCAGACGTTCATAGTGTTGTTTGTCAAATCGATCAGAGAAAGATTAAAGCCCCGTTCCAATAAACAAGAACGAGTCGTTTTGCTTACGGATAGTAAGATTTTGACATAAGTCTCATAGAACTTTATGTCAAAATACTACCATCCGTAAGCAAAACGAGTCGTTTTTGTTTATTGGAACGGCGCTTTAGTACATTTCCTGCTGGCTGCCAAAAGGAAGCTACTAAGTCCTACTTCCTACTAATATTATATATGCGAAAGTTTGTGAGGATATATGTAAGTATGTTTATTGCTCTTTCACGCAAAAACAACTGAATGGATTTTGATGAAACTTTACAATAATATAGCTTACATAATTA
Organism: Ochropleura plecta; assembly: GCA_905475445.1. NCBI lineage: Eukaryota > Metazoa > Arthropoda > Insecta > Lepidoptera > Noctuidae > Ochropleura > Ochropleura plecta. The sequence continues at coordinate 7,827,554 of FR997731.1, read as the reverse complement.
TTATAATAACACATATGCTACAATTCAGAAAGATATATTGTATATTCTATCACCACGCGAATGAAACCGCGGGCGCAGCTAGTCCGGCAAACCAGGTTTTCTTTCCGTGTACCTTTCTTAATAATTAAAACTATTTAATCGTTTTAAACAGACATTTTTAGTATTCCATGATGATTAGAAATATTTGTAACTATAACAAGTACAGTTTTGTTGCAGTTTGATTACAAGAACTCATGTTGCATACGCATCATGGCGGAAGAAATATTACAACTATGTTATAATTTGTTCTAAAGCTTGTTAAACTTAATTGTAAGTGAAAACATTTATTTTAAGTTGGCGAAAGTCTTAAAATTGACTCATAGCTAGAAAACTACAGTGAATATTAAAACTCAAAGCTTCAAAACCTCAAAGACCTAACCTGTCTCTCGTTCAAAATAATTAGTAATTATTTGAAATTCTTTTAAAATAAATATGGGTTGTTTGTTCGAAAAAATGTTCATTTCGTTAGGAAAATTTGTTGTCCAACAACTTAATGTTTGTGCTGAGCTTTTTATTTTATACTTTAATTATTAATTATAAACTTTTATACCCTTTTTAATAAACACGAAGTAAATTTAATAGTCTCAGTCAGTGTTGTTTACGGATTAACTGCACTTCGCGACAGTTACAAGTTAAGAAGTTTTTGTATCCTTTTACATAAGGATCATTTAAGGAAGTTAAACTTAAAAAAAAAACATATTTTTTCTTTAAAACAAAAGCGGGTTGTCTCCGACTTAAAAGTCCTTAACAACAACCTTTTTCCTATTTCAAAAGTTTGTCGGAAACAAACAACTGCTCTTAAATAATAAAAAAAAAACTAATTAAATTCATTAAAAGAAAATAAGTTTGCATCGGTTATACAGGTAATCCTTTGTATATTACGTTACTAACTCAGTTGTAATCATAGTTAATGCTTTTGATGCGACCGTAAGAGTTACAAAACTATTTCAGGCGGGAATGAGTCTTTGTCTTAAAGTCATTACATGTGAGGTTCATAATTGAAAAGTTAATTAATTAGTTAAGCCTGTGATGACCGGCATCATGTACCTTTTCTACTTTGTTGCACAAGTATGAAATTAGAAACTGTCTTTCAAATTTGAGGGTACACAAAGAAAATTCAGTTTCCGGTCACGAAAATTACAAGCGTTTATACTTTCGGATGTAAGGCGCTCGCTGTTCTCAAACTACCCGACATTGCAGTGCAGTTATCATCGATATAATCGTTTAACCAAAGGGTAAAACTATCGCTACATAGACGGGAGCTAGTATTTTTTTCCAATTCCTGATGTCACGCGATATATGCCACGGACAAAAGCTGCTTTTTAAATATTGACTGTACGTGCGATCACCGTCCCCTGTAGGTGCGACACGCACAGCTCTACATACCAGGTTCCACCTGCATGCACTTCTGTTCGCTGAATATTCTACTCATAACAAACTCAATAAATGTCTATTATTTTATATCAATTAAACATATATTTTAGCCAGTACATAAAAACTAGACACAGTCCAATTTCACAGCATGCTTCGCTTGGTGCGATGTCACGTTATCGTCCAACACTGACTCACGAACGATTTTTTAAATAAAACTCATCTATGCTCTAACAAATGTTTATACAGGCTACTTATAAAAAACGACAGACCATCTAATACTACAAAGGATAATAAACCAGTTTGGCACTAAATACACAAAGGCGGGAAAACAACTCCTAATCATCTCTAAGTAAGGCGTTCGATTATAACGATCTTCAGCCATTCAAATACTTGTAAAATTCGGCATCGATTTTCTTCAGGATGCATGAGAAGAAGTTTTCGGGAAAACTGCTTCACCAAAAACGGCCTGTTGGAATTTTACATGAGTCAGTAGCTCGTGGCCAGTGGGTTCTCACGTGTTTTCGACCTACCTATGTGTTACTGTAGTGTGCGCGAACAGCTGAAGTACAGGGGTGCGCTAGGGCGCGCTGGATCGTCGGCGGGCGGCGCACTAACACTCACATTCAAATATTCGTCTAACCTTGATGCGAATCGGCGCACTCCGGGTTCCATCCGACGACTGTCGTCAATACAGACGGGCTGAAGGGCTCGCTTCAGGTGTAACAGTGAAAGTGACACTGATGAGGATATTGCGGATCGCGGGGTCGTGTCGCGGCGCGGGCGTCGGCGTGGGGCCGGGCGGCAGGCGCATCGGCGCGCCGCCACCGGCGGAGTGTCGCGGGGCTGCGGCGCGGCGGCCGCGCTACATGTCACTGTGCGGCGAGCGCGCTCCTCGCGCCGTGGTCACCGACTCTCAGTGGCGTCGCCGTCCTACTGTCTGCCCGACGGCCGGGACGGCGGCGCGCGTTGCACCGCCCCGCTGCACTCCGCCTGCCCCCCTGGCGCTATGCCCCCCTCGCTCGGCCCCCCTCCTCCCGTCGCACTACACCCGCCCCGCCCCGAAGAATTTTCCGCATCGGGCGGGAAAAATCGATTGTGCAGCGAGCCCCGAATAATTTCGGCAAGACGCACGGCGCCCTTGCGTCCTCTCCGGCGGCCGGCGCTGCCGCCGCTGCCGCGACGGTCAAGCGCATCGCCTTTCACTGTGCGACGTCGCCGAGCCGCACGGTGCGCGCCGCCACTTAGCCGCTTTGCTATCTCTCGCTACTATTCGTTTATATAATATCACTGATATTATAAACATGTTATTGTCAAGGTTAGATAAAAAGCCACTAAGATATAAAACGGCATATTTTTATCGCTACCAAAAAGCCGAAGATAAACTATCTCAAAATTGTGCATGTGCATTTAATAGTCACATTTCGTTTTGCTTTTAAATACCTTTATATAACAATTGTATCGTACTTAATTCTTTTGTTACCGGTTCTAGCGCCACTAACATAATGTCTAAATAAACTGTATAATGCAACAGGAAGAATCCTTCAAAACAATGTTTTGCATGTTTTTCTTTAATACGTTTATTGTTCGGTAGAGGCAGCCAAGCGAATTTCAACATACTCAAAAAGTAGTTTAAAATTAGTTATGCCGTAATGATTTGCATTACAACTAAGTACATACATACTGTTTTTCATTTACAACAAAAAAAAAAAGAAAAATTGTAGAACAGCATTGCGTTATATTTAAATTTCTTCTAACGCAAGATATGTTCTAGCTATGCAACCCGGAGCTGGCTGTCTAAAGTGGAATACCCCTAAGTACTCCACGTTTTAGTAAAAATATTAACTTAAGGTTCCCAAGGGCTCATCCACAAGAAGTTCAGAAATGCATTAGCCAAGGTTGGGTATACCAACACAATTAAAAAGAAAGACACGTTTATCAGTACTCTATTACGTAAAAGTAGTAAAAGGTGGGTTAAGGAGCCTGCCGGGGTTGCGGGTTGTTCGAAAGAGATACCGCGGCCCCGGAACATAAAGGGCAACAGAAGGAACATGGGCGGGTTTTAGTCAGTAGAAGTCTGACATGCCCCCCCGCTCCGCCCAGAGCGGGGGAAGTTATTTGATACTTTCCCACCCGAAAAAAAAAGGTGGGTTAAGGAAATTGTGCTCGTAAACGATGTACTAACTACCAGTTACCTGCAATCTTTGAACTTTACCTTCTGAACGACGGAATTATAGGAAATCACAAATAGTGGCGATGAGGTCCACATTCATCATCATTTAATTTTTCAAGTCTGTTCAAAGATTACTAGAATAGAAAAGACATGAAAATTAGGATTACATCTGATGCAGATGCATGCAAGAAAAATAAACCCAAATACAACCTAAAATAAATTTTATTAATAAATTAAAATAAATTGTATTAATATTTTTTTTTTAATAAATAAAAATATTTTTTTCTAATAAATTAAAATAAACTTTACTAATAAATTAAAACAAGTAAATAAACGTCAAGTAAATAAAAACAATTACACTAATAATTAGGTAATTCGTTATTATTTAGAGTATAGGTTGCTTCACTATTGTATTGGGTTGTACCTGTAATAATAGTTGTAAGTGAGGACTAAATAAATAAATAAAGTTTTCAAAGATCAATTAAAGGGATGATTTGTTGCTTACTAAGCTGAAATCTTCACTTGGAAAATCTAATCTTGCTTCGTTCTTTAGCGCCAGTTGATTTTATACTTCGTCCATTCTTCTTTTCAAGCATGGCTTTTCTGTGTTCTACTAAGAAGGTTGTATGTATTGTTAAAATCACGGTCATTATGAGACTTTCTTTATCTCTATGGTTTTCAGTGGCGACAGGAGCTAAAAAAAATGTGTTTGTCTTTTGTTTTCAGCGAAGTAGATCACTCTCTCTTTCGTTCATAGACAATTCTTGTAGCTTTCAGTGCTAAAAAAGGTGATAAGTTTAACGTTAATAACATAACCTAACTTCAAGCCTGTGCAGAATGGTGTAGGTAGAGGTGTACCTAATATTAATAACATTTCAACAATTCTATTTCCGTCCCATGTAATATGCCCCATCAACCGAGCACAAAACCATGGAGTCTGGACTCCGTGGTTGTTACCAAGAAATACCTGATGAAATAACGTAATATCGCTTTGGCCGACCTGGGACTTGAGTCCAAGATCTCATGCGCACCAGTTTTGCTTGCGTCCACAAAGCAATAGGTAATGACGGTAATAGAAGTTCATTTTAAGTTACTCTTGGATAACTAATTGCCTACGTCAATCTTCGTGATTAAGCAATGCTTACACAGGTAGATTCATGGATTAAGAACCAAGATCATGAACCAAGACCTTGACAATGCGACCACTCTGTGTCTCAGAAAGAACCTTAAGATCGTTCCGGCTGTCATTGGTAGATCTTTCTCAGTAGTTTTATAAACGGGAGGGGGAGGGGGTGAAGTCTCTTATTTTTCATGAAAGTTTGCAGGCAAACAGTCTTGCGACGGGGTATGCTGTCGGGGTACCCAGTAACTAGGTGTTAACGTATGCTGCCGCTCCATGTAAAATCCTTACTAATTTAATAATATAATATAAAAGCGGAAGTGAGTTTGTTTATTACATCTTTTTTTTTGGGTTGGGAAATCATCAAATAACTACCCCCGCTCTGGGCGGAGCGGGGGGGGCGTGTCAGACTTTTACTGACTAAAACCCACCCATGTTCCTTCTATTGCCCTTTACGTTCCGGGGCCGCGGTATCTCTTTCGAACAACCCGCAACCCCGGCAGGCGGAGGCTCTGGCAAGTCCCTCTGTTTTGCTGACATCTCTTTGAGGCGCGCGTGTAACACAAACGCGCCGTCGACACGGCCTGTCGTCAATAGACGGACGGACGGTGAGCTACCCGTTGCTCACCGTCCACAAGCCCGCATCTACGGTGGCCGGGAGTAACATCTTCACGCCTTAAAGGCTAAACCAATTTTGATGAATTTTGGTACAGAGATAGTTGGGACCCATAGGCTATTTTTTTTTTAAATACCTAGATTGAAATATGAGGGAGAGAGAGGGAAGAAAAGAGAAAACTTAGCTTTGCTATTACAATAAATTAGGCGCTAGGGCAAAAACTACAGGTACCTGGTACCTGCAAATCAGGAAAGGGGAACTGTGTTACCCTGAATTTAACGCGAGCGAAGCCGCGGGCTAAAGCTAGTAGGTAATTGTATATTAAAAAAAAAACGTTTTATTTTTTAAATAAATCTTTATACATTTCAATAACTTTTTTTGATTTAATATGATTGCTAATATCATGAGCAAAACTTAAATTAATATTTTAAGTCGCAAAAAAAGCATCATACGTTATTTATGCATGCACAAAAACAAGTTAAGTTAGTTGGTTTCGTAACTGTTTAAGCTGAGCAGTTATGAAACAAACTTAACTTTGCTTATTTTTAAGTTTCTTTCCGAACTCGATATTTGAAGTTAATTTGTTAATTATAGCGACATCGGTTGCGCCAAGGTCTCCTGAAAGATTGTATCGCTGTTCTTCCAATCCTCCAGTGTCAGATTGAATTTTATTTATATTTCATTATTCCAATGATTACTGGTTGGCGCAATGGCTGAGCAATCGACTCAAATTGGAACAAATATTTGTATGGCCTACAAATAGTTGTTCCGGATTTGACTGTTTGTGTATGTGACTTTAAATGTTTGTAAACGCACCCACGATACAGGAGAAATTCCTAGTGTGGGGCAACGTTTTTTTTTAAAAAAAAAACAAATATACGTTTTAAAATAGTGTCCATGGAGTTGCTTGCCCATTCTTCTCCATAAAGATCAAAGCTTTGGAATGGGCAGCTACAGTACTTTCACAAGTTATTATGCATTGTGTCTGGGACTGTATCTTCATTCTTATGTTTCTTGACAACCAAAAGTGTCTGTAATGGTCTAATTGAAATAAATGTTTTGAGTTCAGGTTCGAGCTACCACAATGAAGTTAGGAAAAGATGATGATGATGATGTGGATCAAGTCTCATTGCGAATGTGTGACTTTGTTCTGATCTGTAATTTACATAAGTTGCATTAGGAATTTAAAATTTTATATGGGATTCAGACGCAAACACAAGCTTCATCTTGCTTCCGGATCTAACTTTACTCGAACAAGAAAACTTAGGCTGTGTATAGACATGAGTCTGACGGTCAACAAAGCTATTGCTCATAAACGATGTGGATAAACACTTGAAAAATATTACAAGTGTTGGTCACAAAAAACATTGTCATTTTTTTATTGCAAACATTGGTATTGTCTTCTTTTCTTTGCGGATGGGAAATCATCAAATAGATGGCGGAGTGTCATACTTGTCACACTTAAATATGTTCTTCTATTGCCCTTTATGTTCCGGGGCCGCGGTATCTCTTTCGAACAACCTGTTCCCCCGGCAGGTGGTGGCCCTGGCAAGCTCCTCTGTTTTGCTGACATCTCTTTGAGGCGCAGCGACACGGCTGGCATGCTGCCTTAGTCAAAGAGTAAGATATAAATTAAGAAATCATCACCTGCCTAGCCCTTTTCCAACTTTGTTTGCGTCGGCTTCCAGTCTAACCGGATGCAGCTGATTACCAGTATTTATTTATTTAATACACAGTGTACAAATAGTTACACGCTAGGCTTACAGCTACTCACGTACATGGCCCTGTTAGGGCGCAGCAAAATGCCTTAAAACGAATAAAATAATATTGCAGCAAGTATCTACTGTCTAATATCACGCACGTTATGAACTTTCACAATGATATTATAATAATTAAACTTATATCTAGTCACAAACATTATTAATTAAATTTATATCTAACCATAAACATTTGGCACATATATCCTTACTAATATTATAAAAGCGAAAGTGAGTTTTCTAATTAATTATAAGCTAGTTAATTAAATTTTAAAGTTCTATTTTAACATTGAATCTTCCATACATTCTTGGGTACTATAATAAGCTTTGTCCAAGAGAAATGACTTTACCCTGGCTTTGAATACTAACAATGTTTTCGTAGACCATATACTTTCAGGGTATTCTGGACTTTTTTTGTACACACGACGGCACATCAACCTACACATAACCATTTTAACCTGATCTCTCTACTACGGTGTGCGATCCGTAGTAGAAAGATCAGGTTATAATAGTTTAGAATAGATTGACCCGCCGTCGTGTGTACATTTGAATTGAAGGTGATGGTAGAATTAATTTAGTTTTACGGCGTTCGCTCTTGTCAACATTAATCAGTTTGATGTTTTTTTTAGCAATTTATTCTACATAGAGCGACTGCCTATCTGACTTCCACAACCCAGTTAGTTACTGGGTATTATAATGAGCCTTTGGTAAGACTGGTTGTCAGACTTTAGGGCCACTGACTACTTGTAGAACTAACTAGAAATAGCGTCTAAACCTGCCTGCGGAGGCTCGGAGGAAACTTGGTTTGTAATGGGTGGCCACTCATTCATGGACCAACTTTTGCAAGAATAAGAATAATTGATTTGCTAGAATGCACCTACATTCTAGCAAACCAATTATTCTTATTCTACAAGTAGTATGTATGATCTTAACATTAATGTGGCTCATTTATATTATATGCTACCACTAAATGTGGTGTGTAAATATTTAATTTTAGAATGGATTAAATTATTAAAAGTGTCAAAATATTACATCATTTGTTATCCATGTGACTGTTATAAATGTCTTAATTTATATAAGTGCAACGATTTAATTTCATATTACATTAATATTTTAGAATGTCAAAGTAAGATTAATACTAATTCAATTTAAAAAAATCAATAACATTATAATTCATTTTCATTAAAAAAAAATCCTTCGTCTAAAAGAGTGATGGTACTGAATGTTGATGGACGGAGAGCGAGAGGAAGGCCAAAAAATCAAAATCAAATTCAAATTAGGCTGATAATCAGCACTTTTTGAACGTCACATTACAAGAGACAGAAAAGATGGGTGGATTGTGTAAGGAATGATATGAAGGAAAAAGGAGTAAATTATGCCGTGACATCTGATAGGGGGAGAATGGAAAAAGAAAACGTGTTGCGCCGACCCCAAATAGAATGGGACAAGGGCAGGAAAATGATGATGACTTTCCTTCGTCAATATATGACACAAATTCATTAACGGTGTTTTTTCTTTAAGCCAATTGATATTTTTTTTACATAGTCAAAGCACGCGCGTGTTAACTTGAAAGTCGGCCCAATGTGCTAGATGGCCCTTCGATGTTGAAATGATTACGTGCAAAGTAGACGCTGAAGTAAAAGTAACTATAGTGATTGTACTTGTTTTAAAGTTACAACTGTAAGTTGTGTTGTGTTTGTCTTATGCTGAAGCTTTAGACAAGAAAACATATCTGTTTAAGAATCCTACTTCCTACTAATATTATAAATGCGAATGTTTGTGCGGATATATATATGGATGTTTGTTACTCTTTCACGTCAAAACGGCTGAACGGATCCTGATGAAATTTGGCACAAAAGAAGATTATGGGCTGATAACACATAGGGTGCTTTTTTTTCGATATCACGCGGGCAAAGGCGTAGGCTCCAGCTAGAAATTATTTATTTTAGAGGACAGATACGTATAGATTTAAAAATAAAAATTGAATTTAAACTCAACTAGTTTCGAATACTTCCTCCTGCATCTCGAATAGGTGAAATTTTTTCAAAAATGTTTTGTTAATTAAAGTAAAATAAAAATGCACCATTTCTGTCCTTACCTAGAAAAAAACAGTTAAAATAGTAAGTAAGTAATAGTGCATTAGGTATAATTATTTTGCATCATAACCGTTTGTATCAAAAATTTAACATAGTCATAAATTTAAGGCAAGCACATTTCAATTTCTAAGAATATTACCACAGTTGCATGGTGTTGTGTTTCGTATTTATAGTTAAGGTGTTTGTGCGGAATTTTATTTCTGAGTAAATACTATTAAATGATTCAATGAGAACTGCAACTGGTCTATGAGCTGACAAATTTAAGGTGAGCTGTGAAAAACACTTTTTAAACATTTTTTCAGAAAATTCTGTACATTATGGAGAAGTAAAAACAAACGGTAATCTTGATCATATTTATTTACACAAGTAAAAACTGTGCAAAGGCGGACTTAATGCCTTTGGCATTTTCTACCAGTCTACCTTAGGGTGATGCAGAGACAAAACACAGTAGGTGCGATAGCAGAAATAAAGGATATTAGAAAATTAATATTTAAAAAATAATTAATATACATATATTAAAAAACTATAAATACTTATATACATACGTACAACAAAATTATATAAAGTTAAGAGACCGTAACAAGACAACAACCACAATTTAATCACGAGACAAATCTACTAATTTCTACCATATTTCTAAAAAGACCATTGCCCTTTTATTAACATAAATTCATGGGCATGATATGACTGCTTCGTTGGTCTAGTGGTCAAAAACGTGACTGTTGAGTGTTAGGTCTCGGTTTCGATTTCCGGGTATAAGTGTTATTATATGTCGACGTATTGAAGGAATTTCTTTGTAACAGCCCGAAGTTTGGAAGTTTGTGTTGTGATAGCCTCGTGCCTTGGAAAGCACGTAAAGCTGTTGATCCTGTGTCCTGACCTGATCTCTCTTCGGTCTTGTCAGATGCTGTCCCATCAGACTATGACAGAGCACCTGTGCCTGCGAACATTTGAGCATCTACAATATCTCCTACGCAAATGGTTAATCTCCGCTGAGATTGTGCAGTGGCTGAAAATGGTCAGGAGGTATATTGTGTATTTTATAAATAGTGTGCTAGTGTCGGACATTGACTTCGAAGGATGTAGTAGGTAGATTATTTTATTTACTGGTGAGGATTTCGTCTGCCCACTACATTCTTTTCTCTGTAACATAAACAAACTTTTCTTGCATCTACGTAGATAAAAAAGTGTTTTTTGTTTTAAATATTCCTAACATAAAGAAAATAGTGAGTCTGCAGTATTTTCAGTGTAAAACTAGATATTATAGAGCAAGATATATTTTTTTGTAAAAACAAAATGGCAGCATTTTGTGTCAGACGTTCACTGACTAAACCCCACCAATGTTCTTTCATTTGCCTTTTACGTTCCGGGGCTACGGTATCTCTTTCGAACAACCTGCAACCCCGGAATCGGAAGCAGCTTTATACCAGTACTTTACATGAAGCGAGAGCCTTTTTTTTATTTGCGTGTGGAAATCCTCAATGGATGTCTTCCGCCATTGCGGAGGGGTCTGTCAGACTCCTACTGACTAAAACCACACGGTGTTCCTTCTCGTCACTTCTGGCTGGGGTGCGGGGACACATTCGCATTCTACACAATCACCCCAGCAGATGAAGCGACCTACCTTAACTCCCGCAACCCCAGCAATGATCATGAGGCAATGGCTCTAGCAGGCATCTCTGCTTTGCTAACATCTTTTTGAGACGAGCGTGTTGTTTCAGAGTTCGAGGCGGAGGACTATCGCCAGATACCATGGTAAAAAAAAGAAAACAAGTACTTGATTTAAACAAAATGTAGATGTGCGATCGATTTCAAATATGCTATACTTCTTTGTTGACGTAATTCCTATTCTTAGAAAATCACTTTAAATAAAAGTAGAGAAATCTATGCTGATAGTTTAAGTCCGAAAGTAACTTTGTGTCGTTCAGATTTCGATCTTCCATCTTTATTCAGTGGTTACTACCCAACCTAGTCAGAGTTTATTTGTCGCCCTTTGGCCTCTAACTTGGCTTAACATGGCGCCGAGAAATATCTCTCAGGCATTCTGGTTTCCTCACGATGTTTTCTTTCACCGAAAGCAAATGGAAATTATACGTACCTGAATCCAAAAAATCAGAGTTGCGTATCTTGATTTCGGATTTCGATGAAGTTTTGCTTATAGATAGATTATAGTATATAAGTTTTGCTTATTTAGATATCCCCCTATTTTAATATTTTTTTCAAGTTAAAAAATCTCAAGGTTTGCGTGTGTACAGTGGCAGTACTTTCATATAAGCCTAAAAGGTTTTTTGCCCTTCTACCCAACCACAGCACATATTTATAGGGTTTTTAAGTAGTCTGCTTCCTTTTTTGTCAGATTGGAAATCATCAAATGTTTTCTCCCGCTCTTCGCAGAGCTCTAGGGAGTGTCAGTCTTATACTGTTAAAACCCACCCATATTAGTTATTTAGCCTTTTGTGTTCCGGGCCGCGGTATCTTTTTGGAACAACCCACAACCTCGGAAGGCACGAGCCCTGCTTTGCTGACATCTCTTTGAGGCGCGCGACATGAGCTGTCGTCGTTAGACGGACGGACGGAGAGCTACCAGTGCTCACCGTCCACGAGCCCACAGGCTGCTTGCCCTAGGGGCTTGGCTTATTGTTGGCCCCTTGGCAAATATAAAAAAAGGAAATGGAAATTAGAAAAAATAACCAAAACTACGTTTTTTTTTGACTGCATTGTCTATTATCACACACCTGTTTACCTAAGCTATAGTTAATGGTACAGTAACAGGGTGGACGATCGCTGTACGTGATATTATTCGTTCACAGGTGGATGCTGCAGCCACCTTACTGGTATTACATCCTTAAAGACACCCATGGGACGAACCTCCAAGACTGGGAGGTTCGCCTGATAACTAGAAAAAGCAGACCTAAGTTTTGTATTTAGTTTGTGTAATAATATGTTTGTATTCTTACCTAGAAATTATCGGTGAAATTATTTGTTAAGTAAATTGACACCCTTTTTCTTCTAATGGGAACTCGTAACGAGTCTGCAAACGTTCTTTTTAACATCGCTCTCGCCTGTTCAGATGGCGGAAAAACAAAAGTTGTAAGAGTCTGAGGTGCGTAGAGACTCAACTTTAGAATTTCAGAGCTACTCGTGTCTGTATTAGATGCGTGACACTTTTTCTGTTATGCTCGAATGTCTGAATGAAATGGTAGTCTTTACTATTACTATTATTTACACGAAAGTTTGTATACACGAAGGTTTGATGCTTGTCACTCAATCACGTCATAACGACTGAACGATTATGGATGAAACCAGCAAGATACAGTCTGCAATAGCACATGAAATGCTGCCCATTTTTCTCATACTTACGCATCGAAATTTCCATGTGGACGAAGTCGCAGGGTTAGCTAGTTTTACATAAAGATTTAAAAAAAACTGTCATTTCACAGAAATATCAATTTTGAGTTTACTGATACTAAAGTCTTTGTATGTGCCGATGCGTTCCGTAAAACGCCGTTCAGCGACTTATTTTTTATCAGTCGTTTCTCAGTAAAACCGCGCAGCCGGTTAATGCCAATATGCTTACATTACATGAAACTGGTACAATGTTGGTGTAATATTGATTACACCAACATTGTAAGGTTAGGCAGAGGTGTATTTACTAACCGACGACGGCGTGTTAGTGTCCAACGCTCGCCTCAAAGAGATGTCAGCAAAGCAGAGTGGCCTGCCAGGGCCACCGCCTGCCGGGGTTGCGGTTTATTCAAAAGACATACCGCGGTCCCAGAACATAAAGGGCAATAGAAGGAACATAGGTGGGTTTTTAGTCAGTACAAGTCTACAGTCCCGCTCCGCCCAGAGCGGGGGAAGTTATTAAAAAAGGGATACTTGAACTTAAGGGGGATACTTGTACCTAATATTTTTGTGTTATGACTCTTGTAAAAGAATAAAGAGAGTCTAAAAACTATAAAAGAGGTTACGAGATAACCTTTTTAGTAAAAAAAAAACCGGCCCTGTACGAATCGGACTCGTGCACTGATGGTTCAGTACAAATTTTTGACTGCGTAGACTTAGAGGAGTGGTTAATTTCGTCACAGCTCTGAGGGACCACAGACGTGAGTTTATAGTTTTGACTAGCTTTTGCCCGCGGTTTCGCTCGCGTTAAATTCGGTAGCGCCTTATTGATTTGTAATAGCAACGCTAAGTTTTCCCGTTTCTTCCCTCTTTCTCCCTCATTTTTCACTCTTTTTAAAAAAAAAATTGCCTATGACCAAAATTCATCAAAATCGGTTAAGCCATTTAGGCGTGAAGAGGTAACAAACAAACAAACTCACTTTCGCTTTTATAATATTAGTAAGGATTTCAACTCGATGCCTCTAAGCGTTGCTGGCACAAAGGGTCTAGACACATATCGACAAACACACAGACGGACAACAAACTAATCCAATAAGGGTTTCGTTTTTTCCTTTTGAGGTATAAAATCTTAAAAAAACATTTATCGAGGTTACGAGACAGTAAAATCGTTTTATTAATATACCAAGAAATCACTAGAAGATTTTTCAATGAAATATCTATTAGAATACATAATATTATTTTCTCCCACTTGGGCTTACTATTCGAGGAAATCTTACATCGCACGATCAATACAAATGGATATGTAATAAATAAACCTATAGATAAAACAAGGGTATACTTCGCACTTTGCTAAAGCTCTTTTAACGAGGCGAATGAGCACCTACTCAGATGTTTTGTTATGCTATAAGGAAATATTTTCAAAAGAAGGAGAACGGTTCAGTCCATAATTATTTTTTTATTTTTTATTTTGTGTGCATATCGGGTAGGTCGGAGAATCGGACAACATCCATGTTTCTTACCATGGATGTTTGTTACTCTTTCACGTCAAAACAGCTAAACGGATCTTGATGAAATTTGGCACAGAGGTAGATTATAGTCTGGAATAACACATAGAATTTTTTTTTCGATATCACTCGAGCAAAGCCGCGGGTGCCAGCTAGTGTGTCATAAACGGTCATATCTTTTGATTGCGGAGACTTAGAGAGTTGATTTTTTCACACACACAGCTCCAAGAGACTACTAGACTTGAGTATACCTATAGTTTTATTTCAATTCGATACCTACACGTGAGTCCCTGAGATAAAGGGTCTTGACTGACAGACAGACGGACAACAAAGTGATCCAATAGGTAAGGGTTCCGTTTTTCCACTTGGGATAATAAAATAAAATAAAAAAGCCTTTATTTGACCTCACTTACAAAAAAGTTTTTTCCTTACATTACTATGTTATTATTACTTATATCTACATAATAAATGTTAAGCTTAACTACTATTATTTAACTTTACCTTAGATTCTTTCTTTTAACTAGCTAATTATAAAATGTCCATATTTACAAAACTACTATTTTACTTTTCTTAGTATAATATTTACTTAATATTACTTATATCTATAATAGTGTCTATAACTGCTATTTAGCTAGTTATTGAGGTCCCCAGCTTGGGTGAAGGCCTCCTCCAAATATCTTAATTTATTGACTGTAGATTTGTGGGGTTGATGGATTTTTCACAGCTTCAAGGAACCACGAATTGACCATATGCTTTTTTCTGTACCTCTACGCGTTTCCAAGACCCTTTGTCTTGACAGAGAGACGGACCACAAAGTAATCCTATAAAGGGTCCGTTTATTTCTTTTGGGGTAAGTATGGAAGTCTAAAAAGATAGGTGAACACCACGTAACTCTTTCACAGTCATCAAATCGACAATTCACGACATGACGGCACGGTTGGTGCAGTGGCTGAGCGATTGACTGCTACGCTGCGTGTCGCGGGTTCCATTCTCGCACGGAACAAATATTTGTATGGCCTACAAATAGTTGTTCCGGGTCTGGGTGTTTGTGTACGTCAATTTAAATGTTTGTGAACGCGCCCAAGATACAGGAGAAATTCCAAGTGTTGGGGAACGTTTTTTTTTTTTTTAAATTTATTGTAATCGAAACGGAAACGAAAAAAATACCAATTTATTCCTGAATTCTTTAAGCTTTCACTGAAAGCCGTCTGCAAATCGTGAAAGTTTTGCTAATAGTGAAAAAAGGTGTAACAATAGTTAAACCAATATTTAGCTAGGAACCTCTTTCAATTTTGAACATTTAAAACATTTTTCAATCTATGGCTATTCATAGAGATCGTGATGGAATAGCATTTGTTTTTTTTTTGTTTTTTATTCAAGAAAATGTCGTGAGGAAAGTTTTTGACAATTCCCAAAAAAAAAACTATAGAAGGATTGTGTAAAAGAGGATATGACGATAAGTATGGAAGAGAGGAGGTATGCTCACCGTCCGTCCGTCTATTAACGACAGGCTTTGTCGACGGCGCGTTAGTGTTCCACGCGCGCCTCAAAGACATGTCAGCAAAGCAGAGGAGCTTGCCAGGGCCAACGCCTGCCGGGGATGCGGGTTGTTTAAAAGAGGTACCGCGGCCCCGGAACGTAAAGGGCAATAGAAGGAACATGGGTGGGTTTTACAAAGTCAGTACAAGTCTGACACTCCCTCCAGCTCCGCCCAGGAGGGGGAAGTTATTTGATGATTTCCCATCCGCAAAAAGGTATGCAGAACTGCCCTGAATTAGTCTTGGCATCATGGCAAAGAGATGATTTTCTTTTTTTTTTCGTATAGTCCCGGTAGAGTTTTTATGACTTTAAATATTTATCAGGCAAGACTTCCTCACGATGTTTTCCTACAACGAAGTAAACTGTGATAAAAACAATGCACATAAATCCCAAAAATCACAGAGTTTTGGGTTCGAACCTTTGACGTGGCAGTCAGTAGATCTATCACTGTTATAAAACGTCGTATGATGAACATGATGTGTATGTACAAATAAAAGTAACTTTATTATTAAATATCATATAACAAACTGCAGGTGTACCATCAACAAGATTTTGAAGACATAATGGTGAATAAAACAACTTGTATATAGTATAATAATAACAGAGCACATTAAAATGTTAAAATTCATTTTTTTTAAAGTGCTCAGCTCACTGTTTTTTTAGGTATCTATCTAACTAAAAAAATTGATTCAAGAGAATAATAGTTTTGGGTTTTTTGTTTTAACTGTGTGTCGGAAAACAACAGTTTTAATCATAATGTTGGTATTTATACAAGAGTTATTTCACGGTTAGAATTGACAATAAACAAGTGGATACGCAGATTTGATCCATTATCCACTGACACTGAGCGCCCCCTACCGCAGCAAGCTCAAACTGACGGCGAATTTTAAACCTAGCTTACCTTATAAATATCTTTATCAAAATATGAAAAGTAAATATTAAGTATAATAACTAGTAACATTCTGGCACCTATCAACTAGTAACGTTCCAGCACCTACTAACTAGTCACATTGTAACACCTACCAACTAGTAACGTTCCAGCACCTACTAACTAGTCACATTGTAACACCTACCAACTAGTAACGTTCTAGCACCTACCAACTAGTGACATTCTAAGAACTGTCATGTAGTAACATTCTAGCACCTACTAACTACGTAGTAACATTCTGGCACCTACCAACTAGTAACGTTCCAGCACCTACCAACTAGTAACATTGTAGCACCTACCAACTAGTAACATTGTAGCATCTACCAACTAGTAACGTTCTAGCACCTACGAACAAGTAACATTGTAGCATCTGGGGCTGCGGTATCTCTGTCCAAACAACCGCAACCCCAGCAGTCAGTGGCCCTGACCAGACAACACAAAGGTCTCCCAAACTTCAGTGGTGTCTAAGAACTTTTTTCTTATTACTTATTTATAACAAGAATAGAATAGAATAGATTTTTATTTCTCTCAAAAAGGTACATAGGTACATTCTTTGGTTCATGTCATCAACAAGCACAGCGTTCTTTTAATACAGCATGTACCAGAAAGTTATGCTCATATTTCAGTGTATGATCGATATTGTTTTCATTTTTATTGACCTACTTAAAAAAAACACCCATTTGTAAAACATAAAACCATCCCGATCACAAAACTATCCCAATAACTCAATATCATGTGATCTAATTCACAAAAACAAATGTCATTCAGTTCCAGTAATTGCACGATGCAGTTAACGTAATCGCAGTGACGTGGGTGGCAACTGTGGTATTCCGTGGTGGCCATTTCTATAGGTGGCAATGCCACCTGCTAAGTCAGCAAACCAGCTTCAAAGAAACCCCGACGTAAGTCTTGAAGGCACGGACGAGATCGTATTTAGTTTTATAAGATAATCCTGATTACTATCGAAATTGAAAAGCACCAAAGCACCAAAATAGCGAAATGCTTCTTCAATTTAAAGACTACACTAGCTGTCTTGCGCGGTTTTACCCGCGTATTTAGTTGTTGCCCCGCTCCGGTGGGTAGTAGCGTGATGTTGTATAGTCTGAATGAAATAACATATTACTTTCTGATAATGTAGCTTCCCATTAGTGAAAAAAAACTTTAAATCGGTCCAGTAGTTTTGGAGCCTATTATACAAATAAACAAACAAATCTTTCCTCTTTTTAATATTATTAGTGAATTTATATGACGATTTCAGATTGCTCAATTATTTTCCTTTTCCTTTAGGGTGGAACGTTTCTAGTCATTTCTATTTTGAGATATTCTCCTTAAAAGTCCGCGTAGAAATATCGTTATATTTCTAAGTAGCAATTTTTTATAAACATAGTTAGCCCACTTAAGGGGAAATATTATGGAACATACCTTTTAAACCAATATTTATAAACGTATTTTCTGGAACATTTTCAACAATGAACAAGGTACCTACGTCATTCCCACAAAATAATATGACTATCAAAATATGTCGAATTTCCTGCTCATTAAAATTATCGTGCGGTTTGTGTTTTCAAGTTTTTTAAGCAAAATATTTGTTGTAGCTGTAGGTAAGCCGTAACAGTTAGGTTTCATTCATAAGAATGTACTTAATGTACATGATTATGAATGGAACTTTCGTAGCACTTTAACCTTGCGTTGAAGATCTACACTATGTCGTCGTGCAGAGAGGCCTGGAAAACGATAGCGTGATGATTTAAAAGCGTTTGTCAGAGCTTGACTGGAGAAAACCATTTAAAAAAACCCGCCCAAGAGCGAGTCAGACTCGCGCATCGAGGGTTTTGTAAAAACTGGCGACATAAACGGCCATATTTTTGACTGGGCAGACATTACTATGTTGCTGGGGAGTTTATTCCGCCACTTCTTCTTCCCAGCAAAAACACTAGGAAGAGGCGAAGGGCAGGGCGTTTTTGTGGGACAGACTCTTGTAATGTGACGTTCAAAAAATGCAAATTTTCAGCCTAATTTGAATATACGACATTTGATTTTGATAGAGGGTTGATTTTTCACAGAATAAAAGGGACCACAGACTCAAGTTAAAATTTTAATTTCAACTCAATACCCCCACGAGTTTCCGAGATAAAGGGAAAGACATAGATCTTGAAAGAGAGATAGACAGACGGATAACAGAGTTATCCAATAAGGGTTCCGTTGTCTCCTTTTAGGATACGGAACCCTACAAAGAAGGTATACTATCGATCACTAAGTTAATGATTGATAAGATATACACGTTTTGTATGAAAAAAAAATCTTTTATTTGAAATCTTTCGTAAGTTAAAATATCACGTTTAAGCTACGAACTTTGTTTCATAGCTTACATAATACACACATAACAAAATTTATCGATTAGCTCAAAAACTGATACTTATTGTTGTATAAATTGTAAACAGGATTCGAAGTCGTAATATTATCATTGATATTTATGAGCAAAAATAATAAAACAATCCTTTATAAACTTCACGTGTATCTGAATGCGATTTGAAGTTTATTAACGAAATTATCATTTTTGTAAGTCTAAAAAAACATAGAGATGAAGTTATGACTCAGCATTGATAATTATCTGATATTTATCCAATAATTATTAAAAGAAATAATTACCAATTGTAAATCTGTTATACATAATTTATTTACAGAAATTACTGAAGATACAAAGATCAATAAACTGCATACCTATACTTAGGTAATAAAATTAACTTTGCGTTTGTTATTTTTTTTTTTTTTTACTTAATTTGGTCTAGACTTTAATGCTGGTGAGCCAAGCGTTAAGCGTACAGTCTACCGGTACAAGTGCTGCATTTTTTAAAATGTTATCTCACAAAAATTTAGATACTAGTTATTTGCATACCTTACTTACAAGTTTGGAATTCATTTATTGCAAAAAAGGAAATTGGTATTTCTAAAATATTGTGTGTTATTTAGAATTATTGTTATCGCAGTAGTTGGCAGTATATTTACCTGGTTATAACATGGAACCTTTTTTTGAACATTATATATTTTTAATTTTGTTATCATAACGCAAAAAAATCCTGACAAAAAAACGGATGAACGAATAGTTTTCATAAATAAATAAGAGAGTAATAGAAACTGTAAATTCTGTACAATTACAAAACCCGGAAATTGTGAAAAAATAAGTATTTACAAGTTGCAAAAATAACAAATACTCATTGTAATATTTCCGTATCGTCAGTTGCAACAATTGGCAACACCAGTCGTCTTGTAGTTACCTGCACTTCACACGAAATTACCTACCTTTAATATTACCTTTAAAATTAATCACACCTATAAAGTCGTCTTAGTTAAATTTTAAATTTACCTCTAACGTAATGGATTCGGTCATTATTGTAGTCGTAACAAACATAATAGACTTTTGGCTGCATGTATGAATAACCTAGGCAAATACAATTAGAGTTGGTTGTTCGTAAAACTCCGTATGTGTAGGTCGCGACTGGCGTTCTCGCTGCACGTTGAACGCCGCCGTCTCGGAATCATTTTTTGCGGTGTGTCTACTTCTTACCGCTTAAAAAGCGTGTTAGGCATCGTTTTTTCTACTAGCCCGTCGACTCGTGACCTCGGCTGACATTAAAAATGGTTATGCTTTGCGCACACGTGCTACTTTCTGCTGAAACAAGCTTTGTGATACGTCTCATACTCTCGTCTTCATATCAGCGAAATTCAGACGTTTCCTTGCACGTCACTAGACGTCTGAGCCGAATATAATGTGCACCTGTCCTAACAAACGCTTTCTACGGCAGACAGAAAAATAAAGGTCCGTGCTCTCTTTGTGTAGACGTTTCCTTATAATCCTTGTTGCTTCATGTTTTGACATTCATTATTTCAAGCGTTCACGGTTCGGTCTAGACTTTAGGCTTGTTCAATGGTAACGTGTTGTTTCAAAGCGGCCTTGATTTTATTTTTTCTCATTTTCTTCGCGTTTCTGTCGTAATTGATCCATGTTTTTCTGCAAAAGAGCGCGCTATCTCAATATTTTCTACCCTCGTTTTTGTTCCTCGCGTCTTTGAAAGTATTCGTTATTTGAAGAAATTGTCCTTTTTATTAATCCTGGAAAGCTAAAATCTACTTACGCAGTATTAACTCATGTATAATATAAATAAACAGTAGTTTACAGATGACTAAAATATTGTTTTTATTCTAAAAGCCTTCCATTTTATTCTAAAACCATCTTCGTTTTGAGCGGATAGTTGAGATTGCCAAAGATTCACAAATTAATCTATCTTTCGACTATTCAAATTCTCGTGTCACAGTTTTAGTGATTTTTATGAAATTTGACATGCATATTCGGCAGGTCTGAAAATCGGTCGTAATCTATTTTTCATATAGGGGTAAGTGATAAGGGTGCACCGCTAGTGAAACCGGTGGCACAGCTAGTCATATAGAAAAAAATTATTTGTGTACGTTTCAAAAACTCAGGAACTACAGGCTCGAATTGAAAAAATATTTTAGAGTCGGATAGCCTATTTATAGAAGAAAAAATAGGTGAAACATTTAGTTCAGTAATAAAATAACACTGATTGGGTTGATCAATTAAACAACACGGATATGACGACATATTTATTTCGAAATTTAAATAGGTACAGTGTACATTTGAGATAAAAATACCTTGCTTTAAAGTACTTGACTTCGACTACTTCGGTACGACCAAATACATGATTGTTATTGAAATATTATAATTTATTCAAATGCTGTTGTAATATTTTGCAATTAATGTCAAATATTGGTTTTAATACTTTTTAACTGTTTGCAATTACCATTTTTAATTAAAACTATTCAACTAATGAATGGCAAACGTAGAAAGTTCTGTTAAAAAATAATCAAATATCTACCATGGTATTTGTTTATTTTTGAATCATAACTTTCTACGATTCTTCAAACCATGAGATATCTGTATTTTATTTTATAGTAACACTAATCTTGCGAATTAACATCAATTTGAACTTTTGGGTTACAAATAGCTTTTTCAAATTTTAAATAAATATCGTAATATTCAGATTTCAGATTTCATTTCGAAATGAATGTCATTAAAATACATTTAAATATTGTAGACATTTCAAGACTTTTCTTTGGTTTAATAGTTGCAAGCGCGGCTGCTGATCACGAGGCCGGGTAGTGTCAGAAAGATAGATAGAATATTCTTTTTTATGTACACCATACAAATTACAAAAAAAAGGTTTATTGCAGAAACTTGTACAACTTTTACAGTAAATATTACATTGGGACCTCCTTTTAAGTAAAAGATATACCTGTGCTAAGAGGCCGCGCTGCCCAATATATGTCCAGGTTAGAAAATTGTACAAGTGGTGCACAATAAAAGAGAAAAAAAAATATAATAAAAAATAAACACTTTTTTTATTATAAATTTAAATTATGTGAATAACAGTACACAACTTATAAATAGGGTGACACAATAGGCGGTCTTATCGCTAAATAAATTATCTTTTCAAGACAACCTTTGGATTGTTTTAAAGGAGGACAGACAGTACTGTAGGTAGTCTGTGGTGTTTCAGTGTCACTCGTTTTTCTAACAGAAATTTATTTGTATCGGTTCTCAAGTTTTTAAAATCGATTTTTTATTCTAGGCCTGGTTTGTTGGTACAGCAAAACAGAAGTCAATGACATATTGAGGAAAACTTTCCGATTCTTGTCTATAAAGAGCATAAAATTTACGTGACGAATCTGATGATTTAGCACTACGGTTTGAATAACTTCTAAATGACTCACAGAGTCAAATTCACTTTAAACTAATCCAGAGGCCCTTGTTCGAGTGCGTGGTCTAAACATAACGTACATACGTCGATTTTAAATAAAGGGTGTAAAAGTACCCTTAATGAAGCCGAAAGGCTCTATCTCCTTTTTTCTGTTCTAGATCATACTATATGGTTATTGGGAGTCATAGTTACAACTTCTTTACATGCTTTTGTTAAAGCAAAGTGTGTAATGTCATACACACTCACTCACTTTAGCTAAATCTTCTTTTATTTTTTTTGTTGTGGATGGGAAATCTTCAAATAACTTCCCCCGCTCTGGGCGGAGCGGGAGGAGGGTCAGACTTTTACTGACTACCCCACCCCGGAACGGGCAATAAAGGGCAAACGAAGCAACATTTCTTTTGCCTTTTATCTTCCGGCGCCGCGGTATCTCTTACGAACAACCCGTAACCCCCCGGGTCTCATATAACTTCATTCCTCAATTTATCATTATAAACAAAAATCATTAACGAATTTCTCAAAAGCATTGATTGAAATTAAACACGGTGGTTTTCAAACCGCATCTTCGCACACAATCGTATTTTAGAATTAACATAACAATTGCACAAAAAACACGTTTTTCAGAGATATACATATTTTCACGCGTGACTGTGCAGAATCTATGCTTAATTCTTCTCAAAGATTTTTATGAATTCAGTCTTTATATAACTTTGTAGTGGAATATTTTCAGTACGTATCATGCGTTGAATGTATTGTATAGCTACGTATATTCTATGTATAGTACTAGATAAATTCATAGACAGACGTACAAGGCCAGACTATCTTTGCTGGTCAACGACCCCATGTTTCGACGTCTGTAAGGCAACCGTTAAGCAAAAAAGAATTAAAAAGCGCAAGTTTGTAAACTGTCTGCATTCAAGCCGAAATTATTTGTTTAATTACGCAAATTCGCTAATTAGGTGAGGGTGCCTTGTTTCGTGATTGGTTTACCGTTGATTACGATCAGACTGTTTGTGTGAAATAGACATTTCTGGGAATTATTTATTTATTTGATGACACGGTTGGCGCAGTGGCTGAGCGGTGAATTGCTGCGCTGTTCTGGGTCTGGCCGTTTGTGTATGTGGGTTTAAATGTTTGTATACGCGCCCACGATACAGGAGAAATTCCTAGTATGGGGCAACATTAAAAAAAAACAATATATTATATATAAAAAATAAATAAAAGTAATTAAATGTTAATAAACCAACAGCATTTCGAGGGTGTTTGCCGAAAGGCTGGATGGGTCTTACCTTGGGTAGGTTTATCAAGCTACATGTTTTACATGGGCCTTGATGAATCTACCCGGGGCTGAGTTTTGGCCACACTATTTATTTTTTCTATGAGTAGGATACATAGGTTTTAATGCAAAAGCTAGTCTAATCATAAAGCTCCTACAAGACCTACACCTAAATTTCAATAAATCATCGCTATAGAATAACGCACGCAATGAAATAACAAGAGCGAATCGTACTCACACTGAGGGTTCAATATGAACTAGCCACATAAACGGCTATATGTAATGACTGCGTAGACTTAGAGGGTTTATTTTTTCACAGATCCATAGAACTATTTTAAGTTTATGGTTTTAATTTCATTTTGATACCTTTACGCGTTCCCGAGATAAAGGCTCTTAACAGACAGACAGACAGACAGGTGCTCAACAAAGTGATCCAATAAGGGTTCCGTTTTTTGTTTGTTTGTTTGTTACCTCTTTACGCTTTAATGGCTAAACCGATTGTGATGAATTTTGGTACAGAGATAGTTGGGAACCAGGAGACGGACATAGGATTTTTTTTTAAAGTGGGATGTGAGGGAGAAAGAGTGAAGGAAAAGGAAACCTTAGCGTTGCTATTACAAATCAAGGCGCAAGGGGAACTGTGTTACCCCGAATTTAATCCGAGCGAAGCCGCGGGCAAAAGCTAGTAACTACGATAAAAGTAATAACAAGGAGCTAGTGTAGGTACCTACTTTGTTATATACCACAGACAACAAAGCATTTCGAGTATAGGCGTAGAATCATAACTAGTCATAGAAATCGTGCCTATACTAACAAACGTGGATCAAAAAGGCACAAACGATTGATAAAATTAGTTTAACGTCAATAAATTTGTGAATGTTGATTTTTTATATGACTTTATTACTGTTCTATTAGCACTTTTTTTAGACTAATCCAAGTAATTGTTGAATAAAATCGTTTTATTAAAAAACATGATAGTATGGTAGCCCTGCTATGGTAGCCTGCTGGGTTGATCCTGCCGGAGTTGTGGGTTGTTCAAAAGAGGAGAAAGGAACATGGGTGGATTTTAGTTAATAAAATTCTGACACTCCGTCTATATACGTAACATATATTAGACAAACTTAAGCGCGCAGTTACAATTTAAACTTTTAGGAGTGAGCCGACTGTTGAAAATGAAACAACATGCTTTTATAATGTAGCCTAGTTTTGATAAAAACGAGCATTAACTTATTATAAATAAGTATCCAATAATGCAATGCATGTGCAATGTACTAACTAAAGTAACTTAATCAAATGTGACTGATCCAATTGGCTAGCCACTAAGCAAAACTTTAAGCTTGTCTAAGTTAATCTAATAACCACGACAATCGACTCACTATGCAATGACCTTATTATTAATTAAAACTAATAGGATAACTTATAACACGATAGAATAAAGTCTGTCTAGAAAAAAAAAACTCCTTTAGGTACACACGACGGCGGGTCAATCTATCCTAAACTATTATAACCTGATCTCTCTACTACGGATCGCACACCGTAGTAGAGAGATCAGGTAAAAATGGTTTGGTGTAGGTTGATGTGCCGTCGTGTCCGTACCAACTTGTGGCATAAACGTCCATATTATTTGCCTGCGTAGTTAAGTCTACGCAATCGTTCATTCAGGGGCCTTAGTCTGCTATTACAATGGTGTCATTCTGACACTATTGTAATAGCAGACTAAGGCCCCAGGTCGATCAGGGTTAAGTTTTTCACATCTCTAAGGGACCACAGACTTAAGACTTCGTTTTAAATTTTAATTTGATACCTCCACGCGTTCCTGAGATAAAGGGTCTTGACAGACAGACGAACAACAAAGTGATCCTATAAGGGTACTGTTGAATATCGGAGCTCTTAAAACTAAGCCGGGTAAAAAAGCAAATTAAAAAAAAACCTGACTTCTTTGTCTTTCGTTGTCTCTAGTGACAAGAGTTTGGGTATTTTCCAAGATTCTCATTTTTATCTACGCGCTTTTTAAACGAGAGAAATGAAAAACAATATCTGTAAAAGCTTAATTGCTGTTGTCAAAGTAGCGGTACTTCTTCGTGTTCTAGAAAATTGAAGATAATCTAATGTTCTGATTTGTATGGCATAAAAACCTCGTATTTGACCAAACTTTCATGCTTTCTTATTAAGTTTATGCTGTAAATTATGCGACTTTGACCGTTGCCATTTAATACTGTCAGACGTCAATTGTTTATTTTCCCAAGCAGAAAACGCAGTAATTTCAGGATTACGTCAATTTGACTCCAGGTATAAAAGTGAACACATTCCTTTTGAAGCTTTAATAATAAGTATTTTCATAAAGCTCATTAAAGTTCACACTAATGTCCGTGCCTGAGAAATACATGCCTTTATAGCTACTAAATACACGTGTTCAATAGGCATGCGAATGTTTTGACTCTGCCGCTGTAATCTTCTGCCAGCCTAGTAACTGCGTGACGATAAGTTACTGCAAACTGCAACAACAAGAACAAATAATAATATTATTACATAGATAATGTTTCCAGTGGGGTTTTTATTTGCATTTCATTTAAAATATGTATTTCTTCATAAATGTCCCAGAATCGAGTGCCAAGTTTAAAAACGCATCACAATTCTTTTTTTTTGTGTACACTTAGGTACGCTTAAAATAATGAGATATTCACATGTTGTTGCAATATAATAGGGACAATTACATGCATACCTAAGTACAAAGACGAGTTTTATCCAAAATTGGGTTCAAAACCTTAGTGCAATAGCGAAATTTGCAAATGAGGCGTCTAAATCCTGCGTCACTATATACAGTTTTCAACTTTATAAATGGCGGCCCAGTCTCGAACGATGCATTTGATTACAGTTAGCCAAATTAAGATGACCAATGACTACAAAGCAAGTTTGCATCTAGTTCGCGCTGCAGACGCAGACTCCACCGCAGACGCATCTAATAGACTATATTATTAAATAATTTTATAACGTCCGAATGGCCACAAATGTATTCAAGTGGGTCGCCAGACGCATTAGCGCGAATTCCTAAAACCGACTAGACGTGTTCATATGGCTTCTTTTGTTAGATGTTTTTCGGTCTGTCTGGCCAGCCACAAAGCCTTGAGGTCGACTCACACGTCGTCGGCCCGCTAAGAAAAGCCTGGCTTTTTGTACTCGCAGGAGTTACATAATTATTCTAACGCAAGTTGTCATACCTAGCGGTCCACGCTCAGAGGGATCCTAGAGCTCACAAAAGAAATAACTACTAAAATAATGTATGCGCCAGACAGTTGCATACATTTGCAAGTGCGAAACCTGTTTCTATCGCAAAAAACTGATGAATAATAATATCAAAAATAAATTCTTCGTATTATTAAAGCTGCGCTGAGACGTGTGAATACACTCTAACGCATGTCCGTAAGCAAACGCGGCGCGAAACCTGAAGTAATTAGAAGACATGATCAACGACTTACCTGCAGACTATAGAAAATAACAGATTTTTTATTTGAAAGAGAAGTATTTCGAATACCCGCCGGGCATAATATTTTTAAAATAATGACACAGACACTACATCCCAGACAGCAATCATTAGACGCCTCTTCATATGCATTTGTTTTATTGCCTGAATTTCAAAAAAGGTAACAAAAAATTCTTAGATGAGTTCTTTTGTTATTTCAACAGTACGAAAAATGTGCAGTATCACCCATTTCTTAGCGACAGGTGTAGAAACATTGAGTAAGATAAATGAGACTTCCTAGCTCTCTAGTACAATCTTGATCTATTGCATTATCTGGTCGAATGCAATACGTGAGTTTCGGCCAGTATCTTTTGGGTAGGTAAGTGAGTGTTATCTATGAGCCCGACTTAACTGTCACTAAAATAGCCACGGAGCACGATAAGACATCGTGACACCTGCGTTCGCGAATTATCTAAAGAAGAATAATATAGCACGCATCCACTTGTATATTTTACAAGGTCTGTTCAAACAACATAGGCCTTCAGTGCCAGATGTAGCAAACAGTATACTCTTACTTATGCATTGCATATATTGACAGCTGTTTTAAACAATGGTAATAAAATATGAGATAAATATTACGACCTTGAATTAAAATTTGGAAGTGCGTACGTGATCGTGTAATTCAGACGCCTGAGCAGTTATCGGTGCAGTAATTAATTTATTTGCTGTGTCAACTTGAGGCAGAATTAACACGCTCTTTGCAGCTCTAGTCTCATGACACTCTTAATTTAAAAATTATGCGAAAGTAATTCTTGACATTATAGAACTTGAAAGAGAAGACCTAACTTTCCATCCAGCCTAATTTGTTCCGTAAGGTAAAGTTGTCAACTTCCTTTAAAAAAAATGTAGATAATGCAAGCCAGTGATTCCAGTAGGAATCGAGTTCATCTTTGTTCACCTTAGTTTACCACAGTTTCGCCAAAAGTTATATGTGACTTTCCTAAAGTTTTTCTCAATTTTTACCTCCATGCCCCTGACCCTGTATTCCCTGGTTAAGGTCGGTTGCCAGTCTAACCAGATGCAGTTTTCAGCATTTTACAGAAAGCGATCTGCCTATCCATTATAACTAAACTGGGTTCACTGTACTGGGTAGCACGATACCTCTTGTTAAACCTTCAGGCTTCGAGAACTATGTCTGATTAACCAACAGTTTTTTTTAAATAAAAGCTTTCGAATTGGCCTCTCGCCCCTAGTTTTTTTT
This sequence comes from Ochropleura plecta, assembly GCA_905475445.1. Lineage (NCBI taxonomy): Eukaryota > Metazoa > Arthropoda > Insecta > Lepidoptera > Noctuidae > Ochropleura > Ochropleura plecta. Next base: position 7,799,294 of record FR997731.1, on the reverse strand, counting down.
TGGAAACGTTGCCCCCACTTTAGGAATTTCTCCAGTATCTTGGGTGCGTTTACAAACATTTAAACTTACATACACAAACAGCCAGACCCGGAACAAACAAATATTCAAACAAATATTTGTATGAACAAATATTTGTTTCGGGGATCGAACCCGCGACACGTAGTGCAGCAGTCAAACGCTTAGCCACTGCGCCAACCGCATCGTCATCGTCATCATCGTGGTTTGAAATCGTAGTATTTCAATATTGTGACCTACTTACTATTGTGTACCGACATACAACTTAGCAGACTCGGTCTAGTCTGAAGATGTAACGATATTACCGCGACTAACTTTGGGAATCTTAGTGAGATCTAAACCTATATGAACTTAGGTGTTCTGTCAAATAATGGTCTATGAATACTTTAAGAATTAAAAATGGAGGAAGAAGCTAGGAAGAACAAAATGGAGAAGCTTGTCGTTAAAAACTAACAGCCACGCGGGTCGATCCTCGGGTTAAACGTCATTAACAATACTAATTATTATTTAAGTTAACAACATAAGCTTATATTATAATATTCACAAAAAAGTACTACTACTACTGGCTACTGGACCACACTTTATCAATTTTATTTATTATTCAATAAGTGAACAATGTATGTTCTTCTGAATAAATAAAGATTTTTTAAAGCCAAACCACGTTGATGATTGACCACCGTCTTTGGGAGTCGTAACAAGTGGCCCGTCTGACTACCTGTAATAAGAGATTAGGTAATGCAGTCCAGTTCTAACAAGGTTGTGGAGGTCAGATACGCAGTCACTACTTGTAATTTACTGGTATTTAGCTACTTCCAGTGAGCCTGGAAGGCGACCCGGAGAGACTTCTCCGGAGGTCTAGACAGGTGATGCAAAATTATTGGTAGTTTCCGGCCGTTTCTCTAGCATCCTAGTTGAACTATTTTACTTTGACAGGCAAAAACTATTTAAGATTATATATATATATATATAATATATATGACGTATAGTCTATCTAAAAGAAAATTACCATCTAAACCCGTTTATCTGTGAATGCGCACAAAGCGTAAAAATGTGATTGAGTTACAGGCATTATACTGATTTTTTCATTCATTAAGAGGATTTTTTTTGTGAAAAATCGCTTATGCATAAGTTAACTTATGTATTCATGTCAGAAACGTTAACAATTGTAATTCTCTTACACAAAACTGAAACTCAAAACAATTGTTTGTGGACCACGTAAACAATTCAGTTCGGTGGGAGTCAAAACCGAGCCAAAGTGCAGTAGGCAATCACTTAGTTCCTTTGCCAAATCCCTACTACCAAGTCAAAAAGATTCTTTGATGTATCTCGCTTTCATCGATTTTATGTATTGAAAGTAGGAGTAAATAAGCCAACAATTTTACTAAGTTAATAACTATTATTGATTTAGTATAACTGCGGAACTTTTGTCTCTTCTTATACAATGATGCAATCGTTTTTAACACAAATGCCAAGATGAAATCTCGTTGAATATTCATCATCAAATTAATGTCAAAGCAATTTTCATGCCTAATTAAAAATAACCTTTAAAGATTGAGATTTCCCTCGTTAGAAATCAGAAATAGACCTGGATTCGGGCAGTAAGTATAGCAAATGAAAGGCGAGGGGAGGCAGCAAGCAGTAGGTGGCTCCAGGCTTCAATGGTGATGATAATGATAAACCAATTCAGGCATCACTTCAAACTATGTAGCTCAACAAAATTAACAAACAAAAAATCTTGAGAGGTGTCAAGGGACACCCAGATGGAACGAAGTTATTATTTATTATGTACAAAAAACCTGTATACACTCAACAAAAATAATCGTCGCGATACCACACTGTTCAATGCGAAATAGAAAGACGAATCGAAAATAACTGGCTTGCTTTCTATGAGAGAGAGAGAGAGAGAGACAGACAGAGAAATACGCGCACGCAGCACGGCTTACAACTATATCAAAAGTGTCGTTACAACTTTTGGTCTTAATTTCTTCCGTCTAGCCCCTTTCGCAACGTGCGATAAGGAACTTCGTTCCAATAGCATCGGAGTATTTCGTACGAGTGGATGCAAGACTGCACTTGTCGCCCTCTTAGTATCTACGACTCACCTTGTTCTTGTGCTTGCTATCTCTTAATGCGTGTACTTCCAATTTAAGGCACAGTCAATAGCACCGAAGTATTTCATAGAAGTGGATGCGAGACTGCACTTTTCGCCGTATCAGTGAGTGCGAATCACCTTGCCCTTGTGCTCACTATCTCTCAATGCGTGCATTTCGAATTTAAGGTGCAGTTGTCAGTGACCCTACAAATGATCAATCTTTTATTTTCGGTATCTATGTTGACAGATATTAAAAAGTGGTAAGTCTTGTTATTTGGTTTTACCATCAGACTTCAAGAAGTTCAAGAACTACTACTACTACTCTTAAACTATAGTTGCAACTACAGTACTTGCACATGTTATTATGTCTTGTGACCGGGACTGTAGCTTAAACAATTTGATTTGATTTGATCACTGGCTAAACCGTCGCGAACGTAATGTCATTATATTATGTTTGTATATTTTTGATACTTGCATCATGCATGTCATACTAAATTCAGCGCCTTGAGGTCAATACCGAGTGACATTTTCTCGTACATTTTTGAAAGTATTTCAAAAGTGTATCTATTTTCGTTTCTGTCATTCCAAAATGCATAATGCAAAATGCTGAAATCGATAATACGATTCCAAAATGGCTGCCAATAAAAATTGCGTAACGCAACATCGAAGATATTGTTTTAAAAGCGTTCTCGTGAATCGTGTGACGTCACAACTGAAAAAGCGGGAAACAAAATGCAAAGCTGCGAACATGTGAGCCGCTCGTATGGAAAACGAAAGTCTTTCGACGCGAGTTTCATTCAGGCGAAGTTGGCTCGCTCGCGGGTGCTGAACGACAATGTTTGAATCAACTGAGCACACGAATCTCTTGGACTCGACAAAGGAAAAAGGAACACAAAAAAGCTCTCATCTGCGCCTTCATCCGTGAGGTAATTGTCCCTTACGATCGTAAAATCGGGATAAAAAATATCCCATGTGTTAAGTCAGGTTATAAAATCTCTATACTTATAACAGATTTAATTCAAATCCGTACAGCAGTTTTTGCGTGAAAGAGTAACAAACATCCAGACATCCATACACATATAATCACAAACTTTCGCAATTTTAATGTTAATAGGAAGGACAATTATATATATTCTGTAGCTAGTCGTATATCCCTAAGGATCTGCAGACGATTAGTGCACTCACACATTTCGCCAGTTTTATAAAGTCCATTAAATGTACATAAAATAGGGCGAGTCTATTGTCAACAACTAGGCAGAAATACTACTACTACTACCGCTGATAAAAAAGAAAAACCTCAAGTTTTTTTGCTTGATTTTCATCGAATCCAGGATCAGCGCTTAGTAAAAGCGCTACACAAAAACACAGAACATTATAAACAAGCATGAACTTCCTTCAAAATGGCGGCCTTGGAAGTAATGTATAGATTACTATACATACACATTCAGTTTGCAACCGCGTTGAGATTAGAAAGCAGCTAGCATTTATTTTTATGAACATAGGAGTCCTCCTATGCTACATGCAATCCAAGGCTACATGTCCATGTAGCTTTGGGAATGATTACTTTTTAATAGCAGAAGCTTTTACACAGCCAAGTAAATATAAGCAAAATATTTACATGGAACAATATGAATCTGTGTTGGAGAAAGCTTAGACCTCGTCACTGATAAAATTAGTGATTCCAAAATTATTCATTGATATAAGCAATCTGTTTCATAATAATATTGCATTTTGTATCACACCTTGATGCATACATTTATGCATCAGGTTGCATGTGCATATGCATATCGTTGAGAGCAGCTACTGGCCTCTGCCTAACTTAAAATGGAAGCAAACTATACCTAACTCCAAGACAATACCCATTTTCACTAACATGAGACCTAAAACTAAGGCTTCTATAGCCTACTACACGTAAAACGTACTATTGTATTTTCATCGCTTGGCTCACCACCGAAGGTCGAAATCCCTACAGTGCATTGTGCAACATTCCAATAATTTAGGATTCTTAATATCTGTGAAAACAGACATTAATTCCTCTCTGTGCGTATCCACGTTTTTAAATGTAATTATCTCCGTAGCCTTGTAATAAATACGTGTGAATACATATTACGCTTAATTTTTTCAATAATCATCGTTCAACCCAGAAATCAGTGTCAAGTAGTCCACTGACTGCCTGATACTAAGCAGATTAGAGACGCTTTTTGTATCATACGATTTGTCGATGACCCTTGACGAAAAAGAAAGTAATATCCAATAAATAATTGTTGTGCCTTTTCCTGCTATTTTATCAACCGACTACAAAAAAGAGGACGTTCTCAATTCAACTGTTTTTTTTTTTTGTATGTTTGTAACGCGATTTTTCCAAAATTATTTTTAGTTTATTGGGACAAAAAACACAATTCTCTAGGCTTAAGATTTTCTTGAAGTGTAGATAGCAATTTAAATTGAGATAAAAGTAACCTAGATATAGATACTATCTGTGTAAAGTATACAGACGGTAAGGAAAATAAAACTGCTGTTATTGACATCTTTGGTTTCTTCCCCCTTTTTTGGATAGGAAACCACCAAATGACTTCTCAAGCTCTCTGGGTGGAGTGGAAAGAGGGGCCAAATTTGTACAGACTAAAACCCATGTTCCTTCTTTGTGTTCCGGGGCTGCGGTATGTCTTTCGTCACGGCTTGTTATCACTAGAGGGTGAGCTACCATTGCTCACCGTCCACAGACCTGCATCTATATTGGCCGAGAGTTGACTCTCAGGTCCAGACGCCTAGAGCATCTCCAACAGCGGCTGGGTTGGTTTAAGGATCTCTCTTTCAAACGTCCAGGTTTCTACCCTCTTAGAATTTCAATACTATGGTTCGTTTGATCGACTACTGCGCTGTGTGTCGCGAGTTCAATCCCCGCACGGAACAAATATTTGTATGGCCTATAGATAATATTGTTCCAGGTCTTGCTGTTTGTGTATGTGAGTTTGAATGTTTGTAAACGCACTCACGATACAGGAGAAATTCCTAGTGTGGGGCAATGTTTTTATTAAAAAAAATATCAAAGAGCAGTGCAGAACAACGAACTATATTCTGTCTGTAATTATAATTTACTAGCTTTCGCCCGCGGCTTCGCTCGCGTTAAATTCGGTATAACACACCAAGCAGACCTGTAGTTTTTGCTCTTGCGCCTGATTGATTTGTAATAGCAACGCTAAGTTTTCCCTTTTCTTCCCTCGTTCTCCCTCATATTCCACTTTTTTTAAATAAAAATTAGCCTATGTCCGTCTCCTGGTTCCCAACTATCTCTGTACCAAAATTCATCAAAATCGGTTTAGCCATTAAAGCGTGAAGAGGTAACAAACAAACAAACAAACAAACTCACTTTCGCTTTTATAATATTAGTAAGGATTTAAAGAATTCTAAGGAAACACATAGCTTTAGATGTGGAGATTCCTGGAAACCCAAATCAGAAACATTCGATACGGTAACAAAATAAAGTGACCGGTAAAATGCAGTCTAAAAACACGAGTACTTTCTGAGAAACGGGTATGAATTTCTTAGAATTTTTTTCTAGATCATCTATGATTGAATAAACTTTTTGCTTGTTTTTTTTCATTCTTCGATCAAACTTAGTACAATAGCACTCTACTGTACAAATATTTATTCAAACATTCAACATCGTCTGGCTAAACAATTTGTGAATCAAACTATGTATACAAATTTTTCCCAAATATTCATGACCGTAGTCTTTTTTAGATTATTTTTCCCTTACTCTTTCAAATTACACCAATCCCGAAGGGTTAAGCATAGATGTACGTAATAGTACAACCACATTTCACCAGATAGGTATGTTTAAAGTCCAATGTTATAGAGGAGAACCTGAGCCTGGATGGGCTCACCATTCCCATCATCCAGGCTCAAATCCAGACTGCTACTAAAAGATTGAAAAACCCACTTACACTTTACACGACCCGGGAATTGAAACCATGTCCTCATGCTTAGCCGTCAGCGACTGGCGACCACTAGACCATGAACAACCGCTTGTCTTTTGATAACTGAAAATTAAAACTACACAATTAAACAGCAAAATGACCATCCTTTTCTCAACTAATTTGGCATTGCCTTGTAGTCTAATTAGGTTCAGCAACTGCCTATCTGACCTCCACAACCACAGCACAGTTATTAACATTTTACTTATCTGTGTTATAATTGGAACATCCCCTTTAAATTATACATATCCAAATGATGAAAAGCCACGGATGAGAGATAAGACATTTACAAAAGAGAAGAGAAGTAACAAAAGTGTGTATTATTCTTTTTCCACGGCGAGGCAATCTTTTACACACACAAAGTAACTGTGTTATGATTGAGACATCTCCTTGAAAAACTAGGATGAGTGATAAAAGAGATGAGAAACTTTTTATTAAAGTAACAAAAATGAGTACTATCCTTTTTCCAAGGCGAGTCAATCTTTTCCCACATCCTTGGAGTTAAACTTCGCCAGACTCCTAACTTACTGTTTAATAAACCGCCAACAAATTATAGTTGTGAATGTTGCGTCTACATTGCCCCAGTGCTCCAGTTGATGTTACAGTCTGGAATAACATATTGATGATAATATTTTTACATGGAAGAAAAACATAAAGAAGATGAGAGGGAAAAGAGTGTGTTGATTGTACTGATCATCACAAGACATCAAAAAAATATTATAGAGTGGGCAAATCTTTAAAATTCATTACTAAAACGTAGAAAAATAAATAAATATTAATAAATTAATTTAAAACAAAAAAATCCACAGACAAAGGTTGCAGATTTCTGAAAAAGGATATTAAGATTGTAAAATGGGTGAAAACTTACCCCTAGATTTGTCCAAAGTGCTTTGCTTAGCAGTAAAAGAATGATGGAATGTGGTGAAGTTTTACTTATAAGGCAAAATGATTAGATTCATTTCCGAACAAACTATGTATGTAGTTGTAAATTTACTGCTGTATTTTAATTTTTATGACTAAAAGAGTGTCCATGGAGCTTCTTGACCATTCTTCTCCATAGATATCGACGGTTTGGAATGGGCAACTACAGTACTTTCACAAGTTATTATACCTTGTGATTGGGACTGTTGCTTCATTTGTTTCTTGACATTCAAAAGTGCCTGTAATGGTCTAATTGAAATAAATGCTTTGAGTTCGAGTTTTGAGTTTTTTAGCTTCCACAAAGAATGATTTTAATTTTGTTTTAAAGAAAATATTAGACGTACATGGATACAGAACAAATAGGATAGATGGTGATAGGGCAGGATAGAAGGTGACCCATATTATTAGGGACACTGCCGTGTTTCAGGATGGTTTCAGGATATTAGTTACTTATTTATCATCTCTATGTATTTCTATTTATCATAATAATTATTTTCGGTGAAACAAAACAAAATCAAAATAGCCTCGATTGTTAACATAAATAACAGTTGGAGAGATAGAGTTACAGAACAAAAGAAAAACAACTTATGCAGATTTCTGTTTGAAAAATAACTAGCCAATGCTTTAATTTTAGTTTTTGGGCATTGTATTGACCGCCTTGAAAATAGGTCAGTCATGCATTCTTTGGCGTAGTCTACGAATAGCTCGACCTCAGCTCTAAAATATCTGTTTGGGGATGTTCTTCAACCCCCAGGCTAAGTTAATTAAATAAATCAATTAATTTATGCAACCAACTTCCGATAAACTGAAAGTATATTATGTCACTTCACAACTAGTTCAGTAATACATTATTTGTCGTTATGGATAGTCCAAAATAGCAGGTTTGAAAACATAAATTATGTAATATTTGCGTTGAGTTATACAAACAAATATGGCGTTAGGAGTGACAGTGCAGGGTTGTTTCAATGTCACAAATTGGGGGCCCCCATATATTATGTACTCATGCGGTATATAGGTGTACATAGATAAGCACATAGCACTATTTCTATGAGCGCACCCCACCGATTGTAATCTGGGTGAGGGGCGAGCGGTTGAGGCGGACGGACCAATCGCTGTGCTCTCGTGACCAGAAAAGGGGGAGGAGTTTCGCACCCCTAGTTTTCTAGGGGTTAGTGTGCTTCCGCGGCCAACCTAGTTTGCCGTAACCCTCCGCACGCCGCGCTCTCCCCGTATCCACTAATTTAGGGTTGATCAATCGGCCGCGCGGCTGGCGTTACGTAAGAGACACCAGACAAATTTCATGCGGTGCTACGCTCGCCGCACTGTCGAGCACAGACCAGCAGACAGGCGGTGAACGGACACAGCCTAGATAGCGAGACAAGCTTTAAATAAAAATTAAACTCAAATAATTTTATTTCAATTTTTAGGTGAGTTCAAAGATTTATTTTTTAGGTCCTTTCACTATTTTTATCAGACTTTTTTTCATCTTCCATTTCCATACATAAACGGAATGCAGGTAATTTTAAGACATTACAAATCGCAGACCTAGATCAAAAAGGGAGACAACTCAAAAATCGAAAATTTTTAATCACCCACGTGTTCAAATGCTCGTTGATCATTTATTATTTATTTGTTAAGGATCTCCAATATATGCGCAGCTATCTAACAGAATTTAGCTACAGTGACATTTTACAACCTATTTATCATCTAAAATAAATTTTAAGTTCAAAACTTCCTATATAGTTTTTTCGTCTCCTGAAAAATTACCTTTATTGAGTTGTCCCAGTTTAGATCTAGGTGTGCAAAATATTAAAAATGGCAACCAAATATGTCACCATTTGTCATCACTTTCATTTTCATTTTGTTATCTTTTACTTGTACAAGTGTCGAACATGTCTTCACATTTTATTTGAAACTAGGTTAATGAGGATAGTCTATTTAAGTGCCAGATTTGCATAGCTGAGAAAAAGATTTCAGTTTTAAAAGTAAAACTGCGTAGCCTATTTTGGTAGAGCTGCCAACATGAAAACTTATAGCATAGTTTCTTTATAATAACTATTCCATGTTTCGATTTTGACGACAAGTGCATACTTATTTCGATTGTTAGGTTAGAATTTAGAATAGATATGCGTAACTGCTTATTAGAGCTGAATGCCCTATTGACCTATGCATTTCCATTGTAGTCTGTAAACCCGTGATTACTGAAGTTCATTTAACGAATTAAAGTTACAAAAATATAAGTTTTCATTGTCTAGTGACAATGAAAATTAATTGGTCTGATTGTTGTCTGATATCTGTGAATAATTTAACAAGTTCTACGGCCCAATGAGTCACATGCAATATACTGTAAACCTCAGTTAAATTAGAATCTTTGAAAAAAAAATCACAGTTTCAGAATTACGCGAAAGTAATGGTTTAAAAAACAGTAACAGGAATATAAACGAATAGGGAATAAAATAGACGACCAATAAAAAAGTCCGCAGGGACCCTTGTAAACCTCCCCTCCCGTATCCCCCGTAAATCTATCGCTCTTACACTACCTCTTCGAAAAACAAACTTGGGAGAATGTTCTTGTCCCGCGTTTATGCAAACTATCAACGGACGGCGACCTCAGCGCCACCTATGCAGATCCTTTGATACAGTTTTTGCGCGACGTCGCGGTCGTACTTTTAAAAAGAGGCGGGTTTTTTTTCTGGTAACTTTAATTTGCGAGCTTCTGTGTTTTTAAATCTAACCTTATATTTCAAAATCGTTTTTATGTTTTTTTAGTTTACTGTTTAAACTTTAAACCATATTACAAGTGCACAGTTGACTATCCCATTGGTCTAATGGTCGCAAGCTTGGCTACTGGGTATGAGGTGATGTATATCCTGAGTTTGATTCACAGGTCGGGTAAAGCGTTATTGGGTTTATCCAGATAGAATATCTCAGTACCTGCTACGGAGTCTGGATTGGTGCCCGGTTGATAGGAATAGGTTCACCTTCAGTTACATGGGACTTACACATAACTGGGGAAATGAAATAATAAATAAATAGTACATCCACTATTTAGATACACCTATGCTGAATTCTGTGATTACAGGCGTGATTTCTTATGCGAGGAATCGATCGATGTTTATTTCATTCGAATCGACATCATGCTCGGCCGGTCGAAAATCCGCGCCCGAAGTTAAACAAAATAAGATAAAATCACCAAAATTTTTAATTTTTAAAGCTTGGAGCGCATGTTATGCCTCATAAATTACGTTTGTTAAATTTTGTAGATCTTGGAAGTTACCTGATTTTAAAACGGGCTGATCAACGAATTTGTCTAAATATTTTAAAGCTAGAATATGCTTGTTTTGATAACACTCGATTAAACTACTTCGTAAACAATGGCGTTCCCGGTAGAACACGAAACTAAAACATATTTGGTTAACGAAAAAATGTTCACTTAAAAAAATAATACCCAAAACAAATTCAATCGACTGCTACCGTAAAATGTTTTGTCATCAGCAAAAAAACTTCAATGTACTTATGTAGCTAACATGTCATTAAATGATAAAGGAAGACCACTCAGAGAACCTATTATAAGAGGCACTTGCAAAATCCATATAACAGTAGTATTTCAAACATTTTTCCTTAAACGAGTGCCGCTACTTTTACAATTGAGCTTTTTGGCCGTTCAACTGGAAAAAACTCAAGTATAAACAGATAAAAAACTCGGCTATCTGTCTACACGTGACGAAAAATAAAAGTAATAGAAAACAATTTAGGTCATCGGACATCGCCAAGATAAATGTGACGGTAAGGAAATAGCTGTGCAAAGCCAGAATAAGCGGACCTCTTATTGTATCAGAAAACTACTCAAAAGGAGACCATGTTATACAGCAATGTATTGGTTGATGTACTGTGTGTACCATTTTGACAGAACTTCTTGACTCTTACAATGACCACATTAAGTGTGCAGTTCAAGGTGGCGCTGCTTGATCAAGTTGGTAGGTTTATTTTAGTTCTGTATTTTTCCGTTTGGAAAGTAAATTGGCTGAAGTCTAGATGTTTAAATAATAGCTAACATTTAAATTCTGAATTGAGTCTGATCTACTTTTTACAGGAGTTTATTTGTAGTGTCATGCTTTTTGGATGTTTATAGATTTATCCTGTCTGTCTATCTGTCCGTATGTCACGCCCATTTTACTCCGAGACTATTGGCACCACATAGTTGATGAACCGCTACAAAATACATGCAACTAAGGGTTGAAAAATATAACTTCGTGTGGGGTGCCTATTAGGTCTTCAAAGCGATATTTTTTTTTCTTTATATTTGCCCCAAGCGAAAAGGGAAATAAGGGTAAAAAAAAAAGGTGTCAATACTTCCTTTTTTGCGGATGGGAGAGCGAGGGAAGTTATTTAATGATTTCATTAAATAACTTCCCTCGCTCTGGGCGGAGCGGGACAGACTAGACTGTCAGACTTGTACTGACTAGAACCCAACCATGTTCTTTCTATTGCCCTTTGTGTTCCGGGGCCGCGATATCTCTTTCGAACAACCTTCAACCCCAGCAGGCGCCGCAGGCCCCTCTGCGTGTAAGTACTTCTTGTACCCCTAATATGGGTCAGTTATATTAATGACATAATATGGGTCTTTATTTTACTTATTTATTATATTTTAGTGTTATTCATGAATAATTTGGTATTTGATAGCATTAACCAAAAATACCAAGACAAAACACTTGGTTTCAGGCTGAAAACCCGATTCACTTTAATTAAAAGCAAAATTTAATTTTTATTTGCTTTAAAATTAATAAATATTTGAGTCATTGAGTTGATAAATTAGTGACGTCACTAGTTGCTATTGCCAGACAAAATCGCGTTTTGACAGCTCATAAGTATGTCAATAGATTGGTGGTGTCAACTGCCCGATTCTATGAAGTCACATTAATTATTCTATCTAGTTATGTAGGTAGGATTGTTTCACTTTTCGTTATAGCCAGGTACGAGAAATGAATGTCAAAATCTACCAGGCATATTTTATGTTGCTTTGGAGTTTGTTCCACCATTTGGGGGACTGTCTTGGGTAATTGACGTCCATAAAGTGCTGATCATCAGCCTAACTTGAATAAATGCCTGTTGATTTGATTTGGTGGTCTTTTACTACAACAACGAACTCCAAGATGCAAAAGTTAAAGTTATTTTTTTTCTTACGGAGCAATATCTGCTTATGCTGGGTACCAATACTTTAAAAGTATTGGTACCCAGCAATAGATTAAAAGAATGTATACAACATTAGTTTATGCAAAACCCGAAATATGTGTCTAGTTCAATTTTTTTGTTTTTTTTAGTTATACTTTTATGTAAAAAATCCACATAAAATATTTCAGAAAAATGCTTGTTTATGTTACCTCGGTGTCTGTACAAAACCATGGTCACCACGCAGCACAGACGCGCCGCGTCTTCGACCACTGTGACCTTTTGCGTATGATTGCGTTTACCTACTAAGTGTCCAACTTTTTAAAATATTTTTGAGACAAATTTTATCATGGTGTAAAAATTATTGGAATCTATTCACGTATAATAACATATATTTTTCTGAACAAACTATATTATTTTATCTATATAACGTAAATACGTCGATCTTTAAATTAAAAGTAGGTATCTACTTCACTTTTAATATTTTTTAAAAGTATTAAATTTATTTACATATGGATATTTGATTGTGGTTGTTACAAATTGCAGTCTAAAATGACATAAGCAGAATTATAATAGAATAATAATATAAATTTTCGCACTGAATGAATGAATGAACTACAGACGCAGTTAATATTGTGAATTGTCTTTGTGACCATTTTACAAATGGTAACGTAATTCATATTTAATAATATGAATTACGTTACCATTTGTAAAATGATTCTTCTATTAGACCTATTATGATTCTTCTTAAGCGGCCTTTTTAGACCCCCAGTTTAAAAAAAAAACTGTAGGATATTAGTTGTATTTTCTAATAAAAAAAAAAAAGTTACGGTTACTCAGCGCATTAGAGACTCGTATTCAAGTTTTCACGCATACTTACTGTAAATCCGACAACTATAACCCAACGGCTGCTACTCTTTGCCAAAATGTAATAAGTAACAAACACTCCGTGTGCTCTAATTTCATTCGCGATCAAGGCGTCTACCGACTATCAACACTGAGTAATTAGAAAGGTACAATTAATAAGAGAAATATATCTAACGAGCTGTAATAATGACATGACACCTGTTCTATCACGAAAAGATAGACCAAAGTATACATCTACTACACCCATATTATATTCATTTGAAGCACCTATTTGCAAAACTGCTGTTGCTGTGGTGCTACTGTAAAATTATAATGACAATATCGAGAGCTCGACTAAATCTTTAGAACCAAAAATATTCACGGTGTGGATTGAAAAGTTAACCTTAATTAGATAAGCAAATTTCGAATGACTCAATTTATAATTAGAATTGAATAGTCGTCTTAATTTTGTTTGCAAGAGGCTAACAATGTCTACATTTGTATTTTTATTAAGTAAGGATCAGGTGTATCTACTTCTGCCGGGGTTGCGGGTTGTTCGAAAGAGATACCGCGGCCCCGGAACATATAGGGCTAGGGAAGGAACTTGGGTGGGTTTTAGTCAGTACAAGTCTGACACTCCCCCCCGCTCCGCCCAAAGCGGGGGAAGTTATTTGATAATTTCCTACCACAAAAAAAAAGTTTATCTCCTTTTAGGGTTTATGGTTTCCCTCATGGGATCGCTCTGTTGTCTGTTTGTCTGTCAAAATTGAAATTACTAGTAAATACTGAAATCTTCCACAGATTTCAGTATCTTTTTTTGCGGATAAGAAAACATCAAATAAATTCCCCCGCTCTGGGCGGAGTGGGGAGAAATGACAGACTGACGGTTGACTAAAACCCACCCGTGTTCCTTCTTTTGCCCTTTATGTTCCGTGGCCGCGGTATCTCTTCTACAACCCACAACCCCACAAGTTTACCCTTAACAAAACAGTGCAATGATATCATAACAAACTAAAGTACTACCTACCTGTAATAAAGTTTACTTTTGCAATGTAACCTCTTCTGCATCATAAGGTATCAGCTTCGTTTATTAAATGATAGAATATATTTAGGTAAGCTAAAGCTAAATCTGCACTTATAGCGATGCCTTGCTCCTACACATGGTAACCTAATTTAAGCCTCAGCAAAGAAGCCGCACGCCACCTATTTATTTTAAATTTTAGGGTTCCCCAGACATGAATCTTGTAACAAGATTTTTTATTTTTAAAAGTATGTAGGTAGGCTGAAATAAAAGCTTTATAAAACCAAAATGTTATTCTACGCTTACTAAATATACATTACTGAGAGAATGTAAAATAAATTACCTGATTATCTACAATGCCTTAATTTAAACTCATTCAAGCGAAAATTATTTGTATTATTTTTAAGTAATTGTTATTATTATTCTACAATGGAGTACCTAAATGAAAAATAATTATAATTTATGAATTAAAATTTAATCTGTGGATTATTTTATTTCTATATTTTGTTTTTATTTTTATAGGTAAAAAAAAAACTGTTATAATTATATTTAAATTTAGATATAAGTAGGTATATGCAATTATTTTTACACCAGTAATAGTATAGTATATATGAGTCTGTAATAACTGTAACATCTTTTGTAAGTACTATATTTTGACAAATTCACTCTTCTTTCTTTCTTTAACAAAACATTAAACTCAGTAAGAAGTCTCCAAACGTTACTATGCTACATCCAAATACTATATTCGCTACGTACGTTACGCTTTCGCCAATAGAACTTTCATTATCATCTTTCTGTGGCCGAACTTTCCCTCTGCAAGTTGAATAATTTGTCTGGCGTCTTTTTTGTATGTAACAACTGAAATATATAATAATAATACATGTTTTTTTTCGAGGCGTAATTTCTTCTTTAAAGGAGTAAAGTAATACATATCAAATCAGTTTAGTGAATTAATATTTAATTTATTGTAAGGAACCCTTGGTGGTCTAAGAGCAGTACTTGCCCAGATTTTTTATTCTATCATTAAGAGCGGGTTTTTATTTGGCATGGATAGTTACGCTCTGCTGGTTTAGGATTTCCCCTGATCGAGTAAAGTTTGGGTCAATGACTGTCTATGCTACCCTAAATAGTCAACCAACTAACAGCCTCCTAATTATGACTCCACAAGTAGGAACAATCCTTACTAATATTATAAAAGCGAAAGTGAGATTGTTTGTTTGTTACCTCTTCACGCTTTAATGGCTAAACCGATTTTGATGAATTTTGGTACAGAGATAGTTGGGAACCAGGAGACGGACATAGACTATTTTTTTTATTAAAAAAGTGGGATATGAGGGAGAACGAGGTAAGAAAAGGGAAATCTTAGCGTTGCTATTACAAATCAATAAGGCGCAAGGGCAAAAACTGCAGATAGCAGGTACTGTGTTATACCGAATTTAACGCGAGCGAAGCCGCGGGCAAAAGCTAGTAAGTTTATAAATGTGTTATGGAATCTATGGAAGTACTTCGGTGTCTATCTGCCACAGATGCTTTTTTCTGACACAAATGCAATTTCACACACTTATACGTATCTACACACCTAAACATAGATACAAACACACATACCACACAAGAGCATGCTTGTTTTGAACTCAACTTTAATTGATTTATGTTTATTTTTCCTTTAATGTCATAAACTCTTAGTTTAAAAAACGGGTGAAGACACTGACTTCTGAAGCACAGGACTCACCAGGAGTCGAAGTTTCTTATGAAATTGTAAAACCTCTTTATTTATAATATTAAATATGAATAGAAGTACAGGTTTTTTAAAAATTACCAGAACTAATAGTGAATTCATAAAGATTTAATATCAGATACAAACTAATAAACAAAAACAATTTGCAATATGTTATATCAAAAAACTAAAAAGAGAACAAAAGCTTTTTCCAAAGATCACGTTTTCTCCGTTTCTCAATAAGTCATGCGTTTCCGGGATGCAAACAAGCTTGAAGTCTTTTCTTCAAGCTTGTGTATGTCACAGTTTTCTTGATCCACGTGTATTGAATTAGCTTACTTCATCAATACACGTGGTTGAAGAAAGCTGTGACATGATTTTCGCCGTCAAATAAAGCTACTTACAATAAAAACAATCGCGTTTAGAAACCTAAAAAAGTAAAAGTAAATTATTTGGACGCAGTTTTTGTGATAAAGCTGATAAAAATCAAGTCCGTCGCGTTGAAAAAATTCCGTGGGGTATCCCCCGACGCAAAAGGTATTTCAGACATTCACTGAGAACTTGGAGATGCCCATATTCTCATTCTATTTTATTCTCATTATATATTTGAAAGACTGTGTTGACCCCAATTATCGGTCAAATCTTTTATCTTCATTTTGGGCGTTCCTGACAAAAACGCGTGATTGTATCCACGCACTTATCTGATTTTGTATATTTTGATAATATAACCGAACTTAATTGCAATCTTTGATCATGATGATAATCGAGGTGCTTCTGGCAAAAAAGAGATTGATTTGTGAGGTTCAGCTTTAATCAGTGTAATCATGACTATACTAGTATACTAGAAAAACAAACAATACATAATGCCTACCAATTTTTTGTGTTAATGGTTGGCTTTGGTCTTGACTTTGATTGGGAACGGTCCCAATCAAAGTCAAAACCAAAGCCAACCATTCCAAGGACAGATTGTTTAAAGTACGGACTTTAAACAGTCTGTCCTCGCTGCCATGAGTATTTCTGTGACAGTTGACCGGTAGTTGGAAGTCAGAAGATTGGTGATAATTAATGTTAGCATAAACTATTACACCAAAACACGCAAACTAAGAAAAACTAACTTTTATTCGGATTTCTCATTGTATGGGTAATCTATACAAAGTTAGACCATGTTAAACTGGAAATGTATAGGTGTGGGTTGATGTGTCGCCGTGTGTACTAGAGCAGTAGTGTCAAAATTCAACTAACCAATTTATGCAGGCGGGAAAACACAGAACTACAATAAATGTACCAAGCTTGAGATAACAATTCCAATTTTCTTGTCAATCAGCGCCTTGAATTATACACTTAAAGTGATCGTATTATCTTCATAGTGACCACTTCATTAAACCTACTTCGACGACGAACCTACGACGTAAGTCAGGATGCTTCGCATCTACGTCGTAGGTTCTAACATGTGTAGGCACATTACCAATGCTTTCAAAAAAAAAGAAAGCACATATATCAATAGCATCCACCAATACGCACTGGGTCCATGTAATGGATTAATTATCACTCAATCCCTCTGTAACGTAACATGCCCTCTACTGAAACCACTAAAACTTCTGAAAGCCAAAACAGTGGCGACCAAAAGAAAAACGCCAAGACCATGAAGCTCGGCGAAGTACCAAAAAAACTATTGAATTGTCTTGGATCGCAGTACGAAAATAATCAGAAAATATGGTAGACAAAAAATTTACACATGACACAGATTATATAGGTTGTAAACATTAAAATTACTGTTTGACCTGTCTGTGTGGACTTGACTTATATAGTCGAGCTACAAAATAACTAACAAATGCTTGCACTGACTGGACAGTGGACAGATCCACTAAAATCTGTGTGGTTCTTTCTCAAAAAGACCATCTCAGACACTAATCTGCATTGTCCTCGTGTTAGTTGACCAAGATTTTTGTCTGCCCGAGACTAACTACTACTTTGACTTCTGAGTTTGTTTCAGCTGTTTCTTCTCAGAGTAGCCGGGTACGAAACACCGGCTTCATCTAGTTTTAAAAAGAAAAATTACGTGTGTTTGTAAAAACCTACTTGCAAAATATAAATCATTTACCCGAAAAAAAAAACTGGCCCAGTGGGAGTCGTACCATCGTACAATATTCTTAGGCACTTTCGTGCCTACCGAGGCTCGTAGGAAACTCGGTATTTAATCTGGGTGTTCACCCATCCACAGACGAACCTAGGCCAGCGCGGCTTAACCTTAAGATCGACCCGACCGGCTGCTATTACTTAGCCATAAGCTTGCCGAAAGCTAAAACTGCAGTGACTAAAATTAATCGCAATATCACTAGATTAACTATCATCATCACTATCCTGCCCCTGTCCCATTCTATTTGGTGTCGGCGTAACACGTTTTCTTCTTCCATTCTCCCCTATCAGACGTCACGGCATCATTTACTCCTTTCTCCTTCATATCATTCCTTAAACAATCCATCCATGTTTTCTTTGGCCTTCCTCTCGCTCTCCGTCCAACAACATTGAGATCCATCACTCTTTTAGTCACATGTGCTTCATCCCTCCTCATTACATGTCATCAATATAATAATACTACAATATCTAGATTAACAAATCGCATATTAATTAATCATATGCCTATGATGACTTAATTTATTATTGCTTTATTATCTAAAGAATTATTATGAAGTGTGGGCATCGCAGGTGCATAGATAAGATATAATTATAAAAATCAGACGATTGTAAAGGTCATCAGAACTTACCGAACCGAAGTGGAGTTATAACTTTCTTTTAATATCTATAATTGATTAATTATTTTATTGCGCTTGTTTTGTTTATACTTTTACTGTTGGTTTTTATATGATGACATGCATAAATGATTTCATTACAGATAAGACCATCAGTTTAATTAAGTAGCTACGTATTTTCTGCGAATTGAAATAATAACTGTATTGGTCTTTTGGAGAACGCTTAAGGCTGAATAATAACAAGCGCTCGGGTTAATTTCCAGGTGTTTTCCGTCTCTCTGTTGTCTGTCTATAACGCGTGGAGGTATCGAATTGAAATTAATACCACTGAAGTTTGCGGTCCCTTGACTTGTGAAAAATACCAATTTTGAAATCACTAAATCGTAGTTCAAATGGCCTAGCTATACTTGCCTGCCTACTGATTTTGTAACGAATTTCTTTCGTACCGAGGTACAGCACGTTAATTATAGATATTTGACAGTCGTTACTGGTAGTCAGTGGCCTCTAACATGTTTAGTTTTGTAGAAATTCTTGCCCATAACGTCTGATTTGATCAGGGTCTTTCCAACCTGTTATTCAAGTACTACTAGATTTTTTTAAACGTTGCCCCACACTTGTAATTTCTCCTGTATCATGGGTGCGTTTACAAACATTTAAACTCATACACAAACAGCCAGACTCGAAAGAACTATTTGTAGGCCATACAAATATTTGTTCCGTGCGAGAATCGAACCCGCGACACGCAGCGCAGTAGTCAATCACTCAGCCACTGCGCCAACCGTACGGTCAAATAATGTAAATATTATAAACACCTTCTTACAATGACATTGAAAATAAGCTAGCGGGAACTAATATTAGTAATCAATAGAACATAAAAAGTTTGCAACGCATGCATCAGCAAAAAATAATACATGTTGATGTCAATCGTCCTGAAAGACATCATAAGTTATAGATACTCCTACGAAATTAGAGATGATCACGTAACAAAGACACACATTGTGCTAAAACAATAATAGACAAATGTTCAGCTAGATCTGTCTAAAAAAGACTAGTTCAATACAATAGTAAATTAAAATGCGCCAGCCGATACATTCAAGTCTGCTCCGCTTTATCCACACTTGATAACAGCAACATCATTAGGTAACTCGTCTAGACAGAACTATGACTTACTTGTCTAGACATTCGTAATACCTAGAACGCCTAGATCATTCTACACACCTACTCCAAGTTATATAGAAAGCATTCAACTGTCAGCAGAACTGAATAATAATATAATTACGCAGCGGACATCCCCAGGCAGCGACCGACCGAAATCGATTTAGACTGATCCGTATTAGGTCAATAGTCTTTACGTCGCAAACGCCGAGTGCGCACTAGGGTTGTATTTAATAATATTATAGTTCCAATATCGACATCGAGAGATAGTGGAGATCGTGACGCGGCGACTGCGACGCGTCTTATCGCTGCATCGCTTTCGTGGCCGTCGTAAATAATGTGCAACTTTTCCCGCCACGCCCCCACCGATGCTAGAACAAAAAAAACTATGCAGTCGCTAATAAACGTTTTCATGCGTAACGTTACAAGTTGTCCTTGCTTAATGCTCTAACGATGCTTGCAACTTCGTTTGAAGGCTATGAATAATATTTGTCTGCGCACTGCAATGCCTTAAACGTTGCAAAAATACTGCTTGTCACTATTCTATTCATGCACAAAACTCACTTTGTTTTTGAAGCACTAAGTTTTCTTAGAATTAGATGTTTTTCTATTCTTTGCTCACGTGTTTGTTTGCATACTAACCTAGATATTTCATAACCATACAGTAGTTATTGTTGATGCATTGTTTTTCGTAATCTGGTAGCTAGTCTATTTTTCTTAGAAGTTAATAGAGTTTTTTTCTTCAATAGCATACATGTTTGGCAAGTGTACGTGAAACGATGCATGACTCTCATAACAATTGTAAAACTGTTTAAGGAATCCTTGCCTAAGCGTTCCATAAACAGTAGCTAACATAACGATAAAAGAAATAATTAGAAAAAAGTGGTGGCGCAAAGATTATGAGCCTATAACCGTCTGCGGAAATACGAAACGACGTTTGAAGGTCGAAAAAAAACAATTCATAGCAACAGCAAAATGGGTAAAAAACACCTTACAGAGACTGCAATAATGCGTTGGCGCTGTAACAAGCGTAAATGTTCACATCACATACTTGGGCCTAAGTAAATAAAGCGCTTCATTGAACAGTTTAATTATAGCGCTTCTTATATATGCCTTGATTTTAATGATTATATTGATAATAAATAAATTAATTAATTACAATATTGATCGATATCTGTTTATAATTTATAAAAATTAATAATAATATGGGAAGTCAAGCAATAACTTCGCCCGCTCTGGGCAGAGCGGAAGGGAGTACCAGACTTTTACTGACTAAAACCCAACCATGTTCCTTCTTTATCCTTTGTGTTCTGGGCCGCGTTATCTATTTCGAACAACCCGTAACCCTGGCCCTGGCGGGCCCCTCTGCTTTGCTGACATCTCTTTGAGGCGTGGGTGGAACATCAACGCGCTTTTGACACGGTCTGTCGTCACTAGACAGAGGGGCAGTGAGCTACCCATTGCTCACTGTCCACAGATCCGCGTCTACAGTGGCCGGGATTCGTCTTGCGGCCCGACGCCCGGAGCGTGTCCCGCGGCGGCTAGGTCGGTTTGAGGTTGTCTCCCTCAAACGTCCAACCACCTCATTCGCTAGCATAACTACTTCGTAGATGGAGGTGACCGCTTCCGATTTCAATTGGGTAGTTATGTATACTTTTCTTGGATTTTTAGATACACTTCACCCATAAAAAATCATTTTTTTTAAATAAAGACATAAGAATACTCATAACTCATTAGCCTAGAAACCTTGAATAACTTGACTGTTTTTTTTACTACAGTTTCAGATATTCTTTTATAGCGCTAAAAGCATGAGAAATAAGCTGACGCTCTATCTGTGTTTTCTTATTCACCCTCTAGAGAAGCTCACAAGACTGAACGATTAAAGCGAGTAGCTCTATAGATTGTCTTATTCCTATTGAAGCGTGCGTCTCCACGTGTTCTCTGTGCCAGGCTAGACGGTGCAGCGGTCGGTCAAACCGCGGCAACACTCGCAGTCGTGGCCATAGCGTTGTTTTTGACTGAAAACGGTGCACGCGCGCTTCATGCTTTATAGAGAGCCACTAAACTTATACGAGCAGCGATCTGTAGTGTTGTGCGAAGCGATTTTATTGTCATTGCTTTGTCTGAGGGGATTGTTGTAATCGAAAGTTTGATGCCGACGTTTGTAAAGAACTTTTAGGTGAAATATTTTTGAATGAGACACTAGTATAGAAGGTGGTTTTTGTTAGATTTCACTCTTTTGTTTTTGTTGGGCAGAGGCAAGTCTTTTCAGAACCTTGTTTTCACTCTATCTCGAACTGGACTCCATGGTACGTGTCCAGGTTGTCTTCTCACAAATTTCTACCACTGCGTCAGAAATTTAATAATTATGCAAATATACTTCATCACTTTCTAACTTATTTTTAGGCACGTAAGTTTTCATGTTTAATCGTTAGGGCCTTTACACCAACCGATATTTTATCACCAGAATGAGGACAGATAAGTCAAAAATGCATTGGATTAACATGAGATAAAAAAAACAAAGTCGCTGTACACTTCAACAAATTTATCTATGCAGGCGGAAGAACACAGAACTAAAATAAATGTACCAAGTTAGACTTATTTCGACATTTGTATCGATGCAAATTTTAATGACAACACCACCTTGAGCTGCACAATTAAAGTGGTAAAACCATAGAAATACAATACGCTTTAAAAGCGATCGTCACTTGTTTAGGCTCTCATATGTAGGCGTAGCATTCTATAGACGCAAAGTTCTAGTCTAGAATATTACCTCATTATGGAATTTAGAATAAAGTGTTCCACAAACAGGTTTTTTTTAATGTTATAAATGTGGTGCATCAGACATATGTAGTGGCCGTCGCCACAGCATTGAAACTAATAGATATTTATTATTTTTGCACTGAGCGAGGTCAATGCTAGGCCAAATCTAGTCGGGGCGTGGTTTACACGATGATTAAAAGATATTAAGAAAACATGTTGTATAAGGTCGTATGACTTTGAGAAAAAATATATTTATGATGATGAAGAACAGGAATGATCTTGAGTTTTTGATAGCTTTTTTTATTCTACAAGTTCTATTTTTATTCAAAAAACTTTTTTCATTTATACTTTATATAAAACTAGCTTTTGCCCGCGGCTTCGCTCGCGTTAAATTCGGTAGCGCCTTATTGATTTGTAATAGCAACGCTAAGTTTTCCCGTTTCGTCCCTCTTTCTCCCTCATATCCCACTCTTTTTTTTTTAAAAAAATAGCCTATGTCCGTCTCCTGGTTCCCAACTATCTCTGTACCAAAACTCATCAAAATCGGTTTAGCCATTAAAGCGTGAAGAGGTAACAAACAAACAAACAAACTTACTTTCGCTTTTATAATATTAGTAAGGATTAACTAAATATAAACTAACTTAATAGTCTTCCGGAAACGTGCCCAAAAAACCAGCAACATTGCCCCGCCGAATAAAGCAGCATTGTGTCCATTTTTAATACAAATTTAATTTCGAATACGACATTGAAAAAAAGTTCTTATTTATCTACGCAATAACTGGCTGTTTTTTCCAAAGAAAATAAAAAGCTTCGAAATTCAAATCCTCGCGCCCTATGGCCATACTATTAGCCCTGCGACTTGACTCACGAGTACGTTCTAGTCGTGGCCCAATGCTCCGACTAAACGCGGCTATGTTTACATGAGGTACTGGCTTCACTGACCACTAGCCAGCGGCTACGAACAAAATTCTGTTCGGATATTAAATTTATATCGACCAAACACCTACCTTGGTCATCCATACATCTTGTCTATGTAGTTGTATTGGTGCATGACGCATCTAGATGCTGTTAAAACGTTATTTGGTAGGCGGAATAACGGTACCCAAATATTGATGATACCTATTTACCTTACGTACGTTACTTCTTGTTTTTTTTTCAACTGAAATAAGGTTATCCTTTTTTTCGGATGGGAAATCATCAAATAACTTTCCCCGCTCTGGGCGGAGCGGGGGGCTCTTTGAGGCGCCCGTGGAACACTAACGCTCCATCGACACGGCCTGTCTTCAATAGACAGACGGACAGTGGGCTACACATTGCTCACCGTTCACAGACCCGCATTTACGGTGGCCGAGAGTCGTCTCGCGATGCCCGGGGCGTCTCCCGGGGGGGGCTGGATTGATTTGAAGTTCTCTCCCTTAAACGCCCGGCCACCTTCTTTGCGAGCATGACTGCTTCGCTGAAGGACGTGACCACCGTGTCCTCTGGGCGATCGTCACGATGGTGAAATGCCCGGGCATTTCCTCCCGCCCGATTATGTGCAGGAACCACCCGAAACTTCCGTGTCCGGTGAGGACCTGCGTCAGGCGGTAATAAGGTTATCCTTAGATCCCGCTATGCCTTGAACGGATTAAAATATAATTCTATTGGAGTAGGTAATATATCTAAAAGCATGAAAATGTTATCGTGGCTTACCGTTACGTATTTTATTATACCTATAACTAAAAAGTGGATATCAAAAACCTTTTTACTCACACCACGATCAAATAAAGGCCTAATAATAATCAAGGCCAAATATAACGTTTTATCTAAATTGTTACAAACCTAAATAAAATCAAACACAACGCTAATTTTCATTGTGAAACATTTTCTCACGAAAAGACGGCATTGAATTTTAGTATCTAAATGCATATTCCCAAAAAAAAACGCATTGCAAAAATTAATTAAATGCGAT
Organism: Ochropleura plecta; assembly: GCA_905475445.1. Taxonomy (NCBI): domain Eukaryota; kingdom Metazoa; phylum Arthropoda; class Insecta; order Lepidoptera; family Noctuidae; genus Ochropleura; species Ochropleura plecta. The sequence continues at coordinate 7,774,920 of FR997731.1, read as the reverse complement.
AGCGGCGGAATATTTTGCGTCTATCGCGATATCGCAAGTTTAGGAACCTTGAAAATAGAGACATTTTAAAATGCAAATGAGTTGCTGTCTGCTGTCTGGGTCTCCAAATAATTAAATGGGTATGTATATACGTATTTATTATAAAATCCTAGTGTTAGTTACGTGTCTATTTCTTTCTACAAGGCCTGAAATACTAGTAGCAAAATGACTGAAATAACCTTTCACATTACAAGAGTGAAAAAGAGGGAGAAGAAGGCCAAAGAAAAAGATCGTGTAAGGAATGATTTGAAACAGAAAAGAGTAAATGATGACGTTACTTCTGATACGGCAGTATTGAAGATAAAAACGTGTTGCGCCGACCCCAAATGCAACACTAAATAGAATGGTCGGTTCGAAACATGACGATGACGTGGAGTTATGAACCAAAGTAAGGCATCATGATTTTATTCATGGTTAAAAATATCGTGTAATGATATCGGTATTGCAAAAAGTTAGGTTAACATTTTCCAAAGTATGTTGGGGTGGGATTTCAGTCTATCCAAATGCAGATTATCGTAAGGAGGACGTAAGTCCACAACCCAGTTAGTACTGGGTAATACCATACGAAAAGGTAAGACAGCTTGTCAAGCTTCCAGGCTTCTGAATACCTTTAACGACTGTCAAAGACCTATAATTGACAGCGGGGTTCAACTTAACGTGTTTTCCGAGACACGGAGGAAAATCGTTATATTATATTCCAAGCGGCTGTCATTTTTCAACAATAAGTATTTATGTAATTACATTTTTCAAACCGAACTGGGACTCTTATTTTTTTTTTTGTAAAGTTACTCTACAATAACGCAAAAATAATGCAATAAATTCGGCGACTACCTGATGACCTTGTTAGTCTAATCGAATAAAACTAGACTAACCAGTCTGAACCTAGTCTGGATAAGTTTATTACTTAAGAATGCTACGGCAACGATCAAAAATTTAAAATTCGAATGCATCTAAGCTATTTCTTCTAGAAAAAGGTTAATTGCTCATCCAATAGGCTTTGACTGCTTGAGTAATAAATTCCAATTATAATTAAAGGCAGTTTTGTGTCTGATGTAAATTCATTTATGTCTAGGCTGCCACTAAAAGCTATTTTTACTAACATATTTAGTAACTCTTAAGCCTGTGATTCAATGTGTTGTTAATGTGGAAAAAAACTAAACACACAATTTCTATATCTCGCGGGCGAAGCCGCGGGTGCCAGCTAGTGCTATGCAACAAAAAGACATCTTCTTAATAAACGTTAAGAAAAAACTCAAAAAAATAATTAAAAGTACGCGTTACGTTTTATTAACTATGCAAAAATAGCGTTGCGTGTCACGATTGTGGCGCTGAAGACTAGTAGAGGCGTAACTAGCACGCTACTGGCGATAATCATTATATTAACAGGCAACTAAGGTCCATAGACAAAATATTCAGAGACAATAAAAAAAACTAAGAAAGTCCTCCTGACCGTATTCGGCCACGGTTGCCAAACTAAACTGAGATTAACTATCTGCGCAGGAGACATTATAGTGCACAAGTGCACTCTCTTTTCCCTCACTCTCATCTCTCGTCCGATGGAATGGAAATGCGACAAGACCGGTTAGAGATCAGGCGTAACGGCTAACGGCTTAACGTGCTTCCGAACCACGTGATAATTTAGTTAGTAAAATTATACAAATTAATATAAGTGTTGCAATAAAAATAAAATTAATCAATTAAGGGCTGATTTTTCAATAGTCAGATAACTTTTATCTGAGGATTAAAAATGGCGGTTTGACAGCTTATCTATTAGAAAATATGTCAAATCGCTATTTTTATTCTTCCGATAAAAGTTATCTGACTATTGAAAAATCAGCCCTAAATATTATTTCAAACTCCACGTCCATAGTTTTATTTAGTAAAATTAGTACAAGTCATGTAAAAAAAAAACACTTTACTCTTTAAAGTTAGTGGTGTATTGGAAGTTGATCGACTTGATGGAATCCCTTAACCAATTCTATCAATATTTTAAGCCTTGTTTAAATTAGTTATGAAATCAACCCAATCATTTTACTGTCACTACTAAAATGAATCATTTTCAATTCTTCTTGCTTTTATTCAGCTTTGTTGCGCGACATTAAAGCCCAGCGGGCATAGTTTGCCCGACATCCGATTTTAGCCAGACAGGTTCGGCTATTTATATCAACATCCGCTTCCGGTCAAATTAAACCTTCTGTCTCGCGCTTATTTTCATAATAATTAAACTGATAGTGACATGTAGCTTTAGTACTATTAGGTATTTATTTTGTACTTTGGGTAGGTGAACCCCCGAGTGCCGCCATTTATATTTGAAATGACGATTTTTGGTAGTCGGCGAATTTATTTTAAAAATGTGATAAGTATATATTTATTAACTCAACTTGATAAATGGTACATATTATAAATTATACTTTTTGAATTAGTTTTCAAAAATGTCATCGTCCTGACTAACCTAGCGGTAGCGATGTGTGCCAGACAATTTGTTATACGATCAATGACTGCAGTCCTCACACATTTTTACTTCTAGCAACTGCAGTTCAACAGCAACCTTATTATAATAAAAATATATTACTATAATCTTTGACAGTCTTCTTAGTGATAGCATTCGAACAATAAGCTTATTGCTAGAAGCATAAATATCAGTATGATTCTAACAGTGATGGAAATTCATAGGTAAGATTTCTGTTAAAAGAGTTTATACCTACACGACAGAATAAATTAATTCTAGTCTAGCCAGACAGTTGTATTATCTGAAAGTAGTTTTTAATTCGTGAGTATTAATGATATGCGCGAAACTATTTATACAGGTATTCGTAAATAGTAGATACTATTACGTAGTAATTTATTTAAAACTGAGTTTAACTAGACACACGGTGAAATGCGACGGTGGGAAAGTACTGATGATGGCGTTTTATTTATTTTTGAGTCTGTTATAAACTAAGCTAAACTTAAAATTTTGTAGGTAGGTTAAGTTTTCCCACAATGAACGATGAAAATTTATAGGGGAATAAGTTTATATCATAAAAGGTACTGTACGACTGATTTGATTGTGATAAAATATCTGACAGAGAAAGGACTAAATGATGCCGTGACAGAAATAACGGCAGAAAGATGATGATGAGCTGTCAAACGCGGTAATTAGGGTGATACTGATCATTTGCTAAAGCGATCATAAGAATTTCCAAATATTGGCAGTTGACAACATTATCCAATATTTTCAGCAGAGGACGCGTCGTGTCGTCAATTTGTATAACGCGCAGACCGTGACTCGCACCAAACTTTTCGAGGTACCATAAAGTTTGAACCGAACTATAGGTACTCACGACCGCCAGCTTAATTGTTGTTAATAATAATTAAGAATGTAGATCTGTTATGTAGTGTTTATGTAATCGGGCAAAAGATAAAAATAATAATAAAAGATGAATAATGGTATCTGCCAATGGCTTAATTGCCAAGCGCCTCGACTAATACCTAAGGCTCTCGTTAGGCAGCTGGATCAAGGGCTTGATACAGAAAGCAGTACTCCTGGACACATCTCGAGTTATTAGGAGGTTCGTTTCTCCAGAGCCCTGACCGCCGGTAGCTTGGACCCTGTTCCCGATACCGTCATACCGGTGGGCTACTATTTTTGGTATTTTCAAATGTTTTTTGTTTTATTTATAAGAAAAATATAAAGAATATGTGAAAAAATTAATAAACGAAAATAATAATAATATATGAATCATGCTGACAGACGCAGCCAACGCTAATATGTAATTAAAAATGAATACGTTTTCTTAACGTACATACGTTATTATACCTCGTACATTGTACGTGTCTAATGACATAATTCAAGATACCCACACAGTTGGCATTTGCGCCGAGGGAAGTACAATCGAATACACATAGAGTTATTTTTTTCGACTTTTCATAGGCAGCAGATGTTGGCAAAGGCCACTAGACTAGGCATAAGGACGATTAACGGTTATACCGCACGCTTTTTTCGAAATACATTTACGTTTCAATTATTGCTAACATTTGTGTTAGCTCCCATATTTGGTTTTCTCAAACGTGCGATGGTTTGTTAGCGTGACAGTGTCACAGTGTCATTTTGAAAAAGGCCGACATTCTCTCTAAACTTGTTCCTAATACTAATTATGTTAATCATCGAATAAAGATTTTCCGATTTGGCGCGACATTTTGCAGTTTTACGAGTGTTTTCGTCTGGTAACAATTAATTACTAAAAAAACACGGTTATTAAAGTATGAGTCAACATTTCAAGGTTTTTTGATCATTCTTGCTTGAAACTCATTAAGTTTTTGCGGAATATGATCTAAAGTTAAAACAGTTGGTTAAATACAGTTTTATTAAGCAAGTAAATGGAAGGACCCTGAAGTTGAATCAATTGTTTCGTAGTTTTAGTCTCACGACTTACTAGTTTTTTTTTTTAACATCTAGACAAATCTAGGAAGTAAAAAATTTTAAACTATTAGTATTTCCTAGATGTTTCGAAAAAAAAAAACCCTACCTGCAGCAATTTTTACCCTGTATTAAAGTTATGCCAATTATTATTAGCTATGTCTTACCTAGAAGTATCGTATTACTCAGTACTAACTGGGTTGTGGAGTTCAGATAGGCTGTCGCTCCATGTAAAATGATAGTATTTAGTTGCATCCGGTTAGACTGGAAGCCGACCCAACAGAGTTGAAAAAGGCTAGGGAGATGATGATTGAAGCTATGCCAATTTCCTACATTATGTATGGTCACTCGGAAACTAATAGCACTAGACCTAGCTAATATCTAATATTCTTTCTAACTAAATGATTACTAAGAATTTAAGAATCTACTTTACCTCTAGAGCCCCAGCGGCACAAAAACGTGCCAGTAAACAAGTATTACCGTTGATCCCCGCTGGCACAAATTTGTCCCACCAAACCCCGACCGATTTAAAACTGTATTTGTAGTAAAGATAAGTCTTAAAATCAGATTACACTTACGATAAGAGCCCGCCCGGCGGTGCTTGACGGATAGTTAACGTAAATAATGGCGGTCCTTGAGAGGTTAAGCTATAGCCTAGTAGTGTGACCGTCCGAATAACAAGCCATAAGTCTTAAGTTCGGACCCTAGACACGCACCAGATATTTTTCGGATTCACGTGCATATTGTATTATTACGGTAAGAAGGAAGGGCAACATGGTAAGGAAACTAGCACGCCTGAGAAATATTTCTTGACGCCATGTTGTCAAATCATGGGCATAAAGTCTGACACCAGTAGGGTTACCATGACATCTTATAGCAGTACTTATTCCTGTGTGAGAAAGAGATGGTGCTAGACACCCTGGATAGCTTTGTCTCTTTCCCTCACTGGAATAAGTTCTGTTTTAAGACGTCATGGTAGGGTAGCAGGTCAAGCATTAACTACACGAACACTTTACAAACCTTTTGTTCTTCTTGTTTAAAACTGTTGTAGAAATACGGTAAACACTTTTTCAACCAATATAACTGTGTTGATGGGACAACACAAAACTAAATTATGTCGACACGGTTGTCGCAGTGGCTGAGTGATCGACTGCTGCGCTGCGTGTCGCGGGTTCGATACCCGGTCGGAACAAATATTTGTATAGCCTACAGATAGTTGCTCCGGGTTTGGCTGTTTATGTATGTTAGTTTAAATGTTTGTAAACGCACCCACGATACAGGAGAAATTCCTAGTGTGGGGCAACATTTTTTTTTTAATTTATTAAGTTTGAAATTTTGATGCATTTTTTCTTGACGAGAAGCCCATCTTGAAAACTTGAAGTGGTCATCCTGTACTTCTTTGTGAACTCAGGTGTTGCCAGCAATTCGAACAATTTTTTTTTTAATTAATTATACTTGCCAAATCAATACACTATTCAGTGAGGAAGCTTGAGGTTGCAGGCACCTCGTCATTCGACACCTTATTAAAGCAATAAAATATTTTACAGTTACTTAATTAATATTGGCATAAAACAGTAATAAATAATTGCTACAAAATCCCCGACAGCAGGAATTATAATAAAATGCATCGTTATTGCGGCAAAAAATATGTACAAACCATCGCAGAATATGTTTAATATCATAGATTTTTTAAATATCCTTATTAACGCACTAGACTGGTTATTGCATCAAGTTTTACATAACCGGATCAACCGATAAGGCAACTTGAAAACCGTAGAAACGGATCTGTGTACGGTGAGCAATGGGTAGCTCACCGTTCATCCGTCTAGTGACGATAGGACGTCGATGGCGCGTACGTGTTCAGGAAGCAGGGCCACTGCCTTCCGGGGTTGGGGATTGTTCGAAAGAGACACCACGGCTCCGGAACATAAAGGGCAAAATAACTTACATGAGTGGGTTTTAAGAGTACAATTCTGACAATCCGTTTCGCTCCGCCTCGAGCGGGTTATTAGGCTATTTCCCATCCAAATGAAAAGGCATATTGAAAAGAAGGATCTTTAAAACAGACTATAGAGGTTGTTACGATTGTATACTTATTTTTTTCCGAACACAGACTTTGTCGACTATTCAGTGCTTTAAAAAATATTAAAATGGTAAAACAAACATTTATGAAAATAAAAGAAAAAAAATGGTTTATCTCTCAACATTGACAAAAGTTTCGTGTGTGGGCTCCACAACCGTTGAGAAGTTCTCTCGTTCGTCGTTCATAAGAACGTAGTGTCACCAGAACCAAAGGTGTGTGCAAAATGTCAGTTCAAACGGTTGGGACTGCTTTAAAATTCAGATGCAAGATTTGACCAATACCTACATACTAACTAAGAAACCAAGTTAAAACAAAGCTTTTAAAAATGCGGAGGCATTCCCTGCTCAAATAATAATAATGATCTCAAAGCAATAGACCCAGATTTACAACACATTTTTCACGAGTATGAATGTGACTTTTTGAAGAACAACCAGCCGGTTGAAAAACCAGCCAAGTACGAAGGTTAAGCACAAACTTGCAACATACACGGCCATCTTGACTGCGTGCCTAGTCTTAGAGCGTTGAGTACGTACAGACTTGTAGTATACGGAAAGAAGGATGGCGGGGACGCATGTACAATGGGACCCACTCTTAGGAGTATCGTGCAGTATAGAAACTTATACCTAGTTGTAGAACTATATAAAACTAGAAAAAAAGCAAATGGGCAGTAAGTCGTAGAGGATGGGCGAAAAAAGAAATTCAAGGTAGAAGATTATAACCTAAAACGAATCCAAGATTGTGTATTTAACAATACAATATCATCTTTTTTATGTAATATGTAGTTTCAAAAAGGGGGTTTAATCAGATACAAATTATTTACCAACAGCATCATCGTGGTTCTGTATCTTTCTAGCCAAATATAGGTATTCACTTACTTAGTTCTAGGTCATTTGTTGTCAATTCAGGGAATTCTATTTGAGTGTGAAGGTAACATTTTGAGCATAGTATGTCTCATATTCAAACGCAAAGCCAAGTCGTCAATCCTTACTAATATTATAAAAGCGAAAGTGAGTTTGTTTGTTTGTTTATTTGTTTGTTTGTTTGTTACCTCTTCACGCTTTAATGGCTAAACCGATTTTGATGAATTTTGGTACAGAGATAGTTGGGAACCAGGAGACGGACATAGGCTATATATATTTTTTTTAAAGTGGGATGTGAGGGAGAAAGAGGGAAGAAAAGGGAAATCTTGGCGTTGCTATTACAAATCAATAAGGCGCAAGGGGAACTGTGTTACCCCGAATTTAACGCGAGCGAAGCCGCGGGCAAAAGCTAGTAATCCATAAAATCACACAGAAAATATTAAACATTCCACGTTAGCCGTTGAAAACAAACAATGAAATAATACGAAGTAGTTTTGACACTAACAGTCAGCTCATATTGACAGAATGACGTTTCATTCTACGTTATTATAAATAATCGTAATTATTTTACCATTGTGCATTTTCGTAATAAAAAAATGTGAATGCATGTTTAATATTAACGTTTGTATATATTTTACAAGTTTCATTTATTAAAAAAAAATTACAACCGAAAACATCTAATGTGAGAACGTAAATCATATAAAGAGTAAGTTGGAATGTAATTCGAAACACGGTGCGTTCAATAACTGCATGATGACTTATTTTTAAGAAAATAAAAGTCTTTTCTTACTTTTAATTCCCATCATCTAGTCATTCAATATTTTTTAGATAATCTTCTTATAGACTCTTAGTTATAATAAACACTAACTCGCAAGTGAATGATACTTCGTTAATTAATAAATAATGTGGTTCCAATCTCGCCCTGATCCTTTAATTTCGATACTTTAAGCGTTCCCCAGACCCGAGATAAAGGGTCTTGACAGACAGGCAGTTAGACAGATAGCAAAGTGATCCTACAAGGGACCCGTTTTTTTCCTTTTGAAGTACGGAGCACCAAAAACGTGATAATGATGGACCTGTATTACCTGGCCGATATTCTGAACAGAGTTGCAGAATATCGGGCTATTTTTCACGTTGCTTATCGATACAGTTCATTAATTTTTGAGTATGAACGGCGTATTGAAGCATCGTATTGGATTTCATTAACGATACTGTACTCAGTCATTTTGAATTATTAATTCCTGCGTTCTTACAATTTTTTATTCCGGTTAGTAATTACTTTATTGCGAGTTTAAATAATTATAGTTATATTTACGTTACTGCAGGTAAACAAGAAGGCTCGAAGAATTACCAAACTAAATGGCGATAAGCAGAGCTCATTGCTCGGATAGGCGATGGGGTTGGAAGGTTCTGGAGTGGCCACCACGTATCTACAGGCTCAGCGTTGGAAGGACTCCTTGAACATGGACCAAGAAGTAGCAAACGATGTCGTGACGCTGATCTAGGACTTTAGAGAGAGAGACTTAGGATCTTTCAGCTGATAAATCATGATAAATTGAGGGTCGATCTTATGGTTTTAGCGCGCTTGCCAAGGTTGGTCCGTTAACGGGTGATCACCCATTACATACGGAGTTTCGTCTGTGCCTTGATAAGAACGTTAAGCTGTTGGTCCCGGTAAATTGTAGATCTTTGACTGTCGCTGAAGGTTGTCAGTTACCCAAAAGTCTAGTTGACAACCATTTTTAAAAGGGAATACCCCTTTCCCGTCTTTCTCTACGGAGCGGAAACATGGACGATTCGTCAAAGAGATCGCGGCAGAATAGACGCGTTGGACATGTGGTGCTGGAGACGACTACTGAGGATAAGCTGGACTGTGCATCGCACCAATGTATCCATATTAAAAGAGCTTCGCATCAAACAAAGACTTTCTTCGATTGTGCGAGCAAGAACGCTTAAAATGTTTGGGCATATCATCCGAAACGAAGACTCAATGGAACGATTGGTGGTGCAAGGAAGAATAGAGGGGCAGCGTCCGCGCGGTCGGTCACCAACTAGATGGACGGACCTTATAAAATCAGTGACATCCAGCTCAATAGTGGAGTGCGCGAGGAATGCCACTAACAGAAAAAAGTGGAGAGGAATCGCAAGGGCAGCCACCAAGGACATACCATGATCACGACCACTCTGTCAAGAGTGTACGATTAAGAAGACCCCTTTCCCATCCCAGCACTAACTGGATATGGAGGGCAATTATGCAGTCTTCTACATTCCTCATGAAATTCTGTCGGATATGAAGTTGATGATGGTGACGGTGATGACAATTTATAGTGATTGCGAGTATACAAGACTAAGCTACAATCAAAGTAACAGTCATCTGGCTTCGGAAGTGAAGTCATCATTTGACTCCTCCCGATTTGGGTGGAGTGGAATCCCTTCCACTCCACCCAAATCGGGAGTGTCAGACTTGTACTGACTAAAACCCATTCATGTTCCTTCTTTGCCCTTTGTGTTCTAGGGCCGCGGTATCTCTTTCAAACAAATCCACAACCCTGGTACTACGACCGTCAAGGTAGGGTTCCCGGTACTCTTGGAAGTGTATTTACACTTCGCGCACACAAAGATAATTCAGAAGCATCGAAGTTCGAGGCCGGATCAAACATTGGTGGTATAAAAACGTTCATTCCTTTGCGGGATTCAAATATTCGTCCGCAAACGCAGATAGAAAATACCAACTTCATCACCAGTTGTGTAATGTTAGAACTCTGTTCTCTCAGTTGCAATATTAAAATATATTTCTTCTTAGTCTGTTAAACAATCGGTGCCGACCCTATCCTATCTCGACAACCACCCTGATGGAGAACCAACAAGATGGCATCATCAGTATCACCATCACTTACCTAGCCAAAGATTTCCTGATCAGACGTGATTAAGCTTTCAGACACCGCATTTAAAAGTCACGTCATGTTGATTTGAAACAGTTTAACACAACCTAACTGTTTTTTACTAATTAATCCTGGCCGTATTTTTTTTTTCATTGTCATAACATTTTTTGTGTTGCAGTTCATTGAAGACAATAACTCAAAAAAAAAAATTGTGGCGCAAAAAAGCTCGAATTAAAATGTCTATGTTATAGGGATAGACAGACGGTCATGACGAATCTGTCGGGGTTCCGTTTAGTCATTACGTACGGAAACTTAAAACAATGTCTTTGACAATATTTTTATAAGATGAAAACAAAAAGAACAATCTCAATTGAATATTTTTTATTGATCACTTTAGGCAAGTATTCCTAATGAAAGAGTCCTAATTATTCACATAACAGTAGCAACACAACTCATTTTTAGACGTCAATAACCTTTTTATTATATTTTTTAATTTAAATTTTAGACTGCAACAATAATTTATTTAAATTGCAACATTAAATGCAGATGGCTAGCGGCCAGACACGACTAATATGGCAATATTGTTGCAATACAACCGGATTTAATCCTCTTTTTCAAAAAATGATTTGAAATTTCTTCTATAATCAATAATTTAACCCCACTCAACGGTATTTAACGGTCAAGAATGACAGAAAAATTAATGTCTCTTCTAATCTGCATTAATATATGTTTTTAACTTTATGTCAACGCTTAGTTATGAGCGCTGCACTGGATCAGTATCTCTTAAAGGCATCCACACATCCATCATTCTATCTGATCAGCATCGAAATCGGAAAAAAGTGAGTTCCGTACATTAAAATCATGTAGATATTGAGACTATTACTGGACGGATATTATTAGGATTCCGTATCTCAAAAAGAAAAAAATAGAAAAGGATGACTTTGTTTTCCGTCCAATCTTCTCCATAGAGATTGTGTCTGGGACTGAAGCTTATTTTTTTGTTTCAGTGCCTGTAATAGTCTAATTGAAATGTATGCTTTTGTTATTGAGTTTTTGGGTTGAGTTTTCGTCTGTCTGTCTGTCTGTCTATGATATGGTCGTTTAAGTCGCAAGGTTGTACGGAACCCTCTGGTATTTCCCAGTTCACTCCACATTACATGGTGGTCCCATGTAATGTGGAGGGACGAAGCACATGTAACTAAAGGAGTGATGGAGTGATGAATGTTGCTTGATATATATATATTTATATATATCTCCCCCATATATGAAGGGAGATATATATATATTATTATATATATATATATATCTCCCCCATCTGGGAAAAGATGGATGGATTGTGTAAGAAATTACATGAAGGAGAAAGGAGTAAATGATGCCGTGACGTCTGACAGGGGAGAATGGAAGAAGAAAACTTGTTGCGCCAACCCTAAATAATATGGAAAAATTATGATGATGATGGTGGTCTCATAGAAAAAGTTATTCTGCTTGATGGTCTAAATCACACCCTGAAATATGAACACACCTTTCTTTTTTTTAAAACGTTGCTCCACTTTACGAATTTCTCCTGTATCGTGGGTGACCCGGCACAACTATCTGTAGGTCTAGGCATTTGTTCTGTGCGGGGAATGAACCCGTGACAAGCAGCGCAGCCACCAAGCCAGTAAACCGAATCGTCGTTTCTTTATGAAAAAACACAATAACACTGGCTGACCTAGGAATCGAACCGAAAATTTGTAGCTCAGCAGTCGCTGCAGAACTAACCTAACTAATAATTACGCTTCTTTGACTATTCACGTCTGTGGCCATTAGCTAGGTGTGTTGTAGTAACGGCTTGCATGCGAGCCCCGGCCGGTCGACACGCAGTGCGCTGCGAACTTGCGTGTGCCTAATGTTTGCATTTAGGTTGCAACCGGGTCAAAGATGGATTTTATATGAGGTAATTAAACTCTTTGCTATTTTTTTTTACTATTGTATTTCATTACATGACAACATTGTTTAATACTTTGTTATTAATTATGGATAGTTTTTAATATCAATGTTATTGGAGAAACTAGAAACTTGTTATTGGAGAAAATGATAATGGACGGAGAGCGAGAGGACGGCCAAAGAAAAGATGGATGGATTGTGTAAGGAATGATATGAAGGAGAAAGGAGTAAATGTTGCCGTGACGTCTGATAGGGGAGAATGGAAGAAGAAAACGTGTTGCGCCGACCCCAAATAGAATGGGACAAGGGCAGGAAAATGTTGATATTATTGGCGCAACTTAAGTTCCATATCTATTTAAGTCACGCATTAATTGACTTCTTTTAGGGGTACCGTATTACCCAGTACTAACTGGGTTGTGGAGGTCCATGTAAAATACCGGTATTCAGCTGCATCTGGTTAGACTGGAAGCCGACCCCAATATAGTTGGGTAAAGGTTAGGCAGAAGATGATGTTAATAGGCTTCATTTGGAGTAGCTTGTACCATCGTTGATATCATCCCCGTCTTAAGGACAAGATTAGGGTGTGACAAGTGATAGATCAGGATCAATTAGTCCCACATCACTTAGCCTCTTTTTTTTGCGGATCTTTAAATAATTTCCTCCGTTCAAAGCGGAGCGGGTCCTCCCGCTCCGCATGTGTCTAAATTTTACTGACTAAATTCCACACATGTTCCTTCTTTTGCCCTTTATGTTCCGGGGCCGCGGTATCTCTTTCGAACAACCCGCAACCTCGTCACTTCGCCTCTAGAGGCTTATAAATGGTTAGAAGACTTGTCAATTTAACAAGCTCACTGGAAATTACGAAACTGTCAAACAAGCCTCTACGTTCATTTGCACAGCCTATTTGTTTGTTTATTTTAAAACTGCCTTAATAATAACACAGCATAAATACGTAAACATGCGTCTATGTTCCACACTATCGCTTCGAGTAATTACGGAGTTAGCACCAGCACATGACTGCACAGAACGTTTCTGTTTAAATCGATAATAAATTACACGCCTTTGCGCCTTTTTTTATAAAATATCTATTTAAACTAATTAATACTTATATTTTTTTAAAGACAGTTTCGCCTTGTTATAATATAGTCATATGTGAAATAACTGCGCATAAAAGTTACGTCTCACGCATCAATAACGATCTTTGGTGCCTATTTATTTACACCTGCTGGGTATTCTATTAGAGTTAGATGCTCTTTTAGTAATTTCTTCGTTCTAAACATACTTAATACTAAGCCTTTATTATCGTAAATATCCGTAATTCGCGTTTAAGAATGTTGATTTAAAAATATAATAAAAAAAATTGGTTGTTTGTAAAGTAGGTTTACGATCGAGATGTTTACGTGATAACGTCTTATTGGTGATATAAGTTATCACCAGTAGTGACATCTAAAATGAAATTAAGTACTAATTTAAAGTTTTTTTTTCGAGCCAAGTAACAGATGGCGCTACCATCTTTATGAAATGTCGCTCGTGAGGTTTTGGTGTGACACAAGTTTCTGAACATGTCACCCGACTAAAACGATTTTAAAGACGTTATCACGTCAAAAGTAACTCCTACACTTTGAAGTTATCGTTGCAGTTTTAACGATAACTTTAAAATTAAAAGCTGATAAGGGCGATGTAAATCTTAATGCAAAACTAAACACACACAAGCAGAAGAGAAAACCCTTATAGAATACCTCAAAGACCTCACGATCACGATCAAGGGTTACATAAGAGATGCCTACTATTCGTGCAAATCCTAATGCACTTTTGAACAAAAATTTGTATGGCCTTCAGATAGTTGTTCCGGGTCTGGCTGTTTGTGTATGTGAGTTTAAATGATTGTAAACGCACCCACGATACAGGAGAAAATTCCTAGTGTGAGACAACGTTTTTTTTTTCTTAAAGCAAAGCGATCTTTATTTTAATACTAGCGCATCGAGGGCGCGAAGGTTCCGAACAAACTTGCGACATAAACGACCTTATCTTTTGACTGCACAGATTTAGAGGGTTGATTTTTTTACAGCTCTAAGGTACTACAGAATTGAGTATACGCTTTTAAATTCAACTTGATACCTTCACGTGTACTCGAAATAAAGGGTTTTAACAGACAGACATACGGACAACAAAGTGATCCAATAAGGGTTCCGTTATTTCCTTTTGAGGTACGTAACCCTTAAAAACAATGACTTGACCTTGAATTCACCAGATGAATTTGAACAGGGTTCTGGACGAAACGTATCTACTTCATCTCACTAGTCTTTTCTCAATAATTACGTTAGGACCGGCTTCCTGTCTAACCGGATGTAGCTGAACGCCAGTATTTTACATGGATCGACTGCCTATCCGACCTCCGCAACTCAGTTAGTACTGGGTAATACAATGCTCCTTGGTAAGACTGGTTGTCAGACTAGCTTCCGCCCGCGACTTCGTCCGCGTGGTATAGTTACTTTGGGCTAACGCTAACTATAAGCCGCGTGATGATCTAAAAAAAATAAACTCCCCTTTTCTTCCCTCTTTCTCCCTCTTTTCTCACTTTTTATTAAATTAGCCTATGTCCGTCTCCAGGGTCCCAACAATCTGTGTACCAAAATTCATCAAAATCGGTTCAGCCATTTCGGCTTGAAAACGTAACAAACTAGCAAACAAACAAACTCACTTTTGCTTTTATAATTTTAGTAAGGATGACAGCCAGGACCAGTGGCTCACCATGCTTGCCCAGGCAAGGTGGAAACTCGAACGTATGGAACTTAAACGAACACTGTTATTTTTCACCGTTATAGTCTTTGCTACGAAATATTAACTATGATAAATATGTTCATAGCTGATCCCGTTAGTTTCAAAGTGAAATTTGACCTTACAAAACAAAACAGGAAATTCATGAGTAATAGTTTATTATAAGACAGTCGCAACACCCCAAGCCAGCGAAGATGGTCGTGCGCAGTTCCCATGGAGCCTGGCAAGCGCGCACGTCCGCAACCATTATCAATTAGGCGGCGCGCGCGCGTGCGGCCTGTCATTACTGCCAGTGCACGACCACGCACAGGGATGCGTATAGCCATACTGCACGAGGAACTGAAAACAGACTGACTAAAGTTACCATTGTATGTTGAAAATTCAGTTTTACAGTCACGGGGGCAGCATTCTGGTAGTGTTGTTCTGAATCTGTTGAACTGGAATTGTAGAATAACTAAAAGCATGTTCTTTTACCAAGGGAATACAGGCGTAACGTCACAAAGAAATTTCAAAATAATTATGGTTTTAAAAGACAAGACATTAGATTATAAATTATAGGTAATATCCAGTCATGTCAATTATATATACGAAGGCTGTACAAAAATATTTTTCGTGTTAGCATCAAGCCTGCGGCGTTGAATCCAATTAGGTTTCACACCTTTCACGGGAATCGGTTTTTTAATGGAACATCGGGAGTATAAGTGTGTAATAAATACAGCCCTAACAAAAACCTACCCGAGTTCAGAGCCTCACACGGGAAGCATAGTTCGCTCTCTCGCCGCCAAGACGTTGGATGCAAATGGCAAGATCGCGAGATACCGCGCGACCCGCGTGTATGCAGTCAGAAACGTGTGCGGTGGCCCTTACAGGGTTTAAGCGACCATCTGATATGACGTCTAAACCATTTAAATTAAAACATTTTTTACGAGACATTTAGTAGATACAAAAATAGTAAATGATCACCAAAATGAAACCCGCATTTTAATGTAAAATTAAAACCAAAGTTTTAACACTTTGCTATCCTATTTAAGCAAAATGACTCCAAATAAATCGTGGTTAACCCAAAAATAGTAAATGATCACCAAAATTAAACCAGCATTTTAAAGTAAAATTATAACCAAAGTTTTTAGGGGGTACTCTGAGTCGTGGTGTTAACCATAATGAGGTTATAATTCGATTAGATTTGGTGATCATTTACTACATTTGGTGGTCGAATACAATTTAAAGTGCAGTCGTGACGAAAATAGATGGTACTATTGTAATTTTAGACATATTTTTCTGGTGTTAAGTAGATATTTTTGGTTACATAACTAAGGGTATCAAAGCATTTTATGGTGGTCATTATATTTAACCCCTTTAAAAAGATTGATTTGCCAGTTGTTAAGTGTAATTAGCACTGTATATAGTTTCGTTGTGAACTTCCAAACAAACAGTTCTAAAGATTATTACTTAAGAAAACTTAAATTTTTTTCAATTATTTCCTAGATTAAATCTCAAAGTGATTAGGGCTAGGCCGCCATACAATTACATGCAGTCAATCATACACACGAAGTATACAGCAACCTAACGTGACAAACAGGGCAAATAGGGTAACGTTACCATGTAAAACTAACACTACGTTGAACGTTATAATAATGGCTGTGTAACACATGACACACGCAAGTCTGAAATTCAGAATAAAAACTTGCACCTTTTTTGACGGCATGGTTGGCGCAATGGCTGAGCGATCGACTGCTGCGCTGCGTGTCGCGGGTTCGATTACCACAAGGAACAAGTATTTGTATGACCTGCAGATAGTTGTTTCGGGTCTGGCTGTTTGTGTAATGTGAGTTTAAATCTTTGTAAACGCACCCACGATACCGGAGAAAATCCAAATGGGGCAACGTTTAAAAAAAATGCCATGTTCCGCACCAAACCAAGTCCAATATGATGAAGTGTTCTAAGTCCTCAAAGACCTGCACTTCTAAACGAAAGGAGAAAAGAGTTGAGGGGAGCCTTTGTACTGAAGTAGGACAGAGCAGTGTAGAAAAAAAACTGGCTAAGAGCGAGCCAGACTCTCAGGGTTCCGTACAAACTTGTTACATAAACAGCCATATCTTTTGACTGCGTAGACTTATAGGATTGCTTTTTTAACAGCACAAAGGGACTACAGACTTGAGTATATGGTTTTAATTTCAACTTAATACCTCCACGCGTACCCGACATACCCTGTACCGTCAGGTCAAGACCCTTTGGTTTTCACAGACAGACAGACACACGTACACCAAAGTGATCCAATAAGGATTCCGATTTTTTCTTTTTTATGTACGGAACCCTAAAAATGGTTAATATGCCAAATGTTAATAATAATGTTAGTGAACTCGGCTATCATTGTGCCGATTGTCGTGGTCTGATGGCCAAGAGCCTCGACGACCATCTGTCGAAGCTTGTGAAAGCGGTTGGATCAAGGACCTGATTCAAAAGGCAGTACTCCTTGAAACGGCACGCATTGTGTTATGGTTCCTGACTTTATAGCCCTAATCACAACAATTATTCGTAACTAGCTGACGCCCGCGGCTTCGCCGCGTGATGATCGAAAAAAAAGCTATGCTAGCTAGCTATATCTTATGTATTATTCCAGACTATAATATACATCTGTGCCAAATTTCATCAAAATCCGTTCAGCTGTTTTGACGTGCAAGAGTAACAAACACCCATACATCCATCCTTACAAACATTGGCATTTATAATGTTAAATAGTAGGCCCGTAGTACCCCGCAACATCCAACTTTGTCCCACGTCACGATATTACCGTTAATTAAATTACTCTCAAATTACAGAGACTAAGCATGATCTAGGTCTTAGAATATTCCAAAACACAGTTGTCTCATTGTCATTATTTGCAAAACAGCTAACTAGTACTGATAATATCAATGTCAAACGAGAAAAGCGTGAGACCCTGCAACGCGTTGTGGGCATATCTGACATAGAGAAAATACATGCAGAAGTTTCAGTTGCAAATAATCAGTGTATTAGATAAAACGAAATAAAGTCGCTATGAAAAAGAGTGGCCTCGTTGGTTGCGTGAGTATAAGGATCTGGGCTCAATGACCGGGTCGGGTAACATTTAATTGAGTTTTTTCATCAGGAATTCTGGATTTCTGCAAATTCAATAGGTTTGCCCTCTCTTACGCTCAATTTGGTACACCTCTGCCTAATCCGGGGATTATCGGCAGTTTTTTAACGGATGTGAAATCATCAAATAACTTCCCCCGCTCCGGTCGGAGCGGGAGGGAGACTTGTACTGACTAAAATCCCCCCATGTTCCTTCTTTTGCCCTTTATGGTCCGGGGCCGTGGTATCTCTTACGAGCAACCCAACCCCGCAGACGCAGACGGTGGCCCTGGCAGGGTCCTCTGCGGATTACATTTTGATATGATGTTATGAAAAAGAGTTGATAATGTAAAGCTAAATCTACAATAATCAGCCCTGTAAAAGGTCACATTGGTGTGGTAGGTCTTAGGACAAATTTGTAGATGGTTGTCAGTCAACAGTTAGTCCAATTCGATACATTTCGTTTTACTTAGTCTAACATTTACTTTAATGATAACGATGGTCGCTGCTCGACTTGACTGTCCCCCCATTCGATATTGTTGTGGCAAACAAGTTAAATTAGCAAATTAGTGTGTGTGTATGTGAGTGTGTGTGTGTGTATTAGTTAGTTATTTGTTTAATCAGTTAGTTCAAAAAAAGTAAGCCTTCTGCATATACTTCTTCTTCGCAAAACTTACGTCCACATTTTACGATGTACGTGTTTTATGGTTTTATGTGTTAATAATCTTTGACTGCGTCGAACAAGGAAGGATCTGCAGGCATGTTTGAAACAAAAAGGTCTAGAAAGCAGATTTGTATGAGACCCCAAACATGGGAAAGATACGTCCCACAATACGTCATAGAATTTTAGACTATGGTTTCTCAAATAGCGGCAAATTGTTTAATGTGTCTGATTGTCGCAGGCTCGCCATTAAAACATGGGATTAGCAGAATAACAATTGAGAAATTGTGTGTCTATGGGATTAATACTTATCTTAATAGACAAAGCGTGGGTGTAAGGTTGTTTGTAATGTGAGCCTCGTAGAATGTTTGATTTCTGCGTACCCTCCTCAAACTCAATTGTAAAGAGCTGAAGCTGCAAACTTGTACCTTTTTTTCTGATGGGAAATCATCAAATAACTTCTCCCGCTCTGGCCGGAGCAGGGGGGAGTGCCAGACTTTTACTGACTAAAACCCATACAAGTTCCTTCTTTTGCTCTTTGTTCCTACGCCGCGGTATCTCTTTCGAACAATCCGCAACCCCGGCGGGCAGTGGCCCTGGCAGGCCCCTCTGAAACCTGTACTTTAGAGCTTGATTATTCCAATATGTCGTGCATCTCAAATAAATATCAACAAGTTACTCTTACATAAAGATATATTTATTTTGTAAAACATGAGTGCTACATGTTTTGCCATCCAGAAATGGCTAAATTTTTGCCTTGGACCATGCGTTGAAGTTAAAATTAGACATAAAATTTACAATTTACAAGAAATGTCGTAATTAAAAAAAAAATAAACATTTGAATATTTATATAACTTTTACTATCTTCTGCAAAGTACATGTGCAATATGTATATTGTGCAATTAGGTACCTTACCACCTAAAATTTTATAAGAACTGTAAAACTAATAGCATATAGAAATTTATTATGTACTATTTCGCCATCAAACAAAGTCATGTGTGCTTGCAATAATGTTGTACTCCCCAAAGGACTGTTAACTAAGGTATTCAATTTCACTACAGCGATGAAACACAATAGGTACAGAGTGTAGCGGAAAGGTATGATTAAGGGTGAAATTGAACAGCTAGTAATGATCAACTGTCGCTATGGTACCAACATCGTAAATGTGTAAAAATCTAAAACGGGTGCGCATTTTAAAATAAAAAATAACTCGTGTCACATTTACATGATTTTACAAATTTATCATATCTATGGATGATACTGATTGTGCTTGTTCCAAACAATTTAACTGAAATACGATAGATATTTTTATTTTCGATTATCAACATCGTAACGTTTACACCGCGGTCTCGTGTAAACACCTCTGTTGTTTCATACAAAACTTCAATACCTACTCGATCTAAATATATAGACCTGATTACATTGTAGTGTCGACGGCGCATTAGTGTTCCCCGCGCGCCTCAAAGAGATGTCAGCAAAGCAGAGGGGCCTGCCGGAGTAGCAGATTGTTCGAAACAGATTTCGCGGCCCCGAAACATAAAGGGCAAAAGAAGGAACATGGGTGGGATTTAATCAGTTTAAGTCGGGCACTCCCTCCGCTTTGCCCAGAGTGGGAGAAGTTATTTGATAATATTTCATCCACAAAAAAAAAGCTGATTACGGTTTTGTTCCCATGGGTAAAGTTGTTCGGTTTAGTGGTCTGCATCACACCCTTTAATATGGCTACACCTTTTCAACACACGCTGTATAATAACAGCCATATTTCTTTAAGAAATTCATTTATTTCTCTGTCTCATTATTTTTAACAATGTCTAAAGACATCTTTTTACGCACACTAACATATTTAAGCAACAGTACTTTTTAATATCTCAATAAGCTTTAGTATTTATTATTATTTTATACGCATGGCGACTGATTAAGGTATACAAAACCTGTTTATGCGAATCCGCCATTAAACGGAAAAGAAACACAAAACGAGGCCATGTTGCGCTGGAAGTGTTAAGCTTGATGTGTGGTCGTGTGTACAAGTCAAGCCCGTATTATGGGAAATGGTTACTGCATCGCCTATAAACTTGTGCATTATCAAACAGTTTGCGGATACATAACCAACCTCAAAGGCAAACATTAAAATGTCTTTTAATTCTGTAATTTCAACAACAGCCACAGATGATACTCTTTAATTTACAGTAAAACTTTTTAAACATTATAAAATGGCACAAAACACAACATAAACAATCGTTCCATGCTACTCAGCTGCATCCGGTTGCCAGGAAGTCAATCACAACTTAGGTGGGAAAATGCTAGAAAGATGATGACACAAAACGCAAGATGCAGTTTAAAGTGGCGCTGCATGTCAAGAAAATATGCATCACTATGTCAAACTTGGTACATTTATTTTAGTTCTGTATTTTCCCGTCAGCACACACCAGTTGGTAAGCTTAAGTAGTAGCTACATTTGAGCAGAGAGGAGGAGATATGTCTCATATTTGTTCAGGCACGGCTTTTTCGAGGAGAAAGTTGGCCAGCGGTATGCGGCAGTCGCTAAGCGTAAAGAACTTGTTCACACATCTCTGCTCCGGTCTAGCCAATGCAATGCCAACGCATCTACGCACAGCTTCGGTGAAAACATACTAGCTCCCAAGCTTCTTCTCTGCTCCGCTTCGTACATCTCCGCTTTGGTGGAGTCCGCACATTAGTCAATAGAGTATATCTTTGACTTATCCAGCACCAATATCGCGTAAAAAAACTCATTCTCTTTTAGTTAGAAGTTTCTTTCTCATTTATGATAGCTTTTTTTTGCGGATGGGTAATCATCAAATAACTTCCCCGCTTTGGGCGAAGCGGACGGAGAGTCAGACTTGTGCTGACTAAAATCCACTCATATTCCTTCTATAGCCCTTTACGTTTCGGGACTGCGGTATCTCTTTCGAACAACCCGTAGCCTAGTGATGTGACTCCCAAGGTCCCTAGTTCAAACCCAAGGGAACCCTTAGATTTTTGGCATTCATTTCCGTATTGTATAATTATCACTTGCTTCGGTGAGGGAAACATCGTGAGGAAACCAGCATTTTTTTGGTTTTGGGGTGGGAAATCATCAAATAACTACCACCGCTCTGGGCGGGAGGAGTGTCAGACTTCTACTGACTAAAACCCACCCATGTTCCTTCTATTGCTCTGTACGTTCCGGGGCCGCGGTATCTCTTTCGAACAAACAGCATGCCTTAGAGATATAACTCAACGGCAAGTCACCCAAGTGAAAAGTCCATGGGTGGCACAGAAACTCTGACACCAGGTTATTCAATAACCATACGATAAAAAAAGTATAAATACAGGGGAGAGTACAAAAGCTGTAACTGAAAAGATATAACAAAACAACTATAACAATGTTCATTTTAATAACCCGTACTTAAAAGTTGTAACTACTTCAAGTCTGTTCCTTGTATTTAATAAAGCTGCTAATAAGAATATTATAGATAGCGAAAAGCGAAGAGTATTTTTGTTAATAAAAATACTGAATGAAGCTCTGTTTAGAGCTCATTATGAATATTCTTGTTATCCTTCGAACCAAGCTTCGGAGAAAACAGTAATTCTTCTGCGAAAGCTTTTGACATGTGTTTGTTACAGCACCATTAGTGTTTTTTCTAAAATTTGTTTAGTTATAAACCTTTAACTTTATTCAGTCAGAAATTATTTCTGGAATATGAATATATGACGTTTTTCTACAACCTTCATAATTGTACAACACATTATATTATAGGTCACGTCTCGTAAAACCCTGGGGGTTAAAGTTACTTTTTAAGACATTTACTTTTAGGAAATCCTTTTCTGTTATCTTTTTTTGGTCTTTCTTTAATTTTTATTCACTCTCCACTGTATTTTGCTAATTTAATTCGCTAACTTTACTTTTATTTTTTTAATCAACGTGTACCATCTATTTGGAAATTTTGTATAAATTAAAAGAATTTTTGTACAACTCTGATCCACAAGACTCAACGTTTAATTTGGAGATCACAGTTCAAATTGCAATACACTGTACTTGATTATTCAAAAATAATTTGTTATCCACAGATATCTAGTATTGTACATCAGCACCCTAAAACCCAATCAACAGCTAAACATACTAGCCAAAGTTAAAACCAAAGACAAACCAATTATTTCAATTACCAACAAAACAGATTGCCCCATCTCAAAGCCGATTTCGTATCACAAAGAAGAATAGACATTAAACTCCACAGTCTATTAAAAAGTACATACTAGTTAAAAGTTCAGAAAATAAGCTTCCCTAATCCAGTGCATCCGCACTCGTAGTTCTTGCTCGCATCCGAAAGCGGCGCGTGGTCGTGCAAGCTGCGCCGGCGCAGCGCTGCGTCGTGAGAGCGCGCCAGATAAGTGCGAGGTCGCGGCACGTCACGAGCGGGCCTACCGACGCTAACAATAACGATAGTACGACGGTATAGGGTATGGGGAGCTTATAATTAGAGGATTGAAGGGTGAAGTTTGAAAAACTAGGAAATGAACATGATTAGAGATATGATTTTGATATTTGAAAAGGCCTGGCAGAAAATCAGTAATGCAAAAAAAAATCGTACTTACTTTTCTTTTTTTTAAATACTTACACACGGATCATAACAATAACGATAATTGATGGGTACAGGGTACGGGGAACTTATAAAAGCAGGATTCCTCGATTTCAAGGTTAATATACAAAATTGGGAACCATATTGATTAGGGTTATAATTTCGATGTTTGAAAAGTACTTGAAGGGAAACCTGCGTGAACCCTTTTAATTCCTTCAACAACCCTTTGACGCTTTTAAGTACCTTGAAAAAACCTCTAAGTCGAAAGTTTAAAAAGTCGACCATGTCCGGGCAAATAGACATGACTGGACCGGACGGATGGTAACCTTATACGGACACTAACAAAACCGATTGGTAGGTACTAAACAGAGTTCTAGTGGAAGAATAGCTTATTAATAGCGGATTTAATTTGCTCAGGGATAGGGTTACTTCCCATAAGAAAAAAGACGTTAAGATCACAAAACTAAAAAAAATTGAATATAGACGGAACAGGTATTGTCTATTGTTTGGTCGAAAACGCATGGAGTTTGGGAATTGTCTCAGAGGATTGTACTACAAAAGTAAAACAAACGCAAATCATATATTTATACCTATGGTAACGCGCAATGCAAAAATGGATGGGTAGGTGGTACGTTCCATACATTTTGCCCGATATATAGGTATTGCAGTTTTGTAGGAAACACCACTATACGAAACCGGGATAAAAAGTATTCTATATATTAATCCGGGTTATAAACTATCTGTGTACCAAACATCTAAATCCGTTCAACAATTTTTGAGTGAAAAAGTAACAAAAACTCCAAACTTCCATACATCTTCACAATTTTTCGCGTTTCATCTTGGTAGGAAGTATTATCTATTGTAGACCTACATTTCGCCAAAAATGACCATGTCTTACGTAATAGGAAGCAAGTTTATTGCCATCAACTGAACATTAATCCATAGGTTGAGAAATTAGTTCACTCAGTCCATGTGAGTACGATCAATTCGCAAGATAAATGCGTGGTTCTCCAATGTCACGACCGAGGATACACAACCAATAATAGGTACTGGTACACACACGGCGACACATCATACAACACATTTCTAGTATAACATAGCTTGGTTTTGTATTGATTTCTTGTACCGTGAGAGATCCACATAAATTGGTTATATTGCTTGGTAAGTCGATGTCCTGTTGAGGTTTGGAGGAATGAAAAATTTGCTCAGAAAAGCGGTTAGTATGACATTAACATATTATTGCGTCTGTATTTTACAAACGGTTACGCAGAGGTGTAGGCGAAGGTGCTCTTTTAAGTCCTATGTAATAGGGGGCAAAAGAAGGAACATGGGTGGGTTTTAGTCAGTAAAAGTCTTACACTCCCTCCAGCTCCGCCTAGAACGGGGAAGTTATTTGATGATTTCCCATCCGCAAAAAAAATAAGACTATGTAGCTTCTACAGATACATTCGTGATGATAAGTAAACCCAATAACAGTTTGCTCGGCCAGGAAATCGAACCCAAGAACTCATGCTGAGCAGTCGCAGTTCTGACCACAGGACCAACAAGTCGAAAGTGAATTGAAAGTAAGAAAATCGATATTAAATAAGCCATTCATTCAAGTAGATAGGTCCCGGCTATTATAGTATTTGGGTACTTTAAACGGCTAAGCTCAACCGGGCTAGGTTGAGCTTAACTTGTAATTAGCGGTTTCAATAATTATAGAGATATCATTCGTATTCTAAGGGTTTTAATTATGGTTTTCAGGGTATTATGAGGGATCTTTACAGGTAGACAGACAACTTTTAAATGAAGGTTAGGGTAGGACGTGTCTGCTATTTTGAAAACCTTGATGCGTAGGTATTCTATAGTGCGTAGACAGTACGTTTTTTTTGAGAAAGTGGCTGACCTAGCGACATGTAGAAGACGTCATAGCTGTTAAATTGAAGAAATTGCTTGTTCAATATTTTTTTATTGCCAAAAAAATACATTTAAGGATTTAGATTGGCTTCAAGATGCTGGAAAAGACTAATTCATATATCGAGAATTTGCCAGCATTCAAGTGACAGTCGAAAGTCTGGGCGCGACCTCAGTCACTTTCTCATTGCAAACGCATTTTATTAGCAAAATTCTCAAAAATGTAACGTTATTATTCATAGATCGTATTTGCACTGTGTCGAATTCAATAAATTCAAAGCTTCTTTCCCAAGCGTGTACCCGCTGAAAAGTGACTTTACAAAAAGTGTAATTTGTCTAATAAACAATATTCTACTCTCAGATCCACGCCGTTCCCACAGATATCTAGAATGCAGAGTAGCGCATAGTTTTCAATTAGAAGGTAGGAAAGCAGTTGTACACAATGGACAATCACTAGTGTTTGTAAAAACGTCAGTCCATCCGTCCGTCCGTCTGTCTGTCGACGACATTTTACATCTAAATTGGAGGGTAATTTGCGAGCCTCTCCTCGATGACAATTCCGTAATTAGCCAAGACTTGTTTATTTTCTCCGTCAGTTTTATTCGCTTCCTTTTTGATGAGAGTAAAAACGTGAATTGCAATTCTAGACAAACGAAAAAAACCGGCCAAGTGAGAGTCGGACTCGCGGACTGAAGGATCCGTACAAATTTGCGACCTAAACGACCATATCTTTTGACTGCGTAGACTTAAAGAGCTGATTTTTTCATAGTTCTAAGGGACCACAGACTGGAATACTGTTTTACGGTTTAGTTTCAAATCCATACCTCCACGCGTTTCCGAGATAAAGGATCTTGACAGACAGTTAGACAAACGGACAACAAAGTGATGATTAGGGTACCGTTTTTCCTTTTGAGGTACGGAACCCTCAAAATTAACAGCAGTACTAAGGTATATTAATACTTATAGAACGAACAAATTAGTATGTTATACGCAATCATCAAATATTGATGTGCAAAGGATATAACATAATCAAACGGCAGAACATTGTAACTTACTTACATATGTTTTAATTAACCTTTAGCAACAAATAATCGATCATTTCATTGTCACTCACGTAGAGACTGGTGATACATACGCGTTATTACACAATAGCAACTCTAATCCTTTGAATAATAGATGACAAGTCATAGGAAATTACTAACAATTAGAAATTTTACGTCGAGCTTTTTTGGCCCCTACAACAGGCGATGCAAGAGTTCAATACGGTTTTGCAATATGCACCAGGAGCCTCGCCAAGTCTCCCGAGTGTGGGATACTTGGATCGTCTATTAGTCTAGGAAGAGCCTCAAGCGAAAGGACATTAGACAAAGTATGAGGTTGTAATAAAAAGTATATATTTAGACCTCCAATGACGCTTCCACAACCTACGTGTAGGTTAATTATAAGAGACATTTGCAACTAAAGGTCGTTTTTAGGGTACCGTACCCAAAGGGTAAAACGGGGCCCTATTACTAACTAAGTACTGCTGTCCGTCTGTCCGTCTGTCACCAGGCTGTATCTCATGAATGTATTTCTGTAACAACAAAATAATAATAAAATAAATTGTTAAGGGCTCCTATTCAACAAGCTTGTCTCTTTGCCGTTTTAAAGATAATGGAACGGAACTGCCGGGATTGCAGGTTGGTGCCAAAAGAAGGAACTTAGGTGGGTTTTAGTAAAGAAAATATACACTCAATAAAAATAATCGTCGCGACACCACACTGTTCAATAAGAAATAGAAAGACGTAACGAAAATAACTCGCTTGCTTTCTATGAGAGAGAGAGACAGACAGAGAAACACGCACACGCCGCACGCCATACAACTATAGCAAAAATTGTCGTTACATCTTTTGGTCTTATTTTTTTCCGTCTAGCCCCCTTTGGCAACGCGGGAAAAAACCCTTCCTGCACAAGTCCGACTCGTACTTGGCCAGTTTTTTTCACTATAATTCGCAATTATGCGTGAGTGGCTCTACTGCAGCAGCAATTAAAAGAATTAGACCGACTACGTTAATACGCTAAAGATTATGATAGCAAAAATGTTTCCGTTCGGTTGAGCGTTAAAGTTACCGACATGGCTTGTAGAATACTAACTATGTATCTTTTAATAATACTGCATAAGTGAATGCAGTATTCTTTCTTATTATGTACCTACCTTATCAAATGAAATGGAATCGGATCCCTGGTATGAATGGAGGCTTCAAGCGAAATTTGCAACACGAGTGACCATATTACAAGCAGTTCGATTGGAAACTAATATAGACCCATAGAAAGTTCTGCAACAGTCAATAACTCAAACATAAAATTTGTCATTCAATTCTTTCGTCCTAAGTGTCGATCGCGTGCGATGACGGGTATCATATAGTAATTTAAACAAACCTTGCGTTGGAGTTGTCGTATATCATTGGATACATTGCTGGTGTTCTACGTAACGTGTTTTTTAAGACTAAGCTGTGTCGTCAATGTATGGTAAAAGAGTGAATTTAAAAGTTTGTGTTCGATTTCAATTTATAGTGTCGCATACTATGCCGCATTGGTACCATGAATCGATTGTCCACTGCAGTTACGACCTCGACCACCTACTAAGCACGCAATCGTCTCGTTCAGGACCGACTAATGATTACAAGTACATTTTTGACGTGACGCAAACGTTTACGCGGCCATTTTCAGTGCGTTTATGTGTAATCAAATATGTTACTTGGTTGCATGGAACTTTTCAGGAAATAACAGGTATTAATATGGTATCGAGAATTATTCTGAATAGGTGAGGACTAGTAGTCTAGTACTAACACATTGTGTCAGAGATTAATAAAATTTATGGACATTAATGAAACGCACATACACGTTACAATAGCTAATATATAAAGCAATTTAAACTATAGGTACTCACCGTACCTACATTATAATAAACCCGAAACATAATGATACCTACACCAATAAGTAAACTCGTACACACACATACTTGACACACTCCATACAACATAAATAACGGTCATTCATTACATTACACATTTTACCTAAATTGTGATAATCAAGTAATCTAATCGGCGCTCCAAATATTTAAATTCGAAATCTTTCTTTTTGTAAATTTCAGTTTAGATGTGGGTACTCCCCACCTTTTTTATATTTAGAACATAGCTTTTCCTCAACATCCATGTGTCTCTGCCTGACATTATGCTGAGTTGGACTCCTATTTGGTGTAATCTTGAGACACACACCGCCCAGTACCTACTGTGCGACTGTTATAAATGTATGTCTAAATGTCTATGACTCAATCTAACTTCTACCTTACTTTTTGTAATCTATTTCTCAGTTTGATATTTTTTGTGTTAATTCCTGTATTGTGTCTTTTGTTGCATCAAATAAATGATTTATCTATCTATCTATTAACAAAAAGACTATAGTAAAGTCGAATAAAACTGTAATTTCAAGATTATCAGGCAAAATCGATTATTTAATTTCTAATTTCTTTCTTTTTATACCGGTAGTACGATCCCATGGGATCAAATGGGATAGTTACCAAACTCTATGCGGGCGAAGCCGCAGGCACAAGCTAGTAATATAAGTTACTATGTAAATCAGTACTGATATTATAAAGAGGCAAAATATGTTTGTATGTAGACGGCAAACTTCAGAAATACTGCTCCGATTCTGTTTTTTTTTCATTAATGGATGGCTAAATTATTCCCGAGTGTCTGTGTGTATGTATATTTAAAACATTTGAGTGAAAAAATTGACCATGAGACGAGAGAATTCGTGTGAAAACGCTAGTCCAAAATAAAATATTTGAAGAGAAGGTAGCAAACTACATATAATAAGGGTGTCGAAACCCGGTTTTAATCATTCAATTAAAATCAGATGCGGATTATCTTCAAGTAATTTATCTACTTAAGTAAACATAATTAGAATTGATACTTGACAACTTTTTACTAACGAACGTAATCAATTAATAATGGGCACCATTGTCATTGTAAATATACGTTATTTTAATAACGGTTCAACTTGAACTGAAAACTATAAATTAACATTTTTACTAAAACAGCTCATCATCTACATAGCCTTTTCTCAAGTATATTTGAGTCGGCGGCAGTACAACCGGATGCAGTTGAATACCAGTTTTTTTACATGGAGCGACTGCCTATCTGACCTTCACAATCCAGTTAGTACTGGGTAATACGATTGTGACTAAAAGAGTGATGGATCTGAATGTTGATGGACGGAGAGCGAGATGAAAGCCAAAGAAAAGATGGATGGATTGTATAAGGAATGATATGAAGAAGAAAGAAGTAAATGATGCCGTGACGTCTGATAGGGGAGAATGGAAGAAAGAAGCGTGTTGCGCCGACCCCAAATAGAATGGGACAAGGACAGGAAAATTATGATGACTGGGTAATACGATAACCTTTGCTAAGGCCGGCGGTCAGACTTCCAGGCCACTGAGTAACTGTAACGACTGTCAAAGATCTACATATGACAGCCGGGACTAACAGCTTAACGTGCTTTCCGAGGCACTGAGGAAACTCGGTAAGTAACGGGTGGTCACCCATCCACGGACCAATCTAGACAAGCATGATTTAACTTAAAGATCTCGAGCAGTAAAAGTTTTACAATATAACTTTAGTAAGTGGCACTGGTTAAATAAAATGAGGAACAGCAAATGAGGGTTTTAAATTTACTATTTATACAATTTAATATATCAATGTTACATTGTGCAATTAATCAGACTAACCTCCCTTGAATCCTTTTGGGTTTGATTTCCTGGCTACAGAGCATGGCGTATGTTATGACCTCTGAGTTTGTTTCGGCTGTTTCTTCTCAGAGTAGTCGGGTACGAAACACCAGCCTCATCTAGTTTTTAAAAAAAGACGTGTAAAAGTGTTTGTGAAAACCTACTTGCAAAATAAACATAATTTATCATTTATGCGTTCGACAATGAAAACAAAAGAACAGCTATCTGTATATAATATATTATCATGACATCTTAAAACAGAACTTATTCCAGTGAGACAGTGCAAAGAGACAGAGCTATACAGGGTGTCTAGCAACATCTCTTTCTTTCACAGGAATTAGTTCTGCTATAAGATGTCATGGTAACCCTACAGGAATAATTTTCACCATCATACAAACACAACACACATAATATCTATACAAAACAGGTCTAAATACCAACATTATTAAAGAGAGTGTGAACCAAACAACGTATTATATCAGTTACTCTTATCTACAGCCACGAAATAATGATATCATAACATCGTTACCCCAGGCCTTGTAAGTATAGGAAATTTATTATTTCACCCGAAGGCGGTAATGTTAACGCCTTGAGAAAAGAGAATCTGCATACAATACATGGGACACGATTATGTTTGGTCGCAAGCAAGCCTACGGGATTTCTTCTTGTTGATTTATGTAAATAAATAATTAAATTCTTACACCTGCTGCATTATGTTAAGAACCCTAGCAAGATGTTTAGTATAGAATAATGTACCTATATTGGGACATCTATATTTCGTATATTTTATTTGGGTCATCATCATAGCCTAGCCTTTTTCCCTATTTCTCAAATATGTTTGGTACCAGTATTATGCACGGAACGACTGAATCTAACCACCGAGTTAGTAATGGGTAATACGATACTTCTTGGTAAGACTAGTTGTCAAACTGTCAAAGATCTACACATGACAGCCTGGACCAACGGCTTAACGTGCTTTCCGAGGCACGGAAGAAACTCAGTACGTAACGGGTAGTCACCCATCCGCACCTTGAGCAAGCACGGCTTAACCTAAACAAAGATCCCAGCGACTTAGCCATGAGCTCCTATATATCCTGGTATTTTAATTTAGGCAGAAGAGGTCAATTCTGAATGTTTTTGCAAGAATGTTTTGACATGCAGACTCCTGCTACATAGTGTACTAGCAGGTACCTTAATAAAATGTTCATCCCTTCTCCAAGATCACATATCATTAATACCTTCACATCACGTCTGTAATCCTCGACGGATTGGGAGAAGTGTACCATATACTACATCCAGAATTCCTCAGATATGTTTAAGCCCCACGTAATAACCGGACTCAATCTAAACTCCGACGATGCTACTGAGAAATTCCTGATGGCCCAATAGCACTTCCTGAATTAGGAGTCGATCTCAAGACCCCATGCTCAGCAGTCACGCTTGTAACCGCTAGACCAATGAGCCAGTAATATCAAGAACGATAATAACTCTCGTCTTTTTGGGTGGTCTATCCATCAATTACTTATTGTCGGGCCAACGCTATCCTCTCATACTTAAGTACTAACGCTGTAACAACAACATTGCGAAACCATTTTTTTAAGAGTAACCATGGAGTTTCTTGCCGGTTCTTTTCCATAGGAAACGGCCAACCCGAACCGTGCACCTTTTCTCGTATTATATGTGCCCACGTAGGCCTATGTGAAGTAAAAATATTTGTGAGTTGATTTGATACAAGTCTACTAACTCATCACGCTACCAATTTATAAAACGCCTTTCGCATCAAGCATATAAAGGAATAAGTTATCACTGAAATCACCTACCATTCATTCATAGTACTAACTTCCGTTTACTGGACACTTACAAGCCTTAAATTACTTTTATTGTAACTTAATTCAACGTTCACACGAACATGACTCATTCGCAATGTGCGGCCAGTTCACATACGACACAAGTACAACTCGATTCTCAATACCGAGATGCTGACTCGATACATTCTCGAATCGCTCGGGAATCGAGTGACACAACACCTGCGCTTGATTCATTGCAGCAGAGATCACGTGCGCTTATAAAGAGTGTAGTTTTTTAATTATATTATATCCTTTATCGGGATATGACTGGAGATGATATTACCAGCTGGTGGTTTGGGGAGGTGGCTTAAGTGGAGTTAAAAGTAATTAATAGCGAAGTAATGGAACAATTACTTCGGTTTACCGTTATTCTTTGATCACGGCATGTCACGGCCGGCTCTTTGAGTAGGCTTAATTATAAAGCGTCGGTTATCTACATTCCTTTTTTTTTTAATTCCTAAATGACCTTGTTTGGTCAAAGGGTTTACGTTGAGGCAGTTTCTTTTGTATCCTTGTGTTTCAAAGAGGAGCTCGTGGCTAAGTAACAAAAGTAGCTCAGGTCGATCTCCAAGGTTAAGGCACTTGTCAAGGTCGGTCTATGGATGGATGACCGTCTATTACATACCGAGTTTCCTCCGTCACTCGGAAATCACGTTAAGCCATTGGTCGCGGCTGTCATTTAAAGAGTTTTGACAGTACAGGTAGTCAGCGAGATTAAAGTTGGTAAGCCAAGGGGTTTTTTTAAACTTTGCCCCACACAAGGAATTTCTCCTGTATCGTGGGTGCGTTTACAAACATTTAAACTCACCAACACAAACAGCCAGACCCGAACCAACTACCATCATACAAATATTTGTTCCGTGCGGGAATCGAACCCGCGATACGCAGCGCAGCATTCGATCGCTCAGCCACTGCGCTAACCGTGTCTTCATTACACAGTACTAGCTGGGTCGTGGAGGTCAGCTAGGCGCTCGCTCCAAGTAATATTCAGCAGCATCAGGTTATAAAGGAAGCCGACTTCAAAATAGTTCGGAAAAGGTTAGGCAGATATTGAGCCTTGTATTTCCCAATGCATTTGACACGTTTTGCGCTTGGTTGCGCTACGAGTTGCGGGTTCGATCCCCGCACGGAACAAATATTTGTAAGGCATACAGATAGTTGTTGCGGGTCTGGCTGTTTATGTATGTGAGTTAAAATGTATGTAAACGCACCTACGATAAAGGAGAAATTCCTAATGAGGAGCAAGGTATTTTTTTTGCATAATGCTGGCATGCTTTCCGGGGCACGGAGGAACCTGGGCATGGGCGTTCATACATCCACGGACCAACCTAGGCAAGTGCAGTTTAAACAAGTAAATTCTTAGCTACTAACTTAAATTCACACATTGGTACCTATGCTAACTCATTTCATCCGCTATTCCTAACGTTAATAAAAAGTAGAATTTATCGGCTGTTTGTGTCGATTTATAAATTATGTTGCATAATGTCAGGGAAATTTCAATTTCTTTTTCGCCATTGTTATCTTCCAAGGTAATTATAATAACGTTTCTCGCTTGAGTAGTTTGCACTTTCATACTTAACACCCCCACATTAATCAGAGTAAACTGAATAATTAATTGGAAAAAAGTCACTTTAAGTCTGTTATTATAGCGAGTCGACGTCGCGTTCGTGTTCGCGTCGTGTGCCACGCGCTCCTCAAAGAGATGTCAGCAAAGCAGAGGGGCCTGCCAGGGCCACCGCCTGCCGGGGTTGCGGGTTGTTCGAAAGAGATACCGCGGCCCCGGAACATAAAGAGCAATAGAAGGAACATGGGTAAGTTTTAGTCGGTACAACTGTGACACTCCCCCCCGCTCCACCCAGAGCGGGGAAGTTATAACAGCCCGTAATTCCCGATAGGTAAGGAAGAGGTGTACGTTATAGAACACCACGTTTCACCAGTTTTGTTTAAGTCCCATATAATAGGGAGCAACCCTCAATCTAGCCTACGTGAGTACTCCTGAGGACTGCCCGACCTTGGAACCGATTCTGGAATCGCATGATCAGTACTCCCGCGTGCGACTACTAAGCCAACAAGGCTGCCAAACTACTAATTCAATTGCCAAGTAAAAAATATCTACGGCAAAATTAAGAACGCAAAGTGTTTTTCCGAGTTTACTAAGAGCTAGAGACCAAAACAGCTCAATTTCCGTTTTTACTTACAAGGAACTTAAATGAATGCCTAAATAAAAGTATGCTGTTGGATTTTCAACGCTTGGTTCAGCACCGAAAGTTGTTTTTATACCTGTTTAAATGTAAACCTTAATCCAGTAGGTGGTTAACCACCTAACTACATTAATGATATCGTTTTCCTGTTAAATCTGCGCGATTATCAACTGAAGTGTAAAATAATTAGAACCGGATTTGGTAATGGGAGATTTTGTCCAATCATCATTCAACGAACAGAGAAAACAAAACTTCAATATGAATTGTATTGATGTAATTTTTAGGGTTCCGTACCTCAAAAGGAAAAAACGGGACCTTTATTGGATCGCTTTGTTGTCCGTCTGTCTGACAGTCTGTCAAGACCCTTTATCTCAGGAACGCGCGGAGATATCGAGTTGAAATTAAAACCATATACTCAAGTCTGTGGCCCCTTTGTGTTGTGAAATCTATCCTCTAACTAAGTCTACGCAATCAAAAGATATGTATGTTTATGTCGCAAGTTTGTACGGAACCCTCAGTGCGCGCTTCCGACTCA
Source organism: Ochropleura plecta (assembly GCA_905475445.1). Taxonomy (NCBI): domain Eukaryota; kingdom Metazoa; phylum Arthropoda; class Insecta; order Lepidoptera; family Noctuidae; genus Ochropleura; species Ochropleura plecta. The sequence continues at coordinate 7,740,375 of FR997731.1, read as the reverse complement.
GTCTCAGTTTAAGCTGACTAAGGTAAGCGGACTTGGTACAGTAGGAATGGAACAACATAATCTGCCGTGGCATTTTAAAACCAGATTGAGGTCGACTTCTGATATATCACAACATCATATCACCACGCATTTTTTTTGCGGATGGGATATCATCAAATAACTTACCCCGCCCTGGGTGGAGCGGGGGGGAGTGCCAGACTTGTACTGACTAGAACCCACCCATGTTCTTTCTATTGCCCTTTACGTTCCGGGGCCGCGGTATCTCTTTCGAACAACCCGCAACCCCGGATATCACCACGCTTGGAATCCCTCTGGGATTGTTACACAGAGGTGTAAGTCCTACTAATATTATTAATGCGAATGTTTGTAAGGATGGATGGATGTATGGATGTATGGATGTTGGTTACTATTTCACGTCAAAACGGCTAAACGGGTCTTGATGAAATTTGGCACAGAGGTAGATTATATTCTGGAATAACACTTAGGATTTTTTTTCGATATCACGCGGGCAAAGTCGCGGGCGCCAACTAGTACTTAATAGTACACCCACGTTTTGCCAATCAAAGTGTATCGGTTAGTCTCCAGCAAAAGGGCGAGAAAAAAAAATGGGCAATGATAAAAGGTGCTACTGCGAATTGTCCAAGAAACTTGTGAATTGAAACCCAGGGCCTTACGCTCAGCAGTCGTGTAACCTTGAGATTAGTGAGGAAGGCATCTGAATCACTATAGGAGGCAAAACTAGGTGAGACTTTTTGAAAGTCTTGATAAGCTTTTACATAACGGCATTACAGGTACTTTCTTAAATAACAAAAGCATATAATAAGAACACCAAATTGTTGCTCTTTTGTTAAAACCAAATCATTCGATAAAATGTTTATTTTTTCACAAAAATAAACTTATTACGTCTGGCCTCAATTGCCATCCATTCAGCGATATGTCGGAATCAAAGGAATGGTATTGAATCACACAAATCTTAGCGAATTAGAAAAGTTTTCTTTGAATGTGGTTGTTAAAGCATAATGGATATAAATGATGTTAGTTCGAATAGAACTGGTTTAATTCACCTGTCGTTACCCGTCTGAAAACGAATCTCTTTGACTACCAGCGGTTTTTTTTTTGTAACTTGTATATTTATTTATTTACTATCTTCCGCCCGCGACTTCGTCCGCGTAGCATAGTTACTTTGGGCTAACGCTAACTTAAGCCCGCGTGACGATCGAAAAAAAAAAATCTTTCCCCTTTTCTTCCCTCTTTCTCCCCCTTTCTTCAATTTAAAAAAAAATAGGGAAGTGGGGGAGGGCTTAGAAAGAGACAAAAAGTAGCCCATGTCTGTCTCCAGGGTTCCAACTACCTTTGTACGTAAATTCATCAAAATCGGTTTGGCCATTTAGGTGTGAAGACGTAACAAACAAACAAACAAACTCACTTTCGCTTTTCGGAGGATTCCGATAAGCCAACAATTGTTACACAAAACATTTACAACTAATTACTCATACATACTTTTACAAGTGTACAATCACTTACAGGCTAACACCACATGCACCATAAATTTATGGTTTAATAATGTGAATTCTGAAAACTATTCATATCTTTCTTCCATCTCATCGATCTCAACTTATGAAAGTTATCATCATCACAATTTTCCTGTCCTTACTCTTATTAATTTAGGGTTGTCCTAACACCATGCTTGCATGTAAAGGAGTAATAGATATGAATGTTGATGGATGGAGAGGAAGAGGAAGGCCAAAGAAAAAAATTATGAAACTTGTAAGGAATGATATGAAGAATTGAAATTAGATTTTTTTTTCGGGTGGGAAATTATCCAATGACTTCCCCCGCTCTGGGTGGAGTGGGGGGGGCATGTCAGACTTGTACTGACTAAAACCCACCCATGTTCCTTCTATTGCCCTTTACGTTCCGGGGCCGCGGAATCTCTTTCGAACAACCCGCAACCCCGGCAGGCGGAGGCTCTGGCAAGCCCCTCTGCTTTGCTGACTCACTTTGAGGCGCGCGTGAAACACGAACGCGCCGTCAACACGGCCTGTCGTCAATCGACGGACGGACGGTGAACTACCCATTGCTCACCGTCCACAGGCCCGCATCTACGGTGGCCGGGAGTCTTCTCGCGGCGCCCGGCGCCCGGGGCGTCTCCCGCGGCGGCTGGGTTGGGCAGATGTTCTCTCCCTCAAACGCCCGACCACCTCCTTTGCTAGCATTACTGCTTCGCAGAAGGTGGTGACCGCTTCCCATTCCCTCTCGCTCCGGACCATGGCCTGAACCAGGGCCGGACGCGAGAGATCGCCGCCGCCGATCGCCTTTACGAGGGCACGGCGGTGCTCCGCCCACGCTGGGCAGATCGCCACTGTGTGCTCCACCGTGTCCTCCGGGCGATCGTCACAATGGTGACACCCGGGCGTTTCCTCCCGCCTGATGATGTGCAGGAACCTCCCGAAACATGTAACCTTGCAACATGTTACCTGCCTTGTAGATTCTTAAACGCTTGTTAACTTTTCTTAAGTTCTTATCTAATTTTACGTTTTGTAAAGTAAGCAATGACTTATTGTCGGGCCTACGCTGTTCTCTCATACTTAAGTAATAACGCTGTAACAACAACATTGTAAAACCAAATGATTTTAAAGAGTAACCATGGAGTTTCTTGCCGTTTCTTCTCCATAGGAAACGACCAACCCGAACCGTGCACCTTTTCCCGACGTTTCATTTTAAGTGCTCATGTAGGCCTATGTGAAAAAAAAATATTTTTATTTTGAAAAGAGTATCTAAATTGATGCCGTAACGGCTGACTGGGGAGTACGGAAGAAGAAAACCCCATAAAGAATGGAGCATGGGCAGGAAGATGATGAACACTAAGCATCTCTGTTCAGAGTTGTCAACTCAAGAATCGCTTCCTTTCTATACCATCATCCTACGTAAGTAAGTGTACCTATGTATTGTTGTATCCAACTGCTTTTTGAACATGTTTTTTTAGCTTTACCTGTTCTAACTACTTTAAAAAATCTTAGTAATTTAATTTGATCTACCTTTCGGTTTCGAAATTTTTCATTTATATATCTAGTCTATTGATGACGACTTAGTGACGTTATACTAAATCCAATAATGCGGATTCCCGAAGATAAAATAACTGATCCGCCATCACATCATTTTTTTATGCACTCCCATGACAAGTTTATCAAAAGAAATGGTTTGTTGAAAATAATATGACAAAAAAAAGATTACTTGATATTGTTGGTGCGTACTGTACGCACGCAATTCTGAGTTAAACTCATAACGGTTGGGTAATTATAGTAATCTGTCAATAATGTGTAACCGACGGATTCTTTTAACCACAGTAAGTGGTATAAGGTAAATCTCGACGGAAGATTAACATAATTTATCGATGTTTTGCGTGTGCAATGCACGCATCACGTTGTTCTAGTGCAGCTCTCGCTGAAAAAGTAAGAAAATGGAGAAAAAAAACAATGTTTATACGTTGAGTAACGAAGACCCACATGGTAGACATTATTAATTAAGAAACATTTAGCTCTACGAATAGACAATAGTTATTTTTTTTATACGCGTACCCTCGACCTCGATCTTCTGAGGGTATAGATGAGGTCGATAATGGAACGCGCCAACGCAAAAGAAGTCCTTATTACCGTTTTTTTTTAATTTCCTTGAAGTTTGATGTCACAAGTTTTTAAATGTTACCAGTACTAATACTAACTATGGAGGTCAGATAGGCAGTCACTCCATGTAAAGATATTCTAACTGTATCTAGTTAGACTGAAAACAAACCCATACATAGTTGGGAAAAGGCTAAGCAGATGCAAAAAAAAGTGTGAATGCATAAACAAACAAAAGTTTAGTTGTTTATATTATTAGAATGCTGACGTCACACGAGTGCGCAAAAGCCTCCCTAACGCCCCTACCTCCAAATCTCTTTCCACTTCTCTCTATTTAAAGCTGTTAACGGCCACTTCTTATTATAGATGTTTAGCTTATTCCGCCATCTCTGTCTGTGCCTGATAGGTCATTGAATCTAATCTATCTAAAGATATGTGTAAACAATAGATACAGTGTAATTCAATTAAACAAAATATGGCAACCCTTTTTTCGCGGATGAAAATCAAATAACTTCCCCTGAACGGAGCGGGGGGTAGTGTCAGACTTTTACTGGCCAAAACCCCGTGTTCTTTCTTTTGCTTTTAATGTTCCGGGGCCGAGGTATTTCTTGCGAACAATCCGCAACCCCGGCCGGCGGTGGCCCTGGCAGGGCCCTCTGATATGACAACCTATACATAAACAAATGAGAACTCTAAAATTATACTACCATTTTAATTCTAATCGACTTAATGAGTATTCTACTTTATTAATCAATGTAGGTACAGTTGACAAATAGGGTCTATTTTGTATCCTTTACTTAAAACAATCATCTCTAAATAAGGACTTTAGTGCCAATTCCATTTAGTACTAATAAACCTTTAATTAATGACTTGTGTGTTCTTAACTCGATGTTCTGTTTAATGAACGCGAGCGAATGATTGAAAGGCGTGAAGTTGGCGCCGCCTGCGCGGGGAGGCGCGTGCGCGCGTTCACGCAACTGCGCCTGCATCGAGACACACACTACTTAGTTTTATTGACGGGTACGCGCTTCTTCATGATTTATTTATAATGGAAATGAATTATGTTTTGTTTCTTTTTGTTAGGGTTGGGTGTATTTTGGCATGCAATGAAATTATAGCATAGACATAAGTTAATACAGCGAGTACCAGAAAAGGATGTCATTCAGACCATCAAAGTGAAAAAGTTTCCCCATATCCGTACATAGATACAAACTCAATCCTTATTTTTTTTTTAATGTATTCTGTTTTGACTTCCGTACGGGTTCCGTACGTATTCACGGGTTGACCACTAAAAACCACCGCAGTCATGGCGTGCAAGCTATTTATTTTTTTGTTCCGTATATTTGTGATGTTCTAAGTTTATTTTATAATTTTGTGTGCTCGTCGTCTTATAAATCCTACTTCCTACTAATTCTACTTAATCCTATCTACTAATAGTATAAATGCGAATGTTTGTGAGGATGGATGCATGGATGTTTGTTACTCTTTCACGTCAAAACGCCTGAACGGATTTTGATGAAATTTGGCACAGAGGTAGATTATAGTCTGGAATGACACATAGAATACATTTTTTTTCTAATGTCTAATGCAAAAAGTTGTTCAGTATGACGGTTGAAGGAAACTGAAATATGAGCACATCTTTCCGGTACACGCTGCGCTGTTCATCTGCCAAGCCTTCTCCCAACTTTTTAGTGCGTAACATTGAGTTCTAAGATAAAACATGACTTTGTACCGAAAAAAAAACAAACAGTTTACTCCATGTTGTGCCATGGAGTAAACAGGCTGAATGAAAAAATAAATCATTGAATCACCACATGATTACACCTATTTGCCTATGTTTAATGCTCTTGATTCCATCTAAGTACATATTCTATGAAACACAAATGGAACAGTTCCAAATGTACGGCTGTGGTTACGTTATTTTTTCTATCAAAACATTAGTCAGCGAACGTCCACGTACAGTCAGCAAAAGATAGAAGTAATCAGGCTCATCAGATCTAGTTGTTTTTTTTTTCTTAAACACCGATGGACGTTTTCAACTCAAAAATTTATACTAAACTATTAGTTTTCTATAAAATAAATTTTACTTTATGCAAAAACATTTAAAATACCGGCCAAGTGCGAGTCAGACTCGCGTACCGACGGTTCCGTACAAACTTCCGACATAAACGGCCATATATTTTGACTGCGTAGACTTAGTGTTGATTTTTATTCACAGCACAAACGGACCACAGACTTGAGTATACGGTTATATTTTTAACTTGTTACTTCCACTCGTTCCTGAGACAAAGAGCCTTGACAGACGGACAAAAAAGAAGTGATCCTTTAAGGGTTCCGCTTTTCTTTTTGAGGTACGGAACCCTAAAAAAAACTATTTCTGTCGTGCATGGTTACTTATTTCCTTTGCTGACAGTACCTAGCTAAGTTGGGTATTTCCCACACACCGTTAAAGAGAGCGGTCTTGAACCCACGCTACGGTCAGTGGACTGATGATCACAGAATGATGATATTATTATCTTAACCTGATACTGTACTAGTCTAGTAGATCAGGTAATCTAGTCCATAAGACCACGTAGACTTTTATACTCTGCTATAGGCTTTATAGATCACTAGATTTTGCCCGCGGCTTCGCTCGCGTTAAATTCGGTATAACACAGTACCTGCTACCTGCAGTTTTTGCCCTTGCGCCTTATTGATTTGTAATAGCAACGCTTTGTTTTCCCTTTTCTTCCCTCGTTCTCCCTCATATCCCACTTTTTTTAAAAACATTAGCCTATGTCCGTCTCCTGGAAAATTCATCAAAATCGGTTTAGCCATTAAAGCGTGAAGAGGAAACAAACAAACAAACTCACTTTCGCTTTTATAATACTAAGTAAGGATAAGGATTCAAAACATACCTACCTTACGTGTTAATAAGCTTTTATTATAGTTAACACAAAACTAGTTTATGCTGATCCCTCAACTACGGATCGTACACCGTAGATGCGGACGATGAGAGATCCGCATTAACTGGTTCTGTGAAGTTGATGAGTCGTTGTGTGTACATATTGGTCAAATATTACAACTGAATTTCAAACCAGTTTCGCCTAAGCGATTGAGCTGAAACTGTGTAACACACTTTTTGAAATTATGACATAGCTTGATCCTAGATCAGGATCTCCTTCACAAGAGAACTCCTCAAATATTAATAGCACAGACACAAAACTCGTATACGCGATCACTGTTGAGAGATAAACTTAATTTGTATGAAGTTCCTTATCGCGAGTTGCGAAAGGGGGCTAAACGAAAAAAATTAAGGTCAAAAGTTGTAACGACACTTTTTGCTATAGTTGTAAGCCGTGCGGCGTGTTCGTGTTACTCTATCTGTCTCTCTCTCTCATAGAACGCAAGCAAGTTATATTCGTTTCGTCTTACGATTTCGCATTAAACAGTGTGGTGTCGGGACGATTATTTTTGTTGAGTGTATACAGGTTTTTTGTACATAATAAATAATAACTTCTTTCCATTCGGGTGTCCCTTGACACCTCAAATTCTTTTCAATAAAATTCGTTTTTAAGTGTATTTTTTCTCGTTACAAAATTAGGTATTTGATATAAGTATGTTCTTTTTACACCTCTTATTGAAAGTTACTTTGATTTAGACACTTTACTCTCCCTTTCATTTATTCACATTAAATAGCAACGAGGTTACCTCAGTTGCGTGTCGATCATGTTTAATGCACTTTATAAAACCTATCTGCATCCCTGGAGTCCAGACGTTAACGGTATTGTGACCTGACCCTCATGGGAGTTTGATACCCATCACCCAACTAGTGCATACTTATCTTGGACATTTTGATACACAATTAAAAGATCCCAAAAACAAGCCACGCACAATATGCAATTAAGTAGGCCTTAACAAGATGATCAGAATTTCAGGAATGTGTACTATTTTTAATTGACTTTGTTCTTCAGAAGCTGTCAAATGACGCGTTCACGGCAGCTGTCATTATATTTCCGAGCGTGATCATGTTTTACCTGCATACTTTTCCACGATGTGTGCGTGAATTTGAACAGCTAATATTCCAAAGATAATTCTATGTATGTATGTGGATGAGGTAAGGGTGCGTGCAGAGCATGCGCGGCCATTTAATTGCGTTTATGGTGAAATTCAAAAGGTTAAGCCTATTAGAGCCGGCCATCCTGTTTTTGTAACATTTTAAGCATACTTGTAAACAAACCGCCTTTCTCGTGATCATTGCAATTAAAGTTCTATTCGATTTGCATATTGTTATCTAATTGCTTTTGGTAAATGCAAATAAAATTTGTGTGTTACATGTGCGGGAATTGAAAACCATCACTTGCAAAAATTGCAATCCTACTAATCCCTACTTAATATTATAAAAGCGAAAGTTTGTGAGGATGTCAGTATGTTTGTTGCTCTTTCACGCAAAAACTACTGAATAGTTTTTGTAAAACTTCACAAAAATATAGGCTACAATTCATAAAGATATATTGTATATTCTATCACCACACACAATATAGGCTACAATTCATAAAGATATATTGTATATTCTATCTAAAAATATATATAACCTTATTAGACCACTTTAGTCTCCGTAAAAGGATCAAAACAAATATATATCTGCAACTATGACTGTGCTCAAAATATGCATTGTGTTCGGTATCTCTATCTAGATGAGTCTGCCGGCTAGCCCACCTTGCCAAAATTAACCGGGACCGTTAGCAAATCAATAAACAGACTCCACCACCACTGCCGCGCTGACCCAGTGCAAACTGGAACGATACTATTTATAAATAAAACGGCTTCGTCTGCAAACTGAATGTTATTCGAACGCCCATTTGAATTTTAGCTTTTTATTCGATTATTCGATACGAACATGGGAAAGCTTTTTGAACTGATTTTGTTTTATCGTTTAAATATTTCATGATATAATGTTGCTTTTACTGTAGATGTAATGTAAGTTTGTATAGGTACTCGTATATTTTATTTTCTAGAATTACATTTGCAACTGATACCATCGTCTCTCATTTCCCAAATATATTGGAGTGACTTTCAGTCTATTCAGATGTAGCAGAATATTAGCATTTTACACAACAACAACCTTGTGGCTGATAAAAGGTTTATTAATAAATAACTTAAAAGAAGATATAGTGACAAATATTTAAAATAGTTTACTTTGATGGTCAGGGTACCTACGGGAGGATAAGTGAAAAATGAGGCAGATGAGAGAGACAACGCCGGGGGGGGGGGCACTAGAAGGGCATATACTGACCTTATTGTTAAGGTTCTTCAAAAAGTTCAGGTGCACTCTGCAATATGACCAGATGATTGAATGTGAAAAATATTACAGCTAAGTTGCCAATGGAGACAATTATATGTTACGCAAAAAAGGGTACAATCAAGCATAGGTTCCTGCCAGGGCAACTACCTGCCGGGGTTGCAGATTGTTTAATGCAGCACCACCTTTGACCTCGTTCAGGGCAAATTTATTTCATGTTTGTCTTCTTTTTTAATATTATTTTTTGTTTTTTTTTTTTTTTTTATATAAAATACTGATATTCAGCTGCATCCGGTTAGACTGGAAGCCGACCCCAACATACTTGGGAAAAGGCTACGCAGATGATGATGTTTTTTTTTTATTTATCAAAAATAAATACTTTTTCTTTCATTGAAAGAGATTCCGCAGCTCCGGAACACCAAGGGCAAAAGGAGGAACATGAATGGGTAGTCAGTAAAAGGCTGACACTACCCTCCGCTCCGCGCGGGTGAAGTTATTAAATGATTTCCCATCACTAAAAAATAAAAAACAAAAGGATAAGCATACCTAGGTAGGTATACTTGATACACATTTATATCGGACACCCCTAATACAATTCATAACAACCTAGATTGAGTGACCTATAATCACGTGCGCTAACCCAATTAGACTTCGATCCCGGGATCAAAACAAACGCGGCTCATTCGTGTGTGTCCGCTGTTGTCCATTTGTGTCCATCCGTGTCCATCGGTGTCCATCGGTGTCCGCGGGTGTACGGGGGAGTCCGTAAATTTGCTTTGCAGCGTGAGAGCGCCGATCCGGCTCATGCATTATTAAACACATCAAAGGAGAAAAATCGAAATGTGCAACGGTTAGTGAAGCGGTTTTCCAGCCGATTAGAGGCACTCGGATGTATCAATTATCATGTGCAATCTCGCCCCCGTGTTACGCTTTTAAACTTTATTTTAGAACTAGTAACTCGCCCCTGTTTCACACAGTTTCAGAATTTGACTAAACAAGGAGATTTCTTAAACATTTGTTATCCATTTCATTCATTTTCAGTTTTGTAGCAAACATCTGTTTTTTTTTATGATGGCTTTAGTTAGTAGAAGTCTGATACCCTTCCGCTATGCCCAGAGTGTCAAGCGGGAGAAGTTGTTTGATGATTTCTAATCGGAAAAAAGGTTCTATTTCATATCAGCCAAGTCTATTGAAAACATACGATAGCAATGTATCTTATCAAGAAAGCTGACATTTACATTTTGTTTTTATTGACTATTTAATCAACAAATTCATACATCAATCGATATATTAGTGAGAGTCTATCAAATGACAAATATTAATGAAGATGGACGAATGACGAGTCTCTTGTCAATTTTTATCATCATAGTTTTCAATTGATTGTCGCATAAATTAAATTATGTAAGTAAGCAATTTATCAAAGAGGCAAAACAAAATGATTACAAATGTTAATACAGGGGAATTGAATATGAATCTTGATACAGGCTGTTTTATGAGTTTGAAGATAAGTTTTTCACGAATAATTACATAACATTAGCATCGCGCTTATAATCACAAATGGGTTGGGCAAAGTTGTGCTTAATAGTATACTATATGTAGCTAGTTATCTGCCATTACCTAGGCATGAATCTGGACTCCGTGACTGCTACCAAGAAGTTCCTGATGAAAAAAACCCAATAACAATTTGCGTCACTCGAAACTAGGGCCTCAGCTGTCACAATTGCAACTATGACCAACGAGGCTGTCCAAAAAACAAGTAAGCAGTAAAAAGATCTAATAGCTAGGTAATGATAAATACTTCATCATCTACATTTATAATTACTTATGAAAGGTGTTATGGCCAATATAGCATTTTAATTGTGCAATTAAATACTTTTTTTATCATCTATGTTTAATTGGGTATTATAAATGATCACACGTTGCCCGCAAATGACGCTTATAACGAGCTTATTAATATGTATTCGTAATAATTCGTTTTTTTTTTTAATTTTAGTAGCTTAGAATAGAAGATGACAATCGGGTCGTTTGCAACTTGGACTGGTTTTTAATCTCTTAAATCTTTTGAGCTATTAAATTGTGCAAGAATAAATTTTTATATGCATTAATTTTTGTCTCATTGGTTAACTGTTTATCAGTTTTTTGTACTGATAGTATTAACGTGCGTCAAGTCAAATGTCTTTTTTTTGCGGATGGGAAATCATCAAATTCACCCATATTCCTTCTATTATCATTTACGTGCGGGCCGCGGTCACCTCCTTCTGCGGAGCAGTCATGCTAGCGAAGGAGGTGGCTAGGAATTTGAGGAAGAGAACCTCAATGTAACCCTGCCGCCGCGGAAGACGCCCCGGGCGTCGGGCGCCGCGAGACGACTCCCGGCCACCTTAGATGCGGGCCTGTGGATGGTGAGCAATGGGTAGCTTACCGTCCGTCCGTCTATTGGCGACAGGCCGTGCCGACGGCGCTTTAGTGTTCCATGCGCGCCTCAAAGAGATGTCAGCAAGGAGAGGGGCCTGCTAGGATCACCACCTGCCGGGGTTGTGGGAAAGTCACAGGTCTTGCGTTTGAACCCAAGACAAGTCTGATTTTTGAGATTCATGCGTTTATTGTATAATTATGATCCGACTTGCTTCGGTAAAGGATAACATCGTGAGGAAACCAAACTAGCACGCCTGACAGATATTTCTAGATGGCATGTAAAGCGAAATCAGAGACCCATAGCTTACTCAAGTGTGTTTTGCATGCCTGCCTATGTTTCAGTTTACCTGTACTTCTTTTCTGTTTTAAGTTTTAACAGCTTAGATTATCGGTTATATAACTTTTAATATATGTTGTGGAAAATTTCGTAGGTTAAATATTTATAACTGTTGTGTTGTGTTATTTATGACAATATAAGATTGCATGGATAACTGTTTATTTTCCCAAATAAAAAACTCTAGAACTTTGTGCTTTCGTAGTCATATTATTTTTTTTACCAAGTGATAGATATATCATGTAGGTACCTAAATAAATACGATAAACGAAAAGTAGTTTAGTGGTTGCTTATTAAATTTGACATTGTGTACAACTGTTGTTGACGGCACGGTTGGCGCAGTGGCTGAGCCATCGAGTGCTGCGCTGCGTGTTGCGGGTTCGATTCCCGCACGGAACAAATATTTGTATGATCTACAGGTAGTTGTTTCGGGTCTGGCTGTTTTTATATGTGAGTTTAAATGTCTGTAAACGCACCCACAATACTTGAGAAATTCCTAGTGTCAGAAAAATATATACTCAAAAAAAAATATTACAAAACCAAATCGTAATATTGTAGAATTTAATGAAACAATTATTATTATAAGGAAATTAATTGGCATAGAAAACACTTATCTCTTTATCTAAATATTCTCAAACGTTTATCAACTGAAGCGAGAAAATGCCTTCAATACAAAAAACAAACATTTGCATATAATAACGATATAAATTAATAAGCCACTAAAACTCAAAACAATTCCCATTGTAAGGGCAGTTTTACATACATTACAAATGTAAGGACTTGTGAAGAAGGCAGCCGTTCGCATCAGAATGGAATTATGTCAGTGGAATAATTTATTAGTGCAAGGAAATTGTTAAGTCATTTCGAAATGTATCGACATAGTGGAAATTATGTTTTTGTCACCACATGTACGTGAAGAAGATTTAGATAGGCTTCGATACAAATAGACTTTTTACACTTCTTATTGATGTTGTTGTTGAATAGGGAACAGTCTTAGTCCACATTATACTCTTTAGACAATTTATGAGTGACGTTTTAACAATGTATTTACATTAGTACTTGGTTGTTGCGATGAAGATAAGGTCACCATCAGATTGTGCGGCTTTTTGGCTTTTCGTCGTGAACTTTGACCAGTCTTTTCACTTGTCTGACCTCATCATATGTCAGGACTTGGTGCGTTTTTGTCATTTCTCTGAACCTGAAAAATAACTTTACCGATATTAAACAAGAAAAGAGAGTTCTTTTTAGGAAATAAAAAAGTAAAGGACTGCGAAAAAAACCTGCCAAAAGCGGTGATTTTTTCACAGCACAAAGGGAAAAAAGAGAAAGCACAGACTTGACCATATAGTTTTAATTTCACTCAATACCTTCACGGGTTCTCGAAATAAAGGGTCTTGCAGACTGAAAGACGACAACAAAGTGATTCAATAATGGTTCAGTTTTTTCCTTTTGATTTACGGAACCCTAAAAGAATTATTAATAAAAAGAAAAAGGTCCGGTATTTAGTCGGAAGGTAGTTTTCTAATTTACGAAATGGTAACCCTAAGTGAAGATGATATTTTTTACCATTACAGCGAGTTAATCGCTTGCGTGCGTTTAGAACGTGCGTGCGGCGCTCAAGACGCGCACGCCTATTCAATTACGGAAAGGTCACGCCGTTTGTAAGCGCAGGCGCAGCTCGCAGTCCGCAAGATTATCGCGGCTCACCTGTCGGGGCGCGCGCATTGGATTAATAGCTCCACACCAGGGTTGATAGATCAGCTTTCTGAATTTCCCCAAATCAATTCTTATGCTCCAAAATTTTGTTTGTAACGTACGTCCTTATTCAAATAGAAAATTAAACAAATGTAGAAATATAAAACTATGTTAATTCCCGTAATGGACGAGTCTCATGAATACTCACAGAGCACCTGCCTACCTGGGTATGGAATATCGTCCTTGCATGAGTATTAAATCTCTTGATTCCCTATTTTCTTTTAATTTTGATGTACTTGGGGAATTTCCCCGCAAAAATTCGGTTTCCCCTAAAAAGGGAAAAAAGTCCCCAGTGTTCCAAGTTTACTTCACACCGCCGCACTACCCCACAACCCCGCGGTAAACGCAAATAGCGTTTAGTTATTAAATATTCTTGTTAGAACGAAAAAAAAATGCATTTGCAAGTATGCGTGTATGCAGACCATATCGATTGAATTAATCTTAATGTTTTTGTCGAATTGTCTTTTAGGTAAGTATATAATTTTCTTGGATTTCTCTTTAAACGTTTGAGTAAAATGAGAGACGTTAAAGGGGTGTTAATATTTTAAACAAACACTAATTCAACTGCCAACTTAATATTTCATACGATTGTTGGAAATTAAACGCACAGTTGCACGTTGCAAATCAAAGAGTGCATGCGCGTGACGAAGACCAAATCTAATTAAAACTATTGATGACGTACAACCAACAACTGGCCCTCTCAACCATAAGAAAATACTGAAAAGCATAAACAAAAGTATAATACAGGTGAAACTTAAAACCTCCCATGTGGTCGTTTGAATAATGAAACTGTACAAATAACACGAGAAGTTGTTGTTACTCAGTCATTTCCACGAGATTATGAAATACGCACAAAAATGGGCATTAAAAGGAACATGTACTTAAGGTAAATAAAAAAAACTTTAAAGTTTTCAAGAGTTATAGAACAAAAGTTGGTCGGGTTCATGGTTTGAGACACCACACTGCCGGGGTTACGGGTTGTTCGAAAGAGACATACGAGAGAAAGAGAGAGACCTCGGCCCGAAACATAAAGGGCAGAAGAAGAAAAATGGGAGGTTTTTGCTCAGTAAAAATCTGGCACTCCCTCTGCTCCGCCCAGAGCAGAGGAAGTTATTTGATGATTTCCCATTCGCAAAAAAAAACAAAGACGCTACACAAGCGGTATTGTATTTACTATGTGATACCCTATATAGGTAATCCACAGTATTTATCAATGGTTGTTTTTTCCTATCAGACTGCATTGTCTTTCATAGACAATATTATACCTAATACGTTTTTGCCTCATTTCAAGAAATATTTCTAACAATAAAATGATAGCTATAATTCTGTAAGATAATACTATCAACGTTTGTGGAGACACGTCTATAAAGTTTTCAAATATGGCGAATGCAATAAGCGTCTCATTGAACTGCGTGTGGGCATCATTCGCTACACTACCGCCATCTGGTTTGTTTATATGTGCACTAGAGTCTACAGTGAGGTACTAAAGTTAGTTGGAAGTTTGCTACTGAACCTTTGCGCTTATTAATAATTCTAGTAAGTGACCCTTGCTTCCCATGACTTTTATTACTAGACAAAACATGAAATTATACAACAGACCAATACAAATATAACAGTAACGCATTTCCGAAACCCATTTATACTTCCGCTATAACTTCTGTAAATAAAAATCAAAATCCTTTGTACATTTTAAAATAACCTCGGTCATATAGACCATACCACCGTCATATAGAATTTTGTCAGATGGGAGATGTTGTGTGGGTAGCGATATTTGTTTTTATTTGTTGGATCACTTTGTTGTCCGTCTGTCTATCTGTTTTAACTTTGTTCAGCGTGTCACACACAGTATAATCTAGGATTTAGTTATGTAATATAGCTTTTATGTGTCCTTGTAAGAAACGAGGATATCTTCCCATTAAACTTAAAGTTGGGTGAGGAAATATTGTATGAAAAACAGAAAAACTATTTGAGAAACAAAATAAAAAAAAATAGTTTATTTGCACCTTCAAAAAAAACACAAATACAATTTACAAAACAAGTAGGTACATATTCCAAAAGGTAAGGTAAATAATGTTGAATATTAGAGTTGCAGCCAATACCTAAGCTAAGATAACTTAATATCTTGTAATTATAGGTATCAGCGCCCACCCTCGTTTAAATTATTATAATTTAGGATATTAGGTGCAAAACAATAGTAATAATTAACAAAGAAAGTAAAAAATAATTAAATTATAATAAACAGGTAAAACATTTACTGGTGAGTGTGAATGTGTGTGTGTTTGTGTGTGTTAGAGTATGTGTTGTATGAGGGAGTGTTAATGTGTGTGTTGAATGAGTGTGTGTGCCTGAGAAAAACTAAGAAAAAAAAAACTTAATTATACCGTTAGTATAATGAGTATTTTATTGCATTTAAACCAATATGCTGAACAGTTTTTCCGTTCCATCATAGGTCAGTGCCATAAGCCAACTGAAAAGTTTCCGTTCACACTCTCTTTTTGTCATGGAGAAAATTTGTAACTGTGTAAAATAAAACAAAATTCGACATTTTTTTTAATAAGCTATGTTTAAGGCTGGCAGGCATATTTTTAACCAATCACGTATTGGACTGGTCACGTCATTTCATTTTTTTTTCTTTTAAACTTATTACTAGGTTTACTTCATCGTACCACAAATAAACTTTCAATACAGAATAATGATGATGAAAAAAAAAACTGTAGTGATACTACAGTTTTTTTTTGTTTGGTATATCATCAAATGACTTCTCCTGTTCTGGGCGGAGCAGGAGGGGGGGGGGGGGGGAGTCACAAACTTGTACTGACTAAAACCCTCTCATGTTCTTTCTTTTGTCCTTTGTGTTTCGGGGCCGCGGTATCTCCTACCTTGTATAAGCCTTATATGTTCTTGGTTTATGGAATTTGTAATGTGTGTGGCTTTTGGTGAAAATAAAAGAATGTATTTTCACCAAATTATTATTTATCTTATTTATCTCTTTGGAACAACTCGTAATCCCAGACAGCTATAGTACTGTCAAATTATTGATGAATATATGTTTAGTTTGGTTGACAATATACGGTTAGCTAAGTCATGTCATCATCATGTTTCTGCCCTAGCCGCATTCTATTTGGAGTCAACGCAACACGTTTTCTTCTTCCATCATCCCCTGTCAGACGTCACGGCATCATTTACTCTTTTCTCCTTCATATCATCATTTACAGTTTTTTTTATTTGGCCTCCTTCTCCCTTTCCATCCATCAAAATTATCTATTACTCTTTTAGTCAATGTGTTTCATGCGTTTAGGTCGTCAATCTAATCTTCCATTATTAAAAAAGTAGGAGTCAGATCTCTACACACACAAAATGTCTGGTACAAAAAAAACACACATGTATGTCAATTATATTGACATTGAATATGAAATAAGGTTACCAGCATAATAAAAATATATACCCTCTAAGCTAGTTTTTTTGAATAATAAAATGTAATTATTATAAGTCAATTTTAATCAAACTCATTTATCCATTGCAATTTATTGCAATCGACGTCAGCTTAGTTCGTTTATTAGTTTCTCAATAAATGAATGGCTACACACCCACCTGTTTCTAAATACAAAAAAATGGAGATGCAAAAATAAATCAGGAAAACTCACGACCTATTATGAGATCATATTCATTTTTAGCCATAGATAATTCAGGAATTCGCATTTTACAATCCGAGACTAAATACAAAACAGTAGCATTAGCAGTTAAATCGCTGAACCGGAACTGAAATGACTTATAAAAACATTTATAACAATTAAAAATTTCAAAAGATTTCATTATACGTGTGACTAATGAAAACTGTACAATTAGACAGCCTTGGATGTCGACTGCGTTTTGTGGTGACGGGTAATAATTAGTATAACTTTGCATAGAAAATACATTTCGTTCAAGATGTGGCTGTCAAGCCATTCTGTATTTCAATGTCGCTAGAATGCATTTAGATAAGTATCGGTTTTAAGGCTAAAGAACCAGAAATTACCTAATATTTATGCCGTTTTTTCTTAGATTTTTTTTGAAATCTATTTATTAATTTTATAAGGCAGTCTCGTTGGCCCAATGGTCGCAAGCTCGATTACCGAGCATGAGGTACTGGGTTCGACTCCCGGGTTGGCCAAAGTGTCGTTGGGTTTTTACATAAGGAATTTCCCAGTAGCAGCCATGGGCTCAAGATTTGTGACCGGTTGATGGGAATATGCTCGTATAATATTAATATTTTTTTTAAGTCCCATATAGGGGTATATGGGACTTAAAAAAAATATTAATATGATACATAGGTGAAATAACTTTGACAAAGAAACAACTGTCAAAAAAACACTAAACAGACGGAAAATTAATTTACTTCCGATAGTTGGTGAGTTTTATTTGATTCATAGATTTTTTGGACACCGACTTCTGGAAGTAAATTTTGGAAAAAAAAAGATTTTTTTTGGCATAAATCTCTTTATTTCAGCCTTTTTAGTTGTGGTATGATGATATCTCACACAGATTCTTATCAATTATTCATTTTTCATTGCTACTAAGAGAAATTTAGCATATCGTCCATATACATGAGAAGAAAAAATATGTATTATAGAAGATAAGTCATAAATTACCTACCCAAGCCATTTAGATAAAATTCACATGAGACCCCCTCGGAAGTATAACTTTTCGATTATAAAAATAATTCTTAAAAATCCGCTCACAATTGAAGGAGATCACGCAACAAAAATACAAAAAAAAACAGTCGAATTGAGAACCTCCTTTTTTGAAGTCGGAAATTTCATTGTATGGTGGTAAAACATGTACACACGACAGCAGGTCAACCTATTCTAAACTACCATAACCTGATCTCTCTACTACAGATCGCACACCGTAGTAGAGAAATCAGGTTAAAATGGTTAAGTATAGGTTGATGTGCTGTCATGTGTACCTATATGACGTGGGAAAATTATTCGCAATTCGTTTCCCATAAATGTTTCCCATTACATACAAATAGTTATTTCAGTCGTATCACGTGTATTTACAACATTTGGTGGAGGCTCACGTAGCGTGTTAAAATAAATAAAATATTGGACTTTAACGTCCTCGACAGACATCAAAGAAACTGTTTTCGGCACGTGAGAGATTCAACGTTGACGTGATTAGATTCCACATACTTCAAACGTTACATTATTATTTGGAACACTACAAAGGATAAAGTGTTAATGAGTTACGTTTCCGAATTTTAATGCACATTGAAGGTCGAAAAAACAGTCTTTTCTCACGTAAAATTGTTTAAAAATACACCTGAGTTGGTATTAATTGCTTAATTAAATAGGTTACGTACGTGACTTTAAGGCTAATTAGGAGTGACGGAATAGAAATTGATTTCTTAATCCCTTTTTTTTAGGGTTCCGTATCTCAAAAGGATAAAACGCATCCCTTATTGGATCACTTTCTTGTCCGTCTGCCTGTCTATCTGTTCGTCAAGACCCTTTATCTCAGGAACGCATAGAGTTTTTAAGTTTAAATTGAAACCATATACTCAACTTTGTGGTCCCTTTGCGCCGTGAAAAAACCTTCTAAGTCGTATGTTGTATATGGAACCCTCGGTGCGCGAGTCTGACTCGCTCTTGACCGTTTATTTCTTTTATTAACTTAAACATGCTATTATCGATGCTTTGAGATCTTTATTAGTTTTTCTTCGAGGTCCTAGTGCTAACGTGCGACACGCTCATGTAGACTTAACAATCATTTAGTGGCTAGTACTTGTGTTGTGACCTAGGTACGTTATTAATATTCTAGCGGACGCTAATGTTTTTTATTAATTTAATCATCTTTTTTGTAACGCAACCTGTTTTGTACGACAACCTTTTTTTGATTAGGCATCTTAACGTTAGGAAGTTAGGATGCGCTTAATTTTAAATTTCGTTTTGATAATAATATAATTAGCTTACAAGCCAAGAATATTTAATAATATAGGTAACCTTTAGCATTATGTCCAACATCAAAATACATATTATTAAATATGAATAATTCGAAGACCATAATTCATGCATGTAATGAGCTAAGAGCTTTTACTGAATTAGTCTAATCTAACACTTTGTTAAAATTAATAATCCAAGATGAAAACGCCATTTTGCAAGGCGGTTCAAGCTGCGTTCGTTGCTTGCGAGGTCGGGCTCGATGACCCGAAATAAGGCTCGTGGGGTGGTATTGCACCCCACCCCGATGCACCCCCTTACACCCCCGGGCCCGAGCGCCGACCTCTCATTCATTACGCAATAAAAGTGTTCCGTTAACTTCTATATACAGAGGGACTGGGGACCTTATTTAAACTTAAAAGTGTGTGTGTTTTTTAAGGTTTACTTTTTTAATTAGTAGTATACAGGGTCATTGAATATTTAATTTTTCAATATGACACTAACTTTTTTACATTACATTTAATAACTTTTATACTAAGACATCCGATAAATTCCCCAAAAAAAATTACTTTACGTGCAAATTGACGCGATCGCGAATTTAAGAGGTCGTGGTAAAAGCTCGGGTCGATCTTTAGATAAAGCCACGCATGCTTAGGTAGGTCTGCGGATGGGTGACCACCCGTTACATACTAAGTTTAACGAGTTTCCTCCGTATCTCGGAAAGTACGTGGAGCTATTGGTCTCGGCTGTCATTTGTAGATCTTTGACAGTCGTTACAGGTAGTCAGTATCCCGATAGTCGGACTACCAGTCTTACCAAGGCGTTTTGTATTACCCAATAGGTACTAACTGAATTTTGGAGGTCAAATAGGCTGTCGCTCCATGTTAAATACTGGTTTTCAGCTGCATCCGGTAAGACTGGAAGACGACTATCATAGAACAAAGGTTTTTAAATTGTTTAAAGGGAATTTTATCAGTAACCCTGTAAAAGTACCTACCGCTGACCGTATTGTTTGGATTTAGCAAGTACTATTTCGACTTCCATATCGGTACTTTCAAAATATGTATTTTATCTTTTCGGCAGAAAATAGACAAACCATTGACCACAACGCCCTTACACTTAGAAAACTAATAAAGAAATAGTAACCTAACATCACACCTGTTATTTCCAAGGGTTAGTCTGAGGTGTACCTATAGGACACACAGCGACACATCAAGTTAAACGTTTCCAGTACAACATAGCCTCACTTTGTACAGATTTCTCTCTTTTTCAGTATATTGAGATATCTGCACAAAGGTTTTGTATAGCTTGATCTGTCGTTGTGTATACGCCCTCATTTCACCAGTTATATTTAAAACCAACATAATCCTGCTGAGGTTGCTGGTTGTTCGAAAGAGATACCGCAGCCCCGGAATATAAAGGGCAAAAGAAAGAACATGGGTGAACTTTAGTTAGTAAAAGTATGAACATCCCCCCACTCCGCCCAGAGTGGAATTTATTTGATGATCTCCTATCCACAAAAAAAAATAGACCCATATAATAGCTGTAGTGACCATATTACCGGCAACCAGGCACACATCCTGCTACTGAGAAATTCCAGATGGTAAACTCAACTACACATTGCCAACCTGGGGATCGAACCCAAGACCTCTTGTTCAGAATGCGAGATTACATCACTTGATCAACAAGGCACGGACTACCTTGAGGCGTGATGGTGTGGTGATATGATATTACTAGACAGAAGGATACTATTAGATCTTACAACACGAACCACTGTTAGTGACTTTCAATTTATTGGCAAACCTTCAGGGGTAAAAGTGCATAAAGACGGATAACTTTTACTACGAGATTCAACTATGAAATGACGGGAAAATATATTGTTTCATGCATTTTCGTAAGAAAAATACTTTTAGTTTATTGTCATCGTTGCCGTTCATTTCTATTTTTTTATATGAAAAAAAACTGTGAGTAGACCTGCGAAAGGAGATATGAGAACGAAATGTAGACGATAGTGTACGAGAAAAATATTAAAAAAAATACTAGCTTTAACCCGCGATTTCGTCCGCGTGGCATAGTTATTTTGGACTAACGCTAACTTTAACCCGCGTGAAGATCGAAAAAAAAATATCTTTCTCTCCCCGTTTCTTCCCTCTTTTTCCCCTTTTCTCACTTTTTTTTAAATTAGCCTATGTCCGTCTCCAGGGTCCTAACTATCTCCGTACCAAAATTCATCAAAATCGGTTTAGCCATTTAGGCGTCAAGATGTAACAAACAAACAAACTCACTTTCGCTTTTATAAATGATTAATGATTCTAATAAAATGACATATAATAATCGCAGAGCATTAAAAATTGATGAGGTGAAAAACAAATTATTTGCGGCCTTTTCGCGTTTGCATCGCTACAAAAAGTTGACATCTCAAAGTCATTGTAGTCAAACACAACAGACATTTTTTTGAACCCTTATGCGTTTGTGTCTGGTAACTTGGCTTTTTTGTTAACTGTACAATTATCCCTACATACATTTATTCACTTCAGCGCATGGTATCATCAGCTATTCCATGCACTTAATATAGGAGCTATTTAAAGCTGAGTTTTTAGAATTTCAAATTATTCATCAGGTGACATTAACTTTTCTAACTTCATTATTTATTGATACATAAATATCGGTTTGATAGATTTTATTTATGTAGAAGAATGTTTGAATCTAAACTATCACGTAAATAGCTAAAAAACAGTCAAATAAAAAAAAATAGATGTTGCATTTCTATGCCTGATTAATTTCACAGAAAGAATCTGTTGTTAATATTTACGATGTTATACAGGTAAACCAGAAAAGCTATGCACTTCGGTAATATTCTTGTGTTAGAATTAACACGTGCATCCCGCCACAGAGTAACTGTGAGTGTGTAAAGTGAGTTCTGCGATTGTATAAAGTTTTCTTTCTGTCTTTTTCTATAATTATTGTCAACTAACACTGAAAGGGTGTTTTGTATTATGTACGTACTTGAATATTTTCTTTGGCTGCTTTCTTTCATTTAATTTAGTTTTACTGGTTTGTCCTGTGTGAGTCAATTATATATTTTACTAGCTGGCGCACGCGGCTTCGCCCGCGTGTTATCGAAAAAAAGTATCATATGTGTTATTCCAGACTATAATCTACCTCTGCGCTAAATTTCATCAAGATCAGCCATTTTGACGTAAAAGAGTAACAAACATCCATACATCCATCCATCAGTAGGATTCCTGCATAATACATATTTATAATAAACAAGTCCTTACATAGTTGTAACATCTCTATAGTAAATCTTAACAGTGAGTGTTCATATTGCCAAAGATAGACGATGATTCCTGAAGTGCATAATTTTCCTAAAAGATATGTACCTAGAAATTTTGAGGTTGACATTTTCTTAGTTTGTGCATTGCATTATGCATGGCCATATCAATCATTCTCAACAAACAATTCTCAACTTAAATAATAAAATAAGTAAGCTAAGGTGTAAAGTATCAGTTGATTACGTGACGACTCAATGTCTGCCATCGTCGATGCGTTATCAGCAATATCATTCATAGTAAAAACGTAGATAGATAAGCAGTTTCAGTAACCTCTCGAATTTCTATAGGACCTCTAATTACAGTGTCAAGAAACTTTACCCCGTATTGAATACCTATGTACTTGTAAATCCTAGAATGTTTATGAAAGTACTGCGAAAACAATAATATTTTTCGTTTGTTCATTTAAATATGATTTTTGCACATGCCGTAATGATTTTAATAATTGTGTTTCTTTTTAACACAATTTTATGAGCTTCACATGTAACAATCGTTTAGTTGCCACTTTCCCTGACCAAAGGGCTGGATTTTTCATTGGCCAGACACTAAGCTTTGCCATACAACGTGGCAACGCGGCCTCTTTCTTGGTGGGACATTGCCAGCTGACAGCGTTGCGGACAAATTTTTGACGCTACTTTTTAGTTAGTACCCGTTAGATTATAGAATTAAGATACTTATTTTCATTTATGATCATACTAGCTTTTGCCCGCGGCTTCGCTCGCGTTAAATTCGGGGTAATACAGTTCCCCTTGCGCCTTATTGATTTGTAATAGCAACGCTAAGTTTTCCCTTTTCTTCCCTCTTTCTCCCTCACATCCCAAAAAAGTTAGCCTATGTCCGTCTCCTGGTTCCCAACTATCTCTGTACCAAAATTCATCAAAATCGGTTTAGCCATTAAAGCGTGAAGAGGTAACAAACAAACAAACTCACTTTCGCTTTTATAATATTAGTAAGGATATAACTAATTGACCGTGTAAACAAATCTTAGAAGTAAACTTGACCAACAAAAGTCGTAACCGCCCCAAAGCTTTTTGATGATGTATTATTATGCCCATAATGCTGTTGGCCCACGATATCTCTTTCAAACAATCCCCAACCAATCTAAAATCGGCCAGCGCCCATGTTTTGTAGCTAAATTAAAAACAAACCACATTTTTTTTTAAAGCGCTAGGAAATTATACGGCTGGAAACTATATACCGACGGGCCTGTTGGTCTAGTGGTTAGTGGCCCTGACTGCTGAGCCGGAGGTCGTGGGTTCGATTCCCACCCAGGACAAACTTTGTGTGATGAGCATGATTGTTTGTTCTGTGTCTGGGTGTGATTTATCTATAATATGTATGTATTTATAAATTATATAAGTATGTATATCAGTTGTCTGGTTACCATAACACAAGCTCTGCTTAGCTTGGGATCAGATAGCCGTGTGTGAGTTGTCCCAAGATATTTATATTTATACCAAGCAAGCAAAGCCACGGCTCTTAAGCTAGTCCAGCTGCCCCTGCCAGCTCTTTATTAGAGAAGAATTTCATTCATCATTTACGACCGACTGGGCAAGGAAATGAAAAGTCCTTACATCGCCGCATGATGTCATACTTCAACAATTCAAAACTTAAGAGATAAAACGGTATACATTTTCTCGTATTTTTCTCAGCAAACCCTAAATGAAAATTGGATACCTGCGGTTGTTCGAAATAAATACCGCGGCCCCGGAACGTAAAGGGCAATAGAAGGAACATGGGAGGGTTTTAGTGAGTACAAGTCTGACACTCCCCCCCAGGGCGGGGGAAGTTATGTAATGATATCCCACCCGCAAAAAAAATTACCCTTTTGATGACTTCTTCCGCTTTGGGCGGAGCAGAAGTGAGTGTCATACTTGTACTGACTTTTTTTTTCCGGGCCCCGGTCTCTCAACTCGAACAACCCGCAATCCCGGTCATTTTTTTTTTTTTTTTGGTTGGCAACACTGCCTAAGTGACATGTAAAATTTTTGCTCCGTATTTTAAAATTAATTTTAATTAGTAATTAAGTTGTATTCAGGTGTAATTATATGTGAAATAGTATTTTAAATGCGTAAATGACCAGGAAAAGTTGTTTTCGTGCATACTAATGAAGTTTTTGGTTACACGACATTACCGGTAACCTATAATCAACAGCTGATGTTCTAAACTTGGATTCATACGGAGACTCACGGGGAGTATTTGTTAACTTTTATTTTCTATAATAGCACACAATCTTGATCGATCGTCCCATTAAACTTTTAACAAGTTATGCCAGTTTTAGTTTTGTTTTATTAAGTAATTTTAGTACCCTGTATAGGTTCTAAATCACTTTGTTGACATTGTGTGTTGTACATGTAAATCTTAAAACAATTTAAAACTTGGCTACTCGATTCTTTTATATTAATTTGATGTAACTATTGTGTTTATAAAATATGCATGGATGTCTAGTAATACTTATTTAAATAATTTGAGTTGAATTCTATATAGCCTACCCACTTTTTGAAAAGTGATTCCCTAACATAATTAAAGCATATGTATTAAAGCAATAAAATTGAATATTCAGCTAGAAAATCAACAATTATTATAAAAATATAGCATCCCACCTCATTTCATGATTGCAACATAAACATACTTACTTAATTTTTTCTATTTCCACTGTATTCTCCCTGTCATCTCTAAACTTTACTTTATTGTTTTTATACTAGTAGTTCTCACCGTTTCTTTATTTCTAAATTTCAGTAACTCATCCCGAAACCATGCCTGTTATGACCCGTAAAGCTACTGCTCAGGATTTGGAACTTAAATTGAGAACGGCCCTCCAAGAACTAAAGGACTCAAAACTACAATGTCAACAATTGTTAAAGGAGATAGAGGACAGTGAGGAGGAAGTCGTTAACATTAACACCAAAAACTCAAGTCTGAAACGGGAGCTTGTAGTATTACATCAGCAATATCTGGATGTTGTTGATGAACGGGATAAATTAAGGGTGGTCACGGATGGGTTTAACAACTGTAGCATCTTGTATGAGGAAGCGTTATGTAAAATTAGGGACTTAGAGGAGGAATTAATCCATGCTAATGTAAGAATTCATAAATTGCAAAAGGAAAACGAACATTCTCAGGTTAAAAAAACTGACCATTTATACAATGAATTATTTAAAACAAATTGTAACCCTCATTCCATTGTAACAATAGACCTTACAGAGGACTCATTATTGAAACAAAATCACAGCCATATTGTTAGTCAAAATAAAATAAAAAAGTATGCAAGATTGAATAAAATCATTAATAAATGTAATAAATACAAGAAGCAACAAAAACACTGTTCCAAAAATATTCAACTAAGGAAAGAACGTGTTTCTCTTATCAATAAATTAGATAACTATCAGATTAAACTAGAAGATAGTATAAATATTTATGAAATAGACACTCAACGCTTGCAATCTGAAATAGAGGGTCTGAATAATTCACTTACGTTTTTATATAATAAATATGAAAGCTCGAAAAACCAAATAAAAGAGCATATTCTTGCTACAAATGAGTTGGTGGATAAAGTTGACTTGCTGACTCTCAAAAACAATCAGTGTACTTGTCAGAGTAAACCCAGCCTTCTGACAGATGCTTTCCAGCCTGAGGTAACGGAGGACCCGTCCCAAGCTGCTAGTGCTCAGGACCGTATCATCCATCAAGATACAATACCTGACATTACACTTCATGATTCAGAAGTAGTACAGCCTGTGATTAGTAGTTTTGTAACATCCAATAGTAATGATTGCTATAATTCAGTTATGTTCTCTGATAGTTTAGGTAGAGGGTTTGGTAAATTAATCAGTAATAACCTGAGTTATTGTACCCAAAATTATTGTGTACCAGGGTCAACCTATAAACAGGTAATGGCATCGGTGACAAAGAATGTTTGTAATCCTAATACCACAATTACTATTTGTGTTGGCAATAGTTCAAAGATTAAAAAGGAAGAGATCACCGACTGTGTGTCAGAATTGTTAAAGTTAAACTGTAGTAAAATCATATTGTGTGCATTTCCATATTTTAAAAATGTAAGTCATAGAAAGAACAATTATATACACATGCTTAATAAACATGTGCACTTTTTAGTAGGTCATTATAGTGACAAACTTGTATATTTTGATATCAACAGTTTTGTTGATAAAGTTAAGTCGACTCGGGGTATGGTGTATCTACCTATTAGATGTAGACACAAAATAGCTAGGCTATTAGCTTTTAGTATTAACTCAGACATAGGTGGTATGTCTAAGTTTAGTTTTATTATTAACACTGCAACTATTAGTAATTCTACTAATATACCTTTTTACAAGGAAGGCGGGGAAGTCTTGGGGCTCACTCCGGCTCATTTAAACTAGTTAGTAAGACAACAGAAGATACAAATAACTTCAATGTTATACTAGACAACAACAAGGTACCTTCTTGCTCCCAAATATTTAATTGTGTAAAAGGGGCTAAGCAGAATTCCTTGAATATATTCCATCAAAACATTCAAGGTTTTTCTTCTAAGTTACTGGAAATTGAGTTGTTTTTAGAAAAAACGATGTTTGATATTGTTTGTTTCACCGAACATTGGCTAAAAGACTATGAAATGCTAATTAATTATGAAAATTATAGAGTGGGTAGTTGCTTTAACCGGAAATCTAAGTTGCGTGGGGGATCACTAATCTTAGTTAAAAATTGTATTAAATGTAAGACTCGTAATGATATAGTTGATCTTTCGGTTGAAAACAGCATTGAATTGTCTTGTGTTGAGCTAGATAAGCATGTAATAGTGTGCGTTTATAGACCCCCAAATTATCTAAATTACTCTATTTTTGAATCAGTAATGGAAGATGCTTTAGCAAAACTTGTAACTGGTAATAAACCAATAATTATCTGTGGTGACTTTAATGTCAATATCTTAGAGGAAAATGCAAATAGCAGTAGATTTTTAAGTCTCTTTAAATCGTTTAATTTGTCAAATGTGTTTTCAGAACCAACCCGAATTACCACAAACACCGCTACGTGTATTGATAATGTGTTTTGTTGCTGCGACTATTTAGATAAATTCATTGTTAATTACCTTCCTTCAGATCATAGCGGCCAGTACGTTACTTTCGCGTCCAACATAAAAATTCAAAAAATTCAAATACAGACTAGACAAATGGCAGCCAGCAACTTAGATAGATTTAATAATAATTTAATTAGCAAGTTAAGTTTTCCGGGCCATATAAACAATGTAAATAAATGGTATGATGAATTCTTTTCAGTAGTGCACACAGAGTTCAATAATACATTAAAAATAAAAACAAAAACTATTTGCCAAAAGTTTATTTTCAGTGATTGGGCTACACAAGGTATTAGGAAAAGTAGGGAACGATTGTTTGAGCTGTATGGCCTTAAGCCTTACATCAACACAAAAACTTTTAATGAATATGTTGCCACTTATTCGAAAATTTTTAAAAACTCTTGTAAAGTTGCCAAATCCTTATTCATTAGCAACAAAATTAAATCAGCCGATGATAAAATAAAAACGGTTTGGAAAATAATCAACAATGAAACAAATAGAAATAAAAAAACAAGAAATGATTTTACGTTAGAAACCTCACGTGGCCTCGTGAGCAATAATAATGACATTGCTCAGGAATTTGTAAATTTCTTTACCAATATCCCACATAAGACTACAGAGACCTTAAATTCCTCGCCCTTGCTATCTAAGGATTTATTAAAGGCGAACGTTCCAGCCTGCCCGATTCAATTTGAATTTAAGCATATAAACCCCTTATCAGTCATTAAAGCTTTTAAGCAAATCAAGGTCAAATTAACCGAAGATCTCTGGGGTATGTCCATCAAAGCTTGTACCGCCATTATTGAGACTATAGCACCGTATTTAGCCTTAATATTTAATTTGTGCGTGGATCAAGGGGTTTTCCCGGATCTAATGAAATACAGCAAGGTAATACCGCTTTTTAAATCCGGGGACAGTAAAGACACTAACAACTATAGGCCCGTATCCGTTTTGCCAGTTCTCAGCAAGGTGTTTGAAAAGATAATGCTAAATCAATTGGTCAACCATTTTAACACCAATAAAATCTTACATGAAAAGCAGTATGGTTTCACCAAAGGACGTTGTACGACTGACGCCGGTGTCACCTTAATGAAACACATATTTACTGCGTGGGAAGAGGCACAAGATGCAATAGGAATCTTCTGTGACCTTACGAAGGCATTTGATTGCGTTAATCATGAAACCCTGCTTTTAAAACTTGAGCATTACGGTTTAGATAAACTTGCGCTCAGTTTAGTAAAATCGTATTTAAATGATAGACAGCAACAAGTTCAAATTAATGGCGTTAATTCAATGGGTTTAAAAGTTAAAATGGGTGTACCACAAGGTTCTATATTGGGCCCTTTCCTCTTTTTAGTATATATTAATGATCTACCCCATTTATTTGAAAATCAACCCCAAATGGTGTTGTTCGCTGATGACACTTCTTTAATATTTAAGGTAAATAGACGTACCACGAATCTTGACGACCTAAATAACGCCCTATTGCAGGTCCATAATTGGTTTACTGTTAATAACTTAGTATTGAATGGAAAAAAAACGAAATGCATAAGATTCGCTCTACCAAACGTCAAAAGTAGTGATTGTGACATAGTATTAAATCAAGAGAAACTAGAATTTGTCAATAAAACTGTTTTCTTAGGTATCACACTCGACTCGAGGCTACAATGGGGTCCTCATTTAACATCTCTTGCAGGACGGTTGAGTTCAGCAGCATATGCTGTAAGAAAAATCCGTCAATTTACTGATGTAGATACCGCGCGACTAGTCTATTTTAGTTATTTTCATAGTATAATGTCATACGGTATTTTACTTTGGGGACGGGCTGCAGACATTGAGTCTATATTTATTCTGCAGAAAAGAGCCATCAGAGCCATGTATAATCTACGTAGGCGCGATTCTCTAAGAGAACTGTTTAAAAAAATTAACATCATGACAGTACCTTGTCAATACATCTATGAAAACATCATGTACGTTAGGAAAAATCTGCATCTATTTAGTAAGAGAAGTGACAGACATCACTATAATACTAGAAATAGGGACCAACTGGTTCAGCCAGGTTTCAGGCTAGCTAAGGTAGACTCCTCTTTTATGGGGTACTGTTTAAAATGTTACAATAAAATACCTCCACACATCCTACAACTGAATGAATCGAAGTTTAAATCTTGTATTAAACGCACACTATGTAGGCAAGCATACTATAAGTTGGGGGATTACATTAATGATATAAATGCTTGGCTCAATGCCGGTCCTGCTCCACAACCATAGGGGCAAATTAATTAATCAGCGTCTGAAGTTATTGTGGCAGCTGAAGAAGATTGTAAGACTTCTTTGCATTGTATAGACTCAATTTCCTAATATTGTATAATTGTAATGCCCATGTGTGAGTACTATGTAATTTTATTGACTCGACGGTTGCCCTGGTGGTTGAGAGATTGTCATGCTCACTTAAATGTCTCGCTGATGGTGGCGGGTGTGTCGGGTCATTTAGCTCCCTTCAAAATGGTCGAGCTGAATGGGGCTGATCCATACGTCATGTTCGTGAACGGGCGCTGTCAGTTGGGACTGGTCATCTCTTAGCTACCACGGTTTGTTTTAATTCATCTATTAAACTCTTGCTAATTATTGCTTTTACTCTGGACGCTCTAAATGTGCTCGTTTTTCTACATCGTTCTCACATTATGTATAATCTCAACATGAATGATGTATCCATGATTTTATAAAATATTATGATTTAAAAGAGTGTCCATGGAGTTTCTTGCCCATTCTTCTCCATAGAGATCTACGCTTTGGAATGGGCAACTACAGTACTTTCATAAGTTATTATGTCTTGTGACTGGGACTGTAGCAGCATCATTTTTTTGTTCTTGTTTTTATGACATTCAAAAGTGCCTGTAATGGTCTAATTGAAATAAATACTTTGAGTTTTATACCCTTATCTTAGGTATGCATAAAAAATATCTCGTCCGCCAATTTGGATTTCGAATTAAATCACTTACCCAACCATGCAGTGTCGTCCACACTAAACAAGTATGCAAAATTTCAGCTCAATCAGACACCGGTGGGTGTGTAAAATTTAACTTATAAGATTTTGCTACATAGTTAGTTACTAGTACTAATAACAGCATATTATTTATTTATTTGGATCTCTGACAAAGGATACACAGATTATACACAATACAATAGGTTGTTTTAACTGTGTTCCTTCAATTATAGGACACCACAGCATGCACATATGTATAACGAGCTGTTAACACAGAAATAGTAAAAAAGTCAAAATCATAAACTACTAGCTTTTGCCCGCGGCTTCGCTCGCGTTTAATTCGGGGTAACACAGTTCCCTTTCCTGATTTGCAGGTACCTGCTACTTGTAGTTTTTGCCCTAGCGCCTTATTCATTGTAATAGCAATGCTAAGTTTTCCCTTTTCTTCCCTCTTTCTCCCTCATAACTCAATCTTTTTAAAACAAAAATAGCCTATGTCCGTCTCCAGAATCCCAACTATCTCTGTACCAAAATTCATCAGAATCGGTTTAGCCATGTAGGCGTGAAGACGTAACAAACAAACAAACTCACCTTCGCTTTTATAATATTAGTAAGGATTTTAAAACATGTGTGGGTTTCAATCTGTAAAAGTCTGACACTCCTTTGTAGATATCCCATCCGCAAAAAAAAATGCTGAAAATAAAAAGATTTGGGTCTGGTCTAACTGATTGGTGATTTTACTTAATTAATCCACCACGTTGTAAAGTACTTGTGCCAACTCCAGTTTCCCAGGTGTTAAAGACAAATTCCTAACGGAGACCAAATTACACTTTTGTCCGACCTAAACATGAAACCCCGGACCACACAGTCACCAATCCCAAAGAATGATGAGCATTCCAAAATGATTTAACTTTATTAATCTGAAAATTTACTTAAATAACCCGCCACGCTGTAAAGATGTCGCGCGATGTCGCGCGTGTACGTGTGACTAAGTCTCATCTCCCAGCTGCTAGAGACAAAATCTTAGCGGAGACCAAATTACATTTTTGTCCGCCTTAAACATGGTACCCGGGACCACACAGTCAGAAATCCAGTCAGTCAGCAATGACTATAACCCTCGCCAGATACACAAAAGATATGGTTGTCGCAAGTTTGTACAAAGGTCTCGGTGCGAGAGTCTGACTCGCTCTTGACCGGATTTTAATTAGGATCGTCAGTTTTCTCCATGAAAAGACCATTCACAGATATAAAAACCAAACATGGGCATTTTCTATATCCTGTGCAAGCTACTGTTATTAACTTAACAGATATAAAAAGTTCTTAATGATTTAATTACTGTTTGTATAATTATTACCTTGGCAATAGTCATTACTGTGATATTAGTTATGGCAAAGGAAATGGCTTAATAGACTATGTCTTCGAGGGAAGAATGTTCTGAAGGAGCTTCTATTAATATTGTAAACAGTGCTTCTTTTACAAGTTTTACTGATTAGTAAAAAAACCGTGATTAATCACGGTTTTCTTGACCAGAGTTTGGTCTTATTTAAATAGGTGTTTTTTACGGCTATATACTCATCAAATACCTTCTGATAGTAGCGAGAGTCAGACTTTTACTTATTGAAACTCAACCATGTTCGAACAACCCAATTTTTCATGATATAAATTTTATTTTTAATTTTTTTTTCATATTAATTTTAGGGTTAATTGTATGTTATTTTAATTTTATATTGAAATTATAATTTACTTAATGGTGGTTTTTAATATAACATTATTTTAAAAAAATAAGATTTAGTAAAAGATTAATAAAAATATTCAAAATGCTAATGTCTGAATCCTAGCAGAAAAGTTGAGACATTTTACCGTTTTTTGGTCAATTATTGCTCTCTACCTGCCTTTTTCTTGGCAGACTTAACTTACCAAGACACCAATTCGTAATGCTATAACAGGACATCAAATCAAGACACCGGTAGTACTGGGTAATAACGACACGGCTGGCGCAGTGGCTGAGCGATGGACTGCTGCGCTGCGTGTAGCGGGTTCGATCTTCGCATGGAACAATTATTTGTATAGCCTACAGGTAGTTGTTTTGGGTCTGGCTGTTTGTGAGTTTAAATGTTTGTAAACGCATCCACGATACAGGAGAAATTCTTAGTGTGGGGCAACCTTTAAAAAAAAACCCCTTGGCTTACCAACTTTAATCCCGCTGACTACCTGTGCTGTCAAAGCTATTTAAATGACAGCCGGGACTAACGGCTTAACGTAATTTTCGAGGGACGGAGGAAACTCGGTATGTAATAAACGGTCATCTATCTGTAGACCGACCTTGACAAGTGCCATAACCTCGAAGATATTAGCGGCTATTGTTACTTAGCCACGAGCTCTTCTTTGAAACACAAGGATACAAAAGAAACTGGCTCAGCGTAAACCCATTGACCAAACAAGGTCATTTAAGAATAAAAAAAAAAGGAATGTAGATGACCGATGCTTTACAATTAAGCCTACTCAAAGAGCCGGCCGTGATCAAAGAATAACGGTAAACCCAAGTAATTGTTCCATTACTTCGCTATTAATTACTTTTAACTCCACTTAAGCCACCTCCCCAAACCACCAGCTGGTAATATCATCTCCAGTCATATCCCGATAAAGAATATAATATAATTAAAAAACTACACTCTTTATAAGCGCACGTGATCTCTGCTGCAATGAATCAAGCGCAGGTGTTGTGTCACTCGATTCCCGAGCGATTCGAGAATGTATCGAGTCAGCATCTCGGTATTGAGAATCGAGTTGTAGGTACTTGTGTCGTATGTGAACTGGCCGCACATTGCGAATGAGTCATGTTCGTGTGAACGTGGAATTAAGTTACAATAAAAGTAATTTAAGGCTTGTAAGTGTCCAGTAAACGGAAGTTAGTACTATGAATGAATGGTAGGTGATTTCAGTGATAACTTATTCCTTTATATGCTTGATGCGAAAGGCGTTTTATAAATTGGTAGCGTGATGAGTTAGTAGACTTGTATCAAATCAACTCACAAATATTTTTACTTCACATAGGCCTACATGGGCACATATAATACGAGAAAAGGTGCACGGTTCGGGTTGGCCGTTTCCTATGGAAAAGAACCGGCAAGAAACTCCATGGTTACTCTTAAAGAAATGGTTTCGCAATGTTGTTGGTACAGCGTTAGTACTTAAGTATGAGAGGATAGCGTTGGCCCGACAATAAGTAATTAATGGATAGACCACCCAAAAAGACGAGAGTTATTATCGTTCTTGATATTACTGGCTCATTGGTCTAGCGGTTACAAGCGTGACTGCTGAGCATGGGGTCTTGAGATCGACTTCAGGAAGTGCTATTGGGCCATCAGGAATTTCTCAGTAGCATCGTCGGAGTTTAGATTGAGTCCGGTTATTACGTGGGGCTTAAACATATCTGAGGAATTCTGGATGTAGTATATGGTACACTTCTCCCAATCCGTCGAGGATTACAGACGTGATGTGAAGGTATTAATGATATGTGATCTTGGAGAAGGGATGAACATTTTATTAAGGTACCTGCTAGTACACTATGTAGCAGGAGTCTGCATGTCAAAACATTCTTGCAAAAACATTCAGAATTGACCTCTTTTGCCTAAATTAAAATACCAGGATATATAGGAGCTCATGGCTAAGTCACTCGGATCTTTGTTTAGGTTAAGCCGTGCTTGCTCAAGCTGCGGATGGGTGACTACCCGTTACGTACCGAGTTTCTTCCGTGCCTCGGAAAGCACGTTAATTACTGTTTGTATAATTATTACCTTGGCAATAGTCATTACTGTGATATTCGTTATGGCAAAGGAAATGGCTTAATAGACTATGTCTTCGAGGAAAGAATGTTCTGAAGGAGCTTCTATTAATATTGTAAACAGTGCTTCTTTTACGAGTTTTACTGATTATGATACGTAGTTAAGAAACCGTGATTAATCGTTTACCTGACCGAAGTTTGGACCTATTTAAATAAGTGTTTTTACGAATATGAAATCATCAAATACCTTCTGATAGTAGGGAGAGTCAGACTTTTACTTATTGAAACTCAACCATGTTCGAACAACCCAATTTTTCATGATTTATAAATTTTATTTATTTTTTTCATATTAATTTTAGGGTTAACTGTTTGTTATTTAAATTATATTGAAATAATAATGGTGGTTTTTAATATAACATTATTTAAAAAAAATAAGATTTAGTAAAAGATTAATAAAAATATTCAAAATGAAGTGTCTTAATCCTAGCAGAAAAGTTGAGACATTTTACCGTTTGTGGTCAATTATTGCTCTCTACCTGCCTTTTTCTTGGCAGACTTAACTTACCAAGACACCAATTCGTAATGCTATAACAGGACATCAAATCAAGACACCGTAGTATAGATGCCCCCAGGTCAAACGTTAGGCCTGTTACGCCAAGGCTTAATAGCATTATAGCAGCTATCCGGGCCCCAGGACTACAATTTGAAGCGATTCAATCATGGATATCCCTACCTTGTTTATACGCTGGGTCTATAAAGTGAAATATAATTATTTGTAAATGATTCCGATATGCCTTTAGTATGCCTATGCCTTTATAGTTAGATAAATTAAAAAGATTTGTTTAGTAAGTAATAAGAGATGTGGTTGATGGAATTAAAATACGTAAATTATTAAAAAATATACCCGGCCAAGTGCGAGTCGAACTCGCTCTCCGAGGGTTCCGTATAAACGGCCATAACTGTTGATTGTGTAGACTTAGAGGGTTCTTTTTTTACAGCTCTTAGGGACTACAAACCCTGCCGGGGTTGCGGGTTGTTTGAAAGAGATACCGAGGCCTCGGAACATAAAGGGACAATATAATCAAAGAAGGAACATGGGTGGGTTTTAGTCAGTTTTACAAGTCTGACACTCCCCCGCCAGAACTGAGAAAATTATCCTCAAAAATAAAATAAAAAAGGGACTACAGACTTGAATTGATACTTCCACGCGTTCCCGAGATAAAGTGTCTTGACAGACGGAAAACAAAGTGATCCTATAACGGTTCCGTTAATTCCTTTTGTCGTACCCTAAAACACCATTCTCTTTTAAGCCATGGTGGAAAGTTTGGTTATTTCGGGGTCAGGAAAGCTGCCTTACCATGCAACGGAAGACTGGTCTCGGTGATAAGCGAAAGTCCATCGATGATTAGCTGTCTGTGGGTTAAATAGATGATCGGACACTACAGAAAACTCGTAGCTTAGTATAGGGTCATCATAATAAAGATTGCTGTTGGTTAAAAGATCATTATCTAAAGTAATAAGAATGAGAATGACTTAATAGTGGTATTCTTCTGCTTTTGGTTAGGACAGAAAACCGACCACAAAACAGTGAGATAAAGGCTAAGTAAGTAAATTAATGAGCTTAGTCCATTCTGTCGTGCTATTCTATAAGAAAGCAGCATCAAGCTTAGCGCTGCCGCAGCGTCAAGATTCATACTAAGTCGTCTGGGCTCAGTGCTGCGCTCAAGGCTGTATTCTTAGAGAACTACAGGTCATTAGTCCACAGTTCCAAGGGCAAGAGATAAAAGTGCGTTCCAATAAAAATGTAATATTCTCTAGTCTGATGAGAGATTTTTTACAAGTCTACGAAACGGACACTTTTTCGCCTTAAGTCCAAATATTAACCGTCTGGTCGATCTAGAAGTCACAAACTCTACTGTTGAGCATAAAGTCCTAGGTTCGATTTCCAAGGCAGGTAAACTGTAATTGGTTTTCAAGATTACTCAGTAGCCTGTATTTTTCCGGATGATAGCCATTATCATCATTCAGGTTTCTCTCTACCATCTTGAGGTCATTTTCCAGTTCATATAGTTAAATAAAGGCTACCTATCTGAGGATTTAAAATGGTTCCTTTAGCAGAAGCATAATAGGATTATAATATGTATACGTTACCTAACATGGTTATTCGTTATTCGTAACATGGTTACAAAATTGACAGTTTATAATATTAACAGCATCTATGACCATTTTAAGAATTTTAACTTAATTAAAAGATACAATAGATAAGATAGCCACTTTAGGCCCCCAGATCTCTGATCCTCACTGTAAAAATTGGTAATTTAGGCCCCCAGATCTCTGATCCTCACTGTAAAAATTGGTAATTTAGGCCCCCAGATCTCTGATCCTCACTGTAAAAATTGGTAAGATTATAAAAAGACTTTCAGGGATTTCATCAAACTTAAAACATACAACTAGAAAAATATAGGTGTGTCTGGCTACCAAAACTTAACGTAAATAAGTCGATTTTAAAATTAATAAACTGGTTTCACATATTATATTGATGTATGAGGGTGGATGAGGCAAAAGAAGTATGCAAAGATCTTAGCAGGTGGAGTTCTGCGGTTTTGCCTACCCTCACTGGAAATAACAATGGCTAATGTATGACTGATTGTGCTTGTTGCAAATAATTTATTTATGTACACACAAAACACATAAATTATGGGATAAAAATACTTACAGACAAAAGGTACTGCTTATTTCATTTAGAAATTTCTTCCAGCAGACCTGCGAGAAGACAGATATATAGTATACCTAAGACACGTTGACACAGTGTGTAAAATATCAAATTAAGTACTAACTGAAATAAACATAACTAAGTATATTAATATAGAAAAACATACTTACTAATAGAATAAAAATACACATTCACATACGTTCTAAAATAATACATATCTATAATAAATACAAAATATTAAAGTATAGAGTTTTAACTAAAATGCTAAAGAATAATACGTCGAGTATTAACGTTATGTTTCACCGGGCGGTCATACTAGGACATAGAAATATCTAGACATGACGTTAAGTTACTAAAAAATATACACCCATTCAGTCTGAAGAGTCAATAAAGAACATTTTCCCTAAATATTTGATATCAAAACAGCCTTCTCCGATAACCCACCCCCTTTGGTATCGATTAGTTTACGAGTCTCCGATCCTTAAAGGTTAATATCCTTAAAAGTGGTGGGCATGTAACCGATAACTTACGTTTATATGTTCTTTTGAATTAAGTCTACTATTTTATATATCCATACTAACATTTTAAATAAGAAGTTTTGTTGTTTGTTTGTACCGAATAGGCGCCGAACTGGTCCGATTTGAATACACACACATTTCACCAATAGAACCAGTGCACAGGGGAGCGAAGTATGAAGATTCTGATGCGACCCGTAAGTTTAAGTAACATTTTGAAGTAAAACTTTTATTACATCATCTCAAACTTTTTCGTCTGTGTGTTGCATGTCGCGTGACGGTCGGCCGCGGAGTAGGGACGTCTAAATGTATATAATGTGAAAAAAAGGTTTCACTTTTACCGTGGTTTCATAAAATCACATAATCCTTTTTTTATTTTACTAAAAGGTAGGTTTTCCTCTGACCATGGCACACCTTTGATGCAGGATCAATAAATAGGTGCCAAAAAAACCTGCTCTTTTTCTTTTGCTTTTATTCCGACCCCCACCACCCGCACCCATGAAAACCCCGAAAAAGACTCGTGGCTCAATTTTTGAGAATTTTTTCATTCGCCATCTTGGATTGTTTTTTAGACATTAACTAATTAGCTAGAAACAAAATAGAACAACGAAATGCAAGCCCACAAACTGAAAACATCAAACCAACAATTTAATTTTTTTTCTTACATCTAGCCCTCTAACACAAAGATTGTCACATTATATAAGGCATAGTTCAGAATATAGATGTCAGTTTGCCTAAACTGAGCGTCTAGGTCCGTTCACCTTGCACGCAACTCTATCGGGTGGTACTGCCCCCTATGCAGGAATTTTGGAGCCCCCCCCCCTTGTGTCAATGCCTTTATGATTCGAGAACGTCGTTCCAATTGCAGCCTGGGCAACGAACTTATCTATATGAGTTATCTGTGTATTTGTATAGTGCCCTTTATTTTAAGGAGATTTTCCTTAAGGAATTTGTTACCTAATTTTTTGAAAAGTCATATTTAAATAATATAATAACCTATTTTCATTACACTGTGAACTATATTGCAATGTGCCCTTATATACTTTTGCATAATGCTCCTAGGAAGAATTCAAGGTGCAAATCCTCTTAACTCTTAACTTAAGGCTGCATTTCCTTCACAAAAAAAGCTTGTGTTTGTAGGTCAGTATAGTATTTTGTACAATATTAAATCATACTTGAACGAACAATGAGTACTTATAGTCAGGTGACTTTTTATCTAACGTGAATCTTATTTTTATAATTTTCATTTTTGTAGTATATAAAGATTTATATAATTATGCAACACAAACGACAATCATGATACACAGGGGAAATACTCTTATCCGCCATGTTCAGAACATTTTTCAGTTTTCCAACTAAACACTTTCGAAAATGACTGCAAGTTTTCTCCAACATTATCAAGGAGACCTCATTTCTATTTCGTGTGGCGAACAATATCTTGACAGAACACGTCATGAGCTATTTGATGGCGTGCACCGCATCGTGTCGAATCTTATCTCAACTTTTAATAACACCCCTCACCTAACCGTATAAAAATTCATGTAAAACTTAACTAACATGGAAATGTGGATGGCGCAGAAGTTACACTGCTTTGATGTGAGAAAAGTGTTTAATTAGTACCTACGTGGTTTTGGCTGGATTCTGATTAAAAGTTGTTTTGTAATGTTTTTGGAAAGAAGACACCTTACTACAATTCGAGATCCTATTCGAACTGACATATGAACTAATCTTCTAATACTCGAAGAGGAAGCGTAAAAAAGTACCGACGAAATGAACCCCTCGCATATGACATGGGTGGCGTCTTAACTAGACAACCTAAAGCGATTACTAAATCGAAATATGTATTGACATTCACAAGACCATAAATCTGGTGGATTCCGTTTCGCTATCCAAAGAAATAGGTACAATAGTATTGTATCTGAGCTGGTCGGATCTGTGTCCTCGGAGTAGTTAGAGCTGAGGGTAGTAAGGTTTAGATTGGGTGCGGTCGTGCGGCAGGGTCCGCGACCCTGCGCCCTCGCTCCCGATCCAGGTTATCAACTTCAAACCTCCCACTACTTCCACCCCCGTAGCGCACAAATGCTGCAGGGATTTTCTAAAACATTATGTGGAAGACGCTCCTAACATAAGAGTGCGTTGACTCCTACCTACGCTTGGAATGTTCCACGATAACTTATTATTTTCTTGCTCTATTTTACATTTTCTGCACTCAAGTTGAAGCTTTGAGCGAGGTGAATTATTTTCATGAAAATATTTACGCTATGTGTATTAATTTATTTTAAATTGAACTCAGATGTTGTGAACTAAGTAATTTCTACATCGTACATCGTTCTCGTTATGAGAAGTTCATTATCCTGAAGTAAGTTGTGAAACCATTTGGATAATGAAAACAGTTCAGTTAAATTCGACAAACGTATTTCGACGTCGGAGAAAATCACCTATTAGTATATGTAAGAATAACGAATGTCTACAAAAATTGTTCACAATAGGGACATTCCTGCTACAGAACAGCTTTCTTGTCTCTACAACTTTAAAAAGAAACGTAAAAATGGGACTCGGTTTAAGATAAGCCGACGTTTAACCAAATGCGATTTCCCGTGAGGCTTACTAAAGTTTCGTGATAGATCTATTCCTAATCTTCTACCGTACGAAGTTTCTATTACAACCATGTAACTGCCGAGTTTTCATCGTTGTAAAGTAGTTTAATCGCTCAATTTATATTGTAAAAGGGCCATGTTTATCTGTTTAAAATGCAACGTGGAGACTAAGTGCTTACCGTATATAGAACAGCACAATTCAATAATTATAATTTATACGGTATTAATTACTATGATCAATCTTGAATGTGTTTTTAACCCCTATGCAGGCATGTACATTAAAATGGCGTTATTGCATGACACTAGTTGTGAGCCGCGTGACACTTCGTCGTCCATAACGCGTTAACGACATACCAGTTAAATAAAGTAAAAGAATCTCATATATATTACATGTGGCTCTATACAAAAACTTATGTGCTCGTATTAAATATGATATATAAGTGCACGCACTAACGATACGCATTATAAAGGTCAGTGAAGCTTACAAGTGCCATGTGCCATGCGCAAGCGCACCCTCGGATTCCCTAGTTTAACGGTGGAACACGCACACACCATTAAATTGAAAATAGAATAACATCACAAACCAATATAACGAATATTCACTTATGTATGAAAGTTTAAATTATAATTTTACTTATTCACGGAGAATTGTTTATTTTTTACAATATTCGTCATATATTAGGTAGGTGAGTGTGCGAAATAAATTTTCTTATCTAGTTACCTAGTCCTAATCACCCTTGTTAAAGAGCTGAGTCATTTTGAAATATGAAATCCTTACTATCCTTACTAATATTATAAAAGCGAAAGTGAGTTTGTTTGTTACGTCTTCACGCCTAAATGGCTTAACCGATTTGTACCAAAATGTATCAAAATCGGCGATTTTGATACATTTTGGTACAGAGATAGTTGGGACCCTGGAGACGAACATAGGCTAATTTATTTTTAAAGTGAGGCATGAGGGAGAAAGAGGGAAGTAAAGAAAAAACTTAGCTTTGCTATTACAATAAATAAGGCGCACGGGCAAAAACTACAGGTAGCAGGTATATGCAAATCAGGAAAGGGGAACTGTGTTACCCCGAATTTAACGCAAGCGAAGCCGCGGGCAAAAGCTAGTAATGAATTATTAGTAATAGGTCCTGAAATATAATACCTGTAGCATCAAAATCACGTGACAACAGCCATATTGCGTGACGCGGTATCCGTGCGTGACTCCGAATGCACCTAATGCACACAGAACTTCGGGCTTTTCAGTTGTTTTTTTTTATTTTAATGGCCTCGCTATTGTGAAAATTGCTGCACTAACCTATCAGGATAAGCTTGTTCTATAAGCCAGAATGTATGTTATAAAAAAGGCTTGTTATTGTTGATGTTAAATAAAAACTTGAGAGGTGTCAAGGGACACCCGGATGGAACGAAGTTATTATTTATTATGTACAAAAAACCTGTATACACTCGACAAAAATAATCGTCGCGACACCACACTGTTCAAAGCGAAGTAGAAAGAGGAAACAAAAATAACTGGCTTGCTTTCTATGAGTGAGAACACGCCGCACGGCTTACAACTACAGCAAAAAGTGTAGTTACAACTTTTGGTCTTAATTTTTTCCGTCTAGCCCCCTTTCGTAACGCGCGATAAGGAACTTTATTCCAATAATATTATGTCTGTACAGTCTTAGGTCTTATGAATTTTGTTATTTGTAATTATAACTATGGGTGTATTACTTTTTCTTTCTAATTATATGCCCGTGTTGTTGATGGAACTAGTCAATGTTCTTCAATTATACATATGTCCAACTATTGGATATAAGTCTTCTTAATAAAAAATAATTAAATCGGCTAAGTTTTTGAGGAGAATACGAAGACGTCAATATCGTAAAAAAAAGTTTGCAGAAGCTACTAACTAACGACGCCTAGAACAGATATTTCAATAAAACCCACCAAGTTTCTTGACAACCTACTGAAGAAAAAAAAACCTCTACCACCCCAAAAGTTTCCGAAAAGTATACATACATTTATGGTTGTAAATATATAGGTTTATAGCTGGTTATTTTTCGAGTGGAGATAGACCGTCGCTCGCAATGCACGCCATGATTGCAGTATCGCATGACAGCACTGTGACACCCCCAGCGCCCGCTTAATGTGACGACAAAAAGACACGTACTTTGCTATATTTTTTATTAACACTTTTAAACTGGCAAAGCCGTTTTACTTAGCTTGACGAAGAAATGCCTTGGCTGTGTGTTTGTAAGTATGGAAGACGAAAACATTCTCCTACGACTACAAACAAATGAGGATAAGGGAAGGGGATTTTTGATGGTGAATTTTAAACTCATTCACAATGTAACTCCTGAAAGAAATTAGATGATATTTGGCATACAAGTAACATAACATAACATCACGTCTGTAATCTTCAAGGGTTTGGGCAGACGTGTGACTTATTAGTCACTAGCACCAGCTAGTGACTAATAAG
Source organism: Ochropleura plecta (assembly GCA_905475445.1). Taxonomy (NCBI): domain Eukaryota; kingdom Metazoa; phylum Arthropoda; class Insecta; order Lepidoptera; family Noctuidae; genus Ochropleura; species Ochropleura plecta. The sequence continues at coordinate 7,697,584 of FR997731.1, read as the reverse complement.
TCACACGTAACACGCGGGCGAAGCCGCATACACCAGTACGCGGCTTCGCCCGCGTGTTATTGAAAAAAAAGTATCCTATGTGTTATTCCAGACTACATGTAAAATCTCGGTGCCAAATTTCATCAAGATCCGTTCAGCCGTTTTGACGTGAAAGAGTAACAAACATCAATCCATCATCACAAACATTCGCATTTATAATGTTAGTAGGAAGGATACCAAATTTCGCCCGTTATGCTTAAGTCTAGCCTATTGCCATCAACCGTGCACGAATCCAGACTTTATGGCACTTCACACACACATCAAAAATAATTTACCCTACCTGAAAATCGAACCTAGGACTTTAAACTCAAAACCAAAGCATTTATTTCAATTAGACCATAACAGGCACTTTTGAATCTCAAGAAACAAAATGATGAAGCTACAGTCCCGGTCATAAGGCATAATAACTTGTACCGTAGTTGCCCATTCCAAAGCGTTGATCTCTAAGAAGAAAAATGGGTAAGAAGCTCTATGGACACTCTTCATGATCAGCAGTCGCGATAGCGATCTACCAACGAGGAATCCGAGTCCAAGTGTATATAAATTATAAAAACATGGAGTGACGCATATGGTATATTCTAATATAAAGGCCCCTGGGTCTAATAATAAATAATTGAATTCATAAAATATAATGTTGTTGTTGTTTATTCAACAACTCGTCAGACAAACAATTGCAAGCCAGTTTTAAATTACCTGCCCACTGAATGCTATTATTACGTATTTTCATAAGCTTCTGTAAATAGAAGGAAAAACAGGACACACGAGAACCATTCTTACGATATTAAAATTCAATGAAATTGGACGTAATATTATTTCAAAGCTAGCAAAATGAAGCTTTTTGTATTTGCCTGTAAATATTTATAACAACACCATGAATGGTTTTTCATTTTTATTTTAAAACTCTCATATTCAGTTACCAATAAAAAGTTATTAACATTACCTTGCTGTATTCCATATTCTTGTCGGGAAACACATGTTTAGAATTGTATCAGCAAATTAAATTATGTCCACCTGTTTGTCATTTCGTTTATGCTTTGCTTACTTTTCGTCACATTTACGTAATTACACTTCACACTGGCGAAAGTTTCTATGTGTGCATTTGCTTGTTACTTTTATGCTCAAACAGCTTAACCGAAATTACGTGGTGTGACGGTCAGATCTTGTTTGCGGGATGAACATGACTAGAGATCGCACAAGATAAAGAGGCTTAGAAAAAGAAATAGCACGCCTTTGCCTGTGCAGGCGTCCTATTTCTTCTTCTACTACAATAAAGAAAAATAAATAAATAAAGGTATTTATTTATTTTTCTTTTATTTTTATTGCCAGGACACTTGAGCTGTATAGGATTTTGGAAGGCTAAAAAAAACAACATTGAGACCGACTTCCAGTCTAACCGGCTGCAGCAAGATACCAGTATTTTACATGGAACGACTGCCTAAACAATCTCCTCAACTCAGTTAAAACTGGGTACTACGGTACCTGATTGATTGTTAGACTTTCAAGCCTGTAACGACTGTCAAAGATCTACAAATGACAGCCAGGACCAGCAGCTGAACGTGCTTACCAACACACGAAGGAAACGCCATATGTATTGTGCGGTCACGCATCCACGGTCCAACCCAGGCAAGCGCGGCTTAACGTGATGATTGACTCAAGCAGCTGCTTTTATTTAGCCACAAGCTCCTCAATGCAGTTAACTAGATGTGGATGGTATAGAATTAGGTATTCTGGCGCAGCTACAGGCCAATAGTCCAAGTGGAATCTATTTTAAAAAAATAAGTAGGTCATTACTTAGCTAATTTACGTACTACTTTTTCAGGAATATGTTGCCATAATATGATTTATTTTGACAAATGAGAAAATAACTCTTAAATATAACTAGCTTTTCAGACGAGTAGAAACACAGTTTCTATATCAGTACATAATTATTTTTGGTTTCCATTTTAAACATAGTGGATGATCATGATTCTGTTTTATCTTACTTTCCTTCTCATTCCTTCACTTTACCACGATGTCTGTTTATATAATAGTACCTTTAAATAAATAATATACTTATGTTCACAATCTCTTCGTTACATACTGCGATGCATTTTGTTCGGGTACAAATTAATTTTGTTAAGCATCCATGTAGACGTCTAGATGGCGCCACTGTGCACAACTTATCCTCCCTGACTGAGCTTCTTTACTTACACTATATAAACTGCATATTTCAACATTGTGTTGTGTACTTTTAATATGAAAGTGTGTTGTTCAACAGGATTTTATAATAGAGAAAATCTTTTACTAGACAAAAGAATGTAATATACTTAATTGCACACCAAAAGTGAAACATGAAAGTTGTACAAAACAAAAAATTCAATGCTTACCCATAGATTTTTTTCTCAATGAAAGCAGTATCTTCCAGAAAACCTTTGGATGGACTTTACGAACATAAAAGATACCTAACGGGGTTAGTCAATGGTGTACTGCTACACAAAAAATTAAAATAATTTTATTAAAGTTTTTTAGTCAGAGATTTAATAAAAAAAAACAATAACCTAATAAATAATTTGCTGACATTATTATTTTAACTTAATAATTGGCTAAACGAATTGGAAAACTACTAATACGAGTAGATAATATTGTATTTACAAACCTCGGTAGGTTACAATACATTTTATGAACCTTTTTGTAACATCTCTTCAATATGTTATAAACGAATTTGAGTACGTGCTGGGTCTGGAGGAGTTCGTAATAGTGCATTTTGATTCAAGTGAGATCCCTTTGTCATTGCGACTGAGGCGGAATTCACGAACGAGCCTTGAGGCGAGGGTATTATGGAGCCGAGTACAGCAGTGACAAATACTCACGTGAATCAAACGACGTTCTTAAATACTCTTACGGCGAAATTAAATAACAAAACGAAAAATATTTTAAATTCCAATATATTAAATTCGCTTCCCCTTTTCAGGCTGAAGGAGAAACAAAGGTGGAAAACCGCTAGACAGCTATTATTAAACGTAAAAAATGCATTTTTTTTTTATTTAGAACCTTTATAAGTGTAATTTTGTGGTTAAAAATAAATTATATTTCAATTAGTTATGTGGTTTTATGATATTCAGTTTATAGACACAATTTAAACTTTCAATAAATATGAAGGCTTTAAAAACATGCGCCAACTTAATATAAAAACACGGCTAAAGGGATTTCAAGAGTTGTTTATTGTTATCTGTGCGGAAATTAGAAAAAATTAAAGCTCGTTGCGGGAGCAGGGTCCAAGCTACCAGCTTCTTAAGTTATTCTATACTAGCTGGCGAAATCGAAAAAAAAGAATATCCTATGTGTTATTCCATACTATAATCTACCTCTGTGCCAAATTTGATAAATATCCGTTCAGCCGTTTTGACGTGAAACAGTAACAAACATCCATACATCCATCCATCCTCACATACATTCGCATTTTTAAAATTAGTAGGAAGTAGGATATTGCAAACAGAATCACGTGGCATTAAAATTTTGTAGATACGACACGAGTTCGCGGCGTTGACATAACGAATCACGTCAATTTTAAAATCAAAAATACCCGCTTCACATGTAATATTTTCAGAATTTATTTATATCTTTGGATGATACCGAGTATGCGTGCTGCATACCTTTGAACTAAAATGCTAAAGGTTAATTGTATTTTTAATTCAAAAATCGACGTATTTCGTTATGTTAACGCTGGGAACTCGTGCTTAGTTCAATTTAGAGGTGAACGTGAGGTACGACTGTAATTATTAGAATTCATCATGCACAGATGGCCAAACACTAGGTGAATAGTTAGCTACATAAACCGTTTCCATTTTTTGCTGATGAGTAATGATCAAAACTTCCCCCGCTCTGGGGGAGTGTCAGACTTTTACTGACTAAAACCCATCCATGTTCCTTTTTTTCCGAGGCTTCGGTATCTCTTTCGAACAACCCGCAACCCAGGTGGGCCCTAGCAGACCCCGCTGGGACCATTAGCATAACAACATTTTTTCACATACACTATAATGTCTGATTTATATGTGGCATTGTTCGTCTAGAAAAGTCAAAAGCTTCAGAGCGACGCTTTACGTATTATAGAAAACTGTTTATTATCCAGGTAAGCAAGTACAAAAAAAACACAAGAATTTTAAAACCAACAACTGACTTAAAATATTAACAAGTTAATATAGTAGATGTTGTTACTAGTGAGCCGTTAACAAGACAGTTAGTCTGTAACAAGAAAGGGGTAGGTGGGTAGGTACGTATTAAATTTCGGTTCGCTTCCCGCTGTCTGTCTGTCCGTATGTATGCTTAGATCTTTAAAATTACGCAACGGATTATGTTGCAGTTTTTTTAATAGATAGAGTGATTCAAGAGGAAGGTTTAAATGGAAAATATTACTCTACATTGAACCCGTGCTACGCCGAGACGACTCGTACTTTGTAATCATTTAATTCTCAAAAACAGAATATTACTTTACAGAAATCGTTTGGCAGTATAAAACACAATATTAATATTAATATAATATTATTAAGGCGAAAGTTTGTATGTGTTTGTGCATGTTTGTTACTCCTTCACGCTCAAACGTCTGGAGCGATTTAAAAGAAATTTGGCATTTAGATAGCTTATACCTTGGATTACCACATAGGCTTAGGCTAGCCAGGCAGGTGCAGCGAGAGTATAACAAATATTTGTAGTCACTGCAACCGAACTATACAATTCCTAAGCCATATGTATTCTTGCGTGCCATTTCATTCACTTTTTATATAGTAAATCTGTTGAAACCATATGTCCGCACCTGTTTGGACCAACTCCAGCAGCTATAATATTCGACAGCTTCATTTCTTGTCATTACTGTCTATAGAACTCACAAATAAATAAGGCCACTTAAAATAGTACCTAGGTAAACAAGCAAGCTGAAAAAAAATTGAGAAAGATGCAGATTTTATCTGTTATGTAACAAGGAACTTTAGCAAGTGTTCGCACTAGGCATTGTTTCTAAGCAATTTGACACATGTGAAGTCCAACAAAGTAATACAAATAATAAATGTGTAATCACGACTCACGAACATTACACACGTATTTTTTATAACAATGTAATGAAAATCACACCTTCAGCCTTAAGTGCTGAAGTTACTAACGAACTACACGTACGCAGTAACCTTTGCAGATAAAACTTGAACGCTCCCAAGGCGAAGTCACAGTAATAAATAAACAATAGTCTGCAACATTTATGTACCAAGTCACGCAAAAAATTCAATGTTTAACCATGGCCGATGTTACAGGCCGTACATAGTTTTAATATTAGCATAACTATCAGATATTCGCGGGTCGCGCAATAGAAAATAATTGTATCGGCCATTATTTATATACGAAGCTCGGCTACCGACGACGGTAATTAGCGATTTGCATGTAGTCGATGGTCAATTAGTCGTCTTCGCTCCACTTGCCTCTACCCCCCATTCCTGCTTGACTTAGCGTTCAGACTAAGCTGCTGAACGCTTAGCAACCACCACAGAGTAGAATAACTTGTACTAACACAGTAGAATTATTTGCAGTACGACTACGGCCAACAAAGATAGTAGTTTTACACCGGGAACATTTTCTCCTTCCACGTTCTCACAAGTTTCCTTGTCTACCATTGTGAACAAAACGAAAACTGCCGGATTTTACGAGCACTTGCGACTTCTAACGACATTCGTCTCCCATTAAGTAGGGAAATAGGAAGGATAATTCCCGAATGCGCTGCAGTTTGTGGATCTAAGTTTAGGTGGTACCTATGTACGTAATTGATGGTAGGTTTAGACAATGACTTAAGGCACGGATGCCGCCTATTTATCGTTATAGTTGGTGGAGTATTAACTTTGCTGAGTACTTTAACTTCGAACTAAGTATCTACGACAATTGCAATTAAATATGATATCTAAGTTTTCAGGACAGATATAAAGCTGATTGTTTCTAAACTTTATAAAATAATAAATGCGAATGTTTGTGAGGATGCATGGATGTGTGGATGTATGGATGTTTGTTACTCTTTCACGTCAAAACGGCAGAACGGATCTTGATGAAATTTGGCACAGAGGTTGATTATAGTCTGGAATAACACATAGGATATTTTTTTCGATATCATGCGGTCAAAGCCGTGTGCGCCAGCTGGTACTGTCATATTTAACTTCGCTGGTATTGTATGTTAAGGGACGAAATATGACAATGACAGTGAACTAGGGGACGACTGTGTATGACAGCGTAGCAACGCCGTATCTGCAAATACAGATGCAATAGAATTGAAATTGAGAATATTGTAATACAATAATAATATTGTAGTATTAGTATTTTGCTATTGTAGTATAGTATTTAACTGCCTACAGTGCCCACCCTTTTTAAATAAATTGGAAGATAATAAATCTTTCATAACGTTTTTTTTTCTTTTTGCTAATGGGTAATCATCAAATAGCTTCCCTCGCTCTGGGCGGAGCGGGGGGGAAGGGTGTGTCAGAGTTTTACTGACTAAAAGCCACCCATGTCCTTCTTTTGCCCTATATGTTCCGGGACTGCGGTAACTCTTTCGAATTACACCAGCAACCCGTTTTCGCTAGCCCGTAATACCTACCTACTTAGGATTTGAACAAAACTGGCAAAATTATGACTATTAGTTACAACTCTACCTGACTCTTCTAGGATTAATAAAAGGTTTGGTGATATGTTCACGTAACATTTCACCATGCCTTTTATTATATTATTATATACGCCCTTTCGTAATAATTTTAATGTGTGCGTATTTATAACGAAATACCGAGGCATTTTAAAACATTGAACACAAGATTATTTAAAACAACATTTTATAAATCTCGAGCATAGTTTTTAAATATAGAATAGAATTTATAGATAAGAAATTTTGATGAATAAAAATTTCATGTTGTGCCTGCTTCCATGTTCGCCTAACTTTAACATTTTGCATGCTTTGTTCTATACTAGCTAAGCATGTTTGTGCCTTAAAAATAAGTATTTAACACCATTGTATACCATGTTTTATGTAAATAAAGATTTTACTATTATTTATAAATTTTCGTTTATTGATTTCTACACATATAATTTTACATTTTTAAATATTTCTTAAAAAAAACATTTAAAAATAGTAGCCCATCAATATCGGGAACAGGGTCCAAGCTACCAGCGGCCAGGGCTCCAGAGAAAAGAACCTCCTAACAATGCGAGCCGTGTCCAGGAGTACCGCTTTCTGTATCAAGCCCTTGATCCAGTTGCCTAACGAAAGCCTCCTCAGGTGCTGGTCGAGGCTCTTGGCAAATAAGCCATTGGCTGTAACGTTATTATTTTATTCTTATCATATCTCAAATAATGATCGTGAGCAGCCGTTTCAAACTACAATGGGACCGGCTTCCAAACCGGCCGGATGCAGCTGAATACAAACATTTATTATGGAGCGACTTTATTTTCCCATTATTTTCCTTTCGTACTTAGGGATGCCCAACAAGGCTCGAAGGCCGCTGTAAGACAACCTATATTTACACCAACCTAATTACATAATTACTTTAGTTTTGTACGCAGACACGGCTCCAACCGTCAGGCAATACTCGCGGAGTCCTGATGCGTTACTAATCGTCTCCGGATTGTTTAATATGCGTGGTATCCATGAAACCATTTTAAAATATGTGTTTAATGTTAATTGGACGGCTTGTTTATCTGCACTCACACATGCAAGTCCCAGTTGTCACTTGAAGAGCTGTTCTGGTTAATGTCGAATGTTCAAACTTCTGAAGCGGTGAAATGGAATTTCGTAATCAGCATACAATAATGTTTTCATTGCTGAGATACAAGCCGCCTCTCCCGAGGAGAGCTCAATAGCACAAGTCTTAAATATTTTCAATTAGCTCATTACCGCAGATTTATCCACAATAGTCCCACTAGATTGTTCTACCGGGTTTGTAAGTATCTTATGTGTAAATCCCGTATATAATAAATTTCGCATTTATAATATTATTTCTAGGCGAGCCCCGCGGTTTCACCGGGTAGACCGGGATAAAAAACCTATCTGTTAATCCAGGGTTAAAGCTATTTACGTACCAAATTTCATCCAAACCCATTAAGCCGTATGAGCGTGAAATCATAACAAACTTTTCATCCATCTTCGCAAACTTTCGCATTCATAATGTTAGTTCCATACATATAATACTAGCTTTTGCCCGCGGTTTGGCTCGTGTTTAATTCGGGGTAACACAGTTCCCCTTTCCTGATTTGCAGGTACCTGCTACTTGTAGTTGTTGCCCTACCGCCTTATTTATTGTAACAGCAAAGCTAAGTTTTCCCTTTCTTCCTCATTTCTCACTCTTTTTAAAAAAAAATAGCCTATGTCCGTTTCCAGGGTCCCAACTATCTCTGTACCAAAATTCATCAATATCGGTTTAGCCATTTAAGCGTGAAGACGTAACAAACAAATCAACAAAAAAACTCACTTTCGCTTTTATTTTATTAGTAAGGATTAGTTCTATCTTGCTTCCGTGTCCATGTCCTCCGTTTAAAGACATAGTTCAAATTTAAATCCAAATAGTAATGCAAACTTGTTGAGGAAATGCTAATCATAGGAGTATACCTATACAAAGCTAATCTTATGTACGAGCCAATAATGCTCGTACAGCAAATAAACGTCATATTAAATACCTTCGTAAACATTATACTTCAGTCGTAACTAAATAGCCGTCACGCGCTAAGGTGTCAATAATATAATCGTATAATATACGTAATGTGCGACTCAGACCCTCAAGCTTGTGCGTAGACAGCAACTTGTATTTACTCCTTTGTAGTAAATAAACCATTAATGAGTAGTGTTTGTGGAGTATCATTTATCACACCTGCAATCAACTACCTGGAGTATCGTCAACGGCGAGAACCCCAACATCTTAGTTAATTAAAGAACGCCTACATTTTAGCCTTGATGGTCTAAAAAAACTAAATTATTTTTATTTAGTGCCTAATTTATGTGCATGATTAAAATACTAAATGCGGCATATAAACTAGCAGCGGCCTTCAAATTAGTTATAGAACACTTGTGAATAGTTGAATTTTCCGTCATTACTGAATCATCCATGCCTAAAATTTGTTAGAAGATATACATAGGCATTATCGTATTGTAGCGAAACTTTTTACGTTGTTATTTGATGCAACTTTTACAAATTACTGTTATTTATCTCCTTTGACTCTAATGTTGACAGGTAAAAAATAACAGTAGGTACATCCATGCTTAAAATTTTCAAACAATGAATCAATTAAATCCGTACATTTAAAACTTGGGCGCAGATCATACATCAACAATTTCATTCAGAACGTTCATAGTTTTCTTTCAATTACATTGATAAAAGTATAATCAAATGTATGTTTTTTTTTCAAATTTTCTATCTGGGAAGGAATCTAAAAAGGTTTCAGTTTAAATCATCTTTCTGACGAGATTTTTTTTATCGTCAACCTATGATTGACAAAGTTTTTACTTTTATAATACTAGACCATCATCCCCAATACTTTCCCGTCAGTTCTGTCACTGCACGCTACGGGACATTTTATCGTAGGAAGTTAGACAGTCTGAACGCCGCGTGCTAAGGTGCTCAGGGCGCCATCTAGACGTCTACATTGACGCCCTGCTCGCTACCCGCTAAATTAATCTCGAGGGACCCAAGGTAGGACATCTCTGATAGATCTACGTTTTGTTATGTCATCAATTTCACGGTTTTAAACGTACCATTTTGTTGATGGAAGGATCTCCCTGGGTAAGACCAAATATGAAAGCAAATGGAGTAATTAAAATAGCGTGACGATTGATTGGGAGCAGAAGAAAACTACGTGATGTGTCGACCCCAAGTTACATGGGACAAGAGTATGGAGACGATTAACAATGAATATAAAGCTGATCCTTACTAATATTATAAAAGCGAAAGTGAGTTTGTTTGTTTGTTACGTCTTCAGACCTAAATGGCCAAACCGATTTTGATGAATTTTGGTACAGAGATAGTTGGGACCCTAGAGAACGGACATAGGCTAAAAAATGAGAAAAAGGGGTGAAAAAGATTATTTTTTTTCGATCATCACGCGGGTTAAAGTTAGCGTTAAGTTAAAGTTACTTAGTTAGTTACTTTAACTATGCCACGCGGACGAAGTCGCGGGCGAAAGCTAGTATTCAATATCAATAATCAATCAACATTATTACTACAATACAATTTCAACCTTTATTACAACAAATTAATTTCGTTCATTAATTCATGATTACTATACTGTTTTCGCTGTAGCATCGTATAGGTGACATTAGATAAACGGTTCCTTTTCAATATGGAATTAGTAATAACTACAGTAAATCCAAATGTTTGTATCTAAAAATAAAATAAAACTGAATGGAAAATGGTGGAAAGCGTAATTAATGCGTGTAACATGGCGCCATACAAATGTTTAGTGATGGGATGTAATGCTATGATGGATAGTTCATATTTTTCATAGAAAAAGAAGTTTATGATTAGTTTTCTGTTTTTTGTTTTAGTCATCTATAGCCTTAAATGAAACAACAGAACATACATTACGATTAAATTTCATTGTATCTTCGTTGAATGAGCCTAAACAGAGTCAGGAACATCAGAATCGTATATCATTTTTCAAAACTTCGTTTGACAAATATTGTTTTTTAATTGCAAATTTTAAAAGTTTAAAAAAGTAAAGAGAACCGGATTATTACCGTGAGAATGGTAACGGATTTTGATAACATAATGTATTTTTCGTACCACTTGCTCAAAAAAGTGACATTCTATGCCACAAAAAGCGATAATAACAATAGTCATTTTTAATCTGTTAAAAACAGGGAAAGAAAATTGTACTGAATTTCATTCATCCTCTAGGGGGAGAATGTGATTTAAATTTGGAATACTTACCGAAATTTATACTGAACTACATCTGTGTTTACACCACTGAGTTAAAAGCTTTACCTTAACATATTCTTTGAAAAAGGAATACGCATTTATTATGCAGTTAAGATTATTTAATAAAATTACGAAAACCTACTAGGCCGTATGAGCTTTATGCCTTTGGTTTTCCGACAAAAAAATATTATTCTAGGAATTTGCCGCGTTTTTGTCTTCAAATTTATGTATTTTATTTTTATAAATAAGTTAATGTTCTAAAAATACGTTACGATGTTAAATCAAAGCGACAGTGACAGGGAATTGTCGGATTCCGTCAGCGCAAATGCTGCCGCAATTATACTCATCAACAATAAATGTACCAAACAAAAATGTAACTCTCTCTATCAATAATTGGACCAATGTTTCGAATGTTAACTTTTACTTTTAATTGTCTTTATTTTTAATAAATGCTTATCTCATATTATTATTGTGTTAATTTTTTCGCAAATGGTACGAAAAGTAGAGTATTTTCCTCGGTGATAAAGCTGTCTAGTCTTGGGTGAACTTAAATCTCTCGCTACACTCAGGACTCGTCTTAAATCCCTCGCTTCGCTCGTGATTTAAGTTTTTAACACCCTCGCTACGCTCGGGAGTAAACCTCGAGCTCTTCGTTACGCTCGCGATTTAAATCGTCACCCGCGACAGAAGACACTGCTTTATCCCCTTGGTTAATAATCTACTATTTATCAATACGTCACTGAAAATGTCTTATGATCTAATGACATGAAATGCCACACACATGACATTTCTCAACCTTTGCACCACCAAAACTCTTTCGAAAGAAGGATCTGTCTTCCAAGTCTAGCAAAAACAAAACTTGCAATTATCAACAATACAAATAAACACGTTACGTCAAATAACTATAACGCTACACGTGTTTCGAATAAAATTTTATATCCACGCCTGTATTCTATAGGACCATAACTCTAAAAATATATAGGCGATTCTTATGTATGCGTAGGTACTCGGCTGTTGACATCACAATGCACCTTATGTAACGTATTGTGTCATGCAGGATGTTCACAGCGTCATGGTCACGTTAAATATAAACTACACATACAATAAATGTCTAAATGTCAATTTTCGGATCATCTTTGTAGTCGATCTTTGCCGCTTGCGTAGGTGTAAGCTAATAAACCAAGCTGTGTCCAACATGCGTTGCAATATTACTTTTTCTTCTTACTACCATCTTGTATTTTCTACCCACCTACCTAACCTACCTACATCCATAGCTATTTTTTTTCTTTCATAAGGACATTTTCCTGACAATAACACAAATAACGAAAAAATAATTAACGAAATTAGTCCAGCTATTCACGCGTGATGCCGTGACCAATAGAAATAGGGACTCATTAATATTCCGTACCTCAAAAAGAATAAAACGGAACTCTTATTGGATTAGTCTTCATTATTCTTTTGTTGTCAGTCAGTCTGTCTGTCAAGACCCTTTATCTCGGGAACGCGTGAAGGTATCGAATTGAAATCAAGCCAACTGTGTGATCCCTTTGTGCTATAAAAAAATTAACCCTCTAAGTCTACGCAGTCAAAAGATATGGCTGTTTATGTCGCAAGTTTGTACGGAACCCTCTCCTCTGTCTGACTCGCTCTTGGGCGGTTTTTTTTTATTATCTTACCACTACATCTGCTAAGGTACGGTTACGCCGACCGCACCTACTTCATCCAAGACCTGTGTCCGGTGTGTGAGATAGACTGCTTCACAATATTATAATCCAAGGCATTACAGTCCCAGCTACATAAAAAGGCCAAGAGAACATCTACATGGTACATCATACAGGTAGTTTGTTAAAAGATGAATATCCAGGGCACTCAGTTATAAACAACTGTATGCCAGGATGTTCATTATATCATATAATGAAGAAAATAATAAAATGCAAATTTAATAAGGACACCATATTAGTAATTTTGTTAGGTAATAGAGGAAATGTGAACAAAGGGGAATTGCTCCAATATCATAGAACCTTATCCAGTTTGAATTTAAAACAAATTGTATTGTTTACATTTCCATATAGTACAAGTTTGCCACAGGAAGAAAATTACATACGATACAATATGAATAAGACATTACATAATTTGACATATGATAATAATGTATTTCATTTGATTGACACCAATAACTATGTTGGTAACTATTTTTATTTGACAAAAGATAGATTTTTTGTGGATCGGTACTATATTTCGAACTATTGTAGAAGACAAGTAGCTGTGTCGCTATCATATTTTTTTACTATTACAGCCAAGAATTTGGCTAAGCGAGTTGCCTCTATTGAAAATTGTAATATTCAGTCAAGTTACTCAGCCAATAGTTTGATCACAATTAATGAACCAGTTCAACATTTAAATTAGAGATTGAGACAATAGAGGCAGCCTCTTGCAATAATGTAAGGAAGCCAGATAATAAATCAGGTGAAAGTATTGGGAATTTTGATTGTATCAACCTGGTGCATCAAAATATTCAAGGATTTTTGAACAAAGAATTAGAAGTAGGGCTTTTCCTGAACTGTAACAACATAGATATTCTTTGTATCACAGAGCATTGGCTCAAAAGTCATCAACTAATTTTTAATTTTAGTAATCACCAGGTTGGTAGTTCATTCAGTAGAGTAAATGCTATACATGGCGGCGCATTAATCTTAGTAAATAATCAGCTCAAATTTAAAGAACGCAAGGATATTGTTAGCCTGTCTGTTGAGAGAACAATTGAAATAGCCTGTATAGAATTGGAGCAGTTTATCATATTAAGTGTGTATAGGCCCCCTTCAGGTTTGTATGATTGTTTTGAAAAGATAATGGATGAAGTGTTGCATAAAATCTGTACCTCAAAGAAATCTATAATCACTTGTGGTGATTTTAATATTAATTTGTTAGAAAAATCTCTGTTAAGTACTAAAATTATAAGCTTGTTTCAGTCATACAATCTTGAAAACAAATTTTTGGAGCCCACTAGAATAACCCAGACTAGTGCCACTTGCCTAGATAATATTTATACAGATATTATACCAACCCACAAAGTAATTATTAACTTATTAGATTCAGATCATTGCGGGCAACTGATCACAATTCCAAATGTAAACAAAAAAGTAGCTAAAAAGGATATCATTGTTAACCCAAAAACTAAAAGTCGCCTAGAAACTTTTAAAATTAAACTCTCGACTAAATTACCACTTTTGTCAACTAATGATGACCCCAATCAACAGTATAACAATTTTTTTAGTATGTATTGCACACAGTTTAGTACCACATTTGTTCCTAAGACTATCTCGGTTAATAATAACGCTTCTTTCAATGACTGGGCCACCATTGGTATTCATAAAAGTAGAAAACGGCTATATGAGCTGTATGAAGAGCGAATTTGTATTAATACTGTAGAATTTAATTTGTATGTTAAAAATTATTCTAAAGTTTTTAAAAAAGTATGTGCTATAGCTAAGTCACATTATTTGAGTTCAAAAATTAAAAATAGTAGTAACGTAATTAAAACGACTTGGAACATTATTAATAGCGAAGCAGGAAGGTCTTGCAAGCGAAGTAGTGACTACAGCCTTGCTATCGACGATAATATCATAAAATCAGATACTCAAGTTGCTACAGCTTTTGAAAATTTCTTTGCGGATATTCCTGTATCGACTACTAAAGCGCTGGACTCGTCACCTGCTGCTGCAGATGCTTTACTAAAGGAAAACGTTCCATTCAATGATTCCGAATTTAATTTTCAATATGTCAATTGTAATGATATAATTAAAACGTTTCATATGTTAAATGTTAAGAAGACCGCTGATCTATGGGGTCATTCTGTGGACGTTGCTAAGTCCATTATAACCATTGTAGCTCCTTCTCTAGCTGTTATATTTAATGATTGTATTGACCGCGGTGAGTTTCCTGATCTAATGAAAAATAGTAAAATAATACCATTGTTTAAATCGGGTAGTACATCAGACCCCACTAACTATAGACCAATTTCTGTGGTACCAACTTTTAGTAAAATTTTTGAAAAAATAATTTTGGAACAAATGCAAAGATTTTTCAACAAACATAAGTTATTGCATAATAAACAGTTCGGTTTTACAAAGGGTCGTTCAACTACTGATGCCGGTGTTGAACTTTTAGGACACATTTATAATGCCTGGGAAGATAAATGCGATGCTTTGGGCATTTTTTGCGATTTGTCCAAGGCTTTCGATTGCGTTCTCCATAAAACATTAATCAGGAAACTACACCACTACGGAATCCGGAACGCCTCTCTGAATCTTCTTACGTCATATTTGAGTGGTAGGATTCAAAGAGTTGATGTTAACGGGAAAAGATCTCCCGGATCTGTAGTAAGAATGGGAGTACCACAAGGCTCAATTCTTGGCCCTTTTTTGTTTCTTATTTATATAAACGACTTGCCTTACCTCATAAAGGATAATCATGATGTAGTGTTGTTTGCAGACGACACTTCTCTTTTATTTAAACTAAAACGTCAGCAGCTAGCTACTGACGATGTTAATAGCGCTCTGGCAGTGGTTGTTAATTGGTTTAACGTTAATAATTTACTTCTGAATGAGAAAAAGACCAAATGCATTAAGTTTACGTTACCTCATGTTAGACAAGTGGAAACTAGTGTACTTATCAAGGATGAAGAGTTGAAACCGGAAGATAACACAGTGTTCTTAGGCTTAACTTTGGATGCTAAGCTTCAGTGGGGCCCTCATATAGATAAGTTGTCAAAAAAACTTAGCTCTGCAGCATACGCCGTCAGAAAAATTCGTGATTTGACTGATTTAGAGACAGCCCGTTTAGTTTATTTTAGTTATTTCCACAGTGTGATGTCGTATGGTATTCTCTTGTGGGGCCATGCCGCCGATATTCAGTCAATTTTTATTTTGCAAAAGAGGGCAATTCGATCAATTTATAAACTAAGTCCCAGACACTCCCTCAGAGAAAAATTCAAAGATATTAATATACTTACTGTGCCCTCAGTTTATTTACGAAAACCTTTTGTACGCGCATAAAAATATAAAATTGTTTAAAAAATACAGTGATATCCACAACATAAATACGAGGAACAAACATAAATTTGTTGTTCCAGCAACGAGGCTCAAAAAAATAGGGGGTACGTTCACATGCCAATGTATACGTTATTATAATAAACTCCCAAACGATGTTCAAACACTAAGCCTCAATAAATTTAAATCTTTTGTAAAACATTATAGTAAGCTTTCAGAGATAGCTTATCTCTGAAAGCTTACTATAATGTTAATCATTACCTTGAAGATAAAAAGGCTTGGGATTAAGCTGCTCCAATTTAATTTGCTCAGTGAGTGTCAAAATTTTTCTTTGTTTCATTTATTTATTGTTTATTCCTTTATTTTATACACTGACATTTGATAATTTGACATTATTATTTATATTTTATTAATTTTTCATTTTTTTATACTTTACATTTTTTTTTATTATTATTTTTGATTTGTGACATTTTATGATTTCATTATGATCTCATTAATTTAATTTTGTAAATATTTTCTAGTCTGTAGTTGTTTATTGTAAATGTGAGGACCATGTGGACCATAACTTTTATTTACTTTGTTTGTTTTTGACGATTGTCTGGCAGTTTGAGTACTATAAGGGACCTACACAAATGTCCTTTTTTTGGTATTGTTCGTCGTTTCGTTGAGCTCCTTGGGTTTTGAGTCGAGCTACACGATAACTGACAAATGCGTGCACTGACTGGACAGGTCCACTCAATCTGTGTGGTGCTTTCTTAAAAAGACCATTTCAGACACTAGTCTGCATAGTCCTCATGTAAGTTGACCAAGATATTTTGTCTGGACCTTAAAAGAGACTATGACCTCTGAGTTTGTTTCGGCTGTTTCTTCTCAGAGTAGTCGGATACGAAACACCGACCTCATCTAGTTTAAAAAAAAAGACGTGTAAAAGTGTTTGTGAAAACCTACTTGCAAAATAAACATCATTTATCATTTATCATTGCAACCAACAATTTATTTACAATGTTTCAATATAAAGACAGCTGCATTAATCAGATAGCTCAAACGCACCAACATTTCTCAGTTAGTAAAGGGGGTACATAGTAACTAACTAATAATGCAAGCATCCGTAGAATTCACTGAAATAGTAATTTATGAAGATTTCCATGAAACATGGTCAGTGCAGCATCTGTTCCGGGGCTTCCGAAGTGCGCTTGGCGCGACAAGACTAATACTGTTTGCACAAGACACATTTGTTACCGCCTCCTCTCATTTACGTTACATTTCACTTGTACGTTCAGTATAGGACTTATGACTTGTTATCTTATTTTGAGAAACGGAAAAAATGGTATTAGAGTCTTATAAGGTCGTATAAGGGTTTGCACACAAAACTGCGAATCGGTACGATGCGGTTTCACAACGCAGAAAACTGTGCAGGGGCGGATCTATATAACGGCTTTTTAGACTGTAGCCCAGGGCCCCTTGAGGGTGAAGGGCCCCCATTTACAATAAACAATTGTGAGTTTTAAAAAAAACACTGTAATTTGGCAGGTATACAACTCTGCCATAAGTAGCCTTACCAAACTACTAAAAACTGGTCTTTATTACACTGGAAATACGTTTGATGAGTCGTCGTAAGTACCTGGTTTATCATTATCGTTTTTTTTTACATAAAGGTAATTACTTGGTTAATTAAGCAGCCCACAAACTCACGGTCCGCCTCTGAAACTGTGACACCATTCGGGTGACCATTCCGACGACCGTCAACCGTACTGAACGCATTTTGTAAACTAGGTCGATATGGATCGTAAAATGTGCGGACTTTTGTTATTGCTAAGAAGATATAGGAAAACTATTATGCTGACCGATTTGCAATTTCTTGCGATGTGTCGTGTGAGCTCGTAGATTTTTACGATGCGACACCGCATCGCAGTTTTGTGTACAAGTCCCAAGTAACAAGCTATGTTTAAGTTATGACTAAAACCAGTATTAACCCTTACTGAGTTGAAATGCGTTTTCTCTATTAAAAAAATGATTTTAATTAAGTAAGAAAGAAAACATGTTTATTTTGCACTTGCCACAACTGCACACAACACAACAAAACATAAAATATATTTTTTAAAGTCCAAACAATAAAAATGACTATGCACCATATAGGTCCAGTTCAGCAAACTGCCACCAGCTGGTGTTCTGGGATGTGATGTGACGGACGTAAGACAGTTTCGTATATTTTGTACTTGGATTTACTGCCACACGAATATTTCAGAGGGTCACAAAAAACACCTAATAAGTTTTCTAAGTCAATGTTTGTCAATGTTCAGGTCAAAACTACTTTTGACTGAATAACAGTTTTGACTATTTTCTTTTGAGAATTTAAAAGACCCGTTTTTTATTCTAAATAGGCTTGCGTATGGACGCAACTCAAATGATGTGAAGCATTTTTATTAAACTAGTCGACACTGAACTCAGGGTTTTAATAACCCTTTTGGAAAAATGTAGTATGCACAAGAATAAAAATAATTATCCTGAATGCGGACTCAGCGATCATTGTGCCGATAGTCATATCTGCCAATGGCTTATTTGCAGGAGGCTCTCGTTAGGCAGCTGTATCAAGGGCTTGATACAGAGAGCGGTACTCCTGGACACGGCTTGTATTGTTAGGAGGTTACCTGTTCCCGATAGCGGTAGGCTAACATTTTTGTGTATTTTTAAATGTATTTTTTTTAATGTTTTTCAAGAAATATTTAAAAATGTAATATAAATGTGTTCAAATGAATAAACGGTTTTTCTGAATACTAATACTGGTAACAGTATATTAGCTTACCTTTTATGTTACGCCAATGCAAGTCATATAACACCAAACTCACAAATACTCAAGTCTCGTCATAAGACGTTATCCAGAAGGAAAAAGATCGTTAATCCAAGTATTACATGGCGTGGAGCACCAAGAAAAATCCCGGGGCAGTTTTTCTCCATAATCTCGCGTTTGCTAGGTCCTGCGCCGCCGACGTTGATCGATGCAGGTGAACAAGAAATGCCTTCGCTCCTGAACATTACTGCAGCCAACTTTCAAACTGTTTGCACGAAGACGTGAAGCGTTACGTTTTTTGAGCAATGAAGTGTAAAGTGCTCACCGTACACTTCATTGCACGGTTTAAGGGTGTTTATTTAATTGGCTTATGACATATAGTAGGCAGTCGCTGTATGTAAAAGAGTGGTATTTAACTACAGCCTGATATACACTGGAGAGAAAAGCTAAGCGGAAGAAGATAAATTAATAATTCGAATTTAAAAGCCAAGATCAGACTCATAATCTAGCTGCTGTCTAACAAAAGTTATGTACTTTATAATTCCATGTCAATTTAAATCAAATGAATTTTACGGCACTTAGACGGCACGGCTGTCGTAGTGGCTGAGCGATCGGCTGCTGTGCTGCGTGTCGCGGGTTCGATTCCC
Source organism: Ochropleura plecta (assembly GCA_905475445.1). NCBI lineage: Eukaryota > Metazoa > Arthropoda > Insecta > Lepidoptera > Noctuidae > Ochropleura > Ochropleura plecta. The sequence continues at coordinate 7,678,161 of FR997731.1, read as the reverse complement.
GCACGGAACTAAAATTTGTATGGCCTACAAATTGTTGTTACGGGTCTGGCTGTTTGTTTATGTGAGTTTAAATGTTTGTAAACGCGCCCACGATATAGGAGAAATTCCTAGTGTGGGGCAACGTTTTAAAAAAAAATACAAATAAAACCTTTTCAGATTTAATCGCTACATTGAAATTATAGGAGCAAAATGAAACAAGTCACATTATATTATTGCTGCAATGAACACTAATTATTATTATAGGAGTATATTCAAAAGTATGAATTAAACTACAAACTAAAATCAACCTTACCCACCCGAATATCAACCATCTTCAATGCAATACCGTATGCAATACAGCCACAAGGCTACCTGCAAGTCTAATCAAAGCACCAACCCAGGCAGGTCCAAGCTTTGACAACGCTTGACGAATCACAAAGTCTTTGAGAATGTGATACGCAGACGATACAGCGGTGGCTCGACAGACTTCTTAATGAACACGCAATTATTTTAGGTGCAGTAGAAGTTTTGTCTGGATGGCTCCGGCTACCGACCTCCACGAACATTTTTCAAGTTAATGCCATATAAATGGGGTAAATGAAACTATTCATATTTTGCAAAGGAAATGAATTATGAAAGCCAACTGTTGACGTTTCTTCTTGACATAATTAAATGGGACTGAGACTCAGACTCGCGAATCAGACTCGCATCGAGGGTTCCGTACAAACTTGCGACATACACGGCCATATCGTTTGACTACGTAGACTAAGAGGGTTGATTTTTTCAACAGCACAAAGGGACCACAAACTTGAAGATATGCTTTTATTTTCAACTCGATACCGCCGTTCTCGAGATAAATGGAAAACAAAGTGACCCAATAAGGCTTAATTTTTTTCCTTTTGAGGAATGGAACCCTAATAATACAATGCGTGCAAATAACACAAGAGACCCTGAAGATACCTCCTTAACCAGAACCCATTCTTTATACAAATATTTAAATTTGTATGTCTTTAAATATATTTCAATCGAATTTACTTTGCATTTAAAATGACCTGTTGTTTCTACGAGTACTTTCAAAAACATTGTCTTATCTGTTTGTCACCAAACGAGGAAAACGAATCTGAAAAGCTAAGATTCGCATAGTCATAGTCGTAGATTAGCATGTCTCACGACCGACAGCTTTTTCGTGATCAAGGAGCCTCATCAAGGCTTTTTTGCGGATGGGAAATCATCAAATAACTTTCCCCGCTCTGGGCGGAGCGGAAGGGAGTGTCAGACCTGTACTGACTGAAAATCCTTATACAAGTCTTACTTTTATATTTCACTCTTTCGCTAGCGACCAGCCGCGGCTTCGCACGGGTGTAATGCAAATCTTTTAAATTCTCGCCTTTTCTCTACTATAATATGTATGATTTATACGTATAAACATTCCTCGCGAATCTCTGTCTTTTGATGAAAACCGCATTAAACCCCGTTCCGTAGTTTAAAAGATCTAAGCGCACATACGGCGGGAAACGACTTTGTTTTACAGTTTTTTTTTTTTTTTTAAACTTTGCCCTACGCTAGGATTTCTCCTGTATCGTGAGTGCGTTTACAAACATTTAAACTCACATACACAAACAGCCAGACCCGGAACAACTATCTGTAGGCCATACAAATATTTGTTCCGTGCGGGGATCGAAACCGCGACACGCAGCGCAGCAGTCGATGGCTCAACCACTGCGCCACCGCCAACCGTGTCGTCTATGTAGAGATACACAAAACAATTGCTAACAGTTGCTATACAATCAATAATAGAATTCTTCTCAATACCAATCATTCAAAACTTTCCATTAATTTTCATTCAGAACTTTTCTTTTCAATTGAAACTTTTCATCTACTTTGCAACCTCTGTATTCAGAGTTTATTGTATGAAGAATATTCTAAAGAAAGTTGTGTGCAAGTTTGTATTGTTGTGTACGTCTACGAGACGTACACACGCGTCCCCGAGACGTATATGTATGTACAGTCAAGGAAGTGACGCGACCGCGGTGTTTGTCGACGACGACGGAGGCGGAAAGGAGTGACGTCATAGGTGTCAAACTGTCGAAGATGTGAACGAAGTGGAAAAGTAAGCAACTATCACCGTGTTTTATGGATTGAACTCTTTTATGGAACATGTCAGTAGTGTAAATGGGTAATCTAGGAGTGTAGGTGGTGTTTTTGTGGGATACATAGACATGGAAAAGTGAGATAAAGATTTTTATTGTTTTTTATTTTTGATTTTGTTCTGTTTTATATAAACGGCCAAAAATAACAGAAATAGAATATGACTATACTAGTAGAACAAGTTTTTATATTTTTTTCAGGAACACGTAAGTCGATTTGAGTAGCAACGTCAACGTATAGTGTTCCTATACGTTTTCTTCTTTGTGAATTGAGAAACATTAACAAAACAAATGAAACAGTAATCGTGAACAAACAAAAACACTTAAGGCCCTCTTTTACCGCGATGTTTTTTCACAAAATATCAGTTGTGTATTTATTAAAAAAAAAAACAAGCTTTTTAAGTAACTTTCAAATACTGTTCCGACACATTATTTCATAGAAATACACGTTTGAAATAGTAAGTTAGTGTCACATTCGTGATTTTTTTTATCGAGTCTTCTAAATTCAAAATACTGTACTTTGTATTCAAAATAATTATTTTTAAATACCTACTGTAATGCACAGCGTTTCAAATTAAAAGTAAATTAAAATTGTTGCTATGCCTAACACGGTCCATAAATGTACTTTGGCTTTAAGCCTTTTGTAACACCTACTACACATAGTAATTTGAGCAAATAAACGAATATGAATTAATATAATATTCTCCATTATAAACTTTAACAAAATACTTTTTCATGGTGTTCTTTCACATATTTAAATCTTATTTAAGTTCAAAAAGTACAAAATTAATAAAACCTCACCCTAAGATCCCTTTGCCAAATTAATAATTTTGCTTGAATATAAATGTAGGTGTAAGTAGGTACGTATACTAAATAGTAAGTACCAAGTATACCGTACTACCAGAATTAATTTCCTGCGAGTCCTCAACATTTACCTTTGTTAATTTATTTACGTCGACGATCTGACTCAGACTGCAAAATCCTTTGCAGCTTTTAAACTTAATTCCCATTCACTTTATCAACTAAGCAAACCGCTTTAAACCTCCCTTACATAAAGGAGCAGCCAAACTGGACAACCCCGTGAGAAATCGTTTTAATACTCAAAATCCGCTTGGAGTTTCAGCGTTTAATGAATTACGTCGGGTGCAGCCTCCGGCGCAAGACGTGCATCGATCAACGTCGCACCCCCGGTCGCACTCAGCGCCCCCCGGGGGGGGGTACCACCCCCGGATAGGCGCGGGGAGGCACGGGGCGCGGGGGTGACACGTCCCCGCACTGCCCAAATAAAATATTCGCAGCGCTGCACTCGCAAGCTTAGATGTGACACCCGTTGTCACGTGTCAAAGTTGATGTATGACAAATTGTATTAGTTTATCGTGTTACATTGGACTTATTTTCAGAACTATTTTGATCAACCCGTGGGGATACTATAGGGGGTGGACTTTTGGGTTTTTATTACACACAATTTGTTAATTTAATAAATTCGCTTACTTTTTTCCTAAGCTTAGACATATTTACTGAAAACAATGTCCACAAAAGTAATCACTGTTTAAATAAATTGAATTCTATGAAACTTCGAGTAAGTTTTGAACGTACGTATATTTGATGGCAGCCGATTGCGATAACTTTCACGTTATTGAAAACCTTCAAAGGAGCATGCAAATCAGACACGTATAACTTGAAAGTGCAAACAAACAACTATAAAAGAAACTATGGACTAAACATTAATTAATTAACTACAAAATAATTAAATACTTCATCTCTTAAAAAATATATTATTTAAAAAATGTAGCGTTGAATTCAAACCAATTTTCTTATCTCGCTTTATGGGTGCGGGCGTGAGATAAAAAGAGGTAACTGCAAATTCGCTGGCGTTCTTGTGTAGCCGGGCTTTCAGCCTGGGGCTGCGCTACGTACAGTCTACGTGACGCTTCTGAATTATAAGAAAATGCATTTACGACTCTCTGCTGCAGAGCAGACGGCACCACGTTTTCGTGCCTAGTACTCGAAAGGGGCTTACTCTGACATGATTCACGTGAATTGTATATCACGTAGGTATAAGACTTATTTCGAAGATAGCCAGCTGGAATTAAAATACCTGTTACAGTCGAAAAACTAAAAAAGAAATTGAATTCTAATTTAATTTTAAAACTTTCCAGAGAAGATCTATAAATAAAAATGTAAAACAAAAGTACAGGCATCATTGTTCACATAGAGACGAAAATGATGTTAATATTTGACACGTGTAACCTGGATATAAACAATAATTAACATAATGAAATGAGAATGACTGCGTTCATAACATAGTTGCAAATGTAGCACGTTTATGTTTTAATTTACATACATTTTTGACGGCACGGTTGGCACAGTGGCTGAGCGATCGACTGCTGCGCTGCGTGTCGCGGTTTCGATTCCCGCAAGGAACAAATACATATTTGTATGGCCTACAGATAGTTGTTCCGGGTTTGGCTGTTTGCGTGTGTGAGTTTAAATGGTTTGTTAACGCACGCACAATACAGAAGAAATTCCTATTGTGGGGCGACATTAAAAAAAACCTATAAAAAAATTACCTATAGGTACCTACATATAAATCTAGTTCAGATGTAACATAAGTTAATTTATACTTCAAATGCGACATAATAAATATTTTTTTTTTATTTAGAATGAACTCACTCTTGACCTCGATCTCGCCTGATGGTAAGCGACAGATGAGGTCTACGATGGAGCGAGCGAGCCCAGAAGATGCCTATAAATATGTGGCTTAAATTTTATATACATTCCAATGCATTGCTATGTTTGTGAAACATCCAAGATCTGTTTTTAGTAACTCTTTGGCCAAAAGCTGACCATACACACAAACACAAGTTACTTAAAGTGGGTAATGCGTACTTCAGTTTGTTCGCAGTTAGTCTCGCATTCGCAAATCATTTAATTCGCAGTTGTGTAGTAGTGCAGTGTATGTCCAAAGACATTACGATCTTTTTTGTCCTGGACCATACCTAGCAACCTATATAGTTACAGATATAATGTGGGGGTCATAGATGTTATTTAATACAATTTTTAAAGATATAACTTTATCTTAAAAATACCCCGTAATCCCGCACTATCCAATGCATCATCATTCCAGATTAGATACGTAGAGAGCTGATTTCAGATGGTATGCGAAAACTTACCCATCATAATTATTTAGAAAGACTTAATTTTTAAACATGGCGGACATGTTGAGCTTGATATCCTATTAAAGCCAATAAAATGTAAGTAGGTAATAAAATCTTTTATGGATGTATTTTCCGTGAGACATACTATATTATTTATGATTATCAATTTCAATTTCTAATCAACGATTTAATCGTTCCGTTCTCAAGTAAATAAATTTTGTAGATTTAAAACAATTTAAAAAATGATTGCTTTTTTATATATTGTAAAAGAACGTACTACGTTCTTTGATTAGACCAATGTCACCAAATAATAAATCTGAAAAAGTGGTTTCAACACCAGCATACATTATAATATTTTTTTTTATGTACATAAGAAGTCGTAAAAATAAGTTTAGTTAGTAGAAAAGTAAAGCTTTATTCAGATAATAATGACTTTTCATGATCTATTTCATAATTTTGAAGGTTTTCTGCGAAATATGTTTATAAACTGATATAATCACCAACATTATGAGGGATCACGGATAATTATGGCGTGATTATAGCGTTTGCAAAAGCCTCGAAATATCGGGAACTCAGTTGAAATAATAAATGTGGTTAATATCCCTCATCAAATTTGAACTCGCCAATTATTGTGCCGATAGTATTTACAGCCAATGGCTTAATTGCCAAGAGCCTCGACCAACACCTGAGCAGGTTCTTGTTAGGCAGCTTGGGCAAGGGCTTGATACAGAAAGCGGTACTCCTGGACACGGCACGTATTGTTAGGAGGTTCCTTTCTCTAGAGCCCGGACTGCCGGTAGCTTGGATCCTGTTCCCGATACCGGTGGGCTACTATTTTATATATAACTAGCTTTTGCCCGCGGCCTCGTTCGCGTTAAATTCGGGGTAACACATTTCCCCTTTCGTGATTTGCAGGTACCTGCTACCTATAGTTTTTGCCGTTGCGCCTTATTTATTGTAATAGCAAAGCTAAGTTTTCCCTTTTCTTCCCTCTTTCTCCTTCATTTCTCACTTTTTTTTAAAAAACCAAGTAGCTTATGTCCGTCTCCAGAGTCTCAACTATCTTTGTACCAAAATTCATCAAAATCGGTTTACCGTTTAGGCGTGAAGCCATAACAAACAAACAAACAAACTCACTTTCGCTTTTATAATATTAGTATCTAAGGATTTACGAAATAATTCATAAGGTCCTGCTACCCCTAAACTAACTACTACTCCCAAAAACCGTCCCAAGTGTTACCTGTACCCTTAACCTCGATTGCCTCGTATTTGGGTAAATCGGTCAAGGTTACAAACATTTTTGGAGGGTGCGTGGGTCAAGGTCAGCGCGAGGGGTGCCTTGACAATGAAGGGTGCGTAGGCTTACAAGGACATTCGTAGGTTACTAATCGATATTTTGTGGGTGTAATGAACGGGAATATTGGGATAAATTGTATTGTAAAGCGTTTATGAGAAAAGTGTGGTCACAATCATTAAAAAAACCGGCCAAGTGCGAATCGGACTCTTTAATCGAGGTTTCCGTACAAACTTGCGGCCACGGGACCACAGACACAGGTTTTAATTTCAACTCGATATTCCTCGCGTTTTCGAGATAAAGGGTCTTGACAGACAGACTGACAACAAAGTAACCCTATAAGGGTTCTATTTTTTCCTTTTGGGTTATGGAACCCTAAAAATTATAAAATCAGTTGTCCATTTTACATTTTTTTTAGTTTGATGTTCTGTACACACGGCGTCACATCAAGCTATACATTTCTAGTATAACTAGGCCTCGCTTTGTGTAGATTTCTAATACAATGAGAGATGTGTATAAGCTGGTTTTGTAAAGGTTAAGCAGTTGCCGTGCGTACAATATCTTTAATTATAACCAGCCTGTTTATAGGGCGTCCGCAACCTCATCTTTACCGCATATTTAGGGTAACTACGGGTGGAAAACCTAACAATTGAAAATCCTTTAAAAATACCATCAAGGACACAAGAAATACACAAGGCCGGTGGAACTTCGTCGAACACTTTCGACGTTTGGCTCCCAAACTCGAGCGGACGGGGGCTGCTTTCAAGCGGCTCCTGCCCAATCTGAGGGGGCCAAACGCCTCCTGCCGTAGGCTCTATGCCGGAGTCGTGCGGTCCATGGCCCTTTACGGGGCCCCGGTATGGGCGCGTTCTTTAGGGCGGCGCGCCGCCCACTACCTGAACGCGCCCCAAAAGGTGGTGGCCATACGGCTTGTCCGGGGCTACCGCACGATCTCCGGCGAGGCAGCGAGCCTCCTTGCCGGACTGCCACCGTGGGATCTGGAGGCGATAGTCCTCGCGCGCCTGATTGAGTGGCGCGCGGAGGCACTACACCGGGGGGAAAACCCGCTGCCACGGCAAGTTGCCGCTCGGCGGGCAGACCTCCGGTGCGATCTCATGGTGGCATGGAGAGAGCGACTGTCGCAACCCCGTGCAGGGCACGCCACAATAGCGGCGGTTAGTCCCCTCTTTGAGGAGTGGCTGGAGAGGCGTCATGGCGTCCTCACCTACCGCCTGACGTAGGTCCTCACCGGACACGGAAGTTTCGGGAGGTTCCTGCACATCATCGGGCGGGAGGAAGCGCCCGGGTGTCACCATTGTGACGATCGCCCTGAGGACACGGTGGAGCACACAGTGGCGATCTGCCCAGCGTGGGCGGAGCACCGCCGTGCCCTCGTAGAGGTGATCGGCGGCGGCGATCTCTCGCGTCCGGCCCTGGTTCAGGCCATGGTCCGGAGCGAGAGGGAATGGGAAGCGGTCACCACCTTCTGCGAAGCAGTAATGCTAGCAAAGGTGGTGGCCGGGCGTTTGAGGGAGAGAACATCTGCCCAACCCAGCCGCCGCGGGAGACGCCCATGGCGCCGGGCGCCGCGAGACGACTTCCGGCCACCGTAGATGCGGGCCTGTGGGCGGTGAGCAATGGGTAGTTCACCGTCCGTCCGTCGATTGACGACAGGCCGTGTCGACGGCGCGTTCGTGTTTCACGCGCGCCTCAAAGAGAGTCAGCAAAGCAGAGGGGCTTGCCAGAGCCTCCGCCTGCCGGGGTTGCGGGTTGTTCGAAAGAGATACCGCGGCCTCGGAACGTAAAGGGCAATAGAAGGAACATGGGTGGGTTTTAGTCAGTACAAGTCTGACATGCCCCCCCGCTCCGCCCAGAGCGGGGGAAGTCATTAGATGATTTCCCACCCGAAAAAAAAAAAAACAAAAAAAGGACAAGAAATAGTTGTCCTCGTACAGGGCTAATTCATTTCATGCATGTCTCATTTTCTAGTCTTTTGTTTATTTTTGATTTAATTATTTTTTTGTAAGTATTTGTTTTACTGTTTTGCTCTGTGCTAGTCTAATAATACTTTTTTCTTTTTCTTTCATTTTATACACGATTTCTTTTGGTTTTTCTTTCGAAGAACCCGCAACCCTGTAAATACATGCATGCCCTGAAACTATAACGATGGAAAATAGTTTTTTTAGCAAAAATTTTAAAACTGCCTCATTGCAAGAGCGCCTGCTGAGCTAGAGGTACCGGGTTAGATTTCAAGATCTTCGATTAGTACGGAATGGTTCGAAATGGTATTCAATTTTTCCATCAGGAATTTTTCAGTAGCCAGGGTGTTTGGATTTGTATCCGGTTAATGGCAATAGGGTCTGCCCCTATAACATGGAATTTGAACGCATTGTGAGTGTGATTTGGGACACCTCTGCCCAACCCTTCGACGATTACAGGCGTGATATTATAATATGTTGTTTAAAAAGTATGACTTGCAGGATAATTTTATCTTACTGTACGTAGCGTCACTTCCATGTTAACGGACATAAACGCACTGCCTATAACAAAAGCTACGACTTTCATTTGGACACGATCTTACCAATCTACATTATGAAACGTAAAAACTAACCTTTTTAATTTAATTGTAACTTTTTGAGGGTAAAATGGGTAAATTCATCATTTATATTTTACTTAAAGAAAAATTACCTTGCCCTACAAATTAAATGTTACTTTATTTTCTTAACTAGTTCTTTTTATTGCTTGAACTTGATTAAATAACTGTTGGAGGTTTATTTTCAAGAATGTCAACAATATACGGTTTAGCCCTAACTCAGTTTTCACAGAAGAAAAGTACTCTTAGCGAGAATTTCACCTGATTTGACGTAACATACTAATGGACAAACGTGTTAACTAAAGAGGTTCCAAGAACAAATAATTAACATCACTTAATCACTCGCTACAATTAGACAATCTATTAAAAACGAAAAGATTATGCTAGCGAGAAACTGTAGCAAGAAATGTATGCAGCTTACTTGCATCCGAGCTTATCGCATCTATCAACGTCCGAAGGCTTTCACGGAAGGCTTTGTTCGCACGGTGTGAGCGCCTCCCGCCCGCCCTGGTCGCCTCCCCGCCCGCCCTCAGACGGTACAAACAACTTCAGCTAACTCCGACAGCCGCCCAACTTTCTTTGTGGGTTGATAGCCCGCCGAAATGCAGCTCATTTGTTAGTTTGGGTAATCATAACGATGATGTTTTGATGTATTTGCATGTTATAAGATTTTGGTGTTTATGCTTTGTAATATAGGGTGTTACATATTTGGCATGCATAGAGAAGTTGGGGGTCGGTGATTTGTGACAACGAAAACTCCCTGTTAATATGTCCTATTTACTTTATATAAAACGCTATTAGTTAATTATTAAAGAAAACTAGACCTTTTTAGACTTAACAGGGAGCTTTTTATATACAGTTTACTAACTAGATCTACAATTTATGACAGAAAACACTAACTAACAAAAAAATCGCACCCCACCCACCTACAATAATTACGTACATTTTTTACCAAAAACATCGTTGCACAAAAGCTGACGCACGGTAGGAAGAGGGTGCATCTGAACGTTGCAGGGCGTCCATCGATCAACGTCGCCTCGCCGACCGATACTAATGGCGGCTCAGACCAAGCCTTGGAAACCTAGCCTGCCTGGAAACTCCTCCCTGGTTTTAACGAGAATTATATTTCAAATGATATGGTGCTAATGCTTCAAGGGAGAATGTTTGTGAGTGCTTTTTTTGAAGATGTTTTTTTGTTGTTGTGAATGATGAGATTTATAAAGGAAATATGATAACGTTTTATTTTTAAAGTGTTATTTGAACTTTTATGATGTAACCATATCTCAGAATGAAAATACATACCCAGAAAATCAATGCTTATTATTATTTTATATTGTTTAGTGAACATTTTAGTGGTTACTAGCGGTGTCTAGCGGTTTCACCCGCTGCTCAGCTCCTTTTCTGGACAGGGGGTTTGAAAGATAGATAGTAATCGATTCCCAAACTTATTGAATATGCATAAAACATTTCATAAGAATCGGTAGAGCCGTTTCGGAGGAGTATGGGAACAAACATTGTGACACGAGAATTTTAAACATTTGTAGAAGATTGTTTATTATTTTTGAAATTCAATATTTATTGTTTTAGCTGTTGTAAATTAATTACGGTTGGCTATTATTTATGGTTAATTTATGTAAATCAAACAAATTGTTTTATGAATAAATGCTTCCCGTTTTCGAAACAAATAATGTGTTGATTTCGGCGACGCGCGGCGTTTGTAGGTAGTTTGTAACTGTGACATTAATAATACCTGTTGGCAAAGCTCTCATAAACCTACCATTAGACCCCCTACAGTACACCGCGATATTAACCAATAACCCATGTTATTACTACTCCAGGCATCGAATGTGACATGTTCGTACAGACAAGGCCTTATTACAGTAATAAAGCTAATGCGCTTTACCGAAGCTGTTTCGGATGCGGCGGGGGGGTGAAGGTGGGGTGTAGGGCAGTGCGGAGGGGAGGGGGGGCTGGCGTCGCGAGCGCGCATCGATCACACCGATACGATCACCACCCACCACCGCAAGACTACACAGCCGAAACTAGCGAATTAATAGATAACAGGGTTTTTTATTGGGAGCTGATATGGGAAACGAAACTTGCTTGGGTTTTCAAAGTTTTTGGGCAAAATTCAAGCTGATAACTGTTTGAAAGATTTTTGCCAGCTAAATTGCAAAACCAATCGAATGCTAGTAAGATTATTGAAGACACAGTTGGCGACAAAGGATTCACAGGAAAAAACACATTGCATTTGTTTATTTGGTATTGAAAACGGTGCTCTTTCGGTAACAAACACTTCGTTATCGATTCTCTAGAAAACAATCACTAATTAATCAAAAACACTCATCAAAGCTAGAGAACACCAACAAATCATTCCCAACGAAATTGGAGCCCCGATAAGGACGCAGACAGATCGCGAACTCTCCGTCAAAGGGATCGCTGGTTTCAGGCGAACGTTTCATCCTTCTACGTCGGGCGGGCGTTTAATATCCGAACCGGCCGTCTCTACCGTCTTTTTACCGTACGCCGAGCGAAAAATAATTGATCGATTTCACCATTCCACCGTAATGGTGGTATGACGTAAAAGGAACGCGTTCACCAGCAGATCCGGATATTCTCTTTCACCTGCTTTTGCTAAATGTATCACGAAACCAATTTGGTTGTAAGCTGATGTTTTTGTGGGGCTGATAGGTTTTAGTAATCCGCCGAGGGAATAGGAGGTGGACCTGGAGATTATACCTATCTTACTACATGAATGAGGCTTGATTTTTCCAATTTCAGAGTTGAATGTTCTATACTTAAGCTAAGGTAAAGGTAGTCGTGTCCACGGCGCGTTAGTTTCCACGCGCGCTTCAAAGAGATGTCAGTAAAGCAGAAGGATCTGCCAGGACCACCGCCTGACGGGCTTGCGGGTTGTTGGAAAGAAATGCCGCGGCCCCAAAACATAAAGGGCAAAAGAAAGAACATGGGTGGTAAGTAAAAGTCTGACACTCCGATGAAAAAAGGTGAGTAAAGTTAGTAAAGATGGGCATATATATAAATGATGAATTGCAGTAGCAATGCTCCTAAAGCATCGACATAGCATCATGCAACGCCATGACAAAGAACATAATTGAGAATAATATTATAATAAACACACGCTTTCTCGGATGCTTCTCAGCAAACCCCTTTCATTTGATATAGACATCTTTCGATGTCCGCCATGTTGGATTCAGAATGACGTCCTCGTCGACAATACATTGTCAATCGGAAACCGGGAAGATGGCTTAATTAAACTTCTAAGATTAGTGAAGTTTATAAAAGCGTGTTAAAAACTGATTAGATACACTTGGGACAACCCACAAAGTTCTAGATATGATACATTCTTTCACAAATGTCTTTTGCTGGTTATGCTCTCTTCAAAACACCACAACTCCCAACTCTTCGCTACATTCCAAACACAGAATATTCGAACAAACAGCATGAACTCACATTCATTACATTCTAATGCCAAGCATTTCCTCAGCTGCTCAGAAGACATTAATTCCCTGTTAGAAAGGATCCAAATCCAGCATTCCTTAGGCACTAATATAAAATTCCATTGGCAGAAGTGCCAGTGGCGAGACGCTTGATGTAAAACGGCTGGTACAAACGCTTGGTATGCCAATATCACAGATTAGAATGCTGCAAGACGTGTAATGGAGCAATGATTAGATGTTAGTTATGCCGCCTGTAGGTGCATTGAATGTAACGGCCAATCGTTTAAGACTGTGCATTGCGGGTGTTTTTTTATATCTGGGGTGGATTGCAAAGAGTCGAATACTTATACAGTAAAACACAACAATAATGAGAAAAAGAATCAAACTCAAACTCAAACTCAAACTCAAAGCATTTATTTCAATTAGACCATTACAGGCACTTTTGAATGTCATAAAAACAAGAACAAAAAAATGATGCTGCTACAATCCCGGTCACAAGGCATAATAACTTGTGAAAGTACTGTAGTTGCCCATTCCAAAGCGTTGATCTCTATGGAGAAGAATGGGCAAGAAACTCCATGGACACTCTTTTAAATTATAATATTTTTACAAAATCGTATTTACATCATTCGTGTTGAGATTATACAAATATGTGAGAACGATGTAGAAAGACGTGCACAGTAAGAGCGTCCAGAGTAAATAAAAAGCAAAATTCAATTTAAAATCTAAATAAGTTAAAAAAATGACCGTGGTAGTTAAAAAAATGACCAGTCCCAACTGACAGCGCCCGTTCACGAACATGACGTATGGATCAGCCCCATTCAGCTCGACCATTTTGAAGGGAGCTAAATGACCCGACACACCCGCCACTATCAGCGAGACATTTAAGTGAGCATGACACTATTAACCACCAGGGCTTCGTCAAGTCAATGTTAATACATAGCACTCACATATGGGCTTAATAATTATACAATACTAGAGAATTGATTCTATACATTGCAAAGATAGTCTTACAATCTTCTGCAGCTTCCACTATAGCTTCGGATACTTATCAATGAGTTTACCCCTATGCTTGAGGAGCAGGACCAGCATTGAGCCAAGCATTTTTATCATCAATATAATCCCCCAACTTATAATATGCTTGCCTACATAGTGTGCGTTTAATACAAGATTTAAATTTCGTTTCATTCAGTTGAAGAATGTGGGGAGGTATTTTATTGTAGCATTTCAAACAGTACCCCATGAAAGATGAGTCTACTTTAGCTAACCTGAAACCTGGTTGAACTAATTGGTCCCTATTTCTAGTATTATAATTGTGTCTGTCACCTCTTTTACTAAAAAGATGCAAGTTTTTCCTGACATACATGATGTTTTCATAAATATATTGACAAGGTACTGTCATGATGTTAATATCCTTAAACTGTTCCCTTAGAGAATCTCGCCTACGTAGGTTATATATGGCTCTGATGGCTCTTTTCTGCAGAATAAATATAGACTCGATGTCTGCAGCCCGTCCCCAAAGTAAAATACCGTATGACATTATACTATGAAAATAACTAAAATAGACTAGTCTCGCGGTATCTACGTCAGTAAACTGACGGATTTTTCTAACAGCATATGCTGCTGAACTAAGGCGTCCTGCAAGAGATGTTATATGCGGACCCCATTGTAGCTTTGAATCGAGTGTTATTCCCAAGAAAACAGTTTTTTCGACGAATTCTAGTTTCTCTTGATTCAATACTATGTCACACTCACTGTTTTTGACATTTGGTAGAGCAAATCTTATGCACTTCGTTTTTTTCCCATTTAATACTAAATTATTAGCGGTAAACCAATTATGTACCTGCATTAGGGCATTATTTACGTCGTCAAGATTTGAGGCACGTCTGTTTATCTTAAATATTAAAGAAGTATCGTCAGCAAATAACACCATTTGTGGTTGGTTTTTAAACAAATGGGGTAGATCATTAATATATACTAAAAAGAGGAAGGGACCTAATATCGATCCTTGTGGTACACCCATTTTTACATTTAAACCCATTGAATTGACACCATTTATTTGTACTTGCTGCTGTCTATCATTTAAATACGATTTAACTAAACTAAGAGCAAGTTTCCCTAGGCCGTAATGTTCAAGTTTTAAGAGAAGGGTTTCGTGGTTCACGCAATCAAATGCTTTTGAGAGGTCACAAAAGATCCCTATGGCATCCTGTGCCTCTTCCCACGCAGTAAATATGTGTTTTAATAGGGTGACACCGGCGTCAGTCGTACAACGTCCTTTGGTGAAACCATACTGCCTCTCATGTAAGATTTTATTGGTGTTAAAGTGGTTGAGCATTTGGTTAAGCATTACCTTTTCAAACACCTTGCTGAAAACCGACAAAACGGATACGGGTCTATAATTATTGGTGTCTTTACTGTCCCCAGATTTGAAAAGTGGTATTACCTTGCTGTATTTCATAAGGTCCGGGAAGACTCCTTGGTCCACACACAAATTAAATATAAAGGCTAAGTACGGTGCTATAGTCTCAATGATAGCTTGACAAACTTTAATAGACAATCCCCAAAGGTCTTCGGTTAATTTGATTTTTATTTGTTTAAAAGCTTTAATGACTACAGTGGGGTTAATATGCTTAAACTGAAACTCAACCGGGCATGGTAAAACGTTTGCTCTTAATAAGTCAAAAGAATGAAAGAGAAATAATAAAAAAAAGAAAAATAATGTCAAAATATTTTATTGCCAACCTTAAAATATGACACATGAACCAATTGTTGCCACATACAAACTTTCCATAGAGAATGGTAAATGTTGACGTTATGATGATTAGCTTTTCGCCCAATAGTGTCTTTCACCCCTGTAGTTATAATACTCCCCTGTTTACTAAAACCACGTACTAACTAAGCAGTTTCTTGATATACCAATACCTATCTTTCTTAAAAATGATCAAGTTGGACTAATTGACACACTTCAGTACAATGTTTCTGGAAATATAATGAAGTTTTCAGGATCATCAATGATGAGATTGACTCAGTTTTGTCTGTGTTATATAATATCTTGTTTCAGGACGTTATTATATATGTGAAAAGCAGTTCCTGAACAAAATAAAGATTGAAATAAAACAAATGTCACACGATATCTATTCTTTCTTTTCTTAAAGTAATTTCCAATTCTAATTTAATAAACATATAATCAACTATTAATGGCATGACTAGCAAAAGCTCACGGCGCGCTATCGTAGTATCCAAGATACAGAGCCTAGGTCGGGAGCTCGCGGCCTTTTGAGAGATACGGGCCATTGTCGGCCCATTGTCAGGGAAACAATGGCTATTTCAACACCTCACAATGGGGCGAGTTAGCTCCGTGAAAAATTAACGCGCCCGACCTGCGTGCGATGAACGCTGCATACTAGCTTCCGTGCTTTACTACTCGCAATGCGAACTGTGAAGTTTTCGTTGAGATGTTATAATGAGAACTTATTTATTACTAGCTTCCACCCGCGAATTCGTCCGCGTGGCATAGTTGCTTTGGGCTAACGCTAACTGTAACCCGCGTGATGATCGAAAAAAATGTTTCTTTCTCTCCCCTTTTCTTCCTTCTTTCTCCCCCTTTTCTCACTTTTATTTAAAAAAATAAGCTGTGTCCGTCTCCAGGGTCCAACTACCCCTGTGCCAAAATTCATGAAAATCGGTTTGGCCATTTAGGCGTGAAGACGTAACAAACAAACAAACTCAATTTCGCTTTTATAATGTTAGTAAGGATAAGGATTTATTTATTCAACAATTTATGTACACATGAAAAAAGACTGAAAAAAAAACATTGAGTACAAAGGTACTGCTTATTTCTTAAGAAATTTCTGCCAGCAGACCTACGAAAGAAGAAATGAGAACGAAATACAACAGCTTTTTTTCAATAGCATGTTAACGCGTCTGATCGCAGCGCTTTTTATTCGAAATCTGCCAATAAAAAAGAAAGGTTTTGAATTTAAAATATGTTGTTGCCACTGAGGTCTATGTGACTGTAACCTCTGAGCTTGCTTCGGGTCTTTCATTTAAGATCAGTCAAGATACGAAACACCGTCCTCGTCTAGTTTTAAAAATATATTTATTTTGACTTGTAAAAACCAATTTTCGTACAATTTAATTGACGACACAGTTGGCGCAGTGGCTGCGTGAATATTTGTATGGCCTACAGATAGTTCTTCCGAGTCTGACTGTTTGTGTGTGTGAGTTTAAATGTTTGTAAACGCGCCCACAATACAGGAGACACTCCTAGTGTGGGGCAACGTTTTAAAATATATAGGTACCGATATAATCAATGTAACCTATACAACTATATAATCAATCATCTAAAATTGACACCACACAATGGTCAAAACTCATTTCTTCGCTGTATCTTAAAAGGCGTTTCTTATGTTTAACTTAATTTTCAGTTAAAAACAGATAGGTACCCAGTAGAAACACTAATAACTACTACGGGTAACAGTTTCAGAGCTGTGTAGTGTGTACGGAACCTAAATATAAACAACTGTAGATAGGCCAAATCCACCAATGGTAACCGTTTCCCTTGACGAGATCCAAGAGTTAATAAAGCTATGCCCGTGTTGGGGGTTGTTCGAAAGAAATGTTTGTAAACGCACCCACGATACAGGAGACGTTCCTAGTGTGGGGCAACGTTTAAAAAAAAAAAAAAACGCGGCCACGAACACAAAGAGCAAAAGGAAGATAGATAGATGGGTTTGAGTCTGTAAAAGTATGGCACTGCGTTCCGCTCCCCCTAGAACGGGAGAAGCTATTTGATCATCTCCCATCCAAAAAAAAAACTTAATAATAGCTGTCTCCTTACTATGGATATACCGTAACATCTTTATTAAGTCAGCCGAAGATCATAGATACGTGTATGTCGACATTTCGAAAAAAGTTCTTATTTCAAAATGCGAAGCCTCGGAATTTGCCCTTTAGTGACATTTCTCCATTTGTAACGGAGACTGCTACACACTCTTGCGCACATCAACAGTTGAAATTCATAATAGAACGTGCGGCTAACACGTTTCGATGAACAGGTGTCAGAAACAGAAGTTCTAATTTACTTTATTTATGTTTATTGTCACACTTGCTTATTGTAGGTCATCATCATGCTATTAACGAAAGGAGGGTATGTCAGGTACTAACTAAAAGTTTATAATATCAAAATTGGACTAGTATTGAACTTTGCGCCTTAGTGCTTCCCAACCCACTTCATTACAGAAGATTTATATTGGCTGAATGTGCTGAATCCAACTAAAGATAATAAATTTCATCTAGTAACAGGACCTAGCAAATTATATCAATAAACAAAGTTAAATTAAATTTTTCCATCCCATAATCTTCAAAGCCTTCGCCCAGCTTAAAGCCATACATAAATTAAATTAAAATCGAACACAAAAGAGCATCCAATCTTCCCAGAGAAAACCTACATAACCGCCTCAGTGCCCTTCAACGAAAATTAATAAAATGAAGCGACAGGTCACCGACTTCAGTAAATGAAATAAGTATTAAAGCTTACAATACCTGAAATATCGATACGATAGTGCCGTTGCGGTCTCAATACAGCCCAATTAGTCTGCACTGCCTTCCGCACGTTTTTGCCCCAACACTAATAGGCAAGATCTTGGTTTAAAGACTTTTATAAGAGCCGACATGAGTAAAAACATCTTAGTGGAAGTTTATTTTTATAATCCTTACTAATAATATTATAAAAGCGAAAGTGAATTTGTTTGTTCGTTTGTTACGTCTTCACGCCTAAATGGCTGAGCCGATTTTGGTACAGAGATAGTTGAGACGGACATAGGCTATTGAATAAAAAAAAGTTAGATAAGGGGGAGAAAGATGGAAGAAAAGAGAAAACTTAGCTTTGCTATTACAATAAATAAGGCGCAAGGGCAAAAACTACAGGTAGCAGGTACCTGCCTGCCTGCAAGTCGGGAAAGGGGAACTGTGTAACCCCGAATTTAACGCGAGCGAAGCCGTGGCCAAAAGGTAGTTATGACATAAAAAACGAGCTTTTTATCACTTTTTTGTAAAGTGTGCGTGACAAGAAGCTCGTGTAAATAAATACACCGTGCGTGACTCCTCCCTGTCTTGTTAAGCCGTTGCTCCCGGCAGCCATTTGTAGATCCTTGAACGTCGTCGAGGGTATTCTGAAGTCTGAAAGTCTGACAACCAATCTTACCAAGGTGTATCTGGTGTAACAGTAAACTGGGTTATGAAGTCCAGATTAGCAATCCATTTAAAATGCTGCTATTCATCTGCATTAATTTAAACTGAAGACTTGAACATAGTTGTGGAAAGGCCAGACAATGATGAAGAGCCGATATCTATGAAATATGTAGGCTTGAGTAGGTGTTTGTGTGTATGTCATGTTCGTGTGATCTGTAGGAACTGAAAGGTCACTTGTTAGTAGTTGTTGACACTCAGTATAGTTACAGTTTAATAGTGTTGACACTCTAGTTATTGTTCTGGTATTTAGATACGAAAGATCCACTTTGAAGATAAGGTCGATGTGCGTCAACTACATATCTTATAAATGACTATTTAACATTTTTATGACAAACAAGCTGCCATAAAAAAATACATGGCTGTTCAGCGAAAATACTTCAGAGGGACCTGCCAGTGCCACCGCCTGCCGGGGTTGCGGGTTGTTCGAAAGAGTTACCGTGGGCCCGGAACATAAAGGGCAAAAAAATGAACATGGATGGGTTTTAGTCAGTAAATCTTGACACTCCAGTTCAAGTTGTTTGGCGATTTCCCATCCGCAAAATAAAACAAACGCGATAACATTTTTATTAAGATTTTTTGCTGCAGTATTTAACAGCACATTTCGTCGATAGAAATCTTTGCTGTGTTTTAAACCGATAGACCTGTAAGAATGTACCTACCGTGTTTTAATGTACCACTGCCGGCGAAGAAACAATAACCTACCGTCAATTATTTCATTCAAGAATCATCAAATAATAATTATGGCTTTCATGTGAGTAAAAAAACTTTTTTCCAAAAAATAAAACCGACTTCCAAAAAAAAAAGTGGAAAATAACTTTATTTCCGGAAGTCGGTGGCTTTTGTTGGTTTCGTTGACTTTTTTGCCACCGACTTCCGGAAATAAAGTTATTTTCCACTTTTTTTTTTGGAAGTCGGTTTTATTTTTTGGAAAAAAGTTTTTTATTTCAGCATTTTTAGTTATAGTATTATGATATAATTCGCAAACACGGTTATTTTTAGCTTTTTAGTGCGTAGGTCCCGTCTTAAATACAAGCTTTAGGCAGTTGTCTCACCAACGACGAGAAAACGACTAACTATCGGCTATTTTCTCGCTCAAGAAACGTACAATAGAATACTTTCCGTGTGAATAAAAGAGATGCATATACAAACAGTTGATCGCTGACTGTTCACACTGCCGGCGAGCACTCGCTTCACTAGTTTGTAGCTGAGCGACAAGAGCTATGAAAGATAACACTCACTCGGCGATACTCGCCAAGCGATTAGAAATCACGCCGAGAGAGCAACCAGTGGTCATGTCATTTGGTCGCGTATGAGGCCGCAAGACTGACTGTACGCTTGACTGCCGCGAGCGAGTGATGCGAGTAATCGCCCGCCTCACTCGCACACTCGCTTATAGCCGAGCTACACAAATATCGGAACTACGCACTTGCTCCCCACGTCTCGCTAACTCGTTTCTAGTTCTACTCGTTACTCGTTGCCGGTGAGACAAGTGCCTTAGTTCCACATCACGCTATAGTATTTAATACTATCTAAATTATGCTTTAGTTTAAAACCAATTCAGAAATCATATGCATCATCGCCTAGGGGATACAGCTGATACTTGATCTAATGATTGATTATGTTTCTTAATGACTGGGTGAGGGGAGGGGAGGGGGTACGGGCACCCTGCTCCCACTCGCCTGCCTATCCTGGCGAAACCCATACTTATACATGTGATTGCAGCAATCACGGCAGATTTGCGGTCATTTATTGAAGAGTTCCGTTGTATATCACTGAAGATCTATCACCAAATTAAAATACAATCACCTCAAAAAACTGCGATGACCTTCCAAATCATAGTGCATAGCGTTTTTAACCGACTTCAAAAAAGGAGGAGGTTCTCAATTCGACTGTATGTTTTTTGTTCATTTGTCTTCGACAACCTCTAAAATTATATCATCAACGTAGACGAAGTCAATCTAATACGCATTATTAAAGATAACTCAAAAACTACTGGCCGGATCTTGATATTTTTTTTATGGGACCAAACGACAACCACCAGCTTTCGAATAAAAAAAGAATCATCAAAATCTGTTCACCCAGACCAGAGTTATGAGGTAACAAACACAAAAAAAAAAAATAAAAAAAAAAAAAAAAAACATACAGTCGAATTGAGAACCTCCTCCTTTTTTGAAGTCGGTTAATAAAGATGTAACTATAGTAATAGTTGATCGCTGACTGTTCACACTGCCTGCTGCGATCGCAGGTTGTTCTAAAGAGATACCGCGGCCAAAGAAGAAACATGGACGGGTTTTAGTCAGTAAAAGTCTGACACTTGCCTCCCACTCCGCCCAGAGCGGGGAAAGTCTCTGTCTAACAGTTAGCATTTATCACGGTACATGAGATTCAGCCTGGTGACACACGGATAGATATACAGACGGACGGACAGCAGAGTCTTAGTAATAGGGTCCCATTTTACCAATCAGGTAAGAAACCGAAAAAAAAATGTGCTTTCTATGATGACTATTTATCACAAACCATCACACACAGAACATCCCGACGTCCAAACAATAACCAGAAGACCTACCTCCTCGACATCGCAACTCCTTACTCATGCCATACACCTAAAAAAATACCCAGTAGGGTTCCCATGACATCTTATAGCAGTACTTATTACTGTGTGAGAAAGAGATGGTGGTAGACACCCTGTGTAGCTCTGTCTCTTTCCCTCAATGGAATAAATTCTGTTTTAAGACGTCATGGTAGGGTAGCAGGTAGATAATCCGTTTCCGACCAGAGATTCGTCAAGAGTCGTGAGGTCTAAACAGCCCTACAGAGTAGTGCAGTATTATAGGCTCGGCTGTTCGGCTCAGCACACAATTACGCAGGTCAAGCGTGCGCTCCGTAGTGCCACAATTCACAAACCTAACGCAAACGACTATATACACTATGTATAATATACATACGTATTGCTATTTATTGAGGCTCTTCCTTGAGAAGACAATGCTGTGATATTGGGTTGGTTATGCGTGTTTTAATTTACTATGTTTTACAAACAAAATAGAATATGAATCATCGATTTGAGAAGAATCAAAACTTAGCTTTAAAAAGTTAAGCTGATAAATCATGATATTTTGTTTGCGGGGCAAAAAGGCCAGCGTTCAGCCAATATAGAGAGGTTTTTAAAAATGGAAGATCTTATCCAAATCTGTGGACACAGGACAAACTTAAACTAGAACTCGGCGTTTTTCAGTGTTACCAGGTTTTGGACAGGCCCGAAACCATCTTTAATACCACCAAGTACATAAAACTAGGGTTGCGCGGTTCCCGGATAATTCGGTTCCTAATAGCCGGACAGAGCAGCCAGTTTGCCCAGCCATTTGACTCCATGTGAAGAAGATTTTGTGTCTCAGTATCAATGAAAAAATTGTAAAATTAAGCTTTTTTATTACCATAAATCTTATTAAATATAAGGAAATCATAATATCGAATAGCAAATTAGTCTAAGTACTTTACTATTAACTAACTTCCGCCCGCGACTTCGTCAACGTGGCATAGTTACTTTGGTCTAACGCTAACTTTAACCCGCGTGATGATCGAAAAAAAATATTTTTTCTCCCCTTTTCTTACCTCTTTCTCCCCCTTTTCTTACTTTTTTTTAGCCTATATCCGTCTCCAGGGTCCCAACTATCTCTGTACCAAAATTCAACAAAATCGGTTAAGCCATTAAGGTGTGAAGACGTAACAAACAAACTCACTTTCGCTTTTATAATACACTAGCTTTCGCCCGCGGCTTCGCTCGCGTTAAATTCGGTATAACACACCAAGCAGACCTGCAGTTTTTGCTCTTGCGCCTGATTGATTTGTAATAGCAACGCTAAGTTTTCCCTTTTCTTCCCTCGTTCTCCCTCATATCCCACTTTTTTTAAATAAAAATTAGCCTATGTCCGTCTCACGTCGTCGTCACTTTCGCTTTTATAATATTAGTAAGGGTCACTGAAATGCTGTCTAATAAAACCTTAATAAAAACCGGACAAGCCAGACACCGTTTATTTTGGCCGGACATGCAATCAATAAGCCTCACTATGTCCGGCGTTATCCAGAAGCCTAGCAACGCTAGGATTCAACCATTGTTATTAACAACCAAATCATGATATCATATTAATTATACTCGGCAACTGAAGACGATAATAACCAACCCCTTTTTTCCGGATGGTAAATCATCAAATAACTTCCCCCGCTCTGGGCGCAGCGGGAGGCAATGTCAGACTTGTACTGACTAAAACCCACCCATGTTCCTCCTATTGCCCTTTACGTTCCGGGGCCGCGGTATCTGTTTCGAACAACCCGCAACCCCGGCAGGATAACCATCCCCTTGAAATATCTTCGTTCTAGTCAACTTCTATGCTTAACCTAGACATGAAAAAAGGAGTCATGTGTTTTTCACCAAACCGTAGGTTACATCCGTACCTGAATCGTAATTGACCTTAATGAACTTTAAAATAGACCACGCGTTTACACTGCAGGTCAAAATAGGCTTATAAAAGTTTGAATAAATTACACTTAAAACTTTTATCGTAAAAGAATCGTTTTAAATCTGATCTGGAAGTAAAGACTCCCTAAATGCAGCTCTAATGTTCGACAAATATCAGAAGTTTGTTCCAAATTCTTTTTAGCAGTTTGAACTTTCAACAACGATTGGTCTTTGGATAGTTGGTCTAACAGGTTAGCTCGTTCCAACGTCGACCTCAACTCAAGGTCTAAAGTAGGATCGGACTAATATTTTTTTCTATCCATTTAACGTATCGAAAAAAAAAAGTAACAAAAACGTCTCCAGAGTTGCGCCAAAACAACCGATTATATTTTAGAAGTCCACACTTTCGTGGTTAGCTGATTACAATAGCAGTTAGAAAACCTAGCATCGAACTCTACTGTAAAGGCCAGATTAAAAGTGATCCAAATCATCACACGACTTCGAACCTGTGTTACCTAATGTGTCTTCTTAAAACAGAGTAAGATCCCGTACAACACAGCATAATTTGCATCCAAATATTAATCAAGTACCGCAACAATGAACTTCAAGGAACTGCGCCAACGTGGGAACGGACAGAGCAGTGAGGGTGAAGCCACACAGGCCTTGCCGGTACGTTGCGTAGACGCAAAGCTGTGATTTCCAAGTACCAAGTACCACGCGAGCAATGCGGTGTCGCAACGCAATAACGCCGTCACTATGAGCTATGCCATACGGACTTTGCTAATGTTGCGTCGAAGTCGCAGCGACGCCCGTGTGGCATCGCTCTATGTCACAACGTCTTCCTACGCCTACGCCACCCGCATCGTCTCTCTTCCCCCTATCTGATGTGCAAGCGTTGCGTCGCCACACGCTGCTGTAACGCACCTTGTGGCATGCTGTACTGATTTGTATGTACCTAGAACGAGGCAGTGTCAGCGCTCCGACATCGCAACGTACCGACGACAGCGCATCGTGTGACTTCTCTCTTATCCTTCACGTCATAACATAACCGTCGATCCATTTCACTTAACTGAGGCGCGTACGCTTAGAAGCGTTCTTGAAATATGCAAAGCGCACTCACGACCAACCCGCGTAATAGCGCGTGATATGCTCCGAGCAAAAGTCTAGCTCTAAGCTATGAACGAAAATCTAGATTCTAGAGTCTCATCGCGCCACCCATACATTACGAGCTATTCTATGATGATACACTTAAAGTTGAATCGGGTAATGGCTTTTTAAAATGTAGAGGGATTTATAAATTGTGGTGTAACTCCTTGGAACGTGTTGTGTGTAAATTATCATGAAGAATTTTATTGACAACAATGAGGTTATAATGTTATTGTTTGGCAGTTGTTATATTTATTATGCTACGAATCGCGACAAAACTTTCCTTTTAAAAAAATAAAACCGACTTCCAAAAAAAAAAGTGGAAAATAACTTTATTTCCGGAAGTCGGTGGCTTTTGTTGGTTTCGTTGACTTTTTTGCAACCGACTTCCGGAAATAAAGTTATTTTCCACTTTTTTTTTTGGAAGTCGGTTTTATTTTTTGGAAAAAAGTTTTTTATTTCAGCATTTTTAGTTATAGTATTATGATATAATTCGCAAACACGGTTATTTTTAGCTTTTTAGTGCGTAGGTCCCGTCTTAAATACAAGCTTTAGGCAGTTGTCTCACCAACGACGAGAAAACGACTAACTATCGGCTATTTTCTCGCTCAAGAAACGTACAATAGAATACTTTCCGTGTGAATAAAAGAGATGCATATACAAACAGTTGATCGCTGACTGTTCACACTGCCGGCGAGCACTCGCTTCACTAGTTTGTAGCTGAGCGACAAGAGCTATGAAAGATAACACTCACTCGGCGATACTCGCCAAGCGATTAGAAATCACGCCGAGAGAGCAACCAGTGGTCATGTCATTTGGTCGCGTATGAGGCCGCAAGACTGACTGTACGCTTGACTGCCGCGAGCGAGTGATGCGAGTAATCGCCCGCCTCACTCGCACACTCGCTTATAGCCGAGCTACACAAATATCGGAACTACGCACTTGCTCCCCACGTCTCGCTAACTCGTTTCTAGTTCTACTCGTTACTCGTTGCCGGTGAGACAAGTGCCTTAGTTCCACATCACGCTATAGTATTTAATACTATCTAAATTATGCTTTAGTTTAAAACCAATTCAGAAATCATATGCATCATCGCCTAGGGGATACAGCTGATACTTGATCTAATGATTGATTATGTTTCTTAATGACTGGGTGAGGGGAGGGGAGGGGGTACGGGCACCCTGCTCCCACTCGCCTGCCTATCCTGGCGAAACCCATACTTATACATGTGATTGCAGCAATCACGGCAGATTTGCGGTCATTTATTGAAGAGTTCCGTTGTATATCACTGAAGATCTATCACCAAATTAAAATACAATCACCTCAAAAAACTGCGATGACCTTCCAAATCATAGTGCATAGCGTTTTTAACCGACTTCAAAAAAGGAGGAGGTTCTCAATTCGACTGTATGTTTTTTGTTCATTTGTCTTCGACAACCTCTAAAATTATATCATCAACGTAGACGAAGTCAATCTAATACGCATTATTAAAGATAACTCAAAAACTACTGGCCGGATCTTGATATTTTTTTTATGGGACCAAACGACAACCACCAGCTTTCGAATAAAAAAAGAATCATCAAAATCTGTTCACCCAGACCAGAGTTATGAGGTAACAAACACAAAAAAAAAAAAAAAAAAAAATAAAAAAAAACATACAGTCGAATTGAGAACCTCCTCCTTTTTTGAAGTCGGTTAAAAAGGAGTTTCCTAATTTGTAGAAATCGAGAATTGAAATCTTGCACAGCTCTTGAAATATTTAAACGGGGTAGGTATAGTATTAGGTTCACTTCAGAAGTTACAGACGTTTAAAAGAAAAAAAGACCAAATAACTATAGGAGGGACTAAACTAATGAGAACAAACAGAAAACTAGACCACAGTCTGTCATTCCAACAGTAATCCAAGGAAGTACAATAAATCGTAGAACATAAATAAGTAAAGAGCAAAGTTCTCGTTTGTATCACGCACGGTACGGCGTGGGTGCCTCGGTACCTCTCACCGATATGTCTCGGATATAAAACAAATAGCGAGGCTGCGTCCGCGCTGCGTGAATCGTGACAAGCCCGCACACCCGGCGCGGGACCACGACTGTGGGTATACTGGGTGCTAGCTTTTGTAGCCTATGATCTAGTGTCGGCTGTGAAGGTATAAAGATTCGCGAGGATGGTAGTCTGGGAAAGTAGCTTTGATGTTCATTACGTGGTTTTATGCAAATTCCTTAAATCTTAGATGACGGTTTGAAGTTTGGACGAAACAATGTAAAATCAACTCTGTCTCAAACGATCAAAAATTTTAACACAGTGCAAGATTTTGAGTAAAAGTGCACTTTACTATGATTCAGTAGACAACAAAATTAACTTTTACGAAACAAGAACACTACGTTTACACAACATTTAGGCTTCAAACATTTGAAAAAAAAAGTCTAGATAAATTATAAAAAAAATTGTTAAACAAAAAAATATCTACCTTTTTATTTATAAGAATCTTAATACGTTAATAATATGAATCTCTGCTCATCAAGATCCTACTAATATTACAAACTTTCGTTTGTATGTGTGTGTGTTGTAATTGTTACTCCTTTACGCTTAAACGGCGTAACGTATTTGTATAAAATTTGGTATCGAGATACCCTGGATTCATACATATGCTACTTTTTGTCCTGGTTTACGTGGGTGAAAGTGCGGGGCGGAGCTAGTATGATATATGCGAAAGTTTGTGAGGATAGATAGTTATTTTTTACTCTATCACGCAAAAATTACTGAAAAGATTTGAATTAAATTTGGTACACAAAATTTTTATAACAGCGGGGCACAGTTTGTAATTTATAGTATAACTAGCTTCCACCGGCGACTTCGTCCGCGTGGCATAGTTACTTTGAGCTAACGCTAACTTTAACCCGCTTGATGATCGAAAAAAAATGTCTTTCTCTCCCTTTTTTCCCCTCTTTCTCACTTTTCTTTTTTTAAATCGCCTATGTCCGTCTCCAGGGTCCCAAATATCTCCGTAACAAAATTCATCAAAGGCGGTTGGGCCATTTAGGCGTGAAGACGTAACAAACTCACTTTCGCTTTAATAATATAAGTAGATAAGTAATAATAGTAAGGATTATTAACTGCGACTGTGAACGTTTTAAGAATAGTTATGTATTTCGTATTATGACTCTGCTTAAGCGGTCATTGAAGGCTGAATTAGCTAAGTTCTAAGGCCTCCCGGTTTTCTCAAATCAAAAATATTTCATTAAAATAAAGTCAGAGCTTTTCCCTAGTTTCATTGAATCTCATGCCCACGTTACAGATACAGGCAAGCACCAAGTCTTATAGGTTTATCCGGTCAGTCATCCGGGCACTAACTACTTCCTGTTAAGCCCTTTGATGTCCTTAATGCACAGCCTCATGTGATAGTCTGCCTGCAAGCATGGGATACCCGCTTATGCCTTTAGTCTGGGAGAAATATAGAGTAATTCAGTTAAGTTTTGTAATTCCAAAGAAGATTTATGCTTTTTAAACTTGAAAGTTTTATTTTGTAAATACTAATATAATAAGAAAAATAATTAAATATTAATATCCGAAAGAGAGTTTGTTTGTTTGTTACGTTTTCACGCCTAAATGGCTAAACCGATTTTGATTAATTTTGGTACAGAGATAGTTGGGACCCTGAAGACGGACATAGGGTAAAAAAAAGTGCGAAAAGGTGGAGAAAGAGGGAAGAAAAGAGCAGAGAAAGATTTTTTTTCTATCATCACGTGATTGAAAGTTAGCGTTAGCCCAAAGTAACGTAAGTATTATTATATAAAACACATCATATGTGAAAATGTCAACTGTCTAACTATCACAGTTCAGGGGATACAGCCTGGTGACAGACAGACAGACAGACGGACTGCCAGCGGAGTCTTAGTAATAGGTTTTACCCTTTTAGTACGGAACCCTACATAACGAATTTTCAGATCAGATTGTCTTCATTACGATAAACCCCAAAACCTAATTTTCATCAAATATCCTCTTATCTTCACATCTCTAAACAAAAGCATAACAAATTATTATCTGCGATATCGTATGTAGCAGGCAAGTCTGCGGCAGTAAATAAAATAAATTAATAAGCTCACCACTCGGTAGTTAGGATTGTCTTATCGTAGGCAGCGTCTGCGCACAAAATACGACTGGCCAGCGCGCCCGGGGCCTAAATAAAATAATATTTATTTAATTTACCGAGATGTTTATCTGTTAACGTTACTGTTTCATGCAATATGGACTTTATTGTCTTATGATCGTGATATTAAATGACAATGGTTTTAATTTAGAGTTTTGATTCTTGTTTTTTTTTCTCGTGGTTGAATACTGCTGCTCGAACAAATCTTCAGGTAAAGCCGCATTTGTCTAGGTTGTCTGTGGTATGGTGTAGTCTGTGGATAGTATACTCTACCGAGTTGCCTCCGTGCCTCGGATAGCAAGTTAAACTGTTGGTCTCGGCTGTCATTTGTAAATCTTTAACAGTCGGTACAGGTTGTCCGAAAGTCTGACAACCAGTCTTACCAAGGATTGTCGTTACTACCCAGTACTAACTAAGTTGTGGAAGTCGGATAGACTCCATGTTTTTTTTATCATAGGGACTGTCACGCACAGCGTATTCCAGTCCCATCGTATCCTAAACAATTGCCAAACTTTGAAATAAAATGGGCCATGAATTTGAACAAATCGTTACTGATAGTCAGTGTCCCGAAAGTCTGACATCCAGTCTTACCAAGAGGTATCGTATTACACAGTACTAACTGGGTTATGGAGGTCAGATAGGCAGTCGCTCCACGTAAAATACTGGTATTCAGCTGCATCCGGTAAGACTGGAAGCCGACCCCAGTATAGTTGGGAAAAGGCTAGGCAGATGATGACTATATTTCTTCTTCAAGGACTAGTATTCAGCCGCATCCGGTTTGACTAGAAGCCGACCCAAACATAATTGGGAAAAGGCTTGGCAACTGATGATGATGAATGATTTTGGTTTGTAGGGTTCCGTAGCCAAAGGGTAAAACCCCTATTAATAAGACTCCGCTGTCCGTCCGTCCGTCACCAGGCTGTATCTCATGAACCATGATAGTTAGACAGTTGAAATTTTCACAAATGATGTATTTCTGCTGCCTCTATAACAACAAATACTAAAAACAGAACAAATATTTAAGGGGTTCCCATACAACAAAATATTTTTGGTGTTTTTATGCATACGGAACCCTGTACGGACCCCTTCGTGGGCGAGTCTGACTCGCACTTGGCCGGTTTTTAATCCAAAGCGTTCAATGCGAGGTACATTTGAAGCAATTCAATTTCCATTTAGAGAAATTGTGAAAATCATTATTCATATCATTGAGAAATTGTCATATATTTTGACTTGCTGATTTTCTTAATTGTCATAATATTATTTGTAGATTTTGATATATTTTTTTTTAATCCTCATTTTAAGCATCTTCCATACTCACGCCATACATTTAATTTTGGCTAAATCAAAACTATTCTAGTGAGTATACGAGAGATCAAAAAAACACGAGATTTATTTGTCAACATCCTTAAAGTCTAGCCCAACATTTTTCCCAGCCAAGCTTCAATTAAAGCCTACATCGAGCGAGTTGCGCGTGCACCGATGGGCGATAGCGCAGAAGGGCGTAGAGGGCGGCGCGCGCGCACACATAGGACGCCCACGCTCCACGCTCCACTGCGCATGCGCCTAATAAACGCAGTTATGACGCCGTATTACCATACTAGATAGTCAAGGAAAGTTTTTGTTGTTTAATATTTACGTAAATCTATCTATGGGATGTGGGAGGGGCGAATGATGTAAAGCGTTTTATAAAGCTATGATTTATGGTGTAGATGGACACAATGCACTATGGCGGGACGTATTACAGTAGGATCAGATCCAGAAAATGATTCTACAAAAGAAGTAGTATTGGAACTCACCTTAAACTATAGAAGTAAAACTTGCTGAAAAAAGCAGCAATAAAAACAAGTAGAATCATTTTCAAACTTATGCAGAACTAGCTTTTGTCCGCGGCTTCGCTCGCGTTATATTCGGGGTAACACAGTTCCCCTTTCCTGGTTTACAGGTACCCGCTACCTGTAGTTTTTGCCCTTGCGCCTTATTTATTGTAATAGCAATGCTAAAGTAGCCTATGTCCGTCTCCAGGGTCCCAACTATCTCTGTACCTAAATTCATCAAAATCTGTTTAGCCATTTAGGCGTGAAGACGTAACAAACAAACAAACTCACTTTCGCTTTTATAATATTAGTAAGGATACGATTTCTGAACGAACCTCTCAACCTATTTTTTGGGGTACTGTACCTCAAAAGAAAAAAGTGGAATCCTTATTGTATCACTTTGTAGCCTGTCTATCTGTCAAGACCCTTTATCTCAGGAGCGCGTGGAGGTATCGAATTCAAATAAAACTATATATCTACTCACGTCTGTGGTCCCTTTGTGTTGTGCAAAAATCACCCCTCTGCAGTCAAAAGAGATGGCCGTTTATGTTGCAAGTTTGTACAGAACCCTCTTTCCGGCGATCGATTTTTTCCCTTCTTGGATTATTGTTAACTAGCTAGCGCCCGCGGCTTCGCCCGCGAGATGATCGAAAAAAAAGTATCCTATGTGTTATTCCAGACTATTATCTACCTCTGTACCAAATTTCATCAAGACCCGTTCAGCCGTTTTGCCGTGAAAGAGTAACAAACATCCATACATCCATTCATTCTCACAAACATTCGCATTTATAATATTAGTTGGATGGTAAAAGAGGTCCTGGGTTACCGGTCTCGTGTCGGGCAAATAGTATTTAGGTTTTTTCATCAAGAATTTCTCAGTATCAGCCACAGAGTTTGGATTAGTACCCGGTTGATGACAATAGGGTCGCTTCCTATAACATAGGACTTATAGATAACTGGCCTAAAGTAGGTGTACTATTAGGTACACCTCTGCCTAACCGTTTAGGGATAACAGCCGTGATGATATGTGTTATGTTAATAGTAAAAATAAGGTATAGCTCAGGGGCCTTAGTCTGCTATTACAATAGTGTCAGAATGGTCGATCACTGATCGCATAATGGTTGATTTTGACATCTACTACATACTAAACTTGTCAAAATGAACCATTATGCGATCAGTGATCGACCATTCTAACACCATTGTAATAGCAGACTAAGGCCCCAGAGCTATTGGTAAACTTATTAAAAGCAACAATAGCCCAAAGGCTAAGTCGCTAACTGGCAATTGAAAGGTTGTAAGTTCATGTCCGCGTCTTGAACTATTGTTGAGGACTATATTTATGTTAGCTTGAAAATAATAGACGACATGTATTGTGTTTCAAGTATAAATTGCTAAAACTGACAATAAATCCTTATGACGTTGACATTTCACGAGATCAAACTTTGAACTGTCATTATGAGAAAATGAGGTACTCACTCCATTTTTTTCGGATGGTAACATGTTCATATTCATAATTATTGCGTATGTGTGAAGATCTTAACATGGGCTTAAAGCTAAGGTACAATTACGGACCCTGTAGGGCACAGCAAAGAGTATAAAATAATTTTGACATTAAATTAATTCATTAACCAAA
Source organism: Ochropleura plecta (assembly GCA_905475445.1). NCBI lineage: Eukaryota > Metazoa > Arthropoda > Insecta > Lepidoptera > Noctuidae > Ochropleura > Ochropleura plecta. The sequence goes on along the minus strand of FR997731.1, from coordinate 7,646,084 downwards.
TGTAACTTCAATATAATCATTAAATGACTTCCACTGCGGATTCCACTTTCTAAGCGGTACGGATGGGAGTGTCGGACTTGTATTATCTAACACTAGAGATTGGGTCCCGGGACTTTTCGTAATTTTAGTTGTCTTGAGTGCCGGGGCTTTTGAGTCGAGACGAGACAAGATTGTCGAATTAAGTAATTTTTATTTTTAAATAATTTAAGGAGACTAGATGGATCTGAATGTTGATGGGCGGAGAGCGAGAGGAAGGCCAAAGAAAACATGGATGGATTGTGTAAGGAATGATGAAATATAAAGGAGAACGAAGTAAATGATGCCGTGACGTCGTAGAGGAGAATGGAAGAAGAAAACGTGTTGCGGCGACCCCAAATAGAATGGGACAAGGGCAGGAAAATGATGAGCACTATCTGTTATTTTTATGAATTAAACTGACATCGAACAACGGATAGGGGGCGACCCTATCGCCACCAACCGGGTTCCAATTTAGACGAGACTCCGTGGTTGCTACTGAGAAATTCTCAATGGAAAAACTCAATAACATTTTGCCCGACCCAAGCCATCATGGTCAGCAGTTCCGCATAGGAGAGTAGATTAGGCTGAGCGATTGACTGCTGCGCTGCGTGTCGCGGGTTCGATCCCCGCTCGAAACAAATATTTGTATGGCCTACAGATAGTTTTTCCGAGTCTAGCTGTTTGTGTATGTGAGTTTAAATGTTTGTTAACGCACCCACAATAGAAGAGTGGTCCTAGAGTGGGGCAACGTTTTTTAAAAAACAAAAACTAAATACGTTTTTTGACACTATTTTTAAAACTAGCTGCCGCTGTACATTATTACTTTTAACAGTAAAGCCGACGCAGCTCTCTACCCCATTGTGGACCAATTAGTTGGTCGCAAGCTTCTATTTACAGCGGCCATTTAACCGCCAATTTAAACCTCCACTTGGTTTCGCTAATCTAATAACATTTATTTTTCTAGCTTCCTTAATAATGTAAATTAAGAGCTTGAAAGTACTCTAACGTTTAAGTTTTGGGTTTTGTTTAATTTTTCTGTACAGTAAAAACTGTAGTGTTTTAGCACGATTATTTACGGGTACTCAGCAACTAGAAAATCGGACAACCAGTCTTACCACCTTCCGTAAGACTGGTTGTCGGACTTTTTGACTGCTAAGTTGTAAAGGTCAGACAGTCGCTCGATGTAAAATATTGGTGTACACCTGCTTCCGATTTGAGTAAAGCCACACCAGAACACCAGTTGAAAAAAGGCTTGACGGGTGATGATCTTCCTCCCATTGTACCTATTTGCGGCCAGTGGAGCCCGTCTCTTCTCCCATACCTACATCAGCAACCTTCATCTTCAGCTTTCGTTTCTTCTTAGCCAATATTTTTCGAATAAGTTCTGCAGGTTTATTTTAAGCAAACAGGTAATATCGGAAACGCGATCCAATTAACAAAAGAGAATGCGAATGAAAATTAAAATGAGCGTCTGTATTAATTATAGAGAGAAATTCTGGGAAAACAATTTTATTACCTTCAGTGAAATACCTGCCGGGATTCTTTTTAGTGAATCCTTCATAGTGCTTCGAAAAACAACAGGGTAGCAAAGAGTTTGTTGTTTCGATTATAAATATTATTATATCATCATCTGCCTAGCCTTTTCCCAACTATGTTGGGGTCGGCTTCCAGTCTAACCGGATGCAGCTGAATATCAGTATTTTACATGGAGCGACTGCCTATCTGACGTCCACAACCCAGTTGCTACTGGGTAATACGATACCCCTTGGTAAGACTGGTTGTCAGACTTTCGGAACACTGACTACCTGTAACGACTGTCAAAGATCTACAAATAACAGCCGGGACCAACAGCTTAACGTGCTTTCCGAGGCACGATGGAAACTCGGTATGTAACGGGTGGTCACCCATCCACAGACCAACCTAGGCAAGCACGGCTTAACCTAAAGATCGACACGAACGGCTGCTATTATTTAGCCACGAGCTCCTCCTATAAATATTATTATATCTATATTTTATATATATTTTTCGAATAAGTCTGGTTCAAAAGCATACCTAGTTTTAATTTTTTTTATGGTTCTATAACTCAAATAGAAAAAAACGGAACCCTTATTAAGATATAGTCGTTAATGTAGCAAGTTTGTACGGAACCCTCGGTGCGCGAGTCTGACTCGCTATTGGTTTTCTTGTTTAACTTCTAGTGAAAAACTTCTCTCTGATGACTTCCTCGTTAATCTAGTAGTATTCGCGACTGCTGAGTACAGAGAAACTAGGACCTCATGTCCTGGTTTCTCTTCCCGAATCCGACAAATTGTTATGGGGTTTTTCATCAAGTATTAGTAGCACGAAGTCAGTATTTGTGAACGGTTGATGACAATAGGCTGGCTCCCTATTACATGGACACACCTCCCTAGCTACACCTCTGCGTGCCTTCGTGGATCAAACGTGGATGCAAAACTTAATTATTAGAAAAGAAAGGTAAAATATTTATTTGTCGCAAATTACGACGAGCACACAAAATCACAAAAAAATAAACATGCAAAGCATCACAAACATTTACAAATACCTACATAATATATATACGGACAAAATAAAAATAGCTAAAATAGTTAATAAAAATATGATGGTTCCATTTGCATTAAATAAGTGTATAGAAAAGTTTTATTTTTAAGTATCTGTATTTGCTTACCTACTACCTACATATAAATTCCTAAGTTTTTTTCGCAAGATCAGCGACAATTTTTTTGTTTCTATTTTTGTTTTTTTTTTTTTTTAAATACGCTTGCGTTTGGCCGCAACTCGCATGATGTGAAGATGCAGCCTAAGGTGGAGCACGCTTGCCTAGAAGAAGAAACCAATTAATAGCTTTTGCCCGCGGCTTCGCTCGCGTTAGATTGGGGGTAACACAGTTCCCCTTTCCTGATTTGCAGGTACCTGCTACCTGTAATTTTTGCCCTTGCGCCTTATTTATTGTAATAGCAAAGCTAGGTTTTCCCTTTTCTTCCCTCTTTTACCCTCGTTTCTCATCTTTAAAAAAAAAATATATAAGTATATTAATATAAAAATGGGTACAATTCATCTATCCTATTCAAAAACGATATACACAATTATGTTATTCTTTAGAAGATAGAGTAAACGGCGATGTATGTGCCTATGTCCGTCTTCAGGGTCTCAACTATCTCTGTAGCTAAATTCATCAAAATCGGTTGAGCCATTTAGGCGTGAAGACGTAACAAACAAACTCACTTTCGCTTTTATAATATTAATAGTAAGGATGATCGCAAAACAGAAAGGCCAGCAGTTACCGCTTAATTACTCACCTAGAGATACTTTTTCCCATTTCTTATACAGTTTACATACAATTGAAAAAGCATATTACGTTAACAAGGGTCAGGGATGATAAAACAATTAAACAAAACCTATATTTCTACGTTTTTAAATAAGTAATACTCGTTAAGATTCATTATAACGAGGGGTCTATTAGACAGAAGCTATTTGTTTTTTCAATTATTTTTATAGACGTCCGTTAAAATTACGAGAACCCAGTTGTGTATATGGGTCGGTGATCGTGATCGTAAAAAAGTTAATTTATCTTATTTAAATTGGCAATTATTTACAACTCTATTAGGTCTAGCACAGGCATAGCCAGCTGTGCCTTTGTTAAATTGACAAAAAGTAATGAAAAAAAAACAGTATGAAAGTTATCATTGAAGTGAAATAACTTCTTGGATAGGTATAAATATCTTTTATACGAAGATCTTGGTGAGAGGACATTAATTTAAGATTATATTCGACTAACATTATAATTGCACAAGCTCTCCTGACATCTGTAACATTTTATTGTTCTTTATACTTTGAATTTTATTGGTCCCATCATCATATTCTAACTTTTGTTTTGGATTACAAAATTGTCACTTTATATATTTTATTTTATGTTTCATAATTTATTACCTATCTTTTAATAACTTTCATGAATCCTTTCATGAAAGTCAGTGTTGAGATGCCTTGTTTTTTTTTTAAATAATATATTAAGTTTTTATTTCGAATAAATATTACTTTATATTATACCGGTGTTTACATCTCGTGTAAAGGACCAATTCAAACACTATTCAGGGTGATTTTTACAATAGTGGCTTTATAGCAGTCAGGGTGATTTTCTTGTTATAACATTCTATATCTCATATTCAAACTACAATGTTTATGAGATCAGTTAGAAACTTAATTAATATAGAAGCAAAGAAAAGTTATAACTGCATATCACTGCAATTCACAAAACGGTTCCACTTCTCAGCCAATACACAAGTGTACTAAAACATTAAAAAAAAGAATAAAATAAAGCTTCATTATAACCTTGTTAAAGAAAGATACATGCTGGCCATAAAAGTCGTTAGCGTTTAAATTGCGAAGCGGCTGCGCGGGCTGCTCCGACCGAACGCGCCATTACCCGGGTTTGTACCATTCTGCAACAATTAGCTGATCTATGGACCAGTTTATAGTTTCGCGCGCTTTTATTCCACTACATCTATATATCCTGTTATTGCCCATAAATGCTCACCATTGAACAAATTAATGTTCTCTTCTGCTTGAGAGAAAGGTAAACTATAATCACCGATGATTTATCGCCACACATTATCACGAAACCTATCTAAAAATCCTAATATCGGACTTGGCTAGGAAATATTGCCTGCCATTTTATACCCGCTAACTAGACAGTCTGAGCCTCTAAACTATCAAGACATCACGTTTTAGTGTGTTATGTGGTGTGAAAATTGTTGTAGGAAAGCTGAAGGTGCCTTTACAGAACTTTGAACAAAGAAATTCTAACTTCGTGGTATGTTTTCACTTTGTTTGGCGAGATGTCTTCTTTCAAACAAAAAACAATATTTATCCTCAACTTTTGTCTGTTGTTTAATCCGACATTTTCAGTAGATATTATTTCCTTGAAATTTTGCTCATTAGGTGCTTTGAAATGACAATGGCGCATGTAAAAAGTTCCTGGGAAGGTATGGCTTCGCTTTTTTAAGTTTTCTCATCATATTATCTATATAAATTGATAGATATAATATTTTTTCATAAAAACGTTCTAGAATAAAGCAATAAAATATGCTCAAACTTAACAAACACCAAAAATAGTGTACTAAGCAGTTACCCAGTAAGTACAAACAAAATAAAACTCATCGACCAAACAGTTGTTTTACCAAAATGCGATCGTAAGCCTAACCGCTTTTCCAACGCAGCGGTTACCTGTAATAAAACTTCGTTACATAGACAACTCGTATTATTTTTGATTCTCTGTCGGTGTCCGTAATAATGGACGAATCATAGTGCGTCGGAAAATATCAACTATGGAATCCCGTTGTAGCAGAAGTTGGCAACACTTTGATCGCTATTTGTGTAACATGTGAGTTTGAATGTTTGCCCCCACCCACGATACGAGAGAAATTCCTAGACATGCAATTTAATAAAAAAAACCCAATTTTTATTTTATATAATTTAAAACGCTGAAAATACATGGCAACACGGTAAGGCCCTACGTGCTGTCAAAAACAAAAATGTATATCGCTTGTAAAAAGGGTACAGTAAATGTCCTTAAATAGTAATTTGTTCGAATATAATGTGCATTATATTCGAACAAATCACTGGCGTCAAAAGAGAGCTTCGGCAGTCGCACTAGGATTCACCTGTATCACGATTACCATATACAGTAGTAATACGTATAAAGTTTGAGGGAAATATTTGAAGTTTTCTAAGAAACCTATGGATGTTTTCAAATTAATGATTTTGACTATATCCCTCGAACGTGTATGCCTATTAAGTTCATTGACTTGATATGTACATCAATTTCAGTAATCCGATCTGCGTGTAACCTTTTTGCAAGGTCCCTAAAATGTTGTTGACCACTGCAAGTTAAGATTACTGTCATCAAGAAAGTTAGTTGTTCGTCATCTGGCCATCAGTATCGCTTTAGTGAACTCGGTATTGTCCTAACTCATAGTATTAGCTAAAAATTAAATGTAAGCTTTTCATAATCTGTCTAGCGTTTTCCCTACCATGTTGCGATTGGCTTCCAGTCTTACCAGATGCAGCTGAATACTTGTATGTATTTTACATGGAGCGATCTGCCTATCTTACATACACAACCCAGTTATAACTGGGTACTAAGATACGCCTTGGTAACACTGGTTGTCATCCTTTCAGGCCACCGACTGCCCGTAACAACTTAATAAGATCTACAAATGACAGCTTGGACCAAGAACGGTTTAGCGGGTTGTGGATTGTTCGAAAGAGATACCGCGGCCCCGGAACACAAAAGGCAAAAGAAGGACATGATACACGATGACAGGACGTGGATTGGCTTTAATTAGTACAAATCTGACACTCCCTGCAGCTCCAAATGGCTTTTGGCAAAAGTGATGTTGATGATTTCCCATAAATAGATCGATGCGAGCGTCTGTTACACGTATTACTTAGCCACGAGCTCCCCAGCGAGAGTTAAGTTATTATTAAGCCTAATTTAGACACTACGTTATCATAATGTTACATCGATTTGAAAACATGCTACTCCTGATTTACACGAGCAGGTGTAAATTGTATCAAGGAAGACACTTAAAAAATCGGGATACGGTGTCGCAAAAAAATAACATTATTTCGCTCGTGACAAACAAAATAATGGGAGTATGGGAGCTTTTATTCTTGAACCTACTGGTATATGAAAGCTTTTGACAAACAATACAAGGTAATTTTAGGTATTTTTTCTAAACGTGTATCTCTTCTAAACGAGTCGATTTCCCTAAATATTGTTCGTTTGCGACATGGATGAAATAATTCAAAATTATTGATTTTTTGAAGCTTGTTTGTAGTTGGATATAAAATTAATTTAAATACCCAAGTATAAAATTAAGCGACCATGACGATGTTGACGAGTTTGAAATGAAAATATTTCTAGGCTTACTTAAAAAACGCTGTCCTATATTTCTTTTTTTTTACATTTTATGTGAATACTGGCGCAAACAGGCGTTTGTCTGACCAATATGTAGCACTTGCACAACTCTATCATTGTATCCAAACACCAGACACAAGCAACAAAAGATCAATAAACACGACGTGTCAAACAGGACGAGGCCGACGTCGTGCTAAAACAAACTCGGCCTGCAGCGGTGGGCGTGCCGCCGCGATGGTAAGGCACGCGCCGATCTCCTAGATTATTTCGCAGTTCGCTATACCAATCGATGCACCTTTTGCGAAACTAACCCGTTTCTAACCGACTTTGTAAGTGTGTCGGTTATGCTTCCTGCAATGTGGGCAGATCAAAAGCGTGGACTCAAACTCAAACTCAAACTCAAAGCATTTATTTCAATTAGACCATTACAGGCACTTTTGAATGTCATAAAAACAAGAACAAAAAAATGATGCTGCTACAATCCCGGTCACAAGGCATAATAACTTGTTGCCCATTCCAAAGCGTTGATCTCTATGGAGAAGAATGGGCAAGAAACTCCATGGACACTCTTTTAAATTATAATATTTTTACAAAATCGTATTTACATCATTCGTGTTGAGATTATACAAATATGTGAGAACGATGTAGAAAGACGTGCACAGTAAGAGCGTCCAGAGTAAATAAAAAGCAAAATTCAATTTAAAATCTAAATAAGTTAAAAAAAAATGACCGTGGTAGTTAAAAAATGACCAGTCCCAACTGACAGCGCCCGTTCACGAACATGACGTATGGATCAGCCCCATTCAGCTCGACCATTTTGAAGGGAGCTAAATGACCCGACACACCCGCCACTATCAGCGAGACATTTAAGTGAGCATGACACTATTAACCACCACGGTTTCGTCAAGTCAATGATAATACATAGCACTCACATATGGGCTTAATAATTATACAATACTAGAGAATTGATTCTATACATTGCAAAGATAGTCTTACAATCTTCTGCAGCTTCCACTATAGCTTCGGATACTTATCAATGAGTTTACCCCTAAGCTTGAGGAGCAGGACCAGCATTGAGCCAAGCATTTTTATCATCAATATAATCCCCCAACTTATAATATGCTTGCCTACATAGTGTGCGTTTAATACAAGATTTAAATTTCGTTTCATTCAGTTGAAGAATGTGGGGAGGTATTTTATTGTAGCATTTCAAACAGTACCCCATGAAAGATGAGTCTACTTTAGCTAACCTGAAACCCGGCTGAACCAATTGGTCCCTGTTTCTAGTATTATACTTGTGTCTATCACCTCGTTTACCAAATAGATGCAAATTTTTTCTGACGTACATGATGTTTTCATAGATATATTGACAAGGTACTGTCATGATGTTAATTTCCTTAAACTGTTCTCTTAGAGAATCTCGCCTACGTAGATTATAAATAGCTCTAATGGCTCTTTTCTGCAGAATAAATACAGACTCGATGTCTGCAGCCCGTCCCCAAAGTAAAATACCGTATGACATTATACTATGAAAATAACTAAAATAGACTAGCCTCGCGGTATCTACATCAGTAAACTGACGGATTTTTCTGACAGCATATGCTGCTGAACTAAGCCGTCCTGCAAGAGATGTTATATGCGGACCCCATTGTAGCCTTGAATCGAGCGTTATCCCCAGGAAAACAGTTTTATTGACGAATTCTAGTTTCTCTTGATTCAATACTATGTCACAATCACTACTTTTGACGTTTGGCAGAGCAAATCTTATGCACTTCGTTTTTTTCCCATTTAATACCAAATTATTGGCGGTGAACCAATCATTTACCTGTAATAGGGCGTTATTTAAGTCGTCTAGATTTGTGGCACGTCTATTTATCTTAAATATTAAAGAAGTATCGTCAGCAAACAACACCATTTGTGGTTGGTTTTTAAATAAATGGGGTAGATCATTAATATATACTAAAAAGAGGAAGGGACCTAATATCGATCCTTGTGGTACACCCATCTTTACATTTAAACCCATTGAATTGACACCATTTATTTGCACTTGCTGCTGTCTATCATTTAAATATGATTTTACTAAACTAAGCGCAAGTTTTCCTAGGCCGTAATGTTCAAGTTTCAAGAGTAGGGTTTCGTGGCTAACACAATCAAACGCTTTTGCAAGGTCACAAAAAATTCCTATGGCATCCTGTGCCTCTTCCCACGTAGTAAATATGTGTTTTAACAAGGTAACACCAGCGTCAGTCGTACAACGTCCTTTGGTGAAACCATACTGTTTTTCATGTAAGATCTTATTGGTGTTAAAGTGGTTGAGCATTTGATTAAGCATTACCTTTTCAAACACCTTGCTGAAAACCGGCAAAACGGATACGGGTCTATAGTTATTGGTGTCTTTACTATCCCCAGATTTGAAAAGGGGTATAACTTTACTGTATTTCATAAGGTCCGGAAAAACTCCTTGGTCCACACACAAATTGAATATTATGGCTAAGTACGGTGCTATTGTCTCAATAATAGCTTGACAAACTTTAATAGACATTCCCCAAAGATCTTCGGTTAATTTGATTTTGATTTGCTTGAAAGCTTTAATGACTGCAGTGGGGTTAATATGCTTAAATTGAAACTCAACCGGACATGGTGAAACGTTTGCTCTTAATAAATCAATGGAAAGCAAGGGTGAAGAATTTAATGTTTCAGTAGTTTTAAGTGGGATACTAGTAAAGAAATCTACAAATTCTTGAGCAACTTCGTTTTAGTGGTTAGAAGACCACGCGAAGACTCTAGTGTGATCTCACTATTACATTTTTTGTTTCTGTTAGTTTCACTATTAATGATTTTCCAAACCGTCTTAATTTTATTATCGGCGGATTTAATCTTGTTGCTAATGAATAAAGATTTAGCTAATTGGCAGGTGTTTTTAAAAAATTTTGAGTAAGTTGCAACATAGTGATTGAAAGTTTCTGAGTTGAAGTAAGGCTTAAGGCCGTAAAGCTCAAACAATCGTTCCCTACTTTTTCTTATACCCTTAGTTGCCCAATCACTAAACATAAACTTTGGGCTAATAGATTTAGTTTTTATTTTTAACGTATCATTGAACTCTGTGTAGACCACTGAAAAGAATTCCTCATAAAATTGATTTACATTTTCAATATTAAATCTCGTAGTGCTTAAATTACTAATTAAATTATTATTAAATTTATTCAAATTGCTGGGTGTTATTTGTCTAGATTTTATCTGGGTTTTTTGTGACGGTGTGTAAGACTCGAAAACGACGGTTTGACCGCTGTGATCAGATGGAAGGTAATTTACAATGGCTTTATTTAAGTAGTCGCAGCAACAAAAGACATTATCAATACATGTAGCAGTGTCTGTAGTAATTCGGGTAGGCTCCGAAAAGACATTTATCAAATTAAATGATTTAAAAAGATGTAAGAATCTACTGCTATTTGAATTTATATCTAAAATATTAATATTAAAGTCACCACAGATAACTAGTAATTTATTACCTTTTGCAAGTTTTGCTAAAGCATCTTCCATTACTGACTCAAATACAGAGTAGTTTTGATAATTTGGGGGTCTGTAAACGCACACTATGACATGCTTATCTAGCTCAACACAAGACATTTCAATATTATGTTCAACCGAAAGATCAATTATATCATTACGAGTTTTAAATTTAATGCCATTTTTAATTAAGATAAGTGAACCCCCACGCATCTTAGATTTGCGGTTAAAGGAACTGCCTACACTGTAATTCTCAAAGTTAATTAACATTTCATGTTCTTTTAGCCAATGTTCGGTGAAACATACAATATCAAACTTGGTTTTTTCTAAAAACAATTCAATCTCTAGTTGTTTCGAAGAGAAACCTTGAATATTTTGATGGAATAATTTCAAGAAATTCTGCTTAGCCCCTTTTTTAAATTTAATTATTTGAGAGCAAGAAGGTACCTTGGTGTTAGTGAGTGTAACACTTATGTTATTTATATCTTCTGTTGTCTTACTAGCTAGTTTAAATGAGCCGGAGTGAGTGACAATACTCCCCCGCCTTCCTTGTAAAAAGGTATCTTAGTATAAGTACTAATAGTCGCAGTGTTAATAATAGAAGAAAACATAGACATAATATTTATGTCCGAGTGAATATTATAAGCTAATATTATAGCCTAGCTATTTTGTGTCTACAACTAGTAGGTAGAAACACATTACCCCGTGTCGACCTAAGTTTATCAACAACATTGTTAATATCCAGATACATGAGTTTGTCACAATAGTGACCTACCAAAAAATGAACATGCTTATTCAGCATGTGAATATAATTGTTAATTCGTTTCGATAATCTTTCAAAATATGGAAAAGCACACAATATTATTTTACGACAGTTCAACTTTAACAACTCAGTTACACTATCTGTGATGTCTTCTTTTGTAATTTTTGAACTATTTCCTATAAATATAGTTAAATCAGTATTTTTACTATAAACATTTCCAGTTACTAATGCCATTATCTGTTTATAATTTAACCCTGGCATACAATTATTTTGACTGGGAAAACTCAGGTTATTACTTAATAATTTACCTACACCCCTTCCTATACTATCTGAAAACATTACTGAGTGAGAACATTCACAACTATCATATATCTCAGTTTGTACCACTTGTAAATTATTTTGTGGAATATTAACTGCATCTTGGTTGAGTATACAGTCCAGAGGCAAATTCTCAGCCTGGGACGGGTCCTCCATTACCTCAGGCTGGGTAGTGTCATGGTTGGAAACCGTATGGCAACTACATTGACTCATTACCAACTCATTTGCTGCAAGAATATGTTCCCTTATTTGGTTTTGAGAACTCACATATTTACTAGAAAGACAACGAAGTGAGTCCTGAAGTACCTCTATTTCAGACTGCAATTGCTGAGTATCTATATTATATATTTTAATACTGTCTTCTAACTTTATTTGATAATTTTTTAATTTGTTCACTAAATCAACACGTTCTTTCCTTAGTGGAATGTTTTTAGAAAAGTGTTTATATTGTTTTTTAAATTGATTACATTTTTTAATTAGTCTATTTAACTTGGCATATTTTTTTATTTTCTTATTGCTTACTGAATAATTTGGTTTTAGTAAGGAATCTTCTGTCAAATCAATAGTTATTAAGGAAGGGGAGGTACAATTACTATTTAACAATTCCTTATATAAGTGGTTAGTTTCAATAACCTGAGTAGTTTGTCTTTCTCTCTGTAACTTTAAAATACAACTATTGGCATGAATCAATTCATCTTCTAGGTCCCTAATCCTACATAAAGCCTCCTCATATAAATTACTGCAATTGCTGAAACCATCTGTGACCACCTTTAGCTGATCCCGTTCATCAACAACGTCCAAGTATTGCTGATGAAGGTCTACTAACTGCCTTTTCAAGGAAGAGTTTTTGCTGTTGACTTTAACGACTTCCACCTCACTTTCTTCTCTCTCCTGTAACAGTTGTTGGACTTGGAGTTTTGATTCTTTAAGCTCTTGGACTTCTCAAGAGCCACAGCCGAAATATTAAAACAACGTCAGGCTTTGTGTTGCCATCTGGCATTATGCCTTTGGCCATTCAATTGTTTTTTTTATTAAATATGATTCTTTAATTAAAATTTCTTTAATTAAATTTTATAAATGGAAGGAAAGGGTGTTTGTTGGCTATAAACACCCTTTCTTTCTATTTATAAAAGCGGTAATGATAAAAGACAATTTCGATTTCCTGAAAGATAATGGATCAGCATTTTATATATCGATAGCGTTTCATTACAATTTAGTATTACACTACCTTTCACCCTCACAGTGACTAAAGCCATTCACAGTCGAAGTACCTAAAAACAAATAGGTAAAAACAATGATATGGTAAAAACAAGAAACTTTAAAATTACAATTTAACTACTACAATAAATAAATATTCACAAGGCAACACAATTTTCTTTTTTTAAAAGAAACGTAGCCCCACATTGTGAATTTCTTCTCTGTCGTGGGTGCGTATACAAACGTTCACATAGACAAACAGCCAGACCCGGAACAACTATCTGTAGGTCATACAAATATGTATTTGTTCCATACGGGGATCTAAACTGCGACACGCAGCGCAGCAGTCTATCGCTCAGCTAGGTACTGCGCCACCCGTGCCGTCGTGTTTTAGGGTTCCGTACCTCAAAAGGAAAAAAACAGAAACCTTATTGAAATACTTTGTTGTCAGTCTGTCTGTCTGTCAAGACTCTTTATTTCGGGAACGCGTGGAGGTATCGAGTTGAAATAATAGTAGATTATTAACCAAGGGGATAAAGCAGTGTCTTCTGTCGCGGGTGACGATTTAAATCGCGAGCGTAATGAAGGACTCGAGGTTTACTCCCGAGCACAGCGAGGGTGTTAAAAACTTAAATCACGAGCGAAGCGAGGGATTTAAGACGAGTCCTGAGTGTAGCGAGGGATTTAAGTTCACCCAAGACTAAGACAGCTTTATCACCGAGGAAAATACTTTACTTTTCGTACCATTTGCGTAAAAATTAACACAATAAGAATATGAGATAAGCATTTATTAAAAATAATGACAATTCAAAGTAAAAGTTAACAGAAACATTGGTCCGATTGTTGATAGAGTGAGTTACATTTTTGTTTGGTACATTTATTGTTGCTGAGTTGATTTGAAATTCACTGTCACTGTCGCTTTGATTTAACGTCGTAACGTATTTGTAGAACATTAATATATTTAAAAAAATTAAAATAAACTTAATTTCATGTATTTGGAGAAAACAAAAACCCGGCAAATTCCTAGACTACTATTTTTTGTCGAAAAAGCAAAGGCATCAAGCTCATACGGCCTCGTCGGTTTTCGTAATTTTATTTAATAATCATAACTGCATAATAAATGCGTATTCCTTTTTCAAAAAAATGTATTATGCTTTATAATTATATACATTCATTCAGTCAAAAAAGTATCGGGAATGGATGATTTGTTTATGGTTCCAAATTAAAATTTTTGTTTTTTTTGTAGTTGTTAGATTGGCACAACTGTTTTCCATTTTGGCGCGGAGTTTGAGTTGCATCTGTTATTTATATTAAATACAGTGCTGGTTTTAGTAATATCATATATAGTGTGTATTGCGAATTTCATAATGGACAAAAAAAACGAACAAAGAGTTTGTCTTAAATTTTGCATCGCCAATGGAATTTCGTGTTCGGAGTCACTGAAAATGTTACAGAAGGCTTACGGTGAATCGACTTTATCAAAAACTCGTGCATAAGAGTGGTTCAAAGCGTTCAAAAGCGGTCGAGATGTGATGGAAGATTTGCCTCGCTCTGGTAGGCCGTCAACGTCTGCAACTGAAGTTAACATCGCAAAAGTGAAGAAAATAGTGACTGAAAATCCCCATTCAACTCTGAGAGAGATAGCCGCCGAACTTTCTGTATCTCACGAGTCGATCCGTACCATTGTAACTAATCATTTGGGTATGAAACGTGTTGCTGCTCGGCTAGTCCCAAAAGATCTGAATTTTCTCCAAAAACTCAATCGCATGAAAGTCGCTGAGGACATGCTAGAACGAGTCAGTTCGGACCCAACATTCATGAAACGCATTGTTACTGGTGACGAGACGTGGGTTTACGAGTTTGACATGCAAACTAGTCAACAAGCTTCGGAGTGGCGCCTTCCAACTGAACCGAAACCGAAAAAACCACGCCAAAGTCGATCAAAAGTCAAAGTCATGTTGACTGTTTTCTTTGACTATCGCGGTGTTGTGCACTCTGAATTCTTACCGGAAGGTCTAACGGTAAATAAAGAATATTATTTGAGCGTTATGCGGCGTTTAAGAGAGCAAATTCGACGAAAAAGGCCAGATTTGTGGAAAGAAAATTCTTGGATTTTGCACCACGACAATGCGCCTTCGCACAAGGCTATCATTGTAAACGAATTTTTGACCAAACACTCAACAAATACCATCCAGCAACCACCATATTCACCAGATATGGCTCCTGCTGACTTTTTTCTTTTTCCTAAACTCAAATTACCACTTCGTGGCACCCGTTTTCAATCGATAGAAGACATAAAGGAGAATTCGCGGCGAGAACTGAACTCAATTCCGGAAGCAGCGTTTAAAAAATGTTTTGATGAATGGATTATTCGTTGGCGCAAGTGTATCGTTTCTAAAGGAGCATACTTTGAAGGTGATAAAATAAATTTGGATGAATAACAGACATTTTGTGTATTATTGATCTTTTCCCGGTACTTTCTTGACAGAGTAGTAAACTCAATGGTGTAAACACAGATGTAGTTCAGTATAAATTTCGGTAGTATTCCAAATTTAAGTCACATTCTCTCCCTAGAGGATGAATGAAATTCAGTACAATTTTCTTTCCCTGTTTTTGACAGATTTAAAATGACTATTGCTATGTTCGCTTTTTGTGGCATAGAATGTCACTTTTTTGAGCAAGTGGTACGAAAAACCATATACTTAACTCTGTAGTTGCTTTATGCTGTGAAAGAATCAACCCTCTAAGTCTACGCAGGCAAAAGATATGGCTGTTTATGTCGCAAGTTTTTACGGAACCACGTGCGCGAATTTGACTCGCTTTTGGCCGGTTTTTTTCTCGGAGTCTTTTTCATTGCTTTCACTGAGTTCAATGAACAGTAGAATATAAAACTAGCTATAAACCTCTCTAATATTATTTTTGTAATATAACTTAATGCGTCATTTTGCACAAGAATATAAAATAATGCATAAATTCTCGCTTAAAATTACACCTTGCATAGTTAAGTCTGTTTATTTTTCAATTAATAATTAGGTGCTCTTTTTATGTTTACTAACTAAAAGATAATTTAATAAAAATGAGTATAAATTTTATGAAGTTTGTTTACTTAGCACCTGTATAATATTTTATTTACATCTTATGAATAGATAATTCAAGTTTTATTCAGGAAAGTGTTAAAACGGTAATTGTTGTATACCAAAACCATAAAACAAGGTGTAACTTTATATACGTTTTGTTTTACTTACCGTACATTATGTTGATCAACTCGTGACTTAATAACTACCACTCAGGTCGTTCTTGAGGTTAAGCCGCGATTGCCTATAATCTATACTTCTATACTATATATAGGTATTATTATTTAATATTATAAAGAGAAAAGATTTGGTTTTTGTTTTTATAGAATAGGCTCCAAAACTTCTGGACCGATATAATAGGAAGCTTTCTATCAGTGAAATGTAGCTACATTAATAGGAAGTATCATCACGCTACTACCCACGGAAGCGGGGCAGCAAGACGCGGCTGAAACCGTGCAAGACAGCTAGTAATTATATATAAACAGTGTGAACCATGAATGTCTATTTAATACTTATTGTTTTTTACCCATCCATCGTCACAAACACTCGCGTTTATAATACATAGTAGTAGGATATTAGCAGGATAGCTGGCGCCCGCGGCTTCGCCCGGGTAATGTCGAAAAAAAGTATCATATGTGTTATTCCAGACTATAATCTACCTCTGTGCCAAATTTCATCAAGATCCGTTCAGCCGCTTTGACGTGAAAGAGTAACAAATATCCATACATCCATCCTCACAAACTTTCGCATTTATAATCCTTACTTAATATTATAAATAAAATCCTTACTAATATTATAGAAGCGAAAGTGAGCCCGTTTGTAACGAGCCCGTTTGTAAATCGATGATAAATTTTGGTGCCCTGGAGCCGTCTCCAGGGTATCAAAATTCATCAAAGTCGGTTTTTTTCGATCATCACGCGGGTTAAAGTTAGCGTTAGCCCAAAGTAACTATGCCACGCGGACGAAGTCGCGGGCGGAAGCTAGTATTATGTAAAGAAGGATAAATGAATAAAGTCTGGATGGGTGACCACTCATTATATACCGAGTGTCCTTCCCACCTTAGAAAGCACTTTAAGCTATTGGTCCCGGTTGTCATATTGTGTAGATCTTTGACAGTCGTTACAGGAAGTAGCTCGAAAGTCTAACAACCAGTCTTATAAGGAGTATGTAATTAAATTACCCACTTAAAGCTAGTTTGTGAAGGTCAGCCGAATCCGGTAAGTATGGAAGCCGACCCCAACTTAGTTGAAAAAGGATGATACATTTTGATCAGCTGATCGCGTCAGTCACTAAAGAAAGTACCTACCTAAATATGCTTTTTTGCAAATTTCAAGAATAGGGTAGTTTCCAGGGTCAAAGTAATTACATTCTATTTAGTCCGTATTTTAGATTATTTAAAAATAAGGTATACGTTTTTTTTTATTTGTAAATTAGAATAAAAATTACAAAGATAATATAGCCCATTAAAGTTACGTGTGACAACAATCGTTGCGAAAAAATGCAGCAACGCGTGACGTTACACGTAACTTTAATGGGCTATATCTATATTTTTTTGGCTATGCCTAATTTTTTTTGGAAACTAGCCTTCTCGTAGAGCAAAAGTTGATCAGCTTCATGTTCCGAGAGACACACGTGTGGCTTCGGAAGGTGTTGGTACTTCACTACACCTTGTATAAAAATCCACAGAGATCAGTAAACTAATATTAATGACACCGTCCATTGAGCAGATCCCGTTATCAGTACTTATAGCAATAATGTTTTCAATCTGCTTTAGCCTTCCCCAAATATGTTGGTGTCGGCTTCCAATCTAACCGGATGCAAGGAATACTGCCTATTTCACCTCCACAACTCAGCTAATACTGGGTAATAAGATACCTGTTGGTATCACTGGTTGTCAGACTTTCTACTACAGCAATATTTTTAATCATTGAGTTTTATTCGTTAAAAGCTTCTGATTCTATCTATCTATCTATAGATATGTAATGAAAAACGAATGTTTTACCACACATTTCTGACGTTTAAACGTTTATTATAAACCCCTTCTATTGCGATTTTCTTGTAGTTAGTACATTCATATTAGACAATTAACTAAAATTATCCTTACTATATAACATAACTACTTGTTCATGCAATCATTCAAATTATTTTGATTGTCAAAATGTCATATTTACAATTAAAAATTATTTGTTTTATAGAGACATAATTTTCAATAAGTAAGTAATATCAATATGATCGCTAAGCAAATTAATTCGAAATTAAAACCTAAATTAAATAATTGACCTAAACACAACGCTTAAAACTGCAATTCAGGCGTGCGTTTTAATAACTATTATTAGAGCCTGTCTTAAAATGACAGTTAAGATGATAATCGTTTCGTAGAGGGCGCTGGCGGACCTTGCAGAGTCATTTAATTAATTATAACCTCACATTCGCTGATACGCAAGTATTAATCCGGTGTGGCAAGCTAAAGGAGCTAAGTGCAATCACTAATCAAGATGCAGGTGCCTCCCAGGTGCGTCGGTATACTCATTTAGTTAAGTGCACCTAGTTCGAACGCGGTATCACCAATGGAGTAAACAAAATTAGCGTTTTGAACACTGTTTGCCAGTTCATTAGCAATCTGTCTATGTCTAACAGTCGTAGCGGCTGCCTTTTAGATATTTAATTGGTTCTAATTATGGAGGTGCTACCAATTAAATTATTGGCCTATTATATACATACATAGATGAAACGCCCGTTGTTTATGGGTCATGCGTTTAGTAGCGCCCGTTGAATAACGTTTTTACATAACAACAGATAACTGATTCTTTGAATAGCTAATTACATACATATATAAACTCACGCCTTTTTCCCCAGGGGGTTGCCAGAAACCACAGAAAACAACCTGCATCCTTACATACTACTATGCTTATTAAAAAAAAAATAGATGCATTAGATACTAATTTATGAGAACAGTACTCATGATTTCGCAAACTTAAAGTAGAGATCTACTTTACAATTTGTACTAAATAATGTCACGTTGTACTTTTCGAAACTAATCTCGGAAGAGCGAAAACGTATTAATCGACAGCATTTTAATGTTTCAGAGACGGCTCTGAAACATTAAAATGCTAGCCTAGATATTTACCTAATTGGTTAAAGTTATAATCATCTGTAACCAACTTTTAAATGTCTATGGTTTTAACTCAAACGGAACCCCGTCTAGACAGACCGGAAACCGAGTAACGTTTTATTTCACCTTAAAATCGCATACTGGGAAACAAAGCTCAAAGAATTTCAAAATTAAGCCGTCTGGACAGAGTGATGAAGACGTTCCACCATACGTCAGTCGTGACTCGTGTGGAAATCGAATTAAATCAGTCACTGGCTGAAAAGAATCGTTTCTTGGCACGAATGTACAACAATGCCTGTTATTAAAAAAAAGAATGGTGATAAAGAACGTATAATTTGTTCAGTAATTAATGCGGAACGGTGTGACGGGGCGTGAGTAAAGCTTCTCATTTCGCATGTAGAAAGCCGCGTCCGTCCGCATACTGGTTCAAAGTTACGTCGATAATGTTACGATAACAACGTGCTCATTTGTATAATTAATTGTGACTAATTGAGACGTATTTAAGTGCACAAAATGTGTATGGAAATTATTGAAATTAAAGAAGTAGGGGGTAACGCAATTAGGGGTAAAATGGTCGAATATTGCAGTTTGGTTAGTATATTGTAACGAGTTCAAAACGATATTTTGTTATTGTCTGTGGGCACGCGCGAATGACTGGTGGACAAAAATCTCATCTGCAATGAAGCCGCAGACTGGCATGCGAATTGAATTGCATTGTCATGCCGATCACACGCCTCAGCCCTCACTGACAGTATTCAACATCACGCCCCCTGTAATATAGTGATGTGACTCTAATAACGAGGTTGTTTGGGTTAACTGAAAACTACTTAGTTGCGAATTTAGATTATAAAATATATCAATTGGCCACTTATTATTATCAGAGCATTCAGATATGTCTCGGATATTGAAATGAAACTATAGCCCGTTATCTTTTATAAAAAACTGAGTCTTAAACTAGTGGCTCCCTCTATGAAATATTTTATACACCTCTTTAACATTACTAAGCAAAAGAACAACACCGTAAACATTTACAAACAACGAAAATTATTACCTACATCCAAGAAAACGTGACGCAATTAAACCTAACATCGTATAAAAATACTAAATGAAAGATATAAAGGTTGTGTTCATTAGAAGCGCAGCGGCACGTGTACGCACAATCGTCAGTTAGGGCAGTAACAGACAGCATGCGGCATTCGTTACCGCGACTGACATTCCAATAGAGCCTGAGAAGCCGCCAGCTGTCGTGAACCCAGCCTTATGACCGCACTTGTAATACGTACTTTATGAATGAATGTGTAGCGTGCAAGCTAATCAATGAAAGGATTAATTTGATTTTGGAATTTGGAAGTTAGTAACGTGCCACTAGTTTTTTTTCCAATAATGTTTTATTTTTTCAAATCCATGAAAATTTCAAAATACCCACATGGGTACTTAAGTAGTCAAGGAAACATATTTCAAGAAGCTTATTCGGTTATTAATTTTTTAGTATGTTGTCCTGTCTCCGCCTTATTAAACCAGTCGCTGATTTTACGACAAGGAGGCGAACATAAAATATTATACTACGTCTGAATAGTATTAATTTATTCATGTTTATGATTTAAGTACTTAGTAACAATGCAAGTGACGTCACATCCCACTGATCGAAGAGTACCCACACAATCGTAAATATTGGGTTAAGAAAGTTCTAGACTGACAAACAGCTATATCCACCTATTAGGTACGTGAATACCTGATACACATGGCGTGGAGTCATTTAATTTGAATAAATTCATGCAAAACCTGATCTAAATACAAAAAACTAGACTTAACTATTAAACTTGTTTAAGAATGCACCAGACTGCTAGTCTAATTTGAATTAAATTCAGACTAATAAATAATGGACTTTCTTTTACATTTTTACAGTTAACGTTAAGCCATTCTGTCGTAGAACGCTTTCTTTAAAAATAATTTAATATCATGTCTCCTTTTCCGTATAAAATTAATCATGAATCAAAACATTTGAGCTAGATACAGGCACGTGCAGTTTTAATATTCCACCAACAAAGTCTTAAGTGAGAGCCCTATTTTACTTGTTTCTGCCTCAAATCTGGAATAACTTTGCATAGCATGAATCGCAAAATGCGCTCCGTACGTAAAAGATGCATGCATAGCCGACCAGCGTCCTGATTTAATAGAATAGAGGGCCATAGATGTAGGGACACACTGCGCTCGTACTCGCGCGTATTTCTCATTTTGTTCCTGTGATTCTTTTGTTTTATATTGTTTACATTGACGGTTACATTACTCTTTAAATGAAATGTATTTTCGCTTCAATAATTAATATAATGTTACAGTGTTACCAATGTTAGTTCAGAAGGCTTAGCGTCAAGAGACACAATGCTAATTATTTTGGGCAAGTGATAACACACATTACGGCCTAAGCAACTCCACTTCAGCAATTTAAAAAATGCAAATGGATAAGCGCGTTAGGGGGACTTAATAAAATTCTTCATCTTCATCTTTTTGGTTGCTTCGAATTACTGGAGATTGTCTAGCAACTTCAAATAATTCTCTTTGTTCTTTGCGAGGTGGAATAGCTCAGCAGAAAGTTTCTAAATTCTCTATACTCAATTTATATACGTAATTCGTCTGTTATTTCTAAAAACATCAAAATCCACTTCTATCGTATCCCAGTTTCAATGTACAGAGTTCTAAGCAGAGTATCGTTGTAAGTGATGGTGGTAGGGGAGGGGTCGCGCGTGCGGCCTCTGTGGTCGTTTTGCGGCGCGCATGCGTCGTGACCGCGCGCGCGCTCTCGTCACGCGTCCCGGCCGGCGCAAGCGCACACCACTATTTTATCGCATTAATTATTTGGAAAAGGATTCCCGAAGAGCCAACATTCTTGTGGGCTTGTCAGCTGTGGGAACCTGGTTTAATGATTAGATTTTCAGTTTAATATTTTAATAGAGAAATGGTTTATGGATGGGAAACGTGGATATATAATAGCTATTGGTACCCCTCTGGTTATTTCTTCAGGGATTATAGGCGTATGGTATGATTTTCTGGGTAGCTTTTAAATAAGAAAAATAGGTGTACTAATCCAGGGTTTAACCTATCTACACACCGAATGTATCCAAATCTGTGCGGACGTTTGAGCGTAACGAACATACATACACACAAACTTTGGCATTTAAAATATTAGTGTGATGTAAACATATTTAATAACAGTTTTTGCAACATCACATTAACAGGTTTAAGTAAAATAATCTGGGACAACATCATAGACACCTACATGTTTTTAATTACCTGAAAACAAAGGCGGGTTCAGAAATGTTAAGTAAAAAACGTGGAGTACAGAATAGGTATATTAAATTATATATGTAAGCCAGGTATAACCAGTATTTGTAGAGCAACAATTCGCGTTCATAATTTAGTAACCGAAACTAGTTCAAAACTACAAAGCATTACCACGGGCCCTCGGCTCCTGCCGGGGTTGCGGGTTGTTCGCAGCCCCAGAACACAAAGGGCAAAACTTCCTGGAAGTTGCGGCCCCGCAAGAGGGCGCGGCTGGTGGGGTATGGACAGCGTCCTTTTCCCTGAAGGGCAAAAGAAGGGACACGGATGGGTTTTAGTCAGCACAAGTCTGACACGGGAGTGTCCGCTTCGCCGAGAGCGGGATGATGATTTTCCATCCAAAAACAAAAGCTCCTCGAACAATAGATTTATTGATAGTTAGGTAACTTCATGAACGAACATTATCGTTCATAGTAGTAGTTCGTAGGTTTTTCAATCAGAAAATTCTCAGTAGCAGCTACAGAGTCTGGAATTGCGCCCGATTGATGGCAATAGGCTCGGCCCCTATTACATGGGACATAACCTTAACTGGCAATATGTGGGTGTCTATTAAGTACAACTCTGCCTAACCCTTAAGGAATTACAAGCGTAATGTTATGTTATGTTTATGTAAAACTAGCTTTTGCCCGCGGTTTCGCACGCGTTAAATTCCGGGTAATACAGTTCCCCTTACCTGATTTACAGGTACCTGCTACCTGTAGTTTTTGCCCTTGCGCCTTATTTATTGTAATAACAATGTTAAGTTTTCCCTTTTCTTCCCTCTTTCTCACTCATATCTCAATCTTTTTAAAAAAAAAAATAGCCTATGTCCGTTTCCAGGGTCCCAACCCAACTATCTCTGTACCAAAATTCATTAAAATCGGTTTAGCCATTTAGGCGTGAAGACGTAACAAACAAACAAACTCACTTTCGCTTTTATAATATTAGTAAGGATTATTTAAACGAATTTGAAACTTATTTACACCGTACATAAAATAATCTATATCTAAATAGCTAGGTACATAAACATACTCGTAGATACAATAAAAACGAAACTCATTAAATATGTACAGACGCCAGCAGGTCAAGCTACCCGAAACTGTAAATTTTTCCCAATGAACCTTGAACCTAACTACTTTAGAAATAAAGTCGAAAATCTATCAAAGAAATCTGACAGATTGTAGTAGCTTTATGTGCAGGCGTCTGTACAGAACGTTGCACTGCATACATTGTAACTCGAACCGATATCTGTTTACGTACGTCAGTTTACGTTAACATGAAGCTTTCACCACAGATCAGTCTGTTTCGGTGTTTTCCCATACAAAGTTTATGTACTAGATAATAAATTCCGGGTTCGTGTAATTCCCTTATTATTGATTGTAGGAATCGGTTAGGTGGTGTCCACAAAGGAGTATTTGACAGCACGGTTGGCGCAGTGGCTGAGCGATCGACTGCTGCACTGCGTGTCGCGGGTTCGATTCCCGCATGTAACAAATATTTGTATCATCTGCAGATAGTTGTTTCGGGTCTGGCTGTTTGTGTATGTCAGCTAAATGTATTTTTTTTAAGAAATTGTATTGATAAAGTGAATTCTCACGATGCGATGGCAAGAACACTCTTTTACTGTGACATTTGTTCTCGAGTTTGTTGTTTCAAATACTGCCGAATCTTGTGTTCTGCTGCCCTACCATGACGTCTTAAAACAGAACTTATTCCACTGAGGAAAAGAGACAGAGCTATACAGGGTGTCTAGCACTATCTCTTTCTCACACAGGAATAAATGCTGCTATAAGATGTCATGGTAACCCTACTGATCCTAATCATTGTGTCGCAACTATCAGTCTGGTTAAAGAAACCTTTTAGATTAAAACTTTTTACAACTACATATTTATAGGCCATTCAAATATTTGTTCCGAGCGGGAATCGATCCTGCAACACTCAACACGCAGTTAATTGCTCAGCCACTGCACCATTCGTGCCCTCGTTTGTGTTGGCTGTATAATATAACTTAAAAAGTTAATTAGATATGCCTGATCTCCGTAATAGTAGGTTTGATTTCGGCACTTAAAAGAAACCTTCGACTTTCGACTGACATTCGTGTGTCATGTCGTATTTTTGTCCAAAGCCGAATGCCGAATGCTTGTCGAATCATAAAAAGCCCACAATCATTAATTTCCAAAAAATATACAAGAACACTTTCCTATTTATGCAATTTCTTACCTAACTATAAAATCTTTCTCAATAATAATGTTCACTTAGCACATTATTGTTACCTCATTAGATATTATTATCAGCAGAGGTCTATATAATAAAAAAAAATATCTTGGGACAACTCACACACGGCTATCTGATCCCAAGCTAAGCAGAGCTTGTGTTATGGTAACCAGACAACTGATATACATACTTATATAATTTATAAATACATACATATTATAGATAAATCACACCCAGACACAGAACAAACAATCATGCTCATCACACAAAGTTTGTCCTGAGTGGGAATCGAACCCACGACCTCCGGCTTAGCAGTCAGGGCCACTAACCACTAGACCAACAGGCCCGATATATAATATAATGTACGTATTGTTTGTCATTGGTATTGCATTTAATTTATGCTTAAAACGTTGGTGGCCTGTGATATTTCGTTTTAACAGTGGAACCTACTCACACAGTTTTCCAATAGTCAAATCATCAAACGGATTAATATTAGGGTTTTTCTAATATTTTTATAGGATTCGCTATTTTTCTGCATCCAAAGACTCCCCAAATTGAATCTGTTGACAGAGTAATCTGTAATCAGTGAGGTTTTCGTCATAATCTTTCGTCAAAAGTCATTTTGAGAAATATGTTACCGCACTAGTATGAAACGTCCCTACTTATTACACGAGGCTCATGCAAAAAAAACAAAGTCATTGTTTTCAACTTTGGCACTAAACACAAAAAGTAGTAAAATAATTTTGCCACACTAGTGTGGAACGGCCCTACTTATGATTACACGGGACTGATGCAAAAACGAACAAGTGTGTAGGCCGGTAAGTGGCCGCAAAGTGCAAGCTTACATTGTGTATCGGTTATAGCATTGTGTGCACTGTGCAGTTACTCCACTTGATACTGTATTAATGAGAAGTTGTGCAGAGTAAGATTGATGTAGGAAGATATGTTTGTCTTTTCATTTAACTACAAAAATAACGCCAGTGTGTACTAAATGCGTACCTCTGTCCTTACCCTTCGGGGATTGCATGATGTTATGTTATGGTAGATTAATTTATTTCTCATTAAATATATTTATTAACATAAAGCATTCACAAACATGGCACAGTTCCTTCCACCCCATTCTAGTCCCTATAAATTCGTCCTCATTATTATCCAAAATAAATATCTATTTAACACATCGAAAAGATCCAATAATACAAGACTCAAAATGAGTCGTAAACTAACATCGACGATAGACCCCTCAGGCGCTGTCAATCAACTCTTCAATAGTCTGCAACAACAATTATTTATCGGACAATGGACACCTCTGTTCGTAAGACTGAATACACCGTGAGTGTATATATAACTTTAATTACTCTAATCCCGAGTCTACTTTCACATCTCTTACTTACCCCTAAAGTCGGCATACAGAAAAGAACAGAGGCGTCTTTTTTTGCGGATGGGATATCATCAAATAACTTCCCCCGCTCTGGGCGGAACGGGGGGGTATATCGAGACTTGAACTGAGTAAAACCTAACCATGTTCCTTCTTTTGCCCTTTATGTTTCGGGGCCGCGGTAATTCTTTCGAAAAACCCGCAATTCAGCAGGACCCGCCACCCCGACAGAAACTGAGGCATCTACGATTATAATTCCATACCATTCACTGAGTAATTCATGAAATCGTTATATGCCTACGAGCCATTTAAGACGACTTACAGAAAATCATAATAAGTATTATTTATTCTGCAGCTTATTAATATTTACTCTACTCACATTGTTTAGAAGTAAAAAAATCTTTGCCTCTCTGTCTACATACTTTGATGACATGGAAAGGTTGGGAGTTTTTCGATTTTTGGGTGAAAATAAAACAAATAATCTTTTCTATTTTCTGTCTAACACAAAAAATATATATAAAGGGTTAAACAAATGTTTCAGAAAATCTTCTACAACTTGAACTTCTTAACTGACGGACTTCATGACACTGTACGAGTGCCTATTAATGCAAATGGTTAAACTAAAATAAATAAAGGTCTTGCCTATATGGAAAAAATACGTGAGTACACATAAAGTGATGTATGATAATATTTCAGTTTCATGCACCTTCTGGTTTGTTCTATATTCTGTGTCACAGTAGTTGACAACACAAACACGTTGCATATCTTCTCACTGTTCGCAAGATTCTGGAAACGGAACGTGAAGTGCCGACAAGGTGTTCTCGTTATTTCAAAATCGATGTCTGAAGATTGGGAAACAATATTTCTGTTATTTCTAGTTTAAACTGTTTTTTTTATGATGACAGATGAGTTTTACAGCCAATCTTCAGAACGGGTTAAATCAGGCTGTCGATGATGATGGTATTTGGACAGATGAAAGGTAGCATTAATAAAAAACGAATGTAAGTTTAGAGGTTGAAGAAAGCCACATAAGCACCGGAATAATAATAGAAGAAATGATGACAATAACCATAGTGGTAATTTCATTGAAATGCTGATGAAATTTTGAAAGCGTCTAGAAGCATCGATGTTATCGTGATTAGAATTTATTGCCAAAACCTGGATAAGATAAGTAAAGTATATACGGACTAGAATAGCATTACAAAATAAGAGTAAAGCAACCTAACAGTGTGAAAGACACAGAGAAAGAAGCTTAGAAATAAATGTACACCAATGAGTTCTTCCAAATGTACAGAAAAATATCCTGAAATACAAACAAAATTAAACACTTGAAAAGCCCAAACACAAGCAAAGACTGGTGCAGACAAAACGCATCGATATTATCTTCACTTAGACGAAGAATAATACGACCGCTTCTAGTTTTCAACACAGACAACGCCCAGAAACTGCAAAGAGTTTGCCATCAGTACGACAACAACGAAACTATTAAAAGGTTTAGAAAAAGCGTATATAGGCCCAGCATACGCTCATCAAAATACCTTTAAAAAATGGTTATCAATTAATGCAGGAACAGCAACTTCCAACAAAGGAAAATCACCGTAAACTTTCACACAAACATTATAATTACGAAGTATGTGGCGTAGTCCTAGTTGGCAATGATGTTCTAGAGCACGATTATTTCTCGTCGTGCGATGAAAATGGTCAATGAAACAAAGCCTGTGATCGCACGATTACTTGCGATCTGCAATTAGGACACTCTGGAAAAATTTAAATATTTGAACTTACCGTGTAACGAGAACACTTCATGTCATTGTACGATCGATAGCCAGTTAGGACGACAGCTGAAACTCAAGTTATATTTTAAGTTAGCAATACCACATGTAACATCACCATTACTTGGCTAACGGATAATGCCTCCTAGTCATAACCAGGCTTCGTTCCTTATTATTTCTTACAATATTCGTATGTGAAACTGTCGAGGCCATCCGTCTTCAACCTACCTCCGTCGCAGCGATAATCATAAACTTGGGATACATGACTAGTTTTATGAACCACCCAAAGCATTGCACTGCGGCTTCCTTACTGTTAAAATTAAAATATTTTATATATCTCGTAACTTTGGAACGTGCGATATGCATTATGATCGTGCGAGTGTAGTTTTAAACTTACGACTGGGGAAAATTCTCATAGGCATTTTTTTGCAAATACTTAATTTTATTAAATTACTTAATGAGCAATCGAAGCTACGCGATTTTGTGCAAAAACGGATTTAAAATAAATTAAATCAAATCTACGCCAGAAAAAACTTCAAACAGCTTTTTAAGCTTAGCTTCGAAAGTTGACCGAATAGATGTTTTTATTTTATTACACCGCACACACTTAAAATGCAATCTCCCCGTCCTATTTTCAGTTGATGCAAACTTAAATGAGTTAAAACTAAGCAAAACTCATTACTTATGTATTACTAAATTCATTTAAGAACGAAAAATAATTACCGTTTGAGGTAGCAAGAGATAATCGCTATATTTTATATAGTTTTTATACCTTTATAGTATTTTGATATACATATATTCATAGTATTTTATAATTTCTTGTATTTATACCAAGGTACTACCGTATATCTCTGCGTCACCCAAAGATATACTGGTAGAAAATGCCTATGACATTAATTCCGCCTCTGTAATCCGTGCTTGAAGTGTTAAATAATAAAAATATCGCAAGAAAAAGATATAATTTAAAGACTAGACCGTTTTCAATTAAGGCTAGACCAGACAAAAAGCAAATAAAAGACACCAGCTTGGTTATTCATCGTCTAGCTCAATAAATTAATCAAACTGGTATTATTTCCGATGGCATTAAGATGTGATCACTAGCTAGACATCTTTTTTGGGGTTTTTTTTAGATAGTGATACATTTTTTGCTAACTGACTGGCGATGAATAGAAACTAGTTACCAAAGATGCACTCTTAAAGCCTCGAGGACCACAATATAATGACCCCGTTATAATGAATGATTAAGTGGATGGGTACTTCTATTTTGTATTGTTTCGTTTCAGTCAAACTTGTCCACTGGTTTTCTGTTTATAACTTGGCAACAATGACTGGTAGCCATAAAACTATTGACCGAAGCGATATTATTTATTTTGGAAGCGAATATCCAGATGAGAGGGAATGGGAAGCGGTTATGATAGTAAAGGAGGTGGCCGGACGTTTGAGGGAGAGAACCTCGAACCAATCCAGCCGCCGCAGGAGACGCTCCGGGCATCGGGCGCGGCGACTCTTAGTCACCGTAGATGCAGGTCTGTAACGTGTCGACGGAACATTCGGGTTCCACGCAAGACTCAAAGAGATATCAAGGGCCTGCCAGGACCACCTGCCGGGGTTGCAGGTTGTTAAAAACACAACAGTGGCAAAAGAAGGAACATGGGTGGGTTTTTTCTTTAACACAAAAGCTACGGTTATGGATGAAATTTGGCACACTTATAGTTTATAACCTGGATTAACATATAGGCTTACTTTTAATCCCAAACAACGTGGGTAAAACGGCGGGACGCAGCTAGCCACACTTAATATTATATCGTCGAAAGTTAGTTGATGGTGTGTGTATACTATGTTTGTTACTCCTTCACGCTCAAACGGATTTAGATGCCATTTGGTATGTAGATAGCTTATCCCTGGATTAACATAAAGGCTACTCTTTATCCCGGTCTACGCGGTTGAAACCGCTGGGCACAGCTTGTACCTAATAAAATATTACCAGGGGTACCTCTGTTTCGCACGGCTTTTATAACATAGAAAAACATCGAAATAGCTTACTCATTGTTTTTACTTAGGTACATCAATCAATGTTCCGTAATGAAAATCTCTAAATTATAAACAAAATCACATCAAAATCCTGTTTAGTTTTGGAAAACGACGCGATTATGCTACTAGGTGAATAGCCACGAGAGTCTCCACACTTCGACACTTGTACAAAAATAGCTATCAAACTTTATCTAATTCAACAAGGAATAGAGACCAAGAAAGGTGATAAGCAAAAAATCCATTGTCTGCAAAATGGACCTTTCAGAGACCTGACGCATTTTTGCTTTCACAAGAACTGTCAGTTTAGTATTTTTTTTTTCGGTTTTAAATTCTTTATTTCTTAAAGGTTACAAATCACTTACGAGGAGAAATAAGATATCAAACGAAGCTTAAGAAATTACAAGCACAGATGCGCCGCTGTGCTTGCAGTGCAGATACGCGTAGACGGTTTTCTAACAAAATTCTTTTCTTGGATTGGTAGGTAATTTAAAATTTTAGAATTTTTTAAAATTGGTAATTTCAAATAATCGTGTTTATTAGAATGAAAAAAAAGAACATCGAAAGTTGATCAACAGGCTCATCTCTTCTTCTTTTTACTTGTTTATTTTTCTTCTTTGGCGTCTTTGCGGAACGAAATCGATATAGAAACTTTTCTCACATACTTATGTAAGAAAAGTTCATTTCAAGGAGGTATGTTTGCTTCAGATACCGCAGCCCCGGAACACAAATGGCAAAAGAAAGAACTTGGATGGGTAGTAAAAGTCTGGCACACAACCCCGCTCCACCCAGAGCGAGGGAAGTTATTTAGATGATTTCCCATCTAAAAAAGGGTATTGTTTTTCCAGTTGCTGTGACCCACTCTTGGGCAAAGGCCTCCTTTCACACTCTTACGAACCCGCTAGTCCTCCTTGCAGTTCTGATGGATCCTATCTAGTTCATATTAAACATATAGTAGTTAGTCCCTATATAGGACTATATAGGGACTAACTATTATATATATATCCTTATCCTTACTAATATTATAAAAGCGAAAGTGAGTTTGTTTGTTTGTTTGTTTGTTACCTCTTCACGCTTTAATGGCTAAACCGATTTTGATGAATTTTGGTACAGAGATAGTTGGGAACCAGGAGACGGACATAGGCTATTATTTTTTTTAAAAGAGTGGGATATGAGGGAGAAAGAGGGAAGAAACGGGAAAACTTAGCGTTGCTATTACAAATCAATAAGGCGCAAGAGCAAAAACTGCAGGTAGCAGGTACTGTGTTATACCAAATTTAACGCGAGCGAAGCCGCGGGCAAAAGCTAGTATAAGTATATAAACGTTCTTAAAAGTTATCTTATGATTATCGTCTACTTAACTACGTGTCTTAAAACTACGTTCATAAATTAGGGGCATCAAATCGAATGCTTACAGCAACTGTTCATTGTTCTCAAACTCTTTTCAGATCAAAACTGTAATTAATTCCTAGAATTTAAAGCTGCCCTGCTCACAAAAATACCAATTTGGCGAGTGTAGTTCGAAAAACATGTACCTATACAGGGTGGGCGTTACATTTTCCATATTTACATTTCTCCATTCGAGAAATACTGATCAATAACATCACTGCATGGTTGAACTGGGTACGATCCCGAGAGGAAAATTAATTGTGAAGCAAATATGACATTCTGCGTACATATACCAGTCATATTATGCTAATAAATTAGTAATTTTGAATACACAGAGTATAAAAGTTGGCACTAAATCAATTTGTTTAACAAATTATTTTCATGAGTTCAGATAGAACAAATGTTAGTATTATTTAAACAAGTTTATAATAGCAGTAGCACTTGACCGTTGTTACAGGTAGTCATTGCAGTGGCCTGAAATCTTGACAACCAGTCTTATCAAGGGATATCGTATTACCCAGTACTAAGTTGTACGGGTAAGATGGGCAGATCTGTATTTTTTCGCCTACACAGTTAAGTTGGATAGAGTGTGTCGAAATAAGTAGTGAATTTTGACTCAAGTGAGGAAACTTTTTCATTGCGGCCAAGACAGATTTAACGCCCGAGCCGCAAGGCGAGGATGTTATATAGACGAGAACAGCAGTAACAAATTCTCACGTGAATCAAACAACGTTTTTCTATACACTTACGGAGAAATAAAATAACAGAACAAAAAGTACATTAGTCATTAATCAATATGAAACTATGTTTTTTTTTTTTTCCCCGCGCTTCGTTTTCTCAGGCTGAAGGAGAAGAAAATGACACCGCTAAACAGCCTGATATTAAAAATAAAATTATTTTTGAATGTAGAACTCAAATAAACATCAATTTGTTGTTAGCAAATTTTTTTTTTTAATGATCATGTTTATTTGTCATATTTTGTTGATAAATACAACTAAAATTTTTATTCACGCGTGTGAAATATATCGCAGTTTTTGAGGATGTGTATTGAAAAGATTATGTCAATCCAGTTGAAAGTTGTTGCAGGATCACTAAATATAAAATATTAATAAACACGCTACTACCTACAAAATACACTGAAAGTGCGTCAACATTAAGCGCACACTAATTTGATTAATAGCTACACCCGGTTAATCTTTACTAAGCTCAAAGTTGGTAACTGAAAAAAAAATGGTTAGTTGATTTTAATTGAATCGGATAGTTTTTAATAAATACACATCAAATGAACTATCCTAAATAGCAATATCTTTTTTCAAATAATCTAATAAGTATCTCAAAATAAAACATTTCGTATAGTAAAAATCGAAATATTTTTTTCTCAAAACTGGCTTTCCGTGAGATACCCCTTTTGTGCTTAGACGGCAGTGTAATTTTCGTGATGAGAACTGAATTGAATTCAGCACATATAAAACAAAATAGTGTAACGATAGCAGAAGCTTTCTTATTTCTTCTTGTGTCCCGACAGTACTCCAGGACAAAGATGTAATTTATGTTTGAATGCATCAACAGCATCTTCATATTTGCGCGAACACACTAACAAACCCCAAAACTTATTGACAGTATAAGCTTCACTCAATCTTGTGAAACATACCTACATGTTTCGTTAAAGAAATATGCTATCTGTGTAGTTAGAAAACCAAAAGCACAGAACGGTTTAAATTAACTACAATGTAAAGTATGTTAGTCTATCCTTCCATGTTTACTACAAAGGGTATGTCATACAAAATCAGCGTGTTTACGATGAGGTTTAATCGTGTGTAGTCCACACGGGAGCGCTGGTCTACGGCGTAGCTCCAGGTCTACGTCCGGCCGTTGAACTCGACGTGCCGGCGCCGAATTCGCATGCACCCTTCTGAACTTAGTACACCTTAACTTGCACAGGTCAAAGAGTAATGGACTCGATTCTATCCCTAATATTCGTAGACGATAATTGTTATAGAAAATATGAATGTAGCCAGACTACACCTAGCTACCTTACGACTCGTGGTCGTGGCACTAAGCTCGTAGACATAACAATTTAACTGGATAACAAAGGATATACTTATCTTGTATCTAAAATATGAATTTTAGATACAAGATAAGTTTATCCTTTACGAGACCGCTAATCAACGCCATCAAAGCGCCGCCTAACAAAGAACGCTTTGACAAACATTACTTATCACTATAACTGTCCTGAAACCATCGATTGTGAGTGTGTTCTAATCGTTCATTTTTATCGAGTCGGGCCTCGGGCGTGATAGATTATCCTTTAGCTTCCTTTTTCCTTTTAGAGAGCGTCGACCGTCGGCTACGAGAGGGGGGCCAGGGGGAGACGAGGGGGGGCACGAACCGCTGCACCGAACCGCCAACGTCATTGCCCTGTCAACTCAACAATACTAAGCAGACGATGTTACGTATACCGAACAATACGGAATAGGTGCTAAACTAAAGAGGGATCACTGAACTCTTTTGTGCTAAACACAAAAACACTTTTTGTTTGACACGTTTAACCAACAACGACGGCTACTTGCATACGACACAAAAACCGTCACAATACTAGCAAAAACTTTAAGCTTCAACATAGAAAGTTGTCAAACTGATTAATGAGGTATGCGCAGGAAAATGTTTAATTACAAATTGATTGCAAATTATTAGAAGGTACGTATATTTAGAACAACAGTGATAAGAGATTAATTAGTGGTTCGTGATGAGGTGGTAAACAAGTGAACAGCTGCGGTGCAATGAGGCGCGCCCTCTAGCTTCACTTATAATAACGTAATGTCTAGACTTCAGACTACAAGCCATGCGTCACCCTCGTTCACACGCAACGCTTTGAAAATAACCGCTCTTCGCCTTTTTGTGCGCTCCCAGTGAATATAAATGATTATCGTGGTGCTTATGTATGTAAAGATATGAAATACTACGATGGGGACTTCTCATTCATATTCCATTCAAATTGTAAGTTAATGTTAGTACAACTAAGTGCATTAATCTTAATGTAAACAGTACAGACGTATTTATTCTTTGACCACCTAGTATGTTTGTATTATCATAAAAAGCAACACATAACTCAAAAGAAGACCTAATAAAGAAAAAGAAACTACATCCATAAATAATAAGCAACGACATGATAATAAAAGGATTAAGTAAATGTACAAAAACAGTGTTATCAATTAATCATGCAACCGTAGCACGCTCTATTTCATGCACTTCTAATATTCACTTTCGAGGT
Source organism: Ochropleura plecta (assembly GCA_905475445.1). Taxonomy (NCBI): domain Eukaryota; kingdom Metazoa; phylum Arthropoda; class Insecta; order Lepidoptera; family Noctuidae; genus Ochropleura; species Ochropleura plecta. Next base: position 7,611,794 of record FR997731.1, on the reverse strand, counting down.
ACTATAATAGCGTCGAGCAAACAAAAAGGTAAAAAACGTAATTTTATAATATCTCCCAGAATATTTCCCAATTAGAGGCGTTTTTCTCGTCTCATACGAAAGAACGAGCATTGATTAAAAAGATACCTCACTCAGCGACAGCAAAAAAGGGCAAAAAACATCTCTGAAACATGTCTTATTTAGTAAGTAAAAGTGAAAACGATACACGAAAACTGAGTTATATAACTTTAGCGCAATTTTAAACCCAAAGATTCTCTCCTAAAACAAACACTAGACAAAATATATCTTGTCTTTGACGCATTGGGATGCGTCATAACAAATTTCTGGAGCCGTAGCTAACTTGGTGCAAGCCCACGAGACCGGCGGGCGGTGGGGGGGAAATGGGGTGGCCGCCCCCGCCACCCTCTATTTCCCACGCAACGACCTTTGTGCCTCGGCGATGCACTTTGACAGACTTTACTAATTCAATAGATGGACGCTGTGTAGCACGGCTCTTTCCGTTACATAATTATATACTTTGTTTAGCTTTGCGTTACGATGGATAAGGGATATGTATGTACCTACATAGTTTATTAGATAGAACGTTAATCAGTCGAGCGTTGAATATTGTAAGTAATTTGCCGATAGAGCTTTTTTCCTTAACTCACGGAAATTTTATTTTAAAAGATAGTTCAGAAAAACACTCTTGAAATAAAGTCGTTTGCAACTTTGTTTTCTACCTCCGGGTAAGTAGGTACTATTTACCGAACAGAAAAAAGGCGAAGTATATTTCGATTCGGTAGTTTCAACGAATATTTTAAAACTAACTATGGCCGACATATTTGGAAGTCTAAAATCACCGTTTAAGCAGAATCATAATAGGTCAATAAAATGAATTACGTTACCACTTGTAAAATAGTCAACAAAGTGACAATTCACAATATTAATTGCATCTGTGATCATTTTAAGAATTTTAACATAATTCTTATATTTTCTGCTAAAGCGGTCATTTTAGACCCTCTAATTAAAAAAAAATCTTGTAAAACCAAAACATCTATCCAATTCATAATACATACATTTATTTGTAGAGAGCACACCAATTAACAGCTAATTATAACACGGCGTAATCTAATAGTCGTATCTACAGACGTGTTATATCTATTTGTTCAAGTAAATTGGTGTAACTACAACGTACGACACACGGGGACGGTGCGACGGCGACGTCGAAATACGACTATGTTGTACGTAGCACGTGCAAAATGAATACGCGAATGTATTTGGTTATATGACACTTGGACATTATTTGGATATTAACTACTTGTTTGTTTATCTGAACTGCAACTATGTTTGGGGTAAAACAAGTTAAATTAGCGATGTATAATTAATAATAATAATAATATCTTTATTCACATAAAAAGGTTACAAATTGATTTAAAGTCTCTGATTCCTGAGCTAGGTTCAAAGACCTGTATTACAGAAATACAGAATTAAATATCGTTTGGATTTTTTTTCGGATAGTAAAGCAACAAATATCTTCTCCCGTTATAGGCAGAGCGGGAGAGAGTGTGAGATATTTATTGACCAAAACCCATCCATGTTCCTTCTTTTGTTCTTTATGTTCCAGGGCTTGCTCTTTATATTTCGAATAACCCGCAACCCCAGCAGGCAATGGCCCTAGCGGCCCCTCTGCTTTGCTGACATATCTTAGAGGCCCGCGTGGAACGACGCGAATGTGCCGTCGACATAGCTTGTAACGTTTAGAAGTTCTACTTCAACGTCTCCATATGTCAATTTATTACAAATAAAGTGACAGGTAACTCACCTCTTTAGTCTGAACTCTGGAAATGAAATACCGAGCCCCAAGATAAATACTAACAGTCTAGTTTGGGGCTCACTACCAACAAGACTACGTTACTAGTTTTAGATAATATTTCGTTCTCTTGTTTATACACCTGCTTATGTATTACCTGTATAATAAATAATTTTCTATTTCTAAATGCATTTAAAATGGCTTCCACAATTCCAGTTATTAGATTCGTTAGTAAGAAGATTACGTTTTGATATAAATGAACACCTACCAAGGATCGGAGAAGTTTATGAAATCAGAAATGTTTAATGAAATGAGAATTATATTAATGTTTGGAAAACAAAAACTAAAACCAGAAGGATTTAGCAATAAGCCCTCGTAATTGTTGCAAATTGATGACTTACCGTCACTTATTACATACGTCTAAACATTTACGATAAACTTAAACTTTATATAAGGAAACAACTGTAAAATGTCGGGGCTCTAAAGGTCGGTAGAGCAGACGCACCATAGGAAATGGACTGTTGACTGTAATATTCAAAAAGGAAATCGGAACCGGGATCCACACTCCACAGTAAGCAGCCCATAAAAACTAATGATATTTCATTCTTACGGAGATGGTGTAGGGAAGTGCAGTCAATTTTTACTTTCCTGCACTAGCATTTGCCGAATCTTCGATAATTGATAATTTTGCAGAATATATAAAATTCTATCCTATATAAACCTTTTGAAACTTATCATGTAAACATCTTTACCGGTAACCATTTGAAAGATCAAAGTAAAACGTGCTTTCGTCCTGTATTTCATTTGAAATCAATTTTCTTTTAGTGATTGTGTATTTCTTCTCATGGACAATACCTACCCACTCGAGGTAGACGGCAGACTAGATACGTATTTGGAAAATGAAACTGCTCATGTTCTTGCTACAAAAATAATCTTACAAAAGCAAATAAAACAGTTAACCATTTCGAGGATACGCTCGATAGCATAATTAGTAAATCTCCGTACCACGTTCAAAATGTTATCCTAACATTCCAGTACTTAAAGCTTCAGCAAAACCTTCGAACACCAATTATGAATAGGTATATATCAAATAAATTGGGAGGGTCCCCCGTACCACGAGTATACGACTATCGGAACAAGGTAGCGACAAGCATCGTTTGCGCGGTGGGTTCGGGCGAGGCTCGATCCGTGGGGAGGCTCGCTTGTTTTGGTCTGTTTGGGCCGAAGACGGCCGCCACACAAAGACGACGACCGATCCGCACACTAATTCAAAGGAGATCGATAGTGCACCCACCCAGTATGGCCCTTTCATGCAGACCTCATCATGCGCTGCGATAATTAAAATGTTTTGCTCTAAATATTTGGCTTCGGTAATTATTATAAATGCTTTTCCGAATCAATATAACGGGTTTTTAAGCTTTTATTATTTATGTTGTAATTGGCGCCCAACATATTTTTGCATATTGGGCGCTAATAACGATGACCTTATGGAAATTATTCCAATAACTATAATAATATCCTTATTTTAAAATGTTAATTTAACTTATTAATTCTCAATGGGCCACTCACATAATATTAGAGAATTAATCGTGTCTCATCAGCTTGATAGATTAAAACATTGGTAGCTTAACATTACGAAAACACAAAACAAACATCACAAAAGGTTCCTTGCAGTAGTTACGTAAAATGGTAACAAGGTTTCTAACAAGTGCTCAGACTGTCAACTTATTACTCTAATAAATTACCTGCACATTGAAAACGTAGAAACCACCTGCTTTGTATTTACCCAGCATTATATGTTAAATGGGTTCGTCTTGTAGGTATCATAATAATATTACAAACGTAATACAAAATGAAAGTGTTTTAGTGCAGCAGATTCATTTCTTCTAAGAACTTTGAACGACCTTCGAGGAGGGTGGTTGTTCAAGTTTCAGTTTCAGTTGCAGAGGGCGCTCTCCCACCCATCTCGGGAAATTTACATGATTATACACGCTGCTTTAAAAGAACGCAAGAAAACTAGATTGAACTAAATTAGGTATATAACAAAGCGTATTAATATGTAACTCAGCTGAAGCATACGTGTTTTAATACAATAAAATTAAGCAACACGACTTTTCTGTGAATAATAATAAAAGTCAAAGGTTAAAACAGAATGAAAAGGCCTAATTCTGAAAGACTAAAATCCTGTAACGTACAATAGTACTGGAGCATCAAATTCTTACATCGATACGGCAATAAATTAAAGGCAATATCGGCAACATTTTGCTGTTCCAAAATTGGAATCCACAACAAAGGGACGTCAAAGAAACTAGCAAGTGCACGCGTGCAAGCGGGGCCGGGTATAAAGAGTGAGCGCAGCACGGCCGAGGAGCCTCGTGCGTCCATTACCCCCCTCCCAGTGGGGGGCTGGGGGCTGCCGAAAGTGCGGGGTGGCAAGTGTCTCGCTCACACCCAAAGATGCATCGAGTTTCTGGACGAAACCGCACTGCCGCTGCATATAATGGTAATGAATTTCGTCTCCATTTTATTTAGAACGTAGGTACCTAGGTATATGTTAGCTATTGATTTCTCCTGAAATTTTGCCATGTTTTGCAAGTCTTTGAGTCTGTTGCATGCTCACTTCATTTGAAAATCTGGTAATGTGATTCATATTTTAATTACTTGTTTATAAGGTTAGTATGGATGTGTAGCTATTGGTTTATCATTACGTAGGGTACCTCGAGTCTCGTTTAATACGTCTACCTTCTAGTGGTTTCCAGAAGAATAATGCTTTTTCCAAAATAATTCTATTCTTGAAAACTATTCTAGTCTCCACGCAGAATGACATCAGTACCGACCTACACATACTCCTATTTTGTTAAAGTAGGTACCTACCCCAGTCACGACATGCCCCTGCACCGATAAATCGCATTATGGTCCACGTGTAGGGAATACATTTTTAATCTTGTTTCCTTTATATCATGCGACTCAGAAAAGCTGCGGGTAGGGCACCACTGAAAACTTCTTTCCAATACGAGGTTGAAAAAACTGGACGGAAAATACAATTTTGCTAACATACTTCTGTAATCTAATTAAGATAAGGGAGAGAGAATTTTCTAGGAAGGTATCTACCGTGTAACTTTGCAACTAGATTCGAGGTCTGGAATATTTTGCCAAATTATGGATTTAACAAATACTTATTATGAAGGAAAAGGTTTCTTTTTATTAGACATTAGTAGAAATTGCGAGTACCTACTGGCTGTCTCAAACAAAGCCAGCAGTGCTAGACTGAAATGGAGTGCACATTCAACACGTAAACATATCATCAACGTTACCAAAAACAAACACGTGAAACCAGCGTTAATAACGCTCACGTTGCCATCTATAGCTCTTTTCATTCGGCACGAGCCGGTGCAGGCTGTGTCAAAGCACGTAATTAGTATTTAGGAAGGTGGTAAGAAAGGCGAGGTCGTGGGCCAGACGTCGGGTATCGATCCGACGACCTACCCCACACTCTACCTCCCGAAAGGGTGGGAAGGGGAACCACGCACATCGAGCCACCAATTGACACACTTAAGGTAATACTTGGCACTTACGATGTCGCCTCGACGTACTGGTAGCCAGCGGAAACAACGCTGATTATGCCAAACTACTTACTTCAATACTTCACTTCGGCGAATGTTCCGACATTCACGAGCCAGATGAAAGTAAAGACATCAGGAACAAAGAAACTGCAAGTCACTCCAAAAATAATCAGATAAAGCGAATTGTATTGCATCTACGATTATTGTTGGTGGAATAACAGTAGTAGCTGAAAATTACAGAAAGCTCGACCCAGTTGGCGCTGAGCCCGCCCGTACATCGGAACATCGCGCACTTGCTTATAGAAGATATGTATCTATTTATTTAACCTTGGAGAACAGTAAACAAATAATTCTGCATTTCTATGACTGCAGCTTGATCAATGTTTATGGGATTACTCTGATAATAAGTAAAAAGGGGCAGAATATTATGATATCATCGATGGAAGAAATGTCGACAACTCCATTTTTTGTTTGAAATGTAGAGATTACGTTCTGGTTCATAATAACTTTTCAAGCAATCTCCAGCCTGAAGTTTCGATTACGTTTTATGAAACTAGTGGGTATTTCTTCGCAATCTATTCACACTTCAATTGTATCATTTATTTAAAGTTAATTAATTTACTGAACCTGACAGGTAATGTGCGAAAGCTTATTAAGCTTACTTGTAGGATATTTACCTGTAATACCTACGTCCTACGTGTCTCGACACATCCTATTACGTGGGTTTTCGGTATAAATACCTCTAGAGACATACCTACCCACGCCTCTGAATAGATAAAGCCGCATGCATATAGCTGAGACACCTTAACCACTGTCTGCATATTCGCAAGCCGGTGTTTCAGCAAACTGTAATCATGTCTTGAAATACTATTTGTCGTTTGTTAATTACGAGTTTCAGGCCGATGGCTTTACAAAATTGTTATTTTGATGCACTAGCATCAAAATAACAATTTGATATACTTATTTGAACACGAGTTTGTGAGAACAAAAAAAATATAAATATCGTTCTATTTCTGTACCGAGTTCCATTTTACCTTCAGGTAATTCTTAATTAAACTTTTGAACTTCATAAACCGAATTACATCTATATACCTACCTACGTAATTCCCACCACAGTCAATTCGTTTCAGCTCGCTTTTCTCAAAACTAAATTCTCTGTTCTTTATAAAGGCAATTTCCGCAAAAGGAATTACTGGTGAAAATAAGCAGAGCACGCAGATTGTCCGGAGCGACGTCGCGTCGGCGCTGCACTTTGGGTTGAGGGCCGGGGGGGCGTAGACATCGAGGTGGTGGGTGGTGTAAAATCACCCGCAATCATTTATACCCGAACTGCCTGCAGAATTACTAGCCGTCACTAAATTCACGACACCACCCCCTTGCACCAACTTTATTATGGCTTTCTCTTACAGTATAAAATTGAAATTGATAAGAATTATTATTTCTTGGGAGTTATTAGGGATTCGATTTACTGAACATAGCCTTTGTTTGTAGGTCTGAACGTTTTGTTAATTACTCGAAGTTGGTTATCTAACAGACACCTTCTATGCAGGTATTTATTTACCAGCTCCTTAAGTAAACGTCGTGTAAGGTTTGAACACGATTTTGGAAGCATACGTTGATGTAGACAGGACAGTCCTGAAAGCAGCCTTTTCTGCGGTTTGTGAAGTAGGGAATTAGAAGAGAAATAATTTACAAACATCGAGATAATTTTTTGTTAGTAGGTGATGTCCAAATACGCTTTCGCAATTAAAAATCTAGAAAGAACAATTTTGCTTGTCTTTCTTTGTCTTCCTTTGTTTGAATATAGAGACAAAAGTTTAAGTTAAAAATATTTCTTTGGCAATCAATTAAACGTAGACCAATAATACTACTAAAGCGAAATTTAAGTTTTAATACCTACTAAAATGCTAACCACAGTACCTACCGAAGTTTACACAACTACCCTCTATGTATACAGATACCGTCCTCCACCCAAGTAGCTTCATAGGTACCTACGTTTGCACATTGACAGCATTTGAGAGGCAACGCGAGGCCACGTGGTGAGATGCGACGTAGCTATTTGTGTCAGGAACTGTACCCGTGACCCACTTTGCAAACACCCCTACTGCCGCGTACTGGCGAACAGCGAGTACCCGGCACTGTCGTATATTTTGGTCTAGGTTATGTCAACTTATATTGCCGCCATTACAGTGTTTTATGTTATCCTTGGTAATGTGTTGGAAGTGCGATGGAAGTTGAGTTACGGTGCAAATTCTAGTATAAGATTCGAAAAGTCAAGTTTACCTAATAGGTACTTTTGGTATATTGGGTACTACCTACGGGAACAACTTTAGGCAACTAACATGAAATTAGAGTCTTTACATCTGGCTATTACATATCTTGGTTTGACACTGCTTGATTTGATTGTATAAAAACTAACATTAAGTTGACGTAGCGTAAGCGCAACGTACGTATAGGTGTGTACAAATGTACGTTGCGCGGTACGGACCGGGAGCCTACGAAGAATACCTAATTAGAATAAGAATCATTTATTTCGAAATATACCTATGTTATTTGTAATCAGTGTAGCGCCGTACCTTATTAATTTAGTTGTAGTTTGAAACTATAGATATCAAAGATCTTTTTGAACAATTTATTATTTATTGAACTCATCACCATTCGCAAATGGTAACAAAATAACTGTGTAGAAGGTAATCCATGTCAGAAGCCCAGAGCTGCCTAACTCCGAGGCGTTCCACAAAACTGAATTTAATCCTAAAGAAGATTAGTGGTTTTTAGGTGGAACTAAATACTTAGCGTGCGAGCCCAACGCGCACTTCGTCGGATTTTCACTGCTGACTGCACCGAATCATATTTAGCATACAAAATTACACGTCTACTAAAAAATCGTGGCAAGATGCACTTTTACGAAGAATGCGCTTGAGCTAACGGTTCAAATTAGCATTCATAATGGATGGTTCGCACCGACAGCGGTGTCACGATAGCCACTAATTGTGATATCTAATTAAACTGAATATCATAATAATTGCACGCGGCTCACACCGACGGCGGTGATCAGACCGGTAAATTAGACGCATTCATTCGACGACTGGATAATTGATTAATTAGTAAGTTTCATGTACACTTGAATTTATCGTTGCCGATCATTTAGAACGCTTTGAGCTTATCTTTTGGCGCTTGAATGCAGATCTGGGGGGGCTGTCGATTTTCAGGGTATCTCAACTGAAAATGTGATTACAAACTTTTTTCAAACTTACTTGGAAATTTGAACATTATTTTGACAACCTTCTTCGACATAAATCGAAATTGCAGTACTGGCCAAATACATGCAAGCAACGGCCGGCAAGTTGTATGAAAATCCATATGTCTTGTTTAAGTGGGCGAATAAATTACTATGTAAAGATATCTGTTGTGTAATTTTAAAATGGACCGATCTTTTGCTCCGAAACATGGTAACCAAGGAAAGGAGGTAACTTATCAAAGGTTTTATTTAAATACCGAAATGACTCATAAATAGGCTGTTTATTACAAAATAAAACAAATAAACACTGGCGCCTGAAAAAATTTGTTGTTCGTTAATTGTACACACGACGGCACATCAACCTACACCAAACCATTTTAACCTGATCTCTCTACTACGGTGTGCGATCCGTATTAGAGAGATTAGGTTATAATAGTTTAGAATAGGTTGACCTGCCGTCGTGTGTACATTTCAAATAAAAAGGTCTGCCTAGGTACTACTTAGTTTTAATTTCCGCGCATTATTTGAGAAAAGTACTATACAAGCCTTAACCACAACTAGGCATTTAAGGACTTACGTATTTTGTGTTCAGGTATGCCTCGGTTTCACCTCGACCCTCCTAAACTCGTTCGTCTATCAATGCCTCTTAAATTTTGCTGGCCGTATGTCACATATTATTATTTGTGTCGTTGGCATCCACGGTAAGCGCTTGCTTGTCACATAATTATGTGACAATGGCGTTCAAAATGTTTATTGCAATTGGTAAACTAACCGAGACCTACGGCAAAGTTGAGTTTGTGCTTCAATACACTTTATCTTTTCGTTAGAGCAGTGTTCTGTACTTTAATTTGTTAGGGTGCGTCCACATCTGGCGAATGTACCCCGAATGTGCAGTTCGCGAGCGGTTTGCGAGCTACCCGCGGGCTGCGCGCATGCAGTCAAGCAAAGGTGTGCCTCGTTAGCGCAACTCATGCAAAGCTCATATAATAGTACGAGATCCGACCGCGTGATTTATACGTTCATATGTTTGATTAATAAAATATAATTTTTATCGATATTTATAACTAAACCAATGCAGATCCGCAAAGGTGGCCATCCAAATTTGGCCGCAATTAATTTTAATTAAAATGTAATTAATTATTTATTTTTGAACAATTACGTTCACTTGTAATTGTTAAAAAATATATTTCATTAGAAAGAAATATACCTGAGATACCGAGAAAGTTCAAGGTGCCATATGAAAAATTGAATTATCTCCTAAACGGCATGTTTAACCGTAATATCCTTAGAGATGGTCATAGTGCTAATTATTTATGATTTTTTGGTTGACGATTGGACAAAAATTTTAATGCCGTTTTTTTTTTTAAAATCGTCAAAATATTTTTATTTGTTTTTACGTATGAAACGATTCCTTTTGGTGTTATGTTGAAGAACACGGACTTTTAACTACACATAACATAAAATAGCATCACTCCTATATTTCCGAAGGAGTTGGCAGAGGTTTATAGTACACCCACACGTAGCCAACTATGTTTGAGCTAGATATTTATCAACACAAAATGAGTTTTAAAACTTTTCATACAACCAAATTACCAATTGTCTTCTAATGAGTCCAAAAAGAAGTGATTAAGTAACTACACTGATTAGGTCTTCTAATGAGTCTTAATAGGTGATTTAATGATTTTCAATATCTCACGACAATGGATTATATTTAACATTTCCTGATAAGTAAGCTAATTTGTTAATTAGCAGTGCTATGAGTTCTAAGAATAGTTAGTGACAATTATAGATTTTCATTAGCTAATGAGGAGATAACTAATGAGGGTAGTTACCTAATTATTGTCGTTTTGCAATAAAAGGGCTAAAGTTTTGTTTTATAATTTAATTTGTTCACAACTGTGTAACTGCTAACACTAAATCTGCGACTATAAAATCTTAAAATGGAAAGTTTAATGACCAATTTAGACTTGTTTGTTCTTCTACGAAGTGAGAGTACTTCATTTGATCATGAAGTATTGTTTAGTGCAGTTGTATCCCGCATAGGCGATTGCCTGTCTGACGAAGATTATGTTGTTCTCAAAGAATTTTGTCGGAGATTTACGCGAGCCGCTTTACAAAGGTGGGAGAAATCCAACCGATTCCTTGATAATTTCAGGAGAAAGTACGAGAATTGGTTGGGAGCAAATATTGATTGGCCGAGTTTTGTGCAAACTTTAGTTAATCAAGAACCAAGTGTTGATGAGATACCAAGAGCGCCCTCAGTCTCTCCAGAACCGTCGACATCAACGTCCATTGGAACAATGACGAAAAGATCCCGTAAACCATTCGAAGACCTGGGAAGTAAACAAAAAAAGAGAAGATCTGATGAACACACAGGCGAAGGTTCCAGTGAATTGGCATATGCAGCTGCAGCACGTTTAAAAGAAGAAGGGCATGGAGATATCGCCTCTGTCATCGAATACATGATGAAAAATCCTGAAGCAGCCGCTAAATTAAATGAAACGCTTAAGAAACCAGCGAAAACAATCATATTTACGCCAGAAAAGGCGCTTGGATTGCTTCTTTCGCTAAAACTCCCAAAGTGGCAATATATTACGTTGCGTGAGGCTGCCATTCGAGAAGGTGCTAAAGATATTTATCCATCTTACTATAAAGTGCAACAAACTAAGCTTGATTGCTACCCTCCGAAGCAATCAGTGACAGTTACTGATTCATCGGCTAGGATTACACTTCAAGCTTTACTTGATATCACGGTTACAAGAATCCTTCAAAGCCTTTCTAACGAAGAGCATAACAAGCAGTTGAAGCTGATATCCAAGTGGGGATTTGACGGTGCTTCTAACCAAAGCCGATACAAGCAGAAAATTGAGGGTGAGGAAGATGATTCAAGCATTTTCATGACCTCCTTGGTGCCACTAAAACTGACAGATGGAGACAACATTTTATGGACGAACCCAAAACCATGCTCAGTTTTGTATTGTCGTCCAGTTCAGTTTACTTTTGTAAAGGAGAGTGAAGCAGTTGTCCTTGGGCTGAAAAAACAAATGGATGAAGAAATTGAGGCCCTTATCCCCACAGAGTGCAATAATAATAATAGGGTGACTCATCAACTAATGATGACGATGATCGACGCTAAAGTCTGTACTTACCTTTCTGAAGCTAGATCAAATGCATCGTGCTACCTGTGCTTAGCAAAGCCTACAGAAATGAACCGCTTAGATGCTGTAACATCAAAAATTGTGTGTTCGGACCTGTATGAGTTTGGCTTGTCATCCCTACACGCCCGTATAAATTGTATGGAATGTCTGTTACACATTGCATACAGACTGGACTTCAAACGGTGGGCAGCGAGAAGTGATGAGCACAAAGAAATGCTACAGACAAGAAAGAAAATAATTCAAAATAAATTCAAAGATGAGCTCAATCTGTTGATTGATATAGTAAAACAAGGCTCGGGAACCACCAATGACGGGAATACTGCAAGAAAATTCTTCGAGTTTCCTAATAAAACCGCAGCTATAACCGGTTTGGGTGAAGACCTCATCAAAAGATTTGCTGTAATTTTACAAGCAATTACATCTGGAGAGCAGATCGATATAATAAAATTTAGAGATTATGCTCGCAAAACAGCAGAAAAGTACGTATTACTATACGACTGGTACTACATGTCGTCAACCGTTCATAAGTTACTAATCCATGGGGCTGACATAATCGAGAAAAATAATATTGTGCCGATTGGGACTCTCTCGGAAGAAGCCTCAGAGTCTCGAAACAAAGATTTTAGGAGGTTTCGAGAACATCATTCGCGGAAAAGAAGCAGGCAGGATTCCAATCAAGACATTTTAAATATGCTTGTTGTTTCTTCGGACCCTTTGCTAAGTGCACAAAGGCCTAAGTTAGATGCCAAGAAAAAGCAGAGCTTTTTTGCTGAAACTCTCGACTTAATTCAATTTCAGGAAACTGAGTTCGAATTTTTGGATATATCCAATCTGGATGCTGACTCAGAATTGGAGTCTGACAACGAGAGTGATAAGGAAAATTTGTAAAAAAGATATATATGTACATATTTGTAAATTTGTATTTGAGTGTGTTTGGGTTTTTTTGTAATACTTAATGATATGTTTTATTTTTTTTTATTTATTTTACTTTATTTTACGAATGCTTAGTATTAATTCCTTAAATTAACTTATTTTGTATAAAATATAACTTCATATGTTACTTCAATATAAATCTTTTTTTATTTAAATTAATATAAATGTGTCAAAAACAGCAATTTTTTTATTTTATTTTTCTTGTTTCGTGTGTTCTTAATATTTGGGTTAATAACATATCGAACTTTTTAACTTAGACACTAAAAGGGATCGTTTTACATGTAAAAATAAATAAAAATATTTTGACGATTTTTAAAAAAAAAACGGCATTAAATTTTTCGTCCAATCGCCAACCAAAAAATCATAAATAATTAGCACTATGACCATCTCCAAGGATATTACGGTTAAACATGCCGTTTAGGAGATAATTCGATTTTTCATACTAGCTTCATACAAATTTTTCGTAAAAAAATTATATTTCCTTCGTTTTTGGGTAGAATTAACTCGGGTGTCATTTTTGTACATAGTAATGACTAATAGAAGCGATATCCGGCATAAAAACAAGCACTTACAAATTGAAATCCCTAAGTCTATGAAAGCCGATTTTCAGCCCACCGTGCGCCGCCCGCGTGCTGATCGCGTACGGCGCTTAGAACGCGCGCGAACTTCGCCCGGACGGCGCAGGAGCGGCGCACGAACAAAAATGCAAGCGCGCAGCTCGCAAACGTCTCGCGAGCTGCACATTCGCCACATGTGGACGCACCCTTAGGTACCTACCAATTCGTACGGTACACTCGGAGCGCGACTCGGACTCGCACTTGAACAGTTTTTTGAGAAATCAAGATGGCAGTGTTAGTTCTAATTTTAGCCACACGCCAATAGATCCTTGTAAAATTCCATAGCATTTGTCATAAATTTAGTTTATCATCCATAGTTCTATGGTAAAGACCATTTCTAGAATCCTTATCCTTACTATCCTTACTAATATCCTTACTTCCTTACTAATATTATAAAAGCGAAAGTGAGTTTGTTTGTTTGTTTGTTTGTTACCTCTTCACGCTTTAATGGCTAAACCGATTTTGATGAATTTTGGTACAGAGATAGTTGGGAACCAGGAGACGGACATAGGCTAACTTTTATTTAAAAAAAGTGGGATATGAGGGAGAACGAGGGAAGAAAAGAGAAAACTTAGCGTTGCTATTACAAATCCATCAGGCGCAATAGCAAAAACTGCAGGTCTGTTTGGTGTGTTATACCGAATTTAACGCGAGCGAAGCCGCGGGCGAAAGCACAAATAACAATTATAAAAGAGTTCACGCCTTCGGTTCATAATAATACAAACAAGTTCTTTTTTTACAAAATATATTTTTAACTAGAAATATGGTCAAGAGTTGTGTCTTGCACAAACATAATTATTTACATAAACTTAAATTGAACTGTATAATCAGAATGGACTTAATGTATGTGTCTTACACATATCAACAATAATATACTTTTATAACACTGTTTGATTATTTAAATACAAATTAATATTAACATAACACTTGTCCACAAGTTTAATGTCATTAACCTAAACACTAATATTATAACAAGCCCACTAGGAAGGTGGTAGCCCATGAAGTTTCGTCAGCACATTTTCAATATCAATGTCCTTATAACTTGTAGGATTAAATAAATCTAGCTTAGCTTCTGGTTTTGTTTTCTTGCTCTCATTTAAAGCCTCCTCGGAGCTATTGCTACCTTGTAATCGTTTTCTTTTCTTAAAGTCATTTGTTTTATCCTTAACTTCTTCCTCTTCTAAAACTATTTCTATCTCAGTTATTCTATGTTCTTTACGGTTTGGACTATTCAACTTTAATGGTGTATCCAAACTTGTGAGAGTAGAGTCAAATATTTCAAAGCACTGCGCCTTGTGATCTTTCATTGGTGTGTACAGTTTTTCTATATTTGATATTGAACTTACAGCTACTTCCGTTTCTCTGAAACTATATCCTAATTCTCCTTCGCCTTCTGGATCATTATTAAATAACATTTTGAAATTTGTTGCTCTTAACCTAATTGCAACTCCGTCATCGATGCACACCTCCATATTAAACTTATCTTTTAATTTTACAGGCTGTTGCTTGCACTTATGTTTGGCGTCACTATTACATTTAATATAATTATGACTATTTTCATTACATTCATAAGCAGATAATTCAAATTCGTCATCTGATTCAGTATCTTGCACTATCTGCAATTCGCTTGTAACACTAGTATTTGTTTCAGTACTCTTATCTAATACGCTTTCTCCTTTAGTTGATTCGGTAACTTCAACATTAGTAGGACATGCTGTCTCTGCAGGGAGCGGGTCCAGCAAGTCACGTTCTATTATTTTTGCAGTTTCAGCGTCAAATCCTCTCTTGATTAAATCTCCATGCAAAGTGCCTCCATTATCATTGTATTCAAGTTTACAATTAACGGTGGTTTCAATATACTGTTTTATTTTTGATATATCCTCAATTTCGGTTTCTTTTAGCTTGACGTCTTGGGAACCATCATCAGACCATCGTAACGCTAGTTGCTCGTCATCTTCGTGGGAAGAAACCATTGCGGCTGTATTCTGATCACGTGCAACGTTGAGCTTAACACTGGCGCTAATATCTGGAGATTCATGACCAGAACTCTCAGAGTTAAATGTTTTCGTGCAGTGCAGTTTTCTGGGGGTGGATGATTTCCTACGCGACTTTGTCGGAGCAGGAGTAATTGCGGGAGTTATGTGAATATTCTTTTCTTTTGCAGTATTCTTTCTACTTGTTTGTAATTTGGATGAATTATTTGGAGAAAACGTATTTTTCTTCGATCTAGATCTTTTATTCATATTTTCTTTCGTTGGTGTAGGACGCCTTGGTTTTATTTTCATGAATGAGTTTGATTTATCCTTTTTCATTGGAGATTTACGCTTTTTAATAGTTTCGAGTTTTTTCCTAGAAGATTCATATTTTGATGTTGATTTAAGTTTGTTGTTCTTCGGGGTTTTTACATTAATTTCTTTATTGGTCTCGTAAGAACTATTTGCAAAAGTAGTATCACTACTGGATGACGCAATTTCAATTTTATCATCAACAACTTTTTCTTTAGTTTTATTACCTACATTGCTACTATTAACATACGACACATTCTTCGTACACTTTCTAACTGGTCTAGAACTCTTTTTCTCTCTGGCACTTGCTGTTTCTTTGGGCACTTCAACATGTTTCACCACTTCGATTTCAACCTCTTTTGATGATGTCACTGGACATTCTAAATCTGAGATTCTCAGGTAATCTTGGTCATCAGGCTTGTAGTAAGACCCGCCGCTAGAATAATCTGTAGGTCGCGATGAATATGACGAAGGCGTCGCTAGCGGTTTTGGAGTATCAAAGAAACGGGGAGTAGGTATACTCATAATTTTAATATCCGATATTGGTTCATCTGGTAAAACAGAATTTAAAAATTTCGGAGTTTCCATTTGGATGTCATAAAGAACTTGTTTATATGGAGTTTCAAGAAATTCTGATATATTTAGTCTGGCACCAATTTCATTGTGCAAGGATAACCTTTCCGCTTCTGGAGTTTCATTATTATCTTCATTATTTGATTTATTTTGATTTGGAATGACTTCAGGAACCTTTTCTAATGGCCCTCCGTAGTTATAAGCAGGCACTACATTGAAAGTTGGTTTTACTGTAACTTTACTTTCAGTATGCATCTCTGATTGTGCATATTGTTCTTCCTCCTCTTCTAGTTTCCGTCTTTTCTTTAATTTCTTCGGTTTAGGAGATAATTTTCTCTTACTACGCGGCTTTTTTCCATTGCCGTTATCTGCTTTAGCAGTTGTTATATCCTCTTTGTCAGTAGTTACATCGCTTTTATTATCAGATACATTGGCATTCTGAGAAGTTATATCAGTTTTAGCAGTAGTTACATCGATATTTTCAAAGGTTTTGTGAGTTTCATCAATAGTTCTATCTGCCTTATCAGTAGCTATATCCTGTTCAGGTTTAGTGTCGGCAGCTTTCTTATTCCTCGGTTTTCTAACCCTGGGTTTGGGTTTTGCTGGAGGCTTGCAAGCATAACCGCTAGCTGTGGCTAAGACCCGCAAATCAGCGTCCCAATTGACTTTCTTATTTATAACTGGCTGCTTATTATCATTATCCTCTGTTTGGTTGTTGTAATGACAAGATTCTATTTTATGAAGTTTAACATTGCTTATATCAACAATATTATTTTGACTGTTATCTGTTTCAGAGAATATTAAATTAGGACTTCTACCAACAATCATTTCAACAGGCTTATTCTCAGTTTCATTAGATACAACTTCATTGATTGTCTCATGTAATATTCTTCTCGGAGTTGTAAAGTCCAGTACTCTGATATGCGAATTTCTGCGAGGTGTGGAAGAGGACTTTCTAACAGGTGGTAGCACTTGTGGTGTACTCGATTGAAGTGAATCAGCAATGACGTTATCTTTGGGAACAGATGCATTTTTTATAAGATCAACTGTTTTGACCAAACCTGATTCTTGAACAAATTGTTCCTGGTCTATGCTTAGTGGCTCAGCATCAGGTTTCTTTGTTTCTGTTGCACTATTTGACGAAATATCTATCACGAGAGGTCCAAGCAATTTTGGCGAAGATTCCGATGTTGTTTTCGGTTTCTGTAACTTGTGTGCTACAATAGGTTTAGATTGAGAATTGTTCGGTGGGGGGCCTGAAATAAAATAATCCATAAATCAAACTCTGTTAGCTAAATCCATATAAAATAAACATAATCTTAATTATTTACAAAAACGACATCCTACCTGATGTTGGTACAACAATAATAGTGGGCATCGCCATAATTTCATCTTTCGTGTAGTTGTTGTTTACGATAGGAAGTTTCTGCTTATAAGCCGGCGTACCATTTATAACAATAGTTTGCATCAATGGCGTCGATGTAGTAGCTTTTGCGTTGCTCATTGAAGGAAACGGCTTGTCCACTTTTATGTCCGAAATTATTTTAATTTTTTGGTCCTTACACTTAGGTTTTATTCTAGGATATGGATAGGTGTTATACGGGTGAGATTCTAATTCAGCACTTTTTGCTACCTCATTCAAATTTTTACCGTAATCTGTATTGGTAATGTTAGCTACTGAAGCCCTGAAAATATAGAAAGTTGAAGAACTTAATTATCAGCCCCTTTAACATTCAATATGAAAATATTATAAGTGGAAAAACTATGTAAACATATAGCATAAGTATTTGAAAAATATATCAGAGGAACTTACAGAGGTATTGAGTTTTCCGATGTGCTTGAATCCGGTACAGGAACATTCCGATTTTCATGACCTAAAAGAGAAAGTGAGAAAAAAATAAGAATAACATAGCATACTGACAAATTTAGAAAACACTACAGTAACTTTGTCAATAGATCATATTTTCAGTACATCTACTACAAAAATATACGTACCACCAACTCCAGATGCGAAATCATGGAATGAGGTAGCATTAGGGATACTTTTGTTAAAACTTTCTGCTTGAGACTTATTCTTACAAACTTTTTTCAGGATAGTGTTAAATTCTTCAATTTTCTCTCTACATTCTGGTGTATCGGCGGGTTTGGTCTGAAATGTTAAAAGCCACTAAAAATTTAAATGCAAGGGTTTATTATATTTTTAATTCGATAAAAATAAAAGTAGGTATACTACAAAATAAAGCCACTTCTGATTAGTGGGTGTGTACTGTAATGCATTGGCAGCCTTTTTCATGATTTGTGCTATCTTGACATGTTTCAATAATGAATGTATTTCTGTTGTGATTAAAGTCAAGGTAATACACTCCTGTAAACTTTTCTTATGATTTCATAATGGCCATTATCAAAGAATAGAATAGGTTGTTCCTTCTAAAATACTGGAATCTTTTGAGTTCAGTAAATAAACAAGAAAATGCAGGGAGGTATTAGCAAGTTAATTACTTCCTTAAAATTTAGGCATAAATACTTTTTCAAACTCAAACCATTTATTTCAATTAGACGATTACAGGCACTTTTGATTGTCAAGAAACAAAAGAATGAAGCTACAGTCACAGTCACAAGGCATAATAACTTGTGAAAGTATTGTAGTTGCCCATTCCAAAGAAGAAGAATGGGAAGAAACACCATTGACACTCTTTTAAATCATAATCTATTCCCCTTACTCTGATCATTATTCAGCAATCTTCATTATTCAAAAGTTGTTACTTCAATAAGAACTTATTCTGTAAGTATAGCAAAAGCATGTCAAGTCCTTAGCATTCAAGAAAGTGAGTTTGTATAACTGTCCACTCCTAAGATTGAATGGCAAAGAAAAGTGTTAACAGAAATGCATGCATGTTTGTCCCTACTGGCAAAGCTCCAAAACATTCAATTGTGCAATAACACACGAAAATAGTGGCAGATAATCTGTCGCTACATTAGCTATGTTGTAAAACTTAGATTATCACAACCATGCAGATGATTTTAAAATGAAATAATATACAGATGACTTTTCCTTATCTGAGAGGTTTTTGATTATGGGTATGTAGGTTTTTGAAGCTTGTTCTAACTGATGTTAACTAAAAAATATTGTCTAACACAGCTCTGCTTCTCTTGCCTCTCTGTATGGGAAGAGGCCATTGCCTTGCAGTGGGAAGTTATGATCTAGTAATTCTGGTATTGTTATATCATCATTCAATAGCAAGCTGATTAAAAGTACCCGTTTCTTTTAATTCAAAGGGCCAAGTTGTACACAATTATTAACCCATTTATACTACAGAGTTTAAAGTCAAAACACTTTTTTGTTGCGTTCTCTTTTTGAAAGTAGCTCTTCCCAAAAAGTACTTGCCAGAAAGTTATTCTTCAAGTGGTTCTTGCCTGCCAAAAGGTTGCCAACTGGTACTTTATAGAATAGCTCATACTAAGTGGCCAGTGAACTGGCTAGTCACTTTATGATTATCATTTCATAAACCATTTGGTAAGTTGGAGGCCAGAAAAAAATTATAATCAAAAAGTTTTGGGTGCGTGATCAGGGAAGGTACCATTAGAGGGTTCGAAATACATAGGATTTGTTAGTAGTATGATGATAAAATATACTTACAACTGAACTCGGAGGTAATGAAGAATTTTCACTAGGTTTTATTTCAGAACATTGAGTATTAGAAGTTAAAGTATTCACTCCATTGCCACTGTTATTCAAGGCACTTGATGATTGTTTTGTACTCTCACTTATATCTATGTTGGGCTCTGAAATAGTATTCTTTTCCAGCACTCTGACATGTTTCTTTCGTGTTGCAACATTTCCTGGAAAAAGATGCAAGTTTTGATGTACTTGTCCTGTGTTGTTATTATGCAACAAAGATGATTGTAGGTAACACAGATGGTTGAGACTGGCAAAAGACCAAAATGAAGGACTTATATTCTTAGAAGTGGGTGGAAAATAGGATGCAAAAATGATGATGAGAATATTCAACTGGTATTATTTCTCAATAGATGAATTTATTTTGTTTACTAACTACAAATAATAATTTGCATAGGTGAAAGTTGAACTATGAACAAGAACAAATTCTTTTAATCATAGACAAATTGCAGTATAAAGATGATATGCACAAACCTGGTAAATCTTCCAAAGCTGTAGTTTCTACAGAAGTCTCCAAGCCACTTGTTTCCACATAACTGGCTGAAACATTTGATTTCAGTTTACTTTTGCAGATGCATCCTGATGAGTTGCAGAGTTCGCATACAACTTGTTTGGAAGTTTGTGATGTATTTTGTTTAGCTAGGCTGGAAAAGGAGAAAAACATATACTAAAGAGATGAATGAGATGCAATATTTAACATTCAACAAGATAACTGCTTTATAACTGCAATAAAATTAGTCTGAGTGTCATGATTCATTCATCATGATGAATAAGTTAATAGGTATAAGTTATAAGGTTATATGAAATGTTAATAATATTAACATTTTATATAACCTTAAAAGTGAAGCTAAACTTCAACATTAGAATTTGTTAATACTATGATGTACCCTTAAATGAGGTAGGAAAATGATTTTATGATATAATTACCTGATATTTTCAATGGAGGAGTCTTGCATTTGTATTTTGTTTATATCTGCATTATTCGCTAGGAACTTGACTACATCTAGCAGATTGGTACATTGCACCAGCTTCTTCCTCAAAATAACAGGTTTACATGTTTCCACTGAAAAGTTGAACAAAATCATTACTCTATAAGGTACAATGCCATTGGTAATGTGATTCTTGGTAAATTTTAACATCCAAGTGTGTATTAGGTTGCTTCACTATTATTTGGTTATAAGGCAATCAGCTTTAAATAATATTATGGTCAAAATTGGTACAGTATATTTGCAAGGTAAAGAGATAAGGCAATCATGGAATGATTTTTAAGCTGTCCAAAAACCAGAGAAAGTTAGTACCTGTAGGTTATTCATGGCCTTGAAGTTTTGGCAAATAAAATTCTCATTCCAATCATGACTTTCATCAAAAAACTGATCAGGCATGGCCTTTCACACATTTTGACAGAAAGCAACCTTATTTTATACTGGCCTAAGAAAAGGCCATTTAATTTGACAATAAAACATTCAGATCTGCCTAAAGTAACAACCATTTTTCTGCTAGTTGGTGGTAGTGGAGTTGGTGCATATTTATCAGTTGTGTGTGTGATTTCTTGAAATACACTATAAAAGTTACAAATACTAGACTCAATTAGTTTTTTTTACTTGATCATAACAAACTTTTTTTTTTATTTTGTTTGAATTATTGTACAAAGATTGATTTTATATTGGAAGTACTTTATGCTATGACCCTCTACCCCCTTAACATTGATGGCATCAAATTGAAACTTTCTAATAAGTATTGAGACATATTGTAAATATTACTGGATATAAATATTAATACACATGATCCAGGTTTTGCCAGTGGATTAAAAAATAGCTGTATTACTATAATGTAAATCTGTGACAGGACACGAAATGCGTGATAAAAACATGTTTGACTAGTTAGGGCCAGTGGCAGAAAAGTACATCAATAATATCATGAGGGGAGAGCATTCAACGGTTAATAATAAAAAAAACAACAATGAACATGGAGGGGGAGACCCCACTGTACCAACCATATATTTTTACAGCCCTATATTCTGCCAGAATATTCCTCAGTGATGTCATAAATATCCTGTCATATTCGTTTCTGAGAGCGTCTAAGTAAGGACTCGCTTGCAGAAACTCATCATAAGCAGTCATAAGCTGCTCCTCAGCAAGATATCCTGAAACACAAAACAAAGAACGTGATCATCAGTCATCCCGTCCGTTATTTGGGATCGCAGTATTCCCGCCAAATGGAACACATACCAAGCACTAGTTTTGCCAAGTCTTGTGAAGGAAATGGTGGTAACATCATTTTTACACGAAATATGAACACTTTTGTTATAACAACGATTAACTCAAAATAATTGATTGACAAAAACTTAAATTAAAACAGTGAAAACACTCTTGATCCAAATTCGTGCACAAACACAAAAACACACAGTTAAAAAACAACATACTGAGTTGACTGATACTGAATGAACGAATCCATAAACAAAGAACGCCTCTCTATGGCCTTGCTTGCTCATAGAAAACTAAATAGAGATGCACCCCATGTGTTACTTTCGATCAATGTTGCCAAAACTCGTAATTAAATTAATAAAGCAAAATGTCACGGTCAGCTAGCATTGATCTCAAAGTCTCTAGAGGTGGTGGAGCTGGACTTACCCCTCTATCAACGTAGATCTAGACCGTAAGATCAGTTCATTTATAAAACTTAATTTGCCAACATACGCCACTATGTTTTTTTTATTTATATATAACCAACTTATTCTAACAGTAAACACCCACATACAAGTTATCGGTCACACATAAAACATGAAAACTAAGAAAATTAAATACAGTTACACAAAACTTAATAGTAAAAAAATTAAAAATTATAAAAAAAAAACAATATACTTAAGTGCAAAATTATTTAATTAAAATGAAATAGATCTGCGAGTAGCAATAGACTCTAGGTAACGGGTAGCAGTACTCAGGAATCTTAGCTCAGTACTTGTAAATATACTACTCAAAACAAAATAAGGGCCACGAGGTATTTTTTCATTTTGGTGTAATTTATTAAACATTTACATAATGAAAGTAGTAAAATATTGAGTAAACAAACTCTTTGAAACCTAAACTTTTTAATATTATAGTATTCATCTAATGCTGGCAACAATTTTAAATAAAATGTGATTTAAAATTCTTTTTGAAAATTTTGATTCCATTTTCTTTGACGTTTTGCTTTCCTAAGCTTCTTGGTTTATTAGAAATTATCAGAGTTAATTGATATCTTGAGTCAGAAACATCTTTTTCAATATGCCACAAGCACGCACGCGTCATATGGACTCGCTGACAACAACCGGAGCCGTTACAATGATTGAAGAAGGTCATTCGCAGCGATCTGTGGGTTTGCAATTGGGATTTTCTCGAAGAGCTATTCAAAATCTATGGAATCGTTTCCAAGAGACCAGCAGTGTTAGAAGAAGGCCAGTTTGGACTGGGACATAAACCAATGGGGCTTTTTAACGACCAACCAATAACCAATTTTTTAACGACGATCGGCGTATTATAGTATGGAGAAGACGCGGTGAGAGATTTTCAGAAGCTTGCATCCATGAAGTCGATCGTTTTGGTGGTCCAAATGTAATTATATGGGGAGGGATAAGCTTACACGGCAAAACTGAGCTCGCTATTTTAAATGAGGGTACTGTTACTGCTCAGCGGTATATCGAGGAAGTTGTCAGACCACATGTGATCCCATTTGCACAGCAAGCGGGTCCTGGATTCATCTTGATGCAAGACAATGCTCGTGCACACAAGGCTCAAGCGACTCGGTTTGTACTGGAAGCCTCTCAAATTCAAGTCTTGCCGTGGCCGGCGAACAGTCCAGACTTAAATCCAATAGAGCACATGTGGGATCAGTTGAAACGAAGAGTTAGAGACGGTGATCAGGAAATCCACAACCAACAGCAACTCATCAACGCTGTTAAAAGGGCCTGGGAAGAGATTCCAATGGAAAATGTCAGGCATTTGATTGAGAGCATGCACTCCAGGCTTCAGGAGTGCGTAGCTAAACGAGGGGGGTATACCCGTTACTAAAAGATGAGCATGGAGTATTTTCTTTTGTTTTCAGTAACTTTACATTGTTTTTTCTTTCAAAGCAAATAAACTTTTTAATCGATATTATTTGAATAAATTTATTGGTCTACATGGTAAAAACAACATTAGTTTTCGTTATGGAGACAAAAAAAATATATTGGTTTTATTATTTTCATGGTACAGACAAAATACCTCGTGGCCCTTATTTTGTTTTGAGTAGTATAAATCTGTAGTTTTGTCATACATTAAAATGTTACACAGTCTGAACGATTTACAGCCCTGTGGATGGCTCGTATTGATCGGTTGATCCATCTGCTAAAGAATCTGTCGACATCCGAATCCATGTAGATGGCTTTAGAGCAAGAAAAAAATGCTCAAAGCCAACATGAAGCTATTTGTATGTTACAATACACAAGCAGTAGTTCCAATTCCAATTTTAAAGTAATGGCTCCATCGTTTTATCGATGAGTAGTAGTTGGTTGAATTTCTAAATCGACTATTTAAAATCTGACAGCTGAGTGACAACTGACATTGGCATAAAAGTGTAACGCTAATTCGCCATATTTGCTATTGGAAGCCATTTTTCAATATCAGTTGTTAAATTTACGCGTTTGTAATTTTATATTAATTCATTGGATCTAATTTTATTAAACTTTAAAAAACATCACTGTCGATTGTTTTTAATAATCATGAGTAACACGGCATCAACACCGCTATTCGCTTGTTCTCGTTGTTTCTCCAGACACCCTTTCGAGGAATTATCAACTGGCGAACAACTTTGTAAGGTAAGTACGTCACAATCATTGAATATAAATACGATATTGATCGATTCAGTATTTACTATGTTTATTGTTGTTTTTTATTGCGGACGGGGATAACAAGACAAGTGTGCGTCATACATTACTGTTATTTTGACGTCAGAAAGTGACGCGTTTGTTGTGTGATATTTCAGGAATGTCGCGGATCTTTTCCAGTCGTCAAGTGCACGTACTGCCGCTCCGAGTTCCAACAAACAAGGTCAGTGTCAGCTGCCAAGACATGAAAGAACTGCGTGTTATGGCGTAGGGCTTAACTCAACATATCTTTCTTTAAATCATAACTTTCTCCCCGAGAATAGTAACGTGCACACATAACATCGCAATCAGCTGACATAGCAATAGACTTATTTATTTTCCTTGCTCCAGTTTCAATACATTACCTAGCAATTCTATCAATCATCATTATTTAAGGATGCTTATTGAATTTGATTAGTATCACTTTACAAATTACAATAAATAAATAAGATTCACTTTATTTTTGTAGCAAGTCAAACACCTCATCAATTTGTAAGAAGTGTGAGGCCAATGTTAAAGCCTACGGCAAGCCTACAGCATGTGAATATTGCAACATCATAGCTGCTTTTATTGGTAAGCTAACTATCCTACATTTGCAGTGATCTTCTAAATTTTAATATTTGTGCAAAGCCTGTTGTAAATGCTATTTTGAGTCTTCTTGATAGACACTTTAACTTTGAATAACAAGTAAACTGGAAAATATTATATTTAAAATAAATTTATGAAATCCAATTACAAACAAGCTAGTGTACAAATTGAATTTACACATTTTCAGTCTCAAGAAGAAGTATCTTTATTTTTTCATGATTCATAGTACTTTTCTACAAAAGCCAACTGTGACATTATTATCATACTCATTCACATGGTAGCATCTTCAAAGAAATTTGTGGTTCATAGTACAAACTTTTCAGACTGAAATTGTGTAAAATGCCCCATTGCCTAAACTGAAATCCAAGTAGATATTGCAGAATATGTTTTGATTACAGTTTGAAAACTATGTACTGACACTTCATTAAAAATTAGGTAACAAATGCCAACGGTGTGCTAACTCTGAGCGCAAGTACGGGCCAGCTGTCACATGCGAGCAGTGTAAACAACGCTGCGCTTTTGACCGCAATGATGACACTAAAAAGGTATAAAATTCAATAAAGTGTGTATGTTTATTTACTTTTTGAAAACCTACTATATAAACCTTATTGAAATGGTTTAAAAATTATTTCACATGTGGTATTTTTGTATGTTGTATTTTTGACCATTACCACCACCTGTTGTCCTGTTAAAACCAGCAGTGCTTTTTGTTTTTACTGCATAAATACAATCTAAGTTCCATAATACTGGTATGGACAAATATATGTCTCCAAAGTTGACCTATGAGTAACATGACCATTTATTTATGTCGTTATAACGGGACATCTGCGGAATTAGGTAAATTACAAATACCATTTTTGTAGTTCACTAGTTTTTATTAGAAAGCGAAGATAACTATTTTTATTTTTAAATAGGTTGTGAGTGTCTGAGTTGATAAGCCTTATAGAGAGGACTTCTAATGTCTAGGCAGTTGTTTTGTATCAATTATCAGCAGAAAAAATCTGTTTCAAAATATTGGCTCTTTTCAAGTAAGAATGAAGCTTGTTACATAACTTGTTATTGTTATTAATCTAAATAGCTCTCAATAAAATAATGGCAACCTAAATTATAGTTTTCTCTATTTGAGATAGCAGGACATTTTTGCCCTCTCATGGCACAGCAGCCTGAAAGTGGGACTGTCATGTCAGAAGCGGGACATATCTCAATCATAACAAAGATCCCAGTTAAAGTGTATCCAACATTATTGTTCAGCATTGAACTGTAATAATTCCAGTTTATTCATTGATCTAATCTACATTGCTTGCTTAGAGCTAGATTGTTTTAGTATTGACCTAGAAGTTTCCTGATTGCATTCAAGGTTAATTGTGTGAACAATGATGTACAACAAGTTTAAATGTTTTGTAACTTGGCCCCATTTCACATTATGTAGCAGGTGCAGGTTATTTGAATGATTTCAATTGTATACTATTTCAAATTGGAACAAACAGTATGTAGACCTCTAAAAGATTACAAATGGCTATGGCAACAAATGTGGAGTTACGGGCCTGTAAAACAATACTTGTATTGTATAACGGGCTGATGTCCGCAACTCCACGTCTGAGGCGCGTATTTTGCGTAAATAAAACAATACTACCTTTACAATTAGGATTTCCTTGTTCATCATACAATATTATTTTGCTGCACTTTACATATTTGAATTTGGTTTATAGGTATAAGGTTTTCCTTATTATGCCCGTTTTGCTACAAAGACAGACTCACTGTTCAAATTGATATCAGCTATGTTTCTTAGTATTGAATCAAGCTGGATTTTTTATATACTGGAGCCTTTGTGCACTATATAATAATATGCAGGATGTTAATCAATATCAGTAGATAAAATGGAGTACATTGTAGTCAGGGAATCCTAGCTATTACAATTACATCTTTATCACAGACTAGCTGTCTTGCGCGGTTTGACCCGCGTCTTTAGTTGCTGCCCCGCTCCCGTGGGTAGTAGTGTGATGTTGTATAGCCTATGTTACTTCCTAATAATGTAGCTTCCTATTGGTGAAAAAATGGTAATTGGTCCCGTAGTTTTGGGTCCTATAAAGAGGAAAGATTTGTTTGTATCAAACAAACAAATCTTTCCTCTTTATAATTATAGATAGTATAGATTGGGCATCAACAAGGTTTTATTTTTTATATGATTGGGCATCAACAAGGTTTTATTTTTTATATTGATTGCCGGCTACCATAACAGGGCCATTACATAACATAACAAATTGTAATTTTCCGTCAAAGTTAGGCTATTGGGAAAGAAAACTTATAAATTTGTACTGCTTCCTTTTCATAAAGTTTTACAAAGAAATCAGAGGGGACGAATAAGGAAAATGGTAATTTAACTTGTAATTATTTTCCTTAACCATTTAATGTTACGGATTTTTAATTAAAACCCTCCTTTCTCTAATTGACAAATTGGATCCAGTACTTTAAAGTGTGTTGTTGGATGTGGTTGGACAAAACTATGAATGAGACTTTAACACTTAATACAAATTAATTTAATATGAGAAGAAAAAGAAATTAGTCGATTTAGGCTACCAATAATAACATTTAATAATCGTGGAAATGCCTTCAAAAATTTCTTCTCCTTTCACAAGCTAGCCCCAACCTATTTTACTAATACATAACTCAAAAATATTGACTATTGTTAGTAATAATAATTATATGTTTGTAATAATAATGTCAGAGCCTCAGGCATATTAATATTATTTGTACGTACCACAGTATGTCTCTGCATCACCCAAAAGTTTACTGGTATAGAGGGGTAAAGAAGAGCTTAAAGAGTTGGTTTTGCTCAAGAATGCTTTGAAGACATATTTGCTCTAATTAACCACTGCAATTTTTTCAATCTGTAGTAAGTTATGTAGGATTTTATTTTTATGGATGGTTAATTGATTTTAATAACTACTTAGCATTATCTCAGATACTAATTTCAATAGTACTTTCGTTATCTGATTAAGCTGATGCTTGGATTTAAAAAAAAGCTGGCTTCATGAGTGTTTCGTCGTTCGTTCTAAGTGCAGTGCACATATTTTACCCACTCTTTTCATGTGTGTCAAGTGTTTGTAACATACTGCGGCCCCGAAACATAAAAAAAGGGCAAAAGAAGGAACATGGGTGAGTTTTAGTCAGTAAGTCTGGCACTCCCCCTTTCCCTGCTCCGCCCAGAGCAGGGAAAGTTATTTGATGATTTCTCATCGCTTAAAAAAAGTGCTTGTAACAATATAATTGTATTATAAATGCGAATGTTTGTGAGGATCGATGGATGGATGGATGGATGTATGTATGTTAGTTACTCTTTCACGTCAAAACGGCAGAACGGATCTTGATGAAATTTGGCACAGAGGTTGATTAAAGTCTGGAATAACACATAGGATACTATTTTTTTTTACGCGACTTCGTCTGCGTACTTTTAATTTGAATATTATGAATTATATTAAAAGAACGGTTTAGATTTGGGTATAGCATTTGGTTAAAAGAGAGTATGTATATTTAAAAAAAAATTAAAAATATCTGTTTACAGTAGAGAAAGTACCTAGGAAAATTTATTGGTCCCTTATGTCCAAGAGACACTTACAGAGGCCAGCGTCACGTTGTGTACAAAAATATTTTAAAATGACCTAATTTAAAACATTTTTGTACACGTTTGCTGTTTTGTTATTATTTGTTAAAATGTGGAGATTGTTTGGACTCGACACTCGCGAGCAGACCACGTACAGTTGGCCATGCGAAAAACAATTTTTCGCTAAATGGACACCTGCTACTTTAAGTGTTTGCCCTTGCGCTTTGTTAATGGTCATTGCTAAGGCTGGTTTGAGGGGAAACTGGATTCTTTTAAACTGAAAAGGTAAATCTGTAGGGATCATGGCATTGGGTATGCGGGGAATCAAAACTTCTTCATCTTTAGCTATTCCTGTCATTATATTGCTCTAGTAATATTGCGTCCTAGCTGCGTAATTTGCAATCGAGTCCCGTTGCATAGTCTCGGCGCTTCGAGATTTCTCATTAACAAAACTGGAACCCCAACTTTCAGTCTCAGCTTATGAGACGCACTTCTGACAGCTCTAAAGAGTTTAGAAACTCTGTAGGATAAGATGTCACCTGTTCACTGTCCTTGACAAAAGCCAATTTTTTTTTAACTTGATACACCCATAACTTCTAAATATCATGTTCCTAGGTTCAGTGGTTAAGATTTTGTATACAAATACACACATCAAAAGTATCTAGGGATCAACATATATTTTTGCAATAACTTTTCTCCTGATTGATATTAATTAAAATTTTCTTTAAGGATTCATCAAATAAAGTGTTTTCGTTTGTCACAGTAACGATAAACCAAGTCACCTTTGCATTAATAAAGAAATTTGCCATTTTCCTAATAAAGGGATTTTTGACATTTGAACCACTAACATTAAAGTTCGAAAAAAAGACTGAAATAACAGTTTTCTTTAAAATTTTATTGGGTAACTTAAACAATTAATAATCCGTGTTTCTACCGCGAACCCTAACAACACAAGAACATCGGTTTGGCATACTCAAAATGAGTTCATCCAAATCACGCTGTGGAATGGCCGCCCATGTTCGTTGCAACAACAAAAAAAGGTCTTCTTGCGACTGGATACCCTCCATATTCGGCAGAGCTCTTCTCTGTAGCATATCCCATGCATGCTCAATCGGGTTCAAGTCTGGCGACTGAGCAGGCCAGGGCAGGACATTGATGTTAGCTGCGGCGAGAGTCTGTCTTACAACTCTTGCGGTGTGCGGTCGTGCATTATCATGCATTAACTGAAATAAGGGACCGATTTGCACTTGTAGAGGAACGATGACGTCTGATACAATCGTCTCAGCATAAATTTGAGCGTTGAGGTTGCCTCTGATCCAAATCAACTCAGTTCTTCCGCCGATCCAAATACCCGCCCATACCATGATGGTTCCACCACTATAAGGATGGACTTCCTGGCAGGATTTTAATCGCTGTTGGCGTCCAGGGGTTCTCCAGTGTCGTATACGTCTTGTATCCGGTCTCATACCAAAACGAGACTCATCAGAAAAGCACATGAAACGCCATTGTTCTTCTGCCCAATTTCTGTGTTCAAGAGCCCACTGATATCGAATCCTACGATTGTGCATTGCTATAGGTGGTACCCGTAGCGGTCTTCGGGAATGAAGGTTCACTTCATGCAAGCGGTTTCTGACTGTTTGGTCGCTAATTAAGTTCCCTGAAGAGTGATGAAGCCTCACGGCTAACATCATGGCGGTTATTGTTGGAGCTCTTCGAGTTAAGATTTGAATGTATCGGTCTTGTCTCCGTGTGGTGCAGCGATACCGTCCTTCATGGCGCTCAGCCACGGTACCAGTGCTTCGGTAACGTGTCCAAAGTCGACTGATAACACTGACTTGTATTCAGAGCTAAAGCTACAGTACGTTGCCGGGAACCAGCTTCTATCATTCCCACGGCTCTGAGCATTTCTTCCCTGCTTAAATGACGTCGCCGCTCCATAATAACGTTGGTTTTAATCAGTAGTAGGGAAACAGTAGCACTAATAATGTCTTCAATGCGTTGTATGTTTTTATAGGGAAAATATTGACAGCTTATTTTCATCTTTTACTCGAATTTGATTGAGAGTTCCTGATTCAAATTATGAAATGCACCAAAAAGGATCCATATAAATTTATAAAATCATAAATTTATTACAAAGCCACATCTCAATCTCAAGAAATCCGCATAAAAATGCTTGATCCCTAGACACTTTTGATGTGTGTAGTTTGGCTTTGTAGTTCCCGTTCCGAATCCGTTCTATTCCGTTCGAGTTTCGGGAATTCCGTTTGTAGAAAAACTCTGCACATCCTAAGAGCCCTACGTACCAAGTTTCATGGTTTTATCTTCAAAAATGGCGAACACCCATACAAACTTTCAAACCCTATTTCACCCCCACACTGCTAAAAATTTCATCCCATGGAGGAGCTCGTGCCAAAATAATAGCAGCCGCTCAGGTCGATCTTTAGGTTAAGCCGCGCTTGCCTAGGTTGGTCTGTGGATGGGTGACCACCCGTTACATACCGAGTTTCCTCCGTGCCTCGGAAAGCACGTTAAGCTGTTGGTCCCGGCTGTCATTTGTAGAACTTTGACAGTCGTTACAGTTATTCAGTGTCCTGAAAGTCTGACAACCAGCCTTACCAAGGGGTATCGTACTACCCAGTATAAACTGGGTTATGGAGGTCTGACAGGCAGCCGCTCCATGTAAAATACTGGTATTCAGCTGCATCCGGTAAGACTGGAAGCCAACTCCAACATAGTTGGGAAAGGGCTAGGCAGATGATGATGACTGGTAAAAATTTCAAAATGCTAGAACAAACGATTTTTTGTTTCTTATTTAGTGCCTAAATACAAAATGTAATGTTTTTATCTTCAAAAATAACGAACTTCAAACAAACTTTCAACCCCTATTACATCCCCTCACAGGACGAAATTTCAAAAACGCTATAACAAATGTTTAATTATTTCTTATCAAGTGCTTAAATATAAAGTTTCATGGTTTTATCTTTTAAAATTAAGAAATCCCATACAAACTTTCAACCTCTATTTCAACCTCTTCATCCCTTTTTTTCGCAATAAAAGGCAGCCTATGTCCTTTCTCAGGGTCTAAAGATTGTCTGTGCCAAATTTCATCAAAATCGGTTGAGAAGTTTAATTGGGAAAGCGTAACAGACAGACAGACAGAGTTACTTTCGCATTTATAATATTAGTAGGGAAGTAGGGATTTTACGTTAATACATGCTAGATTGAGGACTACCAGCCGGTGCTTCATTCACAAAAAATGATTTGGCTAAAAGCTTTCTTGCTGTCCTTGTTTTAGTGCAAAATAAGTCAATATCATGTTCGTGAGATATTTCATTACAGAAACGATTTAGAACATCCTTGTTGTACGGTTTTTGTAAGGTTTATTTACATCCCATATAGGCTGGTAATCAAACACGTTACTGGAGGTAAAGTACTTTAAATATTGATGATGGTAGTAGATTTTGCTTAAAAAAAAATCGTTATTTTTTTTTAAACATGTATGAATTCATATTTTAAAGTTGCTTGCTTTCTGTAGTAATCAAACCGATGCTTCAAAAATAATATTCTCTGTTTTTTATGAGTTGTCTATAAGTACAGGCCGGATTATATGCAACTTTAAATGGTCGCAGTATACATTGTCATACGCATCAAAAGCTCTAAATATGCCAGAAATAGGCTAATTAAGTTTTTATTATTTACATGTTTTCGGTGGCAATAATTTAAAACGATCGTTTCATATCCACTATTATTTTAATTTAAGTACCTTATTATCCCGGGCGCCGGGCGCCGCGAGACGACTCCTGGCCACCGTAGATGCGGGCCTGTGGACGGTGAGCAATGGGTAGCTCACCGTTCGTCCGTCTATTGACGACAGGCCGTGTCGACGGCGCGTTTGTGTTTCACGCGCGCCTCAAAGAGATGTCAGCAAAGCAGAGGGGCTTGCCAGAGCCTCCGCCTGCCGGGGTTGCGGGTTGTTTGAAAGAGATACCGCGGCCCCGGAAAGTAAAGGGCAATAGAAGGAACATGGGTGGGTTTTAGTCAGTAAAAGTCTGACATGCCCCCCGCGCCGCCCAGAGCGGGGGAAGTTATTTGACGATTTCCCAACCGAAAAAAAAAGTACCTTATTTGTCACATTTTTCTAGTTAAAATAAAAGACCTCATAATCAGCCGATTTTAGTTAAAATATGCGATTATAACTTCAAAAACATAACATCACGCTAATAATCCCCGAAGGGTGAACTAGAGGTGTAAGTACCTAATAATACTATATAGTTATGAAGTCCCATGTAATAGGGGTGAGCCTATTGCGATGGCAATAGGCAACAGCCACGGAGACTCCGTGGCTGTTTCTGTGAAATTCTCGATGGAAAAATCCAATAGTACTGTCCGACCCGGGAATTGAGCCCTGGACATCATCCTTAGTAGTCGTGTTTGTGACAGCTAGACCAACGAGCCAGCTGTAATATGCATATGCTTTTGCATATAATTCGGTGTCTGGTCATAAGGAACAAATCTCAAGATCATTGAGTCATCATCGAGTCTTAATTTGGCTATTATAGTTATCAAAATCCTTCAATTTATGTTTTTTTTTCTTTCACAAGTTATTTTGTCTTGTGACTGGAACTGCAGCTTCATCTTTTTGTTTTTTGACATTCAAAAGTGCCTGTAACGGTCTTATTGAAATAAATGCTTTGAGTTTATAAAAAAAAACAAATGTGCTAGTTGAGAAAAGTATTTTTTTCATGAATGTATTGTATGTGCTAGTTTAGTTTTTTTATGCTCATTTGCCTGTATCGTGTCTTGCGCAATACCATCTACAGTAAAAAAAATGATTCATATTGTTGCAGGTGGATGGAAAACTATTATGTTGGCTATGCACCCAGTCCCTCAAAAGGGCACTGGCTAGAACCAAACAGCATCTATCTGTGGACAAACATAAGCACAGGGGACACAAGTAAGTGATTGTGTTGTTGTTATTGTATTATAAATCTTTTATAGTGTACGAATGTGTGTGGTTTAGCAAAAAGCAAGATTTGCAGGAAGTTTTATTTTGAAAGTTAAATTAGCGTTTAAAAATAAGCATGTATTTAAAAAAAAGTTTAAACGCGAGCTCACATTCGCTTCGGAACATCATCATTTTCCTGGCCTTGAACCATTCTGTCGGGTCGGCGCAACACGTTTTCTTCTTTCATTCTCCCCTGTCAGACGTCATGGCATCGTTTACTCCTTTCTCCTTCATATCATTCCTTACACATTCATATCTATCACTCTTTTAGTCACATGCACTTCGTCCCTCCTCATTACAATGTCTATACCAAGACAAACGATTCCCTTTCAATTTTTTCTATAATAGACGCCACTTTCAAACTTCCTCTAATATACTCATTCCTTACTTTTTCTTGTCACTCCATACATCAATCTTAACATTCTCATCTCCGCTACATACAATTGTTTACATCCGTCCAGACTGTGACAGTTGTTATCTGCTACCATTTTAGGAACTTTTACGTGATTTATATTATTATCCCATAATGGTTCTGCTAAAGTCGCATTTTTAGACCCCTGTTCTAAACTTCTTTACCATTTTTGCAGGTCTAGGCCTGGGCACAAAGAGAAGCGTAAGTCTGATATGATGAAGTCGATGAACTCCAATGACTCTTCCCTCAATGATTCACAGCCGTCGGAGAAGAAATCTAAGATGAATCCGTTGCAAGGTAAGCATTACTCTATACGCCCCTTCCTATTAATGATACATTGATTTTAGCAGCCGACTGTACAATGGATAGCGTAAGCACGTCTACTGGGCAAATGTTCCTGGGTTCGATTCCCAGGTTTGGAAGTTGGCGGTATGATAACCATGCATCGTAGGATCGATTCTGGTCGTTTCGGTCAGTACTGGAAGAGCTACCACCTATGTTTGCAATTTGCAACACTTATACAGTCTATAATATCTCATCGATGACAATTCTCCGCTGCAATTAGCTGCCATGACCGGAATTGGGTCAGAAATACTTGTATAAATGTTTGTTAAATTGCATGTTGCTAGTTGGGTGCCTAGGCGCCAACAACGTTGCAAGCCCATACGGCGAGTAGACTGTGCAAATACCCTTATAAGGTCAAACCAAGCTTTTAAGCTTGTATAAAAGTGCCGCTCCTGCATATTGGAAGTAGATTTAATAATGCTTGTACGGGAGTTTAATTGACGTAAGCGCGGATCAGCGTTTCATGTGCTCATCGCAAAGTGCGTCGAAATTGCTGGTCAAAGCAGCTCGGGATCTAGAATCTTCTAAGGGGATGTCGCTGTGAGCATCATTTGGACTACGCAAAGCGTCACACCAAACGTGTCACTGTAAGTGTAACGTAAACAAAGCATTTAGCATAATCAGCTTTAATAATATGAGATACAGGTCTCTGGAAGAGGGAGCGAGAACCTTTACATACTATGAATACCTTCAAATACCATGTCCTTTCTGTCTTTTTTTTTGTGGCGGCAATGGAGCATGGTAATTCCAGTTAAGTAGGTCATAATATGGTCATCATTTCCTAAGTAAGGTGTGTGGTGGAATCACTGAGAACACATTATTTAATTCTACGGTTTAAAATTAGAACAATAAAAAATAACGTATGTTCTTGTAACCTAAATTGACAATTGGCAATAAAAAAATACTGAATTTAAAATCAGTAACGACAAAAGCAAAATTGAAAAACTCGGGCTGTGAAAACACAAAAGAAAAATCTTCTAATGTTCTTGTTTTTTTCTTCTTAGTTATATTTCGCTCCATAGGTGAACTGGACCCCAACAGTTCTGACCATGTAGTAGCGATGACACAGCTTAAAGAAACCATTGCAAGCCTACAGAAAAAGGTACAGCAGAAGGATAACGAATTACTCTCCAAAGATAAACTGGTATGTATTAATGTATTTTTACTTAATGAATTATTATTACTTCATGAGAAAAAGCATCAAGCTTGATTAAAATTAGAAATAAACCATAATGTCGTAGCTGCAGCCCCAGAATATTTAAGACGTTTAGGTCGAGTACTCTTTCATCGCGATTACAAAGTTTTTTATGTAGCCCCACATTAAGAATTTCTCCTGTAATCGTAGGTGCGTTTAGAAACATTTAAACTCACATACACAAACAGCCAGACCCGGAATAATCATATTTAGGTCATAAAAATATTTTTTTCCGTGCGGGATCGAACCCGCGACACAAACGCTCAGCCACTGCGCCAACCGTGTCGCCATTTATCGTTGTCATTTCCACATTGAAAAACGTGCCAATCACCCACGTTACGTTTTGTTCAGTCTCAAAAACTCGCTTTCATCATTTCAGATCACCGAGCTAAAAGCCCAGCATTTAAACAACACACAGGACCTGCGGAATGAAATGAAAAACAAGGATCGCCTCAACGAGACAAAGTTCGGCCTCATGAACAGCAAAATACAGAATCTTCTAAAAGAAGTTGCAACACTAAGCAAGTCTGCTAAAAAAAACAATAAAAATACAAAAATAGCGCTAGCTAATACAGAGAACAGCGGTAGTGGCACAGATAGCCCAAGCACTAACTAGAACAATTTTCACCCCTAATCTAAACCATTCATTTTAGGAATATTACTCAAAAACAATGGAAACTATTTTCCTCTTATTTTTTTACTCTACAAATGGTTTTATTTGTAGACTTTTTATATGGTAAGCGTAAGTAGGTTTCAATTTGATGACATGTTAGTTTTTAATTTATAAAGAAACATTAAAGTTTTTACCGATTTATCTAAAGTACATACATTAATCTATCCACTAGCGTCAAACTATTGTTACGTGTATCAACTGATGCGGGTTTAAAAGGTATTAAGTCTACGACTACTCAGTTATCAAAGATATTTGGAGATTATTTTTTGTATAACTATTCATTTGTTTTCTCCTTAATAAACTGAACATCTTGGCAATGTTTTATAAACCGTCTCATAAGCGTTAAAAGGAAATTATATAGATTTAAATAGTGCACAACCTAATTATTGGGTTACCTTTCTGTTTATAAGAGGTTAAATCTAAATTACTAAACTGTATCATATCGCATTTTTTTATTTTTGTATCAATTTAATCTCCGTTATTATTTTTTAAGTAGTTGTACAGTCTTGTGACAATGAATGTAGTGTATACCTAATAGGTAGATCAGTTTGTATTCAAAAATACAAAAAATAAATTATTGGTCTATGTATATTGATGTAAAATAAATGAAAATGATGTAAAAGAAAAAAAAATGTGTGTTGAATTAAATTATTGTAATTATGTTAGTCCGATGGGAGGAATTAGGTTGAAGTACGTGAGAGTCCTGATAGCTTTAGCAATTTTATTCCTTCTCGTATGTTGATGACCTCTTTTTCTACTGGTGCGTTCACATTGACGCAGCACATTAAAATACATGTTGACATTCACCCCGCGGAATTTAAATCAGTCTCGTGTTGGCCAATGTGTACGCACCCTAATGTGATCAAACTGGACTGAATAAATATTTCATATCAGTGTTAACAATAATTATGTTTTATGAGTATGCAGTGTTTGATTCATATTAAATTTCATGTATCTGTGTGAAAGATGTAGATTAAAAGCCATAATTAATATTTAAATGAGAAACTAAATATTGCCACATACTTGATATACAAATATTAATGGCGACTTGATCAGTGTTACATTAATACAATAAATTGGAATAAGTAATTACTTTTGTGTGCTCTTATAGTTTTACAAATAAATACAAGCTAGATCAACAGCTACTATGAGCAGAATGTTGCCATGTTGAGACTTACGTGAATTTGTTAATATTATTTAAATTAAAACTAAATTTTAAAAGATACGAAATAAGAGTATTGTTGACCCCTAAAAAGCAGCAAAGACACGAATTATTATTTTGTAAAGGAATATCACAAATTGAATAGCTATAAGTAAAGGTGTTATTAAAATTTGTTTTCGAATCATTTTGGTGTGATCATTCTTTTTTGCATGTTTTCAAGCAAAGTTATTATTTCACCACGTGACGCACAATGGCTACAAAATGTATATGTGTGAATAAATATAAAGAAAAAATACAATTTGTTATATTTGTGAATCAATTGGTATGTCTTGAACTAAAAGCTGGCGACAGGAGAAACATGTATGCAGACAGCAAGTTATAAGTTATTTTCAATCTATGTTGATTAGCACACAAAACTTGACATTTGCATACGCACGACGACCAATCAAGTTATACATTCCAGTTTATGTTGATCTCTCATTGTACAGGAAATCTATACAAAGTGAGGCCATGTTATACTGAAAATGCATAGCTTTATGTGTCATCGTGTATACACGCGTGAAGTTTGCTAGGGCTAATCAGGGTGTAACTTTACGTCCTGATCAGCCATAGAACATTTCACGCATTCTAACACTAATGTCTCTTGTAGGGCATAGAAATACAAACCCCTAGATTCGGTCGCCCCTAAAAACCCGGTTTTCATTAGGGGACCGAAAACTGGGTCTCGATGCCCTGATATCATGGTGTATTATTACTAATGTGTTCATTTATAAACACGGCTGTTATGTTCACAAATATGTAAATGACAAAACTAAACTATTATAGTAAAACGCAGTATTTAAACGTTCAAATATTTCGGCTGATAAACAAAATAATTAACTGTCAGTAATTTATTTATTACTATGACAGTAGATAAACTGGAACATACCAAATACCAATACCTACATATTTCGATTCTAACAATAAATTATTATTGTCCATTTAATGTAAAGTGTCACGTGCGTCTTAATGTTAAGAATAGATTTAAGGTTGTGGACGTTGGAAACGACGTCAATATTTTGCTATTTTGACGAATTAATAAAAAATACAAAGTAAATTATGAAATATCGCACTAAAATATCGTTTTCTAAGCACTTCCTCGAAAATTGCTCTTATTGCACTACGATTAGATTTTTGTCATTTATTGCAACGATGGCTTTTGATTTTTCTGGTTTTGCCACAGATTACAATAAAAAACTATTCAATTCTTTATATAGTCGGAGATGATTTTTTACAGCAAAGAGGAGCATGTTTTAAGGCCTTCATATGAACATTTATTATGTTCATGAACAGATAAAAACATGATTATTTATAAAGTAATTCGTTTTTTACCAACAAAAAAAAATTGTAGGTATTCGAAATTCAAACAGATTTGAATACTGTTACTGCAGTTCTCGGGCCCATAACACTATCGCCTGCGGCTCGGTCGTAAATCTAGTGTTATAATTGCAATTCAAAATCGTACATTTTGATTCGCGTGAGGAAACTTTGTCATTACGTCCGAGGCAGAATTTCCAATGGGTGGCATGGAAATACAGCACTTACGGAGAAATTAAACAACAGAATGAAAAGTATTTTTGTTAATAATCTAAAAAAATCTTAATAAAATTGCACTGAACGGCCTATTATTAAAAGTAAGATCTTTTTTTAAATTTAGATCTCAAATTAATGTCAATTTAATGTTATAAGCAAATTTTGTAAATAATCACGTTTATTGATGATTATTATGTTGATAAACACAAATTAAATTTTCATTAAATATGATGGCCTTAAACACACAGGCGCCTCCTTGCTGTAAAATAAAACACCATGTGGCGGTGTGGCGAAATGAAAGCGCTTGTTGCGATAAATGAGAAAAAAGCACACGTGTGAATACGTTGATTTTGAATCTAATCGTAGTGCAATAAGAGCCAGTTTTCGAGAAAGTGTATTGAAAAGGGTATTACAAATGTTTTTATGTGCTCTGTCATAATGACTTAGTACACAAAGCAATCATTTATTTAGTAATTATCATTTTTGAGGGGTGAACAGGCTGGCGTAGCGAGCGATGCAAAGGTTGATGATGAAGATCGTGACGTCACGAAGGACGAGAAAGGCCTCCTGATTTATCAAAATAGCGAAATAGTTGACATCAATTTGCGACGTTGCCAACTTTCATAATGCACCCCTCTTAATACTATTAAAAATCATGCTCGAAAATGTTAGTATTGTAAAAAACAAATTTCTTAATGCTGTGGAACAAATATTCCAATAGAATTATGACCTGAAAAAAATAAGTAAACTTGTTAGTGAAAAATTAACGAAATAAAGTGTAAAAGTATATAGTTTTCTTTTATTTTACCACACCTTATATACTGTACTAGAGGCCTGCTTCGCGCAGCGCAACCTATCGCATCTAAGAGTATCCTATATTTCAATCTGGAACCAACGAAACACGTTCACAAAATTTAATTGAAATAGGTTGGTTAGTTTCGGAGGTTAGCGTGTACGAACATACTAATACGTGATTTTTAAACGAGTATGTACACGATTTACATAAATAGGAAAACATCGTACACACAATAATATTATATGTTTAGCATAATTATTTTATTATGCAAAACTACAATAGTATTTTGACTAATAACGCATGGCTGGTTATCCTAATTGTAGCAGCCATTATTTTACAATAGGTATAATTTGTCTGTAGCGTCAGCAAGTCGATGACATGATTACAAGACTAAGGAAGACATGTTTGGTAATGACTACAAACAAAGATATCTTTTATTGGAGTAAACGACACGTTCCGCTCGTAAAGAATTAATGCGGTGTCCATATATTCAGTCACCGTCACACATTCTTGCTATCGGAAATGTTAATACATCCTGCGAAACAGAGCATCAGAAAAACAAGGCTGCCAAACAAAAGTAGAAATAAGTATACTGAAAATCCTTGTAGTGAATTGTTTGTTGTAACGTATTCTTGTGGAATTTTAGTGAGCATACTGCTAGACAGATATTCCTACACAAAGCAAGTAGGAAAAACCATGTGTATAATTTTTCCAGATGACTGTGTCAGGCAAATCATGTTAGCAGAGTAGAGGGGCCCCTTGAGGCAACTGCCTGCCGGGGTTGCGGGTTCTTCGAAAGATATACCGCAACCCCGGAACAGAAAGGGTAAAAGAAGTATAGTCCGGTTAAGCAGAAAAACTACTCAACTGCGAGTGGCCCCACCAAAAATAAAAGGTAAAAGAAACTACATGGATGGAGTTTAGACATCAAAAGTCTGGCAGGGAGTGCCAGACTTAGAACCCCGCTCCGCACAGAGCGGAAGAAGTTGTTTGATGATTTCACATCCGAAAAAAAGGTAAATCGTGAGTCATCTCGAACTAGCCGTCGTACCGCTCATCCCGGTCATCCCGCCACCTCATTCATTTTAAGCCGGCGACGTCCATCTTCAATTCCTTAGGCACGCACGTGTAGACTTTCGACCAGAGCGTTCGTTGTGCATGTTTTTTTTTTAATATTCTATTTATAAGCACAAAAATATAAAAACCCATACGTGTTTTTATTTTTTGAAAAATATTCTGAACCCAATAACAGTTCGATAAGAGCCAGTAAGTATTCAGTGTAGGACTGTAGGTATTGAAATATACCTAGCTCATTGTTTGTGTAGGTACCTATGTGAGTACCTAAGTCCTTGAAGTGCCCTAAATAAATAATGTATTTTTGGCATCACTATGAAACTGATTTCATTGTCATTTCCCGCGCTTTGGCTTTTCAGGCTGAAGGAAAACAGGTATGACGCCGCTAAGCAGTCTAATATTTAATTAAAATTGAGACATTCAAATATTTTTGAATTGAGAACTCAAATGTCAATTTGTGTTTTATAAATGAGCATGTTTTTTGTAATATTCTGTCGACACTTATGACGACTTATGAATGTTTTATTGAATAATTATGAAAACTTAAAATGAATGAATGAATAAATAAACTTTATTTCGGGTGGCATAGACCCATAGAAAACTAATATAATATTATTAAACATACACAGACCAAAACATCCTCTAAAAAAAAACACCGCCGAGTCTAAGGATTTAAACAGTTATTTAATGTTATCTGTGGTGCGATCAGAAAAAACCGGCCAAGAGCGTGTCGGGCCACGCTCAGTGTAGGGTTCCGTAGTTTATTTTTTTGTTTGAAAAAAGATACGTTCAGGATAATAAAATATGTAAACGAAGTTAAAAAAAATGCTTGCTACGATTATACTACAAAAATTATTTTGTACAACTTTTTGTCTTTTTTGTACAAAAACTGTTGTCTCAATCAAGTTCAAAATGATTTTCATAGAAAGTCCTTATAAAGTTCTACTTTTCAGATTTTTTTCATATTTTCTAAACTTGTGGTTCAAAAGTTAGAGGGGGGGGGACACATTGTTTTTTACTTTTGGAGCGATTATTTCCGAAATTATTGACATTATCAAAAAATGATTTTAGTAAACCCCTATTCATTTTTAAATACCTTTCCAACAATATATCACACGTTAGGGTTGAAATTAAAAAAAAATCACTTCCCACTTTACATATAGGGTGGCTACCCTAATAAAACATTTTTTTCCAATTTTTATTTTACCACTTTGTCGGCGTGATTGATATACATATTGGTACCAAATTTCAGCTTTCTAGTGCTAACGGTCACAGAGATTAAGCGAGGACGGACGGACGGACGGACAGACAGACATGGCGAAACTATAAGGGTTCCTAGTTGACTACGGAACCCTAAAAATGAAAGCCCTCGTTGCAATAAATTTGAAAAAAAAACGTGTATGAAAAATATATTGCATGTTGAACCTAATCGTAGTGCATTAAGAGCCAATTTTGAAGGAAGTGTTGGTATCGATAAAGTAATGTTAGTATACGAAGTATGCGGAATTTCGAATTATTAAAGCAGCCCTAATAATAAGTAAATGCGCATTGCGCATATCTACATACCTACTAAACAATGTTTTTATTAGACTACGCATGAGATTTTTCAGGATTACGTTGACATAAAACTATGCTCTAAAATTATATTTTAACCAACTTAAAAAAAACGGAGGAGGGTCGCAATTCGACTTTTACGTTTGTTACTTGATTTTTCCGTCAAGAGTGGGACGATAATCAAAATTTTCGAAGGTAATTTATGAGTTATCTTCTATAATTTTTTTTTATAATATAGGTAGGTATATGGGCGATATGCTAATAGGTATCTCTTAGAATAGAATGACAAATGAATTTGTGTAAGATACCATCATAAACTAAGAGGGCTGAAATAAAAATTATTTTGCAAGAGAAAACGCCTTCAAAAAAGGCACAAAAATAGTGGAAAATAATTTCACTTCCAGATGTCGTTGACTTTTGTTTATGATTTATCGTTTTTTTTGCCACCAGTCTTCATTTAGGTGCCTGTACAGTTATTACCACTGTCACAATATAAATGAATGCATATTTATATTGTGCCACTGTTGTGTTGTGATCACTGAAGATAGGAAGAGGTACTTAAGTTTCGAAACACCGTCAGTTTTCCATGTAAAAACTAGGTATTGTGGGATCGCATTTAGATTTCCTATTTTGCATAAACTACAGCAATCGTGCATTTTTTTAATGATGGATTGATTGACGAGTCCAGGGTCAAGAGAACAACTCAACACTTGTAAACTAGTGTAACTATCTAGGTACTTACTTACAATTAAAATCAACCTTGTTGACTGGCTAGACATATAGGACCCCTGTATTAAACTTTTTTGGACGGCGCACTTATAATTAAATTGATTATTTGACAAACAATAAACCCTAACTCTCCAAGAAACGAATAAATTGTATGGCCACGGTTGCAGGATGTGTTTTGTGTTTCGTGTAAATGCTATAAGGTGTGTCCAAATATCGAGCGGCAATCGAGCGCGGCTGCCGCGCGCGGCCCGCCGCGCTGTGATTAGACGACTGCCGCGCGCGAACGCTTCTGGCTACCTGCCGCGCGCGAACATTCTTAGTAAACATTCGGCAGTAATTGTGTTTGGACGTATTTCTGCGCACAAACATGGACAACGAAACATCGATTCGTTAAATTGAAATGTATGGATCTTTTAAAGAGTTATGGGATCCTCGACAGAAGGAATATATAAAAATGTTGCGACTAAAAGTTGTTCCTCAAAAAACGATCTACATAAATGGTCAGATATAATTTTATCGTAAAATGATAAAAAAAATTACATCTAAATATATTTTTTTTTCTGGAATTTCTGAAGATTTTCGCTTATAACTTTTTTATTTATAGTTCTACGACAAAAAGTTACAGGACCAAAGTTGTAGAGAATTTAATTTGCAACAAAAAATGTTAACAATTTTTTTTATCAAATAAATAGTTTAAGAGATATATCGTAAAAACCATTTCAACCTCTATTTTCAAGATGGCGGCCGTGGGACAAGGGTTGCGACCCCACAAACTTGTTTTTAGCTTTATACTGACCCCTCCTACACATCAAAAAAATAAAATTGCGTCCTCTAAAAAACGTAAGGTACAGCCTAAAAAATGTAGGGCACGCCACAATAGTGGCGGTAAGTCCCCTCTTTGAGGAGTGGCTGGAGAGGCGTCATGGCGTCCTCACCTACCGCCTGACGCAGGTCCTCACCGGACACGGAAGTTTCGGGAGGTTCCTGCACATCATCGGGCGGGAGGAAGCGCCCGGGTGTCACCATTGTGACGATCGCCCGGAGGACACGGTGGAGCACACAGTGGCGGTCTGCCCAGCTTGGGCGGAGCACCGCCGTGCCCTCGTGGAGGCGATCGGCGGCGGCGATCTCTCGCGTCCGGCCCTGGTTCAGGCCATGGTCCGGAGCGAGAGGGAATGGGAAGCGGTCACCACCTTCTGCGAAGCAGTAATGCTAGCAAGAGAGGTGGCCGGGCGTTTGAGGGAGAGAACATCTGCCCAACCCAGCCGCCGCGGGAGACGCCCAGGGCGCCGGGCGCCGCGAGACGACTTCCGGCCACCGTAGATGCGGGCCTGTGGACGGTGAGCAATGGGTAGCTCACCGTCCGTCCGTCGATTGACGACAGGCCGTGTCGACGGCGCGTTCGTGTTTCACGCGCGCCTCAAAGAGAGTCAGCAA
This sequence comes from Ochropleura plecta, assembly GCA_905475445.1. Lineage (NCBI taxonomy): Eukaryota > Metazoa > Arthropoda > Insecta > Lepidoptera > Noctuidae > Ochropleura > Ochropleura plecta. The sequence continues at coordinate 7,566,937 of FR997731.1, read as the reverse complement.
AGCAGAGGGGCTTGCCAGAGCCTCCGCCTGCCGGGGTTGCGGGTTGTTCGAAAGAGATACCGCGGCCCCGGAACGTAAAGGGCAATAGAAGGAACATGGGTGGGTTTTAGTCAGTACAAGTCTGACATGCCCCCCCGCTCCACCCAGAGCGGGGGAAGTCATTGGATGATTTCCCACCCGAAAAAAAAAAAAGGCCTAAAAATTGTAACATTTCAATGGACTAGGTAATTAATTTCATAATTGATTGACTCAATATTCTGTAACCTCCATTGAACAAGTGGTTTCATCCAGCATTTCCTCGTTAAAATATGTTTCTTCTTAGCTCTTTTACGCAATTTTTTATTATTAAGCAGAGCTACGACACATGCGACCGCTTTCATTTTAGTTCTGATGCCAACTGAAGCGCGCGGCATATCTTGGGTGTGCGTTCGCGCAGCGGAAAGTTGTTGAATTTAAAGATTTTAATTATGCAGATATTTAGTGTATGATGTCGTGTAATTGTGTATGGTAAAAAAAAATTGTGCACGCAGCCATTGTGGAGAAATTCACCAAAAACTGATTCCGCTGCGCGAACGTTGTCCTGGCGGAACTTTTTTTGAAATATAGACTTTAGAAGAAAAGAGATGTGTCTAAAAATTAGTGTGTATTTGTGTGTAATTGTGTATGTATGAATAAAATTTGTGCATGCATAAACTTCGGAGAAATTCAAGTTTCCGCTGCGCGAACGTTTGGCCATTAGCTAGTTTTCATATAAAGCGCTTACATAGAGAGCTGTAGATTTTTACATACGTTGTTTTGAATTTGTGTATATTTGTGTAAAAAACAGATTAAGAAAAAATCGTAGGGCTTAAAAGATAAAAATATAAACGTAAAATACGCTTATTAGGTCTTAGTTCTTAAAGTATGCACTTTGGGGTCTAGATTTTCACGTTTATACAAACCTTGTAAGTGTCTGCAACATGTTGCCAAGTATCAATGATGTTCCGTTAGTAATTAAAGAGTTATAGGACCACTTACCATGAATAGATCACTGTTTACAAAGCAGTCAAATATCACGACGTTCTAAAGGAATTGCATGGTAAAATGTATGCCAATAATTAGTGTATTCATTCAACTATTCACATGCAAAATTTCATGTCATTAAATTCAGTAATTAAAGAAAAACAATTATAATACTGACGAAGAATCGAAAACCTACATAACCCGACCAAGTTCGGATGGCTACAAAAAAGCGGCCGTGCAATATATTTAGGTAACATCCCAAAATTTACAGTATAATACCGGTATTGAATTGGTATAAGTGATAACACAATTGTTGTTTCGATATAATTTATAGGTCAATTATTTTTGTACACCTACTTTTTTAAATGTATTTGATTAGGACAGATAGTAGGTACTATTTACGTAGGTACTTTATTTAAGTATGCGCTTGAGATTTGAGATATAATCTAGATATATTGTTTAAGACAAATAAAATTCATACAACTAATTTCTATTGAAGATTTCACGGATCAGTCTAGTTATGTGGTGTGATTTTAATTTTTATTGAAGCTCGAAATATTATACTTACGTTTAAGTCTATTGCTGTCGTTGCAAGCGTTTGTTAACGTTATTATAATTTATTATATGGAATTAAAAATATTTTTGTACACGGATATTTAAATAGAGAAGTACTTGATGATTGAAGATTTATTTTTATCGTAGATAGTGGCGATATTATTTTAAAATATTTTTCATTCAAGAAATGCAATTGTTTTATTTTTTCCTAGCGCTTGTGTACGCAACTGTACCAAATTAATAAATACTATATTGGAAGGTTAAGAACGTTTGTTAGATATATGGCACGGCCGCTTTTTTGTAGCCATCCGAACTTGGTCGGGTTATGTAGGTTTTCGATGCTTCGTCAGTATTATAATTGTTTTTCTTTAATTACCGAATTTAATGACATGAAATTTTGTATGTGAATAGTTGAATGAATACACTAATTATTGGCATACATTTTACCATGCAATTCCTTTAGAACGTCGTGATATTTGACTGCTTTGTAAACAGGGATCTATTCATGGTAAGTGGTCCTATAACTCTTTAATTACTAACGGAACATCATTGATACTTGGCAACATGTTGCAGACACTTACAAGGTTTGTATAAACGTGAAAATCTAGACCCCAAAGTGCATACTTTAAGAACTAAGACCTAATAAGCGTATTTTACGTTTATATTTTTATCTTTTAAGCCCTACGATTTTTTCTTAATCTGTTTTTTACACAAATATACACAAATTCAAAACAACGTATGTAAAAATCTACAGCTCTCTATGTAAGCGCTTTATATGAAAACTAGCTAATGGCCAAACGTTCGCGCAGCGGAAACTTGAATTTCTCCGAAGTTTATGCATGCACAAATTTTATTCATACATACACAATTACACACTAATTTTTAGACACATCTCTTTTCTTCTAAAGTCTATATTTCAAAAAAAGTTCCGCTAGGACAACGTTCGCGCAGCGGAATCAGTTTTTGGTGAATTTCTCCACAATGGCTGCGTGCACAATTTTTTTTTTACCATACACAATTACACGACATCATACACTAAATATCTGCATAATTAAAATCTTTAAATTCAACAACATTCCGCTGCGCGAACGCACACATATCTTGGTTGTGCCGCGCAGTACTGCCGCGCAAACATTAGTTGGCTTTGTCCAAACTAGAGCGCGGCAGAAATGTGTCCTGCAAATGCCGCGTGTTGCTGCCGCGCTCTTGCTGCTCAATGTTTGGACACACCTTTAGAAGTTTAAATAATACATAGATAAATTGGTTTTTTTTTTATATAATATTGTCATTATCTCGAAATAAATAGTGCCTGGAAGTTGTTGACATAATTAAGCCCCGTTCCAATAAACAAAAACGACTCGTTTTGCTTACGGATACGATGGTAGTATTTTGACATAAGTTCTAAGTATGAGACTTATGTCAAAATCCTACTAAAATAGATAGGTATACGAAAAAAAACACTTTTAACACCATGAAGGTTTAATCAGACAATAATAAATAATTTTCAATTTTAGAATTATTCAATTAGAATACAAATAATTATTTTATTAATTGTTTAGTCCAAAGACTCATCTCTTTCACGTTCTATGACTGACCATCGGCATATTTTGTTATTTAATTTAGGTAGATCAAGTTATCACTAAAGAGCGAGTCAGTGAACAAATTAAGTTAATTTCCAAATTGCCATTATTTAATAACTTTTATCAATAACAATTTGAGGTTGTTGTTATCACTTCATGATTAATTTTCTCGTAACGATGTTACTCGAAGGCCCCGTATCATTGAAACGGCTGATGGTTGCTACGTCCCTTCTTGTTATGTAGACAATAGAAAATAGCCTTTTACCGCGATTATCCTGGTCCTAATCCGAATTCCATTGTCCATGCAATTCGGACAGACGACCGGGTGTAAATGGACGGGGTTGATTGCGCCCGTATTTGGACCATCCTGTTTATTTCCATGTTGCGACATCATTTAAACGACTCGTTGTGTAATAAATGCTTATAGTGCTCGAATTCAAATTATCTAAGTCTTTCGAGCATCCGAATATGGGCTAAAACCAAGTGTAATTGCATAATTTTGCTATTGAAGTTTTGGAAATAGCGCTAAATATTTAAATTGAGTAGCTTCTTATGCTATTTTAGTTTTAATTTGGTAGACCCATTGTATTGGGTGAAAACGAAATGATGTGTGAAAGCCAAACTATCTCCTGTTTCTTTGTAAGTAGTTTTGTATTCTCGGTATTGGTGAAGCCGAATTATGATGCACTTAACCCGGTACCCTCCATATCGAGATGATCGAGCAAAACGCAACTATCTTTGTATATACTTTTTGCTCTTGACCTCCATCCATGCAGTACTGAATAGACCATTCATCTTTTTTTTTCTAAAGCCAACATACGGAACCGTGCTTCTTTTTACAAATGTTTGATGGACGTTTGGTCTACATAGTAGTAGTATAAGTACAAGTAGCACTGCTTTACAATCAAATCGCGCTCTTGAATATTAGTCGGTCCACAGTCAGTGTTGCCAGTTGTTGTGCTTATATTTGAACAATGGAATTAAAATTGCTTTTTATTTTGAGTTTCGTAGCTGTTGCACAATGCAAATGTGAGCTTGTTATCAATAATACCGTTGAATTGTTTGAATTTTGTAACATTTTACGTAATGAAACGTTATTTTTTTGAGTGAGATTTTAATCAAACCTGTTGTTTTTAGTGATATCATTATCTTGTCATCAAATCAAATCATTTGTGGATGGGCACAATGCCCGTCGCCTCCTTGTCGCAAAAGGAAAAGTTCCAGGACAGCCTGCTGCCTCAGAAATGAAGATGATGGTATGTATCATAATCATATCATATTTATTTAATAATAACTGCAATCGAATTTTATTATCATCTGCATCTGTATTAGTTATACCTATCCAATTATGTTGGGGCCGGTTCTAGTTATTGTCAACATTCTTTTTTACATGAAGCGAACGCCTGTTTGACATCTAAACCACTGTTTCTACCCTTCCTGGGTAAGACTGATTTCCAGACATTAGGCTTTCTGATTCTATCCGATTCTCGGTGATTTACCAATAGAACCACGTTGGGTAGATTGATATTTTCTTTAATTTTAATTTGATTAACATTTCGTATTTATTTGACTTTTGTTGTTTTGTTGTTTGACAATGTTGGTACTACTTGTAATTTATTTTTTCTTTTAATATAAAACTTGGAACCCACACTTGGAATTTCTCCTGTATCGTGGGTGCGTTTACAAACATTTAAACTCACATACACAAACAACCAGACCCGAAACAACTACCTGTAGGTCATACCAATACTTGTTTCGTGCGGGGATCGATCCCGCGACACGCAGCGCAGAAGTCGATTGCTCAGCCACTGCGACAACCGTGCCGTCAAGGCTTATATTAATTTTAACAAATTATTCAAGGATAATATCAACTTATTAAATAAATATTTAACTATTGAATTGTGAACCGTTCAAATCAAAATGTAAAGACGTTGATAAAAAAAAAAAAACTATATTTCCCTAATTTGGTCCTTTGTTTTCAGACGTGGGATGACGAGTTGTATAACAAGGCATCTAAGTGGGCCCAAAAAAACGTTCACGACCACAACCCCGACAGATCTGTCAGTAAGTAAATCTATATCATCATAACATACACATGTCACAGTTTTAGTTGCCATACTCCTCCGAAACGGCTTGTCCGATTTCAATGTAATTTTATGTGTATTCGGTAAGTCTGAAAATCGGTCTATTTTTCATAAGCCTAAAAAGTCGCTAAGGTAGGTAGGGTAGAGTAAAAAAAGAGGCATTGCAATGCACATCTAGTAAAAATATAGCAAGTAAATAGTAATATGAATAAATGTGTAGAAAAGTAGCATACAGCAAAGAGTTATGTTTAGATATACATAACTCTTTTCTGTATGCTACTTTTCTAACGACTGACATTTCAGTACAGTCAGTAGGTACAGCTACCCTACCATGACGTCTTAATTAAAGCAGAACTTATTCCACTGAGGGAAAGAGACAGAGCTATACAGGGTGTCTAGCACCATCTCTTTCTCACACAGGAATAAGAACTGCTATAAGATGTCATGGTAACCCTACTGGACCTGTTAGCCGTTAGGACCGCCGTTTATGACGTTTTATCTCGAGCGTAGGTTCGTTCCCAAAAAATATTTCCAAACTCCATGCGGACAAAGCAGCGAGCAAAAGCTAGTCTTTGTAGAAGGAAAAATAAAGGTTTTGAAAGAACTTAGGCATTAAGCCTAAACGTTTACCTAGGGAAATAGTTCACTACAAGTAACTTTGCTGAAAAAAAATTATGTTTAAAATTGAACCGTTAATTCTAATGTACCTAAGTATGTTATCTGTCTACTTTGATGTGTGAATACGAAAAGAAAACTGAAAGAGACAATGGGGTAATGAGGTTAGCCTACTTTAACTTACGAGTAGTCGATTGTGTTATGTTTTTCAACTAAGTCATATTTTTAACACTTTCTCTGACCGTTGATTTAATTAATGCGCGATGATTTAACTAGGTTGGTTCAGCTTAGTAACGACAGTAATCTGAATAGACAGCACAGAATTTGAATGAGATTTTGACGCTTTAATGTTTTAAATGGATAGCTTGGTGGATTCTGGAAGGAAAAGAAACTCATGCCATAGAGTAGATCAGTAGGTACGTCTATTGGCTTGGGGCGCACTTAATGGTAATGACGTTTTTTGTGCAAGAATCTCCTTTCAATTAACCATACCCAAAATATGATAATATAATCAAATAACTGCTCCCCCTTCTGGGCGGAGCGGGAGGGAATGCCAGACTTGCACTGACTAAAACCCACACATGGAACATGTATGGTTTTTTTTGTGCCCTTTGTGGTCCGGGGCAGCGGTATTTCTTTCGACAAACCTGTAACCCCGGCAAGCAGTGGCCCAGCGGAACTCTCTACTTTGCTGACATCTCGGTTGAGTTGCGGATGCCAGCATACAATGGATTACTTCTAATAACTTCACTCGTTTTGTGCAGGTTCCAACAGATTTACAGCGGGGGAGAACTTATATTGGTATTCAACAACCAATCCTAACTATGTCTTACAACCGGAATCAGCTATTCGGTCTTGGTTCAGTGAAAACGTTAACTACACATTTGGACCGATACAGACTAGCGACTTTGACAAAGACTACGATATTGGACATTACACTCAGGTTTGTATTATTGGTTTCCATTGACATAGCAAAGCCTACCTAATCATCGTTCGCTTAACCAGATGTAGGTCGGCGCAGCATGTCTTCTTCGAGTATAGGTACCTACATCTCTATTTGTCGTTGTCTTGGTAGTCATCCCTTTTGTTTTTTATTTAAAGAACCGTTTCCCCACACATTTCTCCTGTATCGTGGGTGCGTTAACAAACATTTAAACTCACATACACAAACAGCCAGACCCGAAACAACTACCTGTAGGCCATACAAATGTTTGTTCCGTGCGGGAATCGAACTCGTGACACGCAGCGCAGCAGTCAATCGCTCAGCCACTGCGCCATCCATCCATCGTTTCTTTGGTCTTCTCCTACTCTACACTAATAGCAATACCAATTGTTCATTTCCCAATCATTCGTGTTTGTTGACTGTCCAGTTGCGTGGTCTTGTGTTCGATTCCCATATTATACAATAGTGATATGGGACTTTTCATCACCAATGTCTTTAAAAGTGCCTGAATGGTTATTCAGGCACTTTTAGAGACCACACCTATCGGATAGGGACTTGAACAAAAACAGCGAAATTAGGCTATCTTTGCAAATGCACCTTAATCTGAATGTTAACATTAAAATGTGGTTCAAACAGCTACCCTACCATGACGTCTTAAAGCAGAACTTATTCCAGTGAGGGAAAGAGACAGAACTATACAGGGTGTCTAGCACCATCTCTTTCTCACGCAGGAATAAGAACTGCTATAAGATGTCACGTTAACCCTACTGGTGGAACAAATATATTGTTGTTTGTAACTATGGACCAGGGTGCCACATACCTACTTGATATTGTGAATGTTAAAATTAACATTTATTTATTACCAGGTGGTGTGGTCCGATAGCATTTACCTAGGTTGCGCTATCTCGCAGACATTCAAGAACGGATGGAACAAATATTTCGTTGTTTGTAACTACGGACCAGGGTGAGTTACGGTTTTTAATAAACGAAAGTGTAGGTTAAACTATATTAAGGGTCCCGTTACTCAAAAGGAAAACACGGAACCCTTATTGGATCACTTTGTTGTCCGTCTGTCAAGAACCTTTATCTCAAGAACGCGTGGAAGTATCGAGTTGAAATTAAAACCATACCATACTCAACTCTGTGACCCCTTTGTGCTGTGCTGGGGCATAAAGTCAACCCTTTAAGTCAACGCAATCAGGCAAAGATATGAATGTTTATGTCGCAAGTTTGTACGGTGCCCTCGGTGCGCTCGCTCTTGGCCGGTAGTTTTTGAGTTATGTTTTTTTTAATCAAATACTAAATCATAATCGTGGCAAGTTTAACCCAGTATCGGCTCTTTTAGACTGAGAACCTTAAAAAAGATGTCTGGGACACACTGGATGCAAACGTTTTAAGAGAGTGTGTTGTAAAGACAGCTTAGAAGTGGCCATGTCCAGCAGAAGATTGCTATAGATTGAGTTGATACAAAAATGAGCCACATGTATCCTCAATATTGGGCCTTATACGGGCTCTGAGTCATGTAACCGTTTGTGAATAAGATTTTACACAAACGGTTCAATTCAAGAAATCATTTAACTATCTTTTTTGCGTTACGAAAGCGAGGAAGAGACATAAAACTTATACGACGAATAGAAATCGAATTGAAGCGTTTGAGAAAACGGAGGCTGGCTTGACTTTTTGAAACTGCCGACTCGAAGACCACGCCCGTTCGAAAAGGAATTACAATATACTCTTCCCTTTCAGAACCAGAGTAACAATCTTTTTTTATTTTTTCAGAGGTAATTATTTGGGGGAAAAGCCTTATAAAGAAACTAATGGCCGCACCAACAAATTAGTATGTGGCAGTAAAAGCAAATGTGAACGTCCTTACGGACCGAAGTGTAAAAAAGTATCGTGATTTTTCGGAGACGCTTTGGCTGGATTGTTGTAAGCGAAGTGTACGATATTTAAATTTAAGTCTGAAATGTAAATTATTAATTAATAAAATAATGTACTTAAATGGAAATTTATTTTTATATTGAGCAATCTTCTTCCACCATTTATAGCTACCTAGAAGGCGAATGAGGTACCTATCACGGCCCGTAGGCAGAAGGACGGTTCAATCGTCCCTTGAAATCTCAGATACTAACTATAGAAAAAACTACCAATCCCAAAAGATATGCTAACATTTCGAGCTCTCTTCACTCACAAATTAATACATCCTATGCTTTCTCTATAAGTTGATATGGGTACCCCTATTATCATTTCTGTATGGTGAATGAACATAAAGAACTTAATTTAGTAAGGAATGGTTGCTAAAACTTTCGATCCTTTTTTTCTCTTGACATTCTCGATTCAGACATCCACAATGGTATGAAGAACAGGGTAGTTCTTCAGTGGCATAGATGGCGCTGGAGTACGTTTTGCTATGTCCAGAATTGTGTCGCTAACGCTATCATTTTGGACTCCCTAGTTATCGGGGCCAACATTATTTTAAATTAGGTAGGTCGAGTATAAGCTATTTCAAGCACCCATTTACTAATCATTTTGAATAAATGTAGGTATCCTAATTTCCTATAGTCGAAGACATTATGTAGAGACATTACACAGAACATATAACTTATGTTCTGTGGGTACCTAAAAGGTAATCTCGGCTTGGAAATGAATTGAGAACACCGAACACGACACCTAAGCGTTTCCAGTAATTCTATTATATAGCTGTTTATTTTTAGAATACCAAGTAGAACTTTTTGTCGCAGTGGCAGGTGCAACCTTAGCACGCTGGCTGGCACGCCATCCGACGAGGAAAACTATTGTAACCGATATAAGCTGTTAGCTTTAATTAATATAAATTCTTTTGCTGGTAATGACATAAATGAGGGTTCGTTTACAAATTAATTATAGGTTGCAGAAGACCTGTCATCACATCTATGAGGCAATGGATAAGTACCTAGATTGTTGATGGAGATCACGATTCACGGTAAAAATACTATGCAGAAACCTAGAAATCGCGTTAAATTAGGAATAGGTAAGTAGGTACTATACCTAGGTGCTACAGAAAAAGTACTTATTTATAATTTGCTTAAAACTGGTGAGATTTATTTGTTTAAAACTGATGAGATATTTGGGCAGCGATTTGAAGTCGTATCTATTCGTATAAATTCAAAAACGTAAGTATGTAAATCTGCTTATCTTAATCGCTTCCAATGATAAAGATAAGTTGGTATTTGTTATCAATTAATTTTGTGTTTAAGATAGCTCAATTAGGCTATCAAATGTGTTGTGTAAAGTAAATGTGTTAAATATTCTTGTAAAAATATACTAAAAATGGTGAGCAGATAGTGATTTTTTATTATACTTAATATTATTCATAGTTGAGGTTTTCTGTTCTAAAATAGATATCAATGATCATATTGCAAACTTTTCAGATCGTCTTTCTACTATTTCTAAGTTTGTTCTCCCCATCATGGGCGAAAGAACCAAGGGGCGTGCATATGACAGAGGTGGACATGAAGCCGCCTAAAGAATTTAATGAAGCGTCTGCGAGGAATGTCTTCGTCAGTTGGATATCTATGCCGCTCGACCATTTCGATCAGCAGAATCCTACTAATTTCTCTATGGTACGTAATACTAAAATAAAATTTAGGTAAGTGGGTACCTACCTAATTGACTCAGTAATTTGCATGGATTGATTTACCAACTTACTCTGTGGCCTGTGCCCCAAAACATGCAGTCAATGAAGTCAGCGGAAAGAAGTAGATTTAAGCCGATAAAATTCAAAAAAATATCGAGCGAGCAACACAAAAAAGAAGTACATTTATGACGACACCAGCTATGTGCAAAAACTAGTCACGCGTACCAATGATCCATTATATTTTACAGACCAAACTTATTGTCTTATATGATCAAATTCCAGCGTTTCATGTTCAATGAAGAATTCTTTGGTGGTGATGGTTCTCCGATATTCATCTTAGTCGGTGGAGAATGGGACATACACCCTGGCTGGTTGGTAGCTGGCAACATGTACGAGATGGCGCGAGAGAACAAGGGCTACCAAGTTTACACTGAACATCGGTATTACGGAGAAACTAAAATATTTGAGTAAGTAGACCTAATTACACAATCTTGCTTCCTGTAGGTAGTTTGACTCGGTAAAGTGTTTTTGAATAGGTAGAAACACTTTCTGGTTTCGTCCTTATCATCATTTCAGCTGGAATTAGCCATTGATTCGATATAGGCCTACTCTTTTTCTTCATTATACTTCCGTGCGTCATCGTGAACCCTAAGCAGTTTGGTATGGCTTAATATTGGCCACCATTCGGACAAAGCTGTACTCTACTTTTCGCTCGCGTTGTTAGAATAGAACTCTAGTTTCGCCGTGTCTGTCCGCGAGTGAGCTCAGACTCTCGCTACATACTAGGTATAGGTTGTTTAAAAATATTTGATTTATTTATTCTACTCCGCTACGGAACCCTATACTGTAGTTGTTTCCCTAAACGCACTTTTTTTATGTCAAACCTCGGCCAAAAGACGGGTGTATACGTTTTCTTTACCATCTTTTACAGAGATTTCACAGCCGAAAACTTACGTTTTCTGAACATGGATCAGGCGCTCGCCGACCTTGCGTACTTCATTACAGAGATGAAGAAACAGCCGCGGTTTGCCAACAGCCCGGTGGTGTTGTACGGGGGGTCCTATGCTGCAAACATGGTGATGTGGTTCAAGAAGAGGTATCCACACTTGGTGGTCGGTTCTGTGGCGTCTAGTGGCCCAATCTTGGCGAAAGTGGACTTTACTGGTACGTATTTTTGGAACTTAGGTACAATAACATTGCACACCAGCCTAAATTAAAGCGCTATAATGGAATTTTAACGTTCTGCTCAGCGCCGAAAGTAATGTTAGCAACGACGGGCTTTTTATCCATTCGATCCTATTTTATGCAGACTACGTACGACTACTACACCAATTTTATCAATCTGTAGAATCAAGAAGGAGCATCAGATGTTCTAAAATACACCTTGGTCTTTATTTTAGGATACTTGGAAGTGGTTCACGAAGCTTTCACGTTGGAGGGCGGTGAGGAGTGCATAGGACACATCAGACGAGGTATCGACGACACAATCGCTGCAATGCAGACCGAAAGCGGAAGGCGCCTCATGGAGGAAACATATAGGTGAGCGAGTCCAAAAAACTCCAAAATGGATAACTTTTCCAAATTTATATCAAGGAATGAGCAACAATAATGCATACCTTTCTCTTTGAAGAAACAATAGCATTCTCTTGGCGAAAGCACAGAATAAGTAATAGTACAAGTCGTTAGCCGCGAGGAAAAAGCTAGTTACCTACCTATCTACAAATTAAGTCGTGATAAAGCTGTATGGTGGTTAAGGCAGTGCTAGAACAACCATTTAGCGCAATCTTGTTGAAAACAAGATTGCGCTAAATGGTTGTTCTAGTTAATATCTTTATGAAATACAACATTTTTAAGATATTTTCCGAGATTTGGCTAATAGTCTGTCTAATTGTATTTTTTTCCTGTAGGCTATGCCGGCCATTGGATTACGATAATGAGTACGAATTAGGTGTCTTCGCGGGACTCATCAGTTGGACGTTCTCAACTTCAGTGCAACAGGCAGCACCTGGGACGCTGCAGGCTGTTTGCAGAAATTTTGCTGATCCCACGGCTTATGGTACTTTATTTTATACGGACAATTTAATAAGCATAGCACACTCTAAATAGGTACCTGTTAATAATTTATTTCACATTGCAGGTTCAACTCCAATGGAGAAAATTAGTGGTTACATAGCAGCAATTCGATCACTATCCGAAAACGGCTGTTGGCTAATTAGTTACAATAGTTTCCTGGAAACCTACGGCTTACGAACAAACTGTAAGTGCAAAATAATTTCTCTCTCTAAGAAATATGTCAAAGTTAAAAATGTATCAAGTAGGTTTCCTTTTGAAAACTGTTTCTAAACAATACCACACTTTCATTTTAAATGCTCCTACGTTAATGCATTTGCCGAATCATTAGGATGGGTTCGATTCCGGCACTCTAGCACGAATCAGAGAGCAGTTTTCCAGGAACCGAGCTGTTATTGTAAAATAAACTCTATTTATTAAACAGGTAGGTTTGTTATTGTTCCTGCCAACCTTAGTCTGCTCCACGGCTAGCGAACAAACTTTCCTCCCCTCATTTTGACGTGTCGGTTTGGCATAATAATTGAAAATGGTACATATTTTTTTCAGCACGTGCTTGGTATTATCAAACTTGCACCGAATATGGATATTTTCAAACAGCGCCACGTTCTGGCACAGTCTTCGACGGTCTAAAGTGGCTCAGCTTGGATTTCTACGTAGATATTTGCAAACAGGGTTTCGATCAAAGGTAAGTAAGTGGTGTTACGATTTTGTTTGAGTGTATTTTAAGGAGAATACGCTAAAAAGTAGCCAAATTATAGTACATTTTTATATGCATATTATGACTAAGTATTGTTGATTAAAATGTGACATCACATTCTTGTAACAGATTCAACTTGGACTTCGTGAAAGCCGGTGCAGATAGAGTCAACTTGATCTTCGGCGGCCTGGAGCCGGTAGTGAACAATACTATCAACATCCACGGTTACATCGATCCCTGGAGAGCGCTCGGAGTTTACAAAGAAGACATCTCCGAGACTTCGCCTACCTACACTGTAGACAGGTAAGTTTGTTAGAAAGTACCTACCTATCTACATTTTTTTTTAATTCAAATTATGCAGATAATCAGCACATTTTGAACGTCAACATTACAAGAGACGGTCCCCCAAAACGCCAGGCCTTCGCCACTTCCTAGTGTTTTAGCTGGGACGAAGTGGCGGAACCAACTCACCAGAAAGCAGTGGTCAGTAGAACGTTAAATCGTGTCACTCTCTCTGGCTTGGCCACCATCAGGGATTTTAATTTTGATAACACATAAAAATAGTCGTTAAATAGTCGAAATTAGTCGCCAAATATCAGAAATAGTCGTTCACTGGTTCAAAAGTTATAAGGGTTTATAGGTGGCCGAGCCAGAGTCTCCCCAGCTTGGCCACATGTATATCTCGAAAACTAGGGCACCCAGTAAAGATCTGTTTTTACAAAAAAATAGTCGCTAAATAGTCGAAATCAATTGCCAAGTCACAGAATTAGTCGGTGTGTAATCAAAAAGTTATTAAAGAATATAATTTCTCCATACATTGGTACAACCAAGTACAAAATACTTAAGTAGTTTCTAGACAGTAGGTATCTATGATGTCATAATGGAGAAATGTTTCTTCCAAAACATATAAATATAGTTATTCTATAATGTGAACCCACCGAGGAAAAGCTATACAAACTCCAAAATAATGATAGGCCGCGGATATAACTATATTTTAAACGATCCGGCACATCACTATCTTTTTATTTAAGATTATTATTATTGTATATTCAATTACTTATTCAAAAATTTTACTAGAGGGTACAATAATTTTGATGTACGACTACAGAAGAAGTTTTATTATTCTAACGTAAATCGTCTAACGTTATAATTTGTTAAAACAGTTGCACGCGACTGTACATCTTGACACTTAATACACCAAGAGCAAGGTTTAATGTTTTCAAAGAAGTTTACGCCAGTCTAATCTAGTCATTTAAAACATAGAAACATATATTTAATTTAAAATTTGTCTTTCTCTGACATTTGTAAGGACTTTAGATCAATAAAATAAGAAGTATTTTACACATATTAATAGAAATATCTTTTTCTTGGAATGTATTCGTAGACTTTTCTGTCTAGCTCTTGGACCATACTTTAAAAATTGAACTTATTATAACTTCTAATCTAAGACCCCGACTAATTCTGTGACTTGGCAATTGATTTCGACTATTTCGCGAATATTTTTTTGTAAAAACAGATCTTCACTAGGTGCCCTAGTTTTCGAGATATACATGTGGCCAAGCTGGGGAGACTCTCTCTGGCTCGGCCACCTATAAACCCTTATAACTTTTGAACTAGTGAACGACTATTTCTGATATTTGGCGACTAATTTCGACTATTTAGCGACTATTTTTTTGTAAAAACAGATCTTTACTGGGTGCCCTAGTTTTCGAGATATACATGTGGCCAAGCTGGGGAGACTCTCTCTGGCTCGGCCACCTATAAACCCTTATAACTTTTGAACCAGTGAACGACTATTTCTGATATTTGGCGACTAATTTCGACTATTTAACGACTATTTTTTTGTGTTATCAAAATTAAAATCCCTGATGGTGGCCAAGCCAGAGAGAGTGACACCGTTAAATCTACACCCTGCATTAGCGAGACGGGACACGGCTAGAGATACCAATGGCCTTTATATTACAGGTGACTTATCCTGTTCAGACACCCTTGCCAGAACGCAAATTGCGGAAGACGCTTTTCTGTCGCATTCCATTTTTGAAGAAAGTACAACTCTGAACTATGGGAAACATTTGAATAAAAATTCGCAATGAGGCAATTGGGTAATTGTCTCATTGCGAATTTTTATTCAAATGAATTTTGAAGACGCAAGGACATTAATTCCACAAACTTATTGATTATGTATCGGTCTTATAGTCAGCCCAAATAAAACGGAAACATCCTCGCGAAGGCTGGAGCCTCTTTTCGTTGCTTACACCAAGAACAAATACGCGTTTCAAGACGGTGCGACATTGAGCGAAGGTTCAAAACAGCGCTAGAATACGAGTTCATCAAAGCCAGCCTATACGGAAAACTGCATGAGCGCGTCAGAACTTATAAACTCGTGCGATACTCGAGGACTTCTGAGAACGATCGTTTGCAAGGGGACGCTTAGTGTAGGTACGGACGATAGTTACACAATTTTCAACTTTATAATACATACATACTACGTTCCTATTTTAATGCAGCCAGTAAAATGCACGCGGATTTTTCCGTTCTGCCTGAATTGACCCTTTCTTTATTCTCTTAATTTTGTCCCCAGGGCGTCCCATTGCTTTGACATGCGTAGCTGGTCTGCTTCAGACACTATCCAGATGACGGCCGTACAGCAAAGAGCAAGGAGAATAGTAACATCTTGGCTCTCCTCATTAAACTCTACTACGACTACATAGAAAGCTATTGTATTTATAAAATTGGAAACACGTTTCTTGTAAATCTTTTTCTTTTCTTTGATTTAAAAATCAATTCCTCATATTAGGAAATTTGAGATTTTCAACAAAACAGAAGAGGAAGAAACAAATATTGGAAGTGTAAGTTCCCATTTTAGCATGAGTCATAAATTGGGAAACGAAAAGATAGCAGAAACTAGTCTCAATATGTTCAAGGTAAACGTTTTATCAACATTAAAACGCGCACTAGTCTCCGAGCGATTTATCAGCGGCGCTGTTATGTAAACAATAATTTATTTTTCAAAGCATCGTAAACCACATGGATGAACACGTTACTCGTTGCAACGCAGTTTTGCGGTCTTTGTTTTGGGTGTAAATATTTTAGGTTGATTTTTGCACTAGATCCGGTAGTTGAAATAAAACCTTGTTTTTTTTCTCCCGCTAGTTATCCGGGAGCACATAATTTTATTAAGTTTAAATTCCACAATCTGACAAATTGATAATCCACAGAAGTTAATCAGAAACTTTTAACAGGTGAAGATGAAACAGATCAAAAAATATAATTGGAAATACTCACTAACCGTCCTAAGCAATAGTTTAAAACTATGTTAATTCCTAATGTCAAATGTACGGTTAGCATTTCGCCTAATATTAAAACTACCGGCGGAATTACAATTACAGTAGGAGTAAATGCACAGTGCACTACTACCGTGGTCTAGTCGGTGTGTTTTCAAAATGGCTCTTTTCCACGACAATCCTTTTCGGAAACACAACACAAATTGTGCTGCGTGTGAGATGGTACCAACATTGTTATGTCTATCTTTCAACAGTGAGTAAAGCAGTACATTTCATCTAATATTGGGCTATCCTAACATAAGTATTAGGGGAAACGTCTCCACGCAGCACTATAAATATATTTGCAGTGAAGCGAAGGACAGCGGGACAACCCCTTCGGGCCGTTCAACCAACACTCGCTCCACTGTGACGCGACCAGAGAAGTAGTCTACTCTACCGATAAATCATAGCACTTACATCGTAAAGCGTAAAGTGAAGAACATTCGAGAGTATAGGCAGTCCATAATTTAAGTTGTACATAAATATAAAATCATATTACTTCATAATCACTGGAAAGTTCATTTACTTAACTATAAAAACAATTAGGCAGTGTAAAAAGCAAACAAATTTATTTATAGGAAACTGAACACGTAATCTTAAATAAATAGGACTGCCATTAAAACCCCTGAACTAACTCAAATTCAGAACTGACGGCACCATGTTAAACCTATGTGTCTAATAATCTAGAGAATACTTAAATATAGAGTGAACCTCGTAAATGCAACCGTCACGTGTCCGTACAGCGTCGCATACAGTTCCACTGGCGAGGTTCGGTCACGTACATATTAATGTCTAAAGAGAGACACCAGCGACATTCCCTGCGCCCTCGCTACAATTACACACGTAGATTAAGTGTTTATAACATACTGGTGAAAATATTTACAATGGTCTAGTGCTTAAGTTGCAAGTCATTCTACAGCCAAGGGTTTGGGACTTTCCCACGGAAAACCTTCTCGTCCGAAGTGACCGTAAGTACTGGTTTTCTGGTAAATTGGTGCTCTGAGGTTCAATTCCCTGAAACATACATAAATGCAAATTAGTAATATGTTTAATCACAATATTATTCAAAACAACTGCTAATCGGGATAATGTTTGAACTTCAAAACAATGATGTAACAACAACAACTTACTTGACAATTTTGCCCGGTCGCAGGTCAAAGTTCTTTTGTACAATGGCAAGCAGTTGCTGCTGGGTCTTGTGTGACGTGCCGTAATCGAATACGGTGATTGACAGTGGTTCAGCCACACCAATGGCGTATGCGACCTGTAATTAAAAATACATGATTTAGATATTGCATCAAATAAAGATCGTGTATGACCCGGGTTTACGGGTTTAAGGAAAATTAAGGGCAAAAAAAGGAACAGGGGTGGGTTTTAGTCAGTAAAAGCCTGCCGCCGCCCCCTAGAACTAGGGAAGTTATTTGATAATTTCCCATCCGCAAAAAAGTCGTCTTCTAACAAACTGATTAGTACCTTTCCAATAAAAGTTATATTTGGACATAAGATAAAAAAAAAGAATATTCGAGATCATCTGCATAATCAATACGAGTCAAAGGACAGACGATTGAGCGGTGTAAAGTACAAGCGTCTCTAATAGACAGTCGCGACGCATACGTCAACGGAAACATGGCGCCGGCGACACGTCATCGTGACGTACTGTGGTCATGGCGTCAATTTGACGCAACAATTATTTGGGATGTCTACCTAAATCATAGCCAATTACTGGGGATTTAGCTACTTTAGAGATTCGTGCAAGCCGAGATAACTGTGAGAAGGAGACAATGCTATTATTTTTATCAACACTGCAATGTGTCAATGACTGTTTACGTGACTGCGTTAGTTATCGTGAATTTTCTTTCTTTTGCGTTTCGGGATTCTTTGTCGAGTTGTTGTTAGGGTTTAGGGTAAGCTGTAACCGAGTAGGTACGACCAATTAGCAAACAGTATTTTTTAGTTTCAATCTCGTTGATCTAGTGGTCGATATGCACGATCGAAGGTCAGGAACGCTCCATTTGGCGGAACAATGTGTGTGGTTGTTAGCTACAACTCGTCACCTGCACCATGCAGCGGCGGCAGAGCCCGGCCTTGACGAGCGACTTGGCGACCCAGCGCGCGGCGTACGCGGCGGAGCGGTCCACCTTGGTGAAGTCCTTCCCGGAGAAGGCGCCGCCCCCGTGCGCGCCCCACCCGCCGTACGTGTCCACGATGATCTTGCGCCCTGTCAGGCCTGCGTCAGACTGTGGACGAACAAAATATACTTTTTCATATTTGTTTTTTTTATGCTGAAGGTTTATTAGTGTCTTACCTAAATAATTTCAAAGGTGTGTAGGGGGCTCCGATCGCCCCTTATTTCTTTTCCCTAATTGGCTAGGTGTAGCTACTTGCCCCTCTTGAATATTAGATACCCCAAATCGTCCCAGATTCCTATTAATTACTGTCAGCACTCATTTTGTTCTTAAATCTTCAATATTGTCTTGGACTGATTTTGTAAAAAAAAAAAACAGCAAGTGCGAGTCGGACTCGCACACAGTGTTCCGTAGCATCAAACAATACCATAATAATATTTTTAACGCTCCTTCAAATTAATGAACCCACAACAATGTAACTAAATAAGTTTCTTTCTCATATTATCTCAAAAACCAAACCTTGTTAAAACTAATTTTCGTTGGAGTTTTTTTGTACACATTTTTTATACTAACCTAATGTTATGAAAATTGTATACCAATATTATTACCAATTTTTAAAGAATTTAGAAATTCATTGTTTTTTTTTTAATTACATGAGAGCCACCCTTTCTTTTTTCGTAATTTGCATCTGAAAACAGTCTCAGAGTAAAATGGCTGTGACATACGACATGTGACAGAGAGCCACTTTTGTTTTCTTATATATTATATATTTTTATAAATATTTTTTCTTTGTAATTAATCTTATTAAATGCCAAAACCATCATGTTTATTGTTTAAACCAATATGTGAACACTAGGTATGACGACCAGCCGTGTTTTTTTATGTTATTATATAAATTGTTGTCCTTACCTGTGGGCCACCAATGATGAATAAACCGCAAGGGTTGATATGGATCACAGTTTTCTCATCGATGTAGTGAGCAGGGATGACTTCCTTAATAACCTTCTCCCTGATCTCCTCACGCAAAGTTTCAAGAGTTATCTAAAAAAACGAGTTAATTATTAACAAATATGACTCACTATCATCACAGGTCACGGCCTAATTTTATCAAGCACTTTATGTTACCTACAAAAATGTATCTTTTTATTACATAAAAGCATGACGTGATTTGTTGATATGTAACCTAAAAAAACTTATCTCCGTGAAATAGTCACATTAGTGATGCTATGATTTAGTTATGCGTAAGTTTGATTAAGAAAATTACTCGTGTGCTAAGAAAATTATTCACACATGATAAAACATAAATGACGAAATATTTAATAAAAATTGCCGTGGTATGTATGCTATTATATGAATAATTGATTTTTCTTTAATGCTCCGTATCTTGATTGTGTGGTAGAATGGTCGAGAAGTACATTTAAATTTGAATGAAAAATGGGAAGCTTACCTTCTCTGAATGTTGCAGGGAGACGACAAGTGTGTGAACTCTCTGTGGCACTGTCGCGCCTCCAGCGAAGACGTACTCGCATGTCACCTGAAACCAAACTCATCAAATTATGATTTCATTCATTTTTAATTTTAATTTCGCTTATTCGCTGTTGCTATGTTTAACAGATGTAAATTGTTATGTAAACCGAGACAAGATAAGATTGAAAATCGACTCAACAGTTTGCTATCTGTAGAGACAGGCACTACTCAGACCTCCCAGGTAGAGCTTACTTGAAGGCTACCATACAGATAAATTGTGTAGGCGGGAACATTGAAGCTCATTTAACATCTCTATATAGCTCTCACGAATTATAGGGCAAAGAACTTGGAAAATAACCACCTAATTTATAGTCACAAGAAAAGATCATTAACATTCTGAGATTTGTATTTGAGTACATGTTGTTTCCATTACTTACTGAATCTTTATGATTCCCTGTAATCTTTTAGAACTATAAATTTTAATGAAGTATTGTTTTTATTAGACTGGGATTTTTATTCTTCTACACATACATACTAGCAACAAATATAAAATAACATTTTTATGTTTACAATAAATATGCATTGCATTAATTATTTGCTTTTTAGGTATTTGTAAGCGAACACACCTTACTGTGCCTTAATATTATTTTCACCAAAAAAATTATGTCATCAGAGTGTACAATAACGGACAGTACCCAACACCTGGGAACCTTGATTGAAGAAATTAGTGATGTGCAAATATAACATGAGACCAATGATTGACATAAAAAACCTATGATGTCCTCAAAATAACTCTTATTAGGTACAGATTAGACCCTTGAAGAAAAACCGGCCAAGAGCGAGTCAGACTCGCGCACCGAGGATTCCGTACAAACTTGCGACATAAACGGGCATATCTTTTGACTGCATAGACTTAAAGGGTTTTTTTTCAGAGCACCAAGGGACCACAGGTTTGAAAATTGGTTTTAATTTCAACTCGATACCTCCACACGTTCCCGAGATAAAGAGTCTTGAAAGGCACAGACGGACAACAAAGTGTTACGAAAAGGGTTTCGTTTTTTTCCTTTTGAGGTACGCCACCCTAATAACTACAAAATGCGACAGTAAGTAACTTTTCTCCGCCTTTTCGGCTTAAGGGAAACATAATATACTGGATTATGATTCCGGATAACGTTTCCGAAGTATAATTTCCGACCTCCATGCTACTAAAGTAAGGGGAAAAAACTTAGATCCATAAAAAAAGGTTAACATTTTTACGTCCTTATTGTGTGTTGCTTATATTGCACCTCCCGACACATTTAATTGAACCATTGACCATCTCAAATGTCGGTTGACACTGGTGTCAGTTTTATCACCCAGTCATTAAACAACAATTGATATATTAGACATTGATTATGTCATGTGATCTTTAGAATGAACAGGAACAGCATTGATAACGACTTATTCATAAAGAGTTCTTTCATTCAGATCTCCTATGAACACAAAACAGTCAATATAGGATAATTTGAAGCAGCTCATTTACTATATGTATGAAGGAAAAGGTATTTTTAGAAAATCACTTATTACTAGCTTTCGCCCGCGTTAAATTCGGGATAAGACAGTTCCCCTTTCCTGATTTGCAGGTACCTGCCACCTGTAGTTTTTGCCCTAGCGCCTTATTTATTGTAATAGCAATACTAAGTTTTAAATTTTCTTCCCTCTTTCTCCGTCATATCTCAATCTTTTATTCAAAAAATAGCCTATGTCCATCTTCAGAGTCCCAACTATCTCTGTACCAAAATTCATCAAAATCGGTTTAGCCATTTAGGCGTGAAGAGGAACAAACAAACTTTCGCTTTTATAATATTAGTAAGGATATTCAATTTTAACACCGCAGAGGATATCGCGGTTAGCAACTTAAAACATCTGCCGCCGGTAACGGTGGTTACGTCGTAGCGTTTCATCGATTTACAAGAGTTAATTGGTCTGAGGACCACCGTCACGAACCAAAGGTCTGTCTACAGTCTCGACACCAATATGCATCAATCAAAGCCACTTATAATGTTGCACAGCACAGGGTCAGAGATCGAAAGCAATGTTTTGTTACAATGTAGCAGATTGGTAGCCTCTGCCTATTGAAATGACCATGTAGGTGACCATTATAAAAGCTGCAACAAAGCTCATAAATCTCTTCAATATTTAGCATAAAGTTAATCTAAAAGTTTTTTAGTTTTTTTTTATGTGTGGGTGGGTCTAATACTAGATTGTAGGCAGCAGACTAATTTTAATATCAAATAAATTTAATTTCAGAAAAACAATCCCGGAAAAAATAATCTACCTACAGTTTATTATTATTTTCGTCACGATAAACCGTGTGTTAAGTTGACAATAATAAAATAATCTTGAATGAAATAACATTTAGCCTTTGACATGCTGGTTTACAGCATACCAAATAGCTGCAAAGGTCAGATAAACTATCTGTTTGAGTCAACCAGTCCATTTCTTACAAATATTAATGAAATTAATATTATTGTGAAATATATTAATTTCGTATTTAGTCTACATGAATACTGTACTACCTGAACTTAGGCAAACAATACATAATTTGTTGAATATGTTTATTTACCTGTGTCTTAGAATCCGGGCGAGCCCACCAGAATTCGCCGTTTCGTCGCAGCTCAGCGATTTTTTGGTTTAGTCTGTGTGCAAGTACTACTGTCAGAGGCATGCATTCTTCAGTTTCATCTGTTGCATAACCAAACATTAAACCCTGGAATTAAAAAAATAATTATTTTATATTATGGAGTAAAAAATATGAAAAAATATATACTTAATGTTTCCAATAGACTTAATCTAGTTTTAAAATTAGGATTTATAATGGAGTATTGTTCAAATACTTGGTTTGGTGATTGAATATTTCCAGAACATGACCTTGATGTTTTATTCTATATTTTTTAGGTTAAACAGTTGTTAAAATAGTCTGGTCACAAAAATGAAGGATACATTAAAGAAAGTTTCACAATATGCATGCAAGCTAGTAAAATAAGGAAATTAAGTTATCCTCAACATTGCACAATTTATAGCAATGCAGTTTTCACATGGATTTTTCCCAAGTGGAGGTGCGAAAACATACTTGTGAATCATGCTCATTCATAACTATGTTTTCAAATAAATTTGTAATGAAATAGCAATCATGAAACATTTCCTGGATATTATGATTGAGTGATAAATGTCTGATAATGATTTTTATGTAGAAGCTAAAACCAGTTTGAAATAGAAATTAAAATATAAACATGTGTTCCATGAAATTAATAAATTAATTTATACACAGCTGTTGTAATTTACCAAATAATGTTTACTTTTTACTGAAATATTGCAGTCAAGTCATGATGTAGATAGTCAACATCTACATACCTGATCTCCTGCCCCAACTTCATCATCATTGCGGTTCTCATGCACTCCCGCGGCAATGTTGGGTGACTGCTGGTCCAAGGCAAGCATCACGCAGCAGGTCTTGTAATCAAACCCTGATCCCAACATGCTTATTTTAGTACTTATTAATGGCAGACTTATGGACTATGAATACAGAGTATCAAATGACACTGCAGTCAGACATAATAACAAAGAATCAAATGTACATGCACCATTTTAAATGTATTGTCTGACCACAGAGATGCATTTGAGATTGACAAGTATGAATTTTATGGCATGGGTGAAATGGAGACCCATAGTTATGGATAACACTTTTCATTCTGTAAATCATGCAGAATGTAAACCCAAGCTTAGTCTTCAAAATAGCCAATAGACCCAAGAGTTATTCCGTGCAGCAAATTCTTATACAATTTGTACCTGATCTCCAGCCCCAACATCTAATTCCTCTCTGTCGGTATATACTCCATTTGCTATGTCTGTACTTTGCTCTTCAATAGCCACTAGTAAATTTAGTGTACGCCAATCAAAACCTAGTGTGCACGGAATAATATTCATCTATTACTATGAGGGAAGTTAAATTAGAATTTAGAGTTTGTCTACACAGTACTGGCTGTAAGCCAAGGAGCTGCATCTGTAAACCTCTGGTAATGGATAGTAATTCAAGGATAATATTTACATACCTTTAGAGGAATCATCATAACCAATGTGCTTTACTGTCTCTCTGACAACTTTCTGGTAGTCAACATTAGCTTTGGATGTAATTTCACCGCACAATAACACCATTCCGGTTTTGGTCACCGTTTCTGATAATAAAACACTGTAATTAGCAAAAGGAATCGCTATTTGTGGAAATTACACATCAACATCATAGTATTTCATGACACTCACCGCATGCTACTTTTGCGTCAGGGTCCTGTCTCAGATGTGCGTCTAAGATAGCATCACTAATTTGATCGCACATTTTGTCTGTAATAAAATATACGGCATAAATTGTAATTAAAGTAAAAGTGCAAGTGTATCATAAATTTCAACGTTGTTTGGATCAGACCACGTGTTGCGATTATTTTGACAAATGTAAATTGCGATAATAACTGCGAGGAACATGATGTAACAAAACATTGCCATTGAATAAAGCATGCTAGGCCGTGTGTGTTATTGCCGGATAATCAATGATTTTCGAAGACTACTACAAGTAATATTGTAAACAATAGGAATCCTATATAAACTTTATCTACGCACATGCTAAGGCGGCCATTTTTCGATGAACAATTCCTGCCTATGAGTTAATAAAGAAAACTAACCTGGATGGCCCTCGCCGACGGATTCTGATGTGAATAAAAATACTGATCCATCTTCCATATCATAGCTATGTCCGTTTGTTTTTGCATATCCATTCATTTTTGAGGTCTCCGGCATTCTGAATTTAGAGTTAGCTCACAAAAATAACCCGAAAGAGTCCCCTTGAATTAACACTGTGGAAAAGAGGTCTGGTTTGTGATCGCGCCGATATTTATAAGGTCGGAGCGGCGCCACAGAGCAATTCTTATTCACCAATCAGAATTCTCACAGACGATGGTGCTGATTGCTGCTATTGGTTGAAATATATTGTTTTGATTTTGTTTATTCTGGAAAGCAAACGCGGTAAATTTTGAATATCCACTACTCCGACTTTTATAATCACAATCATATTTTATCCAAATCCAACAACTAAATTGCTCGCAATGGGATTTCAGAATAATAGTTAGGTACATGTTGTTACAAATTAACGTAGGTATGTTAAATTAGCTTCGAAAGCACACTAAACACGCTTATATAAAATAAAAACAGTGGTAAGACCTCCTTGTTTTGGATAATTTTTAGATATATCAGCAATCTAATAACGACATAAAAAGGCACTTAAGTTATTGACTCGAACAAAGATAAACTTTGCAAGTGTTATTTAATTTATTGTCAATTAGATCGATGATCTAAGAGAATATTATCGTACACACGTGTGAGGTTAAGATTAAACTTATTTATTGCACTTTAATCTGTTAACACGGCAATGTGGCGTAGTTAAGCAGTACAGGAAATCTTAATACACACTTGGGTAAGTTATTTATCTGGGAAAGTACTTCAAAAGTGTTGACAAATTCATAGTAATTAGTAGTACATTAAATTATTTTTATACTGTACTGTAAGCAGCTACCTGGCTGACTATATTAATAAACCTATTTAAATTTTAATTATTATGAGCAACACATTTCGCAAGGAAAATTAAAATTAAACACTGTCAAAATCCCACTTAGCATCGAAACAAAATTAATAGAAAATTAAAATCATTGAACAAAATCGAAATAAAAAAATATAAATACCTGTTATGTTTAAAATATAAACGTAGTAGATTCACCACAATACTAAAAACAGTGCACCACTTTTCAATATCCGTAATTTCTTTATTTATTGCTTTGGCAAAGAGTCCCAAGATGGGTAGTTTCGCAAAAGAAATCTCGTCGTCAACTGAAGGCAAGTTGTTGATTCATCTGTACTTAAATACTAACGACTATGCATTTATTTATTTGTTCAAGTGCCCGCGTGTTTTATCGGATCGTTACGTTGAAAAATTAAGGCTGGTATTTTTTTGTCACTTGTTTTTCAGCACAAAGGTTATCTCATTATAGTTCCGTGATCAAGTTGGCAAAACTGGAAACGTATTGAACCATTTAATTACTTGTATTGATTGGATTAGTGTTTAGGTTTAAATATCACAAGCGTTTTTCTCATAAATTAAAAGCAACTTTTAGTTTTATTATTTTTAAAACTGTGTTTAGGAATAATAAAATTACTACGTAGCGTCAATACGCAGTGACGCCGAATATCATAAAGGTACTAGGTAGACGAATTTTGATTCCGGTATCCATCAGAAGGTTCATCTGGAGGTTGCCTATGTATTTGCCTACCTGCTTGGGCATATTTGGGATAATGACATCTTGTTTTATAGCTTAGATGCGTCATTTTGTTTGTGGTTTAACGCTTTAGGCCATTTTTCTAATCAACCAAATAAATAATTCTGAATTAGATTTATAAAATAAGGGAGAAAAAAGTAAGTATTTTTTCTCCCTTATTTTTATAAATCTAATTATATAGGATGTAGGTAAAATATTTAGGTACGAATTTAATAAACTAGGTAGATGTATACCTACATCAAGGTTCGATAACCTATTCGACCTGAATTTATCCGGGTCTCTACCATTGTCCACCATCAGTGCCTACATTTTCTCAAAGCGTTGGAAAGCTGCTGCGTTTTTTTTATTGTGTGTAGCGCAGCGGCCCGAGAGAATATCAGAGCGACTAAATTTATTCAGCGCACCTACGGAACACGCACGCAAAGGTATGAACTTGCACTTGTCTTGTCTCTCCTCAGCGTCGCGTTTTGTTTGAAAAGGGTTGCATAAGTGCGCTCACTGCTGTACAGCCGGGACTTGTACATCATAATGAATTTGAACTGATATTCTAGACCAGATACTTAGTATCCTATACCTACTTAAAATTGGGTTTGTTTGCATTTTCAAACCAGATTAAAATGCGTGCAGTTACAGGTAAAGGTAAGTAGTTACCTACTTTACTTTGTTAGAGCTCCATAGTGAACTCCGCAGACTGTGTTTTTTTTAAATAAATGTCAAGATCGGTGCCTAGTCCTATAATTAATATACCTTTCAAAAAAGCTTGTAAAATGATTGTGTTTTTGACAGTTCTGCGTAGTAAAATATTATACCTACTTTAAAAAACGTGTACGTCTCGGCAAACACTTTCATTTAATACCCATAACATAGAAATGCCTAAAAAAATAACTAGTCCGTCAGCTTCAGGAATCCGCTAAATTGGATTTAATGGCTCCACCAACCACGCATTGTTATACAAACTAAACATGCAAGCAAAATTAAATTTCAGCTTAATCGGGAAGTGATTATGTATTTTTTTTTAAATGATAGTAACCGGTGAAGCTATTGCCGTTTGATGTCCCTTGTTTGTTAATTTTTGTGATCTGTTGAAAATCACGAGGGGAGGGGTGTTAGTTCTGACCAAAGACATTAAATTATACTACATTTAATCTCTTTGGTTCTGACTACGATCACGCGCCGCATGCCGCACTATGCTTGTTACTTACTTGTACTACCTACTTAGTTCCTCACACGTTATGGTGTGTACCAACGACCAATTTTTCAGGTAATAGATAGGTGTAGTGTAGCCCTGCTTTAAAAATGTATGGAAAAAATAGTAGAAGGGGGGGGGGGTAGTGGTAATAGTCGTCCCTACTCAGATATCTATTATTTTTTTTATCTACCCATCCTAGAAATAACATGTTTTGTAAAAGTACAATCACTTAAATTATTTTGTTGTAAGTTCTCTTTTATTACATTCAAGATAATAACCGGATCGAGGGCAATTCATGATAAATTCTGATGTAATTTATTAAATGTTCTGCATAACGTTCTTAAGAACAGTTTTTTAGATATTTAATACAAACAGGTTTATTATCACAATGTGTCTAAATACTCCAATTTAGGCAGAAATGTAGTGCAAGTGAAATGCATTATTATGTGAGACACAATCATTTTAAAAAATCAGATAGGTAAGTTTTTTCAAACGGACTTCACGGTAGGGTCAATAAAAAGGCTGCTCAATAAGCTGTAAATAGGTATGATATAGATATATGTATATGTTGAATTGGTAAGATAATGTTCTTTCACTTTTTTCTTGAAAACTGAAAAACTTTGGCAGTCCCTAATGTCAGGCGAGGGCTAATAAATAGAGCGATAAAAATATTAAAAATATTAAGTATTGCATTAATAACATCATACGCCTTTTGGTAGCAGGGGCATAGTTTGAACTGGCAAGTGAATAATTGAGTGACTATAGACAGAAATATGTAGGCATTTTCCTGGTAGGCTGCAGGTGAGAGTTCATTATCCTTTTTAACTTAAATTATGAATATAACAAGGGATATAAATGTTTGTAATTACAAAGTGCAATATATGGTTAAAGGAGGCGAAAATTCATCTAGATAGGTTTCATATCTGCGAAAGTTTTCTCCGGAAGTGTTTTCACACGAGCAGAATTCAGCCGCCGCACTTATTCTGATCTACTTAGTTACTTATTTTGTGGCCCAGGTATTACAAAGATAGTGCTGGCTTTAAACCTGATGGCTATTTAGTCTGACCTAGGTACTAGACTAGCATTTAATATTTTTATTCGGAATTCGTAATCAATGAAGTAAGTAGTAGGTATGTAGCATTTATTTCTGAAACTCCTGGAGGTGTGTCTTAGTTATATATATGTTTGAATAACTATGATTATGTATGCATAAAACCATAAAAAAGTTTATCTACTAATATTATAAAAGCGAAAGTGAGTTTGTTTGTTACACCTTCACGCCTAAATGGCTTAACCGATTTTGATGAATTTTGGTACAGAGATAGTTGGGACCCTGGAGCAGGACATAGGACATTTAAAAAAAAAGATTGAGCTATGAGGGAGAAAGAGGGAAGAAAAGGGAAAACTTAGCATTGCTATTACAATAAATAAGGCGCAAGGGCAAAAACTACAGGTATCAGGTACCTGTAAATCAGGAAAGGGGAACTGTGTTACCCCGAATTTAACGCGAGCGAAGCCACGGGCAAAAGCTAGTAAAACAATAAGTTGCAAATATCCGGAAGATAAATAAGGAGTCAAATTTCAATTTATTTCTGGTACCTATTCTTCACAGCAAACCCTTTCATTTGATACTCGTATCACGGAAAAGCATAAAAATAACTAGCCCGCCATCTTTATACCGCCATATTGGATTTAGAAAAGTCAAGTATGCATGCATGAAAAATTTCAGTTCAACGGAAAACTGGGAAGTGCGTTTTTAACTTGTAAGATTTTTTTATAAAGCTATTATAAGAGTGTTAATAAATACGGGTAATACACGATATCGAAGACCAAAAACTAAGAACAGCGTTCAGAAAAATCTCTGAGGAAATACGAAGCTTGTTATTTTTTTGCAAGAACTGCCTTCCCCTCTTTATATGATTTGTCATTTGTTTTATCGTGATGGGGATAACAGAAAAGCGATGGCATACATACCCTCGAGAATAGAGGGAACTGATATAATACGGCATCACAGACAATCTAGCGTCATCCAATAACAAGTGGTTCATTGATAAAAGTCAACAGTGATACAACTGATAAACTTTAAACTTTCAAATACTTGCCAAGCTATCACGATGATTAAATATTTTGATTCTGACGCAACTTTATTTACTATTGGCTAAAAAACCAAATATACTAACAATTTAGGTCCTATTCATCATATTGCTGCTCTTGTCCCATTCTATTTGGGGTTGGCGAAAAAAAAAATCTTCTTCTTTTCTCTCCTGACGTCACGGCATCTTTTACACCTTACTATATCATAACATTCCTAACACAATCAATCTATCTTTTCATTGGCCTTGCTCTCCCTTTCCATGCCTCTCCTTCTATCTTTTCATTGGCCTTGTTCTCCCTTTCCATGCCTCTCTCATCTAGGTCCTATTAAGTACCTACATGCTCCAATACGAATAGTGGGTGCCTTCATTTGACACGTTCCTTACCAAGCGTGGTAGGAGAATTCTGATGGCTGAATGTTATTGGGTTATAGGGAAGTTGAATTTTGATTCTTTTACATAGAGATACTTACTGTGTAACTCGCTCGGATAGTAGAAGTGTGTCGACAGTAATCGGTCTCTGGCTTGAAGAGCATGAGCTCTCGTTTAGGCCTGACATAATACAACACTCATCGGGTACGGTCAGTCTGAACTCAAGTTTGAATAGTGATCTAAATTTAGGTTGCTTGTAACCTTTCGGCGGCAGTCTCAAGGCAATTAGTACCTACGCTGGTTTTTAGCCGCATCCGTTTGCACTAAAACTTGATATCAAGCCACTTTTTCGAATTGATTGCTGTCACAAAAACAAACATTGCAACTTTGGAACATTTGCTTTTTTTTACTAATCGAGCGACCAATAGACAAGCATGCCAACCCGTTGTAAAGAAGTTTTTATTAAAAACTATTTTACTTGTTTACATTATTAATAGTTTTGGTGTGTTATCTCTTGAAGCTGTTATTGCAAGGGTTGGGTTATACTAAATCATAATATTATATTACGTCAGTGTTGTCAACTGCTTAGGTACTTCTCTAGCTTCGCTAATCGTAATACGAAAATGTTGTTATATATAGTTCACACGTTGCTATCAAGATTCAATCAGTGCTTAAGTATCATGAATTTTAATACGACATCGGGTTAGTTCAACGATATATTAGATAGAATGTAATTCGAGATGAGGATCCCATCCAAATTTCATTTCTATATAAGTACCTACTTCTTGGCGATTTTTCATTTGTCAAATGGTCGGGTTTTACGGTTCACGTACCTACCTATCCAAGTGCGAAGATTGAGTGTTAAACTTTACCAATAAGAATATTGTCAGACAAATACCTCACAGAGATCTTCCGATACCCACTTACCAGACTGTAGGACCTTGGAATCTTCTTCCTGTAAAGTGGTGTTGTAAGGAGAAACATAGTAATTGGGGAACAACTATTGGAAATATATTATGAAGGACGGGACGATTGACGTGTGTCGGGCATGCCACAGTCCAGGTGAGTCCATCAGACATATTATTTCTAGATGTTCTCGTCTACCTAACGGCGATTACTTGCACAAGCACAACCAATGAACCACGTAGCCAAGATTACTCACCAGCAACTAGCCTTGAAATATAAGTATTCTTGTGGAATCTGAGATCCATACATGTCCATACTACATGTACGTGCCCGACCCAGTTTTCGAGAAAAACCAAGTCAAGCTGTACTAGGATCGGCCCATCATTTCTGACAGGACTATTGTCGCCAATAAACCTGACATAGTGGTGATAACCGATCAGCGCGCCACGTAATGGTAATCGATGTTGCCATCCCGCATGACGAGAACCCCGCGAAAGCTGAGAAGGAGAAACAACAAATAAATATGAGAAAAAAAACATTTATTACCCAGTAGAAACAAATGTCAAAATGCAATTAAAAAAAGCATAAACGCACATAACAATTTAATAAAAAGTAATATTTATGAAAATAGACAAGAAGAAAACTAAAGCGGAAAATCTTTTGGAAGTAGTATTAAATCTACACCAAAGTTGGTTACACGATTTATCCATTTACCTAATTAACACAATTATCATTTGTGTTTAACTAATTCCATGCTACCGTAGCGGTCGTTTATCACAAAAAATCTTTGTTTTCCTAATGCGATAAGAACTATGATAATAAACAAGTGACGTGTTAGGCACTGAGTTGTGAAAAAGGGGCTTCTGACGAACATCTGAACTGTTGACCTGTGAACATTGGATAAACTCGGGAGTACGTCATAAATTTCAGAAAAAAAAAATAGGAATGAAAACGATTCCTAAACACGTTCGTTGCATTACGAGATCTATCAGATCTCTTGCAAGACTTTTGTATTGTGCGTTGAATATAATCGTGTTGTTTTACTTTTTGCGCGAGGATCTGTAGTTCTATAAGTATGAGAAATCTGTATCTTTAGGAGACTCATTAGGCCTCAAACGCACCAAAGGGTAGGTTAGTTTCGAGATCTTTTAGGTCCCCAAAGCACCAGCTGAAAGTTCTTTGAAAATGATGGCGCAGGGAACGTGTTAACGCAAACAGAAAAAAACGATCGGTTTTTTTCACTCCAGGAAACGCATTAAACAATGAAATTATAATATTTTTAACGCTCAATTTACAGTTAACATCCAAACTGAATTTGTATCTATATATTTACTAGCTGTGCCCAGCGGTTTCACCCGCTGAGGTTTAGGGGTATGAAAAATAGATGTTAGCCGATTCTCAGACCTACCCAATATGTACCCAAAATTTCATAAGAATCGGTCGAGCCGTTTCGGAGGAGTACGGTAACTAACATTGTGACACGGAAATTTTATATATTAGAAGAAGAAAGAAGTTTCTTCTACAGTCATACAGTGCATGAAAAGTCTTAAAGATGTTAATATCAAAAATGTCTTACAAACAAAATTTAAATTATTTTATATTTTCATTGATATATCCTCTTTCGCTGCCCAGAACTCAGCGTGTGGCGTTCAAAATATATGAAATAATTTGGATTGGGCAGCGAAAGGAAAAAAACTAATATTTTTATTCTCAGAATTTATGAATCGGGACCATTTTTTTAACGGAACCCTGTTATGCTCTTTTCCATAAAAGTCTACGAGACCTATGGCCTACGAGCTACGAGGCCGACACGCGACTGTGCTACGCGTTTCGGCACGATAAGAAACATTTTAAACTTACATTTTTGTACACGAGTAGTGAATACTTACTTCTCACTTCCTTAAATATTACGAATGAATAGACATCATTTTTTGTCTGTAGAACATGGATGATGTACATAAGATGTACCTAGTAAAATTGTATGTTGTAAAGAATATTTTAATAAATGATTTGATCAGCATCGAAGAAATGCGTGTCTAGTATTTACTAGCTGTGCACAACGGTTTAACCCGCTGCTCAGCTAAAATAAAAAAATATCTAATAGTTTACGACCCATCGACCGACCTACCGAATATGCAAACAAAATTTCATAAAAACCAGTCAAGCCGTTTCGGAGGAGTTTGGCAAATAAAACTGTGACACGAGATTTTCAATATAACGTTTACTTTTTAATTCGAGGAGCTCGTGGCTAAATAATAGCAGCCGCTCAGGTCGATCTTTAGGTTAAGCCGCGCTTGCCTAGGTTGGTCTGTGGATGGGTGACCACCTGTTACATACCGAGTTTCCTCCGTGCCTCGGAAAGCACGTTAAGCCGTTGGTCCCGGCTGTCATTTGTAGATCTTTGACAATCGTTACAGGTAGTCAGTGTTCCGAAAGTCTGACAACCAGTCTTACCAAGGGGTATCGTATTACCCAGTATTAACTGGGTTGTGGAGGTCTGATAGGCAGTCGCTCCATGTAAAATACTGATATTCAGCTGCATCCGGTTAGACTGGAAGCCGACCCCAACATAGTTGGGAAAAGGCTAGGCAGATGATGATGTTTACTTTTTAATTAACGAATTACCTAAGTAGGTATGCATTTGTATGTAATGTCAAATGAATGATCGAAAGTTATTTAATCAGACAGTTATCTACTTTATAGAACATATTTATCAAGGAATTGTTTAACTTTTTGTGAATTATTTAATAGGTAAAACCTGCAAATGATGCTGCAAGTAGATAATATAAAGTCGTGTCGTGACCTAGCACTTTGTTTGCAATTTTATAATCCATAATATTTGTATTGCAATATATGATAAAATTTCATTAAACAGGTAATTATCGTTGTTTAAAAACACTTTAAAATGATATGACTCGACAGTTTATACATTTTTATTAACTTATGTTTGTTAACTGACCGGTCATTGTGTCGGCCTATTTATAAGTTGTTTACAACTTATATATTCTATCTATCTATTTTAACTGGGTAAAAGTGATTGGTAAACTCACTATTACTTCCCATTATTCATCGTTTTATATGTATTTAAATATAATTAAAACCGGGCAAGTGCTAGTCGAACTCGCGCACCGAGAGTTCCGTACAAACTTGCCACATAAATGGCCATTTCTTTGGAGTGCATAGGCTTAGAGGGTTGATTTTTTCACTGCACAAAGGGCCTACAGAGTTGACTAATGGTCTCAGAAAAAGGGTCTTGACAGACAAACAGACAGACGCACAACAAAGTGATCCTATAATGGTTCAGTTTTCCTCATGAGGAACGAAACCCTAAAAATTTTGCCCAACGGTATCGGGAACAGCAACTAGTGTCCACAAGGATCGCTTTTGAACCAAACCCATAATCCAGCTGCCTAACGAGTGCCTTCTCCAGATATTGGTTGAGGCTGTTGGCCAACTAGGTTAATAAAGCGTGCTTCTATTCAAAGTGTTTAAAAGCGACTGCGACTGCGACTTATTAATAAAATCTGTAACTTGTTCCACCCTATGAATTTATCTTGTATTGCATGTGCGTTTACAAACATTTAAACTCATATGTATGTATTAACATCCAGACCCCGTACATCCGTCTGTAGGCCATAAGTACAAATAATTGTTCTGCGCGGTAATCAAATTCGCGACACGTCACTGTGCCAGCCGTCAACCGTGCCGTCAATACGTTAGTCGTTGATCGATACAATTTAATTATGATAATTTCCCCTCGTAAATATTACGTAGGTCAAAGGTTTTTGCTAACACGTGTATTTCATCTTTTCTTTCAGATAGATAGCTATCTTATTCAACTTTAGTTTGTCTATTTCCTATATTATCTTTCTGATCTTGAAGCGTAGTGTGTCTTTAGCTTACAATGTTATTGCTGAACCTACGCAGAAAGATTACTTCTTGTGATTCTAAAATATGAATGTCACTGTCACTTGTAGGTACTTATAAAATTTATTAGGTTTCTTAGGTTTTTTTTGCAATGAATTGCTTAGTGAGGTAGGTAATAATTCTAAGTAACTAATGTAAGTAAGTATCGTATTTGGGGACTTGTCGTTAATTCTACTTATTATGTACCAAAGACCTTTTAAAAACATTATTTTATTACGTATGTCAACATAGTTTTAACTACAGATACATGTTTACAATATTGTCCCTACAAATAGCCAACACGTTTAAAAAAAACATTATTTCTCGAAGTACTAACAATTTGGACCTTAAACTTGTTATTTTAAATCTTCAAGTTATCAATCTTGAGTTATTCTTGACGAATATTATTAAATCGTGAATATTAATTAAAATAAGTTAGAACAACCGCGAACATTTGACGTTTTTGAAGACTTCACGCTACGCTCTAGCACCTCTAGCGGCGAATTTATGCGCCATTAATGAAAGGCGTTCTAAAAACAAAAGCGAGTTCAGACTTGCGAATCGAGGGAGGGTTCCGTACAAACTAGCGACATAAACGGCCATATCTTTTTACTGCGTGGACTTTACAGAACAAAGGGACCACAGGTTAAAGTATAGGTTTTAATTTTAACTCGATAGCTCCACGCGTTCCCGAGATAAAGGGTCTTGACAGACAGACAGATGGACAACAAAGTGATCCCATAAGGGTGCCGTTTTTACCTTTTGAGGTACGGAACCTTTACATCATATATTTAATAGAAGAAACGCATTTTAAGGGAACTTATAAGGGCTTAGACTCTCACCAGTCGGCAGCCAGTTTTTTTTTTAAACGTTGCCCCACGCTAAGAATTTCTCCTGTATCGTGGGTGCTTTGACAAACATTTAAACTCACATACACAAACAGCCAGACCCGAAACAATTACATGTAGGTCGTACAAATATTTGTTCCGTGCGGGGATCGAACCCGCGACACGCAACGCAGCAGTCGATCGCTCAACCACTGCGCCAAGCGTGTCGTCAAAAAGTTGTAATGTAGTCTGTGTTAATAGTGGTTTTGCCCGATTAACAGTATTGACTGTAACATATCTATAATAGTCAAGTCTCAGAACTATTCGAACTGAAATAAGCATAAGTAGGTATTTACCTTTGTGAATGTAGGTACTTGAAGTTGGTTATTCCTGTGGAGCTAAATGTGGTTTAAAAATAAAATACGTGTGGCCTTCTCGCATTGCATTATGCGATGCTTTGTTGTCGATACAAAGTAACGTAACATTTTGCATAATAGATGCGTGGTAGGTAGGGTTGCCAACCGTACTCTAAAATAGAGTATTGTCCTCTATATCATGTGGTCGTGCTCTATAATCTATAACACTAATAAAGTACGCTAAAATACTCTTTTTTACAAAATGTTTAGTGCACGTCTGTAATAAGGAAAACTTAATTTAAAAAGACTAAACATAGACATGGATACTTTATATTCAGAAGTAACAATTTTAAAATTGCTCCAAGCCGAATTGTTTAATAACGCTGACTTTATACAAAAATGCACCGCTGAAAAGTGGCAATATATTTTTAAACAATGTCCTCAAGAATTTGATTTTTTTTTAAAAATTATTAGCTATATACTCTCTGTTCCCGCCACTTCAGCATTTACAGAAAGAGTCTTTTCGGTCATGAATGTGAAGTGGCGAGAAGAGAGAAACAGAGCTTCATTGAATTTAATCAAAAATGAATATAATAAATAAATTTAGAGTTAGAATGTTTAGACTCATTCAATACCTTTAAAAATAATGAAAATTTGTTATATGCCGCAAGAAGTACTAAAAAATACCTTTTTAAAAGATAAAAATAAATGATACTCTTTTTTATAAGTGCATACTCTTTATTTACCTCCTTTAAAATCAGATATACTTTATTTCTGCTAAAAAAAGTTGGCAACCCTAGTGGTAGGTAAGGCAGAATAAATACCAACAACAGTCACCGACTTCCAGAAGTAAAGTTATTTTTCACTTTTAAGTTTTCGTTTTTTGAATGTCGGTTTTATTTTTACGAAAAAGATTTAGTCAGTCCGACGACGTGACTAAGAAAATTAGTAAAAAGTACATTTCTGAATAAAAATGACGGATATATGTAACTCGACTTGATGCAGATTAGATTGGTATTTATCGCTGAGAATATTACTGTTATAGTTTATACAAGGTAAAAAAGCCGACGCAAAAACGGTTACCACTTGTCAGTACATTCATTTTTTGGAAGAATCCCTCCACATATACCTACATTTTTAGTTACTAAATTAAATTAAAAAACCGGCCAAGTGCCAGTCGGAGTCGCTCACCGAGGGTTACAAACTTGCGACGTAAGCGGCCATAATTATCTTCTGGCTGCGTAGGTATATTGAGATAGTTGATTAGTAGTTCACAGCTCTAAGGGACCATAAACTTGAGTATGGTTTTAATATTTTTTTATTTTATTAAAAAAAACGTTGCCCTACACTAAGAATTTCTCCTGTATCGTGGGTGCGTTTACAAACATTTAAACTCACATACACAAACAACCAGACCCGAAACAACTATCTGCAGGTCATACATTTGGGGGCCGAGTCACCCGCGTCCGTGGAAAGTACCCTTTAAAGAATCCCTACACGTGGTCCCCGGGCGGTGCTAATCAGGTGACACAACTGGTGGTAGGTTTCGACCGCAGGCTTACGACCACCCACCGGGCAAAGACGTGCCGCCAAACGGCCTAGCCGTGTTCCGGTACGATGCCCGGTGTAGCCTATTCAGGAGTTGGGTCGAAATAGTTGCTCCACTGCAGGCAGACCAATCTGACTCACACTGGTACGGATGTATCGGGAGACTAGTCGCGGAGGGTAGCGGGATCCGAGGCACGGTGCGCCGCTGGCCGACCGCAGGTAGTTGGGGGCCCAAGTAGTGTGCTAGCCACACACGAAAGACTGACCTACCAACTGTCGAAAAATCCCGGAATGCACCATCGTGCTGGTTGGCGACCAGATGAGAGGGCCCGATGGACATTCCCGGGGGGGCTCGGGCGTCCCCGTAGTCCCCCAGTCGATACCATCCGTCCAGTGCGTGTCTGAAGGTTAGCAGCGTGGAGCCTCATTTCACTTCCTTCTCCTCCCCTTCCTTCACTCTCACAATAAAAATGGCAAGAAAAAGAAATAGGAATAAGTTTAAAAAGCGGCTGCACGCCCTCTCTCTTAAAGTGCACCTCAGCAACATTCGAGGTCTGCACTCAAATCTCGTCGCAGTCCACCACCACCTCGAGACTGAGAAGCCATCACTCCTATTTCTTTCGGAGACGCAGATCGGATGTCCGCCAGACGTGTAGTACCTCTCTTACCCAGGGTTTACCCTGGAGCACAATTTTAAGCCACGCGCGGGTGTATGCATGTATGCTCGGGACGACATCTGTTATCGGCGTCTCCGCAACCTTGAAGACTCTAGGTTTTCTGCACTTTGGGCTTTGGTGGACACTGGCATAGATAAAATTATTTATGCCTGTGTCTACCGCTCGCATAGCGGTGACCAGGAGACAACCAGGCTTACACAGTACCTAAGTGAGGCGGCGGATGCGGCTCAGCAGCGGTACCCCTCTGGTCAGATTGTGTTACTGGGGGATTTCAATGCCCACCACCAGGAGTGGCTTTTCCCATACCAGTCCACAGACCATGCTGGCCGAGAGACACACAAGCTAGCGCTAGCGTTAAATCTCACCCAGCTGGTCCAGGGAGCTACTAGGGTGCCGGATGTTGAATCGCACACTGCCAATTGCTTGGACCTTCTGCTGACTACAGATCCAGACCGCTACTCGGTTGAAATATCATCACCATTATGTAGTTCCGACCACTGTCTGGTGAAATCTGTGTCTGTCTACTCCCCGCCCGATCCCAGTGTTAAAGGCACTCGGCGGGTTTGGCGATACAAGTCAGCAGATTGGGATGGGATGCGATCTTTCTTCGCATGTTATCCTTGGCAGCCTTCTTGCTTTTCTTCAACTGACCCTTCGACGTGCGCAGACGCTGTGACGGACGTTTTACGACAGGGGATGGAGTACTACATTCCATTCTCTGACCTAACGATGTCCAGCGAAGCTCGACCATGGTTCGGCGCCGAGTGTAATCGCGCTGAAGCGCTTAAACAAGAGGCGTACCTGGCCTGGGACGATGCTCGAAACTGCAAAGCAAATGATGTAGGTCAGAAGAAGAGAGACTTTAATAGGGCTGCCAAGTCCTGCAAGAAGGTGTTGCGGAAAGCTCGGTTCGACCACGTTAGCCGAATTGGGAACAAACTTGCTTCATACCCGGCTGGTAGTAAAGCGTTTTGGTCCCTGGCTAAGTCGGTCGAATCGAACTTCTGTCGCCCCTCACTTCCACCACTGCTTAAACCCGACGGGTCACTGGCCCACTCCGCTGAAGAGAAAGCAAATTTATTTGCCGCTCTTTTTGCGGAATCTTCACGTCTTGACGGCGGCGACGCAAGCCCCCCGGCCTCTCCTGCTGGATGCGAGACGAGTATGTCGGACATTCGCATCCATCAGAAGGACGTCCGTAGGGTGCTGCGTAATCTTGACGTGAACAAAGCTAGTGGTCCCGACGGGATTCCGGCAATTGTACTTAGAACGTGCGCGCCTGAATTGTCTCCAATCTTGACGCACCTGTTTCGCCTCTCGTTTGAGACTGGAAAAGTACCGAAAGCTTGGAAGCAAGCTAACGTGCAACCCGTGCCCAAAAAGGGCAGTCGAGCTGACCCGGCCAACTACAGGCCCATTTCAGTCACGTCCATACTCTGTAAGACTATGGAGCGTGTACTGAATGGAAAACTCCTGGCATACCTAGAATCCAATGACATCCTCAGTGACCGACAATACGGCTTTCGCCGAAACCGGTCCACTGGAGATCTTTTAGCGTATGCCATTCACATTTGGAGTGAGGCCATGGAGAAGCACGGGGAAGCGCTTGCCGTTTCCCTTGACATCTCTAAGGCCTTCGACAGGGTGTGGCATGAAAGCCTTATTAAAAAGCTTCCTTCTTTCGGTCTACCCGCTGGTTTTTGTACTTGGGTTGCGGACTTCCTGAGGGATCGGTCCATTCGAGTGGTCATAGATGGCTGCTCGTCTGACCAATTGGCTATTAATGCTGGGGTCCCTCAGGGGTCGGTTCTCTCAGCAACTTTATTTTTGCTGCACATTAATAGTCTGCTAGTGCCCGGCACCTTTGGGTATGCAGACGACAGCACTGTTGCTGAGAGATATACGTCCAACGCAAGGGCTAGTGGGTCTCAGATCCAGTCTCTTCGCGAGGCCATGGTTGAGCGGTTGAGCTTGTCCTTGAGGGCTGTCTCCGATTGGGGAGATGCCAACTTGGTCAAGTTCAATGCTGCTAAGAGGAGCGGAGAACAGACACGACTGGGCGTGTCTGTTCTCCGCAAAGAGGAGTGAATTTCAACCTGCTCCTTCTTTTCGTGATGTAACCGTGCCAATTACCGACCATATTGAGCTTCTTGGTGTAACGCTTACATCTACCCTCAATTTTGGTCCGTTCATCGAGGCTAAGGCTAAACTGGCTGCTAAGAAGTTAGGTATCCTAGCAAAGGTGAGACAGTATTTCACACCGGAACAGCTGCTGAACTTATATCAAGCGCAAGTTCGATCGTGTATGGAGTAGGTACTGTTCTCATCTCTGGGACGGATCCGCCAAATACCAGCTTGAAGCGCTAGAGTCTATAGAGAAACGAGCCAAAGGGCTCATCGGCAACGACGCGCTGGTTGAGTCAAAGCTCCAGAGCCTGGAGCATCGCCGACGCGTTGCCAGCCTTTCGGTTTTCTATCGGTTACATTT
Source organism: Ochropleura plecta (assembly GCA_905475445.1). Lineage (NCBI taxonomy): Eukaryota > Metazoa > Arthropoda > Insecta > Lepidoptera > Noctuidae > Ochropleura > Ochropleura plecta. The sequence goes on along the minus strand of FR997731.1, from coordinate 7,526,141 downwards.
CGGAGAGTGTGCGGTGGAATTGCACAGCCTAATTCCGCCAAGCCCGTTCCATCATCGGACTACAAGACGTACGGCGATGCGCCACCGTTACATGGTAGACATCCCACCCACACGCACTAAACGGTTTGGGAATACTTTCATTGTGCGTACTGCTAAGGAGTGGAATTCCCTGCCGGAGTCTGTATTTCCTATAACCTGGGGGTCTTCAAGTCAAGAGTGAATAGGTTATTTCATCGTCGACCACATCATCACTTACCATCAGGTGAGATAGTGGTCAAACGCGAGCCTATCACTAATAAAAAAAAAATACAAATATTTGTTCCGTGCGGGAATCGAACCCGCGACACGCAGCGCAGTAGTCGATCGCTCAGCCACTGCGCCAACCGTGTCGTCAAATTTCAACTCGATACCTCCACGCGTTCTCAAGATAAAGGGTCTTGAGTTCTTGACAGTCAGGCAGACAGACAACAAAGTGATATAGGTAAGGGTTTAGTTTTTTCTTTTTGAGGTAGGGAACCCTAAAAACAGTTGTGTATGGAACCTCATTTTGATGGTTTAAGCATTGTTTTGTAGGAAACAGCTGTTCCTTCTACCCTATATATTACCTAGGTACTTATACTTACTCGTATCTCTATACTCACAATATTGTTTATTTGTTTACAGATAATTTAAATGCCTTCTTAAACCAAACCTAATAATAATGGTAACTAGAACAAGTGACATCAACTTCTTATCTAAAATTATGAATAATAGCTCGTACGTGATTTTCGACTAAGGAAAACGAAGAGTCAAGGTGTTGACCCTTGTTTCAACAAGGTCACTGAATGATACACTGATAATATTGTTCCTGTTAAGAAGAATGTGTTATATCATACTTATTGCCTCGTTTTCAGAGATTAAGAATACAGTTGTTTTAAATTACCGATGAAAAATTTATGATTCGGACTGCGCTCGCAACAAGGTGTTTCGACGGGTGTTTTATGTCATGCGTCATTATAAATCGTATTTTTTTAAACAAGCTTTTGCCCGCGGCTTTGATCGAGTTAAATTCGGGATAACACAGTTCCCCTTTCCTGATTTGCAGGTACCTGCTACCTGTAGTTTTTGCCCTTGCAACTTATTGATTGTAAGAGCAATGCTAAGTTTTCCCTTTTCTTACCACTTTCTCCCTCATTTCCCATTAAAAAAAAATAAGCTTTTGTCCGTCTCCTCTCCCAACTATCTCTGTACCAAAATTCATCAAAATCGGTTTAACCGTTAAGGCGTGAAGACGTGACAAACAAACTTTACTCTATTTACTCTGGACGCTCTTACTGTGCACGTCTTTCAACATCGTTCTCACATATTTATATAATCTCAACACGAATGATGTAAATACGATTTTGTAAAAATATTATAATTTAAAAGAGTGTCCATGGAGTTTCTTGCCCATTCTTCTCCATAGAGATCAACGCTTTGGAATGGGCAACTACAGTACTTTCACAAGTTATTATGCCTTGTGACCGGGACTGTAGCAGCATCATTTTTTTGTTCTTGTTTTTATGACATTCAAAAGTGCCTGTAATGGTCTAATTGAAATAAATGCTTTGAGTTTGAGTTTAGTTTGAGTTTGAACTTACTTTCGCTTTTATAATATTAGTAAGGATTATTCAAATTTACCTACATTTTTGTTTTACGATTTGTTTGTAGTTTTTGGATAGATGAAGTGGGCTGCCGTTGCCGTTGTAAGACGACTTAAATGCCACGGTGTAGGTATAGAAAACTAAGAGACAATGGACATTGTCTTCTAAGACCGTTCCGTCTCCGTCGCGTGTCATGCACTGAGCGTCAGCATGCCAACGTTGCTGCTGCGCCGTGCCGATACGCTTAGGGAGCGTTCACACGACACGCGCACGCTCAGCGCACGCCACCCGCGTCCAACTCGCATTGAAAGTTAGATAAGAATTTGAGTCTTATAATCCAGCAATAGATCTCAAATTGCATTTAACGAAGTCTACACGCGCACGTCCCGTGCACGTCCCGTGCCCGCCCCGCGCCCGCCTCGCGCCAACCCTGCGCTTTGGAAGCCACTATGCCTAGTGAACGAAGTAGTCCAGTCACTAGTAGTATAAGTGGGCGCGAGGCGTGTGCGAGGCGGATGCCGCGCGTGTGCGGGTTTAAGGCGGGCAAAACGCGTGCGCGGGTGCTGTGCGTGATCGGCGCGTGTCATCTGAATACGCCCTTACTTTCAATACTTTTCATTTTCACTTGACGTGTTCATAGGACGGTCACGGTCTACGGAACAGTGGGCAGAATCAATGATTTTTCCATTTTCAATCAGGATCGATGTAGCCGTGGAAAACACTGTTGTCAAAATAATGGGTAAGTTTTTTTTGTTTATTTGTTACGTCTTCACGCCTAAATGGCAAATTGATGAATTCTGGTACAGAGATAGTTGAGTTATGGAGACGGACATAGGCTACTTTTTGACTCTTTCTAAACCCCTAATTCCCTAAAATAGGGGGTTGAAGTTTGTATGGAGCATTCCGCAATTATCAAGGTAGGAAGCTAAAAATTGGTATGCGGACTATTTGTCAGTAACAAAAACATCGCACAACTTTTTTTTAAAATCTGCCCCCAACCCCTTAAAAGAGGGGATGAAAATTTATATGGGACTTTTCGCAGTTTTTAAGGTAGGAAGCTAATAATCGGTACACACACTCTTTGTTACCAACGAAAAATACCTACAAATCAGGAACTGAGTTACCCCGAATTTAACGCGAGCGAAGCCGCGGGCAAAAGCTAGTCTAGTAAGTCTAGTCTCGAGTCATTATTAAATAAAAAATACGTTTTAAAAAACGCGAACACTATGGCATCTGAAATTTCTGAAGACCTCACTCTACACGAACGCCTCTAGCGGCGAATTCATGCGCTGTAGCCCCCATTATTTTGACAACAGTGTTTTCCAAGGCTACATCGATCCTGATTGAAAATGGAAAATCATTGATTCTGCCTACTGTTCCGTAGACCGTGACCGTCCTATGAACACGTCAAGTGAAAATGAAAAGTATTGAAAGTAAGGGCGTATTCAGATGACACGCGCCGATCACGCACAGCACCCGCGCACGCGTTTTGCCCGCCTTAAACCCGCACACGCGCGGCATCCGCCTCGCACACGCCTCGCGCCCACTTATACTACTAGTGACTGGACTACTTCGTTCACTAGGCATAGTGGCTTCCAAAGCGCAGGGTTGGCGCGAGGCGGGCGCGGGGCGGGCACGGGACGTGCACGGGACGTGCGCGTGTAGACTTCGTTAAATGCAATTTGAGATCTATTGCTGGATTATAAGACTCAAATTCTTATCTAACTTTCAATGCGAGTTGGACGCGGGTGGCGTGCGCTGAGCGTGCGCGTGTCGTGTGAACGCGCCCTAAGCGTATCGGCACGGCGCGGCGCAGCGGCAACGTTGGCATGCTGACGCTCAGTGCATGGCACGCGACGGCGACGGAACGGTCTTAGAAGACAATGTCCATTGTCTCTTAGTTTTCTATACCTACACCGTGGCATTTAAGTCGTCTTTCAACGGCAACGGCAGCCCACTTCATCTACCCAAAAACTACAAACAAATCGTAAAACTAAAATGTAGGTACATTTGAATAATCCTTAAGTACTAATATTATAAAAGCGAAAGTAAGTTTGTTTGTTACGTCTTCACGCCTTAACGGTTAAACCGAGATCCTAAACTTGTTATTTAAAATCTTCATGTCATATGGCTCAATCCCTACTTAATTTAAATTAAGTAGGGATTGAGCCATATGACTTAATTAAGTAGGGATTGAGCCATATGACTTGAAGATTTTAAATAACAAGTTTAGGATCTAAATTACTTCGAGTAAGAATGATTTTTGACGTTTCGTGCTAGCTAATTATAAAAATAAATAAATAAAATACCATAAATACACAGAACATATAAATTTAATTCATCGTATTTTGGAAAACATCTCGATATACTTTTAACATGAAAGTATCACAATTCAATTATTTACAATTCAATAATTTAAATAACCAATTACTACCAATTATAACAATACACTCTCGAAAATATATTATTAACATAACACTATCTACATAACAATTCCACCTCAACATACATTAGCTTCATAGCATTACATAATATCAATAACATAAGATTCATTTCATTACATCATTTCAATTAAATTACATTCATTTTATTATATTAATTGGATTCATGTCATTTATATTAATTTAATTACACTAATTTCATTATAAATTACTAGCTGTGCCCAGCGGTTTCACCCGCTGCTCACTTAGGGGTAAGTATGAAAAATAGATGTTGGCCGATTCTCAGACCTACCTGATATGTACACAAAATTTCGTTTAAATCGGTCCAGCCGTTTCGGAGGAGTATGGGAACGAAAATTGTGACACGAGAATTTTATATATTAGATATAAAAAATTATTTCAAGTCAATTTTGTTCTTTTTATTATATTAATTACATTCATATTAATTTTATTAGAGTCATTTCATCACATTAATTTTAAATACTGCTATGTTCCTTTATAGAAGTCGCCTCTTCGGCGTAGGCCTCCCCCATTTTTTCCATTTATCCCTATCTCTAGCTTGTCTCCTCCAGTCAGGTCTACATCTTTCTTTAAATACATCTTCCCAGCGCTTTCGCGGCCTTCCTTGCTTCCTTTTTCCATCTCTAGGCACCCATTCCACGATTTTCTTTGTCCATCGATCAGTTTCCATTCTACAGATGTGTCCTGCCCGTTTCCATTTCAGACTTCTTATTCTCTCTACAACGTCCGATATTCTAGTTTTCCTCCTTATGTCCTCATTTGTCATTCTGTCAGACAGTCTTATGCCTAACATGCTTCTCTCCGTTTTCCTTTGCATGACACCGAGTTTGTGCTCGTCTGCTTTCCGTAGTGACCATATTTGGCAACCGTATGTTAGGCATGGAAGGATCGCTATCTCGTACAACTTACTTTTCAACTTTCATGTTTATTTATTTATTTATTTATTTAAACTTCATGTACAATAGTGGTACATAGGCGGACTTAATGCCTTAGGGCATTCTCTACCAGTCAACCTTTTATCTGGGTGTTTTTCATAATTTCTTTGAAACTCCAGTACTTTTTCCATGATATTGCAATTCTCCTGTTGATCTCTTTTTCCATTTGGTCTTCGAATAAAATAGATTGCCCTACCTAAATAAATGTATTCATTAACGTATTCTATTTCATGGCCATCTTCAATTATTGGCGTTTCCGGACCGTTTGTAAGGATTTTGGTTTTGGCACCATTCATCGCTTCCTATAAGGCTTATTTTCTTTGCGGAACTAAGATTTTGATCATAACTTACGGTTTTGTTTTAATTTGAATATGTTAATTATTGTATTTGACGTCCCGTCGACCATTGAAATACGTATCTTGACGATGAATAACATTTTTAATTTCAAGATAAGATATTGACGCCAATCACGACACGAGGTTGGGAAAAAGCAATTTTAACATATTCCCCATAGGCCCATACTTATAAATTTTGTAAAGGTAAATTAAAGACAGCTGCATCTTCTTCCACACTCCTGCTAAACAATTATCCTATTAAATCAACAGATGCTATCGATAATTTTGTCAAATTGATATAATTCAACGTCGAATCGAATGATCTCATATGCTTTGTTTCGAAATTACACATGTTTTTACCAATTTCAATCACAGCCGAATATAAAGATAGGTCCATGCGTGATTAATCAATAGTTATCAATTTGATTGTGGCTGCAGATAATTTGTAAACAGTGGGTTGTTTGGCACAATTAGTACGGTCGGTGCGTCGAATGAAAATACATTCAGCTCTGAAGACAATCAACAAAGCTGTTTTGGATTTTCCTCGTGCTGGAATGTTAGATGCTATTCAGTGTCCAAACACTTTCGTGCAGTGTCTCTTGTAGTCGAATCGTTTTTAATTCTGACTGTATTCCGTGATTTGTTAAGTGATTGTGTTTCTTCAAAATTAATTAAAATATCTTTCAATTGTTCATAATGTTCTTAGAGTGCAAACAGAGTGCTTTACGGAAATTATGCAAGAACATCATTCAATTTTGAACTTTGTTAATTTTATCATATGGATTTTAATTGCACATGGGACTCAGGTATTTTCTTTACTACCTCATTAGGCGTTCAGAAGGTTGCTTAATACTGTGTCTGGGTATTGCAAAGATAATGAGAATATTGCAACTATGGCAAGTGGGGACTGGGAACGCAACCCAATCTAACTATCCTGTAGAATTTTTAAATACGAAGTTTAGATAGTTTAGGTGGGCACATAGTCAGCACCACACGTGTTCGATTCTTGATTTTGAAATCGAAAACAGAGCTATATTCACAAGTATCGTAACTTGTGAATTTAGCTCTGTTTTCAATAGCGTGCAGGCTGAAAAACATGGTTTTGTTGTATTAAATTAACTAATTGCATTCTGTGTAGAGCAGGATGCAAAAGTGATACAAAGATACCATATTGTAATTAGAAAAAAAATACCGGGCAAATGCGAGTCGGAGTCGCACACCGAGGGTTCCGTACAAACTTCTGACTTAAATGTATGATTTTTCCACAACTCCAAGGGACCCCAGACTTGAGTAGTTATATGGTTTTACCTTCACGTTTTCCCGAGATAAAGGGTCTTGACAGACAGACGGACAACAAAATGATCCAATAAGGGTTCCGTTTTTTCCTTTTGAGGTAAACGGTACCTACGCAACGGAAACTTAAAAATTTTATACACGTACTGAATTTACACAAATAAACATAATTGATTGTTTTTTTATCTCTTGGTTGGGATGATTCAAAAGGTCATTGTATTTTTTATTTAGATAAGGCTTAGAACCACCCACTTTAATAAAGAACGTCTGAAAATATGTGATAAAAAGTGTAATCAGGTAGCCGAACGACCGCCGGAAAATTCAAAGAATCTTGTCCTTGACAACATTCTTCTAAGTATCGATGTTTGTAATCAACTCCTTCACAGCAAAACAAACTTAAACGGCACGGTTGGCGCAGTGGTTGAGCGATCGACTGCTGCACTAGGCTTACAGGTAGTTGTTTCGGGTCTGGCTGTTTGTGTATGTGAGTTTAAATGTTTGTAAACGCACCCACGATACAGGAGTAATTCATAAGTGGGGCAACGTTTTTCTAAAAAAAAACTTCTCAATTTATGACTCACTCGAGACCGGCGATGTGTGCACCCCAATCAGACGACTGGGGTCTAAAATGGCTGATTAAGCAGAATCATAAGGCTAAGATGAATTACTTTACCATTCGTGAAATGGTCACAAAGTGTCAATTCACAATTAACTGCGACTGTGACCATTTTAAAAATTTTAAGGTTATTCATATTATTATCCTATTATGTTTATGCTTTGGTCTAATTTGCACATCGAAGAACTTATTCTTCTTTTTTTTTAAAGCATTGCCCCCACACTAGAAATTTCTCCTGTATCGTGGGTGCGTGTACAAACATTTAAACTCACGTACACAAACAGCCAGACCCGAAACGACTATATGTAAGCCATACAAATATTTTGTTCCGTGCGGGAATCGAACCCGCGACACGGAGCGCAGCAGTCAATCAATCGCTCAGCCGCTACGCCAACCGTGCCGTTTTTGGGTGATTTATTTCTTTGTAGCATATTTAATAAGGTCCTTATGATCCCCACGAATTTTAATGGCAATTAATCTTACCAAGCAAGGAGTATGTAGCCGCTTATGTGAACGACTTTTAATCGACTTCAAAAAAGGAGGAGGTTCTGAGTTCGACCGTTTTTTTGGTCTGCGCGGATGCTTATGTAGCTTTATGGAAACATCCCTTTTTTGCGGATGGGAAATCATCAAATAACTTTCCCCGCTCTGGGCGGAGCGGAGGGGAGTGTCAGGCTTGTACTGACTAAAACCCACCCATGTTCCTTCTATTGCCCTTTACGTTCCGGGGCCGCGGTATCTCTTTCGAACAACCTGCAACCCCGGCAGGAGCTTATGTGGCCTTAAGTTAATTTGGAACATTCCAAAAATAAACGTACCTCGTCACAGAGGCAATCGTTATCATGTGTTAGATACATTAGTATCCTATTGATAAAAATAAGTGTCCTGTTCACACTAGTACTGATTTTTTAATTCTAATAAAAGATTGCATTAGTAATCTTTGTTATCGGTTTATTGTTGTTGCGCTTGTGTTGTCTGAAATATAATCTGTTACTTCCGTTTGCGAATATCCGGGAATGGGCTGGTGTAGACAACTGCAAAGGATGACCGTCCATTATAAACCTAAATCAATCTTCAGGTTAAGCCGAGTTTCCCTAGTTTGGTCTGTGGATGGGTGGTCACTCATTACATACCTACTAAGTTATTTCCGTACCTCAGAAAAAACGTTTAGCAGTTGCTATCTTTAAAACCGTCATTACGGGTCGTCAATAGCCTGAAGCTCTGACGACCAGTAAGTCTAGTCCTTAGACTTTCGTTACGGGATGGGTATAATATAGTGTTCCTTAGTTATTAAGAGACGATACCTATCCCACAATAAGGCTAAGCACCAAACTGGCAACAGCTCCGTGTACAACGTCGTGTGTTATTCAGCTTCATAGGGTTAGTCAGGAAGACGAGGCAAAAAAAATACATGTCGAATTGAGAACCTCCTTTTTTTCGTCGGTTAAAAAAGTCACCTCGCTTTTATTTTCTATAGTTCCGTACTTAAAAAGGAGAAACTGTATTTCAAATTATTTAGGTCTATGAAATAAATCAACCTGCTATGTCAACGCATTCCAAACATAAAAGAGATATTTCAATCAGCGATAAGACCGCCATTGTAATCATAGAATTAGCCATTTCTGTAAAACAGTTATATTATTATTTATTTATAGTTTTAGGCGGGTCGCTAATTTGACAATTGCAACGTGGTACCACTAACCACACGTTCCTAAGAAAAAGGTTCTTGACCCGCAGGCAGACGGTCAACGAAATGATTCTCTAAGGTTCCGATGTGTCCTTTTATGGTACAGAACCTTAAAACAAATAACAAAGATATATTCACTTTGGTTTAAGTAGAATCACAGAATAAATAATAGTACAAACGGTAGAGTTTACATCGTAATCCATAACCACGTTTTAATAGAAAACGAGTAACAACGAACAAAGAATCTTTGTTTCAACCTTCTTCACTTGACAGGTGGGAGCCCACCTCAAGGATGTCCTGAACCCAGTGAACGCGGACTTCGACGTTTGGCACCAGCGCGACACCAGGGTTGCCATCCGGGCCAATGAGCGCCTCGCTTGTGAAAGACCCAATATTTATATTTGTGAGGTAAGCCATTAAGGACAGTTGAGAGCATGTAGTGGGCCCCATCAGATGAAAATACATGTTTAGTGATGGGATGTTCTGCTATCATGTGTAGTCGTTTACGACTATAATATTCAGGGTAAAACTTTTATTCACTCATGATCGTAAATCCTGGTGACCTTCCAGTTTAAAGAGGAACGGTTCATTTAACTAGTGCACACACCGTGCTACAGGGAAAACAGTATAGAGCTAAGTGAACCGACGACTTTAAAAAGTTGCTGGGTCACAATCGATGTTGGCGGTGCACTGCACAGGTTCTTGTTGTTGTTGACGCATAATAGGTATGTGTCTGGGCTATTTCAAGCAGTGGACCAAATGTCAATCAGTGATAGGTACAGTGTGGTTACCGTGACGTCTGAAAGGAGAATTATTTTAAAGTTAAAATAGTCAATCAATTGCGTATCCATGGAACCGTTAATAGTTTTGTGTAATTTAAGTAAGTCAGAGTGATTTCGTATTTCATTTAAGCTAATTAATTTAAAGTGCTTTAACCTATCATGGTATAGCTTTTCGGATCCTATTCTTCATACATACCTAACGAAACAGGCCTGAACAGACTCAACATTATTTGTATAACTTGAGTGGAACAATACTCCAATGAGCTTCTTACCAGTGCGTTATATAGGAGAATAATGCTACTATAATTCAAGATAGAATATCCTTTCAAATCATACTTAGTCTATTTAAAGTCAAGAAGACTTCAATTGGACTATGACAATGTAGCAGCCGCCGATACAAAATTAAACAATAGTCTTAATATCCATAGGTCCTCATGTTTCTACTAACAATACAATATTCGTATAAGTTAGGCACCTTCAGTGATTACCTTTTACTTATATACATCTTGTTACACAAGCTGCGGCTAGCACTATCCAATCTTATGGGCTAAGAGCTTTTCAAGTGAATAGATCCGCTACCGTTCGCCAGATATTCTTAGATTGATTGGTAGATATTTGATCTACCGATGTGATAAGCTTGCATTTAAAACGACATCGAAGGGTAGTCTGGAAGCTCGGCGGGCAGACCTCCGGTGCGATCTCATGGTGGCATGGAGAGAGCGACTGTCGCAACCCCGTGCAGGGCACGCCACAATAGCGGCGGTAAGTCCCCTCTTTGAGGAGTGGCTGGAGAGGCGTCATGGCGTCCTCACCTACCGCCTGACGCAGGTCCTCACCGGACACGGAAGTTTCGGGAGGTTCCTGCACATCATCGGGCGGGAGGAAGCGCCCGGGTGTCACCATTGTGACGATCGCCCGGAGGACACGGTGGAGCACACAGTGGCGGTCTGCCCAGCTTGGGCGGAGCACCGCCGTGCCCTCGTGGAGGCGATCGGCGGCGGCGATCTCTCGCGTCCGGCCCTGGTTCAGGCCATGGTCCGGAGCGAGAGGGAATGGGAAGCGGTCACCACCTTCTGCGAAGCAGTAATGCTAGCAAAGGAGGTGGCCGGGCGTTTGAGGGAGAGAACATCTGCCCAACCCAGCCGCCGCGGGAGACGCCCATGGCGCCGGGCGCCGCGAGACGACTTCCGGCCACCGTAGATGCGGGCCTGTGGGCGGTGAGTAATGGGTAGTTCACCGTCCGTCCGTCGATTGACGACAGGCCGTGTCGACGGCGCGTTCGTGTTTCACGCGCGCCTCAAAGAGAGTCAGCAAAGCAGAGGGGCTTGCCAGAGCCTCCGCCTGCCGGGGTTGCGGGTTGTTCGAAAGAGATACCGCGGCCCCGGAACGTAAAGGGCAATAGAAGGAACATGGGTGGGTTTTAGTCAGTACAAGTCTGACATGCCCCCCCACTCCACCCAGAGCGGGGGAAGTCATTGGGTGATTTCTCACCCGAAAAAAAAAAAAAAGGGTAGTCTGGAATCAATATTGTGTACGAAAAAAGGTTTCGAAAACTAAATGTAGATTGAGGCGTACCGCTTTTTTGTCAGAAATGACAAACATTACCAGATTGATGTAATGATTGGCTTCAACTAAAGACAACACCTGTTAAAATCATTCTGCGTTCTATACTGTTTTTGTTTTTGCAACTACTTCGTCTACCAATCAATCTACACATAACAATGTTTGAACTGGCTTCTAGTCTAGCCAGATGCAACGAAGAATTTTATCTGATGCGACACGAAGACGGACTCAAGTAGGTGTTATCATTTAGCCACTCTTAAATTCTCTCACAGCAATTTATAACACATTTGTTTTCCTATTTAGGAGCCACCGGATACCGTACCTCCAGACGCGAGGAAGACCTGCAACTATCGCAATGTGCGGTACCACGAGCAGGTGTTCCGATGGGTAGCAGGTCGAGGATGCCTGCTGTATACCCCTGACTTCCTCTACGTGGCCGGCTCTAATACCATCAACCTGAACGCTGGATGCTTCTATGGGAACTGGTTCGCGCCATGTCTGGAGATTGTAAGTCATAATCTTTGTTTTAAACTTTTAGACTTTTTAGAGTCTCTTCAACAACAACGGTTTATAAAAAGGAACTTCTTTTAAATCTTTTTTCCCTGCGTACCTAGGTAAAGAAGAAAGAAAGAAAAACTATTTATTAGACTCGCAAAGGACAAGAGAATAAAACAAAATTACTTAATTAAAAAAAAGACAAATGTGCTTTGTCCTGTACGAGACTAAAAGGTAGGGGCCTTTTAGTCTCGTATGTAGGTAGGCTCTGTAGTATACTTATCATAATAGACGAACAACATAGACGTGGAACAATACCTCATAGATGCGAATCATGTCCTTATCGCATAGAAAGATCGCTATCGCTTCAATTCAACGCAGTTTTTGATAACAATCTTAACTGATACTCGCCTGAACGTAGTCCCAAAATTCACCATAGTGAAATTTTTTCCAATATCCATCCAATCAATTTCCATCATCAAGTCTTCGGTGAATCTCTAAAATGCAACTAGCACGCTATGATTGCGGAAACACGATCCTTACCTAAGGAAACTGATCCTATTGTTTCTCTTGAAAATGGTGTTTCTCTTGAAAATGGTGTTTCTCTTGAAAATGGTGTTTCTCTTTAAAATTATGCAGTTAGCATCTACTTACTTCAGGCTGGGCGCTAGTGGAATCGCTTACCTACCCTGCAAGTTGTAAGCTATTCTTTACCTAATCTGCGAAGGAAGTCTTAGTTAAAATCTCTTTTAATCTATTATTTATCCCTGATTTTTTCCAAAATATTTGATACTTATCATAACACATACATAATATTCGATTAGCTATTATTAGTCCTCAACTTTATATGAGCCATCAGCATACAACCGAATGTAGCGATGTGTATCGCAGCGATAGTGATCACTGCCAAGATATGAACTTGTGATAATTTCCAACCTTAAATCTATATAATATCTTGATATATAAAGGTAACCTTGTACCCAAAATATAAATCAGCTGTAGATGTTGCTGAAGTCAAGCGGATACGTCGTATTGCACATACGTCTAGATGTATACATTTCCATATTATGAAGACATATCTGGAATTATGTTTTTAAGTCTTACGGCCTTATGGAAGACTGACTGGCTTGTTTGTCACTAAGTGAAGCCGTGCAAGATTTGACCAAACACAGAAAAGATGAGAAACGCTTTATTAATTGTTGCATACCTACCCCGTTAGGTCTGCATGCGTTCATTACCTAGTAGCTTTCATGTTATGTTGTTGCAGGCTAAAGAGGACGGTACGTGTGGCTGTTATCCATTCGACCCTGGCTTGGAGGAAGTAGCCACGGCGGTGCATGAGGCTCTGATACCCGCCGCCCAGGAGAGGTGGGAGCGATGCTTCTACGCGGCAAGTGATTGTTGCAGCCATTATATGCCAGAAACATTTAACACTTCGGGTAAAACATATTGACTTCTAACTAGCTGTAGGAACGATAAAGCGAAGCTTAGGATCTACCGCACTAGAAAAGTAAAATTTCCGGACAACTAAGAAGATATTGTATCGCCTCGTGTCTGCTGGTTCGATCCCCGCACGTGACCCACAGGTAATTGTTCTGGGTCTAACTGTTTGTGTAAGTAAGTTTTAAGGATTGTAAACGCACCCACGCGCCACGATGCAAGAGGAATTCCTACTGTGGGGTAACGGTTTTTTGTAAAAAATAAAGCAAAAGAACGACAAAGGGAAGAATTTTCAAATTAAAGTTTGTGCCTTGATATTATTTCATCCCATTTACAATAGGTACAAACAGGACATGACATTTTTCATCATTACAATTTTAGCAAATCAATGTGAACCCACGTTCGACGGCTGGACTTGCTGGCAGGAAGCGTTTACGGGCACCACGGTGACCGAAGTTTGTTCAGAATTCGCCTATTCCAGCACCGGACCTTCGTGCAGTCGTATGTTTTTTATTTTATTATTTTTTTTTTGGATTGTGTGAGGAATATTGTGGATTAAATGATAACGTGATGGTTGACAAATGAGAATGAATAAAATAAAAAATATAACGACGTTTTATTTCGTTAATTCTCACCAATTGCCTTCCATTTGAAACATATCATGGGAATGCATAACAAATAACAAGTAAGTAAGTAAGTGGTCTTTGGAAATTGGCTATATTGATTTATAATATTTTTTTACGTAATTTGTAAAGCAACCCCAAGCCAAAAAAATGGCAATAGGTCAGATGAAATCTGCAGTTGATGTTACCGACGGTTTTTGGATGTCAAGGTACTTGGCTTGTTGCGGGTTGTTCGAAAGAGATACCCCGGCCCCGAAACAAGAAGGACAAAAGAAGGAACATAGGTGGGTTTTAGTCAGTACAAGTCTAATACTCCCCCCGCTCCGCTCAGACAAGGGGAAGTTATTTGATGATTTGCAATAAAAAAGGCACTTAGCTTTTCATCATTATATTCTTACGTACCTAGGTACCTAATGTTATTCTTTATGCAGGCAACTTGTAAACATACCAATAATAATGATCAATTAACATTGGCTGGTATTCGACCTTTACTTTCTTTGCGTAGGCATCACTATCTCTCACGTGCATAAAAGCTTTGTTTTTGTTTACCTGCATATCAAAAGTTATCAATAGGTCAAATACCTATTTAGGTATAAAAGAACTTTCAACGAGCTAATGAAGAGTATGAGGTTCCTATAAGTTATTTATTACCGACCAGTACTGTCTTGATGCATTTTTATTTTGGATGTGTCTGTAATCATCAAATGATTTCATCCGCTCTGGGCGGGGCGGGAGGGAGTGTCAGACTTGTCCTGACCAAAACCATACATGTTCCGTCTTTTGCACTTTGTATTCCGGGGCCGCGGAATTTCTTTCGAACAACCCGCAACCCCGGCTGTCTTGTAGCATGTGGCCAAGCATTATTTTTCCAATTTTGCAGACTACAGTAGCAAACATTGCTTCACAAACGCGACCTGGGAGCTTCAAACAGAGTACAGCACATGCAGTATCACTCCGCGCCTTCTCCGCCGCTACCAATTCTACATTGCTGTGCTTTCCATCTCCATCATCGCCTGTCTACCTGCAGTCTTCATCTTCTGCTTCTACAAAAGACTGAGGATAACCCGCGTGGCCCTACACAGGAATCTCCTTATTGCTATCGTAATCAGGAATGCGCTTGTGATCGTCAGCAGAAGTGAGGTAAGTGGAAGACAATAAGACTGACATCATGAGTAGGTACGGTGTGTTTGCATTGGAGAACCAAAATAATTAGTGTTTAGTTAATAATATTCACTAGATTGCTTTTGTTTTGTGAGGACCTAAATATGGGTATAACTTGGGCGTCATCAATTTAGTCCTCATAAACGTTTGTATATTTACAGACAACGATTCTCCTAAGGTCTCAACTGCCCATGCTTTTCGGGGTGTTTCATAGCAATTTTAATCTTGCTAAGCTCCGAAACTACGTTTAACAAAGTAGATATGCTTACCTTGGATACATGAGCCTAGTCACTGCCAAGACAGAGAACTCGACCCACAGTGAACTTGGGAAGTGCGTTAATTGCAGTGCATTTGCACTGCTTTGGCATTGTGCACTCTATGGGTCAAATCAAAGCATTTATATCAGTAAACTACAAGTCCTTAAATACCTCCTTACCAATCTAGATCTACATAGACGAGCTGACGAGTACCGGCGAGACTGCGATGTCATCGCATGGCGTTGCCTGTCGAATACTGGCCTTTGCTGAACGCTTTGCAGGCAACGCCGTCTTTGTGTGCATGTTGATGGAAGGGCTGTACTTACATCGATCCATCGTAGCTATCTTCAAGCAGAAAATGAACATGAAATGGCTGTATAGTATTGGAGCTGGTTTGTATAGTTTTGCCATCTTTATTTTTAATTTGTTTTGAGAGGTATATCTACATTCTACACGTCACGAGGAAACAGGCGCGTTCTTCATCTGAAAATAAAAGATTTTGACATCTACGATCCTGAATTGGGTGATCCTGCCAGCTCGTTCAAACTGAGAAATAGAAGTACGAATAAGCATTAATAAGCTTACCCATATAGGTATGTAATTTATCTGACATGATAAACAGGGCCGGATTAACCATCTCGGGGCCCCTAGGCACAGCTTTGTTTCGGGCCCCCCTTTTTCATACCACAACAACGCAATTCGTAAATTTTTACGGTCTACATTACGAAATAGAACGAAGGTACCATCATCATCAACAACAGACTTCAGTCATCACTTTGCAAAGGTATACGCCTCCCTTTAAGTGAAAAGACTTTCGCCACAATCTACAGGACGAAGTATCGGAGTCATAAGCAGACGGGCCTGCCAGGGCTTCCGCCTGCCGGGTTTGCGGGTTGTTCGAAAGAGACACCGCGGCCCCGGAACGCAAAGGGCAATAGATGGAACATGGGTGGGTTTTAGTCAGTCAGTACAAGTCTGACACTCCTCCCCGCTCTCCCAGATCGGGGGAAGTTATTTGATGATTTTCCACCCCAAAAATAAAATAAAGTATCGGAGTCATTTAAAAATGAAACAAAAAATAGGAAAATCTTGTATCCTTACTTCCTTACTAATATTATAAAAGCGAAAGTGAGTTTGTTTGTTACGTCTTCACGCCTAAATGGATAAACCGATTTTGATGAATTTAGGTACAGAGATAGTTGGGACCCTGGAGACGGACATAGGCTATTTTTTTAAAAAAGATTGTGATATGAGGGAAAAAGAGAGAAGAAAAGGGAAAACTTAGCATTGCTATTACAATAAATAAGGCGCGAGGTCAAAAAGTACAGGTAGCAGGTACCTGTAAATCAGGAAAGGGGAACGGTGTTACCCCGAATTTAACGCGAGCGAAGCCGTGGGCAAAAACTAGTATTTTTATATAACTAACATTAAAAAATAAAAATCTACAAATTGTACTGATAAAGAAGCATGTTTAAATAATAACCCTTCTAATGTTTTAAGATACTAAATCGTTTAAAACTTCTTGAAAATTTACCTTTTCTGATACATCATGTTCAATAGACAATATTGCGAAAGAATTTAAACGGCTTTGCGACATTGTTGACCGAAGACAATTTTTGATTAATTTTAAATTAGAAAATTTTCGTTCTCCTGTTAGTAGTGTGGTTCGTAATCATAAGACTTCTGTAAATTCGCAGTGCCGTCATCACATTTGGGAATGCCGATTGTGCCATGTTAGGGCGAGCGCGCACTACGATAAAAAATCGTTGCGAAAAAATATCGCAAATCTGTGAACCACAGAAATACACTACAATCCGCGCATTGCGAAAATAAATCGTTTGTATTTTTAATATTGTAGTTTGCGATTTTATTTCGCATTAAAAAAATCGCAACGATTTTTTATCGCGGTGCGCGCTTAGCCTTACCGTCAATCAGCTTGTAAGATTTTTCGGCAGGTATATTTTTTTTTATTTCCGGTATCCTCTAATTATGACACAAAGTATTTGAAGTGGACCATCTCAACTTATTAATGTATTGCAACCAGTTTGAATATAACCTTGACCAATAAACTCCAAATTATGATTCAATATTTATTATTTTTTTAAATAAGTTAATTTAACAGACGATGCCTAAACAAAAAGAAGACTGCCTGTTAAATGAATTTTATAATTGTTATTAATTAATTGTATAATTTGCTATTTTAATTATAATATCTGTATCAACAATCTGCATTAAATAATTTATATTTTTTATTTGAAATCCTGTACACTACTCTATGCGCATGCGCAAATGGGGTCTTTGGGGTGTCAATAATAGACCCTGATACCATTTTGCCCTGTGAATAATACCCACACTTGAGTTGCTGATTTCAAATTAATATATTTGTCATTTAATAAGCAATTATTTAAGTATACAAAGTAAAATATAGAAGTTAATGAAAGTGTCTAATACAAAAAAAATAGTTAGCTTAATTTCAATACAATTAAAAAATTCAGACATTCGCCGTCACTCTTATAGTGTCAATAAGGGGGGCTGAAACCTTATAATTTGAAAAAAAGTTTCATTTTTACCTTGGTTTCATAAAACCACACAATTCTTTTTTTTCATTTTTTGATCGGGAGTGCTGGGCCCCTGGTCATAGTGGGCCCCTAGGCACTGGCCTAAAGTGCCTTATGGATAATACGGCACTGATGATAAATGACAATAAATAAATTACATTTACTTGTAATTTATTGAATGTTTACTTTGACATTATTTTCCTTCAACAAATTAAATTTGGTTTTTATATAATGTGATTTTAGATAATTAATTTCCTTTTTAATTCTGGCTGACTAATTCAATGTATTCTGTTATGATTATTTAGTTGTGTAGCATGAATTTAATGACTTAATTTCATAGGAAAATTCCCGAAGGAAATTACATTATTTACATTTATTCCCAGTAATAGCCCTAGGACCTGCCATAGCCTGGGCGGCTGTAATGGCAGTACACAACGACCATTCGTGCTGGCTGATATACACGGTGCAGCACATACAGTGGATACTCGATGTGCCCCGCATCGCCATCTTGCTGGTCAACACTGCCCTCTTCATCGATATACTGAGAGTCTTGCTGACGAAGATTCGGAACTCGGAGAATGCTAATCAGTTGTGAGTGGTTTATGGTTACTCTTTTAAGTGTGTACCTATCTAAGACATAAAAAAATGTCCTTAAAACTATGAGACTATGCCCCTCATTCCCTACTAGAATAGAACGTGCGGTCGTTCCGTCACTGAACCACACGAAGCGTCAACAAATTGTCGATGCCGATACGCTACGCGCACGGCACGCTACGTAGTCAAACTGGCGACTATAAGGATTATAACTGCATAACCGCGTATGATGCGCTTGTTGTTGTTTTTTTTAAGATACTGCTTATTTTCGTAGCAAACCACGAAACCGCAGCATATTACTTTCATGTCATTGACATTTAATGTTTGAGCTGCAATGATTGACCTTCTTGAGATGCAAGAACTGCGTCTCTTTTTAAAACATTGTACAATCCTTCTTGGTACAATTGCTATATTTTAAAACATGCTTTGTGCAGAGATTATCCAAAGCTAGATTACTTATGATAATAACAGAAATGAGGTTTCTGTGTCTAGATATCAAAATATGCATTAGTTAGATACCTATTGTTTAAACATCTACATTTTTGGTAGTCTTTACAACAGCTTAAGTAATAATAGAAATGGCGCTGAGCGAATTAGAGCGGAATTGTATCTCTCAACTAGGTGTGGCCTAAAAAATCTGTTTATTTTAGAGTCAGTAGGTATTTTCAAAGCTTTTGTATTGTTTACAGCTCTCGAAGTATTATTTCATGTCTTGTGTTTGGTAGCCCGGGAAGTGAAAAATATGCAACAAACTCCCTTAGCGCGACATTTAGAAATACCATCCGTATATTTAAAAAAGTAGAAATGTTTAGATACTTAAGTAAAAGTCATTTTTAAAGTGTTATCTGTAGTTCAGTAATCGAACCCGCGACACGCAGCGCAGCAGTCGATCGCTCAGCCACTGCGCCAACCGTGCCGACACAGTAATTGTTTAAAGTTAGAACGCTCTGCTTTGTTTAGCGGTTCTTATTTCATTTACATTCTTGTCAGTAAAACTTAAGCTCAAGGAATTACTTTTAAGTACCTACCTACTTCACTATAGATACAGGTATTACAGTAAAAATATTTTTCCGAATGCTATTTATTTTGCAGAAGCACAGCTAAAGCAACATTGTTCCTTATGCCGCTGTTTGGGACACAATTCTTACTGACGGCGTTTAGACCATCCACCTCAAACTGCACTGATGAACAGATCTATTACTACGCGTCATACACCGTCGAGGGGTTGCAGGGCCTTATTGTGGCTTTGCTTTTCTGCTATATTAATAGAGAGGTGGGTTTTAAATATCTAAATGATAAAAAAAATATACTCTTAACATTGAGTTTTGGAATATTTTAACGTGTCACATTCCATTTTCTCCAGGTTCACGTTTTAATCAAAGCAACATACAGAAAAACAGAAAGTGCAGTAGTATCCCGAATCAGAGGAGATTCCACCTACCCTAGAATGAGTATGGGCCCTAACTCTGAAAGAAGAATTACTTGCAGTACCGCTCTACCCAGTCCGTCAGGCGACGCCAAAGACCAATACGCTACTATAAGACCAAAGTTACATGTCGCAGAAATTATATCGATACAAGCCAGTGAACGACTGGCCGAAATCTTAGAACCAGTTTACGAAACTATACAAAATGGAGTAACTAACGAAGGATATGACTCACTAGATAGGTCGGACTTAGACAACGATTCCGGCTTCATAGCTAACAGAGATAGAGATTTCAAGGTAGACGATTACTACGGCTTTACAAACGCTTCGAGCATTTCGATCAATTGCCAAGACTGGATCCAGTGTGTTTCGTCACCTTCAAGTAGCGTTTACAACAACTCCTTGAATGATTACGAAACAAAATATTTAGAGAAGAAATATCCGATCCATACCAAGCTGCGCGACATTTCTGAAGATCGCGAAAGGAATTCTGATCAGATAATTGCAAATTGGAATGGTCCGGAAAACAGAAATGAATTACCCAATGAAGGTGTTAAGAAAGAGACCGGCTCTGAAAAAGAGCCCGATAATAAGACGACGAAAGATGAAGCTGAATATGGTAATTGTGAAAATATGCTCGATGAGATAATGCATTACATAGAAACGGATAATGCAGCCAGAGCCAATTTAGACCCGAACGTTCTTACGCCTAATAGGGCCGATGAAGACAAAATTGTATTTCTCAATGAATAATTACTTACACCTTGTTAACATTATCACCTTTTTATATCTATCTGTAAAGTTAGATGTCTGAACACGTTCATGATAACATTTTTATCATCATTTCCTAATCGAAATCAGCAAAACTATATACTTAATTATTTTTGTAATTACATCGCCTGAAATTATTAATTATTCGGTTTGTCTTGTGATTTATTTCATGACTTTTAATTACACGAATAAATAAGCTAACAGATACCTTTAGGATTACAAATTAGTATTTGTTTGTGATAATTATGGCTTATTGATGCTAACTTTATTTGTTTCTCAATCATGAGATATTTTAACACTGAATAGTAAGCGAAACTTCATGTAAGATTGAGTTATAAACTAATGTAGAAACAGGAGTATTTATTTAATAAAAGAAGTTATGATTTAAAGTTAGTTTAATTTCAATTTTCATACTCAGCATGCCGTCATTATGCGCAATCAAAGTAACGATATGTCTATTTCGGCACACCTCAACATCGTACAGCTTTAATTGATCTATCAACTTGTATAAAGATCTAGATCCTTTCGAACTCGGCTTACAAAACTGAGTGCGGCAACATACTCACGCACAGTTGGGCGCGAGGTGTGCAGTGTTACCTTTCAAATTAAACGAACATAGAATCAAAATATGTTTACGAAGTTGATGTTAGGGTTAATTTTGTGCTGGGGTGTGCAAAGTTTCCCGGACGGGGCTCCGATAGACACATGTGTGAAGAGCCGTGCTAATCAGCCCAATCATGGGCAACATAGGACGCAACCCTTGTCCACCCTACCGTACAGGGTCGCCGCATCGGCGCTGGTTTACGGGCCAAATACTCCCGTCACAGGTGAATACACTTTTCGCGTTATTGTCTGATACGATGTTGTTGATGCTTTTGTTAGGATGGTGATACTGTTATATTAGAATAAAATTGTGGTGAGATTAAGATCTAGCTTTAAAATTAAGGTTACTGGCAAAAGCTGCATTTGTCATTATCTAAGTATACTTTAGATACGGTTAGCAGCGAGAGTCAATAAACACTTCAGAGTAAAAAAACATAATTTGAGCTTTATTATCAAAAGGGTATGGATGTAATTAAGATTAGCGTTTGATTTTATTCATAGCTGTAAAAAAAAAACAGTGTTGACCGACATTCGTTGCTGATCGTACCTTCTAGTTACCTCTTATGTTCCATAGTTGAATCTTACTATATCTAAAGGAGGTACTCGAGGTACTATCACCAAAAGTTGAATCTGTTCATTTAAAAACAAAATCCCGAGAAAACTACATCCGTTTTCTATCTATGTTTTACAAAAACAAGGGGCTACCGTAAATAAGCGCTTATAAAGCGCGGGGGCAGGGGCGTTGCAAACAATGTCAAATAGTCAAATAGTCAAAATAGACTCGAGATCTGACCAGATCTAATCTTTGGTGATAGTTCGTGGTTCGTAGGTAAAACAATCAGGAGCGTATTCACATAAGGTGGCCTTTGTCCAAGAGTTGGCGGAGATGAGCTGTGAATTATAACGATAACAACGATTAGGACCAGTGCAAGTAGATCCCCAAACACGATTACCGCAATATCGTATGCGTCATAATTAATTTGCCCATCCCTAAGGTTCGCTAGTCAATTTCATAAGCGATGTATACCGCAGTTTCGATAGTCAATTCAATAAGCCATTATAATAAGAAAACTGCTTTTTGCCCCTCATGGACTTCGATCACCTCATGCAAATAAACAAATCTTACTTTTGATTCTATTTCTAAGTTCTAAGGATAGTTTTCAAGAAAGCTTGCAAAGCTTTCGCCCAAGGATAATTCTTGCGATTTCACACGCGTTCTGATAGAATAACCAGACTAAATTAGATATTAATTACAGTCGATAATTGAAAGTCAGCACACGTTCATTGCCTCGAAATCTCATTCATCATTTCATTAATGCGAATAAAACGTGCAGACAGCGTTTCACAACTGCATCATATTAAGAATATTATCTACTAGTTATTTCACATCTCCAAATTATTTTTGCAAGCAAGCAATAAAAGCAATTCTAAGTATTACAAAATAACAAAACGGATATAGCAAGATCAGACGATAAAGTTACTCTATAGTAGCGTTCATTGATAAAATCTACCGGTGGGCAACGAGTGCGTAATAGACAGAAGTTCGATTACGCAAACGTACATATATGCGTATGGTATTGTAGGTCAAACAGCTTAGTGTGGTCCAACCGGTTTGTTCCCAAACGAAATGGGGTAACAAACATAAGACCTTGAAAACTCGACAACGTGGAAACAGCTGCAGATTTTAGAGGGTTGGGTAAGTATTTAAGGATGAAAGAAACTCGAAATTGTATGTTCCCTTTGGTTTTTTTAACTACTTATTTAGTTTTAAAAGTATCGTCGTAAATAATCAACTTCGCAACGGTTTATAAATGCTGTGCGGTTTATAGATGCATCTAAATAAGACAACCCTGTCTTATTAACGCTACAGTTATCAAAGTTTTTATGTGAAATTGTGGATTTTGAATTGCACTAATGTGCGCTCACAAGATGCACACAGTATACTGGGGTTGGCGTATTCATGTGGACAATAACCGCTTATGGTCCGATTGGTTGTGTCGGGTTGACGGGATGGTAAAGAATTGTGTTCAAATTAATTATAACTTTTGTTGGTGGAACTTCAGGGTTTAAGAGTTTAAAAACAAAAATAAAAAAAAGATCTGAATCACAGCTAGACCACTAAATCTTATTGTAAAGTTCGCTGTCTAAGTTACATACAAAACCATATTTTTTTATTCGTTAATGGAACACGGGTAATGGGGATAACGAGAACTCTAACTCTCCGCCAGATCAAGAAAATAATGTACCATATTATGTGTTCATAAAACAACTCATTATTGAACATTAAATAAAACTAACACGTACAATTCTAAACTTTACAGTCACAATAGAAGGATCGGAGCCATTCAAAGGGTTCTTCATTCAAGCGCGATCGGTCGAACACGACAACTGGATCGGGGCTTGGGAGCCGGCCCCCAACACGACCGTGCATCCAGAATGTTCGTCCATCACACACGGCGACCCTGAGTTCAAGACAAGGGCTACGTTCCTGTGGAGAGCACCGCCTGATAGCCAAGGAAGGGTTTATTTCACGTAAGTTTTGTTTGAAATTCAGTCGAGCTTACTGAGGACACATTTATATAAGCAATTACATTACTTGCCCTTGCATTTAAAAAGGCAATGTTGTAGTTAATATTTTTTAAAGAAGTTTGAAATGTGCGACAGTGGCTCCCTATATTCTTCTCTTTGGGGCGTTGAATAGACTTAAGACTCGGAAAAATATGTTTACAAGTGAACTTTTAAAAAGGACTTTCTCTGTAAGAAGACCTCTTCTTCTTTTCTCAAACTAAAAACAGTCTTAGACGCATCTAAACTCCAAAGTCGGTAACTATCCCGAGATGTTTCGAAATCGCATGATTTAATTATAGCTGTTAATCTAATTCGAACAAGTTAATTGAAGTACTTAAACCGACCCATACTTGGATTTTGAGGCAAAGCGTGATAATGAGGTTGTCGACCCATGCCCTAATGTCGCTACTCCTTTCACTGCAGATACATATATGCACTTGCGTAACATCAATGTGCTGTCATGATCATTAGTTAACGTAAATTGACCTTAAGATAAACCCTGGCTACGTAGAATGTGTATCAATTGAGAATGATATTATAACAGAGGTTCTTGCACGAGTTCGCGGTATAAACGTTTCGTAAATACGTCGATTTTTAATTGCGAATACAATTATTATTATCCTGTGGCAATGAGTTTTTTTTTTTAAAAAACTTTGCCCCACACTAGGAATTTCCCCTGTATCGTGGGTACGTTTACAAACATTTAAACTCACATACACAAACAGCCAGACCCGAAACAACTACCTGTAGGTCATACAAATATTTGTTCCGTGCGGGGATCGAAACCGCGACTGCGCTGTGTGATCGACTGCTGCGCAGCAGTCTATCGCCGTTTCTTTGACCTTCCTCTCCCCCTCCATCCATCTACATTCAGATCCATCACTCTTTTGGTAATATTGTTTATACTTAATAATATAATTTAAAAATAAAACAGACTTCCAAAAAAATAAACGAAAACGTGGAAAATAACTTTACTTCCGGAAGTCGGTAATTATTGTTGGTTTCGTTGACTTTTTTGACTTCCGAAAGTAAAGTTATTTTCCACTTTTAGTTTTTTTTTGACAGTCGCTTTTTCATTTTTTACAAAAAAGTTTTTATTTCAGTACCAGTACTAGCTTTTGCCCACGGCTTCGCTCGCGTTAAATTCGGGGTAACACAGTTCCCCTTGCGCCTTATTGATTTGTAATAGCAACGCTAAGTTTTCCCTGTTCTTCCCTCTTTCTCCCTGACATCCCACTTTTTTTTAAGAAAAAATAGCCTATGTCCGCCTCCTGGTTCCCAACTATAACTGTACCAAAATTCATCAAAATCGGTTTAGCCATTAAAGCGTGAAGAGGTAACAAACAAATAAACTCACTTTCGCTTTTATAATATTAGTAAGGATAAGGATTTTTAGTTATGGTATAATGATATTCACATATTTTTTTATCGAGTACCTATTTATTTTCCATTGTTACTAAAACATTAGCAGATCATCCATATAGACATAGAGAAAAATATGTATTATAGACGATAACTCATAAACCACCTAAGCAATATAAATAAAATTGATATGGGACCATCTGGGAGGTAATTGTTTTACCTCCCAGATGGTCCTGGAAAAGAAAAGAATTTTGAAAATCGGTCCATGCGTCTTTGAGTAATCGGTGAACATCATAAAAAAGATTCCGAATCTCCTCCTTTCCGAGTCGGTTAAAAATACGCGCCATTTTATACATTTAAAAATCGACGTATTTACCTTACGTTTCCTCCGCGCACTCGTGCTAGGGCCTCTGATCATTTTAAAGCGTACACATAATTAGCCTTGAATTGATTATTCTGAAGTAATTGCGATGTGGGCCATCCGGTGACTTGCGCATTTTGAATAATGACCATGTTTATATGATATACAGTTTTGCAATGTGTCGATTATTGGGCATTAATCAGCAAGTTTTTTTTATATTGAAATGTACCTTGGGTGTTTCACAAGCTTTTAGCATAATACCACAAGTGATAACCCAAAGGTGACTGTCGTAAAAAACTAGACTACAAGTTTGTTAGTGGTAATAGGTCAACTGCTGTGTATATAAACGTTTGAAGAAAATAATTAAAGTATTTTAAAGCATTTTACACACGTGTAAGGATAATTGATCGGGACTTCGTGAAACACTGCTATGATTTGTTTTAAAATTTCTTAAATACCAACCATTTTATTTTATTCTTATTAAATAATAACTTTGAACACTAGGATTTTTTTCTTATATCGTAGGTGCGTTTACAAAAATTTGATTTCACATACCTACTCAATCAGCTACAAACGCATACAGACATAAAAATACATCTTCACATTAAAACTAAATAGGTAGGTATAGCGTTAATAGTGATGTTTGCTGTGATACCACAAGCTACTGTACTAGGTGTAGGCATCATACACAGGCGTAGTGTGTGTTGAGTTCTAGGTACAATATTCGTTTGTTTCTTTCGTATAGCCTCTGGTTTCTGCCGGGGTTGCGTGTTGTTCGCACGAGATACCGCGGCCCCGGTACACGAAGTAAAAAGAAGGAGCATAGATGGGTTTTAGTCAGAAAAGCCTGACACTCCCTCCCGCTCCGCCCAGAACTATACCCATCCCTAAAACAAAACCGGCCAAGAGCAAGTCTGACTCGCGCGCCTAGGGTTCCGTACAATCTTGCAACGTAAACAGCCGAATCTTATGAATGCGTAGACTTAGAGGGTTGAACAGCACAAAGGGACCACAGAGTTGAGTATAAGGTTTCAATGTTTAAACTCGATAACTCCACGCGTTCCCTAGATGAAGGGTCTTGACAGAGAGACGGACGGACAACGAATTGATTCTATACGGGTTCCGATTTTTCCGTAAAAACGGCCTAGATTGCATAGATATCTACACAATTTGATGCTATGCAGGTATCAATATCACACCTATAATCCGTTTGACGTTAGCAGGTGAAGCCATAGCTAAAATCCTCCTCTATATCGATATGTCTAAGACAGATAATGCAATACATAGACTAATTTAATTCCAGTCATCCGACACGATATGCACGCGTGGAAATGTAAACAAAGCAATGCTTTAGTACTCCGTCATCTCGGCCTAAACAACAAACTGTCTCATGTAATATCCACGATTCTGTAAACACTCACTACTGTTCGTATTTTCCTTGTATAACTTGCATGAGTAATATTTACAACAACATGTATCTGTTTACAGAGGCACCGTGTTGAAGAACTACGGGACTTTTTGGTCGAACCTCATCGCTGATGCACCTCAGGACCCATCACAACTGCAAGTTCTTGGGCGTTAAGAAAATCTGATATTGGAAATGTTCGAAGAAGTACTTTTTAAGTTGTTTTAAATCTAATGTTTAATATTCTTAGTTGTAAATAAAACTAAATATGAATAAATAGATAATTTTATTAGAACATTACATTCAGTAACATAAATGCATCATTTCATATTAAGATCAACCAATACATTTGAGTAAGAATCTCGTTGTTATCACAAATCAGCAAAACGTGTTCAAATCATTATCTGACAACGTGTTAAAATATCATTATAGTGTCATATGTCGAATGATAAGCTGTATAAAAAAATATAAGTCTTATAATTCTATAAAGGTACGTTTTCACCGGTCAGAACAACTCCGTTAACCTCTGTAACTTCGTATGTTAGAAGATTCTGTCATAGTTTAAAAAAACCTTAATGTTTATTGAATATCTAAGCTAAATGTCAGATAATGACAGAGGCATGTCTAACACTAAGCTTATTAAGCGAAACGATTAACGAGAACGATTTGGAACGTTCATCCCCTTGATTCTAAACAAGCCTAGCCCGCTTAAGTTCTCGGTTGGTAAAAACGTACCTTAACAGAGAAGTTCTTAGCACGTTATATAATTATCACATTAGCAAGTTAATATTTTTTAGCCGTAAAAAAGTGAATAATACGTAGCCACTAAAGTAACTGCTTGCAATTATTAATCATCATTAGATACCGGATTATTCGCTAACAAAAAACTGCTGAAATATTCATGAAAATTGAGAAACATTTGCGTCATAGAGATGAACAAATTTAATGACGCCAACATTAATGAACTAGCATTTTCAACGCTATAATGCTGCTACTTTGAAATTATTACATCGATTTAGTTTATCTGAAATATGCCTTCTTAACGATATGGAAGGTGTAAAAGTACCCACCCTTAACGAAGCCTCCTCTTTTCCTCCTAAATACGTTGTCCCATATTGGGAACATATTCCAACTTCTTCACATGCATGTTTTTTTATACGTTTTTAATATCATAACTTTACTTTGAATACATCCTCGGGCCCCGTATATCAGTGCAATAAAATATATACTTATATTTAATAAATAAATACATATATTTTACTGTGCTGATGTTATACACGTAAAAAGTATTTTTTCATCCCAAAAAGAAAGCAGTTTCTTATCAATTATTTTTGTAGATTTACTCGTACTGAGTTTGATGTACAGAATGCATGGTTGACAGTTTCGTGAAGGGTTCGTTTACATCCTGTTTAGTATGACCATTTTAAGTGTGCAGTTCAAGATGGCGCTGCTTGTCAAGAAACTCTGCATCAATATGTCAAGCTTGGTACATTTATTCTGTGATATTCCTTCAACACACACTTTTACTGGGGTATGTGATGGCCCAGAACTTCAGTTTACTTTTCGCCAAAGACCATTTTCAGATTATGGTAATTTTTTCTTAAATAAGCTGATGCGCTTTTGTGTTTGTTATCATTGCGGAACAAAACTGATGATATGATTTGTGGCCCTATTATTTTAATAGTTAAATAGGGGCGCAAGTCACCTATTCTCATAAAATAATCTGGCATCTAATATTGACTTCTACAATATAGCTACTATATCAAGCGTTAATAATGATATAGCCTTACGCGCCCGTCTTTTGTTTCATGACTGGTCGTTTGATGTCCATGAGGTCGCATAGTTCGTTCCTGATGGGCCTCAGCTCTGATACTTCCTTCTCCCAGTCTGTTTCAGCGAGGATTGACATAATCTGTAAATAAAAAAAAATGTTAGAAATCTCGAATTTGAAAAAAAAATAAAGCTGTGTGTGCTCTATATGAAGGTCGTGACTAAATTATAATAGCCGATCCAGGTCGACCTGCATTGGCCTAGGTTGGTCTGTGGATGGCTGATCACCCATTATACACCGAGTTTTCTCCGTGCTTCGAAAAGCACGTTTTGCCGTCGATCCCGACTGTCAATGGTAGGTTTTCGATATTCGTTACAGTCTAAAAATTAGACTTACCATGGTATCGTGTAGTACGATACCATGGTAAGTCTAATTTTTAGACATGTATACTGGGTCGTAGTAATAAGCTATCGCTCTATGAAAATTACTGGTATTAAGCTGCATTTGGTTAGATTGGAAGCTGTCCCCACTATAGTTGGGAAAAAGTTAGGCAGATGGAGTAAGACACCTACCTAGCAAGGCACGGTGTAGGCAGGTGGAGTACAGCTAAGACTGACAAGAGAAGTTAATATGGATGTTCGGCGGCGAAATGGGCAGATAACATTGTTTCCAGCGCGAGAATACCCTAGATGAGGCTAGCACAAGATCGTGGAGCTTGGCTTTGCTTTTTCTCTCTGGACCCCGGCCAGTTTCCCCAATACTTAAGCATGGAGTCCTATGTGTACCCGATATGAATGACGAACATCCATACGAAATGGCATCCATTATTGCAAAGGTTGTAAATTTTCTACAAACCTTTAGTTCCCAGCTTACCTACGGTGGATTAATGTATTCAAGACTTATTAAGTACATACATAATTATTTCTTTATAAATGATGTGATGACAGAAGAAATACATCAAAAGTCACTTTTGAAGATGACTTATGAAGAAATCAATAAACGTAAACGTTTGTAATAAAAAAATAAAATTAAAAAAAGTTTAAAGAAGCCTACAGAGTTCAAAGTTAGCTTCAGGCTTATAAATTACAAAGGAATGTAAGTCTTACTCATAAGCAAATAGACTTGCGTACACTTTTAAACGACGAATTTTGCTGTCGTGTCAAAAAGTCTACGGTTGCCAGGTGTTGTATGGATTAATAAAAAAGTGAGTAGACAGATACGGATTTCCATCCGTCCCTTGCTAGAGCCAGCCCACGATGCTGAGCCAGTAAGCTCTAACCAATCTTTAAATAATATCACTCAGATCCAGCCTGTACCTTTGCTGTCCTCCCCCAGCGACGCCCTAGGCCGAGGTTCGTACCCCAAAGGGGGTGCCCTTAGCGTGTAGTCGCTTAGTTTGGAAGTTTTTTGCCCTGGTCGGAGGCCGTAAAGCAGACGGTTGAAATGCGAGATACCATTCATAAAAATTGAAAAAAAATATTTCATCATTCTTAACCCCAACCCACATGGAAATTTTTAGCGGCAATTAAAAAAGAAACAACTGTGCCGTAACATTTTTATTAAACGAACTTCTATGAGGGGAGACAGGGTTAAAATGTTATACTGAATAATATTGACCGTTTTAGCGAAGGTTTAGATAAATAGACGAAAAAAAAACGTGTACAAAGGGTCTAAAGGACCTGCTTTTTTAAGCTGGTTAAAAAAGTTTAATAACCGATTATTTTATCGCCAGCCATTGACACATTACATAACAAATTTAATGTAAGTTTTATGCGCAATTTATATCTTGATTACGTAAATAAAAAGTAAAACAACAACGCGCCATTTTTTGTGTTTAACCTTTTGACCGGTGACTAGAAATTTTGTCAAGCACAAATATTATTGTTTTTTATAAAATATATTATAATCTATACAGAAGACTAACACGTGCTGTTGAATGCCGTCGATAAACATCTCATGCATGCTGGTTTTAGAAGGGCCTGCTAAGGCCACGCCTGCCGGGTTTGCGGGTTGTTCGAATGGGATACGGATAGGCGGCCCCGGAACATAAAGGGCAAAAGAAGGAACATGTTTGGATTTAAGTCAGTAAAGGTCTGACACCCCCCTCCGCTCAGAGCGGGAGAAGTTATTCGATGATTTCCAATCTACATAAAAAATATGCATGCTGGTTTTCTCACAAGGAAAAAGAATGAGGAAGGCCTTTACCCAACGGCGCCTTATTGTTCACGCGCGCCTCAAAGAGATGTCAGCAAAGCAGAGGGGCTTGCCAGGGCCTCCGCCTGCCGGGGTTGCGGGTTGTTCGAAAGAGATACCGCGGCCCCGGAACGTAAAGGGCAATAGAAGGAACATGGGGGTTTTAGTGAGTAAAAGTCTGACATTCCCCCCGCTCCGCCCAGAGTGGGGGAAGTTATTTGGTGATTTCCCACCCCAAAAAAAGGCCTTTATCTAGCAGTAGGACGAAATAGGCTAACAAACAGTAGAAAACCTTCATATACCCCTAAGTACAATATATACATCTTAATATATATAAATCACGTGTCACGTTGTTTGTCCGCGATGGACTCCTAAACTACTAAACCGAATCAAATTAAATTTACACACCGTGTCCAGTTTGATCCAACTTAAAAGATAGGGTAGGTAGGGTAGGCAGGGTAGGTAGGTAGGGTATGTAGAGTAGGTAGGGTAGGTAGGGTTGGTAAGGTAGGTAGGGTAGGTAGGTAGGGTAGGGTAGGGTAGGTATGTGGGGTAGGTAGAGTAGGTAGGGTAGGTAGGTAGGTAGAAAATGGCATTGCAACGCATGCCGGGGCACAGCTAGTATATATATATATAAGCAGAGGGTGAAACCGCTGCTTACCACCCTCAGCACTTAGGGGTATGAAAGATAGATAGTAGCCGATTCTCAGACTTACTGAATATGCATAAAAAAACATAAGAATCGGTCGAGCCGTTTCGGAGGAGTATGGGAACGAACGAGTGTGGATCTTTACTGTTATTTTTTTTTTGTTTTCGACGATTATCTGGCAGTTTGAGTACTATAAGCGACCTACAAAAATGTCCTTTTTTAGTATTGTTCGTCGTGTAGTTGAGCTTCTTGAGTTATGAGTCGAGCTACATGATAACTTACAAATGCTTGCACTGACTGGACAGATCCACTCAATCTGCGTGGTGCTTTTTTAAAAAGAACATTTCAGACACTAATCTGCATAGTCCTCATGTAAGTTGACCAAATTTTTTGTGTGGAGCAAAAAAAAAAACTCAAAGCATTTATTTCAATTAGACCATTACAGGCACTTTTGAATGTCATAAAAACAAGAACAAAAAAATGATGCTGCTACAATCCCGGTCACAAGGCATAATAACTTGTGAAAGTACTGTAGTTGCCCATTCCAAAGCGTTGATCTCTATGGAGAAGAATGGGCAAGAAACTCCATGGACACTCTTTTAAATTATAATATTTTTACAAAATCGTATTTACATCATTCGTGTTGAGATTATACAAATATGTGAGAACGATGTAGAAAGACGTGCACAGTAAGAGCGTCCAGAGTAAATAAAAAGCAAAATTCAATTTAAAATCTAAATAAGTTAAAAAAAAAAAAAAATGACCGTGGTAGTTAAAAAAATGACCAGTCCCAACTGACAGCGCCCGTTCACGAACATGACGTATGGATCAGCCCCATTCAGCTCGACCATTTTGAAGGGAGCTAAATGACCCGACACACCCGCCACTATCAGCGAGACATTTAAGTGAGCATGACACTATTAACCACCAGGGCCTCGTCAAGTCAATGATAATACATAGCACTCACATATGGGCTTAATAATTATACAATACTAGAGAATTGATTCTATACATTGCAAAGTTAGTCTTACAATCTTCTGCAGCTTCCACTATAGCTTCGGGTACTTATCAATGAGTTTACCCCTATGCTTGAGGAGCAGGACCAGCATTGAGCCAAGCATTTTTATCATCAATATAATCCCCCAACTTATAATATGCTTGCCCACATAGTGTGCGTTTAATACAAGATTTAAATTTCGTTTCATTCAGTTGAAGAATGTGGGGAGGTATTTTATTGTAGCATTTCAAACAGTACCCCATGAAAGATGAGTCTACTTTAGCTAACCTGAAACCCGGCTGAACCAATTGGTCCCTGTTTCTAGTATTATACTTGTGTCTATCACCTCGTTTACCAAATAGATGCAAATTTTTTCTGACGTACATGATGTTTTCATAGATATATTGACAAGGTACTGTCATGATGTTAATTTCCTTAAACTGTTCTCTTAGAGAATCTCGTCTACGTAGATTATAAATGGCTCTAATGGCTCTTTTCTGCAGAATAAATACAGACTCGATGTCTGCAGCCCGTCCCCAAAGTAAAATACCGTATGACATTATACTATGAAAATAACTAAAATAGACTAGCCTCGCGGTATCTACATCAGTAAACTGACGGATTTTTCTGACAGCATATGCTGCTGAACTAAGCCGTCCTGCAAGAGATGTTATATGCGGACCCCATTGTAGCCTTGAATCGAGCGTTATCCCCAGGAAAACAGTTTTATCGACGAATTCTAGTTTCTCTTGATTCAATACTATGTCACAATCACTACTTTTGACGTTTGGCAGAGCAAATCTTATGCACTTCGTTTTTTTCCCATTTAATACCAAATTATTGGCGGTGAACCAATCATTTACCTGTAATAGGGCGTTATTTAAGTCGTCTAGATTTGTGGCACGTCTATTTATCTTAAATATTAAAGAAGTATCGTCAGCAAACAACACCATTTGTGGTTGGTTTTTAAATAAATGGGGTAGATCATTAATATATACTAAAAAGAGGAAGGGACCTAATATCGATCCTTGTGGTACACCCATCTTTACATTTAAACCCATTGAATTGACACCATTTATTTGCACTTGCTGCTGTCTATCATTTAAATATGATTTTACTAAACTAAGCGCAAGTTTTCCTAGGCCGTAATGTTCAAGTTTCAAGAGTAGGGTTTCGTGGCTAACACAATCAAACGCTTTTGAAAGGTCACAAAAAATTCCTATGGCATCCTGTGCCTCTTCCCACGCAGTAAATATGTGTTTTAACAAGGTAACACCAGCGTCAGTCGTACAACGTCCTTTGGTGAAACCATACTGTTTTTCATGTAAGATCTTATTGGTGTTAAAGTGGTTGAGCATTTGATTAAGCATTACCTTTTCAAACACCTTGCTGAAAACCGGCAAAACGGATACGGGTCTATAGTTATTGGTGTCTTTACTATCCCCAGATTTGAAAAGGGGTATAACTTTACTGTATTTCATAAGGTCCGGAAAAACTCCTTGGTCCACACACAAATTGAATATTATGGCTAAGTACGGTGCTATTGTCTCAATAATAGCTTGACAAACTTTAATAGACATTCCCCAAAGATCTTCGGTTAATTTGATTTTGATTTGCTTGAAAGCTTTAATGACTGCAGTGGGGTTAATATGCTTAAATTGAAACTCAACCGGACATGGTGAAACGTTTGCTCTTAATAAATCAATGGAAAGCAAGGGTGAAGAATTTAATGTTTCAGTAGTTTTAAGTGGGATACTAGTAAAGAAATCTACAAATTCTTGAGCAACTTCGTTTTTAGTGGTTAGAAGACCACGCGAAGACTCTAGTGTGATCTCATTATTACATTTTTTGTTTCTGTTAGTTTCACTATTAATGATTTTCCAAACCGTCTTAATTTTATTATCGGCGGATTTAATCTTGTTGCTAATGAATAAAGATTTAGCTAATTGGCAGGTGTTTTTAAAAATTTTTGAGTAAGTTGCAACATAGTGATTGAAAGTTTCTGAGTTGAAGTAAGGCTTAAGGCCGTAAAGCTCAAACAATCGTTCCCTACTTTTTCTTATACCCTTAGTTGCCCAATCACTAAACATAAACTTTGGGCTAATAGATTTAGTTTTTATTTTTAACGTATCATTGAACTCTGTGTAGACCACCGAAAAGAATTCCTCATAAAATTGATTTACATTTTCAATATTAAATCCCGTAGTGCTTAAATTACTAATTAAATTATTATTAAATTTATTCAAATTGCTGGGTGTTATTTGTCTAGATTTTATCTGGGTTTTTTGTGACGGTGTGTAAGACTCGAAAACGACGGTTTGACCGCTGTGATCAGATGGAAGGTAATTTACAATGGCTTTATTTAAGTAGTCGCAGCAACAAAAGACATTATCAATACATGTAGCAGTGTCTGTAGTAATTCGGGTAGGCTCCGAAAAGACATTTATCAAATTAAATGATTTAAAAAGATGTAAGAATCTACTGCTATTTGAATTTATATCTAAAATATTAATATTAAAGTCACCACAGATAACTAGTAATTTATTACCTTTTGCAAGTTTTGCTAAAGCATCTTCCATTACTGACTCAAATACAGAGTAGTTTTGATAATTTGGGGGTCTGTAAACGCACACTATGACATGCTTATCTAGCTCAACACAAGACATTTCAATATTATGTTCAACTGAAAGATCAATTATATCATTACGAGTTTTAAATTTAATGCCATTTTTAATTAAGATAAGTGAACCCCCACGCATCTTAGATTTGCGGTTAAAGGAACTGCCTACACTGTAATTCTCAAAGTTAATTAACATTTCATGATCTTTTAGCCAATGTTCGGTGAAACATACAATATCAAACTTGGTTTTTTCTAAAAACAATTCAATCTCTAGTTGTTTCGAAGAGAAACCTTGAATATTTTGATGGAATAATTTCAAGGAATTCTGCTTAGCCCCTTTTTTAAATTTAATTATTTGAGAGCAAGAAGGTACCTTGGTGTTAGTGAGTGTAACACTTTTGTTATTTATATCTTCTGTTGTCTTACTAGCTAGTTTAAATGAGCCGGAGTGAGTGACAATACTCCCCCGCCTTCCTTGTAAAAAGGTATCTTAGTATAAGTACTAATAGTCGCAGTGTTAATAATAGAAGAAAACATAGACATAATATTTATGTCCGAGTGAATATTATAAGCTAATAGCCTAGCTATTTTGTGTCTACAACTAGTAGGTAGAAACACATTACCCCGTGTCGACCTAAGTTTATCAACAACATTGTTAATATCCAGATACATGAGTTTGTCACAATAGTGACCTACCAAAAAATGAACATGCTTATTCAGCATGTGAATATAATTGTTAATTCGTTTCGATAATCTTTCAAAATATGGAAAAGCACACAATATTATTTTACGACAGTTCAACTTTAACAACTCAGTTACACTATCTGTGATGTCTTCTTTTGTAATTTTTGAACTATTTCCTATAAATATAGTTAAATCAGTATTTTTACTATAAACATTTCCAGTTACTAATGCCATTATCTGTTTATAATTTAACCCTGGCATACAATTATTTTGACTGGGAAAACTCAGGTTATTACTTAATAATTTACCTACACCCCTTCCTATACTATCTGAAAACATTACGGAGTGAGAACATTCACAACTATCATATATCTCAGTTTGTACCACTTGTAAATTATAAGAGCTTAAAAGACCTCCGAGTTTGTTTCGGCTGTTTCTTCTCAGAGTAGTTCGGTAAGAAACACCGGCCTCATCTAGTTTTTTAAAACAGACGTGTAAAAGTGTTTGTAAAAACCTACTTGGTATAAATTACATATATGCAACTATACCTAATACCGCATTAAAATTACATTGCTAAAGTAAAAACTATGTGGACTTGTAATTACGCGAATTTGTCATTGTGAACTGACACGAAGGCTATCATTGCTGTTGACGTCGCTAACGCTCAAAGTTCCTAACTACCATCTACATATAAACAAATAATAATAATAAATAAATAAATATCTTGGGACAACTCACACACGGCTATCTGATCCCAAGCTAAGCAGAGCTTGTGTTATGGTAACCAGAGAACTGATATACATACTTATATAATTTATAAATACATACATATTATAGATAAATCACACCCAGACACAGAACAAACAATCATGCTCATCACACAAAGTTTGTCCTGGGTGGGAATCGAACCCACGACCTCCGGCTCAGCAGTCAGGGCCACTAACCACTAGACCAACAGGCCCGTCATATATAAAGCCCCGTTTTCACCACAGCGGGATAAGCTAAGCGGTGTCATTCGAAGATCTTTGACAATAGTTAAGAGCAGTTAGAAATTGGAGTTTGGCAACCAGTCAGTCCTAACAAGTCTTATCCCGAAATTATTTTCTATATTATTATTTAGCTGCCTCTCTGTTCAGACTTAAAGACAGCAATAC
The DNA here is from genome assembly GCA_905475445.1 of Ochropleura plecta. Lineage (NCBI taxonomy): Eukaryota > Metazoa > Arthropoda > Insecta > Lepidoptera > Noctuidae > Ochropleura > Ochropleura plecta. The sequence continues at coordinate 7,489,154 of FR997731.1, read as the reverse complement.
AGTTGAGAAAATGCTATGTAGACCTTGCTAGAGGGCATCTTGGCCAACGCAGGTAGATGACAAGGTGGATAGGTTTTAGTAGGTACACGATGCTGTTAGTCTCACCTGGTCGATGTTATCCTGCGGCACCGAGCACACGTCTCCGTACAAGGTGAGCGCCTCGTACAGGCGCGCGGCGGCACACCGTCGCACGTAGCGGTCGGCGTAGCACAGGTAGATGACGAGCTGGCCTAAGGTCTTGCTGCAGACTGAGCCTCCCACCTACGAAATATTGTGTTTGTTTTAGAACATTTTTTTCAAACAAACTCGAATGCCCGAGAGCTCCACGAGTTCACTCTACCATCTCCCTTCTTCCATCGGGAGTCCAGATGTACTGCAAGTTATCACCCAACCCCCGCTTTTCTACATCCTTTATTATGAGCTCTGCCAAGCAGTGGAATTCACAGTTTTTTTTTGCTGGTGTCCGACTTGTACTGACTAAAACCCACCCACGTACCTTCTTTTGCCCTTTATGTTCCGGGGCCGCGGTATCTCTTTCGAACAACCCGCAACCCCGGCAGGCGAAATTTGCTGGTTGCGTCGTAGTTTCCGAATTAATATAGCATGGGTCTATTAAAGTGGAGAGTTAACAGACTTCATTTGGGCTAGCTCGTCTCATCGGCGATCTCATCTCTGTTCTTAGACAAGATTGAAGTTAAGATTGAAAGAAAGAAAACCGGCCAAGTGCGAGTCGGACTCGCGCTTGGTCCCGAGGGTTCCGCACAAAATAGCGACAAAACGAACGTCATATCTTTTGACTGCGTAGACTTAGAGAGTTGCTTTTTTCACAGCTCCAAGGAACTACAAACTTTTAATCCGGTTTTTAGTTCTACTCGATCGATATCGAGTAGAAATAGAACGCGTGGTGATACACGCGTCTCCAAAATAAATGGTCTTGACGGACAGACAGACAGGGGGACCACAAAGTGATCATATAAAGGTACCTATTTCTCCTTTTGAGGTACGGAACTCTAAAAATATCTATGTGACAGATTTAGCCTGGGAAATTCTACAACGCACGACTGAATCAGTACAAATATCATAATTAAATACAAAGACCCAGCAACAAAGGTCGGGCAGTAGCTCACTATACACAAGACCTGCATGGTCAAAGCACCTTCTCTTTTCTAATGGAGGACGAATTCTTATTATTGTTTCAATTTAATTTGAACAATATCAATACGAGTCGTTAATGGGGGCAACCGCGCATGAATTGGCCGCTAGAGGCGCTCGTGTAGCTTGAGGTCTTCAGAAATAATTAATATTTACGATTGTGGTCGAGAATAAATTCAAGATTGAGTCATTTCTAATTAATGATGACTTGAATGAAGACTTTAAATAACAAGTTTAAGGTCCAAATTATTAGTACTTCCAGAAATAATGATTTTAAACGTTTCGTATTGGCTAATTGTAGATACAATATTGTAAATATGGATCTGTAGTTAACACTATGTTGACATACGGAATAAAAATAAGTTTTTGTAATGGTACTAAATAGAATTCACGTCAATACCTTACTTTCTAGTGGCGCCATCTTGTGAGCTCAAATACGATAGCCCCCATTAAGTTGATATTATGGAATAATAATAAGAAAGTTGCAGTGGAAAATTAACTTATTTATAGGCAAGGCAATAAATCGATAATCTCAAATTGTGAACGTGGTTTATATTTTTAACTTTATATATTTATTTATTAGCAGCCCGTGAGGAGCCCCAGTCCCAGAGGAGCTCGTGGCTAAATAATAGCAGCCGCTCGGGTCGATCTTTAGGTTAAGCCGCGCTTGCTTAGGTTGGTCTATGGCTGGGTGTCCACCCGTTACATAGCGAGTTTCCTCCGTGCCTCGGAAAGCACGTTAAGCCGTTGGTCCCGGCTGTCATTTGTAGATCTTTGACAGTTGTTACAGGTAGTCAGTGTCCCGAAAGTCTGACAACCAGTCTTACCAAGGAGTATCGCATTACCCAGTGCTAACTGGGTTGTGGAGGTAAGATAGGCAGTCGCTCCATGTAAAATACTGATATTCAGCTGCATCCGGTTAGACTGGAAGCCGACCCCAACATAGTTGGGAAAAGGCTGGGCAGATGATGAAATATATTTATTTATTACCTGTATTAATTGACACAGAACGTTAATGGAATCCAAGAGTTTGTAAATGTTTTTTCCTCCTCGCAGTTCTAATTGTAGGTGCTTCAAGATGTCCAAGGCGAAAGTCGACTCTGGGTCGTCAAGTATTGGCGAAATGGAACCTGCAAATATCATAGTAATCGTAAAAATGAAGCTTGGATGCTGTCGTTTTACCAGGTATCTTTGAACTAGTTCATTAGGTAAGTTTGCTTGTGCAGAAAATAATATCGCATTTAGCGTTTATCAGTTGATCAGTGACGTGATTGATACCGATGACCATTAATCTCATCTTTGTTAAGGTGCTCCCACACAGCAGTTATATCCTTACTAATATTATAAAAGCGAAAGTGAGATTGTTTGTTACCTCTTCACGCCTAAATGGCTAAACCGATTTTGATGAATTTTGGTACAGAGATAGTTGGACCTCTGGAGACAGACATAGGCATTTTTTTTTAATAATAGGGAGAAATGAGGGAGAAAGAGGGGATAAAAGGGAAAACTTAGCTTTGCTATTACAATAAATCAAGCGCAAGGGCAAAACTACAGGTAGCACATACCTGCAAATCAGGAAAGCGGAACCGTGTTACCCCGAATTTAACGCGAGCGAAGCCGCGGGCGAAAGCTAGTAACGTTATAAAACCTTGTGTAGCACGATAACATTTTATAACGCTATGTAAAATTTACAATATGATAAGAATGTTGTTAACACTCCTACAGTGGTCCAACTCGGTGAATTACATTTTGTCACCATCAGTTAGGGTCCGCCTTTCGAGGGAGTTGGTAGTGCCATTTATTGGAGGAATTGCTTATTGGTTTGGCTTTTAATGTTTTGTTTTATTGTTCTACTATAACGACAACACTACGCCATAATACTACGAAAAAGGAATGGAAAGTGATCTCGTTATGTTCTCTTCTTGCACGAAAAGGCAACTCGTTTAAAAGAGCCCACATTTCTATTTGTTCTCAAAAAAGAAGAAATTTCTATCTGTATGGTTTTGATAAATTTATTTGAAAGGTCTAAGAACTGTATTATTAGGCTTAATTGAGACTATATTTAAAAAAAAAATGAATGTATGGTTCTCCTTCAGCGTGTAGATGACAATCTAAATCAAGTCAGCCAAAAAATTGGCAACGAGTTTGGCGCTTTCAGTAGCGTCCATCAGCGCCTGAGATGCGCAAGCAAAATGTCAGCAGGACACCTTGTCAATTGTAATGTATAGTTTCAACCTTCCTTATAATCTACAAACAAGACTACTGATAAAACTTACCTGAACTCAAAAGCCTATCCAAGAAGTTGAATATAGGTCCAGTTATCCTCTTCACATGCAAGTTGTCAGCGAATACTTTGATGACAGTATCACAGATCGATTTCAGCATTTCTTTGTCGCTATGCAGCGTGTTTAGATACGCGTAGAGGGATTGAGTTGTGTGTTTTACCTGTGAAAAAAAAATTACACTGAATCTTGACGTGGCTCGCTAGTTTGTTGACATTACAGCCAATGGTTTATTAATTGCCAAGAGCCTCAACCAACACCTTACAGGCTCTCGTTCGGCAGCTGGATCAAGGGTTTGATTCAGAAAGCGGTAGTCCTAGACACGGCTCGTATTGTTAAGACCCTGTTCCCGATAAATATTCAAAAATGTAAATAATGTGAACCTATCCTTACTAATATTATAAAAGCGAAAGTGAGTTTGTTTGTTTGTTACGTCTTCACGCCTAAATGGCTAAACCGATTTTGATGAATTTCGGTACAGTGATAGTTGAGACCCTGGAGACCGACATAGGCTATTTTTTAAAAGTGAGAAATGAGTCAGAAGAAAACTAAGCTTTGCTATTACAATAAATAAGGCGCAAGGGTAAAAACTACAGGTAAACGGTACCTGCAAATCAGGAAAGGGGAACCGGGTTACTCCGAATTTAACGCGAGCAAAGCTGCAGGCAAAAGCTAGTACTAGATAAATAAAGGAAATAAGGATACTGAAATTTACACAAAATTACCTATATATCTCGTTCGTTGTTAGGAATAAAGAGATGCGACAGACGGGAGGGGTATTTATTTTTATTTATTTATTTAATTAAGGTTCACCAACAGTTGTTACAGATATAATAAAGATGGTACATACAAATCATTATGCCTTAAGTCTCACTGTACAACCAATTACAGGCAAACACCACATGCAAAGTGCTCTCTGTAGTTAAAAAAATACTTTTAAAATTCAGTGTTCCTAAATTCCAAAGAATAAATAATTAATTAATAAATACTTAAATACTAATGACGTCTGACAAACGATGATATTGAGTCTGCGTGGACGTCAACCAGGTCGCTGCGTTCGTTTATGAGTTTGCTTATGCGGGGAATAGGCGAATTAGTACCAGAAACTGTACGACGAAGGGGTGGAGCTAAGGGTGTTATAGGTTTGCGAGGCGGTCTACGGGGAACTCTGAAATTGAACCTACATACTAATTGTGGGCAGTCAATGGTGTTATTTAGCAGTTTATAGGCGAATTTCAAATCCAGGTTCTCTCTTCGAGCTTCCAGGGTACGCATTTTGTAGCAGCCTAATTTATCAAGATAAGAGAGATATTTAAATTGCCTTCCCTTTGAATACCCTAGGTATCGGATAAACCTTTTTTGGACTCCTTCTATCCGCAACGAATGGGTTGCGTAGTGAGGCCTCCATATTACACTGCAGTATTCCAGTATGCTTCTTATAAGACTATTGTACAGAATTATTTTAGTATGTGGGCGTTGAAATAACTTTCCATTACGAATGACAAATCCAAGCATACGTTGAGATCGACCGATTATGTGCTCAATATGTGGTACAAATGTGAGTTTGGAGTCCAAGATAACTCCCAGATCTCGTACCACGTTCACCTCGCTTAAGTTCACTCCGTTTATTTGGTACGCCGAATTCACTGTGTTTACTTTCCTGGTGAATTTTATGTGGCTACATTTCGAGATATTCAACGAGATTTTATTATGATGACACCATTCAGATAATCGGTCGATATCTTCTTGCATTAGGTTAACGTCCTGTTGAGACCTGATGGGTCTTGAGATTTTTAGGTCGTCTGCAAAAAGGAATATGCTAGTATTGTGGAAACACGATGATACATCATTTACATATATAATAAATAATACTGGGCCCAGATGAGAACCTTGGGGGACACCCGAAGCAATTGCATATCTGCCTGATCGGAACCCATTGACAACCACATAAAACTCCCGACCAGCCAGATAAGAACCAAACCACTCTAGAAGGCTACCGGTGACGCCGTACGTAGCTAGTTTTTTAACAAGTAGTTCATGCGAAACCTTGTCAAACGCCTTGCTAAAATCCGTATAAACAGCGTCAACCTGTATACCTTTATCCATGGCTTCGCTCGAGGCTTCAACAAAGGACACCAGATTTATTGTTGTGGATCTGTTCTTTACAAAGCCATGCTGATGGTCGCTTAAAAACTTAGAGAAGTATCGTTGAATATGTGGACAAATCAACGACTCCAATATTTTACCGAAAATCGAAAGGATGGATATTGGTCTATAGTTCTTTACGTCACAAGGGTCTCCACTCTTGTAGACCGGTACTACTTTCGCCTGTTTCCATTCTTTAGGGAATTGACCGGATCGGATTGAGGCGTTATATATCTTTGCCAAGGGAACAGCCAGGCTTGGTGCACATCTGGCAATAAACAGTGGCGGTATATCATCTGGGCCAGCCCCCTTATTAATGTCTAGGCTTTTTAGTTTCTTCTCAACATTTTCGCATTTGATGTCCACCTGGTATGAACGCCAGTGTAAATTTGATCCATGACATCTGTTTTAATCTTGGTTCATTAACCTGACACACTTATCGGCATACCCTATGATGCTGTTTATGACATTATCAACAAAATACATCTGCCAAGCCGATTTAAAATTGTGTTGGGGTTGGTTTTCAGTCTAAGCTGTATAAAATCATGTGTTAATCTGTCCCTGTCGTCGACAAACGGACTGATACCCGTCATTACGTTATTGTAGTTTTTTTTTTAAATAAATATTGCCTTACACTAGTAATTTCTCCTGTATCATGGGTGCGTTTACAAACATACGCAAATAGCCAGACCCGGAACAACTATCTGTAGGACATACAATTTTTTTTTCCGTACGGGGATCGCACCCGCAACACGCAGCGCAGCTTTCAATCGCCACTGCGCCAACGGTGTCATCAAAAAAAAAAAAATTGGTTTATACCAATTGTAATAAGGAATCAATTTCATCATCAATCTTTTCCAACGCATATTGGAGTCAGCTTCCAGTATACACCTGAATAACAGTTTTTACATGGAGCGACTGCCTATCTGATAAACACCCAGTTAGTACTGGGTAATAAAATACCCTTACGAAAGACTGGTTGATAAGAATTCAAATATAATATACAAAAATATTAACATACCAAACTCTCAGTCAATTCTCCCCCGCTGACAACCAAGCCCTTGATAACGTTGTATCTATAGTCTGGATAGTTCAGCAGCTGCACAAATCTCGGCATAGTATGTCCCGGGAACAGCCACAATACAACGTTAGAGTTCTCGCTCGTGATTGGCTGATCGATGTCTTCCACCTCTTTCGTTGGAGGCTTTAGTTCTACTTCTTCGCAGGGAAAGATGCGTTTTAAAGCGTCGTGATGAGGGATGTTGGTTATTGGTGGTTCGCTGTAGAAAACACATTTCTTTAAGCGCGTCCGTTAAACTTCGAACGGGTGCATGCTTGCGTGTCTGTATTAAAAATAGTATGAACGGCGCTAGAATTTTTAGAATACTTTGACAGCGGGCACCAGCTCCATGTTCCCGATGCGTCATGCGTTTGATTTGATAGTTTTAACTTATTGTCTCCATGAGATTGAACTTTTATCATTTATAGGTCGACCGCTTAACTGAGTCCGTGCCTGAGGTAGCTGAGCGATACGGAAAAGGTGTTGCCGCGCCAGTCGGCCAATGATAGAGCATAAGCATCACATCACCACATCCCTCCCGCACCTCACAGCTACCTCAGGTACATTCTCAGTTAGGGTGAAAGCACTAGGGTAACTCTGTAAACCCATATAATACGTTAAGGTCGCAATTTATATTTTAATCAACAAGCAACCTGACACAGACCTGCTAATTGCAAAAAAACATAAGTTTTAATTTGGCGCTTCCACCTTAAGTGGTCAGTCTATACATAGCTGTCACACTATTTTTGTTTGGTAAGATTTGGTAATAATTCATCTAACCAAGTGATATGTACACATCTTGCTTGCTGCTACGACATAAAAACACTGTCAAAATTAATTGTTTCCTCAATATTAATGAGCAAAAACGAACACAAAGGCAAAGTAAATTATGTTTTCTTACTTATAAATCAAAGAGGTGAATATCCTGCCGGCATGGGCGCGCGTTCGGTCGATTTTCTCGACGGCTTGTTGTGCGACGCCGCACATGATCTCCTTGATGACTTGCGGGGAGTTCAGCTGGGGAGCCTCCACGGCGCACTGGCGGCAGATGGCCAGGAGTCCTAGGAAATTACGAGTAACATGTGTTACACTTTAAGAGTAGTTGTACTGACTCGCACGTTAAACGAGCTCCACTCTGGAAAAATTTAGACAATATGAGGGGGAGTTGTAGTATGGAGTATTCGATTAGCGCCTGACACATTCGTACTACAGCGGCCCAAATAAAAGATAGTCCCATCAATCAGTGTTGGAATATTTTAATGTGTTTTAACGTGAAAATTAAACTAAATTGTGGAAACGTTAACCGACGTTGTTATTTAAAGGGGTCTTTCAGACTGCCCTTTATTATGGAAAGTAACACAGGCTCCTAGATAAATATCAGTCATATATAGCGTGTCTCAGAAAGGTCTGGTCATATTTTAGGCCATCAAACTGAACAACTTTCTCCATAGGACCACACTTAATGCAGCAAAAAAACAAAAATTGCTGTTAAAGCGTGACATATCTGTGGTTCGAGTAAGCATTGAAGTTTTGTGTTGAACAACAGATTTATTTACAAGACAAACGGACTGATGTGAGTCGATAAGATAAACCAATAGCCTAAAAATCTTACAAGGCCCTGTGTCAGTGTTCCGAACATTCGAGCTTCATCATATGAGCCGAAAGACGTCTACTGCCGGTCAAAGTCAAGTCTTCCAGCTCCGAGTTCCCCGCATATAGCGAGAGCATTCAAGTACAGTATAATTATCTAATATATAAAATTCTCGTGTTTCAGTTTTCGTTCCCATACTCCTCCGAAACGGCTGGACCGATTTAAACGAAATTTTGTGTACATATCGGGTAGGTCTGAGGATCGGCCAACATCTATTTTTCATACCCCTAAGTGAGCAGCGGGTGAAACCGCTGGGCACAGCTAGTAGAGGTATATGTTTTACCTTCGCGTTCAACCCGAGAAGGTTAGGTACTCACAGGATGTTACATTATATAACTAGCAGTTGTATTTCACAGTATTTTAGTGGTTTTTCACAAAGAGTGCGGTTTTTTAACGCCCGCCGGCGTGCTGTCGATTCGAACTACCCGTTGCTTCATTTTGCCGTCAGGTGGCTGGAGCGATGCGTGGTTTTATTAGTGCCAAAATGGCGTTGTATTTAAAATAGGTGGGAAATGGAAGGGATTAGGGAACACATGTCAAAGCCTGTACAGTATACAAGAAATAAAATTCACACTAACCTGTCATGCTAGCCTCCCTGACCCACGCCCCGATGTCGCCTCTCATGTCAACAGTATACTCCGACAGACAGTCCAACAGCGCCGCCACTATCTCTCCCACATAGTCCTCCACACCTCCCACTATGCCTTGAGTTTGACAAACTTCAGTGAGACCGACCACAGCGTCTCGACGGCCTTCAGCCCATTTCTGAGTGCCTTCCGTCAGTTTTGTACAATTGATTAGAGACTGGATCACTGTAGGTAAGTGTTCTGTTAGGACGAATTTTGGGAGGGCACCTGAAAATAACAGTTTGTACTTCTAATTAAATTCTTTTGAAGACCATGTGCGTTTGTTGTTTAAGGTTTAGGTAATATCGATATCAATAGCGATTACACAAACATCAAATGAAAGGACATTGCTCTGCGCCCATACATTGTTGGCCCTGGCGCTAAGAGCATCGGAAAATGATGTATTGTATTTTCTATCATTAGTGAACTCCTTTATGATCTTATTTTTATAGCGGACAAGCTGCAGAATAGAAATATTTTAAAAAATGAACTAGATTTTGACGTTTTGATCGAACCAAATCAACGAATATTAGGTATGATTTTTCATAACTCCAGAGTGATTTTTAAGAAACTGAAAATTAATATCAATATACATTTAGCTATTTTTAATACTTGCCTAGACAATTGGTAGGCACCTATGCATTTTTTTCTAACCCTTAACTCTTTCGCTGCCCAGAAATCAGCGTATGAGTCCAAAATATATGGTAAAATTTGGACTGGGCAGCGAAATGGTTAAGTGGATGAAAGTACAACATTATTATGCATAGAAACAATCCATATAATTATATATAACACTAGCGGACCCGACAGACGTTGTCCTGTTTACCGTTTGAGAGAAGTTCAGTGACATACACACTCACAGAAGAATTATATATATAAAGATAGGTACCTGTATTATTAACATTAGGCGTAGATGGCGGCTGGCGGATGTTATTATCACATAAAATACTATAAAATGTACATTTTGCCATACAGCTAGTTTGTGTTACAGAAGTATTTGCAACTTACATAAATTAATAAGATAATTAATTATCGTGGTTTCCGATACTCTTTTGCACAGGGCTGTTTTGGACATGGTCCAAATTGAATTCAGGAAAAAGTTATCTACAATTTTGCAATTTTTTAGGCCTGGATAGATAAATCTTTGTCCAGGCAGTTTTCCTTTGGAATACGCTCCCTCTGGAAATCAGGACGGCTACAACGCGAACTTAAAGTTGCTTACTTAAGAAGTTGACAGACTCGTCTCAAAATTAATGTTTTGTCAGTTTTTCATCATATTTTGTAGTTTCTTCTTACTTTTTTATATTGTCTATGTATGTATTTATTATTAATAAAACTGAAATTTTCTGTCACATTGCACCTACTATGTTTTTGTCTCTGCATCACCATAAGGTTGACTAAAAATGCCCAAGGCATTATGTCCGCCTTTGTACATTGTTTTTTTTTACTTGTGCACGAAGTTTTAATAAATAAATAAATAATCTGGTGATTTATTTTGTTCGTTTTTTCTTACCAACAGCCCTAGCATATCCCATCCGTAACACTAGTCCATTAACCCCAGTATTGCTCAACTGTCCACAGTATTTATCCATCAGCTGCTTGCGTTTCTCCTTAGCGGTGAACTCTCCATACTTCAAGTTGTCATCACACAAGTAATGGTCGAATACTAGAGGGAGAGCGTAGATCGCCTTCTCGCGAATAGCTTGGACCTCGTGGGATAGGCATTCTTCGATTAAACTGAGCCATTCGTCTAGGAAAAAAAAACAAATGATTAGATAGAATTATTTTGGAACGGGTTGGCGATTTCAGACTTACAGATTAATTATAATAAGTATTGTAATTAACACTTGAAACGGGATATTTACCATGTTTATTATTTATACCGAGTTTCCGAACAACATCGCCGAAATATCGGAAACTAAAAACCGTTTCAAACGTTTCAAGTGTTAATTACAATATAGTAACAATGTCAGTTTAAAGACTTGATGATGATGATGTAAGATGTTTTCCTTCACCGATATCTGTGATGTTTTAGATAAACTTTAGAAACTACATATGAATAGAAAGAGTTACATTGATACTTGTCCTAATGACACGGCCGGAATTGGTATAGAGCTGTGCCCTAACAAATAAGATATTCATGTACACTGATGTACAGTACATCATTTTAAAGCTTACATGTAGGGCTTTACATACGGTTATGTTTTATGATCAGAGAATAGGCGAGAGAATAGTAACATACTACGACAATACGTGATAAAATCAACGCAAGATGAAAATGTAAATGTCAATCAATGCAATGTCAGAATATAAAACCACACAATCAATGAACAAACATATATTTTTTGCATTTTCCCTCGCTTATTTTAGGAAAATGTTATTTATGCGGTTATTTTTTATTTATTTTAAAATTAATTTTCATATATTAATCATTACTGTGCATTATCAGGGCAGGATCCGGCCATGTCCTTTAAATTTACAATCTCATGCATGAGAGGCGAGGCGCTCTCTGCGGCACTTCTGTCCAATTACGACATTTCGTCTTGAATAAGCGTGGTGATTAATGCCCGTACCTTCTCTGTATGAGAAGAGGCATTTGCCCAGCAGTGGGACTGTTTGAAGCTGTATTATTATTATTAATTTTGCAATATTTATTTCAAATTATATTTTGTTTTAGAAGTAACATCGGATGAGTTTTTAAAGAGTAATTTACAGTTTTTAACCAACAACTGCCCACGCCCCCGCCCGCATGTCGGGAGGCGAGATACACATATGTGTATTATAATGTGTAGTAATCCTGCGGGTCATCTTTACATTCAACAAATTTTGCTGAATCGAATGTGATGAACCAGAACAGGTGTAAGGAAAACCCCGTTTTTAAATCAAGGCAAATCTTCTTCATATCTTCTAGGATTTTTGATCCAAGGCTATTTTCTCCTCCTCCCACTATTCGTTGGTTTTTTGATAAATTGCTATTTAAATGGGATCACTCGAAACTCACCGATAATGGGATGTCCATGGTACGGCGCGTTGGCTCTGGAGAGTGACGCGATACAGTGGCAGCACGCCTGCCGCATGAGCTCGCCGCCCAGCCCGCGGAACTGTTGGCGCGAGCGGAGCGACGCCACCAGCCCGCGGACTGATACTGACACGTCGTGGGAGATCAGGGAGTCGGCGGACTTGCCTACAACAATGGTTCATATATCTAAGAATTACGTATTTATACAAGCCGTGCTCAGCGGTTTCACCAACCACTCAGCTCCCAACTATTGTAGCGTGATGTTATTCAACCGATAGCTGCGTATACAGACCAAACTGTTAGAAAGAATACCACTATGAATTTCATGCAATCCTAGTAGTTTTATCTCAACGCAGTTTGGTTCTACCAAGAACTTGCATGCACAATTCATACTTAAAATCAAAAATCAAATTAATTTATTTCAATTAGACCATTACAGGCACTTTTGAATGTCATGAAAACCATAAAAATGATGCTGCTACAGTCGCAGTCACAAGACATAATAACTTGTAAAAGTACTGTAGTTGCACATTCCAAAGCGTAGGTCTCTATGGAGAAGAATGGGCAAGAAACTCCATGGACACTCTTTTAAATCATTTTTTTTTCAAAACCATGGATACATCATTCATGTTGTGATTATAAATACATGTGAGAACGACAGAAAAACGAGCACATTAAGAGCGTCCAGAGTAAAAGGAAAAACAAGAGTTTAATAGATAAATTAATTAATTAAAACAAACCGTGGCGGCTTATAGATGACAGTCACAACTGACAGCGACCGTTCACGAACATGACGCATATATCAGCCTCATTCAGCTCAACCATTTTGAAGGGAACTAAATGACCCGACACACACGCCACCATCAGCGAGACATTTAAGTTAGCATGACAATCTCTCAACCACCAGGGCAACCGTCGAGTCAATTAAATTACATAGTACTCACACATGGGCATTACAATTATACAATATTAGGAAATTGAGTCTATACAATGCAAATATAGTCTTACAATCTCTTACAGCTGCCACAATACTGTTGGAATTAATACCACCTTGAATTCATGCAAGCCGAATTCGAATCATAATTCATTCAAATCGATCCAGCCGTTTAGTTGCAGTAGTCTAGATACCGACAGCAGTGCCATCTACCGCGCTGATTTGTGAAATACATATGGCATACAAAAAAGACTTTCAAGTCGGTCCAGCCGTTTAGGAGTTCAGTGACATACACACGAACAATAGAATGATAAATATAAAGATTTATTAATATTTACTTATATGTGTAAGTTAATAATAGGTTAAGGCACATATTTTTCGTCTACGGGTCCACCCTTTACAGCAGAACTTTTTATGTCATAATTTTATTTTGCATAACAACGGATGGCATAAACTTCACTTCGCAGAAAATTGTTTAGCAGACACTCATTTATCTTACATTCTAAACTCATAATTTTGTAAGTCAGAATCATCTCTAGGCATAAACTTCATATCCATAATATTTAAAAAGTAGAAACATCATATCGCAGAAAGTTCACAGTCAGAATCGTCTTTTGGCATATATTTTATATCGATAATCATTAAAAGGCAGAATTGTCATATCGCAAAAAGTTTATAGTTAGGATCATCTTTGTCATTATAAGTTGACATTTATTTAAATTATTTATTTCTTTAAAATACTGTCATTTGTTTTAGTTATTGCTTAATTTAATTTGAAATAATGTCATTGAATTCAATAAGTAATTATCCTAATCTAAATAGTTCAGTTTCGGGCAACCTACTTAAAACAATCTCTTTTTTCAATTAATGCAAGTCGTTTCTCGTAGGAGGTCACAGTTTTAACCTAACCTAACCTAGCCATTACTGCCATCTGCATAGTATGCCAAGTGAAATTATACCAAATAATCATCGCTCTAAAGAATATTATGCAAAATTTGAACTCTGCCTTTCGTAATTATACTAAATGTAATTCTGCCATCTTAAAGTATGCCATTGTTAATTCGAAGTTTTAAACATTATGCCAAACTATAATTATATTAAATAATTTTTATGCCTTTAAAATGTTCGTTTATAGACAATTATGCTAAGTGTGTTATGCCAAATAAATTTCGGAGCATCAAGATTCTGCCAGATAAAGGGAACCAATCGTCTACGTATCGTTCTCATTTCTCCTTCTGCTAGCAGAAAATTGTTAAGAAATAAGTGTGTCTACTGTGTGTACATAAATAGTAAATGAAATGGGAACCGTAAATTAACTGTTTTGAATAGCTGACTGTGTCAATTTTGTCGGGCAAACCTCGTAATGTAAGGCTACTTCAGCGGAACGGTAATTGATAAAGGTGTGTTGAAAACCAAGTTCCACTTCCTACTCAAGAATACATATTGTCTCATGTATTCTAAGACCTATATAAACGAATGTAATCCTTAATTAGCCAGTAATAAAAGAGATACCTTTAGAGGCACTTGTTTGACTCATCTCCCCGAACCGACAACCTTATACTCTGCCCTTTGTGCCCAAACAATACAGTCAATATTACAGCTAACGGCACTATAAAAGTAAGGACAATTTGAGACAACGGATTTTACGGATGTAGTAAAATTGTTAGATAATTTATTCACAGAAAATAAAGAAAAAATATTTATTTTTCACGAGGACGACAAGCATGCAAAAAAAAATGGTAAGAAACCAACCAACCAACTAGATTTGATTTACACACAATTAAAACAAAAAGAATAACCGTTAAGTCTTCCTAACACACATTAAGCTAGTTGAGCATTCAACATTTTGAAAGGGTTTTCACATTAAAAATGCAGTAACACATACCATTTGCCAGTTTCGCCGTTGAGAGCGCATAGATAGCTTCGCCGATAGCAAGTATAGCTCCATGCCGTACGTTCAGGTCAATGGACTCCGTCTTCTTCACCAACTTCGGAAGAACCTCCGTTGCTACGTACTCTGGGATCTAAAACAGTATGGTAAACAGATTACATAACAGGAACATGCTTGATCAATGTACTTTCCTAATCGATTTGAGAAGACGTAAGTCTTTAGCGAGACCTTTGACCAGTGCTTTGCTGATACGGAAATCGGAAATAAACCAACGGAAACTTTTATAGAAGAATAGAATAGAATAGAATAGAAAAATATTTATTCGAAACAGACACATAACAACAGCACAAGAAAAAAAAAACAAGGTAGACAGAACGGAAAAACATGGACAAGGTTGCGCTGAGCGTGCCCATACCGAAAGGGTTATAAAGGGTTGGGTTTATCAGTATAATAAGTATCAGTAACAACTACGGAGTCTGGATTCGTGACTGCTTGGTGGCAATAGGCTCGCCCCTATTCCATGGTTCTTTTTTTACGGATTGGAAATCATCTAATAACTTGCCCGCTCTGGGCGGAGCGGGGGAGAGTGTCAGACTTGTACTGACTAAAACCCACCCATGTTCCTTCTCTTGCCTATTACGCTCCGGGGCCGCGGTATCTCTTTCGAACAACCCGCAACCCCGGCAGGCGGTGGCCCCGGCAGGCCTCTCTGATTCCATGGGACTTGAAACATAACTGGCTACATATAGTCCGGGTTAAACAGAGACACAACTCAACAGCGAGTTGAACTGAGAGTGGCCCTAACAAAAAAAAAAACTGGCTAAATGTGGGGGTACAATTAGGTAAACGTCTACCCAGAGACATTCAAATATTTAAGACTAATAGACGGGACAAGACAAAGAAAATTGTAACCCAATATTTGTTACTACTTGGTAACAAATCAGTCTGTGTAGCGTCATACGCTCGCTTGTCAGGGAGCATTCGTGTGTCAAAATCGTAATTTTCGGGATTAAAATTATTGTATGAAAATATTCCCGATGTCCGCTCTATAAGTCTTTTAAATCTCTTTTCGTCTACCTAACCCTATAGAGATGACATTCGTTATCACAAACAAACTTACACCACGCATCTTCAGATTTCCAAATTTTCAAAAAATAGAGAATGGTTTGTAGTAAACTATGGCACGGAAAACAGGGTCCGACATAAAAAATAAAATAATTACAAACTAAACTAATCCTACTTAACCTAAGCAGCACAAAAAACTATGACATAAATCTGTCAAGCAATCATTTTGACAATAAAATTCTGAATTTGAACATTATTATTCTTTCAGTATTTTGTAAGTGGCCAGTACAAAAAGATACAAACCTTATCAGTTAGCTTATTAAGAGCTTTAGCAGCAATTTCTCTTATAGCGCAATCCCAATGTTCCACTTTCAAATCAACAAGATGATCTATGAGCGGTTGGGTGTACTCCGGATAAGAAGCCACTTGCGGGGCTATTATAAGGTAAGCGTTGTTCCTTGGTCCTACTGACTGGAAGTCGGCGGTAGTTAGGATGTCGATGCCGTGCGGGAACATGCCGTGGCGGCCGACGTTCTCTTGGTAAGCGGCTGACGCGGCGCGGCGACAGTTGATCTGTGGTGAGAAAGGCAGGGATTGTTTATTCATTTAAAGAGCACATGCTTATGCAAGCTAAAATATAAAGGTGAAAAAATGCTCAATAAAAACTAAGAATTTTAGAGACACTGAATTCAGATGACGCGCATTTTTCGTAATATTATTTAAGTAAATCGTTTTTTTTTCGTTATTCATAAAACTACCAAAACACCATATTTCTTCTTTTGCTTGGTCCTTCTGAGTTCTTTATTATTTTAAAAATGAATAAAAAATAGATTTATAAAAGGACTAATTCTTACCTCCCTGTCGAAACACGCAGTGCTAATCAAGGCGTTAGCCAGCGCCGTGGCATAGGGCGCGAGTGCGGCGGCGTCGTAGGCGCGCGCGAAGGCCCACGCGGCGTGGCAGGCGGAGTCCCGTGCGGCGCGCCCCCCGCCCCCGCCGCCCCCCGCGGCCGCGCGCGCCTCGTCCCGCCGCAGAGCGCTCACCACGCTGGCCACGCCGGCGCCCACTTGGATGGGGGACAGGAGGCCCCGACGAGCTAACAATTACATTGGATCATTACAGAAAAACCTATTTGGATTCGTCTCTGGGAATTTGTGGGTAGAATTGATGTAAGTACTATAAGTTCTGATAATTTTCTTAACACTGCTACAAATTTGCTGTAAATTAACATAATTGTGCCTACAACATTAAAGTAAAGTAAAATTTATTTGCATAGATTGCAGGTACATAAAATAAGGTGTCACAATGATTCGGTGAGCCTTGTACAATCTACCTTAAAGTAGTTTCAAGTTCAAGGCCACAACTCGACGCAACGTTCATGCAAGTCGTAAATGCAAACTATATTTTGTGTAAAAATTATTAAACCGTAAAGGACTACCACGTTTTGGGTTCGATTCCCAGATCGGGCAGTGTTATTGGGTTTTTTCATCAGGAATCTCCCAGTAGCAGCCTCGGAGTCTGAATTCTGACCGATTGATGCCAATAGCCCTTGTTACATGAAACTTATATACATAACACACCTCTGCTTATCCCTACGTGTATGTACGTCGGGATGTTAATCTTACTCACAAAAATATGTATCATTATTATCTGCCTAGCTTCTCCAATATTAGGGCCGGCTTCCAAAAATATATATACCAGCTGTGCCCAGCGGTTTCACCAGCTGCTGACTTAGGGGTTTGAAAGATAGATAGTAGCCGATTCTCAGACTTACTGCATGTGCATAAAAAAAAAAACATAAGAATCGGTCGAGCCGTTTCGGAGGAGTATGGGAACGAACATTGTGACACAAGTATTTTATATATTACATTACCTAATTCAGCCAACGCCATGCACCCTCCATGCCAGGCGGTCTCCCGTTCGTTCTCAGCGAACAACGACAACACGCTGTCACAAACATCGGCGGCCGCGAGAGCTGGCAACCGCGCGCCAATGCGGCCCACGCCTTTTGCAGCCGACCATCGCACCACGGTGTCGTCGTCACGGAGGGAACAGAGTAGGAGTTCTACAACATCTTCTACCTGACATTTTTAAAAACGAAACTTATTGAAGTTTTCTAAAAATCTAAATATTTTTATTTCACATAGGCCTACATGAGCACTTATAAAACGTCGAGAAAAGATGCACGGTTCGGGTTGGTCGTTTCCTATGGAGAAGAACCGGCAAAGAACTCCATGGTTACTCTTTTAAAATCATTTTGGTTTAACAATGTTGTTGTATATGAGAGGACAGAGTAGCCCCGACAATAAGTCATTGCTTACTTTACAAAACACATTCTGTTACGCTATCTACTAAGAAAAGGGTTGCGTATTCTATCCTCAACTAATCACAAAACTTGTAATACCTCTTGTGGAATATCCTGGTCATCATCATCTGGCGGCGAGGTGATGGGTTCTGTGTCGCCAGCCGCCGCGACTCCGCCCAGCGTCACGGCTAGAGAGCGGGACCCGCGGGTGTAGCGCCATGATACCACGCGCGGACGGAGGAATGTTAAACCTAGGAGAATTTGTGACACAAATTATTTTCAACAAAGCCGGGTGAAAAAAAAAACTTTAAAATTCTGTACTGTCAGCGAAAAATTGTAGATTTGGTTCAATAGAAAGTCATTATTACTTATTGAACATCATACAATACATCAGACAGTCATTTGAAACAAACACCCTTCGCCATTTTGCCATGGCTGACCAAACTCCAAAATCATGTTAATATCTTACCTATCCTTTGCACAATCTTCACTCCATACTTCCTAACCAACATAGCCTTATGTTGCTGATAGTTCTGGTCAGTAACCCAAGCTAGTAACTTAGGCGCTAATGGTAGAAGATCATCTCTTTTTCCATGCTTTAAGACTGCTGCAACTGCGGCCAGAACTCCATAGTGAATGGACTCCTCCTCTTGGAGATTGGAATGTAAATCACAAGCCCAGTCAAAGAAAGCGCCCATGTAAAGCTCTTTTACGTCAGATCTGCAAGAGAATAAGATAAGATAAGATAATCATTTATTTCTCACCACAACAAATAATTAGTTACATTATTAGGTTTTGCGAACAATAAAGATTTACTGGTATTGTGGGAGACTGGTGCCTAAGCTAGACGAAAACGCCTGTATTTCAGGACACCAGAGAGAGAGAATGAAAATTAAGACATTGTATTTAACTTTAGAATTAAGAGGAAGAGGTCAGGGGGTCTAACATGGGTACTTTGACAGAATTATATGGTAATAACAATCATGAATTATGTAATAACTAACTGAATCCCATGGTTTCACTCGTGTAGTGATAGAAATTGAAAGAAGACAATGAGATAGTGATTATAAGATACAATATACTTTTATGAATTGTAGCCTATATGTTATTCTGATATGTAACCTATATTATTGTGAAGTTTCATCAAAATCCATTAAGTAGTTTTTATGTGAAAGAGCAACAAATGTACATACATTCTCATGAGCTTTCGCTTTTATAATGGTAGTAGGATTTGTAAAATGGTCACAAAGTCATAATTCATAATATTAACTGCATCAGTGACAGTTTTATAAATTTTAATGCGATTCTCATTAGGATTCTGCTATTGCAACCATTTAAGACCTCCAGAAAACTGCTGTGCATATCCTTACTAATATTATAAAAGCGAAAGTGAGTTTGTTTGTTTGTTACCTCTTCACGTTTTAATGGCTAAACCGATTTTGATGAATTTTGGTACAGAGATAGTTGGGAACCAGGAGACGGACATAGGCTTAATTTTTTTTTAAAAAGCGGGATATGAGGGAGAACGAGGGAAGAAAAGGGAAAACTTAGCATTGCTATTACAAATCAATAAGGCGCAAGGGCGAAAACTGCAGGTAGCAGGTACTGTGTTATACCGAATTTAACGCGTGCGAAGCCGCAGGCAAAAGCTAGTTGTGATATAGTTTTATTAAACATGACTTGTAAGGCTTTATTCATAAAAGATATTATCTTACCTTATAAGGAATTTGGAAGCCAAATAGGCACTGGCTTCAGCACATGAATCTTTACTCATTGCATAAGTCTTGCAAATATTGAAAATTCTCTCCATCACAGTCAGTTGCTTTGCACCTTCAGCAACATCTGCAAGTAGAACCGTGAATTAGTATTGGTTACAAATAATATGTGTTAATTAGTAAGTCCCCCATTTGCTGTTAACTTCTTAATAGAATACTACTTACCTTTTGCTTGCAGTTTTGTTTGCATAAGGGGTTAGAAATTATTTCACCAGAACGTCTTAGTGAGATAGAAATTATGCTTTAACCAAGACCATGGTCTATTTGAATGCCTTATTTAATTGAAATCCATTAAGCTTCTAAAGCATGACCAACCAACCCACAATTAAGAAATAAGAATTAATTAATGGATTGAGCCATCATGGAATTGATCTTTGGAAACCAAAGAACATCATCATTTTCCTGCCCTTGTCCCATTCTATTTGGGGTCTGCGCAACACATTTTTTTCTTCCATTCTCCCCTATCAGACTTCACAGCATCATTTACTCCTTTCTCCTTCATATCATTCCTTATACAATCCATCCATCTTTTCTTTGGCCTTCCTCCCACTCTCCATCCATCAACATTCCGATCCATCACTCTTGTAAAAAAATATTGTCATTCCAGTTCTTAATACAATAAGACTTGAATTCAATTACCTGGTTGTCCCGGTGCAAAGCCATCAAGTCGGCTCATGTGGAAAGGAATGATGACCACTATGGAGAGCCACAAAAGCAGAACAAATCTGCTCCTCCATGTCTCCTTGTCATTTGGGTCCTGAGCTTCCAAGAATGTTAATACTGTTAGAAGATCTGAAACCTGAAACATGAAGAGAATTACAGGTCAGTAAACTTGTAATTGCTGTAGACTGGAATGAAATACTTTAAATGGCTAACTCCTATTACTTGTATGTTTTGAAAAGAGCCTTACACAACATGGTATGCATATTTGTTTTATGAATTAATACAAATAGTTTTAAAATTTAAAAAATGGATCTTACCTCATGTGGAAGATGCCTAATAACAATTTTGTATCCTCTTACTCTGATAATTTGATACATGTAGTCGAATGTAGCATACTTTAACTCAAATGGCGAGTCCTTATCTTTGATCAAGCTCAGAAATTTTGATAACATCTTGTCCAAATGAGGATCAAGCAAGTGCGGTTGCTCATAGTATTGCTTCAAGATAGCATACAGCTTATCATACTCTACTTCAAAAGCTGGCGTTTTATAGATATTTTTAACGTTGTCGATCATATTCAATACATCTTCGATTTCTGAAAAGTGCTCTAAAGCACATCCCAGGCCGATATTGTCGCATTCATCGTCCCGGTTCATGTCTGTATCGAGCCCAACCATTTTCAAAACACCCTGTTGTGCTAAAAACAAAGAACTTGTTTCAAAATGATATTCAAAAAAACCTTGATGACCATGCCTTTATTACTGTTATTTTTTATTAATGAAATTAACTATAAATTTTAAGATTACTCACACAGTAAACTACGAAAACAATTTTTATTTTGCTAAGCGGATGCTTTTGTTTGAAATGACATTGACAATATTGACACTATAAAACTAAAGTTATGAATGACATTGACAACAGGATAGCAATTAAAATTTGGCCTATGAAAGAAAGAAGTAGCAATAGCTTGATGCTTAAAATAAGAATATATTTTTTGCATGGCTCATAGACAAATGAAAATCAAAAATCTATCTTTGTCGAATTTCTTGCTCACCTCTATTAAGATTTACTAGTAACGAGAATAACCTTTAAATCTGTATAATCTATGCGCTTCGCTTGGCTTGACGAGGTTGGCAACATTTTGATTTCTTTCATGGAGTATTAGAATCTGTTTTGTGTCTATTAGTATTCGAGAAATAATGATTTTGTTGAAATAAATGTGTTTAATTTCAAATTAATTTATTTAAAATGAGCAATCGTAAGGATTTTCAGTATATTGTTGTTTATTACTACAACTGCATTGACATTAATCACATTGCATTTCCATTTAA
The DNA here is from genome assembly GCA_905475445.1 of Ochropleura plecta. Classification (NCBI taxonomy): domain Eukaryota; kingdom Metazoa; phylum Arthropoda; class Insecta; order Lepidoptera; family Noctuidae; genus Ochropleura; species Ochropleura plecta. The sequence goes on along the minus strand of FR997731.1, from coordinate 7,467,255 downwards.
AATAAAACAAAAATGTAACTTTTACAGAGGCCCGAGGCCCGGCTAAGCGCAGAGTAAAGCCGGTGGAACCCCAGTCGCTATTAGATTTTGATCTTGAAGGCGAGAGCTCAGATGACTCGGACTTTCGGATAGAGGACCACCCAGATGAAAGTGACGATTATTCGATAAACACCGACGATGAAGAAAAAAGTACGTATTTCTTGCCCTAGATATCGCTTTTACAAGTATTTTTGATTACGCAAATTTTGCACTTCATGCTTAATATGTATGCCTAACACAGTAGTTCCCTAAGTATAGATAATAAGCTGAAATGGTGTGTCTTTCACATGCTGGTTATCCATTAAGAGCTGGGTCTTTTAGACTTTTATTTGTAAGTTCTAGCTTTTAGCCACAGTAAACACAGCATATTCATAATAAAATATTGTGGATAAGCTCAGAATGTGTAAGAGTTAGTAGAATACCCAGGTGGACAAAATGTTGAAAGAAACAAGTGTTACAGCTACAAGTAGATGGTAGAGTAGTTTGGGTCTTTAAGGCACACCTCTGCCTAACCCCTTGAGTAAAACTGGTGTGATGTTATGTTAATATAGCTGTATTTTCACACATTGTATTCAATAATGATCTTAAAAAATAATATTTATTCTTTACAGAAGCTGCATTGCGAAGTGAATCTTCAGAAGGATCAGGTTCCGATGATGATGATGACTTCAAGCAGTCTAACAAGATTGGAGAAGATAAACCTGTTAATAATGTCCTGGATAAATCTAAACATAAAGAATTTAAGGTACTTTTGAATAGAATTATTTAACAGAGCAGTTATATTTACATTAATGTATATTGAAGAAAGAACAATATAATAATCCATTTGCATTCCATACATAAAAAAACATTAAGATAGAATGTCACCTAGTATAAACATTTTGCTTTGTCTATATTCATACATCTGATCATTTACTAGTGGTGATTAGTATGTAGACTTTTGGCATTCTGTAGAGTCTGCAAATTCAGTTAGTAAATTTTGTTGATGTATGGTTTTTTTCCAGTTTCCAGTTGAATTGGCGAATTTGCTGATCTGTGCAGGGTGCCTTGGATCCAGGAGTGATGACTTCAATGAAATTGTTGAGTGTGATGGTTGTGGTGTGACTGTACATGAAGGTAATTAGAGTAATAACTATTAAAGAGGATTTGCTTGTGGCTCTGTTTATGTGGGAGTGGTAAATTTTCCCATAGCCTCGTAACGCCCAACCTAAATTTAGGTCGATATATATTACGGCCCAAATGTACTAAAAATAGGTGCAAGTAGTTGCGGCTCAGAACTTTGATTTAGTAAAAAAGTTTTAAAATTTTTACAAGTTTTTGTTTTTTTTTTTTGGCTTAACTCTTTTATGGGGTATTTCTTATAGCTAAAGTTAACTATTTCATGCAAAAAATATTTTGAAATTATTTGTCCTTTTTTTTAGGTCACTGGGCCAAATACGTTAAAATTAAATATGTTTTATAATTTTAGGACGCTGGGTCGTAATATAATGATTTTAAATAGCATCTTGGGCCAGAGTGTCAAATTTTTTTTGTCATTATTTAGGTTGTTGGGCCTTACGAGGATATAACCAAACATAATAAATAACCTATGTGCTTGGTTTTAGATATGGTTTTGTGTATTTATTGATTAAGCTGACAGCTGCTGTTATAATATTAGAAAATTTCAGTAGATCATTCTACTTAGGGTTTTGTTTCATGTAGTATTATGGAATTTCATATTTTAAGCTCCTATCCTTTTGAGGGTTCCATAGCCAATTTTGCTAAAATGGAACCTTTGTAAATTTTCCTTACCGTCTATATGTCAGAGCCATTTTACTTTAAGACTATTGGCACCACATAGTTGGAATTTGTACAGTAGATGCCTTTTATAAACCACCACACAAATATGACACAAAATTAAAAAAAAAATGGGTTGGCCCACCATACATGCAACTGAAGTTTAAAAAATCTTCATAAATAATTGATTAATTTACAATTAATTATAATTGAACAGGCTTGACACCACCATAATCAAGAAAAAACCCAGTGGCTGTTATTGTGCTACATTCAGGGACACATACAGGAAAAATTATTCATATAGTGTAGAAATGGGCAATCACAGTTGTTTATGGTATGATAATACTGTTTTTTTTTTTTAATTCAGGTTGTTATGGCGTGTCAGACACAACTAGTGAGTCCAGCACGGTCAGCTCAGCATCTACTGAACCATGGTTTTGTGAAGCTTGCAAGGCTGGTGTGACTGACCCAAGCTGTGAGCTTTGTCCTAATAAAGGTAAGATTTGTTTTATTTAAGGACTAGCTGGCGCCCGCGGCTTCACCCGCGTGTTATCGAAAAAAATAACACATAGGATACTTTTTTTCTCTTTCTTAATCTTCTTAATCTACCTTTGTGCCAAATTTCATCAAGATCTGTTCAGCCGTTTTGACGTGAAAGAGTAACAAACATCCATACCATCCATCCTCGCATTTATAATATCAGTAAGATCAAAAATAGGTCTCTTGTATTCTAAAATGGGCTGGAGTCCACATCCAAAGGGCATATTTTGCTTACCAGACATTGAATATTTCAACTAATTATTTAGGGTTGGTGCAGCAGTTCTTCTTTTGACCTTCTCTATTAGTCTTTATCTTGGTTGTCACCACATTTCATGTTTCGCACAGTCCATCTATCATCTATTTAGCTTTTCCATACTCTTATGCCTTCCACATAAGTAACAACTACAATTATTAACTAAGATTTGTAACACAGAATAAGCGACACCTTCTCTCCTGTATGCACAACTAATTGCACCTTCTAGGAGTTGACTCAGACAAAGAACGGAGTTGTCCAGGTTACTTCATACTGGTCAGACAAAATCTGAGTCATTGATATCAGATGAAGGATAAAAGACATAGAATACATTTTATTTTCTGATTTCAGGTGGCATTTTTAAGGAGACTGAAGTTGGTGCATGGGTGCATTTAGTATGTGCACTTTACGTACCCGGAGTGGCATTTTCAGAGGTAATATTGAAATCAAACTCTTTTTGGAGTTCATAAATCAAAATGTATAAAGATTCTGTACCTTTTTTTTTTCGGATGGGAAATCATCTAATGACTTCCCCCGCTCGGCAGGCGGAGGCTCTGGCAAGCCCCTCTGCTTTGCTGACATCTATTTGAGGCGCGCGTGAAACACGAACGCGCCGTCGACACGGCCTGTCGTCAATAGATTCTGTACCTTATGCTTAGATTATGTTACTTTCTCTGTCAGACAGTTTTGTTTAGACAGATGTGTGAGCGATAGTGATAGGAATAAAGCTAAGTCAAAGAAAGAACGAGCTAATTAATGTCTATAGATTTCAGGATTCATTTAGTATTGCATTTGCAACTAGTTCATAGAAAAACGCTGCGCGCGCTTAATGTCACTTTACACGCCATAACCTCGTGTCAGATGCCTGTGTTTACTATTAATGCAGATTTCGGGCGTGCAATTTTTCTTAACATTAGTAGACTAGCAGGTATGTACATACTTCATAATCCTTTACCACATGTGTAATAGAACAGGGTTAGTTTCAACTTGGTAATCGAACAGGCTTTGTTTTAACGGATATTAGGTTTTTCGTGTTTTGCTCGTGACGGCGTAGTTCGTCCTAAGTGCGCAACAGATTTTGACGCGGAATTTACCATTGTTTACAAAATGAATTAGGGAATGTTTGTGTGTAATTGTGTATAACAATCTTTAGTAGATAGAATAGATAGATAGAAGATTGAATATTCTTTATTATGTACACCATACAAATAACAAGAATAACATTAAACAACTTATAAATAGGATGACACAATGGGCGGTCTTATCGCTAAAAGCGATCTTTTCAAGACAACTTTTGGATGGATTTAAAGGAGGACAAACAGTACTGTAGGTAGTCTGTTGTGTAACATTTTTCAAAATTAATAGCTACATTTAAAAAAAAAAACAAATAAGTACTTAAATATAAATACATTTAAAATAATAATCATTAAGAGCAAAGAAGTATTTAATATTTTGTTTAAGGAGAGAGGTAGTGCTTTTTGACCAGAATTTAGTATAAAATTTAATAAATAAATAAATCTCACCATTCCTTCATGTCTTTAAAATTCGGGTGGAGGAGTGGCGAGACGCAAGTTTTAAACCATTAAAAAATATGATATCGTCAGGTGGAGCGGTTGTCGGGCGTGACGCTGTTCGAGATGGCGTACTCCCGCTGGGGCGCGCGCTCGTGTGCGCTGTGCGAGGACGGCACGCTGGCGCGCACGGGCGTGTGCGTGGGCTGCGACGCAGGACTCTGCAAGACCTTCTTCCACGTCACTTGGTAAGCTGTCTATGTAATATGATTTTATTTGGGTTTTGACCTCTTAGTTACAGATTTTCCTCTCTCAGTTATTAAGATACTTTTTTTAAACTCAAACTCAAAGCATTTATTTCAATTAGACCGTTACAGGCACTTTTTAATATCTAAAAACAAAATATGAAGCTGCAGTCCCAGCCACAAGGCATAATAACTTGTGAAAGTACTGTAGTCGCCCATTCCAAAGCTTTGATCTCTATGGAGATCAAGGGGCATGAAACTCTATGGACACTCTTTTTAATCATAATATTGGCACAACATAACAGACACGAAGCAAGTACTACACTTATTCTGCATAAATTTGGTTCGTGCTGAATGGCTAACTAACTTTGATTTACCCAGACTACTACTTCTGTAATCAATTTTTAACTTAAATTATGTATCACAGTGGCCAACGCTCAGGCCTGTTAGCTGAGGCTCATTCTGAAGAAGCGGAACAAGCTGATCCATTCTACGCTCACTGTAAGCTACATTCTGATAAGACTCTAGTCAAGAAACGCAAGAGGAACTGGCTTGCTTTGCAGTTGAGAACTGACAAGAGGTAATTTATAGAAAATGTAGTTTATAAAATTAATATTCTGTTAATAACTGCAATTAAAAAGCCCACATGTGTGTCCCTTTCTATTTGGGGTCGGCGCAACACGTTTTCTTCTTCCATTCTCCCATATCAGACGTCACGGCATCATTTACTCCTTTCTCCTTCATATCATTCCTTACACAATCCATCCATCTTTTCTTTGGCCTTCCTCTCGCTCTCTGTCCATCAAAATTCAGAGTTCAAGCCTACAAGATATAATTAAAATATATTTTATTTTTTTAGAAGATTGGAGTTACAAAACAATTTAAGTACAGAAGAGAAATTAAGAATTCAACGGAAATTAGTGAAGTACAGAAAAAAGTATTTGATTCAGAAAGAGAATAGGAATCCTCCTTGGGGTAAGATTAATTACTATCTTATTCAATGATCTCCAATTTATACTTTAATTAGTCTTACTGCAGAACTATCTAAGAGTAGTCTTAAATAGGGTAAAATGAAACTTATAAGACAACCAAATTGTATCTGATCACCAATTCGGATTTCACGAGCAACAGTCTGCCATAGTACAGGTGCGGTTTACTTGGTGTCAGCTGCATAAGACGACAATATCCAGAAAAGAAAGAGTATTGTTTGGCAACCTTTTCGACGTCCAAAAAACCTTTGATTGAGTATGCCACAAGTACGAATGGGGCAGGAGTTGCTGTATGTTGCACAGTAGACCTAACAAGCTAATTATAGCAGCTCTTACTCCATTCGTATTACTTGCTAATGAAATTATATTCTAGTGATAGGCAATTTCAAACAAAGCTACAAGACGCAATATCTTCTCTCGTTAGACGCCTTTCAGGGGTACCACAGGGTTCTGTTCTGGGTTCAGTTTTGTATAGCATCTTTAACAGCAACCAACCAGGATCTCTCTGTAATCAGGATTCACATATAGCGAGCAGTACGCTGCATTTTGGCACTCTGTCATGGAACTCAGGACCACCACCACAGTCACCATGTGTAAAGTAACAAGGATCCTATTTGGATTGTAGGTCAATATGGAAGACTCACTTAAAAAAAAAGACATACCGTTTCAAAAAATTGTAGGGTAGGTAAGGTAAGGGTTAGTACAAATAGTCTAATACCTCTTTTCTATGAATGTCTAATACCTCTTTGTGTTTCTTTGTTTAGTGCCAACACAGAAAATGGCTCGTCTGTTATATAGCAGCGCATCAGCCATGAGGAAGTTTCAGCGAAAAGCCGAGTGTATGGGCATTGATACTCATGCATTGGAGTTTCAAGACGCACAGGTAATTAGCTCTACATTGTCTGACTAAGTGCATCCACACCAAACTTACATTTTGTTAATCATTTTTTTCTGTGTATGTGAAATCATCAAATAACCCGCTCTGAGCGGAGCAGGGGGGAGTGTCAGAGTTTTACTCAGTAAAACCCACCCATGTTCCTTATTTTGCCCTTTATGTTCCGGGTACGCGATATTTCTTTCGAACAATCCGCAACCCCGGTTTTGTTGAGCATTTTGATAACATAAAGAAACATTCTATGTAAGTTTATAAGTGTTGTCTGTTATTTGAATTAGTTTATGGACATGCAAAGCTGATTCAGTAATGGTTCATTTATGAAAGCGTAGTTTTACACAATACAGCATTGTTCTTATATAATACTAGCTGTGCCCGGCATGCGTTGCAATGCCATTTTTCTAGGAAAAGGGGAGAAAAAGATAATTTTTCTTCGATCATCACGCGGGTTAAAGTTAGCGTTAGCCAAAAGTAACTATGACACGCGGACGAAGTAGCAGGCGGAAGCTAGTTTTATTATAAATGCGAAAGTTTGGATGGATGCATATTTATTACTCAATCCCGCCAGAACAGCTGAATAGATCTAAATGAACTTTGGCACGGAGATAGATTATAGTTAAAAGGCTACTTTTTAGGGTTCCGTATCTCAAAAGGAAAATACGGAACCCACTTTGGATCACTTAGTTGTCCGTCTGTCTTGAAAAATTTGAAAAAAGTTTATTTGGGTCAAAAAAGTTACATTGTGTATAAATGAGATACCCCCGGTAAGTTATTGGTAATACTTGTGTTGGGGCTATCTCACTCTCTCCCTTAAATATTAACAACATTGAGTCACTTAACTATACTATTGTTTAAATTACAAATGAACAAAGATAAATTTAGAAAAACTTATAAACTAATTAGCAGCATTTGTTTTTAAATGTTGTGTTTGCGCGTATGTGTTTGTATGTATATGTATGTGTGTGTGTGTGTCCGTCTGTCTGTCTGTCAAGACCCTTTATCTCGGGTACGCGTAGAGGTATCGAGTTGAAATTAAAACTGCATACTCAACTCTGTGGTCCCTTTGTGCTGTGAAAAAATCATCTCTCTACGTCACGTCAGTCAATAGATATGGCCGTTTTTGTCACAAGTTTGTACGGAACCTTCGGTGCGCGAGTATGACTCGCTCTTGACCGGATTTTTTTCTCACTCATAATAATAATATAGCCGTTTCATTTCATGATTTACATCAGTGGCAATTATAGTAATACAGCAAAATAAATTTAGATTATTAGGTTTATATCTTAGATAATGTTAGTAATATTTATAAGTATAATTATATGTTAAAAAAAACTCACTCATACTTATCTAAATGTCCACGCTAACGAAGAATAGAAATGCTTGAGTTAATAACTAGGTTTTTTTTATTCTAGATGGCTGCTCTTAAAGATGTGTCCCGTCGCTGGCACGTCCCGCCCGCATTCTCAGTAGAGTTCGTGGGCTATTACCTAGAGAGAAACACGAGAGTGTCCTCACTAAGGCAGTCGCTCGAACGCCTTACTAGGGAAAACGAGAAATTGCTGGGTGACGATGATAACTTAAGGTTGGACTATGATGAGGTAAGGTCAATGAATTTTAATTAAAAACTAATATTTTTCTTTCATTGGGAAAGGGTGGTCGAAGTTCATTGTAGGTAGCGAAGGCTATTTTGACATATAAAATGACAGTAACAGATATTTAACTAAAGACAATGAATGCATCACTACATAGTATAAAACAAAGTCGCTGTCTGTCTGTTGCTATGTTGTATGTATGCTTAAATCTTTAAAACTACGCAACGGATGTTGATGCGGTTTTTTTAATAGGTAGAGTGATTCAAGAGGAAGCTTTAAATGTATAATACTTCACGCCATGACTCTTAGGAGGTGAGCAGCGGGTGAAACCGCTGGGCGGGTCGCTAGTGTTTAATATGTAGTTCCTATGCTGATTAAACATTTTGGTATATATTTGTCAAAAAAAAAAACATAAAATAACGTAACAAAAGTCCTGTATTTTTATACCATTCAACAGGGCCACTTGTACCAATGTGACTTATTCAACTCATATTTACTTTCTAAAATTTATCTCAGACATTGGTAAAGGAAAACATCGTTAGGAGGAAGCGTGGTGATCAATACTCATGCCTTCTCTCTATGCGAAAACGCCTTTAGCCAGCAGTAGACAGTTATAGTCTGGTGTTGATGACACACAATTTAAAAAAAAAACCCTGTATTGTTATCATTATTGCGTTTAAAAACACCTGTTCCTAATCTTATTTATGGATTTACCGAAATACTTACAGCCTTGGATGATAATTATTTTTAGGTACAAATGCTGTTAATAGCAATATCGATAATAGGATATCAATGTTACGGCTCAACACACGAGCGGTCGTAATGTCGAACTCAAAGCGGCCGTGAAAAAAAGTATGTCTGTAATTTTTGGCATTGCCTCTAAAACAAATTAATGATGGTACCGTAAAAAAAATTGACGTGTCCTAAACCAAAAGATTAGAAGGCATTTTCTGTCTACCAACTCGTCCCGGGATGGATTACGTCCCGCCCTAACATACAAGAGGCCAGATTTCTGTTATGTTATTGTAAATCACAGTGGCGTGCTTAAAGTCCCACAATACGGCAAGCAGACTGTTATGAAACCCTTACATCATTGAGAGCAGTAGGTTATACGCTTGTGGAAGTACCACCACTTGAGGTGCTAGGTACGGTTCTGCACCTTCAGCTTCGGCTTGGGCTTGTGCCGCACGGTAAACTTCTTACGGCATACATTCAATTTTACCCACCCAAAAATGTGCTTAAAACTTTTTCGTATAAACTATCTATCCCTCAACGTCTAGGCATCAAAAGAAAACACAGACGCTTTGGCAGCATTAACATCGACTCGACAAGCGTTGCAGAAGATCTACGATGCTATAATAGCATTGTGTCCGAAGAGGGTCCCTCCTTCTATATTGGAGGACAAGCCGTTGGTCATGCCAGAGTTGCCGCGGTCTACACCCAAAGTAACGCCGCAACAGCTGCAGAAACGGTTAGTGCATGTCTTGGGGGGCCTAGAGGATCTTATTACAAATTTTATGGGTGTACTTTGAATAATAAATAGTCCAATCGAGCAGCTAACAACCTCATCGGTCGACCTGCGAGATACCATAAAAAAAAACTGAATAATATGACTCCAAAGGTGTGTTCTCACAGCAAGCATTTGTCGACGAACTAATAAATCTCTTGTAAGCAAATTATAGTATGGTAGTGGTGGTTATTGACACATATAGTTGAATAAATGATCACAAAAGACGATCTTGTATTTCAAACCCTCGTTTACGAATGGTTGTCGTGTTGATGCACCTTTAAAATGAATTTGATGCTAAACAAAAGACTAGTACGCCATTTGTTACAACAAAATATTGAGTTTCGTTAATAGCTATACATTTGCACTCATTCAAGATTCTAAGGAGTAGTTAGGATCTTGATTGAGTGCAAATTAATTGGATGTCATTGTAGGCTAGATTAATTCACATACTTCTAAAGATCTGTAGCCCTAGCACGAAAATTTTGGATCAAGGCAATGTTATTATATTATATTTTCAAGAAAAAATGATTTCTAAATGCGACCACATGTCGCCGTTACTATTTCTTCCAACCAAACCACACTTGTCGAAGCAGAATCAGCCGTTTTCAAAGAATACGTACAACGGCAAAAAGCGTTATTCGCCTCTTTTCAAATTGGCTGATGGGTCTCGATACAGCGTCGGATTGTTCACTAATTTTGACCGACGAAATCCGATTTAGCGTCATATAGGTAAGGTTAAAATTCGCATTGAACTAAAATTTTGTACCAATGTTCGGAACACCATCCATATTAATAGGAATAATAGAAAAGGACATAAGGTAATCACGCTAATAGCTTATGGGGGGGTGGGGGGTCTAAATCGCGAACGTAACGCTTACGCCCAAATCCAGCTTTGTAGCATGCTACAAGTTGTTTTATAAGTGAAAATAAAAGTAGTCTTGAGATGGTTATAAGTTAAGTACTGATTTTGCTAGTCGGGTATGCTTTGCTCGATGTTCGTGCTAGGGGTACAATACAACCCCAACTGTAATACGTGATGTACTGTATCGAGGATCGACCAGCAGGTCAATGTCTGTGCCAACCGCGGCTGCACTTAAGATGGGCGTTGGTTTTCCTCTTAGCGACAACCCGGACGCTCGCCAAGGAAAAGTTTTATCAACGTCTTTGGAAGGTAAGTATCATTCTACGTCATTGTTTTTATGTACGGGTCTGTTATTTAGCTATGACATCAGATCTATGGTTACTGAAAAAGCTACAGTCAAATAACAATATTTGCATTCTAAATTCTAGTAAGCGTAATATGTAGAACCTATTTAGCTGTAACTCCTCAATGTACAACACTCCACGTAAATAAAAATTATTCTTATTCATCTATCCCATAGGAAAAAAAATCGTGGCTTGAAATTCGTTTTACTGAACAGATTTCTTCACATTTGGTTGCATACTTACTGATCAGATACTTGATAAGGCTTTCAGAAATGAGAACCGCTCCACTAAGAAGAGTAACAATTCCAAACCCCATACTTCTGGTGCCATCACTAAATCACTAATCTGTAGTGTGCTAATATATTCCTTTAATATGAACTAAGTATTCTAAGTCACCTTAGGAGTTTTTTGTCCCTGAAAATATAAAGCGAGCTAGACTTACGAAATAATGTAACTTCGGGAAGTCAAACACGCCAATCTTTCCTCAGTTGATAGCCACGTAAGTACATCCTACTATCTATGTCGTTAAGTCGTAATACATCGATTAATTAGGTAGTAATTTAACTGCGCAGTGCAAGTTATCAAAAGTCCTAAATAAAGGTTAAAGTTTTGTGAGCAGTAATGATGATACTATTAAAAAAATTACAATCATCGTGACGGTTCTGTAAATAGGGAAAATATGTGTTTCTGTAAAGTCATAATTACTTAAATTTTTGAGATTTATTTTTTGGGGAAACTGGCTGAGGACTTGAAAAACTTTTGTTAAGGTCATCGTTCCAGCCCGACTTCACCCACTGCTGGGTATAGGCTTTGCTTGTGCCAAGCTCCACGTCCTTATGCTACCGTCATCCAGGTTATTCTCGCGCTTTCAACAATGTCGTCTGCGCATCTCGCCGGACGTGCCATCATCGCGCTTCATCATCATCTGCCTAGCCTTTTTCCAACTATGTTTGGGTTGGTTTCCAGTCTTCTCGGATTCAGTTGAATACCAGTTTTTCCATAAAGCTATTGCCCATCTGAGCTCCCCAACCTAGTTAAAACTGGGTAACATAATACTCCTTGGTAAGACTGGCCGTTAGACTTCTACAAATGACAGCCGTAACCAACGGTTTAACGTGCTTTCCGAGACACTGAGGCAACTCTGTATTTATAGGTTGGTCGCATATCTACGGACCCACTTAAGCAGGCTCGGTTTAACCTCAAGATCAACCCGAGTGGCAATTATTATTTAGCCACGAGAATTTGCTAGGGTACTTCATCTAATTCAGTGATACGAACTCTCTACTTGACATTTGGTGGACAATTGTCCCTTTAACTCCCGGGTGGTCTGTCGGACCTTTAAGTTGAGCAACTTATGTTCCACGAGTTCCTAAAATTCAGGTCGTGTCGACGGTGCGTTCCACGCGGACGCGTTTACATACGAACGAACTTCGGAGCGGCAGAAGTCATTTGATAATTTACGTTCGAAAAAAAAATTATCAGATTGCGTCAGGTACAAAGTCCAACAAAATGGATTTTCTGCCTAATTGACTTTTTGAATTGCGGAGTGCATCATTTATCAAAAGTCCTATAGAAAGTTAAAATATTTTTTTACACAATTTATTTGGAGTTGGCGCAGTATGTCTTGTTCCATACTTCTCTTTTACTCCTTATCATATAAGACACATCTTTTTTGCCATATCGGCCATTGTCTATGGCCTTCACGAATAGAGATGGCTACAAAAGTCTTTTGTTAGTCATCCACATTCATGCTCGAAACTTTCCTCACGACATTTCCCTAATTTCTCCGCATCACATGTCCTTACCATGACACCAATTACCACACAACTTATCAGTCACCGATGCCAGTTTCTGACCTTTTATACCACTCATTTCTTATCCTATCCATTCGCATTACACCACTCTACTCCCTTAGCATTCTCATCTCAGTCACAAAAGAAAATATCCTTTCATTTATCTCTCATCTCAGTAAAACAGGCAAATAGCCATCATCAATTCATCTTTTTGGTGGCCCCACATCCTGATCCACAGAAGACAGCAGGTCTTATCATTATTAAATCTTCCTATGCGGAATTCGCAGATTGTTAAAAAAACCTTTTAAAAGTCTACGTGACAATTCGAAATTGCATTGTCATCGGATATAGTACTGCGCAAAATATTTCCCTAATCGGATTTATAGTAGGTAAGTGGGTAGAATCGGTCACACGGTCCGGCTGATAGATGGTGGATTTGACAAGCATTTCTTGCAGATGTAACATAACTAGCATAATAAAACGAGCTACAGGATTTCATAAACTCGTAAAAAACCTTAATCTATTTTTAAGACCATGGTAGCAATTGTAAGTCTGGGGAAGCACTACAACCATACTTTCGGCCTCCAAACATAGTAATACAAACAGAACTAGTATAATTTTAGGCACATGTGCTATGAATGTAGGATGTATTTATGTAGGCAAGATTTGAGAAAACCAAAATATAAAAAAAAACAAAATAAGTTCTGGCGTTATAAAACGCTTTTCCCCTACAGCTCGGATTACTTAAGAAAGCCTCGTCAAACTAGGTGGCGGTAACGCTATTTGAGAACTCAAGACTCAGTCCAGCCCAGATTCCACCAAAGCGATCGAGATGAGCGGTGTGGAAAAGAGACATTCAAGATTCGATTTTCTTCGATTCCCACACGCCTCCTACGCTACGCTTGATTCCGTTTTGGTAGAAAAAAGGCCTAAGGATTTATCTAAAAAGTTGCCTAGATAGGCTAGTAGGAGTACCTAGTTCAATCAATGGTGGCTCTAATGTCCCTCATTTGTACTAATTGATCTGCTGTAAGGCATAAATAGAGTAAATAAACTAGCTAGTCCTGTATGGTTGCGCTAAGTGTGTGGTTGTGTCAGCCACATCAGGCTCGCTGGCGGGGCGCGAGTGCGCGGCGTGCGGGCGCAGCTCGGAGCGCCACCTGATGGCGGCGTGCGACACGTGCCGCCAGCACTACCACCTGCACTGCCTCAAGCCGCCGCTGCAGCGCCCGCCTAAGAAGAGCAAGCTTTATGGATGGTAAGATCATGCATTTTGTTATTTTTGCCTAATTTCTCTTGTCCCATTTACTCAGACTGAATTGATTCGTAGTCGACTGCTGGATATAGCCCTCTTCGAAGCTGAGCTATTATACTGTCTACCACCTTCCGCATCCAGATTGGCTCTATTCAAAGCCACTATTCAAAGCTGTCGGTCTATCTACCTGATGTGTTGCTTACCGATACGTCGTCTTCTCTCCAGGACTAGTTTCCTCCATCGGCCCTTGGACAGATATGAGCAGCCCACTGCCACTTCAGTTTGCTTACTCCTCAAGCTGTGAGAAGTTCAGTTTTATGTTTTTGGGTCTTCTCCTTCGAGCACAGGCCACAAAATAGCGCGTTGAGTGATCTTGAATTTATAAACGCTGAAAGTTCATCATATTATCAACACCAATTTGAAACCGAAAGACATTTGCTCCTGGACATAGACTTCCCCCAAGTACGGCAACTTGGTCAATTTTCAGTTTTATGCCAAAACAGCCTGGGGACAAAAGCACGTACTTAATGCAAGGTGGTTAGAAGCGTTCCCTTCTTTTTCTTCTCTATGTGCGTGTTCCATTTTTAGTGAATCCAATCCTTACTTCCTTACTACATTTTTTAATATTATAAAAGCGAAAGTGACATAGGCTAATTTTGTGTCCGTATTTTATTTATGCCCGTAATTTGTATTTATTAGCACCAAATGGAAGGACATTCAGTATAGTGAACAGTAGCGTCCTCAAATAATGCTCTGTTTTGTATCCATGATTGTAACGGTCAAGGGCTAGCGGAGTTATTTTCTTTCCTAGCCCACGCTGTCCCACTTCTTTTCTTAAGCTGTCTTAAACCAGCCTTGGTGGTATCACGTCTAAGTCACGCCATCTCTTGCGGGCGCCGACACCACCGCGGTCCGCGCGACATCGTCCATCTCCAGGCACCCATTGAGATCCTGCCCATCTAACTCGACCTTACTTTTTGTGCTGTTATTCACATTTATTATTCAAGTATAAATATTATTATTAAATTAAAGTATATTAATAAACGAGGGCGAAGCCGCGGGTGAAAGCTATTCTGACTTAAATGCCTCCTCTGTTATTATATATTTTTTTGTTTAGCGGTGGCAGATTATAGGTTTTAGCAATAAATCCGGCCAATAAAATATTTCTTTATTTTTGTTTTTTTCTTATAATAGTTTCTTCAAGACATGGCTACACAACAATTCTATGGCTTCACTACTCCACCAATGTTAATTCAAATCAAAAATTTGCATAACCAATTTCCGATGCCGCATTTATTTGCATATAATTAATAAATTCCAATCAACTTCCATAAACTGACGCAAAGGTTTCGCAGGCAATGTTCGGAGTGCGACAAGACTTCGGATTCTGAACCAGAGTTGCTGGAGAAGAAAGTACCACGTCGATCTCGAATCCGCTACAGTAAAGACGGTGCTATTATCACCGAACCGCACAGCCCAACATCACCGCCTAAACTTGGCTTAGAAAAATATCACAAAGTGGAGAAGTCATCGAAGTTGACCACCCCTGAAAGTATATCGCCAATCAAAGTGACCATCAAACCGTTTGAGTTCAGTAGCGAGAATGAGGGCTCAGAACTCAAACTGAGAAAGGAGAAGAAAATAAAGAAGTCGAAACAAAGAGATCATGCGTGCGTGTCTGCAGGAGAGGGTGATTCTCCGAACAAGAAGATTCACAAGCGCAGCTTCACGTCGCCGACCCTCACAAATACTCCATTGATGTCAATAACACCGATCGTCGTCGACAGTCCGAACGACTCTCACAATGAAAACTCGAACGCTTCCACTAATGTAGCATCCAGCAAAAGAGAAGACAGCTTTGTAACACAGAATTTATCCTTCTCATCCCTTCTTGTCGATGGCAAAGAAGTCAAAGAGAGAGACAGTAAAACTATCGAGAGTTCTATAGAAAGTACATTAGCGAATTTATCGTCGGATATAGCGACGTACAAAGCTAACAGGAAGCGGAGGAAAGAAAAGCATAGATCTCGATATTCTCCGGATCTTTTGCGATCACCGTCGAAATCGCACAAACATAAAAGGAAGAAGAAAACGCAAGATATGGAAAATCCTGAACCTCCACATCCTAGAATTACCATCAAGGTGATAAGATAATTTTTCATTAACACTCATTATGAAGAAACTTGATGAACTTAGTTTTATTTTGTATTGTTCTTTTGTTGTAGATCAAGCCTATTCCAAAGCCAGATGGGTCCTTAGACACACAAATGTTCTACGTACCCACAGACAGCAACGATGGCCCGCCACCTGCAGTTATGAAGAAATTATCCAAGGTAAAATCAGATTTCGCAATGAGTGTGTGCATAAACTAAAGTTAAAAATGAGGAGGCTGCTTTCCACGTTCGATAGGCTTAGCTGTAACCAGGAAACAATTTCTAATGGTGATTTAGCGTAGCAAAATCGACGGCGACCTTTTAGAAAAGCACAGTATTTGAGCATTTTGAAGCTATTTTTTTTTATTATATTTTTGTAACTACATACCTGATTCTTTGTTCAGCACGTGGACCACGAAACTGCTAAGCAGCCACCCCCACCACCCGTAGAAGCGGAAGTTACGCCTACGCCAGAAACTCCCGTTGATGCAGCAAATGTAAGTAAATTTATCCGTATAAAAATATATGTTTTCCCAAAAATAGTTTTAGATATTTTATGTATTGTACCCTATCACAATGTTGTCGTATTTTACCCAAAGGTTGACTGGTAGAGAATGCCTTATGGCATTAAGTCCGCCTATGTACCACTATTGTACATGAAGTTTAAATAAATAAATAAATTTTTGATATTGTTACTGATTAAATTGTATAAAAGGTGTAACTAGAGGGCTCGTTTCATCCTGCCGGGGTTGCGGGTTGTTCGGAAGAGATACCGCGGCCCCGGAACGTAAAGTCTGACACTTCCCCCCGCTCCGCCCAGCGGAAGAAGTTATTTGATGATTTCCCACCTCCAAAAAAAAGGGCCCGTTTCATGAAACCGGCAACGACATTTTTCAATACACTTACGGAGAAATTAAATAACAGAACAAAAGTTACTTTTGTCATTAATTAATGGGAAACTATGATGTTATTAAAAATAAAATCCTTTCCCGCGTTTCATATTCTCAAACTGAAAGAGAAACAAATTAATACAACTGTTCGAATCCCTATAGCCGACGTTGTTTTTTTTTTAGAGCAAGTAGGCACATGTTTTAATAGCCTTCATATTTAAGAGAAATTTAAACTGTGTTTATCCTTATTATATTGATTAATGACAAAAGTACTTTTTGTACTGTTATTTATTTTTTCCATAAGTGTATTGAAAATCGTCGGCCGCAAAGACATACACACATCAAAAGTATCTAGGGATCAACATATATTTTTGCAATAACTTTTCTCCTGATTGATATTAATTAAAATTTTCTTTAAGGATTCATCAAATAAAGTGTTTTCGTTTGTCACAGTAACGATAAACCAAGTCACCTTTGCATTAATAAAGAAATTTGCCATTTTCCTAATAAAGGGATTTTTGACATTTGAACCACTAACATTAAAGTTCGAAAAAAAGACTGAAATAACAGTTTTCTTTAAAATTTTATTGGGTAACTTAAACAATTAATAATCCGTGTTTCTACCGCGAACACTAACAACACAAGAACATCGGTTTGGCATACTCAAAATGAGTTCATCCAAATCACGCTGTGGAATGGCCGCCCATGTTCGTTGCAACAACAAAAAAAGGTCTTCTTGCGACTGGATACCCTCCATATTCGGCATAGCTCTTCTCTGTAGCATATCCCATGCATGCTCAATCGGGTTCAAGTCTGGCGACTGAGCAGGCCAGGGCAGGACATTGATGTTAGCTGCGGCGAGAGTCTGTCTTACAACTCTTGCGGTGTGCGGTCGTGCATTATCATGCATTAACTGAAATAAGGGACTGATTTGCACTTGTAGAGGAACGATGACGTCTGATACAATCGTCTCAGCATAAATTTGAGCGTTGAGGTTGCCTCTGATCCAAATCAACTCAGTTCTTCCGCCGATCCAAATACCCGCCCATACCATGATGGTTCCACCACTATAAGGATGGACTTCCTGGCAGGATTTTAATCGCTGTTGGCGTCCAGGGGTTCTCCAGTGTCGTATACGTCTTGTATCCGGTCTCATACCAAAACGAGACTCATCAGAAAAGCACACGAATTGTTCTTCTGCCCAATTTCTGTGTTCAAGAGCCCATTGATATCGAATCCTACGATTGTGCATTGCTATAGGTGGTACCCGTAGCGGTCTTCGGGAATGAAGGTTCACTTCATGCAAGCGGTTTCTGACTGTTTGGTCGCTAATTAAGTTCCCTGAAGAGTGATGAAGCCTCACGGCTAACATCATGGCGGTTATTGTTGGAGCTCTTCGAGTTAAGATTTGAATGTATCGGTCTTGTCTCCGTGTGGTGCAGCGATACCGTCCTCCATGGCGCTCAGCCACGGTACCAGTGCTTCGGTAACGTGTCTAAAGTCGACTGATAACACTCTGACTTGTATTCAGAGCTAAAGCTACAGTACGTTGCCGGGAACCAGCTTCTATCATTCCCACGGCTCTGAGCATTTCTTCCCTGCTTAAATGACGTCGCCGCTCCATAATAACGTTGGTTTTAATCAGTAGTAGGGAAACAGTAGCACTAATAATGTCTTCAATGCGTTGTATGTTTTTATAGGGAAAATATTGACAGCTTATTTTCATCTTTTACTCGAATTTGATTGAGAGTTCCTGATTCAAATTATGAAATGCACCAAAAAGGATCCATATAAATTTATAAAATCATAAATTTATTACAAAGCCACATCTCAATCTCAAGAAATCCGCATAAAAATGCTTGATCCCTAGACACTTTTGATGTGTGTACTTTCCTCACTTGTTTCAAAATGTACTATTTTTGAAAAAAAAAATAGTGATTTAATTCTGTAAAACTCAATGTAAAATTATTCAAAACATTGTGCTGTAATGTGTGTGTGTTTATGAATTGATTAGCTAATAATTATACCTACAAATTAGTTCGATGCTAGTGTTTTTGCTCAGCTATCCTGGGTAATTTGTTTTTTAAACATTCTTGATTACGATCGCACCGTGCCAAAAACAGCACATTAAACGCGTTTGTTTGTAAAAACACGTGTTGTTTTAACACTATGATTATGTTCAATTAAACGAAATCAAGCATAATGAAACAGTAAAAATGCTTCGCCGTTTCGATCGCACAAAAATATATCTGTGTTGTCAATGATATGTAATGTCAATATACCTATCTAAGTAAAATCTTAAATATAATATTGCCATACTCGTCCGCAACAGCTCGTTTAATTTTCATGAAATTTTATATGAATATTCGGCGTTTGAACTATGCCTGTAATGTACCTATGTCATGCTGATAATGTAGTTCAATGACACCGCACACCATGATGATATGATAATGTACACCATTCCTAGCCCTATAGGGTTTTAGTCGTCTCCCATACACTGAATCGCTAACACCTGAACGAAGTAAAAAATGTCGCGAGTGATAGTATAATTTGAGTTTTGATTACAAACAAAGGAGATCACCCAAATTGGGCCAATTCTTTTTGTTCGGCCAACAAAAATAAGAATTAATATTCATACATACACAAAACAATAAACATTTTTTTAGTTAATTCACCGAGAACTTATTTAATCACATATAATCTGGGATCACTACAATGGTACTATGTGTTTGTGTTTTAATAAAAAAAAATACCTATGTTATGTATGATCTATTCAAATATTAAGTTTGTATTTTTTGACCAGCCCTTTTAGCTGGGGAGGTAGCGTTGCATTTTTGATGGTGATTTCTGTACGATTAATTTTGATTGAAATTGATAGCTTAGAAATGGGCAATAATTGAATCAAGCGTCAGCAGGCGCGGCGCACCCAGGGTGGATCAAGTGGGAAAAAAAATATTATTATGTCAAAAAATAAAAAACCAAAAGTGTAATCTGGTCGTTTGAAAATTTGAACAGCAATAGTTTAAACAATAATAATAAAAAAGAACATCGTCCAAATAACATCGTCCAAATAACAATAATGCTTATAAAATAAAAACTACTTGACCAAACTGAAAGAAATTTTTATGGGACCATCTGGCAGCTATTTCGCGTCGAACTTAAGAAAAAAAAGAATCACGCAAATCGGTCCATTAACCGCGGCGTAATCGATGTACATACATAGAAAAAAAAAAACATACCGGCCGAATTGAGAACCTCCTCCTTTTTGGGAAGTCGGTTAATTATAGAAATAATCAGCAGTAAAGATAATGGTGGGTTGTACGTCAGCAGGTCATATCCGCACATATTAAAAATAATTATCTTTAATTAATTTCTGGTCGAATGAAATTGATACATATTATTCTTTATGCTATTAAAATAATTAAAAAATGCCTCAGCCGACCTATTGATAGGGGTAAGATCGTCAGCAGGGGGATTATAAGTAACTATTTGTATTATCCAACTGACGACTTTCCCCTCTTCAATGCATAGTGATTACGATAATTTTATAAATAAATTGATTTCGAGTCGCTTGAAATTAATATTAAGAGTATTTTAAACAACATATTAAACAAAAAAGATAGTCAGCATAGTGATTGAAGAGGGGAAAGTCGTCCGCCAGCTAACATATAGTATATAGATTATATATGCAAAAAAAAAGGCATTGTTTATATTCAAATTAATTTCTGGTCGCTTGAAATTAATACTGAGAGTAATTTAAACAATATATTAAATAAAAAAATAGTCAGCAAAATAATTGAAGAGGGGAAAGTCGTCAGTTGGATAATACAAATAGTTACTTATAATCCCCCTGCTGACGATCTTACCCCTATCAATAGGTCGGCTGAGGCATTTTTTAATTATTTTAATAGCATAAAGAATAATATGTATCAATTTCATTCGACCAGAAATGAATTGAAGATAATTATTTTTAATATGTGCGGATATGACCTGCTGACGTACAACCCACCATTATCTTTACAGCTGATTATTTCTATAATTATTATTATTGTTTAAACTATTGCTGTTCAAATTTTCAAACGACCAGATTACATTTTTTTTTTACATAATTAAATTTTTTTCCCCACTCGATCCACCCCTTCTGAGCCTGCTGACGTTTAGATTATTAAATAATTATCCATAAAGAATAAGTTCAGATATGAATCAATCGACCAGAAATTATTATGTGAAATGCAACGCTACCTCCCCAGCTATTTTTAAATAGCCCAGAAAGTAGTAGTAGAGTTTGGGTGATCTTTATGTTAAAAGTGAAAGTTTGCTCATCGTATACAGTAAGCGCTCAGACGAAAATACGTTGACGTAAATGCATACTTACTAAAAAAAAACTTCCGTGATGTTTATTTTGTAGTACTATACATGACTATGTTCGCCTGTTGTTTCAGTTTTAAGTCGGTCCACACTAGAAAGATATAACATTTATTGTCCAGTCCAAAATCCACGGGATTAAAAAAATGTGCGCGTGTCAAATTCTGTTATGTCATCATGAATTATGTTATGTTATTGTAGTTCCCACAGAACAGCTTATTTTGCATGACAAACATAACTGAAAAACCAAATACTGAAAAATAACATTAGCTTTAAAATTCTGGGAATTTTGTTTTTTGGATTCATCATTTGCGCCACCTCTTTATATATTATAAAAAAGATTTTCTGATAATTTTGTCTATTATACCTTTTCACGCAAACTTAAACTATGGAGGATACTGCGGCTGAACTAGTTGAATCAAAACCCAAGGTAAACTTTTATTGTTATTAACGTTTTTTCAAGATTATGTCAGATAATGTTCCGCCATTTTTACTTCCTGGAACGTGATTATTATCATTTAAATAACCTTCACCAAAGTGGCCATGGCAACAAAAAATAGCAAAGAGCTTAAATATCAGCAGATACCTTAAGCAAACGACGATGTTTAATCTTATCAATGAGGCGTGGCAGCTTTCCTGTAATTGGTCCGATAGATTTAACTTAAATTTTTGGGCGTTTCCTACAGTTTGAAGTACTTGATAAGAAATGAACGCTTTTGATTTGATTAAATGACAGGGAATGTGAAGATAATTGTCGCAGGTAATGGTAGAGCGTGGCACCTTGACTTCGATTCCGAGGCTGGCGTTTCTCATTTTTCCTTTGTGATAATGAGTAACACCTCTGTTTCCCTTCTTCTTTTTCTCTACGTTGTATCCAATGGCCAAATGCTGCACCCCTATTGCAGGAGACATAACTATACTCCTTGCTTATTTACCATATTATTTGTATGAGGCACAACACAACCCTGACAAGTTTGTGCTTAATATAGAGGAGCGGGTTGCTAAAGCGAGGAACAGAGCATGCTGCCGAGCGAATCATCCATGCTGCTGCGTGCGATAGCTCTAACGTTCGGTTTTTCGATTTAGTAACCCCGGTTTCGAGTGACAAAAAGGATAGAAGCATAGATAAATGTGATTCCACGCCACGTTAGTCTTGATCGCATGCGCTACTGTTGATCGTGGGGTACTGGGTTCGATACGTATTTAAGCCGTCGGGGCTGCGCCTGATCTGCCTCTGGTCCTGTCGAATTGCCGGTCTCGTTGGACAACAGATAGTGAGAGAAAAGCCAGTGGAGCGCACTCGTGTTTGCGCAGAAAGTTGCGTCACTTGATTGATGGCTCGAAAGTCTCCACCATGGCTGGACAGGAGTATTTATTTTATGACGCAGCCTCAATAATGCCGCTATTTGTCAGATGGTTACAGTTTTCTAAGTATGTAGTAGTTAGTGTTGTAAGGACTGTATTAATTGAATAGGTTGCGATTAGTTTGATAACTTTGTAAATACGAATAATTATATATTATTATTCGTCATGAATTTTGTCTTTTGTTGGGACCAAGAACAAAAAAAAATGTTGTCCTATTTGCTCCAAAACGGTTTGACGGGTATAGTATTAGAGAACGCATTGTAGTGATAACTAGATGAAGTATAAATAATTTCAATTTTCCAACTTCTAGTATTCAGTTATGTGAAAACATTATGATTGTTTGTGTACAGCGGAGTCGTAGCGAGCGGTCTCGTCGCGGCGGGTCGGGTGTCAACAGTGGCGGAGTTGCGGTGGCGCCTTCGCCCCTTACGCACTGTGACGTGTGTATGCAGCCCGGAGACTATACCAACCTCGTACGGTGAGCCCTGCTGTCATTCTCCCAATTATATTAAGTATCTTTTAGAAGCATTAAAATAAAATACGTTATAAGGATCTGGAGATTTCTGATTACACATCACAAATCTCCAGATTCTTTTACTTTTTGGCACAAGTCAGGATGAGTACCCCGCTTGGGTGGAGTACCGCTGTGTTCTCGTAGAGGCGATCGGCGGCGGCGAACTTTCGCGTCCGGCCCTGGTTCAATCCATGATCCGGGGATGCGGGGTGTTAGAAAGAGATACCACAGCCCCGGAACACAAAAGGGTAAAAGAAACAACCCCAGTTAGAGCAGTTTAGTCAGTAAAAGTCTTACACTCCCTACCGCTCCACCCAGAGCGTGTGAAGTAACTTGAACAATAACCATCTGTAAAAAGGGTGTGATATCAAGTAAAAGAATCTAGTTCTGTGAAGGAAAGATGCTAAATTAATGATGAATGTACGGAATAACAATATGCACAATTGTTTGTATCACTAAAACTCGCAAAAGCTTCAAGTCAGGAAAAGCAATCTACATTCCAAAAGTATTTGTGGATCTGCTAGGCTTGGCCACTTGGCAACAGTTTTTGTGTGTCATTATGATCTGCAAATCGAACCTTAAAATCAATCGATCTTTAAAAAAATATGCATGTCATTGACATGTTTCATTTTATCGGGTTAATCTTTTATTTTGTATTTGCGTATTAACATCAACAAACTTATCAAGATTTGCTAAACAAGCAGCAACAAGAACAACAAGATTAACTTATCAAGATTAATTAAACTTTCTGATAATGTCCCATGATTTCTTAATAAATGAGACCGTAATATTTTTAAATAAATATAAAATATTATTATTATACGTATATATAATGCGTAAATATATTTTTTAAACAACAACGTGTTGATAAATGGGCATGCACTTTTGATCCCTACACAAACAAAATTTTAATATGTTTTACAAATTAATGTAGATTATGAATGCTGATTTGAAATGATTAAGTAAAGAAAAATGTCAAACATAATCTTGTAAAAAATAAATAAATTAACCAACTTAAGTCTGAAACGCAAACAGTCTAAATTTAAAAACTAAAAAATATTAAAAAAAATACAAATCCGTTACTGCTGAGCTTAAAGGCCCTGGGTTCGATTCCCAATGTTATTGAGTCAGGCATTAGGAAAAGCTACTGAGTGGATGTTTGCCCGGTTGATGGCAATAGGCTCGCCCCCTATTAAATTGGACTAAAACATAACTGGCGATATGAGGGTGTACTATAAGGCACACCTCTGCCTAGCCCCTTTGGGTATTGAATTTGTTTTTAATGTAAGCTGTTAAAAAATGCTCAATACATTTTTTTGTTAGTTGTATGTTCAAGTCAGGAAGAGCCAGATATGTTTTAACCGACCTCAAAAACAGAGCAAGTTATGTATTCCAAAAGTGTTTGTTGATCTGTTAGGCTTAGCCACTTGGCAACCGTTTTTGTTTATCATAATGATTCGCAAATCGAACTAGTATCTCTTAGAAAAAATGCATGTCATTGTCATGCTTAATTTTATCGTACAAATCTATTATTTGTTTTAGCGCATTTTATAAACATCAACAAACTTATCTGAGTTTGTTGATGTTTATAAAATATGCTACGTCATGAGACATCATCAGAAAGTTACTAGTGATCTAGTAACTTTCTGATGACTGAATAACTTTCTCATGACTTGCCAAAAAATTACATAATGTTGCGTTGTCATTTATTTTGTTTAGGGTAGTTCTTACCTAACCAATTATAACTTATGTACAGTCAGCAAAGCAGATTAGTAACCGGGCTTGTGAACTACTGTTGAAATTTTTAATAAGTATCTACTTAATAATATGTTTACACACTTATCACAACATAAAAGCATTTATAAATTAAACCTTTCACATTATCATATGAAGAAACTATTGATAAAATTTCTTTTGAATTAGCAACAGTAGCATCAAATATTTATCTACGCGTTCAGCGTAAATATTTGTCTAAATACAGGCGTTCAGGCATTTAGGCTTTATAAAATGTTAGTACACAACCTAACCATGTATTCAAACGAATGTAAAAGTACTATGATGGTTTTATACCATTCAAACCTTACAGAGTGCTGGCTGGTTTTTAGGACGTTTGAATACTAAAGTTGTTTAAATAGAGAACAGAAAAAAAAACATTTTGTAAATAAACTTTTTCTTTTTGGAAGACTTTTATTTTTTACAATAAAGTTTTTTATTTCAGCATTTTAGTTATGGTATAATGATATATCACATAATTTTTATCGAGGTTTCATTTTTCATTGTTACTAAAAGATTAGCAGATCATCCATATAGACATAGAGAAAATGAAATGTATTATAGACGATAACTCTACCTACTTACTAAAAAGATTCCGAATTGAAAACCACCTCCTTTTTAAAGTCGATTAAAAAATAGAGAGGAGGATAGATTTCCAATGATGTGAATTGTGTTGGTAAAATGATGAGCTCAAAATATAGTCTAAACGGTTGTATGGTTACAAATAAACGTCCCACACATATCACAAATGGTGGAGGCGCCGGGTATTTAACAAAAGTAGCAGTTGATACTTAAAACTCTATGTGTTTTGTAGGTGCGATGAATGCACGAAAAGATACCACTTCACGTGCTTAGAGCCGCCCCTGAACAAGAACCCCAAAAAGCGCGGCTACTCAT
Source organism: Ochropleura plecta (assembly GCA_905475445.1). Classification (NCBI taxonomy): domain Eukaryota; kingdom Metazoa; phylum Arthropoda; class Insecta; order Lepidoptera; family Noctuidae; genus Ochropleura; species Ochropleura plecta. The sequence goes on along the minus strand of FR997731.1, from coordinate 7,441,697 downwards.
GGCACTGCGCCGACTGCGATCCTACTGTAAGTTGGAATCTGTACTTGTTTGATATTAAAAGTAGTTTTAGACGTAGTGGAAGTGTATCTTATTTATTTTCTGCATGTGGAATTCTGTCTACAGGAACTAACATAATAAGCGCAAGACCCCCTGGGTGGTCTCACGGACCTTGCCACTGAACATCTTCAGTTCTATGATTTTTGGAAATTTTAATATCTTTTCGTACTGCTGTGATAATTTTTTTGCTGAAGAAATGACCGTGCATGCTCTTCTCCAGCAAGTGAAAATTGGTTGCAAGCCCTCGTATAAATGTTTTTTTTTTTCATCATTATGACTAACCGCTCTGGGCGGAGCGAGGGGGAGTGTCAGACTTGTTCGGAAGATACCGCGGCCCCAGAACATAAAGGGGAGGAAGGAACATGGGTGGGTTTTAGTCAGTAAAAGTGCGACACTCGTTTTTGCCTGCCGGTTCACCCAGAGCGGGGGAAGTTATTTGATGATTTTAAATCCCTAAAAAAGGGCAGAGTCATCTAATTAATAAATTATTACCTAGATCAAGTGATTGTGGTCTGCATTAAGTATAACAATGACGAAGTATTGAAAATAAGCCAGATTAAAGAAATCTAATCAACGTGCTGTTACTGTTTTCCGTGAAGTTATCTACTGACGATTCTTATCGAACGCTTTATTTTTGGATTTGCTCCAATATCAGTCACAATTGCTTGTGACTAATATTGGTTATGACTAATATATGGGTGATTTCTACAGTACTGTTACGAAATCGTAACAGTACTGTAGAAATCAACGTGGGAGCTATATTCTATTTTAAATAAATGGGGCTCTTAGCGACTAGCTATAAATTTTATAAAATCAGCCACACTTTTCAAAGAATAAAATTCAATTGTCTATCCGTCCGTCTCAAGACTATTTTATTGCTAAAATACTCATAATTCTTAATGCTTTGAGAAGCTACAGCAGCTTCCCTAATTTAAGGTTGGTTGTAGGCTATAAAAGCTTACAGTACCTTACATTTGATTAAGACTCCTATATTTCGCATTATTATACAATTTAAAGGGGACCAATCGCACATTTATTTTTTATAACTATGAAAATCTTCTCTAAATCGTTGTAACAATTGCGTCGCTGCGTCATTGCATCTGCGATTGCGGTCTCGAATTGTACTATTTTAGTGTGCTATGGTTAAATCTTCAAAGCTCTTGTCTACGTTACTGATATACATTTTTCTTCTACAGGATGTCGAAGAGAACAATTGAATCTGCATAAGTATTGTCAACATGGAATAATCTCAAAATGGTATTACTAAGTTTCAGTCTACGTTAAATGTGCATACTTAAAATCTAAGTTGGACCTTATTTTTTTATATGTATTGATTTATTTTACAATATGTGTTGTATTAGAAATACATGATGAAGGTACTGCTTTATCAGTGAAGATGTACTACGTAAGTAGATAAGAGTTAAATATATGGAAATATAGATAGACGAGGACTAATAGATTGTTTTATTTCATTACTAGCTTTTGCCCGCTGCTTCGAGACAAAAAGTAGCTTATGTCACTCTCCATCTCTTCAACTATCTCCACTTATAAAAGACGGACAAACAATCAGACACACACATACACTTACCCTTCATTCTCCACTTTTTCCCACTTAAAAAAAAATGCCTATGTCCGTCTCCAGGGTCCCAACTATCTCTTTACCAAAATTCATCAAAATCGGTTTAGCCATTTAGGCGTGAAGACGTAACAAACAAACTAACAAACTCCCTTTCGCTTTTATAATATTAGTAAGGACCAGGTTCAGTAGATTCCCTTCTTCAGGTGTATTCCATCACATCCACATTGCTGGCGTCTGTCTAACCTTTGTGGATTATAGGCGTGATGCTTTGATAGGGCCTATTTCAAACATATAGGCGGTTTACATCATCATCTGCCTAGCCTTTTCCTAACTATCCTAACTATGCTGGAGTCAGCTTTCAGTCTTACCAGATGCAGCTGAATACCTGTATTTTACATGGAGCGACTGCCTGTCTGATCTCCACAGTCCAGTTAGTACATGTGATGTATATGTATGTACCTACGCGCGTCGCGCACGCAGCCGTGAGCGCAGCGCGGTGGCGGGGGGCAGTATTAAACTAGCGTTCCGAGCGAGCACACGGTCGTTTCATTACCACAAAAGTACCTACATCTCATTGGCGACGAGGACGAACGTGTACCCACGTGTCAATAATTATGTCGGCGTTTTTAGGTCATTTGCCTATTTTTGACCATAAAACCAGCGATTGGAAAATCCACAAAGGCAAATTAACGCAGTTCCTAAAAATAAATAGTGTAGAAGATGAAAACAAGAGTGGGATTTTATTGTGCCATCTAACAGAAGAAACGTACCGCCTAGTGCTTAACCTCGCATTTCCAAAGGAATTGGAAAATTTATGTTTTACGGAACTAGTTGGTTTACTCGATGGCCATTTCAAGCCAAAAAAGTGTTCGTTCGTGGACAAGGCAAACTTCTATAGTGCCAGCAGGACATCAGGCGAATCCATAGGAGAATGGGCGGCGCGATTAAGAGGTTTGGCAACTTATTGCGACTTCGGTACCGCTCTTGAAACGAACTTAAGGGATCGTTTCGTCCTTGGCCTGACTGCAGGTCCAGAACGCGACAAGCTGTTTGAGCAGAGCCCGTCGACACTCACATTATCGCGGGCTATAGAATTGGCAGAGCAGGTAGCATGCGCCAAAGAGGCGAAGTCCATATTAGGCACCTGTACCGAGGCCGCGACTATTAAGGAAGAACCAGTATACCGCGCCAGATTCCAAGGACAAGCTAGCCGTGGCCGCGGCGCGGACGCCGCCGGCGGCAACTTTGGCGGGAACGCGGGCAGCGGTGGCGGCGGGAACGCAGGCGGCGCCTACGCCGCGAACGCGGCTTCTCGTCGCGATAAGGATCGCTGCTCAGTTTGCGGAATGACGAACCACAGTGATAACAAGTGTCGTTATAAGGGCTATAAGTGCCAAAAGTGTGGGTCAAAGGGCCATTTAAAGAAAATGTGCGGTAGCAAAAAAACATCGTCTGTTTACCATATTGACTCTAAGGAAGAGTGCAGTGACAAACAGTCACAGGACGCGCGTTGTGAGGAGTGCCAAAACTTTAATTTAAGGTACGTGGCTGATAAGCCTTTCATAATCACATTGTTTTTGGATGACCAATTAATTCAAATGGAACTTGATTCCGGATCGGGTAGTAGTGTTATTTCAGAAAGTTTGTACCTAAAAATGTTCTCTCGTTATCAAATACAACACTGTAATGTAAATATGTGCCTGTATAACGGACATAAAATCTCACCACTGGGATTTTTTACCGTTAAAGCTAATTATAATAAAATACAAAAAGATATTAAAATTTTCGTAGTCAAGAACGGAGGTCCGCCATTATTGGGAAGAGATTTTATGTCCGCCTTCAATTTAATTATAACTACCGAAATTAAGTCATTAGAGTGTTCCGATAATTCCGATAAGGTACGAGAATTATTAGGGCAGTTTCCAGATCTGTGGCGGGATGAGTTGGGTTCATTTAATGAATTTAAAGTTACCCTACAGTTAAAAGAAAATTCAACGCCAAAATTTTTTAAACCCCGTACTGTTCCGTTCGCCCTAAGAGATAAGATGGAACTTAGTTACTCCAAATATAATAGCTGTCGCTTCCTTATGTATCTGGCTATAGTTTCGTTCGCTGGACGTAAGCGAACGAGATGCATACGCGAGGGGGCGCTCGTGCGCATCGGCCTCCCCACGCTGCGACAGCACGGCGCCGAGCCCGGCTGGTCCCGCGTCGACTGTCAACACGAGCTGCGCAGTCGGCTCAAAATGAGCTAATACACGCTCCGATGCCAATTCACGACGCACTGCCGCCATCGCCTGCCGCTGCCTATTTCCCCACTCCCAGGGCGACCAGTCCAGAAAAAGTAAAGGCCATTATGAGCGCTCCTGAGCCAACGAACGTCACCCAAGTGAAGGGATTCCTGGGGGTCGTTAACTATTATAGGAATTTTATTCCAAACGCTTCGTCGTTGCTAAGCCCTCTGCACGAGCTGTTGCGGAGCGATGCGCCCTGGGAGTGGGGAAATAGGCAGCGGCAGGCGATGGCGGCAGTGCGTCGTGAATTGGCATCGGAGCGTGTATTAGCTCATTTTGAGCCGACTGCGCAGCTCGTGTTGACAGTCGACGCGGGACCAGCCGGGCTCGGCGCCGTGCTGTCGCAGCGTGGGGAGGCCGATGCGCACGAGCGCCCCCTCGCGTATGCATCTCGTTCGCTTACGTCCAGCGAACGAAACTATAGCCAGATACATAAGGAAGCGACAGCTATTATATTTGGAGTAACTAAGTTCCATCAATATCTGTACGGACGTAGTGAGCCATTCATTTTAAAAACGGACCATAGGCCCTTAGTGTCAATATTTAATAATAAGACAGGCATACCGGTAACAACAGCGCTAAGACTTCAAAGATATGCTATAAAATTGTCAGCTTATAATTATATAGTGCAGTATATATCCGGAGAGAACAACCTTGTAGCTGATTATTTTTCACGCGCACCTTTAAAGGACAAGCCGGAACAGATAGATAATGATGTAGATTTTTTTTATGCTCTTAATTTTCTAAATGAAGCGTCACCCGCTACCACGATACGCGAGATAACGCAGGCTACAAAGCGTGATACGGTGATTCAAACAGTCATTAGGTATATGCATAAGGGCTGGCCACGAAAAATTATGTGCAAAAGCGTGTTACCTTTTTTTCAGTGCAAATCAGACTTGCAAAATGAGAATGGTTGCCTTTTTAGGGGGCATAGAATTGTTATACCGTCGTCTCTAAAAGAGACTATGTTACGAGAATTACACAACACTCATTTAGGTATAACTAAAACTAAAAGTAACGCACGTAGTAGAATGTGGTGGCCTGGCATCGACGGCGACATCGAACGATGGATAGGGTCCTGCACAACATGTGTCAGCGTGCGACCCGCGCCCGCTCGTGATCCCCCCGCGCCCTGGCCCGCTGCTTCCGCGCCTTGGCAGCGCGTGCACATTGATTATATGACGGTAGGACAAAGGGTATATCTCGTAGTTATAGATTCATTCAGCAAATGGGTAGAATGCATATTCATGAATAATGGAACCACTACCAAATCCTTAATAATTAAACTCAAGGAACTATTTTCAACCTTTGGTATACCCAACGTTTTGGTATCGGATAACGATGTTAAAATTAATTCCGTCGAGTTCAAGACATTTTGTAGTTCTAATGGTATTAAATACATGACGTCACCCATCTATCACCCGCCCAGTAACGGTCAAGCTGAAAATTCGGTCAGAACTTGTAAAAAAATGTTAAAATGCATCATAAAAGATGACTTACCACTAAAAATTAATGAGTTGTTACTAGGCTATTTGTTCAATTACAGGAATGCTGTGCACTGTACCACTGGGGAAACGCCAGCTAAGTTGATGTTTGGTAGGAACTTGCGATCCCGTCTTGATTTAATTTTACCTTCAAAGCCAATAATTTCGGCTGACTACTCGTCAGCAGTGCGCGGGAAAAGACTTTTTGTGATCGGTGATGTCGTTTGGGCCCGATGGTACAGCGCACGGAAAGAAACTTGGCAATTGGGTGTAATAAAACATAGAATAGGTCATAAAATGTTTAATATTTATATCAAAGATTTGGATGTCCAGTGTATTAGGCATGTGGACCAAATAATGAAATACACGGGCAACAATGACACGAAAACCATAAATATCGGTGATATGGTGTCACATCAGTCTTCATCACCTGCCAATACTAGTCCGGGAACTAGTGACGTATCTGTGGCGGGATGCGTCGTTGATGATGGTGACGGGGAGGAATGGACTGATTGTGAGACAACCGAGGGTGAGGGAATGGCCGCTGATAATGAAGTAACACCGCTATCGCCAGCAGGGCAGGGTGAAATTCTTGTGTCCGAGGGAAATCAGTCCTCAAGTACCATTGAACACAACGTTGACTTACCATCAGCTCCACCACCCACACCAACTCGCTCGAAGCGTACTAATAGAAAAACCATAGATTATAAGAAATACTTTTAAGATTTTTATTGTTTACCTTATCATATATATATACTTTATTGTTTACTTTTTATTATTGTCACCAGGTTTGAAAGCTAAGTGTGAAGGAATGATGTATATGTATGTACATACGCGCGTCGCGCACGCAGCCGTGAGCGCAGCGCGGTGGCGGGGGGCAGTATTAAACTAGCGTTCCGAGCGAGCACACGGTCGTTTCATTACCACAAAAGTACCTACATCTCAACATGGTAATACGATGCTCCTTGGTAAGACAGGTTGTCAGACTTTCGGACACTGACTACCTGTAATGACTGTCAAAGATTTACAACCGGGACCAACAGCTTAACGCGCGTTCCGAGGCACGGAACAAACTCGGTAAGTAACGGGTGGACACCCAGCCACAGACCAATCTAGGCAAGTGCGGCTTAACCTAAAGATGGACCCGAGCGACTGTTATTATTTAGCCACGAGCTCCTCATGATCACTTAACATTGTTGTCATATTTGGCTAAGTAGACACGATTTAAAACTGTTTCAAATAGTTCTTATTTTCGTAGGTAAGAAATATTGTTATCTATAAATAATTCGGCTGTAAATAAATTAGAAGTTTTACATACTATCGGAATATTATGATATCTGTCAAAACAATGACTAAACATAAATTCTTGTTACAATCTGTATCTGCCTGTCACCATGACGCTTACTTTTCTAAAGGTATTATTATAATTATGACTTTAAACAGATGCTGCATTCAGGTTATTGATAACGATCGACTTAACGGCAATGACACCTGAGTTTTACACACGATAACGTGTTAAAAAAAAGAGCACTAATACTTATAGGTAAGCACATATGTATATCATGTAAAGAATACACTGTGAAAGAATCGTAATTAAAATCAATGATTCAACTTTCCATACATTTTTTTTTTTACTTCACGGTTAAGACCCTAGGTGTTCAGGTCAATGGCCGACGATAATAGGTACTACAGATATTGTATAATACAAATGCGATGGTAACATGAAATACTTTTTCCTTAAGTTCTTACCTACTGGAATAACTTACTACTTAGTGGATGTAGCCTATTTAACTAAACAAACTTGGAAATAAAAAAAATCTGCTGATTTTAGGGTTGTCGCACGACTCGCACGGAGGTCGTGCAAAGAAAAGTAAAATGTATTTTTCTCTAAAAGTATTTGAGAACCTGAAAAAATGCACAAAGACTGCTTGTCACCTCAGCTGTATGCCCCTTAAATGTTATTGCTCCTTTTTTATACGTTGTATAGGTAAGGTCAGCAACGAAAGTCTGTTATTGTTTTCTGCAAAATAATGTTAGCTACATTGACACCATATTACTTAACTGAACAGGCACTAATATATTATTAAACACACATTTTTAGCATTTTAAGTTGTTATTTTAGTTTTAGATAGTATTTTTATTAATTGTGCTTGATAAGAAAAAAATTGTAAAGAGCGAGTTGGGCTCGAACAATTTTGTTGCCCCCCAAGACGTGATGCCCTAAGCAATTGCTTATTGGCAAACACGTTCTATGGTGGACACCTCCCGCCAGAAACTTTAATTGATGTACTGACTAATTATGTGGAAACTGTTTTAGCGTCGGAGTCCTTTCCACACAATTTATTAAGATAGATAATCAGATTTCAGGAAAGAAACCGGGACGTGGCGCAACGGTCATTTTTTACAGCACTACGTGGCGTTGACAGACTAATTAAAATAAAATAAATAAATATATCTTGGGACAACTCACACACGGCTATCTGATCCCAAGCTAAGCAGAGCTTGTGTTATGGTAACCAGACAACTGATATACATACATACTTATATAATTTATAAATACATACATATTATAGATAAATCACACCCAGACACAGAACAAACAATCATGCTCATCACACAAAGTTTGTCCTGGGTGGGAATCGAACCCACGACCTCCGGCTCAGCAGTCAGGGCCACTAACCACTAGACCAACAGGCCCGTCAATTGATAACTATGTACCTACTTTTTTGTGGAGCAATAAATAAAAAATGGGAAAATTGTTCAGTACCCGTCTCTGCCTACCCCATGAAGGAAAATGTCACTTAATGTGTATTAAAAAGAAAGTCAATTATAAAACACACACCAAGTGTTATTGGTAAGGTCGATAAAAAACGAGATAGTTATCAAAAAATCACCAGTAGGAAACGTTGCATCGTAGGATACTAATATACTACGTGCCGATTAGTACTTTAATCATCTTGATATCATTTTAAGTACCTACCTACTTAAAATTATATCAAGATGATTAAAGTACGCTCACCTGCAAAATTGCATGGATACCTACCTTCGTGTCTAATTTCTTGTGAACGTTTTACTATCTCAGTACCATTGTCACCTTTGATCGAGTCTTCATCGTAATAGTGTACCTAGATTTTTTGTAATACCTAGCTTGATTTAGTCTATAATTCCGAATTTAGCCTAATGTGCCATCCGAGAAATTAAGCTCCTATACGCGGCAGATGTTAAGGTATAGGTATTCCTAACGCTTCCATACTTTTTACAACTTATAAAAACTGTTACTTATTTTGTATGTCTTGGTGCGGTGACTGTTTTTCATTAAAATGTTTGTCATATTGGCCCAAGATCCAGTGACTGCGTTAGGTAATTTATGAAAGCTGAAACTGTTTTCGCAGAAGTATCAGTAATTTAAAAATAAAAACTGTTCCATTCATTTTGACCATATTCTTTTATATAACCGCCGAAAAAAATATTTGTGCAGGAAGGTTCAGAACGATGTAGCTAGTATTCAAATGGTAGATTCTTCTGGATTTGAAATCATTATATTTTTTTATTTTTATTCAAATGGAACAGCAAACAGCTACAATATAAAACATAAACATCATATAAATATACAAGACTTATTGACAATATTGCAGCCCACAACGCTGTTCACAGATTAATTAAAAGCATACATAAAGTGAAAATAATAATCATCGCTACGGTAACAAAACTTAGTACAAATAGTGTATAAATGTGATATTCACGAAAGTTCGTTTAATATTAGACTTTTAAACTTATGGGGAGCACATGTAAAAATATCGCTAAAAGTCAAACAGAATGGCTCCGAATTCCTCAACAATTTTTAAGCTATTGCATAGCTTTTATCGCGGGCTTTGAGCGCGGCGACCGCATCAAGAAATTTCGCAACGAAAAAAACCTAACACTTTCATTAGGTACGAATTCAGCGTGTTTGGTAGGGAATCGATAATTGTCAATCGACAGTACGCTGGATCAAACCCAAGGTCTTGTTTTACTTTTTGCGACTTCTTTTTAATTGAAAGTACTTTTAAAATATTATATTCAGCTTTTAAGCTATTGCATAGCTTGTATCGCGGGCTTTGAGCGCGGCTACCGAATCAAGAAATTCCGTAACGAAAAAACCTAACACTTTCATTACGAATACGGTCAGTTATTTCAATCACGATTACAAAGTTCTATTGGCGTGTTTGGTAGAGAATCGGATAGTCAATCGACATTACGCTGGATCAAACCCAAGGTCTTTTTTTATTTATTGCATAAGTTAATAAAAAATGCTATGCAATAGCTTTACCGCGGCAGTCCCCGAGTGCCACACGTATTTTTTTTTTATACATTAGAAGGCTAACCTCTATAAGGCAGCCCCATAAGTCGAGCAGACGGATGTAGATTTTGTCTAGGCCTGCTGAAACCTTATCATAAACAGGAGTAGCTTATAAGGCCAAGCTTGTATGAAAGTACCGCCACCATGAAACTATCGCAACAAAATAATATCGACGTATCTTTCCACCTCACGTGGGTTAATTTTTTAAATTTATTGCTGATTGAGTTCAGTTTGAGTTTATGTTAAAAAAAAACTCAAATAATTAATTCAACTGAAATATTCTGTAACACGTTCTCCATATTTTTAATTGATTTTTTATGACTTGCTTCTCGCAGTTCAACCTATGAGGTTGTCGACTGCTTTATACCCTGCGATATGGCAGTCAGAACATTTATGGACATAAGTACATGTACATAACATAATTATGTATGTTATGCATATAACCAGTAGATATTGCAGGTACCATAATAAAGCCGAAAAAGTCGCTAGCTGAGATTATTTTTTTACTTTTTGTCGACAACGACACCCCTAGGAACTCAATAAAAATTGTCCCATGAAAACCAATACAAAACTGGAACTTTGTTCCACCTTGTGAGTATTTCTGTCTTATATATTAAAATTGCACTCGGCTAAAATGTTTAATTTGGAAGCGGCCAGAGAGACTATGTAAAATGGCGTAGATAGGCAGGTTAATAATTCGAACCCCTTTATATAAGCAAGCACTTGTCAGGCCGATGCTGTACTAACACTTCAGAACTACTGCTGTAAAACTATGACATTATCAAAGCAATCGCAGGCTGTTGAACTAGGGGGAGGGAGGGGGGAGGTTTAGAAAAAACAACACGATTTTACTAGCTTCACATGTAGGTAACTTTGTTAACAAATTTTAGAAGTTAAATTTGATCCACTTCCCGTGTCCGACTGAGCTGAAATTTTGCATACATGTTTCGTTCCTCGCATAATTCTAACCTCCAGTACAATTAATAAAAGAAATCTCTTTTTGTACACAAAAAACCAACAAAAATAACTTACAAAAACTAAGAAAATAGGTTAAGTCGAATTATTTTAATCCAAGCGCCGTTGCCTTGGGGGACCGCTAAGTACTAGACTTATTAGTACAATCAGATGAGATACTGTAGTAATATAGAAGATTTTGGTGAATAAAAATTGTAATTTGAAGTGTCTATATTTTGAAGTCTTATAAAAGAATTAACAAGAGAATATATGTGACAGAATTCTTGATTAGAATAAAAGAAAAAACTATGAACTAAAGAGTATTTTCCAACAGATACGCATAGAAAAAGACAAAGCGATCCCCTGACAGTATTTTATTTTACCTCAAAATGACCACCTCCCAGATTATAAGTGAATCAGATGGAGCTTTTTATTCTATTTGCGAGAGTAAAACTCCCACGAATCTATGTTAATTAATTTAGGAGATATCCGGGGGTAAAACTTTTTACCCATATTTTGAAAAAATAATTAAAAAAATATTTCATCTAAACTTTTACAGTCGCTTTATGTTTTTAACTACATTATAAAATGTCTTGTTTTTATCTATGTTACGAGTCCTTTATGGCTGCTTTAGACCTCGTAGGAACCGAGAAATCGGCGATTTTGTGATTTTCGTTTTTATTTTTTTTTGCCCATGTTCTTCAGTATTAGAGTCTGCAATTTGCTTTAAAAAAGAGGTAATAAGGTAGACTACCAACACAAAAAAAAACAACAATTAATTCCGTGGAATCTCGGAAATATTAAGGTTTACCCGAACCGGGGGTAATTACCCGCAATTTTTTTAAGACGTAATTTTTATATTTTTTACTTTATAAATATATTATAATTCTTTTGGCGTAATAAAAATAATTGTGCTTAAACATCATCTGCGTTAAATAAACTATCTTCGTTGTAAAGAAGTGTTGTAAATTCATTTTCTTCACTCTCAGTACATGCAGTTTCTTCTTCGACATCACTGTTATCTTCACTTAAACATTCAGAATTGTCCGGTTGTAACATTTCTATAACAGCTTCTGGCAGTGGCATTCTCCTTCGGTTACTTAGGCGTTGTTTTAGCCGTATCGCTGATATGACAGGGTCGGATGACTCAAGCGCCCTGTGGAATAAGTCCATCATAGTATGAACCCTAGAATCTTTCCGGCTGTGATGTTCCCTATCCTGACGCCAAAATTTATTCCTCGACTCTCCAGCCTGTTCAGAGAGTAGTCCTATGGGTACCGCTGAATTCTCTATAATTTTTTCTCCGTGAATTAAAATTTTATGTATAGTAGTAGTCATAGGGTGCCAGTTGTATTTATCTATATACTTATAAGCCACATTTTTACAAAATGTACCGAATTTTTTTGCGTCTATTGGTAATCCCGAATTGATGGCTATTAAAATTACATTTAGGTCATCGACGAGCCATTTTTCAATGCCAAGTATATTAGCAAACGTTTGCCGGCTTTGTTCACTTTTGAATACTCGCCGAGCCGTATTGCCGTCATTTGTGGTGCCTGAATTAGGTTTAACAACGTCTACCAATAGACTCATACTTTGCTTAATTTGGTTTTGGATTTCTTTTTTTCTTGCTGCTGTAATTTGTCCCATATCAGAAGTTTTTGTTACTCGCCACTGTCTGACTCTTGGGTCATTTTTATATCCCAAGTGCAGCAAGAATTCCAGGCATCTTATATATGCATGTAAAGGACTCATGCCGTTTTTCAGTGCAGCTTCCTCTGTAATAGGTATTGAAAAAGCAAGGTCTAGGTTATTGAAATTCGTGGAAGTCAGTTTGCAAATAGCACATCTTAATTGGGAAGACGTGTTGTTTATTATATTAAAAACTTTTCTATCAATTAAGCTCAGCGTCAAATTACAGTTTGTGAAGACAATAAATCCTTTTGATGTAAGTGTTGTAATAGGAGTCAAACGCCTTATTTGTTCCTCTACATATTCTTTTTCAGACAGTATTCTTTCTTGCGTCTCTTTTCTATATTGGATGTGAAGAGGCCTACAAGAACGAAATGACTGTGGAGCTGGATTTAACCATATTAAACTGTTTTTGCCTCCGCATTCTTGAATTTTCAATGGTACCAAAGTTGTAGCAATTATTGACTTTTCGTCAAAATCGGGGTCACCAGAATGTTCTCTAAATTCCTGTCTGTATACAGATTGCCCAGTACTTCCATTAAATCCCCAAGAAACATAAAAAGTACAAGCTAATTGGCTGATATTCCCTTTTTCCATGTAATGATTTACAGATTCATCATTTAAATCTAAGATACGCTGGAGTGTGTGGGTCAGTAAACCCTGCAGGGTAACATAAACTTCGATTTCTGAAACAGATATTTCTTCTGAAGGGTAGCATGATTGTCTGGCTTGCGCTACTTGATGATAAGGTGGATATAGATTAAAACCTCTTTTCTTGGAGTCTTGCTGTAAAAATTTTTTTTTTTTTGCTGTTATCTTCTATATAGGGACTGAGAGTAGTAGTAATTGATGTATCTACATGTTGTTCCTCAAGGTCATTACCACTCACTGTAGGTGTTATATGCTGTTCTTCCTTAATATGCAACGCACTCTGCGTAAAATTTTGAGGAAAAACATCAACACGTGAGCGAACTAACTCTTGAGGAATATCATCTATAAAAGATTTGTTCAACCAGTCTTTGTTCTTTTTCACGAAATGGGAATAGTTGCTTTTACAAGACTTGAATTTTTTTTCTGCTTTACAAATAAATAACCCTATAGCCATTGCAAATTTATCCTCTTGAGCATTGGAAAGCGGTGAATTCAAATGTTTTGCAAGAGTTAATGACATCAAACACACCCTCTCGGGTTTACTTAGATCCGTTGGCCTACCCAATCGTCCATTTATTTTTTTACTCTCTTCAATAAAAATATTAAAAGCCTGTAATCTGGTTAATGGAGGATCTGGGTCTCGAGGTACTCCTCGTGTATTTGCGATCTCTTCCGGAGCATGTGAAGGACCGGCTACGGCGCAATCCGTAGCTTCACTTGCCACTCGCCGACCAACTTGAGGGTTGGCGCCCTCATGCCCTCCTTGCATTAAGTCATCCGATCGGAGCTCGGAGTGACATCCCTCAGCACGGTGGGTCAAGCCGTGCTGAGGCAAAGTGGCACTATGAGTCTTTGACGGCTCCATAGTGCCTCACCCCCGTGTCCTCCAGAGTAATATGTATGTACGGGGTTTCAGCGATTGCCTTTCGAGGGTGGACTCCTTCCCGCGCCATATTACCTATCACTGGACAGAATTAGTTAGTTAACTAACTAAAAACACAAATAAAGGCAGTACTCGTAAATGTAACCTATGTTAATTTAAAAATATTTACCCCCGGTTCGGGTAAGTTCGAGTAAACCCTAATATTTCCGAGATTCCACGGAATTAATTGTTGTTCTTTTTGTTTTGGTAGTCTACCTTATTACCTCTTTTTTAAAGCAAATTGCAGATTCTAATACCAAAGAACATGGGCAAAAAAAACTTCTGATATGGGACAAATTACTGCAGCAAGAAAAAAAGAAATCCAAAACCAAATTAAGCAAAGTATGAGTCTATTGGTAGACGTTGTTAAACCTAATTCAGGCACCACAAATGACGGCAATACGGCTCGGCGAGTATTCAAAAGTGAACAAAGCCGGCAAACGTTTGCTAATATACTTGGCATTGAAAAATGGCTCGTCGATGACCTAAATGTAATTTTAATAGCCATCAATTCGGGATTACCAATAGACGCAAAAAAATTCGGTACATTTTGTAAAAATGTGGCTTATAAGTATATAGATAAATACAACTGGCACCCTATGACTACTACTATACATAAAATTTTAATTCACGGAGAAAAAATTATAGAGAATTCAGCGGTACCCATAGGACTACTCTCTGAACAGGCTGGAGAGTCGAGGAATAAATTTTGGCGTCAGGATAGGGAACATCACAGCCGGAAAGATTCTAGGGTTCATACTATGATGGACTTATTCCACAGGGCGCTTGAGTCATCCGACCCTGTCATATCAGCGATACGGCTAAAACAACGCCTAAGTAACCGAAGGAGAATGCCACTGCCAGAAGCTGTTATAGAAATGTTACAACCGGACAATTCTGAATGTTTAAGTGAAGATAACAGTGATGTCGAAGAAGAAACTGCATGTACTGAGAGTGAAGAAAATGAATTTACAACACTTCTTTACAACGAAGATAGTTTATTTAACGCAGATGATGTTTAAGCACAATTATTTTTATTACGCCAAAAGAATTATAATATATTTATAAAGTAAAAAATATAAAAATTACGTCTTAAAAAAATTGCGGGTAATTACCCCCGGTTCGGGTAAACCTTAATATTTCCGAGATTCCACGGAATTAATTGTTGTTTTTTTTGTGTTGGTAGTCTACCTTATTACCTCTTTTTTAAAGCAAATTGCAGACTCTAATACTGAAGAACATGGGCAAAAAAAAATAAAAACGAAAATCACAAAATCGCTGATTTCTCGGTTCCTACGAGGTCTAAAGCAGCCCTAAAGGACTCGTAACATAGATAAAAACAAGACATTTTATAATGTAGTTAAAAACAAAGCAACTGTAAAAGTTTAGATGAAATATTTTTTTAATTATTTTTTCAAAATATGGGTAAAAAGTTTTACCCCCGGATATCTCCTAAATTAATTAACATAGATTCGTGGGAGTTTTACTCTCGCAAATAGAATAAAAAGCTCCATCTGATTCACTAATAATCTGGGAGGTGGTCATTTTGAGGTAAAATAAAATACCGCAACGATGCTCTTTTTTATTGTGGTTATTTCATGCTAGTATAGTCCTCATGACATTTCGGCTTTATCAAAATTGCAAAGACTGAAAAGCAGCACTTCAATAATTTTTATATTGTACTAAGTGATCCTTCTTAAATATTTACTTTTGGTCTAACCACCAGGTTCTATTAGCATGTGCTTGACAAAACGAATCGTATGAGCCCAAACACAAGAGAGATGCAATATTATAATATATGTTTCATCAAGTAGAAAATAAAAGAGGTGCTGAGCTTCACATGGCTGAGCAAGTGTTTTTGAAACATATCTAAGAACACTTTCGTCAACTTTCAGGCAAAAAACAACATCGAAACCCGTTCAGGTATGATGTCGCAGACAGAAACACAGATAGGTACCTACACTCCCACGCTTAGACCACACACCCCTCTATTTTGGTCGGGGTTTAAAAAGTGCTGGCATAAAACAAAACACATTCAAATAATAACAACATACTTAGGTGAGGTCCACCAAATCGACATTTAGTGTGAAATGAGGTTACCATTATTCATTGCTCGTGAACTGCAAGACTTGAGTGTGAATTTTATTTCGCGTGTAGGCGTGTTTAATACTATCTATTTATTAATTTCGGCTGCCCTCTATCTGGCAGAATCTTAATGCTCCAAAATTTATTTGGCATAACACACTTGGCATTATCATTTAAACGAATATTTTGGAGGCATACAAATTATTTAATATAAAGAAAAATATATACTTAGATAAAGTGTTTCTAAGAGTACACAAAAATAAAATATAATTAATTAAAAAGACAAAAACTAACCAAATTTCTTTTCAGGGCACGCCAGAATAGTGGCGGTAAGTCCCCTCTTTGACGAGTGACTGGAGAGGTGCCATCGCGTCCTCACCTACCGCCTGACGCAGGTCCTCACCGGACACGGAAGTTTCGAGAGGATCCTGCACATTATCGGGAGGAAACGCCCGGGTGTCACAATTGTGACGATCGCCCGGAGGACACGGTGGAGCACACAGTGGCGGTCTGCCCAGCTTGCCGCCGTGCCCTCGTAGAGGCGATCGGCGGCGGCGATCTGTCGCGACCGGCCCTGCTTCAGTTCATGGTCCAGAGCGAGAGGGAATGGGAAGCGGTCACCTCCTTCGTCGGGCGACGCGAGACGACTCCCGGCCAGAATATTTAGTCTTATTAGGTCTTACAGTCTTAATAAGGCTATTAACCAGTATAAATGTGTCAAAGTACAGAGTGGGCGCTGGCCCTTGTGGGGTTAATGTTTTTTTGGTTGCTTTTTGGTTCATGCCTCAAATTTTTTCACGTGCTCAGACCCGCTGTCGCAGCAAGTAGGTATACACAAAAAAAACACTTATCTAAAGAATCTGGTTTTAAAATGCTGAGTCACAACAAAGAAGAAAATAAGATTGGTGCTAAGTAATGGTGAACAGATGTTATAATCATAATTACAACAACAAATGCCCGATTAGAGCTGACTATATATATTCAGAGAGATGGTTTTATACTCATTCATTTGGATACGAAGCCAGCTAGTACTACAGTAGTGGCCGAGTTACATTTACGAGTCTACAGTGAAAATGTTCTTTTTACCTTTAACTTTATTATAACATTAGGGTGGTACTTTTTAGGGAAGTACAATGAAAACTACTGGAAGAGACGTGGAGTGAAATTTTACGGACAAAGCAAAGTGCTGGGACCGTTTTGGGATTTCGTCGTATCAAAACGCGCACTGTTCGAGAACTTCAGTGAGCTGTACAACAAATACAGAGATCAGCCCGTCGTTGGTGTTGGTCAACTTACAACACCAGCATTGTTCGTGATTGATCCGAAAAATGTGCAACATGTTTTGTCAGGCGACTTCCAAGCTTTTCACCACAGAGGAGTTGAAAGCACCGAGGGTGACCAGTTGACTGACAACATTACTTTTATGAACGGTCCTAGATGGAAGCTGATGCGGAAAAACATGACCCCATTGTTCACGGCCAACAAACTAAAGAACATGTACTACATCATGGACAAAAGCGCCCAAGACTTCGTGACCTTTTTGAAAAACAACCCCAAGACATGGGAAGGCGATTTCCACAGCACACTCATGATGTTCAATAACGCAGCTGTATGTGGAGCAATCTTCGGAATCGAATCGGAATCAATCTTTGATTCACCGTTCCTCCAGATGGCTAAAAAACTGTCTCAATCGAATTGGAAAAACCAGATCAAATTCTTACTTTTCATGCTCAGCCCGAAATTAACTGCGTTGTTAGGGGTAAAGCTGTTCAAAGAGCACGAGGAGTTCTTCATTGGTTCAATAAATGCTGTTATCAAGAAAAGAGAACAGGAAGGAGTCAAGAAGCACGACTTTGCCGACATATGTATAAGTCTACAGAAAAATGGCACCATGAGGGACCCAACCACAGGTTACGAGATGGAACCCACGACTGGGTTATTATCCGCACAAGCGCTGTTCTTCTTCACCGCTGGCGTTGAACCTTGCGCGAACGCTATGTTCTCAACATTAACTCTTCTATGTCGCCACCCAGAAATATTAGAAAAAGTTCATCAAGAAATAGACGAACATTTTGAGAAGCACAACAACAACATTACTTACGATGTCATTAGTGAAATGGAGTATGTGGATAAGGTGATAAGTGAAGGAATGAGACGATTCCCGCCTATTGGACTTTTGGCTAGACAATGTTGTCAAGATACAGTGCTACCTGTTGGCAATGTCAGAGTAGCAAAGGGAACAAAAATGTTTTCTCCCATTTATGATATACATAATGACCCAAAAATTTATAAGAACCCAGAAGTGTTTGATCCGGAGCGGTTTTCAAAGGACAGGGGACCCAACGACGACATCTACATGCCATTCGGTATGGGCAACAGGACGTGTATCGGCGCCAGGTATGCCAAGTTACAAATAGTGGCTGGAATGGTGCATGTGTTACGACACTTTACTGTTAAATCCCCAGAAGTAAATGTAAAAATTGAATTCGCTCATGACCCACTTAATGTAAAACTGGACAATGTTAGTGTCCACCTTGTTCCTAGAAAAATTAAATAAATTTAAGTAATTGTAAATATTTAGGAAGATTTTTTTTATTTTCCATTAAATAAATGCTTTGTTTGAAAAAAAAGCTGTTCTATTTAATGTCTCAAGTTCTTTGCACGTGAAATACAAGACTTGAGTTTGAATTGACGATACGGTTGGCGCAGTGGCTGAGCGATCGATTGCTGCGCTGCGTGTCACGGGTTTGATCCCCGCACGGAACAAATATTTGTATGACCTACAGAAGGGTTACCATGACATCTTATAGCAGTTCTTATTCCTGTGTGAGAAAGAGATGGTGCTAGACACCCTGTATAGCTCTGTCTCTTTCCCTCAGTGGAATAAGTTCTGCTTTAAGACGTTATGGTAGGGTAGCAGGTGAGTTTAAATATTTGTAAACGCACCTACGATACGGGAGAAATTTCTAGTGAGGGGCAACGTTTTTAAAGGGAAAAAAATTGTTTCGCTTGTAGGCGTGTTTAATACTATTAAATAATTTCAGGTGCCCTCTATCTGGCGGAATCTTAATGCTCCAAAATTTATTTGGCATAACACATTTAGCATAATCATCTTTAAACGAATATTTTGAAGGCATACAAATTATTTAATATAAATAAAGAAAGATAGAAAATGTGTTTACTCGCACAAGACAAAAATTAAATAGAATGAATTAAAAAGAGAACAAAAAAATAACCAAAGTTTTAGTCGGAACCTTAGAAGAGACCTCTGAGTTTGATTAGGCTGTTTCTTTACAGAGTAGCCGGTTACGAAACACTGGCCTCATCTAGTTTAAAAGAATAAAAAAACGAAGTGAAAAGTGGTTTGCAAAACCCTACTTGCACAATAAACATCATTTTAATTGCGGGTTTATATGAGTCCAATCCTATCTATCATCAATAGGTAGGTACTATTATTATTAGCACTACCTACATGAGATTTTGTAGCAGTTCCTGGTGACACAATCACGAATATAAATATGTTTACAATTTACAAAGGTCACGAATCAAATCAACGAGATAAAAAAACTTTTTTGTAAAAAATCATCAATCACCAAAAGTCGGTGGCTTTTGTTGGTTTCGTTGACTTTTTTGCCACCGACTTCCGGAAATAAAGTTATTTTCCACTTTTTAGTTTTTTTTTGGAAGTCGATTTTATTTTAAACAAAAAAGTTGTTTATTTCAGCATTTTTAGTTTTAGTATTATGATATATCTCTTATTTTTTATCGAGTATTAATTTTCTATTGTTACTAAAAATCAAATGGCCGGCCTTGAGAAGAGACCAACTGGAGGATGGAGAGCTACCAGAAGCCGTGTATATTAAATTTGACGACGAAACCATTGTTCTTAAGTTCAAGGATACATATGGTTGCATACCTATAGCTCCATCAAGTACTACGTTCCAGGCAACAAGAGATGTGGAGCGTCGTATGCTGCCTCTAATATTAAGCTGGTCGGTCACAGTGCATAAATTACAGGGCACCACCCTCGACAGAGCCGTGATCGACCTTGGCAAGAAAAAAATCGCGAAAGGATAAATGTATGTCGCACTCAGTCGTGTGAAAAGTTTAAATGGCATAGTTTTGTTTGATTTCGACGCCAATAAACTATTAAGCAAACCGCACGACGAGAGATCATTGGCCGAAATTACGAGGCTACGAATTCTGTCTCCCGACAACGAAGGTCAGACGTAATTTATAACTTTAAGTGACTTGCGATACTTCTCCCATAATCCGTGTATTAGCTGGTTCTTCCTCCTCTTAGGCATTTCCACAACATGCTATAGTACTAAATATTAACTATATTATACTTTACCATAAGAGCAATTCAGAAATCATATGCATCATCGCCTAGGTAGATACAGCTGATACTTGATCTGATGATTATGTTTCATAATGAGTAGGTGAGGGGGGGGGGGGTACGTCACCCTGCCACTTATAGATGTGTTTGCAGCAATCACGGCAGATTTGCTGTCATTTATTGAAGAGTTCCGTTGTATATCACTGAAGATCTTCACCAGAATATCACCAAATCAAAATACAATCACCTGAAAATACTGCGACGACCTTCCAAACCATAGTACATAGCATTTTTTGTTCATTTGTGCTCGACAACTTCTAAAATACGTATATCATCAACGTACATGGAAGTCAATCTAATACGCATTATTAAAGACAACTTAAAAACTACTGGCCGAATCTTAATAAAATTAAAACGACAAACGATTCACCCAAACCAGAGTTATGAGGTAACAAACATAAAAAAAAAACATAGGGTCGAAGTGAGAACCTCCTCCTTTTTTTTAAGTCAGTTAAAAAGAAACAATAACATTTAAGGGGCAGTCTTTGTGCATGTTCTCAAATATGTACTATAATTTTAGAGAAAAATACATTTTAATTTTTATTTGCACGAACTTTGTGAGACAACCCTAAAATTAGCTGAGAGCTTTTTATTTTAAAGTTTGTTTAATGAGGCAGATATCTCTACATCCCGTAAGTTATTTCAGTAGGTAAGAACTTTAGGAAAAGTATTTCATGTAACCAGCGTATTCGTCCTTAATACCTTTAGTACCTACCATCGTCGGCCATTGGCAGTGAAATAAAATAAAAATAAATGTATGGAACGTTGAATCACTGATTTTACTATGATTCTTTCATATTGTATTCTTTACATAATATATGTGCCTACCTAGTAGTAGCGACACAATTCGGAACATGGCCAAAAAGTTTTCCAACGCCATCTATGCAACCACTGAAGAACTATCTACGAATTTCTACATTTTGCAAGCAAAGTTATTCGCGAGTTAAGGTACGAGCACCCGACGGCAGAGTTACCCGTCTGGTGGGAGGATTCTCCCTATTCTATAGAGGATGAAGCTATGCACCCTGATCTACATACCACTAAAAAGTATTAATGCTCCTTCTTTTTACACGTTGTATATACCAATAGGTGGCATCAGTAAAATCATCTTAATGCATTTTCTTTCTATTTCGTGTGGGTCTGAATTTTCGACTTGACTTTCCATGACGTGCCTTGTCGAAGAATATGTAAAGCGTTGCATTTTCTAGATTGTTTTAAGCCATCGATTACAATCTTTGCCATTCGTACCTTAAACTTATATCTTACTAGCTTTTGCCCGCGGCTTCGCTCGCGTAAAATTCGGAGTAGCACAGTTTCCCTTTCCTGATTTACAGGTACCTGCTACCTGTAGTTTTTGCCCTTGCGCCTTATTTATTGCAATAGCAATGCTAAGTTTTCCCTTGTCTTCCCTCTTTCTCCCTTATATCTCAATCCTTTTAAAAAAATAGTCTATGTCCGTCTTCAGGGTCCCAAGTATCTCTGTACCAAAATTCATCAAAATCGGTTTATCCATTTAGGCGTGAAGACGTAACAAAAAAAAAACTCACTTTCGCTTTTATAATATTATAAGTAAGGATTATCCTCTCATAAAACCTGTTTCATTGTGAATAATCTTTACAAAAATCTTTCTCGTAAAAATATTGATAAGAACGTAGCGTAGAACTTCATTTAATACGGAGAAAATTAATATACCTAGCCAATTGGAAACATAAACAGGGTGTTTGGTGCATCGTGTGCTACATTGAAATGGTCGAATGAGGGGGTCTTCTGATAGCCTTTCAGACTTCTTAACACTTCTCATGCCCTGTGGATTTTTTTTATCGATTTTATATTGTTTTCCTAAAATAAGAACCAAAATTTACGTTCAAATACAAATTAGAAAAAAAGTATAACGCGTAGACTCTGAATTTTAATTTTATTTCAATGTATATTGTTTAAGAGTATTTTTAAATACAAAATTACTGACGTTAGTCATCTAGTTTTTTTTATTTACTGGCAAAGGTAAAACTTAAATTAAAGCTGTACATGTTACAGCTGTTTAAATGTTTACAAAAATAAAACTAAAAGCGATCTGGATCTTTCAACTCCCTCATTAATTCTCTAGTATATCTTCTTGCACATGCCACAAAAATCTTTTAACAACTTTGTGAATTCGCTAGAATTGTGAATCGAGTCACATAAGGCTAAATTCCAAATTTTAATGAAAAAAACTGGTACTTGAGAAAAGGGTAAAATTTGTGATTAAAATTAAAATTCTGAGTCTGCGCCTTATACTTAAAAAAAAGTATGTATTTGAATGTAAAATTTAGGTCTTTTGTTAGTAAAACAATAAAAAGTCGATAAAAAAAATCCACAGGGCATGAGAGGTGTTAAGGGCTCTGAAAGGCTAGTAAATTACCCTTTCAGTTTGGCACACGATGCACCAAACACCCTGTATATGCCTAGACATGTTTACGAGCTTATTTGTCTATTCAAATAGCGCACTAAGAATAAATTAACGAATACACATCTATCAGTGTAGTGGTATACGAAGTCTGTCAATATCTATATACGAGTAGGTGTGGTGACATTGAGAATGTTATGTAACACATTATTTGAGTCGTATGTATGTTAATTAGTAGTAGTAGTTAGTATTAGTAAGTAAGTATTAACGTTCAGTTTTTCTTTTATGCCATAGACATAAAAAATAGGCGTTTGTTGTGATCACAGAGCATAAAAGATACGCCGCTCGATCCTGCACTGCCAGGCCGGTACGGATGGTTTTGGTCGAGTAGCTACGTCATAAGTTAGAATTTTGACGTTAGCTAAACGATATACCGCAACAGCCCCACACAGGATCGAGTGCGTATCAACGAGATCCTCGCTACTCTCGAATAAATTCTTAAGTTGCGAGTCCAAGGCACACACCAGTGCCCTATTATGCTTGTGCATGGGTAACCGTGATAATCGGGGTCTAAGTTCGGCTGCAGTGGATCGATATTCGCGAAGCGCATCCTCCAGAGCGCTCCTCAATCGGTCGTTGCACTGGCTACTTACCGTAGCAACCCTATCATCTTCCGCCCCAGCTGCAGGGTTGGACTGCAGGTTAGTTCCTCCCTCTGTAGACCCGTAATATGCGCGCATGACGTTCTCGTTTAATGACGGTGTCCATCTCATGCGCTGCACACAACCACCAGCAGCGGGGACCCGGCTCGGGGCCGGATGGCCCCTAAGTCCCAAGCTCCTTGGTGGCCGGCCTCTCCCCTGCCGACGTACTGGTGTTGGCGACGTCGGCGGAGAGAAATACTCTTCGCTCGAGCTCGACGCAACTGCCGCTGCCGATGACGCAGGTAATCCGATGTCCGGCGGCGGCGAGGCGGAGCTGGGCGACGAGTCCAGGGGTGGTAGGCGTGCGCGTCAGTTTGCAGCTCTGCTCTGGTGATCATGTCCTTCTATTTAAAATTTAAGCATGTTCGGTTTATTTTATCTTCTTTGATGTTTTTCATTTTGGATTTGACAGATGTCATGTCCTGTCTACAAATTGTTCCCTTGAACCACTATTTTGATAAAATTGGTACGGTTATTCTGATTTATTTATTTCTAAAAGGTGATTGAGATGGTTTTTGGATAACTGTTGTAAATCTTTGTATTAAAATATTATTTGTTACGGAATAAAAAATAAGCAGTATTTAAAACTTGTGACAGTGTAGGGTTGCCAGAGCTTACTTTTATTATGATTAGTTTAAGTATTTAATTTACATGTAAAGTACCTATTTCGCTTTGTTTTGTGTCTTACTAAATCCTCGCAAGCGAAGATGTGGGCGCAATATATTATTACTAACAAGTAACTGAACTAGAAAATGAAGTACAGAGGTAGCTTGTTGGAAAGGTTAACCGGTTAAAACTATATATTTGATTAACTCTGGGTTAGCCATTAAAATTTTCCGAATTAACCAGAATAAATGTGTACAGAGCGGGCGCTGGCCCTTCTGAGGTTAACTTTTTAGTTCCTGCCTCAAATTTTTTCAAAGGGTCAGAGCCGCTAAGGTCGGTTTCACAGTAAGTAGGTATAAACATAAACAGTTACTTATCTAAAGAATCTGGTTTTAAAATGCTGAGTCACAATAAACAAGAAAATAAAATATATGCTAAGTAATGGTGAACGACGTTATAATCATAATTACAACAACAAACGTCCGATAAGAGCTGACTATATATATTCAGAGTCAAGGTTGTATACTCATTCATTTGGATACGAAGCCAGCCAGTACTTCAGTAGTGGCCGAGTTACATTTACGAGTCTACAGTGAAAATGTTATTTTTACCGTTAACTTTATTATTACTTGTAATAACATTAGGGTGGTACTTTTTAGGAAAGTACAATGAAAACTACTGGAAGAGACGTGGAGTGAAATTTTACGGACAAAGCAAAGTGCTGGGACCGTTTTGGGATTACGTCGTATCAAAACGCGCACTGTTCGAGAACTTCAGTGAGCTGTACAACAAATACAGAGATCAGCCTGTCGTTGGTGTTGGTCAACTTACAACACCAGCATTGTTCGTCATTGATCCGAAAAATGTGCAACATGTTTTGTCTGGCGACTTCCAAGCTTTCCACCACAGAGGAATAGAAAGCAACGAGGGTGACCAATTGACTGACAACATTACTTTCATGAACGGTCCTAGATGGAAGCTGATGCGGAAAAACATGACCCCATTGTTCACGGCCAACAAACTAAAGAACATGTACTACATCATGGACAAAAGCGCCCAAGACTTCGTGACCTTTTTGAAAAACAACCCCAAGACATGGGAAGGCGATTTCCACAGCACACTCATGATGTTCAACAACGCAGCTGTTTGTGGAGCAATCTTCGGAATCGGATCGGAATCAATCTTTGATTCACCGTTCCTTCAGATGGCCAAAAATCTGTCTCAATCGAATTGGAAGAACCAGATCAAATTCTTACTATTCACGCTCAGCCCGAAATTAACTTCCTTGTTAGGAGTGAAGCTGTTCAAAGAGTACGAGGACTTCTTCATTGGTTCAATAAATGCTGTTATCAAGAAAAGAGAACAGGAAGGAGTCAAAAAGCACGACTTTGCCGACATATGTACGAGTCTACAGAAAAATGGCACCATGAGGGACCCAACCACAGGTTACGAGATGGAACCCACGACTGGGTTATTATCCGCACAAGCTCTGTTCTTCTTCACCGCTGGCGTTGAACCTTGCGCCAATGCCATGTTCTCAACTTTAACTCTTCTTTGTCGCCACCCAGAAATTTTAGAAAAAGTTCATCAAGAAATAGACGAACATTTTGAGAAGCACAACAACAATATAACTTATGATGTCATTAGTGAAATGGAGTATGTGGATAAGGTGATAAGTGAAGGAATGAGACGATTCCCGCCTATTGGATTTTTGACTAGACAATGTTGTCAAGATACAGTGCTACCTGTTGGCAATGTCAGAGTAGCAAAGGGAACAAAAATGTTTACTCCCATTTATGATATACATAATGATCCAAAAATTTATCCGAACCCAGAAGTGTTTGATCCGGAGCGGTTTTCAAAGGACAGGGGACCCAACGACGACATCTACATGCCATTCGGTATGGGCAACAGGACGTGTATCGGCGCCAGGTATGCCAAGTTACAAATAGTGGCTGGAATGGTGCACGTGTTACGAAACTTTACTGTTAAATCCAAAGAAGCAAATGTTAAAATAGAATTCGGTCATGAGCCACTTAATGTTAGACTAGGAAATGTTGATGTTCAGCTTGTACCTAGAAAAATCAAATGAGATGTTGAGTAAGTGAAGTGTAGTAAAGTAATCGTGAATTTCCTACAACTTATGTACGTAGCTGATTTTATAAAAAATTACTAATTATAGTTGACAAGAACTAGAGAAGATTTAATGTTTAAATCGCAGACTGTGATTATGTATAAGATGTTTGGTACTCTTTTTATATCTAGTTTAAGTGTTTTTATTTTAATAAATGAATATTTTGTTTTAATGTAATTATGTTATTTTAGTGAATGACAATTTTGCTTATGATTTGGTAAGATGAATATGCAATTGAACTCCCCCAACTTGTTAACGAATTAGTTATGTTTTAACTTGTTATGGTGTCCTGTACTTTTACTGTTGTTCTGACATTCTTCTTCGTTCTCACATTGATTATGTAATACAAACAAAACATAACATCACGTCTAAAATGGGGGTATCATAGGGGTATGGGCCAGGCCAAGGTGTACCTTTATTGCGCCAGTTATCTTATGCCCCATGTAATAGGGGACGTCCGTATTGCCATCAACCTGTATAGAATTTAGATTGTATGGCTACTACTGACAAATTCCTGGTGGAAGAATGCAAAAAAACTTTGCCCGACCTGTTTGTTGAGTTTGCAACTACTAGACTATCGTAGCAAACAATAAGTGTGTACTTTTATATTTTACTTTTGAGCGATTGGCTGATGCGCTGCATGTCGCGGGTTTCCTACTTATATTATAAATGCGAATGTTTGTGAAGATGGATGTATGGATGTTTGTTACTCTTTCAAGTTAAAGCAGCTGAACGGATCTTGATTAAATTACAGAGGTAGATTATAGTCTGGAATAACACATAGGATATTTTTTTTCGATATGGCGGGCGAAGCCGCGGGCACCAGGTAGTATTCTATAAAACAGTTGAGGTGTCAGTAATGAGCCTCATGAGCCATGTATGTTGCACAGAGTCATAGGCCTTCCTATAGTATATCCAGGTTGTTGACAGATACCTAAGGGAACGGCGAATCGGTTGAGTAATGGTCATATCAATGCGAAACAGTTCCATAGTACCGCGGGACACGTTCCTTTATCCATTGTGAGAAGCAGACATGATAGAATTGTCATCAATGTGTTTAGTGATATAAGCTTTAGCGGATGTGGCTCCAGAATGAACACACGGCATCATCATCCGGTAGGCGCATGTTAGACACACCTTGGTCCGGTCGCTTCCATGCTCTATAGACCCAACTTTCATCGCTATGGAAACTTAGGTCTACCACCCGCCGCTTACACCTACCGATGCATACTTTTTCTGATTCACGAAATCGATGCACTCTATGATACGGGACATATAGTCTGAAGGACTAATATCAATATCCTCAAATGCCCGCCTCAAAAAGCGCATCACTCTAAGGTCTAGTGTTACCCTCTCTGAAACAGATTAGTTTGCCGATGAGCACTCTGACTGGCCACACTAATACATTGCTCAATCCTGAGCTATACGACATACCGCTAAAGCCGCAAAATACAAACCGAATGAACATCAGTCAGGTTTTCGCAATTGTCAAAATATTTTTACTACTGCGGAACTCTAGAACAGCCCCCAGCACTTTATTTTTTTAACGAACGAGGTATGCGTCGTCTAAGTTTGGACCACATACGCCGATATTTCTAAATCGCCCTCAAAAGTACTCCACACTTCCTCACTGCACTTACTATAATTAATTATACATAATTGTGATAAGTACAATTATGTATAATCAATTTATTATTAGTGGCGAGTGTCCATGTCCATGACGTACATGCATCACTTCAGACGCTGAAGGACTTATTTAAATACTAGCTTTTGCCCGCGGCTTCGCTCGCCTTAAATTCGGGGTAACACAGTTTCCTTTTCCTGATTTACAGGTACCTGCTACCTGTTGTTTTTGCCCTTGCGCCTTATTTCTTGTAATAGCAATGCTAAGTTTTCCCTTTTCTTCCCTCTTTCTCCCTCATATCTCAATGTTTTAAAAAAAATAGCCTATGTCCGTCTCCAGGGTCCCAACTATCTCTGTACCAAAATTCATCAAAATCGGTTTAGTCATTTAGGCGTGAAGACGTAACAAACAAACAAACTCACTTTCGCTTTTATAATATTAGTAAGAACAAGGATATATCCTTTTCTTCGGTTGGTAAATCATCAAATAACATCTCCCGCCATCTCTGGGCTGAGCGGTAACTCCTTACCGCTGTCGGACTGTTAAGGACTAAAACCCATCCATGTAGTTCTTAATATACAAACCTATATGTGATATTAAGTACTAGTTGTACCTATAAAATATTTACAAGTTTGAAGTGAATTGTCTGAATCATATCAGGACCTAGTGCTATTTTGTTTGATTTTAACCTGTTACTGCGTGTACACTTACCAAACGAGAAGTGTAACCCGGCTCGATAGATAGTTAATTTTTTAATTGAAACCGATGCACGTTTACGACTCTTTACTTTATTTCATAAACTGTTTGTTTCCTATCAAGTTTATTTTTTTAAACTTTGCTCCACACTAGGATTTTTTCTGTATCGTTGGGGCGTTTACAAACATTTAAACTTACATACACAAAGGGTCAGACCGGGAACTTGTCTTGAACTTGACGGTTGCACAAATATTTGTTCCGCGCGGGAACCGAACTAACGACAATGACTGACTGTGTGTGTTGTAGGTAGGTAGGGTCGTATAGTTTGTTAACCTCATTATTGTCAACCTGTTGCTATTCGAAATAGGTACGTTAAAATACCAAAATTGGTCTGATCGGTCAACCTTGACAAGAGGAAATAGTTAACCCATTGTTTATTTTTTTACAGACATTTCCTCATGGATATCAATACTTTAAACTAAAACATATTTATTTTTATTTAACACTAGCTGGAATAAAAAAATCTTATATGTCAATGAAAGTTTTAAACTATCCGTGTGCCAGATTTCATCTAAATTCGTTAAGCCGTTGTTGCGGTATTGAGTAACACACAAATGTTTATAATCGGTGATCGGAACAGGTAGTGAGAGTTTGAAACATTTCGTAATCATAATATGGATATGACTTTAAATCCCAAACGTGTATAAAATATTTTGAATATAATACGATCAAATAAATTGTAAAAATTTAAAGAACCCAACTACCTGGTAAATACATATCGTTTATTGAGGCGATGGTTGATAAGAGCTGTAAAAGTCATTGTAACTATGTGCGGGAGAAAGAGATTCTCATAAATTCGGGGTTACTAATACAAAATTTTGTCATAATATTAATATTATGACAAAAATTAATAAGGATATAAGGTGACTTTTGTTGGTTTCGTCCTTTTTTTTTAAAGTCGGCTAAAACACCATTCCTGTTGTTTTGTAAATACTATTTTTATCTATTTCTTTATTCATTCATTAAGATTTGATAAACCGTTTTCCCTACCTCTTTACAGAATAAACTCAAGGAAAATAAATCATTTCAGTTTCAGACACAAATATGTTTAGTTCAGTTTTGTGTGCCACGCAATCCCTACCAAATTGTGCAATTCAGTGTTCAGTGCAGATAAATCATAGGTACATATTTTGCTTTATAATTAATAAATGACCAACATAGCAAACTTTGGAGATGTTAATGAAATTGTGATTTAGAGAAACAAGAATTTCTAAGGTTTTTTGGGCCTTTTTGGGCCGTAACTACCTTCGTTGGTCGTCGGTACCATGACGCGTCACAGTGTAAAGCAGACGAATGGCCTCGCAGGAATAAGGCCAGCCTGAAGACAATGAATATGAAACAAAGTTACAAAGGGACCGCAACAGACACAACAACAAATTTAAATAATGTCGAACGAAATCGAAGACTATATAACGGATATCATCTGCGGAAACAAGAACAAATATGGATATCGAATGGGAAACGGAGACGAATGTGGTGGCAAAATGCATATGGATATCGGGGATCGTTCTTTCTGCAGCTTCTCTGATCCTGCAGCTACTGCTCTTAACATTACTGCCGAAGATAAGGAAAATAGACCTAAACATTATTATACAGCTGACAGTGACAAGGTCGATGATTCCCATGCTTGAATTTCTCTTGTACCACAATTTTTTTACCAAGTCAACAAACAATGTGCTACTACTTATCTATGGGCATTCAGATGCACTGTCCCTGTGCTGGTCATCTGTCTACACAAAAATTTTGTACGACAGAGCGGAGATGGTGTTTACATTCAAAAGGTGGAACTTATTACCTCTGTCTACGCTGATTTGGTTCTTAATGGTACTTGTAGGTGGAATTACAGGCTTTTTTGCGTCTGAACCATTCGTCGATTTCATTATATACACGTACACGTGGGTAAAATTAACCATTTTGTTGTTAAACATGTGGATGTTGTGTAAAATATTTCATGTCATTAAAATTAAAAAAGAAAACCATCACTTTGTTCATTTGTTATTGACAAGTGTTATATCATTTATTTTGTTATGCATAACGATTTTCGGTACTGTAATTCAGCTAATTGTAGCAGATATCTTAGCCTATGCTCAGGTCAGCGAGAATCCTTTAATGTATGAGATTTTTTGTATTTTTGATTCATTTCAGGCGGCAGCACTAACTATTATATTCCTCACACGTGTTAGGGATTTGGTCAATAAGCCTAGCATAATTATTTCTATGAATCGTAATCTAACGTAGATAACCAATCACCGAAAATTGTTAAAGTTTGAAAATATAAATAAAAAAGGTAAGGTGTAGTGAATTTATATAACACTAGCTGGCGCCCGCGGCTTCGCCCGCATGATGATAAAAAAGTATCCTATGTGTTATTCCAGACTATAATCTACCTCTGTGCTAAATTTTATCAAGATCCGTTCTGTAGTTTTTTCGTGAAAGAGGATCAAACATACATCCATACTAACAAACTTTCGCATTTATAATATTACTTAGTAGGATAGGATTAGTAGGATGTGTGTATAGTGAATTGGTAGGTACACTGTTGGTCCATAGTACGAATTAAAATTGAACTGTTTTAAAATGCCGCCGTATTTTTTTCTTTCCTGCTTTGTTCCACTCTTGTGCAAACGCCTTCCTTCACTCCTTCCACGTCTCAAGAACCCGCGCGTCCACTATAAATTAAGAATGAAAAACCGGCCAAGTGCGTGTCGGACTCGCACACCGAGGGTTTCGAACAAACTTGCGCCTTAAACGGTCATATCTTTTGACTGCGTAGATTTAGAGAGTTGACTTTTTTACAGCTCCAATGGACCACAGACTTGAGAATATGGTTTTAATTTCAACTCGAAACCTCCACGTGTTCCCGAGATAAACGGTCTTGACAGACAGGAAGACTGACAACAAAAGGATTCAATTAGGGTTCTGTTTTTTTCCTTTTGAGGTACGGAACCCTAAAATGGAAATGTAAATATGACGACACGGTTGGCGCAGTGGCTGAGTGATCGACTGCTGCGCTGCGTATCGCGGGTTCGATCCCCTCACGGAACAAATATTTGTATGGCCTACAGATAGTTGTTCCGGGTTTGGCTGCTTGTGTATGTGAGTTTAAATGTTTGTAAACGCACCCACGAAACAGAAACAATCCTAGTGTGGGGCAATGTTTAAATTTTTTTTTAAATTTCTATTGCCTTTTTACTGCTCTGCACTAAGTGGGTTGTGAAGGTCAGAGAGGCAGTCACTCATTCGCGCATATCGTATAGCTGCATTCGGGTGGACTGGAAGCCGATCTCAACTGCTGAGACCAACGGCTTAACGTAGGTACTTTCCGAGGCAAGTAAGAAACTCGGCATGTAATAGGTCACCCATCCACAGACCAGCCTGCAGTTTTTATTGAGCCACGACCTCCTTCTACACACAAGAAAAACTCTTAAACTTGTAAAAAAAAAACAATAACAAATATGAGAATACATATGCTATTATCATATCGGCAAAGTGGCTCTTATCTTTTAAATTAATAATAATGTGAAATATTCTACAAAAAGATAACATGTTCACTAAGAAAATAATACTTTTAGGCACGTGTACAACACAAAGTATTCATCACAATGTTCAGTGTTAAGTAGGATGGGGCCTTGCGTTCCTATCGGCACTATTAAGACCGAAGACTAAAGATGCACTTTTATGCACAAATACTGAAATCATTGCTGTTAAACTAATCGTCTAGTTGGCCCAAATCCGGTGGGTTCAAATCCGGTCTAGTGTGACGTTTTCAGTTCACATGAGACGCCACGGTTGGCGCAGTGGCTGGGCGATTGACTGTTGCGCTGCGTGTCGCGGGTTCGATTCCCGCACGGAACAAATATTTGTATGACCTGCAGATAGTTGTTTCGGGTCTGGCTGTTTGTGTATGTGAGTTTAAATGTTTGTATACGCACCCACGATACAGACGAAATTCCTAGTGTGGGACAAAGTTTAAAAAATATATATATTCTTTCTAAAATTTACCTAAGACATCACAGCCATCAATATAGGGGCATCCATCATAGCCACAAACCTTCTGGACATAACAATGCTATTAATAAATTAATTGTATTCCCGATATGAGACAGAAAATTTACGAGCAATTCTAGTGTTGTTCCATCAATCAATCTTGCTGCTATCAGGATATTTTGGTCTATCTTCAGTATTTGAAGAACAATCATCCAAAGTAACAAATGCTCAAAAATATATCGGTAGGGATCTATTTCAAGACAGAGTAGCAAACGAGATTTCCTACGTTCTTAAATCAATATTTTACAATAACACATACAGCCTTGAAAACTTGATTGAACAACCGGCTCTACAAACATTAGATAATTATGTGACAAGCAAAAAATTTAACAAAAACTATCTACGACGTTAATAAAACGGCCATTTTTTATTGACCGATCGTAAACTAAATCAGCATATTACTCTAATTCGCATCGAGGAACTCGTGGCTAAATAATAGCAGCCGCTCAGGTCGATCTTTAGGTTAAGCCGCGCTTGCCTAGGTTGGTCTGTGGATGGGTGACCACCCGTTACATACTGAGTTTCCTCCGTGCCTCGAAAAACACGTTAAGCTGTTGGTCTCGGCTGTCATTTGTAGATCTTTGACAGTCGTTACAATCTGAAACACACACTGACTATCTAGTCAGTGTTCCGAAAGTCTGACAACCAGTCTTACCAAGAGGTATCGTACTACCCAGTTCTAAATGGGTTATGGAGGTTACATAAGCAGTCGCTCCATGTATTATACTGGTATTCAGTTGCATCCGGTAAGACTGGAAGCCCAGAAGTTAACAAGTAAGGAAGCATAAGTCGTGAGTGCTGTTTGTGCGGATTATACAATATTATTTTTAGTATATGCTAAACCTGAATATAGTTTGTTCAGAATAAGTAACTGAATCGATTCCAATAATTTTTACACCATGTTATATTTTGTCCCAAAAATATTAATAAAAGGTTACGAGTTGGACACTGTAGGTATACGAAATCATACGGCGCGCAACAAGGTCACGGCAGGTCAAAGCGACAGTACACCGTTTGAGCCGCGCGGTGACCGTGTTTTTGTACGGACAGCCAGGTAAAATAACAAGCTTATAACTTTCTGATTTTTCATGATAAAGTTCTGAAATTTTGAACATAGATTTTTCACATAAATATACTAGACACGTGTTTCGGGTTTCGCATAAAGTAAAACTAATGTTGTATATTATGTAAATTCAAATAGACTGCGAGCCATATTCTATAGGAACTCATGGCGTAATAATAACAGCGGCTCGAGTTTATCTTCAGGTTACGCCGCGCTTACTTAGGTTGACCCTTTGATGGGTGATTACTCATTTCAAAACGAGTTTCCACCGTGCCTCGGAATGCACGTTTGAGTTTAAAGATTCTTTAAATAAATAACAATAACTTGACACAGGCTGAATAAAACAAAAAAAAATATGTATTAATTCTATTGTGACTGCTTAGATTAAATTAAGTTCTATAAAGGTTTTCTAGCCATACTTTTTTTGACTTTTTAGAACAGACATTTTTTACGTTTGTATTTAATTATAACATTAAAAAAAAATGGTTATTTTACTTGTACAGGACAAAATAATAAAATTATTAAAAAAAAATACGATGATGTTTAAAGTTTTTTGTCTTCAAATTTTTATCGTGGGGCAAACGCTAGAAATTCAGCTTTGCGATTTGCTTATGTACACACGACGGCACATTAACCTACACAAAACCATTTTAAACTGATCTTTCTACTACGATGTGCGATCCGTAGTAGAGAGATCAGGTTATAATAGTGGGTGTGTAACGATTGACATAATAACAAAATATCTAACGTTCACTTGACATAATTTTAGTTAACATAATTTTGTTTAACATAACGATCAGTTGACATAATGAATTGTTGATATAATTTCATTTTACCTAATTTCATATGACATAATGAACATTTCCTATAATGCACATTTCACATAATATTCATTTAGCATATTATTCATTTACTATAATATTCATCATCTCCAAGTAACTTATAATATAATTTAGAAAATCTGATACGATTTTAAACGGCTGCTAGTATGGTGCTAGCAAAAATGCATCGGATTAAATTCCTTCGGGTTTTGGCCTCTAATTTAAAACTAAAATAAGATGTAATATTTATGTTATGATTAAATAAATATTGTATTAAGTTTTTTTTTCTTCACTTTATACCCTATACACCTGCCACCCTCAACTATTGTTACCAGGCGAAACTGTATGCAATCTGGACTTTAGGGCACCCCGATTCGGATAGGTTAGGTTAGAAGGGGATGGCGCCAATGGCCGCCATCCCCTTCGTGGTTATTTTTTTATAAACCACCCAGAAGTAGAAGCCCCGCGAAGCAGGGCTCCGTCGACCAAGCCCATCCTGGACCATGCATAGAATATTTTAAGGTTTGGTTAAGTGCCATTTGAGTTAGGCTAGAACTGTGCCCATTAAACATGAATTTTACGTCAAATGAACGTTATTTTAAAAAAATATTATACATATTGAAAATTATATAAATTGAACGTTATACTAAATGTTATTATGTTAAATGAATATTTTATGATATGAAACATTAGGTCATAAGAATTTATGTCATTTGATATTATGTCTTATGAAAATTATGTCATATGAACGTTAGTTCAAGTGAAATTAGAGCATCTGTTATTATGCCAAACATTACACACCCTATAATAGTTTAGAATAGGTGGACCTGCCGTCGTGTGTACGTATTATGGTAGTACTTGTTTTTACAAACTTTGACAGTGACAGTGAGACAGTGAGAGGTGCATGAAAGGAGCCTATCCAATCGAAGTCCCTACGACCTTATGTTATGCTTGGCGTACTTTGGGTTATTGCATTGTGATTCAACTTCTTCAAGTTCCTGTGCGTTAATCAACGTCTTTATCGGGTTATTCACCAACTGGACACAAGAGACTGGACACACGTGTGTCCAGTTGGTGAAACTCAAAGTTAGTATAACTTATTATTTCGTCATCTGGACACGCCAAGATTTTCATTCGTGTCCACTTAGTGAAACTTAAATCATATCACTTTTATGTTTTCGCCAACTGGACACAAGTTCGCATTTTACCCGAATTCAAGATAAAGTACAGTCAAGCACATTAATGTTTTGTGTCAAACATCATCGGCCACTGAACGTCCCACTACTGAGAATGGGTAATTAAGTATGTAATTTTAAAATTATTCACAATTTGTGAATTTATAAAGAATTTATTTTTAACACTGACAGTCACTATCTCTATCCTTGTTTTATAATCTTCAACATGTAACCAGTTTTATTACACTTTTTGTATTCCCGGCGGCCGGCGACTAACAATGACGTAGTTTGCTCTGATAGGTTGGAGCAGGTGAAAAATTCCAACCCGGTAACCCTTTGGTCATAATTCGTTATCAGTTTACTTCGTTTCGCGTGTGCATTAAGTGCAGTATTTGTGCCATTTAAAAGTGACGTGGATTTTAATATAGGTAAGTACCTACTCAGTTTTAGATTAAATATTGTATTTTTTAAGTTAATTTAGGTTAGCAATCCCGTTATATTTTATTTTTTCTTAAAAAAATCTTGTTTATTGTTTCATGTAAAGACAAATATGTCTATTGAAGAAGTCGCAGGCCCATCATTGGCTAACAGAAATACATTTTCATTCATCAATTCCCAAAGAAATCGTCCAATTTTATTAAAAGATGGATATAAATATGTACACCTAAGGAAAAATAATGATGGATCTTCAATGTGGCGTTGCTCCGTACTCGTACAAATTTTACTGTAACTATATTTAATAAGAAAAAGACACAGACAAGACACAAGGAGCTCGTGGCTAAATAAATAGTGAGGAGCTCGTGGCTAAATAAATAGTAGCCGCTCGGGTCGATCTTTAGGTTAAGCCGCGCTTGCCTAGGTTGGTCTGTGGATGGGTGACCACCCGTTACATACCGAGTTTCCTCCGTGCCTCGGAAAGCACGTTAAGCCGTTGGTCCCGGCTGTCATTTGTAGATCTTTGACAGTCGTTACAGGTAGTCAGTGTTCCGAAAGTCTGACAACCAGTCTTACCAAGGGGTATCGTATTAACCAGTATTAACTGGGTTGTGGAGGTCAGATAGGCAGTCGCTCCATGTAAAATACTGATATTCAGCTGCATCCGGTTAGACTGGAAGCCGACCCCAACATAGTTGGGAAAAGGCTAGGCAGATGATACATTTAATAAGAAAGCAAGCTTTGCAAGTTTGTATAAGAGTGGAGTGTATCTTTAAAGGTTAAAAACGTCATTGCGTTTAACTTTGAAAAATATAAAAATATATTTTGCTGTGTTTATGTATGACCTTATATGATTTTTCTGTGATACTCGAAGATTATATTGAATATTGTCACGCTGATGTTATAAAAGCACCGACAGGTAATCAAAAAATTAACATTAGTTAAGTATAGTATTTTTCACATTAATAAATCGTCATGATATTACTTAAATTTGTTTTATTTCAAAAATTGTCTTAAATACTCGTAGAAGCTAATAAGGTTTTTCAAGTAAAAAAGTATGGCAGCTTTTTCATGAAATTGAGGCGATTATGTACCTGACTGTACCCTTTTTTGCAAAAAAAAATAGTTGTGTCCAGTTGGCGAAAACATAAAAGTGATATAATTTAAGTTTCACTAAGTGGACACGAATGAAAAACTTGGCGTGTCCAGATGACGAAATAATAAGTGATACTAACTTTGAGTTTCACCAACTGGACACACGTGTGTCCAGTCTCTTGTGTCCAGTTGGTGAATAACCCAATTTATCTAGCGAATCCTATCGTCAAAGAATTTAATGTTTGTATTTTTTGTATCATTAATTTTTTTTTATTAAATTGATTTTTTTAAAGTTTAGAATATTCCTCGAATGACTTTCGTTTTAATATTACTTCAACGTTCACGCTGTGATGGTTAAAATTATTATATAGCAAAGTTGAGTACTACTTCTAACCACTATAAGTTTCGAATACACAATTTCATAATATTTTGGCGATAGTAAGATATCGCAAAGTTACCTCTAAAAAAGAATTTTAAAATGGATAAAATTCTATTAAAAACTTCAAATATGGATGACATTTTGCAAGACTACCTAATGAGGAAGGGCTTTATATAAATAAAATTTAAGCTTTCTGACCAGTCACAGCTCGAGCCCCTCCGGCCCTGGATAAAGCAAATAAAGTTCGACTTTAAATTGAAGTATTTCTCTTGGTGCTGATTTCATTCAACAAAGCTGTATATTAAAGTAACATACATATAAAGCAGTTAAGTAAATATTAAACACATAACGCTTTAATGGGTTATAGCGAAGCAGAGCAGCTACACAAAGTTTTGGATACGTTATAGTCGTTATAAATTACTTTAATGATGTGCTTATTCTTTAACGAGGAACTCATAATAACATGTCTTTGTACTTTATTCTTAATGGTTTCAGTCGTTATTCGTCCCTGTATTACAATATATTTGACGGCACGGTTGGCGCAGTGGCTGAACGATTGACTGTTGCGCTGTCGTGGATTCGATTCCCGCACGGAACAAATATTTGTATGACCTACAGGTAGTTATTTCGGGTCTGGCTGTTTGTGTATATGAGTTAAATTGTTTGTAAAGGCACTCACGGTACAGGAGAAAATCCTAGTGTGGGGCACTGTTTGGAAATGGAAAATAAGGTGATGATGTGAAATATGTTCGCATCCGAGGTCAGAATTGTCAAACCACCAAAGACGTTTTTTTTGGCATCTCGCAGGTCGATCTATTAGGTTGTGAGCTGCTCAACCGAACTATATACTGTAGGTACCTTGAGATGAAGACCTTTAGCCAGGGGCAAAAAGTTATATTCTAAGCTATATAAAGACATGCACGTATAGGTTTTTTTTTGGTTGGAAGGGAAAGTGCCAACGAACGCCTCGACTATCTCACAGGTTGTGAGACAGTCGATGTAGTGCCAGACTCGAACCGGCTAAAACCACACGACACGACCTCATCACCGACCATATCGCCTAACCAGTAAAGGTCAAAACTAATTTGCACGTGAAACGTAATCATTATTATCCTGCCCTTGTCCCATTCTATTTGGGGTCGGCGCAACACGTTTTCTTCTTCCGTTCTCCCCTATCAGACGTCACGGCATCATTCACTCCTTTCTCCTTCATATCATTCCTTGCACATGAAACGTAATCCTTACTAATATTGTAAAAGCGAAAGTGAGTTTGTTTGTTACCTCTTCACGCCTAAATGGCTTAACCGATTTTGATGAATTTTGGTACAGAGATAGTTGGGACCCTGGAGACGGACATAGGCTATTTTTTAAAAATGATGAATGAATGAAGATTGAGATATGAGGGAGAAAGAGGGAAGAAAAGGGAAAACAAGATCGCAAGGGCTAAAAAAACTGCAGGTAGCAGGTACTGTGTTATACCGAATTTAACGCGAACGAAGCCGCGGGAAAAAGCTAGTAAAAACATAAAAATAAAACTAAGAACACAGAGCGTGGTCTCATCGGTAGCTGTTCATTGTTTCTACAAATGTTAAACATACATTGTGGATAACAAATATGTGTATTGTACTGTTAGTATTTACTGAACTGAAATCAATTTCTTGCACGTTTGACGTTCTCTTTAACAATGCCGTGACCGTATGCGACCGAAAGGATATTAAGGATATGTAAGACAAAAATACATGCTTTCCTGAGATAAACGGTCTTGACCGACAGATAGAGAGACGGAGAGCAAAGAAATCTCATAAGGGTTCCGTTTATTCCTTTTGGTGTACGAACCCTAAAAATGGAGACAGGTTTCTTAAGCAGTTTTTTTGATGGTAGTCAAGTAATTTTTCTAATTCATTAAGAGATCAACACACTCTAAAATTCCTTTGACCGCTGAAGCAAATATGACAAACCTTTCAACAAAAAATGGGAATCCTGAATACATTGTGAGTTCATATAAATAATATTCTTTCATTTCTAGATGTAGCACTAAATTTGATGAAACTAGATTTTGAAAGAAGTCGTCTAAAGTTATCTTGATGGAATCTAATCTCTTTAAACATTTTATATTCGGTATAGAAAAGCGAAAAGTAAATAATGTGCTATGTAGGTATAATCTTACGCCCAAATTCTTAAATTCTATGAAGACGTCCTTTTTTAGCTAAAATGATTTGCCTTTTTATTTATCTAAATAACCACACCTCAACAACACCTCGATGAGAGAAAGGGTAGTGTTTTATGAAGGTAGTCAACGCCTTTTTTTTGCGGAAGGTAAATCATCAAATAACTTCCCCCGCTCTGGGTGGGGCAGGTGGGAGAGTCAGACTTGTACTGACTAAAACCCACCCGTGTTCCTTCTATTGCCCTTTATGTTCTAGGGCCGCGGTATCTCTTTCGAACAACCCGCAACCCTGGCAGGCGGTGGCCCTGGCAGGCCCCTCTGCTTTGCTGACATCTCTTTGAGGTATACGTGGAACACTAACGCGCCGACGACACGGCCTGTCGTCAATAGACGGACGGACGGTGAGCTACCCATTGCTTACCGTCCACAGGCCCGCATCTACAGTGGCCGAATTTTCCACCAAGAATATTTTCAGATTAGATTTAAAATGCTTTGTTGTGGATATACTATTTAACTTATTTGGTAGCTTATTAAAAATCTTAGGACACATGCCTAGACAACTCTTGGAGAAAAGCGCAGTATTGTGTCTTTTCGACTTAAGTGTGCTTTGATGACGTCTAGTATTGAGTGTGTCAAAATTATTTAGATTGTCTTTAACAAATATTGCCTTAGAACAAAATGTCTGAAATGTCTGTGCAGAAAATGGTTCATTATTTGTTTGTTAAAATATTTTAAATCATTTAATATCTTGGCTGTGTTCTATTCAACAATAATAATTACTGATAAAATCTCCAGCGTTTGATTGTCTACCATAGTACCTACGTGATATTGGCAAAATTGTGGTGTCTCCTTCCACAAATGCCATTAAATAAAAAAATTGAATTGAATTGAACAAATATTGCAATTTCGTAAATGTATAGAGATGGAAGCGTAAGTATTTTTAGGTTAACGAAATATGGTTTGCAGCTTTCGGTGACTTTTAACTTGCATATGGCTCGA
Organism: Ochropleura plecta; assembly: GCA_905475445.1. NCBI lineage: Eukaryota > Metazoa > Arthropoda > Insecta > Lepidoptera > Noctuidae > Ochropleura > Ochropleura plecta. Next base: position 7,400,850 of record FR997731.1, on the reverse strand, counting down.
AGACATTGTTTTTGGGCTTTAAATGCCATTTCTCTGTTGGTAGAGTTGACCCAAAACATAATGCCGTAGCGAAGAGTTGTGGAGACATATGCATGATATGCAATGAGGACAGTATTACGGTTTGCAACTTTATTTAAATTGTATAGAGCGCAGCAGAATTGATTGATTTTTTTAATCATAATGTCCATGTGTGTTTTCCATGTCATATTTTCATCTAGCCAGATTCCCAGAAATTTGGTTCGTTTAGTTTTAATAATCTTATTTTGGTTATAATTAATGTCAAGAATTGTAGGATTAGTTCTTTGTTTAAATGTCATTATTTGAGTTTTATTTAGATTAATCTGTAAATTGTTATTATTTAGCCATTGAATAATTAAACTTAAGCTACTGTTTATGTTATTTTCATAAGTGTCTGTATTTTTACCAGAAAACACTACAGTACAGTCATCAGCAAATAGGGTCATAGGTTGTGGTATGGTTTTCGGAAGATCGTTTATATAACATAAAAATAATAAAGGGCCAAGCACACTACCCGTGCGTGGCTAAAATCGACAGTAATTTTGCCATCTCTAGTCACACTAAAATTATAAAGGTGAAAGTTTGCATGTGCGTGTTTGTTACTCCTTCACAATCAAGCTATCAAATTTGGATAAAAATAGCTTGTGCTCTGGACTAAAACATTGGTTAATTTTGATTCCGGTCTACGTCGATGAAACAGCGAGGCGCAGCTAGTTTTCAATGCATTTGGAAATTTCAACGTCACTCGTTCGCCAAAAGATCGGCATTTTTTACAAACACGAACGTGTTTGTGAATTGAATGTGTGTGCTTGGATAAGCGGCACATTTATTCTTTTTATACGAATTACACGTACTTATCAAACATTTTATATGTTTGATAAGTACGTGTAATACCAATTTACTCCGAGATACCAAGTGCTTCAGTGTTACTATGCAAACAATGTTAGCGCGGAGCTATTTACACTTTCAACCCAAAACAAGGACAGAACTAGCCAACATAAATAGCTCGTAATTCCTTGACCAAACTGTTACAGAAACTATATTACAAAAATGTTTGAAATTTTCAGCCACAGATGAATGTGAAAAGTTTTTGTTAAATCACTGAACAATTTGAATGTTTAGTATAGGTAATAAGAATTCGTTTCACTTAACTAAATATTACCTACGTTTGTAGTTTCTTCCTTCCACGTTTCCGCAGTTATGCTGAGGTCTGGAGTGAGCATAATGTCATTAAATCTTCAACAAACCGATAAGACCATACATTAAGCAAAAAATGTTCAAAAAAAAGAACCGAAAAGAAAAAAATATGCGATTGATTGCGTAATTTTTCGCTAAGTTGTTCAACGCATTTTAGTACCTACTATACAAAATCATAGATGGCGTTTACAGTTCGTTCAAATGCAAGTAAAATGTTGTTAAATTCAACGATAGTTTGGTAGCTATTTTTAGGCCGCAGCTATTTTTAGTTGATGACATGACTCTTTAGGTATGATGTCTTGAATTCACAACATCAAACCTGATTGTTGTTACATAATTTGGTAACAGCTGTGTTATGGTTTTATCGAGTCAGATACACACAGATGACACCTTTTATAAATACATAGATAGGTACATATCTTAAAAACCAAATGCCTAGTAAAATATCTGAAGTAAAAAACACTTGTGTAACATGAATCATTTTGATATTAATATCTCTCATATCTTTTAGGTACCTACTTAATAAAACGAAAATATCTTGAAGTACTTGGTACTTATATGTGATAAGATTATTATCAATAATATACACAATGTTACTTAGAGATAATACTCTTAAAAAACTTTAATGAAAACAATGACATTTTAATAGGTAGGCTTAGGTACTTGCGATAAAGGGGACTATTATCGCCGCCACGTGGAAGGTGTCTGCTACAAGAGTACCTACAGCTATAACTTACTAGCGTGATATTGAAAAAAAATATCAAATAAAAAAGTATCCTATGTGTTATTCCAGACCATAATATACTTCTGTGCCAAATTTCATCAACATCCGTTCAGCTGTTTTGACGTGAAAGAGTAACAAACATCGATACATCGAACCATCCTCACAAACATTCGCATTTATAATATTAGTAGGAAGTAGGATTAGATAACATCACTAATTGTCTTTTTATCCGCTTTGTGCTCGGAGTTTTTGGAAGTGGAATATGGTAGTCTAGCAGTAGAATAGTAGTGCTAGATATCATCATCATGACTACCTAACGTGTCTGACTTGGTAAATAAATCATTATTCAGACAGGGACCACATTTTTGGGGGTATGTACCCAAAGAAACATGAACCGTGACAGTTAGACGGTTGAAATTTTCACAGATGATGTATTTATGTTGCCGCTATAACAACTAGTACTAAAAACTGGACAAGAGGTAGTCAAACTTGCGCACCGACGGTTCCAAACAAACTTGCGACATAAACATCCATATCTTTTGATTGCGAAGACTTAGAGGGTTGATTTTTTCACAGTACAAAGGGACTACAGATTTGAGTATATCGTTTTAATTTTAACTTGATACCTCAACGCGTCCTCGAGATAAAGGGCCTTGACAGATAGACGGACGGACAACAAACTGATCCGATAAGGGTATCCGTTTTTTTTCTTTTGAGGTACGGAATCCTAAATATTATATAATCCTAAATATAATATATGTACGTCAAACATTTTGTTTTTGCTGTATTTATGGCAGGGAACCCTTCGTATGCGAGTCCGACTCGCACTTGACCGGTTGAATATTAGATTTCTTCATAAGCTCTTTAAACTATGTTTCAGAAAACTAAGGTCATATTTAAGGGATCATCAAACTAAAAAACTTAAGACTGACTGCGTCCAACGCAATAACTAAAAAAAAAAAATACGTGTGGCACTCGGGGACTGCCGCGGTAAAGCTATTGCATAGCATTTTTTATCAACTTATGCAATAAATAAAAACAATCTAAATAAAATATTTATTAAGTACTTCCAATGAAAAGAAGTCGCAAAAAGATTTTTTTTTTAATCAACTTAGACAATAAATAAAAAACTAAATATAATATTTAAAAAATACTTCCAATGAAAAGAAGTCGCAAAAAGAAAAACAAGACCTTGGGTTTCATCCAGCCTAATGTCGATTGACTATCCGATTCTCTACCAAACACGCTATTAGAACATTAGAAACGGGATTGAAATAACTGACCGTATTGTGTAAACGACGTTAGACAAGCCACACCTCCGTGCCCGTCGGAGTGGGGACACGGTGTGGCTTACGTTTGTAGTGCACATGCACCAAAAACGTAACGAGGTCATTCGTCAGTAGATTTTACACCTCACATTTTTCTCATACCGGGCGCCTTAAATATGAAAATCGATTCTTAAGGAGTAAACTCCAAAAAATCAGCTGTCCCATACATCTTTTCAATACCTCTCGATGCAAACTATTGTAGCTGCTTATTTGGTCCTAAACGTCCCATAAACAAAGATGTTCAGATTTATGTTGTGTATCATACCCACACTTTTGTGCTACACTTTGTAAAGTATCATGAATCTCTTTCTACAAAGACGACATGTTTCTTTTCTTTCCCTTTTGCAATTAATCTTGGAAACAAAGTTCTTTCATGAAATTGGCGCGGCCATACAAAAGCCGACTAACTTTATTGTTCAAGCCGGGCCATGAATTTAATATCGCTGCACTATTACTAAGGCATCGCTGCATCGTCGTGCTACGGTTTACGGTAATTACTTCAAAGAGATGAGGAGGAATGGCTACGGCCTACGCCGTAGACCTGTAACTCGATTGGCGTAGCAAAATCAAGATGAAAATTCTGCACGGGCAATTTTATTATGCATTTTTGAGTTCCGTTTCGTTAAGGAAAAAAAACGGAACCGTCATTGGATGACTTTGTTGTCCGTCTGTTTGTCAAGACCTTTTATCTCGGAAACGCGTAGAGATATCGAGTTGAAATTAAAATACTCAACTCTGTGGTTCCTTTGTGCTGTGACAAAATCAACCCCCAAGTCTACGCAGTCAAAAGATATGGCTGTTTGTGTAGCAAGTTTGTTCGAAACCCTCGATGCGCGAGTCTGGCTCGCTCTTGGCCCGTTTTTATGTTTAGGTGATTTAATCATAAACAAAAGATAATTTTAGAAAAAATTATAAATACGCTTAATAATGTACATATGTCTTTTTTTTTGGGGTGGGAAATCATCAAATAACTTCCCCCGCTCTAGGCGGAGCGGGGGGGCGTGTCAGGCTTTTACTGACTGAAACCCACCCATGTTCCTTCTATTGCCCTTACTGTTCCGGGGCCGCGGAATCTCTTTCGAACAACCCGCAACCCCGGCAGGCGGAGGCCCTGGCAAGCCCCTCTGATACATATATCTTTAGAGTTAATTTTAAAAGAGCACAAAAATAACCTGTTCCAACATTATTCATATTCCAAGGGTCTGTGAAATATAAACATCTATATTCAAGTTTCCGAAAAATATTGTAGTCCTCAATTTTCACAAAGTGAATGCTGCAGCAATATTTAAACGAGAGCTAATCAATTTTCACAATTTGGGGTTCTTCAAAGTCAATTTCCACATGTATGACGGTTTGACGGAGCATCACATGAAAACGGCTCGACCTATTTGGCTGTTTGTTTTTGTTGTGTTCATAAATGTTAGGACAAGGTTTGTACGAATTAAAGTGTTGACATTTTCTTCTTTAGTAAGTTTAACTCGTGCGAAACCGGCGCGGGTGGCTAGTTTTTAGATAATAATCAGGTATTATCGAAACATATATGTCAGGTGCGATGGTAGCCTTACGTAGGTCAATACAAAAGTATTGACAAGCGTGGAAACCAGATTATATTATTATACCAGCTTTTGCCCGCGGCTTCGCTCGCGTTAAATTCGGGGTAACACAGTTCCCCTTTCTGAATTGCAGGTACCTGCTACTTGTGCCCTTGCGCCTTATTTATTATAATAGCAATGCTAAGTTTTCCATTTGCTTACCTCTTTCTCCCTCAATTCTCAATTTTTTTTAAGTTAGTCCATGTCCGTTTCCTGGGTTCCAACTATCTCTGTTTATCAAAAATCGGTTTAGCCATTGAGGCGTGAAGACGTAACAAATAAACTCACTTTTGCTTTTATAATATTAGTAAGAATTATAGATCTATACTTAACAATTAAAGATACAATGCCTTCCGGTCTCACGTTTACATGTTAGTACTAAAATACGCCTCCCGCCGGTATCGGTATACCGCTTGATTAGCCGCCGTAGTAGTAACTACTATTATATGATACTATTCAATCTATCTATTAGCACATTGTCTAAATACTGCACGTTTTAATAAAGAGCGCGCAGCGTCACAATATATACAACGATAGTTTAATCGCTTAGTAGATTACAATTTTATCGCTACCCGTTGGGGTCAAAAAAACAAGTTAATTTTCATATCAAAAATGACAATGATAAATGATAAATGATGTTTATTTTGCAAGTAGGTTTTCACAAACACTTTTACACGTCTTTTTTTTAAAACTAGATGAGGCCGGTGTTTCGTACCCGACTACTCTGAGAAGAAACAGCCGAAACAAACTCAGAGGTCATAGTCTCTTTTAAAGTCCAGACAAAAAATCTTGGTCAACTTACATGAGGACTATGCAGATTAGTGTCTGAAGTGGTCTTTTTAAGAAAGCACCACACAGATTGAGTAGACCTGTCCAGTCAGTGCAAGCATTTGTCAGTTATCGTGTAGCTCGACTCATAGCCCAAGGAGCTCAACGAAACGACGAACAATACCAAAAAAAGGACATTGGTGAAGGTCCCTAATAGTACTCAACTGCCAGACAATCGTCAAAAACAAGCAAAGTAAATAAAAATTATGATCGACATGGTCCTCACATTCACAATAAACAACTACAGACTAGAAAATATGTACAAAATAAATTAATGAGATCATAATGATCTCATAAAATGTCATAATAAAAAAAAAAATGTAAAATTAAATAAAAAAAAAAAAAAAAAAAAAATATAAAACAAAGTAAATATCAATGTCAAATATTAAATGTCAGTGTATAGAATAAAGGAATAAACAATAAATAATTGAAACAAAGGAAAATTTTGACACTCACTGAGTAAATTAAATTGGAGCAGCTTAATCCCAAGCCTTTTTATCTTCAAGGTAATAATTAATATTATAGTAAGCTTTAAGAGCTAACTTACGTTTTACAAAAACTTTAAATTTATTGAGGCTTAGTGTTTGAACGTCGTTTGGGAGTTTGTTATAAAAACGTATACATTGGCATGTGAACGTACCCCCTATTTTTTTGAGCCTCGTTGCCGGGACAACAAATTTGTGTTTGTTCCTCGTATTTATGTTGTGGATATCACTGTATTTTTTAAACAATTTTATATTTTTATGCGCGTACAAAAGATTTTCGTAAATAAACTGAGAGGGCACAGTAAGTATATTAATTTCTTTAAATTTTTCTCTGAGGGAGTGTCTGGGACTTAATTTATAAATTGAACGAATTGCCCTCTTTTGCAAAATAAAAATTGTCTGAATATCGGCGGCATGACCCCACAAGAGAATACCATACGACATCACACTGTGGAAATAACTAAAATAAACTAAACGGGCTGTCTCTAAATCAGTTAAATCACGAATTTTTCTAACGGCGTATGCTGCAGAGCTTAGTTTTTTTGACAACTTATCTATATGAGGGCCCCACTGAAGCTTAGCATCCAAGGTTAAGCCTAAGAACACTGTGTTATCTTCCGGTTTCAACTCTTTATCCTTGATTACTACACTAGTTTCCACTTGTCTAACATGAGGTAACGTAAACTTAATGCATTTGGTCTTTTTCTCATTTAGAAGTAAATTATTAACGTTAAACCAATTAACGACCTTTGCTAGAGCGCCATTAACATCGTCAGTAGCTAGCTGCTGACGTTTTAGTTTAAATAAAAGAGAAGTGTCGTCTGCAAACAACACTACATCATGATTATCCTTTATGAGGTAAGGCAAGTCATTTATATAAATAAGAAACAAAAAAGGGCCAAGAATTGAGCCTTGTGGTACTCCCATTCTTACTACAGACCCGGGAGATCTTTTCCCGTTAACATCAACTCTCTGAATCCTACCACTCAAATATGACAACAACAAATACATCTTAATAAATACATAACACGATTAAAAATCTCGCGTGTCTATATAGTGCGTAAACGCCGACTTTATCAAGTTATTGTTGCTATAGTGATTAAGTTGGCAGTCATGAATAACAATCATAATAGTAGGGGGACGGAAGAGGAGGGGGGGGGGTGACCCTAAACTTAGCAAAACTTCTTTGTTAAACTTACAAGTAGGAGGTGAACGGGAGGTGAACAATCTCTTAGAAATGCTTTGTTCTAGGACTCGCCGGTATTCGTGAATCTCACGTAGAAACTCTAGACAGGCTTAGATGAATTATACTATCGATGCACTGCACTCTCGAAGTTACCTGCTCTGTGCTTGATTTATTTATCAACGAAAGATAAATCATTTAATAAAAAGTAATAGTTGTGACGTGATGGCTCATTAATTTATGTAATGAAGTTACTAGGAACCACTGAAGAGGTCGAAAATTAATAGTCAGCTGTCTCTACTCCTATCCTTTTTTTGGTATTTTGCGGATGTGAAACCAAATAACTTCTCCTGGGAGCGGGAGGGAGTTTCAGACTTGTATTGACTAAAACCCACTTAGAGTTTATATCCTTTTTAATATTTTGCGGGATTTTATTCAGTATTGAGGGAATTAGAAATTCTACTGTTCGCCTTCTGTAATAATTTTTGACTTGGATCTCTTACCAAATAGTAAAAATGAGAACCTTACAGATTTGCCCTAACCGTATGTCATTTTACTCCGAAACTATTGGCCCCACATAGTTGAAATTTGGAGATTTTTTTTAAACTTCGCATAGTAAGGGTGGCCGTCTACATGCAACTGAGAGTTGAAAAATAATATCTTCGTATACAACTGTGTGAGGTGATCGTAGCCTGGAATTATCAAAAAATAATAATAATATGATCATGAATATACGTATCGATAGTACAGGTGAACAGGGGTGGCAACATTTGCCTATTACCGGCAAATATTTCAATCCGCTACTGATCACGTTTACCCAATTAACATAACTCTCACAATGATTTTCATTTTTTCACATCGAGCCATCATTATTGTGCAGTATTTAAACTTAATTTAGAACTCACTGATAATAGCTGTTGTGCTGGCCAGATAGTTACTTACACAAAGTAGGGTAAAACTCAAAATCATATTTAAATATACCTACATTTACATTAAATTTCACATAGGCCGACATGGCCACTTATAAAACGCCGAGAAAAAACGCGCGGTTTGTGTTGGTCGTTTCCTAAGGAGAGGAACCGGAAAAAACTCCATGGTTACTCTTTTAATATCACTTGTTTTAGCAATGTTGTTTATTATTTATGCACACACAAAATACATGACAGGACATTACATTAAGACAGAAGAGCACAAAGGTACAGCTTATTTCATTAGAATTTTTTTCCAGCAGACCTGCGAGAGGAAAGTTGGATGAGATATGTAGACACAGTGTGTGGAAAAGATATTGTTGTAGCCTTACAGGTAAAGTAAGGTCTTAGTTTTCAAATGGTCTTAGTTTTGAAAAGAACCTCGAGTCTTCTTTAAGTCGTGGCCTTAACTAATGAGCCACCACTGCATTGCTATCTTCGTAGGCATTCCTGTTATAAAAATACTGAAACTTTTTGTTGTTAGTATGTCAGGGTCGGTTTTCAGTTACCAGATGCAGCTGAACACCAGTATTGTATACGGAGCGACTGCCAATCTTACCTCTACAACCCAGTTAGTACTGATTAATACCATACCCCTTGGTAGGAATGGTTGTCAGACTTTCGGGACACCAAGTACCCGTAACGACTGAAACTAATGTTAATAATGTTTGATTAACAAAAAACCGGCCAAGTGTGAGTCGGACTCCCGCACCGAGGGCTCCGTACAAAGTTGCAACATAAACGGCTATATCTATTGACGATGTGATATTTTTGACAGCTCCAAGAAACTACAGACTATATACTATATATATAGCCATAGCTAAAATCTATAGCAAAAAGCCATAGCTAAAAGATATAGCTAAAGCGGTTTGTTAGGGAAGTTACTATTAGGATAATGCTTAAACTTAACATCTGTAACTTGTACCTACTTTCTGTGCAAATAAAGAACTATTCTATTCTATTCAAATTTCTGTCTTTAATTAGCAAATAATTCGGTTGAGTGCGAGAAATGACAAGAGTAAAGTTTTCGCAAACAACTGCCAACAGCAAGCCTCACGTTTGTTCGTTTGTTCAACAAACTTTCTCTCAACTACATTATATGTTCACAGCTTTACATGCAACATGCACGTCCATAATTGTTGTTGCTCTTTACGTTTTGGTACTACTTTTTAGAATATTTTTTGTTGGAATTAATTAGCCCAGGATTTTAAGGAAAATATGTGAAATCTCTTGTAGTTATCTGATATTGTTTACGCATCTCTCTTCTTGTTTATAAAGTTCTCGTGTCACAGTTTTAGTTGCCATACTCCTTCGAAACGGCTTGCCCGATTTTTAAGGAATTTTATATGTAAATCTGGTAAGTCCGAGAATCGGTTGTAATCTATTTTTCACACCCCTAAGTGAAAAAAGAGGGCCACTCCCTCTTCAGAAGGATACCTGACCAGCGGGTGAGCGGGCATAGCTAGTAATTCATATAATTATGTGAAACAGAATTGCTAACGAAATGTCTCCAACCGTGAGATATTAGCGTGTGGAGATACACAGGTTGTTAACTTGTAACAGATGTTTTTGAAGTCATAATAACACACCCACCTTTTGTGACTCGTTGGAGGTTGTGGCCTACTCTTTCTCACAGAATGGAAGCCTGTGTTCCATGCCTCAGCAGTTTAATAATTATACATCACTTGCCTAGCCTTTCCCGAATAACGTTGGTATAAACTTCCAGTCTCATCGGATGCAGCTACCAGTATTTTATTTGAAGCGAATGCCTATATGACCTCCACAACCCAGTTAACACTGAGTAAGACGAAACCTCTTGGTAAGACTGGTTGTCAGACTTTCACGCCACTAATTGTAACGACAGCGCGCCGAGACTAACGTTTTAACGAGCCTTCCGTAGCCCGGAGGAAACTCTGTATGCAATGGGTTGATCTACAAATCAACCTAGGTAACCTAGAATTGTATCATTTTGATTAAACATGTCAGTAATATGATATAACACTCGTAACATGATATTAGACACAACCCACAGTTCGGACTGACTGCGAAATGTTGTCATTGAAATTCACACGATAGCACAAAGCTTAACTTGCTCGCAAGCACTGATTAAAATTCAGATTTCAGTTGTGCTCTCTGCATCATTAATGAAGTTTAGTTTAACATAAATACGGGCATTATGTCATTTTTACTCCAGTAAAAGGTAATGTCAAAAAAGTGTTTAAAACAGGTTAATGAAAAAGGACATTGCTCTGCGAGCCAAGAACATCGGAAAATAATGTATTGTATTCTCTTTTATTAGTAAACTCCTTTAAGATGTTTTTTTTATAGCGGAATAGCTGCAGAATACATATATATTTTAAAAAAATACTAGATTTTAAGGTTATAATCGAATTGTGACAACGAATATTCGGTATGATTTTTCATAGTGAGAGTGATTTGAGGACACGGTTGGCGCAGTGGCTTAGCAATCGGCTGCTGCTGAGTCTGGCTGTTTTTGTATGTGATTTCACATGTTTGTAAACGCACCCACGATACAGGAGAAATTCCTAGTGTGGGGCAACGTTTTTTTTTAAATAAATAATAATAATAAGAAACTGAAAAATTATATCATTATACATTAAGCTATTATTAATACCTACATGGGCAATGAGGAAACTATATTCTAAGATTAGGCGTAGATGGGGACTTGCATAATTATGTTATTAGTCGCGTAAAATACTATAAAATGTACATTTTGGCATACAGCTAGTCCGTGTTACAGAAGTATTTGCATTAGCAACTTTTATAATAAAAAAGATAATTAATTATCGTGTATTCCGATAGTTTTTGTTGCACATTGCCATTTTGGACATTGTCCTTTTGCTGCCCAGCAGTCAATTGCTTGGAGTTTAGTCAGCTTTTTGATAGCTTATGTCATTATCGAAATTTACTATTAGATCATCCCTATCGTTCGCTATGTTTGTCCGTGAGATTTGTTATAGTTTGTCATCCCACATTTCCAAACGCCTAGTTGATATTATCCGTGATCCAAGGGCTGACTATTGTAGAGGCGATCCGCGGCAGCGATCTCTCGCGTCCGGCCCTGGTTCCGTCCATGGTCCGGAGCGAGAGGGAATGGGAAGCGGTCACCTCCTACTGCGAAGCAGTAATGCTAGCGAAGGAGGTGGCCGGGCGTTTGAGAGAGAGAACCGCAAACCAACCCAGCCGCCGCGAGACGACTCCCGGCCACCGTAGATGCGGGCCTGTGGACGTTGAGCAATGGGTAGCTCACCGTCCGGCCGTCTATTGACGACAGGCCGTGTCGACGGCGCGTTTGTGTTTTACGCGCGCCTCAAAGAGATGTCAGCAAAGCAGAGGGGCTTGCTGGAGCCTCCGCCTGCCGGGGTTGCGGGTTGTTCGAAAGAGATACCGCGGCCCCGGAACATAAAGGGCAATAGAAGGAACATGGGTGGGTTTTAGTCAGTAAAAGTCTGACACTCCCCCCCCGCTCCGCTCAGAGCGGGGGAAGTTATTTGATGATTTCCCACCCCAAAAAAAAGCGATGACGTGGTAACGATTAGTGGGTTTTGATATTTTGTTGTTTATTTTGTTTACATAATATAATAACAATGTACAGTTGATGATGATGATGATGATGATGATAGGACTCCATTATCCGCACGTAGACTCCCATTCGGTCCGTTGTGCGTGGGGGTCCTGGCTAACATAGCCAGCCCAACTCCGCCCAGAAGCACAGAAGTTTCCTGGGGACTTCACAGGCTTCGCGGAGCGACCTCACTGTTCCGAGGATTTGTTCACGTTGAGAAGCCACAGCGTCGCATTCCAGGATGACGTGGGCTGCTGTTTCCTCGGCGCTAAAGCAGCCTCTGCAAAGAGGACTGTCTGTGGCGCCTGTGTTAAAAAGGTGTTTGTTTAAGGGGCAGTGGCCCGTAATTGTCCCTATCAGTTGCGGCGGTTGTTTTTACCTGGGTAGTCAGGCTAGCCGGCAGGTAGGTAGGTAGGGGGTCCAAATAAAGTACACAATATGTAGAAAGAGGTACTTTATTTACGCCAACTTCTGTTGCCCTAATCACGTCCAGGTTTTGAGGAGGTAAGTACACTGGGAACACTGGCCTGAACCGTAGTGTAGCTCTGCGGGCGGCCCAGCGCCTTCCCAGGTTGCAGTTCTAGGTCTTCAGCAGGACCTAGATAGTCCCAGACCAGGATCCGGTCTGATCTTCCACTCGCCGCCAGGTAGGAGGTTGCGAAGCGAGGGTCTAAGGTGGAACATAAATCCCCAGCGGGATTTCCGATTATGATTTGTTTTTAGAACAAATAAGTATTAAATAGCAAGTACGTTAATACGATTTCAAATAGATCGGGAGACCGAATGACACAGCCGTCACATTTGATGCCTTTAAATCGTCTGCCCGTTGAATTTTACGAATGCAGTCGAGGTGAGCCGAACGATCGCGCGCGGCACAAGGAACCAGTTTTTAACTCGTTTAGAGATGCGTAGGTGCAATAGATGTGAGGACCTTTGAGTAAACAATTAATATTGGGTTCCGTAGTATGTTTTATTGAAAATTAATTATATTATATTGTAGTTTAAATTGCTAAGTAGTACGTTGTGTTTCTTTTAGTTTAATTAAAGTGTTTTTTAAATAGTTTTAGAATAAATCAATGTAATTATTTGTAGTTTTTATAATTCCTAACCTATTCTTAAAGCTAACAAGGTACAACGTTACACAGTATTCTGAGGTTGTTCCTACCAAGGCTGAGAAGTCGTTTGGTTAGTCGCGGATAGACCTTAGGCATGGCCATTTTAGACTGCCTGCAGTCTGTTGCCCGTGACCATTTGTTGTTGTGTAATTCTGTGGATCTTTGGCGAATCCACGATCGGAACAGAGAGAAAGGTAGGGGGAGGAGTGGATACGGGCCTAGCACTACCATCTCAGAACCTCTCTTTGCGAGTTCGTCAGCAGCGTCGTTGCCAAGGGATCCACTGTGCCCTTTAATCCACTGGATTGTGATTCGATTTGATGTCGATATACTCTCCAGGGCGAGGTGACACTCGAAAATTAGTTTGTTGTTTGTTTGCTTGTTTTCTAAAGCTTTAAGCACGGCTAAGCTGTCGGATATGAATCTAATACCATAGTCGTGTATTCCTAACCGCCTTACGGCAGTCGCAGCTTCTGTCAAGGCGACGCACTCGCATTGAAAAATGGAGCTGTGTGTGCCTAGCGGTATGTGGAAATTAATGTTGAGGTCTAGGGAGTGTACGCCAGCCCCTGAGCCGGATTGTGTTTTAGAACCGTCTGTGTAAATGCGTACTTCGTGGACACCTGACTGGTCCCTTTCCTCCTCTATTGTTTGAATGTTGTATTTTTTGTTAAACATGGGTTGATTTGGTGTCCTATCACACGGGGCTGCGATGAGAGGTTGATACTCGATCGCCCGGTCCAGGATGTTAGTGTGGGGACTGCTGTGGTTTTTGCCCCATATGCCTAAGTGCATTAGCCTGATGGCAGCGAGAGCTGCCTCCTGCTGTATGTAGAGGTCGAGGGGAGTTATTTCGAGGGCAATCTCCATTGCCGCAGTTGGCGTGGTTCTCATGCAGCCTGTGATAGCTGAGCAGGCGAGTCTTTGGAACCGTTTGAGCTTGTTGGCGGTGGTCGAGAGTTCAGTTCTCGGCCACCAAACTAGGGCACCATAAGCCAGCATTGGCCTAATCACGGCTGTGTAAAGCCACAGCGTAATTTTTGGAGAGAGCCCCCATTTGTTTCCTAACATTTTTTTGCATTGGTATAGGGCGATTGTGCATTTGTTGAGTTTATGGTCAAGATGCTTGTTCCAGAGGAGTTTGTTATCAAGGACCACTCCCAAGTATTTGACCTCTTCTTTGAGCGTTGGTTCTGAGTTAAAAAGCTTTGGTAGTCTGTGGGGTCCGAGGACCCTCTTGTTAGTGAACATTATTAATTCTGTTTTTGAGGGGTTAACCGAGAGTTCATGTTTTGCACACCAGTCCTCGATTATTCTAAAAGCTTTTCTCATGAGGTCGCATAAGACGCCTTCAAATTTCCCAGATATTAAGATTGCTATGTCATCTGCATAACCAACCGAGTAAAGACCGCACGCGTTGAGTTCCTTAATGAGCTCATTAACGACTAAATTCCACAGTAGTGGTGACAGCACTCCACCCTGTGGGCAGCCTCTACATACGATACATCGTGTGGTGGTGTTAACAGTAAATTGAATAGCGCGATATTTTAACATGTTATTTATCCATTCTATAAGAGTTTGTGCGACTCCATGCTCGGCCAGTGCCTGGCTGATGCTGGAGAAGTTTGTTTTGTCGAAGGCCCCTTCTATGTCGATAAAGGCGCCCAGGGTTGGATTTTTGATTTTTAGAGCATTACCTATACGCGAGACTATGCTGTGTAGTGCTGATTCGGTTGATTTGCCTGCACAATAGGCGTGTTGGTTGGGGTGTAAGGGTTTTAATATTGATATTTGGTTTCTTATCTTCCTGTCCCCCAGCCTCTCCAGTGTTTTTAGGAAAAACGAGGTAAGGCTAATGGGTCTGAAGGACTTGGGTTGGGTGTAGTCACCCCTACCAGGTTTTGGAATGAAAATTATTTTTACTTCGCGCCATTTCAGGGGGATGTAGCGGTGAGCTAGGCAAGCTTGGAAAACCATGACTAGGTAGTTAGCTAGTGAGTCACCGCTCCATCTAAGCAGAGCAGGGAAGATACCATCCATGCCTGCTGCCTTGAAAGGTAGAAAGGTGTTAATTGCCCACATTATTTTATCTTTGTCAATTACTTCTGACGCTACTTCCCAGTCTATGCTGTTAGTGGCCCTCTCCCTATGCGGTTCCCAAGTTCGCTCGGTGGCGATCTGGCAATCCGGGAAGTGAGTTGCAAGAAGTAGCTCGCTTGTTTCTGTGTCGTTTTTAGTGTAGGTGTTGTCCGCTTTTTTTAGGCAGCCTATTGAGTGGTCTGTCGCTTGAGCGAGACAGTTCTTAACCCTCAGTGCCTGGTTGTTATTTTCAATGTAAGTACAGAAACGTCTCCAGCCGTTTTTACCCCTGAGACGTATTAGTTTTTTGTAGGTTCTACGAGTTTTGGTGTAACGGTCCCAGTCGTCTGGCGATCGTGTGTTCATGGCCCTGTTGAACAGTCTTCTTAGCCTGCGGCGGTGTCTTTCTAAATCGGGACCCCACCAAGACCGCCTGACTCCCTGCCTAGGTACAGTGAGTGGACAAGACTGTTCGTAAGTTCTAGAGAAGAGAATTGATGTGATGTTATCTACATGTTGGTCTATATTTGTCACAGTTATTTCCGCCGGTAGAGGGTCTAACTTTCCTAGCTCGGCATTGACTAGTCTAATGAACTTAGATTTGTCTGTATTTCGAGGAACCCTTATTGGCTGTGGTTTAGGTGAGTTATAGTTTATAGTAAAACGGATCCACCTGTGGTCTGAGCATGATACTTCATTTGATACATGCCAGTCAAGTACGGAGTTAGAAATACCTGGTGTTACTATAGTTAGGTCTATTATTGTTTGCGATCGTACGTTAATAAAGGTTGGTTCTGAGCCTTTGTTAAGTAAGATAAGGTTATTGCTAAGAATAAATTCAAGCATTCCCTCACCTCGGTTGTTGGTTTTAGCATTACCCCAGAGAGTGTGGTGCGCGTTTGAGTCTGTTGCGATGATTAGCTCCAGTCTCTCCTTTTCACAGTACTCCACCAGCGAGGCGAGCTCCGGTAGGGGAACGTCCTCGTCGCCTGGCAGGTAGGCCGAGGCTAGTACAATGTCCGGGAGAACTTGTTCTGCTCTAGAAAGCCTAGTTGCTGTCAGGTTTCTTGAACAGAATTCGTTTATTAGCAAGGTATTTACATGTTTAGGAACAAATATGCAAGTTCGTGGTTTACTTACGGAGGTGTCTAGCAGCAACTTGCCTCCGATGTTGGCGAGACCACATATTCTGTCGCCCCTGATCCACGGCTCTTGGATAAGGGCTATGGTCTCTCGTTGGTTGTCCAGCACTCTGCGCAAAGTGGCCGACGCAGTCTGACTGTGCTGGAGGTTGGTTTGCAGGATATTAGTTGTCCCGCAGGGGAGAAGAGCAGAGGCTGCTGTCATCGACCTCAGTCTCCTCCCCCGACGGAAAGCAATCCTCGTCCGTTGTCAGCCCGGGCGAGGGTGGATCCTGCGTTGGTTCCACCTCCATGGTTGCCGTGGAGGTTTCACGCTCCACCGCTACCGCATCAGTCACCATCGCGGAAGGCGGCGATGAGGACGCAGGCCGCAGTGGGTCGTGCTCTGGTCCAGGTACAATGGAGGCCTGGTTTTTTGTTGTTGTTTCCGCGGCGAGTTCCTTACGGGGGGCATCCACCTCCAGAAAGCGGATGTAAATGCTCCCCATGAGGTAATAGACGCGCCTCTCCTGTTCTTTAATTGTTTGTACCATGGACTCTGGCACACGGAAGTACAGGCAGGTGCCCTTGGGATCCTGCCGGACCCTCTCGTGTGTCAGGGTCCATGAGTTAATATTTAAGTTGGGGTTCTGCCTCGAAAGCAACTTGAGCAGAGTCGGGGTGCTATCGGTATTGTCCGGTACGAAGAGTAGGCGGAGTGCCTTCTTCGGAATTTCGGATTGAGGCCGAACAGTTAATTTAGTCCCCAGTATCGGGGACGGCATGTTTGCGATGATCTCCTTGAGCCAGGCTAGCGTGAAAGCATCCTCACACCAGGTTTTGAGGACACCCTCAGCGAAATGGGCCCTGCCTCGAAAGTGGATCGCGGTATTACCAGTTGGGTGGGAAGGTCCCGGTTCTGTCATGAGCAGTTCCCGGAGCTTTCCCTCTACGTTTGATCGGATCTCCTCCGCTTGTTCCTGTGACAAGTCCTCGAAAGGCTCGGTCATGACGGCGACGCACAGCTCATTGTTCCTGTACGCCGCTGTCGCTTCAGCGTAGCTCACCAAGGAACCGTCCACCATGTGGGAGCGAGCATGCTTGCTCTTCTTGCCTACCCCGGTTGGCGTGACGGTGTCCTCGGGTCGCGTTCGCTTCTGAGCCCTCCCCGAAGGATCCCCTTTGTTGGTTTTGTGTGAGTGTTTTTTACGTCCCCTGGGCCTCATACTGCGCTTTACAGTAACAGTGGCATCCGCACCCGCCGGTGCCGGGGTTGTTTCCGGCACTTTTGCAGGGCAGTCCGCCACGGCACTGCGCGGCGTAGCCTTGGCCGATGTGGTCAGACTCCTCTTTGAGGATGTTGACTTGCGGGAAACTGTTGTCCATTGTGGTTGTTTTGTTGGTGATTGAATGGCGTCTCTAAGAGATGACATGTCGATCACGGTCATGTTATGTGACCCTGCCGGTGGGGCTTCGGCTAGTCCCGTCAGGTCCCTGCCAGAGACCGCAGACACTGACGCAGCCCCTGAGGGCGCATCTTGGGTAGCGATCTTCCTTAAGTCGCCGTGAGCGAGATCTAACTTCGACCTTGCGGCTAGGGTAGCGTTTGTGTTAGTGGGCGCATCCTTGGTCGAGGCAGAGGTCGGCGTTATCTTTGACGCAGCCTGGTTTGGCGCATTCTCGACGTTTGCCTTCCCCTTCCCGTCCTTGGACGCAGCCAGTGAGCGTTTGTGCTTGTTAGTGTGCCTACGGGCATCGGAGGACGCAACCTTAAGCGGATGACGCTTAGGTGCATTCTGAGACGCAGCCCTAGGTACTGTTATGTTTAGCGCATCCGAGGACGCAGCCCTAGCTGTGTTTGTGTGTGGCGCATCCGAGGACGCAGCCGTAGCTGTGCTTGTATGTAGCGCATCTAAAGACGCAGCCTGGGTGTTTTTTGGGGGTGGCGCATCCGAAGACGCAGCCTGTGTGTTTTTTGCCTCAGTATCCATGAGTTGGTTTTATTTTAATTCACCGTCGGAGCTCTCCACCCGCCACGGAGCCCTCAGTCGGGGACGTCTCTCGTTATTCGAGTAAACGCCAGAGATACTCCTTCGGTATAGGACCAGCTTAATCAGAAGTAGACGAACCCGCACGCAGCGAGGAGACACGAGACTGTTCACGACACGAGACTATGCCGCAAACTCATCCCGTGGCCCGCGCCGCGCCGGCTGCCCCCCCTCACTAAACCAGCCCTCGCACGACAGCCCGCTTATGGGATGCCTCAGCCGATTGATCGTGGGTAGCTACCCCACGACCTCCCGTGTAAGAGGAAATCCAGACCAAAGTGGTGTGTTGTGTGCAGATTGCTCCACTCAACCACCAGGACTCCTTCATCCCCCCGTACGGGTCCCCGCGCACGGCACAAACACGCGGGAGGTCATTACTATCCACCGTCTGCTCTTGTTCGATGGTTGACACGCAAGGGCATGACCTCGCCACCCCTGCATTTGTCCGCCTGGTGGTTTCTGTTACGTCTATTTCTGAAGGAACTAGACCCAAAAACGGGGCGGCAACCACGGGAAGGTTTACCACCAGACTTGCTTTGAGGATCTACACGACTTGCGCTCACCCTCAAAGCCCCGCCACCTTATCTCCTCTGAAGGAGGTGATAAGGTAGGCCTGTATCTATACTACCAAGCAAGCAAGCGTGTCGTTGTGCAACCGTAAAAGCATATATACAAGCCCTCCCCTAAAACAGTCCCAAATGTACAGTTAGTAAAAGAGAAAGGTAACAAGCAGCGCCATCTGCTACAGATGAAATTTTCTTAAAAATCCATAAAAGTTTTTGAACAGAGCTACATTTGTTTAAAAGAAAACTAAAAGATTCATTCAATAAATTAAATTTGAGTTGAAGACGTCTATCAGTTTCAAAGAAAAAATCAACTATATCTGACAAGCCTGGTTACTTTACCACTTTTGATGACTGACTGACATAGTAGTTAGTCGTAGTAGTTAGTAGATGATGCGCAAAATGTCAGGAAACATTTTTTTTTTGGTAGTAAAAATTACGAAATAATATGTATATTTGTAAAATAAAACATGTATAGTGGTAAGACCGTCTGCCTACTTAGTTTTAGCATAGCAGAAATGCATAGAACTGAGATGTTTCTGACTGCACGGCTCACGTAGAGAGTTCTAATCTAAAGATTTCATAATTTTTTGGCGGTAATACGTTGTCGTGGCATGCTTTTGGTTGTGGACTCTCTTAAATTGATAGGGTATTTTTTTAAATTAATAAGTATACCGTACTTATTTCACGATCAAATAAAGGTTTATCACAATTATTTAAAAGAGTATTTAGGTACCTTATTCCTCGAAATATTTTTGGAATCAGTAACAAGAAGTATTTTGTTTAATCAGTAAGAAACATGGCACATCTAACAATTTGCATGCTGAATTTAGTAGGCGTAATATGAATTATTATTACAAATAAATGAATTATTATTATTATAATCAACACAATTTTCAAAATGTACAACCCCTATTGTGGCAATGACTTCAAAATATGTATTAAAACAACGTTTATGGGACTGTGTTTTTCTCAAATGTATATTTTAACATAAATCTCTTGTTATTAGTACCAGTATTATGTGAGTATGTAATGTGAGCCACCGCGAGCTGTCAGTAAAACGTAGTCTGCGGTTATGACGCATTAACGTCGATAGCAATAATAAATGAAACATTATTATGTATTTAAATATTTATAACTTGTACCTGAGAAATAAATTAATTAATATTAGTAAGGACTAATATTATAAAAGCGAAAGTGAGTTTGTTTGTTTGTTTGTTACCTCTTCACGCTTTAATGGCTAAACCGATTTTGATGAATTTTGGTACAGAGATAGTTGGGAACCAGGAGACGGACATAGGCTAACTTTTTTTCAAAAAAAGTGGGATGTGAGGGAGAAAGAGGGAAAAAAGGGAAAACTTAGCGTTGCTATTACAAATCAATAAGGCGCAAGGAGAACTGTGTTACCCCGAATTTAACGCGAGCGAAGCCGCGGGCAAAAGCTAGTAAATTAATAAACGAGCTTTTCCTTTGTATCCACAAGTAGTGGTTTGTTTTCTTCCGGGAAACTCGTCTAACTTCCGAGAGGTTTTCATACTTTAAACAGACTTGACACAGATAAGTGAAAAAGGAATCTTGGACCATGAAGTAGGTACGGTTGCGGTCAAAAGTCCAGTAGCAATATCTTACAGCATCAAAGCGTACTGACGCCCTTCTTTACTAAAGACATAATATTTCACTCACATACACAATTACACACCCGTATATCGCAATCTTTTATTATGAGACAATCAAAATGAGCGCGGTATACAGAGTGATTTTTTTGAAGTTTGTGTGGAAAGCCAAATCTGAAACTATGAGGAATAGAAAACAAAACTCTAAGAAGTCTTGGGCCCGATTTTAATGAAAACTGAAACTGCATAATTGCTTTTTTGAAACTCATAGACAAAAATCGAACCAGTTATTTTAATATCGGAAACTTAAAACAAATAGTGTTAACGATAATAATGAAACGATCCTTACTAAAAAAAGAGTCGGAAAGCAGAAAAAAAATTGCCCCTTTCACTCATTTTATGGACAACTCACAATTGTCCAAATAATAATGTATTTTAAAATAATGCAGTGTTTGTTGTGTCAGGAGTGCAAAAGCCCAGACACGTAGACAATAACTGGTGACAGTAAATAATCTGATGGAGAAAGTAGGAATTGGTTGGGACCGTTCATATTATTGATAAATGTTAAGGTATACTCAGAGCTAACATGCATCAGCGAGGTCTTGGTAGATAAGATAAGGAAGTATTGTCAGAATAGTTATTCCTCAAAGTCTACCTGCATGTAAGACGGTTCCGGACCTTTTATGACCCACGTTGAATGTAAGAAGTTTATTATTATATTCACGATGATCATAAGCAGTGCAACTGAATTTACGTTGCAATTGGCAAATGTCACACTTTCCAACCGTCGATTTAGCCCAGGTTCAGTGCAATCAGACGTAAGTGATATCGATTTCACAACCAACAGCTTCATAAAGCACATTCACTAATTGAATAACCAAAGTGATATTCAGAAGAGATTAGGTTACGGTAACGCCTGCAATTTGCATTCGGAGCTTCCAAAGTGTGTATGCGTCGGGATTTGTTTGTAAGTTCAAAGAGTACGGGTAGGGAGGTGAACGGGGCATCTGCCCAACAATGTGTAGGGTTAGGTATCGGGACCTCCATAAGTGCAGACATACAAGGATGATGATGTAACTTTACAAATAAAACAACACAATATACAATTAACTTAAATAAACAAACTAATAGAAGAAAGCTGGAGGAGTTGAAATTTTAAACACCACATTTCTGAATCATGTAGTTTTCAATATTTCACAACGATTTGTACGTTGGCAGCTATTGAAAGTGGTTCAAGAGTGGTATTATTGCGTCCTGTTTCATTGGTGAAACTTCGTTCTTAGTTGGTGAATGCTCGAAAATATCAACTTTCCCCTAGACATAGATACTGACGACACGGTTGGCGCAGTGGCTGAGCAATCGACTGCTGCGCTGCGTGTCGCGGGTTCGATCCCCGCACGGAACAAATATTTGTATGACCTACAGATAGTTGTTCCGGGTCTGGCTGTTTGTGTATGTGAGATTGAATGTTTGTAAACGCACCCACGATACAGGAGAAAATCCTAGTGTGGGGGCAACGTTTAAAAAAAAAAAAGATACGTATCTCATAATCCCTCGTTAGACAAGAAACGCCGCACTCACTGCTAGTTACATTAAAATATACTTTGTTGCCTCCTTCTGAGCGTCTTAAAGAGGAAAAACAAAATAAGTCCTACTATGCGAAGTGTCCTATAAATGCGAATGTTGGTGAGGATGGATGGATGTATGAATGTTTGTTACTCTTTCACGTCAAACGGCTGAACGAATCTTGATAAAATTTGGCACAGAGGTAAATTACAGTCTGGAATAACACATAGGATATTTATTTTTTTGATATCACGTGGGCGAATCCGCGGGCGCCAGCTAGTTAATCATATTCACGTCTAAATCCTAATCCTTACTAATATTATAAAAGCGAAAATGACTTTGTTTGTTTGTTACGTCTTCACGCCTAAATGGCTGAACGGATTTTGATGAATTTTGGTACAGAGACTGTTGAAACCCTGGAGACTAAAAAAGTGAGAAATGAGGGAAGAAAAGGGAAAACTTAGCTTTGCTATTACAATCAAAAAGGCGCCAGGGCAAAACTATAGGTAGCTGGTACCCGCAAATCAGGAAATGGGTACTGTGTTACCCCGAATTTAACGCGAGCGAAGCCGCGGGTAAAGCTAGTCGGAAAATAAAAATTGTATCTAATAACTTTTAAAAGTCATACACTGAACTGTTTCTTATAAATTCAGGATATGAAAATAGAGAGCGAGATAATAGAACCTTTTTTTTTTCTTACACTAAGATATAATTCATAATTTTGCATAAATATAAACTTAGAAGAAGAAAAATACTCCAATTTGTCGTAATTAAATATGATCGGCATCGTAACCGGTCCAAATATTGTTCGCTGTCTCATTATAACGCGGGAGCTTTTGTCTCTATTATATTAATTAGACATTTGATTGACGCATGGGGCGTTTGCGGACAAAACAGGTTCGGGACGTACATTAGTGATTAGCACAACAAATATTTCATTTTGTAACAATGAAGTTGTACAGTTGTTGTTAGTGGATAGTTACATAACGGTCATGTGGATATTATCTGCCTAGTCTTGTCCAACTTGTATTGGAGTCAGCTTCCAGTCTAACCGAATGTAGGGGAAAACCTATCCGACCTCGACAACCCAGTTATTGGGTAATATGACTTTCTGAGACTTATTGTTAGATTGTCATACATATATTTTTCGTTTGGCAATTCATCAAGTCTCCTCCTCAAGACTCCTCCTGCTCCTGGAAGGGGAGTATCAGACTTGTACTTGACTGACTTTTTACCGACCATTTATGTTTCGCCATTTGCCCTTCGTATTTTGACGTCGCAGTATCTTATCCAAATGAACCCGCCACCCCGCCATGCAATGATTCTGATGGGCCCCTCAGACTTGCTGCATCTCTTTGAGACGAGCGTGCAACACGAACACACCGACGACAGACGGTAAGCTACTCATTGCTCACCATCCACAGGCCTGCGCCTACGGTGGCTGGGAGTCGTCTCGTCGACTCTGTCTTGAGATTTTAAGGCTAAAGATCTTTTACTAAAATACATTCACAATCTATTCGTGTAGTAGTCACAAGCTCTACTGCTGAACATCTGTATGACCTTAAATTCGATTTCCAAGGAGCAACGTAGTAGAAATAACAGAATCTGAGTCTGGATTTGTGCCCGGTTGATGGCAATGGGCTGGCTCCTTAGTACCTAAACTTAACAGACGAAATATGAGTGTACATAAGAGAGGCATCTTTGGGGATAAAATATAGATAGATATATAAATTTTATATAGATATTCTAGAAGACACAAACGTGTTGTTATGTTACGTGTGATTCCATTTTGTAACAAGGACAATGTTGAGTTGTTGCCAACACTAAAACGAGCACCTATTGAAAGATAGTAGCAATGTATATGTTGAATGCATTGGCTCGATTGGTTCTATAATCCTTCAGCAGGCAAAGTGATTCTACCGAGCATGATTTGTACGCTTCAAAGGACACACAAAGCTGCATAATAAGTATCAACAGGCAATAGACAAGATATTGTGGTATAGAAGGATGATTTTTTCAAGGAGTATTTCAGGTAGGGACTGTAAGTTGTGGTGGCTTAACAATTTAGTTGAAACATCAGTTCAGAGAACGAATGACAGTGTGAACTTCGATTTATAGAATATACATCTTGTTTATGAATAGACATTTGGCAAATGCATTTGTAAGACCACCAAATTTATTATGTTATTTGTCACCAAATAGGTATGACCCTTATTTTTAGGGATTGGAAAATATTAACTAACTTCTCTCGCTCTGGGCGCAACCGGGGGAGTGTCAGACTTTTACTGAGTAAAACCCATCCATGTGTCTATTGCCCTTTGTGTTCTGGGGTCATGATATCTATCTATTTCGAACAACCCGCAACCTCGGCTTGAATTTTATTTAAACAAAAATCATAATTTCAATCAATAACACGACAATCCGTACAACTCCAAAGAAAAGCCTTCTTCTGTCAATTAATTTTTTTCTGGGAATCCGAATGCGGCTTAATATAAGCAGCATAAGCAGCCTGCCTAAAAAAATGGTCTTGTGTTGTCTGCATTTGCTACCTATAAACTTTATGATCTATCTTTTAACTATAATGGGGCTTGTGATGACGAAGAAAACGTTTTGCGTCAACGCCAAGTCACTTAGAACAAGATCAGAATTATTTATTAACTAGCTTTTGCCCGCGGCTTCGCTCGCGTTAAATTCGGTAGCGCCTTATTGATTTGTAATAGCAACGCTAAGTTTTCCCGTTTCTTCCCTCTTACTCCCTTATATCCCACTCTTTTTAAAAAAATAATAGCCTATGTCCGTCTCCTGGTTCCCAACTATCTCTGAACCAAAATTCATCAAAATCGGTTTAGCCATTAAAGCGTGAAGAGGTAACAAACAAACAAACAAACTCACTTTCGCTTTTATAATATTATATAGTAAGGATGCACAGTTAGTTGTTATTTTTAGGGTTCCGTACCTCAAAAGCAAAAAAACGGAACCCTTATTGGATCACTTGGATGTCCATCTGTCTGTCTGTCAAGACCCTTTATGTCGAAAACGCGTGGATGTATTAAGTTGAAATTAAAACCATATACTCAAGTCAGTGCTTCGTTTGTGCTGGGAAAATCAACCCTCTACGTCAACGCAGTGTAAAGATATGGCCGTTATTGTAGCAAGTTTGTACGGAACACTCGGTGCGCGAGTCTGGCTGGCTCTTGCCGGTTTTTTTTTAAATTTTAATCTATAATAATATGTGATGTACCCATGAACAGAACCTTTAAAATTTGTATAAAATCTGCGTCCATGTTGTGAACATTTTGAGACGGTGTTTACGATTTTTAGAGTATGTTTCTCACCAACTTCGGTTTACCAATTTTTTTTTAAACTTTTTTACTTTGCCCCACTCTAGGAATTTCTCCTGTATTTATTTATTTATTAAAACTTTATGCACAAGTAAAAACTGTACAAAGGCGGACTTAATGCCTTAGGCATTTTCTACCAGTCTACCTTAGGGTGATGCAGAGACAAAAACAGTAGGTGCGATAACAGAAAAAAAAGGATAATAGTAAATGAATATTAAAATATATAAATATACATATATATAACAAATATACATATATAAATATTAATAACTATAAATACTTATATATATACATAAAACAACATTATATAAAGTTCAGAGATCGTAACAAGACAACAACCACAACTAATTACGAGACGAATCTACCAACTTCTTGTAAATATGCTCACGAACTTTTCTTTTAAAAGTAAACGGACTGGTTACCAACCTGATACTCTGAGGGAGCTCATTCCAAAGGAAGACTGCCTGGACGAAGAACGCAGATTTAATAAAACCAGAGCGGTGAGAAGGACATCGAAGAAGACGATTATTGGCGGAACGAAGATTCTTGCTGTGCGCAGAGCATAAATATTGCCAATGAGAAGACAGATAAGAAGGTGAAGTAGGTTTGTTAAGAAGAGAAAATAGGGTCGTTAAAGCTCTCAATGCCCTGCGCTCCCGAATGGGTAACCATTTTAAGAGCGAACGATGAGCAGATACGTGGTCATACTTGCGTAAATTAAAAACGAATCGAATGCAGTTATTAAGAAGTCGGTCTAGTTTATTGAGGAGATCTGCATTCAGGTCGTAGTAAGACACATCAGCATAATCAACTATGGGGAAGATAAGGGACTGTACAAGCGTTGCTTTAATGTGTGATGGGAGAATATTTTTCAGCCGATAGAGTGACCGCAACGTTCCAGTGACCTTCTTGCTCACAATCGCAATCTGCTTACGCCAGTCAAGGCAAGTGTCAACATGCAAACCGAGGTCTTTGACGTCAGAACTAAACGGAATGACCGCGCCGTCAAAGGTAAGCGGTGGCACGCCATTGAGCCTTCGCAAGCTATGGGGGCTCCCTACAATAATAGCCTGATACTTGGTCGGGTTAACTGCCACCCCGAACCGATGAGACCAGTCCTTGACCACACGTAAATTCCGGTTTAGCTCCTCGATCGCACCAGATAAGCTGTCAACACCCGCCTGACAGTACAGCTGTAAGTCGTCAGCGTAAAGATGATACGCACACTGAAGTTCGGTAGTTATGAGATCTATAAAAATAGAGAACAAAAGTGGAGATAAAATACCGCCTTGAGGGACGCCAGTTTCAAGTTCACGCCAGCTGGAAGAAGAGTCACTAGCAAGAACTGCCTGCTGACGCCCCCGAAGATAGGAAGAAAACCAATCCAGAACCTCGTGAGAGACCATAAGATAGAAGAGGATAGATAAAAGGACATCATGACTGACGGTATTGAAGGCATTTGTGAAATCGATCAACACTAAAGCCGTGACTTTAGTGTCTTCCATTCCCCGCCTTATATCGTCAGTCACTTTAAGGAGAGCAGAAGTGGTACTGTGCCCGGGCCTAAACCCGGATTGGAGTGGACTGATTAGGGAGTTTTGGTGGATAAAATGGGAGAATTGTCTATGTACACATGCCTCGAGTACTTTAGACAAAAAGGGAAGGATGGAAATAGGGCGAAAGTGACTAGGAAGAGTGGGATTAGTGATTTTAGGTAATGGACGAACATGGGCTTTGCGCCACAAGGAAGGAAAACCACCGGAGTAAAGGGAAAAGTTAATAATATGGGAAATTGCAGGAAGGAGCTGATCAAGAATAGTCACAATCATGTGTCGACTGACGTTATCACAGCCCACGGCTTTGGATTTAATGGATAGGATAATCTTTTTGATCTCTCCCGGGTCGACTGGGGTGAAAGCAAAGGGAGTAATATTTGGTCGTGTTAGACCAGCAAGGTAGTCGAGGGTTTGACATTTGGTTGGACTATCAAGAGAGGGCACAGTGGAGAAATGACGATTTAGGTCGTCCAAGCCAAATGTATTAGGAAGGTCTGAATGCCGCGATCTGCCGATACCTAAAGTTCCGAGGAATTTCCAAATATAGTTGTATCGTGGGTGCGTTTACAAACAAACAAACTCCCAGGCACTCCATACACAAACAGCCAGACCCGAAACAACTATCTGTAGGCCATACAAATATTTGTTCCGTGCGGGAATCAAACCCGCGACACGCAGCGCAACAGTCGATCCCTCAGCCAGTGCACCAACCGTGCCGCCATGGTTCACAGGTTCAAGGTTCACAGTAAAATATCCTTTCAGTTTTTTACAACTATACCTATTACGAGTTAGAGACATAATATTACTTTATCCAATAACAGTTATGTCCACAGGAATTAATGGTAATTACAACCAATACAGCTATTTCCCTTGTTTATCTAGAATTTCAGATCTTAATTGGTACTATTATGATACTCGGACACCAGTAATATTAAACAAAACGTTTAGCACAGATTGTAGACAAAGTATTTACTATCTAATTTGTTCTTTATAAGTTACTAGCTTTCGCCCGCGGCTTCGCTCGCGTTAAATTCGGTATAACACACCAAACAGACCTGCAGTTTTTGCTCTTGCGCCTGATGGATTTGTAATAGTAACGCTAAGTTTTCTCTTTTCTTCCCTCGTTCTCCCTCATATCCCACTTTTTTTTAATAAAAGTTAGCCTATGTCCGTCTCCTGGTTCCCAACTATCTCTGTACCAAAATTCATCAAAATCAGTTTGGCCATTAAAGCGTGAAGAGGTAACAAACAAACAAACAAACTCACTTTCGCTTTTATAATATTAGTAAGGACTAGCTGGCGACCGCGGCTTCACCCGCGTGATATCGAAAAAAATCCTAGTTGTTGTTCCATACCATAATCTACCTCTGCGCCAAATTTCATCAAGATCCGTTCAGTCGTTTTGACGTGAAAGAGTAACAAACATCCAAACATTCATACATCCATCCATCCTCACAAACATTCCCATTTATAACATTAGTAGGATTATAATAGTAGTAGGACTAGACTTTCGAGACAGGCGGTTGCACCTGCTGCAGATATTTCCTATTTTGCTTATCAGTCGTAGCGTGATATTTAATAGCTCATTAACTTCCTCAAGAATTGGAACAAAATCTTTTCGTGTTTAATAGAACACGAAAGGATTTTGTTCTGTTTCTTAAAGCTTTATTTTTATACAAGATCTTATTTAAATAACTTAAAACTGTCCCTTATGAAGCCCTGAAAATAAACAAAAAAACCACTGTCGCTTATTTATTTTTTGAAGTGAAAACTTCTTTAGCGGCGTTGAGCACTTTTTCTGTAATGGGTATAAAATCTTAAACTCGCGTCAGGACACGTGACCTGATCGAAAAAGCGTAAGACGGATGGAGAGTAGACAGCTATCCCCTCTCTACGGCCGCCGACTCGCCACCAGTCAAATTTTCTCATTCGATTTTGAACTTAACCTTCAACATTTTATGGTTTAAAATCATTTAAAGAAATTTTTAAATGTTTCCAATCAACTTTGAACCTAATGCTTTAGGGATAAAGCTGACAAATCTATTAAATAAATTGCCACCCGCCGCGCGCCGGCGCAGCGCCGCGAAACCTAGTCCTCTGGCTATCTTCATCGTCCTTAAGATTGTGATAGAACCGTGGTCTTTGGGGGATTCGCACCGTGCTAACTACGAAGGCAATTTACGTGCTATTTACAAACGTTACGTACCTGTAGGTATGTTAGTGTAGCTAAAATTCCGTATTTCCTTGCAATTTTATTGATTGACGCATAATGACAAGAGATTCTAAAATCAATAAGACAGTGTTGTCTTTGAGTTTGCAGCTTTCTTAGTATCTAGTAGCTATTAAAAGTACTTGTGAAGGCTTTTAAGATGCAAGCACAATCATGATAATAAAATAAAAAAGGAAATCGTTCAATCGCAATAAGTACCTTCCGAGTATTAAATTGCTAAACATTTTCACTAAGGCGTTTGTTGTTTGGTAAAATAAAGTTCAGTTTATTTAAAAACCTGCTTTAAAAATAATTTGATTACAAGTATTTACAAGTAAGTTAAAAAGCACGAGTGTTATTGGTATAGGAAACCGATAAATTCTCAGCTAATTCTGTAGTAAGATCGAATGTGACGTTCCTGCTTACGTGCTTACTAAGCGCCTGTGAAAAGATGTATCGCACACATTTTTATGTGCGACAGATTACTTCCACACTTTTAATTACAAATTCTTTAGGCAGGATTCAATGATAACATAACAAACATCCTGTAATCCCCGAAGGCTCAGGCAGGGGTGCACCGAATAGTACACCCACATTTCGCAAGTTATGTTTTAAGTCTTTTTATTCATTTATTTACTTCATTTATTTTTGTAATCACTGGGATTACAAAAATAAATTGAATAAATTGTCATGTTTGTGTACGATAGCGCAATAAATGAATATTGTATTCTACCACATAAATGATAGTACTTTTATACTGATAAAGCAATTGGTGCAAAATTATTCCCTAACCATTCCAAAATATCAAACATGCTCAACGTTAATAATCAAGTTTTCACTTCTGCCGGCACCCCGTCTTTTTTTATCTCACTAAGTCAAATGTATTCAAGAAATAAAAAGTATTTTTATTTCGTGAAATCAGGGTTAACAATGGCCCTATTAAGAGGTTTCCCACTCATATATTAATTTAGTTTTTAACCGAGCGGCGTGCGCGTTCTATTTCGCATGGAACAGTGTGGTGTCGCGACGATTATTTTTGTTGAGTGTATACAGGTTTTTCGTGCAAATAAATAATAACTTCGTTCCATCCGGGTGTCCCTTGGCACCTCTCAAAAATTTTTTTGACCTATTTTGCTTCAGTAGTTTATGATCTGATGTTATCTTCTATAATACATATTTTTTTCTTCTAATGTAAATGGATGATATGCTCATGTGGTGGCAAATAATGCATCAAAAAAAGTCACCAACTTGTGGAAGTAAACTCATTTACCGTCTTTTTTGGAAGGAAGTTTTTTATTTTTTAAGTTACTCTAAGGAAGACTGGTTAATTAGCGAGTAACTTATCGCAGCAACTTATCTTACGTTGAACTTATTTGATGCTGATAAGACGGGCTTCCTATAATTAGCAAATTCGCAAGTTTCGACGAACATCCAAAGTACTCCTAATAGCTATCAAGTGGGGACTGACTTACAATTACTTCTGAATGAGTTTAAACGCAATTTCTATCATAAAGTTTCAAGATTTTTTGAATAGGTAAGTTAATAAATGGTGTTGGATGAAGAATAAGTTTAAAACATGAAGCAGGTCATTATCACCTCTCTAGCCTTTTCCCAAATATGTTGGGGTCGACTTCCAGTCTTACTGGTTTCAGCTTACTACCAGTATTTTACATGGAGCGACTGCCTATCTGAGCTCCAGAAATAATTCAACAGCTGGGTCATATGATTCTCCTTGGTAAAACTGGCTGCCAAAGCTTCAAGCCACTGACTACCTGTAGCGAATATCAAAGATCTACAAATGACAGCCGGGACCAACGGCTAAACGTGCTTTCCGAGGCAGGCGAAGGACACATGGTACATATGTATCGGGTGGTCACCCATCCACAGACCAACCTAGGCGAGTGTGGCTTAAGGCGCTGTACAAAGCAAACACTTCGTAAAACGTCTAGTTTTTCGTCGCAAAGTTAGCCGTATCTGTACATGCCACTAGCCAAAAAAAAATTACCGTGTATAGTTCAATACATAAAGTAAAGAGTTAAACAAAATACCAAGAAAAAATTTTTTTCGTCTCGAAATTCTCAATTTTTTAAGCGACAACCATTATATTTTTTATATCTATAACAAAGAAAATTGTATAGACTAAAGAGATATCTAAAATTTTTCAAACATTGAGCTGTATTTTTTTTTATATTCAATAAAAACTGCAAAATGACTTACATTTTGGCGGACATGATATTCAAATAAAATCAAACTCCGAAATATTTTCGACCTTATTTCTATTCTTTCGATGCAATACTGTCGTGTACTTGTGTCAGACCATGCCCAGTATGCAGCTAGCGTCACTTTCGTGAATACCTAAAGATTAGCTTATTGCCGCGCCTTAATCTCAAGATCGACCCTAGCGGCGGTTTTTATTTAGCAACGACTTAACTATTTTGAAACTCAAAATTGGGGAAACAAAAAATTATTGGCCGGAGTTTTGTATTGTAACCATTGTGTACTTTCTATGAAAAATAAAATAGGTTAATTGTAAAAGTCTACAAGCCCAAAAAATGCGTTTCAGAATAAAAATTGTGTTTAAATATAAGTCATAAGTATCTTATTCTGACCAACCGTCGTAATATACCGCTATGATAATTTTACAAAATACATGGTGAAGATGAAAATACGACAGTATGAAAACACTGGTATTTCCCGAAAACATTCTTTGCGCACGTGACGACAATATAATATAACAAGTTACCAATTACAATATCTTGATAGTAAACACAATTTCAAAATGTCTCTTCTAATTTATTAGTCGTAAGAACCTACCACACAGTCAAAATGTTAATTTATTGAAATCTATATGTTATATTTTTCTATCCTTATTATTAGTAATAATTAATTTTAATTTTTTATTGCATTTTATTTGGCTAATTTTATTTTGTTTTTTAATAGGTAGTTAGTTTTTAATAAATGTAGTTTATTTTCAATGTTTTATTATTTAGAAACTTTTATTAATACATGTCGTTATTTTTTTAAAATTTACTCTACCTGTTTGGTTTACCGATTCTACAAAAAAAACTTATACGACAAAGTAGGGTTTAAAAAGTGCAACTTTTCCATTATGTCGGTTATTATTTTTATCCTGACGGCACCAATTACGTATAATAACATATATTATGTATAATACTTTTCGTTTTTTTTATGTTTTAATAGGGTATTTTACTCTATTTGAAAGAAATTCTAAAAATATACAATTCAGATAGCTTAGGCAATAAGCAGTCGGAAAATGTTAGATTTAGTTAATCAAATAACTAAATAAATTTTAAAATTGATTTCAAAGTTTTCACTTTTTTAGTCTGTTGTTTTACTGAGCGAAACAGTGTCCGCCATGATTATTACGTCATACGTCATGTAAACAAAAAGTGACAACTGTCAACTGAGCAACGTCTGTTATTTTTGTATTAAAAAACTTTACATTTTAATCTTTAACGAAATAATAGTAAGATAAGTAATGAATAGGTATAATACTTACATCGAAGTGATCTTCACAAAAGTACAAACGAGATTTTTCGGACAATTGTGTTGGATCCCTTCTCGCAAATTTGAACCAAGTTTTTCTTATATTTAAATCAGTTGGCACTTGAATCCACAACGTGTACGGTGTTTTAACATTAGTGTTTTTACATTCAGGAACAGCACGCCAATGTTAAGGGTAATAACTCATTTTTAAGTTATAGAAATATACAACTAAACAGAAAGACTAATAACAGTGCATTTGTTTACATGAACAACTGACGTCATGACCACAGAGCAACATGGCGTCAAGCGTTTTTGCGATTTTACGCGCGAAAATAGAAATTGTAAAATTGAAATGCAGTTTTATGGCACTTATCGATTGAATATTTTTTTTTTGTTTTTTTTTGGTGGTTTACTAGGACCCTAGGATCAAAATGAGATACTTTTTAAAAATGGGTGTAATACTGTATTATGCACAAGACGTCATCAGCCATGAAATTCTTGTGAGGTGTAGAAGTTTATTTTCACAGTTTCTGGTGAATATAAACTATGGTGGTATCCCCTAGTGAATATAAACTGTCTATTATAGTGTCCATGTCACATTTATCTTTGTAAGTTGCCTAACGATGCGTTTTACACGCATGACCATTTGATTGGTACAATTTTATTAATTTGTTCAATAGAAATTCTACCTAAAACCTTGTAGTTATCAAACGTACTACAACAACACATTTCGAAGTATAAAGCTAAAACATGATTTATTTGTCCAATCTGAAAACTTATCTATGTTCAGCCAAAATGATAAATGAACGAAATTAACGTCATAAATCGTTCCGTAAATCCATTTCAAAATCCTTTTCAAAACCCAATTTCATTGAAGCGAGGTCTTAAACCAGAACACAGTAAGCATTTCATATAAACTGTGTCCACATTGTTAGCCTAGTCGGCGGAATCAATTTGACATCAAAAACCACTCATTGATTTTCAGCAGCGCGTTTCCTGGAACTAGAATGGCTCTGAGTGTACGGTATAGATTTGGTCTTTGTTGGAATAAAGTGCTGCCATGTTTTTCGAAGAGGTTTTAGATTTAGACTTCCTATTTTACTGATTAAAAAACTTTCTGTATGTATAGGATATTTCCTTAATCAGAAACAGCATAGCTGCGTTTCCACACGAGATGAGCGACGATGCGTAATTGTATAGGGGAAACTAAACAATAGTAAAGTTTATAGCTAAGTAAATAATATAGTAGGTTTAACACCCTTTTTGATATTTCGGATGGGAAATCATCACATAACTTCTCCCTCTCTGGGCGGAGCGGGAGGGAGTGTCGGATTTTTCTGCCTAAAACACATTCATGTTCCTTCTTTTGCCATTTTTGTTCCGAAACGGTATCTCACGCAACCCCGGCAGACAGTGGCCTGGTTTAGCAGCTATCTTGGGTAGACGGGCAAGGAGAAATCACACCGCGTTAGGATTATTATTTTAATTAACTACTAACGAAATCATAATCAGTACTTTCTAATTATATGGAGTATAGCGACGCTCCACCGAACACGTCTTGCTTCAGCGTGATGCGAACAGCTTCTTCCTCGTGCGACGGTCGCGTGCTAAAGAGCCCGAAGTAGCGTCAGACCGAAGAAACGTCAACCCACGTTTGTCCAAATGTCAACTTTCATTCTTGACGTTTCATGACACTCTAAAAACATCAAAGTGCCGTCAGGCTAATAGTGTTTCTGCAGTAATGTAAGTTTTCTAAAGAAACAAATTGCACAGATTACTAATTATTCAGTCTGTGGTTTTTCTTCGTTTTTACTGTTTCTCCACAATAATTCTAGGAAGGCGACCCACAAAGCTAAGACGAACAAAGCAAAGGAAATGACGTTAATAATAAAAGACTGTTTTTTTACAGCGCGTACAGAAATACATTATTTTCTCGAGTAAAAGTAGTGCTATTAAGAATCTTGAGTTTTTAGTGACTATTTGCCAGTTAGTTGCACAAAATAATTATCTAATCCTACTTCCTACTAATATTATAAATGCGAATGTTTGTGAGGATGGATGGATGTATGGATGTTTGTTACTCTTTCACGTTAAAACGGCTGAATGGATCTTGATGAAATTTGGCACAAAGGTAGATTATAGTCTGGAATAACACATAGGATACATTTTTTTTCGATATCACCCGGGTGGGAGAAGCCGCGGGCGCCAGCTAGTATTATAAATGCGAATGTTTGTGAGGATGGATGGATGTATGGAAGTTTTTTAAACGGATCTTGATGAAACTTGGCACAAAGGTATAGTATATAGTCTGCAATAACACATAGGAGACTTTTTTCTAGTAATTCCTAAATTATTAGCACAACTTAACAAAACACCACGCCTTTAGTCTCCAAAAGGTTATCCACAGAGGTGTACTAAAACGTTCACCCATATTTTTTAGTTTTATCTAAGTCCCAGGCAATTGGGGACGAGCCTATTACCATCAACTGGGCACAAATCCAGACTCCTTGGCAATTCCAGTCGTGCTAGCGACAACTATTATATTTTATTTCATGGATAGGTAAATATAGGTACACACGACGGCACATCAACCTACACAAAACCACTTCAATCTGATCTCTCTACTACGGTGTGCGATGCGTAGTAAAGAGATCAGGTTATAATAGTTTAGAATACGTTGACCTGCCGTCGTGTGTACATATACGGGGTGGAAAAATAAGTCGGTCCCTGGAGGGAAACTACCTTAAATCCTTAAGTTCGCTCATTTTACTTATAGGACAAAAAGAAACAAAATAGCATTCAAAGATTTTCTAAAACTCGCTTGCCTCGCCCGGGACTCGAACAAACTAAAATTTAAAAGCAAACCCTCGCTATTTCATTATACTAATCGGTAGGATTATTTTTCAGGATAAAAATACCCCTAAGAAACATAAATAAAAATGATCGTAAAGTCTAACATTAACTTAATTTTATTATAGATTTGTTACACTTAATTTTTCTAGATGGTAGTTGTCTGTCTGGATATAAGTAAAATCAGCCAACTTAAGAATTTAAGGAAGTTTCCCTCCAGGGTCCGACTTTTTTTTCCACCCTGTATATTACTCTTTTATCCAATAGGTACCACTGAATATTGTCTTATCACGCAATCACTTAGATACTTGAAACTAGTAACACCAAGTAAATGGTAGTAAGTTTTGCCTATCTATTTGATACCTCTAGATTTATCTTGAATATTGTAAGCAAGTTAAGTTATGGATGAAACGGTGACAGATCACTGGTACGACTCAAGTTAAAGGGGAAAATATACAAGTCCGTGATTAGACATGTGTGTAATTCCACCCGGTCGTGATCAATCATTAAACAGCAGATACACACATACGATTCAAGTCCCTTAAATCTCGAGAATTCTGTCACTATTTGCCATTTGTTTGGATTGCTCTCACACCGAGAGGTCTCGAGTTCTCGAGATGTCGAGAGCGCAAAGCCGAGAATGAACGCTGAGGCACCGCAGTTCACAACTGTAGCTGAGGTTTTAAAGAATTTATAGCTCTCATACTTTTATAGCGAAAGTATTTTGCTGTGAACGTTCGAGGAGAAAATTAAACCGGCTTTCAAAATCAACAAAAAGTAAAAAATAATAATTTTAGCTTTAGAAGTTGGTGACTTTTGATTGTTTGAATGAGTTTGACTTCTGAAGTTATAGGCAGAGGCTCACCGCGGTACACTGTGGGCTATGCACGTGCGCCAAGCTTCGCTTTAGAAGAAAATGTATGTAATTGTGTACACTGCAACCCATGGACACGCTACGCATAAATTGACGTCATTGGTGCACGCGTGGCCTGTCGAATAAGGCGCTCACGTAGCTCAAACTCGACACCATGTACACTGAACACGTGGTACACAGTGCACCTGAACCGCTATTTGGCATTTTTTAAAGTAGGTTTAAATTTTTAGTTTGTATTTTTTTTCATTTTTGTTGTAAAAAATACCCAAACCCAAATATATAAAAATGTTTGATTATTATATAATTTTCTTAAGTTAATTTTATTTTCATTATTAAAAAATAATAAAAGTTCATTAAAATTAGTTATATCATAATTTGTTGAAAGATTTATTCATGTATAGGCACACTTGAAGAAAGGTGCGTATAAAATTTGAAGAGTTCCCTCGGTTTCTCCGGGATTCCATTATCAAATCTTGACCTGATGACCATGGAACTATCTGGTTTAGTTACAAACTAAAGATTGAATCAGTCAGATTACTCTTATACACCACGTGTTTGAGTAATCGTGGAACATAAAAAAAGATTCCTACGAATTGAGAACCTTCTTTTTTAAGTTGGTTAAGATTTTTATTGTGAAAAAAAGCTTTTTCCAAGATCTTGTACTAGATAATTTAATTAATTCAGGCAACGGAGAAGCGGTATGTTAACAATTTTAGATCACAAAGAGCAAGATACATACTAGCAATTTCATCTTGAAAAGCTTCACAAAGTCTCCTTGGTGCCTTTGAATTACTTTTCTATTTTTATTTTGTCTTCCACGTACAAAGTTTAATTAATGAAACAAATCAATGTGCAAATTCGATTTCCATTCACCAAATGCTGCTATAATTATTGCAAATTACGGAACACATTGAAAACAAATATCGTTAATTAATCAAAACAAATAATTGAATTTCACCTGTTTTACTAGAATTTTGTAAAGCTCCGTCATTTAGTAAAATGAGCCGATGTCCGCACAAATTATACATAGTTGGTAACCGTTATGTATTGAGGAATTTGAGAACAAAAAGTCTAAATCTGTGGGAACTTTTGTCTTGTTTGAATTTAGTAGAAGTCTGTGTCCTGTATGACGGAAAAAAACATGAAATTATGGGTACCCTGTGTGCCTGAGAATAAATGTATTATACGGACTTTTAGATATGACTAGCTATTGCCCGCGGCTTTGCTCCCGTTAAATTCGGGGTAACACAGTTCCACTTTCCTGATTTACAGGTACTTGCTACCTGTAGTTTTACCGTTGCGCCTTTATTATTGTAATAGCAATGCTAAGTTTTCCCTTTTCTTCCCTCTTTCTCCCCTTTTCTCACTGTAAAAAATAACCTATGTCCGTCTCCAGGGTCCCAACTATTTCTGTACCAAAATTCATCATAATCGGTAAAGCGTGAAGACGTAACAAACAAACAAACTCACTTTCGCTTTTATAATATTAGTAAGGATTGCATACAGGTGATAATGACCCACTAAAAGCGTAGTTTGCCACAAATATTACGATAGTAATCAAACTAAAAATAGTTCTTGGTTCAGTACTCACAAACAAACGAAGTAGCAAAGAAAACCTGCTACGAGACTTGCTACGAAAACTCGTAGGTTGCTACGTACTTATTATTTATTTATTTACTTTTTCTTTTCAAGTTTTTTTTTATGTTGTGTGTTCTTGTGGCAAGTGTCAAATAAACCTGTTTTCTTTCTTTCTTTACTTTGATTTTATTATAATGACCAGAAATCAGTGAAATGAATTCTATTTTCAGGAATCAAAATACGGTGGAGCAGAAGAAACTTAATTATACTTGAAGACGATGACGGGCGAAGCGTGTCCTACCTACCTTCAGTACCATTCTGACATGAGACTTCACTGTGCAGATATCAACGTTTGACCCTTTATGCTGCTTTTCAAATCACTTCCTTACTAATATTATAAAAGCGAAAGTGAGTATGTTTGTTTGTTTGTTTGTTACCTCTTCACGCTTACCAATTTTGATGAATTTTGGTACAAAGATAGTTGGGAACCAGGAGACGGACATATTTTTTTTTAAAGTGGGATGTGGGGGAGAAAGAGGGAAGAAAAGGGAAAACTTAGCGTTGCTATTACAAATCAATAAGGCGCAAGGGGAACTGTGTTACCCTAAATTTAACGCGAGCGAAGCCGCGGGCAAAAGCTAGTACTTAATACTTTTTTTTAAAGCGTTGCCCCACACTAGGAATTTCTCCTGTGTCGTGGGTGCGTTTACAAACATTAACTCACATACACATACAGCCAGACCCAAAACAACTATCTGTGGGCCATACAAATGTTTGTTCCGTGCGGGGATCGAACCCGCTACACGCAGCGCTGCAGTCGATCTCTCAGCCACTGCGCCAACCATGTCCAACCAAAGTGTGTTACAACTTTATTGTTAACTTATATCTTGATTTGTGAACTAAGATATTCTGTCTTGTGATCTGGTTATGCTATCACCGTTTATGTTGGTGTTATTCTGGGTTTCCACTCCTACAGGCTACGAAGGACAGTCGAGATATTAGCGCTGGCATATAATCATCACGACGTCTATTCTGATACCATACAATTAAATAATGATGCAACGAGCAATCACCTCGCTACACAACCGCTTTTTAATTAGTTATTCTGAAAGCTGTAATGATACGTCATACCGTCAGCCACAACCACAATTTCATAGAAATTATACCGCAGTGGTGCCGTGTTAATTGCTACCAATTATGTCGTGATTGTTTTGTTTCGAACTAAAGGCATGACAAAACTAACGCGGTTGACATTTGTCCAAGATGGCGCGGATATGTGGATCGCAGTAGGTAATCATAGGACGCGTCGCATTCTGTACCAGTGCCTTGTGGTAATAAAATACAATGGAAAACCATTATATTTTTTTATCGTATATTCATTTTCTTACATATTTTTTTATAATTTTAGATATTTCTTAAAAAAAAAAAACATTTAAAATACAAAAAAATTGTAGCCCACCGGTATCGGCAACAGGGTCCAAGCTACCGGCGGTCAGGGCTCCAAAGAAAAGTACCTCCTAACAATACGAGCCGTGTCCAAGAGTTACTTTTCGTGTGTTATTTATTTTATTGTGAATGTGAGGACCATGTGGACTTTTATTTGTTTATGGCGATTATCTGGCAACTTAAGTACTATATTAGCGACTTACACAAATGTCCTTTTTTGGTATTGTTCGTTCCTAATGTTGAGCTCCTAGAGTTATAAGTCGAGCTACATTATAACTGACAAATGCTTGCACTGACTGGACAGGTCCACTCAATCTGTGTGGTGCTTTCTTAAAAAAAAACATTTATGACACTAATTTGCATAGTCCTCATGTAAGTTGACCAAGATTTTTGTCTGGACCTTAAATGAGGCTAAGACCTCAGAGTTTGTTTTGGCAGTTTTTTCTCAGAGAAGTCGGGTACAAAACACCGCCTTCATCTATTTTTTTTTAAAACGGCGTAAATGTGTTTGTAAAAACCTTGCAAAATAAACGTCCTTAATCACTGGTACTATGTACACCATGAAGATGCAAGCTTATCGCTTGCCCATGATTTAGGGACCTCGCGCACTACGCTGCCACGACCAAGACTTGTCGTATGACCGGCCTTAAAAAAACTAGTGTGACTACGGTTCTGCAACCAAACTTTCTGGTCGAGGCCTCTGTGGCTAAAATAACAGACGGAGAGAGAGAGAGAGAGAGATATAGAAGTTGTTAGAAATGTCGAAAACGTAAATAAACAAAAAAGAACCGATAAATGTAAGAAACCAAGTCGAGATATGTATTTTTTTTAATAGCGACCCGCCCCTTTTTTGTGCGGGTTCATTTTTATTAATGAAGAAATTGATGATTTTTCAAACATACAAACCTTGTCCTGACAATTAGTGACCAAAAAAAAAACAGGTAAGTCGTTGGGTGGCTTACAGCTATTAATGCAAAAGTTATGGTGACGATGACGTACCTAATCAACGGCAAGCCATTTACAAGCCTCAAATATCGCGGCCCGGAACATAAAGGGCAAAAGAAGGAACATGGGTGGGATTTAGTGAGAAAAAATCTAAAACTCCCCCCCGCCCTGCTTCGCCCACAGCGAGGGAAGTTATTTGATGATTTCCCAACCCAGTTAAGCACTCGTATTCGTTGCACATGTATGCATGATACATGTTTGTTAGAAACACGACATGGCTTTGTAAATTGTAAATTCGTTTACAATGATGGTAACAAAATATCCTCGACCTTAAATTAACTGTTTTATGTTTCAAATCACGTTTTCGTGTAAACTCAGATTTAGATATGTAGGTAACTCTTTTACAAACA
This sequence comes from Ochropleura plecta, assembly GCA_905475445.1. Classification (NCBI taxonomy): domain Eukaryota; kingdom Metazoa; phylum Arthropoda; class Insecta; order Lepidoptera; family Noctuidae; genus Ochropleura; species Ochropleura plecta. Next base: position 7,360,120 of record FR997731.1, on the reverse strand, counting down.
CAATGTGATGATTATTATTTATTTAATTCGATTTGTATTTGCTTTGTGTATGCGTGTATGCCTGTGTATTGATATTATGTAGTTGGTACACCACAGTCTACGTGCAGTATTGTCTCTCCGTCTTCCTGAAAGGTTGTCTTGAAAATATAAGCTTTTACCGATAAGACCGCCTATTGTGTCATCCTATGTGAAATGTTTTCTGTAATTATGATATTTCAGGGTATACATAATAAATATATTATAATCTGTTCTATTTTAATGTTTTTTAGGGTTCCGTACCTCAAAAGGAAAAAAAAAACAGAACCCTTATTGGATCACTTTGTTGTCCGTCTGTCTGTCTGTAAGACCCTTTCTCGTAGAAGTATCGATTTGAAAATAAAACCACATACATACTTAGTTCTGCGAACACTTTGTGCTGTGTAAAATTCAACCCTCTAAATCTACGCAGTCAAAAGATATGGCAGTTTATGTCGCAAGTTTGTACGGAACCCTCAGTGCGGATTTCTGACTCGCTCTTTGCCGGTTTTTCTAATAAGAATTCTGCGCACATGTTAAACACGAAAAAAATATCACATCATATAACATTCAACACACAATAAAACAAAACGTAACACAAAACAGCTAATCGAAACGCTCCAGTAAGTATAATGATGAGACGTTATACAAAATGACTAGTTATGTTTAACCGCCACCGTACTTGTACTGATATGCGAAGCTAACGGAGCGAGAAATCACATCCCTGTTGACTGCCAAGCTTGACAAAAGGAAATTGTTCTTGTCGTCAAGGTGATTGCTTCATAGAGACAAGCTATTATAATATTGACTTGGAAAACTTACCTTTGTTTTAGTCATGTGTTTCCTGAAGTGTCTGTGCTAAAGTTTGGAATTGATTATTTGGGAACTACAGAACAATCACGCTACGCGAAAGTCATTATGCTTAAATATGTACATCATGATCTAAATAATTTGCCCAACACAATCGTTTAACATGATACTTTTTTTTTAATATTATTTACTAAAACGTTGCCCCAAACTAGGAATATCTTCTATATCGTGGGTGAGTTTATAAAGAATTAAACTTTCATACACAAACAGCCAGACCCGAAACATCAACTGTCAGTTCATAAAAATATTTGTTCTGTGTGGGGATCGAAACCGTGACGCAGCGCAGCAGTCGGTCGCTCAGTCACTGCGCCAAACATGCCGCAAAAACATGATTTAGGATAATAAAATAATTCATTAAATCAAGATAGAATCAATGATCAGTGTTGCCAAAGGTATCACTCGTGTCAATATTCGATTTTCGAGAGTTAATAGGTTCGGAAAACACCCTTGACCGTCCCCGGAAAATGATCGCAATTTGCGACTCACGGATGTACTGTCGCTTCGGTTACAACGTGGCTAAAATGACACTTCTCTAGACGCCTGCACACATTATGTAGAAACCTCTTAAACACACTAATACCGTAACCAAACAATTATGGCAGGCACTCGAACGTAAATTCGAGATTAACAAACATATTATTTATCACAGGCGCTGTATCTCATTTCAGCAGAAAATTTACAATAACCGGCTACCACGACTTTTTTTTTAAACAGCTCAGCAAGCTTTAAAATACGCCTGTTTTTGTTATCCGACAACGTTCGCACATGACCGGCTTTGTGCTGTATCAGCTATGTGTCTGGCGATGACGCGTTTTATTTCGTGCGACCGAGCGATGCTCCCTATCAACATGATACATGTCAACCATCAATATTTTAAAACATCCTGCTGATCGATCAGGGTAACGCGTGTTTTGGCGAAATATTTTCATAGTACGTCTGTTGTGATTGGCTGACTATTATATTTCGGAAGTCAATTTATTGTAGTCGATCTTTTGTGAGTTTCGTAGGTTTTCCTTTTTGACTATTACTAGTTAAAACGAATCTTAATAATCTAAGTTACCGAAATAGCGAATTTATCCTGTATATTGTATCTACAGCGTACGTAATATGTATTGTACTTATACAGAGTCCGTTAAGTTGAAGTAGTTTAAATAAAACGAAACTAGTGTATTTGCTACCTTTACTATCTAAAATACGTAGGTAAGCATTATCGGCACGGAAACCTAATTGGGTTTATTGAAGGATTTCAGCAACCTTATATCAATATTGGCTGAAACAAACCAAACTTTGGTAGCTAATTGGCTGAATTTATGAAATGAACTGGTGACATCGTGTTTCATTTAATATACAATATTTAAACTGTCACTTCTAAATATATATATACAGGATGTAACGGAAAGGGTATATACATACCAATAGCGAGGCTTCTTTTTTTTTTTTTTCTTTCTTTTCTTTCTTTCTTTTCTTTCTTTCTTTCTTTTTTTTTTTTTTTTTTTTTTTTTTATATTTAGCTGAAACCCTTGCGATATCGTTTGATAAGCCTTGAAGAAGCCTTGCTCTTGATATGTATATACCCTTTCCGTTACACGTTGTATATAAGTAAGGAACCTTGCAGTAGTTTCCAAATGTTTTATTTGAAATATGTTAGAAATATTCGTTTGAATGTTAAGTTGGAATCTTTTCACATCCATAATACGGTCACTCTTATAATATACTTAACATAAAAAATAAAGAACCTGAAGAAATGAAAGGATTAGGTAGAAACGTATCAGGTGTCGTTCAATAGTATCTGCATAGCCTCATGAGCTTATTAATAAATGTCAATAAAACATATAAATACAGGCACCATTTTGTTTCTAAAGATGATCGATTGCATCGAGGATTCCGTACAAACTTGCGAGATAAACGGCCATATCTTTTGACAACGTAGATTTAGAGAATTGTTTTTTTCACAGCTTCAAGGAACCATATACTTGAGAACACAGTTTAAATTTCAACTCGATACCTCACCGCGTTCCCGAGATAAAGGGTCTCGACAAACAGCCAGACGGACAAAGTGCTTCTATAGAGGTTTTTTTTCCTTTTGTAAGGAACCCTAAAAAACGTGCAAAGCTTTGTTTTTCTACTAATAGCAGGAACATAAAAGAATGTCACGTTTTCCAACGAGTAGGTAGATGGGTATCTATTGATCCGGATGAAGTATTGTTTCGTCTTATTAAAACTTTATCCAATAAAAAACTTACAAGCAATTTAACTTCCACCCCAAAGAAATATATTTAGAGAGAGCGAAGGGAAAACATTAACGACGAATAAAGCTAATGTTTTGTATTAAACTGATTTGTTTTTAGAAAAAGTAACGAGACGCTCTTTGAAATTTTATTTTTATAGAAAGCTACCTAACAAAATGTCGATTAAGTTAACCTTTGAGATTAAATAAGACCTGTAATGGGTGGAGGATGACCGATAAGCAGTGGCGCCATTTAAAATACTGGTTTTTAGTTGCATCCTCGAAGATTGGAAGCCGACCCCATTAGTTCGAAAACGAAAAACAGGCATATTGTCTTAAACATTGTCACTTACTTAAAAATACTTATCGTGTTTACCTACTTTATTTTGTTGGCAACACCGAGTGAAGCTACTGAGGGCGGCGGTCAGGGAAGAGGGATCGAGCTGATGCCGGTGGACATGGCGTGATGATCGCCCCTGTTCAACGAGCGACCTCGACGCGTACGCTTGTGCTGTGCTTACATTTGCATTTTATTACTGGTTAATAATGTACTTACTTAAATTTAAATTATACTCAAGTTAATTATCAAGTTTGTTTTGTTCGAGAGCCCTAAATAATAGAATATCTGCATTATCTTAACAATAATAAATTTTTTTATATTTGATTGGAGGCTTTTATCCTCACAGGCAAGTCAGCCTCATCATAACTTAAAATCACTTTTAAACTAAACTACACACTTAAGATATAAATTATTATTGTACACTAAACAAATCGTGAATTTCTATTTCCAGTGAGGGTTGTGCTAAAATTTGAGTATAAAGGGCCGATATCTTTTAATTTTACTTTATATTTATGGTGCTTGTCATAAAGGTAAAGCCGTTGGTCTTGCGCCTGATCACTCTCTGGTCGTGTCGGATTGCCGTCCCATCTGACTATGAAAGTGACGGGAAAGGGAGTGCACTTGTGCCTGCGCATACACTTGTGCACTATAATATCTCCCGCGCCGATAGCAATAATCTCCGCTTAGATTGGCCGCCTTGGCCGAAAATCGTACACTACATTTATGATAGCCCATAGAAAGTGCTGATACCCTGTGTTGTGACCACAATTTTCTGCATAGCATTTCTTATTATTCTAAAAGGTATTCGATTTCAAAAGGTTTTGATAATAAATGTCATTTTCTTCTAGCAATGTCTAATGAAAGCAGTTTCTCTCTCAATAGATGAATGTACATAGTTGACCGCAGCTTTAGACTCTATAGACTACGTTCACGACTCGATGACTGAACACGGTTTTGCTTTACGAATCTATTCGTAGCTTTTCATATAAATTGCTGCCATCTGTTATTATACAGTGAAAAAGATTGAATTAATTGAAACAACAGTGACTAGGGACTGGCCATAATAGTCGCAGAATATACGAAGTTTTTTTTTTGTAGGGATTTTGGAAATCAACATATAACTTCCCCGGTTCTGGGGAGCGAGAGGGAGTGTCAGATTTTTGCTGACCTGTTCTTTATTTTACCCTTTGTGTTCTGGGGCTGCAGTATCTCTTTTGAACAATCCGCAATCCCGGCAGGCAGTGGCCCTGACAGGCTCCTCTGCTTTGCTAACATCTCATTTAGGGACGCGTGGAACACGAACGCGCCGTCGACACGGCCTATCGTCACTGGACGGACGGACGGTAAACTACCTATTGCTCACCATCAACAGATCCGCCGTCTACGGTGGCTGGGAGTCTTCTCGTGGCACTCGACCGCGACTTTACGATCTTTGGAATAAACGTCTTCGGCGCAGCTGCAAGCACCTATACATTTAAAATAGCACCACATGAATCTACAAGTTGCGGCTCATCGGCTAAAAATGACGTCTGAGATTTATGCGTCTACTTACTGCGATATAGTTTTTTCAATAAGCTTTGAGTCTGAGTTAAATTGTTTGTAATCGCACCCACGATACAGGAGAAATTCCCATGCGGGGCGACATTTTTATAAAAAAATGGTTTTTTCTATTACTTTTTACATCTTATACTGTTGTATATTTGGAACGGAATTTTAGCTACTTATAAATAAACCTATCATATCGTCTGTAAATCCCTTGACGATAAACATGAAGGTTATTATATCGTTGTTATCTTCGCTTTTCATCTCTAGGTACCTACGAAAAGCTTTCATACTTTGTTCGGATCAATAAAAAAACTTAAACACGAAATAATCTTAAAATATTCCCTAACGAATCGCTTTTGTAAATACGCCTCCATTTTCCATCGGATTAAATCCAAGCAAACATTGTTAATATATGAATTGCATGAAACGAGGACCGTCAAACTCAAAATAAACACTGCTTTTCAATGGGTAACAAATTGCGAGCTACAAAAATAAGATTTTTGGTAAACATACCCAGCAAGTTGGCCAGCGATCAAGCGAAGTAACTTTTATCGTATTCAACTTCAGTTTTGCAACGGCAGACCGATCGATGACTCTGGACTTAAAGACACTTAATAATAGAACGAAAGAAACATTTTTATTTATTTATTAAACGATTTATGTATATACTCAATACGGTAACGAAGACAGGAACAGAAAATAGGTACAAAGATAATGCTTATTTCTAAATAAATCTCTTCCAGCATACCTGCGAAAGGAGAGTAAATAAAAAGAGATGTAGACAGTGAGTAAAAAAAGAGAAAAAAATAAGCAAATAATCACATTAAATACAATACAAGTACAAAAACAAATAATTATATAACATTAATACAATATAAAATTTAATAATAAATATTTTTGCAACTACGGTATGGTATTTTAGTCATTTTCATTTTAAAATGGTTGTGCTTTATAATATTAATGGGTACCTAATTGTTTTTAAATGCATGCTGCAAACTTTTAATTCAATTTCGTGAACGGGCGCTGTCAGTTGTGACTGGTAATTTCTCAGTTGCCACGGCTTATTTAAATTATTTTATTTTTAATTTGTCTTTACTATGGATACTTTTAACGTGCACGTTTTTCTACATCGTTCCCAAATAATGTATCATTTTAACATGGATGATAAAACTAAGGTTTTGTTACAATATAGTGTCCATGAAGTTTCTTGGCTATTCTTCTTCATAGAGATCAACGGAATGGGAAAATTCTTGGAATGGGTAACTACAACACACTCACAGTTATTATGCCTTGAGACTGGCACTGTAGCTTCATTTTATGGATGACATTGTCTGGCTGAGTGAAGGAAAACGTCGTGAGGATACCAGCATACCTGAGATATAAACTCTGACACCAGGGAATGGCACTCACCCCACGATAAAGAAATAATTGTTTTGACAGTTCAAAAGTACCTGTAACTGACCTATTTGGAATAAATGTTTTTGGTTTTGATTAACATCTAAAACCTACAGCAATCATTTATATTAAACTAGCTTCCGCCCGCGACTTCGTCCGCGTGGCATAGTTACTTTGGGCTAACGCTAATTTTAACCAGCGCGATGACCGAAAAAAAAATATCTCTCCCCTTTTCTTCCCTCTTTCTCCCCCTTTTTCTCAGTTTTTTTAGCCTATGTCCGTCTCCAGGGTCGTAACAATCTCTGCCCCAAAATTCATCAAAATCGGTTTGGCCATTTAGGCGTGAAAACGTAACAAACAAACAAACTCACTTTCGCTTTTATAATATTAGTAAGGATTCATATACAAAAAGCATTTTAAATATTACCGTCACATCGATGGATATTCGCAAGTTCCGACTACTCATGCGGAATAAGCAACAGTTCCTTCCAATTTTCCATCCATTTTCCCGAAAGAAAATGATCGTGTCATCGACGAACAAAACCGAGCTTATCGTGTATCGAATATGTTGGTTTAGACACATCGGGTGAAGGATAAAGGTTGTCCAATAAACGACAAACGACAGCTGCTCGCGACTGTACGGACAGTCGGATACAAACGCATGAGCGCGCTACGTTTGTCCTATGAACGAATATTCTGATGAAAAAGTGTTTTTTAAACGAAGTATTTGAATATGCAAATGGACTTTCGTTTCAACACTGCGCGGTGTGATGTTCGAACAATAAAATTAAAGTCCGTGAAAATACCTGAAAAAAGAAGATAGCTATGAACGATCCTACAACGGAGCGGATTACGTTTTATGAAATTTTTGTTATCGTTTTTTACTAACCAATAATTCAAGATTAAAATAAAGATACATAAAACATTTATTGATGCAACGAAATATACCAGATATCAACATCTACAACATCTACCTGAGAAAAAACGACAATGATTAAAAACTATAAAAATTTAATTACCATGACCAAGCTCACATGCAAAAAGCTTGTAACGGAATGGCTTCAACAATTAAATTATAATGAAACTGAACATGTAATAGCAATATATTAGTTAACTTCAAAACACTCATCTATACATACACTCTCACAATCCACTCACACACACATTTCCACCTACACACACTCAACACTTTCTACCCACAACTCACACTTCACCTCCTCACTCACTCCCATAGTAGTAGACCCCTCAGCATTGAGGCATTCTTTGCCGCTAGACACACATCATCAGTCACAGTACCCTCATACATTCTCTCTATTTTAATCTTTTTACTATTATTTTTTATATTTTTTTTAAGTTAATAAATCTCAAGCTTTGTTTGGGAAATAACGAAGTATATTGTTCCACTTTAGACGAAAGAGACTGAACCCCACGACACAGGGTATCCTAGTGTGGGGTTCAGTGTCATTTAAATTATGTATGTACTTTTTTGTAGAACAATAAATAAATAAATAATAATATAGAAGTTGGATTGACCCACAGACAATTATACGCATCACGTACATTTATAACGGCCGCTCAATACTAGGTGGTGTGTGTCATAAGGTTGCACCAAATGAGACTCCAGCTCAGCATATCCCAGGTAGAATACCTGACGCTGGTAAAAGAGAACATAACAACATTATTAAAGTACGTATCTATTGGTATCTCCGTTACATACCAATAGGTAGTGTGAAAAAAACAGATGTGTCAGACATTTTAACCGTGTAGATACTGCACTTTTGTAGGTAATAGCAGATTTGTTTTAAAATAGCCGACGAAAAAAATGTATGGGGTATTTGGAACGAAGTAAGGTGAAAACGAGGTAAGCATTTTCGTCCTGTTAGGTCTTCTTTTCACCCTGTATAAGTACATGATGACTACTAGTTTAAATATGTGGTAGTAGTGGCAACATAATCTAAAGTTCTTACCGTTTTTGTTTCAACCAAATTTTAGTTTATTACCAAGCGCAACCGTCGCTTATCTTAATTATTATGTTTACCCCATATAAGTGAATAATTGTATTCTTTTTGAGCGAAATATATATTTTTGAACCGTAAGTGTAATACAAATACCTACTTACAAATAGATGCAAAATTAAAAAAAATACGACAAAAAATGTGTTCCACCTCGTTGTCATCCGGAAGCATGTACTTATCTGTTTAAAAATATGTAAAAAAAAACCAATAATAATGTAAATGGTATAAAAACAAAGCAAAGAACTATCAAGATAATGTATACAATTTAGTCAAATATTAGATACGCTAAAAACCACAGAACTTAAGTTAACCAACCAACCAACTTACCTTTAAAATAAACGTTGTCTTTACCCTACATAAAAGAAAATAAGACTCAGATTTGGTTAATACATTTAAAAAGGTCTTAAGAAGGCACTTAAGTCACAAATGATTACGCTAATCAGGTTCTTAATTTAATTGCAGCCGTAAAAGCTTCGCTACAAAAAGATTTAACGGGAAGTTCTACTAAGACATTCTTTTAGTTGTGTTTTTACATAACTAAATAGATTGATTTATGTTTGCTATTTTGTTTTTTTTTTTATTTTATTATGAGGCAACATTTTATTTAATAAACTAAAAGGGTGGTCAGTGGCTCGAAAGTCTGATATTCAGTCTTACCAATAAGTAACTGAGTTTTGGTGGTTAGATAGTCGCTCCAAGTAAATTAATTATGCTCAGCTGAATTCGGTATGACTAGAAGGCGATCCCAACACAGTTTGAAAAAGGTCAGGCTAGCATGACTTTATTTATAAACTCTTTATATTTATTATAAAAATTAAACGTATTAACATAACACCAAATTATAAATAAGCATCTAAAACCCCACACCATCACACATCACCATGTTTGTAGAATTTAATTTTTATTTTATTACCATACAATTTATTTTAATGTGGATGATTTTATGTAATTTAATAGTGTATAAATGGAAATGTGTATGTAACTTACCTGAATATAGATTATTTTTATTAATATGTCTTGTCATCAACAAGTTCTCTACTTAATTTACTTAGACATAGGTATAGCAACATTAGTTATTAGTAGTTATTATTAGCAACGTTAGTAATAGCAACATTAAAATCTCTTTCAAAGTTTTGTCTGCATTCATTCCAGTTTTTCTATTCACCCCGTCTTTCGGTAGCAGTTACCGAGCCTTATAGTCTGTCATCACTTAGTTTTTATTACCTGGCTTGAGGCCTTATACTTAAAGCACGAACAGGATATCCCCGTTAAGCATTCTGCAACTTCCTAATTTAACCCGAGAGATCACAAAAAACGGCGTGGTCGCAGGGTGCCAATTGTCTCGACGAACCGTCGCGTCGTCGCGGTCGTGCATATCTTCGTATGTGTAGGGTTGTTTCAACTATATCCAGACGTTAGGGAGGCGACGATGTCATGGCGACCGATGACGCCTCGGAGGTGGTGAGCTAATCCAATTACGTGCTTACATTGGTTTGACCACCATCCGATGAGCTAAGTGATGCCGAACCTGTACAGTGCTTGAGACCTTTAAGTGTTACGGGCAATAAATGTTTATATTGATGACCAGGTAAATGCCCAACCCAAATAAATGAACAGGTTGTATGAAAACAGAGAATCCGTGAAGAAATATGAAGAAGACATTAAGAATGCTCGTGTAGATAGAACACAATAGCATATTTATGAAGGCTTCGTCGAAGAGGGCAGTTTTATTCTTTCTTTTAGCGAGAACAGATAGGTATGTATTGCGGTGAGTCCTAAGTTGTATCTGGCATAACAATACGATTGTTCTTGAAAAGAAAAAGATTTTTGTAAAGTACCTAAATTTTCTTTTTGTTAGTACATGTTCATAGCCTCGGGCGATGCGGCTTGAACGCGACACGCGCGACATCTATTTTCAGCAGGCAACTCGCCTTAAGTGAAGCGATGATGTGGCTTAGGGTAGAGCACACTGATTCACTCTTACTGAGATCCAGATTATAATGAACGCGGAACAGAGAAGCCGGCAATGACTTCCACAGACAGTCAGTTCGCATTATGAATATGGAAGCATAGTACTTCGGTCGGGTTTGTGGCACTTTATCCTCGTATCTCCACTCTTTCTAAGATGAAGAAGAAAGGGAATGGTGAAATTATGTTTCGTAATTTTGATTCATCTTCATCTAGTAAACACCGACGCGTCGCTCAGCGAATGACGTTGCGGTGTCGCCCCATCACGCATCTCGCTTGATCGTGCAGCTCGTGGCTAAGCTGTAAAGGAAAAAGGTTTTTTAAAATTAGACAGACCTTATTGTTAAACAAAAATAAGAGAAGTAAAGTTTCTGTTTCGCAAGTGATGTGACAAATTAGAAACAAAATGCTCGTTGCTCGTTGAACTTTGAGCGGGAGTTAATTTGTTTTCTGTTAAACAGTTTGTACATAAACACTCTAGATAGATGCCTAAGTTGGAATTTTCTTCATACCGTGACCATTGTTTATTTTCGCTTTCTGTTTTGGGTGTATTCTTACTGTCGTGACATTGGTAAGTAAATGTGGGAAAACCATTTGTTGTTGAATTTATGTTTTAACTAGCTTTTTCCCGCGGCTTCGCTCGCGTTAAATTCGGTATAAGACAGTACCTGCTACCTGCATTTTTTGCCATTGCGCCTTATTGATTTGTAATAGCAACGCTAAGTTTTCCCTTTTCTTCCCTCGTTCTCCCTCATATCTTACTTTTTTTAAATAAAAAATAGCCTGTGTCCGTCTCCTTGTTCCCAACTATCTCTGTACCAAAATTCATCAAAATCGGTTTAGCCATTAAGGCGTGAAGAGGTAACAAACAAACAAACTTACTTTCGCTTTTATAACATTAGTAAGGATTATGATAAACTAGCTTTTGCCCGCGGCTTCGCTCGCGTTTAATTCGGGGTAACACAGTTCCCCTTTCCTGATTTGCAGGTACCTGCTACTTGTAGTTTTTGCCCTAGCGCCTCGTTTATTGTAATAGCAAAGCTAAGTTTTCCCTTTTCTTCCATCTTTCTCCCTCATTTCTCACTTTTTTTTTACCTTTCTCCAGGGTCCCAACTATATCTTTACCAAAATTCATCAATATCGTTTTGGCCATGTAGGCGTTAAAATTACATCGAACTAAATGCGGCATTTGGTGATAAGTGATTGGCTGAAGTCCATTCGCCTAAGTTCGGTTACTCTCGTTCATCGTAAATTCTTTAGATGAGGTTATATGACTCGCTCCGACCTACAATATGAAAAATTCAAACAACCCCTAGAAGTGATTGTTTCTCCATTATAAAACGTCTAAAACACTGTGCTAAAGTCAACCTTGTTATAGATGAATTTGCGTACCACCAGCAAACTGAGGTCCTAGTACGACCGCGCTATGTAAACATTATGTATAGATGCCGATTTTAAAAGTAAAAATATTCATTTGTTTGACAAACGGATATTTTTACTTTTATACTTTCGTAATTAAAAAAATATATCGTTCTATGGATGAAAATGATTGTGCTCGTTGCAAAAAAAACAACTTTAATACTCTATGGTAATTGTATTTTGGATATAAAAATATTTACGTTACGTTTACACAGCGCGCTCGCGATAGGGCCTCAGACGGCTCTGTTAGCATTTTATTTTCTTCGGTAATTGAATCCTACGACACCGCGGGGCCTCTCTTTCCGCTCACGAACGTAAAATAATACTTTGTGCACTGTGTTGGTATAATGTGTAGTTTGTTGGTACTTAAGGTATTTATTTGTGTGCATTTATATATTTTTAAAGAACTATAAAATTGGTGCCCGTGAAATTGTAAAGGAATCGGTTGGCTTGGTATAGGCGAGTGATGCGGAGAAATGAGCAAAATGTCGTGAGGAAAAGTTTGAGTATAAATGTGGATGAGAAAAAGATGAAGCCCAAAAAACCGATGGATGCACTGTGTGAGGGATGACCATGTTTAAGTGGGGTTGTAATGAGTTAACAATTGTATTTTATTTTATAACGGCCGATGTCCGCAACTCCACGTCTGAGTCGCGTATTTTGCGTATGGGTGGTAATATTATTCGATCGACCCAGCTCCACGAGAAAAGCCAGCAGCGCCTTGGTGTTGCTGGTGATCTCGCGAAGAATGACTTAACAAAAAAACTGGCTACGTGTGAGTCGGAATTGTACACCGAAGGTTCCGTATAAACTTGCGACATAAACTGCCTTATCTTTTGACTGCAAAGACTGAGAGGGTTATTTTTTTTTATTTCACAGCTCCAAGTGACTACAGACTTGAGTATATGGTATTAATTTTTGGCTGGATACCTCCACGCGTTCTTGAGATAAAGGGTCTTGATAGAAAGACAGACGCAAAACATTGTGATCCTTTAAGGGTTCTATTTTTTCTTTTTGAGGTACCTACGAAACCCTAAAAAGGTTCGTTTACACTAGAAACAACTAATTTGATTATTATGGCAATTAAGAAGCAAAATTAAATATTTAAACAAGACTCCTAGCTCGTTATCAGTCTTAAAAAGTTTGAAGACTTAGTAAATTAGCAATATTTTTATTCTTGTTTACTTTGTGATAAACCGTCAATAAAATCTTAAATTAAGTCAATCTACACACTGATTAAATGATGCGCGTACCTCGTTTATCATACCACCTATGTATTAAAAATAAAAGATAACTTTACTCACATGACAGAAGGTCCCCCCTAAATAAAATTTATTTACATTTCACAAATCTTGAGGCCATTAACAAGAAGATAGCGATGAATTAAGCCCTGGTCAAACTGAACTGAATCCCGTGGTGATGGTAAACTAGTGTGAAAAGTTGCTTGAGTTTCTAATACCCTGTTAACGCCCTCGGGCGATGCAGCGTCAAGCGCTACGTGCGCACGTCACCTGTTTCTGTCTGTCGTTGATGACTTGTGGGAGCACTTCTTTAAGAGCAGTTGCTGTTGCAAGAAACTCGCTTGCGTTTCTATAGCGTGGCAACGGAGTAATCAAAATCAAAAGTCATTCATTTAAATAATTGTTAATGAGTACTTCTTGAATGTCAGTTTTTATAAGAGACAGTCCCCCAAAACACCCGTCGTTAGTCGTTTCTAGTGTTTTAGCCAGGAAGAAGAAGTGGCGGAATAAACTCCCCAGTAACACATCTATCTGTCAGATTAGAAGAACCAGGTTTTTGTAAAAAAAAAAGTAAAAAGAGTATGCATTTTTTTATAGCCGGGTAAAAATAAAAATTCATTTGTTTTTAATAGCCTTTACTGAAGCCTTGCTGGGCAAAGGCATTTCTTTACCTGCGTCATCTTGAATTAGCCACTGCAGTGCGCGTCTACGTCATCTCGCCAACTTTTTTTGTGCCAGCCTCGGCGGCGACATCCATCCTCAGGCCAGAATCCATTAAATTAAACTTATTCCACGTGTCAGCTACCACCAATAATAACAAAAAAAACCGGCCAAGTGCGAGTTGGACTCGCGATCGTCCCATACAAACTTGCGACATAAACGGCCATATCTTTTGCATGCGTAGACTAAAAGGGTTGATTTTTTTACAGCTCCAAGGGACCAGAGAATTAAGTATATAGTTTTAATTTGAAATCGATACCTCTACGCGTATTCGAGATAAAAAGGTCTTAACACAGACGGACAACAAAAAGATCCTATAGGGGTTCTGTTTTTTTAAACTAAAACCCTAAAAATTATACCCAAGCATATATAAAGCTACCAGGCAAAAGGGCTTGCCCACTTGCAGGTGCAATGTCAATCATAAAATAAGCGACGTAGTAGTTTCCTTAGTGTGACCAAGGCGTTACACAGCAGTCCGTGTATTTGTAGATAGAACAATTCACGGTTTGTTAGCGAAGCAAACTCACCTGTAGATAATTGTTTTGACCTCAGTCCGGACTGAAGTCCGAACCGAACTCGGGCAAACTCGTTTCGAGCAAACTCGAGTTCCTAATTGCCCAGCAGTTCAGAGTTGAACTCGATGTTTGGCAAACAGTGGTCTTACACTTTCGTCCGATTGAATAAGCGGCACTCGGCGTGAGTTGGTTCAGTACTTTACGAGTGCCTTTTGTCTGGGTATAAGCCCCTTCGGCTTATTTGCGGATGTGTGAGTTTGGAGAAACAAAAGACTGTATTGAGATTTGAGTTTACAAAACATCTTCATTTAACTTACCATCACGCTTGTAATTTTAACAGGGAAATGCAGAGTTGTACCTAATGTACACCCATATTTTTGCCAGTTATGTTTAAGTCCCATGTTATAGGACCTATCAATTGGGTAAAAATCTAGACTCTAGGTTTCTACTGATAAATTCCTAAATGAATAACCCCAATAACACTTGGCCCGACATGAGAATCGAACCCAGAACCTCATGCTTAGCACAAATCCTACTAATATTATAAATGCGAAGTTTGTGAGGTTGGATGAATTGATGTATGGATATTGTTACTCTTTCACGTAAAATACGGCTGAACGGATCTTCATGAAATTTAGCACAAAGGTAGATTATAGTCTGCAATAACACATAGGATAAATTGTTTTTTCGATATCACGTGGGCGAAGCCGCGGGCGGCGCCAAAAAAAAAACACAGAACTTTTCCTTTTGGCAACTCTGCCGATGACGACATTTCCAGTGTTTAGACTATGAAATTCAAACTATTTACTTTTTACATAACATTTTATGTATAAAAGCTAAACAGTTTTATTGGATCCGTGAAACTCAATTAACATCGATTGTTGTTGAAAGCGAAATCAATAATTTATTTTCAAATTGACTGTGTGAACTACAAGTTCCTATGACCGGTTTCCTTTGATAATTTTAAACAGCTAGTTAACGGCCTTTGTTTGTTTGTATGTCTTGAATAACAAATATTCAATAACGAGCTGTGCCCAGTGGTTTCACCCGCTGCTTAGCTGCTTTTTGTCATAGCGTTATGCTATCATCATTCATCATTTTCCTGCCCTTGTCCCATCCTATTTGGGGTCGGCGCAACACGTTTTCTTCTTCCATTCTCCCCTATCAGACGTCACGGCATCATTTACTCCTTTCTCCTTCATATCATTCCTCACACTATCCATCCATCTTTTCATTGGCCTCCCTCTTGCTCTCCGTCCATCAACATTCAGATTTAAATTCAAATTCATTTATTTGCGTAAAACATGTAGAAGATGGTCCATCACTCTTTTAGTCACATGTGCTTCATCCCTCCTCATTACATGTCCGTACCAAGACAAACAAGCGTATAGCGTCATGCTATATAAGTAGTCTATTAATTTCGTGAAAGCACGCTAATGCAGAATTTCAATGGTTGAATTTCGCAAATTCCCGCCCAATTAAGTACCCAAGTCCTAAAAAGATCCCACATGCGAAAATTGAGACTCTTAACACTTGAAGTTTCTGAGATTTCGTGATGAGTTAGTCATTGATTTTCTCTTATATTTATAGATTACTAGCTTTTGCCCGCGGCTTCGCTCGCGTTAAATTCGGGGTAACACAGTTCCCCTTGCGCCTTATTGATTTGTAATAGCAACGCTAAGTTTTCCCTTTTCTTCCCTCTTTCTCCCTCACATCCCACTATTTTAAATAAAAATTAGCCTATCTCCGTCTCCTGGTTCCCAACTATCTCTGTACCTACCAAAATTCATCAAAATCGGTGTAGCCATTAAAGCGTGAAGAGGTAACAAACAAACAAACTCACTTTCGCTTTTATAATATTAGTAAGGATTGGATTTGAATAGATATCGTAATTACCTAGCTGAATATCTTATACCTAATATATATTAAAAATGATAAAACTTGTGTGTGCTTCTATCCTAATTTGTGCTGCAGCAGAGAACAGTCAATGTCCTTCTTTTCTTAACTATCGTTTGCTTCTATTCAGTATTTTTAAATAATTTACGATGCGTGATTTATGATAATGTGCCACAGTACAGCAAATATTGAACCATTTTGCGTTTGTGGTCTTAATAATTAAATTTTAATTAGGTGTGTATGAATACAATATTTGGTTCGCATTAACTATCGCTGTAATATTGTTATTTACATAATTATGTAGGTTTAGTTATTGATATGAAACCAATGATTATATTTAATGAAATGATCAACGTTTATTAATGATTAAAGAAAACCGGATTTTCGATTATGCTTAAATCGTTTGATGATTTTGCAGAAAATAAGTTATCTGTCCCTATGACGTTTATATTTCAGATTATTAATATAAGTAGTATATCATCGAGGTACCCAAATACCGATAAAGTTATTGATGCAGAAGCGATAACGCTCACAAATACATCCTAAACGCTTGGCCACTACTTACGCGATTAAGCGACCGGCGTTTTGCAAATATGGAAAAAAAAAGACGATCACGAACGAAGCGTCTTGCCATTCGACCCTGTATTCACGAGAAGGAAGCAAGGAAAGCGTACGCGTCTTCAGGACGTGAACTGAACGTGCCATAAAAGTGTTGTGTTTATTACACCAACACAATCACTAATAACAAACAAACAAAACACTGTTCGGATTACCGAAAGTAACAACAAAAGCCGCATAATTGAGAATTGAGCCCGTATTATAGTATTAAATCGCCATCCAGATCATTTGTGTCAGGCTGAAATGAGGTTTTGCTCTATGTGCCATTAGGATGAATGCAGGCGAGTCGCCGATCGATTTAGAAACAAAGCTCCTAATGCCAGCTGTGCAGGCAAGTCTGCTCACCAGATATCTAATGGAATTCTAGCCATGATCGCTCCAGCAGAGCTTTCGTTCCGTTCTTTCGATTCTCGTCTCGGGAAATAGCTGTAAGTACCATTATAAATGAGAAGCGTTGAAAATGTCTTGTAAGATTTCAATGTTTGTGTTCGATTCTTGAATTTATGGGTAACATTTTGAATGTTTGTCGTGCATGGGATTTGAGAAATCCAAAAGTATGGAAAAATATATTTATTTATACTGTACTTTAAGAATTCTGAGCAAGAATCTATCTGCCATGACACTCTCATTGATTTAATCTTAAACTCAACAGAGAAGCAATTAGAAACAGGTGCATCAAAACGAAGGCGCCGTTCATACCATACGTCGATCACCAGTACGCCGAAGTTGTGAACGTTAAAAAGTTTTACAACAAATGGTGTGACCTTGTTTTTCAAAACACTGTTGTATTACAAATTGTGCTGTTGTGCAAAGACATTGTGACGCAATAATATCGAAATAACCAGCCATTGATACCATAATCGTAGGTTTTGATAGTTTTGGTGCTCCCTTAATTGTAAAGAGTCATATACTTTGTTTCGATCCTGTGACGGTCGAGTTTGTTTTTGGTAGTCTACCGAATATAAATTACAAAATGTATTCTTCTGTTTTTTAAAGATTTCTTATGACAACTGACACGCCAGTTTAAAGGAGATCACTAACTTAAAAGACGATGTCATTATCTTATATCGAATCGTATGATCGTCGTAATGTGAACGAAGCCTTACGTATTTACTTCCAGCATTTTTTGCTTAAGGCCAATGTTCCAAACTCAAACTTTATCCATTCATACACTTCTCATTTAGTGCAGTAATGAGCATGTTTTGTTTATTAAGTCTACTGTTTTGTTTAGCATGACGTGGCCTGCCCAATTTCGTTATCGTCATCACATTATGTATTTACTGTGCATGATTATCGAAACACGGAAATCACATAAATCTGTGAATTATTTGACACGTTATTATAGAGTACCTACGTGTAGTTATAACAGATAGTAATGTTTGGGCTAGTTATTTGGGAATAAGATTAAATTTATTTTGTAATATTAGTTATATAAAATATATATGGTTGTAGTTTTTCTTCATGTATCTTTGTATTTTTAACCCTCATTTCATTGTTTTTTTTCTATGTATTTATATAAGTATTTATCATTATATTTCAATTGTAAATATTATTATTTTTCGAATCCTCTCTGTTTTGCACCCTGCACCTACTATGTTTTCTCTCTGCATCACCCTAAGGTAGACTGGTAGAAAATGCCTAAGGCATTAAGTCCGCCTTTGTACAGTGTTTTTTTACATGTGCATAAAGTTTAATAAATTAATAAAATATATAACGCTGATGCCGCCAGCCTTCTGGGCACTTTTCCTGTTGACTGCAACGCGGACGAATTTTTTGACGCCCAGTAATTTTCCATTTTTACTTGTATGTACTGACGCCTGCACATCAATCTACAATAATCTGTCAGATTTCTTTGATAGATTTTCGACTTTATTTCTAAAGTATTAGGTTCAAGGTTCATTGGGAAAAATTGACAGTTTCGGGTAGCTTGACCTGCTGGCGTCTGTACACATTTTTACTGTTAGTTTGTGCCTATATTTAGTTTGTATGCTTAGCTAGTTTAATTGATTTAAATAAATGACACAAAAGAGAAGTACTAAAAAAATATATATATATATTAAGAATTTAAATTTCCAAGAATATAAATCCACTAGGTACTCAACACTATAAGAACCATCCTACTAATCAACCAATATTTTTTCAACCGGCTAAGCGCATGTTGATCTCGAACACAACAAAGTGATCCTATACGGGTTCCGTTTATTCGTTTTGAGGTACGGAACTCTAGAAATACCGCTTCACACGTTTTTAATTATATAAAGAATTTATTAACATCTATAGATTACATAGATTATATGTTTGTTGCAAACAATAAACCTAAAATGGTACAGGATAATTGTATTTTTTATTTTAAAATCGACGTTTTTATTTTATGTATAATACACTGTGTGGCCGTGCTTCAGCCTCCGTAGTTACTTATTCCAAGGTGTAGATAGATCTATAAGTATGTTCAAATATATTTACAATCCTAGGAACCGTTTTATGTAATTAGGCACTTAGATACAGCACTAAACTTAAAATGATTTCGTGTAACGTACGCAAGACAGCACCGAAAACTAACTTCAGTGATTACATCAAAGTACATTAAAATATTCAGGTACAATCACGAACAGCGGTGGTTGAAACATGAATTACGCAGTTGTAATTGTAATATAAGACGTTAGCCGACACGTTGCCTCACACAGAGTACATTTCAGTTGCGTCTGGCGCGTGACGAGGGTTAAGATGTTCCCTCTAAACTTTCATAAGGACCAGAATGCAACATAATACATGTCATTCACGTAAATGGCCTCGACTGTACTATATTGTGCGTAAGTGCTACGCAAATGTAGCCCTAGAGGCGGTAAATTGCTTTTATTGTCGTTTTAGTATGTTCAATGTTTAAGAAATAGAACTTAATGGTCATTGCTTTAATTTTTCGGGGAAATAAATTATGAATATTTTTCTTGAGAGTAAAATATGGTTTAAGCTTTATTCATATTTTAATTAAGGTCCATGTTAAGCAGCGAACATAAAAATACGACAAATATATTCTGTTAATGTGTTTACTTTAAACTGTAAGTAAAATTTCCTCAATAACGTTTGATTTATCCAGTCATTTATTCGTTTGAAATTCAAAAGTCCAACTGTTCTTCACCCTCAAAGCGTTGCATTCCTACAACGACTGAACGTTTAGACATAATATATGTTTTTGAGAGTTTATGTCAGTCTAAAAAATGTTTTTTCTATCATGTTTTTGTTTGTTTTACTATGTTTAGAGTAGGCTCTTTTCACTATAACGGCTTTTACTTGTTTAGCCTACTGAAATTATTCATGCAATCCCTCAATTCGAAACTGATTAGTTCCCTTGTTGTTAATATATTATTTATTCTAGCACTTGTGGCTAAAATAGCGTTTTACACGCTATCGGGTGATAATGCTTATTATTTTATATTATGACGTACTTATGCGATAAGTTCTTCTTTGTCATTATAGCAATTTTTTGGGGTGAAGTACAAAATGTGGCTGCGAGAAGGAAGAAAGCATCTTTAAATTTTAAAGCCAATTAATTCGAGTTTATCTCTGCTAATCTTAATAAATTTTCTGTGTACTTTGTAACTTGTGTAATACTTTCGGGTTCCGTACCCAAAAGGTAAAACGGGACCCTATCACTTAGACTCCACTGTCCGTCCGTCTGTCCGTCTGTCACCGGGCTGTATCTCATGAACCAAGATAGTCAGAAAGATGATATTTACACAGACGATGTATTTCTGTTGTCGCTACAACAACAAACACTAAAAAAATAGAATAAAATAAATATTTAAGGGAGCTTCCCCTTACAACAAACATATTTTTTTACCGTTTTTATAGATACGGAACCCTACGCGAGACCAACTCACAATTGGAGGGTTTTAAATAAAATAATTTTATGTTAATACTAGCTTTTGCCCGCGGCTTCGCTCGCGTTTAATTCGGGGTAACACTGTTCCCCGTTTCTGATTTGCAGGTACCTGCTACATGTAGTTTTTGCCCTAGCGCCTTATTTATTGTCTTCCCTTATCTTCCCTCTTTCTCCCTCTTTTCTCACTTTTTTTTTTTTAAAGTTAGCCTTTGTCCGTCTCCAGGGTCCCAACTATATCTGTACCAAAATTCATCAAAATCGATTTAGCCATGTAGGCGTGAAACGTAACAAACAAACTCACTTTCGCTTTTATAATATTAGTAAGGACAAGGATACGGTCAGCTGTGAAGCTACTTTTCATAAAATAAATAAATTATATCGGTCAACTTGTAGCCTACCAAATTGTAGTGTGATTTGTTTACCGAAATGTAAGTTCTAACTTGTACAGACGCCTGCACATCAAGCTACTACAATCTGTCAGATTTCTTTGATAGATTTTCGACTTTATTTCTAAAGTATTAGGTTCAAGTTTCATTGGGAAAAATTGACAGTTTCGGGTAGCTTGACCTGCTGGCGTCTGTACATCGACTTAGCAATCGGAGAGTAAACTCGCAACATTCTCGTTTATTATTTCTGAAGAAACACGAGGGTCCACGTTAAAGTGTCAACGCAGATGCAACTTAGTAGGTACAACATCTGCACTTAATGCAATTCTGAGACGCGCAAACCGAAATAATGAAATTAATGTAGGTGCTGAAAAGTTTTAATGTGAACAAAATTAAAAGTTAACCAAGTCGCACCAACCAGCTACCCAACCATGACATCTTAAAGCAGAACTTATTCCACTGAGGGAAAGAGACAGAGCTATACAGGGTGTCTAGCACCATCTCTTTCCCTCAGTGGAATAAGTTCTGCTTTAAGACGTCATAGTAGGCCTGTTCCCTTATATCTGTTATTAAAATGTGTAAACTCGCGCTATTTTGGTGTTGGGGTAGGCAAGGACTAGCAAACAGCACGCTATGATCCTTCCTACTAATCTTATCCTGACTAATAATATTTAATACTAGCTTTTGCCCGCGGCTTCACTCGCGTTAATTTCGGGGTAACACAGTTGCCTTTGCGCCTTATTGATTGTAATAGCAATGCTAAGTTTTCCCTTTTCTTCCCTCTTTCTCCCTCATATTTCAATCTATTTAAAAAAAATAGCCGATATCCATCTGGGTCCCAACTATCTCTGTACCTAAATTCATCAAAATCGGTTAAGTCATTAAGGCGTGAAGACGTAACAAACAAACAAAGTCACTTTTGCTTTTATAGTATTGAGTAAGGAAGTAAGGATTAAAATTCTACTAATCCTACTTATTAATTATTATTATAAATGCGAAAGTTTGACAGGATGGATGTTTTTTACTCTTTCACGTCAAAACTACTGAACGGATCTTGATGAAATATTGCACAGAGGTAGTTAGTACACGTTTTTGTTAGTAGTATAGTCTGGAATAACACACAGAATACTTTTCTTATCATCACGTGGGCGAAGCCGAGGGCGCCAGCTAGTAGTATTATACAGTAAAAGCTCTTTATTCGCGGGGTATATGTTCCATAAATATGCCGCGAATACAGAAACCGTGAATACGGAATGGTAATTTACATGGGATTATAGGGGATACGTTCCTAGGTGACAAAATAAAAATCTTTAAAAAATCAATTTAATTAAAGTTTTTGAACATTTTGATTAATTATCTTTAGGCTTAGGCAATGGTTTGAAGATTGCAATTGCTGGATCACGAACAATTTTCGCTGACAGTGAAGTTGAAGCTACAGACGACCTTATTTTATCTTTTTTTATCGATCGAACAGTTGATTCGTTAACATTGAATGAGCGTGATATGGATGCAAATGACTCTCCAAGGCGTAAACGATCAAGCATTTCTAATTTCACTTTCAGCGGTAACACAGATTTTTTTCGTTAAAGCTTGGTGTTTTGTATCTGTCTTGCATAATGTATGTACATTGCATTGTTTCATGAATGTACTTATTAGACCCGCGAATAAAGAAATTTTTAGCCGCGAATATAGTCATTGGGTCGCATTTCTTTAATCCGCGAATAGTGAAAACGCGAATGAAGGAAGCGCGAATAAGGAGCTTTTACTGTAACTGCGAATGTTTGTGAGGATGGCTGTTTGTTACTCTTTCACGTCAAAACGGCTGAACGGATCTTGATGAAATCTGGCAAAGAGTTGGATTAGGTATAGTCTGCAATAACATATAGGATACTTTTTTTTCGATTATGACGTGGGCGAAGCCGCGGGGGCACAATACGTAATTTTCGTACAATAGTAATTGCAATCATAGATTGATTGGTTGACTTTTAAATACCAATGTATGAAATGAGATATGCCAATTACTATCATGATGGAATACATAATTAAATTCTGAATGCCACTAGCGTGTTATTAAAATGGCTATTATTAGTAGTCGGATTCATTATTTACACTTTCGAATTAATGTCATTTCATGTTTTTAACCGACTTCAAAAAAGGAGGAGGTTCTCAATTCGACTGTATGTTTTTTTTTTTTTTTTTTTGTGTTTGTTACCTTATAACTCTGGTCTGGGTGAACAGATTTTGATGATTCTTTTTTTATTCGAAAGCTGGTGGTTGTCGTTTGGTCCCATAAAAAAAATATCAAGATCCGGCCAGTAGTTTTTGAGTTATCTTTAATAATGCGTATTAGATTGACTTCGTCTACGTTGATGATATAATTTTAGAGGTTGTCGAAGACAAATGAACAAAAAAAACGCTATGCACTATGATTTGGAAGGTCATCGCAGTTTTTTGAGGTGATTGTATTTTAATTTGGTGATAGATCTTCAGTGATATACAACGGAACTCTTCAATAAATGACCGCAAATCTGCCGTGATTGCTGCAATCACATGTATAAGTATGGGTTTCGCCAGGGTAGGCAGGCGAAACCCATACTTCCCCTCACCCAGTCATTAAGAAACATAATCAATCATTAGATCAAGTATCAGCTGTATCCCCTAGGCGATGATGCATATGATTTCTGAATTGGTTTTAAACTAAAGCATAATTTAGATAGTATTAAATACTATAGCGTGATGTGGAACTAAGGCACTTGTCTCACCGGCAACGATTAACGAGTAACGAGTAGAGCTAGAACTAGAAACGAGTTAGCGAGACGTGGGGAGCAAGTGCGTAGTTCCGATATTTGTGTAGCTCGGCTATAAGCGAGTGTGCGAGTGAGGCGGGCGATTACTCGCATCACTCGCTCGCGGCAGTCAAGCGTACAGTCAGTCTTGTCTTGCGGCCTCATACGCGACCAAATGACATGACCACTGGTTGCTCTCTCGGCGTGATTTCTAATCGCTTGGCGAGTATCGCCGAGTGAGTGTTATCTTTCATAGCTCTTGTCGCTCAGCGACAAACTAGTGAAGCGAGTGCTCGCCGGCAGTGTGAACAGTCAGCGATCAACTGTTTGTATATGCATCTCTTTTATTCACACGGAAAGTATTCTATTGTACGTTTCTTGAGCGAGAAAATAGCCGATAGTTAGTCGTTTTCTCGTCGTTGGTGAGACAACTGCCTAAAGCTTGTATTTAAGACGGGACCTACGCACTAAAAAGCTAAAAATAACCGTGTTTGCGAATTATATCATAATACTATAACTAAAAATGCTGAAATAAAAAACTTTTTTGCAAAAAATAAAACCGACTTCCAAAAAAAAAGTGGAAAATAACTTTATTTCCGGAAGTCGGTGGCAAAAAAGTCAACGAAACCAACAAAAGCCACCGACTTCCGGAAATAAAGTTATTTTCCACTTTTTTTTTGGAAGTCGGTTTTATTTTTTGCAAAAAAGTTTTTTTATTTGATAACATTTATACTATTTTCGCTGCAGCATCGTGCAGTTTTTTTTCATTAAATGACAAGACATTTTTAGTGGTGTATTGATAAGATGAATAGTCGATATTTTTCATAGCAAACAATTTGTTCTTAGTCATCTTTCACTTGTTTCAGTCTGTTGTTTCAGCCTTAAATAAAACAACAGAACATGCATAACGATTCGTGTAACATGGCGCTATAGAAATGTTTCGTGATGGGATACTAAACATGTCTATGGCGCCATGCTACACGCATAACGCTTTACTTAATTTTCCTTTTATTTATTTTTAGACAAATACATTTGGTTGGTTAAATTTATAAAAAAAACAGCTTCCGCCCGCGATTTCATCCGAGTGGCATAGTTACTTTGGTCTAACGCTAACTTTAAACCGCGTGATGATCGAAAAAAAATATCTTTCTCTCCCCCTTTCTTCCCTCTTTCTCCCCTTTTTCTTACTTTAAAAATGTCCGTCTCCAGGGTCCCAACTATCTGAAAGTAAACTTACCTTTAAAAGAAAAGTTCGTAACCACTATTTAGGTCCGTCAACCAATTAAAAGTCATAGTAATTACTGTTAAAGTTCACGTTTTTATTTATTTTTTAATTGTATTTATTAGTTTATTTGGTATTAGTATCCGTATAAATATGTATATATGTTTTCATAAACAAATAGTTTTAGATATATATATATTTGTACCCTATCACAATGTTGTCGTATTTTACCCAAAGGTTGACTGGTAGAGAATGCCTTATGGCAATAAGTCCGCCTATGTACTACTATTGTGCATGAAGTTTAAATAAATAAATAAATATCTCTGTACCAAAATTCATCAAAATCGGTTCGGCCATTTAGACGTGAAGACGTAACAAACAAACAAACTCACTTTCGCTTTTATAATATTAGTAAGGATTTGCAGGGCCTACTAAATTACTTGATTTTTTACAGTAAAGGTAATATGTATTTATGTTTCAAGCAATAAGTCATCCTACCGTCATGGCATTGCAACAGCGTCGAAATATCGGATGCTCATAACAAATGGAAACCACGGAAACTATTCCGCATGTGACATTAAATAGAGATATAAACCGTCAAAGCTTAAAACATGTTTAAAGTATCCAATTTCAAGACTAACGGTCTAGTGGCTCCTCCGTACTCTTACGAATATCCCGTTTCACCCCCAGGCGGTGTGAATTGCGATCCGACTTCCATTAATTCACTTCATGGAAGTCGTAACGTGCTTTCCGAGGCACGGAGGAAACTCGGTATGTAACGGGTGGTCACCCATCCACCAACCTATGCAAGCGCGGCTTAACCTAAAGATCGACCCGAGCGGCTACTATTTATTTAGCCACGAGCTCCTCACTCCTCGCCTGTCACTCTTCAACCAACTTATCTTAAGTTTTTTTTTCAAAATGTCGCCCCACACTAGGAATTTCTTCTGTATCGTGGGTGCGTTTACAAACATTTAAAGTCACATACACAAACAAGACAAGTAGTTGTTCCGGGTCTGGTACCCGGAACAACTACCTGTCGGTCACACAATGTTTCTTCCGTACGGGGATCGATAGCAACCAATCGCTTAACCACTGCGCCAACCGTGCCGTCAAAGTTTGTCATATCGATGCATTTTTTTTAACAAGCAGCGCCTCTTTTAACTGCACACTTAAATTGGTGATAATACCGCGCGGTTAGCGGTTTGGTAGTGAGTTTGTGAGTTTTTAGTTTTTATAATGCCTGTTTTTTATAATTTAACAATGCCATTAAAAGTAGTCTATTTCTTGTATGTTTCTATACTATTTGAGTCTACTTGTATGCTCATAATCTGCTCGTCCAAAATATTTTATGCGAAGACACTGCCTTCTAAGATAAACGATCTTCCTTGTTTAGGAGTCAGTGCTCAAATTTTGGATTGACTGTACTTTACCCATCATTTGCACACCATTATTGTATTTAATTTTCTATGTGCCAATTACGTGTACTCAAACTTGTGTCAAATTGTGTTTTTATCCTGCTAATAAACTATTAAACTAAAATTTAAAACTAAACTAAAATTAATTCAGATGGGATTCAGACATTCATGTTGTACAACTGTCTCAATAAAAAAAAATTGCTGTGCAATACAGAACTTCAAAACCAGCTCAACACAAATGGGACTGATTTAAATGGTGGTTCCATGGTGAAATAAAATTCAGTTTGATGGTTTGAATCACAGGTTGAAACTTGACCACATCATTCTATACATGCCGCATATTTGTACGCTGTACCAAAGTTTTATTATGATTTACCTGTGTCATAAAAGTATGGACAAGGACCCCAGACGTGTTTTTACAACGAAAATATACGAGTATGCTATCGGTTAAACGTTTATGAATCTGTTATCTTACTAATATTATAAACTAGCTTTTGCCCGCGGCTTCGCTCGCGTTAAATTCGGGGTAACACAGTTCCCCTTGCGCCTTATTGATTTGTAATAGCAACGCTAAGTTTTCCGTTTTCTTCCCTCGTTCTCCCTCACATCCCACTTTTTTTTAAAAAAAATTAGCCTATGTCCGTCTCCTGGTTCCCAACTATCTCTGTACCAAAATTCATCAAAATCGGTTTAGCCATTAAAGCGTGAAGAGGTAACAAACAAACAAACTCACTTTCGCTTTAATAATATTAGTAAGGATACGAAGGTTTGTGAGGATGTATGTATGGATGGATGTGTGGATGTATGGATGTACGGATGGTTGTTACTCTTTCACGTCAAAACGGCTGAACGGATCTTGATGAAATTTGGCACAGAGGTAGATTATGGTCTGAAATAACACATAGAATACTTTTTTCGATATCACGCGGGCGAAGCCGTGGGCACCAGCTAGTTTTTCATAAATTATGTAGTCTGGACTTAAATGTATTGACATATTATTGGCAAGCAGCACGTTGTTAGTTGTTATCACAAAACAAAAAAAAATTATATTATTAATTTAGATTAATATTATTACTCGCGGAATAAGTATTATTATTAATTACATAAAAATAGCCCTTGTGTTAATAACCTGTCTTTGTGCCCAATTTCAACCAAGTTCGTTCGTTCTGACATGATTGATGATAGTAAAAGTCATGCATCCATCTAAATTTTTACATCTTTAATAGTAATAAGGTACAAGAGCCTCGACCAAAACCTAAAGAGGTTTTCGTGAGGCAGATTGATCAAGGGTGATACAGAAAGCGGTAGTCTTGGACACGGTTCGTATTGTTAGGAGGTTCCTTTCTCTGAAACCCTGGTCATCGGTAGCTTGGACCCTATTCCCGATACCGGGGGGCTACACTTTTTTTTCGAATTAGAAATATGTATAAATATGAAAAAAATTAATAAACAAATTTAAAGTTCTAAGATTTTGGTACTTTGAATGTAACTATGGAGTTTGTTGTTATCTACTTTTTATAATTTGTGGAAAATTGAAATGGGTTACGAAGAAAAGCGAAGTCTGTTAAGCTAACCAAGCCAAAAATAAATAAATGGTTTTCTTGTTGGTCTAGTGACCACTAGCAAGACTGTAGGCTAAGAATGAGATCTCAGGTTCGATTACCCGGATAGAGGTATCCAATTTATCAGGAATAGTTCGCAGTCTGAATCTGGATTTGTGCCCGGTTGATAGCAATAGGATTTTATTTGGCTGGGTAATCATCAACGCCCGTGTCGAGCGAACGACTCCCCGTGCTCCACCCTGAGCGTTGATGATTTCCCGATGGCAGACTAAATTAGCATCAGCGCAGGAGAATGATGATGAGCGATATCTTATCAGATAATATTACCTTCATTACAATTATATCGATCTGCGGTTAAACTAGATTTGTGACCAAAACAGAAACCAACAAAAAAACTTGTAGAAAAGAATCCAATTTGCCATCAAGCAGAAGTAAATTTGAAGGCGGGAATGCGATACGTCAGATCGGCCGACCGTCAACACAACACGATTTGCGAAATTGAACGGAAGGGCCCGACGGGCACACAGCCCGACTATTTTGTCGGGTAATCTTTATAATGCCAACAGAGGGAGGCGATTTATATTGTACGTCCAATAAAATAAACACTTTGAAACTTTCTCGTTTCGAATAAATCACTGTACAAGAGGAATCGAGAACATAATGGCTGAAAGATACATTATTATGCTTCTACATATATAACACTAGCTCTTGCCAACAGCTTCGCTTGCAATATGGTTGGAAATTATCCAACAGGAACGTTTTAAATAAAACCGAGGATAGTGTAGCTGTCATCTTTATTTACAAATATTAATGTTATCTGGAACCTGGAATTTATAAAGTGAAATTTTACTATAAACAATACGTAATGACACCATGGCAGACATACGTCACATGCGCTGTCAAAATAAAAAATCTGTAAATGCATGAAGATGATTACAAGATCAGCAGCTCGCCGTGATGCACGCCTTCCACCTCCGGGCCCGTCGCTCAGCTCCGCCTCGCCGCCGCCGGAACCCAGCCTCGTCGTGAGCGCTGTGACATCGGCCGTGGCAGTTGCGTCGAGCTCGAGCGACGAGTATTTTTCCCCGCCCACGACGCCACCACCTGCTCGTCGACGGGGAGGACGCCGGCCGCCGGACGGCTTAGGACTTCGAGACCCACCGGCCTCTGAAAGGGTCCCAGCTCCCGGCGGAAGTGTGCAGCGCATGCGATGGACTAGTTCCATCAATGAAAACGTCATGCGCTCATACTATGGGGCTACAGAGGGAGGAAACAACCTGACCGCGTACCGTGTTCGGATGCTCTCTCTGTTTCAGGTGCTTGAGCCAGCTGTCAACGTGTCGGCACAACGACTGTCGGATCAGGTGCGGGTTATCCAGCGTAATCGTATGCTGGATGACACCGTACTTGATCGCTTGCGAACCGAAATGCAGAGTAGCCAGGTCATTACCTCTTCGTCGCAGGCTGTGGTTCCACCACAGTCCCACCAACTAGTTAGTCGCGCTGACGAGGTAAGTAATGACATGGCTACTAATGTAAGTACCCAGTGCAGTGAGGAAATGAGGAGTGCTTTGGAGGGTGCGATTCGAGAATATCGGTACATGTCGCCCGAACTTAGACCACGCTTACCTCGTTTGCCCATGCATAATAAAAATAGGGCGCTAGTGGCTGTTCTGGATTCGCAGTTGTCAAACTATTTTGACAACTGCGAAAACCTCACTGATGCTCACTCAATCCTGTATTGTGTGGCTGTAGCGGCGTGTCGTGTAGCTCACGTTAAATTTCCTGATGACGGAGCTACACGACCGAAACCAGCTGTACCATTTTGGCAGTGCAGGATTGAGCGGCGTATTGGTGTGGCCAGAGCACTCATCGGCAAACTAATCTGTTTTAAGGAGGGCAACACTCGACCTCGAGTGATGCGCTTTGTGAGGCGGGCATTTGCAGGGACTGACATAAGTCCTCCAGACTATATGTCCCGCATCACAGAGCGCATCGACTTCTTGAAGCAGAAAGTGTATGCATGGGCAAACCGTATTCGTAGGTATAAGCGGCGGGTGGAACGATACACTTTGAATCGCACATTCCAAAGCGATGAAAGGTGGGTGTATAGAGCATGGGAGCGACCAGACCAAGGTGTGTCTGACACGCACCTACCGGATGATGACGCCATGTGTTTGTTTTGGCGCAGCATATGGTCGGTGCCTGTCAGTCATACCGAAGGTGAATGGACTCGGGAAGTCGAGCGAGCGTGTGATCCCATACCAGAAATGGGGGCCTTAACAATCAGCCCCCAAGATGTAGCTTGTGCGATCCGTCCGCTGCCTAATTGGAAATCTCCAGGGCCGGACGGACTGCACAACTTCTGGATAAAGAGCATTCAGAGGTCGCACACTTGTTTGGCAACCCTATTCCAGACAGCCTTAGAGTCAGGGTCGCTACCCAAGTTTCTGACAACTGGTATTACCCACCTGCTCCATAAATCGGGTAGTACGGCGGAACCCAAAAACTATAGACCAATTACGTGTCTTCCGACACTTTATAAAGTTCTTACATCCATTTTGAGAGCGAAAATCACTAAACACATTGATGACAATTCTATCATGTCTGCTTCTCAAAATGGATGTAGGAACGGGTCCCGCGGTACTAAGGAGCTGCTCCTCATTGATATGGCCATTAGTCAACAGGTTCGCCGTTCCCGAAGGCATCTGTCGACATGTTGGATAGACTATAAGAAGGCCTATGACTCCGTGCCACATACATGGCTCATGAGGGTGCTAGAGATGTATAAAGTTGATGCAACTCTGCGCACCTTCCTGATCTCATGTATGAGGCAATGGAGTACAGTCCTTCGCTATCCAGGATGTAGGCAGATTCAGAGGAATAGTGAACCGATAAGGATAGAGCGAGGTATATTCCAGGGCGATAGTTTGAGTCCACTTTGGTTCTGCTTAGCCTTGAATCCTCTAAGCACGCTGCTAGAGAATTCAGGTCTTGGCTATCGATTGAGGAGAGGTGGTCAGGTTATATCTCACCTTCTTTACATGGACGACCTGAAACTCTTTGCCCCCAACGATTTGCAGCTGATGGAGCTACTGAAGGTAACTGAAACTTTCAGTAGTGCCATCAGGATGGAATTTGGTGTGGACAAATGTGCGGTCATGCATGTAAAGCGAGGGGAAATTATGGAATCTGTGGGAACCCAGCTTCCAGATTCCACAAACCTTAGGTCCCTCTCAGCAACCGAAACCTACAAGTATTTGGGGATGTCTGAAGCGCTGGGCATCAATGTTGCTGACATGAAGCAATCGTTGAAGGAACGCTTCTTTGGCCGCCTGAGAAAAGTATTTAATAGTCTTTTATCAGGCGGAAACAAGGTGCGTGCTTTCAACGGTTGGGTCATGCCGGTTTTGATGTACTCTTTCGGCATACTCAAATGGACTCAAACAGAACTGGACGCCCTGGATAGGAAGGTCCGTACATTGTTAACGGCATTTCGTATGCATCACCCACGTTCTTCGGTTATGAGACTGTATATCCCGCGAAGTTGTGGAGGTCGAGGCTTTTTAAACGCTAAGACTCTCCACAATCGCGAGATATGCAGTCTAAGGGAATATTTCCTAGAAACCGACGTGGGAATGCATCGGGATGTGGTTGCAGTGGACAAAGGCCTCACCCCGCTCTCCTTGGCTAAAGAGAATTGGCACAAACCTGTAGTGCTTGACACTAACGACCGCAAGGAGGTATGGCAGAGTAAGGAGCTTCACGGACGCTTTTTCCGGGCCCTACATGGTCCCGATGTAGATCAATCAGCGTCCGTAGCCTGGCTACGTTCCGGGGATCTCTTTGGAGAAACCGAGGGTTTTGTCTGTGCAATTATGGATGAAGTTATGATGACAAATAACTACCGGAGATTTATTGTGAAGGACGGCACGGTTGACATATGTCGGGCATGCCACCGTCCGGGTGAATCAATTCGACACATTATCTCCGGTTGTTCTCGTCTAGCTAACGGAGAGTACTTGCATAGACACAACCTTGTAGCCAGGATTATCCATCAGCAACTTGCTCTAAAATATAACCTTGTGGAATCGGAAGTGCCGTACTACAGGTATGAGCCCGACCCAGTTCTCGAACATGGCAATATCACATTGTACTGGGATCGATCCATCATCACTGACAGGACTATTGTTGCCAACAAACCTGATATAGTGGTGGTGGATCGATCAGAGCGGCGTGCAATGATTGTTGACATAACAGTCCCGCATGATGAGAACCTCGTGAAAGCCGAGAAAGATAAGCAAATCAAGTATATTGACTTGGCTCGCGAGGTTGTCGACATGTGGGATGTGGACTCAGCGATCATTGTGCCGATAGTCGTATCTGCCAATGGCTTAATTGCTAAGAGCCTCGACCAACACCTTAGGAGGCTCTCGTTAGGTAGCTGGATCAAGGGCTTGATTCAGAAAGCGGTACTCCTAGACACGGCTCGTATTGTTAGGAGGTTCCTTTCTCTGGAGCCCTGACCGCCGGTAGCTTGGACCCTGTTCCCGATACCGGTGGGCTACTATTTTTATATTTTTAAATGTTTTTTTTTTATTTTTGTTTAGAAGAAATATTTAAAAATGTAAATAATATGTAAATTAATCAATAAATGAACGAAATAATAATAATAATAATTTATTTCAAAGAAAAGACAACAGCGGTCCAATGGTTAGTAACAACTTATCAAATAAAGGGTTAGTTATAACTTAAAACCTAAAATAAACACTATATTATATTACTGCCGCACCAGTAACCGCAACCAGTGAACACGCACCGGCGCATCAGGCTTATCGGCTAGGGTTTGAAGAATGCTATTGGGGCTGGTCCTAGATCTGCTTAGCAATGAGGCAGCTTTCCTTCTCATGATAGCGTGAAAATCATCCACACGCGCTACCGAAAACATGCCCGAACATGTTTTATTGAATCGGATCAGTAGTTCCAAAGATGTCCCCCTACATCCAAGCTTACAAACTTAATCTTTTTTTATTTATTTATTATATAAAGTATACCAACAACATAATATTTAAAATTAAAATAACATATCGTACACTTAGATTTAAACCGAGACTACTGATAAATCGTGATTTTTTGGTTACCCTTGTATTCGTAGGCTCGGTGATCGTACGCAACTTCCTAACATGACACAATTTACTTACTTTTTTACTGACATTAAATTTTTTTGCGGAGGGGAAATCATCAAATAACTTCCCCCGCTCTGGGCGGAGCGGGGGGGAGTATCAAACTTGTACTGCCTAAAACCCACCCATGTTCCTTCTATTGCCCTTTAAATTCCGGGGCAGCAGTATCTCTTTCGAACAACCCGCAACCGTGGCCCTCTGCTTTAGTGACATCTTACAACCTATTTACATATTCATATCTTCCCATAAATAGAGTCATACGTATTTTTCGTCTCTTGTTTTTTTTTTAAGTATCTTAATTTAGGTTTAGACCTAAATTGAAATACTTAACACACTGAGATTCATTGAGACATTTAGGTGTGCGATATGATAAACACAATCCTTGAATGTTTGGTAAACATGTTAATTTCAGTTGTGCACAACATCCTTACTAATATTATAAAAGCGAAAGTGTGTTTGTTTGTTACCTCTTCACGCTTTAATGGCTACACCGATTTTGATGAATTTTGGTACAGAGATAGTTGGGAACCAGGAGACGGACATAGGCTAGGTTTTTTTTTAAGTGGGATGTGAGGGAGAAAGAGGGAAGAAAAGGGAAAACTTAGCGTTGCTATTACAAATCAATAAGGCTCAAGGGGAACTGTGTTCCCCTAATTTAACGCGAGCGAATCCGCGGGCAAAAGCTAGTTCTTTATAAATCGAAGATAACGATTCTAAAAACGAATGGATACAGAAGATTATAAAAATCACAATCATGTAATACCTATAGAAAAATAATGAAAAAAAAAACCAGACAAATACAAAATTAAAATACAAATACAAACAAACAAGTCAAAAAAATCACACAAAAATAAATAAAAGTACCTTGTCTACGTGCCTCATTAATAAAAAAAAAGAAATAAATCATATTCGAATGTTAAAAAATAAAATTGAGCACAGCTAAAGATATAATTATTCAGAACTAGCTTGCGCCCGCGGCTTCGCCTGCGTGATGATCGAAAAAATAAGTATCCTATATGTTATTCCAGACTATAATATACCTCTGTGCCAAATATCATCAAGATCCGTTCAGCCGTTTTGACGCGAAAGAGTAACAAACATCCGTACATCCATTCATCCTCACAAACATTCGCATTTATAATATTATTATTATAATAAGTCTAAGCATTTTTTAAATATAAGCATTTTTCAATATTTCTCAGCCTTTTTGGCTTTACTCTAAATAAGTGTTCCACTAGGAATTGCTTTCCAGGTCAGTTAGTATTCTTGACTTTTTTTGGATTATGAATGGATTGTTTTGTTCCTATCATTCCATACAAAACCAAACCATCATTGTTTTGCCTTTAACGTCGAAATGATTTTTCATTGATAAAAATCTTAATTCCTTGATAAAGATCTTTGGCATCGTGCCACGCTTATCTCACACCGACAAAGTTACAGTTATCAATCATTTTCTAAGAATCTGTTGGAGATTGCTATTCCTATACGTATGAACACAATGCAGTGATTATGTTAACGGATGTAATCATCGGAGTGGTAATTACAATACTCTTATCAATAATTGGTTATTAGCATTGTAATACAGTTTGTGATGATAAAGGAGCCTACCTACTACACCGTACCATTCCATGACCGTGCTGTGGATGTATCAGGCACGGAAACAAAAATAATACGGATTACTATGCCCAAAATGTATTAACAGCGTATACCCATTTATACTGGTCATCGTACGCGATTGAAGCCTATATTCTTGTTGCGGGTTGTTCGAAAAAGATACGACGGCCCCGGAACATAAGGGGCAAAAGAAGGAACATGGGTAGGTTTTAGTCGGGGGAAGTTATTGAATGCTTTCCCACCCGCAAAAAAACTCTATAATCTTTGTTTTGAAAAGTATGACACTATGCCATGCACGGAGAGTCAACAATTTATGACAAAAATATTATGCCTGTGGCGATACGCTACGTACAAGCGAAGGTGTTGGTCGGTGACAGAACGATGTCAAATATTTTTTTACCAGACGCGTTTATAGTTCTGTCACGGCATGGTACGTTGTAGTGGGCACAGTTCTTTAGGGGTTAATTAAAGATTTACATTATACTTCCCTAATTTCAAAACAGTGCTCATCTGGTTTAATATGCTGCAGAATCGATTATTGAATGACCAGTAAAGCAATCGTAGATATCTATACGAAGAATTATGTACATGTGTACAAAGGGCATTGCTCAGGGCGCTAAATTTTTTTACCATGCAACGATTACCTAAACCTACTATTATATACTATACCTACTACGTCCAGGGTGCGCCTACCAACTGCTACTATATTTTTGCGAGCAATTTTATACCGAATGAAATTCTATTAGAAATAATAATCAAATAATAACAAAGTAAATATTCACGTCAAATCATCAAAATTAAATGTCAAATTGTCTAAAAGAAAGGAATAAATAAACAAATGAAATCTAAATGAAAACAAACGAATCTCACAGTAACATAAGAGCGAGCGAAACATATGCAACAAAGTAGATGCGTAAATGAATGCGCAACCTTTTAATTAAGAATTTCTAGAGTCGTTAGGCGAAGTTTTGTTGGTCGAATTTCTACCAGCAACTGTATGCAGGTAAACTATGAAGAAATGTAATAAAAAAAGAAAATACGAGTCAAAGAAACATGAGCTCGTGGCTTAATAATACCACTTACCAGCCGCTCGGGTCAATCTTTACGTTAAGCCGAGCTTGTTCAAGTTGGTCTGTGGATGGGTGACCACCCGTTACATACCGAGTTTCTTCCGCGCCTCGGAAAGCACGTTAAGCGGTTGGCCCCAGCTGTTATTTGTAAATCTTTGAGAGTCGATACAGATTGTCAGTGTCCCGAAAGTCTGCCTATTAGTCTTACTAAAGGTTACCGAAAACCCAGTACTAGCTAGTGGAGGTCAGATAGGCAGTCGCTCCATGGTATTCAGCAATATTCAGTTAGACTGGAAGATAACCCTAACATAGTTGGAAAAACGCTAAGCTGATGATGATAAGTAAAAGTTGAATAGGTTCTCTAGTAATGCTTTAGGCATGATTGATTCAGACGCGACTGATTCACGTCATTTGCGCTTGAGTTATTACCGATATTGTACCGATTTTGTTGAATTGATTTTATCTTGTTTCTTTATTTCGTGTTTGTAATTAAGTTATTGAAAGTTCTTGTTACTCATTGTTAATATAAAAATGAGTGAACCCAGCCTGGTACTAGTCGGGCAAGCTCCGCCCTCACATTTAAAAGAGGTCCTCTTTTGTATTCTGAGAAGCAGATAGTGATAAATGTGTGGATAAATATTACATATTATAACTATTACATATTATGTTATCATGTGAAACTTTGATGATTTCGTGTTTCAATAACGTCAAGGTAAGATGCGGTAAATAAATGATTTTAAAATGAATTTAGTTTAAAAACACAAAAAATAAAGTGTGTAAATAAAGTATAAGTAAATAAACGGTTTCTTAAATCAGTTACGAGTTTTTTTAGTTTACCTTTAGTTAACTATTTAAACCGATGGAGTATAGACGCCTCGTCTGTCTATTTCACGAAGCAATAAAAAATCTCAAATTTCAACTTCACTTCAGACGTTCGTTCGGCTTTAGAGTGTTCGTTGCTCCACCAAGTAGAAAAAGCTATCAGCGGATATGTGAAAAAGTTTTTATATATTTTTCAGTTTCCAGATCTTACTTACAAAATAATATATTATACAATGCTACATGGATATCTAGCGCTTTTTTTTGCGGATTTGAAATCATCGAATAACTTTTCCCGCCCTAGGGGGAACGGGGAAAAGTGACACACTTTTACTGACTAAAACCCACACATTTTCCTTCTTTTACCCTTTATGTTCTGGGGCCGCGGTATCTCTTTCGCATAACCCGCAACCCTGGCAGGCGGTGGCTTTGGCAGGCCTCACTGCCTTGCTGACATCTCTTAGAGGCTCGCAAATTAAACGCCCCGTCAACACGGCCTGCGTCAATAGACGGACGGACGGTGAGCTACCCATTGCTCGCCGTCCACAGACCCGCATGGTGGCCGGCAGTCATCTCGCGGTGCCGGACGTCCGATACTTTTTAATACAAGATGGCGGTGTCAGTAACGATTTTGACGATAATTAAGGAAATTGCATGTCGCAATAGATTGACCTTAAATAACCATAGAAACAAAGAATGAGTATAAGTCAATAGTTTATAATTTTTTGTACTGTTGGAATACAATAACATGGGAAATCCAATTAATAGCCTGTTTTCCTAGAAGTGGTTATTACTAATTAGATGTTAGCATAGGTAGCCGCTGTAATATTGGTTTATGCCCTTAATAATATTTTTTTTTCTCTCAAATAAAATACTACTAATGCTATTTTTAAAAAGAATCATATTTTAAATAATATTCGATGGTCCAAACAATAAGTCGGTAATGTGCTGTTATGTACTTTTTGCTGTTATACCTTAGTATTTTTTTTCAGATTTTTCCTTATAATAACGGCGAAAATGGTAATGATACTTTTACAAGTTTTCATAATATTTCCTGTAATATATTATTTTCTATTATTTCAAGGCAACACAAATATATTTTATAAAAAAATAAATAATATATATTTTATAATAATTTATTTTCTCACTACAAAATACAGTTTACAATACACAGTTTAATGATTAAACATGATTCACGTAAGTATATTTTGTAGGAAACTGGTGCTTAAGCTAGGTTCTAGGCCTGTGTTTCAGGGCACCAGGTTCCCACCTCTTAATATTTTATTTTCTAGAAAATATACTAAAGCGCCCACAGCGTTACAAGATCATCTTTATATACAACGTGTAACGGAATATGCGCAAGACCTCATACATCCCTTATATTAATAAAATATATAAATAAATTACTTACTTACTACTCACTAAAGTATTGTTATTTCACACTCAATCATTCATTTGCATTTAAAATTAAAAACATTTCATAAGTCTTAGTCTTATTCACTTGCACGTTTATTTAATAAAACATACTTGTAGAACATAACTGCTGTAAGACTGCCCAAAACTGGGCCGACCCAGTATACATAATGGTAGGCCCAGTAACCAGTCCAGACTGCAGTTGCAAAGGTCCTGGCCGGGTTCAAGCTCGCACCAGTCAGTGGTCCACCTGCGAGGGACAGTCCTATGACCGTCAAACCAAACTTGATTGGGGCACTGTCTTGTTTATTCGCGTTCAACGGGTCCCATATGCCACAATTTAAGAAAATGAGTGCGGCTGTCAGCGCCATCTCAATACCCACCGCTTGAAAGCCGTTTATGCTCGCATGCGGGATAGGCACACACACTCTTTCTGCCACCATATTCACCGGACACATATTCGTTAAGATTCCATAACCCACCAAAGCTCCAGCAAATTCTGCGATCACGTAAGCAATTCCCACAGTGACCGAATTTTTTCCCCAGATGACAGATGCCAACGTAACTGTTGGATTCATGTACGCTCCAGAGAAGTGCCCAAAGATTTGAGTGTTGAAGTGAACTATGAATCCGAATGCAAACGGCACATATATGGTCGGGTCGATTCCTTCCATTGGAATGGTTGACATACAACCGAATAGAACTAGCATGAGGGTGGAGAGGAACTCTGAGAGGATGCCTCGAAAGGACTTCCTCCACCACAAAGCCATGGTATTTTTCGGTGTTTCATCATCTTGCGACATCTTGAGTTCTGTCACTAATTGAGGAAGCGGTGCCATTGTAATTTTGAACTGTTCACTATAACACGTTTTCACAAAAAAATAAAATAAAGAGCTTGGCTCAACTGTACTTTGTAAGCATATGGTATACTTGTTAACTGTTTACACGTCGGTGGACGCGATTGATATGTGTCAGGCTTGAAGTGACAATTTATAGTTATATAGGTATCTCTGATGTACAGTCACACGTTTGAATTGATTTAAATGCAGATATAATGGGTTATCTCTTGATTTCAGCTCTACATTTAAACATCCAATTACTGATTATTACCGGTTTTTAGTGATCTGTAGATAACCGAATGGCTGGTACGTTAATGCCGTGTTTTAATCCAAGACTGTTAGCGCCACACAATCGTAGGTGAAAGTGTAAAAGTATCTTTTATAAACCGCTACACAAAACCGACGTGAAATATTGAAAAAATAATGAAAACAGGAGTGTTTCGGAATACAACTAAGGGTTGAGAAAATATTTAATATAATATTAGCTTTTAATAAATGGTGTCGAGTTTCCAAAAATGTTGTGAAGTTTTTATGTTAAGTGAGTGGTGGATGAAACATTCTTCTTCTTATTCGTCTTTTAGCCGTATAATTGTGGTGCTTTAATTTCTTGGAAAATGATGAAAAAAAAGATAAAATGACTTTCTTCGTTAATATATTTTTTTAATTATTTGGTTTTTATGCCTTTATCAACTGGCAATAAGTGTTCCCATTTTGACAATCTTTATAAATAAAACTGCATCGGTTTTTGGTTCTATCTGAATAGTTTAGGCTGCCAGTAGATGGATACGTGTAGCCGAAGATCAAGCCAAGTGGGAGGTGGGGTCCTCCCAAGGCGGGCCAAGATGAGGATCTCCAGCAGCATTTGGTTTGGCATGGTCTGATAATGATGATACGTTGCCCAGGCTTCAGACTGTTTCGAAAGTCACAATACATAATCACACTCATTTGGAACGTGTCTTGATTAATTATTGTCCTATAGATATCATCAATGATCTTTCTTTGGGAAAATCCTATGATTGCAATCGCAGATTAAGCGACCATTAATTGACGAGCGTAAGTATTATTGCACAATATTATTTTTTAAAACACGATCTCGAAAACTGGCTTTTATTGCCATACGATAAGGTTCAACATGCAATGTCATTCACACGCGTGCTTTTTTCTTATGTATCGCAACGAGGGCTTTGATTTTTTTTCTGGTTTTACCACAGATAACAATAAAGAAATCCCTATAGCAAGCAGTGTTTTTTTCTTAGAGCAAGGAGGGTCATGTTTTTAAGGCCTTCATCATCATCATAATTTTTCTGCCGTGCCGTAATTCTATTTAGGGTCGGCGCAACACGTTTTTTAGGCCTTCAAAAATAAAACAAAAATTTATTTTATCGACAGAATATCATAAAAAGACATTATGATTTAAAAAAACAATTTGCTTATAACAACAAATTGACAGTTATTTGAGTTCAAAATTTAAAAATATTTGAATTTCTTATTTATAATAAGTATTAGGTTGTTTAGCGGTGACCTTTTTTTGCGGCGGCGACGGGTAAAGTCAAACTTTTACTGACTAAAACCCACCATGTTACTTCTTTTGTACTTTATGTTCCGGAGCCACGCTACTTCTTCAAATAACCCGCAGCCCCGGCTGGCGGTGGTCCTCGCAGGCCCCTCTGCTTAGCTGACATCTCTTTGAGGCTCGCGTGGAACACTAACGCGCCGTCGACACGGCTTGTCCACGGACAGTGAGTTACCCAGTGCTCACCGTCCACAGCGGTGACCGGGAGTCATCTCGCAAGTCCGTTGCCCTTGGTCGGCTTTTCGAGGAGAGTAGCATGAGTGCTCAATGTGACTACTGGCCCAGATGGTCAAGTTTTAAGTTATCTTGCTGCACCTTATTAACAGGGTCCTCATTATTTTCAACCCTTTTTTTTGGGTTGGGAAATCATCAAATAACTTCCCCCGCTTTGGGGGGAGCGGGGTGGAGTGTCAGACTTGTACTGACTAAAACCCACCCATGTTCTTTCTTTTGCCCTTTACGTTCCGGGGCCGCGGTATCTCTTTCGAACAACCCGCAACCCCGGCAGGTGGAGGCCCTGGCAGGCCCCTCTGCTTTGCTGACATCTCTTTGAGGCGCACGTGAAACCCTAGCGCGCCGTCGACACGGCCTGTCGTCAATAGACGGACGGACGGAGAGCTACCCATTGCTCACCGTCCACAGGCCCGCATCTACGGTGGCCGGGACTCGTCTCGCGGCGCCCGACGTCCGGGGCGTCTCTATTATTTTTTTAACCCTAGCTTAAAATTGTGTACATCAAATCAATAAATAGGGTAAAGTCGAGAAAGCCTCAGGAAGATAGCTGAACCGATTGTGATTCCTCGATTTTCACAAATAAAACGCGTGGTATTGTATTTATCTTTAGATATGACATTTTAACTACTACCAAGTGGATCGACTGTCATAGCTTTGGGTCATTGCATGGGATGGCAAGGTGTAATCAAAGTTATTTCGGGATAGATGCCTTGGCTTTCCGGAATCTATCTTAAACGTAACGTATATAGATTAAGCATCTATCCTGGAAATGGGATGGATATCCCAAAAAGTAGAGGACGGCAAAAAATCTCTTATTCTTTGGAAATATCCAAGAATGTGTTTTTACTTTCATAAGTTTGAAAATAAAGGACTAAAGTACTTGCTAGTTTTGCAAATGATTAAATTGATTATTGTAGGAGATACAAAAAGGTTTTCTAAAAGTCGGGATAGATCCCATATCTATCCCGATTTTGATGACTGTAGAAACTTCGGCTCTGCTTCTGCTACTGCTACTAGTAGTAATAGTTTTTATTCGATATCCGTCTTATATTTCGACATTGATTTATCAACAGGAGCGATAGAAGTTTTGCGATAACGTGTGTCATTCTTATCCTACTAATATTATAAATGAAGGTTTGTGAGGATGGATGGATGTTACTCTTTCACGTCAAAACGGCTGAACGGATCTTGATGAAATTTGGCGCAGATATAATTTATAGTCTGGAATAACACATAGGATACTTTTTTTCGATATCACGCGGGCGAAGCCGCGGGCGCCAGCTAGTTTTTAATATATAAAACTCTCGTGTCACGGTGTTTGTTAACAATCTCTTCCGAAACGACTGCACCGATATGTATGAAATTTTGTATGCATATCGGGTAGGTCTTAGAATCAGCCAACATCTATTTTTCATACCCCTAAGTGATAATGATCTTCAGAAGGGGACCTAAGCAGCGCAGCGGGTGGAAACGCTAGGGGCAGCTAGTTATACAAAAAAAAAATAAGACGGTTGTAGGTGATGAAATGTTATTTTGCATTGCAATATGTAGTTTTCAAACTGACATGGTCACTACTATGGTCAATAGGTACAATCAGCAAAAGAGACAAGTAACGAGGCTTGTCAGATGTTTATTTTTTTATATAATTTTACTAGAAAGCAGTTATGGATATTTAAGGAAATTTCGACTGTATTTTTGACTTATCTCCTTTAGTTACTGTACTATCAATAGCTATGACATCATCATTGCCTAAAAGCCTTTTCCCGACTTTGTTGAGGTCGGCTTTCAGTCTTACCGCATAAACAGATTGCCTATCTGCCTTCACCAATCCAGTTAGTATACTGGATTGCGTATTCTGTGGTACTGAGTGATAAGATATTCGATGATAAGATTGGTTGTCAGACATTCGGGCTACTGATTACCTGTCACGACTGTCAAAGATCTACGATGGACAGTCGGGACCGACGAATTAACGTGCTAATAGATGGTCACCCATCCGCAGGACAATGTGTTTTTTTAATTGTTGCCCCACACTAGGAACCCTGTATCGTGGGTACGTTTACAAACATTTAAATTCACATTTACAAACAGCCAGACCCGAAACAACTACCTGTAGGCCATACAAATATTTGTACCGTGCGGGAATCGAACCCGCGACTCGCAGCACAGCAGTCAATCGCTCAGCCACTGCGCCAACCGTGCTGTCAAACTTAGGGAAGCCCTGCGTCTGTTATTATTGACTCATGAGCTCCGCCTTCTTGACGAACGCCTGTCTGTAGTAAATAAGTATTGAATGATGTGCCAAGTGATAAATGATGTTTATTATGCAAGTAGGTTTTTAACAAACACTTTTACACGTTTTTTTTTTTAAACAATATGAGGCCGGTGTTTCGTACCCGGCTACTCTGAGAAGGAACAGCCGAAAGAAACTCAGAGGTCTCTTTTAAGGT
Source organism: Ochropleura plecta (assembly GCA_905475445.1). Classification (NCBI taxonomy): domain Eukaryota; kingdom Metazoa; phylum Arthropoda; class Insecta; order Lepidoptera; family Noctuidae; genus Ochropleura; species Ochropleura plecta. Next base: position 7,316,887 of record FR997731.1, on the reverse strand, counting down.
CCAGACAAAAATCTTGGTCAACTTATAAGAGGATTATGCAGATTAGTGTGATCTTTTTAAAAAAGCACCACACATATTGAGTGGACCTGTCCAGTCAGTGCAAGCATTTTTGTAAGTTATCGTGTAGCTCGACTCATAAACTCAAGGAGGTCAACGACACGATGAACAATACCAAAAAAAGGACATTTGTGTAGTAAGACAATAAAAATGCGTAGCAATCTGCGTACGTATCTAATTAGTTACCAATACATTTAAAAACGTTGAACTTCAGATTATTAAAGACTAGCTTTTGCCCGCGGCTTCGTTCGCGTTAAATTCGGGTAACACGGTCCCCTTTCCTGATTTGCAGGTACCTGCTACCTGTAGTTTTTGCCATAGCGCCTAATTTATTGTAATATCAAAGCTAAGTTTTCCCTTTTCATCCCTCTTTCTCCGTCATTTCTCACTTTTATTTAAAAAAAGCCTATGTCCGTCTCCAGGGTTCCATCTATCTCTGTACCAAAATTCATCAAAATCGGTTTAGCCATTAAGGCGTGAAGAGTAACAAACAAACAAACTCACTTTCGCTTTTATAATATAGGATTATATATAGGATTAAATAGCACATGTGGCTTAATGAATGAAATTTCTATAATTTAAAAGAATTTACCGATAAGAAATGTTGATCCTTTATATACTATATTTGTTTAACCTAGGAATGTTGTACCTATGCTATGTTTTTATCCTAAATAAAGATGATTGAACCATTTGTTATTCTATTTAACAACATTGTATACCATGTTTTACGCAAATAAATGATTGTGTATTTTCATGACAGCATTCTACTTACAGGAGTTTCACATGAGCGGTACTTATGGATTTTAAAAGTTCGACTGCAGCTTGAGTGCCATCAGTGCTCGTTGCTCCGTCAAGTAGAAAAAAGCTATGAACGGATATGTGATAAACTTTATAGATTTTTAGTTTCAAGAAGGCACTCACACACAATGTTACATCGATCTTTTGGCATTTGAATGACGTTGACAGGGGGGACCTTATGAGAAAGATTTCTGATATTGGTTTTGTAAAATTCATAGTTACTGTACTCCCGACCGATTTTCGGTCACGGTGGTCAATCTCAGCGGAGATTAGCTATCTGCGCAGGAGATATTATAGTGCACCAATGTATGCGCAGGCGCAGGTGCACTCTCTGTTACCTCACTCGGACGGCAATCCGACAAGACCAGAGAACGATTAGGCGCAGGACCAACGGCTTAACATGTTTTCCGAGGCACGGGGGTATCTTACCGCCAACTTTCATACTCCAAGTTGCTACTGTGAAATGCCTAATGTAAAAATCCAATACCACTTTGCCCGACCCGGCAATCGAACTCAAAGCCCCATGCTCAGCAGCCGCTTGGCGACCGCGAGACTAACGGAGCAGTTTATTTAAAACTAGCTTTTGCCCGCGGCTTCGCTCGCGTTAAATTCGGTAGCGCCTTATTGATTTGTAATAGCAACGCTAAGTTTTCCCGTTTCTTCCCTCTTTCTCCCTCATATCCCACTCTTTTTGAAAAAATAATAGCCTATGTCCGTCTCCTGGTTCCCAACTATGTCTGTACCAAAATTCATCAAAATCGGTTTAGCCATTAAAGCGTGAAGAGGTAACAAACAAACAAACAAACAAACTCACTTTCGCTTTTATAATATTAGTAAGGAAGTAAGGATAGTAAGGATGTAGAAATCATGTACAAGATGGCGGCGTCAGTTACGATTTTGGCCACACGCCGACATATAATCCTCGTGCACTTATAGATAGTGTTAATCTTAGTTTTTTTTTGACAATAATTCAAGTAAAAATATAACAAGCACGTTATAATATGACCTTACATAATCATTATCACAAATAATAAGGATTTGGCTTAAGGTGATTAGCCCCTGCAAAAACGTCAAGATTTTAAAATGTTGATAAAATCATTCACACGTAACATGTTCTTGTTTGGTTTAAAGATACCTTTTTTATTGCTTGTTTTTAATGGGAATGATAATACGCTTAATAAATGGCTTCATAAGAAACTGGTAGTATCTCGGTAATTAAATAGAGGGATCAACATAAATATCTACTTATTTCTTGTAAAGGCCATTTCGACCGGCTACGGCTGGTAGAAAAATAAATTGATCGTGTTTGACTTCGATGCCACAAACTTTAAAAAACTGGACAAATGCGAGTTGGACTCGCTTACCCTCGGTTCCCTCTCTCTGCCATATTTCTCGCCTATGTCCGTCTCCAGGGTCTCAACTGAACCCTGTACCAAAATTCATCAAAATCGTTTAGCCATTTAGGCGTGAAGACGTAGCAAACAAACAAACTCAATTTCGCTTTTGTAATATTAGTAAGGATTTCAATATACAGATTTCAATTGCGCGTATGTTTAACAAGTAAAATTTACTCAACCTTTTGTTAAAATAAAAAAAAACCCTGATTCAATTTATGATAAAAAAGCTCTGATGGAAAAATACAACAATGAGTTCAAAATAAATTGTCAATTTTATTTTGTTGCACAAGCGATACCAATTAGTAAGTTCATAAAGAATAACAGCTATTTTTTCACGTCAGTTTTATTGTTTTATTGACAGTTGAGGTTCGAGGTAAAGCGAGCCATTGAAAATAACTTATAATAGTTTACCAGTGGCGATTAAATAGTCCACAAACCTGCAAAGAATTGATGATGAGAATAAAACGAAAAGATACATCTGGGGTTGGATTCCAGATATGTCTGCTCTTTGCAATGATTAACGATTCTTTTTATGTAAATGGTGATAAATCGTGAAGTAGATTGTAAGTACTAATCGCCTCAGTCCTTTTATTATTCAAGTTCCTTTACGAGTACCGAAAAAATCCAGGCCAGACAAATCATCTGTAGATACAAACCTTAGACCTAATTAATAGTGTCAAATAATATTGTCAAACTTTTTGGCCTTTTGACATAGTGCATCATTCTAAAAACTCCTAGTCGCTGCGCCAACTAGCTGCGCCCGCGGCTTCGCTCGCGTGATGATTGAAAAAAATGGTATCCTATGTGTTAAGGCAGGTAAGGCAAGGCAAGTATAATTTTGATTTCCTTTATTGATTTATTAACATATAAGTTTACATTTTAAAATATTTCTTCATAAAAATATAAAAAAACAATAGTAGGCCACCGGTATCGGGAGCAGGGTCTTGGAGCCTGTTCCCGATACCGGCGTCAGGGCTCCAGAGAAAGGAAAATCCTAACATTACGAGCTGTGTCCAGGAGTACAGCTTTCTGTATCAAGCCCTTGATCCAGTTGCCTAACGAGAGCCTCCTCAGGTATGGGATATAATATTATTAGGATACTCACTCGATAGAGTTGCGAACGAAATGAGGTCATGAGTACAAGTATTAAACAATTATGCACCCAATTACCAATCACCTGTATAGAAATTTCAAAACAATATGGATTAACGATTAATCATGTTTACCTTAGATCAATGACCAGTGGATTATAAAATATTTGTTCTAAACGTAATTGATTGATATTACGGATTACAAAAGTCGATAATAGGTTTTACCAGCAAAATATGGTTTACTTCAATTATTTATTTAAGAGGTATAGTTTGAATGTAGGGGCCGATCTTGTCTGCCGGGTTGCAGTTTCTTCGAAAGAGATAACACGATCCCGGAACACAAAGGGCAAAAGAAGGAACATGGATGGGTTTAATCAGTCAAAGTCTGACACTCCATTCAGAGCGGTAGAAGTTGTTTGATGATTTCCCATCCAAATAGCCCCTTGGGCTAATCTTCAGGAGGTATTCGTTTTTGGGTCCATGTCTGTTCCACCCTGTGTGATTTCGTCATCATAAAACAAATGACATATACAATTTACTACAAATCTGTTTTATATCCGTAAAACAGGTTATCCAGGTCTCGTTGAACACCCACATCGGGTAGTAGTTGTCCGCCAGTTTTTGCTAAACTGGGCCTATTTGACGAAACCGTGAAGCAGATTGTTACATTTATGTCTAGTTGTTTTTTCTGTTGTTTTTGTTTTTTTTTTATAATGTGCTCACTTGTTGCATGTGCGAAATAAACGTAGTTTCTTTCTTTCTTCTCTTCTTTCGCATGAAATAATGATTTTTGGTTCCACGATTTTGTAAAAAAATATTATGATTTAAAAGAGTGTCCATGGAGTTTCTTGCCCATTTGTTTTTATGACATTCAAAAGTGCCTGTAATGAACTAATTGAAATAAATGCTTTGAGTTTTTGAGGTACAAGCGAGCCTTTAATTGTTGTATGACTACACTTTAAAATTAAACATTATTGTGATTTTTTGACTACGTCATTGTCAATGTCCGTAGTCTTGCTTAGGTTCAAAGTGAAAATCTCGATAACTTACACTAATGTATTCGTGAGTATATCCATAAATGTTAACACAATATGTGCTAAGTTCACTTTTAAAACAACTGATCCGTTGGTCTCGCGGTTACAAGCGCGACTGCTGAGCACGGAGTCCTGGGTTCTATTCCCGGGTCGGGAAAAAAGTGTTATTGGGTTTTTTTATTATGAATTTCACAGTATCAGCCCGGAGTTAGGAAATTGCCGGTAAGATACTCACGTGCCTCGGAAAGCACGTTAAGCTGTTGGTCCTGCGCCTGATCCCCGGTCGTGTCTGATTGCCGCCCCATCTGACCATGAGAGTGAGGGAGTAGGGAGTGCACCTGTGCCTGCGTACACACTTGTGTACCATAATTATCTCCCGTGCCAATAGCTTATCTCCGCTGAAATTGGCCGCCGTCGCCGAAAACGGTCAGGAGGACAATGTTTTTGTTTGTTTTTAAATGTTGCCTCAAACTAGGAATTCCTCTAAGAACAAACTCACATACAAAAACAGCCAAACCCGAAAAACTATCTGTAGGCCATACAAATATTTGTTCCTTGCGGGGATCGAACCCGCAACACGCAGCGCAGCAGTCGATCGCTCAGCCATTGTGCCAACCGTGTCATCAACGCATATTTAAACGCAACCACTGACAACCACATCTTCATCTTCTGCTAACATTTTTTATTGTGCCAACCGTGTCATCAACGCATATTTAAACGCAACCACTGACAACCACATCTTCATCTTCTGCTAACATTTTTTAAACTATGTTGTGGTCGGCTTCCAGGCTTATTGGATGTGTCTGAATGACAGCATTTTGCAAAGAGCAATTTATGAGACCTTCACAACCTAGTATTGGCTAATATACCCTTTGGTAAGATTAGTTGTCATACTTTCGGACCACTAACACTACCTGTAACGACTGTCAAAGATATAATACCCCTTAATAAGACTAACAAATACAGGTCAGCACTAATCATCCAGATCAATAAGGGGCATTGAACCACGCGTTCTGTCAAGACTGGTAATACAAATGCATATGACGAGCAGTATTTGCTATTGCTAATGTACTCGTAGTTTGCTTAGAAACGCAGTTATCATTGTTTACATAGGCACAGCTGTATTAAAAGGAAATGGTATTATTGTTTATTACTACTTCATATAAAGCTAAATACCACAAAATAGGCCACCACAAGTTTTGTCAGAATTATTATTAGGTATAAGATATTTAGCTACGTAACTACGATATCTTCAAATCTAATAATCTGTATTTATAAAAGAGAAAATCATTGACTCGCTTATCACGAATTCTCAGAAACTATAAGTGTAATGAGTCTCAAATTTTTCACGCGGAAAAACTTTGAGCACGTTGGTGCTCACTAAGGCGGGATGTTGCAATATTCAATCCCTAAGAAATACCGCGGCCTCGGAACATAAAAAGCAAAAGAAGGAACATGGATGGGTTCTAGTTAGTAAAAGTCTGACATTCCCTCCCGCTCAGCCCAGAGTGGCGAAATTATTTGATGATTTCCCATCCCTTCAAAATATGATCTATAAATATTTTTTTTTTCGATCGAAGGATTGACACCTAGCCTATGCTAATCAGACTTTCCACAGGAGGGACACAAGCCTCCTCTTAATGAGAGGGAAAACCTCTGATTTGATATTTTTACAAGAATGTATACAGGTTGTAACATATTAAACGCGTCATGCGTTTAATATCTCTCTTGCGTGGTGTTTTAGACCATAGAAATCAATAATTTTTGTTCTATGCATTTTGGAAATTCATAACTTTTTTATTCTTTACTCGTATATATTGATCAGCCGATCGCGTCAGTTCATTTTGAAAGTATTTTTTTTAGGATAATTTTAAGATCTCGTAGAGCAAAAGTAGTTCAGTTCTATGATCCGACAGACCACACGGGAAGTCTTGCGTTTATTATTTTACACCTTGTATACAAAAGTATTTCATAACTAGCTACACTTCATGCAATTGAATAAATACTTTTTTAATTTCTGTATTCATTCCAAGTTTCTGTTGTTTAAAAAAATACCAAAATGACAGTTTTATCCTCATATTCCTCGTTTATCTTTTTTGTTTAACTCAATTGTATTTTAATAAATAAGTTAAAACCTGCGAAGTGTCATTGACTTCACATAAATGCAACATATGTAGGTCTGATTTAACTGGTTTTAAACTGTTACAACAAGACTGGCTGGCAATACATATGAATTTGGTACTGACTTTTTCCTCATTTCGGAGGTCATTGCTGTGCCAATACCTACAAATACTTCTAAAGTGGATTGAGCATATAATTTTAAGTAAGAATAAAACAAATATTTAAACATGTACAGGAAATATATTTCTGTCTTTAAAATACTGCCCTACGAAATAGAGCTTAAATAAAGATAACCCTTAGTCACACTATTCACAATTTTCTTTATTTTGTAGCCATTAATTATTAATGATTAATAATAATTTACACTTTATTTTCTTTTCTTTTTACTTTTAAATATTTCTTAAATATTATGTAAAAAAACGTTTCAAAATATAAAGTTGTGGTCCGCCGGTATCGGGAACAGGGTCCAAACTACCGATGGTTAGGGCTCCAGAGACAGGAACCTTTTCACAATGCAGGCATGTCGAGGAGTACTGCCTTCTGAACCAGGCCCTAATATTAATAATTACTATATTCACACGATTCGTTTAATAGTTCAGTCAGGGTTTTCCTAGTTCAATTACTATTGGAATCCAATAACACGAGAAATCCAATCAATAGCCTGTTTTTCAAGAAAAATGTACAACATCTTTGTATGAGTATCAGTCGTATGTAATATTGGTTTATACATTAAATAACAATTTGGTTTCTTTGTAATAAAATAAAAACTACTTACTTATAAGATTTATATCTAAAGACATAATCATGGATTATTTTAATCATGAATATACATAAATGTATCAGATAAAAGAGTATTTATTGTTTTAAATGACTGTCACCTTCTAATCTTCGTAATCATACCTAACAAAAAATATTATTCTAAAATATAAAAAAAAACACAAGTTTTATTTCTTTGTTTTCAAATTGTAAATACAATAAACATAAGTTTGTATAAATTAAAATAAATAGCGAGGAAATACTAAAATAGTATTTTCGTTTCATTCTCATACAATTGAATTTAAAATTAAAATATTTTACTAGCCTCAGTTTAATCACTTGCACTTTTCTTTAGGAAAACTAACTTGTAGAACATAACTGCTATGAGACTGCCCACACATGGGCCTACCCAGTATACCCATTGGTGGGCCCAGAAGCCAGTCCAGACAGCAGGGGCAAAGCTCCTCGCCGGGTTCATGCTGGCACCAGTAAGTGGCCCCCCCACGAGAGACAGTCCAACAATTGTCAAACCAAACTTTATGGGGGCACTGTCTTGCTTACTCGCGTTCACTGGGTCCCAAACGCCACAGTTAATTAAAGTGAGTGCGGCTGTTAACGCTATCTCAATTCCCAACGCTTGAAGTTCGTTTATTCCCTCATGCAGTGACGTCACACACACACTCTCTGACACCACATCCACCGGAGATAAATTTAACATGATTCCATAACCCACCAAAGCTCCAGCACATTCCACAATCGCGTAAACGATTCCCACAGAGACAGACGTACTACCCCAGATGACAGTTGCCAACGTAATCGCTGGGTTCATGTATGCTCCAGAGATATGTCCAAAGATTTGAATGTTGAACAGAACTACGAAGCCAAATCCAAACGGTGCATATATGGTAGAGTTGATTCCTTCCAGAGGAATGCATCCCATACAGCCAAATAGAACCAGCAGGAGGGTGGAGGTAAACTCTGACAGGATGCCTCGCCAGGAATTTCTCCACCATAACCCCATGGTTTGTTTCACCGCTGCATCATCTCGCGACATCTTTAGTTCTGTTACTAATTGAGGAAGCGGTGGCACTGTCATGATAACTGTTCACTATTTCACAGATGATTTATTAAACTTGGTTCAACCGTTATTTGGCCAAGTTAGAAAACTTAACCGAGAACACACATTGTTTTTATTGCACGCAGATTATTATTTCTCTGTGCCTTCGTGATGTTGATCCGCGGGTGGTCGCGACTGTTTTGCGTCTGGCACGAGGTAAAACATGTACATAGATATCTCCGTCGCACAGTCACACGGATAAAGTCATATTAATTCAGATAGAGCGACCGTTATCTATTGTTTCCAGCCCTACAATAAAACATCCGATTATTGTTTATCGTCGCGTTTTGTGAATAATTACTGTTTGTTCAAGAATTCGGAATAATAATATGTAGAAATTGTTTTTTAAGTGAATGGGGGTTTCTTTTTAGTTTTACCGATTTTATGTATTTTTTAATTCATTTAACATTTATGCGTTTTTATTTGAATGGTCTGTAAGTTTCTAATTGGCGTTAGTAGAGTCGGATTTTATTTCGTGTCATATTAAAAGCTTAAATAATAAAAACCATGAAAGCATTTGAATCCTTCAATCGTTTTATAAATAGAAAGAAAATGCAAACGTTAGTGGTGCTTAGCTACGCATATGTTTAAAAAAACAGTTTTTCGTACTACCTAAATCAAATGATCTAGTCTTTTCTTATTGTGGCAAACGTTATAGGTACAAACTACAGCGGTTTTTTTTTGTTTTAACTAAATAGTTTTATGTACCTATTTTGAGTAACATCACTCAAACATCATACAAAAAACACTAGGTGTTTACTTATGTGTTAACGTGCGCATTGTAACACACTGTGATACTTGTTTTTTATCATTTTTACATTTAAAACCGTTAAAGTAGGTATCAAATTCGCACAGATATATCGTAATATATATTCACAATTTTATTAGCAAACATCATCTAGGTACCTAGCCTTTTCACAACTATTTTGGTGAATACCAGTATTTTACATGGAGCGACTGCCTATCTGACCCCCACAACCCAGTTAGTACTAGGCAATACGATACCCCTGGGTAAGACTTGGTTGTCAGACTTTCTTGACACTGACTACCTGTAACGACTGTCAAAAATCTACGAAAGACAGCCGAAACAAATGGCTTAACATGGATTCCGAGGTATGGAGGAACCTCAGTATGTTGATGGTCCCATCCACGGAGCAAGCTAGGCAAGCCCAGCTGGCCACGACCTCTTCCTTATTAATTTCTCTAGTAACATCTTACTTAATTAATACTGATAACTACTAGCATTCCTTGTGAATTCATAAGTTCGGTAAAGTAAAATTATGTAAGTTGTTGAGACCTCGGGCTGGTTGATCAGACGCGCTACCAACCTTCTAGCTGATAACGATAAGCTGATCTTTTAGCACGACATAAGCTACCGATGTACAAACACTTCAGAAGTTCCCAATGTATCAAGATTTCTGTAATCTTCTCATGACATAACCAATAAACCCCAACTTAAACAAAACGTATTTTTCAAGTGGGCGTAGATGGCCAAACCCGAAAATACGTAGGTATATAAGGAATGGGACCCAACGTAGTGTCCGGACCGATTTAGATGGAAAAAATACACACACAATAATATCTACCATCTGATACTTCTACTAGTAAGGATCAAGTTCTGGGAAATACCTACTAACATACGGGACGGAAGAGTGAAGGAAAATGTTGAATTTTATTAAACTGATCTTTAAACATCATGGTTTTTTTTTAATTCTCATAATGTATGGATTCAGTACTATTTAGTTTTATGGTACTGGCAAGAGTTTGAAACTTCCTTTTCTACTTAAGGTCAAACGTAAAATGTGTACGAGATGATGATGATGACGTAGATGTGTGTGTGTGCGAGAGAGAGCAAGCAAGTTTTCGATTCGCTGCGATCGCATGTTTGGTGATTTTAATTCATAAAATGAAAAAAAAAATGTGAAAAACTGGCAGCACTTTTTATTGAAAGAGAAAACTTTTAAAATCAGTTAATTTTATTTTATTTTTCACGTTTATAATAATAACACTATTTATCTAACTATATTATACTAATTAAAGAAACCTTATTTATCAGGAATGTTATAAGTAGTTAAAATTAAAAGGTTCCTAATCTTTACACATTAAATTAATATATTATTATTACCTATCGAAGAATGATGAACTAATTGTCAAAGCGCCCATTCCCCATGTCGGTTAAATCGGATTATTTCCTATATCTCTTAAAAAATACGTACTTGTATATCACAGCTGCCAAACCACTGCCAACGAGTGGTCCAACCCAGTAAACCCAGTGCTGGGTCCAGATGCCAGTCCAAACTGCAGGCCCCAGGCTCCGAGCCGGGTTCATGCTTGCCCCGGTCAACCCTCCAGCCACGAGACAAAGACCAAGAATCGTCACTCCAAACTTTAAAGAGGTGCTGCCCTGTTTATGCGTATTAACAGGGTCCCAGACACTCATACAAATAAAGGAGAGCGCTGCCGTGATTGTTATCTCAATACCCAAAGTTTGTAGCACAGTCAGTCCTGCATGCGGCATCGTCACACATATTCCTGGTTTAATTATGTCAATAGGAGTTACCTCAACTAAGATCCCATAACCAACAATAGCTCCAGCGCATTCAACAATAACGTATATGATTCCCAAACCGATGGAAGTTTTGCCCCAGATTACAGAAGCTAATGTCACCGCCGGGTTCATGAATGCTCCGGATATGTGACCAAATATCTGAACGTTGATCATGACTACGCAGCCAAATGCAAAAGGCGCGTAAATGTTTGTGTCAATTCCGGCTATGGGTACACATGACATGCAGGCAAGTAATATAAGCATCAGGGTAGAAAGGAACTCAGCGAAGATTCCACGACAGTTAGTTTTGCACCAAGAGGAAAGACTAAATCGTGGAGTTTTTCGATGAAGTGGCATGATCTTGACTTCTATGATCCTAGTTAGTAATTGATTGTTGGGCATCACTGTGATATCAACATTGTTCACAGTAGTTTCTCTTCAATTAATAAAATAATTCAATCGAATTGTACGTCATCGCAATTCATTATAGGGTTTCCTTATTCGCAAGATTGTATTATACGTAACTAAGCTCAGCTATTTATTCAGCAGCTAATATGTTATTTATCCTTGTTGTTGACGAGGCTTGTTTTACCCAAAAATGGTTTCATCGTCACCTGCAGGAAATTATATACATTAATATTATGTAGTCGAATAGTGACGTAATAACATTCTTGTATACATACAAATGGAGGTTTAACTTAAAAGACAATTCTAGCAGCTTTCAGCGTTCCAGCCAATGGAGCAGAGATCTAGTAACTACATTCCTAATCCGTTAAGCTTTTTGAAAACAAAACAAATATATCTATTCTACTATAGATACATATTTAAGATCGATGATATAGGTATATATCTCTGCTCAAGATAATACTTAAGATGCAACACCATAAAGACCCACTTTAGATTTTATCTTAAGTAATGCACATACAAATAAGGAAGAGAAACAGAATTCTTATACTTTTTACATTCTGTTGGTGTTATGACGTTGTGAATATATTTATGTGTACATCTTTGCCCTCTAGTCATATTCGAAGTTATAAAAACAAAGAATCTGTGATTCTATCAACAGGATAAAGGGAGGATTGGGATTCGAGATTACAAATAGTCAAATTGAGCGTAGCAATTCTAAAGTAATGTATCAATATTATGGTAATATTATACGAATTTGAATTGTTTGCTGAAAATATCTTTGTTGAGATCTGTCGAAAGCCTCTAAGGACCGAAAAACCGTCCAAAAGCGAACGAGCGGGTTCCGTACAAACTTGCGACACAAACAGCACATACATACAGGGTTGATTAATTCACAACACAAAAGGACCACAGATTTGAGTATAAGGTTTTAATTTCAACTTGATACCTCCATGCGTTCCCGAGATAAAGGGTTTTGACAGACAGACTGACAACAAAGTGATCCAATAAGGGTTTCGTTTTTTTCTTTTGAGGTACGGAACCTTATAAATAATGTAACGTTTATAATCTAAAATGTAACTTTGCTTGCTTGTTAGGTAAGAGATATATTTATTTCAAAGATTATTAATCGTTTTGTAAACAAGATTAACTAAAAACGAAAGTAATATTATAAAAAATGGGAACACTGATTTATGGAGATACTTAAATCATGTCAGCTTACTAGATTATAAGTGGTTTGGCATGGTAACGCGGTCTTAATGTATTAATTTGATCTTCAACAGGTGCTCACGCTCAGGTAATTGATTCTTAGAAATTCGGATATCCTCTAAGAAAGGTCACTTGATCACTTTTTTTACATGGAATAATTTATTTCACGAATTTTCGGCTATCTTTTCGATTGTTGGTCGAAGATTACAATATTTTGATTATTAGACAAGACCGCCTTGTTTATATTCACAATATTTTCATTGTGTCATTGACAATCAACTTTTTTTTGGCAAATTACACATAAAGGTATTTGGGTATATATTGTAGGGACTGCCAACATAAAATCTCTTTGCTTCTTTTTTAATTTTACCTCAAATAAAATACTAATTCAATTCATTTTGTCTACACTCTTAGAAAGTTGTTGATTTCCGCTAAATGACCGCATGTGTCTAAAGACTTGTGAATCCACTTTCTCTTTCCAATAGTCAAGTTTATCATAATACTAACTGTGCCCAGCGGTTTCGTACGCTGCTCAGCTCCTATACTAAATTTCAAGCCAATCCGGCCAAGGAATCGCATTCTCCAATACAAACTTTGACACCCTGTTTCAATGCTTTCTTTGCGGATGGGGAGTCATCAAATAACTTCCCCCACTCTGGGCGAAGTGGGGGGGAGTGTAGGTATAGAAATTTAGTGACTAAAACTCACCCATGTTCCTTCTTTTGCCTTTTATGTTCCGGGGCCGCGTATTTATTAGGGGATGAATATTTCAACATCGTTATAGTGAGCACCTACATCCTAAAAGTATTCCGCATGCAAAATTTGAGACTTATTACACTTGTAGTTTCTGAAAATTCGTGATAAGTGAGTCAGTGATTTTCTCTTTTATTTAAATAAATATTATCAGATTTGATTGACAAATCGATATTGTAATTACCCAGTTGAATTGTAATAATTATTATGATAAAATATCGTATACCTAACAATTATTATGATAAAACTTATGTATGCTACTTACCTATACTGTTGTACTGCAGCTGGAAAAACTCCTGTCGGGGCTGTAGGTACAAGGCCGAAGCAAGTTTATCTTGTTCAGGTAGAGATTGAATAAAATGACTTTGTGGAAAATGTGGTGTTGCTCTATAAACGATGGGACACTTGACAACGTGTCCTGCTGTCCTGTCGCTTGGACATAACAGGAATGCGTTTCGGTAAAAGTTCAATGTTCCCGAGCTTAACTGGAGTGTGAAGTCAGTTATAGTTGTTTTTAATCCCCAGTTTATCAATACATGCGACTAATATGTCCAGTCCAGGTCCGGATATGAACCGGGGTTGCGGGTTGTGCGAAAGACATACCGTGGCTCCGGAACATAAAGGGCAAAAGAAGGAACAAGGACTAAAACCCACCCATTTTAGTCAGTACAAGTCTGGCACTCCCCTAAGCTCTGACCAGTAATTTAATGATTTCCCAAAGACAACCAAAAAAAAATAAGTTTCAAGCATGGAGAAGTGTATTTTTCCCGGAAATAAATAGATTTTCTACCGGGAAAAACACACTTATCCTTACTACTTATTACTTCATTATTATTCCTTATACTTATTATATCATAGAACATCTAATTATAGTATTTTGTAACTACAGTCCTTACACACTCATTATACCTCTGATATTTGCAACACTGTCAAAAACATAATGGTCTTTATTATATATAGCAATAAGGTTGCTGCCAGTACTAAATCTATTAAATTAACAGTGATTTTTATTCAAATGAAGAAAAGGTTGCTATTAGGTTTTTGCGTCATCTACACACCAATATTATAAAGAGGACAGATTTGTTTGTATAGAATAGATTTCAAAACTACAAAAAATAGGTAATAAGGAAATAACATAGGCTATACAACACCACGCTACTACTTACGGGAGTGGGGCAGCAACTAAAGACGCAGGTGAAACCGCGCAAGACCGCTAGTGTTTAATTAACTTTGTAAAGACTTTTATATATTCAAATGTTATGATAACTTAAACAATACCACGATTCAGCAAATGAAACGAATCTAACGAAAGACCAACAACCGAGTTTCAATAAATTTTTCATCGTACTTAAAATATTACAGCCAATTTCTAAGTTTCGGTCAAATAATTTCAGCAAAGGGCAGTGTCCCTCGAGTAGCTTCTTGTACAAACGCGGCCGCTATACATATTTATTAGAAGAGATGGGAGGAAAACTCGTGGAAACCATAAAAATATAAATAGTAATACTCACGATCTACCAATCACGTTGGGACAAAAAAGCATGTTTATTTATTTACGAACCGTTCGTAACATTATCGTCTTGAGTGTTTTTTTTTCTTTTGCAGATGGGAAATCATCTTATAAGTTCCCCCGCTATCGGAGCGGGGGAGAGTGATAGACTTGTACTTACTAAAACCCATCCATGTTCCTTCTTTTGCCCTTTATGTTCCGGGGTCGCGGTATTTCTTTCCCCAATACCGGCAGGCGGTGGCCCTGCCAGGCCCCTACACTGAGTGGTTGTTTAAGAGATGAAATGCTAGAATCATCAGGCTTGGTAGACAAATGAATGAAAGTAGCATTTGACATAACACCCACATTACGCTGGTAATGGGGAATAGGGAGCAGCCCATTGCCTTCAAACACACGACTGCGTAGTCCTGCGATTAGCCTGTGCTAATATTGACAAAATCCTCTTGAAAAATTTACAACATACAACAACAACAACAACAACTTACCAAACTTCCTGACCTGTCTAATAAAACCTGCACAAGTATTATTATATAATAGACTTAATAATGAAACTCAAGAGTGTGCAGAAATTATGCATAATAAATAAGTGCGTCAGTTACCTCTAGTATACCAGTCTGACAAGTCAATGTTCTTTTCTACCATTGTGACATAAAAACCATTAAAATCTGCCAAGTCGTTACGTTTCACAGTTCGACTCACAATCATCTTAACGTTCGACGTTCGCATCTTACACATAAACATCTTCACTGTTATCTGTAGGTACATTAAGTAGCTGATTCCGTGGAGATTAACTTGTCAGCTTGTATCCCGAGAGGTCCACGATAAATCGTGTGTTAAAAATCTAGGAGTAAAAACGCGCGTGACTCTAATCCATGCCATTAACTATAATCCTGGCGGGGGAAAGTGGCGGTCTGATTAATTGCAACCAGCCAGGCTGCCAACCAGCCTGCCAGCCAGTTTGCTCGCCATGCCACCACGCGCAGATTACAACACGTCTATTAAGCACTCCTACAAATTCAACCGCAAATTTTGCAGTTGTGGAAAAATAAGGAGCTTCAAGAGCAAAAATATGCATGTTTTTTTTGGGCTGTATGGGATTTTTAATCTTGCTGTAATTGATTTGACTGCTGAGTTCCATAAATAAACTTAGTGTGACCTAGGGGAGGATTTCTAAAAAGGACATTTCCTTTACCCCTGCAAAATGAATTGTGAAAAATCTAAGTTAGTTGGTACAACAGTCATCAATTAAGGGCGCACAGCTTGTCAAGTTAGAAATCTTCATACTTAAGGTAAAGTAATGAATTTTGCGTGGGCGTAGCATGTTAGCATATACTCAGAAACACGCGAAAAATCTCACAGTTCACAATTTTAGCGGAGGTTAAGGCTTAATACCGACATAATAGACACAAAACAAAGGCCCGCCGAAACTGCAAGGAATTCCTCCCACGTTCGTGACATACGATGAAATCCGCGACTAGACGGCTTTAAGCGAGCATACTCCGCTCAGCTGAGCCGAACTCAAAACCTTATCATGGCCTTAGAAGCTTATCCTTTGTTTGTTCATCCTTAACTGCTATGCTTATTTTATTCAGTTTCGAGCCCCCATTTTTTACCCCTTGTTTTTTTTTCTGGAAACGTTTATGTAACGATGTCCTTGATAAGTAAGCTTGTGGTTAGCTGACAGAAATATTCAAAATTAGGTAATTTAATTACCATGAAGCAGTAATGAGTTTTTGACAAAAGAATTACAATATAAACAGAAATGATTCTTTTAAATCGCATTGCTTGCAACCAAGATTTAAAAGAAATTTTAGTTTTAAATGTTATTTGCGATTTTATCAGTCTTTTTCGACAGAAGTTGTAGACATCATCGTCTTCCTGCTCTTGCATTATGATACATTGGGGTCAAGGCAATTCACATTTTTTCAGCCGTCATTGTCGTATATTGGTATCATTAGTCGTTTATCTTCCTACTTTTGTCCCTTAAATAAATACAACGGTTGTTTTGAAAATATTGCTTTTATATACATGTATAAGATAAGCTCGCTTTTTTTTTTATCGTTCCACTCGCAGCTAAACTCTCTTGAGTTTTTTATCTGCTCAACCGGACTATCCTGTGGTGACATTAAGAATTTAAGGCCCCCGGCCAGGGCTAAAAACTACTATGAAGATTCGGATAAGCTCGCTCATTGCGTCACTCTATTTATAAATGCTATTCTGTAATTCCTGTAATTTGTATGGTGTAGAGGATGAAGAATATTCTGTCTTTCTCACACAATCCATCCATTTCTTTGGTCTTCCTATTAACGTGTAGGATATAATTTTAATATATTCCTATAGCTTTTATGA
Organism: Ochropleura plecta; assembly: GCA_905475445.1. Lineage (NCBI taxonomy): Eukaryota > Metazoa > Arthropoda > Insecta > Lepidoptera > Noctuidae > Ochropleura > Ochropleura plecta. The sequence goes on along the minus strand of FR997731.1, from coordinate 7,299,742 downwards.
GACACAGGTTGGCCGAAGCAAGGTTACCCTGTGCTGGTGGGGTTCGTAAGTGACCCTGCCCTGGGGTGAAAATGTGGTGTTGCGCTATAAACGATGGGACACTTGACAACGTATCCTGCCTGTCCTGTCGCTTGGACAACACAAGAGCTGACAGAGTAGCACCTATCAGCGCCAATTTTTTCGCCGAATCCAATAACGATTATAGTCGACTAGCTAAGAAGATGTAAACATCGGAAGATTTTCAAACAGAGAATCCTACTAATATTAATGTTTGTGAGGTTGGATGGATGTATGGATGTTTGTTGCTCTTTCACATCAAAACGGCTGAACGGATCTTGAAATTTGGCATATATTTATTGATTATAGTCTAGAAACACATAGGTTTTTTTTTCGATATCACTCCGCCAAGCCGCGGGCGCTAGCTAGTCTTGCATAGTTTTGCATATGTCACACAACTTACGCTCACGAAAACGCGACACAACAAGTTGGCATACTAGTAACACCCATAAACTTCTTCTAGATACACTAAACAAGAACTAACAACAGTTTCGCTTAGAGATGACTATCCAAGTATCCATACCCATATAACAAAATGCGAAAGTGACTGTCTGTCTGTTTTCTTTTTACGCTTTAATATCTAGGCGGATTTTCATGAGACTTGGGGTAGTAGACCATGATCTCTGCTTGGGTGATTGCGGAGAATGCAGACACCCCAACTAGAAAAGGCAAGGAGGTTTTAGTCAGTGGGAGTTCAATAAACCATTCCGTCGGCTCCATGGCGGAGGGTATCCGATGAGAATTCCTGCACGTAAAAAAAACCAGCCAAGTGCGAGTCGGACTCGAGCACGAAAGGGACCCTTCGTGCCCCAGTCCGACTCATACCATTATCTATTAGAACGGCAAAAAAACGTGTCTGTTGTATAGGAGCTCCCTTAAATATTTATTTCATTCTATTTTTTAGTATTTTGTTACTTATTATAGCGGCAACAAATATGCTTCATCTCAATTTCAATCGTCTAACGACCATCGGTTTATGAGATAAAGCCCGGTGACAGATGGACGGACACAGGAGTCTAAGTAATAAGGTCCCGTTTTACACATTGGGTACGAAACTCAATAAAAAAAAAACCATGATTAGGACATAGAATACTCTACATCCATTGTACGTTCGCATGGAGATTTCACTTCTTAACTCAGCTCATGTGAAGCCACGGACAAAAGCTAGTATAAAAATACAGCGACAAGAAGCCCAAGTTTTATGCGAAGCGGCTACGATATTTTGTGAAACCTCGTTATTCTGAAATTAGATTACAGTGAAGGAGACTGTAGCGGCGAAAATATAGTGACCTCACTAGAAAGGGACCAGGGAGAGACTATTTATAAGCCTGTATCGTGAATATTTGTGAAAAACTTTATACAATGACTTTCACACATTGGACAATATAGAGATTTGTAAAAGGATAGTGTATTGCTATCTTAGGAATATGTTATGATCCCCTTTTTTAACAAAAAACGAAACCCCTATAGAGCTACTTGTTTTATTTATTTTTTACTTTTCAATTTTGTTTTTATTTTATTATTAAATTTTATTACTGTTGTCAACTGTGACTTTTATACCTGTGTTTGGTTATGTTTTCGAGCGTATGGCACTCGTGGGCAGCAGCTGAAAATCAGCGTCAGGTGACGGCCTTGTGTTGCCATCTGGCATTATGCTGAGCTGAGGCCCTTTTGGCATTATTTATTTTATTTAGTTTAATGTTAACGTGGCCCTGTGTTTTTTTTATTTTTAATAATGCTGAATAAACGCAATTTTCTTTCTTTCTTTCTTTACTTTGTTGTCCGTCTGTCTGTCTGTCTATCTGTCTGTAAAAGCTCTTTATCTCTGGAACGCATGGAGGTATAGATTGAAATTTAAACCGGATACACAAGTCTGTAGTCGGTCCTTAGAGCTGTGAAGAAATCTATCCTATAACTTTAACACCACTGATGTAGAACATTCGACTTCCATTTATTGCGTGAACTTCACAGACTTTTAGTTTTCATTATTTTTGACTAGCTGCACCCCGCGGTTTCACTCGCGTGGTGATACATTATATCTTTATGAGTTGTTGTATATGGCCAGATTATGTCGCAGGTTTGTTCGGAGCCCTTAGTGCGTGTGAGTTCGACTCGCACTTGGCGGGTTTTTGTTTAAAGAACTCTTTCTAGGTATTCATGTTGTACGAAAATTGCCTGGTAGATATCTATCTTATAATAATAAACATAATCAATGTTACAGCCAATGGCTTAATTGCCAAGAGCCTCGACCAACACCTGAGGAGGCTCTCGTTAGGCAGCTGGATCAAGGGCTTGATACAGAAAGCGGTACTCCTGGACACGGCTCGTATTGTTAGGAGGTTCCTTTCTCTGGAGCCCTGACTACCGGTAGCTTGGACCCTGTTCCCGATACCGGTGGGCTACTATTTTTATATTTTTAAATGTTTTTTTTTTATAAGAAATATGTAAAAATATAAAAATATGTACAGAAATAAATAAACGAAAATCATAATCATTTATTTATTTGTAAGACATTAATATGATGTTCTAAGTAAAGCTCGTTCTTGCTATGTCTTGTCATACTGACATACAAATTAAAATTATTATTTAAAAATCCCAATATACCAAAATAAAACTAAATAAAACACGAAAATAAAACACGGTCACCGCGCGGCACAAACGGCACCGCACGTATGTACTGTCGCTTTGACCTGCCGTGACCTTGTTGCGCGCCGTATGATTTCGTATACCTACTAAGTGTCCAACTCGTAACCTGTTATTAATATTTTTCGGACAAAATATAACATGGTGTAAAAATTACTGGAATCGATTCAGTTACTTATTCTGAACAAACTATATTCAGGTTTCGCATATACTAAAAATAATGTTGTATATTAACAGAGGTTAAGAAGCCTAACTTGAGTTTGAGAGTGTTTGTATGTGCGTGTGGTAACACAAGGAGGAATACATTTTATTTGTACAGTCCCGGTTTTTAAGAAATAAATGGGACCCTTGTAGGATCACTTTGTTGCCAGTATGTATGTCTGTCTGCCAAGATTTCAACGAGACCTCCACACGTTCCCGAGATAAAGGGTTATCTCGGGAACATGTGGAGGTATCGTTGAAATTAAAACTGAAACATGAAATAATCAACTCTCTAAGTCTACGCAGTTAAAAGCTATGGCCGTTTATGTCGCTATTTTGTAATAGTCTAAGATCCCGTATAAAACGACCTTCACCGAGATGCTTATTTAATGAAACGTATTTTATATTTAATTTAATATGTCAATAAATATAATGCATATGGGTTGCCTAGCAAATTTCAGTCCAGAGTATGTTTAATTAATAATTTAAAAAAAATATTTTTTTAAACATTTCACCGGTATGATTATTAGATAAATTCTATACCAATCGAAAGTATGAAGCCCATAGAATATGCAAACGTTAGGTTGTCTATTCTTTTCCGGTCACAACTATCGGGTTGCCAGGTATAAACAGGTAAATCTGTACTAGCATTTTGCAACGGTCTGTTAATTGAATGAAATTTAAATGAAATTAAAGATTATTTTATTCTGAACACGGTGGTATAGGGTTGCCTGCGAAAAATCAGTCCAGAATTGCGGTTGTCGAATTTTAAAAACTAAATTTATCTAATAATCATACCGGTGAAATGTTTAAAAAAAATATTTTTTTAATTATTAATTAAACATACTCTGGACTGAAATTTGCTAGGCAACCCATATGCATTATATTTATTGACATATTAAATTAAATATAAAATACGTTTCATTAAATAAGCATCTCGGTGAAGGTCGTTTTATACGGGATCTTATACTATAAGGAACCCTCGATGCACGAGTCCGACTCGCACTTCGCCGGTTTTCTTTATGGTAAGCTTTTAACGCGAGCAAAGCCCCCGCGGCTTTCCTGATTTGCAGGTACCTGCTACCTGTAATTTTTGCCCTTGCGCCTTATTTATTGTAATAGCAAAGCTAAGTTTTCCCTTTTTTTACTCTTTCTCCCACATTTCTCACTTTAAAAAAAAATCCGTCACAAACAAACAAACAAACTTGATATTATAAGTAAGGATTGGTGGTGGTTGGCGTAGTGTTTTATTGTTAGTGTAGTCATATTTTGTGATTTAGTCAACGTCTGGGCGTAGCGGGGGAGAGTGTGACTTTTACTGACTAAAACTCACCCATGTTTCTTATTGCGCGCTTTGTGTTCTGGGGCACCGGTATCTCTTATGACCAACCCGCAACCCCAGCAGGCAGTGGCCATGGCAGGCTGCTTTGCTGTCATCTCTTTGAGGCACGTGTTGAACATGAACGTGCCGTCGACACGGCTTGTCGTCAATGGACAGACGGAACCGCGTCTACGATGGCCAAGAGTCCCGTAGCGCCCGACGCCCAAAGCGTCTCCCGCGGCGGCCGGGTTTGTTCGAGGTTATCAAACGTCCGGCCTCCTCCTTCGCTAGCATGACTGCTTGTGACCACTTCCCATTCCCTCTTGCTACGAACCATGGACTGAATTAGAGCCGGATGCGAGAGGTCACCGCTGCCGATCGCCTCTACGAGGATGCAGTGGTGCTCCACCCAAGCGGGGCAGACCGCCACAGTGTGCTCTACCGTGTCCTTCGGGCAATCTTCCAAGTGGTGATATCCGGGCGTTTCCTCCCCCCGACTATATGCAGGTACCTTCTGAATCTTCCGTGTCCGGTGAGGACCTGCGTCAGGTGGTAGCTGAGGACGCCGTGGCGGCGCCTCTCCAGCCACTCCTCAAAGAGGGGAATTATTGCCAGTATTGTGACGTGCCCTATATTATATAGCATTGGGCGATTCTCATACAGCAGCTCGTCCGCGCTAGGATTGTCAATTAATATAAAAGCACAATAAAATCGTTTAACGTTATCTTCATAAAACTGAAACCGATACTAATAATCTGTTTAGTTCTATTTTTCCAATAAGCCCAAGGTTTGCCAATACCCATTACTGTATCGATACAATTTCTATTTTTGCAACGCCACAAATAAGCCCTATTTGTCGTGACGCAATATAATTTCTCGCAAAACCACAAACAACTAAGGTACAGAATGACGATTTGTCAAAATAGTTATGGAACTGCTAATTCAGCAGTATTTCGATTTTGCGGTCTTCGTCGATCTGTCTTTTGTTTTTAGAATCAATCATTCCGTCGTCACAATCATTCATTTGTCACTATCATTCATTTTATGGACATATTAAAACGAAACCCTTAAAGATTCTCATACCCCAGACAACTACAAAAAAACTATGATCTTTTCTAGAACGATTCAGAAGAAGTGAAATCGAAGTTTCAGTATAGTTTTGGAATTTAGGATCGGCTTTTAGTGTGTCAAATGGATAAAGTCTATCCTCTCTTCGCTGAGCCAAACTTATAAATCGGGTGTTGCATGTTCTATTTACCTATCCATAGAAATGCTGCCTTTTTGCAGATGGGTAATCCCAAGGACTAAAACCCATCCATGTTCCTTCTTTAGCCCTTAATGTTCCGAGGTCGCGGTATCTCTTTCGAAGAACCCGCAACAAATGTTGCCTTGTAGGTACCTATTCAATAAAACGGGAATTGTTGATACAATCGCAGAGCTATCATGCTACAATAAATTGAAACTGTATTCATGTTTCATTCATGCAATGCAAATACATACACCAGCACGTTAAGGCGTTGGTCTTGGCTGTCATTTATAAATCTGGCAGTCTTTTCAGGTAGTCAGAGGCCCGAAACTCTGACAACAAGTCTTAGCAAGGGTATCGTATTTTTTGTACAAGTGGCCCGTCTCAAAGTGCTCTGACTATAGTTGGCATTGCTGCAAGTTCGTACCCGTGTCACACCTCGTTTACTATTAAGCTCACCGTCCATCCGTCTATCGACGACAGGCCGTTTCGACGGCGCGTTAGTGTTCCACGCGCGCCTCAAAAAGCTGTCAGCAAAGCAGAGGGGCCTGCCAGGTCCACCACCTGCCGGGGTTGCGGGTTGTTCAAAAGAGATACCGCGGCCCAGGAACATAAAGGGCAATAGAAGGAACAAGGGTGGGTTTTGTTGCAAAAAAACAACAAAAAATAGTATTAGCCAGCACTGACTGGGATGTGAACGTCAGGTATGCATTCGCTTTAAGCAAAATACTGGTATACAGCTGTATCCAGTTGGACTGGAAGTTGATTACAACATAGTTGGGGTTGCAACCAAGAAAATGATTCATGGACACAGTATGTTCAAATCACACAAAACAACGTTTGAATCTACTTGTAAAGTTACATCAATTTTCTACCCAGTTTATTATTTACTATTTGGGAACAAATATTTGTCATGGACTTTCTACATTAAATAACACAGACAATGAACGCTTTGCATGCATTTTATAATTGACACTATCGAAAAGTAAATAAGTGGGTGTCAGATAATTAACAACAGTTTAATTATTTGCAAATATTGGTTTATGTGCTGGCGATTTATTGTATTTAACAAAATTTATACTAATTATATTTACTTTAAGACACCTAATAACGGTTCAGATAACCGGTACAGACAGATTGCGAAAGATACTCTGGACATTGTACTACTTAGATTTCTGTACCTAAAAAGGAAAACACGGAACCCTTATATTGGATCACTTAGTTTTCCGTCTGTCTTTCTGTCTGTAGACCTTTTATCTCGAGAAAAAACCATATACTCAACTCTGTGGTCCCTTTGTGCTTTGAAATAATCTTAAGTCTGTGGCTGTTTATGTCACAAGTTGTACAGACGCCTGCACATCAAGCTACTACAATCTGTCAGATTTCTTTGATAGATTTTCGACTTTATTTTTAAAGTATTAGGTTCAAGGTTAATTGGGAAAAATTGACAGTTTCGGGTAGCTTGATGTGCAGGCGTCTGTACAAAAACCTTGGTGCGCGAGTGTGACTCGCTTTTGGCCGGTTTTTTTTAAGTATCTGTCTATTTGCGTTGTCCAATTATTAAATGCGAGGCTCCATAATAATATATGTGCGTAATTATCCGATCATCCTTCGTCCAGTCTATTTTTCCCCTCCCTGGGGAAGCGCATTTCATCAGGATGGCAAGCAAATGTTTATTTTTAAAATCAAAGTTCACGAGATATTCGTAAAAAGTCGGCAGTACAATATATTTATAAAAAAATTGTCTTTTTAATTTAGTATAATTTGTGTGCATATATTTTCAAACATAGATACTTATAGTCTTTTTTATATTTATAGTATTTTATATATCCCTTTAGTATAAAATTATAATAATTTTTCTGTTTTACGCCTACCATTGTTCGTCTCTGAATCACCCACAGGTTGACTAGTGAAAAATGCATATGACATAAAGTCCGCCTTTGTACTTTGTGCTTAAAGTGTTAAATAAATAATTAAGTATGTTGAAGTTAAAATCATATTTTTATTAATAAATACCAAACGATTTAATTCTACACGAATCTCATATCGAATTAACTTCAATAACAAGTAACAAACGAGACGTCAGAAAATCCAAGTGTACCGGCTAGCACTTGTGACTACAGTTTATATAGGAAACTGTTCTGTAATACTTCAATCTGATACTTGTTTTAAAGTTTAAAGTAAAACATTCGATAACCTACCACAATTCATAAGTTTGAAAGAAAAGATACGATAACAAAACTCCACGTGACTGTTGTTCACTTCATGCATTGTCGTCGGCCTAAAGTTAGAGAAAAACTTATAACCTTGTATGTATCGAGATTGAAATAAACTTGTAGATGGAGACTCTTCGCAGAACCTCAGTCTTTGAACAAGAAAAAGATTAGTCAAGGGCTTTGAGATAGTAGGAGGCCAGGCGTTTGAGGGAGAGAACCTCACACCAACCCAGCCGCCGCGGGAAGTTCTCCGGGCGTTGGGCGCCACGAGACGACTCACGACCACCGTAGATGCAGGTCTGTGGACGGTGAGAAATGTAGCTCACCGTCCGTCCGTCCAGTGACGACAAGCCGTGTCGACGGCGCGTTAGTGTTCCATGCGAGGCTCAAAGAGATGTCAGCAAAGTAGAGGGGCCTGCCTGGGCCTCCACCTGCCGGGGTTGCGGGTTGTTCGAAAAAGATACCGCGGCTCCGAAACATAAAAGGCAAAAATAGGAAAATGGGTGGGTTTTAGTCTCTGGCGGTGCTCTGGTCAGGTAAAACTGACGCTCTTCAGAGCCTACTATCAGTCGTTCTACACGTGCAGCTTGTGGGTTAGGTATACGCAGAAGGCTCACAACACTCTGGCGTGCAGTATAATAATGCGCTGAGGATGTTGGTGGGGCTGCCTCGGTTTTGCAGCGCTTCGGGCATGTTTGCGGACGCGCGAATAGATGACTTTCATGCCATTATGCGAAAACGATGTGCATCGATGTTGCGGCGATTCAGGGGTAGCCCTAACAGCATTTTAGCTACACTGGCGGAAAAGGTCAACAGACCATTTATCAGGCTCTGGGCTGGCAGACATGTGCGTGCTCATGTTCATGCAGCTAATTAATGTGTTTTGTTTGTTTTTAATTGAACTAACATAGGCTAAGTTGATATTAACACTATATGGATCGCTTGGTCTGAAATAAAGATTTTGATTTGATTTGATTTAGTCAGTACAAGTCTGACACTCCCCCTCGCTCCGCCCAGAGCGCAGAAAGTTATTTGATGATTTCCCATCCGCAAAAAGGGCTTTGAGATAATTTGTTAAGCAGTGGGTGAAGCCGCTAGGCACAGCTGTGCCCAGCTTAACACTTTTTCTAGAGAAGGCCGCTATCACTTAGGGGTATAAAACTAGATGTAAGATCTTCACACATTATGGAATGTAAATAAAAATATGAATATAAATAGATTACGACCGATTCTCAGACATACCGAATATACATATAAATTTTCATAAAAATCTAAAACTGAGACACGAGAATTTTTAGAGAAAGAAGATGATTACTTTTGATTTTATTCATCTTACTCTCAGTAGGATTACCATGACATCTTATAGCAGTACTTATTCCTGTGTGAGAAAGATATGGTCTAGACACTCTGTATAGCTCTGTCTCTTTCCCTCACTGGAATAGGTTATGTTTTAAGATTTCATGGTAGGGGTAGCTGTTCCCGCGGCAAATTATTATTCAAGTTTCAAAAAAAATATATAAATATCCAGTTTTAAATAACTATTAACAATCTATTGGACAAGACTTCTCAAGTTTAAATTGAATATCTTCCCCTATATGCGCTATATACGTATATTCAAACACATTCAAGAGTGTTGTTGACTGGACACAGGTGCTAGTAAGCTTAGTACCTACATTGTCAATAGCCGGCTATTCCACGCTTAGTGAATTCTCAAGTGGAGATTACAGATCAATTGTAAATTGTTTCAAGGAATTAACAAACGCAGAATTTGAATAGAAAGTCTAAATTAGACCTTCTAATTTAATTAAAGTCAAATTGCGTCTTTTTTTAGTTAAGTAATTTTTGTCAAAACAAATAAATTAATAACCTAATTAATTTATCATAATTAGACGGAGTAATCTGGTGACAAGGACAAGTGACTTGCAAATATAATCATATGATCGATAATAGTAACATTGAAATCACATTGCACTGATAAAAGGCGTATATTCTTCTCGAGTTATTTTTTATTGCATGCCTCTTTACCCGATCCTGGGCCTTCCGCATCGTTGGAAACGCACCGTTTCACGTATGTAAGTAAAATATTTTTATAATTATAAGAATGTATTCATTTCTAAAAATTATATTAATTGTGCTAGTGGAAAATACATAATTTTCTTTTATTTTAAAAACGTTGCCACACACTAGTATTTTTCCTGTATAGTAGGTGCGTTTACAAACATTTAAATTCACATACACAAATAGAACCCCAGCCGGGCTCAAGAAATACGGCGCAGCAAACGATTGCTCAGCCAATGCGAATCATTATTGAACTTAAATACAATAGGATATTTGGATTTATTATAAATAAAAACGATGTATGTATTTACGTTACGTTTAAACCACGCACTCGTTCTATTGCCGCTGGGCGCCTGTACACCTGGATTGTGGTCTGCCCACGCTTCTGTGACTAGTTTTGGGTCTTCACGCCAAATCCATTAACCACCCGGTATGCGGCCAATGCAACACACCTCTATCTTGTCACCATCGGGCAACTTCGTCAGCTACGCTTCCCTTCGGATCTATTTTTTCTGATGTGCAGATAAATCACCAATATTGCTCATTGAGCAAGTTGGTGTTTGGAGATTTGGGTGTCCATGTTTGAACCGTACAGATAGGTGGATAGAACACTATTTTCTATGTATAACTTAGAAATAACAGCACGAGAAGTTTACATTATACATGGGGTAATACTATTACATGGGGTATTACTGTTTTCTAACCTGTTATTGGAGAGCGGGGCCTCCTAGCACAGGTATATCTTTTACTTAAAAGGAGGTCCCTGTAATATTTACTGTAAAAGTTGTACAAGTTTCTGCAATAAACCTTTTTAATTTTTTTTATTATGGGTGGCTGTCGTACAACATCATCATTTTCCTGCCGTAGACCTATTCTGGCTCGGTGTAACTCGTTTCCTTCTTCAATTCTCCCCTGTCAGACGTCACGGTATCATTTTCTCCTTCATATCATTCCTTACACAATCCTTCCTCTTTTCACACGAGGCCTATGTATAAAATAGTCCGCAAAAAGTGAATATATGCCATGCACATTAACACGGTTTTATCAAATCATATCTACTTTCTTTCATAGTACCTCATACATAGGAATTAAGGGCACGGCCGAGAAAGTAGGATGTAGATCATGATGGTGACGAAACCAAGAGGAACAGTAACTATGAAATAACTTCATCATCTCAGTCTAGCCTTTTCCCACTTTTTTTGGGGTCAGCTTTCAGTCTAACCGAATGCCTGCTGAATACTATTATTTCACAACCCAGTAAGTACTGGGTAGGACTGATCTTTGTCAGACATTTGGCCCAATACCTCTAACGACTGCCAAAGGTCTATACAAATGACAACCGTAACCAAGGGCTTTACGTGCTTTCCGAGGCAAGAGGGAAATTTTGTATGAAATGGATGGTCACCCGTCCACATTCTTACCTGGGCAAGCATAACTTAAGGCTGGACCTGAGCGGTTGGTATTATTTAACCAAGAGCTCCTCTTGATATGGATCGATGGTATCTAATTTGATACTTATCGGTGATACTATACAACAGAAGCACTTATAAAGATATTTATCAACATTTCATAGTTCTTATCATTCAAGGTCTTGTCACAACCAAAAACAATATTGTTCTATGCCTCCAGAATATTTATCAGTCAATTTAGCATGCTAACTCGAACAATGAGTGAATCTATCCACCAGGATTCTTTTTTTACGATGGGATATCATCAAATAACTACCTCTCGCTCTGGGCGGAGCGGGGGAAGTTTCAGATTTTTACTGACCTATGTTTATTCTTTTGCCCTTTACCCGCAACCCCGGTTTGGTTAAAAACTTAGTCTGGGTTTTTGTTCAAGATAGTTTTCTATCACATCACATGGGATAGAAAACTATTAACATTTCATTTAGATATAAAAAAACTGGTCAAGTGAGAGTCCGACTCGCACTTGACCAGTTTTTTTTTATGTACACCGAGGGATCTCCTTATCTTTTGATTGCGTAGACTTAGAGAGTTGATTATTTCATGTTTTTGCCCTTGCGCCTTATTCATTGTAATAGCAAAGCTAAGTTTCCTTTTTCTTCTCTTTTTCTCCCTCATTTCCCACTTAAAAAAAGCCTATGTCCGTCTCCAAGATCCCAACTATCTCTGTAACAAAATTCATTAAAATCGGTTTAGTCATTAAGGCGTGAAGATGTAACAAACAAACTTACTTTCGCTTTTATAATAATAGCAAGGATTCCTTCTTGAATTACCACATGCATTGTATAAGCAAACACTCTCAAACTCACTTTAGGCTTCTCTCTTTTCAAAATAGGCAAACAATAAAATAATTAATTAAAAGAGGTTACTTTTTTAATTTTGTTTTGTAGTTAGCCTATTTTTTTGTTAGTCTTATTGCACAAGAGTCTGTAATATTGACGTGAGGAAATTAATCTTGTTTTAAGATTACTTTTAGTTAATTAGGTAACTTGGTTCATAAAAATTGTTTTCTTTAAAAAATATTCAGATAAATTGTATTAGATTATTATCAGTCAATTTCTCAATATTATATAATATGCCAACAGGTAGGTATGTTTTGTACGAGTACTTACCTGTCTATACAATGTGTCCGGTCACGGACTAGCGATATTCTATGTATTTATATAACAAACATTCTAGCACTCAAATTTATTGATTTACAAAAAAAACTACCATTATTTTCACAAAAAAGTTTACAAAACTTTCGTTGATTTGCATATTTTTTTGAAATTTAAATTTGTTTTCTAAAGTTACGAAAATGTAAGCTTATCATTTCTTAATTTAAACGATAGACAATATTGGTGCCCTCTGAATAAACCTATTTCCGTCTCAGTAAGACCAACAGTTTTTTGTACACGCATAGAGAATATCTCAAAATGGCTGCCTAAAAGTGGGGAAGTAAATTAGACCTAAGTGTGTATTGTAATAGTATATTAAAACACTCATTACATAAGTCTCTAAAATATCGCTAGTTCATAACCGGACCCATTGTGAAGAAAACAATTTGTTTTAGTAACTTTACCTAGTAAATTACCAAAGTTCAGAGCCTTGATGAACTTTAGTTTTAGTACAGCATGTACTTAAACGTGAATATTTAGAGTAGCGTCAGAGTTAATTTCAATATTATTACAACGGCTTATTTACAAAAACATTCTAGATTACGGCCGAGTCTAGAACTTTTTACTATAGAACTGTGAAGAAGGTTCCAGAAAATAGAGGTTTTTTCGAAGGATTAACATAGGATTAAGATTTTCAAAATTCGAAACAAGTTTTTGTAATATTTTCGTTGGTTTGCTAATTTTTGTTGTCAATATAACGTAACATCACTACTTCGATCCCCAAGGGTTAGAAAAAAGTAGCATTCTTGGGATCTAGATTTGTGCCCCCGCCTTTTCCATTGCATGGAACATTTTGTCAACGCTTTGACAAACTGTGTATGTTGTGATGGAAGTGTTGATGGGGATGAAAGTAGTAGTTGTATAATACATACAAAACGTTGACAAAATGTTCCACGCAATGGAAAAGGCGGGGGCGCAAATCCATATTCCAAGAATGCTACTGAATAAAAATCGGATGTAAAATTCAATATAACTTTGCCCCACCCGGGAATCGAACCCATGACCTCTTGTTTAGCAGTTGCGCTTGTCTCCACCAGGCAGTGGCCCTAGCAGGCCTCCCTGGCCTGCTAGGGCCACTGCACAAGCTTTGCTGACATGTCCTTGGCGTGTATCGAACACGTTCCGTACCGTTAACAGACCCGCGTCTACGGTGACCCGGAGTCGTCTCTAATGATATTGATATCTCCCAGAAAATTTCTGAACAAGCATAAATACCTAGAAAACGTTCTGTAAACAAATTAATAATTTCTCCTCACAAATAAAAACTCCTAGTCATTAAATAAAACTAAGTACAAAACTCAACCTTTCTTTCTTTTTCTCACAGAAAGTATTTAAAGGAGAAAGAAAAATTGCCCGTGACGTCCGTTAATTGAAAAGAGCAACTTACTCGGCTAGATTAGCAGATAGCTAAGAATGCTTAGATACAGATAGAGCAGGGTGGCTTGCGAGAGGTTGAACCTCATAATGAATAAATTACATCGCTTTTCAGAAATGAATTCTTAAAATGCGAACAGAATTTTAAAAAAGCGGTCTCTTCGAACCCAACTACACGTCTTTTGTAGACAATTTATGAGTAACATAAAACTAAGACTTTTTTATGAAGTAGATGCGCCCCGCGGTTTCACTCACGTAGTGATAGAATATACAATATATCTTTATGAATTATAGCCTAGATGTTATTTAAATATGTAAGCTATATTATTGTGAAGTTTCATCAAAATTCATTAAGTAGTTTTTGTGTGAAAGAGCAAGAAACATACATCCTCAAAAACTTTCGCTTTTATAATATTATTAGTTTTTGCCCGCGGCTTCGCTCGCGTTAAATTCGGGGTAACACAGTTCCCCTTTCCTGATTTACAGGTACCTGCTATCTGTAGTTTTTGCCCTTGCACCTTATTTATTGTAATAGCAAAGCTAAGTTTTCCCTTTTCTTCCCTCTTTCTACCTCATATCTCAATCTTTTTTTAAAAAAATAGCCTATGTTCGTCTCAATGGTCCCAACTATCTCTGTACCAAAATTCATAAAAAATCGGTTTAGCCATATAGGCGTGAAGACGTAACAAACAAACAAATAAACAAACAACTCACTTTCGCTTTTATAATATTAGTAAGGATAAGTACGATAAATTGAAGATGAGTAGGTATAGCTTATTAAATAATAATAGGGAAGCTCTTGCTACTATCAAGATTGACAGCAATAATGGAAATTATTTCGCCATTGATACATTTCTAAAAGCAATAAATAAAAAAAATAACAATGGAACGCAGAATTATGCACTGTAAAAAAAGAAAATAAATATAATTTCTGTCAAAAATTGGATTTAGTTTTAACAAATTTTTAACATTTGATTTTTTAGTTTTAACAAATACCAGGAAAGAATGGAGGGAAAATAATTTCACGAATAAATTAGTTACTCGAGAGTAGGTCAACAATTTTATTATGGTGCCAGGTTTTTGAGGTGCAGAAAATCTGTCAAGTATCTTTATTTATTTATTTAATCATTTATGTACTCACAAGAGAAAACACAGGCAAACATCATAAAAAACAAAGAGTACAAAGGCACAACTTATTTCTAAAGAAATTTTAGAAGGAAGAAACGTAGACAGTACTGTGTGAGAACAGGAAGAGAATAGTAACTATAATAAGAATGTCTTAACCTAAATATAAGTACACATAATTATAAGCTTAATAATATTTAACTGTATACATACATAACACAAAAATATATAAACATATATGTAAATACAATATTCACAATTGAGAGGACAGGTAGGTAATGCTCTTTTAAAAAGCGACAAAAATCTTTTTACAATACATTCACTGACAGTCCACGTACAGTTTAATCGCTAGGATTGGAGGTATATCATTTTACTAAAGAGTTCGTTCTTCAACAAAGGTGAGCAATAAAGATATTATTATGTGAAAATTCATTCACTAAAGAGTTTAAAAGCGAAATAACCTTTTGTCGAGTATTCGCTCCTTCTATCGATGAGAAAACCCGTCAGGCGGAAAATTGTGCTTTTAAATAAACTCAATACAATATAATTATGATACCTTTTTTTCCTACGAATTTAGAAAAAATAAGGAAAACATCATCTGCCTTAAATAACCGATCTTCCTATATGGGTGAATACACTTTATTAAAAAAGAAAAAAATGGTTTTGCTTAGAGAGTTTTCTTCACAGTTTTAGTTAGAAAAAAGGCCAGTTTCTAATTGTTCCGTTATTAAATCAATCACAAAAATGTCTTAATATGACGATAATGCATTTTTTACACATTGCGCCATACTCTTCCTGGTATCGTGCGTTTACAAACATTTAAAGTCACATAGGTACAAAAACAGCAAGACCCAGAACAACTATCTGTATGTCATATACAAATATTTGTTTCATGCGGGCATAGAAGTCGCGACACGTAGTGCAGCAGTCAAACATAGCCAAGTGACTGCGAAGTGACATATTTACATGCTCAATAGTCTTAGACTCAAACCCAAGCAGGCAATTGACTTTGTGTAATTTATTTTGTTAGTACTGCTCTCAAAACGATGAAGGATATCATCGTGAAAAGAACCAAGAATTCGAAGACATTCGTGGTATTCACCAACCCGCTTTGAGCCCGCGATGGTAGACTGTGGCCCAATATTTCTGTTCACAGAAATTATGCCTGTTTTCCAGTTAAGTATGAGGCAGATTAAATTATCCTAAAAAAACATCTAAATTAACAGATGACATGATAGCATTGCAGTATAATATTTTTTTATTGTAACCAAATACTACAAGAACCCATTTCCCAAATCTGTATTTTGAAGTTGGTACAACGGACTAAATCTCTCAAATAAATTACAAGCAACTTAACAGCACTTAGGGTGCCGCCTAGTCCCAACTGTCTGTTTTCTGAGCTGATATATTTATCTAGGATCCTTCACTAGTCCTTTTGAGCTGCTGATCGTATTTATATTGGTATTATTTTGTCCGTCAGAAGGAAAGAGGTACAAGTATTCCCGGACTAAATCTAATGCTAAGTATGTCTCAAGATATAGTGCTGATATAATCTTATTGAATGTTCAGGACCATTTTTGTACCCATAAAATAACAGAGTTTCTTTTCTGCTAAAAATAACGTCTTTCAAACTTACTAAAATAACAATGTAAGGAAAAACCAGTCAAGGGCGAGTCGGACTTGCGCACCGAGAGTTTTGTACAAACTTGCGACATAAACGGACATATCTTTTATCTTGGGTATGGTTTTAATTTCAACTCAATATCTCCACCCGTTCTTGAGATAAAGGGTCTTGACAAACAGACAGACGGACAACGGACGGGTCCTAGAATATAGATTTCATCAAAATAAACATTGGCTGTTAGTGCGGAAAGACCTATCGACAACTAAATACCCAAATAAAAGCAAATTATTGGGTTCCAATGATTGGCTCAGTGGTGAGTCGAAACCCAAAATTCAACAATAAATTAAATTACTTAGTTTCTTACTTAAATCGAATAATCATAAAATAACTCATGAATGAACTAGTTACTCACACCAGACATCTAGGTCCAATTTTGAGCATTACGTTACGAATCCGCTGCCACTGAGTGAGTTTTCGCCTATAATATAACAATCAAAGATTCAAGTTTTATAGAAACAAGTGTTAGAATAATGTAGAAAATAAGTTAATTTATTACTTTGTATTTTTTATTAGTCATTGTGGTCAATAGTATAAGTAGTTGCGATGATGCCTTTTAAGTTGGTACGACTGTCATCTGATACCAACAAAAGTGGCGCGCTACATTCGAGTTTTGCCAGTTGACGGTGTAGCGCGTTAGTTTTAAATTTAGTCGGTTATGATCATAAAGTAAGCAAGGACATATTGTCGGGCCTACGCTGTCCTGATATACTTAAGTACTAACGCTGTAACAACAACATAGTAAAACCAAATGATTTAAAAGAGTAACCATGGAGTTTCTTGCCTGTTCTTCTCCATGGAAACAACCAACCCGAACCGTGCACTAGAAAGTCAGTGGAATAAAGTATTTAGTTGAATTTAAAAGTGAGTTTTACTGTACGAGTCCAACACAAGTGTTTTAGAACAATTTTTTTTTCAGGTTATCTCAAAGCATTTATTTAATTAGACCATTACAGGCACCTTTCCAATGTCAAGAAACAAAATGATGAAGCTACAGTCCCAGTCACAAGGTGTAATAACTTGTAAAAGTACTGTAGTTGCCCATTACAAACGTTGATCTCCATGTAGAAGAATGGGTAAGAAACTCCATGGAGACTCTTTTAAATCATAATATTTTTACAAGATCATGGTTACATCATTCATGTTGAGATTATACATATAAATATTTGAGAACGATGTGCACATCAAGAGCGCCCAGAGTTAAAGCAAAAGTATCCATTAAATAAAAACTTAATAAATTAAAATGAACCGTGGCAGCTAAGAGATAACCAGTTCCAACTGACAGCGCCCATTCACGAACTTGATTCAACTGTAACCTTAAAAGTAAAATACGGCCCAGTTTCCGATTTCTGATTGAGCTGTTATTTTGCATTTTGTTTGGATGACACCGCATGGCTACCACTACTAACATACTAAAGATGGCGAAGTAGTATTTTTTTTTACTCTTATCTATAATTTAGATTGCAAAATAATAGGTTTTTTTTGCAATAAAACGAGAACGTTGTGTTTTTTTTAAAATAAATAATATTTATTACACAATTGTGTCGTTACAAACCATTAACGATATAAGTCTTTTGTTTATTAAAAACCAACTTGAATTAACGGTTAAACCACAAAAAAGTTATTTGTTCCCTGGAATACTCAGTTCTCCTTACTGATGTACCTCTAATGCTCAAAAACAGACGAATGCTCCAGGTAAGGAAGCGCCTATAAGGATCAAATCCCTAATAAAGCCGATTCATGACTAATAGTCACATTCCTGTGAGTAAATACCGCGATTAAACAGAAACAGCCCTTTGAGAGAACTTCGTAAATGTCTGGTAATTTCAACACGAGTGCTCGAAGACAAAACCACAAATATTGGCATATCCTCAAACAGTTTGGTCGCTGTTATAATGTTTTTGATGTTATAGGAGAAGTACCAACTACTGTTTTGTTACAAACATGACATTAAAACACAATTTATTGCATGAGCATAATTATGTATGAAAACTCGGTCAGCTGCGAGTCGCACACAGGGCTCCGTAGCACTCTTGCTGCAGTTTGTCAAAAACTCAAAAACAGTACCTCAAAAACTATACACAGATCAAAACTTTTTCAAAATAATTTACAAATGAATGTTTTTTTTTTACATTCTACAAACGTTTATTTTTCAGAAACTTCCTCCTTTTACTTTAGAAATTAGGGGGAAGGGGCACATTTTTTACGGATTTAGAAGCATATAATTCTCATTGACAATTGATAGTATTTTAGAAACCTCGATAACATTTAAGAGCTGCCGAGAAACATCCCATAACCTTAAATTTTTCCTTCAACTCTTGTTACACGTATGAAAACCCCTATTTTTTTTTGTTTCGCATCTATTTTGTCTAGCGATTTATAGAACTCTTGAAATTTTTACTACGAAGTACGAACGATCTCGGTTAAAAATGGCCGTGACATGCGGGCTGACAGGGCAATCTACAAGGGTTCCGTTTTACCCACTGGTCCACGGAACCCTAAAATAGTAGTCAGTTCGTTGTAGGTAATGGTGGCAACATGAATTGCAGGCAATCATTCTTCGTGAACATTACATGTATATAATTTAAAACACATCTGAATTGTGAACATTATAACATATTATTTTATTCATAATCTCTATGTATGTACAGTTGTTTACTTCCTTACAAAGATTGCAAGAAAAACGTTATAAATATGATGGCATCATTTACCTGCAACTGTCTCGGTAGGTTCAAACACCTAAAATAGCACCACGCCTGTTATCCAAAAAGGTTTAAACAGAGGTGTACCAAGTAATACGCTCATATTTATCCGGTTATATTTCAGAATCATGTCATAGGGGCGAGTCTTTTGCCGACCGGGCAAAAAAAAAACTCCGTGGCTGTGAAATTCCCAATGAAAAACCCAAAAACATGCTTGAGCAAGCAAGCACGACTTGAAAATCAAACCCAGGATCTATTGCTTTAGCAGACGCGCTGACAACCAACAGACCAAATAGGCAGTTACCGAACTCTTTGTTTTGAAGTCGATTGGTAATAGATAATAGAGCCTTCCGATTTGAAAATAGAATTCTTCATCATTGGATTTCCTAGCTCTGCAAAGCCTACACTAATTATGGACTCTGCAACAATTCATAGTGCCTAACAATAGAAATAGCAAGCCTATTCTATTACAACCTGCACTATCAAAGCCATTGTTTCTAAACGAGGTTATTTCAAGTCATAATTAAGGGATATTTGTTTTATGTCCTCGGATAATGTGTGTTGGCATTTTATATGAAAAGTCTGTTGGCACTGGTTAGCAGTTAACATTCTACAAGGCAAATTAAGGCAAACGATAAGGGTGTTCCAAAAAACCAGCTATGTGCAAGTTAGACTGAGAGTCCCGTATCACTACAAAAGATAGAATATTCTTTATGATGAACACCATATCTATAAATTGCAAGAATTACAGTATAGAACTTATAAATAGGGTAACACAATGGGCGGTCTTATCGCTAATAGCGATCTTTTCAAAGGAAACTATTTAATAAATATTAAGGGACAATGTCCAAAATGGCATTGCGCAATAAAGAATCCTTACTAATATTATAAAAGCGAAAGTGAGTTTGTTTGTTTGTTTGTTTGTTTGTTACCTCTTCACGCTTTAATGGCTAAACCGATTTTGATGAATTTTGGTACAGAGGTAGTTGGGAACCAGGAGACGGACTAATATTTTTTTGAAAAAAGTGGGATGTGAGGGAGAAAGAGGGAAGAAACGGGAAAACTTAGCGTTGCTATTACAAATCAATAAGGCGCTACCGAATTTAACGCGAGCGAAGCCGCGGGCAAAAGCTAGTATCGAAATACACGATAATTAATTGTCACGGACTAGCTGTTTGCCAAACGTATATTTTATAGTATTTTACGGGACTAATAACATCCACCGGTGGCCTAATGTAACGAGTATTCTTTACATTAGGCGGTTAGGTTCCCTATGTTATATATAAATATTAGCTGGCGCCCGTGGCTTCACCCACGTGATATCGAAAAAAAAATATCCTATGTGTTATTCCAGACAATAATCTACCTCTGTGCCAAATTTAATTAAGATCCAATCAGCCGTTTTGACGTAAAAGAGTAACAAACATCCATACATCCATCCTCAGAAACATACGCATTTACAATATTATAGTAGGATGGAGGGACTGCCTATCTGACCTACACAACCCAGTCAGTACTGGGTAATACGAATAAAATAAAATGAAACAAAACGAAACGAAATAAAATAAATAAGCAGAAGGGAGTGTCTTGTACTGACTAAAACTCACCCATGTTCCTTATTTTGCCCTTTATGTTCCGGGGCCGCGGTATCTCTTTTGAACAACCCGCATCCTCGGCAGGCAGTGACCCTGGTAGGCCCCAACCTTAAATATTGATCAGAGCGACTTTTATTATTTAACCACATCATTTCTCTCTAACAAATAAATAGTACGTAGTTTAAATAGGCGTCCATGTTCCACGTTTACGTCGTGTTGTTTTTGCTGAAGTAAAACAAATATTATGTTATCTTAAATGAGTTTTCTATCTAGGACATAGAGTTTATCAACGTTGCTTATGTTACAACTGTTGTAAACATCTTATTGTACATTTAGCCTGTAGTTATTTCCGGCCGGTATTTCCATTTGTTAAGAACGAACGCCACGTGCGAGTCGGACTCGCGAACCAAGGGTTCCGTACAAACTTGCGACATAAATCTTATGACTGCGTAGATTTAGAGCGTTATTTTTTTTCAAGCTCCAAGATACCACAGACTTGAGTGTTTGGTTTTACTTTTAATTGGATACCTCTACGTTTTTCCCTACATTAAGGGTCTTGACAAACGGACAATAAAGAGATCTTATAAGGTTTTCGTATTTTCTTTTTTAAGGTACAGAACCCTAAAAAATGGTTATTGTTGTTCTTTGAGAAATATATAAAATCTCGGTACTTGTATTGATGGGACTTGTACTGACGGCTGCGTCATTATAGTGAACCTAACGGAGTCCATTGCTAACCATAGATCTATCCATGTTGAATACTGGATATTCATTCAATCAAAAAGAAAATCAATTTAGCTTTAAATCAACAGCAACTTTACAATAAATAAATTCGAAAAAAGAACAAATTCGTTCAGTAGCGTAACACCTGTTGTCTGTGCTTCGTTCCCAGACCAAACCAGTTCCACGAATAAAAAATATATTCGAAAAACAAGATGGCGGCAACTAAAGGGTTAACAAAAACGGTTTTCATACTTATTAAGCGTCCTTCATATTTGCAGTATTACTTTTACGGTCGCAGTCGTCTCAAAACCAACACAGGAAATTAAAGTTCAACCGTTTTAAATCATACTCTGATACGATTCTCGGTTGATAGTTACGGTTATATTTTATGTTATTACTACTTTGATCTTGTTTACAAAACGGTATCTAACGTTAGGGGATTTTTCTCAATATGCTATTTCAATATTAGAGGATGTTTGAAAGTTGCGCCTGTTACAGAAAAAATTAAAGAGAGTCGTTTGTCTTGGTATATATATATATATAGACATGTAATGAGGAGGGATGAAGCACATGTGACTAAAAGAGTGATAGATCTGACTGTTGATGGACGGAGAGGAAGGCCAAAGAAAAGATGGATAGATTGTGTAAACAATGTTATGAAGGAGAAAGGAGTAAACGATGCCGTGACGTCTGATAGGGAAAAATGGAAGAAGAAGCGTGTTGCGCTGACCCCAAATAGAATGGGACAAGGACAGGAAAATGATGATTTACATCTTACTGCCCTTTTTTTAGGGATTGGACTTCATCAAATAACTTCGGAGTGTGGAGCATGTCGAACTTTTACTTCCATTCGAAACCCATTTGTGTTCCTTCTGTTGCCTTTTGTGTTCCGGGGTCGCGCAACTTCGGTCCGCAACCCGCAATCTTACTGATCTTGTCTAATGTTACTTGGAATCAGTGCAGGATGTTTCTACCTTTACCTGCATATCCTGATAAATACGACACGGTTGGCGCAATGGCTGAGCGATCGACTGCTGCGCTGCGCGTCGCAGGTTCAATCCCCGCACGGAACAAATATTTGTATGACTTAAAGGTAGTTTTTTCGGCGGTGTTGTCTGACTGTTTGTGTATGTGAGTTTAAATGTTTGTAAACGTACACAATGCAGTTAAAAATCCTAGTGTGGATAAAAAATAACAAACAATTTTTTTATCATTAATATGTCTGCTTCGCTGCTAAGCTTGACATATTGGGTTTTTTATTGAATTTTACAGTAGCGGCCAAGCAGTCTGGATTCGTGCCAAAAATCACCCATTATTTACATAATTGACGAAATGTGGGTGTACTATTATTCCACCTCTGCCTAACACTTTAGGTATTACAGGGGTAATGTTACTAAATAAATAAATAATATATTTCAGTTGCCAGTAATTCAAAAACTTGTACAATATTCTTACAATAGAGGCCTTTTAAGTAGGTATTGGATACCTGTGCTAGGTAGTCTCATAGCACAGGTATCCAATACTGAATACTGGTAGAAGAAGGGGTCACGCTCTTCTAAAACTAGCAACAATACAAACAACAGAAGAAATTCAACTTATATCTAGGCAAGTATGTGTGTGTTGTGTGGTGTGGTGTGAAGTGGTTACGTTATGTTATGAATATATTTCTTGCCGCACTTTCTAAGTACTGGTTAACAATTTCACGGTTTTCTCTCGTTGTTACTTCACTGTTTACGTCCTAAACTATGAGAACATGAAGTCAGTCAATCGTCAATCAAATCGAAATCAAAATATTTTTATTTCACATAGACCTACATGGGCACTTATAAAACGTTGAAAAAAGGTGTACGCGGTGCAGGTTGGTCTTTCCCTATGGAGAAGAACCGAGAAGAAACTCCATGGTTACTCTTTTAAAATCATTTGATTTTACAATGTTGTTGTTACAGCGTTATTGCTTAATTATGAGAGAACAGCGTAGGCTCGAAAATAAGTCATTGCTTACTTTACAAAACGTAAAATAAGATAAGAAGTTAACAAAAGTTAACAAGAGTCTAAGAATCTACAAGGCCAACAATGTCCACTCATTCACAAAGAATTAGAAATAGAAAAAAGGACTTCAATATTTACGAGAGGATTTGTTCCTTGTTAAGATGAAGAAGCAACAAGTTTTGAACAAATACTAAGATTTCCACTACACATACCTATAAGCAACCCTATCATACCAGCAATTAAGTTGATTACAGTATAGTAAGCGAAGGCTTTCTCCAGTTGTTTGTTCTTCGAAGTGAAAAGTGCGCTAACGATATTGCTCCAAAGAACTTTTGAACAAGTTTCTGATCAAATTTAAATGGTTATCAGACATACAAGTGCTGTGGAAACTTTATTGAGCATATTTCTATTACAATGTACTAGTGTCCGGTTATCCTACTTTCATACACATATTTTCACTGCGCTACTAACTTCTTTGTTACCATATTCTCTTTGTTTCTTCATTAGAAAAAGAAACTAGCCATGAGCAAGTCGGGCACTGTGGGTTCTGTATTAACTTGCGATATAAACGGCCATATATTTTGACCACGTAGAATTATTTGAGAGTTGGAGATTTTTTCACAGGCCCGTCGCGAAACCCCCAGTAACGAAATCGTCCCTTGGTCTACAAGCCAGCCCGCGATGCTGAGCAGTAAATCTAAAAGTCCCTAAATAATCGACCCAGCCATCTTTGTTGCCCTCCCTCAGTGACGCCTTAAGCCGAGGTCCGTACCCCACAGGGAGTGCCCTTAGCGAGCGAGCACTTAGCATAACAGTAGTTTTTGTAGCCCTGGCTGGGGGCCTTAATTTATTGAGGTCACCACAGGAAAGTCCGGTTAAGCAGTCTAACAACTCAAGAGAGTTGAACTGCGAGTGGCCCAACATAAAAAAAAATTCAAAGCTCCAAGAGATTATAGACTGGAGTATATGGTTTTCATTTCATCTCGTTAGTTCCACGCGTTCCTGAGTTCCTGGTTTTGATAGACATACAGACAAGAAAGTGATCCTTGATGAGGGTTTTCTTACTTTTGAAATACTGAACCCTAAAAACACTTTTGAGACGTGAAACTATGATTAAAATACGGTTTGTGAATTTCTCTTCTAGTTTTAAATAAGACACTGCACAGGAATTGCATAGTAATTTAATATGCACTTTCTAATTAAGAGATAGGCACTTAAAATACTACTTAATCTATTGCGCTAAAGTTAATTTATTACAAGCGTTACAAGTAGGGTCTAAGTCACAACGACACACTTGAAAAGGAACAGATCCATCAAAGGATTTACTGTAGTCCCACAGAACGGACACACTGCCACTTTTGCGAGGGTCATGAGACTCGTTAGTGAGCTCCACAGCTTCACAATATACTTGGTCACCCAGTAACATCGCCACTACAGTCATTTGCGCACCGTTATAATCTATTTTACATTTCCACGGAGTAAACGCCATATACAAGTGTATCTGAGTAATTTTCACAACAATAATTTGCTTCGATCCACTCTTTAGTGTCAATATTTCTTCCGGTTCTACGACCTTGGGGCAGAACTGCGGCCCCGCCATTATGGCGGAGTACTGTTTAGGGAAAATTATGTTATCGTTGCCGCATAATTGCTTGGTGCATTTACTTTTGGTGACGCACCACGTACAGAAACTTTTTGATATACACGACGAACACGAAGATATCTTCTTGCACTCTTCTTGTTTAGGATCAATTGGGTCTTCAAAACTTGGAGTAACGACTGTCAGAACTAGCAAAGCTGCTATTTTCGTTTTCCACAACATCTTGACTTTCTGGAGCTGAAACAAAAGACGGAACAATTGAACTCAACTATGTTCTATTTAATTGTTTACGTTTGCTCATTACACTGTTTATATAGCAGAAAATGAGTTGTGATTAATTCGCAATGAATAGTTGTTCAAAACGACTTACCAGGCGTAAATATCAATATGCAATGGCACTTCAATAATGCATAAACTATTATTAATATAATGCGTTAATAGCTCATAAAGTTAATGTAAAGGTTAAAAGCAAAATATATAAATATCTACTACACTCCCAATCTATCGGGTCATCAACTCTAGTGATAAAAGGTCGCGGGAAATTTTCCAACGCATTGTAAGCTAAATACTTAAGCGCTTTGTTGATGTGTTTGAAATTATCTTAAATGAAAATCTAAACATTTTCATACACGTTAGAAACGATTTTTGGTGTCGAGTATTTAATGAAAAGCTATGGATAAACTTAGAGTACAGTCAGCTAACGAATTAAGTAACCAGGCTCATCAGATACAGTTGAAATTTTCAAAATCTAATTTATTTATTGAACTGTTTGTTTTACGTACTTTTTGTTTGTACGTAGGATATAAAAAAATACTAGGATATTTGATTAAAATATTGGCACTCTTGTCGAACTAACAATTGACTTACAAAAGAGTGTGGGAATTGGATGCAATTTCCACAGAGCTACGATCGTGCATAACAACAAAGAGGGAAATCTATTGTCATTAGTACGGATGCAAATATGTCTTTTCGTCTGATAAAAAATGAAAAAGTTAAGTTTTTCATTTCTCTCTACTATCATCACGTTAGGCAAAAGTCACTAACTTTGTATTAGGACCAAGCTTATTTACATCAACCGGGAACAATCCAGAATTCGTACCTGCTATTGAGAAGTCCTTGATTGGTAACCCAATAACACTTTGCACGACCTGAGTTGATCAGAGGACCTCATTCACAGCAAATGCGTTTGCCACCTCTAGAGCAAGGAGGCATTAATATTTTTTTTTGACGACAGTGACTATGCTTACGGAACAGATATTTGTATTGAGCTACATAAAGTTGTTTCGGGTCTGGCTGTTTGTGCATGTTACTTTAAGTGTTTGTAAACGTACCCACAATACAGGAATAATTCTTAGTAGGGGGCACGTTCTTTAAAGAAAAAAAAAATACTGTCTCTTCTCATACAGAGAAGGCATGATTCGTGATCAAGCCGTGCCCGCGTTTTGTTCGAGGTGGATTGCCGTTTTCAGATTTATAATATTTGTATTTATAAGTCCAGGTTATTTCTTTCACTGATTTCACTAAGGTCCAAAGATAAACAAAAGTACCTACGAAAAACATTGAAGTTTTTTATTGCTAGTTCACCTCATGAAGTTTTAGGTCAAACTAGTCATAAAAAGCGATAAGTTAGAACATTCCAATGCCCAATCAGATGTTTTATAGTAAGGGTATTTACCACTTTATAGACGGAACTGTGAAGGAAAGTTAGTACTTATTAAATACTTCTTTGCGTGCGAAACGCTTTTACCTCGCCTAGGTTACTTTGTGAGAGTAGGCAAGGCGAACAAATATAACTGTGATATATGTATCACAGTTATATTTGTTTTGACAGTAAATAATTAATATTCATCATGTTTCAGGCTCGATTATCTTTGTTTTACCCAAGGACGATATTATAAGGTACTGGCAAGGGCATACATTTGGGGTTGCGGGTTGTTCGAAAGAGATTCCGTGGCTCCGAAACACTAAGGGCAAAAGAAGGAACATGGATGGGTTTTAGGCAGTAAAAATCTGTCACTCCCCCCCGCTCCGGCGCAAGCTTAAAATTATATGTGTGAAATGCAAAGAAAAGTATAAAATAAATAAAATAGCGAGTGTTTGTTTTTTTTTTAATTTAGTAGGTTTGAGTCTCGGGCGATGCAATCGTAATTTAGAATGCTGTTTTGTTTCGGAGAGTTCGCATAGCCAAACACAATCGTCATCGACATTATACTTAGAAGAAGACTAGGAAGACCAGTTAGAGAAACATTCATCCGCGGTAAAGCTGATATTAAACGGTAACCTAAATGATATATTATTTCCGATATAGGATAATAATAGATGCAGTATGACATTGTGGCTTATCGATTAAATTGATAACGTACCTACTTAAGTGCAATCAACACGTGTTTAGTACATATAGTAAGCGTGACGATCAATAATATACTGTGGGGCTATCATTAGAACTTTGACCTGGGAACTAGGCATTCCTTAGTGTTGTTATGTTTTGATTATTGAATCGATAAACTATCGTTTGATGAGCACGCTCATTTATTGTTCTATGATCTAAATAGTGTTGCTGTGGAAATTATACTTGACAAGCTTTTGCCTGCGGCTTCGTTCGCGTTAAATTCGGGGTAACACAGTTCCCCTTTCCTGATTTGCAGGTACCTGCTGCCTGTAGTTTTGCCCTTGTACTTTATTTATTGTAATAGCAAAGCTAAGTTTTCCCTTTTCTTCCCTCATTTAAAAAAAATAGCTTATGTCCGTCTCCAGGGTCCCAACTATCTCTGTACCAAAATTCATCAAAATCGGTTTAGCCATTTAGGCGTGAAGACGTAACAAACAAACAAACTCACTTTCGCTTTTATAATATTAAGTAAGGATTTAGAATCGAACTTGTTTGATTAAATGACTTTTTATTTTGATTTCAACTGTATTTTATTTTCTTTTTACCCTAAAATTTCACAGAGCGCTGTACCTACCGTTTCAAGTTTACGTGCTGCTACCCTACCATGACGTCTTAAAGCAGAACTTATTCCACTGAGGAAAAGAGATGGTGCTAGACACCCTGTATAGCTCTGTCTCTTTCCCTCAGCGGAATAAGTCTACTGGTCCATTGAGTACATGAACCATAGAGATGGGAAACGTCACCCTATTTGTCACTTTTGACATAACAACAGCGCGGGATAAACTGCGGATATATATCGAATGCCACGCACATTCGCACACCAGCTACTGAGGCACTGACGTGCGATCAAATATCTTGGATCACTCGAAGAAACGTACGTCTCATTTATATTACATTTTTTCCTATTTGTGGTGACTGCTATTGAACAATGCATGATTGATAGATCGGTTTTCTTTGTGAAAATACTTGGTTAGTTTTTGTTTGGTTGGTATGTCGTATTCCTGTCGTTGAAAACCTGATAACTGATCTATCACATGCGCTTCAGGGCTCTAGGATGTACATCGCATTACCATGTTGTCAAAATGAAAAAAAAAAAACAAACTTATTCTACTCATAGAACTTCATCGACAAACTACTTATGGTGTCACTTGATTTGATTTAATCGTTTATTATTAAAGTTCTATGTTATACAGAGCGAGCCTTTTGCCATTAACCGGTCACAAATCCAGATACTGCGGGTGCTACTGAGAAATTCCTGGTGGGAAAATCCAATAAGACGTTGTGCGACCTGGGAATCAAACTCAGGACTTTACGGACTCACGTTTGCCACAACTAGACCAACGGGGCAGTCAAAATACACGAATTTGACGACACGGTTGGGAAAGTGGCTAAGGGTATGACTGTTGCGCTACGTGTCGCGGGTTCGATCCCCGCACGGAGCAAATATTTGTATGACCTACAGATAGTTGTAAAAATATTTGTAAACGCAACCACGATACAGGAGAAATTCCTAGTGTGAGGCAACGTTTAAAAAAAATAAGTTGGTTAAAATTAGTACAAAAAAAAATAGTACATTTTAAAATTAGAACAATGTTTTTTTTTTGTTTTTAAAGTGTTGTGTAATATTTTCAAGTGTTATAAAAATTGAATGTTTTAAAACTTTTGCATGCCTACGTGGTAAAATATGGCTGAACCTGTCAATATATTTTTTGTCATCATTTACTTTGACCCATGTTTGCAAATTAAAATTATCTCTATCTTTACTCGTACATTGATTTTAACATAAACGTACTAATACAAACCATTTCGGGTTTAACAGCGTTATGCCAGACATGACAACTCGGTGCCACAACACAATGTATAAAGAACATTCTAGTTTTTATTTATTTAACGATTTATGTACAGACGCCAGCAGGTCAAGCTACCCGAAACTGTCAATTTTCCCCAATGAACCTTGAACCTAATACTTTAGCAATAAAGTCGAAAATCTATCAAAGAAATCTGACAGATTGTAGTAGCTTGATGTGCAGGCGTCTGTACACACTGAATACAGAAAAATGGTAGGAACAGCAAATAGACTTTTACTAACTAAAACCCACCCATGTTCCTTCTATTGACCTTTATGTTCCAGGGCCGCGGTATCTCTTTCAAACAACCCGCAACTCCGGCAGGCGATGACCCTGACAGGCCCATCTGCTTGACTGAAATCTCTTTGAGGCGCGCGTGAAACACGAACGCGCCAACGACACGGCTAGTCGTCACTAGACGGACGGACGGTGAGCTACCCATTGCTCACCTGCAATTATAGGTTGTCACGATGTTTTCCTTCGCCGATGTCTGTGATGCCTAAGATAAACTTTAGAAAGTACATACCTATGAGTTAAAAAATTCAAACCCACAACCTCATCCATTAGAGACTAGGCGCTTAACCTCTGAGCAACCATAACTTTTACAATAAACTGATAAAAACCCCCTTTTTGGGGATGAGAAATCATCAAATAACTTCCTCCGCTCTGGGCGGAGCGGGGGGGAGTGTCACACTTGTACTGACTAAAACCCACCCATGTTCCTTCAATTGCCCTTTATGTTTCGGGACCGCGGTATCTCTTTCGAACAACCCGCAACCCCGGCAGCGCCTTCATTCCTGTCTAGGCATAGCTGCGGGCGGTGTTTAAATTTACACTTTTGTTCGCGTATACGATTTCCATTTGTTTACAATACCTGTTAATAAAAAAACCGTTCGAACTACATTGCAATATCGTGGTATGAATATTCATTTGTGGTATTTATTAGGTATCTCTACTCGTATAGTCGTACAATTCAGTCGCACGCCGCACATCTACAGGCCTGACACGAACGAAAAACTGAACATATTGGTATCGGACATACGATTAATAGCTTTGTAGTCTCAAATAAAGTGGTAGCCTAGTATCTAATACTGGCTCCTAGCATAGTACTCCGCTCCAACCTACGAGATGTTGGTTCGAAGCTAGTCAGTCACGTTACCAGGTTTTTTAAATATACTACCTCCTTAGAAGGCAGTACGTCAGAGGAGAGATACGAAGTGTGGAGAAACAAACACCTATCCCTTCACACTTTACCATCCCGAAAGAACACCTGCCATCGGGATACGAATTGTACGATCGTATTTTAAATCTTAATACTGTTTTGGCTTCCGTACGTTTTACCCACGGGTTGACCACAGAAAACCAGCGCTGTGCTGTGGGCTCCCATAGCGCAGCATCATGCTGAATGGTGACCTACCTGTCGCAGTCACGACGTGCAAGCAATTGTTATTTTTTGTCCCATGTATGGATTTGTAAATGTAGTGATGCTTTGCATGTTTAATGTTTATTTCAATTTTTTATTTTGTGTGGTCGTCGTAATTTTCGACTAATACATATTTTTTCTTTCTTTCTTCTTTCTAATTGCAGTGGCTAATCTGTAAATCTGGTAACTAACTACGGGCACAGGTTGGCTGCTGTAGATCTGTAGATATGGGTATAATCTGGCTAACCGGAGCATCACCAACCCATCCCAAACACAATGACAGTGTGATGGTCTCTTTGAAGGATATGCCTCACCTTCTTTCCTGATCATCCTGCACAACCACTTGCACCTGTCAGGATTCAAACGAAGCAAATGCACGAGGTGTGCAGGTACATGCTGATCATCTACGACACCAATCAAAGACACTGACCACATTTGACGGGCCTGTTGGTCTAGTGGTTAGTGGCCCTGACTGCTGAGCCGGAGGTCGTGGGTTCGATTCCCACCCGGGACAAACTTTGTGTGATGAGCATGATTGTTTGTTCTGTGTCTGGGTGTGATTTATCTATAATATGTATGTATTTATAAATTATATAAGTATGTATATCAGTTGTCTGGTTACCATAACACAAGCTCTGCTTAGCTTGGGATCAGATAGCCGTGTGTGAGTTGCCCCAACATATTTATTTATTTAGTGGCACCATTCTGTCTTACCGAGATGGAGAGAGAGGTTAACTTCTTGTAAGACTCTTTTTATTCCATGTCGTAAAAAAAATAAACAATACTTTACAATTGTCGCCTCAATGAGATGTCAGCAAGCCTTGGCAGGCCCTTACGCTTTGCTTTTTAAACAACCCGCAACCCTGGCAGGCAGTGGCCTGCCAGGGTTGCGGGTTGTTTAAAAGAGATACCGCAACCCCGGAACATAAAGGGCAAACGAAGGAAATTGGTTGGGTTTTAGTTAGTAAAAGTCTGACACTCCATTCCGCTCCGCCCAGAGCGGGGGAAGTTATTTAATGATTTTCCATCTGCAAAAAATGGTTGGTACGATGGTTGTATGTTAGATTCAAAATCGTTCGAATTTACGTAATGCTTACGTCGCGTGTTCATGTTAGGGTTTCTAGTTTCCGTTGAAAAAGTAAACAGAGCTCCGGGCAGGTAGATAAACTATTCTATCTCCTCAAATAAGAATAATTAATTGACCTGGTTTCGAGTTTATATTAGGGTAAACACACCCGTGTACGGTCGTGATCAAAAAGCGCATTTAACTTACATGGTCAAGTTTTGTTACAACTAACTGAAAGCTAATTAACGAGAGTGATACGTTTTTTATACATTTACTGAAGGATAATCATACTAATAATAATCGGACTCAGCGATCATTGTGCCGATAGTCGTATCTGCCAATGGCTTAATTGCCAAAAGCCTCGACCAATACCTGAGAAGGCTCTCGTTAGGCAGCTGAATCAAGGGCTTGATACAGAAAGCGGTACTCCTGGACACGGCTCTCATTGTTAGGAGGTTCCTTTCTCTGGAGCCCTGACCGCCGGTAGCTTGGACCCTGATCCCGATACAGGTGGGCTACTATTTTTAAATGTTTTTTGTTTTGACAAGAAATATATAAAAATATAAAAAAATATGTATAGAAATAAATAAACGATAAAAAACATACAGGGTGAAAGTTATATATTTTTGACATAACATAGCATAACGTCACGCTTTAAAATCCCTGAATATTTGGGTTGAAGGCACTGTAAGGAACTGGTAGAGATATACATACGTACTTAAAAGAAGTTTAAAATACTTTAAAGACTATATTTTTAGTTCATATTTCGACGGTCCCTATGTAATAAATATAATATTATAAACTAAAAACTAAAATAAAAAACTAAAATAGGGCGTTACTTCCTTAGAAATAAAGGCCTTTTTTGCGGTTGTAATTTTTTAAGTTTCGATGAATTACGTTGGGGCCATCGATTTCACCAATACATAAATTATGTCATTCTATAAGTCTCCTATTCTATTCTCTTTTTATTAATTCTCAATTTAAACAACCAAAGTATTTGAAGCTCATTGTAAATCAGCCTGAACCATTAAAGTTTTACTTAAAGCCTTCACAGTATTCACAGTAGACCCACATTTGTCCAGTTATGTTTAAGAGCCAATAACTGGTCACAAATCCAGACACCATGGTTGCTACTGAGGAATTCCTGATAAAACCTGGAAAACCAGTCTTACCAAGGGGTATCGCATTACCCAGTACTAACTGGGTTGTGGAGGTCAGATAGGCAGTCGCTCCATGTAAAATACTGATATTCAGCTGCATCCGGTTCTACTGGAAGCCAACCCCAAAATAGTTGGGAAAAGGCTAGGCAGATGAGTAAAGTATATTGTTTTCTTTCAAAGGCTGAGTGGACTTGTCACTTGCATGACACGAGTCGTTAGGCAGACTTCTACTGGTCGACCGCATGCCGTTCACGCTCCATTGCGTCCATACGAGCTATCTCGACTGGGGCATGCACTTGAGTAAACGGCCGAATATTGTTCTACCTATTTGGGTGTTAAATTGTATGTTGCTACAACCAAATTGCTCTAGGAAATCTCAGACGGTCTCAATTGCTACGGTTTAAGTAGTTTAAAATAGCAGCCGCTCGGGTCGATCTTTAGGTTAAGCCGCGCTTGCCTAGGTTGGTCTGTGGATGGGTGACCACCCGTTACTTACCGAGTTTCCTCCGTGCCTCGGAAAGCACGTTAAGCCGTTGGTTCCGGCTGTCATTTGTAGATCTTTAACAGTCGTTACAGGTAATCAGTGTTCCGAAAGTCTGACAACCAGTCTTACCAAGAGGTATCGCATTACCCAGTACTAACTGGGTTGTGGAGGTCAGATAGGCAATCGCTCCATGTAAAATACTGACATATAGACTGGAAGCCGACCGCAACATATTTGGGAAAAGGCTAGGCAGTTGATGATATAAAAATCTTAACTATTTTCTTGGGTTTCGATAACAATCTAAATTGATTCGGCTGCTGGTTACAAAAGAAAACACAATTATAAGGTTGAGGTAAGTATTATATAATATTTATTTATTTTTTAACCGGAGGTTAAGCGCCTCACCTTCCAATCATGAGGTTGTTGGTTCAAATCCGGGCAAGAACCAGTAAAAAAAAAAAAAATCTTGGGACAACTCACACACGGCTATCTGATCCCAAGCTAAGCAGAGCTTGTGTTATGGTAACCAGACAACTGATATACATACTTATATAATTTATAAATACATACATATTATAGATAAATCACACCCAGACACAGAACAAACAATCATGCTCATCACACAAAGTTTGTCCTGGGTGGGAATCGAACCCACGACCTCCGGCTCAGCAGTCAGGGCCACTAACCACTAGACCAACAGGCCCGTCAACCAGTGTGACTATTTCAATTCATATGCACACACGACGGTAGGTCAACCTATTCTAAACTATTATATACTCTCTACTACGGATCGCACACCGTGGTTGACCGTAGTATAGTAAATCAGGTTAAAATGGTTTTGTATAAGTTTATGTGCCGTCGTGGACCTGGACTTATAAATAACTATTTTCTGTATGAGCAGAGGCCAGTGGAGCAGATACAGGCTGCTATTATTTCTATTAAGTATTATTTATTTATTACACCATAAAAGATTTACAGCTTATAAAAACTTAATAGAAAAGAGAACGTTTTTTTTATAATATACAAAGTCTAGTTAACTAACTACTAACTAACAAGCGTGGATTACGTTTTAACTCCGCATAGAAAAGAAGGATAAAAATGAACAGTTACATATATCGGTGTTGCACAGAAACGAATTGAATGATATTTATTTCTAAAAACACATGTATCAGTCATTCCTGGTACTATTCACATTCGATTGATCCGAGCACTCGTCGACGGTTACGCATCGCTTGGCAGCTTCATCGAATACCTCCGGGTCGGGGCACTCGCACCTCGAGTAGTCACACCGCACGCCCAGAGAGCGGGCCTCGGGGTGACGACACGTGCGCTCTGACAACGTCGGGTCGAGACACCCGGCGCTGTATAACACCATGTCGGAGGAACATGGTGGTGTACCTGAATGTAGAAAAACGTTTGTACTCCCCGATACTCTTAGATATGAAAGTTATTTGTTTATATAAATCCTTACTAATATTATAAGAGCGAAAGTGAGTTGGTTTGTTTGTTTGTTACGTCTTCACGCCTAAATGGCTAAACCGATTTTGATGAATTTTGGTACAGAGATAGTTCGTACCCTGGTGACGGATATAGGCTAAAAAAAGTTAGAGAAAGAGACAAGAAGAGGGGAGAGAAAGATATTTTTATTCGATCATCACGCGGGTTGAAGTTAGCCCAAAGTAACTAATTAACTATGCCACGCGGACGAAGTCGCGTGTGGAAGCTAGTAGTATCATATTGCTCAGGTGATTATTTCCTTTATTTACTTTTCCTCTTACTTTTCCATTTTTAATATTTCTTAAAAATAATATTTAAAAAAAACATTTAAAAATATTAATTGCTTTTACGAGGTTCTCGTCATGCGGGATAGTAACATACACGGCCCGCTGATTGGTCTATCACCACTATGTCAGGGTGAAAACTCCTGCCGGGGTTGCGGGTTGTTCGAAAAAGATACCGCGGCCCCGGAACGTAAAGGGCAACAGAAGGAACATGGGTGGGTTTTAGTCAGTAAAAGTCTGACACGCCCCCTCGCTCCGCCCAGAGCGGGGGAAGTTATTTGATGATTTCACACCACAAAAAAAAGGGGTGAAAACTCAACAACTCATTAGCGCGCAAATTATTAGGTTTTAACAAATTGAACAACAGAAAGCAAAATGTTCCGCGTTGTTTAATAATTAAAAACACTGACCTCGATTGGAATTGTTTAAAATTAATTCATGCAAGTTTATCTCATTTTGTATGATGTAAAACATTGTAATGTTCTGCAAGCTGAATTCATATTTTATAAGACGAATCATAATTGAACACAGTGAAACATGACTATTAATATCTGAATTATGTCGTCTTTAATAAACATTTACCGGCAACAATATAATGTTTGAACTACTACAGACATAAATGACTTCATTAATCAGTATTCACCTTTGTGGCCGCAATTTGTCTTCTTCCATCAAATTAAATCAAATCATTTATTTCAATTAGAAATGGTCTAATTGAAATAAATGATTTGATTTAATTTTTTTTTTTTCGGGTGGGATTCATCAAATGACTTCCCCCGCTCTGGGCGGAGCGGGGGGGCATGTCAGATTTGTACTAACTAAAACCCACCCATGTTCCTTCTATTGCCCTTTACGTTCCGGGGCCGCGGTATCTCTTTCGAACAACCCGCAACCCCGGTCAATTAGGCCACTACAGGCACTTTTGAATGTCATGAAAACAAAGATGCAGCTACAGTCCCGGTCACAAGACATAATAACTTGTGAAAGTACTGTAGTTGCCCATTCCAAAGCGTAGATCTCTATGGAGAAGAATGGGCAAGAACCTTCATGGACACTCTTTTAAATCATACTTTTACAAAACCATGGATACATGAAGTATCCATGGTTTTGTAAAAGTATGATGTCTCATACATCATTCAAGTTGAGATTATAAATACCTGTGAGAACGATTTAAAAAAACGAGCACATTAAGAGCGTCCAGAGTAAAAAGCAAAAACAAGAGTTTAATAGATACCTACCATACCTCTCTATTACTTTATCTCATTAAACACTCGTCTTTTTCTTTATGATTTCCTCTTTTACCCATAAAAATTCATGCTCAAAACTTTTCTCATGACATTTTCCTTATTCCTCCGCATTACATATGTCAACCGATTACCGTACAACTTTTCAGTCACCAGCGCTACTTTCAGATTTCATCTTATGTACTCTTCTTCTTCACTTTATCCATTCGCGTAACACTACTCATCAAATCAACATACTCTACATTCATCAAACATAATCTACATTCTCAGCCATGTGTAAATTCCTTTTATGACTTTATTAGTATAGTTTTTATAAGATTAACCTTTACATAATTAAAGCAAATCAAATCATTTATTTCTTTGCAAACATGGGTATAGGAGTTTTTTGTAGGAAAGATCTTCATATTTTACCGTCACATGGGCATGCAAAGGTTTTACAATTTTAAAATTAAAATATGTGGCAGATTACTGGAATCCAAAAAGAAATTAAAAATCAAAATGTCAGCGTGTTCACAGTAATAAAGAAAAATAAATTAATGCTATATGATGTTAAACAAAAATAAAAAAGTAAGTCAGCCAGGATTACAATTTTTATGTCAGTCAGAATAATGTCAACCGGTTAATGAATCATTATTAAGAAAATTGTCAATCGAGTAATAACATTTCACACTTAAAATTTCATTTAGCGCCCTTTTAAATTTAAATGTCGTTAAATTCGAAGGGCAATACCAAAAAAACCTTTTTTGCATTAGTGCAGTTTTACATTGCATTTTTTTGCATTACAATTAAACACAGCGATCAACATTTTCAAATAAACGCATGAATAAAACTTGCTGATCACGTTCAATTCATTGTCAAAATTCGCCTTAAGGAGATCAATTCGGATTATTATACATAGTAAAAGTTAAACAAATGAAATTCCAATAAAATGAAACGCAGTCAAAACTCACACGATCCCATTTCATCGTAGGAATCACAGTCCTCGCCTCTGCAGGTCAAAAAACACGCAAACACAAAAATGGTTACAAATAAATTTTTGTGCGCCATTTTCACGTGGATCCGATAGTTTATTGGAGCGACAAAAAGCGGCGGCGCCGGTATCTGGTCGTTTAACTGTGACAATTATTTAAATAAATTTTATTTGTTTCTGTAAGTACTCGCTAGTATCGGCAAATGGTGCTACGTGAACGGAAATTGTTTAGCTGTTATTGGTCCTGATAATAAGTCCTAACACCTAATGTAGTCCTGAATAGTTAATTTGTAGCGGAGTTCCGTTTGTAACTGGAAAACCCCTACAGACTTTTGTAGTTCATCAGTGGGGTGATTGATGGAATAAGTCTTGCCTATGTATAAAATACTATCGACCTGCTCCGGGTTTGCTCGAGTGCAATTTCCTAGCAACTCCACCAACACCAACAACTACAGTTCAAGCGGGAACAAACCAAAATCCTTCACAATTTTTTTTTAATCCAGACGTGCTAGCTCAAGTTCGTGGCGTTAATGTAACGAAAACCGTCAATTTGAAAATATTAAAAATACCCGCTTCACATGTAATATTTTTATAAATTTTGAGTTTTTTTTTAACTTTGGATGATATCTACAGATGGTGCTGGTAGCAAATGATTTACCTAAAATAATATAGAATAATTGTATTTTTGATTTAAATATAGACGTATTTCCTAACCTCGTTACGTTAATTCCGCGAACTATTCCCAAAGGCCCTAACACGAGCTTGCGGCGTAACGAAATACGTAAATTAAAAAAAATAAAAGCAACCGCTTCACATGATCTAGATATCTGAAGATTATGTTTCCACTATCTTCAGATATCTTAATGATACTGAGTTTGATGCAAATAATTAGACAAAAATATTACAACATAATTACCTAAGTTGGTTATTTTCAGAGATGCGTGTACCAATATAGCTACACGTTGTACACACACCTGTTTTCTTTCTTTACACGTGATTTTACATTTTAAGACTAGCCGCTGCCTCCTGCTTCGCACGGCACCACCCACAGTGTTACCAACCCTACTGTTTTAAAAGTAGATTTGCTGTTTTCACATGGATGTCAATGTTTTCTGTTTCATTCCTGATTTTCACTGTTTTTCAACTAGCGTTCAGCGCCACCTATGAAATCCCAGTTTATGAATGACAGCTATAGGCCTATTGTATTGTATAATAATAATGAGAGTGAAAATACTGAAGATGAGGCAATAGACAATGAAACTGAAAAATATTTTTACTTTAATTTTGGGTTTTTTTGTTGTCATTATTATTATAACAATGTATGTGCGTTCTGGTAACTAAGAAAATTGTTTATTGTTTAATTATATAAGCAAAAGTATGAAATCTGCCTTTTAAACTTACCTACTGTTTTTTTTCTGCTAGTTTTTGGTTTTTAAGTTTTTTGGAGTTGGCAACACTGACCACTCATCTATTGGGTTCAAAACTATCCTTTATTTCAAGCTGAAACCAACCATGTTAACTCACACAATATAATTGCATGCGTTGAATGTTTTTATAGAATAAGACTAGTCAAACTACACAAAATGGTGAGCAAAATGTTTACAACAACTTCAACACACGACAGGCTTTCGACAGCTCTGCTAAGACTCTGGAAATACATATCATGTATCATAACTTGTACATGGGTGTAAGGGTTAATAAACAATGTATAACATAACATTACAATTTTCCAATCTCCCGTCAGTATTGCCCCTGACAGCTAAGTTCCTCTGAGAAAGGTCGACGTTGACTTTCCAAAACATTTGTTTTTGATAGTTATTTTATTCATTTAATTAGAAGTTTAGATTAAATTTTAATAGATTTCTATTAATAATTATAGTTTTCTATGAGAAAAGAGAAAAGGAATGTTAGCTGTTTTTGTTGTTATTTATTTATTTGTTACACCATCAGCAATCCTTACTAACATTACAAAAGCGAAAGTGAGTTTGGCTAAACCAATTTTGATGAATTTTGGTACAGAAATAGTTGGGACTCTGGAGACGGAAATAGGCAATTTTTTTAAAAACAATTGAGAAATGAAGGAGAAAGAGGGAATGAGGGAGAAAGAGGGAAGAAAACGGAAAACTTAGCTTTGCTATTACAATAAATAAGGCGCAAGGGCAAAAACTACAGGTAGCAGTTATCTTCAAATCAAGAAAGGGGAACTGTGTTACCCCGAATTTAACGCGAGCGAAACCGCGAGCAAAAACAAGTTCAAACTAAAACTTAACATGAACTATGCATTAATATTAAAATGCTGGTGTGTATGCCTATTGCAAGTATACATTCACCACAGTGGCAACAACATAAAGTTTACAAATAATAATAATCCAAAAATATAAAATAAACTTAAAAATAAATGAGATGATATGAATATAAATTTTACTTAATAACTAAATAATATGAAGTATGGTTTTAAAATATTTATTAAGAATGATAATGTGTTATTTAATTGTGTGTGGCTAAGTGATACATGTATGAGAAAATTCAATGCTAAATCCATTTTTTAACGTGGCACACATTACGTCTTTTTCCTGAATCGTGGGTTTAAGATTTAAACTCACATACAGAAACAGCTAGACCCGAAACATTTATTTAAATTTATTATTTATTTATATTTATTTATTTACTTTGCCAACCGGTGCCGTTTTCACTTATCCAAGCCTTTAAAATGCTCATTTAAGTATTTTTGTTTTACGGTTATCAAGGAAAGTAGCACATGAAAAAAGTAGGTGGCGCGTGTACATACGGCGACACATGAAGCTGTGTATTTCCAATTTAACATGGCCTTGCACTGTAGTGATCGCTGATTTGTAGGAGAGACCCTCATAAACTGTTTTTGTATAGCTTGATTGGCAGTCTTTCGTACTACTTACATTAATAACGTATTTTTGTATTGTGACACAAACAATGTTTATTTAAATAACAATAATATCAGCCTATAACTGGCCCACTGCTTGACAAAGGCCTCTTCTAAGCGATAAGACCGCCATTGTAACCATACATTTAGCATTTTTTTTTTGTAAAACAGTTTTATTTCAATTTTGGTGTGCAATAAAGTATATTCTATTCTATTCTTCATAGACAGAGAAGGCATGAACATTGATCGCAGCGCTTGCTCAAGACAGGTTGGCAATTTCTCAGACTAAAGGTAAATTCATATTGGTACTCGCCCGGATTTGAAACTTCGTCTCTCAAGCTTGAGGTTGTAAGTGCTTACTCTAGGCAATCACGACGTCATGTTCATATAACAGCGAGAAAAATATCAAATCAAAATCAAATCAGATCATTTATTTTTGCAAACATGGGTAATTGTTACATTTATGTTTTCGTATTTAAAAAGGTCCTCCATATTCTACCGTCGTAAGGGCATGCAAATAATATTCAATTCCAAATTTAAAAGAAAAGTTATATAACATTGTATTGAAATCAAAAAAATACATAATACAATGTACACTTTGTACTTTGTACATTTTTTATACAAATGACATTTTGTATAAAAAAAATGTCAGACTAATAAACAGCACAAAAATATTTAATTAATAATGTCAAATAAAATGATTATATATGTCAATCAGGATAAAAAAATACAGAAAACTATAACAATAAATGTCATTTTTACATCGATTTATCATTAAGGAAGTCATTAATCGTGTGTTAACATTAATCGTGTAATACCGAAAACGAACGTGTCTTTTTAACTTCACTTTATCCTGAATATCTTTAGATCTTTTTTTATCTTAAAACAAATATTTATTACTCAATATTTCATGAAAATAAAACTTATTGTGCAATTTTTTATGAATGATAAAATCAGTAATTAATTTATAATGATTGGGTATTGATTAGTTTCGGATATTTATTTTAAATAACGGACGACGATATCTTGAAGATAAGTTCTAGATATCATCGTCTGGCAAATTTTTTGACAAACAGAATGACAAGAATATTTTGAAGGTGAAATAAGTAAAAAATAAATAAGTTTAGTCATTAACAATTCTATTTTACGCTCTTCCTTATTCAATTAAACTTTTATTTCAGACTGTATACATAGTTTTGTTAGTAACAATGGTGCTTAAGTAATATGTTTGTAGTGTCTTTATTTACGTTTCTTCTCACTATTACATTTTTAAAAACTTATTAAAAGTATATAAAAAAAAACTTTAAAAATAGGTTATCAGGAGCAGGGTCCAAGCTACCGTGGTTAAGGCTCCAGAGATAGGAACCTCCTCACAATGTACAGTTAAAGGTACGAGAAGGTACAGTACCACTCATTTAGCATAATAACTTGATGCTCATTCCAAAGTGTTGATCTCTATGAAGAAGAAGGGGCTAGAAACTCCATGGGCACTTTTTGAAATCGTAATACTATTACAAGATCATTTTATTTTTATTTTATTGGGACATTTAACAGTTACACATTACAGTTAAGTATGACAATTTAAATTATTAAAACTAAATAAACGTGAAACCCACCACCAATGTCCGCGACATAAAATCATGGCTGTACTCTATGTTTTTTTTTATGATGTTTCCCTGTGTTTTCTCCTGTGTGTACATAAATTATTAAATAAATAAAATAATGTTGAGATTATACAAATATGTGAGAACGTGCACATTATCATCAAAGCTTAAGTTTTCGCGTGGTTGCTCTAGGCCACATCATCGCTTCTCATCAGACGAGTTGCGACTTGCGGCTAAACGCACGTTCTAAACAAGCCTATATGTATTAAAAAACCGGCCAAGTGTGAGTCGGAATCGCACACCGAGGGTTCCGTACAAATTTTGACATGAACGGCCATATCTTTTGACCGTGTTGACTTAAAGTCTTAAAGAGTTGATTTTTTCACAGCTCCAAGAGCGAGTTGAAATTAAAACCATATACTCAAATGGGTGGTCATTTGAGTATACAGACAGACAGACGGACAACAAGGTGATCCTGTTAGGGTTCCAGTTTTCCTTTTAAGGTACAGAACCCGAAAAATGCCTATGCCTAAAATATCCTCAAGATGATATTCCATTTTGAAGAAACCTGACAGCAAATGTTTTTTGAAGTAGTTGCCGAGATTTACGAATAATTACTCAAGAAAATGAATTCGGCAACTATTTCCATCAACGGTAAAAGAAGAAATATAAAACTTTTCCGTTCTATAAAAGTAAAGAATGGCGGATGTGATGTTGGAGAACCCTCAACCGTCTAATATCCGTTATCCTGTGAGTTTTCCTAACAGCCAATTTGCGCGGCCGAAATTATTATTCACTTAATTTGAACAGAGTACTCGAAAGACAAAGGCAGTTTTGTTGAAAGAGTTTCATTAACTGTACATCTTAATTATTTACGTTGGTTTGTACGGGGTAACACCGGTTGGTACAATTTGTGCTTCTACAGAACATTATGTTAATATAACGACGCTTTCACGAACCATTTCTTGTTCTTCAGAGAGGAGGTGCGAAGTTAAGATGGTTAAACAAAAGAATAACTGTTTGGGGCTCTTTACGTCACTATCAATGCCAATTGAATTAAAAATAAACAATAATGAAGCGGGACGCGACTAGCACTATAGAAGCAATTATATAACATTTGAAATAAAAAAAACACACAAGAAAACAAACGGCACATAAAAGAAGACGACACAGTTGGTGTAGTGGCTGAGCGATGGACTGCTGCGCTGCGTGTTACGGGTTCGATCCCCGCTCGGAATAATTATTTGTATGGCCTACAGATAGTTGTTCCAGGTCTGGCTGTTTGTGTATGTGTGTTTGTAAATGCACCTATGATACAGGAGAAATTCCTAGTGTGGGGAAAAGTTAAAAAAAAATATTAATTTTAAGAATTTGTTGTTATTTAGGGATGATACTGAATTTACGCTTGTTGCAAATAATGGAACTAAAATGCTGTAAGATAATTGTATTTTCGGGTAAAACTCGACGTATTTACGTTAGCTTGTACAAGAGCGTTGAACGTTCAAGTCTTCAAGTACTTTCAGTGTCATAATGATTTTACTATAGAATATTTACAGCAGAAGCTTTTGGTGGTTAAATCAGGTGTGTTCAGTTTTATTAGAAAATTGTAATCTAAAAAAAAAAACTATGGTCAAATCGACTTGAATATATACGTAGCCAGTGTTTTGAAAAGAACATAAAAAGTATCTACTCGTTGTTTTCAGGTCATGTTTTCGTGACATTATAAAATAGCACCCAACCTTACCTTTGTACTGGTACACAATCGTTTACCTGTTTATATTGAAACCTTTGAAGTATTCCGATAAATAATAAACTGTTTTCTTTTCAGTGGTCGTGACGCGTGGACAAATCACTATACTGGTACAATGCCTTTTTAGAAACTTGAAAAGAGAAAAAAATGGTATCAAAATGGCGGCAGACTACGAAAGCCCAAACCCCTTTCGCTATTCACGTATTCTCTACTGAATAACTAGTTTTTTTTCAATGAAAGAAACATATTTGAATAAGTCTTTCAATGGACAAATAAAACATACATAAGTACTGGAATATAGTATAGTAGCTTTTGCCCACGGCTTCATACCCTATTTTAGGGGGTTAGAAAGTGACAAAAAGTAGCCTATTGCACTCTCCATCCCATCAACTATCTCCACTTGAAAAATCACGTCAATTCCTCAAACAAAAATGTGTTACATTTTAAGCGATATAAATATCAAATTTCATGCAAATCGGTTCAGACGTTTGAGCTTGAAGGAGTAACAAACATACTTATACAAACTTTCACATTTATAGTAGGTATTAATGTTATTGGAATTTTTCAAATTAGGAATTTCTCCGTAACAGCCCGGAGTTTGAAAGTTAGCGGTATGATACCTCTCTGGTCGTGTTGGATGCCCGTCCCATCGGACTATGAGAGTGAGGGAACAGAGAGTGCACCTTTGCCTGCGCAAACACATGTGCACTATAATATCTTTCGCGCTAATCTTCATTGAGTTGACCGCTGTGACCGAAAAACGGCCAGGAGGACTATATTAGTGTGACCATATTTGTGTCATCCAATCGATCAACCATAAAACTAAACATTACCTACGGCATTTTTAAATATCTCACTTCGGTTTAAAAACATCATTTCTATTCAGATAATGTCT
Organism: Ochropleura plecta; assembly: GCA_905475445.1. NCBI lineage: Eukaryota > Metazoa > Arthropoda > Insecta > Lepidoptera > Noctuidae > Ochropleura > Ochropleura plecta. The sequence continues at coordinate 7,255,076 of FR997731.1, read as the reverse complement.
CATATCCATCTAAATTCAACACAAACTCACTCATATATCCGGCACCTTGTAATTCCACTCCACAATAAGCAATTTGCGTGTAGGTACGGGAACATAATTCGTGGCCTCGTCTATTGCCTCAGTAGCAATTGCCACGGAATGCAGAATGCAGAGGAAACTGTGTGCAAATCCTAGACATGCCTCTAATGTATGTACGTTAACCCAAATAGGGCATCTAGACTATGCAGTAGTCTACAACTGATCCAGGAAACCATCAAGTGCTAAGTTGGCTGCCGAAGTCTAGGCTATCAGATGTCTTGGCGGCGCCCAAGTCCAGGCTAAGTTTTATCAGAAATCAGGAGCCTTCATTTTCCCAAGTTTGTTGAGATTTGCTCTCCGTCTAATACATGTTAGACTGTTAAGCAAATTGATTACCTACAACTGTTCGTATGTTCAAATAACAACTGTGATTTTTTGACTGTTGTATGAAAGGGTTCTATCACAACAAATTGATGTGTGGTGTCAAATTGCTTGCTATATGTTTATTGTGAATGTGAGGACCATGTGGATCATTACTGTTATTTAATTTGTTTGTTTTTGATGATTATCTGGCAGTTTGAGTACTATAAGTCACCTACACAAATGTCCTTTTTTGGTATTATTCGTTGTGTCGTTGAGCTCCTTGATTTATGAGTCGAATTACACAATTACTGACAAATACTTGCACTGACTGGACAGGTTCACCCAATCTGTGTGGTGCTTTCTTAAAAAGACCATTTCAGACACTAATCTGCATAGTCCTCATGTAAGTTGACCAACATTTTTGTCTGGACCTTAATAGAGACTATTACCTCTGAGTTTGTACGATCCACCGTCCTCATCTAGTTTCTTAAAACAGATGTGTAAAAGTGTTTGTAAAAACCTACTTGCAAAATAAACATCATTTATAATTTAGTGTATTATACCTCCTGCCGGGGCTGCGGTTTGTTTCGAATGATACCACGGTCCCGGAACATAAAGGGCAAAAGAAGGAAAAAAGGGTCGGTTGTAGTCAGTACAAATCCAACACTCCCCCTTCACTGCCCAGAGCGGGGGAAGTTATTTGATAAATCAAAAGAAAGGGCATTGTACCTAAAGGTTCCTTGTAACTTACTTAGGACCCTCCCATCCACCAGGTAAGGTAACTATTTAAATGTCAAAATTCATTAATGGGTCCCCCATTCACGGATTTTCGATACCAATCGGAAGGTGATTTATCATTCACCCACGTAAAAAGTTTGAGAAGTTTTCCCAATTTTAGGTGAAACTCCTAAGCTCACAAAATACTGTTTATTTTTTTGTTCTTTGACCGAACAGCGAAGGAGGAAAAGGTTAGTTAAAAATTCCTAATGTTTCTAGAAAATAATGTCAGTGATATAAAATTTATTGAAAATTCGAACAACGCTAAATCTTGTCCTCTATCACAAGCCGAATACCAACATCACGCCTGTTATACCCGAAGAGTCGGGCAGAGGTGTACCTAATAGTATAACCACATTTCGGCAGTTATGTTTAAGTCCTTTTTGATAAAGGCGACCCTATTGCCATCATTCGGACTCACCCCCCAAAAAAAAACTTGAGAGGTGTCAAGAGACACCCGGATGGAACGAAGTTATTATTTATTATACTCCACAAAAATAATCGTCGCGACACCACACTGTTCAGTGCGAAATAGAAAGACGAAACGAAAATAACTGGCTTGCTTTCTATGAGGGAGAGAAAGAGAGACAGACAGAGAAACACGCGCACACTAAAGGTTAAGAAAGTGTCGTTACAACTTTTGATCTTATTTTTTCCCGTCTAGGCCCCTTTCGCAACGCGCGATAACGAACTTCCAAAACTAAAACACTTTGACCGACATGGGAATTGAACCTAGGACTTTATGCACAGTTGAGCAATCTTTAGATCAACAACACGGAAGGCAAACTGAAAAAAAGTCTGAATTTATATGTTTACTAGCTTCGCTCGCGTTAAATTCGGTAGCGCCTTATTGATTTGTAATAGCAACGCTAAGTTTTCCCGTTTCTTCCCTCTTTCTTCCTCATATCCCACTCTTTTTAAAAAAAAATAGCCTATGTCCGTCTCCTGGTTCCCAACTATCTCTGTACCAAAATTCATCAAAATCGGTTTAGCCATTAAAGCGTGAAGAGGTAACAAACAAACAAACTCATTTTCGCTTTTATAATATTAATAAGGATACATTTTCATCACACCTCAGTAATATTAGTTGCTCGCGAGTACATAGAGCAATTTACTTACGTGTATAAATTACAAATTCGGTATAGAAACGCGCCATCTTCCCGCCCGCCATTGTTTCCGCTAGACCTAACTACTTCCGACGACAACTTCCTTCGCCGCTTTTGGGAAATACGGTGCATTCAAATGACGGTGCGAATTTAATAAGCTCACAGCTTAGCAAATTAAATAGAAATTATGAGAAGTGTGCAATTGCGGCGAGGAGATTTTAAGACCTCACTTTTAAAGATTTAACTCAAAAACTTGATGAGGAAAGTAATGAAAACGTCTTGGGAATCGGAAATTGGAAACTGAACGTTTAAAATGTTTTAAAATGATATGAACAAAAATATAAGAACTTACATAATTTAATTGAACTAGCTTTTGCCCGCGGCTTCGCTCGCCTTAAATTTGGGGTAACAAAGTTCCCCTTTCCTGATTTGCAGGTACCTGCTATCTGTAGTTTTTGCCCTGGCGCCTTATTTATTGTAATAGTAAAGCTATGTTTCCCTTTTCTTCCCTCGTTCTCCCGCATTTCTTACTTTAAAAATAAATAGCCTATATCTGTCTCCTGGGTCCCAGCTATCTATGTACCAAAATTCATCAAAATCGGTTCAGCCATTTAGGCGTAACATACAAACTCACTTTCGCTATTATAATATTAGTAAGGATAGTAAGAATTTATTACTGAGGTACTTCAGAAAGGTTAGATGCTTAGTAAAACCGGTGTGCGTGTGGACGAGGCTAACTGGTACGCCAGGATCGTAGCAATCGGGATTGCAGGTTGTTTGAAATAGATACCGCGGTCCCGGAATATACAGGGCAAAAAAAGGAATATGGATAGGTTTTAGTCAGTAAAAGTCTGACACTCGCCCCGGTCCACCCGGAGCGGGGTAAGTTATTTGATGATTTAGCATCCGTAAAAAGGGTGTCGAATAACTAAATGTGATGTTCTGTCGTACCGTCTTTTATAAGGCACTAACTCGGCCTACGATATCACTCGCTACTCAGCTCCTAAGTATCGTAGCGAGATATTATAGTGCCTATGTTACTTCCAGATAGACAGATTTAAGCTTTCTATTCTAGTGAGAAATGGTGATTACACATCCGCAAAAAAAAATCGTAGCAAGTGGCGTTCTGTCGTATCTGCCTACCCCATGGAAAAGACGTACGCTTATGTTTGTATCTATGATAAGGAAACCTCATAAATTTGCTCTAAGTATTTTATTTCAATTAAATCCGAATAGTACTTCTTTGTTATACATTTCTCCTTTATATATTGTTACAAAACATCAGGAAATACAAGCTTCCCGGAAAATTGTTTATTGATTAAATCTATATTTTTGCCTTTAACAATATGAAAATTATGTTCAAACAGGAACCGTGTGGGTAGAGTATAATATATCGTAAATATTGTTCGTCCACATTGCCCCAGAAATCACTTAAAAAGCCCAAAGTTTACTTATACGTGGGGAAATCTTGGGAAAACATCTGGGTGTAATCTTGTAGTACTTTACTCTCGATTCTTTTGGTACAAAGGGTTTGACAACCTTCTTTCTTTGGTTTGTTAAGATTACCTTGGCGGGTCCATTAGTGTTTTAAGTGACCACTGTGAAATTGTAAGTAAGTAGAGCAGGGCATATAGTTTTTGGTGTTTTGCGGGACTCTTCGTGTTATATAGGTTTTTTTAGCGTTACCGTAATATATTTTACACTTGTTTGGTCAGTTTACTGACGCTAAAGATATAATAATGTAACATCTAGCTTTTCATTGAGTTTCTTATGGATTCTTCGTTATAGGAAAAGATTAACCTGAACCATTTTTCGTTTCGAAACGTCGAGAAAAGGAGCACTCCATTTCTCGACATTTCGAAACGAAAAATAAAAAAGCTAAAATCCAAATATTTGATGTCTACAAGTTCCTTTATAGACATAACATATTTGGAATTTGAACAATATAAGGACTGGTTTCATCGTTGGGATTGCATTGCCAATCCAGCAAAAAAAGGAAGTTATATAGTAGGATTCATTCGTACTTCAAATACATCAACTAGAAACATCAATTTAAAACTTACCTCAGCACTAAAAGGCACTTCACCATATCAAGTAAAAACCATCGATAAAAACTTTTTAAAAACCAGTCCACACGATCAGAAATGATTTTTCACATCGATGAACCGTTACGACTATTATCAATCACATCGCATTTCGCCATAAAACCGCCATATGTAGGTATCCACAGTTTTCCTTCCCACGATTCCTTGGGGAGAATCTGGGACGAAACTGAACAGATACCTCCTGATTCCGCGCCTTATTTGCCCGTGCCCAAGTGTATTAAATTTATGGTATTAAAAACTGATTTATGCAACAACCGAGCTGAAATATCAGGCTGTACTGTCAGTGGTTTTTATTTCAGTGGTTCCGAAAAATGACGCAGTGAATTTTTTTGAAAGATTCGACGATTTTTTCAGACCTGAATAAATATTCTATAGCTTCATCTCCGTTTTTTTTATTGATCGTTAGCGATATAGTGGTATTAGGCTTGATTGGCCTGTATGCTGAGCTGAGTTGTGAACTAGTAGAAAAATTATGTCTAAGTTAAAAGTAATACAAAACTCCTAGCACGAAAGTGGGAGCATGAAATCCTCATTGAAGGTAATTCATAATAACTTGCTACTAAGGAAACATTATGCTTCACTGAAGTCATTTTCTTATACCAACTAAAATCGCCGGCACTCGTGGTTTGACCCGAACATAACCGATTCCGTATATCCGAATACCCTGGGGTGCTTTCAGGCGTCCAGCGAAGATCGCACCAATTAACCGACTGACACAATCAAACTCCATGCATTGCAGTGTATACCAGTGTCATATGAAATAATATTATTCATCCAGCCAGCCAGGTTTTGGTATTTTGACTACTAATTGAGTTTACTATCTCTTGTAATTGTGAGTCTAAAATAATACCTACGGATTTTGTGCTATATTTTACGATCTTAAGTTGCATTAGTGATCCTTAGAAATGCTGCATCAAGAACCCAGTTAACACTTTCATTATGCTACCTTTACATTTCAATGTTCTTAAAAACCGGTGGATTTACTTATCAAGATATGGATCACTGGCATCACCGAGGCTGAAGAAGAAAAAAAATCGAGAATCGCATTTCTTTCGTAGATAAAATCGCAGGCGTTACCTCACTTACTGATTATCAAGTATCCCGAAGTAACCCGCTAGGGATATAAGGTGGCGGTTCTTTACTTTTTCTTTTGTCGGAGAACTTCGAGATTTGAAACTTGAGGGTCAAAAGGTGGAATCCCTTGCGGTCTTTTAAGTCTTGACAGTTCGAAGTCCCCATTGATATTGTTAATCTATTTGTATCTATGTGTGTCGTCGCAAACCCTTTTTCCGTGTATTTTACCCCTGGGGATCAATGTACCCGGTAGAAGTGTCAGGTGGAAACGAAAATCTGAATGTGTGTAAGTTTATTATAAGTTTTAGGGGTTTCACGCCTCGCAAAGAAAAACTGAAGTAATATAAGTTTGCTCATGAGCTCGCCCGTGCCGCGCCCCGTTCACATACCAAGTACGGTCTTATTTTTGTTGTTGAAGGCATGCAAATAGTACGCATTTCAAATACTCTGTCGATTGACCAATTCTTGTAATACTTTAAAGGACAATGAAGAGGACTAAAATAAAATCAAAGGAAAATGTATCAAATGACTAATAGTATAATTTCCATTTCAATTAACACTGAACAGTCCTAAGAAGATTTTCAAGTAAGGCTAAATATAATATTATTGAACTATTGAAATAACAGCTCTAGCAACTGAGCAAACAGTTCAAAATTCAACAGTGTACTTTTCATTTAGATTCTGTCCAGTATAAATGAAAATATGCAGATGTGCTAGGTGGCTATGCAGATGGCCACTTCCAAATTGTTCCCGCTAAAATATTCTAAGTTATTAGAAATTCTTGTAAAGTTTCCGTAAGTATCTCTTAGTAGTTGAAATAGTTAAGCGGTCAATCGATAGCTACTGTTAATACACTGGGCTTTCGAAAACTCGGGGGAAGCCACCTCAAAGTTTGGCACGGAGCCACTAGCGGACGGTTCAAATTGTCTGTTGCCACTAACGTTTACCTAAATGTTTCTGGACAGACGGAGTTTAAATCTTGTCCTTTGATTAAAGCCTTGAGGGATTAGAAAACTAATGAAGCATTTCAGCTGATTTAGAGTAGGTAGTGAAGTTTTATTTATGAATGTTTTTTTAGCAAACGCTATTGAGCATGCAGTTCTTTGGATTCGGTTTTGCCTTTCGTGCAAATAGTTGTTCAGCTTATTTTATAAGTTACCTGAACGAGGTTGGAATTTTTTTTGTATAAAAGCTTGCCTTACTTCAGGAATCAAATTTTATTTCCTAAATAGCAGCCATAATATGAAACCTTTATTAATAAATAAGTTAAATCACAAAATCTTCAGGAGACTTCTAGCTCTTTGTTTTTGGTAAACCTGGCATCTTTAGGGTTACTTTATTGGACAAAAGAAAACTCTGTTATTAGCGACTTGAGCGCCATGCAAGAAAAAGTAGTAATAGTAAAAACCGTACCGTGTAAAAATCTTGCAGGCCGCTACTTTTTTACGGATGGGAAATCATCAAATAACTTCCCCCTATTAGACTTTTACTGACTAAAACCCACCCATGTTCCTTCCTTTACCCTTTAATTTTCGGGGCCGCGGTTTTTTTTTTTCGAATAACCCGCTACCCCGAAAATATTCTCAAAAATATTCTCTTATTCTGAACTTCACATTTTTCCATACTATGTATTTAAGATTGCTAAAGAGAAAATTGTATTTCCAACGGTACCGTTTGTTTGTTACGGACCTACTTTACAAGTATTCTCAGTAGGTGGGCGAAGTGGCTCGGATATGGTTGTGTTTATGTAGTAACAGCGTGCTGAGGGGACGAGACACACTTTTGGCCACACTCCAAATACGTTGTCTTTGGAAGACCGAACAAATATGGAGTAAGTGATAACTTTACTTACGTAAGTATTAAACGGGAAAGAAGTAAAACCAAAATTAGGTGAGTTTTGCGTTTACTTCAACATGAGTTATTGAATATCATTTTGAATAATTTCAACATCATTTTCCTGCCCTGGTCCCTTTCTATTTGGGGTCGGCGCAACACGTTTTCCTCTTCCATTCTCCCCTATCAGACGTTATCATTTATTCCTTTCTCATTCATAAAAAGGATAAAATTAAATCTCATAAACATAGGCTTTTGATAGTCCACTTTTCTGATAGACATCATCTTCCTGAGGTCGGCTTCCAGTCTAACCAGATACAGTATTTTTCATGGAGCAACTGCCTATCTGATTTGCACAACCTAGTAAGTGTTAAGTTAACAACAACCCCTTGGTAGTTTTACCAAATGTGGTTGTCAGACTGTCAGTAACGACTGTCAAAGCTCTTCAAATTTATAACAGCAGGGACAATTGTCTTGCTTACGGATAGTAGTATTTTGACATACGTCTCGTAGAAAATACTACTATCCGTAAGCAAAACGAATCGTTTTTTGATAATTGGAACCGGGCGTTAATGTGCTTTCCGAGGCGTACTTTTCTATTAGTAAATGTAAGTATATGTTAGAAGACTGAAATATTCACAAACGAAGACGAACAGCTTTCAAAACGAAAACAACTCAACGGGTGATGCAAATAATTTCGATAAGATTACAAAAACAAAAAGAAAGATTTTATTCTCCGCAAATAAGATGCTCAACCAGTTATAAATAAACTCATATTATAAAATTAATTTAACCCGAAGTATCCAAAAGTCTTCTTAGTCGTTCACTCTTGACAGAGTGGCCGTGGTCATGGGGGGGGGGGGGGACTTCACAACTACGGTGGTTGCCGTAAAATGTAAGGAAAAAATACTGAAAGTCTACAATTTCTAAGCTAAATGCAACGAAAACGTCAAAACTCAAACCCAAACTGAACTCTAAACTGTGTGGGGTGATAGATAACACACATCTATTATAGACAATACGTAACAAGATTCAAGACTCGCAAGTTTCTCGGCAAGACATGATTGATTATGACTTTATAAATGAAGGAATTTACAAGTTTTGGATGCTCGCATGTCCAAGTTTACCTTTGTGTCCGTTATCAAACATTGTTATAACAATGTATTTCTCACTTTACTGTAGTGTTTATCAAAACATGTGAAAAGTTCTCCTTTGTCTGTGTACAAAGGTTTAGATTGAATAGGGGTCTAAAATGGGCGCTTAAGCAGAATCATAATCCTTACTTTTAATATTATAAAAGCGAAAGTGAGTTTGTTTGTTTGTTTGTTACCTCTTCACGCTTTAATGGCTAAACCGATTTTGATGAATTTTGGTACAGAGTTAGTTGGGAACCAGGAGACGGACATAGGCTAATTATTTTTAAAAAAAGTGGGATGTGCGGGAGAAAGACGGAAGAAAAGGGAAAACTTAGCGTTGCTATTACAAATCAATAAGGCGCAAGGGGAACTGTGTTACCCCGAATTTAACGCGAGTGAAGCCGTGGGCAAAAGCTAGTAGATTAATAATTTAAATTACGTTACCATTAACTAAACATTAGCTGCGTCTGTGAACATTTTAAGAATTTTAACGTAAATCTTATTATTTTTGTATTATGATTCCGCTGAAGCGGCCATTTTCCAGCCGCCCCGCCCGCGGGAAACGCCCCGGGCGCCGCGAGACGACTCCCGGCCACCGTAGATGTGGGCCTGTGGACGGTGAGCAATGGGTAGTTCACCATCCGTCCAAGTATTGACGTCAGGCCTTGTCGACGGCGCGTTAGTGTACCACGCGCGCCTCAAAGAGATGTCAGCAGAGCAGAGGGGCTTGCCAGAGCCTCCGCCTGCCGGGGTTGCGGGTTGTTCGAAAGAGATACCGCGGCCCCGGAACGTAAAGGGCAATAGAAGGAACATGGGTGGGTTTTAGTCAGTACAAGTCTGACATGCCCCCCCGCTCCACCCAGAGCGGGGGAAGTCATAGGATGATTTCCCACCCGAAAAAAAAAAAAAAAAGAGTACGCTGAAACTTACGGCTTGCAATCTAAGGTTTGTGGTTCATTTACTACAAAGCGGCTGCAAACTTTAACAATATAAAGTTTATTGATAGCTGAACCTTCAGCAATACTTGCTTTACGATCTCGCTGCTCGTAAATAGGCTGAATGACCCTCACGTGACAAAGTTGACACCTTCGCATCCATTATTAAAATCTTATTAACTTCGACAGTTTGATGAAACAGTACAAAGACCGCTCTAAAATAAAAATTATCTCATCTTTTAGAGATGAAAACAATTCCTTTTGGGCTGTGCTCAAAGCAAAAATGTTTCGGAAACCCCAAACTTGATGAATTCGTGCTTGCACAAACTGGAAACAATATTCCGTGAAATACGTTAAATTTTCGCTGTGTGTAAAGGAAATAAATGCTTGGAAGTAGATGTACAGTCAACAAAAGAAACAAGTAACTAGGCTCGTTAGACTCAGTTAACATTTTCTTAAAAATCCATGAATGTTTTCGAATAAAGTTATAAATTAATAAATAAATAGTTAGTTAATAAGTTTTATAGAAAACAAACAGGATAGAATGTCGACGTCCATCCATTTGTAAGAAAAAAACCGGCCAAGTGCGAGTCGAACTCACGCACTGAGGGTTCCGTACAAACTTGCGTCATCAACGGCCAAATATTTTGACTGCGTAGACTTAGAGGGTTAAATTCACAGCTCCAAGAGACCACAGACTTGAGTGTATCGTTTTCATTTCAACTCGTTTTTGCGATAAGGGGTCTTGACAGACAGACGGACAACAAAGTGATCCTATAAGGGTTCTGTTTTTTTCCTTTTAAGGTACGGGACCCTAAAAATTCAAATATATCTGACGAGCTTGGAACATATATCTCGTTTTGACTGTACGTTGGTATAGTATACGTCTACGTTTTGCAAGTCTAATTTAATTACTGATAATACCCGACGTTCACTACTGTTTGCGTTTTAAAGCATCAGCAATTTGTTTTACTTTATAAAATGTAAATAAACATAAAACGTTGCCCTGAGCAGGAAATCCACATTAAAAATGTATTAAGTGCTTAAACATTACTGTGAGTAGATAAACTGAATTATCTGTTCCAGCATTGAAGTATAGAAAGAGCCTGATTATTATTATTTTATTAAACATGGAAAACTTACAGCTAAAAAGAACCTAACAAAAAAGACTGACAGCCAATTACAAATCTTCACCTAAACACACCTAAACAAGCTTAATTCTATGTACATTACAGTAGCATACTAAAACAGAACACCGAAAAGAAAATAACTTATGCAAAAACTACTGCAGCTAAACAAAGATATTGCTCACACTATTCTATAATAGTCTACTACTAATCTAAGTGAAAAAAAATTCGGCTTCACTTCCTGGCCGAGAAAACACTACTGGGAAATAGATCAATATCATGCTGTTTACATAAATCATTTACATTTCGGTATGCTCGTACCTTAAACGAATTCTGCCTTTAATTAGTAGAGGTAAATGGCTCTTGTAAAGGTGGATTAAACGTTTTAACTTCCTTTTCTTTATTGCCATTATGATGAGCTAGATCACATGAGGACAGTAGAATAAGCGAAGAGTTTAAGGGTCGACGGCTCGTTCGTTTTCCACTCGTGCCTCAAAGATATGTCAGCAAAGCACAGGGGCCTGCCAGGGCCACCGCCTGCCGGGGTTGCGGTTTCTTCGTAAGAGATACTGCGGCCCCGGAACATTAAAGGCAAACAAAGGAACATGGGCGGGTTTTAGACAGTAAAAGTCTGACCCTCCCCACCCCACCCCACTAGGAATTTCTCCTTTATCGTAGGTGCGTTTACAAATATTCAAACTCACATACACAAACAGCCAGACCGGAAACAACTACCTGTAGGTCATACAAATATTTGTTAAGTGCGGCGATCGAACCCACGACACGCAGCGCAGCAGTCGATCACTCAGCCACTGCGCCAACCGTGTCGTCAAATCAGCTCATACAATATATCAGCTTTAACAATTATGACTGTATCGAATAACTGATAGGTACCAATTCTGTTCAAAATTCATCACCATCTACCTAGACTTTTCCCGTCTATGTTTAGGTCGGCTTATACTCTATTAGGATGCAGCTGAATACCAGTATTTTATATGGAGCGATTGCCTATCTAACCTCGATCCTGGTAGTACTAGTTAATACGAAATCAAACTTAGCGAAGACTGCTTGCCAGACTTTCGTACCACTGACTACTCGTATCGATTGTCAAAGATCTACAAACGACAGTCGTGATCAATGTCGCAACGTGCTTTCTAAAGCACGGAGGAAACCAGTGCACGGACTAACCTAATCAAGCGCGGTTTCATGAGAAGATTGATACGAGCGGCTGTTATTATGTAGCCACGAGCTCCTTCAATCCTGCTGAACGTCTGTGGTGAAACTTGAAACCCTTTGAAATTGATCGACACCTGCTTCTTGTACTTCAACTTTACTTTAAGCTGATTGATCTCTTGGAGTTTCATGTCTAGAATAAACCAATTGAAATGGCCTATAGTCGACAAATAACAAGATCAATTATTATATAAAAACTAGTTGTGCTCAGCGGTTAGGGGTGTGAAAAGTAGTTGACGGCCGATTCTCAGTTCTACCGAGTATCCATGTAAAACTTCATTAAAATCGGTCAAGCCGTTTAAAAGAAGCATGGCAGCTAAAACTGAGACACGATAATTTTATATACAGTACAAGGAAGAAAGATAAATAATTACTCTTTATTGTCGCATGAGTGCTGCCACGTTTCAATGAGCACATAATTTCACGACACGGTTGGCGCAGTGGCTGAGCGATCGACTGCTGCGCTGCGTGTCGCGGGTTCGATTCCCGCACGAAACAAATATTTGTATGGCCTACAGATAGTTGTTCCGGGTCTGGCTGTTTGTGTATGTGAGTTTAAATGTTTGTAAACGCACCCACGATACAGGAGACATTCCTAGTGTGGAGCAACGTTTTTTTAAAAAAGAAAAAGAAAGAAATTATTACCACGTCCATAGTGTTAATAGTTTACCTGTTAATTTATCGTATACTTACCAACTTATTAATATACAACCAGCACAAGATACACAATGGGCTATTAGGGTTTTGTGTTCCTGAAAACAATAGTATTTATTATACGCGTATTATTTCATAGGCCTTTCAGGGATATGATATCTTTTGTACTTGTGATCGTAAGTCAAAGTTGTTAAGTAAGTCAAGTAAAACATAACTGGAAAATTTGGCTGTATTTTCCAGCTATGTTTTAAGTTATATGTAACTGAAGGTTAGTCCATAGGGCACGCAACAATAGTGGCAGTAAGTCTTCCTCTTTGAAGAGTGGCCGAAGAGGCGCCATGGCGTCTTCACTTGTTTGTACTATTTTATTTCATTTTGTTATTGTTTTACTTGTTTTGTGCGAGTCCCAAATAAAAGTTTTTCTTTCTTTTTTTCTCACCTACCGCCTGACGCAGGTCCTCACTGGACACGGAAGTTTCAGGAGGTTCCTGCACATAATCGGGCGGGAGGAAACGCCCGGGTGTCACCATTGTGGCGATCGCCCGGAGAACACGGTGGAGCACTCAGTGGCGGTCTGCCCAGCTTGGGCGGAGCACCGCCGTGCCCTCGTGGAGGCGATCGGCGGCGGCGAACTCTCGCGTCCGCCCCTGGTTCAGGCCATGGTCCGAGGCGAGAGGGAATGGGAAGCGGTCATCTCCTTCTGCGAAGCAGTCATGCTAGCGAAGGAGGTGGCCGGGCGTTTGAGAGAGAGAACCTCAAACCAAATTAGCAGCCGCGGGAGACGCCCTGAGCGACGGGCGCCGCGAGACGACTCCCGGCCAACGCCCGGCCTGTGGACGGTGAGCAATGGGTAGCTCACCGTCCGTCTGTCTATTGACGACAGGCCGTGTCGACGGCACGTTATCTCTTTGAGTCGCGTTGTTTCACGCGTGCCTCAAAGAGATGTCTGCCGGGGTTGCGGGTTGTTCGAAAGAGATACCGCGGCCCCGGAACGTAAGGGGCAATAGAAGGAACATGGGTGGGATTAAGTCAGTACAACTCTGACACTCCTCCCCGCTCCGCCCAAAGGTAAGTTATTTGATGATTTCGCACCCAAAAAAAAAGGCTAGCCCATTGCTATGAATCAAGCAGACATTCGTTAAACTAATTAGGCATTCCGAGCTAGTCAATGAGTAATTGGAATGTAGGATTTATTCCCTCTGGTGCTTTTTTTTTTAAATTACACCCACTTCTAGACAAAGGCCCTCCTTTTCACTCTTTCGACCTCTCACGAACCAGCGCATCCTCGCCTCACAGTTTGTTCGGTATGCGGCAAATATAAATCCTGCCCAATTCTATTTGAGGTTGGCAGCCTTTGAGCCACGTCAGCTATAAAAGTATTGGAGCACCGTAATGTGTTTATACTATTCAATACTAACCGTCCTCTCCTCGCGTCCTGTTCTTTATTACTGAGGGTCGTGATCCTCCGAGATGAAGCAATCTTTTTCTTGACGATGTTTCACCATCTGTGCCTATTTTTGGCATTGTGAAGCGCGTCGTGGCGTTATGACTTCAGCAATGATCGAATTCGTTCATAAAACTGATGGCCAGTGACCATCAGTTTTTCTATTATTGCCATCTATTCTTGCAATATGAAATATATCAAAACTCTTTGCAGACGTATAAAGAGAAAGACTGATTATTAACCAACTTCAAAAAAAGCAGGAGGTTCTCAATCCATCGGAATTTTTTTTGGGATATTGTTAAATGCACATCTGTATATTTTTTTCAGCACACTAGGTAACTCCACTAATTAACTGAATGCATACCAGAAAAATGAATGCTGTGCAAAAAAACCAATTGATTAACTAAACAAGCACTGCAAAAAAACTAAAAAATAACACAAAACGAGATGACCTTTTTTATCGAATTCACACCAAAAATGTGGTTCGTACATCGGATATATGATTTATAAAACAAAAATACGAATTGCATATCAAAAATACTAACTTGCACTCTAAATTGTACTTTCTTACTACGGAATTTCTCAGTATTGTTTCTAAAGGGATAATATTTTTGTGTTCACCAAAAATACTGATCGTGCACCAAATATTCTTTCCTGAATGTTAAAAAAATGCGTAGGTTAGGTTAGGTTAAAACTGTGACTCCCTACGCACGAGCCGAGCGAGCGTAGCGAGCGGTGCCGCGGCAGCGGCCGGCGAGTGCCAGTAACGACTTGCATTAATAGAAAATGGATAAAGATATAACACTTTTTTATTGTAGTGCGCTGATGCTCGTTATGACATATTTAACCGACTTCAAAAAAGGAGGAGGTTCTCAATTCGACTGTTTGTTTTTTTTTGTGTTTGTTACCTCATAACTCTGGTCTGGGTGAACCGATTTTAATGATTCTTTTGACGTGATAACGTCTTTAAAATCGTTTTAGTCGGGTGACATGTTCAGAAACTTGTGTCACACCAAAACCTCACGAGCGCGATCGCGCCTCACGAGCGCGACCGCGCTCGTGAGGTTTAGTTATCACGTAAACATCTCGATCGTAAACCTACTTTACAAACAACCAATTTTTTTTATTCGAAAGGTGGTGGTTGTCGTTTGGTCCCATAAAAAAAATATCAAGATCCGGCCAGTAGTTTTTGAGTTATCTTTAATAATGCGTATAAGACTGACTTCGTCTACGTTGATGATATAATTTTAGAGGTTGTCGAAGACAAATGAACAAAAAAAAACGCTATGCACTATGATTTGGAAGGTCACCGCAGTTTTTTGAGGTGATTGTATTTTAATTTGGTGATAGATCTTCAGTGATATACAACGGAACTCTTCAATAAATGATCGCAAATCTGCCGTGATTGCTGCAATCACATGTATAAGTATGGATTTCGCCAGGGTAGGCAGGCGAGTGGGAGCAGGGTGCCCGTACCCCCTCCCCACCCCTCACCTAGTCATTAAGAAACATAATCAATCATTAGATCAAGTATCAGCTGTATCCCCTAGGCGATGATGCATATGATTTCTGAATTGGTTTTAAACTAAAGCATAATTTAGATAGTATTAAATACTATAGCGTGATGTGGAACTAAGGCACTTGTCTCACCGGCAACGATTAACGAGTAACGAGTAGAGCTAGAACTAGAAACGAGTTAGCGAGACGTGGGGAGCAAGTGCGTAGTTCTGATATTTGTGTAGCTCGGCTATAAGCGAGTGTGCGAGTGAGGCGGGCGATTACTCGCATCACTCGCTCGCGGCAGTCAAGCGTACAGCCAGTCTTGCGGCCTCATACGCGACCAAATGACATGACCACTGGTTGCTCTCTCGGCGTGATTTCTAATCGCTTGGCGAGTATCGCCGAGTGAGTGTTATCTTTCATAGCTCTTGTCGCTCAGCGACAAACTAGTGAAGCGAGTGCTCGCCGGCAGTGTGAACAGTCAGCGATCAACTGTTTGTATATGCATCTCTTTTATTCACACGGAAAGTATATCTATTGTACGTTTCTTGAGCGAGAAAATAGCCGATAGTTAGTCGTTTTCTTGTCGTTGGTGAGACAACTGCCTAAAGCTTGTATTTAAGACGGGACCTACGCACTAAAAAGCTAAAAATAACCGTGTTTGCGAATTATATCATAATGCTATAACTAAAAATGCTGAAATAAAAAACTTTTTTGCAAAAAATAAAACCGACTTCCAAAAAAAAAGTGGAAAATAACTTTATTTCCGGAAGTCGGTGGCAAAAAAGTCAACGAAACCAACAAAAGCCACCGACTTCCGGAAATAAAGTTATTTTCCACTTTTTTTTTGGAAGTCGGTTTTATTTAATTAACATAATTTGGTGCACATTCAGTATATTTGGTGGAACACAGGTAAAATTAGGTAAATGAAATGGGAATAAATTGAAGTACACACAAGATGGAATAATTGGCAACACTGCCCGAGTGACATGTAAAATTTTGGCTCCGTTTTTTTAAAATTAAATTTAATTAGTAAATAAGTTATAATATAGTGTAATTATTTATGCAATAGGATTGTAAATGTGTAAATACCCAGGATTATTGTTTTCCCGATAATCCATAACGTTTTTCGGTAATACATCGTTACCGGTAACCTACAAACATCAGCTGACGTTTTTACCTGCACTTAATATACGGACAATTCAGGGAAGTATTGTTACTTTTATTAAATAATAGCACACACTCGTCACTTTAACTATATAGCACATCTATGCCAATTCCAGATTTAATTTTGTGCTTATTTATTACCCTATAATGGTTCTTAATCGCTTTGTTGACAACCTAAGATTGTAATTGAAAAACACAACAACATTATGATAGTCTTTCCATAACTCTGTTATTCTTACATTCAAGCTTATTAATAACATTAATGATAATTTTGTCTAAAAATAATATTTGAATGAACTACATTCATTTTTTTTTGTTTTTTATCAAAGCAGTGGGTAGGCCCACTTAAGAAAAAGTATAAATAGGTTGATAAAAACCAGTTAAATTCAATATTCTTTTAGTTTAATTTAATATAAAGATAATCTTTTAAACTTAATATAACATCCTACCTCATTTAATTACATATCTGAACTTTTTGCCCTTTGTTTTTTTTTCCCCTTTCACCGCTAACTTTTCTGTATTTGTCTATTCTGTTAGTTCTCACCGTTTCTTTATTTCTATTTTTCAGTAACTAATCCTGAAACCATGCCTGTGATGACCCGTAAGGCTGCTGCTCAGGAGATGGAGCACAAGTTGAGAACGGCCCTCCAAGAGCTTAAAGAATCAAAACTCCAAGTCCAACAACTGTTACAGGAGAGAGAAGAAAGTGTGGTGGAAGTCGTTAAAGTCAACAGCAAAAACTCTTCCTTGAAAAGGCAGTTAGTAGACCTTCATCAGCAATACTTGGACGTTGTTGATGAACGGGATCAGCTAAAGGTGGTCACAGATGGTTTCAGCAATTGCAGTAATTTATATGAGGAGGCTTTATGTAGGATTAGGGACCTAGAAAATGAATTGATTCATGCCAATAGTTGTATTTTAAAGTTACAGAGAGAAAGACAAACTACTCAGGTTATTGAAACTAACCACTTATATAAGGAATTGTTAAATAGTAATTGTACCTCCCCTTCCTTAATAACTATTGATTTGACTGAAGATTCCTTACTAAAACCAAATTATTCAGTAAGCAATAAGAAAATAAAAAAAATATGCCAAGTTAAATAGACTAATTAAAAAATGTAATCAATTTAAAAAACAATATAAACACTTTTCTAAAAACATTCCACTAAGGAAAGAACGTGTTGATTTAGTGAACAAATTAAAAAATTATCAAATAAAGTTAGAAGACAGTATTAAAATATATAATATAGATACTCAGCAATTGCAGTCTGAAATAGAGGTACTTCAGGACTCACTTCGTTCCCTTTCTAGTAAATATGTGAGTTCTCAAAACCAAATAAGGGAACATATTCTTGCAGCAAATGAGTTGGTAATGAGTCAATGTAGTTGCCATACGGTTTCCAACCATGACACTACCCAGCCTGAGGTAATGGAGGACCCGTCCCAGGCTGAGAATTTGCCTCTGGACTGTATACTCAACCAAGATGCAGTTAATATTCCACAAAATAATTTACAAGTGGTACAAACTGAGATATATGCTAGTTGTGAATGTTCTCACTCAGTAATGTTTTCAGATAGTATAGGAAGGGGTGTAGGTAAATTATTAAGTAATAACCTGAGTTTTCCCAGTCAAAATAATTGTATGCCAGGGTTAAATTATAAACAGATAATGGCATTAGTAACTGGAAATGTTTATAGTAAAAATACTGATTTAACTATATTTATAGGAAATAGTTCAAAAATTACAAAAGAAGACATCACAGATAGTGTAACTGAGTTGTTAAAGTTGAACTGTCGTAAAATAATATTGTGTGCTTTTCCATATTTTGAAAGATTATAGAAACGAATTAACAATTATATTCACATGCTGAATAAGCATGTTCATTTTTTGGTAGGTCACTATTGTGACAAACTCATGTATCTGGATATTAACAATGTTGTTGATAAACTTAGGTCGACACGGGGTAATGTGTTTCTACCTACTAGTTGTAGACACAATATAGCTAGGCTATTAGCTTATAATATTCACTCGGACATAAATATTATGTCTATGTTTTCTTCTATTATTAACACTGCGACTATTAGTACTTATACTAAGATACCTTTTTACAAGGAAGGCGGGGGAGTATTGTCACTCACTCCGGCTCATTTAAACTAGCTAGTAAGACAACAGAAGATATAAATAACATAAGTGTTACACTCACT
Source organism: Ochropleura plecta (assembly GCA_905475445.1). Taxonomy (NCBI): domain Eukaryota; kingdom Metazoa; phylum Arthropoda; class Insecta; order Lepidoptera; family Noctuidae; genus Ochropleura; species Ochropleura plecta. The sequence continues at coordinate 7,236,399 of FR997731.1, read as the reverse complement.
AACACCAAGGTACCTTCTTGCTCTCAAATAATTAAATTTAAAAAAGGGGCTAAGCAGAATTCCTTGAAATTATTCCATCAAAATATTCAAGGTTTCTCTTCGAAACAACTAGAGATTGAATTGTTTTTAGAAAAAACCAAGTTTGATATTGTATGTTTCACCGAACATTGGCTAAAAGATCATGAAATGTTAATTAACTTTGAGAATTACAGTGTAGGCAGTTCCTTTAACCGCAAATCTAAGATGCGTGGGGGTTCACTTATCTTAATTAAAAATGGCATTAAATTTAAAACTCGTAATGATATAATTGATCTTTCGGTTGAACATAATATTGAAATGTCTTGTGTTGAGCTAGATAAGCATGTCATAGTGTGCGTTTACAGACCCCCAAATTATCAAAACTACTCTGTATTTGAGTCAGTAATGGAAGATGCTTTAGCAAAACTTGCAAAAGGTAATAAATTACTAGTTATCTGTGGTGACTTTAATATTAATATTTTAGATATAAATTCAAATAGCAGTAGATTCTTACATCTTTTTAAATCATTTAATTTGATAAATGTCTTTTCGGAGCCTACCCGAATTACTACAGACACTGCTACATGTATTGATAATGTCTTTTGTTGCTGCGACTACTTAAATAAAGCCATTGTAAATTACCTTCCATCTGATCACAGCGGTCAAACCGTCGTTTTCGAGTCTTACACACCGTCACAAAAAACCCAGATAAAATCCAGACAAATAACACCCAGCAATTTGAATAAATTTAATAATAATTTAATTAGTAATTTAAGCACTACGGGATTTAATATTGAAAATGTAAATCAATTTTATGAGGAATTCTTTTCGGTGGTCTACACAGAGTTCAATGATACGTTAAAAATAAAAACTAAATCTATTAGCCCAAAGTTTATGTTTAGTGATTGGGCAACTAAGGGTATAAGAAAAAGTAGGGAACGATTGTTTGAGCTTTACGGCCTTAAGCCTTACTTCAACTCAGAAACTTTCAATCACTATGTTGCAACTTACTCAAAATTTTTTAAAAACACCTGCCAATTAGCTAAATCTTTATTCATTAGCAACAAGATTAAATCCGCCGATAATAAAATTAAGACGGTTTGGAAAATCATTAATAGTGAAACTAACAGAAACAAAAAATGTAATAATGAGATCACACTAGAGTCTTCGCGTGGTCTTCTAACCACTAAAAACGAAGTTGCTCAAGAATTTGTAGATTTCTTTACTAGTATCCCACTTAAAACTACTGAAACATTAAATTCTTCACCCTTGCTTTCCATTGATTTATTAAGAGCAAACGTTTCACCATGTCCGGTTGAGTTTCAATTTAAGCATATTAACCCCACTGCAGTCATTAAAGCTTTCAAGCAAATCAAAATCAAATTAACCGAAGATCTTTGGGGAATGTCTATTAAAGTTTGTCAAGCTATTATTGAGACAATAGCACCGTACTTAGCCATAATATTCAATTTGTGTGTGGACCAAGGAGTTTTTCCGGACCTTATGAAATACAGTAAAGTTATACCCCTTTTCAAATCTGGGGATAGTAAAGACACCAATAACTATAGACCCGTATCCGTTTTGCCGGTTTTCAGCAAGGTGTTTGAAAAGGTAATGCTTAATCAAATGCTCAACCACTTTAACACCAATAAGATCTTACATGAAAAACAGTATGGTTTCACCAAAGGACGTTGTACGACTGACGCTGGTGTTACCTTGTTAAAACACATATTTACTGCGTGGGAAGAGGCACAGGATGCCATAGGAATTTTTTGTGACCTTTCAAAAGCGTTTGATTGTGTTAGCCACGAAACCCTACTCTTGAAACTTGAACATTACGGCTGGTGCGTATAACCTGCAGAAGTTGTAAATTTCCGCTAAAATCACACGCGGATGGAGCCTAGGTTATTAGAGCAACCTAGGCTATAATTGCTGATTCTGTCGCAAGAAGTTGAAGGCAAAAAATACGCAATCGGAAAGAAAGGCACAGGAGATCGTTCAATTCATCAATTGTACCACATACCTTGACCAGCGATTCCACGCGCGCGCGCAGGCGACGGCCACGTGTCCGCTTTCGGGAGGAGCAGCTTACAGGTCTTTTCTGGATACACTAGGCTGGCCAGCAGTACACAACACACTAAAGTAGGTCTGGAGTAGGTTGATAACAGTTCGTATAGGTTCAGTTCAGGGGGTTTTAGGGCGCGATGGGACTAGTTAGTGTCACACATAGCATGCGCATCCACGCGATCCCAAGGTTAGAGCGTGACTAACGCGTCGGTGCGGCGCGACATGGCGCGCGCGCTGCAAATCACCCAATCAACGATACATGGCACATTTTCAATAAATTAGACGAAAACCAATGCCTTTCAATCGCCATAGGTGATGTAGAAAAAATATAAAACTATAAGTTACGAAGCGTAACCATTTTCCCCGGCTTGAAAGTTCCCACTTTCGAAACACTAAGGAGAAGTAAATACAAAATTGCATATCATCACAACTCCACAAAAGCTATAAGAACTCTAGAGTTGCGACTCTATATAACAAATGAGGATACTTAACTAACTATTCTACGCGGTAACTAAATCTAATACTGCACATTGGTGCAAGGTAAGAATTAATATTAAGGTAACTAAACTTATTGCGTTGGCAAAGGGCACAACTTTACTACCGGGCGACTCTGAAGGATCCCGCCTTGAGTCTTGACAGATGCGACTCTACAAACTCCGTTTTTATCTGGAAATGTTTCGTGAATTACTCCTAACGGCCAATGCAGAGGCATCACATTGTCCTGCATGGAGACGACAACCATCCCGACCCGTATTGGATTGGCAGTAGTGTTCCATTTCTGTTTGGATTGTAGGGTGTGCAAGTACTCTTGGCGCCACCGCTTCCAAAAAGATTGAACCATCTGATCAGTCAATTCATATCGCGAAATAAGATGTAAGCGCGTTTCATTGACTTCGTGAGCGGGAAGAAATAAAAGAGGTTTCGTATGCAAGAAGTGCGCCGGTGATAATGAAGTGGGCTCTGACGGATCCGAGCTGATCGCATACAGAGGCCTCGAGTTTAGTAAAGCTTCTACTTGAGTTAGCATAGTGTTAAACTCGTCAAAGCTAAGAATTTGCTGACCAATGACTTTGCAGAGATGCGTTTTGACACTCTTCACTTCACTTTCCCAACAACCACCAAAATGTGGAGCTCTACAGGGGATGTTTTTGAGTGTGATTCGATGCTCTGCAAGTTCTCTTTCCCACAAGGGGTGATACTCTTTAGCCAAGAATTGGTAGAGATCTCGGAGATAGGATTTGGCTCCAATAAAATTGGTAGCATTATCCGTGTACAAACACTGAACCGGACCTCTACGCGCCAGGAAGCGTTTCAACGCTGACAGAAAGCTCGCAGTGCTAAGATCAGAGGCAATCTCAAGATGTAGAGCGCGAGTGGTCAAGCATGTAAAAAGGCAGATGTATGCTTTCCTGGCCCTTTGGCCTCTAGCACGCACCGACGTGACCAAGAAGGGTCCCGCGTAGTCGCAACCTGTGTGAGAGAAAGCCTTAGGAGCCGACTCAACGCGGCAACGTGGTAAATCCGCCATTATAGGAAAGGTAGGTCGTGGCTTTGCTCGAAAGCAAATGTTACATTTAAAGGTAATGTGACGTGCAATACGTCGCGCGGACAGGATCCAATACCTTTGTCGTAATAGAGATACGAGTAAGGTTGGTCCTGTGTGGAAATTAGTCACATGATAGTGGGAAACTAAAAGCTCCACTATATGATCTTGACGCGGAAGGAGGATCTGATGACGAGAGTCAAAATCTAGCTCAGAGTTTGCTAGGCGACCTCCAACGTGGATAAGTCCTTCGTGAAGGAAGGGACTTAACCGTTGTACTGGCTTAGAGCACAACTCATTGCGGGCTAAACGATCGAGATCAGATTCAAAGTGAATCCTCTGCACTGATCGCCACACACAAGATTCAGCGAACTCTAAATCAGACGCGATAACGGGCCCTCTAGGGAGCCGTTTCATGAACTTATAAACTAAGCAAATAGTTTTTAAATATTTAAACCAGGACGAGAACCTGGTAGAGCGAACGTACAAAATGTTGTCAGAAGGAGGACTTCTGTCAGAGCATTCGTGCGAGAGCACAGGTAAAGCCACGGGTTTCATTTCAGGAAGCTCTTGCGACTCGCCTGAAACGAAGGGTTTTATCGGCCATTCAGCGCGGGGAAGTTTAAGCCACGACGGCCCATTTAGCCACAACGGATGATGAACTAATTGGGCAGGCGTTAAACCGCGAGAGAGGCAATCACTGGGATTTTCAGACCCTTTCACATGGAAGAAGTGATCTGCCGAGAGATTTTCGTGAATCTTAGCGATTCGATTGGCTACGAAGGTGTGCCATCGATGCGGTGCAGAGTGAATCCAACTTAAGGTTACAGTTGAATCCGAAAAAGCTACGACTACCTCAATGGCGTGTCGAGCTGCGAAAAGATTATATACTCGCTTTATCACAGTTGATAAGAGGAGTGCGGCGCATAACTCGAGACGAGCTAGCGAAACTACTTTCAGTGGCGCGACTTTAGATTTCGCACACACCAGCGAGACGACGACACTACCGTCAGGTCTGACAACGTGGGCATAAACCGAACCACCGTAAGCCTTCTCACTAGCGTCGGCAAAACCGACGAGTGAGAGTCTACAGCGTTCTACGACGCCAACATGTCTCAAAAATCTCAATTCAGAGATAATTGGCAGTTCAGATTGAAACTGTTCCCACAGACGAACAATGCGAGGTGGTGGAACGTCATCCCATCCAAGTTTGACAAGCCAAAGCTCTTTGATAAGAAGCTTGGCGTATAAAATTATCGGTGCAACGAGGCCTAAAACGTCGAAAAGACGTGCGATGGAAGAAAGAATATTCCGTTTAGTGCAAGTGCGAACATCAGGGTTAACCTGGAACACGAAACAATCCTCGTCAGGGAACCAACGAAGTCCCAGTATTTTCTGAGTCAGATCTTTACTTAGGTCCACGCTCTGTGAAAGTCGTAATGACTCTGGAATAGTCCGAAGAACATCGACACTGTTGCTAGACCACTTCGTCAGTTGAAAATCGCCGAGAGAGAATATTTTTATAAGTTCACGAGCCGAGTCTATAGCTAGCGCACTGCTAGGTATAGAACTAACTATGTCATCCATATAAACATCTCGCTGCAAAATGTCCCTGGCGAGAGGCAACTGTGTTCCTTCATCCTGACATAACTGTTGGATAGTGCGAATAGCTATAAAAGGACTACACTTTAAACCAAAGGGAAGCACTGAAAACTGATAAATTTGAAGTTCCTCTTCCTCATTAAACCGATATAAGATACGTTGTAGTGAACGATCTTGTGCACGTATACCTATACGTAGGTACATAGATTTGACATCTGCGGAAACAGCGACACTAAAAAGCCTAAAATTTAACAAAATGTTGAAAAGGTCAGCCTGAAGGGCTGGACCTGCGTACAGGATATCATTGAGCGAGGTGCCGTTATCTGTACATGCACTGGCGTCTAGGACCACACGAAACTTGGTGGTCACCTTATCCTCTCGAATGACAGCATGGTGAGGAATATAGTATTCCATTTCTCGCTCCTTACAATTTCGTTTGGGCAACATACATTCAGGTACGATATTCTGCACCAAAGAAATATAATTGTTTTTTAGATAATCCCGTATGACGTCATCATACAGAAGTTTGACGTTAGGAAGTGATTTAAGTTTACGTTCAAGACTATAGAATCTCTTGCGAGCCATATTAAAAGAATTTCCTAATGCTGACGCGTCTGTTTTCAGTGGTAAAGCTGCAACATACTTGCCATTTGGAGCGCGGGTAATTGTGTCACAATAAAACTCTTGACATTTTTTATCATCCACACTCCCAATGGATGAAGCAGTAACATCTTCAATCTCCCAAAACTTACGAAGATCGAAGTTATCGAACGAACTCGCAAAGAAAGACAGAGTGTCAGTTGGAGGTTCGATAATAGGTGCTTCTCCTAGAAGTATGTAGCCGAGCACAGTCTCCAATGCGTCGGGACAACCGGGTACGCTGGTCACGTGACCAGGTCGCAATAACTTAGCGAACAACTTGACCCCAAGTAACATGTCAATATTACCTGGAACACCCCAGCTGTCATCCGCGAGTAGTTTAGGATCAATATGACTTAATACGGACGGATTTATAGCACCCAGTGGAAGCTGTCCGGTTATTTGATCCAAAACTAAAGCGTCTATTTCATACCTAGGCTGCGAGCAAAACCGTGAGCTGAACGTAAGATTCACCGAGCCGCGAACGGGCTGCGACGTGCCACCAATACCACGAACGGTAGTTATCGAGTCAGTATGTATAGTTAGACCGAGCATACGGCAGCAACGCGATGTCATATAATTCTTTTGCGACCCAGGGTCCAAGAGACATCTAACCATCACGGCCTTACCCTTCCTACCCGCCACCAGCACCTTGGCAGTAGCCAGAACTTCCGTACTACGTGTGGCCTGGACTTGAGCAGAAGAATGCGTACACAACGCCACACGATCGGAAGTAGCTGGGTCGGCCGCAGAAGCGGAGGGGGGGGCGCTAGCGGGCGTCGGCGCAGGGGCTTGCACCGATTGCTCAAAATGCAATAAGGAATGATGCTTACCGTTACATTTCCTACATGTTGACTTCGATAGGCACTTAGAGACAGTATGTTTGCTACTTAGGCAATTACCACATCGGTTATTGTCTTTTATAAACTTAAATCTATTATCTACGCTCAACCTTTGAAACGCCCTGCACATAAACAAGGTTTTATGCGTCGAATGACAAAGTGAACATTTAGATTCAGTAGCCACAAACACCTGCGATTCCTTAGATGAGGCGCGGGGGCTACCTGCGGGGGCGGACTTACTAGCCGCAGGAGAGGTGCGATACAAGATTTTTACTTGTTCACGAACAAACTTTACGAAATAATCATAATCTAACTCTTGTTGATTACGAAGCGACATTTCAAAATGTTTTGCAATATCAGAGTCTATTAACTTAAGACCCCAATGAATAAATATAAAATCATCTAACTTATTTATTTTCAATTGTTTGAGTCCCGCAACCGTAGAAGTCAATTTATCGAAACCCTTTTCAATATTAGCGGGAGTCGATCCGAACGGTTTCAAGGAGAACAGCTGATTTAGATAATTAGTAGCGAGCGCGCGAGTATCTAGGTACTTGGCGATGAGCGCCTCCCAGACAAGAAGGTAATTATCGCCAGAAGGTACAATTCCTTCAGCCACATTCCTAGCCTTTCCTTTTAAACAACTCAACAGATAATGAATGCGATCAGAATCTGTTAAATCTACGTTAGTATGTATAATACGTTTGAAAGTCTCGTAAAAGAACGGAAAGCTCTGAATATCACCGTCAAAGGTAGGCAGTTCGATTTTAGGAACCTGTATATGGTGAGCATTTGGGCTCGCTGACGGGCTAGGTTTCTGGAAATCACCTGACTCAGTTAATGAAGATAAACTAAACCTTATTTCGCCGACCAACTCATCAAATGAATGCAATGCGCCATAGCTTACTTCACAGGTTGGATCCAATGTCAAATTGAGCATATTTATCTCGTCCATTAGTCCATTGAATTCACTACGCAATCCATCAATTTGTTTCGCCTGAGCGATGAAAGCCTTGCGTAATCTTTCGGTAGTTAAAGATTTAGTTGAATCCAAAATCCTTTGAACCCGCGAAAAATATGCGTCACGTTTACCTTCCAATAATCGAAGTTTAACTTTGTCACTCATTGTGAACAGAAGTCAAATATGACGCAAAATTAATTATATTAAATCAACCTTTATCTTCTACGGAACCCCAGGGAGTGAGGTTAGGGGCCAATCAAACCGATAAGCCAATGAAAGATTTTATAACTTAAGTATATAGTACGGAACGAAGTTTCCGTACACGCGAAACCCTAACAATATTAAATTGAAAAGTAAACAAATATAAACTACCGACGCTTTAACCAAGTGCACGTAACAAAATCTAATATAAATTAAAATAGTAAGCACGCCAAATATGTTATGAACGTACCCATCTATATACTATATTTATGATTAGCTCAGATATACCTACAACCCGATAAAAACATTTATGTCGGATGCGACGCTATAAACTTGTCTGCACTAACTTCCACTTGAATGAGATTAACTTACTCAATACAAGTAATATGAAAGTACAGATTCTTAACTAACAATAAGTTAAGTGTTGAACTTAGAAAAAAGTATAAACTTATTTTCGTAAGCGATGCGAGTGTATTCTTAACGAAATAACTTCGTAAGAAACAGTAAATTTCTTCACGAGTAGACGCGTAGATGACGGTTTGAAATAAGTTATCTAGTAAGTACATACTACGGTCGCAAACGTGAAGTGCGGGTGTGATATGTATAAATATACGGCTGTTTCCATTGAGGAGAATTAACGCGTAAAGTTTATACACATCGGTTATTTTACCTGAAGGTTTCTGTCAAGAAATCAAGTCACCTTCCTACAAAACAAAATAACAAGCGATGCGATGATAATATGGTTAATTGCAATAATTAAACATATGCGGTTGAGTCTCGCTATATAAAGCATACCTGCTCGTGCAATACGAATATAACAGGCGTAAACCTAACGAACCTATACAAGTGTATCATACAATAACAATCAATGTTATTCATTTAGCAATTTCGATTAGTACCAACATAATAAGTATGTAAAAGTTTCTAATGCGTAACTAAATTTAACCGTGGGTACGCGAACAAAGTTCAGACCTGGAACATTCCACAGTCAACGTACGACGATTTATACCTACTACCCACAATTTTTACAACCGAACAAAAAATATGTAATTACGCCGAAAACTAACAGATTTTATTAAATAAACGTATTTAGCGATATGAATCAACGTTGATATTCAATTAACTGTATTCTTCGGCGCTTTAAATAGTGAACTTAAAGATTTAAATTAAGAATGGATTTGACGGTTGACCTATTGCAAACGCAAGGCAGTTTGAACCTTATTTGTAAAACAATAGAGTTGAGAGTTGTGTGATGATATGCAATTAATATTGAAAATTCCTAAGTTTTTTTTCTCAAAATCAGACTTTTAGGACTTAAATATAGGCTGTAAAAAGGCCCAAAATTAATAATCCGGCTCGAAGGACCAAAATGGTGCGTATAACCTGCAGAAGTTGTAAATTTCCGCTAAAATCACACGCGGATGGAGCCTAGGTTATTAGAGCAACCTAGGCTATAATTGCTGATTCTGTCGCAAGAAGTTGAAGGCAAAAAATACGCAATCGGAAAGAAAGGCACAGGAGATCGTTCAATTCATCAATTGTACCACATACCTTGACCAGCGATTCCACGCGCGCGCGCAGGCGACGGCCACGTGTCCGCTTTCGGGAGGAGCAGCTTACAGGTCTTTTCTGGATACACTAGGCTGGCCAGCAGTACACAACACACTAAAGTAGGTCTGGAGTAGGTTGATAACAGTTCGTATAGGTTCAGTTCAGGGGGTTTTAGGGCGCGATGGGACTAGTTAGTGTCACACATAGCATGCGCATCCACGCGATCCCAAGGTTAGAGCGTGACTAACGCGTCGGTGCGGCGCGACATGGCGCGCGCGCTGCAAATCACCCAATCAACGATACATGGCACATTTTCAATAAATTAGACGAAAACCAATGCCTTTCAATCGCCATAGGTGATGTAGAAAAAATATAAAACTATAAGTTACGAAGCGTAACCAACGGCCTAGGAAAACTTGCGCTTAGTTTAGTAAAATCATATTTAAATGATAGACAGCAGCAAGTGCAAATAAATGGTGTCAATTCAATGGGTTTAAATGTAAAGATGGGTGTACCACAAGGATCGATATTAGGTCCCTTCCTCTTTTTAGTATATATTAATGATCTACCCCATTTATTTAAAAACCAACCACAAATGGTGTTGTTTGCTGACGATACTTCTTTAATATTTAAGATAAATAGACGTGCCACAAATCTAGACGACTTAAATAACGCCCTATTACAGGTAAATGGTTGGTTCACCGCCAATAATTTGGTATTAAATGGGAAAAAAACGAAGTGCATAAGATTTGCTCTGCCAAACGTCAAAAGTAGTGATTGTGACATAGTATTGAATCAAAAGAAACTAGAATTCGTCAATAAAACTGTTTTCCTGGGGATAACGCTCGATTCAAGGCTACAATGGGGTCCGCATATAACATCTCTTGCAGGACGGCTTAGTTCAGCAGCATATGCTGTCAGAAAAATCCGTCAGTTTACTGATGTAGATACCGCGAGGCTAGTCTATTTTAGTTATTTTCATAGTATAATGTCATACGGTATTTTACTTTGGGGACGGGCTGCAGACATCGAGTCTGTATTTATTCTGCAGAAAAGAGCCATTAGAGCCATTTATAATCTACGTAGACGAGATTCTCTAAGAGAACAGTTTAAGGAAATTAACATCATGACAGTACCTTGTCAATATATCTATGAAAACATCATGTACGTCAGAAAAAATTTGCATCTATTTGGTAAACGAGGTGATAGACACAAGTATAATACTAGAAACAGGGACCAATTGGTTCAGCCGGGTTTCAGGTTAGCTAAAGTAGACTCATCTTTCATGGGGTACTGTTTGAAATGCTACAATAAAATACCTCCCCACATTCTTCAACTGAATGAAACGAAATTCAAATCTTGTATTAAACGCACACTATGTAGGCAAGCATATTATAAGTTGGGGGATTATATTGATGATAAAAATGCTTGGCTCAATGCTGGTCCTGCTCCTCAAGCATAGGGGTAAACTCATTGATAAGTACCCGAAGCTATAGTGGAAGCTGCAGAAGATTGTAAGACTATCTTTGCAATGTATAGAATCAATTCTCTAGTATTGTATAATTATTAAGCCCATATGTGAGTGCTATGTATTATCATTGACTTGACGAGGCCCTGGTGGTTAATAGTGTCATGCTCACTTAAATGTCTCGCTGATAGTGGCGGGTGTGTCGGGTCATTTAGCTCCCTTCAAAATGGTCGAGCTGAATGGGGCTGATCCATACGTCATGTTCGTGAACGGGCGCTGTCAGTTGGAACTGGTCATTTTTTTAACTACCACGGTAATTTTTTTAACTTATTTAGATTTTAAATTGAATTTTGCTTTTTATTTACTCTGGACGCTCTTACTGTGCACGTCTTTCTACATCGTTCTCACATATTTGTATAATCTCAACAAAAATGATGTAAATACGATTTTGTAAAAATATTATAATTTAAAAGAGTGTCCATGGAGTTTCTTGCCCATTCTTCTCCATAGAGATCAACGCTTTGGAATGGGCAACTACAGTACTTTCACAAGTTATTATGCCTTGTGACCGGGATTGTAGCAGCATCATTTTTTTGTTCTTGTTTTTATGACATTCAAAAGTGCCTGTAATGGTCTAATTGAAATAAATGCTTTGAGTTGAGTTTGAGTACTTTTAAATACCATCCTTTCTAAAGTGTTTTTTCTAAACTGAGTTACCACTCAGTGTGCCAATGTTTGGTGCATGTTAAGTGAGCACTTGATTATTTTTTTGTGTACCTAATTATATAAAGATGACTGATTAAATTAGGTCTTATTTAGAATAAACGATGTTCCTAAAAGTAAATTAGGTGATGGTTTTCCTTAAAAAAGGTTTAATATGTTTGTTGAATTATAGAATTGTTAGATATACTATTTTGATAATAGTTATTCGTTCAGTAAAACAGTTCTGCAAATACCATTAAACAGTATATCGAATTTGATTTATTTAGTGTGCATAATTTGAGTGCAAGTCAGTATTTTTGGTTTAACTTTGAAATATTTTGATCGAAAAAAGGGAATATACAGATATCGATTTAAATACATGCCATTTTTTTATGCATGTTCACCGATTACTCAAAAACGTCTGGACCGATTTGCAAAATTCTTTTTTTGTTTGACAGGGTATACTTGTCAGGTGGTCCCGTATCAATTGTATTTATATTGCTTAGGTAGTTTATGAGTTATCTTCTATAATACATTTTTTTTATCTAGGTCTATATGGATGATCTGCTAATCTTTTAGTTACAATAGAAAAATGAATACTCGATAAAAATTATGTGATATATTATCATTTATACCATAACTAAAAATGCTACTTCCGGAAGTCGGTATTAAAAAAATCAACGAAACCAACAAATGTCACCGACGTTCGAAAGTAAAGCTATTTTCTACTTTATAACTTTTTTTTTTGGAAGTCGGCTTAATTTTTTACAAAAAGTTTTTATTTCTCGATCACTTAAATAGACTCAATAATAATAATCACGCAATAAAGGTATTCATTACTGGTAACAAAAGAAGTAAATTCCAGTAACGGTCCCTAACTTACAGGAACCGGGAAATGGCCGTGCTTCGTACCTTTTGCTCTTAGTGGTCAACGTGTGTACGGGTTTCGGATGCCGAAGTTCATTACTATGCATTAGACATGGCACTGTTCGCTGCGGCGACGGACTGCGCCATAGAGCCTTAGTTTTAAGGGATCTGTACTTCAAAAGAAAAAAAAAACGGAATCCTTATAGCATTATTTTTTTTGGTGTGGGAAATCATCAAATAACTTCCCCCGCTCTGGGCGGAGTGGGGGGGGCGTTAAGACTTTTACTGACTAAAACCCACCCATGTCCCTTCTATTGCCCTTTATGTTCCGGGGCCGCGGTATCTCTTTCGAACAACCCGCAACCCCGGCAGGCGGAGGCCCTGGCAAGCTCCTCTGCTTTGCTGACATCTCTTTGAGGCGCGCGTGAAACACAAACGCGCCGTCGACACGGCCTGTCGTCAATAGACGGACGGACGGTGAGCTACCCATTGCTCACCGTCCACACGCCCGCATCTACGGTGGCCGGGAGTCGTCTCGCGGCGCCCGACACCCGGGGCGTCTCCCGCGGTGGCTGAGTTGGTTTGATGTTCTGTCCCGCAAACGCCCGGCCTCCTCCTTCTCTAGCATGACTGCTTTTCAGAAGGGGGTGACCGCTTCCCATTCCCTCTCTCTCCGGATCATGGACTGAACCAGGGCCGGACGCGAGATATCGCCGCCGCCGATCGCCTCTACGAGGGCACGGCGGTGCTCCGCCCAAGCTGGGCAGACCGCCACTGTGTGCTCCACCGTGTCCTCCGGGCGATCGTCGCAATGGTGACACCTGGGCGTTTCCTCCCGCCCGATTATGTGCAGGACCTCCCGAAACTTCCGTGTCCGGTGAGGACCTGCGTCTTGCGGTAGGTGAGGACGCCATGACGCCTCTCCAGCCACTCCTCAAAGAGGGGAGTTACCGCCACTATTGTGTCGTGCCCTGCACGAGGTTGCGACAGTCGCTCTCTCCATGCCACCATGAGGCCCTTATAGCATCACTCGGGAACGCATAGAGGTATTGAGTTGAAATTAAAACCATATATTCAAGCCTATGGTCTCTTGAAGCTTTGAAAAAAATAACCTACTAAGTCTACGCAGTCAAAAGATATGGCCGTTTATGTCGCAAGTTTGTACGGAAACCTTGGTGTGTGAGTTCGACTCGCACTTGACTGGTTTTTACCTTGTTAATACAATTGTGTTTTCTGCGTCAGATAGAGAATTAAGTCATTGATTGTTTTCTTTAAAATTAGTAAAAGCATGTTAAAAATTAGAGTGATGTAGGAATGACAAAAAACAGCAACAATGTTTGTAACTAATCCCCAATATTTAGTAAATAGAATAGAATCCTTACTTAATATAATATTATAAAAACGAAAGTGAGTTTGTTTGTTTGTTACGTTCACGCCTAAATGGCTAAACCGATTTTGACGAATTTTGGTACAGAGATAGTTGGGACCCCGGAGACGGACATAGGCAATTTATTTTAAAGTGAGAAATGAGGGAGAAAGAGGGAAGAAAAGGGAAAACTTAGCTTTGCTATTACAATAAATAAGGCGCAGGGGCAAAAACTGCAGGTAGCAGGTACCTGCAAATCAGGAAAGGAGAACTGTGTTACCCTAAATTTAACGCGAGCACAGCCGCGGGCAAAAACTAGTAGACTATACTTTATTGCACAACAAAATTGAAACAAAACTGTTTAAAAAAATGCTGTTAAAATGGCGGTCTTATCGCTAATAGCGATATCTTCCAGACAATCTTTTGATGGACTGTACGAATATAACAATACAACGGGGAACGGAATCCACATAAGGAGAAAACTGATCAGAAATATCGCATACAGCACAATATTACTATCTAGATTCTTATTTAGAATCGTGTGTGTTTTCCCCAAGTTTCTTTCCTTATAGCACTCTATATACACAGAATCACAAACAAAACTTCAATACCAAACATAAATAATAACACGCATACTAAACGTAACTCGAAGACATAAACCACGTACATCACGTCCTCACAATACGGCTCACGACGCACCTACCCACTAATATGTCACCGAGCAGGCACGTATACCGGAACCAGAAGTTATCCCGCATCACGACCACTTCCGGCGACGGACCGTGCGCTTCCTGTTATTCAAATGGACGAGCACTTTGAGCATTGCGACTGTGGAGACTACCATAAATCAATTTGATCGGTTCATCATTTTCTGTGGTTACGTTTGATTTTTGGCAGAATATTATACTAACGTTAAAACCAATGACGGATTAAAAACTACGAATAATAAACGTATTACAATATTGATTTGATGACAATAGTCCTATCGGCCAACGGCTTGATTGCCAAGAGCCTTAATGAATATTTGTTGAAGCTCTTCTTAGGCGGTTGGATCAAGGGCCTGATTCAGAAGACAGTACTCCACGATAGGGGCTCATTGTGAGGAGGTTTCTGTCTCTGGAGCCCTAACCTCCGGTAAGTTGGACTCTGCTCACGATACCGGCAAAAACTGATTTTTCAGTGTTTTTATATAAATTATTTTAAGGAATATTTGAAAAATGTGAAAAATGAGTATGAAATAATGAAAAAAGCATTTGAAAACAAAAGAATTCGGTTTGTGAAAAAAGTATTTCCAGTAATACTTTAAGAGAGAATCGTTTTACATCTTGGGTAAGGCATCCATGCGTGTGACATACCTATAAACATATAAGGGAAATTATAAATAATCGGAGATTCAGCCAATCAACAAAAATCTTTCATCTACGCCGTACCTGCTAATAAACAACCCACTTAATTGATTAAACAGAGTTCCTTATGGTACAAGATCACTTCAAAAGGAAAACTTAATCACCTATTCATGCAATGAGGATGTCATTGCATGAATAGGTGATTATAGGTGATAACAAACAATGAAGAAGATTTACCTCTAATTAATTATATCTAATACATGTACAGTACAATGTTTGGTGGCACATGATGGCAACATCGGAGTGAAGGCATGCATACTAATATCCTAACTTGCAACTTGTGTGTACCTTCGATTTCACAAGGCGGCCATATTGGCATATGTGACGATAAGTTTGAACGGGTATAGAACAACTTTTGATGGTATTTTGTAAACGTATATAAGAGGTACTACACATATGTTTGGTTCAGCACTTAGTTTTACGATTTGCTGAATGACAAGACCAACTTGAAGCAATCAGTGCACATGATATTCAATGCGTGATGTTTAAAAAACCGTTTTTTAAACACCATCACTGAATCATGTTCGGGTCGGGTAGGCGGTTTTGCGAGCTTAGCCGAACGGCGTAGCAACATTAAATCTACAATAATTTTCAATGTTTATATTTGTGAATATTCCATGAATTGAGTGTTATCCTATAACAAGCAATGGCAAGGATCCAATAAAATATATTAAAAAAAAAACGTTTCACTCGAGCTTAGAAAAGACCAGAATATAATGATTTGGGAACAGAAAAGTCGGCAGTGTATTCTACAGATTGGACGTTCGCACGATAAATGTGGAAGCATAGCGCTTTGTTCAAGTCCGTGGAACTTCAACCACATAACGGTGACGCTTCACAGTATCTCTGTTATCGAATGGGGTGTTGGAAAAAAGATTGTATAACATTTATAAGCGCTGAAAACGTTAATAACATAACAATAAATAAGTTACGTAAAAATAAGTACATCTAGCCGATCCGAACTTATGCGTAGTGTGTAACGCTCCTAAAATGGAAGAAAATGGAGCATATTGTAAAGTTTATTCATGAATTGTTTAGAATGGTTATTTGCCGAACATGGCTGGAATGGCATTTCTTGTTTGTTACGTAGTCTGAAGCAGTATGTAGCGATTTTTCTATCGAGTACACTTCAAAATAAGTAGTATTTAGGAATCCACCACTCACAAATATATGTAGGTACTAAATATTATAGTACTTAATATTTCGAAATATAATGAAAAAATATATGTTTAATCAGTTTACAAAAATAAACAAACTAATATTAAAAATATGTACGAAAATGGTAAATTAATTACAAGGCGTCAAAAAATTCGTCCACATTGCTGTCAACAGGAAAAGCGCCCAGAAGGCTGTCAGCATTACCGCGTTGAATGGCAATGCTATGTTTACGAATTAAAAAACATATTTCCTCTATACACATACCAATACCAAACAATCATGTAATTCATGGAAACAGTCACACCGCGGTTTGACTTACTAAAAAGCTGTTAAAAAAACGCATAATAACAAAACACGAACACCAAAAAAACCTACAAAGAGACTCAAATCCTTACTAATATTATAAAAGCGAAAGTGAGTTTGTTTGTTTGTTTGTTTGTTTGTTACCTCTTCACGCTTTAATGGCTAAACCGATTTTGATGAATTTTGGTACAGAGATAGTTGGGAACCAGGAGACGGACATAGGCTAATTTTTATTTAAAAAAAGTGGGATATGAGGGAAAACGAGGGAAGAAAAGGGAAAACTTAGCGTTGCTATTACAAATCAATCAGGCGCAAGAGCAAAAACTGCAGGTCTGCTTGGTGTGTTATACCGAATTTAATGCGAGCGAAGCCGCGGGCGAAAGCTAGTGAAATAATAACATAAAGCAACTAATGCAAGACCTGCATATTGCGGTGCTAAGCATCACAACGACGAAAATTTCATTAAAATCCGTGCATTAATTTTTTAGTGACGAGAGCGAGGGTAGTTAAAAAAACGCTGTTTAGTACTCGTTTGAAGTATGCTGAGATTATATTTTTTGGTCAAGCAAATATTTTACAACAAGCTTATAAATTTTCTACAGTATTTTTCTCATGTCCCAGCATCTCAGTTATGTCATATTAAAATGTTATGTGCGGGTAATATGCTGTTTTTGCAGATAATGGAAAGGAGGGAGAGGAGTTTTAAAAGCATTCAAAAGAATTTAAGGGATAAAAGAAAATAACCATCATCATTATCTTTTTCTTTAATGGCATCGCGCAGTTTAACCTATGAGGTTCTAGTTTGTTTTACCGGACATACCTGAGGATGCCTTAAGAGTAAGGCCTGGATGCCTTACTCTTAAGGCATCCTCAGGTCAGGCCAAGGCAAAATAGTTAAAAACTAAGCGACTACATGCTAATGGCACCCCCTGTGGGTACGAGCCTCGGGAGGACGGCAAAGCGACAGACTTTTTCAAACAATCCGCAACCCCAGCTGGAAAGGGACAGGATCTGAGTATCATCATTCTCTTGTCCTTTTAATGCGGATGGGAAATCATTAATCAACAACATTTAATCAACTTCCCGCGGAGGGGAGTGTCAAACTTGTACTGACTAAAGCCCACCCATGTTCCTTCTATTGCCCTTTATGTTCCGCGGCCGCGGTATCTCTTTCGAACAACCCGCAACCCCGGCAGGCGGTGGCATTGGCAGGCCCCTCTACTTTGCTGACATCTCTTTGAGGCGCGCGTGGAATACTAACGCGCCGTCAACACGTCCAGTCAGTCGTCACTACACGGACGGACGTTGAGCTACCCATTGTTCACCGGCCACAGGCCCGCATTCTCTTACCCTTGGCTTAATTTGTTTGGGGTCGGCGCAGCTATCTTCTTCTTTCAATCTTCTCTCTATTCCGTTTTTAATATTATCTCATCAGATACCTCCTTTCTTTCCATATCATCTTTTAAGCACTCCATCCATTGTTTCTTTTGTCTTCTTATTACCTTTTAGCAACCTATATTATTCCACATTCATATTCTTCAAAACGTTCCTCACGACTGATTAACGATTTGTTAGATAGTTTTATCTTCCAAATGCTTTTTATATCTAAAACTATTACACCTTGTCCAGTGTTTTTATTATAATACTTCGTCAATATTTAAGTGCAACAGAGTTAAATTTCATTTAGTAATATTGTTTAAATAATTTATCTACGTCATAATATATGTTTATGATGACCAATATTACATAATATAATACTCGATCTGATTCCCATTCGATTGTGTTATCTTTGCATATCCTGTAAATTATCATGTTTTACATCGGCTATGTTAAAAGTTAACGAACTTTGAATGTACCTTTAAGGTCTGGCTATTCAAACAAAATGTTACCAAAAACTCCCCGTTCAATCATAGTAATCTCAACCGTATGTACAAGTCACAAGCTGTATTTTCCATGAAACACCCAGAACAATATTATCATTCCATGTTTTTGACGGTTGCTATTGTGGCTCAGGGAAGATAAAAAAGTCGTTTTGAGCTGTAAATATTATGTTTTACATTAGGGAATATAAAATGGTTCGACATTTTTTCTCCATGTCTTTTTGCGGGTACTGAGTGTTAGCTTACTTAAAATTCATGTTCGAATTTCTATTAAATTCTGTGCATTTTTAAAATACTTTTGCCAAATTTATTAAAAATAAGTAGTGAATTGTTTCTAAACCTGTTGAATTACGGAAGTTTGTATTTAACTATAACATTCATTATTGTTCAGTGTTCTATAAGTTATGTTGATTTTTACTTGTATTTTTAAAAAGTATCTTATATTTCATTTTAATATTGTTGTTAATGTTACTTAAATTCGTGGCTCAATTTGGAGTTCTGGTACGGTAATGGCGGTAAAATGACGTTGGTTATGAGATGAGTGGGTACTTGAAATAACTTGCTCATGCCTATAAATAAGCCCCACAAGTTATTCGAGGGGAGTCATCTCTGACCTACGAAGTGAGCTAGTTATTATTGTTGTGTATAACTGTGTATTGTTAATAAAATTATGTTGAAGTGAAACAGTATTTCAATTAGTTATGAACAATTTTTATAAATCAGAAGTGGGATTACACCAAGGATTCAGGTGCGCATACTGCTTACCACCCTGGTGTGAGCATACGCCTAGAATAAGGTATGTTATTAAGATATTTAATTATTGAATAAAGTGATGTGTAAATTATTTTTCGCTAAAGCCATAACGGAAAAAAAAATATCCGTAATACTGCGGGTAGATTAATTATTAATTGCATTTGTGCATATAACTGGTGTTGAACACCTCTTTTTGCGTCGGGTGTTAAAAAGACCAAGTCTCATGCTTTCCCGGAAAATACTATTTATTATATGTATTGGACTGAACTTGGGAACAAGTCTCTGGTGAGTGAATGTCAAAGTTCCAGTTTTATTTCATAATTGAAAATTAAGAATTGTAGTTTGTATTTCTCCTTAAAATATCCTATAGCTTGGCTACTAGTGTGATCGTGTAAAACGCCAAGTGATAGTTAGTTATTGCTTAAATAGGCTGATACGATCAATTAACCGGGGTTTATTCCTGTATGTCGTTGGGATTTTTTTGTCTTTTGTACACACACCCTCATTTATCCAATTATTTGGTTAACATTTGAATAACGTGTTTGGTCCATAGGATACTATTTATACGAAATAGATACTCGTTGTTTTAAAATAAATTTCAGGTTATTGGACATTGTACTGATCCAAGAAGAGACAAGTTCAGTAGAAGTCATCACAGCGTCATGCTGGGAGGTTCTTCAAGGCGCAGTCGATCCCCGACACGTGCCAGAGCCCCAAGACCGACTTGTCGCCCGTCAGCAGCACCCCGCAGGGATAATCGTTGCTCCGAGCAGCGTAGATCCAGAAGGTCACCTCTGCTTGTGGAGTTACAGGCAAGAAATCAAAAACAGTGGGTAAGACTAAAATTTAATTAATGATTGACAGTGCTAAAATTTCTGTTGATGCAATCGTAATACCTGAAAATTATTTAAATCAAAATCAAATCAAACCAAAATCATTTAATTGCGTAAATAAGGTACCGAAGGTTGAAAAGTAGACCAAATTGATCTCTTATTCTGCCTTTAATTTCGGCGTGCAAATTAACAACAGGATAATGTTGCCTTAAATGAACCAATTATAATCATGCTGCCATCATACAGTCAATCCCATTAAAAATTAACATTGTATCTATTATTGACTTGAATGTCAATACAATAATAATGAAATAAAATAGTAATCATAAATGCCAATGGAACAATGAAAAAATAATAATAATAGATAATCACAAATGCCAATATAACAAACAAAAAAATGACTGAGCAGTGCTATGAATTGCTTATTGGTCAAACGGCTACGGAACGATCCCAAATATGGGTATTTAAATCTGATATAAATTTGGTGATTAAGGCGCCTACCCGACCATAACGCCGCGCAAGCCGTTTTTGTGCAGTTTTCTGGAGCTATCTACTTGTTTTTTTTAAACTAAAAAAAAAAATTATTTATAATCTTGATTCCATTATTGTAGATTTATTTTTATTGAGTTATTATTTAGTAAATCTCCTTACAACAAAACACCAGAAATGAGAAATAATTATCATTAACAGGCATCTCCTCGTAAAATAAACATTGTTTAATTTTGCTCTTGACACTAATGGATACACAATTTTATAATGAACATTTTGGTACAATTTTATTTTCAAAACTTTATTTTATATAGATTTTATTTAAAAAAAATAGACATTATTCACTACTGTTACTCCGGCGCGCCAAAGAGGGAACGAATGCTCAAGGTTATATTGGTTAGGGTACGGCCTTAATGATAAACAGGAACAAAATGAAGAGCGACTAGTTTTAAAAATCTTACGAATCTGTCAAGGCTTAAGGTTGTATTTCTGTTGTCAGTAAAAGTATTTACTGATTTCAAATTTAGTGGAATTATTTTCGTTGAAAATAGTCATCGCTTAAACTATAGTGTAGAAATCGGTTTATATAGTATTCAAAACGGTGGTGGCTAATTAACTATCCTAAACTAAAAAAAAAAACATCAGAAAGAACAATGGCCAATTTTCTATAGCTGGACTTGACTTTTTTTTTCATGTCCCAAAATAAACTATAGTGAGTTTGGTTTGTTTTTATGTTATACACCATCCTGTTAGTAAATCATATCTAAACAGCCACATTTTTTTATAATTACCTCATCAATACTTTGAGGTTAGAATCAAATGAAAAGCACAATCGTTACAAGTGGTAGTTATCAGTCCGTAAGACAATGCCAAGGTCAAATAAACAGAAGGAAATCCAAAATAGCACAGTATGTATCATAACAATTCACAAGTGGAATGATCCCCGGGTGTCAATCAATCTATTAAAGTTTGTCAAGCTATCATTGAGACTGTAGCACCGTACTTAGCCTTAATATTTAATTTGTGTGTGGACCAAGGAGTTTTCCCGGACCTTATGAAATACAGCAAGGTAATACCACTTTTCAAATCTGGGGACAGTAAAGACACCAATAATTATAGACCCGTATCCGTTTTGCCGGTTTTCAGCAAGGTGTTTGAAAAGGTAATGCTTAATCAAATGCTCAACCACTTTAACACCAATAAGATCTTACATGAAAAACAGTATGGTTTCACCAAAGGACGTTGTACGACTGACGCTGGTGTTACCTTGTTAAAACACATATTTACTGCGTGGGAAGAGGCACAGGATGCCATAGGAATCTTTTGTGACCTTTCAAAAGCGTTTGATTGTGTTAGCCACGAAACCCTACTCTTGAAACTTGAACATTACGGCCTAGGAAAACTTGCGCTTAGTTTAGTAAAATCATATTTAAATGATAGACAGCAGCAAGTACAAATAAATGGTGTCAATTCAATGGGTTTAAATGTAAAGATGGGTGTACCACAAGGATCGATATTAGGTCCCTTCCTCTTTTTAGTGTATATTAATGATCTACCCCATTTATTTAAAAACCAACCACAAATGGTGTTGTTTGCTGACGATACCTCTTTAATATTTAAGATAAACAGACGTGCCACAAATCTTGACGACGTAAATAATGCCCTAATGCAGGTACATAATTGGTTTACCGCTAATAATTTAGTATTAAATGGGAAAAAAACGAAGTGTATAAGATTTGCTCTACCAAATGTCAAAAACAGTGAGTGTGACATAGTATTGAATCAAGAGAAACTAGAATTCGTCGAAAAAACTGTTTTCTTGGGAATAACACTCGATTCAAAGCTACAGTGGGGTCCGCATATAACATCTCTTGCAGGACGCCTTAGTTCAGCAGCATATGCTGTTAGAAAAATCCGTCAGTTTACTGATGTAGATACCGCGAGGCTAGTCTACTTTAGTTATTTTCATAGTATCATGTCATACGGTATTTTACTTTGGGGACGGGGTGCAGACATCGAGTCTATATTTATTCTGCAGAAAAGAGCCATCAGAGCCATATATAACCTACGTAGGCGAGATTCTTTAAGGGAACAGTTTAAGGATATTAACATCATGACAGTACCTTGTCAATATATTTATGAAAACATCATGTATGTCAGGAAAAACTTGCATATTTTTAGTAAAAGAGGTGACAGACACAATTATAATACTAGAAATAGGGACCAATTAGTTCAACCAGGTTTCAGGTTAGCTAAAGTAGACTCATCTTTCATGGGGTACTGTTTAAAATGCTACAATAAAATACCTCCCCACATTCTTCAACTGAATGAAACGAAATTTAAATCTTGTATTAAACGCACACTATGTAGGCAAGCATATTATAAGTTGGGGGATTATATTGATGATAAAAATGCTTGGCTTAATGCTGGTCCTGCTCCAGAAGAATAGGGGTAAACTCATTGATTGGTATCCGAAGCTATAGTGGAAGCTGCAGAAGATTGTAAGACTATCTTTGCAATGTATAGAATCAATTCTCTAGTATTGTATAATTATTAAGCCCATATGTGAGTGCTATGTATTATTATTGACTTGACGAAGCCCTGGTGGTTGATAGTGTCATGCTCACTTAAATGTCTTGCTGATGGTGGCGGGTGTGTCGGGTCATTTAGCTCCCTTCAAAATGGTCGAGCTGAATGGGGCTGATCCATACGTCATGTTCGTGAACGGGCGCTGTCAGTTGGGACTGGTCATTTTTAGCTACCACGGTTCATTTTTAACTTATTTAGATTTAAAATTAAATTTTGCTTTTTATTTACTCTGGACGCTCTTACTGTGCACGTCTTTCTACATCGTTCTCACATATTTGTATAATTTCAACATGAATGATGTAAATACAATTCTGTAAAAATATTATAATTTAAAAGAGTGTCCATGGAGTTTCTTGCCCATTCTTCTCCATAGAGATCAACGCTTTGGAATGGGCAACTACAGTACTTTCACAAGTTATTATGCCTTGTGACCGGGACTGTAGATTAGTTTTGTTTCTTGACATTCAAAAGTGCCTGTAATGGTCTAATTGAAATAAATGGTTTTGACTTTGACTTTTGACTTTGACTTTGGTGCGGGTCGATGTCCACAGATTAAGTAACCTGTCGATGACAAATGACGTTCTGTTATACGTAGTTGAACAAAACGCTTATATTACCATGAAGTTACATAATTATTTTTTATGACAAGAATCCGTAATAATAATCAGTATATTAGTTGGTTTAATGCCTGTACACTAATTGTATTCAATTGCAGTCAACAACTATTCAAAAAACGTGAATAATTATAGTCTTTTATTAGAAAGCCATTTTAACATTTTTCCGAAACTATTATTCTAAATAATTTCGAAAATGTTGTGAAAACTAAAATATAGATAAGTTTTTTGGCTACTTAAAAAGATAATTCTTGTGGAAGACCCAGAAAAAAAAATAACGGTATTTTTCATATACATATATGGCGTATTGGGACGCCACCGTTTCATAGTCTGGTACGAAATGACCATCCTTCTTTAAATTATTCAATAATTTGAACCAGTATCGAGCTTGAAGAAGAAAAAACTGATTTCTAGGCTCGTACTGGCAATTTAAAATTCTAACCTTGAAATACAAATACACAGATGCTAGCAAACATGCTTTAGGTAGTGTTTTACAACAAACACAAGTCGATGGAGTTTTCAAACCGGTAGCTTACAGACTTCGTCTGAAGAGTCCCATTTTTCGTCGTATGAGTTAGAAACACTGGTCGTTATTGCTGCTCTAGTGAAATTCAGATCATATATATTTGACGACACAGTTGGCGTAGTGGCTCAGCAAACTAGACATGATACCCTGAGTTGCGCGAGTGTGGAGTTTGATTCAGGAATATGACTGTAACGTCGTATATAAATCCGGCAGAGGCATGATTCACGTTGATGCATTGAGTAAATGTTAAATGATGTTTATTTTGCAAATAGGTTTTTACAAACACTAACACACGTCTAGTTTAAAAAAAAAACTAGGTAAAGAAACAGCCGAAACATACTGAGAGATCATAGTCGCTTTTAAGGTCCGAACCAAAAAAAAATCTTGGTCAGTTTACATGGGGACTGTGCAGATCTAGTGTCTGATATAGTATTTTTAAGAAAGCACCACACAAATTGAGTGGACCTGTCTAATCAGTGCCAGGATTTGTCAGTTATCGTATAGCTCAACTCATAACTCAAGGAGCTCAACGCCTCGACGAACAATTCCAAAAAAAAAGGGATATTGTGTAGGTCTCAAACTGCCCGATAATCGTCAAAAACAAACAAATTAAATAACAATATGATGAGAATGATCCACATGGTCTTCACATTCACAATACACAACTAAAGCAAATAAAATATTTACGAAATTAAATTAATGAGATCATAATGAAATCATAATGTGACAAATCAAAATAATAATAAAAAAAAAACAAAGTAAATATTAATGTCACATCATTAAATGTTTAGATGTTCAATGTTAAAAGTAGGAATCCAACTATAGAAAATTCAGGTATAATTCAAGTTATTGTTATTTTCGACATCATGAAGATAACTGATCATTGGCTAACGACCGTACAGCTAGCGGACTCTGTAAAGCAACGCAAAAGAATTTTGTCCTAAATCGTAATAGGGTTTATCGTGAATAACTGAAGATGGATTAAGGTGGGTGGTTCCAAAGGGTTGTAGGTGAAAAAAAACACAGGGTTTCTTGCACCCTAAAATAAATATACCCTTTTACACCATTCATGTTGGTCACCTTGATCAATTTGTGAAAATTTGGGTGATTGTAGAATCATTTACTAAATCTATGCCGCCATTTTTTTAAGTGCAATGTGCACACAACTATAAAGGCCGCTATGAGCGAAAGGCCACTTATTAAGTGCAATGTGCACACAACTATAAAGGCCGCTATGAGCGAAAGGCCACTTTTCAAGTGCAATGTGTGCACAAATAAAAAGGCCGCTATGAGCGAAAGGCCACTTTTCAAGTGCAATGTGCACACAACTATAAAGGCCGCTATGAGCGAAAGGCCACTTTTCAAGTGCAATGTGCACACAACTATAAAGGCCGCTATGAGCGAAAGGCCACTTTTCAAGTGCAATGAGTAAACAACTATAGAGGCCGCTATGAGCGAAAGGCCACTTTTCAAGTGCAGTGTGTAAACAACTATAGAGGCCGCTGTGAGCGAAAGGCCACTTTTCAAGTGCATTGTGCAGTAGCCGAAATAACATGGTCATTCTGTAATAATAAGCATGTACTATAAAATACAATGTAATGTGTATGGTATTTTTATTGTTATGTAATGAAAATTGTTCAGGCATGAACAAAAATAGTCAAAGTCAAATATTTATTTGCAGATAAATATGGTTACAAAAGTCGTATAATAGTGGCTGAACATAATTAATCGTAACATAATGACATGCAAAATTAAGATATGTTTTTAATTGTTATAATTTGTATTGAAAGAATTCTTGCAAATTTAAGATATGTTTCTAATTGTTATAATTTGTGTTGAAGGATTTTTTGCAAATTTAAGATATGAAGGATATTTTGCAAATTTAAGATATGTTTGTAATTGTTGTAATTTGTATTGAAGGATTTTTTGCAAATTTAAGATGTTATTTTAATTGTTATTGAAGGAATTCTTGCAAATTTAAGATATGTTTTTAATTGTTATAATTTGTATAGAAGGAATTCTTGCAAATTTAAGATATGTTTTTAATTGTTATAAATTGTATTGAAGGAATTTTTGCAAATTTAAGATATGTTTTTAATTGTTATAATTTGTATTGAAGGATATTTTGCAAATCTAAGATATGTTTGTAATTGTTGTAATTTGTATTGAAGGATTTTTTGCAAATTTAAGATGTTATTTTAATTGTTATAATTTGTATTGAATGATATTTTGCAAATTTAAGATATGTTTGTAATTGTTGTAATTTGTATTGAAGGATTTTTTTGCAAATTTAAGAGGTTATTTTAATTGTTATGATTTGTATAGAAGGAATTCTCAATTAACCACCAACGTAAAACCGTTCTGAAGCGTTTTATTTTTGTGAGTATTCACCATAACCCGTTAAGTTTGCATTCCTGAGTGAATTTATAACTTTTTGTAATTCGCTTTTGTCAGAGGGCATTAAAAAAATACTAGAATTAATAGAATCAATATCATAATTACTGTGTTAATGTCAAAATTATTGTTGGTCAAATTGATACAATAGTCATTTGCATAATTGACAATAACCGTGGGGTTTGATAATAGTCCGGTTTAAGTTTCTATCTTCTTAATAGTTGACTCCTGAATTTGAACATTATTTGTGTTTAAAATGTTTTTGCGCTTTTTGCATACACTTTCTAAGCGATTTATTATATTTTTAAGTATTTCTGTTTACTGTCTTTGTCAGATGAAAAGTTATATTTAAACTGTAAGTTTCTTTTGAATTAGTTGATATTTTAATACCTTTGGAAATCCATTTCGTATATTTTTTTCCTGGGTTTATTTTGTTCTTCATTTTATATAATCATAGATACAATAATAAATATTTTGTAATTATTGTTTTAAAATAGTTGCTTTTATTTAATGCAGTCATTCGCGAGGACGCGAAATTTATCAGGATGGACGAATTGTTAGCTTACTTAAAATTCATGTTCGAATTTCTATTAAATTCTGTGCATTTTTAAAATACTTTTGCCAAATTTATTAAAAATAAGTAGTGAATTGTTTCTAAACCTGTTGAATTACGGAAGTTTGTATTTAACTATAACATTCATTATTGTTCAGTGTTCTATAAGTTATGTTGATTTTTACTTGTATTTTTAAAAAGTATCTTATATTTCATTTTAATATTGTTGTTAATGTTACTTAAATTCGTGGCTCAATTTGGAGTTCTGGTACGGTAATGGCGGTAAAATGACGTTGGTTATGAGATGAGTGGGTACTTGAAATAACTTGCTCATGCCTATAAATAAGCCCCACAAGTTATTCGAGGGGAGTCATCTCTGACCTACGAAGTGAGCTAGTTATTATTGTTGTGTATAACTGTGTATTGTTAATAAAATTATGTTGAAGTGAAACAGTATTTCAATTAGTTATGAACAATTTTTATATGAGAAGTTGGTTTTATTTGCTAAATTGTTTACTTCTTTATAATTACAGGAAGCGCTGAGTGCTCAAGGAAGTTTGTATGCTAAAGTTAGTCACATCATGTTCGTAAAAGGCTAATCTGCTAGATACAAAATTACTGTATGCATATGAGAGTATAAAAGAAAGTTGTCGGTTTGTTACGCTTAATCTCCGAAACGGCTGGAAAAAGAATTTTTATTTCCCCCGACGCGACAAAATTTAATCAAAAATTTCATATGTACAGTCAACAGCAGGCCAAGATAACCATTTGCAGTTCAAAATTAGTGGTTATGCCTCCGACATAAAGGTGGCACAAAGTCCCGAGTAGATTGTCTGACATGGTTTAGTTGGTACTTACGTTGTGTTAAAAGTTATCGGATCATCCGTTTGGAAGCTACGATGCCACAGACAGACACATACACATTTACACACACACATACACAGACACGTCAAACTTATAACACCCCGTCGTTTTAGCGTCGGGTATAAAAACAACGTTGTAGTGATGAGCACGGCTAAGTCCCACTGATGCTTTTACTCTACTAATTCGTACGAAAAGGACGGATTAGGTTCACTCAAGAGCCATACATTTTACCCGCTGCTCACTTAGGGGTCTGAAAAATAGATGTTGGCCGATTCTCAGACCTACCCGATATGTACACAAAATTTCGTTCAAATCAGTCCAGCCGTTTCGGAGGAGTATGGGAACGAAAACTGTGACACGAGAATTTTATATATTAGATTAATATTTCATATTTATCAAATGAAAAACAAGGACAGCACTAGTGCTTTTGATAAAAAGGAAAAGAGACAACATTTAGTTAAAATATAATCCTCTAGGAATTCATAATTTGATCATGAATATTGAAGCAATCGTTTTCAGTATGTGCATTCGTTGATTTTTCATCGACTGTTTTTTAAATCATTTTTCTGATATGTTGGGCCACGTATATGCAATTTATGATAAAGTATAAAAACAAAAACCTTAACCATCAGTCATCATCATCATCTAAAATAGTCCTACATCAATCAAGGATTTTCAATGGAGGCTCTTGAATTACGGGAGTATAGAGCAATTTATGTTTTTCTTTCTTCTTTTGTGGGAAATGGGGTATCAGACTTTTACTGACTAAATACCACCCATGTTCCTTATGCTCTTTGTGTTTCGGGGCCGCGGTATCTCTTTCGAACAACCCGTAACCCCGGCAGGCGGTTGCCCTGGCTGACATGTCTTTGAAGCGCCCTTGGAACATTTACGCGCCGTCGACACGGCCTGTCGTCTTTACCCTTGATTTAACTGAATCATGTATACTTCTTCTTGTTTCACCAAAAGCGTAAATACAACATTTTCATTGATTATAATTAAATCATGTCTTCCGATTGTGGTTGCTAGCTAGTATTACTTGGTTCTCACCATCTCGTCGAAAAATTTGGGTATACATAATATAAAATTATATTAGAAGTTATGTTTGGTCGACTAGAAGAAGTAACCTACTGACTGCGCTCTTGTTGGGTTCAATTCCCAACAGTATGAATGTTCCAAATATTTGTTATTATTGTCCACGTGATCTGTTTGCTGTGGGTGTTAAATCGTATCAGTGTTAACAGTCGGTTGGGTTCTGGACACGCAAATCGCTATAACCGTTTTTTTTTATCCAACGTTTTCAATAATATTGTACTTCAATTGTTGACATTTCAACCTTTGGTACCCAACAATGGAAATGTTTAAGCGTTAATATATAAGATGCTTACATTAGTGAAAAACTTCATAAATATTAACAATTTGATTTACTACGACAGGCTCCAGAATAATATGAATTTCTTCAAACATGTCAAACGAGAGTTTTAAACTATTTTCATTTCGTAGAAAATTTAATCCTCTCTGATCGAATTCTCGGATTAATTTAAGTTCTAGGACGACACAAAATAATATATAGAGAGTTCGCATAAGTTTCTCGTTGTGCCTTCAGTCTTGAATTAACTTAATACCTCGTGAAGATCATCTTGATAGTTCTATTCTGAGCAGTTTTGTATTAAGACAATTGGTAACATCAGCTTTATGGGTACAATTTGTTTTATAATGATTATATGAAAAATGATTTAGGCAAATAAAATTACAGAACATGTCCTACTTCTCTTTATATAAACTAATAAAAGGCACCGGTTGTGAGTAATTTCAATTTATTATATCTCTCCACTTCTAGCTAATAAGAGAGTTAATTTCAAAACTAGCTGGTTTCATATTACCCCTTTATGAAACGACTCCAATTTAGTTTACCCCAAAAGCCGTTAACTTTAATTCATAATAAATTCCTAATCTAACACATGATACCTACCCACATTCAGATGCGTGACGCGCAAATATACCCGAATACGATATGTTGCGGTAAAATCCAATTTACTTCCTCGCATTCTTGAAATTTAATCTCGCACTTCGTAAAATAGTAACAGTAACACTTTACATACCTATATGTAGGCAAGAGTGGCTCCGTATTACCCACTATGTTACCGGGATATGTAGCAGAGAATTTATTACACGATAGATACGTGTTAATAATCTCAAAGATTTCCAGAATTCATGCATGAAAGCCTTTTTGACATTGTACTCGATAACGTCACGAAATTAAGAATATCTTCCTTCTATCTACCTCCCTTTTTGTCTGTGGTTAATTAAATATTTCAGGACTTCAACGTAACAAAAAGAAAGATAATATTCCTAGAATACTTAAAAAGATTTTCATCGCAAAGATAAGCTCCCTTTTTGACCGAAAACGTTGTTCAACGACCCGTGAAATTTCAGTTACCTAGCTGGCAACGAAAACGCAGAGATCCTTTGATTTCTTTCCACACGAACGGCTGGGAAAGAATGTTGAACCGCAGCATCATTTGTGAAAATATCTTAAAGCCACGAGAAATAAATAAAGCAGGCAGTAAGTAGGTAGCTTGAATTTGAAAGCTGTTGAGTCGAAAGTGATTTTGTTTGTTTAACTTTTCCGGTTCAAATGTTAAAACCAATTGCTTTGATTTTTGGCAAACACTTCACGAGACTTGATGGTTTCTACAAACGAATATTTTAATATCGTGTGTCTTTTAGTGATTGAAAATATGTTGTACTTACTTACCCACAACAACCATAACACTGATTTCATACCTTTTAGCAACTGAGTATTACTGCCCGCAATTACACCCAAGTACCAAAACTAATTACCGACATATTGTTTCAAATCACTTGAGTAGATTGCCCTTAGATTCAGGTTAACCGTTTCCCGAATTTGATACGTAACTAGCGAACCTATTACGGCAACTACTCGAGAGGGTAGAGGGTAAGACTGGGGTAGGTCTGGGAACCGCAATCTAACCTCAAAATCCGTAATTAAGTTGGCAACAGGAGAGTCATTTAGTATGATCTTGATACTTTAAATGTGAACATGTGTGTTTGCATATTGAAATCATAGGTTGGTATGAAAGGGTAATGCCCATTTCACTAACTTTAGACGACACTTATTAAAAGCAAAGAACGTTGAAAATTCAATAGGAGCTTGTTTTCATACCAGCATTCATTTAGTGAAGTTATGTTTTTCTTACTACTACTATTTTCTGATTAATTTCGCTGCCGGATCCAAGACATTCAAATTGTTTCCTTGGGGCATTATTGTCTCGTCGCTTTTCTGGTTGTCGTCACTGTTGATTCTGGCTTTCTGGAGTTGCAGTCGTTTGGGAATATTGTGACGGGCTTGTCCCAAAAAAGAAGCATTCATGTAGGCCTCGCCAAATGTTAAAATGGGCATTTAAGTCTAATAACAAGAGACACCTGTTTTTTTAATGGACTTTCAAAAAATGAGTTGGTTCTTAATTCAACTGTACTTTTTTGTTGTTATATGCTAATATTTCTTAGTAGCAAAAGAAAATTAATACCCGATAAGAATTTGTGTGTGATACCAACGTATCATAACTAAAAAGGTTGCAATAAAAAACAGTTTTTCAAAAAAAAAAACGTCTTCTGTTTGTTTTTATATTTTTGGAAGGCGGTTTTTTTTTGCAAAAATGTTTTTGGTATGTGTCCGGCTTAGGCATCGTCAAGTTCATCTAAAATTGAAAGTTTCACAAATGTCCCTACCTAGATGCGGCATCTTAACATTGCCAGCACGATTAATACAACTATCGATTCATGAATCTACTGCCGATAAGTCAATTTACAAAATTTCATACTTAGTTTCTGTTCACTGTATTCAAAACTTATGTTTATTACATACACGTAATAAAACTGTAACACATATATAACTGTAATATAACTTTTATCTTAAGCAAAGTACATGTAACTTTGGAACAACACATAGCTTTGCCTACACAAGTCTGGAGTCTATCTACATTATACATTGGTAGCAAGTTTCCATAAATACAACAGAAGCGAATATCCAGAACAATATTATAAAAGCGAAAGTGAGTTAGTTTGTTACGTCTTCATGCCTAAATGGCCAAACCGATTTTGATGAATTTTGGTACAGAGATATTTGGGACCCTGGAGACGGACATAGAATATTTGTTTTAAAAAAGATTGAGATATGAGGGAGAAAGAGGGAAGAAAAGGGAAAACTTAGCATTGCTATTACAATAAATAAGGCGCGAGGGCAAAAACTACAGGTAGCAGGTATCTGTAAATCAGGAAAGGGGATCTGTGTTACCCCAAATTTAAAACGAGCGAAGCCGCGGGCAAAAGCTAGTTTTACATACATGAAACCTCAGCTTTACTCGTAGATTTCATAGATTATTTTATATTCTGAAAGTTTAATTAAAGAAATCCGAGTGTTGTGATATCTCTGATGATAAGTTATGATCATTTTAGTCAGACCCCGGTCAGCATTTTTAATAATAACAAAAAAACCCTTATTTAAAAAATAAAAAAGCTACAGAGGATTAATGAGATCTTTATGGGTGTATGTGTGTGTGTGAGAGAGAGAGAGAGAGAGAGAGAGAGACACACAACTCCCCGAGAATAAACAACACCTCTTCATATACCACTTTGGTGATGGAGCCTCCTGGTCTTAACAAACTGAACACTTTGTTTCTATAAGTCTATTGCTGTAAACTGGGACACAAATCCGATACTATATATATAATTTAATACTGCCATTCTATTTTTGGGGACAAGACTTTCTCGCGTGCCAAGAACCATATTAAATGTACTGTCAACGTAACTATTTATTTATGTATATTACATTTAAGTTGAAAGTTGTACAATGGCAGAATTTTCCTGGCTGCCACCCAACTTGGGTTCCAAGTAAATCCTCTTTTCAAGCTATTACGGCACCAAAGCTTATGTATGTGCAGTTGTCTGAAAGTTGTTGTAAGAATCTATGCAAATAGCTATGGTTTAAGTAGGTACTATAGCTAAACATGGTGGCTAAGAAATAGTGAAAATACCATTATGCACTTATAAATTAGATATTCTATGATAATCGATTATTTCAGTGGCCATGCGTTTGACTGCTTCGCAGCGTGTCGCGGGTTTGATCCTCATACGAAACAAATATTTGTATGACCTACAGATACTTGTTCCGGGTATGGCTGTTTGTTTAAGTGAGTTTAAATGTTTGCAAACTAACACTTGATACGGAAAAAAATCTTAGAGTGGGGCAAATAATTAAAAAAAAAACAATAGCTCTTTCCTATATTTTATTAAATAAACGTCTTTTAACAGTAATACCAGAGGTTGTATGCGGGTTGTTCGAAAGAGTTACCGCGGCCCCGAAACATAAAGGGTAAAAGAAGGAACATAAGTGGGTATTACTCAGTACAAGTCCCCCCTTATTTAATGAATTCCCATCCAAATCACAAAGGCTAGATTTCGGGTCATTTTTCGCCCGTGTAGAAATTGGAAATCAGCCCACGTAATCTTAAAGGAACATACAACCGGAATAAAGAGTATCCATGTACTAACCCATGCCGTGGTGTCCCTTTTTTTTTGCGAATGGGAAATCATCAATTAACTTGCCCCACCCTGGGTGGAGCGGGGGGGAGTGTCAGACTAGTACAGACTAAACGTAAAGGGCTAAACGTAAAGGGCAATTGAAGGGTGGGTTCCATGTTCCTTCAATTGCTCTTTACGTTTAATAGACGGATGACGGTGAGCTACCCATTGCTCACCGTCCACAGGCCCGCATCTTCCTACGGTGGCCGGGAGTCGTCTCGCGGCGCCTGACGCCCGGTGCCATGGTGTCCCTGTGATTTCACTGAATTTCATCCAGCCAGTAAAAGCCAGTAAAGGCATAAAAAGGTAACAGACTGATTGAGATAAAGCATAGATTACGTCCTAATACCACGCTTGTAATTTGTAATCCCCGAAGAGTTTGGTAGAGGTGATCCTAATTATAATAGACCCACATGTCGCCAGTTATGTTTAAGTTCCATGTTATAGAAGGTAAGCTTATGGCCATCAGCCGGGTACAAATCCAGAATGAGTGGCTACTTCTGAGAAAATTCCTGATAGAAAAACCTTATAACGCTTTGTTTAATCCGGGAATCGAACCTAGGACCTCATGCTCAGCAGTCACGCATGACCGCTCCACCAACAGGCAGTGTAGAATACGTAAAAGTATATTAGAGATAAGGAGCTCGTGGGCTAATAATAGTAGCGACTCGGTTCGATTTTTAGGTTAAGCCGCGCTTGCCTAGGGTGGTCTGTGGATGGCACCACCCGTTACATGCCGATTTTACTTCGTGTCTCGGAAAGCTATTGGTCCCGGCTGTCATTTGTAGATCTTTGGCAGTCGTTACAGATAGTCTGTGTCTCGAAAGTCTGACAACCAGTCTTACCACTTACTAACTCGGTTGTGGAGGATGAGGAGACAGGCAGTCGATCCATGTAAAAAAAATGCTATTCAGCATCCGGTAAGACTGGAAGTCGACCCCAACATAGTTGGGAAGAGGCTAAGCAGATGATGATGATATTGTAGTTAAGATACCTAATTGTTAAGATTATAAGTTGGCAGGTTGGTTCGCAGATGGACACAAACAATACTTCCTAAGTATATTTAAAAACGAAGAGCAATCCATCCTTTTCTTAGAATGAGTAATGTTCTGAAAAAACTGTTTTTCAGCGAATAACCAAATGAAAGTAGAGAGCTTAAAATGTCTGTGGTTATGATAGATGTTGTCGTTAAGTATGCTTTGGCTATTCACAGCAATATTTATTTCATTTGATTGATTTTATATAAAAAAAAATATTCACAGGTTTAGGGAAGCATTTTGTGAATAAAAATTGTGCTGTGTAATTGTGTATCCCACATAAGTGCATTTGCGTTGCGTTGCAGGTTGTTCGGAAGACATACTGCAGCTCCAGAATACAAAGGGCAAGAGAAGGAACATGGATGGGTTTTAGCCAGTAAATGTCTGACACATCCCCCATTCCGCCTAGGGCGGGGGAAAGTTAATTATTAATTTCACATCCGTAAAAAAAAAACAAGTGTTGCGCTATTTCCGTAGTTGGGTTTAGTTGGTTCGAATTTGTCAAACATTTTCAAAGCAATTTGAAGATTCTTGTTAAATCCTATAGTTTGATATAAAGTGAGGTAATCGTTAAGTTCCGAAATAAATATATTGTATTTATGCAGATATTGATTAGATGATAATTATATTGTGTCTCATTGCTAATCACGGTAGGGGCTGTGCGATCGACTGCTGCGCTGCGTGTCACGGCTTTAATTCCCGCATAGAACAAATATTTAAATAAATAATAAATAAATATCTTGGGACAACTCACACACGGCTATCTGATCCCAAGCTAAGCAGAGCTTGTGTTATGGTAACCAGACAACTGATATACATACTTATATAATTTATAAATACATACATATTATAGATAAATCACACCCAGACACAGAACAAACAATCATGCTCATCACACAAAGTTTGTCCTGGGTGGGAATCGAACCCACGACCTCCGGCTCAGCAGTCAGGGCCACTAACCACTAGACCAACAGGCCCGTCAATTTGACTTAAAGGTAGTTATTTCGGGTCTGGTTGTTTGTGTATGTGAGTTTAAATATTTGCAAACACACCCACGATACAGGAATAAATTGTAGAATAAGGAGCGGTCTTAAAAAAAATTACCACTTGGGCATTCCATTTTCAAACGTTGGTTCCGATGAGTATATAAGTAACCATCTCCATCCATATGATAAGTAACTATTAGTATATCCATATGATAAGTACCATCATCAAGATAGAAACGACTGTAAGAGATATAGTTATTGAACAACACAAATTAAGTAATATTAAACGCGTTGACTTGAGGACCTCCTCCATTTTTTCGACGGTAACACAAGGAAAAGAATTTGCATAAATCAGAAAAAAGTTAACCGGAAATTTCCAGGAGAACATGACAGGCTATAAACATAGTATAAAGAGGGGAAGTACGATAACTTCATACAAACGCGTAGCGCGCGGCTTGTATGTGTGCGCCGTAGTATCTATGCGTCGCCGCACGCACACTAAACAAAATCTCGGCTCCTTTCGCGCTGCGCCAGTCGGGGCTAACACTGCACGAGGTTCGCGCGTCACGGCTTTTCGGCACCGCTAAACGAATAAAAAATGTCTGATAACCGCGGGAGAAAGTATTGCTGTGTGTTTGGGTGTCTTAATAATTCATCAATTCCAGAATTGTCTCAGTTCAAATTACCTATTGAACAGGAAAGGTAAGCTACTCACTTATTCTAGCATAATTCAATTTTTTACTTCATAATGAGATACCTACCTACCTACTGACTTCTTTTTGTTGTATTAGCATATTAGTTTTCTATCACACAGAGAAAGTAGAATAGAATAGAATAGAATATACTTTATTGCACACCAAAATCTACGAAACAAAACTGTTTTACAAAAAGATGTTAAATCTATGGTTACAATGGCGGTCTTATCGCTAAGAAGTACCGCGAGTTATCGCGAAGTAGGTAGGTAGGTAGGTCTACTTTCCCACTAGAATGTTTGTACTTTTGATCTGTCAACTGATTTACCGCTATTGCTTTGTTTACGTTTAGTTGTGCCGATTTCTCAGTATTGTAGGTATATTAACTAAGTACCTAACTACCCACAGTTATGAAATCGTAATTAAAAATAAGTTATTGACTAATTTTAAATTATATATGTCGCAATCTAGTCGTATCCGGTACGCCAACGCCATCTAGTGGCGTTCGATGGAGTTGGTGGAGCGCGCGCCGTTGAGTTTGAAAGGACGACACTTC
This sequence comes from Ochropleura plecta, assembly GCA_905475445.1. Taxonomy (NCBI): domain Eukaryota; kingdom Metazoa; phylum Arthropoda; class Insecta; order Lepidoptera; family Noctuidae; genus Ochropleura; species Ochropleura plecta. The sequence goes on along the minus strand of FR997731.1, from coordinate 7,199,335 downwards.
TCGGTTGGCGGTTGGCGCGCGCGCTACTAAACCATCGCGCGTTCTGTGATACGTACCTAGTACCTATTTAGTGACTACCTAACTCCTGTATGTCCTGTATTGTTATCATTGAATCGGAATTATAGTTTGATTGTGAAAACGAGTCTGTTCCCTTCTTCCAACACTACCCACCGGCGCCCACAGTTAATAAGAGGACCAACGATGAGTGCTACCGACGATGGAGAGGGTCCTCCTCCGTCATCAGAAGTGGGATACGTGTTGGATCCGAACAAAGAAGCAAACGTCTGGCGCGCCATGTTCGAACAACAGAATAATAACATGCGAGCGTTGATCGAGGCGCTGCGATCACCGAAACTAGCTTACTCTGAAGATCTACCTGCATTCGATCCTGAAAAACCAGATACCGACGCAAGAGCATGGTGTGCGACAGCGGATTTGTGTTTTTCCGAAAATCCACCAAGCGGCAGTCGACTTGTTCTGGCATGTCAGCAAGGCGCTAAAAGGTGAAGCATCAACATGGCTGTCTCAAATAGCCTACGAAGGAATCACATGGAGCGAATTCAAGGTACTTTTTACAACACGATTTATTTCAACCGAGACATTGGCGGGTACCCTCATTAAATTGAACGGCGAAAAACCGAGTGAAAAAGAAACACTACCCGCATTAGCAAGTCGATTAATTACTTCGTTGACTAATCGTTGGAAAGATGTAAATAAAGAAGAAATCGCCGTAGCAACAGTACTGGCACACATATCGCAGTTTGACCCGCGACTTCAACGTTTGGCTTTCACTACAAATATTACATCGAGGGACAAACTACAGCAAGAACTCAACGCTTTTTCACATTTAAAGCGCAAGTTAAACACCAACAGTGAGCCATCGAATACAATCGATATCAAGCGAGCTAAGATAACTGCACTGAAGTGTTATAATTGTGGAAAAACCGGTCATAAGCGAATTGAGTGCAGAAGCAAGCCGATGGACACGAGGGGAAGACCTGCAACACCTACATCATCGTCGACTCAAGCGGTGCAGCAGTCAGCAGCGAAGCCCTTGGTTTGCTTTAAATGTGGCAAGCCGGGTCATATTGCCGTCCGGTGCACGAGTGGCGGCGGAAGCGAGCCGGCTGACGGCGCGACGCGGAGCGAGCGGCGCATCGATGTCTGCGTGGTACAGCCACCATCGGGCGTGTTACAACACAAAGGTGAATTGTTACACTTTACTTACGATTCTGGTGCTGAATGCTCGTTGGTAAAAGAAAGTTTTGCATCGAAATTTAATGGTAAACGTTTTAGTAATGTTGTTGACTGTTAAAGGTCAAACGCGAGTATTCAGTACAGAACAGATTTTATGTTGTGTAGTGATTATCAATCACCCTCTTGAAATTTTGTTGCATGGTTTGAATGACAATTATTTGCAAAGTGACGTCATGTTAGGTCGTGAGATTTTACATCGAGATTTTGCTGTAAACATGACAGCAACGGAGCTTTCGTTGACGAAAGTCCTTTGTGTAAATTCGGTAAGTCATAATAGTGATAACGCGTTTCAATCGGATTTAACTGCTATCGCGACGGATGTAACTGACAATGATAAGTCTAGGCTTTCGCAAACGCTTAATCATTTTTCTGAATTTTTCATTACCGGTTTGCCTACAACGCGAGTGAACACAGGTGAGCTTAAGATTAAGTTGATTGATCCGAATCGCACGGTGCAACGGCGACCGTATAGGATGTCGGCGGACGAACGTAGCGTTGTGCACGACCGTGTGAAAGAACTCTTAGAAGCGAATATTATCTGACCTAGCTGCTCTCCATTTGCAAGCCCAGCTCTGCTAGTAAAAAAGCACGATGGTTCAGACCGCATGTGTATAGACTACCGCGAGCTTAACAGTAACACCGTCTCTGCTCTACCATACGACGACTTTTTGGTGCTCCGACTCGTATAACCAAGCGAACCAAGAACGTTGTTTTACCAGTAGAGAGTTTCGCGATTTTTGCGTGAGGAACAATATCGACTTGCATCTGATAGCAACTGGTTCGTCTCGAGCTAATGGGCAAGTAGAGCGCGTCATGAGTGTCCTTAAATCGATGCTAACTGCTGTAGAGACTAGCGATAACAGATCGTGGCAGGACTGTATAGGAGATGTACAACTTGCGTTAAATTGTACCATGAATCGAGTTACAAAAGCTTCACCTCTGGAGCTTTTAATAGGAAAAGTCGCGAGACCATTATCGTTGATGTGTAACGATGTAGAGACCGATGTAGACATAGATGAAATGCGCGAGCGTGCTTCCGAAAATATTAAGAAGTGTGCCGAATATGACAAAACCCGATTTGACAAAACAAAGGCTAAAATTCAACATTTTGCGATTGGCGATTTTGTGTTGTTACAAAACGAAGAACGCAATCAGACTAAGTTAGACCAAAAGTTTAAAGGTCCGTTTAGAGTAATTGAGATTTTGGACGACGATCGTTATACACTGAAGGCTTTAGATTCTAAGCGTACCTACAAATACGCGCACGATAGGTTAAGAAAGATGCCAGCGAGTCATGTACCAGTCGATGTTGAATAATGTTGATTTGATGATGATGAGTAAAGTTAAGTTGTGATAGAAACTCGAGTAAAGAATTCTATCGGCCGTATTGTGTTCGACCGTACCAGTGGTTATTACGTAGTCGTAGCCCGGTAGAAATCGGTGTCTCTTGAGGCAACTCAAGTAGTCCGTGGGTGCGCGATGCGCGTTTAACTCTGGCGGAGGTCGGGGTCTGTAGAGACCGTAGTGTGTAGTCAGTGGGTGATGCACACGGGCGATCCACTTGATGGATATGCGTACAGAAGTTTTGATCCATGCGCTGGATGTGTGAGAGCAATGCGATTGCTGGTCGGCTGGAGAGCCGTGGCGTTAGAAGTTTTACTCGAGGGTTTCTGTAAGCTTGGCAGTTGTTTTTTGCAGTAGAGTTTTAAAGGTTAACTCGAACGACAGTGGTACATGGCCTAGGGCAGTGATTGTAAGATAATTAAGAAGAAAAAAAACGTGATTTTAAGATCAATTTTCCATTTAAATAAAGAGTAAGAATTGGTTAAAATAAAACTGTAGAGATCTAAAATTTCCTTACCCAATGAATCTTGAATTTGGTCAGGAGTGACCGAGTCAAGCAAAATTCTCTCGTGGACTATTTTGTTTACAGTGTAACCAACACACGAGGACGTGTGCAAGCAGGATGGCCGTGTCGCAATCTAGTCGTATCCGGTACGCCAACGCCATCTAGTGGCGTTCGATGGAGTTGGTGGAGCGCGCGCCGTTGAGTTTGAAAGGACGACACTTCTCGGTTGGCGGTTGGCGCGCGCGCTACTAAACCATCGCGCGTTCTGTGATACGTACCTAGTACCTATTTAGTGACTACCTAACTCCTGTATGTCCTGTATTGTTATCATTGAATCGGAATTATAGTTTGATTGTGAAAACGAGTCTGTTCCCTTCTTCCAACACTACCCACCGGCGCCCACAGTTAATAAGAGGACCAACGATGAGTGCTACCGACGATGGAGAGGGTCCTCCTCCGTCATATACAACATTATTTTTAGTATATGCGAAACCTGAATATAGTTTGTTCAGAATAAGTAACTGAATCGATTCCAATAGTTTTTACACCATGTTATATTTTGTCCCAAAAATATTAATAAAAGGTTACGAGTTGGACACTTAGTAGGCATACGAAATCATACGGCGCGCAACAAGGTCACGGCAAGTCAAAGCGACAGTACCTACGTGCGGCGTAGTTTGTGCCGCTCCGTGGCGGTTTATTTTGTCTTTTGTTATTATAAATAATGCTGCTCTGTATCTTAAATACATTTCTATATTTGATAGGAAAACCATTGTTGAATTTTATTGACTATTATGAGATCTTTGACAGGGCTGGGCTTTAAACTAATGAATTTGTGATAGTACAAATTAGAGAGGCCTGACAAACCCTGTACCCAGAAAATAAAAGTAAAAAATACAACTTCTCGACCCTTGCCAATTTATAGGTACTGAATTAAAATTTAGCTAAAAGTGACAACCCTATGACAGTAGGCAATTATATCGCGAATTGGGCCGGAGATAACCTACTTCCCCTCTATTTACTTTGCTATAAATATCCAACAAATATATGCAAAGTGGGACAAAACAAGCCCCACATATCAATAGCTTACAATCTATAGGACAGATAGGTAGGTCGCGGGTCGTAATGGATAGTTTGTTGCCCTTTGTTACCTAAACAAATGCAAATTGCATGAGATGAGATACAACTCCGGCGGCTCATAGGGGCACACAAACAATGTGATAGTCCGACCGTTTTCTTTTGGTGCCACCGACCTCGGGTCGAAGCTCTCGTCCTCATGAATTTTAGGTAACTAAACTTGTTTTTGGTAGAAAACTCGCTTCTCTTTGATATTGTATTCTGTTAATTTAAAGTAGTTGCAGTTTTCACTGAAAATTTTAATGCTTCAGTTGCGTGAATAGTTAGTAGTTAATTACTAATGTAGGACAACTTGAAGGCTCTACTTTGTTATTTTTTTATTAGGAAACGTGTTATCTTCCTCTTTGAAGTTTACTTTCGGAAAATGTTAGTTTAGATTTTTTACGTAAAATATAGCTGTTTGTGTTTTTAACCGACTTCAAAAAGGAGGTTCCTTCTATGTTTGATCCTATTTTTTGGGAGTCAGTGGCAATTAAGTCAACGATACAAACAAAAGTCACCGACTTCCGGTAGTAAAGTTATTCTCCACTTAGTTTTCTTTTAGACGGTTTTTTTAAAAAAAAAAACGTTGTTTTTTAACCGACTTCAAAAAAGGAAGAGGTTCTCAATTCGACTGTATTTTTTTTAATTTTTTTTTTTTGTGTTTTTAAATAATACATACAAGTTTAGTACCTAAAATAAATTATATTTGTGTAAAATGAACAAAATTGTACCGAGATGTTGTTAAGAAAGGCTCATAGAATTCCAGTCAATGAAACGTGTGGCTCTCACTGGTGCCGCTCACTGGGGGCTCGTGTAACTTTAAAACGTTTTTTAACCTTGAGGTGGCTTTCAGAGCATTAAATATTTACACACGATTATAAAGAGCGCCAGACACTGCCAACATAGACCCACGAGTCTTGCATAGGTCATAAGAGCCTGTTAAAAATAATGCCTGCATCAGACATTTTTAAGGAAGGAGACCAGAGGGATTACAATATCGGCAATTGTTTTCAAAGCGTTGCGCAATTTTATTCTACTACGACTTTGAAGAGGATTAATTATTAGAAAAATCTTTTCGGAAAATTATTTTATCTAAAACAGTTTTGACTTGTATGTACTACAGCGTTCATTAACAGTGGATAACTTTTTACCTTAAGACATAATCGTGAAAAGAGGTACTGCAGCCCCGGAAGATAAATGGCAAAAGAAGAAACAGGAGTGGGTTTTAGTCAGTAAAAATCTGACACACCTCTCAGGCCCATACCGGGGAAAAGTTATTTGACGATTTACCATCCGCAAAAAATATTCATAAGGTTAGAAATTGGTCAACCTTCAGTGAACGCGGTGGTACTTACACTGTCGTAATTGTTGTTATTATAATCAACGACATATTTAACAAAACGCTTTTATTTATTAAAAAAAATCTATCCTGCACAATACGAAAACGAGAAAATCACAATATTTGGAGTATTTTTTCTATCACGCCAATACCTACGAAATTGGTACGCGCGAGCAAAATTTGGTGACAATTGCTGTTTAATTGCGCCTCCTGTAAAATTTGACATTGTGAGTTTGAAGATCTGAACGGTTAACCGCCGTAGTATAACTTTGTCTAGGGTATGAGGTTGATTCAAAAGTATGATATTTCTATAAGCCAACTCATGTTTTTCTCAAGTCCCCGTATAACATCACTAGCTTTACTAAGTGCAGATCGTGCCAAATACAAGCTCGAAAGTTCGACAAGAGTAGCCCTTGGCATTATGTGTCTACTTCAAACTACAATTAGACACTCGTATCTCGGGGGTCAAGACTTCGTAAATTCCAAGTTGCTGTCAGAAGGTACTTAACGATTTGGACCCCACTTCGGAAAGGACCGGCAAATCCCGTGATCAGGAAATCCGGATCTTCGAGGCCCTGAGGCAAGGAATATGGATAAAGCATTAAAAAACCTCTTTGACATGCGTTATTGGAAATTGAAATCACAACGATTAAAGTCCGTTTGTTGTTCTGATGTTTTTTTAATATACTTAATTGTTCTGTCAAATGCATTGTGGAGTTTTTGCGGTTTTGTTAGTCTGTATTTTTATGTAACTTGGGTTTGTTTATTTTATCTTATAGATATAATATTAAAAGTACTGCTACAATTTAAGATAAACTTTTCAAATGTTATATTACAAGCAATGGTAAATTCTGTTGATAAATCAAGCCTTATAGGGCTCTAGTTTTTTTTTTAAATATTATGTCAGTTAACAGTTCTTATCATTATAGTATAATAAACTAGCTTTTGCCCGCGGCTTCGCTCGCGTTAAATTCGGGGTAACACAGTTCCCCTTGCACCTTATTGATTTGTAAGAGCAACGCTAAGTTTTCCCTTTTCTTCCCTCTTTCTCCCTCACATCCCACTTTTTTTAAAAAAAGCCTATGTTTAGCCTATGTCCGTCTCCTGGTTCCACAATATCTCTGTACCAAAATTCAACAAAATCGGTGTAGCCATTAAAGCGTGAAGAGGTAACAAACAAACAAACAAACTCACTTTCGCTTTTATAATATTAGTAAGGATGTGAACTATGATATAACTGTATTTATTTATTTAACTACGTCACTTGATTTAGGGTAGGCAGCCAAAAGAAAAAAGCCTGTAGTGGTGTTATTTGAGCTATTTAGAACTTTGTAAAAAATTATTGGCAATATTGTTGTAGTATTTTCATATTGTAAAGAATAGAAGTAAGGTGCTGTTTCTTGAAGAAAAAAATATAATTAATCGAATATTTTGTTTTCAGGGGTCCGAATAGCCCCACTTTATATTACGCTCAAAATTCATCAAAATCGGTTTAGCCATTTAGAAGACTTAACAAACAAACAAAGTCACTTTCGGTTTTATAATATTATATTAGTAAGGACGATTATGAACTATATGTTCATATTTTGATGAATTTTGGTACAGAGATAGTTGAGACCCTGGAGACGGACATAGCCAATTTTTTTTAAGTGCCATGTTAGGGAGTAAGAGGGAAGAAAAGGGCAAACTTGGCTTTGCTATTACAATAAATAAGGCGCAAGGGCAAGCAGGTACCTGCAAATCAGGAAAGTGGAACTGTATTACTCCGAATATAACGCGAGCGAAGCCACGGGCAAATTCTAGTAATTTTATAAAACTGTCTTTCGTCCGTCACATCACATCCCAGGTCCAGTTGAAAACCAGCGTCGGGCACTAGCTGCTCGACAGTTTGTTGAACTGATCCTATTTGGCGCAGCCGTGAGGTTTTAAATTTTTATTTTATTTTTTAATCTGTGCACTTGTGTCAAATGCCAAATAAACATGTTTTCTTTGTTTCCAGTCATATGTATACAATTAACGTTATATTCATATGAAGGAAAAAAGTATGCAATGCACAGGTAGAGGTTTACGTCCATTTTAAATATATCCCTAAATAATAATGACTCATCGGTTCTCTGATCCCAGTTTTAAAAAAAATTGTGTAAAGTTCTGAAATACATAAAATGTTATATCCACTATTGTGGTGTATCAAAAGCCACTAGATTAAGACTTCATCCGCAAAAACGATATTGGGTAACGTTTGAAGATGGAACCGTACATACCACAAATCTGATAAACTGTAAGTTACTGTTCCAACAAAGGTTTTTTGGTAGTCATGTAAAAACAATAAATCATACCTGCCTAGAATTTTCCCAATTATGTTGGGGTCGGCTTCCAGTCTTACTGATTACAGCTGCATATCTGACCTCCACAATCCAGTTAGTACTGGGTAATACGAAACCCCTTGATAAGACTGGTTGTCAGACTTTCGGGACACTGACGACTACCTGTAACGACTGTCAAAGATCTATAAATGACAACCGAGACCAACAGCTTAGCTTGTTTTCCGAGACACGGAGGAATCCACAGACCAACTTAGGCAAGCGCGGCTTAACCTAAAGATCGACCCAAGCGGCTGCTATTATTTAGCTACTATTGAGCAATATACATTTTACAATTTGGTCTTATGTCCAATTCATACGTAATTTCAACAATAAAACTCCGGAACTCGCTACCCTTTGGCATTAAAAAAGCTGAAAGTAAATTTATTTTTAAAAGAAAAGTTCGTAACCACTATTTAGGTCCGTCTACCAATTAAATGTCATAGTAATTACTGTTAAAGTTCTCGTTTTTATTTACTTTTTAATTGTATTTAGTTTATTTGATATGTATATGTGTATTAGTATCCGTATAATAATATACGTTTTCGTTAACAAATAGTTTTAGATATATATATTTTATATAATTTTTGTATCACAATGTTGTCGTATTTTACCCAAAGGTTGACTGGTAGAGAATGTCTTATGGCATTAAGTCCGCCTAAGTACCTACACTATTGTACATGAAGTTTAAATAAATAAATATACACATGGTGTAAAAAAATACCAGAGTCAGATAGGCAGTCACTCCATGTAAAATACTGGTATTCAGCTGCATCCGAGTAGATTGGAAGCCATCCCCAACTTAGTTAGGAAAATGCTAGGCAGATGATGGTGCCTGCCGGGGTTGCGGGTTGTTCGAAAGCGATACCGCGGCCCCGGAACGTAAAGGGCAATAGAAGGAACATGGGTGGGTTTTAGTCAGTAAAAGTCAGACAGCCCCCCTAGCTCCGCCCAGAGCGGGGGAAGTTATTTGATGATTTCCCACTCCAAAAAAAAAGAGGCAGATGATGGTATACAAAATACCAGTTAAACAGCTATTCTTTTCCTTTTTCCGTTCTCACATTCTATCCGTAGTTACATTGAGCAAAAGATATTGTTAGGAAAAGAGTTTTGTTTCTTTTGGTGTGAAAAATCGCTGTTTACTGCAGCGCAAAATGTAAAGCACGCAATACTTTATGGAAAGCTGCAACAGTACACGTTAAGGTAAGTTCAATTTTAACATTTAAAGCGTGTGTTCGTGGGAAAAAGTTTTAAAAACTTGTGACCTTCAATATTTACAGTCCCAGAAAGTACATAGGTTTGTATGGTTAAATACAAAAATAACTGACTAAGAACGAATAGGACTCGCCAGTGATGGTTCCGTACAAACTTGCCACATAAACGGCCATATCTTTTGACTGCGTAGACTTCGAGGGTTGATTTCACAGCAGAAAGGCACCACAGATTTGAGTATATGGTTTTAAATTCAACTCGTTACCTCCATGCTTTTCCGAGATAAAGGGTACGCACAAACAGACAGCAAAGTGATCCAATAAAGGTTCCGTTTCTTTCCTTTTGAGGTATGATACCCTAAAAATTTCACAACTTGAAGTACAAGTGAACTGACTGGATTTTATAAAGCGTCTGTTGACGCTTGTTATAAAAGCTTTATATTTTAATAAGATCAAGCAATATATTTTCTAGACAACAATGGCTTAACCTTAGCAAAATTTTAAAGTTTTATCCAAAAGGTTGTTGAAACAAGTGCCGCGACAAAGTTGCGGCAAAACAAATATGGCGCGCTGCGGTATCCCCCGCAACATTTCAAGTAAAAGATAGCAAAGATGCATGCAAAGCGACAAGTTGCTTGGATGTCACCCAAGGCGTTTGCAAGTTTGCATTCTGAAATCCTTGTCTTGCTAGGATTTGAGAAATTGACGATACAAGGATTCAGATTTAGACGTTTGCATTTTATTGTTGCCATTCTATATTTTTATTTGGATAACCCTGTTATACCTAATACCCAACAATACCTACAAAAAGTAAAATTATGAAACAGTGAAAACGTTATTCTTTCAGATATTTTGTCCTGTTGTCCGCGACTTTCGTTCGCTTGAAATTCTTATAAAAATAATACTTCCGAATTTAAATTGGATTTTGTTAACAATTTTAATGGTTGGTTAAATGAAAGTAACCAAGGAGCCAAGTTTGTGAAAAATGTATAGATAGCGTGCACAGCGTGACAGCTACAAGTAAGTCATCACTAATAATCACACACATAAGGCATGTTGGGTTGGTTTACAGTGGTCAACCCGTGAAAATACGTACGGATATGATAAATATTTTAAACACCTAAATAAGAAAGTCACTGACTCACTCTCTGATTAGAGGGCTGGCCTTTATTTTGGCCAAAGAATCAGCATTGCCATCTAACGTGGCAATGCTGCCAGCTTTCTGGACACTTTTCCTTTAACAGCGCTGTACCTATATGATTTTTTTGACGCCCTGTAATTTTTTTTTGCCCTTTTTGTTACCTGTAACACTTTTTATTTTTCACAATTATTATTATTGATTGTATATTCTTATTTATCAATCACATTTAATAAGAAAATAAACTTAACACTACCGTTTTACATTACAAAAAATAATAAAACAACCCTATGAACTAAAACCTATTTTAAACACATACCATGGCGTGATTTTATTCCTTCGCGTCATCTTCACATGTATAAATAAGATTAAGTCGCTTATGCTGTCTGTTAGCTTAGATCTTTTAAACCACTCAACGGATTTAAATACAGTTTTCAGTAATAGATAGAGTGACTCAAGATGAAGGTATGTGTATAATATCCCAGTCCACGTGGGTGAAACTGTGGGGTGCAACTAGTTCTAAATAAAACTAAATATTTAACTTTATGTGACTTTACTTATTTTCCAAGCAAGAAAGGTTAATAAACTAGTGAAAAAGAATACGAGCAGCACGTGTAGTATTTTCCCGTGCCTAGCGTAAATTGAAATCCATCCGCGAAACCTTACAACACACACAGCTATGCGAAAACGTGCTGAATAACATATTGTGGGATTTTCTAAAACTGGATCGTGTTAGTTTTATACAAAGGCGGCCTAAATCTATTGAACCAAAGCTTTGGAAAAAAATGACATTCGGACGTCAAGTTAAATGTGTACATTTTTTTCAATAGGTATACTTCCACAAATACTGTTCAACATCATCAACATCATTTTCCTGCCCATGTCCCATTGTATTTGGGGTCGGCGAATCACGTTTTTTTCTTGCATTCTCCCCTATCAGACGTCACGGCATCGTTTACTCCTTCCTCCTTTATATCATTCCTTACACAATCCATCCATCTTTTCTTTGGCCTTCCTCTCGCTCTCCGTCCATCAACATTCTGATCCATCACTATTTTAGTCACATGTGCTTCGTCCCTCCACATTACATGTCCATACCAAGACAAGCGACTCCCTTTGATTTTTTCTATAACAGGTGCAACTTTCAAACATCCTCTTATTCTTTTTATCCATTCTTGTCACTCCACACATCCATTTCCGCTACATGCAATCGTTTTTCATCCACCTTTTAACAGCCCAGCATTCTGACCCATACAAGACAAAAGGTCTAATCATGGACTTGTATATTTCCCCCTTTAACTTGAGGGGCATCCGTGAGTCACAAGTTGTTCCAGGGACCTGTCACCATTTCGTCCATCCTGCGTTGTTCCGGTGCTACTGTTGAACATGTATTCAAAATCTTTTTTTTACGTTTAACTCGATTAGTATTTTATTTTCAGTTTCCAGTATTTCAATTCCTGTGGTCTATGGTGATTGTTTTTTTTTATATCAGTAAAGAGGCGCCTGGCTTTAAGACCTTAACATTTAGTGAAAACATAAATATTGTCTAATGTTTGGTCAAAGAAAGAGTCAGGCTTCAATAATCAAGAGACGCGCGGTTGGACTCCATGACCCGAGCGTTTTGACCCCAGACGGCTAAATATTTAAAACCTTCTTGGCTGCAATGACAGAGTTTACCCACTTGTATCAAAATTAAAGTATAATGTTCTTTATTTATTTTCAAACATATTTTTACATATTTTTTATGAAACAAAAAAAAACATTTAAAAATAGTAGTCCACCAGCACCGGGAACAGGGTTCGAGCTACCGTCAGGGCTCTTGAGAGAAGAACCTCCCAATAATACGCGCCGTGTCCAGAAGTACTGGTTTCTCAATCAAGCTCTTGATCCAGCTGCCAAGCTATAGCCACCTCAGATATTGGTCAAGGTTATTAGCTAAGTAATATTATTATTATTTTGTATTTAATTTTAAGAGAACTTCCATTTGTAAAAAGTGACGAAAAGTTATAAATACGTGTTACATACGAGTTTACAGACAAGAAATACTTTTTATAATGTTCCTGTGAGATTAAGGCCAAGTAACAAAGCAGTAATGTTTTGTAAACAGGCTTTAGCACTCTAGAAACGGACCCTAAATCCTATCTTTTGTGTCCAAAATTCGATTTCCCGATTTGCAAGCTTTAGCAACCTCCTATCGTACGTCACACGTTATAGAGAAACGTACATAATAGGACAAGCACTGTCTTTTGTGTTCGATAGTGAACTAAAGGCTCTTTGCGAGTAACTTGGGCGGATTGAAAAACGATTCCCTGGAATCCATTCCCCGAGAAATGAGCGCAAGTAAGTCGCTCGGATAGCTCTGCCTCTGTCAGCCGGATGTAGAGGGCGTGCGCCCCCGGTGACGTGTTTCCGCTGGCAAGCGTTTCCGGCATCTAACAATATTTGCCACATGTACGAGTTCTGAATTTAAACTCGTCGACACTTCATCAAAATCTCCCGTTAGCGCGTATGAGTCAAGTTTTGTAATCCTTTGAACAGGGTCTGAAATACAAATAATTAATTATAAACATAGTCTCCGTGACCGTTTTCGGCCACGACGGCGAAAAACAGCAAAGATTAGCCATCGGCGCTGGAGATATTATAATTCACAAGTGTGTGCGCAGGCACAGGTGCACTATCTGTTCCCTCACTCTCATAGTCCGATGTTGCGGCAAACCGACACGGCCGGAGAGAGATCAGGCGCTGTACCAACGACTTAACGTGCTTTTGGAGGCACGGGGGTTTCTTACCGCTAATTTCTAAACTCCGGGCTGCTAGTGTGAAATTCCTATTGGAAAACCCAAAAACACTTTTTGCCCCACCCAAGAATTGAACTCAGAGGGTCTAAATTGGCCGCTTTAGCAGAATCATAAAAGGATATTAATATGAATTACGTTTAAATTCTTAAAATGATTACAGACGCAGTTAATATTGTGAATTGTCACTTTTTGACCATTTACGAATGGTAACATCCTTACTTATATTATAAAAGCGAAAGTGAGTTTGTTTGTTACCTCTTCACGCTTTAATGGCAAAACCGATTTAGATGAGTTTTGGTACAGAGATAGTTGGGAACCAGGAGACGGATATACCTAGGTTATTTTTTTTAAGTTTGGTATGAGGCAGAACGAGGGAAGAAAAGGGAAAACTTAGCGTTGCTATTACGAATCAATAAGGCGCAAGGGCAAAAACTGCAGGTAGCAGGTACTGTGTTATACCGAATTTAACGCGAGCGATGCGCGCGAGCTAGTATCTCATATTATTAACTTATTATGATTCTGCTTAAGCGGCCATTTTAGACCCCCAGGACCCCGTGATCCGCAGTAGTGCTTGCGACATAATTAAGACATTAACATACGTCTACAAAGGCGTTAAGGTGGTAAGTCGGTAATGCGCGTTCCTGAATATAAGCTGTTGAGAATAATCTATACTGAAGATACATTTAAGACACTTTTCTATTAATTAAACCCATCCATGTTCCTTCTTTTACCCTTTGTGTTCTGGTTGTTTTATGATGACGAAATCACATAGGGTGGAACAGACATGGAGCCACAAACGAATACCCCCTGAAGATTAGCCTCTTGTTTTGGACAGGAAATCATCAAATAACTGAGTGACAGAAGGGAGTGTCAGACTTTTACTGATTAAACCCATCCATGTTCCGCGATCGTGGTATCTCTTTCGAAGAAACCGCAACCCCGGCAGGCAAGATTGGCCTCTACATTCAAACTTTACTCATTTAATAAATAAGTGAAGAAAAGTAAACCATATTTTGTTGATTATACCTACCTGTTATCGAATTTGGAATCCGTAACATCAATCAATTATGTTTTGAACAAATAATCCACGGGTAATCCACGGGTTATTGGTCTTAGGTAAACATGATTATTCGTTAATCAATATCATTTTGATATTTCTATACAGGTTGATTGGTAATTGGGTGCATATCTTCAAATGGGTGATACTAGACCTAATTTATTGTACTAATGCCTTCATTTCGTTCGCAACTCAATCAAAAAGGCCGATTTTGTTGGACAATATTGTTTGACACTACTAATTAGCTCTAAGGTTCGAATCGACAAATGATTTGTCTGAACTTGATTTTTTCGGTAAACGTATTTGCAATTTGAATAATAAAAGGACTTAGGTGATTAGTACTAACAATCCACTTCACGATCTATCACCATTTTTCATATAAAAATCGTTAATCATTACAAAGAGCGGACATTTCTAAAAGCCAACCCCAGATGTATCTTTCGTTTCATTCTTATCATCAATTCTTTGCAGGTTTGTGGTCTATTCAATCACCCACAGGTAAACTATTTTAAGTTCTTTCCAATTGCTTGCTTTGCCTAATTTAACCTACCTCGAACCTCAACTGTCAATAAAACTGACGTGAAAAAATTGCTGTTATTCTTTATGAACTTACTAATTGGTATCGCCCGTGCAAAATAAACAAAAATAAATTGTCAATTTATTTTGAACTCCTTGTTGTTTTTTTTTCATTAAAGCTTTGATTTTCAGAAATTGAATCAGATTTTTGTTTTATTTTCACTAAAGGTTGAATACATTTTACTTGCTAAACATTAGCGCTATAGACGTGTGTATATTGAAATTAATATTATAACAGAACGAAATTAGGTGGTTTCGAAGAAAACGAATATGTTACACAGGCAGAGAGAACCGGAGACTTAAAAGAGTTTCATTTAAGTCGTCAGGAAAGGTCAGGTTCCCTTTCAAAATATAAACACTATACCTACCTAAGTATATATTTTTAAATGAAAAATGAGGAAATATTTTAATCACTTGTAAACACAACCCATACCTCAATATGTTGAGGATTCAGTGCTTCAAAAGATAAAAACACAACCCTGATAGGATCACTTTGTTCTCCGTCTATCTGTCTGTTAAGAATCTTTATCTCAGAAACACGTAGTCAGCAACACGGAGGTATTGAGACATTTAAACCACTTTTTTTTTTGGGTGGGAAATCATCAAATAACTTCCCCCGTTCTGGGCGGAGCGAGGGGGCGTGTCAGACTTTTACTGACTAAAATCTACCCATGTTCCTTCTTATGCCCTTTACGTTCCGGGGCCGCGGTATCTCTTTCGAACAACCCGCAACCCCGGTACAACCCGCAACCCCGGACATTTAAACCACTTGACTGGTTTTTTCAAAGTCTGTAGCATCGAAGTCTCACACGTATCAACCTATTCTTCTGCCAGCCGTAGCTGGTCGGAATGCCTTTAACAAGAAATTAGTAAAATTGATGTTGATCTGTCTATTCAATTACCGAGATTCTACCAGTTACATAAGAAGCCATTTCCATTAAAAAGCAAGCAATAAAAAGGTATTTTTAAACCAAACAAGAACATGTTACATGTGAATGATTTTATCAACATTTTGAACCTTGACGTTCTTGCAGGTGCTAATCACCTAAAGACAAATCCTATTCTTTGTGATTATGACGTGCTTGCTATATTTAAACTTGCATTTTTTGTCAAAAACGATCTAAGATTAACACTATCTATAAGTGCACGAGGAAATGTCGCCTTGTGACCAAAATCAAATAAAATAAAAATGGTATCTGACGCCGCTATCTTGTACATAATTTCTACATTCACATAGACTGCTCCGTTGGTCTCGCGATCGCCATCGCCAGCGCGGCTGCTGAGCACGGGGTTTTGAGTTCGATTACCGGTTCGGGCAAAGTGGAATTAGATTTTTACATTAGGAATTTCACAGTAGCAGCTTGGAGTTTGAAAGTTGGCGGTACCCCCGTGCCTCGGGAAGCACGTTCATTCTGCGCCTGATCTCTCTCCGGTCTTGTCCAATGTCTTGTGGTGAGGTAACAGAGAGTGCACCTGTGCCTGCGAATATACATTACATTTGTGCACTATAATATCTCCCGTTGGCTAATCTACGCTGATATTGGCCACCGTGACCGAAAAACGGTCGGGAGTTTAGGAACTATGAATTTCACAAAACATGAATTTCACATAAGGTGGGGAACCTTATGTGAAATTCATGTTTTGTGAAATTCATGTTTTGTGAAATTCATAGTCAACGTCATTCGAATGCCAAAAGATCCATATAACACTATGTGTGAGGACTTTTTAAAACTAAAAATCTATGTATAAAATTTATCACATATCCGTTGATGGCTTTTTCTACTAGACGGAGCAACGATCACTGAGGGCACTAGCGCTGCAGTCGAACTTTTAAAATCCATAAGTATCTCTCATATGAAACTCCTGTATGATGAATGCTTTCATGATACCTAATACATAAACATTAATCATTTATTTGCGTAAAACATGGTACACAATGTTGTTAAATAAAATTACAAATGGTTCAATCATCTGTAGCTAGGATAAAAACATAGCATGCAAATTTTCTAGGTTAAGCAAATATATAAAGGATCAACATTTCTTATCGATAAATTAATTACATTTATTTAGGCACTTGTGCAATTTAATCTTTAATAATCTGAAATCTTGGTAACTTGTTATATAAACCTACGCAGATTGCTCAGCAGTTTTTATTATATTTGGTAAGTCGTGCTACACAAATTTCCTTTTTTGTGCCTACTTGCAAAGTAAATTTCATTTATCACTTCACAAATCATTTAATACTAATTTACTACAGACAGGCGTTCGTCAAGAAGTCGGAGCTCATGAGTCAATAATATGCCGCTGGAATAGATCTTTAGGTTAAACCGTGCTTGCCTAAGTTGGTCCCGACTGTGACGTGACAGTGGCACGAATGTCTGACCACCAATCTTATCATCGAATATCTTATCACCCAGTACCACAGAAGACGTAATCCAGTACTAACTGGATTTTCGAAGTCAGATAGGCAATTTCTCATGCGGAAACACCGAAAGCCGACCTCAACAAAGTCGGCAAAAGGCTTTTAGGCAATGATGATGTCATAGGTATTAATAGTAGTAAAACTACAGTAACCAAAGCAGATTAGTCAAAAATACAGTCGAAATTTCTTAAATCCATAACTGTTTTCTAGTAAAATTATATTAAAAAAAAAATTGACAAGCCTTTTGCTGACTGTACCTATTGACCATGGTAGTGATCATGTCAGTTTAAAAACTACCTATTGGAATGCAAAATGAAATTTCATCACCGATAACCGTCTTATTTAAAAATGTATTTTATAACTAGCTGGTCCCAGCGGTTCCACCCACTATTTAGGTCCCCTTCTGAAGTGTCCCCTTATCACTTACTTAAGGATATGAAAAATAGATGTTGGCTGATTCTAAGACCTACCCGATATGCACAAAAAATTTCAAACATATCGGTCCAATGGTGTCGGAAGAGATTGGTAGCAAACACCGCGACACGAGAGTTTTGTATATATTAAAATCTGTTCACAATTGAAAATTCAGTACGATAAAAACCAATCAGCCCCTATTTTTCCACCCTTAGGGGCGGATTTTTTTGTCAATTTCAAATAGGTAAGACCAACTTTGAAATAAACTCTCGCCAATGAAAAAACTATTTTTAAAATCGGACGTCTCAGTAAAAAGTTATGCGTAGTCATTCATCGATATATTTAGATAAGATATATTATATATATGTATGTCGAATTGAGAATCTACTCTTTTTTACGTCAGAAGTCAGATCAGAAGTCACAAGAAACAATTTACTCATTTCTAAAACTGGCAAGTACTTAAGTCCTTTATTAACAAATGTTTGAAAGTAAAAGCACTATCTTGGATATTTCCAAAGAATAAGAGATTTTTAGCGGACCTCTACTTTTTGGGATATTCATCCCATATGCAGGATAGATGCTTAATCTAAATAAATTACTTTTAAGATAGATTCCGGAAAGCCAAGGCATCTATCCCGAAATAACTTTGATCGCACCTTGCCACCCCATGCAATGGTCCAGAGCTATGACAGTCGAACCTCCCCCCGCTCCACCCAGAGCGCGGGAAGTTATTTGATAATTTCCTGCATATTTTTGAATGTCAATTTATTGTTATAAGCAAATCATTTTCAAAACGATATTGTTTATGTGTGATATTATGTTGATGAACCAAATTTTTGTAAATTAAATTTTAAGGCCTTAAAAACGTGTTGCGCCGACCCCAAATATAATTGGACAAGGGCAGAAAAAAATGATGATGATGATGGCTTTAAAAAAATGTCCTTGCTCTAAAAGAAATCACCGCCTGCTATAGGGATTTGTTTATTGTTATCTGTGGTAAAATCAGAAAAAAATCCAAGCAGACCTTGCGATATATAAGAAAAAAGCACGCGTGTGATACATTGCATGTTGAACCTAATCGCACTGCAAAGATCACTGTTGATCCTGCCGGGGTTGCGGGTTGTTCGAAAGAGATAACGCGGCCCCGGAATGTAAAGGGCAATAGAAGGAACATGGGTGGGTTTTAGTCAGTAAAAGTCTGACACTCACTCCTGCTCCACCCAGAGAGCGGGAAGTTATTTGATGATTACCCACCCCAAAAAAAGAAAGATCACTGTTGATATCTATAGGATATTAATTAATTTTGACACGTTCCAAATGAGTGAATCAGACTATGCCAAACCAGCTACTGCTGGGGATCTTCATCTTGGCGTACCTTGGGAGAACCCAACCTCCCACTTAGCCTGATCTTCAACTACACGTATCCATCTATCAACCACTCACTTAACATAAAAACTTCACAACATTTTTGGAAACTAATAAACAGTATAAACATTGATATATTATTTTTCAACCCTTAGTAATAATATGTATTCCGAGTCGCTTCTGTTTTAATTTTTTTTTTTTGATATTACGCATCATTTTTGTGTAGCGGTTCATAGAAGACACCTTTTACCTACGATTGTGGGGCGTCAACAGTCTCGGAGTAAAACACGGCTTTAACGTACCAGCTAGAATATTCTTTATTATGTATACCATACAAACTACAAGAATAACAGTATACAACTTATAAATAGGGTGACACAATGGGCGGTCTTATCGCTAAAAGCGATTTTTTCAAGACAACCTTGGGATGGATTTAAAGGGGGAGAGACAGTACTGTCTGGTTATCAACGGATTACTAAAAACCTGTAATAATCAGTAATTGGATGTTTAAATGTAGGGCTGAAATCGATAGATAAATAATTATATCTGCATTTAAATCACTTCAAATGTGTGACTGTACATCAGAGATATCTATATGACTATAAATTCTCACTTCGAGCCTGACACATATCAGTCGCGTCGATCTACGGATAAACAATAAAAAAACTATACCATAAGCTTACAAAGTACAGTTGAGCCAAGCTCTTTTTTTGTGAAAACGTGTTATAGTAAACAGTTCCAAATTATACCGCAATGGCACCGCTTCCTCAATTAGTGACAGAACTCAAGATGTCGCAAGATAATGAAACACCGAAAAATACCATGGCTTTGTGGTGGAGGAAGTCCTTTCGAGGCATCCTCTCAGAGTTCCTCTCCACCCTCATGCTAGTTCTATTCGGTTGTATGTCAACCATTCCAATGGAAGGAATCGACCCGACCATATATGTGCCGTTTGCATTCGGATTCATAGTTCACTTCAACACTCAAATCTTTGGGCACTTCTCTGGAGCGTACATGAATCCAACAGTTACGTTGGCATCTGTCATCTGGGGGAAAAATTCGGTCACTGTGGGGATTGCTTACGTGATCGCAGAATTTGCTGGAGCTTTGGTGGGTTATGGAATCTTAACGAATATGTGTCCGGTAAATATGGTTGCAGAACGAGTGTGTGTGCCTATCCCGCATGCGAGCATAAACGGCTTTCAAGCGGTGGGTATTGAGATGGCGCTGACAGCCGCACTCATTTTCTTAAATTGTGGCATATGGGACCCGTTGAACGAGAATAAACAAGACAGTGCCCCAATCAAGTTTGGTTTGACGGTCATAGGACTGTCCCTCGCGGGTGGACCACTGACTGGTGCGAGCTTGAACCCGGCGAGGACCTTTGCAACTGCAGTCTGGACTGGTTACTGGGCCTACCATTATGTATACTGGGTCGGCCCATGTTTGGGCAGTCTTGCAGCAGTTTTGTTCTACAAGTACGTTTTCTTAAATAAACGTGCAAGTGACTAATGAAATGTTTTTAATTTAAAATGCAAATGAATGATTGAATGTGAAATAAAAAATTATTTTACAAAAAAATAACAGTTTAATTAGAATTTATTTATATATTTTATTAGTAACTTAATTAGGGTGTTAACTCTATTGAGTAAGTATTGTGAATATAAGAGACTACGACCTTTTGGAATGATGCACTATGGGTCAAAAGGCCGATCTTGTTGGACAATATTGTTTGACACTATTAATTAACTCGGTTCGCATCGACAGATGATTTGTCTGAACTGGATTGTCGGTACTCGCAAAGGTATTTGACGGGCCTGTTGGTCTAGTGGTTAGTGGCCCTGACTGCTGAGCCGGAGGTCGTGGGTTCGATTCCCACCCAGGACAAACTTTGTGTGATGAGCATGATTGTTTGTTCTGTGTCTGGGTGTGATTTATCTATAATATGTATGTATTTATAAATTATATAAGTATGTATATCAGTTGTCTGGTTACCATAACACAAGCTCTGCTTAGCTTGGGATCAGATAGCCGTGTGTGAGTTGTCCCAAGATATTTATTTATTTGCAATTTGAATAATAAAAGGACTTAGGTGATTTGTACTTACAATCAACTTCACGATTTATCTATCGATATATATTTTATAAAAAAAAATTGTTGATCATTACAAAGAACAGACATATCTAGAAGCTAACCCCAGATGTATCTTTCGTTTTATTCTCATCATCAATTCTTTGCAGGTTTTTTGTCTATTCGATCGGCACTGGTAACCTATTATAAGTTCCAATTGCTCGCTTTGCCGAATTTAACCTACCTCGAACCTCAACTGTCAATAAAACTGACGTGAAAAAATAGCTGTTATTCTTTATGAACTTACTAATTGGTATCGCCTGTGCATTTTATTCTATTTTTATTTATTCTATTTTGAACTCGTTGTTGTTTTTTTTCATTAAAGCTTTGATTTTCATAAATTGAATCAGATTTTTGATTTATTTTCACTAAAGGTTGAATACATTTTACTTACTAAACATTAACGCAACAGACGTGTGTATATTGAAATTAATAATAACAGAACGAAATTAGGTAGTTACGAAAATGTTTTAAATGAAATTAAAAAAATATTTTACATAGGATCCTTTATTGTTCGTTCATCTGTCTGCCAAGAACAGTATCGAAACTCTATGTCCAGCAGTCAAAAGATATGCTAGTTTATATTGCAAGTTTTTTTGAACCCTCGGTGTGCGATTCCAACTCGCCCGGCTGGTTTTTTAAAGTCTGTACCATCGAAGTCCAACACGTGTCAATCTATTCTTCTGCCAGCCATAGCTGGTCGGAATGCCTTTAACAATAAATAAGTAAAATTGATGTTGATTTGTCAATTTAGTTACTGAGATTCTACCAGTTACATAAGAAGCCATTTAATAAACGTATTATCATTCTTATTAAAAATCAAGCAATAAAAAGGTATTTTTAAACCAAACAAGAACATGTTACATGGTATGTGAATGATTTTATCAACATTTTGAACCTTGACGTTTTTGCAGGGGCTAATCACCTAAAGACAAATCCTTGTTTTGTGATTATGACGTGCTTGCTATATTTATACTTGCATTTTTGTCAAAAAAAAAAATAAGATTAACACTTTGATTGTATATAAGTGCACGAGGAAATGTCGCCTTGTAACCAAAATCAAATAAAATAAAAATGGTAACTGACGCCGCCATCTTGTACATGATTTCTACATTTCTCATAGACTGCTCCGTTGGTCTCGCGGTCGCCAGCGCGGCTGCTGAGCATAAGGTCCTGAGTTTAATTCCCAGGGCGGGCAAAGTTTTATTGGATTTTTACATAAGGAATTTCACAAAACCAATATCAGAAGTCAACGTCATTCGAATGCCAAAAGATCGATGTAAAATTATGTGTGAGTGATTTCTTGAAACTAAAAGTCATTAAAGCTAATCACATATCTGTTGATCGCTTTTTCTACTTGACGGAGCAACCAGCACAGTGTAGCAGTGTGTGCAAAGCTAATATAGCTAAGCTGTGAAAAACACATCCCTCGCTACGCATGCTCGCACATCTCGGTTGGAAACTCAGCCTTAAGCTCGCATCACGTGTGAGCCTGTAAGTCGTAGTCAAGTAGTTACATCAAAGTTAAAGTAGGAGAAGCCCCTTCCTATACACATACAACGATTTTTTGGAACATAACAGTTTTGCATATTATTACGAAGGCCTTCTAAATGTCAGCGAACAATAGGAACAGCCCACATACGTTCCAACGTGATAACATACATATCTAGAACTAACACCTATGTAAAATTTCACTAGCAATTTTCTAGGACAGCGTGTTAACGAAGCCACGATAGGGAGATAGATATTTGAAAAAATCGGGTGAACTTTTGAAATGTCAACGAGGCCGTGGTCGAATTCCCGGCGGGTTCTATAGGCTCGTTATCCTTGCTTGTATTTGTTCATCGCGCACGGTGCATTCGGGACCATTCGGGGTTGACGAAATAGAACGAATAAAAAATTGCATTTATATTGGAACCTATCTGATATTTAGCGGGATCTGATTGGTGCGTTTGATTTTAAGTACTGATGCGTGGTTTGAAATTTGTATGTGCTCTTTTTCTTTTTTTTTTATTTGTCTAGACTTTTGTTTGACTTGACTTTGTTGGGATTAGTTTCTGGCGGCTTGAATAGCAGTTGTATACAAAATTATAATCATAACATCTCACCTGTTATTCCAGAAGGGTTAGGCACAACTCTACCCATTATTTTTTTACCCATGGGATATCATCAAATAATTTCCCACGCTCTAGGCGGAGCGGGGGGAGGGAGTGTAAGACTTTTACTGACTAAAACCCACCCATGTTCCTTATTTTGCCCTTTATGGTTGTGGGCTGTGGTATCTCTTTCGAACCACAACCCTGGCAAGACACGTCTACCCATTGTCATCAACCGGGCACAAATCCAGACCCCGTGGATGCGGTTGACAAATTTCTAATGGAAAACAATAATTTTGCCTAACCTGGGAATTGAACCCAGGATCTTGTCCTCCGCAGTCGCGTTTGCCACAACTAGAACAATGAGGCATAAAGCAATATTTAGATTTTAAAAACATTTATGTGCATACAAAAAACACATTCCTAACTACATAAGGTTCCAATTCGTCAAATTTTTAGTGGGTCAGGTAATAATAGTAACTATAAATATCGCAAGTCTCATCACTGGGTTCACCAAAAACATATTTATTGTGAGTAAAAATAAACTTTATACGAATAAGATAAAGTAGGTAATTCAATTGATTCATAGCCGAAGCATCATTAACACACCATTACCTACGTTACCTACTGTGAATTGACAAAGGGCATAGATATCGAAAATTCGAGATATTTCGTTGAAGGCGTCAATTTAATTAAGGCGATAACGACTTGGGAAGATTGTTCGCGGAACACCGACTTTTATGACCTGAATATCTTTGGAATTACTTAAAGAGATTGTGGATAAAAGTTTTACTCTAAGGTTGACTGAGGATACCTTGTGCCTCATGTAATTTTAATTTAAAAATAGTATTTAAATTCTATTATAATCCTTTCCTATTTATAATATTAATCTTTATTTTTTTTTTAATATTGTAGAAAACACCTAAAAAAACCATTAAAAATTAAATTAAATTAATTAATTGTTAATGCTGCACTTTGTGTGAATGGATGTCTGTTACATTACAATTTCATGCAAAAACTATTCAACGGATTCGAATGAAATTTAGCGTACAGATAGTTTATAACCTAGATTACAACATAAATTTTGATCACGATCCCGTGGTACCTGGGGGCGAAACCCCATATATATGTATATATAGGCCTTCTTTGTTTCCCACTGTTCGAGCTTGGTCTTACATCAAACTCCTGTTCGTCTTTACTGAGCAACTCAACGGCGCAATATAGTTTACTTAAGCCCCGTTCCAATAAACAAAAACGAGTCGTTTTGCTTACAGATAGTAAGATTTTGACATAAGTCTCATAGAACTTATGTCAAAATACTACCATCCGTAAGCAAAACGAGTCGTTTTTGTTTATTGGAACGGGGCTTTAGGCTAATTAGTTGTAAGGTTCAATCGATGTACATATGTCACTTTTTTTTGGGGTGGGAAATCATCAAATCATTTCCGGGCGGAGCAGAGGGGGTAGTGTCAAATTTGTACTGACTAAAACCCACCCATGTTCCTTTTATTGACCTTTAAGCTCCGGGGACGCGATATCTCTTTCGAACAACCCGCAACCACGGCACGAACATATGTCACTTCTCTTCATTTTATGGTTTTTTCGAGACATTACATACTTGACTAGTCATCAGCATTTTTGGAGTTTCCTTGAAGAGTCAATAAATTACCCAACATCCGCTCTGCACAGAGCGGGCGAAGTTACACACAACCGCAAAAACAAATAATTTCCTAAATATAGGTATCGTATGGGTGGGTATCGTATGGGGTATGGGTATGATAGTTTGTCGTGGTGTTTACATAATTAACATCAACAAGGTACCGTACATTTTATAGACGCCAGTGACACAAAGACCCATAAATTATAATCTCGTGAATCAAGAATCGCTTACACCGTCTGAAAATTTATGAGACGAATAAAGACAGGTCCCGATAAAAGTATTAAAATACATAATGTTGCACTCACCTCACATATTTTATTCTTAGAGCTAGACTAGGTTTGGCCCGCAGCTTTGCTCTCTAGAGGTCGAAAAAGAAACATCTTCTATCGGATTAAAAATCACCTCCTAAAATATCCCATTTCACTGAAATCTGCTCAGTTATTCGTCGTGAAAACTAGCCGACAGTTAAAGTTACTAGTATGGACGAAATGACTAATTAATTTACTGATACTATTAACTACTTTCGCTAGATTTGTATGAGTAACGACATTTTAGCGTTTAAGTCAGACGCAACTCGGGATACCGCGCGGCCCCGTAGCATAAAGGGCAATAGAAGAAACACGGGTTTTAGTCAGTACAAGTCTGACACTCCGCCCAGAGCGCGGGGGGGGGATTATTTGGTGATTTCCCATCCGGAAAAAAAGACTCACAACTCAACTCGGCAGTTAGTATAGAATAGACATTAAATAAAAAAACAGCTTTTAATGAAAATGCAAAGAAGAAAATAGGCTTATATATTGTTATCAGGATCAAATCATATCTGCCATAAAAATCTATGGTCAGCTGTAGGGTTATTCTCTAACAATACAGCGTCAAGCTTAGCGGTGACCCTAGACGACTCTCTATGAAACTTGACGCTGCGACAGCACCAAGCTCGACGCTTTATTATTAGAGAATAACCCTACAGACCCAAAAGTGTGTGCAATGTTTCAGGTTTCGGTCGGAGGAAACTGGTTTGAAATTCAGTTGCAAAATCTGCCCAAGTTATTTTTTTGTAAAGTTTGTTGCCGTATGTTAGTAAGGTTTATATTTATTATAACAGAAAAACAAAAATAAGACAAGATAGGTATCGGAGGTCTCTACCTCTCCCTCGAGATACGCCATAACAAGCAACGACTTAAAAATTCAGGAAGCACTTAGAAATCAGCCCACGATGAATAAATCATTTAAATAATCCATTACCGGTTCGTTAACAAATAACGGGTTCCAGTAATTTGTTTTACGTTTAAAAATTCCTCCACCCGTACAATTAGCAGTAGAATGTTTTTATTAGATAAGGCACACCAACACCAATATCCTTACTAATATCATAAAAGCAAAAGTGAGTTTGTTTGTTTGTTACCTCCTCACGTCTAAATGGCTAAACCGATTTTGATGAATTTTGGTACCTATCTCTGTACCAAAATTCATCAAAATCGGTTTTGGGACCCTGGAGACGGATTTAGGATTTTTTTTTTAAATTATTGAGATATGAGGGAGAAAGAAGGAACAAAAGGAAAACTTAGCATTGCTATTACAATCAATCAGGCGCAAGGGCAAAAACTACAGGTAGCAGGTACCTGTAAATCAGGAAAGGGGAACTGTGATACCCCGAATTTAACGCGAGCGAAGCCGCGGGCAAAGCTAGTTTACAATAAAAATAAGAAATGGTAAACACAATTCTTCAATGGACATTCTTATAAAAACTAAGACAGTGGTTCAAAAACATTAACGTAAACCTTTAAAGACAAAATAATAATACGAAACAAATGCAATACAAAAATAAAAAAATGTCAAAAGGTAAAATGCAAATGCAAAAAAATGCAAAGGGTGAAATGCACGAGCGTCACCAGTTTCAATCCAGTTCCAGTAGGTGCATGCATGAAAACCGCATCAAAAATGCGCTTTTCCAGTAGCAGTACTCAGCCGAAAGGTACTTGTTCCCCCGTCAATGCGATATTAACATTTCATGTTTGTTCTGTTCTGTAACTAGAAGATTCCCAGATATGATACAGTGTATCATATCTGGGAATCTTCTAGTTACGGAGATATTGGAAGTCAATGTTTCAACTTTTTCACAAGCCTTTTGACTTGTTTGTTGTTATAACTTTACTTTTTTTTGGGGTAGTAAATCATCAAATAACTTTCCCCGCTCTCTTGGAGTGTCCGACTTGTACTGACTAAAACCCACCCATGCTCCTTTTATTGTTCTTTACGATTCGGGGCCGCGGTATCGCTTTCGAACAACCCGCAACCCCGGCAGGCTCCGCTGGTTATAACTTTACTTTAAATACCTCTATGACCACCGTAATATTGAATGCGTCGTCCAGCACATTGTTTTGGGTGTTACATTGAGTTCTACCCTGACTTTTTACCTCAAAAAAGCACCCGCATTCTTTTTTGCATAGAAATACTGTTTGATATACAGTATACTTGGTGGCTTCGGAAAGCGTTCGTTTAAAAGAAAAGAAAAAAAAAATAGAAATAAACATTAAACATGCAAGGCATCACAAACATTTGCAAATACATAATTAGGTATTTGGGACAAAAATAAAAATAGCTTGCACGTCGTGACTGCGACAGGTAGGTCACCACTCAGCATGATATGCCATGGGAGCCCACAGCACAGCGCTGGCTTACACCTTGCATTAAGAAGGACCTAGGACAGTGCGACAAGCGTTGAGTGACACGTGGGTGTCTCACCTGTTCCATTCCATTCTGTATTATACACCCGGTTAGATTGGAAGCCAACCTTAACATAGTTCGGAAAAGAACAAATAGACTACGGAACCCTATTTCCTCTCCAACACGTAGCTACTGGAAGAGATAGCCTATTTATTACTTACATTTACTTTTCTATCCACCAAAGTGGCTGTCTTTAAAAAGAAAAGATTGGTACATTACCAAACAGACAAAGATAAATGGACACAAAGATCAGACGGATTTCGTTTTCTTTTGTAATCTCGAAATTAAGTAAATTGAATCCTGTTATAGGACTATTTGTTACACTACGTACAAGTTGTATTTACATAACGTTACGCCTGGAATCTTCGTAATGTAAGGCAGAGGTGTGGTAACGTTTCATTCGCGCGTAAACGTGGATAAGTGACTTCATCAAACGAGCTCGAATCCAAACTCTGGACTACGGCCGAGGAATTCTATTAACATAAAAGATGTTTATTTTTCAAGTTGGTTTTTACAAAGAGTTCTACACGTGGCTTTTTGTAAACTAGATGAGACCGGTGTTTCGTACCCGACAATTCTGAGAAGAAACAACCGAAACAAACTTACATGAGCACCATGTAGATTATCATCTGAGATGATATTTTTTAAGAAAGAACCACACAAATTTGAGTGGCCCTATCCAGTCAGTGCAAACATTTGTCAGTTATCGTGTAGCTCGACTCATAACTCAAGGAGCTCAATAACACGACGAACCATACCAAAAAAGGTCATTTGTCTAGGTCGCTTAATAGTACTCAAACTGGGTTGCGGGTTGTTCGAAAGAGATACCGCGGCCCCGGAACGTAAAGGGCAATAGAAGGAACATAGGTGGGTTTTAATCAGTACAAGTCTGACATGCCCGCTCCGCCCAGAGCAGAGGAAGTCATTAGATGATTTCCCACCTGAAAACAAAAAAAAATAGTACTCAAACTGACAGATAACGTTAAAAAAAAGAAATTAACCTCATATTTCTCACATTCATAACCAGCAAATAAAATGTACAATTCACAAAATTACCTAATAGACGGAGTAACCTCCAATACTTTGCTTTACGTCGGTATCGAATCCAAGACCTCATGCTGGGTTGCGGGTTCTTATAGAGATACCGCGGCCCCGGAACATAAAAGGCAAAAGAAGGAACACGGGTGAATTCTAGTCAGTAAAAATCTGAAACTTCCTTATTTGATGATTTCCCCACTGCAAATTAAAAAACCGGGCAAGTACGAGTCGAAGTCGCATACCGAGGGTTCCGTACTAACTTGTGATTTAAACGGCCATATCTTTTGATTGCGTAGACTCAGAGATATTATTTTACCACAACTTCAAGTGACCACAGACTTAAGTATATGGTTTAAATTCCAACTCGATACCTTCACGCATTCCCGAGATAAAGGGTCTTGACAATATGACAGACAGACAGATGGACAACAAAGTTAAAGGACCTTATGCTCAGCAATAGGGCGTGCGACCAGTAGACCAAGGAAGCAACATCTCAAGCTTTATTTAATAGTCCACGTAAGATTTAAATGTGGGAATGCAGCGGAGTTTGCACAAAAAGCGGAATACTCGAAAATACAAGTAATGAAATCAAGGAAATAGAATCGTGTTTAGTATCACCTAAGTCTTGTTTAAATTGCAAATTCTCGCTGCCATTGATTCAAAGCGCAATCTTTTTTATTTTCGCTATATTTCAATCTTCAATTCAATTAAATAGAATGAATTGATTCAAGGATTACCACCATCGCTTTTGTGTTGTGTTTTTTTTAGTTTTTAATAACTTAATTTCAGTCTTTTTTGGGGTCAGTGCCTCAAAAGAAAATCTTGAGATCTCTTGGGTACAAAATCAAGACATTTGTATACACAAATTACCAAAACAACTCATCCACTTCTGTTCCATTCTCCCAGATTGTTTTCATTGATAAAAAATCATGCTCCCTACATAAAACAGATCGTAACCGTAAAAAAGGTCGATCTGACCAAAAAATGAAGTGTGCTAAATTGATCTGCTCCATGTAAATGAAACATGACGTATGATTGACTGTAGTTACGTTCTAAGAATGTTTTTACCAAATACAATCAATTTATCCCGTAAACCTATCACACTTTCGATTTAACCAATTGAAAAGAACCTAATGGATTTTATGAAATTCCAAGAAAAATCCCACACACAGAAGCGCCTGTAGAAAAAAAATAGCAATAACGTAATAGTACACGTGAAGAGAATTGGCGTAGGAGTAGAAAAATGTAGTTAATAAAAATGAAAGTGTATTTATTATCTAATACCCCCACGCCCTTAATCTTTAGTTTCAATATATATTTGGAACGATGTAATGTGTTTTTTTAGTGTCCTCCCTTGCACTAACGTGGTAAACATTATTATTTGGTGTATAGGTACTATATAATCTGGTGTATTGCAGTCTGTTTCTATTTCCACTTGAAGATATCCGTGATAAAACTAGATTTGTAAAAAAAATTAGTAAGTTTTCTTCTTGAAAAAATGAACAGATTGCACATTGGATGAGCTACGCCGTAGTACAGTAGCACTACGGCGTAGCAAGCAAATCATCTTCGGAGTGTAACACTTAGTTACACGTACCTAATTCCTTCACTTAAAACCATAATGCCCAAACAGGAAAATAAAATTACGCACCTGCAAAATATCACGCTTTTAATTCCTGAAGGGATAGGCATACAATATTAGAAAAATGTGGGTGAACCTAATAGTAAACCTACATTTTAGTGGTTACGTTTCAGTCCCATGTCATAAGGGGTGGGCCCATTGCCATCAAACGAGCACACATTTTAGGTCCGTGGCTGTTCCTGAAAAAAAATAATTAATAGATAAACCCAATTGACGACACGGTTGGCGCAGTGGCTGAGCTATCGACTGCTGCGCTGCGTGTTGCGGGTTTGATCCCCGCTCGGAACAAATATTTGTATGGCCTACATATAGTTGATTCGGGTCTGGCTGTTTGTGTATGTGAGTTTAAATGTTTGTAAACGCACCCACGATACAGGAGAAATTCCTAGTGTGGGGCAACGTTTAAAAAAAAAACACTTAGGCCGACCTGGGGATTGAACCCAAAACCATCAATCCGTTGATGATAAAATTCTTTATTTAAACTTAACTTTTGCCACGGCTTCGCTCGCGTTAAATTCGGGGTAACACAGTTCCCCTTTCCTGATTTACAGGTACCTGCTACCTGTTGTTTTTGCTCTTGCGCCTTTTTTATTGTAATAGCAATGCTAAGTTTTCCCTTTTCTTCCCTCTTTCTTACTCATATCTCAATCTTTTAAAAAAAATAGCCTATGTCCGTTTCCAGGGTCTCAACTATCTCTGTATCAAAATTCATCAAAATCGGTATAGCGTGAAGACGTAACAAACAAACAAACTCACTTTCGCTTTTATAATATTCGTAAGGATTGTTACAATATCAAAATCACTTGCACGAACCGTTGTGGAATTCCCCAAAAGTTCAAGATACACCTGTGACATATGCTACTTTCACGGTTCAGTTGATCGACGGATCTCCATGAATTTTGCATACATATAGGCTTGTCGCAAAGTTGACGACATAGGGCGATTTTGATCCCGGTAGATCATGTGTCAAGTATATGCAAATAACTCATACCTTTGAGGGTTCGCCTAGAAGCTTGTTTAATAAAAATGCGTGACGCGTCAAACGTCAAACGCAATACTGTTCCCATAGGATTTGGAGAGTTGCAACGTTGAATGTACAGTAATTTATTATTCCGTCAAAGGCTAGCATTGAGTCGCATTTGGAATGCCGATCAATTCTTGGTCAATATTGTGAAGCATATTTTTCGCCATGAGGGAGCTGCAACTAAAATATCCATTCCATAAATCTGACTTTTATTCTTACTCCTTCTCTGTTCACGTAGTACGTTGGTGGAACTCACTTCCAGCTTACATTCGTGGCGCCAAAGCAATATGTCTTTAAAAACCGGTTAAAGAACATTAGCTCTCTTGTATACTTTGATATTTAGTATCCTTACTAATATTATAAAAGCGAAAGTGAGTTTGTTTGTTACCTCTTCACGCCTTAATGACGTAACAAACAAACTCACTTTCGCATTTATAATATTAATAACTATTAATTCTTACTGAGCACAAGGTTGAAGGTTCGACATCCAGGTCAGGCAGTGCTATTGAGTGTTTTTGGAGTCTGGATTTGTGCCCGGTTGACGGCAATAGGTGCGAACCTATTACATGGAACTTAAATGTAACTGACGAAAACTGGGTGTTACTATTTAAGGTACCTACACCTCTGCCTAATCCTTTGGGAAGACAGGCCTGATGTTATATTATTATTGAGCATGATTTTTCTCACATATCTTTGTATTATCTGTCAGTCAGTACATTATTGAAAACGATATAAAAAATCATTTTTGTAAAAAATAAAACCGACTTCCTTGAATTGCATTGTTTTATTTCAGCATTTTTAGTTATGGTATAATGATATTTCACTTTTATTTTTCAAGTATTCATTTTCCATTGTTACTAAAAGATTAGCAGATAATCCATATAGACCTAGAGAAAAAAATATGTATTATAGACGATAACTCAAAAAATACCTAAGCAATATAAATATAATTGAAATAGGACTACCTGGGAAGTATACCATAGTTAACAAAAAAAAAGCGGTCCAGGCGTCTTTGAGTAATCGGTGAACAAACATAAAAAAATAGATTCCGAGGAATTGAGAACCTCCTCCTTTTTTGAGGTCGGTTAAAAAAGACATAAAGGAGGACAGGTAAAAAGGAGGGAGGATGATTTGCCAAAAGGTTGGCGAAAAACTGCGTTGTACTGGAATAAGTGGAGGGAAATGGAGGAGGCCTAGGTTGCGAGACAGCCTGACCTGGTACCTGATTAATGATGTAGAGAATTAACATTAGAAGAGTTTATTTATTTATTTATTTATTTAACTATTTATGTACACACAGTAAACTAGACAGGATAAAAAACATATAAAATTTGAGTACAAAGGTACTGCTTATTTCTTAAGAAATTTCTGCCAGCAGACCTGCGAAAGGAGATATGAGAACGAAATGTAGACGATAGTGTGTGAGAGAGTATTAGAAAAATATGTGTGTGTGCCTTAACCTATATTAATCTACATATATAAGCAAATATTAATAAATACTTGTATAAATACATAATGCTTAAATATATATCCATAAATAAATACATATATTATGATTGAGAGGACAGGTAATGCTCTTTCACTCTGTTTTTAAATAGGGAAATAGAGGACTTTAAATCGCGAATGCTAGGCGGCAGTGAGTTCCACAACCTAACAGCGTGTACAAAAAAGGAATAAGAATAATAACTGGATTTGTGCGGATGGGATTTGAGTAGGGATCTAAGGTGAGATCTACACGAGAGAGAGAGAGAGTTATTACTATTAAGTTATTGTTACTACTAGCATTTGTATTGCAAAGGTAAAGAAAGGTAATAAAGCCATTTTTTTTTTTACTTAAGTATTTCGTTACCTGCCATATAATTTCAACACTCTCTCACGTCAACGATCGCGTAGCTCAACTAAGTTTACCAAAATAAAAAGAAACCACAACCCAAGAGTAAACAAAATGGCGACTGGTCAGTTCCAGACTTTGATTGAGCAAATAAAAAAATAAACATTAATCAGATGAAGGCAGTTTGAAATAGGAGAACTGTGTTTGATTCGGATCGTTTTCTGTATTTCTGCTCGAAGAGTTAAGATAAATCGAGTCCATAAAAACTTTTATTTTTTTCTTTTTCCCTCTCCGAAGGAGGTCGTAACAGCTTGCATTTATTTTGTGAGAGATTTAAGAGGATGTGGTCTACAGACAGCGACGCTAAATAATTATGTGTTCTACCAGTTCATATTTCTCATGGAAATTTATTTATTATGTATTTTCCAAATAATTTGTTTGCTTACGACAGTTAAATGGATTGTATTTTCCAGGTTATGTACAAACTGTGAAAAGCTATCTTTCATTTGAGTTTTATTAAGAATTAAATAACATTTTGTTGGCTCTTCGAAACAAACAGTTAAACAATCGTAAATAACAAACAGTTTAAAGCAATATTATTCTTTAACAAAATGTTGACTATTCATGAAATATTTTACTTTTACTGTTTATATTCAGGTCAATGTGCGTGAGTAAAAATATGACAGGACACACCTGTTTATATAATTTTTTTGTAAGGGACAACCAAGAAACAAATCTGTTTACTTAGTGGAAATAGTGAGGAGCCATTTATTCTCTGACAATGCGGCATTGTTCACGTGACTGCCGAAAAATCCGGCTGGATTTCCCTTTTGTGTAAAATGTTTCCACCGCGAAAACAGGAATAAAGCCTCTACCTAGAATTTCTTCAGGTGAACATATAGGAAACATAGATTTTTTCAAGGAAATTCTATAAGCTTTAATCAACTTAATAAATCTTTCTGTTGTGGTAAAAATACAACAGCACGGTGTTTTTTCATTATTTAGTTTTAGCTGACAATATGGTGCAGTCAGATATTTATAAGTGTTTTTTTACACAACGATTTAAATAGTATTTCAACCAAAATCTGTCCCTATTTATAAACAGAACTCTCCATGTAAACTTTATTCAAATGACCTCGTTTATCCGGGTCGCCGTTAGCAAAACCCTGATTTACGTAACGCACTTCATGTGAACATTTTAGTCGAACACCACTTTAATTGCATTCAATCTGAGCCTATTGTTTATAAAGGCGGCTGTTAAAACGTCAAATTGTTTATTCGCAGTGTTTCTGTTCAAATGGGCGGTAATTACAAAGCACAACACGCATTACTGACTGGGGCCGTGTCCTCAGTAATGGGATGGCTTCATGGAAAGGAGTTACTCTTGCTATCCATCAAGGGGATTAGCGAGGCAGGGTAGCGGTGTCGTAGCAACAACCTTATGGGATTAAGAGTATGACTGCGACCTTTGCAGCGTTGCGTTCAATTATTCCGTTGAACCCGAGTGCCAGCGAAACTGCGCGAACACATATTTTGATTTTCTTTTTTTTTTGCCTTTACTTAACGTTTCTACGGATTTGACGAGGGGAGACGGTAAATAAAAGTAGTAGGAACGGTATTAAGCGATCTAAGCGTATTAATTTCTAATGTTGTGTTTAATTTTGTCAGTAAGATATGATATACATATATGATAAACGCAAGTGTAGATAGACAAGTGTGTTAAGAATTTACTATACATTTTCATAACATACACCGTCATTATTCTGAGGTATATCTTTTTACTACAGAAGTATGCCCCGCGACTTTTGAAGTTTGTGTGAGAGAAAAAAAAGTATGTAAGAAGGATGTGCTATTCTAAACTATAATCTATCTCTGGGTCAAATTGCATCCAGATACGACCACACATCCATCCATCCAAACTTTCGCATTTATTAATTAATAGTACCTAAGTAAGATTATTGCTAGTTGTTCAAAATAAAGGTGTGTCAAAACGGAATAGAGAGAAGTGTAATGGGAGTTAAAAGAAAAGACCGAAAAAGATTAAAGGACATAAAAAGTACAACGAAATTCAAGAATGCATACTTAACATACAAACAATTAAAGTGGAGGTGGACAGGCCATATGTCAAGAGAGAAAAAAGAAAAATGGACAAGACTAATAACAGAGTGGTACCCACGAGACAGCAAAAGAAACAGAGGTAGGCAGACTAGGAGATGGGAAGATGATCTCAAAAAAATAGCGGGTCCAACGTGGAGTCGAACAGCAAGGAATAGGACAGAATGGAAATCATTAGAGGAGGCCTTTGTCGGAAGACAAGTTGAAGAGTAGTTACCGTTCGCCGATTTAAATGTTTTAATAGTAGTTAGGTTTAATTAATAGTTCAACCAGCAAATAACATCTTTTTTTTCATAGTATAATAGTCTATTAGTTAATAATTAAGTTAAATTAGTACTAGGCACACAAATAACTTGTAATCACTTAAAATAAGTTCAACAATAAAGGCTTTTTATTTTATTTTATTTTATTTATTTATAAGTAAGATTATTACTTATTTTCGACTTAATGAACAATAATATAGGACACCCTACAATTGTTTAACTCAAATTATTGACTGTAACAATTCACTTCATATTCAAAAACATCCCAAAACATTTTCAAATATCTATTTTTCCTTCAAACACAAAGGGTAAAGTCGGGATAGATGCCTCCGGAGGATAGATGCACCGATTGTAATTACTTGATCCATCGCTTGAACCGACTGCTAATTTATTTAACTATCGATAAGATTTTCCAACTACTACTACTATTTAATTGTGGACCGTTTGTTTTAGCTCTGTGCGATTGCATGCAAGTTTTGAGGGCATATATGCCTTGCTTTTTAGTAGGTCGTCTATCTTAAGTGTAATTTATAAAAAAAAAAGGTAAGGTGGAAGAAAGGAAAGGAGGTCCGAAAAAATGGCACCTACCCTAGAAATATCAAAGATAGCTATTTTTTACTTTTCATGAATTTGTAGACAAAGAACCAAAGTGATTGCCAGTTTTACAAATAATGAATTTAGTTTTTGTAATGAGAAATAAACAATTTAATTAATTTCTAAAAGTGTGGCATCCATACCGCGTTTACCCTAGATATTAAGGGTAAAATTGGATTCACGACAAACGTGTCCAGTGCAACCATACACCGGTTAATTAGGTAAATATTCGTTCGTGCAGCTGAAAATTAATGAAACTGTAACAGCTGTGGAAAACGTTTCATGAGAGTACATCTCAACACATTTAATTGTTATTGTTGTACATTTTGTTTTAGATTTTGTTGCTTACGTTGTTATTGCAGACCTTAAACACGGTATGGCACACGGTCCGTTAATATGGCTAACATCTCCGAACCCAAATTTAATTTGACACCTTCCACACGTGACTAGACTACGGGGAACATTTATTAAAATAAAACCAACACGAGAAGTTCAATATGTATATTTTACACATAAATTCTTTGTCATTAAACACTTCCCCATAACGTCTTCACTAATTTGACATAGATTTTATTTATTTATTACACCAAAACATCCACTAATTAATTGAATTCCAATTTCGTACTTAACCAAATATTTGGTTGAATATTTGGTCAGAATTATATTGTCTTGGGTCAATACGCCCCACGTAACGCTAGTGTATAGTATTAAAAATGCAATTTTATAATGATCGCTTTCATGAACATTCAAACCTTAAATGTATCGGCTATATGTCAATCTAAGATCTATTGTTAGGTAATATTAAAACCTTATACAGTACATATAGGAAGGTAATATGATATCAGATGAAGTAGCGATTAGCTTTGGCTCAATATAGACATCACTTGAATATTTGCTTATAAAGTTATTAATGTAAATATATCTATAAAGCGACAGACAATGTATCTATTACACTGATTTCAATAGAATACTTGAGTATAGTAATTAGTAAGAATTCTCTAATAAATGCTGCCTTACGGTTGTAAATATCTACTCCAAATATCGTTCATGTATATTCAATATAAAGTGACCCTTTGTAAATGTAAGTACATAAACATTATTTTGTAAATCAGTTTTATAGAAAACTTCAACGTTTTATGAAAGTATAAAGCGCGCAAGCAGCATTTCTGTTTTATTCAACACTTTTCAATTTTCCGATAGTTCATGTATGACAACGTGATAAAATTTCAGTCGTATTCAAGTAATAGCTACTAAATTATACAATAACTATAATGAACTATGATAACTTAAATAAATTATTTACATCTGCTTAGTAAACGTAAGAGAATCACAAATGCACCATCATAGTTATAAGCCCATTCATTCCTATATACATTTATTATAATATAATCGCACTCAATTTAAGAATACTTTTATTTAAATACTTTACTTTCCATTGCTTATAATAATGATAGAGAGACCTGCCGAGCTCCAACATAGCGTGCATGCTAAAGCGGTCACTTCTTAAGATACGTTATTATATTCAAATGATGGTAGGTTGCAAATATGTATTCAATTAACATAAGTAGAATGATCGCAGGAGGCGCTTCTCGATACGTTTCCAGATAATCTTTTGACTCCATACATTTTAATATATAGACCAATTAATTTGACACGAATGAATAACCCTACATAGATAAATTAATGTTTTGGAATTTCATTGTTTTAATCATATTTTTTTCAGTCGAAGATTTTTACAACTGAAATTTAAATTGGTTTCAGTGGTAACAACGATAAATATTTAGACATTATTAGATCTTTTAGATACTTATAACATGGAATGTATAGGTTATATGTTTTAAAGTAAATATTAATATACTTTTTGTTAATAATAATTTGGATAGGTATATTTGAATTAATTTTAGTACTTTGGTTTTTAAAAAAGGCACAAGGGACCCAAAAATTTAAAAGTGGAGCGTAAGATTCATTCATTCAATATAATTGTAATTATGTAATAAATTATATTTAATTTTATAATTATATATTTATTATAATTATAAATTATATTATATAATAAATTATATAATTATTATTATAATTAATCTAAAAAACTTTAACAACGGTTATTGTAGAAATAAATACCTATACGACTATAATGCCTTACTTAAATATTCATTTTTATGAAATATAATATACCTACATATATATTTCAGATTACAGAAATTTCAATTTAGATTGATACAACAACAGTTTCGATTTAAAATGCAAATACTGATATATACAATTTAAAAAATGTTTTTATTTTACTTAAAACGTTCTTATATTGATGGCAGTGTATATCTCGAGTTACATTTTACAACGGACTTCTATATTTTCAACGAATCAGTGCAAATCCCGCATATTATTCTTAAACTAAATCAAACACTACGGTAACGTATAATAAAGGTACCCGAAACTAATTTATTGATTTACAGTCAATGCAATAGAGCAGCAAACATTGTCCAAATAAATTGTTTCGCCGTAAAATGAGAATTCGGAAACAGAAATTCGTAGCTCTTTGGCTAATAACACGAACACGAAAAAAAACCGATAGACGATTAATTTTCCAAAATTCTTACAAAACAAAAGGACAGGAGAAGTACGAAGTACGTTGAGGCGATGCTTACTTTCTGAGCGGCGCCGGTGGCACGGATGTCACTCTCCAACACGAATGGCTCGTCGATGACGTGGATAATTCCGTTGGTGCACTCAACGTCAGGCCTGAAAACGTGGATCCAATGGCCGTTCCACTCAACGTAGTAGTCTGTGAAAATAACAAATTAGTTTAATCTCAAATCTAGACTCTAAAATCTCAACATTATAAATGAAAACAGATAATAATGTAAATGAACCGCTAAAAGCTTACTCTTATCAGATTCCTTGACACGCAGCCGGAGTGGATCGCGTGAAGTTGGTAGAACGAAGGGATGTGTTTCGTTCGCGAGAAGTTTTAAATCAGATACTGTGTACGCGCGCCCGGCCCGGATAACATGCCGCTCTAAAATTTGTTTCGTCTGGAAAATGACAAGCGAGATAAAAGTAATGATTAAACACACAGCCGTAAAGAAAACTTTACAATTATTATGGAAATTTTGAAACTTACGAAATAACCAAAGTCTTCCCTGAACAGAGATTTGAAAGCTGAAGGATGCTTGATTTGGAATTTCAGCCAAGCGTGGTCGCGGGGGACGAAGTATGTGTAACGGTGTTCCATATCATTGAGCTGCTGGTTGAACATCTGTCGCTTGCCCAGGTTGTAGGTGATGCTAAAACATAAGATGAACTTCGTAACCAACGCTTCATAGGATTGTTTTGGTTTCTTATTCTGAGTAAACTCCCAAGTTCGTATTTCTGGTAAAGTAAACATGACACAAGCGCTCGGTAATGTTTTTGCTTACTTCAGCATGGGATCCGTTTTCAATTTCTCAAAGACGGTTGTGTACGGCACTCCTAGTACTCTATCGATGATGTGAACGAAGCCGTTGGTAGCTGCAATGTTGGGAAGGGTTACGGTAGCGTTCACTCCGCCACCTTCCACCGTCAGGGTCTGGTTCTGCCCGCGCGTCAGAACATTGAAGTACAGGTACTTGCGAGGAGAGGCCGTCGGTGCTTGGTAGATCTAAAATAAAAATCCTATATAGAAAAAGTACGTTCAAAATGCTGTCGTAGCATTCGACACCCATGCTATACGATGCATATACAACAATATCTATAGGATCATTCAAAATACAAGTTTACATTCCTGGAATATCTATCGAAGGAGAACATTCACATTAATCCACAAAATAAATCACATTATATTAATTCATTTTACAACCATGCAAGCACAGTAACGATGGAATAAAATGAACAGGACCATTAATTAAAAATAACAAGTACGTTTAAACACAACACTGGGCTGTAAACGATTAAAACATTTGTGAAATAAATTGTAGTGAAAAATGATTAAACATACAGTTCCAGGTAGCTGATTCCAAAAAGCAGCACCAAACCAAAGAATTAAAACCAATATACGACAATAATTTTAATTCGAATCGAGATTCATAATTTGTGGCAATTTCAGTTTTCCACGTACACTTTTGTTAACGTTCATAAATTAAATATACGAATGGAAATATCAGAATGTAAATTAACATTTCAATATTTACCTGATTCATATTGTTGTGGATAATAGCGTCCATCGGCAGCCTTTCACGAACCAAGTGCAAGTGCAGAATGTCCCTCAGCTTTTGATGGTTCCTATCAAAGTTAAATACGATTGGATTTTGATTAAAAACATCCGAATAATTTCGCAGTTCGGCATTCTAAAAATACATAATTTAAGCCAGTGAAGCTCATCAGAGCCGAACATTATGGCAGCAATCACATCAACACAAAAAGCTCGTAAAAGTAAAGTGAAGTAAATAACCTAATGATATTTTGCACGCTGAAGTCGGCCCACGCTTCATTTGAGGGCGCAAATAGAGTGATGTCTTTCGCCAAAGTGAGTTCGTTGAAAAACTGGTTGTTTGCCCCCAAGTCCATGATTACTTCATAGAATTTACAAAGAGGTCCATCTTCTTTTTCCTGTTTGAACAATTCTTATTTTACTCTCAGAGAAAATAAATAGTACAGCAGAACAATCTTGGTAATCTTTTATCTGGATAACGTTGTAAGGCTCCCGAGATCCTTTTTAAAGCCAACGTTTATCAAGTGACCGTTGTAATTAATTTTCGTACTGTTCTTTGTAATGAAATGCGTAATTAACTTTACTCTTTTAGCTGTAAGTTGCTGAATATTGTTGTGTACTAAAATATTTACGTCTACGTTTATATACTAGCCGTACTTTACCTTTGTAACGGGGTATCCATTAAAATGTTAATAAAATCTACAAAATATGTGAGAAAGATAGAATAGAGAAAATATAATTATTTTAAAGAAGGTGTACCAGTTGGATAAGTTAGGTAGGTAGGTATAGACATGCGTATAAGGCGACAGTACTTACAATTCCCTAAAGTTGACAAGATCATGCAGGAACGGCAGGATCCAACGGAGCAGGGATGCAAAAACAAAAAAGATAATAACAAATATTCATTATATACCTACCTGTACTAGTGGGCTATTTTGGTATATGTTATATAAGGACAAAATTTTATATTTTATTTAAAAGTCTGAGCCTACACAAAATACGCATTATCAATAAATACTTCTAAGTCAAATTCTACAAATGTTATTTCCAACGTGTTTACATTTTACACTTTATTACTTTGCTAAAAACTGCGTTAACTAATGATTTGGGTTTTATTTTTGAGTCTAATGATCAAATTACTTACAAATCAACATCAGGTTGGACGCTACCAAACAATATTACTATGGCACCAAATGAAGCTTAGAACTATCACAGTACTTCAAACTTACGCTCGATTGCACACACAAAAACTTTTAAGAACGTGCTCAAATTGATTATACCGTAGATTCTATGAAACGGAAAGGTATGTAATAAAATAAAGAACACACAAAGATGGACATAATAAAATAAGAAAGAAATAAAACGCTTCATTTTACCTTCATGGCCTGGTTCCCATTAAAATGGAGCGGAAAGTCAATTATGTGATTGAAATTGTGTTTCTATTAGCTTATAAAACTAGTAGTATAGATATAGTATAGTTCAAGAAAATGTTGGGTGATGTGTAGAGTAAGAGTCAAGTAGAAGAACTTCATTATGTGGACAATAAAAGAAGTGAAGAGGTACAGAGTAAAACTAGATTATTTAGACAAGCGTACATTTGTAATTTCCTTAGCGTTTAGCTGTAATATATATAGCAGTCTATAAAAAACCCTCCACCAAATTGAAACAAATTCAAATGAAGAGCCATCCTAACGTTAGAAACATTCGAACAGTTACGATAGCTTTCTCAAAGTCCACTCACCTTGAGGAAATCGATGACCGTTGTATCCACGACCATGAGAGGTCTTTGAATAAGATGGACCACTCCGTTCTTGACTGGGATGTTGGCTCTCACGATGTCCGCTAGAACCACGCCTCGAGCATGCTTCGCGTCGCCAGCAACGGTGTTGGATTTTACGTAGGCTAAGTAGGAAATTATAGAATTATATAGAGATAGACAAAGGGTTTTGTGTAATACATTTCAACATCATTGTGCTCAAAACTGGAAAATATCCTAGAAACATTCGAAGACACGTGACATATATTTATAAAAGTTGGTTAGCCGTGCCCGCATGATAAAACAATGTCTTTGATTTTATAGAGGATTTTTTCATCAAGCTATATATGTCTATGCAAGACATTATAGAAGCCTGCTTGGGCTCCGGGTTGTTCGAAAGAGATGCCGCGGTCAGGATACAAGGGACAAAAAAGAAGGAACATGGATGTGTTTGAATCGGTACAAGTCTGACATTTCCTTCCACTCCGCCCAGAGCGGTCATTTGATGATTCCCCATCCGAAAAAAAGATATTACAGAATATCTTACTCCGAATAGTTTTAAGAAAGTCGTTTTATACGATGATAAGTGATTTGAAAAACAATGATGCTAAAATACCGTTGTTGAATTAATGAAAACTTTTACGCTCACTCATACCTACCAAAAGTAGGAGGTACCCAATAAAAGACTGTGTAGAAATTCTAGATATATTACGACACAAAGCCCTACAATTAAATATCTATAGATCACTAGCTGTGCCCAGTGGTTTCACCCGCTGAGGTTTAGGGGTATGAAAAATAGATGTTAGCCGATTCTCAGACCTACCCAATATGTACCCAAAATTTCATAAGAATCGGTCGAGCCGTTTCGGAGGAGTACGGTAACTAACATTGTGACACGGAAATTTTATATATTAGATTAATCAAATCATATCATTTATTTTTGCAAACATGGGTAATTGTAACATAGATATTTTCGTATGCAAATAATTCCTCGCTCTAATCGGTTTAAACGCGCAATTCGGACGTTTGGTTGCCCCACCTCATTCGTCATGGCAATTTTTTTTTTTTTTTTTTTAATATCTTGGGACAACTCACACACGGCTGTCTGATCCCAAGCTAAGCAGAGCTTGTGTTATGGTAACCAGACAACTGATATACATACTTATATAATTTATAAATACATACATATTATAGATAAATCACACCCAGACACAGAACAAACAATCATGCTCATCACACAAAGTTTGTCCTGGGTGGGAATCGAACCCACGACCTCCGGCTCAGCAGTCAGGGCCACTAACCACTAGACCAACAGGCCCGTCAATTAGAGTCATACATAGCAATAGAGAACTTAGATTTTCCTGACAGACATACGAACGTATTCCTTGAACGTTGCCTTATACAAGCAATTATCCTGTCAGAGTTTGAGTCATTGTATAATTGATTCACTGCAGCGAACACGATGCAAGCTTGTCAAAATTCACGTTAAAGGCAATGTCTTCACTAGAATTTATAATAATGCAGTAGTAGTGTAGTATATGGTTATTCTGTAGATAGTTAGTTTATCATTTGCAGTTCTACTAGAGATGGTCGTGTTAGCGAGCTTGTAAAGCAAGTTGTTTCTTTACATAATAATCTTAAACAAAGGGGAGAGTGGGCGTTTAAGGTGGCTGCCTGCCTGCCTTTTGTTTTTTAGGGATGGGAAGTCATGAAATAACTTTCCCCGCTCTGGGCGAAGCGGGAGGGAGTGTCAGACTTTTACTGATTAAAACCCATCTATGTTCCTTCTTTTGTTCTTTGTGTTCCGGGGTCGCGGTACCTCTTTCGAATTACCCGCAACCCAGGAGGTGTAATGTCTGAAGCATTATTTGAAGTTTTTAAGACGTTTTAAAACGCTGATTCTCAACCTATACCATAACTTTTAATATTGATATTGGACAACGTTCTATTTTTATCCTTAAGGCCGTTTCCCAAATTTCGTTATTTTCCAAAAATTTATTATGAGTAACTGATACCGTTATAGCAAGAGATATTGTTTATTCTAAAGTTCAAAGTCGACATTTCTTGGAACCATAGTTTAGTTATGAACCAAATATTTTTGGTAACAAATAATTCATGAAACTACTCTATGACTTTTTTACCGTCTATATAACAAATTGAGTACCTAATGCTATTTCAAAGAGTAAATTGATAGTTGCTTTTAAGTCTTGAAAGGTAGGCGAAGTATACTGTACAGTATATAATGTATAGTTATATCTATGAAGTTGATCAAATGTCAGTACCTAGTTGTTATCGCAAAGAAAGTTTGAAAGCTTGCCCTTTGGCTGCATTTGTGTCTAGCTAAGGTTCAGGTAAAAGGTCACAGATTTTCAATCTAATAATAAAGAGAGTATTTCTCGTTCCCTGTGGTTCTAGATTGCAATAAAGATTATGTAACGTTTTCATTTCATGTGACTATCTTTTTCGTATATTTAGGTTTTTTTTTAATGGATGGGAAATCATCAAATAACTTCCCCCACTCCTCTCAGGGCGGCAGGGGGTGTCTGTTTACTGACTAAATAAAAAAGGAACATGTGTGGGTACACATGTTCCATCTTTGGCTCTTTATGTTCCGGCGGCGCGGTATCTCTTTCAAACAACCCGCAAACCCGGCAGGCAATGGCCCTGGCAGGCCCCTCTACTTTGCTGACATCTCTTTGAAGCGCGCGTGGAACACGAAAGCGCTATATTAAAGACTTTAAATAATGGCTGTATATTTATTAGGTGTGTCATTGATTGGTGGAATAGTTGCAAACGCGAAAGCTGACTATGAAGTCCTGGGTTTGATAACCGGGTCGGGTAAAGTGTTATTGGATTTTTCTGTTGGGATTTTCTCAGTAGAATCCAATAGGTGGCATTAGG
Organism: Ochropleura plecta; assembly: GCA_905475445.1. Taxonomy (NCBI): domain Eukaryota; kingdom Metazoa; phylum Arthropoda; class Insecta; order Lepidoptera; family Noctuidae; genus Ochropleura; species Ochropleura plecta. The sequence continues at coordinate 7,154,470 of FR997731.1, read as the reverse complement.
TTGGCCCATTATGATATGGGAGCTAACTGGTGAAATCTAGGTGTAGTATTATGTACACTTCTCCTTAGCACTTTGGGGATTACAGGAGCGATGTTATGTTACATGTTGGAACGAAAATCCTTATAAATCGCGCGTTGCGAAAGGGTGCTAGACGGAAAAAAAATAAGACCAAAAGTTGTAACGACACTTTTTGCTATAGCTGCAAGCCGTGCGGCGTGCGCGTGTTTCTCTGTCTGGCTCTCTCTCTCATAGAAAGCAAGCAAGTTATTTTCGTTTCGTCTTTCTATTTCGCATTGAACAGTGTGGTGTCGCGATGATTATTTTTGTGGAGTGTATATAGGTTTTTTGTACATAATAAATAATAACTTCATTCCATCCGGGTGTCCCTTGACACGTCTTAAGTTTTTTTGTATATTATTTTAAAGTGACAGCAATCACCATTTCACAATATGGATTATGGTCTGTTTTACACTAAGAACATAAAAAGCTTTGATTCAAAATTCTAAATACAAAGTTTTAATACTCACTTATCTCATCGTTCCCGTTCATGACAGTGCTGAACGATATGATGACCTTGACATTGTCTCCAAAAGCCAAGGTCTCAAACTCCTTGGTATCAGGTGTAGCATGGGTAAACAACACGTGGTGCGGTATCACATGCCCATCAATGACTTTCTCGTCTATCAAATCGGATCTTGTTGTTGGCTAAAAAAGAAAATAAACTTTAAAACCGTGTCAATAAGAAGACTTTTCGAAGTCTGTGTTCGGAAAGAAGTATACCTTTACCTTAAAACCTTCGTCGACAGGGATAAAGAACGTATGCCTGCCGTCGGCGTCAAATACTTTGCTCTTTTTAAGCTGGTTCACTTTTTGTCTGAAGGATCTGTGGAAAAATGCAGCAATATATAGAATTTCATTGGTTTTCTTTGTATTTACTGTCCGTGTATGTACATAAGTGTCTGGGAATTATCACACTAATATTATAAATGCGAAAAATTGTATGTGTGTGTATGTTTGTCTCTCTTTCACGCTGAAACGGCTAAACAGGAAATACTTTGGATTACCACATAGACTCTTTTTGATAGCAAAAACATGCTGTGTTCTCGTGGTATGATCAAATAACTCAAATATGTAGGTAGGTGTGTGTAGGTATTTCACTGCTGGTAACACCGCTAGGCGCTGCTAGTAGACTATATTAAATATATAAAGTATACTTTTGTTCGTGCTCTGTACACTCTTGTCAGGTACAACTTATTTTTTCTTTGGTAACATGGATGGGTTAACAACAACATTTAAACTCACAAACAGTCAGACCCGAAATTACCTGTAGGCCACACAAATAATTGTTACATGAACCCGCAACACGCAGTGCAACAGCCAATCGTTCAGCAACTGCACTACCCGTGCCGTTAATCAATTATTTTATCACAAAAACCGGCCAAGAGCGAGTCAGGCTCGCAGACCTAGGGTTCCGTACAAACTTGCGACAGACATATCCTTTGACTGAGTTGAGTATACAGGGTTATTTGTAAAACACTGACAACCTTGCAGGACTGTATTGCAATCATCATAAACAACAACTTTGGTTCTATGATTTTTTACAAAATTTTATACAAAACATAAAACATATCTTCAAGATTTCGTTGTCCTATCTAACAAATTTCAACTCCGTATTTTGCTGTACCTACATACCTACACCGCCGCTTGTAGGTACGTTTGCTTCGCATAGATTTCGTAACATTTAGAGCATTCAATTTCAATATTTTTTTTTGTATGAAAATCTGATGAACTAAAATATGATAAATGTTTAAATGTCCTAAAACAAAAGTTGTTGATTATGATATTAGTAACATGGTCCTGAGACGTTGCCGGTGTTTTACAAATAACCCTGTATAGTTTTAATTTCAACACGATACCTCCACGCGTTCCTTGACAGACAGACAGACAGACGGAGTACAAAGTGATTCTATTATCCGATAAGGGTTCCGTTTAAAAAGTTGTTTGACTGTTTAGGGTTCTGTACCTAAAAAGTCAAACAACTTTTTGTAAACACAGACATCACTTGCTTAGCTGACGAAAGGACTCTTCCCGAATGCTAACAAACACGAATGATGTAAGCTGTAATACACTTTAATAAGACCTTGACCTAAAAGTAATAATTCACGAACTCAGAATTTCAAATTCATTAAACCCACTACAGAATTCAATTCGAATTCCTTGCGTGTACTACACCCTTAGTAACGATTGCACAACAGATAGTATTTAGTAATTGTGTTGTTTGTTTCGAACTCAACGTGCAAAAGTTCAATGCAACTATAATTCGGTTCACCGCGAGTTTGGCGGTAATTGAAACACTCGCGAAGTAATTAAGTTTCAGCAGCTTGTTTCATTTTCTGGGTTAATTTTCAGAATTTTTACTAGCATTTCATGTATATCGTGTACTTAACGTTTAAGGACAATTACGATGGCAACTAGGCCTGTGTAATTGTTCAGTAAATGGAAATTTTATGTTCGAATTAAGTGCCAATTTGCACATTATTTTCGACGGTTAATTGCATAATTTGAACTTTCAAGAAGTTTTTATAATGTTATTTTCCCGCTAAACATGCACTATGCTTAAAGAAATATCCCCATTGCAAAAGCTTAAAGCTTTGACTTTAAGTCGATTTTTAACCGACTTCAAAAACAAGAACGTTCTCAAATCGCCTGATGTTTTTTGTATGTCTGTTACGCGATTACTCCGTCGATTGTGTGCCGATTTTCCAATTTATTTTTATTATCGAAAGGGTATAACTCCCGAAGAATATAAGAGTTATCTTCCATAATACATATTTTTTCTTCTATTGTTTATGGACGATATGTTATTATCTCTTAACAGTAATGAAAAATTAATACTTTATAAGAATTTGTGTACTATCACTACCTCAACTAAAAAGGCTGAAATAATTAAAATTTTTCCCTAAAAAAGCAAACTTCCAAAAAACCCAAAAAACTGAATATTAATTTACTTGGCAAAAAAAACTATGAATCCAACAAAAGACACCAAGTTCCGGAAGTAAATTTATTTTCCGTCTTGCCGTGTTTTTTTTTCTACCAAATGGATACTGTCTGGGGTACAACCGAGGTCGATCAACGACAATATTTGACTTTTCTTCGTGGTCTCTATTTCTCGGAAGAAAAATAATTATACAATACTAGCTGGCGCCCACGGCTACGCCCGCGTGATATCGAAAAAAATATATCCTATGTGTTACTCCAAACTATAATTTACCTCTGTGCCGATTTCATCAAGATCCTTTCAGCCATTTTGATGTGAAAGAGTAATAACAAACACCCATACATCCATCCATCCTCACAAACATTCGCATTTATAATATTAGTAGGATTTATACACTTGAATGGTGGAAGAAAGCTTTTGTCCAACAGTTGCCCAGTACAGGCACGCTATACCTAATAATATTAAAATAAATTACCTGAGCCGATGTTGCCCAATATTGAAGAGGTCAGAATGTTCCAGAAAGTGATAAGCATTAGGGTTATAAACCGGGGAGCTAATAGAACTGGGTCCATGAGGCTGCAGCGGCAGTAACACTTGGTCTATCACGTGCAGGACCTATAACAAAACAACGAAATTAAATTAAGACAATAATAACCAAAGACATCTATGATATTCTAGAAAACAGAATTGCCGTAGAAAATAATTAAGCCTATATCTCAGTGCCGTACGACTTAACAGTTTGGTTTGGCCCCTTTTCATATTTACAGAGTGCTCTCTGTATACTACTTTAATATACTATATCGTTGAGTCTTGTAAGGTGATTATTGGTTTTGTTCCCTTTGTTCCATCTATTATAAGTACCTATATTTAAATGTTTTTGATTATGAAACTTTCCTTGTGTACAGGAATGCGCTGATCTAACTTCCTTAATTTTACTTTTGCAGGAATTCAAGACGGTGCACTCCTTTTTTTATTTTTGTTGCAAAGTGGCAGAAACCCCTTACAGATTCGCTCTGTTCGTCTCTCTATCCATATGAGACAGCCATTTTATTAAGATCATGACGCAGATTGCAGATATAAAATCAATAAGTAACTAATTCAATACTGCTTCATCAATTAATTAAGTTTTATCAGGTGTTCTGAGATCTAGTAAATCTTATACGAACCCAATTGATACGAACAGTAATTTCTTGTTGGTATAATTACACTCATATCTTAGTTTTGATCTAAAAATATTTCGATATTTTTGAAACATAGTACTATGGATATTGGTTTTCATAATTATCCTGTTCCTAAGATTTGGTTATCTTCAAAATAAAATCAGTATAGATCGTTAAGGAAAAATAAATTACTTGTCCTTCTACGGAAGAAATACAAACAAATGTTACTATAGTTCAAAAGAAATCAAAGACAATAAAAGAATACAAAAGAAAAAAAAAAAGAAAATTACGCTGATAAAGTTATGTCTCGTTAGTTTTTTTGTTCTGTCACAGTAAATAAAATTGTTTGAGAAAAAAGTAGTTGTTTCGATGATAAAAGTTTCCGAGTTTCTAAGTAGTTTTGGTGTAAAGACGCCATTATTAGTGTAAATAATTAGCGTGTCAGAAGCCCCTCTGGTGCCGTTTGCCTTTTGACCTTTTACCCTGATGTTGTTCCTTCGTCAATATCCTCGTCTAATTAGTCTACCAGGAATTTAGGTTAGGTACTTGATAGTTATTGCTTTGACAATTTTGTTTATGTGTTTTTTGCTTTCGGTCTTTCTGTTTTCTTTGGCTTTCTTGTACTTTGTTTTATGAATAAATTGATGTTTTGAATTTGTATATTGTCTTTTTATTCGATGTTGCACGGAAGCAATTCAAGTTCTTTATACAAACGCAACTCACTTGCAATGTACGAACGTGTGGAATAAAGAATAAGAAAGGATGTAGGTACACAACACAAACACAGTCGGGTAATAAAATGCCTTTTTATGCGAATTTCTCACACATGGTGCGGTCTCATAAAAATATTTTTTTACCAGCAATCAGCCAAATGTTTTGGTTTACCGAATCACAGTAATCACGTCGTACTAGCTTGCCTGGGTTTAAATGTACCCTGTATATTATTCGCATAAGAAACGTGCCAAAACTCAGTGGCGATATTGATCGTTGCGGAGTTTTTGGCACAATACTTGTAACGGCTAAGCAGAAAATGTAACACGATTAGATTTTTCCAAATAACCCAAATGTTTGCTTGATTTGGGTAAGGCTGTTATAGGTCCAATGATTAATTGGGTAAACAGCAATGTAATAACATCGGGAGATATAATAAAAATCGATTTTCCCAGCTTTGTCAGAGCAACTGTTTTTAGTTTTAGTATACCGTACTAAAAATGGAACGCCAATTTATGGACTCTGACATAAAACAACATCGCGCTTGGAATTTTCGAAGAGTTAGGTTGGCAGAGTTGTACCTAATATGCACCACACCTACATACATACAGTGCGTTAGTGACATTTCCAGGTCTCATGTAATAGGGGGTGAACCTATTAACATCAACTAGGCAGAAATCCGGACTCCGTAGGTGCTTAATAAAACTTTGTTCGACTTGGGAATCGAACCCAAGACCTCATACTCAGCAGTCACGCTTGTGACCACTAAACCAGCGACGCATATATTAAGAAAAAAAAAATACGGTTACTATGGAAACGGTATATCTTCCTTTTGTTGATTAGAAACCCATCATTGATCAGGACAAACCGTCTCTTTCCGCTTTTCATTGTCATTAAACTAACCTCGATATTGCCCACTTATTGGATTATACACAACCCTAATCCCTACTTTATTCAATTAAGTTAAAGGAGTTTTCGAAGAATCTTCTCGAAATAATAATTGTGTTATGTTTTTACCGGAGACACCTGATGACAACTATGAATCCCGAGAGATTGTTTTTGGCATCCGTAATACAGTGAGGTAAAACCAGGCTTAGTTTGTGAAAAACACCTGAAATTCGTATTATCTTGGGACGTTACTTTCTCCGTAAGTAAGTTCTTAGTACCTATTTCGTTCTAAGTTAGTAGTAGATATTGAGTTCTTGGTTAACCAAATATAAATACTTTTTTCAAACCGTACTTTTTCAAAAAAAAAACTATCGATATAGTAGTTCGCGTATAATGCAAGCAAGCTGCGCTTGCTTAGGTAGGTCAGTAGATGGGTGACCACCCATTACTGAGTTTCCTCCGTGCCTCGGAAAGCACGTTAGGCTGTTGGTCCCGGCTGTCGTTAGTAGATCTTTGACAGTCGTTATTGGTAGCCAGTTTTCCGAAAGTTTGACAACCAGTCTTACCAAGGGGTATCGTATTACTCAGTACTAACTGGGTTCTGGAGAAAACAATCGTAAATAATCAGTTAATTGACTCGAAGACTATCTGCGAGTCTTTACAAAAGTTTGGCATATCTGCAAGATAAAAAAAAGTCCTACTTACACATACCTATGCACAGGTACGTACATAAACTCACGACTTTTCCACTAGGGGGTTGGCAGAAACAGAAAACCGCCTGCTACTATTATCAGGTTCATATTTACTGCTCTTGTTTCGTCACGTGTATAAATGTGACCACAAACACCCGCGTTGTGAGCACTACGCAAAAGATCTTACTGAAGACCATCACGAAGCCGGGGTTGCGCGTTGTGCCGGGGTTGCGGCTTGTGCCGCGGTTGCGGGTTGTGACGGGGTTGCGGATTGTGCCGCGATTGCGGGTTGTGACGGGGTTGCGGATTGTGCCACGGTTGCGGGTTGTGACGGGGTTGCGGGTTGTGCCGCGGTTGCGGGTTGTGGCGGAGTTGCAGGTTGTGTCTGAGTTGCGGGTAATTTAAAAGGAATACCGCGGCCCCGGATCATAAAGAGCAAAAGAAGGAACATGAGTGGGTTTAGTCAGTGCAAGACAACCCCCCCCCATTCCGCCCGAAAGGGGGGAAGTTATTTGATGATTTACCCATCCGTAAAGAAAAAGACCAGCACGAAAAGATTCCACTGTTTTAATCTTACCTGTAACTTGTTGTTCCTGTTGACGGCTTGGTAAGACCTGGTCACGTACACCTTAGCGTTGTTCACATAGATGTCATCATGCATGGCTCCCCGCCGGGTCGTCACCCACAAAGGGGGGTTGCCATCCAGGTCAGTTGATATCGCATAGTCCATGTTTGAGAGAGTTGTCGCCAGGTTTGCTAGAACAAAAGGTTCAGTTAAAACTTTGTAAAAGGCTTTTGGCAGTGGCTTGCTGATCAGTCCACTAATAATCTAGTAAGATTTAATACACCTAATGTAGACGTGTAAGTAAATTCTATTCAAAACTGTATGAGCTTGACAACACGGTTGGTGTAATGGCTGAGCGATCAACTTCCGCGCTGCGTGTCGCGGGTTCAATCCCCGAATGGAACAAATATTTGTATGGCCTACAGGTAGTTGTTTCGGGTCTGGCTATTTGTGTATGTGAGTTTAAACTAAACAATTAACTCACATACGTGACGTCACTCGTCGCGAAAAAATGCAGCAACGCGTGACGTCACATGTAACTTTATTGGGCTATATATTTGTCATTTTTATTCTAATTTACAAATAAAAATACGTGTTTATTATTTTTGAATAACCTAAAAGGCGGACTAATATTTTTTTTTTTTTGGGAACTAGTCTATTCTTTGACGATAAGTAAATATTAGATTACGCACTCGATTCAAATTTAAATATGATATAGACACACATACATACACAATTAACACAGCACTAAGTGACACTTTTTTTTGGGGTGGGAAATCATCAAATAACTCTGGCCGGAGCTGGGGGGAGTGTCAGACTTTAACTGATTAAAACCCACCCATGTTCCTTCTATTGCCCTTTGCGTTCCGGGGCCGCGGTATCTGCACTAGGTGACACTTCTGATTTACTTTTAACTTCTTAAATGTAAATAACGACCAAAAAATTGTATTTTATTTTATTTCTTCGCCCGCGTTAAATTCGGGATAAGACAGTTCCCCTTTTCTGATTTGCAGGTACCTGCCACCTGTAGTTTTTGCCCTAGCGCCTTATTTATTGTAATAGCAATCAAGTTTTCCCTTTTCTTCCCTCTTTCTCCGTCATATCTAAATCTTTTTTTTAAAAAAATAGCCTATGTCCGTCTCCCGGGTCTCAACTATTTCTGTACCAAAATTCATCTAAATCGGTTTAGCCATTTAGGCGTGAAGAGGTAACAAACAAACAAACTCACTTTCGCTTTTATAATATTAGTAAGGATATATAAATATATAATATTATAGTAAGGATGCTATAGTATTTACTTGCTTTTTGAAACGTGAACGTTATACTGTATTTTAATGATTCTCTTATCTTCTGTATTTTCTAAGCGCAGTGGTTTAATTATATATATGGTACTGTAGGAATCCTTACTAATATTATAAAAGCGAAAGTGAGTTTGTTTGTTACGTCTTCATGCCTAAATGGCCAAAACCGATTTTGATGAATTTTGGTACAGAGATAGTTGGGTTCCTGGAGACGTACATAGGCTATTTTTTTTTAGTAAAAAGTGAGATAAGGGGGAGAAAGGGGAAGAAAAGGGGAGAGAAAGATATATTTTTTCGTACATCACGCGGGTTTAGCGTTAGCCCAAAGTAACCATGCCACGCGGACGAAGTCGCGGGCTGAAGCTAGTTAATTATATTTTAGCCATAGGTAATTATTGTAAAATTAAATTATTTAAATTGGTGTGCTAAGAAACAACGTATATAATATAACAACCTGTAAACTACATAATTACAATAAACAATGAATTCAATTGAAACGCCTTTATTGTATTTAATAACAATGGCTGGAAGCTTTAGGTTGTAATTACATTCAACCCGATCAAAGCTGTCCACCTAAGCCTGTTGGTTATTGAATTTACGTACCTATGGATAGGCTAAAGTTATTATATTTATACTGTTGTGCCCAGCGGTTTAACTCGTAGCGTGGCGTGATTTCACATAGTCTTATTGATTTCGTGAAAAACGCCTATGTAAAATATCAAGTCAATCCGGCCAAGGAATCGCCATCTCCCATACATACTTTTAAACCCTATTTCACCTCTTTAGGGGTTGGATTTTACAAGAACACACATCTTAGTGATCACCTACACACACCAAATCTACGCACCTAAACATACACCATGCAAAATTTGAGGTTCTTTGTAGTTTTTGAGATTTTGTGATAATTGAGTCAGCAATTTTCTCTGTTACAAATATAGAAGTAGCGACATTATACATTTAAGTTTTCCTCTTGAATCTCTCTATCTGTCATCAAAATCTGTTGCGGAGTTTTAAAGATCTAAGCATACATCTATAGGGACAGACAGACAGTGAGAAACGACTTTGTTTTTTTACATTGAAACCTAAACTATTCAATTGTGATGGATTATCATATAAATAACTAGCTTTTGCCCGCGGCTTCGCTCGCGTTAAATTTGGGGTATCACAGTTCCCCTTTCCTGATTTGCAGGTACCTGTAGTTTTTGCTCTTGCGCCTTATTGATTGTAATAGCAACGCTACGTTTTCCCTTTCCTTCCCTCTTTCCCGCTCATTTCCCACTTAAAAAAAATATATTAGCCTATGTCCGTCTCCAGGGTCCAAACTATCTCTGTACCAAAAATCATCAAAATCGGTTTAGCCATTAAGGCGTGAAGACGTTACAAACAAAAAAACTCACTTTCGCTTTATAATATTAGTAAGGATTACGATACCTTGTACCATTAGGGTTATCCACATCGAGCAAGTAAAAAGCTTACGTCACGATCAGAAAAGAATACTTGTGAGAAAACTTCGCTCTAGAATATTGTGTCGTTTCTCAGGTCACCGAATCTATTTATCTTTCTGATAAATGACACAACGTCGCCATTATTAATATTTTATTCAAATAATATGCGGGCGAAACCGCGTTTGACAGTTAGCTCGTTCCATGACAATTATAATCGGATTATGTCAGCGAATATTGAATTAGAGAGGCTCCTTTATCAATGTAAGTACGATAGGATAGGCTTTGAATTATAAGAAGTTGGGGGCTAAATATAATTCTAGAGCCTCGCCTTTGCTGGGACGTGTCTAAAACGGCTAAGATTTTTGTTTGCACGTGCCTTGAATCAATTAAAAAGAGCGATAACTACTTTCATATAAGGATCTTATGGCTAAATAATAACAGAAGCTCGGGTCGATCGGGCCTGTGGACGGTGAGCAATGGGTAGCTCACCGTCCATCCGTCTATTGACGACAAGCCGTGTCGACGGCGCGTTAGTGTTCCACACACGCCTCAAAGAGATCTCAGCAAAACAGAGGGGCTTGCCAGGCTTTCGGGTTATTTGAAAGAGATACCACGGCCCCGGAATGTAAAGGGCAATAGAAGGAACATAGGTGGGTTTTGGTCAGTACAAATCCGACACTCCCTCCTACTCCGCCCAGAGCGCAGTTATTTTCTGATAGCCTATCCACAAAAAAAAAATAGTTTTGGGTCGGTAATTAGGTTTAGTCGCATTTGCCTAGATTGGTCTGTAGATGGGTGATGGGTACCCGTTACATTCCGAGTTTTCTCAATGCACCGGTAAGTACTTTTAACTATTGATCCCGGCTGACATTTGTAGATCTTTGACAGTCGTTACACATAGTGTCCCGAATGTCTGACAACCAGTCTTACCAAGGGTTATCGTATTATCAGTACTAACTAGGTTGTGGAGGTCAGATAAGTAGTCGTTCTATGTAGAAATCTAGTATTCAGCTGCATCCAATTAGACTGTAAACCGACCCTAACATACTTAGTTAGGAAAAGGCTAGGCAGATAACTACTTTCATACCTTTTTTTTGCGGATGGAAATCATCAAATAACTTCCCCCGCTCTGGGCGGAGCGGGGGGAGGGGGGAGTGTCAGACTTGTGCTGACTAAAACTCACCCATGTTCCTTCTATTGCCCTTTACGTTCCGGGGCCGCGGTATCTCTTTCGAACAACCCGCAACCTCGGCAGGACTTTCATACCTTCAGCTTCCATTTAATTCGAACTTTGATTTCATCTCCCTCTGCTAAGCTAACTCGTGCTTTACATAAAACAAAGTTAATATTCTAAACAATAAGCAACGCGGTGACTCGCAGACATGTGGAGTTAAAATTAATGAATGCCGAGGTTCCCACGTAGACGGTGAAAATCTAGCAGAATTGCTTTAATTTAGTAGTTGCTGTGCCCGAACTAGTTTAGTCTAAACTACAAGGAGGTTGACTAATAGGGAAAGTTCCACAAGTTTGTTCTTCAAGCTGGGCTAAAACAACACGCGACTTTGATGCCGCAGTACCTCACAGAATGTTTTATGCATATGCATTATTACCCAAAATATCTGTCGAGTCTCTAATTCTCAAAGAGCTGGGTAGTTGTTGTTGTACAAGTTTTTAGATTAAGTAGATGGAGGTTTTCATTCACCAACAAAAGCTTTGTGTATTTTGGTTTGATAAGTAACCATATTGTAGTGATGACAAGTCAGACGCAATGAAATGTTTTCAACTGTTATTTTTAACATGCGGAGGTTGGGAGTTAAATTCAGTTTTTACGTCGCGGTCTAACAAAGCAGTTTTTCTTCAATAATGATGTTTATTTTGCAAGCCGGTGTTTCGTACTCGACCACTTTGAAAAGAAATAGTTGAAACAAAATAGTCTCTTTAAAGGTCCCTTTAAAAGACAAAAATATTGGTCAACTTACATGAGGACTATGGAGATTGGTGTCTGAAATGGTCTTTTTATAAAAGCACCACACAGATTGATCGGACCTGTCCAGTCAGTGTCCAGCAAGTCCACAGTCAGTTATCGTGTAGTTCATAAACTTTAGTTTCCCCTCGGTGTCATTACATATGTAGGTATCCACTTATTAATTACCAAAAAGACACATGCATATTGACCTTAAGGCAGTTGGTAGGCTTGTAAAGATATTTGAATTAAAAACAAAATTTCGGGATTTCATAACAAATCGGATGTATGTACATTTACGTAACTTCCCTTTTTATTTATATTCCCTGAGGTTTAATAGGCCCGATTAGTCATTTTTTACAAATCTCGTTAAAAATCACTGACAATAAACGTAGGGAAAAGGAACCATGTTACGTTCAAATTGAATCCTTACTAATATTATAAAAGCAAAAGTGAGTTTGTTTGTTTGTTACCTCTTCACGCTTTAATGGCTAAACCGATTTTGATGAATTTTGGTACAGGGATAGTTGGGAACCAGGAGACGGACATAGGCTTATTATTTTTTTTAAAAAAGTGGGATGTGCGGGAGAAAGAGGGAAGAAAAGGGAAAACTTAGCGTTGCTATTACAAATCAATAAGGCGTAAGGGGAACTGTGTTACCCCGAATTAAACGCGAGCGAAGCCGCGGGCAAAAGCTAGTTCACTATATCCCACAGAGCAGACATTGAATATAATTTTTTTAATATTGATTTCTCGAGATCGCGGATTTTTTTTGGATTAAAAGTGCTTTACATAATAACCAACTTCTCAACTTTAGGTAAACTTGCATCCGAATATCCCATCTCTACTTATAACATCCCACAGTCTATCAAATATATTGCTGTCCACTTATCTCAGCCCATTCACTAACCATTTACCGACAACACCCCTAGAAATACAAAAGATAAATGTACTATCTGCCAACCACACGACTTCAATAGAAAGGCTACACACACACACACACACACACACATCCTACACATACGCGGTATACCCGCAACACTTACGGAACAAATTCAACACATACCTATATGATAGAGGACGAGGGAGTCGTCCAATTCACCGTTGAACCTCTGGAATGCTTCGTTAGTTGGCGCGAACAGAGTCATCTGTCGGTAGTGGAGGGTCGTGTTGGCTACCACATTACGTTCCAGCAGCGACAGGAACTGAGGACAAGAGAGAATTTGTGTTAAATTTGTGTTATGTAGGAATTATAGGTACTTAAGGTTACTTAACTCAATATAAACGTGTCTTTATCTCTTCTCTAAAGCTATCGAGGTTGCATCATTTATTCATCACAGTTAAAACTGTTAATTATTAATTAGTATATGTAGTTTTAACCGCTTTTGACCGGCTAAAACTACATATACTAATAAACATTTACTTAAAAGAGTTATTAGGTTTGTTCGGTATTTTTTATGACCCTCTGAAAAAACTTCGTGTAATATTAATTTTAGGTAACTAATTATGAATGAGTTGCTCAAAAAGAAATATAAAAATCGTATTGGATCTTAAAAAGAGTTTAGATTGACACCAAACTATATTACATTTAACCGATTAAAAGTTTTACCGATAAGCATTTCCTTTTCAAATTATCCATTTTAACAACCAATGCTGTGTTAATATAGAGATAAATTATAGATAAAACTCAACATAAACGATGTAAGCAAGAACTTATAAAAATGTTATGATTTAAAAGTGAGTACATGGAGTTCCTTGCCTATTGTTCTCCATAGAGGCCAGACACTCTTTTTAACGGGCAACTACAATACTTTTTTAAATTATGCCTTGTGACTTGGACTGTACTGGGACTTTTGTTTTTGACATTCACAAGTGACTGAAATGGTCTGATTGAAATAACAAAAAATAAAGATATTATTAAAACATATCGTCATGTCCTTAATTCTTTAAAATAACTTCAGACGTGTTTGAGAAAAGGTGTTGGTTCATTTTTTATGGATAGAAAACGAACGTGCCTTTATTGAGAAGGCACGTTCGTTTACCATCTGACTAGCGAAATCTACAAAATAAGGAGCTGAATATAGTTTATTTGACAAAGAAAACATTTTAGTGAAATGTGTTTTTTGTAACGTTCTTGTACCCAACTGCTGGGCAAACCCTTTCCTCATATTCAATTGCATTCAATTATTTATTGCATCTCATATGTGTTTTACAAGGTCTTAAATAATAATGATAATATAGTTCACATGGTCGGGCACAACATTTTTTTTAAATAAGGAGAAAAGTCTAAATAATAAACGTAAAATATAAATTAATAAATCATTATAAGTTTCAATGTTGTAGGTAAATTATTAAAATATCAGGTCGATTCAATAATAAATTAATAATAAATCAATACATTCATTACAGTCAATACAAACGAATGAAATTCATTAAATCAACAAAATAAAATAAAATCAGTAAGTAAACAATAAATGTCATTCCATTTTGATGTCATTATTAAAAAATCATTCAGTGTGTAATAATAACATTTGTCAATTAAAAGTTTTCTGACCCGTTTTATATCTTTCAAACTCTTAGTGTATTTTTTCTTTTCTGGTCAATCAGTCAGGAACTAGTCCAAATCATCACCAACTTCGGCGATGCCTGTCTTGGAGCGTATTGTGGTGTTGGGTAGACAATCGGTTTGATTGGACACCGTAGTAAAGTTTTGACAAACTGTTTAACAAATCATGAATCGGCTGCGGACACCGCACACTGGTACTTCAGTACATTATTTGTGAATGCGGTGTCTGAAACTGCGAGTTTTCCCGAACCAGTTTAGTCGCAGATTTTGAAAACTTGTTATTATAAAACTGTTCGTAGTTCGGTTAAAACTCACACTCTCGCTACGCCGCGCCGGACAGTACCTATATTTGCAGAAAACTTTAATTTATTAACTTTTTTTGCTTGTTGGATCAGCTGGTTCTATAAAACTTTCAATTGTAGGTACCTTTTAAGCAAGGTATTAAAGTGAGCTGTATAAAATCGAAGTAGTTCAACGGAGGGTAATAACGGTAGCCATTGTCAGCGAGCTTCACAATAAACAATTCCTTTCACTCGACTATTGCAAGTACCTATACAGTGGATGAAAACAACTGATACCAATATATGTTTTATGTTCTTGCTTTTCAAGGGCTTCACCGTTTTCATTCTAGCATATCGCATTTTATGAATTTCATGCAGTGATTTTTCTTGTTGAATTCCTAGACAGTTTGCCGTTTCCATATTTTCTTGTATGTCTTTTTCTGGTGCTTTCAGAAGCTATTTTTCATAAGAGTTGCTGTTTATGCAAAGTTAGAAATTCTTTCATGTTGTGTTACGTGTATTTTGTTTTGCAGGAACATTTTTGGTGGTCTAACTAAACATGGTATTCAAATATTATTAATTGCCTCGTTCGTCGAATGTTCGCAAAAATGACTGTTAAAATGAGGGCTTGGGTTCGCTAACTACCCATTGCTCACCGTCCACGACCCGGGTCTACGGTGACCAGGAGTCATCTCGTGGCACCCGACGCCCGAAGCAACTCCCGCGGAAAATAGGCATACTTACGTACTGTTTTGGGTAAAATACCTGGACCTAATAGGTAGGTCTTTTTTCTACTATTTGCTTTTAACAAAGGATTCATTAAAATAGCAATTAGTCTTTTTTCCTGATAAAACCTGAAAAAAAAAGAGTAATATTGTTTCATCTATCTTTACAAAGCAACCTCTTTAATCTATATAATATGCCTATAAGAGTGCACGTTAGGACTTGTTTAAACAAATATTGACTAATGAGTGCAACCCTGTTCTGCCCCAGGATAACGAGTTAGCTCCTCCATTCTTGTATTCATTATAAAATAAAATGTTGCTATTGCTACTTTAATCCGTTTTTAATCTGTGCTATGCAGAAAATACGTCACTAAGATATTTCTCTATTGTACAAGAAAATTCCGTCTGAACATAAAATGCATTTTTAATGTTATATGTTGAAAATTCTGGAAAATTTATAAAATGAGTTGACATTATATTGATTTCATCAAGTATATCATTACGCCTGTAATTCCCTGAAGAGTTAGACAGATGTGTATTTACATCCACGTTTTGCCAGTTAGGTATTTTAAATGACAAAAAATAGGGATCCTTTTGCCATCAAGCGAGCACAAGTCCAGGCTTCGTGGTAGCTACAGTGAAAAACCGCACTAACCCGATAGACATGAAAATCAAGCCCAGAACTTCATGTTGACATCATGGGTAGCAAGCAGTAACTTGCTTCGGGATATTTTGTATTTTGCTCAAGCTCAAGTTTCCACGTTGTTTCGCATAGAGTAACTTTTAGGATCATGTTGTACATGCATTTAGATAGATGCAAATATTTGTACACCAGAAATGGTAGAATATATGAGTCTGTAATAACTGTAACATCTTTTGTAAGTACTTTATCCTGACAAATAAACTTTTCTTTCTTTTATCAAAGATAACTCCGCCGACAAACCGGAAAATGCATTAGTTATTCAATGTTTCCCGAGAACGCTTTAAAAATCGAATTTTAACGGAGCGTTCTGCGATCTGCATTTTGATTGACTTCAGTGGCGTCATGATCTAATTGTTAAATGAAACGAATGTAATACCAAAACCATAACAGACCTTATCAGTATTTTATTTAGGTCCTTTTTTAACGAACTTCAAAAAAGATAGAGGCTGTTTTATTATGTATTATTCAATATTCACCGATTATTTGTGCACGGCACGGTTTGCGCAGTCGCTGAACGATTGACTGCTGCGCTGCATGTCGCGGGTTCGATTCTCAAACGGGACAAATATTTGATAATGATTGATAATATTTTTATGACCTACAGGTAGTTGTTTCGGGTTTGGCTGTTTGTGTATGTGAGTTTAAATGTTTGTAACCGCACCCACGATACAGGATAAATTCCTAGTGTGAGGTAACGTTTTTAAAATACAAACAAAAAAAAAACTCTGTCAACTATGGACCGATGTTTCATAATTTTTTTTTGTTCGATATGGTATACTTCCGAGATGGTTCCATGTCAATTATATTTATATTGGTTGGCTAGTTTATGAGTTATCGTCAATAATATTTATATTTTATTAAACGTCTATATTGATGATCAGCATCTTTTAGTAACAATGGAAAATGAATCCTTACTAATATTATAAAAGCGAAAGTGAGTTCGTTTGTTTGTTTGTTACCTCTTCACGCTTTAATGGCTAAACCGATTTTGATGAATTTTGGTACAGAGATAGTTGGGAACCAGGAGACGGACATAGGCTAATATTTTCTTGAAAAAAGTGGGATGTGAGGGAGAAAGAGGGAAGAAACGGGAAAACTTAGCGTTGCTATTACAAATCAATAAGGCGCTACCGAATTTAACGCGAGCGAAGCCGCGGGCAAAAGCTAGTATTCAATAAAAAATGTGTAAGATATCATCATACCATATCTAAAAATACTTAAATAACTTTTTACAAAAAAAACTGTCTTCCAAAAGCAACTAAAAAGTGGAAAATAGCTTTACTTCCGGGAGTCAATGGCAAAAAGTCAACGAATCAAATAAAAGTTACCGACTTCCGGAAGTAAAGTTATTTTCCACTTTTTAGTTTTATTGTTTAAGTCGGTTTTTATAACTAGGTATGATATGCTTCACCTAGAAGCAGGCTTTGATCAATGAAAAATGCTTTGAAAAAATGTAAGAGGAGTACTAAAAATGTTTTTTGTACGGTTAAAAAAGGAATAAGTAACCAGCTTCGTTTGGCATAGTTGATTTTTCTTAGAAACCAATGCATTACTTCAAGTTCAATTTTAAAAAATGTGACTAAAAGAGTGATATTATGTTGATGGATGGATTGTGTAAGGAGTAATATGAAGGAGAAAGGAGTAAATGATGCCGTGACGTCTGACAAAGACAATGGAAGAAGAAGAGGTTTTGCACCGATCCCAAATAAAACGTGACAAGGGCAGGAAAATGATGAAATTAGAAAAAAATATGAGAAAAATATTTGTTTTTTTATCAAATTTATTTTACTTTATTTGGAGAATTTCATGGATTATGTCAGAAAATTTAAACTGTTTCTGACGAGCATGCTTACGTATCTTTTTTGTTGTTTGTACACTAAAAAACAAAGCGTTGAAACGTCAGCGTAACGAATAACGTTCTGTTTACTTAAAATAAACCAATCGCAGTACAAACACAAAGTTACTACCAATCCAGTTATTCAACCAGATCACGCGTATTGTGAAGAAAGTGAAACACTTCAAACAATATAATTCATACAACGAAAACTCGGAAACGGTAATAGAAATCACGTCGTTCGGCGTTGTGCGTAGTTTCTACAACAATGGATCCCCTGAGAGCTCACTGTTCGTCGAGGTAGGTACCGGCCTTTATGTTTGTTGAGGTGAAACTAGGAAGCCTTTGTTTTTTACTTAATACGAATACTGTAAGCCGATCAGAATATTGACAGGGATAATCTCTACTCGACCCTCAAAATGTACTCGGTGTTAAGCCACTTTATTTATGGATACAGAATTATACAATGTGTCCGGTCACGGACTAGCAATATTCTATGTACTCATATAACAAACATTCTAGTTACACAAATTTATTGATTTTCAACAAAAAAACTACCATTTTTTTTTCACAAAAAAGTTTACAAAACTTTCGTTGATTTGCATATTTTTTTGGACTTTTTTTGTTTTCTAAACTTACGAAAATTTAAGCTCATCATTTTTTTATTTATACGATAGAAAATATTGTTGCCCTCTGAATAATTACCTATTTTCGTTTCAGTAAGACCACAACTTTGAGAGGTATGATTATTTTTTGTACACGCATAGAGAATATCTCAAAATGGCTGCCAAAAAGCGTGGAAGTGAATATTAGACCCACGTGTGTATTGTTATAGTATATTAAAACATCGCTAGTCCATGACCGGACACATTGTATATTACCTACTCAAAAAAAAAACGGCTCGTCGATTCGTTGTGATATTACATATAAAATATGCTCACGGCAAAATAATTGGGTATCGTAATCAATTCCCAGTTACTTTTTTTTCCACGATCGTTATACAAGTTGTTTTAAAAATGCCTGTTAGCATGTCACGTTACCACATTTTATATATTTGACGATAAATCACATAACAGGGAATCCGTTATGTTCTAAAAAGATATTTTGAGTACTTTTTAATGAAAATTCCGTCGGACGACTGTTGGAACGTGTGATGAAAATTAATACGTTATGTACAAAGTCCACTTAGCTGACTTTTGGCACAAGTGCCTGCTGCTTAAACAGAGGGGCCTGTCAGGGCTACGGGTTGGGGTTGAGGGTTGTTCGAAAGAGATACCGCGACCCGGGAACATAAAGGGCAAAGGAAAGAATATGGACGAGGTTTAGTCAGTAAAAGTCTGACACTCCAACCCGCTCCGCCCAGAGCGGGGGAAGTTATTTGATGATTTCCCATCCATAAAAAATAACCTATTATTTTTTATGCAATGTTTAATAGGCTCCAGGTTCGAAATAAAAACCAAAGTATATGATTGTGTACTTGACTATAAGGTACGGTGTAGACATGATGCCTTTTCAGTATTTGCTATTGCACCTAAACATATAAAAAAAACTTGAGAGGTGTCAAGGGACACCCGGATGGAACGAAGTTATTATTTATTATGTACAAAAAACCTGTATACACTCAACAAAAATAATCGACGCGACACCACACTGTTCAATGCGAAATAAAAAGACGAAACGAAAATAACTGGCTTGGTTTCTATGAGAGAGAGACACAGAGAGAGAAAGAGCGAGAGAGAGACAGATAGAGAAACTCGCGCACACCGCACGGCTTACAATTATAGCAAAAAGTATCGTTACAACTTTTGGTCTTAAGCAAAAACTGTCGTTACAACTTTTGGTCTTATTTTTTTCCGTCTAGCCCCCTTTCGCAACGCGCGATAAGGAACTTCGTTTCAAAAATAAAATAAAGTAGTGGTGACTATCTGATAGATACTGTTATGTTATTAAAGTGTTCAAAAAGTTGAGGTGTCCACTCTCGTGGAAGTCAACAGGGCCCAGCTGCTAATATAGACCGGGCGCTGGATGGAGTTAATTATGCAAAATGTGAGGACTGCATTTGGTGTATGCTTTTGAACTTAGAAAAGCATTCAAATTTTGATTCTAAACGTTGATAGGGCCTGCATGTTCCGGGGCCGCAGTATCTCTAGGTAGGTGGTGACCTTGGCAGGCCCCTCTGCTTTGCTAACATCTCTTTGACGCTCTCGTTGAACACGAACGGCTACATACATATGTATATTCAGCTGAAGATTTACTTTCCTGTGCACTAGGCTTTGTGCTGAGAATTATTGCGTACCTTAGTGCAACGATCCCTGCTCTAGTATTTGTAGTGTAATAAATATTTATTCGAAGACAACGGCAAGTAGTTGAGCTCGCAACCTGGCATTACGAATTCAGAATTGCAATCTTTAAACCAATCTGTTGTTACTCTTTGGTGTACTGTGAGCCTGTAGTATAGGAAACTTTATTATCATACTATAATAATGGGCCGCAGATTTTTGTAGAAATAAGTGGAAGAACATTTAAAATGTAGGTGAAACTAGGATGAAACGGGTGGTACTTGGATGATCTCTATTATACTAGGATGAAACGGGTGGTACTTGGATGCTCTCTATTATATTAGGATGAACCGGGTGGTACTTGGATGATCTCTATTATATTAGGATTAAACGGGTAGTACTTGGATGATCTCTATTATATTAGGATTAAACGGGTAGTACTTGGATGATCTCTATTATATTAGGATGAAACGGGTGGTACTTAGTATAATCTCTATTTTATGAGGATGAAACGGGTGGTACTTGGATGCTCTCTATTATATTAGGATGAAACAAGTGGTACTTAGATGATCTCTATTATATTAGGATATAACGGGTGTTACTTGGATGATCTCTATTATATTAGGATGAAACGGGTGGCAGTTGGATGATGTCTTTTATTTTTACGGTCCTAAAAACTAACTTCCCCCGATCTGAGCGCAGTGGGACGGAGTGACAGACTATTACTGACTATTATCCATCCATGTTCATTCTTCTGCCCTCTGTGTTCCGGAGCCGCGATGTCTTTCGAATAACTCGTAACTCCGGAGGGTTATTAATTTCGGGTTTTTATAGCTTACTATTTACCTTAATAGCTTTTGACAAGTCTTACAGTCCCAATTAATCGTTTATTTATCACTTTTGACTGTCTACGTGTTTCTCCCATAAACCCTTTTTTGTACGTTACTGTGCAGACATTGAACTCTTTACAACAAAAAACAGATCGTGTAAAAGTTGTAAAAAGTTTGTAACACACTTCTTACGCCACAAAATACGATATGGTGGAAGCTACGCCCCCAAAAATCGAAAGTTCGCTGATCAATCGTTCTTCGTTCCTTTTCTAAAGTGCGTACCTAGCCTTACGTTTACCGGTATCCTGTCTGGCAAGATCTCAAACAAACACAGACAGTATTATTATATAATAAGAAGCAGGAGTGTAAGGTCGAGTCAGAATTCTATATTTGGACATTAAGTAGGACGAGTGTCGCAATGTCGACGGACAGACATCGTGCAGCGTTGACCGTTAGTTCCTTTTCTCGGATTAACTGTTTAAGTTTTCTTTTAAAAGCGTTTGAAAATAGAATTGATAAAAAAAAGAAAATTCTTTTTTAAACCAATGAATGGCGTTGTCTTTTTATATTTGGAATTGACGGTAAAGTTTAGGCCAGTACAAAATAAGTCACAGTATTTTCTATATTTCTTTTACTATGAAAGAACAAAGGACAAATGATGGTTATCACAAAATAAAAATAGAAGATATTCGAATAAATGGGCGATGGTTTAACATAGGAGTCCCAATTACGTTTGGACTTTCTTTATAACTTACGGAATCTCGTTAAAACTTTTAGCCTTTTTATTTCGGCTAAGAAGTTTATATTGAGGGAGACACAAAAATAGCTTTTTCAAAACTATTATATAAATATCGATTTAGTCTGTAATGTCTTTGTATAAGGGGCTAAAGTTGAAAGCCTGCCCCTTTTTTGCCGATCTAAAATCATCAAATATATTATCTTCCCTAAAACTAAACTAAGTCAGTAAAAGTCTGACACGGGGAGTGTCAGACTTTTACTGACTAAAATCCACCCATGTTCTCTATTTTGCCCTTTTTGTTCCGGAGCCGCGGTATCTCTTTGGAATAACGCGCTAACTAGCCTGCCCCTTTTATACATTTGAGAAATCATCAAATAACTTCCCCAGCTCTTACTGTCAAATTTTTACTGACTAAAACCCACCGTTGTTCCATCTTTTGCCCTTTATGTTCCGGGGCCGCGGTATCACTGTCGAGCAACCCGCCCCAACTAGCCACGACACGATTTGTATTTATAATTTTGTTTGTCGTATCAAAAATAAAGTATTTTATTTGCTACAATATGAGATTGTTACACAAAAGTGGCGGATAAACAAAGCTTGATATTACTTTGTGTGAAAAATCTAAATGGATTCTGTCAACTTTATTTCTTGAAGTGAACGGAACGAGTATAAAATGTTTTCTGTAATGATTCCTAAGTCAGCAAAATAAATCTTTAAATAGGATTTCTGAAGCTTCAAAGTTTTTTTTTTATGGAAATGCTTGATGTTTTGTGTGATGCTTTTAGGACGGAACATATCATAACATCACGCTTGTATTCGCGAAGGGGTCGGTAGAGGAATACCTAATAGTACACCCACATTTTAGTCCCATGTGAGGCGAGCCTATTGCCATCAAACAGCCACAAATCCAGACTCCGTTGGTGCTACTGAGAAATTTTTCATGGAAAAGCTCATTGACAATTTGCACGACCAGGAATCGAACCCAGGACTTCACTCTCAGCAGTCACAGTTGCGACCACTAGCCCAATGAAACAGTCAGCTGTTTCTGTAAATAGAGGCACTGTGTAGTTCTTAATTTTTTTTAAGTAAATCGTAGAAGTCCAAAAAACCGGCCCAGAGGGAGTCAGACTCGCGCACCAAGGGTTCCGTACAAAATTGCGACATAAACAGCCATATTATTTGAATGAGTAGATAAATTAACCCTCTAGGGTTGATTTTCACAACACAAACGGACTTTAGAGTTCAGTATAAGGTTTCAATGTCAATTCGATACCTCCACGCTTTATGGGTCTTGACAAACAAGACGGGCACCAAGATACGGATCCAATAAGGGTTCCGTATTTTCCTTTTGACGAACGAAACCCTAAAAATTAGCGCATATATGTGAAAAAGTGACATAAATACACATTGCAGTAATGTCCACGAACCGGGTAGGTAATGGTCCAGCCCATACACAATCCACACACAATATGCTCGAACTGACACTTATGCCACCAGGAAATAACCATAATTTCACCGCGCTCACAACCCGCTACATTTCTTTATTCCACTATATTTTATTCAGGGAAAACATGTTACCATGAAATGTGAAATATAAAAATATTTTCAGCTGAAACTAAATTAATTGATGGGAACGGACAGATTGATGTGTGGTCGTGTTTTTCATTTTGATGTTTTAAGTTTTGGAAAAAGAACTAAAAATCAAACTAACCATTTCAAGTGTTTTAAAATATACACTTTAAACATCGTTTTTGGCTCAATTGAACGAGAAAAATAAATTTCGTCGTACAATCATATTTTGATTAAACAAAGTGATTCGACAAAATTAAGTAAAGTAACTTACTGACATAAACCCGATATCAAAACAGGCTGTAATACTTCCGATCCATTTGCAAACCATTTTCCTCTAATACCCAAACAACAGGTGAACGGGTATAGTCACAAAACATTCAATTTATCGCAACATAATTCACCCTATTGGCAGTTCAAATAAGCCTATGAATACTAACCATTTCGAGTTCATTTCGCAAACAAAGCCAAACAAAATAGGTAAAACACAGGTGTTTTCCATGTACGCACATTGCATTACCATGGTCCAGCCTCCAAACTGTAATGCCCTGGAGACCATAATTTAATATTCATGCTACTCCTCTCCATAGTGAACCAATTAAAACACTCATTAATAATGATCAGGATTAGCTGTTTCGTGTTCTACTCATGATTGCATTCACAAATGAACGCAGCTGGATTTATTTCGTTCGCATTGTGCGGAAAATAAGCGTTGAGGAATGAGAAATGAGAAGCAACTCTTGTGATAACAACAGATTTTTCATCCGTTATTTCTGTCGTTTTTTCTTTTTTTCTTCTCAGACCGACAAAGGACAACCGTGTCAATTGGCTATTTCTCTTGGAAGTTGCAACAGTGGGCCGCTTAGCGTTCTTCTGTTGTTTTTAAAGTGTCGCAAGTTCAGAACTTAAGAAGTAAATTCGCGTGTTCACTACGCCTTTACAGCGAACGTTTGGTTGCATCTGTTGTATGAAATTGTTTCTAAATGACCCCAAATGATTTTTGTGTTATTGTTTTCGCTTTTGGTGATAGTTGCACGTTGCGCAATTGCGTTTGCATCGAACTTTGGTGCCGTTTTGTGTACCATTCCATTCTTAATTCGGATTTCGCTGCACCAATAAAGTAAAATGTGTCACTATAAAATGAAGTATAAACCTTGTAGAACAACGTATAGGTACTAACCATCATCACGCTTACTTTTTACAGGATTGGGACACGACAGGAGCTGCAGTCCGTGCAAGAATCTACATAACGACATCATTCACTTACTTCATTCAATCAAACACAACTAGCATGTTGCATTGGTTTTATTCAATTAACATGTTCCACAGGTACCCCGCAGTTTAAAACACAAAGAAGAACATGTCTACAGCGACGGGCAGTGGCGATAGTTTCGTCAAAGCGGATGTTCACACAGTTTTAACTGACGTATTCCTCTCCAATCACTGGCGAATAAACACTGAAACGTTTCACTATCCCTCACGGATTTTAGGCCAGTTCTAGTGTTGCCAAATAGTAAACTCCTGATACCGATACATCTGTTATTAAGAATGGCAATACTGAATATAACAATAAATTGTCATAAATCAACTATGGGTAAGGAGAATATTGATCGACTGATTAATAATAATGTACAGGAATGGTAAATCGCAAAACTGGAGCCATAAGACAGCTAGACGGGGTTGCGGCAGACCGATGAGGAAATTGGCGGGACGCCTTGGATGGATTTCTCGTTAATTGGCGAGAAGAGACATAACATTGAGAAAAGTGGAAGGAGTGGAGAGAGGTCTTTGCCCAGGAGTGGAAAAAATCAGGTTCATCCTTACTATAATATTATAAAAGCGAAAGTGAGTTTGTTTGTTACGTCTTCACGCTTAAATGGCTAAACCGATAATGATGAATTTTGGTACAGAGATAGTTGAGACCCTGGAGACGGACTTATGCTATATTTTTTTTTAAGTGAGAAATGAGGGAGAAAGAGGGAAGAAAAAGGAAAACTTAGCAATGCTATTACAATAAATAAGGCGCAAGGGCAAAACTATAGGTAGCAGGTACCTGCAAATCAGGAAAGGGGAACTGTGTTACCCCGAATTTAATGCGAGCGAAGCCGCGGGTAAAAGCTAGTTAAAAATAAAAAAAGGAATGGTATAATATATGCTTTAATATACCATTGGACTTCAACATTAATTCCTAATTTATTAAACAACCCTATTACAAAACACCACAATACCTATAGGTGTATAGTAAGTACCTCTTGATAGAAACCCCCCATCAAATCTACTCAAAAACACAGAAAGCTATTTCACTGATATAATTACTTTAACCCGGGTCATACAATCCCGGAATCGTGATAAATAATATCCACCAGATTTGTTATTTCAGATGACCTTTTCCTTTTACATTTCATCACTAGGGAATACGTGTGATAGGGTTAGTTCAAACGGATGCCTATGATATAAAAGTTTTTTGACCTGGCAAGATGAATTATTATTAATAATATAAGGTCAGAAAATAAGGGGTTTTATAAACGAGTGTTGGAAACAAACTGGTGAGTTTCAGAATATTTTCATCTCAACCAGCTGGTAATGTTTTAAAAGCATGTACTTTTTATGTACACAAATATGTACAGTACATCCGTCGTTCATACAGAAATGTACATTGTACATTCTAAACTTTTCCAACTCATGTGCGTGCTCCACTCTCGTGTTATGCATAATTTTCAGCCTCTGGCAGTTGTCCCGAAACCATCCCAATTGATTTTTTTCCTTTATTACGAAGTTGTATCTTACATTTAAGGATCTACTTTAATTAACATAGCGGTTGTTATCCTCTAAGAGTATGGCAGAGGTGTACGTAATTAGATAAACCTAAATTTACCCAATTATGTTTAAATCTCATGTAATAGCGGACGAGGACAAATCTAGACTCGGGTACAAACCTAGACTCTGTGAAGGCTGCTACTGCGAAATACCAGATGGAAAAACCTAATAACACTTTTCCCGACCCGGTTACTGTACCCAGGACCTCATAATACATACTTGCTACCACTCCAGTAACGACAATCCTCACTTAAAAAAGTAAGTAATTTTTTATTTAAAAAAGAACTCACATCAAAGAGGTTGTGGGAATAATCACGGTCTTTGATAAAGAGCTCCTGATTTAAATCGATTTCTAATACCGCCCTACATCCTTCCTGACCACAAACTAATTGATTTTTAGACGTACTTGAGGAAAATTATTTTAGTTTTTCTTTTGCTTATAGAACAAAAGAATTCCATTTACCTTTATGCAAAAAAAAACGCAGCTTTTAAACCTCTGGAAAATACGCAACGGAACAAACATAAAGTTCTACATCATGGGTTCACATACCTATAACATTAATATGAATATTAGATACGGGTCAACATATCGGGGATTTTGGCAACGGAAAATAGGTTGCAAGTACACTGGCTTGCAAAATAAGGGTACGGTTGTAGAGTGGCGCCAGCGGGTCGGTATTGGCGCCGGCAAGATTTGCCAGCGTATCGCATGGGGTGAGCTAGTGCCCTATTTGGGGGCGGGCTAATGACCCCATGGTTGCGAACTTTGGCATAAATCGACTTGATTAGATCATGTTACAGGTAAATCAAAATTGACTTTGGCAAACAGGATCACTGTTACAATAAGGGCTTTAATCGTGCGGCAGTTTCTAATGAAGTGATAGTATTGTTTTGGGCAAAATATTTTAAACTTATTCATCATTGTACATTCAGCTTTTTAGGATTCGGTGCTTTTTTTTGGGATGGGAAATCATCTAATGACTTCCCCCCCTCTGGGCGGAGCGGGGGGCATGTCAGACTTGTACTGACTAAAACCCACCCATGTTCCTTCTGTTGCCCTTTACGTTCCGGGGCCGCGGTATCTCTTTCGAACAACCCGCAACCCCGGCAGGCGGAGGCCCTGGCAAGCCCCTCTGCTTTGCTGACTCTCTTTGAGGCGCGCGTGAAACACGAACGCGCCGTCGACACGGCCTGTCGTCAATAGACGGACGGACGGTGAGCTACCCATAGCTCACCGTCCACAGGCCCGCATCTACGGTGGCCGGGAGTCGTCTCGCGGCGCCCGGCGCCCTGGGCGTCTCCCGCGGCGGCTGGGTTGGGCAGATGTTCTCTCCCTCAAACGCGGCCACCTCCTTTGCTAGCATTACTGCTTCGCAGAAGGTGGTGACCGCTTCCCATTCCCTCTCGCTCCGGACCATGGCCTGAACCAGGGCCGGACGCGAGAGATCGCCGCCGCCGATCGCCTCCACGAGGGCACGGCGGTGCTCCGCCCACGCTGGGCAGACCGCCACTGTGTGCTCCACCGTGTCCTCCGGGCGATCGTCACAATGGTGACACCCGGACGTTTCTTCCCGCCCGATTATGTAGGAACCTCCCGAAACTAGGATTCGGTGCTTCAAAAGGAACAAACGGAATCCTTATTGAATCACTTTGTTGTCCGTCAGTCTGTCTGTCAACACCCTTTATGTCGAGAACGCGTAGAGGTACCGAGTTGAAATTAAAACTATCCTTACTAATATTATAAAAGCGAAAGTGAGTTTGTTTGTTTGTTCGTTACCTCTTCACGCTTTAATGGCTAAACCGATTTTGATGAATTTTGGTACAAGTACGTTGAAGTAGTTATATAACGCTTTTTATGTGACACCCTTATGAAGATCTCGTAATAAAAGATTCATATTTTTCCGTTCCAGTATTTACTTTGAATGGGGAAATCGGTTGAACTAAATTCTTTTCAATTCTTCGAAGGCTTAGCAGTGGGGTTAGCTTTAGTACTTTGCCTTTAATGTCTAAGAATTGAACGTTCATAATCCCGCGGGACAACTGCTGAGGTCTCCGACAAGCGATTGAATTTATATCTATCCAATGAAGTTCGGTTTTTTCCAATACGTCAACAAAGTTGTTGGAATCGTTAATAATGGCAACTTTCTTTACGTTTAATACTTAGTTTTGCGGATTTATTTTGCTTGCTGTATTAAAATCATAACGACTTAGGTTTATTGCACACAGTTTACTGTGAACGATAGTACCTACTTGCGTGAAAACACACAAAATTAACCCCGAATAAACATAAAAGTTCAGTTTACTCGACTTGAATTGAGTAAAATTCTCGTGAAATGCGCAGCGCAAAGTCTAGACGAAATCTCTTTGCGACCCTAAAAACATGGGACCTCATTGAGCTAACGAAGAGAACCGACCTCCCCCGACTGCTCCCGAGTGACGGCGAAGTCTATGTACTAAAGTGTTAATTCACCACTTGCAAATTATCGCTGCCATAATGTTCACAAAGACAAAGCCTTTGTGTTCTATCACTGTGTTAGCCTTATAACGACTTATTTACGATTGTCCGAGCGATAGTTCAACCTTGTTCCCTGTATAACTGAAACATGGCCTGCCCTTCTAATTAGGGAGCGCAATAATGGTTCCGCAGCATGTGGCCACAAAAGGGAAACCACAAATGGTACAGTACTTGAACAATAGGGTCTAATAAGGTACCGCAAGCGAAGTTTCTGCAACTATACCTCAGGTATACGAGTTTAATGTTCATCACATTGACGTTATGCATAGATAAAATTTCTTTCTTTTGTTTTTCTTCTCTCGCATAATCCTTACTTACTAATATTATAAAAGCGAAAGTGAGTTTGTTTGTTTGTTTGTTACCTCTTCACGCTTTAATGGCTAAACCGATTTTGATTAATTTTGGTACAGAGATAGTTGGGAACCAGGAGACGGACATAGCCTAATTTTTTTTTTAAGTGGGATGTGAGGGAGAAAGAGGGAAGAAAAGGGAAAACTTAGCGTTGCTATTACAAATCAATAAGGCGCAAGGGGAACTGTGTTACCCCAAATTGAACGCGAGCGAAGCCGCGGGCAAAAGCTAGTACTGATATAAACAAAAAAAGAATCAGTACAAAAATGGCAGTTGAAAACTTTACTATTACTATATATAGCTACACCCCGCGGTTACATAAACGTAGACTGGTATATTTTACATATAAATCTTCCTCTCAAATCATCTCTAGCTGAAAACTGCATTCAAATCAGTTGAGAAGTTTAAAAGATCTAAG
Organism: Ochropleura plecta; assembly: GCA_905475445.1. Taxonomy (NCBI): domain Eukaryota; kingdom Metazoa; phylum Arthropoda; class Insecta; order Lepidoptera; family Noctuidae; genus Ochropleura; species Ochropleura plecta. The sequence goes on along the minus strand of FR997731.1, from coordinate 7,125,120 downwards.
AACAGACAGAGGAAGTAACTTCTTCTTATACTAAGTATGTAAAGATATTTCAAGATGACAAAATTTACCATTACGTAATAATTCTTCAAGAGGAGAATACCAATGGAAGCTACAAAGATATTATAATACTTTTAAAGTTAGTCTCGGAGAACTAAATAACGATGTCCGGGAGTAAGCAATAGGTATTCAAAACTTTAAGTTCGCGAACATTTTAAACTAGGCATGTATTTTTCTTCGGAAAACTGACAGTCAAGTAAATTCGTGAACATTTTATGGTAGAAATGAAGTATTTTGTCTTCAATTTAAGTTTATATAATTTAAATCTAAAAATGTATAATGTGTAGTACCAAAAATAAACTGAAAGAGAAAGTTCCCGTTATGTTTTAAGAGCAGAATTAATGCTTTCAGTCGTTGTTTAAAATTTTTGTCCTGGATGGGTAGAAACTTTAGTTAGGTACGTTACACAAGGCCTTTGCTTACTTATTGCTATTGACTGGTGACTGAGGGCTCACAATAGTGCACATACAAACACAAAAGCGGTGCCTAAGTGTACACTAAGCCTTTGAAAAGGCTAGCCCGGCTAGGCTTCGGAAACCATTAACAAAATATGTAAAAAGCATTATGATAGATTATTTCAGTCTTAATGTTCATGAATACACAAGATACCTAAATCAGAAGTAATAACGCCATCTTGTTTTTTACACTACCACAAAACAATATTACATGAATAAGTTTTCGTGTATAACTGAACAATAGAATAACTAAAATACAAGTTTGAATAAAACTTACAAAAATATTTCATGAAAGTTTTTTTTATTCAAACTTCAGATCCAATAGCTGCAAATAACTCAAATAGTTCGGTAGATCGTTGGATAACCTCACATTCAGATAACGTCCATTTTCCCAGAAATTAAATACACCACTGAAATATTCCCGTCCGTGAAAACTTTTTAAAAATTCATAACAGGCCATAGTTGGTTCTCACGGGCGCGTCCTTGTGGAAATAAAATTACATGATACCTACCTTTTTTATTTCTTTTTTATTATCTACTCGTACCTATCTTTTCGTCTCACCCCAGTTGTCACAACGTGATAATTCGCTCCGTTTTTTTAGGACAGTTCGTGGTCTTTCAAGTTCAGTTCAATCGACAAAACGGATGACGATTCTCTATTATATGATCGCATGATTTTATCTGTGTAGGTATAGGGAAGCTTTTTGTCAGTAGAAGTATATTCGAGATTAAATTATACTGTCGGTAGATGTATACAAATATGAGCTTACAAATTATGAAGCGCTTTTCCTCGAAGTTTTTTTTCAGTGATGTTTTCTCGACATTTCAAATCATTTTTATTAACCGACGAAAAAAAGGAGGTTCTCAATTCGACTTTTTTTTTTATTATTCATCTGCCTAGTCTTTTCCTATTATGTTGGGATCGGCTATCAGTCTACCCGGGTGCAGTTGAATACGAGTTTTTGACTTGGCTCGATGACCCGTCTGACCTCCGGTCGGTTCAAGGAGCATCGTATTCGATACTCCTTGGTAAAACTGGTGGTCAGACTTTCAGACCACTCGACATTTTATAACATCACAAGCTTTTGCCCGCGGTTTCGCGCGCGTTACATTCGGGGTAACACAGTTCCCCATTCCTGATTTACAGGTACCTGCTACCTGTAGTTTTTGCCTTGCACCTTATTAATTGTAATAGTAATGCTAATTTTTCCGTTTTCTTCCCTCTTTCTCCCTCATATCTCAATCTTTTTTAAAAAAACATAACCTTTGCCCGTCTCCAGGGTCAAATCAGGGTCAAATGAAGACGTAACAAACAAACAAACAAAATCTACTTTCGCTTTTTTTATTATTAGTAAGGATTCTACTGCCATTACGCCAATCTATTTGAGGTCGGCGCAGCAGGGGTTTTTCATCCATACTTCTCTTTACTAGAGTTTTATTTTATTTGTACCATGCCAAAATGCTACAGCTTAATCTTATAGAGACGGATGGATTTTGAAATAAAAATTTTAATTCCATTATTCAAATATAATCGGGCATACAATGTAATGTTTCGCGTAGAATAAAAATAAAAATGCTATAATTATAGAACCGATGTCAGATCCGTAAAAAACTCAGACTCAATATTGATGAAAATTAAATGGGTTCGATACAGATATTCTCTTTCAATTAAGAGAGGAAGCGAATCAATCGCGTCCGTCGCGTGGACTCCAATTAATCTTGAATACCATAATACTTCTCAAGTATTGTTTCGTTTTTTTTAACCAAATTTAAAAAAGAGGAGGTTCTCAATTTGACTGTATTGGCAATATGTATATTTATCAAAATCAAATCTTTTTATTTGTAGAACATAGGTAAACATAAGTACAGATGTCAATGATCATAAATAGAACGCTATGTCTTGCCATCAATGGCGTACAAATATTGTATAAAAATTAATAACGATAAAGAGACATTCAAAATGTATTATTAAAACAAATAAAAATGCATAAGTCCCACATTTAACTAAATAAATTAAATTAAAATAGAATTAAACAATAGGATTAATAACGAATACAAAATATAAATGTCAATGTGTCTTAATTAAAATAATACGAAACATTCATAATTAATAAAAAATAATAATAAGTCTTTTTTTTTTGTTATATTGAGTGATCATTGAAAAAACCATCCAATTTATGTACATTATGTTTGTTACTTTATTACTCAGCGGTGTCGCTGAGTAGCTGGGGTTCTAAAATGGCCGTCTAAGCAGAATCACAATAGGTGAATACTATGAATTCCGTTACCATGTAAAATAGTCACAAAGTGACAATTCACAATATTAACTGCGTCTGTGACCATTTTAAGAATTTTAACGTAATCCGACTAATATTATAAATGCGAATGTTTATGACGATGTATGGATGTTTGTCACTCTTTCACGTCAAAACGGCTGAACGGATCTTGATAAAATTTCACAGAGGTAAATTATAGTCTGGAATAGCATATAGGGTACTTGACTTTACTTAGTTCATAATAGTTTCCTTTAAATTCTGCTAAAGCGGCTATTTTATATCTCCTGTAGGCCTACCATGACGTCTTAAAGCAGAACTTATTCCACTGAGGGAAAGAGATGGTGCTAGACACCCTGTATAGCTCTGTCTCTTTCACTCAGTGGAATAAGTTCTGCTTTAAGACGTCATGGTAGGGTAGCTGGTCCGCTTTTCGTGATTCTTTTTCATTTGCTAGAATATTGGCAGTGTACCTTTTTCTCATCCATCAGACAAGAATTATACTATTGTTTACTAAACCTGTTACAAGATATCCAGTCTGTTTGTCTGTCACGCCTCTATTGACACATTCACGTTCGATTAATGTATTAGCTATGCAAACTCTCCTGTAGTTCGCATCACGCGTTGTTGTGTATATTTGAACTCAAGCTTGACCGAGACTGTGGTTCTGATTCTCGTCATGAAACAAAACACTGATAAAATTTCGTTTGTTTCATCGAAGTTAATACCGTAGTTAAGTCCTACACAACTGATATCGGTTTTAAAAACATTGTCTATTACTTTCTCTAGTTTGAAGTAGATTATTAGACATTAATTAGATAATGTTCAATCAATGTTGAAATAAACTTGAACTAATCGGCTAGGATCCAGTTTTTTTGGATTATTATATTTTTTTTGAGTTAAACAACGCATGTCCGTTTTGAAAAATATGGTCCCGTCCATTACAAAGTACAAAGTATATACTTTGAGAAAACTGCGGATTGGGCCATCTTCGGCCAGTTCCGCAGTTTGTTCGTTTTCATAATAATACATACAAAATTATAAAAAAAACAATATTTTTTCGTGAATTTCCAATTTAATCTGACATTCGTTTTATATTTCAAACATTATCACACCAAATAAACAGAACAATAATGTATCCATCAAAAAACAATGGACTAGTAACACCGAGGGGTACTATAAACCCCACGTTTTAAAACGTAAACATGTCATCGCCGTCGATGTCGTATGTAAAACGCGAATCGTCACTTCGGCAACAATACTCTATATATACGGGATGATTTAAAAGTCGAATCTTATGCGGCGATCTCGTGACACCAGTTGTACAAGAAAAAGCCTTGTAATAAAATAATGCAACTCAATGTTAATAAAACAAGTCATAAGTAAAAAAAACAAAACTCTTTTTTTATTTACGATATAACTTAACGCCAAACAAACTGTTAAACTGACTTTAGATGGCAAATTACAAGTTTCATAATCATATATATTTATCTATCTCGACTTCTTGTATATTATCTTATCTTGTATGTCTCAAGTACGGTCTTGAGGTCCATTTCACCTCTCCGGCTTGTAAATAATATTTTATTTGTTGCGAAAAGTTAAGTCAAGAGAATCATTACGTGAAATCGCTTCCGCAGTCTGTTCGCTTAGATCTATATTAAAAACCTGTTTTTTTTTTATTTTTTAGTTTTCGGCAATAGACGGAGTGATTCAAGAGGAAGATTGATATGCATAATATTAGAGTATACATTGCACCCGTGCAAAGCCGAGTCGGGTCGCTAGTAAAGTATAAAAGTTGTAAAATTTACTCATCCTTTTTTTACCGTTGGGAAGTTATCATCAAATAATTTCCCCCGCTCTGAGCAGATCGGGGGGAGAGTCAGCATTGTACTGACTAAAACCCATCCCATTTTGTGTATCTCTTTCGAACAACGCGTAACCACGGGCAGGAAGTTTAGTCACCCTATATAAGGCATAAGGCACAAACATAAGGTGAGTCACCAACCGCCACCGTAATATAAACAGGGTGCACGTTATATGGCTTTCAAACTGACACTTTATTCGCTCTTCGCTGTTACAGGAAATAAGTAGAAAGACCTGAGTTTCTAACTTTTGTAGGGCTGTTACGTCGACGGTAATGGACATAGTTAGCTTTTATTTCACTTAGCCAGATTGCTTGGTTCTCATGAAGATATTTAAAGTAGATTGGGTCTATTTATGTTCTTGTTTATTTTCTACTTTCTGTTTTAAATAAGTAGTCAAGTACAGAATCAGAATGCTTTATTTTTAAACATATACATTAAAACCTCCTCATACATACCTTTTTGCTAATTGTTTTTTTACTTGTTTCTCATGTAGTTACTAGACTCACAAATTTATTTGATATTTGTCTTACTGTGCTTGCTGTTTAAATATAAGCTACTACAGCGATCCACACCAAAAATTGTCAGCTAATGGTTATTTGTGTTAATAATGTCTGTATTTTTTGGCTTGTGGTGAGAAATAAACTTTATATTATTATTATTATATGTAACTCAAATTACAACAGAGTGTGAGATGTTACAGATAGGGTACTGGGCAAAGCATAGAGTAGGTAGATACTCTATGCTTTGCCCAGTGGCGTACAAATTTTGTTTTTAATTAACTTTGTCATTTTTTTACTTTTATAGGGTTCCGAACCCCAAAAGAAAAAAGGGAACCCTTATTGGATCACTTTGTTAACCGTCTGTCTGTCGGTTAAGACCCTTTATCTCGGAAACGCGTGGAGGTATCGAGTTGAAATTAAAGCTAAATACTCTCAACTCTGTGGTCTCTTTGTGCTGTGAAATCAACCCTCTAGGTCTACGCAGTCATAGCATTTATGACCGTTTATGTCGCAAGTTAGTACGGAACCCTCGATACGCGAGCCTGACTCGGACTTGACCGGTTTTTTAACACCCATTTTAAAACTTTAATGGAGTGGTAGAATTATGTAAACTTTAACATCATTAATAAAGTCAATAACAATGGGTACATACATGTAAAAACAGATTCAAACTCCAATCAATTACTATTACATTAAAGTGGACATTAAAACTTGCAAATATTTACATAACGGGACCAGCTTCGAAGTTTAATTTATTATTTTACAATGTATAGTAAAACAAAGTAAATGGAAGATCTATTTTTAGATTTTTAATGTATCAAAAAGTATACATTGTGTCCATCCCTTAAAACTCAGTCACTCATAATTTACATCCTTAATTTACATAAAAACCAGTTCTCAATAGAACTTTTAACCGTGAACAAGCATTAGTAGTAATAAGAATAATCCCAAATAAATAACCGTCGTGATCCCGACTCCCTCTAAATGTTAACCCATTGGAATCGTCGATAACATCTGAGAGCTCAGTAGTCACAGCAGTAGAGAACACCCTAACAACGTGTGAAATTGTTTATTTCCAGTCGGATTTAGCGCGCCTTTTGTTGACGCCGAATTCAAATGTAAAGAATTACGTTGCGACACCCCTAATCTTGATTAGAATGATTCTACAAAGCGTTCCCTGTAGTAGTAAGTGTTAATCTGATTTAATTCATTGTGTTTACACAGCGGGAGATGCGCATGACATTTTATTTTAATAAAGGGTCGCGCGATCGAAGTTCTAGTGAAAGGAGGAGTTTTATTGTAAAATTAATAGCTTTTGACAGGACAATATGGCGGAGATACAGTCAACAAAACAAGTTTATGTCCCCATTATTATTTTAATGAAAGCCCAAAGGATTTCTAATATAACAACCCGTAAACCGAACATCGAATGTAAAACACACATCGATGGCCCCACCGAATAAACGTGCAAGAGTTCTTACACGTTTTTTTTTTTTTTTCAATTTTCATTTCTTTTGCCTATCCTGCACCTACTTAATTTTTTTTATGAATTTTAGACTCAAAACACGAGTTTTATGATAGTATTTTTCTTTATTCTAGGGAAAAAATTAATTTTAAAATTATAGGAATAATAGTTTATGCTTTTATTACATGCTTTTTGAGTCGCCAAGTACACAAGAATAAACATGCTAAAACCTACAGACGTTTGAGAAGATTTGTGATTGTTTTCGAATTTGGGTAATGTCTTCTTACACGTTTATTCGTGTAGAAATGTATGCAAATTTCATTACTAATGTTTTACTGCACAAAATGGAAGTATGAATATAAATAGATTATAAAAATTAAAGTATTGCATTGTCTTTTACTATGATATCTTTTTTTCTTACAACTGTGTTAAAGATTCAAACATTAATATTCTTTGCATAATAGTTTAAGTTTAAAGCTAGTAATGGTAAATAAACAAATGTTTACGCGATAAATTCTATTGCAATCGTACGTTCTATATTGTTGTGATTCTATGCGCGCTATTACGTGATTTTGTTTCGCGTAATATCATTCGATTATAATTGTTATTATAGTCAAATTGTTGTTTTGTAGTTAAGTGTAACAATGAGAAGGTTTCGGGATGCTTCTAGTCTCTGCAAAAGGATATTAGAATTAGCGAACTGTCAACGAAATAAAGGTAAGAATCAACTTTAATATTAGGTATGTAAGTATAAATATTATCAAATATTTTAGCTAAGACCGATGTAAAAATACTCCGCTGCTAATTTAAGGCTTATGTGACTGTTCGTCTGTGTATATTATGTGATTTAAATGCAGTTTTTAATGACCTAAATAAAATAAGGTTGCTTCTATTTACATGGGTAAAGATCTGATGGAGATCTCTGGATATACACAGCGGTACTTTTCAATAGATTACTACAAATCACAAGTTATTGCTGTAATAGCTTTTTTTTTTGGGGTGGGAAATCATCAAATAACTTCCCCCGCTCTGGGCGGAGCGGAGGGGCGTGTCAGATTTTTACTGACTAAAACCCACCCATGTTCCTTCTATTGCCCTTTACGTTCCGGGGCCGCGGTATCTCTTTCGAACAACCCGCAACCCCGGCAGGCGGAGGCTCTGGCAAGCCCCTCTCGTTTGCTGACATCTCTTTGAGGCGCGCGTGAAACACGAACGCGCCGTGGACACGGCCCGTCGTCAAAAGCCGGTGCCCGGGGCGTGTCCTGCGGTGGCTAGGTTGGTTTGAGGCTCTCTCCCTCAAACGCCCGGCCTCCTCCTTCACTAGCATGATTGCTTCGCAGAAGGAGGTGACCGCTTCCCATTCCCTCTCGCTCCGGACCATGGACTGAACCTGGACCGGACGCGAGAGATCGCCGCCGCCGATCGCCTCTACGAGGGCACGGCGGCGCTCCGCGACCGCCACTGTGTGCTCCACCGTGTCCTCCGGGCGATCGTCACAATGGTGAACCTGGGCTTTTCCTCCCGCCCGATTATGTGCAGGAACCTCCCGAAACTTCCGTGTCCGGTGAGGACCTGCATCAGGCGGTAGGTGAGGACGCCATGACGCCTCTCCAGCCACTCCTCAAAGAGGGGACTTACCGCCACTATTTTGGCGTGCCCTGCACGGGGTTGCGACAGTCGCCCTTTCCATGCACCATGAGATCGCACCGGAGGTCAGTCCGCTGAGCGGCAATTTGCCGCGGTAGCAGAGTTTCCCCCGGTGTAGTGCTTCCGCGCGCCACTCAAACAGGCGCGCGACAACTATCGCCTCCAGATCCCACGGTGGCAATCCGGCAAGGAGGCTCGCTGCCTCGCCGGAGATCGTGCAGTAGCCCTGGATCAGCCGTATGGCTACCACCTTTTGGGGCGCGTACAGGTAGTGGGCGGCGCGCCGCCCTAAGGAAAGCGCCCATACCGGGGCCCCGTAAAGGGCCATGGACCGCACGACTCCGGCATAGGGCCTACGGCAGGAGGCGTTGGGCACCCTCAGATTGTGCAGGAGCCGCTTGAAAGCAGCCCCCGCCCGCTCGAGTTTGGGAGCCAAACGTCGAAAGTGCTCCACGAAATTCCATCGGCTGTCGAGGACGATTCCCAGGTATTTCATCGTCGACCCGATGCCGATGCGAACCCCTCCTAGCGTCAACTGGGATCCCGACGGTGGCGTGTTTCCGCGGCCATGAAAGACCATGGCCTCGGATTTGTGCAATGCCACCTCGAGACCCAGTAGCCGGATCCTCTCTGCGACTATCACAACCTCGCGTGTCATGATATCGGCCGCCGCCTGGTGCGACCCCCCCTGAGCCAGAACGAGCGTGTTGTCAGCGTAACAAACTACGCTGACGCCGCTGGGGAGGTCGGCGCGCAGCACCCAGTCGTAACCGATGGACCTGTGGGACACCGCACGACATCTCTCGCAGGTTCCACTCTCCAGAGCGACCGGGGTAGATGACGGCCCTGTCCGTCAGATATGCCCCGACCACACGACGAAGGTAGGTCGGCATCCGGTGGTATTGGAGTGCCTCCCTGATGCAGCCCCAAGGCATGGTGTTGAACGCGTTGGCGATGTCGAGAGACACCGCCATGACAACCCCACCCCTGGACACTGCAGCCGCCGTCGTGAGGGCTCTCACGCGCATGATGGCGTCCACCGTCGAGCGCTCCTTGCGGAACCCAAACTGGTGTTCCGCAAAATCCGGCCCCGTCCCCACGAGGTGCCCGACGAGGCGGTTTGCAATTACTCTTTCAAAGAACTTGCCCACCTCGTCGAGCAGCACGATGGGCCGAAATGCGGACGGAGAGTCCGCAGGGCGCCCCGGCTTCTGTATGAGGACCAGCTTCCCCGTCTTCCAACGAAGTGGGAACTGGCCTCTCTCCAAGCATGCGCTTAGAAGCCATAGTATTCGGGGCCCGAGAGCCTCTAAGGCCAGGACCCAGGCTTTGCCGTGCAAGCCATCGGATCCCGGGGCGGTATTTTTGGCTTTCAGCCTGCCAACCGCCACCCTTAGGCCTCTGCCTCGAATTTTGCGGGCAGCGGGGCGGCGGCGGCGGCAGCGCGGGAGCGGCGCGGGCAACGCATACCTGTTCTCCAAACTAGCGGGCAGATCGCGCGGCACTATAGCGGTGTAGTGTTGTGTTTGTGGTTGTGTTGTCGAGATATTTGTTTTTATTCGCGAACGAAATGTCTGAAAAACGGCGACATCTTTTTGATTCAAATTTATTCCTAACGCTCGATTTATTGTGGGCAAAAGAAGAAGTGGATCCCTACTATAGGGCAAGGAAAATAAATGGCGAGTTTTATCGAAATTATGAAGAACAGACTTTAACTTTAACATTCAGTTCGTTTTTTATTTCTTCCCATAATTGGTAAATTATTCTTCTATTTTTATGGTTCACATCTTTGCTGTTCCATATGGGTGTCCTCTCAAAGATTGCCGAAATAATTAGCTCTTGCAAGTCCGAAGACATTTTGATACGTCACAAAAAAAATGTACAACACTATACCTACAATGCAGACGCGCAACGCGGGCGGTCACCGCTTGACTGGAGTGCACCGCTCGTTGCCCGCCCCCGCGCCGCTCCTGCACCGCTGTATTCGAGGGCCGGTCCATTTGAATACACGCGTAAGATCCTGCCGCTCCCGCGCCGCCGCCGCCGCCGCCCCGCTGCCCGCGAGATTCGAGGCAGAGGCCTTAGGTCTACCCCAGCCACCTCCGGAACGTCGTCGTCGTCGTTGTCCTCGTGGTTGCTGTAATAGCTTGTGTATGTGTTTTTTGTACCAATAAAAACGTATTTTTTTATTAAGAAGACTTGTGTTCACGTAGACAAATACATAATTATATTTTTAATTCTATATATAGCTGTATTTTATTTCATCCTTTTACAAAATTATTTATATAATTATACCATGCATTAAAAAAGTTGTATTACATAAATGAAAACTGATTTTATAAACACTAATATAAATGCATACGGTCTTTATAATCATATAATAGCCGAACAATGTACTGTAAACAAGCGTGTAAATAGTTATAGCTGGGTTAAAAAATAAACTTAATATACGGAGAATAATAGTGTAACATTACAGTAAGATTTATTCGTTGTGTATTATTACACGAATAAACGTGTAATGATATATTGCTTTGACCTTGTCATGCAAATTTCACAAGAGTAAAAATATTAAATAGTTTTTCATGAATTTCCTGAATCTGGTTGATGTTTGAAAAAAAGTAAATATACAAGTCTATAGTTTTTTTTCTTACCTATAATTCGATAATACATTATCTATACCTATTTACAATGAAATGAGCGTTATTGAAGTTTAAACGTTTTTATTTTCTACTGAAAAGTTGTCATTTTTCTCTTACACGTTTATTCGGTGGGGCCATCGACATTTCCCTTTAGCCGCAAAACGGAGTTATCGTAAAATGAACGAAAACTTTTGTAATAAGTATAAAAAAAGGAAAACCACATTTGCAGGATTTTATATTGGTATCTGGTTAAATTGAAAAGTTTACCTTCATTACCAGTGATAAATGAAAAACCAACTGTTTGTTATTTTACCCATGAATAATTAATTAGTTTCTCATAAGTATTTAATCGGGTTGTTATTTAAACAGTTGTTTTAAGTGCGTAAGCGTAGTCTGGACTTTGATAACATAAAACAAATTGCCTGAAAGCTTGTACATAATCTGAAAAGCAAATTATTATGAATGAGTGTCCGCCCAAATGAGTGGGATTAGCTTTGTAGCGAGAATTCTCATTAAAATATTTATGGCAGCCGCGTCGCAAAAATGGTCTTGTTTTGTATAAGATATGCTGAAAGAGTTGCACAGCCCTTTTTGTAGAAGGCTCGTCAATTTATTTCTCTACCATTCAACAACTGAGCTGTACAGAAAGAAAGAAAATAAAAGAAAGAAAGTTTCTAACACTTGTATTATGTTTACCTTTTGATAACTTGTAATATTATTTGCATAGCAATGTGAATGTTAAGTAGAACCTAGCCATAAGCTTAATATTACTATTTGATTACAGCTTGGGGTCGGCTTCCAGTCTTACCGGATTCAGCTGACTACAAGTATTTTACATGGAGTGACTGCGTGTACGATACTCCTTGGTAAGACTGCTTGTCAAACATCGAGCCATTGACTATCTGTAACGATTGTCAAAGATCTACAAATGACAGCTGCGACCAACGGCTTACCGTGCTTTCCGAAATACGGAAGAAATTCTGCATATATCGGGTGTTCAAGATCGACCCAAGCGGCTGTAATTTCAGTAATCAGTTAATTAGCTGCCAGCTCTTCCATTATAAGAACATTATGCAATAATTTTCCAATACATTAGGTTTCCATTTACCACTTGGTTTTATTAGTCATATAAGATCTTGTATCACTAAGCATGAAAGATAGATTTGTGGTTGCATCTACACTGTAAGCTGCAATTCAATTAACAGATACTGTCCTGTGACATAACGACTTGGTCGCCTTTTACGACACCGAGTGTGAACTAGTTTTTAGCCCGGAACCACACGACAAATATGAACTTCGCTCTCTTCCCTAATTAGTCTGTTTCAAATATTTTCTAGTTGGCGCTATGCCGAAGGGACATGTGTTTTCTATTCTAGTCTGAACCGTTTGTGACAAGCGGTAGTGGTCGCCATTCATAGCCTAACGACTTAACTTTCTGGCGACAGTTTTGAAGCGTTGAAAATGTCCGTTAAATTTTATGGATGTTGCAAAATCTTTGTCCGTTTGATAAAAGTTGTGTTGTAACACACAAAGATTAAAAATTAAGAGTCATTGAGAAAAATGCACTCATCTTTTTAACCAATTATATATCTAGTTTCTGTTTGAAAGTTGTCTCAATATGTACATAAATGTAATCCTTACTATTACTATAATATAATATTATAATATAATATAATATATATATATAATATTATAAAAGCGAAAGTGAGTTTGTTTGTTTGTTACCTCTTCACGCTTTAATGGCTTAACCGATCTTGATGAATTTTGGTACAGAGATAGTTGGGAACCAGGAGACGGACATAGGCTAATATTTTTTTAAAAAAAGTAGGATGTGAGGGAGAAAGAGGGAAGAAAAGGGAAAACTTAGCGTTGCTATTACAAATCAGTAAGGCGCTAGGGGAACTGTGTTACCCCGAATTTAACGCGAGCGAAGCCGCGGGCAAAAGCTAGTATAATATGAAAAAATATTCATTTAACGTGTACTCTTGCATCAAGTCCTATTCCTGAAGATTCACTTGCAAAACTGAAAGCAATTCATGTGTTAAAAAGTACGCATTTTTCGCTCAAAATCCGGATTGTATAAATACATAATAACCACTCACAATGAAACCCACAGATAGACGTGACGTATTTTAGAAATATCATGACATTTTTCTCCTCGCATTTTAATGTGCCTCTTTTACCAAAAAGTACTTGTCGACAGGCTTTACAGCTATTTATTCAATGTTTGTGTGTGTGTGTGTGCTCGGATTTTATTATAGGGTCAGCAAATATTCGTGTCGCACTCCATCTGTTGTATACGCAAGCTTTTTCAGCGCTTTATCCCGTTAAATTGACATAATGAATCTCTCATTTGGAAATTAAACTGAATTTGTAAAATCAGTATTGTAAAAATTCAACGCACCTGAACGGAAATCCCAATTCAATTTGACAAATTCGTTTTCACGAATCCTCTAGACAAAATAAGTGACGGCGAAAATGAAACGTAAGAAATTCACAGAAAACTCTTCTGCTACATTAAAGGGATAACTCGCCAAAGAAAATTTTGGCTTTCCAATATTGCTTTCGGAAAATTTTGAAGGAATTCTTTGATGGAAATCTTTCGAAGAGCTGCTGTCCCAAACTACAGATGATAAGTTGACATTCTCGTACAATTCCTCGAGCATAAAATTTCAAATGGTATTTTAAAGTTGGAAGTTTAAAATCGAGGTTTAAAGCTACTTCGAGGTAAGTTTTCGGAAAATGTTTTAAATCGTTTCGTACTTTAAGTTTTGCAAAATAAATAAGAAACTGGGTGTGGGTAGGTATATAGCAATTTACTGCAACGAGATCTACCCACATATATTTAGAGAGGTCTAGCTCGGTCAAGATAACAATACCTACTGATACTACGAAGTAATATGAATTTTATTATTGAACTAGCTTTTGCCCGCGGCTTCGCTCGCGTTAAATTCGGGGTAACATAGTTCCCCTTGCGCCTTATTGATTTGTAATAGCAACGTTAAATTTTCCCTTTTCTTCCCTCTTTCTCCCTCACATACCACTTTTTTTTTAAAAATAGCCTATGTCCGTCTCCTGATTCCCAACTATCTCTGAATCAAAATTCATCAAAATCGGTTTAGCCATTAAAGCGTGAAAAGGGAACAAACAAATAAACAAACTCACTTTCGCTTTTATAATATTAGTAAGGATATGATGCTTTCGGTTCATCATTTTCCTGCCCTTGTCCCATTCTATTAGGGATCGGCGCAACACGTTTTCTTCTTCCATTCTCCCCTATCAGAAGTCACGGCATCATTTACTCCTATCTCCTTCATATGATTCCTTACACAATCCATCTATCTTTTCTTTGGCCTTCCTTTCGCTCTCCGTCCTCCAACATTCAGATCCTTGGCTCTTTTAGTTACATGCGCCTCATGCTTTCGATTATGAATAAACTAGCTTTCGCCCGCGGCTTCGCTCGCGTTAAATTCGGTATAACACACCAAGCAGACCTGCAGTTTTTGCTCTTGCGCCTGATTGATTTGTAATAGCAACGCTAAGTTTTCCCTTTTCTTCCCTCGTTCTCCCTCATATCCCACTTTTTTAAAATAAAAATTAGCCTATGTCCGTCTCCTGGTTCCCAACTATCTCTGTACCAAAATTCATCAAAATCGGTTTAGCCATTAAAGCGTGAAGAGGTAACAAACAAACAAACAAATAAACAAACAAACAAACTCACTTTCGCTTTTATAATATTAGTAAGGAAGTAAGGATAATCTAATAATTACGACCACGTCAATTATAAATTTACTATTTAGTGCTTTTGAGCGAAATATCGTCAGACCCTTTTTTGGATGAGTTTGTCATCCATGTTCCTACTTTCGTGTTCTGGAGCCGCGGTATATCTTTCGTACAACCCGCAAGCCCAGCAGGCAATAGCCCCCCTGATCGTTAATGCCTACCAATCCCTGTGACAGAATACAGTGAAATAAGAGTTTGGTGGTAGTGTTAAGCAGTGATGGGAACTAAGACTGTAGTTAAGCCAGTTTGTTAGTAAAGTACAGTTTAACAGCTCCCAGTTTCGTCCGTACCTTGGAAAGTACGTTAAGCTGTTGGTCCCTGCTGTCATTTGTAAATCTTTGACAGTCGTAACAGGTTAGTCGATGGCCTTTTTCCTGTGTCGGGTGCGTTTACAAACATTTAAACTCACATACACTAACAGACAGACCCGGAACAGACTGTAGGCCATACAAATATGTGTTCCGTGTGGGAATTGAACGAGCGTTTTTAAGTTTCCGTACCCCAGAACGCGTGAAGATATCGACTTGAAATTAAAAAAACCATATACTCTATATGTCAACGCAGTCAAAAGATATGGCCGAATTTGTACAGAACCCTTGGTGCTTCAGTCCGACTCGCACTTGGCCGGTTTTTTTTTTGTTATAAACTTCTAAAACCCGGACTGCTAATAAATTATATGCTCAATTAAAAAGAGAAACGGGGCGCGGATTTTCTGGCTTGTTAGCCTAATTTGTATCAGGAATCTGTTTCAAATTGCATTATTCTGTTTTCCATTTAATTAATTGTTCACGGCTTCCGTTAGGATACAAAGAGGGTTTCGTATTCAAGGATGTCCGTCTAAGATGGAATTTTAAACAAAGGAATCTTCTACAATAAATATTTTGGACTTGCTACTTTAGCTAAATTATTCGAAGATTTCGAAATAGCTACCTAGAGCTTTATTATTTTATTTTAAAAAATCGCTGCCCCACACTAGGAATTTCTTCTGTATCCTGGGTGCGTTTACAAACATTTAAACTCACATACACGTACAGCCACACCCAGAACAACTACCTGTAGGCCATACAAATATTTGTTCCGTGCGGAGATCGAACCCGCGACACGCAGTGCAGCAGTCGATCGCTCAGCCACTGCGCCAACCGTGCTGTCGTGTCGTCACGGCAAATTATCTGCATATTATTCTAGGCTTTTATTAAACTTGCCTAGTCTTCTAGTCTAACTGAATTCTAAATCAGTTCCCCCTAACCGATTGAACTGAAATTTGGCATTCACTGTTGGGTCTAGTAAAAATACATTTTACCTATGACTAACTTGATCTTGCAACCTAGATCGTATCGTCGAGAAATGTTAACGAACACGCAACTTTGTATATCACGTTTAATTTTGACAGTGTCGTATATCACTTTTAATTTTAACAGTGTTGTATATCACGTTTATTTCTGACAGTGTTGTATATCACGTTTAATTTTGACAGTGTGGTTCCAATGGTTACTATTTCTTTTAATTTTAATAAACGTTTTTTAATGATTATTTCTAATACTTTTACAATGTATTTCATTTTTTTCTAACGGCTAGTCTGTCATGTTCACTCAGGCAATGGTTTTCTAGCCCATTGGTCACTTTCCGGTTTCCTACGCGTTAGTTCATTCGAAAGCACACGAATAGTTTGGTCATCCATAAGGCAAGTTTCTGACGTCTGCTTAACAAAGCAACCACTGACTATGTGTTCTACCGACACGAAGATGGTTAGAGACAAAATGACCAAAAAGAAAACTACATAGGCCAAGACTGGGGGAGCTCCGAAACCCAGTTCTTCAAAATAGTCCCTAACTTATCAGACTAAACGAGTTCTTTTTTCGGATATTAGGTAGCCAACCGATATAGGTACATTATAAATAATTATTATATACCTGATATATAGATTGTGATGTAATAAGTTGTATGTTGTATTGAAAGGTGTCACTTTTATTTTCGCAATAAGTACCTATTTGAACTACCAAAATGTATTCAATATTGTCTAGAGACTTTAATAACACTCGTTGCACATGGATATAAGAATATTGTACAGAGATAGTGCAACGATCGCGATTAAGTGGGCGCAAGTACACGATAACAACTTCTTTTTCTGGATGGTTATGGTTAATCATCAAATAACTTCTCTTGCTCTGGGCAAAGTGGAAAAGAATATCTTTTGACCTTGTGGTACACTTGATTCCAATGAAAACTGGCCAACAAGAAAAACTCATAATTTTTGTTATTGTCACAATAAACTTCATATAGTTTTTTAAAGTTGATACTGGTTTTTTTTGTGGTGTCTCATCTGATATACAAACTTCTGTCATTTGATTAGTGCCGCTTTTTCAATAATAGATGACGATATGCAATAACGTTACTTTTCTGAATCGCGCTGTCAATATCTTCCTGCGGAACACGACCTCAACGGTTTTTGATTCAATAAATTTGTCTTACTCTGAGCACCCTAGTTTTATTTTAAATCAAGATATTTTTGAGACTTATAAAATCATGTACCATGTCTGGTATCACGGATGTGAGACATGCCCGCTAAATCCAGTTAGTTTAAGTGGAGGTTCTAATCGAGTTTGCAAGTGGAACAGTCTCAACGCGTTAAATCGTACGTGTACAGTAAATACATGTAGGTTTGCGAGATAATCACGTTGGTACACCACTGTTTTATGTCGGAGCTGTTAGAAAAATACGGCTTTTAGCTTTAGAGGGTCGTAACTCGGCACTTACAATACAGTAATCGGTGTTGCTAGCTTTGGACACCGTTCTGTTTTCGAGCCATCCGAGTTAGATGAGAGAAGCTCGTGAATTAGTCTTTTAACTAAGCTGGAACGTTCGTGTAATAGTGGCGGCTGTAGATTGATTTCGGTTATTTGTGTATCAATAAGTAGGTACCACAATATTGGCAGTACGGTGATTCACTTTAACGTTATTAAATATGTGAGGTAGTAAGCGCCGCGAGACATCTCCCGGTCACCGTAGATGCGGGTCTGTGGACGGTGAGCAATGGGTGAGCACCGTGCGTCCGTCTAGTCACGACAGGTTGTGGCAACGGCGCGTTCGCGTTCCAGATGCGCCTCAAAGAGATGTTAGCAAATCAGAGAGGCCTGCCAAAGCCACCGCCTGCCGGGGTTGTGGGTTGTTCGAAAGAGATACCGCGGCCCCAGAAGATTAAGGGCAAAAGAACGAACATGGCTGGGTTTTAACCAGTAATAGTCTGACACTCCCCCCGCTCCAGAGCGGGAGGAAGTTATTTGTTGATTTCCCATCCGCAAAAGAAAAAAAAAACGTACATTCTCTTCATATTATATAGTTAACTTAAGTATTAAAACGCAAAGACTTTTATGCTTTTTAAGAAAAGTAAACCCACTCGGTAAAAAACATGGCTTATGCATTAGCTGCTAAGCGTGTAAGGTTTTGAAATTCAGTCCACATTTAGTACCACTTTTAAAATTTGACTTTTGTATAAGGTTGCGTTCCCAACGGAAATGAGCGAGGATGCGTAGTATCCAAACCATGGCTTATGCATTAGCTGCTAAGCGTGTAAGGTTTTGAAATTCAGTCCACATTTAGTACCACTTTTAAAATTTGACTTTTGTATAAGGTTGCGTTCCCAACGGAAATGAGCGAGGATGCGTAGTATCCAAACACTTAGCATACATAACTCAAGTTGTAAAAAAGAAGCTTTACTATTGGTTGGTTTACACACATTCCTTGCTACGCATCCTCGCTCATCTCCGGTAGAAACGAAGCCTAAACCTTAAAAATATTATATACCGTGTGGTTTCTGAAGTAGACTAAAATAATCCCTAAAAAATACGAAAACGATTTGTTTTAATGAGGATGGGTAACGAAACCGCTTTGTGTATTTTTATATAACCTTACACTGCTATCTGGGTACCTAGCGTTTTTATAAAAATTACTTACCCATATTATAATCGCTGTTAAAATAAATACCGGATTGCAGACTGAATGTGGTCACCAAACTTTGGCAGATGTTTTTCAGTACATTATCTGTCAAAGTCACTGACAAAGTTATCAGTCATTTTTAATTTATATACATACAAAATAACAATATCAAGTTTTAACTAATTGGAAAATTATAAAATTATGTATTTAGGAATGTGAATTTTTGATTTTTGATTTTTGTGAATAATTTTATTGTGGTAGAATAAAGGCTATTTTTATTTTATTTTTATCTGTCAAAGTCTAGACCGAACCAAAGTCCAGCCCGTTTTGACCACACCTCACATTTATTCAACTGAAATAATAATTATATTGTTAAAAAAAACCCTTTTAAAAATAGGCGTTTGAGTATATGGTTTTAATTTCAACTCGATAACACGCGTTCCAGAGATAAAGAGTCGTTTTAAAAGTATTCGGGTAACGCAACAACGAGGCGCCTTCATGTCAATAGAAGCGCCACGATGTTTTATTAGCCATCAGGTTTGTCCCGCTACCGTCTGGAGATAAGTAAAGTTATGGGTACACGAGAGAATTATACCAAATATAAAAGACATTATAGAACATGTCCCCTGGGAATTTATTTTAGGAACGAGTAATATGCTTACTGCTTCTGTTTTTAGAGTTCCATATCTTAAAACTTAAAAACGAGACCCTTATTGGATCACTTTGTTGTCCGTCTGTCTGTCTGTCAAGAACATTTATCTCGGGAACGCGTGGAGGTATCGAATTAAATTAAAAATATATAGTCAACTCTTTGGTTCTTTTAGTGCTGTGAAAAAGTCAACCCTTTAAGTCTATAGTCGGCAGTCAAAAGATATTTAGTCGTTGCGCGCACATTGCACGATTCTGACTCGCTTTTAGCCGATTTTTTATAGTGTCTTGTGTTGTAATAGTTGCATCTTGACTGCTGAGTATGAAGTCTTAGGTTTGATACTCGGTATGTAATAGGTATTCCCACATCCACAGGTCAACCCAAGGCAAGCCCGGCTTAACCTAAAGATCGGCTAATCGGTTGCGGCTGGTTCGAAAGAAATACCGCAGCCACGGGCAAAAGAATTTTAGGGCTTTAGTCAGTAAAAGTCAGACACTTGACACTTGCCCCCCCCCCCCCCCCCCCAGAGCAGGGGAAGTTATTTGATGACTTTCTGCAAAAGTTTGCAACAGCATAAAATCTTAAATTCAAACAATAAATAAAAGATTATACGTAAGATATGCTATGGGTTGGTTCTTGTTTGCAAAAATGGGTCCATACTATATTGTGTGTGCTGCGGCAAAAGTATCAATATCCAGTAAGATTCGTTACCAGCAAAATTGTGATAGGTATATTATAGATTCCACATCCCACATTTTGTAGGTACCATTGCGACGCTCATTTATTATTTCTGTATAACGGACAACCTTTCTTTTAACGAGCCGTTTTCCTTGTTTTCTCTAATATAAATAACAATATAATTCCCAGTTAATTAGTTGGTATTGAGGGCACTGTCACACTTTGTTAAACTTTCTTCTAGCTTCATAAAGTATGGTCCTACTCAACATTTCGCCACTTTTCTTGTAATTGTTTTAATTACAAAATAATATCTAAGTAACGTCAAAAATATGACACATCATAAAAATAACTAGCATAGCTCTGCCACATATTTCTAAAGAAAATTGGTCGTTTTCGTTCAGAAATTGCCAGTTAAGAAGTATCAAAAGACGATCATATTTAATCTACAAAGAAGTTTTCACCGTGCCTTAATTTTTTTTTCTTTATCTTGCAATCGGTTCGTGAACCATTAGCAGATTTTGTGGGAGTCGGTTAGCATCAAGGTTCATTCTTCCAGTGAAGAATCTGCCTTCTCTACTTGAATAGTATATTTTTACACTTAATAAGTTTTTCCTCACATTTTATATTTTGAAATATTCCTACATAAAAATAAATACGAAAAAAACGTTTAAAATAGAAACCCACCGGTATAAATAAGTTCCCAACTAAGCAAGGTCAGGGCTCTAGTGAACATAACCTCCAAACAATACCAATAGTGTTCAAGAGTGCTTTCTGAATAAAGCTCTTGATCCAGCCTCCTAACGAGAGCCACCTCAGGTATTGTTCAAGGCTATTGGCAATTAAGCCATCGGAAGATACGACTGTACAATGCGCAGTGATCGCTGAGTACACATCCCATATATCGACATTGTTTATTTTCGTCAAATTTAAAATCAAAATTATTTATTACCAGTAAGCCAGTTGCAGGCACTTTTGAACTATCGAAACAATGACAACAATAAAATGAAGCTACAGTCCCAGCCACAAGGCATAATAAATGTGAATGTACTGTAGTTACCCATACCACAGCGTAGATTTCTATGGAGAAGAATGGGCAAGCCATAGACACTTTTTTTAAATCAGAATATTGTTACAAAACCTTGGTGACATCATTCACGTTGATATGGTGAATTACAGTAATTAAGTATATTCTTAAAAGTTCACCCATATTATGATTAGAGACCTCAAGTCTTTAACCACAAAATGGGTAAATTAAAAATATTTTCCTTTAAAAATATATTTGAGTTACTAAAATATAAACGGTTCTCAGAACAACAGTATTTTAAGAATGCCATCTAAATATAAATAAACTCACACTTCATAACACAAACACATAAACCTACATTATTTATATCAAAGGTACGTGATTTTCTGAGAAAAAAATATAGTTGGGCTCCTGTCCCCTGTACATACAAGAGTAGGGGACATGTACCCAGTACCACCTGTCGCGAGCTCGTAAAATAAATCACTGCGGAGTGCCTTTATATCACCAAACGTACACTATTGGCGCAATTGAGAAGAGAAATAAAACCACAGCACAAATAGACTTACGAAAAAACGATGTAAAGAAACATTTTAGTAATGGTGTGAGGTTATTTTCAACAAATAAATACAAGGCAGTTAAGTCTACTTTTGTATAAATCCTACCAATATGAAGAAATGCGAATGTTTGTGAGGTTGGATGGATGTATGGATGCATGTATGTTACTCTTTCACGTCAAAACGGCTGAACGAATCTTGATGAAATTTGGCACAGAGGTAGATAAGAGTCTAGAATAACACAAAGGACTAGGAAATACTTTGTTTTTCGATATCACGCGGGCAAAGCCGCGGGCGCCAGCTAGTGTCAAATAAAAAAGTGTATATAATGTAAAATATTTATGTATACATATATTAAAAGGTACGGAAATCATTGACCATTCTACTTTTTTTTTGATGGGAAATCATCAAAATGACCTCTTCCGCTCTGGGTGGACCTTAAAGGAGTGTCAGACTTGTACTGACTAAAACCTGTCCATGTTCCTTCTTTTGCCTTTTGTGATCCGGTGCCGCGTATCTCTTTCAAACAGCCCGCAGCCCCGGCAGAGAGCATTGTACCTGACTGGGAACATTTACCAATTTTCTTTTGATTAAAAATAAACACGCAAGAACAACACGGCATAAAATACTCATCTCTTGCATTAGTTAAGATACTTATGAATAGCATCCACTACTATTCATTGGCATCTCCGAAATGGGATAGTTACCGTCCGCAACAGTGACGTCATTGTTCGTCATTGGCTCGAAGTTTGCGCCGGCAAGATAAACAGTTTCCCCGCTATCTATCCGTCGACAGCACCTCATTTGTCTTGCCCAGTGCAGGTGAGATTGACGTTTGGTGAACCTGGTTTACACAGTTCTCCTGTTACCCTTTCACCCATATAATATGGGTTATTGGTTTTCGAACTTTATTTTATTACACCCAAAAATAACTGAAGGACGGAAAGACGGAAGGAAACGTAAACGTTAAAGTTAATGTTTGGTTTTTTACCCGGGATGGTATCGTTTTCACCGTTCAACCTCAAACCAAAATGTCAGGGCTATAGGATATAAAGATATAGATAGGGCTGTTAGTCCTACGTGCCAATCGTTCAAGTTGCGCTGAATCAGCCCATAAAATAAGCGCCGGCGCCGTAGAGCAAATATCTTGAAATCATTCAAACAACCAACGCCGGGCGCGCTCACATATAGTTTTATTTTATTATACGTTAGTGCCAATAAATTTGGGCCGAAGGGTTAAGTGTTGTGTCAGAACGGGTAAGGCATCAAATCAGTCATTTTGATGTTTATTGGGGAATACATGTTGTTTTCGCGCGAATGTTTCCCACAGCCCGTGCGAAGTGTGTTTTGGTAATTTTTAGTTCAACAGCGTCATTCATTCATTACATTTTAAATCTACTGTCACTTTTTTATATGCGGATAGTTCTATCAGTTAGGGAGGATCTTAAATTTCCAACAATCCCCCTTTTCTGTTAATAAAACTATTTAAAAGGATCGGAATTCTCGATCTTAAATCGGTGTGGAGTCAGAAAAGACCTGTATAATACGGAATGTTTTACGATTCTATCATGTTCATAGTATAGTATCAAAAGAGACGTAAAGTGGATTGGAATCGTCCATAAAAAGTCACTTATTTTATGATAAGCTCTCTCTTTCTGTAGTCGATAGTCAGCACAATTCTGAACGACTCAAGTTAGTGTTTAACGAGCAGAAAATTGCACTAAATACTATAAAATTCTCTCTAACAAATTTTGATTGCATCTTAGTTTATGTGACTTGTTGAGTCTAAGCACTTACCTACATTGAGATTGCGTATATTCTGCTTAGACTCGCATCAAAACCATT
Source organism: Ochropleura plecta (assembly GCA_905475445.1). Lineage (NCBI taxonomy): Eukaryota > Metazoa > Arthropoda > Insecta > Lepidoptera > Noctuidae > Ochropleura > Ochropleura plecta. The sequence goes on along the minus strand of FR997731.1, from coordinate 7,101,753 downwards.
ACATGAGATGCACAAAGAAAACATTTGTCTTCAGGCTATCAACGAATGTATATGATAAGGCAACGCGATAACATCTAAAAGAAACATCGCCCCGGAATATCTAGCAACAAATCATGACAACTTAATATAAAGCTGGTTGAAGATAAAGATGTGTTTTACAGTTCGATATCTGGTAGAAGCAATTTTGCATACAATATTTGCTAAAGCTACAACTACTTGTTATCGCAACTCGTTTAATTTCCGCCTCGGTCTAGTAGATTGTTGCGTGTACGTCGAATTGAAAATCAATCCTCTTGAATTTCCTCTCATGAATTTTTCGCTAGACTTGTGCCTTACTTAAATCGTTCTTTCGCTATGTTAAGGCTCTAGGCTATTGCTTTAAGTAAGTTTTTCGGTAAAAAGCAAGGGAGATAGATCTCTAGAGACAATCAATTAAGAAACCATTTTACATTCATTCATTAAAATCCAAAAAAAAAACTAATTAAAAATATACTTTTATGAATCAAAAAGAAAAAAGTTATTTTCAAACTTTGAGCCCATTGACGAAAAAAATAGCAACAATAAATAACGTAGAAAAAAAACTGTATAAATGATGCAAAAACCTTCCCGTACATTTAAATCAAGTATTTTTCCTTTCATCAAGTCGGGTTGAGACGAAACTTTGTAAACTCTTTACAAATTATGACCCCGAACTTTACAATCAAAGGAATCGAAATAAATTACGGATACCCTTAATTTCGTTAGAAATACTTAATGTTCAAAGATAATAATTACAGGGTATCCCGTTTGGGGTGGTTTTTGGATGGCTTTTGAAAATAATTGAATTAGTTAAGCAATGTAAATGAGCTTAGCACCCGAAAGATTAGACAGAAGTGATGATGGTGATAATTTACAATCGTGTTGATTCGTTATTATTTTCTAGACCTAGGGCACCTAGAGACAACAACCCTTAACGTCTTTATTTCTTTTTCGTGTAGTTAGTGCCTAACCTTACCTTATGCGAGGCTGTAAAAAAGGTGGATGAAAAACGATTGCATGTAGCGGAGATAAGAATGTTGAGATGGATGTGTGGAGTGACAAGAACGGATAAAGTAGGGAATGAGTATATTAGAGGAAGTTTGAAAGTTACGCCTGTTACAGAAAAAATAAAGGGAGCCGTTTGTCTTGGTATGGACATGTAACGAGGAGGGACGAAGCATATGTGACTAAAAGAGTGATGGATCTGAATGTTGATGGATGGAGAGCGAAAGTGTGCAAGGAATGATATGAAGGAGAAAGAAGTAAATGATGCCGTGACGTCTGATAGGGGAGAATAGGAGAAGACAACGTGTTGTGCCGACCCCAAATAGAATGGGAAATTGGCAAGAAAGATGATGAGTGCCTAACCTAGTGCCAGAGCCAGCCAGGTTAGAGTACTTGGCTTCTTTAACTTGCCGCCGAAAATATAACTCTGGTATGTTGGTTGCCTCACGATGTTTTTCTTTACAGCTTTTACTATTACAAGACTATATAATAATATGTATATTTGACAGCACGGTTAATCGGTGAGTGATCGACTGCTACACTGCGTGTCTTGGGTTTTATCCCCGCACGGCACAAATATTTGTATGACCTGGGTCAGGCTGTTGTTGTGTGTCAGTTTAAATAAATAGTTTAGATTATTTCTGAACAATAATACTAGAGTTAGTACAACAAGTAAAACGATGTTAGCCGCAATAGTATCCTACCGGGGTTGCGGGTTGTTCGAAAGAGATACCGCGACTCCGGAACGTAAAGGGCAATAGAAGGAACATGGATGGGTTTTAGTCAGTAAAAGTCTCACATTCCCCCGCTCCGCCCAGAGCGGGGGAAGTCATTAGATGATATCCCACCCGAAAAAGCAAAAAGAAATACGCACATGAATACAAAAACATTATAGGAGCGTGTTTTTGTTGTTTGAACTATTAATACTTACTTCAAGAATCCGAAGATCACACCACTAGGTAATCACTGCTTCGAAAACAAATATTGAACGGCAATAATATCTTAGAACCGATATTTTAGACAAGCGTGTCATTTATTAGCACTACGAGATGTTCTAAAACCAAAAACTCCTAGAGATGTTCTTCTCAGAGAGGCTTGTATTCCAAGCAATGGAGAAATTACAACAGATAAAATATTAGATCAAACTTTTTAATCAAATCTCCATGTTATTTCAATAGCAGCTAGTTTTCGGTAACACTTAGCAGCGCATTAATCGTCACCACCACAGTTCAACTTGACAACTAACACGGCATTCAACAAAGTTCTCGAGCGCCTGTTTGCAAACTACCGCACGGATTTTCAAACGTTCCGCGAACTTCTTAGAACGTTTTTCAGAAAGTTTCTAAAGCAGTTTACAAGTTAAAAGAGTGTTTTAATTATATTCAATGCTTACGCCATTGCAGTTCCAGTGCTAAAAGTTTCCTTAGCAAGGAATATTTCGCAGATTTTGAAATAATACGGCGGAAATACCTTCAATTATCAAACAGTGATTCCATCACTTAAAACGCGGATTAACGATAATTGTAGACAGTAACTACGGTTAAAGAAAGTTGAAGTAAGCAAAATAAATGGCTAACTAAACTTTCACTACAATTAAAGTAAGTGTCTCCAAGTTTAAGTAAGTTCAAACTAAACTTACATTTCCCAACTGGAAATGTTCTTAAGCCGAAGTTTTTCGCTCAGTCTACTATAGCAAATTGGTAACTGCGAAATTTTAATACGTATAACAGTGTGTTACGAAACGACATCACAATCTCTTAACAACGCACAGATTTACTATCACCACGGGAAATAAAGGAGTTGTCTTAATACAGCGATTTAGCGACCGGCGCCGGTTTGTCGCGACGTCGGGATCCCTCGCAGTCTACTTGGCGCCATCCGAAGATGGCACTGCCACTATAAACATCTGCAAGTCTGCTACACGTCAACAAGGGGTCACTAAACCCTTGTGACCCCCGAATTGGCGCACAAATTATGGAACCCAAATAATGTACAAGTTAAGGCTTTGTAGAATCGGGCAATATATTTTTATTGATATGGTAGTGTATTTAATTGCAAATCCTACAAATATTATAAATGCGAATGTTTGTGAGGATGGATGGATGTATGGATGTTTGTTATCTACACTTTCACGTCAAAACGGCTGAAATAAAATTTGGCACAGAGGTAGATTATAGTCTGGAATAACACAACTTTTTTTCGATAGCACGCGTATATATTTTTTCGATAGTAGAGCATGTTTTTTTTTGTTTTGACGTATGAAGTTTGTACAAGAGGGTCAACTGTGATAGCGTACTAAAAATATTGTTATTTTTAACAACTTTATCTACGTTTTGCAGTGAATGTTTTTATTTTAATGCCATTGGCATACGTTTTCACAAGATAAGCTATATCTCTAGTGTAGCTCTAAGGGTCAAGCTATAATTAAGTTCAAATGATGTTTTAAATCACTTTCATTACAAGCGTAAATTGGCCATCCCTTGCTTAGTAAGCTGATAATAAGGTAAACAATATAAATAACCTAGTTACCCACAAACAGCCTAAATTATGTTTACAGACAACCCTAAACCCTATTGCTAAAGTTTTAGATTATTCTTTGCACTGACATAAACAAAAACACCATTCTCTGTGACAAATATTAATGTTATTGTAGAAAGAAGAAACGACGAAGTTTTTACCGGCTTTTGAGAGTAACTCCAGTTATCCTACAATAAAGTTCTGTTTCAATTTATCAAGCTTTTTCTTGACTTGTTCTACAAACAACGTCCGGCGCTGCAGCACAAGGTGCAGACTACTTCACAAGACTTCAATTTAATCCAACTAAGTTGTGTTGGAAACGAATTGACAATTTGAAAGAACATAAACAAAATTATGATGTAACAAACGCCGTCTTTAACTGTTTTCGCTGTAGCATGGTACGGGTGACATATAAGTTAAATGTACCATTCCTCTTCAATCTGAAACGTTACCTCGATTGTTGATCATGAGTGATTTTAGGCTTTTTTGCGGATAGGAAACCATCAAACAACTTCTCCCGCTCTGGGTGGAGCGGGGGGGAGTGTCAGACTTGTACTTACTAAAACCTACCCGTGTTCCTTCTATTGCCCTTTACGTTCCGGGGCCGCGGTATCTTTCGAACAACCGGCAACTCTGGCAGGCGGAGGCCGTGGCAGGCCTCTCTTCTTTGCTGATTTTAGGCTTTACCCTGAATATCATAATCGTAAAGGAGTCCTCATCATAGCATTGTATCCCATCACAAAACATGTATTTTCATCTAATGTCACCCACTCCATGCTACAGCGAAAACAGTTAATGGCATTAAAAGAAAGAAACTTGTCTCACTATTGCTTGTAGAAATCAAAGAAAAATCAGTATCCGGGTTTCAAAAACAGACAGTCGTAGTTTTTTCATAGCTTTAGAGCTTACACATTCATACCTACGATGTCAGGAAAGAAAGAAAAAAATATCATCTATTTGTCAAACATGCGTTTACATAAACTGACTAATCAGTTATGCAAGTATTGAGTTCATAGATTTTGTGAGCATCCATGTTTTGCCAATAGCGGCGGACAAATTTAGTAAGTATAAAAATTACATATAATTGCATTTCACACATTACTTCTTAAATTTAATTACAAAACAAGTAAATAGTAATTGATGTGAAGATGTTATAGTCTATGTATATTATGATTAAAACATAGTTAAATTATGTTCAGAAAATTCATTGTTATGTTGTCAAACTATGTATATTAGAAGTCGTAACCGAAAAGTCCAATTCATACAAAAAATAATAATTGGAAAAATTGTTTTCTCAACTACTACATACACGAACACAATGAATTTTTACACACAGATTTCTCCTTACAGTGCAGTCAAACTCACCAGAGCGAATAATCGTCGCCTTTAAAAAAACGGGATTTCCCATCAAAGAGATTTTAGCTAAGACAAAATTACAGTAGGTACAACCATTTTTTCATTTCCCTCAAAATAAGTGCTTATAAAGAAAGTTTTTTTGATTTCGTATCAGACCGAAAAGATATAAGCAAATATTGGACATTCTCTTTTTTGTGCAAACAATAATATTCCCGGGCACAAATCGACGAGAGCAAATTTGCTTAATCCCTCTCCTAAAGGTACCTTATTTATTCAATTAATGTGGGACTCCAAGGCAAACATTCTGGAAAAGATTCAGTCCTGTTTAATGTACCTATCTAAATAATACTTTCATAATATGGAGTTAATTTAAATAAGAGTGAAATCAAGACATATTTATAATAATACTACATTGGTGTCTGTGGATTGGTGTCGTTTGCCCTCTGTCGTCCTTACTAATATTATAAAAGCGAAAGTGAGTTTGTTTGTTTGTTACGTCTTCACGCCTAAATTGCCAAACCAATTTCGATGAATTTTGTGTGCAGAGATAGTTGGGACCCTGGAGGACGGACATTGGCTAAAAAAAGCGAGGAAAGCGGGGAGAAAGAGGGAAGAAAAGGGGAGAGAAAGGTATTTTTTTTCGATCATTACGTGGGTTAAAGTTAGCGTTAGCCTCAAGTAACTATGCCTCACGGACGAAGTCGCGGGCGGAAGCTAGTATATGTTGAAAAAGAAATGAAGCAAAATACTTTTTGGTCTGTTCTGTTCCACTGCTAGACCATGCCTCCCAATTCCTTCTATGAGCTCTTTTCGCTGGCCACTTCGTAAGCTATTTACATCTTGAAAAATAATTTAACAGAGACTAAAGGTTTTTAATAACATTTTTTTTAATTGCACATCTTTATTACTTACTTGACTTGTGACAAAGCTTTAATTAAGCTAGGGTTAAAATCTTAACTGTGCGAGTAGCCTGAAATACTGAAACAGTATCTCACATTGAAATATTCCAATTTCAAGAACACAATACACCCACCGAGCCGCTACACCGTTAAGGACGTAGCAGCAGGAAAATCTCGACTTTGAATATATGCGAAAAATGCTCTCACATTTTCACAAGTACGTACTTCTACCCCTAGAAGTAGATAAGACCATTTATTATTATTAATAGAGAGTTTAATATTAAAATAGCTTCTTTAATATATTTTCATCATACTTGCTGAATTCGTTGAAGAAACTGTTAATAAAATGTAGATTACAGGAAACTAACCTGTCTTGCATAATGAAAGCGATAATTTTAAAATGATTATTCTTATTAACAATAGATACTACGAAAAGAGACAGTCAGCAAAATTACTAAACATGCTAAATAGTACTATTAGTCGTAGACGAAGTCAATACCAGATGACAAAGCAAATTAGAGAAGCATTCAGACGCTAAAAGCATTCCCTTTCTTCTATATCTATCTATCTATCTATACTTATAATAAATCTGTAGAGAGGTCAATTCTGTACATGAAATATATTTCCAAAATAACTATCAGGGGGTGATTAGTGATCGATACTGATGCCAAAAATGGAATCAGTAAAATTTTTGTCTGTCTGTCTGTCTGTCTGTCTGTCTGGATGTCTGTATGTTCGTTATAGAAACAAAAACTACTCGACGGATTTTAACGAAACTTGGTACAATTATTCTTCATACTCCTGGGCAGGTTATAGTATACTTTTCAACACGCTACGATCAATAGGAGCAGAGCAGTGAAGGAAAATGTTGGGTAATCGGGAGAAGTTGGTTAAAGCTACACAGAAATCATGTATGACGGAAATGTTCTCCTTAAAATTATATAAAAAATATCCTACGACAGCATAGGTCTATCTTTTATGGTTGACTCACAATAACACGTGTAACTCCCGATAACTTAGCAGTTCGGAGCGTTCTGATTATATTTGTCTACTCTTACGTTTATAACACTCCCACTCATCTCTAATTAAAAACAGTTAACATTATTACGTATTCAATAAAAAAAGAATCATATAAATCGGTATACAAACACCAAAGTTATGCATGAAATACGCTAATAAGCCATCGCGCGTGAATACTGAATCATGCTATAAGGATTATTTTTGTGTAATATTTGGCTGTTGATGCGAATAGACGTTCAGAGTGTTCGACCTTATTGACAGACAATGCTTTCAGCCCGACTTTTAGTCTTTAAATAATTTCTTTTTAGATTTCTTTTATTGTTCATCATTTTCCTGCCCTTGTCCCATTCTATTTGGGGTCGGCGCAACACGTTTTCTCCTTCCATTCTCCCCTATCAGACGTCATGGCATCATTTACTCCTTTCTCCTTCATATCATTCCTTACACAATCCATCCATCTTTTCTTTGGCCTTCCTCTCGCTCTCCGTCCATCAACATTCAGATCCATCACTCTTTTAGTCACATGTCCTTCATCCCTCCTCATTACATGTCCATACCAAGACAAACGATTCCCTTTTAATTTTTCTATAACATATTTTCTATAAAATAACAATTTCTTTTATTGTTATTTTATAAAATAGATATTAGTTATTTTGGTAGTGTTTAAATATTCGTTCAAATTACAAATTATTCATAGTTTACATTTTATTTCTTTTTAGGTGAAGTAGTAGTAGGTACGCATTGATTTTTAGAAACCGAGTTTCGGCTAATTTATGTTCAGTTTTTTTTTATACTATGTTGGTAAAAGCGTAGTTAATTATACTAATTATAGTTATAGGTACCTATTATTAATTAAAGTATTTATAGGTTTTTATTTTTAAGTGAAGTAGGTATACATAGGTAGATAGTATTGGACGGGTTCCCTCTATCTGGCAGAATCTTGATGCTCCGAAATTTATTTGGCATAACACACTTAGCATGTTTTTCTTTAAACGAACATTTTAAAGGCATAAAAATTATTTGATATAATTATCGTTTGGCATAATGTTTAAAACTCCGAATTTACAATTGCATAGTTTTAAGCTGGCAGAATTACATTTAGTATAATTACGATTGGCAGAGTTCAAATTTCGCATAATATCGTTTAGCATAATGTTCATTTAGAGCGACGAGTATTTGGTCTTTAAACTGATATGGTCACTAACATTATTATTAACGGTTAAAACGGGATATTTACCATGTTTGGTATTTATTCTGAGTTTCCAATTACAGTGAGTTACAATTGTATACAAAAACATATTAAGGCACAAATAAGATATTTTTGGAATTATATAGAAAAAAAGACATTGTTTTTAGTAGGTTAACCGGGACTCATCTATTAAGATTAGGTTAATTTGTTAAAAAAAAAATGCGTAGGTTAGGTTAGGTTAAAACTGTGACCCCCTACGCACGAGCCGAGCGAGCGGAGCGAGCGGTGCCGCGGCAGCGGCTGGCGAGTGCCATTAACGACTTGCATTAATAGAAATGAGATTGTTTTTAGTAGTTTACCCGGAACTGAACTATTTACATTAGGATTATAATTACTTATGGAATTAAATGACATTATTACAAATTCAATTAAATAATAGTTTAAAATAAATGATATTATTTTAAAGAAATAAATAATTAAAATAAATGACAACAAATAATAATAAAGATGATTCTAACTATAAACTTTCTGCGATATGACAATTCTGCCGTTTAATGATATCGATATGAAATATAATATATGTCAAAAGACGATTCTGACTGTGAACTTTCTGCGAAATGATGTTTCTGCTTTTTGAATATTATGGATATGAAATTTATGTCTAGAGATGATTCTGACTTACAAAATTATGAGTTTTGAATGTATGATAAATGAGTGTCTGCCAAACAATTTTCTGCGAAATGAAGTTTATGCTATCCGTTGTTATGCAAAATAAAATTATGACATAAAAAGTTCTGCTATAAAGGCTGGACCCAATATTGGACAGGCGTTTTAGCTTTATTTAATTTCTTTTTTTGTTACAAGTTGTACTTACCTACATATTTCTGGGTATTCTATTAGAATTATTTAGTTTTAGTACCTACTTTATTTGGTAATTAATAGGTTCTTATAGATAATAGGCATAATTAGATATATTAAAAAATATATATATATATATCATTTAGTACTTAAATTATTTTCAGGTTAATTATAAATTCAAATTATTATTTTTTTATTTATTTAGCTGTAGTTTTATTTAGTTGTAGCTGTAGTGTATTTAGGATCAGTTTTATTATTTAAGTAGGCACTTGGATTTTTTAAGTGTAAGGTAGCTACAATTAGGACCTCTAACGTAGCTTATTTCGTTAGGTAACTGAATAAGCATTCAATTACCTTCGGTTATTTTCATAAATCCTTACTAATATTATAAAAGCGACAGTGAATTTGTTTGTTTGTTCTTTCTTTCTTTTTTTTTTAAAACGTTGCCCCACACTAGGAATTTCTCCTGTATCGCGGGTGCGTTTACAAACATTCAATCTCACATACACAAACAGCCAGACCCGGAACAACTATTTGTAGGTCATACAAATATTTGTTCCGTGCGGGAATCGAACCCGCGACACACAGCGCAGCAGTCGATCGCTCAGCCACTGCGCCAACCGTGTCGTGTTTGTTACGGCTTCACGCCTAAATGACCGAACCGATTTTGATGCATTTTGGTACAGAGATAGTTGGTTAGTTAGTTAGTTTCCCTGGTGACGGAAATAGGCATTTTTTTTTAAAGTGAGGAAAGGGGGAGAAAGATACATTTTTTTCGGGTCATCACGCGGGTTAAAGTTAGCGTTAGCCCAAAGTAACTATGCCACGCGGACGAAGTCGCGGGCGGAAGCTAGTGGATAAATAAATTTTGATGAATTTTGGTACAGAGATAGTTGGGAACCAGGAGACGGACATAGGCTAATTATTTTTATAAAAAAAGTGGGATGTGAGGGAGAAAGAGGGAAGAAAAGGGAAAACTTAGCGTTGCTATTACAATCAATAAGGCGCTACCGAATTTAACGCGAGCAAAGCCGCGGGCAAAAGCTAGTATTTAATAAACCTAATCTTAATTGGCATATCTACTATACGGATCCAAAAGGGGCTTTCTAATATTTTAATCTCTGTCAATAAGCCGTCAATTCAGACATTAATGCGCCATATGCCACGAATTACAGAACGCGGCATGCAGTCCGGACAGTGTGTTTGTTTGTAAAGCTATAGCTGCAACCGGACTCTCCCGGTCATGGCGGGCAATGGCCAGTTGCTGATTAAATCTGCATGAAAAATCGAGCTTTGTCGGATACTCGGATAGCTAACGGCCTCCTACATCCGCGCTGAATGAAACATAAGTATGCCGATTCCGCCGTCATCGATATGTCGGGTCCTCTATTGTTTGTGTCAATAGTTACGTTTTCTGTTTTTAGATTTCCAAGGCTTTTCCCTCTTGTTCTGTCTGGCGCTTGAAATACAATTCCTGTTGCAGGTTGTGAATATTTTGGAAAAGGGATGTTTAGGGGTGTGTGTTTAAATGTTTAGTAAACACAATTTTAAAAAAAACTAGTGCTTTAAAATAAAGGATCTCTATCAATTCGTTAATTTAATTTATTTTATTGAAAATCATCAGATAACAGAAATCTATATTGTTAGTAGAGTACCTTATAGTGTTATGTAGTGTTAGTACATACATAATTTGAGTTTGAAACTCTTTTTACAGAAGATGAAACAAACTTCTCAAGCGGCCATCTTCTCCATGAAATTCCTCAGAAAAGGGGAAAACTCACTCTCGTCCACAGTTTTTAGAATGCTGTTGCTACTGTTAAGAGTAATATTAGAATTATTTCACCACGCAAATAAAATACTTTTACAACCAATTTTATAGCTAACGTATACACTCGTAAATTTTGCCAGTCTAGCTGCCCAGGCGTACCTAAGCATAATAAAGTGAACAATTAACCTTAATCTACGTCAAGAAAAGTTCGCAGCCTTAAGAAATTAAATATTAAATTAGTAAACCAAATAGCCACCAAGTCCTCGAAAATACAATTTATTCCACTAAAAATCGGCTGAACAAAACTGTCGCATGTGTAAGGAAGTCTCGAAAACTAGACAAAAGGAGAACAAGTATCAAGTGTTTAAACGAGAGACATTGGAGGGATGTATGAACAATGGGACCCGCATTCTGACGACGCGACATTTCGTGTCTACCAATGTCTAACTCCTATAAAGTTATGAGACCCTAGTCGTTTCCTCCGTCCGTGTTTATAGTTTGATGTAACAAAATCTGAATATAAATTAATATGTCAAACGGATAAACAAACAACATTATCCACGAAATAAAAGCGATTTCGCTTTGTAATTGAAAAATGTGTCGGCTCAGTAATATTTGCAGTAAATTATAAAGGTTTATTAATTACCGTTGTCTCAGTGCGATGCTCCTTTTTGTTCGGATAACTGGCTTAAATATACTGAATGAGTGTTAAAGTATCTGAATTTTGGCTACACTTACAGAATCAATGAATATGTGATACACTGCATATACCAAATTTCACACACGATGTAAGTTTAGCTAGGTAAAAGCTTTTTACAAACAATATAGCAGACGTAGAATATTGATAGGTGAAACGTGACTGCGTAATATTCGCGACGCTCTCCGACTCTCCTTTTAGTCATGTGTATTGGATTTGAATTTACGATCAACTTGCTACTAAAAGCTACATTTAGTTTTCATGCTTTCTTATCTGAAATATCTTTAGACTGTTATTTATGAAGTCGATGTTCAATGTTTAATAACGACTGATTTGACCCTGCGACCACTGCGCTCGAGTTGTTAGTTCGTTATGCCTTGTTCGTTTTTCATTTCAAAGGGCTTTTGAGGGTTGTCTTATTTGAACAGCTAACAATATTATTCATGCAAATTTTATGAGCCAAGTCGAATCTCAAGTGATAGAAATATTTACATAAAAATGTTAGACTTAATTTGATTTAATACAAAAACCCTCGACAGCCAAAAATGTGAAGTTATTTTCAGCTATGCGACCGAAAACATTATTAAGAAATCATATTCATCAAGAAAATTCTCAACTTCAACGGATTATATTCAAGCTATTTAATTTGTTAGAGACTTTGAAGAGAGCTTTGTGGAAGGTTCTTTAAATGATTAATAAGGTTATTCTCAAGTTCAAAACGGGGGTGAGGCTAGTTTTAGCAATCACTGAACAGATTAAGGTGTCTGAGCGCAGTCCAAAATTATACATCAAGAGTAATGCCGGCACATCTGACGGAAATGGCCGACTGTGATTCCACAAAAATGCAGAATTTTTCTTAATTACCTTCCGTGACTGTAACTGGCCTCATTTGGCCCGAAAAACGTAGACGAAATTAAATACAATTAAAACGAATTTTGCATAAACTGAGCATTTACATAACATTTCTAAGATCCTATAAAAAGTAAGTATCTATTTGGATTACTTCTTCTAACTACCGAATCTGAATAATATTGAGGTCCACTGAACGTAACTTCGAGGAGAATCTCAATTACTAATACTATTAGGTAAAGCGAGCGTTTAGAGAAAAATATTTTTAAAATGCTATCGAAGAGCGAGCTCCTTCGCTGCAAGCTCTTTTATTATATTAAAACGGCTCTCTGATCCAGACTACCCGATTATTACGTAGACTATAAGTGGTGTGGAGTATAGATATAAGACCACCGACCGGGAATATCCTGCGTTACAGCGTACTTTCTGATTTGCCGCTGGGTGCGGGCGGCACCGCGCGCTCGCTTGCATTCTATATGAGTTGGCTAGGACAATACACAGCTTTGTTCAAGATTTTGATAAGCAAGCTAACGTGTATGTGACAAGCAGCTACTTAGCTGAAATGACTAACAGCAATTTAGTTATTATTTAATAATCGAATATTTAGTAGATCTCATTAAATTATTAAAATCAAGCTTTTATAGATCTTGTTTTTAATGCATTGCGTGCTTTTTTCCAACGCTCACTTTAAAAAATATGGCAAAGTATGCATTCCCACCAAGCTGCTATTGATGAGCTTAAGGGATTCTACCTAGTTACCGATACCAATGAAAAGCTGAATTAAATTCACATCAGACGTTTTAAGACTTTATGCTGTAAGCTATAAAGTCGGAAGCGGAATTTCCAATCACTTTAGGATTGTTTTCAACAAAATTTGTTCATCAATTTACAAAATGCTTTTCGTGCAAAAATAAATTTCCAACATTGTCATTATATCTATCAGAACTGTCCTAAGTTTGGTGAGTGATATGTTTGTGAACATTTTATTGATGGCTTGATGGCAGCGCGTCCATTTATTTACAACTGGACCCGAATAAATCAGACTCGACGGAGTTGGAAAACTGCGATCATTCATTTCGAGCTTGTAATATTTATACTATGACAGGTATTCCGGTAGCTCGATCCAAAGTTTGAAAGTAAGTATGTAAATTATTCAATGGAAATTGTTTTAATTTGATATAACTGTTGTTATTATTTCATGAGAAGCGCCTCTTCCTGTTCGACAGTGAATACCTTGGACTACATAATGAATCGTATCATTAGTGTCGCATTACGTTTAAATTAAAATTCTCGAGAGCGCCCTGCACGTCGGATCAATGTCCGCGACTCATACAAAAGACTGGGCTCTCCTTACACTTGAGGAGCGCTCCGTTCAAATGAGAGGGTCTATTGTTTATCTTGAACTGTAAGGTAAATACAAACATAAGCTATATTAATATCGGTGCTAATTACCATAAACAAACAAGGAAACTGTTGATTAAGTACATTAACGCTTGTACAATTTCAACAAATTGTTTATCAGTACTAGTGTTCAAACCAACTAATTATTAACGCTCGCTGCTTTGTTTACGCTGTTGCCATTGAATTTACATGAATGAGAAGACCCGTAATATTGCACTCAGTTCACTCAAGAAAATTATATAATTAAATATTTAGAAGGCTAAATGCCGCTGTTTAGTATATATTCCTGACACGCAACCTTGAGATTTGTAGACCGAATACAGTGAATAACTTTCAGTGAACAAAGGCCTCTCTATAAGATTCCATGAATGGTTTAATAAATGAGAGTGTTGCGAAAGTTGGTAAACTCTCTCATGTATCGACGTGAATTATTTGCTATATTTGATGTCCGGGTTTGGGCGGAGTTGTGTTACAAAACTGTCCGATGAGTACAGAGCGGTGCGGCGGCGGCGGCGGTGGGTACATGCTGCGGTCAGTTAGCGGAAGCCATAGCGGTGGCCGGTCGGCATTTCGCTCGAAACCGGAACAGGCTCTTGAAGTGCTTCCTTCAATTTACCTAGTTTACACACCAACATCGTAGCCAGTAACCTACCTTCGCGTTATAATTAAATAAGTCTCATTTCCTAACTTTATTTTACACATTACCCTATTGCCTGAATTGAGTTAACTGGGACCACTAGGGAAACTAGTAACTCAAAGTTTAGAGACTGTTTAGACGGTTGAGTGAATATCTTCCTTCAAAGGCAGTGGCTTTCCACTGGAGAGTTGCTCGAATGTCTGAATTTATAACAAACAGTGCTTGCCAAAATGTACAGAAGCACTTACAATTTTCCAGTCTTATGAACTAGCAAAACATCAATTTGATTTTAGTAACAAAACAAACTTAATAACAATGTTACTTAAGCTTCAATTATTCGGAATGAAAATTAACACATCGAATAAATTATCGGCATCGAAAATCACGGTGTGTCGAAATATTACAATAACATAGAAAGCATCGATTATGCCCGCATATTCAATTATCCGTCACAATGGGGCCCCATCTATTGTGGATGCTCCCAGCTAAGCGATTCACAAAAACCATGTTACACAACACATTATGATTTTTTGTACACAAACATCAGTCAAAAAAAAACTAGGGATTATTACCTAGAGTAAAACCATTAGCTTTGACAAATAAGTTGGTGGATTACATACAAAATGCCGTGTTTTTTGGCACGCATTTTGTGGGTGGGTGGTTGGCATTTAATTGTATTATAATATCATAAATAATGGTAATCTGCTCGTAGTTCGGACTTTGGAAGTATTTGTGATTTATTGCAAACACATCTGCTGTATTTTGGTTTGAGTGTGGTTTATGGTTAATTCCTTTAATTTTTAAAACGATATATAAATGGATAGTTGATCCCGACTGTCAATTGTAGATCTTAACAGTCTTCACAGGTCAGTCAGACGACCAGTCTTACAAAGGGATATCGTATAACCCAGTGCAATCTGAAATGTGAAGGTGAAATAGGCGATCACTCCATACATCTGGCAAGACCGAAAGCCGTCTCTAAAAGTTGGCAATAAGGCTCGGTCGCTGATAATGATGATGAAAAAGGATATAAGAATACCTACTGCTTTATTATTTTAACACAAAAACTCGTAACTAAAGCTTTCATTACAGGTTTTCTATATAACTTTATCCAGAGCCAGGTAAATGATTGGTTTATATTCTATGACTTTGCTATACTACAGAACAATGGACAACAGCAATGAACTGAGTTAGCAGCCAGTCCTAACACTAGCGGAGCAATACTGCCAGGGCCAGTGCCTGCCGGAGTTGCGGGTTGTTCGTAAGAGACACCGTGGCCCCGGAACACAAAGGGCAAAAGAAGGAACCTGGATGGGTTTAAGTAAAAGTCTAACACTCCCTTCCGCTCCGCCCAGAGCGGGCGAAGTTATTTGATGATATCCATCCGAAAAAAAAGACCTAACACTACACTACCAGCTTCTGACTACCAGATCGACTGCTAGATTTACACCACAATGAAGCCACTCTTTTCTCTTTCTGATTAACATATCTATACTAAACACGTAGGTACGTAAAACTTCCTTAGAACCTCATTAATTTTAATCGTAAGTTTTGTTCCCGAATTGTCTTTGAACCAAGTTCTAAGAGGCAAAGTTAAGAACTCGAAAAGAAGTTCGTTGTCGGGTAGGTTGTAACAGTTGTTAGACAAAGTTGCACATTTCTTCATACATTAAGTAAATAAGTCACCAAGTAGGCGTGTCACACGATTACGGTTACGCTTCAATAAATCCGGTTAGCGCCCTTAATTCATTAATTGAATCTATCGCTGCTGGTGTTTCTGTGTCAGATTGAGGTTTTTGTTCTATCTTTACTTCCATTATGTAGGTCATACCCATGATATTAGTATTTTCACAAATGACTCTTCCTCGACAAGTAATTAGGATAATGTTGATCTGTCGAATGAGGTCTTTGACCTGATTGTCATGTTACACTCAATCATTGTGTGATGCTACCGTAGGCAATATGCGTGGGTAGCTCACCGTCCGTCCGTCTGGTCACGACTCACGACAGGCCGTGTCGACGCGACGGCGCGTTCTTGCTCCACGCGCGCCTCACTGTGATGTCAGCAAAGCAGAAGGGATGGGCTACTGCCTGCCGGGATTATGTGTTGTTCGAACACAAAAGGCAAAAGAACGAACATGGGTAGGTTTTAGTCAGTAAAAGTCTGGCACTCCACCCAGAGCTGGAGAAATTATTTCATGACTAGCTGTTGCCCACGGCTTCGCTCGCGTTAAATTCGGAGTAATACAGTTCCCCTTTCCTGATTTACGGGTACCTGCTACCTGCTACCTGTAGTTTTTGCCCTTGCGCCTTATTTATTGTAATAGCAATGCTAAGTTTTCCCATAACTTCCCTCTTTTTCCCTCATATCTTAATCTTTTTTTTTTTTTAAAGTCTTTGTTCGTCTCCAGGGTCCCAACTATTTCAGTACTAAAATTCATTAAAATCGGTTCAGCCATAGCGTAAATAGGTAACAAATAAACAAACTCACTATCGCTTTTATAATATTAGTAAGGATAAGGAAGTAAGAATTACGCATACGAAAAAAAGGCAATATGCATAGTTATATTTAATCAATAATAATGTAATGTACCAAATTAATAACGGGAAAAGAAAATCGTCACACATACAGGACACATTTTATTTACGAATATTCTTTTGTATATTTTCGATAACAATAGAGAGAACTCAACGACATCGTAGTTTCTGCTTGAAGACAACCATAAAAGTAATAACATAACCATAACATTTGTAATTCCCAAAGAGGATTCACGAAATGGTAAACAATGGTATTACCGTGTATAACTGTTGTTCGTTCTTTATTTATATCGTAAAAAGCTTGCATCAACTGCATTTATTGATGTAGGTACACCACCGTTGTTTTCTCAATAAAATCCATGTTAGTTTATATGAGTACTAGCTTTTGCCCGCGGCTTCGCTCGCGTTTAATTCGGGGTAAAACATTTTCCCTTTGATTTGGAGGTACCTGCCAGTCTTGCCACCTGCAGTTTTTGCCCTAGCGCCTTATTTATTGTAATAGCAATGCTAAGTTTTCCCTCTTCTTCCCACTTTCACCCTCATAATGCACTTAAAAAAAAAATAGCATATGTCCGTCTCCTGGGTCCCAACTATCTCTGTACCAAAATTCATCAAAATCGGTTTAGCCATTAAGGCGTGAAGGCGTGAACAAACAAACTCACTTTCGCTTTTATAATATTAGTAAGGATTAGTGAGCTACATTATTATTTAGTAACATAGGCTATATAACATCACGCTAATACCAACGGGAGCGGGACAGTAATAAAAGACGCGGGGTGAAATTGCGCTGGACAGCTATTATTTTATACGTTACTAGCTGTGCCCGCGACTTCGTCCGCGTGGAATAGAATTTTGGGCATCATATTTATTTTTGCAAACAACCTCCTCAGCTTTATAAATTATAACTGTTACCCACGGCTTTGTCCGCGTCTTAGCCCAAGTTCCGGAATTTTCGAGAACTCTGTGAGGCTAAACGTTGAGAACGTTCAGCGCTTCATTCCCGTAGTCGGTTCACCAAAGTTGAGAACTCTGTGAGGCTAAACGTTGAGAACGTTCAGCGCTTGATTCCCGTAGTCGGTTCACCAAAGTTTGAGAACTCTGTGAGGCTTAACGTAGAGAACGTTCAGCGCTTGATTCCCGTAGTCGGTTCACAAAAGTTCGAGAACTCTGTGAGGCGGCTAAATGATGAGAACGTTCAGCGCTTGATTCCCGTTCTCGGTTTATGAAAGTTCGGGAATTTTGTAAGGATAAACGTTCAGCGCTTGATTTCCGTTGACGGTTTGCCGAAGTTCGGAAATTTTGTGAGGATAGACACTGCGAACGTTCAACGATCGATTCATTAGCACGGTTTTGTTCACTGATTGCTCGTTGAGTAGCCAACCTATGCATATTTTCATCCTCTGTTTCATTGCTGCGCAAAGCTCGCAGCCGCTTTGCGGTAGCAGTCTGCCGAGAAAGCTGAGTTCTTTTTCTAGGCATTATAGTGACGAAGAAAGAAAATAGGAAATGAAAACTTAACCAAACCGTAACTCGTAATCAAGAAAAAACAATCTTTAGGTTAATAATTAGGATCCTACTTATTTTTACCTGTATTTGGTACTTACGTAAAACATAAGGTAAACTTACTGTATGCTTAAACTAAAACCTAACCTAATAAGAATAATTATGTAGATGACACCTATTTACAGGTATTATCTACAATAACAAAAAAAAGGTGTTAATAATTGTTAAATTATTAGAACCAAAATATTATCCTTAAAAGAAAATGAAATAGTATTTAAAAAGTATTATTACACGACGATATTATATCGTAAAAACAAATAACGCTGCATAGAA
The DNA here is from genome assembly GCA_905475445.1 of Ochropleura plecta. Taxonomy (NCBI): domain Eukaryota; kingdom Metazoa; phylum Arthropoda; class Insecta; order Lepidoptera; family Noctuidae; genus Ochropleura; species Ochropleura plecta. The sequence continues at coordinate 7,083,165 of FR997731.1, read as the reverse complement.
CCGTTCAGAAGGGAGCCGTCCGCGCATCAGACGCGCGCGCGGCATGGTACAGACGCCTGCAGGTAAAAGCTACCCGAAACTGTCAATTTTTCCCAATGAACCTTGAACCTTAAACTTTAGAAATAAAGTCGAAAATCTATCAAATAAATCTGACAGATTGTAGTAGCTTGATGTACAGGCGTCTGTACCTCGTAGAGCTACACCCCCCTCCGCGTCGCCCGCAAGCAACGCCTCTCTTCGCCCACCGGCCAGGCGCGTGTGAATTTTATATCGGAGTTATTTTAAAATTGTAATATCTTCTAAGATGTTCATTGAAATTAAGTGATGTCAAAGACAATTTTGTTCACAATTAAATACTGTTAATCAACAACATATTTATTTGGATAAAGATTAATATTATTATGTTGATACAACTCTAACAAATAATTGGTAATCATGCATTCATTTTGACCAAATTTGATTACCATAAAAACGGTTCTAGTGAGTTAATCTTAAAAGATAGACATATACCGTCACGGACATTTTTTTAGATCATTTTAAGAGGAATAATTCTTTAATACATATTTTTTTGGTATCTTGAACCGTTTTCGCAGCGCACGCAACGGAAGCCCTCAAAGATGAATAATTTTCCCCGATTTTTCCACATTTTCCATTGTTTCTTCGCTCCTATAAGTCGCAGCGTGATGTTATATAGCCTAAAGCCTTCCTCGATAATTGGTCTATTCAACACAAAAAGAATTTTTCAATTCGAACCAGTAGTTCCTGAGATTAGCGCGTTCAAACAAACAAACAAACAAACAAACTCTTCAGCTTTATAATATTAGTATAGAGTATAGATTCCTAAGCCAGGATTTTTTACCAAAACCTGGCTTTGACTAGACTTTGTTTCATCGGAAAACTTAATAAAATAAAAACGTTTTTTACTTTTTTTAGTTCCCGTGAACGGATTGAAATTCCTGAGAAGCATTCATCCGAAACTACGTTTATTACAGAAAGGAGAGGGTTAGAAAGTGGAAGCAAATGTTTAAATAAATAAACATAAAATTGAACATAATAACATTAGAATTAAGGCTTCTTTTTAATTTAACTTACATAACTAAATTAGCTATTGTTGATTATTTGTAATCACGTGGGTACTCGAAAACGGCACTAACGGTTTCAATAAAAGTTGCAATACGGTGGGTGGGGCGCAAAACTTATCTAACTAGGTCCCATGAATGGGAAAAATTGTTTTTTCTAGCCTAAATACTACTGGTAAAACTACATCACATAACATCACGCCAATAATCTCCGGAAAGTTAAGCAGAGGTTGTATCTAACGGTGCAAACACTTTTCGCCAGGTAACACACACATGGCATAATTTTGCTTAATAAATTCCTTTGGGGCTACCTAAAAAGTAAAGTTTACAAGCCGTTGCCACCCAACCTGAATGTTTTGAAGCAAAGAATCACTGAAGAAATCAACTCTATTCCAAGATAAAAGCATCGCGCTTCAGCGAGTGATTGAAAATTTTGTCTTCAGGTTAAATGAGTGTGAACAACTAAATGGTGCGCATTTGTAAACGGTTATTTTTCATAAATAAACTTCAAGAACTGCTCTTTAATTTAACAATAAATAAAACTAGTTTTCATTGATATTGTTGTTTTTTATTTAACATTTATAAACGAAAAACATTCTGAGACACCCTTTATTATGTACTGATTAGCAAAATATATAAATAATCAAGATCTTCAGATATACATAGTTGATTTTAACTTTGACTGTAGGTACTTGTTTCTGTTTTTTTTGTACAGAGCTAATTAATTGTCAGATTGTCACGTCACTAAGCAAACAGAAAAGTCTTTGATTAAACCGATCCTGAAATTCACTGTACAAGTGTTGCGAAACTCTTGAGTCCTTTTTTATGTTCGAATACGAGTCCAAAGCGGATTGCTTTCGTATTAAAGAACTTGAAACAAGGAGGAATGGATCGCATTAATTACGTAACGAGTACCAAGCATTGTCAAAGTTAACTCTTGTAATTAAATCATCGGCAATTTAACGCCGTATCGGGGGAGATTTTGCTGAAAATAGAAGGATTTACGTTTAAATCAGAGAACGACAGAGCTTAAAATTGCTAAGTAGGTTCTTTCATCATCATTTTTTCTGCTCATGTCCTATCTATTTTGGGTCAGCGTAGCACGATTTCTTCTTAATTTATTTACTTAAAAGAATACAAGTTAGCAGTGTATGTAACCAAAACACTTATATTCTAAAATTTAACACTTAAACTCATCATCATTTTCCTGCCCTTGTCCCATTCTATTTGGGGTCGGCGCAACACGTTTTCACGTTTTAAACTTACGAACTATTACTTAAAAAACATTTACAAACTTCATATGGTTCTTCCATTCTCTCCTGTCAGACGTCACGGCATCGTTTACTCATTTCTCCTTCATATCATTCTTAACACAACCCACATCCATGTCCTTTGTAACATATGTATTAATTTCGGACTCATCATCTACTTAACCTTATCCAAACGACTTTGGGTTCAGCTTCCAAGTCCAATAGAATGCCAACTGCATTCTAACTTCATCCAATAGAATGCCAATAGCAGTATTTTACATGGAGCGACTGCCTATCTGACCTCCACAACCTAGTTAGTTCTGGGAACCACGGTACCCCCATTGGTTAGACTGTTGTCGCACTTTCGGGGACTAAGACTAAACTGTCAAAGATCAATAATTGACAGCCGAGACCAACGGCTTAACGTGTTATATGAGGCACGGATGAAGTTCAGGATACCACGGACTCAGGCAAGCTTAAAATAAAGCTTGACTTGAGTTAACCAAATCAAATTAAAAGCATTTATTTGAAGTAGGCCAGTTACAGACACTTTTGAACTGTCGATACAATGATAACAGTAAAAATTAGGCTAGAGTCCCAGTCACAATTCATAATAACAGTGAAAGTTCTGTAGTTGCAGACTCCAAAACGTTGATCTCTATGACGAAGAATGGGCAAGAAACTCCATAAATACTCTTTTAAATCTGGATATTGTTACAAAACGCTAGCAAAAGCGACTGTTTTTATATAGCCATGTCATTGTTAGTCTGAATTTAATGGGGGACCCATTAGATTCAGACTATTTATTTCAATTGCAAATTCTTAATAGGTAACCATTTACTAAGTTGAACACAAAATGGGTCACTAAGGTAGCTTCACGATTCGAGCATCGTGCTTTCCAAAAAAAGACGTCGACAAAAAAAACACCCTCCACTTTAATCGAGGTTTTTTTAAGCAACCTTTTTAAAAAACCTCTGATGTTGTGAAACATAACAAAAAGGTTGGTGTCACAAGCATAATAAGTATCTCATTACCATTTCTTGCGAACATAATAATAATAAACGATAGCAAAAGAATTTTTGATGCTATCTCGGGAACGTTCCTAGGATCCCGCGGTTGTCACAAATATTTCATTATGTACAAGAACACACCTGTACATTAACGTATGTATACCTAGGTAAACGTATCAAAATATATATGAACAGAATTCCACGTGAAAAGTAAATCCAATTTAGTTTTGCACTATTCAATTTCGGGCTTACCATAGACACACCACACTCTACTATTTCGAACTAGGTGTTGATTTGCATGAAAAAAAAAGTTGGAATCGTGTGAAATAATAGACCATAGTTTAAACCCCTAGTTTTTTTTTAAACCAAACGCATAATCCAATAGAGCCGTGACACTGTGCTCGATATTTTTGTTTTATCAACTTGTATGGATTAAAACTTAATGCACTGCTATTTTCAATAGAACCCTTGTATTAAATACTAGCTGTGCCCGCGACTTCGTCCGCGTGGAATAGTTATTTTGGGAATCATATTTATTTTTGCTAACAACCTCCTGAGCTTTATAAATTATAGCTGTTATCCACGACTTTGTCCGCGTCAATTTCTGTTATTATTTTAGACAATTTAGTTTTTAAGTTTTTAAAAGAACATAATTAATTTAAAGAACTTCTGCGTAAATTATATTTTTAGTTTTATTTTCTTGTGGCAGAAGAACATATTGGTTTTCTCCGCAACCCGATCTTGACAACGCGACATATAGTTGGCCGTGTGAAAAGCAGTCTTGACGTAAATCGATTCCTATGTGTTTAAATGTTTGCCCCTGTGATTTATTAATTGTAACGGCGAAAGATAGCTTAACGGGAAATTGAATTCTTTTAAATCTAAAAGGTAAATCATTTGGAATCATTAGGATGCGAGGTATAAGCACTGTTTGACCAACTGCTGGACCAGTCAAAACTATCGCAACGATCACGTTACTGCGTAGAAATTTGATTTGAAGTCGGGTCCCGTTACATAAATTTGGTGGTTTGAGATTTCTTAGTAAAATTATTGGGGCACCTATTTTTAACTTGAGGGAATATGGGGGAAGGCCACTTGGGTTCAAAGAATTAAGAAACTCCTGTGGGTAATGGACCGCATCTTCTTGATCCATTACATTATCAATAGATGTGTAGGTAACTATGTCTCTTGGAAGTTTACTTAAAATTAGGTCGTTAATTTCGTCCACGCTACTGTTTCTCGCCGCCAATATTGCCCTTTGACACATCCATTGATGATCTTTATTTTCTATTTCATTGATTTCAGGGTAAACTTTCGAAATTAGGTCCTCAATGTTACTCACTCTTTCTCCTAAATCGCGATCAATTTCAATTTTATTTTCAAATTGAGGTACTTTCCCGTCTCCTATTAAAAGTAACTTTGAAGGAAAAGTTATACTACCTCCCCCCAAATGTGCTCTCATATTTGTAGTTAATTTTAGGATGTTAACAAACTTCCATAATGGGGAACTTTTAAGGCAAGACTTTACAATGTCTGCTCTAGTTCCCCTTACTATTTATTACTGGTAAAGTTTGTCGAAAGTCCCCAGCAAACATAACAGTAATCCCACCCATGATTTTATGACAGCTTCTAATATCTCTAAGAGTCCTATCTAGAGCCACGTGAGCTCTATGGATCATGGTACATTCGTCCCAGATTATTAAACTGACTTCTTGTAATACTTTTCCCAAAGGGCCATTTTTACGTATAGAGCACACGCTATCTTTTTGTAAAGAAACAGTTAGGGGCAGTTTAAAAGTGGAATGAGCTGTGCGTCCACCTGCTAATAATGTTGCAGCAATACCTGACGACGCTACTGCCAAAGCTAGCTTTCCCTGAGACCTTACTTTTGCTAATATAAGATTAGTAATAAAGGTCTTGCCGGTTCCACCGGGAGCATCCAAAAAAAAACTTTTCCTTCACTAAAACGAACACTTTGCATAACACAATTATACGCGGTCACCTGGTCATTAACTAATTTTGGTTCATTTTGAGTAATATACTCATTTAATTCATTTAGATCATACGGTTTTCGCAACGCTACTTCTAACGGATCCAGATGATTAATTGAATTAATCCTTTTTGATACAGGAAGCCCAAAATCGGTTAGTGATTTATCGCAAATCTCATGAATTTTATCTTCCACTAAGATTAGTCCATCATTGTATATATCATCATTATATGCCAATGTCATATCCTGATTCTCATTACGCATTCTGTTTAATATATCTTCACATAAAGCATTACGAAATTTATTCCATAACTCTAAGGGGTCAGATGGTTGGCAAAATATAAGGATGATGGTAAATAATTCTCTTAATTTTGTGGCTGGCTCGGACATGACAGCATCTGACATTGTATTTTGCCAATGTTCATCTCCCTCCAGTAAACCTAACTCCTTGCAAGCGCCTTGATAAGTTTGGCAAATAACACCATTCACGGTCCTTAGATGTTCAAATGACATTGGACCGCGAACATGTTGCAGTAACATTCTTAAATAGAAACATTCAGTTTGAGTTGGATGAATGTTGTAGACACGGCCTAAAGTTGTGTCTTTTTTTACACCGGGATATCCTTCAACATCTTGCCCACGTCTTCTTCTAGAAAATGATTTTCTTTCCCATACGTAATACTGGGGTACTTCGTGATATAAAAGGGTTTTTGCAAAATCGTCACTTTTGCAAAGATCAAAGAACGCTGTAAGTGTCGTTGATGAAGGATTATTAACACGATCTTGAAGATTTGCATTATTATAAAAATAAACTCTTTGTCCATTTTCTAAATGAACTGCTAAATGAACTACTGCCGGAAAACGTTCATGAATAGGAAATTGGAAAATTCTCCAGAGCGCTTCCGAGGAACTTATATAGCGACCATTTAGATATTTTTCTACTTCATCGTTATTACGTGGACCTGCGCCTGTAGGTTGGGTAACCGTCATCCCCGGTTTCTGTTTCAGAAATAAAATACCTAGGGTACTTTTTAGAACAAATGTTTTCTTTCATACATGGTGATGCAGGATTATGAAATCCGCAAGGACCATGTATCATATTTTTTATGACAATATTATGAAGAATTGGATCTTGTTGTTTGTCAGGTATTTCAGCCGATATTATTGCATCTATAGAATCTGGTTGTACTTTGTTAGCCAGCCACAATAAAATGTGGGCGTGAGGTAAACCTCTTTTTTGCCATTCTACGCTGTAAACAAAGGCTTTCGATGGTCCAAAAATATGTTTCTTCGTTAGCAGGTCTATCATTTTTTTCAGTTTTAAATGAAATACTCTAGAAACCAAATCATGTCTGTCGTAAGAATGTTGACCGGGTAATAACTCAATTTTTATTTCCGGCCATTCGGAGTTACATGTAAATGTGATGAAAAGATCTGGTCTTCCAAATTTCCTGACATATGTCATGGCATCTTGACTTTTTTCGTTCATGTATCTAGGGGATCCTGTAAATGACGACGGCAATATAACATGCTGGCCAATATTAGAAGCATTTATATTCGCATCATTAACCACGGCATCTCTTAAATGAATGTACTCTTCTGCTCTCAATTTTTTTTGATTTCTTTTGATGAAGTCAAGCCTCTCAGAAATCATTTTTGCCGCCATATCAACACAATATTGGTTGAATAATCCTTTGAAATAATGTATGCTGTTAAAGTCATTTATTCTCACCATAAGTCTAAATGCATAAAACTGCATACATGATACAGTTTTAGATCTAGCAGCAGTATTCTGCTGTGGAATATTTATACAGTATCCGTCATTACCAAAGGGAAACAGTAAAGGATACTGAAGTGGATCATAAGATCTATGAATTTCAGAAACTCGTTGAAGTCCACCATCTCTCGCAGTCACCACAATATCTCGGGGACCTTTGTCTTCATCTATCAAAAGAACAGCTACTTCATCTACTATTGGCACATTATACCGACCCCGATGCTCGTTAGGAGGTTTCACATCAGCATGAATAATAAGTTTTAAGTCATTCGGTGGTCTATTTTCCAGATTGTATTTAAAACTTTGAATATACGTATTATGATCGTGAAGATATGTTTGGAGAACGTCGATAAGATCGATTTGCAAGCTTGGATTTATATTTGAGCGCAAGGATACCTGATCTGCGTGGGAAACAAAATATATTTGCAAAAATTCGGGTTGTGCCCCTTCAGCTGGAAGTAAGTTACCGATCAAGTGATAAACTTGCCCTTGGACTTTAAAAGTGGGCATAAAGTTTCCCTCACGAATTTCTTTGGCACCAAATGAAGTCATCTGAAATAGTGTATTATATTGTCTTGAGTGATTTAAGAAATGCTTTGATGATGAATGTGAGCCTGATATCAGTTCTTTTAAAACTGTAGTTGGTTCCGGAATTATAGGTATATTTACTTTGCCACCACTACAACACAGTCCAGGAGCTTCAGTCGCCCATTTTTTTGCTTGGCATAAGTTGCATATTTTATCCATTCTGCCAATATCAATATCATTTAGCTCAGTATAGTCAAGAATGCAATCATAAGCAAACGCAGCATTTAATAAATTAAGTTGTCTGCGAGTTCTATTTCTTGCTGATCGTGCATTTTGCTGTGCTAATCGATGGGATCGTTCAGTGCTTGATTCCCGATCGCGGTTAGCCAAAGTTCGGGAATCCTGTGAGGCTAAACGTTGAGAACGTTCAGCGCTTGATTCCCGTAGTCGGTTCTCCAAAGTTCGAGAACTCTGTGAGGCTAAACGTTGAGAACGTTCAGCGCTTGATTCCCGTAGTCGGTTTACCAAAGTTCGAGAACTCTGTGAGGCTAAACGTTGAGAACGTTCAGCGCTTGATTCTCGTTCTCGGTTTATCAAAGTTCGGGAATTTTGTAAGGATAAACGTTGAGAACGTTCAGCGCTCGATTCCCGTTGTCGGTTCGCCGAAGTTCGGGTATTCTGTGAGACCAAACGTTGAGAACGTTCAGCACTTTGTTCCCGTTGTCGGTTTGCCGAAGTTCGGAAATTTTGTGAGGCTAGACGCTGCGAACGTTCAACGATCGATTCATTAGCACGGTTTTGTTCACTGATTGCTCGTTGAGTAGCCAACCTCTGCATATTTTCATTCTCTGTTTCATTGCTGCGCAAAACTCGCAGCCGCTTTGCAGTAGCAGTCTGCCGAGAAAGCTGAGTTCTTTTTCTAGGCATTATAGTGACGAAGAAAGAACGAAAACTTAACCAAACCGTAACTCGTTATCAAGAAAAAACAAACGTAAGGTTAGGAACCTAATTATTTTTACCTGTATTTGGTACTTACGTAAATCGGATAAAATATAATTATGTCAAACTATTACCGTAAAACGAAAATAAGGTAAACTAACTGTAGCGCTTAAACTAAAACCTAACCTAATAAGAATAATTATGTAGATGATACCTATTTACAGGTATTACGTGCAACAAAACAAAAAAAGTGTTAAAAACTGTTAAATTATTAACAAAATACTATCCATAAAATAAAAAATACTATTAAAAAAACTATGATACCTACTTATAATTAATTATCTACATCAAAACTAAAAAAAAGTGTTATTAATTGTGAAATTATTAAAACCAAAATATTATCCTTAAAACAAAATGAAATAGTATTTAAAAAGTATTATTACACGACGATATTTTATCGCAAAAACAAATAACGCTGCAAGCAACCGTTCAGAAGGGAGCCGACCACGCGATTGAGCCGCGCGGCATGGTACCTCGTAGAGGTACACCCCCCTCCGCGTCGCCCGCAAGCAACGCCTCTCCTAACCCGGCCAGGCGCAGCGCCACCGTCATGTTTTGCACATCATGCGGCGCGTGTGAATTTTATATCGGATTATTTTATTAAAATTGTAATATCTTCTAAGATGTTCAGTGAAATTAAGTGATGTCAAAGACAATTTTGTTCACAATTAAATACTCTTAATCAAAAACACATTTATTTGGATAAAGATTAATATTATTATGTTGATCCAACTCTAACAAATAATTGCATTAATTTCGACCAAATTTGATTACCATAAAAATGGTTCTAGTGAGTTAATCTTAAAAGATAGACATATACTGTCACGGACATTTTTTTAGATCATTTCAAGAGGAATAATTCTTTTGTACATATTTTTTTGGTATTCTGATCCGTTTTCGCAGCGCACGCAACGGAAGCCCTCAAAGATGAAAATTTTCCCCCGTTTTTTCCACATATTCCGTTGTTTCTTCGCTCCTATTAGTCGCAGCGTGATGTTATATAGCCTAAAGCCTTCCTCGATAAATGGTCTATTCAATACAAAAAGAATTTTTCAATTCGAACCAGTAGTTCCTGAGATTAGCGCGTTCAAACAAACAAACAAACAAACAAACTCTTCAGCTTTATAATATTAAGTATAGATAAATATATCTCAGGTACACATACATATATAAACCTATCGTTGTTATTAAACATCACGCCTGTAAACCCCGAAGAGTTATGCAAAGGTATACCTAATAGTACTACTTTACCAAGAGAACGTGTAGAGGTATCGAGTTGAAATTAAAACCATATACTTAATTTTGTGATCCATTAAAGCTGTGTATAATTCAATTCTCTAAGTTCACACACTCAAAAGATATGTCCGTTTATATCACAAGTTTGTACGGAACCCTCGGTTTTTTTAAAGGCTTTTGTTGTCTAGTGATTGTGGTTAGTCCATTTGACTGCTGTTGAATCTTCAGTAACTAACGGTAATAGAAAAATACTTTAAGGAATCTCCGTGGGAAGTAGATTGGACTATTTTATCGATCAATGAATGCAAATATTTTGTAAGATCTCTTTCTAGTTTACTCAGGAGAAAACTAATGGATATATCATGTAACTGTCGTGAGCGATGGGAAGTATGACAACTAATGGGAATAAAAGCTTCCGCTTGCGTTTGCAGAATCTGATATACTGTTATTTATAATAGAGAAAAAATATGACTCCATAATATATGAAAAAGTACATGAAAAATACATCACAAATAATTAATAGGAAGCACCAGTCACCGCATTAAAGTTCAGTCAAGCACACTACACGATTGTGAATACAATTATTTAATTGAAAACTCCACAACTCCTCTATAAAGCACGTTGTTGATTGAAAAAATACTTTATCTGCATCGTTAAAAATATGGAATGCAATAAATCATACGATATTTAATTAATCGGACATTTGTAACGTTAGCTCACAACCCTCACAGATGCATTAAGACGCACGGTGCGTAATAAAACCAACTTATAGCGCTATTGTGGAACTTTTGGCATTCAGATCACGGCTCATCGACTTTTATTAGAGAGGGGCACTGAACAACACTCATAAATTCACGACGATGACGTATTAAATGGGCCATGCAAGCATTTTAAAATCAGTTTGTAAGAGATAGCACGACGTACTTCCCATTAATTCTAATCATTCGTAGTCCTATTTGTCAATTCAGTTATAGACGGCTCAGTACAGCCACTTGCTCTAATTACCACCGAAAAAAGTCGAATCAATTGCTTCCAATCGTATAATAAATAACAGCAATTTAGAGCCCGGTTTCACAAAAATACTCCAGCTTCTGCTAGTTAAAACGAAAGAAAAAAACATTAAAAGAAAAGAACAAAGCCTGCGACTTCCATTAGAAAACATGTCTAAAAAGCGAGCAACATTTTCTTTTACAAAAATGGGTGTACGATAAACAAGCATTTTGCGAAGAGCGTAGTTCTTAGGGATGCAGCCATATAAAGGGAAAGGCGGGGTAACACGATAACGCCACGGATGCCCTGTAGACAATAGAGGAGAGTGTACGCCGACTTTAGCATGTCACGTTCAAACGAGGCACCTCACTACGGGCAGACAGCTTAGAGACTCAAGAGTGCTTCACGCTTAGCGCACCTCTAGTTATTAGTTCGTTAACATTCCTTTTCAATACTACTCATGTTGCTGAAAAACCAAGAGGTTGAATCGTACTTTTGAATACTTTTATAATTAATTTAAACGGTTTTTATTTCAAATTGATTTTTTCACGGACGGATGTCGTTCTCTAATTAAATATTTATTGACACACGCTAGTAACTGATATTGATTTGTTACAACCAAATCATTTTCCTTCAGAATAAATTATTAAAGTGGTATAACTACCATCTAATTATATACATTAAACACAAACAAACATACGTGATGAAAATCATTATATGGGTGAAATTTATGAAAATTCCTTGAATCGACCATTTGTGAAGCCATTAAAAAATAAGCCAGTTTGAAATTACATCGCTACGTGTGTAAAATTCTCTTCAAAAGTCTACGTTTTTAAAAGGGTTGAATTTTTAAAACCCGTAGGTACCTGTAGATCCATATCCAAACAAAAACAATGATACTGTTCAGATATTCTGTGGAACTGTAAGCAATTCGGCGTGTGGGCTCACTGCGTTGAATATAAAAGAGCCTATCTCTCAGGCAGCTGCTTGCATCCGTGCCACGAACGCGAGATGTTCGCAGACTCCCGGAGTAAGCAAACGTTATTGGATTCATTCGTTTGGCGTTTACTCACATTTGTGATAACGTTTAGATGAAATTTACTGTTGCGGCACATTACTTTTGATTGCAATCTTTATACGATTTGATGCCAGGTTTTTTTGTGGAACAACCATACAGAATTTTTGCTTTTGTTGGTTTTGTAGACAGTTTGGCTAACTCGGGAGTAAGTTTGTAGCAAAAACTATAATGTACCACAATGTATGTACAGTCTCATCGTACAAATTTTCATGTTACAGCTAAAGTAATTATTTTTTGCGAATGGATAATCATCAAATAGCTTCCTCCATCTAGGATGGAGCGAGCGGGAGTGTCAGACTTTAACTGAATAAAATCCACACATGTTCCTTCTTTTGCCCTGTATGTTCCGGGGCCGCGGTATCTCTTTCGATCAACCCGCAGCCCCGAACTATGAACTTAAAAAAACAATGTTAATGTTGCAAAATATTTCACTAAACCACATTTTTAATTATTTTGGACGGCAGATGCGAAAGTTATAATTAAAACAGTACCTACAATTTCAAAGGGTGTTGGTACAAGGTTCGTTTCGCCAAGTCGTTATACTTGATCCGATTAAAACCACCTGCTTATTTCAAATTTAGTCCGTCGTGTACTTTCATCATAATTTTGATGTAGTACCTTAAGTATATAATAAAAAACTTTCCCTATAAATCTTTCAGGCATATTGTGAAACTGTTCCTTCGTGCTATAACGGGCTTTCAATTATCGGGGCATCATAGATGAAGGGTCAATTTTCCCGCGTTGAAAGCAGCTAATTTCAAACAACCTCTTTGCTTTTATCAGAGTCTGGAAGCGATTGTCGCTAGAAAAAGTTCTGAATAAATGCGTTTTTCCTTCCTTCTTTTTTTGAACACGATCATAACAGTAAGTTTAATAAACTCTGTTCAGACATTGCTTTCTTAATTTAGTCTCCTCTGTCGAGTTCAATCGATTTGATTGTTACACGAACTGGCAAGATAGTGACGAATTGATATATTTTATTTCAATAAAATTTACTTGGTTTAAGACAGTTTTGTAATCATTTATTACTTATGAGATTATGATATTGTTCAATGACATTATGATAATCTCAGCTACCCTACCATGACGTCTTAAAGCAGAACTTATTCCACTGAGGGAAAGAGACAGAGCTATACCAGGGTGTCGAGCACCATCTCTTTCCCTCAGTGGAATAAGTTCTGCTTTAAGACGTCATGGTAGGCCTACAGGTCGCAGTAATTAGTCGTGCATCTACAAGTAGATATTCTAGATCATTGATGAACAAAGGTACTCACGATAAAGCAAACAATACACAATGATAAAAATGTGAATACACATTGGATTTTAAAAGGGATTTCTACATCTGTTTTTTGTTCAAATCATATATTAACCGAGGATACTTGAACTGTTGATATGCCAACCGAAACGTAGATAGATATATGGCTCCTTGAAAAACCACATAAATCTGTATAAGAGCCATCACTTGAGAGTCACCCGCATCACTGTCTGGACCTCGGACCCCACCATTATTTGCATCAACCTACAAACCTATCCGACTACCCACATTCTTCAACTGTACGAATTTAAATAAAACGGCCGCGATAAAGTTGAAGTAGTTGATAGCAACTGTCATTTATCGATCTTTGACAGTTAAAGACCATATCGGTGGTATAGAACATGGATGTAGTAAGTACATTTTTGGTTTAAATTTAGGTAAGTACACATGGTTTGCCATTGCAAATTCAATTTGTTTGTGTACAAATGAGGTAAGCGTATATTGTCTCTGTTACGTCAAACTAATATATAAAGTGTGGCAAGTTCTTTAAAAAAAAAAAATTAGCAGCCAATTTGAACCAGATACCCAAACATTAAAATCGCTGTTCTGTAAAAGTAAGTACTCCATTGCACATACAACATCTGTGTTCTATGCCATCGATATGTTAACCGAACGCATTTGAAAGTTTTTTTTTCTTTTTTGACAAATGAACCGATGTCGTCTATTCTGCCAGTTACGTCAAAGTTACCGAAATGCTAAAGCATTTACGTACGTCACGTGTTTCTTATGGAGTCTAAACACTAAACGTGTTTAGATTCCATAAGAAGTACGTTGACAGAAACCCGTCTGATAACAGTCTAATAACACTCTTATCGAGCTACTCAGTGACTGGGTCGAAATCAGATCGGCAGTCACTCCATGTAAAATACCGGCATTCAGTTGAATCCATAGACTAGAAGTCGACTCCATTATAGTTGGAAAAAGACTAGCCGAAATCGATAGCCGTGATCAAACAACAACACAACAAGTGCTGAAAACAAGATTATATTGTTGTTTGTTTAACAATGAATCCTCAATTTATGCCATTATCATTATAGATAATAGGGCCAGATGTTTTAGTTTGAAAATCCAGTTATTAATACCCAACTCACACAATCCATAGCAATTGCTAGTAGTTTTATATTCAAGATTTTTTTTCAAATATAGTTAATAAGTATTCAATGGAGAACCAATAACCTTCAATAAAGTTTAATAAAACATATTATTAAAATAAAAATTATAATAAAAAAAATATGAATATAATAAACCAACCCTCTTATTTTAAGATTACTAACTAGACACTAAACGTCGAACACAAACTGTGATAAGCCAATCTACCTCTGTTTACCAGTATCTATCATAAACATTTTATCGTTCATTATTTAAAGGGGTTTTTTTGCTGAGTAATAACGTTACCCTGGACGATTAAAGCTAACAATCAACTATTTTAAAACAAAAGTTGTAAATTTGAATAAAATCTCAGATTCCAAAAAAGAGCAAGCCAGAATTCACTCATCAAATCTATCAAAAATAGCAAAGCACATAATAACTGAGTTGCAGTAACATTAAAGAATATTTTTCCTCTAACAGCAGCTATTAAAAGCAATAATGATTATAACATAACTAGCTTTTGCCCACGGCTTCGCTCACGTTAAATTCGGGGTAATCCAGTTCCCCTTTCCTGATTTTCAGGTACCTGTAATTTTTGCCCTTGCGCCTTATTTATTGTACCTAATAGCAAAACTAAGTTTTCCCTTTTCTTCCCTCTTACTCCCTCATTTCTCACTTTAAAAAAATAATGCCTATGTCCGTCTCCAGGGTCCCAACTATCTCTGTACTAAAATTCATGACAATCGGTTTAGCCATTTAAGCGTGAAGACGTAACAAACAAACAAACTCACTTTCACTTTTATAATATTAGTAACATAATTAAGTCTAACTCGGCTTTGTCTTAATTTAAAGTAAGTTCAGTACCCTAAAGTTAAGCCTTACCGCGTTATATTTTAACACACTTTGTGTTTAATTTAGTAAATCATTAAAACCACAAAGTTTTCTTCGTGTACTAAACATGCTTAGATTAGCTTAGACTGGATAGGAACTTTTGCGAAAGTAATCTTAAATGTATTAGTTTCTGAAACTTTCAGCGTCCAGTCATTTGTGAACTCAAATGATAAAATAACACGATCTTCCAGCCTAAACTCTGTTTCTGTATTGTTACTACCGTTTTCCCGTTTTCGGTAAATGGTATGACTCTGTACCTATATTAAATTATTAACTTTAGCAAGAAAATTTTAAAGGGTGTATTCTGAAAGCTAGCAACGTTGCACATAGCTGTCAAGTATTTCAATTCAAAATTATTAAATTAAATTATGGAAATTGATTGTGTGTTGCACTAAAATGTTGGCTAATTATTGCGTTTACTTACTAAGTAATACTATTAAGTAACACTAAATAATGTAACAGTATTAGGAGGGGGGCCTGCCAGGGCCACCGCCTGTCGGGATTGCGGGTTGTTCGAAAGAGATACCGCGGCGCCGGAACGCAAAGGGCAATAGAAGGAACATGGGTGGGTTTTAGTCAGTACAAGTCCGACACACCCCCCGCTCCGCCCAGAGAAGTTATTTGATGAATTGCCACCCACAAAAAAAAACCATTTGGGGATTGTAAACGTGATGTTATGTGTTATATTAAGTTTAAGAATTTATTCATAAGTACTTATAGATGAAATTGATTGTGCTTGTATTTTCACTTCAATAAATCGTCGTATTGGGTTGGGTTTACACCAGATAATCTTGCTAGAGCCTTCGCTCCCTTCAGTTTCATCTACAAGGACACTGAAATTCTGAAGGCACAAGTGCCATACAAAAAACCGTATGTAAAAAATCTAAGAACCGTACAACAACCAACAACAACCCAGTCGAAGGTCAGCAACGGCACTTTAAATATTTTAATTGGGGTAATTATTTGCGAAGTGAAATAACAGCTGTCGAACAGTCACCCCGACATTAAAGAGGGAACGATCAACTGAACGTTAACTAATAGTGATATAGTATCGGTATTGGTATTGGTATTGGTATCGGTCTCAATGGGGAAGTTTGTCTTTGAAACAGAATATTGAATATTAAAAGGCTGGACAGTTTTATTCACGAACAGTAACTTTATTTATTTCAAACGCCGTTTGACTCTTGCATAGTTCTTCGAATATTTTGTTTATGTATCTTTAATTTTTTCCAGCAAAAAGTAGTTTTATGTTTCTTTTGATAGCTTCCGAGCCGTTTCACTTTGTTTTTAATAATTCTTGATGGTCAAGTTATTGAATAATATTTATTGTTCTTGTCGTAAATTGGCATAACGTTAGGACCGCGTTAAAATTCTTAAAATCATCTCAGACGCCGTTAATATTAAGAATTGTCACTTAGTTAATTTGCGGATTGTAACGTAATTCAGTTTATTAACTTATCATGATTAATCAAGGCCATTTCAGGATCTTCAGAAACAAAGACAATAATTAAATATTTGCATGCCGATTTTTAAAAAATCCATGACTATGAATCATCGCTGTTTTATCCAAGGAAGCAACAGGTAACAATAGGATCATAGCACCGCATCGTTTTTTCATCCAAGCCGACCTTCGCAAAAATACGTTAAAATTCGTTTGGGCATTAGGCACACCTGTCAGGTAGGTGTCACTTCGTCGTGCACAGAATACGAAAAACGCTGGGCGCGTCTCATGCCCGCATAATACGCCGTTGTACGCGGCACACGGTACGCGGTACGCACATATTGAATTCCCTATCAATTCTTATTCTTATTCTTTATTGCACACAAAACAATAATAAACACACAAATTACAATATACAGCTTATGTACAACGGCGAGCTTAACCCAGAATTGGGTTTTCTTACAGCAAACCTTTCTTAATGATTAAAATTATTTGCATAATAGGATAGGTACATATTGTGCATAGAAGAACATTGAAAAGCTTAAAATAACATACAAAACTGATCAGTTGTTAGTTCACTAACATTAAATAAAAATTGCTTACAAATAATACATAAATAGATAAAAAACATAAGATAACATACATACATATTGATTATATTGACAGGAAATGTTCCCTGATTCCTTTCCGGAACACGTCTACCGAGGGACTATCCCGCAAGGAGTGGGGAAGTGAATTCCAAAGGCGTACAGCACGAACAGTAAAAGATCCATCATACCGACTTGAAGAGTGGGGTGGGAAACGAAGGAGAAGAGATGATGATGAGCGACAAGGTTTACCTCTAGGAACAAGGTACTCAAATCGTTCCCGAAGATACAAAGGAGCTTTAGGATTGTGAAGAACAGAAAAGAGAAAAGAAAGTGTATGAGAATCTCGACGTTGCCGAATTGGTAGCCACTTCAGCTGCTTCCGAAACTCTGACACATGATCGTACTTGCGAAGCCCAAAAATGAAGCGGATACACAAGTTCTGCAAACGTTCGAGCTTATCAAGAAGTTCCTCAGTCGCATCAAGAAAACAGACATCAGCATAGTCTAGAAGAGGTAAAAGAAGAGACTGAGCAAGAGTGATTTTGGTTTTAAATGGCAGAAACTTTTGAAGACGTTTAAGGGATCGATAAGAACAAAACATCCTCCTGCTTACTTCAGCAACGTGAACGCTCCAAGATAAGTTGCAGTCCAAGAACACTCCTAAGTCTTTGACTTTTTTGGAATACGCTATAGCGACACCATCATAAATAATAGGCGGTATTGACTGGTGATTCAGTAAATTGATGAAGTATCTGCCACCAATAATGAGAGCTTGTGATTTAATTGGGTTAACTAATAATCCAAATGTTTTAGCCCACTGACTAATGTTTTGAAGATCATCATTGATGGCATCGATGGCCTCAGGAAGCTGTTCGAGGTTAAAATGGCGATATAGCTGCAAGTCGTCTGCATAGAGATGATAATGAGAATTAAGTACTTTAGTGATAGCGTTAATAAAAACAGAGAAGAGAAGAGGAGAAAGGACGCCACCCTGGGGAACACCCGCAGCAAGATCGCACCAATCTGAGCAAGCATCATTTAAATGTACCGACTGCGAGCGACCCCGAAGATACGAATCAAACCACGCAGTCACAGAAGGAGATATATTTAAAGAGGAAAGGATACCTAAGAGGATGTCAAAATCAACTGAATTAAAAGCACTGCTGAAGTCCAGCAGAACCAGCACTGTCAGGCGTCGGTTTTCCATGGCCAATCGGATGTCATCCGTTATTTTAAGTAAGGCTGATACAGTACTATGGCCAGGGCGGAATCCAGATTGGAAAGGACTAAGCAGGCTATTAGAGAAAAAGTATTGAGAAAGTTGATTATTAACAACACTCTCAAGGACTTTGGAGAGGATTGGGAGTATGGAAATTGGACGAAACTGAGATACTGAAGAGGGATTTGGAACTTTGGGAAGAGGCAAGACATACGCCTTCTTCCACGCTGAAGGAAAGGAGCTTGTAAATAGAGAATAATTAACAATGTGTGAGATTACAGGAATAAGGTCATCAAGGATAGGAAGAAGCATCTGAAGTTGGAGCCCATCATCACCCACTGCTTTCGTGGAAATAGATGTAATGGCCCGCTTAACCTCCCCTTCTGTAACTGGGTGAAAAGAGAAGGAGGTACACATTGGTCGAGGAAGATTACAGAGATCGTTAAGAGTGAAGGATTTAAAGTTGTCATCCAAAATCACTGGTGATTTGGAGAAATGTAAATTAATTTCGTTCAGGTCAATGTCAGGAACGCTATCATTCGCAACTTTTCCGATTCCAAGAGATTTCAGGAATTGCCATACTTGTGCTGTATTAGAGTTTTGAACAGAATAATGTATGTGGCGCCTTTTTGCATTCCTACACAAACGACCGCAGCGATTACGCAGTTTCTTATAAAGAGACCAGTTCTCATCAGTGGGGTCCCTTTTGTAACGCCTTTTCGCCTTATCCCTTTTAGACATCGCGTTTTTAATTGACTCAGACAACCAGGGAGCTGGAAGATGCTTCACCCTAACCTTTTTTAGTGGAGCATGCAAGTCATAAAGCTTCAACACTATCTTGGTAAATTCAGCGACCTTAACGTTCAACTCACTACTATCATAAACGGGAGACCAGTCGATATTGCCCGCATCTTTCCCCAAACGCTCCAGATCAATGTTCTTAAAACTGCGGAGGAGGAGATATTACAATTGATACTTCGTCACCTACAGGAACGCAGGAAGCGGTAACAGGATGTGTCCTGAGATATTGTCACGTCGTGCATGTATTTTTCTATGAGATAGAATGTAAAACGTGAAGAAAAAGGTTTAAGTAAAATAACTTAAACCTTTTTCTTCACGTTTTACATTCTATCTAGAGTGGGGGGGGGGGGGTTACATTCTATCGGGTGTTTGAATTTTGGTCTTTTTAAACACATGGTTCTTTTTTTTTAATCTTTACTAATATTAAAAAAGCGAAAGTGAGTTTTTATGTTTGTTACGTCTTCACGCCTAAATGGCAAAACCGATTTTGATAATTTTTGGTACAGAGATAGTTGGGGAAACGGACATAGGCTACTTTTTGTCTTTTTCTAACCCCCTACTTCCCTTAAATAGTGGGTGGATATTTGTATGGAGCATTCCGCAATTTTCAAGGTAGCAACGAATAATACCTGCAAATCAGGAAAGGGGAACTGTGTTACCCCGAATTTAACGAGAGCAAAGCCGCGGGCAAAAGCTAGTATGTCCATATATTGGGTGTATCTACAAGTACCCTTAACGAAACCGAAAGGCGCTTGTTCTCAATTATTTTTTTGTTTTAGATCTTACCTTCTCTACTCAGATACTGGTGGTTATTTTTTTCATGTACATATTTTTTAAATACCTCCCCAGCCCCTGTACTGTTTAATGCATGGACAGTACGGTTGGCGTAGTGGCTAAGCGATTGACTGCTGTGCTGCGAGTCGCGGGATTGATCCCCGCACAAGAAATATTTGTATGGCCTACAGATACTTGTTCCGGGTCTGATTGTATGTGAGTTTAAATGTTTTTAAAGAACGCAAAAATTATATGGGGCATTATTTTAAAATAAGATTTCGTTCGCATCCTGTTTATTTATATCATCCTGTTTATTTATATCATCCTGTTTGTTTATTTATTTTGTTTATCAAGGACATAATCATTATTTCTTAACATATAAGCAGTACCATTGTACAGATGCCTGCACATCAAGCTACTACAATCTGTCAGATTTCGTTGATAGATTTTCGACTTTATTTCTAAAGCATAAGGTTCAAAGTTCATTGGTAAAAATTGACAGTTTCGGGTAGCTTGACCTGCAGGCGTCTGTACTCAATTTTCATATGTTTTTTTATGTCTTGAATACTTTGTGTTATGTACAAACAGTGTCCGTAATTGTAAAATAAATAATCTTGGAAGAATATAGGGAAAGAATTTTACAAACGTAGGATTAAAAAAAAAAGTAAAAACTTCTTACACTAAAATATAGTTTCTGATTATATACCGTCGTATTTTGTTCACTCAACTTACAAAGTCGAAAAGTAGGAAAAAAAAATTCCACGCGAATCTTTCTAACAACCTATTTGTTAAACCAAATGGGTGTAATGAAAGTCCAATAAAAAAGCAATATTGTCCATTTCCCAATAAAAAAAAAAGTTAACGAAGATAGAAAAGAAAATCCATTTTCATAAAATAACACTTGAGCGGTGAAACGAGAACAGGGCGACATTACCGGGTCTTATCAATAATCGCTATAAGTAACTTTTATAGGAACACTAGATGCGCCTAGCGGTTTCACCCGCTGCTCAGGTCCTCTTCTGAAGAGGGCCATCCTTTATTAGGGGTATAAAAAATAGATTACGACCGATTCTCAGACCTATACATATTAGAATTTCATAAAAATCGGTCAAGCCGTTTCGAAGGAGTATGGCAACTTAAACTGTGACACGAGAATTATATAAATATAGTTTTTACATCGACGCCATTTTGAAATTTCCACACACTTCAACCGATTTCCAATTAAATCGGTCCCACCTTAAAAACAAAAGCGAATGAGAAATCGCTCATTGATTTCGGTTTTTTTTTTGTTTGAAATATTGGGAATTAACTTGTTAAATAAATTTGACTTTCATTTTTGCACTGTGTTCGGGTTTTGGAATAAAAGAAATACGGACAAAAGAATGAAACAAAGACGGACAGTATATGACACGGCGCCGGGTATCCATTTTTGGGGCTGACTTTTTTGAAACTACATTACAATTTTAACGGAGTTATGTTTATTGATTAAGCTATATATGTTTTGTTTTATTATATTTATGTAATTTGTACATATAAATATTATTACAAAAAAAAATGTAGCATCTGAAACTCTAGGAGGATTAACTACAACAAGAATAAGCATAACACGTATCAACGATACGCGCCATATCTAGAAGTACTGCTTTCTGAATCAAGCCCTTGATCTCACTGCCAAACGAAAGCCTCCTCAGATAATTATTATATTTGTAATAAGTAATAAATATACAAATCATACCGGCAAATAAATTACCGACCTTCACAAAACAGTTTCAATTCAAGAAACAACAGAACAAAATGCAATAGTCCATTCTCAAGAATTTAATTTTTGAAGAACATATCCGGATGCTTCCCAGTTTGGTAGACAAGAGTTATTAAAATACTTTATATTTGCCATCCTCGGCTGCGCTACCAGATCCCCTTGATTCCTCGAATGCCGGTCACGGCACACAACAATTTTTCATTAAAGCATTTTTTACCAATTGTGAAGCAGAGAAACAGATACCATAAATTAAAAATAAAGCTATTTTCGGTGATTTATATGAGATATTATTTACCAATAAATCCATTCTGTCCATTCATTTTGGGATAAAAGCTTACCGTCGCGTTATACGTAAAGCTAGATATTCATAGAACAGAATATCTATACAAAAGAAACATACATGTTTAGTGTATACCGTATCCTATTATAAATTATTTAAAATGGATAATGGAATACTACTAACAAGTTTCACGTTAAACGAACAGTTGCTATGTCCTAACTAATCTACGATAATTGACATAACAACCCACATATTAAAGTTTGTAGAAGGTAACGTAATATTCATCGTGTGTCGTTACAACTAGTAACCTTCACAAAGGAAGCTCAAATGAAATTTAACTGTTCGTTGATTGACGAAGGGACCCGTTGTCCACAATAATTATCTCGGAGGAAGCGAGTAAGATGAGCGCCCGTCGCGTGCTCCTGCCACTTATGTATGCCTGGTACGTGCGTAGGTACATAAGGACATCCGTAACGTAGACAATACAACAAGTTATCTAATATTTCATCATTCAGTGCGGGTTGTCGGTTTACACGCACGTAGTTAAATAAGCGCCAAGGCTAGAGAAGCTCCGAATATATAATATTATATATTACAGTTTTCATTCGTAAGACTGACAGACACCGAGATTTATGAATCAGTAAATTTTGTATTTGTCTTCCAAAATAAGCAAGTACTCACTATTCAAAGAGATCGAGATCGAAAATGATGCTTCACTGGAACGGTTGGCGCTTACTAATTTGAAAATTATGCCAAATTCTGTCGAGGCTTAGAAGCAAGTCGCCTGTATTTTAGCATCGGGCATTAAACCACTTTCAATTTCAAACATATAGAAGCCACAATACAAAACAGAACGCAACTCTGTTTGTATAGGACTTTACAATGAAGAGGTTTGGTAACATAAGTACATAAACGGTCCAGGCTACAACGTACGTACCCTGCTTCAATGGATGTTCTCTCCCCAACTCTATGAGGACTAATTGCTATAATAGCTATTAATAAATCCAAGACCTTCCTTTGACAAAGTTGAACTACAATTGAAACGACATAAGACAAACGGATGCAACCGTTTGAGACGTTCGATTAAATTATGAGCAGTCCTTTATTAACATTTGTAGTACGTGGCCATTGATTAAATTATAGATTATTGCCTAAAAGCTTATTGAATTACTTCGAACATATTCTAAATGGGAGTTTGTTTAGGAGATAACGAATAAAGCGAAATTAAACACTTAAAAGTAAGTCTTTATAACCAAAATGTGTATCAAAACAAACATTACCAAAGTTTTATGAGTTTTCCCACTTGGGCCTGAAATAAGAACGAGTTTTATGCATTCCTGGGGGGTGTAGTACGCGTTATAGCTTAATACATTTTGGTCCTTTGGGACCGATGCCGATGACGGGCTCAAATTAAAGTCCAGTTTGGAGAACTCTTTAGTTATTGAGTTTGTGTATTTTGGTCCTTCTTTCGCCCTCGAACAAAATATGTAAATTCCTCTGTAACCCGGCTTGGACCGTGACTAAATAATATCTTTAATAAGAAGATTTTGTCCTAGTTAATCGGCCCCGAGCGGGAACCGCTTCGTAAATAAAAGAAAAAAAATACAGGCTTTTTTAAACTCAAGCACGAAAATCGCCTTTTGTTTCACTTGTTTTATATTAGGATACTTATTATGGATGAATGAGCTTTTGAATAAAACAATAAATTAGTGTTTTTTTTTGTGTATATCTGAACTATTGCATAAATTGTCAAATGTACAAGTCAAACGGTCGCGAGCCTCTGCCGGGGTTGGGGGTTGTTTGACAGAGATACCGCGGCTCCGGAACATAAAGGGCAAAAGAAGAAACATGGGTGGGTTTTAGGCAGTACAAGTCTGACACTCCCCCCTGCTCCGCCCAGAGTGGGGGAAGTTACTTGATGATTTCCCAGCCGAAAAAAAAAAAAACTCGCGCCCACTACGCTTGCGTTTTTTGGTATATTACCTACATTATCTTTTAATGCTTCAGTTTACCCAACAGAACACCTATTAGATCACATCTCACCTAATCTACGCAAATTTAAAAACCATATACCGAAGAAGTCGTAATAATCGTTTTCATTTTTCTCCTTATATACTTTGTCTTTATTTATTCCACCGCTGAGTAATAGTTAAGTAGAATCTCAATTAGTGCAATTGCAGTCCTACTTAGCTCACGAGGAAACATAACAGTAAGTAAACACATTAGATTAACTTCTTGCCCTTTCTCTAATTGAACCTCTGCAGCTTTCAAACTTTATTGACATGCACTTGTGACCGCGTTTGATGACTCATACGTACTTAAAACGGAAGCTATCTAGCCGGTTAAAGATCAACGCACACTTATAGTTCTTTAACAGCAATGCCTCAACTCGAGCTGCTCACCATTTTTCCTATAAAACTCTGTACTTCTTCTTCTTTTCTTTTCGAATCGATGATCTTTTTCATATCAAATGTTGAAGGTTATGAAGAGGAAGTTCAAAAACCGGTTGATGGATTGTATGAAGCACATAAAGGTGTCTGATGAGATAACAAGTTATAGAGAAGTATAGAAGTTCAAGATATGCACTGATGCCAAAAAAATGGGGGTAAGGGTTAGAAGAACAGAAGGTCCTGCCAGGGCCTCCGCCGGGGTTGCGGGTTGTTAGAAAGAGATACCGCGGCCCCGGAACGTCGGTCTGACCCTCCCCCCCCGCTCCGCTTAGAGCGGAGGAAGTTATTTGATGATTTCCCACCCCAAACAAAAGGGTCAGGAGAATGATGATGGTACTCTTCAGATCTCAAAATCATGTGAATAGCAACGTCAGTGACGTTCATTCACTATCTCCATACATCTTCAATTCTAGAATCGATGACTCTAATTTTGAACGACTATGCAGCGAGCAGCGACCTGGACCGCTTTGTAATTTGCCCCATTACAGTCCTGGTTGGGAGTCGACTGCCGCTTTTCAATAAAGGGCAAGAGAAGGAACATGGGTGGGTTTTAGTCAGTACAAGAATGACACCCCCCCCCCCCTCCACCCCGCTCCGCGCAGAGCAGAGGAAGTTATTCGAGAATTTCCCATGAGCAAAAAAAATACAGGCCTGCAGGATGCTCGTCAAACAGAAAAATAAGCTCCATATCGCAACACACACTTGTGATTACTATATTGGAAGCACCTAGACTCGAAATCAGCTTCAAATAACAGTGATGCTGATCCAATGCATTGTGTATACATGTGCTATGAGCTTAAAAGACAACCATATGCACGAAGAAGTGACAGGGTTATAGCACAGCTATATAGCTGTAGGTACTATAAGCAAAGTGCATACCTATTAAATTATGCACGCTATATCCACGCTATGTCTTTACCCGTCTCTTTAATCAGCCATATCTGTCGAGCATGCAATCAGACGGCTTTTGTTTTCTGGCTTGTTATAGACCCTTCCTGGTGTCGAGTTAATGGCATTGATCGATGAATTGCAAATTCGCAAATTGGTACTTGGGTGTGCCGTTTACGTCACTCCTCTGCTGAACCCTTCGAGTTATGTAATGACCAATTTTCGCTCAAAACTAAAGAAGAAGTTAGAAGATTGGCCCAATGACTCTTCTAAACATCTCAGTGTCTTTCTGGTAAAAAATTATCTTCATCTTCACTTTTTTAAATAATTAAAACTTGGCTAATTATTGAATAGACCGAGCGGTGAGACGTAGTTCTTATTGTAGGAATCAAACCCAATATCAAACGTAGGAACGTCGTTTGCGAAACTTAGATAACAAGGGTGGAAAGTGCGGCAACCCTTTTGTCTATCCCAAATGATTGAACGACGAAAATGTCAAGCATTACGCGTGTTCAGACAAGTCCCTCTTCCCTTTAGAAAATAATGATCGTAACTATTCGTAAGTACGACATTATGTTGGAGACAAAGGAAATGGTAATGTCGAGCAGTGAAAGTCAAGAGGCACAAATCAGTGAGGCATTGTCCCAATTGGAAAACTAGCTTAGGGGTATGACCACATGACTCACGACCCTCCCAGATGGCTAGCGATAAACCGCATTTGCAATCGTAGCTGTTATTATTACTTAACTTCTCAGTATGTAAACTAAACTCAATGAATAAGGAAATATACTAAACACAACATGCTTGTACTTAACATTTCTCCGTACAAAAACAACTCTATAATGTGGAGTCATCAAAGGTATGATGTTGATAAGGCGGCAGGTACAGTGTAGAGATGCCACGAATAGTGAATTGGCCGAATACCGAATATTCGGCAACATTGTTGGCCGAAACGCCGAATATTCGGCCGCCGAATATTCGGCGCGAAGTACATGCTTGGTGGGGGCGCGTTAGCTGGAATAAGACAAGTCACAACCTGTTTTTCTCGTTGCGTTCGCGCGGCAGGTGACGACGGCACGCGCGCCGGGCGGGGTGCAAGCAAACACTGTGTTTGTTTCAATTGCGAGTAAATCGCTTTTTCGTTTACGATGAAAAGCGCAATCGTTTGCTACCAAAAAATGCTGAAAAGCTCGTTTTTATCCATCACAACTTACCACTGATTAATTTTAACTACTAAAATGTTGTAATTTGGAAATAAATACATTATTTTGAGTAAAATAACGTGTCCTTTTTACAAGATTTGCTATTCGGTATTCGGCCGAATAGTACGTTCTATTCGGCCGAATACCGAATAGCTAAAAAGTGGCCGAATAGGCCGAATGCCGAATAGTTGCCGAATATTCGTGGCATCTCTAGTACAGTGTGCCAGTTAAAAATAAACAACTTGAACCGTACATAAAGACCAACAAGAACTTTATTTATTTGCATTTCGGACGCTGACGACTTATTTTATCGTTTCTTTTTTTATTATTCAAAGTAGCTACTTACTACGCTATAGCACTCGTAACTGTACCTTACACCCATCTTAAATTAAAATAGAGCAAAGCAATCTTTTTGAATCTAGGAGTCACCTATGCAACACCTGATGATTACGCTAATAACACAAACTTCGGCCCAATTAAACTGCACGTCCCACGTTACCCTTCACTCGCCGAACTTACTACATAAAATGGCCGTAACTAACTTTAGCACAACTAAAACAGTTCTAGCACCAAAGAGTGCTCTTAAGAACTCCTTAAAAGTAAAACAAAAGACTTTTAAAACTATTTAAGTACTCGTTAGAAAGTTTAGAATACCTGCGAGAGGTCCCCGTCTCCTCTGATTTTCTCGACAACGGTAAGTTTCCTGTCTGCGGACACGAGTCCCGTGCACATCACTAACAACAACACTAGTCGTCCACCCATGGTTGCACGCAAAACATCCAGAGATCACACGAGAGGTTCACAGAGATACACTCGCGGGATACATGTGCGGGATATCCAAGCTGGGAACGCGCGCTGTACGAGAATGCGCCGCGATAAATGCCGGGTGTAGCGCGGGAGGCACTGACGCGTTGACGCTCCGCTATCGTCATCTCCCTCACACGCCAACCGGCGCGGCAACTAACTGGCCATAGTGGTCATCATACCCAGCGTGACCGTTGAGCTTCGAAAAATTATTGAAAGCATGATTAGCATAACAACTTTATTTCAAAAGCACAAAATAGATTCGATACTTTTCGATGTCAATGTCAAGGTTCCGCGGTTATTTACGAGGCCTACTTTACATTTAATGCGGTTACCTGCTGTTTTTGACAAGAACCTTTTGTAACCGTCAAGTTCAAAAGCCTTTGTATACATAAACGGCAAACTTCTCACAAACTACTTTGATGCAATCTTTCCGTTACGTGTTTGAGTTGATTGTTAAATAATGTTACCTGTGTCACCTTGTGTGACGGTGTAAACAAAAAACCCGTCAAGCTTTCTTGTTTTGATTGTTGGACTACTTATTTAAAAACCCGTTTTGGTTTTCGCAAATAATACTTTGAATCATCTCGAATTATAAGAACAAATAAGCAGTAAAAAATGTCGTGAGGTCTGACAGGGGAGAATGGAAGAAGAAACAGCGGTGACTCGGATCGTCAATGACCTCGATATTTCCCTATTTGCATCGTAATTTTCGCAAACGCCCCATCGTTTATCTTGCACTTATTATCTTGCTTTGCGTTACCTGTTGTCTTATTGCAGGAACTGATGGACGCAATTTTAAATTGCCAAGTTTAAAACAAAAAGAACCTGTAAGACGAATATACGCTTCTAGCATAGTCCAATAATTTTGCACACCAAATACGATCCAAATCAGGCATCCACATAAAAAGGAAACAAAAGAAAAACAAACCTGCGAACGCCATAAAATTGATATGTGCCGATAGCACAACGCGCTTGTTATACGACATCACATGAAAAGATTTGACGTGTAACGTATAGTTCTACCTGGGGTACCTGAGACCGGCCGGTGTTCGGGGTACGGTACATCGTGTCGTTCGGCCGAAACGTGCCGTCACATCGTGACGGTTATGGTCCATTGTATTTTGTATCATATCGCCAATCCATCTTTACCTTTTCCCTAACTTTGCGCTTTACTTTTTTCACCTTTTGTTGCGTTGTCGAAGTGACAAAATATTACAATTATGACAGTTATTAGATAGATCCATGAATCAAAGTTCAGATTTCAAAACTAACGCATATTTTATTAATAGGTCACCGAAATTTACTAATATTCCGAAATTGATTTATTCCATTCCATTACAATTCCATTTACTAGTTGTTAATAAACAAAGCTTATTATAACCATTCATTATGATGCATCTAACTAAACAATTGAACATTAAACAATGCAATAAAACTCATTATAAGTTTTAAATAAGGCAGATTGAGCAAAACACACAACAGCCTTAGATTTTAGTATGCAATAATTATTAAGCTGGAAATTAATTTGATTACTTTGCCTACAACTGTTAGCGCTTCATCCGTTTCTGTCATGAAACTTTTTTTAAGAATGGCTTTATTTTATTACTAGCTTTTGCCCGCGGCTTCGCTTGCGTTAAATTCGGGGTAACATAGTTCCCCTTTCCTGATTTGCAGCTACCTGTTGTTTTTGCCCTTGCGCCTTATTTATTGTAGAAGCAAAGCTAAGTTTTCCCTTTTCTTTCCTCTTTCTCCTTCATATCTCAATCAAATCAAATAAAAAATAGCCTATGTCCGTCTCCAGGGTCACAACGATCTCTGTACCAAAATCGGTTCAGTCATTTAGGCGTAAAGACGTAACAAACAAACTCACTTTCGCTTTTATAATATTAGTAAGGATATAATAATATCAATTCAAATAGAATTTAAATAGATCTAAGTGCAAATTCTTGCATTTCAACAGAATATTAAATTTATGCCATTTTTGCCCGTCAGCTGTTCTGACAAGTTAACCAATGGATTTAATTTTAATTAAATGATATAAGTAACGTTTCACCGTTTAACTGTTGTGTTTTAATTTACTTTTTGAACATAATAGTTTTAACAAAAGCTTCAGATATTGACAAGTCGTACCCGATTACTTTTTTTTTTATGAAATTTGTTCGAAATTCTCTGTATTGAGACAACAAAGAAACAAATTATTTTGAAATGAATAAAGTTTTTATTTGATAGTACAATTCCATAAAAGTAATTACTTCGTTCAACTATTTCATACTTCTCTTTATTAAATTGACCTTATTGTTATACATTGATGATAGTAAAAATAAAATACAGTCCTGAAAAAAATATTAAGGAAAATGTTCACAATACAATTTTGTTATTAATATAAACATTTAAACCCTGGGCGATCGAGCTCTTTCTGAAAATTAGAGAAAACGAATTTTCCCCGAAATCAGACATGGCTAGATCGATTTATCGCTCTCGTAAGCCCGTTATTACAACTTTTATCGAAATCGCCGATTTGACAAGGAAAATTACGTATCAACATTCAAAACTAAGATTAAGTTTGTTCTTAATCTAGGATCAAAATAGGTCACAAAAAGTTTCTAAAACGTGATTCGTGTACGACATCCACCATTCCGTGTTACCTGAAAGCAAATATTTAGTTAATCATTATATCAGAGAAAGTTATACGTTTGTGTTTGAACTTCGAGTATGTAAGTGAGCTTACAGTAAATTCAGAAGCCGCGAACTTTTCCATTTCAATACCGATGTGTTTTACGAAAGAAAGTAAAAATTCTGAGAAGGCTTAACGGAGATAACCGAATGTTAATATTAAAAATGTACCTAGCAAAAAATAAGAACAATGCATGCTTTTTTTTTGCGGATGGGAAATCATCAAATAACTTCCCCGTTCTGGGCGGAGCAGGGGGGAGTGTCAAACTTATACTGACTAAAACCCACCCATGTTCCTTCTATTGCCCTTTATGTTCCAGGTCGCGGTATCTCGTTCGAACAACCCGCAACTCCGAGTGCTATATATTACTTGATGGTAAGTTTTATAAATTCTTCCAAAACTAGTTATACTAGGTATATAGGATTGCGTAGGTTTCTTTGATAGACTTGTACAAGAAGAAAGATAACATAGATAGATAAATCATTTACTTGACGCAACAAAACACACAATACAGGAATCAACTCAATAACATCATGCCGAGAAAAATGACATAGATTAAAAAAGGTAGAAGTTAGATTGATCCATAGACAATTGGATACATCAAATATATTTATAAAGATTGCCCACTACTGGGCGATCGTAGATTTATGTGTCCCAAGGTTGCACCAAAAATAACGTCGTCGTGTGGCAGTGGAGAATGAAAGAAGTAGTATAATGTGACAAGGGTAAGAAAATGATGTTTTGGTAATAATGTTTAGACTTCTTCCTTCTCTGTTACGCTAATTTTACATTTAAAAATCGAATATTGTAGTTAGCGATATTCTATGTTTAAAACCATTATCACGTTCCTTTAGTTA
Organism: Ochropleura plecta; assembly: GCA_905475445.1. Classification (NCBI taxonomy): domain Eukaryota; kingdom Metazoa; phylum Arthropoda; class Insecta; order Lepidoptera; family Noctuidae; genus Ochropleura; species Ochropleura plecta. The sequence continues at coordinate 7,052,191 of FR997731.1, read as the reverse complement.
TAAATCTATTACCAACGTAAGAAACTTTTATCTTTCTACTTTAACTATATTAAACTTAGTTCCATCACGTTCTTTTCAAGTTAGTCTTGCCAACGTTATCTGTTAAAGCTTAACTTAGAAGTGGATTAGGTAGGACAAAACCTGTTCGAGGATTATGTTTTTAAGATCACATATGGTGACTTTTATGCCTGTTCTTACTTAAACTAGGTAGCACCTAAATGCATGCCTAAATAAAAACATTTTGCTGGATAAAAATAACAGTACAAAATTCCAACAATGTAATCCTATCCTACTAATATTATAAATGCGAATGTTTGTGAGGATGGATGTATGGATTTATGGATGTTTGGAAGTTTGTCACTCTTTTACGTCAAAACGGCTTAACGGATCTTGATAAAATTTGGCATAGAGGTAGATTATAGTCGGGAATAACACATAGGATACTTTTTCTCTATATCGCCCGGGCGAAGCGGCAGATTCCAGCTAGTCTATAATATTATTACAAAGGCAATAGTTTAGACAGATGTATGTTACTCAATTACGCCGGAACGGCTGAACGGATCTTAATAAAATTTCTGTCTTTTTTTAGAGTTCTGTACCTCAAAAGGAAAAAACACGACCCTCATAGAATCTCTTTGTTGTCGGTGTGTATGATTACCTGTCAGTCAAGACCCTTTATCTCGGGAACGTGAGGAGGTATGGATTTTAAATTAAAACTATTTACTCAAATCTGTTGTCCCATAGAGCTATGAAAATATCAACCGTCTAAGTTTACACAGTCAAAAGATATAGCCATTTACGAATGAACCCTCGGTGAGTCCGACTCGCACTTGGTCGGTTTTTTTCAAACACAATCATTAAATTTTCCACGCGAAAGAAGTCGCTGAAGTACTCCTTACTTATATTATAAAAGCAAAAGTGATTTTGTTTGTTTGTTTGTTACCTCTACACGCCTAAATGGCCAAAAAGTGAGAAAAAAGGGGAGAAAAATTTTTTTTTCGATCACGCGGGTTAAAGTTAACGTTAGCCCAAAGAAACTAGGCCACGCGAAGGAAGTCGCGGGTGGAAGCTAGTACATTATAAACACATGTGTCACCCTGTTTTAGGTGAAAAAAGGTTTTGGTTTTCCGTTTTTTGTAAACCGCTTTATTTCAATACATTTTTAATTCCAAAGTTGTCAAAAGCAAAACCACTAAATGATTTATTAATTTGCATTGCATTGCACTCAAAGTCACCATTTCAGACCAATAAGGACCACTCGCGATGATTCAACATTACTGTAACTTAGAAATGTAATCCGTCGAATTGGACCGTAACGTATTCATGCGTACAAATCGTTTAGCACGTCCAATCTGTCGGTAATCCAATAGCTAGTTAGTATTGATGTATTTACGACGACTCCCAACTCCACACCCTCCGTCGCCTGCTTAGACACTTCGTGCGTTTCTAATTTAGACTGAAATCGAACCATGTAGGGCTGAATTTTATGATAGCAATAATTCCACCGCACTTAAGTACAATGAGACCAAAAATAGAATCTGAAATTAATATCTACTTTTCGAGAGAAAGATATGTTAACAAGCCACGTTTACAAATAGAAGAATGGACTTCATCAATGGGTGAAAGATACGGAAGAGCAAGATAAATAAAGTCTCGCAAAAAGTACAAAAAATTCAGAAAAAAATCGTGCAGCGCTCTGAATGAATGAATGGAACCGTTATCTGTACACTGAAAGTTCATTTTATTGGTACCATTGTCTGAAAAATAGGTCACCTAAATGTCCTTTTTCGTGAGATAAATAATGATATTGTCAAATGAGATTATTTTTATTGAATAATTATTTATTTTTAATGTTTCACTGATGTATTTAAACTGCTGATAGTAGTATTTGTTGTCCTTCAAACAGTTACCTTTTGTTTTTTTTTTCTAAAATAATGATGTACCTGACCAGACAAAGCCTATAGGTACCAACCTTGATAACCGTCTAATCAGTTTTCCGAGCGCGTCATGACTTTTATTCTCGCAGCTTGTTTCAACACTAGAAAAGATTATGAAAACTTCTACAATATGTAAATTCACACCATAAATATTGTTGTCACGTAATTTTGACAAGCCTGAAGTATTTTAATTATTTCGACGTAATCAGGAAATGCCAGTGCCAAGTGCGTCAAAAGACCAAAGTACAAAATAAATAATTTCCTCTCATTTAACTATAACGAATTTATACACGATAAAAGCTTACCTACTGAAAGTCATTTTGCCCTCGTTAATTTCATTCTTGTTATATAAGTCTCAATTTGTGGGGTAATTTATTAAATTCAAGGATTATGTCACTTTGCAAGCTTATGAAAGGACCGTCCCGAGCTTTTATTCAGAAACATAATGTAATTAGAATTTTGTACGTGGAACGAAAAGTTCCCTACTCGTCGATTCGAATTGGATACTTCAACAGAGACATTTCATGAATATGTAAATGTAAATGATAAATTCATATTTATAACTTAATCAATACCTACGTTACAGAGTTTTTGTATAGAATAAATTTTCCCTAATGACAATCACGTCGACGGAAAAATATTATCTACAACATTGAGTTATTTTTTCATAGACAAGGGAGAATTTTTGTAATTATAATCAAATTCTGTAATATAGCTGCCATTGTTTGTTTGGCAACTAGAGGGCTACATTGAAGAATGTACATTATGTATAGAGATATATTTCTGCTTTGTAGCTTTACATTAGTATTGATATGTTCATTTACAATACGTTACTGTGCGTTGTTGTTTTTTTACTTACATCTGAGGTAAAACATAATTTAGTTAGTAATACATTATTTATTTTTGTTATATTCATTTTTTGTATTAATCAACCTAGATAGAACGCGTCTGTTAACGATATGGCACGGATCAAAGGTAGAAGAACCTCATTAAAGCTAAAATATAAGCAGTATAATTATTATCATACCGTACCGCGTAGGTTTGTATTATTAATTTTATAGAATCTACCTATTTACTTACCTACTTTCATTTTATTCAAGTACGTAGTTGGGAATGAATTTTCATATTTTGTTTTTAATATGATTATCGTAATGAAAGTCTATATAATTCCTAAATATATTCATCATTTTGGTATTGAAAATAAGTCGTTAAAAAGTTCTCGATAAAATTGTTTGAATAAAAGTAACGGAACGTGTGAGGATAAAAATAGACGGAAATTGACAATAACACAAAAGGCAGCTTGTCACATCTGTATTCAGTTACGTACCCTTCATTCGTCGTACCTGCGAGCTGGAACTAGATGTTACAAACGATAAAACGACCTACAAGGCTACAAGGCAACATTTTAGTATTCCTAGCGTAAAACGAAAAGTTTCACATATTCCCCCGTATAGGGCATTGCGGTTTTCTAAAATGCACAAATTTTATTACGAGTTATGAATGTTCAAAGGAGTTTGCAAGGTGTTCCCACGTCCCGCAAAACTTGTAACTAGAGAAGACCTCAAATTTACGAGGAATTCTAACAAGAATGAACAACTTACAATCAGATAATGTGGAGATGTACAGAAGTTTATTTTGGTCCTTAGGGTCTGAGTTTTCTACGAGTGCTGAATGAGAACTCGCTATTTTGGTGGACAATAGGTACCTACCTATTGATAACGTTGGATTGTGGCAGTAGAAATCAATGTATCAGTATTATCAAGCTTTATAATACAGATATCTAATAGCGCAAAAGCTTATAAAAAACATTGGCCAAGCGTACTTATAAACTGCGGGTTGTTCGAAAGAGATACCCGCAAATTAAGGAAAATGGATGGGTCAGGAAAAGTCTGACACGGACAAGTTATTTGATGATTTCCCAGCCGACAAAAAAGCGTACCTACAAGATTAAATATATTCCTACTAGCTTTTGCCCGCGGCTTCGCTCGCGTTAAATTCAGTAGCCCTTATTGATTTGTAATAGCAACGCTAAGATTTCCCGTTTCTTCCCTCTTTCTCCCTCATATCTTTTTTTAAAAAAATAGCCTATGTCCGTCTCCTGATTCCCAACTATCTCTATACCAAAATTCATCAAAATCGGTTTAGCCATTAAAGCGTGAAGAGGTAACAAACAAACAATTAAACAAACAAACAAACTCACTTTCGCTTTTATAATATTAGTAAGGATTTTGTATGTTGAATTCAAATTCAGTTTATATGTATTCTATATTATCTTCTTCTTTACACTTTTTAGCTCCTCTTCTTTCGCAGTATGCTGAAAGAAATTTGATTAGAAATAACCTTTGTACCTATTTAACTGTCCCTTTCTTTTTTTCAATTGTATTCAATGGGTACATAAACCGTCAAACAAGCAAGTTAAAATAAGCAAGATTTCTGTAGTAAGTAAAAACTCAATATAAGTAAGCACATGGTGTTTTGAATAAAAGCTCTCTATGAACTGCCTTTAGAAGACAAATCATGTTTTCACATTATGTATTAAAACTACTATTATTAAAGCTAACCCTTATTATTAAATATTTTATAAAAGATACTATATACAAGTCTTACTTAATTTCGAGTTTCTCTACTGTGGAACATTTTTGGAGAATTATTTCATCACGTAATTTCCAGATCAAAAACAACCAAATTATTAAGGTATATTCACGGCCATCTTCTCTTGGTAATGGCTGTTCATTGTTTTAGCTCACAGTAAAGATTCTACTGCGTATATTTATAGCTCATATCATATCACGTTACATCATTATCAATCTCTCACGGTGTACGAGAAACCGTAGACTGTAGGCAATGCTTTATAAAACAATAATGATCAATATCAAGTGTCTTGTTTACATTTTTAATACGTTTACATCTTAATATTGAAAGTATGCTAATTGAATTTGGACCTTGAGTTAAATTCTGGATTAAAATATACAATTTAAACACAGATGGTATCCTTACTTATACAATATTATAAAAGCGAAAGTGAGGTTGTTTGTTTGTTTGTGACGTCTTAAAGCCTAAATAGCAAAACCGATGATGAATTTTGGTACAGAGATAGTTGGGACCCTGGAGACGGACATAGGATAATTAGATGAGAATTTGACTATCACCCCGGAAGTGAAACCGCGGGGCGCAGTTAGTATTCTACAACTATCTGTTATCCAAACTTATATAAACGTTCATATAGTACTTAAGCAAACTATTATACGAGAAAGGACAATACTTCTTCAATAATTCTTTTGCATTTTTTTTTCGAGCCATATTTTCTTAACATATATGTTACTTTTAGACATATTATAACCAAACCTAACTCGGATCTAAAACATGCGCTGGAACATAAAGGGCTAAAGAAAGAACATGGGTGGGTTTTAGTCAGTATAAGTCTAACACCTATAATCTGCTGCGGCTTCGCTCGCCTTAAATTCGGGGTAACACAGTTCCCCTTTCCTGATTTGCAGGTACCTGCTAGCTGCAGTTTTTGCCTTTGCGCCTTATTGATTTGTAATAGCAACGCTAAGTTTTCCCTTTTCTTCCCTCTTTCTCCCTCACATCCCACTTTAAAAAAAAATAGATTATGTCTATCTCCTGGTTCCCAACTATCTCTGTACCAAAATTCATCAAAATCGGTTCAGCCATTAAAGCGTGAAGAGGTAACAAACAAACAAACAAACTCACTTTCGCTTTTATAATATTACTAGCTGTGCCCAGCGGTTTCACCCGCTGCTCAGCATCTTTTCTAGAGAAGGGTATGAAAAATAGATGTTGGCCGATTCTCAGACCTACCCGATATGCACACAAAATTTCGTTGAAATCGGTCCAGCCGTTTTGGAGGAGTATGGGAACGAAAATTGTGACACGAGAATTGTATTGTATATATTAGAGGATTATAGTAAGGATAAGGATAGTATGATTATTTGATGATTACCCATACATCAAATACAAATACTATTTTATAACTTTCAATAATTTTGTCAGTTAGTAAAAGAATTGAACAAGTGTTTCTATTGGAGCCCATTTGTCAACCTCGCTATCGTCTATGTATTGCAGCTTGCTATCATAAAGCAGATTTTGTTTTATAATAATAATTCGTTTATTGGACTCAGTGGAATATAGCCTAGTACAAAATATGATTACACAAGGCTTTAATATAAAAAGGCTGATGAAATGAGCGTCTGACCTTCAAACTAGTTAAAGAACCTGTATCTTGGAAATTAGTTCACTTCACATTCAAGAGACAAAATGAATTGACGAGCTTGATATAAAAATAGTACGACAATTCTAAACTGGTGGGAATTCGACTATATAATATTAGTAAGGATAACACACCAATAATAAATAACACATTACAGCACTCGCCACTCAAAACATATAAATATACTCAAAGTTACCAATTTGTTCTCCAGATTTCATACCTATACACGTGATCCGATCTATTTTGAGTCTTATTAATCCAACACTTGACCAATCTCAGGAGCCGCTGCTATCACAAATTACGCTCTAATATCACACACGCGTTGACAGACCACCAACTAATGAAAATGTAAAGCCAAAACTTGGCAAGTGAACTGTTGCTTATTTAGGGTTGACGCGCACCCGGTAATGCATAATAAAGTTGTTAGGAACGCAGGCTGGCGAGTTGCCAGTACATGCCAGCGTGCCATCCCCGATGGCAATTCTCTGATAAACTTCTTCGGGACAAAAATGCGCACTCTTTTGTTCCTTGGCTATGCATGCAAATAGAATCACGCTTTATTTGCCAACTGATGTTATGGGGTCATTATATTATGACTGTTTTCTGAGTTTTTTAGCAATGTGCCTACTGTTTGATCTTCACATATTTGCCAAAAAACAACTGCTTGCTATAAGTATTATAAATGTATGTATATAGGTATGATTTAAGCTATCGCCAGTTTAATTCGTTTTGGATTTTTAATAATAGGGTAAGTCGCAAAAATGTAGAATATTGGATACAAGTTTATTACAGTAATCCCTTGCATAATTCAAATTTTGATGAAAGTATCCTTATCCTTACTTCCTTACTAATATTATAAAAGCGAAAGTGAGTTTGTTTGTTTGTTTGTTACCTGTTCACGCTTTAATGGCTAAACCGATTTTGCTGAATTTTGGTACAGAGATAGTTGGGAACCAGGAGACGGACATAGGCTAACTTTTTTTAAAAAGTGGGATGTGAGGGAGAAAGAGGGAAGAAAAGGAAAAACTTATCGTTGCTACTACAAATCAATAAGGCGCAAGGGGAACTGTGGTACCTACCCCGAATTTAACGCGAGCGAAGCCGCGGGGAAAAGCTAGTACTATATAAAAGCGAAAGTGTTTTTGTTTGTTTCGTCTTCCCGCCTAAATGGCTAAACCGATTTTGATGAAATTTGGTACAGAGATAGTTGAAACGTTGGAGACGGACATAGGCTATTTAAAAAAGTGAGAACTGAGGAAAAAAGTGGGAAGAAAAGGTAAAAGTTAGCTTTGCTATTACAATAAATAAGGCGCAAGGGCAAAGAATACAGTTAGCAGGTACCTGCAAATCAGGAAAGGGGAACTGTAAACTAACTGTAACTGTAACTTTACTAACTAAACTAACGTTCATAATTCATTTGTAGGGCTTGGTATAACTTTTTATAACAAACTACCTTCTTCGTTTCTAGATTTGCCATTTAATGCATTTAAAGCTAAAGTAAAATCTAACCTTTGTTTAAAAGCATACTATTCCATTAACGACTATTTAGACGATAAGCATAGTTGGTCACTGTGTTGAACTCAAGACGATTGTTATTATTATATTTTTTCCTTCATGTTCTTTCGCCAAATTAGCTTATTGATACGTTACATGTCTTCGTCATGTAATTTTATATTTTACTTTTTTTTTGTTTATATACTTGTTTCATTTTGTGTGTTTTTATTTATAGACATGTGGTTAACTAGTGACCTCGAGCATTGACTGAATATAATTATTTATATTTATTGCCCTCAAAAACCGGCAGCAAGTTCGTCATTCTCCCTCAGATGTCATTGCTTGCGGTAGCGTCGTGGGTCGGGTTACCTCCTTCCCTCAAATATGGCGAGGGAGTTAATGGCTGATCTTCGCGTTATGCTCGTGAACGGGTGCTGCTTGTGGTGACTGGTCGTCTTGTTGACCAAGTTTTTTTTTTGTTTTGTTTTTTGTTACTATTATTGGTAAATCTTTTTTATGCTTAGCTTATTTCTTTTGCACTATGGTCCTAGTTTATCACCTGATACTTCTTCACTGCACATGTAAGCGGGCACACCCGTTAGACTGGTGAATTTATTATTTAGACTTGGGTATTTTTTTTTATTTTTATATATAATTGGTGTTTGCTAGCTGACAAGTGACAATGAATGAATAATTTCTTATTTTTTTTATAATTTCTTGTGATAAATGGAATTGTATAAAATCTGGTTCTTCTAACCTGACAGACAGATGTGTTGCTGGGGAGTTTGTTCCGCCACTTCTTCTTCCCAGCTAAAACACTAGGAAGTGGCGAAGGGCAGGGCGTTTTTGTGGGACTGTCTCTTGTAATCTGACGTTCAAAAAGTGCTGATTATCAGCCTAATTTGAATAAATGACTTTTGATTTTGATTTTGAAACTTTATTTTAATTATTTGTGTAGTATTTGCAGTAGGTACACCATTGACTACCCCCGTTGTATTTTTATATTCGTAAAGTCCATCCAAAGGTTGTCTGGAAGATATCGCTATTAGCCATAAGACTGCCATTGTAACCATAGATTTAGCACTTTTTTTATAAAACAGTTTGTTTTTTCAATTTTTGATGTGCAATAAAGTATATTCTATTCTATTCTAACTGTGTTACCCCGAATAGACAGAATAAAGATGTAAGTTGATATACTTTTCGATCGACTATGACACCATATAATGACTACAAAACCGTACTATTAAAACCCATTCTCAACCATCTGAAAGATATTTCAGTTCCAGAATCCAATTACGTTTCGCCTCATCGTAAAAAAAACCTCAGAAGCGTAACTACTACGCAGTTTTCAATAAAAGGGGATTGAAATAAAATAAACAAATTCAGTGTATCGATACATTCTCGTTCGGGTAACTATTTTACGGTATAAACAATGAGAGCACAGTATCGATACCGCGCCAATCCTTTAGATCAGAATAAATAACAGCCGAGAGGAAACGTAGGTGTTGGAACTTTAGCGCGCTGTGATTCGTCACTCATGTACTCTTTTTTCAGAGATTCCATTGGGAACTGAAGTTGGTAAGAATACAAATGAAAACGTATTAATAGGGAAGATTTTTAATACTTTTGAAGTGAAACGTGGAAGATGTATGTGAAAGTACTTCGTGACTTCACAATTCAAATGATCCGGGAATTTTGATTGAAAAAGTATCGATACATCCAAAATTGCTTAAATCATATGAATTTTACCACAACAAAATACAAAATTCTCTCCCATTCTGTAAAACCTTGTTCAGCTAACTCTATACTGCAGACATGTTCTTAATTAATGCTAACGAGATGTCTGCTATAACCATAACCATGACATTTCATTACTCTCCCTTATTGAAAATAATTTGAAGTCATAGAAATGAATATTAAACTTGAACGACAACCTCATGAATAAATAATATGAACTTCCATCATTAAAAGTTCGCATCAAAACTTGGTTCGTCTTCTATTCCTTGCGTTTTTCTGCCTCAATTCGCGGTTATTCAGTTTAAGAATGGTGTACAAACGAAGCCTCGTATATTTCTTGTCGGGTGTTAGATTAGAGGGCTCTCCGACTCAAAAGATTTATGACGCCAATACTAAGTCGATTCGAAACGTTTGGGTAGCGTAGTCACAGTTCCTGCTATCAATCCTGATTTAATGTTGCTAAAGTCGAAAATTCTACAGACACAAAGAGAATTCGTTTGAGTTTTTCTGAAAGTAATATCAGTATTAATTTACATAATCAGTATGTAAATTAAAATGGTCTCGTAAATTAAAACTCATGTTATCAAATACAGAACAAGATATTAGCAGCTGTACTGTGTCCATGGCCATGAATCGTAATAAACAAAAACAAAATATACATTTAGTGTGAAAAAATGTGATGGCGTTCATATACTCACAATTCATAAAAACCTTCATGTTTGTTTCGGCATCATTTTCTCGCAATAGTTTTACGAAAATATGTTGCGATTAATATTAAAAAGAAACATTTATCTAAAGGAAAACAGTTTTTTTTGGAAGTTATGAATAAAATCTTCAAGAGGCTTGTTTCGCATTTTTTCAAGATTACTTTAAAATGATAGATCATACTACTCCAATTGGGGCGAACGTTATACAATCTTTTATTCATGACACATTATACTGGATCTGATTCATAAATCACAGATTTCCGATAAACGACAAGGCCTAGAATATTACTATACCCATGATGAATAAATACCTTTTCATTCGTTATTTATAAAGCAGTATAATGGCAAATGTCCGGAATACGATCAAACTTCCTCTAAACAATATTATTTAGTTAGTCCCTTACGCCTTTTTAGACATAGATGGATGTTGTTATTTATTTTAACATAATAACACAGATGCTCTTTCAGCTATGCCAACCCAAAAAGCTGACCAATTTTCCTTGTTAATGCACGCCTTGATCAAAGGGCGGGCGGTGAAGCGACGACAAAATAACTCGTCGGCTCATAAAATTCATTATTTCGGCCTATCCAAGTCATCAAGCATGTTTTAACAACCCTTTCATTAATAAAAATATAAACATGTACAATTTGTAAAGTTACGGGACGAATGTTTTAACGAAATTCAGTTTTTGATTATTTTATTTATTAAGTTTATTTATAAATTAAAACGAGAATATGCTAGCAATGTTTTTTAAAAACGCATCAGCCGAAACCTGCACATAATTTGTCAAACCTTCTTTAAACGCTTTGAGATTGAAATCCACTAAATATTGCAGTTCGCCGACGGAAACTTGCAAAGGAAAAGAGGGGAATGCCTGTAAAGCCTTTGATACATTTTCTTCGTTATCAAGCCACGGGAGCCAAATAAAATCCTGAAGTGCGGGATCCGCTCTTGGGTCTAGTGTTGGCTTGTGTCGTGGTATTATCACGGACCAGTATACTCGCAGTCGAAGAATCATGTGCTGGACGAGCTCCGGATTGGAGGACCACAAATCATTTGTTTCTGCTGGATCCACGCTCAAATCGAACAGACATCCTTTTGCTGTAATTGATAAATTGATTATAGTAGTCGGTCATTTATAATTTGCTCACTCAATGAATAATTAATGCTTACTTTTATTTTTTACCTTTTGTTGGTATGCAAAGCTCTTCTGTAATTTTTGTATTATTTATACTTCGATATAAATTCGAATAATTTCGCTTCATAGCAATCATATTCAGATCTAGATTTTTATATAGTGTCTCCTTAAACACTAGCGCTGTTTCTGAACTTAGTAACACATTTTCATATAAATATCCAACACGCCTCATTTTATTTAACTCCATGCCGTAAAATCCACTTTTCTGCGGTTCTACGTCGCCTACGATTATTTTATAATTTCCTTGTCTGAAAGCTGCCCAGGCCTCCAGATCGTCTATTGTTATTAACACGTCGCGTCTGGGAGGTGTCTCATCTTTTGTTATAGCATTCCATTGGTTGATACCGTCTATTGTATCGATACAATTGCCACCTGCAGCACTAATTAGTGTTGGCATCCAGTCCGTTACGTGAAATAGTCCTGGTGAAATGTTGCTTGGTATCGATGCGTGCCATACAACCGCTGTCGATCGCACCGCACCTTCCCAAGGCGTGCCTTTTGTGCCTCGCAAGGGTAAATTCGAGCCGAAATTTCGGTTTAATCCCGTTGAAGGAGCACCATTATCGCAAACCAAAGCGATGATAGTGTTGCTGAGGAGCTCCCTCTCGGCTAGTGCTGACATAACTTGACCAACGCTCCTGTCTAAGCCGGTAACGAGACCTGTTGAGATATCAGAGCCAGTTAATTGATATGGGAATTTGCAATTGTGAGCACTATTGAGACGCACACATGCTTTATACATGGTTTATGGGAAATCGTGACAAAGACCTACTTAAGAGCATACAAGTCTAGGGTTGCGGGTTGTTCGAAAGAGATACCGCGGTGCCGGAACATGAAAGGCAAAAGAAGGAACATGGGTGGGGTTTAGTCAGTACAACAGACGAAGTTTATGATCTTATAACATTTATAACTTCAAGTTGTATATAATAACTAACTTTTGCCCGCGGCTTCGCTCGCGTTAAATCGGAGTAACACAGTTCCCCTTGCGCCTTATTGATTTGTATCAGCAACGCTAAGTTTTCCCTTTTCTTCCCTCTTTCTCCTACACAACCCACTTTAAAAAAAAATAACGTCTGTCCGTCTCCTGGTTCCCAACTATCTCTGCACCAAAATTCATCAAAATCGGTTTAGCCATTAATGCGTGAAGAGGAAACAAACAAACAAACTCACTTTCGCTTTTATAATATTAGTAAGGATTACAAAGAATTTAAAGTCAACTAGTTTTCATGATTGCCTGTAATCTGCTCTTTAGTGTCTTTCAAGCTTAATAATACCCTGAGTGAGCAAATCGTTCGCCATTGATGGAGCAAAAAGCTCGTTTTATAAAAAAGTCAATTACGCGATGTCCGATATTAGCTCAACCTTAAGACCTCAAGAACTAAGAATTACTAATGAGATTCTGAGGTTTTCCCTCCCGTATTAAAGCATTAAACTGATTGTATGTAAGTTAAAAGTATAATGGTATATATTTACTATGTGAGTATTTATTTTTAAATGTGTATTATTAATGTTTGTATGTTTATTTTATGATTGTAAATTGAAAATTTCAGTCCAAGCTGCTGGAACAAATTTCTAATAAAAGAAGCAGTACTTTTATGTTCTTCTGTTTTATTGTAATGCACTATCAAGTATTTTGTTTGTGCATACTTACCAATATTATAAAAGCGAAAGTGAGTTTGTTTGTAACGTCTTCACGCCTAAATTGACTAACCAATTTTGATGAATTTTGGTACAGAGATAGTTGGGACCCTGGAGACGGACATAGCCTAATTTAAAGAAAAAGGGAAATAAGGGGGAGAAAGAGGGAAGAAAAGAGGAGAGAAAGATATTTTGTTTTCGATCATCACGCGGGTTTAAGTTAGCGTTAGCCCAAAGTAACTATGCCACGCGGACGAAGTCGCGGGCGGAAGCTAGTAAATAAATAAATAAGGGTTGTTACTTAACAAAATCAACCAAATTTATTCAATTTAAATAAGCATTCACACTTCAGGTTTGGTTGGTTTACGGAAAATTGAAACCAAACAGTAACTACCATGAACCGAACCGAACCATACCTAGATACTACCGTCGTAGCAACTAAATTGGCAATTACACTTCAGTATATAACGGTAATCTCAGAACCCAATATTGGTGGGCAGATTCAACGGTCATAAGATTTGATTCTGTTTAGTTACAAGCGTATAATCTCCATTTAGAGCGTGTGGTGTGACTGTTTGTCTAGTAGTGGTAAGTGCGACTGCTCACCATGAGATCCCAGGTTCGATTTCCAGTTTGGGCAAGCTGTTTTTGGGTTTTGCGGTCAAGAATTTAACAGTAGTAGCTACGGATTTGCGAAAGGTTGGTTGATTGCAATAGTGACAGCAACGTGGAATATTGTGGGTGTCCAGCAATGGATGCAGTCGGGCTGCAGATGATCATGGAGCCAATATAGACTGGCTTTTTACACCTTACGCCTATCGACTCCAACAGTTGATTAGAAGATCGTAGCTAAATAATAGCAGCAGCTCGGGTCGATCTTAAGGTTAAGCCGCGCTTACTTAGGTTGGTATGTCAATGGGTGATCACACGTTACATACCAAGTTACCTCCGTGCCTTGGAAAGCACGTTAAACTGTTGGTCGCGGCTGTCATTTGTAGATCTTTGATAGTCGTTACAGATAGTCATTGTCCCGAGACAACCAGTCTTACCAAGAGGTATCGTATTTCCCAGTATTACTTGGATTTTGAAGGTCAGATAGGCAGTCGCTCCATGTAAAATGCTAGTATTCAGCTGCATGCTGTTAGACTGGAAGCCGACCTCAACATAGTTGGGAAAAGGCTAAGCAGATGATGAATAACACGTCTACCTCACCTACCCTTTTTCTTGCGGATGGGTAATCATCAAATAACTTCCTCCGCTCTGGGCCGAGCCGGGGGGAGTGTCAGACTTGTACTGACTAAAACCCACCCATGTTCCTTGTATTGCCCTTTACGTTCCGGGGCCGCGATATCTCTTTCGAACAACCCGCAACCCCGGCAGGCGGTGGCCCTGGCAGGCCCATCTGCTTTGCTGACATCTCTTTGAGGCGCGCGTGGGACACTAGCGCGCCGTCGACATGGCATGTCGTCAATAGACGGACGGAGGTGAGCTACCCAATGCTCACCGTCCACAGGCCCGCATCTACGGTGGCCGGGAGTCGTCTCGCGGCGCCCGACGCCTTGTTTTCACCTCCCCTACGGTGATAACAGGCCTGATTTTATGTGACGTTTTAAGATTCGATTCTGTTTAATTACCGGCGTACATTCTTCGTGCTGTGTGTGCGATGTGATCGTTCGCAGCGATGTAGTCCTCAGGTAGCTGCAGACTAACGTAGCCCCCTCCGAGGTGGGGGGCTGCGTGGGATATGTGGAGGTATAGCGGCACTGATGTGTCGTGGTTTCTTATCACTGTAATAATAAAGATAATTATGGAAACATTTCGTTTGGTTACTTTCCCGATTCGCCAACTAAACATAATACTATGACAAGTGTTTTGTAACTTATGAAAGGAATTAATAGAATCTTTAATAGAAAGACTGATGAAGCAAGTTTGCAGCCTTTGATATTCTTTTTCTTCTTATCGTTCTTTCTTTTTTATAAAACGTTGTCCCTCACCAGAATACCTCTATCTCTATCTCCGCCTCCTCCTCAGATATCTCTATCTCCTTGATACACTGCCAGACGCGAAGCAACGATCAGTAGGCCGATCAAATCCGAGGCCATACAAATATTTGTTTTGTGCGGGAATCGAAACCGCGACATGCAGCGCAGCAGTAACACAGCCATTGCGCCAACCGTGTCGTCATAATTATTCAATAAAAAAAAACTTGCTTAAATATCCTGTGATCCCAACGATGTATACCTAAATTAATAAAAATGCGTTCAACCAATAAATATTCATATGTATATTATGCTACAAACATTTTAACTGCTAAACATACGTACGGTTAACTGCCCGATCTGTTAGAACTTCAGTGAGGTGGCCCCTTTGATCTTCGACCGGGTCCAAACCATTAAAAAAATCGAGTCCATAAAGAACAGTATCGTTCCATGTCTGGAAATTTAATAAGGAACAAGTTACATGTTTTCATAATAAATCCGATACATCCTCTTACAGGAAATTATATTGTTATCATATTTTCTAAAGAACACAAAACAACTAAGTAATTTAGAATTACCTACTTTTCAAACGGTTCTGAACGATTAAGTAGCGCCAATTACGAATATAATATTATGATCCGTGTATATCTAACTATTATAAATTTAATAATCTCAGACAAATAAAATCAAGCTTTAGTAAAAATAAGGTTTTCATTTAAAATATATATTTTCGTAAATCTTCATAAAAAATCTCTGATAATTACAACGTTTATCTAAAAGTACGCTGAAAGATGTATTCTTTTCCTAAGTTCAAACAAAAGGAGGATTCTTTTCTTCGCTCCAACAATAGTGCTTTGTGTTCCAAATAGGTACCTTAATGTTAAGACTTAAGTATACGTACCTCTACGTGGTTATACGTGTAGTAATCCACACAGTTGCCTAAGAAGCCGTAGAATGTACCAAAGCCTCTATTAGTGGGGAAATAATGTTGTCTGGATTTACCGAGACCCCATTTCCCTATCAAATGTGTGGCGTAGCCCAATTCTTGTAGATACTCGGGCAGTAGGCGTTCCGTGGGTGGGACGCCCCGATCCTCCGCAGATTTGATCGAGATTCCTTGAGTACCTTGTTTATCAAAGTTTAATTAATGTACGTTATTGGATAGGCCTCATTATCTAACTAATAACAATGATTCGGACAGATGAAGTACAATATAATTTTAGTGGAGGCGTAATGGCGGGGATGTTTGTTATTCTTACACGTCAAAACGGCTGAACGGATCTTGATGAAATTTGGCACAGAGTAATAATAACTGAACTCGATGCCCTGGATAGGAGAGTCCGTACACTGCTGACTGCAAATCGGATGCATCACCCACGATCATCGGTGATGAGACTGTACATCCCACGGAAGTGTGGGGGTCGAGGCTTTTTAAACGCAAAGACTCTCCACAACCGAGAGGTGTGCAGTCTCAGGGAATATTTTTTAAAAACCGACGTGGGTATGCACCGAGATGTAGTCGCAGTGGACAAGGGACTCACCCCGCTGTCTATGGCTAAAGAGAATTGGCGCAAACCTGTAGTACTTACTACCGATGACCGCAAGGAAGTATGGCAAGGTAAGGAGCTTCACGGGCGCTTCTACAAGGCTCTTCATGGGCCCGATGTAGATTTTCTAGCGTCCGTGTCTTGGCTACGATTCGGTGACCTATTTGGGGAAACTGAAGGTTTTGTCTGTGCGATTATGGACGAAGTTATGTTGACGAACAACTATCGGAAGTATATTATGAAGGACGGGACGGTTGACGTGTGTCGGGCATGCCACCGTCCGGGTGAGTCCATCAGACATATTATTTCTGGTTGTTCTCGTCTAGCTAACGGCGAGTACTTGCACAGGCACAACCAAGTAGCCAAGATTATTCATCAGCAACTTGCCTTGAAATATAATCTTGTGGAATCTGAGGTACCGTACTACAAGTATGTGCCCGACCCAGTTCTCGAGAAAGACCATGTCACGCTGTACTGGGATCGGTCTATCATTACTGACAGGACTATTGTCGCCAATAAGCCTGACATAGTGGTGATAGACCGATCAGCGCGCCGCGCAATGATAATCGATGTTACCATCCCGCATGACGAGAACCTCGTGAAAGCTGAGAAAGAAAAACAACTAAAATATCTTGACTTGGCACACGAGGTTGTCGACATGTGGAATGTAAACTCGGCTATCATTGTGCCGATTGTCGTAACGGCTAATGGTTTGATTGCCAAGAGCCTCGACGAACACCTGTCGAAGCTCTCCTTAGGCGGTTGGATCAAGGGCCTGATTCAGAAGGCAGTACTCCTCGATACGGCTCGCATTGTGAGGAGGTTCCTGTCTCTGGAGCCCTAACCACCGGTAGCTTGGACCCTGCTCCCGATACTGGTGGACCACTATTTTTATATTTTTAAATATTTGTTTTGTTATTTTTTTTAGGAAATATGTATTTAAAAATGTAAAAATGAGAAGAAAAAATAAATAAAGAGGAAATAATAATAAAATCTTTATTTTCTCTCTCTAGAGTAGATTATAGCCTGGAATAACACACAACTTTTTTTTGATATCACACGGGTGAAGCCGCGGGTGACAGCTAGTTTAAATATAATGTTTTTTACACAAAGAACTTTACATTACGAAAATTCAAAGAAATAAATCACAAATAAAAGCTGAAGAGTCATTAAGTAAATTAGGTTTCAAATCGACATATATGACGATGTATTTATAGGATTAAAGTAATCTTTGTTGTGGGTTATACACGGTTACGTAAATGAAAATAATTGGGTTACCTTTATAAGTATTTCATCTGTTTATATTTTTTTAACAAAGTGCCAGTTTACTTTATATTTTAAGCCAGTATTTTCGCAGAGACATGGCTAGGCATGTGGACTTTTTATGTGACTAATCTTCTACTGCCATTGTTAATAATGATTACGTAACACTAGCCAACTGAACTAAAGCCAGACAATATAAGTTGGCAGTAAGAATATAATAGTGTCTAGATTAGAGTTTCGTTCTAGTAACTTAAAACATCTTATTTTTTTTAGCTTTCCCAAGAAAGGCTAGCTTTCTTGGGAAAGCTAGCTTCTTAAATGTTCTTCATCTGATAAATGTTGTTCTAAATCGTAGTTTCCTGACATAAAAAGTATTACAAAAAGAAGTAGACTTAACTCCTTATCCAAAAGCCAAATAAACAGTCTCGTTTAAAATATTATACAAATAAATTCACCCAAGCTTCGCAGAAGAAAGCGCTTTCTTTGCTTGCAAACTTACCCATCCTTATAGGATATTTTCCTGTGAAAAGCGCGCTCCTTGCTGGCGTGCCTCGACCGTGGGTATAGTACTGTGGTATTATGACTCCCTGGTACGCGAGCACGTCTATGTTAGGCGTCATTATTTGATCCGAGCCGTGGAAACTCACGTCACCCCAGCCCTGTAAAGGTTGTACAATAATTACGTCAAAAACTTGGTAAGGGAAATAAATAGGTTAGAGTTTCAAGGTTAGTCGTCATTATGTAGGCGTATTTTGACTAGTGTTTTACTTTGGTAAATGATAGACATTATATAGTTAAAATAAAATTACATGTTACTTGATACATTATTTAATAGTATAAACAACAGACTTAGGAGAATTATTATTTATTATTACATTAAGCTCATACAAAAGTGAGGCCAACTAAAACCATTTTACTTATTACTTACCAAATCATCAGCAACAATAAACACTATATTCGGATTCGAGAAACTTTCACACTTAATTAAAACCACAAGTGACGTGAAAATACTGAAACAAAGAGAAACTTTGAATAGATGGACGCCTATTGTAAAGCAGGACTAAACTTGTTTTACAAATAACTTACTAAAATGTTAACCTCATTTTAGTGAAATATATTAGTTGGAAACAAATTTCATGCGAAACCCGACAGCCAAATGAAATACTTGATAACAATAGTACCTATTAGTAGGTACCTATAGTACATTGGCGGTTGGTTAGCGGAGCAAGAATTGATGGAAATGCAGAAATAGCGGGGAAACTGACTGAAAAACTAGAAGAAAAAATATGAATTTCTCAAAGGCAACGACAACATTTTTATTATTAAGAATGAATCCATTTTAAAGTGCTTTTGAATATCAAAGACTACCTCCACTTCAAGACGTGAGTTGATTTGTACCTCGGCTGCAAGAAAGCGTATCTCGACTTGGAAAATGTTATTTTCTTTAGACTGAATAGTTCCGGATAGACCAGGAACAAACTCGATCTAGACAATATTGCGGTATATAGCTGGACAAGATTAAAAAATATTGATTATTATTAGAACATAAATATTGTGACTTTACGGCGCATATCACATCAATAAAACAGAAACTTAAATACATTAAAATCCACGTCTAGAAGGACCCAGTGACCAAACAAATACCTACGTAATTAATCAGTAAATTAATATAATTTTTTTGGCAAATTAAACTACTGGAGTATTTGTGAAAGTCCGGTGTCCTCATTAAAATTCAGTCGGATTGATTGCACTGTTAACCGCTAATTAACAGCTAATAAAGGTTTAAAAAAAGGCCAAGTGCGAGTTAGACTCGCACACCTAGGGTTCCGTACAAACTTGCTACATAAACGGCCATATTTTTTGCGTAGACTTGGAGGGTTTGAGTTTTTCCACAGACTTTCAACTCGATACCTCCAGGCTTTCCCCTGTCAGACGACAACAAAGTGATACAATAAGAATTGCGTTTTTTTTTCTTTTATTTTTTTAATAAACAATTTATCGTTGCTTTTCCGCTCTGCTCATCAATGAGCTAACGCGCTTAGTGCCAGGCACCTGTGTCAATACTAAAATTACCAGTAATAGGTATATTTGCAGCCCAATTATTATTCGGTATACGGAACACGACGATTTATTGGTTTTCCCATACTTCGTTCAAACAATTATAATCTATACTTCTCTTCTATGTACTATTATAAAAATGTAATTATAATATACTATACTAAAATTCCCACTTACTGCTCAGGTCCCCTTCTCATTTAGGTTTAAGAAAAATAAATGTTGGCCGGCTCTCAGACCTACCCGATATATGCACACAAAATTGCATGCAAATCGGTCAAGCCGTTCCGGAGGCGTTTGGTCACAAACACCGCGACAGAGTGTCCTATATTAGACTAGATGGCGTCCGCGGCTTCGCCCGCGTGTTGATCGAAAAAGTATCCTGTGATAATCCAGACTATAATCTACTTACCTCTGTGCCAAATTTCATCAAGATCCGTTCAGCCGTTTTGACGTGAAAGAGTAACAAACATCCATACATCCATCCATCCTCACAAACATTCGCATTTATCGCAACTTTTCTGTCAACATGTTAATAATGTATTTTACAAGATGTTATAGGGATGTATATATTTATTGTATATATTGAATTTTAGGTGTGTATGCACGTTAGTATTTAAACCATATCCTCTTTTTTTTTTATTAAGGTTTGTTGTAAGAAAACTCAATTTTGAGTTAGGCTCGCCGTTAGTACATAAGTTGTAGTATTGCAATTTGTTTGTATCCTTCCTACTAATATTATAAATGCGAATGTTTGTCAGGATGAATGAATGGATGTATGGATATTTGTTACACTTTCAAGTCAAAACAGCTGAACGGGATCTTGATGAAATTTGGCACAGAGATTGATTATAGCCTGGAATAACATATACGATACTTTTTTTCGGATATCACTCGGGTGAAGCCGCGGGCGCCTGCTAATTTTTACATAAAACCGAAATAAACAGAACCGAAAAATTACTTATTCTCTTTTACCTGTTTGAGCTGTAATAGCTTAATGGTATGACCGTTGGTCTGCGAAGTCATAAGTCCCGAGTTCCAACCCAAGGTACGCATCTCTGATTTTTCGGATTTATGTGCGTATTGTATAATTAGCATTTGCTTTGGTGAGGAGAACCGTCTACCAATTAATTACTGTTAAAGTTCCCGTTTTTTTTAATGTATTTATTAGTTTATTTCATATGTATATGTGTATTAGTATCAGTAAATACGTTTTTGAAAACAAATACTTATATATATAATTTTTATCTTAATATTTATCTTAATATTAAAAATAATAATATTAATTTAATATTTAATTATCTTAATATTATTATATAATTTTTGTACCCTATGTTGTCGTATTTTACCCAATTGTTGACTGGTAGGGAATGCCTTATGGCATTAAGTCCGTCTATGTACCACTATTGTACATGAAGTTTAAATAAATAAAAACAACGTGAAGAAACCAGCATGCCATGCATGCATGCAAGTCAGAAGCTCATGGGCAGCATAGAACCTCTAGCACCAGGTTAGTCACCACACAATAAAGAAGAAATACCTGTTTGATCCTCAGATTAGGAAAAGATGATTTTAACGTAAAACCAGTTTCAGACTCGTCACCAATTAAAAGTTCGTTAACTAGTCAGGGATAATAAACGTGACAGCTATGTAAAGAAGCATGCAACGTTGACGACTCCTGCAAGAGGTCATGACCTGTCTGATAGTCTAGAAACTAAATTATTTTACTTTTTAGGAAACCTTATTTCCATTTCGTATCTCTATCACAGATTCTATTTAAAGGTAATAGAAATAACTATTTGGTTTCTAAAACGGGAATGAGATGAAGTCGTAGTCCTTTAATATTAATCTAGCAGAGGTTGCAGACAATTATAGTGATGAAAATCAATTCAATAAATATTAAGGTATTACTAAGCCATTTAGATTATGATAACTAATCAGAACATGTACTATGTTTTCAGCACAAGAGATAAGTAAGCAGTTTCATTATATATCATTGTTTTTTTCTTAAAAACTGACGGACGCCTTCAACATTTTTTTTCAATTACCTGTTTGTTTTCTAATTGGTACATAAATGTAGCACGCACGGAACAAATATAACAAGTATGACCTACAGGTTCTTCAAGTTCCGGGTCTGTCTGTTTGTGTATGTATGTTTAAATGTTTGTAAACGCACCCACGATACAGGAAAAAATTGTAATGTTTTAATTTTTTTTTCTTCCCTCTAATATCTGCAATCGACTAGGCTAGTCATAATCAGAATGAGATCGCGTTACGGAATATTATAATACCAGCCTTCATTAAGCATGGTAATCACTTGTCATTGTCTCTTGTCTATATCAAGAATGTTCCACCTCTTCAAACGTTGGCCTGCTGGTGCATTGGCAGCTAGAGCTCTTGCAAGCACATTTTTATGTTTTTGCAAACGTTTTTTTTTTATATTTTGAGCAGCATTTTAGTGCCTCTTGTTTTATGGTAGGGATTTGTAAGTTTTTGTGTATCTCTTCATTCCTTGTGTACCACGGTGCATTTTAGATAATTCTCAGGGATTTGTTTTGGAATCGTTACAGAATTTCTAAATTAGAGTTGTTTGCAGAGCCCCACAGCCCCACGCCATATGTCCAGATAGGCTTGATTATGCACTTGTATATTAGCATCTTGTTTCCAAGTGATAATGCTGATTGGCGTCCAATTAGCCAGTTTAAATTTTGTAACTGTAAGTTAACTTATTGTCTTTTTGATTTAATATGTGCAGACCAGATAAGTCTTCTGTCTTAGTGGAAGCCCAAGTATTTAACTTTTGTTTTGTGAGGTAGTACATTCCCGTCCAGTTTCACAGGTGTGCAGTCTCCTTTACGCAGAGTAAACGTTACATATGTGGATTTAGATGCACTAGTTTTTATACGCCACATTTGCAACCATTCATGTATTTTATCTAGTTGCTCTTGTAGTTTAGCAGTAGCCCTTTCGAGGCATTTGTCACTTGAGAGGCAAGCAGTGTCGTCCACCTATGTGGCTGTTACCACTCCATCCGTCATAGGTAGATCTGCAGTATACAGGAAGCACAGCACTGGACCCAGCACTGAGCCTTGAGGTACTGATGCCCTGATGTTTTATAGTTGTGATAGCTCTTCCTCGAACTTCACCTGGTACTTTCGACCAGAAGGAGGATCTTAGTACCATGTAGAGTGTGTTAGATAGAAGGGATCTCAATTTGTAGAGGAGTCCTTTGTGCCATACCTTATCAAAGGCTTGTTGAATTTCGAGGAATACTGCTGAGCAGTACTCCTTTTGCTCGAGGGTCTGTCTGACTTTATTTACCACTCTATGTGCCTGCTCTATTATGGAATGTAGAGGTCTGAACCCAAACTGGTGATCCGGGATTACATTTTTCTCTTCTAGTTCAGGATGGAGTCTGCTCAGCAACACCCTCTCAAATACCTAGTAAGTAAGTTATGTATTCATAAGAAAAAAATCTTACATTAAATTAACTTATGCATTACGAAATAAATCTGTGAATCTTTTTCAAAGTACAGAAAATATCTTAAAGATTTATCAATTTTTAAATTCCAAACACTGTCAAATATGTTTTAGTGTTTTTTGTTTCTGTTATAAATGTTTATTTTGTCAACTTAATTTGTCGTCCAAAATTTAAGTTACATGATCTCCGTACATCCTCTGTTGGTTATTCTAAATAAATTAAACCAACTCACCACAAGTTATAACAAAACCACTGGAACCATGAAGTAAAACATAAGGCATTATATCATGAACGTATCTACTGCTACTCAGGAATCCTAAAGTTTCTGACCAGCACTTCCAATATTAAAGGCGCAATATTATGCTTCTCATAAAAATTTAACGTTGCAAGTAAGCCAACCTCTAACATTACGACGAATAAATCCAACAGACATAACAAAGTTCCTAAAAACAAAGTTTATGGTGTTTCAACTTGAAAAATAGGGCCGCATAAAAAACAACAGATTTCGCCAAGTTTTTGCTATAAAACAACGATTTGCATGAGAAATGAGGACAGCTGGCTCCATCAGTTGCGGTATCAGGAAGACAATGTAATTAGTTAAGAAACTCGTAAAATAACAAATTATTGTTACGAATATAAGAATTTAAAAAACCTACAACATTTTTACTTTCACATTAAATAATACCAGGTTTCCCTAATAGTACACACACATTCGCCACATACATTTCAGTCCCATGTAATTCTATTTATCTATAATATATACATCAACTAGACACAAACCCAAGCCCAAGGCTGCCGGGCCTGTGGACGGTGAGCAATGGGTAGCTCACCGTCCGTCCGTCAATTGACGACAGGCCGTGTCGACGGCGCGTTCGTGTTTCACGCGCGCCTCAAAGAGAGTCAGCAAAGCAGAGGGACTTGCCAGGGCCTCCGCCTGCAGGGGTTGCGGGTTGTTCGAAAGAGATACCGCGGCCCGGAACGTAAAAGGCAACAGAAGGAACATGGGTGTATTTTAGTCAGTAAAAGTCTGACATGCCCCCCCGCTCCGCCCAGAGCGGAGGAAGTCATTTGATGATTTCCCACCAGGAAAAAAAAATGCCCAAGGCTGCTACTGAGAAATTTCTGTTGGAAAAACTTAATACCACTTTGCCGAGAACTGAATCCATAACCTCATGTCAAAAACCAACTTTTTTTTAAGGCATTTTGCAGGTAATCTTCTAAGGTTGTTAGCTGCTCAACCGGACTATCCTGTGGGTGCCTTGTGCCTTGAGAGTAAGGCCGGGGCAAAAACTTACATACGCTAATAGTACCCCCTACGAGGTACGAGCCTCGGCTTCGCTAGAGTCGCTGTTCCAAAGAGACAGGCTGTATCTGAGTTTGGAACCAACAAGAGTGTTTACTTTCAGTTTTATATTTAACTAGCTTCCGCCCGCGGCTTCGCCCGCGTGGTGTGTTGATAAAAAGCAGCCTATAGCAAAAATAACAAAATCGAAGTATAAATAAAATTAGGTACGTCTCATTTTTAAGGTTACGTCCCCAATGGGTAAAAACTCTATTACTAAGTCTTCGCTGTCCGTCCGTCCATAGGTAATGGTACGAATCTAATTAATAGGCATGTATTATGAAACTTCATAAAACCTATGTTTTATTACATTTTATGTAATTAGATCTTATTGTACCTATATGTTCACAAATAAAGGATTTGAATTTAGTTTGTAAGGAACGTGTCAACTCAACGTACTCTGTGCTCACGCGTCTGCCCGTGTTCGGGTCGCGCACTCGAGCGATGAGCGACTTGTTCCCTACACCGCGCCCGAGCGGGCCAGCGACATGAAATTAATTTTGTTGCGCGTTATTTTGATTTTGCTATATCTCCTAAAGTATTTATTTAATCTGCATTATGTAAAAGGAAAAAATAATCTTCATGAAATGTTCATGCCAACCAACCTATTTAAAATGATAAGGATTAATACTGTATTTGTGTAAATAGCTTTCCAAGTTAGCGCTTTATAATTGCCCATTTGTTAAAGTATTAAAATGGATATAGTATGTTATCCTTAAGATATAGACATATGTCACCGCTGACTTTTCTGTGGACCTATATAAGATACACAATTACACTATACATTATTTTGTTATATCTTAAAGGGTTTAGGCAGCGTTTTCGTTGAAAGCTCCCAGACAGCATACTTTTTGCCGACATCTTCAACAAATATAGTTAATGTACACAGAAATAAATACAAAAACTTAACAAGTATATACTAAAACCTTCCTTAAGAATCACTCTATCTATTACTAAAAACCGCATCAAAATCCGTTGCGTAGTTTTAAAGATTTAAGCATACAAAGGGACATAGGGACAGAGAAAGCGACTTTGTTTTATACTATGTAGTGATAGTGATAGTGATAGTGAAGTCGCGGGCAGAACTAATACTACCATCTACCCGCGACTTCAATTGCGTCGTCGGAACATATCTCATGTCACTTGGCTATTGTGTCGATGACCAGCAACTGGAGGATCACTACCCACTAAAACAAACTTTCCTTTTTTGTAATACTAAATGCAAACAGACAGCTACATTAATTGGATACCTCAAACGCATTAAATTACCTTAGGAAAGGGTTGTTAATTGGCTGGCTATTAGTAGGAAGGTAATTTTCATTAGAAGCGCCCGTTATTTAAATTATTCAGTAGTATTTAGTACTTAAATGCATTTACTGGCACTTTGAAAAGTTGAACTGTTGTATTTCAGATGGTTTTTCTCTGTAAACTATTCGTATCTTCCACAAGATTTATCAGTTTTGTGTTAGTATAAATATTACAAAAGGACTTAAAAAATCATTAATATTAAGCTTAGTACTGAAATTCCCGTAATTATATATACTAGGTGTATTGTTTATTTATTACTTGTCTACCTGCTATTTACACTACTCACCTACCCTACCTACTTATATCTTTCAAATATTTCAAGATCAAAATTAGCCAAATCGGTTCAGCCATTCTAGAGTTTTAGCGCGAGGCAAACGAACAGCATTTCATTTTTATAAACATAATTTGTGTAATTAATGTAATTGATACGAATTAAAAATTATGTACTTTAATACCTTAATCTTTGTAAAATAAATAAAGTTTGAACCAAACAAAAATAGTATTTTAAAATAGAGTATAAAATATAATAATTAATAAGCGGAGATTAGTCATTATCAACATGTACAACAAATACATCTGCAACAGAAATACATCATCTGTGAAAATTTCAACTGTTCTACCACGGTTCATGAGATACAGCTTGGTGACAAACGGACAAACGGACGGATGGACAGTAGAGTCTCAGCATTAGGGTCCAGTTTCATCCTTTGGGTGCGGAACCCTAAAAATTACTTGGTAAAGAGCAGTTTTCTCTACATAACGTGACTTATTTTCATATCTCTCATCCTAATATCTTACGTCATTTGTATCCTATATATATAAACGTGTGCCTGTATGCACGTTCGTGTAATGTACATTATAGACGTCTTGGCAACTTTCTGTATAATATGACTATTTGCCTTGGAAGCAGTAAGGTATTAACTCTCCACTCCTGTATATTATGCTCATAAATCTTACAAGCAGCAATTCCAGGTTTGGAAGCCCTCTCTTTTTAAGAGCTATTGTTTTCGAGAATTTTCTATAAACAACCATGTTTGATGTAAAGAGGTTGATGAGGCGTGTAAATAGCCTGCACCTTTGTGAAGGATGTGACAAAATTTAATTACGAAAATATGTTAAAAAGTGTAATGGCGGACCTATAAATGAATTAATTTCCCTATTGATGAATCCTCGAGAAACCAATACCAAAATACTTATTAGCAGCAAAACATGCCCACGTACCTTGGCAATCCAGAGATCCCACTCAGACCCAGGGTGATGGGAAGATACCTCGTTCATGCGCGCGTGATAGGCTTGTAGGTATAGGCTGCCGGCCGGCGAGCAAATCTTCTTAAATCCACCGGTGGAATGGTTAAAACTCCAAAAATCAACACTGCACTATAAGTTCTCAATGAAGCACAGATGCAGGTCCAATTATTTTACAAGTATCATCAAGGTTTCACCAAAAAAAGGAATTTTTAAAAGGAGGCGCGTCCCGCGCACCCCGTGTTGCGTACGGCCACGAAAAAGAATGCAGCTCGCTGATGCCATCTATCGGCCACATTGCGAGAAAACTCAAGAAAGTTTAGATACATGGGCGCTGCGACAACAAAGATTGGCGCGAGGATTCATCAATTGAGAAGTTAAAATATTTAATTTGAGATACTAACATATTATACGTATATGACAAATCCTAAAATATTATTATTTTATTTTTATGTTGAAAAAGGCATTGACGCTTCACCATGCTCGGGGGCTTTGGAAGGACGCAAGTGCTTCCAAGAGAAAAGTGAAAAAATTATAAGTATTTACTGACCTAGATTATGATCAGAAAAAGTTTAAGCTCTACGACTAAATGCGAAAGACAAACGATATAAGTTATTTAATGTATTTCCTAACCTTAAGACTATGAGTATCGTATGAGTTAACGTTTATTGCGTAGGAATAGGATATAATTTAGTGACGGCACGTTTAAAGTTACCGAACTTCGTCTTTACCATTGCAACACGAGAGACATTATCTGTGCCTTTGTAAACCTCAGTTATAATTCCTAATGGCCAACTTAGAGGAACTGAATTATCCTGTCCCACAAGTACGACAGTTCCAACTTCTACGGGTTTGTCCGGAGTTGCCCATTTTTGCCTGACTTGCAGCGTATGCAGATACTCTAGGTGCCATTTCTTCCAGAAGGATTGGACCATGCTATCTAACAACTGTTTGCGCTGTGACAAATTAATGCGCTGACCAGACAAATCGGCTGCCGGCAAGTACTGCAATGGAGTCGACATCAAAAAGTGAGCGGGAGTAATAACTTCGGGATGGGGATCGGAAGATAAAACGCTCAGAGGGCGCGAGTTCATAATGCACTCTATTTGAATGAGTATAGTTTGTAACTCCTCATAAGTGAGAAGCTGACTTCCGATCACACGATAAAGGTGGGTTTTTAATGTTTTAACATTCGCTTCCCACATGGCTCCGAAATGTGGGGAGCGAGGTGGGATCATTTTCCACGTTATGCGGCGGGTCGATAACTCATGTAAAAGAGACGACTTGAAACTTGAATTTAATAAGAATCTATAAAGCTCATCTAGTTGCGCCTTAGCACCAACGAAATTGGTAGCATTGTCCGAATAAAGGTAAGATACTGGCCCTCGACGCGAGATAAAGCGTTTAAACGCGGCTAAAAAGGCATCAGAGGTTAAATCAGAGACTAACTCTAAATGGACGGCCTTGGTTACCAAGCAAACGAATAAACAGATATACGCCTTCTGGGAGTGTTGGCCTCTGCGACGAGTGAGGGTTATGCGTATGGGACCAGCATAATCCACTCCAGTGTGGACAAACGCCTTTGCTTCCGATACTCGGTATTCAGGCAGGTCTGCCATCACTGGAATGGGATGCGTCGGATTCACCCGAAAACATGTGTTGCATTGTCGCAACTTGGACCTAATGACAGTCCTGGCATCTAGTATCCAAAATCGCTGTCTTAAAATAGACATGAGTAGTCCCGGTCCAGTGTGACAATTCATCACATGGTAATGACGGATTATTAGATCCACAATATGGTCATGTTTGGGAAGTAAAAAGGGATGCTTAGCGTCAAATGGAAGGTGCGACTTCGAAAGCCTTCCGCCAATGCGTAATATTCCCTCTTCATCTAAAAAGACAGCTAATCTTTGGAGTTTCTTTGGAAGCAATTTCCCAGATTTGATGAGCTTAATATCATTTGCAAAATGAACAGATTGCACAGCACAGACTATCGCTCGTTCCGCAGCTGACAAACCCTGAATCGAACGAGGTTCACAATGAACCTTTGGTTTAGCGAATTTCAATATATAGGAAACAATGCGCAACAATTTATCCCATGATGAGGTACGTTGAGCAAGTCGATATAGAAGGGGTTGTTCTACTTGCGTGGTCACTGTTAAGACATTTGCCTTGTGCTCGGGAAGTTCCCCACAATTAATAGGAGAGAACGGTTTGACGGGCCAATCCTCAGGGGCACAACGAAGCCAAGAGGGGCCGTTCCACCAAAGTTCATGTGACACTAATTGGGAAGGAAGGATGCCACGAGATAGACAGTCGCTTGGATTCTCAACACCTGCCACATGGTAAAAATGTTGAGAACCCAAGTTCTCCTGACATTGAGCAACTCTATTGCTGACAAAGACTGACCAGCGGTGCGGAGATGAATGTATCCAAGATAAGGCTATCGTGGAATCCGAAAAGGCGTAAATTCCTGTAATAGGAACACGTAAAGCGTAAGTATCGCGAACAGTTTTTACCAATTTTGACATAAGCACGGCGGCACATAGCTCCAGACGTGCGAGAGTCGTGACTTTGGTAGGTGAAACCTTTGATTTCGCGCAAAGTAAGCGGACTATGACACCGGACGGACCAGTAGAGTGTATATAAATCACACACCCGTACCCACCCATACTAGCATCAGCAAACGCGACTATACGAACGGAACAATCATCGGTGACACCCACATGGCGTGGTATGCGTAATGTATCCAGCAATGGAAACTCTTGCATGAGAACGGAGAAACGTTTAAAAATGTCGTCAGGAGCGGGATCATCCCAACCGATATTGCTCAGCCATAACTCTTTGATGAGCAACTTGGCATAAAAGATCACGGGGGCGACTAAGCCGAGGACATCAAATAAGCGTGCGACTATCGAGAGTATATTTCTCTTAGTACATTTCTCAGCGACTTGAGCGGAAGTGAAGAAGAAATTATCCTGAGTAGGTTCCCACGAAAGGCCCAGAACCTTAGACACATCACTGCCAGCGTGAAAATCGAGGGACTTACGATGCGAGTCGGGAAGACTGTTTAAAAGAACGGGTGAATTGCTACACCATTTAACAAGGTCAAAATCGCCCGATTTAAACATCTTTATAAGATCATGCGATAGCTGCATGGCGATGTCTTCATTATTCACAGAATACACCAGATCGTCCATATAGAGACTGGTCTCTGCTACTTTAGCAGCTTCGGAATGATGCGGACTGTCAGAGGCCAGCTGTCGCACAGTGCGCATAGCTAGGTAAGGACTCGACTTAAGTCCGAAAGGTAAGCGATTAAAAGCAAAGGTTAGCACAGGTTCGTTCTCATTGAATCGAAACAAAATGCGTAGGTATTTACGCTGGTCAACGGGTACACCAACGCGTAAATACATTTGTTTAATATCAGCATTTAGAGCGATGCGAAATAATCTAAAATTTATTAAAAGAATAAACAAATCTGTTTGTAAATTTGGACCAATATGGAGAACATCATTTAAAGATAACCCTGTATGAGTTCTAGCACTAGCATCCAATACAATGCGCGGCATCGGTTTGTCTGGCCGAACAACAGCGTGATGAGGGATATAGTACCCGTCATCGGAAATGGCAGATTCGTCGACTTGACTTAAGTAACCATTGTCAATGTACTCTTTGATCACTGCATTATAATTTTTCCGCAACATCGGCGATTGGCGGAGTTTCCTTTCAAGCGCAATAAGCCGACGGTACGCGGCGGTGCGGGAGTTACCCAGCTCGGCGGGATCCTTACTAAAAGGTAACGCGACGGTATAACGTCCCACATCGTCCCGTGACACGGTCGAGGAAAAAATATTTTCACATTCGGTTTCCTCAGGAGAGAAAAAACGTTTATTATCAACTTCTTCCAATTCCCAAAACTTTTGTAATAAATCATTGAGAGCCAATGCCGTGAAAGAAGAGTTAGGTAAATTTAAACTATCACTATTATGCGGAAAATCACCCATAAAGATATATCCGAATGTGGTCAATAATGCAGGTGGGGCGCGTGAACCAAGATCAACCCTATTCCCCAAGTAAATGTACGGAAACAGTTGAGCGCCCAACACTAGGTCAATATCACCTGGAATATTCCAGCTTAAATCTGCGAGCGGAAGCGCGTGGAAGTCTACATGGCTATCCCACTTAACATGGTGCGATGGTAGCTGGTCCGTAATGCACTCAACTACTAACGCGTGAATAGTATATTTTTGATCCGGATATACGCGTGACTCGATATCTAAATGTACGTATCCTATTATCGGTCGCGATACAGAACCAACTCCTTTAACAAAAGAATTACTCAAAGGAATTATCAGTAAATTGAGTTTTCTACAACAGGCTGTAGTTATTAAATTATTCTGAGAGCCATTATCAATTAAGCACCTCACTATTGTTTTGTGACCCGCACTGTCACTTTTAGCTCGCGCATAAACCTGAGCTGTCGATAACAGCACTATCTCCTTAGCCTTCGCTGCATCAGCTGCTAATAACACGGCCGAGTTGTGAGCCGAAGGCGCTGGCGTCACATCACACGAATCAGACGCAATCACCCGTGCGGAAATATCGACCTTATCGCAATGAACATAAGAGCGCGGCACCGCGGCGGAAACCGGGGCAGACAAAGACGTACCGGGGGTCGATAGGAGCGCGGGAGGCGCGAGGGACAGCGGCGCGGGAGGCGACGCGACGACTACATTGCAATTCGTCGCTTTAACATCAGCTGTTTGCGGTTTATTTTCTTTATCAAAATGTAATAGTGTATGATGGCGTTTTTTACATAAGTCACAGACTGATGTTGACTTGCAGTTACTCAATCCATGCAATGTGCTCAGACAATTCGCGCACCCACGTTTGGATTTAATAAACTCGAACCTTGTTCTAGGAGTCAAAGCGGATTGAAACTTAGCGCAGTTATACAAATGAACATGAGCGTTATCATTACAGTACGCGCAGCATGGAACCGCGATCGCGGGTGAACCAGCTGACTCGCTCACAACAAACGCTCTTGTCTGTGTGCGTGACTCGCGAGGCGCGGAAGCGGGGTTCCTACTAGAATTTCTCGCGTTCGAATGAGACAAATTCGAGCGTGCCAATATCTTTGCCTGATCTTGAACAAAACTTATCAATAATTTCGTTGTGGGAATTTCAACATTTCGAATGGAAAGTTCAAACGATTGAGTAGTCTGTGAATCGATTTTTCTCATTGCGCAATGCAAAAGAATAAAATCAGCAAGATCCGTAATCCCAAGTTGTTTCAAGGCAGAAATAGATGCACTAAATGTTTCTATGAAAGAATCGAGACTATTAGCGTTATATGAACAGTTTTTTAAATCCAATATGTTATTTAAGTAATGCGTACCCAGCGAGCGCTTATCTTGATGTTTTTTAACTAAACTATCCCATAAAAACTTGTAAGTATCACCCGTAGGCACAATTCCAGCGGTAACATTCAATGCGTTGTGCGTAAGCCTACCTACCAAGTACTGCACACGCTGCGAGTCAGTCAGCTGATCATTATCATGAATATTTGACTTGAAAGACTCATAGAAAACAGACCAATTCTCAGTTTTCCCGTCGAAAGACGGCAGCGCAATAGGAGGCAACTTTATTTTAAGCGGTTCAAAAAGAGTCTTTGAGTTACTACTGGATGTTGATGGCGATTGATTACTGTTTATTATTTTATTCCTAACACGTTTAATATGAATATACAAATCTTCAAAGGATTCTAAACAAGCATAGTCGGCACTCGAACCAGGTTTTACACTCATGTTTATTTGATTTATTTGATCGACAAATGATTCAAATTTATCTCGAATGTCATCAATTGTCTCTGACTCAGTCATAAAACTCTCATTTTTCCTCGAATCGAACGACGATATATTTTTTGATAAATCATACAATCGATTAATGCGTTTAAATAACAATCCTTTCTTTTCGTGAAGAATAGTCAGTAAATCTTCAGGCTTCAGTTGTCTATCCGTCATTCTGTTAAATAACAAACGAAGACAATAACAGAAAAAAATACCTACCAGGCGGTTTGTAATAATAACGCACCTACCAGTTATGAGTAGGTACTGGTCTATTTATTATTACGTACAAAGCCGAAATGAGTTGGTAACTACCTACTTATTTACATAATTATCAAAGCGAATTTTTAAATACGAATACCTACATAGAATGAACTTTACCGATAAATACGTAATGTCGTTATAAGTAAGTAAACGAATAAATAATTGAACAGATTTACCAACAACTACGTAAATCTATTGTCAATTACGATGCGTTTTATAGGCAATAATTTACCAAAAGTTTACGTAAATCAATATGTACCTATTGTGCGTTATTGAACCTATATGATTTTTACCAAACAATTACGCAAAAATCTAGGTAACTGGTTATTTATGCGGCTTCGAAGGACCATATAATATGATGAGGCGTGTAAATAGCCTGCACCTTTGTGAAGGATGTGACAAAATTTAATTACGAAAATATGTTAAAAAGTGTAATGGCGGACCTATAAATGAATTAATTTCCCTATTGATGAATCCTCGAGAAACCAATACCAAAATACTTATTAGCAGCAAAACATGCCCACGTACCTTGGCAATCCAGAGATCCCACTCAGACCCAGGGTGATGGGAAGATACCTCGTTCATGCGCGCGTGATAGGCTTGTAGGTATAGGCTGCCGGCCGGCGAGCAAATCTTCTTAAATCCACCGGTGGAATGGTTAAAACTCCAAAAATCAACACTGCACTATAAGTTCTCAATGAAGCACAGATGCAGGTCCAATTATTTTACAAGTATCATCAAGGTTTCACCAAAAAAAGGAATTTTTAAAAGGAGGCGCGTCCCGCGCACCCCGTGTTGCGTACGGCCACGAAAAAGAATGCAGCTCGCTGATGCCATCTATCGGCCACATTGCGAGAAAACTCAAGAAAGTTTAGATACATGGGCGCTGCGACAACAAAGATTGGCGCGAGGATTCATCAATTGAGAAGTTAAAATATTTAATTTGAGATACTAACATATTATACGTATATGACAAATCCTAAAATATTATTATTTTATTTTTATGTTGAAAAAGGCATTGACGCTTCACCAGAGGTTAAACATTGAAGTGTCTTATATCTTGTATTGGACTTGTTTTTAATAATTTATATTCTTTTGCTACCTAACTTACTTAATATCATATATACAGTTTTAAACTAAAACTTTGTGGTGCAATTTTATAGCCATCAAGAAAAATCTTGTTTCCCTAATCAGAATTCCTAGTAAACAGATACATTGTTGTATTGTGTGTATTTATTTATTGTATGTATAGAAAGCACTGTACAAAGGCGGACTTAAAGCCTTGGGCATTTTCTACCACTCTACTTTAGGGTGATGTAGAGAGAAAACATAGTAGGTGCAGGGTGCATAACAGACATAACAGACAGTACTACGAAAAAAATAATATGATCGTATACAACGTGTTGTTTTGCATCCTCGTCAAATTCAAGGACGTAACTATGCTAATGATTCTCGACCCGAATCGATAATAAAATAAGTAGGCTTTTTTTTTTTACTTTTTTCGTATTTTCAGAAATCGGTAAGTGCACACAGGTGCGTGCATGCCGCTGTATGATACGTATGCGCCGACGCTCACGCACACTGTTCTGTGTATTCTGTAGGTGATTCTCTACTTTTGAAGTGAAATATTCTGTAATACTGTAAAATTTAAACACACAGAGACAGATCATAAAAGCGCCGTATATTATTATTGATCAGGTACCGTAATTTTCATTGATTATTTATGACTTTTACTAGCACCTCCTAAATTTTGACGAGGATGCAAATCAACATATTGTATTTCGTGTTATATTTCACTGAAACCCAAAACTTAACACTAACGCGTCCGGGATTGCGGGTGGGTCGAAAGAGATACCGCGGCTCCGGAACATAAAGGGCAAAAGAAGGATCATGGGTGCGTTTTAGTCAGTATAAGTCTGACACTCCCCCCCCACTCCGCCCAGAGCGGGGGAAGTTATTAGATGATTTCTCATCCGTGAAAAAAAACACTAACACGTAAACCATTCCCGCGTAACGTGGGAAACCATTAATGTGTCGAGTAAGTTACGCTAAGTAATCCTAGCTTTAAATTAAGTTGTCACTTACAAAACATGGTTTAATTGCACTATAAGAATTACGAAACAAGATCATAACTTAGTTTAATTACGTACTGAAGTTCGTACAATATCATGTTTTGTGGTTTCAACAATCACACAGCGAGACCACAATTCAACATTTTATGCGTGCCAAATGCCAGATTAGCCATGACCTATTGAGGGGACGTGCTTCGCTGGACGCGTACAGTCACCAGCGTATACGCTTCGCAAAATTCTAAAACAGTGAAATATCCTACTTCCTACTGTATAATAACATAATATTATAAATGCGAATGTTTGTGAGGATAGATGTGTGGATGTTTGTTACTCTTACACGTCAAAACGGCAGAACTTAATGAAATTTGGCACAGAAATAGATTATAGTCTGGAACAACACATAGGATACTTTAATTCGACCATCACGCGGGCAAAGCCGCGGGCGCCAGCTAGTAATAATATATTGCAACTTTGAAACAAGACCACAGCATAAATTGACAATAAAAACAGCTATAGAATTATTGTTTTCTTTTTTCTAACCAGTTCCACTCCCCCTTCCCACTTCCCCTCTTTTCCTTCCACCTCTCACGAAATCGTGCGTCCTTCTAGGTCTGATGGAACCTATTTGGTTCTTCCCGCCATCTCCTTCTTGACCTACTGCGACCTCACCTCAGCTTGTCAAGCATCAGTTTTCTGCTATTTTAGCCCATAGTTTGTCCGACTTACGACAAACATGACCTGGTCCAGCCCCGTTAGAATTGGACAACCTTCTGGGCTACATCAGCGTGGTTTTTAGAGCGTGGTATTGTACTTCGAACACGATCCGTTAATTTAACACTAAGCAAACTGCCCTTTTTTTTCTTTTTTTTTTTCGGGTGGGAAATCATCTAATGACTTCCCCCGCTCTGGGCGGAGCGGGGGGGCATGTCAGACTTTTACTGACTAAAACCCACCCATGTTCCTTCAGTTGCCCTTTACGTTCCGGGGCCGTGGTATCTCTTTCGAACAACCCGCAACCCCGGAAGCATACTGCCCTCCATTACTCTTTGGCAAACCTTAGATTTGGATTTCTTCCCCTGTACGTCAAAGACCAAGTAAATAAACAAAATCTAACTTTATAGACATTCTCTTTGTAGGTTTTTTAATTATATTGTTTCTTTTTACAACTTAACATTACATTTTATTAAATTAATTACTATATACAAACTATAAATAGACACAAACTAATAATAAAAATAAATAAATTTAAGCAAGCAAGTACTCCTCTATAGCGCTGTTATCAGAATACGTGCCTAGAAACTGGCAGCATTACTTTGCTACGCTGAAGGGCAGTGCCAATTGTAAGGCGAAAATTCACTACTTTTGTGCACAATAGTGCTTTTGAGTGTACTATACGCGGATTGGACGCTTTGCCAAGTATTTAGTGAGATAACTGACCGTCATTACGTATGTATCCTATCAGGCTTACTGTCTATCCGTATTAAATGAGGGGTACTTGGTACTCTGTTTGTTTGCAGTACATTATTACGTAACGGTCCTACGTTATTAAAAAATAATCACATGCACTACAAAAAAAAAGAATGTGTGGGTGTTCATTTATTTATCACTAGCTTTTGCCCGCGGCTTCGCTCGCGTTAAATTCGGTAGCGCCTTATTGATTTGTAATAGCAACGCTAAGTTTTCCCGTTTCTTCCCTCTTTCTCCCTCATATCCCACTCTTTTTAAAAAAAAATAATAGCCTATGTCCTGGTTCCCAACTATCTCTGTACCAAAATTCATCAAAATCGGTTTAGCCATTAAAGCGTGAAGAGGTAACAAACAAACAAAGAAACTCACTTTCGCTTTTATAATATTAAGTAAGGATACCCGCCACATTGTATTTCTATACTTTTTCAATAGTCTATGTTACTCGGGACGATGCAAGGATTCTAATGATACATACATCAGTTCAGGCGTTGCGAAGTTTAGATAGAATAAAGAAACTCAAATACAAACATTCATGAACCCTGATAACATAACAATCCTTTTTTGAGGCAGTCGGGTAATTATAAGCACTTTTTATTAATGATGTTTTCTGTTTTTACGTATTATATGTGTAGTAATGACTAAAATACCATCATCGGCTGTCATTTGTCGATTTTTGACAGTCTTCGGTACATGTAGTAGAATCCGGCTGACAACTGGGAAATGTACCCTCTGATAAGACTATCAGAGGGTTCATTTCCCAGTTCGGTAAGCACCCCCATATAAAATCCTGGTATAAATCTGTAAACCGATAAAATACTTTACTTCGAACACTAAACCTACCTGTTACATCAAATGGCGAAGACTCTTCCGCGACATTTAATATCTATACTTAATAATATTAAGAATATGAAGAGGAAAGATTTGTCTGTTTATTTGTATCGAATAGGCTCCAAAACTACTGGACCGATTTTAACCATTTTTTCACTAATAGGAAGCTACATTAAATAAACTTTTTGTATTTTGTACATTGTCAGGAAGTAACATAGGCTGTACAACATCACGCTAGCAAGCTACAGGCCACGCTAAAGACGCGGGTGGGACCGCACAGGAAAGCTAGTCTTATATATTCAGCAAAAATTACAAAACTTTTTTAATAAATTCAATTTAAATATCGACCTATGTACTTCTATTAAAATAAATTAACCAGATTCAGATTTTAAATTACAATTTGAAAGTAAAGTAAAGTTTGCGTATGTTTGTAATCGTGATGTGTTGCCACGTTCCAGGAAACAAACTGGATAGACATATCATTAATGTATGAGTTCATATTCTATACGTTTATCATTAAATCGCATCGTAAAATCCTTACTAATATTATTATTGTTTTCACGCCTAAATGGCCAAACCGATTTTGATGAATTTTTTTACAGAGATAGTTTGGACCCTGGAGATGGACATAAGCTAAAAAATGGGAGAAAAGGGGGTGAAAGAGGGGAAAAAAAGGGGAGAGAAAGATTTTTTTTTCGATCATCACGCGTTTTTAAGTAACAAACACAAACAAAGTAACTACGCCACGCGGACGAAGTCGCGGCCGGAAGCTAGTCTTATTATAATTTCAATTATACTTATATTATTATATTTCAAATATAATTATACTTTACCACCCAACATTTTTGTTAACTTAACCCATTAAGATCTTGGTTTAAATTAGCTAACAAATTAAAATAATACCATTAACGCCTACATATTATATTAATTACTTAACAAATTACGTATAAGACTGTTACCTACCTTCGAAATAGTAGGGTACAAGGGTAATAAAACTTCT
Source organism: Ochropleura plecta (assembly GCA_905475445.1). Classification (NCBI taxonomy): domain Eukaryota; kingdom Metazoa; phylum Arthropoda; class Insecta; order Lepidoptera; family Noctuidae; genus Ochropleura; species Ochropleura plecta. The sequence goes on along the minus strand of FR997731.1, from coordinate 7,013,548 downwards.
GCTCCAATTTTAATAGCAATTTCGTGTTGGGAATAGACCTAAAATAGAACTTACATAGAAATGGACTTTTAGCTGACGGGGTCACATGACTAAAGCTTAATTGGTTATCCTGCCAAGTAAGCTGAGTGGGTTTTCAATATTTAAATAAAAAAAAAGTCTTTGAAATCGGCTGGCAATGTTTATATGGCAAAAATTTAAAATTCAGTCGAAGTTCTCAATTGATTCAAATAAAACAGTGAACAAATAGCAAGTTTCAGTAAACTAAAAACTGTATCCCAAGCATTGTTAGCATTAGTTAATGCAGTAAAGTTTCAGCAACTGAATTCCGTAACAAAAATTTCACGTAGAACAGCTGTCGATAGAATATTTTTCAAAAAATTCCGTTGGTTTTAGCCACATTTTTGCAAATCTTATTCTCTCATATTCGATAATACCTACGTGTTCCCCGTTCAGTTATTCGGGTTTTGAGCTATTCTTTAATCGAATATTTCAACATTCTGCAACAAAAAAAGGTTATATAAGTTAAAGTGTCCTCATTGAAAAATCCTCATTGATTACAAAGTGAAAAACAAAAGGTCGGGCTCAAGCGGCCAGGAAGCCATAATGCTTCTTTGAAAGTTGTCGAACTAATTAAAAGTTTAACACCTCTTGTTGCCAGCGTTTCCGGCCGCATGTTCCGTGGTTCGCAAATTGCCCCAACTTTTCATATCCGTACTGTTTACTTATTACGAGCTTTTATTTAACCTGCTGCTTTAACGTTCATCATCGTTACCATAATGTTAGCCTCGACTGCGCTTAGGGCGAGTTGCGATTCATGTCACGCGAGTTGCGTTGAGCAAATGTTTCTAACATTTTGCTTTGTGGGTACTTTATGACAACACTTCAAATTTCGTTACGTTTAGAAATGACAGCATTTCTTCGTAGTGATAGTCAGTTATGCAATAACGTTGGATCTCAGCTTCACAGATTGGTTAAATAACGATCATTTCTTTTTTTTTTAAACTTTTCCCCACACTAGGAATTTCTCCTGTATCGTGGGTTATAAACATTTAAAGTCACATACACAAACAGCCAGACCCGAAACAACTATCTGTAGGCCATACAAATATTTGTTCCGTGCGGGGATCTAAACCGCAACACGCAGCGCAGCAGTCGATAGCTCAGCCACTGCGCCAACCGTGTCATCATTTCATTTCATTTCATGAGACATATATTTTCCCATAAGATAATACTTCAGATTTGTGCTGCTCACACTGAAACTCGCAAACATCGTGCATGACCGGAATTCATATAATACTGAAATTACCAAGATGGTATCATCATGCTCTATGTATAATTAAGCCCGTATACACTGTCTATAACAACAGAACCTCCAGCTTCTCATCTTGTTAATTTAATTACCTATAACTAAACTTCCATTCCTCCTATTACCAAACTATAATATAATTATTATTAATCAAGCCTATGGGTTGTTAAATAAATTAAGATTCTATTTCAAGACGATGTAGTGTGGTGTTAATTACTCTAGGAGTGTAAAATGATAGACAAACCCGGAGTGACGTGAAACTATCTGTAACAGTGAAGTCAATTTAGGTGATTGCATGCTCCGTCGCAACTTATTCGCTGTCAATACGGGCACATGCTAATTTGTATATGCAAATAGTTTAAGATATTTCGTGAGGAGCTCATGGCTAAGTAAATAATATAATAATAACAGCCGTCGATCTAGTAGTTAAGCTGCTTGCCTATGTTGGTGCATGGATGGGTGACCACACATTACATACTGAGTTTCGTCCGTGCCTTTGAAAGCAGGTTGAGTTGTTGGTCCCGGCTGTCATTTGTAGATTTTTGAGAGTCGTTACAGGTCAGTGGCTGGAATGACTGACAACCAGTCATACCAAGGAGTTACGTATGACCCAATTATAAACTGGTTGTGAAGGTCAAATAGGCAGTCGGTTCATGTAAAATACTGGTTTTCAGCTGAAATCGGTAAGACTGGAAGCCGACCCTAACAAAGTCGGGAAAAGGATAATCAGATGATGATGACCATAATAACTTCATAAACTGTTGTTGCAAGTGCAACCCTGTCTGAATGAGCTGATAAGGAAAACTTGAAAAAAAAAGTGTTGTAAAAAAACAAAAAATCATGAAAGCGTTTGTATATTGAGCCGATGAGTGAAATTAATATTTTTTAATTTAACGAATTTTTCCTTTTCAATACACTTTATCGAAAATTGCATCTTATTGCACTACCGATTAGGTTCAACATGCAATGTTCACAGGCGTGCTTTTTTCTCATTTATCATAAAGAGGGCTTTATTTTTTTCCTGATTTTACCACGGATAACAATAAACAAATCCGTGTAACTAGCGGTGATTTTTTTTATATCAGAGAGGCGCATGTTTTTACAGCCTTCTTCCTATTTTATTTAAAAAAAACAAAACATCACAAATAAACATGTTTTTTTGAAAGATTATTTGCTAATAACAACATTGATATTTATTTGACATCTAAATTCAAAAACATTTGAATTTCTTATTTTTATTATAGGCTGTTTCCCTATCATATAGTTACCGGCACGGTTCTTGAGCGCTGACCTTGCGCAGAATTGAGTTATTGGGTCCCTTTGGTGGTATGAAATGAGGCGCGCGGGGGCGGGGAAAGAGCAGTGAGTGATTGGCCCGTAGCGCATCGCGTCATAGATGTCACTCGGGATTCGTTCTTTTCCTGCTGCATGTACCTCACGACGACGAATACAATTCCGGCCATTTTAATAGACAACATTTTTAAATTATGTTATTCAAATATTTTATGTGATTTTTGACGTGATAACGTCTTTAAAATCGTTTTAGTCGGGTGACATGTTCAGAAACTTATGCCAAAACCTCACGAGATATAAAGATGGTAGCGCCATCTGTTACTTGGCTCGAAAAACTTATATCACCAATAAGACGTTATCACGTAAACATCTCGATCGTAAACCTACTTTACAAACAACCAATTTTTTATTAAATATACCGTTGGAATTATAATCAAAGGTGATATTTATCAAAAGCAAAACGGGAAAAAAAATAATGTCAGTTTGTAATTAGCAAAACTATTTTTCATTCAATTATTTTATTTGTACTTGTATCGAAATGTACTATATACAATAGATAAAGTTTTTATCTACAACAAATAAAATTCGAAGTCAAAAATGCAATGTAATTTTTGACAAACTACAAGAACTAAGTTAAAATTTTAAATTAGAAACACTTGTTAATTACCTACTTCTTTGATCTCAATTTCCATTTCTCAATTTAATGAATCATTACCTATTTAATCTTTCTTTCAACCATAGAACCAGTAAGAAATTACGTAGGTTACTTAGAAAAAATAAATAATCAACGGGCGTGCGTTTTATTTGCCATATGTGTACGATGCGCAAAGCGATCCCCACTCTTCCGCCGAGCGCTCAAGAACCGTGCCGGTATCTGTACCTGTGTGTCTCCTTCACTCTGAAAAACAAACGAATTAAATCATAGTTTAATATTGATTAATGATAAAAGTACTTTTTGTTCTGTTATTTAATTTCTCCGTAAGTATATTAAAAACGTCGTTTGATTCACGTGAGAATTTATCACTGCCGTTCTCGGCTCTCTAACACCCTCGCCTAGCGGCTTGGGCATTAAATCAAAATGTACTAATTTGTTTTGTTTGATGGGTTCAATTTATACCAGTAAGCCACAACCGCAACACAATATACTACAATACAAACGCTTACAATGAATCAGATAAATGTTCCTAACACAACCATTCTTAAAAAGAAAAACTAAGTATCTACTCTAAATTAAACGAAGTCGACTAGATAAAAATGCAACTTCAACAGATTTAAATTATAATAAAGCACTTCAAATAATTTATGTAATAAACGGCGAGTTATCAGTCTTCGCGAGCCGAGGATGAAAAATGATTGTATAGGTTTTGTAGGTACAGAGATTTTCATTTTAGTACGGGTTTTTTATGTTTATGTTTGTGAAAAAAAAAACAAATTAATCACAGTTTGTTGGTAAAGAAATGTATTTGTATACGTGACCGCTACTACACGTCCAGCCGTGCTATTGTCTAAGAATACAGCGTCGAGCTTAGCGCTGCCGCAGAGCGCCATGTTTTGTACAATCGTCTGGTGTCGCCGACAGACGCCCAAGGTGAATTGTAGCGTAATCAAATATTTTTATTTGGGTGCTTAGTTAGGGAGTCGTCTGTCTTGGTATGCACAAAGACATTTGTGATAATCGCAGGGATGCACATGTGACTAAAAGAGTAATGAATATAAATCTTCATGGATTGAGAGGAAGAGGAAGACCAAAGAAAATATGGATAGATTGTGTGGGGACATATATGTAGGAAAATGATAGCAATACGATTGACAGGGATGAATGGAAATAAGTACGTGGAGCGCCGACCCCATATAACACGGGACAAGGGCAGATGCAGAGCATAAGATGATGAGTTTTGTTCGCGCAAAAAGTTTTAACGAAAAAAAAAAAAAAATTGCTTACTTTTTTTTGGGGTGGGAAATCATCAAATAACTTCCCCCGCTCTGGGCGGAGCGGGGGGGGGGGGTGTCAGACTTGTACTGACTAAAGTCAGTACAAGTCTGACACCCCACTCTGAGTCTGATGGTGGGTTTTAACCCACCCATGTTCCTTCCATTGCCCTTTACGTTCCGGGGCCGCGATATCTCTTTTGAACAACCCGCAACCCCCGATCATTGCTTACTTTACAAAACGTAATATAAGAAGTGTCTAGGAGTCTACAAGGCCGACAATTTCCACTCATTCACAAAGAAAAACTAAAAAAAAAGGGCAGATGAGAGAGATATGGGTGGGTTTTAGTCAGTAAAAGTCTGACTCTCCCCCCGCTCAGAGCGGGGGAAGATATTTGATGATTTTCGAACCGTATAGAAAAAAATGTTTGCAAAACATAGAGCATGTGAATATTTTGATCTCTACATACATCTGAATTCGTTCGAGCTAAAATATCAAAATTTTCTAACTCGCTCCACTCGCTCGTAGATAGAGGGCTTGTCCTTTAAATATTCAATTATATTCACTCCCCCACCCCCCTCTGTCCTCCCGCCATTAGCTCAAAATCTGGCAAAAGTGTACCATGTTTGTTTTCCTATTAAATTAATTTAAAAATCATCAACTCGTTTGTCAGTTTGATAGCGCATTGTACTAAACACATTTCAGGTAAATTACTGAGCATCCAATTTAATTCCACAGGGTGGCAATGTACGTGATGGGTAATTTCGCGATGACTCTACACATCGTAATTACGGTTTTCTAAAGGCGAGTTTAGACAAAACAAATGAAAAATGTTTCGGAAGAGAGGTAACCAGTGAAATCGACGCTTCAGTTAGTCTTGAATTAATTAAATTATTCTGAATTTCTAAGAAATTCAGAGTCGAGGCCCTAACACAAGTGCGCGGTGTACACGTAACATTAATACGCCGATATTAAAATTAAAAATACGCGTGTCATCGAAAATATTTTCATAGTATTAAGCATTAATTCATTTCTATGGATGATAGTGATTGTGCCTGTTCCAAACATTTTAACTATAACTAGCAGTATAATTGTATTTTGGATTTAAAATTCGATGTATTAACTTTATCATTTCATTATTTTTTTTTTACTTTTTGACGGCACGGTTGGCGCAGTGGCTGAGCTATCGACTGCTGCTCTGCGTGTTGCGGTTTCGATCCCCGCACGGAACAAATATTTGTATGACCTGCAGATAGTTGTTTCGGGTCTGGCTGTTTGTATATGTGAATTTGAATGTTTGTAAAACGCACCCACGATACAGGAAAATTCCTAGTGTGGGGCAGCGTTTTTAAAAAAAATAAATAAAAAAACTTTATATTCTTTATAAAAGAAAGAGTAAAGGTTCAGAAACATATACACAGTCAGAACACAATGTTTCGTTGTAAACGCAGGTGTGTCAAATTCATGTTGGTTGACACCGGAACCAGGATTTGGTTGGCGTAGTGGATGAACAAACGACTGCTACGCTGCGTGTCGCGGGTTTGATCCCCACCTAGAACAAATATTTGTATGACCTACAGGTAGTTGTTTTGGGTCTGGCTGTTTATGTATGTGAGTTTAAATGTTTGTAGACGCACCCACGATACAGAAGGAGAAATTCGTAGTGTGGGACAAGGTATTTTTTTCAAATACCTTTCGCTAATAACCTCTCACCAATCCCCTCATGTTATAAGATGAGCAACAAATCACATTCTCAAGCTTTGTTAGTTTCGTTTAAACACACCTTAATACTTTGCTGTTTTTCAGCTTCTTTTCTTTTTTTAAGTTGGTGAAAGATTTAGAAGGAAATTGAAGTGAAGTGACACTTGTGTTGAGATCTTAAAATGTCAAGTTCTGCCTTTAGTGCTTTGTTATAACGTGATTGATTTATTTGGGGTACTACAACGACTTACATACTTGTAAGTGAGTTATAGTGAGTAAAAGGGCAAGTACTACAGTACTGAACTATAACCTATACAAAACAGATCATTAAAAATTACAGATAAGAACAATAAGGTTATAAATTATACAATTTGCAAAGAAAACTATATAAGACAATTTTAAAAATAGATGATTAAAAATTATAAATTAGTTGTGATGTTTTAAAACTTGTGCAATTAGTGAACGTATTTGGTGTTGCTCTGTGGAATTCATGAGGCACCAATTGCACATTGATGTTTTTTTTCAGACTTGGGAAACAAAAATCCTGTAGCATTACATAAGGGCGTAAGTACGCGGGCCTGTGGACGGTGAGCAGTGGGTAGCTCACCGCCCTTCCGTCTATTGTCGACGGCGCGTTAGTGTTCCACGCGCGCCTCATAGAGATGTCAGCACAGCAGAGGGACCTGCCAGGGCCACCGCCTGCCGGGGTTGCGGGTTATTCGAAAGAGACACCGCGTCCCCGGAACATAAAGGGCAATTGATTGAACAAGAGTGGGTTTTAGTCAGTACAAATCTAACACTCCCCCCTATATATATATATGTTATTTGATGATCCGCAAAAAAGGGCATAAGTACAACTCTAAATTAATTATAGTCAGTTTGCGTCTAATCTGAGCTTATACCTATCAAACTTGTACAAAAATAAACCAAAAGTAATAATAGAGACTCCCTAAATAAATAACCTTTATAGCGGTTCAGAGCCTTAAAATACTCCTACCTAATAAAGTTGAACCCCAAAAGCGTGGCTACCTATCTATATTTAGAGCCTACGGTTGATTCAGTACATCTATCGGAGTCGCACCTACAGCGGTTGTCACTCCATCATTATTTCGAATAGCGTTCTGCTAGTGACATCACATAACGAGACGTGTACTACGTCCAATTAATTAATTGACTACACTAAGATGATTGATTTGACTGTTATCGTGTCTATTCGATTCTAAGTACAGTTGACAAAAGATTTAAGTAACTAGGCTCGTCAGATACAGTTGATTTTTTCTCAGAAACCGATGGACGTCTCCAAATAAAATTTAATTTATTTAATGAACTATTTTCTTCCTTTCGGATAAAATTATCTTTATTCGAAAACATTCAAATTAAAAAAAAGCAACAACAACAGTATCTAAGGAGACTTGTTACTTATTTCTTTTGCTGACTGTATATGTATATATAAATAAATTAGTAGACTGTCATGTAAAAAAAATGTCTCCATGGTAAAATCTCGCGTCGTATAAAACATAACGTAAATTTTAATACAGAAAACTTTTCACGACACACGACTCTGGTAAAGCTCAGCTGTACAACAATTATATAGGCTCGACTCGAGGGAAATCTCGAGATATAATAATTCATAGAGTTGCCTAAGCAAGGATACCTTTTACCCTCTTCAGGTCAGGCACCCCTAGCAGTGGGTGGCGGAACTGTGGCGGGTACACGACTCACTTTGACAATGTTCTGACGCGCCGCATAGAGCAGCTGCGTACAATCTTCATCAATTTAATCACTAGACTGAACGCCGACTGTTTTGATTAATTACGTTCTGTTCGGTGGTAGACATATGGATCCAACTAGTTTGCGCAGACTACACGAGACAATGCCGCATTCTATAGAATATGAACATTGAACGTGTATGGGACATCGCCTTTCCTGTTTCTGGAAACAAAAGGACAGTTCAACTGTAGAATAGATAGACGAATAATAAATGCATTATGACTTGGTGGTCTGTGATTTCCAATCTCAGATAAAGAAACTCGTTTAAAGTTTTCTCTTGGAAGTTGGGCCAATAGTTGGTATGGACCAGGTAAGTGCTCTTTATTCTGGAGTTGAGAAAAATCCTTGTATCTCTATTTCTTTATTGTGATATTTCCGACAAAAGGCTTCGCATTAGATGTAGTATGGAGTCGATTCCATCGCGTTTCTGAGAGCTAATCAATTTTAAATTAGCTTTCGTACCTTACCTCTTAACCGTTGATTAAGTCAACAACAAATCGTTGCGATTGACATAGGACATTCAATAGGTAGATAGGACTTTTGAAGAACAACAATTCAGTTATTTTGGCACTGCTCCTGGTAGATATATCACCCTGTTTGCAGTTTTTAAAATTGCACCACAATGTACTGCATTGCCACTTATCCAATTTAGTATACAACACTCCTTCTACAAATTAAAAATGCCACAAACCATTTGCGTGTTATTTCATTTTAGTGTTTTTGCTGCAACGTTAGGTCTCAAGGGGATCGGGTCAAAAAAAAAATTGTATATTTGTGAATATACAATTTTTTTAAAACTATCTTTGTTTTATGTAAAGGTACAATAAATTGCATTTTTCTTTTTCAAATTGATGTTTTGTGAGTCATCGGTTTACAATTTATTTGTACACAATGGAATATTATGCTAAATTTGGACACACAGTTCACCAGGACAAAACTACATAGGCCCCTGAAATTAACATGATTTTGGATTCTTTTGCGAGTTGAAAAAGGCTAAATGTCATCTTTCCGGAGATCGTCTTCCCTGGAGTAGAGTACCAACAGTAGACTGGCAGTTTTTTTTTATAAACTGAGGTGGGACATAGGTAAGCTACGCAATGTCAAACCCTATTAAGTTTCAACCGCACGACTGTGAAATTTAGCAAAAGAAAACTTTATGTATATTTATGTGCTTAATCCCAGCGGGTGAAAGGACGTGAAAAAAAAGTTAGTAACTTGGGAGATAGGAACGTTTGTAACTTGTTAACGTGATAAAATGTGTTTATCTTTTCATGCCTAGTTATTTATGAATGTACTTTCATAAGTAGAATTGGGGAAACTTACGTTTTTCTTCGCACTGAAATATGTATTTGTTATAAGCAACAATACCTAAGCATCTTATGTTTTTAACACACTGCAGTCCACATCCGTTTCATCATGTGTCATTCCGCCATATACGAGTTTTATTAGATTGAATAATATATCTTTATTATTTATAATATTTGTTTTTATTTTTATGATCCTCCAGATGGGTCACTAGCATTGCGTTAGCGCTACTGAATGGTTTATGTAACTTTTTTTTTAATTTTGTGAAAACAGGAGCTCAATACTTTTACCGATTGTTAACTTCACGGCACGGTTAGCACAGTTGTTAAGCGACTAACTGGTCTGCTGTGTGTCGCGGGTTCAATCTACAGGTAGTTGTCTCAGATCTGGCTGTTTGTGTATGTGTGGATTAAATGTTTGTAAATGCACCCACGAAACAGGAGAAATCAGTGTGGGGAAACGTTTTTATACAAAAAAAAACTGTCTTATTGTTTGAAATCTATCCGTGACCGTATGACCTATCTATAATTCTAAAAACTAAACGTATTTACCAAAAAATTACAATAATAAAAGCTGTCAAAACCATACTTATTCATTCAACCGTGCTTAGCAGATAAAATATTTTAGAAACCATAAACAACAAAAACGTGCTCTCATTTTTATTCTTTAAAAGATAATAAGATTTGAAAGTGTCAGTACAATGACACGATATCGTACAAAGTTATTCCAAAACATTAACTAATTACAGTTAACACGGTTAACGCTGTCTTATCTTTGTAACGTTTAGCTCAATGTCAGGCATAATGTTTAGCACCATGACCCAAAGACCATTTAGGCATAATATGAGAAATTCAGAATAATTCAACGGATAAACATGGTATTTTATTTAGTTAGTGAAACTTCACAGGCTTTTTTAAAAGGTAAAAAGTTCTATTTATCTATCCTATCTTTCAAGCAATGTTTAGGTTTACTGGTTATCATTTTCATGGACTTGTTGATATGGTTACGGTCTTCATAACCAGGTACCTGGTCTTGTGACTGTAGGTACTGAAGAGGTTTAATACCATTAACCAAACCCGAGTGCGGGCTCGTTTGCAATGACGATGACGTTCAATTACTCAGGTTGTTTGAATACTTAATATAAAAAAAGAATAAATTAGTTTAAAGAAGTATGTGACATGTATTGCTGATACAATAAACTAAAAATCCTCACTAATATTATAAAAGCGAAAGTGAGTTTGTTTGTTTGTTACGTATTCACGCCTAAACAGCCCAACCGATTTTTATGAATTTTGGTATAGAGATAGTTGGGACCCTGGAGACGGACATAGGCTATTTTAAAGTGAGATAAGGGGAGAAAGAGGGAAGAAAAGGGGAGAGAAAGATATTTTTTTTCGATCATCACGCGGGCTAAAGTCAGCGTTAGCCCAAAGTAACGTCGACAGCGCGTTTGTGTCGACAGCGCGTTTGTGTTTCACGCGCGTTTGCGTTTCACGCGCGCCTCAAAGAGATGTCAGCAAAGCAGAGGGGCTTGCCAGAGCCTCCGCCTGCCGGGGTAGCGGGTTGTTCGAAAGAGATACCGCGGCCCCGGAACGTAAAGGGCAATAGAAGGAACAGGGGTGAGTTTTAGTCAATAAAAGTCTGACACGCCCCCTCGCTCTGCCCGGAGCGGGGGAAGTTATTTGATGATTTCCCACCCAAAAAAAAAATGTCCAAAGTAACTATGCCACGCGGACGAAGTCGCGGTTGGAAGCTAGTATAATATAAAGTGTTTTAAGTTCTTAAATTCCGAATACCATCATTTTTACAGTACACAGTTGCACAGATACAGTAATAGTCGTCGAAATTTTGGCATTACGAATTATGAAAATCAACAATTTTCGGCCGCTGAAAGTTTTTCTTCTTTAAGACGCAGTTCAAAACCATTTCTCAACTCTCACGTAAAATATAAGGCCAAAGTACAGTTTATTCGTCGGAACTCCCTAGAAACAAGATAGATGTATACATGTAAACGTTTCCGAATCTGTTCCGTCGGATACGAGCCGTATGTGAACCGGGTTCCTAATTATAATAACGTGTTGCGTCATCTGGGAATTCGGAATGGAACCTCAAACACGTAGATACGTAATGTTAAGTGAGATATGATGGCATTGTTTTGTCTACTACTTAATGACAACAGGCAGTGCACGTATTTGCTCTCATGAAGTAAATTATTGATAATGTATTGCTCTTTTCATTATGCCAGCGCTATTTAACAGCCCGTTGTATGGTTTTGACTAAAATTACCGCACATGTCATGAAAATGTAATTTTATACAGATTCTTCTCATTAAAACAATAGTACAATTTCAACTGCCATGCAAGAAATACATAGAACAAATTAATAGATCGGACCACCTGTTACTTCCTTTTTGTATTGTCGGAGCACGTACCAAAAGGTTCCAAATGCTAGCCAAGCATTAATCACGCCGACTGACAGATGAATACATTTCCATTACCTATTCTAAAAGTAAAAATGACTACGACGCTGCATTCACTCACTGCTATTAGTCTTCACTCTTTCTATTTAAGTTTAGACGTGCAGTTAACACGTGTGCAGCCTATTCCTGAAACAAAACAGCTAATTCATCCCATTCGCAGCCCTCGTCAGGCCAGACGATTGCTACAAAAACCTATTTCTGCCCTTTGTTTTCCCATCGTGTTGCAGTTTTTCCCCGACGTCCGGCGTCCGCTTCAATTAGTTCCCGTTCTGACGTCCACACCGCATATCCATCAAAGAGTTCCGCAAATAACGATTGCAAATACACAAATCATTTTTTTTCTGACCAGCCAACAACTTTTATCGATACCACTCGAGGCTATATTTATGTAAATGATAACTGAAAACAACGTTTTCCAGTTTTGTATGTATTGTAAATAAATTCTTTCAACGAATGTTATATTTATTAAAGTTGTAAAAATGTTTTGGTTCAGTTATTTATTATTATCAATTGGTAACTATTTCATATTATTCTTCTTTCATCGAAATCATTTTTTTATGGCGGTGTTTTAAAGGCTCCTTCATACTTTTTGAAATGCATCAATGTTCTTAGATATTTTACATTGTTTTACCATTTATTCATTGTTGGTTTTGTTTCTTTGAGAATTTTCGCACATTTTCCATTTTACTATAAGTATCAAAATACATAAAATCTTATTTATTACATAGAGATAAAAATATGAAAAAGAAAAATATCATGTCTAAGATTTTTTTCGCTCCGTTTAAATATCTCATCTCAGGATCGATCCACAAAATGATCGTTAAAAATTCTTGCCATTTGCCCTTCTGATAGAAAATGGAACTATCGGGGTCACAGTTTTTTGGCCTTGCGGTCACGATCTCCTCTCAATAATGTAACAGTGAAAGCATGGTAATGCCCTCGGAATGAGTCAGCTGCTGTCCGCTCTCCCAGACCGACTAAAGGCGATCCATCAAGCTGTCTGTTTGACGAGATGACCCATTTTGCTTGGTCGATGACCGTCACTTTAGGCGATTTGGAACAAGGTCTAAGTCGAACCAGGATACGGATCAAGTCTAATTGTTTTCTTTTTTTGACAAATGCTTTTAGTCCCATGAGGAAGGGGTACAAGAACCCAATTATCAATATTTCAGAAATCATAAAGCAAAAAACTGCAAGAAAACACCTGAAAATGTACAACCTTAAATTCTGAAATAAATTCAAATATCTACAACATTGGGTGAATACACAAAGCAGAAAATATTATTTATAAATGTAGGCAACATGCGAGGCGTCGGCAATAAAAACTTTGTAAAAGCAAACGTAAAATATTTTTCCCAACTTTGCGCGAACACGTCGCTTTTAAAGGACATTAACAGTTATGCAAATGTCGAATCCACTTAACGAAATTTTGGTAAGCCGTTTTTGCATTAACCTTAAAACAGTAATACAAGGGAGGATGTGGTTTTCCACCTTCTTTATGCGTATGTAGGTACGTATAACCTATATACCAACCGTCATAGAGAAAATTACATAAGATGTTTACTGTAGATACCACTCTTCATTTTGTTATCTTTTTCATAAATTGGCTTAGAGATTCAACAAAAAAAGAGATGTCGAGATTCAAAATAAGGAATTCAAGACAGCAGAGGGTCTTTTGGGCCGCGGCCGGAATACAAATGAACAAATATAAAGTAGAATATCTCGGGGACTACTGGAAATGGACTTTGAAATGTTGACACATTTTTTTGTGTTTACATAACTACACTCATTAGCGAACAAGAAAAACAGAATGACACAAAAAAATAAGGATTTGTCACTTTGTTACCGTCTGTGAAAAAGGTTCACCCAGTAGTCTGCAGTACCATATTATTATGTTAATGGTAAGTTCTCAATGGCCATATCTGCATTTGGATTAAGACAGCAGAATTGCTAGAAAGTAGTGTCATGCATTTTATCTTTTAATATAACATCACTAGATTCTATGACCATAGACCATGTATTTAACATGGTTTTGTATAAACCACAGTGGTCATTGTCGAGCCAATCTATCCCGAATTTGCGATGTGTTACATCTGATAACCTATGACCCATATTTCTTCCGAATGTCTCAACGGAATTTCGTGCCCTTTTCGACCCTGATCAAGTAAATTGACGATCAAAAAATATAGAGCCGCCTTTCCTATGATAAGACGATACCTACGTGTTTACAATCTCTGATACAGTTTTATAGGCCTATCAAAAATAAGCCTCCGTGCGTTATCTTTCCATTTTTATGTGCCTAGCTCATTGTTAAACAGACGGTTAAATGACTATTAAAATGTTTACCATTCCTAAACTTTAAACAATATTAAAGTTGTTGATTCAAATTGAAATAGCTCCGGGTAAGACAAAAATGTTCCAAGGTTCTTTACGAACAGTAGGTAACTGTATCATAGAAAACATTCATACTTCTCCTGTTATGGGTCACCCATCGAAACAAATACCACGATTGCTGCGAATGGCAAGTACCTTTTTGCGTTGTTAATAATGACGGTACCGACCTAGCTACATTATAATACTTAGCTGTGCCCAGCGGTTTTACAAGCTGCTCGGGTTCTAAGGATTGTAGCGCGATGTTAAACAACCTATAGCTACGCCCCACGGTTTCACCCGCGAAGCCAGGTTTAAAAAGTAGGATTCATCTAGAACTTGTGTGCAGGCCAAACTGTTGAATTGAATACCACCGTGAATTTCATGCAATCCTAGTCGTTTTTTCATGAGTTGGTTCTACCAAGATTTAGTATAAACATACCCTTTTTTTTTAAGGGCTACTGTTGAAATTAATACCACCGTAAAATCATGCAAGCCTAGTAGTTTTATTATCAACAATCCGGTAAAGAAATCGCGATCTCCCATACGAACTTTGCCACCGAGGGTTGAATTTTGCACAATCTCTTCTTAATGAGCACCTACGTCCGAAAAGGATCCCCCATGCAAACTTCGACATTCCTAACACTTGTAGTTTCTGAGATTTCTTAATTAGTGAGTTCTGCTCTTTTATATACGAGTATATAGATGAGAGTTTCAAACCAGACAGAATTTACCCGGTCAACGCAACGAACAATAAAAAAGATGAACCCACCTATTTTATACGTTGGGAATATTCCATAATACAAGTCATTTCCCGTAATCGGTTTGACGACAAAATAAGAAGTTTCAGTACTGGTGCCGAAGCTTGATTGATGACAGCCATAATTCAATTGAGCACCTAATGCGGGGTGCGTGCCGTAAAGTTCCAGGGAAGTATATAGTTACTGTGTCAGACACAAAGGTAATGATAGAAGCTTGCAACTCTATTGAGGATGGAAATGATTTAGTTGTCATCTACATACAAGAAAAGTCACTACATTAACTGTTTATAGAATCCTTGCGTTATTTTTTATTCTTAAAAATGATAACTTTAACCCTATTATCCCCGAAGGATTAGGCAGAGGTGTGATTCGTTTTGGCAAGACGTAGTGACACCAATCTAAGATTTAAATGTACGCGAGATTGTTTTGTAAGCTTCTGCAATATAAAAAAGTTGAATTATTTATCGCGTAGACACTACTTGCTTCTTGGCGTAATTAATTAATTAAGCAGCAAGACTTTCTTAATTGATTACTTCAACCTACTACTCAAAACAAATAACGAGTCTAATCAAATCATTGTACCGCAAAGAAAAGAAAAGGTAAAACTAAAAGAGCGAAGCCGAAGGCTTAGGGTTAGCCGAAGGCGTAGGACTTTTATTGAGTATCGTTTTGCCAGTTAATGTGTTATTACTCTGTCAATAGCATGCTCTTTTTCGCAAAGGAATCACATCATTTTTTACTTCTTACTACTTAAAAACTTCGACTATGCCTTTTATTTTATAAAAAAACGCAAAACGGTTTTGATTCTTGCAAGAGTCGGACAGTTGTGATCAAAATGAAGGACGTCGATTTAAAATTCGAAGATATTTTTAAAATTGCAACAATGTCTATGCGTTTGAATGGATCTCATCCATCGATCGCGCGGGATATTTGGTGGAAAGTTCGATTCTCACTCATACTGATAGTTACATTCTTCTGTTGCTTTTTTCTCTTGTATTCCATCTTTTTTCATGACATTAAAAGTGGAAAATTTGCTGATGCTAGCAAAAACGGCACAATAGTTATCGTATCTTTCACTATTACTCTTAAATATATTGTGCTCCTATATCATGAGGCATCAATTAAAGAACTGATTAATATTCTGGAAAAAGACTATGAAACCGCCCAGGATTCTATAGAGGACAAGGAAATAGTAGTCCACTACGCTAAAAGAGGTGTTACCGTGTGCAAATTTTGGCTCGTGTTTGGTTTCGGCACTTGCGCTATCTTTCCAATAAAAGCTTGTTTCCTAATGGTATACTATTACTGCAAGGGGGAATTCGTTCTTGTTCCTCTGTTTGACATGACGTATCCCGAGCCGATAGAGGGCTATAAGAATGGAATGATTATGTTTTGCTTTTTATTTACGGTCACTTTATTGTTCGATGCGTATGCCTCGACGATGTATTGCGGATTTGATCCTATGGTACCTATATTTATGCTACATACATGTGGACAACTTGAGATACTTAGTCGACGTATCAGTAAATTATTCGTGGAAGCCCAAGATAATAAAGAAATAGAAGAAAGATTGAAGAAGATTATAACAAAACTCCAAGATCTTTACAAGTTAGAGCAAATTACAAGTGGTTTTGGTGTGTGATAAGGTTTAGCGTAACATGCAAAATAAACAGATGTACTTCTTTGCAGGTTAGTTGGTCGCGTCGAATCTAACTTCTCAATTTTATACGAATACAACATGAAAGCGACTACATTTATATTACCACTAACTGCATTTCAAATAGTTGAAGTAAGTACCAAAATGGATCCGAGATATTTAATTGTATTTGTACATTTTCGAAGAAGAAGACCACGTTTCATATCATTGAATGTTAAAAAATAGTACTTCAATTCAAGTGAGTGAACTTTGTTAGTGCAGCCGAGGCGGATTTAACGCCCGTGCCGCTAGGTCGAGAGCAGTAGGTAGTCACAAATTCTCACGTGAAATTCTTTTAAAGCCTTCATACTAAACAAAATATATTTACTTATAAACAGAATATAACAAAGTAACATGATCATTTATCAAATAATTTGCTTAAAACAACCAATCAACATTTATTTTAGTTCGAAATATATTAGGCTGTTTAGCAGTATCCTACCTTTGCTTCTTCTTCGGTATGAGAAGACAAAGTACGGGGAATAAATAAATAAAATCATAGTTTCAATTGATTATGACTAAAGTACTTTTTGTTCTGTTATGTAATTTCTTCGTAAATGTATTGAAAAACGTCGTTTCATTCACTTGAGAATGTGTCACTACTGTTCTAGGCTCAGTATTACCCTTGGCTGGAGGCTCGGGCGTTAAATCCACCTCGCCCACAAAGACAAAGTTTCCTTCCTTGAATCAAAGAAAATTTTCAATCAATCAATCTGTTTAATTTATTTGTGATTTTCTGATAATAAACATAATTGATTTTTTTATTAGGATTTAAGAACAGTTGTTTACGTAGTAAAATCAGAAAAAATAAAAGCCGTCTTTGTGATAAATAAGGAAAAGGTACACGTGTGAATTACATTGCATGTTGAACCTAATCGTTGTGCAACAAGAGTCAGTTTTCGAGAAAGTGTACCTATTGAAAAATAAATTTAAGAGCAATAAATCACAGCTTCTGAACATAAAAATAATCTAACTAAATATTAGACGAATACTAGACGAATTATACACTTAAAATTATAATTAATTCTTGCAGGATTTGGGAAATAAACGGATAAGCGTCGAGTTTGTTTCCTTCTTTGTTGCCGGTGTTTTACATTTCTTCATGCCTTGTTACTACAGCGACCTCCTATTGGAAACGGTACCACGGCTTAGTATATTATTAGATTATAATTGCTATATTTTGTTTTTGTTTACTTTAAATTGATATGTCATGTACCTAGAAAACTAATATAAAATTCATTTACCTTTATATTTATTAGTACATGATTATTAAACAAAGACATTTCACACCACTACCCACCAGAGTGAAGACGTCATGTGCAATGCCTTTGAAGAGAGAAAATGACCCCAAGTAGATATAAAACGAGATGACCTTAAAGCTAGACCACCTACAATATCACTACATAGTACATAGTGATAGCTGTAGGTGTCCAGCTTGTGGTAGTGCTCTTTCATGTGTCTAGTACATCCAACTGTGCCCAAAAAACTCCGAGCACAATGTGGAATTGTCAGAACACCATAGAGTAGCATGGGAGTTTTCTGGGTAAAGTTGGATGTGCCAGCTACTTATGAGCACATGAAAGAGCACTACCGAAACTCTTAACAACCGCCCTAAGAAACCATTGAAAGGAAAAACAAAATTATTTTTAAAAAAAAACAAGAAATGGTTGGGCAACACTCACCATATATTAATTTGTAGATCTTTGACAGTCGTTACAGTAGGCAGTGGCCTGAAAGTGTAACAAAGACTATCATATTACCACTGGGTAATACGATACTTCTTAGTAAGGCTTGCCTATCACCCTGTTAGTCACTACTAACAGGGTTGTTATGGTCAGATAGACAAGCCGCTCCGTCCACACTAAGTCCCATGTGAGCAATGCGGTTAAGACATTTTGAAATATAAAACACTAGCTTTTGCCCGCGCCTTCGCTCGCGTTAAATTCGGGGTAACACAGTTCCCCTTCAGTGATTTGCAGGTACCTGCTACCTGTAGTTTTTGCCCTTGCGCCTTATTTATTGTAATAGCAAAGCTAACTTTTCCCTTTTCTTCCCACTTTCTCCCTCATTTCTTTTTTTTTAAAGTTAGCCTATGTCCGTCTCCAGGGTCAACTATCTCTGTACCAAAATTCATCAAAATTGGTTTAGCCATGTAGGCGTGAAGACGTAACAAACAAACAAACTCACTTTCGCTTTTATAATACTAGTAAGGAAGTAAGGATTAACTGAAGATGATTAGAATTAATTAGCTTTGTTAGCTAATTCTAACCTTCTAATTATCTTTAATTTATTTTCAGAGTGAAAACTTTCGTCAAAAGATATATTCGTGTGGCTGGGAAAAATGTCCTAACAAACGAATTCGACAGCTTTTGTTGTTCATGATGACGAGGGCCAGAAGACCCATGGGGATTACAACGGTGTTTTACGTGATTAATCTCGATACCTTCGCTGAGGTAAAGTATTACCCGAACGCATTCTTTTAGCGCATCCGTGTGAACAAGGGCTGCGTATAAAAAAGAACTACGCTATTTTTGCGTTATCTAAACCTAAGCCTTGGAAATTTAATATGGTGTATAACAAATATAGGTTCTACTATCGGTACAATTACGTCATTCGTGCTGGGGTATCTAATTACTGACTCTACGAGTGCATTATTAATTACTGTACGAGAGTACGTGTCTCAAAGGTTTCTCTAACAATAATTTATTTGCAGATGTGTCGTCAGTCTTATACGCTCTTCAATTTGATGAATGCAGCTTGGGAGTGACCAGAAAATCGTGAAAAACAACATGAATTTTACTAAAATTATAACACTTGCACTTCTGCTTTGTTGAAAACAATCACTTTATTACAATTTTTCATTCACAAAACATTGTCACCACAACTTGTTTATATTAATTTAACATTCTGTATATTAAATAAATTCCTTATCGTTCGTTTAACTTTATTATTACACATCCATTGTCATAATTGGGTATAAATTCTGTGAAAATCCAATTATACAAGGCCATTAAAAAAGGATAAGCATTGTCTACTTCGGTGCTTTAACAACATAGGTGAGGATTTTCCGAAAAATTAAAACCTACAAAATACATAAGTATGCTGCAAATAAGGGTTTAAAATAGTATTGATAGTACTAACGCTAACTTGTATTTAATATCATTGAAAATTAATTCAACCTAGACTTACCTATTCATTTATTTATTATGACAAGTACCCACATACTAAACCTATGCAACGTGTGTATCTACGATTCCTACCAAAATAGTATGGTGATTAGAATTTTCGTTTAGTTTTTTTACATATTTCCTATTTCAAAAAAAACCTAGGAAAAAAAACATTTAAAATACATAAAATAGTAGCCCACTGGTATCGGAAACAAGGTCCAAGCTACCGACAGTCAGGGCTCCGAAGAGAGGAACCTCCTAACGATACAAGCTGTGTCCAGGAGTACCGCTTTCTGTATCAAGCCCTTGATCCAGTCGTTTAACGAGAACCTCCTCAGGTGTTGGTCGAGGCAGATATCCTTAGTTCCTTACTAATATTATAAAAGCGAAAGAGAGTTTGTTTGTTTGTTACCTCTTCACGCCTTAATGGCTAAACCGATTTTGATGAATTTTGGTACAGAGATAGTTGGGACCCAGGAGACGGACATAGGCTTTTGACATTTTTTTTTAGAAAAGAGTGGGATATGTGGGAGAAAGAGGGAAGCAGAGGGGAAAACTTAGCTTGCTATTACAAATCAATAAGGCACAAGGGAAAAACTGCAGGTAGCAGGTACCTGCCTGTGTAAACTGTGTTACCCCAAATTTTACGCGAGCGAAGCCGCGGGCAAAAGCTAGTTATTATAAATAACTCAATCAACAAAACATTTTTAAAACATTTGCATACCTAGATTGTATTTTCTCACGGTAAAAGATTTAAAGAAAATAATTTGTTTTCTATACATATTTGTTAATTAACATACATTTTATTTAGGTTTATTTCTAAGCCTACTTACCTACTCGCATTAAGCAAACTGTAAATCTTTATGATTATCAGCTAAAAGTACAATATTATCGGCAAAACCTTGGATAGGAAAGGTATTTCCTCTGATATTGATTTCCAAGTTTTTTAGTTTAATTTGCTTATATCCGCCTCCAATACTGGTATGAAAAGATTATTCGAAAGGGATTATGCAATATTGTGTCGAATTTTTAGCAGTAAAGGCAAGCTCAGCAGCAATGAAGCTAAAAAACCTAAAACCAAACTAGAACATGTGAGTGTAGAGTATACATTTACAGTCGTGATAGTATATAATGATGATGAATCACTCATCACGAAATTTCAGAAACTACTATTGTTTCATTCATTGGGGGTGCAACAGGGTGGCAAAGTTTGTATGGGAGAACGCGATTCCATTGAGTTAAAAGGGACATTAACGTGACGAGTGACGTCACGGATTAAAACAACTACAGGCCAATATCTCTTGCGACTGTAATTTTCAAGGTATTTGACAGTATATTAAATGCACAACTCGGGAATTATATTCAGCTTCACGATGCGCAATTTGGCTTTCGTAAGAACCTGTCGACCAGTATGTGCTATCTTGACACTAAAACTTACCGTCAACTACTATGTTAATAGAAAAACACCTGTCTATGCTTGTTTCCTGGACTTGTTAGACGGCCTTCTTCTACCTAATACTCTGCATACTAATACTCTCCAGCAGGCTCTGGACCAAACTTGGAAAGATGGGACCCACGGAGCTTATTAGCATCTTGTCCTTCGGATACAACAATCATAAAAACCATGTTAAGTAAGGGGAATGTGTTTTCGAATAAGTACGAACTTAAATGTGGTGTCAAACAGGGAGGCATCAGCTAATTGGGGGGCTCAGTAACAGCCATGTTAGTTGTCATATAGATGATGTCTGCGTTTACAACATCAGTTACGCTGACGACATGGTGTTGCTGAATCCGTCACACAGTGGATTAAAAAAAACATGTTTTTTTTTAAATAAAAAATAGCCCCACTTTAGGAATTTTTCCTGTGTCGTGAATGCGTTCACAAACACTTAAACTCGCATATACAAACAGCCAGCCCCGAAACAACTACTTGTAGTCATAAAAAAATTTGTTAATTTGCGGGGATTGAACCCGCGACACGCAGCGTTGCTGTCGATCGCTCAGCCACTGCGCCGACTGCTCGGTATCTGTTAGATGTGGAAGTTTATGGTCAGATATACAACAAGAAGAAAAATGAGTTTATGGTTTTTAGAATTAAGAATAACTCACCCGAGCATGTAGCCTTAGTATTTTTAAATGGAGTATGTACCTCTAGAACGTGTCTCTCAGTGTAATAACCTTGAACATATAGTGATTGAGACCCTAAATTATGACATAGATATTAAGCGGGAGCGAAGGGCGTTGTTGGTGTGTGCTAATATGCTGGTGCATAGATTTGCAAAGCGTAGACGTAAAAGTAACTCTATTCAGGGCCCACTGCCAAAGTTTTTACACCAACACTCTATGGACCAGCTACACGTAACGGGCCTACAAAGCTGTTGGAGTACAATATAACAACGCCTTCAGAGTCCTGGTGGGCTCACACGTTTCTACAGCACTTCTGACATGTTTGCTGACGGTCGACGATTTTTAGACCGCAATTTGTTTAAAAGCAACAATTCTAAAGCGTATGATCCAGAGGAGCGCAAGCGGATTTCCGAAGATGATATCAGAAAAACCGAAGCCTGAGAGGAGGCATCGCCTTGATATGACAAGATAACGCAATGTTTTCTTTTTAATTTAATGTGCGAATTTATTCGAGAGTGTTAAAATACTAACATAGACTGATTTGACGATACGGTTGGCGCAGTGGCTGAGCGATCGACTGCTGCGCTGCGTGTCGCGGGTTCGATCCCCGCACGGAACAAATATTTGTATGGCCTACAGATAGTTGTTCCAGGTCTGGCTGTTTATGTATGTTTGTAACTACTAGTTCGCACCCACAATACAGGAGAAATCCTAGTGTAGGGCAAAGTTTTATAAAAATTGATGTTGAAGACCTTTGTTCCCACCAAACCAAACCAACATCATTATTTTTTTCTGATTATTTACGCGAGATTGGTTTATAAGCTTCTAAAAAGTTGAATTATTTACACCGTAGACACTTATTCCATAATACAAGTAATTTTCCGTAATCAGTTTGACGGCAAACTGAGAATTTTCAGTATTTTTCCCGAAGCTTGATTGATGACAGCCATAATTCAATTGAGCACCTAATGCGGGGTTCGTGCCGTAACGTTCCAGGAAAATACATAGTTACTGTGTCACATACAAGGTAATGATACAAGCTTGCAACTGTATTACGAATGGAAGTGATTTAGTTGTCATCTACATGAAACAAAAATTCACTACATTCAATGTTTATAAAGTCATTACGTTTTTTTTTCTATTATAATATTTTTTTGTGTCGTGTGTCGGGATGCCATGGTCCGGGTGAGTTCATCAGATATATTATTTCGGGCTGTTCTCGCCTGGCTAACGGTGAGTCCTTGCATAACTAAGTAGCCAGGATTATTCACCAGCAAAAGAAGCTATTTCGAAAAAGACGCGATATCACGCTATGCTGGGATCAGTCTATCATCACTGACAGGTCTATTCTAATCATTCTGACATAGTGGTGATAAACGGATCAGCGGGACGCTTAGTGAAAATCGATGTTACCATCCCACATGACGAGAACCTCGTGAAAGCTGAGAAAGAGAAACAACTAAAATATCTCGACTTGGCACACAAGTTGACACGAAATTGTCGACATGTAGAATGTGAACTCGGTTATCATTGCGCCCATTGTCGTAACGGCCAATGGCTTGATTGCCCACAGGCCGTGTCGACGGCGCGTTAGCGTTTCACGCGCGCCTCAAAAAGATGTCAGCCAAGTAGAGGGGCCTGCCAGGGCCTCCTCTGTCGGGGTTGCGGGTTGTTTGAAAGAGATACCCCGGCCCCGGAACGTAAAGAGCAATTAGAAGGAATATGGGTGGGTTTTAGACAGTACAAGTCTGACACTCCCCCCGCTCCGCCCAGAGCGGGGGAAGTTATTTGAGCCGCAAACTATCAACATTCGTTAATGGCTCAATGTTTTAAGAAGGAATAAGGAATTATATGAAGGCGAAAGGAGTAAATGATGTCGTGACGTCTGACAGGGGAGAATGGAAGAAGAAAACGTGTTGCGCCGACCCCAAACAGAATGGGACAGGAGCAGGAAAATGATGATTGGCTACTGCAGCACTGAGGTTAGTAACAGCATCTTATATTGACACTCCAGGTCTAAATCCACGCTGGATCTCAGAGATTACCCATCCGCAAAAAAAATATAATGCCGGTGGCGCAGTTATTTCGGCCCAATGATTGTCGCCACTTCTTCATGGCTCACTGGCAGTTTCCCAAGCGAGTTGGCCTGTGATACAGATTCACTAGAAGGCGAGGTACAAACGAATCATTCCAGGAACCAGCTTTGAAGCCGGGTCTTTTCCAATGTAAACAAAGTATTTGTTAACACAAAGTTATTCACATAGTTAGTAAGATATGTATATAGTTTAGCATCAGTTGATAATTTCAATAACTCTGTTGCTGGCTGTGACTGACGTTTCCTACCTCAAATTTAGTTTACCACATCCTATTTTGCTTTCGCACTATTCTGTGCGTGTTCGGTTTTTAAATTCCATAGCAGCATATTTCAGAAGTAGTGTGGTGGTTTGTACAATTAGCGTTATTCCTAACTTTCAGACGCATTCTATCACGGTTCCGTATGCAACGAAGCAATCCACTCATGATCCACGGCTTCAGAATACGAGCCCGCCTACTAACTTTCTTCTGAGTTGTATACTTGGTTATTACATTATTATTAACTATAAAATGGTAACTGTAAGCCTGTTAACCCCGAAGGGTTAGTCAGAGGTGTGGCACGTTTTGGTACGACTAGCGATATCCATCTAAATTAAAAAGATTCAACACTTAAATTGATTGGTTAATAGGTGTTTTAAAAAGTTGAATTGTTTATCGCTTAGACACTTATTGTTTCCCTGGCGTAATTTAGACTAAGAAACAAGACTTACTTTAACCTTCTTCTCAAAACGAATAACGTGACTACTCAAATCGTTCTACCGCAAAGAAAACAAAACGTAAAACCAGAAGACCGAAACCGCAGGCTTAGGGTAGACTTTTATTAAGTATTGTTTTGCCAGTTAATGTGTTATTACTCTGTCAATAACATGCCCTTTTTCACAAAGAAATCACGTCAATTCTTACAACTTACATTATGTTTTTCATCGAAAGCAGCATAATCCAAAAGCGATTTGGTTTTTGCAAGAGTCGCACTGTTGTATTCCTAAAATGGTGGAGATTGACTTAAAATTCGAAAAAATGTTTAAAATAGCAACAATGTCTATGCGTTTGAATGGATCTCATCCATCGATCGCGCGGGATATTTGGTGGAAAGTTCGATTCTCAATCATAATGATAAATACATTCTTCTGTTGTTTATTTCTCTTGTATTCCATCTTTTATCATGACATTAAAAATGGAAAATTTGCTGATGCTAGCAAAAACGGCACAATGGTTATCGTATCTTTCACAATTACTCTTAAATATATTGTGCTTTTGTATCATGAGGTATCAATTAAAGAACTGATTAACATCCTGGAAAGGGACTATGAAACAGCCCAGGATTCTATAGAGGACGAGGAAATAGTGGTCCAGTATGCTAAAAGAGGTATTACCGTATGCAAATTTTGGCTGGTGTTCGGTTTCGGCACTAGCGCGATCTTTCCAATAAAAGCTTGTTTCCTAATGGTATACTATTACTGCAAGGGGGAATTCGTTCTTGTTCCTCTCTTTGACATGACGTATCCTCAGCCAATAGAGGGCTATAAGAATGGAACGATAATGTTTTGCTTTTTATTTACGGTCACTTTATTGTTCGATGCGTATGCCTCGACGATGTATGTCGGATTTGATCCTATGGTACCTATATTTATGCTACATACATGTGGACAACTCGAGATACTTAGTCGACGTATCAGTAAATTATTCGTGGAAGCCTCAGATAACAAAGAAATAGAAGAAGGATTGAAGAAGATTATAATTAAACTCCAGGATCTTTACAAGTTAGTGCAAATTACAAGTGGTTTTGGTGTCTGATAAATAAGGTTTTGCGTAACATGCAAAATAAAAAGAAATACTTCTTTGCAGGTTGGTTAATCGCGTCGAATCTAACTTCTCAATTTTATACGAATACAACATGAAAGCGACTACATTTTTGTTACCACTAACTACGTTTCAAATAATCGAAGTAAGTACTTAAATAGATCCGAGATATTTAATTTTTATTTGTACATTTTCAAAGGAGAAAATGACGTCACATTTTTGTTTTATTTCATTGAATGTTAAAAACGATTTTATTTTAGAAGCAATGAAACACAGCTTTTGAACATTAAAATAATCCGACTACGCGGAATACAAGATGAATTATGCACAATAAATTATAATTAATTCTTGCAGGATTTGCGAGATAAACGGATAAACGTCGAGTTTATTTCATTCTTTGTTGGCTGCATTTTACATTTCTTCATGCCTTGTTATTACAGCGACCTTCTCTTGGAAACGGTAAGACGGCTTAGTATTCTATTGGATTATTATTCCTATAAATCAATCTATTTTTGGTTACCTTAAATTGGCATGTAATGGGAAACTAATATAAAACTCTAATACCCTAAAATTATATGCTTATTGAACAAAGCCATAGCGCCCTACTCTCGACCGACCGACGTGAAGACATCATGTGCATCGGCAGGTCAACGCCGGAAGGTCGCAATTAGGTTCCAGATCTTAAATGCTAGTCTCTTGAAATGCTAGCACATGAAAGATCGGCACACCAAAGATCTTAACGACAACCACCCTTTTTTGTCGGATGGGAAATCATCAAATAATTTCTTCGCTCTGAGCAGAACAGAAGGGAATGCCAGACTTGTATTGACAAAAACCCATCCATGTTTTATCACGGTATCTCTCTCTCAAACCAACCCGCAGCCTCAGTAGGCAAGGGCCGTGTCCGGTGTTGACATCTCTTTGAGGCGCGCGTGTAACACGAGCGCGCCGTTCGACGCAGCGTATCGTGACTAAACGAACGGACGCCCGGACGGTGAGTTATCGAAAAAGCCCTCGGGAGCTATCGAATGCAGTCGCTGTGGCCGAAATCTTCTACATGGTATCAACTCAATCACAATGAGAAAGGTCGGCCAAAACTCAATGCAGATGGGATGGAATGAGGTCAAGGTATTTTGAAGATAATAAGAACTAGCTATGCTAGCCTATAGTTTCAGAGTTACTTTTGCCATGAACTCTCATAAATCTTTAATGTTATTTTCAGAGCGAAAAATTTCGACAAGCGATTTATTCGTGTGGCTGGGAAAAATGTCCTGACAAACGAATTCGACAAATTGTATTGTTCATGATGACGAGGGCCAGAAAGCCCATGGGCATCACTACGGTGTTTTACGTGATTAATCTCGATACCTTCGCTCAGGTAAGATATTGTCCGAAAGCATTATTTTAGCGCAGTCGTGTGAAAATGAGCTACGCGCTTTTCCGTGGATGACGGAAAAACAACGGCGTTTTTTTGTACTTTATCCACAGATAATTATATATACAAATTCAATATGGTTTATAAAAAATGATAGGTTGATCTACGTCATTAAGAAGTCTTAATAATGCTTAATCTACAAGCACATTAGTATTTGCCACAACTCTCATACATTAATTTAAGAAAATTTGGTTGCAGATGTGTCGTCAGTCCTATACACTCTTTAATCTGATGAATGCAGCTTATGAGTGATCAGAAGACCTTGAAAACAACAAGCATTTTATTGAATGCTCTGCTTACTTGCACCTCTGTTTTGTTGAAAACAATCACTTAATTAACTTACACACTTAACTACAAAACGTTGTCACCACAACCTGTTTTTCATTAATTAAACATTCTCTATATTAAATAAATTCCTTATCGTACTTTAACTTTATTATTACACATCCATTGTCATAATTGGGTATAAATTCTGCGAAAAACCATTTATACAAGGCCATTAAAAAGGATAAGCGTTGTCTATTTCGGTGCGTTATCATAGGTGCGGATTTTTCTAATATTGTACAATAATTGTAATACAAAATACATAAGTGTCACGCAAATAAGGGTTCAAATAGTATTAACGGATTGACTTACGTAGACTTGTATTTAATACCGTTGAAAATTAATTCTTATACTTCTTAGACTTACCTACCTATTCATTTATTTTATAGTAATTACATATTATACCTACGTCATTAACGTTCATATCTGTGAGGAAAAACCAATCTTACCTACCTAATCTAAAAGTATGTTCTTTAAAATAATTTATAATCAACAAAACATTGTTAAAACATTTGCATATTCTTTTTTCTCACGGTAAAAGCTTTAAGGAAAAACATTTATTTCCCATATTAATGATAATGTTAACGGACTAACATCTAAAATCTTTTTATTTGCAAACTATACATAATCAAGTACAATCAAGATAAAACCAACATATTACCTTAGTGTTAACATGCAGTCAAGATAACTACCGAGAACTTTTCTTGGTCACACTGTTTTTTGCTGTGTAAAGTAACCTCAACAGATTACAGTTAATGTATATTCATTAGCATCTGCTAACGTCTTGGTGACATATTTATAATGAATGCGCTTAACGCTCTTTTGGATAACGCCAGTGTAATGAAGTCTGTAGACGATGAGCAACGGGTAGCCCATCGTCCGGCCATCTAGTGACTACAGGCTGACGGCGTGTTCATGTTCCACGCGCGTCTCTAAGAGATGTTAAAGCAGAGGGGCCCGTTGGGGCCACTGGCTGCCGGGGTTTCGAGTTGTTCGAAATACCGCGGGCCAAGAACACAAAGGGCAAAAGAAGGAACATAGATGGGTTTCAGTAAATACAAATCTGACACTCCCTTCCGCTACACCCAGAGAAGAGCGGGAAATATCATTTGATGAATTCTCATAAGAAAAAAAAGCACAATGAGATTCTGTTGAAGGGGTGTCAACAATCTCGCGTCCGGCCCTGGTTCAGGCTATGGTCCGGAGCGAGAGGGAACGGGAAGCGGTCACCTCCTTCTGCGAAGCAGTAATGCTAGCAAAGGAGGAGGCCGGGCGTTTAAGGGGGAGAACATCAAGCCAACCCCAGCCGCCGCGGGAGACACCCAGGGCGCCGGGCGCCGCGAGACGACTCCCGGCCACCGTAGATGCGGGCCTGTGGACGGTGAGCAATGGGTAGCACACCGTCTGCCCGTCTATTGACGACAGGCCGTGTCGACGGCGCGTTCGTGTTTCACGCGCGCCTCAAAGAGAGTCAGCAAAGCAGGGCTTGCCAGGGCCTCCGCCTGCCGGGGTTGCGGGTTGTTCGAAAGAGAGACCGCGGCCCCGGAACGTAAAGGGCAACTGAAGGAACATGGGTGGGTTTTAGTCAGTATAAGTCTGACATGCCTCCCCGCTCCGCCCAGAGCGGGGGAAGTCATTAGATGATTTCCCACCCGAAAAAAAAATAAAAAAAAGGGGTGTCAACAAAATCGCCAACAGAGACAGCACGAAGGAAAGCTCTCTCTAAAACTAACACTCAGTGTTCAACTTATAATCCCGAGATGCGAAAAGCAGGTACATTGGAGTATATAGATTAAGGCCTGTATTTTAAACTAGGGATATTTAAGCCAGATTTCTGCCAGAACATAACTCTATAATGCGGGCCTAAGGCTAGCATAGATTAAAAATTAAAAGTGTGTATGTTTTCCTTCACGATTTTCACAAGATTGAAAAATAAATAGGGTTCCTTGAAGATGCCCTATGAGTGGCGATATTTCGGTACGAACGTTGCTGACAGGCTAATCTTTGCATCAAAGCCACTCTTCTTAAGCTTTGAGTGGCATCTTTAAAACCAGAGTCGAAGCATTTTTACCTAATAATGTATTTTAGGCACAACTTATTTTAAAGTGTGAGAACAAGGATTCTTTTAAAAAGTTACTCGAGTTTCATTACAATTACTTTTTAAAAATATTTTTTCAGATTTATAAGGTGACTAACATGAATGAAAACTTAATTGTTAAATATTTCAGTAACTTTCAATACCTAATAAATGGTTCAAAACTTATTAGTGGACGTGTTTTTTTTTTACTTTTCAGGTCATAATTTACTACGGAATATTACCTCCAAATTTCAATAAAATATCCAAGTAGAGGTCATATTTATATAATGAAACAAATTATAAAGCATTTCACATGATATACGTAGCAACTAATAGAAAACGTTAACAACAATAAACATTTATTTAAGACTTAGATAACAAAATATATTTTTCAACTATGTTTGTTTAAAATAAAATATATTATTTTCTATTTGCTCTTCTAAAACTATTAAATATTTGACTAAGACCTATGGCTAATACACTTTAACTATTTATTCAACGTAACATAGTTAAATTATTTCCACTTTCATAATACTCAGATTGCAAACGCCAGAAACTAAACTAAATTTAGTGTTTATTTGTAGATAATGAAGTTGCGAAATCCTTTCTTTTCCGGATTCACTGAGACAACAAAACGACGATAAGTCGCAACTGGTTTATACAGCTTCCAAGCCTTTATTATTTTATATACTGTTATAGATTCTAGTATAATTCGACAAAATAACCACGGTTTCCGCAGTATCCTAAGTAAACAAAAAATACAGATTTTGCGAGATCATTATCTAAAACACACGCCAAGTACGCTTATAAAATCAGCAACAATGGAAAAGGACAGAACTCCAGGAAGACCTCGCCAGTTATACTCGTATGTAAATATTTGAACAATCTCTGTCCGGAAACTCACTGTGAAGCTGAACTACGAGAATTATTCATTACGTAGTCACGCTTCTATTCTTTCAAAGACAAAAATCAAAACTAACATTTTAAATCGACGTAATCGTCTAAGGATTTAAATCTATTTGAATACGTTTAAGTACATTAACTCTTCATGCTACAATTCGACGTAACTAAATTATCACAGTTAAAATTTAAACATTTTTAATTATACAGACACATAATAGTTACCTCAATTAATCCAAACGTCCCAAGTATAGTTAAATCGACTAGGAGCAGCCAATGGGTCCCTAAAAATTGGTATAGTTCTAGGAATTATTTTCTCCACCTCTGCTGCCAATAAAACTTGCATAGACGTTACTAATTCGGGATACAAGTCAGATAATTCCGTTATTTCACAAGGATCATCTATGATGTTATAAAGACATACTGTACCTGAAAATAACATGCATTTATATTAATAACAAATAAAAATAGAACCGTTATAATTGTTTTGACATTCATGAGTACTACGGTTTTTAGTCTATGATAATAATATGTCAATGAAGAACTTCTATCGCAAAAAAAAATCGAGGGTGTTTTCCACTACTAGTAAGCATTTTATCAAAAACTCACCGTTACCAGGATAGCATGTAGTAGCCGAAGATGTATCGCATTGTATTGTCGTTTTGTTTCTTAGACTCAAATCATCAGTATCGAAGGTCCTTCCAATCGAGTCGAGCACACCGTACACACTACTGTGCTTAAGAGCTTCTACATAAGATGGTGGACTCCCAATCATGCCTGTGAGATTAGTGCCATGGTATGCACTGTAGCTCTGAGTGACGTCACCCATCACCAACTTATAGTCTCCGTATATCATCGAAGCAAATCCTACCATATCGTCGATTTCAAACATTTCTTTCCTTTGAGAAAGTAAGTTAGAGTTAATACTGTCCCACTGGTCAATCCCATCAATGTCTGATGGTGGTTTTACACCAGCAGCGCTCAATAAAGTGGGCAACCAGTCTGTGACGTGCATGTACCCGTCCCAGTAATGACTAGTATTGTTGAGGTGGGTACTCCACACCAACCCAACAACTCTCACACCACCCTCATAAGGCGTCGTTTTAATTCCTCTCAAGGGATAATTTGATGCGTAGTTTTTGTAATCGCCAACTGTCATTCCTCCATTGTCTGATGCAAACACAATTATTGTGTTTTCTAAAATTCCCTTGTCAGATAGAGCACTGACAATTTCACCGACACTGTCGTCGAGTTTTTTTACCATGGCTAAAAAATAAACCGAAATATAAGTTAAACAGAAAAATACACGGATGTGAAATCTGTGTGCCTGTGTTTTTATTTCCAGTTTAAAATAAAGAATAATCTGATGTATTGTGTTACGAATATGTTATGAGAGTTTTAGTGAAATTCACAAAAACTTTCTCATATGATTTCAAATTCTCAGAAGATGATATATACCTGCAAACATCCTTCTCTCAGGTGACTCAACATGTCTCATGGCTCTGATTTCTTCTGGCGGTGCTTGCAGGGGGGCACCCTCATTGCCAGCATGCGGAGCGTTGTGTGCAACCAGTAGGAACAAGGGAGACATTTTATCGTGATTCTCGATCACTGGTTACAAAACAAATAAAATTAATGCAGATTGTAGAAATACACTCGATGGATGATTTCCGGTGAATCAATTCACCGGAAATCATCCATCGAGTGTATTTCTATATAAATAAAAATTAAAATGTAAAATGATTACTTTCAGACGGAATAAATATAATCGTATTTCACTATCCGTCTGAATGAAACTATGTAGATGTCTATTTTGTTTACATAACTTGACGATATAAGTGCAGACATCTGGCTAATATTTGAATTTACGAGTATTTGATAGGAAATTTGAGCATTATGAGTCTTGTTTCTATTTATACACGAAAAGTGTATTTTTGGCATTAGTCTTTATTAAGAAACTAGCTGGCGCCCGCGGCTTCGCCCGCGCGATTTCAAAAAAAAGTATCTTCTGTGTTATTCCAGACCATAATCTACCTCTGTGCCAAATTTCATCAAGATCCGTTCAGCCGTTTTGACGTGAAAGAGTAACAAACATCCATACATCCTCACAAACATTCGCATTTATAATATTAGTAGGATTATTTTCAGTTCAACCTATGGGGTGTCAATAATTTGTAACGGTGATAAAACTTACCTGACTTAGCATGTTCTGTGTAAACATCGGTGATATAACCCTCGACGTCCCATGCTGGGGTTTGGTTTTTAAATAAGGCTAAACCAGAAACTTGGCCGACCGTCCACTAAAAAAAAGGATTTAGGTTTATTAATTAGCGAACACTGTAACACCTCGTAAAGTATTTTAGATACTATGTTAATCATGCATGCCCTGAACCCATAGTTGAGGATCCGAATCAGTCCTAGTTCGCCCCCTCGGGGAATACCTAAGTTGAAGTGGCGGGAATTTACTAGCGTACAGCATTAATCTTTATTTGTTGTAATAAATTCAAACAGCAAAGTTCTTGGTTCGTCGTGTCGCATGAATTTGTGTCAAAGATTTGAACTAGACCTGACTTTTTTGAGTCGTCTACTCTGCTAACGACTAGGTTGGCACTTACTCTATTTAAAAATAATGAAATATACTTACGTCTTCTTCGTATGTGTATTCATAATAATCCAAGTAACCACCTCTATGTCCAAAATGACTATCAAAGCCTCTTCTGGTTGGTAAATATTCTGCCCGGGATGAACCGACATGCCACTTGCCGACCAAATGGGTTAAATAACCAGCGTCTTGGAAATACTCCGGCAATAGCATTAGACTGGTTGGAATGCCCCGATCCTCACCCATTGTTATAGGAGGATAACCTTGCATCCCTGTAGACCACAGTTAAGGTCATTGTACAATTTTAGAATAGAATGAGCAACAAAATTAATAATAGTCGTTAAAATAGCTAGTACTAAGGCCGTACTAAAACGAGTTAAGTAAAGACAGTTAATATTTCGTCAAAGACTGCAGTGTACGACTCAAGAGATCAAACATCTTGATAAGCATTGACGTCAGACTCTATGAGTGGAATAATGCTTCTACATTTCTTTTGGATATAGACTTACTCTACAATAGTTTAAAAGAATTGAAACAGGAAGTCAAATATTTTAAAAATAAAATACCAGTCTTATATGAATATTTTCCAGTGAGAAGCGCTGCTCTAGATGGAGTACACACTGCATGACTATAATACCTTCCCAGAGCGACTCCAGAATACGCCAACAAATCAATGTTCGGTGTCAAAATCTGATCAGATCCGTGAAAACTGACGTCGTTCCATCCCTGTAACATTCGAAATGTGTCACTGGGTTCGATTTGATTTTAGATAAAGCTATAAAAATAGGCATCAATTTTCCAGAATAGGGCTAAAATGACCTGTTTGTCAGAATCATA
The DNA here is from genome assembly GCA_905475445.1 of Ochropleura plecta. NCBI lineage: Eukaryota > Metazoa > Arthropoda > Insecta > Lepidoptera > Noctuidae > Ochropleura > Ochropleura plecta. Next base: position 6,979,574 of record FR997731.1, on the reverse strand, counting down.
ATAAGTACATAATAAGAATCACTTTTTTTCTAAATGTTCACAGGCGTAGTTAATAATATGAATTGTCTCTCTGTGACCATTTTACGAATTGTAACGTAATTTATATTATTATTCTGCTAAATAGTCATTATAGGCCCCCAATTGACACTGTATATTGTCATCCTACAAGACTTGTTTTAGTTACATCCAGAATCTTAATTATGCTGAGGGAAATACATGTTAGGACTTCGTTATGTAAATCCCATCCACCCAGAAGTATCTTGAATAAAAACATATAGGTATATGTTTAATTAACATTAGATCATCAATCATCAAAGAGTTGGTTCCTAGTGACATTATTCAATATTTTTGGGGAAAACGAAACCTGACTACTGGATACAATAGGGATTAAGCGTAACAATAATATAAAAATACAACATACCATATCATCAGCCAATATAAAAACTATATTAGGATTTTCCGCTTCACTAGATAAACTAATAAATCCGATGGCCACAAATAAAGATAACACACAATGGGTTCCCATTATTTACAAGGGCAAAAACTACACGACAAAACAATACGATGACTATGTCTGAGTTTTAGTTACCCGTACCTTAATGGAAATGAGACTAAAAAATAAATAAATAAAGTAGTACGCACGACGAGATAAATCTTAATCACTGTAACATAGCACGTGCGTACACGGTTAACTGTTTGCACTGTGTGAACACACGATGACACGACCCGTCATTGAACGATAACACACATGCATTTACTTGTTTTTATATAAACCGTTTTATTGTTTACTTCCTGTAATTGAACTGTAGCTGGTTTGGATATTACGATAATGCAAAGTGAGTTCTTGTATGCGCCAATAGGATTAAGGGATTTTTCGAAATCTGTGAGAAAAAAAAACCTAAAATTATGCTACAGTAATTTGAAATTTAAGAAATTGTACTGTTGGATTTTATTCTACGTTCGAAATGCAGTTAAATACTTGTTAAGATTATCAGAAAGCCTCATTGGTTCCAATTAGTCATACAAGTTACTGCAAGTCGTGATGTGTCGTGGATTTGATTCCGTGGTTAATCAAATTTTTATTTTATTTCAATTAGACCATTACAGGCACTTTTGAATGTCATAAAAACAAAAAAGATGCTGCTACAGTCCCAGTCACAAGACATAATAACTTGCGAAATTACTGTAGTTGCCTCTTCCAAATCGTAGATCTCTATGGAGAAGAAGGGGCTAGAAACTCCATGGACGCTCTTTTAAACCATAATATTTTTACAAAATCAGTGGATAAATGTCTGGTTGTTGGCTCACTCTCTTTTGCATAGGGCTCAAACATCTCTGGGATCATGTGGGTAGGCACTTTTCTGACTAAACTTGCTGAGATCACACACGTGATATTTGTGTTTTTACGATTATCAGATGTTACACTGACAAATGTATTTTTTGACACATTGATTTATACACATTTATGTTTACATTTTTAAATATTTCTTAACAAAAACATTACAAAAAAACATTTAAAAATATATAATATAATTATTAGTTCGTGTCAAAAATGAATTATATAATTGATTGCTGTATTGTTGTGATATGCATTAACATGTGACATTATTAGAAATCGTTGGTACTCATCGACGAACTATATAACAACACCTATGGGTAGATACGAATAAACGCCATGAACCAACTAACAAATTGTCCATGAACTAAATTAGATAGGTTATTTCAGTCAAAGAAGTGACTCATTATACTAAATTCATGGTAACACAACTGATATGTTATTATGAACAGTGTACAATATTTACTGAAGGACATACATTATAAATTAAATTAATTTATAATTTAAGTCGTTACATAATAAGTGGTATAATGTTACACAATGTTTGCCTGATTTCGAAACGAAACTCTTCTCAGCACACTTAGACAGCCTTTAGGACTTGGAGTCGACCAGTCTATGTTTCAGAAAGGTGATATAGAAAATGCTTTGTTGCTAACGATCGCCATTCATTCGAAGTATTTCAGTCACATCTTTCTTTAGAGAGTAGTTAGTACCTAACCTGCTAGCCTACCATGACGTCTTGAAACAGAACTTATTCCACTGAGGGAAAGAGACAGAGCTATACAGGGTGTCTAGCACCATCTCTTTCTCACACAGGAATAAGAACTGCTATAAGGTGTCATGGTAAACCTTTCGGTATCAGTTTTAATGCCGGCCATGAATGTGTCTTGGCTTTACGTGCCTTCTAGAAATATTGCTCAGTTATGCTGGTTTCCTCGCGATGTTTTCCTTCACTGAAGCAAGTGATAATTACTTTTATTTTTTTAGCTGAATATTCTAGAATTTTATTTATGAGAATATTATTTGTTTTAATTTATTTAGGGGGTTTTAATTTAAGAATTATATTTTATTTAAAATTGAGATTTATTTCTTTTTTATCTTGTTTTACGCGAAGAATCGGAGGTGAGTGTCTTGGGTTCGAACTCAAGACCGATGACTTCACGTTCTAACGGTCTCACACCACTAGGCTATTACTACTTCAGTCGCTTCGATAAAAAGAAGCCGCAAAAGGTAAAATAAAATCAACATATAAACAGGTAAACTACTGAAATAGTGAACCTTGACCTTGGCTTATCCGACATAATATGTGCCTATAATAAAGTTTTTTTTTTGTATAATCTACTTAGCCTTGGTCAACATAGCCTTGCCATCAGTTCATAGCAGCAAAGTAAACGAGTTTTAAAATTACATGAGGTGAGAGCTTAGATAAGAAACTGCATATTATACCTGAACCGCTTAGCAGGCAAACAGTGAAAATTCCAGCGAAATATTAAGTGGGTTACCGGGGAACACTTTAATAGCTACTTAAAAGGTTTCACAGACATTCTGTTCATGTAATAAGCAGCCGCTTTTGTAAGAAAACGTTTGTATTACGCTCCTAAATTCCTTTGGTATAATGAGGAGTGTTTGGAAGCTGCCTCAAATTCATGCCATCGCTTAGGTGTCATTGCGTTCATTATGAAGCATCTTTGCAAACATTTTATCTTTCAGTTTCAATCTTTTTATTTAGAAGTACAACGTATTTTTACTAAATTATTCTGTTATTCTTTTAGTTTTTAAGTTAAGTACTTGCTTATGTTGTATTATTGCAGACCTTATCGTTTCAACAAGTTTAACAGATTTCGTCTTACTTGTTCTGTTAGATTTATTGGTAACATAAATCTTGACGTTTGCAGGAATATAGAATTTTGGGCACGTTCAATTCATAGCCGGGTCTCAGGTTTTAGTCTTAATTGGTTTCAATTTTCAATGGAGCACTAACAGAATAGCAGATTAGGCAAAACTAAGGCCTACTGAGGCTGAAGAAGTACGTATGTTTTATTTAGTATCTCGAGCACTTGCGTATTTTCGTATCATTTCAAACTCAAAACTCAAACTTAAAGCATTTATTTGAATTAGACCATTATAGGCCCTTTTGAATGTCATGAAAACAAAAAAAGATGCTGCTACAGTCCCAGTCACAAGACATGATAACTTGTGAAAGTACTGTAGTTGCCCATTTTTATACTTTAACTGTGCAAGTACCTACTTTTTCAGATCTGATCAATGTTTCTTTTAAGTGTACGCTTTTTGTCTGCGTATGCTCTGAAATATTACATTAAGGTAACGTTTATTCTCACAAAATAAATTAATTAAAACTTATTTACTTTTATCGACACGTTTGGTCGATATCAATCATGAATTACTGCCTCTGGTTTTCCAGTCTTTATTTTACGACGGTACAAAGTATGATTTTGTTGGATTTATGCACAATAATTTCATTTTATAGCGTTGTAAAAATGTAGAGTATCCTACTTTGCTCCTGACTCTACCACTGCTTGTCGGACATTCAATCATTTTTTTTAATATTATATCCTGTCATTTCACAGGCGCGTAAAAAACAAAATGGCTGTATGCGTTAGTACCACCCGAAATCAAAATGACAAGTTAAATGTTTCAGTAAAGATACCTATGAAGCACAGTATATTTAAAAGTATACAGATTTTTGTTTATCACTTTTTTTGCAACAAATAGGTCACAATTTGCCGATTTGAATTTCACAGATGCGACGCGATGATGACGGATTAGGGTGCATAGAGGGTGGAGGAGGATTTAAGAGTCAAAAGAAGACATACCTGCACGAGGGTCGGTAACGTCTACTTCGGGATGAACCATGTGATGAAAATCTATCCAATTAGAAGTGCTAACTGTCTGAGCTAACTTCGAATTATCTTAGATTCTATGAAAAACAATAATAAACCTCTACAATTAAATCGTTTTAGTTTTCCTCATTTACCCCCCCCCCTCCTCCCCGCTCATGACTCAAATGCTAGCAACGCCTTTGCTAGGTTTTAGATAATAGGCTAGTTCAAAAAAAAAATGAGTCCGTCTGTTAGATTATTCACGCGTTGCTGCATTTTTCCAGAACGAGTGATGTCACACGTTACTTTAATAGGCTATATCTTTGTAATTGTTGGTCTAAGTTGCAAATAAAAAGTACGTGTCCCTTATTTTTGAATAATCTCAAAGGCGGTCTACATAGAATGTAATTACTTTGACCCTGGAAACTACACTATTATGATCAGTCAGAGACCGATCAGACAGTTATCAAGTATTTAACCATAATGTACCAGTGAATTTAACTTCAAATTACTAAGTGAGAAAATAAAATATTTAAGGATAGAGGTTAGGCATACAATTTATTGAATACAAAAAACCAAATAAAACATCTCATGGAGTAAAATAGAATAATAGAAACGCTGGGGTGAATACATTGCAAACTTTAAACTTTTTAATCTATTATTGTTATCAACAATTATTCAACTTTATTAACTTAGACTACCTACAGTACTATCTCTCCTCTTGTCTTGAAAATATCGCTTTTAGCGATAAGATCGCCCATTGTGTTACCCTATTTATAAGTTGTATACTGTTATTCTTAATAGTATACAACTTCGAGTACATAATAAATAATAGTTTACCATCTATCTTAATTTCTAGGCTTTTTGGCAATATACTATATTCATTCAAGGTAAAAATCCTTGTCAAAGTTTTGCATCGATTCACCCCAGCGTTTCTATTCATCCCGTTTTATCGATACATGTTAAAAAACATCGAACTCTTCAGCCACATCCCTAACGATTTATAAAAAAAAAATTCTACAGCTTAGAACCAGTTGCTTAAAGTAAACAAATCGATCTACAAAATATAACAAAAAAACTCTAGACTAACTTAACATACCGAATTATCACAGTTGTTAGGATAGTTCTGATTTGAATATTTCTATTATTACAGATTCATGAAGTTACCTTAATTAATCCAAACGTCCCACGTATAATTAAACAGACTAGGTGCAGCTAACGGATCATTTAAAAGTGGTGTAATTCTAGGAATTCTTTTTTCCACCTCTGTATTTAATAGAGCTTGCATACACGTTACTAAATCCGGATAAATGTCAGACAATTCAGTTGTTTCACAGGGATCATCTATTATATTGTAAAGACATACTGTGCCTGGAAATAACACAAATGCAATTTTATTAAGAGTAACATAGATACACATTAAAATAGCTCTAAGAAACGAATAACTAAACCAATGCATAAAATCACATTTTGTTGACATTACAAATCAAATATATACTACTACAGTTATAGGACCGTTAAATACACAAAAGTGGTTGGAACTACGATGAAAAAAATTCAACAATCTGGAGTTTATACTTCTTTAAAGGTACCTAAACCTAAGCAGTAGGTATTTTATTTGATCGCTCCGTAACATTTCATCAGGAAACTTACCGTTACCAGGATAACATTCTGTAGCCGAAGATGTATCGCATTGTATTGTAGTTTTGTTTCTTAGAGACAAGTCATCCGTTTTAAAGGTCCTTCCAATCGAATCAAGTGCACCGTACACACTACTGCGCTTAAGAGCTTCTACATAAGATGGTGGACTCCCAATCATGCCTCTGAGATTAGTGCCATGGTATGTACTGTAGCTCTCAGTGACGGTACCCATCACTAACTTATAATCTCCGTAAATCATAGCAGAATACCCTACGATGTCGTCGATTTCATACATTTCTTTCCTTTGAGAAGGTAAGTTAGAGTTAATACTGTCCCACTGATCGATGCCATCAATGTCTGTAGGAGATTCCAAACCAGCAGCACTTAATAAAGTGGGCAACCAGTCTGTGACGTGCATGTACCCGTCCCAGTAATGACTAGTATTACTCAGGTGGGTACTCCACACCAACCCAACAACTCTGACACCGCCCTCGTAAGGAGTCGCTTTAATTCCTCTCAAGGGATAATTTGAAGCGTAGTTAATGTGCTCACCAACTGTCATGCCTCCATTGTCAGATGCAAATATAATTATCGTGTTTTCTAAAATTCCCTTGTCAGATAAAGCTTTGACAATTTCACCGACACTGTCGTCGAGTTTTTTTACCATGGCTGAAAAGAACAGTGATCTATATTTATAAAAATGAATCCCCATTTCCCTTGGTCAGGTAGGGTAGAAAAATGACATTGTAACGCATCCGGGCACAGCTAGTAAGAATATAAAATACAATATCCAAATAGTGCACTCTGAGCAGTGAATGGCAGGGATGTGAAATCAGTGTTGTTATTTCGTTTACAAAAAAAAAATCATACAGTCATGTATCACATATTTTCGTGAAACTTACCGACACTCTCTTTTCATATTTGTTGTGATAGTATCGATCAGTTTCACATAAACATAGAAAATACAGAGAAAAGCCAACCGAGGAAATAAATTTTCTTTAAAATTTACCTGCATATATCCTTCTCTCAGGTGACTCAATATGTCTCATGGCCCTGACTTCATTTGGCGGTGCCTGCAGTGGCGCACCCTTATTTCCAGCGTGTGGAGCATTGTGTGAAACCAATAGGAACAGGGGACACTGTGTGTCGTGATTCTCGATCACTAATTAAGAAATAAATAAAGTTACTACAGATTGTACTAGTCGGTGGATAATTTTCGGTCTTTACATGTATAGTCTTCTTGACCATTTTCGTCCACGGCAGCTAATCTATGCGGGGATTAGCCATGGGCGCAGGAGATATTATAGTGCACAAGTGTGTGCAGGCACAGGTGTAGTCTTTGTCACTCTCATAGACCGATGAGATGGCAGTGCGTCACGACCGGAGAGGGATCAGGCGCAGGACCAACGGCTTAACGTGATTTCCGAGGCACGGCAACCGTCAACTTCCAAACTCCGGGCTGCTACGGTGAAATTAAATGGAAAAGCCGGGAATCGAACCCTAAACTCCGTGCTCAGCAGTCACGCTTGCGACCGCGAGACCAGCGGTGCCGTTAACATGTAACAAATGTACAGCAAAGATGACGAAAATTTTAAATTTGGCTCATAGCATATGAAAGAACTTCCAAGTATTTAACAGGAAATTAAAGAGTCTTGATTTCTAAATACAATTTAGTCTTTATTAAACGAATAGCTGTCTGCCCTGGCGTCCAACGGGTAGCAGATATACAGCGTTGCTACAGATTATTAGCTCTTTCAAAGACGAATACTTCGTAATCTATTTCTTTTTAAAACGTTTTATTTTTTTTATTCTCTATCTTACGACTATCCTTACAGGGTTACCTAATGCGATAGTGTACACAATAACAATAACGGTTAATTATACTTTGTAACTAACTACAAATAATGCAACTTTTGTGAACTCATTCAAAGAACAAAGAAACATATCAATGTCACTCGCTATGTGGTTGAGCGTACGAATTGCGCGCGTCATTGGAGCCTCCCCTAACAGATTTCGTTTATGGTTTCGTACCTCAAAAGGAAAGACTGAACTTTTATCTAGCACTTTGTTATCCGCCTGTCTGTCCCGACTATATCTCTAAGAAGCGTGAAGGTATCGAGTTGAAATTAATACAAAAAACTGATATGTGGTCCTTTGGACCTGTAAAAAAATCAACTGTCTCAATTTACTTAATCAAAGATATCGTCGTTTATGTCACATTTTCCATACATTCGCAAAGGGAATCAAACCCTATAGAGTACTTCCCTAAAACCATGAAATATGGCAAGTAGCAATATTATAGAGCACTAGCAATGGGGAAAATCTGCAATCCATGAATTGATGATTGATAACAAAGTTAATTGCAGTTGGTAAACCAACCGCAACCTATGTCGATGTATGGGGTCGGCGTTTTTCTTACAGCAAAATAAAGTTTGTCCTTCAATACAGTTTATCATTTCGTTACAGCAATGTTCGGTACTTTCATAAGTTCCCTACAATTTGTAAGGAACCGCGCGAGTCCGACTCGCACTTAGTCAGTTTTTTTTTTATACTGGTGTACATGGCGAACAAATGAACATCGGTGAGATTTTTTTTAATTCATCGCGTTAGATATTCGATAGACCGACAGACGGGGCAGAGACTATTTTTAAGCTTCCATACCCACCTACGTCAAAATAAAAATCGGAATGCACATAGGATCACTTTCTGGCCTGTCTGTCTGTTTGTCTGTCAACTCTTTATCTCGGAAACGCGTGGAGGTATCGACTTGAAAACCGTATAGTCAAGTCTGTGAAAAAATCAACCCTCTAAATCTACGCAGGCAAAAGATATGGCTGTTTCTGTCAAGTTTCCCAAGTTTGTACGAAACCCTCGGTGAGCAAGTCCGACTCGCACTTGGCTGGTTTTAATATATGTAGTGATTATCAGTTCAACCAATGGCCAACATTCCTCAAGGTGATGAAACTTACCTGATTTGGCATGTTCTGTGTACACGTCGGTGATGTAACCCTCGATGTCCCATGCTGGGGTTTGATTCCTAAATAAGGCTAAACCAGAAACTTGGCCGGCCGTCCACTAAAAACAAAATGTGTACTATTTAATAAGCAAATTAGTGCTACTATGTAAATCATGTACGCACTAAACCTATAATTTGCAACTTGAGGATATATTGGGTGAAATCCGATCAGAACCAGTTCCCGTTTCCCATCTCGGGAATATGTAATAATTGGGCGATAATACAATAATATAATGCATTATTTTTTATTAGTTGATGTAAATTACAGAAACAACTTCAGAAAACGTGAATTCTTCGTTAAACATGTCCTAAATCAACTTAAAATATCCACAAGGTACATGGAAATGTTTCGAAGATTCCAGCAAAAACAGCTTTTTAAATATTTAAACACTCTGTTTTTCACCAGGTACTATATTGTGAACAGTCATTAATATACTTACGTTTTCTTCGTAAGTGTACTCATAATAATCCAAGAAACCACTTCTATGTCCAAAATGACTATCAAAGCCTCTTCTGGTTGGTAAATATTCTTCCCGGGATGAGCCGACATGCCACTTGCCGACCAATTGAGTTGAATAACCGGCGTTTTGGAAGTACTCTGGCATTAGCATCAGACTAGTTGGAATGCCTCGATCCTCACCCATTCTTATAGGAGGATAACTTTGCATCCCTAGAAGAAGACACAGATTTTGTCTTTGTTAAAATTTGCCAATAATATGCTGATTACTAACTCAAGAGATCAAACATCAGTACAAACATTCATGTCAGAGTCTCTGAACGGTTTAATTAACGTAACATCGATACTTTGAATAGAACCTCTACACTGATAAAAAGAATTCAAATTTAAAGAGTTTTAAAATAAAATACCGGTCTTATATGAGTATTTTCCAGTGAGAAGCGCTGCTCTAGATGGAGTACACACTGCATGACTATAATACCTTCCCAGAGCGACTCCAGAATACGCCAACAAATCAATGTTCGGTGTCAAAATCTGATCAGATCCATGGAAACTAACGTCGTTCCATCCCTGTAAAAAAAATTATATGGGTTCCATTTGTGTTTTAGACAAACCTATAATAATAGTACAGACGCCTGCACATCAAGCTACTACAATCTGTCAGATTTCTTTGATAGATTTTCGACTTTATTTCTAAAGTATAAGGTTCAAGGTTCATTGGGAAAAATTGACAGTTTCGGGTAGCTTGACCTGCAGGCGTCTGTACATTTGATTGAGGTGAGGATAAATGATGTTTATTTTGCAAGTAGGTTTTCAGAAACACTTTTACACGTCTTTTTTTTAAACTAGATGAGGCCGGTGTTTCGTATCCGACTACTCTGAGAAGAAACAGCCGAAACAAACTCAGAGGTCATAGTCTCTTTTAAGGTCCAGACAAAAAATCTTTCAAAAATCAAATCTTTCGAGGAAACTTTGTCATTGCGTTCGAGTTCCGCATCGAAAGGCGGGATCAACACACGAGCCGTTAGGCGAGTCTTATAGAGCCGAGAACCACAGTAGGTACCAAATTCCCACGTGAATGAAACGGCGTTTTTCAACACACTAAGGGAGAAATTAAATTACAGAATGAAAAGTTTTTTGTCATTCATCGCTATAAAACGATTAAGTATTTGTGATATTCTGTTAATTCACACAATTAATTTTTTTATTAAATACTAGACTTCGCTCTCGTGGCATAGTTACTTTGGACTAACGCTAACTTTAACCCGCGTGATGATCGAGAAAAAAATAACTTTCTCTCCCCTTTTCTTTCCTTATTCTCCCCCTTTTCTCACTTTTTTTGCCTATGACCGTCTCCAGGGTCCTAACTATCTCTGTACCAAAATTCATCAAAATCGGTTCAGCCATTTAGGCGTGAAAACGTAACAGACAAACTCACTTTCGCATTGCTCTAAAAAAAATCTCCGCTGGTTATAGGGCTTGAGCAGTTGTTTATTGTTATCCGTGATGAAATCAGAAAATAAATGAGGATAAAGCACGCGTGTGTAATACATTGCATATTAAACCTAATCGTAGTGCAATAAGAGCCAGTTTTCAAGAAAGAATATTGAAAAATATAAATGGTAATTAACTACATAGAACAGTTGACCCTGTCTATAGTTTTCCTTAAAGACTTGTGTTAGTTACATCTGGAATCTTAACTCGCTCGCGTCCGACCTTGGTTTAATCTATGGTCCGGAACGAGAGGGAATGGAAAGCAGTCACCTCCTTCTGCGAAGCAGTTATTATACGGGAAACGGAGGTGGCGAGATGTTTGTGTGAGAGACTCACGTTCTAGCGTACTTGGGAGACCCCCAGGAAGCCACGAGATGACTCCCGGCCACCGTAGGCGCGAACTTGTGAAGCGTGAGTAACTAACCGTCCGTCCGGCTCGTAACAACAGGCCCGTGTCGACGTCGTTCGTGGTGTACGCCTCAAAGAGATATCAGCATATTGGAGGGGCCTATTAGGCTCAATGCCTGAAAATAGCTTAAGAAGCAACATGGATGGGTTTTATTCATCAAAAGTATGACACTTCTTTAGGAGTTATTTGATGATTTCCCATACCAAAACAAGTGATAATTCACTCTAGAACAATGAATGCGGGTCACTTAAAAAAACCTATAAATCTCAGAAACTAAGAAGGCTAGCTTAATTAAATAAATTAAGTTTAATAGGCAATGACATAGTCCTTAAATTGAAGCATTAAAATATCTTAGTTATTGTAAACTTATATCATAAAAAAACAAATTTGAAAAAGGAGACTTTCGAACATGGAATTACGAAATTACTGCATTTGATTATGCTTTTTTTTCTTATCTGTCGTTAAAGTGGTTTTTATAAAACATATATATAAACATATATATTTACTATTACGCTGATATCATATTGCTTACTCCTGTAGAATGCACCAGAATTCTTACAATGCTGGCAACCCGACCGGAGTCAGCGCAATACAAAAATAAAAGGCGATAAAATAATATTATTACAACTTACCATATCATCAGCCAATATAAAAACTATATTAGGATTTTCCGCTTCACTAGATAAACCAATAAGTCCGATAGTCACAAATAAAGATAACACATAATGGAATACCATCTTTAATAAAAATAACAACTATTAAAAACTGTAGGAAAAAAGATTAATATCTGAATCTAGTGTTTTAAGAATGCTTGAATATTACTGAGTGAGTTCTTCAGTACGGGTCTGTGTCTGCTTTGTTTAGTTACCTTGTTGGAAATGAGACTAAAAACGAATTGTCATTGAACGATAATATACTTTAATGCTTCGACGCATAATTATGTAGTAAGGAATTTTATATACGGGATGTAAACATATGTGTATTTGACGGAGGGGAACGCTTAGGAAAGGTATAACTATTTTTACATTTTTTTTAAATCACATTTAGGAGTTGTTTTCATAACGTTTTTGATATCGGAACCTGATTTATGGGGGAAAAGAGAATGATGGGGGAGCGTAGACGACGAAGGTCTGGTTAACCATGGCTCCTCTTTCTGGCTGGTTTATAATTATTTCCCTTTTAACATAACCTGTGCAATTCGGGGTGCCCCGAATCGCGAGCTCGTTTCGCTCGCTCTTGCATCCTAAATTCTCTGTGCTTTTTTATTAAAACAATATTCGCATTTATAATAATTATAAATGCGAATGTTTATGAGGATGGATGTTTGGAGGTTTTTTACTCTTTCACGTCAAAACGGCTGAACGGGGCGAACGCCGTCAAGTCAACGCGTCAGCTAGTATTAAATAAATGATTTCAAAACACTTCCTCAAAAACTGGCTCTTATTGTAGTGCGATTAGGTTCAACATGGAATGTGTTTATTGTTGTTACCTTTGTTTCTCCTTCAGTCTGAGAAGAAAGCTGAGAAAAAACAAATTAAATCATAGTTTCATTTGATTAATGACAAAAGTACTTTAAGGCTTGGCCGCAATGCAATGACTAAGTTTCTTCACTTGAATCAAAATGTACTATTTTGTAATGTTGACTACAAACATTGAATACAAAGATAAAAATTATCAACTTGTCAATGAGTTCGCGTTTCATTTCACATTTAGCAGATATCATCATCAGGACAAAAAAAAACATTTATATTGTCACAAAAACAACATTTTCGTAGTTATTACCCAAAAAAAGTACATAGGTATCACTGTGGTATTGTTCAACCCCCCAATAAAGTAAAAAAACGTAATGTGAATTTAAAAAATATATTTCCTAGATAATCACATTGCTCAAAAAAAAACAAAAGTCTACTGCACGTCCCGTATATGAATGACGAGCCATCTTAATTTATAAAACAAAGTTGTTCGATTGATTATAACTCGAGAACTGCTGGACCGGTTTTGATAGTTTTTGATTATTTTTTGGATTTGCCTTCGTGCCGAATGACTATTAAAACATTCGAAAAAAAAAAGGTGATTTTGATTTAACCTTTACGACATCCGGTTTGTTAAGTTAGGTAGGTATGATATAGAGGTAGGGTAAAGTAGTAATTGCAAAGCATGCTTGGCGCAGCTAGTTATATACATATGTATAAAACTGTTTTATTGTACCTAAATGATTAAAATGTTTATTTTGCAAGTAGGTTTTTACAAACACTTGTATACGACGTTTTTTTTTAAACTAGATTAGGCTGTTGTTTTGTACCCGACTACTCTGAGAAGAAATAGCCAATACAAACTCAGAGTTTCTCTTTTAAGGTCCAGACAAAAATCTCATGGTCAGCTTACATGAGGACTATGCAAACTAGAGTCTGAGATGGTATTTTTAAGAAAGAACCACACAGGTTTGAGTGGACCTTTTCAGTAAAACAATCATTCACAATTATTTACAAATAAAATGAATTAAAACGTCATGTGTGTTTTGACAACTCATCTTTATGAGGCACTGAAGCTTAGCATCCAAAGTAAAGCCTAAGATCTCTTTGTTATCTTCCGGTTTTATCTCTCCGTCCTTGATAAGTACACAAATTCCCACTTGCCTAACGTGAGGTACCGTAAACTTAACGCATTTGGTATTTATAAAACGGCATTAATGCGCAAAAGTGTCTACTGTATGGCTCCGGCCATTTATAATAAAATACCTAAACAATGGAAAGAACTGCCGCTGGTATTATTCAAAAACCAATTACGAAGGTTTTTAACGCACAAAACATATTATAATATCAGCGAATTCCTTACTGAGAAAGAATTTTGTATTGTGTAGTATTTGTCAGTAAATATGTTAAAAATTGTGTTCGTATGTTATAAATTGTAATTGTAAATTTTTCTGATATTATTTAAATTCTTGGAATTTGACATTATTTTAATTCTTGTAATTTGACATTATTTTAATTCTTGTAATTTGACATTATTTTAATTCTTATAATGTGACATTATTTTAATTTTTGTAATTTGACATTCTTTTAATTTTTATGATTTGACATTTATTTCCTAATAACTTTCAATAAGTTCTTGTGTATATTTATAATTGTCATTAATTTTAGATTTGAATATTATTTGCATGCCTATGTGACGGTAAAATATGGAGAACTTTATAATATGAAAACATCTATGTACAAATTACCCATGTTTGCAAAGAATAAATGAATTGAATTGAAAAAAAATAAATAAATAAATATCTTGGGACAACTCACACACGGTCATCTGATCCCAAGCTAAGCAGAGCTTGTGTTATGGTAACCAGACAACTGATATACATACTTATATAATTTATAAATACATACATATTATAGATAAATCACACCCATTTTTCTCATTTAGGAGTAAATTATTGACATAAAATCAATTAACGACTTTTACCAGAGCACTATTATCTTCAATAAGCAGCTGCTGACGATTCAGTTTAAATAAAGTAGTAGTGTCGTCTGCTAACACTAAACAGAAAAAAAAACTTCAAAAATTTGTGTACTGCTTATTTCTTACGAAAATTCTGAACGAACTTTCTGAAAGATATAACAACGAAATGTAGGTGATAGTGGGTGAGAGAGTACGAGAAAAATATGTGTGTACCTTAACCTAATATATACTTACCTACACACACATATAAGTAAATTTGTGCGTCTCTGCAACACACTGAGCTAACCTGGTAAAAAATACCTAGGGCATTAAGTCCGCCTTTGTACAGTTTTCACTAATAGTTAAGCATAGTTTTAATAAATAAATATTAATAAATACTTATACAAAAGTACTTGTATGAATACATAATGGTTAAATAGAAATGCATAAATTACGATACACATACATCATGATTATCCTTTGCAAGTCATTTATAAACATGAGAATCAGTGAGATGCAGTTACTGCACTCAGCACTCTAATAGCTGATGATCTGGATAATGGTCGGAAGTATCTAACTGTATTATGTACCGCTCAAATTTGCAAAAGACTACCTGTCAAGCCGAAAGCAGCGAGTCATGGTAGGAGAATATGTTAGTCGCGATGCTAATATCACATTTGGCGTCCCCCAGGGAAGCGTGTTGGGACCTACGTTATTTCTCCTGTACATTAATGATCTCTGCAACCTCAGGATCAATAATGCTACAGTATTTTCCTATGCTGATGACACCGCTGTCGTCTTCAATGGAAGGACTTGGCATGGTGTTGCTTTGAGTGCTGAGGCGGGTATGACCCATGTAGCTGGATGGTTAAAAGAAAACCTGTTGACCTTTAACACAGCTAAAACAAATTATATCTGCTTTAGTATTTCTAATCGTTCCCAGCCTAACATAGAACTTAATTTAAGAGTACATACCTGTGATAACTCTAGTAATTGCTTATGCCAAACATTAGACAAGGTAAAACAAACGAAATATCTAGGTGTTGTGGTCGACCAAAAACTATCCTGGTATCCCCACCTTGAACAAGTTAATAGCAGGATAAGAAAATTAAGCTGGATTTTTAAAACTTTAAGGCATATTGCTCCAAAAGTTGTACCTATTAAAATGGAGAACAAGAGGCACCTCTTTAATGAAATTTACATAGCTTTGGTGCAATCTGTTTTGACGTACTGCATCCCCATTTGGGGTGGTGCAGCAAAAACCAAATTCATTGACCTTGAGCGGGGACAACGTGCTCTAATTAAGCTAATGTATTTTAAAAACATTAGATTTCCTACTCAAAACCTTTACCAAATTAGCAACTTACTATCTGTGAGAAAACTTTACTTTTAATAATAGTTCTAATAATTAAAACTATTATTAAAAAACACAAATCCCTTCCTTATGACCCAAGCTTAAATTTAAAAAGAAGAAAAGACTTAGTAGCAGAAGTTTCTCAAACCAAAACTAAGTTTGCAAGCAACCAATTTAAAAAACGGTCTGCTCAGCTTTACAACAAACAGGGAAACTTATGTATACAGTAAAAAACTAAACGAATGCAAAAAAATATTAGCTGAATAGGTTAAACCACTGAATTATGAAGAAACAGAGGCGTTATTGTTATAAATATACTTCAGCAAAATCCTAAGGCTCAAACTCATTCGCTCATTATATACTATGACCTACACACATAACACACACATACAAAAAACACTCTGAATACATCATGTACACACTTTCACTACCATAATTTAGCTGTCGTAGATTAGTTTATTATTATTTTTTATTATTGTTTTATTGATAAACAAGTTTTTAGTTAATACCAACAATGTATGGAAGAGCGGAGTCTCCTAATACAGGCTTATTCAGCTTAAAAGGAGGCTCCAATCACTACTTAGCAATGAAAGAGAACTTGTTGAATCCAATAAACATTTTTTTCATTTCATTTCAATCAAAAAAGGCCAAGAATTCAGCCTTTGAGGTCCCTCAACTCTCTGAATTCTATCAGTCAAATATGAAGTAAGAAGGTCCAGAGAAGCGTTCCGGATGCCATAGTGGTGTAGTTTTCTGATTGATATTTCATGGAGAACGCAATCGAAAGCCTTGGAATGTATCGTATTTATCTTCAGGCAGCACTTAATGCAACCTAAAAGTTCAATACCGTAATATGTTCAATATCAGTTTTTGTACGACCCTTTGTATTTATATGCGCGTATAATTACCACAGATCTCTGAAAATTACTGTAATTATATTGGCGCCAGTGGCTATATATAATTAAGCAACGTGAATATAGATACAACTATAAATAGTATGCGCCATTTTAATTAGTAATAAAAATCGGAAGAAAAAAATAAACCTAGTTACTAAAGTACTTTTCTATGTTTAGAGTTTGAGAAATTGACTCCTGTCGCTCTAAGCGTAGCGAAAAGGAGTGTCAGACTCGTAGTGTCTAAAACCATCACCCATCATGTCCATCCATTCAACGACGCATTAACGACAATTTTAAACCCTGTTATGGTTTTTTGAGCCCGCTTTGTTTACTTTCTTTTGTATTATCTCTGTGTTCTCATTGGTTAAAGTTTCTGATTTGTTAGTTAGTTGTAGCCAATAAGATTCTGTTTTATCCTAAGTTATATGGATAAGCTTTTGTAAACAAATTCATTCAACCTTCTGATCTGGAGTCTGCCTCATCTCTGCCTCATACCCCTACATCTTCGTAATTTACATCTACATCTTGTACTTTTTGTTTCGGTTATTCGCCGAGTTTTGAATTACAGGACAACAGTTAGCCTAAACCGCAATAACAGACAGTTTTCGAAAAAACAATAGCTAGCAAAAACAAAACAAAGATAGATAATAGGTAATACGAGAGCAGAATCAAAGTAACACGTTCATAAGAGTAGGTTTATCGCAGTTCTAATACAGCTACCATCTGAATAAATGTTAGGGATGAAATTGCTGCTCCGCAGACGGATTCCCAATTCATTCCTATCAACTGCGCAACTGTAACTCGCTCTCTTTTTACGAATTGCGTGGGATAGCAACCAACTGCCATTATCTCGATACTGTTTCCAAATCTCTTCGTATAGATAAAGTTAACGTGATTTCGGCGTTACTTGTTATAAAAATCCGAGCTTAAATTTATAAGCTGTTTGCAGTGTTCAACTACATGAAAATAAAGACGAAACTAAAACGTAGGCGACAAAGTCGTTGTGCAGAGTAAAGTGGAAGTGAGACTTTAGGCTTTAGTAATTATGCAACTTAGCGCTGTAAACATGTGGGTCACCCAATAATTCAACAACATTATCACCCGTTTAACTTCAGTAATTACGCCCGACCACGGTGCCAACCATGTGCCAACTTTGAGAGTTTAGATGTGGGTAAAAATACTTTAAAATTGTACACTTTAGATAACAATAATACGGTCGCTTTGTAGCTGTATAGTTCTCCTGACCTTCCCTAAAAAAATGCACTTCACCGTAGAGGAAATAAGATTTTAACGAGCTTATTGACCATACGCAACTATGCCGCTGTCCTGCAGTGTATTAGGTTTAATATTTCGTCCAAATAAAAAAGAACCTATTTAAAATGGTTCTAGATTTGCTTCACTCGAAGAGCAATACTAACTATCCTACTAGATCCATAAAACTCTACCCGCAGTAGATTGAAAAAGATTTTATTTGCCCGTAACAGTTCGAAACGGTCCGTAGAAATAGGAATGAACGTGTCGACCGTCCACCGCAACTTTGCGTACATAATGTAGTTGTCAAACGTTCTAGTTGAGGACAGCACCGCACATTTTCATACTAACCGGAACGGCCGCTAACGACTCCTATTTCAACGTTAAACTTTCACGTTTAGCTTGTCACAGTTTTATAAATAATTTAGGGACTGTTTTGACAACCCTGCGGAACAGTTACTGAGTTAACAGTGTTCTCATTAACATTATTAACTTCACTATCATGAAGAACTTATATTATCTCAAATAAACAAGTGGATACGGGTTGCGATGTCAGGTGCATAGTAGATTATCGCAACATGCCCACGTAACATGAGGCATGCATTAGGTTCAGGGAAAAAATGTTGCAGATGGCGTTCTCCATTTCTGCCAACACACATGCCCAACTAGAAAAAAAGAGAAAGAGAGGGGTGGGTTTTATACATATAAAAATAGTCAAAGCAGCAATAAATTTTCTTGCGAATTCTGAATAACTATGTTTAAAGGCTTTTGATTATAGGAAACTTATGAAACTTCTTTGTTGATAAACCAATGCTGCCTTATTGTAAAAAAAAACATTCAGGAAACAAAAATAAAAAAAGTAATTTTTTCTCACGCAGACTCTTGATTGTGAATTTAGAAAAAAATGTTGTTGTTTTACGATTCACGACATCAAATATGCAATTTTAAACGACTTTGTCACCAAGGTTTTCCTTAAATTTTTTAAAGTGGGGACATTTAACTACTAAAGAGATCAAAAGAGCTGTAGAAATGCTTGAAATGAAAATGAGAAATATTGTTCCTTCGACTTTTTTGATATATGTATTTCAATAAAGCTCAAATGAACACTTCCTAAAATCAATCCCGATTTGATTCAAACTCAAATATATCGGGACGGGAATAAGCCAGCTTAATAGTACTGTGGCTAGCTAGTTTCTAAGCTGATTGATTACAGGTTCTATTCCCATGGCACAACTTGATTGGGACTTAAGATATCTATTTGATTTGAGCAAAGGCGTTTGTGCATACGTAATTTGTTTTTGTAAACAATCTTGGCTGTATAGGGTTTGGGAACTTAGAGGAATATTAATTGTGAGTTTTGATTTATGAGCGTTAAATATTGGTCATTGAAATGAAAAAAATATAATGAACTGTTAACTGATGTCGACAAACGTGGGATTATACAAAGTATGTGAAGAACAATAGGTAATATTAAAGCAATTGGCGTCATTTGACACAGTTTACTCGATATTAATTTCTCATGAAGTTAATGTTACTTAAATGAAGCCACCATTATTTAAAACTAAAATGGTTTGATACAAAACTTTATCTTTATTTAGATCTTATTACTAAATATCACAAATATTTACATTAAAAGTTTACAACAACGAACAATCTAATTACAAATATACAGTTACACAGAAAACATAGACCACCCAACAAGTTCCTATAGGCACACAACAAACTCCCGACACCTACGTATTCATTGATCGAAATGACGAAACATAATTATTAAATTGCAAAATTTGAATAACGAGCATAATAATATTGCCTTCGTAGAACCATAGAGCGTGAAAGTCTGTTGCAGTCTTTAAGCGCCTTGTCCACGTAAATCTAACATCCGTTTTATGAAAACCAAGTAAATGAAATCTATTATTGTGTTAAGTGATTTTATTAGATGTTCTTGTTTTGCAACCAATCAAAACAGCTTACACAAGAATTGATCTGAATCTTTATTATCTTTTTGAAGCTTCAGAAACCGTAAAAACCTACGAGATGTCTACGAAGAATTACACGTGGTAAATGAGAGATTATTCCAAAGATTTATATCGTTAGATATTACTTAATCAAATTGAAAGCTTGAAAATCTAATTAATTCATCGTACTTAAATCACGCGATTTCAGTATGAGTGAGTGTGACAATACTATAAAATTTTCATTGTCAACGAAATAGAAACTTACAGTTAGTGACTGTGTGCGGCGAATCTAATTATTTAAATCTTTGGGTTCAATCTTAATCTCAAAGTCCCCTAGCTTGTACTCAATCGTGGGTGGACAAGGCACTTAGTGTCAAGTGATTCTTAAAAAAGATTTCGACGAAAAAATACTTTTTATTAAACAAAAGTCCTTTAACGTTAGAAAATACTATTAAGAATATGTCAACGTCCGGAAACTGTTGGCGAGTTCAATTAATCTACAGCTATTTATTATCTACAATAAATAACAGATCAACAATATAATGGTTACGTTCGATAGGTACGTCTTACAACTACACAACACTAATTCTAAAAATATTTGCACTGATAATCCTAAAACTTTACCGTACAGTAAGTTCACAGAGTATTTTTTACAAACGTTTTAATGACTACAGAAAGAAGGAAGTAATTTCAGAACAGATTTGAAAGTAATCTATACACCTATAGGTTTTAATCATTCTAAATCATACCTTATTTTAAGCTTCTCTGATTTCAATCTTGAATCGTATCGTTTAACAGCAACAAATGGCATCTTAAAGACTTCTGACATATGCTCAGTAAATCCAGGTATTGAAACAAAAAATCCTTCAGAACACTCTCGAACATATCTCCTGAACAAGAGTTACGGCAATGATTACAAAACCAACCAACTAGAAGGAACATTATATAGTCTCAATGCTGGGACTCATCCTCCTCTAAATAAGAGGGGACATAGTACTGATTTGTAAGATTATGATAACTAAACTGCTAATTAAAACACACTTTTCAAAATACACAAAAAGTTTTTCAGGCCTGTCGTACCATCACAGTTGATTACGGCTGCAACTGTAGTGTTTCTGCTTCCAGTCTTTTGTTGGTTGAAGTTAAACGATAAGTTGAAGTTTTCATTTCTTATACTACCATTGGGTCTTGGTCTAGAGTTGTTGTTACTGCGGGTAGTGTTAGGTTGTAGCCAGGGCGTCCAGACATAGTTGAAGTTTGCTGGGTCGGAGGCAGCATTCAGTCTGAGTGCTCCACGTCTTAGCTGGGTTGCCCAAAGTCCCCTAAGACGGCTTGTAAGCAAAGTGGCTATCTTATTAGCTTTTCCCCATAGATTGTTACTTTCCATCGGATCACGACGTACGTTGTAAAGGCAGCCTCGCGCTGTAATTAAATTTTAACTTTAAACCACTCCAAGACACAAGTCAAAATCTTTTCTTAATCTTAATGCTATCAATTATTGTGGATCTTTGACATTGTCATTACCTGTCTTACCAAGGGGCTTCACGTGCACTAAACTGGGTTGTGAAAGTCAGACAAGCAATTTATAATACTGGTATTCAGCTGCTTCTAGTACGACTAGTCAACCCTAACTTTAGGGGAAAAGGCTAATCAGGTGATGACTATATTGCACTCTGAAGGAATAAGGACACAACATGCACATTGCATTCACAACACATGAAAATGCGAGTGATATAATTTTTTTGCATAGTTTCGAACTGATGGAGGTCATTTTTTAAACCCAGTTTTGTGAATGCGGGGTGTCAGGACAAAGATTCAATATTTTATACTTGTAAATGTTGGCGTTTATCTACATTAATACAAATAGCAAACATTATTTTGTAGCAACATCTGATTTAATTGTCGGAATAGCATTTAAGATTTAAGATCAATGAAATATCATAATTTGTTTCTGAAAATGAATACTCTTATGAAATCGTGAAAAGTAGGTTAATGGCCAAAGAAAATCTTGAAACTTGAAGTAATAGAAGATTTCTATGGCTGTCGTAAAATACGATTAATGTCCTTTTCATGGCCGAGGGACACTGCATCCACCATTTTGGTTTCACACAAACTGTACAGCTGTGAGTGAATATAGAGAATATTATGAAGTATGGAACGTAGCGAAAACCTATTAACATTCCTTTTAAATCAAATTTGATCGACTTTTACGATTACGTAAAACTTTCAAATAATGATGTACCAGCAGTTACCCGCGGCTTTGCCCGCGTGTTCATCGAAATTTATCCCAAGGAAACATAGTACCGGGATTAACAGAACCCCAAAATACCACCATCAACTCATGCAAAGCTAGTATTTAATTTTATCTCATGTAGGTCCTACCAAGAACTTGCATGTACATACCAAGCTGTTGGAATGTTACAATGCATGCTTATTATTGTTTTATCATCGGCCAAGAAATCTTGTTCTCCCATACAAACTTTGTAAACCTGTTTCACCCCCCTTTAGGATTGGTTTTGCAAAATCCCTTCTTAATGAGTACCTTTGTCCCAAATGGATCCTTCAAAAAATTGTCGTATCTGAGATTTTGTGATGAGTGAGTCAATGATTTTCTCTTTTAAATATATGTATAGATTTTCACAAATGTAATGGCAAATTCTATAGTTAGTTAGTTAATTTTTGGACTTGATTCCAACCACGATTAATTATATTAATAATGTCTCAAAATCAATCTCCTAAGGACTTGTAGTTTTAGTAATAAGCCACCTACATCTGGCAACTTGCCTACCCAAATTGGATTCAATTGTTTTTAATTTATAATTTAATTTAGATCTCATTTGTTTTTCCTTTTGTAACAAGTTTCGTTTTTGTTTTTGTCTTATGTTATACCCTAAAGAAATTGTATTTTTTGCTGTTTTTTGTAGTAGTTTTTTATTCATTATCATTTATTTATTTACATACATATTTTTTATATTTTTACATATTTTTTTTATCAAAAACAAAAAAAAAACATTTAAAAATATAAAAATAGTAGCCCACCGGTATCGGGAACAGGGTCCAAGCTACCGGCGGTCAGGGCTCCAGAGAAAGGAACCTCCTAACAATACGAGCCGTGTCCAGGAGTACCGCTTTCTGTATCAAGCCCTTGATCCAGCTGCCTAACGAGAGCCTCCTCAGGTATTGGTCGAGGCTCTTGGCAATTAAGCCATTGGCAGATACGACTATCGGCACAATGATCGCTGAGTCCACATCCCACATGTCGACAACCTCGCGAGCCAAGTCAATATACTTGATTTGCTTATCTTTCTCGGCTTTCACGAGGTTCTCATCATGCGGGACTGTTATGTCAACAATCATTGCGCGCCGCTCTGATCGATCCACCACCACTATATCAGGATTGTTGGCAACAACAGTATAGTAGTTTTTTATTATTATTATAAATACATAAATATTATTGTTATTACTCATTATGTAAAAATGTTGGTTAACCTGTAATTGACAACTGTATAAGTCCAATACTGTGTAATTTTTTAAGATATTTTTATACAGAAGCTGTTGGTTTTTTATATAAATAAATTAATCAAAGTATGCATGAACTTACTTGGTGAAGGAATACAAGGCGTTGCATCCCTTGCAGTATCCTCTTGCTTGACAGTAGCCGCTCTTCTTGTTACCCTCACAGCATCCAGATCTAAATAAACCCCTATATTTTCAAAAGCTCTCGTCACTTCACAAGTTCTTAGAGCAGGAAAATATTCGGGAGGAGTCCTTTTATTGATCATAAATTCTGATCCATAGTAACCGTTGCTCACTCCTGTTACGTTACCAACAACGATTTTGTAGTCACCTGCTCTGTAAGCTGCCCAGGAGTTGGTACTACCGTCTTCTACAGCTATTAGAACTTCATTGCGTTTGGATGTTCCGCCTTGTACTATGGAGTCCCATTGGCTGACTCCGTCTATGTTTGTTGGTACGTTTCCTCCTGTTGCAGCCATTATGGTCGGTAGCCAGTCTGATATGTGCATTAGTCCTTGCCAGACCCTCGGTCTGACTGAGGACTGCCATATAAACGCTGGCACTCGGACCCCTCCCTCCCAAGGGGTGTATTTCTTTCCCCTGAAGGGTAAATTAACTCCCCAGTTTCTTAACTCTCCAACGGTCGGTGCTCCGTTGTCGGAAGCGAATACGATAATAGTGTCATCAAGATTTCCTCTGTCTGATAAAGCTCGTACTATTTTGCCGACGCTGCGATCTACATGTGTCACGATTTCTGAAAAGAGTTAATATAACTTTTTTATAAATTGAACTAACATGAACAATAAATGCATTGACACCCACCGGCAAATTTAACATAAAAAATGTCGTAAAACTACTTTGTGTAACATTGTAAATGGTTTTTTATTTCATTTACCAACAAATTATTTAAATTTCTGAAATCAATTGAACGTTTCAATCGAACTTATAGGTTTTAATTTAATTACAGTCTTTTTTGAAAGTCAAGCATTTCATTATGCCCGACTTGAGCCCAACTTTGATTGCCAGGCACTTGAGATGAGGAGAAAGGATCAGTCCTACAGAATAATCTCGAAAATTCTTCGACATTCTTTTCCAACAATTTATCGCAGTGTCCAACAATTCATCTTGACAAATGTTTTTGTAAGAAGACAGGGGGGGGGGGGGATAAGGCAGAAAAAAACGCACTTCAAGCAGGGAATGTTGTTTCATTAGATTCGCGTACGTAGGAACCTACGTCTAACGGCCGTCCAGGCTCAAAATAAGCTTGAGAAAGTTTGAGGTCTAACAATAAGTGAGCGTACGGTACGAAAAAGATTTGAAGAATCTGGTTTCGGTTCGTTAGCCTCCAAAACTTAAGGTACATTATCCTAATATGATGTCGTCTATTTATCCGTTAGTCTATTTCTACAAACGGGAATATCAACTTTGGAACATGGACCAATTAAATGAGGTAAAGTATTGTTTAGAGATGAGTGCAGTCTTTTGTGATGAAGACGATGAAAGACAAACAATATCCTGCCGGGGTTGCGGGCTGTTCGGCAGAAATACTGCGGCCCGGAATATAAAGGGCAAAAGAAGGAACGTCGGCGGATTTTGGTCAGTAAAAGTCTGACACTCCCTTCTTTTATTTGATGATTTCCCGTAAAAAAGGCAAAGAATGTATTATAGCCCCAAAGGAGAGCGAAACAATCAAACAAATTTAGAAACAACAGTGACTTATTAAGGCGCATAAGGTTCAATAATGGGTTATGTGGGTTTACGTATGGGAGCTCGAATACACTTTGAGGTGATGGTGCGAGTCTGATTACAGATCTAATATGATATAAATGATCTAATATAAATAAATTGTATAAGAAAATGCAGTACCAGCAGCTCCCTTTATCAGTAACGAGTTCGTTTTAATGCAGGGTAGTGCTCGTTCAGCCCAACTAAATATACATTTATGGAGTGTGTAGTAAAAATAAGAATTTCTAGGTAGATTGTAATCTAATTCGAAACTTTAATCAATGTCAACAGAAATATCTTAATTTAAAAGAACTAAAAGATCACAAAAAAAAAACATTAAAGATTGCACAAATGCAGTAAAAAGCTTTCCAGTTCAATTCACAAAAAAAAATTGTTTTAAAATACACAATTTCAGGAACAGTTTGGTACTTTGGTACTTCGATATGACGACATTAGTATGTTGCACACAAAACTAGAAACCAGTGAGTTACTGCGTATTTTCCTAGTGTATTCCAAAATCCTTCTATGCAGGTCTCACTAAGCCAAAAGCCACACTCCGCAGAGCTCACAAACAATACCTGGAAATGCATATTGTTATTCTTACAACTGTGTTAGGTTTAATTCTCCATTAGAATGAATATTCAGGTACAAACAAATTCGACCAAACGTATAAAAATGATCACTATTTCATGGTTACGTAAAAAGTGTTTGATAAAAATACATTTCTGGTTTCGAGGATCTATTTTCGTGGCACTAATTTTATAGTGGTTTATTTTTGGGTTATTTAATCAGTGGATTTGATATGTACACTATAGTCAAATCAGGCGCTTTAATATTTGTAATTGCGATAGGCGCTTTAATCCTTACTAATATTATAAAAGCGAAAGCGAGTTTGTTACGTCTTCACGCTTAAATGGCCCAACCGATTTTGATAATTTTTTTATTAGTTGGGACCCTGGAGACGGATTTAGGCTATTTAAAAAAAATGGGAAATGAGGGAAAAGGTGGAAAGAAAAGGGAAAAGTTAGCTTTGCTATTACAAAAAATAAGGCGCAAGGGCTAAAACTACAGGCAGCTGGTACCTGCAAATCAGGAAAGGGGAACTGTGTTACCCCGAATTTAACGCGAACAAAGCCGCGGGCAAAAGCTAGTATAATATAAATAATCTTTATGCAGGTAAGTTACGCCCATATCATTACATTTACATCACTACATTATACAATATTATATTAAACTAGCTTTTGCCCGCGGCTTCGCTCGCGTTAAATTCGGTATAACACAGTACCTTCTACCTGCAGTTTTTGCTCTTGCGCCTTATTGATTTGTAATAGCAACGTTAAGTTTTCCCTTTTCTTCCCTAGTTCTCCCTCAAATCCCACTTTTTTTAAATTAAAATTAGCCTATGTCCGTTTCCTGGTTCCCAACTACACTGTACCAAAATTCATCAAAATCGGTTTAGCCATTAAAGCGTGAAGAGGTAACAAACAAACAAACAAACTCACTTTCGCTTTTATAATATTAGTAAGGATTTAATTAAATCATCCACATTAACGCTTTGCTGTGTGTAATTGCGATAAAACCGGCTAGAGTCAAATCAGGCGCTTTACTATATGTACCTAATTGTGTTAAATTATTATATTTTATTTTTCGGATGGGAAATCATCAAATGACTCTTTCCTGCTCTGGGTGATGGAGCGGAAAGAAGTGTCAGACTTATGGTACTGACTGAAACCCATTCATGTTCCATCTGTTGCCCTTTCGTGTTCCGGGACAGTGGTCTTTCAAACCACTGCAAATACTAGAACCAAACGTTTAAAGGTCATGTGGGTCCGCATGGTGGATTATAGAGCTCTCTCACAGAACCCCTTTGAAACGATAGAGGCTGTTCAAGCTATTAGTATATTGTAACATTACCTGCATAAAGCCTTCGGTTAGAGTTGGCGATGTGCATGTGTTTCACTGACGAATACAGAGGTGGCTGTAATGCTCCGCCATCGTTGCCCGCGTGTGGAGCGTTGTGCGTCACGTGGAGGAACAGGGGCTGAGACGAGTTGTGATGGTGGATTACTGTGAAACAATATACATACATAAATCCACGCATTTTCAAAGTAGTATGAAGGACAGAGTATGAGGTATTAACATACTCCTTTTGGTTAGTCCATGTTCATCAAACACGCATACCAGTTGCGAGTGCAACGCGATGCATCTGACCTTAATTATAATAATTAATTTGTTAAGAATAGTTAAGTGCGTCATCATCATTTTAGCAGAATGATAAATGCTACCGGACATAGACTTCTCGAATATTTTGTTCAAAAGGTTGGTTTTGCGCCGGACACGTACAGGAGACTTCAGAGCCTTTGCCCGGACGTAGCTTTAAGTACAGTAAAACAACCGCTTGGATGTCGGTATTATTCAAAGAATCTTGGCTGAACCGACATCTGAGCGGGCCTTTATGTTATATGAGCTCGCTTTATATAACAATTTAGAATAAGCTATATAGTAATTTGTTTGTTAATTTAAGGTTAGGCCTAATGGACTGACATTTATAAAAGTCCTTAATAAATAAAGAGGAAAAAAAAGAAACTACAGTAAAGTACTTTGTACGCCAACCAACAACAAAATGTACGAAATATGTATGTATTTGAACAGTAATGGTAGCTACCGAGGGAATGGAGCTAAAATAAAGACATTGCAACAGTTGCTATAGCTACTGGGACGCCAAACGTCGAAGGACTCAACAGAAAACCAAATACAAATTAATCTGCATATTATACTTTATTGATTTGCAAATAAAATCTCTAATTGGTAATTTTTCGGTTGGTATCCTTCAAGTTAAACAATAGGCCCCAATCTAAATCCGAATTTTGGATTACATTGAGTAATTGATATTTGCATGATTACAATAGGTTCCTAACCCTATGGTATGGGTTAGTGCTGCAATCATGGAAGTACTTTCCATACCTAACTGAGTGTTGCAGAACTTACTTGTGTTGTTACATTACACCATTCGTGCCCAATTTTGAGTACCTATTGAAGATGAAATCTTGCGCATTTCCACCGTTATTGAATTCATAAAGGCTATTGCAAAACGTAATACAATATACAATGGCATTGTAAATGAAACTTCTGTACAAACTTACTTTTAACTGCTTTCTCGGTGAGTGCGTCCACAATGTACCGTTGCTCGCAATCTTGCGGTATTGCATCATCGTACAGATCTAGACCGAACATCTGTCGTCCCGTCGGCCACTGCGAACAAATAACGATATCGTAAAGAATAATAAACTTAACATTTGTTATTGCAAATAAATAGTGCTTAAAACCGTTCACTTCAAAGTACTTTCAAGCCTAACAAAACGTGACTATATCCGCGTTGCTTGGCCTTATAAAATTTCATGGCTCGGTTGCTGGGTGTCCACACCTAATTACCTACACCGACGAACCTTTTGTACTGTTGTCAAATGTCGGTAACTTACTGTTTCCACTTTGTTGTATGTGTAATAGTCGACGTAGCCGCCTCGCATGCCGTAGTGATGGTCGTAGCCGCGAGATGTGGGAAGGTACTCCGGTTTGGACATCCCAACGTGCCACTTGCCTACCAAGTGTGTGGAGTACCCCAACTCTTTGAGGTACGATGGTAAAAGTCGCTCGGTCAATGGTATTCCTCGGTCTTCCGAGTTGAA
Organism: Ochropleura plecta; assembly: GCA_905475445.1. NCBI lineage: Eukaryota > Metazoa > Arthropoda > Insecta > Lepidoptera > Noctuidae > Ochropleura > Ochropleura plecta. The sequence continues at coordinate 6,950,566 of FR997731.1, read as the reverse complement.
TAAAGGTTGGCCGTGCATGCCTGCGAAAATGGGAAGGAAACAGTTACGCCTCATGCTTGATACAATTGAGTAAATTAACACAACATTTAAGTGACCATTAACGCGTTAATTGTGAGAACGTATTATTATATCCATTTCTTTAAGTTTGAGACTGAGGTCATTTGGAAATTGATTGCGAAGATTTGAAAGATTTTACTAACATAACATCATCAATACTAAAGCTGATTTTGATGAACCACCGGATTAAACTACACCAAGATTAAAATGACGTACTTAGTCACATCTAATGTTATTCCACACCACTTTAGTCGCGTATTTAGAATCGCGAATAAATCAGACTACGATGAACCTTGACAACCATTTTTTTGGTGAAAAACATAAATTTCAGAACTATACTTAGAACAAAAACTACTCTTAAAATTACTAAAATTTAGTTATTTTAGTAATTTTTAGAGTATGACAACAGAAACCAATATCGCATTAAATTTCTAATATAAGAGAATAAAATGTAAAGTGAACATTATTTACATCAATAAACCAACAAGCGATACAGTAGAACCCATTAAAAATGATGTCAAAAGTCTCATCTTAGCATTAATGAACCGTGCTTTAAGTAGGCAATCAATTAAAAGTAGGTAATTGTTCCCGTCATCCGCACGCGATCGCGCGGCAAACGGCCCCACACCGCTGTAATCACTATAGTGTCCATCAAATAATGAAAATAATTATGAGAAGAGTATTTATTTTGCAATTTTATCCCTAACTTTTCGTTTAATTTTCTCGGGAAATTACTTTTTATGGAAACATTGAACTGTTGTCATAAGCCTTTAGAGACAGTTGCTCTAGTATCGCAAAGCTATTATTAACCTCTTTTTGAGGCAAAGTTAATGAGGGTGTCTTCACACATTTATCACTTATTAGAAAGTGTATCTAAAATCACTGAAAACTTATTAAGGGTTCGACCCAAAACTTGTGGAAAAAATTTCCTAGAATTTAGAATTATGCAAACACAAATTTAAGGAGTTTTTTTTAGGTATTAAATATAAAAATTTGTTTATAATTATGAGTAACTGTAAAATGCTTTCAGATACTTAGATTACATTTTACGTTTACTACATGATTATGCTAATTAACTAGGCACCTATTTTACACCACATTTTATGAATGAAGTAATTAAATCATTATCGTATTAAAAGTTATAAAAATATTACAATAATTAAAATAATTACCAAAAGCCCTAGTTTTACGAAAGTGTACCTACACAAAATTGCGTATAGCACGACTGAAGGTCAACAACTCTCATTCAGTCGTTTGCCTTCAACTGCATTGCACTATCTTAAATGGAAATTACATTCTTACAGTTATACAAATTAATTAGAGTTAAAATTATAATGTTGACTGTCTTGTTCGTCGAGTGGTAGCAACTGTCACAAGTGGTACTGCAAAGCATTCTCGTGCTCCTAAAGAACCTGTTCTGCACTTACCAAGTCAGACGAAGTCTTATTTTTTACTTTAGGAATTTTCAGTAACAGCCCAGAGATAATTTATTTATTTAAAAAGGATGAAAGGCAATTGCATGTAGCTGCAGAGATGCGAATGTTAAGTAGGATGTGTGGTTTCACGCAAATGGATAAAATAAGAAATGAGTACATAAGAGGAAGTCTGGAAGTGGCGCCGGTGATTAAACAGTTGTATGGCAATCGGTTGTCTTGGTATGGGTATATTGTGAGGAGTTGAAGAAGAGGAAAATGACGTGAGGAAAGTTTTGAGAATAAATATGGATAACTTTAAGAGTAGAGCAACACCAAAAAAAACAAGGAATTAAAGATGATATGGGTTGAAAGGAGGTGTCTGCTGAGATGACGAGAAAAAAAGATGTATGTAAAAATGATCATAGGCCGCTAACCTCAAATAAATGTAAAAAGGACAGAAATAAGTTAAGGACAGGAAAATGATGATGGCTATTGACCCGAATCCTCTTGGGAGGTCCACAGGGAACTTGAACTTACTTTGGGTGATGATGATGTAACATAATTATTGTAGCTTGGTAGCTAGACGATGTTCAGTACCCTATCATTTCACCAGTTATTTTATACAGGATAGATAGAGCTACACCTACCCCGGACTATCCTATGTTGTCACAGTGTATATCTTACAACTCCAGAGAATCAAGTGTGATGTATATAAGTTAAACGTTCTTACCCAACCGCATGGGGTATTTCCCGGTGAGCAGTGCAGTCCTTGCAGGCGTGCAGATTGCTTCACTATAGTACTGTTGGAGAATGACGCTCTGGTATGCCAGGGTGTCGATGTTAGGAGTCAGAATCTGATCTGACCCATGGAATGATACATCATTCCAACCCTGTGGAAGAAACCATCATGTTTTACATTAATTACCGCACAAATATACAGCAAGCATTCATTGCGCAATTTGTTTTACGAATATTCTACTATGAGAGGTTTTGTTACCCTCATTATGCATAGATTGCTGATGGCTCTGGATACGGTGCTTTCATAAAATACTGCTGTAGTATTTGTCAGTGCTCGGTCTCCACAACCGGGCTAAAACCATTCGCACCGGTTTGACAGAACTTAGCACATCATAAACTTGCTTTACAACGCTATCACTAAAGGCTCTCAAGTCTCTTGGCAAAGGACTATCTCCAGCCAGCATTAGACTACTAAAAACCTTAGAGATAAATGATCCTCACAATTAGCTATTCGGCCACTTGAAATTAAAATATACTTAAGTCTGTGGTCCCTACCACAGACTTAAGTATATTTTAATTTCAATTTCAACTCGATTCGATCCCGATCCTACACGCATTTCCGAAATAAAGGGCCTTGACAGACAGACAACAAAGTGATCTTATGAGGGTTCCGAAAAATGCTATACCTAATATTCGACCGTATTTTTTTATGTACCACCGATTACTCCACCAACTGTGGACCGATTTACATAATTCTTAATTTATTTATTCGAAAAGATACTTCCTAGGTGGTCCCATATCAATTTTATAATTGCATTGATAGTTTATGAGTTAGCATCTATAATATTTTTTTTCTTCTGTCTTTAAAGATGATTTGCCAAAATCTTTTAGTAACAATGGAAAATGAATACTCAAAAAAATAATCGTAAAATTTCATCATAGATTAATAAAATTGCTGAAATTAAAAACGCTTTTGCAAAAAATATAACTTGAATAACTGATCGGAAGTCGGATAATTTTGTTTGTTTCGTTGATTTCTTGCCACCGACTTCCAGAAGTTTTTTTTTTTAAAGTCTTTTATTTCCTTTTGTTTGAGGTACGAAACCCAAAAATAGATACTTAAATTTGTTACTAATGGCAAAGATATACATGATAGCGTTACGCACGCGAGAGATTATCAAGCTAAAGATGTAATCGGATCAATGGCAGCGTATCTAATAATAATTTCATGGCCAATGAAAAAAACACGTGGTCAATGAAATACAGAACTGTTAAGAAATAATTATAGTATTGTTTCTTGTCGTCCACTAGAGCGTGAAATTGGTTATGCATTTTATAATAATAATGTAATATTTGCGTCAATGTAATATGTAATGACTTTAGCATGTAGTGTGGTTATTTAGAACATTTAAATACAAAAAAAAATAATTGCAGTTGCGACCAAGTAGACTTTGAAGTAAAAGTTGTCGAGGTTCTAGTCGCGATCCTAAAATCTAGTACCTGTTTATAGATGTCTTCTTTAGCTTTTCAGTGCGGTAATAATAAGTGAAAGTAGTACCTATAGTAATAATTCGTATATTTATGTGGTGTGTGAGTGGTCGCAAGCAAAACTGCTGAGTGGAAGTTCCTAGGCTCGATTCCCCGATCGGCCAGTGTTATTAGATTTTTCCTTCGCAAATTTCTCAGTAACTAGGCACAGATCTAAACTGTGGGCAGCCACACACAGACTGTATGGACGATGTATATGTACCGTATTATATGGATCTTAAATATAACTGACGAAACGTGGGTGTATATTAGGTACACCTCTCCTCTGCTAAGCATCGGGAATTACAGGCGTATAGTTTTGTAATAACTCTTTCTGCTTACACAGGTATTTCTACTATCTAACATAATAATACACTTTGACATAATTCAGTAAGAACTACAAACGCCATCGCCAGTAGGAATGTTCTTACAAATACTAATGAAAATTGCGCAGTCACAATTAAAATTCAAAGCATATCGAGTTTTTGATTAAGGTATTTATCACACAAAACAGCGGTTGCCTGCCATTGCCACTCGTAATGGTTTAAAATACGACAGATTTGTAAATGGGCCACCTAAACGGCCGCTGATAAAGAACAATAAGGGCGCGAACAGGCAGCGGTACCGGTATCAACCGAATGCGATTTTATGGACTTAAAAATCGAGCAACTCAATTCTATCTTGTGTTGCAGTGATGATTTTTTACAAAATAATGCTTTTATTGTTTGTATATTATATTTTATTGTCGCCAAAAAGTTTGGGTTTGCGATCAAACTACTAAATTGAATTAAATTTACTGCCATTTCAATTTCTCCCAAGTTATTTAACCTTCTCATAAATTTTCACAAGTATTACTCAGTAGGCACCTTGTTGTTCAATAGATAAAGATATAGAACAGCGCAAGGTTGTTATTTACGAACCTGAAAAGTTTTGCATTATTAAGTTGGTAGAGATCTCGGAGACAAAACCTCATTAGCCACGTCTAATAATGACATAATTTTAGAACTAATTCTACAATCCGTAGAAATAAAATGCGGAAAACTAAACAAATAATCTAATCTATCTAATATTATTCTTTCAACATTTCAATGAATGCTCCATCCTGGTGGAATAATTTTGTTCAAGCAACTATGTACTTTAGAGCATTTGGTAAATGAAATAAGAATAATCAGTTTTTAACAACATTTTTTTCCTCTAAAAATGAGTCGTAACGTTCACAGCTAAACTCCATAGGTCATAACTGGTATAACGGATAACATAAATAGCGACCGATATCCGTTTAGTCTGTATTAATGTTTTCATGACTCATCATCATAATTCTTTTGACCTTATTCTAATTAATGTGGGGTCGTTGCAGCATGTCCTCTTCTTAAATACTTATTTTTTGTTCTATTACTACCTATATTCTGTTCGCTTTAGCATGGTACGGGTAACAATGGTTAGATAAAATGTTTGTCTTCAATCCGGAAAGTTACGATTTACGATCATGAATGTAAGCTTTGCTATGAATATCATATGATAGTCGAAAAGGACGACCATCATAGCAATACATCCCTTCACTTAACATGTCTTATCATCTAATGTTCTACAGCGAAGGCAATATAACTACAAGAACAAAAACCTACATTTCCTAAAAAGGTATTAAGTCGATCAATGCACGTCTATTGCCAGGTGAAATGTCAAACTATTATGCATAGACTAGAGTGAATGTTATATTCTACACAATAGTACGGCAGTCATGATTTGGCCCCTTAAGGCAAGCAACCTTCGTCACACCCGAAAGGATCGATCCTGCAAGGTTTCAACAGCCTGCATATTTTTGAATTAAGGTCGTAATTAAGACCTAACTTTTGTTATTTGATTCAATTTCTTACTACAAACAAATTGATTGAAAACTTTTTATCACTATAATTAATAAATTTTACATACAATGGACACATAATTACGTTGGATTTTTATAAAAAAAACTATCGCGTGTTAGGTGTTACTAGGTGTAGCGGGTCTTGCATCCTTGCCAGTTTACACGAAACTAAGGAATTATCTATAGATACGTCACGTATGCTGGGGGTCCGTCCTTTAATCAAGTGGTCTTTTTACTCCACTTTTCTCGCTCTCCTAAATGATACTTCATGAAATGCTTGACACGAACACTATTTTTTTTGTTTCTATTTAAAAAAACGTCACACCATCCTGATAAATCGCGTTTTTTTCTGATCTGCTCTTTTTGGACTTTCGTCATCAAAAGAATCTTAATGCAAAATGTTTAGTTTTAATACGAATTTCTTGAGGACGCCTATTGAAACACTTGTGTAGTTAAGGTTACATTGCATTTAGTATGCACCGGCTATGCCTATATAGTATATCAATATTTTACAGCGAGGAGCCTTGATTGTGACCTCCACAAGAAATTCTGACATCCTTAAGTCTCGTACACACTTGATACAAGGTTGTTCGTATACTCTGATCTGATTTTCCGAAATTTATCAGAAACGAATAAAAACTATTCCAGCAACACGTGCCTGCTACAAACCAGGAAACATGTAGGTTTTCGACCATTGTGCTGTTCTAATACTGGTTTCCCTTTGACATAATCCTGGTCAATTCTATTCTGTCAAAACGTGAAATACGCACCAGCATCGACGATGCGCTCAGCAGTACACAAAGTACCACCATTTAGGTTCATTATTGCATTTTCTACGGAAATGTTTCAATATATCAACAGTTATTTAAATAGTTTGACGTAAGTTATATTTGAATAAATGCTGATTGGTATAAAAATTGTAACGAATTAATTTAAATAATTAACGTGTTAGATTTGTTATATTTTTTTGCAAACTTAAAATTTATGAAAGTTTGAGTGTCTGTTATAAAAATATAAAAATGTTGTTGTGACACTAATCTATATCGTTTAGTAGGACAATAATTAAGATGATGAACTAAAAATAATGTTTGTATCGTATTACGGGCCGGTATCCGTAGAAAGTCCACATCGATCAATCACGTATTTTGTGTGCGGAACTTAACATATTTATAAGTATATTATTTACCACAATGTGCTCCAGAAAGCAAATAGCCGATTAAGTTATAGCTATATAGCTTAGCTGCGAGACTGATATAGGACTGGGCAGGCCATGTCTACCGGATGGCCAGCACGGCCCAAATATGGCACACTGGAGCCCTGAGACAGCTAGACGGGGTCGCGGCAGACCAAGAAGTTGGAAGCCTTTGATGACTTCCACGCGATTTGGCAAACAAGCACACCATCGAGAGATACTGGGAGAGATCTTTGCCCAGTAGTGGGACAGGAGGCCTAATAAAAAAAAACATTTACCATATCGTCCACCATGATGAACACGACATGCGGTGGCCCCTGTCGATAAGCTGATATCATTGTAGATATCATCGACAAGATGATCCACCACTGCTTCCTGAAAAACAAAGGAAACATACATATTATGTGACAATTTCTCACAGAAAATACTATTTAAAAAACGTACATAACCTCAAATTTAACGATGTGATTCAAACCACAAAACTGAACAATTTTCTGCATTGAACCCATACCGTAATTGCGAATATTTTGACAGACGCTTTTAAGAATTTGGATTGTATAAAATTGACATTTCCTGTTTATTTAGGTGATATTGATTTACGTCGCTCATTCAGTAAATTGTGAGATCATAATTTAGATAGTCGGGTAATAGTAATAAAAAAAAGATGTAATTTTTGTCTAAAAAATATTTAAAAATGAGTATCAAAATGAATAATTATTCAGACTGCCTTGTTGATGTTGAAGGGCCTCGGTTATTTGGGATTACCCAACGAGGGAATCGGGTGCCTAAGCAAGATATTAAGACATTGATGTTAATTGGTTTTTACATGGCGATCGACAGCAATAGACAAACCCTTTAATATGGGGTAATTGTCTAACCGTGAGTATTCGTACCTACACAACTGCATAACGACTGCAATCGCTTGCGCTTCAAATTCACTTCTATGTCTTTATTTTGGTGACATAGGAAGATAAACGAAGCACTTGGTTCCATTGATCAACGGAATTTCCATCATGATTTTAATCATTTAAAAGGCTCAATAAGGTGAGGCTTTTTAATTGCTGTATTTTTGATGTCTAAGAAAACCCAAGCGTTTCATATACCTACAAAAAAACTCATAATGTTGAAAAGTGGTACCTATAGTGTAGGTAGACAGAAAATATAAGTAAAACCCATGTCCATTTGTATATGTACCTTAGACTACCGTCCTTCCTCATCAATGGTTTGAACAACAAGGTTTTAAAATGAATAAATTGCAAGAATATTTGTTGGTTCATTTGCCCAACTTTCGTATGATTATGTCTGTCTTCACTAATTACATACCTAATAAGAGGATCGCGCTTCAATAATTTGCTACGCCGTAGCTCCCAAAAGTTGCTACGGAATCTCATATACGAGGTAGTGAGATTGACTCAAAACGAATCTCTAATCTACAAAGTCAAAGATGACAGCTAAAAGAAACATACGACATATTTTCTCCTTTAATGTCAAGTTATGAGACTTCACGGAGTCTAGACTTATGCCCTTTCGACGCAAATAGGATCGCCCCCTGTTACGTGGTACTTTAAAAATGTGGGTGTGAATGTCTCATGTTAATATGTTTGTAATCGCTAATCTCCGAAACCACCCGACCGATTTGTGGTTGTGTATGGATTCTAACATGAAAAACAGGATAGCTATGGTCCCGATAGGTGACGCTGTCCAAAGCAAAGGTGGATCGCTAGTAGGTTTATATTAATTAAAATCATTAAATTATATTTTACAGTAGAAAATGAACAAAATCAAAGTGGTGTAATATTACATCAAAAAGTTCGCATAACAATACTTTATTTTGTTCCCATGAAAGAAGACAGTGCCATGACAAACGGATAACACCTAGCTAGAAGTCGGAAAACCGATTCCTTATAATTATGCCGATGACAGCACATGATGATAAGCACAAGCTGGATGAAACTTGCACAAGCCAGGGAATATAAGTGAGAAACCTTATGTCCAAGATCGGGACAAAAAATCTATACGTAACTGAAAATGAATAAAGAAACTTCAGAACAACCAGTCCAGCAACAGAATCAGAATATAAAAAATATACATACATAGTTTGAAAAAAACACGATTCCTCTTTCTTCCCAGCAAACCCATCCATTTGATACCCAATCAATATTCCACCTTCTTTGAGAGCATATTGTACCTATTTAGAATGACGTCAGTCACGTCCAAACTAACCATTTTATTAGCTCTATATTGTTAACCGGGAAATGGGTCAAACTTAACTTTTAAGACTATTTTACATAGTTACAAATGAAGCTAATAAAATCGTGTTCATAAATGCGTTTTTTTCCTGACCTGTTTCTGCAACTAATTGATGTATTTTTTTCATTGATATTTCAAAAGTTGCATGATTCATTATTGATTTAGGTAGTTGCGTGATTTAGACAATGGAATTAAGTAATAACGAGGCAGTCTCAAATGAACGTATCCATAATATAACAAAACTCCATGGATTCCCATTCTTCTCCATAGGAAACTACATTTTGTATTGGCCAATACAACAAAATCACTACTATAATTTTGTATAGGTAGGTATATGTAAAAGTATCGTTGGTTACTTATTTTCGCAAAACTACAGAATAGATTGGTATAACACATAGGATACTTTTTATCCCCGTGAGACAATTACCGAAAACCACGCAAACGAAGTAGCGGGTATATGCTAGTTAATCACATTAAAACTTTTGTCTTTCAAAACATTACATAACATGCCTGTCATCCCCGAAAGAAAGCAATCCCCGAAAGCAGTGATGTATACCCGCATCTTCTCAAATGTTGAGTCCAAAGACTACAATAGTATATAGGGTAGTTGAGTCCCACGAGATGAAGAATCAAGCCTATTGCTATCAACAGTAACTTGCAACACCCAGACCGGGTCTCTTCTGAAGAATTTATAATGGAAATATTCAATAACACTTTCGCGAACAAAAAATCGAACCCGAGACCTCAAAGTAAGAAGTTATACTTTCGCTCACAAATAATAAGACTGTCGGAGTCTCACATTTGTCTAGATAAAATAAACTATTTAAATTTGATCACGGAATAAAAAGTTTTACTTATCCTTTTTTGCAATAATTTTGCAATTAAATTAATTATCTGTTAGTTACTTATTTCTAAAGTAAACGTAAGAATGAACAAACTGATTAATGAACAAGATAATAAAAACTTACCAGCTCGTAAACATATTCGATATTTTAAACATTTAAAAAAAATTGTTAACGAACAGCACTAGCACACACCACATTCATTAAACAGTCCACTAATAAGTATCTTGAACACCGCGAGAAAACGTACATTGAAAGAGTAGAATCATAAGTATACGGTACGTATTGAGGTCTATTCTACGCGAGCGCTCAACTTGCACAAAGCTCTGAAACCAAACGAAGGCTGTATTCTATTGTAAATTGCTTAAGGGCGCCACTGAGTAAACCGAAGGTCACAAATATACCTATATTCATGCGAAAAACCAAACACGTGGGTCTTTTTGAAATGCATCATCATTTAATTCAAGCATGTTTCTGATTGATACTTACCGGAAAATATCATTTAAGTAACAGTTTTTGCAATGCTGCTCTGCAATGATGTTACATATTGCTAGATCACAATGGTATTGTTAGAATATCTAAATGGGTTTGGAAATGTTATGCAAGAAGAGTGTGCCCAAAGAGTGAAATACTTATACCAATAGTGTGCTAATAAAGTAACTTTAACTCTTCATTAATGGCTTTTGTGGACGAGAGATACCACAATTTTGCCAATTTTGTATTTAGCACTGCTACACGTAGTAGCTAAACACTTCAAATGTGTCAATCAAAGAGTAGAATGCTTATACCAGTAGAATCTGTCAATAGTTAGCGTCAAGTATCATAAATAACTATGTTAGATATACAAAACCTCATTAAAAATCTTCCCGACATCGGTATTCATTGCAAAAACTTTTTATTTCCAAATATCAAATTTCAATTGATACCTCTAAAGTTCTTAAAATCAGTCATCTTTTAAAAAAATAAGTGAGGATATAGTCGAATTCAGACTCTTTTAGAAAATAGTCCTATGTCCACATCTAGTTTAAAAAAATACTTGTGAAAATGTTTGTAAAAACCTACTTGTAAAATAATCATTTATTATTTATCTGAATAAAGATGCCCGTTTGTCTCATTCACACAGTTTCACACAATTTTACAGTAGAGCATATTTTCAAGTACCTATACCGTTTCAAATAAGCCAATGTCAAACTTGATAATGAGCCACCGCAACTGACTGGAATAATAAAATAATGATAAGGAAGCCAAAACTACCGTATTACGCAACAGAATACAACACATGTTTGGTAACATGGCTAATTAAAACAAACATTCAGCAAAGGTCCACAAAGCAGTTAAAATGTAACCCACAGACAGATGGCTGTGAAAGCATCGTCCAAGTAAACACAGTATAATAATTCATTTTAGTCCAAACGACAATGGAAAAGGCTCGAAAGTCTGAAGACCAGTCTTACCAAGTATAAGGTGTGGTATAATCCTGTCTCTGGGTTGGGGTGATCATACTGACAGTCGCTTCATGTAAAATAATAGTATTTGTCAATATCCGGTTCGATTAGAATCCGATACAATAACAGTTGGAAAATGGCAAGGCAGATGCTTAGTTCAATAGAAAAATCATTTTCAATTTATAGGTATTTATCATAAAGACCTTCTGGAAACTAAGAAGGCAAAGAAAGTTCAAATCCCGCAGTTTTGTCATCGATGACTATAGCTTTTAAATATCCAGTTCTTACATCCCCTACTCATCATCTGCCTTGTTTTTTCTCAACGACGCAGCCGAATACCAGTATTACACATAGAGCGACTGCTTATCTGACCTCCAGAACCCAGTTAGTACTGAATATTATTATACACATTACTAAGACTGTCAAAGATCTACAAATGAAAGCCGGGACAACGGCTTAACGTGCTTTAAGAGGCACGGAGGAAATTTGTTTATTTATTCATTTAATGCACAATGTAGAAATAGTTACACGCTAGGCTTATAACTAATGAGTGCATGACCCTGTTCGGGCGCAGCAAAATGTCTTAAAACTAATAAAATTATATTGCAGATTTTAATATCACGTATTGTAGGAACTTTCACAATATTATATTGATTAAACTTATATCTAGCCATAAACAATTTTCATAAAACTTATATCTAACCTTAAACATTTAGCACATACATGATTTAAAATTTTATTTTAACTTTGGATCTTCCATAAATTCTTGGATACCAAAAGAAGCTTTATCTATGAGCAATTCGAGATGTAATAGGTGGTCACCCATCCACAGACCTACCTAGACATGCGCGGCTACGCCTGAATATTGTTCCGAGCGGCTGTAATATCAGCAGCAACAATATAATAATGTAACAACTAATACCTACTACAATTATACAGATTTAAAAACCAGCAGATATATTAAATTATGGTATCTAAATTAACCAAATTAATGCGCTAATTGTATATTCCGAATTAACAACAGATCATTTGCATTCTTGCTCATACCTGCCTATACAATCATCTTGTGCACGTGCATTAAAACATATATATATTATTCAACAAAATAACATAATCACGCCGGTAATCACCGACGGGTCAGTCAAAGGTGACCTAAAGTGGTTCCAGTACCTACACCCACATTTTATTCAAATTCATATCTTTATTTGCATTCCATAACGTGTGAAGATCTTACAGGATTTTAGGCTTACCTAAAGCTAAAATACAATTACAGACCCTGTAGGCAAAGAGTATAAAATATTTCTGAAATTAAATTAATACATTAAACAAATAATTCTTAATTTCAATAAACCAAATTATAACATAATTTTAAAAGGGGGCGAGCACCAAACTTCCGAGTACCTAAGTATCTAACTCATTTCTACGTGAACGCTTAGTTTCGATAACAAATCTATTGAAATGCCCTTGCTCCACTAAACTTTTTTTGTCATTATCTCAAAGTGCCGGATACCATGACTTATACAATTTCTATTATTCTGTTACGTTGGTGTACGACAATCACCTTATCTCTCTTTTGGCATGGACAGTCGATATTACGTGAGATCACGACATTCGAAATAGGTATTAGAACCGATTGTTTTTGAGAAAAGGTCAAGGTATCCTAAGCGAACTAAATTTAAACAAAATAAAAGTAATACGTACGTTTTTTCTTTAAATTATGTTACCGCTTTATATTCTAAATTATTTAAATGCTCCTTTCAATAAAAATAATATGAAACAATGTAGATAATGAAATCCATCTGTATCTACTAATTTGATTAATTCAATATTTATAATTAACTAGCTTTTGCCCGCGGCTTCGCTCGCGTTAAATTCGGGGTAACACAGTTCCCCTTTCCTGATTTGCAGATACCTGCTACCTGTAGTTGTTTGCCCTTGCGCCTTATTTATTGTAATAGCAAAGCCAAGTTTTCCCTTTTCATCCCACTTTCTCCCTCATTTCTCACTTTAAAAAAAAATAGCCTATGTCCGTCTCCAGGGTCCCAACTATCTCTGTACCAAAATTCATCAAAATCGGTTCAGCCATTTAGGCATGAAACGTAACAAACAAACTCACTTTCGCTTTTATAATATTATATTGGTAAGGATTTGTGATTTATAGTCCTTTCAAACGAAACTTGATTTATGTAATTTCATGTTGCGTAACGGTGAATGTTACATTTTCAAGGAATTACAACTTTTATTATAACAAGGTTAAAGTTTCGTATACCACATATCAGAGGTATTCCAAATAAGCGCTGTTCGGGGACTTTCACCAAAAATGCGTTAATATCGGATTTCAGTAATATAACCAGTTTTTTGCTTAAGGCGAAGTTATACCAATATTGAACTTTTTTAAACCTTCGGATATACGTAAGAACTCCATTTTAAATTTTAAGTTAAGTTTGTTTTAAGTTAGGCATATGACTAACCGCTGCATGAAAATCAAAACAAGATATAAATTAGTAGGTTCGATAAAAAAAATAAGTATGACACATAAATTATGATTTCAATTAAATTGAAATTACTTTCTTTGAAATTCTGTCTCGGAAAATTGTTATTTTTTAAGAGGGCTACATTGAAGTTTATTTTTAAATAGGTGCGTTTTTTTTTTAAATAGTAACGATACTACTATTTCGGCGTTGCGAAGTCTACATACCAAAGAGTATAATAATATAGAGGGTACTACATACCCCCGGTCAAACGACCAATAACCAATCGACCGTTGAGAAAAAACTTCGCGGTATAAGAAGGCCTTAAGGTGAAATTAAGAATTTAATCTAAGAAAAGGTGATGAATAAAATTGTATTTTTCAATCTACATCTCCGCACGTAGAGAAACGGGAATAATAAAATTCAGTATCGTGTCACCGATATAATCAACTCCTAAGTCATTGGCCTTGTCGCTAGAAGCAGTTTGACGCGTATTCTGCACCCATCAAAAATACGATCGGTCTTAATGGCACAAATATTGATAAGTATTACCTACCGCTCTATTATCCAAGATTGCTTTAAAACGATGTGACGTGGACATATTAGGAACTAGATTGTATTGTATAAAGGGCTGGTGTCCGCAACTCGACGTGAAAAGCGCGTATTGCAAAAACAGAATTCATGACATCATTGTTTGTGACTTTAAAAAAAAACACTTTTTATAAATATACCTAATGATTTGTTTACCCTGCTAATCCAATTTGATAAGCTGTGGGAAACCAAAACGTTATGGGTTATTTGGGTTGAGCAATTAATAACATATCAATGCAAAAACCCAAGTAATTGACATTAAAAGAGTTGGGGAAATCCTGTCACAGTATATAAAACATTTAGTACTTCCGTCTCAGAAGGCAAAGGGTTTGTTGGTTAAAAAAAGACTTGGCTACCTGCTCGAAACTAATTTATTATTATGCCATTTACTAGAGTCCAGATCGTGACACACTTGTACATGTATTTTGATTTTGAAACGGCATCACAAAGGTATGTAGTTCTTGAGTATTTAAAAATATTAAATTGGTCCGAGGTAGTAAAGAAAATGGTTTTATTTAGTAGAGATTTGAGTAACACTTCCAAAAAAATTAAAAAAAGACTATAAACCCGCATTACAAACTTTCATTTGCTTTAAACTCCAACTGTTTTCCTTGGTTTGCACTTAGTGACATTGGGTTTTTTACTCAATATTTCAGTGGTTTTAGATGCATTTAACCGGTTCGTAGTTGGTACTATTAGTCACAACCACACACCTTTTATTATACCTTTGCGTTGCCGGGAATATCATGAACTGCTGATTCAGTCAAGGTCCTTACACAAGGTTTCACAAATCAAGGGCACCGAGAACAAGAAAACAGACTCAATATTTAGCGAGTGTGATAAATTACTTTGACGAAATCGAAACAAAAATGTCTTTATATGTAATTGTATTAAGATGTATACCTATATACTCATCAATTACGTACGCATTCTTAAATCTAGTTTGAATTTAACAAATGATGTGCCTCCAAAATCTCATGTCCCACTGAGAGTTAACGTTGTTCGTAACTTTTCAGATATTTTAAATGGTAAGTATTCGTGCTGATGAAAAACGATGACTAAGGAGGCTTTCTCGTATAGATTAAATGGCAGGGTGGTAGTTATTTGAGTGCCCTACAGTATGTACATAAATACTGACACACTGAACTTCAGATGTGAAGATTTTGCTGAGTCATAAATGGTATTCCATTTTCTGCTTGCTCTCAGATAGATCTGACACACAAGATCAATTTACACGAACACGCCCGAAAAGCGAATAGAAAGAAGTTTCCCATTTTCTTAACAATATTTTAAGTCCACATCTGTTACAGCTGCTATTAGAAACATCATGTAAGATGCATCACGTGAGGACACGTGAGTTACATCAGCTTGCGTCTATTACTTATTAATGCTTAGTATAAATTAAAGTGGCTACGGAGTTTCTTTACCATGACATAGTGACCCTCAAGCAACACGCAAATTAAAAACAATACGTAGATATTATTAGAGAAAGTTACTAAAATTTCTTGCAAGTTGTAGTGACAGTGGTATTTCCGTATGGAAAATTGGTATGCGTGACAACTTAGTAGATAGTTTATTTATAGGTAGCTATTTTAATTTTCATAATAGAGAGGTTAATGCTGACGCTTCGAGGTCGGAAGTCTCTGGAATTGTGTATTTACGTAATGACTAAAACAAAGTTACTTTATTAAATTACTTTTTTACATTAAAGATGTTATCAATTGTCTGCTTTCATATCGATGACTCATGAATAGAGATAGCTTAGAAACCAAAACTTATGATAATCATACATGTTACCACCTTACTCCATATTTGTCTTCAAAAACCTTAGATTATAATGTTGTCAACCTCTGAGACAGTTTTAAAAGTAGTTACCTGATATTATTAATGTCAAGATTTATCGTACACAAATAAAACTATGATGTAGACTACAAAAGGAATAATAAAGTTGATTTGATGTGGTTATTGCTAAACCCAATGCGTGCGAGTAACAAGTTGTCCACAACTATTGCTCCACAATTACTCAATCGACCGTTTTTCTTTGAAGAACTTCAATATTAATATATTTGTTTGATTTTGGTTGTTTTACTAATTTTAAGAAAACATAGGAAGAAATATCTTTATCCTTATCTGCGTCAAAGATAAAGAGCTGTCGGATAAGTACTATTTTTATTAGTTTTTTTTTACCTACTCGATAGAATCGATATTTTTTTTTAGGAATTAGACATATACCAAACTGTGGCACAGGAAGGTTCCAAAAAAAATAATTAAAAATCCATATTCACGTATTAGACCAAGTCATCAAGAAATATCTAGAATATTGAAAGCCGGCTCTATATGGCGCTTGAATACGTACAGGAGTACCTACAATATTTGAATTAACAAAATATAACTTGTGAATTGGATGGAACTTTGACCTCCAATATCTAATTCGTAACAATCATAGAATAAAAAATATCGTAATGAGAAGAGAACAAAGTGTCTGACCACTTCGTAGTTAATCTTTTTACACGTATTACGTGTGTCATAAAATATGTTTGTTTTACCTATTCAGATAATAATAATAATACCTATTATTATTAGCTTGGACCCTATTCCCGATACCGGTGGCCTAATATTTTTTGTATTTTTTTTACGTTTTTATAAAGAAATATTTAAAAATGTAAACTTTTATGTAAATAAATCAATAAATAAAATATAATACCTATAATTCTAGCTGCCACATTTGCCAAGTCAACCAAATATTGTCTGTAAAATATTTATAAATGTCATCATTAGTGCATAACGCAAGTGCTAGAGAATGGGCGGCATTTGTAAGAACATAAAAGAATAAAGAAATAAATCAATAGTAACCTATTAAGTGCACTGAAATAAAACTGGTGTTGAAGGATTTCATTTTATTTGAGCGATCGGTTGCTCAACAACACTTTACAATCTCAAATGAGGGATCTGAACATTTTCTAAACCTTATTAACAAATACAGAGAACTGCTTGTTTTTAGACGTAGCGTAGATAGGACACTATGCCATGATACTGTTATATTTTTTGTATATATGTAATAATACCTAATACCAGCCCATTACTGTCCCATTGCTGGGCAAAATACAATCAAAAGACACAAGCACCACGATTGATCACCACGCTTGCTCAAGACGGGTTGGCGATATCAGACTTATATTAATTCAGATTTCCAGATAATAATTAATATAAAATTTAGTAATAAATTTAAAAATTAGTAATAAATGTAAATACTTGTGATTTCCAGATTAGAAAAGTCCAAATTTCCTCACGATGTTTTCCTTCCCCGGTGTCTGTGGTATCGATAAACATAGAACGTAACATATGAATTGAAAAAGTCACATTAACACTTGCCCGCATTTAAACCCAGAAGCTCGGCAGTCTCTGGGCCATCACGACAACTCATGCGACGGACTGGTAATAATTGCTGATTGTTGTGCAATTTTACTGTAGGTTGTTGGTAGTAAGTTTGATAGGTAGGTATCATCTTTTAGTATAATTTTCTTTCACATGTTTAACACGCACATTTATTACATTTAAATATTTCATAAAATTAAATAAAAAACAGTATTCGGTCGTTACTAAGGAAAACAATTTTTGTATGATAAAAATAGTTTGCCGCCGGTATCAGGACCAGGATCGAAACTACCGGTGGTTAGGGCTCCTGAGACAGGAACCTCCTCACAATAAGGGCCGTATCGACAAATACTGCCCTCTAAATCAAGCCTTCAAACCGCCAAGGAGAGCTTCAACAGATGGTCGTCGAGGCTCTTGACTATCAGGCCATTATTGGCCGTTTCGAAAATCGGCACATTGCTAGCCTCACATTCCTCACGTCGACAGCCTCGTGTGCCAAGTAGAGATATTATAATCATATTAGAATCATCATTAGTTGTATCTGTTTTTCTACTAGTAACATCATACAATGAACAATTTAAATAAATTGATTAATAAAAATGTAATGACTTGTATGTAAAATGCAGGCATAAACTATAGGCAACCTATTTCAATTTAGATAATGAAAGGTATTTTTCAGTACGTACCTTTTTACTTTACAAAGAGGAGCAAAAATTTAAAAAAATACAGGCCATGCACTTAATGTTTTTATGGGGCTACGGCTGCTTTATTTCTTCTGAAAACGAATGATTAAGCATGCACCAGTCACAAGGTCTATAACTCCGAGAGAAAGGACATACAAAGCAAAACTCGGTCAAAATAATGCCTAACCAAATGTAAACATGCTCTTTCATAACATTCCCTGTACGAAAATGGAAGTTAGCAACAAAGATAATTCAAAGAAATATATTTTGCAGTAATAATTTAGCTGTTCGAATCATTGTAAGAACGTAAATTAGGGTACGATTTAATGAAAATTAAATTTATCGGTCACGACATGAGTGAGATTGACACACCCACAGTTTACCTCGAAGTATCCAAGTACCTACGCGCTCTGAGAACTCATGATTTATCGTTGCTATTGGTAACTTACTTAATAACATTGTTACCATTCGGGTTTTTTTTCATCTTATCATCATATTATTAGTTTCAATAAATAGGTAGCTTGTGTTGGTGTAGATAAAGGTGTGCACGTAAAGATCATAGAAGGTTCTGTGGCTTCTGTCGACCCCCTAAAGAAAAGAGCATGAGTAGAAGTGTGCGTCATCCTATGCTAGCGCAGTAAAGTTGTGGTGGTAACTGCAACAATACTTAATTGCGTAATACTTTAGTTTTTTTTGAGGCCGTAAGTACTTACCTACCTACCGTTTTCATTCAATTTAATATTCCCACGGTAGGTAAATACCCGCGTAGATACTGATAGCTTAGGTACAAGGTTTTTAGAAAGTCAGTCCAGATTCAAAATACTGATTTAAGTATATACTTATCAATCCAGTGAAATCTTTGACTAATCAATAAAATAGCTACTTAAAAAAAACAGCCCATGGTCTCCCTTTCTAACTATATTGACTGAATCAATCGTGAGCTTTCTATCGAACAAATCTGAGTAGATTAAATTCGATAAAATAATTACTAATCTATTCGGGGTCTGAAATATAAGGCCTTCCATAATTATTAATTAAACAATGAGTAGCTAAGCAAGTAATTAAAAACAATGCGAATCGCTCTTAATTTCATCTAGATATAGGACGTTATAGTACGTGAACCTACCTACCTCCGCAAAGAACAAAAGAAAATTACGTCTTTACCTACAAAGCGTTCATGAACTACTTTGAAACAGCGACATGTCTCGAGAATATTACTTTGTTTAATTTACCAGTGATTTAACAAAATAGTTCTATCGGCACGCGCCCGTAAGGTCGAGCACGCACCGTTTCACGACAAGTGTCACGCATTCACGATGATTTCTACCGTTGCACTCGCTCACCGATATTTGGCAACCTTGAACACTTTCATTGAAAATGACAAAAGGATTTGTGCTGAGAGCTGAGAACACCTATTTGAAAAAACATATTACAAATTGTAGGCTAGCTAGGCTTGGCGCAATCTTATGGCCGAAGTACAGTTTCTCTACGTTTTATTTAATAAGTTCCAATTTTTGCATATTATTTATACTGAACAAGGTACTTAAATGACAATTTATAATTCCAGTCTGTAGGAAATCTAGGTAAAGCCTATGGTGTTAGTTAATGAGGGTTAGAAACTAGAATTAGTAAATTTTATTTTAATAAAATATTCAACAAAGTCAAATAAATTGCAGATAAACGAATTTGTACATACCTGATTGTAATCATTTTGGATATTGAACTCATTGCTCTTAATGAATAATATCGTTCTTTTTCAATCATTATTAGGTATATCCAATCGAAGTTCCTACATTTTTCTTTTTAAATTCGGCAACTTCGCGTTAATTATTTTACCGCCATTACGAATATCT
Organism: Ochropleura plecta; assembly: GCA_905475445.1. Lineage (NCBI taxonomy): Eukaryota > Metazoa > Arthropoda > Insecta > Lepidoptera > Noctuidae > Ochropleura > Ochropleura plecta. The sequence goes on along the minus strand of FR997731.1, from coordinate 6,930,266 downwards.
ATGGTTTAAAGTCTTTATGACTATTTAACTCTATGAACCGTTATGGCAATTGGTGTTTTTTTTTTATTTTGGCATCACGCAGTTCAACCTATGAGGTTGTCGTCTGCTTAAGCGGGTAATTCCTGTGATTTGATGCCTTGAGATTAAAGCCTCCAGCCAGAGCAAAAAACTTAAAAACCAATCGACTACACGCTACGGGCACCCCCTGTGGGGCACGAGCCTCGACATAGGGCATCGCAGGATCTGAGTGATATTATTTAAGGACTGTTTTGGAATTGCGGGCTAGCTCTAGCAAAGGACAGGTGGGTTACCAGGACGTCGTGACGGGCCCCGTTGGCGAGGACGAAATGACGGCGGTTTTCGTCTGAATTTACGAAGGGTGCTAGTTTCCCTACTACTCTACTGAAGCAGGGTTATAGCATCATCAGGAGTGACGAGAGTATGTCTAGGACGGCGAATCTTACTAATTCGCGAGGGCTCGTACGGGGCGGCCGATGCGATAAAGGGGTTGCGATGTTTTATCGCAGAGTCAAAAAAATGCTTGGAAAGTCGCTTCTTGAATTGAATGACGGAGATTTTCCAAGTGTAGACTACCATTAAGGTGAAAGCTCCAACCTACCCGCGAAATTCAAATTTTCTTACGTTTTTTGCAATTTTCAGGCCAGTGCTAGGTTGTATGTTGATTAAAATATTATTCGCGGCTGTAAGACGTATGTAATTATAGAATTATAATCATCAAAATCACCAATACAACCCTCCAAGTTCATAAAGGCGTAGGAACAAAAAAAAAACAGAAAAAGTCTTTCCTACAGCTTTATGAACTTGGAGGGTTGTATTGGTGATTTTGATGATTATAATTCTATAATTACATACGTCTTACAGCCGCGAATAATATTTTAATCAACATACAACCTAGCACTGGCCTGAAAATTGCAAAAAACGTAAGAAAATTTGAATTTCGCGGGTAGGTTGGAGCTTTCACCTTAAGGACGAATAATATGACATCGGGTGTTTTCATGGATAGCCTTATATAGTTCCACATCCTAGTCGATTTAGTATTACGGTTGGTATCTGCAAAGTCCCATCCCTATTGTTATCGATTTAAAAATATAAACAAAATTGACGTTGACAGATGACATATCTATTTTTAGATCTCAGAATCTCTCGGATCCTGTAAATTGAATTGAATTATTGATTTCATCTAATGTGTTGATAATCCTGACAAAATGACAAATATTTTAGAAACACTAATAAACGCATCAGAGAAGGCAGCATGTGTAGCTCGATCCTGTTGTGCAGGAGCAACAAACGAAGTGTTATTGGTCGCAGAAAAATTCGAAGGCGATGCCAACGCCCGTTTCGAGAGAGATTTCAAAACCATTGCGGACGTTTTGGCGCAAGAAGCTGCGAAAACTGAAATAGCGGGTCATTTCCCAGAACTTGCCGAACATGTAAGAGGCGAAGAGTGTTCCGAGATTGGGGGTGTGAGAATCGAATTATGTGACAGTGTTGAAGGCACTGCGGATATATTACAGTATTTAGTGGCACCGGCTGTTGCGAAACGAATGGCTGAAGCGGCCCACCAGGACACGGACCATACATTTTGTGATAATTTACCAAAAGATATTCCTGAGATCAATACTTCTGATTTAGGCATCTGGATAGATCCAATTGGTAAGTAAATTGGTATTATTCGAATTTTACACCCTTTTTAACTCTTACTTTTAGTACAGTTTAATAGCAGTCAGTTAAAGATTACTTGCTGGATACCTAATATTAAACATCTGACCATCTTCTGTAATCAGATGCTACTGCTGAGTTCATCGCTGGTGTTCAGGGGCATGCTGATGCAGACCATGGTCTTCCATGTGTGACAGTTCTCATTGGTGCCTATCTGAGGTCTACTGGAGAGCCTATCCTAGGAGTCATCAATCAGCCATTTTATGACAAGTAAGTTGGCATATAATACAGGGTGTTTGGTGCATCGTTTGCCAAATTGAATTGGCCGAAAGAAGAGGTCATTTGCTATCGCCTCAGGCTCAAGTACTCATTTTTGGCCACACCGGTTTTTTTATTACAACTTTCTAATTTTTATTTTGAAAAAATCCAAAACTCAGCATTAAAGCTTAAATTAAAAAAAAAGTTTTAAGTGTAGTCTTCAAATTTCATTTTTATTTACATATGTACTGTTGTATGGCTCTATCAAATTTAAAATTACTTGCAAGTAACATCTAGTTTTTTTTTAATAAATCACAAAGTTTTTGGAAAAATAAAAAATGAACTTAAAACTCAACTTTAAATAGCTATAAAAAAAAAACTAAAAGCGATCGGGATCTTCGAATTATTTTAAAAAGTTCTCTAGTCTATCCCCTTTCCAACGGTATGTAATGTGTTAAAAAACTCTTTTAATATCTTTAATAATTAGCTAAATGTGTAGTCGAGACACATCAGGCTGATATTGGATATTACGTTTAAAACACTAGTTTTCGCATAAATTACATGCTATTAGTAGATAGATACTGTTATCTCACGTCTTACGTAGTCTCTTATCTCGTTCTTACATAGGGAACTTTCCTCGAAATTGAAAAAAAAATACATTATTACAAAAATAATCATTTATTAATAAGTAATTTAATTACATACTAATCTTACAAGTCTTGTTCAAACTGTCTACCACTATTGCGTATGCACGCGCGACATCTTCGTCTTATCTCAACTGTAGTGGTGCGTAAACGCATTTCTGCTTTGATCGTCATGAAAGCCGCCTCAATGCGTTGGACTAAATCATCTCTTGTCTCAACTTCCGTGGCGTAGACGAGTTCTTTGGCCCGTCCCCAGACGTAAAAATCCAACGGAGTTAAGTCTGGAGAACGTGGAGGCCAAGGAATAGGGCCATCCCTCCCAATCCATGAGTCCGGGAATGCACCATTCAAGTACTCCCTGACGGTTATTCTCCAATGAGCGGGACAACCGTCATGTTGGAAAACAAAAGACCTGTCTTCACTGAAAATTGGCAAATCAGCTAATAATAAGGGCAACTCTGTTTGCAGAAATTCTAAGTAATTATCCCCGTTCAGGTTGTCAGGTAAGTAGTGTGGTCCAATTACATGATTTGCAATGACTCCTGCCCAAACGTTCACACTAAATCGTCTCTGGAATGACCTTTGTCGTTTTACGCGTGGGTTTTGATCTTTTGCTGTCCAGTGGTGTAAGTTATGTAAATTGAGGATTCCCTCTTTAGTAAATTTGGACTCATCCGTCCACAGAATTCTTTTTAAAAAGACCGGATTATCCACGTCTGAATGCAGTAAAAAACGACAAAACTGGACACGGTTATCAAAGTCTTGATTCTCGAGACCTACAACAAATAAAATACGCGTAAGAATGCATTACTTTCTCGCAAGATTTTTTTTTATTGTTTGTAAAAAGTACGGGCAGTACAATGTAAAAGACAATGGCCTGACCGCTGAAGGTTTATGACATCTGGCAGAGTGACGTCAAAGCCGCTACCTGCTGCTGCGTCGGGTACGCGGTAAAGCTAGAAAGGGTTCGCAATCTACGTTAGCGCCTACGGTTGTGAGTCTATTAATTTAAAAATTACGTACCTTGCACCGGAGTGTAATGGAAAGCATGTTTGTTATTTTGGCGAAGTACTCGCCATACTTTCCAGATCGAAATTCCCAGTAATGCAGCTACATTTCTTATGCTTCTAGTGGGATCTTCTTCAAACAGTGCCAGAATCTGTTCATCTACGTCAACATTATGACGCACTACAATCCCTCTTGGTTCACTAGCAGTCAAATTACCAGTCTCACGTAAGCGTCGATAAGTGTTCTGGAAAGTATGGCGGGAAGGCAATCGTCTATTGGGAAAGCGTTCCTGATAAATTCTTTGTGCTTCGCGAGCAACACCATCGGCTCTTCCATAAGCCATCAAAATATCAGCGTATTCTTCATTAGAGAATGTAGCCATATTGTAACACAAAAAAAATCACGAAAGTTAACACAAACACCCACAAAACTCAATGAAAAGATAACAGTAACAGAAATTAACAGTAACAGAAAATAACACAACAACAACAAGGGGTTAGTTTTCAGAGACAGTCAAATAACGACTAACAAACTTAACCAATTTGCGGCCAACCCAATAACAAAAAGAGACAGATAATGAATTCTACTGTGTAGGAGGGAGATAGCAGGCTTTACCTGCTTCGTATGTATTGTTTACGCGAAAACACTTATTTATCCCGAATATGCAATAGTTTGATGGTGCGTCCCGATACACAAACTTAGCGTATTAGTGAACTTACTGAAACATTTTTTAAACACATTGCATACCGTTGGAAAGGGGATAGACTAGAGAACTTTTTAAAATAATTCGAAGATCCCGATCGCTTTTAGTTTTTTTTTTATAGCTATTTAAAGTTGAGTTTTAAGTTAATTTTTTATTTTTCCAAAAACTTTGTGATTTATTAAAAAAAAACTAGATGTAACTGGCAAGTAATTTTAAATTTGATAGAGCCATACAACAGTACATATGTAAATAAAAATGAAATTTGACGACTACACTTAAAACTTTTTTTTTAATTTAAGCTTTAATGCTGAGTTTTGGATTTTTTCAAAATAAAAATTAGAAAGTTGTAATAAAAAAACCGGTGTGGCCAAAAATGAGTACTTGAGCCTGAAGCGATAGCAAATGACCTCTTCTTTCGGCCAATTCAATTTGGCAAACGATGCACCAAACACCCTGTATAATAAAATACACAATATAATATATATTTTTCAAAATAATGATGGAATAATGTAAGCCAATATTATTTTTCTTAATTTCCAGTGGCAAAGGACGAATTGTGTGGGGCATTAACTACAAAGACATGCATGAATGGGGTAGTAGTTATGCTGTGGAAAACAATGAAAGGAATATCTTGCTCATGAGTTCAGCTGAGAAGCCAGAAATTGCTGATAAGTTCCGACAGGCTGGGTGGGAAGTCAAGTCTCTACCTGGAGCTGGGCATAAGCTTCTTAAAGTTGCTTTAGGTGAGAAAACTCGTCAATTTTAAAAATAAACTATCCAGAAATTTGGATGATAATAACTCTAAAGACAATGAACTTAAAGATAATAAACTTAATTTTAAATAAATAGTTCATTTAAGATTTCATTCTCTGCTAATCTAGAAGGATTTTGATAAAGTTAGTGTATGTTTAAGTATAGTCAATCACACCACACAAAAACTTATTCTCCACAAATCAAGTAGTTGACAATTTTGATGGTAATTAATTACTCTTTTTATATTACAGGTGAAGCAGCCGCATATATTATGTCCCAAGGAACTACTTTCCGCTGGGATACTTGTGCCCCTCATTCTATCCTCAAAGCAAAGGGTGGGGATCTCATCAGCTACTCAACTCAAAATCCTATTACTTACAATGATGAGATAGATCTGGAGTCCCAAGACTATAGCAACAAAGAAGGCATTATAGCCTTTAGTGATGGCAACACAGCAGAAAATATTAAGAAAATTCTCAATAACTAAATAATTTACGAAAATATTATGTATTTCCTGAATCTCTAATAGTTGAAGTAGAGGAACCTACGATTTTAATATTACTCATATTGTTATACTAAAAATTTAGTCTTAGGTCCCCCTGTCCAAATCCAGTGCTAAACCTAGTTTCATGATAAGGTCATAAAATGACCTAGAAAACGAATTTTCAAGATCTTCTCAGACATTCCTACTATTTCTAACTGATTTCATACTATTTCTTTTTAACTTTTAAGTCCAAATTTTTAACGAAATATTGCTGTCTAGCTGTATGTAAGTGAAATGTGTTTGTTACAAGACTTTTGTATATTTATGTGGATATCTTTTTACTTGTGATTGTAATGTCAAACTTTATTATATTATATCTAGTCAGTATTATCCAATTTTATTAATTTTAAATATTATGATCTCTATGTTGCATGTTATTGTAAACTGTGATGTATTGTTTCGAATTAAAGATATCATAATATACATTGTCTTTTATTATACAAAACTTACTTCATAGTAATGAGATGACACAGAACTAAGCAACAATCTTAGTGTTGTTGCTTGAATCTATCAATTGCTTGATCAAATTAACTGGTATTCACAGCTACTGTACAAGTTAATATGAAAGTGAGTATTGCTTAATTACTAGATTCTGATTCTGAACTAGAACTTTTGCTTTTCTTCTTTTTCTTTTTTTTACTCTTCTTATCTTTTTTCTTCTTGACCTTGCCAGTCTTTGTTGATTCCTTTTCCTTGGATTCTTTTTCCTTTGCCTAGAACAAGATATTTTAGACTAAATCACAAGGTTTAAAACAATTAAAATTGCTCCTGAATATTTTGTTGCTTTGGTGGTGAAGAGTTAAGCCAGAATTTTGGTTAGTACAAATTGTGGCTTAACAGAGAGACTTTAAAGAGAGTTTCTTTACCAAAGCAACGATTTGTGCCTGTAAAATACTAAGTATTATAGACCATCCACTTAAGGTCAACTGAGACCATGCCACAGGTGGCTGTGCAGTGCAGGAGTGGTGTAGATGCCTACCCATCTGCCTGACTGAACCTTCCCATCAGCATCAGCCTACAGATGTATTGACTTTTACACACTACTGCATAATAATATCTGATGTGAGCCACCATGAAACATGGACAGGATCAGTTAGTTTCTAATAATTATTTTGAAAAAAACTTTTTTGCAAAAAATAAAACCGACTTCCAAAAAACTAAAAAGTGGAAAATAACTTTATTTCCGGAAGTCGGTGGCAAAAAAGTCAACGAAACCAACAAAAGCCACCGACTTCCGGAAATAAAGTTATTTTCCACTTTTTAGTTTTTTGGAAGTCGGTTTTATTTTTTGCAAAAAAGTTTTTTATTTCAGCATTTTTAGTTATAGTATTTTTTTAGAAGTCGGTTAAAAAAACTTCCCTCGATTTCGCCAAGATTCCATCATCAGATCCCGACTTGGTGACTATGGGAGCAATTTGGAAAGCATAGGCTTTAAATTTTTTGTTGTTGATTTTTCAATAACCGCTTGTCCGATTTCGATAAAATTTTCATGGGACCATTTGGGAAGTATAACCTTTCCAACAAAAAAAGAATTTTTGAAATCGGTTGGCAAGCGACGGAGTTAAGCGCGAACAAACCTAAAAAAAAAAAAAAAAAAAAAAAAAAAACATACAAACATCCGAATTGAGAACCTCCTCCTTTTTTAGAAGTCGGTTAAAAATTAGATCTTACTGGTTTTACAACAGTCTCTGTTTTAGTAACAACTGGCTGAACTTGCGGTGCACAACCTTGCATCCTTATTGCTGCTGTCACTTCATCAACCTTTGACATGTCAGCATTGGGTGCATGATATTGTTCACAGTGGTCTACTCTTACTGTACGGCCCAGGATCTGTGGAAAGATATGCTATCAGTAATTTAACCAATAAAATTCTATTCTATTGTACTACAGTACACAACTATGGATTGATTATGGTATACTGTTTTCGCAGTAGCATGGTGCGGGTGGCATTGGTAAAATGTACCATTCTTCTTCAATCTGGAATGTTACCTCGATTTCTGATCATGACTGCAAGCCTTTAAGGCTTTACCCTGAATAATAGAATAATAGAAGCCGTATAGAACTACCCACAGACATGTTTAGTGATGGGATGTATGACTATGAAGCACTAAACATAATTTTCATCTAATGTCACCTGCTCTATGCTACAGCGAAAATAGTATGATAGTCTTCTTGACCATTTTCGGATACTGCTGCCTATCGCAGTCAAGTGCACAAGATTCATAATATTATTTAGTGTTCATAGATTGCTCCTCTAAAATCATATGAAAAGTTGTCCTCTATTTACATACTTTGATTCCATTTAAATTATCCACAGCTAGGATTGTTGACCGCTGATCCTCATAGCATATAAATGAGAATCCTCTTGACTTTCCAGTGGCTTTGTCTCTGACTAAGTTTATGTTCACTATTTCACCATACCTGCAATTTGTGAAGCATATTGGTCAACTAAATTATAATTATTATTTTCTTGTTCTGTGGATCAAGATTTTACAAACATCTTATTATATTGGTCCTACTCTTTTTTAATATTCTTCTAAGTACTCTATAAAAGTATTTTAATCTTAGATCTAGGCCGAAACAATGTAGAGTTCCTAGGACATTCTAAAAAGGAAGCTATTAAGGAAATGATACTTTCATCTATGGGAAATTGAATAAAATAAAAAGAATGTGATAAGATAAGATAACTGAAATTCCACTTACTGTGAGAAAACGCAGATAATGTCGCCTTCAGTAAGATCATAGGGTAAACCTCCAACGAACACCCAAGCACTGTCCTTGTACTGATCATGCCACGAAGTCTTTGATTTACCAGAAAGCTCGCGTTCACTTAGCTTCAGAACGTTCTTTATATTTCTGAAAAAGATACAGAAATTCAAATGGGATACAAGCAGGACACCTATGAAGATATTTTCTAAAACATTATTGAATGATGAATACAAAATAACTGTACTTACGTCATAGGATTCATGTTGCTGTTTTTCTAAATTGTCTTCTGCGTCTAATTCGCTTACTTCTAATTAATCGTAAAGCAAACCATTCCTATTTGTTTTCAAACGCAAACAAAATCAAAACATAACCTATAATGTACTCTGTGCATAACCTCCTACTACACAAACTATCTTTTTTTCTTTTTAATTTCTTCCTTGGCAACAAAACTCCTATCTTTTGCGACTGAGACTTTAGCTTTTTAGTATTCAATGACCCGGTCATTATATTTATTTATTGTGGCAAAGAACAATAGTATTATATGAGTCGCATAAAACCCCACAGTAACTGAACGAGCATAAATCGATAAATATTTTATCATTTGACGAAAATCCTATTAAGATATTAATTCTGGTAAAGGTGAGGTCATCCTGAAGGTTGATATAAAGAATGCCTTCAATTCAGTTAATAGGGATACCTTGTTAACAGCAATTAAACAAGAATTACCCCAAATTTACAGTTTCCTTTGGCAATGTTACAGACACCCATCTAAATTATTATAGCGGGACAACCTCTTGAAATCTGCTGTTGGCTGTCAACAAGGTGACCCACTTGGGCCAGTGATTTTAAGTTTAGCTATCCACCCAATCATTAGACAGCTAAATTCCAAATTTAACGTTTGGTACCTCGATGATGGAACCTTGGGCGGCGATGTAGATACAGTTTTAAGAGACTTAATTTATTTAAAAAAAAAAACTTCATTCTATTGGCCTTGATCTCAATCATTCCAAATGTGAATTATATTTAGCAGACAGCACCGACAAAGGACTGACTTTATCCAAATTCAACACAATAGCCCCTGACATCAAAATTATTGATAAAAGTTCTCTTCGTCTCCTTGGGTCTCCTATCTTCGAGAATTCCTTTCTAGATTTTATCGATGAAAAAATCCAAAAATATAATGATGTCTCAGAAAGATTGCTCCAAATTAACATGCATTCGGCTATTACTATAATTCGTTACTGCTGTTTTGGCCCTAAATTAACATATTTCCTACGTGCTTATGGAAGCACACTAATCTTTTGGACAAAATGGATCAAATTATCAGACATACTTTATCTTTAATTTTAAATGTGGCTCTGGACGATCGAGCTTGGGCTCAAGCCACTCTTCCCATTCGTTTGGGAGGACTCGGCGTCCGCAAAATTTCTAGTATTAGTCTACCAGCTTTCTTATCCTCGGTCCACGGTACTGAGAAATTAATCAGGAATATCCTGGCTTCCACACTGATTGATTTTGATGTGCCATGCTTCTCCGAGGCTAAGGATGCTTGGAAAGTCGTTTGCCCGAGCACTGAACAACCCGACAAACCATTTTCCTAGAGACAGTGGGACGAGCCACTCTGTATAGTAGTTCAGAATAATCTACTGAACACGTCTGCTACTACTGCTGAGCGTGTGCGCCTTTTGGCTGTGAGCAAGTGGGAGTCGGGTCTTTGGCTTTACGCACTACCGTCGTCGAGCATAGGCACTTTTTTCGACGACACTACTTTCCGCCTCGCTGCTACCTTACGTTTAGGTGCTCCTTGTTGTTCTCCTCATCGCTGTCATTATGGTGAAGTAGTCAACAGCCTTGGACACCACGGCCTATCATGCAGCCGAAGTGCGGGCCGTTTTGCGCGGCACGCGAATATTAACGACATCATCCGTCGAGCTCTTGGCTTGGCACGCGACGATGGCAAAAGACCGGACGGTATGTCTTTGTTTCCGTGGAATTTGGGTAGGCCTTTAGTGTGGGACGCAATGTGCGTCGATACTCTTGCGCCATCCCATCTTCCTAGCTCTTCGTACTGCGCTGGCGCTGCTGCTGCGGCTGCAGAGAACCTCAAGCGGCGTAAATATAGTAACCTTATTGGGAACTATATTTTCGAGCCGTTTGGGGTTGAAACTCTGGGACCGTAGAGTCCTTGTGCTCACAGCCTTTCAAAACGTTTGGTTGACACTTCCCGTGACCCAAGGGCTGGCTTTTACTTTGGCCAGAGGCTTAGCGTTGCCATACAACGTGGCAACGCGGCCAGTCTCTTGGGGACATTGCCAACTGACAGCGTTGAGGACGAATTTTTCGACGCTATTTTTTAATTTATTTATAAGTTTAGTTTAGTTTAATCATTTTAGTTTATGTTGAATTTGAAAAATTTCCAATTCCAATTTTAAAGTAATGGCTCCATCGTTTTATCGATGATTCTGCCAATGTCAAGGATTGAAAAATTTAATTTTCTCGTCATAATCAACTTGACATTGACATTTGACACAAGATGTTGATTGAAAAAAAAAAGCAATGAAAATGAAAAATGTCATTTTTGACATCAAGACAACAAATTCATATTTGTTGAGTTATTCTCTTGAACAATTGAAAGAATAAACACGCTGAAGGAAAACAGTTTCAATAAACACTTTTAAATTACTTCTGTTAAAATGACAACCCCCCCAGATGCACCAGATAACTACGACCAGGTTCGTAAATTAGGCCTCAAACTTTTTCATTAAGACAACGTTGATATCATTATTAATTACCACCTATTCCTTGTAGTTTGATGAAGAGGAAACCGAGCAGCAGCTTGGGGCGACTGCATCAGGACGAAAAAGACTATTTAGTAAGGAATTAAGATGTATGATGTACGGGTTTGGAGACGACCAGAATCCATACACGGAAAGTGTTGACTTCTTGGAAGATTTAGTTATCGAATTTATAACGGAAACGACACATAGGTATGTTAACTGAATCTGATAATTCAACCTTATTCTAGTATTTATTTGTGTTTTAATCAGAAGCTGATGGTTTTGCAGGGCAATGGAAGTGGGTCGAACAGGTAGAGTTCAAGTAGAAGATATAATTTTCTTAGTCCGAAAAGACCAACGTAAATATGCTCGTGTTAAAGATTTACTAACTATGAATGAAGAACTTAAGAAAGCTAGAAAAGCTTTTGATGAAGTTAAATATGTTGGTGAGTAGATGTAAATTGTTGTATGAAGCATATCATAATAATTATGTTCCTAATTTTGTTTTTGATGTAACTGAAAATGCTGTATATTTTCTTTAATCAAACTTATCTGAAATTAATGTCTAATGAAATAAAAAAAAAGAATAATAAACTAAACAATTAATGTTGTGATGTCTCAATTTTAAATTATGATGTGTGTATGTTATAATAATTGTGTTTTTATAAAATTATAGAAGATCAACAGTAACATAGATGAAAAACAAGGCTGCCATGCTTCTAAGACTGATGCAAGTAACAATATTTCTTATGACACATTGCTTTTGTGTTTGCACAAACTAATATACATTATCTACCCTTTAAACTAACCCCTTTATGTTGCAAGTTAACACTGCAGTTGCTATACCTAAACTTTTTCTCATAATATTCTATAAAGCTCAGTTTTTAATTACAACCCATATACCTCTTAAATCATTACTTTATATATTTATTAAAATTAAAGATTCATTTTAAAAATAGTATGCTGATTAAACCAGGATCAATATTTTATCTGTACCACCAATATGTTCAAAATTGTAAACTATTTTAAATGAGTTTTATAGTTGTACATATATATATTTTCATGCCTTTCTACCTCTTACCAACATGAGCAGAGCTTGTATTACGTAATAAATAGAAAGCAATCAAGGTATGTTCATAATAGTATCAGAGTAAAATTTATTTAAGATTAATCATTATGATTGTTCTTGTAATTTATTGTTCCCTCTCCATAGTTTCGATTTTTCCAGAATGGTGTCCATGTCATTAACTCATTGCTGTTAATTCTGCAAAATATTGAAGGTTTTCTAACTACATAATAACCATCACTGTTACCAGTTCCATGTATTAAATATGTTTTGTAAACCCACACAATTATATGGTTATCAGTAGACACTGGATTATATGCACTATCAAAATACCAAAATATGCATGCTAATATGCACTATAAATTAATAATAATAGTAACACAATCTGTTGTAGCAATTAAATCAGTAAAAATTTGCAATAGCAGTATAAAATTAGCAATTACATAATCAAAATGCATAAAATCCGATGTCTAGTTATCAAGTATACCGGGTAATGGTCAGTAATATATTTAATTGCAAATAGAATATAACAATAATTTATATATTTTCAGAATAAATCAGAAGTGGTTAGGCTGGAAGGATGTTACCTTCATACATTATCAGATAATGGTATACACCATTCCACTATTTCCACCAAGAAATAAATTAAAGACAATGTTTAATTTTTGTTTTCTAACATTTCTGTTCTTGAATACTATCTGTAATTGTACCTACTGTATAAGACATTCCTCAAACCCCAAAAACCTCAATTTATGAATTGTATTTCTAGCTAATGAAGTTTTTATTATTATTTAAAATGGGATATTTACGATGTTTATAATTTATATTCACCCATATCCGTGATTATGCGCATTGCAATAGCGTCCAAAAATCGGGAACTCAATATAAATAATAAGTTTCAAATGTTAATAATACTATTAAAAACCATGTCAGTTAAACAATTTAAAAGTGTTTAATTTTACATCTTGGTTTTTGCTTTCCTATGTGTTTTTAGTACTTTCCTTTTTAGCTTTTTTTTTAGCTGCATTCCAGACTGAAAGCCAGACCTCAACATAGTTATAAAAAGGCTAGGCAACACATGATGTACATGATGTATTGTATGTGTATAAATCTGTAATTACCACTTTCTAGACGCATAAACAGTAAGACACTACTATTAACTCCACAAATCCTCCTCAAAAAAAAAATAAGACATTTGTATTTTTCAAAGACTTTATTTGTGCAATACAATAGAATGACAGTATAGTAGCTTGCTGACACAGTAATTAACATAACAGACAACTGTTATGAAAGAAATTATAATATCAAACAATTAAAATAATTTAACATGATTTTATCATTATTGAACTAACATAACAACACAATACACTACAAAAGAAAAGTAACTAATTATTTGTTATACATATTCAAATATTATCAGGATTGAAAAGTCCTGAGAGTAATAATTATGGCCCCAATGAAGTTATAGTTTGTTTAGAAATATTATAGATGTGGAGGAGCGTTCAAATTCGAACATGGAAACATTTTCACAAACATCAACGAGGATAAAACTATGTGACTTCACAATTTATACATAGATCAATGATTCTTAAGAATTACGTGTAAATAAAATATTTCAACAAAATGTTCACATTTTAGGCGACTACACCAGGTTGTCAAAAAACAGCCAAATGTCTAAACTTTGGTTTCAAAATATGTGTTACATATTTTTTGATACAACATCGTCCAATAACAAAGTTAATCTTATAATATAAATAGGCCATTGATGGCAGTGCGTTAGTATTTTATTTATAAATAATAATATTATATAATAAATTACTTGTTGAAATATTAGATACATACTTTCTAATTTATTAATTCTAAGGTACATCCTAAGCTCGGGCAAAGTGAACAATTTACTATAAATATTGGCATCACACTAATTTCTTCATATAAATTGGAATACATTTAGGAGTATAAGTCTAAAATAATACGAGTAAATTATGACAATAATCTGGAAACTGGTAACTTTTCTGTCTCTTTATGCTAGTAAAATACAAACAAAATAATGTAAAATACTTTAAAAATATAATTTCAACAAAAAAGGAGGAAGGCTGAAAACATTTGAGCCCTTTATTAGATAATATTGATTTGGCAAAATAACACAACATAAAAACGGTAAACTTATTCATTTTCAGTATTTTCTAAAGTAAGCTAGACATTAGAAATAGTACCATTGAATTAGAAATCTGTTTACAGTCTTAACCATTTAGTTTTAGTCTAAGAATATACTGTTCTTGTCCTTAGGACGGTGGAAGATTTTACTACAAACTGTGTGTTTTCCACACAAATACCGTTTTTTCATAAAGGCTACCATGTGTACTTTAGCACTAATAAAAACTACCCTATTATGTTGTAAATATCTATAATAAGACAATATTATTATTTTTACTACTTTTATAACAGCCAACACTAAGGCAAGTAAACCTGTACATTAGATATAAAAGCTAGATTGAATACCATATCAATAACTACCACAGATTAAAAAACAACAATGCTTTTACTGAGAAACATTACTAGTGACAATGTTATATAATCCTTGTAGTTGTTAATATTAAGCATAAAACCTAGCCAATAATTTTGAACATATCAGATTGATATTGTAACATTATAATTATTTATTAATCTTGCAACACTTACAAACATGTAGCTGCATCCATTATTCTAAATATTTTACTAGGAAATCATATTATGTTAAATATTATTTTGGAATGATTTATATCTACCATATTGAGATAATAATCCAGATCAGTAATATCATTTTACCCGCCTGCGGCGGTGTCTAAGAGGGTACGTTTTTTTATGAACATTGTGAACTAAGTACCTACATTCTTATATACGACAATAGGTCGTTAATCAATAAAGTGTAGAATATCAAAAGAGTCGTAAACACTTCTTACCGTGAATATACGCGTGTCAAATAGTAAAAATTACGTGACACGGAGTAATAAACAAATGGAGTGACAATAGATGATGAACAAAGCGCTCGTCATTTACAGTATAAATTAAACAATAGTACTTTCCTATTGCTTACAACTGTCAATAATCCAATCGGTTTATGTTGTTTGTAAAACAGTTTTCTCTATCTACTTAGTGCAGTGAAGTCCGTCTTAAAACTGGGTAGCGCTTCTACTGCTTACGCGGACATACGAAAAAACATGTTAACACTCCATTAATTTGCTAGTCCGTGATAAAATCAGCCGATAAGTGATACATATAGATTTTGTAAGTAAATGCCATATAAATACTTAAATACATAGGTGCTGTGTGCGTTTGTTCTAATCGGTTGGCGGCGGCATGGCGGCTACGATAGCCTTCATGACAGCTGCGGCGGCTAGAGCCGCGTGAGGCTGCCATTCCTTGCCGCGGGTACCGTCACGGTAGTCGGCTATGCCTGGGGAGAGAAAAGCAGTTATGATTGACCAAAAATCAATTGGCAAGTTCTTAGTTATGGGCTGCGGGTTATTTTTTAGTATACAGACAACCAAAAAGATAAGTAAGCGGGCTCGTCAGATACAGCTTAAATTTTCACTTATAATACCACAAGAGCTTCAAGATCGTCAAGATCGTCAAGTTTTTCAGGTTAAAAAATCACGAGCGCGAAGCGCGAGTGATTTTTCCTGAAAAACTCTCTTGAAAACTCTCTTGAAAAACTCCTTCATTTGTTTGCAACGAACCTATCGGGAAATACCCGATAATTTTGAAGCTCGTGTGGTATTCGGGGGATTATTTTTCCGTCCCAAATGTCGGCCAATAGAATTGCACAAATTCCAAATCGACTCATTTTCATGCAAAATCTCCAATTTTCACAATTGAATTCAACCTGTCAGTTTGACGTGTGGTTAATTTGACTGGATCATGTTTTGTTTTTTATGCATAGCAACGACCAGAGAAAATTTTCAAAAAATTATCAGTATAATACCATGTAGGTTGTACCACGTGACGTCGAATGGTGCAATTCTATTGGTCGATATTTGGGTCGGAAAAATAATCTTACAAAATCCATGAATGTCTTCGAATAAAGTCAAATTCACTTGATAGAAAACCAAAAAGTTTACTCATATATCTATTTCTAATTTCATTTTCCCCAATTTCAATTCTTAAATACACATTTTATAAAATGTTAATAATTGGGCTGAAACTGTGACATTTGTATTTCAACCTGACTATAGGCGCAACATACCCTAGCATCACATGAGGCCGACAACATTTTTGTTTTTCCTCATTATGATAAATAGGTCCCCATTATGTAGGTCAGTGTCAGGTTGTATATTGAATAAAATCTGATCATAAAAAATATTGTTTTACAGTTGTAATCCTTAAAATCATCAATTCAACCCTCAAGTTCATTGAATCCCATTGAATAATTTTTACATGAAAAACGTGTAAATGTCACATAAATTTACTACGCTACGCGGGCTACATACAGCACTTAAACAGAGTTGATTTCATCAAGCTGAATCTTTAGAAAGCTTCCATATCTTACCCCGAATAGAAACAAAGCAATCCTTCCGATTCCCGATGACACTGTCGAGCACGGCGTCTAGCTCGCAGTCGTAGGCGAGGGCGCGCGCGTGCGCGGCGAAGGCGGCGCGCGCCTCGCCCGTGCCGCTCACGGCGCGTCCGCCCGCCACGGGGGACAGGTGCACGCGGAGACCGCTGTCTTTTCTGTCACTAAAATATTAACGACATAAAATATATTAATTTATTTCTTCACATAATTCAGAAATAGGAAACATGGGTAAAATCGATACCAAGAGAACCACCATTGATGTAAGAAGGCATTTTCATCACAAGAAAAAGTAGACATGCAAAAAGTGAAACATCTAAGTACTCGACGAAAGTTTTTAAATTCATTCATTCACTGACACTTCTTGGAATTGTTTTCTCTGCAACTTTTGTTAACCTACCCCCAAAAGGCGGTACCCTCATCTCAAGACCGATCACAACGGTTTGTGTGACTATAATAAAATATAGATCAAGACAGGTTTCAGGCTGGATTAAAAAACATTTTCAACACTGACATTAAATTGTATATTAATTGTATTGCCTTGCGATTTTCATATGAAAGTGTGTTGTTGAATGTCGTACTGAGCACTCCATTTCTCACATTACTAACTTGTCTGTTAAAAAATCAAAGATTTCAACAATTTACAAAACTAATAAACAGAGAAATATGGCAGATTGTATGTTTGTAATTCAGTCGCTTTACCGGTCAGGAGCACAACTTCTGAGCATAAAGTTCATCTTAGCAGATCAGCAGCAGAGAATTTAGAACATAGACTGTATGTTATCACGCTGATAACTTAGGGGGATGGGCAATATTGCATTATGTCCATATTCCTCAATTGTTTGACAATACATTAGAATATAACAGGCAAATCGCGCAGCTTAGGTACTTTAAAGCTAAGGTAAGGTTCGCGATTTACATTTGTGGAACGTGTGGATTGTATTGTATAACGGGATGGTTTTTGCGAATCCACGTCCAAAGCGTTAAACAATACAAGTAAGGTAACAGCTGGTAAAACAAAAATGATTAAATAAGTGTTTACTAGTTCGCCTGGCGGTCTTCGGTCACGGTGGCCAATCTCAGCGGAGATCAGCCATTGGCGCAAGAGATACTTTAGTCTGTGTCTGTACTGTCACAGGTGTAGTCTCTGCTCCCTCACTCTCATAGTCCGATGGGACGGCAATATGACACGACCAGAGAGATATCAGAATCAGACGCAGGACAAAGTGCTTTCCGAGGCACGGCTGTATCATACCGCCAAGTTTTTTCAGCGCTGCGCTGATGACTGCGAGACCAACGGAGCAGTTAAAGCTGGTGTACTACGCAGACGTACTATAAGTACTTCTGCATGTTTACTACATACCCTGCTCAAGTGTATACGGTAAATGTTGTCGAGTAAACACAACAATCTTTACATTACGCGCGAACTGACATAAGTGCGTCATAAACACGGATAAGTCTGTTTTAAACCGTCTAATCCTTAACGTTTGGTTAGTCCCAATCATACCTTACTGATAGATTTTCCTATGAAATTAATTAATTGACCACAGTCCTTTTGACCCTTTCGCGCTAAGTTTTAAACAACAACAATATTTGTAAACATAGCGTATGTATTATGGGCCGGTGTGAATGGGTTTTCACAGGATATTCTTAGTCATTTATGTAATTGCAGGAATATTGTTGTAATAATAAATTTCAGTGACATAAGAGAATCTAATGTTGGGAGTCCTGGGACTTGTTTGTAACATGATTCATACACACAACAGTAGAATTAAGTAATACAGAATTAGCTCCGATTTTTTATCTGAAAACCTCGAACCGGATAGATGAGGAAATAATAGGATTCTTGCTACTGTATTGTAGAGAATGGAATATTTTAAATTCATTTCAAGGAAATCGCGAACTTGCAATCATCGTATTTTGTCCAAAAATCGACTAATCTTTATAAGTATAACTCCGAGCGGAAATCGCAATCACACCACTGGCAAATCCTGTGTTTTTGTTAGGTAAAACAAGACTAGACCTCTATGATAAAATTAATTGAAACCGACCATGACTGCTAAGGTACATCAAGGCTGCTGAGAATTGTAACAAATAATTACATCTGCAGGTATTCGTACAGGTAACCTCCAATAACCCACGGCACGGCCTGCTTTGTTTCTGATCCGCGATTCCTTGTTGATTGACTAATATTTTCACGAGGTCTTAAGTGACATAGATAGATCGTACTAACGAGGCAAGAAGCAAGCGGTATTTACAAAAAGTTAATCTGTTGAAACGGAGAACCTAAACTATCGAAAATCAATCAATTCAAAAGCCAATCATTTAAAACTGGGCTGAGAATAATTATGTAGTTTTTAAATGTCAAAATGACATAAGGCCTGTCCAAAACGTTTACCACTCCCTAGTGTCTATTGTCAATATACTCCTGTCTGTTAGTCATAATAAGATTTAATTTATCTACTTTATTCATCACATTATCCCCAGCAACACATTTTAGAAGATACAATTTAAGTAGCTATACTTACACTTGGTCTCCCTGTGGCGCGGGGTGCGACACTTCGATGAAGGCACCCTGGCCTATGTCTACACACAAGCGGTCCGTGGCACCTTCAGGGGCCTCCCATCTGCCAGGCACGCCTCGAAGTCGCTCCAAGCCTGAAAAGATAGACGTTACCCTTGTGAATTCAAAGGATGAGGGTGATTTTGCAGACAAAAAACAAGAAGGTGATATGGCAGAAAGAGCACCAAATCGCCATTTTATGCTTTTCTGTAATGCGACACTATAGTGTACCATATTCCTAAAACAAACCATAATAAGCCTAAAATGGATGCTTTAGCAATATCATATTCATAATATAATAGGTTTTCTATTCTTTTATTTGATTGGATATACCTAATAGGATATTATGATTTTTTAACGTAAACAACGTCTGTGACTGTTTTTTTAAGACTGTATTTGTGCAAAAAAATGGTGCAGAAGAAACCAAAATGACGATAGATTGGTGACTCCACCAATTTCCATAACAAAGTTCAACAACCGCTTTCTGAGCATTAGGCAATTGAGGTATTACCCAAAACCAGGAACAACTCACAGTTCTTTAAGGACTTTAACCCTCCTATTTTCCCCATAACACGTGTCAGCAGTAAACACAGTACCTAAACACGACTTCTTTGATGTCACGCAAAACAACGATGATTTGCTGAATCACGCTACTCCTGGATTACTTTGAATCTGCATCATACCTAAAGGAGTAACCCGTACCCGACCGCACGTTTCACCTGTGATTGGTTTGTATACAAAAGCGTAAACACAGAATAACCAAGCGTTCTTTGTTTACCTAAATAATTGAGCAGAGGTTGACAGCACGGTTAGAGCAGTGCGTGTCGCGGGTTCGATCCCCTCATGAAACAAATATTTGTATGACCTACAGGTAGTTGTTTCGGGTCTGTTTGTGTATGTGAGTTTAAATGTTTGAAAACGCAGCCACGATACAGGAGAAATTCGATTAGAAGAGTGTGGGGCAACGTGTTTAATTAAAATAGAGAAAAGGATATGTAGCTGACAAAACGCGTCTACTCCTTTGAGAATTGCAGGCGGTATGTTATGTACTTTTCTCGAATTGGGAATCAGACCCAGGACCAGCAGTAGCGCATGCTACTACGGAGGCCACAAAGCAAATGCCAAAAAAAAATATTATGTCAATGCTTTGCATCTCATCTTCTTTGTCTCTGACGCAGACAATCAATAAACCCACAGGAAACAGACCAAGCCTATTATTTGGTTAGCTAAAAATATGCAAAGAATAAACAAACACCATTATCTATAACAGCTTTGTTTAAAACTCATAAAGATATTTTTGTAACACATTTTGTGCATAATTTATAACGCAAACATATTTTTTTGAAGGTTACGGAAATATAGGCCGCGCCCACGTTGCTATGGCAACCTAAAATGCAAACGATAGATGTAATAAAAAAGGTTTTTATGAAAAAAGGCGTTTGCCGTTCGATCTATTATCGAGTATGGTAACACAGATTGAACATGCCTTGCAATATAGTCAGTACCTTCTGGACCAAGACAAGATAGTATCATTTAAGTGAATATCTGAATTATATGAGTATCTGTAAATGTTCGTGTAATGTTGCCAAACATTACACGAACATGTCTTTCAAACCTGAAGGGTATTCTCAAAACCCTTCAGGTTTGGAGAATACGATGAGAATGGTCATATTCTATTCATTACTCTGTGGGCAGCTCGACCTTACCACGCAAACGTTAATTGATGTCCCCACAACTGAACAAATTACATAACATCATACCTGTAATCCTCGAAGGGTTAGGCAGAAGTGTACCTAATATTACACCCACTTTTCACCAGTTTTTGTAATAGGGGGCGATTTGTATGGCCTATTGCCATAAACTGGGCACAAATGTTCTACGACTTCGCGGCAGCTACTGAGAACTTCCTGATGTAAAAACCCAATAATACTTTGTCGGACCCGGGAATCGTACCCAAGAACTCGTGCCAAACCAACCCAGCCGCCGCGGGAGACGCTCCGGGCATCAGACGCCGCTAAACGACTCCCGGCCACCGTAGGTGCGGGCCTGTGGACGTTGAGCAATGGGTAGCTCAGTGTCCGTCTGTCCAGTGACGATAGGTCGTGTCGACGGCGCGTTAGTGTTCCACGCGCGCCTCAAAGAGATGTCAGCAAAGCAGAGGGGCCTGCCAGGACCACCGCCCGGGTTCCGGGTTGTTTGAAAGAGATACCGTGGCCACCGAACATAAAGGCTAATAGAAGGAACATGGGTGGGATTTAGTCAGTACAATTCTGACACTCCCCTTCGCTCCGCCCAGAGCGGGGGAAGTTATTTGAGGATATCCCATCCATCCCTAAACACCTTGTGTTGAGCAGTCTCGCTTGCTACCATTGAGCCTTCGAGGCACTCCAACAAATCAATTCAGTCAGTCAATTTGTCTGAAGAAATTACAAACTAAAATGTTTGTCTTACCTTCGCTAACGAACGTATCCCAAAGAGCCTTAGCATTGCTTAGACGCACGGCAATATCTTGGAGGAGGAAGTCGGCAGGCTTGTAAGGTTTCACTTCGTAGTCCCAGCCTCCTTTCTCGTTCTTTTCAGCCTTCTCGCAGAATATGTATACGTATCTGTGAACATAAAATTATTATTTAAAAAATCTGCACAATTAGTCTTGCGATTTGTTGTTGCATGCTAAAAACGCTACTGATGCTCTTGAGGTCCTGGGCCGGGCAAAAGTTATTGCTGTTTTTTTTTCATTATTCCATTTCATAATTCTTTAGAGTAGCTTGGGTTTTTGTGGCTAGTTGATTACATCTATGTTAAACTTTTTCGGCCCAGATGACTATGGTTAGGTTATGTTAGGGCCGCGTCAGAGGCGTTTTTTCAGATCGTCGGGTGCAGGTGAACGAACATTTGGAACAATCCAGCAAATCCTTACTATAATATTGTAAAAGCGAAAGTGAGTTTGTTTGTTACAAATTCACGTCTAAATGGCCAAACCGATTTTGATGAATTTTGGCACAGATATAGTAGGGACCCTGGAGACGGACATAGGCTAAAATAGGTGAGAAAAGGAGGAGAAATAGGCAAGAAAAGGGGGAGAGAAAGATTTTTCTTTTCGATCATCACGCTGGTTAAAGTTAGCGTTAGCCCAAAGCAACTATGCCACGCGGACGAAGTCGTGTGCGAAAGCTAAATAATAATTAGATACGGCGGCCTTGAAACACAAAGGGGAGGAACATGGTTGGGTTTTAGTCAGTACAAGTCTGACACTCCCTTCCGCTTCGCCCAGAGCGGGAGGAGTTATTTGATGATTTCCCATATAAAAAACTAATAAATTAATTATGATGACAAATGTGGTGTAAAACAATGACTAATTTAATTAGGTAGGTTATTTAATAAAATCGACATCATAAATCAATAACTTCATAAAAGGAATAACTTTCGCAAATTGTAACCGCAAGCCATAATTTCTCACGTACACTGTTTACTACTCATACAGCGCTAATAGTAGAAAAAAAGTCGCTTCCAGCTGTCTGTCTGTCCCTATGTTTGCTTAGATCTTTAAAACTACGCAACGGATTTTGATACGGTTTTTTTTAATAGATAGTGTGATTCAAGAGCAAGGTTATACGTATTATATTAATACCTACATTGCACCCGTGCGAAGCCGGGGTTAGTCTTCTAGTATATAAAACGCTAACTGGCCAAACAATATGATTAAAGCAATATCCAAGTAAATGTAAGTATGTACTTGAACGTTCAGTGTAAAAATATGTACACAATAAGAGCTCCTCACACAGATTTTCTCCTACTGACCTAGTATGTAGAATCCTGTACTATTACGGAATAAGTCTGCAAAGTTGCAAAAGTCATTCACCGGAAATTCAATAACTATTTTCTCACTGAATCAAAACAGCCAAAACTGTTGCATAAATGCTTACTAATATTATAAAAGCGAAAGTGAGTTTGTTTGTTACGTCTTCACGCCTAAATGGCTACACCGATTTTGATGAATTTTGGTACAGAGAAAGTTAAAACCCTGTAGACGGGCTTTTTTTTTAAAGTGACAAATGAGGGAGAAAGATTGAAGAAAAGGGAAAACTTAGCATTGCTATTACAATAAATAAGGCGCAAGGGCAAATACAGGTAGCAGGTACCTGCAAATCAGAAAAGGGGAACTGTGTTACCCCGAATCTAGCGCGAGCGAAGCCGGTGGCAAAACTTAGTTAAAAATAAAGCATTTCGACTATAACCTATTACTGCTCATGAGCGCACCTACAACTGAATCAACTTAACAAGGGTCAAACTATGTCAGTGGTCAATTACCAATCATTGGACATGCAAAACGCATCCCACACATTGTTACATAATTTTAAACTCCCACAGAAATATCTTAAGGATTTTACTATCGTTTCAAGTTCCTAATTTGGTATCGGTCGAGATAATGTGTGTGTGATTAGACCAAATACAGCGCGTCTGCGGAAGTATGGATTTGGGCGCACAAGTCGTAAATTGGAAGTCTTGTTTTTGTATCGAGTTGGTACGTACGTGGCGTTTTATGTATGCTCTATGTAAAAAGCACAATCAATGTTACTATCACTGGCTTCGTTGTTATATGCTTCCTAATACAAACAATTTAATGATACAATTTTAATGTACTGTGAAGGTTTAATAACATTAATCAACAATAATTGACGACACGGTTGGCTTGGCACAGTGACTGAGCGATCGACTGCTGCGCTGCGTGGTTCGATCCACGCACGGAACAAATATTTGTATGGCCTACAGATAGCTGTTCCAGGTCTGACTATTTGTGTATGTGAGTTTAAATGTTTGTAAACGCACCCACGATACAGGAAAAATTCCTAGTGTGGGTCAACTTAAAAAAAAGCCTTAAAGTACTGGCTGGTTTGCAAAGATGTTCGAATTTGTTTGAATACAGAATTTAAAAAAAGAGAGAAGAAAACAGCTTTGGGTTTAATAAAAATAGCAATGACTTGACATGTGTGTATTTATAAATGACAGTATAAAATATAGTAAAAAGTGTTCTATGCTTCTTTTATTACAAATACACGCCCCCACATCACAAATCATTACAGTACTTTACTCAATGGCATGATAAATTTATCCTCAAAATACCATCTTATTGTAATATTATAATAATGCAAAAAATACATCGGCAAATATATGTAAAATACTTAAACTTGTGAAAGATTCAACTGAAGATCCCCAAGGACAGTTTCTGTATTTTATTTAAACATACAAGGGCGTTTCAAGGATACAATATGTCAACAACACTGGTGGTGGTGTTAGTTCCGACTTTTGCCACGCATTATAGGAACCTTTTGCCGATTTGCACATGCTTTCAAACCATACCTATTGTATTAAAGCTACAGCGATAAACGATGACCTACATTTTCGCTGTAATATGAACTTTGTTCTCAAAGTCAATAAAATCATCTCATTCAGTGTAAAGGGACTTTCCTTACCTTTATTCACCTTCCACTAAATCAACCAGTGATTACTTCATTCTAAAAAATATGGTGACAATACATATTCAAGGGTTTTCCTGAATAGTTTAACTGACGTCAAACTTTGACCTAATTCCTTCGTAGTGAATATTTTTACAAGATCATCACCGACTGTAAAATTTACTAGGAATTGTTCCAGGTAAAAAATTACGTCGTTAAATACGCAGGTATTTAATTGTACGCACTTGTTTTTACTTGAGTTTGAACGGAAGCGGACATGCCTGTTTTCGAAGTTTTGAACGGTTTTAACAAACTTCATTGTGATTGTAGTCTAGACCTGACCCCGTATTCACAAACGCATCGTTTTGTTTCGACAAGTCGTATGTCTATATTTTTTGGCATTACGAAAGCCCGCGACTGCTTCTTTGGTCTAGTAGTCGCAGGCGCGACTGCTGAGTGTGAGGTCTTTGGCTCGATTCCCGGCTATAAATGCAAATCTAATCTCAGTAGCAGCCAGACTCCATGGCAAGGTACTGATGTTACTGGAATTGTGAACTAGCCTAGCCTATTGACTAAACATAACTGGCGAAATGTGGGTGTATTGTTAGGTGCACCTCTGCCTAACCCATAGATTAAAGGATTATAAGGGATAATGTTATCAAAACTAGCGTGGTAGACATACGACTTTCCGAATCAAAATTAAATCAAAACGTAGATCATTAATTTACATACATTTGTGAACTCGATACTCGATCGCTCTTTGATTGGACGCCTACCTTATTCACCCCCCCCCCCCAGAGTGACTGCTTGCTTCTTGGTTAAAAGACTAGTGAGAGGAAATACCGCATTTCTTCGAACATGAACACAACAGCAGTAAGACAATTAGCATAGTCGTGTTTCCAGGTAAGTTTCTATGCATTAAGATTCGTAAGATGGATAATAAATAAATTAATCAATTAACTGTTCTTTGCAAATGGTAAAGGTGTAATTATTTTCCGTATAACTTAAATATTCGCGTAAATTCCAAACATTTACATCTTCACGTGGTATAAAATTAAGTCGCTTCCGATGTCTGTTCACTTAGGTCTTAAACTACTCAACGGGTTTTATTGCAGTTTTTAGTAACAGATAGAGTGATTCAAAAGAAAGGCTTATCATCTTTTTCCTGCTCTTTTCCCATTCTTTTTGGTGTCGGCGCAACACGTCTTCTTCTTTCATTCTCCCGTGTTAGACGTCACGGCATCATTTACTCCTTTCTGCTTCTGCAGGATACGCCCTATTTTCCCCTTTTTTTTGGGGTGGGAAATCATCATATAACTTCCCCCGCTCTGGGCGGAGCGGGGGGGCGTGTCAGACTTTTACTGACTAAACCCACCCATGTTCCTTCTATTGCCCTTTACGTTCCGGGGCCGCGGTATCTCTTTCGAACACCCGCAACCCCGACACTAACCTTGGAATCTTTGGAAATGCTTTTGTTTGTGCTTTACCCGTCACCACTCGGGTGCTTGATAGTCTGCACTAGGTCATAAGTTCCCTAGTGGCCTTTTACGACACCCAAGGAATGAGATGTGGCCGTATCCTTAAGGTCCGGGACCGCACGGATGTATAATATTACTACACTAGTATCTACATTGTACACGTGTGAAGCCGGGGTGGATCGCTAGTATAGGTAGTGGGTACTTGAAGGTGCATTTATTTTCCCTAACACTTAAATATTCACGTAAATACCTTGAAATGTACAATTCCTAGTAACTGTGAGATGTTATTTGTCGCAAGTAAATTCAATCATTTACATATGTAAGTAAGATTTTTTTATGTTATTTATTTATTTGCTGGTTTAACATAAGTGATTCTTATATTACATTATAGTGGACACGAAACATAAACTCATTACAGTTTTACCGTGCATCATTTTTATATAAGAATTTGCGATTTCGACTTATGATCACAGTTCGTTCTTCTTGGATTACAGATTATACAGGATGTAACACCGATTTCGAAAACCGTGGTAAGAATGACGTACTGAATACGTGGTAACGTTTTCGCGGCGGTGTCCCTTTCACCCTGTATACTTATAGTACCACCGCGCGGGCTTTCATTGGCAATTAAAAAAAGAATCACGTAAATCGGCCCAGTAATCAAGGTTTACACACATAAAAAAGAAGATACTGGTGGAATACATAACCTCGTCTTTTTTTAAGAAGTCGGTTAAAAATACGCCTACATTCCATCACAGCATTATCTATAATTATTTACTTGGACCTATTTCATATTATTACAAAGTATAATATTGCCGCATATTTTAAAGACCGCTTTCCTTAAATGTAGTTAATAAACAACATTTTTGATCGATTTCGTAAGCTGAAGTTAAAAGAGTCAATTCATCGTCTACTTTCCATCGCCATCATCACCGCCGTAACACCATCCACTACGGAACAATGGGTTTCCCCCGAGTCTCGTCATCAGGATCAATCCTGCACTTCCCGTTTCAAACAACCGCGCTCACGGTGAAGGACGACCACTTTTGAACCTTATTGCTCAAAGCATAAGTATGAAACATGGTCCACCCTCACTATTTTGATAATAAATTAACGATCTACTTCGTAGACCCACACTACGCCTTTTAGTACGCAAATTGACAAAATCAAAACTACTGATATAGTTGTCATATTACACAACAGACCGGAAAGCCTTCCTTTTTAGTAAATATTACGTTAGTTCATGAGTACATTACAGCAAAATACAGCAATGTCAATAATACGTAATGGGCACGTCATGGACGGGGATAATCATTTCATCTATACAACCGTATAAGTCACCGCATTTATAGAAGTCACGTACACCATATAAGTATTACCCATAAAACAATAATACTACATTTGTATGGTAGATTAGTCACGACTTTCAATAATTGGTATTACCCAAGCCAAACCATAATAATGTTTTTTGAACAATGAACAGTAGAGCTTTGAGATACAAATCATGTCAAACGATCAGCTTTTGGTGTCATTTTTATAAATCTTCTCTTTTTTAACCGCAGCTTACGTCATTGACGGTTTAACGTGAACAAGAGTTGTACAAGATAAAACACTACCGGTAACACTGTAAGCCCTTGATCCTGCTGCCTAAGAAGCTAACCTAAGGAGGCTCTCCTTAGGTATTACTTTTTTTAACTAAGCCATTGGTAGATACGACTATCGGCACAATTATCGACATCCCATATATTGCGGAACCGTTATGTCAACAATTATTTCGCGCCGCTCTCCAGTGATGATAGATTGATCCCAGTACAATGTGATATTGCCATGTTCGACAACTGGGTCGGGCACATACCTATAGTACGGCATTACCGATTCCACAAGGCTGTATTTTAGAGCAAGTTTCTGATGAATAATACTGGCTACAAGGTTGTGTCTATGCAAGTACTCTCCGTTAGCAAAAAGAAAAGTAAGTTTATTTATAAGGGCTTTTAATCTTCAGAAGTCCGGAAGTAATGGTCCAATTATTATTTTTTCACTGGTATTTTATTCCTGAGTGAAAACTTTTTGAAACCCACGCGGGCGAAGTGACGAGTACGAGAAGTCGTTTGATAAATGGTAATGAGTAGTGACGCTCGTAGTGGTCACAAAATGTTTTGTTATTGTAAATCGGCCCATGACGCAAGCCAATATAGTTAAAAAAAAAAGAAAAACTTCCTGTGTGTACTATTTTCCTATAGCTGCGCTTCATTCATAATATTGTGCATATTAGAAACTTTCATTCACACGCTGAACAAATCACTTAGTTGTACTACCTACGCAAGTTTTGTTCTCGATAGAAATGAGGCACCGGGTGTGCGGTCAGCTAAACCACAATGAAATTGTTACTAGGTGAGCTAATATTTTCCAATTCTTACTTCTGAATGAATAACATTACAATGTCAACAACCGACTAATATTTTGATCTTTTTTATTGTGCAGGCTGCGAAAACAGGGAACTGTTGCTAATTTTATTAAGGAGACCTAGACTTCAGGCAATAAATCGCCAAGCAAAAACCAATCATAAAGATAAGGCTGGACGCGTTAATTTATGATGATTTTATAATACAATCGATTATTATTCGACATGAGAGGGTTACATATACGAACTATTAATCGTAAATGACGTAACGCAAAGTATACTTCGTGCATAGACACGCAACATTTGGGTACATGCTGGCTGGTTTTGTCGCTGGTTATATTGTCGTTGTCGGGTTATCAAGGTTCGACTGGTTGGAGCATCCTCACTTTTCAATAGAAGGTGAGGAACTTTCTTCCATGCTGTTCCTCATACCGGTGACATGGCCTTAAAACCCTTATGATGTGACTTTGGCCAACCACGTACACACCACATCCCACAAATTTTATTTAGTTTCTTACTGCCAGCAACAATTCGGCGCACGACTAACTAAATCCAAACCTAAGATGTAGTTTGAAAAGCGTAATTAGTAGGCTATAAGAGTTTAGTCAAAGGTGTCCTTTATTGGAACGAAGTTTCTTATCGCGCGGTGCGAAAGGGGGCTAGACGGAAAAAATTAAGACCATTGTAACGACACTTTTTGCTTGACATTGTAACGACACTTTTTGCTATAGTTGTAAGCCGTGCGGCGTGCGCGTGTTTTTCTGTCTGTCTGTCTCTCTCTCTCATAGAAAGCAAGCCAGTTATTTTCGTTATGTCTTTCTATTTCGCATTGAACAGTGTGGTGTCGGGACGATTATTTTTGTTGAGTGTATACAGGTTTTTTGTACATAATAAATAATAACTTCGTTCCATCGGGGTGTCCCTTGATACCTCTCAAGTTTTTGTTTCTACATTTCGCTGGTTTTGCTATTTGGTAGGATGGAGTAATTACTGTTTCAGTGAGTGGGTGTGTGTCAATCAAGATATCGATGTGGGTTAATGCCATCTGCATCATAGTCCAAAGTATCATTTCTAAGGTTCTCTATAAAAACAATGACGAATAAGAATTGACGCAGTTCCTCAACGTCACTGCTAGACAGCTAATTAATAAAAACTGTTGCAGTACTAATTCCTAAGAATATTTACATGTAATTGCAAGCTCCCACGTGAATGGAATCAGGTTTAATACACATAGACAGTATGCATGTGTATCTTTCAAAGTTAACTGCGCTTAAGATATAATCACTTATTTGTTTTTTGTGTCTCCACATTATACGTATGCCACTACGAAATAAGGTTAATTAATTAATAATTAACAAAAATTTGAACGATACATTTTGAATTTGGTACGGGCCCCCGTCAGAATACCACCAGTGCTGTGACATTTTGAATATCGCCGCATCATAGAGTAATATTAAAACTTTGAGATTAAGAAGAATTAAGTGATCAGTACAAAAATATTTAAAATTCTGCTATTAGGATTCATTCATTTATAAACCCACTAGCTTTTGTCCGCGGCTTCGCTCGCGTTAAATATGGTGTAACACAGTTCCTCTTTCCTGACTTGCGTAGGTATATATGCCACTTGTAGTTTTTGCCCTAGCGCCTTATTAGTTTTCCCTTTTTTCCCCCTCATTTCTCATTTTTTTTAAAGTTAGCCTATGTCTGTCTCCAGGGTCCCAACTATCTCTGTACCAAAATTCATCAAAATCAGTTTAGCCATGTAGGCGTGCAAACGTAACAAACAAACAAACTCACTTTTGCTTTTATAATATTAGTAAGGATTGTTTGCGCGAACAATTTATCATCAATCCAAGTTAGTTAAAGGCTCAATTTATTAAAGTCAGTGACTGGAAATTGATTTTGGAAGGCGGAGATTACCTCATCAATTCCACGGAACATTGACTCTAAACGAATGACCGAACGCCATGTGCTACGCTTCTTGCATACTAAACAAGACGGCTGGCCGAACAACTTTTGAGTCGACTAATCTTCTATTGCATATTTTCCACACAAACAAAACTTTCAACAACATATAGCCCACGTGCACTGATATTTATACACGACGTTTAAAAGTTATATATATCTTACCGGATTAAGTATGTGTTATTAATAACGTTTCTTCGAACAACATGTTACAGGAGAGACCGTTGTATGACGGGAAATTCGCTTTTGTGTAACAAGTATTTTTCTTTCGCAACTACACATCAATAAGTTGAATGCTTTTTGGTATAGTTGTACAAAGATCCAACGCGAGGTCAAAATTAGAGTCACTTTTCGAGGCTCCACGAAATCCTTACTAATATTATAAAAGCGAAAGTGAGTTTGTTTGTTACGTCTTCACGCCTGCATGGCTAAACCGATTTTGATGAATTTTGGTACAGAGATAGTTGGGACCCTGGAGACGGACATAGGCAAACTTTTGTTTAAAAAAAAGTGAGAAATGAGGGAAAAAGAGGGAAAAATGGGGAAAACTTAGCTTTGCTATTACAATAAATAAGGCGCTAAGGCAAAAACGTACCTACCTGCAAATCAGGAAAGGGGAACTGTGTTACCCCGAATTAAACGCGAGCGAAGCCGCGGGCAAAAGCTAGTAGTTTCATAAACGAGTACCAAAAATCAATATCATTTAGGAGCCAAAGATCTCTGCAGCACTGTACGTATATGAGACATTTAATAGGTCAAGATCAATGAGGTTACTGTACCGTGTACGACCAGTTAGGGCGTGCCCTTTCGGAATTTCCAGTTACATTATGTGAATGACATACTCAGACCACAAGTCGCAGTGTGTCCCTCTTACTTGCGGGCGAAACTTCGTGTTCATGAATCAACTTCACCACACAAAATTCAATATCCCCGTAAAACCTTTTAAGGCAATGAATTTTGGAAAACCCATTATAGATGCGCGTTGCTTCCTACAACCAAATTTAAGGAAAATAATTTCTGAAATTTGAATTACCTTTTTGCGCCAGGACTGTCTATGACTAGGCGACAGTACGACTTTTATAGAACTAATAGCTCTCTCTATACTCTGCTTTGCTTTGTTTTTGCGACTTGAAAAAACAGCGATCATAGCCTTTTGCCAACTGTTGGGGTCGGCTTCCAGTCTAACCTGATGCAGCTGAATACCAGTATTTTACATGGAGCGACTGCCTATCTGACCTCTACAACCCAGTTATTACTTAGTAACAGAGAATTTCGGAACACTGACTATATAACGACTGTCAAAGATCTACAAATGACAGCCGAGACTAACAGCTTAATGTGCTTTTCGAAACACGGAGGAAACTCGGTATTAAACGAGTGGTCATCCATCCACAGACCAACCTAGGCAAGCGCGGCTTAACCTAAAGATCGCCCCGAGCAGTTGTTATTATTTAGACCCGAGAGCTCCTCTAAAAACACGCTCTTGAAAAAACAGCGATATTTCCATATTAAATTATACTAGGTGCACCCCGCTATGTTATCAGCAGTATAAAACTATATTTGAGATATTTGATCACCTACGGGAATACTGCATTTTCCGGGACCAAAAGTAACCTATGTGATTTAGGAAAGTTATGTGTTTACAATATAAGGTATATTGATACCTCGCCGTTTCAGCTTGTAGGAGTTGCAAACATACACACATACAAAATTGGGCCTTTGTTATTTATTATGAGTGATTATTTCATGGGTTATTTTATTATGAATGTATTATTAAATACATAAACTATCCGAAATAAATTCTCAAAATGATGTTGAAAACCGCAACAAATTGCGTAGTTTAGAAGGACACAGCAATATTTTTTTTTGGATGGAAAATCATCAAATAACTTGGGATAACTCGGGGAAATATCAGAGCTTTACCCATGTTCCTTCTTTTGCCCTTTATGTACTGGGGCCGCAGTATATTTTTCGAACAACACGCCACAACGGATGAAAATCAACTTAAGAACATCATCAAACTAATTTTCCTGACTCCCTCTTGTTCCTCCATAATTCTTGATTAGTTACCAACTCGTAAGCCACTCCGTTCTTGCCATCTTTCACAGTACAGTAATTTGGTCTTCTCTTACTCTGAAAGCTATGCACATTGACCCAAATAAGATAGAATAGATACAAACTTGTCGGGTAAATCCGGCGCAGGCGACGAGACGACCACATCGCCGAGACGGACGTGTCTCGCATAGTCTGTGTAGTGTGGCACACCGCCGCCGACACCTACTAGGAACACGTACTCCACCTGTGAATAGAAATGTCTCGCTGTTAGTCACCTATTGAAACATTAAAAAACCGGCCAAGAGCGTGTCGGGCCACGCTCAGTGTAGGGTTCCGTAGTTTCCCGTCCGTCACAGTAAGTGTTCCCACTTATGAGTTTAAAGGTGGAGGAGGAAATTATTTTGTACAACTTTTTGTCTTTTTTGTACAAAAACTGTTGTGTCAATCAAGTTCAAAATGATTTTCATAGAAAGTCCTTATAAAGTTCTACTTTTCAGATTTTTTTCATAATTTCTAAACTTATGGTTCAAAAGTTAGAGGGGGGGGGACACATTGTTTTTTACTTTTGGAGCGATTATTTCCGAAATTATAGACATTATCAAAAAATGATTTTAGTAAACCCCTATTCATTTTTAAATACCTTTCCAACAATATATCACACGTTAGGGTTGAAATTAAAAAACAAAACACTTCCCACTTTACATATAGGGTGGCTACCCTAATAAAACATTTTTTTCCAATTTTTATTTTACCACTTTGTCGGCGTAATTGATATACATATTGGTACCAAATTTCAGCTTTCTAGTGCTAACGGTCACAGAGATTAAGCGAGGACGGACGGACGGACAGACAGACATGGCGAAACTATAAGGGTTCCTAGTTGACTACGGAACCCTAAAAACCAGCCAAGTGCGAGTCGGACCGAGGGTTCAATACAAACGTGCGATATAAACGGCAATATCTGTGGCTCTTTGCGTATGTGAGTTTAAAAATGTATGTGAGAAATTCCTACACAACGTTTGACGTATGATGGTGGGACAACGTTTGATTTAAAAAAACTTTATTTATAAATGTAAACATATTATCATTTGACTGCGTAAACCACAGACCACAGATTTGAGTATATAGGTTAATTTTAACTCGACACCTCCACGCGTTTAAGAGATAAATCCTATAAGGGTTCTTTTTTTACCTTCTGAAGTACGAAACCCTAAAAATGTCTAAAGTCTGTAAAAGTATTATGCCTAAACGACTGTTAATGTTTTATGTCTATAAGTCCACCTTCAGCCTTCTATGAAGGTCGACTTTAAGACATAAAACCACCCATTGTAAAATTGCTACGTTAATATTGTTAAATTCTTTTAGGATCACGCCTGTAATCCCGAAAGGATTAGGCAAAAGAGTACCTCAGAGTGCACACACATTCCCCAGTTATGTTTAAAGCGAGCCCATTGCCATCAACTGGACACGAATATCCGTGTCTACTACTGAAAGATGCCCTAATAACACTTGGGGACCCAACCTAGATTCTCACGCTAAAACACGATCTAATAAGTATGAAATAAGAAAATATTCTCCATTTGAAATCCTTATGTATGAACTATTTAATAAACCCAAAAACCACTTACTCTAACAAAACAATACATGATGATAAAATTTTTTGTTTGTGTCAAAAGTGCTTTGGTTTTCTTAAAGGTATTGTTTGAGTCTACTGGTTTCCTACGTTAATTGAAAATTATGCAAGAAAATTGGCACTTGTAACAAACCGGAACTTCAGAAAGTAGGACAAGGACAAAGAGGGTCATAGACTTGGTTGTTGAGTAGATCATCCTCAAACCTTCGATTTTTGTTTGTAGATGCCTTGGCAATTGGTACTCGGTACGCAGAGAGGCTCGATTTAGAGCTATCAGCATAAACATGAGGAAAAAAACTGGGATTTATCAATGTCAACATCGCCGATGTCGGCGATAACTCTGCAATTTAAAATGGGACTCGGCGAAGAAGAAGAGACACAGTGGGTGCCTGAAGATCCGTCGTAACTGAGGCAGGCTCAAAAAACCCGGAGAAGGCAAATGATAAACTAATGGCCATGGGGAGACCTTTTTCCAGCAGTGGGTCAGAATAGGCTGCCATAAAAAAAGGCCAAGGTAGTAGGTGCATTTCCTTCCCAAAATTTCATCTACTGTAGGCACCTACATACATATAAAAAAACAAATGGTGCTTTGGTGCTTCGTCAGCTATAAACGGCGTGAATAACAAAGAGTACTACAATATCTGTTTATCTACAGATCATGCATGCATGAGTAACCAGACGGGATCACGGGACAGACTGCCAAGGTGAGTAGTATTGCCAATTTAATCAGGAAGTGGTCATTTTAAACCGTTTCTCATCGCTGACGCTTCAGTTATCATAGGAGAATATACGACCTCATCCGAAGACAATGCGTCAGATAACAGACGTGAACTGTGGAGAAACAAACATCCCATCTTTTAGCACTTCACCAAACCGAAAGAACACCTGCCACCTGGATACGAACTGCAGTGGCCAATCTGGAAATCTCTTAACCCGCTGCGGGGCCAGGTTCGGGTAGAAATGGGGTGTCCTCGATCCATGCCTAACAAATTTCAGTATAGAGCCTCTTTGCAGTAATTGCCCCACCTCCTGCCCTGCCCATCTTGCACTTCTACCTATCAGGATTAAAACGAATTAAATGTTAGAGGTAAGCTAGGGGCAACATAATATCGTTCTAACGCAATGAGTTTCATTGACACAACAAGAAGAACTCCTGACTTTTGGAAGATAGAGCCTCGACGGACATATTTATGTCAACTTTCGATCGTTTCGGAAGGCCAAAGAAAAAATGAAAGAAGTAAATAATTTCGTAAAGTCTCAGGGCAAAATGGAAGAACATCGTGTTGCACTGACCCCAAATAAAATTAGAAAAGGGTAGGAAGATGATGATTCGGTCGGTAGATGGTTTGGCGTGTATAGGTTAATCAGAGTTTTCAAGAAGTGTGCATGTAGGCGTAGTAATAGTATTTCTCATGCAATGGTAAAATTAAATACAAGCTTATTACTATTAATAAGTAAACTATAATTGTTATATAATTAACATATATCTCTATGAATTACGGCAGACGGCACGGATGGCGCGGTTGCGCTGCGTGTCGCGGGTTCGATTCCCTCACGGAACAAATATTTGTATGATCTACAGGTAGTTGTTTCGGGTCTGGCTGTTTGTGTATGAGAGTTTAAATGTTTCTGTAAACGCACCCACGATACAGGAGAAATCTCTAGAGGAAGAAACGTAAAAAAAAAAGTCATTTGGTATAACTAATTACAGACCTTTTTATATCGTCGCGTTTTGATGACAAATATTTAGGAAAGGAAATTGCTTTGCCTAAATGATTTAACCAGTGACATAATATTCTTAATGATCACAACAAATAAGCTCAAAGGTGTAAATATACACATTATAATATAGGTAACTTACGGCGACGATGTGATTTAATTGTAATAATTAACTGAATAAATCAATAACCTTCCTTGAGCAAGTTTCTTATCATGGTAGGTAGCTACATAATTGTACCATACATGTTAAACGGTAATATGTCATATTGAAAATAGTATTTAGTGACAAAAATGGTCTATAATTATCTATGTGGGTCCTACTGTTATGTGACGGGTTTTGAAATTTAATCCGATTATCCTGTTGTACAGGAAAATCATGCATGTATGTATTTATTTACAGTTTAGTATAAGAAATGTACCGGGTTGGAGGTATGTTACGAATAAACTCAAAAACTACTGGACCGATTTTAAAATTCTTTTCTCATTTGTAATCTACATTAACACTCGAGTAATATAGGCATCACGCTACTACCCACGGGGGCGGGCCAGTACCCAAAAAACGCGGGCGAAACCGCGCTAATCAGCTATGTGGTTATAAAGTTATCCCAATTTCCTATCAGTTGTACCAAAGTTTCCTTGAGAATACACGCAACAACCTTTATTAAATTCCCTACAAAAACATTAAAGTAAATCAAATTCCAAGCCCGATATCACATGCAACATATGGCAAGGAAGTTATTCCAGTAGTTATTTCTACTGAGCTAATTCTGTCCTTACGGTAACCAAACATGCCAATCCCATACAATCATTGCTATTTCACGCATGGATACAAAATAGAACAAACTCAAGGCCACAATAATAAGCTCTAAATTTCAATAGGATTATCGATACAGATTGTTTCGATTTTTAAAATAAAATTCAATGTTTTACTATCGAGAATATTGTAATTTATTCATGAGTATGCAGCATTTAAAATACCGATAGAACATTGAAAAACATGAGGTGTGTTCAGTGGATGTAGTTCTGCGAAGG
Organism: Ochropleura plecta; assembly: GCA_905475445.1. NCBI lineage: Eukaryota > Metazoa > Arthropoda > Insecta > Lepidoptera > Noctuidae > Ochropleura > Ochropleura plecta. The sequence goes on along the minus strand of FR997731.1, from coordinate 6,893,276 downwards.
TACTAGCCACAAATATTTTATTGACGTCTTGTGTTGACGACATAGTGCTGTTGATGTTGTTATAAATCGTCTATCACAGATCATAATGTACCTTTTTTCGAATGTGATGTCATCAAGTAACTTCTAACTGGTCTGGACGGAGTGGAAGGGAATGTGAGATTTTATTATCTTGTCACAGTACATTCATTAGGATTAATTTCGTAGGTACTTACAAATAGTAATAGCAGTTTATTACTGTGCCATTGTAGGGCTGTTCTCATACAGAAAAAGCTTTCATCATCGCTTCACATCAGGCGAGAAGCGGTCAAATACAAGCAAAAACCTCGCTAACTCAAAAAATACTAGGCCAACCTAAAACAGAATGATATGTTATAAAATTGCCCCTTAGTTTCGAAACGTCCAATAAGATAATTATTATTTAATGGCTAAAAAGAAAGTACAAAACTGCACAATAGTACTTGATAACCATTTATGGATTGTTTCCTACACAATCGTGTGAAATAGTTTGGTCTATTGTGGTTTGTACTAATCATGTCTGGTCTGGCAGTACTGCCTCGCTGGTATAATAGTCGCAGACGGTTGCACTGAGTTTGAGGACTATCGAGGTGTTGGGTTCGCTAAATACAGCTTTCCTAGAGTTAGTTAGAAATTAGGTTAGGTTTTAGTTGCCATTCTCCTCCGAAACGGCTTGACCGATATTTATGAAAGTTGATATGTCTATTTAGTAGAATCGGTCGTAATCTATTTTACATACCCCTAAGTGATAAAGATGAAACCACTGGGCACAGATAGTAATAAAAATAAAAATTGTAATAAAAACGGTAAAACACGAATGTCCAGAAGTTTACTATAGGCAAATGATTGCAAACTAATTAGAAGTAGGTGGTAATTATGTGAAATATTCGTACGTAAGATTATACGAGTAGGTATACAATAAAATATATATATATATAGGAAAAGGAATAGGAAGGAATATAGGTACTTACCTACTGAATTAATTTATATGTCAATTTTGTATACATAATTTAAAAGCATATATTTATTATTTGCATATCCTGTGATTTTGCTTTACTGAAATTTTATCCTGAATCGTTTAATTTTGTATTGACGACATTGGAAAAACATAATTATAGCATGTGATTGTTGTATAGACATACATGTACGCATATGATGAGGACATCAGACCACAAATGGTTTTTTAGCTTAAATATATGCACCACAGATATGTACTTATTCCTTATGTAATCATGAAAAAGGTTACCTTCTACGAGTATTGCATTTTTGGTCAACCATAAACCGACCAACCTAGGCAAGCACTACTTACTTTGTAGATCAACCCGAGCGATTATTTAATATAGGTGTATGAGTATTAAGTATAGAGCGAACTCGAACTCACCCTGAAATAGTCACAACGCAAAGCACTTACTGTGTCCCAGAAAACGCATTACAATCTAAACAACCTCGAGATATTTATTATGTCTAGAGACTTTACTGAAAGCTTACATCATTATAATGGACAGTGTTCCATAAAGTTTTATAGCCACTGATGTCCAGGGAAAGGTTGAATGAATTCATTTCTATCAGAATGGATGTAGCAATGATAGCCTAGATCCATGTGTGTATTATTTAGTTGACTTGCTTCGGTAATGAAAAACATCATGTCATGTCTGAGAGACATTTCAGGCTTGTCCAAGTGAGCAATGGCATAACAGGACAATAACTTTAGACATCAGGTTAGGCACTAACCACACGATTAAGAAAGACCTTGGGGTCTAAAATGGCCGCTTAAGCAGGATCATAATCCTGCTGGGGTTGCGGGTTGTTCGAAAGAGAAACCGCGGCCCCGGAACGTAAAGGGCAATAGAAGGAACATGGGTGGGTTTTAGTCAGTACAAGTCTGACATGCCCCCCCGCTCCGCCCAGAGCGGGGGAAGTCATTGGATGATTTCCCACCCGAAAAAAAAAAGCAGAATCATAATAGGAAGCAGAATATGAATTCCGTGGTCACAAAAATATAATTCACAACTGAGTCCATTTTAAGAATTTTAACGGAATTTATAATATTATACTATTATTATTCTGCTAAAGTGGCCATTTTAGAAGTAAAAAGTGAATATCAAATCTTTTGCATGTCAGTTCATAGATTATTTTTATAGTAGAGATATATTCGGTGGTAGGCAACCATCGTGAGTAAACCGACATTTCTTGGAACCAATCATTCGCAAACATTTGACCCACCTTTGGCATAGAGATACTATCAGTGGGAGCTCAAACGAGGCCTCGTTTGAGCTCCCACTGATAGTATCATGACAACAGTTTTTTTAAGTCCCCTCCCCCCTCTCATTGACGAACCTTCTAAGAAAAAACTTAAGACACAAGCTAAAAGTGTTTCCTGACCCAAATAATTTGTGCCACCTGCTGAGAATCTTCATCCTGGATACGAGTTGCCATGGCTGACCTGGACGTCTTTGAATAGACCCCGGACATGGGTTGACCGAAACAAATGGAGGTCTCTGCGGTGGGGTTTAGATGGTTTATTGTGTCACAAACGATGGGACACTTAACATCGTGATCTGTCCTGGTCCTTGCACTGTATAGGAATCGATGGTCGCTACTGTGAGTGCTAAACCCGGCGACAATTTTTGGGCTAGTTCCATTTGATTTACACGCTTAAAAGAAGAAACATGATGGAAGCTTACCTTTTGGAAGATCCCTAGGAGTCGTGTCGTGGTGTTGCCAGCAGCAGTCATGGCTTCTCGAGTTCGACCCACGGATGGTAGTTTTGTAGTCACCACCCGATGGTTGCCGATTGTACCCAGTGTGTACACGTTCGATTCCCCTGGAAAAAAATACATCATGAGATATTCTGATTCTGACTATATTTGTGATTGATTTTGGCAATTGCATTTGTAAGGGTTTATTGTTCAAATATTAATGTTCTTGTTATTAAGACGAAAACAAAACGTTGCAGCATCCTATGCAATGCTACAACGGTTTATTTGTACCTAAATATATTAAATAATATTTTTCATTAAATAATATGAAAATAACATTATTGTTTACGTTTTCAAGATGAACTTTATCCTCCCACAAGGGATAAAAGGGAACTTCCCAACAAGGATAGTGGGACCATAACAAACAACAACTGACAATAAAATCCATAAAAGCAGTCAAAATGACGTATTTACACGATTCGCAACTAATGAATCATTTGAACCAGCATTTAAATAAAAGGATCATTGGATTGATTCATTAGTGTCAACCAACTGCAAATTGGTAATAGTCCTACTATTGGGACTACCAATAAATAAATTAATTAAGTAATTAATTAATGTGCAGTTAAATCATCACCTTAGTTGACGTTCGTCTACCATAACATACACAAGTGACCAGTTCAGTTTGTTCGTGAGGACATTAAGTGATTTAATTTAATTCAGAAAAATGGCAGTAACAAAAATGTCGTTGGTATCAGTGCTTCTTGTGTTTGCGATAACTTATAATCAAGGTGCAGCACGTCCCGTGAACGAAGGACAAAGTGATTTAACACAGAATGAGTAAGTTAATTAAAATAAAGCGAATTAGAGAATAAAATTGTTCTTCTGTATACAATTTTAGGATGTGTCGTAAGAACTGCAAAGTAACCAATGTTTTCTTTTTCTTCAGATTATCCAGTTCAGAAGAATTTGGTCCTTTTAAGACGTATTTGCTACCAACAGCTCTTGAGAAAAATCTGGTTATCACTATAAACGGCAGCATTGATACGAACGCTCAATGGTATGTATTTTTTAAAGTTCAATTTAAATTAATATTTTACTTTCTAAATATTTTTACCAACAAAAAAAAACATAAAAATGATAAATACTGAGCTAAAAATAAATAACGTAGTGGTCGATCTATCGGACTTTAAATAATTATTGTTTTGTTTATTTCAGGTTTATTGTAGAGTTGCCTTCAATAAGCGGCAAAGAAAGCTGTCAAATCAAATTCAACTACATCAAGGAAAACATGATTAAAATTACACCAGCTCTCAGCGGTTATGAGAGTGCGGAATACGATTGGAAAGTTACACCTGGATCCAGCGGTTAGTATTCTTCTCTATTTTGATGTTTATTTGTATACCCAAACTTTGGCAATTTTTTTTTCAATGTTCGCCTCTTTTGCTCCTTGAGGCGTGAGACGCAATTTATTTGGGACTGGCACAGCATGTCTTTCAACCTTCCCAATGAGGCGTCACACAATCTTCATTAAGTGTATGAGTTTTCTAATAGTTTTTTTTTGTTTTTTTACAGAAAGTCCATCGTTTAGTTTGACGATAAATGCAAGAGTTGGTAAGCAGAACAATGCCTTGTTGGGAATGACCTTCACGACCGCAGAAGTTGGACCAAGTTCGCTACTGATGTGCAAAATCGAAGACTTCAACGACATCAACCAGATCGTAATCAAATCAGGCGTAGATAATGTGGACACATTATTATTTGACTTTAGGGATATTGAGAGTGAATAAAAATAATCCCCTAGATACATAAATGTACGGTAAGCCCACTGAGTGGTGAGCATCGCTTCCATCTTATCACCTGGCAAACACTCAAACAATATAGACTCTTAGTTTTTCCCGATACAAGAAAAGTAGTGAAATCATTAGAAAATCATTAAGTATGTTACTATCCTAATGTTCGTCGTTATGTCGTTTATAAATGCGTACAATATCATATTGTTATGATAACGATATTCATTATTGAGATTCTTAATTACATCGAAGAATTCTTGCACACCTCAGCCTCGCTAGACGGATGAAAAACATTTCTAGTGTCTTTTTAACCAAACTGTATAATTGTTTTGTTGCTTATGCTATTTTCACACACGATTTGTAAGAATGTTTGCTCTCTGATTGGGTCTCGCGACGGAATAATTAGATATAAGTATCAAATTGTACAAAATAAGTACTTAATGCCCGTGATAATTTAGGTTTAATATCTCATGTGATCGAGACATTGTAAATACTGTAAAGGACAATCCATATCGCCTTTATGGGCAAAAATTGATGCTCAATAGAAATAAGTATTTGTAAGTATTCTTTCTAGTCAGAAACTTTGAACGGCTGGTTCCGTCTCAAAGTTATTTTTCATTTGTACATAAAAGATGTTAAAATTAGCGAATATAAATAAACTAAATAAAACAACCAGTTTGTTTGATTGATATTCGTCTCACATTTTATTCATCAAACTAGTATTATCCCAAATTAGTTCGGGACGGCTTCCAACCCAAACTCATGCAGCATACAGATTTATTATCTGACATTGTATGTACCTAGATTACATATTTCAATACCATTACATCACGCCTGTAATCTCTGAAAGGCAGGCAGGATGTTAAAGAAGTGTACCTAATAGTTCACCCTCAATTCACCAGTTATATTTATATCCCATGAAATTGGGGGGCCAGCCCATCAACCGGGCACAACGACTAAGAAATTGCTGGCGTAAAATCATTTTAATTTAGGTATTAGCGCGCTGATTTTGGGCATAGATAAATCAAAGAGACAGAAACTTCTACATTTAGTGTATTAGGGAACTATCAAGTGTTTCGAACGATAAACACATAAATAATAAAGCAATTGATATTGGCCACGTTCCAACAAGTACGGCTGCTTTACTGAATCACCTTCTTCTAATTTATATAACATTATTATAGCCAGTAATGTCTCTATTTAATTTATTTTTGATGCAGAGATTGCACTGTATATTTTTACTATTGGGACTCATCTTAGATCGCATTCCATTCACTGAGAATCATCGGATTTGATTTTGTAACCGATTTAAATACGAATTCATCAAGTAGGTATTTAGGCAGAAGACAAAAGTTAGGACTAAACATTTCGAGCAATATGAAATACGGCAATCATCAAAAATGTATGTTCATGGCATCATCGACAAAAGAACTTATTTAACAAATATTAGAATAATCTGGCTCTATTAGCTACATTTCTCTGTTCCCTGACAGTACCTATAATCTGGATCTCTTCAATGCTCGAGTAAATCGATTTCTTCTTAGCAAGAGTGCTGCTCCCTAGGCCGCGTTATCGATTGCGGCCAAACGTACGCCTTATATTTAAAAAACTAGCTTCCGCCCGCGACTTCGTCGGCGTGGCATAGTTACTTTGGGCAAACGCAAACTTTATTCCGCGTTATGATCGAAAATAAAATTTTTTTTCTTCCCTCTTTCTTTATTATCCGTCTCCAGGGTCCCAACTATCTCTGTACCAAAATTCATCAAAATCAGTTGGGCCATTTGGGCTTGAAGACGTAACAAACAAACTCACTTTCGCTTTTATAATATTAGTAAGGATAACAATTGGGTATCGAACAAATGATATACATGCTAGCACAAACTTCAATCAAATACTCTAATCATCATCATTTGCCTAGCCTTTTCCCAAGTATGTTAGTATCGGCTTCCAGACTCACTGGATGAAGCTGAATACCAATATTATACAGGAGCGACTGCCTATCTGGCCTTCACAATCCAGTTAGTACTGGGTAATACGATACCCCTTGGTAAGACTGGTTGTTAGACTTTCCGGCCAATGACGACTACCTGTGACTATCAACGGCTTAACGCGTTATCCGAAGCACGGGGGAAACTCGACATATACACGGACCAATCTAGGCAAACGCAGCTTAACCTAAAGATGGATCCGAACGGCTGTCATTATTTGCCCACGACCTCTTCTGAAATACTTAATGTCTACGCAAAACATGTTCTGCTGGATATGAGATTTCCTGTCGCGATTTCTTAAACTAAACAAACATGCATTTATCAATAACTGGTTGTTTTCTGGATCATGGTCGGCATTCGGTATTTCGGTGAACTTGTCAATCCTACTTCATGTATTTCTAATCCATTCCATTCAGAAATGATTTACTTTATGGTTTTTAACCGACTTCAAAAAAGGAGGAGGTTCTCAATTCGACTGTATTTTTTTTTTAATATTTTTTTTTGTGTTTGTTACCTCATAACTCTGGTCTGGGTGAACCGATTTTGATGATTCTTTTTTTATTCATAAGCTGGTGGTTGTCGTTTGGTCCCATAAAAATATCAAGATCCGGCCAGTAGTTTTTGAGTTATCTTTAATAATGCGTATTAGATTGACTTCGTCTACGTTGATGATATAATTTTAGAGGTTGTCGAAGACAAAATGAACAAAAAACGCTATGCACTATGATTTGGAAGGTCATCGCAGTTTTTTGAGGTGATTGTATTTTAATTTGGTGATAGATCTTCAGTGATATACAACGGAACTCTTCAATAAATGACAGCAAATCTGCCGTGATTGCTGCAATCACATGTATAAGTATGGGTTTCGCCAGGGTAGGCAGGCGAGTGGGAGCAGGGTGCCCTTACCCCCTCCCCTCACCTAATCATTAAGAAACATAATCATCAGATCCAGTATCAGCTGTTTCCCCTAGGCGATGATGCATATGATTTCTGAATTGCTTTTAAACTAAAGCATAATTTAGATAGTATTTAATACTATAGCGTGATGTGGAACTAAAGCTTGTATTTAAGACGGGACCTACGCACTAAAAAGCTAAAAATAACCGTGTTTGCGAATTATATCATAATACTATAACTAAAAATGCTGAAATAAAAAAACTAAAAAGTGGAAAATAACTTTATTTCCGGGAGTCGGTGGCAAAAAAGTCAACGAAACTAACAAAAGCCACCGACTTCCGGAAATAAAGTTATTTTCCACTTTTTAGTTTTTTTTTTGGAAGTCGGTTTTATTTTTTCCAAAAAAATTTTTTATTTCAGCATTTTTTATCATACATATTTTGTGAACATAAGGAATCTTCATTCTACAGCCCCGTCTTAATTTGATACTTCTGCATCGCTATTAAAATCACACTGGTAATTACAGGCGTTGCAATAAGGTTGCAATTGAATAATTTGTCAGCGGTAAAATACTGCGTAGAGATTACATTTAAGTTCAAATACAATTTGGTTTATCTAGCACTCTATGAATGGTGTTCTACGAAACCTACGCAGTCACACCGCGCCTTTGACGCAATTACATTTGTGGGGCTTGCTCATTGCTATCACACTTATTGAATACAGTCTTTTGTCTCGATGCATCCTAAGGCACCAGCGAGTAACAGCCACAACCGCAAAGCATGTCTTCTAACTTGTCAATTCTGCTTCTCAGTTTTATGATAAAGGAAGGTGACAATTCAAATATGGACTTAGGAATAGGCCCCGTGGCTATGTGTTATGGAAGTTCTGGCCTTGAATCAAACGCAACTGTTATAAAAAAAACTATAAGAGTAAGTACTTTACAAAAACACCATTACTTCCGAGATCAATCAAGTTTATTCTTTGCTTTATACATTTAAGAAACACATACTTTTCATCTTCTTCAATGCCTTGGAATTTCTTCATGTTAATCGCGACAGGTCGTCCACACTCCACCTACTCATGAACTAGTATTTGGCACCGGTACGGCAATCGGAGACAAATTCAAACGAACTCATAGGTTCTAACTAAAATTACCTGTTGTATATAACCTTCACAAACATTCGTAACCGTTAGATTACACAATGCGTTGTTGTATTTTATTATTTACAAACATGACGAACTTCGAAAACCACAAAAAGATACTTTATCTGATTTACTGATAAAATTTGTGACACATTCATTCAGCTTAAGGAAATCTTTACCAATATGTATGGGAGGTCAGTGTTATAGGTGCTATTCAATTTTTAGTTCGTGTTCGAAGTGGCCATAATGAAACGTACAGCAGGGAAAGCGAACGCAGAGACAACGACTGTTAAGAAACAGCAGATTAAAGTCAAGTAAGTTTTTGTTGGGTATTTTTATCGCACAAAGGAAAAGCCAAAGGCCGCTATCTACAGCATTACGAAAAAAAACAACAATGAAATCGGGTGTTGTTGCAGTCGTGAACGTGAACTCTCGGGGACTCCTAAAACATAAGGGAAAAATTTATAAAACAAGATCTGGATCAAAATGTTGGGCCACAAAAAGGATTGAAGGAAGGCATTTTTACATGTGACTGAGATGAGAATGGTAGTGGAGATCTCTGTTGTTATGCGAATGAATGAAATAAAAACGGGAAGTTTGAAAATGGCACCACCTCGCCACGCGGGTATAACTGAGAAGTAACAAGTTGTGTAGTAATTAATCGGTTGGCTTGGTACGGGCATGTGATTCGGAAGAATTAGGATTTCGTGTGGGTACGAATAAGAGTAGAGGGGGACCAAAAAAATTATGGATGGACTGCCTGAAGGATGATATGGTTTGAATGGAAGTGTCTGATGAGATGGCGAGTAATAGAGAAGTACGGAAGAAGTAATGCTGCGTCTACCCCAAATAAATTGGGATAAGCGGAGGAGAATGATGATGTCGCGAACTTACGTACGTACCTACAGTTACGAAAAATAGAAGAAAAATAGGGACATTATGTAAGTATTTATCAGCTAATGCCAGTTTTCAAAAAAATGCCGTTTTATGCGACTGTGCAAAGTAGTAAACCCTAAACGATAAAAATGTGGGAACAATGTATTTTTGGTAGATAACCGAGCAAAATGTGAAATGTTTATGTCACAGTGTCCCTTGACTCCCTTCCACCGTGTTTATATTACTATACTAGTGTTTATATGACTAACTAGCTGTCCTGCGCGTTTCACCCGCGCCTTTAGTTGCTGCCCCGCTCCCGAGGGTAGTAGCGTGATGTTGTATAGCTACTAGATTTGTGCTTGCGAATAGGCTATAGGCTCATAAATCATTTAAATATAAGAGATTTTAAACATGAGATTAATGAATTGCCCCAACTCGGCTTGTCGTTTCTGGGAAATCAATAATTATTTACTTACTAATATGTAGATGAAAATTGTTTAAAAACTATAGTATGTTAAGCTATTTTTCAGATGATCAAAACATTACATGATCTTAGATTGTATTAGGTGTAAAATAAAGTTTAGTTACACCTTATCAGCAATAATTACTAACTCTACAGTAATTTGAGTAGGTACATTAGTAAACAATAGCCGCGGTTATCTTTTATCAACTCTCAAAATAAGTATCAATAAAATACTAACCGACCTATGTTAATATATACACGTGCTGGCAAGATGCTAATATAAAATCTAAGCGGGGAATTCTCTAACCAGTTTTCTTGCAGCATCTGCCCCAAGTGTTACACGCTGTTATACATCGCGGCTTAGCGAGTGAATGTATGTATTTAAACAGAAAACGAGTAGCAGTATCAAGTGAAATGTCGAAGCGAACCTACGTGTCGTGAAATGACGTAGTGCGAGCTACAAGACGATTTCGAGGTCGGTGGAATCAGTGCCTGTGTGTTTGTTTTCATCATTACGTCACCGTAAAACAACTTGAATCTCAGATTCATCTTAGCAGTCAGTAGTCACCATGAAAGACTGACGCGTAGAAACATTTGAAGTGTAAGAAAAATCTTGTGTACCAAAATAAACGAAGATGTTGAAATCGTGTTGGGATTGCCTAGCCGGGTATGAGTTGATTAACTAGGTATCTTAGTATTAAATCGTTGTATAAGATGGTAAACGCATAAAAAAGTCATGAAATAAATTGCTTAATGAACGTGTCGAATAGTATCAAAAATATTCCCGGACGCAGCGTTTTATTTGTCAATGTCATGGTTTTGTCTAGCTAGATCTAATGTCAGTTTATGACGAAACGTCAAACAAAACAACACGAAAATATTGTTCCCGTCTGATATGCGAAATAATAATGTAAAACAGAATAAAATTATGGTAAAATTAATTTTAATCACCATTCTTAAAAACTGGAGTGTAGTTTCACCTGAGTAAACATCGCTTCATGTACTTTTGATGCGTTGTTTCAAATCTATATAGGTTATAATGGGACTAATTACGAAATCCGATGTAAACATTGCTAGATCTCATAATATCATCCATTATTATATCGTATTGAAATATTATACCTGTAGTGTAGATAGATAAGAGGTAGAACTGTGTGTAATAACATATTTCTTTATTTAATTAGTGACGGGGCGCGTACTGAAGAGCCGTATAGTGTACAACTAAACGGGAGCAACGTCGGGAACGTTAGCAAAGCTCCGCCGTGGCCAACGCCACAGCTAAAGAACGAAAAAATGTTTTTATTACCAAAACAATTGGAATCACAAGACAGAATCACGGTCAACTGCGAGACAGCAAGTCAACCAGGCCTGTATGTATCATAAACTACATATTTTACTTGTTATTGTAATGAGCCTTTGATCTTGAGTGTAATAAACAGTTACCTTTACAACAAAACAAACTATACAAGATCCATCAACTAATGCTTGCTAATAAACCTGCTTTAATCACATGGAATGTGGCGACTCATTCATTTGTGTTAATTTCAGATTGAGAATTGGATTAGTAACTGGTTTCAATACACCTGATTATAGTAACATGGCCTGTGTATTAGAGATGTATTTACCGCCTCAATATTCTGATAAGTTGGCAATTACCACAATAGTGAATGGAGAACCCAGACTTGTTCATGAAGAATCTGCTGTGGATAATTTTGAAGGTAAAAGTATGTACTATATCATTATTTTTAGCATGCTGACTTCTGAGTCAACTTCATAGGCATTTAACCAGGTTTGTGGACATTCTTTAGAAAATTCCTTGTGCTAACCCAATCTTTGAACTCCAAAAAACCAAATGTCTTATAGTCTATCTTGTTAGAACTTGACTATAAAATAATTTGTTTGATATAATTATTCCATAGTAATCTTTATTATATCAAAACATGCATTTTTTATAAATAACAGTTGTTTAGATACTGATTGTGATGGAAATAGCACATTTTAATATTCTTTAACCCACGTCACATTAAACATTGAACAATATCTCCATCTGTAATTTAAAGATACTATTAACATTAATAATAGAAGTACAATATTATATTATTTGTTCATTAAAACATTTTTTTTGCTGCACCAATAAAATAATGTAGGTACCTGGTATGCAGGAACCTATTTATCAGGTTAAAGGTTAACCAGCTTATTATTTATTAACCATTATATGAGTTACCTTTTATTATAGTTGGAAAAACATTTAAGTATTGCTGGTTAACGGAAATTGAGTGGGGGTGAACTATGTCACTTTCTTGCTTATTTTTTTGTATACCATAATAACTTTAAACTTATTTACAACTTAACCTTTACTTTAGGGTTTTCACCTAACCCTAAAACAATTACCCATTATAACTCTTATACAGGTAACCATACCTGCTATTTTGGCTCACACTGTCAATTCATAGTGCACTATATTTTCTAGAATCTTTGAGTGAACGGACTCTCCCAAACAAATAATTTTCATTATCTCTTTCAGGCAGCGATTTCAGTATGACATTTAGAATGAGAGACAATGGATGGATGGACATAAACTTGGGGCAATCCCACTTACACACAATGCAACTAGTGCATGACCTACAAAACATAAGATTCCTAACTGTCAATGGTGACATTAATAAAGTATTAGGACTTGATTTCCAATTTGGATAAGACAAAGACTAAGGTTGTTATTCTAGAACAATACTGAATATTCTTCTTCTTATTTAATATTTGTACTGAAATTTGACAGATTAAGATATCTGTCCGATTTAAGTAGAGATCATTTTTTAGAGAATGTACCAAATTTTTCTAGAATGAGGGCCTAATATATTTACCAATATGCTTACTATTTAAGTGTTGTAAAACCTATTGTATTTGTACCTTTAGGCTGTCTGACATCACAAAAATGTATTATGAATCTGTCCATATTTTTATTTATGTTGTTAATTTTGTTGTAACACTTGTATTGTTATAGCAACTATACATTAACTATTAGAAGTTCATACTTACTGTTGAAGTATTTATAAGTAAGGTATTAAGATATCATAAACGCCGGCAATTGTTAAAGAACAATTATATCCTACTTAAGCATTTAAAATATTTTGCTTTACAATTTATTAGTAAGTAGATGTGCACGTGAATGTAATATAATTATTATTGCATGTCGCCGTTATTAATCATTCTTCTATTTCGCCGACTTTGCATAAAATGCAAATGGATTCGGGTGATCATTAAATTACAAAAAGCATTTACTTAATTGTGTAACAATAAAATTGGTGATTATCTAATTTGTGAGAATGAAACTAATGTTTTAGTGGACGCGCGTAATTTTTGTGCATCGAAAGATATTTTTGAGAATATTTAAATAAATATTCAAATCGTAAGTTGATATATTTGCAGAAATTCAATACGCCTTTAAATAATCACCATTTAAATATTTATTTGCAGCAGGCTGCGCCCACGCGGCCACGCAATAATTGGTGAAACAATTATATAAAAATGTAAATCTCACCTTGATAGCTAGACCTTGTCTACATAGCAAGAGCCCTGAGAGTCAAAGTTAATTAACTTGACAGTCGACCTTATAACTGATATCGTATGGCTTATTTTCGTTTGTTTTTTTTTCTCATTGATGAGACGTGACTGGCCGTAAATAAAATATAAAAAACAATGACTGTCTGACATGTTGAATTAACTTTTTCATAAAGTATGAAAATTACGCGTCTTCAATCTTTAGTCAAGATCCCACCATTTAACTTATATACATTTCATATAGTAATAGTCACTTTATTTCCTTAGAATTTAAGTACCTACATATTATTATGTATGTTTTTGAACATGTATGTTGTTTGTGTGCCTTGTGGAATTATTTGCTTACGCACATAATAGTGTAGGGTCAGATGTTCAACAATGAAACAGTGGTACACAATAAAACACAGTGATATTTCTAAAACGCTGCGTTGCCAGTCCGTCCATTAGATCGCGTAAGGACACTCTCGAGAACCCCCCGCCTTACCCCATTTTGCGTCGGCGCCACGTGGGAGAAGACGTGTCTGTGGAGCATGTTAAGTTTTTTGACAAAAATGTAAGTATTTTTAGCATTCTTTAAAGATTTTTCATTAAATTATGGTTGAAAAATTCATATTTTTCATGATTACGTAGCGTTAAACATATTTCGTAGGTTATGTGGAATAGATCATAATGTTAAAAGTGTTACAATTTAGTTTTCTTTTTTTGAGGGTAGTAAAATAAACCCTATGTAGTCAACAATGAAACAGTTGCACAATGGACACAATGAAACACTGTTTCATTGTGCACCTTAATACCTAACCACATCTATTTTTCGTGCAAATTAATCATTTTTGAGGCTAGAAAATAATTTTATCACTTGATATTTGTTTTTGTTTTAAGATGGCGCGTACGAAATCTCTAAAAAGAAAGAAAGGTGGAAAGAAATGGAGGAAAAAAGAAACCAAAAATCAAAATAGTAGGGCGTTATCTTAATTTGTTATTACCAATTAAAAGTAACCTGAAGAGACTGATTATAGTGAAATAAGTAATAAATCCTTTTTTGATTGGACTCAAGCATTTTTTATCATTCACCTACTCCATACATTTCACAAAATATGAGACAAACACTATTAATTATTATGTTTCATTGTTGAATTTATGGTGTTTCATTGTGTACACCACTGTGGACACAATGAAACATTTTTTATTTTTTTGTTTTTATTTTTTTGTTGATTGATTACACTTTAATTTAAAAAACCATAAACAGCATCCGATACCCAATAAAATTGCCTATATACCTGTAAAAAATTAGACTTCTATCTGTAAAATCAAAAGGTGTATGAGACTTTGAATTTTTAGTGTTTCATTGTTGAACACATGACCCTACCTATCCTACACATTTTGAATATGAAAATAAATTTTTCCACTATCTCTTATTTTGTTGTTTTAATACCAGCTTGCAGCCTATGCCTAACTAACCTAAATCAATTTACAGAAGCAATTTATGATTTCATACCTTTTCTTAAAAAGGTGATAAGATAGCTTAGCTCTTTCGTACCTATATTTCCGTATAGTTCATGATTATTACCATCGTCTGTCAAGTTCACTATAATACGGGAAGTCCCAAGTTCTAAACATAATTATTTTCAATTCGTGTTATGTTTTGAAGGTAAACATTGAGTATTATGCACCAACGTGGGATTTTGCCCACAACTCTCGTATCTAATATTGTGTTGTAATTGACGTAAATGTAATTACATTAGCGGGAACATTATCATGTGTTTCCTATATTTTTGTTTTGTTTTCCTGTAATATTTCATTCATAAAATACATTGCACTAGGAAATTGGAATATTTATAACAGAAATTAAGAGGAATATTAATATAAATAGGTAAACGGACTCACGTACCTATTTCTAACTTAGACATTTTCCATAACAATTACAAGAATAATCACACTATCATTTACCTTCCTTTTAGACCATCAACGTAAGTTATAATTAGTGGAACGAGTTCTTAGGACAAAAAATAATCAAAACACATTGTTTTCATTGATTATTACACCGCATCATTTACATTTACACATACTTTCAATGTCGATGAGTATATTATACTCTATTAGGGCCAGTATCTTTAGAAAACAAACAAGAGAAATCGAAATCGATCGCCCGAGTAGAAAACACCTAGGAAAGCTCTGGTCCATGAAGATACAAATGAAGGGTGATTTTCAGAACTCCCTGATACCCAAACTCAGTAACATGTGATGGGGTGTGCCCAAAGGGGGAGGGGTCACAAATTTGTTGCGGCAGGGTGGAAAAAATCTCTCTGTGTTGATAATGATAGGGTCCTGTGATAAACAACCAACTTATTACTTTAGGCAAACTAAGACATTAAAATCACAAATTTCTAAGCATAGAATAAATAGAATAATAACTATAATGAGTGAGACACTCGGATTATTTTATTGGCGGTTTTTTAAGACTGTAATGGTCGTCACCATCTTCCTGCCCTTGTGCCATTCTATTTGGGGTCGGCGCAACACGTTTTCTTCCATTCTCCCTTATCAGACGTCACGGCATCATTTACTCCTTATCATACCTTAGACAATCCATCCATCTTTTCTTTGTCCTTCTTCTCCATTCCTTAAAAAATTATATCTAAGTATCACTATTTTAGTCACATGCATTTTATCCCTCCTCATAACATGTCCATACTAATACAAACGACTTTCGATAATTTCTTTGGTCCTAGCTTTGTCTACGATAATATGAGTTACATAGAGGGTTGTGAAATTTATAGAAATATCCTAAAGAAATATAATATAAATCCCTACAGAAATATCCTGCGAACTGATTTAACTCAAGTAAATAGATACCTGTTTGTAATCTATTTTAGATTTCTTGAATATGTATTTAGTAAATAATATTATACAACGAATTCACGTCAAGTATTTATAAAACTATCATGATAGGAGTGTCTATGACTAAAGTAAAATAGCTATCTAGTGACTCATGTTTGTAGTCTTGGGCTTTTTTAATTGACGCAGGAGTTAGAAAATTAGCACCTAATTACCTGTTTTAATTACGTAGGATGTTTGCAAAAAAAATAAAGAGTGCTTAACAGGATAAAATGTTTGCCTGTTTTCGTTTAAGTCACGTGAAACTTGACATGGCAATTCATAAAGTTCTTGATACCTATTTAAGCAAGTTTTTTTTTATATGAATTAGAATAGAAAAATATACTTTACTCTTTAGTGTACACCAAAATTTAAACACACCTGTTTGTTACCTAGAAACATTAAATGTAATCAGTAATCTATATTATCTCGTCGACGTAAATATATTATTTTGTTATTATTAGGTCCACAACGTATGATTACAAAATATTTAGACAACGTAGGATATACTAACTTTTAAATCCCATTTCTCATCTTAAACCTAGCGTGACTCAAAGTTTTTAGTCAACGTTTTAATCTACATAATAATATCTTTACATAGTAATTAGTATAAGTAACACGAAATCGCTTGTACTGTCTATTCGTTTAGTTAGAGCTTTAAACTACACAACGGATATTAATGTAGTTTTTAGCAATAGATATAGTGATTCATTTTCACACAGGTAGACTGGGATATTATACATATAAACGGACGAAGGTTTTATCTTTTTAAGGTTTTAATATTTTTTATCTGAGCTCGAACAACCCGCAACCCCGGTAGGAAGTAAAACCCCTTATTAAGTGTTTTCTGATTAACTTTTAGGTATACAATGGAACCCAGTCTGCCACATTTTCGCGATTGAGTTTCCCATGATGTTCGCGTATAAGAAAGTTCTGTGATTTATTCTAGTGTGAAAAAAAATGTATACAATAGGTACCTGTCAGTGGTCGGAAATGTGATAACCCGAGATTTTCTTTGGTGAATCATGAGCAGGATAAGTCAAGGATATGTGTCAAGTTTAGTAGTACCTACACGTAATATACCTACATTTCAAGGCTGACACATTAATTCACCTGTTAATAGGTACACACAACGACACATCAACCTATACAAAACCAGATGCTGATCTCTCAACTACGAATCGTACGCCGTAGATTTCCCGTACGACGAGATTTCCGCATAAACTGGTTTTGTATAGGTTGATGTGTCGTCGTGTGTACCTACAATATTTGAGGTGAATAAATTATGCATGATTAATGCACTTGTTCGATAAACTATTAGGTATTTATCAGCACATGGTCAGAAAGACTGCAAGGCGATGAAGCAACACATTATAAATAAACATTTGGCATGTTGGTTGCTCATGTCTCTAAAATAGGTATATTCTAATCGTCGTGTATGTTGTGAGAGGATAATGGTGGAAACTACAACCTATCTACAGTGTATTAAAACGTTTTTGGCTTACATAATTTGTATTGATAATGGATAGGTATATGCTTAGACTTATTTTAGTCTGAAAGATAATGAAGGAGTTTTGAGAATTGATAGTGAAGGAGGTATATTTTTAAAGTTTTGTAGGCTTCAAAGTAATGCATACTGTAGGTTATAACGGCAAGCTAAGCTTTCAGGCTTGTATAAAAGTACCGCCAAAGTCTAAGTTACAATACGTAAATCTCTCTTAGTTTTCCGTGATATAAGTAGTGCTCAGATTGACGAAATAAAAAAAAGTCATTTTTTTGTGACATTGCCTAATGAACGTTTTGTGGTTCAACTAACGTTAACTACTATCATAATTTGTACCATGTTAAACTTCTATACGTTAACGTGACCTACCGGGAAGACTCCCGCTGTACTTATATGAATATGTAACTACTGTTCATTATCATCTATCTAGCTTTTTTCCAACTATGTCTAGGTCGGTTTCCAGCCTTACCGGATTGAGCTGAATACCAGTAGGTACTTTACATGGAGTGAATGCCTACACGACCTCCACAACCCAGTTAATACCGCTATTTCTACAGTTATTATTACAAATTCAGGAAGTTTCTAAAGGGCTAATCGTGAGCTCATTATGAGTCATTCCTCATTCACTACTCAGACTCACCCTTTCGCTTACGTAAACTTGAGCGGTTTTTGAAGTTACCTTTTTGCACTCGTCGCAAAAAACCGCATGACGTATTAACGTGACTCGGGAAACGGGTGTGATTTTTTATTATTGTGGCACAACCTTTTATGTAGTGGAATTTTTACTTCCAATTTCATCATATTAAGTACATCGTTTGTTAACGGAAAAATGTCATCAAAACACAGTGACATATTTGGAGACGTCATATATTGCGGTGGAAGACTGCTGAAAGTGGCGTTCTAAGTTAGATACAGGAGATGGTTGGTTTTTTTTCGCATGGGTTATCATCAAATGACTCCTCTCGCCGTAGGTGAAGCGGAATGAACTGTCGGGCTTGTACTGACCAAAACCCATCCTTCCCGCCTCGCAGTGCTTCTTTCGAAAAAACCCGCAAGCAGGAGATAGCCGCTAGATTCTTAATTTTGCATATCTTTGTAGTTATTTTATGAAATGTGGCCATCTTGTGTGTGAGCCATCTTGCCTCACCGCAGCTCACCTTACGGGTGCCTTGCCCTGAGCGCGTTTTCCTTCAACCTACTAGCTCAGTTTCATAAGCTTATCCCGACAATGATGAACGCGTATAAATATGTACGAAAAAGGAAGCAAAAATTGTAGATAAGTGACATTGAGTATCCGATGGTATATGGATTCCCTGGTAATCGAACCAGTCTCCACCAACACCACAACTCGTACAGGTTTGAAATGGACATAAGTCCCATCCCGAAAAAAAATTTTTTTTCGTGAGAAACAACAATAACTTTCTTATGATAGTAGATGGCGCCACATGTCTTTCGAATGAGAAGTATAACGCGAATTGATTGTTACATTCTAAAGTAACGGGAGCGAAGCCGCAGACACATGCTAGTCAATTATAAAGTAAGACTTACCGACAGTGGTGTATCGTACGTAGGTCTCCTGGTTATCCATCATGGCGTCAACGGCTTGTTTTTCGCAGTACAGCGCCGTTATCACGGCTATGCTCGGCTGGCGCGATGAACACAATTGTGGCATTTGTTTCACAACCTGATACAAAAAAGGTTTTATGAATAAGTTACGTATTCGAAACATACCTATACAACATCATACCTTGTAATCTTCGAAGGGTTAGGCAGGGGTGTAACTACCAGTACAACCACATTTCGCCAGTAATACATAAGCCAGATATAATAGGGGCGAGCCTATTCCCTTCAACCGGGCTCAAATCCAGACTCCGTTTTTCCTACTGAGAAATTCGCGATGGAAAAAACCAATAACAATTTGGCCGAGCCGGTAATCGAACCTAACAACTCATGCTCAGCAGTTGCTATTGCGAACACTAGACCAACGATACAGGGAAGAAGTTTTCACCTTTTAAATATTACAAAGTTATTTCTTAACAAGTAGCGCCATCTGTGTCGTTAAGAGTAAAGTATGTAAGAAAATAATCTGTGGGGTAAAATTATTCAATAATTCGTGAATCGTGACTCCAATGGCCGTTTTTCGAAAGATTTTCATTATACTTGCTTTGGTTCGCTATTGAGATCAGAATCTCAATAGGTGTGTGTGTATTTATACCAATTATTTGGGAACATACTACTAAATAGGCTTGCGTTTGGCCGCAACTAGTCTGATGTGTGTGAATTCCACAGACAATAGAAAAGTTTGGAGGGAGACCGGAGAACAAAAAGCTTTTACGAGAAAGGGAAAGCCTTTGTCCAGCAATAAGACAATTGAGAGGCTAGCCTGGCGCTTTTTGCCGGGGTTGCGGGTTGAAAGAGATACCGCGGCCCAGGAACATAAAGGGCAATAGAAGGACCATGTGTGGGTTTTAGTCAGTACAAGTCTGTCACTCCCCCCGCTCCAGTTAGGCACCTACATGAGGTACCCACTTGCATGAATATGAACTATATATTTTGTAGAAGTTTATTAAAAAAAATAAAAACAAAAAAAACAACTTTGAGGAAGCAACTTACGCTGTGGTTCATTATATTTTTATTATCTGTGGAAGCTTATAATTAGCAATTTAGTTATTGTTATTCGTCTGTAAGTTTTCATAAAATGTATAAAAACAGCCAAGTGCGAGTCGGACTCGCACACTGAGAGCTCCGTACAAACTTGCAATACAAACGGGCATATCTATTGAATGCGTAGACTTAGAGGGTTGATTTTTTGACAGCTTTAAGGGACCACAGACTTAATAATATGTTTAATTTCAATACCTCCACGCGTACCGGAAATAAAAGGTCTTGGCAGACAGACAGGGAGACAGACAAAAAGTTTTTAAGGTAGGAAGAAAATTACTTTCAAGTTTTTTCTTACCTGCGTGTCTACACTATGTTGTCGGACGTAGAGTCCTTCTGACATAGCACGGGTTAGACCCTTTTCTTCTAATGATTCTAACGCATCCTTTACTTCCGCTTTTGACCACTTTCCAGCACTGCAATATGAACTGAAATATTAGCTTTCAAACATCATTATCTACTTAGTCTTTTCTCAGGGTCAGCGTCTGGACTAACCAGAACAGCTGAATACCAGGATTTTACATGGAGCGACTGTCTAACTGACATCCATAACCCAGTTAGTACTGGAAATTCTCAACAAAACTATAACATAAAATCACGCGTCATATTATCGAAGGGTGAAGCAGACGCATTTCCAATGTTATGTCCAATTTCATGTAATAGGACTCGAGCCTTTGCCAACCAGAGATGATAAAGCCAGACTGTGGCTGCTACTCAGAAATGTTTGATGGAAAAAATCAATAACACTTCCTAAATTCTCAACAGAAAGAACATTATAACTTCAGGAATCGAACCCAGGCCTTATGCTCAACAGTCACACTTCCGACCACTAAAGTAACGAGGCAGTCCATTCAGTTCCAGTTTATACATGTCAGCTTAAGAATACTTACGTGACAAAATCGTCCACTCTCAATGGATTAGGATACGCATTCTCTATCATGTCCAACACTCTTTGTTCTGAGATAACATTATCTTGAGTTTGATTCAATATACTGTCTTCAATATATGCTAAAATAAAACCATTATATTAAACACTGCGATACGTTAAACTTACATTATCAAAACCGTATAGATGATTTCAGTTTTTTTTAAGATAAAAACTACTATACTGTTTTCGCTGTAGCATAAATAAAAAAAAATATTGCCAGAAAGAGACTTGTACAATACCACTTACAAACTAACAATATCTTTAAAATTTTAACATAACTCCATTCGGTAAGTAGTGAAATGAACTCTGATACCCATAGTAAGATTAAACTTGTGTTATGGGTACCAGTGCTCTCTCATGTTTTACCTACAGAGTTCCTTTTAATTCAAATAAAATGGAGACGTGGTCTTAATGAGACACATTAAGTTAAAACACATGTCCGCATAGTGCGGGCGTCATTAGTTAAAAATACATGTTTAGCGATGGCATGTATTCCTATGATGGGTAGTCTTTTACGACTGTGATATTCAAGGTAAAGCCTATAATGAGACATGATCATAAATCGCCGTAACGTTCCAAATTGAAGACGAACGGTTCATTTAACAAATGACAGCCGCACCATGCTACAGAAAAAACAGTATAGTTCGGGATTTTGTACCTTATTGACTGGAATTCTCTTCATATAACAATCAAAGAGCAATTTTAACATATCAAGAGTATTAATCGGTTAACTGAACTCTGCTGGTCCATCATAATCTCTGTGACATAATGCCTTGATTACATGTAACGAGTAATGACATGGAACATTGGAATTTTGGACATGTAATGGGGAGGGACGAATCACATGTGACTAAAAAAGTGATGGATCTAAATGTTGATGGATGGAGAGCGAGAGGAAGGCCAAAGAAAAGATGGATGGATTGTGTAAGGAATGATGTGAAGGAGAAAGGAATAAATGATGCCGTGACCTCGGACAGGGGAGAATGGAAGAAGAAAACGTGTTGCGCCGACCTCAAATAGAATGGGACAAGGGCAGGAAAATGAATGATGACATGTAACGAGTACAGTGCTAAGATTGAGCAGAAACAGTGCACTCAACCATATGCAAATCTCAAGCACTACCCCAAGTTCTATTTATAATATCACGCTTGTTATCCCTGAGGGGTCACACAGAGGTGTACCCAATAGTACACCATCATTTCGACAGTTATATTTAAGTTCCATGTAATAAGGGGCGAGCCTATTTCCATAAACTGGGTTCAAATCCAGACTCCGTGGCTGCTACTCAGAAATTCCTGATGGAAACCCCAATACCACATTGTCCGGTCTGAGAATCGATCCAGGACTCTATGTTCAGCAGTCGCATTTGCAACCACCCGAAAAACGAGGCAGGAGCTAAAAATCAGCGTCAGGTGGTTTTTTTTTTGTTTTTAATCACGCGGAATAAACGCAATTTTCTTTCTTTCTTTTCTTTCTTCCAGCCAGTTCAAGGCTATTCGATACAAGTAATCAAGGCAAGGAAAAAACAAAACACGATCATTTTAATCATGGCATAAAAGCCACTGCTTCTTTACATAAAGAATGGTAGATGAATTATGTTATTTGAATTTCGATTGCGTACATTCATTTTAAGCAATCTAAACACGGATATCAGCAGGCATCGCTATATAAACAACCATTCATTAAGTAAACATTTGGTAAGTAGATGAACGTAAAATATACGATTTTAAACCTTAAAGACTCATCTTTAAGTCTAATCTACATTTCAGTTCAAACAATACAAAACTCAAACATGCAATCAGTACGTTAGTGGATTGCTTCGAAAAGAAAACGTGTTTGCTAAAATTAATCGACCTAACAATGGTTACTATGAGTACATTCATATCAGTGGCGCCTATATGCTAATGATTGCAGCTATCTCTTACGTAGTCAAAATAATTTTATATGATCAAGCAAAATAATATAGGCATAATACATGTACTAAAATTTAAAGAAAAATATACTGAAATAACTTAATGCTGCTGTATATTTACTTTATAGAATTTAAAAAAAGAACAAGTTTTTCTTTCCATCAAATCAGTTGTTATTTCCACCACTCATTAAGTTACATACAATTGACCAAATTTTAATCTTAATGAGAACTAAGGTGAAGCTACAGGCGGGTCTACACCTGCGCACGCGCAGCACACGATTAGGAGTGCACGCTACGCGCTTTGAATAGCTATGGACACGTCACATTTAAGGCGCCCGCGCAACGGTTCGCGTGTTAGATAAGCTGAGCTCTGATGCGTGAATCCACCCCTGTGCAATTTAAGCGCGAATGAATCGAATATTCCTAGTGTTCGTACCAGTACGTTATAGTTTGCAAGTGAACTACTCCCTAACCGCCCGCGAACATGTCCACACAGGGTTGGCCGCCTTAATACAGTGTTTAAAATTGTCAATACTAAGCCAGATGAGAGAACCTAAGATGTTATTCGACAAATAATTGAATTCGAAAAGTTGTTGCGTCAAGCGTGCATCGAACATGACTGGTTACGCGAGCCATGTTTTTTTATCCACAGGCTGAGTCTTTTCAAGATACCTAGTTTTAAAATCATTCTGGTACTTTGGGTCCAATTCTATCAGGTTTCGAATTTATAGCCCTTGTAACAATCTAGTTGAAAAGGGAAAGGCAATTGTGAAACTAATGGGGTTGAAAATCTAGTAATGTCATTTTAAATGTCAAATAGTTTGACATCATTGGTCAAATCGAGCTATGGTCGCGCCATCATTCATCAGAACCGTTAAAAGCTAATTGTATAGCTTTTAACGGTTCTACCCATTGTGGCATTTTGTGTGATTTGGCCAACTGTAGGTACTACGCAAGATACTATAGATGAACAGATACATAATTCAAATAGTCATAGAATACAGTACATACATGCATAATAGTAATACATACTAAAATAATATACATACAGCCATTAGAATAGTTGTATATAACGCTCTTACTGGTAATAACGCCGTTTGCTTCTGTACAATAAAATTAAAAACAAATACTTATTATTATTTGTATTAAGCTTAGAATAATATAATAAGCTATATTTTTGGGGTAAGTAGAGACTGGATCATTTACTGTAATGTTAACTAAACTAGTGTTGGAGTCTATTAGAATAGAATATCTATAAAAATATAAATTTTTGATCTTGCAATAAGCAAGATCTAAAAATTTGGCACAATGAAAAAGTTACAAAATAACTTAAGTATAACAAAGTTCAATGCCTGTACTAGGTTAAATTAAACCTGTATCACAGGCGGCATTTTCTAATAAATGTGTTATTCTTGCAAGAAAAACCACCCAAGTGCAAGTCAGGCTCGCGAAGGGTTCCATACCATTATCTATAAAACGGCAAAAAAGGCGTGTTTGCGTACGGGACGCTCTTTTACGGTAGGGAACCCCAATTAACTCTTTGACAAGCCTGCAATCTCTTATATCCAAGGGAACAAATTCCCCGGAGGAGTAAGCAGAGGTGTAGTAGATAGCCACATTTTAAGTTCCACGTAATAGGATACGATCAATGACAGCTTTGGTGTTCATCAGTCTGTTCCACGTAATAGGATACGATCAATGACAGCTTTGGTGTTCATCAGTCTGTACCAAGCTTTACAATTCCTAAGTTCAACATGACTGAGCGCACTCTTTACATAAGGTGAAATTGCCAAGGTAGTCCGCGAAATTCAAATTTGAATTCCATAATCCCCTATGCTTAAGGGGGATGCCTTAAGCATAGGGGATGCTTAAGGGGCTTCAGTATTGAAAGAATATCCATAACTATTTTTTTTTTCTATTTCTGTTATCTATACCATTTGGTGCAGCAATTATTATGTTCTATATTTTTTTGAAGATACATACCAGGTAATGGGGGTCCGGCTGTTTCTTGTCTTAATTCTACTTCTAGAAGTTTTAGTTGATTGTATTTGTGTTGCATTAGTTTCATTATCTTTTTAATGTAGCCCACATAATCTGAAATGTTATTAATAGTCTTTAATAAGCATATAAGAATATTTCTTTTGGATGACAGAGAACAGCGAAAGTTTTTCTCAGATATTTATTTATTTATTAAAAACAGTCAACCTTAGGGTGATGCAGAGCCAAAAATATAGTAAGAAAAAATATATTGTCACGCAGTTTTGAAGTTTTTTAAGTATTTAGCCATTGCATTATGATAAAACATACCTACTTAGACATTGAACAGCATTCTTATACTTATCTATTTTTAATCATTTACCCAGAAATTTCAAAGAGAGAGAGAGAGAGAGAAACAGACAATTAGTCTACAAGAATTATTACAACATAAAATGTAGTTATAAGGTATTATGTGTAGTTTTAGTACACATAAAACTAATAATTTGTAACATGGCCTAAGGAAAAATCTTAAAAAATAAAGCTTAGGTATTACTACCTACGTATTATTTTACAAATGCAAAATTTTATTTGCAGGCCCTAATAAAGGCAAAAAATGGTTTGTGTCTAAACCACCAATATTAACACGTGATTACCTATATTTTAAACACACAAATGATTCTTATTCTTAGAATGTACTCATCATTATCAAGAGGGTACTTTAAAATACAATAGCATGATATTAACATTGTCCATTTTTAAGCAAACAGACTTAGCAAAATAAAAGCTCAAAATCACCTTTAGGAAAATCTTGTGGACTGACAAGTTCCCGGAAGAAAGCCTGTGCTTCATACGGCCTTTCATTCGGAGTCATGTTAGGCTTGAACCAGAAGCGCAACGCGCGCGCTTCCCTAGTGTGTGTCCCCGTCGCGCCAGACACCAAATATACGTAGAATTCCAACTGGGCATGGCAAGGCTCCGTCACTCCATTCTCTGAAACATGAATACATAATTTATTATTACCAAACAGTGCTAACAATGATGATGCGCTGTGCAATCATTAGATCATACTTTGATGTCATCCAAATGACACTTTTGTCTCATAGTAATAAAAACGGCTGGACCGATTTGTATGAAATTTTGTGTGCATATCGGGTAGGTCTGAAAATCGGCCAACATCTATTTTTCATACCCCACAGTAAGAAGAGACCTGGAGCAGTGGGTGAAACCGCTGGGCACAGCTAGTAAAAGTATAAATACAGGTTGAGAAGTATAAATTCAGGTTGAGTATTATAATATTAAGCGTTCACCTAGACATTGTCTGGAAAGACTTATAATACTTGTCCGCGTTGACGGCAAACGCGGGCAAGAGAGAGCACCGGCGAAATGGTCAAACGCGATTAAGAAGCTTGTTGTAGGCAGTAGTTCACACTGCAGGATATCATATGGCTTGAAGAAGTGTCAAGTGCGGTCCTGATTTACAGCAGTGAAGGAATGACAAAGAAAAATTTATAATATTGCCTTGTTGATGTAGTAGTCACAAGCCCTTGCTGAGGAAGAGGTCTTGGGAACAATACAAGTTGTTTTTTTTATTGCATACATGTTAAGTTCAAAAAACGGGTGAAAACACTGACTCCTGTATCACAGGTCTTACCTAGCTGAGGAGTTAGGGTTTCAAATGGAAATGTATCTGGTTTTTTTTATTGTATTGTATAACGGGCTGGTGTCCGCAACTCCACGTCTGAGGCGCGTATTTTGCGTATGGGTGGGAATATTATTCGATCTATTATTATGAATATGTTCCTATCCCGCCTGCAGTGGATTGAAGCCCAGTTGATAGTAATTGTATTGACTCCTATTAAACATAACTGGCAAAATATGGGTGTACTTTAAGTATGCCTCTGTCTAATCATTTCGGGATGAGAGGCAAGCAGGAAATGTCATAAAACTACCAATTCACCTCCATTCACAAAATATTTAGTCAAGTGAGCAATGCTGGAGTATAAATTGATCAGAATTATAAAGTATTTGTTATTATAATAATGACAGAGTTAATGAATTAAAGAGAAGAAGAGTTTAAATAAATAGAAAAGCACCATTGGAACACAGTGATCCAATAAATACTGGTTTTATTACAGCTTGAGATTTATAGAACAAATGTTTGTATGATTGATCTTGACACACTTTTGATTCATGACCATTAATGTTATGGTCATGACTCAAGTGGTATTTATAGTAATTTTGTGGTCAATAGCTATCCTTACTAATGTTATAAATGCGAAAGTAAGTTTGTTACCTTTTCACACCTAAACCACTGAACCAATCACACTGAAATTTTGCTATTGGTCATTTTTGGTATTGGTATTAGTATAAACATAAGTATATGAAGGGCAGGCTGTTTTTGTGGGACTGTTTCTTGTAATGTGACGTTCAAAAAGTGCTGATTATCAGCCCAATTTGAATAAATGACTTGATTTTGGTTGTCAGGTGTACAAAAATGGATATAGAGCACATATCATCTCGAAAAAAAGTACCATAAAGTTCCCAGAATATTAGATGGTAGCGTCTCTCAAGTAGAGTACAACCCCAATTGAATGTAACACCAGCAAAGCCACATGCAAAAGCTAGATGAACTATATTTTTGTTTTCAAACAATAAATTGTATCAACCAGTAAACATTCAATTTTCTTATCTAACCAAACATTGTTTCATTATAGCACAATGGTCATTGTCTTAATGAGTTGATAAGTTTAATGAATGATAATTTTTAATTGCAATTGAGGAATAAGCTTCATTCTCTAGTTGTGTTAGTCATAGACTTATTATTTATCTCAGCCTATGATGCAGTCTATTATAAGTTCTATTCCTATACAGTTAAGATTGACTTTGGCAAAACCAAAACTTACTTTGTATTTATTTATATTTTGGCACTGTTATTGATGTAATCATTTTTCATCATAGTCATTGTCTCATAAGAATAAAAATTTAAAACAAAATAATGGAAGTTAGATTAAAAGTTATTAGAAACATACAATAACGCTAAAATATTTAGAAGGGCCTGCCAGGGCCATCACCTGCCGGGTTATGGGATGTTCAAAAGAGATACTGCGGCCCCAGAACATAAAGGGCAATTGAATGAGCATGGGTAGGTTTTAGTCAATACAAGCCTGACACTCCTCTCCAGGGAAGCTATTTGATGACAAAAATGGCAAAAAATATTACAGAGGAAAACTAGGCAGGAAAGAATTTGTTTACATTAAAATCCTGTGGTGACTGTTTAAGGATATAATAAGTTTATTTCAGATTATGTTTTAATACTAGCGTACAGGAAAATGCAAGGTCAACATATTGATAACCTTTTGTATGGCCGGAAAGATAATATTAAAATTATGTTGTATATATAAGCTTTGCTACCAATATAAATACATTTTTAAAATTCTGAACAGTGGGAGTTCATGTTCCTACATAAAATTGGGGCTATATTATTTTGAAATTATTTTATTTCTATTATGTGAGTTAAGCTTTCATGGTTTGTAGCAGAATTTAAACTATCACTTACAGGATAATTATCTTCTATGATATTCATTTGTTTTGGAAATCACAGATGATAAGTCAAGAGGATTAGTGACAGTTAAAATAGTATTTTATTTGTTGTTACATCCTACCTAAAATTGCAATAGTTTGGATGTTTACTTCCAAACTATTGCAATTTTACTGATTGCAATTAAACTGTTGTTTGTTGTGTGAATCATGCATTAATTTTAAAATTGAAAACTAGTTTTAACCAAATTTTGAATGATGTATAGTTTATCTCCAGGCTAAAGGCTGGACTACCGTATTACACAGAGCACACAATACACAATAATTATTGCCAATTCCACAAATTACAACACATTACTGTGTGACCTTCAATGACATGCAGTATAGTGTAAGAAGGATTTATGAAATGACTAAGTACACTCCAAAAAGCAGGATGATCCAAAACAAGTGCTGAATTTAATAAAAAGTCTTTCTTTTTACATACCATAGTTTTTTTCTTTATTGATTATAATCCCTGTGTGGTCTCCACCAGCTACATGGATCTTATCACTGGCCTCTGGCTCCACGGCTTTCCTCTCAATCACTAGGGTTGTTGAATTAGAAGTCTTGGTTTTTGGTGTCATTACCACTTTTTCCTCTACTTCCGCCATTTTTGTGAGAACTCCTGTATAGAAAAATAAACGGATACAATAGCTACACGACACTGGTAAGGATTAGATCAGCAGTACCAAATTACGAACTATGACTCATTCTTTCCTCCCTTTTTATGACTTTCTTATTCTTAAGAGAATCTTATACGAAAAGATCCCATTCGGTACCGAACTTATCTTAAAAAAGTATAGAGATATTTCTAATAGTCTGTTACTTTGTTAGATCGAACTTTCACAAGGTAATCATGTATAAATACCAAAGGAGGTGGGTCAGTAAAGGCTCTGTGACATTGAAATTATAATAAACCTTTACCTGTTGATGGTTTCCTTTAATTTCTTAACTTAAAAATATCTAGTTACAAATCTAAATATCTACTGATTCCTGAAAAATATTTCACTGAACACGTTTAGAATAAATTCAAGCTCAATAAATCTCACAATAATATTTTTGTTCAAATCGTGCACAGAAATCGTGTATTACTCGGACCTCCCTACAGATTAAAAATATTATTGACAATGACATTTGCAATTTTACAGAGCAAAAATCACAGTTTTTTGCGTACCACTAATCGACTAAAAATCTCAAGCAAAGTAAAGTAATATAATGCGTGTTTACTAAATAGGCAGCGTGTGGCAGCACGCTTGCCCAGAAGAAATCAATTCACCACAGCGATTCACTCGAACTTTGAAAAGATCCAGATTTTATTGGTCAGGGAACTGCATAATATATTATGCTTGGCCGTATCTCTTTTTGTCCGACGGATGGAATAGTAGATTAAGACTGCGCAAAGAACAAGAACAACAACATGAAATCTAGTACCTACTGTATACTGTAGTAGTAGTAATAGAGCGACTGCCATCTGACTATTCTGACTTCCAAAGCCATTGCCTTCGGCTTTAACGTGTTTCCGAAGAAAAAAACTCTTTACCTACAAAATGGATGTGAATATGAACTTTCTAGCTAGGTCATCCCGTGCAGTGATTATTATTAACCATGCTCATAAATAAAATAAAACCAAATCACAAATTATTTATTTATTTATTATTATGAGCCAGTACTGTCCCACTGCAGGGCAAAAGCCTCCCTTCCTTCCTTCCATTTTTTCTGTCTTTAGCTGTTTGGGCCCAATCCTTTTCGTCGAAGTTCAGCTCGTCACGCCATCTCCTTCCTAATGTTACTATTTTTTAAATCTATATCTTAAGACATATTTTTGATAATTGTTTTTTTTATACACAATAAATAAGATCGAAAAAAATAAATAAAAAAAATCAATACATATTCGATAGGCTTTTTTCATAGTCGTGTCATCATGTCAACTAGTGTCAAGTCGCTGTCGAGAACTCGAGATACGTTTCTTTCTAGTTTACAGATGAAGGACATGCGCGATGGACTGACTGAATTCAATGCTTCTATTTACGGGATAATTTGATTTGTTCATATTTGCGGAGAAGTGAAGAAAACATTCAGTGATATTTATACCAGACACGGACTAAATATTAACAAAATGCAGCTAAAATTGTGTTTCGTAGTTTTGCTTTTATCATTCATAAAATCAAGCAGCGAAACTTTGCAGACTGTTAGCGACGATGATCTCCTTGAATTAATAAGAGAGAAAGAAAAGCTTATTGTGTTATTTAGTAAGTACATGAGTTTTCAGATCTTGTATATACCCGTGGGAGCAATACCTACTCTACTTGTTGGAGTAAGAATCTAGCTCAAATTTTGTAAATATCTCGCTAGCCGGTATTTTTATGACACATTGTTTGATAGGCAATGATGTAGCATGCTTTCCGTTGCAAGACTTTAATTGAGTGTATCTGTAGTGACATCATTGTACCTATAAAAATTTGATCATGACCTTTGGCAAAATTGATAGCTTTTGACGAATTGTAATTTCTTAGATGCAACCTGAAAAAAAAGCTTTGTCTAACTGATCCAGGTAAAACATTGTGTCGAATTTGTTCTATTCTCCAATGCAGGAGTATCTGTTTGGATCTGCAAACTAGTGTGACTCAACTTAAGTTCATCAATTTTAATTAATTATTCTTAAAATTTTCAGGCAAACCAAACTGTGATAAATGTGATGAGTTCGAAAACCACATAGAGAGCCTACAGGATGATTTTAAGAAGCACATGAATGCTGTGAGTGTGAAGACAGTAAACAGTCATCTGAGTAGGCTCTATAACCCTGCCAAGGATCCCGCACTTGTGTTCTTTAGACATGGTGTCCCTTTACTGTTTAGCGGTAAGAAAACCTTTTTATCTCGTTGTTCTCTTAAGGCTCACATAATACCACTAAAAATTACTATAGACAATGTACTTATCAGGTTCTGGAACCATGCTTGTTTCAAGGTGGGAGATAAATAAAACTTGAAGTCTATGGATTTTTGTGCTATGGAACTGTGATGTCTTTACCTCTACTATAGAGTGTTTGAAAGTCTTCTAACTCAGGCTTAACACAATCATGAATTTCAGAAATTTCTAGATCCAATTTTCATATGTAGCAAGATCTTGAAAGTTTGAATTCTTTTAGGCAACCATTTCAATTTCATGGATGTATTTGTGTTATTTGCCTTTAGTCACATACTACTTTTGTATGCTGAAATGATTGTTCATTGCATTTAGGGGAACCTGATGAAAATGAAATATATGGATTCTTTGAAAAGAACCAAGCGCCTGCAGTCAAAGAGCTCACAGACAAAATATTTGAACATATCACTCAGGCAGCCACAGGGGCTACCACTGGTGATTGGTTTGTCATGTTGTAAGTATGGATGTCATATGATTATTTGTTGCTATCATAATAACTACACATGGCTATGTGCTGTCAGAATCTCATAATATGAAGGGCAACTGATGTAATATGTAAAGCTGATCTCTTAACATTTTTTTTATTCATTATAACAACATTGTATTAACAAAACTTAGTGTAATATTTCTTAAAAAGCATAAAAATATTAATTTTGTATATTTGAATTAGAATCTATATATAAGTTTTCAAAAACAAATTGTTATTTGTTTTTTTTTTGTACCCTATCACAATGTTGCTTTTTTTTACCCTAAGGTTCACTGGTACTTTGTGGCAGTCCTCCTCCTCCTATACCTTACTGTACATGAATAGTAATCTGTTGTGTGGAACCAAGCTACCAGTGATTAGAGCTCCAGAGACAGGGATCAGTACTGTCTTCTGAATCAGGCCCTTGATCTAACCACTCAGTGAGAGCCTCAGAAGATGATTGTTTAGGACTTTTTAGATTATTATTATTTTCAAACTTGAATTATACAAATTATTTGGACCATTTAGAAGCAAATTAAACAAAGTCTTCATGTCAATAGTAATAAATGGTGAAGGATCTTCAAAAGAAAAACATTAAAATCTTGTTACCCTTATGTTTTCTTGTACAATTTCCAGCTATGGAGCTTCCTGTGTGGATTGTCAGAGGCTGCATGCAGTGTGGGAGAGTGTGGGTGCAACATTGAAGGGCCGTATCAACGTCGCGCGAATGGACTCCAGCCAAGCAGGCTTGAACACCGCCAAGAGATTCAAAGTCAACAAACTGCCGACTTTCCTCTTGTGAGTATCAACCTTTATGTTTATCCAAGAAAAAGAATAGATTAAGGTTGCCCATTTGCAAAGTTTTCTATGGAGAAGAATGCGCAAGAATCTTCATATTCACTCTTTTAAAAACATTATTCTCTTGCTCTTACCCATATAAAGTTATAATCAAGTAGTTAAAAATAATATTCCATAAATGTTCAAGGATTTGTATTTATGATTGTGTGTGTAATGTCGCAGTGCACATGTGATATTAAGCAAGTAGTTAGTATTCAATTTACAGCTATTTACAATGTAAACAAGTACATGTTGCATGTAATATTTAAATAGGTGTTAAATTAAACAATACTGTTCAATAGAGGTTATATTATGTAGAAACAATAACTTATTGTTAGTGTATTTATTAATAATGTGTAAAATATTTTTTCAGCTTCCGCCTTGGAAAGGTCTACCGTTTTGATTTGCCCAAGAAAGATGTCAAATCTTTTGTTACCTTTGCTCAAGACTGGTATAAGAATACTAAAGGAGAACCTGTGCCTTTGCTGGCATCGCCATTGTAAGTTGAAGATGAAAAAACAATCTTTTAAATACTAAACTTAAATATATTTTCAATGATTAGTAATATACTTATATGATTTTGTTACAGCGATGAGATAGTAGACTGGTGTGTACAAATGATCAAAATAAGCGTTGCATTCGGACTAGACATTCTAGCACAACATCCTTGGATTTGGCAGATAGGAGTAGCAGGGTTCGGCTTAGTGGCTATAACTGCCATCATAGCTCTTCTTAAAGCAGGTAGAACAAGACCTTCTAAAGACCCAAAAAAGGAAAAGAAGAGTAAATAAACTTATATATTTTTTAACTTAGAAAACCTATTTTTTATGCATTTATCTTTTATTTATTTTATACTTTTGAATAAAATTTTGCATTTACTTAATTTGTGTTGTGAAACATGGTGATATTCGGTCTGAATCATGAGTAAAGTTATTGCTAAATGTTTGTAGATTTATAGATCAGTAATGATGCAGATAATTTTATTTATTACATGTATATTAGAATAAAAGAAATAATAAAAATGTGAAGGTCATGAACACAAGAGTTTTCTTTTTTATTTTTATTTACAGTAGATATCAGAAACTGCAATCTTGAGATAACCATTATCTACATTAATTGATGATTTTGATAGAAACCTTATAGAGCATTATCTTATTGATATTGTATTTAAAGATGTAGTAAATGATTGATTTTCTTAAATACTAAGGTAAAGAAAAATTATAATCATAAAACCATTTTGAGTCTAATGCTTTTTTATTTTTGTGCATTTTCATAATAAATAAATAAATAGCAAAAGCCACATACAACACTCATGTTACATTATAAATTAACTATTGCATTAAATCTAGTAAATCCACCCAACAAACACAAAATCGCAACATTTCTAATAATCTACCTATTCTAGTCATTTCTTTTCGTTTTACAATCCTTAAGTCATGATTATGAACTAAATACAATTCTTCTAATTTTTGTTGTTTCTAATCAATTAACAAACAACAATAATAATGATAAACTAGCCTAAAGAAATGATAGTTTAGTCCAGTCAAAATACATTAACAGTGCTTTTTAACCCCAGAGAATGTTCGGCAGAAGTGTTCCTTACAGTGCACCCACATTTCACCAGAACTTATGTTCCCATTATACGTAATACCTAGGGGGGCAAGCATATTGCCATCAACTAGGCACAAACTCCGTGGCTGATACTGAGAAATTCCTGATGTAAAAACCCAATGACACTGCTCAACACAGGAATTGACCCAGGACATCATCAGTTGGGATTGTGATAGTCCAATGAAGTAGTCAAATTCTAGAGATAAATAACCCGTGCTACTACCTATGCAAATTAGCAGTGCAGAAAGCGTCACACAATAGCTTTAAACAAAATGAATAAACTTACTATGGTAATTTAAGACCTAAGAATGACTTGGAGAAGGATGATTTGTCAAATTTTTACCAATAATTATGTAACTTTATACTTGTCTTACCAAGGGGTATTATATTACCTAGTGCCAACTGGGTGAGAGGTCAGAAAGGCAGTTGCTCCATGTAAAATACTGGTATTCAGCTGCATCTGGTAAGACTGGAAGCCAACCTCAACATATTTGGGAAAAGGCTAGGCAGATGATGAATTATGTAACTTCATAAGTAGCATAACCACGCCGATAAGGCATATAAATGAGTATATAAAAAATATTTAATTAAAATTGCATTGATAAACCATACTAATGTCATGCTTATGCACTAGAGAGTAACTAACATAGTCCTAGATATTGCACTCTTTTTATGTCAACTGAGAGATCATAAAATATAATTATGTTAATCTTAATTAATGGTCCACAAAATATAACTACTACTCTTACAAAAATACTTTTTGTTATCTTCGAGAAAATAAATACAGTTACACAGTGTATCATTGAGAAAAAATAAAAAAAATATGAATAGGTACACAAATGTATTAGTATTTAACACTGGGATATTGGCATTCAACTATAAAAACATCTTCAATTTGCTTAAGACAGTAATGAGTTTCTAATGCAAAACAATGATTGCTTAGGTTTTCTATTAAAATATTATGTAAGCCTGTTGAAAAACCTTTAAGCAAATAATTCATAAGGCGAGCAAGTATCACACTTTTTTATTTCCACTCAGTCTTTTGTGCTGAGCCTTAATAAACATCAATGATTATGTGTAATATCTTCAACTAAATATTGTGAATTAAACTAGCATTGGATATACCACTATACATTGTCAACTTCAACATTTATCCTAAAAACTGAAGCAGGGTCTGCCAGTTCAATACGCACTGCATTTTCAAATTTTTTAAAAATATCTGAAAATTCCATGATATTTTCTGGCTTTGATTCTATCCACATTTTATCAAACTCATAGAATAAATAGCAATAAAATTTATGAAATAAGTTAACATTCGGCAAATATTGTTTTGAATTAAACATGTAAGTTTTGGCAGAACCATCTTTTAGCAAGTAATAAGCCATTGATGTGATGTTGATACCTACTATGGCATAAGTGTACCCATATTTAGGGTGTAGTGAATGACTTAGAACATGGCTGGAAACTTGAGGATACTCCATTGCAAAGTATAATAGATTTTCTAATCCGAGGAGGCCCATTCCACGAAAATCAGTTTTTGGGTCATCACCCTGAAAATGAACAGATTCAATGATTAGGATAAAAATATTTAAGATTGAGTTCTGTGTGACTACTGGTGAGAATTTAAGTAATCCTTAGCAGTTAGCACTAATGAATTAGTTCTGTGTGGGGTTCTATTGCATAATTTTTGGTTACAATATTCTGAAACTTACCTGGAATCCTATATACTGCCATTGCTTCGTGACTCGAGCCTCAAGAGGAGCATGAGGCACCAGTAAGGACCACAGCTTCAGTAGCTTATCTTCATGTTCATTATTATTGCTATCAAAATGAGTCTGTCGCAAGTGTTCCACTTGGTCCATCAAACATCTGTAGCTCCAAATCTGTTCTAAGCATCGTCGAAAAGATCCCACAAAGGAGACATGAAGTTTCGGATTAATTTTCTTTACCCTTAGTATGATTCCAATTGATGGGTCTAAGAACTCACGAAAATTGCGAGGAACGAATCTTCTTTCATAAACCACGCTGTCCAAAAAAGCTACTACCTCTTTCACATCTCGAGTACGAGAGAGCATCAATGATTTCTCCACATTACAGGTTCTTTCGGCCCCAGCTTTATCACCGTAACAGATTCTTTGGAGTTCACACAGTTTCGTCGTTTTCCTGAGGAACCATTTGATGAAAGGTCGTAGATACCATTGAAGCACTGACCAAAGGTTAAACATAATCATTTCTTGCCAAATGTACTATTATCACGCTATTCCTGCATCTATATAATATTAAAACTATATTTTTTCGATCATTTCAGTTTCACATCGGTTGTCATGACCACAACTTTTTAATATTCGAAATAGTGATGTGACTTCTCATTTCAAACAAGCCTACTGTCAAATGTTTATTTTCACGGTTTTTCTATCCTTGGTCGGGTTGGTGACGATTGTGCCATGTGCAGACCAACAGTCAGTCTACTGACTCGAACAAAAAATTATAGTTGACAACAATTTGCCATAGAGTCCAGTCAACCTACTAAACAGTTACCTATATTGGCATTTGTGTGCGCGGGTTAAGAGCGCCATACTGAGCAGTTAGTAGATAGGCAGTCGTTTCTTTAGGGAAAACAAGTAAATAAAACAAAAAAAAAAAACTATTTATAATACTTGTAACGGTCGCAATTCATATTTAAATCCTGACTTGGATTGCGCGGGCTTTTCTGGCACTTCTTCATTAATAGAAATGGAATGCCAGCAAATCGAATTGATATATCAACTGATTTAAAACATTATTATACGATTGTCCACTAATACACAAGTTCAAGTTCAAACTGATTATGAGCTCAACTATAATAATAATCGAGAGAAAGTAGATTTTCTTTGTTTGATTTTATTAGTCCCCAATAAAATCAAATCTAAAATTACAATAAACGAAATAATTTGATACCTTATTAATTTGATTTATTTTAGCATCGGTTTAGTCGAC
This sequence comes from Ochropleura plecta, assembly GCA_905475445.1. Lineage (NCBI taxonomy): Eukaryota > Metazoa > Arthropoda > Insecta > Lepidoptera > Noctuidae > Ochropleura > Ochropleura plecta. Next base: position 6,855,600 of record FR997731.1, on the reverse strand, counting down.
TTTTTATTTAATTAATAATCTGACTTTTAATTTTGTTGGTGAAATAAGAACCGCATCACTTTTATTGAAGTTGCCAGTTTTAAAATAAATAGACCGGAAGTGGAGCGGACACGGATGTCCGGATAGCTTGGCACCAATCGTGAACTTGGTCGGACAGAAGTGGAACCAGGGTCACAGTAAAAATAATGTGCCAGGGTATTATAGATGTATATCATATAAATTACAGGCATAGCTCATCACAGGTAGATGACGTCAGTTTTTTCTGACTACCGAAAGGAGGAGGGTTATGTTTTGATAAGTTAGCAGTTAGGCAGGCACGAATGGGTAGCTTTTTACCCGACTGCTGAAAAGTTATTTAGTTAAGTACTTGTTTAAAATAAATTTAATGTTTTGGGGGTTTATACACAGTACAGTAGTAGTAGTACAGTTAATCCTCTTCTGAATTTGTATAGGTTCATACAAAAAGGTAAGGTGTAGGTATCCAAACGTGCGTTGGAAGCTGTTGCATCGTGTTCTACATAGTTCTTGGTAGTAAACTTAGATATTCCTTTCTGAATGGACATTTTATGAATAAAACTTGTAATTCGAATTTGTGTTTTTATTTGATGAAAATTGTAATTCATAAATTTTACATTAAAATTATTTACAATGCCATAATACAACACGAACGGGTGGTCAGCGCGCTGACATATTATTATTTACAAAAGCAAACGGTATTAATATGCTGCAAATTTTATAATAACGATTAACAAAACTGAAACTTGAATTGGAGGTGAAAGCGCCAGAGTAGCCCGCGAACATCAAATTGTATCTCGATTTTTTTTTCAATTCTCATCTTAGTATTATCAAGCTGTATGTTGATGATTACTTGAACTACGAAACTTAAACATAAAATAATATTAATTTCGATGGCTACCCTGATATCTTCACCTTAGAAACTCGCTTTTATAGAAAGAAAATATACCGAAACAGCATTAGGTCGGTTCCTATAGGTAGGTACATACAAACGATAGTGAGGCATATGTGGCAGGTACAAATCTATTCTAAATTATGTAACTACAAACCTACCTAAAAATATCAATTTAGCTCCATCCCTTATTCAAATTAAATTGCGAACGAACACAATACATAATTTTAATGAAGAACTTTTAGAGATTTTTTTACAATATTAATATTTTATCTAGTAATCATGCTTCATTAGGTACACTCTTTCAAAACTACGTGTTCAGTTTTTGTTCTTTTTCACGCAAGAACTGCAACATGACGGATTATTTTATGAAAATATTAATTGAATACTTACCTACTCATTACGTAATTGAATACCTAATTATTTGCATGATACAGGATATCAACTAAGTAATCAAAGCAGTAGCTATCTAATTTGTGACATGTCACGTCTCATTTCCAATAATATAGCCAGAATCGACCCCGTAGTTTGAAACGTCACAGCGGTTGAAACTATTTATCAATCTCATCGATCTTGAAATAAGGGTAGTTTTATAACGCGTGTGACAATAACTTTAATGGCCCCTACATGACAAAGCTTTGGCATTTAAAAATATTGTGTCAGCTTTGGTGTGCCAAGAATCTATGAGGTTATATGTCACAATTTGTCACAATGTAAAGCTATCTATTATTATGAGGTCGACTACACACACAAGAAAAGCTTAGTTGTACGTGTTCAAATCGATGTTTTGGCTCGGCAATTTTCTTTTACACCAATCTCACATTGAACGTTTATAGTATTATTCTTAGAACGCAGATTCTAATCTCTCTTGATGGGTATCACGTAATGTAATTAGAAGCTAACTGACCCTAGGGTAGGAACCCGATCTGATTTCAGAACATTTTTTAACTACGGTAAGAAAAATCCTGACATTTTTGGGGTTTTACATGAGACCGTATTTTTCGTGTAATTGATTAGTTGATGCCGACGCAAGAAAAGTAAATGTCAAAATTAATTTGTACCTACAGTCAGCAAAAGAGATAAGTGACCAGGCTCGTCAGATATAGTTGTTTTTAAAAACTAGAAACCGATGGACGCCTTTTTATCATATACGTTTAACTTTATTCAAAAACATTAATGGATTTTTAACAAATTTTCCATTGTAAAACCGGTTAGTTTTCTCTTTTGCTCTTTGTAACTAAGTAGGTACAAGGCTTTTACCTCGATCTTTATCAATAAGTATTATATTTTTATTCTGCATGTTTGTGTGTCATCATAAAGAAGAGTGTTTTGAAAAATCTTATAATACCTACGCGTGATCATTTCTCCTTGCCCACTTGCATTAAAATTTAGTTCTGTTGACATTTTATTGATTAAGACTCTTTCAAACATGCGTTTTAAGTTTAATATCTAACAGTTTTCGAGGGAAGTTTTTAAGCTTTAAATTATGTTGGTCCCGGGATATAAAATATTGAGATAGCTTAAAGTTTTTAGACTTCCGAAGAGCCAAGGAAAGAAATGGCAAAAGAACTTTATGTGGGAGAGTCTAATGTTACCGAAATTTAAAATATTTAGGTATTTACAAATACATATATAGGTATTAATTAACCTATCTAAATTTTAACCAAAATCTTTACATAAATTGTATTTTTCTATTTAAGTAGGTATTTAGCAGGACGGACAAAGGAGATTTAGAATTTACATTCTACGTCCTCTCCACAAAGGATGAAATGTTATTGTTCCTACATTAATATCCCTACATTATTATATTTGTTGTGTACCTATTTTCGATCTGTTGGGTAGAGAAGAGAATCCATCGTACAGAGCAGTTAGGTGGATACTTAGACATATTTGTTCGCCAGTTGTATTCACGAAGTGTATGTTCTGACTATACCTAAACCGTTATATCGTGCGGAAACCAACATGCATTTTTTGCGGTTGGAAATCATCAAATAACTTCCCCCGCTCTGGGCGGAGCAGGGGGAGTGTCAGACTTGCACTTACTTAAAACCCACCCATGTTCCTTCTATTGTTCTTTATGTTCTGGAGCCGTGGTACCTATGAACCTATCTCTTTCGAACAACCCGCAAGCCCGGCAGGCGGTGGCCCTGGCCCCTCTGCTTTGCTGCCATCTCTTTTAGGCGCGCGTGTAACACCGCCGTCGACACGGCCTGTCGTCGGTGGACGGACGGTAAGCTACCCATTGCTCACCGTCCACAGGCCCGCATCTACGATAGCTGGGAATCCATTAAACCAGCATGCCTGAGAGGCATTCCTCAACGGATTGCTAAGCCAAGTCAGAGGGCCATGGGTGGTATAAAATCTCTGACACCAGGTTAGCCACACGATATGAAAGACGAAAGAAGATCAGCGTTACAGTGTCGTGGCTTAAGAACTTCAGTTTCATAATATGGAAATTAAAAACTTAGTAATCCTAAACGTAATAAAAAAATTGCCTATATGTATTTCTTTTTTTTTAATTTTAAAGATATCTACGTCTGTTTATCGCACTTAAAGCACATTTTTGTTATGGGTGGGTGCACTTTTTCCTTACCACTCTAAGAAAAAAGTGCACCTGAGTGCAAATATCATTCAAACAGTAACACATAAATATAAACATACTTCTTCGAAAATGCACGCCAGTCGTGCGTGAAGAGTTTCAATATTTCCGATTATGAACTATGAAAAAAAGGATAGGTATTTATGTGGCTTGAGACATTAAAGGTGGAAACGCCGGAGTAGGTAGCGAAATACATTTTTTATTTTTTTTTACAATTTGTAGGTCAGTGTTGGGTTACGACCGTAACAAATACCCTATTAAGTACTTTATAATAAATAAAATCATCAATACCACACTTTTCTACTACTTGACACTTACCTGCAAAATGCAAAAAAAAAACGAAAATTTTGAATTTCGCGCGCTTTCACCGTATGGATTCAATTTATTCGATAGTTACTGTAAACACGTGGAAGCTACTATACAGCTAACAGCAAAATAACAGCACACGACACAACAATCGTCAGTCGTTTATTAAAAAGCCATATTTTCCTAAATATCGTGCCACATTACGTGAAATGATAAAGACTCAATTTATTAATTATGTTTACAATTTTATTACTATTATAAACAATGACAAACTATCACTTTTAAATACAGAAGAGTTTCATTGTTATCTGTTAGGTATCTCACTAATGTCTTTTCATGCATCAAAATGTTGACAATCAATTCTTATACATTATAACTAAGTAATTAAAAATAAGCTATACAATGTATCTACAATTATACATTAATATTTATAAGATGCGAACCAGCAACGCAATGTGCTAGGGTTTTTCATAGTTTGCTTACATATTCTATAAATTGCAAATGATTGAATTTTGAACATTTTCTAATTAAATAAGTTGCAAGAAAATTGTGGCTTAGCTTTACTTAATGTTTTCAAAATCTCTTAATTTAACAATTTGTACGTTTTGTATGTTTGTTTTTTTTTGTTTGTTTTATTATCTAATTATAATTTAAATTGTGTTGTTCCATTTTTATTTAAAATCAGTTTAATAAAAAATAAAAACGAATGCATTGAAAAACTCTATTGTAGCAATTGCTTACACAATTTCGATTGAGGTTTCAGGAAAAACTAATTAATAATGGCAAAATTTATTGAATGGACAATGGACAGTAGGTACAATTTTGGTTCTAACTTCGTGTTTATTACTATTCAAACTGAGGTTATCCTTAAATCATAATATCAATAAACAGATAGGTATTGAGGTGCGTAAAAATGCGTACTGAAACCCATGTGATTAAGGGCAGTATTTAGAAACAAATCTCACTCCTGGTCTTGAGAAAAACTCGTACTAATGACTTGAACTCTTATGATGTTTCTTAATTATTAAAACAGTTTATTATTAAAACAGATGATCTATCAAGATCATCTTAACTCTATACCTACTCAGTCACACCACATTTGATACGAATTTATAGACAGTTTGGAATGTGATCTCTATTTTACCACAGATTACATAGAATCTGTCATATTGATGCTCAAAAGGCCGAAGGTGCAGGGAACCTAGAACGTTATACCAAAGAGACGTGAATGCCACGATAGGGGGAAAAAAAAAAAAAACGTTATACCAAAAAGGCTGATCTGTCAAAAAACTATTCAGAAGAAAGTTTATGTTAAGAAATTATTTTATTTTAACTTTAATATTTTGTTAATTACTCGCGTTCTCACCCGTCGCATCACAAATAACGAACAAGCAATTTTTTCACGTACCGTACACAAACCAACACAAGTCAACCAAATGTCAAACGCGATTTTAACGAGCTGGTCTTAAGATAAGGTCTAGCATGTCTTGAAACCATCTTAGCAATAGAAGCGATATATTAATCAGTAGATAGTGATCTCACTTCAAAATCGAGTCGCAAACCGGGTTTCAGAAGTGAGGTTTGTTTCTAAATACTGCCCTAAGTTTACGATAGGTTCGTAAACTTAGGGCAGGCTTTTTGAAATCTGAATATTTCTATCATAATTAAAACTGGCGAAACTAGAATAACTTTGTCATGAATTAGTCTAGATAGCAAGTCAATATAGAATCCGTTCTATAACCTGACTTGTCCACAAAATTCACCTCAGTTTGCGCAGAATTTTATGAAATCTAAATCTAAATGTGGACAACACACGTCCGCGACGACAATCTCAGATATTAACGAAGTCTCTACTCATATTATTGTTTTTATGGTACAGCATATATGGTATGTACATACAAGTTCCTATATATTAATTATAGTTGCTTATATTATAGTTATAACTATGCGGCTTTATTTAAGCCTAATCTCTCATATCCAGCGAAGCATTAAATAGTTGCCTTATATGTAGCAGGATCTCACTAGGTTCATTATTCTTTGACAAAAATGACTAGAAAATGTGAACAAGATATATGATAGAAAAATAAACGTTCATAGATATTTGTAATTACATTTTATTAAGTTAAACAGGAAGTGTCGAAACTTATTTCGTAAAACACTTAACAATACCAGGTGTTTTTCGATTTGTACCTAACACAATCTTACTTATAAACGAAATATATTATAAAATTCTTTACAATAACAATAACAACTCAGTAGAACAAGAGTGTTTGTTAAAATATTTCAGAAAAAAAAAACGAAAATCTTCATACAAAGTCAACAGTTTATATTGTAGAACAATTTAGACTCAATATATAAAATCAACAATTTATATTTTGGACTTGGCCCAAATTATAAGTGATATAAATTAACAATATTTGAGAAACAAGCACCGAAGCTTAGGGAATACAAAGGGTACATTTTCCAGGTGTAAGGGCGGGACTTTAAGCATAGATAATGGAGGGAAGCGAGCCTTAAAATAGGTAACAGTAAGTAGTCAGTTCCAAGAGTTAAGGATATATAGGTCCATCCCTTCACGAAGCCGTCAACCAGGCATTCTGTACTTCAAACTAAGAAACTACGCAAAAGTTGTTGCTGGGTAACCTTTATTTTTGGGGTGACAAATGGTAGGATACAATGTAATGCACACAGAACAAAATTGTGCTGATAGATGCTGGGTCGAAGAGGTATGCAAAACACAGTTACAAACCTGAAAAATTGCATTAAAAAAATAAGATTGCAACTTTGACCCAATCTGGTTCCCAAATACGGTCCAAAATTAAAAAAAAGACCTATGACAGTTTGAACACGTGACTTTTGGCTTCGTCAAGGGTATTTCTACACCTTTTATAAATAATATATTTTACATAATATGATCAGCAATTTAAAAAGTCTGGCATGATAAAAAACGACGCGAATGTACAAAAACGAAGTGCTTAACAATATAAATAAATAATACCTACCCATATCAAATGTATAACTTATACGTGTATATATATGTAAAGGCAGCATAGAATATATAATATATTTTTAACAGGATAGCACAATATTATAGGTACAAGGTTGAATCTTATAAAGCGAATGATATGTAACTTTTATCTTATATTTTAAATCGTACCTATAAAAACGTAGCGAATTTAAAATAGTATCACTTTGTATCTATCCAAATAGTATGGGAATGGTCTCATTTTTTTTAACATTTATTGAACTTTAAAATACTGTTAACATGAGGGAACAGTGATCATTACATATCAGGTAAAAAGAGATCATAAGCAAAATATAATATTTTTAATATTTATCTTTGTAAGCCGCAGTGACACTGAAATAAACTTTGCTGTTACTTCTACAATATTATTTTTAACTGTTTTCATAAGTTGGCTGTATTACCTAACACGTCCTCAATAATGTAAGATACACTTACTTTTAGGTTCATAAGGCATCCAAGCTATAATTTAATATACAATTATGGACACCTCACGTTTTCCATAGAAATTGATCGATGCATTTATTTTTTACGCACAGCCCAAAGCGTTGTTTTTTTTATTCGATCGCAGGTACTCAGCATTTGACCACCCGTTACATTGATTCAAAAGAAAATTAAATAATACATAATTAATTCAATCAGGCATCCCTACATTTTTTTAATTATATAAATTGATTTCAAAGCACAGCCAAAATGCTTTTTCTTATAATTTATTGTTTTATAATAATTTAGATATAAAATCTATGTTTCAAAACAGTTGACTCCTTGGTCCACTTTTTAACAAGCACAAGGCATTATATCGATGGTGTTCAATTAAACTGCAGTTGTTTTTTTTTATGAGATATATAATTCAGTATTTATTGAAAACTAAAATAATTAACAGTTTATGATACCTACATCGCTTTCTTTAAACAATGCCTTGATAAGAATTGTAATGACGCACGTCCTACAGACACACGGGAACAAAAGCGCGTTGCGGTTTTGGACAAATATTTATTTTTTAATATATTATTCTTAAATACAAACGGCTTCTAGCATTTGTGGACACTACGTGATATCTAGGGTGTGATAATAGAGGACAATATCATAATAATGTTACAAGTACGTTAACGTGGTGAGTATCCTACTTACGCAACAAATAAGATGACGGTATGGTCTCACAGCACAATATTCTCGATATTTATACTCAAGTATCTAGTTACAATATCTCATTAGGTTAGTATACCTTACGTATTGATAGGTGTAATTTAATTTCATTATTATTTACAGCCAGCATTATAATCATCAATTTCTTCTGTATTAACCACTAATATTATATCAGGCAAAAATAACTCTTTGAAATGTAGAAGGCATGTTCATGGTACAATATCAACACAATCGGTATACATACTCTTGTACACCTCTGGAATAGCGTGAACTCATTGGTATTATAATTTTATATTAGAATTTAAAGATAATAATGACTTGAGCTTCATCTATGCATCTACAGCTATTTTTTTTACATAACTCCGAATTATATATTATTTCGAAACTTAATCACTTAAGTTCAAATGATACGGCGATCATTGCCTATATCTCACCTTCACAAAGCAATAAGTAAATATTATTATAATTATCACAACATATTATGTAAGTGTTGATTTGGACAAACTAATAACTATGGTGATTATTATCTAATAATAAATATAAAAAGTAATCATGTCTTTTGCTATCTTACTAGTAATAATAACTTAAAAGCAATAAAATACGCTAGTTCTGTCTTTAGGTTTGAAATAGATTTCTCTCTCCTGCGCATCGAAGGAGCTCCCCGTATTGTAAACTCCGCCATTCAATATCTAGACGATCTCTCTAAATTCATACAAAATCCGATGTAGTCACGTTGATACAAGAATTTTCATACAATTACATAAGTTGATCCCTCTTTATCCTATCATAAGTTTTGGTGTATTCACAAGAAAGTAATTCTTACGCATAGATATACCTTATAAACGTCCGTCTATGAACTTGTAGAAAACTATTTCAAAACCTGTAGAAAAATCGCACACTTCTTTCAACTGATTGACGTTAAACCGTGGAAAGCTGCGCCGTTAGCTTTCTGCTTCAAGTCTCTTAAACTATAATTATCTTAACAGTACGATCACTATAAACGGGTATAATCACAATTCTCGACCGTCGACAATCATCAAATATGTATTATAATAGAGTGAGTAGCTTAATCCCATACATATTTGTGACGCAGTAAAAGAATAGTAGAAAAACACAGTAAATGTCCGTTCACACGAAGCGGCCAGCGACAGCGGTAAGTGAAGGCAGCATTAAGAGAACGCCTTGTAGTGAATGAAGAAGAAGATGAGAAACACGGCGTAGGCAGTGGGGAACGTGATCCGCGCGATCACGTCGATGGTCTTCGCCACACGGATCGGGTGCGGCGGTTCTTTTTTGCGAACCTGGACGAAACATGGCTGAAAGAGATTATTATGCAAAATGAATGATGATACCGAAAGCCGCTACAGTGTATAATAGGCTAATGGAACTGTGGATCTGTGGCACGTACCAATCCTACGGTAGATGAACGTTTCAGTAGGTTTTCTCGCACTTGCTGTGATGTTCTGGCTATCTACGCATCAGCGTGAAAACAACAAGTAGCGTATTCAACCCTATTTTCAATGAAGCTGCAATTTTTTCCTTGCAAGCTGTTACTGAAGTGCTTTTACTATCTAATGTAGTTATACTAAAATAAATGGGAATGTAGGGTCATACGCAAAATATTGGTAAGATTATGATAGCGTCTGATGGAGGGACAGTTACCTCCGAGACTCCGCCATTGTTGGCGGTGTGTGTACAGGCTCCTGGGCCAGTGCACGCGGTGCAAGACACGAGGTCAGCGCCGCCTGTCGACTCGCGCTTTTTGTCTCCCTGTAACACCAGTTGGTTTATTTCTTTTATTTTACTTGATCAAATATGACCACTGGCCTATTAGATAAACACGTGTAGAGCACATGACAGTCTATTATGCTCCCACTGTTGGGACTCAAATCTTCTTCAACACGTGAGTGGATTCCCACTGCAATCGTATTAAAGTAAACTTAACAATTTACCAAAAACATTTGCCGTAAGTGGTTGACTACTGGGAAAGTCAACGTCATGTTTTTGGTAGTGTGACTAGTAACACCATAAAAAATATATTATTTAATTTTCACTGCAAGCCTTTTCATTGTACGCGCTGTTTATTTTATCTTGAGTTTATCGCACACATCGTATCAAAATTAAAAAAAATGTTTTGTTTTCTAATATCAATACACAATTACTTATTAAAACTTACATAAAATTAGTAAACTACCTACAAATCATTACTTCTTGGTTAAACATTGTTTTGAAAGAAAATCATTCTGGTTAATACGTGAGAATAACACAAAACTAAATACAGTTCTACATGTTTAGAGCTACTCAAGAAAGAAGTGACAGAGTTGGTAGTGACAGTATACTCACAGGCTGGAGCGATCCGAAGCAGCGTTAAGAAAAAGAATGCGTTAGTTTTCATGATATCAGACTCTGAGATGATGATGCTGGTGATGTGGGGCTAACTAGTGTCATTGTCGACGTCACTTACAGCGCCGCTACTCTCCGCTTGGGGCTCTTGTCGTGCCCATTGGAGGAAAGCCAGCGCCTCCTACGTAAATGTTCAACCAGTGGTTAGCCAAAGCATGACGTTGTATCATACCGCTAAAGCTGCAGAATCAACCTAGTCTCAAGGTTCATACAAGCAAAGTGTTTGATGTAAAAAAAGTAACTATAAGCGTTCTATTGATTACCAAAAATACTTTTGAAGTTATTAAATCTGAGTGAATAAAGTTAGAAGACCCTGATATAGAAGGGATTGCTAATTAAGTTTAATCAACTTGAAGTATCAACAATGTCGGAATATGTATGGGTAAAGAGAAGGAAGTTAGTAAGATATGTGTGCATGCATCTACAATGGACGTTTCAGCATTTATGTCTCAACGAAAATGAAAAGAAAATGCAATAATAACAGGAATAAGAAACGAAATTAGTATAATTTGAAGAAAATAGTTGGATAGAGGCCAATTCTACTGAAGCTTATTATTAACATGCAACTCCGATAACCGTTTTGTGTTTGAAGATGATGACTAGAGCTCCGCATATTTAATTTTTACTTCAACATAAAAAAAGAAAACAATCAGTATTTTACGATGAGGATATCATTTTTTACAAAAAAGTGAAAAAATGTGTCCTAGGAAGACTGATTATTGCGAAAAATCTAAACTTTGAACTAAAACTTACCTGATCTATCCTAGTTAAAGAAGCGATTATTGTTAAGCTAGTTTCTACAGGTAATCAGCCTTCCAGAAAGAAATAAAAGAGAAATACGCGAGCAATGTCTGGATAGTGCCAATGAATGCGGCGAATGTTCTTACCAAGGGGCTGGCCAGTATAATGCCAATTCTGCTCAGAACTGCAGGCAGTCGCTGCGAACACATCACACACACATTTTGTTCACTCGTGACAGATGGTCTAACGATGTGCAATCGTGAACGTAGACTAGGTTGTAGTGGCCACATTTAAAATGGGGATAGTATGCACTTTGAAATAGATACCGGTACCCACTTCACAAAAGTATGAACGTAAAATCAATCACACAGTACTAGTAAATATATGCATCTTTGCAATGTTTTCTAATATAAATTTTAGTACAATTTCAACACGGAATTATGGAATTTATTATGAAAAGCAAGGAATGATGTCTAAGAGAGACGAACTGTTCGTTATGAATGTATGGCCACACAAAATAGTCTTATTTTGGTGAAGTGACGATTGCAAAAGATATGTGATGAATTCTTGCTTACCAATAAAATTTTGTAAAAATATGAGCCAAATACATGCAAAGACGTTAAAGAGGTGAAGCATGCTGTAGGAAGAAAACAAACAACACGACATTGCCGTTTTACGTATGAAATAAAGTACGTACTCGTATACCAAGCCATGTCTTGTTGTTGCAAGATCGAAAGAAAACATTGCAAAGAGTAAAGATAGAAAAAAAGTAAAATATTCACGACGGAACTTATTTGTTATTCTGGTCGACTAATTTATGTCAGGGATCAATATAAAATTTTGTTTGCTGTCACAGTCTTGTGAAACTTCTAAATTCCTTCGTGAATGTATTGTGGGTTTTCTAAGAAAATACTCCTAATACCACCATAAATTATCAAAGTGCTTTTTTTTCAAAAGAATCTAATACCAATTGCTGGCTACAAGGACCACAGTAAGGAGCGGGGACGTTTAGTAGCGTAAATATGTGGTGAGTGTATGTACAGGAATTTGGAAATGTAGGTACTTTAGACAAATGTTATTCATAGGAATTCATATCTTTTTCACTGAACCCACAAAGGCTATCAATAGACGCTAATAAACAAATTTTGAACTTTGTACAAATTTAAAACAAGAAAATCACATAAAAATAATTGGTACGCTTTATGAAATTTAACTTTGAAACAAAGAGATTTTAAACTTGGCAATAAAATAAACAAAATACACGTTATCTCAATTTACTTTAAAGATCGTCATCAGAGTAAATTTTGAAGTAAAGTAAAATATAGAAAGTAACACTGATGACGTTCTAGACACTGAAATTGAGGGAGATAAAAGAGTATTCACCTGTGTGACTGGATTTTCTCCGGGTCGGTACACAACATTGTGTAGGGGTCGTTTCCTCCCCACGTAGTTGACACACACGAACTCTAGTAACGACGCATAGATAAAACACATGCACACGCCATCCCACACGTTCATCGCTGTCAGGTTCGACACGACCGGTAGTGTCGATCTGAATCCATTCGATGTAGTGAAAAAATTCAACATTGTTGTTACACCTGTGTAAAAAGCAAAGCAACATGAGAATCTTATCACAGCTATTAACAAACATTTAGAAGATAACAATGACCTACAATTAACAATATAAGTTAGAAAAGAAAGCGTGTTCATGAGACAGTAACTAGAACATTGATCATGTAAATTTTAAAGCTCTACAGAGAAACGTAGAAAGATCATGCGATTACCAAAGTACTAGTACATATATATCTAATTACAAATAGCCAATCTTTGTAAGCAAGGCTTGTATTGCGTAAAATGATTAAATTTTTAAAAAACCCCGGTACTTACAGGCATTTTCTGTCAAATTGGTAACCGTAAATGGGCTTATTTTCAAAAAGATTCTAAATATTCACAATATTATTAAATTTATTCAGAATTGAGCAAATAAAACAGTGAACCAACCTATCATTACTCTAGCAGGCACTGCATTCCATTCCAGCCAAAAAGTAATAAACGATGAAGTCACCAAAATGATCCCCGGAATGAAAACTGTGGTGAAGTAAAATGATCTATCCCGCGTGAAGATAAGATCCACTTTGAGGCAGCTGTAATTACCTAAAAATGTCAAGCATAATCTAAAAATAAACAAAAATAAAATTGGCAAGTGAGAATGAATCGTCGGCTTTATCTATGAGTATTATTTACATAAAATAAGCGAAACCTGCAACAGATAGCGTGTTATATCAACAGCCGCAGCCAACATCTACGAAGAGTAAAAGGTATGCAGGACGCAAGACCGAGAGCATTCCAGATACCAGCCACTTTTTACCTATCATGGAACGGGCTGGTACTGCGTTCCACTCCAGCCAGAAAGTGATGAACGAGGAGGTCACCAGAATGATTCCAGGGATAAATACTGTTGTAAAGTAGAACGCTCGGTCTCTAGTAAATATTAAGTCGACCTTTAGACAGCTGTAGTTACCTGTGAAGTGAACATCATTAGGTACAATTGGAGATTCGTAGCACGCAAAGTGTTTGGCGTTAATTTCAAAATAAAAATAACCAGGATACAAAATTCCAAGTAACTCAATTCAGAGGCCTTGTTAAAATTAAAGAACATATGAACAGCCAAAACATCATCTAAATATACTAACTACGTTCTGTATGCATGAGTAATGCGTGTTGTGTTGTCGTGTCGTATCATGTTTATGAACATACATCGTACGTAGCATTATGACGTCCATTAAAAACGATACAGCGTACTATTTCAAACGCATGCTCTCACAGTCATGTATGGAATTTATATGTGCATGCATGAAGACGATGAAAAAGTGATGAGCACTTAACTAAGAAAACATGAATGCTTGGTGAGTATAACAAAGGTATCGTAAGGAGCAAACCTTCGACTTTCCATCATCACGGCCGATTTGACAACACTATACAACACTTTATTATTAAAACACAATAACGCATTTACTCACACATAAGCAAAAAATATTTGAAATACGACGACACCGGACAGAACGGTGCCTCGTCCGGTGCAACTTAAGTACCTTGCTCCTCAAAGCGTCTCTGGCAAAGATTACATGTCATCTCTTCGTCTTCCTCGTAAAGTGAATTACCCTCAGCTGCTTGCAAAGACGTTAACAAATTCTTACACTCTACATTCTCAACAAACTAATGAATACATTTAGATGTTAGGAATAGCAAAATTTGTATCAATTACTGTACACTACATAGTCACAATGTATATAAAGACTAGTGATCACTGTATGATCAGACGGACAACCTAGATGAACATGCTGGTTAGCTAGGGTTACACCGAATGTGTCGACAACGTGTGATTGCATAACGTACACTATCAAGCGACTACTATATATTTTAAATAACACACAAAATAAATTAATTATGAAAATTAACCTTTTACATAAATCAAGACCAAGCTGAAAAGAGTTAATCAGAATTTCAATATAATTAGGCAACCTTTGACCATCTCTTGTGCAAAATATAAGATGTGCTTTAACAAAATATCTAATTTTGGTTACTAAGCTACCGTATAGGCCCAAAATAATATATGATTTGGAGGATATCTTTCTTTTATAAAACGTTTTAGAAGCGATGTTGGTATGTTGTATGTATGTTATATGTAGGTATGAACAATCGTATATTTTACCTCTCCAACTGGCTTTGATAGGGCAAGGAATGGTTTGGTTCTGGATGAGGTACGCATTGAGCGTGGTGAGTGACGGCGACTTGCGCAGCGTGTCCTCGTCGTTCTTCCACACGTACGTGATCGCTGACTGCTCGTACGATACTGGCAAATACAAACACTGTTACAGCACTGCCATTTTTTCAAGTCGTTGATACCAAAGGATTTAAGGGGATGACTAAAAACATGTATGTACCAATCAAGGAATTGAACATAACAGTGCGTACTTTGTGGGGAGAGATGCATAGTAGGACCAAGTAACTTACTACTTTCTAAGGCAAATGAACACAATGGGTCATCAAAAGGAAAGATGTTGAGCCGTCCCTGACACGACAGGATGAGATGCCGCCGCATCAAATAGTTAATAGTACCATTGCGATAGATACGCAAAGCAAAATGCATTGGTATTATCGGGTCCTGAAAAATAAGCATAGTTAGAATATCATCTGGTGTAAGAAGTAATCAAAATAAAGCATTTGCACTATAAAAATTACGCTCCTATCCTAAGTACTCCTACATGGTGTTCACAAATATTACTTATCACCAAAACCACCGGACCAAATGTTACGATGAAACTACGAAAATCAACTCCAAACATCTAGATTGCATTTTAAAAACCAGAAAGAAATCGAGGCGAGCATGAAGTGTCAGCTATAAAAAATCTGTACAAATAATGGTCCTTTTAGATCATGAAGCATTGTATGTAGTTATAAATACCCATGAGTGCTGGGAAAACTCCTTCAGAAGAAAGCATGGTGGAAATAATTATGTATAAAATTAGATGAAAATATAATTTTGTAATCTGTAACTTCAGATAAGTAATCAATCATGTAAATAATCTAGGTAAAGTTCGATACGGACCTTAAAGTCGCCGTGCATGATGAAGTACGTATCCGGCAACCAGATGTCTTCGTGATGATGGATGGCGTTGAGGAAGTCGTAATGAGACTGGTTGGAGTAGCGCAAGCGTGGGTCGTACCACTGCTGCTGAAGTAAGAACTCCACTTCGTATTTCTGGAAGCGATCAAGTTAGAAAGAAATTGAAACAAGAGAAGGATGATAGTCAGGAAGACAATTAACTTAGTTGACTAAATACTTACAAGACTAGATTCATCCGGAGAGGCTAAGCTAAGAAGTAGTACGCTTACGTTTACGGTGAGGACACCTGAAAATAATATAATCGATGACATTTATATCTTGGATAAATCTTAATTGGTACGAGACACAACAACGATATACACTTAAAGTACATGCTTGCTAACAATTGTGCTGGAGTTCAGTAGGGCTCTACCTATCTTATCTAGCAGTTTTCTTTTATTTCACTTTACCAGATACATAACCTTTCTTATTATTAAGGTTTCGATAATGAGTCATCTTGTGAACGAAACAACTTAAAATGTAGTAGAAGTAATGATTGGAAAGTAATTAGGTATAATAAAATTAAATTGCAGAAATAAACCGTAGGCTACACAAATGTTGCAATAATAACGAAAGTTGTAAATAGAAAGTTGGCAGATCCGATTTCTATTGGAAAAGAAGTATGAATTTACGACAGACAGAATTCATAATTTGTGTTTGATGTTTGTGAAAAGAGAAAATCATTTTGGGCAACAAGCATGGCGTAAAAAGAAAACTCGTTATTCATGTTGAGTGACTGAACCATTAAACACAGTGTTGTTATTTATGAGGTAGAAAATAATGACTAATGTAGCTTACCGACGAGTAAAAAATAATCAGTTGAAATAATATCAATAATAAAAGTGGTGTGTTCTAATCTAATACATTAACGTTGGTGCATACTGGTAGACATAATACGTGACTCATATACATAGATATAAAATTATTCTAAAGCATAGGATCAGGTATCTACAGTTGCGTGAGGTAAGAGAAATATTGAAGTTGCGTGCAAGGAATTAATTACAAAGTTACAGTAGCTACAATCCAGGTACATGTAGAAGGATTTCTCTTTTCATAAACATGAACACAACGCACCACGATTGTGCGAGCGAGGCCGCAGAGACGGGAGCCCCACATTATTTTGTGCCAGAGAGTCGTTGGGCGAAGTTAGACCACAACAGAATTCTGGATCTGCAATTTACATCAATTTTCAATGACCGACTTGACCCTTTAATTCATACGCAACATCATAAAGTTTTCAAATTATATCAAATCAATGATGCTATGAAACTTAATAATATAATTTGAAAACTAGGTTATAATTGAAAGAGTAGGTTAAAAATGATGACATTTACCATCTACTGGTGGCAGCAGTCTTTTGTCATAGCGGGAGTTTTTCAGAAGGTTGTCCAGTATCTCTTTGTCCGATTTTCCCGCTGCGAATCTGGAGAATAGTGAATAGACTTTCATGAATGTAATAGCTGTGAAGCAATTTTAAAATTCTAAAGAGCCTTTTACATCGTCAAAATAATGGCCTGAAAGCGAGTACTAGAGAAGATGAATGCCGTAACATATATCATGGCAAATTAAGCGAGTGGAAACGCGTAGCTGTACGCGTAGTATTGATTTTAGATTAACACTTATTACCTTGCTGCTACAAAAGCCGTTCAATAAGCTAATAAACAGAGCAATGACACGTTCTAATAATAAATATCGTAGTTTTAATAGTGAGTTGTCAATAATTTTAATTGGTAAGTGTATTGTGTCATTATTTTAAAATACATTTACTAACTACGGATTAAACAGAATTTCGAACAACAACGTTTACTGACTACTTTGTGAAGTTCGGTTACATTGAACCACAACTGAATCATATCGAAACACACGTCAAAGCTAACTTTTGGTAAGTGTGTGCGGAAACAAAAGCTTTGTGAGATGCATGGAGTTGTTCTGTGCTAAACTGATTTGAAAGTTAGTCGATTAGTCGAAAGTTAAATAGAGGACTGTTTGCATCAAAATAATCACATCAGCACAACGTGGAGAGTAAGCAACTAAAGCAAGATATGTTTACACTATTCAAGGGAAAGTGATAATGTAGACGGGATAATAAACATACTGGGGGTATAACCCTCGCCACAGACAATTTGTTTTGCATAGTGCCGCAGGGCGTATTAATGGAGCGAGGAACTTCACGCTTGGCTGGCGTGGGCCGGCTGGCGTGTTAAATACGCTTCGCCGCCTGCGCTTGCCGTGTGTCCTTCCACGCTCTACTCATTACCATCTAAATCTATCGTTACTATAAATCCACAGAGCGCTGCTTTGTCGGTATGAAATTTTGAAAAAGTTTTTCATTAAAACCAATGAATGAAAGTGACAGGAAAAGATTTCTTTTGTATTTAACTAGAGCAAACTTTAAAATTTCATGAATTTAATCTTCTACTAGTTATATGTATGTTTAATGAAATAAACGAAGGTTTCTCAAAACAATTTAATTCAACGGTTGTCACATTTGATGTAGTAATGACCACTTACTATGATCTGTTGATACTATTTTAGTTAACCAATCATAAGCACGCAAGATTTGACAGATGTATGAGCTTTCATGAACTAGGGTGAAAATAGGTCTAAAAGGTTATAAAATAATGGTGTTTTTCGCTTACATGTCTGATGTGAGAGCTGATGCTCGACTGAGCATGAGGAAGATGGCCACAGCGCGTGCCACGACGCATGACCAACCCATATTAGGACATCTGAAAATATTACAAAGCATTTTTCAGTTATAACTTTTCTTCTTTTTACACTCGAACACAAAGTTACGTCCGAGACAACTTTTCGTATTTTTTAAAGATTTTTGATATTTGCCTTAATTACACATTGACTGCCGAGTAAATTTTGAAACACAGATATATAATCCTACTAATATTATAAATGCGAATGTTTGTGAGTAGGTATAATATTATAAATGCGAATGTTTGTGAGTAGTTATGGATGGATGTATGGATGTTTGTTACTCTTAATGTCAAAACGGCTGAACGGATAATGATGAAATTTGGCACAGAGGTAAATTATAGTCTGGCATAACACATGGATACTTTTTTTTTCGATATCACGCGGGTGAAGTCGCGGGCGCAAGCTAGTTTATAAATATTAAACAGAGGCCCTACCACGAGTTAGTCGATAGCTCGAATTTTGAATTACATAAATAAATACAATTATCCTGTAACCTGTTATGTTACCGCCACGAAATCGTGTACGTAGGGCCTAGGGACCCTGATAGCAGCCCTCTGCGGCTGTGGCGAGCCACTGCCTGTCGGTGTTGCGGGTTATTTGAAAGAGATACCGCGGCGCGGGTCCGGAACACAAAGGGCAATAGAAGGAACATGGATGAGTTTTAGTCAGTAAAAGTCTGACAATTCCTCCCGCTCCGCCCAGAGCAGGGAAAGTTATAAAAAAGGCCTCTAATTAGCTGTGATAGATACGTTTTTTTCCGGGTAGAAATAGTTTTTTTTTTAAATTAAAAATGGTATTTTACGACGAAAGAGACATTATATATATCCATAACTATGATATTTTATTTTTTTATTGGCGTAAGCAGGTTGCTACTGTGAGCAAGAGAGTCACCGGAACGTTACGTGCGCTTTACCGGTTGAAGAATATTCTGCCATCACACATAAAGGCAACGCTTGTTCAGTCCCTTATCTTCCCCTTAATTGACTACGGTGATGTGTGTTACTATGACCTGAATGCAGATCTACTCAACAAACTTGACCGACTTCTGAATAACTGCATTCGATTCGTATTTAATCTTCGTAAGTATGACCATGTGTCCGTATATCGGTCACTTTTAAAATGGTCGCCCATCCGACAGCGCAGACAGTTAAGGGCCTTGACTACACTCTTTTCTCTACTCAATAAACCCACATCCCCTTCTTATCTAACTTCTCATTTTCAATATTTATGCTCTGCGCACAGTAAGAATCTTCGTTCCTCCCATAACCGCCTTCTGCGATGTCCTTCTCACCGCTCTGGTTTTCTTAAAGCCTCTTCCCCTGTCCAGGCGGTCTTTCTTTGGAATGCGCTCCCTCTGAATACCAGGATGGCCACCAATCGGTTCACTTTCAAAGTAAAAGCTCGGGAACATTTGCTCAAGAAGCTGGCAGATTCGTCTCCTAATTAAATGGTTGTAATTTTTTTTTTTCATGTATCTTGGTATTTTTAACTCTCATTTCATTGTTGCTATTTTTTTTGTATGTATGTATATAAGTATTTATCATTATATTTTAATTGTAAATATTATTATTTTTCGAATTCTCTCTGTTACGCACCCTGCACCTACTATGCTTTCTCTCTGCATCACCCTAAGGTAGACTGGTAGAAAATGCCTAAGGCATTAAGTCCGCCTTTGTACAGTGTTTTTTTACATGTGCATAAAGTTTAATAAATAAATAAATATTTCCATATTTCGTTCGTTTCCATCATATATAATATGCAAATAAATGAATTTGATTTGATCATAGTTACAGATAATAGAATGTCGATTGTGGATTTGGTAAGCAAGATTCCGTACGAAGTACGAATGTACATCTTTTGAAAGTTATTGTAGAAATATGAAAGGCTTTCAAATCGATGGCCACGTGTCTAAGCCCTCTAGGTATCGTTGTGCAACTACTGGGAAGGCACTTTGAACCGACGTACGCTTGTGATACGTTAAATGGCCATTACATTTCCTTTTGAAATTGCCGTTGACATGTGTTAGTAACGAAGCTTCTATGGCAAGCGATTGGTTTAGAATATTAACCCTTTGATCGTGTCGTACCTACATATCCCTAGTGGATAGTATGACATGAATCTCTATTGTAGGTAAAATAAGGTTTGGTATCTTGTTATTGAGTTTGACAACAATAGCAATCATTTATTTTCAGGCAATTTAGGCCCATAGCCTTACAGACGAACATATATATCGTAAATACAAATCGCGTTAGTAAATAAAGCCTTTACAACTATGTTAGTAGCACTTCACTGCACAATGTCACTGCGCGTTCATGTGGAAGCGCCGGAAAACCACTCCCTGCGGCCAAAAGTCATTTTCCAAGATGAGGTGCAGATAGCACGTCAGTATTTGCACCACAAACGCCTTAAAGTTGACGTTGACGTGATTCCAGAAACTGCACTCTCGCCACGTACTTGAGCTTCTGACGCACATACTCTACGATGTCCCCCGACGTGGTGGTGTAGTGTATGAGGGAGATGAACATATTCGACTTCACGGCTCTAATTGTACGTTGACGGCGCTTTCACCTCAAAACCATCACGAAAGCATCATCAGCTCGAGTCGGTGCCTTTTCAGGCGTATTCCTCCCCAGCGCAAAAACATTCGGATTCACGACATTTTTTTTTGGAAGACATTGTAGTGGGTCCTGTATATATGTTGTTTGTTTAAAAACAAATACAATTATGCAAAGGATTGACTGGTTACAACCTGCTGGGGTTGAGGCTTGTTCGAACACAAAGGCCAAAATAAAGAACATCGATGGGTTTTAGTCAGTAAAGGTCTGACACCCCCTTCTGCTCCACCCAGAGCGGCCTTTATGTCTCCTTTTGATGATTTTCATGGATTCGTAAATACTTACCTACATAGTTGCTCCCCTTTGGGACATTTCAAAATAATGATAACCCCGTCTTATATTTAAATGGGTAAGATTAACCCTCTGTTCCTTTACATTTTACAGAGGTAAGCACTCAAATTAACCCATTTTGCAAAGCTAGGATTATTAAGGCTAATAGCTTGTTTTTGTTGCACGTTCTAACTTCTGTAAAATTAACCGACATTGTTTTACTTAATATACTTAGAAGGTCGTAGTAAAATATTCTTGTATGCGGATTTTCATGTTAAAGAAATTCTGAAGATTGGTTGGAATTACGCTACAAATATGCACATTAGTTTGATTGACCATTCTTTAGGATTTATAATTTAAATCGCGGTTGACATCACTAGAAAATAACATATCATATTTGAGTACATGGGTAACTTAACTACAGCTTATTTCTTAAGAACTTTCTACCAGAAGATCTGTGATAGGAGAAATTAAAACAAAACGTACCTACACCTGTTAAAGTTTTCTGTTAAAACTATGCCTACTACTATGAAAACCTTGGGAGTCTTAAAGAATTCTACGTATTTTTTGTACACCTATAATTTTAAACAATTCTAATTTTCGAATAGTAATTTTCTTTACATAAGTTTCTTTATTTAACTTCAACTATTACCTACTTAACTATGTAAACAGTGTATATATCGCTCAGTATTCAAAACAGAGATACTTAGTTGTTTAGAAGGACAGAGAAATCCCTTGGCGGAATAAAGCGGATAGAATAGTAACAATATATTTAGTTTTTTTAACGATTACCTTGGTTGTAAGCATTTTTTTTTAATACAATCTATAATAATACAGTGTAACTAACTAAAACATATACAAGTACCAAAAAGGAAAAAAAACAATCAGTGCGTTAAAGTTCATCTTTATCGCTGTCAATAGGAAAAGCGCCAAGAAGGCTGGCAGCATTGCCACGTTGGATGGCAATGCTGATTCTTTGGCCAAAATAAAGGGCAGCCCTCAGGTCGCATGAAGAGTCGAATAACCGCTTTGCGATATCCCGAAAACTAGGTGAGCACTTGGACCATGGGGTCCAAGCCGTTTGGGGTTGTAACATGACCATGGGGTCATGTTTTAATCCCAAACGGCTCAAACGTATAGAATATGTTTATTCAAAAATCAAATATTTGGCAAAATAAATGCAATTTAAATCTTGGAGGACTACTATTAGGAACACAGATATAGATTGACATAGATAACGCAAGTATCACGATCTGTATGAAAACGAAGCGTGCCATATTTTGACTACCTACTATGACGTCTCATGCACTATATTTTAGTGAAGTGACGTCTATTTAGTGATTGAAGAAAGTTTTTACAATTTATTACACAACTTTAACTATTTTAAATTTGATATCTGACGTCCAACTAGTGGCACACCGATGCAGACTGAGCGCGAAAGTAGCAGCTTGCGATTTTTGATCGTAAGTTTGGCTCGCAAAGTGGCACGCGTAGTAGTTACCCTTGCGTTATCTATGTCTATCTATATCTATGATTAGGAAATTTATTATATACTTAGGATTATTGGAGGTAAATCTTTTTTCTAATATTTAAAATTGTCGTGTCACAGTTTTTGTTACCATAATCCTCCAAAATGGCTTGACCGATTTTTTATGAGATTTTATATGGATATTCGGTAGGTCTGAGAATCAATTGTAATAATTTTATCAAACCCCTAAACGATAAGACTGGCTCTCTTCAGAAGGGGACCTGAGCTGCGGGTGAAACCGCGGGGCACAGCTAGTAATATAAAATGTGAAGGGTAAGGGACATAGTTTCTTTAAATTTTCCTATAATATGCGTAAAATGGATTGACATAGCGAGAATGAGTTTCGGCATGCCAATCCATTTTACCCTTTCAGAATAATATGCTTTCGGATATTTTTTGTTGGTAAGGATTCAAATCAAATCAAATCAAAATATTTTTATTTCACATAGGCCTACATGGGCACTTATAAAACGTCGAGAAAAGATGCACGGTTCGGGTTGGTCGTTTTCTATGGAGAAGAACCGGCAAGAAACTACATGGTTACTCTTTTCTGATTGTAATGCTTAAAATGTTTATGGGGTCGGACTGGATTAATTAATAAAGAGTACATTGCTTATATCACAATGGAACTCTATTCCATAAGTTTGCAACGTTATAGTAACAATAATTTACACTGGCATAGTTGCCAAGTTCGCAAGCAAATATCCGTATTGTTGGTACTTATTTAATTTACATACTTAATTTGCGAATAAATGTACCAAAGTACGGTCACGAGTAGTTTTGTTCCTAGCGTGTTGCAAGGCCTGTTTTACTTCAAACATCTATGTTTGTAGAGTTCCGTAACCAAAGGATGCCAACGTTACCCTATTCTTTGTCACCCCGCTTTGGTTGCCGCACTTAATCCTTCCAATTGGGCCATTGTGTGTATGTTATTTTATTACTAAGGCTGCATATGCTCGTTTGTCACAGGACTATATCTTTTGAATCTTAATAGTTCATGTTTGAAATTTTGACAGAGAACCTATTATTAAAAGAATGAAATTGAAATAAGCATAGAAAAAACATAGGTGCCATACTAGAAACGTGTTTTTCTACGGAACTCTTTGTGTGTGCATTTTACTCGCACTTGGCGGGTTTTTTTTAATCCTTAACTACATGTAAGCGCAGAGAACACATGACCTACTTTCAAAAGTTGTATTATGTATTACGGTTATGTTTATGACGTCAGTAAGAGTCGGCACGCGAATCATTGGCGCGAGCGACAACGCCTACCTACCCCGATATTGTATTAACTGTATGTGCAGTTTTATGACAACCTTTTTAATAAAATGTTGTGGTTACATTTTCATGTTTTTCGGTAATTGGTTTTTTTTTTCATTTTCACAGTCGGTTTGATGAGTTTTGTTTCGTGTTATGAGCTTTTTTTATTATTTTTCCTTTTTTTGTCTCTGACTATAAAGACTTATTTTGACACAAAGGTATAAATTACGTGAAATGAAATTGATATTCTGTATCATCATCAGCCTTTTCTGAAGTTTATTCCGGGTCATTTTCCGGTCTAAGCGGATGTTGTAACTGAATCTCAACAACATGATACCCTCTTTTTCAGATGAGAAATCATCAAATAACTTCTCCCGCTCTGGACGAAGCGGAATGGAGTGTCAAACTTTTTCTGACTAAAACCCATGGTATCTCTTTTTAACAACCCGCACTCCGGCAAGCAGTGGTCTTGGCGAGATCCTCTGCTTTGTTTCCATCTCTATGAAGCGCGTGGAACACGAACGCGCCGTCGACCCGACATATGGATACGCCTTAGAAACATTCTTTGTCAGATTTTCGGTACCCTTACTGTTTATTGTTAGGTCATAACATCCAATAATACCCATGCCTACATTTAAAATTATTTTAATTATGACTAACTTACTGTAACGACTGTCAAAGATCTACAAGGGACAGCCGGGAATAACGGCTTAGCGTGTGTGAGGCACGGAGGACATGATTTTTCTTTAAGAATAACGTTGACCCACACTAGGAATTTCTCCTGTATCGTGGGTGCGTTTACAAACATTTAAACTCACATACACAAACAGCCAGACCCGAAACAACTATCTGCAGGTCATACAAATATTTGTTCCGTACGGGAATCGTACCCGCGACACGCAGCGCAGCAGTCGATCATTCAGTCAGTATCCAATGATCCGTCGATATTTTTAATGGTCATACATCCTAGGTAATTAGGTAATTCCTGAATAAGTAGCGCTTGCCAAGGTTGAGCACCTTGGCAAGCGCTACTTATTCAGGAATTACCTGTACGGTTGTTATTACTTAGCCACGAGTTACCAAACAAACGTATCTTACTCAAACAAATTAAACTATAGGTATAATCGAGACAAAAACAGTCACAAAATGTTTTCCACCCCGATACTAGTGACGTATGAAGTAAGAACGCGGTGTCTAGGGAAATATCGAAATTTATGACTCGGGCCTATTTTATACTCGTTCCCTTTTCAAACTTGGCCAGATGCCGGCAACATTTTCTTTGTGATTGTGTCTGTGCTTCCCAATGGTCAAACTTATTTTTACTTTTGGAAATAGAGGTTCTGAGAACTAATATATTTTATTTGACTTCTCTGCTATGTAATCTTGGAAATATCATAACGTACGACCCATTCATTTTCTTTAGAGGTAGCGTTAGATCGAAGCCCTTTGTAGAGTTCGCCGTTCGCATAAGCAGATCTGCTGGATATTTTTTTCGGAATTGGATTCTGTTCATAACCTACAAATGGGGAGATATTTATGGTACCTACACGAAAGTTCAGAAGCTCGATGCTATACAATATTTGTGAACAATTTAGTACGAATATTAGGTAAGTGGTAAGTGCTTAGAATCAACATTAATAAAATTAGAATCGATTGAACATATCCAGTACAATGTTCACTCGATTCTAATTTCATAAATGTTATTGAGAATAAGAATTTTCCCGTGGGAACCTGCTATTGTATTACTATTTAATTATTTTACTTCAACATTATACGGCTAAGGGAAAAGTTTAAAGTAACTACACGTCCACGAGTCATACGCTTATTGGGAGATACTCAAGACATGGCAATAAGATTGCCTTACATTATCTAGTTGAGCGCTGACTCAAGAGAACGACGAAGAGACTGATGATCAGATCGGGAAACGATCCTTGCCTCGCCTGGATTCTATCATAAACCGTTCAGCCGTTTACGCGTGAAAAGGTAGGTTACAGTAACTTATACAGGGTGGAAAGGACGAAGTGCCCAAATGCTTCCACGGATTCAGTAGATCATTTCGAACCAGGACATAGACATTTTTATCGACAATTATAGCCTTTTTTTAAGGTTCCGTATCTCAACAGAAACCTTATTGGATCACTTTGTTCTGTCTGTCTGTCAAGACCTTTTACCTCGGGAACGCGTGGAGGTATCGAGTTGAAATAAAACCATATACTCAACTCTGTGGTTCCTTTAATAATAATAAATAAATAAATTTTATTTCAGTTACCAGATTACAAACTTATACATTTTTTACAATAGAGGCCTCCTTTTAAGTATTGGATACCTGTGCTAGGAGACCCCGCTCTTCTAAAACTAGTAACAATAATAATTTAGTAGTGCACATTTA
Organism: Ochropleura plecta; assembly: GCA_905475445.1. Taxonomy (NCBI): domain Eukaryota; kingdom Metazoa; phylum Arthropoda; class Insecta; order Lepidoptera; family Noctuidae; genus Ochropleura; species Ochropleura plecta. Next base: position 6,829,039 of record FR997731.1, on the reverse strand, counting down.
CGCAAAAGAAATTCAACTTATATCTAGGCAAGTATGTATGTGTGGTGTGGTGTGATGGGTGTGGTGTGGTGTGGTGTGGTGTATGTGTTTGTGTGTGCGTGAGTGTGTCCTTTATGGTTAGATTATTTTATCTTATGTTATTTTGTAACAGTGTCTCGATGTCGTCATAGCTCTTATATTTAGCCAGTGTATTAAACTATTTTTACATTCTGTATATGTCATAGTATAAATATTTAAAAGTTTATTTAGTTTATTGTAGATGAAGGCAGATTGCCTGGTGTACTGTCTTTTTGCATATGAGGTTTTAACCGACACTTCTGGTGCAACAAGGTATTTTCTTCCTTTGTCAAGATAAAAAAAAGATATGGCTGTTTATGTCGCAAGGTTTTACAGAACCCAGGGTGCGCGAGTCTGTCTATTTCATACATTTTGACAGTGTATGTATTGCACTGTTGTAGGAACATCAGACTTTTTTTAAGATTTCTATATGATGTGCTGAACTCGCGGTAACAATTCGTGCATCGACGACTCTTTCATCCTGCACTTATGTATAAGGAAGATGGTAGGATATAAGGAAGTATGGTATAAGGTTAAAGTTTGTTAGAAATTGACGACACGGTTGGCGCAGTAGTTGAACGATCGACTGCTGCGCTGCGTGTCGCGGGTTCGATCCCCGCACGGAACAAATGTTTGTATGACCTACAGGTTGTTGATCCGGGTCTGGCTGTTTGTGTATGTGAGTTTAAGTGTTTGTAAACGCACCCATGATACAGGAGATGTTCCTAGGGTGGGGTAAAGTTTTTAAAAAACCAAAAAATGTTTTATAGAAGCCATGAATACCTTTCTGCTGACTGCAGAGCGTTGTCGGCATGTGGAGAGATGGATCAACCCGCCCGCGTTCCCCGCGCCCGCCACAACATGTCCGCTGAATATCTGCAACAAACACACCCACTCATAAAATGAAAACATTCGAAAAACATACAAAAATTGGCCCTCAATAATAGGTCAACCTAGTCAGATACTACGCGGCAAAACGCGATTTTGCCATACAGTTTGTACTAGCTGGCGCCCGCGGCATCGCCCGCGTGATGATAAGAAAAGTATCCTATGTGTTATTCCAGACTATAATCTACCTCTGTGCCAAATTTCACCAAGATCCGTTCAGTAGTTTTTTCGTGAAAGAGGATCAAACATACGTCCATACTCACAAACTTTCGTATTAATAATATTCTAGACTGTAGCAACTTGTGACGTCACTCAAATACAAACTCAATGACAACGACAGGTATTAAGTAAATTCAAAGCAACTAAAAATCTAATTTTACTGGTAATTAAATCATAAGTGTGTTATTAAAGTGAAGTTTTGTCCTGGAATTATATAATAATAGCCATTATTATAATAATTAATTAGTTAATGGTGTCAAATACCCTCATTGCTAGGGGCATTATCAGCCTCGAGTCCTAAGATACGGCCCCGGGGTCTTTACGATAAGTGAGTGGACTATAATACAATATGCGGGACCCGTGCGGATTGGCGTATATCACATTACTACGGACTTTTTGGTTCTTGAGTATGCCGGTTTCCTCACGACGTTGTTCTTTACTCATTTTCAGCCCAGTGGTGATTATGTAAATTGCACCAAGTCATGCCACTAAGCTGCATGCCATAATTCCTTATTGCAAATGTGTTTCTTTCAACTGTGTTGCCTGTCAATAGCCTGGACTTTTTGGTTATGTTGTATTAACTAACGTTTAACTAACTAAAGTTACTGCTTTGAATTCCTTATTTTCCTAGTGGGTAAACTTTAATATATTAAGGTTATTATTTTATTGGAATAAATTCCTGCTACATGTTTGGCTACAGAAACAAAGAAAAATAGAATCACGATCTCAATAACATCCTGCGATATTATAAATGACCACCTCTGTACTTTATTTGTAATACAATTACCTATTTCTCCCATGGCAACATTATTTTTCCACCCCAAACGCGAAGAAAATACGAAAAATGCGAGAGAAATTGTAGGTTCACCCAAGAAAGCTGAGCTAATATACGCCTTTAGATTTATATAAATAAATCGTGCTCGAAAAATAGCGGTAGGGCTCCCACTTATTACGTCGAAACAATAAATTGGAACAAAATGTTACCACTGCGACCAGAAACTTTATTTTATCCTATCAAGTTACATAACATTACACAGCTATTGATTCAGGAGGCTCGAAGCTGGATTTGGATACTTCACGTTATGGAGAAGTGAAAATTCCTATTTTGTTAAACTGCTCTACTAGTTTCACTTCAATTTGTTTCAACTGTAACATTTAATGCGACATCGTACCACCGCGAGATGGCGCCACATGCGACCTTGCGGTCCTGACAACGAAAAACTGAGTCACATTATGAAAATTAAAACGAGCCATTATCAGTTATTTATATTCACTTCTATTTACGAGCTAATTTGAATGCGAATTATGTCCGAGGGCTCTGCCGTTTCTTTGTGAAACTTGTTACAAGGTTCTTGAGAACGGTCCACATTGTAGAAAGAATAATAGCTGACATAAAAATATATTCTCATTCAGAGCGACAATATTGCAAAATTCAACTTCAACCTCTGGTGAAAATAAGTTGGAATGTTATGGTTTTTAATTTAGATCTTAATTTGGTGTGCCCTCAAAAATGTCGAGGGTTGCCGCATTTACCACTCTTCTATTTGCCGACAATATAAAACCCTTTTTCATTGGCGCCCTCTCTCGTTTAATTAAGTCAACAACAGGCGGCCATTTTTATTAATACTCGCTGTGTTTTGTTTTTTATACAACGTTACACCGAAACAAAAATATATTCGTGATATCAGACACAAGTAACTGGCAAACAAAAACGCGTTTTTGCCACCATTAGCAGGCCATTGACGGGCCCCAATGTTTTTTGTTTTGGAAATGAAAAAGGGAAATTGACATTGCGCCTCATTTATTTGTTTACTTTTGATTTATGCATTTGTTCTTTATTGTTCCCTGAATGGCGAGCTAACAGGTTAGGGTGGTATTAGCAAGTTAAAGCGTTTTGTCAAATTGGTCCGGACAATTTGCGGGAGAGGCTATGACAGATAAATGTACTGAAGTGTCTCTCAGCATCGTCGGTTTTACCAAACCTTGACTCAATGTATAGGCTGTGGGAGTTATATTCTTGTTGTTTTTCCTCGTAATTATTAATTACTAACTTTTGCTAACGGCTTCGCTCGCGTTAAATTCGGGGTAACACAGTTCCCCTTTCCTGATTTGTAGGTACCTGCTACCTGTAGTTTTTGCACTTGCGCCTTATTTATTGTAATAGCAAAGCTAAGTTTTACTTTTCTTCCCTCTTTCCCCTTTATTTCTCACTTCAAAAATAAATTAGCCTATGTTCGTCTCCAAGGTCCGAACTATCTCTGTACCAATAATCATCAAAATCGGCTGAGCCATTTAGGCGTAAAGACGTAACAAACAAATAAACAAACTCACTTTCGCTTTTATAATATTAGTAAGGATTTATCTTCAAATTGCGTTTGAAACAATATTGCGTCTCAAAAAAATGAAGATAAAAAACTTTTTTTTTCCAGCCAAGTACATATAAGTCACTTCCAACTGCATCACAACACCGTGTCCTTTGATTTCGCATGCTGTCTATCCCATCCATGTCTTTGAGATCGTTCCCATAGCTGGGGGGTGTCCCACACTACTTTTGCAGATACATGGTCTCATGCCTTTTTTTTCAGATGGGAAGTCATCAAATGACTTTTCCCACTCTAGGCGGAACTAAAGGATGTGTAAGACTTGTACTGACTAAAAGTTATCCTTATTCCTACTTTATCTTTTAAAAAAAAATTTGCTCCACACTAGGAATTTCTCCTGTATCGTGGGTGCGTTTACAAACATTTAAACTCACAAACACAAACAGCCAGACCTTATTTTGCCCTTTATGTTCTGGGCCGTGGTATCTCTTTCGAACGATCCGCAGCCCCCGATTAAAAATACCAACAATTACAGAAAAGGAATCTGATTGAAGCTATCATTAAACATGACAGACACCCGGGATTTTCAGGACTAAGGCCTGAAAAAGGTTGAGAATCATTGCATTTACAAAATGCTGTCATGTTTCCCTGAATCCGTGTCGGTGGTGTCACATTATGCTAATTTCTGTCTCGTTCGTAAATTCCGGAGAAGAGACTAAATCACCTTTTTAGAAGAATAATCTTTTCATGCATTATTTTTTATGTAAAATGATGCGCCGTCCCAAATTGGATGTTTCGTTTTATTTGTATGAACGTTCTTTAATTTAAGTAGAGATTTTCTTTTGGCTTATTTGTATTAAAATTGTTTCTTTCTTTATGCTATGCCCCTTACAAATTTTTTGGCCAATGGAGCAATCTAAACCTAGGGATAAAATAATGCTGTGGCGACGGCGCGTTTGTGTTCCACGCGCGCCTCAAAGAGATGTCAGCGAAACAGAAGGGCCTGCTAGGGCCACTGCCTGCCGGGGTTGTTCTAAAGAGATACCGCGGCTTTTAAATTGAATCAATAGTTCTGGAGATTACTACATACAAACAAATATTTCTTAATAACATTAGTATAAATACTAGTATAAGTATTTACTGCTTACACTTCTTACGTATTTACTTTTTATACTTGGTAGTATAAATACTATGATATAGATATGGTATAGATACTACTAGTATAAATACTAAGTATACAATACTTTGTAATAGAGAAAGAGAAATAAATACTTTCAAAAGTATTTACATGAATCATACAACCACTCTTACACATCCGTGTACGTTGGGTTGGTAGGTGTGGGGTGCACAGGGTGCATGTTAATTACCCCTTGTAACACGTATGACCCCATTTCAGGTAGTAACACGTACGAGAAATGTAAAATAGAGTTGTACCATGTTCCCAAGTTTTGAATTAATCAACGACATTACTCGATTAACTGGGTTTACGTTTAGCTCTACTAGTTACAGTAGGCACCTAGTCGTACGGATTCGAACTTGAACTTTATTTATTAAAACTTTATACACAATTAAAAACTGTACAAACGTGTACTTAATGCCTTTTTGCGTATGGGAAATCTTCAAATAACTTCCTCCGCTCTGGTTGGAGCGGGGGGAGTGTCAGTCTTGTACTGACTAAAACCCACTCATGTTCCTTCTATTGCTCTTTATTTTCTGGGGCCGCGGTATCTCTTTCGAACAACCCGCAACCCTGGAATATTATAGCATTAACTAAACATTTAAATCGACGATGGCTTTACAAACCCCCAAAACATCTACGTTTGCAAAAGTAAATACGCTCGAAAAACATAACCCTCCTTTCGGCCGTGGGTAAAAATGTTAACCACATTTATCATTTGAAAACCCAAAAACGTCCTCATTTCCATTTACATCCCGGACAGTCAATTTTAATTGCAAAGTTCTAATAAAATTGAGCAACCATTGAGTACGATATTGGTGCAAATGAGGGGTTATTTTCACGGCTTATCTGCGGTTGTAGCCGTTAACGTAATAGGGAATATGCATGATTTTTTTTTATGTCTTAAATTAAACATATACATCTTTATAACATAGAAAAAAATATAAATAGACCTGAAAATAGTCAAGTTACTTTTCAAAGTGAAATTTAAAACATTGAATAAATTTGAGCTGTCAAAACGGCACCATTTGCGCGCGCTTATGATGACGTCATTGGTTATGTCCTGTTTGTTCACTATAGTAGCGTTGCAGTCACTTAATACTTATTTTCAGTTTTAATTTCTAAACAAACCATGGAAAAAGTTAAAAAACCTTGTTACAAGTATTGTATGGTACCGAAATGTAGAAACACTACCTTTAGTACTCCAGTTAAAGTGTTTTTTCGTATTCCACGCGATGCAAAATTACGTAAACAATGGTGTAAGAATATGAAAAGGGATAATATATATCTCTATATATATAAAGGGATAATATATATATCTATAGGGATAAATAAATAAATAAATAAATAAATAAATCTCTATTATCGGTTGTATTTTGTTGTGAAGATCATTTTAACGTAAGTATTCTATATTTATGTACAACTTGTGTGAATTAGCTATTAAACAGTAGAAGATTCGGTCTATAACTAACCAAGTTCACAAGTTTACAAAAGTCCATTAAAATTTTTTCTTTTCTATAGAGAGCTTCCTTATTCCTATTGCGGTTTTACGAAATTTTGATTATTGATAATTGATTTCAGGTTAAGGAAGATACAGTTAATTACATTGAATATAACATAATGAAACAGAAAGGAGAAAAACAAAATCACAGTTAAAGAAAAAATTATGAGTTTAGGAACAATTTTAAAGACACATGGTTATGTATAGTTTATGTTTTGTTGTATTATTTAAACATGAACAAAAAAATATGTTATTTATTACAATAGGTATACCATGTGACATAATAATTACCTTGCATCTTTCACTCCTTTAATCTCTCCCTGCGCTCATAAAATCGAGATTTGATGCAAAATATGCTGACATCATAAATGCATCTATTCTCGGTAGATTATCTGATTGTGCTTTGACAAAACCAGTTTCTGTCATCGTTTTAAATTTACTACAAATATATTTCACGAAGTAACCACAAAAATACAGTTTCAAATGTTTTTTCTCACAAACACTATACTAATACAGTATGAATATCGACGCCTATAAATCAACGATAAATGCAAAAGGTAACCAGTGACGTCACATTTCGTTTCGAACAATAGTGACGCGTTTTGACAGTTTGAATTTCCCTCCGTTATTTTTCACTTTTTAAATAATATTTTCCTGGTTTAAATAATAACTAAATAAAAAAAATACCTTTTAAGTATAATGTAAAGACTATAAAGAATCTAGAAAAAAATATTTGAGACAAATTTAAATATTATGCATATTCCCTATTATGAGCGGGAGAGACCTCGTAGCTGGTGTAGCGCCTACGCGGCTACGCTGCTACGAGGTTCGAATATATCGTAGCGATTGCAATGTAGAGCGAGAGAAGTTTGTCTTGTGAAATGATTGATTTATGCAGATGAGTTAAAGTCTTTATTGTTGGTAAAAGCTGGTACGGATAAATAGCGGACTAGTTGCTAACACAGGACACTACTGATACATATTTCAGTAAAGGCAAACTGTTACGGATTCGGGACTGGCTTCAGGACACTTACAAATAACGGCCCACTTATAATAATAATATTTTTAAATGTTTTTATTTATTTTTCAGAAATATTTAAAAATGTAATTATATGTTATTAGACAATAAATGGACGATAATAATAATTTCATTTATTTCAGGAAATTTTCCCATACAAATTTGAGCAACAACTTATACAATCTGTTACACATACATAAGATTACAAATGTCATTTTTAAATTTTGCCTTAACATAGGTATAAATGTAAGTTAAAATAAAATAAAATTATTGATATAAGATTAAACATTGAATTGAATAAATTATTACATTATCAATAAATTAATAACATTTCACTGTTCAAAATTGCATTAAAATTAAATAAATTAGGTTAAAAGTTGGGGTTGAGTCAAAAATAGAATAAATTTCATTAAATTAGAATAAATTACATTAAATAAGAATAAATTACATTAAATAATCTTATGTATATCAGTACACAGGTTAAGCATTTTGTCGGTACCGGTTGACCCTCCAACAAGAAGATTCCCTAATCTTTAATCAGGTTTCTTAGTAATCTTAAGCATTTAGGTCCTACACACATATTTCACCAGCATGTAATAGGGGGCGATCCAATTGCCATCAAACCTGTAGACCCAGAATTCCAAATGGAAAAACACTATAAGGATTTGACCGACCCGGCGCTTGCGATCACTAGACCAATGAGGCAGTCACTTAGGACTTATTAATAGGCAATAATAACTACTACTAAAGATCTGAATAAATGTTCATAAGAAAAATAATAATTGTGGAATTAATATAGATTGTTCATAATATATTATATCTTTATTAGCGACCCGCCCAGGCTTCCTGAGGGTGCAATGTAGATACTACTAAAGATCTGAATAAATGTTCATGAGAAAAATAATAATTGTGGATTTAATATAGATTGTTCATAACATGTTATATCTTTAATGGCGACCCGCCTCAGCATCAGGCAGGTGCAATTTAGATACTAATATTATACATATAAACCTTTCTCTTGAATCACTCTATCTATTGCTGAAAACTGCATTAAAATCGGTTGAGCAGTTTAAAAGATCTAACGACGAGCGAACAGACAGCGGAAACGACCTCATTTTATACTATGTAAAGAACATTCCTATATAACTGACTCTCAACCTTTTTGTCATTTTAAACCCTTGTTGACAATCAGGAGCCCCAATGAAAGCCGCGAAAGAATAATGACTGTTTCAGAGCAATTAGTCAAATTAGATAAATCATTGAGTTTGCTATCGAATGTTAACGTTTATTCTTTGCTTTTTTACCAATTTATAAAAAAACGTCGACACAATTTCCTTTTTTCCATAACATGGGTTTAATTATCGCAATTTGCTTTTTAAACTTTTTTCGGCGGTTTTTTGTTTCAGTTGTTTTCTAAACATTGTATATCCCAAGATAAATTTATATTGAGGTTTAATTTTTTCTCGTTGGACGGGACTGCTGATGATGTCCTGGGTTCGATTTCTTGGTTAAAAACATTGTTATTAGATATTTCCATCAGAAATTTCTTAGTCAGCCCACTGAATCCCTGCCGGGGTTGCGGGTTGTTTGAAAGAGGTATCGCGGCCCCGGAACGTAAAGGGTAATAGAAGGAATATGGGTGGGTTTTAGTCAGTACAAATTTGACACTCTCCCTTATCTCTTATTTGATGACTTCCCATCTATTGCTGGTTATCTTTAAGTCCTATGTAGTTGGGGGCGAGCCTATTGCCATCAACCGGGCTCAACTCCAGACTCCATAGCTGCTACTGAGAAATTCCTGATTGAAAAATACAACAATACTTTACCAAAATCAAATCAAAAGTCATTTATTCAAATTAGGCTGATAATCAGCACTTTTTGAACGTCACATTACAAGAGACAGTCCCACAAAAAGGCCCTGCCCTTCGCCACTTCCTAGTGTTTTAGCTGGGAAGAAGAAGTGGCGGAACAAACTCCCCAGCAACACATCTGTCTATCAGGTTAGAAGAACCAGATTTTATACAATTCCGTTTATCACAAAAAAAGAAATTATTCATTCATTGTCACATGTCAGCTAGCAAACACCAATTATGTATATAAAAATAAAGAATTACCAAACCCTAAATAATAAATTCTCCAGTCTAACGGGTGTGCCCGCTTACACGTGCAGTGAAGAAGTCACAGCCTAGATCCGAGAGCCGAATATGGAACTTATGTTCAATAGTAACAATTGCGTGTACTCCACTCCACCAAAACTAAATCTATCATTATGCTCTAGATTAAATCCTACAGAGACATCTAAAATTGTTCTTAAAAAGAAAAATTACATCCGAATTCCGAGCCGTGCGATCCGGGACTCGGTCCGGTTCAAAGGCTTGCGTTGTAAGATGCGTCCGGTTTTCTCCAGGGCCGTTCCGGTCGCGTCATCCCGTAATCCCAGCCCGCATCGCTTATGCCAGGATTTAAGTCGCGTATGACTTGTGGAGCTTTTATTGTTGTGAGTCTATGTGTGTGTATAAGGCGTTAGAGTTGTGAAAGTGTGTGTTAATTGTGTATTATGACGGTTTGTTTTGTCTAATTACGTATTTTGGTTGATGTGTTTTGACGCTTCAAAGGGTGCTATTAGCTCTGCCCCAGTTGTCTGCTGGTCTCGTGGTCGCAATCGCTACCACTGAGCACAGAGACAAAAGTTATATTGAACTTACTGGCGCCCGCGGCTTCGCCCGCGTGATATCGGAAAAAAGTATCCTATGTGTTATTCCAGACCATAATCTACCTGAGTGTTAAATTTCATCAAGATCCGTTCAGCCGCTTTGACGTGAAAGAGCAACATAATATTAGTAAGATAGCTGGCCCCCGCGGCTTCTCCCGCGTGATATCGACAAAAAAAGTATTCTATGTGTTATTCCAGACTGTAATCTACCTCAATGGCAAATTTCATCAAGATCCGTTCAGCCGTTTTGTCGTGAAAGAGTAACAAACATCCATACATCCATCCATCCTCACAAACATTCGCATTTATAATATTAGTAGGATTTTTCTATTACGAATTTCACAGTAGCAGCAGTTTGTCGGAAAGCACATTAAGTTGTTGGTCCTGCGCCTGATCATTCTCCGGTTGTGTCCGATTGCCGTTCCATCGGACTTTGAGGGTGAGGTCCGCTAAGATTGACCGCCATGGCCGAAAACGGCCAGAGGGACTATATGTATATTAAAGTAAAGTAAAATTTATTTGCACAGATTAGGTACATACAATAAGGTGTTACAATGATTGGGTGAGCTTTGTACAATCTAACTTATATTAGGCATGCAAACATTAATTGTTATTATTTATAATTGAGATTAAAATAAATAATGACATAACTTTCAAACACGAAGAAAAAACAAAAAATAAATTATATTAAAAATAGCGCTTCGATTAAATTTACACAGTTTAAATGTCAGAGTCATTTAGGAAGTCAGCTACAGAATAATAACATTTTCCAATCAATAATTCGGAGATTATATAAAGACTACTACTCTCTTAGCACGAAACTCGTAACTTCGGCCGAAGTTACGGTCGTTTCCTATTCCGTATCACTTACGAACATAAGATAAGTTAGGTGCCCGAACTAAACTGAATGACGACCCGATAGGACAGTTGTCATAAATCGGAATATAATAGGGAGTAGGGTTCATTTCAAAGACTCGAACAATTTTCGAACGGGCACGCATCTCCGTTAATGGACTACGAGAATAGATCCCCAGGACCGCTGAATGTGTCGGCGCGTTTGTGTTCCATGCGCGCCTCAAAGAGATGTCAGCAAAGCAGAGGGGCCTGCCAGGGCCACCGCCTGCCGGGTTGCGGGTTGTTCGAAAGTGATACCGCGGCCCCGGAACATAACGAGTAGAAGAAACATGGGTGGATTTAGCCAGTAAAAGTCTGACACTCGCCCCCGCCCGCTGACGCTCCACCTAGAGCGGGTTTTTTTTGCGGATGGAGAGTCATCAAATATTCACCATATTTGATGATTCTCCATCCGCAAAAAAAAACCGGCTAAGAGCTAGTCAGAATCGCGTACCGAGGATTCTGTACTAACTTGCGACATAAACAGCCATATCTGTGGTCTGCGTAGACTTGAGGGTTGGTTTTCACAGCACAAAGGGATCACAGAGTTGAGTATATAATTTTAATTTCAACTCTAAACAGACAGACGGAAAACAAAAGTGATCCAATAAGGGTTTTTCTTTTTAATGCACGAAACCCTAAAAAAAGGACCGCTGAATGTTTGGTATTTTGACGCCGACCTAGTTAACTATATTTATCTAGGTATATTCAGTTGTTACAGTTTGAATAACGTGTATTTAATTTGTTTGTGACGTAGCTGACATAAAATCATAAATTATAAAGATTGTATGGACATTCAGTGTTCATAATTATAGCAATTTATGTTCCTATAAAACTACGTGTTCTACTTTCATAATGATGATTTATTTTTTTCACTAATTTCCATCTCGTAATTCTATAAAATTAACTGGGATTCAGTAAACTATTACTTGATAATTTGTTCTGAAATCGACACAATACAATTGCTGACCAATAATCATAAACATATCAAATATAATACCAGCCTATTGCTGAGCAACTGTTGGAAAGGAATTTTCTCATGCAGAGAAGACACAAGCATAAACCACCACGCTTGTTTAAAATGGATTAGCGATTTCAGACTTATATTAATTGTAAGTCCAGGTTTCCTCACGACGGGCCTGTGGACAGTGAGCAGTGGGTAGCTCACCATCCGTCCGTCTATTAGATAGGCTGTTTCAACGGTGCGTTAGTGTTCAACGCGGACCTCAAAGAGATGTCAGCAAAGCAGAGGGGCCTGACAGGGCCATCACCTGCCGGGGTTGCGGGTTGTTCGAAAGAGATACCGCGGACCCGGAATATAAAAGGCAATAGAAGGAACATGGGTGGGTTTTAGTAACTACAAGTCTGACACTCGCCCTCGCTCCGCTCAGAGCTGGGGAAGTTATTTGATCAGTTCTCATCCGCAAAACAAAAGGTCTTATAATATTGACTTATCAATATTAACATGTTTCATATGCAATTGTGAAATGAGCTTCTTAAAATTATTTTTAACACCCTTGCTCGTAAAGCTGATGTAATTCCACCGGTTTTAAATATGTAAAGAGGGTCATAAAAAACGCGTGTGTTATCAAAGCAAATAGTTAAGTTATAGTCCATACAAATTCCATAACAGTATTATTTGCCATTTCAAATTTGGAACTGATCGCCCCGCCGCACGACTCCAGCTAGTGAGAAGCGCGCTGTTGCTATTCTTTTTCTTTTTTTTTTAATTTATATAAAGGGTTTGTCGCTTAGCGCTGTTGCTATTCAAATTTCGAACTAATTCGAAAGTAGGCAGCGCTAGCTCGCTGTTAAAATGGCGGGAAGCAACAATGTGCATTCACAGATTGAGTTTATTTAAAATGTTTTTTTTTCTGTTTCCTCGCAAATGTGTTAAAAAACGTCGTACGATATACGTGCGTATTGGTTATAACATGCTCGGCTCAATTACGCCCTCGCCTGCGGCTCGGGCTGAAATTCCGACTCGCATGTTATAACCATCTTAACTCACTAATATCGTAATGTACTATAATATAATTAAATTAAAATATCACTTATTATTAATGAATATGTGTATCATTATTTTAAATCTTAACATTACTATATGAGAAAAAAAAAACTTATATGGATGGCGTTATATACATGGCGCTCAATGGACCGTATTTTTATTAACTTTTCCAATATAGCTCGTATTATATTCAAAATCAATAGGATACCAATATAACCCTAAAAAGGTCGGGTTATATTGTTATTACACAAGGTTATGAAACCCTTCTGCACCTGTGTTGAAAATATGACTCACTGATGCATAAAAGTATCGCGTGTTTGAAAGAGGTGGGGATTCATATAAAAACCGGTCAAGTGCGAAATGGAGTCGCGCACCGAGGGTTTCGTACAAAAATGCGAAATAAACGGCCATATATTTTTTGGCTGTGTAGACTGAAGCCCAGTTCCAATAAGCAAAACGAGTCGTTTTTGTTTATTGGAACGGGGCTTTAGAAGTTTGATTTTTATCGCGGCTCTAAAGAACCACAGATTTGAGTATATAGTTTTATTTTCAACTCGTTACCTCAAGGCGTTCCCGAGACAAAGGTTCTTGATAAACAGACCAACAATCAGACAGACAACAAAGTAGGGCTATAAGGATTCCATTTATTTCTTTTAAAGTGTCCTTGTATACAGGTTTTTATTTACATAGATCTGAAATGATTACAGGTGGCACAAGGTTCTACTGTAGTGTGACAATGCAAGCTGTTTATTACCTACCAACCATATATATTGTATATTCTATTACCACGCGAGTGAAACTGCGGGGCGCAGCTAGTAAATCATAAAAGATACAATCTTTCTTCAAATGAAGAAACATATCATATGGTCAGCTATCCCGTTACCGCCGAACAAATAAATATCCTTTGTTATTTCTTTGTGACAAGTCAGTATTTTTATTGCTCTATATTTTCTTTATTGGGAGGAGTGTGGCGTCGCGTAACGTTATTAAAAATCTGAGATTTTTGTGTGAGTCATAAAAATATGATCGCCTTCGTCATTTCCAGGGTATTTGTTTGTACGTATTCCTTTAGATTTATTTTTAATGAGAAGCATGAGTTACTAAAACCTACTAATATATTTTTAATTTGTGTAGGTACTTATATTGGTTTTACCAATTTTTACACTGGGCATGGGATGGGCATGTTGATTTACCCAATAATATAAATATTAAGTTTGTATGTCGTATTAACAATATTGCAGCAATAAGTAATTTATGACCTCCCAAAAAGTAGAATACCTAGTTTACTAGAGATTTATATAGGTATACAGTTGACATTTATGAAGCCAAGCTATTACATTTTTAATGAAAAAGGGTAACTGGATATAAAGTGTATGCACAATGATTAATTACTGCTATAAATCTGTTTCTTCTTCATCTGCGAGCAAATTTAAATATATATATATATATATATATAAAATAAATTTCCTCTGGCCCGTAAGTGGTAAAATCTACTATATATTAAAAATGCGACAGTATATATTATTGTATGGATGCATAAGCACACTAAGCCATACATACTATTATATAATAATTATCAATGTAATTATCATATAAATGATTACACAAATCACGGGCATGGCATCAAGGGACATTATACCAATATCATGATTGGTATAATGTCCCTTTTATGGAGACTGAATTTACAATAGGCAATTAAGAAGTTATTTTAAAATTAAATAAATTTTAAAAGATTGACAAGTGAATACTATGTCCGTAATACAAAATCGTATATTTTACTATTTTTTATAACCTGGATTAACACATGGAATTCTTTTAATTCCGGTAGAACAAGCGAGTATTTTATAAATATTATATAAAGTTTTAACAAGAATTTTCGTAAAATATTATGCATTTATTTTACCTGAAAAATAATAAATGGCGAAGCTATTCATTTTGCTTGCACATTCCCTGCGAAATACAATTAATGTGAAACATTCTTTAGTAAATGTTCCGTGTTTTTAAACGGTTTTTCTTCCGGGAATATTAATATTTATTCTCACTTTAAAACATGAATTTATAACAAGACAGAGTACATTACTGAGTTGATGTGTTTCGTAATAAAGAGGTGTACCGAAAATGTTGCAACGAAAGCTAATAATTTTCATCAAAGTGTAAAATGTTGGTCTGTAGGTAATAAACAGACGATTCCACGCAAAGAATATAACTCTACGGGTTACCGGTGAATTACATTTGTGCATAAATCACGGTCTATCTACAGTCATACGGCTGTAGCCGACGGGGAAAAGGTTGATTATGAAAAGCAAGACTTTTTCATTTACGATACACAGCTATAATTGTGTACTTTGTGTAATAGATATATTATCAATTACCTAGTGTACTGTTGCCGGGATAGCCTCAAAGACAGGATAGCGATTTAAAGTGTACTATGCGCCCTGCCGGGTTATGGTGTGGTAAAAGTCCCAAACTCCCCGTTCGTATCCCCAAAGATCGGTAGCCTTTTAAATATTTCACCACCTATGAAGATTGCCGGTATTTCACTTCATCCTAACAAGAAAACTAACCTTTCACACAACAATACGAGGCATGAAGTCAGCACGTAACTAAAATATACGTACATACATAAGTAAGTACTTGTTTATTTCGGCGTGAGCTTAAGATGCCTGATGGCTGATGCTCTGAGTGCTCTTAATGTTCGCATCACGAATTCGTGCTGCGTAAACTTTGTTATTAGCGTTGCCAAGCAGGCAATTAAGGCCTCCTGCTACTGACGTACTACTCAGCCAGATTGTGGGATGAGGACAGTGACACTCACCCTGTTTTAGTTTTCAATTACAGTTTTTTTTTTAGTTTTTTGCAAGTAAAAAAACGGAACCCTTATTAGACTACTTTTTTGTCTGTCTGTCAAGTAAAAGGTCTTGAAAGACAGACAGACGGACCGAGATAAAGATATCTTGGGTAACGCGTGGCGGTATCAAATTGAAATGAATACCATATACTCAACTCTGTGGTCCCATTGTGCTGTGAAAGAAATACCCTCTAAGTCTACTCAATCAAAAGATATGGCTGTTTATGTCGCAATTTTGTCCAGAACCCTTGGTGTGCAAATCTGACTCGCTCTTAGCCGGTTTTTCTATATTGGACGACAATTTGAGGCAGTGCCTTTCGGTTTTTGGTCAAACTAAGGCTTTCTGTGAGAAAAATCTCTCTATATTTAGATGGGCGTCCAGGGATGGGATGTTAATGGATAATTTTATTAAAAGGACAATGTACATTCGGAACACTTATCAAGTTGAGTAACGAATTGAGCACAAACTTGAAAGTTAGCTAAGCTAAGCTATTAAAGTAAAGTTATGTTCACCTTCACTGGATTCCCAAAAACTTAATGACAAAGCTTATTCTGTGTCTCCTTTGCTCGAAATAGTCTCGAGAATGCAATATTTGTACGTCTAAATATTAGCCTTAGCAATTATATGTACTAGTTTTAATTAAATTGCCAGCAACTCGGCCGAAAGTCGAAAGTCAGGCCGCGTTTAAATACATACCATTCGCCTCGCAGCTACCAAGAACTTCAAACTTCGAACCCTTTCATTCCAATTTCAAAGTCCCGACCGGCGGCGTCCGTTTAAAAGGGCCCTTTCTTATCAAGGGTTAAAATTTTATGAGATGCCGGTTCGACAAGGAACCTTGTTGATTGTTGTCGATTATTTTGATTAAGTTTGAATACTGTAGGTATATAATAATATATATTTTTATTTAGGGCAAAATAAGAACATAACATTACATCCCTGTACTTTATATTCAAAGGCTGAGGCAGAGATGTATCGGAGGGTTGCAGGTTGTTCGAAGGAGATACTGCGGCCCCGGAACATAAAGGGCAAAAGAAGGATCATGGGTGAGTTTTAGTTGGCAAAAGTCTGACACCCCCCTCTCGGCCCAGAGCGCGGGAAGTTATTTGATGATTTCCCACACGCAAAAAAAATATAAAGTAAAGTATAATACAGCCAAAACATACCAATCCACATGAGTCAACAGGTACACACGACGACACATCAACCTATACAAAACCAGTTTATGCTGCTCTCTCAACAACGGATCGTACACCATAGATTTCAAGTACAATGAGAGATCCGCATAAACTGGTTTTGTATAGGTTGATCTGTCGTCGTGTGTACCTATATCTCTTTTGCGTATTAATTTTATTGTTTTTGTTTATAACTGATTAATTTAGAATATGTTCTATGCAAAGTTGTCTATATGCATGGAACTGTTGGTACTGGGTAGAAACACATTATGCTATTGGAATATTGGATGCGTTTTCAAACTGAGCGATAACTAGTGTCAAACTTGTACAACTTGTACTTAAACCACAACTTGTACTAAAACCCACCAATGTTCCTTCTATTGCCTTTTATGTTCCGGGGCCGTGGTATCTCTTTTAAACAAGCCGCAACCCCGGTAGGCGGTGGCCCTGGCAGGCCCCTCTGCTTTGCTGACATCTCTTTGAGGCGTTCGTGGAACACTAACGCGCCGATGATACGGCTTGTTCTAGGCCTTACTTGGTAACCTGCTAGTTATGGAAACATTATTTGTGGTTATTATTTACAGTTTAAATTGTACACAAGTTTAGTTTTTAATCCAATTTTTTGTTGTGCTTATTTTACTTTAAATACCTCTCCTACCCCTGTAATATTCTATTCATTCATTGACACTATGTTTTGAGTACGTTACATTGAATTGGTAGAATAAAGTAAAACCTGATTCTCACCCAAAAAAAATCTCGTTTCCACTCATTCTACTCGTTTAAAATGAATAAATAAAGTTAATACATGGTTGATGGCTTCGTAAAGATTTCATTTACAACCTGTAAGTATAGTCAAACACACAAGTGACATAACAATAAGATATCATGACTTACAGTTGCCATCTTATCCCGGGAGACGAGAAAAGAAATATTTTAGGTGCAACTGTGAAGTGTGACATTTTCTGCATAATTATTATTTATGAATAATGGAACGCATGGACGTCATCTGTACCTTACTCTTATACGAATAACTTGCAGAATACTTTAGCAATAAAAACACTGGCCAAGAGCGAGTTTGACTCGCACACCGAGTATTCCTTAAAAAATTGGGACATAATTTACCATCTCTTTTAACTGCGTAGACTTGGACGGTTGATTTTTTATTCAAAGCTACAAGGGACCACAAACTTGATTATAGTTTTAATTTCAACTCGATAATCTACTACGCGTTCCCGAGAAAAAGGGAATTGACAGACAGACAGACAAACGGACAATAAAGTGATCCAATTAGGGTTCTGTGTTTTCCTTTTGAGGTACGGAACCCTAAAATTAACTAATATTAAACAAGTCAAATTAAATAACACTGATTTATAGTCTAATGCCACTGGTACCTGGTATATAATTCGAAATATATTCTAACAAAATCTTAGTTGAGCTTTACATTGTTTCAAATTTTAGCAAAAAAAATCTATCATCAAAGCGGTCGTATAACCGGGGGGAATCCCTGCTGCCGCGGCAAATTGCCGCCCAGCAGACAGACCTCCGGTGCGATCTCATGGTGGCATGGGGAGAGCGACTGTCGCAACCCCGTGCAGGGCACGCCACAATAGTGGCGGTAAGTCCCCTCTTTGAGGAGTGGCTGGAGAGGCGCCATGGCGTCCTCACCTACCGCCTGACGCAGGTCCTTACCGGACACGGAAGTTTCGGGAGGTTCCTGCACATAATCGGGCGGGAGGAAACGCCCGGGTGTCACCATTGTGACGAATTGACGATCGCCCGGAGGACACGATGGAGCACACAGTGGCGGTCTGCCCAGCTTGGGCGGAGCACCAACGTGCCCTCGTAGAGGCGATCGGCGGCGGCGATCTCTCGCGTCCGGCCCTGGTTCAGTCCATGGTACGGAGCGAGAGGGGATGGGAAGCGGTCACCTCCTTCTGCAAAGCAGTCATGCTAGCGAAGGAGGTGGCCGGGCGTTTGAGGGAGAGAACCTCAAACTAACACAGCAGCCGCGCGAGACGCCCCGGGCGTCGGGCGCCGCGAAACGACTCCCGGCCACCATAGATGCGGGCCTGTGGACGGTGAGCAATGGGTAGCTCACCGTCCGTCCGTCTTTTGACGACAGGCCGTGTCGACGGCGCGTTAGTGTTTCACGCGCGCCCCAAAGAGATGTCAGCAAAGCAGAGGGGCCTGCCAGGGCCTCCGCCTGCCGGGGTTGCGGGTTGTTCGAAAGAGATACCGTGGCCCCGGAACGTAAAGGGCAATAGAAAGAACATGGGTGGGTTTTAGTCAGTACAAGTCTGACACTTGATGATTTCCCACCCCAAAAAAACAGCGGTCGTATCTCAGCTATAAAAAAAAAGAAAAATAAACTGATTGAACGTTCTTAAATAAACAAAAGAACTACTCATGATCTTTATACAAAGTAAAAAGAATCAAAGTTCGAAATAAAAACAAAAGAACAACACATTTTCTTTGCAAAGTTAAAAAAAAACACAAAGTGGACAGCTTAAGTATGAGCGCTAATAAATATCGTCTAGCTAGTAAGTAAAGCTGGCCGGTGTAATGTGAGTCGAGTAAAGTGGACCTCCTGGCGATTACGATGTTATATCGTTCACCCTCTACTTCACATCACTAGTGATTCATCTTCAGTCCAAGAAAACAGAGCGTGAGCCTTGTGTATTAAACTGAATCCTGTGTTTTTTTTATTTATTATTTGGAATTGAAGAGAAAATGTAATTGTTTTAAAAGAGAACTTCTAAATAAGTAACCTGTCTTATTTCTTCATCGTGTGGTTTGTGTTTATTTAACCTGGTGTCAGAATTTTTATACCGCCCATGTGGTTTTGGCTTGGCTTGACATGTGCCTTCGAGAAATATATTTTTGAATTATTGATTTCTACTTTTACTCTAGATGCTCTTAATGTGCACATTTAACTACATTGTTTCCCCATATACGTATGTATAAGCGCGACATAAATGATGAACCATGATCTTGTAAAAAAATTATAATTAAATAGAGTGTCCATGGAGTTTCTTGTTCATTCTTCTCCATAGAGATCTATGCTTTAGATAGGCAACTACGGTACTTTCACAAGTTATTATGCCTTGTGACTGAGATTGTAGCTTCATCTTTTGTTTTTGACATTTAAAAGTGCCTGTAACAGTCTAATTGAAATAAATGCTTTGGAGTTTGAGTTTGATCTCTCAGGCATATAAGGCACCTGCCGGGGTTGCGGGTTGTTCGAAAGAGATACCGCGGCTCCGGAACGTAAAGGGCAACAGAAGGAACATGGGTGGGTTTTAGTCAGTACAAGTCTGACATGCCCCCCCGCTCCGCCCAGAGCGGGGGAAGTCATTTGATGATTTCCCACCCGAAAAAAAAGGCATATGAGGCATAGCACTTATTATCAGAGCGGCCAGGTCCTTTACCTGCCGGGGCTAAGGGTTGCTTCGAAAGAGATCCCGCGGCGCCGGAACACAGAGGCAAAGGGCAAAAGAAGGGAACATGGGTGGGTAGAAGTCTGACACTCGCTTCGCAAAGAGCGGGAGAAGTTATTTGATGATTTCCCATCCGTAATAGAAGGATGGTTATTAGACTTAGCAATTTCTCATGACTAGTAAATAAATACAATATGTGTTGTATTGTTATGTTACTGAAACCATCTTATCCATAAAAGGCATGCTCAAGTGGTATTACGATTGTAATCAAAGAATCAACGCCCACATCCGATCTGGTAGCAATAATTTAAAAATACTTAATGGTCCGGATGGAAATAAATCAAGAATAATGTAATGAGTTCAGTTCAATAGTCCCGGCGGAGTGAGTTACTTCAGGGTAATGCTTAATTGCCAAAGTTTGACTAAATAATGTTCTTTCATTTAGCTTTGTTCACAATTTCGTTTTAAATTCGACGTTGGGAACGATACGGCTTATAATATTAAATTATGTAAAACATTAAATTACTTTGAATCCTCCTGGGTCAAGTTGTTTTAAAAAGAAAAGTGAAAAAGAAATGTTTTTTTTTAATGAAAGAAGAGTAAATGCCTCCGCAGACAGGTTATTTGCTGATTAAATATTTTATTTTACCTACTTGCTGAAAATAGTGCAATCTAGTTGGCCCATTTTTTTCAAAGTGTACTATGATTTTAATTATATTTCTTACTTTTTATTTTAAAATTGCTTTATCTAACTTAGACCATTTACTGGCCTTTATTGATTTCATTATGAGAGTTTGTCTTTTTTTGCGGATGAGAAATCATCAAATAACTTCCCCGCTCTTAGGTAGGTCAGACTTTTAATGACTAAAACCCACCCATGTTCCTTCTTTTGCCTTTTATGTTCCGGGGCCGCGGTAACTCTTGAACAACCCGCAACCCCGGCAGGACGAGGGTCTGCCTTAAGGCCAAATCTTGCTAAATGATTTTAGGCTGCGGTTGGTTCGAAATACCTACATACCGCGGCCCCGGAACATGGCTACTGGACCCAAGTAGCCTTTGTCAATTACACCGCGATTAGTAGGTTAAATCCGTCGTCAAATTAATAACGTAGGCGAAAGATGTCAATCGCGTAATTCGGGCTCACCTGCCCTCCAAAGCGTAAAAACGCGATTAAAGGATTAATTCAGGTGAATGGGCAAAGGCAACCGCCTACGTACTTTGTAAATTGGACTTATTGAATCCCAAATGTACGCACTCGTGTAGTAGGTATTACAGACAAATCGATCAACTTACCTTTTTCGATTTGGATACACTAGAACAAAATTGGTCCACTTAACTCCGTCTGACTTATTGTTATCTGAAGTGAATGGTGTAACTGGGCACAGACAAGTTGTAATCGCTTTCGAAAAACTTTTCGGGAGCTTATGTCAGTTTGACACTTTTTCGCATCGTTTTTGTTGATCGAATGTCACTGTTTCAGCCTGATTCACGTAAGTTTAGGTAACAGAGGCCCTAGTACGAGCACGCGGTGTTAAAGTAACTTACGTTATGATTTCGATTTTTCATAAAATTATTTTCATTTCGAGAATATTAATTTAATGATTTTAAGAATTTATTGATAAGAATATATGTCTCTGGATATCTGGATGTCTATTGTGATTGTTGAAAACAATGACACTAAAATGACAAAAAAGAATTGTATTTTCTAATAAAAGCTCGACGCATTTACGTTTACACCATGCACATACACTCTGGCCTGAACAAGATCAAATATATCTAACGAATAATAAAAAAGAGAGGCAAAACTGATGTCATAAAATATGTGTTTTTTTGTGCAATTCAACAAAGACAAAAGAAAAAAAAACGGCCGGTATAGTTAGTTCTTCAGTGGTTGCATAGATCGCGCTGTAGTACTTTTTGCCACGTTCATATTTGTGTCGCTACACGCGATTTCGGGTTAAATATTTTTGACAACCAGACAGATGCACATCATAATTTTTTTCTGCTGACTCATTTTTCTAACTTTTATTTTTCTTTTATGGAACTTGTTTCTGAAATAAACGATTTATTATATTATAATGATCCTATAAGGGTTCCGTTTTTGCCTTTTGAGTTCCGAAAACCTAAAAAAATTTAACACAAATTGTATTACAAAGTGACAAAACAAAACAGCTAAAAAGTGATCACTGTTAAAAAATAAAGCAAATAATAATACTGTCAGAATACAAACCCAATCCTTTTATGTAATCCCGGGATATTCACAGTCGTTTCCGGGATAATCCCGGGATTAAGGCATGACATAAAAAGAGCAATAATAAAACCCGTCCGAGTGCAACTCTTGCCTCGAGCGGACTGTATACGTCAAAGCTAGATGCTAGTTTTCTGTGGCACAAAACGTTACTGCCTTAAACAAGGACTGGCTACTTAGTGATAGACAACGAAATGGATTAAGTTATTCTGTTTTTACTATCTTCATTAAAAACTTTACGGGTAATAGTGTTCCATGATACCTTTGGTGCTTGGCCTGAATAGAAACTAACGCGGCCATGTTGTTTTTTTCAATACAATTTCCATAGACAATTTCACAGCGACCTCAACAGCGCCTGTTGTGAATGTCAAAAAAACAATACAGACTTGTAAACACATTTTGAAAGTGTAAAACATACAGTAGCATGCGAACACAATAAAGGAGCTGTATTCGTCTGCATTTTTCATTGACATAGTTTCCAATTCGTTCCCATATTTTATACCTAACAACACTATATTTTAGAGGCACCGTGCAATATTCCAGTATTGATCGACGTTCAACGGTACAGACAAACCGCGGACGTTGCTTCTTCCACCGGACTCTGATTGAATGTGTAAAAACTTTCCATTAAGGTGATTGCCGGGGTTGGTAGTTCGATTGTTGTTACGAAGATACCGCGGCCCGGGAACACAAAGGTTAAAAGAAGGAACATGGATGTTTAAGTCTGTACAAGTCTACACTACTTACTAAGATTATAAACTAGAAAGTTCGTTAGTAGCATGTTTGTTACTACAACGAATTGTGATGAACTCACGCAGTCTATGCTTAACCTGGATTTAATCTCGGTACTATGTTCTCTTGGAAAACGCCCATATGGGCAAACCCGAGGGCATCAGCCAGTAAAAATAAGATATGAAAATTAAACAAACTAAACAAAATAAATAAATAAATTTAAAACTACAACAAAATTAAAGTAATTATTGGTTGTACGAGGTCAAAAGAAGACACTAAAAAAATGTGTGATTTCGCAGAGCTGATATTATGACTGAACCTGTATATCTATTTCAAACAAGTCTAGAAATTACGTCGTTTGTTAAATAAATAAAAAATCTCGACAAAAGACAATCGTCTTCTCCAAGAATGCGGCTTGTAAGTAATAAAATGCACTCAGGTACTCAGCATCCAATTCAATCTAACTTATAGAGGTAGGAGCTTGAACTTACTGGTTTTCCTTCCTGTATTTATGTACATATATATATATATATATATACTGTATGTACAAGGTTGACACAGATTGTGGATATAAAAAACCGAAACGGCGGGCGTTAGAGTGGTCTTGGGATAATTAAATCTCGTTTAAAAGGGACAGTATTTTTTCAGAGAACCCGCATTTTCTATGAGGCTGTTATTGTATATTTTTTTTTGTGAAAACATTATCTGTATAATGTGTAAGCGGCGGAACCTCACTGACAAAGCTATTTTATTTTATAAGATATGTTCCTAATGGGCTTTGGGAAGTACTGTAGTACCTAAATAAAGCGCATATAATAGTTTAAGATTATAATATAAAAATATTTTAATTTACATGTCACACTTCTTATATCAAAGCCACCATATTTTTTATTCTATTCTCAATTTAAAACGACCTGAGTATTTGAACGTTATGCAATAACAGCCAGCATTGGTAAGGTTATAAAACCTCTAACAGCAAAGGACTATAAACCAAGATATGAACGTTGCTTGGCACATATTTTATCTAAGCAGTATTCCTGTGAACCTCAAAACAACCCAGCCGCCGCGGGAGAAGCTCCGGGCGTCGGGGGCCGCGATACGACTCCCGGCCCTCGTAGACGCGAGTCTGAGGACGGTGAGCAATGGGTAACTCACCATCCGTCCATTTATTGATAACAAACAAGCGGTGTCCACAGCGCGTTCGTGTTTCACGCGTGCCTGAAAGAGATGACAGCCAAGCAGAGGGGCCTGCCAGGGTCACTGACTGCTGCGGTTGTTCGAAAGAGATATTGTATAAAGGGGCCGCGGCCCCGGAATACGAAGAGAACATGGATGAACATGGATGGGTTTTTAGTAAAACACATCCATTACAGATTCCTTACAAGTAAAACTCTGACACTCCCCCCGCTCCGCTCAGACCGAGAGAATGTAGTTTGATGATTTCCCATCCGAAAAAAAAATAGTAATCAGAAAACCGTCAAATTTCAAATGTAAGAAAACTGACAAATTATACTCAATTCTCAATCAAACTCTGTCAAAAAACAGTCAAATTACAAATGTGCAATAAGGTCAATATTTAGATGGAAACAGCCCAAACTGCGCGCCAAGTAACGTTTATAGATATCTCGAAAACTTTTGATCGGCTCAACGGGGATAAAATATTGTTTGCGAACAAAGTTAGGGGTAACAGCTAGTATAAAACAAAAGCTCTGTTATGTAATAAGTTTGTTGAACACGGCTGTTACAAAATTCAATAAATAACTCGATCGCGCCGCGGACGAAATTACTTTGATTCGTGACTCAGGGTGCTATTTCACTTTCTGAAAGTGGAAATAGTTATTTCATTTAGAACAAAGCCTTTTAGGGTTCCGTATCTCAACAGGAAAAAGCGGAACCCTTATTGGATCACTTTGTTTTCCGCCTATCTGTCTGTTTGTCAAGACCCTTTATCTCGGGAACGTGTGAAATTATCGAGTTGAAATTAACACCGCCAACTCTGTGTCCCTTTGCGCTGTAAAAAAGCAATCCTCTAATTCTACACAGTCAAAAGATTTGGCCGTTTATGTCCCAAGTTTGTACGGAACCTTCAGTGCGCGACTCGTTCTTGGCCGGTTTTTTATATATTTATAGCCACCTTCAGGCCCTATTATAACAAGCACTGTAAACTCTTATCTTTTGGTTTTACAACTGTTATTGGTTTTAGGGCCAACATAGAACATTATTATTTTTTTGCTGCCCCTAAATATACCACGTTGTATTAAAACCTCAGTCTGATATTCGATATCAAGAACGATTGTGTTTTGTTTATCCTGTTTCAATTCTAACCTGATTTCCTAAATAAGCGACGATCGCTTTCGAGCGCTTCGTATTTTTACAATGCTTTTCAACGAAATAGACATAAGCTTTTAAATAGTATAAATCTGTCATACATTTTTGACTTTTTGTCATCTATATCGCTGATTATTGACACTTTTTCTAGAACTTTAATAGGAAAAGTGATATATCGCTTTACTATTTTTTTGTTTTAATATTGGAAACAGTACTACGATAGTGCCTCTGCCACTATGGCTTCATGATCTCTTCGCGGATCAAAAACACCATGGTACTATTTTAACCGTAATATATTCCACCAGACAGAGCGGAGGCATGTCGGGTCGCGTGCAGGGAGCTTGGGACTCAGGGGCTCAGGGCAGACGCCGCAAACCCCGAACGCGACCCGCAAACTAATTCACCAAATCAATATCCGACTTGGCGTGATACTCGCGAATTTGTTGTCAATTATTTATTATCAATTGGGCTCTAATATGCAGGTTCGTAGTGTGGAAGGGAAGGCTTAGACTTAGAGGTATAACTAATAATACTCCCACATTTTCGATAGTTATGTTTATAAGTCTCATGTAATGTAACAGGGAGCCTAGTGCCATCAAACAAGTCCAGACTCTGTGGTTGCTACTGAGAATTTTTTTGAAGGAAAAAAATCATAATAATTTGCACGACCCTAGAATCGTACACAGGACCTAATGCTTGGCAATCGCATTTAAGACTACTAGACCAACTCAACAACGAAGCAATCAATAACGAAATAATGAATGAGTGACGAGGAATATTAGTGTAACGTTAGGAAAAAAAATACTTTTTCGAGTGTCTTTTCCCATTTCATTTGAAAAAATATATGACCGTCATTTTGTTTGTCTATCCAAAGACAACATTTATCTGCCGACGTGCACAGACAAAATAAATATAAAAAGTACGATGATCTTAAAAACTTTACTCAAGTAAAAATAAGTTCAACAAATATTTACAGAAAGTTCACAACCAGCGCGGCGTTCCATCCAATTTAATAAGAACAAATGAAGTTATGTTCGTGCCCGAACCATTTCGTTATTGAAAAATGTTTTCAACACACGGCGGGAGAGTTTTCCGACATTTAATAATGTTATCGAGGCAGACAGTGTGTATACATGGAGTATACAGTAATGGAGTATATTCGGACTTTTTGGAAATACATCTGTAAATAAAACATGTTCAGCAAACTGTGAGGTTGGTTGAGAAGGACGAGTCGTTTTCAATTCCTTGTTGCATTTGAAAGTACAATACGCTATACGATTGCGCAGTTTAAGCTCTTAAATGGAGTCGATCACAATATATGAAGTCGTGAAAAGGCTAAACAAAATGATTCACATAAACAATTGCTGGTGGAAAATTATTAAATAAGCTATACAAATGGAAATCATAGACATTACAAGAGTTATAAGAAATTATTGAAATTGTGCATTTGGTTTATAAATGTAACGACCCCTGACCTACAAATTGTAAGTCGAACCCAGATATGTATTACTTTGTGTAATATATTTCATAATTAGTGCTGTGAAAATGGTAAAGGAAAACATTAAGAAGAATTCTGTAGGTTTATAAACCAAAATAAATGACGAAATAAAACATCTTGTAGCCTGATTGTCAGATAACAAATGTACGGCGAGCAGTTCTGTGCCCCAGCAGTGGAAAAGGTTACTGTTCCTTTTTTTAAATTTCCGATTTTTTTTATGTTCAAAGTTACAGGATCGTTAATCAGTTCTAAAATAGACGTGTTTCGTTTCGTTAACACACGAACTCGTGCTAGGGTCTCTTTTATGCTGATTACGCGTATAATACTCCACGTTCTCTCTACTCCATGTCCCACCAGTTATACAGTGTGCAGCTACATAATTTTGTATCGCCTCACCACACTAATTACACTCGGTTGGATGGCCACGACGCGACGCACCGCCTGCAGTAGAATGTAAATATTGCCCTAAATCTTGTTCACAGTGGGCCAGTAATTAAACTGACGGGATAGCGTCAATTGAAAAGCTTCTGTTTGACATAATGGTGATTGTGACAGTATGATGACATGTGCTGATTAGATTGGGAATGAGATTGCAAGTATACTTTATATGCATTTATTTAGTATACTTTTTTTATCGCGTCTTCAACTGTATTATACTAAAAACCTGAACTTATAATGGAGAAGAAAATTCGATAAATTCATTTTGGCGTCAAGTAACAAAGCTGCATGTAAAATATTGCTCAATGTTTAATATTCAGCTGCATTAGGTTAGACTGGCGGCCGACCCCAACATAATTGTGAAAAGGCTAGGCAGATGAAGACTTGCTATGATAGGTAGGTACCAGAAATGGGAAAAAAACCTTGACGTAACGAAAAAAATATAAATTTATTAGCTTTCACCCGCGACTTCGTCCGCGTGGCACAGTTACTTTGGGCTAAAGCTAACTTAAACCCGCGTGATGATCGAAAAAAAATATCTTTCTCTCCCCTTTTCTTCCCTTTTTCCCCCCCTTTTCTCGTTTTTTTAGCCTATGTCCGTCTCCAAGGTCCCAACTATCTCTTTTCCAAAATTCATCAAAATCGGTTTAGCCATTTAGGTGTGAAGACGTAACAAACAAACTCACTTTCGCTTTTATAATATTAGTAAGGATTTACTGCATTTTATCAAAAGAAACGGTCTCTTAAAAATGACTCATACTTTGAATACAGTCAGCGGAAAATAAGGTATAAAAACATAACCTACAGTTTTAGCTTAATTATAAGCACTATTCTGAACATTTTCAGAAACGGCGATAACCTTCCGTGCATTGACTTGAGTATTGCGTGCTGAAACTTATTTAGTTCGTAATCCTTCCACGTATACAATAAAGAGAAAACGATATTCAGAATAGGTACGTTCATCGAAAGTACTTGTATTCTAAATTGAAGGGAAACAAAAGGGAAAACGAATATTCCATGGGAATAAGAATTAAAAAAAACTTATTCTCTGAAACGACAACATAATCTACTAAAAAAATAAATGCTGTATTTTTTGTTGGAGGTAACGGTATTTTGTGAAATTAGTCGAATCCATAGACTTACGTTTACCTACTGTGTGCAGTAGTTTTACCGATTTTGTTTGAGACAGTTTTTTTTTTAAATATTCTTCCTTCGTTATCACAAAATAATTTTGATTCGTAGGCCTTTTTAAACGACTGCCACAAAAGGAAAAAAGTAACCTTTCGGTTATTTAAAGATTATAATTTCCCTCTAGTTATTTCCGAAAAATATCCTTTTAAATTCTTGGGAATTTAAGTAATTATTAATGTAGGTCGTTCTTGTTATAATAATGGGTTATAATTATTTCGGGATTGATTAAATAATTCATAACTAGTCAAATATTTTGGTAGGTTGAGTAAATCGATGAGCTCGTGAATATTTAATAACAAACTGTCTGTCACGCTACTGTGTCAGCAACCTACCGACCAGTTTATCACATTGCTTTCATCAGTTATTGCTGTTTATTTTTAACTAGCTTTTGCCCGCGGTTTCGCTCGTATTAGTTTGAATGTGATCACTGATTCAGGTTGGTCATTCAATCTAGACTTGAAAGTATTGAAACCTCGTTAGTAGTTTTCATCAAAGTACTGGTCATTTAGTAATTCATATTATCCTTACTTATATTATAAAAGCGAAAGTGAGTTTGTTTTATATTATAACAGCTGGCGTCCGCGGCTTCGCCCGCGTGAAAAAAAATATCCTATGTTGTTATGTTATTCCAGACTATGATCAAATTTCATCAAGATCCGTTCAACCGTTTTGACGTGAAAGAGTAAAAAAACATCCATACATCTACACAAACATTCGCTTTTATAATATTAGTAGGATAGATGTAAAGTTGCGATACATGATTCCTCTAAAATTTATCAACGAATATGTTTTTGTGAGCGTTGAAATTTTTCAAATACTTAATTCTAAAATTAAAAATATAGTAGTAGGACAGTAAGATAGGGGATGAACAGAAGTTTATAATGAACAATATAACAACACGCATGTAATCCCCGAAGGATTAGGCAGCGTTGTACCTAATACTATCAACATTTCGCTAGTTATGTTTTTTTTTATTCTAATGTAATAGGAGCGTACGTATTGCCATCGACCGGATACAAATCCAAGTTTTGTGGCTGCTATTGAAAAAATCCTGATTGAAAAACCTAACAACATTTTGACCGACCCGGGATTCGAACCTCATGCTTGGCAGTCACGCTTGCGACCAACGAGACAGACTTTTTTTTAATTTATAAGGGTTTTGTCGCTTGGCGACCACATCGCCCAGTGCAGGAAAAGCCTATGTTGGTTATAATCTATTTAAAGAGTTAAATAGATTATCCAAAAACATTCTGTAAAAAACTACGCTCGACTTGGCGGGGGCACTGCCGTGCCCCCCGATAACCAACAATTAGCTGACTTACGATCTACTTTTTACTAACTTAAACAATTCTTTTGCTTTCTCAGACATTGGAAATGCATGAATGGAATTACATAATTATGCCGATATTAAATACGCTGTATTTTCCAAAAACATGAATTCTATTATTTTTAAAACTAAGACTTAGTTTTATAATGAATACTTGTAAATGATTGAATGCACGGATAATAAACTACATGAAGACGGCTTAATAAGGTCAAGACAAACCATGGTCAAATTTCAATCTTTGCTCTATATGCCGTGTTTTCCAGTGTCCCTGTTTATAGGGTAAACTTACGAGGACATAGTTATAAGTCCTCAAAGTTTAGCTGTACGAGGGAAATCTCCTGGGATTGCTAGCACTCAAAAGCTAAAGTTACCTTTTCATTTTAGTTGACTGTTGAAAATATCACGTTTAAAGATAAGCAATATCAAAAAGTACATTACTACACGTTTTAATCAATCAATTAGTGGCCCTTGAACACAAATTAAAGTCAAAGGTAATTGTGTAAAAGGTGTAATTGATTTCTATGTTAATCATTTCATAGGAAACGTTCATGTTTGTTGGAAACTTTCCGATAAATAATTTGTGGCTTCTTAAATTGTGAAAGTAATTCTAAGAACTCATTACGTGGACGGCTTTTTTTTGTTTTTTTTTTTCGGGTGGGAAATCATCCACTAGCTTGCGCCCGCGGTTTCGCTCGCGTGATATCGAAAAAAAGTATCCTATGTGTTATTCCAGACTATAATCTACCTCTGTGCCAAATTTTATCTAGATCCGTTCAGCCGTTTTGATGTGAAAGAGTAACAAACATCCATACATCCATCCATCCGTCCTCATAAACATTCGCATTTATAATATTAGTAGGAAGTAGGATTTCTAAACCGAGTAGTGTTGCAATAATTTTAAAATTGATATAAATACTGGCAAAAGCTGTCAAACATTAATAAAAAATATTCGCAATGTATTTCCTGGTATTTATCTTCTTTTGAAAAAGTTTTCCCACTTCTGTGTTTCGGGCAATTTAAGAGATGAATTTGTTTGAAAACTTTTTCTTATAATCCAGTTAGAATTCTGTTTTTTTTTAACTTAAATAAACTGTAATAAAAATCGAATAAAGGAACGTTTATTTATAGCCACAACAATATGAATGTACCCGTTGGTGTAACACAAAAAAAATCGACTAATCCTACTATATAAACGCGAAAGTTTCTATGGATGTACTATATATGTTACTCTTTCACACAAAAACTATTGCAGGGATTTTAATGAAACTTTACAATAATATAGCTTAAACATCAGAATAACACATAGGCTACAATTCATAAAGATATATTGTATATTTTATCACCACGCGAGTGAAACCGCGAGGGGAAACTAGTTTAAAATAATATTAATGTATTAACAAAATAGGTCAATGTCAAATAACGGCAAAAACAGCTGGCTACTTATTAAATGGCGTCAAGTAGAAGCAAGGCCTACGATTGTTTGCGTGACTGTATCCATTTGAGGGCCATGTTTGGCGTTCTAGGATATTTTTGGCATTAATATATGCATTGGAGGAGCGCCTACCGGTCTGTTAACTTCTTTGTAAATACATATTCATTTAGTTAAGGATTTGATACGCACGCAAGGGTTTATCTATCTTCTATCTATCTATACTTATAATAAATCTGTAGAGAGGTCAATTCTGTACATGAAATATATTTCCAAAATAACTATCAGGGGGTGATTAGTGATCGATACTGATGCCAAAAATGCAATCAGTAAAATTTTTGTCTGTCTGTCTGTCTTTCTGTCTGTCTGTCTGTCTGTATGTCTGTATGTTCGTTATAGAAACAAAAACTACTCGACGGATTTTAACGAAACTTGGTACAATTATTCTTCATACTCCTGGGCAGGTTATAGTATACTTTTCATCACGCTACGAACAATAGGAGCCGAGCAGTGAAGGGAAATGTTGGGAAAACGGGAGAAGTTACTCCATTTTTTAATCTTCCGTCGCGTGTGCAGCTTTAATGGTTAAAACTACACAGAAATCATGCATGACGGAAATGTTCTCCTTAAAATTATATAAAAAATATCCTACGACAGCGTATGTCTATCTTTTATGATTGACTCAAAATATCACGTATAACTCCCGATAGCTTAGCAGTTCGGAGCTTTCTGATTATAGTTATTTGTCTACTCTTACGTTTATAACACTCTCACTCATTTCTAATTAAAAACCGTTAACATTATTACCTATTCAATAAAAAAAGAATCATATAAATCGGTATAGGAAGAAAAGGGGAGAGAAAGATAATTTTTTTCGATCATCACGCGGGTTAAAGTTAGCGTTAACCCAAAGTAACTATTCCACGCGGACGAAGTCGCGGGCGGAAGCTAGTTTAAATAATAATTCCGTAGATATGGAGTGTACGAATTTTTATTATATCGTAAAGGAGGTTTTTAGATTGTAACTTTTATAGAATAGATATTATTGGCTTATCATGTATAAAATTGTCTACTTCTTGCTGGCTTATGACAAGATAAATACTACACATTATTTAGAATATGAAAATATTGATGGTAAAATCTAGATGGCTGATATCAGCCACACAATATTTTCCCATCAATTGATGGAATTATAGTGTAAGTGTGGCTTTTAAAGTATCTATTTGAATTTATCGTGATGGATAAACGAAAGTCGTTCAATTCTTGTTTTATGGATCAGACGTGCCGGACAGACGTAATTTTGTTATTATATTCTTTACTTAAGAAGGTATATTACTCAAAAGTTGTGGGTTTACCCAAGCAATTGTACGCGAGTGAAACCCTTAACAACAAAAAAGCACCTTAATACGGTTTCTGAGCCTTTTAAGAGCGCCCCTAAAAGTGGGTGTACGAAGAAATCTAATCACAAACTTCAGACTTAAGTGTCTCTCGGGGCACATTATGAGAAGCGAGTGTTATATTTTTGCACAAACTTTCCAAATAATTAGGCTAGTACACATTTGGGAGAGAATTATCTCAATAATTGTGAGCTTAGCTCTCCCTCGTGCGCTCTATGCAGAGTTGTAAATCTGTTTTTCTTTGAAGTGGAGAATCCGGCTCGAAGGACCATATGTTAAGGTAAGCAGGTCAATATTTGTTAGATAAAAAATTCATAAATAAAATACGTAAGGTTTATGTAAAGCTGCAATGGATAGTAGTAGTACTTATAATAATTATAAGTTATGTTGTTACAATTCTAAATCAAGTAAGGTTCCTCTTACAGAAATACTCACGTCCGTTCTAAATATAGACCATTTAATCAAGGCTCATATAGTGATACAGAACAATAAAAATAATCTCCGTCATAAAGGAATCTGAATCTTACTTCCTGGTGATATGGAATGTTATTGCTGATCATATATTTCAATCAGGACGCTTTTAATAAATGTGTGACATCACCAATTGATCAGTCTCGAAATAACAGTCATTAACCGTTTCTTAGTTTGCCGTCTGTCTTGATTAAAAAGTCAATGTCGTAGGGCAAATTACGAATATACTTGGACGACCTCGTTGTTCGAGTGTTTTCCTAAGACTGCTATTTAGCATGCGGTCTTGGGTTCGTCTCCCAGTCCCAGATCGGATAAACATACATTTTTTTTTGTAGCAGTCTATTTATTGATGGCAATAGGCTTGTCTTATATTACGTGGGCTTTAAACACTACTGGCGAAATGTGGTTGTACTAGTAGCTCTGCTGAAGCCCTCGGAAATTACAAGTGTGCATGTCGCAGGACATTATTAATTAGGAAAACAAGCGACGAACGAAAGATGGGTAAGAAATAAAAGCACAAATCATATTTCTTTTACACTTCGTCACGTTACGAATAAAAAACCTTTTCAGTAAGAAAATAGAACTGACATTCCATGTATTTAAAAGCCTTCTTACGTCAAAGACTAGGGATTTGTTTTTGTAAGGATTGTCAATAAAATATTTGTATGCTCAGCGATAAAAGTCACAAAACACAACTACGTTTACACATCATAGAAGTAGATACGTTTGTGTTAACTTCTTGATTTGATACATACACATTGAGTATTGTGCCATTGGACAGCGTTGAGGACGAATTTTTGACGCATTTTTTTTTAGTTAATAATCAGTTTCTTTAGGTTATTTTAATTTATTATTGAAAAGGATCTTGTCGAGATAAAGATTTTATTAATATTATTTAAATATATCATATTGTTAACGAATATTTTTTTTTTTACATTCCAATTTCGGTTACGAAAAATTATGAAAAAGAAAGAGTTAATATTCTGTTCCGAATTCAAATATAAAATTTACCTCTTCCAGAAGCATTTAACAATTATGTCACTGCTTAAACATAACCTTAAATATTTACGTAAGCATTAATAACACCAGCAAAAATATGAGTAGCAAATTAAGAAATTTAATAAATCGTTATTCTGGTTATATTGCAGGTATCCACGACATGCAGACAGATCTTAACAAAGTAAAAAAAAATACAGCATTGATAGAGGTCGCTCCACATACTAAGTTCACTGACCTTATGGTATCTAGAACTTTAGTGGGCTACGTCACTACTACCTGCTCGCTATCGATCCGACTACGCCTAGGTAGAGTGGAACTCCTGCAGAACTCGACTAAACGAGTCCTTTGGCATCGGTACTCGGGTTACGTCGTACGTGTCTACATACACGTTTGGACGTGACAAGCCGACGATACATGCTGACTTTTTAATGATCTTAGAAAGTGGTAGATGTGTTTTGTGCGTTAAGCTTGAGTGGCAATAGAAAAGAGGCTGGATAGGTTAAGAAGTCTGGGCCGGTAAAAAATAGTGAGTCAGACTCAAATACAAACTTGCGATTTAAACAACCATATCTTTTGACTGTGTGGACTTAGAGGTTTGATTACACAGCACAGAGGGACCACAGAGTTGAGTATATGATTTTAATTTAAACACCTTAAACCTTCACGTGTTCCCAAGATAAAGGGTCTTGACAGAGACAGGACAACAACGTGATCCAATAAGGGTTCAGTTTTTTCCTTTCCTACGGAAACCTAAAAAAAAAGGTAAATCGTTTTTGAATTGGCAGTAAGACAGAGGTGTACATATTGTCACCCACAATGCACCAGTTCTAGTCAAGTCTATTTTAATAGGGGGGCCACCAACTGGACACAAATCAAGACTCCGAACTCCGATGTAGTCGGTAATATTTCTTGGTAAATAAATAATGAGCTACCTAAAAGTTAAACCACTTTTTACACTATGCTCTTTCTATTACTACTACTCTACTCTCTCTCTACTCTATGATGCCTATCAATGGGAAAGAGTAAGTTTGTCCCATTTATATAACGACAAAAAAAGGAGAATGCATGACCACTTCACTTTAACAAATACAAACGGGTGGCAAGTGGATACATTTGTATCAATACAAAACCAAAAAGCCTCACAAGGATGTAACATTTATTTTCTCAGAGTCGTTTCTTGACGTCAAGAAATATTTATTCGTCCCATCACTCAAAGTAGGCTTAGCACGTTTTATGTTAACTCCGGGATTGTCTTTCTTTTATTTTCGTTCGTCCTGGGAATTGCGTACAGAGTGGTTATGCGGTCGGAGATAATTGCAATTTTCGTACACATTTACGTCATTGTCAACGAGATTGGCTTCCATACTGTATAGCTGTTGTTGTTTGTCTGCAGCCAATTATATTTTACGTTTTCGTACGCCATTTGTTTTCATTATTATACGAAATTGGAAATGTTTTAAACAATTTCAAAAAGTTAATGTATCACATAGATAAAATAAAAAATTTATCTATCGCACATACATACAAAAACGAACGCCTGTAATTTCCAAAGGGTTCGACAGAGCTTTTCCTAATAGTACACCCTCATTTCGGCAGTTATATTTAAGACTAGCTGCGATTTCACTCGTGATAGAATATACAATATATCTTTATGAATTGTAGCCTATGTGTTATTTTGATATGTAAGCTATATTATTGTAAAGTTTCATTAAAATCCATTCAGCCGTTTTGACGTGAAAGAGTAACAAACATCCATAAATTCTCACAAACATTCGCATTTATAATATTAGTAGAATAGTAAGAAGTAAGATTAATGTAATTGGGGGCGAGCCTATTGTCATCAACTGGACCTACATCCACACTAAGTGTCTGCTACTGAGACATTTAGTATATCCTCTTGTAAATAATAAAGACTTAAAAAATGTATCAGAGTGTGTTTGTGTGTGTTAAAACCAATAAATAGTAAATTTGGCGACACGGTTGGCACAGTGGGTGAGCGTTCGACTGCTACGCTGCGTGTCGCGGGTTCGATCCCCGCACGAAACAAATATTTGTATGGCCTACAGATAGTTGTTCCGGGTCTGGCTGTTTGTGTATGTGAGTTTAAATGTTTGTAAACGCACCTACGATACAGGAGAAATTTCTAGTGTGAGG
This sequence comes from Ochropleura plecta, assembly GCA_905475445.1. Lineage (NCBI taxonomy): Eukaryota > Metazoa > Arthropoda > Insecta > Lepidoptera > Noctuidae > Ochropleura > Ochropleura plecta. Next base: position 6,792,570 of record FR997731.1, on the reverse strand, counting down.
TTATCTATTCTACTATGTTTAAAAAAAAAGGATAGAAAAAAGAATATCATCCGTGTCTCCCAATAAAGACACAACTTTTCATACAAAAGGAGGTCCAAGTAACTAGTTATGTATTGTGATCAAAAGAAACACAATATCTAAATATAATAACCGCCGAGGCATCGCATCGCAAAGCTCTTAACGTAAAAATATTTCAACAAAACAAAATGTAATCTTATGCGGGCAAAGATCCTCGAGGTCAATGCCCTCGCGGTGCGTGCTATTTTCTTTACATCAACAAAAAAATACCGCCAACAATGAAAATGTAACTGGTAACATGACTTGGCTGTAACCTTTTCCTGTGCCTAAAACAAAGGGCGCTCATTCTAGCGAAATAAGTTTCTGGGCCAGTTTTTCCCCGTCAACTTACTTTTAACAAAGGCAAAGGTAATCTTGGCACATGTGACGGAAAATTCTTAAAGAAGGTATTTGTCTTTGGTTATCTCAAGATGGATTTATAGCCAGGCCTACTGGGGTGCGGGTTGTTTCAAAAGAAATACCGTGGTTCGAGAAAATAAAGGGCAAAAGAAGGAATATGGTTGGGTTTTCGTTAGTAAAAGTCTGACTCTAAAACCCCCCGCTCCGCCCAGAGCGGGGGAAGTTATTTGATGATTTCCAATTCGCAAAAGGTCTCGTCATTTACTGCTACGTACGTGTGTGCAGCACGGTCAGTGGGTCAAACATCTTCAAAAGTTGTCTGTATACATCCACAAACATTAAAGCATTCTCATTTTAAATTGATCTGTTTCGACCAAGCCAAACCACTTCTTATTAAATCCACAAAGCCCATTTGTATGCTAACCGCACAACAAATGACGACCCAAGTTGCGGTATATTAGCTAGATATCTTCACTTATTTGATTAGATCTTAAGGATGCTTGTCGCAGATGACGGTCTCTTATTCTTCAAACAAAGGCCAGTTACACTCTTGTCATCACTAGTTTCAGAACGCCTCTCAAGCCCTTTTACCAAAGAGGCCACTTAACAGACGTTTTCTCTTAGAACAAAGAGCCCTCGACTCGAAACTTTTGCTCGCGTTCAGAGCTCAAAATAGACTGTCGTGCAAAGCAAGCACGTGTTCGGGAAAATTATGAATATGTGATCAAATTTTAATAAACAGTTGACTTTATGTGCGTGACTATACATTCCACAGTTATAAAGTGAGGAAATAAAAACAGAAATACTAGTTTCTTGTTTGTTTATATAAATTATGTAACAGAATGTAGGACGAAGGAAATTGCGTGGGCTTTGCGTAGATGAATTTAAATAAATATTTCAAAGGGATATATAAAAATACGGCTTTGTATAAAAATACGGCTTTTACTATCTCTCTGTTTGTATCGATATGAAAATATATGTGTGTGAGTTTTTTGATCAACAATCTTTTGTTTTGTTTGTTTGTTGTCCGAAGGATAAATTCGTTGATACCTTGAGGGCTTCGTTTCAACTGGGATAAGCACGGTATAAGGTTGACGACATGGTTGGCTTCTGTTGTTACATATTTGTAAGTGTTAACCCCACATGCATAGATTATTGTACTCTTCAGGTAAAAGAGACAAAAAATGATAATTAAATTCAAAATAATAAACTTCGCGCGGTTTTGTTACAGTGGTGTATTTCCAGCAATAATCTTTGCGTACAGTTAACAGTTACTTAGTTTGTTGTTCAGAAAATATGGTTGACGGCTTCGTGAAACTCAAACTCAGATCATTTAGTTCAATTAGACTTTTGAATGTCAAAAACCAAAAATAAAAGCTACAGTCCCAGTCACTAACTAATAACTTGTGAAAGTACCGTTGTTGCCCATTCCAAAGCGATGACCTCTATGGAGAAGAAGCAAGGGTAAGAAACTCCATGGAAATTCTTTTTAATCATAATATTTTTACAAGATCATGAATACATCATTCGTGATAGGTTCGTTTACACATTGTATACTAAGAATAAAGTGTTGGTTGCAGGAAAACACCACGAACTTTTAAATTAACGGTATTTATGGTTCTCTTCTTTTCTTTAGAGATTCCATACACATATTTTTGGAACGAAGTTGCTTATCGCGCGTTGCGAAAAAATTAAGTCCAAAAGTTGTAACGACACTTTTTGCTATAGTTGTAAGTCGTGCGGCGTGCGCGTGTTTCTCTGTGTCTCTCTCTCTCTCTCATAGAAGGCAACCCTGTTATTTTCGTTTCGTCTTTCTATTTCGTATTGAACAGTGTGGTGTCGCGACGATTATTTTTGTTGAGTGTATACCGGTTTTTTGTACATAATAAATAATAACTTCGTTCCATCCGGGTGTCCCTTGACACCTGTCAAGTTTTTGTTTTAATAACTTCCAAGTGCCTCAACATAAACTACTAAACAATCAGGTGTCTGTGTTTAGCCCATGTCAGGGACAGCACCGGTGAAGTCCCAGTCTTTCGGAGTTGAGCCTCTCTTTAATGTGATTTTTGACCTCGCCCTGTATAATGAGATGAAATACCTGCAGCCACTCCAAGCTGAATGTGACACCTTCTGTATAGTGCTTACAGAAAAACTGCACATTTATTTTTAGTTTTTTATAGCCTTTTTTTTTTTTTTTTTTTTTTCGGGTGGGAAATCATCCAATGACTTCCCCCGCTCTGGGTGGAGCGGGGGGGCATGTCAGACTTGTACTGACTAAAACCCACCCATGTTCCTTCTATTGCCCTTTACGTTCCGGGGCCGCGGTATCTCTTTCGAACAACCCGCAACCCCGGCAGGCGGAGGCTCTGGCAAGCCCCTCTGCTTTGCTGACTCTCTTTGAGGCGCGCGTGAAACACGAACGCGCCGTCGACACGGCCTGTCGTCAATCGACGGACGGACGGTGAACTACCCATTGCTCACCGCCCACAGGCCCGCATCTACGGTGGCCGGAAGTCGTCTCGCGGCGCCCGGCGCCATGGGCGTCTCCCGCGGCGGCTGGGTTGGGCAGATGTTCTCTCCCTCAAACGCCCGGCCACCTCCTTTGCTAGCATTACTGCTTCGCAGAGTGGTGACCGCTTCCCATTCCCTCTCGCTCCGGACCATGGCCTGAACCAGGGCCGGACGCGAGAGATCGCCGCCGCCGATCGCCTCCACGTTTTTTATAGCCTTGGTATAGGATGGCCGTGTTTATCTCTAAAATTATGTAAGTAGTCAAATAGAAAGCTTTTTTATTTAGCTTATATTTCATCTTTGTTTTGTTTGTCTCGTTGGTCTAGTGAGCGCAATCGCGACTGTTGAACATGTTGACCTGTGGTTCGATTCTCAGGTCGGGATAAATGTTATTGGGTTTTTTCATCAGGAATTTCTATGCAGCAACCACGGAGCCTGGCTTTGTGCTCGGTTGATGGCAATAGGTTCATCCCCTATTAAATTGGACTTAAATATAACTGGCTAAATATGGGTACACTATAACCTTTCCGGGATTACAGTCGTGATGTTATGTGTTGTCACAATTTTCCTTTTTTTTTCATTCGGGTCAGCTGGTTCCTTGCTACTAGTTTAAAAATACAGTATCAATTCTTTCTCACAGTTTAATTATCAAAACGCGTGATTCCATACAAAAGCAGGTTGCCTTAGGGGTACTATAACTTAAAAAGAACACATTGACACCCAGTCGTCTCATTGGCATGAAATTAGCGGCTCGATCTAACTTGGTCACTTCTAATTTATGAAAAGAATAATTCCCTTTATATATGTCACACGTCTTCTGATCAAACTTAAGTGCTGAAACTCCGTAGATTAGTTTGGGAAGGAAACTCTTGCACGACAATCCTTTGAAATCGTTCTCATAGACGATTTTTCCAAACCTTTCATATCCATTTTTGAATCTCCAGGAATAACCGGATAAGTTCTCGAACACGCTGAAGTTAGCATTGTAGTAGAAGGCGTTAGTGTTGTTCACTGCGACGATATTGACGTACACTTTTCTAGGTTCTTCATACGGTGGATCCGGGTGGGGACAGTACTCTATGCCCTGGTAAATCATTCTGTATTTCACGCAGAACAAAATCGATTGGAGTTGCAAGATGATTATTAAACCGAGAATAAAATTCATTTTCTACAGTAACATGTACGATTTAGTACTATTACGCGGAGTATTGATTTTCAACTCAGATTGAAACCTGCCAGTCAGAATATCATAAATATCATAGTAGATAAAATAAATAAATAATATCATGGTAGTTAGGTACTCATTATTTATCAATAAAACAATTTTACAGTCAGTGAGCATGTAATACGAGTACATTATCAATGTAGTCGTACTTTAGTATTTTTAAATCATTTATGTGAATGACAATGGTCATTGTACCCTTGATAGGACAATGATTATGTTCACTAAATTAGAATGCAATATTTTTACAGCCAACTGCAAGCGTTTCGCCTACAATGTATTTTGAAAGCCAACTGCAGGCGTTTAGTCTCCTATCCATGCACATCACAAATAAATTGGGAGAGATGAAGTACATTTTCATTAAAAAACTCAATAATATATAATATAAAAGTACGGATTAACAACTTTTTCCATACAACATTTTACACAGTTGATTATTACAACGTTTTTTTGTGAATGTAGCCTACTTGACAGGAGGTTATAAATTCATGAAGTTACGCCGTTTGTCATTCACGTTGACACCGACATTATTATATTGTTCACGTGTTTTTATAAAACTGTTTTGTTACACTTACAAAAACATACACAAAAATAATTAAGGCTACACATTTTTGGAATTCAAAACGATTTCTGACTTGTTAAGCTGTTCGTAGAGCTGGGCTGTCGCGAACCGCAGTTTGTTAAAGTTTGGTCAAATGGGAAAATACCGGTAAACATCAGATTGGCTCCAGAAACCAGGCATTTACAGCTATTTTGGCAGTATTTGAATATGGTTGTTTCGCCTTTTGACTGATCTTTAAGTCGATGTTTGAGTATAATGAAAAGGTAAAAAAAACAGCTCACTGACGCAATTTAAATGCCGTAATGTACAGTGAGCTGCAGCAATTGGGTCCCCCGTTGTATTAAAATTAACTTTCAAGGGTGGTACCCGCTCAGTCACCGGGTGATGACACGTGTTCCACGCGCGCCCCAAAGAAATGTTAGCAAAGATGCCAGGGCCCGCCAGGGGCACTGCCTGCTAGGGTTGCGGGTTATTCGATATATATACCGCAGCCCCGGAACACAAAGAGCAAATGAAAGAACATGGATAGGTTTTAGTCAGTAAAAGTCACAAAAAAGGCCTCTGAGTAGATGCTGAATTCTATAGAATTTCATTATAATTCAGTAGGGTTACTATGACATCTTATAGCAGTTCTTATTCCTGTGTGAAAAAGAGATGGGGCTAGATACCCTGTATAGCTCTGTCTCTTTCCCTCAGTGGAAAAAGTTCTGCTTTAAGACGTCATGGTAGGGTAGCTGTTCTTTAAAAACGGCTGCCATTCACAAGTAACTTTACTTATGTAACGTTATATCTTTATATCTAACACGTACATGTTACATATGAGTTTATCTGTGAACAAACGCGGGTAGCAATATATTTTGCACGCTTCAACGGCTTTACGAGATCAAATATGACGGCGCAGTGTATCTAACAAGTGCGCATAGAATGCACGCCCATAATAATGGAATATTTTACTACTAGGATGTATGGGAACATATTGTTTAATTGGAGTAGTAAACGGAAACATAAACAGGTCGTAATAACATAGTAAAAAAGACAACAAAAAGGTTATCAAATTTTAAATACTTGGTCATATTTTTGCACAAACTTGAGTATATCTTTTGTGGTACGAATATTGCATACTTTCTTTATGACAAAATAACCTTAGTAGTGTATATTGTGGTCATGAGAAGTCGATATCAGCCATGTTAAGATAGTTTTAACTTTTCCGATGGGGTATCAAGGAAAGATCAAGATAAAGTTAATCTAATGAAAAGTAAATGAGTTAACTTTGTTGAGGGGTTGTTCGAAAGAGATACCGCGGTCCCGGAACATAAAGGACAAAAAAAGGAACACCCACCCATGTTCCTTTAGTCAGCAAAAGTCTGACACTCCCCCCTCTCCGCCCACACAGAGGAAGTTATTTGATGATACCCAAATAAAAGAGTTAACTTTAAATATCGATAGTAGGTAGGTACTAGAGTTTCCTTCAGCGTTTAATTCAGAATAGTTGTTTTAATAACAAGCTTTCCCATTGCTTTCTTTTTAAAATACTAACAACTGTAAATGAAACATATTAAGGCCAGTAATACACTGGACAGCTGTTTATAATTAGGTTAAATCCGGCTCGACGCGACGAGGCCAGGCCTTTATAATTGTAAGAAAATAATAAATAGCAGGTTCGAGCTCTTAGTTATTATTGTTAATTATTTAAATTCACGGTCACTTGGCCTTAATTACATGTGTGGTACGGTTCCTTTTGGTACAGCAGTATTTAATAATTAAAGGCTACAGTGTAAGACTGATGTTTTACAGTTTGTTTTTTTTTTTTTAGTTTTTTTGGTTCTGTTACTCAAAAGGAAACACGGAACCTTTACGGATCGCTTTGTTGTCTGTCTGTCTGTGTGTCAAGACCCTTTATCTCAGGAACTCGAGGAGGTATCGAGTTGAAATTAAAACTATATACTTAAGTCTCTAGTCTCTTAAAGCTGTGAGAAAATCAATCATCTAAATCAACGCAGTCAAACGATATGGCCGTTTATGTCGCGAATATGTACGGAACTCTCGGTGCGCGAGTTCGACTCGCACTTGCCCGGTATTGTTAGTCTCGCATTATTATTGAACTAGCTCATGACCACCGTGAGGTAATCCAGGTTATAAACTTTAAATTGAAATATTAATTTCATACAAATCCGTTCAATACTTTTTTTTTGAGTGAAAGAATAATAATCATCCAGATACATCCTCAAAAACTTTCGCATTTCTATGATGTTGTTGAAAATATGATGTATTGTTTTTGTACGAGCTCTTGCTTGCCATTACATGTGATAAGTTTCGATGGAAGATAAAATATTCTTGCTGATTTGTTGATAAAATAATTATTGATTGTTAACAATCAATAATAATAAAAGGTGTTTACTTTAAAAAAGTGTACCCAATTATAATTCAACTAGCTTCCGCCCGCGACTTCGTGCGCGTGGCATAGCTACTTTGGGCGAACGGTTTTATAATATTTTATAATATTAGTAAAGCTAGTCACTTACCAATAAGGTAAAAATGCATATGCTAGCGAACTAAATAAATGTGCGGTGTAATCGTACAGTTTTAATCGCGGGTGTTGTAATCGTATTTTAAGAGAAACTAGAAAAGAAAAAAACTAGCACAGTAATCTCTATCAATAGTGTCCCAAAATAAGGTAGAAATACTCTTTCTAAAAGATTAGCAATTTTGTTGTATTGGATGTCCACGACGTACCGATATCTTCATCATATCGTTTCTTACAATAAGCCGAAAATATTCAGAATCATACGATCTATGAAATATGTAGCGATAACACCAAACAAAAGACGCCATTTTTTACTCAACGTCCAACTGTCGTTCGTGATGTATTTACAAAACAATCTGTCTCTAAAAGAACGGTGTAACCCTCTCTACCCCCCTTAAAAGGGGGAGGAAACCACGGATAACGTTTCCGTGGAAAGCTTGATGTAATGTGTCCGGAGTTACAGGAAATATCTTCAAAGCTATGTAGTCTGTAGCAGAGCCTACCTACTCATAAACAGTTGCTGCTGTAAAATATTATGTTGCTTTCTTGTTTACTCTGTTTGTTTTTTAAGACGTTTTTATTAGATTCACCTTTTTTTAGGCATGGGTAATCATATAACTTCTCCTGCTTAGTGTCAGACGTTTACTGACTAAAACGTTCTTTCTTTTGCCCATTGTGTTCCGGGGCCGCGTTTTCTCTTTCGAACAACCCGCAACCATGGGCAGACAGTGGCCCTGGAAGGCTCCTCTGTTTTGCTGACATCACTTTAGCGTAAAACAAGAACGCGCCGTCACCACTAGACGGGTGGACAGTGAGCCATACATTGCTCACCGTCTACAGACCCGCGATTATCTTCACCTACTTTCACTATGTAATAAAACCTAACAAGTTAGATACACTTTACGTTTCCGGTTGACTCCAGACATGACTAAGTCATGTCATTCTAACGTTCCAATTATTGTGCTTTTGCGCTCACTGGCGAAAAATTTGGATAGCATCTCTTTCCACACAGAAAAAGATTGGAAACGTCTGGCACATAACAAAAAAACATTCAGATTATAACAACACATTTACGAGAATATCAATCCAATTGAGTATGTAATAAGGTTACCAGTATAATAAATATCTATACCCCTATTTATGCGTTTTTTTACAAACTATAATATTTTAAAAATTAATGTTTCCATCTCTTTTAGTACAGTATTTGCTGGCCGTGCTTTCATTAACGAGTTATCTGTAGAGCTCGCTAATGAGCACTGGTTGTAGCGTGCTTAGTGTCTCGTCTAATACTCCGACACGCTAACAAGTTCCTACAGGGGGTCTTTTAAATAGATTTTTCCAAAGTTTTGGTGAAGATAATTTACAGACTAAATGCGGTCAAATGAGAAGAAGTTTTCTATTTGTGGATTTCGTTAGTAGCATCAGGAAATATGTCAAAGGAAGCCAGCTAGAGACAAAACGAATAGGAGTCGTTGTGCATAGTGAAAACCTATAACAAATCGTTGAATTTATAATTCTCACAGGAAAGGATGCTACGATCCCTACATACTCCTTGAATGTAGGGATCGTAGCATGCGGTCCGATCCTACCCGTCTCACACTTTGTGTTTATCGTGGATACACTTAAAAACATTAAAACGCACAGACACAAACAGCCAGACCCAGAAGAACTACCTATAGGTCATACAAATATTTATTACGAGTGGGGATCGAACCTACGACACGCAGTCGGCGATCGCTCAGCCACGGCACCAACTATGCTGTCCAAAGATCCCGTCCCGTGGCAAAACAGCATGAGTTGTATAATTTTTTCAAGCAAATTCAAACTCTATACATTATTAAAAATATGTTTATATTTCCTTGTTATTTTAAGAAATATCTCACGAACGTGTCGGTACATCTCTGGTTGAACCCCTGCTTTCCTTAGGGAATCCAGATTCTGCAGTATTATTTCTCCGTACACGTGGATTCGAGGTTTTCCACTTGATGTAATCCCAGAGAACTTACGACGCCCCAGAGAGAAGAGGCTTAGCTGCCGGTAATGAAATTAAACAAAAGTTTATTTGCGTGCTTTTGTGTCGTTCATGGGAGGAATAATTCTTATTAAATCAACGGCTCAGTGTTTAGGGTGGTTGAATGAAAATATATACATGTATAAACACAATATAGGTAAATAGTGTTTTAAAGAATTTGGGCAATAGCGTCAGGGTAAATTTTGTCTACATACAACAGAAATGCGAATTAAAATTATGGTCCAGTATTTTATGTTTGCGTAGCACATATCTGCTTTATTTATATTTATAAGCAAAGATAATTCCTTTAATTTCTCTTCAAATGAATGATGTGTTTCGATTTGATTGATTACAAAATATATCATTTATCCATTTCTTTCCGCATACTTGTGACTGCTGAACATGACGACCTGGGTTCAACTACCGGGTCGGGTAAAGTGTAATTTATTTATTTACTAGCTGTGCCCCGGCATGCGTTGCAATGCAATTTTCTACATTTCTACCTACCCGACCTACCCTACCTACCTACCAAATAGAACGTGCGTCGTCAAAGGTTGTATCAAAATCACCTCTTGTTTTTTCTTTTTTTTTCGTATATTTTAACACTTATTCTGCTATTCGGCACGGAGACAAATTAAAAACAATCAAGAATCATAAAAATCGGTCCAGCTGTGTGTGTGTGACTTAAAAGTGTTCGAACAAACCCGACTTTGTTTTATATATTAAGATGCACACACAAAATACATGACAGGACATGAGCACAATGGTGCAGCTTATTTCCTTAGAAAATTCTTCCAGCAGACCTGCGAGAGGAAAGTTGGATGACATAATATGTAGACACAGTTTTGAGGGAACGGTTGGCGCAGCGGCTGAACGATTGACTGATGCGCTGCGTATCGCAGGTTCGATTCCTGCACGGAACAAACATTTGATGGCCTACAAATTGTTGATTCGGGTATGGCTGTTTGTGTATGTGAGCTGAAATGTTTGTAAACGCACCCACAATACAGGAGAAATCCTTAGTGTTAGAGTAGAGCTTTGGGCGGAGCGGACGAGAGTGCCAGACTTTTGCTGACTACAACACATTCATGATACTTCATTTTCCCTTTGTGTTCCGGCCGGGGCTGTGGTATCTCTTTCGAACAATCCACAACAACTACTAGTAGAGCAACTGCTTTAAAGAGAAATCTATCATAATAAAAATAACTGTAATAAATCCTCTACCCCCTGTTACGAAAACCCTTCATCACTTCAAGTGAAATCAGACCGTTTCCTTTACCAAAAATAGTAGGTACGCCCACACATGTCTTCATTCTCGCGCCGAACTACATTAATCACAAAGGTTGCGATCTTTCCGCTATCCGACGGAATCCGACGGTATCCGACGTAGCTACATCCGCATTGCGTTGTAAAAAGACCCATCGATCACAAACGGCTATGTTCGTCATTATATATGAGATTTGTCCTGTATAAAATAATGTTGATGTTGAAGATTTTGACGTGATAACGTCTTTAAAATCGTTTTAGTCGGGTGACATGTTCAGAAACTTGTGTCACACCAAAACCTCACGAGCGCGATCGACCTCACGAGCGCGATCGATCGATCGATTTGACGTTGAGAAGATCGAGCGCGCTCGTGAGGTTTAGTTATCACGTAAACATCTCGATCGTAAACCTACTTTACAAACAACCAATTTTTTTTGTTGGAGTTTCTTTTCCTTGTTCGTCTATGTGAAACCGAGATTGTTTTATTAGTTAGCTACTGTTTGCAGGGTTCCGTATCTCAAAAGGGAAAAGACGGATCGTTGGATCACTTTTTTATCCATCTGTCTATCTGTCAAGTCTCTTTATCTCGAGAACGCATGGAAGTATCAAGTTGAAATTAAAACTATATGCATTAAAATATATATATATATATTAAAATATATACCCTTTTTGCTTTGTTTTTCAAAAGATATGGCAGTTTGTATCGAAGGTTTGTTCGTAACCCTCGGTGCGTGAGTCTGACTCGCTCCTGGCCGGTTTTTTTTTAATCTGGTCGTTTTTATAGTTTTAGTCTGTACAAGTCTGACACTTCCTTCCACTCCGCCCAGAACGGGAGCAAGTTATTTGATGATAACACATTCGAAAAAAAGAGTGAGTTTATGTACATTTGTATATCTTCCAAAATGTACTTTAGTTTCATTTTAAGCTTTCAGTTCACAGAAATGTCTTTAATGTGGTGAGGAGCTCGTGGCTAAATAATAGCAGCCGTTTGGGTCGATCGTTGGGTTAAGCTACGCTTGCCTAGGTTGGTCTGTCGTGGAAAGCACGTTAAGCCGTTGGTTCCTGCTGTCATTTGTAGATCATTGACAGTCGTTACAGGTAATCAGTGTCCCAACCAGTCTTATCTAGGGGTATCGTATTACCTAGTTTTAACTGGGTTGCGGAGCTCAGATAGCCAATCGCTCCATGTAAAATACTGGAATTCAGTTGCATCCGGTGAGACTAGAAGCCGACCCCAACATAGTTGAGAAAAGGCTAGGCTGATGATAATGTCTTTAATACCTTACCGACGTGTTGTCTGCACCTCGTCTTGGAAGAGGACTTTTGGAGGCAGGGAGTGGTGTTCCGGCGCTTCCACGGACAAGTGCCACCTGAACGCGCAGTGACATGGTGCAGTGAAGTGCTACTAACATAGATGCTAAGGATTTATTAACTAACACGAATTGTGTTAGCTATATATATGATTGTCTGTAAGGTATTTATCTATGGGCCTAAGATGCCTGAAAATAAATCGACATTAAATAAATGAAACATTTATTTTACGCCTTTAAAAACTACAGCTTTCTACTTTCATTGAAAACTTTTCTTAACCCGTCGCCCACCGACACAATTTCATCGGAACATATCAGCTGATGTGCTCAGCGACACATTGTGTTACGAGCGCCTCTCTATCGAACATCCGTCGTATCGCCACTCAGCCACGACGGCCGGCGGATACATCAGACAGATTGTTTAGCGCTTAAGATGCATCCACACCGAAACCAGTTTTGGATGACCAATATTTTTGCAGAACGAAAACTTTAAGTAACTTTAACAGTTTTTGTTAGAATTAGTAACTTTTGGTGATTATGTCATCTATTGCTGTCTAATCCTTACTAGTATTATAAAAGCGAAAGTGAGTTTGTTTGTTTGTTACGTCTTCACGCCTCAATGGCTAAACCGATTTTGATGAATTTTGGTACAGAGATAGTTGAGACCCATGAGACGGACATAGGCTATTTTTTTTTAAAGTGGGATATGGAAGAGGAAAGAAAAGGGAAAACTTAGCTTTGCTATTACAAATCAAGAAGGCGCAAGAGCAAAAACTGCAGGTAGCAGGTACCTGCAAATCAGGAATGGGGAACTGTGTTACCCCGAATTTAACGCGAGCGAAGCCGCGGGCAAAAGCTAGTAACACTTATAAACGTTGTTTATTAAGAAAGCAGCAGCTCTGTGGATATACCTTTACCGTGACGAAGGTATAAATCTTGTAGTTTTTGGGCTTGACCGCTTGTCAGTATAAACATGCATCTATATCAAAAGACTGTTTTAAACTTATGATATACTAGCCGGAGCCCGCGGCTTCGCCCGCGTGATATCGAGGAAAAATATATCCTAAGTGTTATTTAAGACTATAATCTACCTCTGCGCCAAATTTCATCGAGATCCGTTCAGCCGTTTTGTTGTAACAAACATCCATACATCCATAGTTACATACATCCATCCTCACAAACATTCGCATTTATATTATTAGTAGGAAATAGGGTATCTCCCGCACCGATTGGCCGATTAGCGGACTATATATGCTAATGTTAATGACTGATCCGTTTGTTATGACTGCCGAGCTAGTGGTCCTCCGTTAGTTGATTCGATTCCCGTGTTGGGCAAATGTGTTCCTGGGTTTTTACATTAAGAATTTCTCAGTAGCAACCCAGAGTTCGGAAGTTGACGGTATATACCATACCACACCATATATACCGCCGTGCCCGGAAGCACCTTAAGCTTTTGGTTCTACGCCTAACCTCTCCCCGGTCGTGTCGATTACTGTCCCATCGGACTAAGACAGTGAGGAAACTGAGAGTGCATCTGTGCCTGCGCATACATTTGTGCACTATAATATCTCCTGCTTCGATAACTAGTTTCTGTTGATATTTGCCGCTGTGACCGAAAGCAGTCAAGAAGATTATTTTAATGAAAAATTAAATAAATAAATAAAATAAAATAAGCCTTTATTTCTGAGTTCTTACAGTTAATGATACGTTCTTCCCCAGTTTGTCTTTCGACACAGGCCTTCTCCAAAAATTTCCACATGTCCCTATCCCTTGCAGTTGTCATCCATTTTGGTCCACCAATTCTCTTTAACTCGTCTTCCCAGCGCCTTGATTGTCGTCCTTTGTTCCTTTTGCCATCCCTAGGGCTCTATCTAATCTATCTAATGAAAAATTATCGGAACTTAAATAAAATTTCAAAAACTTGAGAGGTGTTTAGGGACACTCGGATGAAACGAAGATATTATTTATTATGTACAAAAAACCTGTATACACTCAACAAAAATAAAAAATCGTAGCGACACCACACTGTTCAATGCGAAATAGAAAGACGAAACGAAAATAACTGGCTGGCTGCTGCTTTCTATGAGAGAGAGAGAGAGAGAGAGAGAGAGACAGAGAAACACACGCACGCCGCACGGCTTACAACTATAGCTAAAAGTGTCGTTACAACTTTTGGTCTTAATTTTTTCCGTCTTTCGGAACCTGCGATAAGAAACTTCGTTCCTATAATGTGGAGTGCGCTTTCGGCGAAAATAATTTAAAATAAAACATTTTAGGGGCCGTAAATTAGGTATTGGATATCAAGCTAAGTTTTGCATTCAAATATAACCGTATTTTATGTTTTATTTCCTGACAGCAGTTTATTTAACGACAGTTTTACTGGCACGGCCGCGGTATGGACAACAACCCTTGGGGAAATCAAGCCGTCTGTTATTTTCAATGTACTGGACCCGAAGCCAGCTGATATGATTAAACGTCTGTCACTTTTGGTGACGATACCGTGGGACTACTCTTGGTTAAGTGCCAAACTTTTTGTTAAGTAAAATCCTTACTAAATATAATATTATAAAAGTAGGAAATGAGGGAGAAAGAGGGAAGAAAAGGGAAAACTCAGCTTTGCTATTACCATCAATACGGCGCAAGGGCAAAAACTACAGGTAGCAGGTACCTGCAAATCAGGAACTGTGTTACGCCGAATTTAAAGCGAGCGAAGCCATGGGTAAAAGCTAGTTTTAATTTTTTAAAAAATATATGGAGAAAGCCATACATCAGAAAGTAGAAGATTAGAGAAGTATAAAAAGCTCATCATAAACCTTTTTAGAATAAGAATTAGTCTAATACTGAAAACAAGGGGATTGTCATTTTATTTCATTTATTAAAATAATTGTTTCAAAATTAATTTTATTAATTACTTACTTATTATAATATATATTAATTAATCGCTTATTTTTTCAAAATTAAGCCTACTGCAATGTAAAGGTTACGCTGACACCATCTTAACACCATATTGGCTACGGCGTAGCACACTCCGTAGCAAAGCGTCGTAGCCGCGCGATTGTACGAAAGATAAAACCAATTACCATTTCTTTTCCTTAGTCTTCTTTATTGCAATCTGGTAACAGCATGGGTTAAACACAAAAAATATCTTTATATTTGTTGTTTATGTCTAATTTCAGTGTGAATAAATGATTAAAATAACTATTTAATGAATAAAAATACGTATTCGTTAAACTTGCGAAATTAATAAGTACTCATAAAGTTATTTACAAATTAGAGCTGCTATTTAATACAACCTTCTTCGAATAATTAAGTTTAAATAAAGGTACATTGTGATATTTACAACATCGGACTGATATTTACAAAATGGAATGAAAAGTGAGTGGAATGTTCACACACAAAGCAAATACAGAAGTTCTAAATGCCAAAACAAGAAAAAATATGTTTTGCACCCGGCTAACTAATTTAAGATACAATGGGATTGAGAGTTATGCAAGTTTCGATGTAGTCGTAGTTTTAGTCTTCTGTTTTTTTCGTGTTATTGCCTAACCTAAAAAAGTACCTTTGACAGCAATGTCATGTTTTTTTTTGGATGGAAAATCAACAAATAACAAGTGTCAGACTTTTACTTGACTTGAGTAAAACCCAACCATGTTTCTTCTTTTGCCCTTTGTGTTCCGGGGCCGAAGCAACCCGCAACGCATGCTGTCGTGTGCGATAGCATTCATATTTCTGAGCGTCAGAAAGGCATAAAGATATGTGTCTCTCTTTTTCACATGACCAGTGACAGTTTATGAGTGCATGGCATTCCTATATATTATTATATTGCATACAGAGTGATACTTCTGCATCCCATTCATCACATTCCAGTTTACATTTGTTATTCTAAAAAGTTATGTGCGTTGGGAAAGCCTTTTAGCTGAAATGGGTTTGGATCGTCTGCGATTCACTCAGATAGTAGGTAACACAAACATTGACCTGTTTGGACTGAAAACGAAGGGTAAAATAAAGGTTTTAGCGCATATTTTATAGTGGGTTTTGTAATGGACGGGATGGTGTCGTAAAAATATTGCGAGAAACTTGAACTTTTTATGACACCATCCCGTCCATTACAAAACCCACTATGATAGCATAAAATGCAAGTTTGTAGTTTGGTCCGGAAGTAGACATTGAGCTGGGGGTCATGCCTTTAAGGACCTGCTTTTAAGTAGTTATTGAAAATTGCCATGTCTAGCTGAGCTTGAGATTTGGATTGATTTCCCAGCATTTAAGATGTCTAGGGTGCCTTGGACAGCACGTTGAGTTGTTAGTCCCGGCTGTCATTTGTAGATTTTTAACAGTCGTTACAGCGGAGAAGTGTCAGACTTTTACTGACTAAAACCGACCCATGTTCTTTTGGCCTTTATGTACCGGGGCGCGGTATCTTTTTCAAACAACCCGCAACCTGAGCTCCATTACACCCTTAACATTTACTACAAAACTGCGTTCGTAAGCACTGCATATAAATCTTTAGTTACTTTACTTCTAAAGTCAGAAGCCATTTATCTGGCTGTTCCATTTTTTATCTTATTCCGGTATAAAGTTCCCCGAGGCGAGCTAAAAGTGCACGGACGGACAGACCTCTCTCTAGCGTGCTGTTTTGTGAATTAAAAATAGAATAAAAGAAAACAGTTGTACGCTGTGCAACCGCGAAATATAAAGAGACAAAAGATGTACTTTTAGCAAGATTAATAACGTCAGGAACTTGGATGGGTGGTGGGTAAATGTAGTTGGTAATATTACTTCACAAACACGGGTAGATGCGGAGTACTCGTATAACATAATATTTTCTTTCATTTAAGTCCAAAAATATAAGTAAAATAAGTATGGGGAGTACAGCAGTAAAGAAAATAAGTTAAATTAAAAACAAAAGCATGTCGGTTTTTTGTTTCTATTTCTTTTGCGGAACGGTATTAGTTTCAGTAAAAGCACAAGGTGGGAAAAGGTATCAATTTCATCAAAGTATCTGATTTTATTACTATTCTTTGTCAAAAATATCAAACCGTTCAAGTTCACTAAATAAGACTTTTCTTTTTCCTACTAAATAAATCGTTACAATTTCAACCAATCTCTTGTGAGGATATTTTCAGGCCGGTCGCCGTGATTGGTCGCCCTCATTTCGTCCATGTTACAGTTAGGGTCATGTGCGTGAGATTGTAATCGCGTGTTTATGAAGTGCCTTGACCTTTTCAAGAATTTATTTTGTGGCTAAGTTGCAAGGTCAGCGTAGGGAAATGCATTCTTTATTAACAAATTGTCCGTCTCCATTATATTGATAGTTAGTGAATGTCGATACTCGATAGTGTCGTGTGATAAAGGAAATATCGAAAAACTATGATTAGGTAGTTATCATTTGTTTTTAATGGCAATGTCTGTGTTGTGACAACAAAACAAATCTAATCATATATTCGCATAAAATATAGAAAGTTGTTATAAAAATGTAGTGAGCCGGGTACATTCTGCCTGAGTTCTGGCATGCAAATTAAAAAAAAAACTAGTTAAGGCCGGTGTTTCGTACCCTACACTACTCTGGGAAGAAATAGTCGAAACAAAGTCAGAGATAGTCTCTTTTAAGGTCCAGACAAAAATCTTGGTCAACTTACATGAGCACTATGCAGAATTGATTCAACATCATATTGATCGCGTGAAAGTAAACTTATATTGGTATGGAATACTCGAGTTCACCTTTTTATGTCATCAGATCAGATAGAGGTGCTAGTTCAGTTTGAACAAATAAAGTTTACGGTATACTCTCTCTAGCCACACTGATCACACATAACGGACTGGCGGCAGAGAATAGAATGTTATTTTGGAAAAAGATAGTCCTATTTTCGACCGACTTCTAAAACGAGAGGAGTTTATGTATTATGTCTTTACCAGCATTTTTAATATATGTATATATCTATGCGTATTGTACGTCGATTCCTCCGTGATTTTTGGGCCCATTTTCGTGATTTTCATGTGGTAGAGGATGACCGCAAGGGGCCGTTTTTAAATATTATTATTTTGCTGTTGTTGTTGTTTTATTTATTCATTACATGTTTTTGCGGTCAGCTTCTACTGCAAAAAAAACCGTCTTCTAAAAAACACAAAAAAAGTTTAAAGTAACTTTATGTACTCAAGTTATATCGTTTTTTTGCGTTTTTGTTAACCACAATAGAATGTGATTCCATCATTTATACCTAGGTAACCTAAGTTACGACAGAAGAGCTTCAGAAAGTGATAAAAGAACACGTTAACTTATTAAAACCATGCCGTTCTAGTAGATCGTTATATACAGTTAACGCCCGATAAACGCTAAGCCAACTTAACTAAACTTCGACAATAAATATGATCATTAAGAACGCAATCCCAGCCATTATGTGAACAGGCTTTTAATTTGGAATTTCCTATACCCAATAATCTATGATTACATGACGAGATCGTGTAATCATAGACTATCATGTCTATAATTTGAAGCAATATTACGACATTTAGGTTCCGTTCACACAAACATTATGCTGACACAGTCCCCCATTTGCCAGTAAACTGTTCGCTATTAGTAACCCGTGTTCATTGGCTATGTTCACGCTACAACGCATGTGGCCAACGTTTGGCCAACACATACCAACATTGGTCACGTCACGTTGGTTGTTCAGCCGATGTTTAGTCGGTTCATTGACTGTCAAAATCATGCAGTGAGTTGGTCTATTGTTGGTTTGCTGACCGAAATTTGGTTCATGATTTGACTGTGACAAATCGATTAGGTTTGGTTTTAAATGTGTTTTATGCCCCGAATTGGAAGAAACGCAACGTGTTAAAAACAAAACGCAATTGTATGCGTTTGTTTCATAAGGAACATCTTTTACTTTTTTCCTCTTGTCGTCGACTGCTTCACTTATCTACTAATTTTGTGCTGTCTTGTCTCTTCCTTATCATGGTACACTAAACAGACATTCATAAGATTAGTTTACTAATAGGCTGCAGCAGGACGATGTCTTTCATTAACTACGTTTGTGCTTTTGTAAATTGTCTTAGGTTTCTTCAGGTATTTTGTGCGTAAAGTTCAAATTCTCTTGCACTTTTTTCCATTTTGCAGGTCAGTTTCATTGATTGACTATTTCACGAAAATGTAATTAAAAAGGTTTATATTGATGATTTTAATTATTATATCTCTTATTATTATGGTCGCCATTCACATTTTAATCAACATACCTATAACCTGACACTGACGCACAAATTGCAAAATTTGTAAGAAAAAATAAAAATCGTGGTTTATTACCCTTGCGGTTCTATGCAGTAACTAAGAAATTAAATACGTTTATTAGTTTCCCTCCAACTAAAGCCTTGTCATTGACGTTAGTTCCAAGTTCCAAAACATCGAAACGTAAATCCACGGAAGGTATGACAAGTAAATATATGTCAAGGCCGGTTGTAACACGCATTAGTGGTTGAAGCAAGGCATGGCGTGGGTAGGAAGCGGTCGCGACTTACCCCTCCCCTCGCCTCCCTTTCCCCTCTCATTTGTATTCATCAGGATAAAACAGTTTTATGTTTTAAGGCGGCAAAGTTCCGCACAATTTATGAAAGGTTTAAGGAGTTATAATTATTATAGTTTGCAATTTGAATGGGAATTTGTCATTAAGTGTGATGCGTTAATTAGAGAGTTTTCAGTTGGATCGCTGCCGGAAATAATTGCAGTTGGTTTGTGTTAGATTGCCGCAGTTTGCACAGTGGAATGACGCTTTTGTGTGGATTGGCTTAGCAACTATTTGGCTTCCTAAGCTTTCGTTTATATTTCGTCGACTAGTATTTAGCAGGATTAGAGTTTGCTAACTACTGAGAGATTTGCCCATACACATTCGGATGGTATGGAATTATATTTTGATGGTGATGGAATTATATTTTGACAGCTCTGAACAACAGTTGAGCTGTGGGTAATTCGCTGCGCATTTCAAAATTGCCTATAATAATAAAAGTCAACTTAGTTGACATAGCAAATTATTACATTTCAAATAAAATTGCTTACTCAGTTTCAGGTCATTTTCGTTATAACAGCAGTCCAGTAAAGAGTAAGGGTGTCTACACAGTGATCAACCGCACGGCAGGAAAGCTAGAATATTTTATTAACATTTTTTTTTGCCGTATTGTGTCGTGGTCGTCTATGAACTCTCGCATATAGAACATTTCCTCGGTCTAGGGTTTCGTTGATGAGATGTGGTGCCGTGTCTTATGTCTGTATGTTACAATCACTGACTTATAAAACCTTTTTTCTTCTTCTGACATACAGAAATCAGACGTTTCTTTGTCGTGTCATTATTATGGTGGGTGGGCTGGGTTTGAGCAGGCATTTCTTACTTTCTACCAGTTTTTACGCTCATGTGCCAGCTAGTGGTGTGCATATTAGGGGCCAACAATATGGCAAGCAGGCTGTCCAGACAAACTGACACCAGAGTCATCTCCTGCCTTTATCTCAAGAAATTTGGGGTTGGCGCAACATGTCTTCTTCGATATGTATACTCAAAACTTTCCACTCACGACATTCCACCTCCGCATCACATGCTCATTCCAAGCCAACCGATTACCATACAACTTTTCAGTCACCGGCGTAACTTTCAGACTTCGAATTGGCAAGCCAAGTTTTTAGGCTTGTATGAAAGTTGTAGTGCCAGACTCACCTATACCTTATCCGCAATAGCAACAATGTCGACTGCATATCACGCTGCCAATCGACACTTCTCTTCCATTCATAGGACGCAACGGTAATAGTTTTACTGAACCTGCCACGACCGTACCTTGTTAGGTGGACTGCCCAAACAACTTCGTCGGTTAGTGTGGATAAACCCTTACACCTTTCGTGCCAGCCAGAATCGATTAGTCATTTAGTAGCAGTCAACTCGATAAGGTCATACCTTGCCGCTCGACTTTATAAGGGGTGTTTAAACGCGTTTATATTGTTATACAAATTCGTCCCTTTGTGTTGTAACTTCAGAACTAATTGCTGACATTGATACGTTCATTTTATAGTGTTGTTAAGTTTTATTTTTATTTCGATGTAACTGATTGAATAGGTACTGTAAAAGTCCCTTGGAAATAATAGAGTAATTATAAAAGAGTAAAACACGCAAGATTAATCTATTTGTGTGTGAACTGTGAAGTAAAATTGATTGAAGTGCATGCAGAGTATGACATGACTGCGTTAATTGTTATCTACGAAGACTGTATTTAAGAGTTCTACGTCAAAATAATATAATACGTAATAATATAATATAATTAGACAGCCATATTTCGTGATGCTTGCGTCTCTTAAAATATTTTAAGTAAATTAAAAATAAATCTGCGCTGTGTAACAATATTTTGCGGCAACACACGGATTCAAAAGGATCCCTTGTATTGTGTGATGCCCTTAATTAGCACGTACCCATAAAACATTAATAAAAATAATAGCACTCTACAAAAAAATATGATACAAAAAATCGAAACAACAAAATCCAGAAATAGGAACTATCTTTGACAGCAAATTCGTCAACAAAATTACGCGTACGAATTTTAGGATGATCTCCCAAAAGCTGTATGATTCTGTTCAAATTGGTGGTAACCGATAAATTAATTAGCTAAGCCGTCTCAAGTCTCATTGGGCATCAATTAATATTGATTGGATTGCACAGCCACTGCTCGTGTTTAGCGGCAAACTACTCTGGTGTTATGAAGCTCGGAGTTTAGCATACAGACCGAAATTGCTTTCGTAATATGATAGTTGTTACTTGAAAATAGCAAAATGAATATTTACGGAAATTTGGGAAATACTTTAAAATTAAAAATTACCTATTAGATTTATAGAGACTTTTTTGTGGTCTTTTGAGATTAATCTAGATTGTTCTATAATCCCACATCCTAAATAACTTGATTTAACAAACAATATACTACTCTGTCAAGAAAGTACCGGGAAAAGATCAATAATACACAAAATAAATAAATAATATCTTGGGACAACTCACACACGGCTATCTGATCCCAAGCTAAGCAGAGCTTGTGTTATGGTAACCAGACAACTGATATACATACTTATATAATTTATAAATACATACATATTATAGATAAATCACACCCAGACACAGAACAAACAATCATGCTCATCACACAAAGTTTGTCCTGGGTGGGAATCGAACCCACGACCTCCGGCTCAGCAGGGCCACTAACTACTAGACCAACAGTCCAACCAAATGTCTGTTATTCATCCAAATTTATTTTATCACCTTCAAAGTATGCTCCTTTAGAAACGATACACTTGCGCTAACGAATAATCCATTCATCAAAACATTTTTTAAACGCTGCTTCCGGAATTGAGTTCAGTTCTCGCCGCGAATTCTCCTTTATGTCTTCTATCGATTGAAAACGGGTGCCACGAAGTGGTAATTTGAGTTTAGGAAAAAGAAAAAAGTCAGCAGGAGCCATATCTGGTGAATATGGTGGTTGCTGGATGGTATTTGTTGAGTGTTTGGTCAAAACTTCGTTCACAATGATAGCCTTGTGCGAAGGCGCATTGTCGTGGTGCAAAATCCAAGAATTTTCTTTCCACAAATCTGGCCTTTTTCGTCGAATTTGCTCTCTTAAACGCCGCATAACGCTCAAATAATATTCTTTATTTACCGTTAGACCTTCCGGTAAGAATTCAGAGTGCACAACACCGCGATAGTCAAAGAAAACAGTCAACATGACTTTGACTTTTGATCGACTTTGGCGTGGTTTTTTCGGTTTCGGTTCAGTTGGAAGGCGCCACTCCGAAGCTTGTTGACTAGTTTGCATGTCAAACTCGTAAACCCACGTCTCGTCACCAGTAACAATGCGTTTCATGAATGTTGGGTCCGAACTGACTGGTTCTAGCATGTCCTCAGCGACTTTCATGCGATTGAGTTTTTGGAGAAAATTCAGATCTTTTGGGACTAGCCGAGCAGCAACATGTTTCATACCCAAATGATTAGTTACAATGGTACGGATCGACTCGTGAGATACAGAAAGTTCGGCGGCTATCTCTCTCAGAGTTGAATGGGGATTTTCAGTCACTATTTTCTTCACTTTTGCGATGTTAACTTCAGTTGCAGACGTTGACGGCCTACCAGAGCGAGGCAAATCTTCCATCACATCTCGACCGCTTTTGAACGCTTTGAACCACTCATAAGCACGAGTTTTTGATAAAGTCGATTCACCGTAAGCCTTCTGTAACATTTTCAGTGACTCCGAACACGAAATTCCATTGGCGATGCAAAATTTAAGACAAACTCTTTGTTCGATATTTTTGTCCATTATGAAATTCGCAATACACACTATATATGATATTACTAAAACCAGCACTGTATTTAATATAAATAACAGATGCAACTCAAACTCCGCGCCAAAATGGAAAACAGTTGTGCCAATCTAACAACTACAAAATAAACAAAATTTTTAATTTGGAACCATATTCAAATCATCCATTCCCGATACTTTTTTGACTGAATGTATATATAAATATGATAGATTATTATTTACTAACTTCGAACGTAAAAGAAAGTGGGTGAAACGACCTTCGCATAACCTATTAATAGAATTAATCGCCCCCAAAATAAACCTATTGTTTAGTAACTAATAGCGTTCAGAAAACAAGAGGGAAAAATATTATAAATAGCAATTATTTCAACACGATGCAAGGTTATCCATAAATATAACCAAACTTGTGCAGATATACCATAAAGTTTTGTTAATTTTCTTGTACATACGCTCAGCTTGGCAACGGTTAAACCCGAACTATCCGTCAGTAGTTATGAGTAAAAGCTGCTGTAAAAAGGATATGCTTTTATTAAAAGCGAAGGAAATCATATTTGTATATCTGTGAAATCAGCATGCAAATGTATAATAAGCAGGCATTGCAACTTCGAAAATTATTTGTAATGAAGGCGAACATTTTACCTTGGCGCTTTCATATTAAAATGCTACTGTTTAAATGCCAAGAGAAGTTTGCATAAGTTACCAGGCAGGAAAATCTGAAATTAATATTTTAAAAGTACAATTTTTACTTACGAACGTTGTGTTTTCAAAGAAAGGTATGTACCTGAAAAATTCAAAAATCGAAGTTAGTGATTTTCTTTGTTTTTTTTTTTAATTTTATCAAAACTGCCGGCCGAAAAGTTTAATTTACATTTTCGTCGGCCAATAAAACATGAAACACGCTCGCGACTCTAAAATCTCCATGCCAAAAAGGATTCGCAAGAAGCCAAGGTAGAAGCCCCCTAGAGAATGTGTGTGAACAGATGTGCTGAATAATTTAGCTCTCAACACTTTGAGCGCGGTTCGTGCTTGATGAGCAGCCTGGCCCCTAACCCATTTACTTATTATACGTACGTCGTACAACCTCCCGGGATCGTGTGTACATTTTTCAAGTGACTCAATTAGACAGAACGACTTTACTACGCAACGTTGAAGCTAATTGGTCGTGTGGACATGCCATTATTATTATTTTTCAGGTTTTTTTGTGTTTATATTTCATATTAATTTGTGTCACATAATAAAAAACAATTTACTTTGATATTTTGAAACTAAACTCTAGACACCAAGCTAGCCACCTCATACCTTTTTCTTGAATAAGGTGTATGATTGCCACATTGCAACGGCATTTAGTTTTGCGCAGTGAATGACATTTAAATGAACGCATCCATTTGTTATTCTGGCTGATGAACATGATGACATAATTTAGGATTTTAAAAGAGTAAGCCATTCAAAATTGTACTTTGACTATTTTGAAATCGGAACATAAATTGCTCAAAAAACTAGCGCATTGCGGTAAAAATAAATCTGTTCTTTTTTGTTAATAGTAATTTTGTTAGTAAATCATTACTTAAAATGTGGGTAGTAAAAGCCTTATTCGATATTATTAGTTCATAGATTTGATCTATTTATAGTTGAAGAAAAACACAATTTATAGTTGAAAATCATGACACATGGTCATAATCATTATCTTCTGGAAATAGGATCATTCCAGAAGATAATGATTATGACCATTTGTCATGATTTTCAACTATAAATTGTATTTTTTTAAAATAAATTTGACAAATGTTTATTCATAGTCCTTGGAGCAGTGTGACTAGAATTTTTATATCGAATAAAAAAAAGCTTTTTATTTGACAAAATAATTGCCGCCGAAATGGAACGGTTTAAAAAAAAGTTAATATAGTCGGGCTGACTGTGTATGTGAGTTTAAATGTTTGTTAACGCTCCCACGATAGCTACAGGAGAAATTCTAAGAACGGGCAATGAGATAAAAAAATCGACACTCACTAAACAAACGCGCTAAGGCCTAAATCGCAGGGAAATGTCGTTTACATTCGTACGAATTTTATATATGGTCGATTATATTAGAACGTGACTTCGTTCGTAATATAAGGATATTTTGCTTCCGCACACATTTCATTTTGTTAGTTGAAGTTGTTATAACAAAACCTAATATAAAATTTCGACGTTTAATTAAAAAAAAAATGTGCAAATCTAAAGTGCCGCCTACCGCTATCTGCATGAGCTTTGATTGTCACCGAAACACAAAATAAAAAGATTTACATTTACAGCTGCTGTGGAAAAGTGGAAAGTCTTGGGCAAAAAATAGAGAAAAACATAAACGTAGTTTAACATTGTTGCATTTTTAGGGTTCCGTATCTCAAAAGGAAAAACGGAACCCTTATTGGATCACTTTCTAGAGTTGAAATTAAAACAATATAATATGTATTTAAGTTTATGGTATTTTTTTTTTTCGGGTGGGAAATCATCAAATGACCTCCCCCGCTCTGGGTGGAGCGGGGGGGCATGTCAGACTTTTACTGACTAAAACCCACCCATGTTCCTTCTATTGCCCTTTACGTTCCGGGGCCGCGGTATCGCTTTCGCACAACCCGCAACCCCGGCACACGGAGGCTCTGGCAAGCCCCTCTGCTTTGCTGACATCTCTTTGAGGCGCGCGTGAAACACGAACGCGCCGTCGACACGGCCTGTCGTCAATCGACGGACGGACGGTGAGCTACCCATTGCTCACAGTCCACAGGCCCGCATCTACGGTGGCCGGGAGTCGTCTCGCGGCGCCCGGCGTCCGGGGCGTTATAGCGTTAAGTTATGGCGTTAAGTTTATGGTCAAAAGATATCGCTATTTATGTTGCAAATTTGTACTAATAAATGTTTTTTCTTTCTTTCTTTCAATAAATAAAACATCTTGTTTTAACAACTTATGCATGTGTAAAAGGTTTCATGTTTACTGAAATGAACATGGAAGTTCTTACACCTGCATGCATGGCGGTCAATGGGTAAAAATGGGCCATCTAACCACCTTTATTCCTACTCACGGCTCACTGCATTAACCGGTTCATTTCACAAACCACGAGCGCATTCGCGGTTCAAATCGATAACTTCTTTGTGGTACAAAATGCAGAAGTTATATGAGTTTTGTTAAAAGGTATTTTGTAGTCTTGAGCTATATTTTATGTGAGTTATAAATTTCTCGGTACCTACTCTAAGAAGTAGTAATAGAAGGTGGTTTGTCGTATTTTGCTTCGTATATTTTCTGTACCAACTACAGTCATCTCTGTAGGTACCTAGTTTATGCTTTAAAGCGTTTTAATTATCATAGGTACACTCCAGTGAAGGTAAGTATCTTCGGTACAGTCACAAACATCAATGCTATTTGCATATTCAAAGGCTTTTTTCTTGAAAAATAAACGCTTAATAATAAGATGTTGTATAATAATAAAGTTCATAGTAATATATGTAAAGGTCGCTTGTAGATAGATATCTGTAAATAAACAAAGTCGTACCGGTCGGACATTTGTAATTACGTAATTAATCTATTTATACGATACAAACAAACACATCCGGAAATACCGAAGAAATAAACACGTTAGAAATAGTTATGTGATGCCAAAAGCTCTAAAGTATGAATCATGAACAGAAAAAAAACCGAAAATATACTAAGTTAATAAGCATCATTAATATTGGTGAAGGAAAACATCACAAGAAATCCAGCTTTAAAATTAATAATCTAATATTTGATCGTGAAGAGTAGCGAAAAGTGGCGAGCAAAAATGATGGTAATGTCCAGGTCCACTCTGCGTTCTGTGTATTAAAGGAGCAAAAGCCAAGAGAAGGCATTGCAGTGGGACAGCAATGAAATTTAAAATACCGGATTTTGTCCGCGGCTTCGCTCGCGTTATTTCGGGGTAACACAGTTCCCCTTTCCCGATTTGCAGGTACTTGCCACCTGTAGTTTTTGCCCTTACGCCTTATTTATTGTAATAGCAAAGCTAAGTTTTCCCATTTCTTCCCTCTTTCTCCATCATTTCTCAATGTCTTTTTTTTAAATTAGCATTTGTTTGTCTCCAGGGTCTCAACTATATCTGTACCAAAATTCATCAAAATCGGTTTAGCTATTTAGGCGTTGTTGGCGCCTCTGCGCTGGCCACACTGGTGGGCGGGGCCAATCCACCGAGTACGACCGACGGCGCGCGAACGAGGCACGAACGACGGGACGCCGGCGCCGCCATTACGCCAGCCAGAGCTACAGGGACCACAGGGAAGCGCACACGCTACAGTTTAACAGATCATACAGATGTAAAAGTGTTGTTAAAATATTAGATTATAGTTTGTACCAAGTACTATCTTTAATTGAAGAGTTTTCCCGAAAGTCCAACACATTCTACACCGTTAGGTACACAAAACATCCAACAATAAAGTTTGGCGACCGTGACAGGACGCCGCGCGGACACGTGGCGTTCAAGAAAAAACCGAGCCTAGAAGAGGATCCAGGGCGAGACAGCAGGTCGACTTCACCTCAAGGACGCAATTCCAGGGGAGTGCCCGATCCATCCATTATTTTTCCACGAAATCCTCATAAAATCTATCCTTCTTTCACCTACCTACCTATTTGATTTGCCAAGGCTTGGGCGTGGTCAGTAAAAATTAAGGCTAAATTATCTTATGCATACTCGTGTTGCCTGGCCATTTCAATCTAGCTATAGCTTTAGCTTTGTGTGTGGGGTTTGTTCGATTCGATACTAATATCTATCGCAAGTTCTAATGATGAGAAAGTGAAATATGAATACGTTCATGATTGCATAGGTACTAAGTGCAAATTTAAGTAGGGTCCCTATCAAAAGGGTTGCAGTGCATGTTAGTGATTAGCCGGCCGAACTTTCCAGAAGCTTCGAGCGCGCCAACAGTCAGCGCCGACACGACGCCAGGAACGACGCGGTCTGATAGCGCCTGCGCGTCACACCAGAGGGCGTGAGTGGCGAGTGAGAATCTGTTCAGGTTTGCCGGATAAAACGGTATTTATAGTTTTTTTATCATTTATTTGCCAACGATAATGTCTGACACAGAACTAAAGGATTTAATTAAAAAACGAAGCACGATAAAAGGAAGAATTACAGTGTTTAGAAACTATTTCAATGACTTTCAGAATTTTAAAGATATACCACAAACCCGCGTTAAAGAATTATGTTTACGATTATCCAAGTTTGAGGTTTTATTTAACGATTTTGACACAATTCAGAGTAGAATAGAAGTTTTATCGGATGACAATGATGGTCAACTTGTTGAACGTTCTGAAATAGAAAATCAGTTTTATTCTTTGATTACCTTAGCTCAAGAAGCAGCTCAGCTGAATCAAGAACAGTTTAGTGACGCTGATGAGAACCTTTCTAAAAGTAAAGTAAATTCTTGTAGTCATGAAAACGTAAATGTTAAGTTACCCTTGATACAGCTGCCTGTTTTTGATGGAGATTACAGTAAGTGGCTCGAGTTTAGAGACACTTTTAAATCATTAATACATGATAATAGAAAACTAAGCGGTATAAATAAATTTCATTATTTGCGCTCCTCGTTGCAGGGTAGTGCTTTGGTTGTTATAAAGTCTTTGGAAATTTCTAACGATAACTATGAAGTAGCTTGGCAACTTGTAAGTGATAGATTTGATAACAAAGGTCAACTAATTACTAATCATTTTAAGGATTTGTTAGGTATTGAATCATTGCACAAAGAATCAGATACATTACTTAGAAACTTAGTCGATCACATAACAAAGCATCTACGAGCACTCAACACACTAGGGGAACCCACTGATAATTGGGATTCATTAATCACTCATATATTTGCAAACAAATTAGATTCAGCATCATTGCGTAAATGGGAAGAAGTTAAAGACCGTCAGCGTTCACCTACTTTGCAAGAGTTTAAGGATTTTTTAAGGAAAAGGGCTGACGTTTTAGAATCCATAAACCGAACCAGCTCTCCCTCTATAAAACCTGAAACAAACAAAAAATTAGATAAACAACAAAAATCATTTGTGGCTTCTACTTCTGAGTCGGCTAAAAGTGTATCAAATTTAAAATGTTTATTGTGCAGCGGTGAACACCGTATATATGCATGCAAAAAGTTTCTTGATATGTCTCCTGAATTGCGTTATGCTGAAGTTGTAAGGTTGAAATTGTGTGCAAATTGCTTTCGTGGTGGTCATTTTGCAAGTCAGTGTCGATTAGGTCCATGTCGAGAATGTGGTCGTAGACATCATACATTAATTCATAGGAACAAGCCAGTTACGGCTAACAATGTTGTTCAAATCAGTGAAGTTAGTGAGGTAACAAACACTAACAATCCAAATAATAATGACATGAATGCACATTCGGTTTCATTGTCCTCCTGTGTAGCAAGTCAGGTCTTGTTATCAACAGCAGTTGTTAAAATCGTGGATGAGAGAACGAATCAGTGCCATGAGGTACGGGCCTTGTTAGATTCAGGTAGTCAGTCATCGTTCATAACTAATTCATTAAAACAGAGGTTAGGGCTTCTGAGTCAAAGGGTACCATCAGTTAATGTGACAGGCATCAACAACATGTGTTTCAATACAATGGAAAGGTGTTTAATTACACTGAAAATTAAACAGTTCACAAAACAAATAAACTGTTTAACAATAAATCAAATTTCTACAAACTTACCTTCTGAGGAAGTGGATATCATAAGCTTGGATATTCCACAAAACATACAATTAGCTGATCCGACATTTTATCGTCCCTCTCAAGTTGAATTGTTACTAGGGGCAGACGTGTTTTGGGATCTCATTATAGCAGGTCAAATTAAGTTCGGACACAACAAACCAATGTTACACAATTCATTGATAGGATGGTTAGTAGTTGGTCCAACAATGTGTACCAGTTATGACAGGGGTAACAATATAAACTGTAATTTTAGTCAGGAAATAAAAAATCAGTTAAGCAAATTTTGGGAACTTGAGGAGTTACCCCCCAAGTTACCTTGGAGTCAAGAAGAAATATTGTGCGAAGATCATTTTGTAAAAAATACTCATAGGTTGAACAATGGTAAATTTTGTGTGAGTTTGCCGTTGAAAGGTGATCCAAAGGACTTGGGTGAGTCGTTTCCAATGGCATTCAAACGGTTACTCCAGTTGGAAAAACGATTTCGACGGCAACCTCATGTCAAACAACAATATAGCGAATTTATTGAAGAATACAAAACCTTGGGACATTTGTCAGAGATTGAGAGACCTGACGTGGCGAATTATTTGCCTCACCATCCTGTTTTACGTGAAAGTGAAACAACAAAATGTCGTGTTGTTTTTGATGCTTCGGCTCCGACTACTTCAGGTCTTTCACTCAATGATATGTTGATGGTGGGGCCCACGATTCAGGAAGACATCTTTTCAATACTCGTTCGCTGTCGTCAGCATAAGTTTTTGTTAGTAGGAGATATTGAAAAGATGTACCGTCAAATAGTTGTCGAAGAAAAACATAGACCTTTACAAATGATTCTTTGGAGAAATAATGAAAATGAACCTATACAATACTTACAGTTAAATACAGTCACGTACGGAACTTCTTCGGCACCATTTCTAAGTGTCCGATGTTTATTCGAATTAGCGGATTCTTGTGATGATGAATGCATCACCACTATAATAAAACACGACTTTTACGTCGACGACCTATGCACTGGTCATCAGGATCCTGAAAAATTAAAATACATACTTGAATCTATAAAGAACACATTAAAGTCGGCTCAAATGAATCTACGTAAAATTAAATCAAATTGTGCTTACCTTTTTAATAATGATGAAATGTTTCATGACCAAAGCAACGTTGAATTTATAAAAGAATGTACTACTCTAGGCATAAAATGGAACCCGTCCACAGACAACTTAATGGTAAAGTTACCTGATTATAAACAACAGAATATGGAAACTAACAAGTGCACAAAACGGGTCATTTTGTCGCTAGTAGCAAGCATATTTGACCCACTTGGGATTTTTTGTGTCTGCACAGTATTATTGAAGATTTTATTACAAGAACTTTGGTCATTAAAATTACACTGGGATGATGATGTACCTATTCACATTAGAAATTTGTGGCAAAAATGTTTAAGGGTTTTCAGTCACTGTCATCCTTTGAAATTGATCGTTATTGTATGGGTGGTGAACCAAATCACATAGAAATACATGTATTTTGCGATGCGTCGACAAAGGCATATGCCGCCTGTATATATATCCGTAGTATTAATAATGATGGTGTAGTTTCAGTTAAGCTTCTATGCGCTAAGGCTAAGGTTGCACCCCTAAAACCCACTACAATACCGAGATTAGAATTATGTGGTGCCCTCCTCGGGAGCCGCCTTTGTGACAAGGTCACGAAAGCTTTACGTTGCAACATTAGTAGATATATATATTGGACTGATTCACAAATAGTATTGTCATGGTTAAAAACTACTACACCTGCAAAATTAAAAACTTTTGTTTCAAATCGTGTTACAGAAATTGCTGATTTGTCTCGTCGTGGGGTATGGAGATATGTTCCATCCGCTCAGAATCCGGCAGACTTAGCTTCACGAGGTCTGTCACCGGAAGAATTGCCTGAAGCCAAGTTATGGTGGAATGGGCCATCCTTCCTGCTCCACAGCGAGACAGATTGGCCTTCTCAGTTGTTAAAGCTAAGCCTAGATTTACCAGAAATTAAGGTAGCAACTGTAACACTAAAGCAACCTAACAAAGATGTTATAGACATTGAAAAATTTTCCAAGTTTAACAAATTAAGAAGAACAGTTTCTTTTATGTTCAGGTTCATACACAATTGTAAAAATTCTAATAATAAGATACAAGGTTCATTAACCGTTCAGGAATTGCAAACAGCTGATGTCATGTTAATTTCCCTTGCACAACTATGTTCATTTGAAAATGAAGTAAATTCTTTAAAACAGGGTAAGCACATTAATATTAAGTCAAAACTTCTAACCCTAAATCCATATCTTGATGCAGAGGGTGTTATGCGCGTGGGAGGCAGGTTAAATAATTCTATGTACGATTACAATAAAAAACATCCCGTGATTCTGGATTCAAAACACTATTTAACCAAACTTTTATTTGAACACTTTCACATACAATTATTACATGCAGGCCCACAGCTGCTCCTTTCAAGCATACGTGAAATGTATTGGCCACTAGGAGGAAGACACTTAGCACGGCAGACCTACCGAAAATGTGTAGTATGTAGACGCGTGAAAGGAGAAGTTGCTGGTCAAATTATGGGAAGTCTGCCATCTCAACGTATAACACCAGGGTTTCCATTCCAAATTGTAGGAACAGATTATGCTGGGCCTTTTTATATATTGAATAAAAAGGGCCGCGGCGCTAGGTTACTAAAAGCATATTTGTGTCTATTCGTATGTTTTAAAACAAAGGCAGTTCATTTAGAACTTGCGGGTGATTTAAGCACTGAAAGTTTCATTTTAGCATTTAGACGATTTATATCAAGAAGAGGAAAACCTCTCGAGATTTTTTCTGATAATGGTAGAAACTTTGTAGGAGCTAGTAAAGAGTTAGGAAAGTTTCTTACCGAATTAAGTGACTCTGTGTCAGACAATTTTTCTGGCGAAGGCATACAATTCAGATTCTCACCCGCTTACTCACCAAACTATGGTGGGCTTTTTGAGGCTGGTATAAAGTCGGCTAAGTTTCATATTAAACGCATTGTGGGGAATATACACTTAACTGCTGAAGAACTTGCTACTGTCTTCGTCCAGGTCGAGGCAATATTGAATTCTCGGCCCCTCTATCCTATGTCATCCGATCCTCACGACCTGTCCCCTTTGTCCCCAGGGCACTTCCTCATTGGAAGACCATTGACGTCACTACCAGCTCCAGACTTGCGAGAAGCCAAGACTCATCTCCTGCATCGCTACGCCAAAATTGAACAAATGCGTCAGCACTTCTGGTCACGGTGGAGCCAAGAATACATTTGCGAGCTTCAGCAGCGCACAAGGTGGCTTGTGAAGAAGCCTAACATGAAACCAGGACAACTTGTTCTGATCAAGGAAGAGCACAATCCTCCACTCAAATGGCCGCTTGGTAGGATCAAGCAACTCTATCCTGGAACAGACGGCTGCAGCAGGGTTGCAGACGTGGAAACAGTCAAGGGAACTATCCGCCGTGCCATCACAAGACTATGCCCTCTGCTGGACGAGGGCACTACAGGGCTTGAAGCCCCATAGGCCTTCAAGGGCCGGGAGGTTGTTGGCGCCTCTGCGCTGGCCACACTGGTGGGCGGGGCCAATCCACCGAGTACGACCGACGGCGCGCGAACGAGGCACGAACGACGGGACGCCGGCGCCGCCATTACGCCAGCCAGAGCTACAGGGACCACAGGGAAGCGCACACGCTACAGTTTAACAGATCATACAGATGTAAAAGTGTTGTTAAAATATTAGATTATAGTTTGTACCAAGTACTATCTTTAATTGAAGAGTTTTCCCGAAAGTCCAACACATTCTACACCGTTAGGTACACAAAACATCCAACAGGCGTGAAGACGTAACAACAAACTCACTTTCGCTTTTATAATATTAGTATGGATTAACTTAAAAAAATAATTAATTAAATTTAAATATTGATGTTACTGCTTTCATAACTGTACAGGTTACACTATTAGGGTGTTAGGTATGTTAAATTAAACAACAGTCTGTCTCCAATGAGCACGTCTTACTAGCACGGCGGACCAGAAGCGAGTCAGCGCTCAGTGGATTAATATCACTGCGCGCGCTCCCACCACCGCTCGCCCTACCACTAAGCGTGTCGGTATTTATTATACGCTACATCTACCTTTTACAAAATTTTAAAAATAGCATAATTTCGTATAAATATAATAACATACAAATCAGTTTATTTCAAGAATAATCATCAAATAATTTTAATAATATTCCGTTAAACAATCACTTATTCATTTTCGTCACACACGTTGTTACAGGCGGTATCGCTATTTTCTGAAAGCTTATTATCCTTATTTGGTCAAACTTCCCACTTTCCTTACTATATTTCTGCGCAACCGCTGTCCACTATTTATTCACAAATGTGTGTGTCGTATCCTTGAATGTGGTGGATAACTTGTTTTCTTTATTGTATTCTCAACATATACTTTTTTCCCAATATCTTTCCTAGATTCTGTTGCTTTCCTCTTTCTATCTGCATTTTCTTTTCTTTGCAGAATCTATGTTTTTAGTCAAAATCAAAATATTTTTATGTCACATTGGCCTACATGGGCACTTATAAATAACATTCGAGAAAAGGTGCACGGTTCGGGTTGGTCGTTTCCTATGGAGAAGAACCGGCAAGAAACTCCATAGTCACTCTTTTAAAATCATTTGGTTTTACAATGTGGTTGTTACAGCGTTAGTACTTAGATATGAGAGGACAGCGTAGGCCAGGCAATAAGTCATTGCTTGCTTTACAAAACGCAAAATTAAATAATAAGTTAACAAGCGTCTAAGAATCTACAAGGCCAACAATGTCCACTCATTCACAATAAATTGCTTATAAAGAATCAAACAGTTCTGCCTCTTAACTTCGACATTTGGAAATTTTTGTTTGGAACAACTGGATACCAAATTCTTTACAAAAACTTTCAAATTGAACTAACAAACTGCCGACCATGATCAGCGGTAACGCTTACGGGTGCACCTAACCGAGAAAATACCTCTTTAAGCTTGGAGTGTGCAGAATCTATGTTAAAGGTTTTCATTTGTTTATATCTACTACTAGCCTAATATATGTACTTTAATTTACTAATAATATTTGTACTTGAATAATAAATGTGAGTAACAGCATTATTTTAGGACGCTACTGTAAACTATATTGAATGTCTTTCCATTTGGTGCTGATAAATATAGATTTCGGGCACTGGACACTCGCGACCATGCTACATACAGCTGCCACACACATACTAGTGTTTACCCTTGCGCCTTATTTATTGTAATAGCAAAGCTAAACATTCCCTTTTCTTTCCCCCTCTTTTTTTTACTGAGCTTTTCACATATCTTGTCAATATGACTAATCCAGGAACATTTATGATCTAGATCTGTCCCAAGAAAAGTCATACTATCTGATTGTTGTATACTTTTATCTTTATAATTGATGTTCAAATTAATTTTATTCCAATTGTTGTTACAAAATTGGACATATTAGGTTTTTCTATGTTGGGTTTAACCTCTCAAGGACCCCCATTATTTACGTCAACTATCCGTCAAGCACCGCCGGGCGGATTCTTATCGTATGTGTAATCTGATTTTAAGACTTGTCTTTACTACAAATACAGTTTTCAATCGATCGAGGTTTGGTGGCACGAATTTGTGCCAGCGGGGCTCAACGGTAATACTTGTTTACTGGCACGTTTTTGTGCCGCTGGGGCTCTAGAGGTTAAAGTTTCTTTTTTTTTTCTTAGTTATTTTTTTTTTGCTCACATTACTATTGATTTCCTCATATATAGTTTACTTCATTTTTAGGAATGGTTACGGACATATCTTCTGCAAAGACTACGCAAGGATCATCAGTTACTTTTGTCAGGTCATTGATATATATAAAAAAGGGTGGGCCTAAAATATTGCCCTGTGGAACGCCTTTGCAATTGTGACCTAATTTGAATTTGGATGTCAGTTCACCTTTTTGGTTTGGCTTATCCAAAGTAATCTCTACAATGTTCACCATCACTGTCCACTTTGGAACGTAGTCTCATTTTCATGGCTACAATGCCCGGGTGGCTTTGGCCA
Source organism: Ochropleura plecta (assembly GCA_905475445.1). NCBI lineage: Eukaryota > Metazoa > Arthropoda > Insecta > Lepidoptera > Noctuidae > Ochropleura > Ochropleura plecta. The sequence continues at coordinate 6,756,627 of FR997731.1, read as the reverse complement.
CAAGAATGCGCCAATGGATAGCCATGCGTCCAATTTAATGGATAGCCAATGCGTCCAATTTAATAGATAGCCAACGAGTCCAATTTAATGGATAGCCAACGCGTCCAATTTAATGGATATACAATTCGCCCAACTATTGTTCTATATTTCATTCCTGACTAACTTTAGCTCTGAATCTCCCTCACAGCAGCCTTTATTCACGCAAAGTAATTGCTACAGGATGATATTGATCAATTACCAAGTATAAATAATTATCATCATCAAAAGCTTGTGTTTGTGTATCGTGCCAATAAGAGATGATATCCGTATCTTTGCCTAGTTTTAGTCTTAAAAGTTCGCGCGAGGATTCGGTCTATGTAGCTGAATAAAGGATCCATTTTCCTACATAATTTACTAGCCCTAAGAAGCTTTGTACCTCCCAATTACTGTTGGCACTCGCAACGATTCTATCAGTATCGGGTCATTTAGTTCCCTTCAAAATGGTTGAACGGGGCTGCCGTCATGTTCATGAACGGGCACTGACAGTCGACTATTAGCCGCCACGGTTTTGTTTAAATTAATTCGTTCATTCATCTATTAAACTCTTGTTTTTGCTTTTACTCTGGACGCTCTTAATGTGCTCGTTTTTGTACATCGTTCTCACATGTATGCATAATCTCAACATGAATGATATATCCATGATTTTGTAAAAATATTATGATTTACAAGAGCGTTCACGGAGCCCTCTGCCCATTCTTCTCCACAGAGATCTGCGCTTTGGAATGGCAACTACAGTATTTAATTTTTCACAAGCTACTATGTCTCGTGATTGGGACTGTAGCACAATCCTTTTTATTTTCATGACATTCAATATGCCTGTAAAGGTCTAATCGTAATAAATGCTTTGAGTTTGACTTCTGCCTAACCCTCCAGAGATTACACGCGTGATTTTATGTCAACTAAAACAGTTTATTGACTAGACAATCAGCCATCTTACTTTACTTTGATAAAAACATAGCCTTCGCTTAGTAATTACCGACGCCATGTTTTCAAAGGAAAATACAATAAACAAAGTACATTTTTAAATTCCCACGACGTTCACATGCCTAGCGCATTATTTAAAACGTTAATTCAGTCATTAATTTTCCTTTTTTCTAATGCATGAAAGTTTCAAAATGAATAACGTTAAATTTGTGTATAATTCAGTTTGAACAATCCAGAGCTTTTATTTTAAAGGGTTTTTATTAAGCGCGTTTTGATTCGTTTAGCAGAACATTGTTATCTTTAAATACCCGTAAGACATTTTTTTGTAAGCCTGTGCTATGTTCGGCCTCGTCGCTTCGTTCCATAGTGGGCAAAGGATGCTTTTCCCTAATGATAGCTCGATTGGCTCTCATATCATATGTACACAGATGCGAACATCGCAAACCGTTTTTTTTTTTTTTTTTTTTTCTTTTTGTTGACGTTGCTACGTTAGTAGCGATCAAGTACAACTCAGGCGCACGCTCGAGTCTAGTGGCGGTAGGTGTATTTCGACGGTTCCTACGTACATAGGTATTTTATTTTTTCCACGTTTTTTTTTTGGAAAAACTTATAGATGACCATTTATACGACACTTATTCGTTGTATTTATAATACTTGTTATACGTCTTATACGATTTCTAAAACAAGGTAAATAAGTTAAATAAAAATCGTATGTATTAATTATTTCAACTAATAAGTAATTATTTTGTCACAAGTCTGCTACCATAAATAAAATAACATAGCGAGGAAAACTGTTCCACCGTAATACAGTTTATACTAGTACGGGGAACAGAGTGAATCAGTTCTGTGTTATCAACCATCTATTATGAGTACCGACAAAAAGTGTCTACTACCTCTACTGCATATTTGTAAGTAAGTTGAATTGTGCAAGGTTGTTATTTTGCTTTATTGAATTTTTTTTTTTCAGCATGTAGGCATAGATAATTTATAATCTAAAGCCGAAGATACAATAAAAAAATGCCATTTTGGACATGTCCTCATGCACGCAGGGACCGTCGACTTTGTTTTTTTTTTTTTTAACGAGATTTTTTTTTTCTCGACGGAATTACTTCCATTATAGGTACCGTTCCGATTTTCATCGAACTTCCCTTAATCTTATTTCACAAGATCATTTAGGTACTGTTTGGTTACCCAAACTACCTCTTGAAGGAATTATTTCCTTTATAGGTACCGTTCCGATTTTCATCGAACTTCCCTTGATCTTATTTTACAAGACCATTTAGGTACTGTTTGGTTACCCAAACTACCTCTCTAAGGAATTACTTCATTTATAGGTACCGTTCCGATTTTCATCGAACTTCCCTTGATCTTATTTTACAAGACCATTTAGGTACTGTTTGGTTACCCAAACTACCTCTCTAAGGAATTACTTCCTTTATAGGTACCGTTCCGATTTTCATCGAACTTCCCTTGATCTTATTTTACATGACCATTTAGGTACTGTTTGGTTACCCAAACTACCTCTCTAAGGAATTACTTCCTTTATAGGTACCGTTCCGATTTTCATCGAACTTCCCTTGTTCTTATTTTACAAGATCATTTAGGTACTGTTTGGTTACCCAAACTACCTCTAATAACCACGTTTTTGTTGACAGAACAGAAGTAAAATAACATAATAAACTACAGTGAGTTATTTAATATCAATTACACTCACACTTATCAAGTTATTGTAACTATATTATTATATTGTTGTGTATGTAAAAATTATATAAAAGAAAAACATATTTAGGGTTATACTGTATACGGGTATAAAGCCATAAATTCTCATAAAGTTTGTCTAATGAATAAGATTTTATAATATAATACCCGGTGACCTGTAATACAGGTGTTTCACTACCCACCACAGGCACCAGTGATTCACAAATATGTATTAACTTGTTTATGCCAATAAATAATTTATTATTATTCATAATATTTATGAAATCGTGTATTGTAACAATAGCTACTTCGAAAACACTGACATTCAAATTATTAATTAACACCTTTGATAGTTTTGTTCTGTCAACGACTTTCATTTGTGGTATATTTTGATGTACAGGTACTTCGATTAGTCAATAACGACTATTTAGGTACCAACCAAGTAACAAAATCAGATTTATCTTGAAATATTCCTTTTGTGATCTCAAAGCACAAAAATTACGTAAATTAATTAGAATGCTGGTTTCTAAAATAATAGCATACGTAAGCTAAATAAGCCAATCGTTTTAATTATTGTGTCATAACCAAAATTTTATTTAAATTCGTTATTTTATTTCAATAATTACGTAACAATTTAATAATTACGTAACAATTTAATAATTACGTACCCAGATTTAATAAAAGTAAGTAATTAATTCATTTTAAAACCCAGTTATGGGCTACATGGAACATCTCAATGAATAAAACTGATTAGTCACTGATTTACCTCTTTATTCACAATATGTTTTGAATTTTGGTACATACCTTACACTTATGTAATCCTGGCAGGGTCGCCACTTGTACAGGTTACACTATTAGGGTGTTAGGTATGTTAAATTAAACAACAGTCTGTCTCCAATGAGCACGTCTTACTAGCACGGCGGACCAGAAGCGAGTCAGCGCTCAGTGGATTAATATCACTGCGCGCGCTCCCACCACCGCTCGCCCTACCACTAAGCGTGTCGGTATTTATTATACGCTACAATAACCATGATTGATCATAATTAGTTTACACAAAGAAATACGTTCACATCACACACAATGGACTTACAATAGCCAAATAATAATATACCAATAATACTATTTGTGCAATGTAACAATTTAAACTAGTGACATGAATTGACGTTAGTAAACAGTCATGCCCTCACGTGGTTTGTAGGTGTCCTTACATCTCACGTGGTCGCTGCAATACAATGCTGTTCAATAAAAAAAAAAAAATCACAGCTGCAAGACTGTTGTAATTACACTTTTCTGCTTCAATGTACTTGCGTTCACGTGAGTTTGACCATTTGTGTTTTTTTTATTGGTCATGTGGTGGTTGGTTTCATCTGGAAATTTAATAAAATTAGTGCAGAGTGTAATAATTGCTAAACTTTTTTGAGACACCGATAATTCAGTGTTGCACTGAAAATCAACGTCAGGTTGCACATCTGGCATTATGCTGAGCTGAGGCCCTTTTGGCATTATTTATTTTATTTAGTTTAATGTTAAGGTGGACCTGTGTTTTTTGTTTTTAATAATACTGAATAAACGCAATTTTCTTTCTTTCACTTCACCACACGAATGTAGAATATGACAACTGTACCTAATATTTCCGACGCAAAGGTTAATTGTTTAGCAAATTGACTAGATACAAAGTTAAATTGCACGTATTTTCAAGTCACTGTGGTAAAATGCAAATCGCGAAAACGATAAAGTAGGGTTGTCAGTTTGATAAACAATTAATTTGCTCAACTGTACCTATAATCATCATTTCCTGCCCAGCCCCATTCTATTTGGGGTCGGCGCAACACGTTTTCTTCACTTCTTCCCTGTCAGACGTCACGGCATAACTTGTACCTATAAAAAACTAAAATACACGAAACTTTTCCAAACAGAAAGTCACAAAAAAACACAGATAGATATCTCTTTGATAAAACAAATAAATTGCCCATTTAGACCAGCAATTCACGTTTTTCAATGGCATCGATATCAACGTTCGATGACTTCATGACCGCATGTAATTGCATAGTTAGGGACTTTAAGTGATCTGGCTTACACCAGTACAGTATAGCACGGAGTGATCTGCAATAGGAAATGCTTCACATACCCTAGCTAGAGTGAGAGGTCAGATTCTTTTGTCATAAGAGAGAAGGAGAGGGAGATATGTAATTCCGTTTGAATGGCTCTGCGCGTGCCATTTCTTAGAATTTATAGTATTCGTTTCGCGTATTCCCTTTATTGGTGTTCCTTGTTCATTAGTGAGGTGAGACACACGTGTAATGTAATAATTATATAATAATTATATATGATTGGAGGTATATACTGTAATTATGTACCAATTACACGTATGTAGTTGAATATGTAATTATATTGGGCTGCGAATTGTGACGGGTTGATAACCGTTATCGTGAGTTACAGTTGTGTGTAGGCTTCAATCGAAATCCAAACTGATCGAGCGATTATAAAGATAAAATCATCATTATCTGCCTAGCAATTTTCCTAACGATGTTGGGGTCGACTTCCAATTTAACCGTATGCAGCAGAATACTAGTATTTTAAAGGGAGACCCACACTTACACCTGCCTACTGGCCTCCATAACTGCCCCCTTGGGAAGACGGGTCGTCAGAAACTCAGACAACACGTAACGAAGATTCTGACGAGACCTCTATTTATAAATAAAAGAGTTGCGTCTCGTGCAAAACAGTTTACAGCGGTGCACTTGGTGACACAATCTCATTAAAATAGGTAGTCATATTTTTATAATAATTGCACGCGGATGAAGGTCGCTAACAACCGCTTGTATATCCTTACTATCTAATATATAAAATATCCGTGTCACAATGTTAGTTACCGTACTCCTCCGAAACGGCTTGACCGATTCTTATGAAATTTTTGGTACATATTGGGTAGGTTTGAGAATCGGCTAACATCTATTTTTCATACCCCTAAACCTCAGCGGGTGAAACCGCTGGGCACAGCTAGTAATATTATAAAAGTGAAAGTTAGATTTTTTGTTACCTCTTCACGCCTTAATGGCTAAACCGATCTTGATGAATTTTGGTACAGAGATTGTTGGGACCCAGGAGACGGACATACGACTAAAAACTTTAAAAAAAGAAGGTTTTTTTTTCAAAAGTGGGATATGAGGGAGAAAGAGGGAAGAAAAGGAAAAACTTAGCTTTGCTATTACAAATCAACAAGGCGCAAGGGTAAAAACTACAGGTAGCAGGAACCTGCAAACCAGGAAAGGGGAACTGTGTTACCCCGAATTTAACGCGTGCGAAGCCGTGGGCAAAAGCTAGTGAAATATAGTATGAAAAAAGCCAAAGCGAAACAAAAGAAAATTTCCTGCCCAATAAATAACAAGAAAACCTTTGCCGCTGTCCTTTTGTAGGTTATACATTTTATTGCCCGACTGTACCTTACGCCCATTGTATGTAAGATGGTGCAACGGTTTTAACCCAGACCTTAGCAAGTTATGTCTTCTATTAAGGTGTGTTGAATGTAAGCTTACTATGTACATAGGTAGAAAGCGGCCATAAGAGAGGAAAGTGAAGATTAAAGGGCCTTGGGTTACCCTGTTTATATGGAGCCATTGCACTTTATTCATTTTGATATATTCAATTGAAAAACGTGTAGATGATTGACCCACCTGATGATGAGTCACCTTCGCCTGTGGGACATCTGCAATGTTTTGTTTTTTGTTGGGGGGATGGGAAATCATCAAATAACATTCCCCGCTCAATCCGCAACCTCGGCAGGCAGCGGCAGCAGGCGCGCGTGGAACATGATCGCGCCGCCGCCGCCGCCGTCGACACGGCCTGTCGTAACTAAAAGGACTGACATGACGGTGTGTTACCCAATGCTCACCGTCTACAGACCCGCGTCAACGGTGGCTCCCAGTCAGGGAGAAATGAGGTTTAATAGGGGATGCCACTACAGTACAACAGTGGCAACTACAGTAATTTCACAAGTTATTATGTCTTATGACTGGAACTGTAGCAGCATCTTTTTTTTGTTTTTATTACATTAAAAAGTGCCTGTAATGGTCTAATGCTTAAATAAATAATAAATAAATGCTTTGAGTTTGAGTTTGATGAAAGTCTAAATGGTAAGGCTTTAAATTTTTCCGCTGGGAAGTCCCATTGCACACACGGCATGTCTATGATTATTTTACTAACCTATTTATTTAGCTACGTTCTACAACAAACAACGTAGGGAAAAATGGTATCACGAAGAACCAACTGTATTATTAAAGTTTATAAATATGGCTGCGGTTGATATCAAGCGGCAAGGTTTTTCTTTCAGACATGTTATTTTGCGCTTACGGAGAAAATCACAACGTTTACATACAAGTACAGACGCCAGCAGGTCAAGCTACCCGAAACTGTCAATTTTTTCCAATGAACCTTGAACCTAATACTTTAGAAATAAAGTCGAAAATCTATCAAAGAAATCTGTCAGATTGTAGTAGCTTGATGTGCAGGCGTCTGTACCAAAGTTCATGTACACACGACGGCAGGTCAACCTATTCTAAACTATAATAACCTGATCTCTCTACTACGGATCGCACACCGTAGTAGAGAGATCAGGTTAAAATGGTTTTGTGTAGGTTGATGTGCCGTCGTGTGTTCAAACACTTTTATGCTTCAGTTTGTGGTAGTAATAACAGTTGCAGGGAAAGTCAGAATATTTTAAGTTTTATAAAAAAAAAACCGGTCAAGTGTAAGTCGAACTCGTGCATTCGTACAAACTTGCGACATAAACCTTGCCATGATAACCTGAGCATTGAACACCTGGAACATGCAGGGGAATTCATACACGTCAAGCTATGTACACTTTTTAATTTATGTATCAGGTACTCTTACCTGCCTGATGCCCTAATGAGAACGATAGTTGTACCAATTACTAAGAATAAGACAGGGGATCTCAGTTCTGCTGCCAACTACCGGCCAATCTCCCTTGGTACTGTCCTAGGCAAAGTGTTGGAGCGTCTTGTGCAGCCCTTACTGTTGAAGAATCTTAAGATTAAAGATGCTCAGTTTGGTTTCCGCCCTGGTTTATCGACTGACCTAGCTATACTATCATTGAAGTATACGGTCAATTATTACAAAAGTCGTAACACATCGATTTATGCATGTTTCCTGGATCTGAGTCGCGCTTTTGACCTGGTGAATTATAATATTCTTTGGGGCAAACTGCGGGACTCAGGGGTCCACTCGGGTTTAATAGGTATGCTTCAATACTGGTACGGAAACCAAACTAACAGTGTTAGATGGGGTGACGTCCAGTCGAGAGGGTACACATTAAAATGTGGCGTGCGTCAAGGTGGGCTGACTTCTCCGGACCTTTTCAATATATAAATATTATTTATTATTATTATTATTTTATTTATATGAATGACCTTATTGGGGAGTTGAATAAGGCAGGTGTTGGTTGTCACATTGGCGGCGTATGCTTTAACAATATTAGCTACGCCGATGACATGGTCCTCTTGAGCCCCTCAATAAGGGCCCTTAGGCAGCTTGTAGCTATATGTGAGCGTTATGCTAACTCTCATGGCATGGTTTATAATGTCGGGAAAACAGAGATGTTAGTATTTAGGGCTGGAAAGGGACCGGAGAAAGTCCCGGAAGTTACAATTTATGGTTCACCAGTAAGGGTTGTACGAACGTTTCGATATCTAGGCCACGTCCTCACTGAAGATCTCACAGATGATGCCGACATAGAACGGGAAAGACGGGCACTCTCGATTCGGTGCAATATGCTTGCGCGCAGATTTTCACGCTGTAGCACGTGCGTTAAAAAGACATTGTTCCGTGCATATTGTCTATGTTTTTACACATGCCAGCTTTGGACAAAGTTTAAAAGGTCTTCATTAAGTACCATGCGTGTGCAATATAACGATGCGTACCGCATTTTGATGAAGTTTCCTCGGTACTGTAGTGCGTCGAGCATGTTCGCTGAAGCGAGAGTGCCGGACTTTTATGCCGTTATTCGTTCGCGAATAGCTTCGTTCAGCAGCATCCTCCGAAAATCGACCAATCACCTGCTGAGGGTCGTGGGTGAGGATTGGAACAGTCCGATCCGAATGCATTGGCTCAAAGTCCACCGGAGTTCAAATCGAAAATAGGTATTGTTTGTTTGTTTAATGTCATATTCAATTTAATTATGTAATTTGTATTCAGAATGGTTATATTTTTTTTTTTGTATTTTATAAGTATTTTAATTTGTATTTGTGTTTTTGTATTGGGTTTGATGCCTTTAAAATAAATAAATAATAATAATAAATGGCCATATCTTTTAACTGCGTAGACTTAAGAGCGACTAATTAAAAACATATGACGACTTGAGTAAACATATGTTTTTAATTTTAACTCGATACTTCTAAGCGTTCCCGAGATGAAGGGGCTTGACATAAAGACAGACAGACAGCCAGATGGACAACAAAGTAATAAGGGTTACGTTTTTACCTTTTGAGGTACAGAACCTTAAAAACGTCACTTTAGCAGAAAAGAAAGTCGATTGTGTACTGAAAAGGTCGCTTCTTTCGAAAAAGCTCACTTGTGATAAAAAAAAGAAAATAATAAACAAAACTGAGGTTTGTTTATTATTTTCTTGTTCTTCATGTAAATTATGTAAGTGACAGCCGGAGGACTTTAAAAAAAACCAATTTACTTATAATAGAATTTAATCCTAAGATGGTTTTACAAAACTAACTTAAAACTAAACTTATGTCTATGTTCGGACGATGCTAGTACCGAAGTGGTTGATCTCTTTTCTTACGAGAAAATGCAGTTTCGTGGATTGTAAAACGTGCAAGCTAATTCAGCATAACGTGCGGTGGACAGCGGCGGCACGAAGCGTCGAATCAGCAATGTCCCTGACCTGCAGTTTTATGTTAAAACATCCGTAATTCGTAAGTAGAACATGATGTCGCTATTCAGCTGATATGGTGTAGGCAGGGTACGTAACACCTTCCCCCTCAGAACAGCAACTATTTGAGCAATTTCAGCGAGAAGGTTGCTGGTACATTTTTCTTGATTATGGAACTTCGTATTGATGATTTTCAGCGCTTTCATCTGGTGATTGCGGCCTCCTGAGCTTTGTGCATACATTATCCGACGTATGGTGCGGGTAACGCTCAGTACAGTTGCTTCAAATAATACGACGTATAGTGATAGTCGTATGGTATATCGATTGGTCTAGGTTTGTGCGATCGATTTTTACTGGTTGCTGCATTTAAGATTTTATCTTCAATTTCATGTAGACTTTTCAGGTGTAGTGAATTTAACTTTAGGTGCGGGATAGATTCGTTGGCAATGTCCAGGTTCATGGGTATTTCGGTGATTTTCAGCGGCTGTCCCTTGATTTGATGATTCGTGTTGATGATAGTGAACTGCTCGGTGCGTAGTAAGCATTTTTGCGGTATGGTGGCGAGATAACTCCCATTTTTGACGTTCGCATTGTAACTCGGTTCGGGTTGCTTTGCTGCGTGAGTTTAGTGGGCTGGCACGACTTCTGCAGGGATTGCTTGAAAATGAGCAATTGGATGCAGCCTAGATGTCCTCTCGTCGGTTGATAGTTGATTTTGTCCTCGCAGAGATGAATTTATTGAACTTCGGGCATTCAGCCTCTATGTACTTGAAAATTTTCCTATTGGTTGCAATGAATGGGTAAGGAAGAATAAGGGTGTACATCAACTTATTGGGTACTATTGCTAATCTTAATAATTCGAACTTGCCAGGGGATATTATTGGAACTTTAAATATGAAACCTACCCTTTTTCCCGTATAGTAGTAAAAAGGTTTGATGACTGTATACTATTCTCTTAGATCTGCCTCTAGTAACTGATCTGGACCGTATATAGATCTTAATCGTTTAGTCATTTTTCCTAAATTATCTACGCTTAAACTACTATGATGAGTGCTTGATGCACGGAAAGCTAATGTATCATCTCTAAAGATGAATAATCTATGTTATCGCTAATTATAGTTAACAACTGAGAAAACTTTGCGAATCTAATAAGATGATTTTTAGCAGAAGCTTTCTCGTCTAAAATTAAATTTAAGGTGGTTTTTTTTTATTTTTTTAAAATATTTGAGAGTATGTATCTAGTCATCCATACTTTGTTAAAACTTATATGCTCGTTTAACTCCGATTATATCTTGTCAACGTTAATATCTAAAAGTTGAATGGCATAATTGAAGGATTGAACATCCGATTGATCTAAGCTTTATCTCTAGTGCCAGTGTTGTGTGTACGATCATCGTAGTATCCTGTAGCAATTTGCAGGTTTTACGGATACGCTTGAGACAGGATTTCGCGATAGGACCTTTCTTCCTAGATGTGTATATATGAATCGAAAGGTCAGCTAGCACAGTGTCATGAGTGTAGCGCGGTGCTAGTTTTTCTCGACTAGCTACTAGGTTACTAATGAAGACTTACTGTCCTGGTAGGTATTCTATTTCGGCCTTTCGGTCAGTAAGTGTAAAGTCGTTAATGAGGTCAAATACAGTTTTCATCTGGTATCGATGAGTGAGGATGTATTGTTACATAAAATGTTCGGTCATGTTAACGTCAAGTGAGTCTCTTGGATCAAAATGTCCTCTTTTAATGTCATGTGGTCTGCACTTTGTGAAACTATGAATTGCGCTATTCTGACGTAGTCGATCAATAATTCCGTTATAGTTAGGGGAGTGAGCTAGTGTTATATGATGATTAATTTTGTTTGTTAAAGTAAGCGGCTCTCCCTCAGCATAAAATACGTCAGCAAAACGGGCACATAATGTCTCTAACTTAGTTTTTTCCTCGATATTAAAATGGTCTGTACGCAATTGGGATAAAACTACTTTAACGCGCATAAGATTTTGTTTGGTGCTAATGCACTCAGTATTAAATATTTCGGTTTGTAAAAGACAGTCAAATGTAATAGTCAGGTCGTCTTTCGTCGGGTTTTCGATTTCTACAATTCCCACGTAGTCAGTTACGCGAGCAATGCACTCGTGAATTATGTAATTACTATGAATTTGCTGAGGTATCGAAACGTCGCCGTCTGGCTAATGGGGATATACCTACGCCAGTTTTGATGTGTTAGCGGGATTGGTTTCTTGTTTATTTGACCTTTTACATTGATAAAAACGCATAGGAATAGTTATAAAGTCTGTAATTAGGTTTTTTTTTTCAATCTGTGCTCCGTCAAGTAAATCTAAACCTAATAGACCATCAAACTAATTATGGAATTTATAGATAAAAAATTTACATCCGTGAAATTTTTAAATTTAGCAAAGTTCAGAATGTAATAGAATGTTCGTGCGTAGTAGTTACACGTGCGTTGGTTACCTCGAAGGGGTCAAAGCTTAGAGGAATATGTGAAAAATATTGTTCGATTGCCTCGGGGCTAATAAAAGACTGATTAGCTCCGGTATCTACTAATCTGGTTTAGATAAGTGGTGGATTTGATATCTGAATGGAACAAGATTTAATTCTAATTTAAGTAGCTGACGGCTGTGCTTCTAAGTATTTAACGTTATTCACTTGATCCGTTACATTTGATTCAACTTCGGGGTTAACCTACTAATAGCCATAGAAGTCATAAAAGTCGTAAGGCTCAGTCATAGTAACAGTCAGGTTGTTCGTAGTAATAGTCGGGATGATAGTAAATGTCATGGTAGTCAGTCATTTCGTTGAAGTTCATTTCACCCGTTTTGAAGTAGTTGCTAGGTGGTGAGTTACCTGATCTACGCCAATCGTGCACTGGTAATAGTGGTCTCGGTACGTAGTGACTAACACCGCTCATCGGTTTCGGACCGTTATTCTGCGCTTGAGGGTTCCTATGTGTTAACTTAAATGCGTCATTTTAGGGATTATGGTTCGGCGGGGACACACGAAGTATCTATTAAATACGGCTAAACATATTAGGGGCCTGTTGAGGTATCTGATTATGCTGGGATGGTGGCCTCCCCTGCTGCCGCGGTGGCATAGGCATAAGCTTAAGCCTTCCAGGGCCTGGGCTAGGGAAGTTGAAAGATTTTGGGGCCATAAAGTCCGCGGGTGGCATTCTCTGAATAGCTTGCGGTTGCTGTGTAGTCGTATTGCGTCGCTCGGGAATACTATCATTACGTTGCTCTAAATACATGACATTCAGTTCTTGTTGAACAAATTCCAGAGCCTTTTCTGGTATTCCATTAGAATTAATAGTGGAAGCTGCTAGTCCGGTGATTTTATTTAGAATGCCGTTTAGGAGACATAAGTTAGTTAACTCGTGACTCGGGTCATTTCTAACGTATTGTATTACGAGCTGATCACATATTTTAATGAAACGTGTTAGAACATTCGGAATGCCTTCGAAATTTGGAACTGCGCGCAAAGCGTTGTGGATAGTATCGGGGTTAACTACCATACTGTTATTATAAAAAATATAACTTAATCTAAACTATCAGAATGTATAAACCTATTAGAATCTAATTCCCTGCTTCTACTTATTTGTCTAGAACTCTAGATTTATTCCTAATTTCCCTTGGCTGAAATATTTGGATAAAAGGAAGGACAAGGAAGCAACACTTAAGGAAAGTTTCAAGGACTTACATATACATGGTTTTTCTCGGTGTATCGATGTCTGGATACGTCCTCAGCTGCATCTTCTTAAGTTCGGATATTCGACGAGGTACTTGGAAATACCGACAGCGACTATCGGAGTCAGCAGATTAACGATTTTTGGAAATCTATACCGCGCCGCGCACTGCCTCGAATATCCTACCGACTGCGCCAATTATGTAAGTGACAGCCGGAGGACTTTAAAAAAAACCAATTTACTTATAATAGAATTTAATCCTAAGATGGTTTTACAAAACTAACTTAAAACTAAACTTATGTCTATGTTCGGACGATGCTAGTACCGAAGTGGTTGATCTCTTTTCTTACGAGAAAATGCAGTTTCGTGGATTGTAAAACGTGCAAGCTAATTCAGCATAACGTGCGGTGGACAGCGGCGGCACGAAGCGTCGAATCAGCAATGTCCCTGACCTGCAGTTTTATGTTAAAACATCCGTAATTCGTAAGTAGAACATGATGTCGCTATTCAGCTGATATGGTGTAGGCAGGGTACGTAACATGTATGTAAGCTGCCACTAAGTAAATCTACCTACTTTCATCGTATTCAATCTTATTTAAGATGATTTTGATTAATCATATTTCTCTCCTCAAGAATTCAAATCCCTCATTCATTTTCTTAGGTGGATAATAAAGAAAATGACCGATGGTTTTCCTATTACCACCTATTTTCCCGCCGCAAAGATGAATCGAGATAAATCTCATTTGTCAAGAGGCAGCATGTTCAACAATAGACGACAACGATTTATTACTGCTTATAATGGGAACAAGAGACAATTATTTGAAAAGGGATCTTAGAATTTAATATGCAGCTATGGGAAATATCTTTAGGAAAACCCCTTTTGAAATCTTTGGGGCAAAAATATTATAATTTTGTTATGAAATGATTTTAAATCATATTGCCTCATTGGCCTATTTGTCACAAGAGCTACTGCTAAGCACGAGAAAAATAAAATAAATGATAAATAATGACGAATTAAAAGAATGATGTTGTATAAATGTTTTGTATGAGATGTTACAAACTATCAATATAGAAGTAAAAACATTTCAGGTGTCACAATGGGCAGTCTTATCGATAAAAGAAATCGATAGTCTACACCTCTACCAAAGCTTTTGAAGACTACAGGCGACATGTTTTGTCTGTTTTCTTTATTGTGTGGTTAATGTCAAATGTGTCAGAATTTTATTACCATTCATGGCTTGACTTAACATTCGAGAAATATCTCTGGAGCATGCTGGTTTCCTCACGATGTTTTCCTTCACCAAAGCAAATGATTATACAATACGCACAAATATCCGAAAATCAGAGGTGCGTGCCTTTTTTGCGGATGAGAAATCATCAAATACCTTCCCCGACTCTGGGTGGAGCGGCCCTCCCGCTGGGTGGAGTGTCAGACTTGTACTGACTAAAACCCACCCATGTTCCTTCTATTGCCCTTTATGTTCTTTATGTTCCGGGGCCGCGGTATCTCTTTCGAACAACCCGCAACCCTGGGATTTGTGTGCCTTGGGTTTGAAGACGAGACGGTTGTGTTAGCAGTCCCACAGTCACACTGGGCTATCACTGTTACTTCTCAGTTATTCGTTTGGTAGATGTCTTAAGATTAGAAAAAACGTCTCCAGGCTTATTAGATATAACTTGTCAAAACAAAATCTTCATTATCCGATAGATATAACAATACGAAGTGGTACATCACTCGTAATAAGTTTGTAACTTTTCCTTTCAGTTCGGTAGTGTTGTGTGTGCCTGATTATCTACCCGTGGTCCATCGACCAGCGCTGAAAAGTTTCTCCTCGTTGGGAAACCGGTCACGTTCTCGTGATTGCGCTGATTTCTTCCATTGTGCAGGGAACTTTTATTCTATTAGTTAATTAAAGCCGACTGTACGTTTCTAATTAGCTTTTTGTGCTAGGTATACAATAAGGTAATTTGATGGATGTGCGATTTTAGAGCGCTGATTTAAAAAGGATGACGCAAAAGGGTAATTTGAGTTTGTGTTCTAACATCATCTTCTTGTGCTTGTCCCATTTGACTTGGGGTGGGCGCAACATGTTTTCCCCTTGCACTACTATCACCCTATGGTTTACTTCTGTTTAGAGTTCCATACCTCAAAAGGAAAAATACCGGAACCCTTATAGGATCACTTTCTATCTGTCTATCTGACGGTCTGTCTCTCTGTCAAGAACCTTCTTGACAGAGAGACGGACCCTGTAGAACCTCGAGAACGCGTAGATGGTAAAAATGGAATTAAAAACATATACTCAAGTCTGTGGTCCTTTGAGCTGTGAAAAAATCAACCCTTTAAATCTACGCAGTCAAAAGGTATGACCGTTTATAGTGCAAGTTTGTGCGAAAACCTTTGTTTGTTTTTTTTTTTTATTTTAGTTTGAATATTTCTCTACCCAGTCTAACTGTCTACCCATAAATTCAACTCCTCATTACCGTAACTCCTAAATCAATTTACCCTGCAACACATTTTTCCTGTGTGTGTAACTTTTTAAAAACCTCCGTCGCTCGGTGGCCGACAAAGCTATAAAATAAATATAAATCGTCGACCCGCACTCGTTCCGTGGGGTAAATTAACCGAGACAACTGCCACTTACCTTGTTACTTCATATGTACGTAATGTTTATGTACTTGAATGTAAATATACCTTCGTATATAACAGAGTTATGTATATGTGTAGTGTTCCCTCAGAAGCTTATGGGCGTTGTTATTTTATGTGGTTGTACGTGTTCAATAGCGTAGACGAATATCTAATTATATACTACATTTTAGTCCAACGAGTAAATTGATGTATTGCCATTAATGGAAGGCACGGTTGGCGCAGTAGTTGAGCGATCGACTGCTGCGCTGCGTGTCGCGAGTTTAATTCCCGCACGGAACAAATATTGTACGACCTATTGTGTATGTGAGTTTAAATGTTTGTAAACGCACCCACGATACTGGAGTCATTCCTAGAGCGGGCAACCGTCTTTATTTTACCGAAAACTAGACAATAAACCAATGTACAAGCAATAATCCCCTACTGTACCTATTAAAATTTCATCATGGCACGACGCAGTGCTTTGAAACTCATATAATTATTAAATATACAGCATTTCTAAAGTTACAATCATTATTCCTCGCGTTTTGCGCTTTTGAGTTTAGGAAAGTGTTTAGGTGCGTATGGATGCTCGTGATTGCACTTATTTATTAACATAGGTACACTTGAAGTTAAATGCTATGCTGCTAAGCTAGCAGAAAAACCTGAAAAGAAAATATTCGTGCTTCATTAATACTGTTTTCAGTACTGGTCGTGTAAAATAGAACCGGTCAGGAAATTACAATTATGTAATATTACAGAGAAATGCATTTTACAGAAACAAACATGAGGTTGTGTCTTTTTTTGCGTATAAGAAATAATCAAAAAACTTCCCCCGCTCCGGGGGTGTATTTATTAGACTTTTATTGATTAAAACCCAACCTTGTTCCTTCTTTTACCCTTTATGTTTCCGGACCGCGGTATCATACAACAATCCGCAACCCCGGCAGGATGAGGGTTGTGTCTGTCAGTCGAACTCAATGTCAGCCGTGTTGATTATAGACGCATTATAGGCACTAGCTCTTAACCTTAAGCCATTACAAAGTCAATTAACGTCTTTCACTACGTTGTTGTAATATTAATGGAGTTGATAACTGACAATACGAATTTTAAATAGATGATAATGTTAAATACACAATTTTATCAATTTTGCAGTGCATATGCGGTCGTGGTTTTTATAGGTAACTTTGCTACTATACTAGCTCCGCCCTGCGGTTTCACCAGCGTAGACCGTGATAAAAGTAGCCTATGTGTTAATTCAGAGGATAGGCTGTTTAGCTACATACCAAATTTAATATAAATTGGTCTAGACGTTTGAGTATGAAACAGTAACAAACATACACGCACATATACAAACTTACGCCTATATATTAGTAGTGAGATCAATTTTTCTCGACGAATGTAAAATTAATCATTCCAATTGGTGCGCTAAATAAATATTCTGCAAATCAAATTTGCAACGAATTAGTGGGTTATATTAAAATACAGATGGAGAAATAGAAGTGAGCCATGCACATTCTGCTTGAAAATAGGCAGGATTAAAAAAAAATGAATCTATCTAAAATATACAAATTCAGTGTCTTCATTTAGGTATACCTTTATAATTCGTTCAACCTAACTAAGACAACGGTCAAAACCTACAAAAACAAGTCCCGATCAACGTTCTACAGTAAGTCCAGAGTTCTGTCACCCATTTTATGTAGAAACTACTTGACCTGTAGCAATCTTAACCCTTCGCCTACTCCCATATTCACAATACACATTCGTGAGAAAATACAAACTATCCTCAATAACTAAGTGAAAAAGGGTCCACCTTACTCCCGCCTTTATACGTCTTGCATTAAGCTTGATGTTACGGAAGTTAGAGAGGCGGGCTGAATATGACTTGCAAATATTGTAAGTGTAAGGGGTGGGAATATGAGGGTTATATGAGGTAGGTAGGTGTCTATGGAAAATTAATGATGGCGGCAATCAGTTGTGTCATGGAGAGATGTTTTCTTATAACGATGTGGTCGTAATGTGGTGTTTATATATTATGCATTTGCAAACTCATATTGTGTTGTTAATGTTATTCTCACATTTGTATTTATTATACGTATGTGCCAATGTGTACTTTTGTGAAGAGAGAAAATGAAGATATATTAATTAATATAGTTTGTTTTCTTAGTCAAAGTAGTTTTTGTAGCACAGTCACATATAGTCCGACGTTCACATCATTGTTTACACTGTGTTGAAAAGTCGTAGTTCGAAGCTCTCGAAGCCTCTGATCTTTCGAAAAATTGTGAGGAAACCAGCATATATATATCTAAGAAATATGCTGGTCAGAGGCTGAAAAAGTTCGGCCACCAGGTTAGGCCTCTACTCAATTTTTTTTGGAACGATGTTCCTTATCGCACTTTGCGAAAGGGGGCTAGACGGAAAAATAAGACCAAAATTTGTAACGGCACTTTTTCCTTAAGACCAAAAGTTGTAACGACACTTTTTGCTATAGTTGTAAACCGTGCGGCGTGCGCGTATTTCTCTCTCTCTCTCTCTCTCATAGAAAGCAAGCCATCTATTTTCGTATCATCTTTCGCATTGAACAGTGTGGTGTCGCGATGATTATTTTTGTTGAGTGTATAATTAATAACTTCGTTCCATCCGGGTTTCCCTTGACACCTCTCAAGTTTTTTTTTTTATAAAACGTTGCCCCCACATTACTCGTGTATCGTGGGTGCGTTTACAACCAATTAAACTCACATACACAAATATACACCACACACAAATAAACGAGAGAAAACAAGATAGTTCCTCTCTCGTTTATTTAATTTGAAAACTCTAGTAGTAGGTACTGGTAAAAAATCTACGCTTTTTCGAATATAAATATTTAGTCGCTCTGCAAATATCACCTGAATAAAATTACACTACCTCATATAGATAACGAGTGAGTTAGGTAGGTATCCTACAGACGATATCGCTAACAGATCTTCCATATTTTTTCCAGATTTTGATCAAAGGGACAAAATATATCTCGACATTCCCATTTCCCCCTCTAGTGACGTAAAAAAGCTATTGCTGGGCGATGCAATTTTACTATATTATCCCCCATTTAATAAGTTCCTTGATTGGAATTCTGCTTGTTCAAATGGAAACCTATTTGACTGGTAATATTTTTCTAGTCCTTTCCTAGTCCTCTTCGCAATCCAAATAGATTAGGTAATCTAGCCCTATCTTAGTTTCCTGAGATTTTTGCAGCTTTGTGACGTCATACAGGAAATTGGTTGTAATTAAAAGGTTAAATCCTTAATCGAATGGTTGCTGGTTGCTGGTTGTGGTCTTTTTGAGAACTTTACGGCCTCTCCCTTTGAAGAGCTTAGAAAATATACTGTGCTGCTTAACATATCCTACTAATATTATAACTGCGAATGTTTGTGAGGATGTATGGGTTTATGGATATATGGATGAATGTATGGATGTTTGTTACTCTTTCACGTCAAAACGGCTGAACGGATCTTGATGAAATTTGGCACAGAGGTAGATTATAGTCTGGAATAAGACATAATATATTTTTTTTTCGATACAACATGCTAAGAATGATATGAGTATACCTAAAAGAAATCAGTAGTGTCACATTAAAAAGGGACAACGGTTTTCTAGTCAGCAAAGCATCAAATAAGCAAATTCCCTGTGCTTGCAGTAGATCAACATTTTTTTTTATTCATGTTCATCATAATCTAGATTTCTTTAAAGTTCAAGTGACCTGATTTCTTTTAGATAAACGTTCTGCATCCTAGGCCGCATTATCGCTTCACATCTGGCGACTTGCAAAAAACGCAAGCTTGTTTATTATAAAAAAACCGGGCAAGTTTGAGTCGGACTTGCACACCGAGGGTTTCGTACAAATTTGCGACATAAACGGCCATATCTTTCGACTGCGTAGACTTAGAGATATGATTTTTCCACTACTCTAAGGAACTACATTCTTGAGTATATGGTTTTAATTTCAACTCGATACCTTCACACGTTCCCGAGATAAAGGATCTTGACAGACAGACAGACGGACGGACAAAAAAATGATCCAATAAGGGTTTTGTTTTTTCATTTTTAGGTAAGTAACCCTAAAATATTATACATATCGCCGTCCCAATACTTTATGCACCAGAAGGTATCTGTGAGCCCTCTCTTAGTATGCATGGCGTCTTCCCAATACAGGCATGTGTGGCGGAAAACTTACGACAGTAATCTTTCACTTTTGATGTAGGTAGGTACGACCCGAACAATTGTTACGTCCAATAAGATTTAGGCTTGTCAAAGTTTATGTGACTGTAATGCTGATTAGAGTGTATAGTTTTTTGGAGTATTCTTTCAATTATTTCGGAAAACAACACGATTTTTGGGAAACCCGAGTATGGATTGCACATATTTTCATAAGAGGATTCTTATCAATGCAGGTGACAGTTCCACCCGAATTTGATTGGAAGTAGTATTTTCAGATTTAGACACAAATCAACATTTATTTAACAAAATTAAGGTACCCACAAAACTAAGGTGTTTTTGTGTCGACCGCTTTTTTACGGATTGGAAATCATCAAATAACTTTCCCCGCTCTGGGCGGAGCGGAGTGGAGTGTCGGACTTTTACTGACTAAAACCCACCCATGTTTTTTCTTTTGCCCTTTTTGTTTCGGGGCCGCGGTACCTCTTTCGAACAACCCACAACACCGGTACGGTGTGCATAACCCTTAGTTTGACTGGCGGCAAATGCCTATGGTTCAGTATGTGGTGGTTAAGTTTGCCTCTGCGCTCTATGCCTAAAGCGTAGGTATTAATAACAACTATTGTATTGCAATCAAATAATTTCACAATTAACTGTACCTTTACCCATAGAGAGGATACCCGTAAACAATAATTGTTTAGGTACAAAACAACTTTCTACATATATAATGAAATTCCAACCAAAGACAAAACAAACGACTAACGCCATATCACACAGCGTCAAAGAATGCGCATTGGTCTTTTCTCAATCATGTTCGATTATACGCGCCAATAGACTGAATGAGATATTCACCCGAAATATCTCGATAAATAGGCACTAACAGCTATAGATAAATCTTGTCATTCGAGACGTTTTAGTGGCATTTTTATGTCTATGGACCATTATCGTTCAAAATCCCATAATAATATAGCCAAAGAAATCGTTGAATGGTTTTGGTACTACGATATTTTTAGCCCTGAGTCTGGATTTGTGCCCGGTTGACGGCAATGGGCTCGCCTTGGGATATAGGACTTAATGTAATTGGTACTCACGACGGGATATCAACCTATACAAAACCATTTTAACCTGATCTCTCTACTACGGATCGCACACCGTAGTTGAGAGATCATGTTAAAACTAGACTAGAATGACCCGAGTCTATCTGTACTCCAAATGATCATTAAATAAGGTACTTCTCCTTTACTTCTTAAGTAAATCAAATATTATGATCCACTATTTCTCGGATTTGTAAATTTTGACACGTTACATTTGGATTGGAACCATTTTTAAGATATACCAGAATACCAAACTTCTTGCTCCGTGGGTCTATTTAAAAGTCAGAATAACCTATCTAAAGTTACTTCACTCCCAGAAATATTTAGCGGATATGGATTTGTTAATCGGATATATCTTTACTAGAAATGATACATTACATATCCAATCTTTTATCGGATATAGTTAGCCCAGCCCTAGTATCGAGTGTCGATTTATCCTTACTTTAATATTATAAAAGCCAAAGTGAGTTTGTTTGTTTGTTTGTTTGTTACCTCTTCACGTCTAAATGGCGCAACCGATTTTGATGAATTTTGGTACAGAGATAGTTGGGACCCTGGAGACGGCTATTTCATTTTAAAAAAGATTGAGATATGAGGGAGAAAGGGGGAAGAAAAGGGAAAACTTAGCATTGCTATTACTTACAATAAATAAGGCGCAAGGGCAAAAACTACAGGTAGCAGGTACCTGTAAATCAGGAAAGGGGAACTGTGTTACCCCGAATTTAATGCGAGCGAAGCCGCGGGTAAAAGCTAGTTTCCGTATAAAAAGCAAAAAGAGAATTGTCGATCTCACGAGACAAGTCGGCCACGGGCAGTCTGGCCAACTTGGCAACGTTAGACTGTTTAATTATATCGATCTGTAGACGATAGCCTTGTTTCAAACCCTTGGCCAAGGCGACGCTTCCTGAGTACTGGCATTTAGGCCCAACGAGTAATTTGGTAGGTTAAGCATGTTACAAGACTTCGCGGTAATGTTTTTGGGTCACATAGGGATTAACGAAATACCTACGCTGTACAGTACGGCCAACGAGAAGCGATACCAAATGTCAAACAAAACCCATGCTTTTGTTTGAAATTTGGTATCGCTTCTCGTTGGCCGTACTTTAGAAAGTATTCTGATTAAACTATTGGTGGATGGCATAGACAAAAACACAAAAAAAAAAACGACTTAGGTACAAAAAAAAACCTCAAGACTTTAGTTTGTTTCATCGACTTTTTTTGCTATTGTCTTTATACGAAAAAAAAAACACTAGATACGAATTGATAACTTCCTTTTTTTTCGGTTGGGAAATCATCAAATGACTTCCCCCGCTCTGGGCGGAGCTGGGGGGCATGTCAGTCTTTTACTGACTAAAACCCACCCATGTTCCTTCTGTTGCCCTTTACGTTCCGGGGCCGCTGTATTTGATTACTTCCTTTAATTTAGCATTCAGTTGAAAATTATCATCTGCCTAGCCTTTTCTCAAGTATTTTGGGGTCAGCTTCCAGTTTTACTGGATGCAGCTGAATTCCAGTAGTTTACAAGGAAAGAAAAAGAAAGAAAGAACAAACATTTATTTGTCGCAAATTACGACGAGCACACAAAATAATAATAAAAAAAAAATCATTAAACATTCAAAGCATTACAAAAATTTACAAAAACATACATGGGATAAAATAAAAAAAAAGCTTGCACGTCGTGACTGCGGTGCTGTGCCATGGGAGCCTACAGCACAGCGCTAGTGTTACAAGGAGACAATAGCTTAAATATACCGGTTCTACTCTACTCTCTCTCACACAAACTAACACTCCACATACACATAAGTACATTCTAACACTCATAAACTAATAACAGGCTACTTTTAACCGCCTTTAATTTATCTTTTATTTTATTTTAATTTTGAATACCTAATATTATTGTTTTGTTAGGGCTGATTATTCCAATGTCAGATAATTTTACTGGAGGAATAATTTAGATTTTTTGACAATTCTTCCATATTAAAACTGTCAGACGTCAGTTTTATTATACGAATAAAAAATATCTGTTGATTAAAAAATAAGCTCTTAATCTTGTTGTACATTACACTGAGAAATCTCATTGGCTCCTGCAACACAGGTCTTCCAACTAGACTTCACAAAAAAATTAACCACTTCTTCTGTATTTGACGTCACGTCTTGATTCTACTTATACTTAATTCGAAACCCGAATTAATTAATTATATAGTTTATTAAGTAATTTAAAAAATACCTCTTCTTATTTTCAAAAGAAAAACAAGACGGAGGTACCGTCTTATTTTAGTTGATAGAAGATGTTTGATGAAAAACAATACTCGACACTTTTCCCACTCGGTCACTGAACTAGCTTTAATTCTTATCCCAATAATGTGAGGCAATAAAAAAGATAGCTAATAAATCTGACTGAGTGACAGGACTTATGATAGTAGACGACAGCCATTTTGTCTGGCGGACATCGGTAAAACTAAGCGTAGCCGCGTAGGTATAAAAAGTAAATTCACAATTTTTTTACCCCTGACTTTGGATCGCTGTCAAAATCAAAGTAATCTTTACATCACTAGCAATAAGGCTGCTGTCACTAAAAAGAGTGTTAAAATGACAGTTATCTTTATCGTTGAAACAATAAGGTTGATTTTGGATTGCGGCTGTTAGACGAGAATATCTGTGAATAGACTATAGCTCGATTTAATTTGTTTGTCTATTTGACGTAACCTATCACAATAGGTAATAGAGAAGCAAACAAGACGATAAAAGTGAAAAGTTTCCCCAAAATAACAGTATTTGTTACAGAACCTTACTTCTATGTTCTGTTACGTAAGTCAAATATTTTCTTAAAAAAGAAAAGATATTGTTTGCCTTTTGTTTTTGGTCTAAGAATAGAGTTTCACTTCTTTTTTGTGTGTGCTGAAATAAATAAGAATGATGTCACGAAGAAGCCATTTTTGTATAGGTGTAAGTGTATTGCGAAAGTTGAAAAACTGTTTTTCCTTTTCTAGAGGTTAATAAATAAGTCTGACAGTGTTTCTCTAAGGATTTTTTGCCTTATACGTGTGCGGATGATGTTAAGGGACACACGTATGGGTGCTGAACTATTATATAAAATGCAGCTTCAAGCAATACCAACACTGATAGGTACCGTATAAAAGGCAAAATATCAAACTACATAATCCCCGTACAATGAGAGATCCGCATAAATTGGTTTTGTATAGCTTGATTGGTCGCTGTGCGTACATTGACGAGAACCATAGCTACGGACTTAAATGCAATGAAAATTTTCATTTTAGTGACTTACAAAGGTACATATTGCTTAAACCACTACCCTTTTAGAAACCTACCTATCATTCAACTACAGAATACATAATTACACACTACCTCTTTTGCAGTGGCTGGGCGATTGGCTTTTGCGCTGCGTGTCGCAGGTTCGATTCGTACGAAAGCAATATTAGTATGGTTTACAGTTTGTTTCGGGTTTGGCTATTTGTGTATGAGAGTTTAAATGTTTGTAAACGCACCTACGGTAAAAGCGATATGCCTAAGCAATACGTCTTCCAAGTACTGTTTTCATTGTGGCGTGCGTCCGTCCGTCTATTGACGACAGGCCGTGTCGACGGCGCGTTTGTGTTTCACGCGCGCCTCAATGAGATATCTGCAAAGCAGAGGGGCTTGCCAGAGCCTCCGCTTGCCGGGGTTGCGGGTTGTTCGAAAGAGATACCGCGGCCCGGAACATAAAGGGCAATAGAAGGAACATGGGTGGGTTTTAGTCAGTACAAGTCTGACATTCCGCCCGTTCCGCCCAGAGCGGGGGAAATTATTTGATGATTTCCCACTCCAAAAAAAAAGTACTATTTTCATGAGAGAACTCACTCACTGGGCAATTATCCACTTGTCCAATAATCCTAAAGGCTTCGTCCGGAGGAAGACCTCAATAAACCCTCGAGTGTTACCTCGTAAGCTGCCTGTAATTCCCAATTCACCACAATAATGGATCCAAACGAATTAAGGTCATCGTACTAAGAGTATTACAAACAAGTTTTTGTACGGATCAGTTTAAATTAGTGCTATTTTTGCACAAACGATCGATGAAATTGATTGATTGGTGTTGACTAGCGTATTCGCTAGTCATCAATATTCGCTTCAATAAGTCGTTCGGCAATTTTTATTTATTTATTTGCTCTATTTATCAAGTTTGGCGAATATTTTTGGAATAACTTATCGTGGTATCGTGGACGGACAACTTTCTGTGCCAGCAGAAGTTTCGAGAGCTTTTTTTCTATTAAAAGAGGGCATTGACCTAGTTTTATTAATAGGCTGTGTTATTTCATCGCGTTACGTGGCATGACAGCATGTTTACTGGCTGGATAGAAGCCTACCTCGCATTAATCTAGGCCATTACATAAATATGTTATACAACTGATTTCCCTTACTCAGACGCATCCGTGAATTATAGAAGACTAGCTTTTTCCCTGGGCTTCGCTCGCGTTAATTTCGGGGTAACACAGTTCCCTTTCCCTGATTTGCAGGTACCTGCTACCTGTAGTTTTTCCCCTTGCGCCTTATTTATTGTAATAGCAAAGCTAAGTTTTCCCTTTTCTTCCCTCTTTCTTCCACACTTTAAAAAAAATAGCCTATATCCGTCTCCAGAGTCTTAACTATCTCTGTACCAAAGTTCATCAAAATCGGTTCAGCTATTTAGGCGTGAAGACGTAACAAACAGACTCACTTTCGCTTTTATAATATTAGTAAAGATGTTTGAAACATTTTATCCAAGTGTTTTATTAAATGACTTGGAACACTCCAAGACACACAGATAACAAAACTGCGATATAATTTGTTGAACACATTTCTTTTGTTTTAAGCTCCTTGCTATATAAATACAGCAGGTCGGGTCGATCTTGAAACTGTTGCATACCGAGTGTCTTCTAGGCCTTGGAAAGTTTGCTAAGCCTTTGGTCCGTACTGTCATTTGTAAATCTTTGACATTCGTTACAGATAGTCAGTGGCCCAAAGGTCTGGCCACCATGGGGTATCGTAACTGGGTTGTGGAAGTCAGGTCGCTCCATGTGTAATACTGGCATTGAGATCTGAGCGATCGATTGCTGCGCTGCGTGTCACAGGTTCGATCCCACCACGTAACATATATTTGTATGGCCTACAGATAATAATAATAATAATAAAATTTATTCAAGTATAAGTAAAACTATGATTTACATTAATCGTCATAGAGGAAAATTAATTCTAACTATAATGTAGACCTGCCTGATCTAGGTTTATGAAAACCTGTGTTTCAGGCCATCAATTTACGTCAAACATTTTAAAAAGAGGACATTAGTAAATTTATTAGTAGCTAACTTATAGAGAAGACATATTATTTTCAACGACTTAACAAGTAATTATTTAGGTATATAATATTAAGACTTCTATATTATTAAATATTATGTTATTTTATCGAATGTAAGATATAATATTATGTTAAAATAAAATTAACGAATAATGTTAAAGTAGATAGAGTAGATTATGTCAACAGTAAGACTTATAATAGTGTGTACATACAGACTTTATTTCACAATTTCTAGTAGTTTTTCCGTCTCTGCATAATTGTGTTTTGCCAGGTATTCCTGAACTAGTAGATTACACCTATTATAACTTAAACTATAAATATAAGATAGTTAGAAGTACTAAAGATAGTTCCGGGTCTGGCTGTTTGTGTATGTGAATTTAAATGTTTGTTAACGCACCCACGATACAGGAGAAATTCCTAGTGTGGGGAAACGTTTAGAAAAAAAAACAGCTTCATCCAGTTAGAATGGAAGCCGATCTCAATATAATTGGGAAAACCCAATGCAGATAATGACTTCTTTTGTTTCAAGACACATGTTTCCCAAAAGCTCGTTTTACAAAATTACGCAATGGAGATAGCCCAAGACATTTGAGAAGACATAAAACAGTAGGTTGGTTAAAATTTAAATATTTTATTAGTTGAGTGTTTTAGTATGTATGAAACAACGAAGACAGAGGCGAGGCAATCTGACCGCCGCTGAATGGCTTCAGGGTTCAATATACTTCTGTACATATATCTACACCTATACATTCTCCCTGACCTCACTAGTAGTACTGCTCATTCGGTTTTGTAATAAATCGAACCTATCACCATTTTGCTGACTGGCTTTTGTTTTTTGCGGTCATCAAATATCATCAAATAATTTACCCTGCTCTAGCGAAGGGGGAGTGTCAGACTTTTACTGACTAAAACCCACCCATGTTACTGTCTGTCTTCCTTTAAATCAATCCAAAGGTTGTCTTGAAAAGATCGCTTTTAGCGATAAGGCTGCCCATTGTGTCACCCTATTTATAAGTTGTATACTGTTATTCTTGTAATTTGTATGGTGTACATAATAAAGAATATTTTATCTATATTCTTTTGCCCTTTATGTTCCGGGGCCGCGGTATCTCTTTCAAACAAATCGCAACCACGGCAGGCGGTGGCCCTGGCAAGCCCATCTGTTTTTGGTGACTGGCTGGAAACTTGTTAAAATAGCACTTCTTGCATTTATTTCGTGCCGATTAATACGAGACTATAATTTATCAAATTAAAGGACGCATACACCAATTTGCTATTGCAACGTTTACAATCAAGGACAGTCCATTCAATTTAATGATCGTTGCTTTATTTTTTAATATATGATCCAACATTTGAGTATAAATCTGCTATAAATCTAATTTAAAATATCTCGACGGAGCCGATTGTCGTAACGGCTAATAGTTTGATTGCCAAGAGTCTCGACGAACATCTGTCGAAGCTCTCTATAAACGGTTGGATCAAGGGCGTGATTCAGAAGGCAGTACTCCTCGTTACAGCCGGCAATATGAGGAGGTTCCTGTCTCTGGAACCCTAACCACTGGTAACTTGGACCTGAAACCTATTTTTAAATGTTTTTATTCATATTTTTAAGAGGTATTTAAAAATGCGAAACATACGAAAAGTAACTTAAATATATTTATTTCAGCCTACATTTGTAGGTACTGCCGTAGCTGGCCAAATATAAGATACATAATATAATTTGCTTAATTAAATGACGATTTATCTCAGACCCTTAAAAACGTTTTTTAATTAAACGAACATCACGCTTTTTCATGTTTTAATGGACCAACATATTTAAAGAACTGTTCAAAAAGGCGAAAAAGATAAAGACATTAGACATCTACACCCGGACGCAATATCGCCGATGTGTAAGACGAAGATTCGCCAATGATTTCCGCAAAAGGCAACGCGATCGACGATCGATGCCGTAATGGCACAGAGCCTTTATCAAACGGCTCTCGTTAGGCGACCTGTCTTGTTACGCACGTCCTTTGAAGGGCTACGCATTATGTGGAGGTTTCTCGTTCCAAAGCCATTGTACAACCTAGTAGGTACCTCTAGGTATCGCACTTAGGTGTTGGATCAATTTTCTGTGTATTTCGGGCGAACTTGAAGTGCTTATATTGTAGGTGTGTATGAAAAGCTGAAGACGGGAACGTATAATGGGTAATTATACCCTTAACGATGCCGAAAGGCACTTGTTGTGCCCATCATTGCGATTTTTTTGTTGTTCCTTCTACACCACACCTGGGATTTTTCTAATTACGGAAATATTGAGGGTCAAAGTTCTGTTATTAATTTAAATACCTCCACGACACCATCCATTAGCACAATGATTTGTGTGCGTTATATTGAGTCCAGAGTCAAACGTAATTTTTCACCCCAAAAAAAGTTCGTGTACCAGCAATAGTTTTTACGTAGTTAAGAGTATTTAGTTTATGTACAGAATGCTTGGTTGACAGTTTCGTGAAGGATCCGTGTACATTTTGTACATTTCACAGGAAAAAGTAAGAGATTATTTACAACAATGAAATTGAGAGTTATTAAGAGTTCGATTCTTTAAGTTTTGAAGAATCAATGAAGACATTATTCTTTCTTTTTCGTGTGATAATTGACTAACCTGGTGTCAGAGTTTCTGTGCCACCCATTGGCTCCTGATTTGGCTAATATGCCGGAGATAAATATCACTCATACATGCTGGTTTCCTTGCGATGTTTCCCTTACCAAAGCAAGTGCAATATTGACGGCACGGTTGGCGCAGTGGCTGAGCGGTCAACTGCTGCGCTGCGTGTCGCGGGTTCGATCCCCGCACGGAACGAATATTGTATGACCAATTACAAGTAATTGTTTCGGGTCTGGCCGTTTGTGTCTGTGGGTTTAAATATTTGTAAACGCACCCACGGTACACGAAAAATACAGGTGTGGGGATACGTTTTTTTTAACTAAAAAAGTGATAGTTAAACACTGCGCCCATCGAACCGAAAAATCAGAGGTACGTGCCCATGGATTCTAACTAGGGACCTATGACTTAGAAGTCCGCCGGTTACATAGACAAGACACAATAACAAAGTATGTTTTTCAGAGATACAACCAATGTGATTAACCCACATATTTTTTTACCCGTTTATATAGAAACTCATCATTACATGCACTGTCCCTAATTGACTTGGGAGGATATAAAACAAAGTTCAATCAAGGAACCCCTTTTTTGCCTTGGAAGCGAGCTCTAATGTGCAGTGTAATAAACTAGCTACAACAGAAAATGGCATTTACTACAAAAAAAGAGACAATATTACTTACCTACTTGTGCTCGATTCCTACTCAAATACATTATTTTTTGGGTATAGTTTTTTCTCAAAGTGCCGTCGACAGCCCATTCGTGTTTCACGCGCGCCTCAAAGAGATTTCAGCAAAGCAAAGGGGCCTGCCGCGGCCACCGGCTGCCGGGGTTGCGGGTTGTTCGAAAGAGATACTGCGGCCCCGTAACATAAACGGCAAAAGAAGGAACATGGTCTCACACTTTCCGCACCGCCCAAAGCGGGGGAAATTATTTGATGGTTTCCGATCTACAAAAAAAAAGTTTTTACTTACATATTTTATGTATTCCCCATTGTGTCATTTAAAAATCCCACTTTAGCGAAAACAGACCATATCAAATATCTAGGTATTGCGATTGACTCAAATCTGAACTTCCGCAAACACATCGATTTATTATGCACCAGAGTGCGTAAACTAATCTACATTTTCAAAAACTTACGTCACATTGCCCATTTTCGACTAATTAGGCAGGTTTATTTGGCTTTGTGTCAATCTATTATTACCTACTGCATAACATCCTGGGGTGGTGTCGCTAAATCAATTTTGCTGCCCCTAGAACGCGCCCAACGAGCAGTTTTAAAGGTTGCTACTTTTCGTCCATTCAGATTCCCTACACATCAGCTTTATATAGCATGCAAGGTGCTAACAGTACGTCAATTGTTTGTTTTGAACGTAATCTTATTACAACACACTAAACTTTATTTTAACCCAGTACCCTCAGATAGGAGGAAAAAAGATTTGGTTTGTGCTAACCTTCGGACGAAACATGCTTTTGCTAATCGTTTTTACTTATTTTTGGGACCCTACTTATATAACCAGTTTAACAGAGTACTAAAGATTTATAGTTTAAGTTATAATAGGTGTAATCTACTAGTTCAGGAATACCTGGCAAAACACAATTATGCAGACACGGAAAAACTACTAGAAATTGTGAAATAAAGTCTGTATGTACACACTCTAATAAAAGTCTCACTGTTGACCTAATCTACTCTATCTACTTTAACATTATTCGTTAATTTTATTTTAACATAATATTATATCTTACATTCGATAAAATAACATAATATTTAATAATATAGAAGTCTTAATATTATATACCTAAATAATTACTTGTTAAGTCGTTGAAAATAATATGTCTTCTCTATAAGTTAGCTACTAATAAATTTACTAATGTCCTCTTTTTAAAATGTTTGACGTAAATTGATGGCCTGAAACACAGGTTTTCATAAACCTAGATCAGGCAGGTCTACATTATAGTTAGAATGAATTTTCCTTTATGACGATTAATGTAAATCATAGTTTTACTTATAGGTACTTGAATAAAAAATTTATTTATTTATTTATAATAGAGAGGAGACATCAAAGCGCTATTTACTGCACAAGCAATTTTTGTGGGCAATTTGCTTTACAAACCAAATATAATGATGCTACACAAAAAACTTCAATAACCACGAGGCGATAAGCTGGTAGGCTATGTTATTGTGTAGTACACAATTAATGATAACGGATCTCCTAATTATACAAACATTGTAACCATCGTTATATTGTTTAATTACATGTTAAATTGAGGACTTACTATTAGGTTTTCTTTTTAATAAATGGCATCTCGCAGTTCAACCTATGAGGTTGTCGTCTGCTTAACTGGACAATTCCTGTGGATGCCTTGAGAGTAAGGCCTCCAGCCAGGGCAATAAACTAAGCGACTTCACGTTAACGGCACCCCCTGTGGGGTACTAGCCTCGGCTAAGAGCGTCGCTGGGGGAGGACAACAAAGGGACAGGCTGGATCTAAGTGATATTATTTGAACGTGAACTAGCTAATCTTGAAGAAACTATTAAGTTTGAGTATGGGAAAGCTGTACATTTTGTTGGGTAGCATGCATGTTTAGGCATCTGTAGGTATGAATTAGCAAAAATACACTTAGTGTTTCTACAATGATCCACTTGCTGGAACTTATTAAAATAGGCAACCAAAAACTAACTAACTATATAAATAAAAACTATATTTAAAAAAAACCACAAATGCACGCTTAATTAGGTATAGATTTTAATTATACTCGTAACCTTATTTCGTAGTCAATGTCAATTTGATTAACATAAATGGATGTTGTTATTATTTGATTGTATTTTGATTTGTGCCAGTTACCTATATCCAAATTTTTGTGTACGCAAAAAGATCTTATAACTCCTTTTTTTTTCAATCGCAGATTTGAAGGACGTGAACAAGTTCATCTTGAAATTTTATCTAAACTAGACATTATGCA
This sequence comes from Ochropleura plecta, assembly GCA_905475445.1. Taxonomy (NCBI): domain Eukaryota; kingdom Metazoa; phylum Arthropoda; class Insecta; order Lepidoptera; family Noctuidae; genus Ochropleura; species Ochropleura plecta. Next base: position 6,724,526 of record FR997731.1, on the reverse strand, counting down.
AAAATTTGAACCAAACATATTTGGAAACTAGAAAGTGGGTCAAATTTAACTCTTAATATTTTTCTTATATGGTAAGTGAACATGAACATGTGAAATTAATAAAAACGTGTTGAAAAGCTGTGAACAGAACTGTGCGTAAAATAAACATTACACCCACAAGACAAATATTTTCCGCAAATAATTCCCCACACTATCACTACAAGTTCAACAAGCACGTGTATGCACCAGCTGATTGTGATCGTCCATGATTAATTGATTGAAATCGTGCACACAGCACTCGACAGAGACACTAGTCATCTATCATTTACAAACACTATTATAGCGCTAGTTTCCACAAATCGACTTTTAAAATTGAATTTTAGAGTTGTACAGTCGGGGGCACAGTTGGCGAGGCAAAATTACAACGTAACAGCTTGACGTTTAGTTGGACTTACGACCTTATATTTTCAAGCATCGCAAAGGATTGTCTGCGCTGTCAGTGCGTGTGCGTGTATGAGTGATGCCTCAACATTCAACAGATAACACACACACACAAATTGTAGTCGCATTAGAGCGAAATAACATTATATATCTGTTGCATTTACGCGTTATAGTGGCGACCCATTCGTTACATTGTATTGCTAAAATTCACTTGGTTTAAATATGTGCTGCTAGCTGTTTGGATTTAGCCATGGATTAGCGATCATTGTGTCCCGAGTTCGAATATCAATCAAAAGTTGTAGTTGTTTTTTAAAACCATATTTAGGTTTTAATCAAAAAAATGTTTATGTTTAGTTATATATTACTTATTTTAATATTTACTTCACTATTTATGTAATTTTAAATTTATCTTTTTGGTGTCGAAGGTGAAAATAAAAAAGTCGTGCTGAATGATAATAAAAATGTTTATTCGTTTTATTCTAAAATTAACAAACATTAATGAGAATTGTGACGTCACATTCCAACTTAGATAAAAGAAGTTCACTTGTAACTTTCTAACACTTTTTTTGTGGTATACCCACTTAGTCAATTAACAATAACATATCAAGAAAATGATATTCTAATAACAGAAATATAATTGTTGATACAGGTATCGGTTCGTTAATATTTTAATGTCTTTGGGTATCGGTTTTGTGAAACGATGATGATGATGAGTTTAATGAAAACTAATGTTTATGATTTAGACTTTATGAACATGTTTTATTATTATGTAACGTCACAATGAATGAATTGAGGTTATAGCTTAAGTGTTCATTTTCTTAACGAAAAGAAGATTGAAACTTAACCTCAATTTTATATAATTAAATGTTACCTACTCAATATTTAGTTACACCGTTTAATAATTAAAACAAAAACATCTAGATATTAATATTTAGTATATCCTCCATTATTTTCAATGCAGTCAAGTAGACATTTGCACATGTTACCATATTACCACACATATTTCGGTTCCTCTTTAATTTTCCCAGATCTCCAAACAATGTGTTTTTAATTGTTGAATACTCTTGTCATGATCCCCCGTGGCTCCCACCTTTGCAACAAAAATATCTCTGGGTGATTGTGAAACTAGTAGCGCACAGTGCTCGCTCGATGAACAGGACAGTTGACCTGGACAAATGTCCCAGACAAATGTTATATTTATCAACTCATCAGCTGGGTAAATGTTACACAGTAGATTGCATGTCATCTTTTTGTTTGTGTTGCTGTCAGAAAGGGGTTTTTAACTGTAGTTTGGCAAGCCGTCAGCGTAGAGGACACGGCGAACGGTTTGCACTGAGGTATCGCATAATTCTGCAAAGCTCGTTGGTGTGAAAGCATTCGTTTCAAACTCGTCAACAATTTGTCGTCGCTGTGCGGCGGCTACCGTTTTCCTCGCATCTTTTAATTCAGTGACTTACAGTATTCTTCTAAAACAAAAAGAAAGTGGTATTAAGCAGCTATAACATTTTTTTTCATATTATATAAACGGTGGCCAGCGGTTTCAACCGCTGCTCAGCTCCTTTTCTGGAGAGATCCACCCTTTTCACCTAGACCTAGGGGTGTAAAAAATATCCTACGAACTGTTCTCAGACCTAACAAATTAAAATCCTCATGATAAAAAACAACAACCTTCTCCTTTTTTTTACAAGTCAGTGAATAAAAAGAATTAATCCTTAGATTATTATTAGGCAAATATCAAATAAAAGTTTAAGTTATAATTCATAAATATAATACTCACATTTAGTCCGGTTTAATCAGATAGGTATTAGTGTTCCATTAAAACCACTTCTATGCAGTGCAATAATAGTCACCCTCGCCTCAATATAAATATTTGCCTGCATTTTCAGTTTTGAGAATAATAATTATACCGCTATCTATTAAGCCACACTTCACCAACCAACAACTACAATCAATCGACAACGTTAATATTCCGATCAAGTTAAATATTCATAAAAGTCATGTCTACCTCACCGAGATTTTTATTCTTTAGTTACTTTTTATGATCTACCTCCCTAACTTAAAGAATTATTGTGTGAACAAAGCAAACAACGTAAAGAATAAAATATTTCTGTCCCATTACTACCAACCAAATAAAAAGTTACAAAAAGTCTACAATCTCGCGTTAGATTTGAACTCACAGCTAATCGATTCATACGTCTGTCCGAACCCGATTAACCGGTAAGCCATCCTGACTCTAATTAATAAGTTGAAATTATGAGCTATAATCACTTGTTGACGACAACGACTTTATGCTTAAAAATATAAGGTCGTAAGTCAAACTAAACGTCAAGCTGTTACGTTGTAATTTTGCCTCTCCAATTGTGTCCCCTGACTGTACGTGTAAATTTTTTATATCTTTTCCAGATTTTGCAGAAACTGGTCTCGTTTTACCTGTACCCGGGCTACGTTGACTGCAGATTATTTTATTATATTTTATATTCTCAGATTTTGTAATAGCCTCATTGGTCTTACTAAGCTAAGAGAAAATTTGGTAGCAAACGTAACTGTAAACCCAGCCCAATTACCTACTTTTCTTCAAACATTCATAAATTGTGAGACTGCCTCATTGGTCGAGTTGTCGTAAGCGCGACTGCTGAGTTCTAGTTTGTGAGATTCTAGTTTGTGTCTAAGGCAAAGTGTTTTTGGGTTTTTCCTTCGGTTTTTTCAGTAGCAGTGGAGTCTTGATTTGTCAGTTATTGGCAATTAATTAAACTATTAGGTATTTCACGGATTACAGGCTTGATATTATTTGATAACTGGTGAAATGAGACTACTTCTTATCTGCTTAAACCCAAGAGGATTACAGGTGAGAGTTTCGCCGTTCATGTAGTTTAAGCAAAATAACATAACATCCGATATAATTTTTGCAGAGACAAGTTTCGTTTCATCATCACCTTACTGCATCCCGGCGGAGTTTCACTGCAGTCTCCGTATGAATATTCAATGCGGAGATCATTTTACAAAACACCCTCGGGGTGGCACAATAGTTTGATATGAATATAAACCGTGTTTCTCAGAGTTATACCTAGTTATACTATTAAAGATGTTAGAAACTCTGTTAACAAGTTCGTACGTACTTGTACAGATAATGTTGAGAGTTTGAAAGCTACAAGGAGGTTGTGGTTTTGTAACTAAATTAGTGATGTGTGGGGAAAAGTTCTGGCTTTTGTCTCCGATATATTGACTAGTACTTACTAATAAGGTGAGGTTTTTGAATGAGATGAATGAGTAATAATTCTTTCACAATGCTTCCATATTTTCTTTAGCTTTCTTCTCTGTTTCCGTCCACGAATTTAAATTAAGTTGTTAGTTGTCCGTTTGCTACAGCAATTTGACTCCGAGGCAAAAATGGGTGTACCTCAAGGTTTTATATTGGGTTCTTTCCTCTTTGTAGCATATATTCAAACTGCTGCCGTAACTTTGAATTTAATTAAAATAATATAAAGAACAAATTTAGTTTTGCGGTTTAGTGTTTTCCATTTTATTTAAATGGGCGTTAAAATTGTTGTTATTGTATTGTTTGATTCGATTTATTTATTTAGAACCTATATATGTATGCAACTCCAACTCACACTTAGGAAGCACTTAATTAAAGCCAACAAAAAAATTACTTCACACAACTTCAGTTCAAGAAACCCAAATTTCTGTTCTGGAAACAATATTGTATTAATAGTCAAAATATGGTAAAGAAAGTGTTCACCTGCTTCCTATTACAAAAATGTTGATAACATTACTTTCATTGTATTCCAGGGCACATACATGAATGTCGGTGCCATCTAAAATGTTTATGTTTGAAACGGCGATCTCCCTGGAATACAAAGTACTAGTCTAAATTCGGAGATGGAACTGCGAGCTGAATACGTTTGTGGAAACTTTATAAATAGTGTTGGCCATCGATTTTGTCTGTTGGACATATTTCTGCAGCGTTAAGTTAACTGTCTGAGTTGTGTTTTAAGTCTAGGTGCTTTTGTTACTTTTGTTCAGGTTAGGTGTTTCTTGAAATCTAGAAAAAAAGTTAGTGCCTAGAGTTATGAAGAACACGGTGTGGAGTATTTCATCTCCTGCCGGGGCTAACGGATTATTCGAAATTGATACCGCGGGCCCCCGAACATAAAGGGCAATAGAAGAAACTTAGGTGTGTTTTAGTCATTACAAGAGTGACACTCCCCCCAGCCCCACCCAGAGCAGGGGAAGTTATTTGATGATTTCCCATCCGAAAAAAAAAGTGTTTTATGTCCTATACAACGAGAGGATCTTTCGACCAGACGGGAGTTGAGTTTGGTGGGTTACTGCCCGAGAGTTACTGTCCGCTTTTAGTCTGAAGACATGGATACGTTTAATACCACCATAGACATTCAGAAGGTTGCTGGTATAGATAGTGGTGCAGTACTTTTTAGAGTCCGCACCTCAAAAGAAATAAACGGTACCCTTGTTGGATCACTTCGTTGTCCGTCTGTCTGCCTGTCTGTCAAGCCAACCCTATATCTCAGGAACACATGAAGGTATCGAATTGAAATTAAAACCATATACTCAAATATGTCGTCCCTTGGAGCTGTAAAAAATGAACCCTCTAAGTCTACGCAGTCAAAAGATATGGCTGTTTATGTCGCAAGTTTATACGGAACCCTCGGTGCGTGAGTCCGACTCGAACTTGGCCTTTTTCTAGTAGCCGCTAAAATGTACTCGTCAAAGTATAAGAAAAAATAACAGCCTATAGGAATCTTGCATACCACATTAACAGAGAGTGTCAACATTTTTGTAAGATTTTAACATCCAAAGGAGAGTATCATTTCTGCTTCACAGATTGTCTCGGGTGATATTGCTTTCCACCGACAATTATTATTCATTAGATCGTTTCGCAGCGTCCTTTCATTACAGGCTCGACTCAACTCGTTATGTCTTATTCAAGCCTCGGCTTGTGTATATTTTAATAAAAGACCGCCTCGGGCAGGGAAAGTTCTAGGGTGAAATAAATAAGTGAGACATTCAAAAGCTTACGTTTTCAGAAACAAAACTTTGGTGCAATCTCTGCGTCATCATCATGTATTGTTTATATGAATGTGAAATTTAAGTCAAAAGAAACAGAAGCTTTTTTGGTTTGAGAACCTTTCAATTTTTTAGTATTTGATGAAGTATTCAAACATTTCTCAAAGGATTTTTTCTTTGTACAGTAAATTATAAATTACATGTCGTGGAAATAAATAAATAATAAATAAATATCTTGGGACAACTCACACACGGTCATCTGATCCCAAGCTAAGCAGAGCTTGTGTTATGGTAACCAGACAACTGATATACATACTTATATAATTTATAAATACATACATATTATAGATAAATCACACCCAGACACAGAACAAACAATCATGCTCATCACACAAAGTTTTGTCCTGGGTGGGAATCGAACCCACGACCTCCGGCTTAGCAGTCAGGGCCACTAACCACTAGACCAACAGGCCCGTCCTATGATGTCGCACAATTCGAAATACTAAAATGTTTAGTTAAAATGTCTACACACTAGGCAAATGTAGCCATAGCTTGGGTACTAGCACTAAAGTAATTAAAAGTGAAAAGTAAATTAATTAAGAACTTACATTAGGCTAAAAATAAACGTACGCGTTTTCATGAAATTAATTGGCCTTGATAGAGCCTTAAGTGTATACTTACACCAAACTTACAACGTAGTGGTTACTTAAGATTAACATATTTTTAGGGTTCCGTAGGTACCTCAAAAGGAAAAAAGGAATCCTTTTTGAATTACTTGGCTGTCCGTCTGTCTGTCTGGCCCTTTATCTCGTGAAGACGTGGAAAGTTGAAATTAAAACCACATACTCAACTCTGTGGTCCCTTTGTGCTGTAAAAAAAACAACAACCCTCAAACGCCCGGTTCCAATAAACAAAAACGACTCGTTTTGCTTACGGATAGTTGAATTTTGACATAAGTCTCATAGAACTTATGTCAAAATACAACTATCCGTAAGCAAAACGAGTCGTTTTTGTTTATTGGAACGCACATTTACACCCGGTTCCAATAAATAAAAAACGAGTCGTTTTGCTTACGGACAGTAGGATTTTCATGATCAGTAGTCGCACTATGTCACATAAGACGCACACACACAACACGGTTACAAGACGACACGGTTGGCGCAGTGGCTGAGCGATCGACCGCTGCGCTGCGTGTCGCGGGTTCGATCCCCGCTCGGAACAAATATTAGTATGACCTACAGATAGTTTGGGTGTTTGTGTATGTGAGTTTAAATGTTTGTAAACGCACTCACGAGACAGGAGAAAATCCTAGTATGGGGCAACCTTTTTATAAACAAAAAAAAAAAAACAAGAAATACATTTAAAGATTTCTATGTTTAAAACATTATATTTGAACTTTCTTTTGGATACAACAGAGTTAATAAAAGGGTTTTTTAGGACGTAGCTCGCGAGTACGAGTGGTGTGATGGCTAACGGGTTATATGTGCAATGTTTACTATTTTGAGATATTTAAAATAGGCATAAAACAAAGAAAAACACTTTCCAAGTGAGGTGGAGAATTCAACTCCGTCCGTTGGTTGACAGCTGGCACTAGATTATTGATTTTTACATGGATCTTGCCGCGTAACACCTCACAAACATGGGTCCTTATTATTTATGACGATATTTTACAAAATTAATAACACATATGACTTATTATACACGTAAAAACATTATTTTTTATATCCTTACTAATATTATAAAAGCGAAAGTGAGTTTGTTTGTTTGTTACCTCTTCACGCTTTAATGGCTAAACCGATTTTGATGAATTTTGGTACAGAGATAGTTGGGAACCAGAAGACGGACATAGGCTAATTTAGATAGTTGGGATATGAGGGAGAACGAGGGAAGAAAAGGGAAAACTTAGCGTTGCTATTACAAATCAATAAGGCGCACGAGCAAAACTGCAGGTAGCAGGTACTGTGTTATACCGAATTTAACGCGAGCAAAGCCGCGGGCATATGCTAGTAATTTATAATCTAACACTTAATCTATCGACAGTTCAGAAGTGTACACATGGATTCACACACACATTTCAAATTCACACCCTAATCTTTTAACGCCAAGAGAGCTGAAATCGGAACAATATTGCTTTGCATAATTCCCGGTCGGAGAAGAGCGGCGCAATCGGAACTTTCTGGATTTATGCTCGGATACAAGTTGAAGGTAAGCTCTGCTATCGGAGGTATCGTTGCAAACTTCACTCAACCTGTTCAAGTTTCACGATTTACTGTTATACGAGATTTATTGTGTTTCTGATTGATAGATTGATGACGATGGACTTAAATTCTGTTGGTTTCAGGAAGACAATTGCACTGAGCGAAGCATAGACTTATTTAGAGTGCATTTCCAATTGTCGATTGTGTTTTATTGATTCTGAGTAGATGGGGCATTTGATTAGCATTTGTATGTATTGTAAATGATAAGTTGCGTAAATGCTTTGTCTATGATGCGAAAATACAAAGCGAAGAGTTTCTACATCGGTAGAGTTTGTGCAGAGTCTAAGAACGTTGAAAACAGCTATTATTATAAACTTGAATTCGCGATGTATGTGTATGATTGCTGTATTAAATCTATTACCCGTCTCATCGCTACTTTTCCTAATTAACACTGTCCTACAACATGCACAATTGCAATTCCTGAGGGGTTCAGCAGAGCTGCTAGTACAACCACAATTCACTAGTTGTGTTTAAATCCCACGTAAATATTACGTGGGATTTAACATATATAAATTTTAAACAAGCTCATAGTCATCAAATACTTACTAATATTATAAAAGTGAAAGTGAGTTTGTTTGTTACGTCTTCACGCCTATGGAGCATTCCGCAATTAGATAAAAGTTGGTATGCGGACTATTTGTCACTAACAAAAACATTGTGCATCATTTTTTTTGGAAATCTGCCCCCAACCTCTTAAAAGAGGGTATGAAATTTTAAATAGGACTTTTCGCAGTTTTGCTGCAAATCAGAAAAGGGAAACTGTGTTACCCCGAATTCAACGCGAGCAAAGCCGCGGGCAAAAGCTAGTATATCCGAAATATCACGACACTTACTTAACCCAAACCCGCGTTATCTCCGACCCACACTCAAGAACGGATAATTGAAATGAATTCGAATGTCATACACGACAGCCGTCCTCAAGGTAAGAGTAATAAAATAGATTAGGGACCGACCATCCACAAATATTTACTGCCACGAGCTAAGGATGGGAACAGTGTCGGCATTCCACGCATTCCCAAGATAATCCGTGCAATGATAATATTATTACGTCGGATTTGGCGAGACTTGATTACCGTAACGTGTGGGGACGGCCTTACTTGTAAATTCGTTATGAGGATGAGTGTCTTTGTACAAACGTTTATGTACTTACGCTGAGAAGCCTCGCTTGTGTTATCTTTGGTCTTCATATGTTTCAGAAAGTATTTCTTTCTTGATATGATTTTAATTCTTCTTGGCGAGTCGATGGCAAACTGACATAAACTGTAGTCGCTAGCGAGTTCCTATTCGATAGGTTTTCTACTTGTCTCATACTGCCGATTTTGGTTCTACGAGTGACCGCTAGAGGCGCTGTAAATTTACCACACAAATAATTTACGGCGTCTGTATCGACTAGAGATAAATACTATTGGTTCAAACTCATGGTAGAGGTAGAATTGATCCACGAGTTTGCGCTTTCAAAAGCATCTATCAGTCCATATAATAAACTAACAACACGATACTATATACCCCATCGTTTGTAGAACAGCACCAGATTTACAGGTCCTCCAGGTCATCAATGTATCTCTACTTGAACTGGTTTTCCTTGATGCAGCCAATCTGAGGACTTCCAGATCAGCTATGGCAACTTATGTTGAGGTGGGAGATTGTTAACAGGTAAAACAAATAGGGTTCGTAAGGATGCACTTTTAGACGAGAGCCATCGAATGCAGTCGTATAGTCATCATCAACTGACAACACAGCCTAACCGCTAGATGTTTTTTTTTTAAGAAAACGTTGTGCATACATGTTTTGCTTTTTTCATTAGCAGCCAATGCCCATCTGCTGGGCATGCGAAATAATGTTTTACATTATAGTTCTTTATTCAAATAAATATTTAATAATATTTCAACACATTCCCTAAAGAGAAATTTCCATTGAATAATGATTTATAATAAAATCATTAATTATACGCCACAGTAGCATATTTGTGGGAGTGTCCAATGTCCCGGTATGGGACTGTCCCACCTGACCACTGAGGTTTTCATGATACCTGCGCATGATGGAGACGCATCGCATAAACTTTGACGACGCGGTTGGCGTGGTGGTTAAGCGACTGGCTGATACGCTGTGTGTCGCGGGTTCGATCCCCGTACGGAACAAATATTTGTGTGACTGACAGGTAGTAGATTCGGGTCTGGCTGTTTGTGTATGTGAGATTACGCCTACTTGCGGGTTGTTCGAAAGAGATACCGCGGCCCCGGAACATAAAGGGCAACAGAAGGTCATGGGTGGGTTTAAGTCAGTACAAGTCTGACACTCCCCCCCGTTCCGCCCAGAGCGGGGGAAGTTATTTGATGATTTACAATCCGAAAAAAAGTTACGCCCACGATACAGGAGAAATCCTTAGTGAGAGGCAAAATGTGAAATAAAACCACGATAACGTCATACTATACTTTATAATCTTAATTCTTATAGGTACTTGCGCTTCTTGATGAAGTAAGTCAGTTACAGAACTGCTTCACGTATCTATATCTGAAATAAACCAAGCAATTGATTACATTCCAGGCGTTCAGTGGCTGCAGTTAGGTGCAGATAAATCACGCTGCTATTTAATTACTTTTGTACGGAGGTTCAAACTATTCAATCTATCTAGATTATCTTTTATCTGGAGCACAACACTTTGTTTTGTTCTTAATTGTTTTGCAGTGTTTTAATTATAGATAGTCATTTGTTTGTATCGGTTGTCATTTTTGTAAATGCGTCGCAGAGAAATATTTAAATAAAAATAAAAAATACAAAAACTACGACGTAAAAAAGAATGGATAAGAAATATCACAATCACAGCAAAATATTCGCTCTCTCACCATCTGCCTTGCCTTTTCCCAACTATGTTAAGGTCGTCTTCATCTTACCAGATTCAACTAAATAACAGTATTTTATAAGGAGCTACTGCCTATTTGACCTCCACAACCCAGTTAATGACTCGAGAATACGATACTCTATGGTGAGACTGGTTGTCAGACTTTGGACTTAGCCACAGACTACCTGCAACAACTGTCAAAGACCTACAAATGACGGCCGGGACCAACAGCTTAACGATTTTTCCGAGGCACGGAGGAAACTCGGTATCTAATGGGTGCTCACCCATCTACGATACAACCTAGAAAAGCATGGATTAACCTCAAGATCGACCTATTTAGATTCGAGATATCTATAATTTACCCTAAATTAATTTATAGATAGATATTGAGAACCATGACTATATCTAATGATTTCAGTCGGTAGACTAATAATGATTGAAATTTCAAAACAATATTGTTTCAGCCCTTTTAAATATTTCTTTGTAATTCACCTCAGCGGTTCTTTCAAAGCGCCGACCGCTTAGGCATAATTTATTCAAATAAATTGTAACAGAGATCACTTTGAGTCTTACAGGAAATCTGAATCGACAAAGTTTTACCGACACTCGATGTACCTTTGAAAAGTTGTTACATAATTTTGTCTGAACAAACTTGTCTTTCTCGACTGATCATTTTGAAAATCTTTTGCTAAGACACGACGTTCATTTATGTCTTTGATTTTTATTATTATTTAAACGGTTTTAAATATAATAATAATAATAAAATTGTTTATTTTCTTAATGCTAGCTTTAGGAAGTGCATGGTCAAAACGTTAACTTTGTGAGAGACTGGTGCCTGAAGTAGGTTTCAGTAATAAACTTGTATTACGGGACACCAGGGCCCTCCCCGGGTCAGCAATTCGATTCTAGTACAGGGAGTGCAGGAAACAAAACAAATGATGCATTTTAAACAAAAACAAAAAAAAACTTGCTAAAAAATAAATAAAAAATATGTATTTTTGCAGGATATTTCACTGACATGAGTTACATCCTTTGCTTTTTTAACCAAAAACAAAAATATTACTTTAGAACGTTTTATATAAAAAGTTAATAATAATAAAATATATTTGAACGACTCTCTCTGTTATATTATTAAAACATAGAACCTCTTCAATAACTTAAGAAATATCCGAGCTTTGTCCGTCTGCCCCGGTTATGATCAAAGCAAATATAACTATCTACCCGTTGTCGGTACAGTAATGACAAATAGAATTCCTTTGTGCATTGTTAAGTAGCTTCATTCGGATATCTGCGGCCGTATGCAGATATCAAACCGTTTCGTGAATTCCCAGTAGTTTATTTTATTTTATAGATGGCTTTACAGTCGAAACTCTGTGCAGTGGATTTCGGTGTTTGTTTTACAGATTCCTGAATTTGTAAAACATTTTTTGTAGCCATCTGCAATACGTGTGAAAGTTATTGTCGGTATATGTATTCAGAAATATTACGATATCGAGCTATCCAGTAATTGATTTTTGAAATTTCGTTAGGCAGTATATTTTGGGTCGGCGCAACACCTTTTCTTTCTTCATGTATAGTATACTACTGAAGTTCTGCTGGATCAGGTCTGAATTCATTAACATTTCACACATTATTTTGGAAGCCATGCTATGAACAAATAGGTCTTATCTCAAACTTGACGACATGGTTGGCGCAGTGGCTGAGCGATCGACTGCTGCGTTGCGTGTCGCGGGTTCGATTCCCGCACGGAACAAATATTTCTATGGCCTACAGATAGTAGTTCCGGGTCTGGATGTTTGTGTATGTGAATTTAAATGTTTGTAAAGGCACCCACGATACAGGAGAAATTCCTACTGTGGAACAACGTTTTCTATAAAAAAAAACTCTCACTTTTGAAATTTGCTAAGTGCATGATGCAGACAAGATTATAAAATGCTTATCGTACAAAATATAACGTTCTTTTTTTAAATCATGCCTATCATAATCTTAAATTTCTTTTACCAAACATTCGTTATAAGGGAGAAGCAATTGAAGAGCCTCCATAAATGTCCTTAACTTTTCAGCCTTGTTGACTGTCTTTTCTTTTTATTACTACAGTATGTACTTACCGTTTTTCACTCCAAGCGACAAGGGAGCGAGGACAGAACAAATACATAGATCAAAATCAAAAACGAAACAAGAAAGTTAGATAATAAAGGCTCCTTTTTTTTTGTTTGGAACCTTAAAAAGACACCTACGAAAAACAATACTCGACAAAAGTAAAGAAACTTCAACCTTGTTACACTACAGTAAAGGTTATACGTTCGTACTTGATATGAGAATATTTGTCATAACACTGACGCGTTGCGGACTCCACAAACTTGTGTTACGAAAGTATGAAAGAAACCCTAATTGTATTTATTTGTTCACGCGACGATGACATTAGGGGAACACAAAGCGAGCCGCCCTGCGGACATTCCGTTATTAAATTAGGTGATGTATAGCATTTAGGAAGGTCTTACTAAGTGTTTCATTCATCACGAATTCTCAAATCATGGGAGCTTGCCAACAATTTGTTAGTGTACGTATTTGTTAGTCTAAGTATACAAATAAAGCATTACTGTGGTTAATAAACAATGCATTATTATAATATCAAAACCGCTGAAGATGGAAATGTGACATTTGAAAGATTTTGTTACGGAAATTATATGAAATAACCCTTTGCAGGATATGCCACACATCTTACCCTGTCCTTCCCACACAACCACTTGCAACTATCAGGATTTAAATGCAGCAAATGTTATAGTTCTGCAAATCAGTGCATACTGGTCTCACACAATATGAGTTTCAACGTCACGAAAAAAGATGATTACAGGAACTGATGGATTCTACTAAAGGCGTCAAACTTGTGCCAAATTGCGGGCCAACGAGATGGCCATTGAAATACTTAGAAGAAGAAACTCCAGCCCTGAGTGAGGCTCTTGGATACGTGATCATCCTGCTCTGGTACTTTTGGGGACAATGGGTGTAAATCGACCATTTTTTCGGATGAATCAAAAGGGAGTATCAGACTTTTACTTACTAAAACCCATCCATGTTTCTTCTTTTGCCCTTCGTGTCCCGGGGCCGCGGTACCTAATTCGAACAACCCGCCACCCTGGCAGGCACTTGCCCTGGCGGGCCGGCTCTGCTGCCTTTAAGCCGTCACAATGGGTGTATAATTATTTGTATAACGACCTTTTTCGGACGAATCAAATAACTTCTCTCCGCGCTTCGGAGCGGAAGGGAGTATCCGATTTTTACTGACTAAAACCCATCCATGTTTCTTCTTTTGCTCTTCGGGTGCCGGGGCCGCGGTATCTAATTCGAACAACCCACTAGACGGGCAGACAGTTGCCTTGGCGGGTTGGTTAAAAGGCTTTCAACAACAGCCGATAGGTGTTTGTTCTTCGTATCAGTTTTTTTGTTGTTCTGGATCATAACTGTCGGAACTTTCTATTTACGGAGTTATTGCAGATAAAATTTCCAACTTTTTCACAAGTATTTTTTTATAATACAAGTTTTTAACGTTTTGACTTTACATTAAATACTTTCGTGAATAATACAGGGGGTATCATTCAATCCATCCATCGGCATTATGTTTTAAGTGCGTTATATTGAGTCCTACCGTATAACGTGATTTTTCACTCCGTCGTCGTTTCCCTGGAATACTTTTTGCATAGAGTTACTTACTTTGATGTAGAATGCATGGTTCATACTTCGCCAAGGCCCTGTTTACACATTATGTGAAAGATATCGTTCTAACCTTTTTCGTGTGTGTGTTTTTTTTAAACTTTGCGCCACACTAAAAATTTCTCCTGTATCGTGGGTGCGTTTACAAACATACACAAACAAACAGCCAGACCCGGAACAACAATCTGTGGGTCATACAAATATTTGGTCCGTGCGAGGATCGAACCCGCGATACGTAGCGCAGCAGTCAAACGCTTAGCCACTGCGCCAACCGTGTCGTGCACGTATTATTTATTTCTCCGTATGTATATCTATTACTTACTCTATGGATCCTTTGAATTTAGAACTAGGCAATAGTCGCGAAATGAACTAGTGCCCTGAATGTCCAAACGAGAGCAATAGCTGTCGAACCCTCTATTTTGTGTCTATGCGTATGCTGTGTTGTTGAAAAGGTTAAAATTCATTGGAAGATATACGAAGGAGTTGCTAGTCAAAGCTTGTCACACAATATTTATGTTCTTAAGTCACTTCAGCTCGTATAAGGAATTAGGGGAAGCCTTTTGCCAACAATAGGGAAATAAAAAAGAGTTACTCTGGAAATGTTTTGTCATTTATATAGGATATAATTCTGTAATGAGGACTGAAAGGGTTCACTTTGCAAGGACCTACAAATAAATTAATTGTAAATCAAAGGTAACGCTTTCCACCTTTGTCTGCTGTCTCCTTCCCCTTACCCCATTAATTATTACTGAAAGCTCTGATTACAGTTTCAGGAATGACTAAAGTGATTGTTTGTTTTTTAATCACTTCCTGAGCATATTAATTACTGCAATGGAAAATTATTACTACCACATTAAATATGAATTGTAGACTCAACATGAACGATGTAAGCAAGATCTTGTAAAATATTTTGATTTAAAAGATTGTCCATGGACTTCCTTGCCCATTCTTCTCCACTGATCTACGTTTTGGAATTGGCAATTACAGTACTTCTACTCGTTATAATGCATTGTGACTAGGACTGTAGCTACATCCTTTTGTTTTTGTCATTCAAAAGTGCCTATTTTTGCGGATGGGAAATCATCAAATAACTTCCCCCGCTCTGGGTGGAGCGGGGGGGAGTGTCAGACTTGTACTGACTAAAACCCACCCATGTTCCTTCTATTGCCCTTTATGTTCCGGAGCCGCGATATCTCTTTCGAACAACCCGCAACCCAGGCAGGCGGTGGCCCTGGCAGGCCCCTCTGCTTTGCTGACATCTCTTTGTGGCAAGGGTGGAACACTAACTCGCCGTCGACACGGCCTGTCGTCAATAGACGGACGGACGGTGAGCCACCCATTGCTCACCGTTCACAGGCCCGCATCTACGGCGGCGGCTGTTCAAAAGTGCCTGTAATGACGTTATTGAAATAAAAAACAGTTTGTTTTTTTAACTAGCCTATAACTTTCACTCTGCTGCCAAAAGCCTTTTCTCATACAGAGAAGGCACGAGTATTAGATATATATAGATATATTAGCTTTTGCCCGCGGCTTCGCTCGCGTTAAATTCGGTAGCGCCTTATTGATTTGTAATAGCAACGCTAAGTTTTCCCGATTCTTCCCTCGTTCTCCCTCATATCCCACTCTTTTTAAAAAAATAATAGCCTATGTCCGTCTCCTGGTTCCCAACTATCTCTGTACCAAAATTCATCAAAATCGGTTTAGCCATTAAAGCGTGAAGAGGTAACAAACAAACAAACAAACTCACTTTCGCTTTTATAATATTAGTAAGGATAAGACGGGCTGGTAATTTCAGACTAAAATTAATTGTAAGTCTAGATTTCCTCACGATGTTTTCCTTCGCCGTTTTTCACCGAGTTAGAATTATATTCCACTTTTTATTTCAGCTAACGCTCTGCCCGACTACTCTGAGAAGAAATACTGAAACAAACTCTAAGATGACAATCTCTTGTCTAGACATTATGTCAGTCCAATCAAATGAGGTCCACACTTAGGAAATGCAGTCTACTGAGGATTCACAGATTTGATTGGACCTGTCCAGTCAGGGTACGTGCCTGCCAGAGAATATATGACATTAAATTAGATAGACGTGACACAGACAGTAGGAGTTTAAGCCACCTTAGTCTTAAAGAGTAAGAAAATGAATTCTTCATTTAAACAGTTAGCCGTATTAATTAAGTCTTCAGCGTTGAGAGCATACCCGTTCGCTGTCTATTTGCATAGTTAATATGATAATGATATTTACGTTCCAAGCTTTACGTGTTCTAATTATATCTCTGTTCTTAATTTATATTTGAACTAACTTTTGCCCGCGGCTTCGTTCGCGTTAAATTATAATATATAATTAAGTTATTAATATATCGTAAATTTCAATGCTGTAACAAGGAATTTCTTGTATAAACAATTACCAATCGAGAACTGTTAGAGAGAAAGTGTTACATTGTATGTTTACAGTGTGACAACTGAATCAATTAGACTTAATGATAGATTACGTCATTGTATGTGAGCACTAATCTCCGGAATTACTGAGCCAACGTCTTTACGAATATTTCCGAGTAATGTCTGAATCTAAAAATATTTTATGATCGCTGTCCATAATCTGTTGTTAGAAATTCTGTGTATGTTTAAATGGATGAGGATAGCTCAGAAACTGTGTGAGTATCATTCATTCAGTTTAGGTAGCTGATAAAATTAAATCTCTTTTTAACGCTTGCAGTGTAAAAGCCGTTAACATGAGAAAACTTGAAAAGCTTTTTTCGAAGATTTTTGTAAAAGAGTTTCAGGAAATAAAACTGTTCAGTTGGACTTTATCTAATCCGTGGCATTCACCCCGAACCCGGTTCACCGGAAACAGTTAATGTTCGATGGTGAGCTCAAACTGGTTAATCCGGATTATCCGGGCGAACCAAATTATCCGTTTGAATCGGTGATTAGTCACCGACTACCGTGTGTTACTTATGGTGTGAACCTGAAACCGCAGTTCGAATATAGGTAGTAATGTTGTTACATATAAGTGTAAGGCTTCACTTAGACTCATGTTGTGGTGAGGATTAAGTATTAAATGGATAAATAAGGTTTAGATAAAGGTATTTTTCAAGATTAAATGTGGCTGGCTATAACAAAAGAGGAAGACAAAACGATGACTGGAAAGGAGGCGTTTGGTGAACTGAGGAGTATGATAGAATAAAACATGCTGTCCCAACCCCAAATTATTTGGGATAAGAGCAGGAGAATGATAAAAATCAAAAGTCATTTATTCAAGTTAGGCTGATAATCAGCACTTTTTGAACGTCACATTACAGAGACAGTCCCACAAAAACGCCCTGCCCTTCGTCACTTCCTAGTTTTGATGATGATGAAGGTTTAGATCAAGAAAAATTGAGAAAATGAGAGCTATTGTCTTAAATAAGAGCCCAGCCAGTGTAACACCTCCTTCTGCGAAGCAGTCATGCTAGCGAAGGAGGTGGCCGGATGTTTGAATGAGCAAACCTGAAACTAGCCCAGCCGCCGCGGGAGACGCTCCGGGCATCGGGCACCGCGAGACGACTCCCGGCCACCGTAGACGCGGGTCTGTGGACGGTGAGCAATGGATAGTCCACCGTCCGCCCAACAGTGACGACAATTTTTTTGTATGAAAATCATCATTTCCGCTCTATAAGTCTTTTAAATCTCTTTGGGTTCAATACACTAAAATTATGCAGATGGTATAGCATAGTGACGGTAAATGGTTATTAAAACATAAACATAACAAAATAAAAAACTGGTCAAGTCCAAGTTGGAGTTGCGCACCGAGAGTTCCGTACAAATTTGCGAGATAAACGGCCAAATTTTTGATTGCGTAGACTAAGAAAGTTAATTTTTACACAGCTCTGAGAGACCACAAATTAGAGTACCTATTGTAGTTTCAATTTCAACTCGATGCCTCCACGTGTTCCCGAGATAATATGAAAAAGTGCCTTTGTTCATTTCAAATAGTAATAAAAGTTACGTCTCCGCATAGTTAATCAAATATTTCAACCAGTACAAACAGAAATTAGTAACATTCGAGTAATTTAACAGTAAAGGCATTTCTACAACATTGTAAATTACTACTGAATGACTTTCCAAACACGAAACAGTACAAAAAGAAATGGCGGAACGGTCGAAATTGCAGTTTTTGAGTCGAGCGTAACCAGAAGTTAATTCTGTGAAGTCGGCGGAATTCTCGCTTTTGTCCCGGCTTAATTCCTTTCCGCTACTTTAATTTTGGAGGGAAATGTGACAACCGGCTTAAAACTTCCATAACTTATATTATTTAAACGTAGTTAGAACGGAGGTTTTGGACGGAGGTAGCGAAAATACATTTAATAAGAAAACTACCTGCTTCCAGCGGTTTCACCCGCTACTCAGCTTCTTAGTGTCGTAGCTTGATGTTATATAGTCTATTAGCTTTTTCCGCTTCGTTTGCGTTAAATTCGGGGTAACACAGTTCCCCTTGTGCCTTATTGATTTGTAATAGCAACGCTAAGTTTTCCCTTTTCTTCCCTCTTTCTCCCTCACATCCCACTTCTAAAAGAAAAATTAGCCTATGTCCGTCTCCTGGTTCCCAACTATATCTGTACCAAAATTCATCAAAATCGGTTTAGCCATTAAAGTGTGAAGAGGTAACAAACAAACTCACTTTCGCTTTTATAATATTAGTACTTAAGGAGTAAGGATTAATTTCATGTAGGAATGTCTATGCAAAAGGAGAATGCCCATTCGAGGCCCACAGTGGACAACAGACTAGAGAAAAAATAATTTATGCATAAATTTTAGCATAATAAAATATGTTTTTACTTTCTTCCATTTATGCGCCACTACAATCCAGAACAATTCTTTTAAAAAAGTAAGTTTACTGATGAAATAAGCTGTATTTTCCTATTTAACGCTAGCAAATATTGCCAACAAAAATATTTTTTTTGAGTATTACGATTAATGAATCGATTCGAATCGATTTATGAAAAAATACTATAACCCCAATATCATACCCACGAGACTTTACGGGTATTGTAATTACTTGCTTTAATAAAACCAACTTAAGGAAATATAAAAAAAAAGTTTGTACCCTCAAAAAAAAAGAATGAGGAAAATAAATCAATAATCGGTTTAGAAAAAAAATAATCGATTTAATGTTATTTTTTCGTGGTAGTGACAACACTGAACTGAATTTGATTCTGACACTGACAGTTTGCTTGTTGCTTCTGCCAAATGTGGATGTTTTGATTTGTGAACAAAATAGCAACCTACCAAGTGAATTACCTAACGAGAACTGCTATCTTCACTCTTAACTATAATTTGATAAAAATATATTAGGATCATCCCTCCTATTATAATTTAATTACCAAGTATCGACAAAGAGTAGTTTTCTTATTATCTCACACTCAAAGACACTATTATATGGAAAATAAACCCAAAAAGGTTATTTGTTTTTAATATTTCTAAAATAGTGGCGTCAATTTGAATTTATTTTTTAGATATCTAATACAGTTAAGATTTTAAAACAATCAACTTTTATTGTAATATTTGATGTCCACCTTGGGCCTGGGGCACCATGGAGAGTGGGCATTCCCCTTTCAAGTCAATCCGGCCATGGAATCGTATTCTCCCGTACAAACTTTGTCACCCTGTTTCCGTAGGGGTTCAATTGTGCAAAGGATCCGCCATGCAAAAATTGAGACTCCTAACACTTTATTTTCTGAGGTTTTGTGATGAGTGAGTTAGTGATTTTCCCGTTTTATATGTGCCCAGTGGTTTAACCTACTACTCACTGTAAGGGGTTTGAACCATACGCAAAATACACGCCTCAGACGTGCAGTTGCGGACACCAGCCCGTTATACAATACAAGGAACCCCTTGTATTGTATAACGGGCTGGTGTCTGGTGTGAAAAATTGTTGTTTGCAGATTCTCAAACCTACCTGATATACACACAAAATTTCATACAAATGACCAGCCGTTTTGGAGTTTGTCAACAAACACTGCTACACGAGAATTTTATATATTAGATACACTTTGAGAACAGATTAGTGGTCACTGATCACAATGAAAAAAGAAAAAAAATACACTTCTATAGTTCTCCTCATCATCATCATTTTCCTGCCGCTATCACAAATTGTTTTGGGTCTTCTTCTATATTCCTCCTCATCATATCAACAGACACCTCCTTTCTTGTCATATCATCGTTCACACAGTCCAACCACCGTGTTTTTGGTCTTCCTCTACTCTTATACCCATCCACATTTATACTCAAAACTTTCCTCAAGACATTCTCCTCATTCCTCCGTGTCACAATTCTCATCGCTTCTATGACCTAATTGTATTATAAGTGACCATGAAGGAGGAAAAAGTTGCCAGTTATATACGCTTTCATAATATGTCGTTAAACAAACGTGGTAACCTAGTATTTATACCATTTGTATCGATCGCCTAGTCCGGTAATATAACTTAGTTAAGTTCTTAAGTCGAGTGTAGTGAGTATTAGGTGAAATGAATAATAGAAGGCTGGGCGAAATACCGCATTCATGTCCTTGGCTCAATCGTGTCGGCGGTCGGCAAATTATATTCATGTAACTTTTAACATTCCAATTATTGTGACTAGGAATTTTAGTACTGCTTAAAAAATGTGTGAAAATGATTGAAATGAAACAAAATCTGGTACTAGGTTTTATTTTATTTCATTCGTAACTAACTCATTTAGAAAATATTTGAAGGTTTATGAAATAAGCCATTAAACTAACAAATAACATATTATGGGAGTCTAAGCTTTGTGATTATCCTGCGTTTTTTTTTGTGTTATTTAATTTATTAGTTTAACATTTTTCACCCAAATTTAGAGTTTAGTTTGATATTTATATTTAAAAAATAAGATATATCTAACTCAAACTTAACGAATATGAGTTAGATATATTAAGTTATAGTGGGGTAGAACTGGGTGAGGGTACAGATAGCTGGCAGAATAGCTACCCTATTGTTGTTGAAAAATCGACAAGCCATTGTGTATCATGGAAGTTTTTGGCTAAATATAATACTCTCTATTTTTATAAAAATTTACATGGTAGGTAAAATTTGGCACATACCTATCCCTCCATATTCCTAACAATTTGATCAAACCACCGACGAACCGAACATAGGTAGATGTACCAAAAAAAGGTACAAAAAACCGAGCCAACTTGATCAAACATTTGTATCGTCCGTATTCAAATCGAATCGATAGCGTTTCCGTCGCATGTTTTATTAAAAGCTAGCCTGGCAAGCTAGCGAGGTAGCAGCAGAGGTGGAGTGTGACCGACCTCAGGACAGTTGCTATTAATAGGTGCATGTTGATCAATAACCGCATAAACTGTAATATTAACGGTATAAGGTTTATAACCTATTGTATTTATTTATTTATATGAAACGTTAAGTATCGATCGAAGTAAAAAGAGGTTGAAAGACTTAAACTCATTTATGGTAATAACCATGGTAGATAAAACAAAAATATGTTAAAGTAGCTGTGAAAATATGGAACTCCGTATACTGTGTCTAGGGCGTACATTCTAGGCCCTTCGGGCAAACTCAAACTCAAAGCATTATTTCAATTAGACTATTACAGGCACTTTAGAATGTCATAAAAACAAAAAAAAAACTGCGACTACAATCCCAGTCACAAGACATGATAACTGTCATGTGATAATTGTGAAAGTACTGTAATAGTGGGTGGATTTTCTTTTTGATAAAGTTCTATTTGTAACCATTGCTAAATCAAATCAATCAAACCAAATCAAATCATTTATTTAAATTCAGGCACATTCCATTCCACACACAGTTCAATTACAGGCACTTTTGAACGTCAAGAAACAAAATGAATCTACAGTCCCGGTCACAAGGCATAATAACTTGTGAAAGTACTGTAGTTGCATATTCCAAAGCGTTGATCTCTAATGACAAGTACCTATTAGAATGTAACATAACGTTACAACTGTATACCCCAAAGGACTATAGCATAGCTTGTACCTCATAGTACATCTACAGTTCCTCAGATACATTTGAAGTCCCATGCAATAATAGGCTCGTGCGTATTGCCATCAACCGGGTTTCAAATCCACACTCCATGGCACATCTTTACAAAAGTCATCATCATCTGCCTAGCCTTTTTCCCAACTATATTGGGGTCGGCTTCCAGTCTAACCGGATGCAGCTGAATATCAGTATGTTACATGGACCGATTGCCTATCTGACGTCCACAAACCAGTTACTACTGGGTAATACGATACCCCTTGGTAAGACTGGTTGTCAGACTTTCGGAACACTGACTACCTATAAATGTACATCTTTACAAAAGTCAACCTACAAAAATGATGTCCAAATTTTATGCAGTGAAAAAAGAATAGGACATAGCCTGCATATGCTAACAAATTCACACAGTTTGGCCACAGTAGGGCATAATTAATATTTGTAAACGATGTCGTTTTTACTGATTAAACTTTTATCCAATTTTTCCTTTCTGTTTGAACAACGTGATGTTCCAATTGTACAATAGTGTTGTTCCAAACAACAACTTGATTGTCATTTATGAATAGTCTTTGTTGTCCACTCAACTGGGCTGTTTACCTTCCACAGCTTTCAGGCACTGATGTACTGCTTTTCATAAAGTTTTGTTGGCATGACTTGAAACCATATATTTTTGTTTATAGATGGTCTAACAAACCCTTTACGAAACCGTCACCAAGACTTCTGTACTCACCGTGTCAAGAATGTCCTTGGAGTTTCTTGCCCATTCTTCTCCATAGAGATCTACGCTTTGGAATCTGCAACTACAGTCCTTTACAGTTATTATGCCTTCTGACATAGACTGCCGCTTAATTTTTATTGTTATCATTTTATCGACACTTAAAAAATGCCTGTGAATGGCCTACTTGAAATAAATGCTTTTGATTTGATTTATCAGGATTCTCTTGGGGTGAAACCAGACAGATGTACACCAGAGCGATCCAATAAGGGTTACGGTTTTTTCGTCTGAGGTACAAAACCCCAAAAATAAATGACGGTTTGAAGAAGTGGCTTCGGTAAGTGTTTTTCTACACCGATAGAGTGATCATAGGGCTTGGTATATAATACAATACTAACAATTCTATCCGTCGGACCAACTTTGTTATAGTGAGAATGTGTTTAGCAGTAGGTATTTGAATTTTGTATGGGACAGCAGATATTTCTTTCGGGATTACGACGCTAGTTCCAAGGCTTATGTCATGCAGTTTGATGGAATGTACTGTATCCTTACTAAAACGAAAGTGAGTTTGTTTGTTTGTTACGTCTTCACCCCCTAAATGGCTAAACCGATTTTGATAAATTTTGGTACAGAGATAGTTAGGACCCTGGAGACGGACATAGCCATACATCGGACATAGGACGGGCATATCTTTTTTTTAAAGATTGACATATGAGGGAGAAAGAGGGAAGAAAAGGGAAAACTTAGCATTGCTATTACAATGAATTAGGCGCAAGGGCAAAAACTACAGGTAGCAAGGAGGTACCTGTAAATAAGGAAAGGGGAACTGTGTTACCCCGAATTTAACGCGAGCGAAGCCGCGGGTAAAAGCTAGTTTAAGATAGATTTGAAAACACAAATTACTAAAGAATGCTTTCATGCATCGTTTTAAATATTTATGTGCTATGCTGAAAACAGCTGTCATAAATAACAATTTATGTTCAATATTGTAACATTTTTGACTGAAATTTGTTTTACTTGTCGAGCTTTGTCATATTTTGTTATTATCCGTGTGCACATAAATAATGTTAAAGTCTGCGGTTTACATGCATGGCTATGTCATAATAAGTTATTGAATTTATTACAGAATTTGGAAACAATTTCAAGCTTTCTGATGTAAATAACATACGTTTCAGGGTTCCGTAGCAAAATGGCAAAAACCGAACCCTTTTTACGGATGGAAAATCACCAAATAACTTGGTGGGACTGTCAGACTTTTACTGGCCAGGCCCCTCTGCTTTGCTGAAATCTCTTAGAGGCGCGCGTAGAAAGGTTTTTTTTTTTTTTTTTTAATAATTTCCTTCCCTTCCCTTCCTTTCTTCTACCGCCCTTTATGTCCCGGGGCCACGGTATCTCTATCGAACAACTCGCAACCCCGGGGAAAGGAAATCTTACATTTCGTTATGTTTTCCAATGTTAAATCTCCATGCCATTTATACTAAATCATGTTAGCCTTTAAAACATAAAACAAGACAGCAAATCACTTACAAATACAATACAAGCTATGCCACTAACAAACTGCGTACCATACTAATTTATTTATCACAGAACAAACGTTAATGAGTAATCCAGTTTTAACTGGTTTTGTCCGTCCCGTCCCGTAGTCCCGTACTCTATAGATAGGTGGATGCGCGGCAATGTATTTTTAACCCATAGGTGTCTCGTAAATAAATATTATCATACAATAGTCGCGTACTATGGGGAGAGTGGGGAACAGAGTATGTCACACGACACACATGCAAGGTCGTTGACTGTCGTTGTTCGAGGCAGCAGACACTAATGAGCTTTACTGGTTATAGATTTTCCTTTCAAGGCATGTTTTTTAATTTAAAACTAATTGGATAAAGAATGGGTTGTCACTGTGTCTAACCAAACTGTGTCTGGAAAAAAATTATTTTCTACGTATTAAAACAGGTGAATGAGGAGGTAAGTACCTGAACACCTCTGTAGTTTTTTGAAGACCGAACCTTTCTAGTATATTAAATAGAAATATTTAAAGTGTCAGATATGTCTACTTTATTAAATTGGGCAAACAACTCGTTCGGAAATTACATACTGACATATTAGCTTACTGAACAATTTTAATCCTGAACTAAGTATAGGTAAGCGGTTATAGCCAATGAATTGTTAAACAATCACCGTAGTTATCAATCACTCAATCACTCATTGATTGATTGCTCGACTCGTATACCTGAAAGTACTTGTAGCCCGTAATCAGTTCCTTGAAAAAGAAATTACCCGTATCGAACAAAATGTTCTAGGAAAGAGCGGACTTTCACAGTTCCGTCCGATCGTAGTTGCAAACTAGGTTATCGTGGACAAGGGAGCAATTTATTCGAATGTATAATTTAAAGAAAGAAAAATATCCCTTTCAGTTTTCTTTGCTATTTTTCACAATCTATCACTGCTGAATGGGACATTGGCGCTTAAATACAATTACAAATGGCGCTGAAATATATTCAGTTTTCATAGTGCTCCTAGACTCAAACAAGATATTCCAAAAACATCAACTGCGTCCCTTTGACGATATCATTAACCCACTTCGACCTCTTCATATTACTGTGCTCGAAAAAATAACCTACTGCCATGACCACCGTATCTTTACAACATTTTTATAGCTGTCATAGAAGGGAAACTGCGTATGAAAACATCATTGTGGGTTGTACGCAAAATCTCGACATCGCCGAACAATTGTTAGAAGTCGTCGGGATTTAGGAGACTGTGTTTACGATCCCTGTGCTGTTATCACTCTTTAGGACTTGGAGAAAATGGCTGCGTTAATTTTATTATAGCACTTACTCTGAGTCTTTGTTGATACGAGGTGGAATACTGATTCATATATTAATATCGGTTAAATTGTGGAGGGGAAAAAAATGTCATGAGAAGACAATTTAGACTAGGAATCTGAAATCGCCAGGGCAGTGATCGAAATGATAACGGCAGATAATACTGCGAAAAATAATTTAATGAATTTTGTACAATTATAAGGTCTACATCAAAAAGCTTTTTAGGAAGACCTGGTAAAGATTGGACAAGATATGAGATCTGTAGTTGAAAAACAGACTTTATGTGATAATGGTGAACAGAATATACCTTGAAAACGTTATAATAAAAGTCCTCAAAAAGTAAACAGACCTGACATAACTACTACCTATTGTAATGACATTATTTATTTTCGTCAAGAGCAAGGTGGCTCCGTGACGCTTCACGATCTAATTTTATCACCAGTTTGACAGACAACACCCACCGTGTGGATAGTGAAAGGTAAAACATTGCTGGCAAGTAGGTACTGACGTGAATGCTTCAAATTAATTGTTGTTTTACTATGTCGGTGGTGAGAAATACTAACATTATTGGAATTTTGTTTACCGATATTATTTTGGACGAAAAACTAATCTATTTAATACAAACAATAACATTTTATTGTATGAGGAATCCATAGATATCTTTACAAGTAAGAGCTAGAAAGTTTGAGCTGAGATTCCTGAGCGCTGCTACCTGTTACCTGGAGTCCATTGCTACTTCCAGTTCTATATCCGTGAATGAAATAATTTTGTACCTAATTATTTTTTATATTTTTTTTTTATTTTTTCTAATTCTAGGTGGCTTCTAGTAGGCTTAGATGCTTGTTAACTTTTGTTAACGTATTATTTTATTTGACTTTTTGTAAAGTAAGCAATGACTTATTGTCGGGCCTACACTGTCCTCTCATACTTAAGTACTAACGCTGTAACAACAACAACATTGTAAAACTAAATGATTTTAAAAGAGTAACCATGGAGATTCTTGCCGGTTCTTCTCCATAGGAAACGACCAACCCGAACCGTGCATCTTTTCTCGACGTTTTATAAGTGCCCATGTAGGTCTATGTAAAATAAAAATATTTTGATTTTGATTTTGGACACCACCTGCCGGAGTTGCGGATTGTTCCAAAGAGATACAGCAGCCCCGGAACATTAAGGGCAAAAGAAGAAACAGGGTAGGTATTAGTCAGTACAAATCGGAAACTCCTCCTGCTCCGCCCAGAGCGGGGGAAGTTATTTGAAGATTTCCCATCCACAAAAAAGAGCCTCATACATGACTTTGAGATAACAACGCATCACCACAAACTCCAGCTGCAGTTTGAGATTTACTGCCAAGCTGCTGCAATTCCAACCGTTTCTCTAATATTAATGTAAATGACTATGAAATACTTTGCTATCCTAGCAGACCTTCCTCCGCCCAATCCTATTAACAAATTGTACTACAAACGAGAGAGCCTTTGAACATTACCATTTCAATTACCCATTTATGAATGCTTAAGTATTCTAACCTATCTAGATAAATAACCTACTTCGAACAAGATTCGATTTCATTTTATGTCCTGAATAAGAGGTCAGGAGGTTTTCGCGACATTATTGGCACTAGTCCAAAAACTTTATCTTCCTAATGATATTTCATACAAGGCCTACATTGAGATTTATTTTCTGCGATCTATCCTTTGTTTTCAGTCTAGGACACACGAATTTCTTGGATCGATTTTACAAAACAAATGAAAGCTTGATCTGCGACACAACAATCTTAAGGTTTTTAAGGTTAGTTTTATAGCATGATGACTGCATTTCTTTTGGATAAAATAAGCACATCAAATGACCTACAATTGATCTGATTTCAGGAAATTACATTGTCTCAGCAATCATTTAAGGCTTTTTACATTTAGATTTGAAGTAGAAAAGTCTCAAGTGCTTTCACTAGAGCTGAAGGACCTACCAGGACCACCGCCTGCCGGGGTTGTGTGTTGTTTTGAAAGAGATACCGCGGCCCCGGAACATAAAAGGCAATAGAATGAACATGGGTGGATTTAGTTAGTAAAAGTCTGACACTCCACCAAGATATATGATGATTTCCCATTCACAAAAAAATGAGAGTTGCTTTAACCGAGAAAAGGAAATGCTGCTTATTGGTTGAAACAGGAAAGTATAATTTACCGGACAAAATGTTAATCAAAGATTTCTATTACCTACTGCTAAATCTATCAGTTTACCTACTTCCTTAGAAAATAACACCGTTACCCTCTCCTTTGTGAAACAAACAGGAACGTAAGTCCCGATTGGAAGTGCGATAATGTACGAAACAAATTGGGTGTTTGTAAGACAATTTCGCTCTTCCCTCGAGAGGTTTTCCCTCTGGGTCCTTATCCAATAAATGTCTGGCTACGTGCCGGAGCTCCGGCGATTTTAAAACGTGACGCGGGAGGCGATCCTTTCGAAGACGAATTGGTTGGAAGGTTGGGAGGCCTTAGCCTCTAGCTATATGTAGGGAAAGAGGGTTACGTTACGCATTTGAATGAAAAATGGTATCGTGGTCTTCTAGTAAGATGATCTATCATAAATCTTTGTTTAAAACTAGATTGGAGTTAAGATTATTAGCAGAGGTGTCAGTTTCAATCGAGATTCATGACTGAGTAATTAAACATATTTATAAAACATGGACTTAATAATTTGTGTGAAAAAAAAAACTCATAAGACCAATCATTTCGGATTTACATGGTGTTTACAATGTTTGGCCGATTATAGAAATGAAATCAATGTTGGGTAGAGGCGCAGCGAAACTTTTTAAAATTTCTGATTTCATTCTGTATTTATTAAACATGCAGGCTATGTCTAAAAAAGACTAGGTTTCTTCCCCCTCGTTGGCAGCGGCTTTTCTAGAATATTCTGACACTCATGTCCTGGCAAATTACTGATCTACGTTAACATGATTAGTTAGACAAACATGGATGTTTTAATCAACATAAAGTCGCATATAGTGGCTAGTTGTAATCTCAACGAGTGTCGCCCGCGGTTCAAACAGACCATTAACAATTTTACGAGGTCGTTCATCAAACAGATTCAGGGGGAACCGGCGCCAAACGGAGGTGTTATTTCTGTAATACGAAATGTGTCCCTGTAACGGCTTGGAGGAGAGGTAGACTTTGACATGACCATGATATCATGGTTAATTAACCTTTTGAATACCAAAGCATAAACGCATAAGTGTGCCCTCCACGCTGAGGAAATCATTTAACCTACATTTTTGTCACATATTTGTGTCGTTGGCATCCAGGATACGCGATAGCTTGTCACATAAAAGTATGTGACAATGGCATTCAAAATGTTGAAAGCGCGAAACGAAAGACGAGAGGCATTACACCATTCTATACGATAAAGATGATGTTGGGCTAGTAGAAACTCAGACAATCCTGTCTAGCATTTAACTGTGTGGGGCCTGGCTTCCAGTCTAATCGGATGCAGCTGAATACCAATATTTTAAATAGTGCGACTGGGTATCTGATTTTCACAAGCCAGTTAGTACTAACTAATACGGTACCCTCTAATAAGACTGGTTGTCAGACTTTCGGGTCACAGACTTAATAAAAATAATTAACGCTTTGAAGTGCTGTTGTTTGTCTAGCTTTTTAGGTACTAGTTGTTTAGGTAGTCTAGTTTTTTTAGGTTTGTTTAAGACGACTACCCAGAGGTCCTAGCCTCTGGGTAGTCGTCTTAAACCAACTAGCAAATTCTCTACCGACACAGTATCAGTTAGTTTGTGTTGTGTTTTGTAGGAATAGATAAATCGCGAGTCAGAAGCATAGGGGGAGGGAAAGCCTTAGGGGATTCCCAAAATTACATAATTAGGTCTAATTACATAAGTAGTCATAAGCAAGGGTATACCAGCCCTTGTGAATAAAAAAAGAAACAGCTATGGGTGTGAAGCGTGTTTTAAGCTACTAATTGAAAAATGTATGCTACATTTCATTTCATAAATAAGTTAGTAGATAGATAAGTCGTGCCATAAGCTTAGCTTATCTATACTTACTTGGTATACGGATGTCCGTAATAGCCGAGCTTACTTTTATCAGTTTCCTCCGTAATTTCACCCCAATCCTTCACCGGAAAATAAATTAATTTCCGCCCAACCCTTAGTTGAAATTAAACAAATAAATTAACACGAATTCGTTCGCACCCCTATTACGTTTGAAAAGGTATTGTGTGCGCATAAACCACGTAGCTAACTGGTGATTGTAATTTGCTTTATACATATTTTTTTACAGCTAAGCCCGCGGGTACTTTAATGGTCATTTTTGAGTAAATTGTACACGTCACGTTCTTATGAATGCTTAAGAAATGTAGCTTAGTTTAAACAAAGAAAAGTAACTTCTACAGCTTATTACGTCAGCGAAGCTATGGAGAAAGATCTCGTACTTTAAAATTTGTAGCGTTACTTTGTATTATTAGTTATGTACCTACGTTATACTATATGATTCAAAAGTGAATAACGTTTTCACAGAGGTGCAATGAAACGACAAAGGAAATCGTGCGCGCCAACTATTTCAAATACATAATTATAAATAGACAAATAAATTCATCTAATTAATATTATAGTAGGTACATATGTACTGTAATATTTTACACTTGCTCGTAAAAGAAGTCTAACTCAAGACCTATATTATGTGACCTAGTTTGTCGAAGATATCTACGTCATTGGTTTGGCTGTATCCCAAATTTGGAAATAAAATTTCGGCGTAGAAAGTGTAAGCGATCGGTGAATGTCGACGGCAACCAGGCTGTCGAGACGAACCGTTTAGAACTACATGCAACATTAGACACGAAAAATAGAATAATTTTGTAGGAATTTTCTCTGTGTTAGAAGTTTTTGAATATGTTATATGGCTCGCCAATAGAATGTAAAGAGGTCTAAAGATTTTTCAGGCTGCTCTTAACAACTTTATGGTCATAAAGTTAATTTTGAGTTCAGTTTTACTATAAAACAAAATAATGTGTACGCAAATGTTACGTTTTACTATGTAAATTTAATATTAACACATCACAAAGTTATTAACTTATTACATATTTTACAGAATGGGTAGTAAAAGTGAAAATTTATTGCACTACCCGCATATTTTCAGCCGTAACGATAAAATATAGAGTTACAGGCACGTCTCTATTTAAAGGTACTGCGCTATCATTTAATACAAAAGGTAATAAAAAATAAATACCTTCGCCGCTCCCACCGCAGTATCGATTCCCAGCACCACGCAGACCACCGCCAGGCCACCACTCGAGCAAAGAAAAACAAAGCAAGTGAACACAACACTCAGAAAGTCCACACTATCTTAAAAGCCGCCGGCGAAAACCGCAACAGTTCACTTTTCGCCACAGTCAACTTCAAGAGAAAACTTCAACAACTTAAAAATAAGCAGAAGCGACGATCCGACCGAATTCAAGACTATTCAATTAGATAAGAAGAATTTTAGCGAGTCTAACGGCGCGCACCGCGGAAAAGTTTTATATGAATTTACGTTTCTCCATCCCGTAGGCGCGGGCCGAGCGGCCGAAAGTTTTCAGCGTAGCGTTGGGAGCCGAGTGTGCTTTTGTTACGCAACTCACTGCGGCGCCGCGCCGCCAGGGGGAGCGCGCGCTCAGTGGCGCAGTGGCGGGCATGCGCACTGCCGCGCGACTGTCGGCCGAGCCGTTCGGCCGCACGTTACCACGTACAGCGACTCCTCGCCAATCTTTTCACTCCTCACCACTCGCTCTCGCACTAGCTGCTCCTTTCAACTGATATGAGCGACTGGCCTAATTAGTAAGTAAAGACAGCACGCTACACATTACTCCCAAGCGCATGCCTTGAACAAACTTCCACAATACAGCTACACATCGTTGGGATATCGCTGTGTAATCAAACGGAATTCATCAACTTTCCTCATACATCCTGACCCACTTTTTGGCTTAGCATGAGAGGAAAGTTAATAACAAAACAGAGGTCATGGTGCCAAGAATCGCGTGAAGCCACGATAATGGCAGGACGGACACGGAACGCGAGCGCTATCCATGCGATCTCAAGTGAAGCAGGTATAATGTAGCTAACCAAATACTGCGAAAAGCGCTTTGTAAGTGCCGTGAGAAAATAAATATATACGTGGTTAAAATGTACAGAATTGAACAAGCTTTGTACAAAAAGTCTGGGTGTAATCTGACAGGGTTACGCAACGGATTCGGCTGTCACTTACCTACGGAGGCTCATAGAATATTCACCATTCCACTAGACATGGAACACCTAAATAAGGAAAAGGTTTCCGACTGTGATAGACACGCGGCCAAGTGGAAATACTTGAAAATATCTTCATTCGATGTCGAATCCCATCCGAAAAAGTTCGATTGTAAGTAACTCTCACCTAACCTTTTTACCTGCGTTAGTACGTTGGATTTCAGAAAACTATTGTTTATGTCGATTAATGACAACTAGTGTCTGTATTTCTGTAGCGACCTTTTAAGAATACAAAGTTATCCAAAATACGGCATATTTTCAACTGCAGCAAGGAATGAATCTCAGGGATCTATGTCAAGTTTATAAAATACTCATTATCTACGGCCAACTTAGTTAATCTTGATTTTGACGCATGCACTATCCTCTATTACGTGTCGTAACTTGAAGAACTTTAGGAGAACCATACCTCAAATTTACAACTAAAGTAGCTATACCAACTTCCAACAGAAAATCGTTTCGGTGGAAATTGCGCCATCTATCTCTCCGGTTTTCAGACAAAGTGGGCACACTACTGAGTTAGACGTTAATTGTCATCTTCTCAGAACTATTATTGTGCATAAAATATTATCACAAGCAGGGATTATGATCCGCATGCACACCTGTGGCGTAACCAACGAGATAGGATTAAGTTCTGGTCAGATTGCGGTTATAAATCGCTCGGAAGTGATGCTGTGCCAGTAAATGCTACTACTGTTGCGTCGCTCAGAAGAAATGATGATCATCACTTTCGCTCAAATTGACGCTTTTTTGCCTGAAAATTGTATTACAGCGAAGCATGTTTTGGAAATTGTTGTAAAATTGCATATAGGCACAAATAACAATATGTATTACCATAAGCTGTGATTTAATCAGGGTTGCGGGTTGTTCCCTAGAGATACCGCGACTCCGGACTACAAAAGGGCAAACGAAGGCACATGGATGTGTTTCAGTCATTCAAATTCTGACAATCCGTTCCTCTCCGCCACAAAGGGCACACGAACGCAAGTGGGTGTGTTCCAGTCATTAAAATTTTGACAATTAAAGTGCACACTTAAAGCTTAGTTGGCTGGTTACTAGGGAGATACAATTAGGTCCTGTTCTGATAATTAATTATCACGCGGGTGTGAGGAAGCAACGACACACTAATAAAATTGCATTTCTGCGAACTATTTACAAATAACTCGTTTTATGCACTGCAGAAAAAGCAATAGTGATAATAATAGGTTATTATCATTTAAGTATCGGAAAATTATGTGATTTGGCTAAAAGAAAAAGAAGAAATCTGGATGGATAATGAATGATGAATGAAGAATGCTTTCTACGGCTTACGACGTATTTCCGTAATACCGGCTTTCTCCTTTTTAATTTATAGCCAGACCTAAATGGTGTTTTGATTTATAAGGGCTGCTCGTGCGAAGCTTATTGTAGCTATTATAGGCCCACACGTATTGCACATTCATCTATGAAAATGGCGACATTCGTATAGGCAGAGTGGATTTATTTTTACGTACCAAAATGTTTCTTTTTTGCTTGTTGGTGTAATATTTTTAACATACCATCAAATGACGCCTGCATCTCCAAAAGTACCTGAACTTATCTACCTGAAGGTACCATCAAGGACATCAACGCCTGACCGCTTTTCAACCTTATAACTCAGAGCATAAGGGTGAAAAGTGGTCTGGCGAAAGTATCCTCGATCATTCCTGTACTACATCCTCATTTCGCCAGATAATAATATGATACAAGTCTAATTTACCTAAAGCCATCAATCAAGGTACAAATCCTGACTTTGAAATACCTGAATTCAAATTTGGAATGCAATGAAGTAAGGAAGCTACCTACACTAAGTACTGAAGTCTTAAGTAAATTCAAATTAAAATCTTCTGTTGTAGAAAAAAAAGTACAAGTATCAGCAAGTTCATTGCTTCCTTCTGTTGCGAGCCTTATGTAAAACAATTAACCGGCACATCTGGAGTAGCAATACAACATGTAACAATTACCAGGAATTTCCGCTTAATAACCAGATCTTAGATCCAGATGTAGTTTAACTAATTAGTTTAATTGTAGCGAGATAACTACGTAATATTTTCGCGACAAATGTGGATCATATCTTTTCCCATTGGGCATAGACAAGAAGATTATAAGTACTCAAGAACGGGACAGACGTGGATGAAATTATGTAGTTTTGTTAGCAGCGAGATTTACAAACTCATTAGCTCAAACCTTAGGTACTAGAATACAAATATGAGAGCTGGACCTACCTACATGAGCTGAACTGAAAAATGCTTGCATAGATTGGACGAGTCCCATCAAATCTGTGTGGTTCTTTCTTAAAAATACCATCTTATCTCCATAGTCCAAGCTTTTTGCTTGGCTTTGCTCTGAGGCTTTCGGCTGTTTCTTCTCAGGGTACGAAACACCGGCCTCATCTAGATTTTTGACGTGTAAAAGTGTTTGTAAAAACCTACTTGCAAAATAATCATTTACCTATTATATTATACTCTATTACCTCATATAAATTAAAGGCGATTAAATGGTTGAAATTGAAAATAATCATATTTTTTACATCATACACTTTTGGCGGATGCATATGCTCTCTAAACTTTTCTTGTTCTTATTTCAACCATAAAGTTTTTATTCTATATTCTACTAGCTTTGCCCGCGGCTTCGCTCGTGTTAAATTCGGGGTAACACAGTTCCCCTTTCTTGATTCGTAGGTATCTGCTACCTGTAGATTTTGCCCTTGCGCCTTATTGATTGTAATAGCAAAGCTAAGTTTTCCCTTTACTTCCCTCTATGTCCCTCACTTTCCACTTTAAAAAAATTTGCCTATGTCCGTCTCCAGGGTCCCAACTATCTTTGTGCCAAAATTCATCAAAATCGGTTCAGCCATTAAGGCGTGAATACGTATCAAACAAACAAGCAAATAAACAAACAAACAAACTCACTTTTATAATATTAGTAAGGATATATAATATACCCTCCTATATATAATATATACTCCTTACTTTATGTAAGTAGATATATATACATTCAGTCAAAAAAGTATCGGGAAAGGATGATTTGTTTATGGTTGTTTAGTTGTAAAAATAAACACGCATGTAGTTTGCACATAAATGTATAGATGGCAGTATACTCAACGTAATGCCACGTAACATATTGTTTCCTGCACTCCACCATAGATGGAGTTGTGCAAATACGTCATAATTGTAAATCTCGGTGTTAAGATTCTCCGCTCGTTGCATAAGACCCTTGACGGTAAAAATTAAATCATGTACTCTCATAGACAAGTGTTTTATTTGTGAGTCATCCAGTAGTGGAGTGGTTCAGTACCGAGTGGTGCATGAACATTTTGGTCCTGTCGAGTCGGACAGATCGGCATAGAAACCAGGGTGGATCGCCCTGAAGTGCCGCATAACAATCTCACACAGTAGTGAGATTGGTGTTCGAGCGGAGCTGCTGAGAAGCGGAGCGGCCGAGCTGTGCAAGCGCTGGTGTCAGCGCAGCACGCCGGGAGTTGCAGCAGTCCACGGTAGAGGGCGTGCCAGTCCTCTCTCCAGTGTCGGTATTGAAGTGCGGTGTTTCCGGAGCAAAGTATCATATCACATATCAACGTGATATCAGTGTTGCAGTGTCATATCATACCTACGTAATACCAGTGTCATCGTATAAGTGTTTGCATACACGTAGGTATGTGTTCGTGAAAGTAATCGTGTTCATAAGTGCAGTGTACGGCCAGTGAAGGTTATCAAGAAAAAGAACTGTAAGTAGACTTCAATATTGACTTTGAATTCTGAAAGACTTATATGTGTGTAGTTAGAACATTACTAGAATTGACTATTTATGTGTGTGTCTTGGTCACTATCGGCCTATTTTTATGTGTCTTTGTCACTATCGGCCTAATCATATGCATCTGGTTCCTATTGACCTGTGTATATGTTGAGGACTCAGTGTTGCCCTGTAATTGCGTTCATTGACCTGTTATACTGGGTGATAGATCTTGTTTATTGATTGGTTCACACTATTGTTGCCATTGACTAGCAATTCTTGTCATTTCCACATAAGTTACAAATTCCGTTTAATTATAACCATGGAGTCTTTGTCGTCTTTGATCAAAATACAGTTAGTAAACAAAAGTTTTATTGAAAAGGGGTCAGTTAACTTTAAAAAATCTCCTAAGGAGAGGCTTACCCCAACTTATGTAACAACTCGGTTAGAGTCATTAGAAAGTCAGTGGAAGGACTTCAATCAAACGCACAAAAATATATTGATACAAGCAACAGAGTCTGATATAGCTAGTAACTCTTACTTTACCGAAGAGTTATATGAAACCATAGAAGAATTATATTTTACTTACAAGTCCAAATTAAAAGAACACATAGTTAAAATTCAAGGCACATCTAGTTGTAATAACAGTTCAAATTCAAGTTCAAAGGCCATGTCAAATATTAGATTACCAAAAATCACACTGCCAACATTTTCGGGACTATACACTGAGTGGTCTTCGTTCAGGGATTTGTTTTTATCTTTAATTCATAAAAATGAAGACCTGGATGACGTTCAAAAACTTCATTATTTGAAGGGTCATTTAACAGGGGAAGCAGAACAGCTACTGCGCCATACCCCGGTAACCGCTTCAAATTATGAAAATTGTTGGTCAATCTTAGTTAAAAGATACGATAACAAACGGTTTCTTGCTAATTGTATGTTAAAAAGATTTATGACTCAACCAAATGTTAATAAAGATACAGCATTCAACATCAGGTCATTACTAGACAATACTGTAGATTGTTTGCAAGGGTTGCAGAACTTAGACATAGATATTCATTCGTGGGATGCCATTGTAATTTACATAATTAGCGAAAAATTAGATTGCGATTCTCGTAAATTATGGGAGACGAAAGTCAGTGCATTAGATAATAATTTACCAACATTTAACGAATTCAAAACATTCCTTGAATCCAGGTTCAGATCATTAGAATACTTAGATCCAAATTCCAATAAGTCTAGCAAACCTCAAAATGTAAAATCATTTAATGTCACAACCCAACAATGCATCGTTTGTTCTGGAGATCACAAAGTGTCAAATTGTAAAGAGTTTTCAAAAAAGAATTGCAATGAACGTCGTGACCTCGTCCGAGTCAGCAACTTATGCTTTAATTGTCTAGGAAAAAATCACTCTGTCTATAACTGCCGACAAAAAACCAAATGCAAAATTTGTAAGAAAAAACACCACTCACTGCTTCACTTAGACACTACTGTAGGTTTCTCTGATTCTAACAATAGGTTAGCAGAAGACAAGATTGTGACAGCCGCGGTCGTCACACCAACAGCCCCAAATGGGGAGGGTACCAACGAGGCGATAAGGAAACCCATTTGTTGTTTAGGTCAACTGGACCACAGTCTCGGATTGCTGGCAACAGCCCTGGTCCAAGTTGAATCTGATAGAAACGGTACTGTGCAGACTTTTAGAGCTCTGTTAGATCAGGGCTCTCAGGTATCATTGATTACTGAAGCCGCAGTTCAGTTTCTTGGGTTGCATAAGGTACCCACTCAAACTGGCATACATAGATTAGGCGATGACGAGGGAAGCTCAGTCCCCTCTAGGTCAATGGTGACATTCAAATTACAATCTCGTCTAGATCCGAACTATTGTTCATATGTCAGTGCATATGTAATGAATAAACTCACTACAAATCTTCCTGAAAGAAAGATTATACAAGTTCCTCCGTCGCTTGCAAATTTGCAATTAGCAGATCCTTCATTCCATACACCAGGAAAGATTGACCTGCTCTTAGGTGCACAAGTGGTTGGAGAAGTTCTTTTAGACGGTTTGGTTAAGGGTCCGCCTGGAAGTCCAGTCGCACAGAAGACCAAACTTGGATGGATCGTCTCAGGCGAAATCCAGTCCTCAGCTGTCTCTAGGCCTGTATGTTATCACGCAGTAGTACAGTCAGCAGATGTCAACGACCTCATGCGTAAGTTTTGGGAGTTGGAATCGGAGCCTTCAATTCAACGTATTTTGAATGAGGAAGAACTGAAGTGCGAAGATTACTACTCTAAGACCACCAAACGCGATAAAACCGGGCGGTATATTGTAAAATTGCCATTCAAAACTGAACACCCCAAATGCGCACTTGGAGGGTCATCCGAGGTCATTGCCCGCAGACGTTTTCTCAACCTAGAGAAAAGATTAGTTAAAGAACCAGAACTTAGGAAACAGTATAGAGCTGTTATCAATGAGTATATTCAGCTGGGACACGCTGAAGTTGTCCCACCGGCGGAATTAGATGCTGATGCGTTCTACCTGCCACATCACGCAGTGGTGCGTGACGATAAAGTCACCACCAAGGTTAGGGTCGTCTTTGACGCTTCATGTTCTGGCCACAATGGTGTATCCTTAAATAAGGAATTAATGGTGGGCCCAACCCTACAACCTGATTTGCGTCAAGTTATTTTGCGATGGCGTCGCCATCCGATTAGTTTAGTTGCGGACATAGTCAAAATGTACCGCCAGGTTATGGTTAGTAAAGGGGATGCTGAATACCAACGCTTTCTGTGGCGTGACCAACCAGATGCAGAGTTAGAACATTTCCGACTCATGCGTGTCACATTCGGTACAGCATCCGCTCCTTACCTGGCCGTCCGTACACTACAGCAGCTTTCCCATGATGAAGGAAGCAATTATGCCGTGATAGGCGATCGAATTCTTAAGGATTTTTATGTCGACGATTTTCTATCGGGCTGTGAATCTATTGCCGAGGGTCAACAGATACATCAACAAATGAACGAGTTGTTGAGTCGCGGAGGCTTCCAGCTACAGAAATGGTCCAGCAGTGACGTTGATTTGCATAGTAAAATAAAGGATGGACCATTAACTGAAAATTTAGAATTAAAATCAGATGCAGTTATGAAAATCTTAGGTCTCACTTGGGATAGACTGACTGACACTTTCAAATACACTGTAAATCTTCCTCCGCTCGAACCCCCCGTGACTAAACGCAAAGTAGTATCAGATATCGCTCGTTTATTTGATCCTCTCGGTTGGTTGGCACCTGTCGTTATCACAGCTAAAGTGTTTATCCAGCGTCTGTGGTTAGCAGGAATCGAATGGGATGATGAACTTCCCGATCCGCTCTTAAAGGAATGGATCACGTTTAGAAACAACCTTTATCACGTGCAAGAGTTTAAATTACCGCGTTGGATCCGTACAAGTAAAAGTGACGTACTTATGGAGTTGCATGGATTTTCTGACGCCTCAAATATTGCTTATGCAGCAGTAGTTTACACTCGTAGCGTGGACTCTGATGGGAATGTGCAGGTTAGTCTTGTAGCCTCAAAGACCAAGGTGGCCCCTGTCAAACAGGTATCCATACTTCGTTTGGAGTTATGTGGTGCAGTGCTTTTATCAAAACTCCTGCGGGAAGTGTCAGACACTTTAGATGTATGTAAGGAAAACGTACATGCATGGACTGACTCAACAGTGGTGCTCGCCTGGTTAAGCAGCCATCCCAGCCGCTGGAAAACCTTTGTTGGGAATAGAGTATCCGATATACTCACTTTCATGGACAGTAATCAGTGGTCGCACGTTCAGTCTAAAGACAATCCCGCCGATTGCGCGTCGCGCGGCGTAAATCCCTCAGAGTGCGCAGACTTAGTATTATGGACGCAGGGACCTAGTTGGCTACAAAAGGCTGAAATCAAATACAACACTCTTACATTTGAGGAGATGTCAACAGTCCTAGCCCAGACCGAAGCATGTCTCAATTCCAGACCAATCTCTGCTATAAGCTGTAATCCAGAAGACCCATGTCCTCTCACTCCGGGACATTTTTTGATAGGAGAACCGCTGCTACTTGCACCAGAGTCGGACTTCAAAACGTCTAATATAAGTAATTTACGGAGATGGCAATTGACACAGCGTTTGGTCCAAGATTTCTGGCGCAAGTGGTCCCGGGAGTATCTAGTTCAGTTCCATCAGAGGAATAAATGGACTCATCACACTGTAGAACCAAAAATAGGTGATGTAGTGTTAGTTATGGAGGATGATTTGCCTCCCTCGAGATGGCTTCACGGGTTGATTCTCGAAAAACATCCTGGCTCGGACAAGGTCACACGAGTAGTTTCACTACGCTGTAAGGGGACAATTATTAAAAGACCTGTGTCAAGGTTGATTGTACTCCCTATTACTACTTAAATAATGTATAAATTTTGTGTGTTTTGTGTTTACCTTTGTTTATTTGTACGTCAAGGGGTTTTGGTTTATGTTTCACTCATAGTCATGTTTAACTGCATTTTGTTTGTGTGTAATTTGGTTAATGTTAAAATTGTGTAATGTATAAGATTTATTTAATTTGGTTAATTTACTTTACAGTCCACTTTCGAATAATTATGTAACAAAATCTTTATTTATACGCCATTGCATAATTCACTGGTTTTGGATCCACTCGCTTCACGGTGGGCGGCTTGTCAATTATTTGTCACAATTGTTTAGTTTTTAAATGTTGCTCAACTTGTGTTGTTAGTAACAAATTATGTTATGGACAATCTGTCCATGGTGGGCGGTATGTTTAGTTGTAAAAATAAACACGCATGTAGTTTGCACATAAATGTATAGATGGCAGTATACTCAACGTAATGCCACGTAACATATTGTTTCCTGCACTCCACCATAGATGGAGTTGTGCAAATACGTCATAATTGTAAATCTCGGTGTTAAGATTCTCCGCTCGTTGCATAAGACCCTTGACGGTAAAAATTAAATCATGTACTCTCATAGACAAGTGTTTTATTTGTGAGTCATCCAGTAGTGGAGTGGTTCAGTACCGAGTGGTGCATGAACAATGGTTCCAAATTAAAATTTTAGTTTTTTTTGTAGTTGTTAGATTGGCACAACTGTTTTCCATTTTGGCGCGGAGTTTGAGTTGCATCTGTTATTTATATTAAATACAGTGCTGGTTTTAGTAATATCATATATAGTGTGTATTGCGAATTTCATAATGGACAAAAATATCGAACAAAGAGTTTGTCTTAAATTTTGCATCGCCAATGGAATTTTGTGTTCGGAGTCACTGAAAATGTTACAGAAGGCTTACGGTGAATCGACTTTATCAAAAACTCGTGCTTGTGAGTGGTTCAAAGCGTTCAAAAGCGGTCGAGATGTGATGGAAGATTTGCCTCGCTCTGGTAGGCCGTCAACGTCTGCAACTGAAGTTAACATCGCAAAAGTGAAGAAAATAGTGACTGAAAATCCCCATTGAACTCTGAGAGAGAAAGCCGCCGAACTTTCTGTATCTTACGAGTCGATCCGTACCATTGTAACTAATCATTTGGGTATGAAACATGTTGCTGCTCGGCTAGTCCCAAAAGATCTGAATTTTCTCCAAAAACTCAATCGCATGAAAGTCGCTGAGGACATGCTAGAACGAGTCAGTTCGGACCCAACATTCATGAAACGCATTGTTACTGGTGACGTTCCGGTGGGTTTACGAGTTTGACATGCAAACTAGTCAACAAGCTTCGGAGTGGCGCCTTCCAACTGAACCGAAACTGAAAAAAACCACGCCAAAGTCGATCAAAAGTCAAAGTCATGTTGACTGTTTTCTTTGACTATCGCGATGTTGTGCACTCTGAATTCTTACCGGAAGGTCTAACGGTAAATAAAGAATATTATTTGAGCGTTATGCGGCGTTTAAGAGAGCAAATTCGACGAAAAAGGCCAGATTTGTGGAAAGAAAATTCTTGAATTTTGCACCACGACAATGCGCCTTCGCACAAAGCTATCATTGTGAACGAATTTTTGACCAAACACTCAACAAATACCATCCAGCAACCACCATATTCACCAGATATGGCTCCTGCTGACTTTTTTCTTTTTCCTAAACTCAAATTACCACTTCGTGGCACCCGTTTTCAATCGATAGAAGACATAAAGGAGAATTCGCGGCGACAACTGAACTCAATTCCGGAAGCAGCGTTTAAAAAATGTTTTGATGAATGGATTATTCGTTGGCGCAAGTGTATCGTTTCTAAAGGAGCATACTTTGAAGGTGATAAAATAAATTTGGATGAATTACAGACATTTTGTGTATTATTGATCTTTTCCCGGTACTTTCTTGACAGAGTAGTATACAAAGTAAGGAGTAAGGATTTCTTAATGTGTCACAATTTATTCCTAAATGACCGTAAAGGCTCTGACTCTGAACTGCTTGGTTCTTGGTATATATATATATATATATAAGATAGAAATAATAAAATAATAATAATAGAATAATAATAATAGAATATATATATATATATATATATTTCCTCATTGGTAGCTCGCACTATTTGAGAAATGTGAGTCAACTTGCACCACTGATGTATCAGAATTCAATTATTTCTTTCTCACCTCACGTTAAAGACTTAGGTTTGTACATTGACGACTGTTTCAGCTGGAATAAGCACGTGGCTCAAGTGAGCCAGAAAGTCACTCTCTCGCTGCGGTCTCTCTATAGATTTAAGCACTTTCTCCCATCTAGCACTAAACTCATTTTGGTACAGTCTCTTGTACTTCCCATTATCGACTATGGTGATGTTTGTTATTCTGATCTATCCCAGGAACTTCTCAATAAATTGGATCGTCTTCTTAACAATTGCATTCGCTTTGTGTTTGGCCTTCGTAAATAT
This sequence comes from Ochropleura plecta, assembly GCA_905475445.1. Taxonomy (NCBI): domain Eukaryota; kingdom Metazoa; phylum Arthropoda; class Insecta; order Lepidoptera; family Noctuidae; genus Ochropleura; species Ochropleura plecta. The sequence continues at coordinate 6,681,791 of FR997731.1, read as the reverse complement.
GATCACATCTCTTCCTTCCGTACTCAGCTTAAATGGCTGCCTATACGACTCAGGAGGTCCCTCAGATCTCTCTGTATGCTGTACTCTATCTTGAATGATCCGTATGCTACTGATTATTTAAAAAGTAATTTTAAAGTGTTGGGCAGTTCTCACAGCCGTGACCTTCGGGCTTCCGAAAATCTACTCCTCCAAGTTCCATTACACCGCACCGGTTTTATGTCCAAATCATGCGCAATTTCAACATTATAGCTCTGGAACGCGCTACCCTTTGGCATTAAAAAAGCTGAAAGTAAACTTACCTTTAAAAGAAAAGTTCGTAACCACTATTTAGGTCCGTCTACCAATTAAAAGTCATAGTAATTACTGTTAAAGTTTTCGTTTATATTTATTTTTTAATTGTATTTATTAGTTTATTTGATATGTATATGTGTATTAGTATCCGTATAAATATATATGTTTTCATAAACAAATAGTTTTAGATATATATATTTGTAACCTATCACAATGTAGTCGTATTTTGACCAAAGGTTGACTGGTAGAGAATGCCTTATGGCATTAAGTCCGCCTATGTACCACTATTGTACATGAAGTTTAAATAAATAAATATATACTTAATAAATTCGCAGGACTCTTACTCATGTGTGTGCTATATACAACGTATCTATGTGCTATGTATAATCCCAATGGCAGGTATGTACCTAATTTAGTCTTTAGATACTTAATCATCAAGTATTTACCTAGTTGCTCGCTTGAACTTCAGTTCAATACAAATTGTAATTTGGAAGCTAAATGTGATTTCAAATGATTTAACCAGTCAGAGGTTGTAAGTTAATAGAAAGGCTTTTAATGCCAGTTACTTAATCGAAAAGAGCTATACTTCAATTCCACCCAAAATCGATCGACATACTTTGAACACTAACCTTGTGAACTCGTTTGTATTCTATTTACCACATCCTACTAATATTATAAATGCGAATGTTTGTGAGGATGGATGGATGTATGGATGTTTGTTACTCTTTCACGTCAATACGGCTGAACGGATCTTGATGAAATTTGGCACAGAGGTTGATTATGGTCTGGAATAACACATAGGATATTTTTTTTCGACATTACGCGGGCGAAGCTGCAGGCGCCAGGTAGCTGTAGGTATCTACATAAATATTTCAGGAAAATAACATAACATGACATAAATACGACTGTATCTAATCTACGGTGAGTGAAGCAAAGATAGGTTACGCCATCATTTCGCCAGAACGTTGTTTATAAGATGCATGCAGGTAAATAGCAGCGAACCTGTGGAGGGAACTGGGAATCATATATATCGTGGCGAGCTTGACAAAAACCGAAATGCGGCTAACTCATTGCTTAATATTTTTTTAATTGGCAATCTAGCTTTCGGGCGGTTATAAGCAATTATTTACTGATGCAAAAACACAAATAATATTGCTGGAATCGAATCTTTAGGACCTCATGTTCAAAAATGCAATGCTTACAAATATTAAACTTATACCAAAGAGAAAATAAACTGCTTGGAAGTCCATAGATACCAGCTATTTATTAAGTTCTTAGTACAGTAGGGTTACCATGACATCTTATAGCAATTCTTATTCCTGTGTGAGAAAGAGATGGTGCTAGACACCCTGTATAGCTCTGTCTCTTTCCCTCACTGGAATAAGTTCTGCTCTAAGACGTCATGGTAAGGAGGTGGCCGGGCGTTTGAGGGAGAGAACATCTGCCCAACCCAGCCGCCGCGGGAGACGCCCAGGGCGCCGGGCGCCGCGAGACGACTCCCGGCCACCGTAGATGCGGGCCTGTGGGCGGTGAGCAATGGGTAGTTTACCGTCCGTCCGTCGATTGACGACAGGCCGTGTCGACGGCGCGTTCGTGTTTCACGCGCGCCTCAAAGAGAGTCAGCAAAGCAGAGGGGCTTGTCAGAGCCTCCGCCTGCCGGGGTTGCGGGTTGTTCGAAAGAGATACCGCGACCTCGGAACGTAAAGGGCAATAGAAGGAACATGGGTGGGTTTTAGTCAGTACAAGTCTGACATGCCCCACCGCTCCGCCCAGAGCGGGGGTAGTCATTGGATGACTTCCCACCCGAAAAAAAAAAAAAAAAAAACGTCATGGTAGGGTAGCAGGTAGAGAGAAATACGTTGTTTTTAAATATATAGTTCTGTTGTGTGGTAAATTGGGAATTAAAACACGTATTTTAATTATATTCACTAACTCTTAAACTCCCCTCATTCTGGTTTGTCGCTCAACCACTGGCAGCCGAGCTGGCATCCTCATTAAGCTCCAGTTTATGACACAACTTCGTGAAAGTTTAACACAACTTTTCAGTTTCTTAGAAAATTCTTAGAAGTTGAAGAAACTCACTCATTTTCACTTGGCATAACTACGTGAATTTTATTTTTAGATCATTGTTCTGTTTCAAGTGTTATCATGTAATTTTTTTTTAATTAAAATTAAATACTAGGCCTGCATAAGTCCCCTGGACATGGCGGCACGGCACAGCATTTGAAACCTAGAATGTCTTCTACGTTTTCAAGCTGTAAGTGCAGAAAGTATCTTTATTGTCCAGCGGTTGCAGGTCCTGTTCCAGTTCTGAAGAGGGCCAACCTTATCACAGAGCATGAAAAATAGATTACGACCGATTCTCAGACCTATCGCATGTACTCATAAAATTTCATAAAAATCTCTCTAGCCGTTTCGGAGGTGTATAACAAAATTGTGACACAAGAATATATATTTAGTTATGTACACAACACATATGATGGAAAAAAACATACAGATAATAGAGCACAAAGGTACTGATTATTTTATTTAGAAATCTCTAAGATATATATATATATATATATATAGAAAGAAAGAAAGAAGATAAATACACCTGATCTGCGCTATGTGGTAGGAATATGGATTTTTGTACCAAATAAAAACTAAGCCAAAACATAAAGCACTGTTTATTTACAATAGTACGATACATCATGTGAGCGATGCTGCTGGTGTGTAGCAAACACTGCAAAAAAGGTTATTTGTTAATAAATATTATCGTTGCAATGTGGGTAATTTTCAGCTCTGAAAATATATAATGGATTTATTTCATCCACTCTCGCAGTTTTATTTTTTCGTCGCCAGATATCTATTCTATTCTATTTTTGTTTAATGGCAATTAGAGCCGATGTCGACTATTCTGCCAATGTCCAGTGAATTGGAAACGCCAGATATCTATTGGTAACACCAAAGAGGAAACGACAGGAAAAGTGGGAGGAAGGATGGGAAGCCTTTGCACTACAGAGGGACACATCTGGTTTATAATAAATAAAATTATAATAAGCTCATAAACAACACAATTTTTTTTTTGGATGTCTCTAACTATTCTCAATATTATTTTTTGTAACCTCTTTAATCAGTTTTTATTTGCAATAGTTGTCAAATCACATATTATTACAACCCTTGTTCTGATTAGTTACAGTACTGATGGCAACATCTGTCATTTGTCTCATATAGTTATGTTTTTGCAATATTTTTATATTTCTTATAAAGATGACATTCTTTTTTAGCAATTCGTTGTGAGTGAGTGGACATTGTTGGCCTTGTAGATTCTAAGACACTTGTTAGCTTCTTATCTTATTTTACGTTTTGTTAAGTAAGCAATGACTTATTGTCGGGCCTACGCTGTTCTCCCATACTTAAGTACTACCGCTGTAACAACAACATTGTAAAACCAAATGATTGTAAAAGATTTACCACGGAGTTTCTTGCCGGTTCTTCTCCATAGGAAACGACCAACCCGAACCGTGCACCTTTTCTCGACGTTTTATAAGTGTCCATGTAATTTAAAAGTGTGAAACATGTGAAATGAAAATATTTTGATTTTGGTTTACCTTGTTCCTATTCCTTCTAGTAGTTACCTATATTTAAAAAGGTAGTATCCTACCTTTATTATATTATCTGTGATATAGGTAACTAACTACACAATACTAGGTGCTAAAATGATCAGCAGATTATGCACTTCTAAAAAAAATACATGGAAAAGTGATTCTGGTTTTAATTCCCAGGAAAGTGATATTTAATTTTTGCATCAGGAATCAGAAACAGCTACGGAGTCTGGATTTGTGCCCGATTGATGGCAATAGGCTCACCCCTAATACATGGTCATGGGACGTCAACATAACTGGCCAAATGCCTAAGCTTCGACGATTAACTACTAGGTGTGGTGTTTTGTAGATTTAATAGGGGTATTTCCGTATTTTGCATAGGAACACAATATTAGTATAAACTTGTCATTTGTCTCTCCTTAAACAACAATATGAAATATTTCTTTGCTCTTCATGATTATTATTTTATATGTATTTATATATAAGTATTTATTATATATAAATATGCAGCTATATATAAATGTAGCTGTACCTATCTCCTCCTTTAAATCCATCCAAAGGTTGTATTGAAAAGATTGCTTTTAGCGATAAGACCGCCCATTGTGTCACCCTATTTATAAGTTGTATATTGTTATTCTTGTCATTTGTGTGGTGTACATCATAAAGAATATTCTATCTATCTATAAACAGTGTAGTATGCTCAGTAGGTACCCGTTGAAACAGTCCACATAAAAAGGCATAAATAAAGGAACTGCAACCAGTTGCTTTTTTCGCGCGTTTTTTTCCAATAAAGTTGACAACTTGGTATCCATAGCAGCCAAAGGTCAATGAATGGTCAGTAAACTTTGCAACCGTATAGGTAACATAATTATACTTGCGTGTATTACTATCTGCGTGTTGCAGGTACATACCTACATAGGTATTTAGACCCTTATCAGCCAAATGCGTTGAAATAATAATATTATGTATTGATATAGAAAACTTGGGAATTACTTGCATATTATCTTAATGGCCAATAACAAAATGTTAAGACTTTTTTCGCAAATTCCTTTTTTGACGGGCCTGTTGGTCTAGTGGTTAGTGGCCCTGACTGCTGAGCCGGAGGTCGTGGGTTCGATTCCCACCCAGGACAAACTTTGTGTGATGAGCATGATTGTTTGTTCTGTGTCTGGGTGTGATTTATCTATAATATGTATGTATTTATAAATTATATAAGTATGTATATCAGTTGTCTGGTTACCATAACACAAGCTCTGCTTAGCTTGGGATCAGATAGCCGTGTGTGAGTTGTCCCAAGATATTTATTTATTATTGCCCTTTACCTATGCTCCGGAGCCACGGTATCTCTTTCGAACAACCCGCAACCCCGGCAGGCGACGACCCTGGCAGGCTCCTCTGCCCGTCTCTGATCCCCTGGATCGCAAGAACTGAAAGTCGTGGGGAGAGAGCTCTGCCCAGCTGTGGGATGATTTGGGCAAACAGTAACAGTTATGGTTGATCCAGTAATCGAAAACATTACTTACTTATCCAAAACATATCCCCTGTTTTATTGCACTAACTGATAGTATGAGCGATGTAGATCAAATACTGGAAACAAGTTTAGTGTGATAGGTAAAGCAAATAAAATGGCAGTTTTTATTATTCATCACTTTTCTGCATACACCACAGTAGGTACCTACCTACTTACTGTTAACAGTTACGTTTCAATATTGTTGTGCAACAAAGTATCTTTCTATTTTATTAAAGGTGGTGGTACTGCTTTGTGTAAAAAAAAGTACCAAAGTGTCCGTTACACTTCGGTACTCTTTTTTACACAAACTACTTATTTGAGTAGGTATTCCTTATTATTTCATCCATATCAGATCAGGGGCACAGTCGCTCAGTTGTAGGTACCTTTTTTTTTTCGGGTGGGAAATCATCCAATGACTTCCCCCGCTCTGGGCGGAGCGGGGGGGCATGTCAGACTTGTACTGACTAAAACCCACCCATGTTCCTTCTATTGCCCTTTACGTTCCGAGGCCGCGGTATCTCTTTCGAACAACCCGCAACCCCGGCAGGCGGAGGCTCTGGCAAGCCCCTCTGCAGTTGTAGGTACCTTATAATAAGAACAGGTTTTTTTTGTCTTTATCAAAAGGGATCGGATTTAGTTTCTGGCTGAGGCTGAAACTTAATAAACAAAACAAAACGGCATATTAATTTTGGCTTCAAAATTGCGATCTTTGTATCATATTTCATTATTTTCTCGTTATACCAACATCGAATTTAATCGAATAATCATCGAATTTAGTCATTCTAAGTTCATAATCCGGTTGTTGTTGAGTTGAACTGCGAGTGGCCCCATCTAAAAAAAACGCACACGAAAAACAAAAGTGAACTTAGTTTTTACTAAGTTCACTTTTTTGTTTTCCTCGCCTTATATTATTATGCAGCTGACTATTTTTGTGGATTGTAGATGATCCCAAAAATCAACCCAAAAGGTTTTGACGCGGTATGAAGTTACTATTGACTATACAACGTTGCTGTACCTAACTTCGGACCAGCTGACGTGCAGACCTATGCTGTGATCTATAGTTAAACGATTATTAGATTTTTAGCCGGTGTAAAAAGATTTCAAATTAACTGTACTCTATGGCTAAATGACACACGTTAACACAGTTAGTCTGCAAACATATTATCATTTCCTACTTAGCTAACCTAGCCTTAGCAGGATGTAAAACGTTAGTCTCAAATTAGGTCTCAGCTCTGTTGTTGTTACCTAGGTACCAAGTATGTGTCAAACGCCTAATCATACTAAGTACAATCAGCATCAAAAGTTAATGACCACATTTAGAATTTCAAAATCACTGTAAACCGAATTACACCTAAATCGCCAGAAATGAATGATTATCATAAAAGGGCATAAGTAGGTGACCATCACTTTTCAAAAGTCACTAAACAAAGTTATAGTCCAAGAGCCCAGAGCGATCTGACATAACTTATTTTCACATGGATGAAACCATACATTCTCAGTAGCGTCTCATGTGCTTTGAATACCTGCGTGCTTATGGAGCTCGCCGTGTGACACCTGGGCAGGCACCAGATACGAAAGGTAACTAAAAATAAGTGTTACTTAACTTAAATTTGTATGTCTAATTTTTATATATGTTGTGTAGAACATTATTCTAAAGTTGTATCATAAATGTCAGACACTTTCCATGGGCCAGAACTTTTGTCAGACACTTTAAAGCTCCACTAAAAATAGCTGAATTTTACTTATTTTTACATGTCTGATTTTTATATATGTTGTGTAGAACATTATTCTAAAGTTGTATCATAAGTGTCAGACACTTTCCATGGGCCAGAACTTATGTCAGACGCTTTAAAGTTTCACTAAAAATAGCTGAATTTTATTTTTATATGTCTGATTTTTAAGTATCATATTAAGGTAACTAATACTAAGTTATATTTCATCAGTCAGACAAATTGTAGTGTCAAAACAAACACAAAAACTATTAGAATTTTCGTTATTAACCCAATATTTATTGTCCATTTGAGTCATCATCTTCCGCTATATTCTCGTCGCTAGCAGCTTCTTCTGTAAAAAATAGATCACAAAATTATAAAACATACATCTATAAACATGAAAAATCCTAAACTTGGTCAAAGTACAGTACCTACCTGATTCTTGAAGGGATCTACTAACATCTCCTGGTAGGTCACCATCAAACCAATAAAATTGATACTAGTTTTCTTCTAAAGTCCACCCATTGTTTTCAGGGGTGAAAATGGTAGGTTGTTTTTGATTAGCATAATTCCATATGCTAGCAATGTTATTTGCTCGGAGAAATTGTTGTATTATCTCAGATTTGCATGGTGGGAAACTGCTGGCAATTTTTTTTTTATTTCATCGAAATTTGGCTCAGGTATTACAGTAGGTTCAGGTATAGTAGTAGTAGGGGAGACTGGGGCAAGATGAGATAGCTAAGACAAAACTCGTTATCCAAGGAAAATTAAACTCTTTAATAACATTCTTTAACAAAAGAGGTAACCATTATACATTTCTCTCTTATAATTAAACGTTGTAGCATGTAAAATCACAGTACTTTTTTTGGCAAATAATGAAAAAATAAACTTGGCAAATTTCCCGTTTTGCCCCATAACTGGGGTAAGATGGGAAACACTGTGGGGCAAAACGAGTCCGCTTTTTAATCGGGTAGACAGCGTTCACAAATGTGTGCCTCTTCGTCTTCCTCATCTACTCCGGCACATGAATTATGCGCCCAACTGTGCCACACGCCGCAGATGACCCAACCTTCGGTTGAATCTGAGTATAAGTACCCACAATAGATGCAAGCACAGTCATCATCCTCTTCTTGGGATGAACTATCTTCCGATTCAGTTTCTTTTTTGCACCTTTTGGTTTGACGCTTTTTCTGCAGGTTTTCCTTGTCTGTTGTCTTTTTAATCTTAACAAATATTATCAGTACATAGAAAATGTTATTTTAATCACAAGGGCGGGGGAAAACGGGTATCCCATTATGCCCCAATTATCTTGCCCCGATCCACACTTAGGTAAAAAAGATGACACAATTCTAACCTCAAACTTTACCGGCAAAAAAATCTGGTTTAAATTTAATGTTTTGGACTACTATAATAAGCTCTGGATTGAAATAATACATTAACACAGGTACTAACATGTCTGTACATCAGTTTTCGAATCAAATATCGCGTAAAAACACTTGCAATATCACTTTTTTCTCTCTGCAACGCAAAAACGAGTTCTAAGCTGTTCGCTCTGCTTGGAAGCACTAGCGGAGAGTGAAGTTCGTGCAAATGGCGCTGTTGCCGCTCCGAACACGATTACTATTCACGCACACAAGCTTACTTCCCGTGCTGCCCCGAACTTCATCTTGCCCCGGTCTCCCCTACTACCTAGACTTGGTACTATATCTGAGTATCTGAGTCCAGAACTGCAGAATTACTCTGTTCACTCGAGGTAGATGCTGTAAATGGATCGTTAGTAGTTATTGGATTACTTGGATGGCTTGATGTCGATGCGATTGATGTAATTTCAACAATATTCGATGAACTCTTTTTTAGCACTTTTTGACTTCTCTGGAATTGCTGAAAAATATTTTTTTGGCAAAGCAGTAAAACATTTGTAGCACTCTCGATGATAACCACTGTCACACAACTCACCCGGTAAAACTACATCTTTGAATTTTAGGTTATGTAGGTATTATGCGCTGTTTTAATATGTTCTTGCACTTTTTATATGTCTCTTCGGAAAATAATATTAATATATCATCATTTATTTACCTTGTTTTAGAAATCGTATAAGAGAACAAGTATTATAAATACAACGAATAAGTGTCGTAGAAACGGTCATCTGTCAGTTTTCCCAAGAAAACGTGAAGAATATAAAATACTTATGTGTAAATAGCATTATAACCTCTTAAAACTGTTAAAATATTTAAAAAGAAAATATTTATTATAGCTAGAATTATTTCTAGGACGTGTTGAAATCAAATTACGCACTCCTGTAAACCTCGGTTTTTGACTTAACCTTATGTACGTAGGAACCGTCGACATGTGCTTTCACAGACGCCAACTTTACTGTATAGGTACTAAACCAGTGGTCTCGGAACAGATATTGAGTATAAGGAGGGTTTTAGAGGTATGAAGAACAGGGTGTAAAGTTCTCCTTTCCTCTATGGAAAAGGGAGGATCCTCCGACCAGACGGGTGTTCGTATATAATTACTAGCTTTTGCCCGCGGCTTCGCTCGCGTTAACTTCGGTAGCGCCTTATTGATTTGTAATAGCAACGCTAAGTTTTCCCGTTTCGTCCCTCTTTCTCCCTCATATCCCACTCTTTTTTAAAACAAAATAGCCTATGTCCGTCTCCTGGTTCCCAACTATCTCTGTACCAAAATTCATCAAAATCGGTTCAGCCATTAAAGCGTGAAGAGGTAACAAACAAACAAACAAACAAACAAACTCACTTTCGCTTTTATAATATTAGTAAGGATGCTAGCTTCGCGTACAACTTTACTTGCGCGATGTAGGACTCTTGCCGTTAGGTTTTTCAGTGGTTCGATAGATGGCGCTGTAGTACTTTTTGCAACTTGGATCTTTGTGTCGCTACAAGGGGAACCGAATGACCTTGGACGTCTCACTCGTTCTGCAGCGCATGCATAGTGTTATCGCACTCATTTTCCCGGCTGAATAATTTTTGTGTATAGGGGATGTTTTGTCACTACAATTTGTCTGACTGATGAAATATAACTTAGTAACAGTTACCTTAATATGATACTTAAAAAATCAGACATATTAAAGTAAAATTAAGCTATTTTTAGTGGAGCTTTAAAGCGTCTGACAAAAGTTCTGGCCCATGGAAAGTGTCTGACACTTATGATACAACTTTAGAATAATGTTCTACACAACATATATAAAAATCAGACATGTAAAAATAAGTAAAATTCAGCTATTGTACGCGTTTCTGAATGGCTCGTACAGCTATTTTTAGTGGAGCTTTAAAGTGTCTGACAAAAGTTCTGGCCCATGGAAAGTGTCTGACATTTTTGATACAACTTTAGAATAATGTTCTACACAACATATATAAAAATTAGACATACAAATTTAAGTTAAGTAACACTTATTTTTAGTTACCTTTCGTATCTGGTGCCTGCCCAGGTGTCACACGGCGAGCTCCATAAGCTCGCAGGTATTCAAAGCACATGAGACGCTACTGAGAATGTATGGTTTCATCCATGTGAAAATAAGTTATGTCAGATCGCTCTGGGCTCTTACTCTATTATAGTTAAAAAAGCATAACATTCTTCGTCTTTAAAGTCTCTGAACAAATTTTTGACCAAAATAGCATACCATCGTTTGTCTCTAAAGTCCCTGAACAAAATGAAATATTTTTTGCGTTTTAGGTGTGTGTATTTCGGTACGTATATGTGTTTGGTATATAAATTAAGTATACACATGCAAATGTAAATCACCACCCTTTTACTTATTATCAACAAAATAAAAAAAAAACTAAAAATTAAATGGTTCGATAAATCAATACAGTTAATATTTTTTTTTTATTTAGAAATAAAATATCTCTCCAGCACGTGTGACAGCTATCAATCTTATTTCAAACTCTACGTAATACCAATATGAATATTAAATGGCATTATAATGTTTATTTGTCACTAAAGCGCAATTGAAGTGACACCATATTCTTCTGTCGTCTTTTGTTTTTAAACGAAAAAAGAAAAAGAGGCGGTGACAGCTGCCTGACATCCTTTTTTTATGCATTTTCAATCGGTCCAAGTAGGTTGGTAGATAATATCTATCCATTATTTTTTTGTTAAGTACATGATTTAGTTTGGATAGGACAAGATTGGTTTTAAAACTCTGAAGATAGTAACGCGCACATTTTTAGTTTGCAGTTCAGCTACTTTTGATACTTAGTACCTATTAGTAAAAGTTTACACGCTACGTATCCGAAACAAAGTAATGTTCAGTAACTTTTGTTCTTTATGATGTTAAGTTATTTTTGGACGTTGCCGTGATTACCTACACTAGAAAACCAAAACAAGTATTTTATATTGTTCAGTGACTTTTGCAAAACTGAATGTTAAGATAATTTCGGATATTATAACGATAGGCAATTTTTGACAAAATGGTGTTCGGTGACCTTTGACGAGTAGTGTTCAGTTAATTTTGAACTTTAATGATGTTCATTCAATACTGGCGCTATCTTGTTGAGAGATTTATTTATGGGTGATATAATGCACAGTGATTTTGAAAATCTGTATGTGTTCATCGATTTTTGATGCTGACTGTACCTACCTTCCGTCTAGTGATGTACCTATGTAGGTACCTACTACAATCACCAAAATTACCTGATCACCGTAGCTAGGTACCTACTATTCGTTTTGCAGAGCCGCTTGTTTTTGTAAATGAATTAAAACAAAATATACTTAGTGTGAAAAAGGTCATATATTATTTTTCAATATACTTCCTCGAAAACTAGCTCTTGCTACACTACGAGTAAGTTCAACATGCAATATATTTCACACGTGTGCTTTATTCTCATTTATCGCAATTAATGCAAAAGGTTCGGCAAAAGAAGAATACTGCCTTAAGCCGGATATGCTTGGTGTGAATTGAGTCCTTTACCGTTGCTTTAGCTATTGGATAGATAGAATATCTTCATGGTCCATTGGTCCTGTAGCGACACAAAGATGCAAGTGGCAAAAAGTACTACAGCGCCACCTATCCAGCCACTGAAGAACTAAACGGCAAGATTCCTACATCGCGCAAGCAAAGTTGTGCGCGAAGTTGGTATAATTATATATACGAGCACCCGACAAGCAACTGTCGCCCGTCCCTTGCAAGAGCCAGCCCGCGCTGCTGAGCCAGTAAGTTTAAACCAGTCCATAAATAATATCGTATAGATCCAGCCAGTCCCTTGCTGTACCTCAGCGACGCCCTAAGCCGAGGCTCGTACCCCACAGGGGGTGCCCTTAGCGTGTAGTCGCTTAGTTTGTAAGTTTATACCCTGGCTGGAGGTCTTAATTTTAAGGCACCCACAGGATTCGCCCGGTTAAGCAGACGACAACTGCGAGATGCCATTCATAAAAAAAGCAACTGTCGGGCAGTGGCCCACCAGACACGACACCCGTCTGGTCGGAGGATCCTCCCTTTTCAATAGATGATGGAGAACTTTACACCCTGTTCTTCATACCTCTTAAGTCCGTAGTGCTCCTCATTAAAGAGCAATGGTAAGTAATCCAATGGTAGCAGTACAGACTTTCCAGTTGCAGGCCCTTGGGTTTGAGTAACAGGCATGCATTTTATTACACTGCACACCTGCGTGCGTTTTTAATAAGAAAGTTACTGTCCTCGCGCCATGTTGATGACATTATATGCCAGTTGACGTATAGTGCGACTATAAGGCGTATAATAATTCGGTTGTTGAATAATATAATATCGCGGCAGAGGTCCACATTTCGCCAGTTATGTTATCCACATAGATAGGTACAATAACTGGCGAAATTTCCATCCACCAGGCACAAATTCAGATTCCGTGGTACTGAGAATAGATACCTAGGTATTATATTATTTTATACTGTTATTTTATTTGTAATTTTTTTGTTTGTCACTATGGTGAATGCTGCGTGTAGGTACCTTTAATAGGCATACATATCACTTTTGTATTAAATTACTGCATCGGTCCTTCTAAGTTTTACTTTTTAGATATTGTTGTTAGTGTACCAATAAACCCCGGCGTAGTAACCCAATGGTTCTAGTGAGCACTAGACCGATGAGGCAGCTGTTGCCGTTAAATACTGTTTACCTCCAACACAGGTTTCTTCCAAAAACCTACATTAGGCACCCACCAGTCTCTAACAAAAGTAAAACACATATTTTCTACATTTAAGTTTGCATGTTGTTGTTGGAGCTCGTGGCTAAATAATAGCAGTCGGTCGGGTCGATCTTTAGGTTCAGCCGCGCTTGCCTAGGTTGGTCTCTGGATGGGTGACCACCCGTTACATACCAAGTTTCTTTTTGCCTCGGAACGCACGTTTAACTGTTGGTCTCGGCTGTCATTTGTGGATTAGGTGTAGGTGTGACAGTCCCTACAGGTAGTCTATGTCCCGAAAGTCTGGCAACCAGGTTTTACCAAGGGGTATCTTATTACCCAGTACGAACTGGGTTGTGGAGGTCAGATAGGCGACTGCCTATCTGACATCCACAATCTCAACCACAAACTACATGTAAAATACTGGTATTCAGCTGCATCGGGTTAGACTGGAAGCCGACCCCAACACAGCTGGGAAAAGGCTAGGCAGATGGTGATGAATTTAGATTTTTTTAAAATAAAAAATGATATACTGTTTATCAAAGCGGGTTATATGTCAATACATATAACCCGCTGAGCATAAGCCTGTCTATACAGGCTTATGCTCAGCTGGTATTGAGCACATCAATGTTTCATTTCAATTCATACAAGTTTAAATACACTTATCCTTAAGTTCGAGCTCAAGGTATGGCCAGTTAAAGTTCTTTATGTACGTGTTTTTATTCTTGAATTTATTCATCTCCATTCACAAAATATCCAGCCATTCCACGACATAAGGTTGTCCGTCCAATAAATTAAACTCCCAACTTTATTTACACACTTTATTGAATTAACATAATGAAAACAAACATTAATATCATATTGAAATGAACCTCATGACAGTATACTGTAACCGTGAGTACAACATTTATATTCATAACATTTAATCAATTCAATACACAAAACGATTAGATATGTAGATAATTACAGTGATATTCGAAAGTTATGACATGTGAACATCTAGACTGGTGAGAACATAATAGAGATTACACGACATCTTGCATTTGCAGTACAATTATAAGCAGTAAAGAATAAACTATTATTTATCAGATTTGATAAAAATATGTGCAAGTTATCCTTTATTTTTATACTATGCACATTCCCTATCTATTCTCGGCGACATTCGGGCAAACGAACGCTACATGAATTATCCGCACAACCAATTTATTACTATGATAAGCTCTCATTTCCAACATGTTACCGCTCGACTACCGAGCTGTCCCTACAGCCTGTCTCCACGTCAGCTGCTCATATCAATATTATTGAAGGCCTGTGAAATCCAATCAATAAAATTGATTTCTACAGGAAGCTGTTTCCTAGCCCACTTCACTCGGAGATTACCGCAATGTCGCCCGACGCGTGTGAATCCAATCATCAATTGTTTCTAGTTAAATCTAACCTTTAATTAGGTACCGGGTATTATTGCATGGCATATTATGATGTTGGTGGCATTCAGCGCCATAAATATATCAACATTGAAGGTACTGCTGCAGCAGTATTGTTTACATTACGATTGACTAGACACATAGCCGCGTTAGAGATCACAATACACACATTCTCAATCACCTTAACTATACTCCCCGAAACTTAAATGTCAGTATATTTATGTCATTGATCATAACCAATAAAGTCTATGTTAATATTCAAATAACATTTGTAGAACAATAGACTTTTATAATGTTTACTAATCATAGTGAATACAAAAATTAAATGCTTATTGAAATAACAGCAGTGAAACAAAAACATCAGATATTCTTGTTGCTTTTTGATATTATAATTCTTAACTATACTCAGTCAATAATTACTATTAACTTTAATACTAAACAGGTGTCAAAACTTTGAAATTAATAGCCTACGCACATACACTATATGACAAAAAATTAAATAGCAGATCTACTTTTATAATTTTGTAAACACACAGTATGTGTGTTCGTATACTTTGTAGAACATGCCTTACGAATGATTTTTTCACCATACTATTTATATTGTACGGTCTGTCGTACACGCATAGACAATTGTTTATTCAGTTGAAGATTTAAAAACAATTGATAAAAATATACTTTATCATAAAGGGCATTGTATTCGGAATACATACAATTGAACTATATAGCTGTGTAGATAATGTGAAGGTACGATGAAATCCTCTGTATCATGTTACCCTGTTCACTACGAAAGTGTAGTATTAAAAGATGAATATTTTGTCTATGATCAAAGTGTACTTAGAAAGGGATAAAGCGAATATAAATATTACTGGATATTTCATAATATGGATAATAAATTACACAACCTCTTTACCCAATTGTGTTGAACCTGTATATGGATAAATATGTATTAGGACATAGTAAAATATGATGAATTATGAACGCAATCATAGCTATATAATGTCACCAATAAACTTGCGAACGAAGTGGACCGTTAGCATTTATCCAAAATATTTAAATATAGAATGTAGTAATGTCAAATTTTAATATTATTAACCGTAAAATTCAAGGGATTCTCGAAAACGGTGCAATAAGAACTTCAAATACATGTGCTAACACGAAATTGTAAAGAAATTCACTATTACATTTATAAATATTTGCTAAGATTGAATGTAATTACACTACACAGCGCTGCCTGACCCTGTCAATAAAGGCTATATAATTCATAACACGATCCGAAAGAAGTCCACAATCGTACAACTTACAGTTTAAAATAATTTGAAAAAAATCTAAGAACAAAAGGCACTAACTTTTAGTTTAGTGACTTAATATATTACGAATATTTGAAACATACAAATAACGAGGATAAAACTGATATCTGATTATACAGTAAACAATCATTAAATTGAAATCTCATATAACATACGGAATCATGGACTAACTATGTGTTTTCATCGTGAATATTTGACATAGTTTCAACCATGTTATGCATATTTATAGTTTCCTAGCCCTTACTCAATCTCTTATCCTTTTGATGGCACAGTGATACTATTCTCAACATTACCTAAATAAACATTCCTGTATATAAAAACCCCTTATTCAATAAAATCATCGACATTTATAACTGTATATTAAAATTAATTATTAAATATGTTATACGGCACGATACGCAGACAGACAAAAGAAATGTCGAACAGTAACAAAATTAAATTTAATTAAGAAGTGATTATTATACAATAAGTAATATAACGAGTTACGTATCTTGCCTATATCATATTTGGTGCGACTAAAATTAAGTAATCAAGATACTCCATAAGTTTGTAATATAATGTTTTTTTACGTCGCACAAATTATTACGATGTGCATAGCACACTAAATTATAATATTGCTTATAGAAAACAACAGAAAACAAACTAAACTTCATTTCGCATCCTAGCTTACATCAACATTGACAAAATTGAGCAAATGAAAATAACAATAACAATACGAATTATAATAATATTGCTAAGTATAATTATATAATGAGTATAATAAAGATTATATCGATTGCTGTGATTACTATTAATTACAACTGAACGTAATAATACAAGGATATAATGAAAAATTATGACTAATTATTATTTTATTCACTAATAATTTAAAATTGCATTGACCTAAATTTTATTAATATGATTGACAACACCGATGAATTGATACTTTCTTATCAGAAAGTATTTGCGTTACAACAACCTGTCAATTTGTTATATAAAACGCGTTTCGCTTGTGCGACGCCTCCCCACGCGCCTCGCTGTTCCTCTCGAACTATAGAAGCGTGCACTAGGACTACTACCTGCTTCACTATCCGATAACGCGATAAACGACTTCCTGACGTAGCTCTTGCACAAAAGTGCAACCCCCCAACGTTAATCACAGCTATGAAATCTCTTCTCTTTAGTAAATTACTTTTTTTTTTCAAAATCATCTTTTCTCAAATTTATATCTATAGAGTAATTCTATGTAACCTGTGTGGTACTTACTTTACGAAGCTCTATACATTGTCTTAATTGCAATTTAATAGACTATAAATAATTGATTTTATCAAAATTTTTATTGCTACGTTAATTTACTTCAAGCACACAAAAATAGTTAAAACTTTGAGAGAAGTGCAAAACAAAAATAAAATTAAACTTTTAATATTTTTACATAACGCAAATACACCGATAGAAAAACAAATTTTGACTAGCATTATAGAATTTATATTTTTTTTTTCTACCTTCAGAACAATTTGACTAGCATATCGACCGACGATTTTAACGAAATACGAACTAATTTTCAATACTATCGACGTCACATTAAAATACACATAATTATGTAAATAAATTTTAGACACAACTTTGGCACAATCATTAATTACTGAAATACTGCAGGGGAAGACTTGGGAAATATGTTATCGGGATATGTTTCGAGAATATTAAGTCTAATCGCGAAATCTTATAACTAGGGTGCAAAATTAATAAGTAGTGGATAATACAGTAATCGCTTACGTAGTTCCTATTAACTTGATACTTTTATTGTTATTTTTATTATATATCATGTTTAAAATACATGCAAAGTTGACACTTATGCCTTATTTACGAAGTTGAAATTCATACATTTTGGCACTCGATATTCATCGTGACTTGGCACTATTCAACTTTTAAGAAAGTAGAATGACATTTCCTGAGAAAGTTGTCAACGCAGTGGTCCTATAGTTAACTTACCCTACATTACTCTAAGTGTATTTTTTTTTTACTTTTTTGGAAATATTTGATTACCACAGGACTATATTTGATCTAAGACTAAATACAATGAGCAGTCTGGAGAGGGTGATAAAATAAATCAAATTAACGTTTCTACATTACATTACTAAACATTAACTACTCTCAGAATAATTTAGCATAAATCCACAACATTATTAATGTTAAACAAACTTTAACAATCTTTGGCTTTGATCCCTAGACCAATATTAATAATTCGACTTAAATTTTCCAGCAGCCGATGTATCCTACACATTGTGTATACGTTAGAGATCTTAATAGTTCAAATGTAAAATAAATTAGAAGTCTATCACATTTAGCAACACTATTTTTATACCTAACGTCTTTTTTTGTGATATTAGACGATTTTAAATGATATACTGAAATGTTATCTTCACCTCTGTCTTCGTTTTTAAAGTAAGTTTTCTTAAAGGATTTGATCCCATCGGTTTCGTATCGCCGCGCCACGTCCGAGCGCCGCAACTGTTACTGTAACACCTAATTCTCAGGTAATTACGATTATTTTATTTACAAATATTGTCTTTAAACCCTCTCGCTCTGTTCGCTACACTACACTAGGCTACGTCAGCGGGTCCGAGGTCGATTGTAACGCAGCTACGCCTATCTAATGTACGCCGACACTCGATTAAACTTACTTTGAACATTATTACTTGTGGTCGGTACTGATCATAATGGAAAACAAATCCAATAGACAATTGATACACTCAACCGCTTAAATCCATAGTAAATTCGATCAGCTTAGCTAACTCCTGTTGCACACTTTGTTAGAAATTCATAAGCCGTGACCAGTGAACCGGACAAATTATTATAAATATTTAACTATTTAAAATAAGTGTTTTGTGAAGTTATATTACATGTTCACTGTTCACGGATTAGCAAAAATTTTAAAATGTCAGTCGTAAGTTTTTTATAATAATATTTTTTTAAGCCCATCCCCAGGTCTTACTGTTATATAAATCACTGACATGTTCTGCTCCTATCAATCATACAGTGGAGAATAAATATAAGAATATCTAAAATACTTATAAACTCGTAACAAATGTAAACATACATTCAGCGTGGATCTAATGTCTTGCCAATAGCGTCACCTCGATTTAGAGAGATTGTTTTGGTCACGTTCATTTGAAGAAATATATCGGAGCCAGAGTTCCGTATTGCGGCTGCATCAGAAAGGTGCGTTCAGTGTTGTACCATTTGTACGCAACGCCGGAATTCTGGCCGCGGAGCCCCATTCAATGGATCGGTGCCTTCACGATGTGGTTCGGAGCGATGTAGTGGTAGCCTGGCAGCGGCAGCCCGGCTGTCTCCATCGTGATCCTGGAAAACATTACAATGTAACGTTAATTCTCTTTATTCACACCACCCCATAACGTCACATATCTTCAAACAATCGTCAAAATAACAATCGGTAACACCCCATTCATTGGGGATATGAACGAGTTAAATTTTCGTGTTAGGTGTCAAAATATCAGATTCAATTCACAGCTTGGATGGAAATGGAGTTCATAGGATAAAGCAGTAACAGGTTCTGATCGTAAACCCGTTTATAGAAACAAGTAAGTTTAAAATGTGGAAACACTAGGATTTAAATTAAATGTAAGGAAATTTCTTACCAGGATATTGGATGATCCATTGAGCAGTAGGATAGTACGCGTGGAGCAAAGTTCAGCATGTCAGGTATCACGGGAATGTTTGGTGCCGTGGGTGGGCAGGATTGTGGCGTGGGTTCTCCAAGGAGGCTTAGTGTTTCGGAACATTTACTTAGACATGGTTACCTGGACTTAAGACTAAGCCGCGCTCTGTCAGACAAAAGTTTTATCAATGAAAAACACACGCGTACTATTATTATTTTTATTTAGTATGTACTTTAAAACAATACACTTTTGCTTAACGATTCTAGCGAGTAATATAAACCTGAAACGAATACGAAAACGTTTACTACCTTAAAATTAACATGATTTTTATTAAAAATAGAAAATAATGTTGACAGCTAAATAATCTGCATTCCCTACGGAACTACATTTAGAAACATACGAATTGGACCTCAATTTTAAATTCGCACTAATTAATAAAATAATGTAGTGACATGACGACGCCATCACCTACCTTATCTTGCTATAGCTTCGCTATGTCTAACGCAATGGCGCTGCCTGCCTTATACTTAATAAGGTCACCTAAATATAAAACAGTCCAAACTACTTATAATAATCTTGAGATAAAATCATAAGTAGCTACAAATAATAAATAATAAAAACATCCAACATTCCCATTCCTGTTGGAATATATTTGGTGTAAGGAACGACACAAACCGACTACAAAAAAATCAATACCAGCTTCTCTACCATGACGTCTTAAAGCAGAACTTATTCCACTGAGGGAAAGAGATAGAGCTATACAGGGTGTCTAGCACCATCTCTTTCCCTCAGTGGAATATGTTCTGCTTTAAGACGTCATGGTAGGCCTACTGGTGAGAAACCATGACGTCATAAATCGGGATTGTTTAGAAGTGGAAGCGCCAAACGTAGCCTCAAAAGGCCTTTAAGCGTTTTTTGCAAACAAGAACCAACCCAAAGCAAATCTGCTGTGGGTTGGTTCTTGTTTGCAAAAATGGGTCCAATTTAAAGGTTGTATGTTGATTAAAATATAAGTTGCTTGCATCAAAACCATCAATACAACCCTGTACGTTCATTGTACCCCAATAATTTGAAAAGGCCATGCCGTTTAAAAATTTATGAAAACTCACATAATGGGGCCAAAAGAACTTAAGACTTTTTTCTGATAGACCACTTGCAAAATTTAGCTTGTTCCGGTGGACAGCTACATTTCTGCCATACTCCTAAAACTCGACTAAAAATGTGAAGATTAGATCTAACTATAGAAATTTGCATTACGGCTGAGGTCCAACCACGAATTAATAGAGTTCGAAAAAATAAAGTGAGAATTGCTTGGTTAATTAATTAATGGATTGTGCTGTTAAAGTATGTCAAAAAAATAAAGTTGGCCAATCAAAAAAATGATTCCATCCATCCAACTTTACTTTTATTATATGGTGACAATTCGTATTTTAAACAACATACTTGACTCTGACCTGAAAATTAAAAAGAAAAAATTGATTTTCGCGGTCCGCTCTGGCGCTTTCACCTTGTCATTCCAGTGTGGGAAAGAGAGAGCTATACAAGATGTCTAGCGCCACTTCTTTCTCACGCTAGAATGATATTATACAACACTGCTTGGTGACGTCACATGGTAAACCCACCGATGTTTAACAAACTAAAATCACACACGATCGGTCAGCGTTACAAAACTATAAACTGTATCATTACAAAGTAGAAAAAAAACATTCATTTATTTATTTTTTCATTTTATAGTTTTACAAGCTAAGTTCATTGATTTCTAAAAATGTGTCGAAAAGTTTCAAGGAATATCAATTTAGCCACAATTAGTCTTAAAACTGAAATAATTAAACCAAAATGTGATTTGTTAATACAATAATTCTGTCAAAAAATCTAACTTGATCTTCCATTTAAAATGTGTATACAGCGGTATGTAGGTATCAAACAATACTTCGTTATGTTAAATTGAATGTGTACAAATGAGGCGTTACAAAATAACTAGAGCACAAAATATTCTAGAATATTCTCGAGTTTGAAGTATCGTTTGATGTACTCTTCTGATTGCGACACCCTGTATTTTGATTCCAAATAGACATTTCATTACATCTGAACGCAAAGCACTCTGTATATTCTACAGCATTTAGCTTCTACGTACTTCTACTATTGTCAAGATCCCTAGTTGTCATTAGTCGTATTAATTTTAATTTTCCGTCGTTTAGTCCATCATGTAACTTTACACAACTATTATGTACTAAGTAATTACCATCGCAATTTTATTTCATTTTAGTTGCTTAATTTTTAATGATGATATTTTAGTCTTATTTTAA
The DNA here is from genome assembly GCA_905475445.1 of Ochropleura plecta. NCBI lineage: Eukaryota > Metazoa > Arthropoda > Insecta > Lepidoptera > Noctuidae > Ochropleura > Ochropleura plecta. The sequence continues at coordinate 6,659,879 of FR997731.1, read as the reverse complement.
TAGTTATAAAAAATCGAGGTCTTTTTTAACATTTAAGTTTCCATTTAGATTTTTCGTCATTTTAAAAGCTGTCTCTAGCCCAGTCATATTTTTGAACGATAACAGAAAAATGTGTTTTGATTTTATTTCTAATAGAAAATCAATATTTTGCGCACACAAGATGTACATTATATTAAAAAAAACGCGTGTGCTGAAAGTGGGTCAATATAATTTAAGCCTACAGCGATTTATTAAGTACAGCTACAAACACAATATAAAAAGATTAATGTTGAACAAAGAACCATTTCAAGATTTAGTATTTTAGTTACAAAAGTGTTTTAAATATCTTGCAATATACTGAATAAAGTAGAAAATATGAAAAAGTGGCCCATAATAATAAAGAACTACGTTTATAAAATCTTAATAATAATATAAGGATGATAAATGACTGTGTCTAAGAGAACATTGCGTTTCGACGGATGTGGTCTTTTTGTGGCGAGACGCACCTAGCTCAGCTCCCGTTACCCAGCCAAGAAATGGGCCCATATAGTGACGATTAACTTCGCTCTTATATATCAATAAAATCTTACGATGACAATAAAATTCTAGTTACATGATTTCAAAGTAACAAAGGAGAATGTCCAATACACGTGCGGACCAAAAACCCAGTTATTGTTACAAAAAAAAACGTGTGCCATTGGGTTTCCTGTGATGGAAGAAATGACGCTACCCAGTTAAAGTTATAAACTTTGTTACTCCTTTAGTTCGTTTTTGGTCTTAAAATTATTTTTTTTTCTACGATTTTAAAGATTCACAATTCTACATAATTCCCAAAACTCCTTGAGGTGAGCTTGAGTAATTGTGAGACAATTTTTAATTTAAATTTAATTGGTTTCGTGACAAGTTATAAACTTGTGGAATAAGATTTCACAAAACTGTGACAGCAACCTAGGTAGGACTATTTATTTCACCATAGAAACTTATTGGCACACGTTTTATTCGCATTGATGACTGTTTCTATTCGATATTATCCTCAACATCCTTTTCTGCCACATTCACTTCGATTACAGTCCGAGACGAGCGCATTCGAAGTCGCCCGCAAGTACTCGGCTAGTACGGATTGTACTTCCTTTCCTTAGAGGACTTAGCGGGCGCTTCATCATCTTGTCGGCGACTGAAAGACTTGTGGCTGCGGTGTACGCCCGTGGTCTGCACGGGCTGCGCACTACCGCTCAGCAAGTCTGTGAGCCCGCCGAGTGCGGACAGCGAGCTGAGCGCGCCCAGTGCGCCGGTCTTGCTGAGCAGCTGCGCGAGCGGGATGGCGGACGCGAGCGGGCTAGCGGCCGCGGACGAGCTCGCGGTGCCACTCGTCGAGCTACCCTCCAGATTCGCCTTCTGAAGCTCCACACTGCCGGAGCGGGACAGGAATGTTGTATAGGGTCAGGCGACCTCTGGGCCTATTCGAGTGCACGCGGACGCGAAAGCGGCTTTGGCCCGAGTTTTACAGCGGACGTTTTTTTTATTCACGCAACTATAGCTGCGCTAACCTAACCATACGGCGCAATTTATGCATTCTCTTTTAAAATTGAGAACGATGTAACCGTAAACTAACTTATGTTAAGTAGGTATCATTAACAAATACTCGGTTAAAAGTATAACGACACAAACCAATGTTATTTATTTTCTTTTAAAACTAAGTGATATGAAAATATTCGGCTGGAAGTCATGATCACATTTTTTTTAATCTTCTCCAGCCTTTACGTAGTATGTTGAAAGGGAACCCCGTACTTTAAAAAAATATAAAGTACCTTAACACAAACCAAGCAACTCAGCCGTAAGCGTATTGCACTCTTCTGTTACGTGACGAAGGCAATTAAACCAATCCAAGTGTACCAAGTTATGTAGCAGGGAGGGGGATTGCTAACGCAACGCTTGCCGATGCGTGGTCTCTGCCACTGAGTACAGGAGTCATGGGTCCTTCAACTGTCATGGTAAGCCCACTGCCACTTCAGATTACTATTCCCATAAGCTACCCCGGCAACGATTCATTTCATGTTATTGTTCAAATTACCTCCAAACGTACATCAAACGCGCTCAGTGACATTGAATTTGTTGGGCCAACCCGACTAATAAGGCCAATCTAATTGAAATTGTGCCGCAGTGTGTGTTGTAGTCTAAGATGATCTTAGACTACAAACATTGCGGCACAATTTCAATTAGATTGGCCTTATTTTCGAAATGATTTTGACCAGTCCCCGACAAAAGAAGCATTACGCATTCCACGCTACGCCTAAATACAATTTTATATCACTATTGATTTATCGGTTACCAATTATTTTATTCGCCGATAATTCTTTGCATCGAAATTTCGACTCTTGATACTACGATAGCATTAAAACAAACAAAAAAACAATGTAACTAGCAATCCTATTTATTACTCGGGTCAGACGCCATTTAATTTTTAACTAAAACGAGATCGATTTCGTGCCTATTGCGCCGATCTTGCTGAGCAGCTGCGCGAGCGGGATGGCGGACGCGAGCGGGCTAGCGGCCGCGGACGAGCTCGCGGTGCCACTCGTCGAGCTACCCTCCAGATTCGCCTTCTGAAGCTCCACACTGCCGGAGCGGGACAGGAATGTTGTAAAGGGTCAGGCGACCTCTGGGCCTATTCGACTGCACGCGGTCGCGGTAGCGGCGCTGGCCCGAGTTTTACAATATTTTAATATAATTATTTTAGCCTATAACGTTTGTTTTTTTCTTTCGTCAAGGCTTACTTTATTCATTGGCCCCTGCCTACAACCATCTGAAAGCAGTCCTTTACGTCATCCCGCCATCTGGTACTCGCCTGTACTGAGCGCACTGAGACTTTGAGTTCCATTTCAAGTCAGCAGTCGTACGGCACAAACAATTAATTTTGCGTTTTAGAACGCAGTATCGAGATCAGTATACGGTAAATAAGTTCCACTCATAAAATACTGCGTTCCATTGCAGGCTGACTAACCGAGGTTAGTTATTTTGAAGTTTTAACCGTGACCAAATTTGCCGTTGATTGATGAGGGCGGTCTGAACACTCATTAGCGAAAGGGGAGGAACCGGTCCAAGTTTTCTTTCATCAAACAATAGCTCTTGATGTTTGGTGCATTTAACAAAATAATTTTCTATTTTATCTGGAAAGAAGCTATTTGGTCGAAGTATTCATGGACATTTTACAACTCCACGTCCCTGACTGCTGCGATGCGTCAAGTGCTGTTTGTCTTCGTCATGGTAATCGCATGTTCCCACTCCGAGACTTGCTTGGCGCAGTCTTTGGATTGTAAAGTCGGTCGATCCCTGGTTTAGTAGGTTTTCTGCGGTAGCTGCGAGGTTCATTTGTTTGTGAGTCGCGCATCCGTGAGTTGCCGTGGGTCGTCCGAACTTCATGCAAAGCGAACTTGAGCTACGCCCGCCACGTCTCTGTATGGTTTACGTCTTACAATTTTTGTTACCTAGGACGTTGGTTTCGTGACGATGTTTCCCGCCATTTTAATCCATTGCCGAGGAGAAAAATTATGCTTTCTCAATGTAATCAGGACTTAATCACGCCCGTGTTCGACAGATTTACTGCATTGCGATTAATGACCTTTATAACTACATTTTTGATGTCGTTAAGTTCTAACCACGTTCTCGTTTTGCGACAAATGGCGTTTGTGTGCGTTTATATCAATTCATTGTTGTGTTTTATTGTCATAATAAGTGTCACTAACAAACGCTCGGTAAAGGACACAAAACATAATATTTATTTTCAAATAAAACCACTATCGATTCCTGTATTTCTATAATAATAATAGTAGTTAGTAAATATAATCTGTACAAAACTCAACATATAAATTGAACATAAATTAGCTTAGTGCGAGTTATAAATTGAGAACTCCTTTCTTTTAGAAATCGGTTAATTATCTACGTATCATGTTGTCATTTAAAGACTTAAGAATATAAGTGGAAAGTAAAGTATTGCGGTTTATTTAAATGCAGGATATGAAAAGGTATAGGATCAGGATTTTTCCAAAAGGTTTTCATATCAGATACTTTCCAAAAATCGACGAAATATTAACGAACCAAAAAATATTCTTTTCAAACAAAAAAAGATAGTGTTGTAAAGAAAAAAGCCAATAATTTTCTATCAAAGTAAAGATAAGGGCTTTCCGAGCGTTTGAGAGCGAAAATAATATTGAATTCCACCAAAGGTAACTTGCAAATACTTTAATCAGCTAAATAACAATGGTTTGCATCGAATATCATAAATAATGATCAGAAAGCATCAAAATAAATAAAAAAACATAATATCATATTTTATATTACTCGGGTCAGGCGCCTTTTTTAATGTAAGAAACTTTTTTTTACGAAAACGATTTCGAAACGGCCCATAAGGTAGATAATTCAGAGGAATATTGAGGGATTATCAAAAAAATCGACCTTAAGGGTGGACTAGGCAAGAGTTCACTGGACAAAATAATACTCCTGAGGAGTTGGATGGATAAGGGAAGAATTGACGGATGTTCTGCTGTTAAGTATCGACTTACCTCATGTTGATGAGATATTGGGCCAGGGCCACGGAGTCAGGGTTGCCGGAGATCGTGATGGTCCGGTCAGTGCTGCCACCCTCGCGCTCCTCGCAGTTCGATATTCTGATCATAGCGCCGGAGATTTGTCGGATTTCAGCGATTTTAGTGCCGCCCTGGTAATAATGTTAATTTAGAACAGATTCTTGGCTTGACCTTATCTATCTAAGTCTTATTTGTTCTGATATAGGTGAATAACTTGTTTATAACATCAAAATTAAATTTTGTAAATGTTTCTCAACAAAATAGAGGAACATTACCCTCTAAGTAATAAAGTTCAAATTGAAGAATAACTTTCTTTTCCCAATAACGTAATATCGTATCGTATCCCTGAAACCCTTTTATAGGTGACGCAAGGTTCAAAATGTTTTGAAAACTGAACCGTATTACGCCTTAATTTTTAATGAATTTAAAGGGATTCACAAGTTTGCGACGGGATCTCTGTCAAGACAAAATGAACGGTGTTTACCTTGCCAATGATACAGCCTATCAGTTCGTTTGGCACGGTCATTTCATGCGACTGTTGGTTAGTGGCTGGTTGGTTGCGCGATTGGTTTGACGTGCGTAGTTGTGAGCCCGCCAGAGCTGCTAACGCTGCAAACAATAAATAGATTCGATTAATTATAAAAACTTTAAGTATAAGAACGCTCAGTGCGAATAAGTGTTGTTTCTAGAATGTTATGATAAGGGAAAACTCGCTTGGAAAATGGCTGGGAATGATTGTAAAATATGAACTTGTGGGAGGTCATGTCTTGCTTGGAGACCTTATTTAACGCTTAACAGCTATTTGAAATATTCTATCTTTAATATTGTAGGGAGGGACCACACTTCTTGACTCGGTATAGGCTGATTACCGTTAGGGTAGACGTGTTCTTGATTGGACACCAAATCGAGCTTAGTGGCGAGCTATTGAAGAGGACCAGCAATGGACTGCTGTAGGCTGTGATAATGATAGGTTTAAGCCGGCCATTGAGTATTCCATGTGATATAATATCACGTCTACAGTCTTAAAAGGTGTTCCCAATAGTACACACAGATTTCGCCAGTTGTCTTTTAGTTCCATGTTAAAAGGGGCGACTTTATTGCCATCAGTCGCGCATAAGTATAGACCGCTATCGTAACTGCTACTGGGAAGGACTTATAGGAGGAAAAATCCAATAATACTGTTCAACCTGGTAAACGAACCCAGGACAATATACTCAGCTGTCGCGCTTGCGACAACTACACCAACGAGGTGGTCAGCGAGGCAGAGAAGAGGGCTATAAGTATTTTCAATAAAATATAAATACGACAAAATTTATGTAGTTATACTTTATCAGCCAAAACCAGATTCCTTATCGAAAAGTGCGGTTTCTCCCTTAATGGGACTGTTATTTGTGTTATCTAAAAATGTAAGATCTAACTACTGAATGACTTGTAAAGCGTCGTCCACGACTGGAAAAGGATACAATTATGTATTTGCACTACATGTGGTTCATAATAATTTGGCAACAGGGATCAAAAACGTAACCCGCATACTCTTATCGGGTTATTTTTTAGGGTTAGGGTAAAATGATAAAGTAAAGATTAACCAGTATTATAAGGTTAATCAGCCAATAATAACCGGTTTACATCAATGATTTTTTACAAGGTGACGGCGTTGCCCGCGTTTGGTGCTTTTGCTCTTTTATTCTGGTCACTCAGCAATATTTATGGTTAATACATATATTACAAGGGTAATCTCATATTTTGGGAGGATTAACCTATATATTACAACTGTTAAGCCATATATTGTAAGGTAACAATGGTTAATTCAATTAATATATGAATTAATAAAAATGTTGGTTTTATAACCCTAATTTAATTGAACATATGGGTTACCGGCTAATCTTTTTTCCCGAGTAATCGGTCCCTGCTTGGCAGCGAATGATAATATGCCCATTGTTCCATGATCATTAAAGCTTGGTGAATTTAACAACAACCGATTATTTTTTCTACGTATTAATTGTTGTAAATGCATATAATATGGTTCTGGAACTTTTCACATGTGATTATGATTCTAAGACACAATGCCGTGGACGAGACGCTTTACAATTCTTCAGAAAAATAAATAATACCAAATACGTGAAGGCGGCAATACGACAGTAAATTAAAACACAGGCAACACTACATCCGGGGTTGCCGGTTGTTTGAAAGATACCGCGGCCTCGGAACACGAAGAGCAAAAGAAGGAACATGGATGAGTTTCAGTTAGCCTGACACTCCCCCTCCCCGCTCCGTCCAGAGCGGGGGGAGTAATTTGATAATTTCCCAAAACTAAAAAGAAAATTACTTATTTTTTTAAGAACCTTCTCCTGATCATAACAAATACAACCAAAAAAGAATTAGCTCATTTGATCTAGACGTCCACGAGTGATGCCGTGACTAAGGAGAATAAGGATTCTATTTCAACAAAATATTTTTTTTTCAAACAAACTAAGTAACTGTTAATTAAATAGAACACGATTTACAAGCATCGGTTCACTAACCTAACGTACAACATGCTCTAATTCTCATCCGGAAAAAAAAATGTAAAAATTGGCGAGGGTTTTTCAAGTGACGAGTTGCCAAAATGTGTTTAACGTTTATTCTGATGCAGGGTCGTTAACTCATCGTCCAGCTTAATAATAGATACATTACATAGAAAAGGCTAAAAATAGCATCCTTTGACTAAACTACTGAATATATTCGATTGTATTTTTGTACGGACTGGGTACGTCATGACTTGAGGTATACGAAGTTTTTATTTATTGTCGAATTGTCATCTCCATATTGTATTATAGCAAAAGTGGGCGGGCGTATTTCGCTCCCCAAAACTAGGATAACATAAAAGGATTTGAATCCTTGGCTTTGATTCATTTTTACCGCGTTGTGAACCGGTGTTTTGCTTCTAAAGTACTATTTATTTTTCTCTAACGCTATAAAAACTTGATTTTGTACATATTTACAAATTCGATAATATATTAGCAATGATATTATGAGTAAAAAGAGGTCGATAGGTAACATATTTATTATAAAAAAAACGGCATACCAACGCAGACATAAATGTGTGACGTACTTTTTTTTTTTTAAATAACTTACATGCATTTTGATTACACGTGAAAGTAGATGGCATATCGTAATTATCGGGAGCGAAAAAGAGACAACCGTCAAGGAGAGCAACATATTATGTATCATGTTGCTGGCCGGTTCGATACTAACCCCAACGAGTGCATATAACGTATCCGCCTCTTTGTACTCATAATATCATTGGTTGTTAGTATGAATTTAAAAATAGTAATACATACTTAGGCTCTGTTTACCTGCAGGGTTTAGTCCAGCAGCATTGGCTGGACCCAGGCCACCTAGACCGAGCGCGGCCAGACCGGCCAGTGGTGACTTAGCCAGCCCTCCCATCTAGAAAAGAATATACATTTTTAGTCAAATTTCTAGTTAGTTTTTTACCAAGTAAGCTGGTGTTTGATTGTGTATATGAGTTTGGCTTGATTTAGAAAACTATTAAATATTTTATTAATTAGCTAATATGGTCACAGAACGTTTAATTTGCTGTAATATAGCCAGTTCACATAGCTGTCAAAAATTGTCGGTTTTGATTTGAATATACGGTCATGTTTTTAGAGTCAATTTGCTTGACAATCAATTTAGTCTTAACATAGATTATTTAAAAAAACTATTAGCAACTATTCAAGTCAAATGTATTATTGTAAATGCTAGACACGGCTTTTGCGTTCACGCATCATACCAACTGAATCATATAACATATTTTCTTAGTTGCATTAAGATACACAATCAGCATATTCACCACCTTACTTGGGTTCAAAAATTATTCATAATTCCCAAACCAAACCTTAGATCTACAATTTCTTTATGCGGTCCATACAAATGTTTTAGTAAGCTTACTTACTAAAATAAATGTAAATTAATATACAATTTGGGAAAGTATTATTTTTGTATACATACTACGAAAACAGTTTATTTTACAAGACCATACAAGTTTCATACAAAGGAAGAAGAAATCATACTACACAGTGTGATACTTCATTCTCTGAAAATGTTTTTTCTAAACACAATTCATAAAGCTAAGATTAATTTTATATAAATTTATGAGCTCCAGCTGCTTGTTTTCATCTTCTCTGACATAGCCGGGATGGGATCGCTGGATAAGGGTAACCTGGGTAGAAACTAGACTTTACAAAGTAAATATTAAACTCTAGGAAAATTCGCAATTATCACTCCAATTTAGACATGACATATGATTAATTCAGATTATATAAAAAATAAACGTCAAATTTCCAAACACCTGAATTAAACATACTGGAACAGTGAAGTCTATGGAATCAGATTGGACGAAAAGGTATAGGATTTGCGAATTTTCATAGTAATCGCAGAAAAAATATATCCACGTCGTGAGTTTTTGAATGGTGCTGCCCATAAAATGCACCTTTTAAATAACAAAAAAAGGCAAAGATTACTGTATTTCTAAAATATAAATTTGTTTCACGTTAAGCCATGCGCGACCATGGTTGATCACCATTATTATTTTTCGTGTGGAAAATAAAAGAAAACGATGGAATAGGCAAGGCAAAGGCTAAAAAAGGAGAGGTGCAAGTACGGGAAGTTTTGTAAGAACTTGTACATCGCGGATAGGTGCGCGAGCTGATTGAAGTACATACGCTCGTATCTCGGCAATGCCAGAAAACAAACAGATAAAGCTTTGAATGTGAATGTGTTTATCACTACACTGCTATTATAATTACATTCGGTTCAAATGTGCTAAGATTAAATGCTATACTACGGATCGATAAATGGAAAACATATTGGAACAAGAATGATACAGATGTAGGGGTATACGTGCAAACAAGAAAGAATACATCGATGAGTTTCAAGCGTAAAGTGCAAGAGAGCAGCGCAAAATAATATGGATATCATTCTTACACGCCACATCACCGGGGTTCTAAAACTATTATAGTACAGGGTTAATTCATGGCCTCTACTAGGATTCGACACCGCACATCCAATTCGAGGGGATTCTGGGGCAGCACCAATCACATTACGTCACTCAGTCCACACAACCTCATAGAGAAGAGTTTTAAATACTTGTTTCATGGAATTCTCGTCATAGGTATTAACTAGAAGATCTTCGTATGTACTAACAGGCAAAGTAGAACATTCTGGTATTTTCAAGTCTACGGGGCGGATTTAGCAAATGTATTTTTAAAGATTCTATATCCAATTGGTTCAGCATTCATTAAGGACGTGAAGATCTTACGGAAGGCCCTAATTTTCGGTCCCAGCTAGGCAGGCAGCGTCACGGATATCTGTTGTTTATCCTACATGCAGACTTATTTTGTACATGGGGAATAGTAAAAAATGGATCGCTGGAACTCAATTTCTACCAGTATGGCCCACATGATATTTGGAGAGCAAATCGTGTTTTTTACGTGCGATTTTTGTTCGCAGATGCGAGTGGAGCCTTTGCCTACACATCTGCTGAAGTTTAATCCGCATAAGTCGTCGCCGAAATGTACGTTTCGGCGGTGTCCAAAATGACAGGTTGTACAAAAGAGGTTAAAAAGGCCTGCCGAATTATTTTTTTTACGCTTAGAGCAGTTTCAGACTACCGTGAGCTCGTATTAACTGACGTCTGTAAGCGCGGACCATATTTTGTGCTTCAAAAAATCGAACGCGATTATTCTGGTGTGTTCGCTCAGTTCTGGTTCTGTCAGTATGTCTTGCGGTTCGCGTTTACAAGGGCGGGATTGCTTGTTCAATTTGAGCGTGGCAAAAAGTGTGCGTAAAGTGGCTATGCGCTTCAATAAACGAGTTAATTCGCACCGACAATACGCTAATCTGAAACCGTCCTTATGCGTGACGTAATTTCGACCTTGTGTTTTTGGCAAAAGTCATTGCATTTTAAGGTACAAAGTACTTCAGCAGATGTGTGTGCAGTGGTTAGTTCAGCGGTCCATTAGTTTCCGCCCCCGTACTAGTCGCTGCCCAGCCGGGAGCGCGACTCTCTCTATGCGGCTCGGCGCGCACTCACGAGGTGCAGGTCGTGGTGCGCGGGCGGCAGCAGGTGCGGCGGCGGCAGCGCGCCCACCAGCGGCGCCTTCACCTCCAGCAGCGGGAACACGGGCGCGCACACGCCGCCCCACTGACACACGACGCTCAGTACCACGCACGCACGCACGCACGCACGCACGCACGCACGCACGCACGCACGCACGTACTCACAACAGTGCACTCAACTTCTTAGCCGCTTTGCGTATAATGTTAGCCGAAAAAGTCCTTCTACCAGGTGGCGCTAATGATGCGACATTGATTAAAGCAGTCAGTAGTGTGCCTAATCGCCAACATTACGGCAAACTAGGGCAGATTGGCCGGTCCGAATTTTTATAAAATGATGTACGTAGTACGTTGTTTTAAAGGACAAGGAAAGTGACGCCACACATAATTTATAGCCGTAATGTCTTCATAACTATTTTGATCCTTGAGTGCATTTTGGGTTATCCGACACAGATCTTGCTTGATTAACATTTTATAGAACTCATTTCAGATTCTGTTTCTAATAACACGACCTTATGAAGAGTACTGAATATTTGTGCGACTGTTCGTCATAACTACTTTCAAGCCGGCCAAGAAATTTAGTGCACGTTGTAATTATGAAGAAAATACGCTGGATATGTTTATCTCAACAACATCTTTGAAACCCCAGTCCATAGACAAGGCTTCGTCAGTAAAGGTGTTACAATATGTCAGTATAATATCTTTATAGAATCAAACGATAGCGAGTACACATAAGTTGCCGTCGTTCATTTCATAATCACCTAATGAAAACTCTAACCATAATCTTGTAAGAGATAATGAAACAAGCGATTACATTCAAAAGTTATGCAAGAAAGACCTTAGGATAATAACGTTTTCATAAGGTAATCATAAACGAGTTCCTGAATGTTTAACCGGTCACTGAAAAATTGTGCAGCTGGTACTTAAGAGTTGTGACGCTGTGTGATTGCAAAATCAGTATTTCTTGAAAAAGATCTAACTGTACCATATTTTATTCAATAATTATAACATCTTATAATCGATAGTTCCCAAAATGTGACCTAAATTCTATCCATTTTCATTTTATTCAGATTAGTAACAATGCGAAGCTGAAATATGACGCACACAAATGACACAGACTAATGGTATAGCTAGATAAAATAAATATAATTAATGTTGCCAGTTTTCAATGCAGTTTCATTAAAAAGTTAAATTTTAGTTTTGATAAAGCTCGAAAATTAAGACATCAAGGTTTTTATAATGAAACTTAAAATTCTTAGTAATTTTTCCTATAAAACATACGTCAAATACTTTAACAAAAAAATTAAAAGCCAATTATTCGATTAGCAGTTTATTAAGTTTAAGTATTATTAGTAATATAACAAGTTAGAGTATTTAAAACTTACATCTTGCGCTGGTACGGCGTAGTTGCCTTGGATTGTGTAAGCTTGTCCGCCAGCCAGTATAACTGGCCCGGCGACATTAGGCTTTGGCCGGTAGGGAATAGTGGCGCCTTTTGGTGGGCTCTAGAACAAAAGTGCCTTCATTAGTAACACGACTTATTACCGGTTGCTTAAAGAGGACGTCAACAGATGAGGTGGGAGGATGACCTCAAACTAACAGCTGATCATCAATGGAGAAGAGTAGCAAGAGATAGAACCCAGTGGAAATTGTTATAGGAGGCCATTGCCAAGAGGCACACTGAACTACGGGACATTTTATGAACATAACAATCAAAACTTGTTGTAACCTTGTAGTTCAGAATAAAAGGCTTATTATTATATGCAGGGGATGCAGGGTAGCCCGCGAAATTAAATTTTCTTACATTTATTGCAATTTGAATGTCAGTGTTAAGTTTTATGTTGATTAAAATATGAATCGCGACCGTAAAACGTGTATTTACAGAACTATAATCAATGTCTAAGTTCATTTGACCCCAACGAATGACTTATTCATAAAATAGTCATTAAATCGGATTACTTATACTGAGGGGGTTGCATGAATGATTTTAATGAACATAATTCTGTAAAACTTTATTCGTAACGGTCGCGTTTATCGAATAATGACCATACAACCTACCACGAATCTTCAAATTCCAAAAACAAATGGAAGAACATTTGAATTTCGCGGGTGTTAAAGTTTACTTCTTTGTAGCATTGCAACTGCCCTAAACCGTTGGATAAATTGATCAAGTTTGTTTTTTTTTATTCTGCTATTTTTATATTAGTGTGTAATAATTTGCTGAATGTTTAATTCATAGTAAACATGTCAACTTATAGCTGCGTATCTAAAGCGACAAGTCTCGCCAATATGCGATTATCCTTTTTATATTCGACTCATTCAACACATCAAAATACGAATGATTTTAGTCAAAACAAAACTATTAACAACGACATTGTATCATTATTTGTTTAAGTTATTGTTGGAGTTTCTTGCTGGTTCTTCTCCATAGGAAACGACCAACCCGAACCGTGCATCTTTTCTCGACGTTTTATAAGTGCCCATGTAGGCCTATGTGAAATAAAAATATTTTGATTTGATTTGATCATGTTTATCAAGAAGTCGCGAAAAAAGTGATATTTTCTTTAGCAATTTCATGGTAGAAATGATAGTTAATTCTTGGTAGACATACCTCTAGCATGACACAGCAGATGTGATAAATGCACTGTGTGATAGCGTCGCAGGTCCCACTGATTGTCACGGCTCGCTCTGTAGAGTTTGGTAGCATTTCACTTGCCACCTGAAATTAATAACAATTACATTAGTTCATAATATGGTTTTGGCTAATTAAGTTATGTAGTTTTGATAGTGTGAATATAATATAAGATCACGCCTGTAATTCCCTAAGAGGTAGGCAGGGGTGTATCTAATATAACACGCATATTTCGCCAATTATATTAATTTTAACCCAAAAAAAATTAGACTGTATGGGTGCCACTGAGAAATTTTTGATGGCAAAATCGATTAACACTTTGCAACGACCTAGGTATCAAACCCGGGACCTCTTGGTCAGTAGTCGCGCTAGCGACCACTAGACCAACGAGGCAGTGTAAGGGAGTGTCAATATTTTACTGTTGAATATCTAGATGATTTAAAAAAAAAATAACGTTACCCCACCCTAGGATTTTTTCCTGTATCTTGGGCGCGTTTACAAAAATTTACCTGTAGGTCATACAAATATTTGTTCGTGCAGGGATCGAACCCGCGACACGCAGCGCAGCGGTTAATCGCTCATCCAACCGTGCCGTCAAATTGTATCAATAATGAGGGTTTGGGTCAATTTCGTGTTGTGGAATTATGTTCAGGCATTAGTACCTTGTCCGAAATGTTGGACTGTTTGGGAAGGAACAATTATATTTGTGTCAATTATCATACTGTTTTATATATTTTAAAATCTGTTAGTCAACACAAATTCGTATAACGTTGTAGGCTCATGACAAATCTATAAAGAATGCGGTTTTACTAAAGTTATGGCCTAAGGAGGTGGGCGGATGTGCGCATAGCCCCAGGCTATAACGGTCATGAACTTGTACTGTTCTTATTTAGAAACGTTTATCCTCAATTTAAATGCTTTAGTTTCCGGCGAATAGAAGGTTAAGGTCTTATATCGCGTGGCTGTCATTCATTAATGCAAATGGATTAGGGCGTACAGTTAATTTAGACTTGCTCATAAACAATCTGCTATTGCTTTTAATATTTTGAGATAAAAACTATCAATAACTTTTTAAAGTTGAGAAATAACTACTCTTGATGGACCATGCATGGTCTGTGTTGCCGATATTCATTGATTATCACCAAACTGTGTTCTCAATTCTTTTAATCGTCTATTTTAAAGGTCCAATGACCCTCGTACCTAGCGGCTTTCCGCTTGCTTTTACATGTACAAGAATTCAATAAATGGGTGACGGAAATACACGTATGCATATATTATGTCACGCCTAGCCTAGCCTAGCACGGTAGGCAGAAACCACAGAACGCCACCTGCTACGATCCTTGTAGACATGCTTCGCAACGTGCGTGTATATGACTATATGTATGAACGTGGGTTCATATACGCCGGTTACGCCCCTGAGCTATGTGCCCAGGTGTAATAATATCTCTCGGCCTCGGTGGTTATGAGGAACGATCGTAAATCAGACAGAAATGGTATCCATCAGAACATTCTGTAAAAAGGCAAGTTGGTCGAAATCATTACAATAATAGTCCTGACCGTTCGATAGGCTGGGCAGTTTTTCTAACAAATCTGAGCAGAGTACCTAGTATTGATACGGGAGATATTAAAGCACCATTCATCATTCTTTGATGGGACGGTAAAGAAAAAGAGTCGGCAATTACCTGAATGTTAGCCCCGGTGACATCCCGGATCTCCTTGATCTTGGAGCCGCCCTTGCCAATGAGCGAGCCGCACTGCGAGGCCGGCACGATGAGGCGCAGTGTGATGGGCGCGCGCGACCCTCCGCCGCCGCCGCCCTCATTGAACTGCGAGCACCACTGGAATGTTACAAGTGACGGTTTATAGAATATTGGTCTACTCAATAAGGCTACTAAAGTGTTTGTTTTTCTTCATTGTTGTGCCGATGAATCCCATGGTTAATTAACAGAGGAGAGTTAGCTAAATAATAACAGCCGCAGGTGTCACCTTAGAGGTAAAGCTGCGTTTGTCAAGGTCTGTCTGAGGATGGGTGACCTTTAATTATCGAGATACATCCGTGCCCGTTGGTCCCGGCTGTCATTAGACGATATTTGAAAGTCGTTACAGGTACCTAGAAAGTCAGACAGGCTGTCGCTCCATGTAAAATACTGGTTAGACTTGAACCTGACCCCAAAGGTAGGAAAAGACAATGTCTTCAGAAGAATACGTGCGAGTGCCGTTTGCGCGGACGCACCTTTGGACCCACCACGCGAGCGCATTAAGTGTGGTCCAGCCTGAAACTAGCTTCGACCAGAACTCGGCTACATCAACAGCATTGGCCGTGGCTTCAGACATGTCCCTCAAAGTGTCGAAGGAGTTAGTTGCACAAAGGAAAGAAGGTGGTGAGCCATTGTTTGCAATAAGACAGAACAGTGTAAGAACTGGTTTACTAAAAATAAGCGCTGGACAAACGTAGACACTTTTGTGTCTTCTGTTGGTTGCAAGCTACTAATTTCTATAGTAGTTGTAGTGGTTTCTGTAGCGGCTGATTTACACTGGGTATATAGAAATTGGTAGTTTGTATCCGATACAAAACACAAATGTGTCCACGTTTGCGCAGCGCTTAAATAAATCCATTGAACACTAAGTAGCAATTAGTTGACTTAACATAGCTCAAAACACTGACCGAGTCAGGAATAATAACCACGTGGCTTTTAAAAGAACACATGAAAATATATAAATTTGTTTGTGGTTTTATGTTGGGATAATATTCCAATAATTCTTCCATTGAAGTTGTGGATCATGTGACGCCCGTGGTGTAAACATTGGCGCATGATTCGCTCTTTTTGGCAATACAAGATACGAAAATAGTTGATTCATAATAACAATACTTTCATATCAATCAATATTTATATAATACCAAAGTTAAAATAGAATTTTAAATATAATTATGTTTGTTCTAAATGTTCATGGTTAGATATAAGTTTAACTAATATAATTTGATAGTGAAAGTTCCTAAAGTACTTGATATTGGATAATAGATATGCACCGCAATATTATTTTATTTTTTCAAGACATTTTGCTGCGTCCTAAAAGGGTATTTGTACTCACTAGTTGTAAGCCTAGCGTGTAACTATTTCTACATTTTGCATTAAATCCTTAGTAATATTATAAAAGCGGAAGTGAGTTTGTTTGTTTGTTACGTCTTCACGCTTAAATGGCCAAACCGATTTTGATGAAATTTTGTACAGAGATAGTTGGGACCCTGGAGACGGACATAGGCTAAAAAAGAGGGAGAAAGAGGGAAGAAAAGGAGAGAGAAAGAAATATTTTTTTCGATCATCACGGGTTAAAGTTAGCGTTAGCCCAAAGTAACTAAGCCACGCCAGACGAAGTCGCGGGCGGAAGCTAGTAAATAATAATGGATGGTATTTAAAAGTACTTCAATTTATTCCCATTTCATTTACCTAATTTTGCCTGTGTTGCACCAAATATACTGAATGTGCACCAAAATATGTTAATTAAAATATGTCATAACGAGCATCAGCGCACTACAATAAAAAAGTGTTATATCTTTATCCATTTTCTATTAATGCAAGTCGTTACTGGCATAGGGGGTCACAGTTTTAACCTAACCTACGCATTTTTTTAACATTCAGGAAAGAATATTTGGTGCACGATCAGTATTTTTGGTGAACACAAAAATATTATCCAATAATAATTAGTAAAAAACAAATTGTATGATAAGTCGTACAAACCTCTTCAAACTTTTTGCATATAAGCGTGAATGCTTTGAATATAGCACTTGTGTTGCCAGTAACAGTGACAATACGTTCTGGGCACGATCCATCGGATATGTTGATTTTAGCTCCAGACTGAAAACAAAACATACAAAAATATTAATAAACCGTCATATTCCGTTGATGAGCCGCTGTCGTTTGGAAGTTTGCTTAATCAGGGTGTCCACTTCGTCAAAGAGATGTCAGCAAAGCAGAAGGGCGAAATTCGAAAGAGATATCGCGGCCCCGTAATTAAACATGGGTGGGTTTTAATCAGTATAAATCTGAAACTCCCCCCCGGTCAGCCCAGAGAGGGGGGAAAGTTATTTAATAATTTCTCATCCGTCAAAAAATGATGTTATTGCTATTATATAAAAACAAAAAATGTTTTTCCTGACTTACTATGTACGAGCATACCCGCCCATATCAATTGTATTAGTTTTATGGTAACATCGATGCTCCGAAAATTAATAAAGTATACATATTTGAGTTGGTGCTTATTAGTTGCATATCATAGTTTGAGTTAGGGGCCATCCATAAAGTACGTAACACGAATTTCATGATTTTAGACCCCTCCCCCCTCCTTGTCACAGATGGTCACATTTGTGAGACCCCCCCCCCTCCCTAGTGTGACGTCACAAATTTGCAATTTTACATCTAAAAATACCTAATTTATAGAGAAAACTAAAAAATTATTTAATATTTCAAATTTCGCGATTCAATTTATTAAATTTGAAATGTGACGTCACAAAACTAGGACCCCCCCCCCCACCCCTTGTCACACCATGTCACATTTCGTCGACCCCCTCCCCCCCTTTACATGTGACGTACTTTATGGATGGCCCCTTAACAGCAAAAGGACTCCGCCGCGAGATTTCATTTATCAGTTTTGGGTGTTTGTGCTTTCTACATTACTTTTAGTACACTCTAACTAGTGTGACTAAGGTAGTTAGTGATTTAAACTATACTCAGTAACTCATTAAATAAAGGTTAAAGTATGATCTCCAAATTAATTACCCCGCCTATATAAGAATGTCTTTTTTTAATAGCGTGGCGGGCACGAAAATTTGGCGCGGTTTACTATTAACTAATGGACTAGCATTTAATTGATTATATCCCTCATTATATGAAATCGAGGTGGCCCTTCGATTTCACTGACTTTCAAGATTACCTTGAGCTTTCCTGATCATTCCAGAATGTGAACACTCAATTATAAAAAAAAATGAAAGAGTATTTTATTTACTGTTGTTCAATTTGTGTCAGAAACATTTTGCTTTTTTACGCTTTCGACGTAAGACTCACCTCTTCTCTGAACCTTTTAACAATCTCTCCTTTTTTGCCAATAATACTGCCAACTTCCTGCAAACAAAAATAAACTATGTTATACTTAGAACAAGTGTTAAATTCGATTTAATTAAAATTGTCGTCCAAAATAACCAAAGGGATTGCTACATTGGCAAGTATTGTGCAACGGGCGCACGCACTTGTAATTAATGTAGTCGCGCTGAGATTTATAGTACAAAAGATTTCCTGTCTGGTCGCCAATAATAGAACAGTTACTGCATAGATTCTTTGCTGCAGTCAGACGCATCAGGGTTGCAATGAGACGGTTTTAGAGATTTGTTGTATCAGATCGCTGCTGGCAACTGAGCATCATGACTTCTGCAGTATGTGAACAATGCTATTGCTCAACGCCGCCGCTTACACGACACAAATAGCGAACATAATCTAAGAAAGCAGCCAGCTCAAACTACTATTGTGACGATTGACACTGAACAATTTCTTTCCAATTTCATCTGCAGATTCAATGAATTATTTATTAAGCTTGTCGTAAATAATTGATTACATGCCGAGTTTCGTTTCACTTTTACGTTTAATGACGAATTGTACCGTGAAAAGAGAAGTCGGTGAAAAAAGTAGGTTATTTACTCTCGCGGAAACCTGGAATTTGTAAAAGTGTCTTGGGACTTCATATGTTACTATTACAAATTAATATAAATAAAAATGTACTTATTGTGAAACGTATCTCAAAACATTAAAGCAACTGATTTATTGGAATGCTTAAACAAAAAATACAATTAACACAATGGTAGTCAGCGAAACAAAAATATACCGATCCTAGACTGCGATTAAGGAAGTGAACAGAGGCAAACACAATGACAACATTAAATATCACACATTACTCCAATTAGAAAAAGGTACAAATCGAAGTTTGATGAACAGGGCGAGTGCCAATAGTTGGCCGGTTGCCAAATGTACTTTGTATTGGATTATAGCCAATTAAAAGTACCTAAATGTAAAAGTAGGTGTAGGTAGATGTTAACATCAATACATCTCACATGTCAGTGCAATCTAGCGACATCTAGGTGTGCTAAATTAGTGACGCGATTGAGTAATGAGAGCTTAAATAAAACAGTTACGATGTGACGTAAATTATATCATGCTAATGAACTGTTATGTCAAAAACATGCAACCTTATACTATTTTCACACTTGAAGCAGTAATAGGGGTTTGTTAGAAATAATAAAATGAAAGCCTAGTCGTTAAGCAAGCCTACATGGTTAACAAACAGGATATTGCGTTGGGCAGCCTTACAAGTGTGTGTTCCCTAACAAGATTGAAATACCAAAGTCATATTAGATTACCATATGTTCAAACAAATACAACTCTTTCACATTATGAGTACAACCTTAAATTATTTAAAGGTAAATTGTTGCTGAATATTATTCAGGTAAGTTTATAAATTACTCCATGAGTGTATACTTTTTAATCTTGATAGGGGGATTTTGTGGGCCATAACATAAGTTTAAACTTTTCAATAAATTGTTGCTGAATGTTTATTGGTAAGTTTATAAATAACTCCATATGTAAAACTCCGCCCCTAAGACTACCCACTGACCAGGTTACCATATGTTCAAACAAATACAACTCTTTCACATTATGAGTACAACCATAAATTATTTAAAGGTAAATTGTTGCTGAATATTTTTTTGGAGTAATTTATAAACTTACCTAAAAAATATTCAGCAACTGTCGGTTAACTTATACATTGAACGAATTGACAGTCCATCATTTAATCAGTATGTGGCTTAACTACTGTTTGATCTTCAAAATAATAATTATATAGTTTGTTTTTTTTTAAGTTCAAATTTTTTCAAAAGGAAAAAACAAACCCTTATTTGATCACTTTGTTTAATGATAAATGATGTTTATTTTGCAAGTAGGTTTTCAAAAAGACATTTACAAGTTAAAAAAAAAAATGGACGAGACCAGTGTTTCGTACCCGACTACTCTGAGAAGAAACAGCCGAAACAAACTCAGAGGTCATAGTTTTTTTAATCTCGGGAAAGTGTGGAGGTTTCGAGTTGAAATTAAAACAACATAAGTTTGTTAACCCTCTAAGTCTACGCAATCAAAAGATATGGCCCTTTATGTCACAAATTTTGTACAGAACCCTAGGAGCGAGAGACATACTCGCAATCCTATTTGCTTTTTTCATCATCTTTGCTGTAATATCTTACTTGTATTTGACTTTATTTGTCTGTTACTATTTTAATTATTTTCTTTTCTTGGTTATTAGTTTAATTTCATCTTAGTTTCAGTTCAGTTCAGCTTCATCTCTCAAAAAATGCAACTGTTACATGTAAACAATAAAACATGTTTAACCATGGACTTATTAAATAAAATCTTTGTGTCTGACATTGAAATTAAAACAATGAACAACTAATTTAAATAGAATTTATTTGCTTCAAAGGAGTTTTAAGTGTGAAATTGTTAGTTAAAACTTCTTAGGACATCTTAGGCCAATTGTATAATGATTCTTGATATTGACTTTCTTACAAATACGTTTGTGGCTTCAATTGTTTGAAAGAGTTTAATTATTGAAGAACATAAGTTAACTATAATAACATTTTTTTTAGTTGTTAGTTGGGATTCTGATTACAATAAAAATAACCTCATGTAAGGCTGCTTTATTATATGCCAGTAAAATTGCTACTATTACCAGTTAAAACTAAATTTCTAATACATGAATTAATTGCTAGACTACTTACTGATATTGGGAAACAGACACATTCATTAACTACTTAGTTTACACTACCTACATTAGTAAAAAATACCACATTACTCAAAGTGGAATTTAGAAGAAGGTAAAGTGTACACTTTCACAATTTGAAAATATTTTGAAAATAGTGCCAATTTTGAAAATAAATCAAGTGTTCATTCTCTTACCTTCCCCTGCATAATCAGTCTGATTGTGAGGGTAACTTTGGAGTCTTCCTCGTGGAGAGTAGGGGGTTTCTCCAGATCCATGCTGGAGGAGGTGTCCGATGTGTCTCGCGGAATTTTGGCTGCGTACAGGGCTACGTGTGGGCACAGGGGACACTCCACTCAATCTAATGGCTGGGACTCTGGGGCTCGTGGCACGCACTGCAGGCAGGGTAAGCTGGAAAACAGGCGCACATCTCAAAAGGAACGTCCATAGGTCTCGAGCGAACTAAAGGTACAGGGTTTATGGGCACTCGGCGATTTTTAATAAGCGAAGCCGATTACCGAATATTTATTTACAGTGACGGTCGATGGCAAGCGTAACGGAATGAGGACGGCAAATGAGGATCTAGACGCTATTATGAACTAACTGGTCTTAGGTACGACCGGATTCTGCGGCTGTAACGCGAGGCGGCCCGCTCCGGACGAAGGGACCGTTACTTGAACTCCGATACCTGTTCGCGGCTCGCGACATAACCTCAGCGTCGCGCCTCATGGCTAGCCGACCAGGTTATCGATCCCAGTAATCCCAAACAATTCTCCCGACAGTCGAGTTTCAACCACTTTCTTACCTCGTTTGTTTTCCACGTTGCAACAATAACTTAACAAATCTTAACACTAATATTATCACCAAGATGTGTATAAAAATCACACTTATCACAATTTTCTTTGTCACATATAATTATAAAATTAAAATAAAACCCGACAGTGACGCGTCGGTGTGAAGCTTGTAATTGTCATAAACAATAGAGGATAGAGGGAAAAGCTGACTACAGCGCCCCTAGTGGCAGAGAGGAACGAAATTTGACAGATGACGTTTTTGTCGGTAAAACAGTTCACGTTAGTGCTTGCACAGACAATCTACCTATCGATAAAAATATAGAGGTTGTTGATGTTTGTAAATAAAGTTGTAGGACTTGACCTGGCGCCAGTTTAAAATATTGGTTAAGTATTAATGTATGCATATTTCATTATTTTAGTGTGCGAATCTGTAAGTTTCTTACATCAGCACGTTTGTATTTTCTAAAGATGTAGATAGAGTTAGGTAATGTCTCCACTGTTGCCTATCCTACGTAATTAGGGCAAGCCTTTTGCCATTTTTGGCACAATTCCAATCTTTGCTACTACTTACCAATTATTGTAAGTTTTCGAAGAGAAAACCCAATACTTTCTGATCCCGGCCCTGGCAATCGACTGAAGAATTCAACTTTTGGTAGCGGCAGTATTTGTTTTAACTGAACCGTTGAAAATTTATCTACAGAAAAAAAATATAGTCCTCTTTTAACGTCAAGGGCGTGGGATAATATAAATTTATAGATAATTTGTGTTTGTGAGAACGTGCACCCATAATCCGTATAACGGTAAACTATAAACGTCCCACAAAGTATTTATTATTTATAAGGACGTGTTCATGGTGACGTATTCATCGCCATAGGTAGTTATCATCTACGGCCTGAATATATTATGTTTGCACTCACGGCCTATTATGCTGTGCAGTGAATAATTACAAACGTGACTCCAGAGGCCGTTTTTTTATATTTGGACATGGATTCAACATTATGAGAATATATTGCAGTTAAGTAGACCTCAGGCGATGTGATTTGCTTCAAGCAACTAGCGCGCGTCTCTTGTTTCATTTGCGTAAGAATTTATTGTTGCTTTGAAAGTGGCATCGCAGTGCCTTGTGGTATGTCCCAAGCAACTGTTTCATTTTTTTCCATAGTCGCAACACCCGTGCGTAGAGCTCGTTGCCAAGGAGCCTTACATTATTTTCTTTCTCGTAGTTACTGACCCGTCCACTGATAACATAGTCTCTCTAAAATTTGTTACTACGAACGTCGAGTCTGCTTGGCAGACGCTGAAATGCCACCACGCCTGTCTGATGAATGTAGTGATTTATAAATAAGCAGGTATTTTGTACCTAGTCGCTATATCTACTAATAAATGTTGGGAAACTGACGTAATTTCTAAGGGTGATTTTTAAAACTAGGGTAAGTTTATAATAAAGATTATATTGGGCTCGCATTTCAAAACAGTTACAGCTGGGTCGTTTGTTGAACCCCAAAGCGAACATAGGGAAAACAGTAGCGCAGTTGTAATGAGTTGCCTTGAAGAACGCAGGTGAGACTTCTTTCGTTATCCATGGTTTTAGGGAGTCAAAAATCTTAGGAACATTCCCGTCTTATCTCCAAAGTTAGAGTGCGTCTTGGACTTTCCCCCCCCAAAAAACTTTTATTCATTTTTAGTATTTTGCGATTAAAAACATAAAACAACGGCATACCTACACCCAGTTCTAACTGCAAGATTTTAAAATCACTGAATAAAATTTAATACTGGTTGATAGAAAGAGTTGAATAAAAAAGCCCGTTGGTCCCCGCACGCCAATATTGAAGCTGGATGCTTTGTCCCATGCAAATTCGTTCCCCGTTTATTGTCGGTCCACGGGATATTTCCGGAGGTAAACTGCACATAAATAGATCTTACTCCAGACTAGTTCGGAACAGCTATGGATAGAGAGGTTTTATAATGTTTAATGTTGGTATAGATGTAGAACTGGATACTGGAGGAGGATGCGCTGGTTTTTGAGAGGTGGAAAGAGCAGAGAGAGGCCCTTGCCCAGGATTGGACAAACAGGCTAGAAAACAAAAATAGTGGTCCTCATAATATCATCATAGAATGCGAAACGTTCAAATGTAGAACTGTATTAGGAGCTTAATTTGTTAACAGTTTCATATTAAATTGTACATCCAATCAATGTAACTAAAAAATATTCTATTAAAACAAGTGAATTTTTATTTTTATCATCGTTGTAAGATTACTAAGATTGACAAAAGCTCCAAGTAAGACCCTGTCTAACTCTTGAAACGCTGGATAAAAACTTTAAGGAGAATATAAGTGAACAAACAATCTTCGATTATAGAACTGGGAAAACGCTCACAAGTTTCCGTGAGACATAAAAGAGTAAAATTGAAAAGCTTTTAATTGAAAATCGCCTAGGGTCATGAAAGGTCTTTGCTTTGTAAAAGTACTTACCTACTTATTGAAGTAACCATTTTTTACTCGGCTGTTGTCGAAAGTTCTTTAGTTTTTTGCTTTCAATATTATAGGTACCTACCTACAAAGTTTTTCTAACTGGTACAGGGTAGGTAGTACCTGCTGATTTAACAGACTTTCATATAAAGAATGAAGTCACTTTTTGTTATTGGCAACAAAAAGATCTATAATTAAAATAGTCGGGATAAAGCTATTTCTCGAAGTCTAGTAAAAGGCGTAATTAACGATTTATTCCAGGTTATTTAACTCTTATCCCAGAACCACGATTAGCTACCTACAACTATTCGGTGATTGCTTGTAAAACCTAGGAGAGACATCTTTTTTTAATCAGTGTAGTAGGTAGAAAATCGTTGCCAGTGTGTAATTCAAATTCTGAACGTATTTTTTTTTCTGTTTTCGAACTGAATAAAAATATAATTTGGGAAGAATGTACAAATTAAATGTTTCAATTTGTATAATAGCACTTTAGAAAACAGTATTGAATTAAATTCAACGTAGTTAATGCTATTTTACCGGCTGACCAAGACACGGCGAGTTACATTGTATTAATATAACATTGTGGTAGTTAGGTACTTATGCCATCGGATGTTTTGCAATAAGTTATTTACCAATGCCGTTCTCGAATGTTATTTATTTTATTAGGTACGTCAACAAACCAATAAACGAGCTAATTTTCAAGTTTTTTCACTCAGATCAGTATGATCTTTTAACGATAGCGACTATTGACAATATAAAGATAATTGGAAGTAGCTAATAAATGGCCGGTAGCTGCTGAAAATGCGAGGAAAGGTTAAGAGAACTAGGGTTCTAAAATGGCCGCTATAGCAGGATATAATATGAAAACCGTTAAAATAGGTACAGACGCCTGCACATCTAGCTACTACAATCTGTCAGATTTCTTTGATAGATTTTCGACTTTATTGCTAAAATATTAGGTTCAAAGTTCATTGGGAAAAATTGACAGTTTCGGGTAGCTTGACCTGCTGGCGTCTGTACTTAAGGCCGTACCCTACGCAATAACCTTGATCATTCGTTCCCTCTTTGTCGCACAAGAGTAACAGTAGTGAATAATGCCTATTTTTCAGAATAAAATCTATATAAAATAAAGTCCTGGGTTTCTGGAAAAATATTTGTACCAAAATGTTCATTAAAGAGTTGTGTAGGTATCCATTAGTGTCAGTAGCAAAATTAAACAATGTTTACTTTACGAGGAGATGCATGTTATCGATATTTTTTCTCATTTCTGGGGTTTTGTTGTAAGGAGATTTACTAAATAATTACTCAAAAAAAAAAACTACAATAATGGAATAAAGACTAAAGAAATTTAATGTATTTTTTTTACTTAATTCGTTTTAATAACAAGCTCCAGAAAACTGCACAAAACCGGCTTGCGGGGCGTTTTGGTCGGGGAGGCGCCTTAAAATGGTCACACGCAGTTAATATTGTGAATAGTCACTTAGTGACCATTTTTCGAATGGTAGGTTACGTAATTCATATTATCAACCTATTATGATTCTGCGTAAGTGACCATTTTTGATCCCCTGGTTACCTGGTCAATTTAATATTGCTATCAAAGCAGGATCAAAGTACAGACGCCTGCACATCAAGCTACTACAATCTGTCAGATTTCTTTGATAGATTTTCGACTTTATTGCTAAAGTATTAGGTTCAAGGTTCATTGGGAAAAATTGACAGTTTCGGGTAGCTTGACCTGCTGGCGTCTGTACCTACTATACATGTATGTTACTTTTGGTAGATTTGCATTAAACGCATGAAGACAGGTAGTCGTTTGTGCTGTAACAACACTTTATCTATACAGAAAAAAAAAACTAGAATCAGTTTGTCAGGAAGGGCTGTTGGTGAACATAAGAAAAAAACACGATGGTGGCATTAGTTCCGATATTGGCCACGTAGGTATCAAAGATCCGTACAACTCAATTATTACCTAGGTGCGGCGTCGCAGCACGGGCGAGGATAGGTCTCTGCGTAGGAGTCGAGGCGCAGGCGGCTATGCTTCCTTCACATTATTAATTCATTCACCATGTCACCGTCAGAAGACGAAGACGTACTCGCACTGATACAAGTTCTTAAAGTTGGGATTTGGGTTTTTTGGGAACCAAATGACAAAATGGCGGTGGAGTCGTGACTGGGCCACACTTGAGCGCCCCTCCTGCGCCTGCACCTCGCCTCCGCCTCGCCTTCACCTCGCCTCCGCTCCGCCCCGACTTCACCTCGCCTGCGCCGCAACTCTTGTAGGTATATGAGCGCACTGCCATTCATTTGTAAAGAAAATCTTGTTGCGGCGTTCCTCTCATGCACCCGCGCCTCAACTGTGCCTCGACTGTTAATCGTGTGGTCGACGCGCCTTACGATTTCCTTTCGTTCTGTAAATTTCTGCCTCTTTTGATTATAAGTAAATTATAAAGAAAAGTGTCGCTTTATATTGACATTGTTTTATCTTCGGTTCATAATATAATTAGTATTAAATAATGTTTAAGAGCACTATTTATAGTACAAATGGATAATAAATCATATTAATGTTTATGATAAGGAGAGCGGAGAGCTCATTGATAAGGAGATAAAGTAGGTACTAATAGGAATGTTTTTAAGTTCGAGGAGGAGCTCGTGGCTAAATAATAGCAGCCGCTCGGGTCGATCTTTAGGTTAAGCCGCGCTTGCCTAGGTTGGTCTGTGGATGGGTGACCACCCGTTACATAGGTACCGACTTTCCTCCGTGCCTCCGAAAGCACGTTAAGCCGTTGGTCCTGGCTGTCATTTGTAGATCTTTGACAGTCGTAACAGGTAGTCAGTGTCCCGAAAGTCTGACAACCAGTCTTACCAAGGGGTATCGTATTACCCAGTACTAACTGGGTTGTGGAGGTCAGATAGGCAGTCGCTCTATGTAAAATACTGATATTCAGCTGCATCCGGTTAGACTGGAGGCCGACCCCAACATAGTTGGGAAAAGGCTAGGCAGATGATGATGAGGAATGTTTTTAAGTTGGAACATGCTGTTTTTTTTTTTTTTTATAAAAACGTTGCCCCACACTAGGAATTTCTCCTGTATCGTGGGTTCAGTTACAAACATTAAAACTCACAACACAAACAGCCAGACCCGAAACAGCTATTAATCGACGGTCCCTAGTACTACATAACATTAAGTCAAAAACCGAGGTTTACAGGAGAGCGTAATTTGTGTTCAACACGTTCTAGAAATAATTCTATGAGCAATAATAAATATTTTCTTTCTACAATATTTTAACAGTTTTAAGACCTTTTTGATACCATTTACACATAAATATTTTATTTTTTCACGTTTTCTTAGAGATGACCGTTTCTACGACACTGATTCGTTGTATCTAAAAGACTTGTTCTCTTATACGATTTCTAAAACAAGGTAAATTAATTAAATAAAAATAAAAATCATATGTCAGCATGTGCGCATAGATAATCTAAAGCCAATGAGACAATAAAAAAAATGCCATTTTCGACATGTCTTTATGTACGTAGGGACCGTCGCGCGTCGTAGGCCAAACAAATATTTGTTCCGTGCGGGAATCGAACCTGCGACACGCAGCGCAACAGTCAATCGCTCAGCCGCTGCTCCAACCGTGCCGTCTAGATCTTGAGGTCGAGGTAGATCTTGTCTATCTCTCTGTTATGGTAGATTATGTTATCACATAGCTTGTAAACTTGGACTGACGTCTTTTTATTAAGTGTAACATTTCAAGTAAGAACATTTAAAAACCCTTCATGTTATCTCTAAAAATGAAAAACTTGTGAGAGTTTAAAGTTTACCTCAAGTATTTTAATTCCATTCAGGTATAAAACTGTTTTCAATATTACTTATATAAAACTGTTTTCAATAATAAGAAACAACTCCATTGTAGACACGACGACACATCAACCTATACAAAACCAGTTTATGCGGATCTCTCATTGTACTTGAAATCTATGGTGTACGATCCGTTGTTGAGAGAGCAGCATAAACTGGTTTTGTATAGGTTGATGTGTCGTCGTGTGTACCTATGTACAGTGTTGCTCTTAGGTAGGTACCTAACTACATTACCTATACATAATATCGCAAAAGTGGGGTCATTTATTAATATAATTAGACGGACCGTCTAAATAAATTGTGTAAATACACAATTTCTCCATGGGAGCATTATAGCTATCCCTTTTTTTTGCGGCTGAGAAATCATCAAATAACTTCCAACACTCTAGCCGGAGCAGGGGGGAGTGTCAGACTTGTACTGACTAAAACCCACCTATGTTCCTTCTATTGCCCTTTATGTTCCGGGGCCGCGGTATCTCTTTCGAACAACCCGCAACCCTGGCAGGCAGAGGCCCTAGCAGGGCTCTTTGCTTTATAGCTTTCCCTTACATTGAGGTTAAGTAGCTGGGGCAGCCGAATTTACGCTGTTTTCTAGCACTTAAACAACGTGAATTCGGCTATGCCATCATGCGACTATACACGATACCACAAAGTCCTAGTCGTGAGAAATCGAGGTAGGTAGGTACTTACTTTTATAAATATGAAAAGTAATGGATCACACGTCACAGAGGCACATAATCTCCTGACAACGGTCACCGCGGCAGCCAACAATTTATTTACAACGATATTCTCACATGACACCGTTCTGACGCCGAAAGCCGGGGGCCGAGAGTCGAGAGCCGACGAGCCGAATCGTCCTCGCGACCCGGCGTTTAATTTTAATGATGATTTCGGGTATTATATCCCTGGATATTTCGAGTTTGTTTTTCGATGTTTTCGTATTGGGAAAGTGAGGTATGCATTGAAATAAAGGCTGACGTTTTTATGGGTAGAGATTGTTGGAGTGAATGCTCAGAGTACTTCAGTGAAAAATATTTTCAAATGCTGTTTCGTACCGGTATGAAAAAATACAGATATTTGCTTGAATGCTTGCTTATCTCTGATTAGTTGCAGATGTTAGGGTGGGTATCGAGTTTATTAGGGAAACTACATAGGCGTTGTCTGACATAGACCAAGTGCTAACCTACGTGACATCGCATTTATTTGCACGTGTAGAAAAAACATATCAATAATTTCGCGAGATCTAAAAACAAAACAATTCGGTAGACCTTAAAACAATAAAACAATTAGCCCTCAACTAATCTACCATTACATTCCCAGAAATAAGGTCTTCATCCACATAATGATAAGGATTATCCAGTACAAGTGCGTATATAGCAACAACAGCTGAGAGGATAATCTCGCGTGGACGGATCAGCTTAAGTGGGCTCCATTGTCATTTGTCTTGTGATGAGATAGGTATCCTCTAGCTATGCTTATGTATACACAGTTGAGGTAATTATTGGACGATACCTAATTAGTAAGTAGGTAGTGTTTGTGCATAGGAATATGAGACGATAGTTTAGAATGGGATGGTAAGTTGTTTAGTTAGTTGTTGGGGATGTGTGTATGCATTCTGTTTATCTTTTCCTAAGTATTAATAGTAGGTGTGTATCTACAGCAGAGTCAGTGGTTTCTGAAAGCTCAATTTGTGTTCTTTTTCTTTCGTATCGATGCAACGGTACGACTTCGTATGTGGTCAAATTAGATCAATTTATCAGATGTAGTCAAAGTATTTGTATTGTCAGTTTGTTGCTATTTCTTTTTGGGTTTAAATAATAAAGCATCGAATGAGGCCTAGATCAGTGAGCTCTCGTTAAACTTTGTAGAGATACCCCTTAAAAATGATTGATTACTAAACCAGATCTTTTTTTACGAATGGGAAATCATCAAATAACTTCCTACACTCTAGCCGGAGCAGGGGGAAGTGTCTGACTTGTACTGACTAAAACCCAACGATGTTCTTTATTTTGCCCTTTATGTTCAGGGGCCGCGGTATCTAATTCGAACAACCCGCAACCCCGGTACTAAACCAGGTCAAGTTTCAACCACTGAAATCAAACAATCAATAAAACGCATGTCGAGAAAAGATTACCCTTAACCCCAGCGGTCGAGTTATTTGCACCTAACTTGACATTGAAAAGTTTACGAGTTACATTTCGGCTCGCGAGTGAAATACCGCTTCGCTTCGGACCGTTTTAAACCTAGTTGCGGGTTACATTAATATTTCTGTGTGACATATGACGAGACAGAGTTGTATTTCATTTAAAATTCACCAATTCATCCTTTGAATTGTTTCTAGATACCCGTTACAGCGCATAAAGAGACATATATGGAAGGGGGGAGGGTTATTCGCATGTCCATTCGTTTTATGCAAATTTATTCGAATATCGTGTTCAGTTCGTGATAAAATTCGAATAAAAATACGACAAACGAGCCATCACTTTTATGTTTGACTAAGTATTATACGGTTAAAGGGTTTTGTTGAAAAATATAATAATTGATTTTAAATGAGGAGACCGACTTGTTATTTGTCAAATCATGTACGTATATTTTTGTCAATTTGTTGGTAGGTACTTTTGTGGGATGCTTTATTTTTCTAAAAGCGATATCTAAGGTAGATGGCATCGCTGTAGGCAGTCGATATTATGGTTGTTTTTGTTTATGCCAATTACCTGCCTTTCAGTTATAACTAGTTGGATATCTAATATTTACGGATAACATTCAGTAGTTTTTCTCATACTTACATGTTAATAAGGCTGCTTTCCAAATTTGAGTTCTTTGCGAATAAATCTGAAAGTAAAGAAATGTAGTTTGAATAATCACATCATTATCTATATTATAAAAGAAAACAACATGAATCGGTCTAAATGACTCCATATCGTGAGTTCAGAAATCAGTTCAGAAACACTTAATTTGCGTTAAACAATAAAATATTGCAGAGTAGAGAATTATACCTATAGGTTACAACACTAAATACTTTTTTTCTTGTAGTAATCACACCATTATATAAATTTCCTCGCTCTGAGCGGAGCGGGGGGGAGTGACTGACTTTTACTGACTAAAACCCATCCATGTTTCTTCTTTTGCCCTTTGTGTTCCGGAGCCGCGGTATCTCTTTCGAACAACCCGCAACACCGGATCTATAAAACTACTGCGTAGGTACTAAAACATTACTATAATAAGTTACGAGAAAAAAAACTAATCATCAATATTCGTTGCTGACTGTATCAACCCACTTTCAATTTCCGCTGATTCAGCACATAAGAGCTAATTCCTTTCCTTGATTTATATGTGTTTTGCTTAGTAAATAATTGTGTCAGTAATTTGTTTAGCTATTCAGAGAGTTTCAGTACCAATTAGGAAGGTATGTTCGTGAAGGGCTTTTCCAAAACTCTTAATTGAACCGTTTAGGCCCTTACGTGAGTCAATCATTTATTGCTAGGTATTAGGAAATGGGTTCTGTTTTGTATAGACGATTCCTTTGAAGAAATTACTAAGAGATTTATGAGTAAAATGTTTTGGTAATTGACTTAGAATTAAACAGCTATTTAAGGTCTCTTTTAAGGTTTGATGTCATGAATTGAATGAATTCAAAGACGTTAGGCAATTTACGAAGATTTTATCATCGCAGATAGATTTAAATGTTTCTGACAACCTATCTTACCGAATGATATCGTATTACCCGGTACTCACTCGGTTGTCGAGGTCAGAAAGGCAGACGCTTCATGTAAAATAGGTACTGGTATTCATCTGCATCCAAGACTGGAAGCCGACCCCAACATAGTCGAGAAAAGGCTAGGCCGATGACAATAAACTGATGTATAATACTTCTATACCAGTTTAGAATTAGCTGTTTGAATTATACCTTTAAGATCAAAATCTTCGTACTACTTTTTCCAAAATGTTGGGGTCGAAATTAATCAGCTGAGCTTAGATCTAAACTGAGATTAAACACTATTCAAAAACCTCCCCAAACAGATTACCGGAAAAAATGATTACTATGGTCCAATAGTATAGTAATCATTTTTTCCCATCCCTTATCGGGCCCATGATCTAAATAATAATATGGGCTTGTGAGGTACCCTAATATGTATTAGGTAACATTACATTTTGTATTATTTGTGTCGTTTCAAAAGCTGGACAGATGGACAGACTGTAATCATGCGTGGGGTTGGGGCAACAAAAGAGTTCCGTACCCACCCTTTCGTAACTCTTATCAAAAAACGTTTCACTTCCGACTGAACATATAACTGCAGTCAAAAGATAATTAAAAATTGTTCAATGATAGCAACTCTATTATTCGCGAAAAGTATGTATTCATTCTTTCGAATAAATATTCAAACAGTCCCATATTAATGTCATTGTTTTTTTCTTACGACACAGAATGGACTTTATCGTTAAATTGCATGCAAATATTGAATAAGTCTTATTCCAGTTTAAACAGAATGCTTCATTAAATTTTATAAAAGTTATTGTACTGTACACATAATCTCGTTTAAGCTCCATCAATTATGCCAAGCAATCAGTGGATTTCGACCACAGAGTTACGGATCCCTCTTTCTTCCTCTCATAGAATCTCTTTAAATTAATGACGAACTAATTAAAGATATTTATGTGAAAATTCTGGCTTTATGTAAAAAATATCTACTTAAAACTTTGCCGACTTGGCAACTTTAATATTTTAATTAAAGTATTCTGATAGGCTCGTGAATTATACAGTTTGAGAAAGCTTACAGTGAATGTCATTTCAACCCACGGTCGGAAACCAATTAAAGTTAATAATCCTCTAATATAAAACAATCGGTTTTTAAACGAACTTCCAGATTCCGGCTCTTTATCTCAGTTGACATTTCTCTCGCTATTTTAAGACATACTTTTCGAATACGTAATTAAAGATTGTCGAAAACTTCTAACAAATCGACGCCATATTCTTGCATTTTTCACCTGTCGTTTTCGCAGTTAATCAAAGTACGAAGATATAAAATGAGAAAGTAGGGTTCCTGTAAATTGACAGTAAATAAATAGATTAAGTCGGCAAGGGTAATTGATGATGGAGACCCCTTACCGCCCTGAGCAACGAGAGATTATTATCTGTTCTTCACTTATAACAGAATAACAAGATCAGTTAATAAACTGAAATGGCGTAACGTTGGTTTTCACAGACTAATATATATTTTGTAGAGTGGTTCTTTAGAATGTTATTTGGTATCTTAATTAATTTAGTATAATAAACCTTAAGATTCTGGGTTAAGATCGCCATTGTAATTTGTGTGAATTTTTTTCATTTGTGTATGCAATAAAGAATATGAATATGATACAAAAGACATTCTTTAAGTTTTTCACACACTTGTTAAGTTTGTAAACGCATAATGTTTACATTCAGGCGAAAATTCTTACGTGGAACAACGATTATAGAAAAAAAAAGTGGCAGGAATAACGGTTAGCCAAAGGACTTAGTAACGTATATAAATCTCGGCCTAGGTAATTTATGTTTGTCTTTTATTTTTAATATTAATAATTGGAAATCCTTACTAATATTATAAAAGCGAAAGTGAGTTTGTTTGTTACGTGTTCACGCCTAAATTGCCCAACCGTTTTTGATGAATTTTGGTACAGAGATAGTTGGGAGCCTGGAGACACGGACATAAGCTAATTTAAAAAAAAAGGTGAGATAAGGGGGAAGAAGAGGAAAGAAAAGGGGAGAGAAAAAATTTTTTTTTTCGATCATTTTGTTAGCCCAAAGTAACTGTGCCAAGCGGACGAAGTCGCAGGCGAAAGCTAGTATTTTATATTGTGAATTAAGACCGGCAACCACTCGTCCTAGTCATCACAAGGGACCTAATATTTTCGTCGGAAAAGTTTGGGAGTATGACAGTACAACTTTTCCTAACCTGTCGAGGATTACAGCTTTAACTGTTATTTATGATGTCACTTCTACCAGCAAAATGGGACGGTAGGTCTTTATTTGTAGGCTGCTTGCTACTTCTATATTGTTTGAAAAACAGATTTATTTAGATATAAAGACATTCAAATATTAACCAGTGATAGATGGAACGAGAAGAAGAAAATCGTAATCCAATACTTGTTACAACAAATTGTTCTGTCCAGCGTCACACGCTTGCTTCTCAGGGAACGTTTTTGTGTGTCAAAATCGAAAAGGATCGGGATCAAAATTTTTGTATGAAAATATAACAAACTAGCTTTTACCCGCTCGCGTTAAATTCAGGCTAACACAGTTCCCCTTTCCTGATTTGCAGGTACCTGCTACCTGTAGTTTTTGCCCTTGCGCCTTATTGATTGTAATAGCAAAGCTAAGTTTTCCTTTTTCTTCCCTTTCTCCCTAATTTCTCACTTTAAAAAAAAAAGCCTATGTCCGTCTCCAGGGTCAAAATCGGTTTAGCCATTTAGGCGTGAAGACGTAACAAACAAAATCACTTTCGCTTTAGTAATATTAGTAAGGATGTCCGCTCTATAAGTCTTTGTTAAGATAGCAGATGTCTAGCTATTGTTACCTCTATTTAAGAAATGTATAACCGGAAGCTATTCGTAAAACTTTGTAAATAATCAATTGGCAAGTTTTTTTTTAGTATTACCATAAATATGTAATTTTATAACGTTAAAGTTTCAGTCCAAATATAAAAAAAAAAAACGAAAGAGACATTTCGAAATCGTTGGTTGCATAAAAATAAATAAACAAATGATGATTATGTAGTGTTAGCGAGCTGAAAACTATTATCAATCCAGAAAAGAATAAAAAACAATCCATCTCTTTCCATCTTTCTTTTTCGTGTGCTTAGAATCTATTGCGCGGAGGCAATGTCAAAAACAAAGAGGTGCGATTCTAGTTGAAAACCTGGTGTTATAAGTTTTATGCTTTAATGCTGGCTATGTTCCTCTGACTTAGTTTTACAGAAACAGCACTATTTTATCGAAAAATACGCGACGTGGTCTTGACGTGGAGTTTCGGACACCAGCCCAACATACAAAGTTAGTAAAGGACTTTAAGGCGCAGGGTTGCAGGTTGTATGAAAGAGATTCCATGGCCCCGGAACATAAAGGGTAACAGAAGGAACATGGACACTCCCCCCGCTCCCCCGCACAGAGCGGGGGAAGTTATTTGATGATTTCCCAACCGCAAAAAAGGCGTTGTCCTAGCTGGCAAGGATAGCTCGATGATAGGATACTTTCTTGTCGTAGATACGATTAGTTGAAATATGCAGATTTCTTCAGAATTTCACGCGATGGCTTTCGCGCTTCAATAAGCATATTCTGAAGAACGCATCGTGTCATCGTACGATCTTTACCAGATAGGACGACGCCGCCGCGCCGCCACAAAGTCCGGTTCGTTTGACCGGACCAGTATAATGTTATCAAGAGTATTACTATCTGTTGCGTATTAGGTATCGAATAGTTGACACTGTCAGCTACAGATATCTGAGAATGCATTCGACTTAGTAAGTACAGTCTGATTATTTTAAGTGTACAGTTCAAGGTGGCGCGATTGTCAAGAAAAATGCATCGTTATTTAAAACTCAGCACATTTATTTTAGTTCTGTGTTTTGCCCGCTGCACATAATTATGTACGTGTGGTCTCTTTAGCTCCACGATTTATGGTAATTCATAATGTTCATTTTTTTTATAGTTTTTTTTTAAAAAAACGTTGCCCCACACTAGGAATTTCTCCTGTGTCGTGGGTGCGTTTACAAACATTTAAACTCACATACACAAACAGCCAGACCCGGAACAACTATCTGTAGGCCATACAAATATATGTTCCGTGCGGGGATCGAACCCGCAACACGTAGCGCAGCAGTCGATAGCTCAGCCACTGCGCCAACCGTGTCGTCTTTCTCTCCCCTTTTCTTTCCTCTTACTCCCCCTTACCTAACTTTTTTCAAAAATTAGCCTATGTCCGTCTCCAGGGTCCAATCACTCTGTATCAAAATTGTCATCAAAATCGGTTGGACTATTTAGGCGTGAAGACGCAACAAACAAACTCACTTTTACTTTTACTTTTATAGTATAATATTAGTAAGGACTATACACATTGTGTAATGAAACACAAATGCATATTGACCCTACATCTGATTCACCTCCGGGATATTAGCTGAGCCGTCTTATACCGCAGGAATTCAAGTGAGCAATTCTACCAATCAATGTACATATTGACATGCGTACCGGTATATACCGAATGATATAAAGCATTCCATGGCGATTGATTCAGTTCCGTGCGGGCGTTATCTGTGAATATTCTGTATACTATACTTAAAGATGCATACAATACATAATTATATATTGATACCTATTGTATATGTATGAAGCAAGATATAATATGCGAGATTAGACGCTAATGATGTCGAAATAATTCAGTTTTAGTACGTGTATTATTTTGTTACAGCATAATAAAAATAATAGATCTTTGACAGTCGTAACAGGTAGTCAGTGACCTGATAGTCTGACAACTATTCTTAGGAAGGGGTTTCTTATTATTTAGTACTAACTGGGTTTTGGAGGTCAGATAGGCGACTGCTTATCTAGTCCAGTATTTTTACATGGAGCGACTGCACCATGTGAAAGTGGTACTGGAAACCGACCCCAACATAGTTGGGAAAAAGCTAAGCAGATGATGATTTTGCATAATAGACTTTAGAAATGATTGATTAGGAGTGATTATTTAGAAAACTAAGCATATTATATACACTTTTGAATGTCAAGAAACAAAAGAATAAAGCTACAGTCACAGTCACAAGGTATAATAACTTGTAAAGGTTCTTATATATAAATAAGGAGAAGAACGGGCAAGAAACCCCATGGACACTCTTTTAAAAATCATAATATATTTTTACAACAATGAATCAATGATGTGATCATGAAGTTACATCGTTCATTCATTAATTGTTGAGATTATACTTTAATGTGAGAACGAACAAGCGTACAGAGTAAAAGAAAAAATATCTATTCAAAAAAGAAAACCCGTCGAGTAAGAAGTTGTACGACCTTTACATGTTAGAAGTATTTTTAGTCAGACATACTGTTTTTATGATTTAAGCCTTTTGTGTTACGACATATTATTCTCAGAGCGTCAGGTCTATTTGCTCTCCTGTTTACATTTCCTAGCGTCCGCGAATTGAAAACCATGGAAAGAGTCGACAACTTCTGAACTTATTTATACAGTCCAGCAATATAGCAGAGGGTAACGGAAAACAAACGCGAATAAAATATACGTTTAACCCCAGGACAGGTTATTCACGGTTTGGCGTATCCACGGCTGGGAACACATTTGTAGTGAAAAACCAATTATACCGTAGAGAAAGTACGTAGTACGTATATTATTTATTGCACGCCCGTTGGACCATAACGCGTAAAGCCGCTGTACTGCAACGTTCAACAATATTGGAATAGTTTGTTAGTGTTTACCTTTCGACAGCCGGTATATAGTGTGCACCTCCCTGTTTCGTTTTCGGACCCGAGCCAATTGTGATACGAGCCGAATACCCGATATTACGAGCTGTTTGTGATGTAGTCCATGATAACCGTTCATGTCCGGGTTTCCGCGAGTGGCCCACGGTTAATTGCATACGAGACCAGCAATGATGATGGAGCTTAATGACTAGTGCAGTTAATAATTTACCGTTGTGCAGCCTGGGTGGG
Organism: Ochropleura plecta; assembly: GCA_905475445.1. Lineage (NCBI taxonomy): Eukaryota > Metazoa > Arthropoda > Insecta > Lepidoptera > Noctuidae > Ochropleura > Ochropleura plecta. The sequence goes on along the minus strand of FR997731.1, from coordinate 6,621,980 downwards.
CTGTAGAAGGAACTGTTGGATTATATGACGCATCATGGGATTATGGAGAAACAGAATGGCATATGTAGCTATTATGAGAATCGACTGCAGGAGATGGATTGTTGAAGCGTCTGAGGCCGACATCTGGTGTAGTAACATGTCTACAGGATAGCCTATTGTTTAGAGCAAGTAAAGCGATGAACACGATCGAGAGTTACCAATTAATATTGATGAGAAAATATTGCAAATACTGTAGTAGAAGTATGTAGCTCCTTGTGAAAAGTTCGCCGCAAAATGTTGGTCCTTCGAGGCTGAAAAATTGCTGGGACTTTCAGCCAATGAAAGCTTATTAGACGTAGAAATCTAACTTAGAAACTCCTCATCAATTTAGTGGTCCCCAGCTACGTTTTTTGCTTAAATATTTGTTCTAGAAATTCTCTTGAATTTCAATAAAATCTCCTTTTTTAAATACAATTGCTTGTTTATTAGAATTCATAACGATATTTCATTTTATCAAATTTTCGTGACATTGACTGATATGGAAATCAAATGACCGCCAGGAGGAGGAGGTAACTCGGTATGCAACGGGTGGTCACCCATCCGCAGACCAACCTAGGTAAGCATGGCTTATCCTAGAGATCGACCCGAGCGGCTGCTATTATTGAGCCACGAGCTCCTCAAATAATGTAAAAACATTAGAAGTAATTTCTTTAAAAGTAATTTCTGTAGGCGTACTACGTAAATCACGTGTGTATGTACTTAAACACGAGGTCAATGCCCCTCTTAAGCGGAGATCAACTAACCTGAAATTTTCATGGTTGGACATTGTAGGTAAGTTGGTATTTATGAAGTTATGACGTGGGCAGATAAACCTTTTAGCTCTGTACTAAGTTCCTGAAATGAAGAGTGTTTTTGTTGCTTTTTAAACTGATGAAGTTCAAGATTTAAATAATATCTTTGCCTTTTTCAAGTTTGTCTTAACTATTTTTGGTACTTGGCCTTCAATGGAAGCTTCCAGTGTCAACAAAATGTCAGTAAATATTTTTGTAGTTAAGTATTTGAAGCGTAGCTTTTTGATCTTTTATTCTAAAGTATGACCACGATAAGTGTGTAGTTCAAGGTGGTCAAACTTGGTACATTTGCTTTACTTCGTTGTTTTCCCGTCTGAACAGATAAGTTGGTTGAAGTGTACTATCGATGCTTTGATCAGTGAGTACTTGGGTTAATTAATTTCGACAGTCTGATAATAATTATTGCGATATTAACATTGTGGTGCTTGCGGATTATTCAGATTCATAAAGCAATAGATCAAAAAATCCTTATTTTGACACACACACTTAGTTTGGCAGAATGAAATTTGTATATATGACATACAAATTTCATTCTGCCAAACTTATATTTGCCATCGTTGCAGCAAGCCTTGATACCTCGCAGATGATGACCTGACCTTGATTATGACTTCATTGGGAAGTGAATTTCCCGTCATTGAATTTTAGGCCAAGCATAATATAGTGATATGGTAGATGTGACTGATAGATGGTTTGATTATCTTCAGACTGATTCTTCATATCCCCTCGTGATACAGTTTAATCCCCTAAACTTATACTATATCACGAGTGTAGTGGACACACCAATCAATTGAATTTTTTATGTCCTGTCAAAACACAATACAGCCAAACCAATTAGTCAACTCAATAACTCAACTATTTATTGATTTCAAAACAACAAAAATATAATTAGATAATAAGAAAATTGAAAACTTGTCGAATTTCCAGGTAAAGTGTTTATTCTAAGAAATATTCATTAAAGTTTGCTGCCTACTAACTTATTACTACAACCCTACTGTCGTTTTTTGCGATAACACGCTACACATAAAAAAGAAGTCCACCATAATACTCGTTAGAATAGTAGAAGACAGTAGCAACTATACTAATTACGTTTGTACACACACGTACAAGCAAGTTTTAATTGCTTCGTGAGTCTCGGCGTCATTCACGGTGTCTGCAACGTCGCATCTTCTCATAAAAGAACTTACGCTTGTAAAAGAGATGCAACGCAAAGTTTATGTTGCCGTGCAAAAATTCACAACGACGCCGACGTCCGCTTTTCAATCGGAATACCTTGACATGCATGGGGAAAGCGTTTTAAATAGAATATTTTAGTACAATACGTGTTTTTTTGCTGTTAAAGGTCGATTTAGCTTTGGTTTTGTTTTTATTTAAGTTTATTTTTTTTGTAGTGTTAAGGTTTAAGTTTTTATTTAAAATGTGTGAACTTGTGGCAAGTGCCAAATAAACCTGTTTTCTTTCTTTCTTATTTTGTGGTGTTATTTTTTATAATTATGACAGAAACCAGATAAGTTGATTAGTCCTTATTATGAAAACCTTTACAAAAAATATGTAAAACATAAATTTTAACTATTTAATTAATTTTATTATATTTATAATTTTATTCTTAATTACAAACTTCTAGGTATTAAATACGAAATAACGGAGTACTTTTTAGGGTTCTGTACCTTAAAAGGAAAAATTGAAACCCTTATAGGATTACTTTGTTGTCCGTCTGTCTCTCTTTTAGGGCCCTTTATCTTGGGAAGGTATCGAGTTGTAATTATATAAACGACTAGCTTTTGCCCGCGGCTTCGCTCGCGTTAAATTCGGTAGCGCCTTATTGATTTGTAATAGCAACGCTAAGTTTTCCCGTTTCTTCCCTCTTTCTCCGTCATATCCCACTCTTTTTATAAAAAAAAATAGCCTATGTCCGTCTCCTGGTTCCCAACTATCTCTGTACCAACATTCATCAAAATCGGTTTAGCCATTAAAGCGTGAAGAGGTAACAAACAAACTCACTTTCGCTGTTATAATATTATAAATAGTAAGGATAGTAAGGATTAGCTGGCGCCCACGGCTTCGCCAGCGTGATGATTGAAAAAAAAAGTATTTTATGTGACTATAACCTACCTCTGTGCTAAATTTCATCAAGACCCGTTTAACCGTTTTGACGTGAAAGACGTTCGCATTTATAATACACTAGCTTTTGCCCGCGGCTTCGCTCGCGTTAAATTCGGGGTAACACAGTTCCCCTTGCGCCTTATTGATTTGTAATAGCAACGCTAAGTTTTCCCTTTCCTTCCCTCTTTCTCCCTCACATCCCACTTAAAAAAAAACTATCTCTGTACCAAAATTCATCACAATCGGTTTAGCCATTAAAGCGTGAAGAGGTAACAAACAAACTCACTTTCACTTTTATAATATTAGTAAGGATTTGTAGGATATAATTATACTCAAGTCTGTGGTCCCTTGGGGGTATGTAAAAATCAACCCTCTATTTCTATGCTATCACATGGCCGTTTATGTCGCAAGTTTGTACGAAACTCTCGATACGCGAGTCTGACTAGTACCTACTTGGCCAGTTTTTTTTAAGGCGGAGGCAGATGTCATTTGTCGTTTTAATAAAAATTCAGGTTTATTTTAAGAAGTAGTGCGGTGGCTTGTTTATGTAACAAAAACATACAGCAAACATCAATTCATTTTCCCTATAAATGAGTGAGCTAATAAATGATGATGTTAGAAATTGTATTTAGCAAATGGCGGAAGGCTTGCTACCAGGGTGTTCAACCCCTCGCCTAAGGCTGTTATGTTATTAAACTATGGTTGTAACGAGAAATAGACACGACTAATGATTTTCAGAAGCGCAACGGTTTTGCGAATAATTGTACTGTAAAAGCGTTTTAATCCGGTAACAGAGTGTAATTCTGACTGGTTTGCGTTATAAGCTACTAGATTCTGCCCGCGACTTCGTCCGCGTGGCGTTGTTACTTTGAGCTAACTTTAACCCGAGTGATGACCAAAAAAAAAAATCTTTCTCTCCCCTTTTCTTCCCTCTTTCTCCCCCTTTTCTCACTTTTTTAGCCTATGTCCGTCTCCAGGGTCCCAACTATCTCTGTACCAATAATCATCAAAATCGGTTTGGCCATTTAGGCGTGAAGACGTAACAAAAGAACAAACAAACTCATTTTCGCTTTTATAATATTAGTGAGGATTATATCTGGTTCCCACTATCCATCTGCAAGCCTGTCGAACTTCGTACCTGTGGTATTAAATGATTGATGACGTCAAAATTTCTGTGAGAGCAGCATTGGACCTAATGGCCAATTTTTTGTTTTAATCTTCCACTGACGCCTTCTGGTTAAGGAATCATAGCTTTCTTATTATTATGTTTTAAACGGTTTTAGTTCTCACTAGGAATTTCTCCTGTATTGTGGAAGCGTTTATAAACATTTAAATTCACAAACAGCCAATCCCGGAACAACTATCTGTAGGCCATATAAATATTTATTCCGTGCTTGGATCGAACCCGCGACACGCAGTGCAATAGTTGATCGCTTAGCCATTGCGCCAATTATGCCGTCAACTATTTATTGAAGGTGAGCAGTAATGGATTTTGCAGAAGAACCTTATAGGGGTTCAACTAAGAAAAAGCATACGGCTGTTAGTAATTGGAGTCTAGAATGTCTTCAAAATTTTAAAATGATGGATCATCCATACTGTTGTGGTTACAATATACACTTTAGTTTCCAAAAGTTAATTGAATTGTTATCTCAAAGCAACGTAGAACAAACAATAATAGCAAAGTTATGACAAGTTTCAATGGAAGATTAGAATTTGAGGTTAAATTTATACCCCTCTGTCTCGAAACGGGAAGGTTGCACCGGAGGGCCCAACTCGAATGTGCGGCACGTACTAAAGGTTGTCGATATATTCTGTTTTATTTTTTGGAGCCTGTACATTTAAAATCAGCCATTGACATGAATACAATTTTTAAACCAGGTAAACATTATCGGGGTTGCGGGTTATTCGAAAGAGATACCGCGGCCCCGGAACATAAAGCGCAAAAGAAGGAACAGAGGTGGGTTTTTAGCCAGTAAAAAAATCTGGCATACCCCCTGCTCCGCCCCGAGCTAGGGAAGTTATTTGATGATTTCTTATCCGCAAAAAAAGGTAAATATTATGTGCGAAACGAGTGTTTAAAATTTAAATAAAATCGTTAGAATTTATCGCATGACCATGGCAACACGGGCAAGCATGGCGCGTATAACGACACTTATGTTACAACAGAAAAAAGAAGAAATTCTTTAGAGTATGCCATGGCATGACATCGCGCTGCGATTTGCGGTACTTACGTGGTAGAAACACATGTATGCCGTTTGATGCAGTTTGTATTTCATTCGCGAATTTGTTTTTTTTTGAATTATAAATGGCATCTCGCAGTTCAACCTAGGAGGTTGTCTGTGGATGCCTTGAAATTAAAGCCTTCAGAAAGGGGAAAAAACTTACAAACTATGCGACTACTACACTCTAAGGGCAACCCTTGTGGGGTACGAGCCTCGGCTTAGGACGTCGCTGGCGGAGGACAGCAATGGGACAGGCTGGATCTGAGTGATGTTTTTTAGGGATTGGTTTGAACTTACTGGCTCAACACCGCGGGCTAGCTCTATCAAGGGACGGGTGGGAAACGCGAATTTGTACTAGACTCGCAGGTTATATAGGTAGTGTTCAAACATATTTCCCTCGTGTAGTTCTATAATATTCCGGAGTGAAGTAATCGGATTATGCAGGTATCTCGTTGGTACTCCCTGCTTAGGCCGCCTTCGCTTTGGCAGACGAGAGATCTAAGTAACAGAGAATGCTCGATCCGACTTTAAGACAATCAGTTTTGTATTGAGATTGCTAAGTTAATTATAATAAATTTAGGTGCAGTTTCTTGGAATGAGAAGGGCTCTTAGTATTTAGATCTTAATTTTTAAGTTTTCCCTGGAGGGCCTTCAATAAATTTGAGGTCACAAAATGGGTTAGTTTGGTTAAGCAGTATAACAACGTACAATTTTCTAGAAATAAACTGCAAGTGGCCATATAAAATACGGCTAAGTGTGAGTCGGACTCGCACACCGAGGGTTTCGTACAAACTTGCGACATAAACAGCCATATCTTTCGACTGCGTGGACTTAGAGATATGATTTTTCCACAACTCCAAGGGACCACGGATTTGAGTATTGGTTTTAATTTCAACTCGATTCCTTCACGCGTTCCCGATATAAAGGGTCTTGACAGACAGACAGACGGACAATAAAGTGATCCAATAAGGGTTACCTAAAAATTATTTGTGATTTATATAACGTTTAGGATGTAGGATATACGTATAGTGGTGGATGAGTGACAATCCAACGCACATTAAGACCCTTGTGTGCCTTGGAAAGCTTTGCGTTCCGACTATCCTACTTAATATTACAAATGCGAAATGTTGGTGAGCATGGATGGATGTATGGATGTTTGTTACTCTTTCACGTCAAAACGGCTGAATGGATCTTGATGAAATTTGGCACAGAGGTAGATTATAGTCTGGAATAACACCGGATATTTTTGTTTTTGATGTCACGCGGGCGAAGCCGCGGACGCCAGCTAGTCATTTATAAATCTTTGGCAGTTGTTACTTGCAGTCAGAAGCCAAAAAGTCTTGTCTTGTCTTGTAGTCTCTACCCAGCTCACCGTCCGTCCGTCTATTGACGATAGGCCGTGTCGACGGCGCGTTAGTGTTCCACGCGCGCGCTTAAAGAGATGCCAGCAAAGCAGAGGGGCCTGCCAGGTCCACCGCCTGCCGTGGTTGCGGGTTGTTCAAAAGAGATACTGCGGCATTACTAGCAGCCACCCGGCTTTTAGTCAGTACAAGTCTGACACTCCCCCCACTCCGCCCGGGTCGTGGAAAGTTATTTGATGATTTCTCATCCGCAAAAAAAGGGGTCTCGGTTCGTAACTGGGTTGTGGAAGTCAGATAAGCGATGGACCCATAAAATACTGATATTCAGCTGCATCCGTTTATCCCAGTTAAAAAAGACATGTGCAAAGCATCAGGTTTATTGAAGAATAAGTGAAAACGTTTGTGGGGGATACGTCAGTGAGGAATAATAATAAAAATGATGGTCCAGTAGAAATTATTTGCTATAAAAGCGGATATAAAATGAATAGTCCGGCTAGATCGGATAATGGATTAAAAGTTTATTGTGAGTTTTAATCTATAGTAATAAAATAGTTTGCTTCGTTTAATTTTCTTTCTCAGCTTAGAATCTTTAGTAACCTGAGCTAATAATAATTATAGTTTACTAGCTTCCGCCTAACTTTAACGCTAACTTTAACCCACGTGATAATCGAAAAAAAAATATCTTTTCTTCCCTCTTTCACCCATTTATGTCACATTAAAAAATAGCATATGTCCAGCTCCAGAGTCCTAATTATCTCTTTACCAAAATTCATCAACATCGGTTTGGCCATTTAGGCGTGAAGACTTACGACACTCTCCCCCCCCCCGCTCCGCCCAGAGACGGGGAAGTTATTTGATGATTTTCCATCCCCAAAAAAAGAGAGTGAGCCGAATTACAAAAAAAAATAAGTTAAAAATGGAGTGTTGCGTGCCATAAGTGGCCATAACCCACCACGTTTCACCAGCCCGCCCGGAAATTATCGGATGGATGCACACACTTCACATTCACATGCTTTGGAACTTTCTAGGACCCCGCTTTCCTCACGATGTTTTGTATTGGTGATGAAATAAACCAGCCAAGTGCATGACAGATTCGTGTAGGTACCGAAGATTCCGTACAAAATCCTACTAATATTATAAATGCAAATGTTTGTGAGGATGGATGGATGTATGGATGTTTGTTACTTTTTCACGTCAAAACGGCTTGATAAAACGACGATCTTGATGATTTTTGGCACAGAATAATCTGGAATAACACATTGGATACTTTTTTTTCGATATCACGCGGGCGAAGCCGCGGGCGCCAACTAGTTGCTACATAAAAGGCGATATCTTTTGACTGCGTAGACTTGGGGGTTGTTTTTTTCACAGCTCCAAGACACCACAGACTTGAGTTTGCCTTGGCAGTCAGACAGATTTGTTCATTTGCTCTACATCCTAACCTCTGATATTAATATCCACGACCTGAAAGCATTTGCTTCAAAGTCACCTACCGTAGACGTCTCTAGTCAATTATTACTATGTGGTAAAACATTCCTCAGTGAGGGTCTTGTCAATAGTGTAGTAGGAGGTGTGTGCGGTTGACTCGCCTACTGGAGTTCGAAACACTGGAAATTCCACTCTGCTCACAACTGTCGCTTGGTCTTTGACAAATTTTCAGTTAAGTTATGAAATCACATTTAAGTGAAATATAGGCAAAGTCAACCGCACGCTGTTGGCAACACTTAAGCCTACGAGCGAGTCTAGTACCTAGGCTATAGGTAGTTTTAAAAGAGTAACCATGGAGTTTCTTGACGGTCATTCTCCAACCCGAACCGTACACTTTTTTTCGACGTTTCATAAGTACCCAAGTAGGCCATGTGTGAAATAAAATATTTTGATTATAAGGAGTTTACATGTAATGAAGCTCAATTTACATTGCAACAGAACGGAATTATAACTTGACATACAGTTCCTAATTCTATATACAGTCAGCAATAGCGAAGTTACAGGCTCGTCAGATACAGTTTGACGACACGGTTGGCGGAGTAGCTGAGCGATCGACTGCTGCGCTGCGTGTCGCGGGTTCGATACCCGCACCGAACAAATATTTGTATGGACTACAGATAGTTGTTTCGGGTCTGGCTGTTTATGTAAGTGAGTTTAAATGTTTGTAAATACACCCACGATACAGGAGAAAATCCTAGCGAGGGGCTACGTTTTAAAAAAAGAAAAAAGATAAACTTTTTCTTTTTTTTCTTAATGGCCATGTTCAATTCAAAATTAATTTATATTCAATACTAGCTTTTGCCCGCGGCTTCGCTCGCGTTAAATTCGGTAGCGCCTTATTGATTTGTAATAGCAACGCTAAGTTTTCCCGTTTCTTCCCTCTTTCTCCCTCACATCCCACTTTTTTCAAAAAAATATTAGCCTATGTCCGTCTCCTGGTTCCCAACTATCTCTGTACCAAAATTCATCAAAATCGGTTTAGCCATTAAAGCGTGAAGAGGTAACAAACAAACAAACTCACTTTCGCTTTTATAATATTAGTAAGGATAAAAATCGTTTCTTTTATATTCTTTGCCAATGTAAATTGAGCGTAGAAGGCCATTTTGTACTGGTTTTGTTACCATTGATGTTGTACCCCAGACAGTCAATCTTTACCCTTCGTTCACCAAATTGTGAAGTAGACGTATTCTGTTGTACTACTCTCCGAGTTTCGGAAGAATCTTTGTTTATAGAACTTTGAAAATCGAGGGAATTTAATTTTAGTTCAAGAACATGAAGGCATGCATATGATACGGTTTGAACAAATATCTGAGCTGCGTAGACACGAGTTTGTGGGACCGCCGTTATTTTATTAGATTTACGTTGTTAAACAGAGAATTTTAACCACATAATGCTATAGTATATTACAAAAATGAAATTTTTGCAATATGAACTAAACTAGAATGAACCAATACGACTACAGTACACGTATATACTACTATTTGAAAGCTGAATAGTTGGTTTGGTTGACCGCGCTAATCTCAGGAACTGCTGGACCGAATTGAAAACCCTTTTAGTAACGTATTGGTCCATTTATGGAGGAAGGCTATAGGCTAAATACCATCACGTTACGAAGCTTAGGAGCCAAGCCGCAAGGGTATAAAGAGTACATTTCCGTGGGGTCATAGGGGTCTAATTATTCAGTCAAAAAGTTAATTTGCGTGAGTGTTGATTAAGACGCGGGTAAATTAGTTCATTTATTTAATTTCACATTTACTCGCATCCTTTCATCCTCGAAGTCAGTACTTTCAGATGCCTGTCAAATACAACTGTCAGGAACTTAAATCATTTTCTGTTTTACGCACATTTAATTAAAAGTATTTTATTTCTCTGACAGTTGTTGGGGTTGTTATGATATTACGTTTATTACGAGTGGTTAAAGTAAGCCTTGACCTTTATAGGTCGTCCGAATAAGAGTCAGAGTTCTACCTACCGAACTCTGCTGGAGAGAAAATGAAAAAAAAAAAATTCAACCTAGGTAAGTCGTCAATGCCGTTCTAAGCGCGTAAAATAGATGTCAACAAAGCAGAGGGCCATGCCTGCGGGTTGTTCGAAAGAGATAACTAAAGGGCAAAAGAAGGAACATCGATGGGTGTTAGTCAGTAAAAGTCTGACACTCCCCCCTGCTCCGCCCAGAGTGGGGGAAGTTATTTGAAGAAAAAAAGCTGTTGGTGCTGCGTCGTCCCAGCGGTCTATAGGAGTAAGAGAACAGAGAGTGCACCTGTGCCTGCGTACACACTTGTGCTCTATAACATCTCCCTCGCAGATGGGTAATCTCCGCTTTTTTTTGGGTTGAGAAATCATCAAATTTAATAACTTCCCCCGCTCTGGGCTGAGCGGGGGGAGTGTGAGACTCGTTCTGACTAAAACCCACTCATATTCCTTCTATTGCCCTTTACATTCCGGGGCCGCGGTATCTCTTTCGAACAACCCGCAACCCCGGCAGGCGGAGGCCCTGGCAGGTCCCTCTGCGCTAATCTCCGCTGAGATTGGCTGTCGTAACCGAAAACAGTAGTCAGGAAGACCATACTATACTAAACATGGCTCTGTGTCAAACGAGCGGAATTAACGCTAATGGCGCTACGAGTTTTTGCCAGCTAATAAGAGAAAATAAGCGAAAGATATCATAAATATAACATTTTTATTATTTGCTACGCCAAAAATTGGCAGTTATTATCGTAATTTTTCAGGGTTTTTTTCGCATTATTCAGCTCATAAAATAGTATTTAGGTACTGCTAAGTTATTAGAAATCCTGCCGGGGTTGCGGGTTGTTCGAAAGAGATACCGCGGCCCCGGAACGTAAAGGGCAATAGAAGGAACATAGGTGGGTTTTAGTCAGTACAAGTCTGACATGCCCCCCCGCTCCGCCTAGAGCGGGGGAAGTCATTGGATGATTTCCCACCCGAAAAAAAAAAAAAAAGTTATTAGAAATGTTTTAGTCTTTGTCATGAGCGTTAGCTACAATGTTCTTTTAGTTACTTTGTGTCCTTGTAGCCTTGTTTGAAATGTACTGAAAAAAATGTAAGCGGTAACATACCATGGGGTATGTTACCGCTTACATTTTTTTCAAACTTACCGCCAAAAAAATCGCATACTCCGAGCTGCTACTGTGAAATACCTAATCGTAAAACCCAATAATACTTTTTGCCGGATCCGGGAATCGAACTTACGACCCCGTGCTTAACAAGCGCGCTTGCGACAGCGAGACCAACGGAGCAGTCAGGTTTAGTGGTGAGCTGTTAAAGGCTCGGATATTTAGCGGTTGTTTGCTAGCTCAATGCCGCTAGGCAGAACACTACGTTTTCATTGGACTGTGAGTGAACGGGGTGAAATGCTGGTTTAAGAGGGGTGAAACCGTTTTGATATGCATCAATCAACTTAATACTTGTGAGCCGGTGTTTGTTTTTAGCTTTTTGATGTTGATTTGTAATTTTGTTATTTTTCTTTTGATAAATTCGTTGCTTGGCAGAAAGAGGTTATTTTTTCACTTTTACAACAAGTAAAAGTGAAAAAATATGATTGTGAGGATATGGGTATTAGGATATGAATTGAATTTAGTGATTTTATTCAATAAAAGAAACATCTGTAGATCAGCGCCAAAAGCTTAGAAAACAATAGCCTAGAGCCCTAAATAAACTTTGGTATCAAAAAGTCTAAAATAAGTCCTCCTTCTCCATAGCCCTTCACACAAATCAAGGATTTTAACTTAAATCTGCACCCTTTGGGTTACTTCAATTTCATACCCATAACTTTCCTGCCGGGGTTGCGGGTTATTCGAAAGAGGTAACGCGGCCCCGGAACATAAAGGGCAAAGAAGGAAGTTTCCCAGAGCAGGGGAAGTTTTTTGATGATTTTCCATCCGCAAAAAAGAGCCCTAAATAAACCTAATACAAACTTGTGCTACCTAGTTTCAAAAAGTCGAAAATAACTCCCCCATAACCCTACACAAATCATGAATCTTAAACTTAAATCTGCACACTTAGGGTTACCCCAATTTCAGACCCATAACTTTAAGCATTTCAATAGAAAACATCCCAGCAAATATATATGATCAACTTGGAAAGTTAAAGCTTAGGGTGTCGGTAAACGATTGCCACTATAAAACTGAGTTGTGGCCCTAACTTAGATGATAGGTAAGACAAAGGTGCAGTTTCAGTTGAGATGAAGTGCTGTGAAAGTGAAATATCGAGTGTGCATCAGCTTTTTAGAAGGAATAATATTTTAAATTGTATCAAATGTCGTAGAAGGGACTTGCTCGTTTGTTTTGTGGTCGTTCGATTCCCAGAACGGGCAAACTGATTTTAGGGTTCCCTACCTCAAAAGGCAAAAACGGGAGCCTTATTAGATCGCTTTCTTGTACGTTGTTTTAATTAAAATCACATACACCAACAGCATCCTCGCGACACGCAGCGCAGCAGTCGATCGTTCAGCCACTGCGCCAACCGTGTGGTCGTTTGTATGTTTGTCTGTCTGTCTGTCGAGACCCTTTATCTCAGGAACGCGTGGAAGTATCGAGTTAAAATTAAAACCATAGTATGGTTTTAATTGAGTATATTATACTCAAATAAATATGTGATCCCTTTGTGTTGTGAACAAATCAACCATTTAAGTCTACGCAGTGGAAAGATATGGCTGTTAATGTTGCCAGTTTGTACGCGAGTCTGACTCATTCTTGGCCAGTGTTTTTTTTTTAATTTTTCTAGTTTGTGCTTTTCAGTAGCAGACAGAGTCTGGATTAGTGCCCGGTTGATGGCAATAGGCTCGCCCTCTATTACATGGGACAAAATAACAAACAAAACGGACGAAATGGGAGTGTTCTATTAGGCACAAATTTGCCTAACACTTGGAGATTGAAGGCGTGATTCTATGTAGTATTTATTGCGTATTTTGCGGCCTGATAAATAGATAACGTAATATTAGGAATTTCAAGTTAGAAGAGTGGTTGGTAACCTCATAAGAACTTTAAATAAGTCTGTCAGTCTCAGAAATTTGCAGGCATGTCACAAAAAGTTTAAGAAAACAATTAGTTTAAACTTTATTAAGACTTCACAGTTACGTGACGATATAGTCAATAATGACACGAATTGTGACGAAAAAAAAACTTGAGAGGTGTCAAGGGACACCCGGATGGAACGAAGTTATTATATTTTATTATGTATAAGAAACCTGTATACACTCAACAAAAATAATCACCGCGACACCACACTGTTCAATGCGAAATAGAAAGACAAAACGAAAAAAACTGGCTTGCTTTCTATGAGAGAGAGAAACACGCGCACCCCGCACGGCTTACAACTATACCAAAAAGTGTGGTTACAACTTTTGGTCTTAACTTTTTCCGTTTAGCGCCCTTTCGCAATGGGCGATAAGGAACTTCGTTCCAATAATCAAATAAAATGTAACGAGTACAGACTTTGTAAGTAATACTTGGTTATGAGACGTTAGACTCCCAATCAAGACAACGTTTTCTAATTAAAAATAAACACGCCCCACGTCTAAAACAAAGTTTAATAAAACTTAACGCTCTTGACACAATATATCACTACGTCACTCATAAACCATGGCAACCCTACGTGATATTTTCTAATTACGTCAAAAGCCGCGGGAAAGGCGACTTCTTTTAATTTTTAAATTTCGAAGGAAGCTCACAATTGCCCATAGACAAGTTTAATTCCTCCCTAAGCGGAAAAGAAATGATCAGACACCTCTGCCAAAATGAAAAGACGCCTGATTTACAACCTGCGTAAAGCAGGCCCGGATCTTATTAACATTACTTTTTATAACATGGACGGCGTTAAATTGTTACAATGTAGAGTAAAATTTAATTAAAACGTCTAGTTAGGTGTTAACTAACGCCATTAAGGTGTATGCTTTATGTTCGGAACTAACTGCAGCTGTATTTATTATTTTTTCATGTTTACACTGCGTGGACTGGAGATTTTTTTATTAAATTTGCTACGAAATTGGACTCTTAAATGTTGTGTTATAAGTTAAAAGACTTATTACTTGTACCAGCTACTTTGTTTCCTCATTTGTAAGTTTTCAGTATCATTATTCAGCTCGGAATCATACAATGTTGGGTCAAGGGCTCTCCTTTGCCGTGTCGACGGCGCGTTAGTGTGGCACGCGCGCCTCAAAGAGATGTCAACAAAGCAGAGGGGTCTGCCAGGGCCACCGTCTGCTGGGGTTGCGGGAAAGGGCAATAGAAGGAACATAAGTGGGTTTCAGTCAGTACATGTCAGAAACTCCCCCCCGCTGCGCCCAGAGCAAAGGAAAGTTGTTTGTTGATTTTCTATTCACAATCTTTTCTTCTGCCAGTCTCCTTTGATCTGGGCGTCCATCGATTTCAGCAATTTTGACAAAATCGTCCACACTTGGCGCTTTTGGACGGCCCTAGCTTCGAATTGCGACCATATTAAATATATTTTACTTCTTCTGTTACGCTTCTGACTCCGTTCGAAAACTCGTTGACCCGTTTAGGGGTGAAGTTTGAAAAATCTTCACACCCTCTCAACAGCCCCGATGAAATATATCTTACGAATTTCATGCTTGTCAGTCAATCAGTCAGTTACCAGTCACGAAAATCTTTTATAAAGAACCCCGGTATTTGTTGCAAGAAAAAAAAACAGGTCAAATATGTTTTCTTTTGTTACCGAGATTTTATAAGGTAACCCTGTATAAAAGGGTTTCTGTGCCTATATATTACTAGCTTTTGCCCGCGGCTTCACTCGCGTTAAATTCGGGGTAACACGGTTCCCTTTTCCTGATTTAGAACACAGAAGACAAGTTGGAACAGAATATTATTTTAATACCAACGTTAATGTAGACGATATTATATTTCTTCCCTGGGATAAAAAATATAAAATTTCACCAATCTTTTAAGGGGTTGGGACAGATTTAAAAAAAAAATATGCACAATTTTTTTGTTAGTGACAAATAGTCCGCATCAAAATTGTTACCTTTCTACCTTGAAAATTGCGGAATGCTCCAAACAAACTTCCACCCTCCATTTTAGGAAGGTGGGGAGTTAGAAAGAGGTAAAAAGTAGCAGTAATGTCACTCTTAACTAACTCCATTTGAAAAACGTCAAGTTCCGTTTTGCCGTGAAAGACGGATAAACAAACAGACACACACATCACTTTCCCATTTGTAATATTAGTATCTGTGCCTATATATTATATGTGAGCATTTTAGAACGAAGCGCCCCAGGACAGACCAAGTCCTATATAACCCAGCCAGAACGTACATCGCTTTAATTGTATATTTATGTTTTCTCTTAAATCCCAGCGCTGCTGAATAAAATAAAAACATGATATCTCTGTTTTTTAGGGTTTCCAAATCAAATATGTACATACATTGTAATTTTAGGCAGACAGACCCTAATAGTCGAATTCATACCCTTAATTACATTTGCAAACTCCTTCAAGCAGAAATATCTGTGATAACTGTTATAGAAAGGAATTTTATTATGTATTTGTCTTTGGTAAAAGAAAGAAATGTATTTTAAATACAGAACGTTTGTTATTGACAAGAGCTGCTTGTCAGAAAATTATAGTTCTCTTGTTAGTTTTGGTTTTGAAGAGCATGCAGATATAAAATTTATTTTAGGAAATGTTTATAGTGATATATTAAAATGTCTTAAAGTGTTTTTATAGAAGTTTATTTCCACCGGAGGTATGTTTTGATAAAGGATTACAATAATAACATGAGAAAAAAAATTATGCACGGAGAGCGAGAGAAGGCCATAGAAAAGATGGATGGATTGGATTGTGTAAGGAATGATATGAAGGAGAATGGAGTAAATGATGCCGTGACGTCTGATAGGGGAGAATGGAAGAAGAAAACGCGTTGCGCCGACCCCTAATAGGATTGGACAAGGGCAGGAAAATGATGTATGAGAAAAAAAAGCTTTTGCGCGCGGCATGGTCAGAAATTATCTCACGGAAACGAACAGTTTTTTTTTATAGCCTATGACACTCAAAGACAATGTAGGTTCCAAACCAAGAAAAATCTTTCAGAATCGGATTGGTAGTTCCAAATATTACCCTTAAATCCTAACGTACAAACTTAACCTTAACATATTAGTGTAAAAAAATATTATTTTCACGATACATTGATATTACGTTATCAAAACCACGTTTATTAAGTTTGTATTTGAGTTTTCCGGTCCTGGGTTTCCGTAAGGTAATGTGATGTTACCTTTCGGTCCCCGGGGGCGCCGCATCACGCGTCTCTACTTCACGGCTTGAGAGCTTCGCCGCGGTTAACGCAGGGGTAACCAACCATCGGAGCGGAAAATATTTGTAACTGTACGTGTACATTTATTGATGTCACTGAGTGCCTGTACGGTCACTGAGTGGTTGAGACATTTATCTGTGGTGAAACACTTTTAGCGACATTTTTATATTACCAATTGAGGTAAATAAGGGTACCTATTGAGTTTGGTTGCATAGAATATAAACATTGTGAACTTTTTATAAGAATTAAAAAAGTAAAAGTTTTTTTTTAAATTGAACTTGTCGCGTTTCTATTTAGATTCTATAGAATACTTTACTATAATTGTCTTAATGCTGGGCAAGAGTCTTTCCCATACAGAGAAGGCATGAGCATTGATCACCACGCTTGCTCAAGACGGGTTGGCGATTTCAGACTTCCAGTTTTCCAGTCCAGTTTTCCTCACGATGTTTTTCTTTACCGATGTCTTTGGTGTGTTAGACATACTTTAAAAAGTACGTATGTACGTATTGAAAAAGTCACACTGGTACTTGCCCGGATTTGAACCCATGCATGAGAGGCGAGTTGCTTAACCTCTGGGCCATTACAACATTAGATTCTTTACGTACTCATTATATGTAGTACACAGACCTACTTGTTACATTCCCTTTAACCGAACACAAATAAATACCTAGACTTATATAAACCTATTTTTATATTTTGCGGAGGTAGCAAAGAATTCGAGAAGCTACCCTCGTGCCTTTAATCCTTAGCTACACTTGACGTCTCCTTGTGGGTTCAAGAGGCAAAATGTCTTTGTGTTACACCAAAAATTTTCTTAAGAACCTCTTTTAGGTGCCTCCTCCGAAAATAAGCGGCCGTGTCCCAAATATAATATTTTTTTGTACAAACTTCATGTTGGGATTAAATAAACAAAATGTCAAAGGAAATATTTACTGCTGGAAATATTTTTTCATGTTTGTACTGGGTACTATGGGTAAGCTCTGAAACTGTTTATTTTATCTGTTTATCTATATTAATACAAACCGATGTTTATATGTAAGATGGAGCACTTGAGAATCAAATAGTTTGACCGATATGGCTGTTTTTTTGTAGTGCCCGTAAATGGTCTGGACAAGGTTTGTGTGGGAGAACGTTGTTATATTTTTTTTCATAAGTAAATTGAACCTGCGCAAATGCTAAAAAATAAAATGTTAAGTTAAATCTCTTTATATTATCTACGTTTAACCAACTTGTGCCAGGTACGTCTTAGTCACGATAAGTCTCATTATATTAGTTTATAAATATGATAATAACTAAAGCACTAACTAATAGTTAAATTCATTTCAAATCATTCTACAAATTGAAATAAACTTCAACAAACTCAAAAAAAAAATACAAATTCGAATTGAATTTCTTCAATCACATTCAAAAGCAAAAATCAAACATTAAAAACTGAAATATTGACAACAAACTATGAAGACATTGACAGGTAAATAGTACCCGGACAAGGGTACAAAAGGGTCCGAGCGCCGGGCGCCGGGAAGTGGACAGATGTCCGGGAAATAAAAGAAATAGCCAAATAGGAAAGTTTTGTGTTAAGTGAGGGAGGATTGGCTGAATTACTGATTGTTGAGATTGCTTCTGGGTGGTTGTGTCAGAAGAGGGCGAACATATTAGTCTTGCAATTGCGTAATATAGTTTTCTATCATAATCCGAAGGATTTTGTAGGAAAGGCTTAATATATTTATTATGAAATACATCCTTACATCCATCCATCTTCACAAACATTCGCATTTATAATATTAGTAGGATAATTATATTTTAATGCTAAAATAATGTGTATTTTTATGTATGTACTAGCTTCCGCCCGCGACTTCGTTCGCGTGGCATAGTTACTTTGGGCTAACGGTAACTTTAACCCGCGTGAAGATCGAAAAAAATGTATCTTTCTGTTCCCTTTTCTTCCCTCTTTCTCCCCCTTTTCTCACTTTAAAAAAAACTGCCTATGACCGTTTCCAGGGTCCCAACTATCTCTGTAACAAAATTCATCAAAATCGGTTCGGTCATTTAGGCGTGAAGCCGTAACAAACTCACTGTCGCTTTTATAATATTAGTAAGAATTAATGAAAATAACTGAAAGGCATTCAGTTACCTAACAAAATAAGCTACGTTAGAGGTCTTAACTTACCTTACAAATCCAAGTGCCTACTTAATTCATAAAAATGACTCTAAATAAATCTTTTAATCCAAAATTAAATTCTTCTAAGTCTAATAGAATTAAATAACCTATTTGACACCTAGGTACCTAATTAAAACTATAGCTATATAAATTAAAAAATAATAATTTTAATTTAAACTAACCTAAACATAATTTAGGTACTTACTTACTACATCATATCTTTATGCCTAACTATATTATTATCTATAAGAACTTATTAATAACCAAATAATGTAGGTACTAAAACTAAATAATTCTAACATCTGAGCGGGCCTTTATGTTATATGAGCTCGCTTTATATAATAATTTAGAATAAGCTATATAGTAATTTGTTTGTTAATTTAAGGTTAGGCCTAATGGACTGACATTTATAAAAATCCTTAATAAATAAAGAGAAAAAAAAATCTAATAGAATTATACCCAGAAACATATAGGTAAGTACAACTTATAACAAAAAAAGAAATGGAAACAGAGCTAAAACGCCTGTCCTGTCCAATACTATCTACCTATACCTACTTCACTTAAAAATAAAAACCTATAACTACTATACCTAATTAATAATACCTACAACTATAATAAATAAAAGTACCTAGTAGCCGCGTCGAGCGCGGCGACCGTTACACAAAAATATAATCCTTATAGCATGATTCAGTATTCACGCGCGATAGCTTAATAGCGTATTTCATGTATAACTTTGGTGTTTCTATACCGATTTATATGACTCCTATTTTATTGAATAGGTATGTTAACTGTGTATATGTTAACTGTTTTTAATTACAGCTGAGTGAGAGTGTTATAAACGTAAGAATAGACAAATATAATCAGAATGCTCCGAACTGCTAAGCTATCGGGAGTTACACGTGTTATTGTGAGTCAACCATAAAAGATAGACCTATGCTGTCGTAAGATATTTTTTATATAATTTTAAGGAGAACATTTCGGTCGTACATGATTTCTGTGTAATTTTAACCATTAAGGCTGCACACGCGACGGAAGCTTACAAAATGGAGTAACTTCTCCCGTTTTCCCAACATTTCCCTTCACTGCTCTGCTCCTATTGATCGCAGCGTGATGAAAAGTATACTATAACCTGCCCAGGAGTATGAAAAATAATTGTACCAAGTTTCGTTAAAATCGGTTGAGTAGTTTTTGTTTCTATTACGAACATACAGACAGACAGACAAAATTTTTACTGATTGCATTATTGGCATCAGTATCGATCACTAATCACCCCCTGATAGTTATTTTGGAAATATATTTCATGTACAGAATTGACCTCTCTACAGATTTATTATCTATAAGTATAGATAAGATTTGTTTAATATGTACCTCTTATTATGGGAAAATTTTATGAATTGAATTAGAAAAATATCGTCGACTTGGTTCCCTATTTTTGAACCTCAATATTATAGAACCTCATTGTGGTTACGAGATGCAGATAGCATTTGAGGTCCAGTGTGGCATTATTGTTTAACTAGTCCCCCCCCCCCCGCGGCTTCGCTCGTGTTAAATTCGTTGTGACACTCACTCCTCTTTCCCGATTTCACACTCGTTCCTCTTTCCTGATTTGCAGGTACCTGCTACCTGTAGTTTTTGCCCTTGCGCCTTATTTAGGCGTAGAGACGTAACAATCAAACAAACAAAATAGAATAGATATGCATTTTAAGAGAAGAAGAGATTCATCGTTATTTTGCTATCGACTTCCGAGAGTAAATTAGTTTTCCGTCTTTTTAGCGTTTTCTTGAAAATCGTTTTTTTTTCTTGAAAATTGTTTTCAATTTCATTATTTTTAGTTGTAATATGATGGTATCTCACACTGATTCTTAGCGATTATTTATTTTGACGGACCTGTTGGTCTAGTGGTTAGTGGCCCTGACTGCTGAGCCGGAGGTCGTGGGTTCGATTCCCACCCAGGACAAACTTTGTGTGATGAGCATGATTGTTTGTTTTGTGTCTGGGTGTGATTTATCTTTAATATGTATGTATTTATAAATTATATAAGTATGTATATCAGTTGTCTGGTTACCATAACACAAGCTCTGCTTAGCTTGGGATCAGATAGCCGTGTGTGAGTTGTCCCAAGATATTTATTTATTTTCTATTGCTACTAAGAGATGTTAACATGTCATCCATGATGTACATTAGGAGCCAAAAAATTTTATTATGGAAGATAACTTATAAACTACCCAAGCAATTTAAATAAAATGAATATGGGACCGCTTCGGGAGTATACTCTTTCGATTATAAAAAAGTATTTTGAAGGTCGGCTTACAATCGACGAAGAAATCTTTTATTTATTTATTTTTTAACTTTGCCCCACATTAGGAAGTTCTCCTGTAATCGTAGGTGCGTTTACAAACATCTATACACAAACACCCATACCCGAAACAACTATCTGCAAGTCATACAAATATTTGTTCCATGCGGGGATCGAACCCGCGACAACCGTGTCGTTAAAATCGTGTAATAAACGTACAAAAATAAAAACAGTGGAATTCAAACTCAAAAACCTTCTCCTTATTTTCACGTCACTTAAAAAGATATAAAACCTAAGGTGGGTTGGTAGAAAATGCCTAAGGCATTAAGTCCGCCTTTGTACAGTTTTTACTTGTGCATAAAGTTTTAATAAATAAATAAATAATTTAAAATTAATCAAATTACTTATTAACTGTTTTAGAACAAATCACTAACACGATAATACGAGTAGTGACATTGTTTAATCACCTTATTATATTACGGTCTAATAAATCCTCTTATTAAACAGCGGACGTTTAAAGCTAATACGATATTGAAATTGATTTGAATGACAATGCTCAAACGTCCGGATAGCTAAAAGCAGATCACACTCGGACATTGTCAAATAATTGACTCCATTTCCGTTCAATGTTAATGTCAATTCAGAGTTTTGAATAAATAAACATGAGCGGTATCCATGTGATGATTAGCATACTGGAATAGAGCTCATCGTTTGTCTAAGGGAAATGAATGGATTTGAAGATAAATAATATAGCTACATTGTCAGTAAATTCAATTTCAAAAGTAACCACTTTTTGAGTAAGCTTCAAACTAGAAGATAGTCTTGGTAATTGTTACTAGGTTCCCTTTTATTTTGTACTAGCAGCGTGATGCTCGAAAAAAGTAAGTATCCTATGTTCCAGACTAGTATAATCTACTTCTGTACCAAATTTTATCAAGATACGTTCAGCCGTTTTGACGTGAAGGAGTAACAAATATCCATATTTCCTCACAAACATTCGTATTTTATAATAATATATAGTAGGATTTATTAATATAGTTTTTTTTAGGATTCCGTACCTAAAAAAAAACAGAACCCTTATTGGATCACTTTGTTGTCCGTCTGTCTGTCAAGACCCTTTATATCGAGAACGCGTGGAGGTATCGAATTTGTAGTTACTTAAGGCTGTGAAAAAAACAACCCTCTTAGCTTAAGCAGTCAAAAGAGGGGTTCTTTTTTCGTTTGCATATGTGTGTTAGTTTGTATAAAGTTTTCGAAAACAAGATATTATTTATTCAGATTTTATTTTTGTACCTTATCACAATGTTGTCTTATTTAACCCAAAGAACGACAGGTAGAGAAGTCCACTAATGTTTACTTACTGTACATCATCTGCCTAGCCTTTTCCCAACTATGTTGGGGTCGACTTCCAGTCTAACCGGATGCAGCTGAATATCAGTATTTTACATGGAGCGAATGCCTATCTGACCTCCACAACCCAGTTAATACCTACTGGGTAATACGATACCCCTTGGTAAGACTGGTTGTCAGACTTTCGGAACACTGACTACCTGTAACGACTGTCAAAGATCTACAAATGACAGCCGGGACCAACGGCTTAACGTGCTTTCCGAGCGGAGGAAACTCGGTATGTAACGGGTGATCACCCATCCACAGACCAACCTAGGCAAGCGCGGCTTAACCTAAAGATCGACCCGAGCGGCTACTATTTATTTAGCCACGAGCTTTTTACCTACTGTACATAAAGGTTAAATAAATTGTTATTATAATTACTAGCTGGGTACTGGCCAACCATGTTCAGACTTTTATGAGTGTCCCATAGTCCATGTTAAATGTATTTGCTCTTTGGTGGAATTTCAGGGGGCGACCCTTGACATATTGGCCTCTGTATCACTTATGACTGGTGTCGTACGCAGAGTCGTATCCTGGAACTTGTAATGGTTGCCCAAACATCGAATTTGGACCCTGTCAGTCAAACTGTGACTGTTTAAAAACAGTATTTACACATGTTGGTGATTCTTGATTAGTTTTTGAGTGGCGTCACTGAGTGTGGAAATTGGGACTACACTGTAGTATTGGGTTCCCACCTTTAAAAACGGTGTAAGTAGAATAACTTTAAATTAATAAATAAATGCACTACATTAAAGTCTGAATTTTCCAATAAATGCAAGAAAGACGAACGAAGTTTTAATGTTCAATGAAGAGATCTCTATTTATTATGTTCTGCGGTGCCATTTAACTAGAGAAAATAAAAGTAAACAACGATAAACGTACTCAAGTATCCAATTACGGGAGCATTGCCGTTCTGATACCAAGTGCATAAACATATACAGCCAATTAACAAAAATAATATTAAAATTCAAGCCTTTTTGATGTCCTGTACTTCATAATTGCTATTACAGGTGTAATTGCTATTACACCTGGAGACGGACATAGGCAATATTTTTTTAAAGTGCGAAATGAGGGAGAAAGAGGGAAGAAAAGGGAAAACTTAGCTTTGCCATTACAATAAATAAGGCGCAAGGGCAAAAACTACAGGTAGCAGGTACCCGCAAATCAGGTAAGGGAAACAGGAACTGTGTTACGCCGAATTTAACGCGAGCGAAGCCGCGGGCAAAAGCTAGTACTCTATATAGTTCACTGTACGCTATCAATATTATTCAAATGTAGTCGTCAAAGATGAAGATATTTGCAAAGATAGAATATCGGATAAGGTAAACGATAAGACAAGGGTATGAGAAAGACCAGATGTAACCCGAATAAAAAATATTTATACAATTCGAACGTCGCGTGATTGCATCGTGATTTTTTGATAAGAAAGAAATGCGAAATGTGGATATGTACGGAGTTTAAGCTAAAAGCTTTCACTGTACCGAACATTTTGAAATACATTTACATACCCTTTTGTAAATGAACCGTTTTTTACGTATTTGAGAATCGCTCGTGTTGTAGGAACATTAAAATTTGTTTATTATCGACAAGTACTAAAGGATCAGTTACACAAAAGCTTTTATCTTCTTATGTTCGCATACTTTCGTGAAATTAAGGGATCACCTTAACGGAGACATTCTGTAACAAATTTTTATGTAAATTATTTTTTTTTCGTTCGGGAAATTCTACCCAAGAACAAGGGGAACGTGCTGTAAAGACAAGACAGGAGATCGAATTATAAAGTAATTGATCGAATCATAAAAGTAAGGATTTTGTCGCGTATTTCAGAAATGAGTGTAGGTAGGCATTGCTACCATAATACAATGTGGTTAATCAGTAGCACCATCTACTATCTGAATAGACGGCACTGTTGGCGTAGTGGCTTATTTTAATTGACTGCTGCGCTGCGTGTCGCGGGTTCGATCCCCGCACGAAAAAATAAATATGTATGACCTACAGGTAGTTGTTCCGGGTCTGGTTGGTTGTGTTTGTGTGTTTAAATTGTTAACCCACCATGATACAGAAGAAATTCCTAGTGGGCTAAGTATAAATAAAAAAAAAGAAAATTCCAGAAAGCATCGAAAACCACTCCTTCTTCATTCCCGACAAACACAGGCGGTCACCTCCCGCTGTGTCGGTGACAACGTTTAAGCGATGACATGGGATTTAATCACAAACTCACAACTTAATGAAGTATCAAATACCATTTATACGTATACAAACAACTACAGTTTTCTAATCAATATAAACAAGATCAAAAAGGTTTCTAATCTAGATGATAGTCCTAAAGAAATTGGTTCCGACGTAAGCTCTATTATTGCTTTCGAAAAGACAAGTAATTTCATCTCAGCCATCTAAGCTGGTCGCGAAACATTTTATCTGTTCTACAATATTAATAATACCTTTCAGGTTCCCGTAGTTTGTTGTGAAGTGCTAATCTATATTGTTTGAAACCGGATCAAACGAAACATCCCCTTTTATTAGCCGAAACGAAATGCCTGTCGAATCAAATTTCGTCATTCGCTCCCCTTCGGAAAAGTGGCTCAGTATTCAAAGGGTTATTTTTTGTGGACATTTTGTTTGACTTTTTGGATACTGTTAGTACAGTGGGAGTTTTTAATACATTTAGTATTCAAGAATTAACCTACCTATAAACGAATCTATCTATTAAACATTGACTCTATTCTTATTCTTTTGACGGCACCGTTGCGCAGTGGTTAAACGATTGGCTGCTACACTGCGTGTCGTAGCCACAATTTCTCACACGGAACAAATAATTGTGTGACCTACAGTTAGTTGTTCCGGGTCTGGTTGTTTATGTAAGTGGGTTTAAATGTTTGTGAACACAGCTACAATTCAGGAGAAATACTTATTGGTCGGCAACGAAAAATAAAATCGTTTGGAATCTATAACAAACGAATATGGAATGTTTAGATTGATCAAACAGATTGAATATTGGTTGGATTTCACTAGCATTCAAAGCTTTCCGAGGTAGAACAGTATTCATCCACTACGTGTGGATTTGCGGGTGAACCACTCAAACTTTTTTCAAATTGAATTGTTGTTTTTACATATCCAATACTAACGTTATTTTAACATAACTAAAACTGAGAGCATCGACTGTGAAACTTCGTTCCTGTGTTTGCAGATTTTCTTTTACAAAAATGCAACTTGCAGAGCAGTTTAATACTGTCTATAGACGATAAATGCTAATTCTATCCCAACTTTACTCACAAACAGAAAAATTCGCTGCAAGAACTGAAAGAAAAGCCTTCTTGTGCAAATATTTGAGAAAGCTTGCAGCTTATAGTTTCCATCGCAGCACATCTCGCTTAAGTTTTAATACTTGGGTGCTGATCTAGAGCTAAGTTCATCTGAATATTAAGGAAATTAAAAAAAATGTATTAGCTTTGAAACACCAACACTACAGAAACATGTTGCCGAAACACATGTCGGCGGTCGGCATTTTCGTCTATTCTGCGTATCAGTGGGCTTCACTGCAACGTGCTTTTTTTTTGGGAGTTTACGCACACAAAACCCGCACGAGGCAAGACCATTAAATCTTCCATTACTTGTAATTTCAACCAATTCTTCAGTTGTATATCATGCGGTCTTTAAAAAAAACCTTATAAGAGAGAAAAGCGGCATTGTTTAAATTCTACAGCATTACAATACCAGGCTGCCAGACTAGACAATTAACATTGGCGCGTAAACTGACGAGTCGTTTGCAGACAACAACGTGCTGCTCTCTCGTAAGAATTCAAAGTGCTCCAAGCATTTATGAAGTTCTGGTACCTCGAAGTTAATCGTGAATGAAAATGCGTTCCCTTTTTTGTGAATGCAGTTTGTTCGTTCAATATTGACTTTCCATGCATTTCGTGAGTGAGATACAGCGAACGCTAGATTCACCGATTTATATTTTCGATTATTCAGTCTTCTTATGATAACAGGTCGGGTGATTAAAAACAGACCCTTGTTGAAGAAGAACCCTTAGTTATTTTGTTTTTTTCCGTATGCAAGAAATAAATCGATAAATATTTGGGATAAGTTGTCATTTCGATGGCCCCACCGAATAAACGTGCAAGAGTTCTTACACGTTTTTTTTTTTTTTTCATTTTTCATTTCTTTTGCCTATCCTGCACCTACTTAATTTTTTTTATGAATTTTAGACTCAAAACAAGGGTTTTATAATAGTGTTTTTCTTTATTCTAGGGAAAAAAATAATTTTAAAATTATAGGAATAATAGTTTATGCTTTTATTACATGCTTTTTGAGTCGCCAAATACACAAGAATAAACATGCTAAAACCTACAGACGTTTGAGAAGATTTGTGATTGTTTTCGAATTTGGGTAATGTCTTCTTACACGTTTATTCGTGTAGAAAAGTATGCAAATTTCATTACTAATGTTTTGCTGCACAACATGGAAGTTTGAATTTAAATAGATTATTAAAATTAAAGTATTGCATTGTCTTTTACTATAATATCTTTTTTTCTAACAATTGTGTTAAAGATTCAAACATTAATATTCTTTGCATATTAGTTTAAGTTTAAAGCTAGTAATGGTAAATAAACAAATGTTTACGCGATAAATTCTATTGCAATCGTACGTTCTATCTTGTTGTGATTCTTTGCGCGCTATTTATTACGTGATTTTGTTTCGCGTAATATCATTCGATTATAATTGTTATTATAGTCAAATTGTTGTTTTGTAGTTAAGTGTAACAATGAGAAGGTATCGGGATGCTTCTAGTCTCTGCAAAAGGTTATTAGAATTAGCGAACTGTCAACGAAATAAAGGTAAGAATCAACTTTAATATTAGGTAAGTATAAATATTATCAAATATTTTAGCTAAGACCGATGTAAAAATACTCCGCTGCTAATTTAAAGCTTATGTGACTGTTCGTCTGTGTATATTATGTGATTTAAATGCAGTTTTTAATGACTTAAAAAAATAAGGTTGCTTCTATTTACATGGGTAAAGATCTCATGGAGATCTCTGGATATACACAGCGGTACTTTTCAATAGATTACTACAAATCACAAGTTATTGCTGTAATAGCTTTTTTTTTGGGGTGGGAAATCTTCAAATAACTTCCCCCGCTCTGGGCGGAGCGGAGGGGTGTGTCAGATTTTTACTGACTAAAACCCACCCATTTTCCTTCTATTGCCCTTTACTTTTCGGGGCCGCGGTATCTCTTTCGAACAACCCGCAACCCCGGCAGGCGGAGGCTCTGGCAAGCCGCTCTGGTTTGCTGACATGTCTTTGAGGCGCGCGTGAAACACGAACGCGCCGTGGACACGGCCCGTCGTCAATAGCCGGTGCCCGGGGCGTCTCGTGCGGTGGCTGGGTTGGTTTGAGGCTCTCTCCCTCAAACGCCCGGCCTCCTCCTTCACTAGCATGACTGCTTCGCAGAAGTAGGTGACCGCTTCCCATTCCCTCTCGCTCCGGACCATGGACTGAACCTGGACCGGACGCGAGAGATCGCCGCCGCCGATCGCCTCTAAGAGGGAACGGCGGTGCTCCGCCCCGCGCTGGGCAGACCGCCACTGTGTGCTCCACCGTGTCCTCCGGGCGATCGTCACAATGGTGACACCCGGGCGTTTCCTCCCGCCCGATTGTGTGCAGGAACCTCCCGAAACTTCCGTGTCCGGTGAGGACCTGCATCAGGCGGTAGGTGAGGACGCCATGACGCCTCTCCAGCCACTCCTCAAAGAGGGGACTTACCGCCACTATTTTGGCGTGCCCTGCACGGGGTTGCGACAGTCGCCCTTTCCATGCCACCATGAGATCGCACCGGAGGTCAGTCCGCTGAGCGGCAATTTGCCGCGGTAGCGGAGTTTCCCCCGGTGTAGTGCTTCTGCGCGCCACTCAAACAGGCGCGCGACGACTATATCCTCCAGATCCCACGGTGGCAATCCGGCAAGGAGGCTCGCTGCCTCGCCGGAGATCATGCGGTAGCCCCGGATCAGCCGTATGGCTACCACCTTTTGGGGCGCGTACTGGTAGTGGGCGGCGCGCCACCCTAAGGAACGCGCCCATACCGGGGCCCCGTAAAGGGCCATGGACCGCACGACTCCGGCATAGAGCCTACGGCAGGAGGCGTTTGCCACCCTCAGATTGGGCAGGAGCCGCTTGAAAGCAGCCCCCGCCCGCTCGAGCTTGGGAGCCAAACGTCCAAAGTGCTCCACGAAATTCCATCGGCTGTCGAGGACGATTCCCAGGTATTTCATCGTCGAGAGAAAGAAAGGGAGGGGTTCGCATCGGCATCGGGCCGATGCGAACCCCTCCTAGCGTCAACTGGGATCCCGACGGTGGCGTGTTTCCGCGGCCATGAAGGCCATGGCCTCGGATTTGTGCAATGCCACCTCGAGACCCAGTAGCCGGATCCTCTCTGCGACTATCGCAACGTCGCGTGTCATGATGTCGGCCGCCGCCTGGTGCGACCCCCCCTGAGCCAGAACGAGCGTGTTGTCAACGTAACAAACTACGCTGACGCCGCTGGGGAGGTCGGCGGGCAGTACCCAGTCGCAACCGATGGACCTGTGAGACACCGCACGACATCTCTCGCAGGTTCCACTCTCCAGAGCGACCAGGGTAGATGACGGCCCTGTCCGTCAGATATGCCCCGACCACACGACGAAGGTAGGTCGGCATCCGGTGGTATTGGAGTGCCTCCCTGGTGCAGCTCCAAGGCATGGTGTTGAACGCGTTGGCGATGTCGAGAGACACCGCCACGACAACCCCACCCCTGGACACTGCAGCCCCCGTCGTGAGGGCTCTCACGCGCATGATGGCGTCCACCGTCGAGCGCCCCTTGCGGAAACCAAACTGGTGTTCCGCAAAATCCGGCCCCGTCCCCACGAGGTGCCCGACGAGGCGGTTTGCAATTACTCTTTCAAAGAACTTGCCTACCTCGTCGAGCAGCACGATGGGCCGAAATGCGGACGGAGAGTCCGGAGGGCGCCCCGGCTTCTGTATGAGGACCAGCTTCCCCGTCTGCCAACGAAGTGGGAACTGGCCTCTCTCCAAGCATGCGCTTAGAAGCCATAGTATTTGGGGCCCGAGAGCCTCTAAGGCCAGGACCCAGGCTTTGCCGTGCAAGCCATCGGATCCCGGGGCGGTATTTTTGGCTTTCAGCCTGCCAACCGCCACCCTTAGGTCTAGCCCAGCCACCTCCGGAACGTCGTCGTCGTCGTTGTCCTTGTGGTTGCTGTAATAGCTTGTGTATGTGTTTTTTGTACCAATAAAAACGTAAAAATAAAAATAATATTTTTTCATTATTTTTTTTATTAAGAAGACTAGTACCTTGTGTTCACGTAGATAAATACATAATTATATTTTTAATTCTATACATAGCTGTATTTTATTTCATATAAAATATAAATAAAATTATTTATATTATTATACCATGCATTAAAAAAGATGTATAAAATCAGTTTTCATTTATGTATAAATGAAAACTGATTTTATAAACACTAATATAAATGCATACGGTCTTTATAATCATATAATAGCCGAACAATGTACTGTAAACAAGCGTGTAAATAGTTATAGCTGGGTTAAAAAATAAACTTAATATACGGAGAATAATAGTGTAACATTACAGTACGTTTTATTCGTTGTGTACTATTACACGAATAAACGTGTAATGATATATTGCTTTGACCTAGTCATGCAAATTTCACAAGAGTAAAAATATTAAATAGTTTTTCATGAATTTCCTGAATCTGGTTGATGTTTGAAAAAAAGTAAATATACAAGTCTATAGTTTTTTTTCTTACCTATAATTCGATAATACATTATCTATACCTATTTACAATGAAATGAGCGTTATTGAAGTTTAAACGTTTTTATTTTTTACTGAAAAGTTGTCATTTTTCTCTTACACGTTTATTCGGTGGGGCCATCGATTTGTATTTTTCTCACAATTGTAAATGGTGACAAGCTAATGACATCGGGGACCAAAAGATACACTTCTACACCTCTAAAAGAAATATTCATAACTAGCTTTTGCCCGCGGCTTCGCTCGCGTTAAATTCGGGGTAACACAGTTCCCCCTTTCCTGATTTCCAGGTACCTGCTACCTATAGTTTTTGCCCTTGCGCCTTATTTATTGTAATAGCGAAGCTAAATTTTCCCTTTTCTTCCCTCTTTCTCCCACATATCTCACTTAAAAAGAAATAGCTTATGTCCGTCTCCAGGGTCCCAACTATCTCTGTACCAAAATTCATCAAAATCGGTTTAGCCATTTAGGCGTGAAGACGTAATAAACAAACTCACTTTCGCTTTCATAATACTAGTAGTTAAATTATACAATTTCCAACGCCAACTAAGTAATTGATTAAAAGCTAAGTAGAATTTCCGCTGGCATTATGTGTCAGCGGCCATGTTAACAGCTGAGATAAGCCAGTGACGTCATACACTGAGATACAGGTTGACATGTAGGTCAGCTGCTGAATTTAGTGGCCTGACACACAGGCCATGTTGGTTAACATCGGTTCGTACGTAAAATGTTTTTTCAGCAACAAAACTCTCACGCAAAGCCATTCGGCACGCTAGAGCCATTTTGATTTTAATCTGTCAACGCTTTTTGACAGAAAAAAAAACATTGGAGTATAAGAACGAGAGTAAATAAAACAGCATTGACGAGTTTCAAAGGGAACTCCTTAAGCTATCCTATAATCTAATATTCCTTGTATAAAGTTCATATTTAGAAAGCATCACTTTGGGCATGGACTTTTTTATATTTTTGAAACTGTTATTATTATGTTATGGTCATGACGGTGCCTATATTTCCGAACAAACGTTCATTTTCGACCTAATTTTCAGGCCTGAGCACGCCATGTTTACGGGACTAAATAGACACGTCCTTAATTTTCCACGCCATTTTGAAATCACTACACAAAATAATAGACGTTAACGGTTAACAAAATTTTATCACAACATTTACATATTAAATCAATTAAGCGTTCCACATTAATGATGCAAATTGGCAAATAAGCTATCGTTGGCCGCAACTCTGCTCATCCCGGGAGGCTGCTAAATAAATAGGCACCCTCTTAACATGCCGATCGTTTTCAATAGCTGCCGCAAACCTATCCGCAAACATTTGTAATCCCTGCCAACTAATGTTGGAGGCCTAATGTAGGATTGTGGCCTGGAGTGTAGGATTGCGTCTGTGGGGAAGTAGGAAAGTGTGGGGGGGGTCACACGATCCTTTTCACTAACTCCTAACTAGATAGGTAACTTAGCGGAATTTCGATTCTGGGAGTTCATGCAAAAATCCATACATCTAGCGACTGAGATGAAGAAGAAGTATTTTAGAGTAGCCCGCAAGATTCTCCATTTAATGGTATTACATAGTCTGAGCTGCCTACTGAAATAAATTGAGATAATAACTTTTTATCATAACATGACTTCATTCCTACTTTTCTTGAGACTACTGCATGATTCGGCTCGAAGGACCAAAGCAAAGACCAACCATTTATTGCTCATTAAAGTGCTAGTATTATTTATTATAGACCACTATTTCCCACTCATAAATAATACAATACACTGAAACCAATGTTGTAAACGTATCATGCTGATAGTTTTTAATATACAATCATTTGCCAACCAAGCAGAATTGCTTAAACACCAAAGTGGGATCAGTCAATTCGTTTTGACGTGAAATATCTGAAAAAGACATGTGACTGTGAACATTGTTATTCATCCATTAATTCCGAAAAAGAATGAGGAGAGGACATAAACTTCGTTTATACTGAAAGTAAATTTCATTTGGGGTTCCTGTTACAGTGCAGATCTAAAAAAAAAAAGTTATAAACCAAGAAGTTGTAGTAGCTGCACCTGTAGCTAATACATAGTTGCTGAATGATCTAAAATTTTGTTAATAAAGTCATATATTAGAATAAGAAACGAAAATAATCTCAAAACTGAGATAATTCTATCCGACAATGATAAACATCATTATGTTCCTGCCCTTGTCTCATTGTATTTGGGATCGGCGCGACACGTTTTCTTCTCCCATTCTCCCCTGTCAGACGTCACGGCATCATTTACTTCTTTCTCTCTCATATGATACGAGGGAGAAAGAAGTAAATGATTTGATGACCCTTAAACAGTCCATTCATTTTTTCTTTGGTTTTCCTCTCCTTTTATCAATATTTATAAGCTACTCTTTTAGTCATATTCATTTCCTTCCTCTTCATTACATGTCCGAACCAAGGCGATTGACTCACTTTCAAATTTCCTCTAATATACGAATTCCTTACTTTATCAATTATTGTCCCGCGATGTTACCTAATATGGCATGAAAATATAAATCGATTCGGATTATCAATATAATAGACATTAACGGATTTCTATTCAAACATTCATGATATTAATCAAACAATTATACCGTGAAAATTAACAATGCAAATTGGTGAATAAGCTATCATTGCAAAGGTATATAGGCAGAAAGGACCACAAAATAAACAATGTACAAAATAGGAGCTTATTCCTTTTATAAAATTACTCACAAATTTTCAGATTGAAAGATAACATTCTCCCGGGTATCTTGGGAAGTTTAAAAATATGCACGTTATTATAAAGACGGTTTAGAATTATGAAGATACTTTTAGCTAAGCGTGGCCATTTTGTTCTTTTTCTGTTTTGGATCGCGGGAAAATAAATGTGGTTAAGTTGTGTGCGGTGGGATTTAGATTAAATTGTTTTTAAAATGTGAGGTTTCTTTTTTTTTCTTCTAAAGCTAAGTCATTTATTAATATTGTTCAAAAATAATGCACATATTCTAGAAAATAATATGAAAATAAGTTAAGTATATATTTCGAGACTTGATAGACGTTAAATTTTGTAATAGTAACTTACATAAAATCTCTTTTCGTATAAAGTTTGGGATCTTTTATTTCTGAAATATTCGTTTACAAATACTAGATTTTTGCAGGTTTGAGTTTAACTTTACCAAGAAAAGTTGTAGGCAAGTTTTTTTTTTTTTAATAAATATCTAATAAATAAATATCTTGGGACAACTCACACACGGCTATCTGATCCCAAGCTAAGCAGAGCTTGTGTTATGGTAACCAGACAACTGATACTTATATAATTTATAAATACATACATATTATAGATAAATCACACCCAGACACAGAACAAACAATCATGCTCATCACACAAAGTTTGTCCTGGATGGGAATCGAACCCACGACCTCCGGCTAAGCAGTCAGGGCCAGTAACCACTAGACCAACAGGCCCGTCATGTCAGTTGAAGTTGAAGTTTGTTTATTACCTACCAAATTATGATATGTGTGACGAATTGAGAATCTCCTCCATTTTTTGAAGTCTATTAATAATTAGACTGGTTTCGCTTATACATAAATATTATATCGCTTTTCTGTCGCATTGCACCTTCTATGTTTTTGTCTCTGCATCACCCTAAGGTTAACTGTTAGAAAATGCCCAAGGCAAGTCCGCCTCTACAATGTTTTTTTCATGTGCATAAAGTTTTAATAAATAATTAAGTTAAACTAGCTGGCGCCCGCGGCTTTGCCCGCATGATATCGAAAAAAATGTATCCTATGTGTTATTCCAAACTATAATCTACCTCTGTGCCAAATGTCATCAAGATCCGTTCAGCCGTTTTGACGTGAAAGAGTAACAAACATCCATACATCCATCCTCACAAACATTCGCATTTATAATATTAGTAGGATGAACCGTTCCTTTTCAATCTGGAAAGTTACCGCGATTTACGATCTTGACTATTATAGGTTTTACCCTGAATATAATAATGGTTAAGGACTATCCATCATAGCAATACATCCCATCACTATAAAAGTATTTTTATCTAATGTCACATGTAACTAAAAGAGTGATGGATCTGAATATTGAAGGACGGAGAGCGAGAGGAAGGCCAAAGAAAAGATGGATGGATTGTGTAAGGAATGATATGAAGGAGAAAGGAGTAAAAGATGCCGTGACGTCTGATAGGGGAGAATGGAAGAAGAAAACGTGTTGCGCCGAACCCAAATAGAATGGGACAAGGGCAGGAAAATGAGGACGTCACCCGCACCATGCTACAGAGAAAATAGTATAAGGTAGGCCTAAATCTCCAACTCTATATTCTGTGTAGAAGGGTTAGGTAGGAATGTTTCGTACCTAAAAGTCAAAAGTTAAGCTTCTGATTAACCCTAAGCAAAACATAAAAGTCAACTTTAAAATTCTGAAAAGGAAATGTTGCACCGTTTTTGCTTTCAAGAGATATTTCGGTATTCCGTAGAATTGTAAGGTAGAAAATGTATTTTTAAATGGAGGAATGAATCATTCCTTCTATGTGGATTCGTGAAACAAATGACATTATTTATTTATAATAGGACTAGCTTCCGCCCGCGACTTCGTCCGCGTGGCATAGTTACTTTGGGTTAACGCTAACTTTAACCCGCGAGATGCTCGAAAAAAAATTCTTTCTCTCCCCTTTTCTTCCCTCTTTCTCCCCCTTATCTCACTTTTTTTTTAAATTAGCCTATGTCCGTCTCCGGGGTCCCAACTATCTCTGTACCAAAGTTTATCAAAATCGGTTTGGCCATTTAGGCGTGAAGACGTAACAAACAAACAAACTCACTTTTATAATTACAATATTAAGTAAGGGTTACCCACTCCCTATCTTTTCAGTTTATTTTTAAATACGACATGTATTTAAATAAATACCCTTTTTTGCACATAATCAAGTTGATATTAACACATTTAAAATGTTGAAATGGTAACTCTAATGTCACGCGTTTAAAATTGTTATAAGCTCGTACGGTGACAAATACTATCTGTCTAAGCCAAAACTGCTGCCCGTTTTATGAAAATCATCCATATACATAGATAGCTATTAGTTTCAAATTCATATGCATTACATGTCGCTTCGGATGAAGTTAATCCTGAAGGATAAAACGTGTCGGCAGGTAAATGCATGTCCGCGTCCATACATTTTATATAGGCTGCCTCACATTAAGCCCATCTCTATACAGGGAGACTTAAAACATTAATTGTGTAAACCATTTGATCGTATTTAAAATAAGTAAGGCGTATTGTTTCTGTTCTCTCTAATTTTAATCTATATAATAATGAAATCATTATGTTTTCTCGTAATACCTTTGAAATATTATATGTAGCAAAAATATTGAATAGGTATTGATTATGAAAATGATTGAATGAAAATGCATAATTTAATACCACGAATAAAAAGTTCAGCATATTAAAAAAGACATGCTTTTATATAAGATGTTTCATACAAAACAGCCACGATAAATAAAAATTTACGACGAAATATTTATATACGATATATCGCTTGGTTTCACAAAGTCCCCTTCTAGTGCTGTTCCTCTTAATTTGCCTTTAAATGCTCTTAACAAACATTTTTCAACGTCTGCTGCACTTGCGGTTGGTATTAAGGATAATACTATTCAGGAAATTGCTTCCAAGCCAATGCTTCCTCCTGACTCCTTTTCTTTCTCCCCCGTGACTAACCATGAGGTCTTTAAATTTTTTACTTCAATTAAATCTAAGGCTGTGGGCTGTGATGGGGTCAGTCGTACTATGTTATCTTTTATGATTGAAAACTTAATCCCAGTTATTACTTACATCGTCAATTCATCTCTGCAATATGGTGTGTTTCCTGCGGTTTGGCGTAAGGCTTACATTATCCCTCTTCCTAAAATTTCTAATCCCAGTTTAGCTAATCACTTTAGACCCATCTCCATTCTCCCTTTCCTGTCTAAGATCCTTGAAGCAGTTGCTCTTAAACAATTATCCTCTTTCGTTTTTAAGAATAATCTTTTATCCAGTTCCCAATCCGGTTTTCGGCCTGGCCACAGCACAGCCACAGCTTTGCTTAAAGTTACAGAAGATATTCGAGATGGCTTGGAGAATTCTAGGTTAACGGTGTTAGTTTTAATAGATTTTTCCAATGCTTTTAACACCGTTGATCACGACATTCTCCTGGCCATACTGTCTCAAATTGGGGTGTCTTCTTTGTCACGTAATTGGTTTTCTTCTTATCTTCGTGGTCGCCAGCAGGCGGTGCGTGTTGATCAGGATTACTCTGACTGGTGCGACCTGATGACTGGTGTTCCACAAGGCGGTATACTCTCTCCTCTCTTATTTTCTTTATTTATTAACTCCATTACTGCTATCCTCAAATGTTCTTACCATCTGTACGCTGATGACTTGCAACTATACGCTCAATCAGATATTGCGAACCTTGATGAATGCATTTCATCCCTTAATGCTGATCTCCGAACTATTGAGGAATGGTCTGGCAAATTTGGGGTTTCTGTTAACGTTGGGAAATGTCAGGCCATCCTCATTGGTAGCTCGCACTATTTGAGAAATGTGAACATTAGTCAACTTGCACCACTGATGTATCAGAATTCTATTATTTCTTTCTCACCTCACGTTAAAGACTTAGGTTTGTACATTGACGACTGTTTCAGCTGGAATAAGCACGTGACTCAAGTAAGCCAGAAAGTCACTCTCTCGCTGCGGTCTCTCTATAGATTTAAGCACTTTCTCCCATCTAGCACTAAACTCATTTTGGTACAGTCTCTTGTGCTTCCCATTATCGACTATGGTGACGTTTGTTATTCTGATCTATCCCAGGAACTTCTCAATAAATTGGATCGTCTTCTTAATAATTGCATTCGCTTTGTGTTTGGCCTTCGTAAATATGATCACATCTCTTCCTTCCGTACTCAGCTTAAATGGCTGCCTATAAGACTCAGGAGGTCCCTCAGATCTCTCTGTATGTTGTACTCTATCTTGAATGATCCGTATGCTCCTGATTATTTAAAAACTTATTTTAAAGTGTTGGGCAGTTCTCACAGTCGTAAACTTCGGGCTTCGGAAAATCTACTCCTCCAAATTCCATTACACCGCACCGGTTTTATGTCCAAATCATACGCAATTTCAACAATAAAGCTCTGGAACGCGCTACCCTTTGGCATTAAAAAAGCTGAAAGTAAACTTACCTTTAAAAGAAAAGTTCGTAGCCACTATTTAGGTCCGTCTACCAATTAAAAGTCATAGTAATTACTGTTAAAGTTCTCGTTTTTATTTATTTTTTAATTGTATTTATTAGTTTATTTGA
The DNA here is from genome assembly GCA_905475445.1 of Ochropleura plecta. Classification (NCBI taxonomy): domain Eukaryota; kingdom Metazoa; phylum Arthropoda; class Insecta; order Lepidoptera; family Noctuidae; genus Ochropleura; species Ochropleura plecta. Next base: position 6,584,682 of record FR997731.1, on the reverse strand, counting down.
TATGTATATGTGTATTAGTATCCGTATAAATATTTATAATGTTTTCGAAAACAAATAGTTTTAGATATAAATATTTTTGTACCCTATCACAATGTTGTCGTATTTTACCCAAAGGTTGACTGGTAGAGAATGCCTTATGGCATTAAGTCCGCCTATGTACCACTATTGTACATGAAGTTTAAATAAATAAATAAATAAATATATATTATATACCTATGTGTATTAACTGTATAACTTTAGTAACTGTATAAGTATAAAAGTTTTCGAAAACAAATTTTTAAATAAAAATTTTGAACCCTATCACAAAGATTGACTGGTAGAGAATACCTTATTGCATTAAGTCCGCCTAAGTATGTACCACTTATGAAGTTCTTCATCTGCTTAGCCTTTTCCCAACTATGTATGTTGGGGTCGGCTTCCAGTCTAACCGGATGCAGCTGAATACCGGTATATTACATGGAGCGACTGCCTATCTGACCTCCATAACCCAGTTACTACTGGCTAATACGATACCCCTTGGTAAGACTGGTTGTCAGACTTTCGGAACACTGACTACCTGTAACGACAGTCAAAGATCTACAAATGACATCCAGGACGAGGCACGGAGGAAACTCGGTATGTAACGGGTGGTCACCCATCCGCAGACCAACCTAGGCAAGAGCGGCTTAACCTAAAGCTCGACCCGAGCGGCTGCTATTATGTAGCCACGAGCTCCTCACCAGTAATGAAATGGAGAACCACTAATGAAGTTAAACTAAGTATATAAGATCTAATATCATCTGACAGAATACATGGCAAGAGTTGACGAGTCCTTACACGCTGTATGCTCGCTAAATGGGTCATCATTATATTTACTTGACAAATAAATAATTACAAAAGTTACACGTGAACTTGTGTTCACAGTATTCGATTGAACTAACGCTCCCACATATTGGCTCTGAGAAATCAATTAAACTTTTCATCAAAATTTGGAAACTAATTTTCGGTTTGACAGAGTCAGCCGTTCAACGGTCCGACCAGCCAGGTAACTTCGTGACACCGACCGGCCAAACTGTACTTAAAGTAGTATCGGCACTTTTTAATTGAACCTGTTCGATAGAATTTTAGGTTACCACGACAGTTTTGTAATAACCTAACTTTAACTTTCGTTGCTGTTTCAGACATGTTTAAATTGAAATATTTTGGTGCTTGTTTATTTGGAACCTTTTGCGTGTGTCGTTTATGGAGATAAAATATTTTAAACGAGCTGCCCGCGGCTTTGCCCGAAAAAAAAGTATCCTTTGTGTTATTGCAGACTATAATCTACCTCTGTGCCAAAAGTCGTCAAGATCCGTTCAGCCGTTTTGACGTGAAAGAATAACAAACATCTATACATCCATACATCAATCCATCCTCACAAACATTCGCATTTATAATATTATACTTAGTAGAATTTTCACTTAAATTCACAATACTAACCTCTTATTGTTCCACTATCCGGGTAAAAGCTTCCTTTCATAAAGAGAAGGTTTTAATCACGAAGCTAGCTCAAGGCTGATTCCGTAGATACGGGTCTGTGGACAGTGAGCAAGTAGCTCATTGTCCGTTCGTCTATTGACGACAGGCCGTGACGATGGCGCGTTCGTGTTCCACTTGCGTCTCAAAGAGATTTTAGCAATGCAGAGGGGCCTACCAGGGCCACTGCCTGTCGGGGTGGCGGGTTATACGAAAGAGATACCGCGGCCTCGGAAACACAAAATGCAATAGAAGGAACATGGATGGGTTTTAGTCAGTAAAAGTCCGACGATCCCCCCCACTCCGCTCAGAGCGGGGCAAGTTATTTGATGGTTGCCCATCCGAAAAAAAAGGAGGATTTGTGATGATAGCGGGATATCGGTTTATTCCTTTCCATAAAAGGCTCTTGAAACATCTAATAAACTTCTTTTAGTTCACAGCATTGTAATCCATTTACGAAAATCTTGTAAAAACGAGTATTATCGAAGTCTAAACCATTTTATGCTCTAAACGTGTCGAATTAAAAAGGGAAACGAGTGAAAGTGAAAGGAGGATAGAGACCAAGAATAAACTTAAAAAACAAAACTTACACACTACTATTTGTAAGTCTCTGGATATCTTCTTCTGCTTCCAAAACAACTTCTTGAAAAGATCACTCCTAGCGATAAGACCGCCTATTATGTCACCCTATTTATAACTTGCATACTGTTATTCTTGTAATTTGTATGGTGTACATAATAAAAAATACTCTATCTACCTATCTATCTTTTACAAAATAAGTAGACTGTCAATCAATACGTGATGGTACTATATTAGTAGTCAAATATTCATCAAATGTCAAAATATATCAACAACAAATAAATATAATTGCCTCAGCTCACACTGAAACCTAGCCTTTCACAGCCAACATATTTTCAGTTTAAATAAAAATACATACGCAAAAGTAATTTAAGTTTTCACAGTACTGGAAACAACTAACATAATTTATGAAAGATCCTGAAGCAAACTATGACGTTGTATTTACTATTCAATTTCATTTTACCCGAATATTTGTCGCAAGTCTGCAAACTTTGATTCCGATTTATTGAATCGGAAAGCGTGAACTGATTCTCTTTATCATATAACAAAACAAAGATAAAAATATTCCTGAACTCTGAAATACAGCACTAATTTAACTTCTCAATAGCAGGTCAAGCTCGGTTCATATTTCGGTTGTTTTGTTTCAATTAAAATTGCGCAGTAGTTCGTTGGGGCTAACAAATAATTATGAACTTGTTCCTTTGCTGCAATGAGAAAACTTTGTCTCTTTCAACTTCAAAATTATTTGTCACGCTGTATTTATTAACATGAGACAATGTCCCGGAAAATTTAAAATGTCTGATGGAAAATAGCCTTTTTCCCGAAACGCGTCAAAACAATTTCGGTGCAAAAATTATATCGTTTCGCAAAAATGACTAACAGCTACTGTTGCTTATTTAGTGGAAAATTCGCACAGAAGTTAAAATGTTTGAATAGCCGTTGTTTTTGCTTACTTTGAAGTTCGTTTTTAATATAAAAAGAAATTCTCTTTTTCGGAATCCTATATTTTCGTTTGTTCGTAGGTTGAAATTATTTCGAGATTTATACAATAAAGTTTTCTCACAAAGCTTCGACACGATTAAATCTTATTTTTGTGAATTTTTAACAACTGCGAAAAACTATTGAGTCTCAATCCCCCAATATTCCATATAAACTTATCACGAATACTGTTTATCGCAACGTCAATTCAAGAAACAACATTTGATAAAGATAGAGATAATATACAAAGCCCGAATACATTGACAAACTAAAGTTCATTGATTCGTCAAACGTCAAGAAGATACAGAACATTGATAGTGGAACGGAACCCTTTAGAAATCATACAGAAAGAGACTAGCAGATAGTGCGAGAAGAGATGTACTCGTAGGGTAGAGGTAGCCTATTGTTAGGCATAACGGTCGCCACTCACGGAAACACTTGTCACTGTCGCATGGCAGCCTGTTCTGATAAATGTGTATTATACCTTATACCTTATTGCTCTAGATATTACGATGCTTTTGTGAGTTGACAGCTGATAGACGTGGCCATCTTTATGAACGGAGCTGGGGTTTCCTAACTAACTTTAAAATGAGGACGTGCTATCGACATGTCTGTGAGATCCTGTGGTGTGTTCTGTCATAGTTCGGTGACGAAGGTTTTAGGTGCATGCTCGTGATGTCGGGTTTTGTAACTCGTGTAAACTGATGTGAATTTGTGAAGGTAAAACTTGATGAACTATTTGTGTCATGGCTTTAAATCAGTTTTGTTGTTTTAGAAACCCTTACAAAACAACCTTTTTAATGGTAAATTATTTGAACGAGTAAAAAGTAAATACCTAATATTCGTTATTTAAAAACACAAAAAGAGCCTCAATAGAAATTGTTTCTATAAACATATACATACTTGCATAAACATATACATGCATACATAAGAAATTCCACAGGGATTTCTCCCAAAAAACTGCTGATGTTGGGGGCACCGGAATCTCTCGATTTTATACAGATTTAGATTATAAAAATGTTATTAAAAGTTATTATGGGAATAATCAAAAACGTCTGGTGAATACTGCGAAAACGAGACTGAACATAGGTGTATGTTCGAAATTAACATAGGTGTATTTTGAGGCATAAATCAAATAGAAAAAAAAACCCTCGACAGATCAATTTCCATTGCTTTTTCGCTAGTTTTACAGAGATGTACAGTGCTACAGGAATCTTTTGGTGCTGAATGATTTTCACAGGTTGTGGTTCGATGCTCCTGCCGGTGCTGTGGGTTAGTTCGAAAGAGATACCGCGGCCCTGGAACACAGGGCAAAAGAAGAAGCATAATTGGGTTTTTAGTTAGTACAAGTCTAACACTCCCTCCCAAACCACCCAGAGCGGGAGTAGAAATTTGATTTCCCGTCCAAAAAAAGTGGCGCTGCTGTTAAATATTTGTTAAGCTTTAGCTTCAGATTTTGGCCACGTGCCTCAATGTGTGATCCATGTACAGCTATATTATAGTATTGCCAGTTGTGTAAATAATACGCACAAGCTTACATCTATTGAGTTTCTAGTAAAGGTATACATTACGAAGACCCCCAGTGATGCCCCTGGGACGCTACGGGGTGGCCCATTCTTATTTCTTAGTGGACCGCAAAGCAATATACATGATGCTCTCTAACCTCGTGTAATTTGTTACAGTCACATAAGGAAAATGTGTTATTTATTGTGGTGTTAATGGACTGCTAGTAATACACTTTATTTGTAAAAGATGATAAAAAATAAAGAGTGATAACCTTTTTGCAGTCAACGAAATATTTAAAAAAATAAGATCGAATTTTTCGTTCAGAATTTTTTCTTAAGTCTGGGTTAGAGTCAGGTAGATGATAATAGACTCGCCGCCTATTACACGGGAATTGTTGAAATGTAGGTGTACTATATATACTTATTTATTTTTATTTTTTAAAAAACGTTGCCCCACACTAGGAATTTCTCCTGTAGCGTGGGTGCGTTTACAAACATTTAAACTCACATACATAAACACCCATTACATTGTAAATACTATATTGTAATATCTACTTCTGTTCAATCCTTCGAAGGAAGCAGAAGTGGTGTCATGTTATTTTTGAAATTCGAATATTAAATTACTTAAATGGTGTGAGCCTAAGACGATCTGGTCTTATATGCGAAATAAACATGGCCAGGGGGCTTAGACAAAGTAACAATTTAAAAACGATAACGAAGTTAGAAATCGTTATCGCTCAGCAGTCACTAATACATTTTCAATTTATACGCGCGTTTAATAAAGTTGAAAATCTATTGACGTTTACATATCGTTTTTGTTTGTTTCGCTCAGCAGTCTTTAATAGATTTTCAACTTTATGCACTAGGGTATAAAGTTGAAAATGTATTAGTGACTGCTGAGCGATAACGATTTCTAACTTCGTTATCGTTTTTAAATTGTTACTTTGTCTAAGCCCCCAGATATTGTATAGCGAGGGAGAAAGGTGCGACCTTTGTCCAGCAGTGGGACAATATAGAAGCTAACAAAAAAAAAACTTATGCACGAAGTAGTCCTCCGCTATACAGCTCAGCCTTCAAACGGAATGAAAAAATACCCAATGTTCTTTGAGTTTCAAATTACCTTTGTCGCCTTTCGTCAGAATCGACTCGGCAGTTTACCGTTACAAAGAGAAAAACTTGCTCACGCAATTTCTACTTGGAAAATTGCTATTATTACATAACATCATAATATCCCGCCTGTTATGCCAGGAGGGTTAGGCACAAGTGTATTTAATAGTACACCCACATTTCGCCAGTTATGTTTAAGTCAATCCTATCATTCCTTGTGTTGAATTAAATGTATTGTTCAATGAAATAAAGTTATAACAGTATTAGGTATCTCACAGGTTGCAGCTACTGAGACACTACTTTTTTTCATACATTGCCCACGGGAACGAACGAATTTTTGTTAATGTAGAGACAGTACAAAATTCGTAATTATACCTGTGGTGACAGTACAACATGCCGTTCTTTATGATAGTATGAAAAAAACCGGCCAAGAGCGTGTCGGGCCACGCTCAGTGTAGGGTTCCGTAGTTTCCCGTCCGTCACAATAAGTGTTCCCACTTATGAGTTTAAAGGTGGAGGAGCGTGCAATGTTGCACGTTCCGCGGTAGGCGCTCCAACAGTTTTTGTACAAAAACTGTTGTGTCAATCAAGTTCAAAATGATTTTCCTAGAAAGTCCTTATAAAGTTCTACTTTTCAGATTTTTTTCATATTTTCTAAACTTATGGTTCATAAGTTAGAGGGGGGGGGGGACACATTGTTTTTTACTTTTGGAGCGATTATTTCCGAAATTATTGACATTATCAAAAAATTCTTTTAGTAAACCCCTATTCATTTTTAAATACCTTTCCAACAATATATCACACGTTAGGGTTGAAATTAAAAAAAAAAACACTTCCCACTTTACATATAGGGTGGCTACCCTAATAAAACATTTTTTTTCAATTTTTACCACTTTGTCGGCGTGATTGATATACATATTGGTACCAAATTTCAGCTTTCTAGTGCTAACGGTCACAGAGATTAAGCGAGGACGGACGGACGGACGGACGGACAGACAGACATGGCGAAACTATAAGGGTTCCTAGTTGACTACGGAACCCTAAAAATCGGTCGTCGTGTGGCGTACTGATTTTATGCAAGTAAAAATTTATACGTCGACAGGCGTACTGTCGTATCATTTTTAGCTATCTAGACGCCTATGGTCGTTACTGTCCACGAACGTGGAATTGAACGTTTAATTAATTATTAAATATACACACGACGGCAGGTACCACCTATTCGAAACTGTTATAACCTGATCTCTCTACTACGGATCGCACACCGTAGCAGAGAGATCAGGTTAAATGGTTTTTGTAGGTTGATGTGCCGTCGTGTGTACAACACAATTGACATTTTATTGAAACAAACAATTATTACTTAGCTAAAATAAACCAAAATGAAATATTAAAAGAAATAACATATTTCATTTTATCGTTAAAAAAAATGTAAATGTCTTATTTAATGGTCCAATGTAAAATTTAATATAATGTTAAATGTATTTTTTGTATGTAATGTTAAATGTGAAATGTTTTTTTAAGGTTATTCTGTTAAGGAAAATAAAGGCTAAAATAAATAAATGATATAAATCATTCATCATTCGGTCATTCCTATTATTATGAGGTTTATCGTAGTAATAATATCTATCAATACATTTTTTTTGAAGATATAGATATGGATGGGATGGAAAAAATGGATTCACGGATAGATTTGTGTACCTATGCTTTACTATGTGTGTTTATTGATATCTAATTGGTTCATCGAAAGCCTGCAGGACTTAATTTTGTCTCCCAATTTTTGTAATTTATTCAAAGGTTGTCCTGAAAAGATATCTCTTAGCGATAAGATCGGACACAGTGTCATCATATGTGAAATATTTTGTTTTAAAAATGTTATTTGTATGGTTTTTAACAACATTCTAAACTTCATTCACAAACTACAATAGTTCTCAGAGTCAACGTTAACGATTCACCAGTTAAATATTTAACTATGCTCTCATAAGCACCAAATTAGTTAGTTATGCAAATTCTTTGAGCTCAGCATATTATTACCGCATCCTTTTAGGGCCTAATAAATAAACATGAACCCGATTGAACCCACGGGAAACCAATTTGATCTGATATCCACTAAATGCTAATTTAATTTTGAAGATCTCCAGGCAGAAACATGAAAATTTCTGAGTTTCCCTCTCTTTTACTTTATTAACTCAAGAGCTGTCGATTTGCCATTATATTTTTTAAGTTATAAATTGTCTCACTTACGCAAATTCTGTTATTTGAATATTTGAATTCGTAAAGAGTTTTTATTTTAATATTGATATTGTTTCTGAATACAATAAGGCTCATATTTTATTTATGAGAGGATTTTACAGAGTTATACTATTATTTTGTAGATATTTCTTATTTTAAATTTACTTGGATTTGGAATGGAATAGAAATTCTATTGTACACCAAAATATGAACGCTGTTTTACAATAATGCTTATTCTATATAGGTATAGTATGTCGGTATTATCGCTCATAACGATTTCTTTTAGGCAACCTTTGTCTGTACGTTGACTGTAAGAACATCTATTTTCATAAAAGAGAAAATCACTGACACACTTATCACAAAATCTCAGAAACTGCAAATGTTAGGCGACTCAAATATTGCATAGGGAATCCTTTTAAGACTTAGGTGCTCACTAAGACGGGATTTTGCAAAATCCAACCCTTAACGGGGTAAAACAAGGTGGCAAAGTTTGTATGGAAAAAAGCGACTCCTTGGCCGGAGTGACTTCAAATTTTACATAATCATAATTTTACATATTGAAATTCTTTTTTTTTCTTTCTTTTTTTACAAAACATTGCCCCACACTAGGAATTTCTTTTGTATCGTCGGTGCGTTTACAAATATTTAAACTCACATACACAAACAGCCAGACCCGAAACAACTATCTGTAGGCCATACAAATATATGTTCCGGGCGAGGATCGAACCCGCGGCACGCAGCGCAGCAGTCAATTTTTCAGCCACTGGGCCAACCATGTCGTCGATTAATAGACTATATAACTTTACGCTACGACTCTGAAGAGTTGAGCAGCGGTCGAAACCACGACGTTAATGCTGATGCTGCTGCGGCTACTGCTGTTAAATTGACGAAGTAACCTGAGTAAGAGGTAAGCTTATTTTTGGGCTTTGAAAGCGGTTTTTTTTGCAGATGGTAAATCATCAAATAACTTCTCCCGCTCAGGACGGAGCAGGGGGTTGTCCTGAGGTTCGTTACAACTTGGCTGAACTCTTTACGTGTTTGTGTGCACGATTATTTAAACACGCGCTCCTGCTCAAAATTATATGAAATTATTTCACGTAGCGCCCCTGCTGATGTTTTGTAGATATAGCTATGAAGATCTGGAATAAAAAAATAAAAAGCCTATTATTTCTGGAAAATTATTAACGACTAGCTTTTGCCCGCGGCTTCGCTCGCGTTAAATTCGGGTAACACAGTTCCCCTTGCGCCTTATTGATTTGCAATAGCAACGCTAAGTTTTCCCTTTTCACCCTCTTTCTCCTTCACATCCCACTTGTAAAAAAAAATATATGCCTATGTCCGTCTCCTGGTTCCCAACTATCTCTGTACCAAAATTAATCAAAATCGGTGTAGCCATTAAAGCGTGAAGAGGTAACAAACAAACAAACTCACTTTCGCTTTTATAATATTAAATAAATAAATAAATAAATATCTTGGGACAACTCACACACGGCTATCTGATCCCAAGCTAAGCAGAGCTTGTGTTATGGTAACCAGACAACTGATATACATAGGTACTTATATAATTTATAAATACATACATATTATAGATAAATCACACCCAGACACAGAACAAACAATCATGCTCATCACACAAAGTTTGTCCTGGGTGGGAATCGAACCCACGACCTCCGGCTCAGCAGTCAGGGCCACTAACCACTAGACCAACAGGCCCGTCAAAACCCCGCTTTTATAATATTAGTAAGGATAATTCTACATTTTCTATATAGTAGTTTTCTATGTAGGTGTGTATTCGTTTTTTCTTTGTAGGTATACATATAACTAATGTAGCAGTAACTTTATATAATCTTAAGTTTCGCTTATTTTCGTTGGATCCCAGTTTTTGATCCCACTTTAATATTTTTGGCGTTGGATCCCACAAAACATTATTATATATTTCCGTTGAATCCCAAATTTGAAAAATACTAAAAAAATACGTTTTATTGCCACTGAATCCCAAAAACTATTTCCGTTGGATCCCAGATGTTTAAAAACATCTGAATGCGGGTACATCCAACAACAAAATCACAATAATATTTTAAGGCGAAATTTTGTATGTATGTTTGTTATTCCAACACGCTCAAACTTCTAGACTGATTTGGATGAAATTTGGGTATGTGGATAGGTTATGTTAGAATAACGGGTGCCTGCCGTTTTTCCGAAAAGATTTGGACAAAATTTCATTACCCAAACAAATTATAGGAACCGGGAACTAGGTTTGGTTAGGTTAAAACTGTGACCTCCTACGCACGAGCCGAGCGAGCGGAGCGAGCGGTGCCGCGGCAGCGGCCGGCGAGTGCCACAAACGACTTGCATTTATAGAAAAAAGACATTGTTTTTAGTTGTTTACCCGGAACTGAACTATTTAGATTAGGATAATTACTTATTTACAAAAAAAAGGTTAGGTTAAAACTGTGACCTGTGTGCCAGAAACGGCCACATTATATAAAAAAAATATGGAAAAATTATGACGGCAGTATTTTTTTTTTGAGCTTAGAGGCGCTTGTTTTGAAGGCGTTCATATTTATTTATTTATAAACATCACAAATAAACCTGATCATTTTTAACTCATGCCAGTCTAGTACTATTTGGAGTACATCATTTGTCTCATTTATTCCCCAGTGGCAACAATCCTAAAAAATCCAAAATACACACACGATGTTTTTGAAATATTTAATAAAAGTAAATCACTTTTCTTCTGAAATGTACACATGTTGTCATAAAATGGGATTCAATGGTAATATCAAATGGGACCCATCGTTAATACCTAAAAAATGGGATCAAAAACTGGGATCCAACGAAAATAAATCTTAAGTTTTAGGTGGAGACCTCTTCCAAGGATGTCCATTTTTCCCCAATTTGAACCAGTAAGATTCTGATCTGATCTTCCCATTGTGTGATAGGTCAGCCCCTTTTGCCTTATGGACCACTCTAGAATGAATGAAGAAGTGTAATACCTGTTTATATTTGTAGGATAAAATAACATCACGCCTTGTAATCCCCAGAGAGTTAGGCACAGGTGTACCTAGCAGTACACCCAGAAATTACCAGTCAATCTTAAAGCCCTACGTAATAGGGGGCGAGTAAAGACAAGACCTTGAATCCTTACTTAATATTATAAAAGCGAAAGAGAGTTTGTTTGTTTGTTACGTCTTCACGACTAAATGGCGAGACCCTGGAGACGGACATAGGCTTTTTTTTAAGTTTAGATATGAGGGCGAAAGAGGGAAGAAAAAAGAAAACTTAGCATTGCTATTACAATAAATAAGGCGCAAGGGCAAAAACTACAGGTAGCAGGTACCTGTATATCAGGAAAGGCGAACTGTGTTACCCCGAATTTAACGCGAGCGAAGCCGCGGGTAAAAGCTAGTCAATAATAATTTATTCACACAAAACACATAGCGGTCTATTTCCTTCATCAAAATATTACCTACGTCATGTTTATATCTGACACAGGTACCTATATGATAGATCTACTTCAGGAACCACTCCATCAAGAAACACTCCACAACGTTCTCCGGGGACTCACAGACAAACAACATTTATTTATGCAGAACAATCTAAGATAGAGTTTCCCCAAACAACTTTGGAAATAATTAACGTTCTCTAATTGGATGTACCTACAATCTACGGTTAGTATAAGCCTTGATATACGAAAATGATCTTTATTGCTCTGCTGTAGTGGTCGGAAATCATAGTGGCAGATAATTTTCGTGATTTATCTCGCCACCAATGCTTCCAAAATGGTGAAAAACAATACAGAATTAAAGAAATAAAAAATATTTATTTTAAATACCGTAAAATAATTATATTAATCTGTATCCAGTTAGACTACGAAACTGGTTAGAATAAGTAATAACTTTACTATTTATAATTTTGTAAGTATTGTACCAACAATAACAAAGTCATTTACTAATTAGGTATTTTTCTTATTCACATAGTAAGTTTTTTTTTGTTTAAAAAAACCTTGCTCCACACTAGGAATTTCACCTGTATCGTGGGTGCATTTACAAACATTTATACACACATTCACAAACACCCAGACCCGAAACAACTATCTGCAGGTCATACAAATATGTTCCGTGCGGGGATCGAACCCGCGACACACAGCGCAGCAGTCGATCGCTTAACCACTGCGGCAACCGTGTCGTCAAATTATTAAAACAACAATTATAAATATTAAAGTCATTACTTATTAAGTATTATACCAACAATTATAAATAATAAAGTCAATACTTATTAAGTATTATAATATTTATAGTATATACCATTATTTTACTTGGAGCGACAATCTATCTAACCTCCACCAATCTAAAGTTTATATTTACGTGCACACAAACAACACACAAGTATAAAGAAATCAACAATTTTAAATGAAATTAGGTACAGGAATACAAAGAAAAGATCTTTGTCATAGACAAGTAAGAACAGTACCCCTGTAAAAGTCGTATAATAAACAACAGATAAAAATTGTAAAGTATCGCATAAAGTGGGGACAACGACGGGAAAGGGCAGTGCTGGAAATCACCGCAGACGATTTGCCCGGCACTGAATTGCCGCCATAATGGACACAATCTTCAGCCGTCTCCAGCTATGAGCGTTCAATCGAACCATCCATCGGCCCCAGTTTATATTCAATATCCTAATAAAATAAAGAATTCTTTAGACAGAATAAATTTAATAAAGAGTAATTTTTCAACCTTGGTCTGGAATTCAATACTTTTCAGTTATCATAACATAGTTTTGCTTCATTGTTCAAGTATGTAATCACAATATAACTACGCTAATATTATAAGGAGGAATGATTTGTATTTTTGTATGTAACGAATAAACTCAAAAACTACTGGACCGATTTAAAAAAATATTTTCCATAGATAGCTACATATATAGCCACACTGCGTAACATAAGCCATATAACATCACACTATTACCCACGGGAGCGGGAGCAGTAACCAAAAACGAAGGTTAAATCGCACAAGACAGCTTGTAATATCATAAAGGTAAAAGTTTGTATGAGTGTGTATCTTTGTTGATCTTTTACGGTCAAACGGATTTGAATAAAATGTAGTATGTAGATAGCTTATACCGTGAGTAACAAATAGGCTTTATCTCGGTCTACGCCAGTGAAATCGCGAGGCGCAGCTAGTTATTCATAATTCATACATTATAAACATTGGACAGATTATGAGTACATGAGAGAACTTTATCTAATAAAAAAGTAATCAACTGGCCATGCATCAACTGTTACACAAACTAAGTTAGGCCAGTTTAATTACATTCCAGCAGCTTTACATCACGAAATATTTAATATTTCATCTCGTAAACTAAACATATAACTTGATTTCTATCGGGGAAAATATGTAAACAAACCACGGGACCTGAATTCTCAAGTTTTTCTTTAATAAAACAATGAGCTCCATGACTTTTTCTCCAATAAAGAAATGCTTTGAATTAAAGGAATGTGCGACGTTCTCCGCAGGGAGCACGAATATTTATTCCTGTAGCGTAACTGAGGAGTTGCAATTATTGGGCAAATGTTTACCAAGCCGAGTGGCCTCTTGCTCTGTACATGTGCCAAGTGCTTTCCCATTATAGAAAAGTACTAGTTGCTTTCTCACGGACTCACTGCGAGCACAATGAGCCAATAAAGCGAGACTAATACTTACTTAATAGTTGCATTTACGTTTCTGAAGAAGCGCCCTTTGACTGTATTTTATACGGTTTTGAGTCTCGGAACAACATCCTTACTAATATTATAAAAGCGAAAGTGAGTTTGTTTGTTTGTTTGTTTGTTACCTCTTCACGCTTTAATGGCTAAACCAATTTTGATGAATTTTGGTACAGAGATAGTTGGGAACCAGGAGACGGACATAGGCTAATTTTTATTAAAAAAAAGTGGGATATGAGGGAGAACGAGGGAAGAAAAGGGAAAACTTAGCGTTGCTATTACAAATCAATCAGGCGCAAGAGCAAAAACTACAGGTCTGCTTGGTGTGTTATACCGAATTTAACGCGAGCGAAGCCGCGGGCGAAAGCTAGTCTCACATAAATAAAACATTCCTATTTGAGAAAGAACTCACGCGAATAAAACAAATATAACAAAGAAAGCTCACAAAACATAATAGTTCACAAATAAATGTCGACATTCACAAGCTTCAAATATGAAATTTTTTCCAACATTCTTGGAGCAAACCTCTGAAAAAGCTCTCTTGTGAGCATATAAATCTCGACGTGGAAGATAATCGGGTTGGCGGAACTGATTCGCTCACAAATTGAATAAGAGGCACGGAATATACCCCCGCGAGAGTGGGTGCGGGGTGCGGGATGCGGGGGACGAGGGCGATATCCCGCTTAAACTGTGAAACATTCCACTTATAAGCTATTGCTCTATACTAATGAAATGTTAAAGTTTGCGCGAACTAGTGTTACGTCAAAATTGTACTCGACTGGATTATTGAGACGCATGGATTTGAATTGAATGTGTTTTGTAAGGGATTACGGGGTGAGTGTATCAGTGTCTTTGACTTTAGTTACTATATCTGGAGTTATTGAATCCTCTTGTGTATTGAATGGGTTTTTTTTAGGATATTTAAATATAGGTAGGTTATGTTTTTTTCTTTAAGTTGTCAGAGCTGCTTCGTGAAATTCATAAAAAAAATCTCACGCCATTGCAACTGTTATGAAAACGCAAAACAAAAACGTGTGAACATTAATAAGATCAGTGTAAAGTTCTTTCAATGTCTCCGGGCTCCCGGGAACCCGGGAAAGTATTTCATTACTTTTATGTAATTTAGCGGAAAATCAAATCTTTCAATGAGATTATCCCGACGTCCGTAGACGTCGACGCTTCGATGAGTTCGCGCCTTGCTGTGCTACCATTTTATTGCTGTAAAGAAATATAGAAGATATAATAAAAATGTACATTCGCGTGTAAAATCTATGCAATTGATACTTTGGGAGAAAATCGCATTTCATTTTCCCAGTCACATATACATAGGGAAATGTTCACATTTGTACCATCTAGCTACGCTGCGGTTGTGATGGTTTCTTCTTACGTCATCGTCATTCTTCTGCCCTTTTTTTGCGGATGGGAAATCATCAAAGAACTTCCCCCGCTCTGGGCAGAGCAGGGGAAAATGTCAGACTTGTACTGACTAAAACCCACCCATCGGAGCCGCGGTATCTCTTTCGAACAACCCGCAACCCCGGCAGGCGGAGGCTTTGGCAAGCCCCTCTGCTTTGCTGATATCTCTTTGAGGCGCGCGTGAAACACAAACGCGCCGTCGACACGGTCTGTCGTCAATAGATGGACGGACGGTGAGCTCTTCCAAGTTATTTGGGATCGACGCAACATGTCTTTTTCTTCCATACGCCTCTATTATTCGTCATTTAATCGGACTCCTCCTTTCTTGCCATATCATCCTTAACACAATCCATCCAACGTTTATTTGGCCTTCCTCTTCTACTGTACATGGGTATAAATCCTCACGATATTTTCGTCTTTCTTTTCATTTTAAGGGTTTATTCTTACATCCAAATATTTATTTGGATGTAAGAATAATCTGTGTGCCAGAGTCTTTTTAAAACAACTTAATCCCTATCAAAAGACCAGTTTAAAAACCCAAACAAAAACTTCAAACCTTCGAATATAAACTTAATCGGTGCAGATTAACCAAAAAGGAATCAAAGGGAAAGAAATCGTGGGGTTTCTAAACGGCTCGCCAATAGAAATTTCATTACTTCATTCCGATTTTCGCGCGTCTTTGACTTTTCTCGCCAACAAAAAGGCTAGCGGACCGCCAGTGGTGGCTTTGACGGAATTAATTGAAGTTTTCCCGCGAAAATACCTAACTAATTAGCGGTAGTTTGGCTACGGACGGCGGCCGGTTGCTCCACGCAGCGCAGGTAACTATGCAACTCTGTCTGCGAATTTCGGTTTTTCGCTCTCGATTTCCCGGTTTCGGGCCGGTGACCGTAAATGTTTTGGTTTGGATAAAATTCGGGATTTCACTAACATTCCGGAGTTAAAATAAAATTGTTTTATGGATTTACCTACTAGTACCCTTTATTACATTGTTTTGTTTTTAAAAACATTGCCCCGTACTAGGAATTTCACCTGTTTCGTGGGTGCGTTTACAAACATTTAAACTCATATACACAAACAGCCAGACCCGGAACAACTACCTGTAGGCCATACAAATATCTGTTTCGTGCGGGGATCGAACCTACTATACGAAGCGCAGCAGTTGATCGTACAGCCACTGCGCCAACCATGTCGTCAACACGCACATTAACATTATACGAATCTCATGTCACTAAAATAGTGATAGTTGTGCATGTTGAAGACCAAAAAAACATAGATGGATTGCGGAAGGAATGATATGAAGGAGAAAGAAGTAAATGATGCCGTGACGTCTGATAGGGGAGAATGAAAGAAGAAAACGTGTTGCGCCAACCCCAAATAAAATGGGACAAGGGCAGGAAAATGATGAGTACCCATTACATTATTTCGCTATTGTAAACACAATTCGCAATAAACTGATTAAAATTTGATTTAATTAAGGGTTTTAATAAAATTCACAATAAATATCCGTGACCAATATTTCAACGAACTAATTAACTGATTTTGGGCAACCATTCATTTACTGGAAGTTAATCAACGTTATCCATGTTTCGTGGAACAAAGTTCAAACGTTCAATTAAATAAATAGAAACGATGAAACATTACGATACGTAATTAAAACCACGTCAACCACATCTGGTTTATGTAAAGGTCTAATTTTATTTTAAAATCTTTTATTATATAAACCGATTATCTATTAAAATTTCTCGTTGGTGAAAAAGGGTTATTAAGGTTATTCAATGAATCTCCTAAATTTCTTTGTGGTAGCCCGGATTTGTCAACAGGTTCACCCTTAATTACATGGAACTTAGAAATAATCGGTTGGTATCATAATGTAAGACCTTATAGAGAAACTAGCTTCCGCCCGCGACTTCGTCCGCGTGGCGTAGTTACTTTGGGCTAACGCTAACTTGAACCTGCGTGAGGATAAAAAAATAATATATTTCTCTCCCCTTTTCTTATCTCCTTCTCCCCCTTATCTCACTTCAAAAAACCGTATGTGCGTCTCCAGAGCCCCAACTATGTCTGTACCAAAATTCATCAAAATCAGTTTAGCCATTTACGCGTGAAGACGTAACAAACAAGCTCACTTTTGCTTTTATAATATTAGTAAGGATTAAGAATACATAACGTATAGTTGAAAACGTTTATAAACTCATCTTTTACGGAAATATGTTTAGTATTCAATCGATTTTGTAAATTCAATTACATTAAAGGATCAGAGCAGTAAATTCCTCACATTATACGGGTATAAAAAAGCCCAGAGAAAAGGTTCTGCTCATAAATATTTTACCAACTGCTAAAGCACTGGTTCTATAGACCGCTAAATATGTTACTAGAGGTTTGTTTCCATGTTTCCTTCAAACATATATTTTTATTCTGGCTGTCAAACATATTAAAAATAAAGTTTACTAGGTTTTGTCCGCGGCTTTGCTTGCGTTTATTTAGAATGTCACAAGATTTTTTTTTTGCCGGTAATCCTATTTCACCGTAAATGTCAATTTGGTTGACACAAAGTATGTTGTTATAATTTGAATGTGGTTTGTTATGTCCCAGCACTTTTTGTGTACGCAAAGAGGTTTTATACCTAATTTTTTTTAGTTTAGAATGACGTAATTGAAAGATTAGGATTGACTCTATGCATTGTTTTCAAACCTAAACATGTACGCAAATTTTCAGTTGTGGGTCAAATTTAACTTTAAGATTTTATACATCGTTAGTCACAGATTTTTTTACCAGCAACGCAATGTCAATTCCATTCAAACTCCAAAAGATTTCGTAGCATTAAAATAAAAAAAAAGATTCCAAAAACCACTCTATCACCTACGACACAAGAGTGTTTTGATACTCCTTTCAAACGAACTTGAGAAAAAATAGAAAATGATTTTTTCCACTTGTTACATTCTGTTGTAAGTTGTATTATGGAATTAAGTCCGCATTAACTACAATTTCAATAAGGGTGTTAAACTTGTTTTATTCACCATTCTTTCTGTGATTTTCAAATACTTTCAAGAAATAGGACGATGTTATTTAATGACTGGAAATCATCAAATAACTTCCCCCGCTCTGGGCGGAGAGGGGGGAGCGTCAGACTTTTACTGACTAAAACCCACCCATGTTCCTTCTATTGCCCTTTGCGTTCCGGGGCCGCGGTATCTCTTTCGAACAACCCGCAACCCCGGCAAAGCGGAGGCCCTGGCAAACCCTGATTATAGTTAGGGTAACATTACAATAACAGTTGATAGTAAAAGCCATAAAAATCTGTATATTATTCTAATATCGCCACTCGTTTTTCGAACTTTTTCATATTATTTACAAACTCGTATAGTATGCATTATCGAAGAAGTACGGAAGATTAATGAAACATGGTGCTGATTATAAATTGTGGTCTCCGAGGAAATCTTGCTAAAGTTCCCGCCAACAATGGCCACATAAAATATTTCTACTAATATTCTCATTTATATGAACGCTCTTGGAAAGTTTTACTATTCAATATCGCGCGTAACAGTTTTATATAGGCTATTCTTTTATATATGGCGGTATTGCCTTTCAAGCATAGTGCTTTCATTTTTATAAAGCACTAGCTTTTGCCCGCGGCTTCGCTCGCGTTAAATTCGGTAGCGCCTTATTGATTTGTAATAGCAACGCTAAGTTTTCCCGTTTCTTCCCTCTTTCTCCCTCATATCCCACTCTTTTTAAAAAAATAATAGCCTATGTCCGTCTCCTGGTTCCCAACTATCTCTGTACCAAAATTCATCAAAATCGGTTTAGCCATTAAAGCGTGAAGAGGTAACAAACAAACAAACAAACAAACAAACTCACTTTCGCTTTTATAATATTAGTAAGGAAGTAAGGATAATGTCATCGTTGATGGTAAAAGTAACTTTAACTAACGGCAAATAGCTTGGTGGTACATTAAATGCCATCTTTACTTCTAACGTTAGGTATCTGGATTCTTGGACAGTTTAAATGTCAAAACAATCGGAATAAAACCCAAGTGTCTTTGCTTTTAACTCGCTTTTTTTTACTTCATAATATGTAGCTTGACTTTGATAACACGGTTGGCGCAGTGCATGTCTGAGCGATTGACTGCTGCGCTGCGTGTCGCGGGTCTGATTCTCGCACGGAACAAATACACACATCAAAAGTATCTAGGGATCAACATATATTTTTGCAATAACTTTTCTCCTGATTGATATTAATTAAAATTTTCTTTAAGGATTCATCAAATAAAGTGTTTTCGTTTGTCACAGTAACGATAAACCAAGTCACCTTTGCATTAATAAAGAAATTTGCCATTTTCCTAATAAAGGGATTTTTGACATTGGAACCACTAACATTAAAGTTCGAAAAAAAGACTGAAATAACAGTTTTCTTTAAAATTTTATTGGGTAACTTAAACAATTAATAATCCGTGTTTCTACCGCGAACACTAACAACACAAGAACATCGGTTTGGCATACTCAAAATGAGTTCATCCAAATCACGCTGTGGAATGGCCGCCCATGTTCGTTGCAACAACAAAAAAAGGTCTTCTTGCGACTGGATACCCTCCATATTCGGCAGAGCTCTTCTCTGTAGCATATCCCATGCATGCTCAATCGGGTTCAAGTCTGGCGACTGAGCAGGCCAGGGCAGGACATTGATGTTAGCTGCGGCGAGAGTCTGTCTTACAACTCTTGCGGTGTGCGGTCGTGCATTATCATGCATTAACTGAAATAAGGGACCGATTTGCACTTTTAGAGGAACGATGACGTCTGATACAATCGTCTCAGCATAAATTTGAGCGTTGAGGTTGCCTCTGATCCAAATCAACTCAGTTCTTCCGCCGATCCAAATACCCGCCCATACCATGATGGTTCCACCACTATAAGGATGGACTTCCTGGCAGGATTTTAATCGCTGTTGGCGTCCAGGGGTTCTCCAGTGTCGTATACGTCTTGTATCCGGTCTCATACCAAAACGAGACTCATCAGAAAAGCACACGAAACGCCATTGTTCTTCTGCCCAATTTCTGTGTTCAAGAGCCCATTGATATCGAATCCTACGATTGTGCATTGCTATAGGTGGTACCCGTAGCGGTCTTCGGGAATGAAGGTTCACTTCATGCAAGCGGTTTCTGACTGTTTGGTCGCTAATTAAGTTCCCTGAAGAGTGATGAAGCCTCACGGCTAACATCATGGCGGTTATTGTTGGAGCTCTTCGAGTTAAGATTTGAATGTATCGGTCTTGTCTCCGTGTGGTGCAGCGATACCGTCCTCCATGGCGCTCAGCCACGGTACCAGTGCTTCGGTAACGTGTCCAAAGTCGACTGATAACACTCTGACTTGTATTCAGAGCTAAAGCTACAGTACGTTGCCGGGAACCAGCTTCTATCATTCCCACGGCTCTGAGCATTTCTTCCCTGCTTAAATGACGTCGCCGCTCCATAATAACGTTGGTTTTAATCAGTAGTAGGGAAACAGTAGCACTAATAATGTCTTCAATGCGTTGTATGTTTTTATAGGGAAAATATTGACAGCTTATTTTCATCTTTTACTCGAATTTGATTGAGAGTTCCTGATTCAAATTATGAAATGCACCAAAAAGGATCCATATAAATTTATAAAATCATAAATTTATTACAAAGCCACATCTCAATCTCAAGAAATCCGCATAAAAATGCTTGATCCCTAGACACTTTTGATGTGTGTATTTGAATGGCCTACAAATAGTTGTTTCGGGTTTGGCAGTTTGTGTATGTGAGTTTAAATGTTTGTAAACGCACACACTATACTGAAAATAAATCATAGAGAGGGCAACGTTTTTTTTAAACAAAATATGTAATAAAATCTTGTGGTTCAATTCGACTAAATATCCGGTTTCCGATTGAATTGAAATTTTGCATACAAGTGTAGTTTGAATGACAATGCATGATTCGCTTAGTCACGCCATTTTAACTTTTCCATTATTGTGCTGTTGCGCTGTGATCACAGGTGAAATATTATTATTTGTCTATAAAATCTCTTCGTGTACACAAACAGTTTCAAATGACTGTGACAAAACAAATTATATTCAAATTATAACAACAAATATTTAAGTCAATCAAATTGAAATTGACTGTGAAAATAGGTGATCAGCTTAATAAAATTGTACTCCTTTTTCGTGTTTTTTAATTACCTTTATTTAATTCCTATATTCACTTATAATACTTGTTGTATATTGTTAAATATTTCTTGAAAACAAAAATAAGTTTCCGTCGGTCTCGGGAGCAAGTTCCAAGCTACTTGTGGTAAGGGTTTCAGAGACAGGAGCCTCCTCACAACGCGGACCGTATCAAGGAGTAGGTACTGCTTTCTGAATCAAGTCCTTGATCCAACCGCCTAAGGAGAGCAGATGTTCGTCAAGGCTCTTGGTAATCGAGCCATTGGCCGTTACGACAATCGCGAGTTCACGTATTACTATTATTCATTATTCACGCTTATTTACCTTATCTTTACTCGACAAACAATAAGATTAATGTTTTCTATTGTTTCTTCCTTATACCTTAGAAATCAAATAAAATAAAGCCCATGGGCGCTTTCTTACTTACCCATACCAAAAAAACTCGACTGTAAGCCGAGCATCAAAAACTGACCAATTTCCTTTCCCAATTCTTTCCTTTCCGACTGATTAATCAGAAATAAAGCAGCAATTTTGAACAGTTTCACTTTTAAAGTATAACAAAAGTAATTTTACAGCAACTTGAGAAACATTGTCTGGTAAAACAAAGATGGCGTCCTCGTTATTTCGGAGGGTTAATCATCTTTATCGAGTGGGCACTAAAGTAAAGGGGAAAGTGATTTAGGTACTTTAATATCTTCTTTAGTCCACAAATTCTGAAGTTTTGCCTCTAGTTTGTAATTAGGCTTTTTCTTGCTTAGATGGCCAGAAGTGTCGCATTAAGGAGAATGATTGAGTCTATGGCCATTGAACAATGGGTAGTTCACTGTCTGTAGGTTTTTTTTTGAGTGGATGGGAAATCATCACATAACTTTCCCCGCTCTGCGCGGAGCGGGGGAGTGTGTCAGACTTTTATTACTAAAACCCATGCATGTTCTTTTTTTTGCCCTTTATGTTCCGGGGACGCGGTATCTCTATCAAAAAACCCGCAACCCCGACAGCTAAAGACAAGAATGAGTTTACCTTATTCCATTCTAGCATTATAAGCCTCTTTTTAACTTTACACTACCCCGCTCCGCCCAGAGCGGGGGAAGTTATTTGATGACTTCCCATACCTAAAACACAATGTTGTCTTTAGAGGCTAAAAGAAAGATTACACCTTTTAAGGATGTTGAAAATCAGTTTCTCTGTTTGTGATGTAAACAAAGTATTAAGGCCTCATTACCATCAAAAGCGCATGAGTCATGTATTAAAATATTACCGAGCCCGCATTACTTTGAACAACGTGTAAATTTCAATTACATCGTTATTTTTACGCCAATTAACCCCGATGCGGTTTATTTGTAGTGCGGGATTGAGTTGAAATTTCGATTCACAATGTTAGTCCAAAAAGGTTTTTCCATTAATCATTCTTTAAACATTTTCTACTTAAAATGTCGGATACTTCATCGCTTTTTTTGTTTGCATTGATTAAAAGTTAATAAAGACTGTAAAAGTGGACGCATGAGGTGTTTTACAGAGTAATGAATTCTGTAATAAAAAAGTCTCTGATTATACAATGATTTTATTTCTGGGCTACATTTAATGTGACGGAATAAACTGTTGTGGTCAGTATTTTAACTAACCGACATAAATAATAATATAACACATATACATTGACTTTTTGACTCGCCTGTTATATTAATGAGGAAAGATGAAAGATGGAAAGGGCTTGTCCCAACAGTGGGATACATAAGGGTAATAATACAAAAAAAACCGGCCAAATACGTGTCGGACTCACGCACCGAAAGGTTCCGTACAAACTTGCGATATAAACAACTATACGTTTTGACTGCGTAGGCTTAAGCCCCGTTCCTATAAACAAAAACGATTCGTTTTGCTTACGGATGGTTGTATTTTGACATAAGTTCTATGAGACTTATGTCAAACTATCCGTAAGCAAAACGACTCGTTTTTGTTTATTGGAACGGGGCTTTAGAGGGTTGATTTTTTCATAGCTCTAAGTTATCACAGTTGATACCTCTATGCGTTTCTGAGATAAAGGGTCTTGACACACAGGCAGACGGTCGGACAACAAAGTGATTATATAAGGGTTCTGCTTTTAATTTTGAGACACGGATCCCTAAAAATGAGCCCATTTGCTCGATTTTTATTTTATTTCTTTACTACACTAAGCGGTATAGCTCAATCTTAACTTACTCAAAAAGTATAGATTACCCAGCTGTTTATACTTATAACCCAATTTAAAAACGTCACTCGTCTCCATTTTCCCGTAATATCAAGCTAAAATAATAAATGCTTGCTCAGTGGGCGCTTAAGCTGTTTTAGCGGCAAACTTACACAAGGTAAAGTGGGTTTTAGTGTCGCACTGTGCATCCTTGCGTAAGTTTGACCGTAGCCTAACTTTGTACTTGTGCTTTATACTCTCGCGGCGCTTAAGTATCGTGTTGTCGTTATGTGCTTAACTTTGAGGGGTTTTGGTACAGTTTCATAGAAAAATTGAGAAGAAAAATTCAGAACCTATATCAGTGATCGACCATTCTGACACTATTGTAATAGCAGACTTAGGCCCCAGGTAGTTAAAAAAACCCCTTTTTTCGGGGCGGGAAATCATCTGATAACTTCCCCCGCTCTGGGCGGAGCGGGGGGGAGTTTCAGACTTGTACTGACTAAAACCCACTCATATTCCTTCTTTTGCCCTTTACGTTCCGGGGCAGCGGTATCTCTTTCGAACAACCCGCAAGCCCGGCAGGCAGTGGCTCAAAATATACCCTTGTATAAAGAAACTAAGTGGCAATTAGGTGTCAGTTAATTAAGTAGATTTTACACTTGTCAGCAATGATAAGTATTTATTCAACTTACCGAGTTTCATCAACAATATGTATATTTGTTAACCACAAATAAATTTCACTGCAACTATATAAATTATTTTTCCTTATAAATAAAATATTTTAATAACAATTCATAACGAAATGTTTCAATTATATAGATGGATTTTGTTGTAAAAACTCCATATCACAACGGAAACAAACAACTAGACCAAGCTCACATTTAAACAGTAGTTTAGAAGCTAAACAAGACTAATTGAGCTAGAATTACATACCCCGTAATATTCACGTTTCACCCCCACCCGTTGTAAAAGTGGGGTAATTAGGGGAATTAATAACTCCTGGTATATTTGGTAATTGTTCTCTCTGTGTCTAATGAAATTAGAGCTTTGTACAGAGCTCCCGACTGTGAAGTACGAATTTATGAAGTAATTTGATGTTTTAACGTTGAATATTATAGTTTGATTATACAATCAGAATTATATTAAGGTCATTTCACTGTAGGCAAATAACTACATATTAAAGTCGTGTTTAATTTTCACGTATTCATAAGTTTTATTATGATTTTAATTTTATGGTCCATAACGTTGCCAAATCCTACTAATATTAGGTATAAATGCGAATGTTTGGGAGGATGGATGGATGGATGGATGTATGGATATTTGTTACTCTTTCACGTCAAAACGGCTGAACGGATCTTGATGAAATTCAGCATAGAGGTAGATTATAGTGTAGTAGTATTTTTTTTTATCATCACGCGGGTGAAGTCGCGGGCGCAAGCTAGTGTAAAATAATTCGGTAGTAAAATAAATGAGAAGCCATGAAACATAACCTACAATATTTAGAGTGAAATATGATATGGTCAAAGCAGTGAATTCTTGCACTCCTGGTCAAAGCAGAAAACCGCCTCTATTTCACACGGCTCTCTAGTTTATTATCTTTGCAACTGCACCCGTAATTTATATCTGCATCTTACAAATTCAAAGCAAGTTGACTTCCTGCAATTCGATAGAGCCGTCCCACAGCCGGCTACCTCGAATCGACTCCCAAATAATTGATATCGTCTCAACCGTACCGAAATGTATCAGATACCGGACGTTCAGATTTCTGCCAGACTTCAGAACAGTCCGTAGGGCTAAATATTGTAATGGCTAGCTCGTCTTAGTCTAGATGCAGCCTTTATTTACTTACTGACGTCCGTAGGTAGCTGAATAATAAATGATTGAATGGGTATCTTGTTTGAGGTAGAACTTTGACGGTCGGTTCGGTATTATTTATGTGGTTCCGATTAGGTTTTGTGTTGTTGCAGTCTTACTTATGAATAGAGATTGGTGATTAGTTGCTTAGGTTATAGATTGAGGTATTTAGATTATAGAAATGTTTTTAATTGAACCCTATGAACTTATCATATCTTGATTATTAATTTGCGTGATCTAAGAGTATATCTGGATTTAATTAATTTGCATAATCTAAGATTACGTCTGGACATAAAAAACCGTGGCGTCTTTTTGCCTTCTTTTCCGTTTTTCCAAAAAACTGACCTCATCTAGTTTTCCCAAATTATTTGTAAATTGTAATGGTATTTGTTAATTAATATTTAACGTAACATGTACAATGATACATGATCAAATAAAAAGCGCCAAAGCGTCTAAAGTAAACCAATAAATACCTCACATGACTAACAAATAAGTATATTGTAAAACAGCCGCCTAGCTTTAAACCCCTCCCATACAATAATGTTGTCGCGCTTCTGCCCGGCTTATCTCATTGTCATACGAAACTCCTGCGATGTCGCCGCAGACGGTTTAAGCCGACAGCTCACCGGCTGTCAGACACCACATCCTTACTAATATTATAAAAGCGAAAGTAAGTTTGTTTGTTTATTTGTTTGTTACATCTTCACGCCTTTGTGGCAAAACCAATTTTGAGACACAGTACAGAGATAGTTGGGACCTTGAAGACGGACATAGGCTATTTATTTTAACAAAAAAAATGATGTGGTGTCGTGGGACACCAGGTTGGAACGAAGTTCCTTCGAAGAAAGAGGGAGAAAGAGAAAGTTATTATACACTACTCGCTTGTGTATACGACTGTCACGCCTGCGCACGTCTCATTTAACGCTTTTTTTCCACGCTTTTTTTCTTACGGTTTTACTATCACATTTTTTTCAGTTAGGTCCCCCAGCAAAATCCCTATCTCCTCCAAGCCTGCCGTAAGGAACTTCGTTCCAAAAATGAGAAATGGGGGAGAAATAGGAAGGGAGAGAAGTGTATGTGTCTCTATTTGTTTGACCGTCTTTCACGGCAAAACGGAGTGACGAATTGACATGATTTTCTAAGTGGAGATAGTAGAAGAGATGGAGAGTGACATAGTCTACTTTTTGTAGCTTTCTAGCCCCCATTTTTTGCAAAATGAGGACAAAAGCTAGTATACTATAAACAATTTCCGAGCATGATTGGAGACACATTTAAAAGCAATGAAACATAGTTCACTTGCATTTCAATTTGGATGAAGCGACCGGATTGGATTGTGTACGTAAAATGTAAAAGGGCGAGATATGTCTTTTCATTTTCTCAACGATCTAAAGCCCCGTTCCAATAAACAAAAACGAGTCGTTTTGCTAATACTACTAATCGTTTTTGTTTATTGGAACGGGGCTCGTACCCCTAAAGGGTGAGGGGGGGTGAGGGGGGTCCTTATCGTGTAGTCGTTTAGTTTTTTTGCGATGGCTGGAGGTTTGACTGTCGAGGATGTGTCTGGTTAAACAGATGACAACCTCAAAGGTTGAACTGCGTTGAAGATGCCATTTAGGAAAAAAAAACATTTTCTCATTTTTCAACTCAGGCGCTACGCAAAAGTGGACACGTTTGTTTCTAGTATCGGGTACCAGCTACCAATAAATATTAGATTAATATAACCTTTATAAAATCAACAATTTCCTATGCCGATGTTATGTCCAGTTGCTTCCAATTGATGCTCGTTGCCGATCAAAAAGTGTTCGGTGTCGGTAAATAGAAACTAAAAGACTGCCTGACAAGATATTGATAAGTTACCAATTTCTGTATTTAACCGTATGAAATCAACGCCCACCGGATATGTCCTTTGCCATAGCAACCACGGCTACCAACCGCCCCTACAGGACAAGGGACTACGGTTGCCTGTGATGCTGTGTCGTGTCGGTATCAAAAAGTTTCTACGTTTGCGCAGCCCCTTAAGTGCATTTTGATCGATTCGTCTTTTATTGTTATAAGCATGACATGATGATTAGTGAGACGGAGCAAGAATTAATAAATTAATTGAATGAATTATTGAGTTGTTAAAATGTCTCAGTTAAATGTTACGGGTAAGAATAGAGCAATAAATTAAATTTTAATGACTTGTTGTATTGTTATAATTAATCAAGAGTTATAACTCATCTCGTTCATATTTTAAGTTTTATCGAATAGATAAGTACAGAAATACTATGGGTGAAATTTACACACGAAAAAATGATGATGTCAGTGTCAAACTTATTCAACAGCTGTAATGACACTGACATCTTTTAAACGCGGTTTAAATTTGAAAATCGAACACAGTTAAAAAAGAAAACATTAAATGGGTCTACTCTTTTTTATGCGGATTTGAAATCAAATAACTTCCACCGCTCTGGGATGGAGCGGAGGAGAGTGTCAGACTTTAACTGACTAAAACCCACCCATGTTCCTTCTTTTGCCCTTTATGTTTTGGGGCCGCAGTATCTCTTTTAAACAACCCGCAACCTATGGTCTATAAGTCTATTCTTGACCTAAATCTTGTCCTGATGAGAGATATGAAGTTGACGATGGAACGAGTTAGAAGAAGCCTATAAACTCGCGGGTTCAATACAAAAAAAGATGTCACTTAATTCGGTAAACAATAAATTACGAACATGTTACGAACATTTGATCATTAATTAAGTGAAAAGTACTTACCTAATTAGATTGCTTGAACCGTATTGAATGCGGGATGAGCTGTAGTCTGAAACAAGAAACGTTGGAATTATTTAGAATCCTTTAGAGACCCGACGATGTAGTGAAGCGTAGTTATTAACACTTAGTGCCCCCAAAATTGGGCAATTAACCTTGTTTTGTACAAAGGCACTAAATTGCTTAGTATCATTAACTAGGCCACATTACGTGGCTTTAACACACAAAAATATTTTGGCTAGTTTTGCGTACTAAAATATAATCTGCTAATAAATAAAATTCTCGTATCACGGTGTTTGTTACCAAACTCCTCCGAAACGTCTGGACCAATTTGTACGAAATTTGGAGTGCATTTCGGGTATTTATTTGGTAAAACTAGTTGTCAGACTAAAAAAACATCATTTGTGTAAATAATAAAACAAAACGAAATTTTGAATTCCGAATACCTAAACATAAATAATTAATGATGTACGTTAAGTGTTCCCTGAGATACGTCTCACTCTAGACAACTTAATGTTGCTTAGCAACATGAAGAAAGAGCAATTAGGATATTATGAAGTCGGTATCATTTAGGTATTCTAAAAATACCTTGTTTCTATCTAGTATCCTAGTCTGTATCATATAGGTATTCTAAAAGTACCTTGTTTCTATCTGGTATCCTAGTCTGTTTTGTTAAGTTCTTTGATCACTTTTTAGATTTATTTATTTTAATTTTATCAAATGTATAAATATATTAAAAGGTATTTACATAAGCTATGGAATTATCTAAACTGTCACTTTTATGCAAAATTAAATCGAGCACTGAAGTCAATTTAACACTTAACAATAAACTTAATTGCTGCTCTATAACCATGTTACACGTAATTATATCATCACATATCAGAATAGTGAGATTGCAATTTTTTTTTAATTGAGCAACTAAACTATCATTAATGCTGTCAAACTATATCTTATAGTTAAGTTGTGTCATATCAATTTCAGAATAGGTAATTATATCATCAAATATCTACATGGTAAAATTCGTGCATTTTTCCAATTTTCTGCGTAGTTTCGGTCCCGACTACGCTCAATCATTACCTCATCAGAGGACGGTTTCACAAGCCTATTTTATTTATCCCGTATTTAACAATAACGTGTAAAAAAGAGACTTAATTAAGTAAGTAGATACGCATTTAAAAGGTTGTCTACCTTAGACGTAACGTACGACGTAATATCATACTGGCACTCTGGCAGGTAGAAAAAAGATGCTTGCGTTCGAACACTCAATACTAAATTCAAATAAATTCCTTTTTTTTGTACGTAGAAAGTGCTGTTTGTCATATTTGATTCCGACTTGTTTTTGACCTATATAGTTAAGCAAATAAAGACCTATTTTATTTATTGACGCGCTAGAGTTAACAAGTTTTATTGAATATAAATATTGAAACTTCTACATAGCAATTGTTAATTAACGACATTTCGATACTAAATCAGAAGCATCTAAAAATAAAACCTGCAATGGTAACAGCGACCTTTATTAAAATTTAAAAACCGTTCCACTTTAAAAAAAAAAAAGATACAGGCAGAAAAGAAAAAAGAAACTTCAAATAACATCGCTACAAGTAAATCTGAAACACGATACAAGCCCAGTGGGTCGGAACACGATAGTTAAGTGGTTAATCTAGCTGTCTATTGGTTTGTATCGACAGTCCTAAACAAACTACTCGTGTAGAATGATGTTTGCGCTTCACCAATAACGTTTGAGAGTTCTTTTTGTAAATGCGTAGTGTTAGTGTATGTCTTAATTAATGTTTAAAATGTTTTATTACCTTTGAGTGTGTTTTCGTGAGGATCTTTGCGAACTGAAAATAAAGTGGTTTAAATCTTTGATTTAAGGATAGATTCGCCCTGTCACTTCAAACTAATAATTTAAAAGAGTGTCCATGGAGTTTCTTGCCCATTCTTCTCCATAGAGATTAACGCTTTGGAATGGGCAACTACAGTGCTTTCACAAGCATATGCCTTGTGACCGGGACTGTAGTTTCATTTTGTTTCTTGACATTCAAAAGTGCCTGTAATGGTCTAATTTAAATCAAGTGATTTGATTTGATTTGAAAAATGGTCACATTTCTGGGGCTCTGCTCTTTAAGTCCGTCAACAAATATACGGGCCGGTCCGAAAGTAGCTCGAAACTTCATATTAAACCCTACTTCCTATTATTAACAGATGTATGAATTTTTTTAACACCCTTGCTCGTAAAGCTGATGTAATTCCACCGGTTTTAAATATGTAAAGAGGGTCATAAAAAACGCGTGTGTTATCAAAGCAAATAGTTAAGTTATAGTCTATACAAATTCCATAACAGTATTATTTGCCATTTCAAATTTGGAACTGATCGCCGCCGCACGACTGACCAGCTAGTGAGCAGCGCGCTGTTGCTATTCAAATTTCGAACTAATCGCCATTATAAAGCAACCACGAAAGCAACAGTGTGCATTCACAGTTTGAGTTTATTTAAAATTAAAAAAAAAACAGTTTATTCGGTAATTTAATAACTTGGCTGCATGCTCTAGTGAAGTCTAGTGTCTTTGCCAACATGTTCACGCAGCCACGGCAGAAAATAATCCTCGCGCCATTTTTCTCAAATTTTCTTTTCTTTGTACTTGTATTGTGAAATGTTTTTTTTCTGTTTCCTCGCAAAAGTGTTAAAAAACGTCGTACGATATACGTGCGTATTGGTTATAACATGCTCGGCTCGATTACGCCCTCGCCTTCGGCTCGGGCTGAAATTCCGCCTCGCATGTTATAACCATCATAACGCACTAATATCGTAATGTACTATTACAACACATCGAAAGTTGGGACAACTGTCCAGTCGTGTTCTCATTCGTTTTTATTTCGGGCCCCTAACTAATCATTCGTCCGTAAGTAATATGGACGACAGAAACTTCGGCTGAAACTAAAACTGAACTTTTATGCAAAATTTATCGAGCACTGAAGCCAATAAAAGCAAATAAAAACACTTAACAATAATATGCTTAATTATTGCTCTATAACCATGTTACACGTAATATCATCACATACATGGTAAACTTCGTGCATTTTTCCTTTTTTCATGCATAGAGAGTATAAATTCTGATGAACCACTGGACAAAAGTCTAAGATAAAAATGACATACTTAATCACATCCAATTTTATTCCACACAATTTTAGATGCCGATTAAAGATAGTCTGATTTAGCTTGGCAATCATTGTAATTGGTGAAAAACGTCAATTTCAGAATAGTGAGATTGCAATTTTTTTTAAATTGAATAACTAAACTATCATTAATGCTGTCAAACTATTTCTATAGTTAAGTTGTGTCATATCAATTTCAGAATAGGAAACGGCGTTTGACAGGAATAAACTAACTTTTAGTGATTTTTAGAGTAGTTTAAGTTTAGTTTGGGACAGCAGACACGACACCACTGACAGTTTAAAATTTCTATTATGCTTACTCGTATTTACCGTTCCAGGTATGATGTACAAACTCACTCTTCTCGCTATCATTCACGCTATCCAGACAGTAAGGGTATATTTAAAGGTTTATTTATTAATGGTTTAAATAGACAGTAAGTCTATTTCAGAAAATCTGCTGTCAAATCTGAAGCTAACTGTTATGATTATTTAATGATCGACCGAAATATCTACAGCTACTTAATTGGATCACTGGACATGCGATTTGACAGCTGATTAAATTAGGTCTTCAGAGAAACATTTTGAATTAAAAATAGTGATGGACTTCGGACGCAAACAGTGTGAATTGATTATGGTAGTTTAGGTTTTAGTAACAGATGTTTAAGATTGTTTTCATTTATTATACCTATAGCTAGAACCTAGTAAGTGATAAGTAATTAACTTAAATAAGAGCTAACATAAAACAAAAACTATTTGCCTTGCAACTGTATTTTATAGTAAAAATATAAATAATGTCCGAACTCTATTATGAAGGTCTTACACAAAAGCTTATTAACTTTACTAACATAATATTCTAGAAGACTTGTAAAAACTAAGATACCTTCCATAACTTCCGAACGAACATTTTAAACAAACAACCTTAACAGGTTTTCCTTCGTTAAGTTATGGTAAAAGAACGAAAAATTAAAAAAGGAATGTTCTGTAGTCAGTCGAGGCACGTAGGGTAGTCGTTCGGATCAATCCATCAATCTCAACAGGTCGTAAACGTCCAGTGCTGGACGTGAGCCTCCGTCATAGCCCCGAAGAACGGTCACAGAAGCGATTGGCATAATCACCGAAGGTTTCACACGAGTGGATGCGAGAGAGGGCGCTGATATAAAAAATGGGGAATTGCACTCCAATTTCGTGACACATATTTCTATAACAACCGATTTTTGGAGAAATTCGGCATTAATATGCTTGAAAATGTTTGATCATCAATAATCGTAATGAAAAATGCTGAATTGTTATGATTAAAATGGCATTGAGATTGTGTATATAGCCTTAATGACGATTATCCGTTGTGTACTATTGTATATGTATATAAGAAATCCCTCCGAAGCGGGGGGAAGTGTCAGACTTGTACCGACTAAAACCCCCCATGTTTCTTCTAATGCCTTTTACGGTCCGGGGCCGCAGTATCTCTTTCGAACAACCCGCAACCCCAGCAGGCGGTGGCCCTGGCAACCCCTCTGATATTGGAGGCCTTGGGTTCGAACACGAGACTTTTGCTTGGCAGCTCGGAGGTACACCACAAGGCTTTCAGTGCTGATGTACCGCGCTGAGTAAAGCTGGGCAGGAACGAAAAAAGTGCTATGACCATGGCACTTTTTTCGTTCCTGCCCGATACCCAAACAAACGTTGAAAAAATGATTACGTTGCTCGCACATGAATCCGAAATATCAGAGGTGCGTTTCATGTACTCCAACAATTTGAGTATACCTATGACCATTAAGCAGTGAATTTGTTAAACCTTCAATAACTTTTCTTAGCCAAGTTGTTACTGCTATATTTTCATTAGGACCTTTATGAATGTTTAGAGTTCAGACTACGACAACCTCGGGAGGAAATAACCACACAACCCACCTGATATGGTCCTCGGTTGCAAGGAGAAGTTATGGCTTGTTGTGCTCGATGCGGCGGCTTTCGTGAACATATTTTGGAGGTAAAAAGCATTCTGTTTGCTTGCTCCGTACATAGGTTAAAATTTTCATTTATTCAGCGATTATGAAGAGATTTAGTAAGTGACTGCTTCATCGGTCCAGTAGTTGCAGTAGTGGTCTTGGGTTCGACAACCAGGTCGGGCTATGTGCTATTGAATTTTTCAATCAAGTTTTTTTTAGTATAAACTACTATTTGTACTCGGTTGATGGAAATAGACTCGCCCCTATTATGGAACTTAAACATATCTGGCGAAATGTAGGTAGGTGTATTATTAGGGCTCTGCCTTACTCTTTAGGAATTTCAGGCAAAATGATATCCCTAAGTAAGTGCAGATATCGAAATAACAGAAGGTACCAAAAAAAAAAAATGGATTTAGACTCGCCCCCTATTATGGGACTTAAACATATCTGGCGAAATGTAGGTAGGTAGGTGTATTATTAGGGCTCTGATTTACTCTTTAGGAATTTCAAGCGAAATGATATCCCTAAGTAAGTGCAGATATCGAAATAAAAATAGGTACCAAAAAAAATGGATTTGTTTAAAATGCAGACATTGTCGACGTTCGTATCAATAACCTGCATACTTTACTACATAATATGGTACTTAATTGTAAGTTGAATCAGTTTCAAGTGAACAGACCCTTTATTTAAAACAAACTTAATTCGTGTAATGGTGAAAAGCTTTCTTGATCAGTGTAAATCCAAACTCACGTTACGAGTCGGCACGACCACAAACCTCACACACGGTTGTTCTCCACATTTTCACGAGTAAATAAAACGGGAAGTCGTCTATCTTAAGAATCGTTTTTCTAAATTACTTAGGTTCGACCGGGACTCCATTAGTCGGTCCTCGTTACCTCCCGAGACAAATGGTGCGAAACGCGAAGAGTTGGCGCCCTTGCCGAGCCGTTTATTAGTATTAACAAACTTCACCACCAAGATCATTTATACGAATGAAAAAATAAACTAAAGTTCGCTGGCCTGAATTGTGTTTTAATTGAGAACTATACCTCCTTTATTTCTCACGACAAGTCTTAATTTACAGTTAATGTATAGCAACTTTGTTTAAACTTTGTTGCTTTATTCTCACTGATTAAATAGAATGTGTTGAAGCGACGTAAACGTCCACAATGAAGCTTCCGACAGTATGTTTTAATTTAAGCGAAACTCATCAGCTACTATCATGATATATCGAAATTAAAACATATTCCGGGACGAAGGTATTAATTTGTGTGCTCTCCCGGGCGAGGGCGCTCGACGAAAGGTATTACGAAAATTTAATTGAAGTTTTGATTAAGCACTGTTGCACATGGCGGGTTCATTGATCACGGCGTTATAAAACACAGTCTTTAAAAATATGGTTGACATCATTATCGACAAGCTGACACGTTTAGCTTGCTAGAATTTCACATTAATTACTACGATTTCCTGTTTGACTTAGTAAAGTAACATTCTAAAACTAATTTTATGCTACGCTCACCCCTTTGTAAAATTGAAAGTCTTTTCCTCGGATTTACGAAACGAACGGCCTCGACTATCCGAAAATCTGAGCATTGGATAGTCCTTAACTTGTTTTGGAGTTCAACGTGGATCTTAAAGGCAACGGATTAAGGTGAAAAATGTATTGGATAATATGAGCAGATGTGACGTTTCGTTTTTAGTTACGTAAACAAATAATGGGAGCAAGGGATTGATGGAAGTGAATGAGTCCACGTCCTACGCAAACTTGTGCAGTATCGAACTAGGGGCATTGTTGTATTGAGGACGTTTGGGATGTCGAACCACTGGGAAAATATTGATCTTTTATAGTTTATTCAATATCGAATACCTGAGTGGATACTTTCTCAGTCGGAAAATTGTAATGTAATGGAAACAACAGTAGCATTCCGCGCTATTTCACACTTTTATTTTCAGATCGCGTTCATTTTTATGTCGCTTGCTTGTGTATTTATGAATGGAATTTAATTTCATGTTTAGAGAAATCTAAAAATATATACAATAGTTTTCTATTATATCCTGTAATTATCGAATAAAGTTTATTTTTACTACTTTTTGGGTATCGCTTAGGAACTAAAACTACATTTTATTGATTTATTCTTGTCTAACTTGTTTTGAGATGACTAACATTTTGTGCATGTATTTTTTGACATCTAGCTGACATTTTGTGTAATCTAATTTAATAATTGTTATTGCGTTTATTATTTTGATATAATTTAATTTAACGAACTTAATTTGAGAATTGTATGCATAACGGCGCAGCATAGTATAGTTTCTGACTTTCTTAATTTACCATCTAATTTTTGCTTATGTTCACAAAATAAATAAATTTGAATTTGAACAAAGTGATCCTATAAAGGGTTCCGTCTGAGATACGAAACCCTAAAGATATTTATGCTGTCGTGAGTTTAGACTCTTTGTTTCCCTGTAAAAAAGCCTTGAGATAAGGCCCTGCTATGGGACTCAAACAAACTGGTAGGTACACAGTACAGAAGCTTTGTCTTTGGTATTGGGTTAGATCCCACGGGCATGCAAAGTGGTATTGGGTGTTTCTGTCAGCCCGAAGGTGCAATTGTGCCGGTAAATAGCGTTAGAATCGCTCTCAATCTCATGGGATCCAATTCCGTCATCGACGTGCTGTCTGCTGGAATTAGGGTCGGGTTGAAGCAGGTTTTAAAGTCAACGTCGAAAAGGTTATCCCTATTATCAATAAACAAATGTAGCTGTACAGATATAACAGTAAACAAGATACAATTGTGAGCAAGAAATAAAATAAATCTCTCAGCCACTAAATAAAAGAAACCGTTTTCATTCAAACCCAACATTTTGCAAACCGTTGCATTACGGTAGCAACAGAACAAAACGCCATCTTTTCAAATTGCGAGGGAAAGTATAATAATTCGTATTATTATATTCGTGTCTGACACTAATATCTCGTCTCGACCGCTCGGGGCAACTGCAAGCAAACAATGAAACAACTTTAATAAAAGTAAATCGTATTAACACCTAACTTGCTAAGCTGTGTTATTGTCGCCCTGAATGATGCGGGTGTGAAACTGTTTTAACGTTGTTTGTTGCGCCATTATTGAGGCTTAATTGATAGCTTTAGCGACTGTAAAGAACAATAAGAAGGTTTTGTGAAGGTTTAACTGAAATGCTCCTCAAGTTTACAAACCATGAACACATGTGATCACTGAATGCAAGTGTATTATCGGTAGGACTGATGAAGAAAAACCTTGTAGGTACTTATGAAGAGAATTTCTGGGAAGATATAATGATGAAATGAGACTTAAGGGATACAAACATCTGGGTTGCGGGTTGTTCGAAAGAGATACCGCAGCCCCGGAATATGAAGGGCAAAAGAAGGAACAAAGGTGGTTTTTTGTCATTAAACCTTGGCACTCTTACCTGCTCCGCTCGAAGCGGGGGAAGTTATTTGATGATTTCATATCCGCAAAAAAAGGAATACGACCATGGAAATGTTCCTATTGACTCAAATGGCAACAGGCTTTTATAATAAATACATACATGTTGTCTTCTATATTAACAAAAATCAACTCTGAATTAATTAATATACATATTTTAATTAATATACAAAAATAACTCATATAAACTAAAAATAGCGTAAAAAAATTCGTCCTCCACGCTGTCAATTTTATTGGTAATGTCCCCAAGTGGCTGGCCGAGTTGCCACGTTGTATGGCAAAGCTTAGACTCGTTTTTGCGGATGTGAAATCATCAAATAACTTCTCCCGCTCTGAACGGAGTGGGGGGAGTGTCAGACTTAACAGTGAAAGTACAAACCCACAAGTACAAGTACTAATACCCACCCATGTTAATTCTATTGCCCTTTATGTTCTGGGGCCGCGGTATATCTTTCAAACAACCTACAACCCCGGCAGGCGAGATGGCCTCGACAGGCGTCTCTGAAGCGTAGCCTCTGGCTCAAAGTAAAATTCAGGCCTTAGGTCACTGGAAGTGTCAACTAAATTGACAGATATTTTATAATATTACTAGGTAATACCCAGTACTCCGCATATGAAACAAGGTCAACCGACAACTATGAAACAAACCCTAAAATACCTCAAGTATTTTTGTAAGTTCTCAAGTAAATTTCAACACAGTAAATCAAAATTGGAATTAAAACTTAGGTCAAACAAGAGATTATTTAGAGCTTTAGCTTTGAGCCTTAACTATGCTTAAAACAAAGGCTTTTAACCCAAAATGAAAGATTTTACTTAATGAAACAAAGATTTTTAATAAGATTAAAATATTGACCCTGTTCACAAAGAGTTTTTAAGAAGAATCCAAGTTGAAGGAGGTTAAGATTAAATAAAGGACCTAAGATTTCGATTGAAACGAGGGTTTTTGGATTAATTTTAGATTCTGGGAAGACGCTGTTGAATTGCCAGAGCAAACGTTTGAAACAGAATAAATTAATTATTTATAAAAAAAAAACGATGAATCTGTTATGTAGGAACGAGGGACTCTTTGGACTTTAAAGAATTAGTAATTAGTTTCTAGAAATCTATCGTGATTTTTAGAAGGCTGATTGCGTAAGTACCAATAGCAGCTTAAGTTATTTAATAATCTTTTCTTCTTTGCATAATTCTTAAGAGTATTTAAATCGGCATGAATAACCTACAAAGCTGAATTTAAAAAATAATCGTTTTTGGATAACAAGATACTACAATTGCAAAAGCCCGTCCATATTTTCTTTTCATTTAAAAACCCACTTTCTGGATCGTATTTTAGAACTTAGTTTTCATTCAATAACTTAAGATATTTATTTTCGCTCCTCGCTTCTTTTTACGCGAAATTGTAAGTAAACCTCCTTAAGACGAACTGGCTCAAATTGCTCAAGTAAAACATAAACAGAAAGTTCCGAATAAAATAGCGTATGAAGTTAGAACAGCCGATCCTGAGAACTTGGCGCAAATACAACGACTTGAAATGAACGAATGAATTAATTATCAACTCTACTATGTTTAATAAAAAATAAAGTTTATTTGCAACCCAGTTCAGGGCTTATCTGAAAACGCGTTAGTATTTTATATAGGTAAATTTGATATCGTGCCGGGGTTCCCGCTCAGAATTCAGTAGGTGGCTCCGCCTAACGTGGCCAACAACAGGATTTCAGCCAACTTTGTTAACTCGAGAGGAGTTAAAATATATTCAACTATGCGATAGAAGTTTCCGACTTAGGAAAAGCTTATTTTTTTCAACTAGCCGCTGCGGTGCGCCGTGAAAAGTCGTAATTAACGTGGCTTTCAGCACGACCCCAGCGAACAGTGGGCTCTCATAGGATTGTCAT
Organism: Ochropleura plecta; assembly: GCA_905475445.1. Lineage (NCBI taxonomy): Eukaryota > Metazoa > Arthropoda > Insecta > Lepidoptera > Noctuidae > Ochropleura > Ochropleura plecta. The sequence continues at coordinate 6,546,269 of FR997731.1, read as the reverse complement.
GACAAGAATACAAAGCTAGTCGCATTGTTACGCAAATAAAAAAGCCCTACTTTTAAAATTACTCCATTTCTAAAACCACGCTCTGTATAAGTGGTTCCAAACTTTAATAGGGAACACTTGTAATATGAACTTGTATTGGAATTTGGATAGAAACTTTGTTGGGAGGAGATTATCTGGCAACTACACAGCTTCTAAGTTTCTAAGTTTTATCAAATCGGATTATCTACAACACGGCGTTATGTCGCAGATTGCTGCAAACTTTATAAATAAAGAGTAATTTCGATCTTTTTCGAATAAAGGTGATAAATTGCGGGTTAAGGGGTGTTACGTTCCCAAGCTCGAGCGGACGGGGGCTGCTTTCAAGCGGCTCCTGCCCAATCTGAGGGGGCCAAACGCCTCCTGCCGTAGGCTCTATGCCGGAGTCGTGCGGTCCATGGCCCTTTACGGGGCCCCGGTATGGGCGCGTTCTTTAGGGCGGCGCGCCGCCCACTACCTGAACGCGCCCCAAAAGGTGGTGGCCATACGGCTTGTCCGGGGCTACCGCACGATCTCCGGCGAGGCAGCAAGCCTCCTTGCCGGACTGCCACCGTGGGATCTGGAGGCGATAGTCCTCGCGCGCCTGTTTGAGTGGCGCGCGGAGGCACTACACCGGGGGGAAAGCCCGCTGCCACGGCAAGTTGCCGCTCGGCGGGCAGACCTCCGGTGCGATCTCATGGTGGCATGGAGAGAGCGACTGTCGCAACCCCGTGCAGGGCACGCCACAATAGCGGCGGTAAGTCCCCTCTTTGAGGAGTGGCTGGAGAGGCGTCATGGCGTCCTAACCTACCGCCTGACGCAGGTCCTCACCGGACACGGAAGTTTCGGGAGGTTCCTGCACATCATCGGGCGGGAGGAAGCGCCCGGGTGTCACCATTGTGACGATCGCCCGGAGGACACGGTGGAGCACACAGTGGCGGTCTGCCCAGCTTGGGCGGAGCACCGCCGTGCCCTCGTGGAGGCGATCGGCGGCGGAGATCTCTCGCGTCCGGCCCTGGTTCAGGCCATGGTCCGGAGCGAGAGGGAATGGGAAGCGGTCACCACCTTCTGCGAAGCAGTAATGCTAGCAAAGGAGGTGGCCGGGCGTTTGAGGGAGAGAACATCTGCCCAACCCAGCCGCCGCGGGAGACGCCCAGGGCGCCGGGCGCCGCGAGACGACTTCCGGCCACCGTAGATGCGGGCCTGTGGACGGTGAGCAATGGGTAGCTCACCGTCCGTCCGTCAATTGACGACAGGCCGTGTCGACGGCGCGTTCGTGTTTCACGCGCGCCTCAAAGAGAGTCAGCAAAGCAGAGGGGCTTGCCAGAGCCTCCGCCTGCCGGGGTTGCGGGTTGTTCGAAAGAGATACCGCGGCCCCGGAACGTAAAGGGCAATAGAAGGAACATGGGTGGGTTTTAGTCAGTACAAGTCTGACATGCCCCCCCGCTCCACCCAGAGCGGGGGAAGTCATAGGATGATTTCCCACCCGAAAAAAAAAAAAAAAAAGGGGTGTTACGTGTATGTGGAGATGGTGGAGTATTATGAAAATTATGCGATTTTTTCATAAAGTTTAACGCAGCTGGCTGGCAGGTGGGGGAGGGGCTTAACCGCTCTAATGAAGCCAGGATGCGCCCGCACGTTATTAAGGGATCACTCCGAGCCTTTTATGCGCTATGAATAGTGTGTTTTATTAACTTTATTTTAATGCCAGCCGAGTTTTTTTCATAGTTCCTACAAATATGAATGTGTTTTTAAGATTTGCAGTGTGTATTTGTTCGTGTGTGTATGGTAGACACTTCATTAACAATGTTTGGGTTAAAGTAGCGTATAAATTGAAGCCAGCTGTATTTTGGCCTCTTTATGCCCTAAAGCTATGGGCATTAGTAAATATATACCTCACAATTGGTTTTCATGTTTGAATCCATAACCTTCTTCTTCATGTAACCTGACCAAAACTAAACGTTAATGGCAATAAAGCAATACAGCTAAAGATACACCTAATTATTGGGCAATAATCTTTACGTACCCTTTATATAATCTTTGCCTACCTACTCTTTTCCTGCTTGCCTCCTATTTTGGGGTCGGCTTCCAGTCTAACTGAATGCATCTGAATATAGAACCAAAACAATTTTGCATTCAGCGACTGACTTATCTACCCATATTATTATCTATCTCTAAAAAAATAGCACAAAGACTTAAATCTATTTACAAAGATAGCGAATGAATATATTCCCTGTAATAAAATCTGAAATAAATAAGTAAATAGCAGGCATAGTATCTCATTTAAATGTTCAGCAGGTGTACATTAAGCCGACTGGATACAGGACTGTGGCTTCACCGAAATTGAATTTAAAAAATATTACCAGCTCGCGAGCTTGGCTGGACTCCAAGAGACAATACCTACGGTCGTCTTGTATATTCATTTTAGAGGAATAAATACTTACAGCGCACAAAGAGTAGTCACACAACCTTGTTAGTAAAAGAGCTATGAAAATGATTATAGTACTTTGTTCTGGAGACGGAAATAAAATGCGAAATGCATAGCGGCTTAATTTTCTGTAGGAGTGTGTTGTGAAAATATTGAAGAAAGGTATTATATCTAACTTTTTGTCACTCTCCTGTAACTATGAGTAAAATATCTAGAAGTGGAGGAAGATAATGACCATCTTCCTACTCTTGTCTCATGTTATTTTGGAACGGCGCAACACGTTTTTTGGATTAATCATCATGTTGGGTGTATGTTTTTTAGACTAGTGTCAAACAGTAATTTAGGTAACAAATAAACATTTTAATGATATCGTAAAACAAAGGGGATATTATCGCTTTTATCCCAAAAACACAAAGTCAAAAATCAAACACTTTAGCCAAGTTCCGGTCTCCGTGAAAATATTTAGATGATCGTCGCACAGGTCGGTGTTTTGTGTGCAAACAACAGCGTTACCACCTCGTGAAACTTTTTACATTAGCCGTACCTACGTCCCGACTCTGTTTGTTTCGTACCTTCGAACCTGGGAACTGGGAACTACGGCGCACAAGTTTTGGGTCTCATTTTAAAACTCCCTACCCTGCCTCGGGTAAATTTTAATCATAAAGAGACAATAGAGATGAAGGTATACGGTAAACTTTGGTCAGACTGATTTACGCGATATTTTTGCGCCGTATTCAACTGCTTGATTTTATTTGCGGTTATTTGCAACGGGAGCCTTTAATAATAGTCCGCACAAATCTTCCCTGCGGCCCGATATTAGCACGAATGGCCATTTTTAGGTAATAGTTCGGGGGAAGCGGGTTAAGCGAGGGCGAACGGCTAACTAATGAGAAATGTTGGCTATTTAATAGCCTGCAATATGGAAACAGGTGTTGGAGTATCCTGGGGTTATACAGTTTTATGACGGAGTGTTTCTTATATAAGACAATAACAGTTTATAATTCATTAACAACCGTAAAACCTACTTAGAGCAAAAAATACGGTCATCATAAATAAAATTATAATTTATGACATTTCTATCGACAGTACTCCGAAAGTCAGGTATAATAAAATGATGTCTTATTTCCTTTTACTCTGAGCAGTCGTAACGTAAGGCTAAAATGTGGCACTGGAAACTGTCCAACGAGCAGTATCTACACCGGAGTCATATATTTTACATTCAATTTGAGGAAAATGGACTTCGTATTTATGTTTTATTTACAGTCGTAATTTTGTTACGGATCGTAACATTGAATTAAAGCAATTTAGATTCTTGCGACATCATTAACAAACATGAGTTTTCCTCTAAATTGATATTCAAATTGTAATTATTTTAGTAGTCTTTTGTACTTTATTCTCTGATATTAAATGATTTCTTGTTAAGTAAATGGAATAGCTGTGAAAGAAAACTTGCAGGACGAACGAGCAAGATGAAAAAGCTTTTGCTCCAAATAATTTTAATATTCAATTATTCAAGATTTTCAATTTTCAAGGAAAAGATTATAAGATTTCTTAGCTGGTTTAAGCCGTAATGAGTTTCCGGTATAACAGTTTAGTGGGATGAGGTTTGAAACCACTGCTTCATTTGAGCAAGGAATCTATTAACGGAATTACCATCAAGTGGGCCTCTGGCCATTTAGCGCCGTCGCGGAGCGCGTTGATTCAAGATTAAAAGAGATTGCACTAATGAAAACAACTTTAGAGCTTGAGCTCTTAAGTTTTTAAACACTGTGGAAGTTTAAACTATTAGCTCGAACTTGCTAAAAGAGAAAATAAATCTTGAAGTGTTGAGAAATGTAAGTAACACTTAGCGAAGAAATACACGGAGCTGTTCTCAACATAGTGACCTAGTAAGTACGACACATTTAAAATTCCACTTCCATTTTCGTTCAACTCGAAGACTGTCTGTTCTTAATAATGAGACAATCCACCTAGATGATAAGAGCCGCGAATAAAATAACGAGATAAGATGTAAGGGCATTAAATCAGTTCACGTACAAAGATCTGTCTCCGAGGAGAAGTTAATGTGTTTAATTATTTACCAAAACAAGAGTTTTAATCATCGTTTATTTGAAAATTTATTGGCCAACTTGTAAACGTTTACGATAAGCCGCGGATTGGAGGTTATGAAATCAGATAATGTAAATAAATGTGAGAAATATAGGCATTTGCCGGCTTCTGCGGGCTTTATCCACCAATTATTTCCATAAGGCATTACGGGGAAGCGTTTAATTTATTCAGTTTGAATTAAGGGACATCAAAAGATTAGGGCTTGACAAATATGGTGATTAATAAATCAAGTATGGAACCTGTTTATTATGAAGCTACGAAATAACTGTTTGAAGTTTATTTTTCACTCGTATTCAAATGAAAATGTACGCGAGTGTCGTGAATTTCTCTCTTGAAAGAAGAATCTTGCATTCTCAGAAATGCGATGCTAGAATCTTGTAATAGACAAGATAGAGTTGTAAAATGGGTATGAGCACTTTGAGCAACTGTTAGGTAAGAGGAAATGAGATCTGAAGACATCATCTGTCACACCTTAAATATATAAAAAAAGTTTATATGTCAAAAATGTAATTATTTGTGAGCCAAAATAACACTGAATAAAGTATAAAGTGAAGTGATATAAGAATAAAGTGTTTGGATATAACTTTTGCCTATAGTTCTACTAATCCTTACTAATACATATTATATGTGTTATAAAGAGGTAAGTACCGTTTGTTAACTATTACTAATTTCTGGATCTATGTAACTAAATTTAAAAATTCTTTTTCTTATAGAAAGCCACGTTGTTTGTGAGTATCGTAGGCTATCACGCTGCGAGCTGGAAGGCTGAGCAGTAGGCTAAGTGACTATAGGAACGCGGGAAAAATCGCTCGGGGACAAACTAGTTATTTATAAACATGGTAGCTCAAAGCTGTGTTTGCAATAAAATGAGTTGATGAAACCGAAACGCTATCGTTATTATTGAGAATGGCTATATAGGTATTAATATTTTCCACAAATTGTAGTATTATTAGTCAAATAACAACACAGTCAAAAGCCTGAAAGTAACCAAGTCAGAAATCTATTGTAGACAAGACGGGCTGCGGTAGTTCATCACATTTTGTTGATATTTGACCGCATCTGGTAGTCTTTTTTTTTTTGGGGTGAGAAATCATCAAATAATTTTGAGTGCCAGGCTTTTACTGACTAAAACCCACCCATGTTCCTTCTATTGCCCTTTACGTTCCGGGGCCGCGGTATTTCTTTCGAACAACCCGCATCCCCGGCAGGGCATCTGGTAGTCTAGTTTAGAAATATTTGCAAAGGGTTGAATAATGGAACTTAATGTGTCCAGTAATAGGTGAATTACATTACCATTCATAAAATGGTCACAAAGTAACAATTAATAGTATTAACTGGGTCTCTTAAGTTTCTTAAGTTTAAGTCATCATCATCATTTTTCTACCCTTGTCCCATTCTATTTGGGGTTGGCGCAACACGTTTTCTTCTTCCATTCTCCCCCATCAGACGCCACGGCATCATTTACTCCTTTCTCCTTCATATCATTCCTTACATAATCCATCCATCTTTTCTTTGGCCTTCCTCTCGCTCTCCGTCCATCAACATTCAGATCCATCACTCTTTTAGTCAAATGTCCTTCATCCCTCCTTATTACATGTCCATACGAAGACAAACGACTCCCTTTTAATTTTTCTGTAACAGGCGCAACTTTCAAACTTCCTATAATATACTCATTCCTTACTTTATCCATTCTTGTCACTCCACACATCCATCTCAACATTCTCATCTCCGCTACATGCAATCGTTTTTCATCGTTCTTGAGTTTAAGTATTAATAGCAATTATGGCAATGTGCTGTGATGTAACGAAAATATTGTTTCAGTGGTAAAATCGATTATTAATAACATTTTTTTAAAAACCAGCGCTCAGCATCATGCTGAGTGGTGACCTGCTTGCCGCGATCACAATCAATTGTCAATATTTTTGTTACAACCTGATGTTTACTCAGAAATATTTGTGATGTATTTGTGAGGTTTAGATAAATGTTAATTTGAAAAATATTATTTATACTTAAGCTACTTCTACTTGAGCTACTTGTATGTTTATCGTTTTTTTTTGTTTTTAAGTGGGCTCGTTTTCCCTGCGACAACATATTATTTATTTTTCTTTCATATTTTCAACGATTTCACAAAAATGGCGAACAGAATTATTTCAGCTAAAACACTATTATATTGAAGTATCCAATTAGGCCGACTTCAAAATAAGGTGAAGTTATTGAGAAGCGAATATTTAATTAATAGGTACCTATTTCATTGTTGTACGAATTTTCCTAGAATGCGAACACTGCCAATTAGGGACAATCTTACTTTGATTTATAACGTGTTGCTTCGACAATTAGGTAATTAGAATTGTGTGTGTGTGTTGCGTACAATATTAATTTATTTAATGTTCTGATTTGCATGAAGAGACATGAAACATTAAGTTTGAAAGTTGCGCCTGTTACAGAAAAAATGAAAGGGAGTCGTTTGTCTTGGTATGGACATGTGATGAGGAGGGACGAAGCACATGTGACTAAAAGGAATGTTGATGGACGGAGAGCTAGAGGAAGGCCAAAGAAAAGATGGATGGATTGTGTAAGGAATGATATGAAGGAGAAAGAAGTAAATGATGCCGTGACATCTGATAGGCGAGAATGGAAGAAAACGTGTTGCACCGACCCCAAATCGAAAGGGACAAGGGCAGGAAAATGATGATGACCTCCACGCGTTCTTGAGATAAAGGGTCTTGACAGACAGACGGACAACAAAGTTATCCTATAAGGGTTCCTTTTGAGGTATGGAACCTTTAATAAATCACAATATAACTACCCAAGTACCAATATCAACGTCTAAAATATCCCCGTCCCGCCGCCAAGAAAAGTCTGAAAATGTTTACGTCTTGAAAATTTTTCAAATTCAATTCCTCCGCGACCTGTTCTTCTACTTTGTTTAATGTTCTGCAGGTGTATTCTTGCTTGAGTAATAGCTTCAGTGTTCCTTGTTCTGAGCAAAGTAATGTCCAGCATGAATGTTTAAGCAAGTTAAGTTAGCTCCGTCTTAAGAAGACAGGGCCGATGTAAATCGGGCCATGTTATGTTGAGAAGACAGAATAAATGGTTGAGAGTTTAGTTGGTAAGTGTTACTTTGCAATGATTAATGTGTTATTTAAATAAGCGACTTTGCTAGTGGAAAGAACAGAAATTACTTACAGAAATTATTTCACTGGAACATTGTATTATCATCACCTGCCTAGCCTCATCCATACCGAATATACATAAAAAAACTGCTTATCTGACCTCTGTAATCCAGTACTGGATAATACGGTACCCCTTGATAAGTCTGGTTGTCAACCTGTCAGACCACTGAAAAATACTGCCGGGATAATTGAAATCCGTTGATCCATTATGGCGTGAAAAAGCAAAGATTTATAAAAAGAAAGAATAAACAAATTTGACTCACACACTACAAAAAAAAGAAAACCCTCAAAAAAGACACATACATTTAACTGAATTGGTCCTGCACGAGGCCAAAAGACCTATATCTCAGCATGGTATCTGTAACATTAAAAAAAGTCTCAGCGCTAAGTCACAGCCAAAATGTAGCAGACAGCCACATTGAAAAACATACTCCGTTTTTTTTTTGCATTCATAATTCGAATAATATTAATACAGATATTATTTACCAACAAAAAGGTCTACACTGCGTTACATCAAAAATACAGCATCATGGAAGTGTCTTATATTTTTACGGCAAGACCTAACTCACTGTGTTTGGCAAGAAACTACGTTCTTACAAAGAAAATCGCATTTTATCTCTCCTTTATTTAGACCTAGGTAACCAAGCTACCCACGGTATTTTCCCCTTTGATTAAACCTCTTTTCATGTAACATGGTGCCTTCATTCGCAGGTTAAATGTAGGGTTGACCCCTACCCTTTGGCGAATTTGTGATGATGCTTTTCACCCCTCATTCAAGTTTAGGTATGCCATCTGCAAAATGGAACAATTAAATCTCAGAGAACAATTAGGGGAGAAATTAAATTCAATACTTTTCGCGTTATTCATCTGTTTTACAAAACTATTGCGTAGATTTTAATGAGGCTTATGTTACTATTATGTAAATTGACTACAATACGCGTTCCGTAATAATGGTATTTATAAACTTTAATATTTGACGACACGGTTGGTGCAATGGCTGAGCAATCGTTTGCTGAGCTCCGTGTCGCGGGTTCGATCCCCGCATAGAACATATATTTGTATGGCCTACAGATATTTGTTTCGGGTCTGACTTTATGTGCATGATTGTGAATTTAAATGTTTGTTGACGCACCCACAATACAGAAGAAATTCCTTGGGGGTAACATTCAAAAATAATAATAATGATGAGCAATATTTGTTATTATGTTTGTTTTGTTTTCATTTTCGTAAAGACAGAAAACTGTCCAGTTTGTTAGTAAGTCTATGAGTTTTAATAACATTCGCTTTGGTCAGTGAGCATTTAGTAGATTAACAATGATTTATTCAACATATCTGGGCATGCGGTAACTAGTCAATAGGAGATTTGATATAAATAAACTATACACTGTAGGTGAAAACAGTACCGCTGTGTACATTTTTTTACACATTAGTTAGATGAACCGCTGTTCTCCAATCTAAAACGTTATTGATTAATGAAAACGCTGTGATTAATGATCATGATTGAAAATAGGTTTCACCCTAAACATCATATTCGTAAAGGATTACCAATCATAGCAATACATTCCATCACTAAACATGTCTTTTTATATAATGCCACCCGCACCATAGTATGTAAATGTATGTCTTGGCATGGACATGTGATGAGGAGGGACGAAGCACATGTGACTAAAAGAGTGATGGATCTGAATTTTGATGGACGGAGAGCGAGAGGAAGGTCAAAGAAAAGATGGATGGATTGTGTAAGGAATGATAAGAACGAGAAAGGAGTAAATGATACCGTGACGTCTGATAGGAGAGAATGGAAGAAGAAAACGTGTTGCGCCGACCCCAAATAGAATGGGCCAACGGCAGGAAAATGATGATCACCCGCAACATTGTACAGCGAAAACAATATAATTTCGGTAGCAACGGTTTATCCACAGCATCTTTTCGTAATCCTAACTTATAAAGTACCTACTAAAGCTACAACATCACCAAACTTAAAGCAAGCTCGTAAAGCTTTAAATCGGATGTAATTCGGAGCTGTACTTTAACCTTTACATAAACAGGCGAAACGATTAAACAGTTTAGCATCCACGAAACTGATGCACCCTGATGACAGGCAACAAGCTAACTAAAACGTATATTAACTAACCTGACGGATGGCAGGCTGCGTTAAGTTATCCGACGTACACACGCCAGCCGGATTGGCTGCCGCAGTCAAGCTAAGCATAAACTTCAATTATCCCTCGATAATTGTTAAGTGAACCAAAACCAGAGCCCAAACTGATATTACATAATTAATATTGAATTTGGAAGAAGATTCCCAAATCCAACATCAAAAATGGACCTTTTGTTTGACCCAATTTTTGAAAAAAAAAATACCTAACATACATACATCCCTGAAGGGAAAATATTTATTTTTTGCCTCAGACCCCTACGTTTTATCATTTGCATTTTTCATGATCAACTCAATTTAGTAGCTACCCACCGTTTCGGGTCCGTCGTTTCTGCTTGAACGTATCCTATGGGATTTTCTAAGTTAGTTTTTCAACGTGTAAACCGCTTGAAATATTCAAGAAAAATGGAATTTTGATATAGATATCCTGATTTCATTAGGTATTAAAATCTCTATAACGGTGCTAAAATTCGGAATGTTTTGGAAAGTTCCATTTTATTTAGGTTTTGTCGACGCAATAAAATTTTATCGCTGACAGGAAACACTTCTTTTCACAGCGATGAAAGCATGAAAATAAAAAGCGAACTGGAAAAACCAGAGTGGTAGTCGATAAAATACGTAGTACCTTAAGTCTTGACACAAGCAAGGTAGACATATTAAAAGCACATTGACATAAAAACAGGCTCCCGTAACCGAAAGCCCATCTAGCGAAATTGCCATCCGCTTGCTCATTACCGACGGAGCCAACCGCTGGATCCGATATCCCGGCGCACGTGACTAAAGGAAATTGAAATCTCTATCGGTTAATCGAAATATTGAATGGAATTTCTAAAAACAGAATTTTAATTATCCACTCATTTTGACTTAATCACTTCAAAGAATAGTTTATGTCTCGTCAATGTTTGAGGGCTTACTGATAGTGTAGGTATCGCCATTGATTTTATGTTGATTATCAAACCCGCATGAACGGAAAAAAAACTTAAGTTTTCAGTCATTCAACTACAATGTACGAGAACTTGATTTGTTTACCTTTTAAAAAACCAGAACATTTTTAGACGTTACAACCGACAAACTTCAGTTTTTCCTGTTTTAGCTCCTGTATTTACAATTAAAGTAAGCAAGTTCTCAACGACTATGAAAGACTCTTTTCATTTATTTTGCTTGCATTTGATTTTACATTTGTAGTGCGTTAGTTAGTAGTTTTTGTTAGTACGTTAGTCTGTTCTATTATTTGAACCTACAGGTACTAAAAATCGGTGAGAAAATTCTAGCACCCAACCCTTGTTTACTGATAGGAGCTGATACTCGTACATACGCATTGTATTCAGTACCACCTTTTAGAAGTCAGTTGAAAACAGTAAAGGTGGAGATTTTGTGATTAGAAGATAAGGTGCGAGGGTCGTAGCGTGTTCCGAAGCTGCCCTGATGAAACCCTCTTATTATGAGCCTGCACGACCTGCTACTTGAACACGTCTGCTTGCCACAATCTGGAGAGTCCTTTATTCCACCATTCGTTTAATTTCGCTTTTTTTCGCTAAACATGCGGCCGGGTCATGGCTACTATGAACCGATATTGATTCCACAAAGAATAACGTTCTAATTATTACGATCAGATCATTAATTTCTGTACTTGGCAGCCAAATAAGGCTCCCATTAAGTACACACGATAATAATTCTTGCGTAAAATTTGGTGGTCTATATTTAAAGTACCTCGTTTGTACGAGGTTTAATTCTGTACCAACTTAATTATTTTCTTTTCTATGGTTTGATTATTTAGCTTTCTGTGTTGTTCGTGAAAGTTGTTTTAATAACACGGAGGCGGAGCAAGAATTCCGCGTTGTATGAGAGCGGTATAATGTATGCTTTTCATCATGAGGTCTATTCTACGTCCGTAGCCTGTGAAATTAGCTAGGAAGCATTCATGTGTATAATCTGAAACGATTATAAATTATTAACGAGCTAGAGTTCAGAGAGAGCGGCCTGCATGACAGCAAGGTGTAAATGGAGGCAAATTCGTCAATTTATATGCGAACAGGCTGCCTTTGAGAAGCGATGACGCCTTTGGCACCTCCAAAAATTCTATCGGTTTTCTCAAACTATAATTTAGTGTGTTAAATGAGATATTTTATTTAATTAAGATCCTTCCCAATCTTGGCTTTTTGAATAAGTTTTTGGAAAAACTGGTTTTTCAGCTGTTCTTAATAAAGACGTTTTTCATAAATTGTTTTCAAAACATTTGAACAGGTACGGAATATTACCAACTTAAATAAGATATTCTAACAAATAATATATCTGCACGAATCACGACACATTTTTTCTTTTAAAACTTATTTCGATATCAACTTCTTGTTTATCGAAAACAATTTCTTCGATTAATCCCAAAATATTTATGTCAAAATGTGTAGCCAAGCATTTCTTCCCCATCTCTGTTATTTAATCACTGGATTTTTTACGGTTATAATAAAGTCTTATTACGTGGCAAACGTCGGGGCTCATTAAAAATCTCTTTTCTCGTTGCTTGGCTTTAATTATCCGTTTTCTTTGTTCGTAAGCGTTGGGCCTGTGTTGGTACACTGGCGAATAGTTTGCTGTTGTGTCCTAGGCTCAACGAAATTAACGTGAGGAAATAATTGTTTGATTAATTGATATTTGCATGCCTTGACCTAATTGATTAAATCTTATATTTTTTGGTCAACATCAAACTCAAAGCTTTTATTACAAGTAGACCGTAACAGCCATTTAAATGTCAAAAACCAAAACATGAAGCTACAGTCTCAGCCATAAGGTATAATAACTTGTGAATGTACCGTAGTTGTCTATTCCAAAGCGTAGTACTATCATTTGTCTAGCCTTTTCACGATTATATTGGGGTCAACCCTTACAGGATGTATCCGAATACCAGTATTTTACATGGAGCGACTTCCTAGATAAACCCTTTGGTAGGACTAGTCAGAGTTTCGGGTATCTGATTAGCGACTTCGTGATCGATTCAGAAATGAGGAGATCCGCCAAGCTGAAGTGGCAATGGGCAGGTCATATAGCTCTAAGAACCAATAGCCGATTGGGGAAAAGGTTCTCGAGTGGCAGCGGCGTACAGGTAAACGGAGTGTGGGACGGCCCCCACCAGAAGGAGACATGACGTGGTGAATGTAGCAGGGAGTCACTGGTTACAGGTGGCTAAAGACCGCACGCTGTGGCGATAGTTAGGCTAGGCCTATGCCCAGCAGTGGACGTCAATAGGCTAAAATGATGAGTACCGATTTACTATTCTTCTAATATCACTGAATATAAGTCAGCTATCTTGAATCAGCGGTCTTGATCGTTTGTGCTTTCGATGCCTAATTTCCGAAAATATAAAAAAAATATTTTATTATTTTTTATATTAAATAGCAATAGACGCCGTGAAATTGACATATATTCAGTTGATATTTAATTAAACGGTTATACCATCAATTGGAAACAAGGATTTGAATAAACTTTAACTATTTGATCAGCAAACTACTGTGATAATTGATTAAACGTTTATCAGTTATCCTCATAGTAAGTAAACACTTAGTTGGTTCTGTGTACATATTTAACCATTGGTCAGTTTTGAATGGTTTGATTGTTTAAAGATATAAACTACTAGGTTTTTCCCGCGGCTTCGCTCGCGTTAAATTCGGGGTAATACATTTCTCCTTTCCTGATTTGCAGGTACCTGCTACCTGTAGTGTTTGCCTTTGCGCCTTATTTATTGTAATAGCAATGCTAAGTTTTCCCTTTTCTTCCCTCTTTCTCCCTAATTTCTCATTTAAAAAAAAAAAAAGTTCGCCTATGTCTGTCTCCAAGGTCCCAACTATCTCTGTACCAAAATTCATCAAAATCGGTTTAGCCATTAAGGCGTGAAGACGTAACAACGAGTTTGTTTGTAGTTTCTTTTTATAATATTAGTAAGGATTAAAAGAAAGATTAATTATTTACTGAGACAAAATACTAAAGGTATTAATCAAATGGAATGAAAAAACTATTCCGTCTCATCGTTTAAAAAGAACATTTTTCCTTAACAGAGTTATTGTTTTTCAATCTATGTATAACAATACTAATTGAATTGAATATAAGCCAGCAATCTCCGTGTTGCATCGGAACACTTTTCATTTGTCAAATGAGAAAAAGTCAACTTAAATCGTTTCCAACTTGAAAAATAAGTATTTCAAAGTACTTACGTAGCAATAAAATTGTTGTTAGCTTTTTATTTATTTTCTCTAGAGTAAAGAGCTTTAACAAATTCAAGAACCGATTCAAGAAATTTTTAAATACCAAATTTAAGGTAGCCTGTATACATAGTCTTAATTGATTGTTATGTTTGGCCGCAACTCGCCCAATGTGAAGCGATGATGCGGCTTAGAGATCATTCAATATTGAAGAGATCCAGATAATGACGACACAGTTGGCGCAGTGGCTGAGCGATTGACTGCTGCGCTGCGTGTCGCGGGTTCGATCCCTGTACGGAACAAATATTTGTATGACATACAGATAGTTGTTCCGGGTCTGTCTGTTTGTGTATATGAGTTTAAATGTTTGTAATCGCACCCACGATACATGAGAAATTCCTTAGGACGGGCAACGTATTTAAAAAAAAAAAGATCCAGTAACAGTTTAAAAAAAAACACTACCTGGAAAGATTATGTGTTATCAGACCATAAAGACACTCTGAGATGTACGAACTAAGGGATGTACGAAAAAAAAGCAGGCCAAGTGCGAGTCGAACTCACATACCGAGGTTTCTGCACAAACTTGCGCCATAAACGGTCAAATCCTTGACTGTGTAGACTGAAAGGGTTGAGTTTACAGCTCCAAGAGAGCACAGACTTGATTTTAAGGTTTAAATTTCAACTCGATACCTCTACGCGTTCCAGATATAAAGGGTCTTATCAGACAGCCAGACAGACGGACGGACAACAAAGTTCTGATCCTATAAGGGTTCCGTTTTTTTTTGAGGTACGGAAGCCTAAGAACCAACTGTCATCCCAAATCCTAATCTTAATCCTTCCTATTTCCTAATTCCTATTCCTAATAATATTATGAACGTGAAAGTTTGTATGGATGAATGGATATATGTATTTTTGTTACTCTTCTACGCAAACATTACTGAATGGATTTTAATGAATCTTTACAATAATATAGCTTATACATTTGAATAACACATAGGCTACAATTCATAAAGATATATTGTTTATTCTATCACCACGCGACTGAAACCGCGGGCGCAGCTAATAAATTTATATAATGACAGCCTAAAAGGTGATACGTGACTTTCTGATAGCTTTTACAAATTATGATTAAATAACTAAGGAAAAATTCTCGTAGAAGACAAAAAAAAAGTACTTAATCAAAATAAAGGTCAAATGCAAGGCCATTTTCTAAGAGGACGACAGACTAGCGGTCAAAGTTTTGAAGTCACTCGGATGTTAGGAACTATAAGAAACCAACGCAAAGTGCGATTGACCGCAACACAACAAATCACTTAGCTACGGTCTAATACTATTTGCAACCGGC
Source organism: Ochropleura plecta (assembly GCA_905475445.1). Taxonomy (NCBI): domain Eukaryota; kingdom Metazoa; phylum Arthropoda; class Insecta; order Lepidoptera; family Noctuidae; genus Ochropleura; species Ochropleura plecta. The sequence continues at coordinate 6,530,851 of FR997731.1, read as the reverse complement.
CACTTTTTACCACAGACATTATTTCTCTTCCGTTTTTCCTTCCTTTTAACATTTTATAAGATTATTATTAGACCACTTCACCGCAATTCACCATCGTTCTTTCTTTTTCTTTAATTTCTTTCGCTAATTAACTACGACAATTATTGAATTTGAAGGAGAAAAGAAAAGATTGAAAGAGCGTAGCCATTTTATTTTTTGTCATTCTATGCGACGTTTAGTTATTGAAAATGATTGATCTTCGAGGGGGATTCGTGATAAGATATAGCCCCTCGGCTCCAATATATCACGGAGTTTTATATTTTGTGACGAAAACAAGTATTTTAAATTCATTCGAACCTGTTTTTTCTGAAAAGTAATTTTGATTTAGAAGCAGATTGCAAGGAGGAGTTTAAAGGGGCCAGGGCCACTGGCTGCCGGGGTTGCAGGTTGTTCGAAAAAGATACTGCGGCTCCGGAACATAGTAATAGAAGGAATAAAGGTGGGTTTTTGGTCAGTAAAAGTCTGGCACAAACGAGCGAAGGAAGTTATTAGATGGTATCCAATAATAAAAAAAAACCGGCCAAGAACGAGTCAGACTCGTGCATCGAGGGTTCTGTACAAACTTACATACATAAATAACATCTTACATCAACATCAACATCTTTTGACTGCGAAGACTTAAAGGGTTGATTTTTTTACAGCCCCAATTAATCAAATACTTGAGTATATGGTATTATTTTGAATCGATACCTAAACGCGTTTCCGAGTTAAAGGGTCTTGACAGACAAACAGTCGGACAGACAACTCAAACTCAAACTCAAAGCATTTATTTCAATTAGACCATTACAGGCACTTTTGAATGTCAAAAAAAAAAAGAACAAAAAAATGATGCTGCTACAATCCCGGTCACAAGGCATAATAACTTGTGAAAGTACTGTAGTTGCCCATTCCAAAGCGTTGATCTCTATGGAGAAGAATGGGCAAGAAACTCCATGGACACTCTTTTAAATTATAATATTTTTACAAAATCGTATTTACATAATTCGTGTTGAGATTATACAAATATGTGAGAACGATGTAGAAAGACGTGCACAGTAAGAGCGTCCAGAGTAAATAAAAAGCAAAATTCAATTTAAAATCTAAATAAGTAAAAAAAAATGACCGTGGTAGTTAAAAAATGACCAGTCCCAACTGACAGCGCCCGTTCACGAACATGACGTATGGATCAGCCCCATTCAGCTCGACCATTTTGAAGGGAGCTAAATGACCCGACACACCCGCCACTATCAGCGAGACTTTTAAGTGAGCATGACACTATTAACCACCAGGGCTTCGTCAAGTCAATGATAATACATAGCACTCACATATGGGCTTAATAATTATACAATACTAGAGAATTGATTCTATACATTGCAAAGATAGTCTTACAATCTTCTGCAGCTTCCACTATAGCTTCGGATACTTATCAATAAGTTTACCCCTAAGCTTGAGGAGCAGGACCAGCATTGAGCCAAGCATTTTTATCATCAATATAATCCCCCAACTTATAATATGCTTGCCTACATAGTGTGCGTTTAATACAAGATTTAAATTTCGTTTCATTCAGTTGAAGAATGTGGGGAGGTATTTTATTGTAGCATTTCAAACAGTACCCCATGAAAGATGAGTCTACTTTAGCTAACCTGAAACCCGGCTGAACCAATTGGTCCCTATTTCTAGTATTATACTTGTGTCTATCAACTCGTTTGCCAAATAGATGCAATTTTTTTCTGACGTACATGATGTTTTCATAGATATATTGACAAGGTACTGTCATGATGTTAATTTCCTTAAACTGTTCTCTTAGAGAATCTCGCCTACGTAGATTATAAATGGCTCTAATGGCTCTTTTCTGCAGAATAAATACAGACTCGATGTCTGCAGCCCGTCCCCAAAGTAAAATACCGTATGACATTATACTATGAAAATAACTAAAATAGACTAGCCTCGCGGTATCTACATCAGTAAACTGACGGATTTTTTTGACAGCATATGCTGCTGAACTAAGCCGTCCTGCAAGAGATGTTATATGCGGACCCCATTGTAGCCTTGAATCGAGCGTTATCCCCAGGAAAACAGTTTTATTGACGAATTCTAGTTTCTCTTGATTCAATACTATGTCACAATCACTACTTTTGACGTTTGGCAGAGCAAATCTTATGCACTTCGTTTTTTTCCCATTTAATACCAAATTATTGGCGGTGAACCAATCATTTACGTGTAATAGGGCGTTATTTAAGTCGTCTAGATTTGTGGCACGTCTATTTATCTTAAATATTAAAGAAGTATCGTCAGCAAACAACACCATTTGTGGTTGGTTTTTAAATAAAACCTATAAAACCAACAAAGAGGGTTCAGTTTTTCCTTTTAAGATATGAAACCCTAAAAAGCTCTCAGTATCCATAACCATAGATATCTATAGATTCAACAAAACCATCTATACATATTTAAAAAGACTCCATCACAGACTCCTATTTCACGAACGCGGAACCGCTCGTTAAATCCCACAAAAGGTTCCTACAATTGTAATAGAAAACAGAATTATGATAAAAATGTTCCTGTAACGCCGCTGAATTTGAGAGAGCATGAGATAATTTTCGGCTCCATTTACTTTTTACATTTTGGTGTGTAACAAGCACGTACGAACTCAGTATCAAATATGTAGACATGAAGCTCCACTTCGGAATATAATCGTTCGTTACTACACCTCATCTAGGAAGTCGTATTCTCCCTGTGATTTTTATCCTTACTGATATTATAAAAGCGAAAGTGAGTTTGCTTGTTTGTTACGTCTTCACCCCTAAATGGTTAAACCGATTTTGACGAATTTTGGTACAGAGATAGTTGGGACTCTGGAGATGGACATAGGCTAAAAAATGAGAAAAAGTGGACAAAGAAGGAAGAAAAGGGGAGAGAAAGATATTTTTTTTTTCGATCATCACGCGGTTTAAAGTTAGCGTTAGCCCAAAGTAAATAAGCCACGCGGACGAGGTCGCGGGCGGAAGCTAGTATGTGATGGTTGAGTATGAGGTCCTAGAATCGATTCTCAGGACGAGTAAAGTGTTATTAGGTTTTTCATTGGGTATTTCTCAGTAACAGCCACGGAGCTAGTTTAATTAATGACGACACGGTTGGCGCAGTGGCTGAGCGATCGACTGCCGCGCTGCGTATCGCGGGTTCGATACCCGCACGGAATACATATTTGTATGACCTACATCTCGTTGTTCCGGGTCTGGCTGTTTAAATGTTTGTAAATGCACCCACGATACGGGCAAAATTTCTAGGGGCAACGTTTTATAAAAAAATAGCCTCCTCTACAGCAATGACGTCGGTAGGAGCGCATAGGTTACTTACACTTTTTGTTGATAATGAGTAATCAGTGAACAGGATGATAAACAGCATATTCTACCGAAGGTCCTATAGTCTTATGGGCGAACCAAGAATGAGCTAATAGTATTACCCATCTTCATAAAGTTATATATATTTTATTCCTAGGCACAGGATATTCAATTAGAACATCAAATCTTATATTGCAATAGACAATTATCAGCCGAAATAATTACCACGCTTAACAAAAGTATTGCGCAACGAGAAAAAGAGAATTATTGGGATCCACCAATAATTCTCTTTAAATCCGGATGGGTCAATAGAAGGAATACTAATATTAATATCTTACATTCAAAGTCCAATTTCAGGCAGGTGCATTATTCGGCAGTAGATACGGCGTCGGAACTATCGGCAGCCGCTTCAAATCCGTTTGTAATTGATTGGGCCGACCGTCCGTTCTTTCACGTATACGATTTTAGGGCCCCATCCACTGCGACGTTTTGCAGCGCTTCGGTAAGCGATGCAAATTCAAAATGGCCGAGACACAGTCGCAATGCTGTCGTGGCTGTGTATTTTTTTATAGGGTGGGTAATCATCATATAACTTCCCAGTATTACATAAATCCCATTAGTGACGGTTATTTGCAATGCTTCGGTCGCAAATGCAGATGCGATTAATGTGCGTGGCGTGGACGAAGAGCCTTACTTTGTACGGCTCACCGAGATTGCTGAACCACGGCCACTAGATCAGTTAACAGCCAATGGAGAAAACCGATATCCAAATGACAACAAAGCCTTTAAACGCACCTGATTCGATAAAAGAAAAAAAATTACTGACAAAGTCTGTTCAGATTTCAAAAGGGGAAGACGAAATGTTTTTTTTTTCCATTGATAACTGAAAGGTTACTCTAGTATAAAAGATTGTGTTTGCAGCAACAATCGAAATAATGGATTGTTCGAGATTACCAAATAGTCTTTTGCGTTTTTTAGGTGTGCATACTCTGTGAAATTCACTGCCGGCTTCTGTGTCCCTAGATTATTATAATCTGGATCTTATCAAAGTTACAGTGAATCAGCTTCTTCTTCTACGTAAGCGTGCTCTATATCGCATCATCGCTTTACTTTTTTTTTACTCCTAGTTGATGCAACCTTGAGAAACACATCGTCCAGTAGTGGGCGACCGTAAAAAATGTATGTGATGTGTCTAAATGTCTATGAGTCAATCTAATTTCTACCTTACTTTTTTTTAAATCTATTTTTCAGTTTGAATTTTTTTTGTGTTGATACCTGTATTGTGTGTTTTGTTGCATCAAATAAATCTATGTATCTTACATTAGGTGAGTTATTTACTCGTATCCTATGGTAAATGTTCCTGTGTACATGATGACCATACGGCTGCATCAGCGACCATAGCTGAATTTTAATACAAATATAATCAATCTTTTGGCCATCCTTACCCTGAGATGAACATCATCATTCTCCTGCCCATATCCTAAGTTATTTTGTTATGTTGTCTTCTTACATACTTCTCTATTAATCGTCATTTCATCGGACACCTCCTTTCTTGCTATATCATCATTCACACTACTTATTTTGTTTCTTTAATATTAATTTTTATTTTAATTAACGATCGTGTGTATTTCCAATAAAAAAATGTACATATGTATTTATAAATGTTGCTAGCGTGGTAAAAAATGCTAGTGTGGGCACTAGGATTTTTTATTGTATCGTGGGTGCGTTTACAAGCATTTAAACTCACATCACAAACAGCCAGACCCGGAATAACTATCTGTAGGCCATACGAATATTTGTTCCGCGACACGCAGCAGGGGAGCAGTCCATCGCTCAGCTACTGGGGCAACCGTGTCGTCAAACATTGTATTTAATTTAATGAGCACTTATAGTAATAAGATCTAATACCAAAGCGTTCGAATACAAAGCAATTCGTCAAACTCAAGCCTGCAACCATATGCATAAAACAAGACATAAGTCAAAACATGCATCCAATTTGATCTACAATCAGTTTCCCCATCCTTCTTATAAAGGATTAGCAGACATGTGATTACAGCTGTAACTAGCGAGTCTTATTGCGCTATTAGTTAGGCAGCATTGTGCCTTAAAACTTAATTATAGCCGTATGCGGTCTCCTGTGGTTACTGGGCATACAGTTGCTTTAGTTTGCAAATAAATTACAGCCAAACAGTGGTCGACGGATTATGAAATGGTTTTTGTAAGGTAAAAAGTGGTTTTTAAATACATGATTAAATGGCGATTGATTTAAACTGCTTCATAATAATGGTTACTGATTGTTTCACGGTCTCAAATGAAATGCAACTTTTATGACTCTTTTGTTTCTCAAAAGTAATTGGTGCCACACAATTATCTTTTTGGAATACCTACAGAAAAGAAGGCCTTTTATTATAGTCTCAGTATAAGTACGATTTCGTCTCCAGATATAACTAAAACCTATTTTCTTTAACACTAAGTGATACCTGAATTAATGCTTAGTGCACAATGATTATTAAGTTTCTGCATTGAAAAGCGCACAATGTTATATATTTATTTTCCAACAAAAGATGTACACACAGATCACAAAAAATAAATTAGGTATAGTATCACGTATGTTCATTTAAGGTTTAGGCGATTTACACACTATACCGCTCATCCGCGTGGTCGACCGGAGATTTTTGTTGGTGTTACGCCGCGCCGCCGCGCGGAGACACGGTGAGCACCGCTCGTATACGCGGTCCGGTGCTTCTACGTGTAAGGCATCGACGGATCTGCTTTTATTTCGGATGGTATATTATCAAACTTCCTCCGCTTTGCACGGAGCGGGAGGTGTCAGACTTTACTAACTAAAACCTATCCGTGATCCTTCTTTTGCCCTTTGTGTTCCAGGTCTGCACTATCTCTTTCGAACAAACCACAACCCTAGCAGGCATAGGCCCTTTCACGCCCCTCTGAATGTGATAACCGCCCCACTTAGACATTATTAGTGAAAATGGACGGCATCAAAAGTTTACTTAGACCAAAGCTCAAACATATAACTTCATCAAACATTTATCGACTTAGAGAGTAAATAACAAAAAGTACCTAACGGAGTAGCATGTGGCGTGTTAGTAAAGAAGCTATCATGTCAATATATTATGATGACATGGGTTTGGGGAGTCCATTCATCATAATTTGCCACGATCGTTCAAGTTTGTTCTTGTGGTAAGCGCCGAAATTGATACGATGGGGCAAATATGTCTGGAAATGGAAGATCCTTTTTATAAGTAAGAGAGAAATGTTTGCCAAAAGTAGTAGGAACTGAAAAATATGTAGTTGTAGGTATGTTGCATGGTATGCTTTTTGGAAATTAGACATTCCGTATTATACAGGGTGGAAAAACGCGCATTTTGACCGTGTGGAAATTGCAGTTATTTAGGAGACGACAGTTTTTTTTTGTATACCGATATAATTTTGATGACACGGTCGGCACAGTGGCTAAGTGACTGCTATGCTACGCGGGTTCAATCCCCGCACAGAACAAATGTTTGTATGATTTACAGATAGTTGTTAATGACTAGTGTTGGGCAAAGTTAGTTAAAAAAAATGTGGTGGCGAATTCCGTTTGAAATGACGTACAGAATACGACAGTGTTAACCGTTTGTGTGTCGGAATTCATTCCAATCTGTTATTGGAGAGCTAGTACGAGCTGATAGATGGTCACACCTTTGAATGTTTTGGATCTAAAACATGCTGGTTTTGACACAAACCTATTCCTTCACCTTTTTTGAAAACAATGGTGATGACATTATATTAATTACTATTTGCCTTTACTCACATCAAGATGAGGAGAGATGAAGCTCATGTGACTAAAAGAGTGATGGATCTGAATGTTGATGGACGAAGAGCGAGAGGAAGGCCAAAAAAAAGATGGATGGATTGTGTAAGGAATGATATGAAGGAGGGAGGAGTAAATAATGCCGTGACGTCTGATAGGGGACAATGGAAGAAGAAAACTTACTAAAAAGAATGGGACAAGGGCAGGAAAATCAATGCCTTTACTCACATTTAATATGTAAAAAAAAGAAAAATGTAAAAAAATTGGCTTCCGCTGGTATTGGGAGCAGGGTCCAAGCTACCGGTGGTTACGGTTCCAGAGACAGGAACCTCCTCACAATGCGGGCCGAATCGAGGAGTGCCGCCTTCTGAATCAGGTCCTTGATACAACCGCCTAAGGAGAGATATTAATATTTTTTTTTAATGGATGTGTCGGTAATATCGTTGAATGAAATGAATTATTTAATCCTATTAAATTCGTTCATTTGTGTCAATGTAATTTTAAACAATACGAATTCAACATTTGCTTAAATTAGTACCAACATGGATAGTACAGTCGGGGGCACAATTGGAGAGGCAAAATTACAACGTAACAGCTTGACGTTTAGTTTGACTTACGACCTTATATTTTCAAGCATCGCTAAGGATTGTCTGCACTGTCAGTGCGTGTGCGTGTATGAGTGATGCCTTAACATTCAACAGATAACACACACACACAAATTGTAGTCGCATTAGAGCGAAATAACATTATATTATATCTGTTGCATTTACGCGTTATAGTGACGACCCGTTCGTTACATTGTATTGCTAAAATTCGCTTGGTTTTAATATGTGCTGCTAGCTGTTTGGATTTAGCCATGGATTAGCGATCATTGTGTCCCGAGTTCGAATATCAGTCAAAAGGTGTAGTTGTTTTTGTTTCTTTAAAACCATATTTAGGTTTTAATCAAAAAAATGTTTATGTTTATTATGAAGTTAAATATTACTTATTTTAATATTTACTTCACTATTTATGTAATTTTAAATTTATCTTTTCGGTGTTCGAAGGTGGAAATAAAAAAGTCGTGCTGAATGATAATAAAAATGTTTATTCGTTTTATTCTAAAATTAACAAACTCTAATGAGAATTGTGACGTCACATTCCAACTTAGATAAAAGAAGTTCACTTGTAACTTTCTAACACTTTTTTTGTGGTTTACCCACTTAGTCAATTAATAATAACATATCAAGAAAATGATTCTAATAACAGAAATATAATTGTTGATACAGGTATCGGTTCGTTAATATTTTAATGTCTTTGGGTAGGTATCGGTTTTGTGCAGAGTTTAATGAAAACTAATGTTTATGATTTAGACTTTATGAACATATTTTATTATTATGTAACGTCACAATGAATGAATGAATTGAGGTTATAGCTTAAGTGTTCATTTTCTTAACGAAAAGAGGATTGAAACTTAACCTCAATTTAATATAATTAAATGTTACTCAATATTTAGTTACACCGTTTATTAATTAAAACAAAAACATCTAGATATTAATATTTAGTATATCCTCCATTATTTTCAATGCAGTCAAGTAGACATCTGCACATGTTACCATATTACCACACATATTTCGGTTCCGGGTATCGCATCCAGGTATCGAATAATTCTGCAAAGCTCGTTGGTGTGAAAGCATTCGTTTCAAACTCGTCAACAATTTGTCGTCGCTGTGCGGCGGCTACCGTTTTCCTCGCATCTTTTAATTCAGTGACTTACAGTATTCTTCTAAAACAAAAAGAAAGTGATATTAAGCAGCTATAACATTTTTATATAATATAAACGGTGGCCAGCGGTTTCACCCGCTGCTCTGCAGCTCCTTTTCTGGAGAGATCCACCCTTTTCACCTAGACCTAGGGGTGTAAAAAATATCCTACGAACTGTTCTCAGACCTAACAATTTAAAATCCTCATGATAAAAAACAACAACCTTCTCCTTTTTTTTACAAGTCAGTGAATAAAAAAGAATTAATCCTTATGCCTCAGATTATTATTAGGCAAATATCAAATAAAAGTTTTAAGTTATAATTCATAAATATAATACTCACATTTAGTCCGGTTTAATCAGATATTAGTGTTCCATTAAAACCACTTCTATGCAGTGCAATAATAGTCACCCTCGCCTCAATATAAATATTTGCCTGCATTTTGAGTTTTGAGAATAATAATTATACCGCTATCTATTAAGCCACACTTCACCAACCAACAACTACAATCAATCGACAACGTTAATATTCCGATCAAGTTAAATATTCATAAAAGTCATGTCTACCTCACAGAGATCTTTATTCTTTAGTTACTTTTTATGATCTACCTCCCTAACTTAAAGAATTATTGTGTGAACAAAGCAAACAACGTAATGAAGTATAATATTTCTGTCCCATTACTACCAACCAAATAAAAAGTTACAAAAAGTCTACAATCTTGCGTTAGATTTGAACTCACGGCTAATCGATTCACATGTTTGTCCGAACCCGATTAACCGGTAAGCCATCCTGACTCTAATTTATAAGTTGAAATTATGAGCTACAATCACTTGTTGACGACAAAGACTATATGCTTGAAAATATAAGGTCGTAAGTCAAACTAAACGTCAAGCTGTTACGTTGTAATTTTGCCTCTTCAATTGTGCCCCCGACTGTACATTGGTGTTTAATTACCGTTGGACCTGCATGACGGATGATAATTTTGCCATGTAAGGACCAACTAATGCTGATTGACTAATGAGTTTGTATGTCCTGGGGGTATTATGAAGATATTTAAGTACCAATCTACACTACTATCATACATGCTGGTTTTAAAATAAAACAAAAGGTTGTGCGCATACTTATATTCAACGCGAAACAAACATAAGATGACACAAATTTTTGGAGTGGATCACTTTTTTTGGGATTTCATTAACATAGTTATAACGGGCTAATATGATACATATCCTATTAATACTTATTATAAAAGCGTGAAGTTTGTGAATATGTACGTAAATATGTTTGTTGCTCTTTCAAGCAAAAAAACTACTGAATGGGTTTTGATGAAACTTTACTTTTGAGAATAACACTTAGGCTACTATTCATAAAGATATATAGCATACTATATCACCTGGCGAGTGGAACCGCGGGGCTCAGCTAATACACATATTTTTCTCGTATTCTTTCACATACTATCGTCTACATTTTATTCTCCTAACCCCTTTCACAGGTCTGCTGCAAGTTTTTTTTTTTAAGAAATAAGCAGTACTTTTGTGGCGTTTGTACTAAAATTTTATGTTTTTTTTTTCATGTCTTGTCTACTGTGTGTACATAAATTGTAAAATAAATAAATACTCCTTGGGAAGACTGGTTGTCAATCTTGCGGGCCACTAACTGTCGACTATCAGAGATCTTCACGTAGGAAACTCAGTGGGTAATGTATGGTCCCCATCCATGGACCAACCTATGCAAGCGCGGCTTAACCTAATCGATCCGAGCGGCTGTTAATATTTAGCCAAGCCATAAATTTCTAAGTCATTAATAAATAAAGAGCCATATCTTTTGACTGCATAGACTTAGAGAATTGATTTGTTAACAGCACCAAGGGATTACAGAGGTAGGTATCTACTTATATGGTTTTAATTTCAACTTAATAACTACACGCGTTCCCGAGATAAAGGGTCTTGAGAGACAGGCAGACGGACAACAAAGTGATCCAATATGGGTTCTGTTTTTTCCTTTTGAGGTACAGAACCCAAATCCTTACTAATATTATAAAAGCGAAAGTGAGTTTGTTTGTTTGTTTATTTGTTTGTTTGTTTGTTTGTTACCTCTTCACGCTTTAATAGCTAAACCGATTTTGATGAATTTTGGTACAGAGATAGTTGGGAACCAGGAGACGGACATAGACTAATTTTTATTTAAAAAAAGTGGGATATGAGGGAGAACGAGGGAAGAAAAGGGAAAACTTAGCGTTGCTATTACAAATCAATCAGGCGCAAGAGCAAAAACTACAGGTCTGCTTAGTGTGTTATACCGAATTTAACGCGAGCGAAGCCGCGGGCGAAAGCTAGTAAGTCATAAATGTTTTCCCACAGTCATTAAATGTAGCCTCTATATACAACACTTCGGCAAGATGCTACAACAATCGACGATTAAGTATATTAGCTGATAAAATACTCTGGGTTAAACTATTTAGTGCACCGACAACTTTGCTGCCAAGGTATCATAGTTATTAGGAGTTCATCTTAAGCTAGCGATCGTGAAGTTTAGTGCCGTAATGTCGTAATAAGTATTTTGACTTAATAGTGAAGTCAATTTATCCATATAAACATTTTTGGATATTGAAAACTGTGGTTTGGTGACTGATTTTTGGACTATTCTCAGCAGGATTAGACAGAGTGACATTCTCATCATCATCATCATTTTTCTGCCCTTGTCCAACGGCGGATCCAGGGGGGGGGTCATGGGGGTCATGACCCCCCCCTGGGCGACAGGCTGGGTCATAGGCAGGCAATGCAATTTTATCTAATTTTATCTATAGGTAAACGTAAACAAATTATAGGCGAAAGACGCACATAATCATAATAATACAATACTGTGCTTGTTATTGGTTACATTATAAGGGATAAAAAAAAACCAAATTTTTGGACATTTTGAACAGGCCGTAACTTCAAAAAAAATTGTCGTACTGGAAACCGAAAAATAGGAAATTGTAGCACCAAGTGTATAATTTTTGGATTATAACTTTTAAATATTGTACCTCGCGGGTTTTTTGAGTAATCTTAGAAAAACCAGCAAGAAAAAAAACCTTTTTTTTAGATTTTTTTAAGTTAAAGGTGGGTCAAGATTTTTAATAAATTTTCTAAGAATAGCCATTTTTTTTCTGTCACATGAATTTGACACTGCAACAAAAAAAAAAAACCGGCCAAGAGCGTGTCGGGCCACGCTCAGTGTAGGGTTCCGTAGTTTCCCGTCCGTCACAATAAGTGTTCCCACTTATGAGTTTAAAGGTGGAGGAGGAAATTATTTTGTACAACTTTTTGTCTTTTTTGTACAAAAGCTGTTGTGTCAATCAAGTTCAAAATGATTTTCATAGAAAGTCCTTATAAAGTTCTACTTTTCAGATTTTTTTCATATTTTCTAAACTTATGGTTCAAAAGTTAGAGGGGGGGGACACACATTGTTTTTTACTTTTGGAGCGATTATTTCCGAAATTATAGACATTATCAAAAAATGATTTTAGTAAACCCCTATTCATTTTTAAATACCTTTCCAACAATATATCACACGTTAGGGTTGAAATTAAAAAAAAAATCACTTCCCACTTTACATATAGGGTGGCTACCCTAATAAAACATTTTTTTCCAATTTTTATTTTACCACTTTGTCGGCGTGATTGATATACATATTGGTACCAAATTTCAGCTTTCTAGTGCTAACGGTCACAGAGATTAAGCGAGGACGGACGGACGGACGGACGGACAGACAGACATGGCGAAACTATAAGGGTTCCTAGTTGACTACGGAACCCTAAAAACGGCTTTTGGTGGTTTTTTGGAAAGTCAAGCACTGGCTCGAAAATATTGAGGAAACCACTAATGTTAAGTGTGCCTTTTTCAGTTTAATATGTCCACAAAAACCCTACGAAGAGCCAAATTAATCCAGCCAGCCGTTTTTTTGTTTCACTGGATTGAATTTCTGAAAAAAAATAAAGGATTTTTGCACTGAAAGCTCATAATTTTTAAAAATGAGAAAAAAAAATAGTTTTTGAATCTTATTCCACATGTTTGTTCCAAAATGCTTATATATTTTCAAAAAAACAAATGGTTGCCGCCGTGCCTATTGTTCTATCGCGCACCAGCGAGTCACGCGAGCCAACCCCTCTACCCGAGCGCCCGCTCTGTTTATCAAATGGCGAACAAATTCGGACGCGGGAGGATTGATTGAAGTTGTAATGACTCGTAAAAAAATAGAAAAGTGTTAACTTTTATAAACTAACACAGTTCCCCTTTCCTGATTTGTAGGTACCTGCTACTTGTAGTTTTTGCCCTAGCGCCTTATTTATTGTAATAGCAAAGCTAAGTTTTTCCTTTTCTTCCCTCTTTCTCCCTTTTTTTTTGGGTTGGGAAATCATCAAATAACTTCCCCCGCTCTGGGCGGATGGGGGGCGTGTCAGACTTTTACTGACTAAAACCCATGTTCCTTCTATTGCCCTTTATGTTCCGGGGCCGCGGTATCTCTTTTGAACAACCCGCAACCCTGGCAGGCGGAGGCTCTGGCAAGCCCCTCTGCTTTGCTGACATCTCTTTGAGGCGCGCGTGAAACACGAACGCGCCGTCGACACGGCCTTTCGTCAATAGACGGACGGACGGTGAGCTACCCATTGCTCACCGTCCACAGGCCCGCATCTACGGTGGCCGGGACTCGTCTCGCGGCGCCCGGCGCGCGGCGCCCGGGGCGTCTCCCGCGGCGGCTGGGTTGGTTTGAGGTTCTCTTCCTCAAACGCCCGGCCTCCTCCTTGACTAGCATGACTGCTTCGCAGAAGGAGGTGACCGCTTCCTATTCCCTCTCGCTCCGGACCATAGACTGAACCAGGGCCGGACGCGAGAGATCGCCGCCGCCGATCGCATCTACAAGGGCACGGCGGTGCTCCGCCCAAGCTGGGAAGACCGCCACTGTGTGATCATCGATCATAACAATAGTGACACCCGGGCGTTTCCTCCCGCCCAATTATGTGCAGGAACCTCCCGAAACTTCCGTGTCCGGTGAGGACCTGCGTCAGGCGGTAGGTGAGGACGCCATGGCGCCTCTCCAGCCACTCCACAAAGAGGGGACTTACCGCCACTATTGTGGCGTACCCTGCACGGGGTTACGACAGTCGCTCTCTCAATGCCACCATAAGATCGCACCGGAGGTCTGTCCGCTAAGCGGCAATTTGCCACGGTAGAGGAGTTTCCCCCCGGTGTGGTGCCTCCGCGCGCCACTCAAACAGGCGCGCGAGGACTATCGCCTCCAAATCCGGCAAGGAGGCTCGCTGCCTCGCCGGAGATCGTGCGGTAGCCCCGGATCAGCCTAATGGCTACCAAAATTCATCAAAATTGGTTTAGACATTTAGGCGTGAAAACGTAACAAACAAACTCACTCTTTTATAATATTAGTAAGGATTACTAGACTACTCATGTCAATGATTATAAATGAGTACCAGCTTTGCAAAGTGCAATGGCAGCGAAATCAAAACATTTCGCTGGCCATTTCGACCCTCGTAACTTGAACTTGTGATAAAGACTTGATCCCAACATAAGAAGTTTTTTTTGTGTATTCTGGCGACACTACCCGTTAGTGTTGCAACGGCGGAAAGGTCTTTTTACACACTAAGAAGGGACAAAACTTGGCTTGGCAGAAGACCGCCTGACGGGCTTAGCTCTTTTGCACGTTCACAAGTCAATAAATATAGATGACGAGGAACTTATAAGGCGTTTTGCGAGACGACACAAACGAAGAATACATTTCATCATATAAGTTTGTAATGTTCTTCAGTGTGCACTAATTAAATTAAAATAGAATTTGACGGTGACTCCGTCTGCGACTAGGTAACTCCGCTGCAGTGGAAGACCAATGCAATCGACCCCATGAAATCCTATCCGTTTAGCGGTTTCATTCAACGTGAAAAATTGACAAACACACTTTCACGTTCCGTTATAATATTAAGTATAGCTATATCTATCCGAACTAGACTACGGAAACAAGCTGTATGCGACATGGTGACCCCCCCCTGATATAAAAGCTGGATCCGCCCTTGCCCTTGTCTCATTCTATTTGGGGTCAGCGCAACACGTTTTCTTCTTCCATTCTCCCCTATCAGACGTCACGGCATCATTTACTCCTTTCTCCTTCATATCATTCCTTACACACAGAGTGACATTCTGTCAACATTAAATTGAGTATGTGAGTAGAACAATAATTGTGTCGATAGTCGTATCGGCCGGCCGATTCACAAAGCAGTACTTCAGGACACGGCGCGTCTTAACAGAAGGACCCATATTAAAAAAAATACACTTATAAATATAAACATTATGGGCCACCGGTATTGGGAACAGAGACCGAGCTGAGTTCAGGGCTCTTTAGAACCCTGACCTAAATGACTGTTTTTAGAGGAATAAAAAGTAAAGAATAAGTAAGAATAGAGGTCAAAACACATACACATAGTAATGATTCGGATTGACGTAAGCCACCGAAATGACAAAACTGTTGGAAGATATTATAGAAACACAAAACCCTATGAACGCAATTGTAACTTATCTAAACTATCTTCCTTCGTAGATCTTAGTCTAGACGGTACGTAATATCAGATTGGCAAGATCACCTGCGTTTTCGAATGATATCCTGTTGCTAGGAACTACAGAATCGTCTTGCGTAACTGCAATTCCGGAACTATTTTTTTGTATAACAATACTGAAAGAATTTTTTAGACGACACGGTTGGCGCAGTGGCTAAGCGTTTGACACCACACGGATATTTGAATGGCCTACAGATAGTTGTTCCGGGTCTTTCTGTTTGTGTATGTGGATTTAAATGTTTGTAAACGCACCCTCGATACAGTAGAAATTCCTAGTGTGGCGGAACGTTTAAAAAAAACTTGAGAGGTGTCAAGGGATACCCGGATGGAATGAAGTTATTATTTATTATTTACAAAAAACCTGTATACTCTCAACAAAAATAATCGTCGCGACACCACACTGTTCAATGCAAAATAGAAAGACGAAACGAAAATAACTGGCTTGCTTTCTATGAGAGAGAGACAGACAGAGAAACACGGGCACTCCGCACGGCTTACAACTATAGCAAAAAGTGTCGTTACAACTTTTACTCTTGATTATTTCCGTTAGCCCCTTTCGCAACGCGCGATAAGGAACTTCGTTCCAAAAAACAAATTTGTTATTTGTCATCTTAAGCACTTAGCAGGCGAAGCCCTATCCGAATGATGTAGCATAAACGGTCAAAGAAACCATTCATAATCACCAGTCACTAAGGTTCACAGACCATTTGGTGGTAGCAGAAAAGGACAATACTATGCATTCCAATAAAAATTCTTTTACATCAACCACATTCTTGGTTGCCAGCCAGATGTTACTAAAACTATTTCAAGATACCTTCTTTCACATTCTGAAACACACTACAAATACTCGATACCATTAAAGATATAAACACAAAATGGTTAAACGGAGAAAACTGGTAATGGCACAGGTCAGCCGTGCGGTGTGGTCCGAAACTCTGTCGCATTTTGGCATCCCGCCAACACACTAAGATTTGTACCGTATCTTATTTATAATATTATAATAGCGCTTGTATGAAACACGCGAGACAAATTGTAGCAGTCTCATATCAAGGTATCACGTTATGTTGGGAAGTACATCAAGATCCACTTACTGTCAGTGAGGAAATGGGCTGAACCATGTTATAAATAGGTAAGGGACGAGAAAACTCTGGTTACACAGTTCGTGTTACATGGAGAAAAAAGTGTCAGTAGCGCGATTTCCTGAGTGACAGAACAATACGTTTAATCTTCACGTTGTAGAAAATGTGACACGAGATGGAAAGAGCTCGGGTAATAAGAAAACTTCAGGGGTTTCTTTATACTTCTTCTCCGTTTATTAAAATACCTTTGTAGGACGCTTTTGATGCATTCGTTTTGTAAAATGAGGAGCGTTAGTTTTGTTAAGCTGGTATATACAGGTTGTAACATAATAAACACTACACTTCTTGTGTTTTATCTCAGACCGTGAAACTGAACAACTTGTGTTCTGTGACTTTTGGAAATTCACATTTTTTGTTTTGTTTTATCACACATATTTATCAACTGATCGTATCAGTTTCTTATTTTTAGCGTTCCTTAATCACGGATCACGGAGATTGTGTATCCAGGTTGCTTCTAAGAGTTTTAGTAGGTCGGTTTTTCAAGCGCTGCAGACTTAGTTGTGTCATCACTTTCAAATAGACAGTACTACCGTTTTTTCCTTTTGAGGTAGGGAACCCTTATAGGATCACCTTGTTGTCCGTCTGTTTAGCTGTCTGTCTGTCTGTAAAGACCTTTTAACTCGAGAACATGTACACATGTACAGACGCCAGCAGGTCAAGCTACCCGAAACTGTAAATTTTTCCCAATGAACCTTGAACCTAATACTTTAGAAATAAAGTCGAAAATCTATCAAAGAAATCTGATAGATTGTAGTAGCTTGATGTGCAGGCGTCTGTACTTAAATCTGTTGTCTTTTTGTGCTGTAAAATCAGCACAAAAAGTCTACGCAGTCAAAAGATATGGCCGTTTATGTCGCAAGTTATTACGGAACCCTCGGGGCGTGAGTCCGACTCGCAATTGGCCAGTTTTTTTTAATTAGCCTTGTTTGACCCCCGTATACTATGTATATATATACATAGTATAGTAGTAGGTACATAAGTACAGAACATCCTTTAAAAGGTAGTTAACAACTGACGCATCCATTATATGCGGTCAGAAATCTGAAAATTAGCATTTCGTCGAAGCAATTCGAGTTTTGTTTTACCTAATTGAGAATTGTTTTAACTAAAAACATTTTTAATGAAGTAAGTACACGAACAAACCATAATATCCAGTAGATCTCCCAAATTGTCCGAATACATGGAATGTTACATTTTATAGTTAGTTCCGAACGATGTTGGGTACAGTGGCTGAGCGATTGACTACTGCGCTGCGTTCGGCGGGTTCGACCCCGCAACAAATATTTGTATAGCCTATAGATAGTTGTTTCGGGTCTGACTGTTTGTGTATGTGAGTTTAAATGTTTGTAAACGCTTCCACGATACTGGAGAAATTCCTAGCGTGAGGCAACTAGGCTAAGCTAGCTAAGTTTTCCCTTTTCTTCCCTCTTTCCCCTCATTACTAACTTAAAAACAAAACTATGCCCGTCTAAAGGGTCTCAACTGTCTCTGTACCAAAATTCATCAAAACCGGTTTAGCCATTTAGGCGTGAAAACGTAACAAACAAACAAACTCACTTTCGCTTTTATAATATTAGTAAGGATATCAAAAACATAAACATTACGCCTGTAATCTTAAAAGTTAGATAGAGTACCTTTGCCATATTTCGCCAGTTATGTTTTAATTAGGCGGCGAGCATATTGATAGTAACTGGACACAAATCCAGACTTCTTGATTGCCGCTGAGAGATTCCGGATGAAAAAACCCAAAAACACTTTTTCTCGGGAACCCAATCATCAAACATTATGAATTTCGTTTTCATGAGAATTAAGTGGGTACATTTCTTATGAAGAAGTTCTCGTGCTTTTCCATGGCCCCATTAAATAAAGTTTTATTGCACCAATCGCAGAAGGGACCATTAGACCAATTAGACATACTGCTTCTTGAATTATCCATTTTTGACCTTAGAAAACTTGTTGCCTAGATTGCCTAACTATCAGAAAAACCACTCACAAATATTTGAGCAAGTTTTATCCCAACTATCACAGCACTTAACCCTCAAAAAGTAACCAACCTATTTCGTGGTTATCCACAAAACAGTAACCTAAATATTAACGAGCAAGTCCACTGGCTAACGCCTCCAAATTAACACGGCGTTTAACTGTAGTTTACGTGTTGAAATAAGCATGCGTAATATCACAGTTGATAGTGTATGTCGTCCAACCGCGCATTATACACACAGGGGCTCGACGGAACCATTTGTTAGGGCCCGTTCTTTGTAAGCGTCTCGCTTTGTGATTCCCGTGTACATAGCGTGAACATTTTGACAAGTGGAATTTGTTCTGCAAGAGGGGGTTGGAAATATACATACATCTCAGCAATGATAATTTTGCTGCTGTGAAACTGTGGTACTTTGATTAAGCTTCAGTTGTTAGTTCACTTGGTTGAGGTTGTTGTGTTTTCGTTTGTTTGTTTATGTAGGTAACTTTGTATGAAGATTAGGGGAATTTCCTTTATTAGAAAAGTTGTAGTTTATATTATAGTTGGATAATTTTCACTTGGTTCGTTGAAGGAAAATGTCGCGAGGAAATCGATTAGGTAAGAGATAATTCTCGACGGCATATACAGTTAAGTCACAGGTCTATACGTGGCATAATAACTTTGAAACCAGGTTAGGCACTAACCAAATGAAAAATAAGAAGAATTTGAAGTCACTGCGACTGAATAATGAGAAGTAAGTAAAAAATCCGAAAGTAGTGTCATGTGTTATTTGTTTGGTATTTACAAATTATATTTTTAAGATATTAAGTTTTTTTTTTTATATTGATCATGTCTCAATTCTTTTTCTTACTTTCTTGTTTTAATAAATCAACGTTCAGGTACACTCCTTAATAAATTATTGACGAGACGATTCTCCACACGAAACCGTATTCAAACGAGTCACTTGTACGAGAACACGACTGTGACAAAAAGTATGTTCAACTCAACCCCTCCCGCAACCAACAACAAACAGGCCGTGAGTGTAACATGCACAATTTTTCGGACGTTTAATTTCCTCCTTTAAAGTTTTAATTCGAGACATAAAGCGTGCTTAAAAGCGTTGTCTGGCAAGTTTCATCATCGCACAGATGCTTCGGTAGAAAGCTTACTTTGCACACAAAGCCTACAAGTACAAAAGGCCTTGCCTCCGCTCCATTTTGTGTCTGACAAGCCGGGAAGTCGCGGAATGAGACGCGTCAACTCTGTTATGACGTCACCCGTTTAAATGTTTAAATTTAGAAGGATCGAAGAGTGACAGGCGTTCGGATTTTGTTAGTCCTTGAGAGAAGCCTTCTTGGAAGAACTTTTTCAAAGTTTTGTGTTTCGAAAATAATAATCAATTTATTTCTTTTTAAATATTGAAAGGAGGATTCAAAGCCTTTTTTGTATTTTACGATTGGATTGAAATAAAATGAAATGATATTGTTTAACATGTCATTATTTAAAAGGGGTTTCCTACCTAATTACCGTGAGAAGAAACAATTAAACCTACTCAGACGTCACAGTAGTTCTTAAAGTCTAGAAATTGTCTTGGTTAGCTCACGTGAAGACCATGCCGATTCTCATATAAGATAAAAACACAGATTTCAGTGGACTGGGATCAAAAGACCCGACTCATTATCATTGGATACTATAACAAAAAACTTCAAAAGTTATGCGGATGCCACCATAGAGGCTAAATTGATAGTTTATGACGGATACTTAGTGGCAACGCCGCTAACTGTAGCTAAGGGCAATAAATAGAATCCGATAGTACCGACCGACCGGTCATGCCACACGCACCTGTCCAACGATTAAACTCTACCGTATCGTGCCGTCCACTATAATCTACGACGTTTAATTTTGAAGTCAATCTTCAGGGATGGCATAGATATAAATGTACCATTTTCTTGAACCAATTTGATAATTAAGTAATTTTGAAATGAACGCAGCTTAATGAAAGTTTAAGATTTTTTTCAGTTTTCATTAAGTATGTATTTTATTATTTTTTAAATACCATGTTTCATCCAATAGCAAATCTTTATTCAATTTTTTTTAATCTTTCTTCAGACTTTCTTGTAAATTTATGAAAAAAAAACTGCTTCAGAAGTCTTACAATAATATTCAAACATACAAAATAAATGAATGCAAGATTAATGTAACTCAAATTTTAGGATTAACCCTCCTTTACAAATGTACCGGTATTACTTCCGAAATGAAGTGACGTACGCAGCCCTAACAGAGGAAGATGCGGTGTTGTCTAATCCGCGATATTATTTTGGCAATAATATCATATTATGCTTTCAGACGTTACCCCGCCCCCCACGGCACGTCCCGACACCCCCTCAGCTGGCAACGACGAGCTACAGAAATAGTATTAGAAATTCATAGTCTATTATTGAACGGATACTTTCGTATTTAGAACATTGCTTTTGTGTTTGTAAATGACTAAACTTCTGGTTGTTCTTTGGTGGGGAAACTTTAGGTTGAATTCAAACAAAATTGGTCGACTATTAATTGACTGGGTAGGTTCTTTCAACAAAATCGTATTACTGAAATCACTGAAAAAATATTTTTCTAAATAGTTTAAGATCCAGTTATAAAACGACCTTCACCGAGATGCTTATTTGATGCAACATATTTTATATTCAATTCAACGACCTTCACCGAAAGGTGAAGGTCGTTTTATATTAGGATCCTATACTAATAGGTTCATCTCAGGTACACACGACGACAGATCAACCTATACAAAACCAGTTTATGCGGATCTCTCATTGTACTTGAAATCTATGGTGTACGATCCGTTGTTGAGAGAGCAGCATAAACTGTGTACCAGGAACAAAAAGTATTATATATATATACTTATTTATTTCCTAATCCAGATTATGGTATAGTGTGAAGGCGTGAAAAAACACATGCAGACAAATATTAATATGGATGTTTAAATTGACTACCTACCTAAGCCTTCAAGGCTTTGCAGAAAGCAAGAGGTGTCTATCAAAGTAACGCTGTTCCTAAATGAACTACTAAATCAATTCCAGACTAGTTTGGTAATATCATAAAATACTCGTTACCAATGCCACGCACTCTGCAAGCAAAAATCGAGCGAGTTCATAAATTCGCAGTGGAGTTATGTTTTGGCCGTTCAACGTGACAGTTAAGAGGTGCGTCGTAAACAATACGCTTCCGACTGTGACGCCGGGTGACGTTAAGCGTGCCCACAGCTAGAGGACTATCGTCATCGTAGTACGCGTACATAAACGTAAACTCATGCCTTTTTGTCATGAAGGTATACAGAAACTATGGTACCTGGTATGATTTATGACGATGTTGTGGTTAAAAAGAAGATGTAGGTACTGTAGAGGTTTCATAACATTTTGCAAACCTTAAAGCGTGCAGGCTGTTTTGCAATGACGATCGCATGCTCATTTTTTTAAATTGAAAAATATACTATTGGGATTGAAAATAATATGACATGTAATTTTAAAATATGGTAATCTAAAATAGTTAAAAGTCTTCTAAGTTTCTTTTATTACGAACTAGCTTTTGCCCGTGGCTTCGCTCGCGTTAAATTCGGGGTAACACAGTTCCCCTTTCCTGATTTATAGGTAGGTACCTGTAGTTTTAGCCCTTGCGCCTTATTTATTGTAATAGCAATGCTAAATTTTCCCTCTTTCTCCCTCATATCTCAATCTTTTAAAAAAAAAAAAATAGTCTATGTCCGTCTCCAGGGTCCCAACTATCTCTGTACCAAAATTCATCAAAATCGGTTAAGCCATTTAGGCGTGAAGACGTAACAAACAAACAAACTCACTTTCGCTTTTATAATATTAGTAAGGATAAATACACTAACATAATATAAAAAATTAAGTATAGTACTTAATGAAATGATTGATGAGATTAAAATAAGAAATAATGACAGTCGGATGACAAAAGGTATGGAAGGTAAATGTAAATTTTTATTATTATTTAGATTTCTGTAATTAATTTCGTTATTTAACATAAATTAAATCATGCTATATACATTTACTACAAACACAGAAAATCACCCTGGTACTACGCGACAAAGTGTACAAAATACGAGAAAATCCATGACACATATAATCTCGTCCGCGTTACGTAGTGCGTGCTCGAGGTGCCAAGGAAGTGTTAGCGAAGTTTAGCATCCAAACTATCTGATAAGACGCGCGTCGTAACAATACGCCAACCCCCCCTCCTCGCGACTTACGCCACGTACTTACGGCGTTTTGATATGCAAATATTTGTACAGTTAAGTAAAGAATTAGTAGTCAATAACGTTGACATTGTAACACCAATAAAAAATGATTTACTGTTACAAAACAAATCTCTAAATTAGTTGTTAGAATACTATAAGGTTTAAAACCACGATGGCGGTGAATTCCGATTTAATGATTCGCACATAAAATCTTAGAAGGAATAACAAAATTAAAGAGTTAAAATTATTCCTACGTTATTGTTCGTAATAGATGCGGACGTAGATTTCACTTTTATTTCTTTTATTTTTATTACAGCGGTTTAGAATTCTACATCACATTTTTTCAGAAAAAGCTCTCACCATACTCCACTTCTTTCTTAGTTCTTTGACTTAGATAAAGATCAGATCTATTTAAAGAAATATCATTTTAAGATGAAGACGGAATGCAGAATTTATAATTCAAGCCTTCGAGCCTTTGTTAAATGTATTAAATAACTGCCAACCTTTACTTCGTCATTCGGAGATCGGAAGTTGAAAAGCGTTCAAAAAGGTCTTATCCAAAGAGATTTCATTATAAAATTCTTTGGTTTAGAAGGAAAACCTCATTTTATATTTCAGAAGTTTTAAACGCGGATATTTTAATACAAGAAGGATGCCGCCGAGTCGCGTCACTCTGTATAATGCCTTTGTAAATTCCTTTTTAGATATAACAGTATCTAGTAATTGCTTTCCTAAGTTATGATAGATACTTATCTAAGTCGTCAAACGTCTAGTGATGTAGAATATCTGTCCTAAAAGCCTATTGTCCATTCCGTTATAACAGTTTTACAGCGACATCATTATAACAGACATTCCAAATAGTTTATGGTTCTGTTAAATAGAACACAAACATTTACATAATTCCACGTTTTGTAGAATCTTAATTAAATGTGTGGTTAATTAAACAAAATTATGGATTAAACTCGCCAATCGAGGATAAATTTAAGCTGATTTTGATATTTATCGTTTTCAATATTGCTTTTTTTACACTGTGATGAAAATCTCTTAGTATTGCTCGATATTTGGACAATACTATTTAATTTACGAAAGATCAATGCCCTCGTAATGTTTCAGATTACACAATTCTTTAAATAGTCCTTCTTTGTAATTCGAACATCAATTCGATCTTCATAAGTCGAGCAATATAGGCATAAAACGGTCTAAGAAAAAACCGGGCGGTTCTTATTTTGAAATATTTTAACAAGGTGAGCCTTGTTAAGTAGTAGTAAGTGCAAATTCATTTTTTTTTCCTATGATGTTATTTATGTAAAGATTAAAACACTAAGCTTAAAGTAGAAATAGACTTAAAAATATATAATACCTTTTTTAAAAAATCTTAGAAAGTAGCTGGCGAACGAGTCTTACCTGAAACAAAACAAAATAAACATTAAGAAAATGACAACAATACTTAAGAAAAATCATCTTTGACTTGAGGTATTCTAGTAAGTAAGTAATCAGGATAAAAAACTTTCTTCACAGTAATAAGCTAAGAGCAAGTGATTTTTGTCATTCCACAATCTTGGTTCACTGAAGTGTCAGAGTGGCAGGCACTCTCGCGAAGGATGAAACATTTCAGACAAGGACGGATATTATAACTGTCAAACATCAAAAACAAGACGGTAACCGTGCTCCCGACGTTACAGATTATTACAGATTAAAGAAAAAAAATGTTTCGGGTTTTTATATTTGTACAATTTTAGATACGACTGTTTTAGACGGCTTGTAAGTACAAGCCTCAAAGGCCTAATTTATGTAACTTTGTATTTTGTTTTTCAATTACGATTTTGTCGTGTTGGAGTTTTGTGTACAAATTGTTGCCAGCTGAAATTATACTTAATGGTTGTTATCTCTTGTTAGCTCACGTGCTTTTGGTAACTGTGGTTTGATAAGCTTCTGTCATGTGTATATGTACTGTGATCATTTCTATAACATTCTCATTTGAGCATTTGGTGGAAAGTATGCTTAATGCCTGGAGCAGCCAACACTGCGCCACGGTGCTTCCTGGGATAGATCTCAGCGACTATAGTTTTTTTCGGTTGGATTATTTTAATAGGTTTCATTGTTGCATTGGTATCGTTATTTTGTGTAACATAAAAGTTGAATAGCAATGCTAATTCTTTGGCCAAAAAAAGAGCCAGGTCTCTGGTTAAGCAAAGTGATTTTTTTAACCTTTTAAACGCCAGAACATAATCGCTCGCAGACTCCACGCCGAGAAACTCATTTTACGTACATGTTTGTCACACATTTGGGTTGTTGGCGTCTAAAGCCGCGCTTGTTTGTCACATAATTATATGTAACAATGGCGTTCAAAAGGTAAAAAGGAGCCGCACACTCGGGCCATACCATTATAGACACATCATGTAGAAGATAGGTTTCAAATTGTATACTGTGTCATAAGTAGTTGCAATTTTAGGCATAATATTCTCTCTAAGTACCTAAAATATCCGCCCATCGCATCTCAAGGTATACACTGTAAGTCGATGTAAACATTTGACTGTATGTCAAGTATAGCTACGTCGTACGATGGATGTAGGTGAAACGTTGAGAGGGTTCACAACACAAATGTTCAGAGTCGTCGCTCGGGGCACCACTCCACGAGACATCCTCTATGCCTGAACCCGGTAACTGTAGGTACCTACCTACCTACCTCTGTTGGTTGCGAATAACGTTAAATAACTCGCAGTAGGCCTGGTATGATGTTCGTTATGGAATGCGATTTTGTTTAGGGACTTACCCTACTAGTTTCTAAAGCGTGTAAGTCAGTTTTTACAAAGAATTTGAAAAAGTATCGCAAGTTTGTACGGTACCCTCGGTGGTTCCGTACAAATTTTGCGATATAAACGGCCATTTATATTTTGATTGCGTAGACTTAGAGGGTTAATTTTTTTCACAGCATAAAGGGACCATAGTGCTCAACTCTATAGTCGCTTTGTGCTGCTAAAAAATCAACCCTCTTATATCTATAAGGTTTTAATTCCTCGATACTACCACGCGTTTCTGAGATAAAAGGCCGTGACAGATACACAGACAGACGAACAACAAAGTGATCCAATAAGGTATCCGTTATTTTTTTCTTTTTGAGGTACGGAACCCTAAAAATATATATTTTTGTCTTTTCCACATTGCAGACAACTTTGTTTTATGAGAAAAAAAAAAGTAAAAACTTTGATTGTATAAAAACAAAAGGTAAACTATTCTAGAAACTTATTTGGTTTGCCATCTCCTGACAATTGTGAAAATGTTTTAGCTTGTCGTGCTACATATTAAAATAAGGCCTTATTCGGCACATAATAATTATAAGAGTAGATAAGTAATATCATTACATCGCGATGGGAACTTTCCGAGCTTTTCAGTAGAAAGTGAAGTTCCCTCATTTCCGTACATTACAATCTATGACGAGAGGTCCTTGGCCGCTGTAAATTAAAAACTGTTTACATTAAAAATGTAGAAACGATATCTTCCGAGAAAATACCTAGTTTGGACAAAAGACTAACTAAAATAGATTTGTCCAAAGAAAATTGTTCGTAATTGAATATATCGTGAGTAAATAACATTATATTTTTAAATAAAAATCAAAAAAACCAAGTTTGATAAGGATACTTTTATCTTTTGTTTTATATTGCCTGGCCTTTTCAATGCTTTCTAGGAAACTGTTGACTATTCTATATATAGAAAACTGAACAGTACCAATAGGCTAGTTTCCAAAAAAATATAATTAGTCCGTCTTTTAGATTATTCAAAAATAAGGGACACGTATTTTTTTATTTGTAAATTAGACCTAAAATGACAAAGATATAGCCCATTAAAGTTACTTGTAACGTCACGTGTTGCTGCATTTTGTCGCAACGTGTGTCATCACACGTAACTTTAATGGGCTATATCTTATTTTTGAATAATCTAAAAGACGGACTAAATAGAATGTAATTACTTTGACCCTGGAAACTACCCTATTAAGGTTACGTAATGAATTCAACAATCACAGGTGATTTTTACCAAGGAAGCGTTGAGCACATCTCAACTCCATTGAAAAACTGTCAGATTTAGTGATGAAATCGGACCTCAAGAATTAAAATACCCACAATTGACTTGACATTTTTTTTTTTTTTAATGGCTTTGTCGCTTAGCAAATAGGCAAAAAATTTACGTACAATTCCTCCTAGCAATATTATAAATGCGAAAGTTTATAAGGGTGTATAGATGTATGCATGGATGTTTGTTATCCTTTTACACAAAGTATACGAAACGGATTGGATGAAATTTGGCACACAGACAGATTATAACCTAATACTTTTAATTATACTTTTAATCCGGGTAGAATGATCCTGTGGGTCAATTACCAAACTCCATGCAAGCGCCACGAGCAAGCTAGGCAAGAACATCAATCAAACAAGTTGGCAAACCTGCTTGATAAATTAAATCATCATCTGCCTAGCCTTTTCCCAATTCTGCTGGGGTCGGATTCCGGTCTTACCGGATGCAGCTGAATACCACTATTTTACATGGAGCGACTACCTATCTGACCTCCATAACCCAGTTAGTACTGGTTTATACGATACCCCTTAGTAAGAATGGTTGTCAGACTCTCGGGACACTGACTACCTGTAAGGACTGTCAAAGATCTACAAATAACAACCGGGACCAACAGCTTAACGCGCTTTCCAAGGCATGGAGGAAACTCGGTATGTGATGGTGGTCACCCATCCACAGACAAACCTAGGCAAGCGCTTAACCTAAAGATCGACTCAAACGGCTGCTATTATTTAGCCACGAGCCCCATGCGCGCTTTATAATTGAATATACTAAAAAAACAAGAGATTCGCGCACCGAAGGTTCCATAAAAATTTGGACAAATATGAGTGTATGGTTTTAATTTCAACTCGATACCTCCACGCGTTCTCGAGATAAAGGGTGTTGCCAGACAAACAGACAGACGGACAACAAAGTGTTTTAAAAACAAAAACACCTACACCACGTCATATCCTCAAAACTCAAGTAAATAATCCGACTAAAACTTAAGGAAATTCATAAGGAACTTGCCAAAACCTCCTCCGAACCTATATCCCGTCACTTTCTACATTGATTTTTAATCTACTCCATTAAAGTTAGAGTGTCGGGCTGATTGCTCCATCAGGACGTTTAATGCGTTTACTAGTACATCACCACTGCTAAGAGCAATTTGTGCCTACGTCTTAGACTTACCCTTTGTATAAATGCTAAGTAACCACAGGATTTCACTCACAGGTATGGCATTTATTGAGTAGAATGTGAAATGTGGTAGATGTAATTTATGGGTGAATATCCCAGGCGCAAATTTTACGTGTCCACGTTGAGAATCATGGTGTAAAATGATGGGATGTTTCTTATTTTTTTTTCTAGTGAACTACTTAACTTATTCCACTTAGGGCCACAATTTTTTTTTAAATAGGCTTACCTATGGAGGCTAGGAAAAATAAATAACTTTAAAATTCAAGTTTGGTGGCTTGTCCTAGCTCCATTTTTTGATATAAATGTATTTACCAAAGGAACAATTTAAAGTGAAGTAATAAACAAATTATTTCATTGGTAAATGCATATGACACACTATCTAAAAACATCTAAATCATATTATAAAATTGATGTTAAAAGCACAGGATACTCGATTCAAGTTTGTCCTAGCAAAAGTCATAATTTTGGTAGTACTTTTTCAATTTACATTATCATGAAGATTCGTGCGTGTGCGATCAATCGCTTTTTATGTTCTGTATTTCTCAGTCGTGCGCGGGAAGTGGCGCGTAACAGGTCTGTGCTTAGTGCTGTAATTGCTCGCCAAAAACGAAGTATTCATCTTGGGCCGAACAGGGGACAAGAATTTGTCAATTTTGGTGGATCGATTTGCTGGTGATTTTTTAGTGTTTTAATAGTAAGCTACGTATTGTAGGTAGCGATTTGGGTAACTTATTTATCAGTGATATTTATTCTTTTGTATCTTAATAACTGTATTTTTTAAGATTTTTTTTATGCCTGGTTTCAATTTTGGTGGTTCAATTTTGGTGGCTTTGGTGGCGATTTTCACCACCAAAATTGAAAATAAGCCACCAAAATTTAAGTATGTACTGTATATATATTATTTGTACATATAAAGACAGTTTTTCACTACACATTGTTCATTTATATGGATACGTTACTATTCTATTTGTTTCTGTTCTGTTTGTTCTATTTATTAAAGTGCACATGCCATGCTATTTTTCTGCACTACTCTAAGGTCGACTGGCAATGGCTACTGAGACTGCACACCTCTCGGTTATGGAAGGTCTTCGCGTTAAATAGGCCTCGACCCCCGCACTTCCGAGGGATGTACAGTCTGATTACCGATGATCTTGGGTGATGCATCCGGTTTGCGTTTAGCAGTGTATGGACTCTTCTATCCAGGACATCAAGTTCAGTCTGAGTTCATTTAAGTATGCCGAAAGAGTAGGTACATTAAAACCGTATTATAATTAGTCGTTCATTTATTTCTTTCTCCACATATCATTAAATTTTTAAATATTTCTTAAAAACATAAAAAAAAACATTTAAAAATATAAAAATAGTAGCCCACCGGTATCGGGAACAGGGTCCAAGCTACCGGCGGTCAGGGCTCCAGAGAAAGGAACCTCCTAACAATACGAGCCGTGTCCAGGAGTACCGCTTTCTGTATCAAGCCCTTGATCCAGCTGCCTAACGAGAGCCTCCTCAGGTATTGGTCGAGGCTCTTGGCAATTAAGCCATTGGCAGATACGACTATCGGCACAATGATCGCTGAGTCCACATCCCACATGTCGACAACCTCGCGAGCCAAGTCAATATACTTGATTTGTTTATCTTTCTCGGCTTTCACGAGGTTCTCATCATGCGGGACTGTTATGTCAATAATCATTGCGCGCCGCTCCGATCGATCCACCACCACTATATCAGGCTTGTTGGCAACAACAGTCCTGTCAGTGATGATGGAGCGATCCCAGTACAATGTGATATTGCCATGTTCAAGAACTGGGTCGGGCTCATACCTGTAGTACGGCACTTCCGATTCCACAAGGTTGTATTTTAGAGCAAGTTGCTGATGGATAATCCTGGCTACAAGGTTGTGTCTATGCAAGTACTCTCCGTTAGCTAGACGAGAACAACCGGAGATAATGTGTCGAATTGATTCACCCGGACGGTGACATGCCCGACATATGTCAACCGTGCCATCCTTCACAATAAATCTCCGGTAGTTATTCGTCATCATAACTTCATCCATAATTGCACAGACAAAACTATAATATCTTTTCTTTATATATTTTACGGTTTAATATTGTTATTTAATCATGTTTTATTTTAGAGTTTATTATGTTTTAGTTTCTTAGTTTTGCTGAGAAAAAATTTGTAGTATGGCAGGTAATTTTGTTCAAAATAAAAAGTTTTTTTTTTAAGTGTACCCTCATAGTTCTCATTATGAGTTCATCAGATAAATAATAAATATTGTGGTACTTACTACCGATGACCGCAAGAAAGTATGGCAAGGCAAGGAGCTTCACGGGCGCTTTTACCGGGCTCTTCATGGGCCCGATGTAAATTTTCTAGCATCCGTATCCTGGCTACGATTCAGCGACCTTTTTAGGGAAACTGTAGATTTTGTCTGTGCGATTATGGACGAAGTTATGTTGACGAACAACTACCGGAATTATGAAGGATGGGACGGTTGATGTGTGTCGGGCATGCCACCATGTCACCCATCCGGGTGAGTCCATCGGACATATTATTTCTGGTTGTTCTCGTCTAGCTAACGGCGAGTACTTGCATAGGCACAACCAAGTAGCTAGGATTATTCATCAGCAACTTGCCTTGAAATATAATCTTGTGGAATCTGAGGTACCGTACTACAAGTATGTGCCCGACCCAGTTCTCGAGAAAGACCATGTCACGCTGTACTGGGATAGGTCTATCATTACTGACAGCACTATTGTCGCCAATAAGCCTGACATAGTGGTGATAAGATGTAATCACCCCGCATGACGAGAACCTCGTGAAAGCTGAGAAAGAAAAACAACTAAAATATCTCGACTTGGCACACGAGGTTGTTGACATGTAGAATGTGAACTCGGCTATCATTGTGCCGATTGTCGTAACGGCCAATGGCTTGATTGCCAAAATCCTCGACGAACATCTGTCGAAGCTCTCCTTAGGCGGTTGGATCAAGGGCCTGATTCTGAAGGCAGTTCACCTCGATACGGCTTGTATTGTGAGGAGGTTCCTGTCTCTGGAACTCTAACCACCGGTAGCTTCGACCCTGTTCCCGATACCGGTGGGCTACTATTTTTTGTATTTTTAAATGTTTCTATTTTATTTTCTGTTTTTATTTAGAAATATTTAAAAAAAATATTAAAATGTATTTAACTGAATAAACGAAATATTATTATAACAAGACTGAGTTTTATTAACTGATGGAGTTTTTTGGTCATTGAGCTTTATTAGTGAGATTTAAGTTTGTGACAAAAACTGATTTTTAATGTATTGTTTTAAGCACTTTCAATTTTGGTGGACCAATATCAATTTTGGTGGTCAACTTTCAATTTTGGTGGACAATTTTCAATTTTGGTGGCTACACTAATCTTTGAACTCAAATATCTCAAAAAGTTACCAAGATATTTTCGGACCTCATGAAGATTCCTAAAGCTTGAACCTTCTATTTTTGTCCTAGGTCAATAGTTTCACAAAAAGTTAAGAAAAAATTTTGCCACCAAAATTGACAAAAATATGGACTTGTTGATATTCACCCTTATGGTGTTTTACTCTGTAGGATGAAATGTAATAATTTTATTATTAAAAGTTGAAACGGGATATTTACCATGTTTGTTATTGCGTTTGCAACTCCAAACTCGAAACAAATAACAAACATGGTAAATTTCCCGTTTCAAGTTTGAATAATAATGTCAGTAACCATGTCAGTTTAAAGTCTTGTTTTGATTTTGTTAGAGAAAAGAAAAGTTGTTTTTAACTGACTTCAATAAAGGAGGTTTAATGTTATCCTATGTGCGTACCTACTTACAATTCCAATTTTATTTATATTGCTTGGGTAGTTTATGAGTAGTCTTTTCTATATATATTTTTCTTCTATGTAAATATGGATAGTACTAATATATTTTAGTAACAATGGAAAATTAAATACTCGATAAAAAAATTGTGTGAAATATTTCATAAAATAAAAATGCTGCTTTTTGCAAAAAAATAACCGACTCCAACAAAACCTAAAAAGGCGAAAATAACTTAACTTTCGGAAGTCGGTGGCAATAGAGTCAATGGAATATACCTACGAAAGGCACCGACTTCCGGAAGTTAAGTTTTTTCGGAAGTCGGTTATTTATTTGTTTCTTGCATAAAATATTTTCACCACATCTTTTAGATATCAACGCACGAGATTTAACAAAACCCACTGAAGTTACCATGATGTATGAAGCAGGTGTCATTACAGTGTGGGAAGGGACTCAGATATAAAGGGTGTCTAGCGCCATATTTTTCCCACACTGGAATGACACTTGCTTTAAGACGTCGTGGTAACCCCATTAGGAACGAACTTCTTTCGAGAATTGTTTGCAAATGACCGATCGTATATATCCACGTCAGACTTATACTTATAACTTCATCAACGCGTTCCATAAAAGCTTAATCAGATAATAAGTTAAACTCAAGTTAGCATATTTCCATGTTCCCCTACATCGTAACGAGAATGCAAAGTTTCTAGACTTACATGCATGGAGTGGAATGAGTTCCGTAATCACTTTATAAAACCTATTACGTACTGAATTTCAATTTAGAAATCATTTTTGGAAGCTCGTTCTTATAGGTAATGCAAATACTAACTATCGATTAGTATAATAGTATGTACCATATTCCTATAGATACTTTAAGTCCAATGAAATAGTTGGCTTCTGCCATTAGGGTACCATAATGCAGAATCCATGGTTGTTACTAAAAAGGAAAGTAATGTTTGCAACTTGTTTGTACTGAAAACCGTATTGGTGTTTGTTTTTCAGAAATTCAATGATTTAAGCTTACTTGTTTTTTGACAAACAAAATAACATTCATTTTTATTCTTTAACAAAATCTTATATATAAAATAAAAAAAAAAACTTAAAGAAACTAACTTATAAAAAAAAACAAAAAAATAGCGTTGAAAATTTATCCTCAATGCTGCCAATTAGAAATGTCTCCAACAGATAGCCACGTTGTATGGCAACACTTAGCCTCTGGCTAGGATAAAAGCCAGCCCTTGGGTCACGGGAAGTGTTAACTAATCATTTTGAAATATCCTTAAAAAGTGCATTTAGGAAGTTTTTTTTTGGCATAAATATTTTTTACAAGATAGTTTATAACGTCTATTATTTTAAATGCCATGTCTTCTGTACTTCTTTATTGAGACTTTAAATTAATATCTAAGCTTTAACTACTATTACTTTACCATGTAGTCGAAAACAAAAACCTAGGTCCCTCTTTTTAAGTCAGCTATCATTTGCTGATTGATTTTAGAAGAGTGTGGCCATATTTTGCTGCAGAAAACCAATTCGAATATTTTTGCGGAAAGTCAGCTTTCACAAAGTAAGTTTGGAAACGCTGGAAACTTTATTTGCCTGCTTTGTGACAAAGCTTCACGAAAAAATCTGATATTTCCGATTGATGTGCGTTTCACAGAGCAGATTGATAATGTATAGGACGCTGCACAGCTCACGTTAAAGCAAAGCCGTGCGAATTTTTGAAGCAAACAAGAGTATGTAGTTTGTCGTATTAGTATGACACACAAAGATTAGTAAGTTTGTTTTTAATATTAGTGTCCAGATTTTAAAATGTAAGTATTTTGGTTGCACGGTTAACTTGTTTTCTTTTTAAAGAAAGAATTAAATCTTACTAAAATTATAAATAAGAATGTTTGTGAGGATGGATTGATGTATGGATGTATGGATGTTTGTTACTCATTCACGTCAAAACAGCTGAACGGATCTTGATAAAATTTGGCACAGAGGTAGATTATAAGTCTGGAATAACACAGGATATTTTTTTATATCACGTGAGCAAAATCGCGGCCGCCAGCTAGTAAAAAATAACTTAATAAATGGGATAAGTAGGTTTTTAGAGAAACAGTATACAACAGTCAACAGTTAAGGCTGCTCCAACATCTGCCTAGCCTTTCTCCAACTATGTAGTGGTCGGCTTATTTTACATAGGGCTACTGCTTATCTGAGTTTCACAACCCGGTCAGAACTGATTAATACACCTTGGTAAGTCTGACAACCAGTCTTATCAAGCGCAATACTTACCTGCCGGAGTTTCCTGGTTGTTCAAAAGAGATACCACGGAACATAAAGGGCAAAAGAACGAACATGAATGGGTTTTAGTCAATAAAAGTCTGATACTCCCCCCACTCGGCACAGAGCGGGGGAAGTTATTTAATGATTTCCCATCCGAAAAAAAGAAAAAAAATATGAGAAGTTTGAGATATACTTTCTGAAGTCCGTGATGTTCTTTGAAACCTGCATCCGTTGTTAAAGACTCGTTACGCCCGAACATAATCCGACTGGGCGCACACCTCGCAGCTTAGCTAACAAATCTATTTCAACTTTTATCAGTTTCAAAGAATCCCGATTTGTAATGTTCTCTTCATTGTTTACACCGTACAAATCAAAAGTTGTTTCTGGGTTTCACGAACATAATGTTTGTTTGGCGCGAATCAATAAATAACATTTGTTTTGTTGAGGTGAGGTTTGTTCTTATTATTTTATCAAAGAATGTATAAATTTATATATTTTTAAACGTCGAAATATCTGAAAAAGTTTAAAAATTAAAACCCGCCACAGTTTTATCTCACAAAAAGGCATGCTTACAGCTAATGAAAGGTCAGTAAAAAGTCGAAACTTCAAAGACTCCCGAAGTGAGTACTTAAATACTTGAATGTACAGGAATGTATAACATTAAACATCTCCAAAGAAAACACGGGTTTTTTTGATCTGAGCCTTCTT
Source organism: Ochropleura plecta (assembly GCA_905475445.1). NCBI lineage: Eukaryota > Metazoa > Arthropoda > Insecta > Lepidoptera > Noctuidae > Ochropleura > Ochropleura plecta. The sequence continues at coordinate 6,495,940 of FR997731.1, read as the reverse complement.
TGTGCCTTATCGGAAAGGCTGGCTGATAACATTTTTCTTTATCTCTCTTGTTTTCTTTACATTTCATCTGTAAACCTTTTTCGATTATAATGCGAAACACGTATAGCAGAACAGCGAACAGGAAACTGATTTTTATTAATAATAAATTCCGGAATGAAGGATTTAGGCCGATTGGCTGCATCGGTCGCTCTACCGGGCGATATTTCAGTTTTTCAGTACGTAAAATATTTTTAATTCTGTTGTGAAACTGTGAAAGCTACCTGTTTCAAAAGATCTGTGTATATTGAATGTTCATTTTTAAATTGACATAGTAATTAAAAAGTCTATTTAAAAATGACTATTTAAACATATGTGTATATACACAGATATTTAAATTATTCAGAAAATTATACTGGTAAGGACCAGGATAGTGTTTGGATAAATTTCGTCGCCGGATCCAAGACAATGAAATTGTTTCTTTCGGTCTTCGTCGGGTTACATCGTCTCGGCGGTTTTTTTTTTGTGGTGGCTACTTATTGATTCTGGCTTTCAGGAGTTGCAATGGTTTGGGACCAGTGTGGTAGGCTGGACCCAATAAAAAATGCGAGTACAAAAATAAACATTATTGTAACCATTTTAACCCTTATCCAACTATACACAGATCGGTTTGGCTTACAATTTCATGAGATGCGGCTGAATACGAGTATGCGGAGAAAATGCTTATCTAACCTCCACATCCTTACTACAAATAAACAAACAAACTCACTTTCGCTTTTATAAAATTAATATTAAAAATATTAACAAAACTCACTTTCGTGTAAGTGAGTTTGTTTGTTACGTCTTTACGCCTAAATCGATTTTGATGAATTTATTGAGATAGTTGGGACACTGGAGACAGATATGGGCTATTTTATTTATGAGAAAATTGGAAGAAATAGGAAAGAAAAGGGGAGAGAAAGATATTTTTTTTTATCATCACGCAGGTTAAAGATAGCGTTAGAGCAAAGTAACTATGCCACGCGGACGAAGTCACGGGCGGAAGCTAGTACGTGTATATTTTTAAAACACGAAACTCCATCTTAAGACAAACATAAATAATTATATAGGGTATTTGAAACATCTCTCGAGTATTTTCATCTGTTCCGAACGTATTGATTTTTAATTTGGGTTGTTAATCTCGCTTGCGCGATACAATTATTAATGCTACAAAGGCAAAGGGCAGCTCGGCACTACATTAAACACCTCGAAAGGAACCGTCAAGGGATAATGGTCCTTATTTACAAAAAACCGACACGTACCTAAGGAAGGAAACTCCCTTCAAGGGGCATAAAATATGATTTTACCTGGCTTTACATTGAAAGATGAAAGAAATGGGGAAATAATACGGATTTTATTTTATGTTGATTTGTTAAAGTGCAAAGTGTAAAAATTGGACGTAGAAATTATTTCATGAAGATCTTTCTACTGTTGAGAAACGCAATGTATTTTATATTTTTCGCTTTCCTATCAAATAATAGATTTTAAAGATAATATGAGATCCAATATCAAGTTTTATGTTAAACATTCTGCTAGTATATATAAATGTGTATTCTTCAAGTTTACGCACAGTATAAAGAATCCGCAGCTAGCTATCTATGTATTTTATCATAACAAATAACTCAAACCTATATTCCCCAATTCTGTTACATTTGTTCGAGGATAACACCCTTATTCGTAACATTAAGCTTAGCGAATGTCAAGGAAATCCGGAACTATTTTAATATAGAATTTATAAGCAAAACCCTTGCAATGTGGCTCGAGGGGATTACATACCGTGTTTATGGCCCACCTTCCCTTTGATTGAATTAAATGTATGGAAAATAGACATCAAAAGGATATGAAGGAGGTAGTTGTTATAATATTTATAGGCTTTAGCAATGAGATATTTTATTTCTTGGGTTCTAAATTATGTGAATAACATATAATGAACTACATAGATGAATACCTACTTACCTCCTTTGCTCCAGTACCTAAATTTAAAAACTCATTAATTTATTTATGTACACATAAAACAAATATTATTGAAAAATACAAACAGTACCACTAATATAATTTTGAAATCTCTTCCAGCAGATTTGCGATTGAACAGATTATTAAGAGACGAAGACAGTCTAACTTAAACAAACATAATTATATCAATATAAAATACTGAAACATATTGATGAAATAAAGATGATAAATGTATGTTTTCACACCTAATTAAACAAAAATTATTCTTTTTACTTTTCAAATATTTTTGAATTTTAATATTATCTTTAATTTTTTTGTTAAATTCTGTATTGCAAATTTATTTGTACCGAATGGAAGCGACTGGCCTCCACAACACAGAGAACCCTAGTGTGGAGACCAGAGACCAACTTTGAAAATATACTTTCTGGAATAATAAAGTTATTTGTTTAACACAAATAAAAAAAAATATTAAAGCAAACAATAGATGCCTTTGGAGTATATTCTTCCGTCCGAAGTTCACTTCAATCAATAAACTTAAAAGCCTTATGATTGTTTTTGTACAAAATATCGTTACAAAAGCTAGTACAATAAATATCTTCTAGTTTACTTGATCGGAGATAGTAGCTAAGGAATATTTAATAGCCAAATGTAATAACAGTGTTAAACCAATCACAACCCTCCTTGGATTCACTGAATTATAACTGTGTATCAATTAACGCCTAACGCAATCATACCCGCCTAAATATCCCCAGCTAAAATTACAATTAAATAACTAAAGTTAGCTTTAGAAACCAACATTAACAGTAAATATTTATCCATTAAACACTCACTACAATACTGGGAATCAAGCACAAGCGCCCGGGGCGTTGTAAACGCGTAAATACGTCCATTTTTTAATCGAAAACACAATTATTCTATTCTATTTTGGATACCTTTTTTGCAACAAACACAATCAGTATCTTCAAATCAAGAGGAGCTCATACCTAAATGATAGCAGCCGCTCGGTTCGATCTTTAGATTAAGCCGCGCTTGCTTAGGTTTGTTGGTGGATGGGTGACCAACAATGACATACCGAGTTTCCTCCGCACTTCGGAAAGGACGGTAAGCTATTGGTTCCGGCTGTCATTTGTAGATCTTTGATAGTCGTTACAGGTAGTCAGTGTCCCGTCTGGCAACCAGTCTTACCAAGGGGTATTACCCAGTAATAACTGGTTTGTGGATATCAGATACGCAGTCACTCCATGTCAAGTACTGGTATGGTTTTCAGCTGCAGCCGGTTAGACTGGAAGCCGACAAAGTTTCTTTCTCAACAAAGTTGGGAAAAAGCTAGGCAGATGATGATGACAATCAGTATCGTCCATAAATATGAATAATATTAAAAATGAGACGCTTTCTTTTTTAATCGACGAATTTGCCATTTGCGTTTCGTTAACATCGTGCGCTCGTGCAAGGCCCTCTGTTAACAAAACTACCTCTGTAGATATTAAATACAAGTTTCATCCAAGTTTGCAGAGCTTGTTAATATTATCTACGAATTGCCTTCCAGACTGATAGCTTGCGAGGTTGAGATCATAAACATTTCAATTAATTAGAGTTCCCTTGTATCCAGGCCATTTGAGGGACCTTTTGATTGTCCCTTTTGACGAACTTAATGTTTACATTCAGGAGTTCGCACCCCCATCTGTACTATCTCGATAATTGTACACTCATTTGTAATTATATTAATTAAAATGTTTGTATTACGTTCATAAATCCTGGATAATGAACGCTATTAGGACAATGGGCGAATCACTGTGATTATCTTGTTCACTTTGTTATTAGAGAACTCCCAAAACAATAGGAACAATTACATAGATGTTTGGAAGCTGGTAATTTTCTTTAAAATCTTGTCTCGTGAAAATAAAGCCGTGATTACATCCTAAACATTAATATTTTGGGAGTTTGAACAGGTTAAATGATCATGAAAAAGACGTTTAATTAATGTAAAAGACCTCGTTAAAACATGTTTTAGTAAAGTTTGCAGAATCCTTTTTCATTGTCGATAAATATTTCGTTGTAGGTATGAAGTGTATTTATTTCGTTTGAACTATCGTTTATAAGTTTTGTTTTACATAATATGACGCCTCTAATAATTGAAGGTTTGGGAAGAGGTTTTACCTATTAGTATTTATTTAACAGGTAGTGTATGTATTAGGAACTGGGCACTAATCTCTACTCTCTACTCCACTCTCTCCACACTCTACTCCATTCCAGACAAAAACAACACTTTCTTCGAACTGGGAATTGATTCTGAGATCCCAGTAATCTCGCTTGCAATGACTGGTTCAGTTTTTGATACGGTGAAGTCTGACAGGGGAGAAGTTGCGCCGACCCCAAACAGAATGGGACAACGGCAAAAAGAAAATAATGATGTACCGCTAACAATTTAAATTAACAGCCAATGTGTCAACTTATTTTCCAAACAGTATTTACCATCGTTTCCCACAAAAAAACTGTTCAATGTTCATTTAACGTCATCATTGCGACTAAGTCCACAATAAGTTCTCAAGTACTGACACGTCACAAGTTAATGTAAATGAACCTAGGAGCAACTGCAGGTGTGCGACTTGGCAGAAGTTTAAGCAATCTTATGCCGCCAAACTAGATTTGTGTCTTGAGCGTAGTGTCGTTTGTGGCGCCTTTATCAACTTTGTGTGTTAGTTTGAAAATGTTTGGTGATTTGAAAAATATATATGTCAGTGTATTTTGTTAATTTGATTTTAGGATTGAATGCGTATAATTCATTAGTTTTATTCAGGTTATTTACTGATGCATCGGGTTAAAAGGCCTAACTATTCAGGCGTACAACCCACATGTTTGATTAACTATTTTGCGAGTTAACTCTAACTATGCATGGGTTAACCGTTTAAATAATGGGTTAACCGATTTAATATTGGTGATTAATGAGAATTAAAGATACAAAAAATCAAGCACGGGCTAACTCCATCGTTATATTATTACTGAGAGATAAACTACAAAGTAAAACAGCTACCCGATGAAAACCCCAATACGAGTTTTCGGTCTCTGGTTTTGTTTTCTAAATCAGACTTAATTTTTTTTTTTTCAAATAAACAATTTAAAATTATATCAATCTATTTTATGCGGTGGTAACCCCGTTCATAATTAAATTCTTAAAGGCAGCGTATACAACCTCCGTCTGCAATAATACTTCGAAATAAAGTAGCTCATTACCTACTTGCGGATCCAATTCCTCCCAGATGGCTCTTATCAATTGAGCGGAATAATAACCAGCTGATCCTAATATGTTTTACCTTCGTCCCCACATCAGAACGATCCTCCAAATATTTGATACGTGTCTTACGTCATATTTTATTTATTACGAACGTCCGTACGTCACCGTTACCACGAAAAATGCGCTCGGAAAGTCGAATTTCCTTCCATCAGTTTCGAGTTTTCCTTAGCGCCGTGTTCTGTTCAGCATATTATTTGAGTCAATGTTGCACGCAAATATAATAAAGTAAACTATATTTATTATTCAGTAACATGTTATTAAAAAGAAGAATTAATTTATTATACCATAGTTACAACCTTTTTCTTAATCTAACATCATTACGAGTGTCGGTAACAAGTTTTATGTTGACAGAATTAGCAAACAGTAGTCCCCAAACTACTACAAACACAGGCGTAGCCTGCCTGTGTCTTGGAGGCCGGAGTTTTGATAATTTTAAATTAAAACATATAAATGTTTTGATTTAAAGTTATCACCGTATTTGTCGATGTGATTATTAAACTGAAACATACACAATGGCAAATATAAACCATATAAGTGGAGTCAAACTATTTACTCATCGTGTGCTGAAAACAAAATAATTTATCAGGAAACGGCCAAACGATTCGCTCAGTAACGAAATGAGCTGCTCTGCTAGAACAGCGGAGTTCCATTACGTTTGTCTAGCGACACTTTCCGAAAGCGAGTCGATCGGTGGAGCTAAATTAGGATTGACGCCGACAGGTTTTGTAAAAGCATTGCACTGTTGAATTATTAAGGCAACTCCGGCTGCCTCTATATTCGTACCGTCGGCAGTCAACGTCTGGCTCTATACCTACGTATGTAGTGCTCCATAAACGGAACCCGGCTCATTTTCAATTCTGACACCCGGATAAAGTGGTCGCTGAATGAATATAAGCCGCAGTAGGCAATTTAGATATAAAAAATAACCTTTTAATGGATTTTGTGTTTGAGTTTTTAGTGGCGCTCCAACTCCAGATGCAGATTTTGAAATAATCACTTAACTAGTTAACTGAGCATACTTATACAACGTAACCAGGTAAATTAATATACAACAACGTACTATGTGATCAAAACTATGCCTTCGGAAATTGAGTTTGGAGCTTATTGAGAGGGGAAAAGTTTGAAAGCAATTTCGTGAAAATTTAATGCTCTTGCAAACTTATGAGAATGAGGAATTTGAGAAATGAAGCCAACACTGAGCATAGCTAATTTGTTGCGAATTTATAATGAGGTCCACCAGGATGGGGTTCGGGGTCCTGTGACGTCACGTTTAAGCTCCTCTTGATCTGGTTTGGGCCTTAAGGCCTTTTTACCTGTACATTGTAATTTTCTTTGATCATTTCCTAACGAAAGCCTTGGGGTGAATGACTACGCAGATCAATCTTGCTCCAGCGCCGACACTGAAATCAAACGTTGGTTTACGACTTCTCGAGTCAGAGAACACGTAAATCCATTGTCATACGAATATTGAGTGACGCTTGAAATTGTGAACGTCGGTGCAGGTGTAGGATATCGGTATCACTAAGTCAATGGGTTGTTTTGGGATGTTTACTCTGGGAACGTTCGTAGGCACTTTTGAGTTTGGTACTGCTTACCTTCTTTTGTTTTTATTTGAATATCTTGTTCCAAATTCAATTGTTATTTTACAGTAGTACTGACTAATGTCAAAAAACAATTGAATTTGGAAGTCATTTTTACGGGCGAAACATGACTGTGTCACGAGAAAAAGAAACGTAGCATGACTCCAAACAAAATGACAAACAAGTTGAAGTAGGTAATGGTCGCAAGCGTGACTGCTGAGCTGAGGTCTTGGAGTCGATTCCTCAGTCGGACAAGTTGTTGTTCTGTTTTTCCATTAGGAATTTCTCAGTAACAGCCGCGGAGACTGGATTTGTGCCTAGTTAATGGCAATAGGCGTGATCGGTTGATGGTAATGGGCACGACCGAATGGAACTTAAAAACATATTTGGCGAAACGTGGAAAAGCAATAACTTATGAATACCTACACACATAATCATGTTTGTACCTATATGGTTTACAAAAGGGTAAATTAATTCTATTGTTTCAGGTCGACTGAGTATTCGTATTAATTCTCGATTAATAAAACAGATTGGTATATTATTAAAATTACTAATTTATTGGTAAAATCAAAGGATTACAATTTTCAGCATGGATTCTCTTTGTAATTATAGAATATCCGATATCTGTGTTTTGAAGCGTAATTAATATTATTATTTCAATTTATTAAACGAACGGACCGACTTTTATTTGACAATAACTGACATCCGCAGCACTCGGGGGCCTAAAATGCCACTTTAGTTTAATAATAAAAATGACGTAACAATTCGTAAAATGATCTTTAACACTAACTGACAAAATTTATATTTATATTATTGGCTGCGTCTAAGACAATTAATAAGAATGTCAACATGGCCCCCAGAACCGAAAAGAATTTTTTGCAGACCATACAATATTCTTGAATCTGGGAAATCAACCTAAGAATACATACTCAAGTAAGAAAATTAGGTCATGTCAACCCTTTAAAGCCGGAATGATTTTATATTCCAATTACTAATTACACTTGAAGCAATTTATACAACTCAATAAATGAATTAAAGACAATGTACGTGTGTTAGTCTGAATTATAGATATAGGTAGCTGAGATACAGTCAGCAAAAGAGATAAGTTACCAGCCTCGACAGATATACCGTTGACAGTTTCTTACAAAAATATGAGTATTTTCGAATAAAGTTAAATTTATTTGATAGAAAACAAACAATTCCATTAATAATTAAAATTTGATAAAAAGATGTTCATTGATTTTTGTTCATTGTTTCATTAACTTTGACTTGAGTATATAGATAGATAGATATATAGATTCGATACCTCTACGCGTTCCCGAGATAAAGGGTCTCGACAGACAGACAGACAGACGGACAACAAAGTGATCCAATAAGGGTTTTCCTTTTAAAGTACGAAACCCTAAAACAATTATAACTAACAAGCCTGGTTTATTATCTCTTTTGCAGACTGTGTGCTATGCTGCAGTCGGCTCCATGAATTAGTGAGCACCCATTCACTGCAACACAGCCCTTGAAAGTAAAGGACATGGCCAGATCCTGCCCTGATAATGCACAGTAATGATTAATATATGAAAATTCCTTTTGAAATAAATAAAAAATAATCCCAATAATTACATTTCCCTAAAATAGGCGAGAGAAAATGCAAAAAAAATATGTTTGTTCATTGATTATGTGGTTTTATATCCTGACATTGGATTGATTGACATTTACATTGTCGTCTTGCGTTGATTTTATCACTGGCGGCTCCTGCCCTGATAATGCACAGTAGGTACTGATTAATATATGAAAAATCCTTTTGAAATAAATAAAAAATAATGCCATTAATTACATTTCCCTAAAATAGGCGAGAGAAAATGCAAAAAAATATATGTTTGTTCATCGATTGTGTGGTTTTATATTCTGACATTGCATTGACTGACATTTACATTGTCGTCTTGCGTAGATTTTATCACGTATTATCGTAATTTGTTACTATTGAAACTAGACCACAAACTATCTTTTACTAATATTAATATTCTGCTGTACCTTATTAGACTTGTTAGTTTAAGTTACGTTTTACAAATATGTGGGTATCCAGAGAAAAAAAAACACGTTTATTAAACTGTCTCTAACATTTCACACTACTTTACTATTATATCATTTACATTACACTACTATGCATTTCACTCTTGTAGTGAGTTTTGATCGCAGCGACGACTCCAGCCGAGTCTCTATAAAACTTGACACTGCAGTAGCGGTAATCTCGACGCTGTTTTCTTGTAGAATAGCACGATAACTGTTTGCATGATATCGGCCTTCCTTGTGGAATTAGTTCCTTTTTATGAATAGCCTAGTCTATTTACTAAATGGCGTCTGAATAGTCTTCCTCGTTTTGTTACGCCTATAAAACTCTGAATATTTCATCATTGCTATTCATATTGTCAAGGCGCTATTTTTGTTTTCTATTTATAGTGTCTCTCGCCTATTCTCTGATCATAAATCATAAACTATTGTAAAGCCCCGCATGTAAGCTTTAAAATGACGTACTGTACATCAATGTACATGAATATATTTTTGTTAGGGCATAGCTCTATACCCATTCCGGCCATGCCATTTTAATACAACTGGGGAAACCAATTGATTCAGCCTACAGTACCTATCGTGTGGATGAGGTAGATGGTACGCCATGATGTGCCGGAGCTAAACCAGGGGTGTAACACTCACGTACCCTACAACGATAGAACAAACTAATTAGTCGTTTAGACTATTTGTTTTGGCATCGTCATTGCTTTGTCGCCTCCGGGCATCGCGAAAATTGAGCAGCCCTAACAAGGATCGAGCATGTTACTCCAAGAACAGGCTATTGTTCCATCAGAACTGTATTTATATACAAAGGGTCCCATTTATGATTTAAGATAAGTAATAATAATAATTATTATTATTATATCGTTACAAGTTTCGTGAATTTTGCAGTGTTTCACGTGACTTTTATGGTTGTTGCTCGGTGAAAATTTAAATTTGGTTATTTTGTGTAAAATATTTGTCTGCTGAAATCTGAGCTAATAATTTAATTATAAGCCAAAAGGCTACGTCAATTTTGAGCGTTTTAATGAAAAGCGAAATGTATTATGCCTAGGTTTATGTGACACTTGCTGTCCTGCGCGGTTTCATCCACATCTCAAACTCAAAACTCAAAGCATATATTATTACAATTAGACCATTACAGGTACTTTTGAATGTCAAGAAACAAAAGAATGAAGCTACACCCCAGACACAATGCATTATGCATTATGCAACTTGTGAAAGTACTGTAGTTGCCTATTCTTAAGCGTTGATCTCTATGGAGAAGAATGGTATTTGGTTACTGCCACGCTCTCGTGGGCCTTATATTACTACGTGATAATGTAGCTTTTTAATGGCAAAATATTTTTTGAAATCATACATATCTTTCCTCTTTATATTATTATCTATATTATAGTGTAGATGTACTTATTGTAATAATTGAATTGTTATTTTTTATTATTATGACATTGTTCTCTTTTTAACCGACTTCATTGAATCTTCATTATTATTGATTATTTCCTAATTTAATGATACACCTGCTTTATTTTTTAACCTTTAACGCAAGCTATAGATAGAATCGCTGTATTATATTTATTCACAATCCTTGAACAATCTGTTCACAAATCAAAATTCCATTTTCAAAATATTTACCAGAAAGTGAAAAAAAAAGTCTGCAAATTAAAAAAAAAACCTCGTATAGCGTAGCCAAGATAACAGCACAACTTCTGTTGGCAAAGGTATTTTATCCACGTGGCTAGTTCCCCAGGTAGGCCTTCCCTTTTACACTGACGTAGTTGTGATTAAGAGCAAGGGAGCACGCATAAATTCCAGCGGCATGAATCAATAACCGACACACACACACGCGTACATCTGTGTATTTACATCACACATTGGTACACAGACGATATTTTGACGGGGAGACTGGTGCGTTCTGTTTAGAAATTACACGCCACGGATGCCACTCGCGAAATGACGATGTAAGCGAGTTTGTAGTTCGTACATGATATTAATATACGTATTTTGATTTGTATCATTACTTTTTGATAATTAAGTGTATTTTTATCCATTAAATGTGAATGTGTGTTTATGGGAAATACAGACAGAATAAAGACACTTGAGCGACAATGTACTTTCCGCATCGCTGTCATTCGGAAAAGTGTACAGAAGACTGGCGGCAAAAAACAGCCTTCTTCTTTTGGTCACGCGAAGTGCCGACCAGTCGGCGAGAGATTATTATAATTATTATCACTAGCTTTTGTCCGCGGCTACACTCGCGTTAAATTCGGGGTAACACAGTTCTCCTTTCCTGATTTGCAGGTACCTGCTACCTGTAGTTTTTGCCCTTGCGCCTTATTTATTGTAATAGCAAAGCAAAGTTTTCTCTTTTCCTCCCTCTTTCTCACTTTTTTTAAATTATTCTATGTCCGCCTTCAGGGTCTTAACTATCTCTGTACCAAAATTTATCTAAATCGGTTTAGCCATTTAGGCGTGCAGACGTAACAAACAAACTCACTTTCGCTTTTATAATATTAGTAAGGATTACCCTGTCACTAAATGGGTATGATAAACCCGGTAATGACTCATTTCCTATGTGACAAGTACTGGAGTACTTAATACCTCCCGTTAAATTAATTAACGTTTGAGTCTCATAAGTCTACAAAAACGTGGTGTTTTTCCTTGAACATTTCCTTAATACAATTGAAATTACACGTTCATAGGGAAAATGAGAACGTTAAAGCTTTAATAGAGAGAGAGGAGGGTAGTTACATAAATCTCTAAGTGCGTTCTTATTACCTAGTGAAAATAATGTATGAAAATGGAGGTCAAAGTCAGTGTTGTAAAAAGCGTAGTGGTTCTTTTTTTAATTTTATACTAAATTTTAGAGTGACCTCGCTTCGGAATACCATATTTTTTTATTTAGTGTAGAACACATCGTGAGGAAACCTGAATTTTTAATTAATATGACTCTGTAATCGCCTACCCGTCTTATAAGGAAGAATGGGGATCAATGCTCGTGCATTTTTCCGTGAAAAAATTGTAATTGTTTGTGAGCCGGTATGACTGATGATGTAAATTATTTATTTTTACTCAAACGAAATTAAATTGACTATTATTTTTTATCTGAAATTTGAATCTGCTGACAGTTAATCCAATTATAATCTATTGCATTTTAATTTAATATTCTAAATTTGTATGTAATGTAATTTATTATTGTATTTTCCTGTAATTATTTTATTTAATTGAAATTGGAATGCTTGTGTTTTGTGTTGATAAGTCGTCGTGTTACTTGAAATAAATAAAAAATAATTCGCTTGGTGCAGGCCATTGGCCAGTAATGGTACAGTAATAGGCTCGTATTAATTATTATTTTTCATATTATTTATTAACAAGAGGTTACATCCACTGTTTCTGAATTTACCTTTTTGCTTGATTAAGAGGCAACTGTGTTGTGAGATGCTTGTAAACTTCCTCAAATTTTAAGCAAGCTTATACAAATAGTACATTTTAATACAAGGGAAAACTTTGCCACTGCAGCCGCGTTGGTATTTACACCCAAGCCGAAGGCGAAGGGGTTATGAAGCCAAGAACTTCAGTGACAAATGACCACGTGTATCAAAACGACTTTTTCAATATATTTATTTACGATGAGTAATTCATTTACTGTGTGTGCAACATGTCTTCTTTTTTCATACTTTTCTCTATTACTTATAATGTATATTTCTATAGCCATGCATATAGGTATATAGGTTCTGTTTATTTGTTTCTTGACAAAACTATATGCTTTTCAAGAACCGTAATTCTGAGTCTTAGCTTAATAAAGAGTCAGTTACAATAGAACCTACCTTTTCATAAATAAATGTGACACCTCGACTCAGCGAAGAGTTATTTGTCGTTTACCACAGCTTTGAAATTGTAGAATAATATAAATCAAACCGGATAGTTTTATTTACGTAACATACAAACAAACATACTCACTAATTTCACTTTTATAATATTAGTAAGGAAACACACACCGAAAAATCAAGCTATTTCCAATATAACATGGTCTCTCTTTGTGTAGATTTCGCATGCAACGTGAGATTCGCATAAACTGGATTTGTATAATTTGGTCGTTGTGCCTACCTATACGAAATGCGGATGCTTACAAAAAACAGTTCGTATAGATACAAAAACATTCCAACATAAAGCATAAATAATGTTCCTTACAAATAGCAGAAGAAAAGCATCTCTTTTTACAAAATGTTTAAAATAGGGCGCTATTATGAAAACCATTAGCATTGTTTAGCATTGTAACGAAAACAAACTTGAGCTGGTTTTAAAATGCACGACAATAGACTTTAGAGGTGCGAAACCGCGGACATTATACAAAATATACATGTATACTTGTATAGATGTATATTTTATTTTCATCACGTTCCCCAGTGTTTGAAATATTCAACAGAATCGATTATCGGCTCACTTTGTACACAAACACTTTTTTATTCAATTTAACGAACTGAGAGGAGGATCGCGACAAGTTTAGAATTTTTTAGTTGTTTCTCAAAGACTTCCCGTTTACGAGCGTTTAAGAGGATTCTAGTTTGATTTTTACTCTTCAATCTTGTTTTTCTGATCTATTCGTTTCTACTCGTTTTTAGGGTTCCTTACCGCAGAAGAAAATAACGAAACCCTTATTGGCTCACTTTTTTATCTGACTGTCAAGACCTTTTATCTCGGGAACGCGTGGAGTGATCGAGTTGAAATTAAAACCATATACTCAAGTCTATGTTTCCTTTGTGCCGTAAAACAATCGACCCTCTAAGTCTACGCAGGCAAAAGATATAGCCGTTTATGTTGCAAGTTTGTACGGAACCCTTAGTGCGCGAGTATGACTCGCTTTTGGCTGGTTTTATTAAGCTGTAGGTAAGCGACAGGAACAAGGTGTTGCCTTGCTTTAATGTTAATAAGACATTGGCAATAGGTATTTTTTTTTGGGGTGGGAAATCATAAAATAAGTTCCCCCGCTCTGGGCGGAGCGGGGGGGAGTGTCAGACTTGTACTGACTAAATCCTACCCATGTTCCTTCTATTGCCCTTTACGTTCCGGGGGGTCCAATACTTGGTTCAAGCTTACGTGTATTATTTTTCCAGACCATGTTATTTTTTATAACTAAAATAGGTTACTAAAAATATACCTTGGTAACCATTAGTTACAATAAAAATTATAAAAAAGAATAGCAACCCGCCCTTACTTCGCACGGGTGCAAAATCCTTACTAATATTATAAAAGCGAAAGTGAGTTTGTTTGTTTGTTACGTCTTCACGCCTTAATGGCTAAACAGATTTTGATGAATTTTGGTACATGTCGTCAAAAAGGGAACAAACAAAAAAAAGTTCAAAACAACGGAATATCCGAAGTTAAGGATGAAATATCATAAGTCTTTCTTGCCAAAGTTTGGAAATAGATAGAGGGACCCTCAGTGTTTCAGGTTAAACAACTCTTGCTGAGGTTTTTAAATGGATAGGTTACCTTACCGGCTCAAACCTATATTTAAATAAGGACACTTATTGAATCTACTTGAAACAGAAGTTTTGTTTTTTTTTTTTCGTTTTATGCACTTCGTCCTCTCTCGATTATATGATGATGAAAAGCAATGCAAACCTGTGGTTTTCCTTCGTAGTGGAGATTTAACATTCAATTAAATTGAGCACTACGTTAAAAGGAATTGAATAAAGTCACAATCGAGAGATATTAAGACTTAATTAATTAGTATTGCAGATAAAATAAAGAGCATTTGCCCGTAATTAACTGGATTGAATTTTATTACCAGTCCTGAAGAAAAATTAATATCGCCTTTGCTGCGACTGAAGCCTGCTTCTCCTTTGCGGTAATCGTTTACATGATATTACATTTTCCTTTACCATCCCATTTAATTTTTATTGCAGACATTTACTTCATACTTAGTTTTTGCAATAATCTTTCCATCATTACATTCTGAACACAATACAAGGAGTAAATAGAAATATTTCTGCCCAAATGAGTTTCTCGAAAACGAAGCCATATTAAAGACGAAATTACTTATCAAGGAAATTTCTTTGGTAGCACAACTTTTAAGCTTCACAAACAAAATCAAATATTCATTTATGTAGAACATACGGCTTCATTGCCATACTGATTTGAGACTTGTTTGCACAAATCTTGTTAGCGGGAACATGACGCTTGCGCTCCGGACGAAAATGAGCTTGTTACTTGTATAAAAATACAGGCAGGAAATCTCCAATATGTGATGTTATTGACATTAACAGGTATTGGCAAACACTGCTCATTCAGACGAGTGGGCAAATGTCGTTTACCACGACTAACATTAACGGAATTGAAACGTAATCATTGCAATGTTTGTTTGTGAATCGGAATTGATCTTTAGAAAAAACCTTCACTGATGCAGTAAATTAATTTGGGCTAAGTGTGTAAGAAAAGGGAAAACTTAGCTTTGCTATTACAATAAGTGAGGCGCAAGGGCAAAACTACAGGTATCTGCAAATCAGCAAAGGGGAACCGTGCTACCCCGAATTTAACGCAAGCGAAGCCGCGGGCAAAAGCTAGTATATTATACAGGGAAAATTATAGTCTGTATAAGAAGACATGTTGTCCTTGTTCCTTCTTCTATGAAAAATCCTAGCAATAGACCATTGTCAGCTTATTGACGCACGCTCTAAATTTGAAAATCTTCAGCAGCAGAATCGAAATTCAAATAAAAATAACGTCAAACTTTTTATTCTTAATCGATTTAAGGGCCGGTTCTGACGGCCGAGCCTAATTCGCCCCGTTTTTAGTTACGGATACGATCAAATACTAAATCGAGTTTATCGTCGGGATTCGGGATTTCAATCAGCAAGTATCGAGTGTCGAGTCTGCCGTCAAGTCAATCAGAGTAAATTGAACATGTCACCAAGCACTCTTATCAAATGGACGAACGTTTTACAATGGTAGTTTTTTTCGGTGCATTTTTTGAACTTATGTTGTGGTCGGTTTTTATGGTTTGGACGGGTTTATTTATTTATTTATTTAAGTACTAGCTTTTGCCCGCGGCTTCGCTCGCGTTAAATTCGGGGTAACACAGTTCCCCTTTAAAAAAAAATAGTAAATTAGTGCGATAGAATTTAATTAAGTAACCACATTTCCGAACAAACGATGCTCTTTCAACATAGTCTATGGCTGTGAATGACGTTGACATTCGTTACGCGCGTTTTTTTAAAATATGCAAAATTAAATGTATTTTTTTCAATTTTTCTAAAACCTTTTTTTAATATTTTTTTCCGTAAGAACCTTCTACAGAAAATTAGAAAACTACAAAAAAATAATCAGCCAAATCGGTCTAGCCGTTCTCAAGTTATGGCGTGACAACGGGAAACGGGTTTTATTTTTATATATATAGAGAGATTAAGTTTCTGCAGCGAAAATAAATTTTGAAAAGCTTATTAAAAGTGGGAGTTTGAAAGTACATCTAAGTTATTTTCACATAAATCAAGAGGCTCACAGGGAATCAATGTTATGTATTAATTCAAAAGTTTAGTATGAACCAACTAATTTATTAAAATTTACAACCTCTGTGCACTTTGTTTACTGTATGTATTTACTTAGGTACTAGAAATAAACATAAAAACTAAATAAATTAACTAAAAATACGTATATACAAGTTTTAAAATGGAAAAATTATACAGGGCGTCAAAAAGTTCGTCCATACCGCTGGCAATAGGAAAAGTACATGAAAGGCTGGAAATGCCATATTGGAAGGCCAAAACAATCCAGCCCTCTGGTCAACTCAAGTGATTTTAGTCAACCGCAGTAAATTTTCAAAACCCTAATTGGTTGACTTAACCAGCCCAGCCACGGCGTGAGACGCTCCGGGCGTCGGGCGCCACGAGACGACTCCTGGCCACCGTAGATGCGGGCCTGTGGACGACGAGCAATGGGTAGCTCACCGCCCGTCAGTCTAGTGACGTTAGTCCGCGTCAACGATGTTCCTAGATACTAATACATATTTCATAATACATGTTTTTGAAGTATCATCCAAAATCCGACTATTAATACTCTATGGAATATATAGATGTAGTGCTTGTTTCACGTCATATTATCGTAACACGCGGTACCATTAATCTGCGTCAAAACCTCTGGGCGAAAGGTAAAGTGACCAATTCCGAAGCGACCCTACTCCCAGAAATTAGCAAAATCGTTCCTGACTTATACATTTACCGCAATACTTGATGAGAACCACTCGTCTACCAAACTCACGGCTAATAGAATTAATGCAGATTCCACTACAATTTATTCGTTTTTAACAAAAACCCTCGTCAAAAGATATCTTGATAACTTTGAGCTTTCACAAACTCATATCATTTCGCCCTCGTCATTGTAAAATTCAACCCCATCTCGAATAACAAGTCAAAAACGGTGAACTTGGCAAGTTTCAACAAAGTTCAAACTCGCTGGGATGAAATTCAACACCAAGTCCGACGGTTCCTCTGAAAGCAACTAAATATCAATGGCAAGACTCTATCAATTTTAATTACTTGCGGCAAATGTCTGAATTATCGACCATTATCTAAATGAAAGTGAAAACACTCGGCTCTCCGGTATTCCGGGTACCGGAGTACCGAAACAATAATTAGTTTCATATTCTTCTTTAATGTTCCACTTTTTGTTCGAACATTACAAAACAAATTACATTTGTTCAACGCTATCTGGCGGAGACATATTTTGTTATGATCTGTATGCCGTGCGTTGACTAGGAAAATAATTAAAATTGTAATTACACACGTCTGGAAATGATGTCAAGAAAGAAAGTGTCTGCTCAGATGTTGAGTAAAACATATATATGACGGCACGGTTGGCGCAGTAGCTGAGCGATTGGCTGCTGCGCTGCGTGTCGCGGGTTCTATTCCCGCACGTAACAAATATTTGTATGGCCTACAGGTAGTTGTTTCGGGTCTGGCTGTTTGTGTATGTGAATTTAAATGTTTGTAAACGCACCCACGATACAGGAGAAATTCCTAGTGTGGGGGCAACGTTTTTTAAACAAAAAAACAACTAAAACAATATATTTATATTTTATTGACATTAAGAGATGTTACATTATAACAAGAAACTCTGACTCCTGAGCTAGGTGAGACCTGTGTTACAGAAGTCAGTGTCTTCACCCATTTTGGAACTAATAGTTTATGTAATAAAGAAAAAAATAAACATTAGACATAGTGTTGTTTTTGTTTTTCACTTGAAATTTAATTTAATGCAAAAATGCTCTTGTGTGGAATATGTGTGTTTGGGTGCGAGTGTGTAAGTGTAAGTGTGCGTGTGTATGTATAAACAGAAGAGTGGAAGAAGAAGACATGTTTCTCCGACCCTAAATAACTGGGCTAACGGAAGGACAGGCCTGGACATGAAGGTCTATTACAAGTTGTAACCTTAACGAGTTGTTGGCCGTGGTACCGATTGTTTTTACACGTATTCAAATTAATTTTAGCCCCGAACATAATTCACACGCGTCATTCACCGACTCAAAAGTTTTTATGTAATACTGGAACATACAGTAAACATGCGGTAAACGTTTTTGCGAGAATTCTGTACAAGTAAGTACATTAACGAATTACTGAAGCGTATATTAGGGTTTGTGGCGCCATAGTAACAGGAAGAGCTTTGCATTAAAATTAATATAGATTCCGTGTTCTAAGAGAAACTAACTTAATTTATATTTTGGTTAGTCTACGTTGGTTTAGTTCTGTAGGTACCTAATAATATGAGGGTGTCGATTCAGGTGTCACAAACTAAACTAAAACTACTCTAATATCACAAAAATGTTGTTCACTCCTGTCAAACGACGTTTCTCAATTTGAAATTAAATAAAGTGACACAGCTTTTTTATTATAGTTTGATAGCATTAATAATATAATTGTTTTGTTACTCAATTTATAGAAAATAGCTTTCTCACTATTCTAAAATTGACGTTATTCACCACAAATAGTGATTGTCAAGCTGTATCGAACTATCTTTAATCGCGACTAAAATGGTGTGGAATATATAATTTCTGATCAAGTTCTTGAAAATTCGTGATTTTACAGACTTCAGATAGAATAATTAGTTTTATTTAATATTACTACTTACGTTATTGCAGCGGTTGTCTATTCGGTTGTAAAGTAAATAATTATATTATTGTTACTTTTAGAATCCAAAACGAAATTATTTTTTAAGGGCAGAGTTTTGCACTAAACGTCAATGCAGCTTTGTATTACATTTTGATTTCGAAAGAAGTACGGTTATTTTTGTTTTTAAATTACAAGTTTACTTACAGAGAAAACCTAATTAATGAATGCAATAATCGTGCGGTCCATGGCCCTTTACGGGGCCCCGGTATGGGCGCGTTCTTTAGGGCGGCGCGCCGCCCACTACCTGAACGCGCCCCAAAAGGTGGTAGCCATACGGCTGATCCGGGGCTACCGCACGATCTCCGGCGAGGCAGCGAGCCTCCTTGCCGGGTTGCCACCGTGGGATCTGGAGGCGATAGTGCTCGCGCGCCTGTTTGAGTGGCGCGCGGAGGCACTACACCGGGGGGAAAACCCGCTGCTGCGGCAAATTGCCGCAGCCACCGCGGGAGACGCCCCGGGCGCCGGGCGCCGCGAGACGACTCCCGGCCACCGTAGATGCGGGCCTGTGGACGGTGAGCAATGGGTAGCTCGCCGTCCGTCCGTCGATTGACGACAGGCCGTGTCGACGGCGCGTTCTTGTTCCACGCGCGCCTTAAAGAGATGTCAGCAAAGCAGAGGGGCTTGCCAGAGCCTCCGCCTGCCGGGGTTGCGGGTTGTTCGAAAGAGATACCGCGGCCCCGGAACATAAAGGGCAACAGAAGGAACATGGGTGGGTTTTAGTCAGTACAAGTCTGACATGCCCCCCCGCTCCGCCCAGAGCGGGGGAAGTCATTAGATGATTTCCCACCCGGAAAAAAAAATGGATGCAATAAATTGTGTTGCAGTATACAAAGCTTAAAATAAAAATACTGCGGCATGTTACTACATGTTTAAATAAAACTTAAAATTATGTTTTGGCATACTAAACAAAACAAATCAACAATCAATACGTTTTTAGAACTACCTACCTCTTTAGAAGTGGATAAGTAAGTCGCCTTCTATATTAGGTAAAGTATCAATTACTCATCTTTTTTTTCAGAAACTATCAAGAACGTTCAAGAAGTTGTTGAAATTGCGAGATCATTCTAATCCATTTTTGGTTTATTTTGTTTTGTTTTTTTTTTAATTTGCGACAAAACTTGTCTATGTTGGTCCAGGCTTTATTGAATTTAGTGCTTTTAAAGTAGAATTTAATGCTTTCTACATAGTTTTCTAAGTTTATACAATCGCGGTAACAGAATAGCTTTTGTGATTAAAATTTCTAAAAAATATTAGTGATCTTAATCTTAGTCTAGTTTAATCCGTTGTTTCAGCAGAATCAATGAGCAATTCAAAATGAATGAGCAATTTTTTAACAGCAAAGAATTTCGCTGTTATTTACTGCAAAATTGCTCATTCATTTTCCTAATATCCCAATTCAAAAGAAAATCCCAATCACAAGTTATCAAGCAATTGTTTGTGACGAAAATGCTCATTTCCAAGAAATATCACCATACATCATATATATTTTAACGAAAACAACAGTTTATATTTTCCTGAGCTTTGAACAGAATAAAACATTTTAAAAAGAAAATGGGGAATCGCCATTAGTGCAGAGCCGATTAGCACAACATTTCTCGGTATTAGTGTTTGTTCAAACGGGCGAGCTGCTCACTCGAGTACTCGACTGCGACAGTATTTGTTATCTAGTGTCGTCGAGATGAGTGTGGTACGAAATAATACATGGCACCGGTAACTCGCTGTTTCTCGTGTACGTTATACGATATCCTATGTTTGTATGTTGGGTTTAGATGTTTGTAACAACAGAATTATGTATATTTTATTTGTTTTCGTATACGCTGTTATGTTATTAAACTAACTAATTATTTTATATGTAATTAAACTAGAGAACACAAATGGATTTTTTTAATGAAAAATACTGTCTTCAACATCAGGGGATTAACGATGGGTTGCCAAATTGGAATGTCCCATGGTATTCGTCAATCTGTATTTCCCTGAGGGGTTTTTGTTACACAAGAGCTGTATAAGTATAAAACCTTAAAATAGTATCTCCGTGTCAAGATTAAGGTTTTAAAATTGGAATAGGAATCAAATTAAACATAATTAAGTATTGACATTAGTAAAATGACATGTTTGTTTATTGAGTGCTGGTATTGAATGCAGCATCACTAGCAGCCAGTAGCAGCCAGTAGCTTGCCCGTGTTACACCACTTAACAGCTACATACTGGGTGCTTAATCGTGTTGTTTTATTGTACTCAACGGTTATTCTCTTTTTCGATTTATAGTAGGAATGTGTGTATACTTCATTTTACAATAGCCAAATGGCTATATAGCCTTAATACAGGCAACTATAGTACTTTCACAAGTTATTGCCTTGTGACTAGGACTGTAGCATCATCTTTTTGTTTTTATTACATTCAAAAGTACCTGTAACGGTTTTTTAACCGACGAAAAAAAGGAGGTTCTCAATTCGACATGTATATTTTTTTTTTTTTTTTATGTATGACCACGCATAACTTTTTACTGAGACGTCCGATTTGAAAAATTCTTTTTTCATTGGAGAGAGTATATTTCAAAGTTGGTCCCATTTCAAATTGAAAAAAAAATCCCCCCCGAAGGGTGGAAAAATAGGGGTTGATTGATTTTTTTTCATACTAAATTTGCAATTGTGAACCGATTTTGTTTAAATTTGAAACACATATGTAGTTCTGATGATAATACGGCGTCAAAATGATCTGATGATGCATCCATCATCAGATCATGGAGACAGGAAATACTTGCATTTTGCAAGAGGTCCTCAACAGTTTAAAGCAGCGATATATCGTGTTTAAACTCATTTCATGCACGTTGACGACAACTTTAGACCTAGCTGGAGAATAGAGCTGTCATTGAAGGTCTGACGATGGAGACGGAAGGCTTTTGAAAGAGGTTCTTATCAATTTACAGCCGCTATATTGTGTTTGGGCTCATTTTATTAACCTTGATGAGGACTTTGAGCCAATCTAGATAATTACTGTCACTGAAGATCTGACGATGGAGACGGAAGGTATTTGCAAGACGTTCTCAACAGTTTACAGCAGCTATAAAATATCGTGTTTGGGCTCATTTAATGCACCTTGACGTGATCTTTAGACCTAGCTGGAGAATTACGGTCATGGAAGGTCTGATGATGGAGACGGGAAGTATTAACTAGACATTCTCAATAGCTTACAGCAGCTGTATTGTGTTTAGGCTCATTTCATGTACGTCGATGAGAACTGTTGATGCCTTGCTGGATTAGGATTGTCATCAAAGCTATGGCAGTGGAAATGGAAGACAGTTACAAGAGGTCCCCAACAGTATAACGCCACTTGGGCTTATTTCTTGAACTTTATTAAAAACTGTAGACCTTACTGGGTTATGCGTGTCATCGACGGACGGATGCCCTTATTTGAAAAAACATAATAAGAATGTTTTAGCCATTACTGTAAGAATTAAATATCTGTATATGTGCAGGGCATAGTGGGTTAACCTTTCAGTAGCTGCATTTCAGTCAGCGCGCTCATCATGTGGATTAACACCTTATTTGGTTCAAAATTTGATAATGATGCTAATAAAATGTAGTCCCAGGTCAATTCTTGCTTTAGCGAGGGTCGTCCCTTGAAGTTTTTGTAAATTGACGGCCCAGCTTAGAATTACGGGCTACATCATGCGTTCAAAAACATTTCTAGTACTTACGTGTTCTGTTGAAAATGCAACCAATCGAGGTCTAGCAACACAGCCATTGCTATCACTCTATTTCCTTTGCTTTCATTGTTAACACAATTCTTCAGATTTTTGGTAGGTACTAGAATATCTGGAGGTCTATTCCCAAACACTCGATAGTGTTTCGAATTCATGGTAGTCATCTTAGTACTTGTCAACCTGTTTGACGGTAAGGAACGTTCTTATCGAAGCTCCCATCCCCGAATCCTTCATCTTACGCGTCTGTTCGCCTATCAAGGATTTTTATTAAATATCACAAGCAACTAATGTGGGTTCAAAATATTTAGTAGTGTCGAAGTATACAAAAAAATCGACGAAAAAGGAAATTAGATAGCAAAATACAATATTTTATTTTAAAAGCCGAAAAATTTGGAATTTGAATAACAGTCAAAAATTTTATACAAATTAGATTAAGTAAAGCAAGAACAAATTTGTTGTAGAAGAAAACCAAAAAGAGTAAAATAAAAACTTTTTAACAAAAAATTGAACCGACGAAAAGTGAAAAATAAAAACCTTTTAGTCTAGCTAAGCTCTAAAGTTAAAGTATGAGGTTAATTTTGAGGCGGCGCCAACAAACAATGATCGACGATCAATCAAGTTGACAACGTTTACCATGTTACGCTATGAAAATCAATAAATAGTTTGCTTGGCGCCGACTTGAAATTAACCTCATACTTTAACTTTAGAGCTTAGCTTTTCGTCGGTTCAATTTTTTGTTAAAAAGTTTTTATTTTAAATAAATGCTTTGATTTTGAATAATGCAGACTTGTAGGTTGAAGAAACATTGCTTTACGGAAAAAGTAATGCTAGTAAGAGGACTCGGAGTTGCGAGCTACGTTATTAGAGTTCCGTACCTTAAAAGGAACAAAAGGAACCCTTATAGGATCTTCTTGTTTTACGTCTGTCAAGACCCCTTATCTCTGGAACGCGTAGAGGTATCGAGTTGACATTTAAACCATATACCCAATTCTGCCGTCCATTTGTACGGAGCCTTCGCGCAGGATTTTTTACTATCTGAGGGTTATTACAAAATGCAATTTAAATTTAGTTTTTTAACATATTAAAACATCAAACAAAAAACTTTAAACTGACAATGGTCACTAATATTATTATTAACACTTAAAACGGGATATTTACGATGTTTGTTATTTATTCTGAGTTTCCGATATTTTGGCGATGTTACAAACCCCATAACCACGGATGAACTGAAGTTACTGCGGGTGGGTGTTTATGAGCAGAAAAAACGATCTACCCTCTTCCTTATTTGTTTTTTGCGTTTGGTACCACTAACACCGTCACTCACAACGAACTAATATAAATAAACGTCAATAAAAAAAAAAACTATTCAAATTATCCATTAATATTTATTATTGCCTATTAATTTGAATGGGTGTAATAGTACCCACATCGAAGCTGAAAGGAATCTGTTTTCATAATTACTATGTTATTTTTTTTTGTTCTAGATCTTACCTGGAAACCTTCTGGAGATATTGGGGATCAAAGCTCTTACTTTTTCACAAGTAAAATGAAATTTTTGATGTTTACTTTACTAGTAACTTGTCGATCCCCGTACCTATAATTCAATGGACACATCAGCACAATGCATTGAGTGCGGTACACTGAGTTAAAACTCAACGTAAAACCTGAATTTTCACTCTCAAAAAAATCATTTCTCTAATATATTTTTTAGCATCGAGTTATTTAGTATGCTGTTATAAAATGCCTTTATTTACACCATGTATAAATTGAGGCTAATTTCTATAACAAAAAACAACATTCAACAAAAACTTTAACGCAAGAACCGAATTCATTATTTAAATCGCTCCATAAGCCATTCGCGATAAAGATTCAAATGTAGAATGAACCTCGGTGCGTGAGATTCTACGAGCAGCAAGTAGCTTAATGGTCCGGAACACATTGGAAATTTGCACTTACGCCACCTGGTTTCTACGGATTTTTTTTTTAAGTTTGCAGTACCAACCTCAAACTCTGTGCAGTTGTTGTTGATCATTCTCTGTGGAGAGTGAGTGTGAGTGTGAGGTTTAGTATGATAATTACTTAGGACGAGGATTCATTTATTTGTTCATTTTTTATTTGTTTAAATCTATGATAGCAAAAGTCCGGACGGCATGTCTTTGTTTTCGTGGAAGGCTTACACGCCTACTAGTGTGGCACGCAACATGTGTCTTGTGTCACAAAATCTAGCTTGGGCTGCGCTGGCGCAGCCGTTGCGGCTGTAGAGATC
Organism: Ochropleura plecta; assembly: GCA_905475445.1. NCBI lineage: Eukaryota > Metazoa > Arthropoda > Insecta > Lepidoptera > Noctuidae > Ochropleura > Ochropleura plecta. The sequence goes on along the minus strand of FR997731.1, from coordinate 6,470,907 downwards.
TACAAGCGGTGTAAATATAGTAACCTTATAAGTAACTATATTTTCGAGCCGTTTGAGGTTGACATTCTGGGACCGTGGTGTCCTTGTGCTCACAGCCTTTTTAAGGATATTTCAAAACGTTTAGTTGACACTTCCTGTTACCCAAGAGCTCGCTTTTACTTTTGCTAGAGACTAAGCGTTGCCATACAACCTGGCAACGCGGCCAGTTTCTTGGGGACAATTGACGAATTTGTCGTTTTTTTATTTTACTTATAATTTAGCCTCTATGAGTTATTTTTGTTTAACATTATATTTGTATCTTTATTTGCATGCCATAACTTGTGAAGATTGCAGAGTTTTGTAGATTTATAAAGCGTAGTTTCACAATACGTTATTCTTGTAAGTTTCAGTTTTGTTAAAGGCAAAGTTTTGTATAGTTTAACTTGATAATATTATATAGTTAACTTCGTCTTAGCATGACAAAGAGCAAAGCTGCTTGTTTTCGTTACTCTTAACTAAGGTAGAACTTTTTACCCTTTGTCCTTCATAATACCTTGTAGGTTTTATAATGCAAGTCGCATGTTTCTTGTAAAGAAATTAATAATAGTACTGTTAACTTCAAAACTCTGAGGGTGATCTTAATTTTCCTGAATGGCTGTATTACTATTACTAAAAATATTTATTTTAAATTAAAAGGAGTGCTTTCGAAGCCATTTTCATTCCAGTCCGAACGAAAATTGACGGTATGGTTATCGCAGCGGATTTTTTTTTATTTGGGCAGAGCTTGAAGGAGTGTCAGACTTTTACTGACTAAAACCCATCCATTTGGGATGCTTTCTTTTGCCCTTTGTGTTCAGCTGCGGTATCTCTTTGGAAAAACTCGCAACCTCGGCAGGCAATCGCCCTGGCAGGCCGAAGGGCCAAAAGGCTTTTTAGTTGTCAAAGTGATGTCAGTAAAGCTGAAGAGCTTTACTGACATCACTTTGACACGGCCTATCGTCACTAAATCGACGGATGGTGAGCTAAGTAGCTGAGCGATTGGTACTACACTGCGTGCTGCGGGTTCAATCCTAGCAGCTCAACGAATGCGTCGTTACAACTTTTGGTCTTAATTTTTTCCGTCTTAGTTTTTTGCTATAGTTGTAAACCGAGCGGCGTGCACGTGATTCTCTGTCTGTCTCTTTCTCTCTATCTCATAGAAAGCAAGCCACTTATTTTCGTTTCGTCTTTATATTTCGCATTGAACAGTGTGGTGTCGCGACGATTATTTTTGTTGAGTGTGTGCAGGTTTTCTGTACATCATAAATAATAGTTTCGTTCCATCCGGGTGTCCCTTGACACCTCTTATTTTTTTATATGACCTACAGGTAGTTCTGATTCTGGGTTTGTGTATATAAGACGAATTCTTTGTAATTGCACCTACATTACAGGAGAAATACCTAGTGTGCTATGAAAAAATATAGATCAAATAGACATCATCAATCACTCGAAATACCGTTAGAATTATTCGTAGAGGTTCATAATTGATAAGGTGCGCGCCAGGAAGGAGGTCTTTAACCTGCATTGTAGGTTATACTATGAGCAGTCAGACCAAACAACACATAGGTTGTATCGACCAAGAACTAAGTTAATTCAAGCATACTAAATGCAAATTATATCAAAGGTAAACAATGTTCACTAGCCATCTGGCAGAGCGTACAGCTTATCGTAATCAGGGAACAACCCTTTAGTACAGTCACTAGCATTAATTTGTTCACAGTTTCCTTAAATCTCAAGCGATTATGCGCGAGAAATAACTGTTGTAACTTTGAGATACTCTATGTTTCATAATAATATGAGTTCCCAAATACCACTATGATTTTTTTTTATTGTATGGTAGGAGACAATCTCTTTTTAACAGTTGTTAAATGTTAGCATATTGAACCAATATGAAATTTTAAGCTGTGCCCAGCGGCTTCAACCACCGCTCAGCTCCCAAATAAACAGATCACACTGTCAGAAAGAATACCACTGTGAATTTCATGCAATCTTAGTAGTTTTGTCTCAATGCAGTTGGTTCTACCAAGAACTTGCATCCACAGATCAAACTGTTGGAATTAATACCACCGTGAATTTATTAAAACCGTTTAGGAGGAGTTGACAAACACACGTACAACATAATTATATATATATATAAAGATATTAGGAGACTATCTCTTTTAACTAGTTGTTAAATGTTAATATTGTACCAATATGAAATTTTATACTGTTTGGTAGGAGACAATCTCTTTTTAACAGTTGTTAAATGTTTATTATAAATTGATGATCTCGACTGTGCCGCCTTGACATTCGTAGACGATTTAGTGGCGCCAGGCCAAAAGGTCCCATGACCTTCTACCGTCTCGTTGCCCAGACGTGACTCGGTTCACAACTCAGTGTTTACCCGCCTTTTCATAACACTTGGGTGCAGAGACTCGTTCATATTTAAACAAAATCTCTCTTTGATGCATACGTGAGCGAATAATTAACCAAGATATACTTGTACTTGCATATACAGTCAGCAAAAGAAATGAATAACCAGACATATCAGATAAAGTTGGTTTTAGAGTTCTGTACCTCAAAAAGAAAAAAAAAGCACCTTTATTGGATTACTTTGCTGTCAATCTGTTTGTCTGCCTGTCTGTCTGTCTGCCAAGACCATTTATCTCGAGAGCGCATGGAGGAGGAGTTAAAATTGAAACCATATACAAGTCTGAGGTCCCTTTGTGCTGTGAAAAAATTAACCCTCGAACTCTACGCAGTCAAAAGATATGGCCGTTTATGTCGCCAGTTTGTACGGAACCTTCGTTGCGCGAGTCTAACTAGCTCTTGACCAGTTTTTTTTCCTTAGAAATCGATGGGCGTCTTCAACTTAAAATGTATTAAGTGAAGTGTTTGTTTTCCATCAAATAAATTTAACGTTATTCGAAAATAATCATGCTTGCTAAACAAAATTTTTACTGTGTCTAACGAATCTCGCTACTTATTTATTTTACAGACTGTACTACATGTTCAACAGAACGTAATTTAGGGTTATGTAAAAGTAAATACGCTTACAAAGAGACTGCTATAAAATGTATTTCAATACTTGTGTATAAATCTTAGTATGAATATGAAATACACTGCGACCCTACTACAGGATGGTACAAGGACACACAGCTTTGTATACTTGTAAAACAATTTCGGTAATTGGATAAAACAGAATAAAAGCACGATCCGGGTTCATGAAAAGAGGTTGCCCAAAAATAACGTCTTGTTTTGAATAAGTATGTTGAAACATTTAACGTTGAGAAAATAAAAGAGGATTTTATTGTTTCATAGAAAAAACAACTTTATAAACCTATTCTTAAAATTTATTTTCAGTAAAAGAAAGTTGTTCGATCAGCATTTCAGCTGGCTTATAAGCATAAAAGGGTGTCTGTAGGGCTGAGGGGATCGCTTAAGTATTCGTATCAGTGCACGTTAATAAAATATTCAATGAAGAACCCTTAAATTTCGAAAGCAACGTCTTTGTCTGCAAAAGACCTAAACGGAGGTGTGAAATAAACATTATTTTCAATTTACCTTAAAAGTAGGTAACACACGCAAAGTTTCCGATACTGCCAAGTACAGAGATACTTGAAAATGAACCCTAATGACTTCCACCAATACTTTGAAATAGACTGACAGATAAAACAACGAACGAATTTCCGAAAAGTTTAAGAAAACTCGTCTTGACGTAAAGGAACGTAATGCAAGTTTCATGAGGTCAGATTAGCTAGTCTCTAAGAAAGGCATCAGAAGCTCGATATAATTTAGTTATAACTTTTGTAAGAGCAATGCTTTGTCGAAGTAATTTAATAAATTAGTAGCTACTCTGTATTAATAATAGATCAGTGCCGCGGGCATTAGAGATCGAACATCGTGAATAAAGACGTCTTATTGTAATGTAACGTTATTTTATATTTGAATACTAGCTTCTGCCCGCGATTTCGTCCGCGGGGCATAATTACTTTGGGCTAACGCTAACTTTAACCCGCGTGATGATCGAAAAAACAATATCTTGCTCTCCCCTTTTCTTCCCTCTTCAGTTAAAAAAAAAGCCTATGTCTCCAGGGTCCCAACTATCTCTAAATTCATCAAAATCGGCTTCGCCATTAAGGCGTGAAGACGTAACAAACAAACAAACTCACTTTCGCTTTTATAATATTAGTAAGGATTGTCGCACCATTTTCTTATTTTGTGACGGCCTTGTCGATTGCTCGCAAGCGATTGAGAATTAGGTCCTTCGATACCCAAGTTGGGTAAAATGTTATTAGGTTTATCCTCTATGAATTTCTCAGAAGCAGCATCTTAGTTTTGATATAGGTACCTACGCATCTCCTAGATATACGTGAATTTAGGTGATGGCAATATGCTCGCCCCTATTACATGGGACCTAAAACATACATGGGACTTAAAAAAAACTGGGAAAATGTGAGTGTTACTATTGGGTTCACCTAGGCAGGTGACCCTTATGGGGACTACACACAGTTACTGATGCTATGTTATTAAGAAAGTGCTAACATGCTGTGTAGGTTGTATTTTTATTAGCTGAGTGTTATATTAGTTACTAACGTAATAAAAAAATATCGGAGATAGGTATTTGTTTGGGGTTTTTTTTTCACTTTTCCCCACACTAAGAATTTCTCCTGTACCGTGAGTGTGATAAAAAAAATCTATGAATCAAAAAAGTCACCAAATTCCGGAAGTAAAATTATTTTCCGTCTATTTAGTATTTTTTTCGGAAGTATGCTTTTTCCAGCTAATCATTTTCTTGCATCAACTTGTCAGTTAAAAATCAATAACCTTCAGGAAAAACAGAAGCCTAGAAATAATTGAATTACCCAAAACTTTGTCAGTAAAAAAACACTTGAAAAACCGATCGCGTAATCAATTAACTGTCATCATTATCCGACAGCAATAAAGGTGACAATAACTTCAGTAGCAGTATTAAATAAGTAATTGCTTTTGTCACGTCAAGCATAAACAATGAACTGGGATGAAGGCAAAGCGGCTCAATATCGGCCCCAGTGCGTGTTATCCGTCGTCTATAGTTGCAGCTCGTTCCTTGTGTGGGAAGGGTTGCACCTTGGTCCTTGTGTCACTAGGGTTGTAGGGGTTGGCCGTGCGTCGTTTGCTAACGAGCTTGCTTCAAACAATCAGAAGTCAAGCAGAAATAGATGGGGTGTTCCAAACGGCGTGCACTGACGTACCACCCGCCTTAATTAAAAGACTTCACTCAAGCGTAATTCGCAATATCGGATCGTCTGTCTCTCTGTGATGTTCTCAACTCTATGGGTTTCGATAAGACAGATTATACAATTTCGTTGAGTGAAGTCCTCTGTATAAATAATTATTTCGTTGTACAACTCGAGTTTATTGGAGACATTACGGCGTCAAGCGCCACAATTAAGAATTACGGAAATAAAGTAAAATTGTTGGTTATTTTGTTTTCGTCAAGATCTCAACACAATAAGCTTTCCTAAACCCTTATAATAAACTGACTAAGTCACGAACCAAATTTTGGGGAATAATTTAATGCAATCCGGATCGAAGGACCATTTTATGAGGATGTCTTCACTGAATGTCATAAAACTAATAAAAAATAACAGGTATACGATGTAGATTAATTGTTGATAAACGTTCTGAACTATAAAGAAGATGAAAACTGTGTAAGAAGTCACATAATGAACATTTATTGATGACCAGGCGTGTTTCTTTTTCGGGTCAATCATCAAATAACTTTTGACTAACTTCCCTTGTTCCCAGAGCGGGGGAAGTTAGGCAAAGTCTGACACTACTGTCAGACTTTTACTGACCAAATCCCACCCATGTTCTTTTTTGCCTTGTATGTTCCGGGACCGCTGTATCTCTTTCAAACAACCCGCAATCCCGTATTGATCTATCAAGTTACAATAGTTCTCTTGCTAAGTGCACACATGAGGTCTAAATCTTTTGTACAGATAACTTTAACAAAATCTGGCTCGAAGGACCATTCAAGCTTTCATAGAGATTCAATCACTGACTATCATAATAATATATCAACCTCCTCTGTAATAAAAATCAATGACCATTAGCACACGATTAAGATTAATTGTTGATAAACGTTTTGAACTAAGTGTAAGATGGAGATTGTACCAGAGAGGTAATTAAACATCGAACGTCTATTGACGTCCATGCGAGCTTACGGCTCTATCAAGCAACAATAGCTATTTCGCTAGGCGACCACACGTCAAGACTAATAATGCCTTCATACCATTAAGTCCACAATGCGTTGTGATATTAATTTTGTTAAAAACGTTGGTAATTGCATGCAGTGTATTGAAATATTAAGTTTGGTTTCTTTAATGGGTACTAAGATTCTAAATCGAAAAATCATTTTTGTACCGCCTTCTGAACACCTACCATGCCAGAAAAGTTCTATAAGTTTGTCACAGCCTTTTCAAAATATTTCAAAACGTAGAGTTGACACTTCCCGTGGCTAGCTTTTACTTTGGCCAGGGGCAAGCATTGCCATACAACGTGGCAACGCGGCCAGTCTCTTGGGGATATAACCAACTATATTTTAGTTTATTCATAAGTTTTTAATTAGGTAATTTTAATATATTTTATTTATCCTGTTGAATTTAAAAAAGAGGTTTCGATAAATTGCATACTTATTATGTTGATTGACTGTACATAATTAATGATAAAAAAATCTATGTGTTTTATGTTTAATGGTTTTTTTCTTTTGTTTCTAGTTATTTTTAAGAATATGAAAAAACGATCTAATTTCTATCTAGTTAGTACAAAAAAGTAGTATTTTATTAAGTCTTCTGACAGCTATCTAGACTAGAAAAATTGAATTTAAAAAAGAGGTTTCGATAAATTGCATACTTATTATGTTGATTGACTGTACATAATTAATGATAAAAAAATCTATGTGTTTTATGTTTAATGGTTTTTTTCTTTTGTTTCTAGTTATTTTTAAGAATATGAAAAACCGGCCAAGAGCGTGTCGGGCCACGCTTAGTGTAGGGTTCCGTAGTTTCCCGTCCGTCACAATAAGTGTTCCCACTTATGAGTTTAAAGGTGGAGGAGGAAATTATTTTGTACAACTTTTTGTCTTTTTTGTACAAAAACTGTTGTGTCAATCAAGTTCAAAATGATTTTCATAGAAAGTCCTTATAAAGTTCTACTTTTCAGATTTTTTTCATATTTTCTAAACTTATGGTTCAAAAGTTAGAGGGGGGGGGACACATTGTTTTTTACTTTTGGAGCGATTATTTCCGCAATTATAGACATTATCAAAAAATGATTTTAGTAAACCCCTATTCATTTTTAAATACCTTTCCAACAATATATGACACGTTAGGGTTGAAATTAAAAAAAAAATCACTTCCCACTTTACATATAGGGTGGCTACCCTAATAAAACATTTTTTTCCAATTTTTATTTTACCACTTTGTCGGCGTAATTGATATACATATTGGTACCAAATTTCAGCTTTCTAGTGCTAACGGTCACAGAGATTAAGCGAGGACGGACGGACGGACGGACGGACAGACAGACATGGCGAAACTATAAGGGTTCCTAGTTGACTACGGAACCCTAAAAACGATCTAATTTCTATCTAGTTAGTACAAAAAAGTAGTATTTTATTAAGTCTTCTGACAGCTATCTAGACTAGAAAAAAAACAAATAAGTTTTTAATTCTACATAAGTAAACATTAAATGCATTTTGTTGCCTCAAACAGAATCGAATCGTTTAAGAAAACGTTATTCTGACTGCGTTAAAAGGTCGTAAAAGAAAAAAGGCGCTAGTAAAAAAGCAGTAAGTTTCTCTCCCGCTTCCTTTGCCCTAGTTCGTTACTCGCTTGCAGTGGAAATGTATAAACACGGATGATACGACTCATTGCTTCCGTGACTACTAATCTTATAGTTTTAAAACTTATATTTACCTCTTGAGCAACCAATCGAAATTGTTATTTAATTTTTAAAAGATTAATTAAGTGATTGTTGTAAAACTTTCAAGCCGGTTGGTCGAGAATGTTTATTGACATTGAAAAGATTGTGTTTAACCGTGATAGCGCAGTAAAAGAAAAGTTGTGGTGGAGATCGTTGTCCAGCAGTGGAGAAAATCAGGTTGGGCAATTTATTTTTTTAAGTGTTTCATTTGCATACCACGAGAATCAGAGAATTTTATATTACAGTTTAAAGTACCTATCATGTGTGCCTCGGGCGTCGGGCGCCGCGAGACGACTCCCGGCCACTGTAAATGCGGGCCTGTGGACGGTGAGCAATGGGTAGCTCACCGTCCGTCCGTCTTTTGACGACAGTCCGTGTCTACGGCGCGTTAGTGTTCCACGCGCGCCTCAAAGTGATGTCAGCAAAGCAATGGGGGCCTGCCAGGGCCACTGCCTGCCGGGGTTGCGGAAAGAGATACCGCGGCCTCGGAACGTAAAGGGCAATAGACGGAACATGGGTGGGTTTGAGACAGTACAAGTCTGATACTCCCCCCCGCGAGAGCGGGGGAAGTTATTTGATGATTTCCCATCTGCAAAAAAAAAGGTTGTATGTGTATTGTGTAGGTTTTTTTAGTTTTATTTTTCTAATGTAAAATTAAATTCGCATACCTAACAGGCAAAATATAGTTTGTGTCTGAACACCTGGTTACATCTATATTTTAAGCAAATAAATGATTCTTATTCTGACGATTTCTTGATCAAAAATAGTAGAAATAATTCTAGTTCAGACACTGACATACAACTAAAAAGTATCAAAAATCTGTGACGAACTATTCTATTATGTGCCATAATGTGTTTTCACGGACAAATGGAGACAAATGGTGGAAGTTGCAAGAACTGGCACCAGTGCACTATGGCTTATACGTTAATTGTCAACATTTGTGGGCAGTATGCCATTTATATTAATGTTTTCGTTTACCGTTGGCAGTTCATCCTTAAAAGTTGGAAAGTGTTTTTAAGACAGAGTTTATAGTTTAAAGTATTTAACCGATGTTGCGGGTTGTTCGAAAGTTTCAGGTTGTTCGAAAGTTGCGGGTTGTTCAAAAGAGATACCGCGGCCCCGGAACGTTAAGGGCAATAGAATGAACATGGGTGGGTTTCAGTCAGTACAAGTCTAAAGAGCCATTTTGGCCATTGTCCTTTTAAAATATTTATGTTTTCTCGTGGAACGCCCACGTAATTATTACCAAACAGCAATTGAATGATCTAACGCTATTATTTGATCACAACTATAGTCGACCATTCCAACGTGCCACAATACAGAGACAATCAATATTGTTGATGAAGTAATCCTTGCGTCAATTTCCGTGAACATGGCTCTAATATGGCGTTGCCACCAAGTATGGCATTGCCAACTAATATGGCATTGCCACTGTGGCATTCGGCTCGATCACATCTCGGCCAAGTGAATTGAATAGCTGTTAGTAGCTATGTGAAAATTGTGTCCTTGTTAGTTTGTTTACATTGTTTTAACGTACAAAAAAGGCAGATAAATATTAGATAAACTCCACATTCTCTACGCACGCCTCACGATCGAAACTGAGAACTCAAAAAAAGTAATATTTCAGGAGACGAATCAAAAATCATTTATTTATTCGTAAACATGAAAATATAAAGATCTTAAAAGGTGATATAATATTATAAAAGATCATAATATGTATATAGTGCGCTATGTTTTGTCAATTGACATACAAATATTAAAAAAAGAGTATTTTAATTCAATACGAAAAAGACGTAGGTATAACTGTTTGTATGGGAAGTTATGACCATTACATTTTTTTAGATCATATATTATACAGGTTGTAAAATGTCATTTTATGGACATTGTGTTATGTTAGATAATATTGTTGCGTATGATCACCGACCATTCCATTACAAGGATAACTAAAACTTTACTTTTGAGTTGCCTTAGTTTAGATTTATATAAGCGATTTATGAATGATGCGGCCGACTTGCTGTAAAATTATGATTAAGCTTGGGCTGATATAGCTACATGATTTGGAATGGTTGGAGAAGCTTGTGGCAACATAATAGCAGCCGCTTGGATCGAACTTTAGGTTAAGCCGCACTTGCCTAGGTTGGTTTGTGGATGGGTGACCACCCGTTTCATAACGAGTTTCCTACGTGCCTCTAAAAGCACGTTAAGCTGTTGGTCCCGGCTGTCATTTGTAGATCTTTGACAGTCATTACAGGTAGTCAGTGCCCCGAAAGTCTGACAATCAGTCTTATCAAGGGGTATCGTATTACCCAGTACTCACTGGGTTGTAGAGGTCAGATAGGCAGTCGCTCCATGTAAAATTCTGGTATTTAGCTGTATTCGGTATGACTGGAAGCCGACCCCGACATAATAGTGAAAAGGCTCAGCAGATGGTGATTTGGAATGGTTCCGTTAAGAATGTTATCATTTGTAAAATTGTTTTTTTTTTCAAAAAAAAATTTATTAGGTGTCTGTACATTCTCAAAAGACTCTTCGCGGCAGGCGAGTGCGAGAACCGGAATAGTTATCTTAGTGTTCCTCGTTTGTCGTTCGTCTTTTTCCGGTTTACTACGAAACGTCCCGGGGGAGATATGGGTGGTCGAGAGTGTGTCACCATAACGGTAACAAAATATAAATTCAAAAGTCCGAAGGTGTATTTCATATTATTATACCTTCAAGTCCATACTTGTAACGTCGGGTAACAACGTGTGAAGCAAAGTTGTGTAATGTGTCTATCAGCTTATAAGCTACGTGTTTCAGAAAGGTGTGGTCAATTTTCAGGGTAATATAGAATATTCTTTGTTATGTAAACCATACAAATAACTTAATTACTAAAAATTATCTTATCGCTAAAAGCGATCTTTTTAAGATAACTTTTGGATGGATTACAGAAAGATGGAGAGACAATATAGGCCACACCACTGCATAAATCGCTTCACAATTTATTTTGTAAATATAAGTAAGCACGTCGATGTCAATGTTAATAATATTCAACAGATCCGACCTTCATTATTTTGCAGGTATTCATTTTCGCATTTATTTATAACGTGCAGTGTTTTGTTTTGATCTCACAATGGCAACATCTGAATTTAATATCACATTCATTTATTTTATCAGGTTGAACATGCTGATGTATTTTTTTATTTTAACATTGAAATGGTTTTATTTATAAAAACAATAGCAAAATAACAGCGTATATCTTTAAATAACAATAATTTGCTCGCTTAAGTCGTGATATCGATGTTTCTTTAAACGATGCTTTAAATACACTGTCTTAAGAAATCGACTGCGGAAATTTTTCCAAGATGTCAGTGTATCATTCATCTGTTCCATACATTTTAACTACAAAGGGATTGCATTGCATCTTAAACAACATTTTATCGATAAATATTGTGTGCACTCTTTACAAAACACCAGTAACTATATTCAAGTAATATAACACTAACGCCGATTTTCTACAACACACACAATATTTTGATTAAATTCAAATCCTCCAAAAAGCTTCAGGCTAAAAAGTTCTCACCTCAACAGTAAATCCCGTCGTCCAATCTGTAACAAAAACAATACATAACGTCAGTAAGAGGCAACGTGACCCAAAAACTAATGGCGGGCAAAGATATAAGACAAGCAATACACTTATCATGTCGTAAAAGTGAGGAGGTAACAGTTTATTGACCCTCAAGGCGTGTTATCGTTACATTTGCATATGGCCAGGCATACACACGACCCCACTAACCCTCCGTTTTTACGATCAAAGTACGCGTATAAGGTCTAGGTAGGTTTGGAACGTAAATATTTTTCATGTCCATTCTGTGACGCCTATTTTAATTTATTGGTTTTGAAAGTATTTTGTGAGTTAAAAACTCTTTGTAAAAAGGTTTTTTGGTCAAGGGCTAACACTTCAAGGACCTATTTTATTGGATCCTTGAAACTTGACGAAGTTTGGTTAAGTTTCAAGCAAGAAAGAAGAATGGCAAGCGGGCAAGCATAGCGAAGGAGGTGGCTGGAAGTTTGGGGTAGAGAACCTCAACTGTCCCAGCCGCCGCTAGAGACGCTCCGGGCGTAGGGGTCACGTGATGACTCACAGGCCACCGTAGACCGGGTTTGTGGACAGTGAGCAATGGGTATCTCACTATCCGTCTGTCTAATGACGACATATCATGTCGACGGCGCGTTCGTGTTCCACGGGTGCCACAAAGAGATGTTAGCAAAGCACAGGGGCACGTCAGGGCCACAGATTGCCAGGGTTGCGGCACAAGAAGGAAGATGGAAGGATTCAAGTCTGTCACTACCGTGAGGTAATAGCATAGGAGAAGTCGCTTTACCATCCTTAAAAAAGCGGTCATGCAATCTGGGGACCACATTTAAAATTCGTGTGCATTTATAAAAAAAACTTTTTACAGTTAGATCTCGGTGAAATCAAGATAATACTCTAATCACAAAATATTTTTTTAAATATAAGGTCGCTCTCTAACAGGTAAGTATCCAGTTTTCTTTTTCCCCATAGATAAAGATAGGTAGAAGAAAATGATAGAGCCAATGTCCCACTTCCAACGATCGGTCTAATAATTCAACAAAACAAAGGACATTGAAAAGTTCAGTAACTTAATAAACGCGCCCAATTGTATTTGAGTTTTATTTTTAAGAAATTCTAAACGCGTTTCCCAGAACAATAATCCTTGTTTGAATGATAATTAATTTGAATTAATTTCACACTTTGAAAAAGGTATAATCGAATAGACAATGCCGAATTACTTTTCGACGAATCTTTTGAAATTGTAAAGAAACCTGCTATTATGTAAAATTTTGTTTAAGAATTTATGAATAAACTTTTTTCTGAAGAGTTTTTAGACGTCCTGTATTTGGCTTAAGTACCGTAAAATTTTAGTTGATTGCATTCAGAAGTTGAATTTGTACTTCTTACGTCGCGAAGGCGCTCGGTAAACTTGGCTAACTCTAAGAAATAAATTTGCGCAAACAGAATTTTGAGCAGCATGCTAATTTACAAGATATCGTATTCCCATTAACAATACAAGTAAATTACGAAGCAGAAAATAATACACTTTGTTCCTTTTGAATTAAGTTGGCTTTATTTTACGCTTTTTTGCGAGAATAATTTCGGGAACGTTCATATTTTTCGGAATCGAATCTAGGTCATCTATACTAATATTATAAAGAGGAAAGATTTGTTTGTTTGTTTGTAATGAATAGGCTCCGAAACTACTGGACCGATTTCAAAAATTCTTTCACCTTTGGAAAGCTACATTATCCCCGAGTAACATAGGCTATATTATATTTTAAAAAAAATTAGGGATCCTTACTAAAACTCCAATAATGTAACACAAGGTGTAAAAAAATGACCTGAAAAATTCCTTACGTCGCGTGCGCTGCGAAAACTATTGATGATAGAACAAAATCATTTACTACGACTTTGCAGAACTCATCATTATCTACAAAAAGTGTCGCGACAGCATATTTCTAAATATTATAGTTATGTCACAGTAAGCGGTTTGTTGGTTCTAAAAATTTAATTTATATGCCGCCGCTTGAAAAGGCTCTTTATTTGTACCTTGGTATTAATCCTTATCAAAATAAATTACTTTATATTCAGGACGGCTTCAATACCTTTTTATAACTTTTTGAATTATTCAATTCGGACATTTCATTCGGAAGATATCACGAGTTTTAAAATGCAAGTATTAGAAAAAAGTCGCGTGGTTGCCGCTCACCGCGCTCAGCTAGCCAGCATGCGATGTAGGCTCCATGTAAGCGTCACTGGGGTACGGGAGAATTGCCGCAACTCTCTTAAAGGATGGAAAAACGGCTCATTCTACTTTTAAACTTCCACTATCCGTAAATCTTGAGCAACAATCGTTATGTTCAATCCGTAAAAACGGCCCTCTTGGTAAATTATTACAAGACGCCTCATTGATTATGTGGGATGAATGCACTATGAGTCACAGAGCGCATATAGAGGCCGTGGACAGAACATTAAAAGATCTTAGAAACTCCTCTGCCCTCATGGGCGGGATTACTTTTGTGTTTGCTGGAGATTTCCGACAGACTCTTCCTGTCATTAACAGAGGTACGCGAGCAGATATCATCAAATCATGCTTGATATCGTCTCCCTTATGGACTTCGATAGAAAATTTAAAATTACGGACGAATATGAGAGCTCATCAGTCTTCATGGAATCACAGATAGTAATTTCCCACAACAACTGCTAAAACTTGGAGAAGGAATTTTTCCCACTCCAAATTTAAGCAGTTGTGACATCCTGCTGGATGAGTCTGTAGGCCAAATAGTCCATAATTTAGAAAATTTAATAGATGCTGTATACCCTGACATCGAGAATTTGCACTAAAAGGACTTTCATTGGTTGTATTCAAGGGCAATAGTGTCACCCAGGAATGATAATATCAACGAAATAAACAATCTCATTATTCAAAAAGTCTCCGGTCAAATAAAAAATTACAAATCGATCGATACCGTGACAAATATCGAAGACGCAGTCCATTATCCACAGGAATTTTTAAATTCACTAAACCCTTCTGGACTGCCACCACATGAATTGACGTTAAAAATTGGAATTCCAATAATGCTTTTAAGAAATTTAAGCCCTCCGAGCATGTGCAATGGGACGAGACTGCTTATTAAGGAATTGAAGGACAATTTAATTGTAGCGACCATTATCACTGGCCCAGCAGCTGGTCAACTAGCTCATATACCGATGATCCCAAATGATCTGCCAATCCCTTTTAAACGACTTCAGTTTCCGGTCAAATCATCTTTCGCGTTAACTATTAACAAGTCCCATAGGCCAAACCTTCGAATTATTAGGGATCGACCTACGAAAAGAATGTTTCACTCATGGGCAACTATATGTCTGTATGCCTATCACGAGTCGGAGCTCCTGAAAATCAATTTATTTTGCTGCCACAAAATAAAACTACTTCAAATATCGTTTACAGGGAAGCTCTGACTCACTAAAACTAATGGCTTTTGTTTTGTAGATAATATGACATTTGTATAAAATTTAAAAATAAAAATATACAAAAAAAAACATTAACAAAAAAAATCAAAATTCCTTTATAATTTTACTTTTTTTTTTAAACCCGACGCAAAAAAGAAGGGTGTATGTGTGTGTGTATATGTAGGTACCCGTGCGAAGCCGGGGCGGGCCGCTAGTAATAATTAAGTTGAAGTTTATTATTCTAAAGATAATTGCTAAATGAAATAGAGCCTCAAATTTGATCGGACGTCATTATTAATTCTCCTTTATTTATTCTTCTTATATTTTATTTATCAGTTTTAGATATTTCTTGAAAATAACGGCTCCAGAGAGAGAGAGAGACCCCGAATAATACGAGCCATGTCTAGGAGTATACTTCTTTTAGAATCAACGCCTGCCTAACGAGAGCATCCTCAGGTATCTATATCCTCGGCTTTTGGTATTTAAGCCATTGTTTAATGTTTCGTTAGTCATTTGATCACTAATTATTTTACATGTTTATATATTTCTTAATAAAAACATAGAAAAACAAAATGCCCACCGGTATCGGGAATGGGCGGAAAGCAGAAAGAGGAACCTCCTCACGATACGAACCGTGTCCAAAAGTACCGCTTTCTGTATCAAACCCTGATCCAACCCTACGAGAGCATCCTTAGGTGTTGTTTGAGGCTCTTGGCATTTTTTTTAACATTATCGCGGGTGCGTTAAGAAACATTTAAATTCACGTTCACAAACAGCCAGACCCGGAACAACTACCTGTAAGCTATACAAATAATTGTTCCGTGCGGGATTCGAACCCGCGACACGCAGCGCTCAGCCACTGCGCCAACCGTGCCGTCGAATTAAGACATTGTTATTATCTTTACAATTTATCAGACAAGAAAACCATTTAATTTGGTCCTATCGGGCTTATACCGGTATTACAGTACCGATTTTCTTGTACTAAAGGTTTAACGATACCGGTAAGTTATTCACAGTAACGGTACCTAGGCGTGAATGTAGTTTGAATAGTACTAAAGGAGCACGACGAATCGGTCCAGGTACCTGTTATTTGTAACTGGGAGACCGATACAAGTGGCACGTGATTACCTTAAAATATGGATATCGGCGACATGTGGCGTGCGTAATGAGACCCAAAATATTTTATTCAATAAGCACTCATATTACTTTTAACGTTTTCGTCGTAAATATGTTTGAGTCCGTACTGTAGGATATACGCTAGATTACTACAATAAAAGCGCATATAATACTTTAAGATTATATTTTATATTATATTATTAAGATACATCTCACACTTCCTATTCCATTTCTAGTCTCTCTTTTTCTAGTTCTTTTTTTAAATCAACTTGAGTATTGGAACGTCATGGCCAACCAGCCAGCATTGGTAAAGGTATAAAACCGTTTACAGTTGCGGATTGTTCGAAAGAGATACCGCGGCCCCGGGACATAAAGGGCCAAAGAAGGAATATGAGTAGGTTTTAGTCAGTAAAAGTCTGACACACACTATTTGATGATTTCCCATCCGTTAAAAAAAGGGTACATTTACACCCATTATAAAATCGAATTTTGCAATTCACAAGTGACTCTTCTATAAATACAGCCACTGATTACTTCAATACGACTTCAAAACTGAGAGAGGAGCTCGTGGCTAAATAAATAGTAGCCGCTCGGGTCGATCTTTAGGTTAAGCCGCGCTTGCCTAGGTTGGTCTGTGGATGGGTGACCACCACATTGTTACATAACGAGTTTCCTCCGTGCCTCGGAAAGCACGTTAAGCCGTTGGTCCCGGCTGTCATTTGTAGATCTTTGACAGTAGTTACAGGTAGTCAGTGTTCCAAAAGTCTGACAACCAGTCTTACCAAGGGGTATCGTATTACCCAGTATCAACTGGGTTGTGGAGGTCAGATAGGCAGTCGCTCCATGTAAAATACTGATATTCAGCTGCATCCGGTTAGACTGGAAGCCGACCCCAACATAGTTGGGAAAAGGCTAGGCAGATGATGATGACTTCAAAACTGAGAAAATATAAACGCATTATGAAATCTCCATGCAATAGACAAAGTGTGTCATATTTTCGGAGTTTTCCACCCCATACAAACTTTTACCGCAGCTTTAAATTATATTAGTATACACAAGCGGAAAACTCAGTTTTCAATTGAAAGTTAAATTTTGCAATCACTAAACGCAGTGCGGCAGTCAAACTTGAACCTCTGGGGGTTTAACGATGCAATTTAGTTATACCCTGGATGGTTATACTGTACGTTGTGTGTGTATAAACTGGTCGAAGGTAAGTGGTATGCAATTGCAAATTGATCTTTGCTTGAACCCCTAAGAAAAACAAAACATCATAATCTGCTTAGCCTTTTCCCAACTATGTTGGGGTCGGCTTCCAGTCTTACCGGATGCAGTTAAATAAGTAGTACTTTAGTACCAGGTAATACGATACCCCTTGGTATTTTTTTTAAACGTTGCCTGACACTAGGAATTTCTCCTGTATCGTGGGTGCGTGTACAAACATTGAAACTCACATACACAAACAGCCATGAAGTATAACTGGTTGTCAGACTTTCGGGAAACTGACTAGCTTTAACGACTGTCAAAAATCTACAAATGACAACCGGGACCAACAGCATAGCGTGCTTTCCGAGGCACGGAGGAAACTTGGTATATAACGGATGATCCCCAATCCACATATCAACCTAGGCAAGCGCGGCTTAACCTGAAGATTGACTTTAGCGGCTGCTATTATTTAGCCAGAGCAACTATGATGGTATTGTATTGTATAACGGGTTGATGTCCGCAACTCCATGTCTGAGGCGCGTATTTTGTGTAAGTATGATGGTACCTATATTATGGTATGATGAAAATTAGAAAAAAAAATAGTCTATGCTTATTTATGATACGATCAGTTCCAGTCCAGCTTTTAATCGTAGGTGACTTTTAATGATATCTAGTATTTGTAAAAGTTCGAAAAACGAAAGTGTAAACAAAAATCCCGAACCCCGTCCTTAATAGCCTCACATTACTATGATAATATAATATACCATTACACTTTTAATGCCCAATCGGTTAGGCAGTTGTGTGCTTAAACAGTACTCCCACATTTTTCCATTTATAGGTTACTAGCTTCCGCCCGCGACTTCGTTCGCGTGGCATAGTTACTTTGGGCTAACGCTAACTTTAACCCGCGTGATGATCGAAAAAAAATATCTTTTTCTCCCCTTTTCTTCCTTCTTTCTCCCCCTTTTCTCACTTTAAAAATGTCTATGTCCGTCTCCAGCGTCTCAATGATCTCTGTACCAAAATTTATCAAAATCGGTTTGGCCATTTAGGCGTGAAGACGTAACAAACAAACTCAATTTCGCTTTTATAATATTAAGTAAGGATAAGGATAGGGCTTTAAAGTCCCATGTAATAAGAGAACTTTGCCATCAACTGCGCACTATACCGGACTCCGTGGCTGGTTCAAATATTAGAAAAAAACCCAATAAGAATTTTCTCGACCCAGAAATAAACCAAAGACCTCATCAACGAGAGCAATAACAATGATTATTTAATAAAAACGTATGAAACTGACGTTATAAAACCACAATATTGTAAGAATACATTTGTTTCCTCAGTATAATTATAACCTCAGCATCAATGGAGCGGTATTATTTTGTTTTACCTCGGGTAAACTGTTTACATCGATTTACATATTTTACGGTAATTATACCGCAAACTCCACTGAAAGCTTTCAATAGCATTTATTAAGTCCATAATTCAGTGCTACGGTTAAAGGTAACTCGACCAAATTGAATTTTGTCACTTAATCGTTTTTGGCCCTTCAAATCCAGGATCTTAAATTTGGTGTCGCGATAAATGTATTGTTGTCACCGTTGTTATCACCGCTGTTGTCACAGTTGTTGTTGTCATCGTTGTTGTCACAGTTGTTGTTATCATCATTGTTGTCACCGAAGTTGTTGTCGTTGTTGTCACAGTTGTTGTTATCATCGTTATTGCCACCGTTGTTGTTGTCGTTGTTGTTATCATCGTTGTTGTCACCGTTGTTGTTGTCGTTGTTGTCACAGTTGTTGTTATCATCGTTGTTGTCACCGTTGTTGTTGTCGTTGTTATCTCCTTTGTTGTCACCGTTGTTGTCGAGAGCACTTTAAGCTGTTGGTCCTGCGCCTGATCTTTCTTCGGTCGTGTCGGATTGCCGTCTCATCGGACTATGAGAGAGTAGGGGAACAAAGAGTGCATCTGTGTCTGCGCACATAGTTGTGCACTAAAATATCCTCTGCGCCAATGGCTGCGATTATCTCCGCTGAAATCTCCTGACTATTATCAGCCAATCGGCTGATAATAGTCAGGAGGATTAGAAATGTTTGCTTTCATGTTAGAAGCTTTTTGCGTCAATTTTATCATAATTTTCCTGCATTTGTCTTATTCTACTCTGGGCTCGGAGCTTGCAAAAGTGAACTTTGTTGAATCTTTAAACACGACACGGTTGACGCAGTGTCTGAGCGATCGACTGCTGCGCTGCGTGTGGCGGATTCGATCCCCGCGTATTTGTATGGCCTACAGATAGTTTTTCCGGGTCTGGCTGTTTGTGTATGTGAGATTGAATGTTTGTAAACGCACCCACGATACAGGAGAAATTCCTAGTGTGGGGCAAGGTTTAAAAAAAAAAAACAATATAATTTAACAACATATTATTAAACCCTGTACTAATTCAACATAGTGCCTTCACATTATTATCTGTCTTCCACAGCTCATAACAATTATTTCCCTAATTTCCAAGACAGCCAGCTGTCATCAAATCTAAGTCGAGAATTTGTTATGAAATTCATTGTAATGTTTCGTAACATTATACGCCACAGTTTTAATAAACGTTACGTAAACGGACAAGAGAGACCGAAAAATTACATTAATAAAAATAATACCAATGGGGAATCTATATTTTTTTAATGTGATAATGTTTTGTATACTTTTGTTTTTTTATTTTCAAAAATGTAAATTAGAGGACAGAATGAATAGAGGAAATAAAATGTTAAACAATTTTCTTTGAAACAAACAGGGCTAAAATTCATCAAGACTTTTGTAAATGATTTTAAAGACTGGCACAACAACTGAATGCCTAATGAGCCCCCGCATCAGGCTCTTTGTTTCAGCATATTCATTACCTGCTCCCATCGCCTCTTGCTTACTAAAAAAGTATTCATTGTTTTCCGCCTCCCTCGGGAGAGTAAACAAACAATATCTCGAACAATTTTGGGGTCAAGTGATTTCGTCCCGTGAATATTCAGGAGATAATTAGAAGAGAAAACAAGCTTAATTAGTACAAATCGCGTTGAAAGAAATTACTCTTGAGGAATTTTTGTGAAATATTTAGATAAAATTAAACAGGTGAGTTAATTGGGGAAAGCATTTTTACGTGTTAAAAAAGGACAATTAATGATATAATAGTCCGTCTTTACAAGTTTGTTTATTGCTGCTGTTTCTCTTAATTTTGATTTTTTATCATTAGAGACCGTTGCTAAAAAATCCAAGGGACTTACAAAAAGGTAAACTTTATTGTTCAACTCTAGCTTGACCAAAAAATTAAGTGGGGAAAAAAGTTTTCATAAAATAGAGCGAAAGTTTCCTAATAAAGTTTCTCAGTATCTCTTATTCGAAATTTCCCATTTGATCTGTAACAGGGTAACCTTAAAAAAACTTCGCCGCCATTTTAGGAGTCTGCCATATTGGATTCAGAATGGCGTCAGTTATTAACTACTTATTGTCATCGAAACTAAACATATACACAGTTAACAGTGGGTCGATTTCAACTTGTAAGTTTTTTACACAAACGTGAAACATTTTCATTAACTATGAAATTGTTTTAAAAAGAAACAAAAAGGAATAAACAATGTTTCATAACTTTAACCAATTATTTAGGAAGCAGACGAGGGACAATGAATTCAAACACACACAACGTTAGCGAGAATATTACTTAGATGAAGATGTTTGAATGAAACTTGATAACCGAGTATAAACTAGTGACTTCGGGATCTAGTAGCTAGAAATCAAGTTGCAGTTAGTTACAGTAAGTTAGTGCCGTGGCTTATTGCTGTACCCAACAGATTTAATAGTTTACAATCGCTATGAATAATGCAGCTTTGATAAGTCTGTTGTTTTAATCGAATTTGGTCGCTGAACTGTTAGTAAACATTGCTGAGATTTAGTGGTTGTTTAAAAAAAACAGTTTAATAAACAAAGAATAGCTAAGTGTTTATCGGACTTGCCCACCGAGGGTTCCGTAGAAGCTTGCGACATAAATTGCCATATCTTTAGACTGCGTACACTTAGAGGGTTGATTTTATAATTGACTAGCTTTTGCCCGCGGCTTCGCTCGCGTTAAATTCGGGGTAACACAGTTCCCCTTGCGCCTTATTGATTTGTAATAGCAACGCTAAGTTTTCCCTTTTCTTCCCTTTTTCTCCCTCACATCCCACACACAAAAATTTGCCTATGTCTGTCTCCTGGTTCCCAACTATCTCTGTACCAAAATTTATCAAAATCGATCAGCCATTAAAGCGTGAAGAGGTAACAAACAAACAAACAAACTCACTTTCGCTTTTATAATATTAGTAAGGATTTAAGAGACCGCAGGCTTTAAGTATATGGTTTTAATTTCAAACCGACACCTCAACGCGTTTCCGAGATAAAGGGTCTTGACAGACAGTCAGTCGGACAACAAAGATACGGAACCTACGAAAACAGCCTTTGAAGTGAGTGAGATAAGAGTGTCTCCTAAGCTCTGGACATTCTTTTATTTTATGAGAACTCTCCAGCATGGCGATGAAAGAGAATTCAAAGGCATGATAATAATAGTTGTCTGCTTCCCTAAGAGAAGCAAAAAAATAAATAAAAAGATGTCGCCTTGTCTAGTAGACATGAATAGCTTATAGCTAAGAGGTTCAAACATATTGAACTCAAAATTTTAAAGGTTAAAAAACCATGTCAGGGCTGCGGGCGCCGCGAGACGACTCCCGGCCACCGTAGATGCGGGCCTGCAGACGGTGAGCAATGGGTAGCTCTCCGTCCGTCCGACTATTGACGACAGGCCGTGTCGACGGCGCGTTCGTGTTTCACGCGCGCCTCAAAGAGAGTCAGCAAAGCAGAGGGGCTTGCCAGAGCCTCCGCTTGCCGGGGTTGCGGGTTGTTCGAAAGAGATACCGCGGCCCCGGAACATAAAGGGCAACAGAAGGAACATGTGTGGGTTTTAGCCAGTAAAAGTCCGACATGCCCCCCCGCTCTGGGCAGAGCGGGGGGGCATGTCGGACTTTTACTGGCACTTTTAAGTCATTTGATGAGTACTCGCCCGAAAAAAAAAAAAAAAAGGACTGCGGGTTGTTCGAAAGAGATACCGCAACCCCGGAGCACAAAGGACAAAAAATGGACAGGTTTTATCAATAAAAGTCTGCCAGTTCCTTGCGCTAAAGTTATTTGATGATTTCCCATCACTAAAACAAAAAAAAGGTTAAAGAACCAATAGACGATTATAAAAGTATCTAACCTAGTAGGGTCCTTAAGAACTTCTCAAAGTAAGAAGGTAGAATATCTACTAAATAACTTCACCATAGTACCAAATCTCTCTCGTCTACAAAATAGCGCAACCAAAGAGAATTTTTCGACATATAAAGCACCTTGGCGGGAGTTTGTGGACGAGGTAAGTGTTGTCGAGTAAATCCGATCAAATATGTATAGGGAAATTCTAGCGGCAGCCAGTTTCCGGCCGCATGGCCTTTTGCATCGATAACTGACGCATCACTGGCTAGTGTTGTGCAGTCTATCATATTTTATGTTGTTTTGAGTGTTCTATGCGGAAAAACGTGTTCGATAATGAACGGAATATTGTGAAAGTACACGCGTGTTGGTATCTTTAGGGAACATTTGAAAAGGGTTGTGAAAGAAGATTTTGCTAGGATCCTTGTAAGAAGTGTATGGAAAAAGAAGACTACCTCCAATAAATTCAGAATTTAACACAAAAGGTTTTTTTATTTTGGAACGAAATTCCTTATCGCGCGTTGCGAAAGGGGGCTAGACGGAAAAAATAAGACCAAATGTTGTAACGACACTTTTTGCTATAGTTGTAAGCTGTGCGGCGTGCGTGTGTTTCTCTGTCTGTCTCTCTCTCTCATAGCAAGCCAGTTATTTTCGTTTCGTATTTCTATTTCGCATTGAACAGTGTGGTGTCGCGACGGTTATTTTTTTGAGTGTATACAGTTTATTGTGCATAATAAATAATAACTTCGTTCCATCTGGGTATCCCTTGTCACCTCTCAAGTTTTTTCAAGGTTCTACGCTACTATTTATAGAGACTGCCCTATTGTTTTGTTTTTTTTTATTTCATTGACTGTGAAAAGTGTTGAGACATTTTGGACCAGAAACAATGTCTAAACACTTTTTCATCACATTTGACGGATACTTTCTGGGATGAGAATGATAATATTCAGATCCAATATTAGAGATTATGTGAATCATGTTGGTACTGTAAAGGTTATATAGTATTTACCAAACCTTAAAGAGTACAGGTTGGTTTGCGATAGGTCTCGAATACCCAGGTTGCTTAAATAAAAAATATATAGATAAAAAAGCTTATATATATATCTACAAAGGTAATTGTATACCTAAAGACGTTATTAGGTTCAATTTGATTGGGACAGATCCTATAACCAATCATTAGGCACAATTCCGAGGTCAATACCCTTCCCGATTATACTCAACCTGACCTAGTTGACCCAATCTGAATTAATTTAAGTCCAAAAATGTAACTAAGGATGTTACTTAAAAACATGACGCCTTGTATTCCGGAAGGGTTAGACAGAAGTGCCTCTAGCACTTTTACATTTCACTAGTTTTGTATAATTAAATCTTATCTAACAGGAACCGACCATCAACCAGATGCAAATCCTACCTCCGAACGGCTACTGAGGAATTCCTGAGGAAAATCAATATAACCTTGCACGACCTGGAAATCGATTCCAGAAACTCATGGTTAGCAGTAATCCTTTTGACCAGTACACCAACGCGGTGAGGCAATACACTAGATAAACATGTTACAGTTAAATCTGTTATTCAGTCAAAAGTAATTTTGACTGGTGTCTGTCAAATTAGAGTGGTTTTCACCGATTTTGTTACGTTATTAAGTCAAAAAGCCTTTTTCTCTATTAAAAACGATATTTTTTAAAGCGCTTTCTTCATAATTAGGAGACCTAGAATTACTACCACATTAAGTATTTTAGACGGTCCCAAAAAATAATGTTTGTTCATTATAGTTTCAACTGGTCAAAACTAGTTTTGTATGATTAACAGTTTTGACTATGTCATTAAAGCCCCGTTCCGATAATCAAAAACGACTCGTTTTGCTTAGGGATGGTAGTATTTTGACATAAGTTTTATGAGACTTATGTCAAAATCCTACGGTTCCCGCAGTGGTTTTTACGCTGCGTGTCACGGGTTCGATCCTCGCACAGACCAAATATATGTATAACTACCAGGTAGATGTTCCGAATTTGACTGTTTGTGTATGTGAGTTTAAATGCTTACAAACGCACCCAGGAGAATTTCCTAGTGTAGGGCAACGTTAGAAAAAAAACATACATGTAGCATAAACATGACTGACAATATTTTATCCCCATTTGCTGCACTAACAAATAAAAAAACTGACACTCTTTTGTATTTTCATAAGCTTTTCACATGTTGTACAATATACATGACACGAGCGTGACACAACAAGCGTTGTAGTAGTCATCGAAAAATTATTGTGGAAACTAAAAACAATGGCAAACGTGTTGATGTTGCGAACATTTTTGTGTCTAGAGTTACCAATTGCATGTTACGCGAAGTAGTCTGTTAACAAGCTTTTTTAAATGTAGCTTTTTATGTTGGTTATGTTGATGTGTTGGGCTTGTGACCAAGTTTTATCTGTTACTAGCTGGCGCCCGCGGCTTTGCCCGCGTGGTAACGATAAAAAAGTCCTATGTGTTATTCCATTCTATAATCTAGCTCTGTGCCGAATTTCATCAAGATTCGTTTAGCCGTTTTGACGTGAAAGAGAAACAAACATCCATACATCCATACATCCATCCATCCTAAAAAACATTCGCATTACTTTAAAATCAAAACACAAAACCCTTATAGAATCACTTTGTTTGTTCGTTTGTCAGACAGATGCAGCTAAATATTAAAATAAACATATAAATAATAATAACAAACGGATGCCTATCTGATATCTATCACATAGTAACTGGGTACCCCTTTTTTCGGATGGGACATCATCAAATAAGTTCCCACGATCTGGGCGGAGCTGGGGGAGTGTCAGACTTTTACTGACTAAAACCCATGTTCATTCTTTTGTCCTTTTTGTTACGGGACCACAATATCGCTTTTGAACAACCCGAAATCCCAGCAGACAGTGGCCCTGGTAGGCACCTCTGCTTTGCTGACATCTCTTTAAGGCGCGCGTGGAACACGAACGCGCCGTCGACACGAAATCCTTACCGACTTTCAAAGATTTAATGAAAACCAGAGCGTGCTTTATAAAATACAGAAAAACAGCAAATAAAAAACGCAACATTTTGTAAAACTCTCAACATCAAACAAACTCAACCCTATGTCAGAGAAGCAACACTCAAGTAAAAATATACCTAAAAATCATAGTAATGAAGTCCATTTGAGCGAGCACGTGCCAACAGTAGCGACGGGTCATCTAATATTGATAGCATAACGTTATAGTGCACATGTCGGTGACTCTTGACCATAAACCGTATGTTGGGGCGCATGTGCACAGTCAATAAAATGTTCTAGATAATAAAAAGTTCGAGAACTGCATAATATTTATCCTTACTATCCTGACTAATATTATTAAAGCGAAAGTGAGTTTGTTTGTTACGTCTGCACGCCTAAATGGCTTAACCGATTTTGATGAATTTTGGTACAGAGATAGTTGAGACCCTGGAGCCGTTTCCAGGGTCTCAACTTAGGCAATTTTTTTTAAGTGAGAAAATGGGGAGAAAAAGGGAAGATTTTTTTTTTCGATCACGCGGTTTCAAGTAGGTAAGCGTTAGCCTAAAGTAACTATGTCACGCGGACGAAGTCGCGGGTGGAACCTAGTTTGGTGATAAATTAGAGAAGTAGTTTTAAATATTGTCCACAACTTGAACCATGCAGTTATTCTCGATGGTTTATAAGTGCCCATGTAGGCCTATGTAAAATGAGAATATTTTGATGTTCAAAGTCCTTAAACAGCACTGAAGAAAAAAAAGTAGAAAGTACTTTCTTCTAAATATTTCTAGACATAAAATAAAGTTTATTTAACATAGATTGAGAAATGAAAAATGGGAGTTGATAGTTCCGAACTGTTAGGCTTGCTTACAAACGAGGATTACCGTTAATGGCCAATTTAAGTGCTAATAAATTTTGTTTACGTACATCTTGAAACATTGGGTCGATCCTAATTGGTTATTGAGAGGTCAATCAACCCAAAATGCTATGAAACGGTACTGTTTTTAGTTAGGAACAGATTGAGGATAAGTTACTATGACAACCTACATAGGTAGTAAATTAGGAATTTTCCTATCGAATTCCTTTCAAAACATACCTTTTCAAGAAAATGTATATAATATTGGATTGTGCTTATGAAATTGAGAAGTGAAAGAGCAATATCAATAAAAACAAAAATAACTTATGAAAATTTTCTGAACATTCTACAAACTTATTACAAAGGCCTTGCGTGTAGTAGTGGCGCTCGCGCATCCGCCGTGCTACGAAAGTGGCTACGCCGTAGGCTTGCGTAGGTAGTGCTACGACTATACATTTTTCTCAAGTTTTATTTTGTTATTTTTTTTGAGTTATTTTTTTTAACGTTGCCCCGCAATTTAAGTTTCTTCTGTATTGTGGGCGCGTTATTAACAAACATTTGAATTTAAATGATTGATGATGAATGATGACAATTTTTTGGGGTTACGTACCTCAAAAAGAAAAAAACGGAACCCTTATCGGTCAAGGCCTTTTATCTCGGGAACTCATGATGGTATCGAGTTAAAATTAAAACCATTTTCTCAAATCGGAGGTCCCTTAGAGTTGTGAAAAGATCATATCTACAAGATGACGCAGTCAGAAGATATGGCCGTTTATGTAGTAAGTTTGTACGGAACCCTAGGTGTGCGTGTGCGAATCGATCGCACTTGCCCATGTTTTAATGTATTTAATACCACATTCACGGTCATTAGTTGTGATTCGCTGGAATGGCGTGAGCGCTACAGAAAAACCACAGATGCGACAATTATGCAAAACCTATCTTCTGAAATCAAACTGACTCATATCTAAAACTGTTTTAATGTGCCCATTATAAATAAACCCATATTATACAAGGATGCGGACGAATTCCTTATGATTATTCAAACACACATTCATATTGAGGAATTAGGTAGAGAAGATTGAGATATTAACATTCAAATTCAAACTCCAAGCATTTATTTCAATTAGCCCATTACAGGTACTTTTGAATGTCAAGAAACAAAATAATGAAGCTACAATCCCGGTCACAATGCATTAGAATATCTCCAGCAACTGATATTCAACCATATCGAGTTGGTCTCAAACCGACTCAAACGATCTCAGAGAGGACTTGTATGCAGGTGACGGTTCTATACGTGATTTACGTTAAGTTGTTTGACACACAAGTGGATTGAGATGTTGTTACCAATGTATGTCACAAGTTTGGCTTAAAAAGTTTGTAGTCCTTGAGTCAACTGCTTGACTAGTCGCAGTCGGTGGCTGTTAAAAACTTTGATAGTTGAAAATGTTTTATGCTGTTTAGATATCAAGGTTTAAAATAACTTGACACCTAAACCACTTTCATACTGATCATAATAAATTGATGTGTCCAGTTTGTGCTGGAATAGGTCCTCTCAAAATGGTGAAGGAAAATAATTGCCGGGATCAACTGAGAATACCTCTAGGCTTGACATTTTTCCCCACCCAATCATCGAAACCACGACCTCTTAATCAGCAGTCGCACTTGCAACCACTGGACCACCGAGACAGTTAAACTCATAATGGATGTTACGTAGAATTGAAGCATCCACAATATTCAGTTAGAAAGTTCCGCTTGGCAAGTTATTTGGCAAAAAACTGTTGCGGTATTGAATTCTCTTTTGTATCCACAGTGAACGCAAAAAGTTATGGTTTCTGACATTGACAGCTGACAGTGTGGTACCTGAAACAAGTTCGAAGGTGGGTTGTTTTTAGAATAACAATTTTTTGAGGAATAAAAAAGCCCCTCCACTCCGCCCAGAGCGTAAGTTTTTCATGATTTCCCATCCAAAAATAAACCGTTTGTTTATGCACATAAAACGCAAAGTTTTTGTGATATCAGACAAGCCTCATGAGTACCTTGGATATTACTGTATAAAGTCTAGTTCATCAAACCTATCAGACAGTTGTGTTGCTGGCGAGTTTGTTCCGCCACTTCTTCCCAGCTAAACACTAGGCGTTTTGGGGGACTGTCTTGTGTAATGACGTTCAAAAAGTGCTGATAATCAGCCTAGTTTGAATAAATGACTTTTGATTTTGATTTTGTGGCGATTTCCATAACATAATAAGAAAAAAGACATCTTGCAATTTTAATACTGATTCGGGTCGAGAATCATTAGCTTAGTTACCTCGTTTGATGAGGATGCAATAAAACAGCTTGTACAGTATTGAGGAACTTTACATCCTGTTTCATAACCCTATATAAGTTTAAAAATATGCGAGATGTATGAAACACACTGGGACTACGTGCTCGAATGTATGTGATGTCAACCCTCAAATTGTCTATGGGTCAATCTAACATATATCTTTTTTTATTTGATTTATGTCTTTTTTCTCAGCTTCATATATTTTTGTGTTGAATCCTGTATTGTGTCTTTTGTTGCATCAAATTAATGATTATCTATCTATCTGGGTAACGGCCCAATCTCTCTTATAAAATGGAAGCCTATATCCCAGCTATGGGAACGTTAAACCTTGATTATGTTAAACTGGTCAAGTACAACCAAGTTAAACTGTATATCTAAATTAAACCCTACACCAAATACCCGTGTAAACTGTCTCATACATATAGATAATGTGTTTGAACTTGTTCAGCGGCGTAATATAAATTTACGAGTTATTACTGCTGGGAATTGAACACTGCCATCCCGACGAGCTGTTATCAACCATGCCGTGTTCCGTTATTGATACGAACGTGAATGTGGAAAATGGTATTTTTTTTGTTGAAATATGTCACTGCTACTCG
This sequence comes from Ochropleura plecta, assembly GCA_905475445.1. Taxonomy (NCBI): domain Eukaryota; kingdom Metazoa; phylum Arthropoda; class Insecta; order Lepidoptera; family Noctuidae; genus Ochropleura; species Ochropleura plecta. The sequence continues at coordinate 6,441,586 of FR997731.1, read as the reverse complement.
TACATAACATGTTAGAATTTTGTTTTTTAAGGATCCGTAACTTAAAAGGAAAAAAACAGAACCCTTATATGATCACTTTGTTGTCCGTCCGTGTGTCTGTAAAGACAACGAGATTATCTTCTAAAATTTACAAAATATAAACTCAAATAGAGTTATGTACTGTATATATTTCTTACTTACTGTTTTGTTTTAGAGGAAAAGTCATATTGTCATGACCTCAAGTAACATTTATAGGACAAAGGCAGGAAAATGATGACTTCTTTTTAACCGACTGCCAAAACGAGGAGGTTAATAATTCGTTGTTTTTAGGATCACTTTGTTGTGCGATTGTCTGTCTGGGCCTACCAAGACAAAGGATCTTGACAGGCAGCAGGTAGCAAGCAACTTGATACCTTCACGCGTTCCCGAGATAAAGTCGGTCTTGGGAACGCGTTGTCTCTCAATTGCCATCAACTCGGTACAAATCCAAACTTCGTAGATGCTACTGAGAATTTAATGATACAAAACCGTTACACGTCAATTTAATATATTACTCTTAAGAAAAAATTAAAACATTCAATTAAATTCTCAGAAACGTAAACAATTAAAGTTCATTGCATATTATATCCACGTAAATGAAGAGGCCGTCGCAATGTCAATAATTATATGCAAATAAATTCACGTTTAGGTAGGAGATGCGTACCTACGTCAAAACTGAGATGTGGGTCGGTCTTTGCTCGCGTATTAGTAAGCTACAAAATGGATTAAGTCCCCTCACGGGAGGGATTTAATTAATAAGAAATTAGAATATGTTTGAACGTAGAAACGTGAAGTTACTTTTTTGTTTTGTAGGTAAAATTTGACAGAGGGATGGACTAAGAAATGGGTAAAATACACCACAAACTAACTGGAGTACTGACTCTCCTCCCTTTAATCAATTTAAAGATTGTCTTGAAAAGATCACCTTTAGCGATAAGACCACCTATTATGTCACCCTATTTATAAGTTATTTACTGCAATTCTTGAGCAATTTGTTTAAATTTTTGTAATTTTTATGGTGTTCATAATAAACAATATTAAATCTTTAAAAAATACAGCAATTGGTAACCATCGATCATAAAAGAGGTGTGTGTAAAGTTTAACAGTGTATCTGCGTATCTGTGTGTTTGTGGCATCATAGCTCATGAACAGATGAACTGATTTTTTTATGTATCCAGCAGGTACTTACTATGGAAAAATCCACAAGCGGGAAGAAACTTCACACTTAATACATTAAAAATATAGTAATAATATGAATCAGCTTTACATAAAACATTTGCAAGTTATAACTTTTATGAAACTCAGTAGTTACTTATAATGTAATTTATTTTTTATATTTATTTGCAGTTTTATCGAGTTTTATTAATTTATTTCACGTAACTCATGGAATTAATTAATGGTAAAATAGAAAGTTATGAAAAATTGCAATTTTTTTAGAAAAGCTTTAAATATCTTAAAAAAAACAATATCTCCTAAGTCAAGTTTCTTCAGATCGGTTTGACTTATTTAGCCATTTTTCTTTCTTATTTATTTGTTCGTAATTACCAGGACAAGTTTTGTATGAAAGAAGATATTTGTTTTATTTATTTCGCTGAGCGCACTTTTTATTTTCTTAACTGTGAAGTAGCTTTATCCGTAGCAAAGACTTCCAGCGTTGTTTTTAATTTTTCGCGTTAAAAAGTAAAAAAAAAACTCAATTTCATCTTAGTAGTTCAGTTACATTAAAAATATATAAAAATGTTGTTCATTGCTTTATTCAAACATCTTGATGGAAATAGGGTCACCTTTTATATCATATTTATTTATTTTCCTTTAATAAAAAAGACGCGTTGCCCCACACTAGGAATTTCTCCTGTATCGTGGATGTGTCTATAAACTTTTAAACTCACATTCACAAACAGCCATACCCGAAACAACTATCTGTCAGTCACACAAATATTTGTACCATGCGGGTACGAACCCACGACGCACGGCACAGCAGCCAATCGTTTAACTACTGCGCCAACCGTGCAGTCATGTACATGGACTTCAAACATAACAAACAAAATAAATCACTTAATTAATTTTAGCCAGACAATGTCCAAATAATTACATTGTTTCAGTTACTTACATTTCGCTAACTAATCCAACGAACTACTTCAGCATGTAATGAGCTGAGCGTGAATTCAAAGTTTGTTCTCATTTATAAGCACATAGTTAAGGTCGGAGGTTGCGAGGTAGGTTGTATGACGGGGCAGAATAATGTTAGAAAACTGGACAACGAGAACAAAGGATCATGTTTTGTACTTATTTGATAAAGTTTGTTATATACAAATACTTACATATGGTTAATACATTCGTGTTTTGTTATATTGTTTATGTTATGATTCAATGTTGGTTCAGTTAAATATTGTTAAAATACTAGCTGACGCCCACGGCTTCGCCAGCGTGTTATCGAAAGAAAAATGTATGCATTATTCCAGACCATAATCTACCTCTGTGTTAAATTTCATCAAGCTCCGTTCAGCCGTTTTGACGTGAAAGAGTAACAAACATCCATACATCCATCCATCCTCACAAACATTCGCATTTATAATATTAGTAAGACTATAGTTACAGTTCATGTATAAATGCAGTAAATTAAAAATATGCGACTAAGTAAATTAAAGGTATAAGAACTTCTGCCGGGGTTGCGGGTTGTTTGAAAGAGATACCGCGGCCCCGGAACATAAAAAGCAATAGAAGGAACATGGGTGGGATTAAGTCAGTACAAGTCAGACACTCTCCTCCGGTCCCCCCAGAGCGGGGGAATAATTTGATGATTTCCCATCCGCAAAAAATGGTATGAGAACCTAGATGTGTTCTTAGCTTATCATAGCCGTGGTGGGATTAAATTTTGTTTTTAGTTTTATATTTTATTTAATGTTATTTAAATTCCTTTTATTCAGACTTTAGTCATCATCTTCCTGCTCTTATAAAATTCTATTTGGGATCGGCACAACACGTTTTCTACTTCCATTTTCCCCTGTTAGACGTTACGGCATAATTTACTCCTTTCTCCTTCATATAATTCCTCACACAATCCATCTATCTTGTCGGTGGCCTTCCTCTCCTTCTTCATCCATTAATATTCATATCTATCACTATTTTAGCCAAATGCGCGTTGTCTCTCCTCTTACATGTCCATACTAAGACAAACGACTTCCTTTATTTTTTTCTGGAATAGGTACATCTTTAAAACTTCCTCTATTAAGTGCAAATATTACTTAACATTCTAACCCAGACTTTAATGCAAAACAATAATAATTATTATAAAGTAAAAAACAAAAGAACGTCAAAACAAAAGACGAAATGAAGAACTTGATTGAAATAACTACGTGCAGTTCAACACAAATGAAGTAAAGTCTGAAGCTTTCGCTAAAAGGTATTAAGTAAGACTCGTTCGAGAGTAGATATCAGGTACTGCATTCAAATGAGATATTCAAAACGTTAGGAATTCGTCCTGCATGAAACTAACCCCCTCGTCCAGCAAACTGACCTGCCCCTAACTTGATTATCAGGAGAGCTCACCAATATGGCTTGCTGGATGCGACAAGGTATAAGAAAATATGGAAGTTTCTTTTTAACCCGACTGATAGTCACGTCTAGATAGTCAGTTTCTATTTCACCATAGTTGCATAGGTATTTATTATTTTATTTTATATTGTATTTATGTTATATATTTGTCTTTGTACTTGTATGTATGTTTGTATATTATTGTATTTAGTCATTATTTGCTCATGTTTTTATGTATTTTTTTTCTCTTTTTCTTTACGCACTGTGTCTACATCTGTTTTTATTTACTCTCCTTTCGCAGGTATGCTGGAAGAGATTTCTATAGAAATAAGCATTACCTTTGTACCTTTTCTGTTCCTGTCTTTTATTTTTCTGTATTCAGTGTGTATGTACATAAATTGTTAAATAAATAAATAAATAGTATGAAGGTTGTTGTTGCATTAGTATTTTAAATGCTAGTGTATCTTGTGCATTCGAAATTTAAATCTAGTTATTAAAAAAAAAAAACAAAGGAACACTGCCAGGTTACGCACAGTTTCAACCCCCCACTGGGCTTAGAAACAGATATATTTGCACAAGACTACTAAGGAAGGAATATTTGAAAATTCCCATATATCGTAGAGGAGTAAAATAAGAAATCAGTGTTCGTTGTTTTTGCTAATGGGAAATTTCTAAGAAAAACTTGTTTTACAACAAAACAACACAAACATAATTTAAAAAATTAAAAAAACACGACTGCCATGTCAAAAGAATGAACTAAAAAAAACACTCCTTTTTTGGCTCAGTCGTGTAAAAAGAAAAAATCTTCTATAGCTTTTTCAAAAGCCTATGTTACTGGGGTCGATGCAAGGATTCTAATGATACCTCATACATGTAAACCCGTTTAGGCGTTTAGAAGTTATGATGGAATAAAGAAACTCACATACATACAAACATACATGAACCCTGAAAACATAACACTCCTTTTTTGGGGCAGTCGTGTAAAAATAATGTAAACGGGATCACCGCGGATTAATAATAACAGCAAACAAAAAAAGATTCTACGAATTCGGATGCCCGGCCAGGTGCGAGTCGGATTCGCACACCGAAGCTTGCGACATAACGGCTATTTTACTTTATTTTTGTGAATTTTCAATTACATAATTTATCAACATACAATATGTTTATGGAGACCACCTTTTAAGCCAGAAGATTTTTTTCAGATGGGAAATCCTCAAATAACTACTAAGTACTTGACTAATACCTACCCATGTTCCTTCTTTTGCCCTTTATGTTCTCTTTCAAACAACCCGCCAGGCCCCTAGTCTAAGCAAGAAGATGCTTGGAACTTTGAATACTATCACCTGTTTTCACGTACCACCGTCGCATCTAGTACAATTTACATCGTTGTTGAAGCAAAGACATCGTATGTCGTACTCGCAGCAACTCATTCAATAATCTGATTCAATTCCGACCGAAGGCACAGTTTCATGGTTACCGACGACGTCTTATTTAATATTCCTCTCTTGTGTTCATTCGTCCATGAACTACTATTTGAGGTAAATAATAAATATATACCTAGAATGTTTTACCTTAGATTATTTATTTTTACGTCCAAATTGATTTACTAGGTATATGAGGTTACACGTGGCTAGATACCAATAAAGTGCTTTCTGTTACAGAGAAAATATTTCGTTAAAAGAGATTTAATTTGTGTTGATTTTTGCCTAGTTTGCCTTCAGCTATTTTCGGTAAGTGGTATTCTCAAGATAGAATACAGTTTAACGCTTTGCTTTACACATGCCATGTCAAGTCACCGCTTTTGTTGCCTATACAGGCCGGAGGCAAAGCTTGTCACAGAGGTGTTGGTTGTCAAAGGCCATACAATTTTGCTTAGAATCAAGAGCCTGGGAAGCCTAGTCTACAAATCGATACAGGTATTAGTTTGCCATCTAAGCTTGGGAACTAACGACAAACATGCTTTGGCCACCAGTTTGTAGTTTTCACACCTCAAAGCGTGCAATGGTCTCTTTGCTAGTGGGGAAGAGGCCGTTATTGGATAATATGCATCGTCTTAAATCTCCTAAAATATCAGTTACCGAGCGTTACTGATGTTATAATCCATTTAAGAAGTCACTTGTCGACGGGCCTGTTGGTCTAGTGGTTAGTGGCCCTGACTGCTGAGCCGGAGGTCGTGGGTTCGATTCCCACCCAGGACAAACTTTGTGTGATGAGCATGATTGTTTGTTCTGTGTTTGGGTGTGATTTATCTATAATATGTATGTATTTATAAATTATATAAGTATGTATATCAGTTGTCTGGTTACCATAACACAAGCTCTGCTTAGCTTGGGATCAGATAGCCGTGTGTGAGTTGTCCCAAGATATTTATTATTTATTTATTATTTTATTACCTCTTACTAATACATTAAATCGAAAGAGATTATGACCTATATATACCTTTATCTAATACATAAAGTTCTCGTGTCACAATGTTCGTTCCTATACTCCTTCAAAACGGCTCGACCAATTCTTATGATTTTTTTTATGCATATTTAGTAAGTCTGAGAATCGGCTACTATCTCAAAATTCAAAACATTTATTTCAATTAAACCATTACTGGCACTTTTGAATGACATGAAATCAAAAAAGACGCTGCTAAAGTCCCAGTCACAAGACATAATAACTTGTGGAAGTACTGTAGTTGCCCATTCCAAAACGTAGATCTGTATGGAGAAGAATGGGCAAGAAACTCCATGGATACTCATACTATTCTAGACGTCATAATACTAGACATCATAATACTTTTACAAAATCATAGTCTATCTTTCAAACCCCTAAGTAAGAAGGGGACTTGAGCAGCGGGTGATTCCGCTGGGCACAGCAAGTTTACTAAGAGGGTAGATCGTTTTTTTTCTGCTCAGTAACACCCACCTGCAATAACTTGAGTTCCTCCGTGATCATGGCGTTTGCAACATCGCCGAAATATCGGAAACTCGGAATAAATAACAAACATGGTAAATATCCCGTTTAAGTTAATAATAAAGTCTGTGCTCAAAATTCAAATATTTTCTGTAGTGTAGTGGTTATATCAGAAATACGCTCTGCTAGTTGGCAGTGCAGTGAATGAGCACGTTGGCATTGCCCGCTGTTTGTCGCTAATGGTCCGGGCAGCACGTGCCCTGCGACGAGCGAAATATGGAGGCAAGTGTCAAATAGTAGGTGAGAATCTTTTTAAAAGCTTGTATCTACACTTCATGGGAAGTAAAGGTACTGTAAGAGGTTTTATACCTTAACCAATGCTGGCTGGTTGGCCATAACGTTCCAATACTCAGGTCGTTTTAAAGAAGGAACTAAGAAAAACAAATTAGAATAAAATAGGAAATGTGACATGTAACTTAAAATATAATCTTAAAAGGATATTTTGCGCTTTAATTATTAAAGTATTCTAGCACAATTCTTACAGTACCTACTGGTGAGTTTCCAAACTTGATTATTATATTTAAGTAGTTGATATTTTTTTGTTATAATGGAGATCATTAAGTAAATTCAACATCAACTATCTAGCCTTTTCTCAACTATGTTGGCGTCGGCTGCCAGACTTACCAGATTTATCTGAATACCAGTATTTTACATGGAGATCATTAAGTAACTTAGTTTGAATCATAGATTAATGAAATTGTAATTTGTGTGTGTTTCTTTTATTTGTTTAAAGTGTAATAAAGAATGTGAAGATGAGTAACTTTTTCAGTCAAAGTTAAACAATAATAAGTATTTTATTCCAATTCATAATCTACCGCAAACGTATGACAGATAGTTTAAAGAAACTAAGAAATAATTTCATTTAATTTAAACTTCCGAGAGACAGTAACTTGGCCTCTATTCATAGGATACTTCCTTATGTGCCTAATTCTAATTAACCCCTGATTATTATAGCAGCTAAAGGTCACTAAGCTATGTTGTCAGCTTCAGACATATTTAACACGAGGTACAATATGATTGTAGGGCCCGTTAATAGAGGATTTTCCGACATTTAACCCCGAAGGGTTACCAGCCGTAAAATATGTCTTTACGGGTAAACCGAGGCGGTCTGTCGTACACAATAATATTACCCTACATTACGATAAACAGGAATTTGGTATACGATTTTTTTTCATATATGACTGAACAAAAAATGTGACAACGGTGAAAAACCAGTCAAGTGCGTGTTGGACGCACGAGTGCTATAGAAAATATTATAAACAAATCTAGCTGGCGCCCGCGGCTTCGCCCGCGTGATGATAAAAAAAGTGTTATTCCAGATTATAATCTACCTCTATGCCAAATTTCAATAAGATCTGTTCAGCCGTTTTGACGTGAAAGAGTAGTAAACATCCATACATCCTCACAAACATTCGCATTTATAATATTTTTAGGATTGACAAAATGGTTGTATACCTAGTATTTTGACGGATGGGGCAGAACAAAATATAAGAATTTCATTTATGTCATATTTTGTCTAAGGAAATCCACACGTTAAAAATACTAGCCACCATTTGTTTCAATCTTGGCGCTTTTCTACATTTTTTTTGGGTATCAAATAAGAAACAGCTAGTACATTTTGTTAATCTATTTTAGGATATTAAAAACTACACTATCGGCCACGAAACCTTACCCACTCCTTCTAATTTCAAAAGCACTCAACCAAATTTATGAATTGCAACTCGTTGGAAATCACCTTAACTATAACGAACATCCATTGATATGTGTTAACAGTCACATAAATCAAAAATTATCTCGCATGCGAGTACGTAAAACGACCGGCACTGTATCTCTCTATTCTACAATTCTAGCGTACCTCCGACAAACGTTACGTCATAATAAATTGCCTGTTTACCATTATGTGGCAGATACGCTTCCACGTTACCTACGAACTAACAGATTGTAAATGTTATTATACCTATTTATTTGGCTTTTGCACCTGCTGAAAAGATATATATGTAATAGAATAGAATATGTTTATTCAAATATCAAACAATTGGAGTTATACAATTTAAATACTAGACTTAATGGAGAAGATTCGATGCCTGTTTTAATCACAGGCGGTATTTTCTAATAATTAGTGTTTGGACAACAAATTTCTTAACAATATTTAACATTTGTGAAAAATGTTAGTATGAGTTACATTATGATATACAGGGTGGAATTTTAGATTTTAGTCGGTTCAATTAACGTGTGCGGCAAGCGAATTTTTAAAAATCTTTAAATACCGTTTTCTTTCTTTTCAAAAATAAAGCAATGTTTCCTTGAGTAAAATTTTCTATCTATATTATTAAGAGTACTTCCCCTTTAGGTGGCATTACAAAATGCCACGCTGTATATACTTAAACGCTATTATAAAATACCAAAAAAAAAAATAAGATTTCCAAGTAAAAGTGTAGATACAATTCACATTTTTGTTGCGGGCAAAAATTTTCTTGGACAGCGAAAAAATCAACGGTATCTTCACTGTTCGTAGAAAACATTGGAGTGTCCATTATTTTTTTTTCTGATGGTACTCGATTCCCGGGTCGAGAAAAGTGTTATTGAGTTTCTCCATCAGGGATTCCCCAGTAGCAGCCACGGAGTCTGGATTTGTGATCAGTTGATAGGCAATAGGCTCGCTCCCTATTACACGGAATTAAAAAAACATAACTGGCGAAATGTGACTGTGCTGTAATTAGGTACATTTCTGCTTAACCCTTGTTATGTAACCCAAATGAATTCTTAAATTGATATGGCCCAATTTTTTGGCACCAAGTATCTCTCCATATTAAATTAAATGTTTGTTGTCTGCTCACGGAAGGCCAAGGTTTCTAAAATTAAAAGCCTCCTCATTTTACGAGATGAACGTTAAGGGGATGACATGGTGATAACGAAAATATATGAAAGGTACGAAAATATACGAAAGGTCCAGGCGAACCCCTTTGTTGGCTAACAACATGCCATTCTTTATAATCGCATCAAATCCTTTCCGAGGTATTAATTTAATGAATTTTACTTGTCATAAAATTAGCCTGTTTTCAGTTAAGGGTAGGGACATTAACTTCGTTGAATGAGCGTGTAAGAGGGCCGTAATGGTTAATAAACATGATTATGTAGTGTTCCCTGCAACCGCCGGGAACTTTGTGACTTGCATTTTAATTGCGGAGTAACTTGGCCGTGTTTAGGCGTTTATTTTGGTGCAAGGAAATTGTTGTTTTTAATTTTTGTGTGTTATTCTTGGGTTTTTTATAACTTGGTGCTTAAGAATCGAAGGAGAATACTATTCATTTGAACTGTATTTTGGTTGATAACCTGGCAATTGTTATAAAATATTATAACAATAAAAATAGGATGTTTTTGTAGATAAAATAATTGTTTTTAATGTTCATGAATTACCTAGTAGATTATGCAACTTTCTACAATACATTCAAAACTTAATTTGCATCCTCTTTGCTATATTTAAATACATATAAAATCTCAATCGACCTACCAACTACAGCGCCAAAAATTCAAGTCAAAAATGCTTAACATCACTTAAAAAATAACCAACATTTATAAACGTGAGGGCAACCCAGAAAATTCCATTTACACAAGGCAAAGTGCTCCAACGCGGAACGTCAAGATGCATCGTCGAAAATTATGCAAGTACATACCGAAATATTGCAAGCAACAAATAGCGGGTCGGTGCTGCCTTCCGCAACATACAGAATTTCACGGATTATTTCGTATAACGTATTCTTAACATAAATAATGTTTTACTGAAATTCCGAAGCAGAGTTGGGTAGCTGCTTTAAATGTTTGACAAAAATAGATATAAAAGACAGTCCGTTTGAAGTTGATCTTTTATAAAAGAAAGGGATTAAAACCCTTTTGTGTACAATCTATTAGGTATCCAATTTTAAGTCATAAGTAATGACTTACTTAAGTCATTTATTGCATAGCAATATAAATTGTGTTGAGTGTATAAAAAATAATAAATTGCAATTAAATTATCATTCATTAAAATACATGCAGCATTTCAATAATAACAATCAGATTGAATGAAGGTACAACCATAAATGTCAAATTCAATGTTTTTCATGAAACCTGTTTTAATTTTTTTTAAGTTTTTTTTATGTCCTTATTCTAAGTTTAAAACTGAAAGTGGAATTATTAGGAGGCGACAGAAATGAAGCCATAAAATGGCCGGACATTTTGGAACGTGTGGAATGTTCATAGCTCAGCGCTTAAACCCAATCACATATTGTATGGTCGGCAGCATTTCGAGACTGATATTAATGTTGTGATATAAATATTAAATACTGCCTACGGTTTTGTTTAAGATACATACATGTAGTATCGGAAAAAGGGCATAGACCGAATACCTGAGCGTATTTTAGTACAATGCAGAAAATGACGTTTTCAAGCATGGTTGGCAAAGACAGAGAGCAAAAGAGAGAGCGAGTGAGAGAGATAGTTTGTATAATTCTAAACTATAAGTACAGAGGAGTGGGAAAATGTTGCGAGTGTTGAGTGTCACTTTTCTGACCTGACGGCAACAGTATAATTTTGGCATACGATTAGATAAAACAAGCTTTGTATTTGTATAAACCTAAATAATCTCATCCCCTGTTTTTTACACTAGCATAGAATCAGTCATTTTAACGAATATTACATACACATATTTGGTCACTAGTCAATACTTTTCAACAGTTGAAGAATCTTTGAAATCGGATGAATGGTAACGGAGTTTACCTCCTACATCCAAAATTAATACAAACATGATAACACACCTGTAAAGCCTGAAGGGTTAGGCTGACGTATCCCTAATTATGGTACACCCACATGTCACTTGGTACGTTTAAGTCCCATGTTATTTATTGAGGGTGATCCTATTGCCATCAAACGGGTAAAATCCAGTCAATTTGTGATGGAAAATCTAGTAGCCCGACCCGATTTATTACGATCTGAGTTTTCGTTCTATTAATCACTAATAAATTTTAACCACTTCTACTATCGTAGCATCAAAAATCCGAAGCGATTTCAGTTGCCGATCTCTGTGTTAACAATTTTTCTGGATATATCTTAAGCACTCATTCAAATATTTAAGTAAATATAGGTTATACTTTCCAGCTGAAAAACGGAGGCCTATTTATTACACAAAAAGGTAGGAAGATATGTTTTTCAGGTCAAGGTTGAGTTTTCTCAGGAGAGAGGAGAAAAGAAAGCCCTCGACTTGAAGAGGGATCATTGTATTGTATGCAAGTGGACAAAGACGATTCATTATCCATTTTTATGGGAAGTATTATTCTTACTGAAGTGTCTTGTATACTTTACTCGAAAAAAATATGGTAGTCATTTTTTCTACTTTATTTTTTAATGTCTATGGTAAAATTTCAACGGTAGAACTTGACACAACATTCGATCGCAATGATGACTCTGATAGCTTTTTAATACAGTTTATATTGCTGATCTCGTTTAGTTTTATTTACATTTTGGTATTTTTTTACAAATTCAACCTTTTTTCCAGGTGAATAGCCTGGAAAAAAGGTTGAATTTAGATAGTAAGACTTGCTTTGTTGTCATCCCAATTTCCAAATTCAAAGCTAGAAACTAAAGCCGAGATCTAGGTATAAAGACCCACTTACCACGTACTTAGGGCCGGTTTTTCAATCACCAATTACGTAACTTTTACCGGACGAATAAGTTTGTCATTTTAAAAGATTTTCTAAGGACACTGTCAAAACGTCACATTTACTCTTTAGATAAAAGTTATCTCATGATTGAAAAATCACTCCTTAAGAAATACATACTTTTATTGTTTCTATATTTTTTAATTACTGTTATTACTTGCTAAATATTCTCCAGCGTTTGATAGTTTATTACCAGTTTACACGTGATATTGGCCAAATTGTGGTATCTCTCGTCCACAAAAGCCATTAATGAAGAGTAGAAGTTGACAACTTACCTGTCAATGTTGCACAACTGTCAAACTAAAATTACAAGAAGGGGGCCAAAACAATTTAGTCTAAGCCTACGCACAGTGTAAAGTAACGTTTATTGACGTTGTCCTAACACTTTTGCGACAACTTTTAACCAACAGATATTCTATTTAGGTAAGTTCATTGGTAGTTTAAATTGACCGTACACTTAAACTTTATTTTCTCCTCGTGAGACCTTATAAATGTCAATATTATTTGAAAACCAACGACAAATTCAACGCATGAAAAGACATTAAACTATAGTCGAGTCGCCTTATACCACGTAGCTATTCAGGCGAGCCTTTTCAAAAGCTGTGCACTCGGATTTTCAATAAATGCTCAATGAATACCTCCAGTAAGGTACCTGCTCCCCTCGAAAATTAATAACGTTTTCGATTTTGAAGATCGAGATTTTGAACGGAATGATTCTTAAGATTGTTTATGGATAAACAGATAAAACCTTTTTATGTCAAAATATGAACTTTAATTGGTATATTCCATTTATTGTTCGGGCATTCGAATTAATTGGTTAACCACCCTTTCAGGGATTTTAATTATAACGAGTGGGTTTCCAATTATACCAGCTGTCTTTACGTTATTCGATATTTACTTACATATATTTATATATATTGACGACACAGTTGGTGCAGTGGCTAAGCGTTTGACTAGCGCTAGTCTGTGTCGCGGGTTAGATCCCCGCACGGAACAAATAATTGTATGGCCTACAGATAGTTGTTCCGGGTCTGGTTGTTTGTGTTTTTGGGTCTAAATGTTTGTAAACGCACCCACGAAACAGGAAAAATTCCTAGCGTGGGGCAATGTTTTTTTTAAATATATATTTATATAATAAAGACCTTTCGTCAGAAAGTTTTGTTGATAAGATTACTAGTTAGAAGATGGTGTCGATTCAGTTGTCACTAATGAAACTAAAACTACTTACTAAAAAAAACACTAAAATTTAGTTTATTCCTGTCAAAACTACGTTTCCTCTTCTGAAATTGCACAACCTAACCATATTATATCTCGACCGCATTATTGATAGTTTAGTTAGTCAATTTAGAGAAAATGGCAAATTCGCTGTTCTGAAATTGACGTTTTTCGCCAAAAATAGTGGTTGTCAAGCTAAATCAGACTATATTTAATCGCTACTTCCGCGGTGAAATAAAATTAGATATGATTAGGTATGTCATTTTAATATTAGTCTAGTTTAATCCGGTGGTTCATGAAAATCAGTCACATTATGACCAACGTTCATGAAAGCAAATTTTGAGTAACGTAATGTGACATGTTTATGTCGACATTAAAAACAGGTTTTTTAAATTAACAGTTCTATTTAAAAATGTGTTCTTTATAATTTCCTACCCAGGTGAAATAAACGAGAAAAACATATTATAAATTAAAAACAAAACCCCACATCCCCGCACCTGCCCCAAAAAATTTCTTTTCACAACCCTTGAACCGCCACGCATAAATTAGGAACGACAAAAAAGGCCAATTAATTAGTTTCTTGAGAACAATATACGAGTACGTATAACAATAAAATAACAAAAGGGTATTTATTCATGTTATTTCGAATTAGCGGTATAGAACAAAGGTTCAGTAGCCATAAGAATGGAATATTAATGGGATGGAGGAGAGCTCGCATGATGGCGAAACAATCAACTTGTTTGTGTTGGCATTTACAATATCAAATTCCGACCGGCGGCGCGGCCATGAAGATTCAGTAAACTGTGAATGTTTTAAAATTTGGTGCTTTTGTATATTCATTGTTTATGTATATAATTTTATGGAAATGGAGGATATAAATGTGTCCGTAGGGCTACGTAGATTGATTGATGAACACAACTCGATTTATATCCAATGACAGGGTTTTATTTGCAAATTGAAATTAAATATATATACTTGTAATTATTTTTACACGTGAAAACCAGTAACGAATAAATGGTTCAGTAGTGCCGCATTGTTCACTGACCAGCCCCGATAGATCAAATAACTTCCCCCGCTCTATGCGGAGCGTTTTTTTTTATAAATGGCATCTCGTTGTTCAACCTAAGAGGTTGTTGTCTGCTTAACCGGGCAATCACTGTGAATGCTTAGAAATTTAGGCCTCCAGCCAGGGCAAATAACTTACAAACTAAGCGACTACATGCTAAAGGTAAGGTACCCCCTGTGGGGTACATGCCTCTGCTTAGGACATACAGGACGAAGCGGGGTGGGGGGGGGGGGGGGTGAGTGTCAGACTTTTACTCACTACCACGTTACCCATGTTTTTTTTTTTGCTCTTTATTTTCCGGAGCCGCGGTCTCTTGACCGGCGTTGTAAACTCTTTCAAAGCCATAGAAGTGACGGCCTAGTTTGTCTATGATGTTCATATCACCTTTTTGTAATCGAATAGCCAGTAATACGTACACACTTATTTGGAAGCGTCAATCAATAATTCCATTTTCCAGCTACATCAAATCAAAAATCCAACTTGACAATGAACCGACAACCAGTATGTCCTGCAGGTGTACTCTAACAACAATGAGCTAACATTATATGTTGCGTACTGCTCATTATTCCTACCTAATAGTTGTTTTTCCCCAACCGACGCTAAGTGCAATTTATATTAATGCCGTCATATTTTCACGTTGGTTACCCGCATTTTCATATTAACTGTGTAGAGCTTCCATCGTAATGCGGAGGTCCCACCTTCGTCATTTGTTTGCAAGCTGATTAAATTTACAGGGCTAACGCGGTTCGCTGTAAAATTAATTCCCTTAATACGTGTGCTGTGTAAGATTTAAAAAAATAATCCAGTGCCAAGTCCTGCGAGTAGGGAGTGATGACGTCACTTGATGTAGTAAGTACGACCGTTGTGGCCAGGATTTGTAGTTTATAGGCGTTTTAGTGAAGAGTGGTCATTGTGTGTAGTCGTAAAGTATATTGGGTACAAGTGCCGCGGTTTTTTGACGCATTTTCTGAAGAGGATTTGCTTGAGACTTTCACTTTGTTTATTTAATAAAACTAAAACGTTTCAGCTCGTATTAAAGTTATCTCCTATACTTAGATCAATAATATTTATTAAAGACTAGCTTATGCATGTGGCTTCACCCGCGTGGGGCTCTATTATTGCCCTGGATCGTTCTACCAGGATTAAAGTCCTATTTGTTAATCCAGGTTAAAAACTATCTGTGTCGTTGCGTAGTTTTTTACGTGAGATGTTAATTATCCGTACTTCCTCACAAACTTTTTTTTTTTATATAAATGTCCTATTTTGATGACAGTGATTGAGAAGCGAGATGACCCATGTTGATGTTTATATACCCATTTAATTTTCCAAGATTTCCCTTACAAATCTCTGTAATACCTAAAATTACCATATTTCCTTTTTTTCTTCAAGCAAAATAGAGACATAATTTTTCAACACTTTAGACCGTGTTGACCCAAAAAGAGTCCTTTACCGACTTTACATAAGTAACGGGATGAATGCGTAAATAAATTCTTTACGGACCCGAGCTTACGGTTTTCTTCAGTTAAACAAATATACATGAAGAAAAAAAAACGTGAACAAAACCCGGCTATAATCTTCGTCCCTCCACGGCTCGACGAGGCTTGCCCGCATCACACTAGTAAACCGGATCTGCAAAGCGTATTTTCTTTGAAAACTGATCCCCTGAAATGCTTTACTCACACGGGTTGAGGGACTGACGTCAGACTTTATAAAAACAAACCCGACTTAGGTGGAATTTACACCGGCGATGCGACTTGGTTGGCACTGTCTGTAGCAAAAAAATGGCTTTAGAAATTGGCAGTAGCGTTTTGGAAGTTTCAGAACGCAGACAAAAAATGGTGCTGCGTATTCCCAAACACTAGTTATGACTCTTGGGTGATAATTGACCTCTTTGTAGTCTTGGTCTAACACAAAAATCGATTTTGTTTTGTTGTCTGTAACGAAAAACTGGCTATGAGTGAGTATGACTCTCCGCACCGTGGGTCCCACACAAACTTGCGACATAAACGGCCATATTTTGACTGCGTAAATTTAGAGTGTCTAATTTTTCAGAGCACAAAGAGACTACAGAGTTAAATATATGGTTTTAATTTCAACTTGGTACCTCCACGCGTTCCCGAGATAAAGGGTTTTGACAGACAGACAGACGGACGAACAACAAAGTGATCCAATAAGGGTTCCGTTTTTTCCTTTTGAGAAACCCCAAAAAAATGTCTTCGGAAATTGGCAGAAGCGTCTTGGAGGAAACAGTAAGCACATAAAAAATCGTGATATTGCTGAGTTTTCCAGAATACAAGTTACGGCTCTCGGGCAATAATTAAATAAATAAATATCTTGGGACAACTCACACACGGCTATCTGATCCCAAGCTAAGCAGAGCTTGTGTTATGGTAACCAGACCACTGATATACATACTTATATAATTTATAAATACATACATATTATAGATAAATCACACCCAGACACAGAACAAACAATCATGCTCATCACACAAAGTTTGTCCTGGGTGGGAATCGAACCCACGACCTCCGGCTCAGCAGTCAGGGCCACTAACAACTAGACCAACAGGCCCGTCACCAATTGACCTCCGTTTAGTCTCAGTCTAACAAATACATCGATATTGTATGATTTTGTTTTACGACTAACGTTGGTCATGTTAAACCTAGCGATTTGCAAACGTTTGTACACCGCGATGTAAATTATTAGATCGTGTGTGTTCAGCGTTATTTACTTGAAACTTATACTCCCCCTGATAATGACGTGTCGGCGGCTCACAAAGCTCCAGATGTAAATGTTAGCAGACCAACCCATTAAATGAAGTGTTATCGAGTTCCTTTCAACCAAATTTAATTTTGAATTTACGATTTGGTTCATGAAATCCAATAACAGTGCTCACTAAATGATGAAATTCTAAAGGTTCTAATTTATTTGGAATCCAATTCGGGAAGGCTTTTTGACTGACAACGTTTGAGCGACGCTATTTGAAAGGTTTAACTATAGGGTGTATTTTGAGGCTGGTTCTGTTTTGCCCGGTGAGGTCCCGGCAAGGGGTCTCGGAACTCCCCCTTAGTTCCCCTGGGCGTCGTTAGGGGTGAGAAAGGGATTATGCCAGTTGAATGGGCAGTAGCGCTCATCTTACTTTAATGATATACATGGTGATCACCGGTTCGTACACTACATGTTCGACATGGTGATTAAAGAATTTGCACTTCAACTTCGGTCTCGTCTTTGTCTCAGTGTTAACTGCGGTTAGGTGATTCATTCTAATTAGAAATTGCTTTTTGTCTTCAATTAATTAATATAGTAAAAATCGGACACCTACAACACATTACAGTAAATTCTTACTATTTTTCGAAAGAATTCAAAGTTATAATATTTATATTTTTAAGGCTAGTTATTTGTATTATTGTGGAAGTTTCCAATTATGAGACTTTAAGGTATATACTCACTGTAATTATATCAGTTTTAAGACCTTTTCCTGCGCCTTAACAGGGTCGTGTAAGTAGGTACTCACTGGTTTGAAGCGTAGTGTGTAACTAAATAAATATAATGTATGTGAATAATGTGGACATTGAACATCCTTACTAATATTATAATAGCGAAAGTGAGTTTGTTTGTTACGTCTTCACGCCTAAATAACTAAACCAATTTAGATGAATTTTGGTACAGAGATAGTTGGGACCCTGGAAACGGACATATGCTATTTATTTGAAAAAAGATTGAGATATGAGGGGGAGAAAGAGAGAAGAAAAGGGAAAACTTAGCATTGCTATTACAATAAATACGGCGCAAGGGCAAAAACTACAGGTAGCAGGTAGCTGTAAATCAGGAAAGGGGAACTGTGTTACACCGAATTTAACGCGAGCGAAGCTGCGGGCAAAAGCTAGTTAAATAAACAAAACTTCATCTCAACGCTTTATGTAGCACTCTCATCCCTCACTGATCGAAAACAAAAACAAACAGTTTAAAAATATAAAACCGGTTTCACCCCGTTTTAGGTCACTGCCCAACTCCCGTTGGTTTTAGCGTAATGTTTTATAACCCATGTCATTTAGTAAAAATGTATCTTTCTAATGATGACAGAATTTTTTAGATCGGTTCAGTAGTTTCGGAGCCAATTCAATACAAACACAATTAAATCTGTCCTCTTTATTATATTAATAACTAGCTACGCCCCGTGGTTTCACTCGCGTGGTGATAGAATATACAATATACCTTCATGAATTGTAGCATATCTTTTATTCTGATGTATAAGGTATATTATTGTAAAGATTCAATAAAATCCATTCACTTATTTTTTGCGTGAAAGAGTAACAAACATCCATACAAACTTTCGCTTTTATAATATGGATGGTATTTAAAAGTACTTCAATTTATTCCCATTTCATTTACCTAATTTTGCCTCTGTTCCACCAAATATACTGAATTTGCACCAAAATATGTTAATTAAAATATGTCATAACGAGCATCTATTTAACAACTGTTGCGTAAAAATAGTAATACACCTAATTTTAAAAACAAGCATTTATTTTTTTATTTTTACTTCAGATAATGCACTGCAATAGTTATTGTTACAATAGAATATTTGCAGCGCACTACAATAAAAAAGTGTTATATCTTGGTGTTAATTTGGAATTTGTTTGATGTAACATATTTTGTTGGCCGAGTAGTTTAATAATAGTAAAACAATTAAACGGGTTTAAGATCAATATTTTAGAAATGCATACATAGATGTACCTTAAGATTTTTGGTGAACACAAAAATATTATCCTTATAATATTACTAGCTGCGCCCCGCGGCTTTGCCCGTGTGATGATAAAAAAAGTATCTTATGTGTTATTTCAGACTATAATCTACCTTTGTGCCAAATTTCATCAAGATCCGTTTAGTAGTTTTTTCGTGAAAGCGGATCAAACATACATCCTTACTCACAAACTTTCGCATTGATAATATTAATAGGATTAGTAGGAAGGATAGGATAGTGGGATATAGTATAGTAAGTATAATATAGTAGGAGATAGGATAAATATATGTTAGAGTAGAAAAATGACTTCATGTAAATGTTTAACAACCTTCAATTGGGAATTGATTCCAATGCCTCGTTTGCCCTACAAACGCGAGGTAGGCGTCGGCGTCGTATTGCCGCCGATAGTCTGTGGTGGCCACCGCAAACCGCAAGTTGACGTACTATATGCGTTTGTGTGTGCCGACAGGTAATATTATTGTACAGACGGATTCGTGTTTAGTTAATATATTGACTCGCTGGGTTACACGTATTGTTGAGTATTGGAAACTGTGTGTTGAAATTGATGTTGGTAGTTTAAAAGCTATTTTTAACCGACTGCTAAGGATGTTTTATGTTTTTGTAAGATGAGAATTGTAGCTGAAGCGGTTGGTGATTGCGGATTTGTGGATAAATCAAATCAAAACCATTTATTGCTTGTATAGAAATATCTAAGAATATCATTGCTGTGACACAGTTGCCATGTTGCAGCACCATGCTGAGATACTGGCCTTTTGAACTCGTGCGGGACCAATTTATTTGATTGTGTGTCTTAATTTTGTTTCATTTTTTAAATATTATTTTTTTCTGTTTTGTTTTTTTTAATAATTTTGTTTAATTGTTTTGTCCAAAGAAAAACTGTGTATCAGATTCAGTGATAAAAACTTTGAACGCAGTATGGAAACGCTATACATAAATAGAATAGGTATTCTTTACAAGCACACAAAAATTACACAGCTCTTTTACATAATAATGACCTTTGAACTGTGTGAAGCCGTAGACGACTGCTTTACTTAAATGCACACACACTAGCATAATACAAAACGTCACGCCTGTAGTCCCCAAAGAGTAAGACAGAGGAGTACCCCCAAAAAAAAAGAAACCCCCATATTTCGCAAGACAGCACTCAATAAGCACAATAAAAGTGACATTTGAAAGTGTAAAACTTAATTAAACTGCAGTCAAAATGAGTTTGGAGGAGATTCGATAGAACATAATAATTATTTGAAAAACCGTTTCTTACTACATTGTAAGGTTATTTTGAAATCAATCTTAACAAGATCAGCAACACTTTTAGAATGCTCCGCCCCTTTTATATATTTATTTCTTCTGTATTATGTAAAACAAACTAAGCACAGAGTAACTTGTAAAATGTACATTCCCATCTTTATTTATTCATCCTTAAAAGGCCGCTGGTACAGGCAGTTCAGTTCAAAGTCTTTGAGGTAATCATTTCCAACTTTCATTGTTACGTGATAGAAAAGCTTTCAAAGATTGTATTCCCTTTTTCTTTGTTATTATTTATTTGAACTTAGAAGGGTGATTGTGTCAAAGTTTAAGTATCCTACAGGTACTTACACTATGGCTATGTTTTGACGAGGTAAATGAAATCTTTTGAAAAGGGAATAGTGTTTATTTTGAAATAACCTATTTAAGAAAATTTGGTTTGTAGTTCTACAGCCGAGGTTAGATTTAAATGTTCGATTTCTATTGAAAATTTGGTTCTGTCTTGAGAATCGAGACTGAAGACCACGGTCAGCAATAATTGTGTTGCCAAATACCAATGAGACAGTCTGTTATTATTACGTAGTTATGATTACGCAGTTATGATTACGCAGTTATGATTACGCAGTTATGATTACGCAGTTATGATTACGCAGTTATGATTACATAGTTTCTTTTTCATAGAAATATAAAATATTATGGTAACAAGAAACAGATTGGGCGTAATAAGTTCGAAGTTCAACGTCGGTTTATTGAGGACTAATAGGGATCCGCCTTGTATCAAACAACATGGGTATCATCTTTACATTATATTTAGGTAAGTACCTACCTGAATTGTGTATAACAATATAAGGTCGTCACAATAACGATACTTTTATTACGTATTTTTTGAGACCTTCGAGAATATTTATTTGGTTCCACATTTTATTTCTTATTGTTCAATATTGTTCTTACCTGTTATTACAGATGTTTATAAATAAATTAATAACTTGTTGAAGGAAAATATTAATTTCGAACTCGATTGGGGATAATCAATATGAAAAACGTTTTTTCGGTCGTTTGTTTGTTTGTATCGAATATGCTCCATAAATACTGGACCAATTTTAACCATGTTTTCTTTAATAGGAAGCTAAGTTATACAACATTACGCTGCTACCATCGGGAGTGGGGCAGTAACTAAAGACGCGGGTGGAACCGCGCAGAACAGCTAGTCGATAAAAATTTAATAACCATGGTTTACGAAGAAAATGGTGTTACACAAACAATACAATGTCTAATCAAGCAAAATTTTGGACTGAAGTTGGTTCTAACAAATCAAACAAGCGAAAAATAAAAGTGAGACAGCACAAGGGTAAAAAAGGGATAACCAAATAATCTATAGGTACAAAATAAAAGCAGAAAGCGGCCATTTTAATCCCAAAATGCAATCCCAATCTGAATAATAAAATATTTACACACTAGTCATTGTAACGACATATGTACGCATCCCTACTCACTACATGGTCCCTTTTGCTAAAAAATGAATGTGAAAAAGGCTTTTTTTCCACTCGCCCTTAGTCGTATATGTGGAGGATAAAGCTATGGAGGGTTGTAAAGGGAAATGTGATCATAACCCGTTACTTCCATATTTGTTTGGGTTGTCCTCTAATACACTCCCGAGATGAAAGAATCTTCCAGATTTTTCTATCGAGATTGATTCGTGTATAAACTTTGTATGTAGATAGGTATATGATGACAATCTTTCTTCATGATGATACTCTTAAGCATCAGATTTTTATATAGATACTGCTGAATAAGACCCTGGTGTTCGTATTTATTTATTTTGGTTAGCCAGCAATTGTTTACACCAGACATTTACAAATAATTACTTACATATACTTTTACAAGTGCAACAATCACTTACAGGCTAACACCACATGCACTAAATATTTATGGTTTATACCAATAATGATTTTTAAAAAGAAAAAAAAAATTATGTACATAAGTACAATAATTAAAAATAAATGGATAACATTAATCAAAAATAATAGCAATAATTTTATTAGACATGGGTAATTTAAAACAGATCAATAACTTTAAAATCAATAAATTGATATGACAATAACAAAAAAAAAAACTTACAAATAAAATCTAAGAAAGAAATATCACATCATTCTGTTAAATCTTATTAATTAGGGGAGACTGGGGCAAGATGAGATAGCTAAGACAAAACCCGTTATACAAGGAAAATTAAACTCTTTAATAACATTCTTTAACAAAAGAGGTAACCATTATACATTTCTCTCTTATAATTAAACGTTGTAGCATGCAAAATCACAGAACTTTTTTTTGGCAAATAATGAAAAAATAAACTCGGCAAATTTCCCGTTTTGCCCCATAACTGGGGTAAGATGGGAAACGCTGTGGGGCAAAACGAGTACGCTTTTTAATCGGGTAGACAGCGTTCACAAATGTATGCCTCTTCGTCTTCCTCATCTACTACGGCACATGAATTCGCCTTCGGAACATCGTAAGTAGCCGAGACTCGAAGAAATCCCATTCTATCAGTAAGAACAGCATTTACTGCTTTTCTCATATCTTCTTCGTTCCATTTGCCACGATCTGTTTTTCGTTTATAGTTGCGAACCATTTTATCTGTAGACAAATAAATAATTATGGAAATATTTTTGATCCTGATTTAAGTAGAATTTACAAATATTATCAGTACATAGAAAATGTTATTTTAATCACAAGGGCGAGGCAAAACGGGTATCCCATTATGCCCCAATCATCTTGCCCCGATCCACAAGTAGGTAAAAAAGATGACGCAATTCTAACCTCAAACTTTACCGGCAAAAAAATCTGGTTTAAATTTAATGTTTTGGACTACTATAATAAGCTCGGGATTGAAATAATACATTAACACAGGTACTTACATGTCTGTACATCAGTTTTCGAATCAAATATCGCGTAAAAACACTTGCAATATCACTTTTTTCTCTCTGCAACGCAAAAACGAGTTCTAACATGTTCGCTCTGCTTAGACGCACTAGCGGAGAATGAAGTTCGTGCAAATGGCGCTGTTGCCACTCCGAACACGATTACTATTCACGCACACAAGCTTACTTCCCGTGCTGCCCCGAACTTCATCTTGCCCCGGTCTCCCCTACAAAACTCTTAGTACCGACATTATGTTTTCTTTTTGAATTGTTATTATTTGATTAGCATGGGGAGTTCCAACACTATGTTATGGTTGGCTTCTAGTCTTACCAGATGCAGCTAAATTAATGAATGAATGTATTGTATATGCAACTGCCTGTATGAGCTCCACAAACCAGTTAGTACGGTCAGTGTGTTAGCAATGGGTAATACGATAACCCTTAATAAGATTGGTTTGTCAAAATACATAAAGGAAAGTAGGAATTAAATTGGCCTCAAAACGCAGGAAAAGACTGCTCACCAAAATTGATCGAGATTTCAAGTGGCAGTTGATATATAAAATCTCAATATGGCGCGAGCTCAGTCACTTTCTCATTTGAAACGCATTGTATGTTTTTATATCTTGAATGCTGCAACTGCGGACCTTTAACACGGTGTTCTTAGTTAAGTAGGGTAATACTGGGGTATTAGCAAGAAATGTAACTGCCAATATATGTCTGAAACTCTCTTCCTGATTCTGAAAGAATGTTCATGTGTTTACTTAGTAAATCTCATTAGATGTAGTGGTTACATGATCATTTCTTTAATGAAACTAGTTTTTGTTTTTGATATGAACGAAAAAGGTGATAATGATAGCGTGACTACAAGTGTAACCTGTGCACAAAACTTTGACAGACACTAAAAATTTTACCTGTATCGTGGGTGTGTTTACAAACATTTAAACTAACATACACAAACAGCCAGATCCAGAATAACTAAATATTTGTTTCGTGCGGAGATCAAACCCGCGACACGCAGTGCAACAGTCGATCGCTCAGCCACTGAGCCAACCGTGTCGTCAGTGATTAATGATAAGGTAACCGACACACAGAGTTACTTTAACATAATACATAGAATTGATTTGATAACTGCCTCGTCGGTGTAGTCGTTGCGCAAGCGCAACTGGTAAGCATGAAGTCCTGGGTTCGATTCCCTGGTCGGGCAAAATGGAGTCTGGATTTGTGTCGAATTGATGGCATTAGGGTCGCCCTCTATTACATAATCAAATCCGCCGATAATCAGCACTTTTAAAACGAATACAAGGAATTACTAGAGTCAGCCCCCCAAAATGCTTACCCTTCGCCACTTCCTAGTGTTTTATTTTAGCTGGGAAAAAGAAGTGGCGAAAAAAACCCCAGCAACACATCTATCTGTCAGGTTAGAGGAACCAGATATACAGGGTTATTTGTAAAACACCGACAACCTTGCAGGACTGTATTACTATCATCATAAACAACAACTTTTGTTCTATGATTTTTTTCAAAATTTTATACATTTACCAAAAACAAATCTTCAAGATTTCGTTGTCCTATCTAAGACATTTCAATTTCGTATTTTGCTGTACCTACATACCTACACCTGCCACGCAGTGTCCTCGTAGTGATAGTTTTGGTTAATGACTCGCTTCGCTATCGCTTAGGTACCTACGTTTGCTTCGCATAGATATTCGTAACATTTAGAGCGTTCAATTTAAATATTTTTATTTTTGTATGAAAATCTGATGAACTAAAATATGATAAATATTTAAATGTTATAGAACAAAACTTGTTGATTATAATGTTAGTAACATGGTCCTGAGAGGTTGCCGGTGTTTTACAAATAACCCTGTATACAATTTCGTTTATCACAACGTGTTCTAGTAGATACACATCTACCTTAACCACCATTAATTACAGCCGTGAAGTTATGTTATTTTGTAACAATAGCTCAGTAAAAAGTTACATAATATCCATTTTTGTTAACATTTGGCATTCTATTATGTTCTGCGACTGTTTGTTACCTGGCACACCGATGACACCGAAACTTTACACAAAGGAGTTTAAGCTACGGTCAACAACACAGGCGTGCTCCCTCGATTAGGTAGGCAGGATAATAGCTTGAGCTCCCCGACTTTCGCCCAACTTGGGAACCTTGTTTGCGAATGAAACAGTTCCGAAAAACATTCTATCATAATATTAAACAAGTATTTGGTGGGTTGAAAAGAAGAGAGAGAATACGAAGTTCATTTAAAGGTTAGTATTTTGTTTCGGCTATTACTCCATGGGAGACGGTTTTTATATTTTTAACTGACTTAAAAAAAAGAGGAGGTTCTCAATTGGACCGCTTTTTTTTGTATTTTTATTGTCACCCATTTTCAATTTTTTTTTATGATTGAAAGGGTATAAATGTCCGAAGGGGTCCCATATTTTTTTTCTATATTGCTTAGAGTTATCTTCTATGATACATACTTTTTGTTCTAATTTATATGGATGATATGCTTATGTCTTTTAGTAGCAATGGAAAATTAATACGCGTTAAGAGCTTGTGTAAAAACTAAAAAAAAACGACTTCCAAAACACAAGAGTGGTAAATAAATTCAGATTACTTCCGGAAGTTGATGGTAAAAAAAGATTAATCAAACAAAAGTCCCCGACTGTTGTAAGTCTAGTTTCTATTTTTTTTTGCCAGCAGCCTTAATTGACCCCACTTGTGGGCAAACCGCCTAAACCATATCCGTCCTTTAAAGAAATATTAATGAGGTAATATTCTTAAAGTTAGGCTAGATAATTATATTTAAGCCTTTTTAGAAATGAAGATACCCAGTCTTCAGCATTGCTTTTATATGATGTATAATAACGAATTTTATTCACTATCATCATCTGCCTAGCCTTTCCCAACTATGTTGAGGTTGGCTTCCATTCGGGCCGGATCGAGTACCAGTATTTTACTTGGAATGGCTGCCTATCTGACCTCCACAAACCGGTTTGATTATTATGATGGCACGGTTATTCCTTTACTGCGTCTAACAAAATAATATTTATGGGTCTTTAGGTATTTCTTTATTTCATGCCAGCACCATTATCTTTATCATTTTCCTGCTCTTGTCCCATTCTATTTGGGGTCGATGCAACACGTTTTCTTCTTCCATTTCCCCCTGTCAGACTTCATCAAACGGCATCATTAACTCCTTTCTCCTTCATATCATTCCTTATACAATTCATCCATCTTGTGTTTGGCCTTTCTCTCCTTCTACATCTATCAAAATTCAGATCCATCACTCTTTTAGTCACATGCTCTTCGTCTCCTCATTACAAGTCCATACCAAGACAAACGACTCCCTTTCAATTTTTCCTAGCAATTCATAATAACACACCCTTTGAAGTCGTGACAGCCAATCTACAACTTTTCAAACAGCGAACGCTATTTCCCTACTCCCCATTCACATTCACGAAAAGGAGAAACGAAATCCCCATGCATCAGACTACCGACGCACGTTCGATTCAAACAGTTTAGTGCAATCAGTCTGAACGTTCTACAACATGTTTAAACGTAGTGCAACATGTTCTCACATAGAGTTTGGTTTTAAAGCTAGAACTGAAGTTGGACTCCAAACAAGTTGTTTATGACAACATGTCGCGGTTTGTTGAGTTCCGTACATTGTTCTTCAAGTTCTTGTTGTCTTTAGTTAGTGAAGTTTTAATTTTGTTAGGCTTGTAATGGGGTGTTGGGAAATAATGTTATAATATTACAGTTAAGTCTTGAGGGGTTCAGAGCAGTTGTATTGTATTTATTTATTTTATAAAATAAATATTTAATTTTTAATTGTATTTTCATTTGGAACTCACAAGGAAGTTTCATTAAGATGTTAAAAGTGTGTTTTTTGTGAAATAACGGTGTCAACTGTTTACAAGATAATGTTGGCAAAGAAGAAAACTATAACTTACATCACATTCATTGCTAACATTAATTGGGAGCAGCTGAATCATTATTCTCCTGCTCTTATTCAAATTTATTTGGGGTCGACGCAGAATGTCTTCTTTATCTACACTTCTATTCGTCAACGTCATTTAAATGAAACGAGTACTTATTTGACCACCACAATCCAGTAAGTGTAACCACTTATACGATAATCCTTTTTTGAGATAGAAAGTCATTAAGTAACTTTTCCCGTTTTGGGCGGAGCGGGAGGGAGTGTCAGACTTTTAATCACCAAAAACCTATTTATGAACCTGTTTTTGGTGTTTGTGTTCCGAGTTCGCGGTATCTATTTCGAACAACCCTAAACACCGGCAGGCATTTACCCTGGTGGGTTCCTCTGCTATACGATAGCCCTTCGTGAAGCTGGATATTCCGGTTTGTCAGACCTGTAACGACTCCCAAAAATCCACTAATTCTCTGGCACGCTCCATAGCCTATCTTCTTTAATGAAATTCGACTAATGAGGTGTCTCAGTTGAGGTACCACAAAACAGTTAGTAATTATAAAGAAAAAAATTACGATAAACCCTGCATTAAAATTAAGCAATCTTTAACAGTCCGGATCCATTAAAGATCTTAGGCTTGCTCAAATATTCCTACTAATTTGTTTCTTTTAAGTTTTTTAGGTTTTTACTCTACTATTAATAGTGGAGTTTTTACTCGAACTATTTCATTAATATTTGAGCCTCATTATTACAACAAAGTTACAGATCAAACAAACCGTCTCAGTCCGCCTATTCGATATTCAGTTAGAAACAACGGTTTCGGAACGCCGCCATTCATATTAATTGTGTTTAAACTAATGAACTATTTATTGCGACTACGACCCTTCTTGAAACAATCCGTTTTGTAATACAATCTCAATATGCCCGAAACTAGAAACTTTTCTTAACTTTGTGACGATGTTTTGGGCAAATAGAGCTTTGTTGGATTTTGCTTAGAGCTTCTACCAAAAGACCGGGATTACGAAAGTTTTTAATTTACTAAAATGTTATGTTCGGTATAGTTTTAAACAACAATAACCTTGACTAACAATCGTCTAAAGCTGATTCTGTTGAAGGGCAAAGTTGACATTATCCGGGCAGTACTTACTTTGCCCATTACCAACTTTGCCCATTTCAATATGTTTTTAAATTCCCTATAAAACGTATTTAAATCGCATTATTAGCCAATGTAAACAACGAAACAGCAAAACGAGCATTGAACTGTGAAACCAAACGACCTAAAAATATTTTCCATTCAATTACTTATGCAAACAGAATCGTGAATTTTATGCAAAATCATAATATACGCAGCCACCGGAAAATTGGGGGATTTAATTTTATTATATTATATTGATCAAATAACAATGAAATTATGTGTCAGAACAATTGTATTTTGGCCAATATTCTTGTTCTACCGTAATTTGCAGAAAAACTATTGGATTCTTCACAATTAGGTGTAAAGTATTTGTAACTGAAATTCTGATACTATGTTAGAATGGCATATCATTCGAAATATCCGTTTATTTCCGTTGGATCCCAGTTTTTGATCCCACTTTAATATTTTTGGCGTTGGATCCCACAAAACATTATTATATATTTCCGTTGAATCCCAAATTTGAAAAATACTAAAAAAATACGTTTTATTGCCATTGAATCCCAAAAACTATTTCCGTTGGATCCCAGATGTTTAAAAACATCTGAATGCGGGTACATCCAACAACAAAATCACAATAATATTTTAAGGCGAAACTTTGTATGTATGTTTGTTATTCCAACACACGCTCAAACTTATAGACTGATTTGGATGAAATTTGGGTATGTGGATAGGTTATGTTAGAATAACGCGTGCCTGCCGTTTTTCCGAAAAGATTTTGACAAAATTTCATTACCCAAACAAATTATAGGAACCGGGAACTAGGTTAGGTTAGGTTAAAACTGTGACCTCCTACGCACGAGCCGAGCGAGCGGAGCGAGCGGTGCCGCGGCAGCGGCCGGCGAGTGCCACAAACGACCTGCATTTATAGAAAAAAGAGATTGTTTTTAGTTGGTTACCCGGAACTGAACTATTATGATTAGGATAATTATTTATTTACAAAAAAAGGTTAGGTTAAAACTGTGACCTGTGTGCCAGAAACGGCCACATTATATAAAAAAAAATATGGAAAAATCATGACGGCAGTATTTTTTTTTTTGAGCTAAGAGGCGCTTGTTTATTCCCCAGTGGCAACAATCCTAAAAAATCCAAAATACACACACGGTGTTTTTGAAATATTTAATAAAAGTAAATCACTTTTCTTCTGAAATGTACACATGTTGTCATAAAATGGGATTCAATGGTAATATCAAATGGGACCCATCGTTAATACCTATAAAATGGGATCAAAAACTGGGATCCAACGAAAATAAATCGAAATATCTGGCTTTGAAAGTAAGAACGTAGGTACCCAACCATTTTTAATGGGTATTTAATTTGTACACTGTAGGTACATAAGTTATTCAAGAAGATACCGCGGCCCCGGAACATAAAGGGCATTGGAAGGAACATGGGTGGATTTTAGTCAGTACAAGTCTGACACTACCCCCCCCCCCCCTCCGCTCAGAGCGGGGAAAGTTATTTGATGATTTCCCACCCAAAAAAAAAGGTTTTTATTATTAATATCTGATATTGTATTATATTAAAGCACTGCTTGAAAAAAACTCTTTACAATGTTACGATTGTAGTACTTCATAATAATTGTATACCTACATCTTAATTGATTCATAAATCAATTTCACAGGTAGATAATATAATAAACTGTCAATTTACCCTTAATAGGCTGTAAAATCATTTGAAAATACATTGCAACGTATTTAAATTTACGATCTGTTTTCAACGACAAGAGCTACTCTAATGTAAGTGTCAGTAAATTTAGTACGCGCCGAATATATAAGTATATATCTAGTAAGAACAAATTAGTCACCGCTACAACCGGGTATAAATAGTTTGAACCGTATTCTAGTAGCATCGAATCGGCACTCGATACGGTGGAACTCATACCGGCCGTACGAATAGTTATTGCTTCTCCAATGTAGGTAAAATATGCGGTAATGTGATGTTATTTTTTTGCAGTGATATGCTTTTGTTACTTGCGAGTGAATTTTTAGGAGGCATTATTTTTTGGCAAAACAGTTTTTTTTAGAAAAAATATACAACAGACATTTTCTTTTGTTTGAATGTTTCTACATATTTAATAGATATTATCATCCTTACTATCTTTACTAATATTATAAAAGCTAAAGTGAGTTTGTTTGTTACGTCTTCAAAAAAAAAAGATTGACATATGAGGGAGAAAGAGGAAAGAAAAGGAAAAACTTAACTTTTCTATTACAATCAATAAGGCGCAAGTGCAAAAACTACAGTTAGCAGGTACTTGCAAATCAGGAAAGGGGAACTGTGTTACCCCAAATTTAACGCGAGCGAAGGCACCGGCAAAAGCTAGTTATTAAAATAAAGGTAATATAAGTCCGGATTGCATGATATAAATAAAGGAATGTATAGTAAACCCGACAATAAAATCTATCGATACTTTACAACGGAGAAAAAGTTCCTACTTTATTTAAGTTTAATTTCTTCTCACCAAAATACTGACATTTCAGCAGACTACCAAAGGTCAGGCTAGCTTGACTTAAAATAACGCATAGGTCGTAAGGTGAGGTACCTATTGAAATAAAAATCTAAACTTTATAGGGCATACAATTTAAATCTAGTACCTATCTAACCACGATTTTGTCTGCACAAACTTTAGAACTGGGTCCTTAACAAATCGAGAACAGTTGGTAACCCTTATCATTTACCGAGATAAAATGTATTCTATTTATTAGACCAGGCTATAAACTATCTGTTTGCCGAATTTCTCGAAATTTATTTATCAGTTTCTGCCTGAAGGTGAAATAAACATCCTCACAAACTTACACATTTAAACTTTAGTTTTTGATTCAAGAAAATATGTACCCACAAAATAACAGGCAAATCTATTGCGAATTCAAAAGAAATATATTGTTTAAATGAAGAATAATAAAAACTATATTCAATGCTTTAAAAAATACAAAAAATTGTTATCACATCACACTAATAATATTAAGTCGAAAGTTTATAAATGTGTGTGTATGTTTGTGACTCCTTCACGCCCAAACGGCTTAATGCTTTTTCATGAAAGGTATCAAGGTAGCTTATATTCTAAGTAAAGAAAGTAAAGTATTTGTTTTATATTTAAGTAAAAGACTTCTTTTACGACGACACGGTTGGCTCAGCTATCGACTGCTTGTTGCGGGTTTGATCCCCGCACGGAACAAATATTTGTATGGCCTACAGATAGTTGTACTGGGTCTGACTGTTTGTGTATGTGAGTTTAAATGTTTGTAATCGCACCCACGATACAGTAGAAATTCCTAGTTTGGGGCAACACCACGGGGCGCAGCTGATCTAGTACAATAGGTACACATTCCTAAATACAAACTCATGGGACATAGTAAATGTTGTAACATCACTATTTAGTTGTACTATTATGGTCTTCACTAGTCTATGTATTATCTGTGATCTCCCGGCGCT
Organism: Ochropleura plecta; assembly: GCA_905475445.1. Taxonomy (NCBI): domain Eukaryota; kingdom Metazoa; phylum Arthropoda; class Insecta; order Lepidoptera; family Noctuidae; genus Ochropleura; species Ochropleura plecta. The sequence continues at coordinate 6,409,606 of FR997731.1, read as the reverse complement.
CTGCCACACTTCTTCCTGTCATGTCTTACGATGTGTACCTACCATGTCTCCTGTCAATAAACCAGTATCATACTTAATGGACATCTTTTATTAAGAATCCAACATAACATGGTGTCAGAAGTCATCTGAAGAAGTCATCTAAAGAAAAATGTCACAAGTCGGCGACGCGACCAGGCAAGTCAGCCATGACGGTGAGTCAACTTTCAACTCACATATCAAAAATTTCAACATATCGTCGGATCCAGCTCATAACAACGCTGAATCATGGAAAAAATGGTCGCAAGCATTTGAGCTATATTTACTAGCGACAGGCCTTGACAAAGCAACTGAGAAACGCAAAATAGCCATTCTACTGCACTCAATCGGTGAGCGAGGTCTGAACATTTTCAATACCTTTAACCTAACAATCAATGGCAGCACGCTTGAAGAGGTGAAAACAAAATTTGATAAATATTTCGAGCCAAGAAAAAATATCACGATGTGCAGATACCTATTCTTCACACGTAAGCAGGAAAAATCCGAAAGCATCGACGAATTCCTCATGGATTTGGAGAATAAAAGCAGAGAATGTGAGTTTGGCACGCTCAGGGAATCGCTCATCAAAGATATTTTCATTGCAAACCTCAATTTGGACTTGTCACATGTGCGTCAAAGGTTACTGCAAGAACATGACTTAACATATCAGAGAATGCAAGAGCTAGCGAGGACGCTCATAGTCGCACAGCAGGATGCTGAGAAAATAGTCAAAGGGAGCAGCATCGCCAGTGAAAACGTCATGCATCTCAGTCGGAGGAGCCGTAGTCGAGGAGATGGTCGACAGCGAGCTTCCAGTCGCAAGCCAGCTTCAGGCAGTCGCGAGTCACCTTCAGCTTCAAGCAGCTCGAAGACATGTAGCCGCTGTGGACAGTCTCATCGCTACAAGTGTCCAGCTCAAGGAGTTCAATGCAGGTCATGTAAATCTTATAATCATTTTGCTAAATTTTGTCTCAAAAATAAAAAAGTCAGTCAGTTGCAATCGTTTAATTCAGATAAGGGTAGTCAAGATTATTTCGTAGGTATACTGAATAGTCAAAGTCATAATAGTCAAAGTCATAATGGTCAAAGTCATAATAGTCATTCTCACGGTCAGTCACTCAGTCAGACCAGTCAGTCAGTCAGTCAGTCCAGTCAGGTCCTATGTCCAGTCAAAAAGTCACGGTCAGTCAGTCAGTCAGACCAGTCAGTCAGTCCAGTCAGGTCCTATGTCCAGTCAAAAAGTCAAAAGAAAAAATGTCAGAGTCTCAATGATGAAATCAGTCACATGTCTGAGGGATTTCACAATAAGGCACAGTCGTCAAGTCAGTCACACAATGGATCATCAGTGGTCAATACTTTGAATCACTCAAAGCAGTCGTGGGAAATTAGCTTATTGGTAGGAGATACAAAAGTCAAATGCATTATAGACTCAGGTGCAGATGTCAATATAATGTCAAAACAAACATTTCAAAATGTTAAAAGTCAAAACAAGCTGTCAAAATTGTCACTTGTCAAATGTCAAATAAATGTCACAGGATTTGGTGGAAAATCCATTCCGATTTTAGGCAAAGTCAACTTAATTTGTAATTTTTGCTTAAACAATAAGAACATTGTTGAAAACATAATGTTTATAATACCAGATATAGAGTGTCCAAATGTCCTTGGTCTCCCAATTTGTGAAAAGTTAGGTATAATAAAACGTGTCTTTTCAGTATCAAAACAAGACTTTTGTGAACAAATTCATACACAATATAATGATGTATTCCAGGGTCTTGGCTGTCTGCCTCCAGTCTGTCATCTAAAACTCAAGCCTGATGCAGTACCATGTGTGGATCCGCCCAGGAAAGTCCCATTCGCATTACAAGGGAAACTGCGTGAGGAGTTGGATCGCATGGAGAAAATGCAAGTCATAGTAAAGGTTACAAAACCTACAGAGTGGGTTAATTCAGTCGTTGTAACAGTAAAAAGTTCAGGTCAGTTACGAATTTGTCTTGATCCTAGAAATTTAAATAAAAATATCATGAGGGAACATTATCCACTCAAGTCAATTGATGAGATTAGGTCTCAGCTCGAAGGGGCTGTATGTTTTTCTCATTTAGATGCATTTTCAGGGTTTTGGATGCTACGTTTAGATGAATATAGTTCAGAATTATGTACCTTTCAAACACCATTTGGTAGATATAAATATTTAAGATTACCATACGGCATAAATGCCTCATCAGAAATATTTCAAAGAGTCATGATGAATTTGTTTGGTGATATAGAAGGAGTTCTAATTTTTATTGACGATATTTTAGTGTATGGTCCAAACGAGTCAATTCACAATGAAAGATTACATAAAGTCATGCAAAGAGCTCGTCAAGTCAATTTAAAATTTAACAAGTCAAAGTGTAAATTTTCACTGTCAGAAGTATGTTTTTTAGGTTATGTCTTCAGTAAAGATGGTGCAAGGGCAGATCTTGAGAAGGTCAAAGCAATTGTCAACATGCCTACACCACAAAATGTCAAAGAGTTACAGAGAATACTAGGTATGATAAACTACCTAGGACCTTTTATAAGTAACCTGTCAGAAAAAACACAAATGTTAAGAAATCTTTTAAAAAAAGATGCAGTCTGGACTTGGGATGAAAATCATAGTCAATGTCTGAGGAAACTGAAGGATGAAATTACAAATTCACCAGTTTTAGCTCATTATAATCCCAAGATTCCATTAGTCTTGTCAGTCGATTCGTCAAAGTCAGCGTTAGGTGCAGTCATTTTACAAAAAAATAAACCTATAGCATACAGTTCGAAAACTTTAACTCAAACCCAAGAAAGGTATGCTCAAATAGAGAAGGAGCTGCTAGCAATTCAATTTGGTTGTGAAAAATTTCACCAATATGTATATGGTAACAGAGTCACAGTTCACACTGATCATAAACCATTAGTCTATCTGTTTAAAAAACCATTACATGATGTCCCAGCTAGATTACAGCGTATGATGTTAACTTGTCAAAAATATGATTTAGAAGTTATACATGTCCCAGGTAAAGAAATGTTTATATCAGACACTTTGTCAAGAGCCGCCTTGAAGGATCACTATATACCTGAAAATGAATCAGAAATGTCTTGTCATGTTAATCTAATGTATGCTAACTTAGCAATTACAAAAGAATATAGTACACAATTGGCACAGGAAACCAGAAAGGATGAATCCTTGCAATTATTAAAAAAATATTATAATGAAGGATGGCCAAACAATAAAAACAATGTCAGTCCATTGGTAAAACCATTTTGGAATATTCAAGGGGAAATTCATGTAATTAAAGATTTACTTTTCAAAGGCTCAAAATTAATAGTACCACAGTCTATGTACAAAGGAATGTTAGAACAGATTCACAAAGGTCACCAGGGTATAAACAAATGTTTAAAACTAGCTAAAGAATCTCTGTATTGGCCAAATATGTCAAGTGATATTAAGAATTTAGTAGAGCAATGTCTTATATATGTGCTAAGTTTAAACAAAGCAATCAAAAGGAACCACTACAAAATTTTGAAATCTGTAAATACCCATGGCAACAAGTAGGTATTGATTTAATGCATTTTGATAGTTTAGTATATTTAATTGTCACAGACTATTACTCAAAATACATAGAAATAGCATTATTAAATAAAAACAGTACATCTCAAAATGTTATTACTCATTTAAAGTCAATTTTTGCACGCCATGGAATACCATTGTCACTAGTCTCAGATGGTGGACCTCCTTTTCAGTCAATCCAATTCAAAATTTTTTTGCAAGAATGGGACATAGAACATGTTGTTACTAGCCCATATCATGCACAGTCAAATGGACAAGCAGAGAGTTCAGTCAAAATTATAAAAAACATGCTAAGAAAATGCAAAGAAAATGGATCAGATCCATACATAGCATTGTTACAATATAGAAATACAGGTAAAAATAATTTTTCATCACCAGCACAATTACTCATGTCTAGGAACTTAAGAGATAACATTCCAACATCATATAAGAAGTTAAAGCCAAAAGTGGTAACATTTAAAGATTACAAAGAGTCTGTCAAGAAAAATGATCAAAATAAGTCAAAATACTACAATAAAAATGCCAAGTCAATGTCTATGTTACATCATAATGATCATGTCTATTTTAAGAGAAACCCTAGTAGCAACTGGGAACAAGCTATTGTTAAGCAAAGATTGTCAAATAATAGATCATATGTTGTTGAGGATGTCAATGGAGTTAGGTATAGGAGGAATAGAATTCACTTAAGACATAAATATTCTCATAATTGTGCTAACCCTCCCATGCAATCCAACTCGTCACAAAGGGGAGAGGAAGGTGACAGACAGGAGTCTAGGCATCAAGGATCCTCATCTCAACAATCCTCAAATGTAACAACTAGGTCAGGTCGTATTGTAAAACCTACCAGAAGGTTAATTGAAGAAATTGATTAAGTTAAGTTATAAATAAAGTCATAAGTAAAGTTTAAGTATAACCATAAGTATAATTACGCATGTTGTCTTGTATAGAATCAAATAGCATAGCACTTATATTAATTGTCAGTCAGGGGTCTAATTTGAACTCAACAAGGGGGATGTTGTAACATCACTATTTAGTTGTACTATTATGGTCTTCACTAGTCTATGTATTATCTGTGATCTCCCGGCGCTCTGCCACACTTCTTCCTGTCATGTCTTACGATGTGTACCTACCATGTCTCCTGTCAATAAACCAGTATCATACTTAATGGACATCTTTTATTAAGAATCCAACATAACAGTAAAGACGCGTTTAATAATTTTCCTCATTCTGAAAAGCCCTAAAGAGAATTATAAATGTGAAGTCTAATCTATAATTTACTCAGCGTTTGAGAGTTGAGAGATCATAAAATATAATTTTCCTTTAAAATATTCTCAAAGGTGTTCTTCAAACGTATTTCAAATTAACCTCTTACTTATCTGTATAACATAAGTTAGTGGAGAATTTTTGGTGTTGCTACGTCTACAATACATCATCATCTGCTTAGCCTTGCATAGCTGAATACCAGTATTTTATATCAGCTGGCGCCCGCGGCTTTGCCAGCGTGATGATTTAAAAAAGTATCCTACGTGTAATTCCAGATTATAATCTACCTCTGTGCCCAATTTCATCAAGATCCGTTCAGCCGTTTTGACGTGAAAGAGTATTAAACATCCAAACATCCATATATCCATTCATCCTCACAAATATTCGCATTTATAATATCATAGTAGGATGGAGGGACTGCCTATCTGACCTCCACAAACCAGTCTGTAGGTACTGGGTAATACGATACCCCTTGGTAAGACTGGTTGTCAAGCTTTCGGGATACTGACTATTTGTAACGACTGACAAAGATCTACAAGCCGGGACCAACAGCTTAACGTTTCAACGCTTTACGCTGCATGGAAGAAACTCGGCATGTAAAGAGTGGTCACGGAAGGGCTTGCCAGAGCCTCCGCCTGCCGGGGTTGCGGGTTGTTCGAAAGAGATACCGCGGCCCCGGAACGTAAATGGCAATAGAAGGAACATGGGTGGGTTTTAGTTAGTAAAAGTGTGACACTCCCCCCGGGGAAGTTATTTGATGATTTCCCACCCCCCAAAAAAAAAAGGTTGGTCAACCTAGGCAAGCGCGGCTTAACCTAAAGATCGACACGTGCAGCTGCTATGATTAGCTACATTTACAATACATAATTGTTTTTACGTAACGGCCTAACGATGATGTATGTAAGTTTTTTTACAGATATTGGGAATCGTGTGTGTTGTATTCGAATGTGTGGTTCGAGATTTTAGCAAAAAATAACACAATTTCAAGGCTTTTTTAAATTAAATACATATCTAATTACATCGTTAAGTACATATGTATCCTACTGTATATACCTATGTACCCGTCGCTTTTACCGCAAAAATAGATAGATTTGAGAAAAAGTCAGAACACAAATGGCAAAAGAAAAAACATGGATTGGTTTTAGTCAGTAAAACTCTGACCCTCCTCCCACCCCCTCCGCTCCGCAAAGAGCGATTAATTAATAATGGAATATTTTTACCGTCACAACAACAGTGAACCAAATCTAAAAACAAAAAAAAGAAACAGAATTACTTTTTTTAGGGATAGGCCAAAAAAAGACATACCAGCACACACTAGACAGCAGTAAAGCAAGCCCAAAGTCCGTTAAACAGTTCTCGAAAACCATAAACAAGGGCGGGTGGGTATCGAAACTAATCAAAACTTTTCACACAAAGAACTCGAATGCAGTCAAAGCAACGAAGACATTGCTGTTTTATTGAAGGTAGTAGGAAAACTTATTGAATTGGTGTAACAGAAACTTTGAAGCGGCGTCGGCGTCGGGTTAAATATTGACTGAGATGCGTCTTACAAAACTGCAGATGAAACTTTCAATACAGGGTTTTACGTTTCAATTTACTTTGCAGAAATGTTTTGAATCGGTTATTTTATTTTGCTATTAATGTTAGCGATACTGATTTTTAACCGACGAAATCAAAAAATGGAGGAGGTTCTCAATTCGACTTGTACAATACCATAACTTTTTACAGTTACGTCGTAAAAATACAATTTTTCACCTACCACTGTTCGTCTCTGCATCACCCAAAGGTTGTCTGGTAGAAAATGCCTATGGCATTAAGCCCGCCTCTGTAATTTGTGCTTTGTGTTAAATAAATAAATACACGATAATATAGCATAATTGAAATATCAAATTTAAATATATATATAATAAATAAAATAAATATCTTGGGACAACTCACACACGGTCATCTGATCCCAAGCTAAGCAGAGCTTGTGTTATGGTAACCAGACAACTGATATACATACTTATATAATTTATAAATACATACATATTATAGATAAATCACACCCAGACACAGAACAAACAATCATGCTCATCACACAAAGTTTGTCCTGGGTGGGAATCGAACCCACGACCTCCGGCTTAGCAGTCAGGGCCACTAACCACTAGACCAACAGGCCCGTCAAATATATATATAATCGTAATTTAAATGGTAGAATTCAAAACTTGCCAAGACTTGGTGGAGACACGCCTATACGTAGCTTCTACATACATTAAGATTAAAATGCTACGTCCTAACGTTAACAGTATTAGTTAACAGTCAGTTATAAGGAATCCGATATAAATAATCATAGGTGATCAACCAAACAAATTGCCCCAATAGTTCTCCAAACTCACTTAATCCGAAATAACTTCCACGAATTTAGCATATCCCTTGTTCAAAATTAATAGTTGTCCATTTATTTCAACTAACAATTGTAATAAGTCGACTATAAGAGATTGTTGGAAACTAATTCCGAAGTTATCTTGAGGTCTCGTCTTCGAGATGGCTCTAAGGCTGGGTGTAGACTGTACAACGGACTTTAATTTCGCACCTTCTGTGCGCTCAGTGAGTCGTGCATCCCTAACTAGATCCAACTTATTAGCATGTCTATAGCCACTCGTGTCTACAGGCCCTATTGAGCTGTATTGGCTCGATGTCAAGGCTGTGTTTTTGATGGCAATTGATTGTTTAACGTCGATGACGTCAGTTTACAAGGACGGTTCGTAATAGGCTCGAGGATTTGTTGAATTGGTTGTTTGTTTATGGTTTATATACATGTAAACCAACGGCAACGGTTTGAAGAAGTATTTTCTAGTAGATTAGTAAAAAATTGCCTATTACAAGTTGTTAAAGGTAAAAAAGGTAATCGTGAAATTTTTATTAACCAATAAGATAACTTACAATGTTCAAACGAGAGTTCTTAGGTTTCCTAAATTTACCTAGCAAAAAATTAAATTCTGTAAAATCTGGTTCTTTTAACCTGATAGACAACAGTGTTGCTGGGGAGTTTTTGCGCCACTTTTACACAGCTATAACAAACAAATGACATTTGAGTTAATTTGATACGAATGTGTATTTTTTTAACTGGTTTACGAACTAATTCAGAGTAGATTTTTACAGTGAGTAAACAAAACTAAAGCATCAAAAATTCTGTTACGTTTGAAAAATAATCACGAATCGCGGCTGTAAGCGGTAGGGGTGAAAACCGCAACAAACGCGCCAGAAAGGTGAAACAAAATTTTAATTAAGTTCGAGGTAGAGTGTCTATCCGGGATTACCTCATAGATTTCCCACTTTCATCCTCTAAAACCTGCACTCAAATTCAAATTTTTGAAAGCCTTATTTTAGCTATTGTCATGACGACTTGAAAGTCGTCGATTATTTGTTTTAATTTTAGGATTGTATAGATAAGTTATAAATTTTAATAGTTTTATCAGGTTTTTAAATATGTCGAATTTTACCCCAAAATCAGTCAGTGGTTTTTGCGTGAAAGATTAACAAATATCCTTCCATACTTATAAACTTACACATTCACAATAGTAGTAAGATTGAGACTCATAAACACACTCATCCAATAAACCAATCACATTCGCAACCATTTAATGTTAAAGACTGGCAGTGTGGCAGTATACTAGTCTCTTAATTAGCCATGTTCGTGGCTTGTTTGTACCCAAGCGTAGCTCCACACGAGCGCGGCGACACGCGGCAAACGTCCCATCCCATCTACTAATAACATTTGCAAAATTAAACAAGCGGTTACTCGGGACGCCGCATATGCACAATTACAACGGGCAAGCCAGCTTTTAGTATCTAGCCACCCAATAACAATTACATAAACAAACCGCAAAACCCACTACAAAATGTTATTAAATAAGTACGTGTGTTACATGAGTGCCGAAAGTTTTATTATCTTCGATACAATCTTTTGTGGCTTAAATCTCTTTAGTTTGTTCCAGATTCAAAATACCTACATCGAGTTGAATCGGGCATTGTGTGTGGTTTAGATAACATAGGTTTTCAGTTGTATTAGAAATTTAAAGTAAATACAAATAGAGGCATATTGATACATCCAAGAAAAGCTCTGTGGGCAAAATTGCATGTCACAATAATCAAAAGAATTTTCAGCTAAGTATAAAATACAAATACAAATACAAATACAAATCATTTTATTTGTTACAATGCAGGTATATAGTTCACAATAGGTGTTAAAAATAATTATGTCAGTGCGCTGCATTCTGCTTTCAAGCATACAAATATTAAAAACACATTACATATGATTCTTTTCTTTTTAAATGTCGAGAGGTATGTCAAATAATAATTAAAATGTCAGCCAATAAAATAAAATTGTAAATGAAGTCAAAATAAAATAAAAATGTGTTATCAATAATAAATTTAACAATCCTCCATAAATTCAGTCGTAGAATAATAAGATTTAATAATTAAAAATTGTTTAAGTCGCTTTTTAAATAAAACTAAATTGAGTTCCTTTATATGTCGGGGAATAATAAGTCGGGGAATAATAAAATAAATCTAGTAACAGATCGTATGCTTGAAAAACTCGAGCACCTTAGGTTTCATATAAATATCGAATATATCAATCACACTGAAACTAACTGAAGCAGTAGAAAAATAATTGGCATGAATCCTCTATTTTGTCTGTGAAGAGCTTTACAAAGGCAACTGACTCAATCTTTTGTAGTAAAAGCTTGAAAATATTGTAAGATTATAATACATATTATTTGTTTTGTGCGAATGGTTACTCTTCCTGAGCTCTTGTTTCTGATACAGACTATGATGTTCAAAAGGTACTCGCGAAGTATCTAAGCCATGTAAAATAATGAATAATTTAAAAATAAAATTATGTTTTTTAAAAGCCTGACAAACGAAATTCTGTTATCTGTTGACCATCAAATAACTCCTTTTATGAATTATCAAACAATTTTTAAAACTCGATTAGAATTTGTGTGCGATACCATCATAACACAACTAAAAAACTGAAATAAAAACCATTATGCCAAAAAAACCGACTTAGAAAAAACACTAAAAAGACAGGACATAAATTTACATCCGGAAACCGGTGACAAAAAATCTATGAAACCCTTTCGATTTTTAATCATTTTGAAAATCAGTCCAAAGTCAACGGAGAAATCGCGTAACAAAAATATATAAAAAAAACATACAGTCGATATGAGAACCTCCTCCTTTTTTAAAGGCGGTTAAAGACCACATGTGTCATGAAATTGGCAAAAAGTCTATGTTTCGCGCTTTTACATCGTAGGTTGTGACGTGGCATGCATTCTATTGTTTTCCGATGGCAGTCGACAGGAGATGGATGCCTGCCATTGTCTGCATACACGGATTGAGTGTTATAACATCATGCTCGCATGCCAATCGCGAAGCAACACTGTATGACATCCTGATTTAGATTGAAACTTATTTATAGAGCTATTTAGAACTCGGCGAGTGTGCAAATCGTATACGCTAGTGAACGAGGTTTCCGGATGACGTTATTTAGTCCCACGTTATAGGCTTTTAGATATTGGTTAGAAATTCTAACTACATGCAATATTGATTTATTTACACAGAATTACTCCTTAATACAAATACTAAAACGAGATCAGATCATCCAAAATTGAGTAGTAGATTTTTTTGGGACGACGTAATTTTTTCCAAGCAGTGTTTTGAATCAATCGCGTTTTTTTCGAGCCGAGGAAAGCTTTGCTTGCCACACAGGATTTGTACGGATTTGTCGGCTGCCAATCTGTTCCGCAACCGCTAGAGGCGGCCGAACATTTCGACCGGATAAAAAGGTCCTCTTATTCCTTGTTAACAGATTCCTGAAAGAAGTTTCTAACAAGGAAACACGAAAAAATATTCCCCATTTTATTAAGAACAACAATGAATGCGACAGGTGAACATTCCCAGTACTTATTTTGCTACGCACTTTGAGGTACAATCATTTACAGAATCTTAGATTTACACTCGACCACTCGAAAATATAAATAGGGCCACGGAAACGAAAATTTAATTCGGCTCGTTTTCCCCGACTTTTATTACGTAATCTAAACAAGAAAAATAATGCTTAACAAAGTACGGTATAATATTTTTCGAGCGGCTAACTTGTTTGGTGGGAGGGAGATAAAACAACAAGGGCACAGGTGGCAGCACTCAGCAAATTATGCAGAACCATATGGGCGCTAATCCATCAAGCGATCGGGATCGTGTGCCGGCTTTCATTAATCATCCTTTATTGATTAATGTGTCTCCACACAAAGTAAGTAATTTACTCGGCATCAACAAATTGATGAAGTGTGCCTTGATTTTTTGGTGCCATCGAGCCTTTGGTGATTAGTGATAACCTACTTGTGATTTTTATGAAGGCTTAGTTTTGGGCGTACGCCTCTCACGTGGGGTATTCCAGCTTGCGTCTGCTTGAAACTTTGTGGGGCTTTTATGAAGACTTTCTCAAAACGATCCCATGATACGCAAATAATCCCACCCTCGGACATTCATATTTACGATAAAAAACAATTTAACTTCCCCGAATTTTTGTCATGATATTTTCGGACAAAATGCTTATTAGTATAAAACCTGGGTAATACATATAACTAAATATTTTTGATGGCAATGTGTGTGGGTCATTAAATAGTTACGGTAGACATATTGTTTAATCCCGATGCCATCCCGAATGGTCTGTTATTAACCCGGAACATCAAGCTGGCGGCTCGCATAATTAATATTGCAAATGTTGTTAGCAGTTAGGGTACGGATTGTGTGCGCGAGTGTACCTATAGTATGCACTGACTCTGCTGAATATATCAATGATTTAGTGGCTGGGTTTGCTGGATGTTTGATATAAGCGCGTGCGCAATTTTGATGGTAAACGGTATTATTATTTATGTTTTATTTAAAAGTGCTAACACACAGTTATTTTCTAAACCTTTGTTCTTTTGAAAAGTAGCAGCCACGGTCACGGAATATTAAAGCGCAAGTTAAAACAATCATTATATTCATTAATATTTAAACTGGTAACACTGGTTTAAAACAAAATTAACTCTAACAATAATGAAAAATCACAGAAGCAATACACTCGCGGAATGTTTTCACTTTCACCTTATTACTTGGATCAGTTTTCGTACTCTAGAGGAAAGGCATATGTTCGTAGCTTTATAAGTTAAGTTGTTCTCTATTGTTACAAAAAGATATTCTTATTGTGTCAGTACGTTAAAGGACTTGGATATGGGCCTGTGTGCGCTGGTGAACAAGCGTATGTTTTATGGTCAGCCTGCGATGGACCGAACGCACTGGTTTTTGAAAAAGCAATATATTTACTTTTACTGACATTTTGTGTTAGTAAGTTAGAATCTAGAGAGTGCGCTATCTGCGAGAAACGTTATTCCGCCAAGCAATATACTCTTTTCCAAGTTGTGCAGTGAAAGATAATGGCAGTATCGTCTGGTGTAGCAGATCACTTAAGCGTTGCTTATTGGGAGACTTACTATTTCGTTAATGTACAGCGTAAACAGCGTTGAACTAATGGTACTGCCTTGTAGAACACCAAACATGATAGGCAGCTAGCTATTTTGAAGACTGCCTATGTTAGAGTTTTGATGTCAAGTAGCTATTCTTTCTCTAGAGGTATACCCTTTATTTCCGTGGCCTCTAACATATTTAGAAGAAGCCCCGGGGTGACGATGTCGAAAGCTTTAGCCAAATTAAGGAACGCACATAGCATTTTCCGTTTTCTATGTAGTGAGATATAGAAAATGCAGTGTCGGTGTTTGTGATAAATTCTTTATTCTCAATAAGTATAGTTTTAATATAAAACCAACCTTTGACCTTCATAACAAAATAACATATTTGTGTAAAACACCACAAGGATTAATTTTCACTACCCACCTAATTTCATGTTTAATGTATTCTGTTTACTAGGGTCATGTGTTTATTCATAATGTATGTATTAATTACGATTTATGTTAACATTTTCACTGGTTATTACAGCTTAGGATAGTTTTGACTTGTTGGTATTTAGTTAATTTTATATGAATTTAACTAGTAACTGACAAAATATTAACAACAGAGTTTTATGTTTGACCTCACATTAGTAATTAAATTAAAATCCGCGGTTTTGCCAGCGTAGAGGTAGTAAATAATCCAACGGAAATATACTAGAAATATAAAAAATGTCCTAGCTTTGGTCACAGTTATCTTTGGGACAGACAGATGTAGAACGGATTATTTTTAACTTAAGTACGGTTTAGGTAATCAAAGTTCATTCTAACATAGGTAAGATCTGCAAGGCACGCCATCATAAAACGTTTAGTAGTGATAGCCTATCGGGGTGACCGTCCAACTGCCACATCATAAGTCTTAAGTTTAAACCCAAGACATGAATGAACCTCTGCTTTTTTTGGATTCTTGTGCGTTTTATATAATTGTCACTTGCTTCGGTGAAGAAAAATACATGCGAAATATCTCCTAGACATGCTGGTTTGATTTCTTCACGAACTAAACCAGCATGTCTGAGAGACATTTCACGACTAAAGCCAAGTCAGAAGCTCATAGACAGAAAAAAAATACTCTGACTGTAGTCACTAACCACACGAAAAAATAAGGAACGTACGCGACCCGAAGAAACCACTTATTTGCTAACTAATACTAGTCTAGTCAACAAGTGCTTTTTTAGTCAAAACTTTTTAAAAAACTTGGAAAAATATGGTCGAGGGCTCATTCGATTCGGGATCGAATCTAGAAAGTTTTTGAAAAAATTCAAGACCCGCTCGAAAAAATTGCAAAAGTTATTAACAAATAAGTAAACAAAAAAAAAGGCGTTTAGTTTTTTTGGTATATCTTGAAAACTATTTGATATATTTTGATTTTGAAAAAAGATTCAAAAAGAGGAGAAAATTTCCTAAAAAAAACTCCCTACTCGCGAAATTGTAGGACCAATATTAAAAATTTTACAGGGAGCTGAAAATACGCCTGAAAACGGGTACTCGGGTTTCCGCAAGCCACGCCCCCTTCGAGCGCTTTAATGAAAAATATTATTTAAACATATTAAATGTTGATATTAAAATTTGAAAAAATTCAGACATGTACAGGACAAATTAAAGAATAAAATACCGTAGAAAAAATATTTTTATCGCGATTTTATAAAATGTTATCCATAAATTAATTAACAATTTCTTCCGACTGGGCTATAAACATTGCAAGTTGCATAATTGTTAAACCAGAAATCTCAATTTTTTTTCCTCTCGTGGAGCTATTCTTCAAAGATTAAAGAAAGGATTTCCGTTGAGTAAATTAAAAAATTGATAATTTTCGATTTGTTATTAACAAATTACCTAGGCGGCAAATTAAATATTTAAATAAATACTACAAGAATTATTTTTTTTTCCAATGTCGATGATCATTCGTTTTTCTATCAATAAAAGCTACCTAAAAATATTTTTTTATAAATTTAAATTCTTTTTGTTTATAAAATTGTTATAAACAAATAGATTATTTATAAGATAATTGAATTTTTTTTTTGAAAATAGATTCCTCGTAAAAAAATATGAATTTTAAGATAAAAAACGATCCTTAAAAAAAAAAATTATTGCTAAAAAACCGTTTTGTTAATTAACAATTTTTTTTTACCACTTGTTAATAATATTAAGGTACGTTTTTTTTTTAAAATATCATTATTTATTATCCTCCTTAATAATTAAAGAAAAAATTTCGTTTTTTTATAAATTTACATTGTTTATTAAATAAACAATTTGTTATAAACAATTAATATTTTTTTAAATAATTTTTTTAGAATTCTTTACACTAAAATAAAACCGACCAATGACCTTTTTGCAAAAAAAAATATATATATTTATATTTATTATCGAATAAATTTTTCTTTCCGCAAAAAGGTAATTGGTCAGTTTTATTTTAGTGTAAAGAATTCTAAAAAAATTATACAAAAAAAAATTAATTGTTTATAACAAATTGTTTATTTAATAAACAATGAAAATTTATAAAAAAACGAAATTTTTTCTTTAATTATTAAGGAGGATAATAAATAATGATATTTTAAAAAAAAAACGTACCTTAATATTATTAACAAGTGGTAAAAAAAAATTGTTAATTAACAAAACGGTTTTTTAGCAATAAATTTTATTTTTAAGGATCGTTTTTTATCTTAAAATTCATATTTTTTTACGAGGAATCTATTTTCAAAAAAAAAATTCAATTATCTTATAAATAATCTATTTGTTTATAACAATTTTATAAACAAAAAGAATTTAAATTTATAAAAAAATATTTTTAGGTAGCTTTTATTGATAGAAAAACGAATGATCATCGACATTGGAAAAAAAAATAATTCTTGTAGTATTTATTTAAATATTTAATTTGCCGCCTAGGTAATTTGTTAATAACAAATCGAAAATTAACAATTTTTTAATTTACTCAACGGAAATCCTTTCTTTAATCTTTGAAGAATAGCTCCACGAGAGGAAAAAAAATTGAGATTTCTGGTTTAACAATTATGCAACTTGCAATGTTTATAGCCCAGTCGGAAGAAATTGTTAATTAATTTATGGATAACATTTTATAAAATCGCGATAAAAATATTTTTTCTACGGTATTTTATTCTTTAATTTGTCCTGTACATGTCTGATTTTTTTCAAATTTTAATATCAACATTTAATATGTTTAAATAATATTTTTCATTAAGACGCTCGAAGGGGGCGTGGCTTGCGGAAACCCGAGTACCCGTTTTCAGGCGTATTTTCAGCTCCCTGTAAAATTTTTAATATTGGTCCTACAATTTCGCGAGTAGGGAGTTTTTTTTAGGAAATTTTCTCCTCTTTTTGAATCTTTTTTCAAAATCAAAATATATCAAATAGTTTTCAAGATATACCAAAAAAACTAAACCCCTTTTTTTTGTTTACTTATTTGTTAATAACTTTTGCAATTTTTTCGAGCGGGTCTTGAATTTTTTCAAAAACTTTCTAGATTCGATCCCGAATCGAATGAGCCCTCAACCATATTTTTCCGAGTTTTTTAAAAAGTTTTGACTAAAAAAGCACTTGTTGACTAGACTATACAACTTCAACAAACTTCATAAATCGGTAACGACATTAAGAATTAGAATCAATATATTTTATAATAAGGTATTTATTTTTGACAGGCAAAAATGAACAGTTACGAAATCATTTCGCTGTCCTCATTACAATTCCTCATTATATTGGATTTATCGCGTTCAGATTGACGATTTAATAAACTGTTATCACCATTAATTACTGTTTTCACATTTAATGAACTGATACGTTTTTAACTAGAAGTACCAGGAAGCTAGCAATGAGAGAAGTGTTTGCTTTCTGTGAACAGGTCATTAGTAGTAAAGGCTCATTGATCTGTTGGATATCTGTGCACTTGATACCATTATGTAGTTACATATGAGTTCATTAAGTCTTAGAAAACTAACATAAAGAGGTAATTGATGTATCAATTGCTTCTTTTGTTGGTATTTGATTAATGAAGAATTATTTTACAATTAATTAATATGAATACAAATAAATTGGTTTAAATCACATATTGTTTTAAGGAAGATACAAAATATATCAATGCGAATACTTATATGTAAATGTAAGTAGTTAAATGCATTAAACATTTAAAAACAATGGTGACTATAATAATTGTCCACGTCAGTGAACTTGACAGTTTTAAAACTTTTATTGATGAATGTAGTTTTTTTGACATTCAAAAGAGCCTGTAACGGTCTAATTGAAATAAATGATTTGAGTTTATGATTGAGTTTTGGAATGTTGAAATCAGTTATTATTGGAACTGAACTGTATTTAAAAAGCCGTCTACAAAGTTTTATTAAGTTAATATTTAATTTTATGATTCAATAATAATATTTTGAACTTTCTCTATTTAGGTATCACCTTTTCTTGACATTTGCTAAACAAATCTTACGGGACCTAATTTTAACCGTTCTTGTCCTACTACAGAAATTTACTAACACTTTTACACAGTCAATATTAAAATCAAGCCTGGTACCACACATATTTTGCTGATACAATTTAAAATGGCCACATGTCCAAAAGTTATTTTTGCACAGGAGAACCTATCAAAATATTAGTTAGCCAAACATAGATTGTAAATGCAAAAAGGGCAACACAGATTGTTGCCATTGGACCATTTAAATGCGAAAATACTGGGTGTCTTTTTTGCATAAAAAATATAAAGAGAATTGATACGATTTTTGTAAGAAATATAATATTTAATTAATTTGATTTGTTTGTATTTTTGAATTTAAGCAGCGATTTTTTTAATAAAACTTAAATAACAGATAAATTAAATAACCTAACAGAACATTAAACAAGAAAAACCGTAGGTACCTACGCCGCAGCAAAATACCTTTGCCTCAACTAACAGCAAAAAAGCCGCCTTTGCTTTTCTAGTAGCGGTATATCTTAGGCTTTATACTGACAGGTTGACGACCTATAAAAAGGCTTCATATGTACTGCGAAGTCAGGAACTCTCCCTCGCCTAGAGAGTAGCGTTAGTCAGCGCTGTAACTGGATAGTCGTGTATTCCTACTATTTCATACTCGCCTAGTACTTATATGGTGTTATGATGCATGTGTTGCTATTTTATAGGTAGATTATGAGTTTATGTTTTTTTCAACTGACATGGGCACAAACATTTTTTATAATATTTAAAATGGGACTTTTACCATGATTACATTTATTTTGAGCTTTTACCATGATTACAGTTGAACACGCTATGATTACGATGAACTGTTCTTATTGCAGATGGATGTTTATATGACATTATATCGAATGAAACAAAAAATGTAAACGTGGTAAATGTACTGTTTCAAATGTTATTAATAGTAATACGAGTTTATGTGTTAGTAGTAATAGACGTATTAAAAACGTGTAGGGTAACGATTTTTTTTTAATTTTAAACGTTGCCCCACACGAATCTCTCTTGTATCGTGTGTGCGTTTACAAACATTTCAACTCAGATACACAAACAGCCATACTTACGTGATTAGCGAAGTTGTTTTGTTCGTATTTGGGAACACGTAATTATGTAGAACCTTACCTGTAACAAAATACAAGAAATTATATTAGGCATTAACATATCACAGTTATATAAGTAAAGCGAAAGTTTGTATGTGTGTTTGTTACTCAAGATTGATGTGAATGAAATTTGGAATGTGGAGAGCTTATCCACTCAAACGTCAAATAAGACATATGCTACTTTATCCCGATCTACGCGGGTGTAACCGAAAATCGTAACTGTTATAATCATGTATTTCCAGGGTGTCCAAATAGTGTTATAGTATTTTGCAAGTTACATAAAAAAAATTATAAACAAACAAATAAAATATATAAATAATTTACTTTAAAACAAAAATCACTAGACCGTGATTTTTAAATCATTTTACCAATAACGAATAAGGGTCTCTTGTGAGATTTCTAGGAGCTCCAACAGTGCGTGAAGATCGAGACTTCTCCCCTCTCCCCCCTTTTCTGTCGTACTCCCCTTAGCAAATCGTAGCTCCATGTATGTTCAGTAAAAAGGTTGTTTACACCGACGGCTGGTAAACAAACATCAATAACGTTATAAGCTGTTATGTTACAAGTAGTGGGCTCAAGGGATAAAGGCTTGAATTAGATGTAGAGCGCTTATATAAATGATATATAAATTAAAAATTAACAGTTTTATTTTAAACTAGCCTTTGCCGCGGCTTTGCTCGCGTTCGGTTCTTCTAACATACAAAATTCGGGGTATTACCCCTCTGATTTGCAGGTACCTGCTACCTGTAGTTTTTGCCCTTGCGCCTTATTTATTGTTATAGCAAAGTTAAGTTTTCTTTCCTCCTTCTCCCTAATTTCTCAGTTTTCTTTAAAAAAAATGCCTATGTCCGTCTCCAGAGTCCCAACCATCTCTGTACCAAAATTCATCAAAATCGGTTTACCCATTTAGGCGTAAAGACGTAACAAACAAACAAACTCACTTTCGCTTTTATAATATTAGTAAGGATGGTAATAAGAAGGAACAAGTATTATGAGTTAAAAACCGGCCAAGTGCGAATCGGGCTCGCGCACCAAGAGTTCCGTACTAACTTGCGACATAAAAGGCCATATCTTTTTATTGCATGGACTTGGGGTTGATTTTTTCACATCTCCAAGAGACCACAGACAGACATTATAAGACAGAGTATTTGATTTTAATTTCAATTCGATACCTCCACGCGTTCCCGAGATAAAAGAGTTTTGACGTATAGATAGACAGACAGACAGACGGACAGACAACAAAGTGATCCAATAAGGGTTCCATTTTTTCTTTTTTAAGTACCGACCCCTAAAATACACCGTGACCGTGACTTTAGTACATAATCCTAGACTATTACTTAACGTGGTAATTTTTCATCGGTTGTTAAAATCAGGTAGCTAAAATAATAAAAAAAAAAACTATAAAATCCCGTATAATGTTCACAAAGTTCTATATAGTTATGAAAAACTGTTTTTTTTCCATATATGTGTCGCTTTTATGAAGTAAGTTAGGATAAGTGCTTATAAAAAAATATTCATTACGATTAGTAACTGTTCTAAAACTAAAATTTAAATTTATGAAAATTCAAAATCAGCTATAAAATCCGATGTAACACGTGTCGTGTTACTTGTGTGAAATGATATGTTCAGTTTTTGACAGTTGAAAATGAATTTCATCTTTTTTAAGGGAAGTTTGACACAGGTTTACTCAAAGATTTGATCAATTTTCGTTCGCTTTTGGTCTATTTTGTGTGGACAGGTTTCTCTTCAAGTTAAAAATAACGAATGAAAAGATACTGCGGCCCCGGAACATAAAGAGCAAAAGAAGAAACATGGGTGAGTTTTAGTCAGTAAAAGTCTGACATTCCCCCCCTCCCCGCCCAGAGCGTAAGAAATTATTTGATAATTTCCCATCCGTAAAAATAAATGCAAATTGAAGCATCTAATATCGGTTAAGCGCTCTATTATTATTCATACTTCCTCAAAGCACGCAATCTTTATGAAGTCGGAAGAGAAGCTCCAGCTCCATTGAACTGATTTTATTAGTCGAGAAGCACCACACAGGTCTCGTAATCCAATAACTGTCTACGATGTTGTAGAGAGGATCCATATTTCAAATAACCATAGCGCAAGCAAGTACAGAAGACTCGGGAATAATGCGCCTCCATTAGAGGCTAAATAACTAAGCGATTTTCTATTCAAAGATTGATTTTGTATATGTCTGTCTACAAGTCATTATTGAACTGAAACCACGCAAATCAATTTTTTTTTCTTTAAAAAAAACTTTGCCCCACACTAGGAATTTCTCATGTATCGTGGGTGCGTTTACAAACATTTAAACTCACATACACCAACAGCCAGACCCAGAACAACTACCAGTCGGTCGCACAAATATTTGTTCCGTTCGAGGATCAAACCCGCGACACGCGGTCTAGCAGCCAATCGCTTAACCACTGCTCCAATCGTGCCATTTTTTTTAAAATCATATGCGTATTGTATAAATATTACTTGCTTCAGCGAATGAAAACACCGTGAGGTAACCAGCATACCTGAGAGATATCTGTATAAAAACTCTATCACTAAGTAACACACTTATCCTACAATAGAGTGATTTTGTATTAAGGCGCTGTACAAAGCAAACACTTCGTAAAACGTCTAGTTTTTCGTCGCAAAGTTAGCCGTATCTGTACATGCCACTAGGCAAAATACCGTGTATAATTCAATACACAAAGTAAAGAGTTAAACAAAATAAGTTTACAAAAGTGGTCTAGTACTACGAAAAAAAAATGTTTAAAAAGACCAAGAAAAAAATTTTTTCGTCTCGAAATTCTCAATTTTTTCAGCGACAACCATCATATTGTTTATATCTATAACAAAGAAAATTGTATATACTAAAGAGATATCTAAAATTTTTCAAACCTTTGCTGTATTTTTTTTTATATTCAATAAAAACTGCAAAATGACCTACATTTTGGCGGACATGATATTCAAATAAAATCAAACACCGAAATATTTTCGACCTTATTTCTATTCTTTCGATGCAATACTGTCGTGTACTTGTGTCAGACCATGCCTAGTATGCAGCTAGCGTCACTTTCGTGAATACCTTAAGATTAGCTTATTGCCGCGCCTTAATCTTCTAACATATAAAACTCTCGTGTCACAATGTTCGTTCCCATACTCCTCCAAAACGACTCGACCGATTCTTATGAATTCAGTAAGTCTGAGAATCGGCTACTATTTTTCATGGGGACCTAAGCAGCGGGTAAAACCGCAGGGCACAGCTTGTAATTATAAAACTCACTGATGATGATATGTCTTATTAAAGAATAGTACAACAAGTGCCTAGTCTGATTTCGCCAGGTTATGCTCGTTTTGTGAGTAGAATAAAGAGGTCCTTCGGTAATTAAATTATCGATGAACATCCTACATAGTAATAAATATGAGAGCGATGGAGTTATTATATTAGGGCACTAGCTTTCGCCCGCGGCTTCGCTCGCGTTAAATTCGGTATGACACACCAAACAGACCTGCAGTTTTTGCTCTTGCGCCTGATGGATTTGTAATAGCAACGCTAAGTTTTCTCTTTTCTTCCCTCGTTCTCCCTCATATCCCACTTTTTTTTAATAAAAATTAGCCTATGTCCGTCTCCTGGTTCCCAACTATCTCTGTACCAAATTTCATCAAAATCGGTTTAGCCATTAAAGCGTGAAGAGGTAACAAACAAACAAACAAACTCACTTTCGCTTTTATAATATTAGTAAGGATTTACTGTCATTTATCAAAATCAGTGTTGACATAATTGAATCAGAATTAATTTAATTAATGTTGCCATAATATTAAGATTTGTTTATTAAAACAGTTTGTAAGCTGTATAGTTATGGGGTTGCGGGTTGTTCGAAAGAGATACCAGTAAAAATCTGACGCTCCCCCCAAGCTCCGCCCAGAGCGGGTTTAAGTTATTTGAAGATTTCAAATCAAAAGAAAAAAAAAAGCTGTACATTTAAAGCTACATTTAAATAATCATGTTTTAACAGTAAGCGTTTAATGAACTGTACAAGATATTATACAACTAGTTATGGAAATAAACTTTAATAATATTTTCTGAATGTAAACGTCTACTGTATTAATTTAAGAATTTTTCGATGAACATAGATATTTTTTAATTAATTTCGCGACTTTTAGGTTTAAAAACATAATTTTAAATTAAAAAAAAAAACTCCCTAACTCCTGCCATACCTACATAGTAATTATCAGCAGTATTCCAACCCTCCTCTTCAAAAATCATGAATCGCCATCTGTCCTCTTTACATATCAAAATAAATCAAAGAGGGGGGTTACTGAAGCATGTTCCTCTTTGTATAACAAGACGACAAAAAATCCACCTCTCAAGCAAAAAAAAAACATATACTCGACTTAGCACTCATATTTTCTTTATAAACAAAACATACAGCGTCGGATGTCAGCTTCTTTTGTCACTATGTTTGCAGAAACTGTATTTACGTTATCTTTCATCTTTGTTTTGCTGCTTCACTAGACTTTTCTCGACGATTGCCGAGTTATTTAAATGGTTAACGGGCTTTAAGGAGTGATAACAAAGGCTATTCGATTGTTGGGTGGAATCCTTTGATATATTTCTTAGCAGATAAATATAAATAAAATAGAATTCAAAGCATTTATTTTAATAACACCATTACAGGCACTTTTGAATGTCATAAAAACAAAAAAGATGCTGCTACATTCCCAGTCACAAAAGAAAATAACTTGTGAGAGTACTGTAGTTGCCCGTTCCAAAGCGTAGATCTCTATAGAGAAGAATGGGAAGCCACTCCATGGACACTCTTTTAAATCATAATATTTTTACAAAATCAGGGATACTAATTACAGTTATACACTTACACACAGATTAAATTACAGGTAAACATAATTTATGTCAACGAAAAGAGAGGTATTCCTAATAATGTTTCTCATTTGCTAAAGTGATAACCAATAACCATTTTAGGATGTCAAAGTAATAGCTAACCACGGCTAATAATTACATGTTTCACAATTTAATCGCAAAATGCTTCCCGAACATCCGTTGTGTTCAGTATTTCAACACAACGCTCGATCTCCGAGCGCCGTTATTGTAGTAGTCGATTTATACCAGTTCAAACACTCAAATCGAACCGGCCAGTCACTCGTCATTGGAATCGAATCGTTTGATTAACTAGAACATCCCTATGTTGTAAAAGGTTTCAGATTTGAAATAGGCAATTTTGTCGTAAAAACTGTCTTCCTGTAATTTCTGAGCGTCTATACTTTTAGCTTCTATGTACCGTACCATCAGCGGTATTAATTGCTATGCAAATATACACCCTAAGTTAATATTCTATGTTATGGTAATTCCATACAATTATCAAAGAATAAAAGCCGTTATTTGTTTAAACGGACTACCTTTTTAAGATTTGTGTGATTGTATTATTAAGATTATATGTTTGTCATTATGGTGAATGGTGTGTGAAGTAGGTACACACCAGAACTTTAATAGTATTTTAATTATTTTTTAGAATATTTAACACTGTTGGTAAACCAAATAAAAAAATAAAAATATATTATAAAAAACGTGTAGATTTGAAAGCCCCCTTATTTTTTTTCGTCGGATAAAAGCAGTTCAATACACGGACGATAATCACCAACCATTTTTCTTCCTAAAATGTTTAAAACTATGTGTGAATCAAGACCGTAGCTGAACTCGGTTCACAGGTAAACAGCACTATTTACAACCTACTGAATAAAATACTATCACGGGAAACCCGTATGAGTAAGTTACCCTAATTTGCTAGTGGGTTAATAAAACTGTTACCCCATTTGTGGAAAAATACTGTCAGAAAACATTGAAATCTTTTATTTTGAGAGCACGAACACGCGAATCAAGACCTTATGTGGTGACACTTACATTATTACACAGTTTGATTTAGAAATAAGTAGAGCAAATGAAAGACCAATAAAAAAATGACTACACGGTTAGCGCAGTGGTTACACAATTGACTGCTGCGGTATGTGACGCGGGTTCGATCCCCGCGTGAAACATAGATTTGTATGCCCCACAGATAGTTGTTCCGGGTCTAGTTGTTTGTGTATGTGAGTTTAAATAATTGTAAATGCTGGGTGCATTTACAATAATTTTGATACAAGAGAAATTACTAGTGCGGATCATCGTATTTATTTTTTAAAATGCCTTAAATAACCGTAAAAATTATTTAATATTAAATTATTATTCTCAATGGCAAATGAACTACGAACGGGAAAATAGAAAAGCAAAAAGGAAAAATAAGTTTTTCAAAAATGAGCTTATCATTTTGTTTTTTCAAAGAAACGTTAATTTATATACCTTGACTATTCCAATTTTCACGGTTAGAGTAATTTGAATTAAAGGAAACAGGTTTAAAAAAAAAAAATACATATGCATCAAGACGACACCAACGTAAGACCGATGATGCATCCTAACAGCGACGTCAATTCTCGAAGACACCTGCATAAAACCATCACACCAGTTTGAATAACAATGAAATCCACTCGAAGTCGAGACGTTAACGTCCTGAAGCGGCTACAAACGTCACTCACATACACTCATACACTCCCAATACAACACACCCCACAGTTGCACACTCACACACCCACGTACAAAGGGTGCTCTCAGATATTGAGACGAACATTCGAGTCTCATATTGACACGAAGTGCACCTTGAACCGATAATAATGTGATCCGCGGGATCGCATTGAATAGCGAAAACTTTTATATGACTTTTGAATGGCGGAGAAGAAGTATACCCAGTTATTTTACTGTCGGTACTTATTATGTCTTAGATATATTAGAAGTTGCACCTTCTGGTTTCTCCCACGTAGACTGAAATATTATACACAAGTTGGCGCCCGCTGCTTCGCCCGCGTGATATCGAAAAAAAAAGTATACAATGTGTTATTCCAGACCATAATCTACTTCTGTGCCAAATTTCATCAAGATCCGTTCAGCCGTTTTGACGTGAAAGCGTAACAAACATCCATACATCCATTCATCCTCACAAACATTCATATTTTTAATATTATAGTGGGAATAGTAGGATATAAACCTTCCTCTTTATTCACTCTATCTATTGCTGACAAATTGCATCTAAATTCGTTGAGTAGTTTAAAAGATCTAAGCTACTAGACAGCGGAAACGATTTAATCTTATTTTATGTAAAGATTATATTTGAAATTATGTAAAGTACTTTAAAAACAGGATTTTCATGAATATATTTGATTAGATACAAAAAATAAAGTAAAAAGGGTATTTTTCTTATTTGCTAAAGACTAAAACTTTGTGATAAGATTTCATAATAGCATAGGTTCTAAGATTTTATTCTCGTAACAACTTATAATTTTAATCAAAACATAAGGAGGAAATAGTAATAGCATTTTAAATTTGCTGAGAATATTTACGTAATAAAAAATGTAAACGTGTGTTGTCGTATTTTACCCAAAGGCCAAAGATTGACTAACTGGTAGAAAATGCCTTATATTAAGTCCGCCCATGTACCACTATTGTACATGAAGTTTATATAAATAAATATACGTACATGTATTAACATAATTCCGAAGTAATAACATGATTACAAAACATAACATCAGGTCTGACAGACCTCCTGGTGGGCTGGGTCTCCGCGCAGGTCAAACTGCTGGAGCCCAGACTTCTGAGGTGCTTCCGCTGTCACGTGGGTCACCACGTGGCAGTCAAGTGCTCGGAGGTGGACCGCAGCCGACTGTGCTTCCGCTGCGGTCAGCCCGGTCACAAGGCCGCGACTTGCGACGCCGCGCCGCACTGCGACGCATGTGCGACGGCGGCCAAGCCGGCCGATCACCGGGCGGGTGGCAAAGCCTGCGCTCCACCCGCCAAAACCAGGGGCAGGGGTAGGTCTTCCGCAACGACCACCTCCACCAACGCCGCCACCACAGCCGTCGCCGCTGGCGCCGCTGCTGCCGCCGCTGTCACTGCCGCCGCTGACGCCACTGCTGTCACAGCGGCGGCAGCCGGGCCATCAGAGGGGGCCCAGGAGGGGGCTGTAATGGAGTGCCAATAACGGCCCCATTACGCCTCCTCCAGGCGAATATCAACCACTGCGCCTGCGCTCAGGATCTCCTGCTCCAGAGCATGGCGCAGTGGTCGATTCATATCGCCGTGGTCGCTGAGCCGTACTTTGTCCTCCCCAGGGACGACTGGGTTGAGGACCTGAGCGGCTCAGTGACCATAATTTCGTCGGCCGCCGCCGGTACCCCGTCCTTCGAGGGTGTCAGGAAGGGTCAGGGGTGCGTCGCAGCACGGTTCGGGGATATAGTCGTAGCGGGCGTCTACTTTTCCCCGAGCCGAACTCTCGCCGAGTTTCACAACTCTCTGAGGGAGTTGACCGTCGTCGTCGGTAACTGCTCCCTCCCCGTGCTAGTGCTCGGGGACTTCAACGCCAAGAACTTGGCTTGGGGTTCTCGCTGCACGGATGTGCGGGGAAGGATGGTGGAGGACTGGGCACTGGAGACAGGCCTGGTCGTCCTAAATCGGGGTTCTGTTCCCACGTGTGTGCGGATGCGGGGCGAGTCGGTGGTGGACATCTCGTTCGCCAGCCCCGCTCTGTCGCCGCGTGTCGTCGACTGGCGCGTCATGGAGGAGGTGGAGACCTACTCCGATCACCGGTACATCCGGCTCGACGTCTCCACCCAGACCTCCAGCGCGCCGGTCCTACAGGCCCCGAGTGGTCCGCGGTGGGCGCTCAAACAGCTGGACCGGGAGCTCCTCCTGGAAGCCTCGATCGTGCAGGCCTGGGTGTCATCACCGGACAGGCCTGCCGACACCAACCACGAGGCAGACTGGTTCCAGGAGGCCATGTCTGAGATCTGTGACGTGGCAATGCCCCGAGTCCGGTCTGGAAGCGCCCGGCGTCAGGTGTACTGGTGGTCGCGCGAGCTGACGGCACTGCGAGAGGCATGCGTCGCTGCGCGACACCTGTACGCCAGGCACCGCAGGCTCCGCATTCGAGCACCGGATGCGGCAGCCATCGAGGCGGAGCTGTATGAGGGGTACAGAGCGGCGAAGACCGCCCTCCTAGAAGGTGTCTTGCGGGCCAAGGATCTGGCCCGCGAGGAGATGCTGGAGTCTCTGGACGGGGATCCGTGGGGGCGCCCATACAAGATGGTGCGGGATAAACTCCGCACCAGGGCCCCCCCGCTGACGCAGAGTCTCCGGCCCCAACTAGTTGAGGATGTGGTGAGCGCTCTGTTCCCTTCGCGAGGGGAGCATGCTCCTCCGCCCATGGCTCCGCCGCTTGCGGTGCCACAAGCGGACCACGAGGACAACGACGACGACGACGTTCCGGAGGTGACTGGGGTAGATCTGAGAGCGGCGGTGGGTAGGCTGAAAGCCAAAAACACCGCCCCGGGACCCGATGGCTTGCATGGCAAAGCCTGGGTCCTGGCCCTGGAGGCTCTCGGGCCCCGACTACTAGGGCTCCTAAGCGCGTGCTTGGAGAGAGGCCAGTTCCCACTTCGGTGGAAGACGGGGAAACTGGTCCTCATACAGAAGCCGGGGCGCCCTGCGGACTCTCCGTCCGCATTCCGGCCCATTGTGCTGCTCGACGAGGTGGGCAAGCTCTTTGAAAGAGTAATTGCAAACCGCCTCGTCGGGCACCTTGTGGGGACGGGGCCGGATCTTGCGGAACACCAGTATGGTTTCCGCAAGGGGCGCTCTACGGTGGATGCCATCATGCGCGTGGGAGCCCTCACGACGGGGTGATGGTGTTAATCGCCAACGCGTTTAACACCATGCCTTGGGGCTGCATCAGGGAGGCACTCCAATACCACCGGATGCCGACCTATCTTCGTCGTGTGGTCGGGGCATATCTGACGGACAGGGCCGTCATATACCCCGGTCGCTCTGGAGAGTGGAACCGGCGAGAGATGTCGCGCGGTGTCCCACAGGGATCGGTCTTGGGGCCGCTCCTGTAGGACATCGGTTACGACTGGGTGCTGCGCGCCGACCTCCCCAGCGGCGTCAGTGTAGTTTGCTACGCTGACGACACGCTCGTCCTGGCTCAGGGGGGGTCGCACCAGGCGGCGGCCGACAATATGACACGCGGGGTTGCGATAGTCGCGGAGAGGATCCGGCTACTGGGTCTCGAGGTGGCCTTGCACAAATCCGAGGCCATGGTTTTTCATGGCCGCGGAAACACGCCACCGTCGGGATCCCAGTTGACGGTAGGAGGGGTTCGCATCGGCGTCGAGTCGACGATGAAGTACCTGGGAATCGTCCTCGACAGCCGGTGGAACTTCGTCGAACACTTTCGACGTTTGGCTCCCAAACTCGAGCGGACGGGGGCTGCTTTCAAGCGGCTCCTGCCCAATCTGAGGGGGCCAAACGCCTCCTGCCGTAGGCTCTATGCCGGAGTCGTGCGGTCCATGGCCCTTTACGGGGCCCCGGTATGGGCGCGTTCTTTAGGGCGGCGCGCCGCCCACTACCTGAACGCGCCCCAAAAGGTGGTGGCCATACGGCTTGTCCGGGGCTACCGCACGATCTCCGGCGAGGCAGCAAGCCTCCTTGCCGGACTGCCACCGTGGGATCTGGAGGCGATAGTCCTCGCGCGCCTGTTTGAGTGGCGCGCGGAGGCACTACACCGGGGGGAAAACCCGCTGCCACGGCAAGTTGCCGCTCGGCGGGCAGACCTCCGGTGCGATCTCATGGTGGCATGGAGAGAGCGACTGTCGCAACCCCGTGCAGGGCACGCCACAATAGCGGCGGTAAGTCCCCTCTTTGAGGAGTGGCTGGAGAGGCGTCATGGCGTCCTCACCTACCGCCTGACGCAGGTCCTCACCGGACACGGAAGTTTCGGGAGGTTCCTGCACATCATCGGGCGGGAGGAAGCGCCCGGGTGTCACCATTGTGACGATCGCCCGGAGGACACGGTGGAGCACACAGTGGCGGTCTGCCCAGCTTGGGCGGAGCACCGCCGTGCCCTCGTGGAGGCGATCGGCGGCGGCGATCTCTCGCGTCCGGCCCTGGTTCAGGCCATGGTCCGGAGCGAGAGGGAATGGGAAGCGGTCACCACCTTCTGCGAAGCAGTAATGCTAGCAAAGGAGGTGGCCGGGCGTTTGAGGGAGAGAACATCTGCCCAACCCAGCCGCCGCGGGAGACGCCCAGGGCGCCGGGCGCCGCGAGACGACTTCCGGCCACCGTAGATGCGGGCCTGTGGACGGTGAGCAATGGGTAGCTCACCGTCCGTCCGTCGATTGACGACAGGCCGTGTCGACGGCGCGTTCGTGTTTCACGCGCGCCTCAAAGAGAGTCAGCAAAGCAGAGGGGCTTGCCAGAGCCTCCGCCTGCCGGGGTTGCGGGTTGTTCGAAAGAGATACCGCGGCCCCGGAACGTAAAGGGCAATAGAAGGAACATGGGTGGGTTTTAGTCAGTACAAGTCTGACATGCCCCCCCGCTCCACCCAGAGCGGGGGAAGTCATAGGATGATTTCCCACCCGAAAAAAAAAAAAAAAAGAAAAAAGGTCTGACAGACCATCCATAGGCCTGCATCTACGGTGACCGGGAGTCGTCTCGCGGCGCCCGGTGCCCGGGGCGTCTCCCGCGGCGGCTGGGTTGGTTTGAGGTTCTCTACTTCTCTACACACAAATAAAAAAAGCAGTGTAAGTTGTTTTTTTAAATAATTTATGTAAGTTTTATTTGTACACAAAATATTAATGGAAGCTGTTATTTAAACAGGTACCTTAAGGAAAACCTAAGTAAATCTGCTTTATTGTTTTAGCACTAAAATATAAGTAAGTAGGCGTTAATCTTTATAACACAACCGGCGGCGGTCCTAGCACGCCTGCCAGGGTTGTAGGTTGTTCGAAAGCAATACCGCGGCCCCGGAACATAGAGCAAACGAAGAAACCTGTGTGGGTCTGACACTTCCCCCCACTCCACTCAGAGCGGGGGAACTTATTTTAATGATTTCCCATCCGCAAAAAAGGTGCTAGCCCAAGTTCGAACGTATCTCGAAACGTAACGAAATCACGGAAGATATCGCGAACGTGACTTTAATTAAAAAATATATATTGAAACTAAGTTCTAACTATATTTACAGACTAAAAATAGACATAAACTAATAATAAAAATATATGCACAAGAATAAAAATGTTATAATAATTACAGGACGTCAAAAAATTCGTCAACGGGAAATGTGCCCAGAAGGCTGGCAGCATTATCGCGTTGGATGGCAATGATAATTCTTTGGTCAAAAAAGGCCAGCCCTCTGGTCACGAGAAGAGTCGACCAACCGCTTGGCGATATTTCGAAATACTACGTGGGCACTCGGACCCTATGTCCCCAGTGTTTCAACCCCTAACGGCTCCAACACATAACTACCAATCAAATTGTGATAATTATAAAAAAAATGTGAGTTTAATTAGACTTTTTGTTTCTTGGGGCAGTTTTTAATATTATAGCTAGTGCTGACGTATCTATACAGAACCTCTCCCTCTCCCTCTCCCTCTGACTGTTACACTTACTAACACTACAGTGAACGTGTGAGAAACTAATACCGACTAAACAATATAAACATTGTTAATACTATTGCAAACAAGTTCTACGGTGTTTAATTGGAAATCCCTGGTTCATAAACTAAGTTCGTTCATTTGAACTGTAAGTGCGAAGTGTTTGGGTGTTACATAACTATAATTAAGATAAGCATAGCAAGCTACATCTATGTACAAACGGGCTTAGCTTTGAATCAAGAAGTTATTTTTGGAAAAAACTGTGATGAAGATGAAGAGTTGAAATCAAAAGCTGTGATAATTTTTGCTAGAGGCCTTTTGAACAACCCAGCCGCCCGCGGGAGACGTCCCGGGCCTGTGGAGCTGTACATTGCTCACCGTCCGTCCGTCTAATGGC
Source organism: Ochropleura plecta (assembly GCA_905475445.1). Lineage (NCBI taxonomy): Eukaryota > Metazoa > Arthropoda > Insecta > Lepidoptera > Noctuidae > Ochropleura > Ochropleura plecta. The sequence goes on along the minus strand of FR997731.1, from coordinate 6,378,732 downwards.
GACAGGCCGTGTCGACGGCGTGTTAATGTTCCACGGGCACCTCAAAGAGATGTCAGCAAAGCAGAGAGGGCTACCAGGGCCACCGCCGGCCGGGGTTGCGGTTTGTTCGGAAGAGATAACGCGGCCCCGGCACATAAAGGGCAATAGAAGGAACATGGTTGACGGTTCTACTAGCATATCACGGGTATGTAGCTTCGGTATTGCGATACGGGCTAATATTATGGGGGAATTCTACAGACTGCTATAGGGCGCTGCTGTCTGAAAAGCGCTGCATAAGAGCTATTGTTGGCATCCCTCCACATGAGTCATGTAAACCCCATTTAAAAAAATTAAAAATATTACCTACCACTATCCTGTATGTACATTTTTGAAATTTGTGTATTTGTAAAATCCAACCTTAGCCAGCGATAAGATAATTATATCCGCGTAATGCAAGACAAGGACAGCGCCTTGTTTTAGAATTTATGCCAAAAACAGCAATGTTGTTGTGCAAAAAAAACTATATTGCGATGTGTGTGAAATTTTTTAATAGGTTACCGTTTGACGTACAAGATCTTCCTTTACCAAAATTTAAACAAAAACTAAAAGCAATACTTTTAAAAAAGGTGATCTACTCAATAAATGAATGGCTTCAGAATGAAGGTTAAATAATTAAAATTGTGTGATAATGTTAATGATATAGGTATAATGTGATATCATTGACTTATATAATTATGTAAGCACTGAATAGAACAAAATGTATTGTGCTATAACATCAATGCCCCCTGCCATAGGACTAAATAGAACTTAAGATGACTATGTAACATTATAAAAACACCGAATGTAATTTACTCTATTTGTAAGTCATTAAATGAATTTGAATTTTAGTCAGTACAAGTCTGACACTCCCCCTCGCTTCGCCCAGAGCGGGGGAAGATATTTGATGATTTCCCATCTGAAAAAATTGCCTTGTAATTCGCGAAGGGAGGTTTCCTTACAAGTATACTCACATTTCGACAGTTATGTTTGTATCCCATGTTATAGGGGGCAGGCTTACAGTAAGCTACCGGGTACAAATCCAGATTTCGTGGCTGCTACTGTCAATTTTCGGAAAAGCCCAACAACACTTTGTCAGCCCCAAAAATTAACCCAAGGACCTCTTACTTAGGAGAGCCGCTTGCGAACCACGTGCGGAACAAAGAGGTGTCAGCAAAGCAGAGGGGCCTGCCAGGGCCACCGCCTGCCAGGATTGCGGGTTGTTCGAAAGAGATACCGTGGCCCAGGAACGTAAAAGCCAATAGAAGGAACATGGGTGGGTTTTGATTTCCTATCCGCAAAAAAACCGCTTGCGAACGGGGCCTGTTTAATAAAACGCTAGTAAGTTTCTTTCATAAATATATTTTCTGCGAACAGTACCTAACGCAGCCTCGAGAGTCCATAACAGTATGCCTGTTTAATGGTAACAAGATCATCCCATTTTATCACCTGCTTAGTCTTTACTCAACTATGTTCGGGTCGGCTTCCACATGGAGCGACATCATATCTGAACACTACAGTCCAGTAAGTACTGTATACTATGATACTTCTTGTTAAGACTGGCTGTCAGACTTTCGCTACTACCTGTAAATACTGCCCTTTGGCAGTCTTTCCAGGTAGAGAAGCTGATCTTTTTGTCGTTTGTAGATAAAGATCTACAAACGACAATAACCCTCCTTTGCGGTGCGCAGTCGGGTAAAAAGAGCAGCTTCCCTACCATGACGTCTTAAAACAGAACTTATTCCAGTGAGGGTAAGAGACAGAGCTATACAGGGTGTCTAGCACCATCTCTTTCTCATACAGGAATAAGTACTGCTTTATGATGTCATGGTTACCCTACTGAAAATGTAAGTGTTCGTCATAACATTTTGGCCTAATAACTTCTGAGCAACAAGAAGGAATGTATTATCATAAAATCCTTCATTTTCACAATAAAGTAAAGAAATATGGAAAAAATAAACGTCCTACCGCCCCATCAGCGAAGTGGAACTTTATCGTGAAATCCCGTGAATTTTTTCTCGTGTTAATATCAATAGGTATGGCAGGTGAGCTCATTTTATATGAATTCATCGTAAAATTTACGGTCTCTTTGATCTTTCACCTCAAATCGTAAAGGACATGTAAGTAACAAATTTTGCCGCTCCGCCAGTGTTGAAATATCAATTTTTGTATCAAAGCAACTGAAATGTTTGAGCGTAATAATTCAGGGTACATCTCTCAAATTATTTTAGGAGATAGAATATTTTATTTTTAACGTTTTGAATTGAATGATGCAAATAATTGTTTATGATAGAGTTTCGTTATTAGTAATTATTAGCACTGGAATGAGTAATTTATTAAATAATTGAAGGCACAGTTGGCGTAGTGGCTGAGCGATCGACTGCTGCGCTGCGTGTCGCGGGTTCGATTCCCATGTGAAACAAATATTTTTATGACCTACAGGTAGTTGTTTCGGGTCTGGCAGTTTGTGTATGTGAGTTTAAGTGTTTGTAAAACGCATTACTGATCTTTAAGTAATTGATTTGTTTAACATGATTTACTTTTTAAATCATGGAAATAGGGCTAAAGTTACCAAAGAAATAAACCGTTCCGCCATAAGGCTTGGCCACAATTTCATTCTTTACCATAGACAAGACAAGAAGAAGAAGGCACAATAATGGTAATCTCCAATGCCTACAGTCCCTTCGGACCTTTTTTTTTTGGGGTGGGAAATTATCAAATAACTTCCCCCGCTCTGGGCGGAGCGGGGGGGAGTGTCAGACTTTTACTGACTAAAACCCACCCATGTTCCTTCTATTGCCCTTTACGTACCGGGGCCGCGGTATCTCTTTCGAACAACCCGCAACCCCGGCAGGACCTTCGGACCTTGAGCTCAGTATCTAGATCATTTCTCTATATCAAAAGATACCTATATCAAATAAATTTTTACACTGCTCTTATAGCGCCCTCTTTTACCGCTACGTTTATGCGAGCACTGGGGGCCCCCAGGTCGGGTGTATGTCAACTTCGTAGGCCTGCAATACCAGTTTTGTTTTTATTAAAAAAGGACCTATATAAAATGACGGCAATAGGTTCGTCCGTATTAAAAAACGGCAATAGGTCCGTCCCTTTTAAATGACGGCAATAGGTTCGTCCTTATTAAATGACGGCAATAGGTTCGTCCCTATTAAAAGACGGCAATAAGTTCGTCCCTATTAAATGACGGCAATAGGTTCGTCCCTATTAAATGACGGCAATCCCTATTAAAGTATTTCCCTTTTAAATGACGGCAATAGGTTCGTCCCTATTAAATTACGGCAATAGGTTCTTCCCTATTAAATGACGGCCATAGGTTCGTCCCTATTAAATGACAGCAATCCCTATTAAAGTATTTCCCTTTTAAATGACGGCAATAGGTTCTTCCCTATTAAATGACGGCAATAGGTTCGTCCCTATTAAATGACGGCAATTGGTTTGTCCCTATTAAATGACGGCAATAGGTTCGTCCCTATTGAAGTCTTTCCCTTTTAAATGACGGCAATAGGTTCGTCCCTATTAAAGTCTTTCCCTTTTAAATGACGGCATAGGTTCATCCCTATTAAATGACGGCAATAGGTTCGTCCCTATTAAATGACGGCAATAGGTTCGTCCCTATTAAATGACGGCAATAGGTTCGTCCCTGTTAAATTACGGCAATAGGTTCGTCCCTATTAAATGACGGCAATAGGTTCGTTCCTATTAAAAGACGGCAATATAAAACAAAATCTATATAATCTCTCTCTCTCTCCCTCTCTCTCTCTCTCGTGATTGAAATAACGGAGTGGGGAGCGTCAGGTTTTTTTTCGTTACGGAATTTCTGGATTCGGTCCCCGCGCTCAAGGCCCGCGATAGAAGCTATGTAATAGCTTAAAAAATATTTTATCATCAAACCATTATAGTTATTAAAAACTAAGCTTTAATATTTGATGTAACATTTAAATACTTTTGCGTATATTTCATAGAAAATACGATTGATATCGTAAGTAAGTGTCACATTAGTGCTTTTTTTTATCGAGCCAATAAATTTGACGGGCCTGTTGGTCTAGTGGTTAGTGGCCCTGACTGCTGAGCCGGAGGTCGTGGGTTCGATTCCCACCCAGGACAAACTTTGTGTGATGAGCATGATTGTTTGTTCTGTGTCTGGGTATGATTTATCTATAATATGTATGTATTTATAAATTATATAAGTATGTATATCAGTTGTCTGGTTACCATAACACAAGCTCTGCTTAGCTTGGGATCAGATAGCCGTGTGTGAGTTGTCCCAAGATATTTATTATTATTATTTATTATTATAATTTATATCATGTTTTGATTTTCACATAGCGGTTGGCCATTTGTTCAACTTCAATTAAATATTTTTTATAGTGTTCTTATATTTGTCGATTTTCAGAGTTTCAAAAAGGTCAAAATTGGTATAACCTCGCCTTAAGTCTTAATGGCTTAATTGCATTCATCAATAAAGTCATTAAACATATGAATGTTCAGCTTAATACCTTTTCAGAATATTGGTATGTATCAATCGGAATAAAAGCTTTCTCGTCACAGCCCAATGTTTTGATAGTGGTTAAAATATTTTGCGATTCGGTTATGTTTAATCATAAAAATATTAATGGAGTTGTTTCAGTGGTTTTTGGAATAATACAGAACAAAAACTAAAACAACTGCATTTTGCATATAGGTAGGTATAGTGTCAATAATTTGGGGCGAAGCTCATCTTTATCAAGCTATTTTTAAGAATTTCGTGTTCTTGTATGTTGTCTTGACGCTATCTGTCCCTGGTGTTCTAAAATACAGGCCACGGCTTAGTTAAGGCACCAGTCTCCCACAAATGAACATTAGATGCTAAGTTTTAGCCTATAAGAGTTGTTTGTGGAGGATAAAAATGTTTTTTGTATATGAATTTATTTGTAAAAAGTAATCATCACGCATGTTTTCCCCAAAGGACTAGGCAGGGGTGCCTAGTTGGTGTGTAAGATATGTTTAAGTCCCTTATTATAGAAGACGAGCTTATTGCCATCAAACGCGCTCAAATCCAAACTCCGTGCTGCTATTGAAGAACAGAAAAAACTGGCCAAGGGAGTACGACACCCAATCTGAGGGGGCCAAACGCCTCCTGCCGTAGGCTCTATGCCGGAGTCGTGCGGTCCATGGCCCTTTACGGGGCCCCGGTGTGGGCGCGTTCTTTAGGGCGGCGCGCCGCCCACTACCTGAACGCGCCCCAAAAGGTGGTGGCCATACGGCTTGTCCGGGGCTACCACACGATCTCCGGCGAGGCAGCGAGCCTCCTTGCCGGACTGCCACCGTGGGATCTGGAGGCGATAGTCCTCGCGCGCCTGTTTGAGTGGCGCGCGGAGGCACTACACCGGGGGGAAAACCCGCTGCCACGGCAAGTTGCCGCTCGGCGGGCAGACCTCCGGTGCGATCTCATGGTGGCATGGAGAGAGCGACTGTCGCAACCCCGTGCAGGGCACGCCACAATAGCGGCGGTAAGTCCCCTCTTTGAGGAGTGGCTGGAGAGGCGTCATGGCGTCCTCACCTACCGCCTGACGGACCGGACACGGAAGTTTCGGGAGGTTCCTGCACATCATCGGGCGGGAGGAAGCGCCCGGGTGTCACCATTGTGACGATCGCCCGGAGGACACGGTGGAGCACACAGTGGCGGTCTGCCCAGCTTGGGCGGAGCACCGCCGTGCCCTCGTGGAGGCGGTCGGCGGCGGCGATCTCTCGCGTCCGGCCCTGGTTCAGGCCATGGTCCGGAGCGAGAGGGAATGGGAAGCGGTCACCACCTTCTGCGAAGCAGTAATGCTAGCGAAGGAGGTGGCCGGGCGATTGAGGGAGAGAACATCTGCCCAACCCAGCCGCCGCGGGAGACGCCCATGGCGCCGGGCGCCGCGAGACGACTTCCGGCCACCGTAGATGCGGGCCTGTGGGCGGTGAGCAATGGGTAGTTCACCGTCCGTCCGTCGATTGACGACAGGCCGTGTCGACGGCGCGTTCGTGTTTCACGCGCGCCTCAAAGAGAGTCAGCAAAGCAGAGGGGCTTGCCAGAGCCTCCGCCTGCCGGGGTTGCGGGTTGTTCGAAAGAGATACCGCGGCCTCGGAACGTAAAGGGCAACAGAAGGAACATGGGTGGGTTTTAGTCAGTACAAGTCTGACATGCCCCCCCGCTCCACCCAGAGCGGGGGAAGTCATTGGATGATTTCCCACCCGAAAAAAAAAAAAAAAAAAAAAAAAAAAAAAGGGAGTACGACACGTTCACCGAGGGCTCCTTACAAACTTGCGATCTAAACGGCCATATCTTTTGACTGCGTAAACTTAAACAGTCACAGCTTTAAGGACCCACAGATTTGAATATAAGGTTTTAATATCAACTCAACACCCCCACGCGTTATTAAGACAGAAGAATAACAAAACGATCCTATAAGCGTTGCGTTTAGATACCGTGGAACTCGGAACAAAAAGAGCAATAGAAGGAACATGGATTTTAGTCAGTACAATGCTGACACTCCTCCCCGCTCCGCCAAGAGCGGGAGAACTTAATAGAAGATTCCCTATCCATAAAAACGGGTTGCATTTTTTACCGTTGTTTCTACATCAACGATGCAAATGGGATGAAACGTGTAATTGCCTCTTAAACTTAACTTAAGAATAACTTCAACAGATACTGACTGAAACAGCAGTTTTACTTTTAAATTTAGAGTCAAAACGTGCGATTTAGCTTCTGTGAAATGCCAAGCGAATAGTCGCAAAACACTTTGAACTTCCATAGTGATGAACCCAGTTAATTATGTTGGTATTATTAATGACACCAGTCCAACCACTAACTTTTAGAAGCAGAAGCTTGTTAGAACTTTAGCATCAATTAGTTAGCGAAATAAAGTCCTAGGAAACGATGTTCGGATGTAGAGAATAAATGTAGATAACAACAAACTTAATAAGTACACAGATTCAAAAGATAAAGTTTAAGTTTTTTTAGGTACCGCCGGATGTTTTCAGTTAATTTTAATTAAATACCTACATATTTGGTTAGTTTCATGTTATGTCATTACTTAAACCAGCAGTAGCAGTACATAGCAGTGTCAGTCTAGTTGTGTGACCATCGGACTGCCGAAATCATAGGTCTCGAGTTCGAGCCCCAGCCACGCACCTTTGATTTTTCGGATTCATGTGCGTATTGTATAACTAGCTTCCGCCCGCGATTTCGTCCGCGTGGCATAGTTTCTTTGGCCTAACGCTTAATGATCTAAAAAATAATTTTTCTCTCCCCTTTTCTTCCCTCTTTCTCCCCCTTTTCTCACGTTTTTTGTGATGTTGTGTTCATGATGTCATGTTCCTTCTCTTGCCCTTTATGTTCCGGGCCGCGGTATCGCTTTCGAACAACCCGCAACCCCGGAAACCAGCACGCCTGATAAATATTTCTCGACGGCATGTATAGCAAGTAAGAAGCCCATGAGCGGCATAAAAACTCTGACACCAGTTTAGCCACCACACGATAAAGAAGATTAATTATGCTTAGCTACAGATAAAATTACCTGTCAAATACAGCAACGAACTAAACCTCAGCATCATTTCAGCATTCAATCGTAAAAGCGCCGATGAAACCGAGCTTCCTGTGTGCTTTAACTAAAAGCTATAATAGTTGGTTTAACAGTTAATAAAAAGTCCCCTGCGGCTGCAGCATTGTGCGTTAGAGTAGCACAGATAACGGAATGATAAAATATGCATTAGTAGTTTATCATAGCTATCTCGATAGCCGTTGCTGTTCAAACTATTATAAAAATAAGTAATTAATATGATTCCTTATTAATATTACAAAAGCGAAAGTGAGTTTGTTTGTTTGTTACGTCTTCACGCCTAAATGGTCAAATCGATTTTGATGAATTTTGGTACAGAGATAGTTGGGACCCTGGAGACGGACAAAGGCTAAAAAAGTGGCAAAAGGGGGAGAGAGGGAAGGAAAAGGGAGAGAAAGATTTTTTTTCCGATCATCACGCTGGTTAAAGTTGGCGTTAGCCCAAAGTAACTATGCCACGCGGACGAAGTCGCGGGCGTATGCTAGTATTTAATAAACCTCGACAAAAAAGAAGACTTTATAATTTAATTTATCATGTATCTAACACGAAATTAAGTACAACAACACTGTATACGCTTAAGAGAATTTTGTACAAAATAAACTCTACAAATTCCCAGCAACACATTGCAGAAACAGCGGAGGATGTTAATTCATAAGCAAACGCATAGTTATCTACACTATGTTTTGCTTTGAATACCTTCCTTGTTCCTCACAGCGTGCTTGTGAAATTGCTTAATAATCTTGACAGGTTGTATACTCTACAATTAGACCCAACTGTAATTTTTGAGCATACGGGTAAGTATATATGTAATAATTAATCTCAAATTCAAACCAATACAGGCGCTTTTGAATATAATTAAAACAAAACAGATGCTGCTACAGTACCAGTCACAAGATATAATAACTAGTGAAAGTACTATATTTGTCCATTCCAAAGCGTAGATCTCTATGGCTAAGAAACTTCAAAGACAGAGTGTCTTTGAAGTTTCTTAGCCATACAGATCATGATTTTTTTACAAAATCATGGCTAAATCATACTTCTTCTCTTATGACTTCATTTTAATATTAAGAAATAAAATCCGAGTATAAGATTCCCTTGTCAGGCAGTGTTATTGGGTTTTTTCATCACGAATTTCCCGGTAGCAGCCACAGAGTCTCGATTCATGCCTGGTTACTGGAATAGGATCGCCACTTTATTTAACACACCACACACACCGCGTCACATTACTTTCAAAATGTGGCTGTCGCTTACAAACATTAAAACTCACATACACAAACAGCCAGACCCGGAACAACTATCTGCAGGTCATACAAATATTTTGTTCCGTGCGGGAATCGAACCCGCGACACGCAGCGCAGTAGTCAATCGCTCAGCCACTGCGCCAACCGTGCCGTCAAAGCTGATATTGTTCTTATCAAGTTACTAAGATAAATACAGTTCGCAAAACTGTGATTACGACAACTCCGTTAGAACTTTAGAACCATTAATTGCTAATATTATGTTATTAAGATTGATCATTTCTGGGACGTAGATAAAGACGTAGAAAAATATCAAACAAATTCCAAGCAATAAGGAAGCTTGAATAAATATGTTATGAAACGATCATACTTCCCTAAGGGTTGTGTTTGAGCTACATCGCGTCCGCCACGAACGAATTTGATCCCGGAGCCCATCGGAAAAACGTGTAGTCAGTCACGCGAAACAGATTGACAACTGACGAAAATACCGGCACAAGCGGGGGACACATTGACGGGAACTCTCGGAGAAATTCCGATTATGTAGAACAAGGGAAATGAACTTAACTGAAATATTTTCGGACTGCGTTGTTGGTACTTGATGGGACAGGTCAATAGCGAAGTGACCTTATTTACAAACAAAGAATATGATAGTATTGGATGAACATATTGCATGCATCTTGCATCTTTAATCATTTTTCAAGCAATTTCTCTTAATTAAAAATTTAAAAAAACATGACAAAAACATAGTAACAATAATTTGAGCAAAAATATATTTTACTTACCGTATTATGAGCGGTAGTCTCTTTAACTTTAGTATTTTATTCGTTATTATTTTTAGTTTAATTTTCCATTTTTTACTTGTATATATTTTTATTATTAGTTTGTGTACATTTATAGGTTGTATATATTTAGTAATTAATTTAATTATATGATGAATATGTATCAAATAAATTGGTATAAAATTATAATATTTTTTTAGTTTGTAGTTTGAGACTTTTATTTATGTTAGTATTCTTTGCGACCATTTTCTATCTTTTTTCTTTTTTTAAATGTTGGAATTTTAACACTAGGAATTTTTCCTGCATCGTGGGTGCCTTTACAAACACTTAAAGTCACATACACAAACAGCCAGACCCGGAACAACCATCCATCAGTTACTTTTTGGAAGGAAAAATTACATTGTGATTGTAAAAACCTGTTTACAATTAAAAAGAACAGATTGCCTATCAAATGATACCCAAGCACATTATGTTACATCAATGTTAACACCTGAATAACAAACATTGGAACGTAAAAGAAAAATACCAACATTATTTACATCGCCATCGCGAAATTAAATCGTATCAAAGAAGTGCGCATTTTTCTGCAGCGCCGGTTGTAAAAAGAAATAATAAAAATCCCTTCAGTCTGTAAAACAAATTTATTTTGATGTTCTCTGAATCCGTTTCGAATATTTAACGAAACACTGAGAGCGAGCGACAGACGTCTAAATATATTATTATGTCTAGATGTTGTGACGATTTCAATAAGCTCCAGGACAAAAACAAAGGTACTATGTAAAGCTAGCTAGGTATTACAGAATTCTAGTTAATGTCTGTTTGAAGTATCTACAGGAGCTTAGGAACATCGTCTTGGTTTACAAATTAAGAGTCTGTTGAAAATATCAAAAGCACAAAGATAACAGATAGCTTCTTAGGAAAAATCTAAAGAAAACAACATTGTGTATTGTTTAAAAATATTTTAAGAAAAATGAAAGGAAGAGGTCTTGAATTGCAGTTTTGCAGAGCAGTTTTTCAATAAGCTTTTTGAGAATTTTTACTAACCATTTTCAACTTTTCAAACATGACATTCAAAAAATGTCATGTTTTCCGAGCCCTTTATGCTCCTAAGTCACCGTATCGCATCAGTTTTAGACTCGCCCTTCACTTCAATAGACAAACAGATAGCAATGCAAACAGTGCAATAACTAAACCAGTGATTCCGAATGGAGCGATCTCAATAAAACGTGACTTGACCGTTCAGAAATCCAATTTGAATTTGACAATTGATGCATAAACCTTTGATTGCTCGTGGAGAAACTTTAAATTCAGACTTGCCATGAAGACGAAAAAGTATTTCAGTTCTAGATTTTACAAATGTGAGAGGCAATCAATGTTTACTGTTTGATGCTTGCTGAAAACCATGTCCATTAATGGGATCAAAAATCTGTAGCATTTAGTCGAAACGTTTCTCTTTGACTTTCAATAAATCGTTTATATTCAGTGAACAAACACTAGCCTTGTCTAGGTAATTAACGGGTCAGTTTATACACCTACTAGCTTTTGCCCGCGGCTTCGCTCGCGTATATTCGGGGTAACACAGTTCCCCTTTCTTGAATTGCAGGTACCTGCTACTACAATTCATCAAAATTGGTTCAGCCATTAAGGCGTGAAGAGGTAACAAACAAACAAACTCACATTCGCTTTTATAATATTAGTAACGATTCAAGTCCATTTGGAGTTGCCTGATTACTTTACTAGTTTAGGACTAGAGATGTTATTTAACACATTTCTCTATACCATAGTGCACACATTGGGGAATTGCTTCGTAAAACATTGGAAAGAATACCGTTTGTTTTCCCAAATATGTAATATAAAACCTGCAACCAGCAGTGCACATGTGCACTAAGAATCTGAGAGTGGTATTTAGTTTGAAATGAAGATATTTATTCACGTATTCCCTTCTCCAAACGACAAAATCTCGTACAATAAACAGAATTCAACGAAAACAAAGGTATATGAAATTCGTTGTCTATTTTAAAACTATTTTAAAGTCATCTCTTTTAGTCAAAAACAACGGCCCAGTTTCCGAATAAATTTTAATGCCTTTTCTCACTGGCCGAAAATAGTTGCCAGAAATACGACAAATCAATATCGGCTGCTGAGCTTGGTCCACTAAGTTATTTAAAATGCAGTTGACACTTCATTCGGGTGAAAATGCAATATTCGCCTTGCCCATGCGGAAACACGGTTATTTTCAATCGCGTTTTTGTCCGAATATTCGGTACATTGATTTCGATGGCTTTTAAATTATTTCGAATGTCTATTAAATTATATTATTTGGTTGCATTTTCAGCTTAAAAGTTTTTTAATAAAAAGTTTCTTTTTTGTGGTTTTATTTTTGGTTCACTGTGGCTGTGACGGTAAAAATATTGACTCTAGTAGGTATAAAACCGGCGTCTGCGAATATTGCTACACCCTTTTTTTGTTGATGGGAATTCATGAAATAACTTCCCCCGCTCTGGGCGGAGCGGCGGAGAGTGTCTGACTTGTACTGACTAAAACCCACCCATGTTCCTTCTATTGCCCTTTATGTTCCGGGACTGGCTGTTTGTGTATGTGAGTTTAAATGTTTGTAAACGCACCCACGATACAGGAGAAATTCCTAGTGTGGGGCAACGTTTTTTTTTTTAAATATACTTTTAATCTGTCAAAGCTAAAAACAATGTATGAAGTCTGTACTTACTTAACAAATGAGCTCAGAAATTGAAAATTAAATATATATTTTATCTATTGACGAACTAGTTTTAAAATTCCACACATATTTTCGTTTTCAAACAAAACCTAAACATGAAACACGAACATTTCAACCAGCAACACAATTTCAAAGACAACCGTTCTTAAATCAAATCTCTATCTCACACAGTAATGGCATGTTTCCCTCCATGAGGTAAAGTCTTGTCAACACACGGAACCGGATGCCAGCGGTTGTTGCTTTGAGCCTTACAAATGATAGTTTTCCTTCACACAGGTCATAGGTGGTCTGTACAAATCCCGCGCAAATTCTGTGACGGTAGTTGTATTTTCGTTTTTGGAAGACGGTTTAAACGTTGGCGCTTGTATTTGGATGTGAAATTTGAAGGAGTTTGGTATTGGTATATTGAAGGATTTTTGCTACCTAAAATGGCCGCCATAGTCTTTATATTATAGTAAACAATGAAGTCGTTTCCCTCTTCTGTTCGTTTAAATCTTTTAAACTACTTAACGGATTTGAATGCAGTTTTCAGCAATAGAAAGAATAATTCAAGAGGAAGGAGATCATAGAGCTTGTTTCAGTGATAACAACTTACTTTTGTTTTATTTTAAAAACATGTTTGTTTATAAATAAACATACCTATTGTAATAAAATATTATTTATAGTAACATAATACTTAATTACTATTAAAAGTAAAAAACTTTTTCCCTGCATTATATATACAGGTAAAGTTTGTGAGTTTGTTAGGGTTTTTTGAAAATTCTTTAAACAATAGAAAGCTACGTTATTTGCGTGAGTATCATAGGTACATGCTACGACACTTTATAGTTGAGCAGCAGGTAAATCAGCAGGTCACAGCTAGTTTTTTCAAAGCAGTTTATAATAAAGTGTTGGTAGTTAGGCGTAGTTGTTATTCCTACAGTAAGAGCAACGCAAGAAAAAAACTTGCTTGCGTTTTCAATAGAAAAATACTAATAGGTTCACCTCATACAAAGGTGACCTATTTCACATTGTGAAAATTCAGATGAGTATAAAATTCGATCCAGTGAAATTGTTCATTAAAAGTGTTGAGATTTTGTTGTTTGGGATTTTGTGCTGTTGTACGGAAAATATGAAAATACTTTAAAAATAATCATTACTTAATATTATAAAAGCGAAAGTGAGTTTGTTTGTTTATTTGTTACCTCTTGACGCTTTAATAGCTAAACCGTTTTTAATGAATTTTAGTACAGAGATAGTTGGAAACCAGGAGACGGACATAGGCTATTTTATTTTTTAAAAAGAGGATGGGATATGAGGGAGAAGAGGGAAGAAAAGGCAAAATCTAGCGTTGCTATTACAAATCATTAAGGCGCAAAGAAAAAACTCCAGGTAGCAGGTACCTGCAAATCAGGAAAGGGAATTGTGTTACCCCGAATTAAACGCGAGCGAAGCCGCGGGCAAAAGCTAGTAAAAAATATATTTGTGTTAGTGTTAGTATTATCATTAAAACCTATGTTAGTACTTATAGAAAAAAAAGAAATAAAAATAGTGTGGCCAAATTCGGCCCCGGGTAGATTTATCAAGGCCTATGTAAGACATGTAGCTTGACAAACCTACCCAAGGTAGGCCCATCCAGCCTTTCGGCAAACACTCTCAAAATCCTGTTGGTGCTACCTCCCACTCTGCACATCACTGACGCCACCTTCTTACGCATAATTGCAAAATAGTCGTCAGTGTGCGTTTCGGCGAACATACAAAGTATATGCTGTAATAATATGCTGTCAATATATTTTTTGACACTAAACGACTATGTACAAACAACGAATACAATCGCACACCAATAGCCTGGCCACAGCTCTTGGCACAACCACAATGACAAAAAGGCTTAAACGTCGTGACATATGGGACTTTTCTTCATGAAGAAAAACAACAATAAAAACAATTGATGAGAGGCAGATTCTTCACTGGAAAAATGAACCTCGTACGACAATTCGACTTTCAACAAATCTGCTAAAGGTTCAAATAAACCGATTGCAAGATGTGGAAAAAAAAAATATTTTGCAGGGAATAGCTGTAGGTAGACCTTGCATATCCTAACTGATGGTCACTGGTCAGGTCGATGGCAAGCGTCCGGGAGATCGTAGTCTACTTAAATGAATGGACCGAATTCACTCGCCGTTGGACTAAGCACTCCATGACGATAATGATCAAACAATCACAATCATGATCACCAGATGGTGAAACATTTTCAAACAGAGGATTACTTCACGTCAAGGGACGCTCAGTATTAAAGAACACGACGCGACGTGATGAGAGCACCTTGTAGAAGATTTGGCGGGCGGGACAAGCTGGTCAACGACCAGTGCAACGATTAGTCCTGGATCTCGGTAATTCCTCATTCGAAAAAAAAACAGCCGCTTTTGCAACTAAACCAACAAGTTTTTTATCTTATGTTTTTTTTCAGCACCTATGGTGTCCTACATTTGTAAAAAACCACACTTTAAATATTAAAACCGTACTACACTCTCCGCGTATTGTAAGCAAACTTATAAATATTTGTTCTTTATGTCTAAGGTGCCACATAAAGACTGGGGCCACACAGTTGCACTGCGGGGCGTAGGTTGGCCGCCTCTGCTTTTGTACATGCGTTTGTGAAGTAAATATTATGAAATATTAAACTTTTTTTTAGGGTTCCTCAAAAAGAAAAAACGAAACCCTCAAAGGATCACTTTGTTTTCTGTATGCCTGTCTGTATGTCTGTCTGTGAAAACCCTTTATCTCAGGAATGCGTGGAGGTATCGAGTGAAAAACCATACACTCAAGTCTGTGGTGTCTTAAAGCTGTGAAAAAAAATCAACCCTCCAAGCACTGCCACAGCGTCAATTTACTTAAAGAGTCCATTGGGGTCGACGCTTTGCTCGATGTATTCTTAGAGAATAGCCCCACTGAACTGAACCACCTACGACTATGACATTATTGGTGTAGATTCTGCTGTCATAAACTAAACTGAAAATACTCTAAAAATACTAAAATTTAGTTTATTCCTGTCCTACAACGTTCCCTTTTCTGAAATTGATTTAAGTGGCACATGTTAACTATATTGTAATTTGACAACATTAGTGACAACATTAGTTTTTTTCTTCTTTGGCAACTGAGCCGATGTCGACTATTCTGCCAGGGTCACGTGGTAAGTGATAGTTACTCAATTTAGAGTAAATGTCAATCTCGCTATTCTGAAGTTTTGATCAAAAATAATGGTTATCTTTAATAGCGAATATTTAAAATAGTGTGGAATAAAATTAGATATGATTAGGTAAGTCATTTTGTCTTAGGCTAGTTTAATCCGGTGGTTCATCAGAATAGGCGCCATTGTTGTTAGTTATACAGTTTATATTAAATATTAAAATAAATGTTATTCGATTAATCCCAATAGATTTCATTATTATTTTTATGAAATATACCTTAATATAGTGATTTATGCCCAAGTTGAGCGATTATTTGACTGTAACTGTATTGACTAGCACTAATTAACGTTAAACAATATTCCATTATGTGTTGATTTCATAATAACTGTCACATACCTATTAATTATAAGAATAGTGTAGTTTACAAAGTTAATATTACTGACTAATCGGTTTTATACCGGTTTTTGGACCTAACTGATGAAAAGCAGCAGAACCAACAAGTAAAAGGATTGCTCATTGCGTGATTGCAAAAAAATATTAGGGCAAGCTTATTAACAACAACCTGAAACAAAATAATCCACACTCCAAGGCAACTATTGAGATATTCCTGATGGTAAAACCCAATAACACTTACTGGAAATAAAAACCGGGACCTCACTATACCAAAAAATGTTTGTAAACGCACCCACGATACAGGAGAAATTCCTAGAGTGGGACAACGTTTATTTAAAAAACAATTATTATATATCGTATATTTATGTATGCTATCTTGGCTTCCGTACGTTTTACTAACGGGTTGACCACTGATAACCAGCGCTGTGCTGTGGGCTCCCATAGCACAGCATCATGCTGAGTAATGTCCCACTATTCACAAGTCACGGTGTGTTGCGCCTGATACAGAAAAATTGAAAGGGAGTCATTTGTCTTAGTATGAACATGTAATGAGGAGGGACGAAGCACATGTGACTAAAAGAATGATGGATTCGAATGTTGATGGACGGAGGGGAAGAAGGTCAAAGAAAAGATGGATGGATTGTGTAAGGAATGATATGAGGGAGAAAGGATTGAATGGTGACGTGACGTCTGACAGGGGAGAATGGAAGAAGAAAACGTGTTGTACCGACCCCAAATAAAATGTTACAAGGAAAATGATGATGATTTATTAATATATGTTTATGATGTTTTATAAGTTCAATGTTTATTTATTTCTTGTTATTTTGTGTGCTCGTCGTAATTGCGACTAATTAATATATTTTCTTTCTAACAAGACAATCTCTACACATGAAGGTATGGGTTATTCTTATAACAATCTTCCAACTATATCCAAAGGTGCTTCTACATACATAATGAATGTAAACGACCAGTCATACAAATGTATCACTTATTCAACGCTTGTAGAGATACTAAGTTTATTTATTCCCTCAGTTACCGTAATGCGTGTTCGTCACGCACGCGTTTTTATGACCCTAGTATCTTCTATGACACCTTGGTTTAATACCTAGTAAAAGGTTCTAAAGACAAACACTAATGGATATACAGTAGATATAAAAAATACATAATCGAGTATAACGTTCGATTTTCAGCCTTGATGAAAAAGATTGAGGGTGCAAACTCGAGCAATAAGGTGACGATGTGACTACAATAATTATTATTCTCGAAGTAGTGACTATGATTATAATATTCATATTCATATTTATTTGCATACCATAATGCGGAAAGGTGTTAAATAAGTCTTAAAACTAAGGTACAATTATGGACAGCAACAAAGTAATACATATAAAAAATAAATTCATCAATAAAAAATTATAACTATCAATTCATTTTCAATTATTATTAAATTATATAATATAAATTATATAATTATGAAATAAAAACCAAATATTTAATAATAAAGTCAAATTAAATTAAATAATCAAAAATTAAGTATCACAACATATTAATGCTAAGCACTAAGAAAGATCACTGTCAATATTTTTATCAGTCATATATTCGTCAATTGAGTAGTAAGCTTTATTAACTAGAATTATTTTAAGTTTATTTGCAAATTTTGTGTCACTGATTTCATTTGATAAGCAATCTGGTAATTTATTATAAATCTTTATCGACATTATATATGGGCTGTTTGTATGAAGTTTAATTTGCGAGGAGGGAGGCATTAACATGTTTTTGTTTCTCACTGACCGGTCATTATGTTTGTTTCCACGAGTTGTGTAGAAGTTCTTATATTTTCTGACAAATTTACATACCTCAAGAATATAGATGGACGGTAATAAGACTCGTGTGAGCCAAAATTGGTACAAATCGGTAAGTCTGAAATAATACTATGCCTTTATGTGTAAGTTTTGTCGTCCGGTTTATTGCAGAGCCTCATCAACACAATCAGCATATCAGCAGTAGCATAGCAGTTTTGTTGGCACTAAAAAAAACAGATTTTTAGGGTTCCGCAAAAAAAAACGGAACCCTTATAGGTTTACTTTGTTGTCCGTCTGCCTGTCTCACTGTCAAGAACCTTTTTCTCGGAAACGCGTGAAGGTATCGAGTTGAAATTACAATTAAAAATCTATATTCTCAAATCTGTAGTCCTTTTGTGCTGTAAAAAATCAACCATCTATGTTTACGAAGTCAAAAGATATGGCCGTTGTTAATGTCGCGAGTTTGTACGGAACCTTTGGTGCGCATGTCTTACTCCAGATTGGTTTATTTTTTTACCGACGATAAGTGTCTAAGGGTGGTAAGGAAATAACGTGGTAACGTTTAAGCGTTGGTATGTCTTCTATCTTCTTTAGTTACAAGACTATTTACATGTATGTAAATAGAAACCTAAGCTATGCAATAACCGTACCCCTAATATTTATATTAAACAACAGCTCAAGCCAAAGACATTTCATCCCACAACAGTCGCTATTCGGATTATGACATA
This sequence comes from Ochropleura plecta, assembly GCA_905475445.1. Lineage (NCBI taxonomy): Eukaryota > Metazoa > Arthropoda > Insecta > Lepidoptera > Noctuidae > Ochropleura > Ochropleura plecta. Next base: position 6,360,284 of record FR997731.1, on the reverse strand, counting down.
CGTCTGAACAACTGGTATACACAAATACATAATATATAATCCAATTACAATGGCAGGCAATGTTATACGCTAGTAATTAAATTAGTTACATAAACATGTTTATACAGGGAATCTACACTTCAGTACTGGAAGCTTATGCTTTCTCTGTTGGCTGTCGTTTCAAATTAAATTATCTAGGTATGTTTATATAAATCCCTAGATATTTACAATAAAATATTATAAATGCGAATGTTTGTGAGGATGGATGGATGTATGGATGTATGGATGTATGGATGTTTGTTACCAATTTACGTCAAAACGGCTGAACGGATCTTGATGAAATTTGAAGCAGAGATGATGGTCTGGAATAACACATAGGATACTTTTTTTTCGATATGACGCGGGCAAAGCCGCGGGCGTCAGCTATCTTACTAATATTATGTTATGTTACTCTTTCACGTTAAAATGGCTGATCGGATCTTGATGAAATTTGGCACAGAGGTAGATGATGGTCTGTAATAACACATAGAATACTTTTTTCAATATTATGTGCTAGTTGACAATAAAATAAATTCGGTGTCACGAACATCGAGTTTATTTGGCAATAGCTGTCCTGCGCGGTCCTCCCGTGGGGAGTAGCGTGATGTTATTTAGTAAATGTGGCTTTTTAATGACCATAGTATTTTTCAAATTCATTAAGAAGTTTTGTCACTGTCACTTCAACCTTGATTTGCATTTACGCAAAAGAGTATGTACTTGAATGTAGCGAATCAAAATCTTATTGACATCCAAATATTATTTCAATGACTATGCAAATAAAAAATATTAATTTTTATCTCAAATGCAACCACAAAGAGGCGACAAGAACTGTTAACCCACTTTTTTTTTATTACTTTGTTGATACAATCGTGATCTGCGGTTCAGTCTAAGGTTGCGGTTAGGTATTAGATACCCAGGTCTGCATTCAGTAATATTATCAACTGTAGACCCATATCTATTTCACTGTACGACCAAAGGTATGTATACAAAAGATAGAGATATTATTAGGATATTGCTGGATCACAGGCCTTTTAGGCCTTTTCTCTTTTGGTCTACTATGGATTGGAACAATGCAACTTAAATTCGAATGTTTCGTATTGTCTGTAGGTTAAATTTTCTTGTAGTCAGTATAAACACTATCTGCCCTGTTTGAAGTATACAGTGTTTTTGATAAACGGTTACCAGTTCTTTAAGGACATATAATGTATACTCAATCATATACGATATATACTAATCATACCTTATATTCGTCGATAATTAAAAAACCACACCGTCAAATAAGTCTAATGAGACGAAAAGTGGGCGACTCGAGTTTGGCACCTAGTTTGTTTACACTGAAATTGACATCTTCTGTCAAATTCAACGTACTATCAAAACAAAATCTCGGTGACCACATCTTGCCAAAAATGTTCGTATTTTGTTTTAAAAGAGGTTGCCTCAGGCTCTGTTATTTTATATCATCCGTTTAATCTCAATGATGTAACAATATTTTGATTTAAAAGACTGCCCAGAAAATTTCATATACAATATTCTTCCGATGATAAAAAAAAAACCAAATGCCTTTTTTCTTTAATATTTTAGTTCCACTAATTAATCATCTAATGACGCACCACTGCTCTATAATACACATGAAGTAATCTATAATCCAATCAGTACCAAGTATAACGTCCCTACAGAGCCATAGTGCAAATACTCCAACATAATTACCGAATGCCTGCCCAGAGGAATCCGGAGCTAATAAATACAACAGTATATTATCAGTATAAATCATACTGTACTGTACTTTCAGTTACCCTGTGGCGTGTCTGAAAGTATGGATCAAATCAATCATGAGCGTGGTCACCAAACTTTTTATCCCTGAGAATATTGGTCTAATTTCCAACTGTTTAAAAGCTTATGACTAATTTTGTATTTTTTTTTTAAATCAGTTCGTAATGTTAAAGTTCTACAACTTCTAGTCCAGTTATTTTATTTTTTGGTTTTTATTTAGTTTTACTTATTATATTTTATTTATTTATAACCCTTTCACTTCATACTCATACAATGGCTTTTTTTTTCAATTCAAACTTTTAATTCCTGAGATTACCGCGGTCAACCATACACGCAAACCAACAGACTCTTCAGCTTTATAATACTAATACATATTGATTAAATTATTGATACATTTGGACTAAATTGGACAGGGGGACTAAAATGTCTACTTAACCAGAATCATAATAGGATAATAATATAAATTTCATTTCTACATTCGTAAAATGGTTACATTCACAATATATTTACTGCGTCTGTGACTATTTTAAGAATTTTAAAGCTGGTGCCCGCGGCTTCGCCCGCGTGATAATCGAAAAAAAAGTATTCTATGTGTTATTCTAGAGTATAATCTAACTCTGTGTCAAATTTTATCAAGATCCATTCTGCCGTTTTAACGTGAAAGTGTAACAAACATCCATACATCCTCACAAACATTCGCATTTATGATATTAGTAGGATATACCTATAAGTAGGATTATCATTCTGCTAAAGCAGCCATTTTAGACACCCTGAAGTATTTTAATGAGACAAATGATGTCGCTAAACAAATAAATGCTTTATCATTTTAAAATCAATTTATACACAGCGACACATCGGAATTCGCAGCTAATACTATCAGTAATCAACATGACGTTATATGACATAAGCCCTGTTCACAAGAAATACCTACTGGTCCTAGGAAACCTGTTCGGGAAGACTGCGCTAAGACCTGTCAGGTTGTTGACACTCCTACGTTAGTCGCTAGTGCAGTTAGGTACGGTTCGTAAAAACAACCGTTTGAGATTTTTCCTAATAGGTTTTTTTTTCAGTGAGTGGTTATTTTAGTATAGCCTTCTATTATTATTTATTGGGTTTGATCTTGGATTACGGAAAATAAGGTATAAGAGCATGTCAAAATAAAATATTCTTTGTTCTTTCATGATTTGCTTTAGTAACGTGCATTCAGATAATGCAAATGGCAAAAGTATTAACGAAACCAAGTTTTGTAAATTTATAAGTTTACTAGCTTTTGCCCGCGGCTTCGCTCGCGTTAAATTCGGGGTAACACAGTTCCCCTTGCGCCTTATTGATTTGTAATAGCAACGCTAAATTTTCCCTTTTCTTCCCTCTTTCTCCCTCACATCCCACTTTTTTAACAAAATTAGCCTATGTCCGTCTCCTGGTTCCCAACTATCTCTGTACCAAAATTCATCAAAATCGGTTAAGCCATTAAGGCGTGAAGAGGTAACAAACAAACACACTTTCGCTTTTATAAGATTAGTAAGGATTTTTTATTTAATCACTGGACCATGCAGTGTCCCAACCCACTGTTACTGTTTTTTGTTTTTCTAAAAACCAACCAAAATTAACCAAGTCAGTCCAAGTCCAAATGAGCCGCTACCCGTCGATCAGCATTAAGTTTTTATTTGAATTGAATATACTTCTTGCCACGTCTCTATTCAAGCATTCATTCATTCATAATAAATGTAGTAAAAAGTCACGCAGAAGCTGCGGTCTTGCTTAATGGCATAAAATGCCCATAAAACATGGGGTGGCATTGATGATAACAACGAAACTTGCCCAGAGCACTTCATAAGTAGGTGCTATAACGAAGGAAGTGGGTACTTATCTAGGTACAATCGATGTAAAAATGCGTTCGAAACTTTATGATGTGAAAGCAATAAAATCGATTTTACAACTCGCTTTGAACTCAGATCGAATGGAATTTTTCTTTTTTACTGCGTGCTTTCTCTTCTAATGTGTTCCATTAAATAGAAAGATTAATTAAAAGTAAACTATTACAGTGATTCTGATATATAAATACGTTTAAATATAATTGTCATGGATAAGGTATCACGAGTTATTCAATTGGTTTAGATTTAGGAAAGCGTTTTTATCCCATTTTTCAAATCAAGGTGGATATAATATTACGCCCCCAATTATTTTACGCTTAGGATGGGGGTTCAGAATCTATAATGTCGTATCACTTTAAGTTATTAAGTGTGCATTTTTAGAAAAGCCGTCCCGGGTTTTTTCAAAAGAAGATAATATCATATTTTCCACCCTAGTTTCTTTTATTGTGTAATTTCATTAACCTATAATACATATATTTTGTAGACGATTGCTTTCATCACATCAAATACAACATCAACATTTAAGTTATAATCCAATAAAATATATAATTTAATGTTAAATATTAACTTAGTAAATTATCAAGCCACTTTTTAAGACCACTTATCATTTAAAATGTTTTTTATGTTTATTAACTGCCAGCTGTGACGCTACCTTTCATTAATAAAATAAAGCATTAAATAATTTAACCTTACACAAAATATTATTACAAAAAACTTTCTATTATAAATTCGATATCAATATTTTATTTTATCTTATTTTTGTGCTATCACTACAAGCTCTTAGCGACACATTGCTTAATAAAAACTAATCTAAGCTTCCATTGCGGCTTTCGTTTCGCGGTAGTGAGTTTCACTGGCGCACTGTACTTGCCACACCGGTATCTTGGGCCCTGACATTACACCAAGCATAAAGTAACCTTTATAACAATACCTAGAGTTCTATTTCCTAAAACACACTTTTCCCACGTATGTCACTCATATTTTTTCTAGTCTCCGACATGTATGTTCAGATCCTGAGTTTTCAATCCTGAGTTATTTTCCTTGCCTGTACTTTTTTATCATGTAAGAAGTTTTAAATAATAAAAGCTAAGTAATAAATCTTCTTTATGGTTTGTTTTTTTAGGGTTCCGTAGTCAACTAGGAACCCTTATAGTTTCGCCATGTCTGTCTGTCCGTCCGTCCGTCCGTCCGTCCGTCCGTCCGTCCTCGCTTAATCTCTGTGACCGTTAGCACTAGAAAGCTGAAATTTGGTACCAATATGTATATCAATCACGCCGACAAAGTGGTAAAATAAAAATTGGAAAAAAATGTTTTATTAGGGTAGCCACCCTATATGTAAAGTGGGAAGTGTTTTTTTTTTTAATTTCAACCCTAACGTGTGATATATTGTTGGAAAGGTATTTAAAAATGAATAGGGGTTTACTAAAACCATTTTTTGATAATGTCTATAATTTCGGAAATAATCGCTCCAAAAGTAAAAAACAATGTGTGTCCCCCCTCTAACTTTTGAACCCTAAGTTTAGAAAATATGAAAAAAATCTGAAAAGTAGAACTTTATAAGGACTTTCTATGAAAATCATTTTGAACTTGATTGACACAACAGTTTTTGTACAAAAAAGACAAAAAGTTGTACAAAATAATTTCCTCCTCCACCTTTAAACTCATAAGTGGGAACACTTATTGTGACGGACGGGAAACTACGAAACCCTACACTGAGCGTGGCCCGACACGCTCTTGGCCGGTTTTTTTTTTAATAAACGAACTCACTAAATACTTATTCTCAACGCTGTCATTAAAGTGCCCAAGTAACTAACGGTGTTGCCACGTTGTATGGCAACACTTAGCCTCTGGCCACGATAAAATCTAGCTCTAATTCATAAACGAATCCTACTAATCTTAACCTACTTAATATTTTAAATGTGAATGTTTGTGAGGATGGTTGGATGGGTGTATGGATGTTTGGATGGGTGTATGGATGTTTGTTACTCTTTCACGTCAAAACGGACGGGATCTTGATGAAATTTGGCACAGAGGTAGATTATGGTCTGGAATAACACATAGCATATTTCTTTTTAGATATCACGCGGGCAAAGCCACGGGCGCCAGCTAGTATTCTTTGATTAAAGCAGTGTTTGATTTACTTTCTTTTAGTCACGGGTTGAGCACTGATTTGAAAACCAGCGCTGTGTTGTAGGCTACCATAGCACAGCATCATGCTGAGTGGTGACTTACTTATCGCAGTCACGGCGTGCAAGCAGTTTTATTTTTGTTCCATCTTCTTCTTCTTTATGTGGAACCCGCTTCTTGGGGGGTCCGGTTTCCGCACTTGATCCTTCCAATGGACTATTATACGTACTTTTTTGTTTTATATGTATTTATCAATGTTTGTGATGCTTTGTATAATCAATGTTTAAACAACAATTTTTTTTCTTTCTTCTATTCAATCTGAATTGTTCCGTGATATTTAAAGATCCATACTAAAATCGGACTCGATTACTCAACTGAATTACTAGATCAAACCGTCACCAACAAATATTGAAATAGTCCTTTCCACTGGTTGAACATTGCGTGGGAATAAAGCAGCGGGCACACTTTGTGTTTTTCTTCTGCTCAAAGATCAGAGTGAAAACAAGCTAAAGCTTATATCAATAACAAAGGGATGTTGATAATTCCTTTTCTAGAAGTTCTTTCATTATTCTTTGAGCAATTCATTTTAAGTCGTCATCGCTGTAGCCCGGAGCTAAACATTGTCCGTAGTTACTGCGACAGTTTTATTTATTTTCTTAGATTTTTTCCGTGGTTTCACTTGCTTCTTAGAGAAATTGAGTCAGGTAAGTCCTTGTATTGTATTTTATGTTTTAACTAGCTTTTGCCCGCGTCTTCGCCCGCGTTATTTTCGGGGTAACACAATTCCCCTTTCCTGATTTACAGGTACTTGCTACCTGTAGTTTTAGCCCTAGCGCCTTATTTATTGTAATATACCTATAAAAAACGCCTATAAAAAACAAATAGCTTATGTCCGTCTCCAGGGTTCCAACTATCTCTGTACCAAAATTCATCAAAATCGGTTCAGCCATTTAGGCGTGAAGACGTAACAAACAAACAAACTCACTTTCGCTTTTATAATATTAGTAAGGATTTAGAATTTGACGTATCCATGAGTTGTAAGTGATTTAAAAAAGAGGAGGTTCTGTGTTTACGATTACTGGCCGGATTAATGTGATAACAGTTTTATTTGGTATAAGAAGCTCGTTCAGTTCATAAATTAGCTTCTTTTTATTTGCGTAATTAATGACATGATAATTTCATAATAACTACTAGGTTTAATGTAAAATTTAAAGAGAAAAAAAAACCTTGTTTTTTTTTAATATACTACTAAAAAAAAGATTTTTATATTTTATATTTTTACCCGTTCTACTGTTACTGAATGTTTGAATATTATACCAATCAAACATGAAAATTTCCCAAAGATTGGGAATTTACGAAAAAGCAAAATGTCCATAAATGGGTTGCCAAGGTTTAAACTACCAGTACTTGGTATGCATTGTATACCTAGATATGTAGGTTACTGAATGAAATCTATGTTGTGTTTTCCCTTTGAGTCAGTGTTATGATATATGTCGGCGCTGAGAAGACAAACACAGCTGCAACGGCGCACGTGCGTCGTGCACGTGCGCAATGTGACATCATCGTACCACTCCATGAGTCAGGCGAGGTGGGGGACGAGTAATATAAGGCGGCGCGCTAGCGGGCACAAGTCAGTTTTACCGAAGCAGTCGCAGTGTCAACACCTCGGAATTGTGATGCGGATCACACCTGAGTCATAAATACAATTTATTGTGAAAGTTTATTAGTGAAACGATTAGTTGATTGTAATTTTGTATTAATAAATCAGTTATCAACAATATACTGAGGTTTTTGATACAACATGTCCGAGAATCGTTCAAGGTCCTGCCCGGATGACCTCATGAGGCCACTTGCCTTCACCAAGTCCTGGCTCCAGCCGAAATCAGAAGCGGGATGGACCTCGGAGCTTCCTCGGCTCCGAGTGCTCACATGGAGGAGGGTACCGGTGCCTTTGGCGACAACCGGGCCCCTGTCTGGAGACGGGTCATTGATGGTGACAAGGACGGGGATGCTGTGGGGGCCATGATTGGCTGCGTCAACGATGAGTTCCTTAGATTGCGTTTGTTGTCTGGTTAATGTTCCTCAGTTCCCGAATTGGTTTCGGTGGCGGCTGCAGTCGAACAACGAGAGCTTCGACGGGATGAAACCCCTGCAAAGCGACCGGGATTGAGAAGCATTGGAGACGGTCATATGCTTTGTTTTGGGTGTAGGAAGCAGGACATCTTCTTTTTCTTCATGTGGAATCCGCTTCTTGGAGAGGGGTCCGGTTTCCACACCTAGTCCTTGCAATGGACCATTGTGCGTATGCCATGCACCTGATGGCCGCTACTCTACGCATACTCTAGCCAGCCCACCTCCTTCCAGAAGCAGATGGGTTCTTGAGGGCGTCCGCAAGTGACCCTAGTATATCCAGTGTCACTTTCCGGATTTCAGTGATTCCTGTACATTCGAAAAGGTGTGTTCCTTCAGCCAGCTGCGTATCTGGCTGAAAGGGATGGGTTCAATTGGCTCCGGTCCTAGTGCTGGAGAGATGGACGCCCGTCTGACGAGTTCATTCGCTGCGTCGTTGCCTAGGGAGCCACTGTGTCCTTTAATCCATTGTAAGGTTAATGTATTGCGGTTGTGTGCGGTCATTCGTTCTAGTAGGTTGTGGCATTCGTATATTAGAGCTGTGTTGAAGCAGCTATTGTTTAGGGACTGAAGAACAGAGGCACTGTCGGAGAGTATTCGGTTGTTGGTGTCCGCGACTCCTCTGGCCTCGATGGCTACGACGGCCTGAATAATGCCCATACATTCAGCCTGGTAGACTGTGTTGAGCGTTCCGAGTGGTTTAGAAATTTTAATGTTTAGGTCGTAGGAGAAGACCCCAACCCTTGTTCCCGTTCTGGTTTTCGAGCCATCTGTATTATATTCTCAGTTTGTTTGATCCCGTGTATTCTCATGGTTCCTCCGTGAGCTGTATGTCGTAATGTTTTTGGAGGCAATGTATCTTGGTGATCTTATCGGTCGGTGCTGCTTACAGAGGTTGCCTTTAGACGGCTCCTGCTTTGATTTTGGTGTGCTTTATCCTGGAGTCATTACTCAGTGTGCCAGAGACTTCTAGTCTGAAGCCGCAAGAGCCGCTTCCTCCTGTACCGTGAGATGTAGGGGCGAGAGCCCTAGCATTGTTTGTAGGGCTGCTGTTGGTGCGGTTTCCCATGCTACTGGTGATCGCTACACGGGCAAGGCGTTGCAGTTTTTCTAGGTCTTTTTGGGTCGTGCTCAGTTCTGTTCTGGGCCATCATCATCAGCCGTATGTTATTATGGGTCTGATGACTGTGGGGTACAGCCTGTGCATAATTTTGGGGCTTATACCCCAATTCCTGCCGAGTAGTCTTTTGTACTGCTATAGGGATATGCTAGCTTTGGTGGTGATATAGTCCGTGTGTTGCCCAATTTAGTTGTTTGTCCAGATAAACGACCAGGTACTTGGTTTCAGTTGCTAGGCTTAGCGTGGTGCCGAAGAAAATCGGCAGCTGTAGTGTTGTCAGTTTCCTCTTCTAGTAAAAAGGACTAGTTCGGTTTTGGAGGGGTTTACGGTTAGCTCGTATTCTTCGTACCATTTTTCCATTATTCTTAGGGCTTGGCGCATCAGGTAGCGATGTCGTCGGCGTAGCCTATGGTGTAAAAGCCTTCGGCGTTTAGGCATCGGATTAGGCTATCCGCTATTAGGTTCCATAGTAGGGGCGAGAGGACGCCCCCTAGAGGGCAGCCCTTCGCTACAATGGCTCTTGTGGTCTCATTTATTGTGACTAAGCCAGGACATGTACGGGCACATTGTGGCAGGGGCGGTGGGAGGACGCGGTCGGGCGGTCTTGGGCCGTTGGTTCCAGCGAGTCCTTGAGCCGCGCAGAGCGTCCGGAGCCCGGGGGTAATTGCTGTGGCGGGACTGGACATGTTGAGTCGTCCTGCTTCGGGAGGATGGCAGATGAGGCTGAGAGGGTTAATTTGGCCGAGGAGCGGGAGGAGGTATTAACGCCAGTAGCTTTGCAGCATTCTGTGATGGTGGTACAGCAAGTCGGTAATGCCAGCGGTACGCTGATGAATTCTGGTGAGTCGTATCCATTTTTATTACGATTCTGGTGCCGAATGCTCTCTCATCAAAGATTATGTTAAAATTATGTTGACAGCTGTAAAGACTAGTCGTGACGGCTCTTGGCAGGAACCATTGGGAGAGGTTCAGTTGGCCATTTACTCCACTATTAATAGGGTGACTGAATCTGGCCCTTTTGAGTTAATGATCGTAGGGTAGCACGTCCTCTTGGCGTAGTGACCGTTGATAATGACGTGACTGACGTTAATTTAGATGAGATGAGAGGGCATGCGACATAGAATTTTATTACGATAAAAACGATTTCATAAAAATAAGGTTCACGTTTCTAAATTAGTTGTTAATGATTATTTTAATTAAATTGAGGGAAAAGACTCCAACAAAATTAGTTCCTAAATTCAAAGGCCCATTCGAGATCATTGAAGTGTTAGACGGGGATAGATACCGACTAAAGGCGCTTGACTCTAAGCAAATATACAAATACCTTCATGATCGTGTGAGGGAGATCCCCGATCACAAAGTTTCTCGAGAATTAGATTTGAGTATGCGTTGCTTATGAACTATGATAAAAAGTAATAAAATTGTTAGATACTTTGTTTTGTAACTTGTTGATCGGATTTCTTTTCAATGAATTATGTGGAGCAGGGAGTACTGTGACAGGGCATAGTAAAACCATTAAAGTTGATAACTATACCCAGATACCTTTTGTTTTTATTGGCAGGAAAGCCGAGCTAGATTACTCTTTGAGCATATTTTGTCCACAGGAACTACATCCGAGGACGGGTGCTAGTCAGGGATGGCCGTGTCGTGGATTGATGGCACAATGCAAACAGCGCCATCTAAGAATTCGTCTTCGCGCGCGCGCTTGGACACGCTCGTAGAAGGGGTGCAGCTAACTAGTAACTAGCGGAACAACCGAGTGTAGACAGACTACACCGTCCAACTCTGTCAGTCTTGGCAGTCTTATTGCTAACTTCGACTCAACTTCTGGAGGAAAGTCTACAGTAGTAAAGGTAAAAAACTTCATTACTCCATAACTGTTCTAAAAGTATTGCATAACTTGTTCATAATATAACTTAAGGACAGTTGCCTCCTTATTTTTGCAATATATATTGGACGTAAGTTGAGGACAGGGGCCTCCTTACTTTGCGATATGTATTAAACGTAAGTTGAGGACAGGGGCCTCCTTACTTTGTGATATATACTGGACGTAAGTTGAGGACAGGGGCCTCCTTATGGTTGCAGTATGTGTGTTGAGCGTAAGTTGAGGACAGGGGCCTCCTTACTTTGTGGTATATACTGGACGTAAGTTGAGGACAGGGGCCTCCTTATGGTTGCAGTATGTGTGTTGAGTGTAAGTTGAGGACAGGGGCCTCCTTACTTTGTGGTGTATACTGGACGTAAGTTGAGGACAGGGGCCTCCTTATGTTTGCAAGTATGTGTGTTGAGTGTAAGTTGAGGACAGGGGCCTCCTTACTTTGTGGTATGTACTGGACGTAAGTTGAGGACAGGGGCCTCCTTATGTTTGCAAGTATGCTTTATCCGTAAGTTGAGGACAGGGGCCTCCTTACTTCCCAATGTGTATCGTATGTGAGATGAGGACGGGAGCCTCCTTACGTTTGTAATGTGTGACATAGTTGAACCTTGATATTCTGCGCAGTTTTTCTTTGTTTAAGGTCGAGGGCGACCTTTGTGCAGAATGGCCGTGTCGGCGCTGAGAAGACAAACACAGCTGCAACGGCGCACGTGCGTCGTGCACGTGCGCAATGTGACATCATCGTACCACTCCATGAGTCAGGCGAGGTGGGGGACGAGTAATATAAGGCGGCGCGCTAGCGGGCACAAGTCAGTTTTACCGAAGCAGTCGCAGTGTCAACACCTCGGAATTGTGATGCGGATCACACCTGAGTCATAAATACAATTTATTGTGAAAGTTTATTAGTGAAACGATTAGTTGATTGTAATTTTGTATTAATAAATCAGTTATCAACAATATACTGAGGTTTTTGATACAACATGTCCGAGAATCGTTCAAGGTCCTGCCCGGATGACCTCATGAGGCCACTTGCCTTCACCAAGTCCTGGCTCCAGCCGAAATATATTATATAAAATTGAATAATTTCAGGTTATTGCTATTTTTTCATTTTTAAACATAGGTATAAAAAAATACATTTTAAATATTTATTAAAAAAAAAAACTAGCACACCGTTATCGGGAACAGGGTCCAAGCTTAGGGCTCCAGAGAAAGGAACCTCCTAACAATACAATAAGCCGTTATTGCTATTATAATTGAGGGTATTTCCTTCGTTCTTGTTTTTCCACGGATTCTGGATTCTCGTCCAGTGGAGGGCAATAGGCTTACATGGGATTTAATCATAACTGGTGAAATGTGGGTTTAAAGATAAAGATTTATTTATTTGTATAAACATGTGTAACATGATACATAGGATACGCACATATAGATGGAACGAGTATAATATTGTTGGTTCAACATGTTGACGACCTGTTGACGGGCCTGTTGGTCTAGTGGTTAGTGGCCCTGACTGCTAAGCCGGAGGTCGTGGGTTCGATTCCCACCCAGGACAAACTTTGTGTGATGAGCATGATTGTTTGTTCTGTGTCTGGGTGTGATTTATCTATAATATGTTTGTTTTTTTTTTTTAATTATATAAGTATGTATATCAGTTGTCTGGTTACCATAACACAAGCTCTGCTTAGCTTGGGATCAGATAGCCGTGTGTGAGTTGTCCCAAGATATTTATTAAAAAAATTATGTTGTGCCATTTTCAGCCATTAACATAATAATTATAAATTAGGATAAAAATAAATTTTAGTCAAATATTCAATTGATTCAAATACACTATTACAGTTAATACAAATTTATAGTAAATAAATAAAATCAGAAATAAATTGTAATAAAAAATAAAACAATTAATAAAACAAAACTACAGTACTATTAGTTACACCTCTGTCTATCCCTATGGGGCTTACAGACGTGATGTTATGTTATGTTACTTGCCCTTATCTAGAAATTCATCTTTTTGTGTACAAACTCCTTTCATTGCTTTGCTTTTATTGAAAAACGTTGCCCCACACTTGGCATTTCTCCTGTATCGTGGGTGCGTTTACAGACATTTAAACTCACATATACAAACAGCCAGACCCGGAACAACTATCTGTGACCATACAAATATTTGTTCCGTGCGGGAATCAAAACCGCGACACGCAGCGCTGCAGTCGATCGCTCACTCACTGCGCCAACCGTGTCGTCAAATTCATTCTAAACATTAATTTAATGTTTTTAGATGACTCACAGGTTCGCTCAGTGTCAAGGGAAACAAACTTAAAATGGCATCTTTTCAAAGAGCCTTTGAAGGCCATTATCTCAGACAGGGTATTATCTTACTTAAAAGTTACGGTAGCAACTGTAATTATGTAATATAAAATATGTCACAATAAATTATTATTTACGGAGTAAAATTGTATGAAAGTAAGTCATGTTTTGATAGAATTAGTGTTTCATTTCTTACGAAAACAATATTTTGTATGCATGAGTTAGGGGCTTTCCTTTTTAGGGGACGTTAAGCTTAATGTTGTTTGGGATTTCAGCATTAGAAAAGCAATTAAAACGACATTTATATTGAATAGCTATATGTACGACAATAAGCATTTGATAGCTGATACGAATAATGTCATCATTATCTGAATTGGGAACCAATAATGATATTGATATCACAATACGATGAAGACTTAATGAAAATACCATGCCTTCAAGAGATGCCAGCAAAGCATGGCCACTTCCTGCCGTGCTTGCAGGTTGTTCGAAAGAGATTCCGCGACCCCGGAACACAAAGGGCAAAAGAATAATAATAAATGGATGGGTTTTTAGTAATACAAGAGGAAGTTATTTGATTATTTCCCATCAATAAAAAAAAACTGGCCAAGATAGAGTCACACTTGCGCAGGGATCCCCACAATTTTACGATATAAACGGCCATATATTTTGGCTGCGTAGACTTAGAGGCTTTTTTCACAAAATAGAGGGACCACAAACTTTAGTACATGGTTTTGATTTCAACTCGATACCTCCACGAGTTCCTGAATTAAAAGGTATTGACAAACACACGGACAATAAAGTGATTGATAAAGTGATTGTTATAAGGTTTCAGATTTTTCCTGTTAACTTACGGAACCTTAAAAACGCCAATTCCATTACAGTGTTAGTTATACATCACTGCCCCCATCTCGAAACATTCCCACGTCGTCTAAGAAAAACCTGTATCATGAAGTTGTAATTTTTCTCCCAACCCGCAATAGATTGTATCGAAGTACCTATGTCCCGTAAAAATAGGGGCCACAGCCACCTATTCAATAACTCACAGTCTCCTGTAATGGAATATAAAATATGAATAGAGCAGCTCTTTCTAGCCATGTAGGTCGCCTACAATAACTCTCGGGTCCCTACTGTGGCATACGTCTCCATTTTTGCACCCCAAGCGTATATAATTTAGCTTTTAAAGAGCCGAAACGGGGAAAGTTGGCGATGTATTTATTTTATTTGAAGAAATAAATAACTTTGTTGACGTTTGTAGTACGGTTATGTTGGTTTTCAGTGTTGTTTGTTTCGTATATATGGTTTTGCTAGTTTATGTGTACGGTTTGTCAAACAATGTGTTTTGGTGGAGTCGAATTTTCAAGGTTTTTACGGAAAAAGATGTGTTAAAGAATCGTTTAAGTAAGATAGGAATAGTTTTTGGAGATAGTATTCGGTGATTTATTTTTGTGAGATTACGTTGGAAATTGTACTAGTATTGTTGATAAATGGAATAAATAAAGTAAAAAGTGTTATATTTCCAGTTTAACAAATTAATATACAGATGTTGTTTCTTACATAATAATTGATAAAAGAGAAATTTATATCTATGTAATAGTACATTACGATATTAGTGCGTTAAGATGGTTATAACATGCGAGGCGGAATTTCAGCCCGAGCCGAAGGCGAGGGCGTAATCGAGCCGAGCATGTTATAACCAATACGCACGTATATCGTACGACGTTTTTTAACACATTTGCGAGGAAACAGAAAAAAAAAACATTTTAAATAAACTCAATCTGTGAATGCACATTGTTGCTTCCCGCCATTTTAACAGCGAGCTTGCGCTGCCTACTTTCGAATTAGTTCGAAATTTGAATAGCAACAGCGCTAAGCGACAAAACCCTTTATATAAATTAAAAAAAAAAGAATAGCAACAGCGCGCTGCTCACTAGCTGGAGTCGTGCGGGCGATCAGTTCCAAATTTGAAATGGCAAATAATACTGTTATGGAATTTGTATGGACTATAACTTAACTATTTGCTTTGATAACACACGCGTTTTTTATGACCCTCTTTACATATTTAAAACCGGTGGAATTACATCAGCTTTACGAGCAAGGGTGTTAAAAATTAAATTTACTTAATAGATAAACATCTATTTTTTACTAATATAAAAATCTTATTTTAAATAGGTAGGCAGTAAAATTTTACAGTACTGGAACCCCTCTCAGAAAAAGGCTTCTTCAAAGCTTGTGATAACTTTAGAGGGTTGTGGTCATATTCTTCCACGGTAACCAGCCGGCTTTGAAGATGTGATAAATGGAATACCACATTCCTAAATTTTAGAGGAAAACGTTCTTAGGATTTTTTATTTGAGTTAGCGAGAATTTGTTGGATATTATAATATTGTTGTAGATGTATATAAAATGGAATACCACATTCTTAAATTTTAGAGGCAAATTCTCATAAGGATTAAATATCCCAATTTAGTAAGAGATAAAATGTAAAGAATAAAATTGAATATCAAAACAAAATCAAAAGATAAATAAATTCGCAGAAAGTAATTGAATCAAAGAGTCATCAATTTCCATTATGGTCCATTACAATAATGACGTGGTGGCGGAATGAAACCAACTCAATGGGATATTTTTTATCTCAATGAAATTACCTTTATACCCTTGACAATACTGTATGAGAATACAGGTGAGTAAAAAGATCCTTTTTTCAGGTTCTGTAAAATTGTGGAACTGAGGTTTTTATTACAAAGGACCTTGCAAATCCAGTCTCAATCATTTGCAAAATTCGGACATTAACCCATATTGCATATATATGTACATATCAACCTTCAAATTCATGATTTTTATGTCTATTGAAATTACTTACTTAGGTTCTTGCAAATCTACTGTCAAAATATGCCTTGATTCGTAACTTGGGCCACTATGATTTGGTGACTAGGGTTTAAATTAAATTAGCATTAATTGCACTGGTAATGGTTTTATGAACTTTAATAAGTTTTTTATTTTTAAACGGTTAAATTAAATATTATTAATGAACTACACTTCTCATTGTATTCCAAACATCCGGAGATGGAGCTTTATTACTAATACAGGATTAGGACGAAGAATTTAATAAATAATCAATAGCTGAAAACATTAAAGAAACTTCTCATCGAAATGTGTATGAAATCGTAAACCCATAGAATTTACAGGGGTGACAACAGTAGGTACGGAGTTCACTGACCCGACTTAATACCAATATAAAAGAGATCAGTTTATACATGTATGAGCTACGCAAGCCACACAAGCCAATCGTGCCATCTGAGCCATGTAACCACACGGGACTCTTAGCTCTCTATCTAATACGAAACCTCTTCCGCAATATAATATCTTAGCTTCAACGCAGATATGTAGCATGAAAAATACCATCTGAACAAAATTCTTTAAAACAAGAGCAATATAGCAACCCTGTACTGGCACAATATTACCCTTATTCAAAGAAAAAAAGAAAATTAGAAACGAGCCAAAGTCAACAAAACTTTTCCTTATTAAAATCGTCGGCGAACAATTCCATCTGGAATTGTACCAAAACATTGTTCAAAGGTAATTTATTACCTTTTAATTAATAGTTGCAAAGACTAGTTTGTACCCAAATTAGAGGAAAGTTTCCAACTTCCGCAATAATCTTATCCCTTTCCCGCGCTTTTACGCAATTTATAGCGCTTTGTATGGATAGTAAATTGGAAACTAAAGATTTACGTGGAACTACCTATGTCACTCTAGTTATTTGAAATAAACGTGAAGGGAAAGAAATCAACAAAGTTATGCTAGACATTTTTCAATAAACATAATAACTTCACCGGCACCGTTTCAAAAGAGTTCATATTACATGAAAACTTCAGATACGAATTGTTCTGAAACACGTTATTAAAAAAAACAGTCATGTTATAAAAATTCAGTCGACGACAAAGACGAATATAGTTGAAATTATAGACAAACATAAATAGCGAAAGTAATTAGAAGATCTTTAAAATACCAGAACAAAATTAAACATCCACTTTGAAACAAAGAATTTCGGACAGGTGCAGATTTATATAAAATTTTAATTACACAGATTGCCCACCGCGAGATAATGACTACGATGACAAAATAATTAAAGTTACTACCCTCTGTTTGTTTAGCAATCACGCTGTGTCAAGATTAAAGCTATCCAAGAAAGATCTCCTAAAGGACTCTGAAAAAAACCAGAAGGATTTTAAAAAGCAGACGCAGCAGGTACTCACCAAGTGCTTGACAGATGCAAATGAGACCGGGCGGCGCGGGGCCGGCCGCTTTTCTATACGGACGCTTTTCCTTTACCACAATCCAAATAATCCGTTTTTGCACCGACCTACAGAATTCTACAATGCCGACTAACCACGTGTAAAGTCTTAAGTATAACGGTCCTCTAATTCACTGTGAAAAGTCCGAAACAAAAACTTAATAATTAAAAGAAACTTTACTGACCGTAGGCCGGAGAGCTGGTGATGGGACCGTGGAGGGTAATTCACGAAATAAGGGATATGTTGTTGATAAATTGCGCTCGATTTAGTACCGGTAGATTTCGGAGAGATCGTACGTCGCGGGTAGGAGAGGATCGGACACACGATCGGGGAGACCGAAACGATGTGAGTGACGCCGGGCCGGTGCGGGTGCCTCCCGCCGCCGAGCCGCGTCCGCGAGCAAGAGGGATGCAGCGAGCGAACCCCCCAACTCGCGAATATCGCCACTCGGATCACCACGCCAGAGTCTCAAGTGCTCTCCGCCGCCGGCAACGCTCTCTCCTAGAGGGAGGGCTCCCGACAACCCAGAAACAAAATGCCACAAGCGACAACTATGATCACACTCCCGTTTGAAACTTAAAGCTGTTGTTTTAAAATAGAATTTGATAACTAGGTCACGAGATGAACACCTGACGTTCGGCGTCATATCGAAAAACGTATGCCCCCGTTGGCTAGGTGTAGCAAATACCATAACGAATACTTTGGCTGAACACGCGCCATATTATGCAACGTTACGTCTTGTATCCTACGGCCGAGCTTTTACACATTTCAAATGTTTTGTAGGATAAAGGGGAAGTTGTCCATTGTTTTAGAAAAATAATTTTCTTAACATTTCGCAAAGTTTTTCCTGTAGCAAATAAACTTAGTTCCTTAACATGAGATTTGTAACCTGAAGTTTTCTGTTAGGATGATTAAATTATGATAAAACGTGGTCCCGGAACTCCTTCTTTGCGTGGGGTGCGTTCACGAAGAACGTAACACAACAGCTATCCATCAATCAATTAGGAAAGGTTAACTCCTGTTATTTATTGAACATAAACTTCGAATGTTATGCTTTTGTTTCTTGCGGAGTTTCTGTGGAAAGGAAACTTTTTCTTCAAATGATTTCGTTGTGTTATTTTTAGTTTGTCAGTTTGGGTCAGTCGCCTACGGATAAAAAATTAAAGTATCAAGTAATCTTTGCAACTTTTCAAGTTGGACAACCGATTTAATAATTAACAAGACATGATATAAATTCATAATTTTTTTAATAATTTTGCATGTTGCAAGAATGCTCGTCTTCTGAGCATCATGTTACTTGTCTACTACTTATTTAATCCCCTTTTAAAGGTACGGATCCATTTAAAAAACGGATCGGAAAAAAACGGAACCTTTAGGATCACATTGTTGTCCGTCTGCCTGTCAGTCAAGATCCATTATCTCGCGAACGCGTTGAGATATCGAGTTGAAGTTAATACTTAATACTGCCTGCCGGGTTGCCTCCTGCCGGAGTTGCAGGTTCTTCAAAACAGATACCGCGGACCCGGAACATAAAGGGCAACAGAAGAAACATGGGTGGGTTTTAGTCAGCACAAGTCTGATACTACCTCCACTCCGCCCAGAGCGGGGGAAGTTATTTAATGATTTCCCATCCGCAAAAAAAAACTTAATACTGAAGTCGGTCCCTTGAAGCTGTCAAAAACGCGCAATTAAAAGAAAAGGCCGCTTATGTTACATTTCCGATACATTCTCGAAAGGAACCACGGTACAGGAGAAATTCCTAGTGTGGGACAATTTTTTTTTTTAATTCGTCTATAGTTTGTACAGGAACTTCGGTGCCTTGGAAAATTGTGAGTCGGACTGGCGACTCACACTTTGCCATTCTCTTATAACAATAATTTTATTATTAATTGTTTATTTCAGGTATTAACCCATATAATTATTACAATGTATGGTTGAATTAAATTATTACATCACAATATAAAAGATATACATAAATTATCAAAATTAAATTACAATTAACAAAGATTACAAAACATGATATTACAACGTCTTATCAAGTACACACAGCGAAATATAATTCTTCTTTTTTTATTTTATAGTGATTGGAAAATTTATTTGTTATAAAAAATATGGTGTCCTTCTTGGGTAGACTCTTTTTCTTTTCTAGTCTGCTCTGTCCCACTCTTGGGCTAGCCTAGGAATAAAAAAACTAGATAAAAAGGGTTTGTTAGGTTATGAAATAAAATATTTTAATAACATTACAGCACAAGTGTACTAGCACAGGTAATACAAACTACTCCTACAACGCTACTTCATCTGGAAATCATTTTATTTCCGAGTGCACGGAAATAATTTATACAAGATCTGTTTAGGATCAGATTTACTGAAAAATGTTGCTGTTCGATTGTTATCATTGTTCATTTTACTTTATCTGTGGCAATATTTGCAATTGCCTGGAATTGGTCTATACAACCCAGTATTCATTTTTATGTGATGGGTGTTGCCAGCATCGACTTATTACCTACTCTTTTACAAAACTTTTTTGAAAATACCCAAAAATGGGCAGTACCCTTTGTGAAAACACACAACAATAAAATACCGAGTTATGGATTAAATTTACGTAGTCAAAATTGTTATGTTGGATTCTTAGTAAAAGATATTCCGTTGGGTATGATACTGGTTTATTGGCAGGAGACATAGTTTGTACACACAGTAAGACATGACAGGAAGAAGTGAGGCAGAGCGCCGGGAGATCACAGATAATACATAGACTAGTGAAGACCATAATAGTACAACTAAATAGTGATGTTACAACATCCCCCTTGTTGAGTTAAAATTAGACCCCTGACTGACAATTAATATAAGTGCTATGCTATTTGACTTTATACAAGACAACATGCTTAATTATACTTATGGTTATACTTAAACTTTACTTATGACTTTATTTATAACTTAACTTAATCAATTTCTTCAATTAACCTTCTGGTAGGTTTTACAATACGACCTGACCTAGTTGTTACATTTGAGGATTGTTGAGATGAGGATCCTTGATGCCTAGACTCCTGTCTGTCACCTTCCTCTCCCCTTTGTGACGAGTTGGATTGCATGGGAGGGTTAGCACAATTATGAGAATATTTATGTCTTAAGTGAATTCTATTCCTCCTATACCTAACTCCATTGACATCCTCAACAACATATGATCTATTATTTGACAATCTTTGCTTAACAATAGCTTGTTCCCAGTTGCTACTAGGGTTTCTCTTAAAATAGACATGATCATTATGATGTAACATAGACATTGACTTGGCATTCTTATTGTAGTATTTTGACTTATTTTGATCATTTTTCTTGACAGACTCTTTGTAATCTTTAAATGTTACCACTTTTGGCTTTAACTTCTTATATGATGTTGGAATGTTATCTCATAAGTTCCTAGACATGAGTAACTGTGCTGGTGATGAAAAATTATTTTTACCTGTATTTCTATATTGTAACAATGCTATGTATGGATCTGATCCATTTTCTTTGCATTTTCTTAGCATGTTTTTTATAATTTTGACTGAACTCTCTGCTTGTCCATTTGACTGTGAATGATATGGGCTAGTAACAACATGTTCTATGTCCCATTCTTGCAAAAAAATTTTGAATTGGATTGACTGAAAAGGAGGTCCACCATCTGAGACTAGTGACAATGGTATTCCATGGCGTGCAAAAATTGACTTTAAATGAGTAATAACATTTTGAGATGTACTGTTTTTATTTAATAATGCTATTTCTATGTATTTTGAGTAATAGTCTGTGACAATTAAATATACTAAACTATCAAAATGCATTAAATCAATACCTACTTGTTGCCATGGGTATTTACAGATTTCAAAATTTTGTAGTGGTTCCTTTTGATTGCTTATTTTGACTTTTAACATTTTGAAATGTTTGTTTTGACAATATATTGACATCTGCACCTGAGTCTATAATGCATTTGACTTTTGTATCTCCTACCAATAAGCTAATTTCCCACGACTGCTTTGAGTGATTCAAAGTATTGACCACTGATGATCCATTGTGTGACTGACTGGACGACTGTGCCTTATTGTGAAATCCCTCAGACATGTGACTGATTTCATCATTGAGACTCTGACATTTTTTCTTTTGACTTTTTGACTGGACATAGGACCTGACTGGACTGACTGACTGACTGACTGGTCTGACTGAGTGACTGACCGTGACTTTTTGACTGGACATAGGACCTGACTGGACTGACTGACTGACTGACTGGTCTGACTGAGTGACTGACCGTGACTTTTTGACTGGACATAGGACCTGACTGGACTGACTGACTGACTGACTGATCTGACTGAGTGACTGACCGTGAGAATGACTATTATGACTTTGACCATTATGACTTTGACTATTCAGCATACCTACGAAATAATCTTGACTACCATTATCTGAATTAAACGATTGCAACTGACTGACTTTTTTATTTTTGAGACAAAATTTAGCAAAATGATTATAAGATTTACATGACCTGCATTGAACTCCTTGAGCTGGACACTTGTAGCGATGAGACTGCCCACAGCGGCTACATGTCTTCGAGCTGCTTGAAGCTGAAGGTGACTCGCGACTGCCTGAAGCTGGCTTGCGACTGCTTGAAGCTGACTTGCGACTGGAAGCTCGCTGTCGACCATCTCCTCGACTACGGCTCCTCCGACTGAGATGCATGACGTTTTCACTGGCGATGCTGCTCCCTTTGACTATTTTCTCAGCATCCTGCTGTGCGACTATGAGCGTCCTCGCTAGCTCTTGCATTCTCTGATAGGTTAAGTCATGTTCTTGCAGTAACCTTTGACGCACATGTGACAAGTCCAAATTGAGGTTTGCAATGAAAATATCTTTGATGAGCGATTCCCTGAGCGTGCCAAACTCGCATTCTTTGCTTTTATTTTCCAAATCCGTGAGGAATTCGTCGATGCTTTCGGATTTATTTTGCCTACGTGTGAAGAACAAATACCTGCACATGGTCACGTTTCTTCTTGGCTCGAAGAATTTGTCAAATTTCGATTTGACTTCGTCAAGCGTGCTCTTGTCTATTTTGAGGTTAAATGTGTTGAATATATTGAGACCTCGTTCTCCAATGCAATGTAACAGAATTGCGATTTTCCGTTTCTCGCTTGACTTATCTAGACCTGTGGCTAACAAATATAAATCGAGTTGTTGCCACCATCTTTTCCACGATTCAGCGTTATTATTCGTGGTATCTGACGAAATATTCAACTGCTTCACACGTGTTTGAAAATTTGTCTCACCATCATGGCTGACGTCCGCTTGGTCCGGCATTTTCTTCGACGACCTCGACTTTTTCTTGAATGACTTCTTCTTAAATGACTTCTGACACCATGTTATGTTGGATTCTTAGTAAAAGATATTCCGTTGGGTATGATACTGGTTTATTGGCAGGAGACATAGTTTGTACACACAGTAAGACATGACAGGAAGAAGTGAGGCAGAGCGCCGGGAGATCACAGATAATACATAGACTAGTGAAGACCATAATAGTACAACTAAATAGTGATGTTACAACAAAAATATCAGGATATTTATTATACTTCGTCATAAACCATCATGAAGCTTCCATTAAAATCTATTTAAACGAACCTAGTCATAAATTTCAAGATCGCCCACAACCATATTCTGATAAATTCCGTTCCCAATTGTTACAAAGGAAATGATTAATAAAATAAGTAATTAAAGAATGTTTGAAATACCTAACTAAGCTATTTATGAAGCATTTAAATTGAAAATGGAAGCTCTTGCTAGCTTTTATACTAAATCGTGGTTAAAATTAGGCAGATGTCCAAAACTTAAACTCGGAAACGCGGTTAAAATCAATGATGTGTTGAGATTGAGAAGAAACAAATTAAAAGAAAGCATACGTGGAGTTTTCAGACCATGTGTGAGATCAATCGGCCTTTAAAAAATCGATATCGAATATTTAAATTTTAAAAAATATTTAACTTTGGAATCGGATGTGTAGTTCCGATTATCCCCTACATCCAAACTTTACTATTTATAATATAGATGAGGACCCAAAACTAGAAAAAATTATGTAAGTTTTTGGTTACCTATAATAAGCTTCAAAGCTTCAACGGGATAAATATTTTCGGGTTATAAAACAAAACTAAGCGATACACATATTTTTTATAGCTAAAATTATTTGCGAAATATTTCCAATTCAATTACAACCGATTTACTGATCAGTGACTGCATACATTTTAGATTATTCTAGAAAACTCTAACTTTCATTTTAAAACGAATATACATCACATTTATCGTATTGCCATTTCAAAATCTCTGCAGCAACTTAAACTTCCGCTTGAAATCATAAAAGTAATTGCTCTGAATAGAAATCTCTAACTCGTAAAGGTCTGAAAACATCCGATAGTATATTATTATTTGTTGTGTTTGTTACATTTCTACATTTCCTGCCATCCGAATGATGTGAACGTTTAAAAGAGAAATGTTTAAGCGAACGATGGCCGGAACTTACCGACAGAGAAGGTAAACATACGAACTTTACCGAAATATTTTCCAAGCTTTTTGCCAATTTCATTTCAATGGCCGTCGATATTTGGTTCACGTTACATTATAAACATTTAGGTAGTTTCTCTATTGCTTAATAGACTGTCGTTTTGTCGAAAGCTGGGAAAAATGCTTCAGAGACTTTTACGTGTGGTTTTTCAGTGTACGGATTCTCGATTCGGGGAAAAGCTTAGGATTTTCACATGATCACGATAACGAAACGATCGACTCGTAACTGAAAAAACTTTTGAACTCTGAACATTTTGCAAGTTGTTTTTTTTTCACCTGTATCTTGAGTGCGTTTATACAACAAAAATATTACAATTTAATCTGTTTGAGCCATTTGCGGTTGAAACGCGAGCCTTGGAGTCCGAGAGCCCAAGTAATATTTTAAGATATCGCCAAACGGTTGGTCAACTCTTCACGTGACCGAAGGGCTGGCCTTTTTTGGCCAAAGAATTAGGATTGCAATCCAACGCTGTAATGCTGCCAGCCTTCTGGGCACTTTTCCTGTTGACAGCAATGCGGACAATTTTTTTAGCGCCCTGTAATTATTTTAGCGTTTTATACTTGGACATATTTTTATTATTAGTTTATGTCGTCGTAGTTGGTAAATAATATTTAAAGCTTTAACAAACATAATCCTTACTAATATTATAAAAGCGAAAGTGAGTTTGTTTGTTACGTCTTCACGCCTAAATGGCTAAACCGATTTTGATAAATTTTGGTACAGATATAGTTGGGACTCTGGACACGGACTATTTTTAAAAATAAAAGTGAGTAATGAGGGAGAAAGAGAGGAGAAAAGGGAAAACTTAGCTTTGCTATTACAATAAATAAGACGCAAGGCTAAAAACTATAGGTACCAGGTAACTGAAAATCAGGAAAGGGGAACTGTGTTACCCCCGAATTTAACGCGAGCGAAGCCGCGGGCAAAAGCTCGTAAACAATATAATGATCATATACAAACAGTCAGACCCGGAACAAGTACTTGTACGTCATATAAATGACCGTACTCTCGACACGCAGCTGTACAGCCAATCACTGAGCCAACCGTGCTGAATGAATATATTTGTTTATATCTATTTGAAAGGAAACAACAATAATTTAGTTTATAAGACTTCCCTTTAATAAATAAATAAATCGACTCTCCAGTATTTTTATTAAACCCTCCAAATCGAAGAAGATCTGACATAAAAAAATATCGAAACAAATTATATCATAATAATCTTCACGGTTATAATTCCCGAGGGGGTACGCAGAGGTATATTATCGAATACCCGCAGTTTCCCGATGTATTGAGTCCCTCTGGGATAGGGGTCCGGCCTATTCATTGGGAACGTTCCAATCCTCTATCACTGGGATTTTCTTTTGTAATAGGAAAACCCAATTACGGCTTTACGGTCGAAAGTTGAAAAGTCAGTTTTTCACAATCATTGAATTGAATGTTTACAAAGATGTGGATAAATGTTTAGGTTAACTTAAGGTTAAGTATATAATGAAAAACAACGAAACATCTTAAATATATGATATAATCAATAAGGTATTATGACATTTACTTACTAATCCTAACTAACCGACTTCAAAAAAGGAAGAGGTTCTATATTCGACCCTATTTTTTGTATGGTCGCCTATAACTCCGCCAACTGTGGATTTTCATGATACTTGTTTTTTGTTCGAAAGGGTATACTATCAAGGTGGTTTCATATCAATTTTATTTATATTGCTTGGTTAGTTTATGTATGTTTATGAGTTTAAATTATAATAATACATATTTTTCTTCTATGTCTTGATCTGCTAATATTTTTTAATAACAATGGAAAATGAATAGTCGACAAAATTTTGTGTGAGTCATCATACCATAACTAAAAATGCTATTTTTTTGCATTTGCCTTATTAAATTAAGTGTCTATTACCACCGCGCTAACTAAAAGTGCAGTAAGGAGTTATTTGTAAGAACCTCCTTACTGCGCGGCAGATTAGAAACCGAAACAAAATTTTACGAAAAAAAAACTTTTCTCAAACTTTTTCAACGCCACTAGGAATGACAGAAATTACTTAGTAGTTACCACGGAGCCTTGATTTGTCGGATGGAGGTTTGCCCCTTACTGCATAAAACGTAAACATGACTGGTAAAAAATGTGGATGATCTATTATGCACAGCTTTGCTGGGAACTATAGAACTAAAGGCGCGATTTCATGCATAAAATACGCTTTCTCTGAAATTTGTAAAGGGATTATTATTATTACTTAGCAAAATCACTTAGCAAAATACGGTTTGAATTAATTTATTTCTAAAGATTATAAATCACTTGTGCAGAAATAAATACTAAACTATTACATTTAAAACATGTTTGTTGTCCAGGAGTAGCAGAAGCTTGTAGTCTTAACAATTATTATTATGAAATAAGAGGGTAATTGATTAAAGTTATTTAGTGTCTACAGCGCGTTATAAATTCAAAAGCAATTCCGTGATATACCGATTGCAAAACTTATTCCATAACAATATGGCAATGAAATATAATAATTCGACGACACAGTTAGCGCAGTGGCTGAACGATCGACTGCTGCGCTGCGTGTCGCGGGTTTGATCTCCGCACGGAACAAATATTTGCATGACCTACAGGTAGTTGTTTCGGGTCAGGCTGTTTGTGTATGTGAGTTTAAATGTTTGTAAACGCAGCCACGATACAGGAAAAATTCCTAGTGTGGGGCAAAGGTTAAAAAAAATGATAACAACAACATAAAGGACATGGAAATGGCGATGATTATGACGTAGATGGCGGCAGGAGGATGATATTAGTCGCGTAAAATACTTTTTGGCAAACGGCTAGTCCGTGTTACAGTAGTATTTATAACTTACTTAAAAAAACTTAATAAAAAAGACAACAAGTTATCGTGTGTTCCGATACTTTTAGACAGGGCCATTTTAAACATTGTCATTTACAAAAAACACAGTAGAAGGAAATAACTTTTCAACGTATTTTTTTTTAACACGAAAAGGGCTTGCGATGAGCGTATCGTTTGTTATGAAGGAATTGTCTAAAAAAACCGATTCACTTGAGCCTTTTAGAGATTCAGATTATGATGATCGAGGAACAGAGAAGAGGAAGAAGACAGTGAATTCCATAGGCGGTACACAATAAATGTAGAATCGAGTAGAGTGTTGCACCCGTTTGAGCGCCCGAGACAGTATTTACTAGTCAGAACCGTACCTAGAGTACTTTTACAGAAAATCAAATCAAAGCATTTATTTCAATTAGCCCATTACAGGCACTTTTGAATGTCAAGAAACAAAATGATGCTGCAGTCCCGGTCACAAGACATAATAACTTGTGAAAGTACTGTAGTTGCCCATTCCAAAGCGTTGATCTCTATGGTGAAGAATGGGCAAGAAACTCCATGGACACTCTTTTAAATTATAATATCATTACAAAATCGTATTTACATCATTCATGTTGAAATTATACAAATAAAACGTGAGAACGATGTAGAAAGACGTGCACAGTTAGAGCGTCCAGAGTAAGCATTTATTTGAGGTTATGTTTTACTTACAAATACTTTAATGTTGTTTTACAGCGCGCCCATTGCGTCGTCGCCCTTATAACAATACGGCACGTCTGTGTTGCCGGCACGCGTGACTTTGCATGACACAGACCAATATGTCTGACGCCGATGTGCCACAAATCGATCCTGATACGGTTTGTCACCCCTTTGATGGATGGATTGCCGTTTCATTTACCCAATTCCCTGTTCATGCGTAGTTTTCCTGTTAAGTTCATAAACTAAGTGTTGGGTATTTTAATTCGAGTGTATTCCCGGAGGGATGGTACTAACCTACTTTTTTAATAGACCTTATAATTATTAAGTTATATTTGGCTATTTGTGTATGTGAGTTTAAATGTTTGTAAATGCACCCACGATACAGGAAAATTTCCTGGGATGGGACAGTGTTTAAAAAAAAAATTACCGTCCTCGTGACGACATGGTTGGCGCACTGGCTGAGCGATCGACTGTCGCGGGTTCGATCGCCGCAAGAAACAAATATGCTGTTTGTGTAGGTGAGATTGAGTGTTTGTAAACGCAGCCACGATACAGGAGAAATTGCTAGTGGGGGTAATGGTTATTTTTTTAAAGTTACTTCTTCACAGGATTAGTACGATTGCAAGAGCGACTGCTGTGCATGAGGTCCCAGATTCCTAGTTCGGGCAACGTCTTATTGTGTTTTTCTACCTTTTAGGATTTTCTCACTTATAATACCACAAGAGCTTCAAAATTATCGGGTATTTTCCGATAGGTTCGTTGCAAACAAATGAAGGAGTCAAGTTTTTCTTTTCAGGTTAAAAAATCACGAGCGCGAAGCGCGAGTGATTTTTCCTGAAAAACTTGACGATGTGAAATGTGCCATATGGCAGGTGCAAATGCACCTACGATACTGGAGAAAATCATAGTGTGGGGCAAAAATACGTTTATTGTACTTCCATTTCGAAATGGAGCTATTCAACACTTGATTCCTAGCTTGTACTGATCGTCATGTCATATTAACTTGTTAAAGAGCTTTAATTTGCCATTGAATTTGTAAATAAGCTGACATAAATTATTAAATATTACTATTTCGTAAATACTTATCACATTTATTATGTTTCATATATATGCGATAAATTCGTTAACATGACGTAGTTTTTTTTTATTGATATTATGTATGTGTCATCATTTTAATCATGTTGCATAATATCAAAAGTTCAAGAATAAAATGTCAAGATCAAAAGAATGCGTTTTTGATATTACAGAAAAAAACCAGACAAGAGCGAGTCAGACTCGCGCACCGGGGGTTCCGTACAAACTTGCGACATAAACAGTCATATCTTTTGACTATGACTGCGTCGTTTGGGTTGATAATTCCCTTTTTTGAGGTACGGGACCCTATTAATTAAAAGTTACTTGACTGAGGATGTTTACTAAACCTAGTCGTCAAAAACTTTACGTCCTGGGCCTGTGGAAATGGAAATTTCACCATTAAACTGAACACATAGGACTTTTTGTCACAATTATCATAGAATACTATATGTGGCCTGAGGTTTTACCGCTGACCTACCGAATACATATAAAAATTGATAAAAGCGTCAAGTTGTTTCAGAGGAGTTGGGCAACTAACACTGTGAATCGAGAATTTTATTATTAACTTGGTTTAAATGTATTGATCGCGTTTAGTTTAACTGGCGAAATTCGCTCTCAATCACAATCCCCCGAAGGCAATCCAATACGATATAACCTTATCAAGATAGACAACGCCTAATAATCACACGCCCACACCGCTACAAACAGGACAGACCACAAATTGCCAGTAATATTAGCCTGCCTATAGTCTAGCTAACTATCCACATCTAGACATTCTGCACTGAAACTCAATAACCAAACGACCATGACTAAACTGTATCTAAGTAGGTAATAATAATATACTATAGTCTAAGTGTCACAGAGTAGGGAGTAAATGGAAGGATATTTTAATGTTATGATTAGCAGCGGTCACCGTCGGTAAAGTTTGCCTTGCCTTTTTTTCAGTTGTACTATATGTTCAAAGACTAAAACAGTTCTACAACTGATAACATGAAAAGCACTTCTCTATAAATGTTAGAAAAACGTTGGTTGCTAGGCCAACTCATATGCTGATATTCTTAGTCGCCTACTGACTACACGCCCTAAATTCACCTCTTAAGACACATTGACAGCTATTAGTTTGTTGAAGAATGCAAGAAATTATCTGTCAAATTTAAGGATCATCCACATGTGGATAAAAATACGATTTAATGGTTGTTTTGAACCGTATTCATAACGTTTGAGTCTATCTGAGCTGTGCAATTGACTTTCACTTGGTGCAGGTTTACAAAATATTGTCTCCTCTGTCTTAACTACATTTTTATATACGGTATAAAGGATAAGTTTAGTGATCTCCTGCAATAAGGACATGGTGTTCAAAAAAGATGCATTAGACCTATTTTATCGGTAATAAAAATAACTGATAGCTGCAAACCTTATTTTGTATTGATAACAATAATTTTATTACTTTACCTTACTTTTACACATTTCAGACTGCTATTAATAAATTACCAAATTGAATTATGATAATTCAATTTGGTAATTTATTTCATAAGTGCTAATTAGTTTTTAAATTGACTTGAATAATATTTAAGTCAATGATTGACTTAAATATTATTCAAGTCAATAATTACTGGAAAAATGTTATGTTACTATTGACGATTTCCATGATAAATTTTAAGTTATTTGACATTGACTTTTATTTAATTTTGACATTGTATTATTATCTTTATTTCCATTGATTAAATTTTGTTGTAATTATTTAATCTTAAAATGTGTTTAATATTCTTTTTATAATAATAATTATGCAAAAGAGTACACATTTGAGGTAAATTTTGCATAAGACAAATTGATTATTATGATATCATGTGAAATGTACCAATAATCACACTTATAAAAGAATTTGAATTTAAAGAACAAATGCATTATGTGACGTGACATTTGATTAATATAATTATAATTA
The DNA here is from genome assembly GCA_905475445.1 of Ochropleura plecta. Taxonomy (NCBI): domain Eukaryota; kingdom Metazoa; phylum Arthropoda; class Insecta; order Lepidoptera; family Noctuidae; genus Ochropleura; species Ochropleura plecta. The sequence goes on along the minus strand of FR997731.1, from coordinate 6,329,653 downwards.
TCGACTTGGCAATTCTCACAATTTATTTATTTGCAACATGAATATCAATTTTTCGGTCTTAGTATCGTCATCGACTATCGTTGTACATACATAACATTGCAGCAGTAATCTACAAAGGGAAGGAGATATGCCCAATATGTATATTACACCCACATTGATCCAGTTATGTTTAAATATCCGGCAATAGGGAGCGAGCCCATTGCCATCAACCGGAAACGAATCCATAATTGGTAGTTGCTACTGAGAAACCTTTTTTCATATAAAAAAACGTTGCCCCACACTAGGAATTTCTCCTGTATCGTGGGTGCGTTTAAAAACATTTAAACTCACATACACAAACAGCCAGACCCGAAACAACTATCTGTAGGTCATACAAATATTTGTTCAGTACGGGGATCGAACTCGCGACGCGCGACGCAGCAGTCGATCGCTCAGCCACTGCTCCAACCGTGAAATTTTCTTTATACTCGTAAAATGATTGCGTCACCACAATGTTGTTCGATACTACATAATATTTGTACAAATCATATCTCCATTGACTAACTATTCCGTGGTGTCCACATAATGCGGATGTTTCTCGCGCTCAACTTAAACTAACTTCCGGTTCCGTTGTAATCGCATTTCCTTTGTTTCTGGCGGCGGCGCCGGTGAAAATTTACAAACTAGAATACGTGTTGTATAAAATGTTAATTTCATCGATAATGTGGTTTTTATAGTATTACTTGTGAACTTATAAATATTGACTCTTTAAAATGTAAACTAACAGCTATAATGTTTAAACACAAAATAAACAATACTTTTTTATTGTAATGATATAAACGTATTTTTGTACTGAATGTTGATGGACGGAGAGCAAAAGGAAGGCCAAAGAAAAGATGTATGGATTGTGTAAGGAACGATATGAAGGAGAAAGGAATAAATGATGCCGTGACGTCTGATAGGGAAGAATGGAATAAGAAAAGGTGTTGCGCCGTCCCTAAATAGAATGGAACAAGGGCAGAAAAATGATGATGATGAATATAAACGTATTAAAGTCAAAGCATCATAGCTATTGGTTTAGACTTTGCGTTTTCCCTGTAAATAGTCCAGTTCAACAGTTTCATTGTAAAACTTGTTATTGAACTGGTCAAATTCGTCATTTCGACGCAACTACGGTTAATTACAGCAATTGATTAGTTTGTAACGATCACGCATCTAATTAAACCACTGATGCGTGCCCTCTATGTATTTTGTGAAGATAGACTAATCACAATGATACGATACGTTACGTAACAGTATATAAAGGGTTTAAAATAGTACTTTTTGATACAAGTGCCATATTTTGCCTATGTCATTGCAGTTGCTGCGGAACCAAAAGCGAGGGTGTGAAGGAGAATAACATGTACTTGTAAAAGTCCACGTGTATTAAACAACGTTTTTCAATACACTTGTTCAGATAAAAAATGTATCGAAAAGTATTTTTGTCATTAATTATTAGAAATAATTTCTCCTTTTATGTTGCAGCCACTCTCTGTAAAATACTAGTATCTAGTTGCAAATGATAAAACTGTATACCAACCACAGCATAGTTGGGATACGAATACGTCGATGATGATGAAATCATTGGTGAACAAACCAATCAGGAATAATCTAAATTGTTTTTTTTTTTAATAAATCCTTGAAAAATAGGCGGTGGAAAGATATCCAGTCAATGAATATTTTGTAATAAGCGAACAAAGGGTCTGTTACATATTGATAAGTAAATACTTACTTTGAACAAAACATAATAATTACTTCCCCCTCTCTGGATAGATCGGGGAGGAGTGTCAGACTTGTACTGACTAAAACCCACACATGTTCCTTATTTTGCCTTTTTCTTACAGGGCCTCTTTCGAACAACCCGCAACCCCGGCAGGCAGTGTCCCTGGTAGGCCCCTCTGCTTTGTTGACATCTCTTTGAAGAGCGACTAGAACATGAACGCGCCGTCAACACGGCCTGTCGTCACTACGCGACAGACGGCGCTACCTATAATTACAGCCTCTGGATATAAAAATATCAGCCCTGATATAAGATTCCGAGAACATAACACAACACAATCGACTAACCAAATAAAATTGGTTTTTGATATTACGAAGTATCTTTACAATACATCCCTCAACTCACAAAGTAAAATAAATAAGGGATTTATTTCGTGGAAAGCGAAATAGATTCAAGCGCTCTATAACAATAAACGCGGTACTCACAGAATCTGTTATTAGGTTTAGAAATCAAATCATACATAGATATTCAAATATCTATAAGTCGGCGTATGAGATGCTCTATTAGATCGTATTAAACTGGAAGTAACTGCTGTGGCCTTGAATATAGATAGGAAGTAGAGCGCTTATGATACGCGAATTGGTGTGGATTGTAATTAATTGGCGTTTGGTGTTTGCTTTTTTTCTAATGATAAAGATAACGATAAAATTATTTTGAGTATGCTTAAATCTTTATACACACTCTAAATAAACTTATCCTTGCCTATATTTATATATATTTTAGCATCTGCTAAAATATACAAAGGAACATGGGTGTGTTTTAGTTAGTAAAAGTCTGACACTCTCCCCCGCTCAGTTTAGTCAAGTTGCTTTATAACTTCCAATCCGCAAAAAAATATGGCAGCAAAAGGCCAATTTAGACAACTCATAATAGGATAAAAATATGAATTACGTTTTTTTTTTAATAAAACGTTGTCCCACACTGGGAATTTCTCCTGTATCGTGGGTGCATTTACAAACATTTCAACTCACATACACAAACAGCTAGACCCAAAACAACTATCTGCAGGTCATACAAATATTTAATTTTGTTCCGTGCAGGAATCAAACCCGCGACAAGCAACGCAGCAGTCGATCGCTCAGCCACTGCGCCAACCGTGCCGTCAAATTCATAATATTATCTGCATCTGCAACCATTATAATTCAGCTAAAGCGACCATTTTAAGGCCCAAGTTTTTCTTAACTCGTTGCAGACCCCATTCTTCTCCAAATTCATACTCCAAGAAACATCTTACAGTAGTACAGCGTCACTCTAGGAAGCGTTCGACCCGTCATGTCTACCAGACGTCTTTGAGTTCCAACGAGTGTGTTACCCAGATAACAAACGGAGGGATAGGCAGCTATACAAATAATACGAGGTAGGGATGTTTGAAAGATGTTGTGGAAAATTACCATTTTGTTCAAAAAATAATGTTATTTTTGTGTCTGAAACTTGACGGTGTCTGTCAAAAGTTTTTGTTGAGTCATAGGGAAAAGATATGACTTTAAATAAAGTCATATCTTTTCCTCTCATGTAAATACATGAGAGGAATAATACGTTTTTATTTTGTTATCCATCATCATAACATCATCGTTGTAATCCCGAAAGTGTTAGACAGAGATGGGGCATGGGAAAATGCGGGAAATGAGGGTGTACTATTGGGAGTACACCCTTATTTCGCCCGGTGTGTGTAAGTTCCATGTTATAGTTGGCGAGCCTAGTGCCATTTTTAGGGTTCCGTACCTCAAAAAGAAAAACAGACCCTTATTGGATCACTATGTTGTCCGTCTGTCTGTCTGTCAATACCCTTTAACTCGGTACATGAATTAAAAAAAAAACATAAATACTCAATTCTATGTCCCTTAGAGTTGTGGAAAAATCAACCTTCTAAGTCTACGCAGTTTAAAAGACATGACCGTTTATGTCGGAAGTTTGAACGGAACCTTCGTTGTGCGAGTCCGACTCGCTCTTGCCCGGTTTTTTTTTTTAAATATAATTTAGACCTATTAGTTTAGTTTTGTTTAATGTTGTGTATTTTATCTATAGGCCTCCATCGCTTGAAAATATAATGATTGATTGATATGAATGTACAATACATTGTGTTTGTACAACAATACAGTGTATTGTTGGATGTAATCTTATCGCCCTAAGGTACTAACTACACTTATTCAGCTCAATTAAGCTTTTGTCCATTATGAGATATCAGTACTCTAGTTCCAACAATAAACATATTATTATTGGAACTAGAGTACTGATATCTCATAATGGACAAAAGCTTAATTGAGCTGAATAAGTGTAGTTAGTACCTTAGGGCGATGCCTCATTAATGCATTGCGTTGCGCCGTCGCTGCTGATCAACGCATTTTATGTCACACCTGCGTTGCGACGACGCACGACCTCGCAGCGCAAGAGGCCGTCGCATGTCCTTAGTCAGTCTTCACAATGGATCGGAATAAATGTGTTCTATTGTTGCTTTTACAAGGCTGCGCATCATCCTCCTTTAACTACGTCTCTCGTCCGTCGATCCGTTGAAAAAAGGCGTGCGACGACGCATACGCAATATTATTTTGACGACATGTTGGCGCAGTGGCTAAGCGTTTAACTGCTGCGCTCGTGTCGCGGAACAAATATTTGTATTACCTACAGATAACTGTTTAGGATCTGGCTATTTCTGTATGTGAGTTTAAATGTTTGTAAACGCACCCACAAAACATGAAATTTTCTTAGTGAGAGGAAACGTTTTCAAAAAAAGAATATCGCGACGACGGCGACGCAACAAAACCAAAAGCTCTTAATCGGCTTTCGTTGCTTAAAATAGGTATAAACTCCAGCTCTAAACTTCTCGGATCAGTTATAAGGTGAAAATATATGATGCATGTCCTAAACCATATTTCCCACATCAAATTATACTCAACTCGGGAGCGTATTGGATGAATTTTGAACTTGGAATAAACTTGCAATCTAAATTCATGGGACACCGGATCTGACTGGACGGTGGCCAGTCTTACTTATTCGTACATTTGCACTGCGTTTGTTTGGGAGCGAAAATATTGCAGCTGGCCAGTACGTGACTTATATGTTGTTAAATGAGTTTGAACTTCGGGAAAGTGAGAAATTGAAACTGTTTTAAAAAAAATAGTTTTTATCCCCAACATTTCTACACACTCGTGTTTTTTTTTAAATAACAATTAGTTTGACCCTCATAAAATTAGAGACAGTATAAAGTCAGTGATATAAGGACTGCCCCGTTGGTGTAATTGTCGCAAGCGCTTGTGAACATGAGCTCTTGGGTTTGGTTCCCAAGTCGGGTAATGTGTTATCGTCTTTTTCCATCAGGCATTTCTCAGAAGCAGCCTCAGTGTCTGTTTTGTGTCCGATTGACGGCAATAGGCTCCCCCCCAAACATAGGACTTAAACATAACTGGCGCAATTTGGTGGTATACCTCTGCCCAACCCTTGGGATTCAAAGGCGTGATGTAATGATCATTATGTACAGTATAAAGTAGATCAGCAATAAATAAGAACTTTACAATTTAAGCATTTAATTACAAGACTACATTGCACCAATTTTCCCAAAAATACAAATGGCTATTTTAGAGTACCTACTCTATCTGGCTAAAAGCCCATTTGCGTCCACCATTACCCAGTGCACTAGTAACCACCTGCGGTCATTCAGATATAAGATAATACGTAACTAGCAATCAATAACCTTGTGGTTTCCGGCTGGGAATAAACTATCCATTCTCTGTGGTTGTAATAAAATGAGAAGTGATTTAATACGTCCCCGGGCGTCGGTCGCCGCGAGACGACTCCCGGCCACCGTAGATGCGGGCTTGTAGACGGTGAGCAGTAAGTAGCTCAACGTCCCTCTGTCTATTGATGACAGGCCGTGTCGACGGCGCGTTAGTGTTCCACGCGCGCCTCAAAGAGATTTCAGCAAAGCAGGGCCGGGGTTGCGGGTTGTTCGAAAGAGATACTGCGGCCCCGGAATATAAAGGGCAGTAGAAGGAAGATGGGTGGGTTTTAGTCAGTACAAGTCTGACCCCCGCTCTGCTCAGTGCGGGGGAAGATATTATTTAATTATTGCCCATCCGCAAAAAAAAAGTGATTTAATACGTCGGATCAGAGCCAGCTCCATGATCATTCCATCTTCCTTTTCTTGTCCCATTCTTATTTGGAGTAGAAAAGTTGAATGGGTGTTATACTAACCTTAACGAAGCCGAAATGAAGGTCATACTTGAGAACCTGCTAGTTGTGGCGATATTAGGTGTCGAAGTTCCAACTCATTTAAGTTTTTTTTTACACTAGGAATTTCTCCTGTATCGCGGGTGCGTTTACAAACATTTAAACTCACATACACAAACAGCCAGACGCGGAACAAGCATCTGTAGGTCATACAAATATTTGTTCCGTGCGTTTATCAAACCCGCGACACGTATATATACTGCAGCAGTCAAACGCTTAGCCACTGCACCAACCGTGTCATCAATACAAGTTTTTAATGTATTAACTCTACTTTTAATACCTCTATGCCCTCGTACTACTTACTCAATTCACCCACCAGCATAGTTTTGAGCGCGTTACATTGAGTCTAACTTAATGCTAAACGTAATTTTTCAAACCCACTACTTGAACTAGTTAAAATTAAAATCGTTTTAAGCTGGCAAAACAATTGAATGTGAACTTGTACCAAAAACTCGAAATTGAAAGAGATATTCATCGCTACGTGAAGTAACTGTCGCTCAGTATCATATTTCACGCGTAACATAATACCATAGGAAGGACTAGGGCTACTATTTTATGTTTGTTTTTTAATCTACACGTTATCCTTTCTTATCTTTACTAGTCTTTACTAGTATTATAAAAGCGAAAGTGAGTTTGTTAGTTTGTTTGTTACGTCTTCACGCTTGAATGGACAAACCGATTTTGATGAATTTTGGTACATTTGGGATTTGAGATATTTGGGACCAAGGAGGAGAAAGAGGGAAGAAAAGGGGGGAGAAACATATTTTTTTTCTATCATCCCGCGGGTTAAAGTTAGCGTTAGCCCACAGTAACTATGCCACGCGGACGAAGTTAGGAAGCTAGTAATATAAAGTGGAAAGATTTGTATTTTTGAATGAAACAAATAAACTCAAAAACTACTGGACCGATTTCAAAAGTATTTTAGCCATCAGAAAGCTACATAATCACTGAGTAACATAGGGTTATACAACATCACGCTACTACACACGGGAGCGGGGCAATAACCAAGGACGCGGGTTAAACCGAGCAGGACAACTAGTTTCAAAATCAAAAGTCATTTATTCAAATTAGGCTCATAATAAGTGTTTTTTAACGTCAGAGACAGAACCACAAAACGCCCGCCCTTCGCCACATCCTAACATTTAAGCTGGGAAGAAGAAGTGGCGGAACAAACTCCCCAGCAACACATCTGTCTGTCAAGTTAGAAGAACTTCATTTTATACAGTACTAGCTTTTGCCCGCGGTATCGCTCGCGTTAAATTCGGGGTAACACAGTTCCCCTTGCGCCTTATTGATTTGTAATAGCAACGCTAAGTTTTCCCTTTTCTTCCCTCTTTCTCCCTCACAACCCACTTTTTTTCAAAAAAATAGTATAGCCTATGTCCGTCTCCTGGTTCCCAACTATCTCTGTACCAAAATTCATCAAAATCGGTTTAGCCATTATAGCGTGAAGAGGTAACAAACAAACAAACTCACTTTCGCTTTTATAATATTAGTAAGGATTATATATTTAAATATTTACAAAACTTAAAAGAACAAATAAAGGAAATCCTTCATGTTCACTTCCCTTATTATGTTTTCGCTCCATTTCCAGTTAGTATTGTATACCATTGAAATCATTGGCCAAGTGTGTCAAACCCTTCATCTACCCTCAGCATCAAAGGCGCAATTGTTACATTATCTAACTATCATCTCGTATCTACCAGCTTCACAACATTGTCACGAGTTTACGGAAGCTTCTCGAAATAATAGGCGTTCCAATATGAACAAAATACACGACAATGGCGGTGCTATCTTATTGTGACGTGCCGGAGCGTACGCGTGATTGAGCCTCGTTCAAATGTAAACATGAGCCACTACTATGGCATGGAGTATGTTAAATGGTGTTTTAGTTAAGTTGAGAAGTCCTTTTTAAAGATAAAATTATTAAGCTACTGCATTGCTTCTATTGCGGGCCTTGAGCGTGGAAACCACATCCACAAATTTCGTAACGAAAAAAACCTAACACTTTCATTACGAATACGGTCAGTTATTTCAATTACGATTCCAATGTTCTATTAGTGTGTTTGGTAGAGAATCGGATAGTCAGTCGACATTACTCTAGATCAAACCCAAGATCTTGTTTTTTTTTGCGACTACTTTTTTGGAAGTACTTTTTAAATATTAAATTTGTTTTTTTTTATTTATTGCATAGGTTGATAAAAAATGCTATGCAATAGCTTTACCGCGGCAGTCCCCGAATGCTAAACGTATTTTTTTTATTTGCACTAAATATGGCATAAAAGTGTCTTATAAATAAATAGGTTTACAATGATTTGTTGTCTTAATTCAGCATGCCAACTTAAAACTAAATTAAAATGCCTAACACAATGAAGGTTCTCGTAATTTAAATATATTTTTTTCGCTGTAGCATAGTACGGGAGACATAAGATGAAAACTAGTACATGTTTTGTGATGGGATAGATCGCTATAATGAGTTCTCCTTTACGATTATGATATTAAGGGAAAAGTGAAGTGTGGACGGTGAGCAATGGGTAGTTCACCGTCCGTCCGTCTATTGATAACAGGCCGTGTCGACGGCGCGTTAGTGTTCCACGCGCGCCTCAAAAAGATGTCAGCAAAGCAGAGGGGCCTGGCCGGGCCACCGCCTGCTGGGGTTGCGGGTTGTTCGTAATAGATACCGCGGCTCTGGAGGGCAAAAGAAGGAATATGGGTGAGTTTTTGACATTAAAAGTCTGCCACTTAATCATCAAATAAAATTTTCCCTGAAGCGGGCCGCTCCAGGGGAAGTTTTATTCGATGATTTTCCATCCGCAAAAAAAGGCCTATGTCCAGCAGTGTACGTGCATACTAGGTTCTGTAAGAGGTTTTATACCCTAACCAATGCTGGCTGGTTGGACATGACGTTCCAAAACTCAGGTCATTTTAAAGAAAGAACTAAAAAAAAGAGAGAATAGAAATGGAATGAGAAGTGTGAGATGTATTTATCAAAAACTAGTGACCCGCCCAGCGGTTTCACCCGCTGCTCACCTCCTAAGAGTCACAGCGTAAAGCATCATACATATAAACCTTCCTCTTGAATCACTCTATCTATTAAAAAAACTGCATAAAAATCCGTTGCGTAGTTTCAAAGATTTAAGCATACAAAGGGACATAGGGACAGAGAAAGCGACTTTGTTTTATACTATGTAGTGATGTAGTGATAATATAAAAATATAATCTTAAAAGGATATATGCGCTTTTATTGTAGTAGGGTGTAAATCCTACAGTATCTCTTATTCTTGTATAGATTCTTTTCTCCCAATTCGTTGTGAATGAGTGGACATGGTTGGCCTTGTAGATTCTTAGACCCTTGTTAACTTTGGTTATTTATTATTTTATTTTACTTTCTGTAAAGTAAGCATTGACTTATTGTCGGGCCTACGCTGTCCTCTCATACTTAAGTACTAACGCTGTAACAACAACATTGTAAAACCAAATGATTTTAAAAGAGTAACCATGGAGTTTCTTGCCGGTTCTTCTCCATACGAAATGACCAACCCGAACCGTGCATCTTTTCTCGACGTTTTATAAGTGCCCATGTAGGCCTATGTGAAATAAAAATATTTTGATTTTGATTTTTTGAGTACCAACATACACAAAAAAATATTGATTTTCGAACCGTATAGTAATACTCGAACGAACATCCGTGGTAGGACCACAGAACATTCAGGTGTATAAAACGATAACGCTTCTGTAAAATGTCTGTATAAGCGTTGATTTTTGCATTCAATCGTACTAGAGGGGGCATAACCAAATTTTGTTCGTCACTAAGTTATTTTTTGCATTTCAGTTCATTTGTAGCTACGAAACTGAGTGGTTGAATATGGTTTCATTGCTAATCTGCCGATAAAAAATAATATTATATTCATACGGTCGTAAACATATTACATAGGCCCTTTTTTCGGTTTGGGAAATCATCAAATAACTTCCACCGCTCTGGGCAGAGCAACGGGAAGTGTCAGAATTGTACTGACTAAAACTCACCCATGTGCCTACTATTGCCCTTTACGTTCCGGGGCCGTGGTATCTCTTTCGAACAACCTGCAACCCCGGCAGGTTACATGGGCCTTAACAAAAAGGTGAGAAAAGGTACACGGTTTGAGTTGGTCTATTCATACCGAGATGAACCGGCATGAAATTCCATGAATACTCTTTTAAAATTTTGGTTTTAGAAAGATAAAATTTTGGCCGAACAATTATAATTCGTTGTTTACTTAAAAAAGAACTTAAAACAAGTTATTAGTTGCCAAGCATCGAGGAATCCACAAAGCCTACAATGTTCACACATTCACAATTAATAAGTAAAAATAAATCTATAAGTACTAACTACGGTGCCCAGCGGTTTCAACCGCTGCTCGGGTCCTCTTCTGAAGAGGGCCACCCTTATCATTTAGAGGTATAAAAATAGATGTTAGCCAATTTTCAGACCTACCCGATATGAACACGAAATTTCATACAAATCAGTCTAGCCATTTTGGAGGCATTTGGTAACAAAGATCGCGACACGATAATTTTATATATTACTAGATTTTGCCCGCGGCTTCGCTCGCGTTAAATTCGGGGTAACACAGTTCTCCTTGCGCCTTAATGATTTGTAATAGCAACGCTAAGTTTTCCCTTTTCTTCCCTCTTTCTCCCTCACGTCCCACTTTAAAAAAAAAAAGAAATAGCCTATGTCCGTCTCCTGGTTCCCAACTATCTCTGTACCAAAATTCATCAAAATCGGTTTAGCCATTATAGCGTGAAGAAGTAACAAACAAACTCACTTTCGCTTTTATAATATTAGTAAGGATAGATAGTAACAGTAACCATTTCAAATATTCTACAATAAACTAATATTTACATACAATACTGTGTTTTGTTGACGGGCCTGTTGGTCTAGTGGTTAGTGGCCCTGACTGCTGAGCCGGAGGTCGTGGGTTCGATTCCCAACCAGGACAAACTTTGTGTGATAAGCATGATTGTTTGTTCTGTGTCTGGGTATGATTTATCTATAATATGTATGTATTTATAAATTATATAAGTATGTATATCAGTTGTCTGGTTACCATAACACAAGCTCTGCTTAGCTTGGGATCAGATAGCCGTGTGTGAGTTGTCCCAAGATATTTATTTATTTATTTAATGACTTTTCAGTTTCAGTAACCTTAGTATCATAACGATATCTCTTGAGCAAACGAACTCTTCTAACTTTATTAAAAGTTTCCTACGTGATCTTTCTACGTGAAGGTAAGCTAGCTACGATTGTCGTTGGAAAGTTAAATATCATGTCCTTTATAACTATTAAAGGATGCAGGTTTGTGTGAATAACATATTTATAAAGCTTACATAATAAAGTAACTTGGTAGAACAATCAAATCCAAATATTTTTATTTCACACTAGCTAACGCCCGCGGCTTCGCCCGAGTGATAACGAAAAAAAAGTATCCTATGTGTTATTCCAGACTAAAATCTACCTCTTCGCCAAATTTTATCAAGATCCGTTCAACCGTTTTGGCGTGAAAGAGTAACAAACATCCATACATCCATCCATCAATCCATCTATCCATCCATCCATCTATCCATCCTCACGAATATTCGCATTTATAATATTAGTAGGATTATAATATTAATGGGATAGGCCTAAATGAGCTCTTAAAAAATGTCGAGAAAAGGTGCACAGTTCAGTTCGGACGTTTCCTATGGAGAAGAACCGGAAGAAACTCCATGGTTACTCTTTTAAAATCATTTGGTTTTACAATGACGTTATTAATACAGAATTAGTACTCACATATTTTTTATCGAGTAATCTTTCCATTGTTATTAAAAGACTAGCGGGCGCCCCCGGCTTCGCTCGCGTGATATCGAAAAAAGTTTCCTATGTGTTATTCCAGATTATAATCTATCTCTGTGCCAAATTTCATCAAGATTCGTTCAGCCGCTATGACATGAAATAGTAACAAACATCCATACATCCATCTATCCTCACGAACATTCGCATTTATAATATTATTAAGTAGGATATATTAGCAGATCATCCATGTAGACTTTGAAGAAAAAATACGTATTATAGACGATTACTCAAGCAATATAAACTAAATTGATATGGGACCACCGTGGAAGAATACCCTTTTAAACACAAAAAGAATTATGAAAATCGGTCCACATCGGTGAACATAATTTATAAAAAAATAGTCGAACATAGAAACCTCCTTATTTTTTGGAGTCGGCTAAAAATAGAGGCACACAATTAAATATTAAGACAGTAAACCTACCCATCTAATCCTCTAAATACCTCTACAAACTAATCTGACTACCGTAGCAGATTTAACTGAACTTTAATCGTACGTGATCAATTAAACGAGGAAACGTCGGCGTCGTACATCAGTCAACGTTCATACACAGATAAACATCATGAATTAAATGTCAACTAAATGATGTCAACAGTATAATTGACATAGAGTACCTGCTATGAGAAGAACAGTTCATGTTATTAGGTTAAATATAAGAAAAAGAAAACGTTGCATAATATATTATCTATTAGTTGGTATATATTTCACAAGCAACTACACAACAAGCATTGGTTAGGTAGAATATGACCTTATCAGATTACATAAAATTGGCTGAAGAAGTGTGCATACCTCTACAAACTTCTGCAAGGTCCTAGACTTCTTAAATGGTCATTTATAAAAAAGTTGACTTTAAACATATAATTTATCAGATGGCTGACAATAGTTTAACAATAATTTTTACTAATATTATAAAAGCGAAAGTGAGTTAGTTTGCTTGTTACGTTTTCATGCTTAAATGACCAAACTGATTTTGATGAACTTTGGTACGAAGATAGTTGGGACCCTGGAGACGGATATAGGCTAAAAAAGTGAGAAAGGGGGAGAGAGAGGGAAGAAAAGGGGAGAGAAAGATAGTTTTTTTCGATCATCACGCTGTTTAAAGTTAGCGTTAGCCCAAAGTAACAATGCATGCGGACGAAGTCGCGGGCGGAAGCTAGTTATAAATAAAGAAGAAACTAAAAAAATACATTGATGAATGGAGACAATTATGTTTTAAGTAAATCTCTTGATGCGTGGCCAAAATCGGAAATGATACGGCCATCTTGTTTTCAGAGTCTTTATAGGATCACTTTCTTGTCCATCTGTCAATACCATAGAAGATCTCAGGAATACGTGAAGGTATCCGGTTGAAATTAAAACCATATACTCAAGTCTGTGGTCACAGAGCTGCAGGTAGAGCTGCGAACCATCTAAGTCAAATCTAAGTCAATGCGAACTATCAGGGAACAATTCCATCAAAATATTGCTGTCAATACCAATTAAGCGACATGAAAATTCTTACAACATTGTAAAACGGATTTTTCCCATTTTAGAGGTACCTAGTAAAAACTCTTTTGTTTTGAACACGCCTTTAGAAGTGATTTTGTGCTGCATGCCTGCTTTAGACCACTACCTCCCGGACTAAGTTTGCACATAACTTAATACAACGCGCGTGTTCTCTGTACAATAAGATACATTGTGTACTTTTAATAATATTACGAAATAGAATAAAGCGTAAATTGTAAGTTTTTGGTCATTAAAGTTTATTGTTTGAAACAAGTTTGTTGTAAGTTTATCGAATTAATGTTTACTGTTTAAGTACACTTCTTGAAACCTTCATGAAATTTGTGTTCGTATAACACGTTAAGCCGTCGACTGTCGTAACGTAGTATGAAGCTACTTAGTAGTAAGTAGCTGAAAGCCTAAAAACTGGTCTTATTATGCGCCACTGCTGAATATGAGGTATTGGATTCGATTATTGGGACCATTGTTATTGGCTTTTGGCTCAGAAATTTCTCAGTAGCAGCCACGGAGCTTGGATTTGTAACTTGTTGATGGCATTTGGCTCGCTCGTATTACAAGGGGCTTATTCATCACTGGAGTTGTAGTATTAGTTACTGTAAGGAGTTTTTTTTAACGTTTCCTCACATTATGATGGTTGGCGCAGTGGCTGAGCGATTGACTGCTGCGCTGCGTGTCGCGGGTTCGATCCCCGCACGGAACAAATATTTGTATGGCCTACAAATAGTTGTTTCGGGTCTGGCTGTGTATGTGAGTTTAAATGTTTAAACGCACCCACCACGACCCAAATCAACTACCTACAAATTTTTGTACCGTGCGGTGATTGGTGGATATTTATAATTAAACGAAGCATGAAATACTTAGGGACTATATATTTTAGTTTTATATTTCACCAATACATGTCACATCATTCTATTACTCTTCTATTTTATTTAAACAACCTGAGTATAATATATATATATATATATTAAATATATATAATAATAACATTGATCAAGTCTGTTCTGTTGTACACTTCTCCCTGACCTTTCGTAAATTACAGGCAAAATGTCATGAGTATGCTATTTAAATAACTTCTTAACAAAATCTTCCAATCCAAACAAAACGATTTCCAAGAAAACATCAGAATCTTTGATCGCCCCTTTAATGTGTATCAACCTTCGAAGAGTTCGTATATGTTTGAAAAATATCAATTTGTTGACTAACAGGAGACGGTTAGATCCCGGTGTACGTGACCGCAATACTGAAGAACAAGAACAGATTTTGAAGAAACAACTCGAGCTCAAAGCGACATTGATAGGGTTAGAGTGTGCGGGAAACTACGTGAATTATTTATCATGTTTATTTAGGTGGGTGTTGTCTTTGTGTAGTGCGTTTTTTATACACGCACATGCGAGAATTTATAACCAGTCAACGTATTATGAAACAATTCAATTTATAGACTACTAGCTTACTCCTACAGCTTCGCTCGCGTAATGTGCGGATATTATCGGCTATTAATTGGGAATAATGTAGCTTCCCATTAGTGTAAGAATTTTCAGAATCGGATCAGCAGTTCCAAAGATTACTCCCTAGCCCTACTTCGCTCGCGTAATACTATCGGCTATCACTTGGGAACATTGTAGCTTCCCATTTGTGTAAGAATTTTCAGAATCAGATCAGCAGTTCCAAAGATTACTATTACCTACTTTCAAACTAACAAACTCAACTTCTTCAAAATATTTGAATATACGCTTTGGTATTACCTAGTTTTACTGTTTAAATTATGCCTTAGCAGTGTTAGAACAGAATAGTACTACTCTGTCAAGAAAGTACCGGGAAAAGATCAATAATACACAAAATGTCTGTTATTCATCCAAATTTATTTTATCACTTTCAAAGTATGCTCCTTTAGAAACGATACACTTGCGCCAACGAATAATCCACTCATCAAAACATTTTTTAAACGCTGCTTCCGGAATTGAGTTCAGTTCTCGCCGCGAATTCTCCTTTATGTCTTCTATCGATTGAAAACGGGTGCCACGAAGTGGTAATTTGAGTTTAAGAAAAAGAAAAAAGTCAACAGGAGCCATATCTGGTGAATATGGTGGTTGCTGGATGGTATTTGTTGAGTGTTTGGTCAAAGAATTTTCTTTCCACAAATCTGGCCTTTTTCGTCGAATTTGCTCTCTTAAACGCCGCATAACGCTCAAATAATATTCTTTATTTACCGTTAGACCTTCCGGTAAGAATTCAGAGTGCACAACACCGCGATAGTCAAAGAACTTTGACTTTTGATCGACTTTGGCGTGGTTTTTTCGGTTTCGGTTCAGTTGGAAGGCGCCACTCCGAAGCTTGTTGACTAGTTTGCATGTCAAACTCGTAAACCCACGTCTCGTCACCAGTAACAATGCGTTTCATGAATGTTGGGTCCGAACTGACTCGTTCTAGCATGTCCTCAGCGACTTTCATGCGATTGAGTTTTTGGAGAAAATTCAGATCTTTTTGTCCATTATGAAATTCGCAATATACACTATATATGATATTACTAAAACCAGCACTGTATTTAATATAAATAACAGATGCAACTCAAACT
The DNA here is from genome assembly GCA_905475445.1 of Ochropleura plecta. Lineage (NCBI taxonomy): Eukaryota > Metazoa > Arthropoda > Insecta > Lepidoptera > Noctuidae > Ochropleura > Ochropleura plecta. Next base: position 6,313,683 of record FR997731.1, on the reverse strand, counting down.
CCGCGCCAAAATGGAAAACAGTTGTGCCAATCTAACAACTACAAAAAAAAACAAATATTTTAATTTGGAACCATAAACAAATCATCCATTCCCGATACTTTTTTGACTGAAGTATATACTTTATTGCACACCAAAATTGAAACGCAACTGTTTTACATTAATTGCTAATGCTATGTTACAATGACAGTTCTATGGTTAGATACAGTACTATTAGAATTAGAAATTCGAATTCAGACTAAAGTTCCCGCCGTGTCGCCGGGACGTTCATGCTCCACACGTGCCTCAAATAGATGACAGCAAAGCAGAGACCTGCCAGGGCCACTGCCTGGCGGGGTTGCAGGTTGTTCAAAAGAGATAACATTGCCCCGGAACATAAAGAAGGAACATGAGTAGGTTTTAGTCTGTAAAAGTCTGACACTTCCTCCTGAGCTTAGTTAGTCCCTGAAGTTAATTTGCTCATAAGCAAAAAAGTTTGTACATGATTTAGTATCGCGCAGTCCACAACGACATTCACATACAGGTAAACAAATCTAGAGAGTGAGTTTGTCCAAAACTCGAACAAGGCAATCGCAGCGCACCACGCTGGAACGTAACCTTGACTAACAAAGTTCATATCGTTAAAAGTTAACGTTTGAAGAGGAGCATACATTGTAAACTATTCTCATTCAAAGATGCGAACGTTACATGTGCGCATCTTTGAATGACAATGCTTTATGTTTCAGATACCAAAACAGATTGTCAAAACTTTTGGAAGCTTAATTAAATAATGCTACCCGTGATGACAACACTGAGAGTGTATGATTCTAAGCGATATTGCATTCTAATTTTCTTTATTTGGTACACAAACACCAAGCTTATTCAAGTCAGTCTAATTCAAGGCATGAGCTAAGTAAAAATTTCGTCCTCATAACAAATATTGTACCATAGATTTTCCAGAAACCATAAAACTATCCATAATTAGATATTTAATTAGGCAATTACTCCCCAGTGGGATAAATGAGGACGTATTACAAGGATGAAAGAGTAGGCACCGAAATATATCGGATAACAGAGAATGTACCGATGGAAAAAATAATGGTCTTTTTTTCCGCTTAAGATGTTTTGTTCGATAAAGGTACTCGTATTTTGGACATTGAAGTTTTTTTTTTCGGCTGAGAAATCATGGATCATTTAGTGGCAAGAAGAGATAATTATCATAAAGTACCAATAAAAGGAAATATCCGAAGTCTGTTAGTACTTGCATCATAATTATAGATCTTTACTGATTTTTTTTTAGAGGGGAATCATCAAATAACTTTGAGCGGAGATGGGGGGAGCGTCAGACTTTTTCTGACTAACACCCACCCATCTTTCTTATTTTGCCCTTTATGTTCCGGGGCCACGTACGCTATAGCTATCGAACAACCCGCAACCATGGAAGGCAGTGGCCCTGACTGGCCCCTCTGCTTTGCTGACATCTCTTTGAGGTGTGCGTGGGTCACAATCGCGCCGACGACACGGCAGGACTTCTACGCTAACAGAAGTTTCAAGATAACGTGAATGATATGCCTTGTTAATCAAAGAATACAGTGTGGATTACATTGACGCGGAAGCGGTTACCAGGTATCCAATACATCATTTTGTTGAACAACCCCAGTTTCTAAAGACACCTTTAGGAATTCTTAAACCATACCTTTATCTATGTATTCTTACAGGTAACTAGGGAGCGACCTATAATTAAGCGAATATCCCAGTAGTTACTTCAACAACGTGAAAACATTAACCCAAAATTGTAATTGTTTATTTTACAGCTTGTTGGCCCAGGTTAACTAGTTAACAGTGCTTGTTATTACACTACTAGCACGAATAATCAGTTACCCGCGTAGTACATGCGAATGAGATGGTATTTTAAGCGCTATGCGTACTCAATTCTTGGTATTTTAAGATGATTTTGGCGTGTTTAATCCATGAGTTTGAAACTAGTGACTACCACAGCGAGTCGATATTTGGAAGTTTACTGTGTAATCGGAACCATACTGTGAAATATTAGGTAAGATAAAACTAAGGTAAGAGAGGGGCAGCAATAAGCTGTGTTTTAACCGACTCCGTGAAGCAAAAGAAGGTAGTGTGTTTATCAGTCTATTGTGTATGTATGTTTGGTCATTTGTGGCGCCTGTAGAAAGTAAATGCGTAGGGAATTTATGATTCTTATGTAAACGATTTGTTTTAATCTTGCAATTGTAAAATATGACAGCAATCAAACTTTGTTAGGCGAGAACCAGACTCCATTTAAAGAAAAAAAGAAGATGAACTAGGAAGCGAAATTCCGAAGCTGTAGGGGTTTTTTTCCTCTGTCCATTTCCCGCCCGCTCATTTAAAATAATTTATTTTAAGATAATTATAGTTTCACCTTTTTATTTTTGATAATTCACAAGTTTATTTGAGTAAAATGCCTTGAGTTTAATGAGATGGTTTTGTATTACAAGAAAGTGAACTCGACTTCACAAAATAAAGAGAAATTACCTTGTATCTTAACGCGGCTTGAATTATAGTGTCTTGTTCATGGAAAAACTTTAAATAATTCCTCAACACAAACTTATAGACTACACGAAGTGAAACCTCTCATGTAGACCACAGACGGAGGAACAAGTTGGATGCCTTCAAAGGGGATTGTATGTATGAGATCGCGCAGTAGATGGATATCTGGGTACTCTGGCTGATGCATCTTTTGGGGCGCGTTCAGGCGAGGAGGTTGTAATATCTAACAGTGTAAGAAAAACTTAAAATTCAGATCAATTTCGTTTAAGTTTATTACCACTTACTCCCAAACAATCCCTTAACACAATCTTACAGACAACACGAAGTGCTACAAGGATGAGGGTGATGGCTATCAACAAGGCTGCGAGCAATGTCAGGAGTAGTTCAAGTTCTAGGTACTGGGTCCACGTGATGTTGGCGCTGGGTGAGCGCAGGTGCTTGGCACCGCCGTGACGCAGCACATACTCCGTCCACCACACAGCGCGCTCCAGCGGGCTCTGTGGAGCGTCTTGTATAATGCTGCGGTACCGCTCAATGTTGCGCCGGTAGCTGCAAGCGAGAAGTTGCATTTACGACATAACCTTTACTGTACAGTGCAGTATGATTCTAATCGGTAGTGTTTAAATTAACTGTGACTTGCAACAAACATTCGATAACGGGCATCTAACGTTGTTATCGTTATTTGTCAAATGAAAATCTGAGCGATTAGATAATATAATATTAACAATATTTCTTTAGCTGTAATGGTTATTGAGGTTAGATAAGAACTCACACTATATCAAGTGTCAATTCAGCTAAATTCGGCAGGATTGAAAGCTGACTCCAATGAGACAGACAGATAATAATTACTTTAACTGTACATAGATTTCACAGACCTGTCATCATCAATTGTCAAAGCAATTGCATTCTTCAAATTGTCCTCAGTCAGTGTTTCCATGTCGCATCTGACTCCAATCTTGTGAAACTCGTATCTCTCCACATTGAACCACTGGTCACCTAACATCGGCATGCCAATGAGTGGTACTCCTGCGGTGATAGCCTCGTCTGTTGATTGCAGTCCTCCTTGTGTTATGAACACCTTGATTTTAGGATGCTCTACAAAATAAAATAAAAAATTCTACATTGTGATGTATAATCGTGGGCTCGTCTGGTCCAAAGTATTTCATTAAAGTAATGCAGATATCATCTGTACCGCCGTCTAACATCCGCCAATTTGGGGGGCTCTCCAAAAGTTTTGCGAACCACTGGAATGTAGTTCTGTTTCTCTACTGATGAATATGCCTGTATAGTACCGGGACTTATATGGGACCGTTTTGCTCCCGCACACCTGGTGAATACAGCACTAAATGAGACGCACCGCATAGTAACTGGTTGCCTTAAACCAACCTCGATACGATTGCTGTATCCTCAGTACGGCATTGCGCCTCCAAAAATTCGTAGAGCTATAATCAGCCGTATCAAGAGGAAGAAACTACAAGTTAACTCACGCCATCAAATGCACAGCTACGTCTTAGCGCACCAGAGGCCGAAAAGCCCTAAACATTTTCTTGGGTGCCCAACTAATTTCAATACTTCCACAGCAAGATGAAATCTCTGGCTGGCCCATGACTATTCTTTCGTCTTATGACTTTTCATCGAAAAAACTCCATTGCAAAAAAACTCACTCAATAAATCAGACTGCGGCAACCACTTTGATATCCGGATGTTGTCAGTTCGTCCAGGCAGCTCATCTTTGTTCCACTTCCACAGAACGTCGTAAGGCAGTTGAGAGAACACCCGCACTAGTGTCTGTATTTTCTCCGGAGGTAAAAGAGAAGGATCCACATTCGTACCGAAGCTTATGTATATCACGCCATGTTTAGACGAGTCCAAGTATGACTTGAGATCCTGAAACATAGATATTGGCAGACTTCTAGAAAACTTGATAACGTTGTATTATTACGCACAATGTTTTCGATTTGTATACGCACCTTTGGTAGTTCTTTAGTTGGTTTTTGGTGTAAGCCACTCATGTAGACCACAGATGGAGGAACAGGGCGGATGCCTTCAAACATAGGATGTATGTTCAGGAACACATCCTACAACTGAATGAATCGAAGTTTAAATCGTGTATTAAACGCACACTATGTAGGCAAGCATACTATAAGTTGGGGGATTACATTAATGATATAAATGCTTGGCTCAATGCCGGTCCTGCTCCACAACCATAGGGGCAAACTAAGTAATCATTAATCAGCATCTGAAGTTATTGTGGCAGCTGAAGAAGATTGTAAGACTATATTTGCATTGTATAGACTCAATTTCCTAATATTGTATAATTGTAATGCCCATGTGTGAGTTCTATGTAATTTTATTGACTCGACGGTTGCCCTGGTGGTTGAGAGATTGTCATGCTCACTTAAATGTCTCGCTGATGGTGGCGGGTGTGTCGGGTCATTTGGCTCCCTTCAAAATGGTCGAGCTGAATGGGGCTGATCCATACGTCATGTTCGTGAACGGGCGCTGTCAGTTGGGACTGGTCAACACCACGGTTTGTTTTAATTCATCTATTAAACTCGTGCTAATTATTGCTTTTACTCTGGACGCTCTAAATGTGCTACATCGTTCTCACATTATGTATAATCTCAACATGAATGATGTATCCATGATTTTGTAAAACATTATGATTTAAAAGAGTGTCCATGGAGTTTCTTGCCCATTCTTCTCCATAGAGATCTACGCTTTGGAATGGGCAACTACAGTACTTTCACAAGTTATTATGTCTTGTGACTGGGACTGTAGCAGCATCATTTTTTTTGTTCTTGTTTTTATGACATTCAAAAGTGCCTGTAATGGTCTAATTGAAATAAATAATTTGAGTTTGAGTTTGAGTTTGGAACAACATATCCACGTTATTCATAAGTTCTGAAATCGTAGGTACGTCTGGTCCAAAGTATTTTTGTATTATGGGATATCCTAATATATTGTAGTTATCCCAAAATAATTCTTCTACCTTGTATTCATAATACAGTTCTGTTACCTTCTCCCACATCGTAAGATTATTTAATTTACGACGCATACTAGTAGGGTAGAGCAACGGATGTGTAGGAGCACCAACTGTTTCATAATTGAAATAAATACCACCAAATGAACTGACTTGAATCACTGGAGCCTTATAAATATGGGACAATGCCAAGGCAGGTATTATACAAGCTTCTATCAGAAGCAAATCAAATTTAATCTGCTTGTCGTTAATTAAAGTTTGTATCTGTTCAACTTCTAATTGCTTTTCAAATACTTTTAACATTGCAATACCCATTACGTACATTGGTGCTAAAACATCGTCTTCGTCAGCGCCTCTTTCTTCTGTCATTACTGCTTCTGTCCATATTTTGTAGGATATGTCGTGCACATCTATTTCGGCCAAGTTTGGAGGTGTTTCTCCTTTTGGAAAGGCAGGATCTGGAGTGATGACGGTGACCTCGTGCCCTCGACGGGCCAGCGCCTCCGTCAGAGGACGGAACGCTACTTGATGACTGATGGAAGGCGTTGGGAAGTAAGCTAGGATCCTCGCCGCTTCAATTTGGCTTATATATAAAATATAAGCCGGAACTATGTGCCAGAATGAAACCGACATGTTGCTTGATTGTAAAGAAAATAATTTACAACCAGTGCTCGATCGTCTTAAATATAAAAAAAAAACGAGATATGATTTTTAACTTATCACTGTGACCAGGCTATATACAATACAGATAAAAAAATGTACTACAGGTAACGTAGACATTTCATGTATGACTGACTGGCAACACATTATTTATCAGTTTTTATTTTTTTATCTCTCCCCAAAAATAATCCAACTGACGATTTTTCTAATCATGGAGCATGGTCGTGACCTCAATAAAGACGAAGTGCCATATACCTTAGAAATAGTCATCCATCAATTCACATTGTAGAATGTATGGAAGACACATGATCGCTGGATGATCACATCAAGGTTTAATAAAAGTAAAACCGAAACGCTCTCGTGATATAGCTCGATAGCGCGGTTCCTTTTGAAGGAAATCGGATTAATGACAACCGGTATCAACGGCTAACGTGTTTTCCCAGGCACGGAGAAAACTCAGCATGCGGTAGTCACCCATCTACTGGCCAACCTAGGCAAGCGCGGCTTAACTTGAAGATCGACACGAGCCCCTTAAGTCTCGAGTATCACAGGACTTAACTGCTTATAGCAGTTAAGTCCTGTGATACTCGAGACAGGTACACCTGCCAGGAAGATAACTGCTATAAGGCACACCTGCCAGGAAGATAACTGCTATAAAGCACACCTCTACCCCACCCGTAAGGTATCGGCGTGATATTGTTGATGCTGTGGCCACTACTATCACTAAATACGGACAATGTAACATGGATATGTTGTCCATTTAATTCGTAGAGCATCTGAGTGCACGTAACATTTAGGAGCCGAGACAATAAAATACGACAAAGATGTTTTACGTATGTAATAAAATTCTAGACAATGTAGGAGTATGTTTCTTCAAACGACATTATAATTTGATAATTTACATCGTAATATTTTACTTCAGATACGAGGGAAAATTATCTATTACTAGCCCGTGACTTCGTCCGCATGAGACGAATGGGACGAATGTGAATGATGTTACTTTGGGCTAACGCTAACTTTAACCCGCGTGATGATCGAAAAAAAAATATCTTTCTCTCCCCTTTTCTTTCTCTTTCTCACCCGTAACTCACTTTTAAAAAAAATAGCCTATGTCCGTCTCTAGGGGCCCGACTATCTCTGTCGACAACGTAACAAAAAATCATAAAAATTGGTTGGGCCATTTAGGCGTGAAGACGTAACAAACAAACAAACTCACTTTCGCTTTTATAATATTAGTAAGGATTTGCCTTGGAACGAACTTAGTTGGAGATAGTATGACATGCTGAGAAGAACGAAATATGTACAATATATATATATAAGGTGTAGGAAATTGTAAAAAAAAAATGCTGTCCATACATTCTGACCACGATATTCTTCAACTGAATGAAACGAAATTTAAATCTTGTATTAAACGCACACTATGTAGGCAAGCATATTATAAGTTGGGGGATTATATTGATGATAAAAATGCTTGGCTCAATGCTGGTCCTGCTCCTCAAGCTTAGGGGTAAACTCATTGATAAGTATCCGAAGCTATAGTGGAAGCTGCAGAAGATTGTAAGACTATCTTTGCAATGTATAGAATCAATTCTCTAGTATTGTATAATTATTAAGCCCATATGTGAGTGCTATGTATTATCATTGACTTGACGAAGCCCTGGTGGTTAATAGTGTCATGCTCACTTAAATGTCTCGCTGATAGTGGCGGGTGTGTCGGGTCATTTAGCTCCCTTCAAAATGGTCGAGCTGAATGGGGCTGATCCATACGTCATGTTCGTGAACGGGCGCTGTCAGTTGGGACTGGTCATTTTTTAACTACCACGGTCATTTTTTTTAACTTATTTAGATTTTAAATTGAATTTTGCTTTTTATTTACTCTGGACGCTCTTACTGTGCACGTCTTTCTACATCGTTCTCACATATTTGTATAATCTCAACACGAATGATGTAAATACGATTTTGTAAAAATATTATAATTTAAAAGAGTGTCCATGGAGTTTCTTGCCCATTCTTCTCCATAGAGATCAACGCTTTGGAATGGGCAACTACAGTACTTTCACAAGTTATTATGCCTTGTGACCGGGATTGTAGCAGCATCATTTTTTTGTTCTTGTTTTTTTTGACATTCAAAAGTGCCTGTAATGGTCTAATTGAAATAAATGCTTTGAGATATTGCAGTGCGATGCTCCGCTTGTCTCGCGATCGCAAGCGCAACTGCTCAGGACGAAGTGATATTAAGTTGTCCATTAGGAATTTCACAGTAGCAGCTAGATCGGAGTTTGTAAGTTGGCGATAAGATACCCCTAAGCCTCGGAGAGACTTTAATTCGATGAAAATTTCGTGCCAAAATGTGGCCAAATACAAAATTTTAGTCACTTATTAAAAATAAATCGCAGCTATTTCCCACAAAACTACACGATGAAAATATATGAGACAGCTGTCTTCTTTTTAAATTAGCAACGGCGCGTTCGTGTTTCACGCGCGCCTCAAAGAGATGTCAGCAAAGCACAGGGGCCTGCCAGGGCCTCCGCCTGCCGGGGTTGCGGGTTGTTCGAAAGAGATACCGCGTCCCCGGAACGTAAAGGGCAATAGAAGGAACAAGGGTGGGTTTTAGTCAGTATAAGTCTGACACTCCCCCCGCTCCGCCCAGAGCGGGGGAAGTTACTTGATGATTTCACACTCACAAAAAAAAGGTGTGCGAGTCCAACTCGCACTTGCCCGTTTTTTGAGTTTATTTTGTTACCAGAAAGAAAAAGGGTTGATAAGAAGAACTCCTTTGGAAACAAAATGAACACACAACATGGCAAACCGATCCACGTCGAAGTGCCACACGGGCACACAGCTGATCATTATACTCAGAACTCGAAGCCTCGCGTGATCGTTCAGCGGCTGAAAGCGTGCAAGCATTCAGAGCGTAAGCGCTGCCGTGTCAGCCTGCGACTCGCAGATAAGTCACGTTTTCATTGCACTAACTTTGGATTAACCAACATACGTCGAATAGACGTATAGCCTATATGACTGCTTGAGTATTTAGTGACTAAATAATTTTAGTTCTTAATGTTTTTGGTAGAATTAATTTCGATAGATTAACGTTTTGATATAAAAACGTGGGTCAGTGCATGTTGGTCCAATCACATACTAAGATTTCTTCCTTGAGAAATGCTATAAGTAAACTTCGAAATAACAGAGAGAGCAGAGAATCAAAATCCCTATATCTTCAAGCCTCCTTTTATGTCGTCAGATATACATACATAGTGGGCGAGCGAATGAGAAGCTTGTAGCTAAATAAAAACAACCGCTGGGGTATCTTAAGGTTAAGCCGCGCATGCCTAGGTTGGTCCGTGAATGGGTGGTCACTGAATGGTCTTCTATGGTAAGACTGCGATTAAGTTCTTCAATTCAAGTCCTCATCTTCCTTCCCTTGTCACATTCTATTTGGGGTCGAAGCAACACGTTTTACAAATACAAATTGCTTTATTTAGTGTAACAAATCTTGCACTGCTTAGCTAGTTTTTGAAGCATCCTTTTAGGCATAAAAACCTGTTGTAGGATACTTCGCTCTTCTTTAACTTATATGCTCTGTGTACAGAACTGCTAAATAAAACAACAACAAAAAATTGTTTTCTTCCTACATTCTTCTCTGTCAGAAGTCACGGCTTCATTGAAGTCTGTCTCTTTCATATAATTTCTTACTCAACTCATCCATCTTTTCTTTGGCTGTCGTCTCTATCTCCATCCATCAACATTCAAATCCATCACTCTTTAAGTCACATACGTTTCATCATCATAACAAGTCCTGCTTAAATACATCTGCACTAATGTTACAAAGAGGGTAATTTGTAACTTTGTATGTAACGAATAAACAAATACAAATACTACTGAAACGATTTCAAAAATTATATTACGATTAGTAAGATAGATATTATTATCCCCATTATTAATTTTTTATTCGTATTAATATATGTATTTTTAAATATTCTTTAAAACACATATAGAAAAACATTTGAAAATATAAAAAAGACGTCTGGCACTCGGGGACTGCCGCGGTAAAGCTATTGCATAGCATTTTGTATCAACTTATGCAATAGGTTCATCCCTATTAAATGACGGCAATATGTTCGTCCCTATTAAATGACGGCAATAGGTTCGTCCCTATTAAATGACAGCAATAGGTTCGTCCCTATTAAATGACGGCAATAGGTTCGTCCCTATTAAATGACGGCAATAGGTGCGTCCCTATTAAATGACGGCAATAGGTTCGTCCCTATTAAATGACGGCAATAGGTTCGTCCCTATTAAATGACGGCAATAGGTTCGTCCCTATTAAATGACGGCAATGGGTTCGTTCCTATTAAATGATGGCAATAGGTTCGTCCCTATTAAATGACGGCAATAGGTTCGTCCCTATTAAATGACGGTTATAGGTTCGTCCCTATTAAATGACGGCAATAGGGTCGTCCCTATTAAATGACGGCAATAGGTTCGTCCCTATTAAATGATAGACGATAACTCAGAAATTACCTAAGCAAAATAGATACACATAATATGGGACTGCTTCGGGAGTATATCCTTTTAATTTAAACACCTCCGTGCCCGTCGGAGTGGGGAGCGTCAGGTTTTTTTTCGTTACGGAATTTCTGGATTCGGTCCCCGCGCTCAAGGCCCGCGATAGAAGCTATGCAATAGCTTAAAAATAGGTCTTCGCTGGTCAGCAGGGTCCAAGCTACCGGTGGTTACGGGTCCAGAGACAAGAACCTCCTCACAATGCGGGCCGTAGGAGGAGTACTGCCTTCTGAATCAGGCCCTTAATCCAACCGCCTAAGAAGAGCTTCGAGAGATGGTCGTCGATGCTTTTGGCCATCAAGCCATTGGCCGTAACTACTATCGGCGCAATGACAGCCGAGCTCACATTCCACACATCATTTTTTTTTTTAAAGACCAGAATCCAAAGACGCAGGCGAAACTAAGCAGGACAGCTAGTAGGAAATATTTTAAGCCTGTATTTACCTTCATGAGTTCCAACGTTTGCGCAACGTTAACCAAGACTCAGGAATCCTACGGGACCATAAGCATGGCTTTCATTTATGCATACTCCAGTTATCTTTCCCTTGAGAAAGAATAGCTCATAGCACAAGTGCATTAGCAAAGCTTGAAACCACACGTGCATATTAAACTACCGTGGAATAGAAACTCTAGCTTAGAAGATTAGATTACAACATACACATGAGAGCAATAAAATCGCACACCTTGACTTTTATCAGTCGTTAGCTGTTTTTTTTTTCATAAATATTAATAATACACGCATTATGGCACGTGAAACATCCTACTAATATTATAAATGCGAATGTTGGTGAGGATGTATGGATGTTTGATACTATTTCACGTCAAAACGGCTGAACAGATCTTGATGAAATTTGACACAGAGGTAGATCTTGGTCTGGAATAACACATTGGATACTTTTTTTCGATATCACGCGGGTGAAGCCGCGGACGCCAGCTAGTTTAGAATAAATAAATAAAAAACCGGCCAAGAGCGAGTTAGACGCATGAGGGTTTCATAGAAACTTGTGACATCATCATCTGCCTAGCCTTTTCCCAACTATGTTGGGGTCGGCTTCCAGTCTAACCGGATGCAGCTGATTATCAGTATTTTACATGGAGCGACTGCCTATGTCCTCCACAACCCAGTTAGTACTGGGCAATACGATACCCCTTGGTTAGACTGGTTGTCAGACTTTCGGGACACTGACTACCTGTAACGACTGTCAAAGTGTGTAGTCAATCTACAAATGACAGCCGGGACCAAGGGCTTAACGTGCTTTCCGAGGCACGGAGGAAACTCGGTATGTAACGGGTGGTCACCCATCCCCAGACCAACCTAGGCAAGCCCGGCTTAACCTAAAGATCGACCTGAGCGGCTGCTATTATTTAGCCACGAGCTCCTCCATAGTATCTTGTGACATAAACAGCCATATTTTTGACTGCGTAGACTTAGAGCACAAAGGGACCACAGAGTTGAAAATTTGGTTTTAATTGCAACTCGATGCCTCCACGCCTTCCCGAGATAAAAGGTCTTGACAGACAGACAGACGGACAACAAGGTGATCCAATAATGGGTTCCGTATTTTCCTTTAGAGTTACGGAACCCTAAGAAAACTCTGTTTTCTTAACGCATCAAATTTGTTCTTCAAATTTCATCCTCCAGTATACAGCACTAGGTCATTTAGGTTACCCACGAGTTCCTGCAATAAAGAATCAATCTAACAAAAACCAAAATATCACGAAACACATGTCGTTTTGATTATAATTGGTAGTAAAACGGGCCGAGCGATCGCTCTCTGCCACCGTTCCGGTCCTGACCCCATAACGGACACATATTAATTTTTCGCATCCGGCACCGGACGCGGTCCTAATTGAGCTCTTTCACCTCCGCTTAACATTGACGATGATAGAAACCGGATTATATTATAGCCGGAATGCATGTAAAGCCTTTTTTTTACATATTCTGGGGTTCTTAGGTTGTTTTTGGGGTTGTGGTTTGGTTCGAAAGAGATACCGATATAGAGATGTGAGCAAAGCAGAGGGGCCTGCTAGAGCCAGACGGACAGGCGGTCAACAAAGTGATCAAATAGGGGTTTCGATTTTTCCTTTTGATGTACGAATCTCTTAAAATAAACAATACAATTTAGTACATCAACAAGATGCAAAAATTACTATCATAGTCATCATATGCACCGGGGTTGCGGGTTGTTCGAAAGAGATACCGCGGCCCCGGAACGTAAAGGCAATAGAAAGAACATGGGTGGGTTTTAGTCAGTAATAGCCTGACACTCCAACCCGCTCTGCTCAGAGCGAGGGTAATTAAGTAATTTGATGATTCCTGATCAGTAAAAATAGTTCCACTTGCCTAGGTTCCTGCGCAGCCCTCGAACACAAAGGAGAACAGAAGGATCATAGATAGGTTTTAGTCAGTACAAGTCTGACACTCCCTTCCGCTCCGCCCGGAGTGGGAGGACAAATCTGATGATACCCACCCGAAAATAAAAGGCAATAAAAATCTATATATGATACATCTACTTACGGATTTCGGATGTTTCCATCTATAGGTACTTTATGATATTGCTTCTTAACAAACCCCATGATTCTAGGTCAAAGGGAAGAACGCTACTATATTATAGGTTTTGATTCCCTTTGTGAATGTTTGGCAATACGGCATAAAAGTCCATTTCTTTGGTTAATATGTACGTTTATTCAGTTAAATACATATTAATTAATTTTTTAAATATTTCTTAATAAAATATACGTTATTATTATTTACTTGTTGATTTCATTACTTACTTGATTGTGTTTATTATTAGGTTATTCAATTTATGATTATATTAGTTAACTATTTTTTGCAATATTCAATTTATTATTTTTTAATATATTTTTCGATTTTTATTTTCATGTAATTTTGTTTTACCTAAACTTTTGATAGATTATTATATGTTAATGCTATGCACACCTGTAAGTGATGAATTCACTCGTAATTCTAAGAATAATTGTTCCTTTTATAAATGTACTAGCTTTTACCCGCGGCTTCGCCCGCGTTTATTTAAGAATAATATTTTTAGTTGGATAATAAATGTGAGTAACAGCACAAAAGTATGGTCGAGTTAGATGGGCAGGAAAGAAATACATTATGTATACGGCAAGAGCGGCCACTCAATGGGTGCCAGGAGATGGACGGTGTCGCGCGGCGAGGCTGTGTCGGCACCCGCAAGAGATGGCGTGATGACTCAGACGTGATACCACAAGGGCTGGTTCAGGACAGCATGAGAAAAGAAGTGGGACAGCGTGGGCCAGGAAAAAAAAACAACTCCGCTAGTCCTTGACCGCTACAATTATGGATACAAAACAGAGCATTATTTGAGGACACTATTGTACACTATATTCATTGTCCTTCCATCAGGTGCTAATAAATACAAATTTCGGGCACCGGACACTCGCGAACATGCTACATACAGCTGCCCATGGGAAAAGCATGGCTTTTCCAAATGCACGCCTGCTACCTGTAGTGTTTGCCCTTGAGCTTTATTAATTGTTATAGCAAAGCTAAGTTTTACTGGGAACTGCAGTCTTTTGAATTGGAACGGTAAGTCCGTGGGAATTATTGGTATTCGAGGTATGAACACAATTTCTCCTTTTCCCATACCTGTTAAAATAGTAGCGCCTATTATATTTTGCCCTAATTGTGTGATACGAAGCCTCGTCCCGTTACATAATCTAGGTGCATAAAATTTCGCATAAGCATAACTGGTACACCTAATTTTAATTGAAGTTTATGCGAAGGCACACATGACAATTCAAGCGAATTTAAAAATTCAGCGGGGTAGGAAGTGCTCTGTTCTGTATCCATAATTGTATCAATTGACAAATACTCCTTTATTACTCCCTGCACCTCTTTTAAAATGTCCTGGTTAATTTGATTGACACTATCATTTTTTGGTTCAAGAATTGCTCTTGCGCATAACTATTGATCACAATTCATATTTTGTTGTAAGTCCGGGTAAACTTTAGCTATGAGGTCCACATCGTTCTCTACCAAATTACAGAATTCTTCTGTGAGCACAATCATACCTTCGGCATCTGTATCCAAACGTCCATCGCCAATTTTTAAAAGTGTCTCTGCATAATGTCCAGAATGTACGTCATTATAAAGATGCACCCGCATATTTGTTGTTAGGCTAAATTTTTTTACTTTTGCCCATAAGCTTGAGGACTTGAGACAGGCCTTGATCTCATCTGCAGGTGTGCCTCTCTGAATCACTGGTAGAGTTTGTCGGAAATCACCAGCCAGCAAAACTACCATTCCTCCCATGATATCGGTACTGTCTCGTAAGTCCTGAAGTGATCGATTTAACGCCTCTATAGCTTTTTTATGAGACATCGTGCTTTCATCCCATACTAAAAGTTTACACTGCCGTAGCATCATACCCCGAGAGCTGTTTTTGCTGAAATTTGCAGATGGGTGACTCTTCCTGTGCAAGGTTTAATGGCAATTTTAGAACGGAATGTGCAGTGCGGCAACCATTCGGTAATGTAGCGGCTATACCAGAGGAAGCCACGGCGACAGCTATATTTTGGTCTTTTCTTATGAAAGCCAGTAATAAGTTCAGTAAAAACGTTTTCCCAGTTCCTCCAGGGGCATCGAGAAAGAAGAGAGCGCCATTACCTGAATCCACTTGATGTAACACTTGTTGAAATACATAACTTTGTTCTGGAAGCAATGGGGAACTAACTCAATTACTTGCTCTTGCAACGCTGTGAAATTATAGTTTAATTCGCGAGCAATTTCATCGCTAAAGTCCCTTCATCTGAACGCCGTCGAGGACTTACCATTCCAAAATCTTGTAACTTCTTCCCAGTCATTGTCATCACCTTGTTTTCAATATTTATCAGAGCTTCATTGTATGTGTTTTCATTTAAAGTTATGTCTACATGGACTTGTTGCAGACGTCGTAAAATATCTTCCGCCATGTATTCTTTGACTTATCCCACAGCGTTTGGGGATTGGAAAGGCCGCATGATGATATCAGGGTTGCGTAAAGTTCTCTTATTTTGTCTGTGGTCAGTGGTTGTCGTTCTCTAACAAATGTAGAGTCTTGCATGCATCTCTAAAATTTTCACATTCGCGACCGTTGTCATTTTTAAGGTCTTTAAAGCTAGTTGGGCCTCGAACGTGATGCAGCAACATTCGAAGACAAAAGCACTCAAAGTTCGTGACGTGGACGGTGTAGACACGACCCAGGGCGTCCGATGATTTAACTCCTGGCCAATTTGCATCGGGTGTACCTTGCAAGCGGCGTTTCCACTCCTTCTTGGAGGTGTTCCATGTATAGTAACGGGGGACTTCGGAATACAATAACGTTTTTGCGAAAGTATCTGTTTGGCAGAGCTGGAAAAAGACAGTTAAGGTGGTTTTAGGAGGTGATGAAATTCTTTCCTGAAAATTATTAACGTTAAAAAAAACACGCTGTCCATTTTCTAAGTGTACGGCTAGATGGGTAACAGCCGGATGTCTTTCGTGCAAAAGAAAACCTAGGAGCCGCCATACTGCCTCATTGCTACTAACATATCGCCCTGCTTGATATGTCTGTACTTCATTGAGAGGCTGCGCTGAACCTTCATTACGCAAATTGAATATCGCCTGATCGCTCCCTTTATTAATATATTTGCAAATATATTTAATAGCGCGAACAGAGTTGCAGGCTTCTACATTTATGTGGGCATTAAAAATTTTACATAAAATGGGCGAATATGGCACAACCCAGCTATTATCAAAAGTTTGGACCATACCACTGCGAGCCTGAATGGTAACACTTCTGCCACCATCCTCAGGTGCTCTCCGTCTGTACAAAGGGTAACCCTTATCGTTGTGCACAGTCTCCTTTAACAGCTCTCGAGGGATTTTTTTGGTACATTTTCCATTTTTCATGCAAGGCGATGCTGGATTGCATGCTCCACAGGGACCATGTAACATGTTTCTGACTATGGTATCGTACAAATCCTTATCTATTTCGGGATCCGGAATCTCGGCGCTTATTATAATATCTATTTGGTTGGGGCACAGCTTTTCTTTCAACCAAATAAGAATGTGCACATGTGGCAGCCCTCATTTCTGCCAATCAATGGAATACATGTATTGGACGTCTCCAAATAATTTCCCTCGTGTAATAATATTCATCAGTTTTTGAACTTTCAAACGAAATACACGCGCAACTATATCATGCCGGTCAGTACTTCTTTGGCCAGGCATAAGCTCTTCTGCTATTTCCTTTCATGAAGGATTGCAGGTGAAAGTTATAAAGAGGTCAGGTCTGCCGTAAGTGCGCACATAGACGAAAGCGTGCCTAAATCGTTCGGGTTTATATCACCATCCGTGCTGATCGCATCTTGTAGATGAATGTAATTATCTGCTCGCAGTTTTTTCTGGTTTAAAGATTTAAAACGAAGCCGTTCACTCTCTACTTTGACGTACACATCTACTAAAAATTGGTGGAATAGCTGTCTTGATCGTGGAAGGAGGTTAAAATCATTTTCTCGAATCATAATGTGATAAGCGTGAAAATCCATGCAAGAAACTTTTTTGTTGGGAACGGGCTGTATTGTGGTGGGATTAATGACTGGAATATCAAAATGATATCCAGCCTGACCCTTGTTAAAAATCAATGGGTACTGCAAAGCATCATAGATCTTATGAGTATCAGCGACGTGTATAAGTGTATTATCGTGTGCTCGTAATACTATGTCTCGGGAAGAGAACTGGTCACCGCTCACTACGGCAGCTACTTCGTTAATAGTCGGTGCATTATAGCGCCTATTATGTTCGCCACGTGGAGTCCGATCAGCATGGATGACTACTTTATAATCTTCTTGAGGCCAGTTTTCTATTGCGGTTTTAAATGTATTTATTAAGATGTTGTGGTTATGTAACATTCTTTGAATTTTTAATACAGTTTCCCTTTCAAGTCCCTGAATGTATTGGCAACGACGGTTCACTTCATTTTCTTCATTACCCATGAAGTAAACTTGTAAGAATTTATGCTGTTGATTATCTGTAGGGAAAAGAGAACCAATTCGATGGTATATCTGACCTTGTACAGTAAAGGTTGGTGAAAACCCAGGCATTCTTACCTCCTTATCTACTCCAAAAGATGTCATTTGGAAACATGAGTTATACTTTCTTATTCTATTTAAAAAGCGTTGTGATTCTTCTTATAATAATATATAAATATATAGAATATATATATATATATATAGAGTTTTTAGAGGTTCTTCTGGTTCACCAAGTAAAGGAAGGAAAACTTTGCCATTAGAACAACACATTCCTGCAGTTTCATCCTTCCATTTTAAAGCATTACAAAACTTGCATTTATTATTCATCAAACCACACACACAATTAAAGAATGAGTTTTGTAATCAATTTAAGGATCATATTGAAACTTAGAAAAATTAAAGACAGACCAAGCGTTACGCATAAAAGTTCGTCGGCGTTCGGTTTGCATTTCTGAATGAGCAGTTCTTCTCGCCTGCGACTCTTCTGGAGTTTCTAAGGCTCTAATGGCTGCCTGCCGTTGAGCTTGTTCTTCTAAACGCAACTGTGTTTGAAGGGACGTTTCACTCATTCTCAAATTTCTCTGACGTTCGGCTTGTTCCTCCAAACGCAATTGTGTTTGAAGAGACGTTTCACCCATTCTCAAAGCTGTCTAACGTTCAGCTTGTTCCGCCAGACGCGATCGGGTTTGAAGAGACGTTTCACCCATTCTCAAAGCTGTCTGACGTTCAGCTTGTTCCGCCAAACTTCGCCCTTAAAATGTAAATTTTCATATATAATTTGTAAATTGACGTTTCTTATCCCCGTTTCTATTCCATTTTAGGGATAGTCTGCAAAATAAAACAAATATGCAGTCTGTACGAACTTTATTGATTTGTTCAAAGTAAATCGGACAACGCAATTAGTTTCGCATAAAAATTCACCCCTCTCCCCCATCCTTTCGAAAAGTAGCCTATAACCATCTCCAAGGTTCCATCTATCTCTGTACTAAAATTCACCAAAATAGGTTCAGCGGTTTGGGAGTGAAAGCGTAACAAACAAACGTCGAACTCTAGAAGCAATCGGATAACGCAATAAGAAGTTTCTCCCGTTTTCTTCCCTCTTTCTATAAATAATTCTATATTATATATAAATCTACTTTAAAAAAAAGGTTTCGCCCGCGGCTTCGCTCGCGTTAAATTCGGTATAACACACCAAGCAGACCTGCAGTTTTTTCTCTTGCGCCTGACTGATTTGTAATAGCAACGCAAAGTTTTCCCTTTTCTTCCCTCGTTCTCCCTCATATCCCACTTTTTTTTAATAAAAATTAGCCTATGTCCGTCTCCTGGTTCCCAACTATCTCTGTACCAAAATTCATCAAAATCGGTTTAGCCATTAAAGCGTGAAGAGGTAACAAACAAACAAACAAACAAACTCACTTTCGCTTTTATAATATTAGTAAGGAAGTAAGGATAAGGAAGTAAGGATTCTATATTATATATAAATCTACTTTAAAAAAAAGGTTTCGCCCGCGGCTTCGCTCGCGTTAAATTCGGTATAACACACCAAGCAGACCTGCAGTTTTTTCTCTTGCGCCTGACTGATTTGTAATAGCAACGCAAAGGAAGGGTCAGGCTGGATATCATTTTGATATTCCAGTCATTAATCCCACCACAATACAGCCCGTTCCCAACAAAAAAGTTTCTTGCATGGATTTTCACGCTTATCACATTATGATTCGAGAAAATGATTTTAACCTCCTTCCACGATCAAGACAGCTATTCCACCAATTTTTAGTAGATGTGTACGTCAAAGTAGAGAGTGAACGGCTTCGTTTTAAATCTTTAAACCAGAAAAAACTGCGAGCAGATAATTACATTCATCTACAAGATGCGATCAGCACGGATGGTGATATAAACCCGAACGATTTAGGCACGCTTTCGTCTATGTGCGCACTTACGGCAGACCTGACCTCTTTATAACTTTCACCTGCAATCCTTCATGAAAGGAAATAGCAGAAGAGCTTATGCCTGGCCAAAGAAGTACTGACCGGCATGATATAGTTGCGCGTGTATTTCGTTTGAAAGTTCAAAAACTGATGAATATTATTACACGAGGGAAATTATTTGGAGACGTCCAATACATGTATTCCATTGATTGGCAGAAATGAGGGCTGCCACATGTGCACATTCTTATTTGGTTGAAAGAAAAGCTGTGCCCCAACCAAATAGATATTATAATAAGCGCCGAGATTCCGGATCCCGAAATAGATAAGGATTTGTACGATACCATAGTCAGAAACATGTTACATGGTCCCTGTGGAGCATGCAATCCAGCATCGCCTTGCATGAAAAATGGAAAATGTACCAAAAAAATCCCTCGAGAGCTGTTAAAGGAGACTGTGCACAACGATAAGGGTTACCCTTTGTACAGACGGAGAGCACCTGAGGATGGTGGCAGAAGTGTTACCATTCAGGCTCGCAGTGGTATGGTCCAAACTTTTGATAATAGCTGGGTTGTGCCATATTCGCCCATTTTATGTAAAATTTTTAATGCCCACATAAATGTAGAAGCCTGCAACTCTGTTCGCGCTATTAAATATATTTGCAAATATATTAATAAAGGGAGCGATCAGGCGATATTCAATTTGCGTAATGAAGGTTCAGCGCAGCCTCTCAATGAAGTACAGACATATCAAGCAGGGCGATATGTTAGTAGCAATGAGGCAGTATGGCGGCTCCTAGGTTTTCTTTTGCACGAAAGACATCCGGCTGTTACCCATCTAGCCGTACACTTAGAAAATGGACAGCGTGTTTTTTTTAACGTTAATAATTTTCAGGAAAGAATTTCATCACCTCCTAAAACCACCTTAACTGTCTTTTTCCAGCTCTGCCAAACAGATACTTTCGCAAAAACGTTATTGTATTCCGAAGTCCCCCGTTACTATACATGGAACACCTCCAAGAAGGAGTGGAAACGCCGCTTGCAAGGTACACCCGATGCAAATTGGCCAGGAGTTAAATCATCGGACGCCCTGGGTCGTGTCTACACCGTCCACGTCACGAACTTTGAGTGCTTTTGTCTTCGAATGTTGCTGCATCACGTTCGAGGCCCAACTAGCTTTAAAGACCTTAAAAATGACAACGGTCGCGAATGTGAAAATTTTAGAGATGCATGCAAGACTCTACATTTGTTAGAGAACGACAACCACTGACCACAGACAAAATAAGAGAACTTTACGCAACCCTGATATCATCATGCGGCCTTTCCAATCCCCAAACGCTGTGGGATAAGTCAAAGAATACATGGCGGAAGATATTTTACGACGTCTGCAACAAGTCCATGTAGACATAACTTTAAATGAAAACACATACAATGAAGCTCTGATAAATATTGAAAACAAGGTGATGACAATGACTGGGAAGAAGTTACAAGATTTTGGAATGGTAAGTCCTCGACGGCGTTCAGATGAAGGGACTTTAGCGATGAAATTGCTCGCGAATTAAACTATAATTTCACAGCGTTGCAAGAGCAAGTAATTGAGTTAGTTCCCCATTGCTTCCAGAACAAAGTTATGTATTTCAACAAGTGTTACATCAAGTGGATTCAGGTAATGGCGCTCTCTTCTTTCTCGATGCCCCTGGAGGAACTGGGAAAACGTTTTTACTGAACTTATTACTGGCTTTCATAAGAAAAGACCAAAATATAGCTGTCGCCGTGGCTTCCTCTGGTATAGCCGCTACATTACCGAATGGTTGCCGCACTGCACATTCCGTTCTAAAATTGCCATTAAACCTTGCACAGGAAGAGTCACCCATCTGCAAATTTCAGCAAAAACAGCTCTCGGGGTATGATGCTACGGCAGTGTAAACTTTTAGTATGGGATGAAAGCACGATGTCTCATAAAAAAGCTATAGAGGCGTTAAATCGATCACTTCAGGACTTACGAGACAGTACCGATATCATGGGAGGAATGGTAGTTTTGCTGGCTGGTGATTTCCGACAAACTCTACCAGTGATTCAGAGAGGCACACCTGCAGATGAGATCAAGGCCTGTCTCAAGTCCTCAAGCTTATGGGCAAAAGTAAAAAAATTTAGCCTAACAACAAATATGCGGGTGCATCTTTATAATGACGTACATTCTGGACATTATGCAGAGACACTTTTAAAAATTGGCGATGGACGTTTGGATACAGATGCCGAAGGTATGATTGTGCTCACAGAAGAATTCTGTAATTTGGTAGAGAACGATGTGGACCTCATAGCTAAAGTTTACCCGGACTTACAACAAAATATGAATTGTGATCAATAGTTATGCGCAAGAGCAATTCTTGAACCAAAAAATGATAGTGTCAATCAAATTAACCAGGACATTTTAAAAGAGGTGCAGGGAGTAATAAAGGAGTATTTGTCAATTGATACAATTATGGATACAGAACAGAGCACTTCCTACCCCGCTGAATTTTTAAATTCGCTTGAATTGTCATGTGTGCCTTCGCATAAACTTCAATTAAAATTAGGTGTACCAGTTATGCTTATGCGAAATTTTATGCACCTAGATTATGTAACGGGACGAGGCTTCGTATCACACAATTAGGGCAAAATATAATAGGCGCTACTATTTTAACAGGTATGGGAAAAGGAGAAATTGTGTTCATACCTCGAATACCAATAATTCCCACGGACTTACCGTTCCAATTCAAAAGACTGCAGTTCCCAGTAAAACTTAGCTTTGCTATAACAATTAATAAAGCTCAAGGGCAAACACTACAGGTAGCAGGCGTGCATTTGGAAAAGCCATGCTTTTCCCATGGGCAGCTGTATGTAGCATGTTCGCGAGTGTCCGGTGCCCGAAATTTGTATTTATTAGCACCTGATGGAAGGACAATGAATATAGTGTACAATAGTGTCCTCAAATAATGCTCTGTTTTGTATCCATAATTGTAGCGGTCAAGGACTAGCGGAGTTGTTTTTTTTTCCTGGCCCACGCTGTCCCACTTCTTTTCTCATGCTGTCCTGAACCAGCCCTTGTGGTATCACGTCTGAGTCATCACGCCATCTCTTGCGGGTGCCGACACAGCCTCGCCGCGCGACACCGTCCATCTCCTGGCACCCATTGAGTGGCCGCTCTTGCCGTATACATAATGTATTTCTTTCCTGCCCATCTAACTCGACCATACTTTTGTGCTGTTACTCACATTTATTATCCAACTAAAAATATTATTCTTAAATAAACGCGGGCGAAGCCGCGGGTAAAAGCTAGTTATATATAAATCTACTTTAAAAAAAAGGTTTCGCCCGCGGCTTCGCTCGCGTTAAATTCGGTATAACACACCAAGCAGACCTGCAGTTTTTTCTCTTGCGCCTGACTGATTTGTAATAGCAACGCAAAGTTTTCCCTTTTCTTCCCTCGTTCTCCCTCATATCCCACTTTTTTTTAATAAAAATTAGCCTTTGTCCGTCTCCTGGTTCCCAACTATCTCTGTACCAAAATTCATCAAAATCGGTTTAGCCATTAAAGCGTGAAGAGGTAACAAACAAACAAACAAACAAACAAACTCACTTTCGCTTTTATAATATTAGTAAGGATAAGGATTGTGAATAAGTCGTTGGAGTGCCATAATTAAATAAATAAATTTTTTTTTGATTTTAACAGCTTCAAAGAACAATAACCTTTAGTGTAAATAATTAATTTCAACTCGATAACTCCACGCCAAAGCTCTTTATCTTGGGAACGCCCAAGATAAAAGTCCTTGGCAGACAAACACACAATAAAAGTGATATTCGTTTTTCGTTCTTTTAAAGTAACGAACCCTAAAAGCAGAAAAATGTTCACCTCGCAAAGTAACAAAAGGGATTACCGACAGAAACTAACTACTCATATTACGTTCGGACCAACGGAATGTAATTGCAAATCAACAGCCAATCACAGCTTACTGGATTACTAATCAGCCAATACTATTACGTGTAATGAAATTCTGTGCTGCACACCTATAGAGCGGGGCTTTTAGTTCTTTTTGACGTAAAACTGTGGTATGTTTGACTTATCTATGTTTTACAATATTCGTGAGGTGAGGGGATGAATATCCATATTATTATTTTGGAATATGATTGAGACTGAAGTGTTTTTGGGTTTTAAAGTGTTTTTGGGATTATACATTAGAAATTTCTCAATAACAATCACGGAGTCTGTATTTGTGTTCTATTGATGGCAATGAGCACTCCTTATAATTTGGGACTTAAAATTACTGGTGAATGGCGAATCATTTGGTACAAGTCTGCCAACTCTTCGGAGAATACAGGATGTTATGTTATGTGTATGTTAAATTGAAACTTCGCCTATTAGGCCGTAAACCCGGCGATCAGCGGCGGTGACCTTTCGCGTCCGGCTCTGGTTCATCACACCGGCAAGATGGAATGGGAAGCAGTCAACTCCTTCCTCGAAGCAGTTATGCTAGCGTAGGAGGTGGCCGGACTTTTTGACGAAACCAACCTAACCACCGCGGGATAATCTCCGGGCGTCGGTCGACGCTAGATGACTCCCGGCCACCGTAGACGCTTGTCTGTGGACGGTGAGCAATAAGTAGCTTGGTCCATCAACAGTTGGTGACGGCGCGTTCGTGTTCCGCGCGCGCCGCAAAGAGATGTATGTCGGCAAAGCAGAGGGGCCTGCCAGGGCCACTGCCGGCCGGGGTTGCGGGCTGTTCAGACATACCGAGGCCCCGGAACACAGAGGGCAAAAGAAGAAATTTGGGTGGGTTTTAGTCAGTAATAGTCTGACACTCTCCCTTGCTCCGCCAAAAGCGGAGGACATCTGCAAAAAAAAACAAAAAACAATCTATAAAATAAAGAAACCTTTATTTTATTACGACATTATATGACCAAACGCGACAGCATTTTCATTATATATACCATGGTAATATTTATATGATTGGCATGGAAAGTTTTACCAAAATCCATAAATCATGTTTCTAACCTCGGTGAACCCACTCACGTGTTAAAAGGTCAGTATCTAAGGGGCTATGTTAAGGCCAAGGACAGCAGCATTTTTCGTTTGTCTAGTTACAACATACCTACTGTTAATGTCGGTAATATTGTTAAGCGTGGTGATATTAAAAAAAACCCGCTAAAATGAAAACCAAAGGAAACCCGCTAAAATGAAAACCAAAGGACAGTATTTTTTTTCGCGGGGGTCTTAACGAAATAAAAGTAAATACTTTATTTAAAAAAAAAAAAAGTTGACCCACACTAGGAATTTGTCCTGTATCATGGGTGCGTTTACAAACATTTACATACCCAAACAGCCAGACCCAGAACAACTACCTGAACTGTGTGTCAACTCCTGTAGGTCATACAAATATTTGTTCCGTGCGGGGATCGACCCCGCGACACGCGGCGCAGCAATCGATCCCTCAGCCACTGCGCCAACCGTACCGTCAAAATACAATAATATATAATTATGTAAAAATACAAAACATGGCGCTGGCCAAATATTAAAATAAATGATCCCAATCCTAATGAATCTAGAGTTTAAGGATAATAATATAACCATATTAAACAAGGCAAACGTATACAGCATGCATCGGAAAGACAAGTTGATTTCGTTTACTTGTTTGTACCACCGTGTGATATGACCACACCTTTATGATGTAGAGTAGAGATACAACATACTATGTTAGAGACTTCGTGCACACGATGACCATAAACTTAGACAAAGATTTAATACCCCAGCATAGAAAGAATAAAAGAAAATATGAAAAAAAATCCATAAAAAAATAAAAAAGTCATCGTCGTCGGTTAAAATAAAAATGCAGATGATTCAAACAAAATCGCAATACCAGCAAATTCAACTTGTATGAAAAGGAAAGAAGAAAAAAAGATAACGTATTTATTGGGCTCACGTTTGACAAACAAGAAAAAAGTGGAAAAAAAAACTGATCGTAACTAAAAAACAGTTGAACTATTACATAAAATTATAAGACTTGTACAGAACAGTGTGGAGCAGTTCACACTCTTTATATATTACTAGCTACACACCGCGGTTTCATTTACGTAGACTGGGATATTATACACATATATCTTTCTCTTGAATCACCACTCCATGGCTGAAAACTGCATCAAAATCGGTTGGGCAGTTTAAAGATAAAGCAACCAGACAACGGAAGCGACTTCATTTAAACTATGTAAAGATATAGTTTTTTTAGACTTAAAGAAGAAACAGATTTTGACCTAAAAATTGCAAACCAGAAATATGTCACCCAAGAATATTATTATTTAATTTCCTCCAACATTAGCAGCAATCTTCAAACACTAGCGACCTCCCATTTGATAGCTGTTTTATCGTAGCGAAGGACGCATTTTACTAGGTACTTCGTAGCTTCTTGAAGCGGTGCAGCTAAATGCTCGGCCATAATTGGCCATCGAAATGATAGCCCAGAAAATGTCAGGCTATAAAAGAAGACATTTCCAGTCATATTTATTGTGTCACAAACATTTCAGGCCTTAAAGAATGACCTAATTTATGGAGACGACATAAAAAACAAGTTATAAATGTTTGTATTTCAGTTCTAAAAACCCAAGTAACCGAATTCTATAAACAAATTATAGTAATTACTTATGCCAACATTTTTATGCATAGACAAGAATTTAAACAAAGTTAGAACCGTTAAGCAAAGCAAAGCATTTTTTATAACTTTTGAACAGTCTAACTTCAAGCAATTACTAAAGTAAAAAATAAAAACCACTTTGCCTTGTTTAAATATCATGGTATTTGGCTAAGCGTAAATAATTTTAGTTACTGTTGCACAACTGTCAATCTACAAGTGCAAAACAGACATGGGACCATGTGTAAAACAAGCACGGATCACGAGTAATGATAAATCTTGACCTTAGACTGCTGTCTCTTCACGTTCATCTTTGCGTTTTATTCATTGTATACCAAAAACACCGCTATAAAAAAAAGATTTGATGTGTAAAAGTTTAATTCGAGTTTTTTAAAGGAATTATCGGCTGGTTGATAGCAGTAGTAAGACCGAAACTCAGGGTGAGTGGCGTACAACTCAAAATAAAAATATTTTTATTTCACAAACCTACAGGGGCACTTATAAGACGTCGAGAAAAGGTGCACGGTTCGGGTTGGTCGTTTCCTATGGAGAAGAACTGGCAAGAAACTCCATGGTTACTCTTTTAAAATCATTTGGTTTACAATGTTGTTGTTACAGCGCTAGTACTTAAGTATGAGAGGACAGCGTAGGTCCGTCAAGAAGTTAACAAGCGTCTAGGAAGAATTAGAGAAGGAGGTTGATGATGATAACGAATAATATGATAACGGAGTTAGCCCGGGCTCGTTACTGTATCTTTTATTCTGGCTACTCAGCAATTTTAAATTAACCATTTAAAATTCAACCATATGAACCCGTATATCATAATCGTTAACCCGTTTTATAGTCAATCTATGTAATCTATTATCTTAGAGAGATGAAATAAGTATGTAGAGGATAATCTTCGGAACTACTGATCCGATTCCAAAATGTCGTCAATAATGGTAAACTACATTATTCACGTGAAGCGTTTTTGCACGATATTTTACGACCAGAATGTAGGCAAAAGATTCGAGACCGGTTAACTATGTAACCCGATTAATCGGACCCTGTTTTTAAATCATCGTTACCACCACGCGGTAGATTTGTATTTTACAGAAACAACAATAAAATTAATTAAAATACAGACCAAAATCCTTAACAGCAACTACATAGGTGCTCAACTTACAACACATTTACATTAGAGGAATGTAAATTTAATAAACATATCTGTGTATAGCTATAACTCCCGCAAGGAAAATACCATAGAATTATGAAACCTTATTCAATTTGACCGAAATCCAAATCTCAACTGCCATTCAAAAATCCTTTTTATCATATAATTTTTCACAAGTGTGTACTTAATAATGTTCATTTGTAATAAGCGTTATCTTTTTATAATAGCGTTTCATTTTCGTAAATCTTTCCAGAGTTTAATTATTTTGCCATAAAACGGTACAAAATGGCTTTTTCACAATCACTTAGCCAACGACATTGCCCGAAGCGATAATACAGCAAATATGGGGTTATTTGGCTCACGGAATTACTGGTCAGAAAATATCGGGCACATAATAAAAGACAAGACATTTTCTACTCAATTGAACTATCATTGAATGTGTCGTATTCGTGTGGTGTTCTATATTTCTATGACAAAACTGATCGAAATGTTACTACCAATAAAAATCTGCACAAATAATAAATTTTGCATTTTTAGATCAATGATCATCACAGAATCCTTCTAAACAAATCGATAGCCGGTTTTTGTTTTGTTAGCGCATAAGACTAAAAGAGTGATAGATATGAATGAAGAGCGAGAGGAAGGCCAAAATGAAGATGGTTAGATTGTTTAAGGAATGGTATGAAGGAGGAAGGAGTGAATGATGCCGTGTCGTCTGACAGGAGAGAATGGAAGAAGAAAAGGTGTGAGGTGGTGGGACCAGGGCAGGAAAATGGTGAGCCGTTTAGGTTCCACTGCTGAGCACAATATCCATATATCCATATCCATATCCACAATATTCCAGATACTTTTAATTTCCACAACAGGCGTGTCCAGGTAATGTCGCTATCTTTTTCTAAGCTGGACTTTATCAAATTAATTAAATTAATCAACGATGGGTTGATTTTGTGAGGAATGATAAAAAAGAAAAAAAAGTAAATAATAGTGTAAACAGGTTTACAGAAGAGAATGGAAGAAAACATTGTGACAACCCTAAGTGGTATAGGACAAGGGCAGAAAGATGATGACTTTTATGATTAAAATTATTTTAGAAATACAATGATTAAAGCAGAATTTCAGCAGTTTCTTTCAGTCCTAGTAAGAATAAGTTTGAAACAACCCTTCGAACGGATAGCGATTCATAAAGGAATAAAACATATATTTCTAATCCGGAATAGGACACTCAATAAAATGTACCAGAGTGTAATTGATACTTCATACATTCAAGTTTCTTCATAGGAAACAGTTGTCATGTGGGAAAAAATCAAATCATATTACAATAAAGACGATTATGATTATTCAAAAGGCTACGTTGATCCTTTTGAGTTTCATAAGATCTTTTACAAAATGTACGCCGCTTTTAAAGTTGCAGATCTCGGTAACGAAAATCCACCTTCGTAAGTTATTTTTTTTCTTATCATTTAGTCAAATGATTCACTAAATAACATAATCGGAAGGCGTAAGGTGAAAGCTCTAGGATAACCCGCGGAATTAAAATTTTCTTAAGTTTTTTGCAACTTCTACACTATTCCATCATTTGAATCACATTCATTTTTACAAATTCTTTATATTTTTTCATCTTAGCTCCTCCTTTTTTGTATTTTTATATGTTATAGTAAAAAAAACATATAAAAATACTAAGCTTCATGTCAGTGCTCCAGAGACAGGAACCTCTTAACAATACGAACCGCGTCCAAGAGTACCGTTTTCTGTATCAAGCTCTTGATCCAGCTGCTTAACGAAAGCCTCCTTAGGTATTGGTCGAGGCTCTCGGCAATTAAGCCATTGGCAGATACGACTATCGGCACAATGATTACATACTCCACATCCCACATGTCGACAACCCCGCGAGCCAAGTCAATATACTTGATTTACTTATCTTTCTCGGCTTTCACGTGGTTCTCATCATACGGGACTGTTATATCAAAAAGCATTGCGTACCGCTCTGATGATCTCGATCCCAGTAAAATATGATATTGCCATGTTTGAGAACTGCAACAGCAACTGCAACTGCACAGCAAGTTGCTGATGGATAATCCTGACACAAGGTTATGTCTATACAAATACTCTCCGTTAGCAAGACGAGAACAACCGGAAATAATATGACGAATTGATTACCCCGGACGGTGACATACTGTCCGTTATATGTCCATGAAGCTCTTTACTCTGCCATATCTCCCTGCGATCGTGAGTGTCAAGCTCTAAAGGTTTGCGCCAGTTCTCTTAAGCCGAGGAGAGTGGGGTGAGGCCCTTGTTTACCGCAACCACATCTCGATGCATCCCCACGTCGGCTTCCAAGTAATATATCTCACGAGAGTCTTGGCGTTTAAAAAGCTTCAACCTCCATAACTCCGCCGTATCTACAGTTTAATAACCGAAAACCGTGGGTGACGCATCCGATATGCCGTTAACAATGTACGGACCTTCGTATCCAGGGCATCTAGTTCTGTTTGAGTCCATTTGAGTATGCCGAAAGGGTACATCAAAACTGGTATGACGCAACCGTTGAAAGTACGCACCTTCTTTCCGCCTGATATTTTTTTTATTAAATACTTTTCTCAGGCGGCCAAAGAAGCGCTCCCTCAATAATTGCCTCATGTCAGCAACATTGATACCTAACGCTTCCGACATCCCCAAATACTTGTAGGTTTCGGTTGCTGAGAGGGATCTAAGGTGTATGGAATCCGAGAGCTGAGTTCCCACAGATTCCACAATTTCCCCTCGCTTTACATACATGACCACAATTTGTCCACACCAAATTCCATACTATTGTAGTGCTATAAGCTAAACGTTTCAGTTACCTTCAGTAGCTCCATCAATTGCGAATCGTTGGGGGCAAAGAGTTTCAGGTCATCCATGTAAAGGAGGTAAGATAAAACCTGATCACCTCTGCTCAATCAATAGCCTAGACCTGAATCTTCCAGAAACGTGCTTAGGGGATTTAAGGCTAAGCAGAACCGAAGTGGACTCAAACTATCGCCCTGGAATATACTTTGCTCTATCCTTATCGGCGCACTATTCCTCTGAATTTGCTGACATCCTGGATAGCGAAGAACTGTATTTCATTGCTTCATACACGAGATCAAGAAGGTGCGCAGAGTTGCATCAACTTAATATAATTCTAGCACCCTCGTGAGCCATGTATGTGGCACGGATCATAGGCCTTCTTCTTCTTCTTAATCTGAAGGACTAATATCAGTGCCTGCAAATGCCCGCGTCACAAAGCGCATCACTGGAGGTCGAGTGTACCCTCCCTGAAACAGATAAGTTTGCCGATGGGCCCTCTGGCCACACCAATACGTCGCTCAATCCTGTACTGCCAGACTGGTACTGGTATAGCTGGTTTCGGTCGAGTAGTCAGAAAATTTGACGTAAGCTACACGACATGCCGCTACAACCGCACAATACAGGAGTGAGTAAGCATCAGTGTAGTTTTCGCAGTTGTCAAAATAGTTTGACAACTGCGAATCCTTTTAATATTATAATTGGATGCAGCTGAATACCAGTATTTTACATGGACCGACTGCATATTTGATCCAGTTTTTTTTTATTGTGGCAGGAGTGGGAAATCCCCAAGACCACCTCTACTGCCTCACAGATTGTGTGACAGTCGAGGTAGTGTCGGACTCGAACCGACTGAAAACCACTCCTGCCTTTCCAGGTGTCCCTCTGACATGATCAGAGCCCTTTTTACTAAGTTTTGCTTGTTTGCTCTGGGCGGCCGAAAAGCCACATTATGGGCGTTTTAATTTACGTTTTTTATTTTACTTAGGTTTACACACAACATTTTCTAAAATTATTTTTTAATACTATTTATACTTTAATTGATAATATTTCTGTTTTATTTCATTGATATGTCATAGCATCTACTTTATTTACTTTAACTGCTATTTAATGCTTAAATGTTTACTAATAAATATGCTAAAAAATATCTAATTTGACTACTACACTTTTATCCTATTTTTGTGAGACTAAACTGGAAAACATCAGAACACACACAACTCTTTTGTCAACACTATTTCTTTACAGACTTTTTCTAGATTTGCTAAATTTTAAAAACGTTTCAACTGTTTGATAAGTAAGATATATATTTAATATATATTTATATATCATATATTTAATTATTTTACTGTTACTTTAGTTACCTATATCATGAAATATTTAAGTTTTTCTATAATTAGGGTGTAGTTTTGCTGTTGATTCGACGCAACTTGACGTTACCACCAGAGTTGGTGTCTGTTCCAGAATAACTTGCGACGGTTTCTTATAAAGCAGACTCAAGTTACCTTTTTGTTTACTGCCAACCCTCGTGGTTTCCTTGGTTTGTCTGCTTGTTGGTTGAGCCGAATCAATTTTGTGTATGCGGCTGGAAGTGGGCGCACTGCCATCTTTAGCAATATGCTATGGAAGCTCTTACAAATGCGTCCCACTTCCTTCGCAGCGGGCATTCGTTGCTGAATGTGTTGTGCTCGGCGGCTCCCAGTTTAGCTCGGGTGCAGTTTACGCACGCCGCTGCTTCGCCGATCTGCCTAGCTGGACAATCCGCCCTGAGGTGTAGACCGCCGCAGTGGCTACACAGATCGGCTGGCTCCGTGCACAAGCGTTTGCCGTGCCCGTAAGCCAAGCAGCGGGTGCACTGCACCAGAGGCGTCTGGTCCTCGACGCGTACTCGTTGGAGGTCGATGCGGAGTTTTTCTCGCTCAATCGCCCTCCTCCAGATCATTGGGGACACACCAAGCACAACGTGGTTGGCATGAGAGCTGCGTGTTTTTCTTCGGTATTTAATTACCATTCTGTGTTCCTCGTCGCCGAGGCCGTGAAATAGCTCCCGGTTCTGATTCTTAAGGGCTCGCAAAATTTCCTCATCGCTGTGGATTAGCAACACGTCCCTAAGAATCAGAAGCGGGTCCCGATTGTTCACCTCCTCGACGACCAGGTTCTCTCCGGCCGCCTTCAGTCGTGCCTTAAGTTTCTCTCTGTCCTCTTTAGTTTCGCACCCCATGATAATTTTCTGATCTTTGGCTTTCCTTACTTTCTCTACTCGCACCCACCCTTCCTTTGCGTTAACTGCTTTTCTGACCCGCTCAAGAATCTCGTCACCCGTGTCCATTTCATCGGTTGAAGAGACAACCACCGAGTGCAGCGTCGCTCGCTCCAGGGTCTGTTCCCCAGTATGGCGTTTATTCGCGGCTGCTGCGCAAGCGTAGGTTCTCTCCCCAACATTTTCCCAGCCGGGCAGATTGTCTCGGAGCTTGTCCATTTTGTCGGATTTTTTTTTCACGATTGTGATTTGCTCCTTAATGGTGTTAATGAGCTCAGTCTGGCTGACGAGACTCTCAGAAATGGACAAGGGACAGTAGTCGGCGGTAGGCGCGGATACCGGTGCAGCTGTGGGTGCGAGAGGGGCCCTATCCCGCTCAGACTCCTTCACCAGCTCAAAAAGCCTGTTAATAGCTTCGAGCACCGCAGTCTTAATTTCAGCCTTAAGGTTGCGAGAGTTGCCCAAGTTGACCTTTGCCTTACTTAGGCAAGCTCTCGCCTCCGCTGTGCGACTTGGGTACTCGGCCACAGACCTTTTGAGCTACCGAGAGGCGTCAGCAGTAGCTCGGCGCGTCCCCGGAGTGGTTGGACCCTCCTGCGGCGCAGAAAGAGTGTCCTCACCGAACGAGATTCTCCTTCTCGCAAGAACAGATGATTTTATTTCGAGCTAAGCCCTCGACCGAGGTTTCCAGAGACGCGTCTCCGCGCGGGCTAGCTGATTATGGAATAAAACTTAGTACGGATCGACGACGGACCGACCAACCGGCAAGCGCGGTTAGCTTAACCTTGAATTCGACCCGAACAGCAACCACGAGCTTCTTAAATATCATAATCGCACCACATCCACACATGATCTAAAAATGTGCAGCCCTTTATGAGTAACTAGTTTTGCCCGCGGCTTTGCTCGCGCTAACACAGTTCTCCTTTCCTGATTTGCAGGTACCTGCTACATGTAGTTTTTGCCCTAACGCCTAATTTATTGTAATAGCAAAGCTAAGTTTTCCTTTTCTTCCCTCTTTCTTCCACATTTCTCACTGATTTTTTTTTAAATTAGCCTATATCCGTCTCCAGGATCCCAACTATCTCTGTACCACAATTCATCAAAATCGGTTCAGCCATTTAGGCGTGAATATGTAACAAACAATCAAACTCACTTTCGCTTTTGTAATATTAGTAAGGATGATAAATGTTGGTTGGATTTCAGGTACTTCAATCAAAATGCAATCCTCTTTATTATGGGGTTCCTGGCTACAGTATTTTCATTTATGTCCTGCTGTCACGGTATACAAACATTGGATATACCTCATATTACCGAAGCTGGTATTTATACTCTTTTACTTAGTTACCAGTTGCTTATACTCTACTGTACAAGAACGAATTTGCCGCAATATTACAAGCTTTTACGAGCTTTGCAAGAAGATTTTCATTTTATTTGTACGGATGGAGAAAAATACCGGTACGTTTTTAATTTTTTTTTGTATCAAATAGGCTTCAAATATAAGCTACATTATGAGGAAGTAACATAGGTATAAAACATTACGCTACTACCTAAGAGAGCAGGGCTGCAAGTAAAGACGCGGTTGAAAGCCCGCAAAACAGTAAATTAGTTATTATAGTTGACGACACGGTTGGCGCAGCGGCTGAGCGATCGATTGCTGCGCTGCGTGTCGCGGGTTTGATCCCCGCACGGAACAAATATTTGTATGGCCTACAGATAGTTATTTCAGGGTCTGGCTGTTTGTGTATGTGAGTTTAAATGTTTGTGATATAGATCTAGATATAGGAGAAATCCTAGTATGAGGCACCGTTTTAAAAAAAAAGTCTCGTGTGCAATGTTTGTTACCAAACTCCTCCGAAATAGCTGCACCGATTTGTATGAAATTTTGAATGCATACTGAGTAGGTTGGAGAGTCGGCAAACATTTTTTCATACCCTTAAGTGATAAGAGGGGCCTGAGCAGCGGGCGAAACCGCTGGGCACAGCTAGTATCTATATATTTTCTTTTGAAATGACACGTATTGTTTACTTGTCCAATTATTTTGTCTCTAACGTTTTTCGTCTTGTTTTTAATTTTTTCAGAGTCCGGTATTTTGAGGAACAACTGAAGTCTTGGAAGATCTGCTTATTCGTGTGCTTATTCTCTTTAATTGTCCCAGTTGCGATGAACGTATTCGCTTATGTTTCGCTCTTCTACTTTCTATCTACTCATGATGCCGATACTGACGAGAGCAGACCTCTATTGTTTCCGTTTTGGATACCCAACATCGATTTTAGCAAGTCACCGGTTTTCGAAATGGCTTTCATGTTTGCAAATATTTGTAGCCTGCTCTATGCCTATACTTACACATGTGAGTTGCATATGATGACTTTTTTTTACGGATAGGAAATCATCAAGTAACTTACCCCGCTCTTAGCAGAGCGGGGGGAAGTGTCAGGCTTGTACTGACTAGAACCCAACCACTTTCCTTCTATTGCCTTTTACGTTCCGGGGCAGTAGTACCTATCTCTTTCGAACAACCCGCAACCCCGATGCATATGATGACTATGATAGTAATTTTTGTATCTTGTTGATGTACTAAATTTAATTGTTTATTGGCTGTGCCCGCGACTTCGTTCACGTGGAAAAATGACTTTAGGCAGCATTTTTGAATATTTTCTGTCTGTCTGTCAAGCCCTTTATCTCGGGAAAGCGTTGAAGTATCGAGTTAAAATTAAAACCGCCACATACTTAAGTCTGTGGTCCCTTGAGGCTGTGAAAAAATCTAAGTCTAGCTCTTTTTGACTGCGTAGACGGCAGTCCAAAAAGTCAAGTTTGTACGGAACCCTCGGTGTGCGAGTCCGACTCGCACTTGCTTGTTTTTTTTTGTGATGATTTACATCAATACGTTGGCAAATTGATGTGGAAACTGCTACTATGATTTAATTTCAGTTATGATACTAACACAAATAATATGGATCAGGCAAATAACTTCAAAAGTTGACATTGTGACATGGAGTCTTCAAGATCTTTTAGTGGACATACATCCAGCCACTAATAAAGAAGAACGTCAATATTTCTCTTATTTAATTGAAACTCGGATGAGAGACATCTTGTTGCATCATCAATCTATGTACAGGTAAAATAAATAAAGCCTTATCAGAAAATATTAACACCACGAATTAGATTTATTACATTTCTAGCTTCTGCCCGCGGCTTCGCTCGCGTTAAATTTGGGGTAATACAGTTCTCCTTTCCTGACTTGCAGATACCTGCTACCTGTAGTTTTTGCCTTTGCGCCTTATTTATTGTAATAGCAATGCTAAGTTTTCCTTTTTCTTCCCTCGTTCTCCCTCATTTCTCACTTTAAAATAAAAATGTTAGCCTATGTCCGTCTCCTGGTTCCCAACTATCTCTGTACCGAAATTCATCAAAATCGGTTTAGCCATTAAAGCGTGAAGGATATTATAAAAGCGAAAGTGAGTTTGTTTGTTTGTTACGTCTTCACACCTAAATGGTTACCCAATTTTGATGAATTTTGGTACAGAGATAGTTGAGACCCTGGAGGCGGACATGGCAATTTTTTTTTAAATGAAAAATGGGGAAGAAAAAGGGAAGAAAATGGAAAACATAGCTTTGCTATTACAATAAATAAGGCACAAGGGCAAAAACTACAGGTAGCAGGTACCTGCATCAGGAAAGGGAAACTGTGTTACTCCGGATTTAACGCGAGCGAAGCCGCGGGCAAAAACTATAATGAATAAAAGTTAAAGAACAATTAAACGACTGTAAGAGTCTTTAAAGACTGTAAGGCT
This sequence comes from Ochropleura plecta, assembly GCA_905475445.1. Taxonomy (NCBI): domain Eukaryota; kingdom Metazoa; phylum Arthropoda; class Insecta; order Lepidoptera; family Noctuidae; genus Ochropleura; species Ochropleura plecta. The sequence continues at coordinate 6,277,321 of FR997731.1, read as the reverse complement.
GTAAGAGCGCGCAAAGCGAGCTTGAACAAAAGTTAATAGGTAAACAATAATCCCGTTAAATAATTAATAACGGAATGATTAATTAATTATAAGATGCAAGGCGGCTGGTTAGAAGGTACCTAGAGTTTGCATCAAAAGGGCGACTCGTACCGCCCCGTCCATCTCAGTCTGCCACCCCGGGCCGTGGCCCTCTAGCCCATAGACTAAATACACCACTGTGCTTAACCTCACGCAATTAAAACTTTTTTTGAGTTTTTTTTTCTCTGCTGGCCTTTTTTATTTGGGGTGGGAAATCATCAAATAACTTCCCCCGCTCTGGGCGGAGCGGAGGGGAGTGTCAGACTTTTACTGACTAAAACCCACCCATGTTCCTTCTATTACCCTTTACGTTCCGGGGCCGCGGTATCTCTTTCGAACAACCCGCAACCCCGGCAGGCGGAGGCTCTGGCTAGCCCCTCTGTCTGGCTTTATCCTTGCTTATTTATTTTTAGCTTACTGGAAGATTTTGCGATTGTCCACAAGAAATTACTGTTGTTCGAACAAACAATTTGCGGGCCTGTGGTTTGTATAACAGCCTACTGTGTTGCAGAGGTATGTACTTGTATAAAAATGAATAAACAGACTCATGGTCCGTTTATTTATTTTTATACAATTTTGACACTTCTTATTAAAAATATATATATAAATGAACAGGGAACAGGGTCCAAGCTACCGAAAGTCAGGGATCCAGAGAAAGGAACCCCCCATGTCCAAGAGTACCGCTTTCTGTATCCAAGCCCTCAATCCAGCTGCCTCACGAGAGCCACCCTAATGTTGGCAGCCGACATTCATACTGCACTAGAAGCAAGGGTCAGTTATCGTCGGTCTCGTGTAAGCTTATAAAATCATCCAAGACGACTCATGTTATGGGTCCGACAGTTTATGGCCAGCTGCGCGATACCATTTCTAGTGCCCCGACCATTGGAACCTTCAAAGCCCGTTTAAAAAAATGGCTTGTCGAGCAAGCGTTGTACTGCTTTAACGATTTTTTTAATATTTGAACTTTGATTTGAAATTAATGTTTTTTTTGTTTTTGACTTTTTATTTTATTTGTAATATTTCTACCTGTTTGACATTTTGTTTTTTCTTATTGATGTGACATTTTTTTATTGATTTGTAACTTTAATGTAATGAATATTATGAACCTGTGACTTGTAAGAATCCCATATCAATAAAATACTATGACTATGACTATGAGCTTCCTTAGGTATTCTACCGTGAATTATCGATTCCGATATTTTATACACGAAATATTTTACACGGCTGCATGGCATCATTTCAGAGGTGATAAGTCAAAGTGGAACTGCACTGTTTATATCTATTTATTTATCCATTAATGCAAAATGTACATATAGTTACACGCTAGGATTGTAACTAGTGAGTACATGACCCTGTTAGGGTGCAGCAAAACGTCTTAAAACTAATAAAATTGTAATGCAGTATCTAATATCACGTATGGTATGAACTTTCACAATAATTTTTCTATTAATTTAACGTACATTCAGTCAAAAAAGTATCGGGAATGGATGATTTGTTTATGGTTCCAAATTAAAATTTTTGTTTTTTTTTGTAGTTGTTAGATTGGCACAACTCTTTTCCATTTTGGCGCGGAGTTTGAGTTGCATCTGTTATTTATATTAAATACAGTGCTGGTTTTAGTAATATCATTTATAGTGTGTATTGCGAATTTCATAATGGACAAAAATATCGAACAAAGAGTTTGTCTTAAATTTTGCATCGCCAATGGAATTTCGTGTTCGGAGTCACTGAAAATGTTACAGAAGGCTTACGGTGAATCGACTTTATCAAAAACTCGTGCTTATGAGTGGTTCAAAGCGTTCAAAAGCGGTCGAGATGTGATGGAAGATTTGCCTCGCTCTGGTAGGCCGTCAACGTCTGCAACTGAAGTTAACATCGCAAAAGTGAACTGAAAATCCTGACTGAAAATCCCCATTCAACTCCGAGAGAGATAGCCGCCGAACTTCTGTATCTCACAAGTCGATCCGTACCATTGTAACTAATCATTTGGGTATGAAACATGTTGCTGCTCGGCTAGTCCCAAAAGATCTGAATTTTATCCAAAAACTCAATCGCATGAAAGTCGCTGAGGACATGCTAGAACGAGTCAGTTCGGACCCAACATTCATGAAACGCATTGTTACTGGTGACGAGACGTGAGTTTACGAGTTTGACATGCAAACTAGTCAACAAGCTTCGGAGTGGCGCCTTCCAACTGAACCGAAACCGAAAAAACCACGCCAAAGTCGATCAAAAGTCAAAGTCATGTTGACTGTTTTCTTTGACTATCGCGGTGTTGTGCACTCTGAATTCTTACCGGAAGGTCTAACGGTAAATAAAGAATATTATTTGAGCGTTTTGCGGCGTTTAAGAGAGCAAATTCAACGAAAAAGGCCAGATTTGTGGAAAGAAAATTCTTGGATTTTGCACCACGACAATGCGCCTTCGCACAAGGCTATCATTGTGAACGAATTTTTGACCAAACACTCAACAAATACCATCCAGCAACCACCATATTCACCAGATATGGCTCCTGCTGACTTTTTTCTTTTTCCTAAACTCAAATTACCACTTCGTGGCACCCGTTTTCAATCGATAGAAGACATAAAGGAGAATTCGCGGCGAGAACTGAACTCAATTCCGGAAGCAGCGTTTAAAAAATGTTTTGATGAATGGATTATTCGTTGGCGCAAGTGTATCGTTTCTAAAGGAGCATACTTTGAAGGTGATAAAATAAATTTGGATGAATAACAGACATTTTGTGTATTATTCATCTTTTCCCGGTACTTTCTTGACAGAGTAGTATATCTAGCCATGCAGGACCGAAAACAATATTCATTAAACTTAAACCTATCTAACCTGTCTAATCTGTTGAAGTTCAGATATAAAATGGGCAAAAATAATCACTCAGTTGACCCTTAGCTGGCCCAGAAAGAGATGATGGGATGAGTTAAACTCATATACTAGTATTTCAAGGATTAACTTGCAATAAAGTTATAAGCAAGAAAATTACCAAGACGGACGGGAAAGTTTTGCCTTCCAGTAACTACACTTCACTTCAAGGCAAAGGTTTTCCGTCCGTCCGCTTTTCTTTCGCGGATGGGAAATCATCAAATAACTTCCCGTTCCCCGAGGGAGTGTCAGAGTTTTACTGACTAAAACCCATGTTCCTTCTTTTGCCCTTTATGTTCCGGGGAAGCGGGATCCCTTTTGAACAACCCGCAACGTAAAATGTAGGCTGACCGAAATGTTAATTTGAAAAAAAAACACTTTTAAAGAGGGCCGTGCTTTTTTACAGAAATTGGATCAAGGTGAATTTCAAGTTATACTTCTGATAATGGGTGTTGCTACTTTTGTCTTGCATTTTGTGCCAAGTTTTATGTGCACCTATCTGACCTACACGGTACGTAGCATTAGATTCATTCGAAGATTCAAAACTACCCACAATTTGATACGTGTACATAACTTTAATATAGTAGTTTAGTACAGACGACGGCACATCAACCTACACAAAACCATTTTAACCTGATCTCTCTACTATGTTGTGCGATTCGTAGTAGAGAGATCAGGTTATAATAGTTTAGTGTAGCTTGACCTGCCGTCGTCTGTACATTATTCACAAATTAATAATAGATCTATCTATTAGTAACCATTAGTAGCTCATCGGATACAGTTTAATATTTTTTAAATCCATAAATAATTTCTAATTAAGTTAAATTTGTTTTATTAAAAACATATAAGTAGTAGTAATTTGAGTAAAAGACTGCCATCGGTTTTCAACAAAAATTTAACTATATCTGACGAGATCTTTCTTGCTGATTGTAAAATCAAATTCAAAAGTTATTTCTTCAAATTAGGCTGATAATCAGCACTTTTTGAACGTCAAATTACAAGACACAGTCCCACAAAAACGTCCCGCTCTTCGCCACTTCCTAGTGCTGTTGTAGTAGTAGTAGCTGGGAAGAAAAAGTGGCGGGACAAACTCCTCAGCAACACATCTGTCTGACAGGTCTAACCTGACAGACAGATCTGACGAGAGAGTATGTGACGGAGAGATAAAATATAAAAGCCCTCAGTAAATATTTTCAGGTAAAATCAGTTGGTGACGCGTGTTGGAACATTCCGTTCTGGAACGCAGGCCCCGTGATACGACCTTACTTAGTACTTATGATACAGCGCTCCCAACGGCCTCTGCCACTTCAAGCTCCTGGGTTTCAAGACATTTCTATAGAAACATTTTCTCAGGTTGGTTAAAAAAAATTTAGAGACTATAAATAACGTCATTAATGTTGTATTTTGTCTTTTGTTTCAGAAAATGACTTCTGCTTATTCGTGTTTCAATATGCTACGTCAAGCTAATGTATGATAACTTAAAAAACCTTAAAATACTTAAATTTCAATTTTGCGACATCAGTGCACTGGCTTATATAAATAAATAAATAGGAACACATTAAGAAAATTATGAGTATGTTACACAAATAAAGGATTCTTTAAGCGGTATAAATAGTTTTATTGTTCAAATTATTTTGTGCCTTCACTAAATATGGAAATACTTGCCATGACGGACTCAGCATCGAGCATTACAAATATGCGGGTGTTCATTTACCGAGGGTCCTGTCTCTGCTGTACACAATGTGTATTAGTCATGCCTACCTGCCAGCTGATCTTATGAGGACAATAGTAGTGCCTATAATTAAAAACCGAACAGGTGACATCTCCGATAAAGGTAACTATCGTCCTTCTCTCTCGCAACTACAATTGCCAAAATATTGGACAGTATTCTTGACTCATGCTTAAAGGAGTATCTGCATAATATGCATGATGCACAGTTTGGCTTTCAGTCCAAATTATCGACAGAGAGTGCTATTTTGAGTGTGAAGAATACTGTCCAATACTATACTGACCGCGGAACTACGGTGTATGCCTGTTTCTTGGATCTCTCCAGAGCCTTCGACCTCGTGTCGTATGATGTGCTCTGGAGAAAGCTGGAGGGCAGGAATATTCCGGTAGGAGTGCTTAATGTTCCGCAGTATTAGTATGCAAACCAAACTAATAGTGTGAAATGGTCAACAGCACTCTCTGATCCATTTAGGTTGGAGTGTGGTGTGAGACAGGGAGCTCTGACCTAGGCTCTCCTAGGCTCTTCAACCTATATGTGAATGATCTTCTGGCCGGGTTCAGTAGCATGCGTGTCGGATGTAGCGTGGGTGGTGTTACCATTAAAAATATCAGCTACGCGGACGACATGGTGCTGTTGGGCCCGACTGCGGGATCTATTAGGGAGATTTTAAGAGTATGCGAGAACTATGCAGCTACACACGGGCTCGTTTATAATGTTAAAAAGTGTGAACACATGGTTTTTAAGGCCGCTGGTAGGGTTCCTGACTCTGTACCAAGTTTCATTTTAAATGGCTTGGTTATAAGGCGAGTACATAGTTTTAAGTATCTGGGGCACATACTTACCGACGACCTTAATTAAGCACAATGTGGACATAGAGAGGAAGCGCAGGGCACTGGCGGTCAGAGGGAATATGTTGGCGCGCAGGTTTTACCGTTGTACTAACCAGGCTAAAATAACCCTTTTCAAAGCTTATTGTCAGGGTATGTACACGGGAAGTCTGTGGGTCAACTTTACGCTATATCGCTGGAGGTCCTGCGCATCCAATATAATAATGTTTTTAGAATGCTGTTGGGGCTGCCCCGTTTTTGTAGCGCATCTGAGATGTTTGCGCTGAATCGGACTGACGACTTTAATGCCGTCATTCGAAAAATAATCTCGTCCTTGATAACGAGATTGCGGGACAGTGACAACAGTATTCTGAGAACAGTGGCGGAGAATATCTACTCTCCTATTCTGGGACGTTTTGTGGGGGTGATGAATGAGTGAGTTTCCTTTCGCTTGTTCATCGTCCACATGAAGCCAACTAGAAATATAGCTATTATGTTAGAGAGATAACTAATTTGTTTACTAACACTAATTATAAGAATTTTATTTTACTAACACATTGGATCTTGTTGTCTGAAAATAAATAATTTATTATTATATTGTCCTTTATTAACTTTGCATCTTAAAATTAAATTTTTAAATATTTATTAGAAAATAAATAAAAAAAAAACATTTAAAAACATAAAAATAGGTTTCCGCCGGTAACGGGAGCAGGGTCCAAGCTAGTTAAGCTGGTTAGGGCTCCAGAGACAGGAACCTCCTTACAATGCGGGCCGTATCGAAGAGTACTGCCTTCTAAATCAGGCCCTTGATCCAACCACCTAAGGAGAGCTTCGACAGATGTTCGTCGAGGTTCTTGGCAATTAAGCCATTGGCCGTTACGACAATCGGCTCAATGATAGCCGAGTTCACATTCCACATGTCAACAACCTCGTGTGCCAAGTCAAGATATTTTAGTTGTTTTTCTTTCTCAGCTTTCACGAGGTTCTCGTCATGTGGGATGGTAACATCGATTATCATTACGCGGCGCGCTGATCGGCCTATCACCACTATGTCAGGCTTATTGGCGACAATAGTCCTGTCAGTAATGATAGACCGATCCCAGTACAGCGTGACATGGTCTTTCTCGAGAACTGGGTCGGGCACATACTTGTATTACGGTACCTCAGATTCAACAAGATTATATTTCAAGGCAAGTTGCTGATGAATAATCTTGGCTACTCGGTTGTGCCTATGCAAGTACTCGCTGTTGGCTAGACGAGAACAACCAGAAATAATAGGTCTGATGGAGTCACCAGGACGGTGGCATGCCCGACACACGTCAACCGTCCCGTCCTTCATAATATATTTCCTATAGGTGCCTACCCATACGTCACGGGAATCGCGGTCGTCGAAATGAATGGTGTAGGGAACACATTACATGGAACCGGAAACAATGGGTTATTTTTTTTACGATGAGTCTCGATTTCAGTTCAAGCAAGAAGGGTAAGAGTGTACCGCGTCCCGGAAATACTGAAAGCCTAAGGTGCGTTCAGGAAGTGCATCCATACAACGGCTCAACAGTTATGCTGTGGGCGGGTATTATGAAGAACAGACGAACTGAGCTCGTTTTTGTAAATGGTAACATAAACGCTGTAAATAACGTTGAGAATGTTCTAAGGCCTTGTGTCCGTCCATTCGCACAAACGCTTGGCTTCGATTTCACGTTGATGCATGACAATGCGCGTTCGCATACAGCTTTGTAAAAAAATATCCTGGTATTGCCTTGGCCTGCACAATCACCAGACCTCAACCCCATCGAGCATACATGGGACATAGGGAGAAAGAGGGAAGAAAAGGGGAAAATAAGATATTTTTTTTTATCATTACGTGGGTTAAAGTTAGCGTTACCCCAAAGTAACTATGCCACGCGGACGAAGGCGTGGGTGGAAGTCAGTAAGCTATAACTCCCCCAAAAAAAGGAAAATACCTTAGAGTTATGAAAGCTTATTCAATTTTCCCGAAATTCAATTCTCAACTGCCATTCAAAATACCTTTTTATCATATAATTTTACACAAGAAGTGTGTACTTAATAACTTTTTTAACACCCTTGCTCGTAAAGCTGGTGTAATTCCACCGGTTTTAAATATGTAAAGAGGGTCATAAAAAACGCGTGTGTTATCAAAGCAAATAGTTAAGTTATAGTCCATACAAATTCCATAACAGTATTATTTGCCATTTCAAATTTGGAACTGATCGCCCCGCCGCCGCACGCCTCCAGCTAGTGAGCAGCGCGCTGTTGCTATTCTTTTTCTTTTTTTTTTTAATTTATATAAAGGGTTTTGTCGCTTAGCGCTGTTGCTATTCAAATTTCGAACTAATTCGAAAGTAGGCAGCGCTAGCTCGCTGTTAAAATGGCGGGAAGCAACAATGTGCATTCACAGACTGTTTTTTCGCAAATGTGTTAAAAAACGTCGTACGATATACGTGCGTATTAGTTATAACATGCTCGGCTCAATTACGCCCTCGCCTACGGCTCGGGCTGAAATTCCGACTCGCATGTTATAACCATCTTAACGCACTAATATCGTAATGTACTATAAAGATATTAATTATTTTGCCATACTATGCTAAAATTATGTATTAGGCAAAATGTCTTTTTCACAATAACTTAGCCAACGACATTGCCCGAAGCGATAATTCAGCAAATACAGGGTTATTTGGCTCACGGAATTACTGGCCAGAAAATATCGGGCACATAATAAAAGACAAGACATTTTCTACTCAATTGAACTATCATTGAATGTGTTGTATTCGTGTCGTGTTCTATATTTTTATCACAAAACTGATCGTAAAGTTACTACCGATAAAATTCTGGACAAATCATGAATTTTGGAATTTTAGATCAATAAAATTATCATCACAGAATCTCTCTAGAAAGATCAACAGTCGATTTTTGTTCTGTTAGCGCATGTGACTAAAAGAGAGATATATATGGATGAAGAGTGAGAGGAAGGCCAAAATAAAGATGGTTAGGTTGTGTAAGGAATGATATGAAGGAGGAAGGAGTGAATGATGCCGTGACGTCTAAAAGGAAAGAATGGAAGAAGAAAAGGTGATGCGCCGGCTCCAATAAAATGGGACCTCGGCAGGAAAATGATGAGCCGTTTAGGTTCTACTGCTGAGCACAATTCCAGATACTTTTTATTGCCACAACAGTGCGTGTCCAGGTAATGTCGCCACCTCTTTCTAAGCCGAACTCGATGGCGACGGTCATTGTGCGTAATTTAATCTAATCAATTAAATTAATCAACGACAGGTTTATTTATTTATTTTGTGAGGAATGATGAGAAAGAAAAGGAAGTAAATAATCGTGTAAACAGTTTAGCAGAAGAGAATGGAAGAAAACAGTGTGCAACCCTAAGTGGTATAGGACAAGGGCAGAAAGACGATGACTTTAATGATAAAAATAATTTCAGAAATACAATGATTAAAGCAGAATTTCAGCAGTTTCTTTCAGTCCTAGTAAGAATAAGTTTGAAACAACCCTTCGAACTGATAGCGATTCATAAAGCAATAAAACATATATTTCTAATCCGAAATAGGACGTTTAGTAAAATATACTATAATGCAGTTGATACTTCATACTTTTAAGTTTCCTCATACGAAACAGTCGTCATGTGGGAAAAAATCAAATCATTTTACAATAAAGACGATTATGATTATTCAAAAGGCTATGTTGATCCTTCTGAGTTTCATAAGATATTTTACAAAATTAACGCCGCTTTTAAAGTTGGAGATCTCGGTAACGAAAATCCACCTTCGTAAGTTTTTTTTTCTTATCATTTAGTCAAATGATACACTAATAACACGTGGTTTTTTTTTAGAGTTTTGCATTTTCCAGATCATTAATATAGTCAATACAACCCGCTATGTTTATTTAATTCCAAACAATCATTTTTTCATGAAATAGTCACTAAAGTGGTTACGTAAACTGATAATGGTTGTATGGACGATTTAAAGATTATAATTCTGTAAAACCATCTTTATTACGGTCTCGAGTCATATTTTAGTGAGCATACCACGTATCACTGACCAACAAATTACAAAAAAACTTAATAAAAAATGAATATAACATAACCTTTAAATGTATTCGTTATTTTCTTGCCCATTCCAAAGCCAAAGATCTAAAATTGGAGCTATTCCATTAGGTTAGATAAAATAACAATATTGTGACGAAGCATCTTTTCTATATAAGCTCATCAGAACTAAAAAATACTGGCATTAGAGCAGAGGTAAAAAAAGTAAAAATTAATGACCTTGATTTTAGAGAAAAATGAAACGTGGTTTAATTTGTAAAAAAAAAACTTTTACGAAAAGAGCTTCCTGTAATACTTCTCAAACCGATAGTGTAGCTTATATTACATATCAACATCATCTATCTGGCTAGCATTTTCATAACTATGTTGGGGTCGGCTTCCAGTCTAATCTACTACTACTGCTGTCTACTTGTATGCTCATAATTTGCTCTTCTAATATTTTATGCGAAGAAACTGCCTCTTGGATCTTCCTAGTTTAGGAGTCAGGGCTCAAATGTTGGATTGACTGTTCACCCATCATTTGCACACTTTGTATTTTCCAATTTTTCTTTTTTGTGCTAATTACGTGTACTCAAACTTGTGTCAAACTTGTATTTTAATAAACTGTTATTATCAAAATTGGATGCAGCTGAATACCAGTATTTTACATGGAGCGACTGCATATTTGACATTCACAACTCAGTTAGTACTGGGTTATACGATACCCCGTGGTAAGACTGCTTGTCAGACTTTCGGGACACTGACTATCTGTAACGACTGCTAAAGATCTACAAATGCCAGCCGGGACCAACACGGAGAAAACACGCTATGTAACGGGTGGTCACCCATCCACAGACCAACCGGCGAGCGCGGCCTTAACCTTGAATTCGACCCGAACAGCTGCCATAATTAAGCCACGATCTCCTTAAATATCATAATCGCATTAAATCCACACATGACCTAAAAATGTGCAGCCGTTTATGAGTAATGATAAATCTTGGTTGAATTTCAGGTACTTCAATCAAAATGCTATCCTCTTTATCATGGGATTCCTGGCTTTCGTAGTTTCATTAATGTCCTGCGTTACAAGTATACAATCATTGGATATACCTCACATAACCGAAGCTGGTATTTATAGTCTTATACTTAGTTACCAGTTGCTTATACTCTACTGTACAAGAACGAATTTGCCGCAATATCACAACCTTTTGCGAGCTTTGAAACAAGATTATCATTTTATTTGTACGGATGGAGAAAAATACCGGTACGTTTTTGTTTTTTTTTTTGTAATAGGCTTCAAAACTACTGCAGCGTTTTTTTTCACAATTAGGAAGCTACATTATTAGGAAGTAACATACAACATCGCAGGAACGGGGGAAGCCTACAGGAGCGGGGCTGCAACTAAAGGCGCGGTTGAAAGCGCTCAAAACAGCCAGTCTAATATTAATAATATTTGACGACACGGTTGGCGCAGTGGCTGAGCGAGTGACTGCTGCGTGTCGTGGGTTCGATCCCTGCACAGAATAAAATAATTCGTACGGCCTACAGATACTTGTTCCGGGTCTGGCTGTTTGTGTATGTGAGTTTAAATGTTTGTAAACGCACCCACGATACAGGAGAAATCTTAGGCACCATATTAAGATTTCTCCTGTATCGTGGGTCAGCCAGACCCGGAACAAGTACCTGCCGGTCATACAAATATTTGTTCCGTGCGGGAATCACATGTTTGTATAACATGTTCTCACATGTATGTATAATCTCAACATGAATGATGTATCCGTTTTAGAAAAATCTAATATATAAAATTCCCGTGTCACAATGTTAGTTACCGTACTCCTCCGAAACGGCTCCACCGATTCTTATGAAATTTTGGGTACATATTGGGTAGGTCTGAGAATCGGCTAACATCTATTTTTCATACCCCTAAACCTCAGCGGGTGAAACCGCTGGGCACAGCTAGTTTCTATAAATTTTCTATTGAAATGACACGTATTGTTTACTTGTCCTTTTTATTTTTCAGAGTCCGGTATTTTAAGGAACAACTGAAGACTTGGAAGATCTGCTTATTCGTGTGCTTGTTCTCTTTAATTGGCCCAGTTACGATGAACATATTCGCTTATGCGTCGCTCTTCTACTTTCTATCTACTCATGATGCCGATACTGACGAGAGCAGACCTCTTTTGTTTCCATTTTGGATACCCAACATCGATTTTAGCAAGTCTCCGGTTTTCGAGATGGCTTTCATGTTTGCTAATATTTGTTGCCTGCTCTATGCCTATACTTACAGCTGTGAGTTGCATATGATGACTTTTTTTGCGGATGGGAAATTATCAAGTAATTTGTCCCGCTCTTGGAGGAGTGGTGGGAGTGTCAGACTTCTACAGGCTAAAACCCAATCATGTTCCTTCTATTGCCTTTTATGTTCCGGGGCCGCGGTATCTCTTTCGAACAACCCGCAACTCCGGTGCATATGATGACTATGATAGTAATTTTTGCATCTTGTTGATGTACAAAATATTATTGTTTACTAGCTGTAACCGCGACTTCGTTCGCGTGGAAAAATTACTTTAGGGAGCGTTTTTGAATAATTTCTGTCTGTCTGTCAAGCCCTTTATCTCGGGAACGCGTTGAAGTATCGAGTTAAAATTAAAACCGCCACATACTTAAGTTGGAGCTGTGAAAAATTCTAAGTCTACGCAGTCAAAAAAGTCAAGTTTGTACGGAACTCTCGGTGTGCGAGTCCGACTCGCACTTGCCTGTTTTTTTTGTGATGTTTTACATCAATGTGTTGGCAAATTGATGTGGAATCTGCAATTATGATTTAATTTCAGTTATGATACTAACACAAATAATATGGATCAGGCAGATAACCTCAAAAGTTGATATTGTGACTTGGAGTCTTCAAAATCTTTTAGTGGACATACATCCAGCCACTTGTAAAGAGGAACGTCAATATTTCTCTTATTTAATTGAAACTCGGATGAGAGACATCGTTTTGCATCATCAATCTATGTACAGGTAAAATATATAAAGCCTTATCAGAAAATATTTGCACCGCGTATTAGATTTATTACAATGTTTTTTACTATTTAAACAGATAATATCGAAATAATGAATAAAAGTTTTAGAGTAATTAAACGACTTAAGGCTGTAAGAGAGCGCAAAGCGAGCTTAAACAATAGGTTAATTAAATAATAATCCCGTAATAGAATTAATAACGGAATGATGAATTAATAATAAGGTACAACGCGGCTGGTTAGAAGGTACGTAGGGTTTGTATCTAAAGGGCGTCTTGTACCGCCCTGTCTAGACCACTGACTAAATACACCACTGTGCTTAACCTTACTCAATAAAAACTTTTTTGAGTTTTTAAGCTATTGCATAGCTTCTATCGCGGGCCTTGAGCGCGGGGACCGAATCCAGAAATTCCGTAACGAAGAAAAACATGACGCTCCCCACTCCGACGGGCACGGAGGTGTGGCTTGTCTAACGTCGTTTACACAATACGGTCAGTTATTTCAATCCCGATTCTAATGTTCTAATAGCGTGTTTGGTAGAGAATCGGATAGTCAATCGACATTACGCTGGATCAAATCCAAGGTCTTGTTTTTCTTTTTGCGACTTCTTTTCATTGGAAGTACTTTTTAAATATTTTATTTAGATTGTTTTTATTTATTGCATAAGTTGATAAAAAATGCTATGCAATAGCTTTACCGCGGCAGTCCCCGATTGCCACACGTATTTTTTTCTCTGCTGGCCTTATCCTTGCTTATTTATTTTTAGCCTACTGGAAGATTTTGCGATTGTCCACAAAAAGTTACTGTTGTTTGAACAAACAATTAGCGGACCTGTGGTTTGTATAACAGCCTTCTGTGTTGCGGAGGTATGTACTTGGACTACCATGAGTCAGATTATTCATTTCTATACATTTTTTACAAACTAATTAAAATATATATACATACATAGTAGCTCACCGGTATCGGAAACAGGGTCCATCTACTGAAAGTCAGGTCTCCAGACAAAGGAACCCCCTATTTCCAAGAGTACCGCTTTCTGTATCAAGCACTTAATCCAGCTGCCAAACGAGAGCCTCCTTAGGTATTCTACCGTGAATTAAATTTACGATATTTTATACAAGAAATATTTTACACGGCTGCATGGCATCATTTTAGAGGTGATAAGTCAAAGTGAAATTGCACTGTTTATATCTATTTATTTATTCATTTACATTCATTATAGTTACACGCTAGGCTTATAACTAATGGGACATGACCCTGTTAGGCCGCAGCAAAATGTCTTAAAATTAATAAAATTATATTGCAGTATCTAAATCACGTATGGTATGAACATTCACAATAATTTTTATATTAATTTAACTTATATCTAGCCATGCAGGACCGAAAACAATATTCATTAAACTTATACCTATCTAACCTGTCTAATCTGTCGAAGTTCAGATATAAAATGGGCAAAAATAATCACTCAGTTACTGTTGTAAGGGTCAACTGAGTGATTATTTTTGCCCATTTTGCTGGCCCAGAAAGAGATGATGGGATGAGTTAGACTCAGATACTAGTATTTCAAGGATTAACTTGCAATAAAGTTATAAGCAAGATAATTGCCAAGACGGATGAGAAACTTTTGCCTTCCAGTGACTACGCTTCACTTCAAGGTAAAGGTTTTCCGTTCGTTCGCTTTTCTTTTGCAGATGGCAAATCATCAAATAACTTCTCGTTCCCCGAGGGAGTGTCAGACTTTTACTGACTACCCGCCCCCCCATGTTCCTTCTTTTGCCCTTTATGTTCCGGGGCAAGCGGGATTTCTTTCAAACAACCCGCAACGTAAAATGTAGGTTTCCCATAATATTAATTTGAAAAAAAAAACACTTTTAAAGAGGGCCGTGCTTTTTTACAGAAATTGGATCAAGGTGAATTTCAAGTAATACTTTTAATACTGGGTGTTGCTACTTTTGTCTTGTATTTTGGGCCAAGTTTTATGTGCACCTATCTGACCTACACGGTACGTAGCATTTGATTCATTCGAAGATTCAAAACTATACGCAATTTGATACTGGTACAAAATTTTAATAGTACCTAGTTTAGTACATTATTCACAAATTAATAATAGATCTTTGTATCTAACCATTAGTAGCTCGTCGGATACAGTTTAAATACTTTTAAAAATCCATAAATGTTTTCGAATTAAGTTAAATTTGTTTGATAGAAAACAAACAGTTCATTTGAGTCAAAGACGTCCATCGTTTATCAATAAAAAATAAACTATACCTGACGAGATCTTTCCAGCTGATTGTACACACGACGGCACATCAACCTCTACAAAACCATTTTAACCAGATCTCTCTACCACGGTGTTCGATTCTTAGTGGAGAGATCAGGTTATAATAGTTTTGTATAGGTTGACCTACCATCGTGTGTACATAGAGAAATTAAATTAAAATGTCTCCAATTTATATTTTCAGGTAAAATCAGTTGGTGACGCGTGTTGGAACATTCCGTTCTGGAACGCAGGCCCCGTGATACGTCCTTACTTAGTACTTATGATACAGCGCTCCCAACGGCCTTTGCCACTTCAGGCTCCTGGGTTTCAAGAAATTTCTATTGAAACATTTTCTCAGGTGGGTTAAAGAAAATTTTGTATAGTCCAGAAATATAACGTCATTAATGTTGTAATTTGTCTTTTGTTTCAGAAAATGACTTCTGCTTATTCGTGTTTCAATATGCTACGTCAAACTAATATAGGATAATTTAAAAAAAAATTAACATTTTAAATTGCAATTTTGCGACATCATTGCACTGGCTTATATAAATAAAGAAATAGGGAACACATATAGAAAATTATGAGTATATTACACAAATAAAGGATTCTTTAAGCGGTATTAATAGTTTTATTTTCCAAATTGTTTTAAGTCTTCACTAAATATGAACTACCTGCGAAAACGATGTTAGGTTATATTAGCGAAAACAGTGACGCCAAACAAATACACAATGTATAAATTGCTAATCCCAATATAAATATATACAGTGTGGAAAAAAAAGTCGGGCCCTGGCGGGAAACTACCATAAACCCTTAAGTTGGCTCATATTAACTAAACAAGACATTCCTTTATTTTTATAAAGAACCAAAACTGCATTCTTAGATTTTTTTAAACCAGCTTGTGATAATTCATATACATCGTCTCAGCCTAATAAGATGATGTATAATATGAATTATCACCACATAATTTAGAGTGGATAAAATATACATAGCATATACAGTAGCATTTACTTTGCAAAGATAAAACCTATTCTTATGATCTCTATTAAAACAAAATATCCCTAAATAAATCTATATCCAATATTCCTGTCACAATTTGTTTTTACTGCCAAAATATTGGATTTATTACTAATTTGCCCGTGATACTTTGCAAATACATTATGAGAGTTTCTATTAAATACTTGAGCTTTTATCACTCCCGTGGGTCCAAAGATTTGGAGAACTGTAGTTAGAGGAAGCTTTGCTATTGAGCTTGAGATGGTACGTAAACTGCTAATCTGATTCATTAATTAATATACTGGATAAAGTTGCAATGTTGACCACAGACTAAGGAGTTGTATGTTGCTCACTTAAATGTATCGCTGATGGTAGCGCGTGTGTCGGGTCATTTAGCTTCCTTCAAAATGGTTGAGCTGAATGGGGCTGATATATGCGTCATGTTCGTGAACGGGCGCTGCCTTCTATTAGCCGCCACGGTTTGTTTTAATTAATTTATTATCTATAATATTGAACTCTTGTTTTTGTTTTTACTCTGGACGCTCTTAATGTGCTATATATTTATAATCACAACATGAATGACGTATTACATCCATGGTTTTGTAAAAATATTATGATTTAAAAGAATGTCCATAGAGTTTCTTGCCCATTCTTCTCCATAGAGATCTACGCTTTAGAATGGGCAACTACAGTACTTTAACAAGTTATTATGTCTTGTGACTCGGACTGTAAAAGCATCTTTTTTTGTTTTCATGACATTCAAAAGTGCCTCTAATAGTCTAATTGAAATAAATGATTTGATTTGATTTGTTGTGACATCGAACACACTACTTTAATTAAACATTGAAGAAAATTTACTCTAAAACATTGGAATTCAACCGTCAGTATGTAGTCGGATCAGGCAGATCCAAATCTTTTGTTTGACGTACCGTGACGTATCCGTATCTTTTGAGTTCGTAGTATAAGCTATAGATTTGATTACTGACAAATGCATGGATACACTGACTTGAAAAGTTCACACAACTCTGTCTGGTTTTTTCCTCAAACAATCCGATATAATCTAGCTAAGATCTTAAGTATCGGTGCTAATAAGAAGAGCAAGATTTTATCAAATTTAAAATATCTTCAAAAAGCCGTTCATTTAGAAGGTTAATTTTTTCACAGCTCTAAAGGACTACAAGCTTGAATATATGATTTAAATTACATTCGCTACCTCCACGCGTTATCGATGAGATAAATGGTATTGACAGACGCTTTTTTTCCTTTTGAGTTTCGGAACCCTTAAAAAGAATAGTCCAAAAAATAGAATAGAATAGGTCCTCGAATCTCCAATTTGATCGTCAAAGTAACAACAGACTGTCCGCCAAAAACAAACTTTCCAGCAACACATCTGTCTTTAAGGTTCTCGAACCTGATTTTAGATTCACAAGTATGTTATGTCAATAGTGTTATGTCTTATAGTGAACCAATTGACAGAAATAAATAGGTAGGATTAACCTCTCTAAAATGTTAATAATCGGGTAAATTCACAGAAGTATTCATCAGAAATTTTCCGCATAAATATGGAACCCGGCACAAAGCTCCACTTCATCGAATTAACTGTTAATGAAAAACAGGACTCACATGTTGTAAACAAATTTACCTAATGTTTTCTGCATTTTGAATAATGTGATAAACATGAACCGCTTAAATGATTAAAAAGGGAATGTTGTGGATAATGTGTTTTTTACATTTTCATAAAATAAAATAAAAAAGTATAACTTACTCAAATACTATTCGTGGCTAATTATACTGCCGATCGGATCGAATTTGAAGTCAAGACGTGCTTGCCTAGATAGATCCATGCATGGGTGACGTCTCTTTACATACCGAGTTTCTTCCGTGCCTCGGAAAGCATGTTTGGCTGTTGGTTCCGACTGTTATTCACCGTGATGAGTTGCCGGAAAATCTGGCAACCATTCTTACCGAGGGGTATCGTATTGGGTTGTGGAGGCCAGATAGGCAGTGGCTCCATGTAAAATATTGGTATTCAGCTGAACCTGGTTAGACTCCAAGCTAACCCCAACATAGTCGGGAAGAAGCTGGGCAGGTAATGATAACTCTAATACTATTCAAATCTTTAAACTGACATGGTTACTAACATTATACTATACTATACTATTCAAATCCTCAATTCTATCGTTTAATGTTAATCTTGTTTTCGTGTTCTGTTTGACATTTGAATGCGTAAATATTACTATCACAGTGTTGGAATTTCTACTCTGGTCACTACGTCGAACATTCAAATCAGTCATTGCGCTTTAAATTAGGCATTCATTTAACTATCGTCTCGTGTTATTAAAAGCAGTCATTCTTCTTCTTGGCGTGTCGATAGCATCTGCATTCAGCCCAGAATCGAGCCACGAATTTGGCGACTTCAGCAGCGTCCATCGCCTTTTATAAAAATCTGTTTGTTTTGTTCATTAAGCACATGAAAATGGCATTGTTGAAAAATATAGTATAAATAACATTTATATAAAATTAATGGCAATAGTATCAAACGCCTTACTGTAATTGAAGAGCTTCGACTGGAGCAAAACGATTTGCTATCGAGGCGGTACACATTCGTAACAATAATGATATATTCCATTTAACAATTTCGTAGGTGAAGCTACGGTCTGTAACTAGTTTTTTTCCGTAGAAAAGCACAAAATAGGTAGCTTTTATATTCAACTACTTAACCGACGACATTGCCCCTAGCAGTTATTCAGCAATGAAAATACGGGTTATTTCGATACTACAAATTAATGGCTAGAAAAATATCAGATAGAGAAAGGAGGTCCATAATAAGGGGGAGTACTTCTCTGAAAGTATCATGGAAATTCTATTCTAATGGTTTTGTTAGAGAGAAATTTGAAAAATATTTAAAATGAAAGAGAAGTGCTGAAATAAATTGATTCTTTAGTTATTATTCTGTCTATACACTTGAAGGGGATTAAGATTTACTCTTTTGAGGTATATCAGTAAAGATTCAAAGACGAAATGCGAATTTCAAAATTAAATGTTTTTTTTTACAATTCAGGATACTTTTATTTCAAAAAAGCATTTGATTAAATTAATTACTAAATATATACAACCTATAAATAGATACGAACTAATAATAAAAATATATACAAGTAAAAAATGGAAAATTACAGGGCGTCAAAAAATTCGTCCGTATCGCCGTCAACAGGTAATGATTATTATATTGTATTGTATGACGGTCCGCAACTCTTCGTCTAAATCGCGTATTTTTCGTACGGAAAAAACTAAATTAAATGTGCAATAGAATTACACATTCGTTCCATTTCATTCCTAATAAAGGATATAAAATTAATTTCACAATTCACTCTATTCGCTTAAGGTTCTGCCACCAAACAGTTACCATGAAGATACCGGTCAAGCGCGAGTCGGACTCGCGCTCCGAGAGCTTCCGTACTAACTTACAACATAAACAACCATATTTTTGACTGTGTAGACTTAAAGGGTTGATGTTTTTTGGCACAAAAGGATCACAGAGTTGAATATATGGTTTTAATTTCAACTCAATACCTCCACGAGTTCCCGAGATCTAGGTCGAGGTCTTGACAGGCAGACAAACAGACACACGGACAACAAAGTAATCCAATAAGGGTTCCGTTCTTTCGACGGCGCGTTCGTGTTTCACACGCGCCTCAAAGAGATGTCAGCAAAGCACAGGGGCCTGCCAGGGCCTCCGCCTGCCGGGGTTGCGGGTTGTTCGAAAGAGCTACCGCGGCCCCGGAACGTAAAGGGCAATAGAAGGAACACGGGTGGGTTTTAGTCAGTAAAAATCTGACATACCCCCCTCCGCCCAGAGCGGGGGAAGTCATTAGATGATTTCCCACCTGAAAAACTCCTTGTTTTTTAAATATCAAAAATCATATATATGAAATCATGATAAAAATTTGTGTCGCGATGTCCTTTACACATTATAACTAAAAAGAGCAATCTTAATCTTCTATGAATTTATATACAAGATACTAATGAAAGATAATTATGATTCATCCCATATACATCAATCAAAATGGTATTTTCGTCATAACAGGGTTTGTGGCCTCCCTAATTACATTCATATCTTTCTGATATAGTATATATTCGTTTGACTTTGGTCTTTTTTCAAAGTGTTCTGTGTTGTTTTTTATACTCATACTAGCTTTTGCCCGCGGCTTCGCTCGCGTTAAATTCGGGGTAACACAGTTCCGCTTTCCTGATATGCAGGTATTGTTCGTTGGTGACAAAGAGTGTGAGTCTGATTATTAGCTTTCTACCTTGAAGATTAGGAAAAGTCCCATATAAAATTTCATACCCTCTTTTTAGCAGTTGGGGGCAGATTTTGTTGTTTCTTTATTTGCATTCCATCTTAAAATGTGCTTAAAGCTAAGGTAAACAATTACGGACCCTATAGGGCATTGCATAAAGTGTGTAAATTAAGATTGTCTAATAAAATTAATTCTATTAAAATATTAATACAATCTATGTATGTACAGTTAAATTTCCACCGTTTTGTTGTTCGATGTTAAATCATCAAATAACTTCCCCCGCTCTGGGTGGAGCGGAGGGGAGCGTCAGACTATTACTAACTAAAGCAAAAGAAGGAACGTGGGTGAGTAAAACCCACTCATGTTTTCTTTTGCCCTTTAGGTTCTGGGACCGCGGTTTTTGTTTCGAACAACCCGCAACCCCAGTAGGCAGTAAATGTAGCAGGCCCCTCTGCTTTGCTGATATCTCTTTGAGGCGCGCGTAAAACACGAACGCGCCATCGACACGGCCTGTCATCACTAGACGGATGAACGGTGAGCTACCCATTGCTCACCATCCACAGACCCTCATCTACGGTGGCCAGGAGTCGTCTCGCGGCGCCCGACGCCCAGAAAATTTCCGCCCATGTCTGTGTTTATCGGAAAACTGTTAAAGGCATTACACAATCAAATAACCCATTACCTAATGAAGGACGTGGCTTACATGTTGTAAACAATTACCATGATACTAATGCATTTTGAATAATGTGATACCATAAAATAAAAGTGATTCAGTATGTACACTACAACGGATCGTCAAGTATTGTTTTGATTTGTATTTCACGTTATTATTTTCCTTTGACCTATGCAGCGTTTCTATTTAGAAATTTAAACAAATAATGCTATATTTGGTAAGCTAATTTTACAAGGGGTTCCAAGAATTCTGACAAACTAACTAATATCCTTACTAATATTATAAAAGCGAAAGTGAGTTTGTTTGTTACGTCTTCACGCCTCAATGGCTAAACCAATTTTAATGAATTTTGGTACACAAACTTCCATGTTTGTTTGTTTTGTTCCAAGTTGAGACCTTGAAGACGGAGACGGAGACATAGACTTTTTTTGTGAGTGAGACGTGAGGAAAAAAGAGGGAAGAAAAGGGAAAACTTAGCTTTGCTATTAGAATAAATAAGGCGCAAGGGCAAAAAATACAGATAGGGATTCTGCAAATCAGGAATGGGGAACTGTGTTACCCCGAATTTAACGCGAGCGAAGCCGCGGGCAAAAGCTAGTACAGAATAAATAACAGTGCCAGCCATTCCTTGTTTAATTTCCTTAGTGCATGAATTTGTATATGGCGCAAACGTACTTGGACACAACACTATACGCAGAAATGTGGACGCTAATTCTATTAATGTCCTCTGGCCACTAATTAGGTCATGTTCAGTGGACATCTACGGGCACTCATGGTATGGTATGGAGCAATTAATTATTGCTTTCTCGGGCTTATTATTGGTATATTCGAACAATTTGATAATTTGGTTTGTTACCTAATGCTGTCGTTGTTGTTTCTAATTGAACAGTTTCAGAGCTGAGTTAACTAAACAAGAAATTATTGATAACTAGCTTTTGCCCGCGGCTTCGCTCGCGTTAAATTTGGGGTAACACAGTTCCCCTAGCGCCTTATTGATTTGTAATAGCAATGCTAAGTTTTCCCTTTTCTTCCCTCTTTTTTAATTTGAAATGTTGAAATCTTTACTAATATTATAAAAGCGAAAGTGAGTTTGTTTGTTTGTTACGTCTTCACGCCTAAACCGATTTTGATTTTGGTACAGAGATAGTTAAGACCCTGGAGACGGACACAGGCCAATTTTTTTTTAAAAGTGAGAAATGAGGGAGTAAGAGGGAAGAAAATGGAAAACTTAACTTTGCTATAACAATAAATAAGGCGTTAGGGCAAAAACTATCCCAATCTGAGGGGGCCAAACGCCTCCTGCCGTAGGCTCTATGCCGGAGTCGTGCGGTCCATGGCCCTTTACGGGTCCCCGGTATGGGCGCGTTCTTTAGGGCGGCGCGCCGCCCACTATCTGAACGCGCCCCAAAAGGTGGTGGCCATACGGCTGATCCGAGGCTACCGCACGATCTCCGGCGAGGCAGCGAGCCGTGCGATCTCATGGTGGCATGGAGAGAGCGACTGTCGCAACCCCGTGCAGGGCACGCCACAATAGTGGCGGTAAGTCCCCTCTTTGAGGAGTGGCTGGAGAGGCGTCATGGCGTCCTCACCTACCGCCTGACGCAGGTCCTCACCGGACACGAATGTTTCGGGAGGTTCCTGCACATCATCAGGCGGGAGGAAACGCCCGGGTGTCACCATTGTGACGATCGCCCGGAGGACACGGTGGAGCACACAGTGGCGATCTGCCCAGCGTGGGCGGAGCACCGCCGTGCCCTCGTAGAGGCCATCGGCGGCAGCGATCTCTCGCGTCCGGCCCTGGTTCAGGCCATGGTCCGGAGCGAGAGGGAATGGGAAGCGGTCACCACCTTCTGCGAAGCAGTAATGCTAGCAAAGGAGGTGGCCGGGCGTTTGAGGGAGAGAACATCTGCCCAACCCAGCCGCCGCGGGAGACGCCCCGGGCGCCGGGCGCCGCGAGACGACTCCCGGCCACCGTAGATGCGGGCCTGTGGACGGTGAGCAATGGGTAGTTCACCGTCCGTCCGTCGATTGACGACAGGCCGTGTCGACGGCGCGTTCGTGTTTCACGCGCGCCTCAAAGAGAGTCAGCAAAGCAGAGGGGCTTGCCAGAGCCTCCGCCTGCCGGGGTTGCGGGTTGTTCGAAAGAGATACCGCGGCCCCGGAACGTAAAGGGCAATGGAAGGAACATGGGTGGGTTTTAGTCAGTACAAGTCTGACATGCCCCCTCGCTCCGCCCAGAGCAGGGGAAGTCATTGGATGATTTCCCACCCGAAAAAAAAAAAAAAAAAAAAAGGACATAAACTATAGGTAGCAGATACTTGCAAATCAGGAAAGGGGAACTGTGTTACCCCGAATTTAACGCGAGCGAAGCCGCAAGCAAAAGCTAGTAATATATATTTTCCGAGAAAATTAATTACTTATACCTCAATTTACGCTTTCAGGTTAGTTCTGTGAGAAGCGTGTTGGAGCATTCCTTTCTAGAATGCAGGCTCCGTGATACGTCCTTACATTGTCCTTATAATGCAACGCTCGCTATGACCTTTGACACTCAAAGCTGCCTGCTTTGAAGACATTTATTGAAACATTCTCAAAATTAAGTCTAAAAAATAGTTCAAGTTTGTATGGAATAACTTTTATTTTGACATCAACATTTATGAATGCTACAGATAATGACAATTGCTTATTCGCTCGTCAATATGTAGAGGCAAACTAATCTGAAATAAGTATGCAAGAATTTTAATTGAATGAAGTCACAATCAAACAAAAAATGAAGGCTTGGGGTGGCCCAAGCCATAGCTTAAAGAACACTGTATTAAATTAATCTGATCAGCTGGTAGAACAAAAATAAATACAAAATGCTACTACTGTCATGATTTGTTTTATTATCCAACTTGTTTCCTATTTAAACTTCCTGAACGGGCCATTTTGTACGAGAGAATTCGCAAACGTTGGGATTCACATCACGTAAAAGTGGCGCCCAACGTGGGACAAACAAACACTGGTGTTACCTGCTAATCTTATTATTTACCTCTTTAGTTGCTTCGTGCTATTTAACAACCACTTTCTGACAATGGAACATTTTGAAACGTTTGGTAAAAATAGGTTTTAAGTTATATTTGTAGTGTTTTAGGTTAGGTTTAGGTGCATTAGATAGTAGAAAAGGACCTACTCTAAAATCCTTACTAATATTATAAAAGTGAAAGTGAGTTTGTTTGTTTGTTTGTTACCTCTTCACGCTTTACCCTTTAATGCTTCACGCTTTAATGGCTAAACCGATTTTGATGAATTTTGGTACAGAGATAGTTGGGAACCAGGAGACGGACATAGGCTATTTTATTTTTTAAAGTGGGATGTAAGGGAGAAAGAGGGAAGAAAAGGGAAAACTTAGCGTTGCTATTACAAATCAATAAGGCGCAAGGGGAACTGTGTTACCCCGAATTTAACGCGAGCGAAGCCGCGGGCAAAAGCTAGTAAGAAATATAAGTGTTATTCACTCATACCAATAAGGTTAAAATATAAATCTGAAAAAAAAATATGATGAAAAAAAAAACGTTTCATAAAAACACAATAGAACACACAGATCACTTAATGATGAAATCAATCGCTCATACAGTCATGCAGACACTAAAGGGCACTTTCACGACGCAATATCCAATACAACACGTAAATTATTACACTCCATCGGACACTGAAAATAGACAAGAAGGAAAGAGGCGAGCTTTATCCAATAATAATTCTCACTTGAAACGCTCTATTTGCTCGCCGTCGCACGATCTGATATTGAATATGGATAAAGTGAATTATATTCCAAACGGCGAGCGTCGACTCGCAGAGTTTCAGATAAGCGGATTACTTACAAGTTATAATTGGTTCTCGCTATTCGAGTGACTAAGAGAAAAACCCGGAGTCATTCCAAGCACCCCTTAAGTCCTTAGATAAAGGCAGCAATTTAATTTTTCCCCCTTTTTTAATTCGTTATCTGTGGTGAACGCAGTTTTGCGCACTATGAAATTTATGGCAGCCACAACAGAGATAATTTAAATAATTGGTTGGTTGGTTTCATACGATTTCTATTTTGAAAATGATAATACCAGCAAAAAGAAAACGCGGAAGAAAAGCACAACAATAAAATTGGGAAGTAAGATATAGATTCTGCTCAGGTTAAGGTAGGTACTAGACATAGCAGAACTCAATTGTTTGGATGGCCCCATGGGAATGGCAGACTGATACCAGTCAGAGGAGCGCGAAGGTAGGTACTTGTATGTCCCGGGCCCCCGACTCATGGTAGTAGTAGAAACTACGGGTTAGAGTCGGACATAATCCTCCGCTCGCATCGAATGGAAAGTTTCTATGAGGATTTTCGTGTTTAAAAAAATCTAAAGCAGTAGACAATAAAGGTAAAGTTTTCAGCACTAAGTCACGCAGTAAGCACTGCAATACTTGGTCATCCGTTCGCGAAAATTGGCTAGATTTAATCAAATGAATATTAAATGGCTCAGACAAACGTCAACGACGAAGTTTACACAACATTACAAATACAATGCCCACTCAGACTTCAACATCTTACATTTACATAATAGAAATCCGAGACCAAGGCCCAGAAGATTTTCTGAGAGCCCTAAAACTTGATTACGAACTTTCAAGAAACACTTACCCCGATTTCTGAAACCTTAATCAATTTAGGCTGTTGTCAAATATCATGTCAGTGAAAGTTGATGTTTTGGTCAACGAGGCATCATGGCGGATTTACTTGGTCATGTTGACATGCTTTCAGAGCCTACTCATTATTTTACTGTTTGCGAGCTGCATTCCTAGATTCAATTCACTCACACATCACATCCATTAACAATAAAATTCCCGCCCAGTTCGTATGTAAAAAATGGTCACATCGAATGAGCACAGTTAGCGGACTGGACATGTTTGTAGCTAACGCAATTACCACTGCCGCCGACACCGTCCTGCAATCTGAAGCCGATTCAATTAACAGCGGCTTTTAAGTTCATCCATTGTACGTATGCGTCTGCTGCAACTCGAATACTGTCTGTGGGTGTGAATGTTAAAACGTATTTATGATGTTCTAGAAAGTTTCGAGATTTTCCTTCTTGATCTTTTAGTTTCTTGTCAAGTTGACAATGTGGAGTCTACATTAGTTTCACTTATTTTTTTACGGTGCTTGTACTGGCTGGTCTTTAGTTTTATCAGTACTTATTTTTTCATTTTGAAGTACAACTTCTGAAATGTCACTCTTAGGCAGTTATTCTTCAGAAGTGACCGTTATATTTTTGCACCAACAATAACACATCTTGTAGCCTAAACAAAAGAGTTCTACCAACTCTCTTTTTCAACTCTAAACCACAACACGTAAACAATCACAACCCTATACTAAAAACCGGGGTTCACTACGGGAAAAAAAAATATAAAAATCTGGATGGACTCCAGCAGGGTGTAGGGTGTTGCCAATATTTGATTGTTTCCGCGCTCCAGCGGTGCGAGCCTTACTCGCGCCATTCATGTATGACCCTGCTATGTACTCAACCCAGTTCGAACCACGTGTTAACTTTTGACGTTAAAACACATGAACTATGGTGATCTGAAATTAAATTAAAAGAAATTAGATAGACTTTATTTATTACAAAAACAAAATACACAATACAGATAATGAACACAAAAATACCGGCCAATCGCAAATCAGTCTCTCGCAGCGAGGATCCATTGTATTGTATAACGGGCTGGTGTCCGCAACTCCACGTCTGAGGCGCGTATTTTGCGTATGGGTGGGAATATTATTCGATCCACCCCAGCTCCGCGAAAAACGTCAGCAGCGCCTTGGTGTTGCTGACGATCTCGCGAAGAGTACCTGGGTTACCGAAGTACTTTGCCCTGTATGGGGCAACCTCTGGGCAGTGCAGAAGCACGTGGGCTGCTGTTTCGTCTACCTCCATGCAGGCTCGGCACAGTGGGCTGTCTGTGACTCCTAAGACAAAGAGGTGTTTATTAAAAGAGCCGTGGCCAGTAATGGCTGCTGTAATTGTGCGCAGCTGTGGTTTTGTCATCCGAAGCGCCTGTTTAGTGAAGCGGCCGTCGATACTAGGAAGAGCTTCCTTGGCCTGCCTGCACTCACCGTGGTCCAGCCACAGTTTGTGGTGTTGTTCTCTGGTGCGTTAGCGAGGGTCCATACAAACGTGTGACATAAACAGCCATATTTTTTGACTACGTAGATTTAGAGGGTTTATTTTTCACAGCACAAAGGGACCATAGAGTTGTGTATATGGTTTTAATTTCCAATTTGATACCTTCCCGCGTTCTTGTGATAAAGGGACTTCACAAACTCACAGACAATAAAGTAATCCAAAAAGGGTTCAGATTTTTTCTCTTTTAAGGTACGGAACCCTAAACACACAGTACATATAGCATACGTCATCATTCTTTATACTTTTTTTATTTCATTAAAAAAAGGCTTACCTACACGTTTTTTTTGCATGCTTCACCATTCTTGAAAGAATGTGTCTTGGTCCTTTACAGCTTAAAATACTAACTTCCAAAGATCGAAATATGTAAGTCATTCATATTTCTTGGCGCTGCTAGTTTAAAGCCACATCCGATAGTCACGACTGGTATGTTGTAGTAAAAACAATGTCAAATATTGGTGTGAAACTACCAGTAATCCTTAGTTAATGTTATAAAAGCGAAAGTGAGTGTGTTTGTTTGTTACCTCTTCACGCTTTAATGGCTACACCGATTTTGAAGAATTTTGGTACAGAGATAAGGACCCAGGAGACGGACATAGGCTAGTTTTTTTTTAAAGTGGGATATGAGGGAGAAAGAGGGAAGAAAAGGGAAAACTTAGCTTTGCTATTACAAATCAATAAGGCGCATGGGCAAAAACTGCAGGTACCAGGTACCTGCAACTCAGGAAAGGGGAACTGTGTTACCCCGTACTTAACGCGAGCGAAGCCGCGGGCAAAAGCTAGTAATATTATAAATGCGAATGTTTGTGAGATGGATGTATAGATGTTTGTTACTTTTTCACGTCAAACGGCTGAACGTATCTTGATGAAATTTGGCACAGAGTTAGATTATAATCTGTAATTATATATTATTATATATTAAAAAACACATAGGATACTTTTTTTCGGTTATCACGCGGGTGAAGCCACGGGCGCCAACTAGTCACAATATACTTCTATAGAAAAATCAAAAATATGTCAAGTTAACATTACCTGAAGGTCTGCGCCACTATGAAGATCTTTCCGCCACTAATTTACGCTTTTTGTAATACAAGCATTCATATATTTATTCGATAAAAAAGGAGCATAAAACTATAAACATTTTTTGCATAATTAACCTGTTCGACAGTCGTTTAGACAAAGTTTTTTCACGTTCATTTTACTCGGCTGTTATGCTTGAGTGAAGACGCTAAATGAGCCCGCGCCCCATTTGATATCAATTTACGTCAAATTGTCTATGAAGTTTCTAGCAAAAAGTTTCTGATGGTAAAATATGTAACGGAACCATCGCTTTGTAGAATGTAGTTAACTAAGAACGAGGCTTTATGGTTTAAAGTAATTTGTTTTGTCACGTTTATCAGGACCAGTTTTATATCAAATAATTGTTTTCTTTTTTCATTAAATAATTTTACTACGATTTGTTTTCTAGGCCAACAACCTCTAAAATACCTATTCACCTACATGCCGCATTTTCGCAACGAGTGACGTCACACGTAACTTTAATGGGCTATATCTTTGTAATTTTTTGTCTAATTTACAAATAAAAAAATACGTGTCCCTTATTTTTGAATTATCTAAAAGACGTATTAAATAGAATATAATTATTTTGACCCTGGAAACTATATATTTCTAACGAAATTAAAATTCGTTCTTGTGCTGAAAATTCTTTGGAAATCAAACCTGTTTAAATGGC
Organism: Ochropleura plecta; assembly: GCA_905475445.1. Classification (NCBI taxonomy): domain Eukaryota; kingdom Metazoa; phylum Arthropoda; class Insecta; order Lepidoptera; family Noctuidae; genus Ochropleura; species Ochropleura plecta. Next base: position 6,248,598 of record FR997731.1, on the reverse strand, counting down.
ACGTTTAAATTACTTTCAAGATATTTAACATTTTATGAATAATGCCCAAAAAGATGATCCTTTCTGGCGCCTTTGCGATAAAGAGGAGTATTACAAAATGTTCAGTTACATCTGCATTCACGAGTTGTCGACCGCACTCAGTGGTAAGTCGTTACAAGGATCATAGAAACAATTGAGTTGGCTAAGTGATAATTTTGATTTTGACGGCACGGTTGGCGCAATGGCTGAGCGATCGACTGCTGCGCTGCGTGTCGCGGGTTCGATTCCCGCACGGAACAAATATTTGTATGACCTGCAGATAGTTGTTTCGCGTCTGGGTGTTTGTGTATGTGAGTTTAAATGTTTGTAAACGCACCCACGATACAGGAGAAATTCTTAGTGTGGGGCAACGTTTTTTATAAAAAATAAGAAAATTATCGCAGTTTTTTTTTAAATTTAGTTTTGTAATCACACAGCGGGATGTTGCACCAACAATAAAGCCATTTTTACCATTGGACATAAAATGCAATTAGTGCAGTTATTTACTCACCCTTTTTTCTGACTACAACCCAACCAAGTTCCTTCGTTTACCCTTTATGCTCCGGGTACTACGGATCTCTTTCGAACAATCCGCAACCCCGGCAAGTGGTGACCTTGGTAGGTAACTCTGGTTTACACACCCTTGGAACATCTACTACCAAAATTGTCCTTATTACGACTGTCGAAGCGTCATGGTGAAATTGATAAACGATGTTATATTTTTCAAAAAGTTGAAGTCTTTGTTTTGGTTAGTTCAAAATAAACTAGAATATACACCAAAAACAAATCCTAATAGTACCATAAAACCAATTCTGGACCAACAAACAAAAAAGTCAAGCGCCCCTTGTCGTATCCTCTATTCGTCGATCTCAGCTGAACCTATTTGCCGGACCGACATTATCGGCTCGGCAAATTTCTACAATCTCTGGCCCTTTGTGACCGCGACTGGTCATGACATGTCAATTACGATATCCTGTAAGCCCGCACTTGATACATTTATAATCACTTTATATTCTCTCTTTCGTAGAAATGTTAGATCATATTTTTTGGATTTGTGATGATTTAACCTTAGAAATGTTAGGTTAGTGTTAACAAATGTTAGGTTGCTGTTAGTGCCTTATGGGATAAAGGTGTCTGCACTCCGTATACCCTGTACCCCAGCAGGCGGTGGCGCTGGCAGGCACCTCTGCTTTACTGACATTTTTTTGAACCGCGCGTGGAACACGAACGCGCCGTCGACACGGGCTGTCGTCACTAGACGGACGGTCGACGAGCTACCTAATGCCTACCGTCCACAGACCCGCATCTACGGTGGCCGGGAGTCGTTTCGCAGTGCCCGACACGCCCGTGGCTGGGTTGGTTTAAAGTTCTCTTCTTTCCCCTCCCCAAATAATCATCTATCATCTACACATGTAAATGATAGGGATTTGGAGAATTGATAATAAAACCTAACTCTTCTGAGTGATTTAGATCTCAGGGTGGTATTTTGAAATATAAAAAATACATACGAAAAAGGTACCTACGTTTCAAAAAGAATTAATAAATGATAAAATAGACGTTGCGAGCTATAAAATAAAGGACATTTTGGAACCGTATAACTAATTTATGCTCTATGTTATCTACACTTACATACTGAATTGAATATTTTATAAAAGTCTCGATACAAAACGGGTTACGCCTTCTTAGAATAAAACTGAACTTGTTTATAAATTCTCACACTCACCAAACCTGTGTACACTCCCCTATAACAGCAATCACAGTTTAATGACGTCATATCCTAGTTATTGGCGACGTCACCAATCCGCCGGGTGTCAGCGACGCAACGACCCCACTTAACGAATTCGGACGCAAATCCCGCCGCCGACCGATCCGATTAAAAGCGTCCGAATTTTCCGCTTATATGCGTATCTGTGTTTTGGGGGTTTAGCGTTTATCGCTGATATTATGTACAGACGCCTGCACATCAAGCTACTACAATCTGTCAGATTTCTTTGATAGTTTTTCGACTTTATTTCTAAAGTATAAGGTTCAAGGTTCATTGGGAAAAATTTACAGTTTCGGGGTAGCTTGACCTGCTGGCGTCTGTACAAAATATTGTTTTCTGGTTAGATTATTTTCAGGGTTCCGTACCTCAAAAGGACAAAACGGAAACCTTTTTTATCACTTTGTTGTCCGTCTATCTATCTGTTTGTGAAGATGTTACATCTCGGGTACGCGTAAAGGTATTCAGGCGCCAACCCGACCAAAACGCCGCGCAAGCCGTTTTTGTACAGTTTTGTAGAGCTATCTACTTGTTATTTAAAACGAACTAAGTAACAAAAAAAATACATTAAATTTCTTTAAAATCTTGATTCCATTATTGTAGATTTAGCTTTTATTTTTATTGAGTCATTATTTAGTAAATCTCCTTCCTTACAACAAAGCCCCAGAAATGAGAAAAAATATCACTAACATGCATCTCCTCTTAAAGTAAACATTGTTTAATTTTGCTACTGACACTAATGGATATACAATTCTATAATGAACATTTTGGTAAAAATATTTTTTCCAAAAACCCAATACTTAATTTTATATAGATTTTATTCCAAAAAATAGGCATTATTCACTACTGCTCTCACTCACTCACTCCTGCGCGGCAAAGAGGGAAGCGAATGCTCAAGGTTATTTGCGTAGGGTACGGCCTTAAGTTGAAATAAAACCATATACTCAAGTCTGTGGTCCCTTGGAGTGGTGGAAAAATTATATCTCTAAATCTAAGGAGTCAAAAGATATGGATTTTTATGTCGCAAGTTTGTACGGAACCCTCGGGTCCCGAATCTGACTCGCACTTGACGCACCTTTTGTTTATGCTTTACATTCCATTTACCATATTTCTGTCTCATGAAGAAAAACTCATTTTTATAAGAAAATAGTCATTTGTGTTACTGTGAATTGTTTTTCTAAGAAAGTAATTATTTGTCACATCGTGAATTGTCTCGGCTGAATAACGCTATCAGCTGAAAGCATCTAGAAATTGTATTTTTACTTCTAACTGCTAGGTGAAAACAATCTGATAGACTGTGAGAATTGTTTCAACATGTTCATTATTTGTGCTGAAAACGAAAAACTGTTATTTCAGGATATGTGAGTTTACTGTGTCTAACAGCCATGCCATTATCTCAGAACTACTGTTTATAAATTAGCAAAGATTAGAAAAGGAACTTAGAGCTTATTTGCTTAATCAATATGTAAGTATGTAGGTACATATCATGACGTGGAACTAAAAATCATTCCAGGATTTTATAGGGAGGTATCACTTCAAAATCCTAAATTGTTTTTTAGGTTTGAACTAAAGATTGTAATAGGTAGGAGGCACCGTGCACCGTAGATGCGGGCCTGGCAGAGGGGCCTGCCAGGGCCACCGCCTGCCGGGGTTGCGGGTTGTTCGAAAGAGATACCGCGGCCCCGGAACGTAAAGGGCAATAGAAGGAACAAACGAAGGAAGGAACTCCCCCCCGCTCCGCCCAGAGCGGGGGAAATGATTTGATAGATTTCCCATCGGCAAAAGAAAAGACTAATACCTTTTTCGATCTCAGCAAATTAGTTCATATAGAAACAGAAGAAACAAAACATAGCGAGGAGCCCGTGGCTAAATAATAGCAGCCGCTTGGATCGATCTTGGGGTTAAGCCGCGCTTACCTAGGCTGGTCTTTAGATGGGTGACCACCACTCACCAGTTACATACCGAGTTTCCTGCGTGCCTCGGAAAGCACGTAAAGCTGTTAGTACCGGTTGTCATGTAGATCTTTGACAGTCGTTACAGGTACTCAGTAATCCGAAAGTTTGACAACCAGTCTTACCAAGGGGTAGCGTATTATCATTCACGTCAGTTGCATCCAGTAAGACTGAGATAGTTAGGAAAAGGCTAGGCAGATGATGATGAGAAATAGAAAATCTTCCCCAAGAAAAGGCAAAATTTCAAGCAGACTTTGCTACAATCATTTACCATTTGCAAATATTTCATAACACTCGATTTTCAGCCTTAAAAACACTCCTATCGACTAACTTGCTCTGAAAATTGAAAATAGAAAGACTATAATACCGCGGAAATGTCACCACAACCTGGAAGTTGAACTTCCACATTTACATTCTATACATAGACTGTGATGCAAGCCTGAATTTAGCTTAACGTAAAAGCTTTTCCCTGTATGTGCAGCAGCAATTAAAAACCCTTTTAACATTGTCTTATGGATCCGATAATGGCCAATGATGGCGCTGCGGATAAAGGTACGTTGATAGATCGTTGTTGGGCTTTGATTGGCTTTTTGAACATGGCTACATTGTTTTTGTAGTATGATTTTGGACATAATTTGTTTGTTGCTTTGGATTTCTGTGACCTTTTATACAGGATTGAATTTTATTATTTGTTTATCTGAATGACCCACTCTGATAATACGCCTATAATTTTTGATATTTTGTCTATTTGAATAGGAAGTATCATAGTGCGTGTTTATATCTATGCTATTCTATATTGGTCATGCGTCGACTCTGAACCACAAAATATCTCAATTTAATTTTTCAGATTAACATGTATAAAAAACACACATTTTACTTCCTATATTTAAGTATGTGAGCGTTAGATTTGTTTAAACTATATAATTCTGCGTTACTCAACTACAAAACAGCCCACGTTTCTAATTCCGACCACACGTCAGAATCGCCCGTTCCATAAATACCAATTTATTCCTTTAAACTATCAACAATTCAAAATAACGGGACCGACAGTAACACGCGTGACACGTCCGCTAGTCACCGCTGCCGAGTTTTGAGTGACATCTTATTTCCTCGGCACACTAGCGCCACGTCCGTGTAATAGCCACGTGCTATTCTATTGAACGTTGCCGGAACTACCGTCCTACTTTACGTACTACGTAAATGTCATTGTTTTTGCATTTCAACTGTTGTATTAACATGTCATCTGTTGTGATAAGTTTGATGGGGGTCTAGTTAGTTGTTCATAAAGCTAGGGTGGCTTCAAGAGGACATCAATGATTTGAGTCGAAAATGTTCGTTAGGAAAACAAATGTCAGCTGTTACTTGTTTGACCATTGTGGTATGCAACATTTCGGCTCATTTTTGTGGTTTCATCTATATACGCACCTGCATTTTCATCAGAATTTTCGATAAATAAACACAAGTTAAGCCAAGGAGGGAGAGAACCTCAAACCAACCAAGCCGACGAGGGAGACGCTCCAAGCGTTGGGCGAAGCGAGACGACTACCGGCCACCGTTAGATGTGGGTCTGTGGAGGATGAGCAATAATAGAGAGCTCACCGTCCGTCCATCCATTAGCAACAAGCCGTGTCGACGGCGCGTCAGTGTTCTACGCGCGCCTCAAAGAAATGTTAGGAAAGCAGAGATCCTGCCTGTTCGAAATATATACCGCTGCCCCGGAACATAAAGGGCAAAAGAAGGAATATGAATAGGATTTAGTAAAAGTCTAACACTCCTCCCCAGAGCGGGGGAAGTTATTTGATAAAAATTAAATAAAATTGTGTTTTAGATCGGCCCATCAAACTGCTGGCCACCACCAAAAATATTTTGGGATAACTAAAAGCTAATTTATACAATTTCGTACAATACTTTACCAGAAAAGACAGAACGGGTTGGCAAACGCCCCGTCCGCCCCGGGTTTATCCGAAGCGAGTTTAGGCTTCCGAACTACCTTCGTCCAGTTAAAAATAAACACGGCTGGCGCGTCTGAGCGAAGTGTCACAGTTTTCTCTGTTTAAACTGTAAATTATTACAAACTTCCCGCGGCTTCGCCGCGCTGAATTCGGGATTACACAGTTCCCCTTTCCCGGTTTGCAGGTACCCGCAACCTGTAGTTTTTGCCATTGCGCCTTATTGATTGTAATAGCAATGCTAAGTTTTCACACTTTCTTTCTAACTTAAAAAAAAAAAATAGCCTATGTCCGTCTCCAGGGTCCCGACTATCGGTACCAAAATCCATCAAAATTGGTTTAGCCTTTAATAATATTAGTAAGGATTGTATTCTAGTTGGTGTTATTGTTACAAAGAAATATAAATGGATTATCATATCCTACTAATATTATAAATGCGAAAGTTTGTGAGTATGGATGTATGTTTGATCCTCTTTCACGAAAAAACTACTGAACGGATCTTGATGAAATTTGGCACAGAGGTAGATTATAGTGTGGAATAACATATAAGATACTTTTCTTTTCATCATGCGGGCGAAGCCGCGGGGCGCAGCTAGGATTGTTATAAGTATGTGAGGATTTGACTATAAGGGTGGGTTTATATTGGTCTTGACATCCAGCACATGACAATTCCAACAAAAAACAATAAAAGCTGGCCCACAGGCCATGGTATAAATAGTATATTATTGTTCTTGATAATATTATTATAATTATAGAAGAAACGAAACGCTTTGTAATGGACCTTATAGCTCTAGTCTAAATTTTAAATTTTCTTCGGTAAATAATTCCACATCACAACTCACATTGAGAATACCATGATAAGTGTTTTTTTATACGCTAAGAGGTTTTAATGGTAGTCAAAAATCAGCCACTTAATTAACCAGCTACTTAATTCTAATAATAATACTAATTCATGAATACTTCTCTACGCATTCCCAGCTTCTTTATTTCTATCAACCAATATTATTAACACTCATTTAACGAAACGTTTACAACCAGCACCATTTATAATTCAAATCATAAGATCGCTTGCGGACATAAAGCGAAGGCCATAACTTCCAGGTCCCCAGGAAGAGCTCGTAAGTAAGGAACTGTTATTGCGGAAGCAGGTTAACGTTTGTGGAGAACGACTTCACAGACTGTTGACTAACCAGTGCACTGAGGGAGCTACCTACTCGAACAGGGGTTGAGAAGCTTTGGTAAATGTCTTTAACATTGTGGTCCTCTATGGTGTGCGGGGAATGAAAGTGCAAAGCAATGTCAGGCAGATGCAGTATTTCTTGCAGCCTCTATCTTGTCTTTGGTAGAAAGCTACAACACAGAAAAATTTAAGTACATTTTGAGAGTGTTTATTGACGACTCAAAGGACTCATAGGAAAGTGTGGAAAGAAATATTGATACAGCAGTCATTGTACCGATAGTCGTGTCAGCGAATAGCATTTTAGCCAACAGCTTCAATCAACATTTAAGGAAGCTCTCGCTTGGCTGCTGAACTTGGGCTTGATTCAGAAAACAGTACTAAACTTTTAGGACAACACATATTGTAAGTTCCTCTATCAAGATACACTGGGGTACTATTTGTTTTTTTAAGTAAATTATAAATATGTAAAAATGTATAAACGAATCATGAAAGCTCTTTCAGAGGCCCTGACCACCTTTAGCTTAGACCTTTACATTATACTCTTTAAAGTAATATAAAAAACTTTGAGAATGATGATATCTAGTCGATTTCGGCCACAGCGACTGCATTCGATGACTTTCTAGGGTTGTCAAAAGCTTTGGTCCCAAGTGGGTAGCATATCCAACTTTAACGTCATCACGCTTTATGTCCAATTGCGACCTCCTTCTCTCTTCAAAGGCGTAAACCTGCCGAAAAAAAAATACTAGATTTGTGTAAAACATAAATACAAGAGATCGAATAATATAATAAACTAGGTTTAACCCGCGGCTTCGCTCGCGTTAAATTCGGGGTAAAACAGTTCCCCTTTTCTGATTTGCAGGTACCTGCTACCTGTAGTTTTTGCCCTTGCGCCTTATTTCTTCTAATAGCAAAGCTAAGTTTTCCCTTTACTTCCCTCTTTCTCCCTCATTACTCACTCTTTTATAAAAGAGCCTTCATCCGGATGGATGTTAGTGAGGATGGATGGATGGATGGATATCCATCACACAAACATTCGCATGTATAATATTAGTAGGGTAGGAAATAGGATTATAGCATGTATTACCAACTGTTAAAAAAGCATTTGTCAGCAGGTTGGCAATTACTAGTTACCTACTTCATGGCATGAAAGCTTCCAACTCAAACCGACGTAAAAAATACTCTTCCCATCAATTTCGTACAAGCAAAAATCTGCTCTATGACCTGTGTGTCTCCTGTGTAACGGATAATGGAGATTTAAATTATTCCGAAAGTGCCCGACACTTGCCGGCTCAATAAAAACCTTTGTTTACATTGACGGCAATAAAGTACTGCAGAGCGTTGCTACAGTGTTGTGTGTACTAGGTATTACTTGCAAAGGTATGTACAGGTGATTTTTTATTGGAAACTGGGTATGTGCAGTAAAATTACTTGTTTTTTTTTTAATACGCAATGGAAGCCTCTTCCAAAAGCCTAATTTTTTTTTTATTGCGTAGCAAGAATGCTTCAATAGTTTTTCAACTACATATTAAAAAAAAATCTTTTTCATTGAGTCGGTTGGTATCGTTATCCTTACTAATATTATAAAAGCGACAGTGAGTTTCTTTGTTTGTTACGTCTTCACGCCTAAATGGCTAAACCGATTTTGTTGAGTTTCGGTACAGAGATAGTTGGGACCCTGGAGGCGGACATAGGCTATTTTTTTAAGTGAAAAATGAGGGAGAAAGAAGGAAGAAAAGGGAAAACTTAGCTTTGCTATTACAGTATACAAGGCGCAAGGGTAAAAATTACAGGTGGCAGGTACCTGCACATCAGGAAAGGGGAACTGTGTTACCCCGAATTTAACGCGAGCAAAGCCGTGGGCAGAAGCTAGTTTATAATAAAAGGTAATGGACCTTTACCCAAATTAAAATGAATATTAAAAATAAATCTTTACTCACCTTTTGCGTTTCACATTTGAAATACATGAAATATATATATTCCTTTTAAAAATCAAAAGGTTCAATATCTCTGGCTTCCACATGCCTAACTTTAAGACTCTCGACGAGACGTACAAACGATCAACTGTCGTGCAATGGTTTTAAAGCTATAAAAGACGTCGACTACAGCAATTACGGTCACAACCTTTGCCTTGAAAAAGGTAGCTTACAGAAACAATAGTAATTAAGCATGGGTATCGATAACATAGATATTGAACAGGTAAGAAACCTACATAAGTTGTGGTCAGTGTCGGTTAAACCATCTATTAAGAGTAACAATAGGGTAACGTAGTTTCCAGGGTCAAAGAAATTACATTGTATTTAGTCCGTCTTTTAGATTATTAAAAAATAAAGGACACGTATTTTTTATTTGTAAATTAGACCAAAAATGACAACGATACAGCCCATTAAAGTTACGTGTGACATCACTCGTTGCAAAAAATTCAGAGCAACACGCGACAATTTTTTTGTTTTGGAATATAGCCTGCCCCGCATGCCCAAATCATCCCAGTTCGATTTGAGCGTTTATATTTTTAAGGAACCTTATGAACCCACTACCTGTCGCTACAGTGGATAACCGGTCAATGAATCGATGGTCGTATTGAAAGCTGTACAACAATAACTAATTTTTTTTTAATTCTAAAAGTTATAAAATATTATTTGGATTGGAGATCTTTTTCTGGTGGATCGGGCCACTCGATAGAATTTGCTACGGGCCCCAGGTTAATCAATCTGACAGTGGTTGTGGTAGGTACATTAGTTTTCACAAACAAGCCTTTTAAAAATAATAGAATACAATAGAATATTCTTTATTGCACACCAAAATTGAAACATAACTGTTTTACAAAAATTGCTATTTCTATGGTTACAATGGCGGTCTTATCGCTGATATCTTCCAGACAACCTTTGGATGGACTGTACGAATTAAAAAAAAACACGGGGAAATAATAAAACCTTTTCCAAATTTAAACCATAAAGCTTTGTCCATTTTCTTTTGGATATGGAACCCCAAATAAATTATTTCAACAGTATTAATAAAAATATTAAGAATGTATCAATTATGGTCTTCCCACGCGATTTGAGTTGTGTGTGAAAAACTCTTTGTTTTGTCTTTGTTTTTTATTGTTATTTAATCTAATTTAATTAGTAGGTACCTACCAGTTAAAAGGAACTGGAATGTTAATTCAATGTTTAGTCCACTGAACACAAAAACATATTTAATTAAGATACTTATACGATTAATCTCAAGTTTAAAAAAAGGTCAAGAGCGAGTCAGACTCGCGCTTCGAGGGTTCCATACAAATTGCGATATAAACAGCCATAGCTTTTGACTGCGTAGACTTAGAGAGTTGCTTTTTCCACAGCACAAAGGGACCACTGAGTTAAGTATAGGGTTTCAACTTTAACTCGATACATCCAGGTGTTCCCCGACTCAATGAAAAAGTAATATTTTAAATATGTAGTTGAAAAACTATTGAAGCATACTTGTTACGCAATAAAAAAACTTAGGCTTTTGGAAGAGGCATAAAAAATCACCTGTACATACCTTTGCAAGTAATACCTAGTACACACAACACTTTAGCAACGCTCTGCAGTACTTTATTGCCGTCAATGTAAACAAAGGTTTTTATTGAGCCGGTAAGTGTCGGGCACTTTCGGAATAATTTAAATCTCCATTATCCGTTACACAGGAGACACACAGGTCATAGAGCAGATTTTTGCTTGTACGAAATTGATGGGAAGAGTATTTTTTACGTCGGTTTTAGTCTTGACAGACAGACGGGCAGCAAAGTCCAAATGCAAAACGGGTAACGTTTTCTCCTTATAAGGTGTGGAACTCTAAAGATAAAGCTAGATGTGGTTTTAGTCGTACGTATATATACCTAACATAATAATGTCCCAAACATACAGAAAGATGAAATAGAAGGATTGACGAAGTATTTTTGAGGTTTGACATACTTATGACTTCGCACGAGTTTTCCATATTTTAATTTCCGTAATTCCCCCTCACCATTCGATATCTTTTCAACCATTTTGTACACAATTTCCTGTTGGTGACTAAAAAAGAATTCAGAATTCAGCCATCCACTCAAAAGGTTTTCAAAGCGGTGTCAGTAATAAAGGTGCATGCAGACTCATCGGCGACGGCCGTTAATAATTCATGAACATGCTTAGCGTGCTCTCGTCATGCCACACTTAACCTGGCGATCGGTTGCACAGCACCCTTTATGTGAAGTTCACGGAAAATCCTCCTTTAATTCTTGCGTGGATAAAACTTTGTGAGGTGTGAAATGGTCAGATTTTATAAGCTAGGCTTTAGAGGTGAATTTTAAACGACTTTTATTTTATCGCGTTAGTCATCATATAGGTTAAAACGACGACACAGTTGGCGCAGTGGCTGTGCGATCGACTGCTGCGCTGCGTGTCGATCCCTGCACGAAACAAATATTTGTATGGCCTACAGGTAGTTGTTCCGAGTTTGGGTGTTTGTGAACGCACCCACGATACAGGAAAAAAATCATAGTACGGGCTAACATATTAACAAACAAAAAAAACATGCTATATGAGGTGATTGTTTTCCGACTACCCTGAGAAGTGAAACATAAAGCTAAATCCCTGACATAGTTTTCGTCAAATCTTCTGAAAACCACACAAATTAGAACGATATCACCTATGTTTTAACATACAATATTATGATTTGTGTTTAGGTATATCTAATATTCAAACTCAAACTCAAAAGCATTTATTACAATTACACCATTTCAGGCACTTTTGAATGTCAAGAAACAAAATGTTGAAGCTACAGTCCCGGTCACAAGACATAATAACTTGTGAAAGTACTGTAGTTGCATATTCCAAAGCGTTGATCTCTATGGATAAGAATTGGCAAGAAACTCCATGGAGACTCCTTTAAATTAGAATATTATTACAAAATCGTATTTACATCTTTCGTGTTGAGACTATACAAATATGTGAGAAAGATGTAGAAAAACGTGCACAGTAAGAGCGTCCAGATTAAAAGTAGTTCGTAGAAGTAGACATGCTGCGCCTACCCCAAATAAATAGGAAGGGCAAGAGAATTATGATTATGATTCGTGTTTAGCAACGAAAGCATCTTATTTTACAACCGTAAAAATCCTGGTTTTTCTCTTATTTAACAAACAGTTACCTATGAAACCATAATAAGTACCAACCTCTATATAAAAAGTACTCAGCTGTTTTTAGTTTGCGCTTCGTTATAATATTACTAGCTTCCGCCCGCGATTTCGTCCACGTGGCATAGTTACTTTGGGCTAACCCTAACTTTTAACCATGTGATGATCGAAAAAAAAACCTTTGTCTCCCCTTTTATTCCCTCTTCCTCCCCCTTTTCTTACCTTTCATCCCCCTTTTCTTCTCTTTCTCGACCTTTTCTCACTTTTTTTAGCCTATGTCCGTCTCCAGGGTCCCAATCACAACTATCTCTGTACCAAAATTCATCAAAATCGGTTTGGCCATTTAGGCGTGAAGTCGTAACAAACTAACAAACAAACAAACTTACTTTCGCGTTTAAAATATTAGTAAGGGTTTTAGATAAATTATTGTCCCTATTCCGGCAACAGCAACGTCGAAACTACATCTACAAAGGTAGGTAATGGTGACTCGTCAAGTTGTCATCCAGCAAGGCTAAGGCCGCAATTACGAATTCATAGGAGTCAAGTAATACATTATGTCACAACAGTTTTAACACAAGATTAAGCAACTGTTGTTTTATACCGACGCCGTGATATGTATGATAATTTGTTTGTCTTTTGCACTGACACTGTAACTACAATCGGGTAAATAAGAAATCGGTACAAACTTTTGTATTTAGAGACAAATAAACGGTGCTGTTATGTCTATGAAATGTTGTGTATTCTGATACACAAATAGGATGTATGGATGAATGTATGGATGAATGTATGGATGGATGTATTAATGGATGTATGTATGGATGGATGTATGGATGTTTGTTACATTTTTACGTTAAAACGGGTGAGCGGATCGTGATGAAATTTAGCTCAGAAGTAGGTTTTAGTCTGGAATAACACATAGGGTATTTTTATTTCGATATCACGCAAGCAAAGCCGCGGGCGCCAGCTAGGCTAGCAAGGAGTGGAAGATACTGTAGCCAAAAAAGTATTAAGATAAGTCACTATGTATACCTTTTTCAAATAGTACCCAGACGTTAAAAAGTATTTAAAAAATCCATGTCGATAACGCACAGGTTAAAAAGTTGAATCACAATTTGCACAAAAATTGTCATTAATAATACTACATTTATTTCAATAAACAATATATGAAAAAAAAATGCAAACTAATAAATGGAAAAGTAGAGATTAGCTTAAATCACACTCCTTTTTCGTTTAATAAAATAAAACTAAAAAATTTGAAAGAGTATCCATGGAGTTTCTTGCCCGTTCTTCTCCATAGAGATCAACGCTTTGGAAGGGACAACTACAGCACTTTCAGAAGTTATTATGTCTTGTGACCGGGACTGTAGCTTCATCATTTTGTTTCGTGACATTCAAATGTGCCTGTAATGGTGTAATTGAAATAAATGCTTTTAAGTCTGAGTTTGAATGAACCAAAACAATAAAAAATTGTCTATCAAGCTTCCCCATAACATAATATACACAGTCCTTTAGTTGCCCGCGACGTAGTTTTTATTATACGCCAGGTATATAAAAAGCGGTTTTACGGCGGATGAAAGCTTTTAAAACAATTAGTTATCTTGTTCGAGTATACCACTCAATATCATTTACGCGGATTCACAATAAAGTATTAAACACAAACATGTAGATACGCTGTTATTGATACAAGGGATTAAATCATATAGATTTTTTTTTTAATTTTAGTGATTGTTATTTTTTTGCGGATGGAAATTCGTCAAGTAACTTAACGCTCTGGGCGGAGCGGGAGGGAGAGTCAGACTTGTACTGACTAAAACCCACCCATGTAGCTTTTTTGGCCCTTTATGTTCCGGGGCCGCGGTATCTATTTATTTTATTTATTTATAATAATCTATTTCGAACAACCCGCAACCCCGGCAGGAAGTAATTGGTTTCGGGTTGCATTCCATCTAGATTTGTGTGAGTTCCACTATAACTATTAATTAACTGTAGGATAGATAGGTCACAATAATAAGGTACTACCTTGTTATTGTGACCTATCTATCGTACGGTCTGTCTAGGTCTAGGTCTGGTAGGTACGATTGTAGTGTAAAATCTTGCATTAATTAATCTTAATCGTTGAGTCACAGGAACATCTCCATTATTTGTGCCGAAATCAAACGCACAGTTGACATTTTCTACCACCAGTTAGACGTCTTAATTTACTCCCAACCTGATATGCTTATCCGCCAAAATTGCTTTAACAAACTCAGCTCTCACAGCCAGTGAACTACACATAAGCAGGTGTATTTTAAATAGGTTGTTACCTACCTATTCCTAAGCATAACACTTGAATACATCCCGGCAATAGATGAACCAACGTTTAGAAACATATTAACCTAAATGATTTACTCCACTTAACACATTAGCCTAGCAGCGCCCCGGTGAATTTTATTTATGCTCATCACTTTGAAGTGAACCAGTCCCCTAGAAAGGGTTAATTAAGTGAAAGATTCTCACGGCCTGCGGACTGAATGATCATGTTAAACAAATTAGAACGTATTATTGAGCAAAGAACCCATATACCTATAACCCTACAAATATAACAATGCTGCACCTTTTTTATGTTATAACCTTTAGCATGAAGGGTTAAGGGGGAATTTTCAATAAACTTTTGTTTTTGTATCTTTTTGTTGTTGTAAATTTGATAAATAAGGGCAGGCGTGATCAATAATAGCATATTGGTTTGGAACAGTGAATAGTGTTGGAACGAGCATGTGGTCATAAATTTTATGGCATCATTTGATGTGTAGGTAGGTACAAAGTAGTACTATAGTAGTATATAAAAGTATCATGTGTTATTCGAGACTATAATCTACCTCTGTGCCTTTCATCAAGATCCGTTTGACGTTTTGACGTAAAAAGGTAACAAACATCCATACATCCATATATCCTCACAAACATTGGCATTTATAATATCAGTAGAAACTAGGATATAAGATAGTAGTACAGGTAGTCAGACAAATAGTCTTACCAAGTGGTATCGCATTATCCAGTTCTATCTAGTTGTGGAGGTCAGATAGGCAGTCACTCCATGTATAGTTGGGAAAGGGGTAGGCAGATGATGATGAATTCGATGAGTAAATAACGCAGTGACATTTTACCTTTTTTTTTTGGATAAAGAGGTAATTAAAAATTAAGTTTTTTTATATAAAACTTTGCTCCACATTATGAATTTCTCCTGTATCGTAGGTACGTTTACAAACATTTAAAACCATATATACAAACAGCCAGACCCGAAACAACTACGTGTAGGTCATACAAATAGTTGTTCCGTGCGGGGATCGAACCCGCACCACGCAGCGCAGCAGTTTCTATTTAAAAGCTTGCTCTATTTAAACGTTATTGCTATAATAGACGTCTATAGTATCTTAGTGACGTATTGTGATACAAAAATAAAAATGTAGGTCCTTCGAGCCGGATGCTTTTTTTTTTCGGGTGGGAAATCATCCAATGACTTCCCCCGCTCTGGGCGGAGCGCGGGGGCATGTCAGACTTGTACTGACTAAAACCCACCCATGTTCCTTCTATTGCCCTTTACGTTCCGGGGCCGCGGTATCTCTTTCGAACAACCCGCAACCCCGGCAGGCGGAGGCTCTGGCAAGCCCCTCTGCTTTGCTGACATCTCTTTGAGGCGCGCGTGAAACACGAACGCGCCGTCGACACGGCCTGTCAATCGACGGACGGTCGGTGAGCTACCCATTGTTCACCGTCCACAGGCCCGCATCTACGGTGGCCGGGAGTCGTCTTGCGGCGCCCGGCGCCCGGGGCGTCTCCCGCGGCGGTTGGGTTGGGCAGATGTTCTCTCCATCAAACGCCCGGCCACCTCCTTTGCTAGCATTACTGCTTCGCAGAAGGTGGTGACCGCTTCCCATTCCCTCTCGCTCCGGACCATGGCCTGAATCAGGGCCGGACGCGAGAGATCGTCGCCGCCGATCGCCTCCACGAGGGCACGGCGGTGCTCCGCCCAAGCTGGGCAGACCGCCACTGTGTGCTCCACCGTGTCCTCCGGGCGATCGTCACAATGGTGACACCCGGGCGTTTCCTCCCGCCCGATGATGTGCAAGAACCTCCCGAAACTTCCGTGTCCGGTGAGGACCTGCGTCAGGCGGTAGGTGAGGACGCCATGACGTTTCTCCAGCCACTCCTCAAAAAGGGGACTTACCGCCACTATTGTGGCGTGCCCTCGAGCCGGATGCTCCACTTATAAAACCGCATTACAAACAAAGGTCCTCAAAGGTTTCGAACCTAAACTTACTACCTAACAATAACCTGTACCTACCAAAGGCACTAAAATCATAAATGCTAGAATGCTATTAAATTATTCTATAGTGATAAACTCGCTACGTTTTAGTGTAACAGTAACACAATATTGTTGTAGTTAATAGCCTGAAGT
This sequence comes from Ochropleura plecta, assembly GCA_905475445.1. Taxonomy (NCBI): domain Eukaryota; kingdom Metazoa; phylum Arthropoda; class Insecta; order Lepidoptera; family Noctuidae; genus Ochropleura; species Ochropleura plecta. The sequence goes on along the minus strand of FR997731.1, from coordinate 6,232,174 downwards.
CATGAACGGTATAATGTTGATTGGTTTATTCTATATTCGCCGAGTTACCTCGGAGCTATAGTTTTCGGCACTATTCGGCAGATTTTAGTAATGTGTTGGCGAAATTCATCGCATTTGAATTCAGACATTATGTTTACAGTTTTACGTCTGAAGTTGGGATGACTTTTTAAAGTAATAGCTTCTGTCTACGGGCATCAGTTTATCGGGATAAAAGTATTTACATAACATCACATATGTACTCTCCAAAAGGTTTGGCCCACAGATATAGATTTGCATAGATAACGCTAGTATCACGATCTGTGTGAAAACCAAGCGTGCCATTTTTTGACTACCTACTAAGACGGTAAGTAAAGTGGCGGTTTACGAAGTTTGATCGTAAGTTGGGCAAGCGTCCGCGGAGAAGTTTAATAAAAAAAAAACGTTGCCCCACACTATGATTTTCTCCTGTATCATGGGTGCGTTTAAAAACTTTTAAACTCACATACACAAATAGCGAGAACCGAAACAATTACCTGTGGCTTATACAAATATTTTTTTCCGTGCGGGAAACGAACCCGCGACACGCAGCGCAGCAGCTGATAGCTAAGCCACTACGCCAACCGTGCCGTCAAGTTGCTCTTGCGTTACCTATGTCTATCTATATATTGGTTTGGCCAGGTATGTGTTCCACGTCAAAGAAGGCAAGCCTATTGCCATCAATCAGACACAAATCTGTGGCTACTTCTGAGAAATTCCTGATGACAAGCCCAACAGAAACTTTGTTTTGTATTATATATCCACAAATTCCAAAGGGCCTTCAACCCTTTCACATGCCAGTCACTTTAAATCAATAACAGAGATCAAAACACTTCTTGTATCTACATAGTATTTCCACCCAGTATAAAAATATTACTCATTCGAAATTGGAAGCCAGCCACTTCTTTTTTAAAAGCTTTAACTAAGTTGACAGGAGGTTTATAGCACTTCTATTTTTAAAAAGATGCCGTTTAATCAAATGGACTTCGCAGGCAGCACGTATTTGACTGAAACAAAATTTTGTTAATTACGGACGTTACTGAGAGGAATTCGGCATTTTCAGCTTTATGCAGTACCTACTTAAAAAACAACGAATGCCTGTCTTAACAAAGAAGATTGTGATATTGCACCTGACGGGATTATTCGACTAACGGTATTTTCATAGTGTGACTAGGTTATTAGGGCCTTCAGCTTCTCCTGTTAAGTTACCGACATATGCCGATTTTCTTTTTGTTCAATTTAACTTATCTATAGAATTGTTCCCGTCATACATGTAGAATACTCACCTTAAATGTTGATGGACAGAGAGCGAGAGGAAGGCCTAAGAAAAGATAGATGGATTGTGTAAGGAATGATATGAAGGAAAAAGGAGTAAATGATGCCGTGACATCTGACAGGGGAGAATGGAAGAAGAAAACGTGTTACGCCGAACCCAAATAGAATGGGACAAGGGCAGGAAAATGATGATGACCTTATTTTTCGGAAAAGAAACCATCAAATGACTTCTGACGCTGATGCTATGGGCAAAGCGGAAATGAGTGTCAAACTTGTACTGACCAAAATTTTCCTCCATGTTCCTTCTTTTGCCCTTTGTGTTCCGGGGCCGTGGTATCGCTTTCGAACCAATCCGTAGCCTCAGCCAGGCCCTCTGCTTTGCTGTTAATTATTTGTAATTTTCATAAACTTTAAAATATGTATATTCAATATTCTTTCTTGTAGCCTGCCGAATAACGAAATTGCGTAATTAAAATCAACCGACCAATTCACTTTTAACCAGTATATATCCAAACTTCCGAATTAAATATAGAACACTTAACACCGGCCGCATGTAAATTACTTTATATGAAAGAGCCACTTCACTCACTTATTGCACAAGTAATACAATATTCCCATTATTGCAAGCACTCGAGACAAGTCAATCATGTGTTCACTTAGACCCCTACCTCCCCATATATCTTTTAAAAGTCATATTTTTCAATTTTCTTTGTTATTTTCGTTCGTCGTTTATTGTGGAGGGAATCTCTGTAACTTTGTACTGATGTCATGTCCCATAAGAAAAGCTGGTTGAAGAGTTATCCTTTATGCAGTGTGTTGTTTATTTTTGGGATTAGCGAGGGGAAGCGCAGATAAAGTTCATGGATTCAGTTCTTGGAAAATTGATTATATGTGGAGCAAGTTTATAGTGTAATAGGGTTAGCTTCAAAGAGGATCATCATCATCATCATCTGCTTAGCCTTTTACCAACCATGTTAGGGTCGGCTTCCAGTCTAACCGGATCCAGCTGAAAACCAGTATTTTACATGGAGCGACTGCCTATCTGACCTCCACAACCCAGTTAGTACTGAGTAATACGAAACCTCTTGGTAAGACTGGTTGTCAGACTTTCGGGTCACTGACTACTTCTAAAGACTGTCGGTGATCTACAAATGACAGCCGAGATCAATGGCTTGACGTGCTTTTCGAGATACAGAGGAAAATCGGTATCTATCGGTGGTCACCCATCCGCAGACGAACCCAGGCAAGCGTGGCTTAACCTGAAGATCGAGCTGAGCGGCTGATATTATATAGCCACGAGCTACTCAAAAACTTCAAAGAGGATAAAAGCTGATAAAACGTTCCAGTAAATAGCGTACATAGCGTACCTTTTTTTAATTTCTTTTTCACAAAAGCTTATAACAATCATAGACACAAACTCGATCAAAACACGAGACTCCAAATACAAAACGACGCAAATATGATATGAAAAAAAAAAATGTTTCCATGAAAATTTTGAATGAAATTCAATTAAAAACTGTGGTGTGTAACAGACGTTCGCTTTTTTAACGTTTTCTATTTACCCAGTTCGTTCTTTTGTTCGCAACGGAATTTGACAGTTCAATTTTTGAGAGCAAGCTTGGATTACCGTAAAACCTTAGGTATACCTTAAAAGTAGGAGACGTTAACACAAAGAAGGCTCGTAAAAGTGGAACTGTAGGATGTTACTTTATTAAGTTTATTATATTCTGAATAAGTTATCGTGTAAAAGTGCGAAAGAGGTTTTTAGGATTTTATAGGGAAGTAAGTATGTTACGGTTGTTATGAGCTTAAGTAGGACTTTAAGATTTTTTTTGTAACTTAGTGTTACTTTTATAGTGTTGTATTACGAATTACTAGCTGCGCCCCGTAGTTTCACCCACGTAGACCGGAATTAAAAGTAGTTTATGTGTTAATTCAGGGTACCTATAAGCTATCTACACGCCAAATTTCATCCAAATGCGTTAGGCCGTTTGAGCGTGATAGAGTAACAAACATCCATACATCAAAGCAAACTTTCGCATTTGTAATATTGGTAAGGTTTTTAATCCTACTAATATTATAAATGCAAATGTTTGAGAGGATGGATGTATGGATGTTTGTTACTCTTTCACGTCAAAACGGCTGAACGGATCTTGGTCTGAAATTTGGCACAGAGGTAGATTATACACACGCGGTCGAAGCTGCGGGCGCCTGCTAGTACAAACATAATAATTCTACAGTAAGGTTATTACCACTCCCTGTAAAGCGGAAAACATAATACTTAAAGATTGCAGGAAAAACACGAGATGGTTTAGGTATATCCACAACACAAAAGCACACAAAATCGATTTCAAAAATTCAAAAAAAAAGTCGTCCGTCCATCGCCGTATTCGGACACGTTTCACAAACGCAGGACCCATGTTTCTATTTCGATTACCGAAATATTGGAAATAAAATATAACCGCTATCGTATTTCATACGACAGGCGGAAATAAAGCTTGCCGACAAATCGACACGGCTGCCGCATCGTGGTAGAAGCGTGCCGTCGCACGGTGGGCTGAAAATCGGCTTTCATAGACTTAGGGATTTCAATTTGCAAGTGCTTGTTTTTATGCCGGATATCGCTTCTATTAGTCATTATTATGTACAAAAATGACACCCGAGTTAATTCTGCTCAAAACCGAAGGAAATATATTTTTTTTACGAAAAATTTGTATGAAGCTAGTATGAAAAATCGAATTATCTCCTAAACGGCATGTTTAACCGTAATATCCTTAGAGATGGTCATAGTGCTAATTATTTATGATTTTTTGGTTGACGATTGGACAAAAATTTTAATGCCGTTTTTTTTTTAAAAATCGTCAAAATATTTTTATTTGTTTTTACGTATGAAACGATTCCTTTTGGTGTTTATGTTGAAGAACACGGACTTTTAACTACACATAACATAAAATAGCATCACTCCTATATTTCCGAAGGAGTTGGCAGAGGTTTATAGTACACCCACACGTAGCCAACTATGTTTGAGCTAGATATTTATCAACACAAAATGAGTTTTAAAACTTTTCATACAACCAAATTACCAATTGTCTTCTAATGAGTCCAAAAAGAAGTGATTAAGTAACTACACTGATTAGGTCTTCTAATGAGTCTTAATAGGTGATTTAATGATTTTCAATATCTCACGACAATGGATTATATTTAACATTTCCTGATAAGTAAGCTAATTTGTTAATTAGCAGTGCTATGAGTTCTAAGAATAGTTAGTGACAATTATAGATTTTCATTAGCTAATGAGGAGATAACTAATGAGGGTAGTTACCTAATTATTGTCGTTTTGCAATAAAAGGGCTAAAGTTTTGTTTTATAATTTAATTTGTTCACAACTGTGTAACTGCTAACACTAAATCTGCGACTGTAAAATCTTAAAATGGAAAGTTTAATGACCAATTTAGACTTGTTTGTTCTTCTACGAAGTGAGAGTACTTCATTTGATCATGAAGTATTGTTTAGTGCAGTTGTATCCCGCATAGGCGATTGCCTGTCTGACGAAGATTATGTTGTTCTCAAAGAATTTTGTCGGAGATTTACGCGAGCCGCTTTACAAAGGTGGGAGAAATCCAACCGATTCCTTGATAATTTCAGGAGAAAGTACGAGAATTGGTTGGGAGCAAATATTGATTGGCCGAGTTTTGTGCAAACTTTAGTTAATCAAGAACCAAGTGTTGATGAGATACCAAGAGCGCCCTCAGTCTCTCCAGAACCGTCGACATCAACGTCCATTGGAACAATGACGAAAAGATCCCGTAAACCATTCGAAGACCTGGGAAGTAAACAAAAAAAGAGAAGATCTGATGAACACACAGGCGAAGGTTCCAGTGAATTGGCATATGCAGCTGCAGCACGTTTAAAAGAAGAAGGGCATGGAGATATCGCCTCTGTCATCGAATACATGATGAAAAATCCTGAAGCAGCCGCTAAATTAAATGAAACGCTTAAGAAACCAGCGAAAACAATCATATTTACGCCAGAAAAGGCGCTTGGATTGCTTCTTTCGCTAAAACTCTCAAAGTGGCAATATATTACGTTGCGTGAGGCTGCCATTCGAGAAGGTGCTAAAGATATTTATCCATCTTACTATAAAGTGCAACAAACTAAGCTTGATTGCTACCCTCCGAAGCAATCAGTGACAGTTACTGATTCATCGGCTAGGATTACACTTCAAGCTTTACTTGATATCACGGTTACAAGAATCCTTCAAAGCCTTTCTAACGAAGAGCATAACAAGCAGTTGAAGCTGATATCCAAGTGGGGATTTGACGGTGCTTCTAACCAAAGCCGATACAAGCAGAAAATTGAGGGTGAGGAAGATGATTCAAGCATTTTCATGACCTCCTTGGTGCCACTAAAACTGACAGATGGAGACAACATTTTATGGACGAACCCAAAACCATGCTCAGTTTTGTATTGTCGTCCAGTTCAGTTTACTTTTGTAAAGGAGAGTGAAGCAGTTGTCCTTGGGCTGAAAAAACAAATGGATGAAGAAATTGAGGCCCTTATCCCCACAGAGTGCAATAATAATAATAGGGTGACTCATCAACTAATGATGACGATGATCGACGCTAAAGTCTGTACTTACCTTTCTGAAGCTAGATCAAATGCATCGTGCTACCTGTGCTTAGCAAAGCCTACAGAAATGAACCGCTTAGATGCTATAACATCAAAAATTGTGTGTTCGGACCTGTATGAGTTTGGCTTGTCATCCCTACACGCCCGTATAAATTGTATGGAATGTCTGTTACACATTGCATACAGACTGGACTTCAAGCGGTGGGCAGCGAGAAGTGATGAGCACAAAGAAATGCTACAGACAAGAAAGAAAATAATTCAAAATAAATTCAAAGATGAGCTCAATCTGTTGATTGATATAGTAAAACAAGGCTCGGGAACCACCAATGACGGGAATACTGCAAGAAAATTCTTTGAGTTTCCTAATAAAACCGCAGCTATAACCGGTTTGGATGAAGACCTCATCAAAAGATTTGCTGTAATTTTACAAGCAATTACATCTGGAGAGCAGATCGATATAATAAAATTTAGAGATTATGCTCGCAAAACAGCAGAAAAGTACGTATTACTATACGACTGGTACTACATGTCGTCAACCGTTCATAAGTTACTAATCCATGGGGCTGACATAATCGAGAAAAATAATATTGTGCCGATTGGGACTCTCTCGGAAGAAGCCTCAGAGTCTCGAAACAAAGATTTTAGGAGGTTTCGAGAACATCATTCGCGGAAAAGAAGCAGGCAGGATTCCAATCAAGACATTTTAAATATGCTTGTTGTTTCTTCGGACCCTTTGCTAAGTGCACAAAGGCCTAAGTTAGATGCCAAGAAAAAGCAGAGCTTTTTTGCTGAAACTCTCGACTTAATTCAATTTCAGGAAACTGAGTTCGAATTTTTGGATATATCCAATCTGGATGCTGACTAAGAATTGGAGTCTGACAACGAGAGTGATAAGGAAAATTTGTAAAAAAGATATATATGTACATATTTGTAAATTTGTATTTGAGTGTGTTTGGGTTTTTTTGTAATATTTAATGATATGTTTTATTTTTTTTATTTATTTTACTTTATTTTACGAATGCTTAGTATTAATTCCTTAAATTAACTTATTTTGTATAAAATATAACTTCATATGTTACTTCAATATAAATCTTTTTTTATTTAAATTAATATAAATGTGTCAAAAACAGCAATTTTTTTATTTTATTTTTCTTGTTTCGTGTGTTCTTAATATTTGGGTTAATAACATATCGAACTTTTTAACTTAGACACTAAAAGGGATCGTTTTACATGTAAAAATAAATAAAAATATTTTGACGATTTTTAAAAAAAAAACGGCATTAAATTTTTCGTCCAATCGCCAACCAAAAAATCATAAATAATTAGCACTATGACCATCTCCAAGGATATTACGGTTAAACATGCCGTTTAGGAGATAATTCGATTTTTCATACTAGCTTCATACAAATTTTTCGTAAAAAAATTATATTTCCTTCGTTTTTGGGTAGAATTAACTCGGGTGTCATTTTTGTACATAGTAATGACTAATAGAAGCGATATCCGGCATAAAAACAAGCACTTACAAATTGAAATCCCTAAGTCTATGAAAGCCGATTTTCAGCCCACCGTGCGTCGCGTCACGCAGCCCTACGCTGACGAAATTGTATTACTCTGAAAACTCTGGGCTTTACAATTCTCGATATAAATACGACAGGTAAAACAAGTCAGAAGGCCAAGTGTTCTTAAACGAGATCGACCTAACTATAACATAACATTGAAAAGCTTGACAGTGATCCGTGTATTTTTAATTTTGGATTTTAAAAACGAATGCTACCAAGCAATTTTCAAGTTGTTGTCTCGGATTTATAATTAAAAATTACCTGTTTTATAAAGCTGGTAAACCTGGTTAAGTTTTCCTTGTCGAATTTTTGAAAGTATTATTTTTGTTAAAACCTGTAATACTCTCAGTAATATACTTTCCATTGCTGTTGAGCGCAATGCCTATTTCATTCTGCAAAACCTTGTAGCACTCTCTTACTGCACATACATAAAACAAGGATATTTTGCTTATAAAGAACTTGTCCTTGCCATAGTTAAAATGATTAATTAGTCTTTATTTATTTATAAAACGTTGCCCCACACTAGAAATTTCTTCTGTATCGTGGGTGCGTTTACGTTACATTTAACTCACATACACAAACAGCCAGACCCGGAACATCTGTCTGAAGGCTACAAAAATATTTGTTTCGTGCGGGGATCGAAACCGCGACACGCAGCGCAGCAGATGATCGCTTAGCCACTGCCCCAACCGTGCCGTCTTATCTTTTCATCCATCCATTGACATTTTAGTGCATTACTGCGTTCGCGATTGTGGTTAAAACTCTTTTTTATACATTTAACATCCTCTTCATAACGAACCATTGTTAAAAATATAATACTAACCTGGTTAAACACCTGTTTATGAATTTCATTGACGCCTCCCCGTGCAGTTTTTAATATCCGTTTATTAAAGTGAGACGCTAAAGCTGGTTTTCCCTCCATATTAGCTTATTACATGCTAGCGTCCAGTCCAAGGTTTTCTCAGGTTTTCAGGCTCTCTTTTGAAACTTTATTTTCTTAGAATTTGATCCCACGAATCGAGGGAAGATATTTTTCACAATTACAGAGTTGTTTGCATTGATCATTATAATTACATATAAAAATATTTTTTTATCATGATGCTAAAATGATCAATTAAGATAAGATTGAAGATAACGACTTCAAATGAAAATTGCAGCAACTATATGGGCCGGTCTAGACAGTAGGACGACCTCTAGTACCCAATGTTCATTAGCGATTACAAGCTGATTTCATGAATAATAATTTAAAATGTTCGGTACATGGATCCCACTAAAGCTGAGATAACCTCCTTTTAATATCTATTCACTTAAAAAGAATACCTAACATTCAAAATACATGACATACAGTTATTTTAGCACAATTAAATACTATGTTATATTAACACAGTAGTTTTAAGTTAAGTACCTAACATAACAATATATAAGCACTTAGTTGGAGCGTTTGTTAGTTTAAACTTCACTGGTATTTCGTAGAATCCGTTCACATTTATAAAAAACGTTGAGTTAGCCCAAACAAATAGCTTTCAACGAAATTGTTTGAAATCAAAATGTATTTAGGTACTAAAAAGAGTGGAATATTAAACTAGTATCTATTAGTTATAATATCAACTAGCTGTTGCCCGCGGCTTTGCCCGCGTAGACGTCAAGATTTATCCCAAGGGAACATAGTATCGGGATTAAAAGTATGCAATAACTTAGTGAAACAAAACGACAAAATCCGTTTAGTAGTTTTTGCGTGAGGAGTAACATCCATACATCCTGACAAGCTTTCGCATTTATAATATTTTAATAAAATAGTAGGAACAAGGTGGTAGCGGTGGTGGTAACCGGGGTTACGGGTTGTTCGAAAGAAATACAGCGTCCCCAGAAGATAAAAGGCAAAAGAAGGCACTTGCACTTGGGTGGTTTTAGTCAGTAAATGTCTGACACTCCACCCAGAGCGGGGGGTGTTATTTAATGATTTCTCATCTGTGAAAAAAGAGCGGTGGTGGTCTTCAGCTGCATCCGGTTAGAATGGAAGCCGTCCCCAACACAGTTAGTAAAAAGTTTAGCACAGATGATGATGAGTAGGAAGGATTTAAAACATCATATTCAATATACTAAAATCGACATCGTTTTATTAAATAAAAATGCTGGATGGGCTTTGATTACTTTGATCCAAAATTCGGTTGCGGATTTTTTTACGGTCGCATCAAATCACGTTGATTTAATTATATTCCAATATATTTTACGTTTAGTTACAGCGCGTGTTTTTAAAAGATTTATTAGTAAATAGGTTAATTTTATTACGGTACCTTGTTTAATCCTACTAATATTATAAATAAGAATGTTTGTAAAGATGGATGGATGTATGGATGTATATGTTTGTTACTCCTTCACGTCAAAACGGCTGAACGGATCTTGATGAAATTTAACACAGAGGTAGATTATGGTCTGGAATAATACATAGGATAGATATAGAACTTTTTTTTCGATATGATGCGGGTGAAGCCTCGGGTGTAAGCTAGTAAATAACAAAACAACTTATATTCGAAAAAATAACATAATTTTCTCAGGCTTTTCCCAACTTTATTGGGGTCGGCTACCAGTCTATTCGGCTGCAACTGAAACCCGGTATTTTAAATCGACTTACTGCCTATCTGATATCTACAACCCAGTTAGTGCCTACCTACTTACTGGGTAATAAGGTAGGGTAGACTGGGTACGGTTGTGCCAGGGTACGGTTGTGACAATCGTAATATTTGCGAAACTATAAGGAATAGCGGGGAACATGTAAGGGATGAAGGGAGCGGTATGCGGATCTGAACGTGTTGCACTATGTTGCGTCAGCCAACGCGCGACGTGGACGTTAGTGGATACCCTCTTTGCTTTTTGACAGTAAAAAGTAAGTATTTTTATTCGATATTTTTTGGTGATTGTTGCTAAACGTGTACAGATACAGTAATAAGTTTTTTTTTCATTATTAGTTAAGCATTAGCGATTAAATAGGAGTGTTTATTTTGTACGTACATTATTTTATATTGCTATAATGTTTGTTTTTTTGCGAAAAAGTACTTTGGGTACGGTTGTGACAATTTTTATGGGTACGGTTGTGACAAAATTAAAAAGTTTATTTTGGTTTTCAGATGCCAACGAAACGCTTGAGGAAGACGAAAAGAGGTCGATGAGAAATGTTAAAATATGAAGATGCTTATAAAGAAGTAAAAACAGGAATATGAATACGGCCCTGGACCTAATGATGAAACATCACCACCACTTTCACCATCCATACTGTGCGTATCTTCAATTCCAAATCAGCAAACTGCATCTTCAGTCATACCGTTTGTTTTTTCCCCTGAAACTATTCGGCCTTTTAGACTCCCGAAAGAAAGGTGAAAGGTTCTAGAACCAAAAAATCAACCATCTATACAGACCTGAAAATGAGGCAGTACCTAAGGCAGTATATGCAGAAAAAGAAAAACGATTGAGGGCTAAACAAATGAAGAAAAACTAAATGAACCAAAAACAAAACAATAAAGGAAAAAACAAACGGAACACATCACCACCGATAACGTGGATTCTGGTCCCACTTAGGGTGCACAGATGGTAGTCATCATTACATTTGTCACAAATTGTGATGACTCTGACTACTTAGATCTTTTATGATTTTTTTTTATCCGATGACTTAATGTAAAATGATAGATATCACGTGTAATAAAAGTGATTGATGACCATTTCGGTGTATTTTTTGAACCTGTCACTACCGACCCCGAGCACTGTCACAACCGTCCCTGGGTTGTGGTCGGTTGTGACACTTTCTCTTTTTTTTCTAATTCGCTTCTATGGATTAACCATAACACTTAGAAATATAATTTAAGTATTTATACGTAGGCGAATATACTCTTCACAATAAAATACATCTTTTATGCATCTAATTGCAACACTAACAATGTTATTGGACCTTAAATGAAAATTGTCACAACCGTACCCAGTCTACCCTACTCCTTGGTAAAACTGATTGTCAAACTTTTATTTATTTATTAAAACTGACAGACTTAATGCCTTAGGCATTTTCTACCAGTCTACCTTAGGGTGATGCAGAGATAAAACACAGTAAGTGCGATAGCAAAAATTTTTGTTTTTTTTTTATATATAAATATTTATGCCAATGACTTCCTAAAAAATAAATAATTAGGCGAAGCCGTACGAAAGTTGGTTATTTTAATTAAATCCTTATCATTTACGTCGAATTTGAGCAATATATTAGACAGACTTCAGGTTTTTGTTTCAAATAAATACGAGTTTTTTTGGTTAACATAAGTGGTAGTCTTGCATTAATTTTCGTTGTGAAAGTATTATTACAGTTAGTACCTAGGTAGTGTGGCTGTGTCGTAATGCAAGGTAGGTGCGGCGAGTCTTAAGAATTAGATTTAATTTAAGGCGAGGTTTTAATAATTTTGTACTTTTAAGAATCTAAATAATCTGCAAAAAAAAAAATTTAAGTTGAACATATGAGCAACGACTGTGTGAACATCAAAACATAATAAAAATTAGTTGGCTCGATAAAAAAATAACGATGTGACACTAACTTACGATTTTAAACGTGATTTACAAAGAGATTATGTTTTGGAAAAAGTATAAAAAATATTAAGGCTGTTTTTAAAAGAGCATGGTCATAATCAATATCAAAATATTATTATTTCACGTAGTGGGCACTTATAAAACGTCGAGAAAAGGTGCACGGTTCGGGTTGGTCGATTCCTATGAGAAGAACCGGCACTAAACTCCATGGTTAGTCTTTTAAAATCATTTGGTTTTACAATGTTGTTGTTACAGGTGTTAGGACTTAAATATGAGAGCACTGCGTAGGCCCGACAAAACGTAAAATAAGATAAAATATAAGTTAAAGTTAACGAGCGTCTAAGAAACTACAAGGCCAATAGTGTCCACTCATTCACAAATAATAGGTAAAAAAGAATCTATACAAGAAATAGAAAAAATAATGCAAAAAAAAATACTATAAGAAACAAATGACACAGACAGGTCATTTTTTTTTTTAATTGGTATTATTTTATTTAATAAAAACAAACCTACTATTACGGGGCTGCGAAGTCGACATACAACCGACTAATCGACCAATGAGCGCTGAGAAAAAGACAGCGAGGCACTTAAGAAGTACAAAAAATCTTATTAAAATTAAAAAAGAAATAAATCATGCTGCAACTTTGAGAATGACTTTGCAAATGTATTTAAACATTTAGGTTAAGGATAATGTGTATTGCGATACAAATAGCGAAATCCTCAGATTATAGAACCGTGACTTAATAATAGTTAACTGACCAGATCAGCATATGAGTTTTAGGATCTCACAAATGCGCCAATCATTTGACTGCCTCGTTGGTATTGCTTATCCGTGGTTGCGGGTTGTTCGAAAGATATACCGCGGCACCTGAACATAAACGGCTAAAGTAGGAACATGGGTGGGTTTAGTTAGTAAAAGTCTGACTTTCCCACCGGTTCCGCCCGGAGCGGGCGAAGTTTTATGATTTCCCATCAATAAAAATCGGCTCGGCTGCTGAGCAAGAAGATCTGGTTTAGATGCCCGGATCGAGCGGCTGACGTTGTTGGATTTATCCCGGTTGATGGCAAAAGGCTTGCCCCGTACTTACCTACGTGGGACTTAAACATACCTGGCGAAAGGTTAATAAAATTCTATTCCTTATCTCTACAAAACGCTGTATTTTTAATAAACATAGATACATTCTTTTTTCTTTTTGGGGTGGGAAATCATCAAATAACTTCCCCCGCTCTGGGCGGAGCGGGGAGTGTCAGACTTGCAGGCGTGTACATATATTGCACCCAGATTTTCCACTCCTGAAATCCCCAAAGAGTTAGGCGGAGGTATAGGTACCCACCGAATGGTACTGTAAGAGGTTTTATACCTCAGCCTGGACTCGGGTTTATATATTTATACGTACATAATAGCTGGCGCCCGCGGCTTCGCCCGCTGCTCAAGTCCCCTTATATCCTTACTTCCTTACTAATACTTACTTTACTTACTATTACTTACTAATATTATAAAAGCGAAAGTGAGTTTGTTTGTTTGTTTGTTTGTTTGTTTGTTTGTTTGTTTGTTACCTCTTCACGCTTTAATGGCTAAACCAATTGTAATGAATTTTGGTACAGAGATAGTTGGGAACCAGGAGACGGACATAGGCTAATTTTTATTAAAAAAAAGTGGGATATGAGGGAGAACGAGGGAAGAAAAGGGAAAACTTAGCGTTGCTATTACAAATTAATCAGGCGCAAGAGCAAAAAATGCAGGTCTGCTTGGTGTGTTATATCGAATTTAACGCGAGCGAAGCCGCGGGCGAAAGCTAGTAATATTATAAAAGCGAAAGTGAGTTTGTTTGTTTGTTTGTTACCTCTTCACGCTTTAATGGCTGAACCGATTTTGATGAATTTTGGTACAGAGATAGTTGGGAACCAGGAGACGGACATAGGCTATTTTTTTTTAAAAAGAGTGGGATATGAGGGAGAAAGAGGGACGAAACGGGTAAACTTAGCGTTGCTATTACAAATCAATAAGGCGCTACCGAAGTTAACGCGAGCGAAGCCGCGGGAAAAAGCTAGTTAGTTATAAATACAAGTCATTATTTTAAGAAAAAGATTTAAAGTTTAGAAATATCGAAATATAATATTATAAATGCGAATGTTTGTTACTCTTTCACGTTAAAACGGCTGAACGGATCTTGATGAAATTAGGCACAGAGGTAGATTATAGTCTGGAATAACACATAGGATCTTTTCGATAGCACGCGAGCGAAGCTGCGGACGCCAGTTAGTTTTAGAATAAAAATAATGACCGGTACATCTCTATACGCGCTGACCCCTTATTCCCTTGTTCTCTTGCGCACGTGGCGCGTTGTGGTACCAATTCACCCATCTTCCCCTCGACACATTATCACTCTTCTGGAATTTTACCATATGATGTGTTCACGGATGAATGGTAGCATTTAGGGTGTAGTGGGGTTATGTAAATACTTGGGAAGTGTCTGTAATCAATGTGACTAAAATCTGTTCGGTTTTAACTAATGAGTGTTAATACTAACAAAACCGTTCTTTTGATCATATAAGTTAGTCAGTGTAAGAATCCTTACTAATATTATAGAAAAGAAAGTGAGTTTATTTGTTTGTTAGGTAGGTACGTTTTCACGCCTAAATGGCCAAACCGATTATGATGAATTTTAGTACAGAGATAGTTGGGACCCTGGAGATGGACATAGGCTAAAAAAAGTGTTGAAAGGGGAAGAAAAAGGGGATATAAAGATACACTTTTTTCGATCATCACGCGGGTTATAGTTAGCTTTTGCCCAAAGTAATTATGCCACGCGGACGAAGTCGTGGGCGGAAGCTAGTATCTAATTAATCCGTCCTATTGAAGTATAGTATGTCCAGGATTTAATTAGAATTAATACTTTATTGTTCACCGAAATTGAAACACAACTGTTATATTATTATTGTTAGTAGTTCTAGATAATGGTTACAAAGGCGATTATTTAGCTTTTGTTTTAAATGGTAAAAACATCAAGTGAGTTTGTTATTGATTAAAACCCATCCATGTTCCTTATTTTGCCTTTTGTATTCCGGGCCGCGGTGCCCGCGTATCTCTTTCGAACAACCCGCGTATCTCTTTCGAACAACCCGCGTATCTCTTTCGAACAACCCGCGATCCCGGAAGGCAATGACCTAGGCCCTGCCCCCCCCCCCCTACTTTGATGACATATTTTCGAGGCGCGCCTCTAACACGAACGCGCTGACACGACAGACAGAGGGACGGTGAGCTTCCATTGCTCACCATCCACATACCGCCGCCGACACCCGCGTCTACAGTGGCCGGGTGTCGTCTCGCGGCTCCTGTCACCCGAAGCATCTCCCGTGGTAAGTTTAAGGATCACGGTCTTGTTAGCTGATAGCGATATCATCCAGACTTTTTTTTAAAACATGAGGAAAACTCCCTCTTAGTCAGTGGATAAATATGCAAACATTTATAAATAACTAGCTTCCGCCCGCGACTTCGTCCACGTGGCATAGTTACTTTGGACTAACACTAACTTTAACACGCGTGATGATCGAAAAAAATGTATCTTACCTACTCTCCCCTTTTCTCACATTTAAAAATCCATTAGCCTATGTCCGTCTCCAGGGTTCCAACTATCTCTGCATTAAAATTCATAAAATCGGTTTGGCCATTTAGGCGTGAAGACGTAACAAACAAACAAACTCACTTTCGCTTTTATAATATTAGTAAGGATTCAAGTAAAGTAATTCAATTAAGTATATACATATAAACTTACTTAATTTACTTCACAATGAAATGTTTCGAAATCTCTTTATTTGGAATTCGTAACTTCATTAATATTTATCTTAACCACCTTTACTATATGAAGATGAGTAGTAGATGGTAGGTTAACTTAAATAATCTTAAGATAGGGTTGCGGATTGTTCGAAACCGATACCGTGACCCCGAAACACAAAAGGCAAAAAAAGGAACAGGGATGAGTTTTAGTCAGTATAAGTCTGACACTCCTTTTCGTTCCACTTAGACCGGGAGAAGTTATTTAAAGAATTCCCATTCGAAAAAAAAAAGATAGACGAATCATCATTTTTACACAGACTTAAAAAACATGCTCTTCATAATATAGTGTGTGACTTAAATTCGTTCCCGCGTTGTCTCCGAGAGAGCTCCTTTAACGTTTATAAAGAAACAATTATTTCAAGATATGCGACCAATCACCTTGTTTCGCAAGAATAATAATTATCAAAGAATCAAGGTTAACAACTTATATTAACCAGTCAAGGTCGACCAGTCTATAAATCTGCATTTTACCTACGTATATTATTAATAATATGTTAAGGGAATAGGAAGTAATATTAATATATTCTAATATTTGAATGCCTTTTAAATGACTATCTTCATTAAAAAGGCGGAAGTAAATTATTAACATATTAGCTGGCGCCCGCGGCTTCGCCCGCGTGATATCTAAAAGAAATATAATCCTATGTGTTATTCCAGACTATAATCTACGTCTGTGCCAAATTTCATCAACATCCGTTCAGTAGTTTTTTCGTGAAAGAGGATCAAACATACATCCGTACTCACAATCTTTTGCATTTATAATATTAGTAAGATATAATAGGAAGTAGGAGTGACTAAAAGAGTGATGGATCTGAATGTTGATGGACGGAGAGCGAGAGGAAGGCCAAAGAAAAGATGGATGGATTGTGTAAGGAATGATATGAAGGAGAAAGGAGTAAATGATGCCGTGACGTCTGATAGGGGAGAATGGAAGAAGAAAGCGTGTTGCGCCAACCCCAAATAGAATGACACAAGGGCAGGAAAATGATGATAATAGGAAGTAGGTATACTTATGGGTAAAAGTTAACGACCTTAGTTCTTTAAAATATTTTTAATATTTAATGTAAAAGGTGATTTTTGAATTGCTTCTCAAGGATTTTGGGTAGGTTACTTGAAGTTATAAATATATTTTGCATTTTAAGAAAAAAATACTTTAACAAAAACAAATTCAGTAGACCATAAAAGACTTAACAAGTCATTCAACAAATGATGTACAGACGCCTGCACATCAAGCTACTACAATCTGTCAGATTTCTTTGATAGATTTTCGACTTTATTTCTAAAGTAGGTATTAGGTTCAAGGTTCATTGGGAAAAATTGACAGTTTCGGGTAGCTTGACCTGCTGGCGTCTGTATCTAAACTTATTCTAGTTATTCTGTAAGTCCATTTTACTTAGTCTTAAATAGAAGCATAACATAACATCAAGCCTGTAATTCCAGAAGGGTTTCGCAGAGGTGTATCTAAAAGTGCATTCACATTTTCGCCAATGACGTATTTAAGTCGAGTCGAGGGGCGAGCCAATTGTCATAAACGAGGCACAAATCTAGACTCCGTGGTTTTTAGGGTACCGTACCTCAAAAGTAAAAAAACGGAACCCTTTTTGGATCACTTTGTTGTCCGTCTGTCTGTCTGTCAAAACCCTTTATCTCGGGAACGCGTGGAAGTATAGAGTTAAAATTAAAACCATTTACTGAAGGTTGTGGTCTCTTAGAGTTGTGAAAAATCGTATGTCTAAGTCTACCCAATCATAAGATAAGGCTTTTTATTTCGCAAGTTTGTATGGAACCCTCGGTGCGCGAATCCAACTCGCTCTTGGTCGGTTTTTTGTTTTGTAATAGAAGCAAATGACTACAAAACAAAAATCTCTGAAACGTTAAACCCAAAATCCATTACAAAACCTCCTCTCAACGCCATTATTAGCACATTTTGTTGTACAACAAAAGTACCAAAGTGCTCATTGGTCCAGTATTTGCGTTAATCGTGATTCGTTAATGAAGAGCTCGTTGACTGTCCCAGGACTGCCCGGCCAGGTAGCCCTGTTCATTACCTAGACAATGCAGAGTGTTTTTCACGATTAAATTGACCGTAGAGAGGCAATTTGAACAGGGCGCCTGTTCGTGACACCAGCGATTCGGTCAGACTGAGTTTTTTAATTTTTCGTCTCTCCGTTCACGAGATTATTTACCTACGTAGCTAGAGGTTGTAGCTGAGATATTTTCTGTTTTTATTCTGTACTAGCTTTTGCCCGCGGCTTCGCTCGCGTTAAATTCGGGGTAACATAGTTCCTCTTGCGCCTTATTGATTTGTAATAAGTTTTCCCTTTTCTTCCCTCTTTCTCCCTCACATCCCACTTTTTTAAAATAAAAGTTAGCCTATGTCCGTCTCCTGGTTCCCAACTATCTCTGTACCAAAATTCATCAAAATCGGTGTAGCCATTAAAGCGTGAAGAGGTAACAAACAAACAAACAAACAAACAAACTCACTTTCGCTTTTATAATATTAGTAAGGATTTTTGCATTGCCCTATTGATGAAAAAGGAACTTTTGAAACTGTAATTTATTTATATAAGCAGAGTCTATCTCTCTAATCTAATTTATAAAATTCTCGTGTCACAATTTTCGTTCCCATACTCCTCCGAAACGGGTCGACCGATTCTTATGAAATTTTATATTCATATTCAGTAGGTCTGAGAATCGGCCAACATCTATATTTCATACCCCTAAGTGAGCAGCGGGTGAAACCGCTGGGCACAGCTAGTAAATTATAAAATTCTCGTGGCACGTTGTTTGTTACCAAACTCCTCCGAAACGGCTGGACCGATTTCAACTTCTCAAGATTCAAATTCTCAATCTGTGTGGTGCTTTCTTAAAAATACTATTTCAGACACTATCTGCATAGTCCTCATGTAAGTTGACCAAGATTTTTTTGACTATGACCTCTGAGTTTGTTTCGGCTGTTTTTTCTCAGAGTATTCGGGTACGAAACACCGGCCTCATGTAGTTTTAAAAAAAACAAAGACGTGTAAAAGTGTTCGTGAAAACCTACTTGCAAAATAAACATCATTTATTATTTATCAACGAAATTTTGTGTGCATATCAGGTAGGTCTCAGAATCAGCTAACATCTATTTTTCCTACCCGCATGAGAGAAGGGGACCCGAGCAGCGAGTGAAACCGCTGAGCACAGCTAGTAACTAATATTAGTCGTAAATAAGTGACTTAATAAGAACACTGTTACCTTTAAGTTATCATCGCCTGCTACATAAGAGTCCTCTGTTAATAAAACAGATATATAACAAACAGCAACACACGCTGCTATAGATTAATCCTTCTCCACGTATTCATCAAAATACATTTTTCGTTAGAGCCCTAACCATTAATACACATGTGTATACATACACAGTTATATTTCAGTTTGCGTTAGCTTTGAACGATACAGGTGCGTTGTGTGCGACTTTTCAATTATACCCGCGGACTTCCGATATTTATAAAATGTTTTTTCGACGGTCCCTATTCAATATTTGGCGCACATGGTCCAAACAAATGATCGTTGATGGACAGGTAGTTATTAAAAATTTTGTAGAGTTTCAATGTAGGTATTCTGAAAAAAGAATTGTATTCGCTCTGTGAGTCGTAACATAACATTCTCTGTCATCAAATTGGATCAGTTGTGGTAGACTAAACGTTGTCATTTTGGAATCATTGTCGGATTAGTTTTGGAACGAACGTTTTAGAAAGCAAGCCAGTTATTTTCGGTCCGTATACAGATTTTTTGCACATAATAAATAATAACTTCGTTCCATCCGGGTGTCCCTTGACACCTCTCAAGTTTTTAATCTGACATGGCCACTTGTTTACAACATTTGAAACGGGATATTTGCCATAAAAATACGGAAAAAAACCTTTAAACTTACTTTTTTTAAATCATTACATACTAAACATGGTAAATATTCCGTTTGAAATGTCATTATCAAAATCAAAAGACATTTATTCAAATTAGGCTGATAATCAGCACTTTTTGAACGTCATATTACAAGAGACAGTCCCACAAAAACGCCCTGCCCTTCGCGTTATCGGTTCTTTACCTATCTCCAATCTTTTACTTTAATTGCTTATCTTTTTTTTGTCAAGAGTTGATATAAAAGTGTGATGCCACATTTCCTAATTTTAAGGCACTTGATAAAAATGAGAAATTCGTAACGTCCTTCTGATGGATAAGGATCTAATAAATTTTGAAAATTCTCCAATGTATATGTATATTCTTCATTCTATTTCAAAAAGGTTCAAAACTGACCTTTGTCTGCTATAGTAGGTAGGTAAATGTGACATGATGAAACGTTCTAATACTAGTTATGGCCAGCGGTTTCATCCTCTGCTCAGCTCCTTAGTGAGAATGTAGTATTGTATTGTATAGAGTAAGAATGTCTATTCCTAAAATTTCGATCCCGATCTCTTATACAAACTTTGTCACCCTGTTCCACCCCTTTGAGGGTTGAATTTTGCAAAATCCCGTCTCAGTGAGCACCTACGTACTAAAAGGATCGCCGTGAAAAATTTGAGACTCCTAACACTTGTAATTTCTATGATTTCGTGATGAGTGAATCAGTGATTTTCTCTTTTTTATATATTTATTATAATATTCTTAATACTTTGGAAACGTTTGAGTATACACAATATAATTTATTACAATATAAATTTTATGTTTTACCTAAATCGTGATCCACAAAACACACTTATGGGTAAAATAAACAAATGACACAAACAAAATAAATACACAGCAAATAAATAAATACAAAGTATTAAAAATAAATGTAATAATCACCTATTACACGAAACTTAGACATAACTAGTGAAATATGCCTCTATATATATAATACCTCTTTTTTTTCCCTCCCGCATTGGGGAGTGCCAGACTTGTACTGACTAAAACCCACCCATGTTCATTCTCTTGCCCTTCACTTTCTGGGGCCGCGGTAGGTATCTCTACCGAACAACCCGCAATCCCGGCAGGATAAGTACACCTCTGCCTTACCCTTCAGGAATACCTACAAGCGTGATGTTATGTTACTTAAAAAAAAAGAATTGAAAACCTCCTTCATTTTTTGAAGTTGGTTAATAAACTAGGAAGGTAAATGTGCGAAAATTATACTAACCAGCTTCCTACTTGTTAATATTTGATTAGCATGTCCCTACATTTCCTGGCCACACAACAAACATTTCAGCGTAATTTTAAAGCATAGTTTAGCACAAAACTACATAGTTTGCGTAACAATTTCGGGTGCGAATTTTCACATGTTTAAACTGTTACGTCAAAAATGTATAATAATAAAAATTTCATTTTTTTTTCTGGAGCTTGATGATGATTTTTATTTTATTTATTTTTGAGTAAGAAAATGTAAAAACATAAAAAAAATATGTACAAAAATAAATAAACGATCCAAATAATTTACATACTATGTAAAGAATGTGTTAGAAAAGTTAATATAGGAAATAATATTTTACAGCATTTATTAATAGCCCTAACAAGCGATAGCTCGGACTCTGTTCCCAATAATGGCGGGCTACTTTTTTATGTTGTTTAATAAAATAACATAAATTATATTGTTATTTTTAAGACATGCATAAAAATACATATAATAAAAATTAATAAGTTCATTACGTAACAAATTTAACATGTGTTAACAATGGTACTCGTTGGTTTGAGTGTATTATAATTTTAGCACATTGGTTTTTATAGTTAGTAATGTAACTAAGAAAAAAAAACTAAATAAGTAAAAATCTAGTAAGTATTTTGTTTCCATGGTTACAAACAAATCAAAATACAGTCAACAGAAAAATCACAGTTATTTATCAGCTTACCTAGTATTTTGATAAATTTACCTACCGACTATTTTACAAGATGTGAAGAATAGTTTATAGGATAAAACACTTAAAAAAAAATATTGTAAACCTAAGTAGGTACAATGTATTTATTAAAAATAAATCAGACAGAAACACAAATATTCTTGCTTTTTTTGGAATATGCAGGTCATTGTCAACTAGGTTGTATGTATGTTGGTTTCAATACGATTGACGATCTACACGACGGTTCTACAGAGTTATTATTTATTTATTATAATCATCAATTCATCAAATTCTCATTGAATGACCAGTCTGACATTGTAAAAAAAAAACAAGGAAAATATGAAGTCAACCTTAAAGATGCTAAATAATAGGGTAAAGATATTATTTAAAGATATATTGTTTTTGTATAGTTAAGAAAGTTATGTAAAATATTTCTATTATATTATATATTTTTCTATCTGTAGGCCATACAAATATTTGTTCCGTGCGGGGATCGAACACGCAACACGCAGCGCGGCAGTCGATCGATCAGCCACTGCGCCAACCGTGTTGTCTACTCTACTTCGACTTCTCGACTTTGAACATTATAAACGAATGCCTAAATGATCAGAATCAGAATTAGACTCAGACTTTTATTTGTGAGACAGTGGTATTTACATAAAGGTCATAGGTTTATAAAATATGGGCACTATGTTAAAAACTAAACACTAGGTAGTTAAACAATAAAACTTAAAAAACAAAATTTAGTTCCTACAAAAAAGATATTATTTAATATTTAAATAAAGGAATATCTTAGAAAACTGCAGATTATGAATTTAGAACTAAATTATTTTTCGTACGGCTAAAATAAAATGAAAAATTAAACATAGCTATATACTTACATACCTAGCCACAAAGTGTACTAGGCAATTAAGGGATTTAGGTCAACAAATCCCTTAATTGCATAGTACATGAAAGTAAATTAATGTTTACATTACAACAAAAAAAATCGTTTGCTTCACTAACATAATTTGTAAAATTAAAGCTAATTGGCAAGTTTTATGCTTAACTACCTAGGTAGTAGGTATTATTGAAACAAAGACAAACATCGTTTAAATTATCGTTTTTTTTTTATTTTGTACGACTGTTATTTCAGAATAAGTTGGCTATGTTCCCGTATTATTTATTACAAGTTAGTACTTATAGTACTTAAATAAGCTTGAGCAAAAAGAATATTCTCCAAATCTTCTTCAAAATACCGCAATGATTGCAAAAAGAGGTTCCCCTTTTCGTCCCCTACGCACTTTTACCCCTATCAATGTGCCCTTTGGTTCAATTCAGAAAACCAAACGTTGGTTTATTTTTTTAAAAACGGCACGTTTTTATTCCGCTTTTCCCTGCCCTGTATTTTAATCAATAGAAGTTCGTTTAATTTACAGATTCTCATAAATCTGTTTTTTGGTTTTCCGTACCCATAAAGAATCTACTTATTTACTGAGGTCTAAGCAGTCAGTTGTCTGTCTGCTTGTCGTCAGTTTCACTCAGAGTACGGTACCCTTTTTTTTGGGGTGGGAAATCATTAAATAACTTCCCCCCTCTGGGCGGGGCGGGGGGGCGTGTCAGACTTTTACTGACTAAAACCCACCCATGTTCCTTCTATTGCCCTTTACGTTCCGGGGCCGCGGTATCTCTTTCGAACAACCCGCAACCCCGGCAGGCGGAGGCTCTGGCAAGCCCCTCTGCTTTGCTGACATCTCTTTGAGGCGCGCGTGAATCACGAACGCGCCGTCGACACGGCCTGTCGTCAATAGACGGACGTACGGTGAGCTACCCATTGCTCACCGTCCACAGGCCCGCATCTACGGTGGCCGGGAGTTTTCTCGCGTAGGGGGTACGGTACCCTTGTATGACGTCTCCGACTCGTACTTGACCTGTTCATTTTTATTATTATATATTTTATGATCCTATAAATACCAGAAAAAAGACACACTCGGAATTCCAGCCATAACGAATAATAGATAATGCTTGGAATGTTTAGAAAATAAAAACATCTATAGTACAAACAGGAAACCTAGAGCTGGAAGGTAAAGAATAACATGAATGATTCTACTAAGGTCCTATTAGTTCTTTTATTTAAAGGGTTCAAAGTGATAATAATAAAAAATATAAATATCTCGACCAATAACTGAGGAGGTTCTAGTTAGGCAGCTGGATGAAAGGATTTGATTCAGAAAACTGTACCTACTTTTAGACACGGCTTGTATTGTTAGGAGGTTCCTCTCTCTGGAGCCGAGTAGCTTAGACTCTGTTCTCGCTATCAGTTGGCTTCATCTTGTTATTCAAATATGTATTATTTTTATAGAAGAATATAAAAAAATAATGAAGAAGAAGAAAATTAATGAAAATTATAAAACTATCATTTATACCTAATAATGCATCTTGCTGATTTCCAACACTAATAAAATTTACCAACGCATGTTCTACTTATAATCTACTTACTTAAGTACTTGATTCTAATATCGAAAATTGTATTCAACTGCAGTTACAAAAGTAAGAAGGACATTTAGTTACCCACAGCAAATGATGTAATATAAAAAACTGTGTATATTTGAGCGTACAATAATAGCGTAGTCAGTAAAACTAGGCAAAACATTATTATTATTCACAAATCATGTTATAGCTCATAATCTCTCCAATTTATACAAGGTCCTATGTTATCACAGATGGTAGAAAATTACCTAAGAACATTCTAAAACATTTATAATTGTCCGCTAAGTATTCTTTTGATATCATCATTAACTACTTCATTTACGCGAGAGCCATAAACAAACTCTAGATGGGTAAAATCTATGGATTTATTTAACTTGACATGCCTAACAACATTAGGAAGTCTAGCTCTAAGTCTTTCTACATCGATAGGGGTACTAAACCAGTCAGATTCACTACTAAACATATAAGTTGGAGCAGTTATCAATGAGAGGTTGAAAGAAGAAGGCTGAACAGAGGAATACATCTCCTGATTTATTCTAGAACCATAGTCAAATCTTTGGAATCGCTTAGACAAATAACTTTGAAAATAATGTCTAAATGTCTTCGTAGACACACCCGCGGGTATATGACTAGCAAGCACAGGTAGCCTTTCTGTATCCAAATTTGTGATATTTCTTATTCCATAACTTATGTAGTACTCTAACTTACACAAAATATTTTCAGGCACATCGTCCCGACACACTTTGGCGTGATAAAAGTTACTTAACACGTTATTAGCAAACAAGTCGTACACTCCGATGCTATCTAGAAATGAAGCTAAAACATCCATATTTCGCGCCAAAATGTCCATAAACGGGTACTGCGTTTCAGTTATCCACGCTACAGGAGCTAATAATATCGCTTGCTGGATCTTCGCGTTGTACTCCGGCATCGTGCTACACATCACGAAAAAAATTGCCGTTCCTTGTGAAAACCCAATATAGGACAGGTTACGCCAAGACGTTGTTTGGAGTACATAATCAATCACCGCAGGCAAATCTTGCGTTCCCATCTCTTCATAGCTGAAATTCCAATATTCTTTTTCAGGGAGGTTGTTGATGTGTCCTTTACTGTATTTATTCCCCCGAGCGTTATATAACCAAATATCGTAACCTTGGTCGGCTAACTGGAACGCTGCAGACTTTGCTGGTCCCAGGACCAACCACGAATCGGAACTGTCACCAATTCCATGAGCTAACAACACTGGAGGTCCACTGTTTGGTATCCTGTAAGAGTTCACTTTGTAACCGTCTTTTGTAATCACTGTATGTCTTTCAGGCCTGGGGCCGTACTTAGCTATCAGTTGCCAAGAGTTTAAATAGATATCCGAGTTCGGATTACGGTAGTCCGCGTCACTACTCAGTTTTATTTTACGCTTGTTCTGTACGTATCCGAAACAAAACACGAAGATAACACACCCAAATATATTCGCGTCACCAAAATTCATCGTGATTGCGAAACGTCTCGCGGTCGCAAAAACAAAAATTCATCTGTAGTTGAGCACATACGACAGCGTTATTTACTCGCTGTTGTCAGTCAATGCCATGCTGCGGACAAGTTACTGTCTAGGATCAGGTAGCATTAACCTCAGACAACGACCTACAGTTTTGTTTCCGACGTGCTGATCGGAAACGAACGATATCATAGATACCAATAACTTGATAAACTAGTTAAAGCCACGACTATTAGCGGCTTATAAGAATGATTGTTAACACCAAAACCAGTTGCGTATAATACTACGCAATGAAACAAATTAAGTAATTTATCACTATGTAAGTCTCTAACTTGTCTCCATGGAAATCAGCTATGATTAACATAAATTCCAACTATTGCTATAAGTAATTGTCTCTAGCGGTTGACATTCACATCACATTTTCAATTCTTATTGTAAACATGAGCCGTCGAACATGATCTTCTTCAAACAGTTACAAAGAACAACCATTAGGTTGGCGATTACTTAAACAACCACTTTTTTAAAGTAAAACAGGACGTATCATATCCACGCGGAAAGTAAGAGATACTCTTACTACTGCAGTCGATATTCCCAAAGATTAAACAAGGTCATTTAATACCACACGACGTTTAACTAGTTATGAACAGTATTGTGTACTTACATAATCACATAAAAATACTTCTGTCCTTTAACATGCATAGGTACTATAATTGCCATAATCGTGTAATTGATATGTTGCAATATCCTCTAGCAAATTGATGATGAAGAGTTTTGTCGGAAGTTTTAACAAAGGTCTAGGTCGCAAACTTGTTGCACCTTGTAACACTAGTAACTACCGAAGATGGCCCAAAAAATATTTAGAGAAACATCCAAAAACGTGACGAAAATTTGTAGAGGTTCTTGCCTAAAAATATCAAAACTATTATCAAACTCTCTAAAATGCAAGGTTAAGACGCATCCGCTGCAGTCAGTCTGTAGATATGCACCTAGCTGTTGCAATTTCTCATTGAGACTACTTGTGACCCTGTTAATTAGAAAGGAGAACATACCCCGTAATACCTGCAAAGTTATACTTGAAGTCTCCACTAACAATCGGCCCGTTTCTAGTTGTTCTGCTTCTACTGTTCCATGTTTCTTGGAGACAAGTGTTTCCTCTTCCATTATGGGTGTCGTCACATTAGTATTGTCTTCTTTTCATTCTCAAATTGATTGTATTAATTACCTCTTACACAATCCATTCTCATTTGCTTTGTTTTATTCTTCCTTTTCCTCTTTGTTCCAACAAGTAAGAAGGAATTCTTCGAAATCAACAGGATTGTCTTAGATACGTACTTAGTGATAGTTCAAATTGGCCCAAAAATTTTATGACCATATGCTATGGGTGGCTTACGTGTGCTGATCTTGAAGTTTCTTCTTACAATAACAAAGATTTTATAACAGACACACGAGAGATTCGTAAATATTTAAAATTCAGTTTACAAATAATAAATTCAACAATATTTTTCAATAGCTATTCCATTTATCCGAACCAATTAATATAGAAATCTTATAGTTCACCAGTTTTAGACGTTTGGTAGGTCCCATAACCCATCGTGGTCCATCTACAGTTAAACTAATGAAAATTATAGATCGTTCAATGCAGAGCTGGATATTACTTTGGAGGAACTGCTTATTTTTGAAAAAAGATAAGTTACTGTTAGGATAACTTTTTGCTTTTAAAATGATATCTTAAATGGTTACCACGGTCATCCTGATTTAAATCATTAAGAATAAAAAAAAATGTAGTTACTGGTCATTTCATTACTAATTCGGATGCGGATGTAAAACACGAACATAAAATAACTTGCTACTAAATATTTAATTACCTGTTTATTTAAATTCAGAGCATTGAACTTTAAGTTTTTCTCAATGTTATTATATTTGACGGCAAACAACATACTTAGAATTGAGGTAAACGCATCCAAAAATATACCGAGACGAGTTTGTTACAATGTTCAATATTATTATACCCCATGAATCCATGATCTATCAAAAAGTTTGCTGGATCATGGTCAAGCTAGGATTGCTGGTGTAGTACTCTGGGTGGCAAGCCATGTCATACCAACACTACCAAGTGTCGAATAGCTAGGGAAACCGCTGATTCCGTCAATCATTCGATAACCGTTGACCCAATGGATATCGTGATAACCAATTGCTAGATAGTGGAGGTCAAATAGTCGCTCCTTGTAAATTTTTATTTATTTATTAACAAAGAGTTACAAGTACCGTATAACTAACTAGAGTATCAAATTTACGATTGGATAATCAAGAGCATAAGATCCACAACCACAAACAATAAAAAATATTTTTATTGACATTATGTCATCGTAATAAGATGAATAACATAACGGAGCGTTCATAATGGAATGGGATAACTATTATACCATAATATTGACTAATAATTTCGTCATATTTGTAAACAAGGAGTTCAGGATCGTAGGACCATGACAGACACTTTCATTCAGTGAGCGTCTCGCGTAGGGCATTTTTTTCTCTAGTTATTGTTTGTGGAAATTCTCAGTGCATAGCGGAAAACAATAGTATCGCGATAACGAAGACTATAATAATGTGGTGACTGGGTGTCTGGACTCATTTGTCACTCAAGCAAAATGAGATCAACCAGGGGTCAAAGTTGAAGGTTCGTGAGTATTTTTTTAATTTTTATTTTGTGATTTTTATACTAACTTCCTTGTTAAGTTTATGAAAAGCTACTTCTATATTTTTACTTTTTTAATATTTATATTTTTTAAATTAATAACATTAAAAATTTAAAAGTAGCTTTTGAATATTTATTTTACTTTATTTTTTTTCAATAAATTGATTTACCTACTTATCTATGTTTTATCAGTTTTTTTATGTAAGGCATAGGAATTGTTGGTAAACGCTCGGAATGCGGGTGTACTACCTTATTAAATAATATGAAAACTTGGTCATATATATAATAAATTTAAATAATTTAGCTTGGATTTTTTAGTTGTTATAGTGGGTTTTATTGTAACCGTTATCAACAAAAGTAAATCAAAACATTCGACTCCTACTTACTACTTAAATTAAATAATTCTTCCTTCATGGCTAGGTACCTGTATAAAAACTAAATGATGAGATATTTAAATACTATTTATGACGCTTTACTAATCTCGTATCAATAATTTGTTTAGTCGCCTTTGACATAGTGGTGATAGACCGATCAGCGCGCTGCGTAATGTTACCATTCCTCATGACGAGAACCTCGTGAAGCTGAGAAAGAGATATATTTCGACTTGGCACAGGAGTTTCTCGACATGTTCTACACATTTTGCCAATGGCCTGATAGCTAAGAGCCTAGACGATCAGCTGTCGAAGCTCTCCTTAGGCGGTTGGATGAAGAATCTGACCGATTCAGAAGGTAGTACTCTTCGATACGGCCCGCACTGTGACACTGTGAGGAGGTTTCTGTCTCTGGTGCCATAACCACCGTTAGCTTGGACCCTGCTCGCGATACCGGCGGACTACTATTTTTTTTAAATGTTTTTGTATGTAACTTTATGAAATTTTTATTTTTTTTATAAAAAACGTTTCGTTTTATATTGTTAAAAAAAACATCAGGAATGTTATCTCGAAAAGTTAGGCAGAGGGTACACCCGCAGTTTTCTCTTATTATAGACATTTTTTTTGATTATTTCGACAGTAATAAATTATAACTCCTTGTAATAGGGGTCAACCCATAGTCACCAACCGGCCATAAATCTAGAATCCATAGCTATAATCTTTTCTTTCTTCTTCTGTATCGTGTGGTTAGGTGCCAGTCAGAGTTTCTCCTCTGACTAAGCTAAACATCTCGGACATGCTGGTTTCGTCACGTTGTTTTCCAATGCGTTAACGCTGTGCTATATTAATATACACCAATTTATAAATACCTGTATTCATCTTAAGTGTAACTTATCGTTTCCACCCCAATCGTAAATCTCGTATTCCTCATTGTCATTTTAAGGCCCTCTTTTAGCGTGACGTTTTTTTCTCATAAGACACAGGTTGACACACACCCGTATGTCGACTTTGCAGCAACGGAATAGCAGTTTCGTTTTTATTAAAAAAATAACAGTAGGTACCTACCTATAGTAAACAAAAAAAAATACTTTTTCACCAAGCCTCTTTAAAAAACAAGCTTTAATATTTAATGCAACTTTCAAATACTTTTCCGCTACGAAATTTCATAGATTTCTGTGAACATGTTTGAAATCGTAAGTTAGTGTCGCATTCCTAATTTTTTTTTTAATAGAGCTGTTTTATTATGTTTTGATTTTCACAAAGCGCTTGGTCATAATGTTCAACTTTAATCGAATAATTTTTCTTTTTTTTTATGGTATTTGCGAATTTACGGTTCATAAGGTTAAAAAAAATTCAAAATTGTTAAAACCTCCGCTTAAAAACCACTTTTCCCGCCATTTTCAAAGCGTCATTCTGAAACTTCGCCGCCACTAAAGTAGTCGCTTGTCAGAACGTCCTCCAGGAAAAGTGTAAAGCAGTAAATGTCCCCTGTCATGGCCGTCAATTCACTTAGGGGAAGTCGATCATGCCCCGCTTGATACTAAAAGCTACTAAAAGCCCTCCATAAAAGCAATAATTAAATTGTTGTAACTCAATTTAGTAAGGCGATGCTACCCAAGGTGAACCTGCCTATGTATGCGAACCTCTTTTGTGCAATAGACTTACAACTATAATAGTGTCTGTGCCCTATTAATTCTACTTAATAAGTTTTTTTCTCTTTGTGAGTCTCTTTTGAAGTCTTAACTAGAGTAGAATTTAATTTCCTTGTCAGGCAAAAGGTGTTTTTTTTACATAGGATTCTCTTTTACGAAAATTGAGTTAAAAATAAATCGTTTTATTAGTTACTTACTTCAAACTTGTATCGTACTTGATACATATCGAGATAATATCAGAGTATAGGAAAGCTGACCTTTTCGACGTTAGAGTGACTGCTGACGCCATCTTCCGAAATCTAAGTGAAGCTTTGTGACCGATGGTCTCGAAAATGTTGTGGACATTGAGATCGTGTCTAAATCTCCGTACATGTAATAAGCTAGCTACTTTTGGTTAATTTTTTTATTTGCTGGAATTGTGTTTTGTTTAGTTACAAAAGCTAGCGCGTACAAGAGACACAATGTAAATGATAACTAAGATAATATTTTTGTACATTAGAGAAATAGCAACGGATACTCGTAGGTAATATTCGTATCACAAAAAAATTACGAGGTATGTTATTTGATGTAAAATAAAATAAATATTTCCCACGCAGATTCGTGAACAGATGCTATACTTGGCGTATCAATACCTGGGACAGTAATTTAAAGGAAACGAAAAAAATGAAATACTTACTGTTTTTACATTTTTTAGATACATGAACTTTTATAACCTGCTGCACTGCAGGAAAATAGAAAGAAAGCCATGAAACAAATTTCCCAATGACAAACTTATAGTTACGAAAGGGAGACCTTCAAACAAAGCTTACTAGCAGACCCAGTTTGTTGTTTGTGTTTGGCATTATAATTTCAGAAACAAAAATATTCATAGTGATCGACATCAATTGAGGTCAATAAACGATAGTTAAAAATTTTGCGCAACTTCTCGTGTATTTGTAATATCCACAGCGAAAACACATTTTAATTTACTGAAACATAATTTCATGTAATGACGCGGAAATGTAAACACGAAATTATGTTTCAGTAGACAGATAAAACTAAACTAAATACAAATTCTTTCTTGCAAAGGTACTAATAAATATTTATAAACATCTGCTGACAATTTATAAACATTCAAACCAATTTATAGACTATTATGTAAACTTCTGTGGGTAATTTTGGATAAGTATCAGGTAACACAAAACAATAAATTATAACTCTGTGGCAATAAGTCAAAACAAACACTGCTGTCATTCAGACAGCTGTCTGCTGTCACTTCAAACGTCAGTTCAGTCAGAACCACTTTCAGTGAGCGATGTTTTTGCGCTTATTATTTTGAGATAATAGTTTATTATTACGAACACTTGTTACATTACCAGCGTACAAGGTTATACAAACGAGTTGTGACTATTTACTAAGGTTCAGTGTTACAACCGACGTGTGTTAATTCAGTTTTTACTTTTATTTAGCGTTGCGGGAGTCGTGAGTTCATAAAGACATTTTTTATCATTTAAACATCTGTTTATCAGTTGGCTTTAACTATGTCAGGTTCCTATGAAGAGCCGCCCGAGATGAACTCATTGAGTCAGATCATTGATGTGGAGCATATGAACAAAATTACATCAAATTTCACAAGGTTAGGAGGTAAGTGGTCTAAAATTAGTTTCTTATTAGTTTTTATGACTTAACTATCTGGTACTAACTTTCATTTTATTTTCTATTGAAGAGACACATGATGTAGGTTACTTATTAGTCACAAACTGGAAAGAAATGAGAAAGTAAATACTTTCATTTGGAGCAAATACAAAGTATTACACTTTCCTTTCCATTTCTTAATTATTTTTTTATTACCAGAAGTTACCATGTACACTCTTGTAGTGTTATTATCAGAGGTCGGAGTAGGTAGATTGATTTAAGGTTGTTGACGTCAAACATAGAGGATAATATGGATATGCTTCCAAAATACCGGAACTTCAACAGTGACAATATTAAAAATAAATTCGAATATGTCATTTAACGAAATCCGGATTTAGACACAATTTAGAGAATACAGCGAATTCCATTGACGTCTACAGATGTCGAACGATCATTTTCCACACATAAATTGATATTAGACGTCAAAAGGAATACTTTAAAATTAGAAAATATTAAAAAAATTATGATTATTTTTTTTAATTGTATTAACGTTGAAAGCCAAAATACCATGTTTTTGTTTAATTAAAAATAATTGTTCATTGAATTCAATCAATCATTCTTATAATAAACGATTTTGTTAGCCTATCTGTATGTTTTTTATTTTATTCCATAATTCCAATCCGGAACAAGTTAACAAGTACCGGAAAAAGTTCCAGACTTTTTCCGGTACTTCCCGCACATTATGGATAAAATGGTATGTCCATATTATAATATCTTGACGCAAGTATATAAAATCAATCTACCTACTCCGACCTCTGGTTATTATAAAAAAAAATGCTGTCATTTGTTTTGGCAATGCAGCCAGGTATCTTGACAACCTTAGATAAAATCCTGCCTGTCTTGCCAGGATTTAATATTTCAATAAAATATTTTAAATCCTGAATAGTAATGCCATAACATCGCACAATAAATTAAGCATGAGGCATTTATTTGAAGCAATGTTTAACTAAGTACTTTACAACTATTCAGTAATTACACATAATACGATTTCTCTATCCTTCATGAACTGTTGCCTTCCTTCATTGAGTACAATAAAGGGTACTTAAAAAGAGTATTCAGTCGTGCACATAAAAGACAAATATTAAAATAACTTGTTTTTCATAAATAAACTATTTTTTTTATCATTACAGACAAATGTTACTTGGAAAATGCTGGAGCCACATTATATCCACAATGTTTACTTACTCTTGTACATCAAGACCTAATGGATAATGTCTACATGAACCCTCATTCTGACAAATATACTAAAGACTGTGTCGAACAGATCCGAAGTGACATCCTAAAACATTTCAATACAGATCCATCTGAATACACAGTAGTATTTACTGCGGGAACTACATCTGCGTTAAAACTAGTTGTTGAGTCATTTCAATTTTCTCCTGATGAAATAGAAGATGGTGCCAGAGGATCATTTGTGTATTTGAGAGACAATCATACGTCAGTGCTAGGTCTGAGAGAAATTGCTGCGGAAAAAGATGCAGATGTAATACATATATCCCACAAAGATTTCTTAGAAGCGTTAACACAGGATTATGAAAAATCTAACACATTGCACAAGAAAAAGAATCCAAGCAACAATGAAGCTAACACATTGCTGGTATACCCCGCACAAAGCAACTTTAATGGCTATAAATACCCTATTGACTGCATACACCACATAAAAAATGGGTGCCTGAAAAGCCATTTAAAAAAACAATTATGTAGAATAAATAATAGCTGGTTTGTCCTACTGGATGCAGCTTCATTTGTATCAACAAGTAGATTAAATTTATCTGAAACACAACCAGATTTTGTGTGCATGTCATTTTACAAAATATTTGGGTACCCAAGTGGACTGGGGGCAGTTTTAATCAAAAATAAAAGTAGCCATACGCTTTGCCAAAAAAAGTATTTTGGAGGAGGGACCGTTGATTTTGTCTTAAGTACAGAAGATATTCATGTTAAGAGGAAAGACTTATATGAAAGGTGATTACAAAATTAAATATATTTTTTACTAACACTGTACAGCTATCTAGATTTTTCTTTAATTTTATTTAAATTAAAACACTTACGGCAAAATTAATTTCAAATTCGATTACTTTTAACATATTCTTTTTTTGCCGTTTTATTGTATTCCATCTGAATCAATATTCTTGAAATATCAACATAATGTGAACTAATAAGCATCATGGTATAGCATATTTGGAACAAAACCTATAAACCACATTTGATCAGCTGTTTCAAAATTTAAGCAATAATTAATTTTCAGTTATTTATTTATGTAAATAATTTTGATCAGAAAATATGGCGACATTTTTTTAAAAGCATTAAAAATAATTTATTGTACTTATTGTTTTTTTTTTATTTCAGGTTGGAAGACGGCACTATACCATTTCTATCAGTAATTTCCTTGAAGCACTGTTTTGACACAATGAAAAGATTGATACCTAAATCAATTTACCTAGAATGGATTGACACCATTTCTTACCATACATATTATTTAGCTAAAGACCTATACATTCAGTTGAATGAGCTAAAGCACGCCAATGGCAACAAGGCTGCAGTAACGTATATGGATTCCGATTTTAGCGATATTAAGGCACAAGGTGGAATTGTTACATTTAATCTTCTAAGGGCAGACGGATCATATATCGGGTTTGTCGAGGTAAGAACTGTTATCTATATAATAATAAAATGAATCGTAAAATGTGTTGGTAAGCGCATCGGCATAACTCAACAACGCGTGGACCAATTTTACCAATTATTTTTTTAAATATTCGTTAAAAACCATCCTTGGAGTTCAGTCCAACGATGGTTTTTACGGCTAGAAATAAATTTTAAAAACTAAAGGTAGTACTTATAGGTTTTTTGTAGTTTAGGTAGGTAGGGTACAGAGGTAGAAAGGTAGAAAACTTGCATTGCAACGCATGCCAGGGTACAGCTAGTTTGAAATATAATAAACTCAGACTAATTATTATATATATATATATATATATATATATTATATACTTAATATAATTTCAATTACTTTTGAATGTCATAAAAACAAAAAACATGCTGCTACAGTCCCAGTAGTAGTACTGTAGTTGCCCATTCCAAAGCGTAGATCTCTATGGAGAAGAAAATGGTCTTAGTTGGTAGAAAACCTTTTGTCTTCAAAATAAAACGTTTTTGAGGAAGATAACTGACGAAGAGAAAAGAGTGAGTTGATGAGAAGTGCATGTTTTTATTCCCACATTTTGGGAAGTAGACTTTCTACGACGGAGCCGAACTAACAACCTCTTATTAGTCATATTAACACTATAGCGCATAAACTTTATAACTGAGAACAAAAACTCAAATCAGTGGGATAACGTTACTCGAGCACTAACAAACATACTATTTGGGAGAGATCATGCAAACTTAGCCGAAGAGCTCGATCGGCATAGGATCAGAAATATTAACAGCTGCTTACTTCTAGTCTCTTCTTCAGCCAACTGATCATAACAAATACAATGTTTCGCAACCCTACTAAGTTAGTACTAAGTATAAACCGCTTGGATGCGCCGACATTCTAACGTCGTAACCTTATCTAGTTAGCTCACTATAAATAAAACTAGCCTAATCATCAGTTCTGGGCACCCCGATACAGCTTAATTAGGTTGTATATGCTAGTTAGCCGAAGCTAATGATCAGAGTCGCCATTGTTCGCGATGATTTCGTCAAAATTGTCACGGTCCACGGAAGTATTAAATTAAAGCCGTAAAATTAAGTGATTGTTTGGAGTAACTCGGACTAAGGTCAGGATTCACAGAACGGACTTTGCCAAGGTAGACGTTTCCTACGAATATCAATATAACACACATGTAATTCCCAAAGGGTTAGACAAAGGTGAGCCTAAAAGTACCAAAAGTACGTAAAGAACAAGTATGTTTTCCTTTCGGCTTCACTAAGCGTATTTTTACACGTATTTTCAAACAATGCAATCTATCTCGTGTAATAAATACATGATCGTAAACAAGATGACGAAAGATAATACAGTGACCATCCTTATCTTCTGACGTTACGCAATTTCTTAAATATTACCAACTGTTTACAGACATGTTTGTTTTCATTGGATAGGTACTACATTATGCAGTAACGCTTTGTTTTTGTTTCATTATTATGTTTATGCAGTTTACAATTAGGTACTTATTATCTAACTATTATCCGCGTGCTATGAGATATTCACGAATCAACTATCTAATCTAATCTACTTGCAATTGACCCATTTTATTTTTAGTTACAATATTCTTTCATATGTCTCCATCACACAATCTGCTCGAGCTCCATCTTCTCATCATCAACATCATCATTTAAATTGTTGGTCCCTTTATTTATAAAACTAGTGTTTTTGGTATTCTATTGCCATATTCTCATCCTTATACCATTCCTCAACTTTGCTGTACCTACTCTATGTTAGTCAATTCATTATAACTAGCCGACATAATATAATAATGAACTGAGATTACCTAGGTAATGTTATGCAATCTCTTAAAAATATAGTCATTAATTTCATTCCGTATTGTATTAATAATTAATCAATGTTACCATCCCACATGACGAGAACCTCGTGTAAACTGAAAAAAAGAAACAAAATATCTTTTATATTTTCAAACGTTTTTTTTTTATTTATTTACAAGAAATATTTAAAAATGTGATTTTAAGATAAAAAGTGGATAAAGAGATTAATAATTATGTTGATAGTTTGAAAAAAATCTGTTTCAGTTTCAGCACATGGCCGATCTATTCAACATAAGCGTCCGAACGGGTTGCTTTTGTAATTCCGGATCTTGCCAGCGCCATTTAATAGCGACAAATAAGGAATTAAAAGAAATGTTCAAATCTGGACACGTGTGTGGTGACGAGATTGATCTTATTGATGGGAGGCCAACTGGAGCTATTAGAGCATCGTTCGGCTTTTTCAACACATTCGAAGATGTCGACAAACTATTAAATATGATATGCCGATGCTTCGTTAAAACGAAAAGGAAACCAAGGAGACATTTAATAACACACATTATGGATACAATAAGATCTAGCAAATTATATAACGGCTTAACAAATTCACAGAAAATATTAACGGAACAACAAGAGTTTATTATGCCGGAAGTGGAAGATATATCGCAGAATATCGATTCTGCTATTGTATTAAAAGAGGCTGCGATATTTCCTATTAAATCATGTGGTGCGTTTAAAATTAGGTCTACATGGAAAATTGGACCGAAAGGGTTCGAATACGATAGGGATTGGATGATCATTAAAGATAATGGTGTATGTTTAACACAAAAACAGAACACAAGAATGTGTATGATACGACCAAAGATAGATCTGCATAAAAAAAGAATGAAGTTATATTTTGAAGGTATGTAGTAATTTATGGTTAAGACTTTTGGCGCAATGACCTAATCATCCCAAAACTATAACATCACTTGAAGGTTTAATGCTGCGGTTAAGCCCTAGTTTGATCGCGTATAATCCTCCATTGTGGCATATTTTCGGCATTATCTCTGCATTTTATAAGACAAAAGTTCTTATATGTGGACCAAAATATAAGAACTTTGCTCGGCCATACAACTGAGCTTTGTTCGGCCTTGAATTTTCTGACCATCTGGTTTACTACAAGTAAATAAAACGTGAGGCTCTAGCACGGGCTCGCGGTGTAAACGTAACGTAAATAGAAATAAAGAAGCGAAAATAAAATTATCCTATAGCATTTTAGTTTTTAACACCAACGTATTTACCCTGATCTCGTCTTATCTTGAGACAAAATAAATAGTCTACCAAAATTAACGAGCATTTACCCATTTCAGATAAACCCCCAATATCAGTACCTCTGGATATTCCGTCTGATAACAAACTCAAGAACTCATCACTCTGCCGGAGCAAAGTTTGCACCGACACAATCGCTGGCTACGATTGTGGTGATGAAGTAGCAGACTGGATTTCTGAAGTGTTAGAAGTATCATACCTAAGGCTTATCAGACAATCAGGCGATGATAACAGAACTCAAAAGAAAAAGCATGACGGAGAGAAAAAGCTACTTTCGCTTAGTAATCAGGCACAGTTCCTTTTAATAAACAAAGCTACAGTGCGATGGTTGAGAACGAAGATCCATGACCCCCAATTCGCGGACGATATCGATAGTTTAACAGATCGTTTTAGAGGAAACCTCGTAATTGAAATGGATGAAGAACTTGCCGAACGAGATTGGCATAGAGTTATCATTGGGAATCAAGAG
This sequence comes from Ochropleura plecta, assembly GCA_905475445.1. Lineage (NCBI taxonomy): Eukaryota > Metazoa > Arthropoda > Insecta > Lepidoptera > Noctuidae > Ochropleura > Ochropleura plecta. The sequence goes on along the minus strand of FR997731.1, from coordinate 6,193,864 downwards.
TTCAAGGTAAACATGTGCTCTAACATTTTTTTAACGTATAAGAACTTGTACTTAGATTTGTCAAGTGAGCCTCGCTCGTTTCCTTCTAACCTTTATATTGTAATGCGGATGGACGCTGCTATGTTTTTGTTTTAACAAAAAAAAAACTCTTCTTTCCAGGTTGAAGGACTCTGTCCGAGGTGCCAAATGGTGTGCATCGATCAAAAAACCGGTGAAAAAACCGTAGAGCCTCTGAGAACTATATCCGAACAGTTTGCCGGAAAATTACGGTTTGGTATTTATTTAAGTTACGTGGGAGCGGCTGACGGTTCGAAAGACCGTCTCCTCAAAATATTTTCACCAGTTAAACCTGTAATCAATGATGATGATATCAGTAGATGAAATAGTTAGATGTAGTTGGTTTTAACGTTATATTTTTTAAGAAAACATCTTTTCTTATTTGGGGTACTTAAATATGGGTGTTGGGGTTTATTTAATTGGGATTTATGATTTAAGTAATGGTGTTGCTGGCAGAGACGTATAACAGTTATATTATTAAGATACGCCGTCCTAAGTAGGCTAGTCTCATATTTCGTTTTGGGGTATGATCCGTATCTCATAAAGATGTCATTATGGTATGGCGTGTTTAACCAATATTTAGTGTTTCCCCAATCACTTGCTAACATAGTAAAATGACAATGTTGGTATCTTTTACCTGCACATGTATCTGAATTTATTTACGAATTCAAATTAGACGTTTCTGAATTTAATCCATCCTAGCAGAAACTCGGAAAACGATCCTGTTTTAGGTACTAATTAATTTACTCCTTATTGTCAAAGGTGAAATTAAGAACATATTATATTGGCACTAGTGGCGCCAGCGGTTACGTCGCAGAATGTTCACTTCGAAATTCACTTCGGGCTTCGGGCACATCTAAAAATGAGCACTTCGCAAAATGTGCACATTTAATTGAAAATAATTTTCAAATAAAAAGCTCTCGATTTTTGTTCTTTTAATCAGACAAGACATTTGTAGAAGTGCCCTGTGAAAAGTGCACCAATTGAAAAGTACACGTTTTTTCCAGTGCACATTTTGCGAAGTGCACCTTCTGTGACGGAGCCACGCCGCAAAACCCATAGAGCATACTGCAAAGAGTACTTGCTGTGCCTTTGTTGAATTGTCTGACCTGCTAAACCGGACCTCAAGCATAAAGTATAGGTACAATGTATAGCAGGGATGGCCAACCAGTCGAATGCGATCGACCGGTCGATCGCGGCAAGGCAAACAAAATAAACACGTCTAACAGATGCGCAACGTAATCACCAAAAGTCTATATATTTTTAATCAAAAAAATACATAATGGCATACATATTGGTAGATCGCACCGGATTTCGTCCGTAAAAAGTAGAATATGGGTGTATTCAAGTCGGCCACCCCTGATGTATAGGATATTTTCTCTAACTAAAATTACAATTTCTTATCAATTCAGAAGCGTTCCAGGCATAAAATAATTGTCTGTATATCCTGTAACCGACTGGTTATAAAGTTTCCTTAACAAATTAGAATATGATATGAATATAAATTATAGAAAGTGTTGTGAGTAAACATATTATACAACTTTTAACTGCATCTCTCTCCCTTAAGTATCGTACATACAAAATCAATGCAATATTTGTCACGGCACATTGAGAATAACCCCATGCTTTAGTTTGGCGTAACCCGAAAATATTATTGTAAAAAGACCTTCATGAGATATGGACCTGTCCATAATTATTTACATAACTTATACTTAAGTTTACTAATATTTTATTCCTTTTATACCTACTTACGCACAAAATATATTTTATAAAAAGTTTATATAAATATTTATAATACAAGTGTGTACTGAGTGTCAGAATTTATATATTTGGCTGTGATATATTTTATTTAGGAATCAAAATTGAATAAAATTCTAAATTAAGTAAGTAGTTATATTAAATGAAAATTATTTAGTTGTGGATTAAAAGTCATTTCAAATATGCAGCTGTACTCGCTTATTTAAAATAAGTGTATTATGATTTTTTAAATTAATTAGTAGACCATGTTGCCAATTCCTGTAGGTTACTTATATAAATATTAAGTAGATCATGCTTTTAGAATGTATTAAAGGTTTTTATCACCTCTATTATTTTGAGGCTTACTACTTATGTTTTAAATAACCATTTAATTAGTTAAGAAACTGAAACAGTTCATTATTGCCTTTGAGAGCTCTGAAAAACTATTTACCATAGAATTATATATTGTTATATTTTTTAAGAAATTTATCTGCCATAAACATTCCATTAAAATTGTGTGTGTGTTTTTATTAGTTAATATATAGATTGTTGGAAGGATAAATAGATCTCTATACCAAAAAGAACGTAAATTTGTTACTCTGTTATTTAAATAACAATGATAACGGAAATAAGTTTATTATTTATATGTTATTCTTTATAAAATAAAAAATTAACATAAACAGTCGAAAGTGTTTGACTGAAACAATCAGATACCTTATTTTTAGTAAATATTTATTTTCTATACAAAATAGGATATTACTACTTATACTTGTTTATATTTGTCATTCTATGACTAGTTTTATGTAACAGTTGTTTGTGATTTAATATATTTTATGATATTGCACAGTTTATTGGTTGTTCTCCTTTTATTAATCGAGGCTCCTCACCTAGTGACACATTGTTGACTACCTCTGCAACCTCGTCAAAGTCTGGCAGTGCCATTGTCTTTAGTTTTGAATATACTAACTTATCATTTACTTCAACCTCAAATGCACCTGTAAGAGAAAGAATAACTTCTTATTTTTTACTTGATAAACAGTCTAGGGAGAGATAGCGTGATAATCTGATCAGGGCCCTCTGGTTGAAATTTCCAGCTTTAGTCATATAAAATTTGTGAGAGTAATTGTCATGAAAATTGGTCATAAACTTTGAGTAAGTATTACATAAATAAATATCTCCTTAACTTAAATCATGTGACCTTAATAGTTTTCTCATAAAAGTAATCTAGCCAAAGAATCGTGTTTTCCTATACAAACTGCCACCCTATTGCAAAACACACTGACATTGACGACACGGTTGGCGCAGTGGTTGAGCGATCGACTGCTGCGCTGTGTGTCGCGGGTTCGATCCCCGCACGGAACAAATATTTGTATGACCTGCAGATAGTTGTTTCGGGTCTGGGTGTTTGTGTATGTGTGTATAAATGTTTGTAAACGCACCCACGATATAGGAGAAATTCCTAGTGTCGGGCAATTTTTTTTTTTTAATAAAATAAATAAATAATAAAAACCCTGTCTTGGTGTCATAATGGCATAATTTACTCCTTTCTCCTTCAAGTACCTCTTTGCACAGCCAAAACCACTATAACTATCAAATTTTGCACTGCAGTTCTTCCTCGTGTAATAAGAAGGTAAGTGGGTACTTAGGCAGTATAAATTCGAAATTCATCAAAGAGTTTAATATGGCATGAAGGTTAATTATTTTTGTCAATGGGAAATACCAACAAGCGCACAGCTTATAGTCCTACAAATATCTAGTATTTACTCATATCACTGAACTATAGCTTGAAAATATAGAAAGCAGGCGATCTTTTTTTTAAATCATCTGGTGATATCCAGCCTGATCGTCAGTTGCCTTCCATATTATTAGACAGATAGCATCATGCACATGACACATCACTAGCAAATACAGCACCATATTATATACCATATATATGCATATTACCATATACAAGCGTGGTGTTAGCACCAAGAATGTTTGCATATGTAGTATGTAGTGTTAGTATACCTAGGTAGCTTCAATGATTTTAAAGTAGTACCTTGCCTTCCACGAGCACAATTCACTGTTGCATTGGGAGTATTCTTCCTAATAGTTTGTCCAAGTGCCAAGCAGTGGCCGCCATAGTCGCAAACACCACTGAAAAATTAAGAAATTTGTTACTTCAGTACTCAATTATTATAGAGCGGAGTATACTCGGTAGGTAGTTAATGACCTATATAGCAAGAGATAGGTACGCTGTAGTTTCCACTTCAGAAGGCGAGTTGCTGCCAGGACGACCGTAAGTATAATTGAATTACTTCTTCATTGGGTACACGACCGCATACTATACCTTTAGGTAAACTAACCTCATTATATGAATTTTAAAAGGCTACTATAAATTTTATTCCTCAGTTTGAGTACTTTTTAAGCCTTATCATTTAAAAAAGTGCTCTTGGATAAAGTTCGAAAGCACTGTAAATTTTCAGTGTAAAGCTCAGATTCTTAACTTTAACATGGGTGATTAATTGATTACATACCAGTACTCGACATTGACTATTGGGTTATTCACCTTCATAGTTTCATTAGCCATTTTTATAAGCTTTAATAGTAATTTTCTCTCATATTCCTCTAAATAAATTGAGAATTTAGTTTTTACGAAACTTTACTTCATCGACTTTGACTTTTGATTTGGTAAACAAACTTGAAATTGAAACAGCTGATTGCACAGCTTAATGTTGCCATTAATTGGCTTTTGATTTCTCAGAAATCTGAGGAAGTGTCATAAAATTAAACAAGTTGTTTAATTTCTTATGTAGAAGTGAAATGTTTTATTAATTTAAATAAAATTAAAAGTAACATTCGTAAAATATAAAAGTGTTGTGCAAACAGTTTCTGGTCGTGCTGTTATCTGATAAGGGCAGTTGTCAATTTGCAAATTGACAGTGACATTTAGTAGAAACGATCGATTGTTGATGTTTTTCTATTTTTTGTAATTCACGTTGAGTCCAATTATACGTTTACAATGTATCAGTATTATAAATAAAACAACATTTTGTTTCAATAAGTCCTCAACGTCCTCAAGTACCAGTAAGCAGCTTATGGGAGGTGTTAAACAGATGCAACTTTCCTGGAATTCCACTGGTGCACTCCTATTATCAATATGGACTACGATTATCTCATTAAACTTCTCTGTGTCGGAGATTCAGGCGTCGGTAAAACAAGCTTCCTGTACAAGTATACTGATGGGGTATTCCACACACAATTCATTTCAACAGTTGGTATAGATTTCAGGGAGAAAAGTGTGGTAAGTTCATAATCAAATGTTTAAAATTTTATCACATTCGTTTACCTAGTTTATCTCAATTGATTGATACCGATAAAATTAATTAACGAGCTTTTGAAGTGTATTTTAATTAAGTGCTTGAATTGATTAGAAAAATTCTGCCTATATAGGTAAAGTACCTTATGTTCCTAATATAATTTAATGATTTACATATATTCAGCTCTACCAACAAAATGGGAGGCAGCACCGTGTACACTTACAACTATGGGATACTGCTGGACAAGAAAGGTAAAGAACATGTTTATTTAATTTACTATGTGACTGTGTTCAACACTATACCAACATAAATTTAGATTGCTATTATTACCAGATGTATTCAAACACTATTATGTTCTATGAATGTTGACTGTTACAGATTCCGCAGCCTGACTACAGCTTTTTACCGAGATGCTATGGGATTTCTGTTGCTTTTTGATTTGACCAATGAGGCCTCTTTCCTTGAAGTCAGGAATTGGATTGAGCAATTAAAGGTAGTAATTGTTTATTCAATTGGTACACTGACAACTGTCACACTTGTTCTTTTACGACACACTGATTGTTTCTGTATCTTGACCAGTATTGAAAACAGTTAAAACTTTTGCTTGAATAAAAAAATTTGCAAACATTTATCTTTTAATTTAATTTCAGACTCACAGCCTGTCTGAGGACCCAGACATAGTGCTATGCGGGCACAAATGTGATTTACAAGAGAAGAGACTGGTTAACCAGAATCGTGCCCGGGAATTTGCCAAAAACTATAACCTTCCATATTTAGAGACCAGTGCCAAATCAGGACAGAATATTGACCGTGCCATTGAGATTTTACTAGACCGTGTCATGAATAGGTAAACCATCATGTTTTATTAAAAGGTTTTAGTTTAAGATTTTTTTTTAATGGCAATATATTAGCTGCCACCTATTGTTTAAATCTTAAACATATATGGCAAAATGTGTGTGAACAATAGGTATGCCTCTACCTATTCCATCATTGATTACGGGCATAATATTATGTTATGTTCGATAGATTAATAGTTACTGGAATGGATGATAGAAATTCAAAAGATGAGCAATTTGTGAGGTCCTAAAAAACCATAATTTTATTAACAGCCCGTTATACAATACAATACAATAACTCTATGCCATCTTGGTCTTAGGAGTCACCAATTAACATCCTATCCCTCTAAAAATCAAGTAAAATGCTACCTTTAATAATACGAAAGTTGTTTCCTTCCAGGATGGAGTCTTCGGTGGAATATGCGATGCTCTGTGCATCAGGACGTCGACGCCAATCTCTGCAAAAACTACAGGCAAATAAAGACAAGAAGTTTTGTTCATGCTAAAGTTCTATGGTCTGTGATTTTTTATTGTCTTATACACTTAAATAGTCTACTATCCTACCTTGAAACTAAAAAGTATTTGCTATACACTTTTTAAAAATATTTTGAAAACGTCATAAAGGTTTTTTAATATTATAACTTGGAACCAAAATTATTTATTCCAAAAGGGTCTATGGTTAATGAGACTGATTTTATGTTTTCTAGTTCATGGAACTAAGTATTTGTTTTACATTCCATCCTCATGCATTTTTATCTTTAGGGTACTTACCTATATAAGATCTGGCCAATAGTTGTTTTTTTCGATATTTTTAAAGCACGTTTTATTGTATTTAAACTTAATATTTCCTTAAATGTGGTTGTCTTTCAAAAATGGTCTGAAACTATTACTGCAGTGAAAAAAAAAATGCTCAGAGTTTGAAAACATACACTTTAGACAATATGGTGCTGCGCAAACGTGGACACTTTTGTGTCTTGTGTCAGATACAAGCTACTTATGTAATGAATATTTGATTAAAAAATACGGTTTCCTGCGACCAGTGTGTCGTGTCGGTAACAAAGAGTGTCTACGTTTTTGCAGCCCCTAAACGGATATGTGTATGTCAATCGAAATGCCAATGTTTCGACAATATTTCAAAAAAAGAACTAGTCTGTCAAGTTTTTGTCGTTTTGCTCATTGTATATTTGAAATGTCGCAGAGCTCAAAATTGCATTTACCTATTACCTATGCACTGTTACCTAAATACCCAGCAATTAAATAATAGTTTCACCATTACCGAATATTCATAATAATGCGCTGAATTAGGTATCTACAGTGTGTACTAGAAAGGGATGGTGTGATTCAGGCCAATCAAACTTCTTCAAACCAAGGTCTCATGGAGAAAGTTGTTTATTTATCGGAATCACATTATAGTTATTGGGAAAATAAGATACGTTGTTTCAACGATGGCTACCAAGAAGAACTAGGTACCTATTTATTTTTGGACTTTATTACTCCAAAATTTGGAGTAATTCTTTCGTTTTAGAATATACAGATTATAAATGATTTCTAGAGACAGATTATAAATACCTACATATTATTAAATTGAGTGTTTACACACTTAGTACACAATACTTTCAATTGATGGCGTTACTGGTTTCATTTGATGTATTAAATTATTAATTTTAACAATAGTATTAAAGTTTTGTACTGAATATAACCATATATTTCTGGTACACGCTGTATTAATATTATATTCAATAAGTGTCGAATAATAAACCTTCAGTCCATCTCATTATTGCTGTTAGGTATACCTTTGTTCCTTATGATAAGTGCAGGGTACATAATCCTAGTCACAAGAAAGTCGAGGGAAGTTAAAATTAAGTTATTGTAAGCTAGTACACAATGATGACAAATGATTTTGTTGATTAATACTTTTCTAAGTTTGGCAGTGTAACCACAATGTGAGGTTAAGGCTGCATAAGTAGCACAGGGGCCTGCCAGGGCCACCGCCTGCCGGAGTTGCGGGTTGTTCGAAAGAGATACTGCGGCCCCGGAATGTAAAGGGCAATAGAAGGAATATGGGTGGGCTTTAGTCAGTACAAGTCTGACAATCCCCCCCGCACCGCCCAGAGCGGGGGAAGTTATTTGTTGATTTCCCATCCGCAAAAAAGGTTGCATAAATACCTTTACCAAGCTTTGTTGATTTGAAACGCTAGACGTTACCGATTTTCTGCTCAATTGTGAGAGATGTCGATTATCTGATTTTATGAACGAGCGCTTAAAAGTACTGGTGCAATGCCTTTCAGCACCATTTTCAGGTAATTCCGATCAAAATCTATGTCTAACGGCGCTAGTGTGTGTTACAGTATAAAGTTCCTTCCATAGAAAACAAACTTTGTGGTGTTCTGCCGAAGCCGTTGCAAGAGCCTTAATTGAGGCGTTAATTATCCCGTGCAGTAATTATAATTGCGCTGTTTTTTTTGCTTGTTGTACTGTGGTACTCTCCTATTGCTGGGCCATAGCCTCCCCCAATTCCCTTCATGAGCTCTTTTCCCGGGCGTCCTCGATTTTTTGGTTTGGCCCCTAACCCCCCTCCCCCCCCTATCAATTTATGCAGGCTGAGATCTCCTGTAAGTGAAGGAACTAAACCGATTTTATTGTTGTGCACATCCTTCGTTGGAGATCCTAAATATATTATTATATATTTAGCATTCGGTCGACTATTCTGATATGAATTCATGATAAATTGTGTACTAAAAGCCTATTGTTATTAGCTTATTTATGTTGTTGTATGTGTTGCACAAGTGTGATATTTTAGTAGCACAAATAATTATACAAAGTATACCCACTGAGTTTTGATCTGCTGATGTTTTTGGGGAATCTTATGATATTTGATATTCATGAATTAACCCTAGTCTATTGAAGTAAACAGTGAATTATTATACAATTTTATATTTGAATCAAATTTAGATAGTAAGTAAGTGAATATTATCGTAAAGGTGTGTTTAGACTAGACGAACATAGAGGAAAATGATTTGAGAAGTGGACTGTAAAAAAAACTTTAATTAAAATTTATAAATAATTAAATAAATAGGTAACAAAAATCGTAAGCGCTACTTGGCAGTCGAGGAAAAAATTGGTTGATTAAAATTTAACGCGTTTACAATGTTAAATGTCCGTGCTACTTAACGCTGAGAAGTTCTCTCTAGAAGGGGCGATCCTGTCTGTCATAAAACTATTGGCAACAGAACGAAATTTAAAATTGAAATCTTTTGCGTTTTTTTTATTTTTTCGGACATTAGAAACCGAAACAATTGCTTCAAAACACAAAATCTCACATTTGATACAACATGCAGTCCAGGTAACGAAATATACCTACGACATCATATATGGTACAACATGCAGTTGGGGTAAATATTTTCGTATATCTATAAATATATATATTTTATTAAGTATTATTTTTATTGAATGAATAAGATTCACATTTTATGTTTTTAATTTGTATTCGGTTGCGTTTGAATTTATGTTACTTACGTTTGTTATTTTCCTGCGTTTGAAATTAATTTGCAGTATTTGACCGATACCAACTAAATGACAAGGCGAGTTAAATAAAAGCCTAAATCCATTCAAGGTTTTTTTTTTACTTTTCCATCGTCGTATGTCGCTGATAAAACTGTTAGCTGACATAGCAGGTCTCTTTGTCTTGGTTTGTAGGAAGTCCGAGTAGAATTTGCACGATTTTCGTTAAGTCTAAACACACCTTACGTTTTATTATAAGTACCTATACTTGATCAGGAATGTGTTTTGTCTATTTTTAAGTCTGTATATTGAAATAGTTACACCACCGAGATGGTTCACTAAAACTAGGAAAAATCCATTTAGCCCGCTCATGTGTGAAGAATAAAGCCCAAATAGTTATTTTCTAATAAAAGTGAAATGCTAGTGAAAACCAAAGACAGCCCCGTTTAAAAAAGCATTAAAACCCTCGATACAGATATCAATAATTTCAAAACAATTGAGAAGAATCTGTACAAATGAGGGAAGTCCCGAAATGCTCGATGGTCCCACCTTTGTTTTTATATCTAATTAAACCTTTATTTAATTAAAAGTCTTGCCATAATCATTAAGTAAATCATAATCAAATTCTAGTCATATTTAAGTAATCAAATTTGTAAAAGCGCAAAATTAAAAATGGCGCATAATATTCGAACGAAAACTTTTTGTAATTATTGTGATCGGCTTAAATATTTATTAAATAATAAAATTTTAAAATGTATTATTAAAAATATTAACATTTACCCTTGACCAAATTACGATTTATATACATACCTATTATAAAGTGTCAATTTTGTGTACAATTATTATCTATTTGATGTTTTCTGTGTCATTAAATTAAATAATTATTAAATATTTGTTTGTATTGATTTAAATTATATTACCATACCTAGGTAGGAAGTACGTAGGTACCATAGAAATATTAAAAATAGATCCTTCTCCTTATCTTCCTCCTTTCTAATATCTATGGTAGGTACCTAATGTTAAACATTGTTTAATTACATACCTACATACCTAGAGGTGCTTTTCGATTTGCCTGATATGGACGAGCCTTTCCTTTGGCCAAATCTTAAATTAATCTAAGGGTGGATTGGGATAGTTTTGGGGGGTTCCTGCACATAATAGGGCGGGAGGAAACGCCCGGGTGATGTGTTGGAATGTGACGATCGCCCGGAGATAAATAGTTAAAACATTTATTTGATGCAGCAAAAGACACAATACAGTACTAAATACAAAAAAATATCAAACAGAAAAAAAGGAACACAGTGGAGTGGAGGACACGGTGGAGCATACAGTGGCAGTCTGCCCAGCTTGGGCGGTGCACCACCGTGCCCTCGTAGTGGAGCTCGTCGGCGGCGATCTCTCGTCCAGCCCTGCTCCAGTCCATGGTCTGGAGCAAGAGGGAATTGGAAGCGGTCACCTCCTGCGAAGCAGTCATGCTAGCGAAGGAGGTGACCGGGCGTTTGTGGGAGAGAACCTCAAACCACCCCAGATGCCCCGAGCGTCGGGCGCCGCGAGACGACTCCCGGCCGCCGTAGATGTGGGCGTGTGGACGGTGAGCAATGGGTGGTATGGGATGAGCTCCCGTCCGTCCGTCTATATCTCAAAGAGATGTTGGCAAAGCAGGCCTGACAAGGAGAAACCGCGGCCGCGGAACATAATGGGCAATAGAAGAAACATGGGTGGGTTTTGGTCAGTACAAGTATGACACTCCCCCCCGAGCGGAAGAAGTTGTTTAATGATTTCCCATCCGCAAAAGAAGGGTTCAGCCAAGTACTTAGTTGTTATTGAATGTTTTCCTTTATTTTTCTTTGAATACTCACATGCAATCAAAGGGCTGTAAACTTAATGCTTTAGCACCCAGCCATGTTCCTTACATGGGTGGGTGCTAAAGCATTCAAGCAAGACACTCCCGCCCGCTCCGACCAGAGCGGGGGAAGTTATTTGATGATTTTCCTTCTGCATTAAAAGGGTAGATTAGTATAGATTCTGCTGGTTGGCGCCCTGGATGGTTTAGATTCACTCAAAGAGACTAACTCAATCAGCCCGGCAGATGGCGCTGCAGTTGGTATTTATCTAAACTGCAACTAAACGACCGGATCGATTTGAATTAATTAATTAGGTACCTATGATTAAAGTACTAGGCCTTCATCAATTACTGAATAATGTCAGTTTGATGATATGGGTGTAACTTACCTGAATAAAGATTATTTAATTTACGGTGGTGTTAATTCCAACAGTTTGATCTGTGGATGCAAGTTCTTGGTAGAACCAACTGCGTTGAGATAAATTTACTAGGATTGCATGAAATTCACAGTGGTATTCATTCTAACTGTTTGGTCTGTATGTAAACACAGCTATAGGCTGTATAACATCACGCTATAATAGTTGAGAGCTGACTGGTGGGTGAAACCGCTGGGCACAGCTAGTGTAAGTATAATTGATTTTTAGTTTTACGTAGGTATATGTGCACACTTATACCAAAAATTAACAGTTTTTACGATTTTTAAGATCTCGTAGACCAAATGTTCCTTATTTCACGGTCCGAGAGACCTCACGTGAGAGTTTGAATTTTTGCAACAACAACTTTTCATTATGTTGCAACTTGTATAAAAATTAGTATCAAAATGATTTTTAAAAGGTATTTATGTAGGAATCTAGGTAGATAATAAAACATAACAGCCTGGAAGTCGACAATCTAACCCACCCACAAAAATAGTCGATCATAACGAGTGCAATCGAACCAAATCAAAGTTTATTTCCAAATTGTATTTAGCTCGGAACCGTATACCGAGGGGTCGTGGGTGAGTTCACCAAACTGCGATCATCTGGCCCCCCTGCACGCACGTGATACCGTCTGCTTGCAGTATTATTTTCCACAACCACTCAAAACTGAATCAAAGCGTGTGGAGATAATGCTCACAATTCCGTGGCTGGTACTGATAAGCTGCAATACACAGTGACAATGCCTCTCCACATGGACTCTGTTGCAAGGACATAGTGTCGAAATTGGCCTCTCCGAAGGACGCGACCCCATCACGCAGACGCGGAAGCTTTAGTACTACGTCACACTAGCGCTAATCTCGCTCCTACACACCGTTGTTTTCGTTGTTTCTACAATACAAAATCATCATGTGATCTTTTGTTTTGCTTATAAATTAAACCTTTCTTAATTTTTTGTTCTGTATGTTTTGTGTGTTGAAGTTTTCGTGTAGCCGTGTGTCTTCATCTAAAGTGAGAGTGTAGTGTGTAAAAGTGGACCGTCCGCGGCTAGCTTCATTCCGTTTGCCAGTTTGTTTATGAGTTCGAAGACAACAGATTGGTGCAGCCGGTTTCCGAGCTCCGTAATTCGAAGCAGCGTGTTTTCAGTAAGACGCGAGTTATCAATGAAGCCGCCTGAAACGGCGATCGAAACGTGAACACAGTGTAACATCCGCATGTTCGGCGTGTGAATAACATAATATCCGCGTGGTTTCAGTGTAGTGTTGACATTTTGTACTATCGAACTGTAAACGATTCGACCACGATATTGAGAATATTTCGAGAATTATTCATAATCAAGTAGTATTAATTTAAGCAGTGATTAACAAGGATTATTTAAGGGTAAGTTAATTAATACTTTACTAAAAATAGTCAGTTAAAATAATATTCGCTTGAATTTACTGCAGTGTTATTAAGACAATAATACAAACAATGATACTAGACTACTAACCTGCCTAGGTACCTAGGAACATATTTATTTTAGTTGATTTTTTTTAAATATTTCTTTTTTAAAGATCTCAGTGCTGTGATACAGTATCTTGAACAAAATATAAAGTTGCACCCCTATTAGCTTCTTATTAGTTACCTACTATACTAACCTATATAAATTATTCACACCATGTAGGTAACTATAAGTACAGTATTATACATCTATAGGTACCACATTATTTAGACATTTTTAATAAAGTTGTAAACCTTTTTCCTTATTATATTTTTAATTTCGTCTGGTCCTACGTGCTACGAGTAGGTATCGTCAGCAGAAAACGTAATTACCGGTATTTTCCTTGTAGCGTTAACTCTAATTAGTTAGAAACAGTTAGGTAGTACCTACCTAAGTAATACCTACATACTTAAGCATAAGTTGCCTAGACTCTTTATGGTACCTAAAAACGTATGAATTGCATGCATGTTGGCAAGGTCTACGGCGTTAGTACGCAATCGCCACGTTGGACTTGGAGTTCAAACCACCCTTGGATTGAAATGCCTAGTGTTTAAAGAAGACTAGGGTAGCAATATGCTTAGTCAAAACGATATTATTGTCCTAAAAAAGTAAATGATCGGGCCAACTGCAATTGAATTTTTTAAACATGGATTATGTAGGAAGATCAAAAAAATGCTAGCGTGACGTTTTGGTCTCGTTCCTGCTAGATTGGCCAGACAACGCTAAATAATGAGATAGTTGGAAAGGAATGGAGGCGCCTTTGCCTAGCAGTGGAATAAAATAGGCTTTAAAAAAAGGAGCAGCCAGTAGTAGCCAGTCCAGAGAACACGAATACTTAATTCGTGCCAAGTTGATGGCATTAGGCTCGCTCCTATTAAGATGCTGATACACTTAAGCATTTACTTGTAACAGAACATCGAGCATTCGCCGTTTTTTTAAAATGTTGAACTAAACAACGAACAGTGTCAAGCAAAGAGACAAACATGGCTACGATCATTTTCATGATCTTTCTAGCGAACGCCCTAGACGAGGCTCGTTAAGAAAAATATTGACGAAGATGTCAAATTTGATTCGGTAAAAGCTTGGCTAGGCAAAAAGCTCGACTCAAATTTACTGTCTTTTTGCTAGAATGCTCGCCAGAGCGCTCGATAGAATGCTTGCTAAAACGGTCTCGTTTATTTTTCTGTGATGTAAGATTCGCAAAAATGCTCATTACAAGTAAATGCTCAAGTCTATCGGCACCTTTAAATGTGGGTAAATCTACCATCTATATCTAGTAGGTAGGTTCACGTCCGCCTCTCCCTTCAGCGAAATCAGCCGTGATGTTAGTTATAAATTACCTCATCATTCTCCTACCCTTATCCTAAATTATTTGGGGTTGGTGCAGCATTCTTCTTCTTCTCTACTTTTCTACTACTCATCATCTTATCAAACACCTCCTATCTTGCTTAAAAACCTTCACATACTCCATCTATCGAATACCCAATCAAGTTTAAGAATACTTAGAGAAAGACCAAAGAATGAATGACTGAATATGTAGATATACCTACATTTATACCTAAAACATTTCTTACTATATTTCCTCATTCCTGCGTTTGTTGTAAATTACCAATGACAGGAAAATGACCCACACTATTTTCGATATAAATATTAGCCAACACAGGCTTATTAGTTCAAAATTTAGAGCAGTGGAGTGGGAAAACAGATCCCAATGCGGTTACCATTTGTCCTACTGAACGAGTTCGCAATCAGAGCCCAGATTACTTTCACACTACCGTAAACTAATATTAAAAATTCAGGCTTTTATCTCGGGGAAGATACCTTAGTAACACTGAATTTAACTTTTTAATTAAATTGCATTAGATACAGAAAAGTTTACTTAACACTAGGAATATTTTTGTTTTTCAATGGCATCTGGCATCAGAGCCTTGGCTTAGGGCTTCGCTGAGGTAGGCCAACAAAGGGACAGGCTGGCTCTGAGTTCCATTTTTGGGGGGATGATTTAAATTTACTGGTTCAGCAACAGGGTGTTGACAGGGACGTCGCGACGATCCTCGACAGCGAAGACTGGCAATAGGAACAATCAAATCAAATCGGTTTTTTTTGCAAGCATGTTAAACAAGGGTTGGAATAAGATTAAATTAAAAGTTTCAAACACGGACTCTGGAAGGGCATTTTACAAAGCACAACAAAAAAAAATTAAGTAACAATGCAGTTAGATTTAGTTTAGTCGGCTGCTGTTTCAAGGAATGCCCTGGAATGCTAGAATCCCGCATTGCCAAAGCTGACATTTTAATTTATTTAAGTAGATCCCCGTGACCTACTCTAGAGCTACTTTCTTGCTTTTCTTTAACTAAATTGAAAAGTGTCTCAGAGGCTGAAAATTTACGACTATTCTCCTGGTTTATCTTTCTGTATCGTGTGGTTAGTGGGTAACCTGGTCTCTGGGTTTTAATGCTGCCTATAGGCGTCTGCTTTGGCTTAACATGCCGTTGGGAAATATCTCTCAGCCATGCTGGTTGCCATGTGGACGGCGCGTTCATGTCCTACGCCACGGTCACTGCAAGGTTTGCGTGTTATTCGAAAGAAATACTTCGGCCCCAGAACACAAAGGGCAAAAGAAGTAACATTTCTGACATTTCTTCCCGCTCCGCCTAGAGCGGCAGAACTTATTTGATCATTTATAATAAAAAAAAGGGATGCACCGAAGCAAGTAACAATAATACAATAAAAACTTGAACTGAAAAACCTGTCTGATCTGGCTGTTATTATAAGTACATATTCTGAGAAATAATTGTTTTTGAAATGCCTGGCTAACCTTCCATATTATTTTGACGGGCATGTTGGTCTAGTGGTTAGTGGCCCTGACTGCTAAGCCGGAGGTCGTGGGTTCGATTCCCACCCAGGACAAACTTTGTGTGATGAGCATGATTGTTTGTTCTGTGTCTGGGTGTGATTTATCTATAATATGTATGTATTTATAAATTATATAAGTATGTATATCAGTTGTCTGGTTACCATAACACAAGCTCTGCTTAGCTTGGGATCAGATAGCCGTGTGTGAGTTGTCCCAAGATATTTATTTATATTTATTTTTGCAATTAGTTTGTTAGCTCTACGATACGATTACAGAATTATTCTGTAAGAAATGACCTACTTAAGGTTTTCTTTATTGAAATAAAATTCTTACCTATATAAGTGATTGGATACACAACAACTAATCCCTCAAGAACTCCCAAGGAACCTAAAAATAGAATAGAGTTGTTTTCCTTTTCATTCATAAGTACCTAGTTTAACATTTAATGCATCCATATGCCACAACATATCCTTGATTATGATACTTAACGCATTCATGTCTGGTGGGAATTTTAAAGTAGATCCTCATGTTCTATTACAGCCAATTAATTTTAATTAATCTTAATAACTTGTTAATTTATACGCAGCGTTGTTGCCAAAACAAGCTAGAAACAAACGTAGAGGACAATGGAAATGTTTAGAAAACTCGTACAAAGAAGTATAAGGGACTGTCGACCGGTGCTCCGGAAAAGGAGTTAAAGCTAACATAGAGCTAGATACTAAAGTCTTCCTTATCCGTTTTTCTTTGTCACTGAAAGGGAAGCTTTCAGGGCTCTTACAAAATTATTAATTAAATGAGAACTTTCGGAATTATTTCTATAAACATTGGAAGCCCATTGGCTGCATGGGTAGGTTTTAGTCAGTAAAAGTTTGACACTGATGATTTCCAATTCGTAAAAAAAGCCCATTGTCTGATGAACTATTGGATTACACTCTTGTCTTGCTCGTGGCTAAATAATAAAAGCCTCTTCTGACGATCATCATAGGATGGGAAATCATTAAATAACTTCTTCCGCTCTGGGCGGAGCTTGGCTATTGCCCTTTATGTTCCGGGGCTGCAGTATCTCTTTCAAACAACCCGCAACCCCGGCAGGCGGTGTCCCTGGCAGGCCCCACTGCTTTGCTGACTTCTCTTTGTGGCGCGCGTGGAACACTAATGCGCCGTCAACACGGCCTATCGTCAATAAACGGACGGAACGGTGAGCTACCCATTGATCACCGGCCACAGGCCCGCATCTACGGGGTGTCTCCCGCGGCCGCTGGGTTGGTTTGAGGTTCACTTCCTCAAACGCCCAGCCACCTCTTTCGCTAGCATGACTGCTTCACAGAAAGAGGTGACAGCTTCCCATTCCCTCTTGCTCTGGGCCATGGACTGAACCAGAGCCGGACCCGAGATATCACTGCCGCCGATCGCCTCTACGAGGGCAAGTCGGTGCTCCGCCCACTGTGTGCTCCACCGTGTCCTCCAGGCGATCCTCTGGGTGAACTCTTGGTCATGATCAGGGCAAAGGTTTACAAATTCTCTATGTTATTGCGAGAAAGAATAACCCTCTATCATCTTTTAATTGTTTCAAGATATTTCCTATCAAAATTTTCCTCAACGGGGGATAAAAATGCTCAAGCAAGATCCAGTTGAGTTTGCTACTGAAAACTAGGTCAATGAAGCGATGGATGATTGAAATATAGACTGTTTACATTCCTTGCGAAAACCGAATAATTTATAACATTCACATGGACGTGATTCACGACTACATATTTTTTTGGTTTTTGAACGATTACCTTGTGAAGAAATCGGAGAAGAATTTTGATGGAGTTCAAAACTGACTGACGTCAAAGATTGACTGTTTCTAAAATACGAAGCTTTGAATGCTTACGTTATTCTATTTGCAGTAGTACCTGGAAGCATTATTTATAGCTTCGTTGGTCTTGTGATCACAAACCGGGATTTCAGATGTTTAAGGTTTTGGAGATACAATTTGTGAAGGTGAACTTTATTGTTAGTAATATGAAATAGCTTTATTAAACTCTGCCTATAAACATCTAAACACATTCGATAAATTTGCGATAGATCTTCTTGTTTATTTCCGTGTAGGCCTTAAGTGCTTAGTTAAGTTATGTAAAACACACACTCACACAATTCATCACCCTTCCTCTTAGTGTCCTTGACAAAACTTCAAACATCATTAATTCTACGCAAACAAAACTCTAACTTACTATTTCCATACCACAATAATAGTATCTACAACCAGCAGTTCTATTTTGATTCCCCAATCTAAAATCTCCGTAATAACACGTCGTTGGTGTTGGCAGTAACCATGGGCTGCATAGTTTGATAGTCTTCAGATAACAGACGTAAACAAACGTATTTCCATACAGCTGTCATAGTTATTCCTGTGATGTAAACTGTATGGATATAGTTATAAACTGTTTGCGTCTGCGGTAACCCCTCCCCCTTGACGTAATTATAATTAATCTTTCGTAAAACATGTGTAGACGTGCCAACTAGAGCATACATTAGTAATATTAGTGTTAACACGTTCCCTGAAAATCGAGTTTTCAGTTGGCAATGTTTATCTTCAATGACATACGACAACATACTATTCTACCTTTTCGAATATAGGTTCTGACAGATAGATATTGATGGAATCACGGGATGGTAAACGGTGCCATTCATAGAGTTACTGTTCTGGTGTGAGGGAGCCCAGATGTTTCGACAATATATATCTTCACCACGAAATGTCAATAATTCAGTTCTACTCAATTATTAAGTTTGCTTGCTAAATAACCTTGCTGAAGAGCCTTGGTGGGGACCCCTATCATTTTACTATGCCTTTTTTTGCGGATGGGAAATCACCAAATAACTTCCCCCGCTCTGGGCAGAGCGGGGTGCGGGGGAGTCAGGCTTTTACAGACTAAAACCCGGCCATATAAGGAATATGCCCTTTATGTTCCGGAGCCGCGGTATCTCTTTCGAAAAACTCACAACCCCGGCAGGCCATACGCGCCGTCGACTCGGCATTTAACTATGCCTAGATGCCTAATTCTGCTGAATAGTAGGTGTCCAACCACAGGTACTTCTTATGAATTTTACCTGATTGACCTACCTTGATACCGTAGATGATTTAATCTACAACAACTCTTTAAATAATTACCGTCGTGGGTGTATTTGTTGTCTTCATTGATTAAAGATTATCCTTTTCAAGTGATACGACCCTTTTCGCGTAGGTAATTCAACGTAATAATATCTTGAGCCTTCTTTCATTAGTAGCTATCTTACTAGCTAATACTCTTTGGCACTCTAGCAGAGCCTCCCACAATAATAATCCTTACTCCTGTTTTTTTGGACTTCACTGAGAGAATTCTTTTATTATTGGAATTATAAATATTGTCACAGGGATGTATTCTTTACTGAAAAGCTCATGACATTCAAATTCATTTAATTGTCTCAACATGGTACATTATTATGATTTTAACATAATTAAATGTCTCATCGCATTCTTCTGCAATTTTTTTTGGTAAATAAATATAATTATTAAGTATTAAGACAAGATTGTTCGATAGAGAAACTACGGCACCGGAACATAAGGGAAAGTGCAAAAGAAGGAACACGAATGTGTTTTAGTCACTACTTACAATCGGCCTTCCCCCACTCTGGGCGGACCGCGGGGGAGTGTCAGACTTTTAAAGACTAAAACCTAAAACCCACCCATGTTCCTTCTTGTGCCCTCTATGTTCCGGGGCCGCGGTATCTCTTTAGAATGACCCGCAACCCCGGCAGGTGGTGACCCTTGCAGGCCCCTCTACTTTGCTGACATCTCTTAGAGGCGCGTGTGGAACACTAACGCGCCGTCGACACGGCCTGAAGTGCTACCCTTCGATCGATTTGCAATTGGTTTTATTTTGCCACGAGCCCTTAATTACACCAAAACTCTTCAAAATTCCATCATTCCGAAAATAGGTTTATAAATCGAAACAAAACGTACTCTATACACCTTATTTTAGACCTTCATTCCGCTGGAATTTCAATAATTGTTACCTCACACTCCATAAAGCTTATTGTACATGTACAGTCATTGCTAATTTAAGCGTTCTCTGTTCCGCCATACTTAATCAAAATGGTGGAGGTCGTGCTGTGTAATTTGTGGGTATTATTTATAGCGGTCTAGATTTCATGTTCTGAAATATCGCGACCTGAAATTAAGGTCTCATTTAAAAGACATTTTGTATTATTTGTTGTTTAATGGTGTTTTAATCATACCTACTTATGTTTTGGAAATTAATTATTAGTTAAGGTTATTATAAGTTCTCATATTTTTTAGACCAAAGACGCCTAGAACTATGTCGATTTCAAAAAGTTGATTCTAGTGCTTCCTGGATAATCTCCTTTCATATGAATCTAGTCAAAATGTATACGTTGAGAATTTTCATGTTAAATACTTTCTTAGTCTTTTTATTTTATTTATTGGCGGTTGAGAAATAACCTAATAACTTCCTCCACTCTGGGCAGAGCGGGGAGGAATCTCAGACTTTTACTGACTAAAACCTACCACTATTCCTTCTTTTGCCCTTTATGTTACCGGCCCGAAGTATCTCTTTCAAACAACCCGCAACCCCGTGATTAGAAGTCTTGAGTTTCCGAAACAACAGATAATTAAGATGAATATACTTTTAAAACAATAAATTGTCTCATTGTCTAACGCCCGAAATTAATAATCAATCCTGATCCAAAATTTGCCATCTAGGATTGGTATTTCAATCCATTTTTTGGTGGAAGCCTGCCAATAACCAATCGATGGATTGAGTTTATAATCTTTAGAATCAATCGATCTCTGAGAGGGCGGATCATAGAATATAGATTGCACTCTGTTCGAAAATGACAGTTTGCACATGTTAATAACCAATCTGACAATTTTGACATTTGGTTCGATCGGTCTAAACAATCTCCGATTGCAATCCGAGGAATTCCTGGGATTTCAAGGATTACATAATCTTCGTAGATACTTTAACAGCGTTAAAGTAATTTTTAAAAAGAAAATGTCTCTACCGATATTTTCTAGTGATAGTGATGACAGTGATTTGGAGGCGCTAGCTCAGTTATCTGATTGGGATACTGATAGCGACGCCGAGGATAGACACCGCGCTGCTACACGAAGAATCAGAAGGGTGAACTACATGCAGAGTCTAGAAGATGCCGAATTCACCTTTAGATTTAGGTTATCTAAACCTGCATTCCAGTCGCTATTAGATAAATTGATGCCGTTTGTCCGTGTCACTTCCACAAGGTAAATAATATTTGGGATTACATCGTCATTGTACATAATGCAAAACTAATAATACAAACTAAAGTGCCTAGTATACTTCCAAACGATGTCATACATAACCTTATGTAACTAGTTATGTTGGTTTTTAATTTTTCAGAAACAATGGGGTTTCACCACTCCATCAACTTTTGTTAACCTTACGGTTCTATGCCTTGGGCACAATGCTGATTTCTGTAGCTGACTTTGTTGGGGTCTCTACATCAACAGCAGGCAGAATAGTTGGTGATATATCATCAGCAATTGCCAACTTATATGATGAATATGTTGTTGTACACCAACAAAGCTCAGAGAAATTCTACCAAATTGGAGGATTTCCTCGAGTTCTTGCTGCAATTGATTGCACTCATATACGAATCCAATCACCATGTAAGTATTATAAAGACACACAAGTAGGTACATTGTTACAAACTGATTGTCACTAACTATGGTTTCTTTTAGGTCATGTAATAGGTGAAGAATATAGGAATCGCAAAGGATACTTCTCCTTAAATGTCCAAGCAATTTGCGATGCTGATTTGAGATTCATGAATGTGGTGGCCCGTTGGCCAGGTTCGTCCCATGATGCCACAATATTTAACAACTCAATTCTCAGAGGTATACCTTAGCTTTTCAATTTTATTTGTTGTAATTATCTATATTGCAATGTACTTAACTAATTTAATATGTCTTAATTTATAGCTCAATGTGATGCAGGTCAGTTTGGTAACCGCTGGATGCTTGGTGACAGTGCTTACCCAAACAGGCGATATTTATTAACACCACTTTTAAATCCTGTTACTGATGCTGAACAGCGCTATAATGAAGCACACATTAAAACCAGGAATACTATAGAAAGGTAGTTATAAAAAAATTGGTATTTTATTACAGCATGAAGGATTACATATGTTATTTCTTAATATTTTGTTACAAGCGCTGTATTTTTCTGTTTCTCTTTTCCAGAACATTTGGTGTCTGGAAACGCCGCTTCCCAGTTGTGGCACTAACATTGCGATTGTCACTGCCTAAGGTCCAGGCAATCATAATTGCCACTGCAGTGTTGCACAACATTTGCAGAAATTACAATTTAGAGGAAGTTCCAGCAGAAGTAGAGCTGCCAACAGCAGACATTATTGAACACATAGAAAATATAGAAGTTCAAGATGTTGGGGAAAGAGCAGCACTTATAAATAATTATTTTAGATAAGTAATAGATTTGTTTTGATAATACTATTGTGTAGAATTTTTTTTAATATATTTTTTTTTTTTTGCAGGGCTGTCTTATGTGTCCCGCCGACAGCGCACTGGCCGTAGGAGGAGGGAGGCTGCGGCCGATCCACTACCTCCATAACGACGAGGCCGACGGGCTGAGGACTGGGGGAGTCCGACGCCCGTCAATTGTGGCCGGAGTAGGCGTGTAGTGGCAGTTCCTGCACGTCTACGGATGGACGAGGGCGGCTCCTGAGGGAGCCGCCCCGGGAGGAGAGACCTGCCGACGTCGCGCGGCGGGTCAAGGCCTGTCGGTGTCGCGGTGAATGCGAAAGCGAACCCCGTGTCACCGACTATAGGCAGGTGTGGACGCTCCAGTGGTTTTAGCCAATAGTAAAAGTCTGGCACACCCCCTCGTCGTCCCCACGACGGGGGATAGTCCATGAGGATTTCCACTGGGTTAACAAAAAAAAAAAAAAAAAAAAGTGCTGTCTTATGTAATTATCTATATTGCAATGTACTTAACTAATTTAATATGTCTTAATTTATAGCTCAATGTGATGCAGGTCAGTTTGGTAACCGCTGGATGCTTGGTGACAGTGCTTACCCAAACAGGCGATATTTATTAACACCACTTTTAAATCCTGTTACTGATGCTGAACAGCGCTATAATGAAGCACACATTAAAACCAGGAATACTATAGAAAGGTAGTTATAAAAAATTTGGTATTTTATTACAGCATGAAGGATTACATATGTTATTTCTTAATATTTTGTTACAAGCGCTGTATTTTTCTGTTTCTCTTTTCCAGAACATTTGGTGTCTGGAAACGCCGCTTCCCAGTTGTGGCACTAACATTGCGATTGTCACTGCCTAAGGTCCAGGCAATCATAATTGCCACTGCAGTGTTGCACAACATTTGCAGAAATTACAATTTAGAGGAAGTTCCAGCAGAAGTAGAGCTGCCAACAGCAGACATTATTGAACACATAGAAAATATAGAAGTTCAAGATGTTGGGGAAAGAGCAGCACTTATAAATAATTATTTTAGATAAGTAATAGATTTGTTTTGATAATACTATTGTGTAGATTTTTTTTTAATATTATTTTTGATGTTCAAAAAGTGCTGAGCTTAATTGAAATAAATGACTTCTGATTTGGATTTGGATTTTGAATACCTACAATGATAGGCAGAATAAAGAATAGAATATCATTTAATTTGCATTGGTACTAATAGTCAGCTAGAGCTTTTTAAAACAACAGTCATAAAATATTTTACTCATTCATGTCTAATGCAGAGATAGTAGATAGAGCTCTCTGCTTTATTTTTGATAATTGACAAATTTCCATATTATAACAAGCAGTTGTAATAATATTAGTGTGATGCCATAGAAATCTTGTGATACTCAACTTTATACATATAACATTTCGGTTAATATCTTTTAACTACTACAATGATTTTGATAAATTTTCACTGTGCCCCAAGTTGAAGGATACATAAACTGAAAAACAGAATTATTTCAATCAGATAAATAGTTTCTGAGAAATGCTTGGACAAACATACATAAAGATACAAACACACATACATTATAAAAAAATTGTATATTAGTTTGGAAGTTTTAATAGATTATCATTATGTGAACATATAGCAGTTCCAATCCTCAAAGGATCTTTATTTTTACAGGTTATCAAACCTGCTTTTTTGAAGTCTGTTAAAAAGAACAAACCTCATCAAAACATAATTCAAGTCATACCTAGGTATCTACTTATATCATAATTTATCTTGCGGAGTAACTTTATCAGGAAGATATTTAAAACAGCTAGAACAACAAGGCAGTTTGACAAGGTTGAGACAATATAAAAATATATATTTATATCAAAATATTATTTATTCACATTTAAATTTTAAAAAATTATATTAAGTATAATTACTAATTTCTAATTCTTCATCAGTTTAAGGCAATAACACCATAGCCAAAAAACAATACTTAAATGAAAAAATTACCTACTAAATCTTAACTAACGTCTTTGTACTGTTCTTGTGTTTATTGTTTCTGTGTACTTTTCTTTTCAGTGTACAATAAAGTATATCTATCTATCTATCTAATAACTAAACAATTACCATAAGAATAATCTACTACTATTACCTACTTAATAATTCTAAAATACTTACTGCTGGTTTCTTAATTTCTCTAATTCTAATTTTAATTTTTCAGCTTCTAACATTAGTTTTTCATTATTTAATTTAAGCTCTAAATTCCTTAATTTAATATTTTCATTTTCTAACATAATATTATTTAATTTTTCATTTAAGCATTGTTTTTTGGTTGAATAATATTCAGCTACAGCAATGTTCCTGGCACCCCTGCTCTCATCTGGTCTTGATTTCTTCCTCACTGAAAAACAGAGCAAATGTGAGGCACTGACATTTTTTGGTTCCTTTACAATGTAGCATATTTTAATATCCTGGTTAAAGCAATGGGACTCTGTTCCTAATTATACCGTATCAAAGATACCATAATACCATTCTTCAAGTGATTTTGTTGTCTCAGTGAGTACTTTATGGCTATGGTTAGGTCAGCGCAATGCGTTTTTGCTTAAATCCCCTAAAAAAAGTCATTCACACCTTTTTCTTTCATTCCTCACACAATTTATCCTCCTTAATTTAGTCTTTATCTCCCTCCTTATCCATCCATTACAAATATGCTGAATACTCACTGGTATCGAGATCTTTCTGCGCGCGCTGCTGTCAGTCGCGGTCTGCGCGTGCGGCGCTGCTGCGCTCAGCGGCCGCCACGCCCCGCCATCGCTCCGCTTCCACGCGCCAACTGCTGCCATTCAGTGCGTCCAACTGGAAATGTAATCCTCCCATCAGTATGAATCTTCATTGAACATAACCTTTATTTTGGTACGTGTGGTCAGGGCAGCAAAATTAAGGATGTTTGCATATCTACTACATAACTTGCAAGAATTTCGATTGCACAATCTCACTGATACTTATTAGACATACTTGCTTGATCGGCCTTCACATAATTAGTTAATAATATAAGTACTTGTGGGTTCACATAGTTTATTTAAGTAGTAACTGATGGTCTTTTTTGACAAGAATAACCTTTCAAGTGAATACACTATGCTGGGTCATCAGTTACACAAAAGTCATAAACAAACATCCATACTCGTAAAATATCTGCCTGTTAACTATACAAATATTTGTTCCAAGTTCCAACGTGAATCGTTAGTAATTAATGTACCGTGTACCGGTGGGTGTTTGAAAAAATACTAACACTCCAGTTTAGGCTGCTTAGCTATATCACAGTTAGCTCGTGTAGGCCTAATCCAAATGTTTTTGATATTGAGCAACGTGTGGGAAATGGGCAAATGTGTCCTGCTCGGTGTGGAAGTTAAGGTGTTTATTTTATTAGCACTGAATTATTTTAATAGAAAATATATAATGATTTCTATAGAAAGTTAGAAAGAGGAATACATAAATGCCCAAAATCATTAAAATAACCATTACCTGCTCTAGGTGTACAAAATGTTAGCCGCTTAGTTCTATTTGGAGTGAGCACATTTTGGTCAACCACATCCAAAACTTGGTAATCAGTGACTACATTCTCAATGCCTTTGTCAATAGACAACCGCATTGGGTTTAGGGTGTTATCATCCACTACTGACACTCTCACATCTCCAACATCACCATCACCATTACTTCCACCTTCACCATCACCACCACAATCCAAAAACTCCACCACTTCTTTGTCACCCCCAAACGGCACAGTAAACCCACTGACAGTACTGCCAAGTAATCCGGTCACCCGGTCTAATATGTCATCTGGGGGTATGTAGTCAGCAGGACCACCACCAGTCTGTTAGAAGAATATTAGATTTAAAGTTATTATGGAAAATCAGGTTGTTAGGTACCTATAGAAAAATAAGATAAATTTATAATATGACAAGTTGGTGACCTTGATTTGATTCATCCTGATTTTGGTGCTACGTTTGCGAGAGTTTTTCTTTAGGTTCTCCCACTTTAAACGCAGCTGCTGCGGTGTTCTCGGACAATTTGTAGCTGTGGCATTGAATCGCTCTGCCAAACGAATCCATTCCTCAGTTTTTAGTTTGTTGTTGGTGGCGTTGGTGGTTTTGGATGTTATTATTTTGCTACCTTCTATCAGGTCAAGCAAAAACTTCGACTCTTCTTTTGTAAGAGGCTTGCCTTTTACCTAATAATAAAAGAAAATTACAATAAATTATCATTGTTACAAATTAGACGGGAATATTAAGCGTCACCCGGAAGCCGCGCGCCGCGCAAGTGCATTATAACAATATGTAGGTACTTACAGTTTCAGAATCCATTGTAGAAATGATGCTGGTAAAATGCAGACACAAAACAGTTGAGTTATACTCAAAATATTTTTTTCAAAATGTACTTAGGTAATTGTATTTTGTTGTTATTGGGCGTCATAGACATATTATGTCAATGAAATAATCGAATGTCAAACTTCAAAAACCAACAAGCGACATTCCATTTCACCTAAAATAATGAGGTTTATGCCACAACCGTTAGATTATAATTTCTGCGTGTTTTTATGCGTATTGTTATTTGTTTTTACTACAAACATTATTCTGAACAATTTGTTAAGTCGTTTTGTAAATAGTTTGTTTTAAAAACAAACAAAGTTAATATGTGTACAATCAAACATTTTACATAAAACGGAACGGTCAGGAGGGAAAAGATCACGGCACAGATCGCTTGCAATCTGCCGTCAAAAAAGAATCGAGATTGCAGATTTATGTTATTGGCAAGCAGATAGGAGATCGATCGGACGATATACAGCAATCCAAGATTGCTTTGAGCCATGGATTGGAGATACATTATTAATTTCGGGCGTAAGTGTATTTACCCTTTTACTAAACAGATACAACAATAACAATATTATATTGAAAAACAAACACTTTTCATATTGAAAAAGGTTACCTTTTTTAAGTTAAATAATAAACGATAAAATAATAGAGCAATTGTACCGCGTGCTCCCACGCACGTTATAGGAGTCAAATAAGGGTCACTCCATAAATGAACGGGACTAAACGCTTCCTATAACGTTTGGAAAGGGCGCGGGAAATAATGATCGTGAGTGATGGATTTTTAATAGGAACCTTATAATTGTTTAATCATTAATGTAGTACACATTTTTCCTGTTTTCTTATTGCCGTGATGTGGACGAGGCGAAGACGTGGAAGAATCTTGGCACAGTTTTTGGATAGTTTGTAATCGTTCGAGGCAGATTATCTTCTATGAAATGTCTTAGTTCTGTCTTGTACGCCTTAAAGCTAATTTATATGGTCACTTTTTAGAATCTTCACTTTTATAACCATCAACTCAGGATATATTTATTCATCTCTTTCTATGCAATTTCAATAGTGGCCCTACTTTCTTATAGCTAGAACCTTCGATCCACATTTACACTCAGACATACTCACACACTCACTTTTTCTTACTAGAAGTCCCTCTTTCATTGACGTAATTCGCGTCCTCACTCCCAAATTGTAGAACATTATTCACATTTTTCTTTTCAGCCAGTATTTTAACAGTCTAACACAGATTGTCGTAGGTCATAGCGTGACTACCACAACTGACACACCCTTTATCCAGGATATGAACGTCAGCTGCTCACCCGACGCAAGCACATTCGCCGAGCATTCGCATTTATGTATGCACCCCAAGATACATATAAATACACAAATTAACATACTGACAGACATTCCTCGGGGCACTGCACGTAATGGGTCTGAACATTATCATTCTGGGCTGTCCTTAAAAGATTCATGTAATGCGATATTTAACAGATGGTAATTTGTTAATTTGAATGCAGCACTGTTAGAGAGTTTTATCTTAAGGATCGTTTAACTCTCGCTAATTAGTATTTCTGGTTTGTGTTTGTACATACATAAGTGAATGGGAGATTTCGCATGCAAGCCTAGTAGTTGAAAAAAAATATCTTCAAAGTTAGAGTGAATCGGTTTCTTCTGTGAAGGCAAGCGTACTCCACCCAAGGAAGCATCATTGCTTTACCTCCGGCGAATTTCTGCCAAACGTAAGCCTATTTACTTATTATAAAAAAATCGGTCAAGTGCGAGTTGAATTCTCGCTCTAATGGTTCCGTACAAACTTGCGACATAAACGGCCATATCTCTTGACTGCGTAGACTTTTTTACTACTCTAAAAGACCACAGACTTAAGTGTATGGTTTTAATTTCAACTCGATACCTCCACGCGTTCCAGAGAGTAAGGGTGTTGACAAATAGACAGACGGACAAAAAAGTGATCCAATAAGGGTTCCGTTTTTCCTTTTGAGGTACAGAACCCTGAAAAGACAGATACTTAAAGATAAGTACTAAGGAATATTTGAAGTTGTTGGCAGTTTATTGCAATAAAATTCTCGACTCGAAAAAAATACGTCACCCCAAGCAAATCAAATAAAATGCGTTCCAACAAATTGCGGAAGTTGTGACGATGCGATGGCGCGGTCTTTTAACAGTTTTTCTTTCCAATATCCGTCCGCCCTGATGACAGACGAGAAATATCTTAAATAAAAAATATCGTTTCAGATTGAAATTTTCTAAAAGATCTTGATAATGCTGGGTCTTCGGCTTTATGTGCTGACAATGACACGGCCAACTGTCCGGCGGCATCCGGCCTTATCTATCGCTGACCCAACCCTTTTCACTGCCACTCTAAGCATTCTATGCCTGTATACTTACGTAGATGCCCCCATGAAGTCGTGAGGCACGTAGGTATGTACTTAAGTGTGAAGGTACGTACTTGGGGATAGTTGCGAAAATTCGAGGCCATTTTGTTTTTGGCGGAAAAAAGACGTGAGTGTTGTACGGCATTTTAATGGATTGACACAGGTGTTGCGAATGATTGTGTTAATGTGTAAGGTATTTGTATGGTGCTGAATTTTTAACCCTAATCATATTATAGTAGTACTAGCTCTTGCCCGCGGCTTCGCTCGCGTTAAATTCGGGGTAACACAGTTCCCCTTTCCTGAAAAACTACTATTATATTTAATATCTATATATTATATTATATATATTATATTTAATACCTATTATATTTTTGCCCTTGCGCCTTATTTATTGTAATAGCAATGCTAAGTTTCCCCTTTTCTTCCCTCTTTCTTCTTCATATCTCAATCTTTTTTTTAAAAAAATAGCCTATGTCCGTCTCCAGGGTCCCAACTATCTAACGGTCTCTGTACCAAAATTCATCAAAATCGGTTTAGCCATTTAGCCGTGAAGACGTAACAAACAAACAAACTCACTTTCGCTTTTATAATATTAGTAAGGATTCATTTCAGCAAACCCTTTTTTAGACACCCAAGGGAATGCATGCAGAATAACTAATCCGCCATCTTTAGGAGTTCGCCATATTGGATTTAGATTTTACATAGATGGTTTGTCAATTACAGATGCAACTAATAAATGTGATTTTAAAAAGGAGGAGGTTATTTTTATTCACATACAGAATAATGAGTTTTTCTTCTAAATACTCATATTTACAACAAAACAAAAAGTTTTTTACACACACAATATGGCCGGCAGTGTCCGGATGCAGGACAAAGCTCTTTCAAAAAAAGCTCTCATTTAACCCTCTATTAATTTCAGGGTCATTAACATTTCCCATTAAAATTACCATCACAAATACAATGACCTTCTTAATGTTTCATGATATGTTAATGTAGAGAACACCAAATTCTAGACAATTTAATAGGTCATAATCATTTTACGAGTGCCAATTCAGCTGGGATGACGTAATTTTGAACAATGCACTCGTATTGTCTGAATTAAAATTTTATTGATACTTATGTCGTAGGTGTTGGGTTGTAAGACGAAACACCCGGTTTCTAATTTGAATGTTTATCGGAGTTATCTGGGAAGAGCTTGTGGGTAAATAATAGCAACCGCTTAGGACGATCATATTTATAAAATTATGTAAGTTATAATAGGTAGGCATATTTTTCTCGTACTCTCTGACACACTATCGTCTACATTTCGTTCTAATATCTCCTTTCGCAGGTCTGCTGGCAAAAAAATCTTAAGAAATAAGCAGTACCTACCGTGTTCCACGCGCGTTTCGAGAGAAATACCGTGGCCCCGGAACATAAGTGGCTAAAGAAGGAACATGCGTGGGTTTTAGTCAGTAAAAGTCTTACACTCCCCCCGTTCCGCGTTATTTGATAAATTGCCATACGTAAAAAAACGGCTGATGAGAGTGTGTAAATTGAGTTCAACGCTAACAAAATTTGTCTATAAATAATGTGCGTCTCGTTTCATGAGTGTAGGTAGGTACTTCGTCATGATTGCAGGTAATTTAATAAAAAAACCACAAATTGCTAGTCCCTACTTAGTCCTATCCTATTATATTTTTTTTTCATTTATTGATTAATTTACATATTATTTACATTTTTAAATATTTCTTCCTAAAAAAAACACACGAAAAAACATTTATTTACATATCTTTATCCTTACTAATATTATTAAAGCGAAAGTGAGTTTATTTGTTTGTTACGTCTTTACACCTAAATGGCTAAACCAATTTTGATGAATTTTGGTACAGAGATAGTTGAGTGAGACCCAGACGGACATAGACTTTTTTTATAATAGTGAGAAATGAGGGAGAAAGAGGGAATAAAAGGGAAACTTAGCTTTGCTATTACAATAAATAAGGCACATCATTTATCATTTAAAAAAAAACAAAACAGAATCAGCATTGTCGGTGACCCAAAAACTAAGCTACGCTTGTATCGTATTGTTCGGGTGACTCAGTTAATTTATTATAAAGCCAAACTAGCTGTTTACATCAACGGAACCTAAGAATTACTCGTCACCAATAGTGCAGACGTTAGACATTTCCAGGAAAAGTATTCTGAATGACAGGATATTTGAAGTAAATAAACAATAATCATTTTGTAAATATTTATTAGTTTATTGTGAATGTGAGGACCACGTGGATCATTTGTTTTATTTACTTTGCTTGTTTTTGAGGATTGTCTGGCAGTTTGAGTACTATATAGCGCCCTAAACAAATGTCCTTTTTAACCGACGAAAAAAAGGAGGTGTGGATGGGTGACCACCCGTTACATACCGAGTTTCCTCCGTGCCTCGGAAAGCACGTTAAGCCGTTGGTCCCGGCTGTCATTTGTAGATCTTTGACAGTCGTCAGGTAGTCAGTGTCCCGAAAGTCTGACAACCAGTCTTACCAAGGGGTATCGCATAACCCAGTACTAATTGGGTTGTGGAGGTCAGATAGGCAGTCGCTCCATGTAAAATACTGATAATCAGCTGCATCCGGTTAGACTGGAAGCCGACCCCAACATAGTTGGGAAAAGGCTAGGCAGATAATGATGTTCGTCGTGTCGTTGAGCTCCTTGGGTTATGAGTCGAGCTACACGATAACTGACAAATGCTTGCACTAACTAGACAGGTCCACTCAATCTTCGTGGTGCTTTCTTTAAAAGACTATTTCAGACACTAATCTGATGAGAATAAATTCTTTAAACCTAATCTGCATAGTCCTTATGTAAGTTGACCAAGATTTTTCTGGGCCTTAAAAGAGTCTTACTTATAAGTTTGTTTCGGCTGTTTCTTCTCAGAGTAGTCGGGTTCGAAACACCGGCCTCATCTAGTTTTTAATAAAAGACGTGTAATAGTATTTGTGAAAATCTACTTGCAAAATAAACATCATTTATCAATGTTACATAACGTGCCTTCCTTAAATGCACCAAGTAACTATGAAGATACAATTCCAATGAATACCACAACCGCAAACCGCAGAGGTTAAATTGCCTATTTACTAGAGACCGGAATATAGGTATCCTAATGTATATTTTCCTACGATTCATTTATTTAATTTAACTTCGTGGTAGGTACATAGGCGGAGTTAATGTCATAAGTCATTCTCTACCTGTCAACCTTTGGGTAAAATACGACAGTGTGATAAAAAAAAATGCTATTTGTTTTCAAGAACCTAATATACTCATAAAAATACTAGTATACAAATACAATAAACTATTATTAAAAAAAAAGAAACGAAAAACTTAATAGTAATTACTACAGACATTTAATTGGGAGCTATTTAGTCGGACCCAAATTCATCTCATCTGCTTAGGCTTTTCTCAACTAAGTTGGGGACGGATTTGAATCCGAATGTCGTATCGAAAAAAAAAAAAAAAATTATTAACCACATTTCCCGGTACATACTTTTTTGGGGTGGTCAGATAGGCAGTTGATCCATATTTAACTCTGGTAGTTAGCTCAGTTGATTACCAGGGTTTGTACTTGGTAATACGGTATCTGTATATTTTTTTGTATTTTTTCTTTAACTTTCCTTTGTTTTCAGTTGCACACTGCTTAATGTAAAGTAGAAGAGCGGACTCACCTAACACAAGCATCTCCTTGCTTAAAAAGTGATGTGCAAAACATGTATGTTATAGTACTATGTAATTGAAATAAACCTTTTTTTTTACAAAATCTGTATGCGCAAGAGCCTTTACTGGATGCTGTCGCATCAGCTTCATCAGGTCATCAACTATTTTTTTTTAAGTATTATCATTATTCCGTCATGCGCTACGTTTATTAACTACATTTATTTTTATTCACTTTTCATCTTAAAATTACATTTTTCAATTTTTCTTTAAAAAAATATTAAACTAGGTTTCCGCCGGTAACGGGAGCAGGGTTCAAGCTACCGGTGGTTAGGGTTCCAGAGTCAGGAACCTCCTCATAATGCGGGCCGTTTTGAGGAATACTACCTTCTGAATCAGGCCCTTGATTCAACCACCTAAGGTGAGCCATTGGCGTTTACCACAATCTGCACAATGATAGCCGAGTTCACATTCCACACGTCAATATTTTTATTATTAATAATACCTCTTCACCCCATATTTAGTGAAATAATTATTGACGCATAAAATAAGTGAGGAATAACTGTGCTAGTGGTTCGGAAACGCCAGGCACACTGAAATGTAATTGGTCAGTTACTGTTGATGCAATTAAGCTGTTATTTCAAGTAATTCGAATTTTACGGCGATAAATAATTTATTAATCCCGTAATTAAGCTTGCTTCATCAATTTAAAGTTTCCATTCCAATGTATGTATGCCCTTGTTATTTATTTTCCGATTCTGTCTGCGCCTGCGTGAATTTTTCATCTGTTATCTGTTGTCTTATCTTACAATGTTCAAATGACGGGAGAAACGCCAGGGTAGTCCGCGACATACTTTTTTACGATTTTGCAAACCAATGGGATTAAATAATCAGAGGTTTTGTATTGATAATTGTTATGATTTGAACTCTATTAAACAATATTTATTAAGGTCCCGGATCATTTTGTAACAACAAATAACTGACACAGACTTGCAAATTGCAAACTACGTAAAAACACATCTTAAAGAAACTCCTTTATACACTGATTCAATATGAAGGCAGCTCCTAGACTAAGTTTTAGTCCCTGGCAACATCCAGGTTTAACTACACTAAATCTGGAGTAGACGTTTGCATAATAACATTTGTTACTCATCCCAATACAATATTATCAACAAGCTTTGACACTATCCTTCTTTTATTGTGTAACCCTTCGTAAATCTGTTGACAGATGCGTCTCCAGTTATCGTCTGACCGTTCAACCCTCTGCCCTCGCCCCTACGATACGGACCCGGTTTTGTTATCGACGGATTTACTTTTTTTATTGCGGGCTCTATCTAAGTTCCCTTGCTTTATCCTTGAATTTATTGCAGACTGATGCACGGTTTAGGAATAAATTATTTTATTATTTAGTTTTATAGGAAGTATTAAATGATAAATGATGAAATGTCAAATGATGTTTCGTTTTTTAAAAACTAGATGAGGCCGGTGTTTCGTACCCGACTACTCTGAAATGAAACAGCCGAAACAAACTCAGAGGTCATAGTCTCTTTTCAGGTCCAGACAAAAATCTTGGTCAACTTACATGAGGACTATGCAGATTAGTGTCTGAAATGGTCTTTTTAAGAAAGCACCACACAGATTGAGTGGACTTGTCCAGTGAGTGCAAGCATTTCTTAGTTATCGTGTAGCTCGTTATTATATCCATATTTACCTACGTTTATATGTTTAAACGTTTAAATATGTTACGTACTACAACACAACTAACAAAAACCGGAATAACCAAAAATGGACAACCATGTACATAGGTAGATGGTCGTCCGGCGACGATATAGGCAGACCACATTGTTACCTTCGCGGTTAGGAAAAACCTGGATGAGACTGACATAAAAATCTCGGAGAGAGAAATAAGGAATGACTACATAAGAGGAAGTCTAAAAGTCGTTTGACTAATAAGTTGTGTGGTTATCGGTTTTCGTGTTAAAGGCATGTGATGTAGAGGAATAAGGAAAATGTAGTGTTTTTTTGTATTATGAATGTGGTTGGCTATAAGAGCTGAGGAAGACTAAATAAACGATGGACGGATTTTGTGAAGGATGACATGGCTAGAAAGGACTGTAAGAAGACCTGTGTAAGGATAAATATGTTGCACCAACCTCAAATCAAAAGAAGAAAGACAGTAAAATGTTGAATAAATATGAAAAAGTAATTGCTTCAACTCTTAAGTCATGATTAACTTTTCAAAAGCCAAAATCAATTACGTTAAAGAGCCCTTAAAGAAGTCCGATTCAGAGCATTCATCACTAGCCAATTAAGTTAATTAAAACATCAAGTAGAATTTGTATGAAACTTACCTGAAAATTGTATCAACCGAATCCCTTGGAATGACGAAACTAGAAACTGAAATTGGACGTTCATTCGAACAATCGAAGAGCGTTCGTAGGACAAGCAAACTCACTTCACGAAAAGTTAGGTATGGATTTGGGGTAACTCCTATCGAGTTTTCCTTAGTTACCTACCTACCAATTCCAGTCTTTGTTGTAGCTCTATATCATGTATTGTTTTTAACCTTTTTAAGTTTCCCAGATGCTAAGTGGTATTCGAGCCAGTAACAATATTACCTTACCTTCCTTTGTCTTGTTGCAACTTTCAAGACGGAGTTTTCTTCTAAAAGGCAATGCAGTTGAAGCATTTTAACAAAAATTGTTTACGAAGTTTTGCCGTCAAGATACCCACTTTTCCTTATTTTTTCTTCCTCTTTCTGTGTAATACCGTTTGTTTGTTTAATACTGTATCAAAGAATTTTCTGCACAGAAGCTTTGGTACTTTTACCAAGAATTAAAAATATTATTGAAGCTCTATTGTGAATGCGGTGGTACCACAAAAGTCAATTTATTTGTGCGGTGTTTTCACGGGAGTATAAAAACCGGAGCATGTCCAGCTTCAAAAGCGTAAACCGTCACGGACTTGTGAGTAATAATGTCCGCGCGTGTAAATGATTTTCGTCCACACTTCACACGTGTTTAGAACGGCGTCGTTCAATTCCTGAAACTTGTCGCCGAATCGAATCTCGTCTTTTGTTTTGGGAACTAGTGCTGAAACAATGTAGCGATGTGTTCTATTGTTATGTTGCCTAGAGTTCAATGAACCTTCATTATAAGGTTAGGCTGCCTATAGACCACTAGGTAATAAATGATCTTTTTCAGACACCTTTTAGAAACTCTATTTCAAGATTGTACCTACCTATCTTTCAGACTGTTAAAAGCTGTGTGTGTTTAGCCATATTTGTTTTGCGGCACGGCCACGTTTTATTTGTTTTTTATTATTTATTTAACTGAAATGCTTTAAGGTAGACCTATGTTTTTAGCTCTACAATTCTAACCTGGCAAGAATTAAAGGTCAACCATGACTAGAATTATCGGTAACATAGATAATAGAGTTTATGATAATTATGTTTAATTGGAAACCCATCTTGTCTCAACTATTCCTGACAAAGCTTCAGTGCCACAGTTAAAAGCTCAGCTATCTCATCAGATTCTAGATAGCAATGATTGCCATCTCCCTGCGATTGTATGTATTACCCTCTTGGAGTTGACTTTTCCTTTATCTGCTAGTCGCCTTTCTATATGGGTTTCTAGTTGTACTTATAAACATTCGTTTTAAATGAGTTTCATTATCATGTACCTATTTTGGGATCTTACGCTGTCTCGAATATACTATTTTTGGGGTCGGCTTTCAGTCTGTTTGCAAGGTGGATACTAGTGTTACACCTGGAGTGGTTGTCTTTCTAACTTGCAGTACCCAGTTGCTAGATAATGGTGACTTGGTTAAGAAAATGGGTCATTGTTTGTGTAGTATTAGCAGTAGGTACACCATTGATAGCGATAAGACCGCTCTTGTAACCATAGAATTGGCAATTTCTGTAAAACAGTTGTCTTTCAATTTTGGTGTGCAATAAAGTATTTTCTATTTTTTTAAATAATAACACTAACTTTTGCCCGCGGCTTCGCTCGATTTAAATTCGGGGTAACACAGTTCCCTTTTCCTGATTTACGAGTACCTGCTACCTGCAGTTTTTGCCCTTGCGTCTTATTGATTTGTAATAGCAATGCTAAGTTTTCCCTTTTCTTCCCTCTTTCTCCCTCATATCTCATTCTTTTTTTAAAAAATCCTATTTCCGTCTACAGGGTCCCAACTATCTCTGTACCAAAATTCTTGAAAATCGGTTTAGCCATTTAAGCGTGAAGACGTAACACACAAACTCACTTTCGCTTTTATAATATTAGTAAGGATTCTTTTGGACATTTTTTGCATATTTGACACAAATAAAGGATACTATGTGTGTCAGTGGTGACCAAATGAGGAGTTGGCAATATTCCAATGGAAATAAAATTCTCGTGATTTAAAATATGTGCTTGTTACATAACGAATATCCTGCTCAAATGGCCGGGCAACCTATAAACCTATATGAGAGCAAATATAGTGGCGCTAAAATTCTTTGTTCTTTTAAACTTTTTAAGTCAAATTCTTTGTTCTTTTAAACTTTTTAAGTCAAATTCTTTAATCAGAAAATCGGGTAAGGTTTGAAAATGGTCGCAGGGGTTGCGGGTAATTCGAAAGAAATATCGCGGCCCCGGAACATTGGTGAGTTTTAGTCAGTAACTTACGAGTCTGTTACTCCCCCCGCTTCGCCCAGAGCGGGGGAAGTTATTTGATGATTACCCATCTGTAGAAAAGGAGATCACTCAGGACTTTTTTTTTAATAAACCTGAAAGATTTAAGAAAGTCCAATGCTACTTGTGGTTAGCTCTATTTTTTAACAAACTTTTATTACCACTATACCTATAACTAACTACACTAAGACTAGAAAAAATTAGAAGTACCTTTTTTTTAAAGGGTAAAATTATAAACTGTTGCTGGAAGAGGCCATACCTGACGAATGGTGTAACAGTTCGCTGGTGCCCATCTTTAAAAACAAAGGTGATGTGCTGGAGTGCAACAATTATAGAGGAATAAAGCTAATGTCACACAGTATGAAAGTTTGGGAGAAAGTTATTTAAAGGCGACTGAGAGAAGAGAGCGAAATTACATAGAGCCAATTCGGTTTTATGCCTGGTCGGGGAACGACGGATGCCATTTTCGCTATCCGCCAGTTATGCGAAAAATACAGAAGTGCACATAGGAACTTGCACATGGTGTTCATCGACCTCGAAAAGGCATACGACCGGGTACCGCGTGCAGTTTTGTGGTGGGCTCTTAAGGAGAAAGGTGTACCTGGGAAGTATGTGCAGTTGATCCGTGCGATGTACAGTCGATGCAGTACCCAAGTCCGGTCCACAGCGGGCACTACCCGGCACCTTCAATGTGGCTGTCGGCCTGCACCAAGGGTCGGCTCTTAGCCCTTACCTCTTCCTGGTGATAATGGACGCTCTCACGTCGGACATCCAGGAAGAGGCTCCCTGGTGCATGCTGTTTGCCGATGACATTGTGTTGGTTGCCGAGAGCGGCCAAGAGGTCCAGAGCAGATTGGAAGTGTGGTGGCAAAGACTGGAGAACGTTGGCCTGAAATTAAGCAGAACTAAAACCGAATACTTGTTCTGCGATTTCGGCGGTCTCTCTAGTCCTGTGCCTATAACCCTTGCCGGAACGCCTATACCGATTTGCTCCAACTTCCGGTACCTCGGGTCGCTTGTCCAAGGGGATGGCGAAGTAGACCGGGACGTAACGCACCGGATCAACGCAGGATGGATGAAATGGCGACAGGTCACTGGAACAACTTGTGACCCACGGATGCCCCTCAAGTTAAAGGGGAAAATATATAAGTCCGTGATTAGACCTGTTGTACTGTATGGGTCAGAATGCTGGGCTGTAAAAAAGGTGGATGAAAAACGATTGCATGTAGCGGAGATGAGAATGTTGAGATGGATGTGTGGAGTGACAAGAATGGATAAAGTAAGGAATGAATATATTCGAGGAAGTTTGAAAGTTGCGCCTGTTACAGAAAAATTGAAAGGGAGTCGTTTGTCTTGGTATGAACATGTAATGAGGAGGGATGAAGTACATGTGACTAAAAGACTGATGGATCTGAATGTTGATGGACGGAGAGCGAGAGGAAGGCCAAAGAAAAGATGGATGGATTGTGTAAGGAATGATATGAAGGAGAAAGGAGTAAATGATGCCGTGACGTCTGATAGAGGAGAATGGAAGAAGAAAACGTGTTGCGCCGACCCCAAATCGAATGGGACAAGGGCAGGAAAATGATGAAAATTATCAGCTCAATCTGAATATTGAGCTAATATTGCATATCTGTTTAGTTGGATGACAATGGTTAGTTAAAAGACTGCACTCTAAATAAGGTTCCTTACAAACTTGCGGCATAAACGGCAATTTATTTTTACAACGTAGACTTAGAGAATTGTTTTTTTCACAAAACAAACACAGAGTTGAGAATATGGTTTTAATTTCAATCTTCTTCGTTTTTATCCTTCCGGCGTTCCCGGGATAAAAGGTCTTAAGAGACAGACAGACAGACGGACAACATTGTGATCTAATAAGCGGAACCCTTATTAGATCACAATGTTGTCCATTATTACCATTTTGAAGTAAAGAACCCTAAAAAGGCACTCTTTACATTTCGTTAAAAATACAACTTATTTTATTCTTTTTGCAAGCTTAATACAGTAAAGCATTGTTATGCTCAAAGTGTTCAGTTTCATATACAAAGTGTAGTAAGTACATAAGTAAGTAGTCGTTCACTAATATTATCTTGGACCAACAAAGTACTCTTTGAGACGAGCAGCTGACTGCAGTTAATGCCTCAAAAGCTCATAGAGATGCTACTGTTATGCATTATTGCATGAAATGAAATGTTGTTCTGTGTTCTTAGAAGGCGTTTTATGTAAGTTATATTATAACTATGAGTTATTGCTTTGGCAGGCTTAAGTCGGATTTCAATAAGCTTTGTTACCATCCCCCATGACGAGAACTTCGTGAAATATGAGAAAGAGAAACAATTAAACTATCTCGACTTGGCACTTGGCACACGAGGTTGTCGACATGTGGAATATAAACTCGGTTATCATTGGGCCGATTGTCGAAACGGCCAATGGCTTGATTGCCAAGAGTCTCGACGAACATCTGTCGAAGGTCTCCCTTAGGTGGTTGGATCAAGGGCCTGATTCAGAAGGCTCGATACGACCCGCATTGTGAGGAGGTTTCTGTCTCTGCAGCCCTAACTACCGGTATCTTGGCTCCGCTCGCGATACCGGCGGAAACTTATTTTTATATTTTAAAATGTTTTTTTTATATACTTTTTAAGAAAAAAAAATTAGAAGAAAAGTAAATAAAGAATAACATAAAAAGATAAATATAATTCTCTTTCTTATAATTAATCACAGGCAATCTCAATATCAACATGAATATCTATGAAAACAAATAATATCCTTTATTACAATTTGTATTGGATCGCGAAAGAGACTGTAAACAGAGAAAATACCTACAAAATATTATGTAAGTAATTTTGACATGATTATAATATTTATTGGCTTCACATTTCTATGTAAATTAAGTAAAATACTGATATTCAGCTGCATCCGGTTAGACTGGAAGCCGACCCCAACATAGTTGGGAAAAGGCTAGGCAGATGATGATGATGACATTTCTATGTAAATTGACGCGGGACCCATCGACAGAGAGTTTTTAAACAAGTAGGCAATAACATGGTTTTACATGGTGTTTTACAATATTGGATCGATAACGCACGCCCAAGGTAGTAGGCTCCATGTCAACTTTATAGGCAAAAGATTTCCGATCACCAAAATCGATATGCTCAAAATGCTAGGCTGTGTGGAAGGGAAACGCGTTTGAGTTAACGCACTGGCCAGAAGGCTAGACGCGCTTTAGAAGAGCTGTTTGAGGCAGCATGTTATACGTAGTAAACACTGTAGAAGACCGCATAACTTGGACATGCGCTGTATGTTGCGAACCTATAAGGAAGTGACGATGAAAAAAGTGAAAACTGAAATTGCAAATGATAGACAGATGTAACCATGTTCTTGTAACGATGTCATGATTTAAAAAGTGTCCAAGGAGGTTTTAGCCCATTCTTCCCATGGGGATCTACGCTTTTGAATGGGCAGCCACAGTACTTTCACAAGTTATTATGCCTCATGACTGGAGCTTCGTCCTTTTGTTATAAATAAATGCTTTCATTTTGAATTTGCATTCATAATGGTGTATTGTCAACAAAGAGCAAATGATGTCCACTGTGGGATATTGTGCCACTAAGTTTAGTCTTGGACCACTTTCATTGTTAATACAAGTTTAAGTAGTTAAGCGATAAATGGATAACCACATGATATTGAATAATTTGACTGAGCCTGAGCCCTCACTTGGGAGAGCACAAATAAAGCCCCAAACTTCCGACAGACAGCATCCCAGAACTTGGTATTAGTTTAAGGTCTACGTTTACCGAACGATCCTCGTGTTATTATGGCTTATTTCAATAAATAAAGGGATATTGGAATATTATCAAATATGAAGGTTTGTTACTATGCTAATGCTGGTACATCTTTTATGTAGAATCCTTCATCTTATTAATTTTCATGTGGAGCTTTGGCTTCACCTAAAGGAAATTATGGAGTGTCTTGCCGTTTTTCCACATGCAACTTCTCGAAGTTTTTTAAGTGCCCATGTAGGCCAATGTGAAACTAAATAATTTCGTTTCATTTTGAAAATCTATGCCTAATTGACAGATACTACTGCCATGGACTCACAAACTCTGCTATGGTGTGGTCAAGACACCAACAGGATCAGACTCCAGACTTCTGGACAGACATCTGTCCGGTGTCTAGACATTGACAGATACTGGATGTACGGGAATACGGACCACGCCTTTAATGGCATAAACTTAGCTTAGTGAAAACATCCGTTGTCTCCCTTAAAAAACCATCTCATGAAAACATACACTCTCATTCCCACTTAGTCAACGTTACAGCCTACACATACGTGCCAAAAAATAAAAAATATATCAACCGTTCCACGCGTTGTAAATCCGGGCAAATGAAAAGTGTCGCATTTTATATTTCCAGCGGAAAGCCGTGCAATAAAGTATGTTAGCGATTTGAGTAGAATATGCATTTAGTGGGCCGACGGCTATAAATTCAGGGGCAGCGAATGAACGAGCATCCGTTGCCGCAACATTTCGCGGGCCTTTGTTACTGGGTCGCGAGTTCCCGAGATATGGACTGGGGAAATGAAATGAAAGGCTTGGAAAAACTAGTTTTTTGGACAGTCGTAATTTTTGCACGTTATCCTGTAATGTAGTTCGTGTGACTCGTTGGTAACAAATGTGATTGCTGAGTATAAGGCCTTTTTTTTTTTTCGGGTGGGAAATCATCCAATGACTTCCCCCGCTCTGGGCGGAGCGGGGGGGCATGTCAGACTTGTACTGACTAAAACCCACCCATGTTCCTTCTGTTGCCCTTAACGTTCCGGGGCTGCGGTGCGGTATCTCTTTCGAACAACCCGCAATGAGTATAAAGCCTTGGGCTTGATTCAGATAACGTGCTTTTTACCATCAGGGCTTTCAGGAAATTTCTGTATTACATGGGACTTAATATACAGAACTGGCCAAATGTTGGTGTATTATTAGATACACCTCTGCCTTACCCTACGGGTTACAGGCGTGGTAATATTATCCACCGATCCGCACTGGGTTCAGTGATGAATAGTCCACTTCCTTTCACATACAGAGAAGATCAGTCCCAGCAGTCAAGTGGTAGCATTAAGGTTGATTTTCCTGTAATTGTTTTTTTTTTAAGTTAATGTACTTAGGTGGAATTAATGCCACAAGGCATTCTCTACGAGTAAACCATTAGATTAGGCAAGACAAAAAGAACGTTGAATGAAATTGAGCGTAACCATTTTGGGAGTATATTTCTGGTCGTCACAGAACATTTGGGTTCTAAATTATCAAACCCTAATTGTCTTTGGAATCTTATGCGAAATACTATGATACGTCTGTATTAGAGCAAGATTATTGTGCTAATCGGTTTCTATTTAACTGTCGACCTTTTTCGACAGTTAACTAGTTAGTATAGTATCACTAAAATTCATTTGTAGGAAGAAAAAAAAACAAAGAGAGTCTTTCTGACATGCTATTGAATAAAAACAAACCTCAACAAAAGCGAAGGTACACGTAATAGTCTCCCAAACGGCAGACAAAGAACCTAAAAGAACTCCAGTCCTTTTCGCGACAAAGCTTTAAAATATAAGTACGTTATTTGCAGCTGTATTGAAAAGTTTTCAATACTTATACTGAAACTTTTCAACCGACAACACAACAAAGTTTATTTTATTTATTTGTTTTCGTGGCGATTAAAATTTTAATGTTACCTTGCGATGCCCACGAAGAATCCTTACTAATATGTATTATAAAAGCGAAAGTGAGTTTGTTTGTTTGTTTGTTACGTCTTCACGCCTAAATGGCTAAATGGATTTTGATGAATCTCTGTACCTAAACAGAGATAGTTGAGACCTTGGAGACGAAGATAGACTATTTTATTTAAAGTAAGGAATGAGGGAGAAAGAGGGAAAAAAAGGGAAAACTTAGCTTCGCTATTACAATAAATTAGGCGCAAGGGCAAAAACTACAGGTAGCAGGTACCTGCAAATCACGAAAGGGGAACTGTGTTACCCCGAATTTAACGCGAGCGAAGCCGCGGGCAAAAGCAAGTCTTACAATAAATCAAAATATTCAGAACAACTTCCAATAATGAAACTTTTAAGATTACTCATTAAAGTGACACTGGGGACTAACATTTATTATCTTGCGCTTAATTTGTAAAGGCGTTTTTGGCAGGGGCTGTTTAGGGTCGAGCAACTTGAATTGTTCCGGGGCAAAAAGGAATTGATGCTTCTTTTAAAGCTTTATCTCTTTTTCGTTCATACACCTCTTTCCTAGTCATATTCCGGAGTATTGTGTTGCTGAGTTCATGGGGTTTAAAATGGCCGCTTAATTCGTAAAATGATTACAAAGTGTCACAATTTTTTAGTGTAACCATCTCAAGAATGTTAACGTAATTTTAATTTTATCCTATAATGATTCTGCTAAAGCAGCTAATTTAAACGCCCAGGTTGTTTCAGGGTCATTCGCGATTACCAAGTCGGGTCAATCATATCATTTATCTAGCCTGTTCCTAATTATGTTGTGGTCAACTTTCAGTCAAACCTGACCTAGCTAAACTATAATTTTACATGAAACGACTGCCTATACGACTTCCACAACCCAGTTAGTACTGGGAAATACGATACCCCTTAGTAAGACTGGTTGTCAGACTTTCAGGTCACTGACCATCTGTTACAACTCTCAAAGATCTACAAATGACAACTAAAATCAACAGCCTAAAGCGCTTTCCGAGGCACAGAGGAAACTCGGTGTGTAAAATTACAGATCTTACAGATCTTTGAGAGTTGTGATGTGTTGTGATGATGATGGATCATATCAAAAGAATATTTGACTCATGTTGTCATCCAGGCACTGCCCTAAAATTTTTAAAAGATCATCACTTTGCAACCTTAACTTATGCACGGACAGAAGATCTACTTGTTGTCTGCAAATAAATCGCTGACTTTTGTGTAAGTTTTCAATTTTGGTACTCTTATTTTGCATTAATTTTTAAACAAGTATTCATGCTCTTTTTAGCCTGAAACACAGGTCCAACCTAGTTCAGGCAACTGTGCTCCATTGTTTGTTAAGATGTTTATTTTATTATATATGTGTCCCGTTTTTATAAATAAACGATTTTATTTTATTTATTTCCTTCTTCTGGCTTTGCTTGTTTTTAAAAAGTA
Organism: Ochropleura plecta; assembly: GCA_905475445.1. Lineage (NCBI taxonomy): Eukaryota > Metazoa > Arthropoda > Insecta > Lepidoptera > Noctuidae > Ochropleura > Ochropleura plecta. The sequence goes on along the minus strand of FR997731.1, from coordinate 6,149,055 downwards.
AAGTAGGTTTCGATCATTGCTATCTGTCCATTCCGCTGCCTGATAAGTAATATTGTTCGACGTTAGAATAGCAGACATTAGCACATTTCCGATTAGCATCATTAGATTACTCACCATTTTGATGAACGCCATACGTTCATAATAACACACAGGAAATTAATAATATTTAAGACGTGGTGATTACGTTACTCTTATTGTTAGAAATACCGTTCACTCCAAAACGAATTTTCGAATTTTACATAGAGGCGTTACCAAGTCCCAAGTTATTGACTTCTATGTTGAAGAAAAAAGTGAAAACCATTAAAGACCCTTGATGAAAAATAGTACCTAATACAAGCAAACAATTGTATCTTCTTACTTTCGTCCATTACCTATTAAATAGTAGTTTAAATTTCCGTAGTTCCATTGTCAAGCAAAGGTTGGTCACTCTCTTAACGACATCTTGTTTGAACTATAATTACCTGATCTCCGTAACGACCCTCAGGTCTCATTATTTCCTACCTATTACGTAATTATACACAATTGCTGACTACAAATTGCATCGGTCACACGATGACTCAATCCATCTTTAAATAATCAGAAGCTTTGTTTTGTGGCCATTGAGAACTAGCCAACTTTATCAATAGAAATGTCTCATAGGTAATGCACTTATTCATGAACAGAGTAAAGCACATTAAAACGGGGTGATTGCGTGTCCAGCTCTTAAATACGTAAAGTTTATTTTTAGACAATGAAATATAGGAAGCGGTATCATGTGAAGATCCAATGAAAGAACGTTTAGCTGGGAACATGCTGACCGCTCATAAAATTGATAGGATACTTAAACACCTCGAGAACTATAACGCTATGACGTAATGATATTACACATTCCTAGGTAGTAGCACCAAACTATGGTATCAACGTCAGATTATTTAAGAACGCTGGTAACTCGTGCAATCACATTGACCTAGATCTTATGATCCAACATTATAGTCCAGCCACGTGGTGTGGGTTTAAACGTAAATTATAAAACAACTTTGAAAAAGTTCGGAAACATCTGTACTAACATATCAATCGAGAATTCTGATTGGATGTTTTATCATTGAACATTTCACAACTGGAGCTATTAGCGAAATTAGTAGAGCTGAAAATGATGTTCGACATACGAAGCACGAAATAGATATTGTTCATTGAGATGATATTGGAACTGAACTCAGAGACGTGTTGTGAATGAACACTTAGTAAATATTGTGCAGTGCTGATGCGGTTCGTGCTTTAGTTACAAAATTAACACAGTAGACACAGAATAACTAATTAAATTGAGTAGTTCAATAGATTTAGTAAAGAAAGTAACATTGGGAGGGTAAAGTTTGAATTAGATAATTTCTACGTATTTTTGTCACTCAGGTAGAACAAAATTGATGGAATGAACACAATTGATGCAATATACACTTAGATTCTGAGGATCAAAAGTCTGAAATAGCTTGCAAGAAATTTCTTAAATTACTTTGTGAACTATTTGACCCAATTAGTTTTAGTGCCATTGAATTTACTAAGGACAGAGATGAACCCAACACCAAATGATAATGAAACAACGAACAAACCACAGGTGTAAGACCACGTTAACATATATTTTCAAGTAGGACCCTTAGAATATTGTGTATCATGTATAAACATGGTATTGTATCGAGGGAATAATAAAGTGGGATCGAATAAGGCGCCTCGTATAAATCAAGGTCCCAAGGCTGCCTCGCCGCAACCTCCTCTGTCCTCACGGTGTTGGATGGAGGTGTATATTAAGTTGCTGAGATTAAACTGGATAGGGTAGTGAAATATTGAACAGAAACTGTTTAGAAAATTCTTTTGTGTAAAAGAGAAATAATTCAAGAAATATTAGTTCACTATCTCCCTCGCTGAGGCAATAATGTTATATACATAATTAAGTTTTATTAAATAGTGTAGTAGTTAGTTAAGTTAGGGTATGATGAGGCTGACATACCTTTGTAAGGTAAAAGTCTCTAAATAAATAAAGATAAAAAAAAGAAATATTAGTAACATTAAAATATAGTAGACACAAGAGATGTAGACGATGTCTTGCAATGCATAAAATAAAGAGATGTTTTCATGAGATACAACATGAAATTCTTCGGTACAACCATGTTTAATATGAAGCATACGTACAAACATGCTCGAAGTACCAACATACTCTGCGGTTGTCGGCTTTATAATAAGCAATCCCATCTGGATGTCAGATGGCAGTCGTCTTATGTTAAATATAATTTTGAATCTTAACACAAGAATATAATGATTTGAATCACTTGCACATAAGAATTTAAAATAGTGTTGATGTATAAAACAATGGTACAGATATGTTGCGGTTTTAAATAAGGCACAACTAATTAGGTTTTAAATGAAAGTAAAAGAAAGTTCTTCCAAATATAGGAGAAATTTCTCTTCAGGACATTGTATTTCCCCTGTCCCTAAAGAGGATATCGAATTTAGGTCAGATAGCAATTAATTACCAATATCTTACACATTTTATTAGACTCGTCATCGTGTGTTTTCATCGGTCACATTGTTGACTCTTACGCTTTCACAACATTCAGCCAACGCTTCCCAGGCTTCCCACGAGTTCAAACTTCATACGTAATTTTGTATAAACCCAAATGACTCACCTAATAATTTATTAAATGGCTCTCAAACTTTGCGGGACCTTGGATTTGTTAGAATCGTAAAATGAACTCTGAAATACGAAATGTTTCTCTAATAACACTAAATATAAACACGTTGCCACACTCCAGAAGAGGGATAAACCCACTCCCTTAATAGTAGACCCTTTAGGAATCACTAGGTGAGTCGTTCGAACTAATAAAATACGAAATTCTTGGACACTCCTAATTCTGACGCGGAAATAACGAAAAGAAATTTTATTGTACGGATCTAAAGTTCAAATTGCGTTGCGTGCTGCATGTTCGGGTGCTTTCTGTGGTCCAAGGGTAAGGGTCAATTTAATTAATTACAGAAACCACGACATGCGCCCTATTAAACCTTTGTTACGCGGTGCTATTATTTTACTTTCTACGATTGTTTTTGGTATTAAATGTTATTATTTTTCTTCTCTAATATAACTCGAGTGTTGAGTAAAACTGTGTTTGTAGTTATATCATTACAGAATACTTGATCATCATTAGTAGGAAACTGATTGATTAGACTTCCCTTGAGAGTCAGGTATAGCACTTTTCTTTTCTTCAAAATATTTGGGATAGGTACTTTTAGATTAACTATGTTCACCTAAATTGAGCTTCTTAACTAATTAGCAAAATGTTCATCAAAAAAGTTTGAACAATATTAAACGTGGCTAATTTTAACGATAGCTTAGACAGTAATTTACATTTTTGCCGGCTTTAATCTTAATTAATCCTTACCACTATTAAAAATACGAAAATGAGTTTGTTCATTCCACTTTCACGGGTAGTCTGATAAAACGATCTCCATAAAGTTTTGCATAGATATAGCCTGCTAACATGTTGATGATGCACTTTATTTTTTTGCTTGGAGCAGGATATTATACTTTTTGCCTTTTTGAGTAGGTACTCCTTTTTATTATGTCAAAAGACAAAAAGAAAAAGTACCTTTTTTCTTTGTCTATGTTTAATGTACATATAATTGTATGTACTGATATATAGATACTTAAGCCAGTTAGATACTTATGATTTTGAATCCTTACTAATATTATAAAAGCGAAAGTGAGTTTGTTGGTTTGTTTGTTACCTCTTCACGCTTTAATGGCTAAACCGATTTTGATGAATTTTGGTACAGAGATAGTTGGGAACCAGGAGACGGACATAGGCTATTTGTTTTTAAAAGAAAGTGGGAAATAAGAGAGAAAGGGAAAGAAAAGGGAAAATTTTGCGTTGCTATTACAAATCAATAAGGCGCAAGGGGAACTGTGTTACCCCGAATTTAACGCGAGCGAAGCCACGGGCAAAAGCTAGTTTTATATAATGGAAAATTGATTTAAATTTGCATGCTATCTACCATTATGGTGGAAAGTATCCTACACGAAAACATTTTTGTAAGATCTTTTTATTCTCTATATTCCTATTATCATATTTTATGCAAATAAATATTTCTTAGGTAGGTACTTACTTTTTGATAAAACTGCCTAGCTGCCATCACTAATTTGCGGAGAATGTTTGGTGATTATAGTTATTGCTTGCTTTGTTTGCTTTTAATCTAATCTGAATAGCTGCAGCTGAACATGGATGATATATGATTCGTACAACTAATTCTGATTTCTACATTTAACAAAAAAATATTAACTTTACTCTTTTCATAAGTACTTAATATGGGTTAAGAAATTACTAAAACCAGAGGCGTTTTTTGTTTTTTCGGACGGGAAATCATCAAATAACTTCTCCCGCTCTGGGCGAAGCGGGGAGGGGAGAGTCAGACTTTTACTGAACCCATCCATTTTCGTTTTTTTGCCCTTTGTGTTCCGGAGCCACGGTACCTATTTCGAACAACCCGCATCCGCAGCAGGATAAACAGAGGTTTTTATCGCGAATTTACTGTAGGTAGGTATATTGGCTGCGGTATATATAAACGACAGCTGCCCTATATTTCACAAAATCAATTACTCTGGCGGCTACAACCATGGTCTAAAGTGGACCAAAGTAAACGAAATATGTATTTTTCAATTTAAAAAAAACTTACATCGGCGTCTACGCAACCATCTGATATACATTACACAATATAAACGTTATATTTAACCTTCGATTAACCAAATACAGGATGAGTCAGACCGCTGATCTATTATAAGACCAGTCTTTGTACCGACTCTTGGTCTGTCGGTGTCTATTTGCGTCAATAATGTCCTATGTGTCGATTATCGATTGAAGATCTAATTTTGAATTTAGAAGACGTAAATTAAGGTACAGTTCGATACGCCAACGGCAATACGGAAGCGTTTAAATTCAGCGTGTGGTCAAATTATAAGAGATTTTTATGCACATACCGTTAAACTGAACTAGTTCCTCCAACTAAATCGTGAGAAAAATATCAGCTGACTGATTGAATGAAATGGAATGTTTTAGTAAGTACAATTTGAGAACGCACGGTGACCAATCAAGATATAAAAAACCAGTTTATGCGTATCTCTCACTGTAGTATTAATCTACACAAAGCGAGTTCATGTTAAACTGGAGAAGTATAGCTTGATATGTCGCTGTGTGTGTATTATAGATGGTCGATTTTATTTAACAGTTACTCAAACAATTCGCTCAAATTAATAATTCGCTCATCATCTGCCTAGACTTTTCCCAACTTTGTTGGGGTCGGCTTCCAGTCTACCCGGATGCAACTGAACACCAGTATTTGACCTCCACAACCCAGTTAGTACTGGGTAATGCAATACCCCTTAATGAACTAAAACTATGTAAACTATGGTAAACTGAACATCTTCCTTCGTGAGATCAAAATAGTAATCGCGTTATAAAATCGGCTATTCCATTTAAAATTGACAAATTATTAATATATATATAAATAAATATTTCTTTCTGGTACACGCTATACTTTGTTGCGTCGCTGCGGTCTAAGTATATAACATAGCGACTTTTGTCGCTGCGGTTTGTCACTGCGGTCGACTTCGAAATTGTGTTTTAGTGATTTTAGAAAACAGATACTTTTGTTTTAAATTGTTCGATTTTTTATATCTCTGATTAATATCGTGTTATAAAAAGAGCAATGGGCATGATTGATTGTATTACAAATTCTATAAAGTAGATTAGGTACTTATTAAATCTTTTGCTTCTCGATGAAAAATTCAACCACCCGAAATTGTTTGGAAAATTCAGTCGAGTTACGTCATGAAAAAAAAACATCGTTAATGGTGACAGGTCTGCACTGGACAGCTCCATCCCCACGTCAGCCACACTCTTGACGTCATACTCAACCTTTTAACTCAAATAAAAATAACAGACAGTATTCAAAGCTTTATCCGCAGTTTTCTACAAATCACCTAAACATTCACAAACAAACAATTCAAAAATAAGCGCTTGGATTATCCTATTAAAGTGGGAATTTTCCTAGAAGCACTTACCTATGCTTTAAGTTAAATAAAACGTTTGAAAGATTATTTGAAAGGCGATACTTTCTATTTTGGACACATCTTGGATGCTGGAGCTTACTTGTCTACATAGGAAATATTCTTACAGGTACGAATTTTTCTCCTCCTGCGTCACTTTATCACCCATCTGCTAGTGAAAAAAAAGGCAAACTAAAAAATAGTTAAAATAAAGGTATTTTTTTGAATTATGGCGCCCGCAGCTTCGCCCGCGTGATTTCGAAAAAAATCCTAAAATATCCTATGTATTATTCCGGACTATAAGCTACCTCTGTGCCAAATTTCATCAAGATCCGTTCAGCCATTTTGACGTGAAATTGTATTGCATTTATAATATAAGTAGGAGTAGGATGTCAACAGTCATCTTTGACGATGGCCAAAGTCAAAGTCAAAGGTTAGGCTAGAAACTACGGTCTTTGACATGTATATAGGCATCACCTGGCGTCACATCTAGTAATAAGCTAGCTTTTATTCGACGCCTACCTCTTTGCGCAAGTCAGAAATTTTGTGATGAACGTTCCCATACAAGATAGATTATACGAAGATTTTTTTCTTTATTTTGTTAACCTATGTTGTCCCACTGTTGGGCCAAGGTCTCCTTCATAACCCTCAACTTTTCTCTCTATGCGCATTTCTCCGGTTAATCTCTGACAAATGTCTTTAAGTCATCACGCCAGCGTTATCTAGGCCTCCTTCGCCGACAATGCCCGTCCTCTGGCACCTAATTTGTGTTACTTATTTCATTTTTTTTTCTTGTTATTTTTTTTACCAATGCTTTGTTATTGAGTGGTTGGCCTTGTAGATTCTTAGATCTTATTTTACGTTTTGCAAAGCAATGACTTATTGTCGGGCCTACACTGTTCTCTCATACTTAAGTAGGTAATAATGCTGTAACAACAACATTGTAAAACCAAATGATTTAAAAAGAGTAATCATGGAGTTTCTTGCTGGTTCTTCTCCATAGGAAAAACCAACCCGAACAGTGCACCTTTTCTCGACGTTTTAAAAGTGCCCATGTAAGCCTATGTGAAATAAAATATTTTAGATTTAGATAATACGTGACGAAAAGTTACTTAAGTCTCAATTCGTGATACATGGCTTACCTAAGCGTCTTTCATCGAAGTTTGTTCTACCTTAAGGCTTAAAAATATGCCAATCAGGCAGACTTATTTTCGTGTTACAATATTTGTTATGGATAACCTTACTGGCCATCCGTTTTATCTCAAAGATAGGGAAAGGGACGGGAGGAATTCCAAAGCCAACGGTATCAACATGCCTCCCCATAATTTCCGAAATGCTAGATGTATGATACTCGCAGCTGACGTGCGGTTGGCAGGGCTATTCACGCGTCACTCACGCTTCCGACAGATATTGAGCCTTGTTCTCAATATCTGTCTTCTGTTCTTTATGTACCTATACGTTATAGAGTCTATATAAAGTTTTAGATTGCGCAATTTATTTCGATTTGTTCCGATTCCATATTCTACTGTTTTAACCAAACGGTCCAACTAATTTGGTTGACCACACAGCTAAGTCAGTCATTTCATGTTCAGGCATCTGTAGTCTGTCGCCCGGAAATCGCTAGTTCCTACAAAACATCCACATCCTGTAAAAAAAATATAATTAACACTTGAAACAGGATATTTACCATGTTTCTTATTATGTTGCAAACACCATGATCACGGATGGACTGCAGTTATTGCGGGTATGCGGTATGTTTATGAGCAGACAAAAAATATTTGCCCTCTTTCTTATTCGTTTTTTTGCGATGTTGGTGCAGGATTTGATTTGACATGAAGTCGAGAACGACATTTGGTGACATGATTGCAGTTGGCAGTTCCATTTCCTTTGCAGTCCCTCACAGCTCTGACATATATTGGTAGACAACCTTACGTAGTAACACGGTGAAAAGCGCAAAAATACATTTTGGGTCCTCAAAATTATTTGATAACTCGAGCTGAGAGAATGATGCGAGTGATACTGGAATATCTTCAAGGTATTTTACTATAGTCAGATGATAGTTCACCAATTACCATGTTTAACTATGAGGATACTGTTCGCACCTTTGAGATGGATCAGCCAAGTACCAGGTTGCAAGCGTTGATAACGACCTCCTTGTCTAACCTAATCTCTAAAGCCTTGAATGTCACCGCAAAGTTGCAAGCTATCAGTTTTTTATCGAATACATTTCAGAGAGAGTGCTACAGAATTGCACAATCTAATTCCCCCATCCCCATTCTATCATCGGACAAGCAGTGATACGGCGAAGCGTCACCGTTATAGTAACAGTTCCATGAACCCGAAAAAAGCGGTGTGCTCCCACATTTTTTATGCCAACCGGCAGTCTGTGGAATTCACTGCTCGCTTCTCTATTCTCTGATCATTAAAGTCTAGATCTCTTCAAACTAAGCTTACCTAGGTAAGCGTGCTCCAGCCTTATGCACATCATCGCTTCATATCAGGCGACAGCGAGTTGTGGCCAAACGCATGCGTATTTAGTATATACAAAAAAAAAAAACAGGCAAGTGCGAGTCTGACTCGCCCACCGAAATTTCCGTAGAAACTGATGACATAAACGGCCATATCTTTTGACTGCATGAAATTAGTGGATCGGTTTTTTCATAGCTCTAAGGGAGCAAGTATGTGGTTTTACTTTCAACTCGATACCTTTACGCGTTCCGTTGTACTGTATGGGTCAGAATGCTGGGCTGTAAAAAAGGTGAATGAACAACGATTGCATGTAGCGGAGATGAGAATGTTGAGATGGATGTGTGAAAAGAATGGATAAAGTAAGAAATGAGTATATTAGAGGAAGTTTGAAAGTTGCGCCTGTTACAGAAAACTTTAAAGGGAGTTTGTCTTGGTATGGACATGTAAAAAGGAGGGACGAAACACATGTGACTAAAAGAGTGATGGATCTGAATGTTGATGGACGGAGAGCGAGAGGAAGGCCAAAGAAAAGATGGATTGTGTAAGGAATGATATAAAGGAGAAAGGAGTAAATGATGCCGTTACCGGGGATAGGGGAGTCTGATAGGGGAGAATGGAGGAAGAAAACGTGTTGCGCCGACCACCAATAGAATGGGACAAGGGCAGAAAAATGATGATGACCTTTACACGTTCCGGCGATAAAAGGGTCTTGACAGACAGAGGGACACCAAAGTGATTGATAAGGGTTCCGTTTCTTTCCTTTTGAGGAAACCTAAAAAGAACATTCAATGTCTTTTACAGGAAACGACTGTCAATGTCGGTCTAATTCAACGTAAACAAAACACTGTCTATCTATAGGTATATCATTCCTAGTATACCTATTAAACTTATCATAGTTACCATGTCATTTATTATTGCACAGATGGATGCTCTTGCCCATCAAATCGATAACCTTTAGTGGCTTTATTAGCCCCTTACATCACCGCCAGGAATGTAGTTGATAGCTCCTACATCGTAGGTAGGTAGGTATACTTCAATAATAATTGGATCATCATTTTATGAGCAACTACTTCCTTGTTGAAAAGTACCGAATACGCCTTCAACCAATTGAGTGATTAAAAGTTTATTGGTTATTCATATCCTTACTAATATTATAACAGCGAAAGTGAGTTTGTTTGTTTGTTACCACTTCACGCCTAAATGGCTGAACCGATTTTGATGAATTTTGGTACAGAGATAGTTGGAACCCTGGAGACGGACATAGGCTATTTTTTTAAATAAAAGGGAGAAATGAGGGAGAAAGAGGGGAGAAAGGGGAAAACTGAGCTTTGCTATTACAATAAATTAGGCGCAAGGGCAAAACTACAGATAGCAGGTACCTGCAAATCAGGAAAGGGGAACTGTGTTAGCCCAAATTTAACGCGACCTAAGCCGCGGGCAAAAGCTAGTCAGGGTATAAATCTGCCGTGTCGACGGCGCGTTCGTATTCCACGCGCTTCTCAAAGAGAAGTCAGCAAAGCAGAGGGGCCGCTGCCGGCGCACAAGACAGAGTTTGGTCATTTCATAGATATTATTCTGCATCGAGAGATTAATATTAAACTATCGAAAAACTTTGCAAAGGTTCTTCCACGTCTTCGCTTCGTCCACGACACGGCAATAAAAACCTAGACAAAAATGTGTACTACATTAATGATAAAACAATTATCAGTAAGGTTCCTATTAAAAATCCATCACTCATGATTATCATATACCCGCGCCCTTTCCAATCGTTATAGGAAGCGTTTAGTCCCGTTCATTCAAGGAGTGACCCTTATTTGACTCCTATAACGTGCGTGGGAGCACGCGGTACAAATGCTCTATTATTTTATCGTTTATTATTTAACTGTAACCTTTGTCAATGTGGAGAGTGTTTGTATTTCAATATAATATTGTTTTATCTATTTAGTAAAAGGGCAATACACTTTGACAATGAGACAGTATATTGTTGTTAAAATTTGTTCATCTTAAATATCTGTTGTTTTGGAAACTTCTGATAGCGGGGTTGCGGGTTGTTTGAAAGAGATACCGCGGCCCCGGAACACAAAGGGCAAATAATTTCCCCCGCTCTGGGTGGAGCGGGGGGGTGTCAAACTTTTACTGACTAAAACTCTCCCATGTTCCTTCTATTGCCCTCTACGTTCCGGGCCGCGGTATCTCTTTCGAACTACCCGCAACCCTGGAACGTCGCCAGCCTTACGCCAATACTTAGCCCCTGGTCAAGACCAGCCCTTTGCTTTTATTCAATTTACTCTAATTCTTGTAATGTCTATGATTTGCATGCACTTAGCTTATTTAATATTTCTACACCAGCAATGGTAGTATGTGTGATCCAGTGTTTAATGTAAGATCTAAATGTACCATATGCTTAGAAATAAATATATCTTATCGTTCGCGGCCAACGTCAAATTGGTTTTTAGAAATTTGAGGCCGAGCCTATAACCACTCGAACCCAGAGTTTCAAACCCACGATTACTATATTTACGCTTGAGGTTCTCTGCAGCCGCAGCAGCAACGCCAGCCCAGCACGATGAGCTTGGAAGAATATCGCCAAGTCTTATTACGTCCTATTAAAGTCCAGTATGTATTTATATATATTTTGAATAAATAACTTTATTTTAATTGTTTGTGTAGTATTAGCAGTAGGTACACCATTGAATACCCCCGTCGTATTTTTATATTCGTAAAGTCCATCCAAAGGTTGTCTGGCAGATATGGCTATTAGCTATAAGACCGCCAATTGTAACCATAGATTTAGCATTTTTTTGTAAAACAGTTTTATTTCAAAATCATTTATTTCAAGTAGGCCAGTTACAGGCACTTTTGAACTGTCGAAACATTGACAACAATAAAAATGAAGCTGCAGTCCCAGTCACAAGGCATAATAACTGTAAAAGTACTGTAGTTGCCCATTCCAAAGCGTAGATCTCTATGGAAAGAATGGGCAAGAAACTCCATGGACACTCTTTTAAATCAGAATATTGTTACAAAACCTTGGTTATATCATTCGTGTTAAATGGTAAACTATGTGAGAACGATGTAGCAAGACGTGCACATTAAAAGTGTCCATAGTAAAACAAAAAGAATTTCAAAAATACACAATTAATTCAAATAAGCCGTGGCAACTGAGAGATGACCAGTCACAACTGACAGCGCCCGTTCACGACCATGACGCATAGATCAGCACCATTCAACTCAACCATTTTGAAGGGAACTAAATGATCCGACACACGCGCCACCATCAGCGAGACATTTGAGTGAGCATGACATGCTCTCAACCGCCAGAGCAAATTAGTCAAAAAAAGACGTAGGTTTCAATTTTGGTGTTGCAATAAAGTATATTATATTCTATTCTATTCTAAATTCCCATCTTCAAATACATATAAATACGAAAACTAATATTACCTACTTGAAAACCCAGCATAGATAATAAAACTCGACAAACCACACCCCGACAGCTCACAAGCTTAGTATCAATCACAATTTAATTCCGAAGAGTACCACACCAACCACGTTACCAGCATTGTGTCACGTAACACGTTTACGCATTTGTTAAACTGTTCGCTGTTCGCTTGCAGGACAGACGGACAGACCGCAACATTTCAGTTAGATCCCGTTGGAAACAGTGCGGTCGCATTCATATGTGCGGTTATCTGCGTTAGTGTTGCGTTGCGTTTGCCACAGGAATTTAAGCTCTCTGTGTTGGTATTTATTAATGAAATTATTTTGTTTTGTTTGTGATGCTAATTGAAGGAGCAAATTCTATTATAGCTTTAACTAGATGTAATAGAAATAATAAAATGTTATCCTTACTAATATTATAAAATCGAAAGTGAGTTTGTTTGTTTGTTACGCCTTGACGCTTAAATGGCTAAACCGATTTTGATGAATTTTAGTACAGAGATAGTTGAGACCCTAGAGACATATTGACTGGATATAGGCAAATTTTTAAAAAGTTTTTGTATTTAAAAAAGTGAGTCTATCTGTTTGTCAAGACCCTTTATCTCGGGAACACGTAAATGTATCTAGTTGAAACTGAAACCAAATACTTAAATCCGTAGTCTCTTAAAGCTGTGAAAAAATCAACACTCTAAGTCTACTCAATAAAAAAATAGCCTTTTATGTCATAGGTTTGTACGCACTTGGCCGATTTTTTTAGGCAAGGGAAATCATCAAATTATTTCCCCTGCTATAGGTGAAGCGTGAGAACTTTAACTGCTTGAAACCCATCCATGTTCCTTCTACCCTTTGTGTTCCTGAGCCGCGGTATCTCTTTCGAACAACCCGCAACACCGGATTTCTATCCCCCTTTAGATCAGTACCACAAGATACCACGCCTCATCCGAATACTCCAGGAGCAGCAGTAACCAGTTATTACACAATTTGTTAAGAGTAAATTGAAAAATGATTCATACAAGAACATTCGACCTTCATACTCCATAGAGTGCATCATGGTCTGAAAATAATCCAGCTGTTACACACTGACCTCGCTTTAAATAACATTACTTTTAGTTTACGACCCAGCTCTTTACCTAGTTACGCTGTAATGTTGTACTTATTGAGATTTTTTTGTTCCAATGTTCGGTATTATGGTTCTAGCAGTGTCTCGTGGTTTCACTCGTAAACCGGGATTAAAAGAAGCCTTAGCAAAGTAGTGATAATCCAGAGCATAAGCTGTCTTCTTACCAAATTTCATTCAAATCGGTTAAGGCGTTTAAGCGTGAAGTAGTACCTAAGAAATATTCACACACATACAACCCACACCGGTTTCGCACGGGTGTTATGTAAATACTAATATTGTACATACCCTTCTCTTGAATCAATCTATCCATTAAAAAAACCGCATCAAAATTCGTTGCGTAGTTTTAAAGAGCTAAGCACACATATGGACAGACAGTCAGCGGGGAGCAACTTTGTTTTATACTATGTAGGATAATGTGATGTGATAGATTAACTGCCGATTATTCTAGATAAAATATTAAAAAAATTCTCCTGTATCGTGGGTGCGTTTACACAACAACTCACACACACAAACAGCCAGACCCGAAACAACTATCTGCATGTCATACAAATATTTGTTCCGTGCGGGAATCGAACCCGAGACAGCCAGCGCAACAGTCGATCGCTCAGCCACTGCGCCAACAGTGTCGATTTGTGTGACACGTATAGGACTTTTACAACTGAAATCGTTTACCAAGTTTTTTTTTAAAATGAAAACAAAATGTTTTTTAAGTAGTAGGTACCTAAACACTATTAAGTAAACCGCAGCTCGTATATCTAACAACAGATTTTGCATAGCTGGTATCAAATGTTTCAATCTGCCAAACATTAATTCAATATGATCAAAATATAGAAAATCGGATGTTTCATTTAATGGATTTAATTAAACCGATAATTCTACTCGACAATTCAAAGCAGCCTAAATAGGTTAATCGATTTTCGTTTAAATCGAGTTCCGTTTAACACCATCTGTCGACTTAGTAGGAATAGATTATTTTATTAACTTCTTTATGTGGTATTTGAAAGCTACCGAAGACTGTTCATAAAACTAAATTTATACCAGCCTTGTTAGAAGTGATTAAGTAAACCAACGGTTCGATAGATGTATCTCATTCCCCTCTTCCAATATCGAAAGCCCGCTACTGCGGCTGTCGAACCGTACAACATAATTACTCACTTTCAAACTACTAAACTGCTTCCAGTAATTAGTTATGTCAGTCAACATGTACTACCGTATTATTAAGTCGAACCGTAGCACATAATCTTGTTCCTCATTTAATTTTATTTTTGTTGCAGGCTCAAATCCTAACGCTGAAACTTCCAGCTCAAAATTGACTGAATATAACGAAATTGTGATATAAAACGACTATGGGCTTCCACTTTACGCTTTAATATTTTGTACGACATGAAGAGAAGTTGGCAATCCATTGACAGTTAGCTTGGAAGTGAAGTTGTGTATTGTGAATTCGTGAGGCAATGGAGTGAAAAGAAAGCGATGTCTGCGAGGGAGGTGGAGCTGACAGGCGGCGCGCCGTGGGGCTTCCGTATGCACGGTGGCACCGATCAAAACCAACCGCTCAGGATCTCAAGGGTACGTTCAAATGCTTTCACGCAAACGCGACGCTTACAATCTGTGCTCGCGAAATATAAAACATGGCTACGACTACCACACACGGGTCCAGTTTCATAAATTGTTTCTCAATTCAGTGCTGGATGTTCAGTATACTTTTTATAACATCCGTTGAACCCAAGTTGAACCGCTTTCCTATAAAGCGGATTACGTCATCACTTCATCAGAATTACGAAATCAATTAGTTTGGAATAAGTCTTCAATAAAGAAGCAGATTGCAATAGGAACCCAGTTCACAATAAGAGGAGCAAGTGTTTCTTCAAACTCCTTTCAGGATCAGATTACGTAATTAAACTTCGTTGTAAATGGTGAAACAGCTCGTTCTCCTCCAAAGCACTTTGTTTGTGGGAACTCGGCATAATTTATCAAGAGAATTGTACAGTTGAAAGGGACCAGTTGTTACATTACTTGGTTTGCCGGCACTGGTACCACTATTACTGGTTATTAAGTTCTCCCGCTGAAAAGAAAATAATGATTTAATGTAACTGATTTTGTGTTCGGAAAGTTCACCACCTGTTGAGTTGTTGTTTTGTAACTTTTTCCGTTTTTCCTTTTGCTGGATTGGTGTGAATATGTATCAAAACATCGTAATGGATCACACTTCATATTAACTTGTTATTCCTTTTGAGAAGTTTTGTTAGAGCATTTATTTACAAAAAAACGGCAAAGAGCGAGTCAGAATCGCGCATCGAGTCTTCTATACTTGCGACAAAAACAACCATCTACCCTACCATAACGTCTTAAAGCAGAACTTTTTTCACTGAGGGAAAGAAACAGAGTTATACAGGGTGTCTAGCACCATCTCTTTCTCACACAGGAATAAGAACTGCTATAAGATGTTATGGTAACCCTAAATATCTTTTAACTGCGTAGACTTATAGAGTTAATTAGTTCACAACACAAAGGGTCCATAGACTTGGGTATCTAAAATGGCTTTAATTTCAATTTGATACCTTCACGCGTTATCTAGATAAAGGATCTTGACAGAGAGACATAGTAGTAGTTGTTCAACTATTGCCCAACTTCACCCACAGCTAGGCATAGGCCTCTATCTGCTTGTGCCAAGCTTCACGTTTCTTGTGCTAGCTCTCATCCAGGGTATTTGCGCAATGCGATGATTAATCTTTATTTATTAACTTTAGTATTGTTTAAGTCGGTTACTCTTAGACAGTCACCTCTTCAAGAAACTCCAAGTGAATCATAAATTCCAAGGGCACTTATTTATAATTAAACTAGCTTATGCCCGCGGCTGCGGTCGCGTTAAATTCAGGGTAACACAGTTCCCCTTTCCTGATTTGCAGGTAACTGCTACCTGTAGTTTTTGCCGTTGAGCCTTATTTATTGTAATAGCAAAGCTAAGTTTTCCCTTTTCTTCCCTCTTTCTCCCTCAAATCTCAATCTTTTTTTTTTTAAATAGCCTACGTTTTTTCAAAATTCATCAAACAAACAAACTCACTTTCGCTTTTATAATATTAGTAAGGATTACCAATGTATCATAAAAGTAGCTACACAAATCACAGACTTGTACGATATTGGTACCTATGTTTCTTTTTTTTTGTAACCACAAAAATATACATGTAATTTTAGTAGTTCAATCAATTTTTAAAAGGTTGAAAAGTTAATATTTAAAATAGATCCATAACTATCTGTCTTGTTCGATTTCGCTCGTGTCTTTATTTGCTACCCTTGGGAGCGTGGCAGCAACTAAAGACGCGGGTGAAACCGCGAAGGAGAGCTAGTCTCAAATATTCTTGTAAGCTTTGTTTACTGTATGTTGCGTACATAGCCTAGTATTAACTTTATTCATGTGTACGTCGCCTAAAAGTATGACACTGCATACGAACAGTGACAGCCCACGTCAAAAGATGTGAGAGAATTTTTAGCCTGCTCGTTAAAATTATAATACTATACTTTAAAGATGAGATTAAAAGTAAATAATAAAGAAAATAGAAGAAGTAAACTTAATTGAAGTGATCAGTGTCGATCTACTAATACTGGAAGTAAAAACCTTTAATTGTCGATTTTATATTTTTAGGTTAAGTACATCGTACGTTTAAACATGTGTTTTCCATTTGGTTATGATATTTAAGTTAAACTAACATTAAACTTTTCTGTTTTTAGATAAATCAAACTGCGTTTTTTTCCGTATCGTCCAACATATTATATTCTTTTTTTTTTTATTATTAGAAAAACGTTGCCCCACACTAGGAATTTCTCCTGTATCGTGGGTGCGTTTACAAACATACAAACTCACATACACAAACAGCCAGACCCGAAACAATTATCTGTAAGCCATACAAATATTTGTTCCGTGCGGGAATCGAACCCGCGACACGCAGCGCAGCAGTCGATCGCTCAGCCACTGCGCCAACCGTGTTGTTATTAACTTCGTATTACTGACGTTTTTGTTATTTTTCCAGCGCTACAGTGACACTCTCGAACGACGCCTCGACGTAAGTGAAACTGCGCCAAAACGTTTGATCACCAAACAGTAATCAATCATCTCTGTAACGAGACCGATATTATCTTCTTTAATGAAATTTGTTTTTGTTTACTAAGCAACGATAACGGCATCCGTGACATTTTTCTCATTTGTCTTGTTTTTTATTAACCTAGATAATTATCTAACAACATAATTGATGTAGTTTTGAATGAGATTGTGCTTTGACTAATGAGCATAGGCTTTATTTTGAAAAATCTAACAATTATTTCAAAACAATCTCGTTTATTTATTTATTTACACATATTTTTACATTTAAAATATTTGGTAAATTAATATATGAAAAAATATAAAAAAATAAAACATATTACGCCGGTATCGGGAACAGGGTCCAAGCTATTGGATAAGGCAGAGACAGGAAGCTCCTCACAATGCGGGCCGTATCAAGAAGTACTGCCTTCTGAATCAGGCTCTTGATCCAACCGCCTAATAGGAGATTCGCCAGATGTTCGCTTGGCAATCAAGCACAGCACAATGATAGCCGAGTTCACATTCCATATGTCTACAACCTCGTGTACCAGTCGTGTACTCGTGTACCAAGTCGAGATATTTTACAACAATATTCCGTTTATTCATTTTAAAACATACTATTTTACATTTTTGAATATTTCTTACTTCTCGAAAAAAAATTAAAATATAATGAAATAGTTGCCCACCGGTATCGGGAACAGGGTCTAAGCTACCGGCGGTCAGGGTTCCAGAGAAAGGAACATCCTAACAATACGAGCCCTGTTCAGGAGTACCGCTTTCTGTATCAAGCCCTTAATCCAGCTGCCTAGCGAGAGCCTTCTAAGGTTCACAACCATATTATTTTTATTATTTCCAAATTACAGAAAATCTCAGGAAGAGTTTTATATAGAGAGTTTCCGACGTGCCTCTGAAAGCACGTTAAGCCGTCGATTAAGCTGTCAATTGTAGATATTTGACAGTCGTCACAGCTAGTCAGTGTCCCGAAAGTCTGACAGCCAGTCTTACCAAAGGCTATTGTATTACCCAGTACTAACTGAGTTGTGGAGGTCATATAGGCAGTCGCTCTATGTAAAATATAAGTATTCAGCTGCAATCGGTTAGACTGGGAGTCTACCCCAAGATGTTAGTGAAAAGTCTAGGTAAATGATGTGTCGTGGTTTGAACAGCTTCCAAGTGACGTGCTGGAAAGATCTATTTTTTACCTATTTACCCCATGACATGGAACGATGCGTTCTAAAATCGAAAAAAGAACAAATCCTCCGTATACACAGTTTTAGCCGAGCACTTAAAGTAAAGAGCTCTTTTCAGTGGCACCAATTGATGCTAGCAAAAATCCCTTTGATGACACCTTTTTAAAATTTCGGGAGTTCTCTTCGAACAAAATTATAATTACTTCAAAGAACTAAAATTTTACGAGTGCTCAATCTTACAAGTAAACGATTTTTCAACCAGTATGAGGAACCATATTCAACTAACTTATCTTCGTTTATTTTCTGCACATAGTGAAAGCATGTTGACACTTTAACTAACAATATAACATCAGGGTTGTCAGCAAAGCAGAGGGGCCTGCGGGTTGTTCGAAAGAGATACTACGGCCCCGAAACATTAAGGGCAAATAAGGAACATTAGTGAGTGTGTTTTAGTCGGTAAAAATATGATACTCCCGCTCGCTCCGCCCAGAACGGGGAAAGTTATTTGTTAATTTACCATCCGCAAAAAATGGTGTACCTACCTAATGGTATATCCATATTTTGCTAGTAATGTTTAAGTACCATGTAACAGACGCCACCAGATCAACGAGTCACTTTTTAAATATCCAGTTCATTGGAACTGTAAAAAGTGAAGTTTACTAAAACATATAAACCTTTTAATTTTGCGGGTTCCGTACCTCAAAAAGACGGCATGGTTGGCGCAGTGAGCGATCGACTGCTGTGCCGCGTATCGCGGGTTCGATCCCCGCACGGAACAAAATATTTGTATGACCTACAGGGGGGGAGTGTCAGACTTGTACTGACTAAAACCCACCATGTTCCTTCTATTGCCCTTTACGTTTCGGGGCCGCGGTATCTCTTTCGAACAACCCGCAACCCCGGCTATTGATAAAGAAGAAGATTGATTAACGCATTGTAAAGGATATAAGTAGGTGAAGTTGCTGTATGTATCTTTAAGCACAATATAGACCATTAACATAATCCTTACTAATATTATAAAAGCGAAAGTGAGTTTGTTTGTTTGTTTGTTACCTCTTCACGCTTTAATGGCTAAACCGATTTTGATGAATTTTGGTACAGAGATAGTTGGGAACCAGGAGACGGACATAGGCTATTATGTTATTGAGTTCCCGAATTGAAAAATGTTCAAATTGTAGTCGAGATTTTAAACATTTTAAGGTGCCAGAATTTTTTGAGAAGATTGCTTTGGTAAATATGTTATTTATTATAATATGTATATTATTTAACTTGCTCTGCTAGTTAATTGTTGATTGGTTACTTATATTTGGTAAAATCTTGCAACTGAATTTTAAACCAGTTCCCCTCAACCGATTGAGCTAAAATTTTGCACACACCTTTGGTTCTTCTCACAATATATTTTTAGTATAATTAAAAAAAAAATTGCCGCATAAATGCACACGCACAAATGGTCATAGAAAATCATGTTTGTTGTATGGGAGCCCTCTTATCCTTACTAATATTATAAAAGCGAAAGTGAGTTTGTTTGTTTGTTACCTCTTCACGCTTTAATGGCTGAACCGATTTTGATGAATTTTGGTACTGAGATAGTTGGAAACCAGGAGACGGACATAGGCTATTATTTTTTTTTTAAAGAGTGGGATATGAGGGATAAAGAGGGAAGAAACGGGAAAACTTAGCGTTGCTATTACAAATCAATAAGGCGCTACCGAATTTAACGCGAGCGAAGCCGCGGGCAAAAGCTAGTGAGTTAATAAAAACATTAATCTCAGATATTTACATCAATTTATTATAAAAAAATCTTGGTACATAAAAGTAACAGAATAAAGCAATATAAACGACGATAGCATACTGTTCTTTGTTTTCATCCAACAAGTGTACGGTCAACATAAGAGATTTAAGTAACCAGGCTCGTCAGATGTAGCAGATTTTTTTACATTGAAACCGATGAACGTCTTCAATTCCAATTCGATTGATTTATTGTCTATTAAAAAAAAATAACTTTATTCAAAAACATTGATGGATTTTTAAGAATATTTCTTTATGGTGCATTTTCTCTTTTGTTGACTGTACATTGGATTTTTTAACGCAGAAAAAGGATGGAAGTGTAGTTAGTTCTTGTGTGAATGTTGGCGATTAACAAGTATTTCGCCTAGCACAACTGTGGGGTCTGTGTCCCACAGATTATGTCAACAATTGGACTCTTTAAGAATATTCCGGTGGTTGCCTTTGCACTTGTTCATTTTTTTCTGAAACTTTTTTAGTATTTTGCATTGGGCTCTAGTTGGTTCAACGGTTTCCTGAATTTCAAGGATCTCCTGTTTGTTGTAATTGTAGATATTCGTACTGCATGATTGACTCTGCCCAGCAGCTGAAAAAAAGAAAGGAACTTAAAATACATGTATAATAGACAATAGTTGTGTTTACACATTGCAATAACGCATTGAACCTTGGCCTTTTCCCTTGAGGAAAACTCATAAATACGCAGTATTTTGGCAGTGAAAGTTCAAAAATCTTAATGGGATATGCTACTTCCTATTAATATTATAAATGTGAATGTTTATGAGGATGGCTGGATGTATGGATGTTTGTTACTCTTTCACGTCAAAACGGCTCAACGAATCTTGAAGAAATTTGGCACAGAGGTAGGATATAGTCTGTAATATCACATAGGTAGGATCAATATTTTTTCGACATCATGCGGGTGATCAGCGGGCGCCAGCTAGTTAAAATTAAATAGCCATCGTGATATTTGAGATTTTTGACGTCTATTTGGAAAAGAACACTGGGCCAAGGCCGTAACGAAAATAAAATGATAACTTTGATATTTACAAAAGAACATAAATTTATATCTACACACTAGCTTTTGCCGGCGGCTGCGCTCGCGTTAAATTCGGAGTAACACAGTTCCCCTTGCGCCTTATTGATTTGTAATAGCAACTCTAAGTTTTTCCTTTTCTTCCCTCTTTCTCCCTCACATCCCACTTTTTTTTTAAAAATAGCCTATGTCCGTCTCCTGGTTCCCAACTATGTCTGTACCAAAATTCATCAAAATCAGTTTAGCCATAAAAGCGTGAAGAGACAACAAACATACATACAAACAAACAAACAAACTTACTTTTGCTTTTATAATATTAGTAAGCATTTAAAAACTACAAAAAAGGACTAAAACTAATTAATTACATTTACACAGCCAATATTATTGTCATACGGAAACGCCCCTGAAGACTGGCAGCATTGCCACTTTAAATAAATAAATAAATATATCTTGGGACAACTCACACACGGTCATCTGATCCCAAGCTAAGCAGAGCTTGTGTTATGGTAACCAGACAACTGATATACATACTTATATAATTTATAAATACATACATATTATAGATAAATCACACCCAGACACAGAACAAACAATCATGCTCATCACACAAAGTTTGTCCTGGGTGGGAATCGAACCCACGACCTGCGGTTTAGCAGTCAGGGCCACTAACTACTAGACGAACAGGCCCGTCAAACAAAACTTTTAATGGCAATGCTTATTCTTTGCCAAAAAAAGAACCAGCTTTCTAGTCACGCTAAGTAGCGACCACTTGGAGAGAATAACATTAAAATAAAACACTACCATAAGCATAATCAGACCACTGCTGGGACATAAGCCTCGTTTCTATGTGGGTTTGGGCTATAATCCACCCCGCTTGACCAGTGCAGTTTAGTAGATGTCACATTTTGGTGCCAATACTGATGAGCCACCGGATTAAACTAGACTAAGATTAAAATGACATGTGATATCACATTTAATTGTATTCCACACCATTTTACTCTCGATTAAACCTAGTCCGCAGGCCACAACTTTTGATAAAAAAACGTCAATTTCAGAATCGCCGCAGATTTCTCTAAATTGAGTAACGAAACATAAGACTGTCAAACTAGAAATGGTTAAGTTGTGTCACTTCAATACATTTTTAGAATACGCAACGTCGTTTGACAGATATAATTTTTTTTTTGTGATTTATAGAGTAACTTACGTTTAGTTTACCGTTAAACCTTTGGCTTAAAATTTTAGTTTTATCATTTACTAGTTTCCTCAAGATGTTTTTATTCACGGTTTAAAGAGCAGTGAAGGTGAAATAAAGTACACAAAGTAATGCGCCGGTCTGGGTACGAACACCTGACCTCCAACTCGTACCAGCACCTACCCTTACTTAAAATACACTAGCACTTAATTATAACTTAAGTAGACGATGTGGTCGCTAAGACAACATCATCTGCCTAGCTTTTTCCCAACTGTGTTGGGATCGGCTTCCAGTCTAACCGGATGCAGCTGAATACAATGAGCAATACATGGAGCGCTTGCCTATCCGACCTCAACATCCCAGTAAGTACTGGGTAATACCATACTCCTTGGTAAGACTGGTAATCAGACTTTGGACACTAACGACTATCAAAGATTTACAAATGACAGCCGAAACCATGCTTTCCAAGGCACGAACGGGTGAGCACTCATCCACAGACCAACCTAGGCAAGCGCGGATTTGCCTAAAGATCGACCCGACCACCTGCTATTATTTATCAACGAGTTCCTTGCTAAATATACACACAGACATAAATAAAAAACTTACCAGTATAAATAAAAGCAAAAAGTACTAAAAGAATCAATGTCACATTACACAACTTCATTTTGTAAACTAGAATTTGAAATTGCAACTTATTAAATTTAATAAAACGTTTGCTTTGGTCTGCTGCAAGGTTTTAAATGAATGGAATAAGTTTTGGATATTAATTATGAAAGCAATAAATAGGTCGATCACTCATGAGTCATCACACGCGTAGGTAGGTATGTTTTAAGTTACCTAACCCCGTTCCCTACCTTGTTTGTTAGTAAATTAGTAATTTTATAAACAATTCGATTGAAAACCACAAAAACTTCTATCTGTACAAAGTTTTGTACTATATTAGGTAAATGAGACTGCAGATTTGCTCAATGTAGAGTTATTGAACTAAAAGTAATACTAAGACCGTGAAGTCCCGGGGTTGCGGGTTTTGCGAAAGAAATAGCGCGGCCCCGGAACATAAAAGGGCAATAGAAAGAACATGGGTGGGTTTTAGTCAGTACAGTCTGACACTTACCCCCACAAAACAGGGACTTTAACTATTCAAGATCAAGACAATCGGTAAGTACCTTAACATAAAATAATAAGGAAAATCTAAGCGTGTTTTGCGTTACATTAAATTATATTTTTCCTGAAAAACACGGTAACATTATAAATCACTAGCTGGCGCCCGCGTGATATCGAAAAAAGTATCCTATGTGTTATTCAAGACCATAATCTATCTTTGTGCCAAATTTCATCAAGATCCGTTCAGCCGTTTTGACGTGAATGAGTAACAAACATCTATACAACCATCCTCAGAAACTTTCGAATTTATAATATTAGTAGGACTAGCTTCCGCCCGCGACTTCATCCGCGTGGCATAGTTACTTTAGTCTAACGCTAAGTTTAATCCGCGATATGATCGAAAAAAAACTCTCCCCTTTTCTTCCCTCTTTCTCCCCCTTTTCTCACTTTTTGAAGTTATACTTCTTTTGGCGCGATATGGAGAAAAATTATAAGAGTGAATTTAGCCAGCGACAGCGTGAAGTTAGTTCTAGGTGGCATGAACATCGATAACTATGTTCAAGTTGTATATTCTAGTATTTTTTTAGAACACGTGTTTCATAATAAATAAATATTATTTTGGTGTTTTTTTTTAAATCAATTTCACATTCCAAGCAACCCTTGCCGAGGTTTGGAAATGGATGGGTAACCACAGGGGTCCAGGTTAAGCAACCTTTCTTTGCTAAGGTTTGGAAATGGATGGGTTACCATACGGGGACAGGTTAAGCAACCCTTGCCGAGGTTTGGAAATGGATGGGTTACCACAGGGGGCCAGGTTAAGCAACCCTTGCCGAGGTTTGGAAATAGATGGGTAACCACAGGGGGCCAGGTTAAGCAACCTTTGCTAAGGTTTGGAAATGGATGGGTAACCACAGGGGGCCAGGTTAAGCAACCTTTGCCAAGGTTTGGAAATGGATGGGTTACCACACGGGGACAGGTTAAGCAACCCTTGCCGAGGTTTGGAAATGGATGGGTTAACACACGGAGCCAGGTTAAGCAACCCTCACCAAAGTTTGGAAATGGATGGGTTACCACACGGGGACAGGTTAAGCAACCCTTGCAGAGGTTTGGAAATGGATGGGTAACCACAGGGGGTCAGGTTAAGCAACCTTTGCCAAGGTTTGGAAATGGATGGGTTACCACACGGGGACAGGTTAAGCAACCCTTGCCGAGGTTTGGAAATGGATGGGTTACCACAGGGGGCCAGGTTAAGCAACCCTTGCCGAGGTTTGGAAATGGATGGGTTACAACAGGGGGCCAGGTTAAGCAACCCTTGTCGAGGTTTGGAAATGGATGGGTAACCACAGGGGGCCAGGTTAAGCAACCCTTGCCGAGGTTTGGAAATGGATGGGTTACCATACCACAAGGGGCCAGGTTAAGCAACCCTTGCCGAGGTTTGGAAATTGATGGGTTACCACAGGGGGCCAGGTTAAGCAACCCTTGCCGAGGTTTGGAAATGGATGGGTAACCACAGGGGGCCAGGTTAAGCAACCTTTGCCAACGTTTGGAAATGGATGGGTTACCACACGGAGACAGGTTAAGCAACCCTTGCCGAGGTTTGGAAATGGATGGGTTACCACAGGGGGCCAGGTTAAGCAACCCTTGCCGAGGTTTGGAAATGGATGGGTAACCACAGGCGGCCAGGTTAAGCAACCTTTGCCGAGGTTTGGAAATGGATGGGTTACCACAGGGGGCCAGGTTAAGCAACCCATGCCGAGGTTTGGAAATGGATGGATACCACAGGGGGCCAGTAATAGAGTTTTATTCAAAGTGCCTTCGATCCTCGAATTCATAAACGATGATGAACACGAAAACGATGTCCTTTTTGTAAGTCCACAATGAAACAGAATAATGATATTTTCAATGACATAAATATTTAGTTCCTATCACGATCTGTTCTTTTCTGCATATTACTTTTACAAAATAATGTCGATGTTTTACATTTGCCAGGCGTCCCGTGACGGCTCACAATTTTTTTTTGATTAATTTTTATATTTATCGTTAATCACTTCAGCATTTTAGTTATTTTTTTTTCTATACGCCAAAGAAGTATAACTTCTAACGCGTGTACATAAGTACACACATCCCTTTTTTATCTTACGTCCGTCACCAGGGTTCTAACTATCTCTGTACCAAAATTCATCAAACGTAAAACAAACAAACAAAGTAAGGATAGTAGGATGCGTGAGATACACCTCTTACTAGATACACCTCTACATCCACATTTCGCCAGATTATATTCTAGTTCCATTTAATAGGAGGCGAGCCTGTTGTCATCAAACGGATACCAATCTGGACTTCATGGCTACTACTGCTACTACTAAGATTTTTCTTTTTTTTTAAACATTATCCCACACTATAAATTTCCTGCCGGGGTTGCGGGTTGTTCGAAAGAGATACCGCGGCCCCGGAACGCAAAGGGCAATAGAAGGAACATGGGTGGGTTTTAGTCAGTAAAAGTCTGACACTCCCCCCCGCTCCGCCCAGAGCGGGAGAAGTTATTTGATGATTTCCCACACAAAAAAAAAACACTATGAATTTCTCCTATATCTTCTATATCATGGGTGCGTTTACAAACATTTAAAGTCACATGCACAAACAACCAATCAAAAATTTGAAAACTAGCGTCGGGCACTAGCTGCTCGGCAGTTTGCAGAACTGAACCTATTTGGCTCAGCTGTGAGACACGCAACATTGTCTTTTTTATTTTTGTTGATTAGATTTTCATATTTTTTTCTTTATGTTGTGTGCACTTGAGGGAAGTGCCAAGTAAATGAGTTTTCTTTCTTTTTTTCTTCTACCTGGGAATCGAATCGAGGTCTCCATGCCCCGTAGTCGTGTTGAAGATGTCTAGACCAATGACACTGTGCTACTAGCAGGTAGGTAGATAAATAAAGCATCGTGTGTTAACGCATGGTGGGATATGTATAATATACCTAATGAAATGCGATTGCATATCCATGTTATATGAATGACGAATATTAGGTACGTACCTATATATTAGCATTATTATTATGCTGAATTAATACGACCACAACTACGAATTATATTGAAAATGCAAACGTATTATTTTGTGGTACCTCGTTATTTTTTTTCTTGGAAAATCCTTACTTATTAATTCGTTAATTATTAATCCTTACTAATATTATAAAAGCGAAAGTGAGTTTGTTACGTCTTCACGCCTAAATGGCTAAACCGATTATGATGAATTTTGGTACAGAGATAGTCGGGACCCTGGAGACGGACATAGGCTATTTAAAAAAAAGTATTAAGATATGAGGGAGAAAGGGGGAAGAAAAGGAAAAACTTAGCATTGCTATTACAATAAATAAGGCTCAAGGGCAAAAACTACAGGTAGCAGGTACCTGAAAATCAGAAAAAAAACTAGTAATATTATAAAAGCGAAAGTGAGTTTGTTTGTTACGTCTTCACGCCTAAATGGCAAAACCGATCTTGATGAATTTTGGTACTGAGATAGTTGAGACCCTGGAGACGGACATAAGGTACTTTTTGGCTCTTTCTAACAACCCGCTTCCCTAAAATAGGGGGAGTAAATTTGTATGGAACATTCCGCAATTTTCAAGGTAGGAAGCTATAAATTGGTATGCGGACTATTTGTCACCAACAAAAACATTGTGCATAATCTTTATTGGAAATCTGAGAACCTCTTAAAAGAGAGGATGAAATTAAAATGGGACTTTTCGCAGTTTTCAAGGTAGGAAGCTAAAAATTGGTACACGCACTCCTTGTTTACCCCGAATTTAACGCGAACGAAGCCGCGGGCAAAAGCTAGTACAAGTATACTTTGTTTTCTTTCAACCGTAGTTTCACCCGAATATCAATAGCTGGCGCTGATGTAAGGACAAATCCCCCCGCTTAATGGACAAGATACCGTAATCCATTTGTATAGACAAAGATTATTGTTTTGACGGGCCTGTTGGTCTAGTGGTTAGTGGCCCTGACTGCTGAGCCGGAGGTCGTGGGTTCGATTCCCACCCAGGACAAACTTTGTGTGATGAGCATGATTGTTTGTTCTGTGTCTGGGTGTGATTTATCTATAATATGTATGTATTTATAAATTATATAAGTATGTATATCAGTTGTCTGGTTACCATAACACAAGCTCTGCTTAGCTTGGGATCAGATAGCCGTGTGTGAGTTGTCCCAAGATATTTTAGATATTTATTTTATTGTTTTATGGCCCAGTGATTAAGATAGGACGTACATTAAGGGTATTTTCTTACCAATGTTTACTGTCCGTGGAAGTTACCGAGTGGTTTGATTTCTTGCGTTTACGACTGTGGAGAAGAAATACAATTGGTTCGATAGACGTTCTTTGGTTAATAGATCAAGGAAACTAATGTTTTTGGTGGTTTTGAACATTCTAAGTGTTCATTTTTAAAAGTACACTAATCATTAAGGACATCATTGCTGTTTTAAAAACTATAGGTACCTTTTTTTTGGGTGGGAAATCATTATATAACTTCCCCCGCTCTGGGCGGAGCGGGGGGGGCGTGTCAGACTTTTACTGAAAACCCACCCATGTACCTTCTATTGCCCTTAACGTTCCGGGGCCGCGGTATCTCTTTCGAACAACCCGCAAATTATAAAAAAGTTACAAAAAATAGGAAAAATATTGCAAAAAAATAAAAAAATGAAACAAGTTACACAGATGTTGTCATCAGTACTATAACTGTAATCAGAACAAAGGTAGTATAAATATGTGATTTGACAACTATTGTGAGCCAAACTAATTAAAGAGATCACAAAAAATAAGTTAAGGAATAGTTAGAGACTTCCGTATTGAACTCACATAACGTTATTCCTGTTACTGAACTCACATAATTATCACAATATCTCGCTACCCATTCAATATAGTAAAAGTTGCTCGACATTTAAATTAAAGTTATTTGTGATGTTTGAGATGTTCGAGCCGACATTTCAGAAATCTAAATTGTAAAATAATTTATAATTTTTTGGTACCTATTATAAATCTATTATTTATTGTGCAATTCTGCGCATTTTCAATTTCAATTTTAACATTGTTTTTTCTCTTTTATTTTATTTATTAATTTTTTTTACTCATGTTAATATTTTTACTTTTTAATATTGTTTTTATTTTATTATAACTGTTTTCAATTCTGACTTTTATTCCTATGTGTTTGTTTATGTTTTCGAGCGTATGGCACTCTTGGCTATGCTAACAACGGCCTTGTGTTGCCATCTGGCATTATGCTGAGCTGAGGCCCTTTTGGCATTATTTATTTTATTTTGTTAAGGTGTTTCTGATTTTTAGTTTTTAATAATGCTACATAAACGCAATTTTCTTTCTTTTTTCACATGCGAGTTATGGCAGAGATCTTCTAATTGAATCAAGCGTCACCACTTATTCAACCGGCCGTTTTGTCGACATATTCGCTCTATATAGACAAACTTATCGGTTAGCTAGGCTCGTTAGCAGGCCAGTAGCGTCGTTAATCTTTTTTAATGTCGTGGTACCCATTTCAGCCGTCCAGTTGATATGCAAACTGTACTAGGCGGAACTTGGGTGGAGTGTTAGGCCTTGTTCACAGCATCGGGCGATGCTACATAAGTCAAAAGACAAGCGCGCGTTACGCTTGCTTGCTTCGATTTAGTACCGTGTCTTAATTGCGTCTCGGTTTTTATTAATACACGTTTACCACTTTCTACGAAACTAACAATGTAAAAAAAAATTAGAAGTAGAACCCACTTACCGGTTTCACTTTGCAGAAGTCACATGTAGCCTTTGCGTGTGACTCGTGGCCAAGTGGTTACAGACTACCGGTAGTCACTACCGGGCGAAACTACCGAATAGTGGAATGTCCGTGTTTTCTGAAAAGTCACCAACAATGATGCTGCAGGAATGTAGATTTTCTTTGTACGAGGTCTAACGTTTTTTTTAGTTTTATTTGTAACGTTCACAAACTTACAACAATATATATGGTATACTTAGTATTATTATTGTTAAATATCAAAGCCGCGGGCGCCAGCTAATACTGTATATTAGATTTACTGTGCCCAGCGGTTTCACCCGCTACTCAGCTCCTTAGACTCGAAGCGCAGTGTTTCATAGTCTAACAATCTTGTGAAACATGCTTATGCCAAATTTTAAGCCAATCCAGTTATGAAATCGTGTTCTCCGTACAAACTTTACAACCCTGTTCCACCTCCTTAGGGGTTAAATTTTGCAAAATTCCATTTTAGTGAGCACTTACGTCCTCAAAGAATTCCCCTGCAGTTTCTGAGATTTCGTGATGAGTGAGTCAGTAATTTTCGCTTTTACATATTACTAGCTTTTGCCCGCGGCTTCGCTCGCGTTAAATTCGGGGTAACACAGCTCCCCTTGCGCCTTATTGATTTGTAATAGCAACGCTAAATTTTCCCTTTTCTTCCTCTTTCTCTCTCATTTCCCACTTTCTTTTAAAAACAAATAGCCTATGTCCGTCTCCTGGTTCCCAACTATCTCTGTACCAAAATCAAAATCGGTATAGCCATTAAAGCGTGAAGAGGTAACAAACAAGCTCACTTTCGCTTTTATAATATTAATAAGGATATTTATAATTATAGAGGTGAGTCAGGCACGAATTTACTAAAAGTACCTATATATGAGGTTCTTTCCCTGAAAACTTGGAATTCCCAGAACTGCTAAAATATTCAAAAACAACTCACTTGCGTCAGTCTGGTTTCAATTACCAGTATTTTCTATTTTTGAATTCTGATAAACTGCATGGAATAATTTAATTAAATATTTTTATCTTTTAGTTAGTTTTAGCCTATAGGTAAGTGGTGTTTGTGGAGGAAAAATAAAGATTTTTGTATTTGTATTTTTTTAAATTCAAATCCACTTGTGATATTTTTTATTCAAAGCCTCCTGTTATTCAAGGGCATGAACATTTTTATGAATGATTATACAGCCTAACTAGGTGTGCGTTCAGGCAGATATTGGGTAAAACCGTAAAAGTCACGGAACTTCGGTTTCGTGACCTTTTGCCTTAAATTATGTCGGAAAGAAACAATACATGAAGCTTTTGACATTTTCGGGGCACCAGTATACCGATAAATATCAATGTTCATAATTTTCAACATTCTTACTTTTAATAGCATATAAAATCTATCATATTTTATTGTAAGAACAAAAAAAAACTAAAATAAAAATATGTACAATTTCTAAAACTGGAAAATAATAACAGGGCATCAAAAAAACTTTTTTGTAAAAAATAAAACAAAACAGAAAAATTAAATTGGAAGCCATTTAATTTTTCTGTTTTGTTTTAT
Source organism: Ochropleura plecta (assembly GCA_905475445.1). Taxonomy (NCBI): domain Eukaryota; kingdom Metazoa; phylum Arthropoda; class Insecta; order Lepidoptera; family Noctuidae; genus Ochropleura; species Ochropleura plecta. The sequence goes on along the minus strand of FR997731.1, from coordinate 6,118,247 downwards.
TTTTTACACAAAAGCTTTTATTTCAGCATTTTTAGCTAAGGTAATTTTAGATAATGAATATCACTTTTTTTTTGTTATCGCGTATTAATTTTTTCATTATTACTAAAAGATTAGCAGAGTATCCATATAGACATAGAGATTAAAATATGTATTTTATACGATAACTCCTAAGCTACATAAGCAATATAAATAAAATTGATATGGGACCACCTGGGAAGTATACTACTAAAATTTTTGTAAATCCGTCCAGGCGTCTTTGAGTGTTCGGTGAACAAACATAAAAAAAACGTTTTGACGAATTGAGAACTTTCTTTTAATTTAAAGTCGGTTAAAAATACTAAAATAAAAATGTCTACAAGTCCTAAAACGGGAAAATAATAACAGGACGTCAAAACACTTATCCATATCGCTGTTAACAGGAAAAGTGCCCAGAGATTCTTTGGCCAAATATTTTAAGGATGGTATTTAAAAGTACTTAAATTTATTCCCATTTCATTTACCTAATTTTGCCTGTGTTCCACCAAATATACCTACTGAATGTGCACCAAAATATGTTAATTAAAATATGTCATAACGAGCATCTATATAACAACTGTTGCAAATTTGTAAAAATAGTAATACACCTAATTTTAAAAACAAGCATTTATTTTTTTAGTTTTACTTCAGTGTTATATCTTGGTGTTAATTTGGAATTTCATCCATTTTCTATTAATGCAAGTCGTTACTGGCACTCGCCGGCCGCTGCCGCGGCACCGCTCGCTCCGCTCGCTCGGCTCGTGCATAGGGGGTCACAGTTTTAACCTAACCTAACCTACGCATTTTTTTAACATTCAGGAATATTTGGTGCACGATCAGTATTTTTCGGGGAAGAATAAAATAGTTATTGTTACAATAGAATATTTGCAGCGCACTACAATAAAAAAGTGTTTTATCTTGGTGTTAATTTGGAATTTGTTTGATGTAACATATTTTGTTGGCCGAGTAGTTTAATTATAGTAAAACAATTAAACGGGTTTAAGATCAATATTTTAGAAATGCATACATAGATGTACCTTAAGATTTTTGGTGAACACAAAAATATTATCCATATTTTAATTGAGGTTAGTTTCCCTCGGGCAAAAATATTCTTGGGTTTTCCATCAAGAACTTTGTGCTCCGTTGCTGGCAATAGGTTCGCCCACACGTGTACCTAAGTACATGAGACATTGAATATGTTTGTACATATGTATCATGAGTACCTACTGTGTCTTTAACTTCGGGAATTACAACACGTGATGATGTTTATGCAATACTAATGAATGAAAAACAATCAACACGAAAGTCTTCGTGAAGACTGGATTTCAACTGAAAAGAAACGGTGAACAAGCTACAAAATAATGCACATTTTTGGAAACCAAATTGCGAGATAAGCGAGTACGTGTATGTTTAAGATGTTTTTAAAATAGGAATTCATTGTGCACCTCGGTTTCTGAAACGAATCAAAACTTCTGTCAAATCACCAGCCAGTCATTTCACGATTACATAAATAAAATTACTTCAAATAACAGCCACATCTAAAACAACCTTTATTGTTAAATCATCAATTAATTTCTCGTACTCTGGGCAGAACGGGAGGGAGTGTCAAACTACTACTGACTAAAACTCATCCATGTTCCATCTTTTGCCGTTTGTGTTCCTGGGCCGCGGTATCTTTTTCGAACAACACCCAACCCCGGCAGGAAGCGGCCCTGGCCGGCCCTTTGCTTTCTTGTCATCTCTTACACGAACACGAACGAGCCGTCGACACGACCTGCAGCAGCTACAGTAACCATAGGGACGGCGAGCTACCCATAAAAAAATCTAAATCTTTTATTTCATGCATGCGGACGCTTGAGTGGCTATGACCATTACAGGCACTTTTGAATGTAAAAAAAAACTACTAAATGTTAAAGCTACAGTCCCGGTCACAAGACATAATAACTTGTGAAAGTACTGTAGTTGCCCATTCCAAAGCGTTGATCTCTATGGAGAAGAATGGGCAAGAAACTCCATTGACACTCTTTTAAATTAGAATATTATTACAAAAAATTGCTTACCAACCACATACCCGTATCTACAGTTGCTGGACGGTTGGAGTCGTCTTGCTGGTCCCGAAGCCCGGAGTGTGTCTCGCGCGTTATTTATTAATTTAATTTATTTATTTGGTTCACTAATAATTGTATACACTGGTATAAACAAAATAACAGGACAAAGTGTTGCAATCACTTATAGGTAAACTCTGCATGCACACAAAACGTTGTAAAAAAAAATTTATATATTATTTTTGATCATCATATAAACTGATGGGAACACATTTCTTTGACGTCGTCATATATTTTACTTAGCAGTTTTTTTTTATCCACCGGTGTTGCAATTTTACAAAAATGAGGCCAAACTTCAAAGTAATCTAATTCAAGTTGCCGGTAACATCATTAATGATGAAATTCGCCGAATTAATTATGGGATATTTAACTCTTTTACGGTCCGTATTTTTAATGAAAGCATCATTTACATAACGTTACATAAATGAAAGGTTGAAAAGATGAAAATGAACCGGGTACAAATGGTTCTGAATTATTTGAAACTCTCAGAATTTAGAAGTTTCCAGGAAAGTTTGGTTATTAAAATTAATAGACGAGAAAAGTCAACTGAGGAAATGGTTGTGTTTAGAGCGGTAGACATTATGTCAGAGTTATATAATATTAATGTGCATGTGTATTTTGTAAAGGGTTACCTACGTCATACAGTCCAATCATCTAAGTAAAGATGAGAAAGAGAACTTGTTTCCTTTATTATTTCACATTTTGTTCCTTCCGTAATTGCGATCAATCTTTTAAACCAATATTGGGAGCCAACTTTTTCATACATTTTAGGGTTCCGTAACTCAAAAGGAAAAATCGGAACCGTTATGGGATCACTTTGTTGCCCACCTATCAACACCATTTATCTCGGGAACGCGTAAAGGTATCGAGTTGAAATTTAACTAGATACTTAAATCTGTAGTTCTTTTGTCCTGTAAAAAAACCAAGTCTCTAAGTCTACGACGTCAAAAAATAAGACTGTATATGTCGCAACTTTGTACGGAACCGTCGCGTCGGTGCGCGAGTCTGACTCGCACCATGCCGGATTTTTAAAAATTGAAATACAGGTTTTAAATGCTAACACTTAGTTCACCGAAGTTTAATGATAACCAATAGTAACCTAAGTACTAGGTCAAACAAAAGAAATGAGTACCTATGGTCTCCACGGCCTCTAAAACTCGATCGCCAAAAAAGAATAATAAGAAGCAAATAATCAGAGACCTTGGTCTCTGATTATCTTTGAGGGACACTAGTGGGGCAGGAGTGTGGTTTTAGCCGGATCGAGTCCCGCACTGTACGCGTGGATTTCAACAAAAAAAAGTACTAGGTTACCTGGTAATATGTAGCTCCGACCTAAATAAGATCTTATAGGAGTTTACTAATTATAGAGAACACATTAATACATCATTTTCCGATGTTTTTGGATTCAGAGCCTACAATGTATGGGCGCAGAGCAATGCCTTTTAATCAGTGTTGCCAATTTCTATTTCCAAACACACACTGATTGGCATACAATAAAATAATATACCATACTATAGTATATATATTGCTGAAGATCAGTAGAATTATCCGTATCATCAATCCCCAATGCTATATGAGACAATGTATCGATCAAGGCTCGAATTAATTCCAGTTGGCAATGACATCTCACTGCATACGCATTGTATTAGCATGCATAGACGGCGTAACCTGTGGTTACTGCTTAAGTAAGGATTAACGTAAAGTTACAAGGCAGTACAAGTCTGACACTGCTCCCCGCTCCGTCCAGAGCGGGGGAAGAAAATTGATGATTCCCATCCGCAAAAAAGTTGCAGTTACAACAGACATACATAGTTGATAGAATTTGATAGTTGGCGCAGTAGCTGAACGATTGACTGCTTCGCTGCGTGTCGCGAGTTGGATCCCTGCACGGAACAAATATTTGTATGACCTACAGGTAGTTGATCCGGGTCTGGCTCTTTGTATATGCGAACTCAATATTTGTAATCACACCCACCATACAAAGAGGAATACCCACTGTGATTACTGGAACTTTCCGATTACGGAAATATTAAAATTTCTAAATATACAAAAACAAAAACTTTAGGAATAACTTTCCTTTTAATACCACCATGACGTTTACCACTGAATTCATCCATCTGCATAATGTGTTAAAATTGTTTTATTGAGTCATACACTAAACAATGTTTTCACCCCACATTATTTCTAGATAAAAATTCTTGACAGACAGACAGGCTTTATACATCGACTTGTTCTATTTTTATGTGCCAGCCGTCATGAGAACGTATCGTATATTTTGATAACACTTTCTGTTGCCTCTCTATGCAAATTACTGGATTGAAATAGAATAGAATAGAATATACTTTATTGCACACCAAAATTGAAACGTAACTGTTTTACAGAAATTGCTAATTCTATGGTTACAATGGTGGTCTTATCGCTGATAGCGATATCCTCCAGACAACCTTTGGATGTGCACAATCATAAAAATATAACGGGGGTAGTCAATGGTGCACCTACTACTAAAAACAAATTATTTAAATAAAGTTATGTAGTCAAATATAATTAAAAATAAATATTTCTATATTTGACTAAATAACTTTAATAATTAAAACATATTTATTTTTTGTGTGTGGTAGAGAAATAAGATGGGTGTTTAATATTGATTGGGAAATTGAAAAACATTAAAGGGAAAAAATTGCTTACAAACTGAAAATTGCCAAAAGTCTTACAACTAACCAGCCAAAAATCAGTTTCTGTGTTTGGCAGAACTAGTGGTGATTTCGTTATTTAATAATATAAGTTATCAATACCTTGAGTAGGTCAGCACATTTTTTGAACTCAATTATTCATCAAAAGTATAAACGGCACGCAAGTGTCATTAGAGCCCTGCCGGGGTTGCCGATTGTTCGAAGGAGATACCGTGGCCCCAAAACAAAAAGGGCAAAAGAAGAAACATAGGTGGGTCTTAGGCAATAAAAGTCTGACACTCCCACTCTCTTCTACTCCCTTATGTGATAATTACCCATTCGTAAAAAAAGTGTCAATAGAGTAGATGCCATTGTTGTAACATCACTATTTAGTATGTTACTAATATGGTCTTCACTAGTAAATGTATTATCTGTGGTCTGCGGCACTCTGCCACACTTCATGTCATGATGTAGCCTTGTGTGTATCTCCTGTCCTGTGTCTCTTACCAATAAACCAGTATCTTACCCAACGGACTCTCATTTATAAGCATCCAACATAACATGGTGTCAGAAGTGGTTTAAGAAGAATCATTCAAGAAAAAGTCGAGGTCGTCGAAGAAAATGCCGGACCAAGCGGACGTCAGCCATGATGGTGAGCAAAATTTTCAAACACGTGTGAAGCAGTTAAATATATCGTCGGATCCAGCTCATAACAACGCTGAATCATGGAAAAAAGCAAAGGTCGCAAGCATTTGAGCTATATTTATTAGCGACAGGCCTTGACAAAGCAACTGAGAAACGCAAAATCGCCATTCTGCTGCACTCAATCGGTGAGCGAGGACTGAACATTTTCAACACGTTTAACCTAACAATCAATGGCAGCACGCTTGAAGAGGTGAAAACAAAATTTAACAAATATTTCGAGCCAAGAAAAAATATCACGATGTGCAGATACCTATTCTTCACACGTAAGCAGGAAAAATCCGAAAGCATCGACGAATTCCTCACGGATTTGGAGAATAAGAGCAGAGAATGTGAGTTTGGCACGCTCAGGGAATCGCTCATCAAAGATATTTTTATTGCAAACCTCAATTTGGACTTGTCACATGTGCGTCAAAGGTTACTGCAAGAACATGACTTAACCTATCAGAGAATGCAAGAGCTAGCGAGGACGCTCATAGTCGCACAGCAGGATGCTGAGAAAATAGTCAAAGGGAGCAGCATCGCCAGTGAAAACGTCATGCATCTCAGTCGGAGGAGCCGTAGTCGAGGAGATCGTCGACAGCGAGCTTCCAGTCGCAAGTCAGCGTCAAGCAGTCGCAAGCCAGCTTCAGGCAGTCGCGAGTCACCTTCAGCTTCAGGCAGCTCGAAGACATGTAGCCGCTGTGGGCAGTCTCATCGCTACAAGTGTCCAGCTCAAGGAGTTCAATGCAGGTCATGTAAATCTTACAATCATTTTGCTAAATTTTGTCACAAAAATAAAAAAGTCAGTCAGTTGCAATCGTTTAATTCAGATAATGGTAGTCAAGATTATTTCGTAGGTATGCTGAATAGTCAAAGTCATAATGGTCAAAGTCATAAAAGTCAAATGTTGAGTCTAAATAATCACAATCAAACGTCGAGTCAAAGTCATAATAGTCATTCTCACAGTCAGTCACTCAGTCAGAGACACAGGAACACACAGACACACAGTAAGACATCACATCCATCCATCCATCCCTATGATGAGAAAAGTGACATGTCGGAGAGATTTATTATCCAGTCAAATAGTCAGAGTCCCAATTCATATCACATGTATGAAAACAATTACATGTCGGATAGATTTTTTATCCAGTCAAATAGTCAGAGTCCCAATTCATATCACATGTATGAAAACAATTACATGTCGGATAGATTTTTTATCCAGTCAAATAGTCAGAGTCCCAATTCATATCACATGTATGAAAAAAATGTCATGTCTGAGAGATCCAATGTCCAGTCAAATAGTCAAAAGAAAAAATGTCAGAGTCTCAATGATGAAATCAGTCACATGTCTGAGGGATTTCACAATAAGGCACAGTCGTCCAGTCAGTCACAAAATGGATCATCAGTCGTCAATACTTTGAATCATTCAAAGCAGTCGTGGGAAATTAGCTTATTGGTAGGTGATACAAAGGTTAAATGTATCATAGACTCAGGAGCAGATGTCAACATAATGTCAAAACAAACATTTAAAAATGTTAAAAGTCAAAATAAGCTGTCAAAATTGTCACTTGTCAAATGTCAAGTAAATGTCACAGGATTTGGTGGAAAATCCATTCCGATTTTAGGCAAAGTCAACTTAAGTTGTAATTTTTGCTTAAACAATAAGAACATTGTTGAAAACATAATGTTTATTATACCAGATATAGAGTGTCCAAATGTCCTTGGTCTCCCAATTTGTGAAAAGTTAGGTATAATAAAACGTGTCTTTTCAGTGTCAAAACAAGACTTTTGTGAGCAAATTCATACACAATATAATGATGTATTCCAGGGTCTTGGCTGTCTGCCTCCAGTCTGTCATCTGAAACTCAAGCCTGATGCAGTACCATGTGTGGATCCGCCCAGGAAAGTCCCATTCGCATTACAAGGGAAACTGCGTGAGGAGTTGGATCGCATGGAGAAAATGCAAGTAGTTAAGAAAGTTACAAAGCCTACAGAGTGGGTTAATTCAGTCGTTGTAACAGTAAAAAGTTCAGGTCAGTTACGAATTTGTCTTGATCCTAGAAATTTAAATAAAAATATCATGAGGGAACATTATCCACTCAAGTCAATTGATGAGATTAGGTCTCAGCTCGAAGGGGCTGTATGTTTTTCTCACTTAGATGCATTTTCAGGATTTTGGATGCTACGTTTAGATGAATATAGTTCAGAATTATGTACTTTTCAAACACCATTTGGTAGATATAAGTATTTAAGATTACCCTATGGCATAAATGCCTCGTCTGAAATATTTCAAAGAGTCATGATGAATCTATTTGGTGACATAGAAGGCGTACTCATATTCATCGATGACATCTTAGTCTATGGACCAAATGAGTCAGTTCACAATGAAAGATTACATAAAGTCATGCAAAGAGCTCGTCAAGTCAATTTAAAATTTAACAAGTCAAAATGTAAATTTTCACTGTCAGAAGTATGTTTTTTAGGTTATGTCTTCAGTAAAGACGGTGCAAGGGCAGATCTTGAGAAGGTCAAAGCAATTGTCAACATGCCTACACCACAAAATGTCAAAGAGTTACAGAGAATACTAGGTATGATAAACTACCTAGGACCTTTTATAAGTAACCTGTCAGAAAAAACACAAATGTTAAGAAATCTTTTAAAAAAAGATGCAGTCTGGACTTGGGATGAAAATCATAGTCAATGTCTGAGGAAACTGAAGGATGAAATTACAAATTCACCAGTTTTAGCTCATTATAATCCCAAGATTCCATTAGTCTTGTCAGTCGATTCGTCAAAGTCAGCGTTAGGTGCAGTCATTTTACAAAAAAATAAACCTATAGCATACAGTTCGAAAACTTTAACTCAAACCCAAGAAAGGTATGCTCAAATAGAGAAGGAGCTGCTAGCAATTCAATTTGGTTGTGAAAAATTTCACCAATATATATATGGTAACAGAGTCACAGTTCACACTGATCATAAACCATTAGTCTATCTGTTTAAAAAACCATTACATGATGTCCCAGCTAGATTACAGCGTATGATGTTAACTTGTCAAAAATATGATTTAGAAGTTATACATGTCCCAGGCAAAGAAATGTTCATATCAGACACATTGTCAAGAGCAGCTTTGAAAGAACATTATAGGCCTGAAAATGAATCAGAAATGTCTTGTCATGTCAATCTAATGTATGCTAACTTAGCAATTACAGATGAATATAGCACAAAATTGGCTCAGGAAACTAAGAAAGATGAAACCCTGCAGCTATTAATAAAGTATTATAATGAAGGTTGGCCAAAAACCAAAAATAGTGTCAGTCCATTAATAAAACCATTCTGGAATATACAAGGAGAAATCCATAAAATTAGAGATTTAGTATTCAAAGGCTCAAAATTAATAGTACCACAGTCAATGCATAAAGAAATGTTAGTAAAAATTCACAAAGGTCACCAAGGTATAAATAAATGTCTAAACTTAGCTAAAGAATCTCTTTATTGGCCAAATATGTCTAGTGATATTAAGAATTTAGTAGAACAATGTCTAGTGTGTGCAAAATTCAAACCATGTAACCAAAAGGAACCACTACAGAATTATGAAATAAGCAAATATCCATGGCAACAAGTCGGTATTGATTTAATGCATTTCGATAGTTTAGTATATTTAATTGTCACTGATTATTATTCAAAATTTATAGAGATTGCATTATTAAATAACAACAGTACATCAAAAAATGTAATAACTCATTTAAAGTCCATATTTGCTCGTCATGGAATACCATTGTCACTGGTATCAGATGGTGGACCTCCTTTTCAGTCAGTTGATTTTAAAAATTTTATGGAAGAATGGGACATAGAACATATTGTAACTAGCCCATATCATTCACAGTCTAATGGACAAGCAGAGAGTTCAGTCAAAATCATAAAAAACATGCTAAGAAAATGCAAAGAAAATGGATCAGATCCATACATAGCATTGTTACAATACAGAAATACAGGTAAAAATAATTTTTCATCACCAGCACAGTTACTCATGTCTAGGAACTTAAGAGATAACATTCCAACATCATATAAGAAGTTGAAGCCAAAAGTGGTAACATTTAAAGATTACAAAGAGTCTGTCAAGAAAAATGATAAAAATAAGTCAAAATACTACAATAAAAATGCCAAGTCAATGTCTATGTTACATCATAATGATCATGTCTATTTTAAGAGAAACCCCAGTAGCAACTGGGAACAAGCTATTGTTAAGCAAAGATTGTCAAATAATAGATCATATGTTGTTGAGGATGTCAATGGAGTTAGGTATAGGAGGAATAGAATACACTTAAGACATAAATATTCTCATAATTGTGCTAACCCTCCCATGCAATCCAACTCGTCACAAAGGGGAGAGGAAGGTGACAGACAGGAGTCTAGGCATCAAGAATCCTCATCTCAGCAATCCTCAAATGTAACAACTAGGTCAGGTCGTATTGTAAAACCTACCAGAAGGTTAATTGAAGAAATGGATTAAGTTAAATTATAAATAGAGTCATAAGTAAAGTTTAAGTAACTATAAGTATAATTAAGCATGTTGTCTTGTATAAAATTAAATAGCATAGCACTTATATTAATTGTCAGTCAGGGGTCTAATTTGAACTCAACAAGGGGGATGTTGTAACATCACTATTTAGTATGTTACTAATATGGTCTTCACTAGTAAATGTATTATCTGTGGTCTGCGGCACTCTGCCACACTTCATGTCATGATGTAGCCTTGTGTGTATCTCCTGTCCTGTGTCTCTTACCAATAAACCAGTATCTTACCCAACGGACTCTCATTTATAAGCATCCAACATAACAGCCATCACTAAATAATGTACCTCTAGCTGCGAGCCAGTCATGTGGCGGCAACCCTGATCCCAGTCCACGGGTTGACGCTAAACGTCAAAGGGGTTAAGCGTCATTACGCAGAGATTGCGACGACTCGACGCTCACAACGCTTTGTCGTTTGTTCGCGCGTAAATTATACTTACGCGCAACAATTACACGTGCTCATTTAGAAAATCGTCGCGTAACTTTTACGTTTACGCGCTTTATCGCGTAAGGCGTAAAACGGAGCGATGAAGGGTTGTTTAAGGTAGCTTTTTGAGACTGAATTAATAATTAAGGTTTGTTATCTGTGCTTGATTTTGAACATGGTATTGTTGTTCAATTTCAGCAACATTTAACTTTCAAAAGAGGAATTTGTTAAAGAAATGTGCTTTGTTTTGGGATTTAAAGACGTTTCCATGCCGAGGGGCATCGACCGGGGCTAATTTAATTGATTGTTTTTTTATTTACATTTTTTTATTGTTGTTTATTCCTGTGCGAGTCTAACAATTAGTTTTGCTTTCTTTCTTCTTAAGAATGAGCACACTAAAATTTCACCATTTTATTATTTCTAAAACGACTTTTTTTAAACAATCAGACATTCTAAGAAAAACTCAGTCTGACATTTCTTCCCAGAAAACGGAGAAGCATCCCGTTTACCGGGAATCCATTAGATTGTATTGATTTATACCGGTACAATTCCCGCCGAATACAAAGGTAGAAACATGATAAAAGTGCACAGAATATACCGAAATAAGTAGGATAAATTGGGCTTAGGATTCGAGGAGTATGTTGAGTGTGCGATCATGAAGCCACGCACGTGCGTCGTGGAGTCACGAGTGCCACGTGCCTTGCATTCGCCTCTAGAGTTAAGTAACTGCCCAATAACGGTAGACCCTTGATAGTTCCGCCAGTTATTCGTTTTTTGGTGGACATCAGAACTGATTCGGTTAGAGATTGAGGCTCAATTGAATTGGTGGTTGGTTTTGTGTTCTTGTACTCTGAGCCTGCAGCATAATCCTTTACAGTGTGCGTATTGTGGTTGCTGATTCTGCCAAATTGTATTATCCGTGTTTGCCATTATTTTGTTATCTTTTTCATACATTTATTGGCGACACTGCACAAAAAAACAGGTGTTCTTGAGGAATAGTATATCAACAATTTTAAATTGACTTTATTCTCATATTGATAGATAGAATATTCTTTATTATGTGCACCATACAAATTATAAGAATAACAGTTTACTACTTAAAATACGGTGACACAATGGGCTTATCGTTAAAAGCGATCTTTTCAAGACAAACTTTGGATGGATTTAAAGGAGGAGAGACAGTACTGTAGGTAGTCTGTGGATGTGTGTGCATATTATATTTACACAAAAAAGTATGTTCCACCGTTCAGAGGCCTATACCTATTTACATAATATTTGCTTGAGAGATCTCCAAATACCTCCTCTACTGCCACAGCTATAAAATCACATTCGGAATGTAGGTGTTTTTACAAGCATATCTTTGCCAATGTTATACAGTTGATTATTCATTTTAAATTTCGATATTTTAAACCTTAGTCTTCAAGATCCATCCACAATGATTTTATGATTAAAAAAAAACACGCTTTTGGGTGAAGTTTAAGTTTTCGTATTTTTCTTAGCAAACACTTTCGTTTGATACACATTTAATTTTATAGGAATGCATAAAAAATCGGCCAAGCGGGAGTCCGACCCGTTTCGCATCGAGTGTTCCGTACAAACTAGCGACATAAGCTGCCATAAGGGTTACCATGACTTGCAGGTTGTTCGAAAGAGATACCGCGACCCCGGAACGTAAAAGGCAATAGAAGGAACATGGGTGGGTTTTAGTCAGTAAAAGTCTGACCCGCCCCCCCGCTCCGCCCAGAGCGGGGGAAGTTATTTGATAATTTCCCACCCGAAAAAAAAGGGTTACCATGACATCTTATAGCAATTCTTATTCCTGTGTGAGAAAGAGATGGTGCTAGACACCCTCTATAGCTCTGTCTCTTTCCCTCAGTGGAATACGTTCTGCTTTAAGACGTCATGGTAGGGAAGCATAATCTTTTGACTGCGTAGACTTAGAAGGTGGATTTTTGGACTTGAGTATATGGTTTTAATTTCAAATTCATGCATTCTCGAGATAAAGGGTCTTGACAGACATACATACAGACGGATAACAGTGATTCTATAAGTGTTCCTTTTTTCCTTTTGAAGTACGGAACGCTAAACTAGTTCGTCATATTTGTGATTTCGTTATATTAGAACGACGTACAATTTACAATCAGAAAAGAAAAGTGGGTTTAAATTAAAGTGGGTTTAAATTTAACATCAATTTTTTTTCACATAGTTAGTTACAATTGAGGTTAGCTTCAACTGAAGCTAATACAACTTTGGTTAAAATACTAACTGATCATCATCCATCTAGCCTTCCCAACTATGTTGGTAAGAGTAATTCTGGTAAGTTTCCAGTCCAACTGACCTAATCAGAATACCAGTATGTTACACAAAATAACTGCCTATCTGACCTCCACAACAATACTAACTCAAACCTTAAATATTCCACTCAAATCTAAGTTTAAATCGTATAAATTTGTAGTTAGTACGACTCTTGATTTAATTGCACTAACAAGAGACCGTGCGCAAGTTGTGCATTTAATTATAACAATCTGCAAGACGAGACGGTTGAAGTGAGGAGTTTGCCTCCGAAATGTTGGGTTCACCACTGTTTCACGCAGTTTTGAGACGATTCTGGTAATGAAGCATTCATGTTTTACTTTAAAGATATAGGTAAGAAATCATAATCCTATCTATTCTTCCTACTTAATCCTTATCCTTACTAATATTAAGCGAAAGTGAGTTTATTTATTACGTCTTCACGCCTAAATGGCTAAACCGATTTTGATGAATTGTGGTACAGAAATAGTTGGGACCCTGGAGACGGACATAAGCATTTTTTAAAGTGAGTAATGTGGGAGAAAGAGGGAAGAAAAAGGAAAACTTAGCTTTGCTATTACAATAAATATGGTGCAAGGGCAAAAACTACAGGAAGCAAGTTCCTGCAAATCAGAAAAGGGGAACTGTGTTACCCCGAATTCAACGCGAGCGAAGCCACGGGCAAAAGCTAGTAATATTATAAATGCGAATGTTTGTGAGGATGGATGTATAGACATTTGTTACTCTTTCACGTCAAAACGGCTGAACGGATCTTGATGACATTTGGCACAAATATAGATTATAGCTTGGAATAACACCTAGAATAGTTTTTTTTCGATAATCACGTAGGCGAAGCTGCGAGCGCCAGCTAGTAGTATTATAAATGCGACAATTTGTATGTGTGTCTGTCTGTGCTTGTTACTCATTCACGCTCAAACGTTTGAACCGATTTGCATGAAATTTGGTATTAAGATAGGTTATACTCTGCATTAACATAGGCTGGTTTTGATCCTGGAAAAAAACTGTGTTTCCGTGAGATGATTAAATTACTATGGTTTTTCACAGCAGGTGAAACGCTACGGCTAGTGTTATCAATGCGAAAGTTGACGGCACGGTTGACGCAGGGGCTGATCGATCGACTGCTACGCTGTATGTCACGGGTTTGAACCCCTCACGGAACAAATATTTGTATGTCCTACAGGTAGTTAGTCTTTTTTTACAAAAGTAAGTCCTATGTCTAATTGTTCAGCTGTCGATGATTGTGCTCGATGAATACTTAGGTTCCCATCATGCAAATAAAATGTAGCTAAAAATAAAAAAAGGACTTTATTCACTTAGGAATACGGGCCTTTTGCGGTTGACATTTTTATATGCGTAGGCGCCGTCGATACCATCATCACCATCATTCTCCTGCCTTAACTTCGGAGCCGACAAAGCGTAACTTCTTCTACCAAACCTCTCTACATTAAAGTTAGAAATGATAAGCTCCTTATCAACATTTAACTTCAAGAACAAGCGACATAAAACTCCTGACACACATAACGAACTTCAGCCGTAAATAAAATTCTTGACACCGCGATCTACAATTTCCATATATTGAGGAAACTCTTACCGTTTCGAAGAAACGCCATTAATCTGTAACGAAGCTCGAACGTTTGCTACATGGTTAAGCTCTCTGTCCTTCGACTTATGTATATATATATATGGGCTTGAGACAATGGCTTGCATTTGCTATTCGAATTTCCCGTACATGAGCAACCTCCTTTTATTTTCCACACTCATTCATCGGTTGACTGCAATGTTTCTCCTTTATTTTAGCGCTGAAATAAATACTATACTATTTACTTAACTTATACATAATTGTTGTTCAGGAGTAGCAAGAGCTTGTAGTATTAACAATGAGTATAAAATTTCATTTGTTAACACGTTTTTATAAGTTTCTCCTATTTTCTAATATATAAAATTCTCGTGTCACAATGTTCGTTCCCATACTCCTCCGAAACGGTTCGACCGATTTGTATAATTTTTTTTGTGCGTATCGGGTAGGTCTAAAAATCGGCCGACATCTATTTTTCACACTCTGAAGTTATAAGGGGGACCTGTGAAACCGCTGGGCACAGCTAGAAACTATGTAAAATATCTTAAGTTCAACTATTACCCGGTTTCCGATTGAGCTGATGTTTTTTGATACACCCTGTATTTTTTTTTGTTAAATATATAAATCTACAGGCTCTGTAGTAGCTTTTGGGGGTCATTAATACAGAAATGTCATTACCAGCCTGTAAAGGTCCGGGTGAACTAATAGACCGCGACAATTAGTGAACGTGTGGACATATTGCCATAATTCAGTTACGAAATTGAATTGGTGATCGTAGTTTTGTTGTTGGTAGCGCAACAGAGAATATTGTTGGTTGTGTTGCTAAATGAGTATTGCATTTGAGCTAACTTACGCGCCCATGAGTATTGTTTTTTGAATTCAGTCTTTTTTTTTTAATGGCGTCTCGGCTGTTCGACCTATGAAGTCGTTATCTGCTTAACTGGTCAATCCTGTGGCTGCCTTGCATTTAAGGCCTCCAGCCAGGGACATAAAGCTTATATACTAAGCGACTGTACGCTAAGGGCACCCCCTGCGGGGTACGGGCCTCGGCTTAGGTCGTCGCTGGGAGAAGACAGCAAAGGGACAGGCTGGATCTGAGTTCCATTATTTGGGGGATTTTTAATTACTGGCTCAGCATCGCGGGTTGCCTCGAGCAAAGGGACGGGGGGCGGGGGGCGTTCAATTTTACATCACGACGGTTCTTTCCGTCAGCGAGGACGGAAAGAGTTGAAGTCAGTCAAAACCTAAGAAATATATATAGTTGTTCTCGATAATCAACTGGTCGAGAAAAAAATCCAGTTCTCGTCGACGTTTTTTTCTGCTCATAAACACCTACTCGCAATAACTTCAATTCATCCGTGATCATGGCGTTTGCAACATCGCCGAAATATCGAAAACTCAGAATAAATAACAAACATGGTAAATATTCCGTTTGAAGTGTTAATAATAATGTTAGTGACCATGTCAGTTTAAAGACGTATATCTCTAAAGTACTGTTCGTGAAACCGTTTAACATTAATACAAAAGAAGAAAATCTCTTGAATTTTGTTAAGTGTGTACCTACATGTTGTTGCTTGTTACTGTACATTTATCCCATTAATACAAAAATTTTAAATATTCGCCGGTATCCTAATCTCATATTATTTCCATACAATGTAAGTCCACAGTTCAATGCCCTATCGGGAATCAGAATCCTTTAGCACGATCGCATGACTTAAGGCGGTGTTGGGGCTCCGACGCGCCTTCCACAAGATTAATATTCGAAGCGAGTGATGAGCAACATAACAATGGGTGTGTGACCACCGCGCATGCATTTTCTATAATGCCCATATAATGTTTCTATAGAATTGGTTAGTTCGCGTGCTACCTCCTCTGGTTTAGTATCGTTCACGACTTTCTTCAAGCATGTCTCGGTTTTAGGCAGAGCTTTTGACCTTGATTAGTGTTTCGTTTATAAAAACCTGCTTATAAAAGTATTACATAGTTTTCGTTTCTGTAATTTATTGGATAATAACTTAACAGTGATTGTTTTTTTGTGTCGTGTCGTGTATTAAACGTTGTAACAATGACCTTTCTCAACGTGACGTCGCGTGTGTAGGTGGTTTAAGTGTTTTTGTGACCCTTCAGGCTTGTTGTGTGCAAAGGGTAGGTCCCTCCCGGAAATGTTAAAGTTCTGTTCACCTGCGGCCAGGCGGAGGGAGCCCAATGCGGTTTGTAACTTTACCTTGCCTTGTTCAGTAGGTACCAATAAAATTATCGTGGTTATAATATAACCCTTTATTCCGATTTGAAACAACTTATTCAGTAACATTATTTTCACGTTTTATTCATTAATATAGTATGTCTCGCAATTCGGCGTGCCTCGTGGCACAGGCCTCCTCCAGCTCTTTCCACTGGGCTCTATCCTCCGCTACTCTGGTCCATTAAAGCCCCAATGTTAGGCGGATATCGTCTACCCATCTTGTTTTGGGGAGTCCCTTTCTCCTGGTATCCTCTCTTGGGTACCATTTGCTCCATTGCTCCATTTGCTTATTTTGCAACGTACCAATATGTCATGTCCAACCCTATTTAAGATGTTCTATACGTGTTATTATCTACATGTAATTATGGTGGTTACGATAAATTAAATATGGAAGAGTTTTGTTTACAAGTTTAATGTCTCTCACTCGCTCATTAGATCGTGTTCTGTGTTTTCGGTTTTAAGGTCTTGATTGATATCATGTTTGATATTCCCTTAATATTGTGTAAAACATATATTTACCTAGTAATCTATATAAATGGACAGTCAGCAAAGGAGATAAGTAACCAAGCACGACAGTTGAGAAT
Organism: Ochropleura plecta; assembly: GCA_905475445.1. Classification (NCBI taxonomy): domain Eukaryota; kingdom Metazoa; phylum Arthropoda; class Insecta; order Lepidoptera; family Noctuidae; genus Ochropleura; species Ochropleura plecta. Next base: position 6,101,060 of record FR997731.1, on the reverse strand, counting down.
TTCTAAGAAATGCAGGGATGCAGTCGAATTAAGTTAAATTTCATTAAGTATCTGATAAGGTTGGTTACTTATCTCTTTTGCTGACTGTACATCATATTCCACGTCCTATGTATCTTGTATTAACTGGTTGTTAGTATATTTATTCTATTTCATACAATACCAAGTTGGTTATTAGTGACTATAGTTCTTTGTCAAACAGCTATTGAGTACTTAAATACTTACATTACAAAAGTCCATACAATCAATGTTTACTGAAAAAACCCGACATGAAATTTGGATATTTAAGGCGGCAGTTAAAGCAGGTCCTATAACCTCTGTACAAAACATACTTAAGGTCACGCCTTTTTTCTAAGAGGGTAGGCTGAAACCAAGGAATGTCACCTTCTGCGATCCTTACAAACTCGCCATACTTCCTTTGTACACAACACAACGACACAGTTGGTGGCTGAGCGATCGACTGCTACGCTGCGTGTCGCGGGTTCGATCCCAGCACGGAACAAATATTTGCATGGCCTACAGATAGTTGTTTCGGGTCTGGCTGTTTGTGTATGTGAGTTTAAATGTTTGTAAACGCACCCACGATACAGCAGTAATACCTAATGTGGGGCAACGAATTAAAAAAAAAACACAAACAAATGCTTACAGTACTGTTCGATTTGCCGCCATTAAACACGCCTTTTGTACTTCAAATTTTATGTTTATGGGTTCTGTACCTTTTTGATTTTGCGTTTCAGCGTGTATAAATGCTTCTGTTCAGATTTTATTAGGCGCTGCACTATACGTAACAGATACTGTTGAACAAGAGATTGCATTGAACGCTAGTGTTTATGCCAAGCTTATTGTTTAAGCGTATTATATTATCCCAGCTTTGCCCAGCGGTTTCATGCGTTGCTTTGCTCCTAAGTATTATAGCGCGATGTTACATAGTCTGTAGCTGCGCCCACGGATTAATCAGCGTAGACTGGGATAAGATAGAATAGGTTCTATCCAGAACTAGTGTTTACAGACCAGAATGTTGGAATGAATACCACTCTGAATTCATGTTAACCTAGTAGCTTTATCATAAAAATGAAGGCCAAGGAAGAACAAGGATAGGTTTTTATCAGTAAAAGTCTGACACACTGGCACGCTGCGCCGAGAGCAGGAGAAATGATTTGATGATTTCACATCCGAAAAACAATAAAAAAATGTGATTCATGTCTGAAAATCTAACAGTGCAGTAAAAAAAAAATCTAGCATGTCATGAATAGGCAAGCAGCCATTTATAGGAGTGAAAATCTTCCATATAAAATTATTGTGTCACAGTTTTAGTAGCGATACTCCTTCGAAAAAGCTTGAACGATTTTTAAGAAATTTTAAAATAAAATAAAATAATTATGAATAGTAATTAATATTAATAATAGTAATTATGTATAATATCTGCATGAGCCAAGCTAATTTCTTGCTCTGAGCCGGATGTTTTGAGTCCGGTCGCACTTACGATACGTTCATGAATAATATGCACTAGTCCCTCTTTACGGCACTTTGACGGCACGGTTGGCGCAGTGGCTGAGGGTTTGACTGCTGCGCTGCGTGTCGCGGGTTCGAGTCTCGCACGAAACAAATATTTGTATAGCCTACAATTAGTTGTTTCGGGTCTGGCTGTTTGTGTATGTGAGTTTCAATGTTTGTAAACGCACCCACGATTCCGGAGAAATTCCTAGTGTGCAACGTTTTTTGAAAATGCGTGTTTGCGGTTCAAGGAGGCGTTGATTGTCTAGATTTTTTTTTATCGACAAACTAGGTACATTTATTTAAGTTTTGTGTTTTTTAGCTGGTTCAACTGTACCTACTCATGTTAGTTTCAACTACCGAAATTAAACGTTTTCAACATATCTTAACATCGTTCAAATGTTGACATCGGCACCAATTGCCACATAGAAAAAAAGAAGAAGACATTTGAACTTGGTTTTAACGCAGTTCAGATGAAACACAGTACAAAGTGCCTCCTATTTATGCCATGATGTCCTAGTCTTAGAAAATTTACATAACATCGTATAACACAGTATCTTAAACGTGTTTCACTCTCTTTCCAGGTGAATCCAGGACGCAAGGCTTCACTGAGCGGCATCAGGGAGGGTGACGTGATCTCCTCCATCAATGGTCGGCCGACCAAGAGCATGAGCAATTCTGATGCTCACGCTATGTTGAGGTCAGCTGGCCCTGTGCTAAGGCTTGGATTGAACGAGTAAGTAGTTTAGTCTTTAATTATGCGAAAGGACAGATAAGCTTCAAGACGGTTTAAGAGCGCGTTCACATTGGATTAGACCAACAGTTTTACCGGAACGAATACGGTGTCGGATGCATATTGACATATGTACCATTTCAATAGCATTGTTCACTTATGGCGATCAGATAAAACAGTTGACGACACACTAGCCACGATTCGGTCCGTTTGGGTCGGATTAGTAGCTTCTAGAAGCCCGGCCAACGGCAAAACTGTCGGCCTGATATAATGTGAACCTAGCCTAATAATGCGCTTTCTGCTAAAATAACAATACGGTTGAAATATATGGAGCAACTATTTTGTTTGGTAATAAATGACGTAAAATTTCAACCCCTTTGAGTCATGGGGTGAATGCATATTATAGTTTTTTTGTAACCCGATCTCAATTAAATTGGAGGCCACATGTTTTTTTCTAAATAAGATGGGCCTACTCTTGATCTCCATCTTGTCATACAGATATGAGGTCGACGAGGGAACGAACTAACCCAAACTCGCATCTTGAATAGATCTGGACTATATAAACTTGAGAACACAGGAGCAGAAATAAGACTATCGTTGCGAATGTGTGAAATATCGATAAATACAAATTATACATCGCTAGTTTAAAAAAAAATCGCTGGATTCATACAGGTATTTTAACATTCACACTTTTGTAAGTACTAAATTTTACTAAATAATACCCTGTATAGTTCCTCTTTATTTATTTGTCACACTTATAAATACATTTTTAATCATTTCTTTAAAAAAAATAGGATAACATATAAAAATAGGTCTCCGCCGGTATCGGGAGCAGGGACCAAGCTACCGGTGGTTAGGGCTCCAGAGATCCCTTCTCACAATGCGGGCCGTATCGAGGAGTTCTGCCTTCTGAATCAGGCCCTTAATCTACTTGGTTGTGCCTGTGCAAGTACTCGCCGTTAGCTACACAGTACACTGTATAGCGACGGTCCCTACGTACATGAGGTTAAGTTAAAAACCGAGGTTTACAGGAGAGCGTAATTTGTGTTCAACACGCCCTAGAAATAATTCTATGAGCAAAAAGAAATATTTTCTTTCTACAATATTTTAACAGTTCTATGAGCTTTATAATGCTATTTACACATAAGTATTTTTATTTTTTCAAGTTTTCTTGGAAAAACTGAGAGATGACCGTTTCGATGACACTTATTCGTTATATTTATAAGACTTGTTCTCTTATACGATTTCTAAAACAAGGTAAATAAATTAAATAAAAATCGTATGTCAGCATGTGCGCATAGATAATCTAAAGCCAAAATGGCACAATAAAAAAAAATGCCATTTTCGACATGTCTTTATGTACGTATGGACCGTCGATATTATTATTTTCAATTTCATAGTAATATAACTACATACTAAACCTACATTCACAAGTCAGGTCATTTGCAATGGTCAAATTCGCAGACGAATGACCAAATTGCTAAAAAGAAAGCTAACACCGCACATATTCCAAGCTCTCAATACTAACATGCTCCACTCAAATTTCCGCCGGCATCTCCGGTTCTCAGACGGTTTCGATTCTGCACTCCGGTTTTAATCCGATCACTCTTCGGCGTTTCACACGAGAATCGAACAGTGGTCCGTCTGTAGATTAGTCATGACATAAATTGGACCACTTACGTATCTCATACAGACTCGCAAAATGGGTTTGGAGTCGGTACGACAGAAGTCGGCACTGAGGGTATGGAAAGGTTTAATGTTGTATGCCAACATGTATGTACCTACATATATTATGTTATAATAACAGTTAACACCACTCATACAAGTTATCCGTTGTACAGACGCCTGCACATCAAGCTACTACAATCTGTCAGATTTCTTTGATAGATTTTCGACTTCATTTCTAAAGTATTAGGTTCAAGGTTCATTGGAAAAAATTGTCAGTTTCGGGTAGCTTGACCTGCTGGCGTCTGTACATGAAACATGAAAATCAAATTAAATACAGTCACAATCATTAGAGTTAGCAAAAATAACAAAAAAATATAATAGTTATAAAAAGCAAAAAAAAAAACAATGCAATTTCACTGTTTGGTTTAATTATTTTGGTTATATATAATAGTTTGGTTATTTATTAATATATCTGATATGTAACTGATATATTGATATGTCATATAACTACAAAAGTTACATGACAGTGATGAATAAAGATGATTTGAAATGTGATTTATGTGTCGGTTTCGTAGCATATAATATGCTAAATACGATATTTTGGCGTAGCAGTCTTTAAAAGTTTCGCCACCAAGCGCTGCGTGTACAAATTGTATACTATTAAAAGGGGAATTGATCAAAAGGATATTTGATGCGTGATGATCGAAAAAAAAATATCTTTCTCTCCCCTTTTTTCCCTAGCCTATGTCCGTCTTCAGGGTCCCAACTACTTCTGTACCAAATTCCACCAAAATCGGTTTGGCCACTAAGGCGTGAAGACGTTACAAACAAACAAACAAACTCACTTTCGCTTTTATAAAATTAATAAGGATTCCCAGAAAAAAAACATAATAATTTACAGTTAAATCCTGCAAAGATTCGTTATTCGTGACAGAGCTGAGAGAGCAACAGGTTTTCCATTTCTTAACACAGCATTTCAAGGAAACCTTAAAAGTTATACTAAGTTACATTATTTGTTAAAGTTTTTACGTTATTCTCAAGTTTTAATCTAAGTTTTCTTGTCGACAGAGACAGGGAGGTGTCTCCGAGAAGAAGATCAATTGGCAAAGGCTCCGACTTGAAAAGTAAGTTTTAAGTAGATACATGACATACTTGCTTATTTGTCACTACTTAGGTACTTTACTTAGATGATACTTTCAAGGCTCGTGTTGGTACATTTTAGATCGAGAGCTTTCTTATCTAAACAGTTTGAAGAAAAGTATCTATAATGACTTTAAACGCGATGAAATATAGATTTATGTTTGTAACATAATTAAGTGAACATTTTTGTTCAATAAAAATGCATTTACGCGTTTAAGCGTTTACAAAATTACGTGTCCGTGCTAATGACTGTTGAGGAGTTCGTTCGCGATGAGAAGATGCTGCAGGATGAAATCATTTTCGTCATAAAAATGTATTGTGACCCAAACCAAAAAAAAATTTTAGCTATATCGGTTTGAAATTCAGTTGCAAGATTTGATCAATACATACTAACAAACTAAGGGAAAATAATTGAATTAATTAAAAAACAGAAATAATGTCCGGAATGATCTGAGTTTTTTTTTAAATCGAAATTCATGGTTCGAATCGAAAATCAAAGGAAGAGAAACATCCTTAATCGTTGTTCCTAATAGAACAACGATTAAGGATGTTTCTCTTCCTTTCATAAGGAAGGGTTCATCGACGATTATTGCATAAAATTATTACAATAACGGGGTGAACAATTTTATGAATATTGTATGGGTAGTTTATAAGTTAAAATAAATAAAAATAAAAATAAAAATAAAAAAGCCTTATATTTCGTGGAAAAAGGAAAACTTAAATAACATTTGTTTTTTTACTAAACTTTACATAAATTACTTTTTGTTTGAATGAATTTAAATATATTTGAAGTTTTTTGTAAGTTAAATGTTAAACGTAGTTAAATGTTTTGTTCAGTATCTGGTTTGTTTTCCAGAACCCCTCCTCGGGTGAAGGCCTCCTCCAACGATTTCCATTGCTCCCTGTTCAGGGCTTTCTGTATCCAGTCATGGCCAGCCGTCCTGACAATCTCGTCCTGCCATCTCGTTAGCGGCCTTCCTCTGCAGCGCTTGCCCAGGGGGCCGGTCCATGACGTTACTCTCCTTGTCCATCTCTGGTCTTGAAATCGCGCTACATGTCCCGCCCACTTCCATTTGAGTTTTAGAGACTGGTTTAGTGCGTCAGTAGCTTTTGTTGTTTGTCTGATTTTAGTATGTCTTATTTTTTGTATTTTTCTTATGTTGAGCATACTGCGCTCCATGCCTCGTTGACATGTAGATATTTTGTGTCTTATATTGCTTGTGAATTTCCAGGTTTGACAGGCGTACGTTAAACATGGTAGGAGGCAAGACGTCATGACCTTAGATTTAATTTGTATCGCCATATTGCTTTTAAATATTTCTTTCAGGCTCCAATATTTATTCCAGGCGAGTTGTATCCGTCTTTCTACCTCTTGGTCGTTGTTTGTTTTGTCAAAGCTGATTTGTTTTCCCAAGTAAATATATTTATCTGTATAATTTAATGTTTTGTTGTCAACTGAAATTGTGGGTTTCACTCTACTGCTTGTCATTAACATCGTTTTAGTTAGATTCATCTCTAAGCCGATTTGTTTGCTGTATTCATTTAGTGCATGTAGCATGTACTGTAGTTGGATACTTGATTCAGAGAGAAGAACTATATCGTCCGCGAAACGGAGATGGCACAAGTACTTTTCACCGATATATAGGCCGCAGTTTTTCCAGTCAAGCTTCCTTATTATATGCTCCAAGATAGCGATGAACAGTGTCGGGGACATCGGGTCGCCCTGTCTTACTCCTCTTTGTATGGGAAATCTAGAGCCGATTTTTTCCAATTTGACTCTACCTGAACTGTTATTGTATTTTCTTTTAATTATCTGTATGTACTCAAAATTGACCCCCTGTTCTTCTAGAGCGTTCCAGATACTTGAATGTGCTACGGTATCGAACGCTTTTTTGTAGTCTATGAAGGCAATATGTAGATTTCTTTGTTTCTCTTGGTACTTTTCAATCAGTAGGTCTATAGTATAAATATGGTCAATGGTAGAGAAGCTTTTCCTAAAGCCTGCTTGTTCTATTGGTTGTTCGGGTTCTAAAATGACACTTATTCTTCGATTTATAATAGACGAAAAGATCTTGTATAAGCACGGCAGTAGGCTTATTGGCCTGTAGTTGGCGATGTCATATGATGCTCCTTTTTTATAAATCAATATTATGTTTGATTCAGACCATTCAGGTATATTGGCCGATTTCAGTATGCGGTTAAACAATTGTGTTAGTGGTGTAGTCAATAAGGAACACGCTGTTTTTATGGCCTCATTTGTGATATGGTCTGGGCCGGGGCTTTTTTCAATTTTTAGCTTGTTTATTGTATCAGCTACCTCCGTGTTATCCAATGGATTTACTATTTTTTCAGTTGTTTTTAGGCTCTTTATGTTAGTGTTGCATTCTATGTTTTGATAAGCGATCGTCTGGTTCTGTTCGCTGTAGAGGGTTTCGTAAAAGTTTGTTGCTATATTTAGAACGTCCCTACGCTTGTTTGATATTTGTTCCCATTTTTTTAAACCTTCTACCCAAGTTTTGTTAGTTTTTAACTCTTTGAAAGCTCTTTTTGTGCTGCCTGATAGCTTAAGATGTTTTTCTATAGTATTCGATCTGTAACTTGCGTAGTCTTGTTTTATTCGTTTGCTTATAAGTTTGTATAACGCAGAGATTTCATTTTTAATAGCTCTTGTTTTATTTTTGTTTTGTTGTAGTATTTGTCTTCTTGTTATAAGTGCTCTAGTACTTTCTAATAGGACGTTATTTTTTTTGTTTGTGTTTTGTGTAGCTTTTTGAAGACTCTGGGTTATGATGCTAACTATTTTATCGTAATGTGTTTGAATTGGAGTGTTTTCGTCAATGCGTAATAAATCTGGTAGGTGGTAGGCGACGCATTCTCTATATTTCTTGATTTCTTCTTCGGATATCAACTTAGAGTTTGGATAAGATGTATAGCTGCTTCTACTCTTTGTTTGTTTTGTCCAAGTAAATGTCGCTCTAATTGGTCTATGGTCTGAGGAATAGCTAAGATTTAAAACTTCGATATTTTTAATCATGCTTGGTTTGTTCGATAAAATAAAATCGATCTCATTTTTGTGTTTAGTATTTGGCGAACGCCAAGTCCACCTGCGGTTTGGTTTCTTTTTGAAAAAGGTATTTAAAATCGAGATTTTGTTTTCAAGAGCGAAGTCGATCAGTGTTTGTCCTCTTTGGTTTCTAATACCATATCCATGTTGTTTCATTATCAGATATTCTTCTGGTTTTGGTTGGCCAATTTTAGCATTAAAATCTCCCATGATTATGTAAACTTGGTAAGATAAGTCGAGTGCTTTGTATATTTCAGTGTAAAAGTTTTCGATCTCTTCTTCTTTTGCTGATTCTGTGGGCGCGTACGTTTGTATAAGTGATAATTTGTTACCATGTAGGTTTAAGTTTAATAGAGCGACTCTTTCACTGATACTTGTAAAACTTTCTATACTTTCTTTGTGGCGTTTGTTTATTAGAAAACCCACTCCGTAGAGTCCTTGTGTAAGCCCTGTGTAGCAGAGAATGAAGTCTTCATATTCTTCGATTTTTGTCCCCGTTCGGCGAATTTCAGCCAATCCAATTATATCAAATTTAACATTGTTTAGTGCTTCTTTTAGTTCAATCAGGTGACTGTAAGTCAACAGTGTTCTTACATTGTATGTTAATATGTATAGCTTTTGTAGCGTTTCAGGAATTACGATTGTCTTTTTTTGTGTTTTGTTATTTGCTAAGATCGTTGGAGGGTTTTGGTCGTTATCTTCCTCGGTGACCAGCCGTGTTGGAAGATGGTTTTTGTTTCTTTGTTGATTTTGTTCGAGTGGTACATTCGTTTGGGAGGGGAGCGGTAGTTGCTATATTTGGTTGTTTTTATTCACATTTTCGTTGTTTTGGTACTGCGAAGTATTCTTGTCGTTTTTATTTACTAAGTAGTTTAGTAACCCTGGTCTTACGAAACCTTCCGACACACTGTTTGATCTGCGTATTGGTGAGCTTGGATTCTTTGTTTTATTCTTTTTGGTGGTTTGTGCAATACGTGTTTGTTGCGGTTGATCGTTTTGAGGCTCAGGTGAGGTTGGTAATGCTCTTTTGTTGTTTGATTTTAAAACAACTAATTTATCGTATTTTATCGTGACTCTATTGCCTTTCTCGCGCTCTTTGTTTGCTTCCTTTTGTAGTTCCTTCCTTTTTTCTAAGATGTATTTAGGATAGTCTTCATTCAAGTAGTATTGGGTGTCTTTTAATATGTTTTTTTCCTTGAGAATGTTGATCTTTACGCCCAGGGTAGTAAAAGTTACAAGTATGGGACGCGGTTTATCACCTTTTTTTCCTAATCTTTTTACCTCCTGTATATCTCTGTATTCTAGTTTTACAGATAGATAGTCGCTGATGAATTTAATTATATTATTTTCAAGGTTTTTATACGATGACTCGCCCTCCTCTATGCCAATGAAAATAAATATAAGTTATGGTCTATAATAAATATATTTCTTATATGTCTATGTGGATGATCTACTGATCTTTTAGTGACAATGACCTCAACGCCATGTTTTTGACAGATAAATTACTTTGACTTTGAATACTCGATAAAAATTATGTGATATATCCTCATACCATAACTAAAAATGCTAAAATAAAGACGTTTTTTTGCAAAAAGAAAACCGATTTCCAATAAAAAAAAAAAACTTAAAAATAACTTTACTTCCGGGAGTCGGTGGCAAAAATGACAACGAAGCAAACAAAAGTCACCGAGTTCCGGAAGTAAAGTTATTTTTAAGTTTTTTGTTGGCTATTTTAATGGTAGTTTAACACCTTTTATGTATTTTTTTCTCATTCTTTGTTCATTGTTTTGCCTCATTCTCATTGACTGGCCGTTTCACATAAAATTGCAGTGAGGAACATAAAATATAAGCTTTTAATGGACGTTGAAACAATATCAAAGGAACTCAGGAACACTATGCCATCGTTTTGTATTTTTTTTTAGTTTTTTGTTTGAGTGAGAATAGAGTGCATTTAACCAGAACGATTACGTGTGTTTTAATAATAAATTTAATTTAATTTAATAATTTCTTTACTTTTTACTCTTTTCTTATTTAGAAAAAAAAAACATTTATAAAGTCTGCCGGTATCGGGAACAGAGTCCAAGCTACCGGTGGTTAGAGCTCCAGAGACAGGAACCAGGATTACTGCGAAAAAGTCTCATTTGTCAAAAACTTATTAAACAGATCTTCATTGAAAGCTTTCATTACATTCTACAGAACAATTTTTACTTCAGAATTGGGGTGGGTGGCCATTTTCATGGCTTTGAAAGCATACAAATATATAATCAACCATTGATTTTATAAAACAACCGTCTAAGTGCGGGTTGTACTCGCGCACTGAAGGTTCCGTACAAACTTGCGACATAAACCGCCATATCTTTTGACAGCGTAGACTTGGAGAGTTCCTTTTCCACAGCTCCAAGGGATCAAAGATAGTATATGGTTTAATTTCAACTCGATACTTTCACGCGTTCCCGAGATAAAGGGTGTTAACAGACAGACAGACGGGTAACAATGTGGTTATTGAATCAACGTTTTCCAAGTGGCAATTTTCTATCGTCAATGGGTAGCGGTTCTGGCGACAGATTAGTGCAATGGTGTCATGAAGCACCTGGTTTTGTACCCTTGTATACCCTTCAACGGCCAAGTCACACAACATCCTTACTAATATTATAAAAGCGAAAGTGAGTTTGTTTGTTTGTTACCTCTTCACGCTTTAATGGCTAAACCGATTTTGATGAATTTTGGTACAGAGATAGTTGGGAACCAGGAGACGGACATAGGCTAATTTTTATTTAAAAAAAGTGGGATATGAGGGAGAACGAGGGAAGAAAAGGGAAAACTTAGCGTTGCTATTACAAATCCATCAGGCGCAAGAGCAAAAACTGCAGGTCTGCTTGGTGTGTTATACCGAATTTAACGCGAGCGAAGCCGCGGGCGAAAGCTAGTTAACTATAATAATAAAGAAATCGAAGTAAGGAACCTTAGAGTTGGCACGACTAGATTTCATTACTTTTTAGAGATAAACAAGCAGCTCCATCGAGACTTGCTAGTTTTTACAGAATGTTTTTGGTGGGATCTTATTTACAAAATCTGTCTAATTTCAATATAATTATTGTAATCCATGTAAACCGTCCCCGGATCTGTTTAAAAACTCATCCTTATTAGTATGTACGTCGGTACTATTATTTATTCTGTGATATTAGTAATAACAAAGTTTATTAAAGTTTACCGAGACATTAAATAAAACCTGGTAACGGTTTTATTTAATGTCGTCTACGCGCGTAAACGACATTGAAAAAAAACCGGGGTACGTTATCTGTACTTTGAATCACATAGGTTTTTGTTTTTGATGTCTCCCCGTAAGTGATTTATAATCTTTTTAATTAAAATAATTTAATTACTTATTTGAGAAATAAAGAGTTTTAATTTCAAATATATATTATTGTACGATTCGTAACGTCGTACACTTACACAGTTGTTGATGTTGTTGCAGTGTGAAGAGAAAAGATCACGGCGTTGATAAGACTTAGGATAGATTAATGTACCCAAGTAATATACAATCCCACCAAAAACATTCTGAAAAAAACTAGGCAAGTCTTGATGGAGCTGCTTGTTTATCTCTAATAATGAAATCTAGACAAAGTCGTGCCAAGTCTAAGGTTCCTTACTGCGATTTCTTTATTATTATAGTTAATGTTGTGTGAATTGGCCGTTGAACATTCTTTGTACTATGTATTAGTATTCTATGTAGTGGGTACAAGTCAATTTTGTTTACACGTGATGTTATATCTGTTTCAACTACTTATGTTTCTTAAACGGGATAATAGCCCATACTGGTATTGGTAATTGGATGCTAGTGTCTCATTTTAGGCTGTTGTTGATTGTTCAACACACTCATTCAGCATTGACAATGCTGACTTCTGCTTTATTATTTTTGGAGCGTCAAATCGACCACCGAACTAACATAAAATAGACGTACAGATGGACTTCTATCAATGATTAGAAATCCGTCTGTACTGGAAATATTTTTTTATACTTTTTGTTTCAGGCTCGCCTATACATAAGTATTATTGAAATACGCAGCTTTATCAAGCCTACAATTGACTGGTTATTGAATCAACGTTTTCCAAGTGGCAATTTCCCATCAACAATGGGTAGCGGTTCGGGCGACAGATTGGTGCAATGGTGTCATGAGGCACCTGGTTTTGTACCCTTGTGTTACCCTGCAACGGCCAAGTCGCACAACTTTAACTATAATAATAAAGAAATCGCAGTAAGGAACCTTAGACTTGTCACGACTTTGTCTAGATTTCATTACTTTTTAGAGATAAACAAGCAGCTCCATCAAGACTTGCCTAGTTTTTTACAGAATGTTTTTGGTGGGATTTCACTTCTTTTTGTAGAAAAGGCCTATTGATTTACTTTATTTATTTGCTGCAAAAAATCCCTCCTAATCCCTAGCAAACGTTTTCAAGCGCAGTAGAAGAATGTCGTATACGACTGTAACGCGGCCGGTTGCCACTTGGCCATATAAGGTTATCGGAAAAAAAAACGTAAGCGCATTTTAAAATACAGTCAGCGCCATCTAGCGACGCGTGCGGGTATCACCGCCACTCTTAGTCCAATGCAAATGCATATTTTGACCAAATTTTCAGTGAAATTAATATTTTAGTGTAACTTGTTTATTTAATTTGTGTAATGTTCAAGTAAAATAAAATTAATCGTTTGACTATTTCTTCTTGTAAACTTGTAAGTATAAGTATAAAAGCCAGTCTAGTCTTATCCAGAGTTTTCGTTTAATATTATGGAAATGCGTATTAAACGCAAAAGGCAAGGCATTTGCCCAGCAGTGGGACGCTATAGGCTCGATTAAATAGAAGATGTGTCCCACTACGCTGGATTTTTGCAACGACAGTCGATTTTTTTATTTACCAACTAGCTGTGCCCCGGCATGCGTTGCTATGCAATTTTCTACCTACCCTACCTACCCTACCTACCCTACCTACCCTACCTACCCTACCTACCCTACCTACCCTACCTACCCTACCTACCCTACCTACCCTACCTACCCTACCTACCCTACCTACCCTACCTACCCTACCTACCCTACCTACCCTACCTACCCTACCTACCCTACCTACCCTACCTACCCTACCTACCCTACCTACCCTACCTACCCTACCTACCCTACCTACCCTACCTACCCTACCTACCCTACCTACCCTACCTACCCTACCTACCCTACCTACCCTACCTACCCTACCTACCCTACCTACCCTACCTACCCTACCTACCCTACCTACCCTACCTACCCTACCTACCCTACCTACCCTACCTACCCTACCTACCCTACCTACCCTACCTACCCTACCTACCCTACCTACCCTACCTACCCTACCTACCCTACCTACCCTACCTACCCTACCTACCCTACCTACCCTACCTACCCTACCTACCCTACCTACCCTACCTACCCTACCTACCCTACCTACCCTACCTACCCTACCTACCCTACCTACCCTACCTACCCTACCTACCCTACCTACCCTACCTACCCTACCTACCCTACCTACCCTACCTACCCTACCTACCCTACCTACCCTACCTACCCTACCTACCCTACCTACCCTACCTACCCTACCTACCCTACCTACCCTACCTACCCTACCTACCCTACCTACCCTACCTACCCTACCTACCCTACCTACCCTACCTACCCTACCTACCCTACCTACCCTACCTACCCTACCTACCCTACCTACCCTACCTACCCTACCTACCCTACCTACCCTACCTACCCTACCTACCCTACCTACCCTACCTACCCTACCTACCCTACCTACCCTACCTACCCTACCTACCCTACCTACCCTACCTACCCTACCTACCCTACCTACCCTACCTACCCTACCTACCCTACCTACCCTACCTACCCTACCTACCCTACCTACCCTACCTACCCTACCTACCCTACCTACCCTACCTACCCTACCTACCCTACCTACCCTACCTACCCTACCTACCCTACCTACCCTACCTACCCTACCTACCCTACCTACCCTACCTACCCTACCTACCCTACCTACCCTACCTACCCTACCTACCCTACCTACCCTACCTACCCTACCTACCCTACCTACCCTACCTACCCTACCTACCCTACCTACCCTACCTACCCTACCTACCCTACCTACCCTACCTACCCTACCTACCCTACCTACCCTACCTACCCTACCTACCCTACCTACCCTACCTACCCTACCTACCCTACCTACCCTACCTACCCTACCTACCCTACCTACCCTACCTACCCTACCTACCCTACCTACCCTACCTACCCTACCTACCCTACCTACCCTACCTACCCTACCTACCCTACCTACCCTACCTACCCTACCTACCCTACCTACCCTACCTACCCTACCTACCCTACCTACCCTACCTACCCTACCTACCCTACCTACCCTACCTACCCTACCTACCCTACCTACCCTACCTACCCTACCTACCCTACCTACCCTACCTACCCTACCTACCCTACCTACCCTACCTACCCTACCTACCCTACCTACCCTACCTACCCTACCTACCCTACCTACCCTACCTACCCTACCTACCCTACCTACCCTACCTACCCTACCTACCCTACCTACCCTACCTACCCTACCTACCCTACCTACCCTACCTACCCTACCTACCCTACCTACCCTACCTACCCTACCTACCCTACCTACCCTACCTACCCTACCTACCCTACCTACCCTACCTACCCTACCTACCCTACCTACCCTACCTACCCTACCTACCCTACCTACCCTACCTACCCTACCTACCCTACCTACCCTACCTACCCTACCTACCCTACCTACCCTACCTACCCTACCTACCCTACCTACCCTACCTACCCTACCTACCCTACCTACCCTACCTACCCTACCTACCCTACCTACCCTACCTACCCTACCTACCCTACCTACCCTACCTACCCTACCTACCCTACCTACCCTACCTACCCTACCTACCCTACCTACCCTACCTACCCTACCTACCCTACCTACCCTACCTACCCTACCTACCCTACCTACCCTACCTGAAGATCTTCTTCATCAGATACTTTACTGACCTTCGATTTTTTACATCAAATGAAGCGGCCCACCAAGTTGAATATTTTTTGTAAAGGCAGTATGTCGATGTCTAATATTTTGGTTGGGCTGTTGTGTTTTCTAATCATGGTCACCAAGTGCTCCAGATCTTCGATTATCCTAGTTTTTATAGTTTTCCCTTTATGGGGCCATTAAACCCTAGCTCTGTACCTTTCAGCTCTCTCAGTTAATGGGAATTACTAGTTCTAAACATTCAAATCGGTCCAGCCGTTTCAGAGGAGTTTAGTAACATAGACAGGTACAGCAGAATTATATGTATAAAGATTGGTTTCACGTCACATATTACTGGCCAGTTAAATTATTACAATAAAACTTGAAACGAAATAAAACTGTATAGTGTCAAACTACTCGTCTAGGTATTCTACTCTTTGGTGTCAAACGTCGAAGGTCGAATGGCGTATACAGTGATAAAAAATGTGCATTTTATTTAATTTTTAGAAATAGTCAATAAAAAGGAAAAAAAAATAGAAATAATATAAAATGAAGTGATATTCAACAAAAAAAAAACATTAAAATCATGATATATGAATAAGACTAAAGTATATATCTGTTGCGAAGCAAACACACTCATCAGACATCGCTATTAAAATCTTGGTCGAAATATCATATATAATATACAATAAACAACAGGTACCTACTAAAAAGAAAAGGTGCGTACAATCAGCGTATCATTATTTCCACACATTACCGTCCACCACTGGATTTGTCCAGCGGTGGACGGTCATGTTGGTCTCTAAGAATGTGTTATTGGGGTAGTTAAAGGCAATCTTTGGAAATACGGAACTTCTTCCGAAAATTCTTTCACTAATGTGTGTGAAACTACTAAAATAAAAATAGGGCCTCGCTTTACCTCCGCCACTCCGCCGCCTGCAACCAGCGATTAAACGCAACAGTCACCACGTATCAGTCAACGTTTAATATTATCGAACATCTACTTAGTATAGTGCTGGCAGCAGTACCGATACCCATGTATTGGTGCTGCTTAACTACACACACTAACTACGTACACCAGTACCCATGTATTGGTACTGCTTACTCATTAAATCATGGATACATAGTAAGGTATGAGGATACGCAAAATACGCGCCTCAGACGTGGAGTTGCGGACACCAGCCCGTTATACAATACAATACAAGGTATGAGGAACTATTAAGGTCCTCAAAATAAGGCATGGGACTTTCCTTTGACTAGACGGGTGTTATCTCTGGTGGGCTACTGCCCGACAGTTCTTGTCGGGTATACCGTCAATTCGCGGATAATCCTGTTATTGCGATGCAGGACTTTTAGACTTCATTTGCGTCATAAATGCCGATGGTATATTTTTGCAGTTTTATCCGCTACACTTCAGTTTATAGCTCACGTCTTGTACTTTTTCTGTCAACCCACCCTAATCACCTTGACGTGTGTTGCAACAAGCGACTGTAGTAGTGACGAGACTTGCGATTTATTGGCAGAAACTCACGCGTCGGATTCAAGTGGCGGAAGTCGCATGGCTTACGGTTGTAGACGGTGCATGAGGAGTACTTTAGTATAAAAAGCCTTTTCCGTCACCGTTACCAATACTGAAACACAGATGGAAATGACACGTGTGTTTCCAGAGCATTTTCTGAGGATGTTTTTTTTTCACCTATTTTTATTTTATTTATTTGACACAAACATTGGTTACATTGAAACAGATACAACAGGACATATTATAATTTTCTTAATGTTAAATCGAAGGCATCTGTGTCTGAACTAGATAAAAATATCTGTATATCAGACATCAGCGCTCTTCCTTAAGATGGCCATTACATTACATTACAATAATAATTCATTTGGACATTAGGAGGTATATTACACAGGATATAGTACACAGTAGTAAACTTAAAAACTTATTTAAGAGTAGTGTGGATGCAATTAAACAAAGGAACAAAACGTAGTATCAAGTAGCTTGCCCACGGTCTATCGACCATTAGGGTGACAATAATCTCGCCCCCTATTACATGGCACTTAAACGTAACTGACAAAATATGGGTACACCATATGGTACATCTTTGGCTTACCCTTCAAGAGTTACAGGCGTGACGAAATGTTAATAACTTCTTATGGACAAGCAAACTATTATTGTGTCGACTTCGATCTCATAATCGCATTCTTCTTTTTGGCAGATCACAACAGCAGTTGTTGAAAATATAAAAAAATAAGAAGAATAAAACATTAAACACCGTCTGTATTAAAAACGTGTTCTGAACATGTTACAGAGGTATTCCGTATTTGGACTCTTTAAATTTCGAGCGAAAGTCGTTCCACTTGATCAGTTCAATAAGCCACTTCTACTTGTAATTGCATTTCTGGTCTGGATTGCAACTAAAATCGTCGCATACTGTAGGGAAACGGTGAGTTTGAAACTTTTTTCACTATGTGTAAAATTTTGTGCCAACCATGAACATTATAATAATACTAGTCTATAACTGGCCCACTGCTGGGCAAAGACCTCTTCTCATACAGAAAAGGAATGAGCATTGATCGCCACGCTTGCTCAAGACGGGTTGGCGATTTCAGACTTAGGGCTGCGAAGCAGTAATGCTAGTAAAGGAGGAGGCCGGGCGTTTGAGGGAGAGAACCTCAAACCAACCCAGCCGTCGCGGGAGACGCCCCGGGCGCCGGGCGCCGAGAGACTACTCCCGGCCACCGTAGATGCGGGCCTGTGGACGATGAGCAAAGGGTAGCTCACCGTCCGTCCGTCGATTGACGACAGGCCGTGTCGACGGCGCGTTCGTGTTTCACGCGCGCCTCAAAGAGATGTCAGCAAAGCAGAGGGACTTGCCAGAGCCTCCGCCTGCCGGGGTTGCGGGTTGTTCGAAAGAGATACCGCGGCCCCGGAACGTAAAGGGCAATAGAAGGAACATGGGTGGGTTTTAGTCAGTAAAAGTCTGACTTCCCACCCGAAAAAAAAATGCCTGATTTTGCAATAGTCAGATAACTTTTATCGGAGGAATAAAAAAAACGGTTTGACATATTTTCTATAGATAAGCTGTCAAACCGCCATTTTATTCCACAGATAAAAGTTATCTGACTATTGAAAAATTAGCCCTTATATTAATTACTAGCTTTTGCCCGCGGCTTCGCTCGCGTTAAATTCGGTAGCGCCTTATTGATTTGTAATAGCAACGCTAAATTTTCACGTTTCTTCCCTCTTTCTCCCTCATAATCCCACTCTTTTAAAAAAAATAATAGCCTATGTCCGTCTCCTGGTTCCCAACTATCTCTGTACCAAAATTCATCAAAATCGGTTTAGCCATTAAAGCGTGAAGAGGTAACAAACAAACAAACAAACAAACAAACTCACTTTCGCTTTTATAATATTAGTAAGGATAAGTCGAGGTTTCTTCGCGATGTTTTCCTCCACCAAAGTCTGTGATGTCCTGGATAAACTTGTAGAAAGTAAATATGAATTGAAAAAGACACATTGGTACTTGCCCAGATTTAAAATTATTAGTGAGTAACTTAGCAGGGTGTTCATTATTTCGTTAATCCCAATTATTTATTAATTCAGAGTGGCATCTTGAAAACTCGCGCAGCTTCGTTATAAATACAGGGTGATTGGTAATTGGGAATATTTCTAAATTAAATAAGTAATGGTAATCAACAAGTTTTAAATAAATACCATGTTTTTTTTTCGGATGAAAAATCATCGAATATTTTCCCCGCTCGGAGCGGGAAAATATTGTGGAGAAAATAAGTCAGTACAAGTCTAACACTCCCCGTGTTAGACTTGTACTGACTAAAACCCACCCATGTTCCTTCTTTTGCCCTTTATGTTCCGGGGCCGCGCTCTCTCTCTTGAACAGCCCGCAACCCTGTCAGGTGGTGGCCCTGTCAGGCCCCTCTGCTTTGCTGACATCTCTTTGAGGCGTGCGTGGAACACCAACGCGCCGCCAAAACGGCCCGACCCATTGCTCACCGCGGCGTCCGACGCCCGGAGCGCTTCTAGTCTAGTCAACAAGTGCTTTTTTAGTCAAAACTTTTTAAAAGTCTCGGAAAAATATGGTTGAGGGCTCATTCGATTCGGGATCGAATCTAGAAAGTTTTTGAAAAAATTCAAGACCCGCTCGAAAAAATTGCAAAAGTTATTAACAAATTAGTAAACAAAAAAAGAGGGGTTTAGTTTTTTTGGTATATCTCGAAAACTATTTGATATATTTTGATTTTGAAAAAATATCATTATTTGTTATCCTCCTTAATAATCAAAAAAAAATTTAGTTTTTTTATAAATTTTCATTGTTTATTAAATAAACAATTTGTTATAAACAATTACTTTTTTTTGTATAATTTTTTTAGAATTCTTTACACTAAAATAAAACCGACCAATTACCTTTTTGCAAAAAAAAAAAAATATTTTTATTTATTATCAAATTATTATTTTTTTCCGCAAAAAAGGTAATTGGTCGGTTTTATTTTAGTGTAAAGAATTCTAAAAAAATTTTACAAAAAAAAAGTAATTGTTTATAACAAATTGTTTATTTAATAAACAATGAAAATTAATAAAAAAAAGAAAAATTTTTTTTTTTTGATTATTAAGGAGGATAACAAATAATGATATTTTAAAAAAAAGCGTACCTTGATATTATTAACAAGTGGTAAAAAAAAATGTTAATTAACAAAACGGTTTTTTAGCAATAAAAAAAATTTTTTAATGATCGTTTTTTATCTTAAAATTCCTAATTTTTTACGAGGAATCTATTTTCAAAAAAAAATTCTAATATCTTATAACTAATCTATTTGTTTATAACAATTTTATAAACAAATAGAATTAAAATTTATAAAAAAATATTTTTAGGTAGCTTTTATTGATAGAAAAACGAATGATCATCGACATTGGAAAAAAAATAATTCTTGTAACATTTATTTAAATATTTAATTTGCCACCTAGGTAATTTGTTAATAACAAATCGAAAATTAACATTTTTTTAATTTACTTAACGGAAATCCTTTCTTTAGTAGCGAGCAACTACAGTACTTTCACAAGTTATTATGCCTTGTGACCGGGACTGTAGATTAGTTTTGTTTCTTGACATTCAAAAGTGCCTGTTATGGTCTAATTGAAATAAATGGTTTTGAGTTTGAGTTTGAGTTTGAGTTTGAGTTTAATCTTTGAAGAATAGCTCCACGAGAAAAAATTGAGATTTCTGGTTTAACAATTATGCAACTTGCAATGTTTATAGCCCAGTCGGAAAAAATTGTTAATTAATTTATGGATAACATTTTATAAAATCGCGATAAAAATATTTTATCTACGGCATTTCATTCTTTAATTTGTCTTGTACGTGTCTGAATTTTTTCAAATTTTAATATCAACATTTAATATGTTTAAATAATATTTTATATAATATATCCGTTTTCAGGCGTATTTTCAGCTCCCTGTAAAATTTTTAATTTTGGTCCTACAATTTCGCGAGTAGAGAGTTTTTTTTAGGAAATTTTCTCCTCTTTTTGAATCTTTTTTCAAAATCAAAATATATCAAATAGTTTTCGAGATATACCAAAAAAACTAAACCCCTCTTTTTTTGTTTACTAATTTGTTAATAACTTTTGCAATTTTTTCGAGCGGGTCTTGAATTTTTTCAAAAACTTTCTAGATTCGATCCCGAATCGAATGAGCCCTCAACCATATTTTTCCGAGACTTTTAAAAAGTTTTGACTAAAAAAGCACTTGTTGACTAGACTATTCCCGCGGCGGCTGAGTTGGTTTAAAGTTCTTTCTCTCAAACGCCCGGCCACCTTCTTCGCTAGCATGACTGTGTCGCAGAAGGAAGTGACCGGTTCCTTCCGCTTCCCTTTTGGACCACGGTCGGATGCGAGAGATCGCTGCCGTCGATCGCCTTTACGAGGGCATGGCGGTGCTCTGCCCAAGCTGGGCAGACAGCCACAGTGAGCTCCACCGTGTCCTCCGTGCGTTTCCTCCCACCCGATTATGTGCAGGAACCTCCCGAAACTTCTGTGTCTGGTAAGGACCTGTGTTAGGCGGTAGGTGAGGCTGCCATGGCGCCAGCCACTCCACTATTGTGGCGTGCTCTGCTCGGGGTTGCGACAGCCGCTCTCTCCATGCTACCATGGTATCGCACCGGAGGTATATCCACTGAGCGGCGATTTGCCGCGGCAGTGGAGACTCCCCTTTGTAGTGCCTCCGCGCGCCACTCGTATAGGCGCGCGAGAACTATTGCCTCCAGATCCCAAGGTCGCAATCCGGCGAGAAGGTTCGCCGCCTCGTGGGAGATCGTGCGGTAGCCCCAGATCGCACCGAATCTATTTTTGGATTAGCGTTATCAAAAATTCTATTCCAACTAATCTTTTTTTTAATCCAACAGTTTACGCAAGAGAATAAATTAAAAGGGGCAGAGTTCCTTGGCAAGCTCTTTGACGTTGTTGTAAGTTTGAATCATTGTTTGTCTTTAGCTTATTCACAGATTGATATTCCAATAAACCGATTAAATTCGCCTATCATGTCTGTATGTTGCTTATTTCGGCCTCTCACATAATGAGAAATCAAACATATGTCTTTGTGCTGGCAGTGGACATTTGAAAAGCCTTAAATAATAGCTAGAGTATATTTTTTTTAACTAAAATCTATTCTTGGGGATGTTTTGAAGGGTTCCGGTCCTTAACTGTTACGCAGTTTGGTGGGTTCACTAAATGTGCATGTTTGTCCAAAATAAATGTTACATTTAAAAAAATAAAATATTAAAAACAACACAGTGTTCATCTGTCCGTCTGATAAGGTCTTTTTTATCAGAAATGGGTTGAAAAGTCTTCACATGAAAATGAATATCATGACTAAGTTAATATTACGACATAAACCGGTAGAAATTGGTTCTTGAAAATAAAGACATCCTGTAATTTGCTGATCTCACTTTCACTACTTTTAGTAAATCTCTTACCTGTTTAATAAACATGTAATTTTAGAGAAAAGCCTTAAAAATATTTATTTTTGCGTTTATAAACTAACATTTGCAGTTGGGGCATTGACCTCGTTGCAGAAAGATATATAGGAGGTGTTTTTTTTAACTGCAATGTTAAGTTTGTTCATTCCAGAAAGGGAAAATGAAATTCGGGAAGATTAAATGAGATTCAACTGCATAGTTATGTTTGTCCTTCAATCCGGAATTGGAAAATCGGGCAAACGGGCACACCTTTGAGACGGAACCCTTAGAACCCAAGTCCTACTCGCACTGGTCCGGTTTTTAGTCGAATTACTGATATTACAAACCGAATTACTGATATCACAAACCGAATTACTGAACTCGTTCTAAAGAGATAAGAGAGCTATAGGACAAATTTCAATAGGTTTTCTAGAAGCCAGGAATGTCAATGCAAAATAAAATATTCTAAATTGAAGTACTAAGTATGAAACCACTAAAAAGGCTTTCTGTTTCTCTAAATCCTATAGAGTGTATGCGATCGCCTAAGGAGCATACATGCCTGTGTCGTTCAAGGAATTAAAATGATTGTGAGTATAGTCTTTATTTTTCCTTTAGACCCGTTAGCTCATAAATAATTATAATAAAACCTCGGAATTAAATGACTCTGAATACATTTGCCTAAAAAGCTATAAGTAGTTTTATGATTTTCCAGTGCTTTGAAGCAAAAAGGTAAAAATACCCTTTTTTAAACTTTCTTTTCTCAATAGAATTTACTTCTAACTAAAATCACACGAAACTTGACAATTAAGTATGATTTTTCTTGAATAAATTGATTTAATTAACTATATAATTAATTTTAAAGCCCGTTTCGGTACAAATATGCCAAGTGTGAGTCGGACTCGCGCACTAAGGGTTTCTTAGCACTTCACACGTCTGGGTAACTATTTCTTTTTTATTATATATAATAGAAGATCTTAGAATAAGTCGAAGTTTAGATTAATTAAAAATCCTTTTATCCTTTGAATTTGGAGTGAAAATTAAAGTGCCAAGAAAACAATTTTTGGGTACATTTTGTTGGAAATCTGAATGATGGCCAAAGAGACGCATTTTTGTCAATATTTCATCGGGTTAGCTCGTTCTTACTGGCATTCCTGCAAGTAAGGTTGGGATAGGGATTCGTACTTCGCGATGCGTTCTCGTCGTTGTTGAATATGGTCAATGAAACATTGCCTCTTCTCGTTGGATAGTTTTTTTTTTGCGTATGGAAAACATCAAATAACTTCCCATCCATGTTCCTTCTTCTGCCGTTTATGATCCGAGGCCGCGGTATCTCTTTCGAACAACCTGCAACTCGTCAGATGGCTCGCGAGCTAATACTGGCGAAATATGTATGTTTGAACTAATCGTGTAACGAGAACGCATCGTGTCATCGAACCGAATCGAATTGATAGCCAGATAGGACGACGCCTTATGGTTTTAAATACACACACGGCGTAAGATACTTTCGCACAGCAGTCCGTTTTACAGGTCAGTTTTATCGTACATTATTATTCGCCGACGGCGTATGTAGTTCTATGAGTTCCCACACACAGCATTATGATCCCTTAAAACGATCTTGTCCAACACTGATCCATTTTATCGGATCGACTCTGAATTATCACTGATTCTAGTTTTGTTAATGCCATGCCGAGAATGACTCAATTTGATTGGCATTAAAATTTATAGCGTGTACGTATGTGTATCCGTACTATGTAGGTATCTGGAAGTGTGTCTGTGTATGCTGATGTGTGTAGATCTATGTACACACGACGGCACATCAACCTATACAAAACCATTTTAACCTGATCTCTACTACGGTGTGCGATCCGTAGTAGAGAGATCAGGCTATAATAGTTTAGAATAGGTTGACGTGCCGTCGTGTGTACTTACGACTAACAGGCACTAGTGGTGTAACTGAGACTGCGTATGATCCAGGATTGGGATTATCTCTTTTTAAGACAGTTCCGTGTGTTGTGTGAACTTGTCATTGTATAATGCTGCTAAAACGATCTTGTAAAAGCGGTGTGAACATTGCATACAGTGGAAACGGATCTGTTAAAATGATCCTGTAAATACGGACTTTCTGTGCAAACGTACATTTAAACTGTTTTTATTTATTTATTAAACTGTTTTAACTGTTTTTATAGCCTTCATTTAGAATACATTTCAGTTTGATAGTCATTCTTTTTTTTAATTCTAGAATAATCTTTACGGATCCATTGTAACACAATCGTAGACGATGATACCAACAAACGTACTTTTACGCATTTATTTTTCCGCAGTTTTTGTTCCATTTGGACACCAAGATGTCCTCGAAAAATGACAACGCGATTTATTTTGTTCAAAATCATTTCATTGTGGATTGACAGGTTTTTTTTATTTATAGAAAAAGTCCTAGTTTTTATATACAGACTCGCTGGGGCCAGCGGTTTCACACACTGGTCAGGTCCCCATTTGAAGAACGCACACACTTTCATTTTAGGGGAAAATAAAGATAGTAAAAATAAATTACGACTGATTCGCAGACCTACCGAATATACATATAAAATTTTATAAAAATCGGTCAAGACATTTCGGAGGAGTATGGCAACTAAAACTGTTTGAGATTTTTTATATAAGATTTAAACAATGCATTTTATATAATGCAATGTCTTTGAAATATTTTAAAAATATTCTTTAAATGAGTGAATATAAAAAAGAGCATAGTTATTATTTTTGTTTTTTTTTTATTGTTTTTGGATACATTATTTAATTCAGAGTCTTTTAATTCCGAGTTTATATTTCCTAAATGCTTATCATGTAATAACATCTTTTGATATCAAAATAGTCTTACTTGAAAAATAATAGCTATTTGCATAAAGAAACGTTATAAGACTGCATTTATGGACATTATACGTGATATTTATAGTCGTTCGACAAATTTACCAGTAATTTTCTAATCTATCTATTTGAGTAAAGTTTAATAAATAACTTTGTCTATTTATAGGTTTTATATATTTAGTAATTAATTTAATAAGTTACTTAAATACAATAAAATAAATAACGTCACTAAAATATCTCTTTGTTTCCATAGTTCTCATTTGCATTACGTAAGAAGTTGATTTCTTTCAAAAGGAAACCTGTAAGTGTGACAAATATTTAACTTAGATAATAGACCACCAGTTGATAATATACCTAGTTGGTATAAGAGTGCATTGCCACCAACAAATTCGATTCAATCGACGTGAACATTAGATTTGACGGCACGGTTAGCACAGTGGCTGAGCGATCGACTGCTGCTGCTGTGTTGCGGGTTTGATCCCCGCACGGAACAAATATTTGTATGGCCTAAAGATAGTTGTTTCGGGTCTGGCTGTTTCTGTATGTGAGTTTAAATGTTTGTAAACGCACCCACGATACAGGAGAAATTCCTAGCGTGGGGCAATGTTGTTTTTTTTTTCTAAATCGACGTAAACAACCATCGCAGTACTTTGGTAAAACCTTCCCTGGAAACTGTCAATAATGGGTCCAAGCCTGACTTGCGCGCAGCAGCCACCTCGGTTCGTAGACAAACCCTAGTAAAAAGAGGCCTAAATGTTTTGGCTTATATATAAGACTTAGAGGCTTTTTTATCGCTGACGAACTTGCGAGACATCAAGACATAGTGGAACGCTTTTAAGGTCACCGATAGGAAACATTGTGCAGCTATCGTCCCTTAATATTATAACGCAATCTTATCTGATATATCTCCCGCATTTTTAGAGTTCCGTATCTCAAAAGGAAAAACGGAACCCTTATTGGATGACTTTGTTGTCCGTCTGTCGGTCTGTCAAGATCCTTTATCTCAGTAACGCATTGAGGTAAAGGTGAGCAAATTAAAACCATATACACAAATCCGTGGTCCCTTTTGGCTGTGAAAAACTCAACCCTTTAAGTTTACGCAGTCAAAAGATATAGCCGTTTATATCGCAAGTTTGTACGAAACCCTCGATGCGTGAGACTGACTCGCTCTAGTCCGGTTTTTCTAAGAATGACTAGAACCAAGGTTTTATCAGCGATTCCGTTAGGTACGAGTGACCGATACATGTCGTAAAAACATACGGTACATGTACAGTGAGCAAAAAGATATAATAGAAACCGATAGACGTGATCAACAAAAAAAAAAAATAATGAACTGTTTGTTTTCTATCAAATGTCTTTAAAACACACCTGTATCTGACGAGCCTGGTTATTTATCTTTTGCTGACTGTTCACTTCGTTGCCTTCAGTACCCGATGCCAAGACCGTCATGTCTTGAAGACCTGCCCCTCTTCTTCCATCAAATTGCCATGGCAACTTGTTAAAAGCATGTTTTTCTATAATTAACACTTGAAACGGGATATTTACCATGTTTATTGTTTAATATTTAATAGTATTAGTAACCATGTCAGTTTAAAGACTTATAGCATGTTTTTCATTCATGCACGTCGGTATCAGCACCGACTACATCAGTCATCGCTGGACGTAGGGGATATTTCATTGTAAATTATTGGCAATGCCTTTAGCATCACTGATACCGTCAACGATGCTCACAGGCATACGAGGCTTGGACTTCATCTTGTTAGTATTCTTCCAGAAACTTGCGACACCAAACGATGATGATGATGAATGATTTCACACAAGAATTTAATCATGAAGAAAGTGGTACCGGTGTTGACTACTCTTCAGGTACATTTATTTGCCTCGTAGATGCTCATGGAGGCTATTTTATTGAATCCCCATTTGTAATCATACCGACTAGTAGACAAAATAAATATAAACCATAATCACCATAAAGTTTACTCATTATTACTAAGGTAAATGTAGAAGTGCTTTAGAACAAAAATCATTTTAAACAGTTTTTTTTTTCGGCCATTAAAAAGAAGGAGGCCTAATTTGGGCAACCTCCTTTAAAAAAACGACGGGCGTTAGGCAAACTACGCTAAATACGGACTAATATCTTCTGATACCTTTTCGGCCAAAAGGTATGGGACAACTTATAATAATTTAATCAGACAGGTTCCTGTAAACATCCCTCTTTAAAACTATATCCGCGTCATGAACGTCTGTCTACAGTATTTGAAGTTATTTCAAACCTTCTGTCCCGTCTTTTCGAATGGCTAAACTCTCTAGAGTATCTCTCCTTCGTCTGGATTACCCGACGACATCGCAAGCTTAATGGGAAAACTCTACCATATTTGCGTATTTCACCGTTCACTATCGATTTGTATTTAAACCTCATTTTGTTTATGTATTCATAACGGTTTCATTATTTACTGCGCATATGCGACTGGAATAAGTAAAGGGGTCTGTTTAGTCTTTGTTTTTTTTTGTGTCACAGAGTTTATGGGTATATTTAAATCACTTATCATCACGATTCAAGATTCATTTATTTGCAAAAACATGTGTAGATAATTTACATGGTATATTGCTTATTATAGGTGTTACAAACAATTTTCATGCTAACCATGTTTGACAATGGCTGATGTACAAATTATGTCAAAAGACAGTAACATTTTAAAATACAATAATATAATTAAATCAACAAATTAACATTAATAGAAAAAAAAATACAATAGATTAGTCAGTTACTTCATAGCGATTTATCATTTAAAAATTCATCCACATTATAAATAGGCTTTTTGTCAGTATTTTTTTTTGTTTTCTTAAATTAGTCTGAATTTAATTTCTTGATATCGTTAGATATTTTATTATAAACTAGCTTTTGCCCGCGGCTTCGCTCGCGTTAAATTCGGGGTAACACAGTTCCCCTTTCCTGATTAGCAGGTACCTTCTACCTGCAGTTTTTGCCCTCGCGCCTTATTGATTTGTAATAGCAACGCTAAGTTTTGCCTTTTCTTCCCTCTTTCTCCCTCATACTATTTAAAAAAAAATAATAGCCTATGCCCGTCTCCTGGTTCCGAACTATCTCTGTACTAAAATTCATCAAAATCGGTTTAGCCATTAAAGCGTGAAAAGGTAACAAACAAACAAACTCACTTTCGCTTTTATAATATTAGTAAGGACTATTGGCGCTCTGCATACCACGCTTTTGTACAGTAGCGCTGTCTTCGTTGGTTAACGATTATCTATTAAAGGTGAGACAGTCGTGTACCTACAAGAACTCCTACATTCCGCCCAAGTGGCGCTGTTTAAGTCCCATATAGTAGAGGGTTAGCCTATTTCGGAGTCCTCCGAAATTCCTGATGGTAAAACACACTATCCGATCCGTGAATCGAACCGCATGCTCAGCAGTCAAGTTTACGATCACTAGACCAACGAAGTAGTCAGTATTTTAAAAGATTACGGAAACAGTACAAAAAAACAACAAGCCATCCTTACCAGTTTACCATCGAATCATAGAATCTTAAGGAACGCTTTTTGGTCAGAAGACCCATGGAAGTTTTAAGAGAAGGTGACTCAAGTATTCTCAAAACATGAGCATAGACAAAATAAATGACGATTATTCTGGAGCACATAGTAAACGGCCCGATACGTGCGGTTGTCGTTTCATCTACTTGCTTATTTTCATTCATTCTCATTCACCAGTTCACCAAAGTGGTTACACGTGTGTCCGCATACTCACATTTCATAAAACGCAAAATTCAGCGTTCCTGCGGTACTAAAACTAAATAAATATCTCACAGTGATCCCGTTAACCGTATGATAATCACGCTATCCTTATATTCTAATCCAAATACAACACAAAATCTAAATGTACACAAACCAAAACAATATTACTTGTTTAGTAGACAAAATATGAGCTTGCGTATAAATCAAGGAAGGTGGAATACTTCTCTCAGTCTGGAATATTCCTTTTGTGTAGTAGACATGTAT
The DNA here is from genome assembly GCA_905475445.1 of Ochropleura plecta. Lineage (NCBI taxonomy): Eukaryota > Metazoa > Arthropoda > Insecta > Lepidoptera > Noctuidae > Ochropleura > Ochropleura plecta. The sequence continues at coordinate 6,072,047 of FR997731.1, read as the reverse complement.
TACTTTATCGCACGTCTGCATATGCAGAGTCCCATTGCAAAGCGGGGACTTTATCGCTCCTCAGTTTGCCAGGAAACGTTGAAAGGCACTACATCACTAACTCAACTTTAAGTTTGCGCAGCTAGGTTCAATGTCGAGTGACACAACTTCGTTTAAATGTATTGACAGGCTGAACTTTATGCCGCGATGTTCGTTTCTAGTTTTGTACTTAGACTTAAAGTTTTATTTACTTCGCGTAGTGTAACCTGTTTTATTGGTCTTTCAGGGCAAATAATGGCTGAAGTGCAAGGAGGCAGAGCAACTCCTCAGGCTCCTGTGTATGCTACTATACGACCGCCTCAATCACCGCTGAATCGGCCTTCACCATCATCTATTCGTGCTTCCTTAAATTCTTTACCAGCGGCGCTTAACTCGACTCCACTGGTAAAATCAGTGGCACAGAACGAAGAACCACTAAGATTTCATCCAACAAATCCATTTTTTACGACATTACCTTCGAATTATTCAAGTGCGTCTAAACTGCCAGTACCAAACAGTAGAGCGTCTCTTTCCAGCTTAGATAGAAACAAATTCAGAGACAATTCGTCAAATATTGAGTACAGCTCCGACCTAAAATCACCTACGTATTTTACACAACCTTACGACTCTGGGCCTAGCAGTCTTCCATATTCCTATCACAACGAACACACTAATGGATATCATACTTATATACCGACAACTACTGCCAACGAGAAATCTGACTCTTATAGAAATAATATAGATAATATGCAAAATCAAAGTCTTCCAAACAACGCACAAAGTAACACTAAGAATCCTTTTGAAACGAAAAGAAATAGTGATCCTTTTGAAAAATACTTGCGACCAGATACTAAGTTGAATGGCAAATGTGAATATGATAGTAAGACCATATCAAACTCCATCAGTGACAGCAATTTCCTTTCGAAAGAGGAAATTACAAAGCGTTCAACGATCTCTGAACACAAGATAAGCAAAGTCGAAGAAGTGAAGACTATAAAGAAAATAGTGCTGAATGGATGTGACGATGCAGTGGATAGTGGTGAACGTAGTTTTAAAACTGAACCACGATCAACGAACAAAGGTGGGATAAATGGTTTGGAGGTTCCTCGTTCACAAATAAAGAACATGGGTTCATTGTCTCTTCAATCATTGAAGAACGAACGTGAGCGAGCCACTCCGATACAGGAACGGAATGACTATTACAGTACATTCAATCAAGATGAAAGGGGCTGCAGTTCTACAGCGAGAGCATATGAGTCAGCGTACGAAGAAAACAGATCAGGTTAGTGTCTTAGATAAGCTTTTTGATGATATTTTTGTATTGCTAGAATAGAACATAGCTTTTTATTGATACTAAAATCCAAGATAATTAACCGTGTCGGCAAAGGATATTCTCATTTATTTTCATTACGTAATTAATTATATTATTAATGACAAAAAATTACATTAATCTGGTGAATATACTAGACCCCATTGGGAAATACTGAGTTGAGATTGTTTTACATATATTATAATTGTGTGTATACTGCCTAGTTGGTCACTAGACTAACAAGACAGTATCAAGTAAGCAGGAGGTCCCGGATTCGATTCTCTAGTTGGCAACGTGATATTGGATTATTCCACCAGGACTTCTCAGTAGCAAGAGGTATATTATAGGATTTATAGTTCAAGTATCAATGCTAGAGTAATGGATATTGGTCGCAAGCGCGCATCAAGACTTGTGTTTGATTTTCGGCAGAGGCGGACCGTAAGTTTGTGGGGCCCTGGACTAATACTATTTGGGGGCCTGCTTAATTAACCAAGTAATTACCTTTATGTCAAAAAGCTGTTTTCGATAACGACATACCAGGTGCATACCACGACACATTAAGTTCTATGAGACTTATGTCAAAATACAACTATCCGTAAGCAAAACGAGTAGTTTTTGTTTACTGGAACCGGGCGTAAGCACACTTCTAGTTTAATATAGCCCAGGTTTTTAGCAGATTTGTGTTTGGTAAGGTTGCTTATGGTAGAGTTGGATACCTGCCAAATTACAGTGTTTGTTTTGTTTTAAATTCACAATTGTCTATTGCCTTAAATGGTAAATGGGGGCCCTTCACCCTCAAAAAACCCTTATATACATAGATACGCCCCTGATTTTCGGTTCAGACAATGTAGTAGTAATTTTTTCCATCAGGATTTTGTCAGTTATAGAATTATACCCTGTTGATGGCAAAAGACTCGCCCGTTATTCCATGGAACTGAAATACAAAAAATAAAAAGTGGTCAGTAACTTAACTTTCGCAAGTCGGTGACTTTTTTGCCACCGACTTCCGGAAGTAAAGTTATTTTCCTCATATTAGTTTTTTTTTGGAAGAGGGTTTTATTTTTAACAAAAAAAAATTGCTTTTTTTGTTATGGTAGAATGATATATCACATATTTTTTATCGAGTAATTATTTTCCAGATTCATAGTTTTTTTTTATTATTGACTATAACTCATAAAGCAATATAAATAAAATTTATATGGGACCACCTGCAAAGTATACCTTTTCAAACAAAAAAGAATTTTGCAAATCGGTTCAAGCGTCTTTGAGTAATTGGTGTTCATCTCGGCTAATATTCAGGAAACAAGCACACGGGCAATAATGTTATGTGAAATCACTAGGCAGAATAAATTAAATGGAGCTAGGCCAACAAAATTGTTTTTGTTCATCCCTGGCGTAGGTAATAAAGGTAGGAAATTATTATAATTTATACGATTAAAACATGTTCGAAACTCACATTGATTTAAAACCTTTTTTCTAAAGTTCTGTAGTGATATAACAGTACATTTTAATTCAAGTGAGCAAACTTTATCATTGCCTCCGAGGCGGTTTTAACGCCCAAACCGCTGGGCGAGGGTTTTATAGCGCTGACAATAGCAGTGACAAATTTTCACGTGAATCAAACAACGTTTTTCATTACACCTACAGAAAAATTAAATAACAGAAAAAAGGTACTTTTGTCGTTAATTAATATGAAACTAGGCTATAATTTGTTTTTTCACTGCGCTCCGCCTTCTCAGACTTAGGGAAGTAATAAAGGTTGATACCACTAAACAGCCTAGTATTAAAAATAAGAAATTCAAATTTTATTAAATAATAGCTTTTGCCCGCGGCTTCGCTCGCGTTAAATTCGGGGTAACACAGTTCCCTTAGCGCCTTATTGATTTGTAATAGCAACGCTATGTTTTCCCTTTTCTACCCTCTTTCTCCCTCACATCCCAGTTTTTTAAAAAAAAATAGCCTATGTCCGTCACCCGGTTCCCAACTATCTCTGTACCAAAATTCATCGAAGTCGATTTTGCCATTAAAGCGTGAAGAGGTAACAAACAAACAAACTCACTTTCGCTTTTATATTATTAGTAAGGATAAAACTCAAACACGGTTGGCGCAGTGGCTGAGCGATCAACTCCTACGCTGCATGTCGCGGGTTCGATTCCCGCACGGAACAAATATTTGTATGGCCTACAGATAGTTGTTCCGGGTCTGGCTGTTTGTGTATGTGAGTTTAAATGTTTGTAAACGCTGGGTGCGTTTACAAACATTTAAAACATTTAACCATACAGGAGTAATTCCTAGCGTGGGGCACCGTTTTTTTTAAAAAAAGAAACAAATGTCAATTTCTTGTAATAAACAAATTTAGAGATGATCATGTTAATTTGTGATATTCTGTTGATAAACACATTTCTTTTTTAAATTAAATTTTTAAGGCTTTAAAAACATGCGACTCCTTTTTTAAAGTAAAAAAACAGCGCTGGCTGGATTTGAGCACTTGTTTATTGTTATCCGTGGTGAAATCAGAAAAAAGTAAAAGCCTTCGAGAAAAAACCACGCGTGTGAAAAACATTCCATGTTGAACCTAATCGTAGTGCAATAAGAGCCAGTTCTCGAGGAAGTGGATTGAAGAAGTACTTATGTAGTTAAGACATGCAGTGCAAAACCTGGCAATTAGCTGCGTAAAAATAATTAGGTAGTCCGTGGCTTTAAAGTCTGAGAAAGTCAGAGGAAGGCCAAAGAAAAGATGGATGGATTATGTGAGGAATGATAATTATAAAGGAGAAAGGAGTAAATGATGCCGTGACGTCTGATAGGGGAGAATGGAAGAAGAAAACGTGTTGCCCCGACCCCAAATGGTGATGATGTGGCTTTAAAGTCTGAAAACCAGTCTTACTAAGAAGTATTGTACTACCCAGATATTAACTGACTTGTGAACGTCAGATAGGCAGTCGCTCTATGTAAAATTCAGCTGAATCCAGAAAGACTGAAAGCCGATCCTAACATAAGAAAAAACTAGGCAGGTGATAACGATCTTCGCATAAATAATACAATCAACATCCTTTTGCATGTCATTTGGGTGAACTCTTGATTAAATTCTCTAAGTTCTAAACTCGACGTCATTAAAGAAACTGTCGGGAACCATTTTACCTAAGTTTGGAACTTTCAAGTTGCTAGGAACAGTTCCAACGTTATTGAAAGAGCTATTGATATTTTTGAAGAATACAACCAAGACTTAAATGTAAAATGATGTTTTTAATGCGCAGGTGTATTTTTCTGTTGAAAATGGATCTAGTTGGGGTTTTATTTTATTTATTTACTAGCTTTTGCCCGCGGCTTCGCTCGCGTTAAATTCGGGGTAACACAGTTCCCCTTTCCTGCTTTACAGGTTCCTTTCTTCCTGTAGTTTTTGCCCTTGCACCTTATTTATTGTAATAGCTATGCTAAGTTTTCCCTTTTTCTCCCTCATAACTCAATCTTTTTTTTTACTTTTTTTTTCACGCCTAAATGGCAGAACCGATTTTAATGATTTTTGGTATAGAGAGAGATGGGACCCTGGAGAAGGACATAGGCAATTTTAAAAAACAATTTGAGAAATGAGGAAGAAGAGGGAAGAAAAGGGAAAATTTAGCTTTGCTATTGCAATAAATAAGGGCAAGGGCAAAAACTACAGGTTACAGGTACCTGCAAATCAGGAAAAAAGAACTGTGTTACCCCGAATTTAACGCGAGCAAAGCCGCGGGCAAAATCTAGTATTTTAAAAGCGAAAGTGAGTTTGTTTGTTTGTTAAGTCTTCACGCCTAAATGGCAAAACCGATTTCGATGAATTTTGGTATAGAGATAGTTGGGAGCCTGGAGACGGACATAGGCACAAAAAGTGAGAAAAGGGGGAGGAAGAGGGAATAAAAGGGGAGAGGAAGATTTTTTTTCGATCATCACGCGGTTTTAAGTTAGACCAAAGTAACTATGCCACGCGAACGAAGCTGCGGGCGAAAGCTAATAATAAAATAAATCGACATGATCAAACAGTAAAACTTAGATTGCAAGTTAAGCTGGACTCCTTTGATAAAAACGAAATGCTCAGCAGGTGTAGACAGAAACAAGTAAGAGTGTTAATCACAAGTACTTATTTGGAATCAAGTTACTATTTAAATATATACCATCGTTTTAAGGTCCCGTACCTAAAGGGTAAAACGGGGCCGTATTAATAAGACTTCGCTGTCCATCCGTCTGTCCGACTGTCACCAGGCAGTATCTCATGAATCGTGTGAGAAATGACAGTTGAATTTTTCACAAATCCTTCATCATCATCTGCCTAGCCTTTTCCCAACTATGTTGGGGTCGGCTTCCAGTCTAACCGGATGCAGCTGAATATCAGTATTTTACATGGAGCGACTGCCTATCTGACCTCCACAACCCAGTTAGTACTGGGTAATACGATACCCCTTGGTAAGACTGGTTGTCAGACTTTCGGGACACTGACTACCTGTAACGACTGTCAAAGATCTACAAATGACAGCCGGGACCAACGGCTTAACGTGCTTTCCGAGGCACGGAGGAAACTCGGTATGTAACGGGTGGTCACCCATCCACAGACCAACCTAGGCAAGCGCGGCTTAACCTAAAGATCGACCCGAGCGGCTGCTATTATTTAGCCACGAGCTCCAAATTCAAACTCAAAGCATTTATTTTAATTAGACCATTACATGCACTTTTGAATGTCATATACACAAATGACTTATTTTTGTTGCCGCTATAACAACAAAAAACAGAATAAAATAAATATATAAGAGGGCTCCTATACAACAAACATGATTTTCTATGACCATTTGTGCGTGTGCATTTATGCGCCAATTTTTTTTTTAATTATACTCAAAATATATTGTTAGAAGAACCAAAGGTGTGTGCAAAATTTTAACTCAATCGGTTGAGGGGAACTGGTTTAAAATTCAGTTGCAAGATTTTACCAAATAAAAGTAACCAATCAACAATTAACTAACAGAGCAAGCTAAATAATAGCTTATAATAAACAACATATTTTATACCAACGCAATCTTCTCAAAAAATTACGGTACCTTTAGATGTTTAAAATCTCGACTACAATTTGAACGGGTGTGTAATGTTTGGCATAATAACAGATGCTCTAATTTCACTTGAACTAACGTTCATATGACATAATTTTCATAAGACATAATATCAAATGACATAAATTCATATGACCTAATGTTTCATATCATATAATATTCATTTAACATAATAACATTTAGTATAACGTTCAATTTATATAACTGTCAATATGTATAACGTTCATTTGACCTAAAATTCATGTTTAATGGGCACAGTTTTAGCCTAACTCAAATGGCACTTAATCAAACCTTAAAATATTCTATGCATGGTCGAGGATGGGCTTGGTCGACGGAGCCCCGCTTCGCGAGGCTCCTGCTTCTGGGTGGTTTATAATAAAATAACCACGAAGGGGATGGTGGGGTCTATTCGCTCGCTTCGCTCGCTCACACGACCCCGCCATCCCCTTCTAACCTAACCTATCCGAGTCGGGGTGCCCTAAAGTCCAGATTGCATACAGTTTCGCCTGGTAACAATAGTTGAGGGTGGCAGGTGTATAGGGTATAAAGTGAAGAAAAAAAAAACTTAATACAATATTTATTTAATCATAACATAAATATTACATCTTATTTTAGTTTTAAATTAGAGGCCAAAGCCCGAAGGAAATCAATGCGATGCATTTTTGCTAGCACCATACTAGCAGGCGTTTAAAATCGTATCAGATTTTCTAAATTATATTATAAGTTACTTGGAGATGATGAATAATACAGTAAATGAATAATATGCTAAATGAATATTATGTGAAATGTGCATTATAGGAAATGTTCATTATTTCATATGAAATTAGGTAAAATGAAATTATATCAACAATTCATTATGTCAACTGATCGTTATGTTAAACAAAATTATGTCAAGTGAACGTTAGATATTTTGTTATTATGTCAATCGTTACACACCCAATTTGAACATTTTGCAATTCGGGAACTCAATAACATCTCAGCGAAAAATCTTTTTGAAAACTTGTCGAAAGGGCGGTGAATTGCAAGGAGGCAAGGCGGTATTTTTGTCTGATTATAATGCGACCGTGCTTACAAGTATTTAGATTAAGATTATCTCTACATCATTCTGTACCTGTGTGACGTTTTATTAGTGTGGTATTCGTCAAAACGGCTGAACGGATCTTAATGAAATTTGGCACAGAGGTAGATTATAGTCTCGAATAACACATAGGTTTTTTTTTTATTTTTGTTTTGATATCACGCGGGCGACTTTAGTATAAAATAAAGTCGCTTCCGCTGTTTGTTTCCTTAAATCTTTTAAACTAGATACTCAACGGATTGTAATGCAATTTTCAAGTGATTCAAGAGGTAGTTTTATAAGTTTGATATTAGTATCTACATAAAACCCATGCGAATCTAGGGCCGGTTGCTAGTATTAAAGAAATAAACATTTCTGTTCTCAAATTCAGTAGTGGCAGATATTTGATATTTCCAATTTCAACATATTATTCTGTCTTGTGCACATTACCATCATAAGCTTTCATTTCTTGTCTATTTGTTGATCTGCAGTGTTAATTAATTAATTCAAAGAAATTTCCTTCAAAATTTCGTAAGCAAGGTCAAGCTGAAAACTGGGATTAATTAAGTGAAGAATATTTATTAAGTAAGTAGATACTTATCTAATTAAAAATCTTTCTGAATGCTGGTCACGCTTTTGGTAGATAGGTTTTTATGCGAAGAAATAATTAAAAAACAAAAGGAATTATTTTAATACCAAAAGTGTACTGTAGTATAATTACTGTAAGTATTCGTAATGACCAAAAACTTTTTGTTCATGATTCTCCTTATAGAAATGTTATAGCAACGTGTTATCCCTTGTCTGTATTGCTATCAGGTTTTTAGTAGGCGCTTAAAGTTCTCTATTTTTAAAGACTCATTTGTACAAAAGTTCTTGAGCGATGTGACGGAAATAGTCATTTGACCTATTTTTTGAAATCCAAACGATTATCTCTTGCTTTAGCAGTTGTAGTTTTTTTATGATTGCTTCCTTTGTAACGGAAATTGGGCTTCCTATGAGGATACTTCATAACACGCCTAGTAAAATAACTTTGATCATAGACACGTACCTAATTCGGTTTTAATCGTTTTATTCGTTGCTCAATAAAATTAAGTCCCGTCATTAATTTATCAGTTTAAATGTTTATTCAGTTATCATTATACGTTGATAGCCACACGTAATTCGATATATTTTTCATAATGTTGCTACGGAATGACCTTACTACGGCTTCGCCTGCCTGGGCCTCGATAATTGCTCTAGCAATGAACCATTTGAACGTCCCTAGCTAGATTTTTAAAGATATTACGGAAATCAAGATAAACCATTTTTTACCCTTAAAAACTCCCCCCCCCCCTACCCGAACTCTGATCGACCGTAATTTATTTTTCCTTTCATTTTTATCATATTACCTTCCTTTTCTAATGGGTTTTATCCTACTACAATTAGGTACTTTTGGTTTCAAAAATTATCGACCCTGGTCTATGGTGTTAATCCCGGTTCTATACTATCTGTGTGCAAACTTTTAATTCAAATGTGTTTAGAGGTTTTTGCTTTAAAGAGTTACAGACATCCCGACATGCAAACATCCTCACAAACTTATGCTTGAAATATTACTTGAATAAAGAAATTGAATGATAGGAATGTTTATTAAAAGTAGGAAACTGCTGCTGAGTTTTGTTGTAACAAAAAATGGGTTCGTAGAAGCAATGAGATCTCCGTATAACTAACAAGTACTTCGACAAGAACTTACTTGAATAAGAACAATACGATTACTGAACAAAGCAAAAAAAAAACGAAGCCCATGTTTACTCATTTCAGCAATTTACAGTCGATTACTTCAGTCTCAGTCTGATTACGAGTTGTTTCCATGCTATTTGGCATTGAACAGTCATATGGAGCCTAATTTAGATTAATTACAACATCGTAATAAGTCAGGCCAAGGTCCAAGAGGCTTGCCCTAAGGAGCGGTGTCACGGTCTATAGTCCTACTGGATAGAACATCATAAACTACAAACAGTCCCGTCGCCGACTTAGCACAACGGTCTTCTAGACTTCGCAGTGAATAGTCGCATTGTCCCTTATTATTTTTTAACATGGTTAGTCATCTCATGTGTGGGTCTTAAAGCCAGTGAATTTCAAGATGAACTCGCCCTGTTTTACGGGCAGCCCGTATATATTTCACCCCGTATCGGACACTTCGGCAACTGAGTCGGAGGATAGCGTGGACTCGGGTCGAGAGAAAACTGTCGGCGATGGTTCACGAACGAAGTACACCGATCCGAAGCTTAGAACGATTAACAAAGTCAGTATTAAGATACTGAAGGCGATTGAGAAGTTGACTTGTAATATTAAGATTAATAAGAAGCCGAAAAAAGTTGCAGTTGCTGTTGAAGAGGTGGTCAAGGGTTAGTACCATCTATAATAAGGGTAAAAATATATCACAAAAATATCACATAGATTTTAAAACCTCTGATATCATTGTCTTTTATCATTTTTTTATTATGAATGTAAGGACCATGTGGATCATTACTTTTATTTACTTTGTTTGTTTTTGATGATTGACTGGCAGTTTGAGTACTATAAGCGACCTACACAAATGTTCTTTTTTTGGTATTGTTCGTCGTGTCGTTGAACTCCTTGGGTTATGAGTCGAGCTACACGATAACTGACAAAGTATTGCACTGACTGGACAGGTCCACTCAATCTGTGTGGTGTTTTCCTAAAAAGACCCTCATGTAAGTTGCCAAAGTTTTTTGGCTGGACCTTAAAAGAGACTATGACCTCTGAGTTTGTTTCGGCTGTTTTTTCTCAGAGTAGTCGGGTACGAAACACCGGCCTCGTCTAGTTTAAAAAAACAAACTTGTAAAAGTGTTTTATTCTCAAGTATCATATCTTCACTATCATGTTTGGAATTACTAGAACCTTATCTCTTGTGTGTCCTAACAGCTAGTCCCGGGAATCGCTTCATTAAAATTTTTAAAAACGTATTTTCTTTAAATGAGCCAAGCACTTAGTAGCAGAGCACATTTCTAAGAATATTAAAACTTTTTTCAGACTGATAAATAAATTACCTCATAGGCACTTTATTAATTATCTTGTCGAAACAGCCCAGAAATACAAAGTATGCCAATTTTGAAACAACTTAAGTGTAACAGGTTTTCCTGTGACCTAGTTCTTATAAATAATTTACGCTACTTAATACCCTGTCGGCTCTGCCATTTCGGTATAGGTTTCCATTTTTCATATTTTCACTACGAATGAAAATAAAATGCTGGTCATATTTTTGTAATTTTACGTGCTCACAAACTCATTATTTTCGTGTTTTCTTAGTTGTGATCTGTTATGCCAATTTACTTTAGTATCAAACTAGCATTTGGGAGGCTTTGCTCGCGTGGCTTTTGGAAATTAAATTTTTCACGGGAACTTAAGGTACAAACGGGGAAAGAAATATCATATTTATCCTAATCGAGGTCAAATATATATAGTGTTATCTATCCGTGTGCCAAATTGTATATAAACCTGTTAAGCATGTTATGGCTTGAAAAGTTAACAGTCAGAAAAAAAGAGTTATTAGATATACTATTTTGCATGTAGCAAAATTTTAAATCCTTTTTCAGCATAACAAAAATATTGCCTAAAGATTATAAAAATGCCCGGGTTGTTCGAAAGAGATACCGCGGTCCCGAAACACAAAGAGCAAAAAAAAGGAACATGGATGGGTTTAAGTCAGTAAAAGTCTGACACTCCCCCCCGTTTTGACCAAAACAATTTGATGATTTCCCATCCAAAAAAAGACTATAAAATATTGTCAAATATTTGCTGTCGATTTTACATACCTACCTACGCAGTTAACCACACAACAAACAAAGTAAACGAGATTCGTAAACAATTCGATGACTCCTAAAATTCCACTGTCCCTTTAAATGTACTTAACAAACATTTGCAAAAAAAAACATTTTCGAACAAATACGTGAGTGTCAACTTTCCCTGAGGTCAAATACCTTATTGACACTCTGATTAAACTGTAATACTAATCAAGTGATACATGACACCCCAGCCAATCAGCTTTATTGTTTCAAACGACTTTAGTACTTGAACGGACGCTTCATAAAGCTCAAATTACTATGTATGGGACTGTAGTGTGATAACGTTATTTAAACGAGCTCGGTGGGGCTTTACTGACAAATAATTGTTTGTACGAGGACCTACTATATGATGGTGTTCAACAGAGACAAAGTTTCATAAAAAATGTTGTTGTTTGTTGATTTTCCTGATCGCCTGTAAAAACTGCACTTCAATGTCCCCCAGAGACCAGTCAGATTTAACCCCCCATCTCCATCCCTATTCTATTATGTTGCGAGCGAGTATGGACTTTAACATTATATGTAAAAGAGTTCTCATTTGCCCATTTACCACCAAAACTTATTCTGCACGCACTCGGCTGAACGCCGACTGTTTTAAAAGCGCTTTACTTATCGTACCTTATTTAGTTTCTTTTAATTTAATTTTTATCGTGCTCGTTAGTGATCCTAAGAATTCTACTAATTTCTCTGTTTTTACTCGTGAGAACGGGTTATTGGGTCTGTGTGTTGTTGATTCTCATATCTACACATATATTATTATTAATTAATTAATAATTTCGTTCATTTATTGTTTTATTAACATATAATTACATTTTTGAATATTTCTTCAAAACATAAAAAAAAACATATTAAAATAGTAGCCCACCGGTATCGGGAACAGCGTCCAAGCTATCGGCGGTTAGGGCTCCAGAGAACGGAACTTCCTAACGATACGAGCCGTGTCCAGGACTACCGCTTTCTGAATCAAGCCCTTAATCCAGCTGCCTAACGAGAGCCTCCTCAGGTATTGGTCGAGGCTCTTGGCAATTAAGCCATTGGCAGATACGACTATCAATTTGCAATATCAATTTATATTACAATTTGTTAAAAAAGTTAAAATCGGTCCAGTAGTTTTGGAGCTTATTCGATGCAAACAAACAAACAAATCTTTCCTCTTTATAATATTGTTAAGAGGAAAGATTTGTTTGTTTGTTTGCATCGAATAGGCTTCCTTCACTGATAGGAAGCTACATTATTAGGAAATAACATAGGCTTTACAACATCACGTTACTACCCACGGGAGCAGGACAGCAACTAAAGATGCGGGTGAAACCGCGCAAGACAACTAGTTTCTAAATAAAAATTGGACTGATATAAGTGAGTCTTCCTGCTTTCACACAGTCTACGTTTCTATCATCATATTCCTACGTTTCTATCTCAGGCCTGCTGGTAGAAATTTCTTTAGAAATAAGCTGTGCCTTTGTACTCTATGTTTTTTTATTATATTAAATAAATGAGTCCTCGTAGTAGTTCATGGCTATATAATATCAGTCGCACGTTTGATCTTAAAAGTTAAACAGGTTTTGCCTAAATTGCTCCCATCCGTAGATTACCATCCATTCAGGTCACATACCAAGTTTCCTCTGTGCCTCAGAAAGCCCGTTAAGCTGTTGCTCCCGGCTGTCATTTGTAGATCTTTGACAATCGTTGCAGTTCTTTATTATTACCCAGTACTAACTGGGCTGTGAAGGTCAAATAGGCAATCGTTCCAAGTTAAATAGTGGTATTTAGCTGCATCTGGTTAGACTGGAAGCCGACCCTAATTATATTGGTAAGAGGCTAGGCAGACAGGATGACAAGTAGGTTCATTCCATAAAAACAGGGCACAGGTATCATATGGAATTTTATTTTACATCGGGCTAATGCAAGGTGGTATGTATTTTAACTTTCAGAACAGGTATATAAATACAGGCCTTAATTATACGTATGTCGCTGTCAGTCGTGACTGGTCATCTGTTGGCCGCCACGGTTTGTTTTAAATTATTAATTCATCTATTAAACTCTTGTTTTTGCTTTTACTCTGGACGCTCTTAATGTGCTCGTTTTTCTACATCGTTCTCACATGTATGTATAATCTCAACATGTATGATGTATATGGATTTTGTAAAAAATATTATGATTTAAAAGAGTGTCCATGCTTGCCTATTCTTCTCCATAAAGAACTACGCTTTAGAATGAGCAACTACAGTCCTTTCACAAGTTATTATGTCTTATAACTGGGACTGTAGCAGCATCGTTTTTTGTTTTCAAGGCATTCAAAAGTGCCAGTAATGGTCTAATTGAAATAAATGCTTTGAGTTTGAGTTTATGAAAGTTAGGTCGGATTCATCATTCTCCTGCTCATAAACCATTTTATTTGAAGTCGACGCAGCATGTCTTCTTTTTCCATATTTGACGGGCCTGTTGGTCTAGTGGTTAGTGGCCCTGACTGCTGAGCCGGAGGTCGTGGGTTCGATTCCCACCCAGGACAAACTTTGTGTGATGAGCATGATTGTTTGTTCTGTGTCTGGGTGTGATTTATCTATAATATGTATGTATTTATAAATTATATAAGTATGTATATCAGTTGTCTGGTTACTATAACACAAGCTCTGCTTAGCTTGGGATCAGTCATCAGATAGCCGTGTGTGAGTTGTCCCAAGATATTTAATTTAATTTAAATTATATTTGGCGTAACGACCGCGACACGATAGACAAAAACAATCGTCCTCTTCAATCGACCATTGTACCACTAGATATGTGTATTTTCAGGGGTCCGTACCTCAAAAGGAAAAAAACGAATCCCTTATATATGATCACTTTGTTGTCTGTTTGTTTTTCTGTTAAGACCCTTTGTCTCGGGAACGCGTAAAGGTTGAAATTAAAACCATATACTCAATGCTATAAGTCAGAAAGTCAAACAGTCAAGAGATATTTTGGAAGGTCTACAAGTCTACCTAATTAAAAGCGCATATAATACTTTCAAATCATATTTTAATTATGATTTGAATTAATATATAAATAAATATCTAATATATAAAACTTTCGTGTCACAATGTTAGTTACCGTACTCCTCCGAAACGGCTCCACCGATTCTTATGAAATTTTGGGTACATATTGGGTAGGTCTGAGAATCGGCTAACATCTATTTTTCATACCCCTAAACCTCAGCGGGCGAAACCGCTGGGCACAGCTAGTATATATATATATAAATAAAATTATATTTTTAGTTAATATTTTACCGATACGTGTCACACACTTGCTTTGCCATTCTCAACTTTCTTTTTAATTATTCAAACGACCTCAGCATTCAAACGTCTTAGCAAGACTAGCCTGCACTCGGATCTTGTTAAGGCACAAAGCCTCTACAATATGGCCGTTTATGTCGCAAGTTTGTACGAAACCCTCGGTGCGCGAGGCGGAATCGCACTTGGCCAGAGTTATTATTAAACTAGCTTCCGCCCGCGACTTCGTCTGCGTAGCATAGTTACTTTGGGCTAACGTTAACTTTAACCCGCGTGATGATCGAAGATGAAATTCCTTTCTCTCCCCTTTTCTTCCCTCTAGGTATATCCCCCTTCTTACTTTTTAGACTATGCCCGTCTCCAGGGATCCAACTATCTCTGTACCAAAATTCATAAAAATCCGTCTATCCATTTAGGCGTGAAAACGTAACAAACAAACTCAGTTTCGCTTTTATAATATTAGTAAGGATTCAGCTGGTGTTAATACTTGTTTTTGACATGATTTTTCGCTTGCTGTCGCAGATAACGTTTTCGAAACGTGTTGGAATAGGTCCCTAAGCTATTACGTGAAGCCTCTGTCAACTATAGAACATTTAAACATTACCCGTTTAATGATACAATTACATGCGGAAACGATATAATACAGCGATAATCATAAACCACACGAAGAGTTTGTTCTAAACAATCAAGTTTAATGAGAGGGTAGAGGAAGCTTGCTAGTACCGAGTATTTAGATACAAGTTTTCAAGTTTCACGATAATATTGAGTTGTGAAGTGAAACTATAACAGTGATATAGGTACCAGGAATATATGAAGTAGGAGAATATCTATTCTTAATTGGGTTTTATATGTATTTGAATGTGAGTTCTTTAGATATCTAAGTCTAGTGCTTAGTTTTTAAGGAGATGCCACTTTTCATAAAAAAGGGAAGTTTGATCATCACTTACTTATCGGGTGCATACAAAGAGTTTTTTTATACACCAAATAGGTTTGCGTTTAGCCACAACTCGCTTGGAGATCTAAAATGGCTGCTTTAGCAGAATCATAATCCTACTTCCTACTAATATTATAAATGCGATTTTCTCTGAGGATGGATGGATGGATGTATGGATGGATGTCTGTTACTCTTTCACGTCAAAACGGCTGAACGGATCTTGATGAAATTTGGCACAAATGTGGATAATGGTCTAGAATAACACATAGGATACTTTTTTTTCGATATCACGCGGGCTCAGCTAGTAGGTTAATAATATGACTCACGTTAAAATTCTTAAAATGGTCACATACGTGATTTTAGACCCCTGATGTGAAGCTATGATGCGCACTAGGGTGGAGCACGCTTAAAATGTTGAATGTTGCTTGAAATGTTATAAATGCATTAACCTATCTAAGCTCTTGTTGTGCACTCCCTAAAATAGTTTTTTTGCTAGGGTTTACATCTTCTTAAATATAGAAACTGTAGAGCTCTACTTTTGTTGATAGCTCTTGTTCAATGGCTCAAGAAGGAAGCTACACTCCTGAAAACATTGACATTAGTAACGCTTCATAATTCACAGAAATAGTTCACATAGCATGATCTAGATTCTAGATCTATGTTCACAAAATTCCATTGTTAAATAACTATAGGTTTCAATCCAACGGCTGATTTTGGCAAAGATACGATTTGTTTTGGCTCAAATTGTTCTAGCATTGTGGCGAAAATACTTGTTCTAACTACGGATGATATCAATTTACGGCCGTGAATGCATTCTTGTTGAATTAGAGAATACTAGCTGTGCCCAGCGGTTTCACTCGCTGCTCAGCTTTTCATAGTTTTTTTATAGTATAAGCTGGCACTCGCAGCGTCGCCCGGATGATATCGAAAAAAAACCACGTTCTATTCCAGACTATAATCTACCTCTGTGCCAAATTTCAACAAAATCAGTTCAGCCGTTTTGACGTAAAAGAAAAACAAACATCCATACATCCATCCATCCTCACAAACATTCGCATTTATAACGTTAGTAGGATATACCGTGTTGAGTGTTTTTGGTTTTAGAGTATTAAACCATTTTTTTTAATTGGGTCAATGATTCAATTTTTTAATTGGGTTGACGACACGGTTGGCGCAGTGATTAAGCGTCTGATTGCGTCATAGAGACTACGTGTCGCGGATTCGATCCCCGCACGGAGCAAATATTGTATGAACTACAGATAGTTGTTTCGGGTCTGGCTGTTTGTGTATGTCAGTTTAAATGTTTGTAAACGCATCCACGATACAGGATTAAAGCCTAGTGTGGGGCAACGTTTTATAAAAAAACTTTGGGTCAAGCCGTGCGTACCTTAGTTGGTCTCTATGGGTGATGTCGAGTTTCTTCCGTGCCTTAGAAAGTACGTTCAGTCGCTGGTCCGAGCCGTCAATTGTAGATCTCACAGTCTTTACAGGTAGTCAGTGGCCCGAAAATCTAACAACTAGTCCTAATAGTATTACCTTGACTCGCGCACCGAGGGATCCGCACATATATGTGACATAAACGGCCACATCTTTGGACTGGGTTGATTTTTTCACAGTTCAAAGGGACCATCACGCGTTCACAAGTAAAAGGGTCTTGACCACAGAAATATCCTTTAACTATGGTCTTGTGACTAAAAAGAGTGATGGAACTGAATGTTGAAGGACGGAGAGCGAGATCAAGGCCAAAGAAAAGATGGATGCATTGTGTAAGGAATGATATGAAGGAGAAAGGATTAAATGATGCCGTGACGTCTGATAGGGGAGAATGGAAGAAGAAAACGTGTTGCGCCGACCCCAAATAGAATGGGACAAGGGCAGGAGTATGATGATATGGTCTTGACAAACAGACAGACGGACAACAAAGTGATCGTATAAGGGTTAAAGTTTTTTTTTGGGCGTTTGAGGGAGAGAACATCTGCCCAACCCAGCCGCCGCGGGAGACGCCCATGGCGCCGGGCGCCGCGAGACGACTCCCGGCCACCGTAGATGCGGGCCTGTGGGCGGTGAGCAATGGGTAGCTCACCGTCCGTCCGTCGATTGACGACAGGCCGTGTCGACGGCGCGTTCGTGTTTCACGCGCGCCTCAAAGAGAGTCAGCAAAGCAGAGGGGCTTGCCAGAGCCTCCGCCTGCCGGGGTTGCGGGTTGTTCGAAAGAGATACCGCGGTCCGGAACGTAAAGGGCAATAGAAGGAACATGGGTGGGTTTTAGTCAGTACAAGTCTGACATCCCCCGCTCCGCCCAGAGCGGGGGATGTCATTGGATGATTTCCCACCCGAAAAAAAAAAAAAGGGTTAAAGTTTTTTCAATATCAGGTATGAAACCCTACAAATACCCAAGGTCTACTGGGTTAGTTAAGTTCAAGTATTTCTCCTTCGACCAGCGAAATGATTAAAACATGTACAGAGGAAAAGGCAGTGAATATTATTGACCCAGATATTTCTATTACTTCCGCTAAGTTGGCAAGTTTGGCACCCTCTCACCCCCCTAACTTGATTTTCAAGAACTGTCGTTGTTAGACACCCGCTCCAATTTGAAGATATTGTTGTAACATTGTCTGTTAGCAGTGTGCAGGAAATAGTTTATTAAAATGTACGGGGAGTTTGAAATAATCATGATATGAGTCTATAATCATCAGTTAATATTGGGAACTTTAAGAATGGTAACGTAATTCCTATTCACATTCACATTTTTAAAATTATAAAACCTTTGCATGTGACGGTAAAATATAGAAAACTACTATAAAGAACACCTATACACTATACCCATGTTTGCAAAGAAATCAATGGTTTGATTTGAAAAGAAGGAACGCCTCCGGCTACGTTCACCTTTTAAACCGTATTCAAAAAAGGAGGTTCTAAATTCGACTGTATTTTTTTGTTTATTACGCGATTTCTCTGTCAATTGTAGACCAATTTTTTAAATTCTTTTTATAGTCGAAAGGATATACTTCTGAAAGGGGATCCTATGAATTTTATCTAAATTGCTAGGGTAACTCATGAGTTATCTTCTATAATGCATATTTTTCTTCTAATATAAATGGACGATATGCGAATTTCTCTTAGTAGCAATGAAAAATTAATACTCGGTAAGAGTTTCTGTGAGATACCACCATACCACAACTAAAAAGGATGAAATAATAAACTTTTTGGCCAAAAAAACCCGACGAAAATAAATTTACTTTCGGAATTCGGTGGCAAAATCGAAACAAAAGTCACCGAATTCCGGTATTTATATTTTCCATCTTTTTTTTTTGGTTTTAGAAGTCGGTTTTTTGTTGGCAATTGTTTTTTATTCTTTCGCCACATTTGGTCACAACAACAGAACTTTTATAACAGAACGCACTTGTAGCCGTGATTCTAATCACTTTAATAAAAATATGGCCAAGGATATACAATGTAATGTTTCCGTGAATGATCGGAAACACGCATTGGTAATACGGGCCGCTATTTATTTGTATTGGGTCAACGCACTCTCACTATGTTGCACAGAAATGCACATGGTTTGCTTCGGACATTCCCGGCCATTCTCGGCCGTTCCCGGGCCATTTGACCCGATACGGCTGTGCCTGTAAGCATGTGCGTTTACCTAAAATAGGCAACGTATATTACATTTTGTAGCTAAGCCAAATAGGTACTGTTAGTCGTAAGTCGTAGTGCTTCGTTGTCGTAGAGGTCGCAATCGCGATTACTGAGCTTGAGGTTCTTGGTTCAAATAACGGGTCGGACAAATTGTCATTAGGTTTTTCCATCAAAAATTTCTCAGTTTCCCACTGAGTCTGGATTTGTGCCCAGTTGGTGGTAATAGACTCGTCTTCATGGGACTTGAAACATAACTGGTGAAATTTGGGTGCACTGTTAGGTAGGTACATCATCACACATCTCTGCTTAACCTTTCAGGGATTACAGGTGTAATGTTATTTCTTTTATACAAATTTAGAAGTATATTGATTTTTTTTTTTTATTTAAAACCCTCTTGTAAGGCGAGTTTAGTGAAGTTTGGTTGAATTCTCAATTTTAAACATCTGTTTCTAGATTCTGTACCATTGTTTGCACAAAAAAATATCATTAGACTTCACAATAATTCAGTAATTGAATAACAAGATACCTCTTTGCAGGACTGGTTGTTTGACACTGAATATCAGGCAACCAGTATAAAGATGCCAGAAGACTGATCATCCGACTGTAAAAACTGTTAAAAATCTATTGATGCACTCCTCCTTTCATACATCATCATCATCTGCCTAGCCTTTTCCGAATCATGTCGAGGTCGCTTTTCAGTCACTGAATTCATCTGAGTACCTACCAGTATTTTGCACTCTAAATATTATATCCCAAGAAATCCTACTAATATTATAAATGCGAATGTTTGTGAGGATGGATGTATGGATGTTTGTTACTCTTTGACGTCAAAACGGCTGAACGGATCTTGATAAAATTTGGCACAGAGGTAGATTATAGTCTGGAATAAATAACTGAAAAAAAATACTTTTTATTCGATATCACGCGGGCGAAGCCGCGGGCGACAGCAAGTAGTTAATAAAATGGACTGTTTCATAAAACATAACATTCCTAAACAGTCCTTAATAAACGTTATGCAGGAAGTTTGTTTCAGTGGCCCATATAATGCAAAACAAATTTCTCTGTTTACATCGCGTGGTATGGCACCATGTGGCCCATGTGGCTCGTATTAACTGTAAATACCTAGTTGGTAGCTATTTGCGTTGTATTTCTGATGGCATGGAATAATTATGCAAAGATGGAGTGACAACATCGTATTTGTCTGGAAACCAAATATTAAAGTATTTGTTTTCTGACTTCATCTTCATTTGTTTTCGTGGCGTAATGATATAAATAATCACAGAGTTTAATAGCTTTAAATTTACAATATTACATAGTTTTTCATACGTGCGGGGTTGATTTTGTAATCTGAAAATGAATTTCAAAAAGTATCAGTAGTTAAAGTTTTTTTTTATTCAACTTAAGTCAACCTTTTAGGTTTATCAAAATAAAACTAAAATCGTAGTCACCAAGAACATGAATAATTAAAATTTTACATATGATTGTCTTGTCGCACCATGATGTCTTATTTCCTATTGTCGACATACGCAGCGTTTACGCATACATTAACACTCCATTCTTACTGTACTTCATGTCACCACATTTAAAGATGGCGAATGCTATCTTATCTTACGTAGACTAACAATTTCCTAGGAAATGTAAGCCTTATCTCAATAGGTCAAGGTTGTAATGATAAGAAGAAAAGATTGCTCTTCTATTTATTGTCATGCTTTCATTTCTGATAAAATGGACTTGTATTTGTTGAATAAGACTAGACGTTTCTGTCCCGGGTTTCATATACATAATTGAAGAGAGAGATAATATGCTTACTAAAGTGTATAGATTATTTCCTCATATTGCGTTTATGGTGAGTACAGTTTAGAACGCTTTCAGCGCTGATTGCTTTAGGACTTATGGTGCTTGAAAGCACAGTAACAAATTGAGTTCTAAATTCTCTCCAGTGTATGCAGTGACATGTTTCTGGCCCATTGCCTATGCACAACACTCCATTTCATCAGATGATATACAACTATATTAGTTACGAAAAACATAATACCCGTAAACTTTATGTAACCACCGGATGGAGTACAATACCTATTCGTTGATCTCACATAAGGGTGCGGCTACGCATTGCGTTGCTGTGATACCCATAGTTCCGCCCTTTTGATTGGTCAAACGCTTGACTCGCCACGGTCCAATGATACCGTATATTTACAACGCTTGCATAACTACGCTATTGAAGATATTTCCCGCGCAAATAAAGCTGACCAAATCATTTAGAGCTTTATAACGTTAGTGGATACTTTTCTGTGGTTGTATTATATCGGTCATGTTATGTTGGAGTTTAAAACTGGATGAAAGCTATCGAAAGGACGCTGCGGACGCGCCTTCCCACGGCAAATGAATTGCCGTGATGTAATTGGGACTAGAATGTAGCACATTGAATGTTTACAATCTGTAATATGTACTCTATTTTATTGCCCCTCAATTGGCTTTGTTAAATGATTTGTAAGTCTATGGATGCATTGCAAACTATACGTAGAGTGGGGTAATTTTACTTTATGATAGTTTAACTGGTTTGGAAATAAATAGGGTGTATCAAATCATTGTTATTTTGATTCCTGTTTAGTTATATTAAAGTAGATCGTGGGAGATATGAGTATTCCTGTTGTTGCTATTCCTTGGTTACAAAAAAAAAAACAATTTGTCGACCGTTTTAAACAAAAAAAGAAAAACAAATACAAGAACAGAGCTGACTTGAAACCGGCCAAGTGCGAGTCGGACTCGCGCACCGAAGGTTTCGTACAAACTTGCGACATACATAAACGGTCATATCTTTTGATTGAGGAGACTTAGAGAGACTTTTTCACAGCTCCAAGGAAACACAGACTTTGAGTATATGGTTTTTATTTCAACTGGATACCTCAACGCGTTCTTTAAATAAAGTGCCTTGATAAACAGACAGACAGGGAGACGGACAACACAGGGATCCTAGAAGGGTTCCGATTTTTCTATTTGAGCTACGGAACCCTAAAAAAAGAACGTGGCCAATATAAACAAGACAGTTTAATTAAAATATCGCCTGAATCTAATGTGCTACAAAAGTTTTGTTTTTTTATTAAAACTGGAACGACACGTTTTTCTTGATTTGTCCTAATTAATTGATTGGATCAATTTATTTAATTAAAGATTTGCTTATGCCGCGAGTATTAACCTCAGCACAGAGAAAATACGGTTAAAATAAATATTTGTAGGAAAATTGAGCGCTTGGGTGAAATAAACGACGGCACGGTTGACGCACAGTGGCTGAGCGATCGTCTGCTGCGCTGCGTGTCGCGGTTTCGATTCCCGCACGAAAGAAATATTTCTAGCTGTTTGTGTATGTGAGTTTAAATGTTTGTAAACGCACCCACGATACAGGAGAAATTCCTAGTGTGGGCCGAGTTTTTGTTTTATTTAAATTATTGCGAATTCTGTTTAAATAGATTTTGTATTGTGTGGGACAGACTATTTTTATTATTATTTTTATTCAAAATATGTCGGTTAAGAGGTCTTGGCGCCAGGGTTGCGAATCGTGTTGGGGTTGCGGGTTGTTCGAAAGAGATACCACGGAACATAAAGGGGAAAGAAGGAATATGGGTGGGCTTTAGTCAGTAAAATGCTGACTCTGACATTTGATGATACGCAAAAAATAAAAATAGGAGGTCTTGGCGGTTAACCGTCGATAGGAAATCGTAAGAACCTAGTTTAGCAATGATTTGTCGGGCCTATGCTGTCCTCTCATACTTAAGTGCTAACTGTAACAAGAACATTGTAAAACCAAATGATTTAAAAAAGTAACCATGTGGTTTATTGCTGGTTCTTCTCCATAAAAAAAAAAACATTACATATCACACATGCACACATATATACTTGCACACCTAATGACCTAACACAGCCGAAACTAACTTAGAAAATAACATAATCTTTAATAACGGCAAAAAAAACATGTTTCTGTATGTGAACCTCCTTAAATATTTTTCAATACACATAAAACTGTCTTTTAGTGCACGACGATTCGGTTCATCGTGCAATGTATTTCACACATGTGCATTTTTGCTCATTTATTGCAACAAGGGCTTATTTTTTGCCTAATTTCATCACGGATCAGACAATAAACAACAGCTCAAATTCCTATAGCCATCGATTTTTACTATTTTTAAAGCAAGGAGGCGCATGTTTTTATGCGCATGTATTATATTTCATAAATTAAAAAAAAAACAAGTTCATTTAAATGCGTTTATTAACAGAATATCACAAAATAACATGATCATCTCCAAAATAATTTGTTTATAACAACTACTTAATCGACATTTGAGTTGTTAATTCAAAAATATTTAAATTTCTTATTTTAATTAGGCTGTTGTGTCATTCCTTTGTTTTCGCTTCAATATAGAAAGACAGAGCTCGTGGCTAAATAATAGCAGCCGCTCGGGTCGATCTTTAGGTTAAGCCGCGCTTGCCGAGGTTGGTCTGTGGATGGGTGACCACCCGTTCCATACCGAGTTTCCTCCGTGCCTCGGAAAGCACGTTAAGCCGTTGGTCCCGGCTGTCATTTTTAGATATTTGACATACAGGTAGTCAGTGTTCCGAAAGTCTGACAACCAGTCTTACCAGGGGGTATCGTATTACCCAGTATTAACTGGGTTGTGGAGGTCAGATAGGCAGTCGCTCCATGTAAAATACTGATATTCAGCTGCATCCGGTTAGACTGGAAGCCGACCCCAACATAGTTGGGAAAAGGCTAGGCAGATGATGATAGAAAGACAGAGCACGGGTAAAATAAAAAAATCATAGTTTCATATTGTTGTCTTTTGTTCTATTATTTAATTTCTGCAAGTGGATTCAAAGATGTTCGTTTGATTGACGTGAGAATTTGACACTGCCATTTTCCGCTTCTGCCTCGGTTGCAATCACAAAGTTTCCTCACTTAAATCAAAATGTACTATATCTATTGTTTTTTAGCAATACAAATACATCATCTGTAAAAATTCCAACTGTCTAACTATCACGGTTCATGAGATATAGTCTGGTGACAGACGGACTGACAGCGGAGTCTCAGTAAAAGGGTCCCGTTTTACCCTTCAGCCATGGAACCCTAAAAAGCTAAGCAAATGATGTTATTTTGCACGTTTCCGTATACCTTTGCCTGCTAAAATGCATTCTGGTAGCCTTTTGGTTGCCAATAATCAAATATTAGAGAGCTCTTTGAAAGCTTTTAGTGCGAAATACCACTCGTGTTGTTTTATTCTACTTTTACAGATAATAAAAGGAATGACATTACACCTGTGTCGACGTATGCTTTCCACTTGAGGTTTTATTTTTACTGAAAAAAAGTATGGAAGTTAATAAACCGCTGACAAAGCAGCTTTATATTAATATGAATAGGTGAATTTACGAGGTGGAAGGATAAAAATCTGATATACTAGAGAAAAAAATACTACTCGATTATTTCAAAAATCTCCTCGTCACAAAAGATAACAGCCTGTGCTTTTAAATAATAAAAGATGTTTTTAAAAACTAAGAAACATCTTTACAGTGACCTCATTAAGTTCCATTTCTCGTATTTTTCTCAGCAAACATTTTAATTAAAAAATAACTACTATTTTACATATAGGATGACGTCACGTAACTAACCGTGTATTTTCATCCAAACTAAACATTACCAAATTACAGCTTTTATTTTATCGGAATGTGGATCAAAAACATCTTATTTATTTTAGATAGTTACATGTGAAACTGAAAGTGAATTTGAAAGGCACTTCTTTTTCTTTGTACTTACCGTCCTTTTTTTTGTGTCCGGACCATCTAGTTACGGACAAAGTTCCAACTTTTTCCCAGTTTTGTTTTTATTGTATTTTGTTGACAAACTAGAATTAAGCAAAGCTAAACTGTAATATTGGCCGTGTCGACGAAGCGTTCATGTTCCACGTGCGCCTCAAAAAAATGACAGCAAAGCAGTGGAGCCTGCCACGGCCACCGCCTGCCGAGGTTTGCGGTTTAACATAAAGGGTAAAAGAACATAGGTGGATTTTAGTCGATAAATGACACTCCCCCTCGCTCCGCCCAGAATGGGGTAAGTTATTTGATGATTTCCCATCCGCAAAAAAAGGTTTACCTACCAAATAGTATATCCATATTTCGCCAGTAATGTCAGTCATTTGATAATTTCCTATCTTCAAAAACAATAAAACTATTTTCTCACCACAAAAAGAAAAGTTTTCTTACTTTGCTGGATCTGCGAATTCAGGGTACTCTTGCTCAGCCAGTCGCCTAACTAAGCTGTCACATAAATTGACATAAAATCAGAATGACGATGTTTATACCTCTGTAAGTTTATTTCAGCATCTAACTAACCGACCAACAGCTATATTTTAACGAATAATACTGAAGTACACACAACGGCACATCAACCTATACAAAACCATTTTATCCTGATCTCTCTACTACGGTGTGCGATCCGTAGTAGAGAGATCAGGTTATAATAGTTTGCATTGGCTCTTACACTACCCTAAACTCGTAACAAATGCCTCTCGGGGGAATGTTGCCATAACCACCATGGATTAGTGATAGAAGCATGATTTTATTAAGGCTTTCCGGGTATTTTATTAGGGGTAAACGAGAACCAATGAGGTGCCTGGTTTCATTGAGGATAATAGTACGATTTATATGTTTGTACATTATTTATATTGTTTATCGTTTAGCGGGGAGGCTTTACATGCGTACTTGATTACAAATTGTACCCGACACCTTGGAACTCCAATACTATTGTGAAAAGAGGGGTGTTAAAATTTTGGTAGTAAATTCTTTCAAGCTACACAGTAGAAGATTGAGGGTCGATTTTTCAATCGCTGGTTAAGTTCTATCCGACGAATAAGTTTGTCATTTTGACAGTTTTTTCCGTGGACACTCAGTCAAAACTTCATATTTACTCTTTAGAAAAAAAGTTTATCTTCTTCAATCTGAATAATAATAAATTGGTCTTCACCTAGTTCAATGAAATCCTTACTAATATTATAAAAGCGAAAGTGAGTTTGTTTGTTTGTTACGTCTTCACGCCTAAAAGGCAAAACCAATTTTGATGAATTTTGGTACAGACGTAGTTGGGACCTTGGAGACGGACATAGGCTACTTTTTGTCTATTTATAACCCCCCCCACTTTACTAAAAATGGGGGGTGGGTGTTTGTATGGAGCATTCCGCAATTTTCAAGGTAGAAAGCTGAAAATTGGTATCAGCCCGCGATTTCGTCCGCTATGCTACGCGGACGAAGTCGAGGGTGGAAGCTAATATGTGTATAAATAAATAAACGAAATATTACTGCCTTATTACCAGTTTATAACTGTCCTCTTGCTGGGCAAAGGCCTCTTCTCATACAGACAGGGCACAGCACGAACATTGATCACGCTTGCTAAAGACGAAGGGTTAGCGATTTCAAACTTTTATCTTTACATAGTAACAAATGAAGTCGCTTCCGCTGTCTGTTCGCTTAGGTCTTTTAAACTTCTCAACAGATTTAAATGCAGTTTCAGCAATAAATACAGTGATACAAGAGAAGGTTTATATGTATAACTAGCTGGCAACAGCGGAATCGCCCGCGTGATATCGAAAAAAATATCCTATTATTATATCATTCCACACTATAATTTACCTCTGTGCAGAATTTCATCAAGATCCGTTCAGCTGTTTTGACGTGAAAAAGTAACAAACATCCATACATCCATCCATCCATCCACCCACCTACCCATCCATCCATCCATCAATTCATCCATCCATCCAGCCTCACAAAGATTCGCTTTTATAATATTAGTAGGAAGTAGGATATCCCAGTCTACGGGTGAAACCGCGAGGTGCTGCTAGTTAATTATGAGTCTGGGTTGCCTTACGGTGTATATTATTGGCTACTTGCCTTATTTGTTAGTAAATTTTTAATTGTTTGAATTATTGATGGCTTTAATTTATCATACTGCATAAAGTTATTTGGAAATAATTTAGCGACTACAATGAATTCTACGTCCGACTTAAGTTTGACGTTAAAAAGTCCCTTATTGAAATAATCTAATTGCATATGGAAATGTTTATTTTCATATTCATATTTACCATAATGTGTGAAGATCCTCAAATGGGCTTAAATCTAAGGTACAATTACGGACCCTGTGGGGCACAGCAAAGAGTTTAAAATAACATTATAATACTTCACTACATAGTATAAAACAAAGTCGCTTTCTCTGTCCCTATGTCCCTTTGTATGCTTAAATCTTTAAAACTACGCAACGGATTTTGATGCGGTTTTTAGTAATAGATAGAGTGATTCTTAAGGAAGGTTTTAGTATATAATTTGTTAAGTTTTTGTATTTATTTCTGTGTACATTAACTATATTTGTTGAAGATGTCGGCAAAAAGTATGCTGTCTGGGAGCTTTCAACGAAAACGCTGCCTAAACCCTTTAAGATATAACAAAATAATGTATGGTGTAATTGTGTATCTTATATAGGTCCACAGAAAAGTCAGCGGTGACATATGTCTATATCTTAAGGATAACATACTATATCCATTTTAATACTTTAACAAATGGGCAATTATAAAGCGCTAACTTGGAAAGCTATTTACACAAATACAGTATTAATCCTTATCATTTTAAATAGGTTGGTTGGCATGAAAATTTCATGAAGATTATTTTTTCCTTTTACATCATGCAGATTAAATAAATACTTTAGGAGATATAGCAAAATCAAAATAACGCGCAACAAAATTAATTTCATGTCGCCGTGACTAGGCTGGCCCGCTCGGGCGCGGTGTAGGGAACAAGTCGCTCATCGCTGAGTGCGCGACCCGAACACGGGCAGACGCGTGAGCACAGAGTACGTTGAGTTGACACGTTCCTTACAAACTAAATTCAAATCCTTTATTTGTGAACATATAGGTACAATAAGATCTAATTACATAAAATGTAATAAAACATAGGTTTTATGAAGTTTCATAATACATACCTATTAGTTAGATCCGTACCATTACCTATGGACGGACGGACAGCGAAGACTTAGTAATAGAGTTTTTACCCATTGGGGACGTAACCTTAAAAATGAGACGTACCTAATTTTATTTATACTTCGATTTTGTTATTTTTGCTATAGGCTGCTTTTTATCAACACACCACGCGGGCGAAGCCGCGGGCGGAAGCTAGTATTGTAATAAAAGAAGGTAAACATACTATAATACCGCTTAAAAAATCACAATTCTTAAAAAAAAAAGTTTAAAAACTTAAGTCCTCTGTTTATATCAATCAAACTGACATAATCGTAGACGACCACAGACCGCAAACAATTAATAAACAAGTATACAATGACAAATTATTTCGCGTTTCCGTGTCCCAGTTTTTGGTCGGCGTTGAATAGGCCAGACATGTTTCAAAGTGATGGATGGTGGTAACTAAACTTTGGTCTCGCACAATTAGGCTGACAATCCACCACACCTTGCCATCGGACAATATATTGTATGTCAATCACTGCGAACACGCACGGAATTGTGCATAGCGTTCGTGGACGATAGTCTTTATACGATACGATACGATAACGACACGATGCTAGTTGACCATTGTAATTATGCTTGCATGAGCCTGTAAATGTTTGCCATTATACACGATTACAATCTCCTTTCCATGATCCCTTTGGTAACGGAATTGGGAGTCGAATGTGTTATCATTAGTTAGTAATAGGATGCTGCAGAGTATTCTCATAACAGTTTGCTTTCACGACATATAGAAGGATATCTATCAGTAATAAATAGGGTGTAGTGTACTTAAACGAATTTGTATGGAAACTCTTTTAATTTTTCATAATATCGACACTGACTACTTGAGCGAACAAGGCACTGTCAATTTTCAACGTGCCTCATTTTCAATGCGCCTCCATCTTCTCCTCTTTTTAGCTTGTAGCTCTTTTCAGCCGTGATGCACACAGTGTTGCATACTTGTTATTGTTGAGTTTTCAGTTTTTGTCTTTTTGTTTTCCCTTTTATTGTTTTATACTGTGTGCACTTGTGGCATGTTCCAAATAAATATATTTTCTTTCTTTTTTACCTCTTCTACAAATACTTTCAACTGAATTGATTTATGTTTTTCAGCAGCTTATGTCAATCTAACTAATTTTTGTCATTTCTATGATCTTTATAGCTGAAATATAGTCACTACATCTCGACCTTCAGCTATGAATTCATGCATTAAATTTTCAGATGTCGCAAGTTTCTGCACTTTTAGGTTATTATGCAGTACAGTTACCGTGTCGTATACTTTAAATTGCAAAAGGGTCCTTTAGTTAGGCGTTAGTGTAGCTCCTATAGTCTTGAATCTGATGCTATCGCTTTTGTTAAGCATCGGTTGCATTCTGTAAGCTCTACGTTTATGCGCAGAACCTGATCTATATCTCCCTGGTGTATTGTTCATTGATATTGGAAATAGCTGATGTAGTTGTGTGTAGGTCTTGTTTTCGTGTTTAGCTACGCTCTGTAATTTTCTGTTAGGTTTTTTAGAAACTGTATTACTATCAATGATGGTTGTATTTATTGTTTGGTGCTCACTTCATTCTGGTCACATTATTTTTTAGTATGCTTTAATAGTATTATCTATCGTCTATGCCTTTATTTACCTTGTAACCTGTGATTTTTTGTCTGTATTTCCATTTTTGATCACCTTTGTTAACTTTGCTGGTATCTTTTGACAATCTTCTAATTTCTTCAATAATAAAATAAACTGTTTCGTATTCCGATAGTACTGTTAAGCTCCTATGCTTATATCTAGCTACCGGTAACAGTCATCCAAATGTTGTCGCTAGACTGAACATTTGTCCAATGCTTCATTTTTATTTCCTTCAACCTCTCTGTCATACGGTTTTTGATTCCCCCATATTCCTGCCGTCAATACAAACGTATGACCGTATCATGCACTAAATAGAGTCAATATTCGCTTATAAAAACCAACTGTACCATAGATGACGTTTGGTGTTTAGTTTAGCGTGTCGCAATCAGAGCACAAAGCTGGTATTTTATTGTGATTTACATACAGAAAGTGCCCATTGTGAGTGCGCGCCCTGTCACAGTTGCCCTCTGGCCTCCGTAGGCCAGCGTGGTCTACTAGACCGTCGCCAGATTAGGTCTATTTAGACCCGCGGTAATTTGGACCCAGAACTCTTCGTGTTCTATAGTCTATCGTTCATCTCTCGAGTGTTGTGATTCCTTTTCGCGCATGTTTTTGCAAGTGACGTTCAAATACATGTGATTGGAGATTTTCTACGTAAGTTTTGTTTATTATTTGTTGTTTTAATTAAAAGTTTTTGTTGTGGTTATGTGCGTATTGGCTGCTATAGGAATCTATAACGTATGGCTTACGAAATAGATGTAACTACACAAGTTTCATAAACGCAATGGAACAAAATTAATAGCGCTAATCTTAATTTAATTTTCTGTTGAGTGAATATACGTAATGTTTATATTTGGCGTTAATTGAGCCACTTTCAACAAGCCAACTTAAGTGTCCGCTAACGAGATTTTAATTTAATCTCCTTGATTGGGTATTAAAGCGAGCTAAGATTCTGAATCAACGTATTTCCTTTAACTTAGACAGAAATAAATGAAAAAAAAACCTTCTTAATTTGTGTCTTAATTTGAAAAACTGATCTGAAAAAGTTCGTTTAATATTTACTGGTTACAAATAATGATTTATTGAGTAAAGGAATCTCTCTCAATACTCAATCAGAATTGATTGCGGCTTTAAGCATCGTTCAATGATAATCGTTTGCAATTTGGCTCAGATGGTTGGCATTCTGACTTAAGCCCCGTTCCAACCAAAACGACTCGTTTTGCTTACGGATGGTAGTATTTTGACATAAGTTCTATGAGACTTATGTCAAATCCCACTATCCGTAAGCAAAACGAGTCGTTTTTGTTTATTGGAACGGGGCTTTAATGAATTTTTATTTTGACGGCTTGTTTTGCTGTATATTCCTACTAGTTGCTGATTATAGTATACTAGCTGTGCCCAGTGGTTTCACACGCTCCTCAGGATCCTTTCTGAAGAGGGTTACACTTTTCACTAAGTGGTATGAAAAATACATTACAACTGATTCTCAAATTTCTAAATCATCATCATCTTTTTCCTGCCCTTGTCCTATTCTATTTGGGGTCGGCGCAACACGTTTTCTTCTTCCATTCTCCATTATCAGACGTCACGGCACCATTTACTTAAATTTCTAAATCCTTACTAATATTATAAAAGCGAAAGTGAGTTTGTTTTTGTTACGTCTTCACGCCTAAATGGCTAAACCGATTTTGATGAATTTTGGTACAGACATAGTGGGACCCTGGAGACGGACATAGGCTACTTTTTTAAAGTGAGAATAGAGGGAGAAAGAGGGAAGAAAAGGGAAAACTTAGCTTTACTATTACAATGGCAAAATCTACAGGTAGCAGGTACCTGCAAATCAGAAAAGGGGAACTGTGTTACCCCGAACTTAACGCGAGCGAAGCCGCGGGCAAAATTTCATAAAATCGGGCAAATCCTTTCGGAGGAGTATGGCAACTAAAACTGTTACACGAGAACTTTATATATAAGACTAACTGTACTCAGTGGTTTCATCCGCTGCTCAGATCCCCTTCTCACTTAGGGGTATGAAAAATAGATGTTTTGATTATAAACCAAATAAAAGTTTATTTAATCTTATTGAGTGACTCGTATAAAAATAAAACGTAAAATTTAAATTTCGCGGTCGACTGAGAGCATTCTTCTTAAGTAGTATTTCTATGCAATAATGCTTAAGCAAAATGAAGATGACACAAGTGTATTTTCATAGTACACGAGGTTTACTGAAAATGAGTTTTATTTATTCGTCCAAAGAAATTAAAGTTGACTACCGACGACGGCAATAACTTGATATGAGCTTTCAATGAAAAGGGTACTCTTATTGGTAGGATTCCCATATTAACTTGCTATTCGTAGAAAATTTAATAAGGGATTCGCATTATTGTATTTCTGTTACAAAAATATCAAATATTTATTTTTAATGAGATTTTTGGGATAAGGGCAGAATAATCCAGCCCGGGTTGCTGGTTGTTCGAAAGAGATACCGCGGCCCCGGGACTTAAAGGGCAAAAGAAGGAACAAGTAGGTCAAAATGATCCGATCCCCTTTGATTAAAATCATTATCCCTTACCGTAGCCTTTGTATTTTGCGGATGGAAAATCATCAAATAACTTCCCTCGCTCTGGACGAAGCGGAGTGGAATGTCAAACTTTTACTGACAAAGACCCACCCAGGGTCTTTGTCAGTATGGGATCGGAACATTTTGACCTACTTATACTTACAGTGCCACTGGGGCCTCTATTTTTTTTAAATATGCAGCTATGCCTATTACTTGTATTAATAATCAATAATTCAAAAAAGTATTTTATGAGACAAAATCTTGTAAAATTTCAAGTTTCCGTGATATGATGTCAAACTCATACTAGTACTCATAACTTGGAAAGTGTGAATTTCGTTTGTTATGATGCTTCCTCAAAAAAAGGCGTGAGTTTTTGTATGTATACATACTAAAACTCACGCCTTTTTTTAGCAGAAACCACAGAACGCCACCGGCTACGGTCCTCACATACCCCATTCGCCTCGGTCAAAATAAAAAAAAATGCAGGAGGAATTTTCAGCTCAGACCTGAACTGACAATTCTGGAGTATGGGGAAGATATATGTGCGGTATGAGGAGTATGGGGCCCCGGATGGGCCCCGGATGCTGGTTGTTCGATACAAATACCGCGGCCCGGGAACCTATATGGCAAAAGAAAGAACATGGGCGTGTTTTAGTCAGTAAAACTCTCACACTCCCTCCCGCTCCGCCCAGTAATAAAATTTCAGGTATTAGGTTCAAATACTCATAATAGAACACACCTGTGATCGAAATAAGTGATTTATTTAAAGTAACATATCAATAGGTTGTTGGGACACAGCTCCGTGCCAAGTGTCCCGATCACATGCACTTCCTGGTCCAGATTCTAAACAGAGGCGACGCGCATCGCATTTAGTTTAAACTCTGTAGTTGGTGGTCAGCTAATCGCAACGCACTGCCGGGAAGTGATGTGGTTTCATTACAACAACACTCCCTTATAAATAACAGTGTACCGTGCCTAATTTTAGAACTATCGGAACCGTAGCGAAAATTAATCCAGCTGTGCTGTTTAGATGTATTGAAAACGATACATGTGTTCTTTCGGCAGTAAAATCTTTGGGAGCTACTGAGCTTTCTCGATTATTATTCGAATGACATTTCCTAATCGAATCGTTTTACTTGATTCGATATTATGGTAAGTGGACTTATGTTTCTTAGAACACGTGGGTGGCTATTTACGTTAGCGACTCGACTTTGCAATTCATTATGTGATTCATTTAAATTTACATATATATAATGTGTGTAGTTACAGGGTTTGTATGAATTTTGGGTTAATGTGATTCATTTACTCTTTTGTTGTTTTTTTTTGTATGCCTTTTTAATATTGAATGTGAAAGAAATACAGCCGTCAGAACCCGTCAATTAAGTCTTCTATACATCAAACTAAGTGACTCTACGCCATAATTATTGCTGGTAAACAACGTAAAACTTTCATTTGCTGTAAAACATCACGGTGTAATTCAATGTTACGCATTCAAAAATTATGCTGACAGATACATCGAATATAACGAGGGTCAGGGAGGTATTTAAAGATGAATTAAATTATTAAAAACATTGATTTAAGAAAAAAAACTTGCAAAAAAGTTGTACTTTTTCTGTTGGACTTTTTTTTTGTTTATTATCTGTATGGTGTACATAAAAAACAATATTCTTTTCCATTTCTACTTCAAACCTCCAATATCTCCAATATCTCCCTAATAAGAATGTTCCCAGGAATGATCTAGAACAAAAAAAAAACGCAATAATGGGATGAAAACAAGGGCCTCTCAGCTTCGTTAAGGCTATTTTTACACCCTTTATATGAAAGCGATTAATATAACAATACACTGAGGAGCAAGTATTAATAGAAAACTATAAATCTGTCACTTTTACTATACATATAAAATTGTTCCTCGAGCTTCCATGAATACTGAAGTGACTTTTAATTTTTCATTTATATGACACGTCACACAACACATCTCTTTTTTGTCTATTTGGTAAATGCTCGTCCACTAATTCACAAAGAAATCTTTGTCCAGTCTTAGTTCAAGCCAGTTTTGTGGTACAGTCATCAGGAAATGTTATTCGCCTTTTGCGTCATAGATGCTAGCACATATTTTCCGGTAACATCTTTTCTTATTCAAATAGTGCTCTGTAATATCGGGACAAGTCTTAGGGTTGTCACGCAAATATAAACAAAGTGAGCACAATCTTCTGCTTCCGAATAATTTATCGTTTCTGAAGACGCGTCTTCAATCCTCATATTTACTTTTATTTTTCCTTCTCCGTCTTATGTTATAGTGCTGTCCTTTGTGACAACGTTTGTTCAAACACTTTGTGCGATTACGAGTTTGCCTGCTGATGCTTTCTGGTTTAAATAAATATGACTAAATCCGTTTGATGTGTTTGTTGGGATTTAATCTGAGATATTTTAGCTTTGTTATTTCAAGGTTACTCTGTTTTTGGGATGAAGGGAAGTCCCTTTTTGACTTCTGCATTGATTCTTTCTACCTACGTACCAACTTCAAAAGTTACCAAGCTTAGGAATTGTATTCATTCCCGCGAATTTAGATTAGTCATTGGCACATAATGATCATTGTAAATATGTTCTTAAATTGACAAAGAAACATTTCAAGTTATAAATAGAATTACTGAAAAGAAAGGAAGCGTAAATAATATGTTTACGACGATTATCTCCAATATGTATTGAATTTACAAATGTTACTAAACCTGAAAGTAAGTTTCTATAAGAATATCATTAGTAATGTGATATTTTTGTTTATAGCGGAGTCGAAAGCGGCCGAGGTGGTCCCGAACGAGGCTGTGAAGTCGCCGAACACGCCGACAGCTCCCAGCCCGTCACCGAAACGTGAGTAAAAACCTTTTTGTACTAAACGACCCGTTGTTTTCAACAAAAAATCCCATTGTTTTTACGTAACCTGAAACTTTGGAACAACACACGACCTAAACACAGAGTTATTTTGTTTTGAAACGCAAAAAGTGTGAAGCTTTACACCTACTCTTGAAAACGACAAAAAGGTTTAGCCAACAGTCAACCACCCATCACAATGGCAACGATAACGCGTTTAATGTCATAGCAATAAGGTTAATTTTCGTAATGTCGGAGTTATAACTGATAGCCGGTTCACCAACATTGACCAAACAAATCTTTAAAACTATAAAGTAAACTCAACAGTAGCTTATTTTTTTAAATATTGTTGAAATTATGCAGATATAGGTACCTATTGAAGATTACATGCATTCAAAATGTTATCGGAAAAACATCCGTTTTAGAGATACCAATAATGATAACCATCCATACATTCTTTGACGCAACTGAAGACCTTACGTAACATACTTTGCAATATCTTATCTGTTATCAATCTCGGGGATTGTTCCGCATTATAATATTACAGCACTTCATACTACATCAACATTATTCAATAGGGGATATTACTGCAAAATTCTGGCGCTAGGGCGCAGCACTAGCGTAAGCAGTAAAAAGTTTTTTGCCGAGACGTAAATGGCCGTAGGACGCCATAATATATATAATTAAAGTACAGATAGGTAAGTTATACCAAAATAATTAACACTTTGACATATTTTCACAGAATATCTGGATACGCGGTTGCGCACATGACGGTTTGTTTACTGTATGTGCTAGTGGCGCCCTCTGCGCCGAGGTTTGCGTAATATTCCCTATTTGAGTATTGCTTTACATTATTAGGTTGGATTAGTCCGCTGTTAGGTATAATGCCCTAACTAGTCTGTGCGACTCTCATCCTGGTCACCTCGGTAATTATCTATGGGTACTCCATCCATCTGGCGAGCTTACTCGCTACCATAGTAGGAAATTAGGTATCTGTGAAGGATCTCTGAGAAATAGGTGTACCAGCAACCTTTGATACTACCAAACCACACATTATCGTTCTTCTATCGACAATTAGCATTGCTATTTATCGTATGGTCAACATCGTACACTTAGCCTTTTCATAACTTTGTCGGCTTCGTCGTGCTTTCCGAGGCACGGACTAATCTCTATATGTAACGGGTGGTCACCCATCCACAGATCAACCAAGGCACACAGACAAGCTGTTTATCGTATAATAGGGTAACGTTATAGTGACGACAGGCCGTGTCGTCGGTGCGTTCGTGTTCCATGCGCGCCTCAACGAGAGCCTGGAGAGGACCTGGCTGGGGCTGCGGGTTGTTCGAAAGAGATACCGCGGCCCCAGAACATA
The DNA here is from genome assembly GCA_905475445.1 of Ochropleura plecta. NCBI lineage: Eukaryota > Metazoa > Arthropoda > Insecta > Lepidoptera > Noctuidae > Ochropleura > Ochropleura plecta. The sequence continues at coordinate 6,035,466 of FR997731.1, read as the reverse complement.
AAGGGCACATGAAGGAACATGGGTGGTCAGTAAAAGTCTCACACTCCCATCAGCATAACAAAAGGTTATTGTTATTGTAGCTATTAGGTATATACTTGAAGCTCATAAGACAGTTCTGTTTGGTCTCATGCGGTATTTCGGGTATTGAAGATGTCCATAAACAGCGTTTTTCACTTACCATTAGGTGTGTTGCCTTTTTGACGTGATAACGTCTTTAAAATCGTTTTAGTCGGGTGACATGTTCAGAAACTTGTGTCACACCAAAACCTCACAAGCGACATTTCATAAAGATGGTAGCGCCATCTGTTACTTGGCTCGAAAAAAAAACTTTAAATTAGTACTTAATTTCATTTTAGATGTCACTACTGGTGATAACTTATATCACCAATAAGACGTTATCACGTAAACATCTCGATCGTAAACCTACTTTTTGCCAGAAACTCTTATCCACAAGGCCGTCTCTTACACATTAAGCATATAATAGTACCAGCTTTTGCCTGCGGCTTCGCTCGCGTTATATTCGGGGTTACACAGTTCCCCTTTCCTGATTTGCAGTTACCTGTTAACGGCAGTTTTTGCCCTTGCGCCTTATTTATTTGTAATAGCAAAGCTAAGCTAAGTTTTCCCTTTTCTTCTCCCTCATATCCCACTTTTTTTTTAAAAAAAAAGCCTATGTCCGTCTCCTGGGTCCCAACTATTTCTGTACCAAAATTCATCAAAATTGGTTTAGCCATAAAGGCGTGAAAAGGTAACAAACAAACACACGTTCAACAGCTAGGCTTTATCGAGATACAACACAAACATGGCAAGGTACAAGATAACAGGATACATTATACGCTGGTCAGTGTTATTAGCAAGTAAAATGGCACGCTTGTCATGCACCGACCTAACTAACTTGCCCCTGTTTTGGATGCATGCTTCACTCAAATTATTTTGCATAAAATTTAAGTTTTGTTGCATACAAATTGTTTTAGATAGATATACTAATACTAAAACGGTAGGTATTCAAATTTTGTGGTTTACATTCGGTAAAGTTTCAGAAGCATCAATCGTCTTAACATTTTAGAATATTTGTTTCTAATTTACAAGCTTGTAGTAGTATAATAGCAACTGAACGGGTTGATCTTCAAAGTTAAGCCACGCTTGCCAAGGTCGGTCCGTCGATGGGTGACCATCATAAAATACCGAGTTTCCTCCGTGCCTCGTAAAGCACGCCAAGCTGTTGGTCCCGTTTGTCAGTTGTACATCTTTGAAAGTCGTTACGGGTAGTTGGTAGTACCGTATTACCCTGTACTAACTGGGTTGTGGAGATTAGATAGGCAAACGCTCCATGTAAAAAACAGAATAGTGGGACTAGAAGTTAGTTCGAATAAGTTTTTGAAAAGGCTAGGCAGATGAATGATTATTTCATAGTGGCAAGACTTTTAGTGAAAACTGTCCAAAAACATATCCTTTTAAATAATTGCAGTCATGAAGTTGCCTCATATGTTGTGTTGATAGTGCAGCGAAGGTTCAAAAGCAAATGTTTAATAACTCAAAGATCTATAAAGTCTGTAGATTTAACAGTATTGTTCAGCGCCAAACCATTTATCGCAACAGTAATTGATGAGCCGATCAAACGCTAATAAACACACACAGTTGCACTGTACGCTTTGGCAATAGGCTGAAAATACGCAGCAATGAAAGACAAGATGCATATTCCAACTGTTTTAACAATACAGCAACAAACACTCATATGTTCATTACTGCACAAACATAATTTAACCTTATTACTGTACAAGCTTCAGTTCAGTTTGCACGAGTTCTTCCCTCGTAAATACAGTCCTAATTAGGATATCAAAACACGTCTGAATGTATTTTTAAATGTAACAATAAAACGTGTTACTTCTCAACATGTTCACCTTATAACCCTTTGACTGGGAGCCAGAAAAGCGGCGCCAGAGTTAGCGGTTGCCGTGTTTTGGCACACTGGCACAGATCTATGAGGCGATTATGTCATGCATCGTGATCCCAGTTTGTTATTTCGTTCTCGCAAACAAATATCGGAATGGCGCTATATCTTGGAGAAAGTAGAGGACGGTCGGTTATATTTCTGGAGCTTGGAAGGTCGTTGCATTGCTGTTTTGTTGCCAATTGCAGTTCGCATATTTGTCTCACCCACGATGTTTATTATTGCATTCTAGAATTTCTAGCGATTTAGTTTTCTCTTCAACTATTGCTTGCATCTGGGTTGTTCGAAAACTCGATACTCTTAGATAAAACAACTACTAACAACAAACTACTAACAAGAGCTTACCAAAAAGCGCATCTATTAGTACTAAAACTACAAAATAATCATAGACAGACAGAAATAAATACATTACTGTTACAGTTAAATTGCGTCAAACTTCAACTGGTCAAAAGCTTCTTCCTATGACTTCCACCTCCAGATCCAGAGGCAATGAGAACCCCTAGTCATTAATAATGTCCAGCTCATTCCGCCATCTTCAACGCGATACATGAAACTTTGCGTTTGTTGCGGGTTGTTCTAAAGAGATACCGTGGCCCCGGAACATAAAGGGCAATAGAAGGAACATGTGTGGGTTTTATTCTATACAAGTCTGACACGCTCCCTCGCTCCGCCCAGAGCGGGGGAAGTTATTTGATGATTTTCCATCAGCAAAAAGAAAAAAAAAGCCGTTGCATTTTACATTGCTTTTCAATACAAACAACCATCATCCGGCAATGCTCTTCAATTATCTGGTATGATTGATATGTTCTGAAACAGCTAAACTTGAACGCGTCAGCTGATCTAGATTGTATACTAAAAATAAACGAGTAGAGTGAATGAGAGTGAAATCCCGATTTAAACACGTTTAATATAAGAGAACGTGTTGACCTATTTGCACGGATGTATTTTTTTTATGACGTTCGGTTTCTTGTAATATGATGTTTAAATATGTTTCAGTTGTAACACTATTTATGTTGCAATAATTTTCGGAGACTTTCAGACCAGAAATATTCTTATTTATTTCTTTATTGTGTTCGTTGCTTTTTGAGCTAATATTGCGGTTAAATTACAAAACATGACTTAAAAAATATGATTTTCCGCCATTAGTTTCACCTTAGGTAGCTAAATTAGAGTGAAAAATGGAAATTTACAACTGTACGTGACTTGAGTATTTGTAGAACAAATCCTGGCTTATTGTTTGGATCTTAAACCTGAGTAACATGCCCAATTTATTGTTTAACATATACATACTTGTAACACAAAAAATATTCTATTTCTCTTTCCTCTATTTCAAACATTTGATGACACACAGCGTAAATTCTTTCACGTAAGAATTTTCTTTTAGTGTGGAATGATGTAGGTACTTATGTCATCGTCGAAATGTGAATATTGTTCCAGATAGTTTGTAGGTATAATAGTCTCTAACTACGTATTATTAAAAGCTATTATAGAGCGTTACCTCACCTCGGGCGTTAGGCGATTCGGCATCGAAAGATACGGCTCAGTGGCACACTTGGGCGCTATTTTGGGAAAATTACCTAGGTTAAAGATTTACTCTTACGTAATATGTAATTTATTGATGAAATATGACTATGTTGGCCCCGACTTATTCGCATACAAGCTATTCCAATCTGTTTGATCTATAGAGTCTACAAAAAAAACGTTGATGCATTTCGACAAGTTTAAAAAAACAAAGCTACCAAAATGCATGTTTTTGTATTTCGTTGTTTGGATTTTACGTTGCTTGTCAGTCATAATTGACAGGCAGTTTTGTTACTATAAAAATGAAACTGACAACGTTCACTATGGAACAATTTACAGAATTTTAAAAGGTGAAAGAAAATTTCACAGCCAAGGAAAAAAAGCAATAACGACTAATGGCCAGGCCAATGAAACTTCCATTTTTCATAAAAGTATCAGGCAATTTATTGATTCAAGCATAAAGTGACGTCAGTGTTGATAATATAGGTACCTACATACATAATCTAGGAACTAGTCTCAGGCCGTTAGGAATGTAACATGACAAAAACAAATGAACGCAGTAATTGCAAGCATGAACATTTAATTATGTTAGTCCTTAGTGCGTGAATAATATTTATCTTAAGTAGTGACTTAATGATAACGTAGATGCTACTAATATTATAAATGCGAATGTTTGAATGTTTGACGGGCCTGTTGGTCTAGTGGTTAGTGGCCCTGACTGCTGAGCCGGAGGTCGTGGGTTCGATTCCCACCCAGGACAAACTTTGTGTGATGAGCATGATTGTTTGTTCTGTGTCTGGGTGTGATTTATCTATAATATGTATGTATTTATAAATTAAAAATAAGTGTATATCAGTTGTCTGGTTACCATAACACAAGCTCTGCTTAGCTTGGGATCAGATAGCCGTGTGTGAGTTGTCCCAAGATATTTATTTATTTATTTATTTATTTGTAAAGATGGATGGATGGAGGTATGGAAGTTTGTTACTCTTTTACGTGAAAACGGCTGGACGGATCGGACAGGATATATATTTTTTCGAAACCACGCGGGCGCAGCCGCGGGCGCCAGCTAGTAATAAAATAAGTAAAAAACTGATTCGGTTCCTAGGAATCAATATTTACCAAAAAATGAGTTTTGAAGAGACATAAATATTTGTTCGTTTTCGGTGGCTAAGTAAGCAAAAATAGAGTGCAGTATAGGTACCAAGTGTTAAATTAACGGATCGTGTTCGAAACACAATACTGTGCTCCAAAGCAAATATAGCTTATGTGGTGTGACTCAAAAGACTGCCCAACTCAATTGGGACTGCACAGGGGCATGTTTGCTGCATTTTGGACATACTGTGGGCTAAAATAGCAGTAAACTGGTGCAATCAGGTGGGGTCGCCGCGGCAGACCACGAAGGATGTAGCCGGATGAACTGGAACTGCGGGAGGTGGCAAGAGTGGAGGAAGGCCTTTACCCAGGAGTGAGAACAAAAAGGTGCAAAACTATTGAACAACTAGCTGTGCCCCGCGGTTTCACTCCCGTCGAGATAGAATATACAATATTTATATATCTTTAGGAATGATAGCCTATGTGTTATTCTGATATGTAAGCTATATTACTGTAAAGTTTCATCAAAATCCATTCAGTGCTTATTGCGTGAAAGAGCAACAAACATACTTACATGCAGCCTCTTAAACTTTCGCTTTTATAATATTAGTAGGATACATCTATCCTACTAATATATCATTTAACTAGCTTTCGCCCGCGGCTTCGCTCGCGTTAAATTCGGTATAACACAGTACCTGCAGTTTTTGCTCTTGCGCCTGATTGATTTGTAATAGCAACGCTAAGTTTTCCCTTTTCTTCCCTCGTTCTCCCTCATATTCCACTTTTTTTTTTAATAAAAATTAGCCTATGTCCGTCTCCTGGTTCCCAACTATCTCTGTACCAAAATTCATCAAAATCGGTTTAGCCATTAAAGCGTGAAGAGGTAACAAACAAATAAACAAACAAACAAACTCACTTTCGCTTTTATAATATTAGTAAGGATTATGACGCGATGATGAGAGTTATCACTCTCAACAGTTAACAAACAACCTAAGTTTGTTAACATTTCTCAAAACTACTTGATCCAAGCAAACCTTTTATAAATCTTATCATACAATCCAACAAAACTCATCGACTATAGTAGATATCTGCGTCTGCAGTATTTACACAGTTCTTATGTACAAGTTTATTCTGTACTTTGTATGTGCAGCTCGGTAGCAACGCCTTAGTATTCTATACTACACTTTTGTCTATTACTACTTTTATTCTATATCTTTGCAAGCCATTGCATTTTCTATACGTGATTGTTTGTGAAACCGCCGCGGGTTTTCCGTGAGAGGAAACATTATATCCATTGAACAATGTAGGTTTTATATTGAAAGTCAAAGTGCTACATTTTACCGGGAATTTCACACTGAAAAGCTACTGGTTTTCAGTTAGTGTTTATGTGAGATTTAACTTTATGTGGGAGGTTCACGTTGATGTTATTAATATAACATAACATAGCATAGGTTGCGGTTTGTTCGAAAGAGATACCGCGGCCCCGGAACGTAAAGGGCAAAAGAAGGAACATAGATGGGTTTTAGCAAGTCTGTCAGACTCCCCTTTAACAAGTTATTTGATGATTTCACATCCACAAAAAATAGTCTAGCAATGTCATCATCATCCTCATAGGCAAAGATAGTACTAGGTACGTAATAATTCATCCACATTTCGTTATTGAAGATAAACATAGTTACACCACAGACTAGCTACAGTACTGTTTCTCCTCCTTTAAATCCATCCAAAGGTTGTCTTGAAAAGATCGCTTTTAGCGATAAGACCGCCCATTGTGTTACCCTATTTATAAGTTGTTTAATGTTATTTTTGTTATTTGTATGGTTCACATAATAAAGAATATTCTATCTATCTATAAAGTTTAGCTGCTTCTGAGAAATCCCTGATGAAAAAACTCAAAGCACTATGGCAGACCTGGGAATTGAACCTAGGTCCTCGACCACCAACAGTCAGTTAATTTTATTAACCAAATTTTTAAAACTGCGTATAAGACTGCCTAAAAACTAAATCAAATCAATTTTCGAGTCTCTTTCTCTTTTATCAAACTAAAACAAACAAACACCAATCTTCACTTTACTGTGTAATATTATTGCATAGTTTAATAGTCACTATAACCCGCCCGACTTCATACTGGTGCAATGTAGATATCTACTAATATTATACAGAACACCTTCCTTTTGCATCACTCTGTCTATTAAAAAAAGCGCATCAGTTTTAAAGATCTTAATATACATAAGGACAGACAGTGAGAAGTGACTTTGTTGTATACTATTGTAACACTCGCTCGTTGCTCTTCGAGTGAGGTTGTAGTTTCCAAGTGTTAGAGGTGTACAAATGATAGCCACTACAGTTTCAGTTTTAGTAGTGATTAACTAACACAAAGTAGGTAAACCATGATCAACTTCTGAATAAAACGAATCCTTAAACATCTAGGCAGTCCATATCTGGTCAAAAGCCTTGTCTAAAATTCACAAATATTGAACATCGATTCCCATATTGGAATTTATATTAGTTCAATGAAAATCCCGCATATATGTAATAGCTCTATGTAGCTAGCACATACTGATTGGTTGTAACAGCGTTGCGCCAGTGGAAGTGGTCAATCAGTCCACATGACCCGCAAGTCTAGATAGACTAGTATTCTACATCCAGGCTAGGCTACCTAACCTATTACCTAATGCGTAATATCCCGTCTTGACTTGTTATGTGGAACGTTACGAACACAGATTTTGTAGGAAACTAGGTTTTTCCTGCGGTTTCTTTCGTGTTGATTTCGGAAGCTATGTGAGAATACCGGGATAAAAACTGTCAAATGTCTTATTCTAGATCAAGGTTTATAAACTTTTGCCGGGGTTGTGGGTTGTTCGAAAGAGATACCGCGGCAACGGAACATAAAGGGCAATAGAAGGAACATGGGTGGATTTTAGTCAGTACAAGTCTGACATGCCCCCATTTGATGGTTTCCCATCCGCAAAAAAAGGTATAAATACCTTTATCCACACATACATGACACATTGTGTCACCTTAAGGAAAATAACATTACATTATATTTATATCTCATAAGGTGTTAACATTATTATTATTAATTGCAAAGGTAAATAAAGCCAACCCGCTGGTCACGTGAAGAGTCGACTAACCACTTTCCGATATCCCGAAAAACTAGGTAGGCATTCTGACTCCATGGTCCTAGTGTTAAATTATAATTGTAATAGAAATACGCGACTAAAAAGTATTTATTTGACTGGCATAAGACAAAACAGTAAAAACAATAAAAGAATACAACCGAACAAAAACATTAAATAAAATAATGAGACATACATCGAATAAATTAGTCCTTTACAAGGCCAAAAAGTTCCCTATCTCAGTATACGGTGCTGTAACATTAAAATATATATGTTACATCGCTGCCTGAAAATCTAATATATAAAATTCTCGTGTCACAATGTTCGTTCCCATACTCCTCCGAAACGGCTCGACCGATTCTTATGAAATTTTATATGCATATTCAGTAGGTCTGAGAATCGGCCAACATCTATTTTTCATACCCCTAAGTGAGCAGCGGGTGAAACCACTCGGCACAGCTAGTAAAATGTATAAATACCTACTTAAAGTTTTACTGAAATCCGATCAGTAGTGACACTTTTAATCGCCTTTTAATTAGATGTCGATATATCTGTTAAAACAGACAGAAGTTCAGTCACATTAGCATATTACATTACATATATATGAGCATGGAAGTGTGGATTAAATCGGGTCGCGTTTTTGCTGACGTGGGTCGTGCGTAATAGGATGCAATTTAGTATGTACTACCGCGCTCACTGACGGTCGACCACTTTTCAATCTTATTGCTCAGTGCATAGGGGTGAAAAGTGGTTGACTGTCAGTGACGGCGGTAGTACATTTTATGTTCTGAAAGTTGTGCTGTACTGGTTTAATTTTACGTACATACATGTTGCTTGTTAGAAACTTTGATAGTGTCCAGTGTCTTGAGATTGTCGTGTGTTGGCTAATAGTTTGAGATTATGTTCGGAATATACAGGGTGATTATGTTGGCACCTGCATCCGTCAAAGGATGCTCTACAAGCCTTACTAAATAAATTTCTATTCCAAATTCAAAAGTTTCATACTAGAATCGAAACAGTCTGTCTGCTGTTAAATAGAAATTAAGGATAAATAAGGGGGAAGGTTACTTTATTTTTTGCCTTGTTTATCTAGTAGTTGCAAGTGGGACTGCTAAGTATGAGGTCCTGGGTTCGATCCTCAGATCGGGCAAAGTTTTAGTAAGCTCTTTTTTCCATCAGGAATATCTTAGTTGCTGCCACGGAGTCTGGATTTGTGTCCGATTGATGGCAAAATTGTTATGCTTATACATACCTAGCGAAAGCGTGGCTGTACTATTAGGAACACCTCTGCTTAACCCTTCAAGAAGTACAGGCGTGATTTGAAGTAAAGTTATTTTCCTTTGCATCAAAACATGATTTAAAAAAATCATTAACAACATGCTGGTTAAATATTTTACAACTAAGTAAAATCTGTAATACGTTAATGTATTTATTTATACAATCATTGAGTTTTCGTAGAGATTAGAGCTCGTTGCCTTGTTTCGCTTGACCGCATTTGTCATTTGTTTTTTTACTACTTTACAAGATTTTTAAATCAGGAAGTGTTCCGCAAGGTAACGTTGCAACCCATTGAATCTGATTGATGCCATCAAAACTGAGGACTGAAAAATATATTATTTCTCTAAAACACGGCATTTAGAAACAGTTAAAAGTCTAAATACAAAATGAAAATAGGTTAAAAAAAAATCGATGGCCATAATTTTTTGCTTTTATAAGATACTAGCTGCACGCCGCGGTTTCTTCCACGTTGACTGGGAAATTATACATATAATATAATATACATTGCTCTTGAATCACTCTAAGTAAAGAAAATATAGATATCAGCGCTAAAACAGACAATTCTAGTGTGTAATAAAGTATATTCTATTCTATCTATTGCTGAAAACTCCATTAAAATCTGTTGAGACGTCAAAAAGATCTAAACGAACAGCGGAAGCGTTTAATATTTAACCATGTAAAGATTTCCGTAACGGGCAAATGATAAGATTATCTAGCTAAATAAATTGTTATCTTTAATGATAATAGCACTGTTTTAAGCAGGTTTTAAATTTAGGTATCTAGTTTACTAGTAAACGAAAGATTTGACTTGATTTGACTTTATATATTTTATATTTATATATTTGATTTGACTCGTTTTTGTTACGGATAGTAGGATTTTGACATAAGTCTCATAGAACTTATGTCAAAATTTAGTCGTTTTTTTGTGATCAAATATAACTATGTTTGTTACCAAGTTTCTAAGACTAATTAATTTTATTGGCAGGTTTGTATATTTGCTGGAACTATCAATTACTAATTTTATAACATCTCAATATACATTTGCTGGAACTATAAATTATTAAAATACGTATTAATAGTTATTATTCTAATAAGTCATAATACAGTCATTGTTGCTACACTTTGATTGTGATCTCAAGGTAAACGAGATAATATTGTTATCAGTGATTACTTTTCATTTAGTCATTGATGACTATCAAATTGAAAACCTTACTTTACATAAAAATACAGGTTTTAGACACAATGCCTCCACAACATAACAAGCCAAGGTCATGATTTCCTCTTTAACATAGAGGTTTTCAAAGTTGTGACATTGTAGATTTTTATATGAACCACAGGGATTGATAATACAAGGTAGGTATATAATTAATATAAGTATACAGTAGCGTCACACCTCATCAATTACATTAATGGAAGATATTCTCCATCTGAACAAATACTTTTTTCAGTGCTGACGTTTATTTTTCACGTTTAAAAACTACGCAATACAACCACAGCGCAATACAATTTCATTACACTGAATCATCACAAACAACTAATTCCAAACTTACCTAAGAGTTTTATTGTTTAGCAAATTAAACTTAGAATTTTGATTGCGTCCTATCCAAATCCTAATAAGTATAAGAAGCCATTGTGTTTTCGAAGTTCCTTCCCCGTTACTTTTCCCTAAAATGGTTTAGATGCGTGTGTGCAATATTAATTAGCAATATACGATTTGAAGTGCGCTCGATGATAATACATTCGGACAGTATTGGTAGCGGGCGGCGGCGCGCGGGCTCCCTTCGTAGTGTACCGGCGCGCGCGCACCACAAGCGTACACGTCTCCGCGTAAAAATAAAGTCCACGGCCCGCGCTCTCGCACTTCAACCCATTTATAATTATCAGTAAATCGCCGCGCGAGTGCATGACTGCCGCGGCCGGCGACCGCTCGCCTAAAAGAAAATCACAATCGATAACCTCGAACCCGAATCTTACGTCCCTGTACACCGGGCCCTTGTTTAACTAACGACGCGAAAACCCTAAAATACGCTTAGACGAACCTCGACGAATCGTCACTCCTACGCATTAGACACCGGTGTCGCGAGACGCGTGAACCGACTGTGAATGGACCGTGTGTGTTTGTGATATGATTACGTTGTGCCAGTGATAACAGTGTAGCGATCTTTAACCATGCCTGAAAGACCGAAGCGCCGTAAAAATAATAAAAACAAACGTAAAAATAAAAACAATAGACCCGATGCGAATAAAAATAATAGTGACGAAATAAAATCAGACAACAGTGAATCGTGTAACACTCAAAATGATAACGTGGAGGATTGTGCTGAAAGTAAGGTTACTGAAACAAAGGAAGTAAAAGTTGACGTTTTGCAACCTTCAATCGATTATCAAAACACGGCAAGTAGTATTTCTAGTGAGGTGGTTTATTTAAACGGTGATTTAAATAATAACAGCAATCAAATAGTTGACAATGTGTTGCCAATACAAGTTGAAAAATCGCAAGATACTGTTCATGAGATCGTAGATACTAAAGCCTACGTCGTAGAAGCCCCCGAGCAATCCCATCAAAGTAAAGCTAAGTTGAAAAGCAAAGTGAAAAGTAAAAGCTTGGATGATGATGACGTTACAAAAATTATTGAAATTACTGATGAGGACAGTGACGTTGAGCCGGGAGATGACAATGCTCTGGCTCTAATAGAAAGTCAAAATGTTGTAGTTACTCATGTTGAATCTGATGTAGAATGGGAAAATGCTGCTGATCTTCATGAAATTAACGTAACGAAACCACAAGAACTTGTTACTGGGACTTTATCAGTTACCACGATCCCACTTAATGTAGCACAATGTGACCAAACCAAGTCATTGACACCTGATGAAGAAAAATCGTTAAGAACTTATTTAAATACTCTCAATCTAGCAACACATCCGGAGGGTCTAAACGCTATTGAAATGAAAACCGAAATTGAAGAAATTATAAATCAAGAAATAAAACACAGGTTACGCAAGAAAGCATCAGCTGATGACTTTTTCTTGCATCGACTTGGACCTCCAAGAATGTTAGATGTAATTGATGAAGAAGGCAGTGGAAGTGGATCATCTATGACTTCACGTCGTCAGTCTTATTTAAGTGATAAGAGAAGTGATGCAGAAGACTTAGATGACGATGTATTTGAAGACAATAAGAACAAATTAACAAAGCAAAAGAAAATGATGTCTGTTGCGGTGCACAAAAAAACATTTGGGCAGTTGGTTCCTCAAGAATGTGTTCTAGTTGGTGCAAAACTAAAAGAACCAGAAGTGTCTGAAGCCAGAGGTGACTGGACTATGAAAACCGTCGAAAAATTGACTGGCGCTGAAGTTGTATACTTAACAGACACGTCTAGTAGTACTAGTTCTCTTCATGAGATAGAAGATGAAGATGATGGCGTTGATACGGATGTATCTGTGCGCATGATCACACCAACAATAGAAGTTACTGATACGGAAAATTTCCTAAAGAAGACATTTATTTCAAATGCTGAAGACAGTAAACAAGACATTTTAAGTGAAAAACAACAAACCAAACATGACAACATCAATGAAGCCGCTGAAAAAATAAATGCTTACGAGAAAATTCACAAAGAACATACGATTAAAAATATAAATTCTGAGCAAATAATAAAAGTGGAATTAGAAGACGGTAAACGTAATAATAATACAAATTCTGTGCCTGTCCCAGTAGGCATTGAAAGGATTGTGGAAATAATTCAAGACACAGAAACTAAAAACAAATCTCAAAACTTAATTCGGAACAATAATGAACACATTGTAAAGAATACTCATCACCAAGATCTACAAGAAAAGGAACTGCCTCCTAGTGGCAAGACCAAAGAAACCCAAAATGAGCGCGTTATAAATATAGAGTTGGAAAAAAGTGCCACAGAGAATAAAAGGGATTTTGAAAAGAAAACTAGTCCCAACTTTCACGAAATAGTTGTTTTATCAACAGATAACATTCAAACTAATTTGTATGTTAAAGATATTGAGCAACCTATAAATAAAGAGGATACTAAAGCACAAACAAAACAAAATAAGTACGATTTAGAATCAAAAGTTATAAAATGTGAATTTAATGATGCAATTAATAATTTGATAAAAGAAGTGACCTCTGAATCAGAAGAAACTCATGAAAATTTAAAAGACACATTTTCACGCCAAGACTCCTCAAGTAGCGTGGATTCCTCTCAGTGCACGGCGAAATATAACCCCAATTATTCATCCCTTAATGACATATCCAACATGACGCATGATGAAACCAGTGTGAATACTAAGATTAATTCAGAACAATCGTCTTTAACTACGAGTCATGTCAAAGATGTATTTGAATGTGTTACAGGAAGTTCTGCTCAAAGTAGGACCAAAACTGACGATCACTCAAAAGAACCCCTAAAGCTCAGAGATATATGTGTCAGAAATATAGCAACATTGCCTTATGGTCAGAAGATACTTGAAGAATTAGCATCTGTATCCGAACGTTTGCAACATATCGCACTTTATGGCACATCTACAACGACGGTCGATAATAAGCAAGAGAACGTCGAAAGTATGCCACATTACCAGTTACCTGATGTTTCGTCTATTGAAACGATATCTATTCCAACGAAAACAAAGGATCCAATACCACCACCGATTAAACCTCGCCGTTCCTCTTTGAGAAAATCTTCACAGGAGGACGAGCACTGGACTGGAGTACCAACTAAATCCGAACCTGTTTACGTTTGTCTATCTCCTTCTCAAAAAATGCTGATGGAAAAAACGAACACCGTTATATCAAAAGATGACGCTAGTCACCTTGTAGACATGCATAGAAAATATGTGGATCGCAGGGGCTACAATGAACAATTTAAAAATGAAAAAGACCGAGAGGAAAAAGAAGTCGATACTACTCCAATTATACCTTTTAAATCACAGACTGGAAGTCGCCTGCTTGCTTTGATTCGTGATCCAACTCTAACAACTACTATTAATTCCTTGAACCAACGATTAAATAGTAGTTCAGACGAGATACTGAAAAAGCGCACAACTGCAACATTCACGAAAAGTAATCATGACCGGTTCCCAAGCCGAGACTTTTCATTTAAGCCGATTCCTCCACCAAGACCAAAAAAATATTCATCATCATTTTACGAAAGTGATGAAAGTTCTGATTTTACCGATAGTTCGATGCGTTCAATGAAAAGCGAGAGGAAATTCTTCCATTACTCTACTGGCAACCTAAATAAAGAAATCGAGAGTGACATTTCTTCAATACAAAACATGCATCGGTACTTTACCGATACCAGAGATGAGATTAGCGATTACAAATGTCCGAGAAGGCCTTCACTTCCCAAAGATTTGTGTGAACAACAAATGGAATATATTCGCAAAAAAGAAAAGGAAGTAGAGGCTGAAATTCAACGACTTGAAGCTTTGAAAAACAATATACCTCAAATGCAAAAACAAGGACCTAGAGCACCATTAGTTTCAGAAAAGGAAGTCATTAGTGAAAGGATTAGAGATTCAAATAGTTGCAGCATTTCTCGTAAAAGAGACGTAGTCATGAACTCACAAGGAACCGAAACTAGAAAAGCAAAGTTGTCAGCGTTCAGCAGTAGCCAGGAAGAATTACTCCGAGAGAAAATGTATTCGGAGTACGTATCTCAGATGGCGGAACGAGAAGAAAGGAAGCAACACAAAGTCATTAAAATAACAAATGCGCCGTCGTCGACAAACCACATAACTATTTCCAAAAGTATGCCAAGACTCGATATTCTTGACGGAAAAGTCAACAATAGAATTGAGAAGGAGTTCATATCGAAAGCTAGGGAACGGTGGGATAAGTTAGGTATCAAAGATCCCGAAACTGAAGACGAACGAGAAACTAATCATGTGTATAAAGAACCTAAAGTGATAGAACATAAAATAAAAGTGATCGAAGGTGGTGAAGAAAAAGACGTTAAAAAGTTACCGAGCCACTTGCAAGAGTTCGTTCGGTTTACGGCCAAAGACAGTGAACAGGGCAGGAGCAGCTCTGGTGAGTCCAACAACGGACCAGCATCCCCGCATCTTGTGATTTTGTGTGCAGTGATTATAATTGTGATAGCAGTCGGCAAATACTTTTTGCGATTGTTACGAAACAAATGACAACTAACATAACATGTACATTGTGACTGATGCCCTAAATAATTCGAATGCTTTAGTGTGTATTGTTGTGTGTAGCATTGCATGAAATGTTAAACCAAAATTGTAACAAATTATTTATTTTAGTCTTATCATTAATCTAGTTACTGGATACTTCGCCGACATTATATTACATCAACATATTAGAATAAACAGGTAAGTTATTTACATAATTTCATGTTAAACATAATACCCTACACACTTTTTAGATTAAGTATCATTTTACGAGTAATACGTTCCATTTGCTAAATGAAAATGAGTCGGAAAACTACGCATTGTGTTAAATAAATGTATCCAACAATTTAAACCACAATTTATTCAAAAAACACACCCATCACATTTCTATATATTATGTTAATTTTTATAATCACTGATTTGTTGATGACACATCCTTATTTTTACTCATTTTATAAACGAAATAAATTAAAGATGACCTATATCAACGCTTTTAAATCTCATTTCTAATGTGCAACTCACCCAATGAATCCGGCAAAATTATTAAACCGAATCAAATTTTAATGAGAGCATGAATGAATTTTCATTTAGGATCTGTTTCAAATTACTCCAGTATTTTTGTTTTACGACTCAAATAATACTCTGGTCTGACTGGCTGGTCTGACGCAGATACAGATTATTTTATTGAAACGAAGTTAGGTGTATGTACGTACGTTTCTGACATTGTTAATGCAGCATGTATAATTGTAGTTAGAATATTACAATTTCACGGTGTAGTAACAGCAGTGAAACAGGTGACAGACAGCTGTTTATTAGTCAGAACCGTTGCGGACTGCGGTCAATAGATAAGTCTTATCACAAATGCACACAATCACCAACATGATAATTAGATTGAGACCAAATAATATCGGTTGAGCGTAATTCGATAAACATGTTTGTTGCAAATGATCATAATGTTTTTATCAGTTAAATTATTGATTTAAACTTACAAGAATATGGTAATTGTATTGTTTGCTTAGACGGTTTTAAATAAACAGTAGCAAGCCATTCCAAAGAAATAATCTACTTGTAAGCAAATTACTGTGTCGTGTACAAATTTCGCTATATCAGACGAGAATAATTTGCTTGCCGAGTGAGGCAAGTGCGTCGTCCGTGAAAATATTTGGATCGTCTAAATCTGTGCTAAATGGCCTTTGGTGACTCAAACTCGCAAACGCATACCTTGTTATTTGCACTGCCTTTAAATATGAATGTAATAGTCCATTAAAGAGTTTACAGAGAACACATAAACGAGGAGCGTAATTTATGTTAAACTTTGTTGCGTCTGTATTTATAATTTCTGCAGTGTTATCAGTTGAAACACGAGTTTACAGAAATAAATCTGTCATAAATTTACGAGTACCTACTGAAATTATTTCTTCATGTATTGATTTTCATTAAGTTCACGTATACCTACGTCTCTTTGTGTCATAGTCTACATTTCCACATGCGGTACGTTAAACCCACTAAACGTATCTGCTTAATTGAATCCCTTAGTCGTTTCGTATAATACTGTTAAAGTACTTTATAGCTTCAATTTATTCTGCAATGCATTGCAATTACGAGTAACAATTATTTTCTTCTTCTACACAATTGTATATTTTTCTTTGTCGTTGTACTGAAACCATTCTATTGTCTTTATTTATGTTTTACATAGCAACTGTGTTGATGTCAGTTATTTAAATATGTGAGGTTTATTTAAATGAGGATTTGGCTTCGATAGTCGGGCAAAGTATTACTGGGTTTTTTTTCTTCAGAAATTTCTCGGTAGCAGTCATGGAGTCTGGATTCGTGCTTGGTTGATGGCAATAGGATCGTCCTCTATAACCCTAATATAATAATATTATAAATGCGAATGTTTGTGAGGATGGATGTATGTATGTTTGTTACTCTTTCACGTCAAAACGGCTGAACGGATCAGTAAGAACGAAAGAGTAAGTCAAGTCAAGTCAAGAAACAGTAGTCTGGAATGATACATAAAATACTTTTTTTTCGATGATCACGCAGACGAAGCTGTGGGCGCCAGTTAGTAGGACATAAAAACTAATGAATTGTGTATACTATTAGTGACACCTCTACCTTACCCTTCGGGAACTACAAGCGTGATGTTATATTATATAATACGTGTTTAAATAATAAATCATTGACGTCGACGTCAACGTCAGTGAGGGTTCAGTAATAATCTCTATCTAAATTATCAATCAGCGTCAATTAAATTGTCCAATCACGAACGCTCGGCAGGGCGACGGCAATAACGATGGCATTTCAATTAACATCGCCCGCTGCTATATTTATCCGATAATGTAATCAACTTATCCCTGTCCACATGCTGACTTCGCATATGTGGAAGTTAGTCGGAGTTGGCGGGCTGAGAAAGAAAGATAAAAGTATTTATTGGTCTCTCACATGACAAAATGTAAAAGGAATAGATAAAAATCTTAATTTATCCTGTTCTTGGCAACTCGCTTGGACGGATAAGCAATACCTGCCTGAGATAACCAAGTCTTACCAAGGAGTAATTGTGATTTTCAGTATTTCTGTTCGCAGAAGTCAAATAGATGGTCGCTCTATATAAAATAGGTACTTATTCTAATTTATGCAGAGGGGCCTACCAGGAATCAAAGGGGCCTGCCGGGGTTGCGGGTTGTTTGAAAGAGATACCGCGGCCCCGGAACATAAAGGGCAAAAGAAGGAAAATGGGTGGGTTTTAGACATTACAAGTCTGACACTCCTCCCACTCCGCCGAGAGCAGGGAAAGCTATTTGATGATTTATCACCAGCAAAAAAGGGGTTGAATTTTTGCCAAATCCTATCTTAATGAGCACCTATGTTCTAAAAGGATTCCTCATGAAATTTGAGACTCTTAACACTTGTAGTTTCTGAAATTTCTTGATGAGGGAATCAGTGATTGTTTCTTTAATATAGATTGATATTTACCTACTTTTGGTTAGACTGGAAGCCGCTATTGTACACAGTTGGGAAAAGGCTATGATATATGATAGTCCTTGGCAGCTGTGAGCGTCAGAGGCCCACGGTCGGCAAAAAAAAACTCCTGACACCAGTTTAGGTAGGTACTAACCACACGCTAAAGAAGAAAGAAATTAGTTGGAGAGAGAAAGGAGGAGAAATAGAGGGAGGGTAGTCTGCTCAGCAGTTACACGACACTGGCCGGTAACACTTATCGAAAAATATGTTTTGCATTCCTAAACATGTTTGGCAATCGATGGAGTTCCTGAAACCAATTAGTTTCGATAACGAATTTGCGTCGACGCAACACAATTTTCTTTCACGGGAATGTTTGAGTTGCCAGCTTAAAATAACTTTTGTCACATTATGGTCGTATGTTTTGCTTTTAAAATAAAACTTCAGTCGCTATGAATTCGACACGATAGTTTGGTAAATGTATTGCGAAGACGCCGTGCACAGAAATAGTTGTGATGTTTTTTGCTTTACTGAAACTGCAGTGAAAACACACGTGAGCGAATCGCACATAATCGTACATCCGTTAACGTCAACTAAATCACATTTTATTTTTATTGCCAACCAGCTGTCTGTGTGTTTGCTTGCATTGTTAAACACTTTTCATCTTACACTGTACACTCGTTTTGCAAGAAAAATATTTGACTACACACCTAGACATAGTCTAGTCTAAAAATATGTGTGATCATCAAGACATAATGTTGCTTGCCAGATTTCTTTTAGGTATGATATAAAAGAGTGAAATAAAACTCATAATTTTGGTACATAAAAAAACAAGAAAATTACTAAAAAAATATAAGTATATAATACCAGACTATAACTGGCCCACTGGACGAATGCCTCTTCTCATACACAGAAGGCACGAGCATTGATCACCACGCTTGCTCAAGACGGATTGGCGATTTCAGACTTATATCCTTACTAATATTATATATTATATATATTATATATATATATTATATATAATATTATAAAAGCGAAAGTGAGTTTGTTTGTTTGTTTATTTGTTTGTTTGTTTGTTTGTTACCTCTTCACGCTTTAATGGCTAAACCGATTTTGATGAATTTTGGTACAGAGATAGTTGGGAACCAGGAGACGGACATAGGCTAATTTTTATTTTAAAAAAGTGGGATATGAGGGAGAACGAGGGAAGAAAAGGGAAAACTTAGCGTTGCTATTACAAATCAATCAGGCGCAAGAGCAAAAACTGCAGGTCTGCTTGGTGTGTTATACCGAATTTAACGCGAGCGAAGCCGCGGGCGAAAGCTAGTTAATCATACTTCCAGGTTTCCTCACGATGTTTTCTTTCACCGATGTCTGTGATAAGGTGATAACTTAAAAAAAAATATTTGTATGTTATTTATGTGTTGTTGTATTTATATTTGTTTTATACCGACAAAATGTTTTTAATTTGTTACAATGAAATCATTTAACTGCTATAATATTGGTATGCGAGTTATTGACACTGTATTGTATAACGGGCTGATGTCCGCAACTTCACGTCTGAGGCGCGTAATTTGCGTTTGCCTTGACACTGTCTCAAATATGAGTTGCTATTGTAGCGTTTATACCGATCTGCCAAATCATTATCACATCCCTTAGCTCTAACTACATCAACCTTATAACTACCTTAATAAAGTTCATAATGCAGTAACAGACTGCAGTCAAAAAGAAACTAATATACCACTCAATCATAAATGTAGCCGCTCAAAACTATCGATACACGCAGCATCACTTTCCAATGAGTTTCCGAAAATATCTGGAAACTAACAAATACGCCTTCCATCTTAACATAGATGACGTCGGAAGCTGTACGTCTTACGTAATCGAGAACTATTAGATAAGTGAACTTGCTCAGTATCCAACAATAAACTTTTACTCATCATGAAGAACAGAAAACGGTTTAGTTTTTGTAATTTACATGTTCCATGAGTTCCGTTGATATTTATGGTAAACTAGCTTTTGCCCGCGGCTTCGCTGGCGTAAAATTCGGTACAACACAGTACTTGCTACCTGCACTTTTAGCCCTTGCGCCTTATTGATTTGTAATAGCAACGCTAAGTTTTCCCTTTTCTTCCCTCTTTCTCCCACATTTCTCACTTTAAAAAAAAATAGTTTATGTCCGTCTCCTGGTTCCCAACTATCTCTGTACCAAAATTCATCAAAATCGGTTTAGCCATTAAAAGCGTGAAAGGGTTACAAACAAACTCACTTTCGCTTTTATAATATTCGTAAGGAAGTAAGAGCTAACTGGCGATCGCGGCTTCGTACGCGTGATATCGAAAAAAAAGTATCCTATGTGTTATTCCAGACTATAATCTACCTCTGTGCCAAATTTAATCAAGATCCGTTCAGCCGTTTCAATTTGACGTGAAAGAGTAACAAACATCCATACATCCATCCCCACAAACATTCGCATTTATAAATTATTAGTAGGATAGGACTAGCTGCGTCCCAAGGTTTATTCGCGTAAAAGGATATACTTCACCTCGTTGGTGAGGAGAAAGAATGTTCTGGAATTGCAACTGGCGTACGTGTATGACCCAATACATCTGGGGATCTAAAATGGCCGTTTTGACAGAATCATAATTGGATAATAATATGAATTACGGTCAAAAATTCTTAAAATGGTTAATGGTCAATATTGTGAATTATTACTAATTACGTTAACATTTGTAAATAGTCTTGTGATGATGATTTTACAAATTTTAACGTGATTACGGCCATTTTAGACCCCGAAATGTATGACAATGAACGAGACAAAAGAAATTTTTAAAATCGTAGCAGAACTAGCAGGATACGTTATGTGGGGAACAAAGGCGTAAGTTTACGTATGTATGGTCATTTTCATTTTAATTATTTTTTTTGGACTTTTTATGCATAACCTCTTCAAATAGTTGCGTGGGTATATTTGCTCTTTATGGTTAACTCTTTTTTGTCCCGCTTGACATTCATTGAACTCTTGGTAAATTCATAATATGAATCACAACAACGCTGTTTAGGTAAATAAAAAAATTAGGTATGATGTTTCAGCCGGATTTGATTTTAAGATTTTGTGACTTCACACAAATCGACGGGTGGGAAATTCAAATATCTGAAAGGACATAAGATTTACTTGTACGTAGGTATATAAAGATATTTGAAGTTTCCACTATGGCAGATAATAAAAACTTCCATAGCGTTTAAAGAGTTCTTTTTTTAAAAAGCATTGTCCCCTTCGTGGAATTTCTCCTGTGTCGTGAGTGCGTTTAAAAACATTTAAACTCACATACACAAACAGCCAGACCCAAATCAACTTGAACCTCTACTTCATACAAAATATATTTGTTTCGTGCGGGGATCGAATCCGTGACACGCAGTGTAGCAGTCGATCGCTTAGCAACTGCGTCAACCATGCCGTCCATTGCGGCGAAAAAATTATTACTTACTTTAAATCACAACATAATTTATAACGTTAGTTACATTATCCTAAAAACACCATAAACACCAATTAATGTAACAACGTACAAATAAAAACGCAATGACCTTGCATCAAACCGCAGTCATTTGAACCTACAACTTTTAATGGTTAGGGCAAACCCAAAAAAAATAATCAATTTTAAGAATCAAATATCTTTTTGACCTTTGCAAAAAATAAGTGTTAAGTAAGTACCTATCAGTCGTATAAGTTGGCACAACTGATTGGTAGATTGGTTGTTTGTTAATTAGTGGTTAATGCACAATCCACTTTGTGTCTGGGGCAGCCAAATTAAATTTTACATTAGTAAATCTTTTTGCTTACATAAGATAATTGGAAAAATGTTTTCGAGCTATTCATTAGATATTAAATAAGTGTCTAGGTAGGTAGGTTATGCTAATATTCTAAAAAGGTAAAGTTTGTAAGCTTGTATAGTATGGGTTAATCTTCGGAACTACTGGGGGTTTAAAATGGCAGCTTAAGCAGAATCATAATACTTAAGTAAATAATTTTTAATTAAGTTACCATTCATAAAATGGCCACAAATCTAATTGTGTGACCATTTTAAGAATTTTAACGTATTCCTTATTATTATTATAAAAGCGAAAGTGAATTTGTTACGTCATCACGCCTAAATAGCAAAACCAATTTTGATGAATTTTGATGCAAAGATAGTTGGGACCCTGGAGACGGACATAGGCTACTTTTTGTCTCTTTCTAACCCCCCACTTCCCGAAAATAGGAGGTGGAAGTTTGTATGGAGCACTCCGTAGTTTTCAAGGTAGGAAGCTAAACTTAGTACACACACTCTTTGTGACCAACGAAAAATACTTGCAAATCAGGAAAGGGGAACTGTGTTACCCCAATTTAACGCGAGCAAAGCCGCGGGCAAAAGCTAGTTCATATTATAATCCTATTATGATTCTTTTAGAACCCCAGATACGACTCCAAAAAAAAATGAAATTCTTTCACATGTGAAGCTGCATGATCCTCGAGCGAGAGTCATAGCGTTCTCTCGGGATTATTTCAAAACATAAGGCAAAGAAAACACGCGGCCAGAAGCATGTAACATGTGGGGTGTTGTCGTGTTGACGACCTTTCACGAAGCCGTCAGCCTCGCGGTCTGTAGATCAAACTAAGTAACTCTACGCAAAATATATTGCTGGTAAAACTTTCTTTTTTTGAGAAGAAAAATCACATTAAGCCGTAGAACTGAAAATATTGTGCTGATGGATGCATTACGTAAACGGGAGTCGGGGAGATACTTAAACTAAATATAACAATAAAAGATATATCATATAAGAAAAAAAATCGGATGGTAAATTATCAAATAACTTGCCCCGCTCTGGAAGGAGCGGGGGGAGTGTCAGACTTTAACTAAAACCCATCCATGTTTCTTCTTTTATCATTTGTGTTCCGGACAAAATAATAATAATCTCTTTCGAACAACCCACAACCCCGGCAGGAACATAATAAACACGTGGTTTAAATATATATATATAGGTATACCCATATTCTCTTACCAAGAAGGTATGGTCTAGAACACAATATAAATATCGCAATGACGCGAGAAGAAAAAATGGGTACCCTTTTACAACCATTATATACTTAACCACCTCTATATAAATCACATATTTAAAGTCCCCACGAACTTAGTACTCCATATTTATTGGTTAAATTGTACTCTAGGTACATTTTCCACGTGGCTAATCATGACTCGTCATCCCGGAGATAATTTTACGTGTCAGGCTCCTAACAAAGAGAGCACGTCAAAGCGCCCGCAGGCGCGCCGGAAGTGATTTGACTGCGGAAGTGACGTCACTGGGGGACCCGCGACGCACACACACGCGTTTTTATACAGGATGAATCGGAATGAAGTGTATTTTTTTACCTCTTGAATCTCTCGTCGTCGTCATCATTTTAGTCAGAAAGCACTCACCGTCAATGCTGGGTATAGATCTCGTTGTTCTTTGGCCAAGGTTTTCCAGTCCTGGTTCCATTACGCTCCTCATCCAGGTATTTCTCGCACCTCTGACGAAATATTTTACCCAAAGAAAAGTGTCTTATGGTATTAAGTCCGCCTACTTATCACTATTGTACATGAAGTTTAAATAAATAAATATTATAATATAGGTTTGTTGGTTCGAGTTACGCGTTGTTGCTAGCCACTTGCTGTATAACACATGCACATAATTCAGAAAGCAATACATTCCAACAAATATATTTAGATAATTTCCGCTCAGAATAACTAAAGTTAACCAAAAAAGTAACCAAATGCCTCATCCAAGCGCCAAAGCTGACATGTCGCTTAGCAAAGCATAACAATTTATTAAAGTTTAGTCCGTTTTCAAAATGTCAACCGTTAATAAATAAAGGAAAATAGCACCGCAATAGAGCACCTTTTTTATGGATGAGAAATCTTCAAATAACTTGAAGAGAGTGTCAGACTTTTACTGACTAAATACCACCCATGTTCTTTCTTTAGCCCTTTATGTTCCGGGACCGCGGTATCTCTTTCGAACAAACCGCAACCCCGGAAATTGTGCACGAAACACACTGTATAATGCTCTTTGTGCAAGTTATTTTTATTGACATTGACTCGTTTGCGTACAAATGTCGTAGGTCATTATTTTGTTGATAAATGACACATGGTTGACACTGACATATCATGACACACTTACGACTTGACTTTTCGTACCTAATAGGGCTGGTTAATGTTGATAATTCGTAGTTTTTTTCCATACCTCAAAGCTGGTTCCGTACAACAAAGTGATCCATTGTGGGCATTCCGTTTTACCTTTTGAGGTACGGGGCCCTAAAAATTTACAAAATAATCCTTCCTTACTATACTATACTATATAATATTACTAGCTTTCGCCCGCGGCTTCGCTCGCGTTAAATTCGGTATAACACACCAAGCAGACCTGCAGTTTTTGCTCTTGCGCCTGATTGATTTGTAATAGCAACGTTAAGTTTTCCCTTTTCTTCCCTCGTTCTCCCTCATATCCCACTTTTTTTTTTAATAAATATTAGCCTATGTCCGTCTCCTGGTTCCCAACTATCTCTGTACCAAAATTCATCAAAATCGGTTTAGCCATTAAAGCGTGAAGAGGTAACAAACAAACAAACAAACAAACTCACTTTCGCTTTTATAATATTAGTAAGGATAAAAGCGAAAGTGAGTTTGTTTGTTTGTGTGTTGTGTTACCTCTTCACGCCTTAATGGCTAAACCGATTTTGATGAATTTTATTCTTTTTTTTTTTTTTTAAAAGTCGGATATGAGGGAAGCAAAGGGAAAACTTAGCTTTGCTATTACAAATCAATAAGGCGCAAGGGAAAACTGCAGGTAGCAGGTACCTGCAAATCAGGAAAGGGGAACTGGGTTACCCCAAATTTTACGCGAGCGAAGCCGCGGGCAAAAGCTAGTATTACATACAGAGTCAGAATTCTTTATTTGTAAACATAGGTCAAGCTACGAGGTGTGAGAAGTTACAGACAGGTAGGTAGATCCTCTATGTTTTGCCCAGAGGCGTACAAATATATTTTACTAACCTTTCACATTACCATTATTTTTATCTAATTAGTTCTAGGTTCTAGGAAAGTGAGATAAGATTAAGCTACATACTGAAACGCAATGAGTAAGGTGAGAGGTCACGAGTTTATGGTCGTTGGTATCAAACTCACGACCCTCGATCAGTAGGTCGTACGTTAGGTACCTACAGTGCCGGATTAAGCAAGCGTGGGGCCATCGAGGGGCCCTCGATTTACCTTCATTCCAGATAATGTTTTACGGTGTGCTAATTGTTAAAAATTAAAGTAGGCACTTAAGTGTTGTGTTGCTTTAGATACTACTATCGCATCATTGGTGGTTGAAAGTTCCTTCAAAAAATGATGCTCAATTGGGAGTGGACTGGTTTGGACACGGGGGCCCCATTTTGCGCGGGGCCCATAGCAATTGCTACTCTTGCTGGGTGGTTAGTCTTGCCCTGGGTACCAACCTACCAACTACTAACGGGGACCAAATCTAGGTTGTCCTTTAGGTACGTACGTACTCAAAACGTGACCTCTTAGTACACACATATGCTAATTGGAAGGTGACCTAATAGGGATACGCATTCCATGCTATTAAAAATTAAAAAAAAAACCGCTTTTGTTTCTTATGTAAAAAGCATTACACAATAACTGATATAAAATATACATTTGGCACACTCAGAAGAAACTTATATTTATTTTCCGTTGCTCACGTACCAAATTTTTCGCAAAAGTCTTTGCACTGAAATATTTTTTACTTTATTATGTCATGTCATAATGCTGAAAGCATTCGTCCGTCACAAACTTTTTCATTTATAGCTTTCTTGTATCAGCGCCATCTATGTCTTGAAGGTAGAACTAAAGTAATAAGTTCTATCTATCTCCGCGAGATGTCTATTCAGTGTTGATTTCTACCGGAACTTTTCAGAAACGATAATGACTAAAGTTTATTGGAATAGAAATCGGGTCAAAGTTATTTTTGCTCGTCTGTGATGTGACTATAATTTGACAGTTTGTCTTTGTATAGAAACTAATGCATATTCTGTATTTTACATTGCTTACATTTACGCTTATACTGATAACGCAAACCGATTTGGACAGATACTTGTTTTTATAAGTATTTTACAATGGTCACAAAGGGCATCGATAAGATAAAAATAACTGAAGCGATAATTAAGAAATTTTATCAAAGAAACAATTCTAAATATAAATAATAAAATAATGCGAACCTAAACAGTCCCTTAAACAAACTACTTTATTATAAAACAGTTAAATTTCCGCAACTAGTGTAGAAAGCGAGCCGTTTCATGTAAATAAGGAAAAGGAATAGTTTCCACAGTATTTGCTGAAGTCTGTTCCATCACTGAGCACAATGAAACAGTAGATGAACTCGACTGTTATTTAGCACCCCGTATATTTGAGTGGGAATAATAACCTTGTTGTTTGAACAAATATATTTATGTTTTGTGTCTAAAGCGTTGATTAGTCAGACTACATTTAAACTACGGTGTAATTTTCTTGTTGCTCGTGGTTAAATAATAATGGCTGCTCGTTTTGATCACCAGGTTATGCCGAGCTTACCTGGGTTAGTCCGTAAATAGGTGCTCACTTAATAGACATACCGGGTTTCCTCCGAGCCTCGGCAAGCAAGTTAAGCCGTTGGTTCCGCCGGTTCTCAATTGTAGAACTTTCACAGTCTTTTCAGGCAGTCAGTAGGCTGCAACTCTTACAACCGGTCTTTACAAGTGGTATCATAACATATTACCCGGTTCTCTCTAGGTTATGAAGAGCGGATAGGCAGTCGCTCTATGTAGAATACTGGTATTCAGCTGCATCAGGTTAGACTGGTAACCTCACGTGGTTGGAAAAAGTCTGTGCAGATTTGATTGATTTTGACGACACGGTTGGCGCAGAAGCTGAGCGATCGACTCCTGCGCTGCGTGTTGCGGGTTCGATCCTCGCACGGAACAAATATTTGTATGGCCTTCAGATAGTGGTTCCGGGTCTGGCTGTTTGTGTATGGGATTTTAAATGGGAATTTAAATTAACCCACGATACAAGAGAAATTCCTAGTGTAAG
The DNA here is from genome assembly GCA_905475445.1 of Ochropleura plecta. NCBI lineage: Eukaryota > Metazoa > Arthropoda > Insecta > Lepidoptera > Noctuidae > Ochropleura > Ochropleura plecta. The sequence goes on along the minus strand of FR997731.1, from coordinate 6,008,266 downwards.
GCCAAGTTTTTTCTTGTAAAAGGAGATGGAAAACTTTCTTCTTAGCATGTTGGTTGCAATCGGCAGCTTCTAAAGGCGCCGTCATTGGGAAAAATTTCGCTTGTAACGTAACATCTAGGATTCGTTTCTCTACACTAGGACTTTACCTGTATCATGGGTATACGTAAACAGCCAGACCCGGAACAACTATAGGTTATACAAATGTTTGTTCCGTGCGGGGTTCAAACCTACGCCAGCCGTGCCGCTAAACTGTGAGCATAACGTTTGTATTGACCTCCCGCAATAAAGAACTAAAATCAGGATATAAAAACATGAGACTGCGCGTTAAATCGCTTAAAAAATAAAACGTACTCGGTTCTATGTACGCACCAGTAGAGCACGCAGGAAATGATATTAAGTGATAAATGATGTTTATTTTGCAAGTAAGTTTTCACAAACACTTACACGTCTTTTTTAACTAGATGAGGCCGGTGTTTCGTACCCGACTACTCTGAGAAGAAACAGCCGAAACAAACTTAAAGGTCATAGTCTCTTTTAAGGTCCAGACAAAAAAATCTTGGTCAACTTACATGAGGATTATGCAGATTAGTGTCTGAAATAGTGATTAGGTTTCCTATTGTCGTACGAGTGTCAGAAAGTACGCTCTACATAATGTAACTCGATGTGCCATTATTTTCGGTCCTGTAATTTGTTGCTACCAAAGACTACCTTCTTGGTAACGAGTTTAGTCGCTGCCAACTGGCTAGTTCTTAAAATTTTACGTACAGAATTTGTCCTAGCAAGCGGGAAATCGGCTGTCAAAATCTGTTTGTGAATATGAAATTTCTAAATCACTGGGTAGTCAATAGGTACTTCCTAGCATTACATAGAAATATTATGAACATTGTAAAGTCTTCAGAATAAGAATCTAGTGTACCTAGAACCTTAGAAAACTTTTACTTGATATACCTGAGCGTTCGTCGATGATGTTTTTAATCTGAATTTGATAAGGTGCCTGCCCGACTACATTACATTATCGGACAAAATCTAGCCCGGGGCTGTATCAAAATGAGGATCAGGAATTACTAGTCCACAACAAACTAACATGACCGTAAAATATTTACTTTAAAAAGTTTAAACCGTGAAACGGATCCACCAGGTGGGTAAAACCGAATTTTGTAACAAATGCTTGCACGTTGTTGCTCTATAATATATACTATTATATAGTCCTTCCTACTAATACAATATCTATTATAGATGCGAATGTTTGTGAGGATGGATGTTTGTTACACTTTCACGTCAAAATGGCTGAACGGATCTTGATGAAATTTGTCACAGAGGTAGATTATAGTCTGAAATAAGACATACGATACTTTCTTTTCGATATCACGCGGGCGAAGCCGCGGGCGCCAGCTAGTACCTATATATTTTGGTAATTCTTATAAACGTTTAACTCATCTTAAATAAAACCTTTTAATTGCTTTTCCAACGTTAAAAATTTGTACCTGTTTCATTGAAAATTTAATTAGTTCTTTTTCCAGTAATAAAATGCACAACGAAATATCAAATATTTAGTGTGCGTCCACACTGCGAGCCTAGCGCGGTTGCAACGACGGGCGCGAAGTATCACACATATGAAACGCGCCTTTGCGTCCATATTGTAGTGACTAAGGCGGAAGCCTAGTGCGACGGTACTGAGCGACACAGCGCGCGTTGTTTTCAAACGCTTCAATCCGCGCGTTCTGGCCGCACTACGGGCCTAGTCAACAAGCGACCCAATGCGCGGGTGGCGGAGGTAACAAACTAGTTCGGTCTTGCCGCTCGACGTATGTATGCGCATGTGTATTTTTGTCGGAAAATACTGAATTGTTTACAATTTCTTTTGTGATTTTAGGTGATATTTTACTTAGTATGTAATGAAAAGTTCTCCCGGGCATTCGAGTAAACTCAAAGAATTTTATTATTATTATAATCTCAATTACTCATTTAAGTTAAAAAAATCACCAGTTATTCCTCTATTTTTATTTATTTCGTGCACACCATCTCTAGTGTTTAACACCTCCCATCTTCGTCAATAGTTTGTAACACTTGATTATACGTCAAACCGCTACAAAAGCTCGCGCCTCACTGTGGCCACCGCGCGCCGCCGCTCGCCGCGCCCGCTTCGGCTCCAGTCACCGCGCATTCAGTGTGGACGCACACTTAAGTAACGTTTAAGATTACAAAGCGATAAAAAAGATCATAAAAACTCTTTTAATAAATACGTAACGTTAAAAATTAAACAACCTCGCTTTTTAGGGTTCCGTAGTCAACTAGGAACCCTTATAGTTTCGCCATGTCTGTCTGTCCGTCCGTCCGTCCGTCCGTCCTCGCTTAATCTCTGTGACCGTTAGCACTAGAAAGCCGAAATTTAGTACCAATATGTATATCAATCACGCCGACAAAGTGGTAAAATAAAAATTGGAAAAAAATGTTTTATTAGGGTAGCCACCCTATATGTAAAGTGGGAAGTGATTTTTTTTTTAATTTCAACCCTAACGTGTGATATATTGTTGGAAAGGTATTTAAAAATGAATAATGGTTTACTAAAATCATTTTTTGATAATGTCTATAATTTCGGAAATAATCGCTCCAAAAGTAAAAAACAATGTGTCCCCCCCCCCTCTAACTTTTGAACCATAAGTTTAGAAAATATGAAAAAAATCTGAAAAGTAGAACTTTATAAGGACTTTCTAGGGAAATCATTTTGAACTTGATTGACACAACAGTTTTTGTACAAAAAAGACAAAAAGTTGTACAAAATAATTTCCTGTAAGTGGGAACACTTATTGTGACGGACGGGAAACTACGGAACCCTACACTGAGCGTGGCCCGACACGCTCTTGGCCGGTTTTTTTTTAATAAAGAACTGAATTCTAATAAGTAATATCGTACTAGCATTATTTTTTGACGGACGTAAATTAAACAGAATATTTCGATCACAACCTTAATTCCCTTTTTCTTGCATTCTATTCACGCTCAAAGAGCTTGTCTCAATTTAATACCATAAGTTCACAAGTAACATAGGTACCTAGGTACTTGAGACAAGAACACACACACACACACACACACCATAATACATGCGCACAAAAACACACAACACACACACACACCATGGCACACAACACACACAAAATTGCTTACTGAAGATACTAAAGGCGATACCTACCTACAAAAACTACTAAAAATAAAGATACTACTAAAAACTTGAGTGATACTAAACTAATATTCCAAAGCGACAGACAGTTCAAACTTACTTACGATACACAATATCTTACAATTGTCAGTATAAATTCCACACTTCGTACAATATGTGGCATTTGAATCAGATGAACAGACAGATTTATGCGATATGATATCAGGTATCTAGTTTCTAGTCCTTTGTCTCCTTGGTCTTAGGACACCTCTGTGAGGCGACGGAGGGAGAAAGGTTGAGAGGTCAACAACCGAGATGCTTACGTGCAATACGAGGATGAAAGTATCGTACTTCGATTATTTGAAGATGGATAGTCGTTATTCCGATTTTAAATTGTATAGAAATGGTTAAAACTTTAAATCAAATCATTTATTTCAATTAGACCATTAAACAAATTATGAATCCTTACTAATACTATAAAAGCGAAAGTGAGTTTGTTTGTTTGTTACGTCTCCACGCCTAAATGGTTAAACCGATTTTGATGAATTTTGGTACAGAGATAGTTGGGATCCTGGAGACGGACATAAGCTATTTAAAAAAAAGATTGAGATATGAGGGAGAAAGAGGGAAGAAAAGGGAAGACTTAGCATTATAGCAATGCTAAGTTTTCCCTTTTCTTCCCTCTTTCTCCCTCTTACAATAAATAGGGCGCAAGGGCAAAAACTACTGGTAGCAGGTACCTGTAAATCAGGTAAGGGGAACTGTGTTACCCCGAATTTAATGCGAGCGAAGCCGCGGGCCAAAGCTAGTGTCAAATAAAACACGGTCAAGTGCGAGTCGGACCCGCGCACCGAGAATTCCATACATTTTGATTGCAAAGACTTAAAAGATTGTTTTTCCACAGCTCCAAAGGTCCACAGTCTTGAGTATATGGTTTTAATTTCAACTCGATACTTCCACGAGTTTAAGAGAAATAGGTCTTGACAGATAGACGGAAAACAAAATGATCCTCTAAGGGCCGGTTTATCTTTTTGAAATACCTTAAAAAAACAAATTAAGACGAATTTACTTTGGTTGTTCATTCCTCAATGTAGATCTCTATGGAGAAGAACGAGTAAGACAATTTATAGACATCGACGCGTTTTCAACTTTGACAGTATATCTTGACATATTTATAATCCCACCCTTTTTTTGCGGATGGGAAATCATCAAATAATTTCTCCACTCTGGGCGGAGCGGGGGGGGGGGAGTGTCAGACTTGTACTGACTCAAAATCCACCCATATTCCTTATATTGCCCTTTATGTTCCGGGGCCGCGGTATCTCTTTCAAACAACCCGCAACCTTGGCAGGAAGGTTACACCCTGTACTGTGTTTTTTTTTTAAAACAATGTCTGTTCATCTATTGAAGAATTTGCTTAGTTAGTGAAGCCGATTACATAATGATTTTAAAATAATTGCAGCTTTGTTTAATTGTGTTTATTTTATACCCCACAGTGCAAATATCCCGAATCGTGGTCTGATTAGCACATATTAGAATATTTGAAATATTCCGAATATTGACATTAGATTCAAAGTGTACTGTTATTTAATGCATTACACAACAAAGTGCGTCGGAATATTCATGTAAAATTGAGTGGGCGCTCAATTGTTAGTTAACAAGTTAGCATTTTGATTATCATCTCTAATCTCTATGTATTAGTGTCTAGTACTGCATACATAAACTAAAGGCAATATGAATCCAATAAGTTATATTAAAATTAATTATTGATAAAAAGGGACAAAAAATGTGTGCATGTTGTTATACGAGTTTGGCGTACCTAAGAAAGACTAGTTTCTGAGGTAGCCTTTAAAATGTTGATCTCAGACCCAGTTGCTATTTTTTTACCTAAGAAAGACTAATTTCTGAAGTAGCCTTTAAAACGTTGCCCCACACTAGGAATTTCTCCTGTATCGTGGGTGCGTTTACAAACATTTAAACTCACATACACAAACAGCCAGACCCGAAACAACTATCTGCAAGTCATACAAATATTTGTTGCGTGCGGGAATCGAACCCGCGACACGCAGCGCAGCAGTCAATCGCTCAGCACTGCGCCAACCGTGCCGTCGTTGATGATTTCGCATTCGAAAAAAAAGACCCAGTTGCTGAACCTTTCTGTAAATAGGTAGGTACCAATTTGCGGCTTACAAATTCGATTCCAGCTGAGGTTAAATATTTGTACGGTCTACAGAATAAGTTACAGTCTGTATAAGATTTGTAATAGCACCCACTACGCGGTGTGGGAATGTTTGTAGTAAATGTAAAGCAAAATTAGTTGAAAAGTACCTACGTGACTTTGTAACTTCTGAAGGACGGTCTCTAGAACTTTCTCACTATAAAGACCCCGTTTTCGACTTGGTCCTTTTCTGTTGTTGTTGGTCCTTATGGTCATCAGTATTGTTATCTTTAGTCGATTACAATATGGGGTTGAAAGGAAGTTGACGCGCAAACTGTTACCACTTTTTCCAGAACATCATTTCGCACCATCACATTATTGATCGGTAAATAAAAAAAATGGCTGCTCCATACATTGCTATCGTGTTTTATAGGAAACTGTTGCTTTTTTATTAAGTTGCAGTTGGCAACACAATAATGTTTTCCAGTTTTGTAGGTTTTCGTTTCCAAATTACTAAGACTGCTATCCGTCCGTCCGTCTGTCTGTCCGGCTGAATCTCATGAACCGTGATAGTTAGACAGTTGAAATTTTCATAGATTTGGTTGCCATTTTAACAACAAATACTAAAACCAGTATAATACAAAAATGATTTTTTTGCCGTTTTAATAGATAGGAACCATTTGTGCGCGGGTCCGACTCGCACTTGGCCGGTTTTTTTTGTTTTTAAACATCTTCACTTCTTACATCTTCCTACAAGACATGAGGCTCAGAGCCAGTAGTCAAAAATACGTAGGTATAGATTCAATTCATTCGGCACGTCCTTTCAATAGCTCATAAACTTACTGTCCTTAGAAAGTTCTGACTAGTTAGATTTCTGTAGACACGGTCGACGCAAGAAAAATACGAACTGCTTATTTTGCTGATAAATCGGTGGACATTCCTTGAAAAATGTGAATTTGTGTAAAAAAAGTAATTGAATTTTAAAAAGATAATGATCAGCCGAGTCATTGACTCATTAAGTTTCTTGCAGTTCTTGCTATCAGTTAATAGTTATGTTTTGTATTATCTGCTATTTACAACAACTAGCTTCCAGCCGCGACTTCGTCGGCGTGGCATAGTTACTTTGGGCTAACGCTAACTTTAACCCGCGAATCGAAAAAAAAAGTCTTTCTCTCCACTTTTCTTCCCCCTTTCTTGCTTTAAAAAAAAGAGGAGGGTCTCATTAGGCAGCTGGATCAAGGGTTTGAAACAGATAGGGGTACTTCTGGATACGGCTCGTATCGTTAGGACGTTTCTCTCTCTGGAGCCCTGACTGCCGGTAGGTTAGACCCTGTTCCAGATACTGGTGGACTACTATTTTTTTGTATTTTTTAAATGTATTTTTTCTGTGTTTTATAAGAAAATATTTGAAATTGTAATTAATATGTATTCGAATAAATAAACGAAAAATAATGTAAAAAAAATGTTTTCTTTTTTCGGCATTATTTTTCGATTGCCAGATCGTTTTTCACGCCAAAAGGTTAAACTCAAAAGCATTTATTTCAATTAGACCATTACAGGCACTTTTGAATGTTAAGAAAAAAATGTTGAAGCTACAGTCCCGGTCACAAGTCATAATAACTTGTGAAAGTACTGTAGTTGCCCATTCTAAAGCGTTGATTTTTATGGAGAAGATTGGACAAGAAACTCCAACTGTTGGTTATAATCAACATTCCTCATATCCATAGTTTTAACAAGTAAACATTAGTTCTGTGTTTAGCTAAAATATTGAATTACATTCGATTATTCGTCACATCATATTAATATAGATAATTTTGATATGTAGTGGGTAGCACATTTCATGTTGAGTGGGACCCTTTGCGGGCCAGCGTCGGTAAAGTACGACATTAATCAAACGTATACTGTCATCATTATAATACGATCAGGTTAACAGTACCTCATCCTACTTCAACAGTAATATACCAGACCATACTATACATATATATACATTAAACCTCGTTTACACGGCTCCAGTGGCGTAGTTTCGTTTTTGAACAAACTTTTAGTCAATATTTATGGTTAGCCGGTTTTCAACTTAAATATATAAGTACTACTAGCTTTCGCCCGCGACTTCGTTCGCGTGGCATAGTTACTTTGGGCTAAACCTAACTTTAACCCGCGTGATGATCGAAATAAATATATCTTTCTCTCCCCTTTTCTTCCCTCTTTCTCCCCCTTTTCTCCCTTTTGTTAGCCTATGTCCGTCTCCAGGGCCCCAACTATCTCTGTACCGAAATTCATCAAAATTTGTTGGGCCATTTAGGCGTGAAGACTATACCTGTACCAAAATTTGGTACAGAGATACTACTGTCTACTGGCATTTAGCTGCATCTCGTTGTACTAAAAACCGAACCCAAAACAGTTGGGAAATACTATTTGATTCACAAACAGATCCTTACAAATATTATAAAAGTGAAAATGATTTTGTTTGTTACGTCTTCACGCCTAAATGGCGAAACCGATTTTGATACAGAGATAGTTGGGACCCTGGCGACGGACATAGGCTAACTTTTTTTTTTAAAGTGAGAAAAGAGGAGAAAGACAAAAGAAAAGGGGAGGGAAAGATTTTTTTTTTTCGATCATCAGTATCATCACACGGGTTAAAAATAGCGTTAACCCAAAGTAATTATGCCACGCGGACGAAGTCGCGGGTGGAAGCTAGTTGTTTAATAAAACAATTTTATATGGAAGTATTTTCAGCTGTGGCAACTACCTTACATAAAATTATTTCTCAAATTTTTTTTTTTCGCGGTGTTTGTTAACACCTTAATTCAAATAATATAAACCTTTATAGATACTCTTTTCTCATGGGCAAGAGGTATGTTGTACCCATGTTAACCCTCATTGAAAACATGACACCCTTTGTTCTTTTCAGATATCTGATATTTACTGTATTGATAAACATTTTGACTTACCCCTCTTTACTAAACAATGGAGATGTGTATACAGAGCTATAATGGCTATAAAAGTATCTTTAACACAGCCGAAAGGTATTTATCTTTCTCTTCGTTGCCTTTTTTTCTAATTTAAGCCACACTTGGCAAACTTCTAGATACAGAGATATTGACGATGACAAGATTTGTCAGCATTTTTTTATTAAACAAGTTTTTAATGATATACCTGTACTTTAAATAATTCCACGGCCTCTTTTTGCGGATGGCAAATCCTTAAATAACTTTCCCCGCTCTAAGCGGAGCGGGGGGAAGTGTCAGTCTTGTACTGAATACCCACCCATGTTCTTTCTATTACCCTTTACGATACGCGGTATCTCTTTTGAACAACCGGCAACCCTGGTTCAAATGCAGCCTTAGGTTGCGTTCAGGGGGTACTAATATGAATTACGTTAAAAATCTTAAAAATAGCGGAGTTAATTTTGTGAATAGTCACTTTCTGACCAGTTTACGAACTTTAACGCAATTCATATTACTTAGTATCTTACTGTGCAGAAGCATAGTAGTCTTAAAATGGCCGCCTTAACAGAAGTTAAGGCGGTCATTTTAGACTCCCAGATGAAATATAATTTACATTTGGTTATAATATAACACTTCCACATGGCTAATCTCCTTATGGAAAATGTTAAAGCAACCATCTACAGTAATATTATTAAGAGGAAAGATTTGTATTTTTGTGTGTAACGAATGAACTCAAAAACTACTGAACCGATTTCAAAAAATCTTGTGCCATTAGTAGGGAAGGAAGGAAGGGAGGCCTTTGCCCAGCAGTGGGACACATCTGGCTCATAATAAATAAATAATAATTAGAAAGCTACATTATCACTAAACTAGTCGTAGATCATCCGTGTCGATGTTAAATAGCCTATTTAACTCCATAGGCTATTTAACACCATAGGCTATTTAACATCGACGCAGACACTCATCAGACGCGAGTGAAACCGCGCAGGCAACTGTTTTTTTTTTTTAATATGTTACATACTGTGATAACACCCTTAGACAGGTCATTATGTTGTAGTCTCTAGTTTCTAGGTAACGTCATTGCTATCACAATCAACAACGAACGTCGTAATTGTTGTCACAAGTACCGGGGCTATATAAATCACCGTCAGGATGTGGTAGGCAATATATTGCTCCTCCGCACGCCATAAACATCTCACTGAAGTGAGCTTTATGGAACCTTGTGTGAGGAAAATGAAATATTTTGTGTTTGGTTTTTTTTTAGGATTTTTGTAGCTGACCGATGTCCAGCTACTTTTCAACTTTATTAGTCAGGGCCAATTTTCCAATTTCAGTCAAAAGAGTCAGGTGCAAGTGTCCTCGATGGTACATTATTACAGGCACACAGGTCTATCTTCGAAGTAAAGCCGCTCTTTCTAAGGTCGATCCTTGGATGGGTGACCATAAGTATATACCGAGTTCGAGCTAAGTTATTTGATAATTTCCTATCCGTCAAAAAGGTGACAATTAAGTTAGTGTACAAACTGCGTAGTACTCCATATTTTCTCTAATATTTACCTACTAAAGGAAATATGGTATCTCATAAGAATCCATGTTTCTATCTTTAGTCATTTAGGACTGGCGATAAATTAAATTATTAGCAAATCCATATTGAACTGTATTTGTATCATATGACGCTTCCAAATCCAACATCATCTAAGTGCCTAGAAATAGGTGTCTTCATTTCTGAGTAGACTGCAACGGATGACACAAGGATATCAAGTGAATGAGTAGCCACGCCGTCTGATAGAGGCTGGAATCTCTTTCTACGTAGATATAATACAGCCTATATCGTTCAAGCAGTTCGTACCGAGGAGTAGTTCACATTGCACGAGACCGCACACTGACTGTTAGGGTCCCTAGTAGTGAGGGAACGACAAAGAAGAAAAATATCAAATAAATCGTGTTCATTTTACAATATATTATCGAAATATGTAACTTTGTAAGTCAATTTCGAGATTTCGGGCTACATTTTTTTTTCTAAACACTAGGAATTTCTCCTATAATGTGGTTACTCACATGCAGTAATAGCCAGACCCAGAACAATGATCTGTAGGCCATAGAAATATTTGTTCCATTCAGGGATCAGACCCACGACACGCAGCCTAACTGCTAATCGCTTATCTACTGCGCCATCCAAACCAACCTTCCTCTCATTCCTTTTAGTTAGCATGGTTTCTCTCTTTACGATCTCTCTATAATTTGGGTTGACTGTAATTACAAGTCAAATTTGACTAATTAAGCTTTCTCTATTATCCTGCGTTTTTACTGTCTTGATTATAATTACGTCATTTTTATCCCTGCTTGTCGTTGTCTAGACGATAATCCTACGTTTTTAACTCGTTTCTAAATCATGACCTGTTTTTAAGGGCTAGAAAAATGGAGGTTCTCTCTTCTTACTTTCTTTTTTTTTAATAAACATTATCCCACATTAGGAATATCTCCTGTATCGTGGATGCGTTTACAAACATTTAAACTCGCATACCTACACACACAGCCAGACCCGAAATAACTACCTGTAGGTCATACAAAAATTTGTTCCGTGCGTGGTTCGAACCCGCGACACGCAGCGCAGCAGTCGATCTCTCAGCCACTGCGCCAAACGTGTCGTCAAAAGGAGGTTCTGCACAAAAGAAGCGTAATTCCAGAGGTTTTCGCGTAATAATACTATAGGCCGAATATTGAATAAGTTATTAATAGTATATTCGATGACACTTGATCTTCCTCCCTTATGCTTCAGCTGCTGAATCAATCAATGTACAATGTTCCGTGAAAGCTCTTCACGTAGTGAATGTGAGAGTAATATTTTTTCATATTGCGGCAACTCTGTGATAGTTCATACCACTGAAGTAGGCAACCGAGAGCAACGAGTTTTATAAACAAAAAATGGGCCAGATTCGTTTGTAAAAAGCCACAGTAATAAAAAAAAGAACTTTTTCTTCTACAAATAAAGAAAATCAGTACTTAAGATGTAATATAGATATAGGATTATTTTTTTGGAAGACTGGCTCCCTTGTGTTCTGCGGCCGCGGTATCTCTATCAGGCAGTGGCTTTAGCGAGCCCCTCTGCAAAGAACTGGCTAAAATTTCAACATCTTATCGAATCAATTTCTAAACAAGATAAATTGACTATTTACAAAGTTTTGTACTTGTTTAAAGTACTTTCACTTACTTTTTACTTACTGATTACAAACAATTATTGCTCATTTAATAGTGTAGAATACAATGTTTTGATGAAAAACTAAAATATAAAATCTACCTTACTTTACCTTAAACACAAAAAGTGAGTATGTTAAATTTTTTTTTTTTTTTTAAATGTATTTATTAATTTATTTAATATGTATATAAATATCTGTATAGGTATACTGTATTTTTGTACCACAATATATCACAATGTTGTCGTATTTTATTAAATTCGCCTATGTATGTACCACTATAGTACATGAAATTAAATAAACTTGTCAAATTATGAGACTTTTAAAACACGTCATCGTTATAAGTATAAAAGGTTATTAAGTAAATCAAGAATGACAATAAAATGAATAAACACAGAATAAAAACAGCAAAAGATACAAGTACGAAGAAAAATACAAGCTACTGAAAGCTAAGCCGACGCCCGGTGGCGGTGGCGAACATGTGCAATGTTGCTGCGAGTAACGATCGATGATCACACGGGAGGTGACACGTTGAATAAGACCTATATATGAAGGCTACTCTGTGTTTGTACACAGTGTACGATACATTAGATTGTTTCTTTATAACACGCTTTTTTTTAGCTATATTACTATGTAAGCAAATCTTTCGTATTTTTTGCGTATGGGAAATCTTCAAATAACTTCCCCCACTCTGGACGGACCGGGGGGGGGGGGAGTGTCAGACTTTTATTAACTTAAACCCACCCATGTTTCTTCTAGCAGGGGGACGAGTGTCAGACTTTTACGGGCTAAAACCCACCTATGTTCCTTTTTTTGTTCTTTATGTTCCGGGGTCTCCGTATCTCTTTCAAACAACCCGCAACACCGAGTGTTAAAAAAATTTGGGAATTAAATTTGACCCACTTCCCGGTGATTGAGCTGAAATTTTGAATATATGTTTAATTATGATGGCAATAAAATACATAGCAAATTCACTTCATTTGGATCTTCCAATTTTTGCTGCTGCGTTATTATCACCGGCGAAAAAGTAAGTATACGATCTCTTTGAGTGCACAAAAAGTTTTAAAATGTCTGGCACAAAAGAAATCACATTCGAATTTTAATAACATAGATCAATCAAATTGACATTGGCTATGAAATAAGGTTACCAGCATGATAAAAATCTACACCCTTATAAAAGCGTGTTTTTACTGTATTTTTTTAAAGACTTTTAATGATTAAAGAATAAAAGTATGTAGTGTTTTTGTTTAAAGGTGATGACAAACATAACTGATAAGCAAATTACTACAAAACTCATTCATGAAATAAGAAAAAGGACTGATAATACTGTTTTTATTTCGTTTTTGATACAACCAAAGGCGAAAATCCATAATATATACCTACAGTTGTGCGAGTGACAAAAAACATTTTGCCAGCGTAGAGCAGCTGAAAATAAAATCAGTGAACTTTTTGTCTTTCAAATAACAATAAAGGTCACTGGGGCAGACAAACAATCGGCAACATCACTTTGGCCATCAATGTTTAACTTGCCATTTGTGCACGGACGATTAACCACGACTTTTCCATAAACCGCCTACATTCCACACAAAATAGATGCAGACTACGCGACAAGCTAAAACATTGTTTAATATGACATTTACACGATTTAATTTAGGTTGTCAGATCGTCCGGCAGGCTTTATGTAATACAAGTCATGTCAGTGAGAATTCGGTTGAAATGTGGCCACTTCGAATCGTAGTGCGGCGGGAATCCGCAACTGACAAGATTAATTAGAGTTGCGGTTAAATTAATAACAGGGCAAGCACGCACCCGTCCGGCCTTCAGACTACCCTACACAATGGCTAATCAAATCGCATTATTGTTCATGAAAGTGCTTTCTGGATTATTCTAGGGATTATTTTCGCTTGTTATGATGGAAACTGCTGCAGAGCTAGTCATGTGTTTAGAAGATAACCGTGATTGACCGACAGACCGACTTAACTAAATTGAAAGATTTCAATACCACATAGCTAGAGGTAGATTAGATGAACCCCTCTGTCCGCTCAAATGATCCAATTTGCCAATTGACTTGGACAACCTACGTTAAAAGATGCAAGGCTAATTCACTATGCAGTTTGTTACAGATGCTCGCAAAATGTATCGTGAAGTGTTTGGTAACGGGATCATGTTTGTCGTGAGTAGGAGGTTTTAATAGGATGAATACCTACGAAAATAAGTACTCGTCCTGAACTATTGCAACTTTCTTTTAAAGATTGATATCGTCCTATACCTAAAGTAATAAATTATTTATTAACTAGCTGGCCCTGCTGCTTCGCCCGCGTCATGATCGAAAAAAGTATTATATGTGTTATTCTAAACTATAATCTACCTCTGTGCCAAATTTCATCAAGATGCGTTCAGCCGTTTTGACGTGAAAGAGTAACAAACATCCATACATCCATCCTCACAAACATTCGCATTTATAATAATATTATAAATAGTTTATAAAATAAATTTATTGTTCACAAATTACAAAAATTTAAAAATCCTCCCAATATAGGCATCCAGCTAGCGTAATGGCGCCCGGTTGGTACAGAGATAGTTGGGATCCTGGAGAAGGACATAGACAATTTTTTTTAGGTGAGAAAAGGGGTAGAAAGGGGAATGCCCATTCGAGGCCCACAGTGGACAACAGACTAGAGAAAAAATAATTTATGCATAAATTTTAGCATATTAAAATATGTTTTTACTTTCTTCCATTTGTGCGCCACTACAATCCAAAACAATTCTTTTAAAAAAGTAAGTTTACTGATAAAATAAACTGTATTTTACTATTTAACGCTAGCAAATATTGCCAGCAGCAAAAAAATATTTTGAGTATTACGACTAATGAATCGATTCGAATTCATCATCTGCCTAGCCTTTTCCCAACTATGTTGGGGTCGGCTTCCAGTCTAACCGGATGCAGCTGAATATCAGTATTTTACATGGATCGACTGCCTATCTGACCTCCACAACCCAGTTAATACTGGGTAATACGATACCCCTTGGTAAGACTGGTTGTCAGACTTCGAATGAATCGATTCGAATTGATTTATGAAAAAATACTATAACCCCAATATCATACCCACGAGACTTTATGGGTATTGTAATTACTTGCTTTAATAAAACCAACTTAAGGAAATATAAAAAAAACAGTTTGTACCCTCAAAAAAAAGAATGACGATAATAAATCAATAATCGGTTTAGAAAAAAATAATCGATTTAATGTTTTTTTTTCGTGGTAGTGACAACACTGAACTGAATTTGATTCTAACACTGACAGTTTGCTTGTTGCTTCTGCCAAATGTGGATGTTTTGATTTGTGAACAAAATAGCAACCTACCAAGTGAATTACCTAATGCGAACTGCTACCTTTTCTCTTAACTATAATTTGTTAAAAATATATTAGGATCTTCCCTCCTATTATAATTTAATTACCAAGTATTGACAAAGAGAAGTTTTCTTATTATCTCACACTCAAAGACATTATTATATGGAAAATAAACCCCAAAATGTTATTTGTTTTTAATATTTCTAAAATAGTGGCGTCAATTTAAATATATTTTTTAGATATCTAATACAATTAAGGTTTTAAAACAATCAACTTTTATTGTAATATTTGATGTCCACCTTGGGCCTAGGACACCATGGAGAGTGGGCATTCCCCTTTATATGGGACTTTTCGCAGTTTTCAAGGTAGGAAGCTAAAAATCGGTACACACACTCTTTGTTACCAACGAAAAATACCTGCATATCGGAAATGGGAACCCCGTGTTACCACGAATTTAACGCGAACGAAGCCGAGGGCGAAAGCTAGTCGTTTTCCGTAAATGGTTTTCCTAACGGTAGACTTCAGCGAAAGTAATGATAATTACCTGTTTTTACAAATGAATTTGTGCTACACTTTAGTGAATATTCGACGGTATTTGATTATTTGATTTTGTCCATATCTTTATAGTCCTTTAGTTGCTTTGCATTTCTTGTGTTCTCCTTTTCAAGTCAAAGAATTATTTTTTTCATACTAGGGACTCAGTCTGTCACAGTAGTTGATATCAGTGACATTCCGATCATCAAAAATTAAAAATAGTACTTTTTAGGGTTACGCACCTATAAAGGAAAAACCGGAACCCTTATACGATCACTTTGGCATCTATCTGTCTGTCAAGACCCTTAACTGAGGAACGCTTAGATGTATCGAATTAAGAAAACGATATACTTAGGAGTGTGGTTCTTTGAAGCTGTGAAAAATCAACACTTAAATCTACACAGTCCAGTCTAAAGACATGGTCGTTTATGTCTCAAGTTTATACAGAACCCTCGCATTTGGTCTGTATTTTTCCCCTGCCAGGAACTACATATTTGTAACTTTAATAGCCTATCAAATTGAACACAAATTTAACCAACCCGGAATGCCATCATCTATGTGAGTTTAAACATACGTTCATTAAATATTCATACAAGGTTTGAACTGAATAATGATGTGCAAACACTATGGGAACCACTCTAATGGCCACTATTACTTACTCTCTCATCAGAAATTACTTATTCCGCAACGTTGTACCATTTCCCATGTATTACAAACTAGCTTTTGCCCGCGGCTTCGCTCGCGTTAAATTCGAGGTAACACAGTTCCCCTTGCGCCTTATTGATTTGTAATAGCAACGCTAAGTTTTTCCTTTTCTTCCCTCTTTCTCCCTCACATCCCAGTTTTTTAAAATAAAAATTAGCCTATGTCCGTCTCCTGGTTCCCAACTATCTCTGTACCAAAATTCATCACAATCGGTGTAGCCATTAAAGCGTGAAGAGGTAACAAACAAACAAACAAACAAACAAACAAACTCACTTTCACTTTTATAATATTAGTAAGGATTAGCTGTGTTGTATCCAGCTACTTGGTTTGCATACAAACTTCGACATGGTACACCTGAACCCTAATTACGTAGCTGACGTACTCTAATGGCAGTCGCTTTCGTTTTGACGGTTTAACATTTTTGTTATATGATTATCAAACATACCATTGTTACAAGTTTATACGATACTAGCTTTTGCCCGCGGCTTCGCTCGCGTTAAATTCGGTATAGCAAAGTACCTGCTACCTGCAGTTTATGCCTTTGCGCCTTATTGATTTGTAATAGCAACGGTAAGTTTTCCTTTTCTTCCCTCTTTCTCATATCCCACTTTTTTTTTAAATATTATATCCGTCTCCTGGTTCCCAACTATCTCTGTACCAAAATTCATCAAAATCGGTTTAGCCATTAAAGCGTGAAGAGGTAACAAACAAACAATCTCACTTTCGCTTTTATAATATTAACAAGGATTTGTGATTTCTTAAAAAACAATTACTTTCCTCTGTAACATCCATTATCTAACACGAGAATTTTAAAGGTACTATGTACTCTACTCAGTAAACGCTTTCATTAAATATCTACCCATATGATGGACATACATGCAAAGTAACTAGTCGGCCATATTTTTGAGCCATTAATCAGACTCTATCATTCAAACTAAGCATATGTACAAAATTTATCTCAATCGGAAACCGGGTAACGAGTCTAATATTAGGTACTTATTTTTTTTTTACTTGGCTAAAACTACAGGTAGCAGGTACCTGCAAATCAGGAAAGGGGAACTGTGTTACCCCGAATTTAACGCGAGAAAAGCCGCGGGCAAAGCTAGTAGACAAATAAAACCCTTACATGATAGTAAGGTGAAACTCACTATTATTTGTGCAGTGATGCAAAATCAGAGATAAACTAAAACTGATAGAATCGTAGAAGTTCGCGAGAAATCTCTTCTAAGCCATCATTTATCATTCGTTGCGTTGTTAGACAATCAGTTACTGAACAGTTCAAAAAAAGCGGGAAAACATAAAAATGTGTAATTGGCACATGCCTCAAGTGCATACAACATAGAGTAAAATACCTAAATAAAAACTTAACAATTAAAGAAAGATTTTGTATTATATACTTTTCTTTTTGATTTTTGTTTTTTTAAACTTTGCTCCACACTAGGAATTTCTCCTGTATCATGGGTGCGTTTACAAACATTTAAATTCACACACACAAACAGCCAGACACGAAACAACTACCTGTAGGCCTTACAAAAATATTTGTTCCGTATGGGACTCGAACCCCCGACACGCAGCGCAGCAGTCAATCGCTCAGCCACTGCGCCAACCGTGCCGCTTAATATTTAAAAGTATGTTTATTACGTATAGACATAAATTTTTTTTCTTAATTTATCTTTTCTCTACAGTCTGTTGCCAAATAGGCCCAGTTTAGCAAACAGCCAGTGTAGCTTATATATATTCGAGTTTCTGTTCTAATCACCGTCATAATATTCACTTAGAGGGAGCAATTTAAGCCAGCAACTCGACTAGAGAGATGGGGTATCCTAAAGTTAGACCGATTCCTGACTTCCATGCTTACTGACGGAGTTGGATACGTAACTGAAATACCGGATAGCATTTCAAGCGGCCACGTTGAATCAATACTAGACAGTTGGCAATGCCGTCGAGTTATTGCATATTTAATTGCAGAAATTTCATTTGACGACACGGTTGGCGCAGTGGCTGAGCGATCGACTGCCGCGCTGCGTGTCGCGGGTTCGATCCCTGCACGGAACACATATTTGTTTTGATCCTCAATATCTCCGTAATGAGAAGACTCCTAGGAATGCTCTAGAACAAAATAATTATGAAATAATGGGGACACACGTGCCTTTCGTCTTCGTAATGAGTACTTTCACACCCTTTATAATATCTCGCGGAATTAAAATCATTTTTCTGTTTAAGACACTAGGAATTTCTCCTGTATCATGTATATCATCCAAACATTCAAACTCATATACACAAACAGCCAGACCCAACTACCTGTAGGTCATACAAATATTTGTTCGGTGCGAGGATCAAACCCGCGACACACAACGCAGCAGTCGATCGCTCAACCACTGCGCCAACCGTGTCGTCAACAGTCATTGGCTTTATATTATTTTATATATCCTACTACTTCAATGCTGTTGTCTTCCTCATTGACATTTAAATAGCAGAACCAGTAGAATTTATAGCTGTTCAAATACCAAGATTATATTGACCCTCGTAAAGTCTTTCAAATACCAACTTATATGACTAAGAAGATAATATTAGAATAACTCTATAACCCGGAATTTATGGTTTGTGTTTGTCATCCCAAAGAATACACCAGGCATTCATCAGCTTTTTTTTGCGGAAGGGAAATCACCAAATAACTTCCCCCGCTCTAGGCGAAGCGGGGGGGAGTGGCAGACTTATACTGGCTAAAACCCACCCATGTTCCTTCTATTGCCCTTTATGTATCTTTTTCGCACAAGCCCCGGCAGGCAGTGGCCCTGGCATGGCAGGCCCCTCTGCTTTGCTGATATTTCTTTGAGGCGCGCGTGGAACACTAACGCGCCGTCGACACGGCCTGTCGTCAATAGACCGACGGACGGTGAGCTACCCATTGCTCACTGTCCACAGGCCCGCGATGTGCGTGCCTGAGGTTCGAACTCGAGACCAATGACTTGGCAGTCCGACGGTGGCACTACTAGACTAATGTTTCAAGACTACCAGCAATTCAAACAAAACAGCTGATTCATTACAGTTTTAAAATGCATTACATTTTAATGTCCTCTTTAATTTCCTCTCCTTCACGAAGCATGAGCAGTATCAGCTAGTTTCTATAATAGAATCAGAGCTCGCTCGGCACGGCTCGCATTGGGATGCAAATTACATTATAACATTCAATGATTATGAATGAGTTCACCGTGTTCGCGTCAGCTTGTGGCAATGACCCAAGGTCATCGGAATTACACACATTACACACTAGTTAATTATATTACTGTTGAATTACGAATATTATGTTACTGGAAAGATGATGTTAATTTCTGGTGCCGTCATTTTTTATTTGTTATTTGGTTGAGGACAAAGTTTATGTATGCAAAATACTGGTATACACCTGCATCCGGTTAGACTGGAAGGCGACCCAATATATTTGGTAAAAGGCTAAGCAGATGATCAAAGTTCGTCTACAGTCATTTTGCGAATCCAATACCTTGGCGACCGAGCCCTGCTCGGGTGAAAATAGAGAAAACGATTGATTTTTCACACCGTTTTCCAGAACTTGATTACAAATACATAAATATTGCTCATTTAATTTTTTTTTTTTTTACTAAGAATTTAACACACAAAATAACACAACAAAAAAAATAATTAGTTATGCGTTGCTTAACGGAGAGGAGAATAAAATTTTAAAAAAAAAGTTTTCTAAACTGGCACTCGTTTATGGGGCAGTAAGAAATATGGCGGAATTGCATTTCGTACAATGGAAAAGCTTAATTATAATTTATTTTTTAGATTTTTTTTTTTGTGATATTACACAGTATTGTAAAATACAATAAAATAGGTCGTATAAAACATTCGATAGCCTTCCATAATATTACTGTAAGGCCTTGGAAAGGTGACTCGATGACGCGGTACATTCTGCAATATTGACAGTAGAAGGTCATGCAGGGAAAAACCTTTGCGAAGTAAGTAGGGGAAAAAATAATATTTTTTACCTAGTCATGCATAAACATGCAATTATAACTAGATTTTGCCCATAGCTTCGCTCACGTTGACATTTAAATTATCCCACGTTATCGTAATACCGAGATAAATTGAAACTGGCCAAGAGCAAGTCATACTCACGCAAGGGTTCCGTACAAACTTTCGACATAAACGGCCATATATTTTGACTGCGTAGTCTTAGAGGGGTGATGTTTTTACAGCATAAAGGGACTACAGACTTGAGTATATGGTTTTAATTCCAACTCGATACCACGGCGTGTTCCCGAGATAAATGATCTTGACAGATAGACAGACAGACGGACAACTAAGTGATCCAATAAGGGTTCCGCTTTTTTCCTTTTGAGGTACGGAACCCTAAAAAGAAAATACTGTGTCCTATCCTAGATCAGAGATCTAATTGTGTGCCAAATTCCTTTCAGCCGTTTCCCAACTATCTCTGTACCAAAATTTATCAAAATCGGTTTAGCTATTTAGGCGTGAAGACGTAACAAACACATAAACTCACTTTTGTTTTTATAATATTAAAGTAAGGATAGTAAGGATTAGTATGGAATTACGGATGGTCATATGATAATATGTTATCATAATAGGTATATCAGATGCATTTTAATCAAAATGACGTATGCACTGTATTTAGGCACATTAAAAGTCACCATGAGTAGCAGAGTGGAGCAAAATCGCTTGCAATTTGGTGAAATCAGACGTATCTGAAATGAATAATGCAGTTCATTTGGTGACCGAATGCAATGCCATGTTTCTGACATCGATATATAGGATGTGGCTAATTTAGCCGCGACAACTGCAATAATAGGCCAATTTATTTTAACCTCTGTTGCATTTCTGAACATTTTGTGTACGCGTTACGAATTAAATGAATGTACAATTCTAATTAGGTCGCCATTCATTTTGCTGGCTGTCGTTTTGACACTCGTTTATGGGGCAGTAAGAAATATGGCGGAATTGCATTTCGTACACTGGAAAAGCTTAATTATAATGTACAGATTTGAAAAGTAAGGTGCTCTATAACTCACGTTACAAATTCTTAGTAATATGGTATTACTTTTACCTTTTTTTTGGGGTGGGCAATCATCAAATAACTTCCCCCGCTCTAGGCGGAGCGGGGGGGAGTGTCAGACTTTTACTGACTAAAACCCACCCATGTTCCTTCTTTGCGTTCCGGGGCTGCGGTATCTCTTTCGAACAACCCGCAACCCCGGCAGGCGGAGGCCCTGGCAAGCCCCTCTGCTATGCTGACATCTCTTTGAGGCGCGCGTGAAACATTAACGCGCATTACTTTTACCTTTGAAGTAGTTTTTCGACGAACTTTTATTTCTACTTCTCTTTTAGAAGGAAAAACTAATAAAATCTCGTATTACACTTAGGTTCCAGGTAGCGTTATTGGATATTTTTTCTGTTCTTTTTGTTGCCAAAGGTAAGTTAGGATACGGTTTCCCTCTCATACAAAAAGGTAGGCAGGTAGCCCTTCAGATTTATATCTAATTTCTCTTTGAAGACAGATTACAGGCAATTTCAGAAAGTTCATCATAGAATATGACCTATTTCATTCAAAGTAGCCTATATATAACACAATTTTGATCATTTTGCATGACGATAGCTTTGGGTTACGACTTCAAGCCCTTAGCTGATTTCAAACTTTGCCTATTTCCATTGGGAAGAATCATTTTTACTTCAGGGAAACTCGAATAAATTCTACTCGGAATGTTATTGAAGTGCCCATTGTGCTTAACAGATGGTAGATAAAGTCTTCAAAATACAGTGTGAGTATTTAGTTAGGTACCTACTAAAATTTACTGACTAGCACTATGTAAACAATAGTGTTACTAAAATTCAGTATAATTAGGTACTTATTCGTTTTGGCAACGACTTGAAAATCGTCAGTCTCAATGGGCAAACTTTAGAGTAGAATATTATTATTATTTTTACATAAGACAATGTTAGACTCCAATAACTTTGAACAAAAACTTCGAACACGTTTGAAATAAATTTAAATAAAACGCTCAAAGATAATATTTTTACTTCCTTTCGCTCATTCATTCATGATTTGTCTACGGTTGGTGGTTTGCCCAACTATCTCTAGCAACACTTGGTGGATTCGGTCGAGTTTATTTCCAGATATTTTGTTCCAGTTTATTTTAGGGGCTTCCTGTCGCGACCAACGACGTGCGAATCTAAGGGCTAAACTCGTCTAAATTCATCGATATAAAGAATAACTATAAATAAAAACGAAATCGTTTAGTTTTTAAACTGGCACTTAGCATTAATATGGATAAAATGAGAACCATTATCTTGTTTTGCGTAAAGTACGTGAGCATTTTCCTTCACAACAATACAGCAATAAATATTCGTGTGTCAATTAAGACAAACGAGCCGTTTAACAATACAATAGAAAACCATCGTTCAAAGTATACGGCCATGATATACATATTTGCTACAAAATTGGAACACATAAAGTAGCAACGAAACACATCAAAGGAATTGCATTTTTAATCGACCCCACTAAATCCCAGCTGAAGTGAATCGAACAACAAACACTTCAGACGTTACATGCGCCTCAAGTGCCGCAACACAACGGCCACTCCATTATACAGCCCATTCCCATCTCCTGTCCCTAATCCGATGCAAACTGGAGCAGCGAAAAGAATTCTTATCACATTATATAACAACTAAATCAAACCACGTATAATCTCATTACCGTTATCTCGCGAAATAACCATAACACGTCGCATTTCCATTGTTTTCCATTTTCCGTGGAGTGTCGTCGCCGTTATCAGTGTGTGGGTTTAGTTGGCCGGCGGCCGCCACGCTCGACGCACGCTCGCTCGCCGCCATTTTCCCGTTTCCCGAGTTTCCCGCGCGGCGTCCGAACGTCGGCTCGTATCGAACCCGCACCCCTCGCCCTATCGTGCCGCATCGGGATATGTCACCCTGATAACGAATTAACGGTGTGTATAAACAAGCAGTGTTTATTCCTATAAGTTAATCGAGTTAATGATAAGTTAATGTGTGTCGGCCCCGTGTGTGTGGCACGTGATCGGATTACTGAATCGAGGGATAATATTATTTTTACTGACGTAAGTAGGTACCTTTAGGGATTTGTTAATGAATTAGATCGCGATTGTGTAAGATTAGTGATAAGAACAGCGGCGTGTCGAAGGTCGCACAGATTCACTTGTTTATCTTTTTATCAGTGTGTGCCGACGCTATCTGTATGCTGTTTGTCGTGACTTTTTATGATTTTAGGAAGGTTATTTACTTTGACAGTTTATGGTTGTTTATTTCCTGGTATTGAGATACGAAATTTACGATTTTATCATGTAATAAATTATTCGAAAGACCCTGAAAGTAATAGACAAAAAAAGGGAAGAAAAATACCCAATTTATAACAATACGAAGGGTTAATAAACCTCACAGAATGTGGAGTCCTCTTTTTATATGTCACCCTCCCTACATATTGGTCACCCCCATACCCTCCGCCGCTGCCACCCTATAATACGTATGCATATTTGGTTTATTGTATACTGTTGGTCGTATTTTAACCATATTTCTTACGCTTTTTTGATGTCACGTTGGTTACCAACGAAATGATAGAGACGTGGACAATTTTATGATTATTTCTTTACAATATCTACCAGGTGGGGACATATTAGTGTCAATAAGGGTGACATGGATCTTTCCACTATGGCGTTTGTAAAAATCTAGGAGATTATAATTATACTATTTAATTTGGTTTAATTGGTCAAGCGTGTATCTAATAAGCTCTTCAATATCAACGTTAATTGAGCTTTCATGCAAATCACACTACAGTAAATTAATAAATTATACATCATAGCTGCATATTTATTACATTCGTTGTGTATAATTGTATTTTATTACAATCTCTAGCTAACAATAAATTCATTTAAATGGAAATAGATTAAAATCAAGCTCTTGCTTGGCATTAACCTACATAACTTGAATTCATTAAAATGTACAATTATTTATTAATCAGAAAGGTAAACCATCTGTATCAACATGCTGTATTAGTCACTTCGTTACGCCATTTTTATTTAAAGGGGTATAGCAGATGTCTTGGCTCACATATTTTAGTTGATGATTATTTTCTGATTTTAGGTCATCATGTAGAGCGAACTTTAGGTCATTTATTAATGATTATGAGCTTTATGTCGCTTTAGAAAACTTAATTACCAAAATAATTTTAGCAGTTGTTATTTGGGATTAAATAGAGGAACGTCAGTTATATTATGGTTTAATATTATACACACACACCCAATCCTAGTAATAGTGTAGCTAGCGGCTAAATAATAACAGCTGCTCGGGTTAAGCTGCGCCTGCCTGGGTTGGTCTAAAGATGGGTTAACACTCATGCGAATGGATGACCCTGGCTGTCAAATGTGGATTTTTGACAGTCGTTAAATAGAGTCAGTGACCCGAAAATCAGACAACCATTCTTACAAAGGGGTATCGTATTACCCGGTAGGTACTAACAGGGTTGTGGAGGTCAGATAGGGAGTCGCTACATGATAAATACAGGTATTCAGTTGCATCCGGTTAGACTGGAAGCCGATTCCAACATAGCTGGAAGATTGGGTAGATGATGACGGTAGCAGTAATCGTGTCAGTGTGTCAAGCTTTTATTTATTTGTTTCTTTATCATCCTTTTCTTATTTGTAAGTTTTTAGCATCCATATGATCCTTATTTACTATTTTCGTGTTTGCGCTTCTCTTTGAAGATCAAAAAGCAAGCACAGCAAGTTAATACAAATGATCCGGGGTTACGGGTAGTTTGAAAAAGATACCGCTGCCTCGGAACAAAATACCCAAAAGAAGGGACATAGATGGGATTTAGTCAGTAAAAGTCTGACACTCCTTTCCGCTCCGCCCAAAGCGGGAGAAGTTATTTGATGATTTCCCATCCAAAAAAAATAAATAAAAATTAATATCGATTTATCACAGCACATAAAAAACCAGAAAGCTCAATATAACCTCAACAGCACCAAGTATTGCTTAATTTTTTATACACGTAACCTTACAAAATTACGTTACAAATGACGCCACCACGCAATATTCAAAGAAAAACAACATATTCTGCATTCCTATCTCACAATCACGCATCTATTATGTACTAAAAAGGAAAATACATTGGAGTCTGTCCAGTTAGCGGGTCGTGGGCGATCAGTAGCAGAGATGACGGCCAGCGGGTCAGGGTTAAGACACTCAGTAGTAATAGGGTTGTTTGATTTAAAACAAATGAATAGCAACTTAGCCTAAATATACCTGAATAATGCCACTATGTTCAAATATTAAAAAAAAAGATTATGTTCTTTTTTTGGGAGTGTAGTATTTGAACATTATGGTCTATCAGTGCTTAGTAGAAAGCAAAATAGGAGTCAGTTACAATTAAAACGGTTATGACATTTATGACATATGTCATAGGACAGTTACACTCTTATCTATAGTTGAGTTAAAGTTTTTACTTGATCTTAAGTAATTAGACGCAAACATTTTAATAGACAATAATTTAAACGAAGAACCGTTAAGCAAAGCAAAGCTAACAATTCTAACAAAGTTTTGAAAGTCCTATCTTCAAGTAATTACAATACAATTCAAATACGTTTATTAATTCAAAAATAATAAGAATACAGTAACAATAGTCTGTCACTTAAAATAGAATTCGCTGTGCTATAAGTGACAATTACTAAACTACAGAATAAAAACTTAAAAGGACTTACATTTAAGTTCCAACTTCCAAAAAACTATGTACTATTTCGATGGGCTTAAGTAAGTTGATAATAAGTTTTGCATCAAAAGAAACATAACAGAAACAACATTATCGGTGAGCCACAAACTAAGCAGCGCAGTATAATAACAATTTAACAATTATATAACAATTTCGCAATTATATAACAAGTATATAACAATTTATCAATTATATCACAATTTTGTTTAAATACTCCATAATGCTAAAAAAATTAATTTTGAAGAAAAATCTGTCCTATACAAAAAATAATATAGATGCTGCCCATCCCTGGTAAGCAGCGTTATCATCTATCTAGAAGAATATAGGCCTACTTTATATTAAACCTATCTTTCAAATTATCTACCTTGACAGCCCACGTCAATGAAAATTGAGATAAGTAGGCGTCATTTGCAATTTGTGACAACTGAATTAATTTGACGTTTAAGATCTAAGGAAGCTGATGAAATCGATTCTTCTAAAGATGGTCATTATTACTAAACTTAGAGATTTAATTTATATTTATGTAGTCATTGATTACTTTGTCTGTGTTCATTTTTAATTAAATAATTTTACCATGTTTAATTTAAACCTTCCTTGCTTCCAGTTTGCAGCCTAAAATTATTGTAAGCGACTTGATAGTTTTAATAGAAATATTTTGCAAGTACAAATTGTCATGACCAAAAAAATATTGTTGAAAATAACGCAAATGACAGAATGAAATTCGAAATATGAATATTCAAAAATTTTAAAATCGATATTGATCCATAAGGAAAGAGGTTGAGGCAACAGATGAGGTTTAATAACCACTCTAGTAAACAGTAGTATTGGGGTTTTTTACCAAGAATTTCTCAGTAGCAGTCACAGACCCTAGACTTTGCCCAGTTGATGGCAATAGGCTTACCCTCTATAACACGATACTTAAACATTAGTGGCGAAAAGCTGGTGTATTAGTATATACCGCTTTTACTTAACTCTTCGGAGATTACAGGAGTGATGGTGGAATGTTATGATAACACAAATAAAGTCAAAATACCATAGGTCTGGCTGTGTATATTCAAATCAACGATATATTGTATGAACTACAGAATTATATTACCGACTATTAATTTATATACATTGCAACTCATTGGTAACTCGCTCACACCTCGATTATTTAGTAAGTATATTTATTTGTGTAAAATGTGGTGTAAAAGGATTTAATAGAGGAGTTTTCGTGCAGGACACATTCCGCCATAATTATAGCACGCAATTTTTTTTTTAAAAATCCATGACATAAAATTTAACATACAATACAATTAAACAAATAAAAATAATTATACAGTTATATACAATTATGTACATTAAAGATAGACAAAAGAAAAGTACCCACACCATAATATAACAAACATTGAAACCATCAAACAAAACATTAATACTAAAACTTCTATACCATATACACATCTAAACAATCATTGAAAATATCTTAATCAAATGACACCGTACATATAGAAACATTTTAAAACTATGCCATCGTATTTTATTATTGGTTGTATTTCTAGAATTTAAAATGTTCAACGAATGACTCATACTTACTTTACTCGGATCGGGCATGTGTCACAAGTAGCTCTACCAGCAAGGAAAACCTCAGATACATTCGTAATACGCATAACATTACTTGGACCGTCTAAAGGACATTTATGTGCCTATTTCTTATGCCATAATCTAGTGTCTCACTGCAGACAAGTGAACAGTCATACAAATAATTCCACTAGTGTTGTACTTACGCGTACGTACTAGTTTTTTGGGTATACACTACTAATTTAGAAATACCAACTTTGGTAAGTGTTTTCGCCGAACACACACAAATGAAAACATAAGTTTTATTTGTCCTAGCAACGATAAAGTTTACCCCTAAAATGTTTTGCCAAAGTAGAGTAATATCTAAGTACTTTTGGAACTTTTACATAGTTGACAGCTACTAAAAGCCGCTGTTTGGCCTTTTACAACCTCTTCTTTGATTTAAATGGGTGCTTTACGTTTCAATAATAATTTTAGGTCTTTATTTTTCATACTTTTCTTCAAATAACATTTCAAATATACATTATCATTGTTGTGTCTTCAAAGCAAAACCGTCATCACTGCCAACCAGCATTCATTAATTTCTTCAAAATACAAAGTTTAAATAGTAAAATAAAACATTTTGTCCCGTCGGACCTGAAATCTCTCACTATATTTCACAAAATTACAGTTTCATTTGCCGAAATGATTGTGGAATTATTCAGTACACACCATATAAGTGCATTTATGAAATAACAAACGACCACTAGCAACTCATTAGTCCTTACTAACAATTAGTTGGACATATAGTGGCTGTTCTTGTTCACTTGGAAAATGCAATGTCCGCAGTTATTGTGAAATTGGCTGAAAACGTGGAACATGAATGATTCCATCATTCAAAACAGCCATTTGAAAAACAAGAAAGTAATAATCAAAAATGAAAAGACAAAGATGAAATTAAAACGACTTTTAATATTCCAAATTTCCACAAGTATTCTTGGTCCCTGTTTCTTAAACATATTTTTACCAGTACCGTTTTTACACCGAAAGTACTTTAGTAATTTTGGTTATTAAACGAATGAAATGTATTCAAACTTCAGTGCATTTACAACCAACCTTTTCATAGTCGACATACATACAAAATTCAGCTTCTAAACACAAAATCAATACGTTTTCATTAAACAAAATTCCAATCTGAACGAAACTACTCGAAATCCGACTTATCGGCCATTCATTAGAGAGATTGAAGTTCTGTATCACGGACCACGGACGAAAATAAATATATTATCGGTGTGTTTGGTAAACACACGTTGCAGGCAAGACCATCACGGAGTATTTGGGTCAGGGACTCAGCACGTGGAGTCGTGAACTACGCCCATCCAGCCATTATAGCCGTATACTCAGTTAATCCCTGTCCACAATTGATCACTATAGACATTGTGATCTGTACTTCCCTTTAATTGAATCTGAACGGGTTTTAATTTATGGGTAGGTTATTAATAAAAGCTCGTTTTAAAAGAATTAATTGATCCAAAAATTTGAAATTGATTTAGCTTGGTCGTGTTGTCAATTTCAATCGTGAATGTGTTCAAAAGCTTGGGCTACGTCATAACTTAACCATTGGAAGTGTTTCACCATTTAAAATTTAAATAAATACAAACCTTTTTCGAACAAGCATAATATTACCAGTTACCGATAAGGTTTATTGCCCTCGCGTTTAATCACGTGGAAACAAAAATTCAACAACGTTCCAGCATCTGTAGCCAAACCCTTCAAAGATCAAAAGCATGACTAAAATCTTCCATTCTAATCTTATTATCCATGACTATACAAACAATAGCCCTTATTTCACGGTAATAAAGGCGATTGATCTTCCCCGGCGCCTTTGACCAGCTGCCGTTAAATCTTAAATTGGCGGGCCAATCAATTTCCATGCCTGTTGCAGTAAATTGTAAGTCCACAGTGCCTCACAAGGCTTTGGGGAACCTTTTACGGTGTTCAAGAGGCTTTAGTCATAGACTTGTATCCTAATGTATGAAACTTGTATTGGCACATATGGATTGTGCAAGCCATCGTAATATTAGATTTTCCACCTTGTGTTTATTGCTGGTGAGTAATTCTAAATTAATGGTTGTCTTTATTATAATTATCATCGGTATCATTTACGTGATTATTTACATCTTCCTCTCTAGACAAAGAGACGTCTTTAACTAAACGAAAATGTTTATTTTCGAATATGGTGACTATGGGAAAGGTAATTCTAATGTTGTTTTTACAATAATTGGGCGTTTGTTTTCTTTTGACTGTACCTCCAATTCATTACTACTACTAAAGTTCATTGTGATATGAACAAGAAATATATTTACAAGTTTTTTTTTTTATCATAGCAAATGCTTTGGCCTACTATGTTAATCCTTACTAATATTATAAAGGCGAAAGTGAGTTTGTTTTTTTGTTTGTTACGTCTTCACGCCTAAATGGCTAAACCGATTTTGATGAATTTTGGTACAGAGATAGTCGGGACCCTGGAGACGGACATAGGCTAATTTTAAAAAGATTGTGATATGAGGGAGAAAGAGGGAAGAAAAGGGAAAACTTAGCATTGCTATTACAATAAATAAGGCGCAAGTGCAAAAACTACAGGTAGCAGGTACCTGTAAATCAGGAAAGGGGAACTGTGTTACCCCGAATTTAACGCGAGCAAAGCCGCGGGCAAAAGCTAGTTTTTAATAAAACCCAAAGTCACACTACTGTTATCTATGTAAACCTTAACAGCTTTTGCACCACTATGAGTAATACTAACTGCCAGTAATTACTCCGATGCAGTACACTACGGTAATCTGGATAATGACCCGAACGCGTTAGATGATCATCTATGATATCTGGGGGACATAAATACGGTGTAATAATTTTCCAGTAATGACAGTAGTTGTAGATTTTAGTGTAATTAAAGTACAAGTAGAAATGTGGAACATTGAAGGGTAAGCCGAAGGTTAGATAATCATTAACGATGTTATGATAGGTTCAAAGTGAAAGGGGAATGTACATTAAAGTCAATAGTCGTATTTTGTAATATAACTCTCAATTTCTATGGTATGCTTATGCTTATATTATTATGTACGCACACCTTAAAAGATGATTGAGAGAAATCGGCCGAAAGGGCTTGTGCATGCCCTGCTATTCTACCCGTAGTTTAAAGTATATAATTTGAAGGCAGTTTTCTGTACCGATTAAAAAAAAATCTAAGCAAGTAGTACATTGACAACTTCAACCAGCCGCTTCTGAAAGTGATCAGTGAGGAACCGTCTCTTTCGACGTAAATAGACTAATGCAGTTTATATTTGCCGATCACTTACCGTTGAAAGCAATACGCTTCAGACTAGTTCACTATTCTCGATAATTGTTAAACAAATACTCGGCAAATATAAGAAAGATCAACAAAACTGGAGTGGCCCAATACTCAAACATCACGTTCGCATATAATTTTACAATCCCATATCGAATAATTACTCGAAATAAATTCTTCGATCCTAAATGTATGAAACAGAATCGTTACAATAATCGGTTATTCACTCGAATACAATTCAAATTCGTCGTAATTTTCGAACATTAACACACTTTAGGTTTGTAGGTGTTAGATTAAATAACACGTTCATACTAATTGTGAAATTCATTGTTACTAAGTAACCTTAATGGGTGAGTCATACTTTCGTTTTAAGAAACGGAAGCATATCGTTTAGGAAATTAAGACAATGCTATTCAATTTGTAAAAAATAAAGTAATTGGGATTGTAGATCAAACGAAGACTTATGAAGGCAAAGATCGTGAAAAGGGAAGTAAATAAAGAAGAAATTTTATTGAAAAATATTGAGCTAATCCGCCTTTATTTTGATTAGAAAATAAACAACCTCGAAAGGATATAAGCACCGAAAGGTTATCCGTTAGTTAATAAATTACTGCTATTAGTTACAGCTACACAAATGTTCATTTAGATAGGCTTAAGCAGCCGATAATCGTGACCCGAAAGCAGCCATTTTTGGTCAAACGAGAGCTTTCATTAGCTTTTACGATTATCCATTCCTGCGATATCCTTTGATAGCAAAATAATGTAGATACAGTGGCTAAGATTGGATAAAGTGTTACGTTCATGATACTGACCGTCAACGATTTTTACGGTTTCGTCCGTAAAACAGAAAAAGGGGAAACCTTATAGGATTACTTTGTTGGTTGTTTGTCTGTCTAACTATCAACCTTTATCTCGGTTACGCGTGAAGGTATATCCCCAAGTGTCATAGGCTACATTTGAAGCTTTTTCTTGTGTAAAGGACATGGCCGGATCCTGCCCTGACAATGCACAGTAATGATTAATCTATGAAATTTCCTTTTAAAATAAATAAAAAATAACCGCATTAATTACATTTCCCTAAAATAGGCGCGAGAAAATGCAAAAAATATATATGTTTGTTGATTGATTGTGTGGTTTTATATTCTGACATTGCATTGATTGACATTAACATTGTCATCTTGAGTTGATTTTATCACGTATTATCGTACTATGTTAATATTCTCTCGCATATTCTCTGATCATAAAACATAACCGATTGTAAAGCCCTACATGTAAGCTTTAAAATGACGTACTGTACAGCTCTATACCAATTCCGGCCGCGTCAATTACGTTTATTTATACCGGGAGCATTAAAAATGAATTGATTGGTGATTATTCGATATTGTATTTTAAAATATAATCTACATTTTCTATGTTTTCCTCAAATTACTTTGCTGATTACAGCTTCAGTTTAATTAAGCCAGTCATTTTTCTAGGCATATGAAGCTTCGTTTTATTCCTACTTCTGTTTCTGTTTGCATTTCCTAATAACCTCGGCTTATTTCCCTAGGCACATTCACATAGGTAATAAGAGGAATAGCAATATTATAAGCCGCAGTACAGTTACTGCAAAGACAGTGTATTATTTCATATCGTAGCAAGAATTTGGAATGGAAAAATAATTAATTCCATTGTCACTTTCAACCTTAAGGCAGAACCAATAAAGCATCAATTAGTTATCAGTTTTAACGTCAGTTCCTGAAGTTGCGGAATTATTGCAAAGTTTTCCATCCTGTTCTGTTTCCTTAATTTATCCCACTTTGTGGTAATGATTCAACTCATTCATTAGTCCGACTATTATTACGTTGACGGACGTAGTGTTGTGACTCAATTGTGTTGTAATATTTGTATTTTTGTTGCTGAAATTTACGTGTTGTCCTTTATTTAGAACATGTGTTTAGTAATCTGTTCCATTTCTGTAGAGAACGATATTAGACTGTTATTAGTTCAAGGGGTTGGCCTTTAAATAAGATAATATGTAGAGATAAACCGTTAAACTTTTAATCTTCGTCTTGTGCATTACATTAACCAATAGCCTTCTCCCGCGGCTTCACTTGCGCTATAGTCAGAAATCATGAAAAATCATATATAAATCGTAAGCATATAGCAGTGGGAAATAGGTTACCATAATTTGTCATTAGTGAAAGAATTTTTAGAAACGGATAATTAGTTTACTTCTATAAATATAGAGATGCAATTCAAATATTTTAACAATAGGAAATATGTTAAGCGACTTTCGAGGGTTATACCAGTAGTCAAAATAGTTTGGTATTTGCGTTATTTTGATTACTATTATAACCCTCGAAAGTCGTTTAACAAAAAGGTGCTTTTAGTACAAAATATTTATTTATTTATTTATAACAACACTGCTAACTTTACAGGTATATTCTAGAACATCTGCTACCAATTAAACTGTAGGATACTTAACTAGACAAACCAACCCATAGTTCTTCGGAATCACATGTGTTTATACTATACTAATTACTATTTATGTATACAAGTCGATATTAAAATATACAAACCATTATGAAATTAAAATGTCATCATACAAGTGAAAGCTTTCAGACATACATTGATGACATGAAAAAAATCTATTGTCGTCTACTCAATACTGTTATAGTACATAATGTAAAAGGAGATATTTGAATTTTGTTTGGGGTTAAATGAAAGAAAAAAAAATATGGTGATCGACTAATACAGCGTGTACCAGAAAAAAAAAACTTCAAACTCATCAACTTTATCTATAGGAGCTCCATCGAAATCGCGAAAAAAACAGATGTTCAATACGAAATGTAATACCTACTCGACCCAAATGTATGGGACAGATGATATTTTTTGAAATTTCGATATTGGACTGATAGAGAAAGGTTTTCAGTTTGATGGTCCGAATTATACCCTTAAATATGATCACACCTTTTTAGTACATGCTGTATATGTCGCTTAAATAGCCATGTTCTAACAAAGAACCACACTTATTACTTCGCGATGTTTATTTTCATAGAAGCAGCTTTTACTCCCCCATGTTAATTTACCCTTCTACCACTTTGTATATTTGCCTGTAGCGACAACAATTTCTTAAATGAGCCATTTTCCCCCACCCTTTAAAATAGACACCTTTTCCCATAATTTGTCCGTATTCACAGACTGAAAGTAGGAACGCAAATCGATAGTCCTAGATATCATAAAATTGGTCATCTATCTCCTTTGGATTTAAATAGGATTCAGCTGTCTTGTATGGATTACGTTGAATTGCCCAGGGAGATTTGTTGCTTTTTTACGTGCACGGCGATAGGACGTATCGTGTATGAGACTTGGGTACTTAGTTTTATTTGTTGGGTTTCTCTTTCGATACGTGTTTTTGTTAGTCTTGTAGGATATTCTATATCTATTTGGTACCGAACTGATGGAACGGTTAAGTATTGATATTGCAGGCTCATTCTTCTGTGCATGCCAATCAGTCTAAAATGAGTTAACTCGAAATTTGGCTTTCTCGAAAGTGTTTGACGCTTTTAGTTGCGTCCATCATCTCCTGATGATTGAGCTTCAGTCATGATAATCAAATTTTTATTATATTTCATTCCTCAATATCTACAAAATAATATTTCAAGCACCT
Organism: Ochropleura plecta; assembly: GCA_905475445.1. Lineage (NCBI taxonomy): Eukaryota > Metazoa > Arthropoda > Insecta > Lepidoptera > Noctuidae > Ochropleura > Ochropleura plecta. Next base: position 5,973,912 of record FR997731.1, on the reverse strand, counting down.
CCACTTGATCTAACAAATGAAATTTACAGCAAACTATAGTTAAAAAAATAAATAGGCATTCATGCAAGAAACGTGACATCGCAGATAGATTGTTTGTATGTACACACAGGCGCGGCATAGATCACATTCTATTCACATTCTCTACTTCTACCATTTGCTGCAAGAATACACACAAACACACACCAACTTCCAACTGGACATTGCTACCGAATCCCCCTTATTTCTCTTTCAAATTTCGTATGCGTGTACGTTGTGTAAGAGTGCGTAGCTGTAGATCAATGTAGGAACTAAATTCCACGTAGTGTGATTGTGTGTGATGGGCGCGGCCGGTTCACACAGTGCACAGGATCTGGGCTCTATTAGCTGCGCCGGCGACCACTCGGGTGTGGAGACTCGCCCTGATTCATAAAAATAATTCTTGTATCAATGATCTCGACGTTTGGCGCAGCTACATTATATGGAGAAGGCGCCGGAAGTTTTCTTTCGGATTATAAAGTTTCCAATACTTGGGAATAGTTCGCGAGATTTGTCATCGTTAGGTTTTGTGAGTGATCTGTCTTGTTTGTTATTGTAACGTAGGCGTATAAAATAGTATTTGATATGGAGATACAAAGGTTGTGTATTTTTCCATAATGATGAAATGAATTGGAAAAAACTGGGAACAATCTTTATCTTTTGTAGTTGATACTGACTAAGATCTAATTGAGTAGCTCCTGTCTTAGTAATCCTATTTTAGTAACAAGGCCAGAAACCAGGTCTCTTTAATCTGTTTGATATTGATTAAGCCCTTAGCTCTTAAAATCCACGTCAACAAAAGCAGCGACTTAGCATAATAGTCCAAGGATATTCCAGACAATGTTAATTTTATAAGCCATAAATCTTTTATCATTGTAGAAATTAGTGATGTAACCGATGTAACGAATGTCAATGTGTATTAAGTGTTTGTAATTAAATACATATATTCACTTTGTTTCTTGCAAATACGAATGTGAATGCGGATAGTAACAAACATGCATAAAAATGTGAAAACAGAAAATTACATATTGATTGGATGGATCTGGGGAGATAATAAAACCGTTATGATTTGTATTTAAAACTTCACTCATGTTTTTACATCGCTAAAATCTAACAAATACAGTATCTAAAACTAAACTAACCTGAAATCTAAACTTCGTTCATTCAAGCTGTTAAGCTCGGGCATGTTCGGCTCTGCTCGGTTTAAACATGGCTGACACAAAGTTTCAAACCCATATATTTATACCCATGTATTTTTCGCGCGTTTTATTTGAAAAGCAACACTCATATTCGTGGTCGCGAATAATGGATATGAATATAATGTGAGGAATCTAACATTCGTTATATCACTACTAGAAACAACGTTATTAGCGGTATATATTATGTAAAATTTAGACGACATATTTGTAGGTTTTACAAGACAATTCCGCATTAAACAAAATCTGTAAACAATTATTTATTCTCTTTAATGAATAAAATATAACTTTACACCAAAGAGGTTTAGCTGCTAAATTCCGTGTAGAATACTTTGATTATATCAAGTGAAGCGTGCTAAGATTATCAAAGTGATATTCATGTTTAAACTCAACATAAACCAATTTACACAGGTGTTGTAGTCTGAGATAATGTTCAACATTCCTTCTATTTTGACAGCAGCATCTTTTCGATGCTCAAATATTGAACATATTACATTTGTAATAATTATGATTCATTACCACACCTGCGACTTTGTATCGGATTCTCGTTTCAACGAACAAGATATTATATTCTGCTTATTTTCGTATCTGACAGTGAGCCAATTCGATTTCACGGACCAGCCGCTTCGAATAGCAACAGTGGTTGGCTGATTTACCATTCCAAATCATATTTTGCTCGCACAGTCGCACTACCCCGGCTTAGGTGTAACTAAACCGATTGTAGTCAGCATCAAAAGTGAATTGAAATTGTTCTACTTACGTAAGTTTTCAAAGGATTGGCTACGATAAAGTTTTGCTACTATATTCATTATCGTTTAAGTGGATGCTGAATACCAGTATTTTACATCTGACTGCTTATCTGACCTCTGCAACCCGGTTAGTACTGTGTAATACGATACCCCTTGGTAAGACTATTTGTCAGATATTCGGGACACTGATTATCTAAAATGACTGTCAAAGATCTACAAATGACAGCCAGGATCAACAGCTTTACGTGTTTTCCGAGGAACGGAGGAAACTCGGTATGTAATGGGTGGTTACCTATCCACAGACCAACCTAGGCAAGCGCGGCTTAACCTATAGATCGACCCGATCGGCTGGTATTATTTAGACACGAGCTTCCCCTTATCTTGCTTTGTTTTTTGTTGAAGTCTTTATTTTAATCATCTTCTCTTTCAAATATTATTGCTAAGATCTTCTTTAGCCTTTATAGCATACGGGCTTTACCTAAAAAGGCATCGACATTTGTCTTTTCTGTTTCCATGTAGCCCGTGTCTACGGCCATTTCCCTATTTCTACAAATCCGTAGTATGACGTCAGTTGTATAAGGTCGTTGGCAACTATTAGGGGTGGCTTGACAAAACTAAGCTATTTTAAGTATTCGACCACAAAAGGTTCCATTCAGTGATGTGTTAAAATAAATGACATTCACGTTCGGTTTGTCTGCGTTCTGTACTTTTTTGATAAAAGTATAGTAAGACTAGCTGTGCCCAGCGGTTTCACCCGCTGCTCACTTAGGGGTATGAAAAATAGATGTTGGCCGATTCTCAGACCTACCCGATATGTACACAAAATTTCGTTGAAATCGGTCCAGCCGTTTCGGAGGAGTATGGGAACGAAAATTGTGACACGAGAATTTTATATATTAGATGATGTAGCTGTTAATACAAGTAAGTACTTCATTACGACCATGGGTGGGTTTTAGTCAGAACAAGTCTGACACTCTCCCCCCCCCCCCCCCGCTCCAATATGTCCCCGGTGCAATATGATTTAAAATATAGCCTTGAAAGTATTTTATGTGCTTTCATTTGAGTACATTTGTATACCAACTGTAGTAAACACACATTTACTCATATTGGGGAGGGATAATGGATTCTTTAAAGAAGGAAAAAATTGAATGAATTAATTGAAAACAGATACGACCTACGTAAAAAATCTTTCGAACCCTTTTACTGTACTGGAGGAAATTTAAAGGTTTAATCGTTAATTAAACACTCCGGAGTAAAGTGATGTAATATTGACCTACGTACTATATTGTATAACTAGCAGTGCTCCGCAGTTCTACCCGCCGTTTTTCATTTTGCTCGACTCTTAAGGTTATGAATTTTTCAAATCCGACTGTTCGATAGTTCTTCTTTATTTTTTTTAAACACGGTGCTCTACACTAGTTTTTCTCCTGTATCGCGTGTGCGTTTACAAAAAATTAAACTCACATACACAAACAGCCAGACCCGAAAGAACTACCTGTAGTCCATACAAATATTTGTTGCGTGCGGAGAACGAACCCGCGACGCAGCAGTCGATCGCTCAGCCACTGCGCCAACCGTGTCATCAATAAAAAGTCCTTGTAATTAGCGTGTTCAAACAGACACATTCTTCAGTTTAAGTATATTTAATTTATTATCAACTTGAGACCTATGGGTGGTATAAAAAATCTGACACTAGATTAGGTAGGTACGAATTACACGAAAAAGAACATTATCAACATTATCAATCATTCAAAAAATAGTTTATCTTCTGTACAGACCTAAAATTATACTGAAAATATGTTCATGTACTACCAAAACCACGAATTAAAGGCTCTCAAAAAGTACTGGGTAATATGATACCCTTCCGGACCACTGATTACCTGTCAAAGTTCTAGAAATGACAGCCGAGACCAACGCGGCTTACCATACTTCCCAAATTCACGGAGGTAACTTGGTTTGTAATAGGTGGTCCACATCCACCAAACTAGGCAAACCCGAGCGGTTGGTACTATTTAGCCATAAGCTCCCTTTTCCCTTTTCCACCTTAACAACAACAAGAATACACGCAAGAACATCAAAGTCTCTCCGTTATGACAAACACAAAAAGCATACAGATAGTTATAAGGTCCCGTTGCGTTTACCTAAAGCGTCCTAAATACATAAAGTGATGGTAATGAACTCAATTTTAAACACTTGCTTGTCTCGGTTAGGGTTACCAGCCTAATATTTCAAAATACCTGACGTTTGTAAAAAAAAAAAAACAATATATAATTTTACTTTTATAATTTTTCACATTTTTTTTTGTTTACATTATTGTAATTCTTTGATTTGCCGAAAAACGCATCTAATATGTATAATTCTGGTCATGTGGCAATACGGGACAGTGTTCGAGTAGTGGGTCAACAACTTGAACATGTCCTTTTCTGAGAGCAAACCATAGACAATACTTTTACTCATATTTTATTATTTTACTTCCTTAAGTTATTTTTACCTATGTTTATTTTTCAATGAGCATCTGTTTTTAATACAAAAAAAAAAATTTTTTCTTTACTTTTTTCATTATAGCTGGATGAATCCTTACGGATGGTCACCCTAGTCCCAGCTGATAAATGCTCGGTACACTTTCTCTGCAATTATTCCGTGCGCGTTAATTCAATATTAGTTTAGCACCATTCTCGCTTTGGCCCACATCCTTCGCCTTCACCCTGATATTGTTAGGTGTCCGAATTAACATCTGAGGAAATAAGATATGAGAGTCACACATGAGTATATAATTTCCTCATATATATTTAAATGCTCGTGTTAAAGGTTTAGTTATCATACTCATCCTAAACGGCTTGACCGATTTCTACGAAATTTTGTCTGAGAATCGGTCGTAATCTATTTTTCGTAACCCTAAGTGGTAAGGGTGATATATATTTCACATCTATATAAAATTCTCGTGTCACAATTTTCGTTCCCATACTCCTCCGAAACGGCTGGACCGATTTAAACGAAATTTTGTGTACATATCGGGTAGGTCTGAGAATCGGCCAACATCTATTTTTCATACCCCTAAGTGAGTGGGCACAGCTAGTTATATATAAAATTCCCGTGTCACAGGTTTAGATCCCGTTCTTGGTCTAAAGTGACAAAAAAAAACATTTATTTCAATTAGACCATTACAGGCGCATTGAATGTCAAGAAACAAAAGAATGAATCTACAGTCCCAGTCAAAATGCATAAAAACTTGTGAAAGTACTGTAGTTGCCATTCCAAAGCGTAGATCTCTATGACTGCTAAACATGAAGTCCTTTTTTGCGGAGAGAAAACCATCAAATAACTTCCCCACTCTGGGCGGAGCGGGGGGAAGGTCTGACTTTGTCCTGACTAAAACCCACCCATGTTCCTTCTATTGCCCTTTACGTTCCGGGGCCGCGGAATCTCTTTCGAACAACCCGCAAGCCCGGCAGGCGGAGGCCCTGGCAGGCCCCTATGCTTTGCTGACATCTCTTTGAGGAGCGCGTAAAACACACACCTCTGCCTAACACTTGGGGGATTACAAGCGTGGTATTATGTGTTGTCATGTGTTCAAAAATCTACGAATTCGCATTGTCATTTTCACCGTATTTTTCGCGTTGACCTTTTTGAGCGTCGATCGTGTACAATCACCCTAATCGTTTAACAATTTATATTCAACGTATTTTATAGGCAAGATAACCTCACACTGTAAAATTGAACGGACAAATGAAATATGTATGATAACGGACACTCACATTCCGAACTCGGATGGCCTTGCCCGGGGCTCGTTGAGATATGAGCGTCTTGTAGATAACGATGATATAATTTACTTTGTTTACATGCATGCATATAAACACTTTCCCTTATGAAGTCATCACACGTACACTCGTAACTTGATTTAATTAAAGAACATGTCGTTTCTCTCCGTTTTAAATATTTTTCGAGGCATTTTCCTTTTAGAATGTCTTTATTGTGTCGTTCCCTATCTCATACGTACTTAAAATAACCATATTAAAACCACAATTCAGTTCAATTTTGAACTATTTTAATTTAATAAACTTGATTATTAAAATACTTTTTTTCAAACACTCAACACAGACATTTCCATCCGCCATTTTGTTAGTTTTGTTTTTCCTTAGAAGTAGTTCCTCAAGTTGTTTTATCCATGAATTGTTCTGCACTGATTTTATTCCCTGAGTCATAAAGTAATCATATTAAAACCATAATTTTGTTCAATATTGAACTAAATTAAATTAATACACTCAATTTTCAAAAAAAAAAATAATACCCGACTCAGACTTTTCCACCCGCCATTTTATTTCTGTGATGTAATTTCCATAGTTTTGTTTTTCCTTAGAAGTAGTACCTCAAATTGTTTCATCCATGAATAGTTCTGCACTGATTTTATTCCCTTTTATTTTTCTATCACATAGAGTAGTAATGGTGTGTAAAGTTATTCTGTGTAAATATATTTATTCAGCTGTAAAGAAATACAATGGAAAATAAGTATCGTAATAAAGTATTCACTTAGTAAACTTACTTGTCGTATGTTTACAGAATGCTTTTAAAAGAAAATGTTGATGTATTTCTAACGATTTATTGGGGATGCCATTGATAATAATCGCAACAGCAAATCGAAACTACGTATGGATACTGTTTCTAGAAAAAGACTCTAAGCAAACCTCCTTGCTATAACGATAGTTTTCATGTGATCAAATTTTCATAGCTAAACGTCAAACCAATAGTATTGTTTATCATAAAACTTTTGACACTGGCCGAACAATGAGTGTGGGTGAGTTTACAAAAATACTCTTGATCGATAACTTTGCCACAATTAGAGCCTTTCCAGTTATTTTTATCTAAGTACAGAGTGCAAAGAAAATAGATTCACAAATAGTTAGCACGTATTCAGTATATCATTCCGGAGTCCTTGTATAGTTCTTTGGGGAAAACAATATTTTATAGTCTCCGCGACTTTTTGATAATTTTGACAACTTTTCTTCTTTAAATAAAATTTATGGAACCGAGAAGTTTTAGGCTCTGAGCCAATATTGTTATTTTTCAAAAAAACTGTGATGCGAATCTTTCAATTTCCAGCTCAGGCAAAGTGTTATTGGGGTTATTCTCCAAGAATAACACTCATTATTGCAAAAGCCTAGTTTTTTATGACATGAAAGTCAAACATAACTGGCCGAATATGGGTATGGTGAAGATTATATAGGTTTACTTCTATGTACACCCGGAGATATAAAATTAATGTTATTTGAATTATACCATGTAAACTAGTCTTATATTTCATATATTTGATTGTAATTTTCAGAGACTGTCATGATTGCACCGACGTTCAAGGCGCGCTCGACCTCCCCAGGTACCGCTATTGTCCCTGGCGACTAACTGACCTGATCCTGCTAGTTTATTGTGCCCTGGTACTTTCAGTTCATATGCTTTGATTGTGTTATATGGTGGGTAGGGAAAATAGTAGCGAGCATGTCTCTAAGGAGGCTTGAAAGTGGGTTTAAATAGTTAAGATACACGCCATCCAAACTTTTATGACGTAGGTGGATAGGAGAAACTAAGTAAAACAAAATAATGGAAAATATTACTAGAGTCTAAGAGAAAAACGATGAAAATACATATTTGGAGGGATAAGTTTTATAACTTAAAACTGTTTTTTCTTTACTGTTACCCAAAAACTAAAGCCATCGTTAAAAACGCTTAATTTGAGAAAACAATTTATATCTCTTAGCAGTTCAAAAATGATAGGTATTTATTTTTTTATTCGTAGGAATAAAAAAAATACTAAAGACACTAGTGTGATGTGATTGTGTCTAAATCTAACCTACCTAAAAGGGTTGAAATATAAAACGTTATATGTATTTATATTACAGATAGTAAAAAACTCCATAATGGCAACCATTAGACGCAATTTCATTAAAACTCTACGGACTATCTACTAATAGTGCAAAGGTTTTTTTTTCTTTCGCAAAATAACCAAAGTTTCTAGCAATATCGGCTCTGTCTATATAAATGCGCTCCATAGCTCTAAGCTTAAGCACCAAGAAGTTGGATTATTAAGCCTAGAGTTTATGAACTTTGCACTTAAGTCAATGAACGAAGATTAAAAAAAAAAACGTATAACAGATATACCATAGAAGAATATGGTTTACACTTAAAACAATAATAGGATAGCATACATTTCTTCAAAACATGATAACAGTATTTATTTTTTCATCAGTCACACGAAATTATGCCGTAATAAAAACAAAAGTCCAACAAAAAATATGAAAATGTTGACAACGAAATAAAATACGAAAATGTATTCATTTGCTGCTGCGCCTTTCCTATAATACTTGGAAAATGGATTCTATGAAATCAAAGCTTATATGGAAATTGCTTTTTCCGATTTTTGTGTGTTCGGGTTATTAAATACATAATTTGTTAGAAAATATCAAAAGCAGGTTTATGGATTTCTTTTTTTTATATATACAGGTGCGTGTATCAAAACAAATCAAAGCATATGAAAATTGTGTCATTACTTAAAAAGTACATTAATGACATTAGCATGTTAATTTTTTTTTTACCTAGTTAATGTCTAAAAATACCTAAATTCTGTTTGACAGTGTTTTTGGTGTCGAGTGAATTGATGTTAACAGAGTGTTAGTGTTTTCTTAAATAATTTGATTCTATTGATGAAAATAACATTGTAAACGAAGGCATAATGTGAAATTGTTGAATGGAACGAATGTTTTTTTTTTACTCTGGCTATTTGGCTAAGTTAGTTCCAGATCAGTCAATTTCACAATTTGTTGTTTACATTGTCAGAAAATTATTTTCGTACTTATTTGATATTGCGGTGTGTCTTCACTAAATATATTTTGGTTTGTGTGTTCTTTTTATATTAACCACTCGATGTTGTATTTTCCTAAAATATTTTTAGTTATGTAAGTATATTTTATTTGTTTTTTAATTATTCTAATTTCAAACAACATAGATCCCTTAAAACACCCTTTACGACCAAATTTTGTCACTACCTGCAGATAGCAAGAAAGTTAATTTAAAACACTCGGGATTCGTCAAAAAAACAACGCAGTTGGCCTCAAAAGAAGTTATTAAAAAGATATACAAATGTCTTTGGAGAGATATCGTAAACGCTGATCCATATGAAAACGTTTATAAGAAAAGTTCTTTTACGAGTGTCGACAATCATATCCGAAATAACCATAAAAAGAGGGGAAAGCCGTAAAACGGGCATTAGTCCCTCCATGGTTCCGCTTACGATGCGAATTTCGGACAGGCGGATAGAAATGTTATATCTGACCGCGGATTTGCATAACGTTGTCATCCTTATTATTAAAGTAGTAGAGCCTTTTATGCCAGTCATGTGTATTGGCGCATAAGATTTTTTGATTATGATATTTGTCGAAATGATATTACTATTTGGATAAGTGATCACGGAATTGCTCTAGACACTTTTTTATGGCAATTTATAAGATTTTCTTTTCCAAAAACTATGTGAAAATATAATCGACGAAGGTTTTTTTTTTAAGATATAACCCGGATCTGTTTTAGTCGAGAGTCTTTAAAGTTCTCGTTTTACTTTAGGAACGTGAAGTAAATTATTATTCATTGTTAATGAGAGACACTTCATGACCTTTTTTGAGTTGTCGCCGTTTAGACCTAAGTGTGCGATATATTTAGATAAAAAGTTACCAACTTCCTCTATTCCTATGTTTTCTGTTCGTAGCATCCCACAATATACATAAAATATACGAATCATCTTATAGATCCAATCTTTTCACCACAAACCAGCATAAAAATTAAGGCCCCACCAGCATTAAATTAAACTGAAAAGCACAACTTTCCACTGAATAAAAAACTTTATGCATATTCCTGAAAGTCACGTAAAAAACGTGTTCACGGTTCCTATGAATACAAAATTTTTGTTACGACATCGTCACATTAGCGCGACAGCCCTGTAATGTGGAACTTTGCGCACACGCCGTGTGTGGCCTCTGCCTTACGTGTAACGTGTTAAATGTAAATATTACGTCACGGTGTGATAACGATAAAACCATGCACTTCCTGGCTCAGCAGTCTTAGAATATAAATAATAATATAAGCGTAGCTACTTGTTAACATAACAAGTTCGCGTATTTTGATAGTGAACATTATGTAAACGTATTAACACGATCTGCTGCAGAATACCCCTTTTACCCACTTTGCGTGCATGAAGCGACTGCCTATGTAGGCTCCACAATTTTTTTACTCGCACGATACCCCTTGGCAAACCGGTTGCCAGACATTTGGGCTTTCAATTACCCGTAAATTTGACAAAAAAAAGAAAACAGCGATTATTTTCATTTCTGAGACACAAACAGGTCACTGTATGTCATTATTTATTCCAACCCGGCTGCGATTAGCGTAGCATACCTTTGTTTGCTTGCCAGGATTGCGGGTTGTTGGAAAGAGATACTGTGGCCCCGGAACATAACAGTCAAAAGAAGGAACATGGATGGGTTTTTGTCAGTAAAAGTCTGACCCTCCCTTCCGCTCCGCTGTCCGCTCCGTTATTTGATGATATTCCATCTCTAAAGCAAACATTTGTCTGAGCGATCCATACGGCCATTTTTAAAGCAATCGGCTTCTCTCCGTTTTTTTTGCAAACATAAATTCCTGGCACATCGAAAAGAACACTGTTCTATAAATCGACCAAAATTATAGAAAACATACGCATTTAAATATCGTCTACAACGGCAACAAGCCTCGACTACCTTGAAATTCTGTAACCCTGGTTTAAACATATAGTTAGTTTTACGACATCCCACATTCTGGCGATGACAAACATACCACCACTAACATGAAATCATCAATGTAACCATTAACCTGAGTTCTATTCGTGTTATGTTTGTTTAATGACACATTTAGGATGATGTTTTTGTAACTACAATGTCCTTTATTCGTGTCCTTTAAGTTTTTGGGGGCATTTTCCTCGTTATATTTTCATTACCGGAAAAAAATTAAGGAAGTATTTAAGTGCAAAAATTAAAAGCCTAATAATTGAGTTAGAATAAACTTTGTCAGTGAATGTGAACGCGTTCAACACATCTTAACTGTGATCAACAGCTGGCAGTGTCATCATTGTTAGGTCTTAAACGCAGATTCATTTTCTGTTACGTAAGAAATAACAAACACAACGAGTCTCCTCCGTGCGTCAGAAAGCACATCAAGCGGTTGGTCCCGAATGTTATTTGTAGCTCTTTGACAGTTGTTCTGTGTAATCACCCCAAAGACAACCAGCCCTAGCAAGGGATATCGTATTACCCAGTACCTACTAACTGGGTGGTGAAGGTCTTCGAAGGCTTCATGTAAAATACTAGTATTCAGGAGCATCCGGCTGGACCCAAAACGGACCGGTACATATTTGGGAAAAAATAACGCGGTTGGCCCAATCGTTTGATTCGCTACGTGTCGCGGGTCCGATCCCTGCACGGAACAAATATTTGTATGACCTACAGATAGTTGTTCCGGGCCTGTGTATGTGAGTTTTAATGTTTGTTAACTCACCCATGATACAGGAGAAATTCTTAGTGTAAGGAGGCAACATTTAAAAAAAAGGCAAGGCTAAATGGTGATGATGATGATGGGACTTGTAAAAGGTAGCATTTCCATGACTCTCTGAACCCAACACCAACCAAAAAACCGAATCAATTTCAAGGTAAACGAGAATACCTAATAAACATTTTACACCCATTTTGATCAATCAATCCAGAAGTCCTTAAAGTTCTCGTTTTACTTTAGGAACGTGAAGTAAATTATTATTCATTGTTAATGAGAGACACTTCATGACGGCGTCGTATCAATTAACCTTTGAGTTAGGTATTTCCTTCCAAGTTGAAGGCTTACTGCTGTATACTTTGTATAATCAAGGATAGGAATTACATATTTATGCAAAATGCGAGATAAATGGCTTATTGGATTTATTTGGATGACGATTTTATTGGCGCCGTAGATGATCGATTTTTTTACCCCGGTTTGGATCACTTGTTGCTGATTGATATAACATTTGGATCTGTATTTCCAAAGTATGTTTTCATGCCTTTTAAGAGACCAAATAGGCTCACTCAAATAGGTAATAAATAGAATAACAAATTAAGTAAATCTACTGTTTGATTGATTGTTTGTAATTTGTATTGCAGGGGTGACATGTTTAAATTGAACAAACCCCTTTAAATAAAGAGAACAAAAAGAGACCAAACATTTGAGAGGATTAGCTCCCTAACGCGTTAATTGTCAGTAGGAAATATAACTAAAGAAATAAAATCGATTTTACTGATCAGCTGTCAGCATATATAATAATGTGTCCAATATCTCATAAGTACAGCGCAGTATGTAGAATGGTTCTAAAAAAAAACTTACATTCAAAGATGCATGAATTCAAACAACACAAGCGTATTATTCAACTATTTACTATTATAAACGCGAAAATATGGATAGTTTTTTTTCGGATGGAAAATCATCAAATAACTTACCCCGCTCTGGGTGGAGCGAGGGGGAGTGTTAGGTTTTTCCTAACTAAAACCCATCCATGTTCCTTCTTTTACCCTTTGTGTTCCGGGGCCGCGGTATCTCTTTCGGACAACCCGCAACCCCTGCAGTCAGTGGCCCTGGCAGGCCCCCTGCTTTGCTGTCATCTCTTTGAGGCGCACGTGAAAACACAAAACGCGCCGAAATGGGTTAACGGATTTGATGTAATTGAATCATGGACTACTATTTATCCCAGACAAAACACATAAAAATTCCACGCATAAGTAGTCGCTGGTAAACATCTAGTTGACCATATAATATACCGTAACTTATCTTGTTACGGTCTTTGTATGTTGTTAGGTACAAAACGTAACCCTTACGAGTCTAATTAAAATGAAAACTGAGAGGAACGACAAGCTTATAATATCTAATGAATATACTTTTCTGCCTTTGTATTTTTTTTTCTTGTAAAACGAGTTGGAAAATGAACTCGGTTGAAATTTTGTCGTACTAGATGTTTTTTTTTTTGGGAAAGTCTGACCAAGTTTCTAACATTACTGTTAGAACTTTAAGAAAATAGCCTGATTGAACAATTAGAATTAAATTGATGATGACGTATGTACAAATATCATCCAGTCCAGTCAAATCCTAATATCATACTTATATTGGAAATGCGAAAGTTTTTGAGGATTTATGTATGTATGTTTGATACTCTTTTACCCAAAAACCACTTACCAGATTTAGATAATATTCGTCACACAGATAGTTTGTAACTTGGATTAACCCTGGGATACTTTTTATCTCGGTAGAACGATCCAGTCTGGAAATTAACAGTAAACATAAGCTAGACAGCAATTATGTAGTCATACATCTAGATTGTCCCGATCTGAGTACTTATCCCCGTCAATGTCGAGTTATGAAGATCAGTAAACAATAAAAACGACGTAAAGACAAAATATTGGCTAAAGTACTTCAATTCAATCTTACATAAACAAAAGTCTTTATTATTATCGTTAGCATACGTACGACAGACGTCAGTACCTACGACAAGTCTCGATAATTTACACTTACATCATCGCAATTTGCGTAAAGAATTAAAGGCTATTAAAAATGGCTGCGTAATTGTCGAAGTTGTCAAACACTTACACATTTAAAAAGAAAACGTAAAGGAAAAATGATAAATTATTTATTCACTTTTAACAAATTGCTTCCTGAAAAACGTCAGATTTAATTTTTCTCACACTGTTTTTTAAGACAGTGGTGTCAATTATTGATTTCTAATAATGGCTGTATTGTCTACACAAATTGAATAATGTCTATCCCTCAAGTGTCGTGTTTCCAAAGAAAAAAAAAAAGAAAACAATCAATGAGCTATTTATATGAGTGACTGTTTTCACGATGAAGAGGGTCCAACGTTAATATAGCTATCAAATTGGGTAGCGCCTTAACACTTCAGTTATAGCAGTGATAGGCCACTGGTGTGACAAGCCAGAATGCCTAGTCATGTTCTCAAGTTCGAAACCAAGACACGTGGCTCTGTTTGTTCGAATTGGTGTGCCTATTGTATAATTATCATATACTTCAGTGAAGATAAATGATTTTAAAAGCTTAGAATTTTAAAAACTTCTCCATAGGAAACGACCAACATGAACCGTGCACCTTTTCACGACGTTTTATAGGCTTACAAAAAAGTCTGTACAATTGGTGGTAAAAATCTCTGCCACCAGCACGCGCGGCATAACCGTGGAAACGGGTTTCGGCGACGAAAGAAAAAAGACAGATTATCATAAATTTATATCTATCGTTATAAGCAGGGCGATGTTAAATATGTAAAAAAAAAAGTTTCGATTCTTCAGACAAAAATCAACAACGTCAAGCATGATGAAATTTCTTTCTCTACGTTTGACACTTGGGGTTAGAAACATTTCCTAACAATAAATGTCAAATAGTCTGCGTGATGCGACATGATGTAGACTATTTGACATTTGTTGGACCTAGACATGTTATTGTGTTCCTAGAAACTTGAGTCTACGTATCGTTTTAGCTCGGGCAGAAAATGTAAATGGAAAGTAGTATAGAATGAACTTTGTCTATTTTTGGTAGAATAGAAAGGGAATCTGCGATCATGCTACGCTTGCAGGTTAGACCATAACTACGCGATTAAAAAAAAAAGAAAGTTAACACTTAGTGTAACACATTAGTTGCTTAATCTTTATATAACGAATAAATCATAAATTCCAGCCATTTACAACCCATTTACAGCTAAGTGGTGAACAGAAAAGGGTTTTTGCTTCCCACAGAAAACATTTCCTCGCCCCGTACAAACAATGGACTGCTCAAAAGGGAACGTTTCCATTTGTATGAAATACGTTTTTTATATTATTCCTCTGCCCACAAAAGGTGAAAAATTGAACCTCTTACTGTCCGAATTTAGCTGGGAACCTCAGATTATTTACCTACAGGTTAAAGAAGGTATTCGTTGAGTAAATATAATAATTCTATAATTTACAGCGAATTACTGGAAAGTTGGGCCTTCGTAAAAGTTGTACTTATTTATGGACAAATTGATTTTATAATTGCCTAGCTTTTGACCGCGGCTTCGCTCGCGTTAATTTCGGGGTAACACAGTTCCGCTTTCCTGATTTGCAGGTACCTGCTACCTGTAGTTTTTGCCGTTGCGCCTTATTTATTGTAATAGCTAAACTAAGTTTTCCCTTTACTTCCCTCTTTCTACCTCATTTCTCACTTTAAAAAAAATGCGTATGTCTGTCTCCAGAGTCTCAACGATTACTGTACCAAAATTCATCAAAATCAGTTAAGCCATTTAGGCGTGAAGACGTAACAAACAAACATACAAAAAAACAAACAAACTCACTTTCGCTTTTATAATATTAGTAAGGATTAAAATACAATTATAAGATATAAGAAACGTGATCTTGTAATAAGTGATATATAATTTAATTTTAAAAAAATAAACGAGCTCGCGCCATAATTCCAGCTCCTTAGTGCCAGGTGCCTCAGTGCCAGGCAGGGTGAAGCGTAAAAGGCTACAATTTCTGTCCAAGCCACAACACGTTCGTCACACGTGCTGAAAGTTTCAGATTGATTTGTACAAGAGACACAAAAATCCTTTTACACGAATGTTCATCTTTCAACATAAAAGTTCCGACTATACAGGTCGAGTTCTCTGAAATGGGATCACAGGGCCGACACTCTTTTTCTTTCTTTTATTAAATCTAAAAAGGAGGATTCTATATGTATATCTAATATATAAAATTTTCGTGTCACAATGTTCGTTCCCATACTCTCCCGAAACAGCTCAACCGATTCTTATATTTTTTTATGCATATTCAGTAAGTCTGAGAATCGGATACTATCTATCTTTCAAACCCCTCTCCAAAAAAGGAGCTGAGCAGCGGGTGAAACCGTTGGGCACATCTAGTATATATATATTGACAATTGACATGACAGTTGCCATGTCTCTTTTTTTCACACAGCCTCAGTGTCAATCCCGACAATTCCATTTCTAAAACTCAACCTGTATACGTAACAACACGTAAATATTAAAATTATTAGTTACCGCCATGTTCGTTCATTGAACTTTTATAGGGTTGCCAGCGTCGGGGACTCGTCAGAATATTAATGGCACATAATATGTTCGAAATACTTGTTACAACTTTTCCCATTACGTTGCTCAGATTTACACCAGGAAAAATGTGTTCGACGCGCAAAAGGAGCTCAGTAAAACTCAATGAAAGTTAGCCGTGTTACGAAATGTAAGCGACGATTACTAGGGACTGACAATTTTTTTGATGCCCTTGTCGGATTTATTTGGTGCGATTAGGCTCTTTATTTTTTATCGAGTGTCAGAGTTATCTGTTTTTCGTCACTTTTGACATCACATTCCACATCTCTGATTTCAATACATCTGCTTTTAGGTAATAAACAATTATTACTTTTATGATTAAAACGTCACTCTCCAGAGAACTCCAGCACAATTATTAATGCGAGTGATGGTAAAAACTTTTGGCATAAACCCGGTGAGGTAAGAGTTGATTAAATTTTAAAATACTTTGAAATGACTGGCTGCAAAATTCATGTTTAAATTCTTAGTTATTGTACCGACTATGAGGGTAGAGGACTTTTTCATTCCTAGTTATACTGTTGTCGGGGTAACATGGTGCGGGTGACATTAGATGATAAGACATTTTTAAGTGATGGGATGCATTGGATTTTTGGGTGGGAAATCATCAAATAACTTCCCCCGCTCTGGGCGGAGCGGGGGGGCGTGTCAGACTTTTACTGACTATAACCCACCCATATTCCTTCTGTTGCCCTTTACGTTCCGGGGCCGCGGTATCTCTTTCGAACAACCCGCAACCCCGGCAGGGTATGATGTCCTTTAGTCTATGATATGGTAAAGCCTATATTCAGTTATGATCGTGAATCGCGGCAACGCTCCAGATTAAAGAGGAATGGTTCATCTAACTAATGTCACCCGTACAGCGAAAACGGTAAAGTAAGCGATCTACGTCGTTCTCACATGTATGTTAATCTCAACATGAATTATGTTTCCATGATTTTGTAAAATTATTATGATTTCAAAGAGTGTCCATGGAGTTTCTTGCCCATTCTTTTCCATAGAGATCTACGCTTTGGAATGGGCAACTATAGTACTTTCACAAGTTATTATGTCTTGTGACTGGGACTGTAGCAACATCTTTTTTTGTTTTCATGACATTGAAAAGTGCCTGTAATGGTCTATTTGAAATAAATGCTTTGAGTTTGAGTTTGATGTGGATCAGCATACAGCGATAAAGTCTTACAAAAAATCGTCAAAGAAAGAAATCAAAATAGGAAGAACGTTTAACAATATTTCCTTTCTAGTAAATACAGTTTTTATTTGCATTTGTATAGCTCAAGAGCGCAAATGTGTTGGCGTAGTCGATAACGCACTTATATGAAGTCAGTCGCGCGTCTGCGGAGCGCAGACAAAAGGCTCAGTTTACCTTAAAAGCCCTATTGTACCAGCATTGTTTGGTACAAGCCCACTAAAAGCACGGTAATCGAAAGGCCGTCCTTTTTCTAGTATTTATTGAGAAAATTGAAACGATTTTGGAAACAGGTTTCAATTTGCGTAATCATCAAATAGTGGATGGATCAATCAGTGATTGCTTTGTCGTTCTAATGGTCGCAAGCGTGACTGCTGAGCGTAAGGTCCTGCGTTCGAATCTCGGGTCGGGTAAACTATTCATGAATTCTCCATCAGAAGTTTCTCAGCAGTCACGTAAATTGGAATTATATCCGATCGGAGGTAATTAGCTTGCTCCTATTACTTGGCACTTAAACGAAACTAGAGATATGAGGGTGTACCATAGTACATAGTTATTCTGGAATTATAAGTGACTTTTCAGTCAAGTGGCAGATGGTAGGTACGCTAATGGCTCATGTTTACTTTGTCTTAGAAACTTGCAAGAACTTCTAGGCATCTGAAACTCAAAGAAATATCTTTGATACCTCCTTTGTGTTAACCCCGGAATACTACCTATTATTGATTTTCTCAGAAATTATAATTATTACAGGTGAATATATATAAAGAAATCATTAAACCTCAATTCACGTGAGCGTGGGTGGTATACACATATTACCGTTACGTAAAATCCAAATAACAGATCGTATTTACCGATATTTACAGAGAAATATACAAAATATTATCAGCTTCATTGACATTGTCTGTTTATTGTTCTCTTTACGTTTCGGAGGCGTATACGATTTAGGGTCACCGCACAGTTAAAAGCACTGTACGGAATCAACATCAACTCGTGCCATTCGGGATTCTTTTGTTGAAATTTTATACTACACTGCACATTTTTAGGCACCATAACCACATCCCATTAGATTGGGAAAAGCTAGCAATTTTTCAAAATACTTTTTCCCTTTGGTAACTAACGAAGTTAGATACTGATACACAATTCGCACGTCAACTTAACACCCATTCTAAATATGAGATAAAGTTATGCCGATCCAGTGAATCCTTACTAATATTATAAAAGCGAAAGTGAGTTTGTTTGTTACGTCTTCACGCCTAAATGGCTGAACAAATTTTGATGAATTTTGGTACAGAGATAGTTGAGACCCTGGAGACGGACACAAACTATTTTTTTTTAATTAGAAATGAGGAAGAAAGGGCTAAAAAAGGGAAAACTTGCTTTGCTATTACAATAAATAAGGCGCAAGGGCAAAAACTACAGGTAGCAGGTACCTGCAAATCAGGAAAGGGGAACTGTGTTACCCCGAATTTAACGAGAGCGAAGCCGCTGGCAAAAGCTAGTTGATTATAAGTGTACTCTGAGCTTTAGTAAGCGATATGAGAGCGTTGAATGGCGGCGATAAAAATAGCGAGCATATGCGCTCCTACGCCAGATGCCCTGTGACCTTACCGCTTGACGGTGCGGCCCGTTTAAAACCAACATATGCACTCCACACATATAAATATTGGCAGCGTTTCCCGGATTTCACAGTACATTAACATTTGGAACTAAATTGCCCATTGTCTTTTTGACAGAGACAACCTTGAACGTTACAATATGAAATTAAAACTGATTTGAAACTGTGATATGAGATTGATGGAGCGTTACTGTAATATTAGTCTTTGGTTGGGTATCGAGTATTACAAATCTATACATTCTTTTTAGAAATAATTCACTTAGTCACTCATATCAATCTGTGGTACCATGTTATTAAAGTGAAACTTTTATTACATCGTCTCAAACTTTTTCGTCTGTCTGTTGCATGTCGCGTGACGGTCGGCCGCGGAGTAGGGACGTCTAAATGTCTATAATGTGAAAAAAGTTTCACTTTTACCGTGGATTCACAAATTCTTCTAAAATTAGGAACGGAAAATTTTAGAAGAATTTGTGAATCCACGGTATTTTTTACAGGAAACTATACCTTCTCTATTAAGTGATGTAAATACGATTTTGTGATAATATTCTAATTTAAAAGAGTGTCCATGAGTTTCTTGCCCATTCTTCTCCATAGAGATCAACGCATTGGAATGGGCAACTACAGTACTTTCACAAGTTATTATGTCTTGTGACCGGGTCTTTTGCTTTAACATTTTGACATTCAAAACTGCGTGTAATGGTCTAATTGAAACAAATGCTTTTGATTTGATTCTCCTTTAAATCTTGGTCACCTTATGCTGAATCTCTTTAAAATCTCTCCCCTTCAGGCGGTTTTGTATCCAGTTTCTTCTGGCTACTTTAATGAGGTGGTTTGTCCATCCAGTTGGTTGTCTTCCCCGTTCCGTCTTCACCCCAGAACATTCTTCCTCCATCTGCCATCCTGTCTAAGGCATACAATATAGCTCTCCCAACTCTATTTTATTTTTGATATGTCCGTATAAATCTCCATATTTCGGTGTTTTTCCACGTGGACATAGAGAGAGATACTCAACAGGCATGTTTATATAATACTAGCTTTTGCCCGCGGCTTTGCTCGCGTTAAATTCGGGGTAACACAGTTCCCCTTTCCTGATTAGGTACCTGCTACCTGCAGTTTTTGCCCTTGCGCCTTATTGATTTATAATAGCAATGCTAGTTTTACCTTTTATTCCCTCTTTCTCCCTCAGATCTCAAGCTTTTTTTAAAAAAAAAAATGTCCGTCTCCAGGGTTCCAACTATGTCTGTACCAAAATTCATCAAAATCGGTTTAGCCATTTAGGCGTGAAGGCGTAACAAACAAATAAACTCACTTTCGCTTTTATAATATTAGTAAGGATAGTAAGGATGACAATTAATATCAACCTGAAAATAAAACTCATTTTTGTCCAGTCGTAAAAACCATACGAAGAAAGGGCGTGTCACTCTTATTAAAACAATCACTGCTACCAGTGAAAAATAATTGATGAAGCCATCGTTACTAGATCGAGAAACCGAATAATTTACTTTGTATGGCATCCACTATCCTTACTAATATTATAAAAGCAAAAGTGAGTTTGTTTGTTTGTTACGCCTAAATGGCCAAACCGATTTTGATGACTTTTGACGGACAAAAAAAAAGTGAGAAAAGAGGGAAGAAACAGGGAGAAAAAGATTTTTTTTCGATTATCACGCGGGTTGTTAAAGTTAGCGTTAGCCTAAAGTAATTATCCCACGCGGACGAAGTCGCGGGTGGAAGCTAGTACAAAATAAATTAATCGATTCATGGTGATAATACAGTGGTCAGCTCTGGGATCAGTGACTTTTTTTTAATACGTGAAGGTTTTTGTGACGCCACGTTATAACACATTAAAGGGTTGGACTTAGCTACCTTTCAAGTAAGGGCGGTTGGCTAAAACAAGAGTGTAAAAGACTGGCAACTAAATCAATGTTGTATATTATAAACACGGTTAACCACTGCACCAACCGTGTCGACCCAATAAAAAAATGGTTTCATACTCTAAAACCAAAAACAGTAAACACGGTATAATCCTACTAATATTATAAATGCGAATATTTGTGAGAATGGACGGATGTATGGTTGTATGAAAGTTTGTTACTCTTTCACGTCAAAACGGCTGAACGGATCTTAATGAAATTTGGCACAGAGGTAGATTGTAGTCTGGAATAACACGTAGGATACATTTTTTCAATATCACGCGGTCCTAGCCGCGGGTACCAGCTAGTGTTGTTATAAAAATGTACGAGATCCAATCTGGATCCCTCAAAAATAATCTCGTATTTAATGACAAGCCGTGTGGATGAGATTTCCCGTCGGCGGAAATGTGATGAATTTCCATTAAAAATTGCACGCTCTATTTAATTCCCCCTCTAAGGGATCTCTGCCTCGTTGGTCTAGTGAACGCAAGGGCTACTACTGAGATGAGGTCCTGGGTTCGATACTCAGGTTGGAAAAAAAATGTTTTTGGGTTTTTCAATCAAAAAATTCCCAGTAGCAGCCAAAGTGTGGATTTGGTCCCGATTGACGGCATTAGGTTTACCCAGTACCAGTACCAGTACATGGTACTGGGTAAATGGCTATTTTTAACCGACTTCAGAAAAAAGGAGGATGTTCTCAATTCGTCAGAATCTTTTTTTAATGTATTTTCACTTATTTTCACAATTCTTTCTGTGTTTGATAGGGTATATTTCCCAGGTGGTCCCACATCAATTTTAATTATATTGCTTATAATTCGAGAGCACGGTTATCGCAGAGGCTGAGCGATTGGCTGTTCTCGTGCGTGTTGCGGGTTTGACTCCGAAAAAATATTTTTATGGCCTACAGGTAGCTGATCCGGATCTGGCAGTTTGTGAATATGTATGTAAACGCACTCACTATACAATAAAAAAACCCTAGTGTGGGGCAACGTTTAAAAAACCGTTTTCATGATCATTCTTCTGCCCTTATCCCAAACTATTTCAGTTCGCGCAAGATGTCTTCCTCGTCCACAAAAAATATACCATATCATATTCATGACGATGTATCTCTTTTGAAACAGTTTATAGTAAAAGTGCGACTGGAACTGTTAGCTAGTTAATTATTCATCAGAGCAAAATATTGAATGGGCGTTCGTTTGGGCGTAATATTTTGGTTTTATTCATCCGCTGGACAATGAAATGCTTTTCGGAACTTTTGCATATTCAAATTTTTGGTAGTTTTTTTTTTTGAAAATGCATTTATGGATTTAAGAACAGAGGATTTTTGTGCCCACGGAGTTTTATACAATGTTGATCAATAAAAATTGGTTATTTATTGGCAACAAGTTCCAAGTCAAGCCACTATGAAAGTTTGACAGCTGTCAGTTAGACAAAAGTATGACAAGCACTACCTACATAGATCCGGGTCTGGATGTTTGTGTATGTGAGTTTAAATGTTTGTAAACGCACCCACGATACAGGAGAAATTCCTAGTGTGGGGCAACGTTTTTTTTTAAAAAAGATTACTAACTGTGCCCCGCGGTTGCACCCGTAATTTCTCTTTTTGCCTCTGTAATTGGTTGTGGTGACGAGAACGAAATAGCCGATTTCAGCCACAGTGAGAGCTGTGCCTGAAATCGTAATTGTAAAAAAACAATTGCAAAAGTGAAAAAAAACGGCCAAGTGCGAGTCGGACATACCGACCGAGGGTTCCGTACAAACTAGCGACATAAACGGCCATGTCGTTTAACTATGTAGACTTTGACTGAAGTTTAATTTTTTCACATCTCCAAAGCACCACACTTGAGTATATGGTTCTTATTTCAACTTGATATCTCTACGCCTTCCCGAGATAAAGGCTCTTGACAGACAAACATATGGGCAACAAAGTGATCCTAGAAAGGTTCCGTTTTTTCCTTATGATGTAAGAAACCCTAAAAAAAGAAACGAATCCACCTTTTTTAGAAGTCTTTTAAAAATAACAGTTGCATTAGGTATGTTAGTCTCGTTACTTATGAGCATTCGCCAAGCATCAAGCAACATGCCTGCCAAAAAAGCTCTGACGATGATGAATGCTGAAAACAACGAAAGCTTTTCTCCCTTAAATTACAAGGAAAAGTATTAAGCCTGCCGTATATCACTGAAAATACAACTATGATTAAAGTGTACGCAGCCGACATGATTATTTATACCTTCATTCATCACATTTTTCTTTCTTAACCCAATGTGGTAACGGTATGTTTACACCTTGACACCGCTACACAATTTTCAAACTTATTTTAAGGCTATAAAGCACATTTTCTTGTTTTTTCAGAAGCATTTATATTATTTCACAGAAAATAATTTAAAAATTCTGTGTATCACTTTTTATTCCAGTTTGATAATGATATCAATTCTGATCTATTGGCTTCGTAATATACATAAATAGTTTATTTTTATGAATATGGAGGGATGTGATTTGGCTGCTATATTTAGAGGAATAGAAACACATGAAAGCAGAAATACGTGATGAGTGAAATAGTACTTTGAGACGTGATTAGTCTTAGACCAACAGATGGCAATCAGATGAAACGTTTATTGTTTGACCAGATGTGACGCTTTTATTCCTTACTAGCTTCCGTCCGCGACTTCGTCCACATGGCATAGTTACTTTGCGACGCTAACTTTAACCCACGTAATGATCGAAAAAAAAAGACCATTCTCTCCCCTTTTCTTCCATCTTTCTCCCCCATATCTTAGTTTTGTTTAGCCTATGTCCGTTACCAGGGTCCCAACTAACTCTGTACCAAAATTCATCAAAATCGGTTTAGCCATTTAGGCGTGAAGACGTAACAAACTCACTTTCGCTTTTATAATATTAGTAAGGATAGTAAGGATCCTTAGATTTCGAGAACTCGTCACTAAAATAATAACAGCCGCACTTTAGGTTAGGCCGCACTTGCCTAGCTTGGTCCGTGAATGATAACCCATTACATGGCAATTTTCTCCGTGCTTTGAAAAGCATTTTTAGCCGTTTGTTTTGTCTGTCATTTGTTGATCTTTGACAGTTGTTACAGGTAGTCACTGTCCAGAATTTCTGACAACCAGTCTTACTATCGGGTGTCGTGCTATCCAGTGCTAGCTATCGTGGTGATCATATTGGCAATCACTCCATATACAATTCTAGTATTCCAGTGCATCCGCTTAGACTGAAAGCTGACCCAAATAGTAGGGAAAAAGCTAAGCAGATGATGCTAAGATCTTATATCTGTCACCAGAAAAAAACAGAATAGAAGGGACAGAAGATATTTTTATACAATTACAAAATACGGCTGCTACAAAAACAACTTACAGGGTGTCCTTTTAAATATCTAAACTGACATAACTCAAACAGAACAAACAAACAATAATTTAAAAAAAACGTTTATATTTTCAGTAACAAACAAACTATAACAATAAAACTAAGATTTATCAATGCCCAACAGCTTACATAATAAATACACGAAATATACAACTGTAGGTATATCGTCTAGTCATTACGAGACCGACGAGACAGAAATAGTCATCATTCGAGACTTTCGAGAGCCACAGATGTGTGTCAACACCGGTTTATTTTAACCGTCTATATTATTCATAACGTAAATTAAGGGTTCGGTGTTCTCATGGAGATAAACGTAAATAGCTCATTAACAAAAAAAAATGGTTTTTTGTGAGTCGTAATTGTTTTGTTTTAAAACTTAGATGAGTGTGCCAAAATGATGACAATTAGTGAAATGTTTAAACAGTTTTTTTTTTATTATCAATCTGAAACTTAGTCTATTAACTCAACAATTCACTGCTGAAAAGGCTTTAAAAATGATTTCAGTTTTCAGCACGTCATAAAATGCAAACACCTTGTATATAATTTGTAGCTACAGGCTGTAGAAAAATTGTTACGAACTTTAAGTTGGAAATTGTTATCATTAAAACGTTTCTTTTACAACTTATAAAGATACGAAAACATAATTAAAGACGAAAATGTTTGGGAAATCGAATATAACTTGTTAGTTCTAAGAGTTAACTAATATTATTACTAACTTATGCCCCAGCTTCGCCTGGGTGGATTTCGGTAAACGTTTCACGGGTCGTATTAACTTAATAGAAAGGACCGCTTTTGTTAATCCTGGTTATAAATCTGTTTGTCAAATTTCATACAAATCCGTCCAGTCGTTTTGGAGGAATATGGTAACAAACACCGCGGCACGAGAATTTTATATATTAGATTAATACTACGTTAATAATTTTAAGCACCAACAGTCGACTCCGATAACGTAATCAATAAAATTAATTTACTAAGTAGGCAATTGCGCTAAAGTATTCGTTAGAAGTACTCTCGCACTGATAATATTTACTTGAATTTCTGAACTATTAATTGTAACGAATGATAAGAATTGAGGAAGCATAATAATTATTTTGTTATGAATTAAAATAGAAATATGCCTACTGATCATACACGCACGCCGCGCCGCCGATATTTGCCCTACACCTTCAAAAGTGCCAGTAATAATCTAAGTGAAATAAATGCTTTGAGTTTGACAAAAAAATAAACGCAATTTTATAAAGAGGTAAACTTAGTAAGTTTGGTTATATGAGAACCGGCAAAAAAAAACTCAAAAAAAGTAATCTTTTTTTTTTCTTGGAAAGCTCCCTTGTAACCGACTGCCGTATGACGTATTTTACGTAAAAACAAGTAACTTCTCATAGGAAAAGTCGCAGGGCGAACATAGTCCTAAATATTAAAATAACAAGACTATTCCCCAATTTCTCTTTTGTTATTATTTAATTAAAATTGTAATTGTTAGAGCCGTTAATTGCTAGATTTGTTAAACCTGAACAATAGATGTAATTAAAGAAGATGAAATTGTTTGGAATTTACAAATACTTAGTTAGTAATTGTCGTTGAAGGTTTAATGAGGTCGCCGAAAGACTTATAGGCGAGATAATTTTAATTAAATTCAATTGCTTCTAATCTATCACCATTACTATTCATGCCTTTCTCAAATTATTTTAAGGAATAGGTTATTTTAGAACAATCTATTATATACTTATGCCATTACTTATTTGTTTATTTATAATATCTACTGTACATAATTTCCACCTCTTTAAAGATATTTTTCAATTTTAAATACAAATCACTTTACAATAAAACCACTTTTCAAAATGGTGTTCTGACCGCTGTTCGGTAAATACTCTAGTTAATAGTTCAACCCACGAACTTACTTCAGCGATGTCCATTTCAATTCGACCAATATCGTGTGATACATTACCCGATATTTGTAATCTGACCGCACAGGATCGCGCCGAATCGCACGGCATCGGTCCGTACCGCAAATGAGCCCATAATGTGCGTCTCTTTTATTACACTTCATTATCTGTCCAGTTATTTTTCCATTAACGATTCCCTTAATGCTACCAATAAATTCAACCTGTCACAATTGTTAAAGGAAACTTTACGAGAGCCATATAAATGATATCATATTTTATTAACTGCAAAAAGATTTAAATATGATCACTTATCGGATGCCCACAAAAATAATAACCATTTGACGTAAGCTGGATGCCAAATTGAATGAAATTGCGATACAAACGAGATTGCATTTTGTTCTCATGTTTGTGGACGTCCTTTGTTTTTAATACCATCTCGACATGAATAATGTAACCAAGGTTTTGTAACAATATCCAGATTAAAAAGAGTGTCCATGGAGTTCCTTACCCATTCTTTTCCATAGAGATCTACGCTTTGGAATCGGCAACTACAGTATTTTGACAGTTATTGTTATCTTTGTATCGACAGTTCAAAAGTGCCTGTAACTAGTATACTTGAAATAAATGCTTTTGATTTACTACCATTTGTCATATTAAATGTAGGACAAGTACGACTGTAAGACTGTTTGTAGCGTAACCTTAAGCCCGAAAAGGAATAGATCATTCGAACGAGATCGTGGCATCACGTAGGGACATGAGTCACGTCATGTGTCAGTATACCGCGTCACTTCTGAGGTCACAACACCTGAACACTTGGCAGAGTGACAAGTTGCATAACCGACGAGCGTTAGCCGCGAAAACAGGAAACACAGACTATTTAAGTAACCATTATAAACCTCAACACAAATACACGGTATAGGGAAGACGGCACGTGATTCATTTTGTTTGTTTTTTGTTTCAGGTAAGTTCACTACTATATCTACTTCGGAGAATTGCGAAGGTAAAAGGTCGAGTACAATGTGAGTTTCCCGGAAAATATAGGACGTTTGATGTAAGTAGCTCAATAACTGTTGAAAAGGTGAACTTTTGTAGAACAAATTTCAAACATACTGTATCTCGTTTTGATACTAATACTGCGCGTTGCCTAGCAGTTTTACGCGCTGCCCAGTTCCTTTTCTACAGAAGGCAACCCTTAACACTTAGGGGTATGAAAATTAGCTTACAATCAATTCTTTTAACGACTGAATATACATATAAAATTTCATAAAATCGGTCAAGCCGTTTCGAAGGAGTATGGCAACTAAAATCTCGTGTCGCAAAACATGAGTTTTCATGCCAACTTTCGGGACCAAATTACAATTTTAATTTCAAACTGAAACCATACCGGATACAAATTCATTGAAATTGGTCAGGTGGTTTCAGAGACTAGCCTACACGAACATAGTGTCTCGAGATTATTTTTTACATAAATTACTAGTTAATACCTTCAGCTGCGCCTGCGTCGTTTGCGGTCGTTCTCCCACGGAATAATTAGTAGGTACCGGGTTGCAAAGTATGTGTTAATTCAGGTTATAAACCATTTGTCTGCCAAATTTTATCAAGATCCGTTCAGCCGTTCTGGCGTGAAAGAGTAACAAACATCTAGATATTTATAAAACCTCACAAACTTTCGCATTTTTTAAATTAGCAGATAGATATATCATAAAACTAAATCCATACTTGAATAGTTCGTAAGTGAGTACCATTCTCGAGTCCAGATTTCATAACAAGAAGTTGATACACAAACCAAGGCCAATGTCGGATTATCGCCATAGTAACGGAAAAAAATGTCTTTGAAGCTCTGGTTTCGCATCTGAAATTTTATATCCTTTTAATTCAATATCTTTTTTAAGGATTTCGTCATAAAAAATGTACTGTTGTGTAGGAAACGATCTGGATTTTGGTTTGATTGAATTTACATCACGCCTATAATCCACAAAGGGGTAAGGTAGATGTATACTGTAAAGTTGGTTAAAGATAAGTAAGAAATACGCTAGATTACTACAATAAAAGCGCATATAATACTTTAACCTCTCAAGGACCGCCATTATTAACGTCAACTATCCGTCAAGCACCGCCGGGCGAGCTCTTATCGTAAGCGTAATCTGATTTAAAGACTTATCTTTACTACAAATACAGTTTTAAATCAGTCTTGGTTTGGTGGCACAAATTTGTGCCAGCGGGGCTCAACGGTAATACTTGTTTACTGACACGTTTTTGTGCCGCTGAGGCTCTAGACTAGAGGTTAAGATTATATTTCTATATTATATTTTAAAGATACATCTTATACTTCCTATTCCATTTCTAGTCTCTGTTTTTCTGGTTCTTTTTTTAAAACGACTTGAGTAATGGAACGTCATAGCCAACCAACCAGCATTGTTTAAGGTATAAAACCTCTTACAGTACCTACACGGTACACCCACATTTTGCCAGTTATGTTTAAGTGCCACGTAATAGGGGACGAGCCTATTGCCAACAACCAGGCACAGATCTAGACTCCGTGGCTGCTACTAAGAAGTTCCTGTTGGAAAAATCCAATATAAATTTGCCCGACATCGCAAGATCAAGCTAAGTAGTGGAAGAAGAGAAGAAGAAAAAATGATGGGTATACTGTGTGAATGATCATGATAAGATAATTAACAGAGGAGTGGTATGGAAGAAAAAAAATATGCTGCGACTGACTCCAAATTAATTGGGTTAAAGACTGGGAATGATTGGGCCTTTGGACGGTGAGCAATGGGTAGCTCACCGTCCGTCCGTCTAATGACGACAGGCCGTGTCGACAGCACGTTAGTGTTTCACGCGCGCCCCAAAGAGATGTCAGCAAAACAGAGGGGCCTACCAGGGCCTCCTCCTGCCGGGATTGCGGGTTGTTCGAAAGAGATACCGCGGCCCCGGATCGTAAAGGGTAATAAAAGGAACATGGGTGGGTTTTAGTCAGTACATGTCTGACACTCCCCCCGCTCCGCCCAGAGCGGGAGAAATTATTTGATGAGTTCCCACCCAAAAAAAAAACAAAGAATGATGAAAAGACTGTAATTAAGAAACAATAGCTGTTAGTAGCTTATGTGACAACACAAATTTAGCTGGAACGTAGAAGGTAAACCAACGAATTTAGACTTTAGAATTCTTTAGAATAAAGACTAATGTTGAGTGGAACATCGCATCTGGTCGTAAAGCACTAATTATAAAACACTTTTATTAGGCTCACCAGTAACTATGTATATGTATTCCTAGTGTGGGGTAACGTTATTTCTAAAGAAAAATAATCCCCATTTTCCGGTTCCCGATTGAGCTGAAATTTTGCTCATATATTTAGGTTCGCATGACAATACATGCTAAGTAATATCATTCGCAGTCCAATATGGCGAACTTCCCAAAAAATGGCTAGTTTTTGACCACACAGACACCTGGAACACAAAAAGCAAAACAAAGAACATGCATATTTTTTAGTCAGTAAAAGTCTGAGCAGGGGAAATCATTTGATGACTACACATCCCTAAAAAAAAACACGATCATGGTGGTTGCAATAGCGTCGAAATATCAAAGGGAAATCACGGAAAATATCACCTAAGTGACAGTTTATGTAATAGATGTTGATTTTCAAACTCTCGCTGCAATTGCGTTTTCCAAAAATCGTATCTAAAACCTGATAGGTTTGAATACTAACAGGCAGGTGTAGTGAAATACCACAAGTTTACGTTTGCATGCAGAATTTGATACGTGTGACGCGAACGGTATATACTTCGTCTATTTTCCCTCTGAAAACGGAATATTTTTTGGGAAAATGGTCCCGTATTCGAGTACTTTGAAATATGGAGCAGACGAATAAAAGTTGTGGGTATATCAAAGTGCTATCATTTCGAGCTTCACTATGCCAATTGCATTCATATTAAAGTTTACATTTTTGCATTCATATCCGCTGGCAAAGTGATGAAAACAGGCTTTGAGTTTTTGTAAAACATTTTGTATTTCGGTGTTCGAAATGGTAAAGAGTTTTATGAACATAACATACACTTTGCTTTCTTGCCTTGTTAACCACATCCACAGAGCACTGATTGGCCAATGGTTGACCGTCGGACTGTCAAGTCAAATGTCTTGAGTTCGAACCTAAGGCATGTACCTCTGATTTTTCAGATTCATGTGCGTGTTTTTATATTTTACTAGCTGACGCCCGCGGCTTCGCCAGCGTGATGATCGAAATCTATATGTTATTCCAGACTATAATCTGTCTCTATGCCAAATTTCATCAAGATCCTTTCAGCCGTTTGGACGTGAAAGAGTAACAAACATCCATACATCCTCACAAACATTCGCATTTATAATAGTAGGAAGGATATATAGTAGGATAGGATTAGTAGGATTGTAGGAATTTTGCTTTATTGCGACTTTAACAGTTACACATTACAATAAAGTATGACAATTTTTATTAAAACTAAGTAAACGTGAAACCCCCACCAATAT
Organism: Ochropleura plecta; assembly: GCA_905475445.1. Classification (NCBI taxonomy): domain Eukaryota; kingdom Metazoa; phylum Arthropoda; class Insecta; order Lepidoptera; family Noctuidae; genus Ochropleura; species Ochropleura plecta. The sequence goes on along the minus strand of FR997731.1, from coordinate 5,943,303 downwards.
CCGCGAAATAATGGTAAAAGAATAAAAAAATATTAAATGCGTCTGTTAGTCCTACAGAAAACAAACCTGGCAGGTACATACCAACTTCATCCTCAGCAACACTAAATCAACAAAACAGCCTTCCAACACTGCCCATCCTCAAACTACATATAAATGCAATTTGGGGACAACTAGCATTAGATAGCCGATTCAAAGATACAATAGCCATCCTTTTTAAGTTAAAGTTTGAATTAGTATTTCATAATTATCACTAGTTTGAAGGTAAACATCGTCAGGAAACCAGCATGCCTGAGAGATATTTCTCGACGATTTGTAAAACCAAATTAAAAGGCCTATGGGGCTTAAAAACGTTGACATCAAGGAACGAACCACAAAAAAAGACACACACATTCATACATTTACTAGTGTAAATGAACTTAATCATTAAAATAGTTTAAATGTCGATCATTGTGTTTACACCAATAGGGTCAAAGTAATTACATTCTATTTAGTCCGTCTTTTAGATTATTCAAAAATACGGTACACGTATTTTTTTATTTCTAAATTTGACCAGAAATGACAAAGATATACTTAGCCCATTAAAGTTACAGTCATGTGACGGCACTCGTAGCGAAAAAATGCAACAACGCGTGACGTTTCAATACGTGTCCCTTATTTTTGAATAATAGAATTACAAAGTTTGGAATTTCACAAAATTAATCCGTTCAATCAACGTAATTTCACATAGATAGTCGGGATAGATATTCGTGTCTAATTTCTAGAATTTTAGGGACTATTTCAAGCGAAATAATCTATAAAGTTGGGCTTGTAGGGTGCTAAAGTCTGCTCAAGACGTCTGCGGAGATTTCAACATTGTCTTTGATTTAGAATTATTTGATCTTTAGTCCCGTAAAAGCTGCTTAAAGCGTTAAAGCTGTTATAAGCCTTGTACGTGAATGAGCAATGGAAATGAAGATATTCTAGATTAATCTAGGATTCATTCCGATATGATACTGATTCCCTATCTCGAGTTATCCCGCTTAGTGCACGGCGGACTTGTTCGAGGAAATAAAAAAGTTGATTTAAGTAATATTAGTGACTTGTGGCAAAGGGATAATGATGGGCAGCGGCTGCAGAACTCACCTCTTTCCTGATATAATCTAACCTTGCTTAATTGTAAAGGGTACAAACAATATACCGTATAAAAAAGTCAAAAATGGACCGAAAGATTACTACCATAAACCAACTTAGGTCGAGTTTGGTAAACGTTCCCCAGCTTGTACTTGCTTTAACTTTGACATATCCCTTTTATCCTGCATGTGCAATTTGACAGCAGTGTTGGAAAAAAGAAACCGAGCTAGAACGTTTAAATAACAGCTAACTGATTACTATTTAACTAAATAAAATGTTGTTCAACAAATGCCAAACTGTACTTTGTAATCACAAGGTTGGTGCCAAACCCGGAATGTATTTATGCCGCCCATAGGCCTCTAACTTAGCTTTTTATGCTGTCGAGAAATTTCTCTAAGGCATGCTGGTTTGGCCCTGTGGACGGTGAGCAATGGGTAGCTCACCGTCCGTCCGTCTATTGACGACAGGCCGTGTCCACGGCCCATTAGTCCCACGCGAGCCTCAAAGAGCCATCTCTTTGAGGCTCGCGTGGGACTAACGGGCCCGCTGCTTCGCTGACATCAGTGAAGCAGAGGGGGCCTGCTAGAGTCACCGCCTGCCGGGGTTGCGGGTTGTTCGAAAGAGATACCGCGGCCCCGGAACATAAAGGGCAATAGAAGGAACAAGGGTGGGTTTTAGTCAGTACAAGTCTGACACTCCTGCTCAGAGCGGGGGAAGTTATTTGATGATTTCCCATCCGCAAATAAAAAGCATGCTGGTTTCCTAACGATGTTTTACATTGACGAAGCAAGTGATAATTATGCAATACACACATAAATCCGAAAAATCTGAGTTGCGTGCCTTAGGTTCGAACTCGAGACCTTTGACTTGGCAGTCCGACGGTCAACCACTCTCCAATCAGTGCTCTGTCAATGGATGTGGCAACAAGGCAAGATAGCAAAAAATACATGCTATGTTTATAAAATTGTTTACCATTTCCAAAACACACAAAATTTTATACAAAAATTCAAGGCCTGTTTTCATCCTAACGAGCTTTTACTTCGACGAAGCAAGTGATAATTATGCAATACGCACATCATGATTTTCCTGCCCTTGTCCCATTCTATTTGGGGTCGGCGCAATACGTTTTCTCCTTCCATTCTCCCCTATCAGAAGTCACGGCATCTTTTACTCCTTTCTCCTTCATATCATTCCTTTCACAATCCATCCATCTTTTCTTTGGTCTTCCTCTCGCCTTACGTCCATCAACATTCAGATCCATCACTCTTTCAGTCACATGTGCTTCGTCCCTCCTCATTACATGTCCATACTAAGACAAACGACTCCCTTTATTTTTTTCTGTAACAGGCGCAACTTTCAAACTTCCTCTAATATATTCATTGCTTACTTTATCCATTTTTGTCACTTCACACATCCATCTCAACATTCTCATCTCCGCTACATGCAATCATTTTTCATCAACCTTTTTTACAGCCCAGCATGTGCACTACGCACATGTACCTATCCGGAAAATTAGAGATGCGTGTCTTGGATTCGAACTTGGATTAAAACTTGACAGTCGACGGTAACACCACTGCTCACCCGTATAATACATACATGTCATCAGTGGTTCAAAGCCAGTAGCCCCGTAAAAATATTATCAAAATATCACCAAAGCCCCACACAAAGACAGTAAAGGGATTAAAGCTTACCCTTTTAATAATTAATTTACTTATAGTAAGGCTTAGGCTAAAAACTCACCTAAGCGACCTTTCATTATGTATCTAGGCTGATCATAAAAGGCCGTTGACTTATAAACGACAAAAAAATAGAGCAGTAACCTAAGTATAGTACTAAACGACATCGACATTTGTTTAGCTAAATTAGGTCGTTAAATTTATTATGATACCTGCTACTGTAAATATAAGCATTTTTTTCGTTCTGATGGGAAATTTTTAAATATATTTTCCCGCTCTGTGCGGAGTGGAAGGGAGTGTCAGACTTGTACTGACTAATACACAACCATGTTCTTTCTTTTGTCTTTTGTATTCCGCGGCCGGGTTATCGCTTTCGAACAACCCGCCATTTTCGAACAATCCGGAACACTATATCAGAACAACTAAGTACTTATGCTCGTTTTTAGGTTCACTTGGCGACACATAACAAATGTTTTATTTTTTATTAATATTGCACTAACTCTCGAGGTTGATTTATATCTGAGTATAAAAAAACACGCCTTCTTGTATTCTTCGAGCAAACCTTTTGATTTGATACTCATATCATGGGAATGCACAAAAATAACTGGTCTGTCGTCTTTATAAATCCGCCATATTAAATTTAGAGTGATGACAACTAGCTGGACATGCATTTTCTTCCAAACGAAACATGTATGCTTAATTTAATTTCAGGTCTCGAAACCGGGAAGTGGTCCAATTTAACTTCAAAGTTTTTTTTACACATTTACAGGTTAAGTTCACTGAATGATAACAATACGTGAATTAGACTCGCATAAAATTAGATTCAAACAAAAATCACAGGTATTAAAAAATAAATTCTTACACAGGGCTGTCGAAAACCTCCCGGAGCATAATAAACCATTAGTCTGCCCTCAGTTTTTGCTTTTTCTTTTAAGTGATGACCCTATTAGAATTCCTTAGACAATAATTTAATATCTCCATAGTCCTTTGGCAAAACGATTTGCGATGACATCTTTCTTCCTTTTTCAGAGATTTATTCTTGACACTCCCATTTGTTTCTCGTTTATTTTATGTCTATTTTTGTTTTGTTTTCTTCGTCCATTATAAAGGCGATTAGAAATTCGTGATTTGTGAGTAAAATTGATGGAACAAAAAATCTAATTCATCCTCTTTTAGGCATAAACACCATTTGTATTTTTCCGTAAGTCGTAAGTCCGAAGTTTTTATGATTGATCAACCTGCATAATTCGTTTCATATGAGAAAATTCATAGTTTTTTTTTATCGTGAAGGTTTGTTAAAGCTTTGACCATACTGGATAGGTGTGTAAATGACCAAAAAGCAGAATGATAAAGCTTACTAAATAGCTCAAGCTGACCTTACATCTTCTATGTTATATCAACTTGGCCATCTTACCATCTTAATCTATGGTTTGGTTTTCAGATCGCGTAAAGTGTTTTCATTTTCCGTCATGATTTTGTCAGAAGCAGCCACGGAATCTCGCCCCCTATTCAAACATTGCTGAAATCTGAGTGTAGTATAGTTGTAACTCTACCTACCCTTTCGAGGATAACAGGCGTAATTAAGATTAACTTAAAAACTGTTTTAGGAAAATAAACTAATACCTTTAAGTAACATTCCATGGTCACCATACAAACTAAGTAATTAATTACACTAAGTAGATGTCAATTCGTGATATACTCTTGTCGCGTGATTACTTACCTACGGACAGTCACGAGAACGTAATTGTTGACACTTAGCAAGTTCAATTCACAATTCACACACTAAACAATTACTTGTTACAAATACTAAGTACAAAAACTAAGTACAAATACTTCCTACAAATACTAAGTATAAATACTTAGTACAAATCACACCTGCTAAGTATTTTATTACCTATCCTTTTCTGAAGTGGAACCTCAAAATTGCAATAATCAAGATAAGGAGCCACTGGCTACATAAAAACTCCCACACTGGTTAGTCCGTGGATGGGTGCCTACCCGTTACATACCGAGTTTTCTTCGTGCCTCGAAAAGCACATCAAGCCTTTGGTCCCGGTTGGCATTTATAGATCTTTGCTTGTCGTTACTGGCTCGAAATCTCGGTATTCAGCTGAATCTGGTAAGACTGGAAGCCTAATCATTCATATTAAGGAAAAGGTTAGGCAGGTGATGAACTTCAAGATAAGTGCTTATGATTTTCATCAAATCTTTGGGGCAGGTAAACATAGTATCTCTTCACCGTGACGCTGGCACGACAGTTTTATATTCTGTTGGCGCGAAAACAAGCACATATTGGCGGTCGTGACTTTACATAAATAAACTTATACGTAACGCTACTGAAATTTCATTTTAATGAAGTTGCACAACACATGCGTACATATATGTAGGGTACAACATTGGATTTTAATATCGGCCGGGCCGTCCGATAACTAGATTGTTATCGTATGAATACCCGTGCCGGAAAATGGGTGAGCGGGAATGTTGGCGGCGAAAAACATGCTGGCATCCGACCCCAGCTGATTTAATATCGTGTTCGGTTGAATTCCTATAATGATATCGATAGGCTCTCGACAAACATCTGGTAATGATCCCTGAATTGGAAGTTGATTTTGGGTCCACTTATGTTCCACTTTTGGGTATGTTATGTTGGGCAGTAGAAAATTATTAAGATCTATGTACTTTAGCTTATTTGATATGCAGTAACTTTTAACTGGGTTCTTATGCTGTTTTCGCTGTAACATAGTGCCTGGGGTGACTTTAAATAGATGAAACGTTTCTCTTCAATCTAGAACGTTACCGCGATTTACGTTTATGACTGCTATAGGCTGTCTGTACCCTGAATATCATAGTCGTAAAGGACGACCTATCATAGCAATACATGCCATCACCTAACATGCATCTAATGTCACCTGCACCATTTTTTTTTGCGGATGGAAAATCATCAAATAACTTTCCCCGCTCTGGGCGGAGCAGGAGTGTTAGACTTGTACTCCCTAAAACCCACTCATGTTCCTTCTATTGCCCTTTATGTTCCGGGGCCATGGTATCTCTTTCGAACAACCCGCAACTCCGGCAGGCGGTGGCCCTGGCAGACCCCTCTGCTTTGCTAACATTTCTTTGAGGCGCGCGTCACCCGCACCATGCCATAGCGAAAATAGTAGAGTGAGTTTTTGTTCCATTTAAAGTTGAATAATCTTCTAACCATCCTATATCGGTTCCACTGCCAGAACACGACTCTAAAAATCGCACCTGTAATCCACGAAAAGTTAGGTAGAGGAGTTCCTAGATCAGAGTTGAGGAGCACACGCACACTTTGATGGCGCTGTAGAACGTTTGTTTTTGCTCCGTTGGTCTCATGGTCGCAAGCGGCTGCTGAGCACGGAATCCTGGGTTCGGTATTGGGTTATTCCATTAGGAATTTCACAGTAGCAGTCCGGAGTTTGGTAGTTGGTGTTAAGAAACACCCGTGCCTAGGAAAGCATGAAGCCGTGGATCCGGCGCTTGATCTCTCTCCGGTCGTGTTGGATTGCCGTCCCATCGGACTATGAGAGTGCACCTGTGCCTGCTCATACACTTGTGTAATATAATATCTCCCGCGCCGATGGCTAATCTCCGCTGAGATTTTCCGCCATTGCCGAAAACGGTCAAGAGGACTATATAGTACGTTTTCGTACAGTCCGTTCAAAAAAAACTTCATATTCTCAAAGATTTGATTAAATATACATTTCATATCCAGGTAGCTTACCCTTTATTCATAATACGTCTAACTCGGTAAACGTTTTTATCTTCATAATATCTTTTCTTTGACATACAGATGCTCATATAAGCATGTTATAATGCGCGTTGATTCGCGCTTGGAGCTTGTCTGGATAAAACGCTTTATGTGTCGTCTTTATCAATAACCGAACGGTAATATGGTTCAATGCGGACAAGTTTTAAGGAGTATTATTAGAACTATATTTTTATATGACACGTTGTGCCTGTGTTCTTTAAAAGGGTTAGGTAGAGGAGCCTTTGTTTCTAAAGGTTTTTTCAGTTGGACGAGTGAGTAAATATATTTTTTCGAGTAAATTGGTAACGCCGAAAACAATTGGATTGCCTACACCTAATTCACTGATTTTTGCATTTTCACAACACTTTGACAGATATTTATTGACAAGTCTTTTGCATGTGGTTTCCTATCGGTAAGATAAATTAATTCCTAACTTTCATCCCATTTACTTACTAGCGGTACTTTTTCAAAGGTACTCTACGTCGTTTTATAAGGGACTCTTGTGGTTATTTTCTTAGACTGTGAAAAATGTTGACTATTTGCTGCTTTCAAAACATTTAAGATTTTTATTAAGTACATAGAAACCAAACTTCCTAAACTCATAATTAAGTATAAAATGTTAAACACGAAAATATGTTTGTTTCTTACCTTTTTGACGCCGAAACCACTGAACCGAAAATCCTTAAATTTTGCATAAACATCGTCAGGTGTACAGAAATGGACATAGAGTACCTTTCATCCCGAAAAAATTTACTGTTCCCGATAGAAACAACAATAACGTTCTTAAGATAGAAGATGGCGCCACGTGTTGTTCGAATCATGATTGATGTTATTATAACAAGCAGAGTACAACCCGAATTGATTGTCATATTCTAAATTAACGTAAGCTAAACAGCAGGCAAAAACTAGTATACATTGTTGATTGAAAATGGAATTCGAAGTTACTCAACATTTTAAATACCTGGGGCCTAAGTCTGCTATTACAATAGTGTCAGAATGGTCGATCACTGATCGCATAATGGTTGATTTTGACAAGTTTAGTATGTAGTAGATTACCAAAATAATCAAAATCAACCATTATGCGATCAGTGATCGACCATTCTGACACTATTGTAATAGCAGACTTAGGCCCCTGTAGGTACGTTTTAGGTAGGTACCTATTTGAAATTTTGAGTAACTGAGAATTTCACTTCATTCTTTTCAAACGGTCTGAGGAGTAATTAGCTTCCCACTGCAGCTTCAGTGCTGCAGTAACAACAGCATTTCTTTAAACAACCGAACAAATCTCCTATAGTTGAACAATTACCAGCATTCCACCAATTAAGTCCAGCCGCCGTACTTCACTGAATAATGTAATTATTGCAACCCAATTACATTGTTGAGCGTCGGATACTTCTTAGTATTTAATCTTGTTCCACCGTTTTGGATTCCGTATTGAAATAGCGAATTATGGAACCTTTGGTGAAGACCTTATCTATCTATTAGGCGAAATTGAGGTGAAAAGGAAACCCAGTTATGCTATCCATAGTAATATTATAAATGGGAAAGTTAACCTGTGTATTCTGTCTGTCTGTAACATTGTACGTCGTCGGCTGAACAGGTTTCAATGAAAGACAAACTGGACCAGGATTTAGGTGAGCATATAAATTTAATCCTCGTAGTAAGCGCGGAAAAGGTTCATTTATTTAACACTTCAAGCACAAAGAACATTGGCGGTCTTAATGCCATAGGCATTGTCTACCTGTCTACCTTTCAGTGACGCAGAGACAAACAATGGTAGGTGTAAAACAGAAAAAAAATATTAATTGAATTGAAAGAAAAACTCAGACTCGTAACTCCAACCAATTAAAACATCATAATCATCGCATTACCATCAGTATGTGCCCTGTGTGTCTCTGTGTGTGTCGACTACTGGATATATGCCTCGCCCAAAGCGAACCACTAACTCCGATCTTCGGCTACACATCCACCCACCAGCCGCTCTGTATAGATCATTGCTCCATCTGGCCGACAGTCGAACACCTTGTTACAAAACTTTACAAGCGAAAATGTCAAAGTGCAACACACTTTTCAATGTTTGCACACAAACTCAAAAGCTCACACACATTGCTATACCTATTGTTGGTATTTGCTTATCTAAAGCTTTGTCTGCAGTTAGCTTTACTGCATGGTTTAAACTATAACTCTGTCCCTCTGTATTCTGTTTGAATCCAAGACTAACAGAAGCTTTTGAAGAACTTAACTGTTTCGGATTATTCCAATCAACATTTAGTGTTGCAAAAATAGTTGACCTCCTTCTAATGAGTGATTCAATATTCTAATAACAGATCATCAGCATTTGACAGACACAATAATATTGTTTTAAACTCAAAATAAAATAAAAAAAAGGAATTGTGAAAGATCATGGAATATCTCACGTCAACAAATGACAGTTTAAATTTAGACACAATTACTTTCATCACTGTCTATCATTGATCAGTTTATTTTATTTATGTTAATCTTTGGTCTAATAAATATAATATAATAAATAAATTCATCCGTAAATAATAAAAAGTCAACTAAAAAATATGTATAAAAAAGTTTAAAAGAACGTCGCTTTACTCCAATTACGGAACCTTAAATTCCCGGTATTTTTCCCATCTCTAGCCGAAGCAATGTGCCTTGATTATCTCGGAGTAATTAAATCACTGAGTGGATAATGTGGGTCCAAGAATGCGAAGTAAAAGACGCCCCATCTTTGAGAAAAGTGTTGAGATTGAATGTTGGGGATTCGGGAGGAACGTGGGATGAAACTGGAGGATAAAATTAGATGTTATTACGCAACTTGGGGCTTTTTAAATCGTCTTTGTACTAAAATAAAGTCCTTTCTTGAATATTTTTAGAATGTATTTTTTTAAATGAATGGTGATAGTTATTGTTTTTTGTGTGAGTCCATGCTTAATTTATGTGTTTAATAATTGTTTCGACCAAAAACCATAGACTTAGTAACAAAACAAAATTGCTAGTCTATTTTATTTTACTTTGCACATTATATAGTAAACAAGTTTTTTTTAACATCAAGAGAATTTCTACCCTTCCTACTCTAACGGCTTAAAGTACAATATATAGATTGCGTGAAACTAAATTATTTCTATAAAATAAAGTAACTTACTCTCAGTCCGTTTTCAAAGATTAACACTTCAATAGAATTCCGTAGAATTTTCCAAGGACCATTGTATTCTCTTTTCTAAATCAAGTCACAAAATGTTTTATGCTTCGAATGTTACAGTATACAGGGCGCTCCACATATTAACTACAACTATACAGGCACAAAGGGAACGTAATTGTGTCACAATTACTTCTCTTTTGTGTACACTACTGAGACTTTTGTTAACAATTTTTCGATACACTTGTTATTTTCACCCTCTTTACTCTTATAAACGAGTTCAGCTTGTAAGTAGAATCCCAATACTTGATAATCTTAGTTAAAGGTACATTTAAAACGTGATTTGGTGCTTAATGATTGCTTTTTCGAGTTCTGTACCTCAAAAGGAAAAAAAAAAAAAAAAAAAAAAAAAAAAAAAAAAAAGCGGAACTCTTATAGGAGCGCTTCGTTATCCGTCCGTCTGTCTGTTAAGACCCTTTGTCTCGGAAACGCGTGAGGTATCGAATTGAAATTAAAACCATATACTCAAATCTGTGGTCCCTAGAAGCTGTGAAAATATCAACCCTCTAGCTTCAACCGTCTATGACTCTATGCAGTCGTTTGTACGGAACCTTCGATGCGCAAGTCCGACTTGCACTCAGCCGGTTTTTCTTTTGTACAACTGAAAAGACATTTTTGGGGTATTGAATCATGAACTAATTTACCTTAACACTGTAAATATTACAGAACGGCTTGTTTTTGACGTGAAATTAGTAATCTAATGTGGTCTTAAGTAATTAAATTACGTCACGTATTTTTATTCGCTTATCAAACTATTACTGTTGAAAATATGCCAATGTCTTGACCAACAGAATAACCACAGAACACGCATTACATCGATTACAGTAGCTGTCTTTAAGTCAAGACCAACAGTAATGATACCCACACACATTACGCAAGATTAACTTTATACTGTGACGTCATGTTTCTATTCACTCAATAATGGACGGCTAGGAATCAGGGATGCCAGTCAACGTGGCAAGCTACAAACTTGCCATACTTTCGTAATGCCATTCTCATTTCAGTGGTTTACACCACTGGCTGGCTACCATGACCTTTGTGGATGCTCTATGGATGTTTCGTAGCTATTTAAAAGAAACTAAGCATTTTTAACAGAATAATGATGCGAAAAGTGTATTGTTTACAGAAAAAGGGATTGCAATTGAGCCTTTTTTTGCGGATGGGAAATCATCATATAACTTCCCCCGCTCTAGGTGGAGTGGGAGAGAGTGTCTAAATCCCGCCCATATTTCTGCTTATGTCTTTTGTGTTCCCGGGCCGGAGTATGTCTTTCGAACAACCCGCAACCCCGATAATAAAAAAGCCTTCAATCGGGAAATTGGTTGTTATGGAAAGCTAATATTCCCTGAACTCGGCACCACAAGTCTAGTTTTCTAGAAAGTGTTCCCCGTACTTTGATATTATTGGCATAAACTTCAGTGTTCTACGCTTAGGTTATTGGTTCAAACTGCAAAGAGAGAGTTAACTTCGAACCCGTTGCGATATTGACGAGATCTTTCTTCTTTATCATAGTTTTCAAAGGTTAATAGCAACAAAACAATACATATTAACGCTCAATTACTGTAATTACTGGACAATGTATTATTATCATTGTCGTAGCACCATTAAGGTTCTACGACGTAGCAAGTTGCTACGTTGACGTAGGCTGTAATCAATTACGTAGACTCAAGCTGTGGCTAGAAAGTGCTTCACTACACAACCTGTATCTGGTCCTGTCTGTTCTTTAGACCCCGGTCTAAAGAACAGAATGTCTGTGCCTAAGCACAGACTGGCCGAAGTAAGCAATACGCTTTCAAGTAGAGATTCATAGATGATTCTGTCCTGAAGTGTACTGACGTGTTTCTCCACACACGATGGGACACTTGACATCGTGTAATGCCTGTCCTGCTATGTGCACATCACAGGAGCTGAAGGCTCTTACGGAAAGTGCAAAACACTCGGTTAAATTATGGGCCGACTCCATTTGATAAACCAGAAATACGAAAATCACCCCTTCACTTTTAAATAAGTCTTTTTTTTTATAAAGCGTTGCTCCACACTAGGAATTTCTCCTGTATTGTCGGTGCGTTTACAAACATTTAAACTCACATAAACAAACAGACAGACCCGAAACAACTACCTGTAGACCCTACAAATATTCCGTGCGGGAATCGAACCCGCGACACGCAGCGCAACAGTCGATCGCTCAGCCACTGCGCAAACCGTGCCGTCAAAGTGCCATCGTAATGAACAAATGATTAGTCTTTTAAAGCTAAATTAAGGCTTGAGAGTAAGTTACTTATCCTAACGCAACTAGCACAGTACCAACCATTGCAGACTAAACAATATTTTCATATTAATTTATTCATTCGTAAAGTTAACATCGTAAATACGAAAGTGCCTAACAGACTATGACTAGTCCGGTAAACAGACTACCCCTTAACGAGAAAAGTTAGAAGAACTCGTACTAGATGCTGCATTTGAAATATACACATGTATAATGCTTAGTTGTAGTGCAACATGTTTTTTTAATGCGTTTTGTCTCAAGTAAGTTTACTGGGTCTTTGAATCATTTCGCCGACATCACTTTCCTTTAAACTTATTTTTAAGCAACGGACCCGTTTATAACTGTACTAGCTTCCGCCCGCGACTTCGTCCGCATAGTTACTTTGGGCTAACGCTAACTTTAACCCACGTTATGATCGAAAAAAATAATCTTTCTCTCCCCTTTTCTTCCCTCTTTCTTCCCCTTTTCGTATTTTTTTTAAATGTTAGCCTATGTCTGTCTCCACGGTCCCAACTATCTCCGTACCACAATTCATCAAAATCGGTTGGGCCATTCAGGTGTGAAAACGTAACAAACAAACTCGCTTTTGCTTTTATAGTTAATACTATTAATAATATAATATAATAAATGAATAATATATTAAATAATGAAATATTAAATATAATAAATAATTATAATAAAATTATTAAATGTTAATAATATAAATCCTTACTAATGTAAGGATTTTTATTATTTGTTGTTTTAGCGGGAACAGAAATCATCTGTGAAAAGGGCAACTGTCTAAATATCACGATTCATTAGATGCAGCCTGGTGACAGATAGACGAACAACGGCGTCTTAATAATTGGGTGCCCTTTGGGTACGGGACCCTAAACACAACGACGAATATTTTAAATACGTACGAGTTTAAAAAATAATACGTAACGCAAAGTGCAAACAATTAGTATTCTTGAAAAGTGTAACTGCAACATTTCTTTAATAAAATACTTTTAACGAGAAAACTTATCTAGTTTAGAATATATCACGTTCAGTTGCACAACATGTTTTTTCTATCCTTCCAATCTACGAAGTAACAAGTTCCGTGCCATATCCGCTTTAGTTTCTCTTACTTAACTTACTTTTTCATCTTCATTTGAAAAAGAATAACCATTTGTAACTCCTGCAGTACCTACCAATTCAAACTCAGGTGTTTTCATGAATACTGCTTGTTCAGATTAGATGAAAATATTGTGTAAAAACGAATGGTTTTATATATCCTTAATAATATATAATATTATAAAAGCGAAAGTGAGTTTGTTTGTTACGTATTCACGCCTAAATGACCAAACCGATTTCGATGAATTTTGGTACAGAGATTGTTGGGACCCTGGAGACGGACATAGGCTATTTTTTTTAAAGTGCTAGAAATGAGAGAGAAAGAGGAAAAAAAAGGAAAACTTAGCTTTGCTATTACAATAAATAAGGCGCAAGGGCAAAAACTACAGGTGACGTGATTTGCAAGTACCTGCACTTGCAAATCACGAAAGGGGAACTTTGTTACCCCGATTTTAACGCAAGCGAAGCCGCGGGCAAGGGCTAGTTACTTTTTTTTAAGATTATCTTGTGTATTTGGCCTCCGTTGCTGGATAATATTTTTTTTAAAATTAAACATTACCCCACACTAGGAATTTCTCCTGTATCGTGGATGCGTTTACAAGCATTTAAACTCACATACACAAACAGCCAGACCTGGAACAACTATCTGTAGGCCATACAAATATTTGTCATTTCATTTTTGTCATTTAATCATAGTAAAACGGCGATTGGTGAGACGGCGTTTCACCCGCGTTGAAGCGTTGAAGTAAAAAGTACCCTATTATCCAGGGTATAAGATATCTTGATCAAATTTCATTCAAACTTGTGAAGCCGTTTGACATGCCAACGTTTACCTTTATAATATTAGTGTGATTAAAATAAGTCACGAGCATATTTCAGCATTTTCAGCTAAGTCTGAAAAGTTCGATTGATCGCCTCGTTTGGAGTATTACTCGGAAATATTTAGCTTCTTATTTTTAATCTCCGCTTTTATACATCACTCTCTCTTTTTCTCTCAATAAAACTCTCAAATCTAAAGACAACAACGTAAATACGAAAACAACCAAATATACCAAACAACAGACAAAGAAGGCCATATAAACAACAATCTGTTGTCCAAAATACGAACGTGGTACCAGGAGTTCATAACGCAATTAGAAGTAAAGGCTGTAAGTTAGCGGGCGGCACGACCACCGCTCTGATTTGAATCCCTAATGGTCAAACGGAAAAATAAAGCCCCTCTGTGAGAAGCAGAAACGTGACGTACGAGAATATTCGCCATTATTTTTTTAAAACAAGAAGGTTTAAGCTCCACATCATTGCTCCGGTCATGTAATTGGGTTTGTTAGAACTGTTAGAAAGCTCTCAGTTGTAATCCGGGGTTGGAATTTTGCCCAATTCATGTCCTAACCAGGCTTGCCAGTTTTCGCAAAATCCCTAATACAGTCATTGGTAATTTGTGAGGATGGGATTTATGTTGAGATCAATTTGGAATATGTGACCATGTATCCAAAAAATACACCTAAATTATCCAAGCGATAAGTTTAAGTGATCTGGTACAGCTTACAGTCATACCGTACTCAGTGAAATTCACAACAACTCAGTTAAATGAAAACAGACCTACTAACTAACCACTCAGCTATATTAGGTTTTGTGTGATTAACAGTGCAACTGTGCAGAGCGAAACAGTGGACAGTCGCTGTTTGTGTTGCGCTTTCTGCGAAACTGACGCTGCCATTCATCAGCGCAGCGTTACAATAAATAAATCTACAGCCTGCGAATTTAGACGCATACTTGTATCGCCCCAATCAACAAAAAACTGGCCTAACCGTAAACAATGTGCAGCCCTGCAACGGATACCGTCCGTAAAAAAAAGAGTAGCCTCTCACGAGCTCGCAAATCCAACACACACATTTCACCTGTACACTGCAATAGACGGGGCGAATCCAACACCAGCGAAAAAACTGAATTTTTCTCCGTTGTGCCATAATTGGATTCGTTTTCAGCACACTTTTAATTTTATTTGCGTTCACTTTCTCACTTTGATGTCGGCGAACGGTCGCAAGGTTTTTATATAAATAACCAATTATCGGATACGATTTAATCCTCACCGACTGCAGCATGTGATTTGGATTCCAGGGCATATTGTTGTGGTCTTCAAATCCGTGTGGTTATAGGAAACAATTCGTTAGAAAGCTATGTTAATATGAAATGAGGATGGAATTTCAGTAAACGTTTATTAAAGGCATATTGACATTGACGTTCGGTCCGGAACAATTTCAATTTTGATTAGCAAACGTGTGTGCGAACCTATCAGTGCGCGAGTGAAGGTAAATATGTGAAGATCCGAGTTGGGCGTGATCACATCACAGTCCTAACAGGGTAAGCGATTACGCCGACAGCAGGGCGCGGTACCACTAACCCAATTTGTTGAAAACGACCGAGTAAACATACGTCGATTCTACGCCCCACCGAGATTTATTGCAAGATCGTAAAATGCAGCTCTCTGTATAAAAACGTCCAAATTGAATGGAGTAGGTATATCATCCAGCCTTCAAATGGTGCTGCTCGTACTACGTTTTATGAAGCTCGTATTGTTTCGGACGGTCTACAGACACTGGCAAATCTTGGTGACGTCATAAAAATATATGTTCTCCAATGATATTTAATTCGCAGTTTGAAATATATATGTTCTTTAAACGAAAGCTCTACTTAAGGCACGAGCTTATATAGCTATGAGCTTTTCCTTAATGCCTAACATGCTTTGTTTTCTCGGCTTTTATTTTATAATAGTTTCAACCTTAACAGAGGTACCTACTGTTACTAGTTTTATTGTGCCTGAACTGTTTTAGTTTGTCTTGGATTAACATGTTGGCAGAGAACCTTGGCAGAGTGAGGCGAGGCGAAATACTCTATAATATTTTATGAGCCCTATTTTATGATTTCTACGAAAGAGCTCTTTACTTCGCCTAATATTATTAATACCTGTTACTTTAATGAATAGTCTTATTATAGTCTGGCATTCTTCCATTGGTATTAAAACGTCTAGGTACCTACTGAATAATTTTGTGAAAGCTGCATTGGCTAGGTTATATCTTTACAAACGGTACGGTTATATTATGTAAATTTGGTTAAAAAAATAACTTTTCCCCACACTAGGATGTTCTCCTGTACCGTGGGTGCGTTTACAAACATTTAAACTCTCATACACAAACAGCCAGACAACTGTAGGTCATACAAATATTTGTTCCATGCGTATCAAACCCACGACACGCAGCGCAGCAGGCGATTGCTCAGACACTGCGCCAACCGATTACTACAACTAATTACCGAGTATGTTGGCCATCAGCGCCTGGGAATCTTTCAAGTATTTTACCACACAATACGTAGTTGCGAGATAAAACGACGTATTCGGCAGTAGGAATACTAAAACGAACATATCCCCAGTCGTATCATAACTTCAGTTTCCTAAACAAGCCACCAAGACTATACCTACCCACGTACATATAAAAGGAAGGTCAGACTCACAATCGCACTAAAACTTTCTGAGCCGAGCGAGACTTGACTCATGGTTAATTTAAGAATGACTGTGCAACTGCACCTGAGTTGAAATGCATCGTGACGTGAGGGACAACAGCAGGCTTGCTTGTAGCTGTGAATAAACATTGTTTATTATTAGGTCGTGGATTTATGCGATCAAGGCCAAAACGGTGCAGTTCAAAATATACGGTCTCAAGGAAAGTAATGTTTGGATAACATCATCTGTCTAGAGTTTTCCTAGATTATGTTGAGGTCGGCTTCTAGTCTTATCGGATTCATGTGAATACTAGACTGCCTATCTGACCTCCACAACCCAATTAGCGACTGGATAATACGATATTCCTTGTTATTAAGACTAGAAGTCAGAGTTAGCCACTGACTACCTGTAACGACTGTCAAAGATCTACAAATGACAGCTGCGACCAACGGCTTAACATGCTTTCCAAGCCCCGGAAGATGTGATGGGTTTTCACCCATCCGCGGACGCGCAAGCGACGCTAAACTTCAAGATCGTCCCGAGCGAAAGTTATGATTTAGCCACGATCTCATCAGTAAAGCGACATCTAACATAGTTCAGATACCTTTGGTTAATTCATCAGGTCGAACAGTTACTGAATAAACCGAAAGGTTTTTTTCATTTTTTTATATAAAGCGTTGCCCCACACTAAGAATTTCTCCTGTATCGTGGGTGCATTAACAAACATTTAAACTCACACACACAAACAGCCAGACCCGAAACAACTACCTGTAGGCCATACAAATATTTGTTTCGTGCGGGAATCGAACCCGCGACACGCAGCGCAGCAGTCAATCACTCAGCCACTGTGCCAACCGTGCCATCAAAAGTCTTTCCTCATTTCTTACAACTTGTATCCTCCCAATGCTGGTGTCCTCCGATGCGCGCTGTTTTACCAGTACTGGGTCTCCCGAAGTTTAGGTACTATTAACTAGTGGTCGACCAGGTCGTCGGTGAATCAATCTCGTGGTCTGTATACGCTGTTCACCAGTTTCCTGTAGTTATCAGGCCTTACTGTTTTACCTTGTACTGTATTGCTTTATAGCTCCTATAACATGTTTTTACATTTAACCCTCACCAACTGCTTCCTTTCTAATCCAATTTCTATTTTTACAGCTATTTGGAGGCCGGGCGCGCCTCCCCCGACACCTGGCAGCGCCGCGCAAAGCCCGGGCGCTCCGCCCCCGCCGCCCCCGCCCCCCGTGTGGACGCCGGGCAGCGCGGGCGCTTCACCCCTGACTCCGCGGAAGAGCTTCAGGCCAGTCCATTTCGAAGAGACGCCACCCAGCCGCCGTAAATTTCCGGTATGATATAAATCACGGTGTATAAAACGTTGACAAAAGCGCTTAAAACCCAGTTTCTATGAACATGTACTGTCCAGGATTTTCTTTCAATGAAACTAAACGTATTTGGCACATATAACTGTGTTTATGAGCCGTTATTGCTTTGGGGTATTGACGCTGAGAGGTCATAAACGTGGCTCTGTGTAGGTACTCTACGGTTGTGCAAGTTCCTATAAGAACAACTGACGTCTCATTAGGCGACAGAATTACTTAAAAGCATTCGTAGTCATCAAACCTCCAAGTTCTTTGAAGAGACCTGATATATAGTTCCTTAATTTAATTCGTTGACAACTAACAACTAAACATCTAATATATCCGTAGATACTCTATCTCAAGGGACTCGTAACTGTAATAGTCGCACTGTAGATGTCACCGCGTAATATATATGTATCTCAGACTTAACCTTCAAGCTACACTGGAGATACGCCTGTGTTTGTGACTCGTAAAATATATTTTGGGGCCCATTAACTTCTCAATTCCTCTTCATAGATAATCTTTGTCTTCGTGTCGATGATTCCCATTTTTATTTAATGAAATTTTGTTTCGACCAGAACTCGGCCACCTCGACTGCCTCGACAGTGGCTTCGGACATGTTCCTTAGAGTGTAACAGACCCAAAGACAATATTAGATATTTAATTTAATATTATGCCAACTCTGAACCATCCTGGGAAATCAATGAACTTATTGAGCTCCATTATATTAGAAAACGCAAATAATGTTCGGATATTCCATCCAAAAATCTTAAATATAAGCCAATATTTGCTGGAAGCCGCCGATGTTATTTGGTTATACTCTAAATTCTGACACAGAGTAAATAGCTACTCTCTCGTATATTTACTTTAGGCTTTTCTCGAACTATAAATCTTTGAATAAAACCCCGAGACGTCACTGAAAGTAGATTTCATAAGCTCCCCTTTTACTCTAAATGGGTGCTTACTACAATCTTCTTAGCTGCTTATGGAATTCCAGCCCAGAAGACGTAGAAATAGTAGAAATCCTGACTTCCTTACTAATATTATAAAAGCGAAAGTGAGTTTGTTTGTTTGTCTGTTACGTCTTCACGCCTTAATGGCTAAACCGATTCTGATGAATTTTGGTACAGAGATTTTTGGGACCCTGGAGACGGGCATAGGCTAACTAACTTTTAAAAAAAAAGTGAGAAAGAGGGAAGAAAAGGGAAAACTTAGCATTGCTATTACAATAAATAAGGCGCAAGGGCAAAAACTACAGGTAGCAGGTACCTGCAAATCAAGAAAGGGGAACTGTGTTACCTCGAATTTAACACGAGCGAAGCCGCGGGCAAAAGCTAGTAAGATATACAAAACTTTTAGAGCCTACAATTCTGAAAATCATAATTTTAATTTCCCAGTAATTATAGCAGAAAATAACATCATTTTATGTAAATAACTTAGATAATTATGCTGATTTTAATGCAACATGGACATCAAAATTAACAAGGCTTTAAAACTTCTTTAAGCCTATTTAATACCGGTAATTATTAAAACAAGTTTCATTAGAGAAATGGCCTATATTTCCTGGCATTTCATTACAGAATCGTAAAATCTTAGAATTTCTTTAAGCGCTTTCTACCACTGAGTAGAAAGTTAAATAATTGAATTCGAATAAATAGAACCAACATTTTTTTATTTTACAAGTTTCTTTTTTTTCACATCTTGAAGTGAAAGCAACATCAAAGCCACAAACTTTGGGACCATTTTATCTTCTGGGAATATTGAAGGGAGTGGTCGGTCTCTTGTACATATTTTATTAAGATTCAAATCTCCTTTTACTTAAGTAAATGTTTTTGATAAGTACTTCGACGTATTGGCAAACATGGGTAAGCTAATAATCTGGAAAAACAAAAGATTAGATGATATATTTCAAAGATTAAATTTCAAGTAACAAGCGCGAGTACAGTATATAGACTACCTGCCCAACGAAACCCTTCTGTTCTTATAATTATGAGTTTGTTTGCCTTCTTTTTTCGAGTGAAAATTCATCAGACAACTTCTCTCGCTCTGGACGGAACAGGCGAGTGTCAGACTTTTACTGATTAAAACCCATCCATGTTCATTCTTTTGCCCTTTGTATTCTACTCTTTCGAACAACCCACAACCCCACAGCCACTGCAGCAACAGCGTGCAGCGTTAAAATATCGGGAACTCATAATTGGAAATCAGAAGATATGTCATATGTGACAGTATATACTTACGTGTGCTTTCTTCAGGCACATAGTCGTCATGTAAGCTGACCAAGACCTTAAAAGAGACTATGACCGCTGAGTTTGTTTCGGCTGTTTCTTCTTTCTCAGTCGGGTACGAAAAACCGGCCACATTTAGTTTAAATAAAAAACTTTTTTGCAAAAAATAAAACCGACTTCCAAAAACAAAACTAAAACGTGGAAAATAACTTTATTTCCGGAAGTCGGTGGCTTTTGTTGGTTTCGTTGACTTTTTTTTTGTTTTATTTTTTGCATAAAAGTTTTTTATTTCAGCATTTTTAGTTATAGTATTATGATATAACTAAAAATGCAAACACGGTTATTTTTAGCTTTTTAGTGCGTAGGTCCCGTCTTAAATACAAGCTTTTCCACATCACGCTATAGTATTAAATACTATCTAAATTATGCTTTATTTTAAAACCAATTCAGAAATCATATATTATGCATCATTGCCTATGAAACTAAACTTGATCTGATGATTATGTTTCTTAATGACTAGGTGAGGGAAGGGGTACGGGCACCCTGTTCCCACTCGCCTGCCTACCCTGGCGAAACCCATACTTATACATATGATTGCAGCAATCACGGCAGATTTGCTGTCATTTCTTGAAGAGTTCCGTTGTATATCACTGAAGATCTATCACCAAATTAAAATACAATCACCTCAAAAAACTGCGATGACCTTCCAAATCATAGTACATAGCGTTTTTTGTTCATTTGTCTTCGACAACTTAAATACGTATATCATCAACGTACACGAAGTCAATCTAACACGCATTATTAAAGATAACTCAAAAACTTCTGGCCGGATCTTGATTTTTTTATGGGACCAAACGACAACCACCAGCTTTCGAATAAAAAAAGAATCATCAAAATCGGTTCAGACAGACCAGAGTTATGAGGTAACAAAAACAAAAAAAAAACTGAGAACCTCCTCCTTTTTTGAAGTCGGTTAAAAAGACTACTTGTATGTATTTTGGCACCGCGTAGCACTACTTCTCCTTTGATACTTCCATATTATCATACAGTCAGCCATCTCACATAAAGTTACTGTTCTTCTACAGAATTCGGAGCAGAACGGTTGCACCAGTGGATCGGAGAGCGAGGGTCGGCTCAGGACGTCGCACAGCGCTCCAGTCACCGGTCTGAGCACCCTGGGCAGCGCCAATCTCAGCAGTCGCTTGCCCAAGGCACAGAATCCCACCGTTACTTTGCTGCAGAAAGCACGAGGTAAGAAAGTTTTGCTGTGGAGTTTGTTGCGCCACTTCTTCTTCCCAGCTCAAACACTAGGAAGTAGCGAAGGGCCGGGGCGGATGTTTTGGGGGACTACCTCTTGTAATGTTGACGTTCAAAAAGTGCTGATTATCACACTAATTTGAATAAATAACTTCTAATTTTGTTGGGTTGAAAACAAACAAACTGACAGAATAGTTCAGACAAATAAAACAAAAAAAAACGTCCATGAACTGAACTGCCGCGCTACAAATTAATGATTCATTGAATACAAGTTTCGATTTTTACTACTATTGAAAATTTAGTAGATTTAAAAAATGCTATCCATTTTACGGCCATTCGTAAAGAAGGAAACTATTCGATTCTCAAAAAAGCTCGCAGCTAAAGTAGAATTATTCAACAGAAAAAATAAACTTAACTAATCCATTCAGATACTAATACCCAAATCCTCTTTCAAAACTTTCCGTAATAACATCTTTTTAATAATGATCGTCAGATCCCAAATAAAGTTCTTAAACGCTTAGCTAAACAGGCCCCTAACTCACAAAGCTACTCCGAAAATACTTTTTATCTATGAGTTAAGAAATCTTATTCGTCAGCTCGGTATTAGTAACTAGCTGTAACCCGCGACTCCGTACGTGTTAGGTTTGCTGTAGCTTCGCTTTGATTTACCTTGCCTTTTTTGTGGTTGGGAAATCATCAAATAACTTGCTCTCCATGTTCCTTCTGTTGTCGTTTATGTTCCGGGGCCGTGGGTTCTCTTTTAAATAACCCGCAACCCCGGTAGGCAGTGGCCCTGGCAGGCCCTTCTGCATAAACCTTGCCTTATAGCCGACCTATTCTAATGAATATCATTACAGCTGTAAATGTCAAGCCATTAAGGAATATGGACATAATGCAGTATTGCTCACGCGTGATAATAATTATATAACCTACTAGCTTTTGCCCGCGGCTTTGCTCGCGTTAAATTCGGGGTAACACAGTTCCCCTTGCGCCTTATTGATTTGTAATAGCAACGCTAAGTTTTCCCTTTTCTTCCCTCTTTCTACCTCGCATCCCACTTTTTTAAAATAAAAATTAGCCTATGTCCGTCTCCTGGTTCCCAACTATCTCTGTACCAAAATTCATCAAAATCGGTGTAGCGGGAAGAGGTAACAAACAAACAAACAAACTCACTTTCGCTTTTATAATATTATAAGTAAGGATGTCCTTAAACAGTTTGACAACTAATCTAATAATCTGTTTGCCAAATTTCATGACGAAATGATCAGTCGTGTAATGGTCACAAACAAACATGCATGCATAGAAATAAACAGAGGTACGTTGACATTTATAATATTAGTGAGAATGGATCTTCTAACTTACTTACCAATATTGTTAATACGAATGTTTGTGAGGATGTATGTGTAACTCTTTCACGTTATAACGGCTGTACGGATCTTGATGAAATTTGGCACAGAGGTAGATTATAGTCTGGAATAACACATAGGAATGTAATATTTTAAGAATTAATTGATAGAAAGAGTATTTTCACTTAGGGTCCTAGTTTCGCCATTGTATACATGTCGTTGTGCATGTACTTAGTTTTATTATAAACCTCTTTTTGTTGTTGTTAAAACTTTGTTTATACCTATAGCTTATTACGCTTAGTCATTGATAATTTTATCAATTAATTCAACACACTTGGCAACGTAGCAAACAATAATAATAATCAGCATTCCTTGTACATATACGTTCGTTTCTTTAACACTAGGCCCGTAAATCCTCAGGCATTCATTTACTACGTCTAGTATTTGTAAAAAAAGGCTTAAAGCCAAGAACTTCCTGCCGGGGTTGCGGGTTGTTCGAAAGAGATACCGCGGCCCCGGAACGTAAAGGGCAACAGAAGGAACATGGGTGGGTTTTAGTCAGTAAAAGTCTGACATGCCCCCCCGCTCCGCCCAGAGCGGGGGAAGTCATTTGATAATTTCCCACCCGAAAAAAAAAATCCAAGAACTTACAATCAACACCTGCACTTTGTCTTTTCAATACCTAATGCTCTATGTAATTCGTATTTTCCCAACCTGTCTGTGGATGCCTAAGTACTTCCTACCATCGAGTAGAAAAAGAAACCGGTCAAGAGCGAGAGAAGAGAGACTCGCGCATCGAGGGTTTCGTACAAACTTGCGGTATAAACGGCCATATCTTTTGACTGCGTAAACTTAGAGAGTTGATTTTTTCACAGCTCTTAGGGACCACAGACTTGAGTCATCATCTGCCTAGCCTTTTCCCAACTATGTTGGGGTCGGCTTCCAGTCTAACCGGATGCAGCTGAATATCAGTATTTTACATGGAGCGACTGCCTGTCTGACCTCCACAACCCAGTTAATACTGGGTAATACGATACCCCTTGGTAAGACTGGTTGTCAGACTTTCGGAACACTGATTACCTGTAACGACTGTCAAAGATCTACAAATGACAGCCGGGACCAACGGCTTAACGTGCTTTGCGAGGCACGGAGGAAACTCGGTATGTAACGGGTGGTCACCCATCCACAGACCAACCTAGGCAAGCGCGGCTTAACCTAAAGATCGACCC
This sequence comes from Ochropleura plecta, assembly GCA_905475445.1. Classification (NCBI taxonomy): domain Eukaryota; kingdom Metazoa; phylum Arthropoda; class Insecta; order Lepidoptera; family Noctuidae; genus Ochropleura; species Ochropleura plecta. Next base: position 5,919,268 of record FR997731.1, on the reverse strand, counting down.
GAGCGGCTACTATTTATTTAGCCACGAGCTCCTTCACCACAGGCTTGAGTAAATGGCTTTAATTTCAACTCGTTCTTCACGCGTTCCCGAGATAAAAGGGATTTGACAGAATGGCAGGCAGGCAGGCAGACAGTCAGTCGGACTACAAAGTGATCCAATAAGGTTTCTCTTCCTTATGAGGTAAGAAACCCTAAAAAAGGTGAATGACACACAAAAACAAATTTCGTATCTAAATTACATTACAATTCTTTCAAAACTATTCCAAATTTGAATTTCCAACAGCCTTTAGCGTTGTTAATGAATCGCCAAGCACAAAACAAGCAATATAATTTTCGGCAAACCGACATAAGGGATGTCGGCTTGCCCAAAATTATATTGCTCGTTTTATACCCAAAACTTCGCAGTTAATACTTACTAGAGGTGCTGAAGTAACCGTCTTAAGATTATAATTAATCCAGCTTAAGCTTAAGAAAATTTTAGTTAAGCAAAATGTTCGGATGGCAACATTTGGAAGAGGAAGTACTGATATTGTTGCTTGTCGTTTTATTTAAGGAGTGTTTCTTTTGATTGTATAAACAAGTTTATTTAATTTTCAAATATAAACAACAACCTTGCACAGTTCCAATTTGCAACCATGAAGTTTGAATTGGTGCACGTTTGCAGGCACTATGCTCGCCCTTATTCATTATCACCATCCTGTCCTTCTCTCACTCTATTCGGGGTCGGCGCAACACGTTTTATACTATCGTTCTGCCCTGTCAAACGTCATGGAATCATTTACTCCTTTCTCTTTCATAGGGCTTCTTTTTTTTTGGGGTGGGAAATCAACAAATAACTGCTCTCTGGGCAGAGCGGGGGGGAGTGTCAGACTTGTACTGACTAAAACCCACTCATGTTCCGTTCACTCTTTCGAACAACCCGCAACCCCGGCAGGCGGAGGCCCTGGCAGGCCTCTCTGCTTTGCTGACATCTCTTTAAGGTGCACGTGAAACACTGACGCGCCGAAGACACGGCCTGTCGTCAATAGACGGACGGACGGTGAGCTACCCTTTGCTCACCGTCCGCAGGCTCGCATCTACGGTGGCCGGGAGTCGTCTCGCGGCGCCCGACGTCCAAGGCGTCTCCCGCGGCGGCTGGGTTGGTTTGAGGTTCTCTCCCTCAAACGCCCGGCCACCTTCTTTTCTAGCATGACTACTTCGCAGAAGTAGGTGACCGCCTCCCATTCCCTCTCGCTCCAGACCATGGACTGAACCAGGGCCGGACGCGAGAGATCGCCGCCACCGATCGCCTCTACGAGGGCACGGCGGTGCTCCGCCCAAGCTGGGCAGACCGCCACTGTGTGCTCCACCGTGTCCTCCGGGTGATCGTCACAATGATGACACCCGGCTTTATTATTTGCGCATTTCGCAAACTCCCTACCGCTTCGCTCGTCTGGGGGAAGTTATTTGATGATTTCAAATCCGCAGAAAAAATGTCACTGAACCCTTATTATTCGAATTCATGTGCGTATTGTATTATTACCACTTGCTTGAGTGTTAAAATTTAGTAAGGAAACCAGCATGCTTGAGAGATATTTCCCGACAGCATGTTAAACCAAGTCCCATGGGTGGCATAAAAACTCTGACACCAGGTTACCAACTAACCACACGATAAAGAAGTACCTAATTGGATAACTTGTTCCCTCTTAATAGTTACAACACACTAACAAGTGCCATTTCTAACGAAAAAGTTCCATAAGTATACTAGAGACTTCTTTTCAAGAAACACGTATTAAAAAGTCTGGAGTTTTCATAACCTACTGACCTACTGAACTGTTTTCTCACAGAATTTTGATCATCCGAAAATTCAAAGTACTTTTAATGAAACTTTAGCTTTCTTATGTCAGAAACATTTACCAAGTTCTCCAAGAGTCTTTACGTCGTCAACGTGTTATTTGTTTTGAGTGTTATTTTTAGGTTAAGTAGGTATTATTTTGTTTTTCTTTTAGGTAGTGTAGAACTAAATAATAATAGGCGCTTTGGTCGATTTTACGCTGCGCTAGCCTAGGTTAGTCCATGGATGGGCTATTGTATGACCTATTGTATACCGAGCTAACTCGGAAAGTATGTTTTGGTCGTTGGTCTCGGTTCACCCTTGTTTGGTCGAACAACGTTTGATACAATATTACTAAATCGAACAACGTTTAAGAAAATCATCACTTAGTATAATATCGTTTGACAGAATTTTCAGTTCGTCGAATATTTATTTGCTATAACAACATTTGTGCTAATGATCAAAAGGTATAATGTTCATTTGATGTAATGTAATATTCATTTAGCATATTATTCATTTACTATAACATTCATAATCTCCGCCACCCTCAACTATTGTTACCAGGAGAAACTGGATGCAATCTGGACTTTAGGGCACCCCGACTCGGATAGGTTAGGTTAGTAATATTATAGTAAATGAATAATATGCTAAATGAATATTACATTACATCAAATGAACATTATACCTTTTGATCATTAGCACAAATGTTGTTATAGCAAATAAATATTCGACGAACTGAAAATTCTGTCAAACGATATTATACTAAGTGATGATTTTCTTAAACGTTGTTCGATTTAGTAATATTGTATCAAACGTTGTTCGACCAAACAAGGGTGAACCGGTCTCGGTTCAATCTGGACTTTAGGGCACCCCGACTCGGATAGGTTAGGTTAGAAGGGGATGGCGGGGTCGTGTGAGTGAGCGAAGCGAGCGAATAGACCCCGCCATCCCCTTCGTGGTTATTTTTTTATAAACCACCCAGAAGTAGGAGCCCCGCGTAGCGGGGCTCCGTCGACCAAGCCCACCCTCGACCATGCAAAGAATATTTTAAGTTTTGGTTAAGTGCCATTTGAGTTAGGCTAGAACTGTGCCCATTTAAACATGAACTTTAGGTCAAAAGAATATATGCATAAAATTAGTGCATTTGAAAATTCGGTGAAATGAAATTTGTTCAAATGAAATTAGTTCAAATAAATAATTATGCAAAATAAAAATTTACCAATGAATTATTCGGTCAAATGAATAATTCTACGAAATGACTTTATTGCAACTAAAATTCGCCGAAGTGTTTTTCGACGAAACATTGTTCGACCAAACAAGGGTGAACCGTTGGTCTCGGCTGTCATTTTAGATATTTATTTATTTGTTAATAGTTAATTAAAACGGTATAGCACCAATTTCAATAATTAACATAGAAACATAAAATAAAATAGAAGTAAAACATCAAGTAAACAACTAACAATAGGTTCAAGTAAAACTAACACGGAACAGTGAACACTCTTGCATACTTTGTTTCACAAAACACTAAACATGCTAGTTTATTTTTATTTTTATGAATGGCATCTCGCAGTTCAACCAAGGAGGTTGTCGTCTGCTTAACCGGGCGAATCCTGTGGATGCCTTAAAAATTAAGACCTCCAGCCAGGGTGAAAAACTTACAAACTAAGCGACTACACGCTAAGGGCACCCCCTGTGGGGTACGAGCCTCGGCTTAGGGCGTCGCTGAGGGACAGCAAGGGACAAGCTGGATCTGAGTGATATTATTTAAGGGCTGATTTGGACTTACTGGCTCAGCAGCGCGGGCTGGCTCTTGCAAGGGACGGGTGGGAAACATGCTAGCATGACTTTATTCTATTTATCCGTAAATACATCACAGTCAGGGTAGGTAGTCAGGAGGGGGGTCATCAGTCAGGGGTATCAGTACTTAAAGATAGTCACAGCCAGTCTTAGCAAGGGTATCTTATTGCCTAGTACTAAGTGGTATGTGGAGGTCAGATAGGCAGTCGCTCTTTCCTTACTTACTAATATTATAAACGCAATTTTTTTTAATGAATGTATGGATATTTGTTACTCGTTCACGCAAAAACTACCGAATGGATTTTAATAAAACTTTACAGTAATATAGCTTATACATCAGGATACAACATAGGCTACAACTCATAAAGATATATTGTATATTCTATTACCACGCGAGTGAAACCGCGGGGCGCAGCTAGTTTAAAATAAAAACATTCAATTGCATCCGGTTAGAATGAAAGCCAACCCGCAGTAGCTTTTATTTTCCTTTGTAAAGGCGAAGATTATAATACCTAATTCTCCACGACAGAACTTGGGTTCCTTGAAATATTCGGTAAATGAAACTAATTAATTTCCCTCACTCAAAGTATAATTGAACTCAAACGACCCTACCATAATTTCTTCAAACATTTAGATAAACACAAATATATTCAAATTGCAATAACATTCCCTCCGCGGCAGTATACTTCACGAGATAGAACGGGGTACTCCCGGGTAGCTGGATCAAGTACCATAGAGTTTATAATTTATTCCGAGAGCGGGCGACGGGAACCGGGGCTAATTGCCGCGAAACTTTCATTAAATGGCTTACGCATAGACAGCACGACGAATTTTTTATGCTGGAAAAGTCATAATTATTCCTTTCGCTGCAGGGACAGGCTTATGTCCTGTTGATATATAAACTGTGCTAGTAAAAACAAGAATTAATTTTATGGTCATTAACATTTTACATACTTTATCCTCTGAAGGTAAGTGCCGCCGCGGTAGGATAAAATGGACGGAGAAAAGGAAGGAGTTTGTCCAGTCCACTGGGACACTTGACAGGCTGAAAAAAAATGCCCTGGGCATAATTTTCAGTGCTGGATACGTTTTAATTATACTTCTTGCTTCAGGGATAGTCGTGTTGCATGTCTAGTTAGCGCCATAGACTGATATAAATGATTTTTATAATTTTCCTCATATCTCTTTTTTTGAACGTTAATATTCCTTACTAATATTATAAAAGTGAAAGTGAGTTTGTTTGTTTGTTTCTTCACGCCTAAATGGCAAAACCGATTTTGATGAATTTTTGTACAAAGATAGTTGGGACCCTGGAGACGGACAAGGCTATTTTTTTTAAAGTGAGAAAAGGGGGAGAAAGAGGGAAGAAAAGGGGAGAGAAAAATAACATTTTTCGATAATCACGCGGGTTAAAGTAAGCGTTACCCCAAAGTAACTATGCCACGCGGACGAAGTCGCGGGCGGAAGCGTACCAAATAAAAATAGATACAAGACTTGCGTATGAAAAGACATATTTCAATAATGCATTGATTATTTTGATTTGATAACCGAATGATAATGTGTATTATCTTTAATTATGATTGTGTACTCGAAATTTTATCAAATGTATCTACAAATAGACATTGAAAATCGATACCGCTTGATGCATTGTTGAAGGACGATGCTATGTGGATAGTAGCTACTCAGAGCTATCTAGCTGTTAAAACACAGAAACATAACATCAAGCCTGTAATCCCATCAGCAAAGGCCCACCATTGCCACCGCCTGTAGGGGTTGCGGATTGTTTACAAGAGATACCGCGGCCTCGGAACTTATAGGGCATAAGAAGGAACAAAGGTGGGTTTTAGTAGGTGTTTTAGGGCGTTTGAGGGAGAGAATCTCAAACCAACCCGCCGCGGGAGACGCCCCGGACGTCGGGTGCCGCGAGACGACTCCCGGCCACCGTAGATGCGGGCCTGTGGCAAAAGACGGACGGACGGTGAGCTACCCATTGCTCACCGTCCGTCCGTCTTTTGACTACAGGCCGTGTTGACGGCGCGTTAGTGTTTCACGCGCGCCTCAAAGAGATGTCAGTAAAGCAGAGGGGCCTGCCAGGGCCTCCGCTTGCCGGGGTTGCGGGTTGTTCGAAAGAGATACCGCTGCCCTGGAACGTATAGGGCAATAGAAGGAACATGGGTGGGTTTTAGTCAGTACAAGTCTGACAATCCCCCCTGCCCTGCCCTGAGCGTGGAAGTTATTTGATGATTTCCCACCCCAAAAAAAAGGGTAGCTTTTGGCCAGTACAACTCTAACAATCCCCCCCGCTCCAAGTAATTTGATAATTTCAGTTGGTTGCAGATATGGTTAAATAAAAATATACCTTTTAAAATAACATGTCAACTTAGGCAAACTAAACAAACTATCTCGAAACCGTCAAACTAACAACATAATGTTCCCTTTCCAAGTCGGATAAATCCGCGGTGTCATATCAGATACCTGCCTCACCCATCCAAAAGATGACACATCCTTATTTATACGAAGCCAATGTATAAATTCGAAAAAGATATGTCATCTATAACGTTGGTGACGAGGGTCGGGCCATGTCATAAACTTGGTACACGTGGGGATGACATAGTGAAGGCTGCAACTGTTACAACTGAGGAAAATAGTGCTGATTATTTTGTTGGTCGATAAGGGATGGTTTGGGAAAGATATCGGGGTGTATGGTAAAGTTTTTGTAAACGGGTTGAAACGTGGTAAGAAGTTTTCAAAAGAATCTTCAACTTAGTATTTAAGAAGAACGTATCAAAATATAAAGAAAGCGTCTGATAAAATTAAGGATATTGCCAAAGGATGGTGGATAACATATTTTTTTGGAATGTAGACAACATTAACATAACGCAGTGGGTGCTACAAAAATCCAGACGCGAAGACGTAGACGCTCTACGTAGCTGAGGGGTTTGCCAGGGCCACCGCCTGCTGGGGTTGCGGGTTGTTCGAAAGAGATACCGTAGCTCTGAAATATAAAGGGTAAAAGAAAGAACATGGATAATGGATGGAAAGTCAGTAAAAGTCTTGACACTTCCTCCCGCTCCACCCAGAGCGAAAACGAACCTCTACGTTATCACTGCGAAATTTTTCATTTCGTTCGAAATACTTTTGAGATCTAAAGTTTAAAATCCCAAATATTTAGCTTTATGATGTACATGACGGACTTTTCTTTCATTTTCAGAAGGTCAACTTCCCCGTGGTTCAAACTATATCCAACAAGAACGAGACGCAGCGCGACTGCCGCGCGACCGACCATCTCCACCTAGAGGCGATCCAGGTATAACAATAATATACACTACTGGGAAAATCTTAAGGGATAAAAAAAACATTTTCTTGGGAAATTTTCAATAGGCCGTAACTTCGAGAGAAATGGTCGTACGGGAAATCAAATAAAAGGAAATTGTAGCTCCAAGTGTCTAGTTTTGAGATTAGTCAAAGACAAAAAGATCCTTTTTTCATTTGAAGACCGATATCTCGGCGAGAAGTGGTATCAAGGTAAATAAGACAAAATTGAAGCTAAATGAACAAAGTGTCCGATCCTTATAGTGGTTAGCAAACAGATTTTTTTCCACGCCTGCGGAACAAAAAAAAGTTTTGTTGCTGGTTTTTCTTAGATAACTCATAAACCGCGGGAGCTACAAAAATTTTATCGGTCTTCAAATGGAAAAGGATATTTTTGTCTAAATACTCGATTATACTTTACCCGCCCAGGAGTTGGTAAATATGAAAAATCTGCTTAAATAATGGGCTGGTCAATGGTGAATGTTTCCTCACTGAAAATGTAGTGAGGAAACAAGTATGCCGTAATAACAAAAATTCGAAATCCACCATTGACGAGCAGTCTTAGCTCCTAGCTGTTATTAATCTTGTAAAAGTATATAGTTAGGTGATTAAAACCTAATTTTGGAATTTACGACATGACTTGGATCAATATGCCAAAATAGAATACAGGCAACAAACAACATTTCTGATAAAGCCCTGACGGCCCTCAGACTGCTATTAAATGTGTCTGAAATAAAAACTGTTGTCAAAGTAGGTAGGAGTGAACGGTTTACGTAAGTTGTTAAAATATGATACGGAAAAGTACGGAATTTTCGAATTTGCCTGCGGTTTCGCTTGAACGTCGAAAATGTATCCGTAGTAGGGAACATAGTAGCAGAGAGTAAGAGATACTTTCGTAAAAACAAAAAAAAAAGAGAACACAAAGGGTTTAAAAGTAAACTATGTATTAATTCCGGTAATACACTGTCTGTGTGAAAAATTTCTTCGAAATCGGTTCAGTGGTTTTGCGAAAAAGAGTAACAAACAACCCTATATCCTTACAAACTTTCGCATTTGTTTGATTATCGAAAGTAGGACAAATAATACAATCTTAATCGTAATGTACTTAAATAATATAATTGACGTGTATCAGTAATCTTACATACTCATAATTGTTTCTATTTTCATTCCAGTTCATGCGCTTCGAAAGGAGTACGCGAGCGAAGGTGAGGCCGAGAGAAGCGATTACGAACGCGGAGGTGTCCGGAAGATGGCGGATGCCCACAGAAAAGTTGAAGGAATAGGACCCATCACCAAAGACGGCATGCCTGTCGCACTCAGATCTGTAAGTGTCATTTCTCTATGTTGCATTAACAGCTCACAGCACGACCTACATAATTAGTCATTGGCCATCGGTGGCCCGAATGTCTGACAACTAGTCTTACCAAGGGGTATCAATACCCAGTGCTAACTGGATGATAAAGGTCAAATAGAAGCAGTCGTTCAACGTAAAATGCCGATATCAAGCTGCATTCGGTAAGACTGAAAGTCGACCCAAAAACATTTGGGAAAGGGCTAGACAGATGATGATGGTGATCACTACCAGTACAATCCTACTTCCTACTAATCGTTACTAGAGTTTTTTTTTTTTCTTTAAAAAAACGTTGCCCCACACTAGGAATTTCTCCTGTATCGTGGGTGCGTTTTACAAACATATAAACTCACATACACAAACAGCCAGACCCGAAACAACTATCTGTAGGCCATACAAATATTTGTTCCGTGCGGGAATCGAACCCGCGACACGCAGCGCAGCAGTCGATCGCTCAGCCACTGCGCCAACCGTGTCGTCAAAAAAAGTTTGTTTGTTACCTCTTCTCGCTTTAATGGCTAAACCGATTTTGATGAATTTTGGTACAAAGATATTTGGGAACCAGGAGACAGACATAGGCAATTTTTTTTTAAGTGGGATGTGAGGGATAAAGAGGAAAGAAAAGGTAAAATTTAGCGTTGCTATTACAAATCAATAAGGCGCAAGGGCAAAAACTGCAGGTAGGTTGTTGTTGTTACCTGCAAATCGGGAAAGGGGAACTGTGTTACCCCGAATTTAACACGGGCGAAGCCGCGGGCAAAAGCTAGTAATATTATAAATGCGAATGTTTGTGAGGATGTATGGATGTTTGATTGATTTGATGAGATTGTTACTCTTTCAAGTCAAAACGGGTCAACGGATCTTGATTAAATTTGGCATAGAATTAGATTATAGTCTGAAATAACACATAAGATACTTTTCTTTCGAACATCACGCGGGCGAAGTCGCGGGCGCCAGCTATTTTACAATAATAACGTATACTATGTGCAATCAGGTAATGAAGAGGTTAAGGAACTTTTTTTCATTTTGAATTACAAAGTGCTAACATTATGAATAAAAAAAACCCGCTTCACGGTCAGGTTTGTGTTTATCAATGCTTAACCTTTCCATTTCATTGGTAAATTAATGGATATAAATGCCCTTAGCACTTTGGCGCGAATTGCCATAAGTACTCTAACTAATATAATTGCTACCATAAGCACGTGACAAAAGTTCTGCAATGCTAAATGAAGACAGGCAGGTTACATTATTATAAAAGAACTTCCAATGGTCCGCTTCAGAAAAGTTTTACACACGTGGTTAATTGAGAATGCTTTCTATACTCTGCAAGAATTCCTTGAATTTAAATAATGTTAAAAATACTAAAAATTTGCATGTCGTTATGGTATGACTAAATATGCTGAGCTACTATTACACTGTTTATTATACGAACTTTTGTAACCATATTTATTAGCAAATAAATGTTTGACTTTGATAGTCAACTCATGATATTTGAAACTGACAATCTCAGGTGCCCATCAATTCTCATCAAGGGCCTTACAACGTTACATAACCATTTATTTACGATGTGTTAGATTCCAGAGATTTACTGAGACGTTTGCTTGGTTTATTTTTGAAAATAAATCCCAAATGATAATAATTTAATTTTTTTTGTTGTAAGAACAATTTTAATTATTTTTTATCTTTTATTGCAGGAAGTTAAAGACCCCTCACGGTGGTACAAAAAGATGTATGACACCATACACAAAAACAAATACGATGGTAAGCATATAAAATATTTCGGTTCATATTTATTAGGTACCTTTTATTTTATTAGGTACCCTTTTCTGACAAGATCCCCATTATTTTTAATTTTCTTTTTCAGACGATTATGTGACTATTCGGTACAAAAGTCGTCGAGGTGACTATTCGCATTTTGTTTTCCAAATTTTTTGCTACATCGGTGGCTGACATTTCATATTTTGTGCCGTATTTACATGCTTATTTCATAACTTTGTCCGCCATTTTGTAAATACGTCATTGCTTTTTAAAACAATTTTGTCGTTCCAAAATGTATGTACATATTTAAAAGCCCTAACAAATGAAATCAATAATGCATTAGATTAAAAAGAATCTGCAATTCGTAATACAATATTTTGATTATTTTCTAACAAATCATAATAAAACTATGACATCGGCTTCGCAGCTTAATAACTTAAAATTAGTATTAACAAATTATAACTGTAATTAATTATCGAGTAAAATTATATAATTAATCAAAACTATACATTCAATTAACGCCTGCTAAAAATCGGCACTCGCACTTGTTTACAATTTATTGCCATATAATTAACTGCAGGAGCTTAAATTAATGTCTCTGAATCCTCTGATAAATGCTTTAGATTATATTATACATACAAGTCAAGGCAAGGAATGTATCATCAAGAAAATGCTAACAAAATAAAAAGTATCAAATCATTAAGGTGGTTTATGAGTAGTCTCTATTTTGGCAGATTTTAATTTTCAAAACTGAGAACGCAAATATGTCATCACTAACTCAATCATTTCTCTGTAGGACAACCCCCGGAGAGGGTACTCAGCAACAAATCCCAGTACGCGTATTTTGACCCCCGCTCCGGATACCTGAGCGAGCCCGAGGGAGGTCTAAGTAGACTAGGAACCAGCACGTGGAGCGATGCCTATGACAGTGACGTTACCACTGGTCCTAGGAGACGAACAGCTTCAGTACAAGAAGATAGAAGGTTCTGTGAAGTTAACTCACAGTATATACCTAATACTAATAAGTAAGTACAAATCAACTAAGTATATATATAGTAGTCATCAAGAATCAAAACATTTATCATTTAAAGGTTGTACTTAATGAACCATCTCCTGTTAAACAAAACAGGACTGATAACACTGACAGTGTTACAGGTTACAGCCTTTTTTAAGAATTGCTACATTATTTTTATTAGTTGTGCCTCAAACGATTATCCACTTATTATTGTGTTCTGCACATTTTGGTGACTGCTCGTTACAAGAACTGAAGATGCTAGAGAATGATTTAAGTAGATGGATAGATTTCCAATCCAAATAATCCAAATTCCTTTTAAATATGATACAAAAGAACCAAGTTCATTAGACAAATCATCTTTTCTCAGATACAGCACTTTAGCATCAGCGAGGGCAAGTCAAGAAGTATACAAGAATCAACCGGGAAGGATAGAGAACTATGTGCCTGGGAAGTCGTCAGTAGTAGACAAGGAAGCGAAACAGGTAACCTCAATCCTTCCAAGCTCATTGCATCACATTGGGTTCATCTTTTGAAATATCATCATTATCATACAGTGACACGGGATCATCATTAAATGCTTCAAGAGTTATTTATATACTTCCATAATATTCATTATTTGACTGAGCCATTAATTTGTCATCTGCATTCGATACGGTTAGAATATAATGAGTTTACGTACAAGACAGGCTGTAACAAGCATTGATTTGTAAATCTCAGAAAGATAAATTATGGATTTAGGTGACGCTAGATCAAACGCGTCAAGATTCAAAAATATAACCATACTGACTTTTAATGGTTATTGCGGCCAATCTTATCGGAAACGAGCCTTCGATGAGAAAGGCGTTATATTGCACAAACGCAACTTCACTCTCATTGTCCGATAGAAGGGCCAGAAAACTCAAATTGATAAAATAAAAATAAAATAAACGAGTATGTACCATAGGACCATAATTAAATTGGTAATAAACAATATGATAGGGTACCGAAAAGTAAAATTATGCTTAAAGACAAAATAGTAAAGCACGTCTAGTACGTAAAGATGAGAAAGATTTCATTGGTTGTCACTTCCATACGGACTAACTGCCTGAATCTCACACTCATGAAAATCAGCAAGAAAGATGTTTTTTTTTCTTTTCTAGTGGTGGGACGAGGTCATGGACATTTTTGACGGGGTACGATTTTTTAACTATTTTTATGTGTGTATTTGTTATAACCATTAATATTTGTAACATTTGGTCTTTCGTTGATTTCGTATTGGTAACTTTTCCAGAATAAGTTTAAAATAAATATTTACGTACTTATTTCTCGTATCAAAATCAACTTAACTGTCATAAAAAATACTATTGTGATCAAAAGATTTGCTTAGCTAACAAAATTGTGATATTTTAATCGAACTGTGTAAATAATAATAAATGATGTCACTGATGTCCCAAAGCCTTAAGCTTCTAAAGCATTGTACTATGATATCCACTAACGTATGTTTTCCATCGCTGTCTGGGGCGTGTGGTGGTGGCACTAACAGTGGCTAGATGACAACTCTCCCCTCCCCCCGTACACCACCTTGCTAGCTCGCGCGATACAGAAGAGTGTAAGGCCCTTAACATGAATGTCTGCCTGTGTATTGTGAGCCTCTGTGTTTGCATGCACGATATCTATAATGAGACCTATCCTATTGGGCTGTGCGTTCAAAATAAGAATTTTGAAGCTCTCTGACCTGAAATGGTATTTTTAATATTATTAAGGTACACCTTAATATTAGGTGAAACTGATTCGTCAGTGTTACTCTTATTTTGATCGCATATTGTCTAATCTTTCTTTTGTATAGTTTTTACCGATGAGATTGGATTTTTGGAATATTAAATTCCTGACTCAAAATTTTTTGGGATCATATGTTTTATTGGTGGTGGTTGTCATATTTTGTTTTATTAATTTGCATGTTATTTTGTCGTACTGTGATTAAATTGAATAAATTATTTAAAATCCTCAAAATTTTTGGGTGGTAAAATTATGCAGATATTTATTTCTTATATAATATTGTTTGTTATCATCCATAGATCTTCATCTTATATTCTGATGGCATGTGACAAGTATTTTTTTTTGTAAACGTAATAGATTATTTACTTTCTTTGTGCATTATAACGATTTTATAATGTCTTGTTTTATTAAATTTTCAAATATTTTATGCTTTGTGGCATGTTTTTATTATTCTCACCAAATACTGTGAGTTTTACCATTCTGTCTTGTCTGACAAATATAGTACGTATTATAACTAGTGTAAAGAATATAATTCTTTTACAGCAAAACATATCTAGTACGACATCTCTGCCACAATCTTCACCGAAAGATAAAAAGGATCTAACAACGACGATCCTGTCGAAATCGAACATGGCAAGGTAAATATCACCCTAATCTAGTGAATAGACTTTTTTGATCTTACTATCTTCTATAATGACTCGATCAAAAGCTTCCAAAGGTTCCTCATGCCTTTTCGAAAGATCAGTCAACTTTCCTCTTAAGTAGATTGTAGTTTACGAAAAGTTATTCTTCTTTTAAATAATGCATCCTTCAGACTGATTTACTACTAAATATCAAACTTCATTCATCATTCATTTCACAGTTCCTCAGTCTTTGCATCAGTGTTCAATTCACAGTGAACTTTATTCTAGGTACACACGACGACACATCAACCTATACAAAACCAGTTTATGCTGCTCTCTCAACAACGGATCGTACACCAAAGATTTCAAGTACAATGAGAGATCCGCATAAACTGGTTTTGTATAGGTTGATCTGTCGTCGTGTGTACAAAAAAGATGCTCAGTGATAAGTCTGTCAATACCCATAGAATTATTAAATATAACTATATTTAATCCCGTTAAAATAAGGTTGTTTGTTGGTTGGTACGAATAATATTCGTAGGAGGTTGAACGGAAATTAAACTATTATTATTACAAACATTAGGATCTCCAGACTAAGAAGTTGTAGTAGTAAGGAGTTTCTTTTTCTCAGGGCTCTAAAGGAATCCGGATACGAATCCGACTCGACGCTAGTATTCCGTCGTCGCGAGGACACAGAGGCGCCTCTTTCACCAGCAGAGAGGCGTGCCGCTTACAGGGACCTGCAGGCTGGCGGGGAGCCTCCGCTAAGAGGGTTCCGTTCTCCAGCACCACCCAGACAAGGTCAGCTTAGATGTAGTTACTGTCTGCAATGTTTAGATACGAGTTTTATGCCTGTCTTCGCTAACATTTGGCAACACCGATATGAAATTCAAACGTACAAAAATACCTATTAAAATTTTAGTATATATTTCGATTAGTGTTGGTGAAAACGGGCATATCATATTTTACTTATTGAAAATAATTTATGGTTTTATAGCCATCTTTAACAAATTTGAAAAAGAACATTATTATAATAGTTAATACAAAATTAAAGATATTCTAGTGTTAGTAGCTACCAACTTACTTGATGGGCGTTCTAAAAAAGCTTTACTTGATGATAACTATTAATATACTTAGATATTAAGATACCTACTAACTACCTAATTTATAAAATATACTAATTTATTTACAACGGGAAATCTAATACAGCATGGTTTTATAAATAATTTGGGTATTTCGGTCAGTGGAAATAACGTTTGAAACTTATTAAGTGCTTAAAAAAACCTCTTTGACTTATTGATCGGTTCTATGGTGCTCGTATTGTACTTTTTATTATTAATCAATAACAGATCTACAAATCACACAAAGGAAAATCACATTTTCCATAAACTTGGTCAAGGCTACTGCAGATGTACACATGGTAGCAAACACACATGCATACAGTCGGATATACCAACTCAAGGCCGCCATTTAATGACAATGATGCTTTCAATAGCGCACATAGTACTAGTCTATACTGTTATACACGAGAGGTAAGTCGAGATTTTTGCCTTTGCATGCTTTCATTTACTCTATGTAATAAGGTGCTGGGTCTTCAGGCTGCTGTAATACCAGGTAAACAACTTGCATGAGCACAAATTGACTCCAAAATTAAACTAGCACCGTAAATAGTGTTGAACACGTTAAAAGTTTTACTTGCGGCACAAACGTAGTTACACGGTTAGAACTCAAACAACGCTTACGAGAGACACAATTAGAACAGAAGCACGGAATCACGTTTTCGATCACATCTAACGAGTGCAAAACGAAAGAATATCATCACTGAAATGTGATTACATTTCACAGACGAATCGGAAATCGAATACATTCCGATTTCTTCGACACTGACGAAGATAAGAGTCCATAAGAAAACACCTAAGGTGCACGAAGTCATCTGCTATCCAATAACCAGCATAGAAACCGGAGAGCAAGTTAGATTCAAAAGACTTGCTCCATCTTTCCTGAGCATTGATGTACCTAGCAAAATATCTGATTATCCACCAGCTCCTCCACGAAGGATTTCGTCTAAAAACAGCCGAACTCTTAAGTTAGTTACTTCAACAAGACCAGTATCAACATCGCCAAAAAGATCAACTGCAACGTTTTCTCAGTCTAATGTGGATTTCTTGAAAGATAAAATAAACCATAAACTTTCTCGCCAGAATACTCAAATAATTAATAAAATAGGCTCCGCAACAGATAAAAGAAGTGTAATGCTGGATCAAAAATTGCCAAAATCGAGAATTATGTCTACATCAGCACCTCCTGCTGTCAATAGAAAATATAATTCAACAACAAATTTAAAAAGCTCAATGAAAACTATGGGAAGTGAGACTAGATCTGGAGGCACAAGTAGTTTTGGCTCTTCACGTAGGATGCTATTGCCTTCTGAATACTCCAACTCTGTCCATAGCAAATATGGTGATCCACACTCTTCTGTAGTAATAGAAGGCGGAGCTGGCAGGAAAACACCCATTACAAATATTCTTGACAAAGTTACATCTTTAGACAAATTATGGAGTGCAGAAAAAAGAAACGAACGTATTGATGTAACAAAAGTCAGAACCAAATCGCTATCTAAAGATAATACAAGTAAACCTATTGTTGCTAGACCAAGCACAACGTCAAGTACAAAATCTCTTTCACCAACAAGCACTCATAAGAGTAGAGATATGGTCCGCACTGCCGAAAGAGTACAAAAACTGAAGATATCAAAACTACATACTAAGTCTAATCCTTGTTTATCAACTAAAAATGAACAGAAAGTTCAAAAACCTAGCTCACTTCAGTTGGCCTCAAATATGTCTAAATCTTCATTAAATATTGCATCTGGACTAAAGAAACCAAACCAAGTTAAAACAGCTGTAGTAACAAACTTAAAAAAGAAAAAATCTTTAGAGAGCGTTGTTATTAGACCCCGCAGCGTACCCTGCCATGAGTCATGCAGTAAAAAAGCTAAAGAAAATGCTAAAAATGTAAAGAAAACACCAAAAATTAAAAGTAATAAGAAGTCTACTGTGAAAACTAATGAAGAATCTGAATCTGGCAGTCAATTTGGCGACACCTCAAACGAAACATCTAATTTTGGCTCTTTTGAAAACTTGGGTGCTAAACGAATCAGCTCTAAAGACATAAAAAAGTCGCATGATGCTGTTGTCTCTGACACTTTTTTCCAGCATCTGTTTCTTGGAAGGTCTTCTACTCCAACTTTGGTATATCCCATGTTGGAACAAAATACTACCGTGCTTCAGAAAGCAAGAATGTTCCAATCACTGCCTCAGGAAATTACATCTCCAAAATCCTTAAATACTTATTTAATACATAGAAAACCAGTTTCTTTATCTCGTTTTAAAATGTGGGATAGATATCCCAGTCCGTCACGAGCGCGCAGTCCTAGATCAGTATCGTGGCCGGGCCGAATGCATGATGAAATTCGTAAATTCGATAGTTTATCTAAATGTGATGATTTTGGATCAACTTCGTCCTTGGCGACAGTTAGAAGTAAGAGTGAGCCACCATGCAATAAATTGTACTTTTCACAAACGTCTCGTCCGAAGTCGCCTACAGTAGTATTTCTCAAAAAAGATAAACCTAAAGAGATACTGATAAGGGGCTCAATATCGCCATCAAGATTGGTTTTCACACAGACGAGAAGACCTGTTTCTCCTAAAGTTCATCATAAACGCCAGGCATCTCCTCCACAAGTACAGCGTAAATCATTATCCCCATCAAAAATTATATTTACTGAGACTGTTCGTCCAGTTTCTCCAATAAAAACCAGACGTTCACCTCATTTAGAAATATTAGATTCAAAATCTGATAATGAGAAGTATCCCTCTACAATATTTTTTTCTCAAACTTCGAGACCAGTATCCCCGAAGATGCCAAGGAAAAGCACAATGGCCAGTGTCAGTAGAAGTCATTCTACTTCGCCTGTTTCCATACGATCACCATCTTATCGTCGCATACACAGTGCTCGTTTACAACACAGTAAGCAGTATGCTGACACTATACCAAAGAGTGTATTTCGCACCCGAAGTGCTGGCGATGCTGAGAGGAAAATACTCTTAGATAGCTTTCCGATGAAAACAAAAAGTGATTCTAATTTGCATGCTACTGACCCAGATTATGATGAGTACGTTCGCGACATGCAAAACACAAAAATGAGGTCAGAACGTTTTAGGGAATTAAACAGATATTACACATATTTGGAAAGAGTGGCCGAATTGGAAAAAGCTACCTCTACTAGTGATTTACGCCATAGAAGAAAAGATGAAGAAATAATTGACTTTGATCGTTGGAAGAAAATAAGAGCAATAGAGAGAGCTGAAGAGGAACTCAACCATCTGTATCGTAAGTTAAAATTAGCTCAAACTGAAAAAGATGTTTTGTTTTATCCTCGGGATCCAAAAGATTTTCGTTGGAATTACGATACAGACAGAGGTCTACGTATTAAGGAAAGATCCGTCGAGGATCTCAAAGATCATTTTCAGCAAGTACCCCAGTACGATTCCATGGAATTAGATCAAACACAATCAAGGGACTCTTACAAACCTTTATGGCGCGGTACAAGTGTGGCAGAAACTGCCTTTTACATTAACAAAAAGAATGACAATGATAGATTAGAACAGCGGGTTACCGTGAAACCTACTGTTACGTTACAGCAAGAAACTTCTTTGAATGATCTTCGTAAAAAGATTGGCCTCGGAAGCCGCCTATGGAGCAGTTTGTCTATGGAGCAGGTAAACGCTCTCAAACACCAGCTGAATGCTATCTACAGTAAAGAACTAGAGTCAAAATCTAATAAAGAGCCAGATGTGAAATATACTATTGATGTAAAAGATGATAAAATAGAGGCTAACCCATCCTTACATGTCAGATGTAATTCACTGATTACTTCAACATATAACGCTGAAATGGAAAAGCCAACCAAATTAACCAAGTCTGATTCTATAGCCGCAATATCTTGCCCAATCACATCTGTCAAGGAACTCAAAAATAACGTTAATAAAATTCAAATGACTCTTAGTGAAAACGAAAAGAGAAAGATTTCCCAAACCTTAAGTAAAGAGATTTTAAATAGAATAAGTAAATTCGATAGTCAGGCCCCACCTCCACTCTCTTTGAAAGAAGAAATTGAAAATACTGAAAAGAAAGAGCAACTAATGACTGAACGAAGAGATGTAGTTGTTCACAAAACTTTAGAGGGCAATGTACAACAAGCAAATATCAGTAGTGTTGAAAATGATCAAAAGAGACACGTCGTGTATACCAATGAAAAGACTGAAACACCTTGTCAATCTTCGGCTAGTGAAACCGAAACTGCTAGTTCTGATATATCCAATAAAACTGCCATATACAGAGGTCCCAGTAAGGAAGTACAAAAAAAGGTTCAATATTTTGAATCTGTGAAAAACACGGCTGAACAAACAAAAACTGTATACCATGCCAGAGAAAGTTCAGATGAAAAAGAAAATCAAGCCCAAAGTAGTCCGAACACTGCAATGGCTTTAAAAGAAGTCATACCGACGAATAATGAGACAAAGAAAAATGAGCCGCAGAAAAATCAAATAATGCAGTCACAATCATGCACAAATTTTAAGGAACTTTTCGGGGAAAGCGAAAAAAATAAATTTCTATCGCTTCCCTTGAAACCTGATCTACATTCTAGGTCAGCTTCGCCTCATTCCGAGTTATACATTGTCGATAGACGGACGCCCGACACGCTACGTTGTTCAAGCGACGAGACGATCTGGCGCAGTCGGAGCCCGTCACCCGACCCGGAGAGGTACTGGCGCGCGTACCTTAACCTGGCGCGAGCGGGTGAAGTGCGCCGCCTGGCCCGGCGCTTCGACTCGCCCACGGCGGCCGGCGCTGTATTGCGTCGATATCGCAGCGATCCAGAGCTTGCACGAAATGCATTCATTAGCAGTTGGTCGTCTTTTGAAAAGCTCTCATCACGAAGAGACAAAAACAGAGCGGTACTGCCAGTGGCAAGAGTACCTTTACGAACCACAAATCGTTATATGCCCCATATCGATATCATATCGAAACTAGCGGCTCTCCGTAGACGCACGACTCCTCGATCTAGGTCTGCAGAAGAAGCATTAGAATGTCGCCAAGGAGAAGTAGATCGTATTCGGCGCAGGTTCGAAACAATGTCGTTACTTGGACAGATATACGCTTCCGCTCCTGACGTGAGTGAGTTACATGACATGGCTCCGTACTTGGCAGGCTCGTGGATAGCACATCGCTACCCAAAACGTAGTGATAACAATAGATCTATAGAGGATCCCAATGTCTTGGTTCGCGGACGCACATCGCCTGTTAAAAAAGAAATAAAACGATCGGTACCAAAAGAATCCATAAAATTAAGCTCTATCCTGAAAAGTGACACGTTAGGGAAGCAAGAATTTAATCCCGCGGCACATCGGCCAGCGAGTCGATACGAGCCGCCCAGAGCTCCGCCCCGGCCGCCGCCCGCTTCATGGCCTTACAGGCTCTCGCCCTACGTCACGCCATCACGGCATACCGTCACATTCCAAGGTTAATTTCTTTAATTTCTAAAGTTTTCTTACAAACTCTATTTAGTAGTCGTGTTTAATTTTGGAGTAAATTTGAATTTTGTAGAAGTTTGCATCCCTCGTAAAAGATTTATTGATTATCGTTATGGGTGTATCGCGTTTCTGCTATGCGTGTTTACTTTGCGTGATAACTGATTACTGAACGCAAACAGGGATGATTTGCAGTCCTGCAATAAATGTAACAATGTCTCTTGATTTATTTTTGTGATTTTTACTGTACTTTATCAAGAAGAATAGACATAGATATATCTCATATTGTATAATTTGTAAATATTTCGTCTGAGCTTTTACTGTTAACACGTAACGACTATCAATGTTTCTTTTATTGCATACAATTTTCATTTTACCATGTGTTTCTGTTTGGTCCCTTACCATGTTTTGTTACACACAATTAGAGGGCGATTCGGCACCAGAGCCTCCACGCAGAGCCTCGCACGGGAGCTACTCAGACACAGGCAAGTACATGCTCAATACTCATACACCGGAACTGTTCGTCAAGTTGTTCGTAAATAACTCTACCTCGAGACGCTCGTCTCACAAACTCACAACAACAAATAAAAAATGATCTAACCTACTTTGGTACATTAGGTAACACTTTGCGCAGTTCACTTCCGAAAATCATTCAGTTTAAGCATCATGAGAGCCAACACGTTTATATTCCATAAGATTATGTGCGAATAAAAAAAGAAACAATAGCCTTTGTTCACAACAATTGGTGCCTTAACTTATTCCCCTGACCATCGCCGTCAATACACGTAGTCTCGACGCGAATAAAATAACAGTCAAATAAGTTATAAAGTTAATTATTTAATATAAGCATATTTGGAAGTGATTAGTCAATACAAATTAATTTATAATATCAGCGCCATGACGACCTTAAAAAAATCATTCATATCGTGCGATTATCAGTCAGCCTCTCGCGGCTTACGTCATTCAATTGGATTGGACTTCCAAAACCTGTCAGTTGAGTTTTTTCGATTGTAAATAGTTCGGCTAGTCGCTTGATCACACGCGGGCTGCTTGTTGTTCGTAAAATATAATAAATAAAATGGTTTTGATGGAACTGACGCTCGAGTTATAATATCGATCAGTATCGACAAGTGTAATCGAATATTACTCACTGATATAATACTTTTATCTGTGTTATCGCGACTTCAGTTTAACGTGAACCATCTAGGTGTGTGCAGTGCTAATATGATAAAATAATTGCTAAGCTGTGTACCGCGCAAAAATGAGCGTAAACTATGTAAGTGACACTGGAAAACATCGGAACAGCAATATTCCAAGCCGCGAAGAAATAAACTACGAAGATGATGGATTTTTCAGTGACGTACCAGGCTCAGGATCGTTATCTAGATCACTTCTCGCTCTAAACAAATATATGAAGAAGAACTTACTGTATGATGAAACTGAAGAGTATGAAAGTGACAGCGCCTATTTTTCGAAAGAAACCAGCCCTAATGAATCTCGAACTAAATATGATTCTGACAGTTTAAAAAGCAATGAATCTGTTGAAGATAAATCTGTTACCAATAAGACCACGGCTACTATTACATACGGTGCTACAAGTGTGACGCAGCTGACTGATGACTATAAGTCTATGCAGTTGCGTGATAAATCGTACAATGACTCTGATAATGATATAGTTTCAGAAAACGCTGACACACAAAGTATAACAATATCCGAAATACTTTCAGAAGCGACTGATATTCAAAATGAACCCAAATACCAATCAGAATACAATTCGGCTTCGATGCACAATTTAACGAACATAATAGAACCTGATATAGAAATAAACATAGGAGATCAAGTAAAATACCGGCAGAAATCAACGAATTTAAAAAATGATGACTATCGTCATACGCTACACGAATTTTCCGATTGGGGAAACAGGACAGATATATACCCGGATGTTTATGCTCCATTACCATACAGTGAGTATACAGAATCATTCACAATTTATTTTACTTTTTGTATTACTATTTTCTATGGGCTTGACTACGGTAACAAATAATGCCATTGTATTTTCAAGGCTAAAATATAGAGTACATTCTACCTATTTGTTATTACAAGCGGAAACTGCTTGCTCACATAGATTCAAATCATTATTGTTGTTATTTTCATCAATATCTGTAATAACGACTCTCTAATTAATTATAATCAACAATATAATCTTACTTGTCTCCATAACAAGTGAACATTCTCTGGAAAAGATAACGTTATCTATATCATCACAGCTCATCATTGAACAACGTGAATTCTTGACCTCGTTAACGTGACAAAGTGATTTCACATGTTGTGATATTTATAAACTGACCGACCTTATTCATAGTATGAAATACTTGACCTTAAATTTTGGCTTGCGATGTAACATACGACATCCAAATATTCACCAAGTTATTAATGCATTTTCGATAAAAATCTTAAAAAACCTTTGTGAAAAGTAAGTAGAGTAGAGAAAGATGAATATCCATAATGCGTTTCGCTGTTATAATTACTACCGAATCTCAATTGCTTGAGTAAATTCATTCATAAAAACTGACACATGCATTCAACATCTCAGTTTTTTTTGTAGATAACGGTCACTTGAAAATTGAATCAATAAGAATTAAGGAAACTGAATACAAGTAAGGGCACACATAAAGATACCTAAATATAATTATGTCAACCTAGCTTCCGTAATTATTTATAAGTATGTTTTAAGAAAACCATCAAAACAAACGCTACCATAAATGCGATAACCGGTCTGCTCTAGCGTCAGCAACCAAAAACGTTAAATAATATCTATGTTGACAACGCGTGCGTGCAAAGCGAAAGTACAAAACTACAAGTCAGCGGGTTTGGCGGGAGATGAGGTTGAAGCGTCGATTGGAGTCGAAAGTGCATCTGATCTATCGCCGCCGACAGCCGGTGACAGACGTCGTCCACGACGTTAGGAGTGCGTGCTGTGTTGTGAATTAATTGTGTACTGTGATTTTTCGTGTATTATGGGCATACTCAAGCAAATCAAGAAAATGACCACTCATGGTTTGTTTACTATTATTTTCATTTCCACCATTAAAATTATCGTGACCAACTAACTGAATGATTATTTTTAATTTATGGTTATATTTATTAAGTGTGGTAATAACGTGTTCGTTCACAATTATCTTTGTAATCATCTTGTACAGATCAAATGCACACATGATAAAGAAAGTAAACACTGATTGTGTTTACTTTCTTTATCATGTGTGCATTTGATCTGTGTCATTTTACCTTTGAAACGTGATAACGAGGTGATTAATGTTGATGAAATGTAAACATGGATGTCTCTACTTACGTCCGTTAATTGATTTGATATTGATCTTAACAATACATATCCAATCAATATTATTATTTCTCTTTCGTATGACATTCAAGAAACGATACAAATTTGGCGCTACAGATTTACACAATTTTTAATAACACCTTCAACCACGCCATAAATCGGGTAGATTGATTATATTCGGATTTTAGATCAAAGACATTTCGTCCAAGTTCTGCTTCAATGACGAATTATGAAATATTTAGAGAGGTCGAGTTGTATCAAGATACCAACTTACCTAATTGTAACTTGAAACAGTAATTAAAGGCGGAGTTTATTGCAAAATGTCGCGTAGATATACGAGTACTTGGCTGAAGCGAAACTTAACGAACTTCGAAGCTACATACTGGTATGTGAAAAATTCTTTCTCGGAAATAAAATTAAATTTCTCAATCAGCTCATTAAAACTTCAGTGAAAATTGCTACGGAATTCGATTTTGGATGTCTGTGTGTAGTGTATTATGTATATGATGCCAATAATAATAATAATGGTTTTGTGACAATCTTGTATCCGAAAATTAGATTTCGCAAAAAATTGGTTGTTTGTAAAGTAGGTTTACGATCGAGATGTTTACGTGATAACGTCTTATTGGTGATATAAGTTATCACCAGTAGTGACATCTAAAATGAAATTAAGTACTAATTTAAAGTTTTTTTTTCGAGCCAAGTAACAGATGGCGCTACCATCTTTATGAAATGTCGCTCGTGAGGTTTACAAGTTTCTGAACATGTCACCCGACTAAAACGATTTTAAAGACGTTATCACGTCAAAAAACTTAAGTACCCAAAATCATTACCATAAAATATCCCATAAGAATATCAATGTCGTTATTTCACCAACATTCTGTAATTATAATACTATTAAAGAAGTAAAAACCGGACAAGTGCGAGTCGGACCCGCGCACCGTGGGTTCCGTACAAACTTGCGTCATAAACGGCCATATCTGCTGACTGGGTTGACTTGGAGGGTTGATTTTTTCACAGTTTCAAGGGACCACAGACTTATAAAATATGGTTTTAATTTCTCTTGGTAGCGCCAAACGTTCCCCAGTTAAAGGTTCTTGACAGTCAGACGGACAACAAAGTGATCCTATAAAGGTTCCGTGTTTTCCTTTTGAAGTACGCAACCCTAAAAAACTGGCAATCAAGTGTATGCAATTATGCGGAATTCGGATATAACTACCCAATTGTGGAATGACAATAATCTCGTTGTTTTTTATGAAACCTTAATTTGTTCACTTGTATCGTTACCCTGTCCGTCAATGTATTATATTGATCTGTTTGTTTGTAAATATGTTTACAAAACTATACGTGTGACATTCTTGAGTTTATCGACATTCATTGTTTTATCTCCAGTTGTTACTTTAGATACTATCATATTATAAATATCCTAAGTGATCTGAATGTTTCTTATTTTGGAATAGATTTCTACATTAAACGTCTTTTGTCCAAACAAATTTTCTTTTTCTGCAAGAAAAACCATGAAATGAGCTTCTATATAATGAATACTTCTTCGAAAACTAAAGGTTGCCATCAACTCCAAATATTTATTTAAGGGTTGGTTATATTATGTACGTACAGCAAATCAAATTATTTTATTTCACATAGGCCTACATGGGGACTTATAAAACGTCGAAAAAATGTCCTCCAGAAGATTACAACATTCAAACCGGTCTTATAGATCGATAGGCTTATTTAGTCAAATTATTGGCAACACTATCAATCTTGGCTACACCAATAGATACACCTAGTTCTCAAACCTTCACTAAAAACTACTCGGTGTTGTGCAAATGAAATTCCTCACAAACAGCAATCGACATTTTGCTTTTACTTCGCGAGTGTAGCTTTAAGAATTCAGTTTCCCCCCATACCATAAGGTACGGAATTCAACGGATACATATTTGTCCATTGTAATCTTATCGTTGGTACTCGGGGCGTGTCGCAAGTACGTGCCAAGCATGATTATCTGTATTGTCGTAGAAAGTCGACGACAATTGTTAAGTTATTCTGTCGAGTGTCTAATTCGGACATATTTGATGGCAGATCTTCATTCTACGTAAGAATTATGTTCGTGCAAACTGCTGGTTTTTGATAGGGACAAGGAAATGAATAGACAGTATGTGATAGGCAACAAAGTAGGATTTTAAAAATATATGTTTTCTATTGTCATAATTATCAAAAATTTCTATTAGAATAAATTATGAAGTCACTTTACGATAAAACTGCCTTGACTGGTTATTGATATATAATTTGTTAAAAATTTCTAATATTCATGAAACTTTTGTTTCAACAAACGCTACCTATTTTAGATGCATACCAGACATCCGGTTCTACCCAAACAATTCCGATTTTATGCTTTTATATAAAGTTTTGAACAAAAATATAAAAACACGTCCGGTGTGACCGGAATTTCGTCCGCTTGGACGGTAATTACCTTATAAGCATAATCTCATAACAGTTTTAAATAAAAAAAACATGCTGCTTGCATGCTTTGGTTATAAAATCGTGCTCTGCCGTTTCTAGGTCAAAATGTCTGGTTTTTATTAATAAGATTATAATTTTATTCTGTTATTCTACTGGGTATGTTAAAAAACCATAAAACGTCTAAAATAATGGCAATTAATTATGCGATCACCGGTAGTAGAATCGCAAAATTAATATAAATAAATGTTAGCTCTAATAATTCTCCGCTTTAGTCTTTTAAATCTAATTCCAATCTAATATATTTTTTACTTAAACCGACAGACATTTTTATACATCATATCAATTACTGAGCAATATACCTATGCCGTGCCGGTCCGGTAATGAGCTTTTAATTTTATACGTGTACCTAGTCTTTTTTTCGTGTAAACGTGGAGTTCGTTTGCACGAATCAAACATAGTCATTTTTAGAAATTAATTAAAAAGCCTTACTAATGAAACCATTTTATTTTTTTGTTTTATGTATATTTTAATAAAGAATATGTAAAAATACAAATGTGTGTAAGAAGAGAATAAACGAAACCATGATGCATAAAAACGAAACAAAATAAAGGGCAACCAATGCCTGGCATAGGCATTGCCACATTGCATGGTAACACAGATTTATTGGGTAGCAAAATAGGCCAACCTCTGATCCCAGGAAGTGTCGACCAAGCGCTTGACGAAGTCCAATACAAAACGATTCATACATTTGTAAACAATAATGTATCAATAAATAAAATAATAACCAAAATCATAGATTAGACAGAGTTCCTAACACGCCGCCTCTTACTTCCGCTGATATTACAAAATGCCTGCAACCGGTTCTTACGTGTCATCGCATAATAACCACTTAAAGAAAATCGCCAATCACGGGGCATTACATCGATGGCGAGCCATAACATAACGTTGGAACACTTTCACTTTCTGTGGAAAAGATTACTCTGTATTTTTTTATATATAAAAGGTTTGCTACGCCTGGCCGGTTGGCTTAGTTGCTAGTATTGTCTTCTTTACGATAATCGTGAGTTTTAAATTCGGATTGAATAAGAACTTTTGATGCACATTTAAAAAAAATAGATATCAACAAAATTTAAATTCCTTTTTTACCTTCTTGTAATATTTAATTTACTACTCACGACTGCGCGGACTCATTTACCGGGAGTCATTTTAAAACCCGGTAAATATCACTTCACCAAATTTTACCCAAATCCATTCAATCCATCCGTCCTTAGAAACTTTCTCGTTAATAATATTAGTTGTTTATTAGAGAATCCATCAAATCATCAAAGGAAATGTTACGATCGAAGTACAAACAAAACTTTTCCTTTTACAACCAACTAAAGAGTAGAAAACGCTGGTATTTTCCGACCAAGCCCTTTCTAAGAGAGCCACTTATTGGATATGTACCCAAGTACGATGCGTGTTAGCGTTCTCAAAAGCAATATTTGCAATCAACTAGGTACTGGTTACGTGAAAGCTGGAAAGTATATAATTACATCAGAATGTTACGTGTAAAGAAAATGTCCGGGAATTGCTATAATGCAACAGAAATGTGACTTTTAGTACCGTTTAGTAATTTTACGTTTTAGTTAGTTCATGTCGCGTGATTAATATTTCTGATTACCAAAAGTGAAAAAGATGGATTAGTTTTGTGTGGAATGACTTAAAAGAAAAAGGAGTTAATGATAATGGAATAAAAAAACGCGACTTTACCTGAATAAACATGGAACAAAGGCAGAGAGTTTTTTTTTTCAAGAAACGTTACCCCACCCTAGGAATTTCTCCTCTATCGTGGGTGCGTTTACAAAAATTTAAACTCGAGACACACACACTGCCAAACCCGAAACAACTACCTGTAGGTCATTATCATATTTGTTCCGTGCGGGAACCCACGACACGCAGCAAAGCAGTCAATCGCTCAGCTACTGCGCTAACGTACGAATTTATCGATATAGATCATCATCTCAGTTCGAGATACTTCGAGCCTGGTTTCAGTGATTTTACCAACAGAACAAAGAGGTTTTCAATAGACTGTCCTATTATTTTCCACAATGAAAGTACTTTGATCTGAAATTTAATTTTAACACCTAATTTATATACATATTTATTTAAACTGCATGTACAATAGTGGTACATAGGCGGACTAAATGCCATAAGGCATTCTCTACCAGTCAACCTTTGGGTAAAATACGACAACATTGTGATAGGGTACAAAAATGATTTAAAAAAATATTGGTTGTTTGTAAAGTAGGTTTACGATCGAGATGTTTACGTGATAACGTCTTATTGGTGATATAAGTTATCACCAGTAGTGACATCTAAAATGAAATTAAGTACTAATTTAAAGTTTTTTTTTCGAGCCAAGTAACAGATGGCGCTACCATCTTTATGAAATGTCGCTTGTGAGGTTTTGGTGTGACACAAGTTTCTGAACATGTCACCCGACTAAAACGATTTTAAAGACGTTATCACGTCAAAAACATATATAAAACTATTTACTATCGAAAACTTATATACCCATAACAATATTTTCTTCGAAATACAAATTTATCAACAAAATACATTTTATGACTTTAAAACGACCTAAATTCCAGTCTACTACATCTGTACTATTCTCCTATAGAATCCCCCCGGCGTTACGTGGAGAGCGACGTGAACATCCACTATCGATGCCCCGTGCGCCACGACCCACTGCCGCTGGTGCCCGAGCGGGAGCTGGCTCGCCAGCAAGCAGAGCACATGAAAAGGCTCTACAGGGAACAGAAGAGGAACAAGTACTTACAGGTATGTAACAAAACCGTGGCGCTGACCTTAACTTCGGCAATGGATGTTGATATACATGACTTCTATCACCAATGCTCTCCGAGCGCTTCACGACAGGAACAATTGGATAAGGGTATGTATTATTACATGGATTACTTTTTTTTTTGTTAATGGGAAATCTTCAAATAACTTCCCCCCCGGTCTGGAGCGGGGGGGAGTGTCAGACTTGTACTGACTAAAACCCACTCATGTTTCTTCTTTTGCCCTTTATGATCTGGGGCAGCGGTATCTCTTTCAAACCTCCCGCAACCCCGGACATGGATTACCCTACAATATAAGTTTTAAAATGACGTGGTCACTAACATTTTAAATGGGATATTTACCGCCAAAATATCGGAAACTCGTAATAAATAGTAAACATTGTATATAACCCGTTTCAAATGTTATAAATAATACTCTGCAGTACTAAAGAGTTCAGCTAAATTTCATACCAAAAATTGCGAAGCATAAACTATGCCCATCTGCTATTTAGTACTTCCAAGAACATTTGTGGGCCCTTCGAAATGGAATATATCAATAACGAAGTTTTGGCAACCAAGGTGACCAACTGACCACTGTTAGTATATCATGATTTGCCTCAATTTATCAATTTAGATATCTAGACAAATACTGCAGCCATTTGTATGTTATTCTATTTCCTAAATCTATAACTACGTTATACTGACGTCGGTAAATAACTTCTTGTAAAAAAATATCAATTTTATAAGATACCGATCAATCAAAGATAGATAGCTGATCTGAATCAGTCACGATAAAAAACTATGACATTTTTACGTTTGAATCCATTTGCGGTCTGTTTGTGCGATCGTTTTTCTATTGCTTCGTATCTATTGTATTTATATCATCTGTAAGACAAGCTAAGACTGCGAAGTTAGCTTACGTTTAGATAACAATTTTATTGTATGCCATGAATACTAGTTTCTGCTCTTCATCGGTAATAAAGTAAACAAAGAACATTATGTAACAATGCAAGTAAATATACCAATCCATAAAAATATATAAAGTAGAAGATATCTCATATTGAACAAACTACTGGTTTTGTTTTTTTTTTTCAGTTTCTTATTGCTGATTTTAAAATCTAGAACACTTATTTTATTCTAGACCCCATTGTCAATCTAATAAACTAAAGCACAAGTAATCCACACGAAATCACAACACAAAAGACTATAAAAACTTTTTTGCAAAAAATAAAACCGACTTCCAAAAAACTAAAAAGTGGAAAATAACTTTATTTCCGGAAGTCGGTGGCTTTTGTTGGTTTCGTTGACTTTTTTGCCACCGACTTCCGGAAATAAAGTTATTTTCCACTTTTTAGTTTTTTGGAAGTCGGTTTTATTTTTTGCAAAAAAGTTTTTTATTTCAGCATTTTTAGTTATAGTATTTTTTTTTCGGGTGGGAAATCATTTAATGACTTCCCCCGCTCTGGGCGGAGCGGGGGGGCATGTCAGACTTTTACTGACTAAAACCCACCCATGTTCCTTCTATTGCCCTTTACGTTCCGGGGCCGCGGTATCTCTTTCGAACAACCTGCAATCCCGGCAGGCGGAGGCTCTGGCAAGCCCCTCTGCTTTGCCAACATCTCTTTGAGGCGCGCGTGAAACACGAACGCGAGACGGCCTGTCGTCAATCGACGGACGGACGGTGAGTTACCCATTGCTCACCGTCCACAGGCCCGCATCTACGGTGGCCGGGAGTCGTCTCGCGGCGCCCGGCGCCCGGGGTGTCTCCCGCGGCGGCTGGGTTGACTAGATGTTCTCTCCCTCAAACGCCCGGCCACCTCCTTTGCTAGCATTACTGCTTCGCAGAAGGATATGACCGCTTCCCATTCCCTCTCGCTCCGGACCATGGCCTGAACCAGGGCCGGACGCGAGAGATCGCCGCCGCCGATCGCCTCCACGAGGGCACGGCGGTGCTCCGCCCAAGCTGGGCAGACCGCCACTGTGTGCTCCACCGTGTCCTCCGGGCGATCGTCACAATGGTGACACCCGGGCGTTTCCTCCCGCCCGATTATGTGCAGGAACCTCCCGAAACTTTCGTGTCCGGTGAGGACCTGCGTCAGGCGGTAGGTGAGGACGCCATGACGCCTCTCCAGCCACTCCTCAAAGAGGGGACTTACCGCCACTATTGTGGCGTGCCCTGCACGGGGTTGCGACAGTCGCTCTCTCCATGCCACCATGAGACCGCACCGGTCTGTCCGCTGAGCGGCAATTTGCCGCGGCAGCGGAGTTTCCCCCCGGTGTAGTGCCTCCGCGCGCCACTCAAACAGGCGCGCGAGCACAATCGCCTCCAGATCCTACGGTGGCAATCCGGCAAGGTAGCTCGCTGCCTCGCCGGAGATCGTGCGGTAGCCCCGGATCAGCCTAATGGCTACCACCTTTTGGGTTTAGTTATAGTATTATGATATAATTCGCAAACACGGTTATTTTTAGCTTTTCAGTGCGTAGGTCCCGTCTTAAATACAAGCTTTAGTTCCACATCACGCTTTAGTATTAAATACTATCTAAATTATGCTTTAGTTTAAAACCAATTCAGAAATCATATGCATCATCGCCTAGGGGATACAGAGGATACTTGATCTGATGATTATGTTTCTTAATGACTAGGTGAGGGGAGGGGAGGGGGTACGGGCACCCTGCTCCCACTCGCCTGCCTACCCTGGCGAAACCCATACTTATACATGTGATTGCAGCAATCACGGCAGATTTGCTGTCATTTATTGAAGAGTTCCGTTGTATATCACTGAAGATCTATCACCAAATTAAAATACAATCACCTCAAAAAACTGCGATGACCTTCCAAATCATAGTGCATAGCGTTTTTTGTTTGTTCATTTGTCTTCGACAACCTCTAAAATTATATCATCAACGTAGACGAAGTCAATCTAATACGCATTATTAAAGATAACTCAAAAACTACTGGCCGAATCTTGAATTTTTTTTTATGGGACCAAACGACAACCACCAGCTTTCGAATAAAAACAGAATCATCAAAATCGGTTTACCCAGACCAGAGTTATGAGGTAACAAACACAAAAAAAAAAAAAAAAAAAAAAAAATACCGTCGAATTGAGAACCTCCTCCTTTTTTGAAGTCGGTTAAAAATAAAGAAGGTCATAACAAATGCAACAAAGAAAAATCATTTCTTTCAATCCGTTTCCATCAGAACAATTTCTCATCACAATACGTCTCGTTGCATGCGATCTTGGCAATCGATTTTGAACCGAGCATCGATATGCGCAATAATATAAACGATTTAGGCGTTGAGCAGACGATGGACTATTTTTTCGCCAGACAATAATCAACTCATGTTAACCAAATAATAGAATAGAATATTCTTTAACCATCATCATTCGGTTTGACGGTACAGCATTTCTTTTTTTTCCATACTTCTCTATTGCTTGTTATCTCACTAGCCATATCTTCCTTCACACACTTCCTCCTTCATTTCTTAGGATATCCTCTACTTTTATACCCAAGACTGATACTCAAAACTTTCTTCATAAACTTTTCCTAGTTCCGCCGCATAACATGACAGCATTAACGCAAAACTTTTCAAAAAATGAACGTCAAACACGGTTTCTTTTTAGCGGCCATTTTAGTTCCACAAACAAATATTGCACCGTCTTCTGCTCAGGGCCTTATCGAAAATTTAGTGTTGCCCAAATGCAAGAACAAGACGAGACTTAGCCAGTCTTGGTCTTGGTCTTGCGCCAATACACCTGGTCTTGGTCTTGGTCTTGGTCTTGCGCTCCCAGTCTTGGTCTTGGTCTTGGTCTTGCAGCAAGAGTCTTGCAAGTCTTGCAATTACCTATTAGTCTATTACTATTTATTAAAGTTTATTTTAAATCTTAGAAAAACGTATTAGAATTTGGAACATTGTGAGCTAGAATTAACATAGCCATAGTAAAGATCAAGCAGATTAATAAATTACTGAAGATTTGATAAGAAATTTGAAAAATCAACTGACCTATATGTCGTGTTTCATAGAAGTAACTGTTTCTTAATAATAATATCTTATAATTAAGAAACAGTTACTTCCACATTCCAATTTGTTTTTTTACATGTCTTAGCAAATAAGCTTACATTTGCTAAAACATGTAATAAACAAAT
This sequence comes from Ochropleura plecta, assembly GCA_905475445.1. NCBI lineage: Eukaryota > Metazoa > Arthropoda > Insecta > Lepidoptera > Noctuidae > Ochropleura > Ochropleura plecta. The sequence continues at coordinate 5,886,484 of FR997731.1, read as the reverse complement.
TAATTACAATAACTTGACTGTATTTTAAAGAACAATATCTGTCTAGAAAGATTGAACCCTCAACTTATATGAAATTTAATATTGCGTGATCATTATAATGTATTCATTTTCATTCTAAGCACTCTGAAACTTATTTATTCTTTGGAACACCTGTAGGTACTCTTAAAATTCGAAGTTATTTTGCATGAGTATACCTACGCCCTGTGGCGGCCATAAAATAGTGTCAAATGTTGTGATTTCGGCGCGGCGGCAACGATTGTTGTATATGATTTCAAAAGAAGCCGCCGCGCCGGCGCGTGTATCATAACCATGTACTTCCGAAAAGCGGCAAATTTCTTTGAGAAGTAAGTACAAAACCTTTGATGCCGCATTATCAAAGTGCCGATGATTAAAACATAACTATGCATGCACTCAGTTTGATTTTAATGGATATTTTTTTATTCGCTATGTAGGTATGTTTATGGTATTAGTCGTAATGCGCATAGGTCCAGTTTTTCATATTCTTTGATACAGTTTTTTGCGTCTCATAGAATTCCTAAGCGTACCTATACACCGAACTGTTACACCTAACTACTCCGTGAAATAGCGCTAATTCCTAGCTGCAAGACGCAAGAGTCTTGCAGGCTATGTCTTGTTCTTGCTCAAGTCTTGCACGGTCAGTCTTGGTCTTGGTCTTGCTAAAAATACGCGGTCTTGTTCTTGGTCTTGGTCTTGCAAAAACGCAAGAACAAGACCAAGACTGCAAGACCAAGACTGAATTTGGGCAACACTAAATCGAAATACGATTATCGCGTCAGTCAATGTAGCCTCGATTAACGATTAATCTTGTTAAACCAAGCACGCGACTGCAGTTGGATCGATATCGTGATATCGTGAATTTATTGAACTTAGTAACGTACTCCATAGTGTGATTTTCTCAAAATAAGTTCTAAGGACTTGATTCAGAAAGCGGTACTCAAAGCCATGGCTCGTATTGTTAGGATGTTCTATTCCCGGGAGCCCTGCCCTCCAGTAGTTTGGACCCTGGACCCTGTTCTCTATACCGGTGGGCTACAATTATTTTGATTATAACAGACCAAAAATGTAAGGAAGAAAGTTAATAACGAGACAATATTATGGTTCATGACTTGATTTGGTTGGAGCTCGTTTTTAGAGATGTTTCGAGGAGCTTCTGGCTAAATAATAGCAGCCGCTCGGGTCGATATTTAAGTTAAGCCGCGCTTGCCTAGGTTAGTCTGTGGATGGCTGACCACCCGTTATATACCGAGTTTCCTTCGTGCCTCGAAAAGCATATTAAGCCGTTGGTCCTGGCTGTCATTTGTAGATCTTTGACAGAAGTTACAGGTAATCAGTGTTCCGAAAGTCTGACAACCAGTCTTACCAGGGGGTATCGTAATACCCAGTATTAACTGGGTTGTGGAGATCAGATAGGCAGTCGCTCTATGTAAAATACTGATATTCAGCTGCATGCGGTTAGACTGGAAGCCAACCCCAACATAGTTGGAAAAAGGCTAGGCAGATGATGGTGACATGATATGGTTGGTTATTTCCGAAAGCTAAGGTGGATGTATCTGAGCACCACATACCGCCAATTGGTTCCAGGCTACTAACGAATGAACATAAAATCCCAACTGTAATTACAGCGCTTTATTCTCGGTTATGCTATTTGGAATAATTTTTATTTCCAATATAATGGCTGTTTTCTCTACATTTTAATACAGGCATTCCTGAGCTATAAGTCATTTTGTCTTACACATGTGTAACTGAAGCAAAATGTTGGACACAAAACGAAATGATAAGTACAAACGTGCATTCTACGCAATTTATTGATATCGATTGCACACTCATAGATAAACTATATCTATGTCATTATACCACAAGCACAAACAATCTAATGTTTCCTATATTGCAATATCCATACCATTACCGACAAGTTATTAAAGTGAACGGTTTGTTGCCTTAGAACTTAATGTAGGGCTAATAACGGAACGATTGGATATTAGTTCTTTTACAAATATTTATCTACGAGTTTACTTAATAATATAAGGGGGAAAAGATTTTTACTTGTTTGTTTGTACCGAAGAGGCTCCGGAACTACTGGACTGTTTTTAATATGTTGTTAGAAACGGGTTCGATCCTCGCACGGAACAAATATTCGTTTGACCGACAGGCAGTTGTTTCGGGTCTGCCTGTGAGTTTAAATGTTTGTAAACGCACGCACAATACAGGAGAAATTCTTAGTGTGGGGCAAAGTGTCGTAGATACGAGTACAAGTGACATACATAACTACATAAATTGAGCTCTAGATTCCTATTGGAATTATACATATTTACTCATGTAGAATAAATAAACAATGCTCGCAAATGGCATTGTGGTTACACTGTTTATTTCCATCGAGTTTCCACATGATACTGTATTGATTTACATTAATGTTATTGGCATACTATTTATCTTTTATTTTATCATGCTTTCACATACTGTTTCACTGTAGCTGCGTGGAGGTGACATTAGATAAACTGTTCCTTTTCAAGCTTGAACGTCATCACGATTTACAATCATGAATTCATGACTAAATATTTTTTCTGCGCTATGAATATCGTGGTCGTAAAATATGGAGTCAGTAATAATTTCAGTAGATTTAATATCAAAATGTTTTGTTTAAAACTATTATTATTTTACCCGTTGAATGTCGTTAAGTTCCTAAGGGGGAACATAAGACACAAAGCCACAAGTGTCTTAAGCTCTAGAGCCCCAGCGGCACAAAAACGTGCCAGTAAGCAAGTATTACCGTTGAGCCTCGCTGGCACAAATTTGTGTAACAAACCCCGACCGATTTAAAACTGTATTTGTAGTAAAGATAAGTCTTAAAATCAGATTACGCTTACGATAAGAGCCCGCCCGGCGGTGCTTGACGGATAGTTGACGTAAATAATGGCGGTCGGTAGCTATCGGTTTAACGGTAAAAACGTTGTTTTTCTAAAGGCCTACCTCGCTTAAACGTTACTCATAAATTCGTCGATTCCGGATTCGTGCGTTTTTTGCGACATTCAACAGGAATGAATTCAATTCATTTAATTGCATAGAAATTGTAGCAAGTAATGCGTATAACATGGCGCCATAAAATTTTTTAGTAATGGGATGAGTTGCTATGATGGATAGTCAATATTTTTTTATAGAAAAAGATGTTTACGAAAAGTTTTTGTTTTTGTTGTAGTCATCTATTATATAGTCTTAAATAAAACAATAAAACATACGTTACGGTTCAATTTTATTGAATTAATTGCTCGTTGAATGTGCCTAAACAGAGACCACCATTTTATTCTTTCTAAAATTGGGATCGAATGTTTTTTTTTTTAATAATGACGTAAAAAGAACGAGATTTTTGCCGTGAGAATCGTTATGAAAAAAAAAGACTTTCACAATGTATTATTTTTCTATATAAAATATCGACTATCAATACATCACTAAAAATGTCTTGTTAACTAATGTCACGAAATGTCACCTGTACGATGCTACAACGAAAACAATAATAGTACAATTTACTTTGAAGCACGTACATAAATATCTTACATACATTTGCATAAAAAATCTAATTACGTGATTAACGACCCGTTAAATAGTGTTCTGAGTTTTCCAAAGCTTTATTTTTAATTTTTCTTCACAATATGATTTTCTTCTGTGTCGTGGGTGCGTTTTCAAACATTTAAACTCACTTACACAAACAGTCTCAGAACAACTATCTGTAGGCTATACAAATATTTGTTCCGTGCGGGAATCGAACCCGCGACACGTAGAGCAGCAGTCGATCGGAGTGTCGTCCAATTAATGAATTGAAAGTGTGTGACATTTCACTGATTTCACTCAAAGTAGTCGCGGTGAGAATATCCGCGAATTATCGACGAGCAAGCAATCGAGCCCTTGAAGAGAAATCTTTACTTTGCCTTCGCGTAATAGTGGTAATTCGAGTTTTATTAACATACAAGTACTGCTGCTTTTACTATAAATATCTGATTACTTTAATTACGTTGGTATTTTTAGCCTGCATAATCGCATTAATGGCAAAGCTCTCTCCTCATGACTTCTACCACTTAAATAGGCCAGTGATTATTGGTTGGGTCCAGATATCTGGTCATCCTGCCATATTTTACGACCGCGTCTTTAGTCCGCGTTAACGCTCCAGAAAATGTCTTATTATCAATCGGGTATTATATTTTTACCAAAGCGGGTTTGATGAGAATAATAAATAAGGTTTTTCCTAGTAGTTTACCATTCATACCAGCTATTATGGTAATATCGACCAGTTTCATTAAATAATCAAAAAATCCAAACGACCTTGTCTCCGCATACCAACAAAAATCAGTTGAACAATTGACCACAAGTATTTTTGACTCCAACTCGCTTATTAAAATTTCAACCTTAATGACTTTTGATAAGGCTTGTTTTTATAAAAAGAAATGTAGATGTTAATGTTTTTGTTATATAGAGGTATTCTTGTATTGTTATGAGCATGGCACGGTTGCCGGTCGCCCCAGTGCGAGCGAAACGTGCGCGAGAGACGATCATGATATGCGTGCAAATGATTTTCCAAAGCGATTATGTTCAATGAGTGCGTTATTACGTAAATAAGTTCTGTGAAATGATTGTTACTTTATAGTGATATTAGTTTAGCTAAATAACTAGAAAATACGGCAATGTTAAAAATGTATTCAACATCGGAAAATAGTGAGTTCCATCATGTCATGGAGGTAAAGTTTTTCAATCAAATATTAAACCTTTTCAGGAAAACGAAATACTACCCGCAGACATAGAGGCATTCGATGCGTCAATGAAGGTGACGTTTGAGAGAGTGTGTGAAAAACTGTTCTAACTGATTCTACTGTTTGGATTTACTCTGTTCTCGTTTATTACCAAAAACATACACATGCTGTATAACAATTTTCGGCTTAACACATTTCTAAATTCACTGTCTCTTGCACTGGTCACTGAAGTGCAACAGACTTGTCTTGTTAACAATATTCAATATTTCCAAAATTGAGCTTTGTATCATACGCCTTTACTTTCAAAATAATTGAGACAACAAACCAAATAACTCTTGACTCTTTATTACAGGAGCTACAAGACATGCAGAACCGTCGACATCAAGACAACTTCACACCTTCGCAAAAGAACATACTGCCTCTTAACAGATACGATGAAGCCGAGAAAGTGATCGCTAAAGCCTTGTACACATTCAACGGACAGACTCCGAGAGAACTAAGCTTTAGAAAAGGGGAGATGATCCATGTACGGAGGCAGATTGATAACAACTGGTACGAAGGAGAGCTGCATGGCAGAATAGGATTATTCCCTTACAATTATGTTGAGGTAATTATACTTATTTAAAACTATTTGCAACCGTATTCGAACGAATTTAAATTTTGAGGAGCTTGTGGCTTAAAAAATAACAGCTGCTCTGGTTGAGGAGATTGTTTGCATCTTCTTTGAAGTTTACTGAATATGCATAAGCAACCAAATCGTAAAATCAAGTTTCTCGCATAGACAATAAACCAAACTACCTCGATTTAATATCAAATCCTGACAACCTTTACAATTCGATTGAATTTAATATTTACCACATACTTTCGTCATTTCAGATACAAAAAGGTGATGTAGTACAAGCTCCCAAGAAGCCCGTGGTCGTCGAGGGTCGAGCTCGAGCGAAGTTCGACTTCACAGCCCAAACAAATTTGGAACTGCCGCTGAAGAAAGGAGAGGTGGTGGTGCTGACAAGGCGCATCGACCAGAACTGGTGGGAGGGCAGGAACGGCACCAAGACGGGGATCTTCCCTGATAGTTATGTCACTATCTTGCAGGAACCCAGTCCGAGTAAACCTGGTTAGTGTCTTTTTGGGTCTGACCGTTCTGCAACACAAAATCAAATATTCTTTCTTTATCGCGTGCTTAATGCCTAAACTGGTATCGAGAGTTTTATGATGCCTGTGGGCCTCAGATATAACGCACAGGCGGATCACGGGTGTTCCGTGTTTAGGTTATTAATCATTTGAAACAATACATATTTGATGATTGTTTAGGGCCAATCTTGAGAAAGATTTCTATTTTGTTTAGAACAAAGAAAAGTCATTCTCTCGTACTAACAAAAGGTGAAGATTCTATGTAAAATCAAAAACGAAAAACAAAACAAGACAGCATTTTTGTGCCGCTGACACCCATCTCAGGGAATGCAAATTGATACATTCGATACGCCCAATTTCGAAAAGAAACATCTTGATTACGACACAACAACCCATCTTATAAGTTGTGAGCTGTCAAGACCATAATGGCATGTTCGCGCTAATACGTCAAATTACGTAAGTTAATAAACTAAAATGTTTTACTAATGAGGCTGACTAATTGCTTCGCAATGTTGGGCAACATTCCATAATGTTATCTTATCTCCATGTTGATGATTCAATATATCATTGGAATGGAATATGCCACAAAGCCCTTTGATTGTGTAATCACGAGAATCTTTTGGTATCTCTTTTTGTCGTTCGGATACCGGTATAATTATTTCGGTCTGCTTGCATTGAAATACAATTATGTATGATTACATTGAAAAATAGTCTCCTTACACGTTAAAAATAATTCATGCTCACCTTAAGCTGAGCCATTTTAAAGTAACACTAGATAGCTTGGATGAAATTTGCTGTCTGTAGCAAGTTTGTGCACAAAAAGCTAATTCCAATTGTCTCTTGTTTTCAGACCCTCAACCAATACTGAACAGTGACAAGCCAGTAGCGTCGCCAGCTGCTCATTGTCTTCTAAACGGCTCGGCTAAACGAAGCATGGGCTCCCATAGCTATACACCTCAACAGAATAGTCCTGCGCTGTCCAATGCACCACCAGCGACGCAGCCACTTCCAGGTTGGTTTCTAAAATTGATACGACCACAGATGTTAAAAATAATGGAGTAATCACCGAAAAGCAATATATTGCAATCAACTTCATATCTCTATATTTCTCCTGATCATTCGGCGCGAATACTCTATTAATATTAAGTTTTGGAAAAATGTGTCGTTACCGCTAACTTTCATGCAAATTCTGACGTATAAAAACTGGTAGTCCGGTGACATTATTGTGGTTAGGTAAATGGCCTAACGTATTGTTCCTGTGCCAGTGCGTGACCTATATATATCTCAGGTTACGGAGCAAAGCAGACACAAGTGAGACTTTAGTGACCTATTTTAAATATGAAATCTGGTTTCTATGATCTACAGTAGTATAGAATTTCGTCATTGATATTACACATTAGTTTTGTTGAAACTAATGCGACATCCTAAACGTTATAATATCCCTACATTCATTTTATCTTTATTATAATAACGGCTCATCTTCTTATTGTTACAACAACCTACCGCAAACGTGTGTCTCAAGTTACGTCATCAAGTTAGCAACCAGATATTTATCTTTGACATAATAGCATTCTACGAAGGATAGCGGTCCAGAGTATTGTTTCATTTGTAAACACGTTAAACCGTTGGTCCCTGCAGACATTTGTCGATTTTTGATAGTGGTTACGGATGATCAGAAGTCAGAAAGTCGATCCTTATACGGGGTATCGTATTTCCAAATAACTGGGTTGTGGAAGTCAGATAAACATTCTCTCCAAGTAAAATACTGATCGTCTGCACCCGGTTAGTCTGGGAGTCATCCTCAAAATATTTGGCAGATATCGTCATTGTTCTTCTCGTTCTAAATTATGTCTTCATATCTTAGGTTACGTGGCGAGACCTGCGCAGGCGACGCTGACACCGTCAGAGCGCGGCTACGGGCCGCCGACGGGCGCGGGCGTCGACCTTAACAACACTGAGCCCTTGTACGTGGACACCAATGCGGAGGCCATACCGTTAGTATTAACAGTTTTTTTTTCACTTATTGAGTATTCTGGACAAAAACAACGGCCAGGCGTCTAAATTCCTGCCGGGGTTGCAGGTTGTTCGAAAGAGATACCGCGGCCCCGGAACGCAAAGGGCAACAGAAGGAACATGGGTGGGTTTTAGTTAGTAAAAGTCTAACATTCCCCCCCGCTCCGCCCAGAGTGGGGGAAGTTATTTGATGATTTCGCACCCAAAAAAAAGGCGTCTAAATTAGCCCTGAATGACAAAAATCTCAGCCACGGATTATGGATTTGTGTGGTATCCTCTTCCTAACCCATCAGGGTAAACTGGCGTGATGTCATTTTGTAAAAAAAATAACTTAAAGTCATAGGGAAAAATCTGTGCCCAGCTGTGAGATGAAGTAGGCTAAACAGTTACGGTCATGGTATTGAGTAATCAACGACGTGTAAAAAACATTAAAACAGCTTTGAAATTAAATATTAACATAGTTTAATTGCCCTATATAAACAATTTACTTTCAATGTTTATATTAGTACGTTTCTCACGCAACGCTCATTTTGAGATAATCTAGAATAATAGTGCAAAGATATTATCAAACATAACCTATTTCAAAACATAAATTTTGTTTTACATATATGATTCATTCACCGTTTAGATTATAGTCCGGGATCCATGGCTCTTTTTTGCACTTGATCACTAACAAACTAATATTCCGTGAGTAGCTTCGTTTCATTGAGTCGCCCAACTTTTTCCTTTGCGATTGAGATCATTGGATCCCGGACTATTAACTTTCTTTTGTTTAGGCATATTTTCATAACCGAGGAAGAGTAGGTATTTTTAAATTATCAATTTGGTTATGTTTAGAATATAAATCAAAAGTGACTATCAAACGGTAACAAAGTGGTTGAAGCACATTTGAGTGCAATCGTCGGGAGGTCAAACTCTTGGACGTACACTGACCGTATTAGTACTTTTACAAAGGTCAGGTACTTAGAACTCGCAACCAGCATCTGTCTGTGAACAGATGTATAAAGGTAGACCAAGCAAAAGGAGAGTTCTTGTCTGACTACATGAAAAAAGTGTGTTAGTATACGTGTATATTTTTTCTTACAAGTTAAGTATAATCCTATTTCAGATACCGCGCGATGTACAAGTATCGACCACAGAACCCTGACGAGCTGGAACTGAACGAGGGCGACACGGTGTACGTACTGGAGAAGTGCGACGACGGCTGGTACGTCGGCTCCAGCCAGCGTACGGGACGCTTCGGTACCTTCCCAGGTAAATGATATTTCTAGCTGAACCTTGTCTTGCTCTTAACTTGCAGAACAAGCAATTAATATAATATTATTGTGAACGTTCCTAACATACGTGATATAAGATAATATGTAGATACTCACTGCAATAATATTTTATTAGTTTTATGACATTTTTCTGCGCCCTAACAGGGTAATTTAATTTATGAATTCTTCGGTGATGTTGTGTTACGGTTTTGTCTGGTTGCCCTGGATGATTGTATCAAAAACTTTAATGCTAGGCTTTTGAATAAAAATCTTTTGTCTACTGCTATGCAATACTCTTTATTTCCAATTGGCACGCTGCAGTTCTTCTCACCTTTCACGACGATTTCCAATCAAAATTATGACTACCTAGCATGTCCAGTTATTAGTAATGCGGTTTGTCAAACTACATAACCGAACTCGAACTTTATTCATTTACAATTACATTCGAATGTACCTAATAAAAATCTTTTTTTAATATCTGCAGGTAACTACGTGGAGCGCATCTGATAGCGCGAGTCGTCGCTGTTGCGGCGCCTGCGCAGCGCCACGCTGTGCGCGCGCCGCCCGCGATAACACTCCACCGCACACGTATTCACTGACCATACTACATTGGATAGACACATTTGACACGGAGTAGCCAACAGATGAAACGCTAATTATGTAGCGACGTGGGCAAACTGTGGTTTGTCACCAGTGAAACGTGTTCTGTGCAAGTCCGAAAACTTAGCACTCCATTTGTTTACTATTCCGTGACCAAACGTAGCCAGTGAATATTCATAAACATTTGAGTGTAACAAAATGAAATTGAAAAGTTTGTCTCCAAAATATAATATTAGTTCATTAAAGCTATCCCAAAAATCCCTCAATCTACCTTCTATAGTAATAGGTTCGTATACCGCGCCCTCGACTTCTACGTATTTATTACACAATGTAGTCACATAAGTACATGAGATGGCGGAGGTCATGTTAGCTCCGCTTTCTGTTAAATATAACCGATTATGTACCTTAGAGTCTATTAAATGATACCAAAATTACGCCATGACTTTTTTATAATATTTTGTACAAAGGATATAAGTTAAGCTGAAACTACGGGAAGAGTTGGCCTTCGGTGGAACTCGAACTTGCTGACCAAAGTGTACCAATATGACGGCATTAACTTGACAGTCTAACATACTAACAGTAGAATATCAATGTTTTATCGGTGTACGTATATTTTCGCTTCTGTCATCTGTGAACTAGAAATATCTAACCGCATCATGTCAATGTAATCTATCCAAAGTTGTTTTATGCGTCCCAAAGAGTATGTTTATCTGATAATTATGATGTTGTATAATTGTAAAAAAATAATAAAAATACTTATATACTTGTAAAATTGTTTAGTGTAGTATTTATTTATAACTTAGGAGTGAGTTGTTTGGGCTCGTCTTTTAAAAGTGATATTTTAAAAGAACGAAGCTAGAATACTAATTCTAAAATACTAACCGATTTATATACATCAATACATGAAAATTATATCAACAAAAGTCAAACTTTGGTGTAACACTTTTAAAAATTTCTGGCGAGAACAAAGTTTAGACATTTTGTGAGCTTTGGCAATACAGTTGTAACTAAACACAACATACAGTTTTAATATATAAGTAAGGGTATTAGTTACCGCATTAATCATATACCTACATATAATAATACTCAAGACTATGCAATGGTTAGTATATATAGGGCGAGTAATTATTTGGCAACGGTTGACAATATTGTATGCTTAATTTAAAATTAGCTGTATCGATACTAAGAAATACGCGTGCTATCTATTAATCTGGTGTCAAATGTTCAGGCATCTGGTAATTCGTTTTTATATAACTTTCTATCAAAAGTATTGGTAATATCTAGTCATGGATCAGATTTAAAACATATATTTTTACAAATGTTTTTCTTTTCAGTGTAGTTTCTATACCTCATGTCGTTCATAGAAGTAGTCCTGGTATTAAATTGAAAGTTTTCTTTGTACCTAAATGTGTGTACTCTTGAGATGTATCTAGGTGTTACCTAAGTATCCCCTCGCCCTATGTCAATGCTTCGTTTGTATAGATGCAAATTCTTTCACTATTTTAACCTATTGTATTGTTGTATTTACTTTTGTTAATTTATTTTTAAAGCACAAATGTTTTATTTTGTTGTTGACACCTCGACATACAACATAAAATTAACTGCTATTGTTCGATATCATCACACCTAATAAAATAATCTTTGTATTTATGACGTGTTTTATTTCTTTATGAATTCTATTTCACGGATACTAAAGTTAATAATCTCTCAGCTAAGTAATTCTTAACTTTATTCAATAACAATGACGAACAAAACGAAAAAGCTTTCATTTGGAATGTAAACCTCATTTAACGATAAATAAATCTATAGGCTGTCAATATCAGGCCAGTTATTCATTCAAACTAGCCGTTTTAAAATAAAAAGAAAAAATATCGCTTCTTCAGTAGCGCAAATGGCTTCTCGCAGTTATTTTTTACCAATTCAAGCCAGTTTTGCCGAGTATTGTAATTTTCCACTTAATTTATAATTATTTATTTATTAATAAGTAGGTGCTAATATTACATAAATTAGATTAAACTAATTTTCACCATTTCTAGTTTCTATATTACGAAACTCTTCTGTTATTCCTTTGTCTATGCCTTGTGGCCACAATGGTGTGATCCGTTGCTAAGCAACGGTGGTAACAAACATTATCTTGTGTTGGTTTGCGACTGTGAGTCACACGCGCATTGCAGTTTTAAAAGTTTTCAATTGAACTTAAAAGATAAACTTTTATATCAAAAATGGTGGAAACGGATTGGCGAGAAATACTAAGTTTCTCACAGAAGGAACTCACACAGTCAGACAAAGAGAAACTGTGTGAAAATTTGTGTTGGATGGAAGCTGATGACATCGAACTCAATTTTACTGACTTGAAAACTCTGTTTAGACTTTCACAAGATATTCTAAAGCTGAAAAGTGAACAGGTAAACATAAATGCGATTAAACTTATTTCTCTAGACTCCTTCCTTCACAGCAGCGGCATAACAGTAGCCAGTACCAAAGTAAAGTTGTTGCAGCCTTAGTTTAGTAATCAGAAATGAACTGTACAAATAAATTTAGATTCTTCTCATTCTAGTCTGTAGATTGGCATCTTCAATTTATCTCCCAATGAAATATTTAGGAATCATGTTGGAGAGATGGTGAGCAGTGATAAGTTTAGGTCCGTTATGTCCAAAGAATGCTATGTTGCATAAAAGCTGTGCCCTACAGTTTCACCTGCCGTTTCTTTTTTAACTCTGAGTACAGACACCAGTCCGATATACAATACAAGGCTCGAAGCATGTCGTGTCGACAGAGCGTTTGTGTTTCACGCGCGCCTCAAAGCGACGTCATCAAATCAGAGGGGCCTGGCAGGACCACTGCCGCAGTACCGGATCACAAAGCGCAAAAGAAGGATCATGGATCGGTTAAAGTCAGTAAAAGTTTGACACTCCTTTTCACTCCGCCCAAAACGGGGGAAGTTATGAGATGTTTCTCATCTGAAAAAAGGCTCGAAGAGTGATGTAAAATCCTTACTTCTTTACTAATATTATAAAAGCGAAAGAGAGTTTGTTTGTTTGTAACGTCTTTACGCCTAAATGGCTAAACCGATTTTGATGAATTTTGGTACAGAGATAGTTGAAACCCTGGAGAATAACATAGGCTTTTTTCAAAAAAGAAATGACATATGAGGGAGAAAAAGGAAAGAAAAGGGAAAACTTAACTTTGTTATAACAATAAATAAGGCGCAAGGGCAAAAACTACAGGTAGCAGGTACCTGCAAATCAGGAAAGGAGAACTGTGTTACCCCGAATTTAATGCGAGCGAAGCCGCGGGCAAAAGCTAGTAACCTATAAATTTCCTGAAAAGTTGGGGTATCAAACGCAAATAGTTAAATAGTATTCGAAGAAGACCCTATGCTAAAGCAATCGTCCTGAATAGATAGATAGATAGATTTGCGATTGTGTTTATCTATAGTTACGGTCGACTGAAGCTTACCTCACATATTTACGCATCAGAGAATATTAATACGCTAATCCATGATAATCTAATCAAGTTTGCGGGGCTAACATGGCCAAATATCACACAGGCTAGAGAGGAGTGGAAGGAGAAAGGGGAGGTTTTTGCCCAACCTTGGGAAACAAAGTAAGCAAGTAAAAAAAAACTATGACACAATACGCAAAAAGACCATACTGAAGTGCCTAGATATCACGTTGTGGCTGCTTACTTTGATTGTACATATAACAAAGAGTACGTTATCTTGGCGCTTATTACTGATGTACTATCTGCAATAACTATTAACTGTAATAATTTTAGCTTTATTTTCATGCAAGGCTCCTCTGCAGCGAACTAAGCCACGTGAAAAACTACCTTTTTACACAAGCCTTATAAACTAACCCTTATGCATAATTATTGTTTACCTACCCTTGTCCTTTATTACATGGGTTTGGGACGGTCATCTTCCAACCGTTTACATAGCTCTAATTTTTTCGTATTCTTTTTAAACACATTCCATTCATCTGACTTTTTCTCTACCTCTCCATTCATCAACATTAATATTCATCTCTCCTTATCACGTGCCCATAGTAAGTTAGACAACCAGCTGTTACATATGCTCAGCATAATATCATAAGATGTTTTGTCACTACAGGTAAACAATCTAGTCGGCCAACTAAAGTCAACTCAAAAGAAAAGCGGTAAAATGAAAGTAGAGAGCACATACGCAGGTAAACAGAATAAATACTTTCTTTATTAGCCATTGCGGCAATATTACCAACGAGCCAACGACATTATGGCGTGGTGTTAAAATACTTTCCCATTTGACAGCTTCACCACTATAACTGCACCGTTTTCCCTTGTTATTTATTTGCAAGCACAGATAAATTTGTCGCCACTTTAAAAGTTAGTGGTAAAGAGGTTCGATGATTTTTGTATGAACTTTGATGGCTTATTTCTCCGAAACATAACGTTTGCAAATATTTGGTCTCTACAAAACTAGTTTGTATTGCCAGCTATTGATTTATACCAGTTTTAATGTGTGGTCGTTAATTTAAAAATAAAATTACAGCGTCTGTTTCTAGTACTTTGCAAGGCTGGGGCAGAATTTTAATTTGTCTGGGATAGAGCATATTTCACCAAATGGTCATTGTCTAATTTCAATTAGTTATAAAGTCATCTATCCATGCATATACAACTTTATAAATGATAAATAAACACAATTTTATTCATTCAGTTTCACCAACCCAAAGCAATGACAGTGCACTAGAAACTATAACTCATCAAGAAGAGATAATAAAAGCAAACAAAGAGATACTAGAGCAACTGTACGCTGACATCGCTGATCTGGAGTCGAAAAAGAGTAAACTAGGAGAAAGCAGAAGTAATTTAGATATGGATAGTGATTCCAGTCGAGATGCACTATCAGAAATGAATGCTGTTGCTGAACTAGAACAGCAAGTTACTATGAAAAATAAACATATAAGAAAATTATTAAGTGATGTCAAAGTAATTATCGATCTTTTTGTTTTATTGAACATGTTTGGTGTCCCACCATATTAAACTGTTGATGTTTTCTAGATTTTAGAAGAAGAAAATACTAAATTAAAAGATAAAGTATCAGTTCTTAAGGAAAAATTAACTGAAGCTACTCAGCTCATCGATAATCTGACGGAACAAATAATGGCTATCAATAACGAATGCAGTCAGTTAAAAGGTAACAACTTTAAATACCTTCTTTGTTAACTGGTTATTATACTTGTTGCTTGGTTAGCCTATTGCTGTTCAAAGCCTCCCAATAACTTTTAGCTCTTACCTTACAATCCAGGGGTAGTGCGACTGATCAGTTCTTCGGTCTTACTCGATAATTAAATATTGAAAGACAAAGGCCTAGCCGAATTCTTACTACATTTCAATTTTATTTTAGAAATCTTAGGCAAATCGGAACAAGCCAAAGCCAATCTATCATATGAAATAGAAGGATTGCGAAAGGAACTTTTTGAAAAGGATTCCAAAAGAGAAAACTTGTATGAAGACATCAAATCGAAAGTCCAACATTGGAAAGTAAGTAACAACTTAGACAGAGCTCGAATACATAATAGTTTGTAAAGTATATTTCAGTGCCTGCATTAATATTATTGTTCAAATTGTTTTTGACGTGATAACGTCTTTAAAATCGTTTTAGTCGGGTGACATGTTCAGAAACTTGTGTCACACCAAAACCTCACAAGCGACATTTCATAAAGATGGTAGCGCCATCTGTTACTTGGCTCGAAAAAAAAACTTTAAATTAGTACTTAATTTCATTTTAGATGTCACTACTGGTGATAACTTATATCACCAATAAGACGTTTTTATCTTAAATTGATTTTATTAATTGTATTTCTAATCCATGCATTCATTTTACAACATTTGTATTTTACACAAATTCGCCTCATTCCGGACAACCATAGAGCATAGCAAGATCAAAGAAAGCTGAGTTAGAAGCAATACATAAAGAGAATACTAAGTTAAAAGAAGATTTGAAAGAAACTTCAAAAAATATTTCTTCACCTAAGGTAAGTATGTTTTTTTTAAATTAACTATGTAATATACTAACTTTCATTATGTCTTTTAATCAAAAATGTATTTCAGAAAAGTGATGCAGAAAAACGTAAGATAAAGGAATTACAAGACAAATTACTAGAAGCTTCAAACGAAATTGATCAAACAGCAAATCTCATTCATTTGCTAAAAGCAGAAAATAAACAACTTAAAGCAGTTATAGAAGAAGTACCAGATTACTCTGTATTAGAAGCTAAGAACATAAGCGATGATAACAAAGAACGATCAATGATCAACAAATTGAAAAGGAAAGTAAAAAGTTTGACTGTAAGTCTGCAAGGCGCTGAAGAGATGATCGGGGTTAGAGAGAAAGAGGTAACATTTAAATCATATTTTTAATAATAATTTGAAAAATGTTCTATACTTTAAATTTTCTTCATGATGAAGTTGACAGAAATAACATCGCAATTGCAACTTCTGCAATCTGATGAAGGAATAAATGCGCTACTTGAAGGATTGAAACATAAAAAACGACAGTTGAAATTTAAAGATGAGGGTATCAAAAGTTTAGTACAAGAAGCAAACACTTTGAATAATTTAATTAATGAATTGCAGCTGGAAAATGAAACATTAAGGTAAGAAAACACTTCTACTTTGTGTGTAGTACTTACTAATAGTCTACAATATCAATAACCAAATTTTACTAATATAATATACTGCTTTATAGTGCCGATGTGTCCTTGAATATTTTATTATTTTTATTTCAGACAAAAATTTGACGTACCTGCTGACGAAAAAATACCAGTCAAAGGTATTATGAAGGAATATCGCAATTTACAAGAAACAAATTCCCAAATTAGTAAAGAACTAAAGAAACTTGAAAATAAACTTATTGGGCTCGAATTAAATAACCGTAATTTGAATACTAAAATAAGTAAAATGACAAGTATTCTTATTAAATTTGGTTTTACAAAAGACAAACTACTTAAAATTATCGAAGACAGTGAAAGTGATGACAATATACCTACTGATGAAAAAGAAGAATCAACGGGGTAATTCAATTATAATTTTAAGTTCATACTTTAAGCCATTAGGACCGTAAAATTAAATAATCTTATGTATTTTAGAGTCTTATTAAAAGAGTCTGAGAATCAACCTAGTGATTCAGAAAATCTAAATCAGGAAAAAGAAATGCTAGCAATCATTGAAGAAAATAAAGGTCTTCGGAAAGGTCTTCAAGAAATATTGGATTTCTTAAAAGATAACAGTATGTAAAAACCCTTTAATCTAAATTTTGTTTTTATTATACAATATTATTAGAGGGCAGACACCTATTTTTCTAATATTTAAAACCCACAGGCAAGACTTCTTCTGGTGTACTGACATTGCAATGTCCAAGTTTGGAAGCAATATTATTGTCGATGGAAGCTCGAAACTCGGCCGGCTGGTTCTCGCCACACATGTCAACAGTGATGGAATTAAGAGCTGCTATAGGCGGCAAAGATGCACTTTTAACTGCTCTACACGAAGCAAGGTACTGAACTCATCAGAAAATTTACTAAAACATTCGTATATTCTTATATATGTGTATATTATATTCGTTTGTTCATTCATATTTATATAACTTTATATTTTTGACAGGAAGGAAACGTTTGATGTGATGGCTCAATTATCTGATGCTACAAAAAAGACATCAGAACTAGAAAAGAGGTTGAATGAAATAGAAGTAAAGAATAGAGAAAAAGAGGCCGAAGAAAGACTTTTACAAGAAAAAACCATTGACGTTGGCGAGTTTGGATCATGGATGTCAGAAAAAGAACAAAACGACATTGACTTTTACGAAAAATCACAAATTGACACATTAGTAGAAACAGGAAATTTGTTGTATGAATCTCAGCTCAAAAAAGGATTAGAATACTTCCACATGAAATTCAAGGAATTATTTAGTAAATTTACTTCAATGGCCATTCGAGCCAGCGATGACCTTAATAACTGGTCAATTCAAGAAGAACAATATAAGGCAGAAATAGAAAATTTGAAACTGCGACTGACATATCAAGAAGAAGATGAAAGCGACCATTCACCAGGAATCATTCATTTTTCTAACATTGACTGCTTGGAAAGGAAGTGTTCTTACTTGCAAGAATCATACAAATATATAAGAACCTTAAACGAAAACATGAAAAATGAAATTTTGGATAGTAAACGAGATGCTATGGAGGCGGCGTCAGAATACGAGACACAAATTCAAAAATTAATTTTGGCCGTTGCTAATTTAACTGATAGATTGCGTTACTCAGTATCACTTGAACTCTTTTGGAAACAGAATTTTGCTCTTAGTGAGCTTCTTTCAAAATACCGAAAACTCGTGGAGGATGATTTTAGAAATCAAAATCATTTCATGCGCTTGTTTAATCGTCTAGATGAAGATAAAAGTTATATAATTGATTTCGTTCGGTTGGAGGTGAACCAGAAAGGCGGTAATTATTATTTAAATAAAGTCATTAAGTATTTAGATTATCAGTATTGGTGGCCACAAAAATACGACTGTAAAGCATCTGCCAAATTCGAAAATCTATCTGAAACAATTATTATTGTTATTATCAAATCATTTTAGAGATTATTGAGCGGAGTATCGGTCAACAGTGCATCAATGTACTGTAATTTGTAGAAATGACTAAAACGAAGGGTTTTTCGATGAACAATGCTCTAGAAAACTAAAATTTAAGAAATGACATGAGATGTGCGCCTGCTTAGTTCAGTTACGTTATTTCGGAAATCGATTCAGGGCTACGAAAGTTCTTCGTCAACGGAGCTAGAGACGTGCACATGTCGTTTGACCATCTAGAGATTTCAGGTTTTCTATACACTACGGTGACCATAACCGTCTGTTTGTTTACAATTCGATAACATAGTCCCCATGTTTAGAAACCGTGTGGAATGTTTTTAAGATATTTTTTTTTTTTTTAGAAAATGTGCATCCAGAAACAGTGCAGAAGATTGAATCAAATATAGAACAGATGGTATTAAAGAAACAAATAGAACAGCTTTGTATTGAAATAGAAGAGAAAAACAAGAAAGTTGAGAGTTTGGAAAGTATAAACGCAGAACTGCAAGAGAACCAAGTTAAAAAAATGTAAGACCTAATTTTACTGTGTGAATTTGGTTTGTTTGTACCTTCGATCAAAAATGAAAAATACTTTGGTTTATTTGCCATCTCTTTCAGTAATGAAAGCTTGGCTTCGGTAACAGAACTAGAATTCAATTTAATGAAGGAGCAGCTTCGAAAGATTTCTGAAGACAATCAGTTATACAAAGACCAATATAATCATATAAGCAGTCAGTTAGACATTGCATTACTCCAGGTATTTATTGATTTATGAAACTATAATAGATATCCTTATCCTTACTCATATTATAAAAGCGAAAGTGACTTTGTTTGTTAGTTTGTTTGTTACGTCTTCACGCCTCAATGGCTAAACCGATTTTGATGAATTTTGGTACAGAGATAGTTGGGACCCAGGAGTCGGACATAGGCTTTTTTTAATAGAGAAATGAGGGAGAAAGAGGTAAGAAAAGGGAAAACAGCTTTGCTATTACAATAAATAAGGCGCAAGGGCAAAAACTACAGGTAGCAGGTACCTGCAAATCAGGAAAGGGGAACTGTGTTAACCCGAATTTAACAACGATCCAAGCCGCGGGCAAAAGCTAGTATTCTATAAAAGATCTGTCCCACCACCAACGAGGAAGCGACTGGCTATCGAAGCGTTGATCCTTACATACTCAAAGAGATACACCATCACCATCTACCTAGCCTTTCTCCAAATACGTAGAGGTCAGCTGCCAGTACGCTTGAATGCAACGATAGCCATTTGGTAATCCAATGACTGGGAAGACGATATCCAATGGTAAGACTGGAAAAACTGGTGATTATTTATACTAATATGTGAATCTCGTTGGTGTCAGTAAAAGAAATGCATGCTGATCGCTGATTGATCGTACTCGTCCTCAACAATAGCTACTATCTACAACGTATTTCGCGAATTATAACGATTGGACAGATATCATAAAAGAGTATATAATAGATAGTTCTAAATCAAACATGTTAATGCTTTCAGCTAAAAGACAATGAATATAGACAAATGAGCAATGATATGGAAATTAATATGCTGCAGCACCAAGTGTTGGATTTACAATCTTTAAGTGACAATAAGGCTATTATTGCTAGGTAATGTACATTTTTTGTAACTTATTAATCCGTTTATTCACTTTTACTCTTAAAATGATATTTTTAAATTTTCTAAAACAAATTTTCAAAGAAACTTCATACAACTCAACTATTAGGATATTCAAACTAATATTTTAAACAGAAGAACAAACGTTACTCAGTCCGTCAGTTATGGTCACCCGCATAAACAGCTAAACAGTTTTGGATGAGGCAGACGGACAGGCCGTGACATGTGTTGGAACATAGGATCCTATAACGGCCATTAGTAAAATAACCTTATACTCGTTACATGTTTGTTTGAGCTGTCTGAGAGTTGAAACATTTTGGTAATGTGATCCCAGTTTCATCGAATTTATCAGCAGGTGCATCGTCAAGCGGGTAGCCTTATTCACCCGAACTGTCAACTTTCTGAAAATATTTTTGGATACGCAACCCGACGGGCTCTTTCCCTCATTAATCCTTACTAATATTATAAAAGCGAAAGTGAGTTTGTTTGTTACCTCTTCACGCTTTAATGGCTAAACCGATTTTAATGAATTTTGGTACAGAGATAGTTGGGAACCAGGAGACGGACATAGGCTATTTTTTGAGTGAGATATGACTGAGAAAGAGGGAAAAAACGGGAAATCTTAGCGTTGCTATTACAAATCAATAAGGCGCTACCGAATTTAACGCGAGCGAAGCCGCGGGCAAAAGCTAGTATGCTTATATTTTATTATTTGATTAATTTGCGATATATTTATTACTATCATTTACAGACTTAGTAGCGAAATACTCGTCGCCCATCTTCAATCTTCAGAAAGTCTCAATCGAATAGGAAGACTTAACGCAGCTCTCAATAAAGAACGAGAGTTAAGGATGGAGGCCGAAGACATGTTCAGAACACGTCAGAAAATCTTTGATGTTTACGCCATGAGATACGACACTAAATTCAGGTTCTGTTCCACTAGTTTAATGATTATATATATAAAAAAGTGATCCTGCCAGCTGGTGATAGATAGCACAAAGCCTCTATATTCTAGCTACTTTTAAATATTTTAAAACAGGTACAAAGTGTATAGGTATATGAAGGCCGAGCAAATAGCAGCATAAAAGCAAATTGGGGAATGTTTTACCGTTCTTATTCAATACCTTTATTGCTCATGGTTTTTATTAATTAATTATTTAATATTTTAGATACATATACGAAGTCTTGCAGGCTTTGCGTCAGCAATACCAGGGAAGTTTACCGCTTTTATCCGTTGAAAACTATTTAAACAAACTAGACGAACTTTCGCGTAAAAACGAAGATGTAGACTCAAAACTCCATGAAATAGAAGATCTACGAACCAATTTGATTTCAAAACATAGTGTTTTTGATCAAATCTTAGATGTGTCTAAACATAAATGTTTATTAGATGAAGATTGTTGTCCACATAAACTTAAATATATGATGGCGGTAAGTCTGAAAAAAAACTGAGTAATACACGCCTGTGATTCAATTAGTCATACAAGCTTAAAAAACCCTATGGTTTCAGGAATCTATTAACACGCGGAAATTACAGCATATTAACAAAAAAATTAAAGCCATGGAGTTGTCACACGAGAACTTGATAAAACACTGTAATGAGATGGAAAAAACACTGGTGTTAGTGAATCAAGGCTTTGAAAAGATCGCTATGAATGGCGAACATAGAAACAAAAGCAAAGAAACCAACAACCTATCTATTGAATTAGAAGATGTCCAGACTGACGATGACTCAGAGTCAAGTCCTAGAAGTAAGACACATTTACTTATATGATTATAACCATACAAAGTAACCAGCAATTAATCCTTTACTTTCATTTCAGGAAGTCTTACTATAACATTGACAGAACCACTAATAGTCAAAGAACAGCCAAAAAATACAAACGATTTGCCGGTGGAAAATGAAAAGAAAGATTCTCCGATTAAAACCATTCAAGGGAAGCAGACAATAGAGTTATCAGACGCAACTGTTCAAACCACACCCATTGAAATAAGCAAAAGCTACAAATTTATTCAAACAGATGAAAATAGTGATGCAATCAATGAATTGCAAGGTCAAGTTAAATTACTCAAAGCGGAAATTGATAAAACGACTAAGCAATTACACGAAGCCATGACACTAGCACACAAACGCACTGAACAAATTCTTGTTCTGAATAATGAGAAAGTCACTTTCGAATCTAAACTACAAAACATAAAGGCATCTAACAATGAAAAAGACATTATGAATGAGAAATTACGATATAATATAGACGATTTAACTAAACAACTTAACGATTTTCAAATGAAACAGAATTCACAAAGGAACCAAAAGAGAGATAGTGCCAATGAAGAAAATAAAACTTTGTTGTTAACACTGAAACAATTAGAAAATGATAAAAAATCTATAATGACGGAATACAAAGAATTACTTAAAAGTGAAAGAGAAGAATATGCGAAATCTGTGAAAGAATTTCAAGTGAAAATAATGGAGCTGCAGACAAAGTTAGACAGGTAATTACACTTTAGAACTATTCAAATCAATCACTTTTAACAAGCTGATAACAAGGTAATTACGTATGATGCTAATCATACAAACCACTAATCACTTATTTATTACAGACGAGCTAGTGACTCTAGTATCTCCAGCGGAGAAACATTAAAGGAAGTGGTTACTAAGTACACAACGCAAATCGCTGAATTAGAAAACAAGTGTTTTAAACAGCAAAGTGAACTTGACGAATGCAAGTCAGAATTGTAAGTATCAATAGGTTAATTTAATCCTTACTTATATTATAAAAGCGAAAGTGAGTTTGTTTGTTTGTTACGTCTTCACGCCTAAATAGCTAAACCGATTTTTTCAAAGATTGAGATATGAGGGAGAAAGAGGGAAGAAAAGGGAATACTAAGCATTGCTATTACAATAAATAAGGCGCGAACAAGCGCGAAAACTCTGTAGTTTTCGCGCTTGTTTTGCCTGTGCAAAACAACCGTGTTACCCCGAATTTAACGCGAGCGAAGCCGCGGGCAAAAGCTAGTAATACATAAAGTGTTACCTGGTGTAATGTGATCTTTCTAATAATAGTTGCTTTTTACGTTCAGGATTACTTATCAAACTGAATCAGCACGTTGGAAAGAATTGGCAGCAGAGAGACTAACTAAAATGGAGCAACTACATTCTCAAGTTGAAGAACGACACTGTCATGAGGTGACAATTTTGCTCTTGGTAAAATTGACGCAGCTATTATTTTTAATGAGCAATTACATTTTAATGATTTTCCGATAATAGGTGAAGTCATACAAGGATGAAAATGAGCACTGGTTGACACAACTTAATGAAATGCAACGTGAACACATGGATTTGAGGTCAAGGCTTACCGAACAGAAAACTGTTTATCTGAAGCAGCTATCGGAAAAAGATACACAAATTGAACAGTTACGCCTGATCATCAATAATTTAAGGGTTGGTAGTTTTTTATGATTTCACGTTGCAATTACTTAATTATAATAATTAGGTTTGCTATTCGGGGTATTTATGTGGGACATAAGCGCAACAAGAGAAAATAATTTCGGAAAATGAAACCAACCATTTTCTGGAACAGAATGATAATGCAGCACTTTTTTGCACATCACCTTGAAGTTGTGTAATCTTGATTCATGATAAAATATTATTTACAGACTCAAGTGATGAACATGCAGACTCTGATCTCGGTAAACGACCCGAGTTTCGATCTGTCCGCTATAGTAGAAGTGGATGAAAGCGATGCGATGTCTCAGCCTGGATCTGAGCGACTTGAACTGAAGTTTGAGTCTACAGTCGATTTGCAAGATTCACATGACGATGTTGCAAGGATACCTGCTTCTTCTACGACTATTTGGTGAGTTATTCGTACTTACGAAAAAAGAAATTTCATATGCAAAATTAAAAAGCAGATGTGAAACGCCTAATATTATCTATCGCAAACCGTGTAAGGATACAAGTCTGACACGCCCCACGGCTCCGCCCAGAGCGCGGGAAGTTATTTCATAAATTCCCAACCCAAAAAAAAAGGATACAAATAGAAGAGTCTGAAAAGAAATGATTCAACGGTCGCTGTCAATCAATCGTGGTGCAGTTTACCCTTTTTTTTGGGTTGGAAATCATCAAATAACTTCCTTCGAGGTGACCGCTTCCCATTCCCTCTCGCTCCGGACCAGGGCCGGATGCGAGAGATCGCCGCCGCCGATCGCCTCTACGAGGGCACGGCGGTGCTCCGCCCAAGCTGGGCAGACCGCCACTGTGTGCTCCACCGTGTGTGCGGTTTACCCTTACTTCATTATTAGACATCTTCCTCATTTGATTGATCACTGCGTTTGAAAATTAATATGTGAAGTGTATGGATATTAAAAAGACACTGTCTGAAAATACAAATGTGTTTGTGTTTCGGAGACCCCTTTTTCTTTTTTTTTTTTTTTCGGGTGGGAAATCATCCAATGACTTCCCCCGCTCTGGGTGGAGCGGGGGGGCATGTCAGACTTGTACTGCCTTAAACCCACCCATGTTCCTTCTCGAACAACCCGCAACCCCGGCAGGCGGTGGCTCTGGCAAGCCCCTCTGCTTTGCTGACTCTCTTTGAGGCGCGCGTGAAACACGAACGCGCCGTCGACACGGCCTGTCGTCAATCGACGGACGGACGGTGAGCTACCCATTGCTCACCGTCCACAGGCCCGCATCTACGGTGGTCGGGAGTCGTCTCGCGGCGCCCGGCGCCCGGGGCTTCTCCCGCGGCGGCTGGGTTGGGCAGATGTTCTCTCCCTCAAACGCCCGGCCACCTCCTTTGCTAGCATTACTGCTTAGCAGAAGGTGGTGACCGCTTCCCATTCCCTCTCGCACCGGACCATGGCCTGAACCAGGGCCGGATTCGGAGACCCCTGGAGTGTGGAAGTATATTTTTATTTCTTTCTAATATGCCAAAATATTCTGTCAGGCAAGAGCCAGTCATCGAGCGTCTTCGCCGGGAGAAGCAACAGGCTAGCAAGCAGAACGCAATCCTACGTCGACAGATCAAAGTGCTCGCTTCTAGGGAGAGGCGTGCACGCTTGGATGCTCAGAACCTGAAGAATCAAATTTTTAGAATGCATGTATTTTTTTTTTCTTACAAAAATCGTTGCCCCACACTAGGAATTTCTCCTATATCGTAAGTGTGCTTACTAACATTTAAACTCATTTACACAAACAGCCAGACCCGAAACAACTACCTGTAGGTCATACAAATATTTGATCCGTGCGGTGATCGAACCTGCGACACGCAGGGCAGCTGTCGATTGCTCAACCAACCCTGCATATTGCGTGCGTATAGTCGTCCATCATCCATATCCCAAATTCACCCACTGCTGTTAATCTTCACGTTATTGTGCTTACCTGATACAGAATCTACTTGCAATCGCAACAATGTCGTCTACCCATGTTGCCGCAGGACGACTACCTGTTAACTTCTCTAAACAACTATGTCCATGCCTTGCAATGTTGCCCTGCATTGTAACTGCGCACTACTTATACCTATCGGCACAATGATCAGTGAATACACACCCCACATTTCGACAACCACGTGGGTGAACTCAAGATACTTGATTTGCTTTTACACATGTTTCTGTTATGACCATAGAAGCACAACTGGCCACAAGGTGACGACAGCCGAGACAGTAGCGCTGCATAACAAGATCGCGACGCTTCAGGCACAGCTGATGAGTGCGCGGAGGGATACCCAGTCCAATCTCGCGCTCTGGGACAAATGGAAGAGGTAATGACATCATTATTCACCCGAAAAATGTCGACTAGTGGACATTTATAGACCTTACTTGAAGGGAAAGTCGTTATAACGACCCCTCCAATATTTATGCAAGGTGTCATTTAATAATCTGAATGTAATGTGATCATTATTGTTCATGATCAACCTTAGTTATGGAATCAGCTGTTCCATACTTTTGTTTTCATAAGATAAATTGATCAAATATTGGATCCACGCAGTTTTACACTGTGCCTTTGTCTCGAAAAAGTCATAGATATTTCTTTCAAATTTGGATTTTAGTTTAAAGCCAAGTGTCCAATGATTCGATAACAGAACACCAATCAAAGATGTCAACTCCTTTTCTCCAGAGCACAACAAGCAGCAGAACGTTGGCAGGCACGCCTCGAAGAGAAAAACCAAGAAGTAATCAAGCTAGAGGCTTCCCTGAGTTTGTCAAAGTCTGCTGTATCGCGACTAGAGAAGGAGAAACGAATGCTGCTCTCGAAACTTCAAGAACTTAAAGGTAAGAATTCCATATATTTCCAAAGTGGATGAAAAGTTTTGGATCTAAATACATGCATCAATAAAACAAAAGTCAAATACTTAATACAAGCACATATAGTAAAATACGTACAGAAAGTGAAACACAAAGCGGCCCCCGACTGACGTAACGACGCATGGATTAAAATATTCTCCTTATATCAAACGTAAATAGACAATTTTTGGAATTATTTGAACCTTTTTAGAGGGTTTCTACACATTGTCTAAAAATCTAAATTTCAGATGACAACCAGCTAGTAGTGATAGAGAAGCAAGAGGCTGAAACTCAGGAGAAGCCATCCCACTCGAAGGAGTCCTTGTTTTCCGATGCGGCCTCTTTGCCTGTGTCCTCCCAAGCATTGTTGGACCGTGTGCAAGCGCAGCAGAGGAGAATCGCAGCTTTGGAGATAGCTGAAAAGGTACTCAGCCCTTCAAACTAAGCCATAAGAAGATAAGGAACTTTGCTGTCTGTCCCCAATTTATCTAAATTGAAAATAACAAACAAACGAATCATCTTATAAAATCATTAGAGATTTTTTGCCTCAATGAATAACTGTTCCTATAATCGGATCCATAGTTTCTTGTTTCTTATACAGATTCAATCTTAGCAAACCAATAATTCAGCAGTACCTACATGAAGCCTACGCAATATTGGTCAAGCTGCTGGTGAAGAAATATCTGAACCAAGGTCAAAATATTAACAGTTATGTGGATTAGGAATGAAGAGTCGACAGCCTCATCGGTCTGGTGGTCGACCGCGGCTACTGAGGTTCTAGATTCGAGTCTCAGGTGGCGAAAAATGTAATTGTATTGTACCACTAGGAATTTAGTTGTAGCCCGGAGACGTATTTATACCTAGTTGATATCAACCGGCACGCCCTGTAGAACATACAACCTCTGGGACTTAAAGTTAACTAACTAAATGTGGTTGATTAGAGGGAACAGCTCAGCCAAATCCAACAAAGCAAATAGGCGTCAACTTATGCTGTGGATTAAGTAAAAATATTATTAAGGAAACCGAACATCTTCACTTATCCTCCTTGATTTTTTCAGGGTAACGAGCTGCTAGTATCGGAATACGAGAGATCGCTTGCAGAAATCACCTCGTTGAAAGGACAAGTGTTGAAACTGGAGTCAACGTTACTGGAGTCGCAGATACGAACTCCAATTAAAGCCGCGGGAGATACACAACCTGAACTTAACTACTGGAAAAGGTCCATATTATACCCACTAATCCTTACTTAATATTATAAAAGCGAAAGTGAGTTTGTCTGTTTGTTTGTTACCTCTTCACGCCTAAATGGCTAAACCGATTTTGATGAATTTTGGTACAGAGATAGTTGGAACCTCAAGGCAATTTTTTTAAATAAAAGGGAGAAATGAGGGAGAAAGAGGGAAGAAAAGGGAAAACTTAGCTTTGCTATTGCAATAAATCAGGCGCAAGGGCAAAACAACAGGTAGCAAGTACCTGCAAATCAGGAAAGGGGAACCGTGTTATCCCGAATTTAACGCGATCGAAGCCGCGGGCAAAAGCTAGTATAATATACATGACTGCACCCCGCTGTTTCACCCACGTAGACTGAGATATAATACACTTAAACTTCCCCCTTAAATCACTCTCTTGCTGAAAAGCACATTCAAATCTGTTGAGCAATTTAAAAGATTTAAGCGAACAGACAGCGGAAGCGATTTCATTTTATACTATGTAAAGATACTGGTTTTTAAAAGCATCCATGAATATAAACCGTCTATTAGTATGGGAAAAATCTAAGGGTGTGCGCTGATCTCCTGCTAAAACCAGATAATATAACCTTACTATTTTTGCCTTTACTATTTTTTAATGCAGTCATGAGAGCATCGCTGGTCTGTGGACGGTGAGCAATGGGTAGCTCACCGTCCGTGCGTCTATTAACGACAGGCCGTGTCGACGGCGCGTAAGTGTTCCACGCGCGCCTCAAAGAGATGTCAGCAAAGCAGAGTGGCCTGCCAGGGCCACCGCCTGCCGGGGTTACTGGTTGTTCGAAAGAGATACCGCGGCCCCGGAACGTAAAGGGCAATAGAAGGAATATGGGTGGTTTTTAATCAGTACAAGTCTGACACTCCCCCCCGCTCCGCCCAGAGCGGGGGAAGTTATTTGATGATTTCCCATCCGCAAAAAAAGACATGAGAGCATCCACCCGCACCAACACATGGCATTTAGTAGAGGTTCCAAGACCAAATAAATAAGCTTCTCTATACATTTGAATAAGGATCAACTACCAATATTTTTTACAACACCTCGATTCTCCATTATTTATCGCGTTTTGAACTTACTCCATTTATAAGTGGGAGGCCCTTTAGATTACGTTACGCTATCTGTAGAATACCAGTCTTTTTTAGGGATGGGAAATCATCAAATAACTTCGCCCTCTATGGGTGGAGCGGGAAGGATTATCAGACTTTTACTGTATGCCCTTTTTATTTAGGGGCCGCGGTACCTCTTTCAAACAACCCGCAACCCGAGAATACTAGTCTTATCTTTAAAATACCATCATCATCTTTCCGCCCTTATACCATACTGTAATCGATGCAACACGGCTTACCTTCCACTCTCCTTTTAAAAATTACAGCCTGTTACTTTTAGTTCATCAACAAATCTTAAATTCTTGAGCCCACTAAACATTGCATGTAACTCCATCAGCTATTGCGAGATGTTAAAAGAAGAGAACGTACAACTGACTCAAAAGATCAACTCCATCGAGACGCAACCAATCACTGCACA
This sequence comes from Ochropleura plecta, assembly GCA_905475445.1. Classification (NCBI taxonomy): domain Eukaryota; kingdom Metazoa; phylum Arthropoda; class Insecta; order Lepidoptera; family Noctuidae; genus Ochropleura; species Ochropleura plecta. Next base: position 5,857,441 of record FR997731.1, on the reverse strand, counting down.
TCAACACAAAGTCAATGATCTTGAACAAACCGTGCTTACTCTTAGAGGTATGTGCAAATTGTTCAAACTATTTAAATGTTGACCCTCTGGGCCACTAATAGGGCATGCAGAATCGGTCCTAGTTTCTACTAATGGGTTTTGCATTCTCTTATCACTAGAGATCGGATATATGCATATTTACCTAAAGAAAATATATTAGGTCCTTACATATGAAATTGGCGTTTTGTATGGAAGGAACAAAAAGTCGAATATTTTTTAATATAATATATTTAATTAATCAAAGTATGAACCATTGTTTTCAATGCACTTTTGCCATCTTATAGGTAGTTCATTGATCCCTTTACTAAAAAAACCAGTCGGACGGGAATCAATAAAATCTTTGAAGGCGATTTGGACTGCCCCATCGGAGTTGAATTTTTTCCCTTGCAAAAAGTTATCCAAATTGCGAAAAAAATGGTAATCTGTTGGAGCAAGGTCCGGGGAGTACGGAGGATGTCTAAGACATTCCAATTCAAGCTCTTCTAATTTGGTAGCCGTCTGTTGCGCAGTGTGTGGTCTGGCGTTGTCGTGAAGCAGCAGTGGCGTGGAGCGATTGACCAGCCTTGGTTGTTTAGCCGCTAGCTTTTCCATCATGGTTTGTAATTGCTGACAATAGACATCAGCTGTAATAGTCTGGCCAGATTTGAGAAAACTGTAATGAACAATACCGGCACTAGTCCACCAAACGCTTACAAGTAACTTTTTTGGGGTTAATTTTCGCTTGGGGCAGGATTTGGCTGGCTGGCCAGGATCCAACCATTACGCTGAGCGCTTCCGATTATCGTAAAGAATCCATTTTTCATCACAGGTAATGATTCGGTTTAAAATACCTTCATTGTTGTGCCGGTTCAGTAATGTAACGCAGCAGTCGACGCGCGTTTGCCGGTTTGCTTCAGTCAATTCGTGAGGTACCCACCTTTCAAGCTTTTTAATCTTCCCAATTTGCTTCAAGTGAATTAAAACAGTTTTATCACTAACATCGAAGCCTGCAGCTAACTCGGACGTGGTTTGCGATGGGTCCGCTTCCACAATAGCCTTCAATTCTCCATTATCAACTTGGGTCTCAGGCCGTCCACGGGGCTTGTTCTGCAGGTCGAAATTTCCAGAACGAAAACGTTGGAACCAAAAACGAACTGTGTTTTCTTTTGCAACATGACCGCCATACACATCATTCACCCTTCGAGTCGTTTCCGCAGCACTAGTGCCACGGCGGAACTCGTACTCGTAAATAATGCGATATTTTAAATTTTCCATTTTGTAAAATGAGTGACGCAAACAGAAAAAACAGAAGAAAAAAAACAAATGAATGACGGTCATCGAAGCACAAATACATGAGTAAATAGCTGTACAAATTTGAATTTGGAATTCCTTACCAAAGAGGAGAAATTCGTGATTAAAGAGGCCAGTACGAAAAACGCCAATTTCATATGTAAGGACCTAATATTTATCTAAAAAATCTCGCGATGCCGGGAAATTCAATTGTCAATTCCAAGTGTCTACTCCGTGAGATTATAGTAAACCAAATTTGACACAAATGACTGTTGCACTGTTACTACGTTATATACATAGTTGCTTTTCCCTACTTTTATTGTCAGTGATTTTTAACGAGATTTGTAACAAATTTCGTTTGCTATCCCGAAATCCCGGGATTTTATTTTAAATAAAAATAGCTAAAGACCCGCTTCCATACTTTTAGACAAATATGAAGTTCAGGTAAATATGCATCCGATTATCCTATCTTTACTTATCACTATAAAGCACGATTTCTCCATCTTGGATTGATGATCACACTGCACCAGACAATGGTCGATCGACATTGACTGTCACTTCAAAATGTCAGTCAGTCCATTCCATCCAGTCCAGTGTCAGTCCAATCAAAATTATTTTACCTCTAACAAAAGCAACCTTATTCTAACGAAAAGAAAGGTCACCATGTAAAAGAACTATTTAAACGTTCTATGTCAATCGATCATAGTTCGGTAGCTTAATATTGGTGTCGATTCTGCTGTCACAAACTAAACTAAAACTAATAGAGTAGGTTTAGTTTAGTTTGTGAAATCACTATTTTGTTTATTCTTGTCAAACGACGATTCCTCTTCTGAAAATGAAGTGAACTTAAATTATAGTTTGACAGCATTAATGATAGTTTAGTTACTCAATTTAGAGAAAATGGCAATCTCGCTATTCTGAAACTGACGTTTTTGACCAAAAATAGTGATTTTCTAGCTAAATCGGACTATCTTCAAATAAAATTAGATGTGATAAGATTTACCATTTTAATATTAGTCTAGTTTAATCCGGTGGTTCATCAGAATCGGTACCAATATCTTGTAGACTACTAGTAATGTTCTCAAGTGATAGTAAATGTTTTACATATAGGACGGCCCTGTGTGTGCATGAATGGAATGTTTAACAATAGTGCAAATGTATTCGACGTTTACGTGGTTCTTTTCGTTTTGTTAATTCACGAAAAATAGCTACACTTTCCACTCCTAGGACATGTTAAATAGCTGCACTGAGTACGGTGTTTCTCACAATTTATTTCAGGTGTGATCAACAAATTGCAAGCGGAGCAGAAATCAGGGATGGTTTACAAGAAGATTGACTCTCGGCCTAGCAGCAGCCGTAGTAACCGTAGTAGTGTAACGGAGAAGGTAAAGAAAACATGAACCATAAAAACATAACACTCCTTTTTGGGGCAGTCGTGTAAAAAATGTTCGCTTTTTCGGGTTCCGTGGCCGATTTCAGTTGCTAATACGGATCCTTTATAAATTTCACTAGTCCGTGTGCTGGTCTGCTGGTCCGTCCGTATGTCACAGTATTATTACTCCAAGACTATTGGCACCACACAGTTAAAATTTGAAGTAAATTCCTTTTAACAACCACGCTACAATAAATGAAAAAAATTAAAAAATAGGTTTATACATTGTAAAAATATTCAACGGTTTGAATAAAATCTGTTATTTAGTTTTTGAGATACGGGATTTTGTTTTGTTCTACTGCTGCAGTACCTATCTTTATTTTTAAAAACCTACTATGAAAAACAAATTTAGCTTTTCTGTTAAGTGTAAATTGACCAATGAATGAGCATTAAAATATTGTTATTTTATATGGTTCAGTGCAACGGAACCAACCCTGTCATTGCGACTCCAAAAAATGAGCCTTTTCCACTTTCTGGTCTTTTCTCAAACTCCATAGCAATAACTAAAACCCTCAACGGGTCAAGGAAATGTAACTATTAAAATAAATAAAATAAATAAAATAAATAAAATAAATAAAATAAATAAAATAAATAAAATAAATAAAATAAATAAAATAAATAAAATAAATAAAATAAATAAATATCTTGGGACAACTCACACACGGCTGTCTGATCCCAAGCTAAGCAGAGCTTGTGTTATGGTAACCAGACAACTGATATACATACTTATATATAATTTATAAATACATACATATTATAGATAAATCACACCCAGACACAGAACAAACAATCATGCTCATCACACAAAGTTTGTCCTGAGTGGGAATCGAACCCACGACCTCCGGCTTAGCAGTCAGGGCCACTAACCACTAGACCAACAGGCCACACATTTATCTTTAACAATAGGGTAGTTGATACCAACAATCAATTGACATACTTTTTATGAGCTGTCAAAACGCGATTCCCCCATAGATTTTGTATGAGACTCGCAACCGATGACGTCTCTAAGTAGTCAAGTCAATGACGCAACTATTTATTAATTTAACGCGACGCGCGACAAAGTGTTGCGACGGGTGCAAAGTTTACCTACATTGTTACCTACATTGTTGTTAGCAATCGGTCGACGGAAAGCAACTTAAAATCGAATTTTAAAGTTATTTTGAAATGACCAAGTTCTCAGGTCTAGAATAACGTGTTCTTTCAGAGAAATTGTGTCTTTAAATTATTGGTTAATGGTGTCAACTACCCAATTGACACATCCAAGTGAAAGAAAGGGAAATTCGAAAAACGCTGACCCATGAGCGTGATGTCACTCTAAACGGTTAAAATCTATATTTACAGGGACGTACTCAATCGGAATCTCATCGCGTAGAGGTAGCAAATCTGAAAAGGACTATACTTGACAAAGATTTACTTCTAGAACGATCCAAAGAAATGCTTAAAATTGCTGCAGAGAGAGAAGATGAGTTACTGAGAGAGGTGAGCACAAAACTAAGTAAAATATTCGAAATGAAAAATCTTTTTCCACTTTATTTATAAAATAATTGCAATAGAGTCTATAATCATTCGAAAAGAATATTTCTTGCACTCTTCATCATCATCTGCCTAGCCTAACCTAACAACCTAAGTTAGGGTTGGGTTCCAGTCTAACCGGATGCAGCTGAATACCAGTATTTTATATGGAGGGACTGCATATCCGACCGCCACAAATCACTTAACACTGGGTTATACGATACTCCTTGCTAAGACTGGTTGTCAGACAGATGGAAAATTAATTTTAAAAAAAAATGCATAAAAAATAATAGAGTTTTGTTCTGATGATTTGTTATTAGCCTAAAACTATCTTTATTAGGCATCACTACAAAAGAGCACATTCCCATAGACGTCACAGGAAATATAAGTTCGGGAAGAGCTGAAATCTCTATCACAAAATTCTAGTGTCACAGTTTTAGTTACCATACTCCGAAACGACTTGACCGATTTTTTATATGTATATTTGGCAGGTCTGAGAATCGGTCGTAATCAATTTGTATACCCCTAATTGATAAGGGACCTGTGCAGGAGGTTGAAATCTCTAGCACAGCTAGGTTATAAATATATATAATATAAGGATATAAAGATTTAAATGGCTGCCTCCTTCAAAATTATGTTACCTGTGTATACAGTAATTGCTCTCCTATATTTATTAGAACTAACTACATCTATATTTATTTTTCAGAATACCTTCTTACACCAGCAGTTGGAAGAAATAACAAGGCATAATGGTGGATTTTTGTCAGCTTAGATTTTATGTCATGGGCTCGAGTTCGTAAAGATCGAGTCACACAATGTGTGGCTGAAATTTACAGTCTCTTCTGCCTTCAGAATTATAAGTAAATTATTCTGAATGAAAATGTATCAGTCTGGCCGTAATCGAAAGTATTGTAGACATGTAGGTACCACAGTAAGTGCAAAAATATAGCTCGTTTTGATGTCCGACAATATTTGTATGTTTGTCTGTTTTTTTTTTGTTATTTTAATAAATAATACAAAAATATGAATAATTCATTTATTTCCTTTCGAATACATGTTTTTTGCTATCAGTCCTTGACTTTTTTCACAATATTCAATTGCAACAAACTAAAAGCGAAAGTGTCGAAAATAAGAAGATTTTACAGTGTTTTACTTACATTTCGTGCATACACACATTATTATTATTACACAGCCTATTTATTGAACTATAAATCATCTTGGCGGTTCCTGTGTACCTGGTACTATCACCTTATAAAGCAGACAATCTGAATCTTACTTGAGTGTGAGGAAAAGATCAAACTACATAGACTAAAAATATGTAAAAAAATACCCTATTATTTATCTTAAATTAAAAAGTAATCCGATCTAAAAGGGTAGGTATTCCAATGACTACAAAATAAAGTAAGAAACATTCATGGAAGAAAATATATTTTTATTTTTTTTAATGCTTGTTTATTGTGCCTAATCAGTGATAAAATGGGCACAAAAAAATCATGCATCTCCCTAAAATCTAACTTAAATGACAACACAGCATCAACGGCATATAGGTGAACCAAGGTGAACTCTAGTCTATTGTCAATATTTTGTAAATGACGTCACTAAGTCGCTACCCGAGAAACAACCAGTGTCGCCAGATCTTGTGTTGCCATATGAGTTTCCTCAAGCGTACATTAATTTTTACTGGCGTATTTTTTTCTGATCATCCAAAAAGGATTACAGTTCAAAAAAATATTTTTAAGATCCAAGTTAAGTTTAAAACTTACTATAAAGTACTCTGTATCTTATAATAGCCTCAAGGATCGGACAGAGTATATTGTATAGTACTCGTATCTTTTGCCCACACTAAAGAAATATTAAAACAAAACTTCACTATGAGGTGGTCACTTAGAAATGGATAGCACCCTGACAACATAAAAAATATATATGAAAAATTAAGAACCACTGTAAGCATTGAAAGCTAAGTACACTGACATCATATTCGTAGATAGCTTGCAAGGTGCAAATTACTAAACTAAAAAATGCTAATACTACCATACACTTCTAAAATGCAACAGCTATCAACAATTCACAAAAGTTTTCAATACATATTCGTTTTACCGCAAAATGGAAGACATTCAACATCATACTTCTATAAATATTTTATTTACGTTTTAAATACACTAAAATATAATTATGTTTAACCTAGATTTATTATAAGTTGTGTCTTAACCGAAAGTAATCGTCGCGTCGTGCGATTCCAGAATCGTTTATATTAATTATGAGTTTAAGACAAACGAATCAACGCGCCTTGATTGGTCGCGCACACGTCTCTATGTCCCGTGTGGAAAGCAATTTTGCATGCCAATCGCTTTGGTTAAGACACGGCTAAGTACATAAACAAAAGCGACGAACATTGTCGGCCTTAAAAGACATTTCATAAACCGCATCAAGAATATAAACAAGTACGCTATCTTTATTTATTTAGGTAACTATTATTTTGAACCATGTAGATAGACAATAATGTTCTTTTTTTAAACTAGATAAAAAAACACAAACTTAATAGTTGGAATAAAAGTATGAAAAATATGGATTTTTCATCGTGTGGAAAAGTACTAAAAAGTAATTGAATTGTCTGCATAAAAAAATATATTTCAAAATTGTATTCTCCAGTTATTTTATTCAAAACATGAAAGTCAGTAAGTACAATATATTGTATGTAAGCATTTTCACATTCAACTATTCCATTTTCCATTTTTTGAAAATAAATAATATTAATATAATTTTGTAAATGTAAAATTCACACCTAGATCAGTACTTATTTGCAAACAACTACCAATACACAAGGTGTTAAGGCCTGATTAATCGATGCGCGTATTACATAGTCAGAGATCAGAGGGTCTGAAATGGCGGCTTAAGCATATGAAATACGTTACCATTCGTAAAATGGTCACAATGTAATTATTAACAAAATTAACTGCGTCTGTGACCATTTAAAGAATTTTAATCTAATTCAAATTATTATCCTAATGGGGTGATACAGATCCATTAATATGACGATGGCGTCTTAAAGTAGGATTACTAAAATGTCATTCCAGTGTGAGAAAGAGATGGCGCTATACATCCTGCATAGATCTATCCTTTTCCCGCACAGGAATGACTATACAAACAATCCCTCTTTAAGACGTCATGGTAAACCGATAGGGGTGAGGATATCTTGGGTTTAATTACCAGGGGGTCTGAAATGACCGCTTAAGCAGAATCCTAATAGGCCACAGCCGCAGACGCAAAATCGTCACAAAGTGATAATTCAGTATATTAATATAGTGAATTATTACTTTGTGACCATTTTACGAATGGTAACGTTATTCAAATTTTATTATCCTACTAGCTTCTGCCCGCGACTTCGTCCACGTGGCATAGTTACTTTGGGCTAACGCTAACTTTAACCCGCGTGATGATAAAATAAATATCTTTCTCTCCCCTTTTCTTCCCTATGTGTAGCCTATGTCCGTCTCCAACCAATCTCCCAACTATCTCTGTACCAAAATTCATCAAAATCAGTTTGGCCATTTAGCCGTGTAGACGTAACAAACAAACAAACTCACTTTCGCTTTTATAATATTAGTAAGGATTATGATTCTGCTAAAGCGGCTATTTTAGACCCCCAGGTTCGACGAAGTATCATAGGACATTTCCACATTAGTCATTTCTCAAGAGCATTCTGTAGTCTGTATTACTTACTTTTTGTCTACTCACGACTATATGGATTTAAACAAGCGATTGGCGAACTATAGACACACCTCTATCCTACCCTCCGGCGAATACAAGCGTGAGTTTGTGTAACATTGTACGTTTTACACCCACACCAGAGCAATGGTATTTATTCCCACGTCTCGTGGTTGTCCTTACCCACAAGTCGGTCAACATATTGCCCAATTCGATTCTATTTTAGTTGACCCAATTTGCGACTCCTACAAAAATATCAGTAGATTTTCCCGTGAGTTTAATTACTTTCAATTTTATTTTTAAGGACGGTACACAACGCGTGCATTCACTTTTTTTGCAAACATTCATTCAGACATACAACAATTTGAGCAGTATGTACGTGAATCCAAAAAAAACTAAATACAATCGCTGTGCTCGTGAGCGAACGTTCGTTTTGCGTATGAATATTTGTCATTTAACAAAAGATACTGCTAAGCATTTGCTGATTATGTTACAATCCAAGATTCGATTTTGTTAGGTAAAAATGAAGTTAAATAACAGGCGAATGCTGAGGTAAGGGAACATTTTGCAAAACATTATGGAATGTTTTTCAAAACTAATTCGTAAAGCGAATGCTCGGGATGATTATGTACCGTCTTATTATTTTGTCTGTCTATTCACGCTCTTGCCGTATTATCGTGATATACTATTATATATTATCTACCTATATAATTCGTACTTTGATAAACTCCAAAAAGAGAATTGTCAAAAGTTTATCATTCTCGGTCCCGCACACAACGCATCTAATAATTTAAAATAAATATGGTAATAAATAATTATTTATTGCTAACTTTAATACTAATTTTGCCGATATCCTTGATGATACCTTTTATACATAAGATTGCACCAGTCTATATTTTGTCCATACAAATTTCGGGGATCATTATAAATTTATCATGATATCGTTTTATCCCATTAACAATTTTTCTGTGTGGAAACAAAATAATTAGGTAAATAAAAAGTTAACAAGTACCCGTTTTCCTTGTTAATTTTATAGCGATGCAAAACGATATTTGTAATTGATTTAAAAAGAGGTATTTTCATAAAACCCGATTTTCCAAAGGCCTAATCGTAATCCTGACGCAATAATCGTTTTGCCATAAATAATCGTGCATGCCATTCAATCATGTCTGTCGGACACAATGCCACATGAGACAGCGTTTTTGCCAAACTCCCCGATCGAACCCCGGTGTTTTATCCCGCGACATTCAACCTTACGCACCTAACTTTAAGCGTGTTTTAGATAAACAAGCTCAAATTATTGTGAATCCGATTTAAAGTGAGATGTGACTATGTACCGAAGATATGAGTACAAATATCGTAATCATTACTTTTCCTCTTTATAATAAATAGTACTAGAATCATCATTTTATAACTGGTATCAAGCATTTGATAAATAATTTGGCTATTTGAATAGTTTTATGGTTTACAAAAATATCCACCTGAAATATGTTGAGGTATGAATAAACTTCGTAAACTAGGAATGTAACAAACAACAGCACTATTTTCAAGAAAAATCAAAAAATCACAAATGTTACTCGAAATACCTATTTCTTAATATTAAAAAATGTTCTTAACAATAAAAAAAAATTGTCTACTTATTATAACAAGTACAGTATTTTAGTCTTGAACGCCGTTCGATTGCAAGAGTTTACACTGAAAAAAATCAACAAAATCAGTTACGTATTTGTTAAAAAAATAAACCACAATGGTAAGCAATAAATTGTAGTTTAAAAATGAAATACATACTCATAAATATACCAGAACCATTTAAATACCATATAGATATTATTATGTACGTACTTTAATATAAGTACACCGTGTCTCACAACGGCAGCCCACTTATAAAATATTCGTAAGATTTTTATCATTATTTGAGTAATTAAAAAAGAAAGTATTATTATTATTCTCCTCTAATCACTCTTCTTCCTAATAATTACATTTTTAAATATTTCTTATAAAAATAATTTAAAAAAAAACATATAAAAATAGGTTTCCGCCGGTAACGGGAGCCGGGTCTAAGCTACCGGTGGTCAAGGCTCAAGAGACAGGAACCTCCTCACAATGCAAACCGGGAGTACTCCCTTCTGAATAAGGCCCTTGATCCAACCACCTAAGAAGAGCTTCGACAGATGTTCGTCGAGGCTCTTGGCAATTATGCCATTGGCCGTTCGGTTATGACAATCGGCACAATAATAGCCGAGTTTACATTCCACATATCGACCATAATAATTTATTATATCTTTTTAAAGTAGTCAAATGTTCCAATTTTTTTTTCTTATGAATGTGTTGTAGGAGAAGATGAAGTAGGCTGCCGTTGTAAGACGACTAAATTTACACAGTATATATATTTTTCTAAATGTTTCATTGTTGTTAATTTTAAAATGTGCACATTTTAAAATTAACAAAAATGTCTTGTTTCATCGCTTGCTTTCACTTTTTCTCACTGAAAGCTTGTTTAAGCAAGTGATGTAATCATGCTTGTTAGACACAACACTTGTACATAGTTTATTTAGGGTTCCGTAGTCAAATGGAACGGTCCTTAATTCATTCAGACTACGGAACCCGTTGGTTGGTGTTTTTTAGTACCATTAATACCATAGCTTTTGTACCATACTAAGTTTTTAATCTCTAATATTAAATAATTAAGTTAAGCAGATAAAAAAACATGCTCATTGCTCATGCAAAGCCCCTCTATGTATCTACCATGCAGCATGCATTAAAAATAATAAAAAAATACACAAGATGTATGGGACATTACCGTGCAAACTGTTTAATTGTGTTCATAGTTCATAAAAAAAAATCGTAGGTCACGAAAAATGTTGTTCCATACAAAATGCAATACAGTCAAAATGTATAAACCTTTTGGCCTGCTTAACTTCCGTCATTTTTTTTATTTTCAATGTACCAAATTCCATTTAAATTAAAATAGATATAAGCTGTCAAGGTTAGACCAACTTTGATAGGTCAAGTTTCCGAGATTATAATCTCGGAAACTTGACGCTTAAGAAGATTTTGTCGCCTACAATGTTTGTTTTGTATTTATTCCTGCTGTTCTTTTTACTTACTGCTAACTACTTTTTGTTTACTGCAAAATGAAACAACGAAAATTAGGCAGGAAAGGTTTTATTCAAAAATATTCTAACCCCTATTTTATGCGGAATGTGAATTCACAGTTGGGCACGTTTGTCCCTTACTTCTTGTACAATTATAAAAAAAAATGTAAACCAAAATTACAAACCTTTAAAAGTTTTCTCACAAGAGATGCGCTATACAGTAAGAAGTGCTCAAAGTACACACGGTGTCATCTAGAAAACAAACTACCACTCATAATGATCACATGAAAATAATTTAATGATTTTACGTATTTCTTAATATGTTAGTAGGAACCGCACCATTTTCCTTTCCATTTTATCTACTTATAAAGTACTTAATTAGAACTATCAAAGTGATCAATTTTAGCAAACCCTAAATTTTTGGTAACAAGTATTATTTTATATAAACTCGTACAAATTTCGTGTTACAGGTTTAGTTGTCATACTCCTCCGAAACGGCTACACCGATTTTTATAAAATTCGGTATATTTGAGAATTGGTCGTAATCTTTAGTAAATTTTTTTGGGCTGAACAGCGATTGAAACTGCTCACACTCACAGAAGAATTATATATATAAAGATTAAGGCAAAATAAGATTTTTTGGGAATCATATAGAAAAAAAGATATTGTTTTTAGTAGGTTACCCGGAACTCAACTATTTAGATTAGGTTAATTCCTTAAAAAAAAGAAATGGGTAGGTTAGGTTAGGTTAAAACTGTCCCCCCCTACGCACGAGCCGAGTGAGCCTAGCGAGCTGTGCCGCGGCAGCGGCAGCGAGTGGCAGAAACGACTTGCATTAATAGAAAAAAGAGATTGTTTATAGTAGGTTACTCAGAACTGAACTATTTAGATTAGGATAATTACTTATTGAATTAAATGACATTATTTCCAAGAAATAAATAATTAAGCTAAATGACAACAAATAATGACAAAGATGATTCTAACTATAAACTTTCTGCGATATGACAATTCTGCCGTTTAATGATTATTGGTATGAAATATATGCCAAAAGACGATTCTGACTGTGAACTTTCTGCGCTATGATGTTTCTACTTTTAAATATTATGGATATGAAATTTATGTCTAGAGATAATTCTGACTTACAAAATTATGAGTTTTGAATGTATGTTAAATGAGTGTCTGCCAAACAATTTTCTGCGAAATGAAGTTTATGCTATCCGTTGTTATGTAAAATAAAATTATGACATAAAAAGTTCTGCTAAAAAGGGTGGACCCGATTTTATTCGACATTTGCCGTTCCTTTAATGTAAATCCTAAGATTTACCAAGTAAATGATGGTAAAAGTTCGAATCCCAAACTTATATGGACAATTACCATTCATAATCGGTAAATCTTAGGTTTCACTGGAAAATACTAAGATTTACCGTAGTTCGGGCTTTTACAGTAACAGATACACTTCATTATGAATGAAATCGTTCTTGTTTATAAAGAGAAAAGTGTTAAATGTAGAGTTCGTTAGTAACGTGTCATTACACATTACTTCTGGTTAAAAAATATGTTTTTTTGTACTTTATTTCGTCAAACGTTATATTTGCCGTTAATCATAAAATTAGCATTTCAAAATATATATGAAGTGAATATAAAATGCATCACCCTAAGGTTGACTGGTAGAAAATGCCCAAGGCATTAAGTCCGCCTTTGTACAATGTTTTTGTTACTTGTGCATGAAGTTTTAATAAATAAAAATAAATAAATAAGTAAATGGACGTTGTTTTCAAAATGTACAATATTTTGATTATAATAAAAAAACAAAATTGTGAGAATAAAAAAACCTTCTACAAGATTAAAATATTAGGATTTATTTTATAAACGCTGCGTTATTGTGTTAATTCATGATCAGCGACATTTTTTTATAGTAACAACTTCTTACTCTCTCTATCTCGTTAATTATTTATCAGCGTTCATAAATAAATCTACAATATTTATATTTAGCTACCCCGATAAAAAGCGCCAAAACAACCCTTAAAGTGCTTTTCAATCCATCCAAAAACTACTGCTCTATTTCACTACAAACAGCCATGCGTTCTACGTTGCTGCTAAGCCAGGATAAACACCGTCAGGCATCATGCACTATTCTACTCCTTGGTTACCTGTACGTCAGCTTTCTCCCCGTGCCGAGCTCTAAGAATCTTGGCTAGAGGGGGGGTAAAGAGTTCTGGGTCCGGGTGGGCTCGGCCTGCTTTCTCCCAAGGCTGCTGCTGTCGCCAGAGAAGAGATATCACTGTCCCCCAGAACATCACCCAGATGAAACCGATCTGAAATTTTAAGGGGATATCTTGTTAGTTCAAAGAAGGAATATGGGAAGACTGAGAACCAAAAAACAATAATGAATCCGAAGAAAAACATAATTTTCATGGTTTGAGACATTCGTTTTATTTAAAATTATTGACTTCATCAATAAATTCATAATCATCATTTCCTGCCCTTGTCCCATTCTATTTGGGGTTGGCGCAACACGTTTTGTCTTCCATTCTCCTCTATCAGACGTCACGGCATCATTTACTACTTTCTCCTACATATCATTCCTTACACAAACCATCCTTTTTTTCTTTGGCCTTCCTCTCCCACTCCATCCATCTCTCATTTAGTCACATGTGACTCTCTTAAATTACCGAACGGATTTTGCTGTAAGCCAGACAGAAACACAATATAAGTTTACATTGTAATGACATCGATAACATTAATCTTTATTTGACTTATGTAATCCTACAAAGTATTAAAAGAAAATATAATAATAAAAAACAATAAACAGATGAAATTGCAAATATATTTGGACCTGATAAACAAATTACTACATTGAATATAAAACTGCATAGATAAAAAGTGCGTGATTCGTCCCTGATATTATTTGACAAAACTTCTACGGTTCGTGCCGTATTTGTCGAATGAGCAACCTGCAGTGCAAATATTGCTATTAATCTACCTAACTGTGGCAAACAGGTTTCAATTAGTGGTCAACCTTTACCTACACTTATGATGTAATTCCTTACCGTCTACTGAAGAAACATTTAAAGATAATTTATTGTTTCTTTTTTGCTGTCACCTTATCATTATTATGCCCTTATCCCAATTCATTTAGGGTCGGCGCAGTATGTCCTCCCTTTCCGTAATTTCCTTTTACTCGTCATCTAATAAGACACCTCCTGTCTCGTCATATCATCCTTTACACTCTCCATCAATATTTTCTTTCTCCTACTCTTATACCCACCACCCCATAGTCATACTCAAAATTTCCCTGACGACGTTGTCCTCATTTTTCCGCAATGTGATGCGAAAGAATGAAGAAAACGTCGTCAGGATTTTTTGCTCTTTCATCTCTACCTTGAAATCTTTTACCTCATTCGACAATATTTTTTTTATCGTGAATGTCATGATAGTTGGACCTCACTCTTCTAGAGCTTTATAATGTTGTTAGTGTCTAACCTGGTATCACCGTTTTAAGCCACCTGTGGACCTCTGACTTGGCTTTACGTTTGCAGTCGAGAAATATCTTTCAGGCATGTCTTTACAGAAACAAGTGTCAATGAAACAAGACTCACATTAATTCGAAGACTTATGATTTGGCGCACGACAATCAAATCACTAAGCTGTCACTTCGTCTCTCACTGTTAGCCAAATTATTTTAAACCCAAAACTATAAATAAGTATGTACCCAACACTTTCCGGAAATAACTCAAGTTGTTGATAACGTCAGATTTGTTATCAGTTACACAATAATCACACATTTACACCGGCAAACTTTTGACCTTATGACCGTGAGCCCATTCATACGCAAGGCACTGATAATTATTCAAGTTATACTGAGCGACGAAATTGAATAATGTTTCTGTATGATGTAATGAATTGGTACTGAGGCGTGAAAATCAAATTATATTCTGTGCCAGATTACTTGTCAAATTATGACAATTGGATATACTAAAAATACGCTAATGCACCAATACATATACGAGTACATCGCCTTTTCCCATAGGGTTAGGCAGAAAACACAGAACGTCACTTGCTACGACCCTTACATACTCCTTTTGCCTCGTCCATATTCATATATATGGTCCTATAAGCACGCCAATTGCTAGTACTAGGCACCTTGCTGAAGAATCTCACCAGCTTTGCCAATCACATCTGCTTTATAAGTCCACCAACCTGATATTTTATTAGTCGCCAATACACTCTTTTATTTATTTATAGTTAATTATAAAACGGTATAACAATAATTGACATGGAAACAGAAAATAAAGCAGAAGTAAAACTTCCAGGAAACAACTTACAACGGATTCAATTAAAGCTAACACGGAACAGTGGACACTCTCGCATACTTTCTTTCACAGAACATCATATATACTAGCATAACTTTATTCCATTCATCCGCAAACACATCACATTCAGGGTAGGGTAAGGTAGTCAGAAGGGCGTTGAGCATCTTGAGAATACGATTTAGTTCTGGCGACAGTTTTGGAAAAAGGTTGGGCGATTAGATTCTTATCTCTTCACCACCCTTAGCTTAATGGCATTTGGCGGCCTAAGCACTCCTTATGAATAAATGGCAGTGTACTTTGTACCAAAACAGGGTCTAGCGTGAATCCTTTAAAAAATATCATCTGTATTGACTGTCTCATTGGACAAGTGGTCGCAAGGCGACTAGTAGGCAAGTCCTGGTTTCTAATCTGTTGTCAGTCAATGTGTAGGAATTTCTCATGAGTCTAAATTTGTGGCTCGCCCCTTATTACATGGAACTTAAACATAACTCGCGAAAGATGGGTATACTGTTAGGTACACCTTTTTTTTCGGGTGGGATATCATCAAATAACTTCCCCCGCTCAGGGCGGAGCGGGGGGGAGTGTCAGAATTGTACTGACTAAAACCCGTCCATGTTCCTTCTATCGCCGTTTTCGTTCCGGGGCCGCGGTATATCTTTTTTTTTGGAGGTTACAGGCGTCATGTTATGTTATCTTTTGTAAGTATTCAAAATTTAGGAATGATTCCGATTGAGGAAATAGGCTCTTTAAGTGTCAAAATATATTAGTTCCATGGAGCAATCAGTCTCACAGATTTGATAAATGATCAATTTCAATGCAACTCTACGGTACTCACCGGACTAGTCCACATATAAGAAACTCTGTAGAGGTAGAAGAAATCACTGGAGTTGGTAGCGGTGACGGCTGCTATTGTCATGTTGGCACAACCGTCCACACTCAGAGGTAGTTTGGTTACTGGAGGACGCGGGCCTCCGAAGCTGATCCATAGCGTCATGGCCATGCCAGTAAGAAGGGACATCGATACCGCCTGGAAGAGATAAGTGTGGATAAGTATCAAAATGATTTTGAAATGGCCCTAAATGCAAAAAAACCTAAATGTATCAAATATAATGGAGAAGTTCATTCTGTCAGTCATTGCTGTTTGCCTAGTTAGCCCATTAGTGTTTCAGTAAGCCCACATCATCCCACTGCTGGGCAAAGGCCTCTCCCTATGAGTTCCAGTGCTTTCGATCCAGAGTTAAAACGGGACACACAAAATAACACGTAAAACGATAAAAATCACATATACAAAATGAAAAGCTAAAATAGCCATAGATATTTTACGTTGTAAACTACTACAAATCCGTATTCTTGCAATATCAAACAAATGAAGTATTTGTAAAGTTGAGCTGATGTTATTAATCCAAGTATTCCAAACAATGATGTTGTACTGACCCTCTCGTTGGCATAGGTCGTGAACATTCCAAGGGTGAATACTCCCAGCAGTGGACCACCAACAGCCCCAAATATAGTGAGGGCAGCTTGTAGTACTCCACCGAGGTATTCCGCGATGAAAGCCAGGGCTAAGAAGACGAGGCCGTATGCGCAAGCTGCTAGCTTCGTCAACCATGGCACGTAGGACGAAGGAACTTTGCACCATCTTTTGAAAAGAAAATGCATTAAGAGTTTGTATGATTTGATGACAACGATGCAAAGAAAAACACAATAATTCAATAAAAAAAATACAAAACACAAATAAAAAATCGACGCTATTTAGGAAGGAAAAATTGACTTCGCATTTTTGGCGTCAGTCATTCGAAATTGTTCAGATTTTTTATGCATAGGTACATTTTTGAGGCGCACATCCTGTATTTCAATGCTGAAGAACTAAGATATTGGCAGTTACGAACATATTAGGTCCACTTATAACTGGTGGACCTAATATGTAAAATCGTGTGACATGCGACACGAATGCAATTGTAAAAAAAAACAAAATAACGACAAGAAAAAAAAGAACATGCAATTTCTAAACTATTCCAATATTCCAAGGTTATTATTTATTGCGTTTGCCGGTGTCAATCATTTATTTAAAAAGGTCAAAAAGTTTCAAGCTTCTATATTAAAAATATCTTGAAAAAAAAAGAATAATTACAACATTGGACTTATACAGTAACCAACTACAGGTTAACCAACACTTATAACAACCATACAAGTGAAAACAATAATAATTATAAATAATAGTAATACTCTAAATGTTCTCATACCTTTTATTAAAAAGTCCACTTCTGGATGTGGCACAAGACAAAAAATAAAGTTTTATTATATTGGCTGACAATTAAAAAAGAACTATAGAGCAAATAATCTGGGTGATAAGAGCAAAAAGTGGAGTTCATGGCTAAATAATAGCAGCCGGTCGGGTCGATCTTTAGGTTAAGCCGCGCTTGCCTAGGTTGGTCTGTGGATGGGTGACCACCCGTTATATACCGAGTTTCCTCCGTGCCTCAGAAAGCACGTTAAGCCGTTGGTCCCGGCTGTCATTTGTAGATTTTTGACAGTCGTTACAGGTAGTCAGTGTTCCGAAAGTCTGACAACCAGTCTTACCAAGGGGTATCGCATTACCCAGTACTAACTGGGTTGTGGAGGTCAGATAGGCAGTCGCTCCATTTAATATACTGATATTCAGCTGCATGCGGTTAGACTGGAAGCCAACCCCAACATAGTTGGGAAAAGGCTAGGCAGATGATGATTTAGAGCAAAAAGAGGAATCATTCCCGCTATGTCGTTTCGTAAAACAAAAGACATCTGTTTTGAAAACTTCACGCTTGACCTCCAGGCAGCTTAATTTCTGTCTACTATGACATTCATACTTTATCTCTGTGAGATAGACTGGCTTGTAACGCTATGCTATTTGGAGACAAACAAGTAGAAGAGATAGATAAAGTTACCTTACCTGCCTACATAATCATGCAACGTAACAGCCGCCAGAGCGTTACATGAAGCAGATATGGTGGACAGTGAAGCACTGAAGATGCCCGCTACGAAGAGTCCCGCTAAGCCAGGAACATCTCTCATGGCTTGCACCACGTAGTAGGGCATCAGCTGGTCTATCTGTTGGGAAGGCGACACAAGGATTTTTAACATGTTAATTAAAATCTTCAAAAGATCAGTTACCTGGTATTGTTACTCCTTCGTTATGACGATGACGTAGGAATAGCAGTACCAGGTTAAAAACCCTTAAGATAGGTAGTCCCTGTATATAAAATATTGGCATTCGCGTAAAAAGATTTGACTATAATGAGGATTTATTTAAATCTTATGAAAAGTGAGGAACGCTGTTCGAACCATGTTTATTGTTATCTAAAATTTTGAGAAGACCGAAGGTAGTAGTCTAACACGGTTTTGCAAGAAGCGATTGCCAATAATACCACAGTTGTGGCTGTCATATAACCTGCGAGGTCAACCAAAAGCTGCTACAGAACCTACAATAAATCAAACTTACCGCTGAAATACTGCCACTGATAAAAGGATCACAATTCCTATAGACAGCATAGATGCCAAGCCCACTGATGCACGTCACCACGCTGAGGACGGAGAGGACCGGCCAGCTCCACCATAAGCACCACTGAGACCGATCCAGTGTGTTCACTGTCTGTAGTCGTTGCACCTGTGGAGGAAGACATCAGTGGTTAAAATCAAAAGGTATTAGAATACCTACAACGATAAAATAAAGCTACAGTCCCAGTCATAAGGCATAGTAACTGTGAAAGTACTGTAGTAGTCCAAACAAAGCGTAGATCTCTATGGAGAAGGATGGGCAAGAAACTCTATAGAAGAATGGGCAAGAAGGTGTTCAAACTAGGCTGATGATCAGCACTTTTTGTACGTCATTACACAAGACAGTCTCCCAAAACGCCCACTCTTCGTCAGTTCCTAATGCTTTAGCTGGGAAGAAGAAATGGCGGAACAAACTCGCCAGCAACACAACTGTCTAATAGGTTTGATGAACCAGACTTTATACAATACTAGCTTTAAATTCGGTTAAATTCGGAGTAATACAGTTCCCCTTTCCTGATTTACAGGTACCTGCTACCTGTAATTTTTACCCTTGCGCCTTATTTATTGTAATTAAAAAACATGTGACCCCCAATATCTCCGTAAATATAAAGTTTCCCCTCTAGAACAAAAAAATATAGGAATAACTAGGTCTACAAAAGTATTTCAGCATCGTAAAAAGGTACCCTTTACCCATATCTCATAAAAAACGACACAGGCGATTCATACAACAGTACAGTGCAATGTGTTTAAGATTCACGTGCACTGATAAACTCTTTGGTATTGCATAAGTTCCATCAAACCAAACTGATTAATTTTACGTACTTAACTCTCTGAAACGAATTGTATATTATTAAGTGAAGAACTCTCTGGAAACCACAAGAAGGTGCCCGATTTCTACACCGTCTCACCGAAAGACAAACAAAACATCATCAAGACTATGATTTGTCTCACAACAGATGTCTGGATGTTGAAAAATCAAACATAGGTACCTTGTCCGTGAGACTATTTCAGAGTTAAAGCGACCTGTTTAATAAATATCGTCCATTTAGACAAAGGTCAGACGGGTGCTCTGAGGCAGATTCCGAACCGAAAACAATTAAGAAATACAGGCGAAATACCACCGTTATATTTCTTCATTGTTGGGAATGTTGGGATTGATTTTATCGAGACATTCTTAAAACGGAATTCTGAAGCTTTAATTCCCAACCAAATGTATGGAGATGAGTGGAATAATTTGGAGAGAATCTTGAGCTCAGTGTACATAAAACGCGTCGTCAGACTGCATTGACTTGATTGATAAACGAAGTTGATTAATCGACCAACAGCTGTGTGAAATATGGTTAAGGAAATATTTAGTTTGAATGTGGATGGCTATGAGAGGAGCTCGTGGCTAAATAATAGCAGCCGCTCGGGTCGATTTTTAGGTTAAGCCACGCTTGCCTAGGTTGGTCTGTGGATGGGTGACCACCGGTTACATACCGAGTTTCCTCCGTGCCTCGGAAAGCACGTTAAGCCGTTGGTCCCGGCTGTCATTTGTGGATTGACACACACTTTGACAGTCGTTACAGGTAGTCAGTGTCCCGAGTCTGACAACCAGTCTTACCAAGGGGTATCGTATTACCCAGTACTAACTGGGTTGTGGAAGTCAGATAGGCAGTCACTCCATGTAAAATACTGATATTCAGTTGCATCCGGTTAGTCTGGAAGCCGACCCCAACATAGTTGGAAAAAGGCTAGGCAGATGATGATGTGGTAGATACAAGAGTTGAGGAAGACCAAAAAACGATGGATAGACTGTCTGAAGGATGATATGGCTATAAAGGTGTCTGATAAGATGACGAGTAATAGAAAGACATCGGAACTTTTTTAATTCTGTGAGCGATCAGGCCTGAGCGTCCGTTAGGACAGGAAGAATGCACATGTCGACGATGTTGCGCTTAAGGGAGCTCAGAAGATCAGCTTCAATTGCAATTTTAAGTTCTGAACTGTGAAAAAATCAATCCTCTAAGTTTACACAGTCAAAAGGTATGGCCGTTAATGTGCAAGTTTGTACGGAACCCTCGGTACGCGAGTCCGACTCGCACTTGTTCGGTATTTTTTGGTATTGTTGTCTTGCGGGTTTCACTAACACCTTAGCAAAATGGCAACATAATTCTAAATATAAGATTAGGTATATTTTTTATATATAAATAAATTAAAATCTACAAATAAAATAAATATACTATTATATTTTATTTATAATATTATATATAATGTTTAATATAATAGTATGAATAATATTTATTTTATTTATAGATGTTTTATTCAACTTGGCTTGGCTTTGTATTAGACACCTGTTCTGACGATTCAAATACCGACTATACAACCATTCATATTAGGTATACTTACGGTACCTACTCCCGCTAAGGTCATTGACACGACTAAACATTTTCTACGCTTCGGTAACGATATATTAAGAAATTAGATTTACGAGCTTAGCTTGAAAAAAATATTCTCGAAAAACTACTTTTTTTGTGAAAACGCACTACTTACGATAACACTCAATGTTACGCATTTAATAGAACAAGAATTCATTTAAATTAAAAAAAAACTTACGAACTTGTTTTTTTTAAACAATACCTTCTTCAGTAAGTAGATGCCTAGGTATGGTCCAAACCTAATAAAAAAATTGCTATGAAGGAGTGTTGAAACGCTATCGGCGGTGCCTTTCGGCTTCTTGACGAGCGCGTTTTACATCCGTAATAGGCAAACAGAAAAAGAAAGTTTGTATGAATGATCGTCAGTTTTGTTGATGAGAAATCTCATAGGCTCACGGCTGGCACTGTATGGAGTAAAATCCTTACTATAATATTATAAAAGCTAAAGTGAGTTGTTTGTTACGTCTTCACGCCTAAATGGCCAAACCGATTTTGATGAATTTTGGTACAGAGATAGTTGGGACCCTGGAGACGGGCGTAGGCTAAAAAAGTGAGAAAGGGGAGAGAAAGATTTTTTTTGGGTTAAAGTTACCGTTCGCCCTAAGTAACTATGCCACGCGGACGAAGTCGCGGGCGAAAGCAACATGAATTAAAACCCTGCAAAGAATCACACCAAAGTGTATCACAAACCATACTCACGAGAACGATATTTTCAAACAATTGACATCGTGAGTGAGTGGCTGTACTACACAATGTTGTACGATTGGATCTGATTACATAAATGTTATGGCTTCAGCGATTAGCAGTTTATTGGAACTATTAGGAGCTACTATAAAATCATTAGCACCTATCAAACACCTATGTTTTGTGGCCACAATCTGGTGCATCTAGTTTGACTGGAAATCTGCCCTTGGGAAAAGGTTGAAACGTCAATGTATAGATACAATTTTAGTCACGTTTAACTGAGATCAGCAATACTTCTTTACTCTAGTTGATAAACACTTATCAACTAGGTGTATCGCGTTCCACGACTGGACAGTCCATATATACAAGGTGTAACATAATAAGCGCAAGACCTTTTGCATGGCCGTTCAAACCATGAAACGGCTTATTCGTCAACTCGCGCCTCATAAACTCGCGACTGCGCGCGAGATAGCACCTTCCGATTTTACCTATTTTTGTTGTAGTCAACTCGCGTCTCTCGCGTTCTCATTTTTTTAAAGTTAGTTATGTCCGTCTCCTGGCTCCCAACTATTTCTGTGCTAAAATTCATCAAAATCGGTTTAGCCATTGAGGCGTGAAGACGTAACAAACAAATAAAATCACTTTCGTTTTTATAATATTAGTAGGAATAATCCTTAATTGTAATTAAAACATATAAAAAAGTTATTATTATTTTATTAACTACGACTTCAGCTACTGAAGCCGTGTTTCCCAAACACTTAGTTCCCAACCCAAATAAACGACCTTAAGATAACTGAGAGTATTACCACTTCACGTGAGCATCTCAATGCAAATATTGATAAGAAACGCACCGCCAGTGTACAGATTATTCTATGTATTTGATAAAGCTGCAGAGTAACACTAGAAGTTCTTATCTTTGCTAATATTTATAAGGAGATTTTCTTATGAGATGTCATGGTGCTGCGTTTGTATGACTGGTGGAAATAATACCTGCTTATTACTGTCCTACCGTTCGGCATAGGAAATTACTGTCGCACGACTGTTGATCACAATTGATTTCAGTCTTATACTCATTATAAGTTCGAAGTGCGTTTGACTAGAAGAGTGATAGATATGAATGTTGATGGAGAAAGAGGAAGGCCAAAGAAAATATGTATGGATTTTATAAGGAATGATATGAAGGAGAAAGGATGCTGTTACGTCTGATAGGGAAGAATGGAAGAAGAAAACGTGTTGCGCCGACCTCAAATAAAATGGGACAAAGGCAGGAAAATGATGATGAGTAATTATTAGGAAGATCAGGTTGGTGGATTAGTGATGTCCGAGATAAACTTAGAAAGTACATAATGAACTAATGAAGGCACTCTGGTACATGTATGGAACCCTTTCAAAATTTTAACTTTATCGTTCGAGCCTGGTTACTGATTTCCTTTGCTCACTGTACTTAGTAAATAGTATACATTATTCGTATAGTTCTTACCTGTGTATGGTTGACAGCATACAGTGACAGATAAGTCACCAATCCTCCGATGATCAGCGACCACCACGTGTGCCTCTCCGTGGGATCCGCACTGAAACTAAAGAAACACACAGTCAAAATGAGACTTTTACTTTGAAACTATACAGAGCAAATTTCTTTATACTTACTTCGAAAAATCAAGACGTCCACCTTCCCTAGCTATCACAAATATTTCTGTGAAGCCTCCAACTTGCATGGAAGCGAATACAACAACACTGAACACAGCTCCGAACATCAGAGCTGATTGCAGAAGATCAGTGAACAGCACCGCCTTCATTCCTCCCAAAGTAGAATAAAACGTACAAACTAATCCTACCACTAATATAGAAATCAGTCTATCTAACCCTGTCACAGACTCAAGTACAATCGCAGGAGCGTATAAAACTATACCATTATAAAGCACCATTTGTAAAGTATAAGTCAATGATGCCAGCATTCTGATCTGCGGGCCGAACCGCATCTCTAAGTACTCATAAGTACTTGTTTTCTGTAGTCCGAAAAAGACTGGTAAGTACAATTTGCTGGCTATAGGCGTTGCCACGCCGTATGATATGTTGATGACGACGAACTGCATGCCGTAGTAATAGTTTTCTGCTGATACCCCGAGCAATGTGATGGCCGACATGAAGGATGCCATTAGTGATACTGCTACGGGGAATATTGACATGTTGCGATCAGCTAACAGGTATTCCTGAAAATAATAAAGTAGATTAGCATTTTATGCTTTTCTTAAACCTAGATACAACACCTTTGAGTCTCTTTAAACATCATGGAGAGAATTTAAAATACTTTATTGAAAATAGATATATATCTTTATATAGGTATATAATTCTTCTGTGAGTGTGTATGTCACTGAACTTCTCTCAAACGACTGGACCGATTTTGATGAAATTTTTTGTGTGTGTTCAAGGGGATCTGGGAATGGTTTAGATTCACAATTTTGTCCGCTGGACAATGTTTTTTTAATTAATTTTTAATTTATTAGTAGTTGTTGATTTTGGAATGTTTTACATTGGATCCGACAGACGGCGCTACCATCGCAGTGTCAAATTTTAAATAATATTCGAATTTTAATTTTAGTCTGTCCCGACAGTTAGCGCTGCGATCAAATTAAAAAAAAAGTTTTGATAACATTGTGTTAGTGTAGACCATGTGCTGGATCAAATATTAAATTAAAAGGTACTGAGTGTTTTGAGAAGAGTTTTGAAGGTAGACAAGACAACGTCTGTCGGGTCCGCTAGTATACATATATATATATATATAGAAATTGAAAACGACGCCAACGAAATGCAATCGTTATACGATTTATTCGGTCATGACCTTCAAAAAGCTCATCATGAAACGAACCAAATACCTCACTGCATTGTGTGAATATTGGCGACTAAACTAGGAAAGAGCAAAAGGATCCAAGCGGCACGTTCAAAAATTACTATAACCTATAACGATCCCACTGCTGGGACACAGCCTTTCTGTAAGAAAGTTCGGGGCTTTACACCAAGCAAGAAGATGCATATTTCCGTTACGGAAAGAAGCGTCTCCACTTTGGTGAAATCAGGGCCTATTGACTCCCGAGCAGAGCGATTGGAGATGTGCAAGATTCAACCAATCACAAGAAAGACGAGAGACACGATGTAAATAATGACAATCCAGTGATCTAAGCTTTGGTGGAGTCCGGATCTTATGGGTCACACGGGCCCATTGCGGGTTACTAATGTTAACATATGTTTGTATTTCTGGTTCTACAACACGCTAGATTCCTCACGATGTTTTCTGTACCACTTTGATTAAATAATATAGTTACCTCATTTGTTGCCTGTTTTCCACCGCTGAAACGGAAGTATAAACCAATAGCTATTGAAGCGACCATTGTGGCCGCCATAATGGCGTAGTCCCATGCCCCGAAGGCTGAATCCACCATTTTTGTCTAAAACAACGATAAAAAGTGATTAAAAAAAAATACCTTCCTTAGCAGTCATGTAAAAAAGGCCCCGTAAAATTTACTTTCACTTCAGTTTTGTGAAATAATCACGAGAAAGTAACACAAAAAGATCAACCGCATTTTTTTACAACATTTTCAAAAGAAATAGATACTACTCACTTCCAACATCTTACAATCACAATGTTCAAAATAGAAAACAAACAAAAAAATATGATGAATAGCAACGTTATGACAAAAAAATTCGCAAATCCATTTCCGTTGACTCTGCTTTAAGCTTTTTAACTAACACAAACGTTGCTTGCATAGGTAATATTTGCTCTACCGACATTTTATGCATTTATATACGATTCTTAAAGATACTATAAGATTACTGCTATCGTATATTAAGACCTTTATCTCGATGAGAGTTGATACTAACAAGTGCAGTAATGTAACACTTTAAAAGCATCAAGTTGCTAAGGACTTCAAAAATTACGGCGATCGTAAAGATATAAAAAAATGATTTTTAGTAGCCTCGTTTATCACACTGCTAAACAAAGGCCTCGCCAAAGGACTTATAACAACCAAAAATAAAGTAGAAACAGGTTTACAAGAATAGTTTATAATGGATGTTGTGGTAGGTTATAATATAAATGAAAAAGTAGTAAACCACGTCCATGAGTTAGGAGGAAAACATGATTGTCTTGTGCATACACTGAAGCAATGCAAAGGATATATTACAAAGATACATAATTGAAATTAGAAAAAGGTAAGTTAGAACAAAATATAAAGACCCTATTGATTGATCAGAATATTGAATCTTTAATAGACGACGCAACCTGTCGTTGTGACTATCGGAAATTATGGCGTCGTTCTATCTAACTATCGATCGCACGAGAACACGATGCGTTTTCGTCACACGATAAGTTCAATAATACGGATTCTTGAGAGTATCCTAATTGTAGATTTGCGTGCCATCGGGAGAGCACAGGCAATGTTCTATTGACCATTTTCATCGCACAATCAGAACGCAACTTCTCATCATACTATCCGGGCCAATTAGGACCGTGACGCCTATGCCAGTAGCGATGTAAATAATGTAATAACTGATCTATACAAATAAGAAACATACAATAGAGGAGAGGTTAAAGATAAATCTTGAATAATGATAATGAAAACGAAACTACGTCAATGAGATAAAAATGAAAACAGTCTGAATTTAGTCAGGAAGTTCATATGTTATATATAGATACACCGACAGATAGATACTCAACAATGGCATTTTTTTTTGGATAAGTATCAGATGGTCTTGATAAACTCATAGTTTGTAGGTCAAGTCTTCCTTTACGATGAGGTGTAATGAATTACAGTTCAGATCAATCAGATCATAAAGTCAAAAAGTAGCCTTTTTGATTTTCAGATCGTAGTTACTGTTGAATTATGGGACAATGTTGTTAGCATTACAGAAATTGCTTTTAGAAGAAACAATGATGTAGGTAAGCTCAATTTTGAAAAGTATAATGTCATATTTTGAGGAAACAAGTTGTAACTAACTCATACTCGTACATGATTTTCTTCACATAAAATGTGCCTAAATTAGATCCTACTAATATTATTAATGCGAAAGTTTGTGAGTATGGATGTACGTTTGATCCTCTTTCACGAAAAAACTACTGAACGGATCTTGATTAAATTTGGCACAGAGGTAGATTATTGTCTGGAATAACACATAGGATATTTTTTTTATCATCACGCGGGCAAAGCCGCGCTAGTAATACATAATTCTAAAGTTGAAAACGATCATAATGCAGATTACGCAACCTCATACCCTAGTAGACCTAGTAACGATGCAAGCGAATCAATAAAACAAATAAATGATGACATAAATAAATAAACAAATGAAAGCGCTGTTCGAAACGGTCAGCAATGCAGCCAGTCATTGAAACAAAACTAGTACTGTAGTAAGCAATTAAAATTGATTGAGTCTTCATCAGTAGTTTCTGTTGTTCACGCAATTGGATCGTGACACGGATTTTTTTACTACTACTGCATATTGACGCACACTTGCTGTTTGATCATATATATTTAGCAGATTGCTCTTGCAATCAATCTGCTATAACCATTGTTGTGTTTTGAGGTAATCATTTAACTCTTGCCCTTTTCCTAATTTGCGCAGTATACCTTCTTCCTCCATCCTTCTCGCTATCTGATCAGACACCTCCTTTCTTGCCATAGTCTCCTTCACACAGTCCAACTATCGTTTCTTTGATAGTAATACAATAATCTATTTCAAAAAAATATATTCAATTAATAAATATTACTTTCGCATCGGATGGTTAGTCAGAATCTCGCGACTATCAAAATACATCGAGACCTATGATGCTTGCCGGTTCCGAAATGGGAATTATTTAACTATTAGGTCTGTCCTAAGACTTGACTAGACTGCCTCGTTAGTCTAGTAGTCGCAAGCGCGACTACTGAGACAACTTGCCGAGGTCTTGGGTCTGATTCTTCGGTCGAGCATAGTCTCAAAAGGGTTTTGCTTTCAGAAATTTATCAGTAGGTGTCCTATTTAATTAGGCACACCTTTGTCTAGTTACGAAAAAATATTTGAGATAGAAAGGATAGAACCCTGATACCTGAGTATCAAACAAAGATTTGGAGAGAAGACCTCATGCGATTGGTGCATCCCTGCATCTATTAGTAGTTTTCTTGTAGTTACAAGGTATGATTACTGTATCACCAACATAGAAGCTGCTAAGACTAAACAACATGTATTTTCTGTTTGAGAAAGATTATACTGATTCTTAACAGATAATGATATTAGATAAAACTTCCTCTTTTTCGTCTAACCAAATAGATATGAAATCTACACGAAGAGACTTTGAAAATCATTGTTAAAACTTAAGATACCAACAATGAACAGTCAATGAGCAAGTAGTCAGAACAATGATCAGTCGATATAATACACATTCAAAATACATAATGGTGGTAGTTTTCACAAAATACAGATTTCGCACAGATAATTTCTTGTCGACATCCAAATCAAAAGCAGTTTATCCACATTTTTGTAAAGCAATCTTTATTCCCATGGTTTATAGATTATAATCATTCTTTCTTTTTTGTTGTCAGAGGTTTTTATGCGCCTCAGACTTGGCTTAACATGCCGTCAAGAAATATCTCTCAGGCATGCTGCTTTCCTCACAATGTTTATCTTCACAATACGCAATTGAATCCGAAAAATCAGAGCCATTTTCTTTAAATAATTGTATTTTGCTTTGATTACCTTAGAAACAATCTAGATAACTTCCTCTTTTTATATCGCGGCCATTTTGTGCACGAAAAGTCACATGAATCTCTGAGCTCTTAACGGTAAAGCGTCTTAATTTTTTGCAGCCAAGTGTGTTGCTGATAGGCAATAGTAGTCAGTGACCCGTCATTGTTTTAATTTTGGTTGTCTTTCTTTTTAATTCTTTGTTGTTCTCCATTTATTTCTCTTTTATTGCAACCTATATGCTTGCTTATTTGATGTAAAAGCTCGTGGCCTTTATTGCGTCTTTTTTGTTGTTGTAGAGTGTAGACCATACCTGGATAACAACCTTTGCACACTTTATTTTTGAAATATAAGTATTAACTACCGAAATGAAAATTGCTGGTTCTTGGTAGTGAAAACAAAAGTGTAATAAATCAAACAGGAAAAAAACATAAAGATAGATAGCAAAACATAGACAAAAAGTATAAAAAAAGGTTTCAATACATAAAACCTAGTGCAGACTTGCACATTCTCCCCTTTTTTATGAAATAGGCAGCTTTATCAGCTTTTGGAGGGGCCTCCTGAATGTGCCGGCCTCAGTGGCAACATCGGCCACCCGTACTATTCCATCTCTGCCGGGAAACAACATCGCGACTCGGCCTTTGGGCCATGAACCACGCGGTAAATTTGAGTCGCATATTACGACCACATCTCCTTCCGCAATTGACGGCGCGCTGCCTCCACCCCTTCTGGGTGACAGCGAAGGCAGGTATTCTCGAACCCATCGCTGCCAGAAATGATCGGCTAGTCTGAGTGCCCTCCGCCAATGACTTCTGCTCGAGAGGTCCGACTCCTGAAGCGTGGCTGGAACGGGTCGTCCTGGTGATCCATTTAGGAGAAAGTGAGCTTTCGGTTAATGCTTCTTCAGCATTGGCATCGAGTGAAATAATAGCTAGTGGTCGTGAATTTACCAAGGCTTCAGCTTCAGCCAGCACAGTTCTGAGTACCTCATCAGAGGGAGTTCGTTCATGGAGTGATACTTTCAGCGCTCCCTTGACACTTCGGACAAGGCGCTCCCAAGCTCCACCCATAAAAGGTGCCGAGGGCGGGATGAAACGCCAGTTTATAGACTCGTTGGCAGCGTAGTCTTCAACCGCATCACCGTATAACTCTCGCAGTTCCCGGCTGGCCCCAACAAAGGCAGTGCCGTTATCGGACCAAATCTCCAACGGGGTTCCTCGGAGTGACACGAAGCGGCGTAGGCACATGATCGCTGAGTCAGTCAATAAGCTGTGCACCAGATCCAGATGTACGGCGCGGACGACCAAGCATGTGAATAAGGCTACGTAGCACTTCTCCTTTCTTCTTCCAACCGTGACATAAATAGGCCCAAAATAATCGAGACCGGTGAATGAGAAGGCTCTTTGATGATGAGCTAAGCGAGCTTCTGGCATATTTCCCATAGGTGGTTGAAACGGCCTAGCACGGCGCAATTTGCACAGCTGACAGGTATGGGCTACGAATCGAGCAGCGTTTCTGAGACCAATAATCCAGTAACGCTGGTGAAGCTCGTTGATTACCAAGTCTAGGTGTGAATGCGCGGCCTTCTGATGATATCTATGGATCAAAAGACGAACCGCCGGGTGTTTTCCATACAAAATTATTGGACGCTTAACGTCGTCTGATACGCCTGAGGCGGCAACAATGCGGCTTGACATTCGCAGCTGATTATCATCATCAATGAATGGCGACAGCTTAATAAGGCGGCTATTACGAGGCAACGGCTGTTGGTTCTTTATTCGCAAAAAATCTTCTTTAAAGGAATCGAGCTGAGACTGCCATAAGATGTGTTTTTCGGCCAGGCGTAAATCATTTGCTGTTAATACATTGAGGTTATTGGGGACATTAGGAGAGGATGTGCAAGAGGAAATAAATGTACATAAACTTCCTTCAAGACGAGTTAAATTGGCGACAACGCCTCGTCTTTGTATACTACGCATACGCAGTAAAAAAATAAATTGATGCGCTTTTGCTGTTGCTCGCACCATTCTCAACCATGAGCTGAAACGCAGCGGATCCGCGGAGAGTGGTGCGGGCAGGTCAGTGTCAGTGATAAGATGAACATGATGTTTAAATTCTTCGCGGCCTAGGCCACTGACATCGATCAAGGGATCAGTGGGCCAGTTCGAGGAGAGCAAGAAGGCAGGACCTGAGATCCAACGAGATTCTGGAGTTAAATCGTTTGACCCGAGTTGCATCATCTGCCACATTTAAATCACTCGGTATCCAACGCCATTCACTGAAGTCCGTTAGCTCCAGTATCTCACCTACTCTATGTGACACGAAAGGCTTAAAAGTGCGAGCGTCGCTGCGAATCCAACCTAAGGTCGTCATTGAGTCACACCAGAAAACTCGTCTCACCGGTTTGAATCGGTGGTCTTCGCATATAGACGAAGCAAGACGAGTAGCCATCAGAGCACCTTGGAGCTCTAAACGAGGAATTGAGACAGGCTTGAGGGGTGACACGCGAGCTTTGCTGCAGATAAGAGAGAGTCTAACTTCACCGCTAACGTACAGAAATCGCCAATAAGCGACAGCGGCAAAGGCAGACTCACTGGCGTCTGAAAACATATGAAGTTCACAGCTTGTTAGCTCTAAATCGTACAAGTTATAGCGACGTGGAATTCGTAAAATAGAAACAGAGGATAAATCCTGGAACCACGACTTCCACGCAGTGTTGTCATCTTGAGAGAGCTCCTCATCCCATTCCAAACCCTTACGCCAAGCGTCTTGAAACATGATGCGGCCTCGAACAACGATTGGCGCAATGATTCCAAGAGGGTCATAGACTCTCATCACCTGGGCTAACACCTCTCGCTTGGTGAGCTTCTGTGGCAACACAACCTTATCGACTCCCGTATTAAAACCTATCACGTCACAGGCGGGTTGCCAGATAAGGCCAAGCGTGCGGACATGACCAGCCAGGTGACCTAAATCTACGTCATTCAAAACGGGCGCCTCTAGCAAAGACTCTTTTGGTAACCACGAGAGCGCCATGAGATCGTTTGACATCCAGCCTCGCATCTCAAAGCCAGCATGAGAATGTACGTTGTAAATGTCCGCAGCCAACTTGGCTGCTTCATGAACGTTGTCTAAACTAGTGATGCAGTCATCCATGTAGTGATCGTGTATAATTACTCGAGCTGCATCGGGGTATGTATCCTGCCACTCTAATGCATTTTTGTTTTTGATATGGATAGCAGTAAAGGGGCTGGACGCGGCGCCAAAAATCATGGATGACATGCGGTAAGTACGTATAGGCTCATTCGGATCGTCGCGCCACAGAAATCTTTGGGCATCCCTATCCTTTTCAATTATTTTGATCTGAGGAAACATTTCACGAATGTCAGCTGTTAGAGCTACTTTGCCCTCACGGAAGCGCATGAGAATACCTAGTAGTGGTTGCAAAAGGTCTGGACCAGTTAATAACATTGAATTTAATGACACGCCGTGGGACTTGGCGGCTGCGTCGTGTACCGTTCTCAACTTGTTAGGTTTATTTGCATTAATTACTCCAAAGTGAGGAAGGTACCACAACGGAGACCCCAAATTAGGAGGAGCTAAACACGGTTCAGCATATCCCTTTGACAGCATATCATGGATATTACGGCGGTAGCGTTCAGCATAGTCGGGATCTCTCACCATTTTCTTTTCTAAGCTAAGGAACCTAGACACAGCTAACTTGTAACTATCGGGAATATCCAGTTTATCAGCCTTCCACAATAAGCCTACTTCAAAGCGGCCAATGGGCAGACGGCGCGCGGTGCGCTCGAGAACTTGCACGGCGCGTTCGTCATCTGCACTACGAGCTTCCCGTTTAGAAATGCCGATAGAATCAATTTTAAACTGCTCCCTAATAAGACCTTCCATAATCAACTGGTCATTCGCTATATCAGGTTCGCTAATCGCGGCGTGGTTGATAACGTCAACCAGTTTAGTTTTGCTGCAACCGAAACCATACAAAACCCAACCTAAAGCAGTTAAAATAGCTACGGGTTGTGTCTTGGTTCCTTTGCGCGTAGCTTTAGCGAGAGATAAGTGCCAGTTGTCGATCCCTATAATCAGCATGGGCTTAACGTCTTCGTAACAAAATTCATTTGAAATGTCTGCCAGGTACGGATACTTACGCACGCTCTCAGGATGCGCTGACTGTCGCGCAGCGCCCAAGCCGTTCATCGACCTGGCTCGCTTAACGGAATGAATTTCATTCGAATGACGACCTTTTATTTTGAAATCTACGTACTGAATTTTAACATCCATACCTAAACCGCCGACGCAGTCTAAATGAATGCGTTTTTCTTGGCCCATGCAACCAATTTGAGCCGTCAGCTTAGAATCTATAAAAGTGCCTGTGGAACCGTCGTCCAGCAAAGCGTACGTATCAACGCTACCACAAGGTCCCGTAACGGTCACGCCAACTATTTTCAACAGCGGTCGAACTGCAGGTTCCTCGGCTGATAAAGAGGATGCGTGAGCCAAGACATCGTGATCCGAATCGTCAGACGATTGCCCGCCGATCTCGTCACCAGCTGCGGGCACGCTACACGGCATCGGCGCGCTGCATGTCAGGGGTGCGGCCGCGCTGGATGTCGATGGCTCGGGTTCAGCGTCGTCTTCCACGTCGACATGCGCGGTGACTGTACGTTCAAAGTTCGACCCGTGTAATAAAGCATGGTGACGCATGTCACAACCTTTTACTGAACACACTCTTTTAACACAAGAAGTTTTATTTTTGTGCCAACCTTTTTTCAAACATCTATGACATATTTTATTTTTCTTTATAAATTGCCAACGATCATTTATTGTCATTTTGACAAACCTATCACAAAACTTCAATTCATGTTTTTGTTGACACAGCAGACAAACAACATTTGTCGTTGATGATTTTTCTGCTGAAATCCTACAATTTTGATGATCGGTTTCAGCTACAATGTTCACCCTATCTCTGAAGCCTCTGTTATCAGTGTTAGGACGTACTACAGTAGGCAACGAGCAGTCAAAGGCACCGCCAAACCTACACTGCAAGTCAGCTTCTCGTGAGAGGAAGTTTGAAAATATTTCGATTTTAGACAAGCTGCCATCGCACAAATGAGCGTAATCTAACCACCGTGGTCGCAATAGCGGTGGCAGCTTGCTCCACAGTGCCTGAAACAGCTCGGGCGAGCGTAAGTAGTCCGGCTGATTTAACAGGCGGATTATTTCCACACAGTTTTGTACTCGGCTGGCAAAAATTAGAATATCTTTGCTATCGTAGCTTACCTTAGGCAGCGCACGTATCACAGATACTTCATGCATCACGACGAGCTCGGGGCGGCCGTAGCGCGCGTCGAGCGCAGCAAGCACCACACCGGGGGCGCGCGCCGCCGCCAGCAGACCTGCCACTGCATCGCGCGCCGCTCCGCGTAGCGCATGCGAAAGCCTCGCTAAATTTTCGGTTGCCGATACATTTTGAGCTGTATTTTCGTACGCACGTTTAAAAGCTAGCCAATCTAAATAGGACTTGCCGTCGAATGTAGGCAAGTCAGTTTTCGTAGGAGTTTGTTTGTTAACTTTATTTATTAATATTCCGAGCGAGTTGATTAAGTGAGTCACTCCTTCATCTTCACTACGATCTTGGTTGAGAGCGTGCGTAGTCGCGACAGCGTCTTTGCTGTGGGACACTCTCATACCCGATGCCTCACACTGGGTTGTATCGTCGTACCTGAAATGTGGGTTGGCACTTAAAAAATCTCGCTCATCGGGATTAGGCACTACATTTTTTACCCAATCTTGAATACTAGCACAGCTACGCATGCCGTGGCTGCCGCGCTGGCTGGCGTCCGCCTCTATGGCGGCGAGCTCAGCTTGTAATTGAAGCTCAGCGACCTGTCGCTCTCGCTCCAGAGCCTTTTGCTCTACAACTTTTTGCAAATCAGCCAATTGCCGCGCGTGCTGCGCCTGTGCCGCCAGCTGACGCGCCACGATGGTGGCGGATGAGCGCGAGGTGGTGGCGCTGGCCGGACGGGAAGGCGCCGGAGCCGCGGCTTGAGGGGGCAGGTCCATGCTCTGTGGCGTGGGTGGGGCAGTCTCCCTCGCCGCAACTTGAGTGCCGTCTCCTGCACACTGCGCGGCCGCTTTTGCGCGTTTAGAACTTGCTAAACGTGTTTCCATTTTTCCGTAGAAGGACCAATATTAACTACCGAAATGAAAATTGCTGGTTCTTGGTAGTGAAAACAAAAGTGTAATAAATCAAACAGGAAAAAAACATAAAGATAGATAGCAAAACATAGACAAAAAGTATAAAAAAAGGTTTCAATACATAAAACCTAGTGCAGACTTGCACAATAAGTTTTAAATGTTACTACTTTCAATTTATACATCCTTGACTCCCATACTATTCAATGTATCAGCACAATGTTTTGAGTGTATTACAAGGAGCGCTATCGTATCCCATGATTTTTCAAACTAAAAAAGGCGTTGCAGTCATAATTTTGTAGGTACTTCGTTTCATAGTTTGATGTACAAAATGCTAGGAAAAGCGAACCCATCATGAAAAAGTCAAGCTTCTTAAAGTGTCCGTTTACACCTTGTATTCTGGCGTCAATACTGACCTACACAATTCCTTCATGTCAACTGATTCTTCAAAATACAATCACGCATGCAGATGTTGTTTATCAAATTAATGAGGTATGAGGTAATCAACTCAACTTATCTCAGTCCATTGATTAAAGCTCTCTTTATTATATTTATATGTATATGTTTATATATGTATAATGTTACTATAGAGGTTAATGTAGATGATTTTAAAGTTACTTACTCCAAAGGTTGCATTGCTATTCTGAGTCTCTGACTGAGTCTTGAGACCAATACACAAGTTCTGCTTGGAAAATGCAATGAATCTGAATCAATCTTACTGAATCGAATTAAATTAATTTCAATACTTAGAGCCCACGCAGACCACCGACTTTTTATCGGCCGATAGTTTAGTCGGGTTGGCCTGCTAGTACGCACACCGAGCCAACTAAACAGTTCAGTCGGTGATGAGTGCGCAAACTATCCAACAGTCTGCCGACTATTCTCTATTTGCTAGTTTCTAGCACAATGAAAATTAATAAAACATTGTATAGAGTTGTTATTATTGCTCTCATACACCGGAGGAGGAAAATTAAAAAGAGAGCCCGGAGAGTATTGGGTGCATCCTATCTTTAGTGATAGATTATTAAATGGAAAATTTTACACTATGCATTCCAAATTACTCGATTACCCGAAAAAAATTTACGTCAGAGTACTCTTTTAAGTTTTTCTTATAAAGTGCAGGGCGTTTTTCGACTTCCTCGATCAAAGTGATCAAAGTTACGATCGAAGATTCCGAAATAAGCGACTGAGAATTGGGCGACGCCATTTTACAAAACACGCGCGGCCGACCATTCGCTGTCAAAGCTCGGAGCGAACTGAACTTTCGGCTTAGTCGGCCGACTAAAAAATCGTCGTGTGTGCGCGTGTGGTAGGGAGCCAATACTGATTATACGGTCGGCCGATAGTTTGCCGACAGTTTAGTTTGAATTGAATCGGGAAGCCCATCAAACTTGTTTATCGGCCGATACCAAATCGTCATAGTGTGCGCACTTGCTTACATCTGCGTACTGATTAAGAGCCCGACCAAACTATCGGCCGATAAAAAGTCTGTGGTCTGCGGGGGCTCTTAATGTACTGTAATGTCTATGTTTAGCTTATTTAATATATCTACACAAGCAATGGTAATATATGTAAGATCTAATGCACCATATACTTAGAAATAAATATATCTTTAAAATAGAAAACAATTAGGTATAACCTACGATTTAATTTTACATTAGTCAACAATTTACTTCTGGTTTAATAAGCTTGGTGTAGCTCATTGAAATGCGTTTAAAATTATAGTCTACATACCTATCTTGTAGTTTACGTAAAAGGATTTTCCCGAGGGCACAAATTATAGTCGAGTTCATCTATTTGACAAAATACGCAAGTACTTAGGTATATCTCTAGTTTATTATTTCCTCAATAAATGTATTCTGAACTAAATTTAGTTGCTACTAAAATAACTTAAGAGAAATATCATTTTCTCTAAAATAAAATTCAATAACAACATTTTCAACTAAAAAGGAACGATCCCAGAAAAACATTCGAATTAATTTAAATTTTCCCGCTACCATTGAGTTTCGCGAAGTATACAAACAGCTATTTGATACTTTACGCATGGACTTTGTAATGCTTCAATTTCATGCATTAAAAATTACACGCAAGTGTAGTAAAGCGTAATGCATGCAATTGTCGCCTTTATTAACGATTTAGCCGGTCTTTCCATGTAATTGATAAATAATTTAATGAAAACTCCAATTAAATCCTACTTACAGTTTTCTTCTGGCAACAACAGCGGAATGAAACTTTCCTTGAGTTGCACTGAGTCTTTCAGCAACAGAAAACGTTTCAACGCATCATAATTGTATAACAAACTCTTCTTACATAGTTTTTAGATCACTTAACCTTGGTATTTTTTTTCAAAATAATACTTCGCGGTAACGTTTTTGGTAAATGAAAATATGGAATTAAATAGATGTCAGCACTTATGTAGCGTCCGTTTTAGTGAGAACCACCTGGGAAATGAATATTCCGTCAATTCCGTGCGTTCGGGTGAATAAATTAATGTAAAGTCGTTCACTTCCTCGACTCGCATAGAGTTAACTGTCAGCAGTGGCGTGAGGTTATGTTTCTAAGATCGTCCGATGTCACTGCAAGTTGGATTCAAGCCAATCCAGCGCTTTAACATATTGCAAATTAAATCTTTCGTGAAGCGAATTTAAATGAACTTTTTACATTAAAAAATATCACTTATTGTAAAGCGTGTGCAACATTATTAAAACTATACGTTTTGTGAAACATTAAGGTGTCACAATCAATGTCAATTACCAAACTAAATGCGTTCAGTTTTCGTTTTTAGTTTCACATTTTGTGGCAATTTCAGTTAAATGAACGACGTATCTTAATTTTGTTAGAATCAGTTATAAACTAAGACATGTTTGTGCGAATATTTAACCACGGTATTAGGATAAAAATAATTATGATATTAGTTCCGCTTTACGCTGACAAAGCGCTTCAGCGCGTCAATGTACAAAACTGCGCGCGCACATTTAGCAAGGGGGAAGTTCAAAGACTTTATATTCTAACATTTCTTTATAAAAACATACCTATTGTCTGAAATATTAAACTAGTTTTTAACATGTTTAATTTTGTATCTACTTTGCTAAACAAACTACTATATACAGTATTTGATACCAACTAGAAGCAACTAACGACATCTATGTTTTCAAGAATGCAACGTGTCGCTTAGCAACGAAGTTTGCCAAAGATATTTATGTAAACTTTGAAGCAAATATCACATCACTACCAAGCATTATTAATTAAACAGAGTTTTTATTACCTTTTCAGTTAAAAAATATACGTAGGCCTATAATACCTGTGTGTATCAAAGACATGCAACCAGAGAAATGGTAACACATTTATTACATATGTAATTATGTAATAAATGTAGTTAATAATGTGTATAAAAAGACCAACAAAATATTTATTACATATAATTTTAATTATTTTTTTATATTTTAATTATATACATATTTTGTTTTTATTAATTTTATGTATACAAATAATGTTGTAAGTAAGTAATTACACGAATAAAATATCTCAAGTAAAAAAAACTATCAGTAACGATCTCTGTTCTCCCACTTATCTTAAGGAAAAACTATATACCTAGGTATATAAATTTGGAATACGGTAAATACTCACAAGGATAAACTTAGTTTTACAGAACTAAGTACAGTTAGTACCTACTTACGGATATTTTTCCGTTTTCCCCATTAGTTCACGATACTCCAAAGAGGTGGCGCCACATTACGCGATCGTAAAGCCATGTTTCCAGTTTACACAACTTGGAGTAGACACTGTTGATACCGGTGTAACACATTTGTCTGGAGATAACGGGTGGGTATATTGGACTTCTACCGATTCATGCATTTTTTTTTCTCTCTATCCTAAACTCATAGACATATTATGTGGTGGTACAAACGAAACCATTACATCGTTTGATTGCGTATAATGGCATCCTTACTAATATTATAAAAGAGAAAGTGAGTTTGTTTGTTGTTACGTCTTCACGCCTTAATTGCTAAACCGATATTGATGAATTTTGGGGCAGAGATAGTTGGGACCCTGGAGACCTGGATATAGGCTAACTTTTTTAAAAAATTGTGAGAAATGAGGGAGAAAGAGGGAAGAAAAGGGAAAACTTAGCATTTCTATTGCAATAAATAAGGCGCAAGGGCAATAACTACAGGTAGCAGGTACCTGCAAATCAGGAAAGGGGAACTATGTTACCCCGAATTTAATGCGAGCGAAGCCGCGGGCAAAAGCTAGTTTAAACATAACATTACAAAAAAAAACTTGTGTCTTGACGGTCCAGGTATGGTTCAGAAACAACGATTTCGTAAAGTATTTTTACTAGAGATGCCACGAATAGTGAATTGACCGAATACCGAATATCGAATATTCGGCAACATTGTTGGCCAAAACGCCGAATATTCGGCGCGAAGTAGGTACATGCTTGGTGGGGGCGCGTTAGCTGGAATAAGACAAGTCACAACCTGTTTTTCACGTTGCGTTCGCGCTGAAAAATGCTGAAAAGCTCGTTTTTATCCATCACAACTTACCACTGATTAATTTTAACTACTAAAATGTTGTAATTTGGACATAAATACATTTTTTTTTAGTAAAATAACGTGTCTTTTTTTACAAGATTTGCTATGCGGTATTCGGCCGAATAGTACGTTCTATTCGGCCGAATACCGAATAGCAAAAAAGTGGCCGAATAGGCCGAATACCGAATAGTTGCCGAATATTCGTGGCATCTCTAATTTTTACCCCATAATCTAACCGAAGATACCCATTTTCAAAATGACTCGTCAGCACATATCAGCGCAATCAGTTACCTGAAGAGCACTGCAATTAAGAACCAAGATAAAAACAAAACAGTTAACGATAATGCACAGAAAACACGGGGAAAAACATTTTAATAGTCTCTAGAAAGGTTGGCCTCATAGCTACTCCTAATGTTGCTCCAAGTTAAAGTTTATGTAAAACAACAAATTAATTCAATTAAAAACAAACACAATGTACACACGACGGCACATCAACCTACACGAAACCATTTTAAACTGATCTCTCTATTACGGTGTGCGATCCGTAGTAGAGAGATCAGGTATAATAGGTTGCCCTGCCGTTCGTGTGTACATCTGTACAAACAATAAACAGACAGGTGTTTGGGGTTTAGTAAATACCTGTTTATTATATTCTTAACTTTTTTTTTCAGAAAACTGGCTAAGTTTGAGTCGGACTCGCGCACGAAGGGTACGATTATCTACAAAAACGGCAAAAAAACATATTTGTTAAATGGGAGCCTCTTAAATATTAATTTTATTCTAAATTTTAGTATTTCTTGTTATAGCGGCAACAGAATACTTACATCATCTGTGAAAATTTCAACTGTCTTACTGTCACGGTTCATGAGATACAGCCAGGTGATAGACGGGCAGACAGCGGAGTCTTAGTAATAGGGTCCCATTTAGTAAAATGGCAAAGTTAGCGCTTTTTTTTAAAAAAAAAAGGTAGAAGATTTGGGTGGGGTAAGAATGATCAAAATATTCTCTGTCAGGAAAGCATGAAAAAAAAGTTACTTAAATTTTAAAAAATTAACCAGGCATAATCAGTTTATTATCATATTAAATGTATTTATGTTCTTTACATAAATACATTTAATATGATAATAACCTGATTTCTCGATCGGCGACCATTTATCATTTATTCAGAAGAAATTAACACTTAAAATGTCAATTCAATATGAAGACTAATAATTACGTTACCTCTACGATAGAGTTAAATCAAACCATCCCACTTCATGAATAAGTAAATACAATGAAAGGGTGCCACTATTATACAGCCTGATTGTAATTTCAACAATCATTTTCAGGTTTCCATTGTTTTGTCCAAAAAGTTCGAGCTCCAAGCTTTTGTTTCGAATTTTTGAAAGCACTGGCTTGGTCAGCCTGCATTTATTTTTCTTTTTTGTTGTTCCATTTCTAAAACAGCCAACAGACGAAACTCTTTTGTTTTCTAATTTCGAAAGTACTGCGATGGCTCATGTTAGACTAAACTGCATGGAGCCAATTTATCTGGCTCTCGTTAGCATGCTTCCCGATCTGTGAAGATATTTTAGCTTTCTACAGATAGCCAAAGTGTGATTTTACATTTTCAAGTAAAAACCTAGCGTCACCGTTTTAAATTCTATTGGATTCTTGCAATTACCTGGGGGGTCGTATTCTGCTTAACGGTACAAATTGGCTCAGATGAAACTTCCCTCTAATCGGGGAAAAGTATACAATTATAAGGTAACTAGCAGCCAAGAGAATCTGAATAGATAGTTAAGTAAAGGAAGGTATAGATTGTACGGATATAGATTTTTCTTGTTACTTTCAAGACCTTTAACAAATTTAAAATATTCTAAAGCCAATGCTCCTTGGAGACGGAACCAAAGATCACAATCAAATAACCGGCAGGTCCTATTCTGGTCACGTTACTTACCTTACCTTCGTTCGTAGATAATACCCGGTGCTCTTGACGGGTTCATCCTATCCGGTACTTACCGATTATACCTACTTGTAACAGCTTAACTGGAAGTGGCACTTTTCTTTCTTGTTTAAGCGATGTTATTTTTTCCTTCAAATAATATTTTGCTTCTCCGGTATTTTTTTCTTTACTCGTCTCTTTAACATAAACCATTAGGGCCATCTTGTGCATCAAATCACATAACGCAATTATAGTAAAACGTCGTTGATAAATATAAACCAGGTTTATTATTTATTTTATTTACGTACATATGTGCAATAGTGATACATAGGCGGGCTTAATGCCATAAGGCATTCTCTACCAGTCAACTTTTGGATAACTACAAAAAAACAGTTCCCGTCATTTCGGCCTAACTTCGGCACGGATAAACTTTTTGACAACGTTGTTTGCCAGCAACAAACTTGTGTAAACACTTTCAAAATCCATAGTTTCATCTATTCGAAAAATTGATTCTCCAAAACACAACGTAAACAACACATCGAATAATGTCCAATCGTCAAAATGCATTGGGATGGTGAGTACGACCACAACCCAAAATAAACAGAACCATTATACGCTGATCTCATTGTGCGGGAAGTTTATACAAAGCGGGGTCAAGTAATACTGGAAATGTATAGCTTGATTTGTTAGCTTGTTTTATGTTATGCAATCACATCGCAGGATTGTAATACAATTACTGAAACAACATTTTGTTAATTGGAACATAAACGATACAGTTGTCCATTCAAAACAAAATTGCAACCACAAAATTGTACAGGATTTTAAGCAGACTTTATACATTTTGACCGACTAATCAGATTAAAAAGTAAACTGGTTGATAACCCATATGTTTGATCAACTAATGTAAGTACGGTAGAACCGACTAAAACAAAAAAAGAAGAGCTTCTCAATTCGACGTGTATATTTTTTTTATCCAGAATGCCACCTTCCTGCATTTTTTAATGTACAAAAATGAACTCTCTGGGCGTGATTGACCGTACATTACGGGTAAACCTTTACTTTAATTTCTCCAATCAACCCTAAGAATAAACCGGTTATTATGCGTTAAACATGCCAAATTTTAACCTTCTCCTTTATTTGTTTTCGTCAGGTATAAACCTCAGTACGTTTAAAAATAAACTAGGGCTGAAAACTCTTCAAAAATGACGTCACCGCTAAACATTAGGCGGTGGCTTCATAAAATTGCAGCTAAGTGATGTCTTCCCTCTCACGCCATCTTTACTGTCTCAAGGGTACATAAGTGGTATAAGCACCTAGATTACCATATTTTACGTAACGATGTTAGCTTTCTTTGCGTTTTATGAAATACTAGCTGCGCAACGCGGTTACACCCACGTAGACCGGGATAAAATGAAGCCTATGTGTTAATACAGGTAATAAACTATCTGTAGTTTAGAGTGAACGAGTAACAAACATTTATACGTCTATTCTCACAAACTTTAAAAAAAGAAACAAATGAAAGAAGCTTTTTTTCTGTTGTAAATAACTTTCGCATTTATAATATTAGCAGAACTAGCTTCCTTTTTTCATAAAAGGAATGTGAATTCTTTTTATTTTATTTTTCGCGGTAATAATTTTATATTCTTTACCAGTCAGAAAAAACACAATATCGACGAGAAAATGGCGTGCACAAATAAGTTGTTTGAACTGTATCTCAGTCAAATTACATCAACATCGATTTGTTAGTTGACCGTCGAAGCTCAGCATACCGTCAGACACTTTTCGTAATGAAAATATGAAAGTTTCAAAAGTTAAGCAAAGCTGAAATATTTGTGAAAACTGCAGTTTATTACAGAGCTTCCTGAAATATGTTCTGCAAGGTTGATTTATTGCGTTTTTGTAGAAAAGTATTCCTGGTCCAGCAGAGATTTAATGCAGCTTAACTGAAACCACGATATTACTTTAAAAAAAAATAACTTTAGTAACGATATTGCTCCATAATACCATAGGGTATTCAACATAGGGTATTATGGAAGAGGTATTGAAACTTGGCACACGCACAGAGAGGCCTGTACCCTTCAGTGGGTAAAGTCGGGCTTTAGATGTTAATGATGAAGACGAAAATGGTACTACAATTGGACAAACATTGACCTGGTGAAGACTGCGGGATTCTACTCAATGTAGAAC
The DNA here is from genome assembly GCA_905475445.1 of Ochropleura plecta. Classification (NCBI taxonomy): domain Eukaryota; kingdom Metazoa; phylum Arthropoda; class Insecta; order Lepidoptera; family Noctuidae; genus Ochropleura; species Ochropleura plecta. The sequence goes on along the minus strand of FR997731.1, from coordinate 5,813,871 downwards.
CAAAATGCCGGTTAGATATTCCCATTCCCACCTGTCAAAGTTTTAAAATAAGAATAAAGGTGTAAATGGAAAACAAAAAGTTTAAAATCAGAACGGGTACTTCTAAAAGTTTAAATCAATAAGAAACAAAGTGTATGCTAAATTTCAGATTAATCGGTTGACAGGAAGAGGGTGAAATTTGAATTACTAAATTTGACCCAAGAATAATAAATAAAACAAACGGGGTGAGCTAAATAAAACCGTTTAAAAATGAAACCAAGCGACTATAAATTAATAAGTTAAGCAGTAAAATTGTTTTTTAACAACCTCATCTTCTAAATTTACAGGGTAGCCGGCGACCTCTAAATAGGTAATTACATGCACGGCCATTTTTTTCAGGCCAGTAACAGCCAACAGCCTGAAAATTTCATTCTTTCGTATTAATGAAAATATGAATGAATGAGTTCTGATTTCTGTAAAATTCATGAATATATTCGTGTACTCTCGCTCTTAGACATTTTTTTTAACGAGGTATTTGTTTGAATGAAATATAGCTCAACTCATTTCAGATTTACTTACTTAAACACACACACACACATACACACACCTTTATATGACTTACCTCCCACAACTGCACTGTACTTGCCGCAACTAAAGGTGTATTGTTTTAGTACGTCCCGACATTGTTACTTGGGGTGGGGCCCTGGTGTCCTATAACACAGGTCATAAGCCTAGCTTAGGCACCAGTCTCCCACAATATTATAGTATGTTCTTTTTTAATTAGTTACGAAACAATATCCATGTAATTTTTTAATATTGTTGTGAGAAATAAATTAATTATTATATAGCAGGAATAAAAAAATTACAATGCTATCACTAGAAACGAAGGCAGACAAGAATACACTATACACTTTTAAAAATTACAAAATAAACAAGAATGTAGTTTTTGTTAAGTCAATATCCCTATCTGTTTGCGTCTACCATGCACTGTAATAAATAATTATTTTTTGATAGCAAAAAGTCGAGCTAGCAACAAAATTACCACTAAGGTTCCGTAGGCTATCACCTTCCCTTTTTTCTACTTACTGAAATTCCATTGCAGAATACTTGAATACCTGGCTTTTTCATCTAGCTAAGCGCAAGCCAGACACAAAAATGTCAATTCCGAGAAGTGCTGAGAATCTAAAGTTTTAAGCACCTCCAAATAGGTTAAGTCTTTTATTTTATTAAAGTATCCGCCTTTTGTAATGGTGATTGGCGAAAAACTTTTGTCAAAGTGTACCACGTAATGCGCAACCGTTTATGATTTTAGCACTAACTTGATACTTATTTAATGGTGACAGTTTCTCCAACTACGTTCTACTTTATTGAACGTATATCCTATTATATTTAGTTTATTGCATTTTTATGCGGGGTTTTCAATGTTGCGTAGGGAACTCCTTTTACATTACTAAGGACCCTACGTATACGCAAGCAAGTAAGTCTTGAAACGTTATGTTCTATACAATACCATTACAAAGTTGTCAGATAATTTCTGCATGGTTGTATTTTGTGTTTGCTCACGCAGTTTTGTTTCCTTGTGTTACCACAGTGATATTTGTTCGTGAAACCAATTTATGTTAGCAAATAAATATAAGCTTTTCATCTTTTGGTATACTTAAGGCAATAGGATAATAAGCTAACACAAATATTACGTAATCTCTTAAATAAATAAACGTGAAATTCGGAACAGCCTGTATTTCGTAAGTTTGAAAGTGGTGTTTATAATGTCTATCATGGGCCGCCGAAGTCACAAACCACACAAAATCATTTCCAAATCTGGTTTCTACCTGCAAAGTCACCATGACTAAACTTCGTCCTAAACACTACTTCGGTTTCCATTACCGCATCCTTCGATTCCTGGGTCTTGGCTGGTGGCATCACCCCGAGGAAGGCAAAATGTCCAATTTCCCAGGGTGGTATCTCTACTACTCCATTGCCACACAAGTTGTCTGGGTAGCGGGCTTCGTCGGTCTGGAAACCATAGACCCTTTCGTCGGCGAAAAGGAGATGGACCGATTCATGTTCAGTCTCTCTTTTGTCATCACCCATAATCTAACACTTATCAAACTGTATATTTTCTTCTTTAAAAATGTAGACATTCAGGAAATAGTGCGAACTTTGGAGATAGAGATGTATGATTATTATCAGAACATTGCCAAAAATCGAAAAACGGTGAAAATATCGAAAATAATAACGGGAGCCTTTATTTTCTTCGGATGGCTTACCATTGGTAATGGGAATGTCTATGGGACGATTCAAGACATTAAATGGAAATCTTTAGTTGCCACTTTAAACGATACTGATGTTCGTCCAGTTCGAACTTTGCCGCAGCCAATTTACATACCTTGGGATTATCAGAAAGATTCCTCGTACATTCCTACTTTTGCGCTGGAAACTATAGGCTTGCTATGGACCGGTCATATTGTTATGACTATTGATACATTTATTGCTTCTGTTATCCTGCATATGGGCTCACAGTTTGATATACTGAACGAGGCTATAAGGACTGCGTATGATCGGACGATGAAGTCACTGCGGGAAGGCATACGTGTTGATGCTAATGTTCAGGAATCTGTTATATTAAGTCCAGAAGATAATGATGAAAGGATTGTAGAATCTTTTGTACCAAGGGAAGAGATTGACGCAGCGCTACAGACTACTTTCAGGAACTGCTTTCTACAACATCAGGTTCTTATCAAGTGAGTATAAACTGTTTAAACCCGTAATAGTATTTTGTACACACAGTAGCAGCCCGGAGTTTGGAATTTGGCGGTAAGATGCCTCGGAAAGCACGTTAAGCAGTTGATCCTGCACCTGATCTCTCTCCGGTCGTGTAGAATTGCTGTCCCATTGGACTATCAGAGTGAGGGAACTGAGAGTGCTCCTGTCACTGCGCACACGCTTGTGCACTATTATAGTCTCTATCTACCCAAACCATAATTAATTGCATTAATTTTAGTAATATTCGCTTGTCACTTCACATGATAGAACCTGATTCCAAAGTCGACCGTCCATTTCACATTCATCATATTAATGTTTACATCAAGTAAGATAGACGATATAGACGTCTGTCCTACGTCTTCATTTAATATCAAAACAGTGTTATAAAAGCCTTTCTATAATAATATCCTGCAATTCAAATTATAAAACAAGAAGGGGATAATAAAATGTCAAGAGAAAACTCGCACAAATCAAGTGAGGAAATAAATTTAATCCTTGATTGGTTCCCAAGATAAGCTATGGGCTCCATGCATTGCTTTTAGGGATCAGTAAGAACCTATGCATATGTCGAAACGTCTTCTCTTCAGTTAATTGTAAACAGCAAGTAGGTATTCTGAATCTAAAAAAAATACTGGCAATTTCGTTTTTTCCAAATACGATTACTGGTAGCCTGCATTATCCCTGACTCCCAATTTAACTGTATTTTTTTTGTATGTTTGTTTTCCGATTTCTCTGTCAACTGTAAACGGGTTTTCAAAATTCTTTTTTATAATCAAAAGGTTAATTAATCCCCAAAGAGTTGCGGGTTGTTCCAAAGAGATACCGCGGCCCCGGAACGTAAAGGGCAATAGAAGGAACATGGCTGGGTTTTTAGTTAGTACAAGTCTGACACTAAGAGAGCGGAGGGAGTTATTTGAGGTTTATTTTTAACAATGTATATGGATGAAATGCTGATATCTTCTAGCAGCAATGGAAAATGAGTACTAATATTTAACTTCTTATAAAAAATGAAATTTCCTTATTCCAAAAAAAAAAGTACACATTACCGCTGAATAATATAGAAGTCGGTAGCATAAAACCATGACAAATCAAAATTATCAAAAATCAACTTTTTTTCCAGTTTTTTTGTGATGAAATTATAAGTTTTTTTTTGTAACAAGGTGTTTCAATTTTGAAAATTAAATCAAACAATTTTACAACTGCGGAACCCACTGCTTATTTAGAGTACGACACACATTTTAATATTCGTACACACACGAGTACAGCTATATCTGTATGTTTCAATAAAATATGGATATAAAAAGATAGGTCACATGTAAATAAAGATATAAGTTGTAATATCGCGCTCTATATTCAAGAGGCGTTCACAGAGTAAGTAGATATCTATATATCGTTGTGTTAACCTAGGTAATCATAGGCACTTTGTATTCTAGTCTTACTTTTCAATTTGTTTGCTAAGCTTTTCAGTGGATTACATAAGAATTGACATGTTTTACACTTGTTTGAGAAGATAGAGGGTTTAAAAAAGGGACAAGTGACAAATGGGGTTCGACCGCCATTTTTAAATGGAGAATAAATCTTTCAGAAGCTGTTTTCCTAACAGCCAAGATATTCTACAAAGCCTGGCAATCTTTACAATCTACTATACTATTTATTTTGTAATTTACGAAAAAACAAAACAAAAAAAGATGCTGCTACAGTCCCAGTCATAAGACGTAAAAACTTGTGAAAGTACTGTAGTTGCCAATTCCAAAGCGTAGATCTCTATGGAGAAGAATGGGCAAGAAATTCCATGGACTATTAATTAGTATTTTATCTTTATTTGCATACCATAATGTGTAATTCTAATTATGGGCTTAAAGCTGAGGTACAATTCCGAACCCTGTGGGTACAGCAAGAAGTTTAAAATTACCGTGTGAAATAATATAGTAGAAGGACAGAGACATATAATTAACTAAGTATGTAGAATAACAATAAATAAATATTTTTTCTCAATTAATTATATAATGTTCCATGGATTTATATTTTCAAAGTTCGTCACGACATATATCTTAGAGAAGTATATTTACACATGATGATACATATTTGTCTAAGTATGTTCTCTGACTAAATTAATTCGTATTCAAAGGGATCCTCTATAGTTTCGGGAGGTTCCTGCACATCATCGGGCGGGAGGAAGCGCCCGGGTGTCACCATTGTGACGATCGCTCTGAGGACACGGTGGAGCACACAGTGGCGATCTGCCCAGCGTGGGCGGAGCACTGCCGTGCCCTCGTAGAGGCGATCGGCGGCGGCGATCTCTCGCGTCCGGCCCTGGTTCAGGCCATGGTCCGGAGCGAGAGGGAATGGGAAGCGGTCACCTCCTTCTGCGAAGCAGTAATGCTAGCAAAGGAGGTGGCCGGGCGTTTGAGGGAGAGAACATCTGCCCAACCCAGCCGCCGCGGGAGACGCCCAGGGCGCCGGGCGCCGCGAGACGACTTCCGGCCACCGTAGATGCGGGCCTGTGGGCGGTGAGCAATGGGTAGCTCACCGTCCGTCCGTCTAAATTGACGACAGGCCGTGTCGACGTTCGTGTTTCACGCGCGCCTCAAAGAGAGTCAGCAAAGCAGAGGGGCTTGCCAGAGCCTCCGCCTGCCGGGGTTGCGGGTTGTTCGAAAGAGATACCGCGGCCTCGGAACGTAAAGGGCAATAGAAGGAACATGGGTGGGTTTTAGTCGGTACAAGTCTGACATGCCCCCCGCTCCGCCCAGAGCGGGGGAAGTCATTGGATGATTTCCCACCCGAAAAAAAAAAAAAAAAAAGGGATCCTCTATCCTATAATCAGAATTGTTTAACCTGACTTTGTCGTCACACTTGTATTACTATTAAGTATAACTTGACACAAACATATGTAGTTTAAAAATAAATTTATTAAACCATAGACCATAGTTACAACATTTTGCTTAAACTCACATCATTACCAATATCGGTAACAAGTTTTATGTTGACAGAATTAGAAAACAATGGTCCCCAAAATAGGCTGCGCCTGTATTTTGACTACCGGAGGTTTGATAACTTTAATATAAAAGTAAAGTATGTAGATATTTCTTTTAAAGCATAAAGACACAGTTTACGCACAAAAACCTAGCTTTACATCTATTACTACTAGTATTCGCTATGCCAGACTAAGTACTAAAAAGTTTTTGGCAGCCAACCGACTTGGACCAGCCGAACGTCCTAAACTGCCATAAAGTGCAATGTGAATTAACTGGAAGGTTTGTCGGCGGCGTCCCGAGCCAAACTTCGGCGTACTTCGGCAAATAAGCCCGTAAACTGTGAACGATTACGTCAAAATACATGTCACATAAATAAATTTAATTTCCGTGTTATCCTTCTTCTTCGTCTTCAGTGTAAGGCTCTCCTTTACTATAAGATGTTCAAAAAGTCTACGACATCTAAAGCAACTTTGGGTATCACCGTGATAACACGAAAACAAGCATGTTGTTGAAATCCAGGCTGGGAGCCGAGTGAGAAGAGCTGCTTAAAAGTGATATGATAATTAGAATTCTGGACTATTTTCTCTGTGACTTCTAAAATTCTACAATATTTGTTAAGGGTAAACAAATCTTTTGGCCTAATAATATAGAACACATATCTGTGTTTATACTTATCTACCATCCGCCTATTTTCAATTTTAATACAATACGAACATTGCAAGCCCCCGTACTTATTGGAAACGTGCCGCCTACTACAAATACAGATATTTGCGGGGTCAATAAGGGACAGGTCTGAAAAATGATGGGTATCCCGCTGCGTAAAAAATGTCAATTCACAGTCGATACGAAAGCAATAAGGGGACCGAGTTCCGTGGATATGACATACTGCAATATCTCAGGATTACACCCTCAATATTGTCAGTTGGTTTGCCTTTTTTCCACACTTAGATCAACATAATCTGTGCTTTATATTCACCTTTTTGGGCTGATATTCGAATAAAGTTTTCACTACGTATAGCACTGTGACGAGATTTTTATATTTTATTAACTTTATTTCCAGTTGCGTCGAGAGATTTTCTAGAACTTATTCGTACGGCTTCATGACTCAACTGATCTCGAGTATGGCAGCCATTTGCGTAGTAATGGTTCAAGTTTCGGTAAGATTCATAGATATGCCGCCATATTTAATTTCCATATTTTTGCATAAAATGTAGTATTTTTTACACGATACAATTTATATTCTGGGATTTATTTGGGACACATGTTTAAACAAGAAACTAATGTATGAAGGAGTCAGTTGTAGAAATGTTACCTTGAGTTTGACTAAACCAAATTCTTTGTTGGCCAGTCCATACGGTCATAAGGAATTGTATCAAGAGGAGCTGAAGTGGCATCTTTTTGCCTGTGAATAACACAATTCGATCCGATGACAATTAATCCCTCCGTTATGTGTAGTGGATATGCCAATAACATTATTACCATTACAAGCAGAAACGACTATTGGAAGTTTCATTTTTATGTTAACCTAAAGGATAAAATGGTACCCTATTACTAAGGCTAAGTTGTCAGTCATAAAGGGCAAAAGAGGAACATGGGTGGGTTTTATTCAGTAAAAGTCTGACACACCCCGCTCAACCCAGAGCAGGGGAAATTATTTGATGACTTCCCATTAAAAAAACTCCTTCCGATAAAAAATTGGAAGGTTTATTTTTATTATTAGCTAAATTCATTGATTGGGTTTCCTTGCAGCAAGACGCATCGAGTTTCAAGTCAGTGAGATTAATAACGTCTGTGGCATTCTTCGTGGCCATGATTATTCAGCTCGGCATGCAATGCTTTACTGGCAATGAGTTGACGTTACAGGTAAGTTGAAATTGTTTTAAAACCGGCCACGCGTGACTCGGACGGAGGGTTTCGTAGAAACATGCGACATAAATGACCATATTTTTTGACTGCGTAGACTTAGAGGAACGGGACTCTTAAAACGATCATAATGACAAGCAAAGCAAGTGCCTTTCTTTTATCTCATCCAACTTTCCTCTCGCAGGTCTGCTGGAAGAAATTTCTAATGTAATAATCCTTACTAATATTATAAAAGTGAAAGTAAGTTTGTTTGTTTGTTACGTCTTCACTTTCAGCACTTCAGGTAGCAGGTAGGTACCTGCAAATCAGGAAAGGGGAACTGTGTTTCCCCGAATTTAATGCGAGCGAAGTTACGGGCAAAAGCTAGTTTCTAATTAAATAAGCTGTACCTTTGTGCTCTTCTGTCTTAATGTAATGTCCTATCATGTATTTGGTGTGTGCATAAATAAATAAATTTGACGTAGGTACCGAATGCCAGGTTAAAAGCTCTGTGAAGCGTCCGTTTACACCATTAATATTTACAGGCTGAGCGTATATCAGACGCAGTGATGCAGTGCAGGTGGGAGCGAATGCTGCCGTGTCAGCGACGTCCTTTGCTCATGATGATGATGAGAGCCCAGCGACCACTCCGACTCACAGCTGCTGGATTCACGAATATGGACAACGCCTGCTTTTTAGCTGTGAGTTTACTATTTCTATCAAGAGGGACCTTCAACGAGAAAACAACAAAAAATACTATATATCAAGATCATCATTGGCTGGATTTTTCAATCGCCATTTAAATTTTATCTGTAGTATAGGTTAGTAATTTTAATAGTTTTTGTATGGATACTCTGTTACAAGGGGTAGAAATTATAAAAAGAAAATGTATATTTCATCAAATAACTTGGTTAGGTTTGGTTGGCTCCTCTAGTTGACGATAGTTCTACAGATTTATTTATTTATTTATTTATTTATGTACACACAAAACAATGTATAAAAAAGTACATAAGGAAAAAAGAGCACAAAGGTACTGCTTATTTCATAAAGAAATCTCTTCCAGCAGACCTGCGATAGGACAGATGGAAAAAAAAAACACGTAGACACAGTGTGTAAAAAAAAAAACAACTTAAGCACTAACTTAAATAAACAAAACATTATCAATATAGAAAACTTTCATACTAATAGAAATAAAAATAATAAATATATGTTTACATAAATACAATCTAAAATACTTAATACATATCTAAAATATATACAAAAATCAAACTATAGAGGAGAGTGACAAATAAGAAATAAGTTAACAGATGAACAGAAGATTATTAACTATAATATTAACATTTAATAATCCACTAGCTGTCTTGCGCGGTTTCACCCGCGTCTTTATTTGCTGCCCCTCTCCCGTAGGTACTAGTATGATGTTGTATAATTATGTTACTTCCTGATAATGTAGCTTCCCATTAGTGAAAAAATTATTCAAATCGGTCCTACTGGACCGATTTGAATATTTTTTTAATAATTTTTTGCTTTTGGAGCCTATTCGATACAAACAAACAATTCCTTTATCATCATCTGCCTAGCCTTTTCCCAACTATGTTGGGGTGGGCTCCCAGTCTAGCTCCCAGTCCAGTCCCGGATGCAGCTGAATATCAGTATTCTACATGGAGCGACTGCCTATCTGCCCTCCACAATCCAGTTAATACTGGGTAATACGATACCCCTTGGTAAGACTGGATGTCAGACTTTCGGAACACTGACTACCTGTAACGACTGTCAAATCTACAAATGACAGCCGGGACCAACGGCTTAACGTGCTTTCCGAGGCACGGAGGAAACACGGTATGTAACGGGTGGTCACCCATCCACAGACCAACTTAGGCAAGCGCGGCTTAACCTAAAGATCGACCCGAGCGGCTACTATTATTTAGCCAAGAGCTCCTCAAACAAACAAACAATTCTTTTATCTTTATAATATAACGTATAGATATCAGTAAGGGAGCGCACAGAGTGTAGAATATGTCTGTGAGTGTGAGAGAAATTATCTAATGATTGAAAAGTCAGCCCTAAGCCGTATACATATCGAATGATTGCTATGGCATTTTGACACTTACAGCTTTCAAAAGCGATAGATGTAGTGATACCTTTTCATATCAATGATTTTGTTTGTTTCAGATCATGAAAGCAGCGTATTCTTATTATGCCGTTCTTAGCCAGAAACAACAATAATTTACAGTCATTTTAAAACACATTGTTTTCTTATTTCAATAAAACGTTACTACTCATTAAGAACTTCTCCTGTATCATGGGCGCGTTTACTAAACATTTAAACTCACATACACAAACAGCCAGACCCGAAACAACTACCTGTAAGTCACACAAATATCAGCAGTCGATCGCTTAACCGCTGAGCCAACCGTGCCGTCAAAAATACGTTTTATTAAAAAAAAACACGAACACTTTACAAGCATTTAAACTCACATACACAAACAGCCAGACCCGAAACAACGACCTGTAGGTCATACAAACTTGACTTCAAATAAGCAATTGCTCTGTTGGAAACAATATAAACAAAAAAATATTCTTCTAGAACAAATAAGTCGAAGTTGTACAGTGCACAATCAAGTGGTCTTTTTATGTGTGTCGGCCATAAAATGTTTTAGAAACAAACGTGTGTTGAAATTTCAGCTCAATCGATTGGGATAAATTGCTTTGGAATTCATTTGAAAGATTTTTTTTTTCTTAAAAAGAAATGTTGCCCCACACTAGGATTTCTCCTGTATCGTAGGTGTGTTTACAAACATTTAAACTCACATACTGTTTGTGTATGTGAGTTTAAATCAGACCCGTAACAACTATCTGCAGGCCATACAAATATTTGTTCCGTGCGGGGATCGAACCCGCAACACGCAGCGCATCAGTCGATTGCTCAGCCACTGCACCAACCGTGTCGTCAAAGACTAATGCATATCTATTACAAGGCAAATTAAATGAAAGTTTATAAATAAATAAACAAAAAAAATAGCTGTGAAATGGTTTTATTTTTAACTAACATAATACCTGGAACAAATAATGCGCAATAAAATGAACTGATAAATAAAATATCGAGATTATTGACATAATTTATTCAGGTGAAACCACCACTTAAACCGTCAGTTCAAGGTGAATACTAGTAATTACATAACCACTTCCATGTAATTAAATTCACCAATACTCAGTTTATGAATACATAATGCAATACAGTGTGTGTCAGAAAGATCTTGTCATATTTCATTGTGTAATTCAGACAACCAAACTGAACACATTTCACTATGACAACACTATCAATAATTAAAAAACTTGAGGGGTGTCAAAGGACACCCGAGTGGAACAAAGTTATTATTTATTGTACAAAAAACCTGTATACACTCAACAAAAATAATCGTCGCGACACCGCACTGTTCAATGTGAAATAGAAAGACGAAACGAAAATAACTGGCTTGCTTTCTATGAGAGAGAGAGAGAGAGACAGACAGAGAATCACAGGTCAGGTCAGAAAAGGTCTTAATTTTTTCCGTCTAGCCCCCTTTCGCAACGCGCTATAAGGAACTTCATTCCAAAAACTGTCCAGTACAAAACTAAAACTATTCGACCCAAATATATGGATCAGCTGATTTTGATGGTATAGCTAAAGTTGTTCAGTTCTGAATTGCACCCTAAAATATGTCAACACCTTTCTAGTACGCGCTGTATACAGCCTGAATTTTTTAACATTGTCCGAATTGTCATTATTTTCAAAACCGCGCACCGAGGATTCCGTACAAACTTAGACTAGTCTTAGAGAGTGTATTCTTTCACAGTTTCAAAAGACCACGAATTTTATAATTCTAAACCTCCAAAAAACATTTTTCATTTCAGCCAAAACCCGACCCAAGTGTATATAGCCACTCTAATAATTGCTTCAACCATATAAAAAAAAAACATTTCTATTTAATCGGTGGAATATTTTTTTTATGATAAACTTAAATAAAGTACCAAGTCCTACATTAATAATTTGTTTCATAAAAAAAACCAAACCTCTATCTGTTTGCATCAGCTACAAATTATATTTGACCGTAAACAATATGGAAGCACAGAAACTCATTAACTCACTTCGGTTCCGCCGGTATTTGTTCAACAAACAACCTTTTACTGCATTTCATTTGTAAAATACCTGTCTTTTTCATTTTCCTGAAACGGTGAAACTGAAACTAAGGCTTAAATACCTGTAAACAGATAACACATTTCTTTTATGATAGTTCTATCTACGCTGTCTTTAAAAATGTGCAAAGTTTTATGATTAACATTAAGCAAACATCTTTGTCTCGCAGGAACATTATTTTGACAATTCAACAAGATTCATTGCGCAATTTACGATACTGTGCCTCAGTTTTTTTTTTCAAACAAATGTAGCAATGGAATACGAAATTTCCTTAAAGTTTATAGAAATGTGTGTTAAGGAGTGCCTATTACTACTTACGTAATCGTAATTCTATTGTGTTCGTTTTATTGCATTTTTATTACGGGCTCCTAAATGTCGCGTAGCGAACTGTTATCGCGCATTCTGTGTGCATTCGATAAGTATTTGCATTCATATTCACATCTACCTCATTCTTGAGTACAATTCTGTACCTATAAACTTAACTACAGGTCAAAGTATTTCTGTAATCAATGCATAGATAGAGTTCAATTTGCTTACTCACACAGTCACACACGGTAGTGTCTATATTCAATACTAGCTGTGCCTCGCCTTTTCACCCACGTAATCCGGTATTAAAAGTTTATACCTATGTGTTAATCCAGGGTATAAGCACCACAAACCCAGCCGATGCAAGAGATGCTCCTAGCGTCGGATGCCACGAGTCAACTCCCGGCCACCGTAGACGCGGTTCTGTGGACGGCGAGCAATACTCATTGCTCGCCGTCCACAGAACCGCTTCAGCTCACCGTCCGTTGATCTAGTGACGACAGGCCGTGTCGACGAAGCGTTCATGTTCCACCGGTTTCAAAAAGAAGTCTGCAAAGCATAGGGGCCTGCCAAGGTGACTGCCTGCCGAGGTTGCGGATTATTCTGAAGAGATACCTCGTCAAAGATCTATAGGAAATAAATGAAAAAAAATTGGAAAATCCAAAAGTGCACGCCTCATAGCGGTCATTCACATTTAAAAAAAAATCTAATACAAAAACTCAAGTTTTTTAAAACAAAATAACAAATAAATGTATATATAGATATACAAATACACAGTCGTATTTTAGTTTTTTACTAATTATAATTAAACGACAGTACTTAGAACGCTAATATTAATTAGGAATCAGCCCAGGAGGCTTACCATCAACTGTTATTGCGATTCAATTGATGGCCTAAAATAAACTGTTTTGCTATTTCATACCACAATATCCATAACATGATCCAGTTTAGGCAACGCCAAATCAAGTCGACAATTGCTTCGAAACTGTTTTCGTTCATTCATTTTTCATACCATGACGTGACCTATCAACCTGAAAAGGATGGCTTATGTGTCAAAGTAACTAATTCAAAAAAAGTTGGTATTTCTTGGCGTGAAATGAGTCGTTTTGTTAATAACTTTATAAAAATTGTGATAATATACGTAATTCAAGGTATTTCAGCCATTATTCGTATTACTTATTAATATAACTTCAAATAATACTAATAAAATTAAGTAAAGAACTCTATTTATCTATTTATTTTAGTTAGTAGAATAGTTGTTGACTGCAATTGAATACAATTAGTGTGCAGGCATTAAATCAATTAATATACTGATTTTTATTACGGATTCCTGTCATAAAAAATAATTATGTAAGATCAACTTTTTGTTCAACTACGTAAAACAGAACGTCATTTGTCATCGACAGGTTACTTAGTCTGTGGAGGTGCACTAAGCAAACCTTTTATATTTCTTAATTCAATAATTATATAAACTACTATTATTTAATGAGTACTAAATATGGCGTAATGGTATATAATTTGAAGCTAGAAAACGTAATTTGAAAATGTTTTTGTTGTAATTTTTATACAGATTATGCTTCGAAACGCAACGCATATGGTGCGAGTAAAAGAGACAGACTTATGCAACGTCTGTATAGCGTCATCTCTTTCTCACACCGCGGACCACAGACAAATTTCGATCTTTCATTCAGTCCATGAAGATTCAAACTCCTGTCAGCTAAAGGCACTTTATGGTACGAATCTGCACGATTTAGTTTAGGTACTTATACTGGATTACATCGGAAGTGAATGGTTAACTAAAAGTTGATGGTAGGCCTACAGGGTATAACTTTATATAATAAGAAAAAAAGTATTCTGGTACGATAAATTTTTCGACCAATTTCTCTGCCACATACATGGATCCATAAACACAGACTGATGGACGTCCAAGAATGATTGATTTTAATGTTATTATTTACTATGTTAAACAAAATAATTGTTCAAAAAAAATACCATATGTGCTTGATTTAACTCGATTTTAGTGCACTCATATTATCCTGTAAGTGTTATATTAGTGAGAAAAAAGTCATTCAAGTTTCGAAAGACTGGGTTTTTTGACATGTCGAAAGTAGAGCACTGCCTCCGGCGTGCAATTTTCTTCACTCAAATTAATCAATATATATCCAGAGCAACCTGTATTTCAGAAGTTCGAAGTAGTGCTTAATTATGGCCGAGGGCGACCCTAGATCACTAAAATATATCTACAAAGCTGCAGTGTGCTATCAAACTCACAATAACTGAGTCTCGTCCAACAGAGTACTTCATTTACTTCACTTTCGGATCCTTCGACTCCTGGGGCTGGGCTGGTGGCATCAACATAAGGTTCAACTTTCCATGCTTGTCCACTACTCCATTTTCACCTAAGTTCCCATAATAGCCACCTTTGTTATCATGGAAACGTTTCACCCCATGAACTACATTAAAATTTATATATACCCAATGAAGTAAGCCGTTATCCTCTTCCATATCAAGCTTCTTACCAAGGAATACCCAATATTACCCAGTACTAATTGGGTTGTGGAGATCAGATAAGAAGTCAGACACATACATATACAGTCTGTCTTTCGTCATCACCCATAATCTCTCTGACCCTCCTCAATATGTATATATTCCAGATTTGATGCATATGTATCTTACTTACCCAAAATAATAACTAGAGCGTTTATTTTCTTTGGGTGGATGACCATTCTAAAGGATCCCAGGATCTAAAATGGAAATCTCTAGTTGATCCTATTAACGATTCTTCTGTTCATTCAATTAAGATGTTGCCACGGCTGATTAAAATACCTTGGAGCTATCACAAGGATGTAGTATATATTTCAATTTTTATGCTGGAAAATGTTGGGTTGGTTATATTGTATTAACGATTGATACATTTATTGTGTCTGTTATCTTGCCCATGACCTCGCAGTTTGAAACCCTAAACGAGGCCGTAACAACAGTGTATGATCAAACAATGGGGTCACTAAGGGAAGGCTTACATCTCGATGTAAGTATTCAGAACCGGGTATCTCCTAAACCATTGAATAAAGAAGAAAAATATGTTTTTTTTTATGTCATTTGTATCAAGAAAAGAAATAAACACAGCACTTTAACTACTTTCAGGAACTGTTTTCGGCAGCATCAGGTTCTTATCACGTGAGTATGATAATGTTACAATATAAAACATATATAATTTACATCCTCAATTTTTTTCCATTCACATTTCTTTTGATTTTAGAACAAAGTTTTATCTGTGAACAGTTTTAATTGCTACACGTTTGTTTTTTAGTTGTTCGCGAAAAACATGAAACTTTTGGTAAGTTTTCCCACTGTCCTTTAAATCACATGTAAGGCATCCCAGTAGTTGTTGAGATACCGCGGCCCCGGAACATAAAGGGCAAAAGAAGGAACATAGATGGGTTTTAGCCAATAAAAGTTTGACATTTCCCCCCGCTTCGCCTAGATCGAGGAAGTTAGTCAGTCCATCCAAAGGTTGTCTGAAATATATCGCTATCAGCGATAAGACCACCATTGTTACCATAGAATTAGCAATTTCAGTAAAACAATTATGTTGAATTATTGGTATGCAATAAAGTATATTCTATTTAATTGTTGATGAACCATAATTAAAATAAATGAACATCAAAACTGAAGTCTGCAATCCATTAGAGCTTTTATTTAAAAAGTTAGGTACCATAGAACTAAGCTCAGTGTTAGGTGCAACGGTGTTATCTGTGACTATTTGACATCCGAATATACGAAATTCCGTATAGGCTACCAGTATGAAAGTCAAAGGGAAGCACTCAAGCGCTCTGTTGAATTGACGAGAACATTCAAGAGCTTCAAATCAAACTACAAAGCTTGTGCCTCTCACTATCTCTACAGCATGTATCAATGTAGAAAATTTTGGCAATTTAAAAACGGAACAAGTTTTTCCATGTGACCATCATTCGTTGCGCGAGAAAATATCTATACTTTATTTTAGAAGAGAGTATTTAGATAGAGTTTGTTTAGTTGAACACGTTAATCACAAGAACCACAGGTTCGAATTGAAAAATATATTAGTGTTAACAACACTATTACATAATATCACGCTACGATACAAAGGAGTTGAGTAGCAGGTTAAACCGCTGGGCATGACTAGTTACCTATAATGTGCCATAAAGAAAATCGACCCAAATGTACGCAAATGCTCAATATTTTTTCGCGATTTAAATTAAAAACACCTTTTTATTAAAAACTGTTCAATAATTTAACACCCAAGAAACCTCTTCAAAATTAATCAAACAATGCAAGTTTTAACTCCGAGTACTCGATAACTCGAACTTTAGAGTCTAAATGACGAAGTTACCAAGATAATAACACCATGAGGAGGAACCGGAGTAATCCGAAACTTACGTGAACGTGAGTGGTGTCCTACAAATGACAGTTTGATGTCTTTCCTCTGGCAACGTGCCAAAAATAACAAGCCTCTTGTTAGACTTCAAATAAAGCTACCTTCATGTTTGTGTGCTTAAAATTAATTACTTACACGTCTTTTGTACCGATGTTAGGAATGAGCCTTTTGTAGAACTCCTGATAAAGGAACTGTGTCAAGATGTTTGACACAGTGTTAGACACGGTGTTTGTGTGTGTGTCAGTGTTTGAGACCTTAAGTACTAATTTGAGACTTTGAGTACCTAATTATGCTGTATGAAATGTATCCAGCATTGTAAATCCTCGAATAATGGCCCTTTTTTAAAATTCGAATGATATGGGGCCAAAAATCTCGGAGTAAATGATGATAGACAGACAGACGGACAGGAAAAATCTCTGCGGGTTCCGTTTTAAGATCTGGGGGCACTTGGATCATAAACCATTTTTTTGCGAATAGGAAATCATCAAATAACTTCCCCCACTCTGGGCGGAGCGAGGGGGAGTGTCAGACTTGTACTGACTAAAACTTACCCATGTTCCTTCTATTGCCCTTTACGTTCCGGGGCCGCGGCATCTCTATCGAACAACCCGCAACCCTGGCAGGCGGAGGCCCTGAAAGGCCTCCTGCTTTGCTGCTCTTTCATCATAAACCAAGACACGAAACTCACGGCAAAGGAAACAAATGACAAACGCAGGTGACGGTGACGCACGTCACATCGCCTACAAAAAAATCCGGTACAATAACAACGTCACGTTTTTGGTAGATGTTTAAACTGTTAGTAAGTCTTATGGAATCAAACTACCCCTCGACTTAGTAACTATAAGATAAAGGCCACGATTACCGCAATCTAGGCCGGAGGCACTTCGACCAAGATGCTTTAGTTTTAAGTTTTACCACAAATCGTCTCTAGCCTTTGTTCAGTACTTGGAATTTGACAAAGCGAGTTTATGGTATAAAGGCAAAAATAAACTAAAATTTCAGATCGGTATAATAAACCAGAGAGTCTGTCTGTCCGTTTGTCACCAGGCTGTATCTCATGAACGATGATAGTTCGATTTAAGTTGAAATTTTCAGATGATGTATTTCAGTTGCCTCTATAACAACAAATACTAAAAACAGAATAAAATAAAGATTTAAAGAAGTCCCATACAACAAAACTGATTCTCTATAACTTTAAAGGCACTCATAGAATTGAATTAGTCACAAATAGAGAAGACATATTCGGATGCATTTGACCTTTAGGCTAACTAACTTCTGAACTTTGGTTCAGAAGTTAGTTAGCTATAATATGGAAAGCATTTCTTTATCGAAAAAATTGGATCCCGGGAAATTAAATGTGTCTACGTGAGATATAGTACGCCCAATTTAACACAAATGCCTGTTGCCCTGTTACAACGCAATATAGTTGCTTTTGACGAGATTTGTAACAAATTTCAAATCAGGCCTATTAAACCTCAGGGAATATAAGTAAATAGGGAAGTTAAGTAAATATACAAACATCCGATTAGTTAGGTATGCAATCCCGAAATCCCGGGATTTTATTTCTAATAAAAATATCCTAACAAGCAGCTTCTACACTTTGCTAGCCAAATATTACCTAATTTTAATTAGGTAAAATAATTCCGATTATCCCTACTCATAAAGAATAACCATATTTTTAATGCTACCGTTTGATTAGAAAACTGCTATGTTCACTAATTCTTCCCATCAATTGCATTCATTTGAAGCTCGAGCCAGTAATTGAACATTGGTGACGTCATCAGCCGCCATGATTCGCATTGATTAATTCGATAACTTGTCTCATTGGCAGTCACGACGTTATCAGTCTAATAGTACATTTTACTCGTATCATTTGCAGACAGTACTTATATTCTTGAAAATTGTGTTTACTGTTATTCTTGTGTGTATCCTTTAACCACATTAGGATACTTTTATAGACCATCCCCTCCCTCTTAGATACGTCATAAAGTTTTAGGCTAACCCTACTTCCCCCTTTTTTTGAGAGTGTTGCGCGGGGGGGAAGTGTCAGATACTTGTAATGACTAAAACCAATCCATGTAGGAACATGGATTGGTTTCTTCTTCTTCTATTGCCCTTTATGTTTTGGAGCTGCGGTATCTCTTTCGAACAACCCGCAACCCCGGCAGGGCCCTGCTTCCCCCTCAATATCGGTGTTTTTTTTATTTGAAAAGATCACAAATATTTAAGTGAAATAAGTTCAAATAAAAAAAAACTACGAACAAACACACGCGAATAAATTGAAACATGAACCCATCTCCACATAGTGTTTAATCGTGTTTTCGAAACAAGACATCCCCCCTCTACACTTTCAAATATCAACTAATAAAAATACGGGTTTTTAAATTCGAAGGCGATCGGAAAATTTCAATAGTGTTTCTTCTATCTGAGGCAAACATGGAAAAGTAGGAAGTCATTAAAATCGGAAATAAAAACTTCTTTGGTAAAACCAAGGGATTTTGAAACTTCGTCTTATATTAGCTTGTAAAACTCAAACTCTGCTAAAACTCAAAGTTATATTGAGAACGGACGATGAGGAGTATACTAAATAAATATTAATGAAAATTAATATTCCAACGAAAATAACTTTGTTTGTTTCAGATCATGAAGGCAGCTTATTATTATTATGCCCTTTTGAACCAAAAAGAACAATACCACAATGAAAAATAATAGACTAAAGTTGTTTTTAATAATTTAATTATAATCTTTTAACCGCTGAACTTTGTCGCACATAACTACAATCTAAACTATCACAGTTTTTTCGTACGTATAAAAATTATAAAAGTAATAAATTAATTAGATGTAGTACTAATTTTAACACCTACTTATTCTTGACCATTGTAGAACAACTTTCAACTAAACAATTTCTGACAAAAATTAAATGAGATACATGTTTTACAATATTTTCGTATTTCCTTACGATATTTTTACATTTTATTATTATCCACCAAGTTAACAAAATCATAACTTCTACGCTATTCGGTTTTTAAAAGTTCAAAGTTTGTTCTTTTTTTATTTTATTTGTTGACAGTATCAAGTTGTTCCCGGCGCAGTGGTGTTGCCATAGGCGATATTTTATTAGCTAAAGTAGTCTAGCTTCGTACAAATATTTTCACGAATCAAAGTTCAGTAGCGGCGGCTTCGGGGTCGTTGACCGCGATCTGTCTGAGGTCTTTATGTCCAGGACTGTCATCTCTTCAGATCTGTGAAACAAAAAAGGAAAATATTATTTAGAGAAATCTAAATAGGAAATACCTACCACTTAAAAAAAACCTGCGACTACATGGAATTTGATTAAAAAAGAAAACACAAAAAGGTGAGAAATAACCTTAATTTCAAGTATAGGTGACTTGGTTGGTGTCATTGACTTTTTACCACCGACTTCCGAAAGAATAGTTATTTTTCAAATGGCGTAGTTTGAGTTAACAAACATTATTTTTAAATAAACAATCGAATTGACCTTGTCTTCTTAATTTAATTATTTGATAAAAAGACATATCAATATTTTAATTAGGTACCGACATATTTCTGTTCTCCATTTACATTAATCCATATTAATAAACAAAACCAATCATATCGAGCCAGAAACCATTAAATAAGACAAAGGAAAACACACACACAACGTATGTACTTACAAACACCCAAGACCCACTCATTTAGCGTTATGCTAATAAGTTTGCACTTCGCGTTGAGCGCTCTATTCAGAGTTCTATAGAAAATTATGTATGTGTAATATTGGTACCGGTATATCTGTACCTTAACCGAGATACCATCTCACACGACATTATCTGAGTCAGGTGCAAATCAAACTGGTTATGAATACATAAGTGGAGCTCAATTGCACGTGGAAGACGTCATAATGTACCAAATTGGAAAACAAGAAAAAATCTTTGTGTGGAATGACGCAAGTTATCAGTACATGTCCAATCAGTCTAGCAGGTTTAACGAAAGCGTAATTGAACACCATGATAAAAAAACTTGCTCAAGTTACTTCTTTTTGTAAATCATATCCTTTATACAGCACAAACTTTGGAAGTAATAAAATAGCGGTGTCAGCATTGCACGAAAAACTACATTTTTCGTGCAATGCTGTTAACGAAAAGATGACAAGTAGTCAGAAGCCCTTAAACCTGACCACCATTTTAACCAAGAGGTATCGTAATACCCGGTAACTAGTTAAGCAGATCAGACAGGCCTTTGCTCCATGTAAATACTGGTAGTCATCTGCATCAGGCTAGATCAGAAGCAACTGAGGCATAGAAAGCAAATACCGCATAACTAGCAAATCGTAGCTCTGGAATTTCTTAATCCCAAAGCAACAGTTGGCGGGTGCTGCGCAAAATCGCAAATAGTTATATTTATAGCTCCTGCCGAAGTTTCAAGTTGTTTTGTTGCATTATAAATTATTTAGTTATTGACGGAAATTCACTGGAATATTCAGAGGTGCTTTTGGTCGTTTGAGTAAGTTGCTTGAATATAGAGAACATCTCATGAATAGTATGCATTTTGATTCCTGGTCTCTGAGACCGAGTCTGCATCTGCATCCCCTTGGCTCAATCAAGATATCTATGGAAACGTCACGATTTCAATGGAAGGACCAGGGTCACAGAAACCATTAAAATCCTACGCCGCAATATGTAGCTAAGCTTGTAAATTTCAACGTCTAATGTACTAGGCGATCATAAATCAATTGTACCTACCTGTATTCCTTAATTCTCCTGCTGCTGACTCAGAAGTGAGCAAACGTCATTTATCAGCTATTAGTGAAGGTTGCCAAGAGACCATAAAGCGTACCTGTCTTCTTCAGTATGCCCTGCATTGTAGAACACGTCGGGTAGTGGTGAATCGTGTTGACTCAACAGTGAGCTGCCAGCTCTCGGGGAGTGCGGACCGTGGGTTGCGTATGGAGAGAACGGCACTGCTGCTCTTAAGGCTGCTAGGACTAGAAGCATGCCGCCTGTCAACAATGAAAATTTTAAACATTAAATACCAACGTATGTTGAGGATGAGTATTTGAAAAAAACACCCTAACAACTTGAACATAAAACCTAATCGCTACCTCTCGTACGAATTTGCCCACTAACAAAGCTATTCGATAAATGCTCTATGCGATAAAGTAAACTTCTTCAAAGTTTCTGGAATGGTTGTGTTTCCTATCTTTGTCACTAGACTTCGCTAGTTCGCACGTTCAAAATCTCGCATTTGGTTAAATTATGTTATACCAACGCAAATATGATTCAGCAATAACATAAATGTCCCCAAAAAAAGAGACCTAATCCAAAGAAATAAGTGAAAACAAGCTGACAACGGTGATAAAATGCAATATTTGTAACAATCGGGTCGGCTTATTACCGAATAGTCTGTGCCGACCCGAACAGTGTAGCACCCCTGCCACATCGTTAATGTATCTTAACCCTCGAAAGATACATTACCTCTTGCTATTATACATCGGTTACGCTAGTAATCTGAAGGGTCACATAAGATTTATGTCTTACACCCGCAATTCGTCAATGACTGACGGTGTAAGGTTATGATAAAGGGCAAACCCTTTGGCACCCGGAAATGTATAAATCTTCTTTCACTAGTGAGACATGGAATTATTTCACGAGGACAAGTAGAAACGACCTTCTGGTTGACCTTCTTTATAAGTACTGCCACCATATTTGCCTGCCAAAGTAAGTGATTCTGATAAGCTCATAATCATCATCTTCCTACCCTGGTCCCTTGATCATTTTGACTGTAATAAAGCTAATGTACTACAGCCTCGTTGTTCGATTGAGAGGGTATAGATTTTTATTATGCTGGTAACCCTATTTTAAAGTCAAGGTCAGTTTGATTGACATAAATGTATGTTGTTATAATCTGCATGTGTTTGGTTTTGAGTCAGTACTTTTTGTGTAACCAAAGAGATTTTATTCTACTTTTTTCAATAATTTAAAAAATCGAATGTCTTAACCTTATCTGTTGTTGTTTCAAACTAAATATGCATGCAGAAATTTTGGTTTAAATGGACACCGAGAAGTGGGTCAAATTTAACTTCTAGGATATTTTTACATTGTTGTTACCAACGTGGCTTTTGCAAGCCTGTTAACAATAAACGATTAATTTAATGACCTTTAGTAACTGGCTTTCTTTAATAATATATTGGTAATAAAGCTTCCTCTACTGAAATATGCAACCAATTTGCTAGTACCTACGAAACTTTCCTTGACCCAAGACCCCAAGTTCCGGCATCGTGGGTACTGAGGCCAATGAGGCTACAAAGAGTAATGGAAGTGGAAATACTTTTCTCAAGTCCCGTTTTCCCGTAATACAGAGTAGTTACGTCTTAGCACAAAAACATAGCCAGTGCGCGTAAACAGAGGCCTAACACGAGCACGCGGTGAAAATGTAAAGAACCTTACTACGTTGATTTTTGAATCGGAAATTCAATAAACAGAAGTTTAGATATTTTATTAAATTATAAAAATATTATTATGTGAAACGAGTGGTTTTCGGAGCTGCCTGTTGGCTGGAAAGATAATAATGCAAAAGAAGAAACTTTTTTTTTAAATCGCTGCCCCACACTTATTCCTAGTGTGGGGCAGCGATTTAAAAAAAAATGTCTCCTGTCTCTCTATCGTGGGTGCTTTTTACAAACATTGAAACTAACATACACAAACAGCCAGACCCGAAACAACTATCTGCAGGTCATACAAAATTATATTGTTCCGTGCGGAAATCGAACCCGCGACACGCAGCGTAGCAGTCGATCGCTCAGCCACTGCGCCAACCGTGCCGTCACACACAGACACACATGGTTACACGTCTCACATGGTTGGGTCTTAGTCAGTACAAGTCTAACACTCCCTTCCACTCCGTCTAGATCGGGAGAAGCCATTTGATTAATTCCAATCCGAAAAATACCGGCTAAGTGCGAGTCGGCACCGCGCAAAATGGGTACAAACTTGCTACACAAAATAGAGTTCATTTTTTCTCAACCCATCACGACTCTCCCACAGACTTAAAGTAAATGGTTTTTAACTTAATTTCAATTCGAAATCTCCACGTGTTCCCGATATGAAGGGTCTTGATACACAGACAGACGGACAACTAAGTGATCCTACAAGTTTTTATTTTTATATCGACACTAGCTTTTGCCCGCGGCTTCGCTCGCGTTAAATTCGAGGTAACACAGTTCCCCTTGCGCCTTATTGATTTGTAATAGCAACGCTTCTTCTTCTTGATTTTTCCCTTTTCTTCCCTCTTTCTCCCTCACATCCCAGTTTTTTAAAATAAAAATTAGCCTATGTGCGTCTCCTGGTTCCCAACTATCTCTGTACCAAAATTCATCAAAATCGGTGTAGCCATTAAAGCGTGAAGAGGTAACAAACAAACTCACTTTCGCTTTTATAATATTAGTAGGGATTAATTACTTTACGTTAATTCCGCGCGCTCGTGCTAGGGGCTCCACTCTAAGGTTGCACAAACATAAATTCGGGTCACACGGTATCTGTCAAAGCTAAGAGAAGTTCTAAAGTGTGACAGTTTATGTTTGCGACTTACAAAGGGAATGGAAAAATGTATGAGACGGAATACTTAATGAGAGCATACAAATTTTTAAGATTTAGTGAACAAATATACAAACTATAATCATTTAGAGTAACTAACTAAAATAATATGCACAAGTCCCAAAAAGGGAAAACAATTATAGAGCGTCAAAAAAATCTCAGTCTATAAGAAAAGTGCCCAGAAGGCTGGCAACATGAATGATTTCCGGGGCTGCGGGTTGTTCGAAAGAGATACCGCGACCCGGAACATAAAGGGCGAACGAAGGAACAACTAAAACCCACCCAGGGTGTTAGTCAAGTACAAGTCTGACACTCCTCCCGTCCGCCCAAAGGGGGGAAACTTATTTGATGATATTACATCCGCAAAAAAAAGATTGAATGATTTAAATTCAAGGATTATGAGAGCTACAAAAATTGTCTGTCACATCAAAATTCATGGCTTAGCAGGCATAATGTGCGTTGATGCTCGTTTATAAAAAAAAAAGCTAAAGTGAATAGTCTCTGCTCAGTGTTATTTCCATTTATTGCTCTCTGGTACTTACATACAGTCAACGAAAGAAATAAGCAACCAGGATCGTCAGATATACTTAGTTGAAGTTTTCTTCCAATTATTTTAATAATAATTACCCGGACAAGAGCGAGTCAGACTCGCGCACCAAGGGTTCCGTACAAACTTGCAACTTTATCAGCTATATCTTTTGACTGTGTAGACTTGTGCATGCATTTTTTACAGCTCCAAATGACCACAGACTTGTATATGGTTTTTAATAAATAATTTCAACTCAATACCTCCACGCGTGCCCGAGCTAAAGGGTCTTGACAGACAGACAGAAAGACGGACAACAAAGGGGGACCAAATAAGGGTTCCGTTTCTTCTAAATAAATTATATTGTAGTTGAAAACGTCAAGAACGTTTCTGAGCAAAAATCAAGTATATCTTACGCCTGGCTACTTATTACTTTTGCTGACCGTACATTATAACACGCAGTGTAACGAAACTTGTTATATATAAAATGTTGTTAGCTGCAGTAGACTACTAAATTTTACCGAATAAATCTTATCTAATATAGAAAATTCTATATTTGATATAGAAAATTTTAGATTTTGTAGTTGTGGATTTTTCGTGTCGTCGAGTTTGTTACCATACTCCTCCGAAACGGCTGTACCGATGCATATCGGGTAGGTCTGAGAATCGTCCAACATTTTTTTTTTCATACTCCTTTCCAGAAAAGTAGCCGTGCAGCGGGTGAAACCGCTGGGCACAGCTAGTCTAATATATAAATATCTCGTGTCGCGGTGTTTGTTACCAAACTCCTCCGAAACAGCTGGACCAATTTGTTTGAAATTATTCGTGCATATCAGGTAGATCTGAGAAACTACACTACTTTCACAGTTATTATGCCTTGTGTCTGGGACTGTAGCTTAATTTTTATTGTTGTCAATGTTTCGACAGTTCAAAAGTGCCTGTAACTGGCCTACTTGAAATAAATGATTTTGACTTTGACTTTGACTTTGACTTTGAATCGGCCAACATCTATTTTTCATACCCCTAAGTGAGAAGGGGACCTGAGCTGCGGGTGAAACCGCTGGACACAACTAGTATTTAAATTAAAATCAATTTCCACATCTATGACGAAGCATCATAAATTAAAAAAGTAAATAAAACTCGAAAAAAATATACAAGAATAAAAAGAAAAAACAAATAACTTAATCTTGAGTGTTTGAGTGTATGTATGTCTTATATTATTGATCGAAGGTGTCTACAATAGAACGGTTCTTAGAAAAAAAAATGCAAAGAAAAAAATGAATACCATGTTTGATTGACAATTTCAAGCACAAAATTCTCAATTTTAACGCATTTAACTTGAACTAGATGAGGCAGCGAACTCTTATGTAAGTGTATTCAAATGATTAATGGCGATAGCAGTAGTTGGAAGAAACTGGATATCCATGACATAAAACCGCCAACCGGTTTTATTACAAATCTTTTTTAAAGGCACTCGGCATTGGGTGAACATGGGTTTTAAAGAAAAGAGAAAGACAGCAATAGGATCATCTTCCTTTACATGGGGGCGAAATGTTTGGTTATTAGGTACACTTCAGCTTAACGTTTATCTGTATTAATTAACTAGCTCATGCCCGCGGCGTTACCCGCAAGAAGTTCGGAAATTTTCTCACGGGATCGCTCTACCAAGGATAAAAACAAAAGAAAAAAGAGTAACAAACATCCATAAATATGTACATCTTCACAAATATTCGCATTAGTAGAACTTGCTTAGTCTCGCCCATACATTATGTTAATTCAAAATATCAGCTATATTGATAACAAATTTCATCTAAATACGTTGAGCAGTTTGAGCGTGAGGGAATAACAAACATAAACACACACACGCATACAAACATTCGCCTCTAAAATATAAGTGTGAGAACCCACCTGAAATAGTAGCAAGCAGAGTCAGATGAGCGAAGAGCAAAGCCGTCGCTGCACACGCATACATTGCTGCGCGGGCGCGTCCACACGACCAGCGGAAGAAGTCCCAGCAGCGGAGAGACAATGTGTATTCCCCTCGACGACAGAGGAGGTCCACGAAGAGCGCGGCCACCCACATCGTCTCCAGGATCAAGATAACTGCTGCTCCCACTCTGCGTTTAAATATGAACTTTATTATTATAAGCAAATGGAAGGTTTTTGAAAGTATTTGTGTAATCGAAACAAATACATCGCATGGTATTCAAAGTAAAGTCTCTCTCTTTACCGTTTACAGTGACAGCTAGTCAGACAAATGTTCTTATCTTTCGGGTCTCTGGTGACTAGCAAAGCCAAATTTGGTCCTGAAAACCCGGTCATACTGTGGATGTCTTCATACGTTAAATAATGATTTAAATATCTGTCTAAACTATTGTATTCAAACTAAAATCTGCCAAGGAGTTGTTTGCCACAACAAAAACCCTCGTTCATAGAAGTTCCTGTAATCTGTTTAATCTTTAAATCAGCAGTACTATGCTGCCCAAGCGTACTTAGGGGCCAACAATACGGCAAGCTCATGAGGACAGACTGTGCAGAAACACTTACATCATGAGGAATGCAAGGTAAGGGTATTGCTATTAGCTCACCGTCCGTCAGTCTATAGACGACAGGCAGTGTCGACGGCGCGTTAGTGTTCCAAGCGCGCCTCAACGAAATGTCAGCTAAGCAGACGGGCCTGCCAGGGCCACTTGTTGTCGTTGCGGGTTGTTTGAAAGAGATACCGCGGCCCCGGAACATTAAGGGCAATAGAAGGAACATGGTGTCAGTCAGTACAAGTCTGACACTTCCCCCCCGCTCCGCCCAGAGCGGGGCAAGTTATTTAACGATTTCCCATCCGCATAAAAAAAGGGTTTTGCTACGCAAGCCAAGCTTTTAAGCTAATATAAAGTAAAGAGTAAGGTGTATGCACCAATTTAAGAAGTTATCTCATGTCTAAATGCAGACATTTACTTTTACGTTACAACAAACAAATTCGCGACATAAATGTCCATATCTTTTAATTGCGTAGACTTAGAGGGTTGATTTCCATGGGACCACAAACTTAAGTATATGGTTTTAATTTCAACTTAATACGTAGACGCGTTTCCGAGATAAAGGGTCTTGACAGAGAGACGGACAGCAAAGTGATTCTATAAGGGGTTCCGTTTTTTTTCTTTTGAGGTACGCAAATTCTAAAAATAACATACGAAAACAGTTTTCTAATTGCTGAAAACATTACAGTTAGGTACTGATTAGTACCCCTTTTTTGCGGATGGAAAATCATGAAATAGGAGCGGGGGAGTGACAGACTTACTGACTAAAATCCACTCATGTTCCTTCTTTTGCCCTTAATAGTCCGTAGCCGTGGTATCTCTTTCGAACAACCCGCAACCACGGCAGGTTATTAGTAGCCCTTAGAAACTATTCGGGGCACCTACACGACGACATTTACGAGCATTAAGATTCATACGGCGTAAACTAGAAACATACGTTCTACATACATCACCGGAAACTACGCTCATAGGGATATATTTACATAACATAACATCACGCTGTTATCCAAGAAAGGTTAGGCAGAGCTGTAGGTACCTAATAGTACACCCACATTTTGCCAGTTGTGTTCAAGTCCCATGTAATAGAGGCGAGCCTATTGCCGTCAACTGGTCACAAATCCAGACTCCGTGGGTGCTACTGAGAAATTTTTGATCCAAAAACCCAAAAACGGTTGGCGCAGTGGCTGAGCGATTGACTGCTGCGCTGTGTGTCGCGGGTTCGATTCTCGCACGGAACAAATATTTATATGGCCTACAAATAGTTGTTTCGGTTCTGGCTGTTTGTGTATGTAAGTTTAAATGTTTGTAAACCCACCCACGATACAGGAGAAATTCCTAGTGTGGGGCAACGTTTTAAAAAAAAGCACTTTGCCCGACCTGCGAATCGAATCCAACCAACGAGGAATATATTTACTCTAGAATAAAATATACTAGCACCATGTTTAGCGTGTCTGTTACGATTTTTAAGTAACCTCTTTTACATTATATTCGCCTGGTACTTTCAGGTGTAAAAATGTCAAAAATATGCAAGTCGGAAACAATGTCGCAAAACGGCTCCAGCATATAATTTTGCTCCACATCATTTTTACTCAAATAAAAAACTTTGCACTGTGATTTCGATACAAACTTGTAACTTAAAATGGCTACACCTTTTAACTGCCAAGACTGAGAGGATTGATTTTTGCACAGCTTCTATGGACCGTAGACTTGAGTACATGGTTTTAATTTTAAGTCGATACCCTACGCGTTCCCGAGATAAAGGGTCTTGACAGACAAACAGACAGACAGGCAGGCAACAAAGTGATCCTGTAAGGATTTAGTTTTTTGCTTCTGAAGTACGAATATCAGAAGTTCCGTACATTTTGACAGTATAGGTATTACAGTTTTGTAGGAAACACCTGTTTCGACGTAAAATTCTACTACCTATGTACTGAACGATGGAATACGTATAAACGTTTTAGCGCCCGTGTCCTTTCAACACTGTATGAATTAACAAAGGCATACTCCACACACACAATGAAGCCTTTTAACACTTTTGCATTTATAATCTGGGATGGCTTTTTCGAATACTGTTAAAAATAGAACGAGGTTTTAGTTAGCATTTTATATTACGTTAAAATAAAAGGACCAAGATTTTTTGAGGGGAAAATATAGTGCAACAAACGACAGCTTTTCCCCTTTCGGGAATTTCAATTTACAAAGGAATGGGACCCAAGCCTTTTTACGCACTTACGCCATAATTATGATTTGTTTTTTAATACCCCACATGGGCTCGGCTTACATTGTCTAATTTTAATGATAATAAAAACAAAAAAGGTTCCCTAAAATAAGTAATTTCTGTAAAACCTTTGTTATCCTCGCTTTGCTGAAACTTTTTTTGGAAATTGAATGCTGTAAAAACATTTATAGCAGTTTTCCGATCTTACGGGAGGAGTCATAAATCTGAACTTAGTCTTTCACTCTGTAAGGTTGCAAAATAAAGGTAGGTTCGGTGTACTTCTGTCAAAGTTATTAATGGTATTAAAAATGTTCACGTTCAATGTTTTTACGTGATATCTACATCGTTACTCGTTTTTTTTCTGAAGAACAACCCGACTCGAAGTAATAACTAAGTACACAATCATATTCGTTCATCATTCGGATTGTGCTTTTCACCACTGAAACATGCACTATCCGGCTCGGCATAATTTGAGCTTTGCCGATCGGCATTTTTTTCGAACATTCGCATTTACTGCGCTTCGTGTCACAGGTGCGATCCACGCACGGAATAAA
The DNA here is from genome assembly GCA_905475445.1 of Ochropleura plecta. Taxonomy (NCBI): domain Eukaryota; kingdom Metazoa; phylum Arthropoda; class Insecta; order Lepidoptera; family Noctuidae; genus Ochropleura; species Ochropleura plecta. The sequence continues at coordinate 5,783,991 of FR997731.1, read as the reverse complement.
TATTTGTATAGCCTACAGATAGTTGACTACCTAGTACTGTTTCTCCTCCTTTGAATGCATCCAAAAGTTGTCTTGAAAAGATCGCTTTTAGCGATAAGACCGCCCATTGTGTCACCCTATTTATAAGTATTATAATAAGTTGTTTTATGTTAATCTTGTAATTTGTATGGTGTACATAATAAAGAATATTCTATCTATCTATAGTTGTTCCAGGTCCGGCTGGCAGGGTAAATGAGTTGAAATAATTGTAAACGCATCCACGATACAGGATTAATTTCTAATGTAGGGCAAAGAATTTCTAAACAAAAAAAACTGAGCAAGTATCAAACAGCTCTTAGAGAATTTTCATCCCAAAACATAAACGGGAAATTCGCCACTGACAGAATGACGTGTTGTGCTTATGTAACACGTTTACACGTAGCGAGGATATCGACATTTTATCTGATATAAATTCAATCAGGTCGTGTCAAAGATTTTTTGTGAAAACATTCAATACGATAACTCTTCCGGCGCTAAGGCTGGAACTGCCGAGGTCATAAGCCAGTACATAAATAATTATATGACGTAAATCACAAGCTGTATTGTTCTGCATAGTAAGATAAGTATATGTATACTGAATTTTAGAATGTGTTTAAAAACAAACACCGTAGTCTCAAAAAGTTGACGCTAAGAAACACGTATTTAAACCACACAGAATTATTTGTTGAATGAATATTCATATCAGATAATATAAATAATAACAGCCGCTGGGGTCGATCTTTACGTTAAGCCGTGCTTGCCTAGGTTGGTCTGGGGATGGGTGGATTACCCATTACATACCGAATTAAGCTGTTGGTCCTGGCTATCATTTGTAGATCTTTGACAGTCGTTACAGATATTCAGTGTCCCGAAAGTCTGACAACTAGTCTTACCAAGAGGTATCGTATTATCCAGTACTAACTGGGTTATGGAGGTTAGATAGGCAGTTGCTCCATGTAAAATACTGGTATTCAGCTACATCTGGTTCGACCCCAACATAGTTGAGGAAAAGGCTAGGCTATAGCTATAGTCTAGACCAGGGGTCGGCAACCCGCGGCCCGCGGGCCGCATGCGGCCCGCGGACGTCTTCCTTGCGGCCCGTGAATGTTTTGTAAATAAGTAATAATTATTTTCAAAATCAACGCATTAAGTAAGTGCGCCTTTTAACCCTTCTGCTCGGCAACACATTAAAATGTGTCATACAAGCTGATATTTTCAAAGCTCCTTCTATGAATCCAATGATCTTGTTAAATGCCATCTGATTTTGACAATTATAGAAAAAATAAAAATGCTTCTCGTCTTACAGATGAGCATTTGAGCCCTATTCTACAGCCAAAATATCACCCCGGGACCCAATGGCTTGGCGGCTAAGCCTGGGTCCTGGCCTTGGAGGCTCTCGGGCCCCGACTACTAGGGCTCCTAAGATGCTTGCATGCTTGGAGAGGGGCCAGTTCCCAATTCGTTAGAAAACGGGGAAGCTGGTCCTCATACAAAAGCCGGGGCGCCCTGCGAACTCTCCGTCCGCATTCCGGCCCATCATGCTTCTCGACGAGGTGGGCAAGCTCTTTGAAAGAGTAATTGCAAACCACCTCGTCGGGCACCTTGTGGGTACGGGGCCGGATCTTGCGGAGCACCAGTATGGAGTCCGCGGAGGGCGCTCGACGTTGGACCCCATCATGCGCGTAAGAGCCCTCACGACGGGGGCTGCAGTGTTCAGGGGGGTCGTCGTGGCAATGTCTTTCGACCTTGCCAACGCGTTCAACACCATGCCTTGGGGCTGCATCAGGGAGGCACTCCGGTACCACCGGATGCCGACCAACCTTCGTCGTGTGGTCGGGACATTTCTGACGGACAGGGCCGTCATCTACCCCAGTCGCTCTGGAGAGTGGAACCGGCGAGACATGTCGTGCGGTGTCCCACAGGGATCGGCCTTGGGGCCACTCCTACTCTCCTCCTCATCGGTTACGACTGGGTGCTGCGCGCCTACCTCCCTAGCGGCGACGACACGCTCGTCCTGGCACAGAGGGGGGTCGCACCAGGCGGCGGCCGAAACAATGACACGCGGGGTTGCGATAGTCGCGGAGAGGATCCGGCTACTGGGTCTTGAGGTGGCATTGCACAAATCCGAGGACATGGTCTTTCATGGCCACGGGAATGCCAGGGCCACCGCCTGCCGGGGTTGAGGGTTGTTCGAAAGAGATACCGCGACATGAAAGGCAATAGAAGTAACATGGGTGGGTTTTAGTCAGTACAAGTCTGACACTCCCCCCAGCTCCACCCAGAGCGGGGGAAGTTATTTGATGATTACCCATCTGCAAAAAAGGAGCTATTCTACGATTTATCACGACAAATATGACTGCTAACATACAAGAAATACCTCCGCCGCCCTACCGCCTCTCAAATGCAACCTCAGACATCACACTTTTGTGTAAAATCAGTTTCCTGTTTAGGTAGGTAGCTTGTAGTTTGCATTTCTTAATTTTTCTCTTGTTTTTATTGCTATAAATATATATGTTTGGGACATATAAACATAATGTAAGTATTACGTGTACGAATTAAATTCCCTATGTTTTAACAATTTTCAATGGCATTATATTTTTTTTATGGTATATGACCAATTATTATGAGCAGGTGTATTGGGCTTCTTGAGTTTATGCGAGTAAAATGACTGCGGCCCGCCTTTAGTTTAATTTGTCACCTTGTGGCCCTTGCTTGCCAAGAGGTTGCCGACCGCTGGTCTAGACTATAGTCCCCGTCACAAGGTATAATAACTTATGAAAGTACTGTAGTTGCCAATGCCAAAGCGTTGATATCTTTTTAATCATAATTGTTTTAAAAGATCATGGTTACATCATTCATGTTGAGATAATTACTTACAGTAGTCCCGGTGCTATTTCATATCCCAGGACCAGCAGCTCTGTGCCGGCACCACTCATCACTGAAACAATGAACAAAATGTTAATATTAAAGTAATAATACAAGTTGCCCCCGACATTTTCACTAGCGGACCCGACAGACGTTGTCCTGTCTACACGTCTTTAATTTGAAAATTTCAAACTTTTTTTAATAAGCTAATAAGATGTCTAATTTGACACTGCGATGGTAGCGCCGTCTGTCGGATCCAATGTAAAACATTCCAAAATCAACAACTATTAATAAATTAAAAATTAATTAAAAAAACATTGTCCAGCGGACAAAATTGTGAATCTAAACCATTCCCAGATCCCCTTGAACACACACAAAAAATTTCATCAAAATCGGTCCAGTCGTTTGAGAGAAGTTCAGTGACATACACACTCACAGAAGAATTATATATATAAAGATTCACAAGGAAAGAAGAGATAGGATAAGGTTATGGGGCTGATAGTTGGCTGGACTTCTATCAGTTAGCTCTCGGATACAATCGGATCCTTAGGTATAACTACATCAGAGGGGTTTGCCGGGGCCACTGCCTGCCGGGGTTACGGGTTGCTCGAAAGAGATACCGTTGCCCCGAAACATAAAGGGTAAAAGAAGGAACATGGGTTGGTTTTAGTCAGTACAAGTCTGACACTCCATCCCGCTCCGCCCAGAGCGCAGAAATTTATTTGTTGATTTCAAATCCGTAAAAAAAAAACTATGTTGAGATCGGCTTCCAGTCTTACCAGATACAATAGAATAGAATAGATTTGATTTGCTTAAACTGTAGGCATGTTCACCTTATTTGGGCATGCAAAAATGTATGTCAATTAAAAATAATCATATATTGTCAGGAGGCTCCTTTCTCTGGACCCTTGACCGCCGCCGGTAGCTTTGACCCTGTTCCCGATACCAGTGGGCTACTAGTTTTATATAAATATTTTTTTTTGTTTTTGATAAGAAATAGGTATGTAAAAATCCTTACTAATATTATAAAAGCGAAAGTGAGTTTGTTTGTTTGTTTGTTTGTTACCTCTTCACGCTTTAATGGCGACTCCGATTTTGATGAATTTTGGTACAGAGATAGTTGGGAACCAGGAGACGGACATAGGCTATTATTTTTTTTAAAAGAGTGGGATATGAGGGAGAAAGAAGGAAGAAACGGGAAAACTTAGCGTTGCTATTACAAATCAATAAGGCGCTACCGAATTTAACGCGAACAAAGCCGCGGGCAAAAGCTAGTATAAAAAATATGTATACAAATAAATAAACGATAATGCATGTTAATGAAACCAAGTATTTCTTTGTGAAGAATTTAATATCATTAATTAAGTTAATATCATTTAGAAAATCGTCGACGAGAGTAATAGCAATTTGTAATCAATTATGTCGTAAAATTCTTTTTTTATTTAAACAGCTGCAGTTGAATACCAACCCAGTTAGTCCTGGATATTACGGGGTACCGTAAGGCTTGGTAAGACTAATTGTCAGACTTACGGACCGCTAACTACCTGCCACCACTGTCGGAGATCTACATGACAGCCGAGACCAACAGCTTGACGTGCTTTCCGAGGCCCGGAGGAAATTTGCTGTGTAATGGGTAGTCACAGCGCAAATCGACCCGAGCGGCTTATCTTACTAATATTATAAAAGCGAAAGTGAGTTTGTTTGTTTGTTACGTCTTCACGCCTAAATGGCTAAACCGATTTTGGTACAGAGATATTTTGGACCCTGGAGACGGACATAGGATATTTTTAAAAAAATGAGAAAAGGAGGAAAAAGAGGGAGGAAAAGATGAAAAAAGGAGATTTTTTTTTCGATCATCAAGCGGGTTAAAGTTAGCGTTAGCCCAAAGTAACTATGCCACGCGGACGAATTATTAATTTAAATGGAATTGCTCCCTCCAATAAACTCCTCGCAATTAAGAAACGATGATGATTCAGCGAATGTTGTTTGCTATTTTTTTTTTAAAACGTTGCCCCACACTAGGAATTTCTCCTGTTTCGTGGGTGCGTTTACAAACATTTAAACTAACATACACAAACACCCAGACCCGAAACAACTATCTGCAGATCATACAAATATTTGTTTCGTGCGGGAATCGAACCCACGACACGCAGCGCAGCAGTCGATCGCTCAGCCACTGCGCCAACCGTGCCGTCAAATAATAATAATATTGTTTATACTCATCAAAGCAAATTATTATCATATAGAACGCTAGGTCACAACGTAAATTCGATTCCGTCCACAAAGACTATTTTCTGCAGAAGGCATTAATTCAGTTAGGTACTTACCCAAAGGTTTATATTCTTGTTGCTAACGCCTGTTTCCAAGAGCCAAACGAAAGAGCTCTTAAGGCACATTAAATCAAATTTATTGTCAAAAACTAGGTGGGTATTGTGTTTCAAAGGACACAATGAATAAATACAAGATGAGGAAGCTCGTTCACGAAACGTTTGCGACGGCTGTAAGGACGAAACAATTGACGATCTCTGGCTCTAAAGATCTAGAGATTTGTACAATTAAGGCCCGTTTTCACCGCCATTCATAAGTTTAACGCTACGTGAATTTAAAACATGGTTCTATTCTGTAATCCGTTTGGAAATTACAGAGATAAAACGTTAAAAATACGTTTAGCATGTATTTCTTTGTGGTGTATGTGATCTTTAGAAATTAGGTTATACCTAGTACGTTTATAAAATTGATAGCATAGACATGTTCTCTTTTATACTAAGCCCTATCTTTTAAAATATGTATTTGAATCAGCAACTGGATGATTAAAATACTTATTTTTACTAACCACAAGTTTCATGACACAGATAACTCCATCCTGCAATTCAAAAGACAGTTGTAGTTTTACTTTAAAACAACAGTTTATGAAGTCAGTTTATCAGTTCCTCCCAGCCCTTCGTCTGATAGTTTGTTATGGAAGTAAACAAATCCCTCCTCCTGGGTATACCTTTCATATAATATGCATATTCAGATACCTTGAATGTTCTAGGAACTACATTGAATATTACGTTAGAGATTCCGAGAGCTCATAAACAAATTTTAGTTGTAAGAATTCGATATCATGAACTGTGCAGCATTGTACTGTGTTCCTTTTTTGAATGGATGTTGCTCCACACTAGGAATTTCCCCTGTATCGTGGGTGCGTTGACATACATTCAAACTCACATACACAAACAGCCAGACTCGAAACAACCGGGGATCGTACCCGCGACACGCAGCGCCGCTGTCGATCGCTCAGCCGCTGCGCCAACCGTGCCGTCAAATCCAAAAGCCGCCTATGAACGCTCTGCTGCAAATCTAACACGCTTTCGCTTTCGTTTTCAGATAAGTAAAGGGCGTAGTGTCATGCTTCGTCATAAACACAGTTCGAAGTGATACTTATTATTGATAATGTCCTTGATTGATGGTAACTAAAATGATAATACAATCATTTATAAACTTAACGTGTTTCCGAACACGACTTGCGACCTCCGAGCGTACATATCCAAACGCGTTATTTAACGTGTTTTCATGTTGACCTTTGTAAACTACAAAAAAAAACAATCAACAAACAAAGTCTAGTAGATTTTTATGTTAATACAAAATGATCATACAATCAGTAAATATAAATGTGTTAAATACGATGTTTTAGTAAAGAAATTATTAAATTCGCAACAGAAAATTGAATAACGCTATCTCTATTTTTCATAGAAAAATGATATCCGACACTCGAGAAATCGGTCTGAAATTGTGAGCTGTGGTTTTGCAAAAATATCTCAATGAAAACCATGACGATATTCGATAAGTTTTAGTCGAAATTAGTCCATACACTAATTCACACTTGCTAGAAAGTTCCAAATATCAGTACAGCTTTATGATCTGAACAATGCCTCAATAAACTGGACCTACTGTTAATTAGCAATAAGGCTTCTTTTCATTTCAATATTACATAACATAAACATCACACCGTGAATCCCTGAAGGGTTGAACCTACTCAGGGAGCGAGCTGGCATCAACCAAAACTCCTAACTTCGTGGCTTCTACTAAGAAAATCCTGATGAAAAAACCCCAATCACAATTTGCACGTCTCAGGATTTTCAAGGAGAACCCAGGACATCATGCTGCTATGGACCGTGAGCAATGGGTAGCTCACCGTCCGTCCGTCTATTGAAGACAGTCCGTGTCGACGGCGAGTTAGTGTTCTACACGCGCCTCATAGAGATGTCTGCAAAGCAGAGGGGCCTGCCAGGGCCACCGCCTTCCGGGGTTGCGGGTTTGTTCGAAAGAGATACCGCGGCCCCTGAACATAAAGGGCAATAAAAGGAACATGGGTGGGTTTTAGTCAGTACAAGTCTGGCACTCAAAATATGCGTTTTCAATTGTGTAGATTTATCTCCTACTTCAGTAGGATTAGTAGTAAAAGGTACCTATTTGATAAACACTAGAAACAATATATTTAAACTAGCTAAGCAGCTGACTATTTGTAAATTTTCACAAAACAATAATAATTCTATTATTTTCGATTTGCGTTGGTGATTATGGTAATCAGAGGTTTCTTTGTAAGGTTATATATAAGTAACTATTATAGGCCCATAACCAGCTGTCGACATTTGCAGGTTGATGCTATGACGTCAATTACTTCAATGATTTGCGTAATTACAGTTCAATACCATTACTTAGTTGGTTTTTATAGATAGAATCGTGAGAAATTTTTCCAAGAAGATTAGCACTATACAAATGTACATGTTAGTAAAAAAGTCTAGCATATTTTTCTTTTTGAGGGTTAGATACCTCAAAAGGAAAAAACGGAACCCTTATTGCATAATTTTTTTGTCCTTCTGTCTGTCTATCTGCCTTTCTTCTTGGGGAGTCTCGGGAACTCGTGAAGATATCGAGTTGAAATTAAAACCATATACTCAACTCGGATAATCCGTAGTACACACTCGGGAGTGATTCAGCATGAATTTGTCAAAGTCTAAATTTTTAAAATGAGTCTAAAACACCCAGTCTTTAAAGTTCCTAATAGCTCAGCGGTATCCAGCAGTCTGCTGTTCAGCTCCTTAGAGTCGTAGAGTTAAATATAATCTATGAATTTCGTGAAAGAATGCCAAGGGCAAATTTCAAGTCAATCCGGCCAAGGAATCGCATTCTCACTTTGCTACCCTTTTTCATCCATTTAGGGGTTGAATTTCGCTAAATCCCGCCTTAGTGAGCACCTACGTCCTAAAAGGATCCCCCCGCAAAATTTGAGACTTATAACACTTGAAGTTTCTGAGATTTTGTGATGAGTGATTCAGTGGTTTTCTTTTTTTATATAGATCCTATTAACACAATTTTACTCACAAGTTTTATATTGAGTTGAAGTTTTGCAAACATGCTTAATTTTAATGACATGCATGGTTACTTTCGTGACGTCATTCTAAATCCAAAATGGTGGACTTCCAAAGATGGCGGGCTAGTTACTTTTTATGCCTTCTCATAGGATAGGTATCAAATCAAAGGGTTTGCTGAGAAAAAATATTACAAAGCAACTTCTCATCTTACTTAACATAATTCTGTCAAAGACTTAGCTCCATTAGTCAAGGTGATGAGCACTGAAACAAAGCAATGAAGCGCGAACAGAATCACAAACTTTGTTCAGCACTCTGTACCGAAGGCGCTGGAGATTGAAACATTAATTATTTAACACCCACCCACTTACTCTTCCTACCTACCTTGTGCCCTTATTCCCTAATATTTTTATAAAATTTTAACCGACTTCAAAAAAGAAGGAGGTTCTCAATTCTATTGTACGTTTTTTTGTCTGTTTGTGTTTCGCGATTTCTCCGTCAATTGTGGGCTGGTTTTCAAAAATATTTTTATTATCGAATGGGTATTGCTTCAGTAATTTACTTCCGGAAGTCGGTGGAAAAACAAAACCTATGAATCAAACAAAAGTCACCGACTTCCGGAAGTAAATTTATTTTATGTCTTTTTAGTGTTTTAAACAAGAGTCACTGACTTCAAACCAAATAAGTGGGAAATATTTTTTTCTACTTATTAGTTTTTTTAGGAAGTTGGATATATTTGCAAAAAAGTTTTTAATGTGACTGTACTCTGTGACAGCCATGACATGGCGAAGCAAAACGACACGGTTGATGCAGTAGCTGAGAGACCGACTGCTGCGCTGCGTGTTGCGGGTTGGATCCCCGCACGGAACAAATATTTGTATGGCCTACAAATAGCGGTTCTGGGTCTGGCTGTTTGTACCACATACACAAACAGCCAGACCCACAACAACTTATATAGTTTAAATGTTTGTAAACGCGCCCGCGAAACAGGAGAAATCCTAGTGTCCCCACACTATGATTGTCTCCTGTATCGTGGGCGCCACAACATAGTTACGTCAGTGGTCAAAACAAAAATCACGACTCCACGTAAAGGGAATCGAGAATGCCCTCGTGGAGGCGATCGGCGGCGGCGATCTCTCGCGTCCGGCCCTGGTTCAGGCTATGGTCCGGAGCGAGAGGGAATGGGAAGCGGTCACCTCCTTCTGCGAAGTAGTAATGCTAACAAAGGAGGAGGCCGGGCGTTTGAGGGAGAGAACATCAGGCCAACCCAGCCGCCGCGGGAGACGCCCAGGGCGCCGGGCGCCGCGAGATGACTCCCGGCCACCGTAGATGCGGGCCTGTGGACGGCTGAGCAATGGGTAGCTCACCGTCCGTCCGTCTATTGACGACAGACCATGTCGACGGCGCGTTCATGTTTCACGCGCGCCTCAAAGAGAGTCAGCAAAGCAGAGGGGCTTGCCAGAGCCTCCGCCTGCCGGGGTTGCGGGTTGTTCGAAAGAGATACCGCGGCCCCGGAACGTAAAGGGCAACTGAAGGAGCATGGGTGGGTTTTAGTTAGTAAAAGTCTGACATGCCCCCCCGCTCCGCCCAGAGCGGGGGAAGTCAATGGATGATTTCCCACCCGAAAAAAAAAAAAAAAAAAAGGGAATCGAGAACGATTCAAACACAGATTGCATCTATGTGGACTCTGGGAACTCAGTCATTCTACAAAGGAATCTTCTATTAAAACACTGCAAAAAGCAATAATGGCATTCAACGCTGATTAAATCCTTATTAACATTATAAAAGCGAAAGTGTGTTTGTTTCGTCTTCACGCCTAAATGGCTGAACCGATTTTGATGAATTTTGGTACAGAAATAGTTGGGACCCTGGAGACGAACATAGGCTATTTTTAAAAAATGAGAAAGAGGGAACAAAAGGAAATACTTAGCTTTGCTATTACAATAAATAAGGCGCTAGGGCAAAAACTACAGGTAGCAGGTATCTGCAAATCAGGAAAGGAGAACTGTGTTACAACGAATTTAACGCGAGCGTTGGATGGCAAAAGCAAGTTCTTTAATAAATTTAATTAAATGTGAGCTCGCAATTAAAAAAAACCCTACCTGAATTATTATTTACATAGTGGATATTAAAAACTGTCCCAAGTAGTTACCTTCTGAAGTAACACTGATAATAAATGAAGAAAAATATCCCTCTGATGAAAAACTGAAACCGTCAGAGGCAGGTGTCCACTTTCAGTAAAAGTTTCATTTCTTTCTAAAGTACTAACTTTTACACAAAGTTTTATTCACAAAGATCTGAGGAAATCTATTTATTCAAACTAAGTTTATGTCAAATACATAAAACTATGACTGATCGCGAAATATCATTGTCTGCCTTTTCAAAACTTTGTTGGGGTCGGCTATCAGACCAACCGGTTGCAGCTTAAATACCAGTATTTTACATGGAGAAAGAAAGAAAAAATATTTCTTAGTGGCAATTACGACAAGAACACAAAATAACAAAAAATACCGGCCAACAGCGAGTCGGAATCGCGCATACAAACTTCCATACAAACTTGCGACAAAAACGACCAAATCTTGACAGCACAAAGGAACCACAGACTTGAGTATACCGTCTTAATTTCAACTGGATACCTCCACGTGTTAAACAGATAAAGGGTCTTGACAGACAGACGGACATCAAAATGATCCAATATGAGTTCCATTTTTAGGGTTCCGTAGTCAACTAGGAACCCTTATAGTTTCGCCATGTCTGTCTGTCCGTCCGTCCGTCCGTCCGTCCGTCCGTCCTCGCTTAATCTCTGTGACCGTTAGCACTAGAAAGCTGAAATTTGGTACCAATATGTATATCAATCACGCCGACAAAGTGGTAAAATAAAAATTTGAAAAAAATGTTTTATTAGGGTAGCCACCCTATATGTAAAGTGGGAAGTGTATTTTTTTAAATTTCAACCCTAACGTGTGATATATTGTTGGAAAGGTATTTAAAAATGAATAGGGGTTTACTAAAATCATTTTTTGATAATGTCAATAATTTCGGAAATAATCGCTCCAAAAGTAAAAAACAATGTGTGTCCCCCCCCCTCTAACTTTTGAACCATAAGTTTAGAAAATATGAAAAAAATCTGAAAAGTAGAACTTTATAAGGACTTTCTATGAAAATTATTTTGAACTTGATTGACACAACAGTTTTTGTACAAAAAAGACAAAAAGTTGTATTTTGTACAACTTTTTGTCTTTTTTGTACAAAAACTGTTGGAGCGCCTGCCGCGGAGCGTGCAACATTGCACGCTCCTCCACCTTTAAACTCATAAGTGGGAACACTTATTGTGACGGACGGGAAACTACGGAACCCTACACTGAGCGTGGCCCGACACGCTCTTGGCCGGTTTTTTCCTTTTGAGTTACGGAACCCTAATAATACTGAGATTCTGCTGCATCTGACCCCCACATACTTATAGAAATGCTAGGCAGATAATTAATGAATAGGTAGCTTTGTAATCAGTGGCTCTACTATTTAAAAGATACAATTTACTTTCAATAGCCGAGTACTGTGACGTGCGCGCAAATGTACTACAATAAAAAACGCATGAAATCCTGTCAAGATTATATTTTATACTAGCTTCCGCCCGCGACTTCGTCCGCGTGGTATAGTTACTTTGGGCTAACGCTAACTTTAACCCACGTGATGATCGAAAAATAATTATCTTTCTCTCCCCTTTTCGTCCCTTCTTCAACCCCTTTTCTCACTTTTTTTACCTATTATCATCTCCAGGGTCCCAACTATCTCTGTACCAAAATTCATCAAACTCGGTTCGGCCATTTAGGCGTGAAGACGTAACAAACAAACTCACTTTCGCTTTTATAATATTAGTAAAGATTTCACCGATACATCTCACACAAGAATAATAAAACAAGGCTAAGCTCTACCATTCTTATTAAATCTTTTTTTTAATGTTGAGTACTAACTTATTCGAATGTCTTTGCAAACCTGCCAGTACTCTCACAGATTTCAGATAAAAATCAAACCTTTTACAATATCTTGGAGTATCAATGTATACTTACTAAAACTACTCACAGATAGATACCCTCAAACTAAATAAAATACACTACAATAAAATTACCCTCCCTTATCCCACGGCCTATGAGAATGAATGAAGTAAATTATCATCCACATTATGGGGAGACGTGACGTGACATGTAATGTAGGAACTTTGAATTTCCACGATTCAATAAAGAGTGAAGAAAGTTTCAGTTTCACACGTAGATGAAGATATTTCCTGCTATGATAATATTATAGACTAACTGCTCAGGTGCACGAAGTTCTAGGTTCCCGGGTTGGGCAAAAAATAATAGTGATATTGCATTTTTCGATTAGGAATTTCACAGTAGCAGTTCGGAGTTTGGAAATTAGTGGTAAGATAGCCTTTTGTCTCGGAGAGCCGTTGGTCCTGCGCCTGGGGCCTTAGTCTGCTATTACAATAGTGTCAGAATGGTCGATCACTGATCGCATAATGGTTGATTTTGACAAGTTTAGTATGTAGTAGATTCCCAAACTTGTCAAAATTAACCATTATGCGATCAGTGATCGACCATTCTGACACCATTGTTATAGCAGACTAAGGCCCCTGATCGCTCTCCGGTCGTGTCAGATTGCCATCCCATCGGACTATGAGAGTGAGCGAACAGAGAGCGCACCTGTGCCTACGTACACACTTGTGCACTATAATATCACCCGCGTCGATGGCTTATCTCCGATGAAATTGGCCGCCATGGCTGAAAACGGTCAGGAGGACTATATGCATATTATGGAGTATTTCCAATTCGATTACAATTTCAGAGTTGCATGTTGTGTCATGTTGACGATGATTTTGCGCAATCCAGAATCATACTATTTTACGAAAGAAAGAATGGGCATCCTTACAAGGATGTCGATTAATTTTGGAACAGATAATTTATAACCTGGATATTTTATTTTATTTTATATGGGATACTTTTTACCTCAGTAGGACATCCCGTGGGACAAATATCAAAAGCTATGTGGGCGAAGTCGCTGGCAAAAGCTAGTGTTTAACATGCAGGGTGGCAGACACAGCGACCCACTAACGGTTATCACGCCACGTTTTCAATCATTTTCATATCTACATCATTCCGAACTCTAGATCATCTCGAACTCTATATCATTCCAAACATGGAAAATTTACATCAATAATTTAAAAACAAAAGCAGTTTCCTACAAAAATGCAATATCTACACGGTAAAAGAAACAGCAAGAAAATCAGGAAATTTCTTTGTGCTCATAAACATTTTTCGTCTCAGAATGGAGGGGGGTTAAAATGATGCACTGAATACGACACGTAGTAGTCGACTGAGCCAGCACCAACTAGCGACATTCAATTCAACAGTAGATTCGTATGCTCGTACTGTATACGGTCACCCTATTTTAGTTAATCAATGGCCAATTAATGTTTATTGACCACTCGGGAGACGGGTAGTGCGCATGTAGGTACTTCATATTTTTGCAACACAATAAACAGATCAATATAGAGAAATTGACCTATATCAACAAGGCATGCCTGTTTGCGTACACACTCACCGTTCATGATCAAATCAATCAAAGGAACTTAATGGCGTAGTTGAGAACATTGTTTTGTTTTCGTTGGCGGAAAATTCCGTTGACTCTGACCATACCCGTACAAACTAATATTAAAAGCCGTGTCGACGGCGAGTTAGAGTTCTATGTGCGCCTCAACGAGGTGTCAGTAAAACAGAAGGGCCTGCCTGGGCCACCGCCTATCGAAAGGATTACCACGGCCCCGGAACGTAAAGGGCAAGAGAACATGGGTGGGTTTAAGTCAGTTAAGGTCTGACACTCCTCTCCTAAAGCTATTTAATGAATTCACATCCGCAAAAAAGGCTAATATTATAAAGGCTAAAACAACTCTATAGAACTGTCTGATACTACGTCACGCGTTAAAGATTGAACGGAATTTTACACACAGATCGACAATAAACATACATAGTTGACGACATCGGATTTTATTTTCGACAAAGACGAGGGCGAAGTCGACTTTATTTGGTGAGTAATATCTATGTATTACTCCAGCAAAAAAAAAAGAATTATAAAAAAACAGTATTTCTATTCAATTTTTGAAAATTAGAAACTACATGACAACAAAACGAACGTTGCTACGGATATACAAAGAGGTATGGATACAGAAGTTCCGCCCACCTTTGAAATGTCATCAGCTATCTTTCGGACGTATCCAGGTCAGCTTCTAATTTGAGTTAAACGACCGTCCTTGATCATTTGTTGTTTTCGATTGTGCGTTAGGACTGTTATGCTATTGTACAGTCAACCTGCATCACCTGACCTTTCATGACCTCTTCTTCTTTGTAAAAGAGGTAAGAGATACAGGGCTCTGACTGTACTATTGAAGCACATAAAAAGGCATCTGTAAATGCCAGCGATACATATAATAATTTATTATGATTGACAGAATGCGCACTACTCCTTTTGTTAACATCACAAATAATATCCTCCCGTATGAATTTCGGTCCCGGTTGGCTCAATGTCCTAACGGGGACTGGCCAAGTGGGCAGAAAATATTATATTTAGTGCAAAAGTTAGTTATATTTGCAAACATTCTAATTTCTTTTCTTCCCATATTCAACAGGAGAGTGGTCAGACGCAGGACCAATGGCATTACGGCGGTGTCGCAAAAAGAACCAGGCTGCTATTAAGAAAATCCTAATAGAAATCCTAGCATGTAAGAAAACCTGCTAACGAGCACTCGACCAACGAGACGGTATGGTAATAGTAAGTTCTACAGTGACTACCAAAGACAATATCCAAAGAATAGCTGTTGTTGACAATCGTAATACTCTCACTCGCAAGTATTACATCTATAATGAACCAAAACAAGTCCATTGTCTAGCTACACTCCTACAATGGCTCCAAATACCCTGAACTAACTTGTTGCAATACGTTACTCAAGCAAATTGAAAAGGAATCCCAAAAACATCTCGCTCTTAGATTTATCACGCTAGCTGGTATAAATAGGAGCGCATTAGACGCTTCCACGAACGCGATATTTATAGCTCCGTGTGATTTCCTAGACGATGCAATGGATAGCTCCACCTATCTGATGAATACGCTCATTATTGGCCTATAGTTTTTTAGCGATTTATTGGAGAAAAAACTTTTGGGGAAATTCATTATGGCCGTTCGATCTATGCTTGTTGGATAATATTCCACGTTCATGTTGTATTAGATGTAAATAAATGGGAACAAAACAAACAATTTCTATTTATGCGTATATATGTTCAGTCATGTCAGTTAATATCTTATTTGTCTTTGGTTATTTTCTTTTATTTAATTTTGTTTTGGTGTTTGGGACTGCGCGAGTCAAATATAATAATACTTTTTCTGTTTGTATAAGTCAAATTTTCCAGCAAACTTTATGAATATGTTTGAGTGTTAGTAAATATGCATTAATAGCTTTCGGGTTGTTGTTTTCCTGAAATATATAAACAAATATTTAATTGTTTGTTTTGTTTAAAACATATAGTGACAATGTCGTTAAAGATAGTGCCAAAACTGGATAGTATTCTTCTTAATTTGAACAAACAATTTTAATGATTTGCTGCTATTGCGTAACGTAGTTTTCTACCGCAATACGAGAAACAATTTAAAGGATATTAGCTGCTTGACAACGTAAAAAAACGCGACGAATGTTTTTTAACCGACTTCAAAAAAGGAAGAAGTTCTATGTTAAGCGTATTTTTGTATGCATATTCACCGATTATAATTGTTTAAATGCAGTATTGGGAAAGCGCAAGTCCCAATGCTGCACTGATCATTTTCTATGACACAGGATAGAAGAGACATAAGAAAGAAGGAGGTTCTATGTTCGTCCGTATTTTTTTTAAATTAATAACTTACTAGCTTTTGCCCGCGGCTTAGCTCGGGTTAAATTCGGGGTATGACAGTTCCCTTTTCCTGATTTGCAGGTCCCTGCTACCTGTAGTTTTTGCTCTCGCGTAATAGCAAAGCTAAGTTTTCCCTTTCCTTCCTAACTATCTCTATACCAAAATTCATCAATATCGGTTTAGCCATTTAAACGTGAAGACGTAACTAACAAACAAACTCACTTTCGCCTTTTTAATATTAGTAAGGATTTAAATGCAACATTGGGAAGGCCTTGTTTTTAAGTTCTTTAGCCTGGAGGCCTTACTCTCGAGACATCAGCTCCTAATTAAAAGTCATAGTAATTACTGAATACATTTTCGTTTATTTATGGTATTTTTTTAAATGAATTCATTAGTATATTTTATTTGTAAATGTATATTATTACCTGTTTAGGTATATAAATAAGTTCTCTAAAACATTTTTTTATGTTTTCTTAGATATATTTTTTTATCACAATGTTGTCGTATTTAACCCCAAGGTTGTCTGGTAGAAAACTCCGTATAGCATAAATTCCGTTTAAATATTTCACATGGAGTTTAAATAAACAATTTACTGTTCTGAGCCCCTCACATTTCTATATAGAGGGGGTTCAGAATAATGCACTAAGTAAATAATACGTAAATACCGTTTTCGCTTTAGTGTCCATTTCACCCTCTATTTGGGACACTTTCCGGTCAAATCAGATGGGAATGACAATTATTAGGTACTTATAATACAGTTCACGTAGATACTCATACAATATCTAATTGCTAGCCGCAAATGACACAACATCAGCACAAAGAGAATGAAGTCAGTTATTATAATTCATATACAAGATAAACAAGTCCCCGGAACGTAAAGGGCAATAAAAGAAACATGGGTGGGTTTTAGTCAGTACAAGTCTGACACACCCCCCCGCTCCTCCCAGAGCGGGGGAAGTTATTCGATAGTTTCCCATACCCAAAAAAAAAGATAAACAAATACAGTTGGTTACAGAAGTGAAACACGTGGAAACCAAATTTCCTTGATATGACAAAATAAATAGACTGATAAGATAACAAAGATAAACTTTGTTTTGTGAATATAACATAAAAATTAGGTATGTTTTCAATAACTGTAGAGTTCATTTTCCTTGTTGTTAGATAAGCTGGAGGCGTAAAACAATATTTTACGCCTGAAAATTGAAACAGGAATATTGCAAAAGAAGTATGAAATTGTATTCTTATTAGAAACCAGTCGTAACATTTTAAGACCATAAGAATTCTATGTATATGTGTCCCTACATTATTTAAGGAACGCTCTTTTGTGGATGGGTAATCATCAAATAAGTTCGCCCGCTCTGGGAGGAGTGTTAGACATTTACTGACTAGATGCCTTTCACGTCGGGGGGGCGCGGTATCACTTTCGAACAACCTGCAACCCCGGCTGAAACAATTCAATTTTCAGTTTAGAAATAATCTTTAAATCTTCTTATAAAAAGAAATAAATATTATTGCATAGGTTTTATAAGCTTACAAGTAACCTAAAATTTGTACCTCAAAGGATTTTGAATACCTACTACTAATATTTTAAAAGGGAGTTAGTAAGTTAGTGAGGATGTAAGTATGTTTGTAGCTCTTTCACGCAAAAACTACTTAATTGACTTTGATGAAACTTTACAATAATATAGCTTACATATCAGAATAACGCATAGGCTACAATTCATAAAGATATATTGTATACTAGCTGGCGCCCACGGCTCCGCACGAGTGATATCAAAAAAAGTATCCTATGTGTTATTCCCGACCATAATGTACCTCTGTGCCAATTTTCATCAAGATCCGTTCAGCCGTTTTTTTTATGTGAAAGAGTAACAAACATCCATACATTCATCTTCACAAACATTCGCATTTAAAATATTGGTAGGAATTTTATACACAAAACAAAATATATTCAACGCCTTTTATTTGAAGCAAATTGAGGAAAATTTGAGTATGAATATGGATGGGTATCGTAGACGAGGAAGGCCAAAGAAACGATAGGTTGGCTGTGTGAAGAATGATATTGCAAGAAAGGAGGTGTCCGATGAAATTACGAATGACGAGGTGTATGGAAGAAGAAAACATGCAGCTCTGGTCCCAAATAACTTTAAAAAAGAAACGTAGACCCACACTAGGAATTTTCCTGTATCGTGGGTGCATATTACAAACATTTAAACTCACACACACAAACAGCCTGACCCGGAACAAATATATATATATATCTTGGGACAACTCACACACGGCTATCTGATCCCAAGCTAAGCAGAGCTTGTGTTATGGTAACCAGACAACTGATATACATACTTATATAATTTATAAATACATACATATTATAGATAAATCACACCCAGACACAGGACAAACAATCATGCTCATCACACAAAGTTTGTCCTGGGTGGGAATCGAACCCACGACCTCCGGCTCAGCAGTCAGGGCCACTAACCACTAGACCAACAGGCCCGTCAAAAATAAAATATCTGTAGGTCATACAAATATCTCATGTTCCGTGCGAGGATCGAACCCGCGACACGTAGCGCAGCAGTCAAACGCTTACAGTACTAACCGTGTCGTCTTGGAATAAGGGCAGAAGAATGATAAGCACCAATTCTTAACTAGTATCTTACCTGCATCACTAAAAAGAAATACCGACATAACATCGCCTTTTTTCAGATACCTCTCCACACTAACAAGTTTCCTCGGCAAACTAACAATACCAGTCAAGTCAACCTAACTCTACCGGACGTCTGAACCCTTGGCCTCCATCTCTGTCCATCAGTTCGTCTCTAAAACGGTTTTATGTTCAAAGTTAATGCATAGTTAGTGAATACCAAACTGAAACACTAGCAGACCAAACAGTTAAATTTCATTGAAACAAAACTAACTTTAGAAATTAGTTTCCGCTCATTGTTTAATGCAGGCATAAACTGTTCTACGCTGGTTTATAGAATTGTGTGAGAAACGTTTCTGTTAGAACAATAAATTCGCTCGTATTTCAATTAAATAATATTGTTGGTTCGTATTTAAGTGGCTGATGCTGCTTAAACTATTTGACTTAGTTCGCATTCCTACGGGGTTAAATTAAACTTCAAACCTTATTTTAGCCGGCTTTTTAGGGTTCCGTAGCCAAATAAAAAAGGTTAGTTTGTCTTCTACGCGCCTCAAAGAGATGACAGCAAAGCAGATGGGCCCGCTAGGGAGTAAGAGAGTAAGAGATACCGCCGCCCCGGAACATAACGTGAAAAAGAAGGAATATGTATGGGTTTTAGTCAGTTAAAGTCTGACACATCTGACAAATAGCAAAATGAAACTTTTATAGATTGAAAACCCAAACCGCATCAGTAACTTAATTTTTCATTAAAATACTATGAAAAACAAATTTAATTGTGTTATTAAATTGTTTGTAAAGGTTTTGGTTTATATTTACTACAGTCCTTTCGCAGTTACTTTACTTCTGACAAATCGGAGGTAAAGTAAATAAAGACCATTATGATTATCATCAGCCACTATTAGATTGCTTCCATTGACAAGTCTGTCAAGGTGATAGCAATCTTATTCTCGTCGCAGTAAAGTTGCTTCTGGATTGTAACTCTCAGAGTTAAAATAATTGTGAAATGTCTTAACTGCGCCTTGATTCCGTTCTACCTTTTAACAAACATTTCTTCTAAAAGTAACATGTCAACTGTCAGTTCAGCTCTACGATCTTTTTAACTCGGTCAAGGAACTGTTTTATATTTACGTTCAAAAGATATCGTGAGAGATGAAGATGAATCATGATAAAAGAGTGTTATCACTTATCAGTGACTAATGACCTTTTTTTTTTTTTTGGGGTGGGAAATCATCCAATGACTTCCCCCGCTCTGGGCGGAGCGGGGGGGCATGTCAGACTTGTACTGACTAAAACCCACCCATGTTCCTTCTATTGCCCTTTACGTTCCGGGGCCGCGGTATCTCTTTCGAACAACCCGCAACCCCGGCAGGCGGAGGCTCTGGCAAGCCCCTCTGCTTTGCTGACTCTCTTTGAGGCGCGCGTGAAACACGAACGCGCCGTCGACACGGCCTGTCGTCAATCGACGGACGGACGGCGAGCTACCCATTGCTCACCGTCCACAGGCCCGCATCTACGGTGGCCGGAAGTCGTCTCGCGGCGCCCGGCGCCATGGGCGTCTCCCGCGGCGGCTGGGTTGGGCAGATGTTCTCTCCCGCAATCGCCCGGCCACCTCCTTTGCTAGCATTACTGCTTCGCAGAAGGTGGTGACCGCTTCCCATTCCCTCTCGCTCCGGACCATGGCCTGAACCAGGGCCGGACGCGAGAGATCTCCGCCGCCGATCGCCTCCACGAGGGCACGGCGGTGCTCCGCCCAAGCTGGGCAGACCGCCACTGTGTGCTCCACCGTGTCCTCCGGGCGATCATCACAGTGGTGACACCCAGGCGCTTCCTCCCGCCCGATGATGTGCAGGAACCTCCCGAAACTTCCGTGTCCGGTGAGGACCTGCGTCAGGCGGTAGGTGAGGACGCCATGACGCCTCTCCAGCCACTCCTCAAAGAGGGGACTTACCGCCGCTATTGCGGCGTGCCCTGCACGGGGTTGCGACAGTCGCTCTCTCCATGCCACCATGAGATCGCACCGGAGGTCTGCCCGCCGAGCGGCAACTTGCCGTGGCAGCGGGTTTTCCCCCCGGTGTAGTGCCTCCGCGCGCCACTCAAACAGGCGCGCGAGGACTATCGCCTCCAGATCCCACGGTGGCAGTCCGGCAAGGAGGCTCGCTGCCTCGCCGGAGATCGTGCGGTAGCCCCGGACAAGCCGTATGGCCACCACCTTTTGGGGCGCGTTCAGGTAGTGGGCGGCGCGCCGCCCTAAAGAACGCGCCCATACCGGGGCCCCGTAAAGGGCCATGGACCGCACGACTCCGGCATAGAGCCTACGGCAGGAGGCGTTTGGCCCCTTCAGATTGGGCAGGAGCCGCTTGAAAGCAGCCCCCGTCCGCTCGAGCTTGGGAGCCAAACGTCGGAAGTGTTCGACGAAGTTCCACCGGCTGTCGAGGACGATTCCCAGGTACTTCATCGTCGACCCGACGCCGATGCGAACCCCTCCTACCGTCAACTGGGATCCCGACGGTGGCGTGTTTCCGCGGCCATGAAAAACCATGGCCTCGGATTTGTGCAAGGCCACCTCGAGACCCAGTAGCCGGATCCTCTCCGCGACTATCGCAACCCCGCGTGTCATATTGTCGGCCGCCGCCTGGTGCGACCCCCCCTGAGCCAGGACGAGCGTGTCGTCAGCGTAGCAAACTACACTGACGCCGCTGGGGAGGTCGGCGCGCAGCACCCAGTCGTAACCGATGTCCCACAGGAGCGGCCCCAAGACCGATCCCTGTGGGACACCGCACGACATCCCTCGCCGGTTCCACTCTCCAGAGCGACCGGGGTATATGACGGCCCTGTCCGTCAGATATGCCCCGACCACACGACGAAGATAGGTCGGCATCCGGTGGTATTGGAGTGCCTCCCTGATGCAGCTCCAAGGCATGGAGTTGAACGCGTTGGCGATGTCGAGAGACACCGCCACGACTACCCCACCCCTGGACACTGCAGCCCCCGTCGTGAGGGCCCTCACGCGCATGATGGCGTCCACCGTCGAGCGCCCCTTGCGGAAACCATACTGGTGATGTGACTAATGACCTTAATCATCATCTAGTGCAAACAACTTTGGACGCAGATTTGAACATTATAATCTGAATGCCTTCAAAGTTCGAGTGAAACGGTTTCTTTTAGGCAAGCGTGTTCCACCGTAGGCCGCATCATCGCTTCACATCTAATAGAGTTGCGGCGAAACGAAAAGTGCAAGACCAACTTGCACGCCGAAGGTTTCGTACAAACTTGCGACATAAACGGCCATATCATTTGACTACGTAGACTTAGAGATTGGATTTCATTGACGTATCGTATTACCATAGAATAAAGACAGATAGTAGGTTATCTTCATACAAACGCACCGCGCGCGGCTTGTATGTGTGCGCCGTAGTATCTATGCGTCGCCGCACGCACACTAAACAAGATCTCGGCTCATTTCGAGGTGCGCCAGTCGGGGCTAACACTGCACGAGGTTCGCGCGTCACGGCTTTTCGGCACCGCTAAATGAATCAAAAATGTCTGATAATCGCGGGAGAAAGTATTCCTGTGTGTTTGGGTGTCTTAATAATTCATCAATTCCAGAATTGTCTCTGTTCAGATTACCTAATGAACTTCGCTCGGTTTATTTTATCTTTTTTTATCACTAGGTACATAGTATAAAACAAAGTCGCTATCCGCCGTCTGTCTGTCCCTATGTATGCTTAGATCTTTAAAACTACGCAACGGATTTTGATGCGGTTTCTTTTAATAGATAGAGTGATTCTTAAGGAAGGTTTTAGTATATAATTTGTTAAGTTTTTGTATTTATTTCTGTGTACATTAACGATATTTGTTGAAGATGTCGGCAAAAAGTATGCTGTCTGGGAGCTTTCAACGAAAACGCTGCCTAACCCTTTAAGATATAACCAAATAATGTATGGTGTAATTGTGTATCTTATATAGGTCTACAGAAAAGCAGCGGTATCTTAAGGATAACATACTATATCCATTTTAATACTTTAACAAATGGGCAATTATAAAGCGCTAACTTGGAAAGCTATTTACACAAATACAGTATTAATCCTTATCATTTTAAATAGGTTGGTTGGCATGAACATTTCATGAAGATTATTTTTTACCTTTACATCATGCAGATTAAATAAATACTTTAGGAGATATAGCAAAATCAAAATAACGCGCAACAGAATTAATTTCGTGTCGCCGTGACTAGGCTGGCCCGCGCGGGCGAGGTGAGGGAACAAGTCGCTCATCGCTCGAGTGTGCGACCCGAACACGGGCAGACGCGTGAGCACAGAGTACGTTGAGTTGACACGTTGCTTACACACTAAATTCAAATCCTTTATTTGTGAACATAGGTACAATAAGATCTAATTACATAAAATGTAATAAAACATAGGTTTTATGAAGTTTCATAATACATACCTATTAGTTAGATCCGTACCATTACCTATGGACGGACGGACAGTGAAGACTTAGTAATAGAGTTTTTACCCATTGGGTAACCTTAAAAATGAGACGTACCTACCTAATTTTATTTATACTTCGATTTTGTTATTTTTGCTATAGGCTGCTTTTTATCAAAATACCACGCGGGCGAAGCCGCGGGCGGAAGCTAGTTATAAATAATGCTGCTCTGTATCTTGAATACATTTCTATATTTGATAGGAAAACCATTGTTGAATTTTATTTACTAATAAGAGATGTGTTATCTGTGACAGGGCTGGGCTTTAAACTAAAGAATTTGTGATAGTACAAATTAGTGAGGCCTGACAAACCCTGTACCCAGACAAAAAAAGTAAAAAATACAACTTATCGACCCTTGCCAATTTATAGGTACTGAATTAAAATTTAGCTAAAAGTGACAACCCTATGACAGTAGGCAATTATATCGCGGATTGGGCCGGAGATAACCTACTTCCCCTCTTTATACTATGGTATTACCCAGTATTAACTGGGTTGTGGAGGTCAGATAGGCAGTCGCTCTATGTAAAATACTAGTATTCAGCTGTATCCAGTAAGACTGGAAGCCGACCCCAACATAGTTAGAAAAAGGCTAGGCTAGATGACTAGCTATAAAAATGTAGTACAGAAAATGTTCGTTATATATCCACGTTTAAGACTATGCACATACATCTGCTTAACATCATTTCTTATTCTTTATTACCTATTTCAGTACACAAATACTCATTTCCATGTAAAAACGCAGTGTTTGAGATTCACAAGTCAAATGTAAATGTGTTTTACAATACATAAAGTATCTACCAACCTACTTATGTACCTCCATAATATTCACGCTGTTGAATTCCGTAGGGGCCAACAGGAATGTGTGACCCCGACATCAAAGAAGGCCCTTGAGACCTAGCCAGTCCCTTATCTCTCATGAAGGATTTGCTTTGAACTTTTTAAAGGAATACTTTTTAAAGTCGCAACACCAATTCGGAATGGTTCAATAACTCATTTAAGGTTCGGTTAGCTAAGAGACCGTTCTTCGTAATTTATTTAAATCCATTTCGACGTTTGGCTTGTCTTATGGCATAGAGTAATGGGATTTTAAAACGAATAACGAATATATAGGTATTATATACCTATCGAAATGGTCGTGGTTAAATAAATAAAAGCCGCTCAGGGCGATCTTTAAGTAAAGCCGCACTTGCCTAGGCTGGTCTGCCTTCCGTGCCTTGCAAAGCACGTTAAGCTTATGGTTAGCCCCTTTCTGATAATTATCGTTGCAGATAGTCAGTGTCCCGACAGTCTGACAACCAGTCTTACCAAGGGTATTGTTATACCCAGTACTAACTGGGTTGCGGAAGTCAAATAGACAGTCGCTCCATGTAAAATACTGATATTCAGCTGGTTCAGAATAGATTGGCAGTCGACCCCGACATAGATGGGAAAAGGTTAGGCAGGTGATGATGATGATGTAGGTATGTCTACCAAGGCAGTGAGAATCATAAAAAAAAACTTGAGAGGTGTCAAGGGACACCCAGATGGAACGAAGTTATTATTTATTATGTACAAAAAACCTGTATACGCTCAACAAAAATAATCGTCGCGACACCACACTGTTCAATGCAAAATAGAAAGACGAAACGAAAATAACTGGCTTGATTTCTATGAGAGAGAGAGAGAGAGAGAGAGACAGACAGAAAAACACGATCACGCCGAACAGCTTACAACTATAGCAAAAAGTATCGTTACAGCTTTTGGTCTTAATTTTTTCCGTCTAGCCCCCTTTCGCAACGCGCGATAAGGAACTTCGTTCCATTAGTATTATATGACAGTTTAACTGCAAGACAATCTTCTTAGCGTGACTAATATTATAAAAGCGAAAGTGAGTTTGTTTGTTTGTTTGTTACATCTTCACGCCTCAATGGCTAAACCAATTTTGATGAACTTTGGTACAGAGATAGTTGGGACCCAGGAGACGGACATAGGATAACTTTAAAAAAAAATGAGAAATGAGGGAGAAAGAGGAAAAAAAGGGAAACTTAGCATTGCTATTACAATAAATAAGGCGCAAGGGCAAAAACTACAGGTAGCAGGTACACTACAAATCAGGAAAGGGGAACTGTGTTACCGCGAATTTAACGCGAGCGAAGCCGCGGGCAAAAGCTAGTTAAATATATTTGACCCAAAATTCAACTATGCAAAGTCCGCTCGCTAATGCAGTTAAAAGATCTTCAAGTGTGCAGGAGTCAGGACGTGCAGCGATTGTCAGACTCGTTATCCATTCAGTATGCTATCAGACAGTAAAGTTATGAATTGGCTATCTTACTAACCACTATAACGTACACCAGAGTCAAAACAGTTTCGTTTTAAGTCAAAACAATTCCTTCATTGTTTCTCTTTTAGTCGTAGTCTCAACATAAGTCACACCATGTCTAACCATAACAACTATAACACTAACACTGTCCATCCATCGAATCTTTAGTCTTCCTACTACTCATTTGCCACCGACATTCATACCAAGTTTACTCGAAGAGCTCGTGGTTAAACAATAGCAACAGGCGCAACAGCTCAAGTCGATGTCTATGTTAAACCGCACTTGCCTAGGTGGGTCTGTGGATGGGTAACCACCCTTTACACACCGAGTTTCCTCCATACCTCGGAAAGCGCTTAAAGCTATTAGTCGCGGCTGTCATTTGGCAGTCGTTACAGATAGTCCCAAAATTCTGACAACCAGTTTTACCAATTGGAATCGCATTCTCTATCTGGTTCTTCTGTAAATCTGGTTCTTCTAATCTAACAGACAGATGTGTTGCTGGGAGTTAGTTCCGCAACTTCTTCTTCCCAGCAAAAACACTAGGAAGTGGCGAAGGGCGGAGCGTTTTTGTAGGACTGTCTCTTGTAATTTGACGTTCAAAAAGTGCTGATTATCAGCCTAATTTTAATAAATGTCTTTTGATTTTCTAGTAACTAACTGGGTTGTGGAAGTCAAATAAGCAGTTGCTCCATGTAAAATACTGGTATTCAGCTGCATCCGGTAAGACTGGAAACCGACGTCAATATAGTTGGAAAATGCCAAGCAGTGACTCATACTAAATTGTCTTACAACATTTTCCTCATTCCTCCAAATGCCGTGATCATACCGATTACCACACAACTTTTTCAGTACCTACATAAAGTAATAACTTATCATACTGTTTTGTTGTTTTTGCCAACTGTGCTTTATAGAGCAAAAGTTTTTTTAGGGGTTGCGCAAACATAGACACATTTTTGTTACCGACACGGCACACCGTCACAGGAACATTAAATTTAGACAAGACACAAAAGTGTCCACGTTTGCGCAGCGCCTTAAAGTCAATGGTGAGTTAGCTGGCCTGCGCACATTGACGAATATTACAAAACGTTTTTATTCCAAACGAAAATACTTCCGCAAAAAAGTTAAATATTGTTTTAAAAGTCGTGCTTCGAACGCACGTAACAATGTTTAAATAGGCACTTCGTAAGAGTCAATAAGTCTAATGAAGCTGGCAGGCGGAGTTATATTTTTAGTACACACACGGCGTCACACCTTGCTATACCGTTCCAGTATAACATGGCATCGCTTTTTACAGATTTCCCGTACAATGAGAGATCTGTATAAATTGGTTTTTTAAACTTGATTTGTCGTCGTAAGTACGTAAGCAGTTTAGGAACTTGTCGTTTGTTTTTTCATTGCCAACGACGAAACGCTAGCTATCGATTATTTACTAACTGAAGGTACGTGTAATATTTAATTAATTCGATTAAAGGCCTACAATGTCATAAGTACTAAAATGTCAAATAGTATCTTTTATCATAATAATAATCAGAAAGAAAACTATAAACAAAATATCGATTTTGACGGGACTCTTACTGGCATATAGCTAATGTTAAAGAGAAAGAGTCAATATTTCACTGGTAAATAAAAAAAAAACCTGTGTTACAAACGTCGAAATAAACACATAACGACACATCAACCTATACTGTAAACTTTTAAGAAACTAGCTTTTGTCCGCGGCTTTGCTCGCGTTAAATTCGGGGTACCACGGTTCTCCGTTTCTGATTTGCAGGTACCTGTTACCTGTAGTTTTTACCCTTGCGCCTGATTTATTGTAATAGCAAAGCTAAGTTTTCCCTTTTCTTCCCTCTTTCTCCCTCATTTCTCACTTTTATTTTTAAAAAAATAGCCTATGTCCATCTCCAGGGTTCCAACTATCTCTGTACCAAAATTCATCAAAATCGGTTTAGCGTGAAGAGGTAACAAACAAACAAACGAACTCACTTTCGCTTTTATAATATTAGTAAGGATAAATAGTAATCAATACACACAATATGTAATTATTGTGAACTCTAACTCACATTCTAGTTTTGGTCGTCAGCTGTGTGACCGATGCCTGATTGTGTTTCTAATATATTTCAGTATTGGCCAAAGAGGTAGAACAGAGGTCAGAGGTCTAAGCTTACTACCTACATTTCGCCAGTAATAAATCCCGGACCACATCGAGGGCAAGTCTATATTGCCAATAACTGGGCATAACTCCAGGGTCTAGACTGCTATTGAGGATCTTAACAAGGTCAGCAAAAACCTTACGGGCTTAGTACTTGAAAGTGTCTGTTTAACCAGTTACGTGAGAGCTATTGCATGTAAATAAAAATCATAAACTCAAACTAAAAAGTATTTATTTCAATTAGACCATTACAGGCACTTTTGAATGTCAAGAAACAAAATGTTGAAGCTACAGTCCCGGTCACAAGGCATAATAACCTGTAAAAGTACTGTAGTTACATATAATGGAGGCTTAGGTAGAGGTGTGCCAATGGTTGTACAGCGTGGTTGGCGCAGTGGCTAAGCGATTGAAAGCTGCACTGCGTTTCGCGGGTTCAATTCCCGCACGGAACTCATATTTGTATTGCCTACAGGTAGTTGTTTCGGGTCTGGCTGTTTGTATATGTGAGTTTAAATGTTTGTAAACGCACTCACGATGCATGAGAAATTCCTAGTGTGGGGCAACGTTTTTTTTTTTTTAAATGGTAGGTACACCCCATTTCGCCAGTTTATGTCTAAACAATAACATAATATGTATCACTCCTGCCATCCCCGAAAGGTTAACCAGAGATGTTATACAATTACCAAATATCAAAAAAAAAATCTCGTGAAAAAATGGTTTCTACTTTGAGATGAGACTAACTGCAGTATTTAGAAACCAATCTCAATCGTAGTCTTGAGAAAAACTCGGTCTCAACGTTAGACCATGCTCTTAAGATGATTCTTAAATAATGAATAGTAGGTACAGTATCACCGCATTTCATACAAATTCATAGTCAGTTTGAAATGTGATCTCTATTTTACCACAGATAACATATAATCTGTCATATTGATGCTCAATATAGAACGTAATAATATAGTCTGATCTGTCAAAAAACTATTTCGAAGAAAGTTTATGTTAAGATATATAAATATAAGATAGATAAATTTTGCAATAGTATAGCTTTTTAAATGAAATTCTTGAAACCGTATAACGTTAATCAATACAGTAGAAGTAAATAAGCTTTTAAATTGGAAAGTATAGAAACCAATCTCAATCGTAGTCTTGAGAAAAACTCGGTCTCAACGTTAGACCATGCTCTTAAGATGATTCTTAAATAATGAATAGTACAGTATCACCGCATTTCATACAAATTCATAGTCAGTTTGAAAAGTGATCTCTATTTTACCACAGATAACATATAATCTGTCATATTGATGCTCAATATAGAACGTAATAATATAGTCTGATCTGTCAAAAAAGTATTCCGAAGAAAGTTTATGTTAAGATATATATAAATATAAGATAGATAAATTTTGCAATAGTATAGCTTTTTAAATGAAATTCTTGAAACCGTATAACGTTAATCAATACAGTAGAAGTAAATAGCTTTTAAATTGGAAAGTGTTATATACGTGATATTGCCCGTGACTGTACCTAACACTATACCCTCATTTCGCCAGTTATGTTTAAATGCCATGCAAGGGGGCGCTTGTTGCGGGTTGTTTCGGGGTTGGGGGTTGTTAGAAATAGACCGCGGCCCCAGAACATAGTTTTAGTCAGTACAAGGCTGACATTCCCCCCTGCTCTGCCCAGAGCAGGGGAAGTTATTTGGTGATTTCCCATCCGCAGAAAATGAGGGGGGGCGACCCATCAACCGGGCACTAATCAAAGCTCCGTGACAGGTTTTTGACCGACTCAGGAATCGAACCCAGGGCTTTGTATTCAGCAGTCGCCCTACGACTAGACCAACGAGGCATCAATCAAAATGTTCTAAACTTCTATTTTGAGGTCAGAGTAGAAAATTTATAAGGTACCAGCTAGCGCCCGCGGCTTCCCACACGTGATATCGAATAATTATTACTATCAATAATTATATTATCTACCAGCGCATAAGATCGCGTTTATCTAGGATCTTGATTATTTATCATGGGACTGATACTAGTCTGGAGATTAATTTGTCTGGAATCTAGAATAGAAAACCAAATGCGGAAGAAAATTTGAATCAAAACAAGATAACTAAGGCTATGTTATGTGAATTTTTTATTACGTAGTAAGTTCTACTTCCTACTAATATTATAAATGCTAATGTTTGTGAGGATGTATGGATATATGGATGTTTGGATGTTTGTTACTCTTTCACGTCAAAACGGCTAAACGGATCTTGATGAAATTTAGCGCAAAGGTAGATTATGGCCTGTAATGACACATAGGGGACTTTTTTTTTATATCACGCGGGCAAAGCTGCGGGCGCCACCTGGTGTTATATTATAATGTACTTAAATTTCATAATCCCTATAAACACAATGACTTTATTTACTCGCACCAAGCACGTGAGAAAACATCTGACATTATGTATATAAGCTAAGACTAAACTATCTTAGTCGTCTGCAAGCAATTACATACATTTGCATAGCAGATATATGTACAGTTAGCAAAAGAGATAAATAACCGGGCAAATTACAACTGTATCTGACGACACATACAGTTGCAATTTTCATTAAAATCTACTGTTTTCGAATAAGTAAAAGTTAAAGAACAATGTCCAGAATGGCCATTGTCCTTTAAACTGCTGTGCAATAAAGAGTATCGTAGTACAAGATAATTATTATTTTATTTTATTGTTGGAAATACTTCTGTAACACGGACTAGCTTTATGCCAAAATGTTAATTTTATAGTATTTTACGTGGCTAAGAACATCGGAAAGCCGCCATCTACATGTATTCTGCCTATGTTATACATATATAATTATATGCATTTTAATATTGCACTTACATCCACTTAGGCGTTAGAAAAAAGTGCATAGGTACCTACTAATTGACTAGGTAGGTATTAAAAATAGCTAAATGTATTATGAATTTATGACATATTTTTTTTTGAAAAATAGTACCTAATATTCAAAATCAAAATATTTTTACTTAACATAGACCTACATGAGCACTTATAAAACGGCGAGAAAAGGTGCACGGTTCGGGTTGGCCGTATCCTATGGAGAAGAGCCGGCAAGAAACTCCATGGTTACTCTTTTAAAATCATTTGGTTTTACAAAGTTGTTGTTACATCGTTAGTACTTAAGTATGAGAGGACAGCGTAGGCCTGACAATAAGTCATTGCTTACTTTATTCGTTGTTATAGTTCGATTATAACCTCAAAATCTAGTAGTTTTCTTAAATATGTCTATTCTGCAGTTAGTCCGCCATAAAAATAAGATCATAAAGGAGTTTATTAATGATGGAGAACATAATAAATCATTTTCCGATGCTCATGGCTCCAGGGCCAACAATGTATGGGCGCAGAGCAATGTCCTTGATTTAATAGTAAACAGTTAACAAAATAAATTAAACTTGATTTGAAGACGTAAAAAACAGTTTCTAAAAAACCATTGTATATGACAAGCTTGCTTACTTTCCTCTTTTGCCGACTGTTCGTCCCAATATTACAAAGCCACAGTATTTCTCATAAACATTCACAGATGGACCGAAATCGTTTACCAAATCATTTTGTAACACGCAATCGGACTCTTAAAACAACTTTTGGCACTTGTTTGTTCAATAATCCTACAAAACTTTATTTCGAGAATACTCAGTGACACGCACAGATGTTTTGATTTTATTAAAATGGAGTGTTTCAGTAGGTATACGTAGGCTAAACGGCTGTTGGGCCAATTTTCCTCCCGCTGTATGGGTATAATTAATTTTCTTACAACAGTCCGTGTTAGGAAAAACGAGCGCCCCGTTTAGAGACAAAATAAAATATGGAACGTTCTTGTTTATTCTTTTTAGGTAAATTTATAGTGTCTATTATTTACAAACTAATAAAAATAGACATAAACTTAAATGATTTTTAAAATCAATATTTTTTGGTTAACGTGTCCGAAGGCGCTGTACAAAGCAAACACTTCGTAAAACGTCTAGTTTTTCGTCGCAAAGTTACCCGTATCTGTACATGCCACTAGCCAAAAAAAATACCGTGTATAGTTCAACACATAAAGTAAAGAGTTACACAAAATAAGTTTACAAAAGTGGTCTAGTACTACGAAAAAAAATGTTTAAAAAGACCAAGAAAAAAATTTTTTCGTCTCGAAATTCTCATTTTTTTCAGCGACAACCATCATATTTTTATATCTATAACAAAGAAAATTGTATATACTAAAGAGATATCTAAAATTTTACAAACATTGAGCTGTATTTTTTTTTATATTCAATAAAAACTGCAAAATGACCTACATTTTGGCGGACATGATATTCAAATAAAATCAAACACCTCAAATATTTTTGACCTTATTTCTATTCTTTCGATGCAATACTGTCGTGTACTTGTGTCAGACCATGCCTAGTATGCAGCTAGCGTCACTTTCGTGAATACCTAAAGATTAGCTTATTGCCGCGCCTATATTATTACTAACTTTTGCCCGCGCCTTCGCTCGCGTTAAATTCGGGGTAACACAGTTCCCCTTGCGCCTTATTGATTTGTAATAGCAACGCTAAGTTTTCCCTTTTCTTCCCTCTTTCTCCCTCACATCCCACTTTTTTATAAAAAAAATATTAGCCTATGTCCGTCTCCTGGTTCCCAACTATCTCTGTACCAAAATTCATCAAAATCGGTTTAGTCATTAAAGCGTGAAGAGGTAACAAACAAACAAACAAACTCACTTTCGCTTTTATAATATTAGTAAGGATTATATAAAAAAACCGTCCATGAGCGAGTCAGACTCGTACACCGAAGTTCCGTACAAACGTGAGACATAAATATTAGTATAGTCATATCTTCTGACTGCGTAGACTTAGACTTCACAGCACAAAGGGACAACACAGTTTCAGTATAAACTTTTAATTCAAACTCGATACCTCCACGCATTCCTGAGATAAAGTGTCCTCACAGACGGACAATAAAGTGATCCAATAAGGTTTCCGTTTTTTCCTTTTGACGTACGGAATTCTAAAAAAGGCAATATTTACAGGACACATCATCAAGCAGATAGATAGAGTCAAAACTGTCCAATCAGTGAAACCTGATAAATCAACGAATCTGTCGAATTCAATAAACTAACGAGTGAGGGAAACTGACCAGAGTCCATGGATATTAGATGAACATTTTCATATTATATACTAACCAATAGCTGTGATCAGACCCCATAATCTGGCCAGAGGCTGCAGAAGGTCCCATAGTTTTGAGGCAGTCGACTTCTTAGGAGGTCCAGCACACCTCCTTGGTTGCAGATGAGAGGTGCTCTGCGTCTGAAGGTCCACCTCCGAATCCATTTTAATCGTTGGCACATTCATAGCAATGTCATTGCCTAGTATTTGTGAAAAAAAAAGTTTTTTACGTCACTTGCACGTCATAATTCTAATTTCACTGTTTTAAACGATGTTTTTGTTAGGTGATTATTAATGGTAAATTATGGTCTTTTGTTTCACTTTAATTATACATAAGTTCTTATTGTATTGTTCTAACTTTTCTTTGACTGTTTAAGATTTTTCAAATACTTTTATTTTATATCAGAGACGTCAATGTTTACTAATCACATGGTTATCGTCACAGAATTATATCAAACACAATTTGGCATTTCGCCCGGTTACCAAAATATCTTTCTACCTTGGATATAGACATATGCATACGACCTATATTTTTTTAATTGTTCTTCTGTAGATTTTCTTCAAATTCACTAAAAAAACAATTCAAATTAAACTCACTGTTTTGAGAATGTAAGTACTAAATTTTTGTTTATTGAATTAAAAATAAAAATTCGGGAAATACGTCTCGGATTTTCGTCACGAAACGCGTTGAAAATCGTTTTGTGCGACACGAGTGCTCGCGGCTATGTATTGCAAGAAACTGAGGCAGGAAGGCAGAAAGCAAATATCTACCATACTAATATTACATAGCGTGCTCTCGAGAGTATTATACGAGTGTTCAAGAATCTCGTCGCGTCTCAATATCTCCCCTTTTTAGTAAAGTTCTCATGTACGTTAGATAGGTATTTACTTGCAACGTTTTCTTTGGGTTTTCAAGTAATTATTTCCGTACCACGATACGGTTACAGTACGGTTCCGTACCTCAAAAGAAAAAACGGAACCCTTATGAGATAACTTCGTTGTCTGTCTGTCTGTCAAGACCCTTTATCTCAGGAACACGTGGAATATCGAGTTGAAATTAAAACGACCATGTATGCGGTCCCTTTGCGCTGTCAAAATGAACCCTAAGTCTACGCAGTTAAAAGATATTCACATTCATATCTTTATTGCATTCCATAATGTCTGAAGATCTTAAAATACGCTTAAAGCTAAGGTACAATTACGGACCCTGTATGGCACAGCAAACAACTACTCAACCCAATTATAAATAAATTATTTAAATATGATCTCAACAAAATTATTAAATTCTACTTATTCTAATAATAATATATAATATGGCCGTTTAAATCGCAAGTTTGTAAGGAATCGTCGGTGCGCGAGTTTGACTCGCTCTTGGGCCGTTATTTTGTATCTTTTCTATAGATTTGACATAGAATAGAATGGGTACCTAAGAAGATTTTAAGAATGAAAAGGAATTACGATCGTTTCTATCTCAATGGCTCAGTGGTAACGACTGCTGCTGCAGTATTAGTTCCGATTTCAATTTAGGTTTTCTTAATATTCCTTATATTTTTTTTATTTAAACTCCATGTATAATAGGGGTACATAAACGGACTTGATGCCTTAAGGCATTCTCTACCAATCAACCTTTGGGCAAAATACGACAACATACAATTTATAATTTTTGGCTATAATATATATATATCATAGCTATAGACTCAGTTTCCTAATATTGTATAATTGTAATGCCCATGTGAGTTGAGAGATTGTCAT
The DNA here is from genome assembly GCA_905475445.1 of Ochropleura plecta. NCBI lineage: Eukaryota > Metazoa > Arthropoda > Insecta > Lepidoptera > Noctuidae > Ochropleura > Ochropleura plecta. The sequence continues at coordinate 5,749,310 of FR997731.1, read as the reverse complement.
GCTCACTTAAATGTCTCGCTGATGGTGGCGTGTGTGTCGGGTCATTTAGTTCCCTTCAAAATGGTTGAGCTGAATGGGGCTGATATATGCGTCATGTTCGTGAACGGGCGCTGTCAGTTGTGACTGGTCATCTATTAGCCGCCACGGTTTGTTTTAATTAATTTATTTATCTATTAAACCTTTGTTTTGCTTTTACTCTGGACGCTCTTAATGTGCTCGTTTTTCTACATCGTTCTCACATGTATTTCTAATGACAACATGAATGATGTATCCATGATTTTGTAAAAATATTATGATTTAAAAAAAGCAACTTCCAAAAAAAAACAAAAAAGGGGAATATAACTTTATTTCCGGAAGTCGGTGGCAAAAAAGTCAACAAAACCAACAAAACTGTTGGTGGGCAATTATGCGTATAGCGTGGGCACCTATGGCGTAAGGTGCTCTAATTGCTTTCTCTGCCACAGGTGGGAAAAAAATCCAGTAGGCAATTAGGGCAGACCGGGCAATTAGGGCACCTAATTTCACAATTGCCGTCTGCCGTAGGTGCCCTTAATGCCATATGTACCCTTATTGCCCTGTCAGCCATTGGTGCGCTGAATTCCCTGTCTGCTATAGTTGTCCTTATTGCCCTGTCTGCCATAGGTGCCCTTAATGCCATAGGCGCCCTTATTGCAATATGTGCCCTTATTGCCCTGTCTGCCATATGTGCCCTTATTGTCCTGCCTGTCATAGGCGACCTTATTGCCATTGTGCACTTATTGCCCTCTCTGCCATTGGTGCGCTGTTTTCCCAGTCTGTCATAGGTGCCCTTATTGCCCTGTCTGCCATTGCTTTGCAATTCCCTGTCTGCCATAGGTGCCCTTATCGCCCTGTCTGCCATTGGTGCCCTTGTAGCCATATGTGCCCTTATTGCCCTGTTTGCCATTGGTGCACTGAATTCCCTGTCTGCCATGGGTGCCCTTTTTGCCCCGTCTGCCATAGGTGCCCTTGTAGCGATATGTGCCCTTATTGCACCGTCTGCCATAGGTGCCCTTAAAGCCCTGTCTGCCATTGGTGCACTGAATTCCCTGTCTGCCGTAGGTGCCCTTATTGTCCCGTCTGCCATAGGTTTCCTTGTGCTGTCTGTCATAGGTGACCTTATAGCCATATGTGCTCTTATTGCCCTGTCTGTCATAGGAGGCCTTATGACCATATGTGCCCTTATTGCCTTGTCTGCCATTGGTGCGCTGAATTACCTGTCTGCCATATTTGTCCTTATTACCCCGTCTGCCATATGTGCCCTTATTGCCCTGTCGGTCATAGGTGACCTCATTGCACTGTCTGTCATTAGTGCGCTCAATTCCCTGTCTTCCATAGGTGCCCTTATTGCCCTGTCTGCCATTGGTGCCCTTATAGCCACATGTGTCCTTATTACCCCGTCTGCCATATGTGCCCTTATTGCCCTGTCTGTCATAGGTGACCTCACTGCACTGTTTGTCATTTGTGCGCTGAATTCCCTGTCTGCCATAGGTGCCCTTATTGCCCTGTCTGCCACTGGTGCCCTTATAGCCATATGTGTCCTTATTACCCCGTCTGCCATATGTGCCCTTATTGCCCTGTCTGTCATAGGTGACCTCATTGCACTGTCTGTCATTGGTGCGCTGAATTCCCTGTCTGCCATAGATGCCCTTATTGGCCTGTCTGCCATTGGTGCCCTTATAGCCATGTGTGCCATGATTGCCCTGTCTGCCATTGGTTCGCTGAATTCCCTGTCTGCCATAGGTGCCCATATTGCTCTGTCTGTCATAGGTGTCCTTATTGCAATATGTGCCCTTATTGCCCTGTCTGTCATAGGTGCCCTTATTGCCATATGTGCCGTTATTGCCCTGTCTGTCATAGATGCCCTTATTGCCCTGTCTATGCCCTTATTGACCTGTCTGCCTTAGTTGGTCTTATAAATACATTACTATACATAGGAACATACAAATAATAGTCTCACAACCAATTACAGGCAAACACCACATTCAAAGTGCTCTCATAGTTAAATTTATTTTTTTTTAATTCAGTGTTCTTAAATTCTAAATCCTTACTAATATTATAAAAAATAAATAATTTAAAAAATTTAACAACACGACTGCCATGTCAAAAAAATAACTAAAAAGAAAAAGTAAGATGTAACTTTTACATTTGCCGATGGAATGTGCTAGGAACAAAGATGTAAGGGACTCGAAAACGAAACAAAAATTTTCATCGCAGTCGGGGGTCTTTTTATACAAGAAAGTTATTCTACAGATCGGTCCCCCGACTGCTGGCAGTCGTGTTTGTATTTTTTTTTTAATTATTTATTTTTAACCTTTTACTGATAAATTTCTTAATAAAACATGGCAGTCTTGTTTTCTGACGTGTTCCGTACGTACATCCATAAGAAAAATGGAACTTTTAAAGGATTTCGCGTTTTAAATGTTATCTGTATTCTGCTTCGAAGTTCGAACCTACCTCCTGAGCCAATGAATGAAGTTTAAGTTTGGCACACATTGTTATGATTTTCTAGGATAGAAATAGAATATTTATAAATCTACTCGTCACTAGTTCTTCTAATTGCTACTAGATGGTGCACCTTGTTTGTTGTCAACGGATGAACTATCGGATACATACGAAAAAAATGTTTTTTAATCGACAGTTTTGATTAACAATGTAACATATTTATATTTTTGGAATCCACTTTTCAAATCCTAGACGATAATCACATGCATTAACAGAATAAATTAAAAATTTAAAAATTGTGGGCGTTAATTTATTTATCATACCCCCACATTGCATTTATATACTGTTGTGAATAAGAAGAAAGAAAAATCCAACGGGTATATAAGCGCGCGCTACCCACAGCGCGGCCCTTTTTCGCCGTCAGCCGTCAGACCATCAACACGTCACAGCGATCGACATTTATTCTTTTATTTAATTTTCGTGTGATTTCTGGTACATTGCTAATTACTTATTTGTTTTATTAAATTTGTGTTGCTGTTTTTGTTTTTTTTAAATAACTTGCCATCAAGTTTACAAGATCAGAAGTGGGAATCGATCCAATTTCTATTTTTGTTGCTTTGGTTTGCTTAAATAAAATGTCTGATCGCTGTCGAAGTCGTCGCCATAGCCGTGAGTCAAGCCGGCGACACAGCAGACCGCATCGCAGCAGCCGGGATCGCCCGCAGACCCCGGAAGGTGACCTACAGCGGGAACTGATGGTCATGCGAACACGTTTGAAGGTGTTAGAAGATCAAGCCTCATTTGCAAAGGCGAAACGCTTGCGCAAACAAAGGGCGCCTCCGCGTGAGTCATCGCTATCCGAGCGTGACGCGACGCCGCCGCCGCCGCCTGTCCGGCGCCAAGCTGAGCGCGTCGTTTCGCCGTTGCTAAGGCGACCTGCGCAGGCACCGCCGCCGCGGTCACGTACGCCGCCCCTGCCTCCCGCGTCACCTAGCGAGCTCCGTGCCGGTCATACAGCTGAGTCTTTATTGCAACACACCGGTACAGTTAGCGACATCACTGCAACGGACCGCATAGTGGACGCAATTCGATCCATCAACCATCGGGTGAGATCTGACCAACATTTTTTTATTTCTAGTTTCGATCCTAGTCTAAATAACATTAGTGATTGGTGTGACGAAGTCGATCGCGCAAAACTTTTAAATAATTGGAGTGACCATGAATGTCTTTCGCGAATAGGTAATTGTTTAAAAGAGGATGCTCGAATGTGGTTACGCGAATGGGTAACAAGTGAGCGCACGTGGAGTAATTTTAAAAAGGAATTTACGCCTTTGTGTCCGAAAACACCAGACATAGCCAATATTTTATTTGATGTAATGAATACGAATTCGGATAATTATTCTACGTACGCGGATTATGCCCGTCGCTCATTACTACGATTACGTATAGTGCGCGGACTCAGTGACGAACTTATTTCCGCAATTATTGTCCGTGGTATTGTGGACCCTCACATTAGAGCATCAGCTACTAATGCTAAGTTAACACCTAACAACATAGTCGAATTTTTGTCGATTTATGTAAAACCGTCTACTTCTAAGGCACAAAGTTCACGTCCTACCTCACAAAATTATTTTGTTAAAAGTAATCACGCGACTGTAAATAGAAAACGTAGACTTGAGCAGGGTAAGTGTTTTTCGTGTGGCGCAGCCGGACACAAGCAGGCTACTTGCAATAAGAAAGCTAAGTTCGATTCAAGTGATAGTTTAGATGCAAGTGGTTCAAATAATTCTAATTCCAAATCATTGTCGTTGCCGTTAAAGTCTGAATCTTGTTCTTTTTGCAAAAAACCTGGCCACAGAGTAGATAAGTGTTTTGCTAAACAAAAATCAGAGTCGCGCAACAAAAATAACGTCAATTTTTGTCTAGAAAATGTAACTACCCACAATAACGATATTGTAGTAGCCGTTATTCAGGGTATTCCGGTGGATGTGTTAATCGATAGTGGGTCAACCATATCGCTTATATCATCGTCACTGCTGAAACATTTCAGTTGCTCGCGTAAGCCAGCATTTCGTGTATTAAAGGGATTGGGAAGTCAGGAAATCGAAAGCACTTCCTATGTCACCTTACCTATTGAGTTCGATGGCTTAACACTTGAGGTCGATTTATTTGTTGTGGCGCCCGAGTTTATGAATACGCCTATTATTGTGGGAACTGACGTGCTCAATAGGGAGGGTGTACGTTACATTCGCACGCGCAATTTTCAATCACTTACTAGAAAGATAGACAATGTGCAAGACGTGATGACTGTTCAGTACGATAAGTCAATTAACACGCCTCTCGTAGGAGCTCAATTACAACGTTTGCTTACTATGATAAATGAGTTTTCTGCATATTTCATATCCGGTACCGCTACATCTACTGTCAATACGGGGTGTATGACGATTAGACTGAGTAACAATACTCCCGTTAACTACCGACCTTATCGAATGTCTCATGCCGAAACACTTCGCGTTCGTGACATAATTAAAGATTTGATCACCAAGGGTGTTATTCGTGAATCGGAATCTGACTATGCGAGCCCGATTCTTTTGGTTAAAAAGAAAGACGGATCGGATAGGATGTGTGTTGATTTCCGTAAATTGAACGAAGTCACAATTAAAGATCGATTTCCACTGCCGCGGATCGACGATTACATAGACCGATTGGGACGTAATAAATATTTCACCAGCCTTGATATGGCAACTGGGTTCCTTCAGATAACTCTTCATGAGGAGTCTGTTCCACTAACTGGATTCGTTACACCTGAGGGCCATTATGAATATTTGAAAATGCCATATGGATTGGCAAACGCTCCAGTAGTGTATCAACGCATTATCTCAAAAACACTGCGCCGATTTATCGATTCCGGTGATGTACTTGTTTACATAGATGATGTTTTAATTTTAAGCCAGACAATGGACCAGGGTTTTGATCTTTTGTACCAAGTACTTAAGGCTTTAACCGAATCTGGATTTTCAGTTAATTTGAAAAAATGTTTCTTTCTAACGACTGAAATAGAATATTTAGGACGTAGAATTAGCCAAGGTCAGGTACGACCGAGCCCCGGTAAGATAAAGGCCCTAATTGACTCCCCTGAACCGAAAAACGTTAAACAACTACGACAGTTTTTAGGCTTAGCTAGCTACTTTCGTAGGTATGTACCTCGTTTTGCTCAGAGGGCTGCCTGTATCACTGCACTTACTAAGAAGGGCGTTGAATTTAATTGGGGTAAAGAACAACAGGTTGCTCGTAAAGAAATAATCGAATGTCTCACTAATGAACCTGTCCTAGCTATATATGACCCTACCTTGAAAATAGAAGTCCACACGGACGCTAGTTCCATAGGTTATGGAGCTGTCCTATTTCAAGTGCACGAAGGCGGTCACAAGCGAGTAGTCGCTTATTTCAGTAGGCTTACACAAGGCGCGGAAAATAAGTATCACTCATATGAGTTAGAAACTCTCGCTGTAGTTAAAACGTTACAACATTTCAGACCTTATCTTGTGGGTGTGCGTTTCACAGTTGTTACGGACTGTAATGCGTTAAAGCTCACACAGCGTAAGAGAGATTTATTACCCAGGGTAGCCAGGTGGTGGGTCTACCTTCAAGATTTTAATTTTGACCTGGAATATCGTAAAGGCACACTTATGTCACACGCTGATTACCTGAGTCGGAACCCTGTCAATGTGTGCACCATTCAGAAACCTCAGAATTGGGCACGGATTGCACAGGCTGCCGATGAAGAAACTCATGCTCTAATACAGCGACTCAATGACGGGCAACTGGATGCCACGCGATATATTGTTAAGAATGATGTCCTTTACGTAAAGTATTCTCCTACCGGCGAAGCTTCCTGTTTTCTTTGTTATATCCCAAAAGGACATCGACTTAGTCTCCTTCGTGTGTTCCACGATGAACATAATCATTTTGGGGTTGATAAAACGGTTGACTTAATTATAAAGCACTTTTGGTTTCCTGGTTTACGCAATTTTGTGTCAAAATATATTTCACATTGCCTAGTTTGTATTGCGCATAAAAAGGTCGCACGCGCTCCGTTCCAACCTATAAGTTCTTGGGAAAAACCAAACCTTCCCTTTGAAACCATCCACATAGATGCCTTGGGACCTCTCCCTGAAGCTCATGGGTATCGTCATGTCTTAATAGTCATAGACGCGTTTTCAAAGTTCTGCCTCCTTTACCCTATGTATCGGCAAGACACAAATGAATTAAAGCAACATTTTCACAATGTTATATCCCTATTTGGAACTCCTAAGTTAATAGTAGCCGACAGAGGTCGCATGTTCCAAAGCGCTGAATTTCTCGACTGGGTGAAAAATATGGGGTGTGATACACACTTCATAACAGCTGAGATGCATCAATCAAATGGACAGGTGGAGCGTTATTGTCGAACGGTTTTAAATATGATACGTGTCGAAACAAACTATCGACAAAACGCATGGCCAACTGTCATGTGGAAAATTCAGCTGGTACTGAACATCACCAAACACAGAACTACGCAGTGCTCCGCCCTCAATTTATTGGCGGGCATTGAAGCAGCAACCCCACTTATAAGAAGCTTAGTACGTGACGTTGCGCTTGAGGGCTCCAGTCCTAATAGAGAGAGCATACGTGAAATGAGGAGACAGAGAGCATCGGAACGACTTAGGCAAAATCGAGACCAGCAAGATGCTTACGTAAATCAAGGGAGGAAGCCTCCCCGTGGTTTTGAACTAAACAGTTTGGTTTTTGTGCGAAAACAGGCTCAATCGACCGGAAAGTTGGACTCCTGTATGCGTGGTCCCTACCGCATCGTGAAGACGCTGCCGCAAGGGCGCTACGAGCTCCAACTCTTGGCTGGTTCGTATGGGAAGTACACGCAGGCGGCTGCGGAATACATGGTCCCATGGCGTGGAGAGTGGACTCCTGAAGTATGTGCTGCTTACTTTGATGGTGAGTGCTGCATGCCTCTCTTATATATGAAGCTTCATATATGTGTGTGTTGTATTATGGTCACCTGGGATAAGCTTCACGTAGTGCCTCTTTCCTGACTGATCATATTATGTGTCTGTATTGTGTTCTGATCACCTGGGATAAGCTTCACGTAGTGCCTCTTTCCTGACTGGTCAGATGTGTGTGTATTGTGTTATTGATCACCTGGGATAAGCTTCACGTAGTGCCTCTTTCCTGACTGATCATATTTATGTCTGTGTTGTATTGTGGTCACCTGGGATACGCTTCACGTAGTGCCTCTTTCCTGACTGATCACAATACATCTGTTGTGTTGGGATAAGCTTCACGTAGTGCCTCTTTCCTAACTGATTTGAGTTACGAGTACGCCTTACGGCTAGCCTCTGGCTCTGCTAAGACTGCCATACAGCCTGGCTTTCTTAGCTGAATATCAAGTTGTGCCCTTGATATATGACTTGACCGCTAATGCGTCGAGGCAAGGTTCATGTCGCACCTGTGTCTCGATGGTTTAGTGTGTGATTAATAATGTGCGTATGTACAATGCGAGGCATTGTGCATAGAGCACATCTTTTCCTATTAACAGATGCAGACCATGAAGATGAGGAGTCTACACTTGCTACTGCCGAGCTGATTTCGCGAGCCGAGCAGTCTGTCTCCCAACCAGAGCCTTGCACCTCTGGAACGCAGGCTGAGCCAGTGCAGCTTCACACCGAGCATGAGCCGGTGCAGCTTCACGTCGAGCCTGAGGGGCCTCCCGCAGACATGGCGTTCTCCGTGCCTATGCTGGAGACCGACCACCGAAGCTGAGGACATCGTGAAGGAGCCCGGGACGGCCTCCTGTCAGGAGAGGCCGTGTTGTGAATAAGAAGAAAGAAAAATCCAACGGGTATATAAGCGCGCGCTACCCACAGCGCGGCCCTTTTTCGCCGTCAGCCGTCAGACCATCAACACGTCACAGCGATCGACATTTATTCTTTTATTTAATTTTCGTGTGATTTCTGGTACATTGCTAATTACTTATTTGTTTTATTAAATTTGTGTTGCTGTTTTTGTTTTTTTTAAATAACTTGCCATCAAGTTTACAAGAATACTTTTTCAATATCCTATGTTACTCGGGACGATGCGAGGATTCTAATGATACCCCATACATGTAAATCCGTTCAGGCGTTTAGAAGTTATGATGGAATAAAGAAACTCACATACAAACAAACATACATGAACCCTGAAACATAACACTCCTTTTTTGGGGCAGTCGTGTAATAAAAGAGTGTCCATGGAGTTTCTTGCCCATTCTTCTCCATAGAGATCTACGCTTTGGAATGGGCAACTACAGTACTTTCACAAGTTATTATGTCTTGTGACTGGGACTGTAGCAGCATCATTTTTTTGTTTTCATGACATTCAAAAGTGCCTGTAATGGTCTAAATGAAATAAATGATTTTGATTTGATTTGCTAGAAACTTTTTTTACTGCTGAGATGTGTTCATGCGAACATGTCTTCTTTCTCCATACGACAAGTGTTGCGCTTGACCCCAAATAAATTGGGATAAGAACAGGAAAATGATGATAATGCTTTCCTAGTTTGAGTAACGTTGCATAAGACTTCTAAAGGAACTATTTTAACGTTTTGTATTGGTTTCCTTTTCGGGAGGGAAATCATCAAACGACACCCTACAGCTCTGGGGGAGCGCATGGAAGTGTGAGACTTGTTCTGGCTAAAAGCCATCCTATCTCTTTCGAACCAACCCCAAGGCCCGGCAAGCCCTGACCGGCTCGTAAGATATCCTGAGAGTTAGTAAGCTATACAAACGGGGACGAGTTAATTCAGTGGCACTTACTAGCAGGTAGATAATATCGAAAGATATTTACAAGGGACAGGGGTTGAAAGATGTTTACAAGGGAGCGTATTATACTGTTAACTTATGGCTGATAATCTATAACAATGTATCTACTACCCACAGAGTAACGACATGTCGACTACATAGTCCAATGTATTATACCAAGTAAAGCAACTCATGTCGCGGTCAGATGCTCGAGAAACTTTTTCAAACACAAATAATAATTGGTTTAGGTACATTTAATTTTAATCTATTAATTTAAGATTGAAATTAATTGTTTCACTATGTGCTGCCCTGCTAGGCGTACACATATTTATACACATAAAGTAGTGCAGGTTATAGTTTACACGAGTGTAAAAACTACTTAGTTTTTTAGTTATGGGAAATCATCAAATAATTTCCCTCGCTCTGGCCTAAGTGGGGGGCTCGTTAGACTTTTACTGCCTAAAACCCACTCATGTTCCTTCTTTTGCCCTTTATGTTCCAGAGCCGCGGCATCTCTTTCAAACAACCTGAACCCCGGCAGGAAAACTACTTAGGTACTTCAGGTAGGTACTCTTAAGGTGTACCTACCCAATGGCCCACTTAGGCCTCTGCCTCGAATCTCGCGGGCAGCGGGGCGGCGGCGGCGGCGGCGCGGGAGCGGCAGGATCTTACGCGTATAATCAAATGGACCGGCCCTCGAATACAGCGGTGCAGGAGCGGCGCGGGGGCGGGCAACGAGCGGTGCACTCCAGTCAAGCGGTGACCGCCCGCGTTGCGCGTCTGCATTGTAGGCATAGTGTTGTACATTTTTTTTGTGACGTATCAAAATGTCTTCGGACGTGCAAGAGCTAATTATTTCGGCAATCTTTGAGAGGACACCCATATGGAACAGCAAAGATGTGAACCATAAAAATAGAAGAATAATTAACCAATTATGGGAAGAAATAAAAAACGAACTGAATGTTATAGTTAAAGTCTGTTCTTCATAATTTCGATAAAACTCGCCATTTATTTTCCTTGCCCTATAGTAGGGATCCACTTCTTCTTTTGCCCACAATAAATCGAGCGTTAGGAATAAATTTGAATCAAAAGATGTCGCCGTTTTTCAGACATTTCGTTCGCGAATAAAAACAAATATCTCGACAACACAACCACGAACACAACACTACACCGCTATAGTGCCGCGCGATCTGCCCGCTAGTTTGGAGAACAGGTATGCGTTGCCCGCCCCGCTGCCGCGCCGCCGCCGCCGCCGCCCCGCTGCCCGCAAAATTCGAGGCAGAGGCCTTATGTTTAAGTGCAATAGCGGCCTATTGCCACAAACCAGTCCACCAAGCACAAAAAAAAAACCCGACTACATGACTCCTACTGAGAACCCACTAGTCACCGGAAGAGTCGACCAACCGATTGGCCTTATTATAAGTAGGTCAAATATTTTGCAAAATACAGAAAACAGCTTTATATTTCAATCGGTTCTATTTCTGTCCTTCTGCAACATAAGACTTTAGTCTTTAATGCTTCGATCACGAATAGAACATTATTGATCGAAGCTTTAATGTAAATGATCAAACTATTTTAAAAATAATCATTACGACGGACGAGTTCTGAACGAAATGTCCAGTGTCAGTCAATGCAACAGCTGACTGACAGTGACAACAAATATTGGTATTTTTTTTTGCGCTCATTCCTATTGATAAGAAGGTTATTTTTCAATCAAATATTTTGAATAATTCCATAACAACGATCTACATTTACCACTAATTCTCTAAAATGCGCTTTATAAACACTCCTTCATTATTTTTACTTCGAAATACGCTACTTTTATGTGGTGTGCCTAAAACGATATTTAAACGGCATTCGAGCCGTTTTTCATGGTTCAAAGAGTCTTTGAGTGCTGCAAAAAATGTAGTTATTATTACTGGTCATGATATCAGTAATGAATCAGGTTTACCGGTGTATAGCCCTAATGATCTTTGGCGGAAGTACCAGGTGTCCTCGCTAGGGACTTCTGAAGCTTTCTTGACTTTTCCCAGTCTAATTTGGGAATTTTATAACCACAGACGTGATTCAGTGTCTCAGGTGCAGCCTACTGAGGTAAGAAAGCTATGCAGCATTCTTATGTAGGATACTTACTTACGAACTTTAAATATAATAAAAATATGTGCAAGTAAAAAAAGGAAAATAGTTAATTATTTGGTTTATTGGTTCATACATACTGAAATGTTTCAAGATAATCCAAAAACATTGTGACAGCACAAGTTGCGGGAATTAATTAGCCTTGTCAAATTCTAATAGTATCCAAAATAATAATCCTATCCAATAATATATCCAATAATCCAAAATAATATACTAATATTATAAAAGTGAAAGTGAGTTTGTTTGTTAACTCTTCACGCCTTAATGGCTAAACCGGTTTTGATGAATTTTGGTACAGAGATAGTTGGGACCCAGGAGACGGACATAGGCTAATTTTTGTTTAAAAAAAGTGGGATATGAGGGACAAAGAGCAAAGAAAAGGGTAAACTTAACTTTGCTATTACAAATCAATAAGGCGCAAGGGCAAAAACTGCAAGTAGCAGGTACCTGCAAAACAGGAAAGGGGAACTGTGATACCCCGAATTTAGCAAAGCCGCGGGCAAAAGCTAGTTACCTATATTGTAAAACAGGCGGCATGTTAAGTTAATTTTGTCTTCTATTTGTCTATAGTTTTGGGATTGTAAACACCAAACTGTTTAACCAAAGTTTAATGAGCTTTAACTTGCTTTGAGCAAGTTTACCATAAAGCCTGGCCAGCTCTAGCAAATGTTTGCATAACTGTGTGGTAAAGGGAGAGAGGACTTGGCCCCGTATTGGGAAAATAGTACCTGATTTGTTACATGTTCCTCATTATTATCTGTTTCTTCTAATTTCAGGCTCACAAAGCTATAGCTAAATTTGAAGCAAAGTATGGTACAGACAAATCAATAACAGTGATCACACAGAGTATTGATGGGCTACATTCTAGGGCTGGCACTAAGAACCTGATTGAACTGAATGGCAGTCTCTTTAGAACTAGGTGCATAAAGTGTAATGATGTTCTAGTAAACAATGATTGCCCAATATGCGAGGTATGTGAAGAAATAATTATAAAGTTAACTTAATGAGCGACATTCAAGTTGGCATAGTGGATAGTTGCTGGTAGTGAATATAGTTTAGTTTAGTACTTGCCTCTAGGCAAATAGTGTATTAACTAGCTTGGTTAGTTTTTTTTTCAACAAATACTATACATACTCTAATACAGTATTATTAGCTGCAAAATGCAGGTTGTAACTGCAGCCTATCATACTATAGAATGATTTTCTACATTAGGCTGGCATAGCCACCTAGAATAGTTAATGTACCTCAAAATAAAAATAGATTAAAAAAAGAAACAAATACTTTAAAAAAAAAGCCGCTCTGAACAAGTGTGTAGCACTTCATGTTGTATTGTATTGTATAACGGGCTGGTGTCCGCAACTCCACGTCTGAGGCGCGTATTTTGCGTATGGAGCACTTCATGTTAATAAAAATGTAATTTGTATATATGTATTTGTATTCTAGGCACTAGCCAACAAAGGTTCTCCCGATGTGAAAGATGGTGTTTCTGATATCCCCGAAAACCTTCTACCACACTGCAATAAGTCCAGCTGTAGTGGTCTACTCAGACCAGACATTGTCTGGTTTGGGGAACAAATGGACTTGCCCATTGTTACAAAAGCAGGTAAATGACATTATCAAAGAAGAAGAGTAAGTTTCTGATGGTAACACAGCCCAAAACAAAAAATAGTGATAAATTATATTCAAAACTGGCTTCTTAATTCATTAACAATTTTAGATTTGCATTAAGGTGCTCCCTCACCGGGAGCATTCGCGTGTAATGTAACGTTACAGATTTGAGCATTACATCAGTGAAGGAGGAGAACCAAGCATTACAATGCACACCTTGTAATGATACAAAACGAGCATACATCAGTGAAGGAGAAGAACCGAGCATTACAATGCGCACCTTGTAATGATACAATGTGTAATATCTTGATACAATTTGTAACATCAATGCGAGAATCACCTGATGCGTAAAATCGTAATGTAACAGCCAATCTTTCTTGCACTGTTATTGCTTGTCTATAAAAAGTATCTTCTTTTTTAACATATGGTCCAATGAGATTTATTATGTGTTCAAAATCCGAAGAAGAGATTCTTAAAAACATTTTAAGTTTACTTAAGGGTCGGTTGATTCTTTCTAAACCACCTGTATTTTGCCGGTTTTGAAATAATTCAAGACACCAATATCGTTTCTTCTGTGTTTTATTTTTACGTAAGTAAATAACAATGTCGAATTAATATTGCCGCACTCAGCACAACGATCGCTTCGAAATCGCATCTTCGCATCTTGCTATTATGAAATGCTCTAAGTCGAATCAATATGTTCCATTACACGCAAATGCTCGTTAGTCAGGGAGGTATTGTAATGTAATGCTCAAAGTCGAATCTAAATGTTACATTACACGCAAATGTTCGTTAGTCAGGGAAGTATTATTGTAATGTAATGCTCAAAGTCGAATCTATAATGTTACAATACACGTGAATGCTCCCGGTGAGGTAGCACCTTTAGGCAAAAAATTAACATTCTTAAACAGAAGAGCTATCTTCATAATTGGAATTAGATGACTAACTAACTAATAAAGACTAACTTTAAACAATGCTTTATGTTTCATTTCAGAAGAGGCAATTTCAACATGCGACATATGTCTGGTAGTGGGATCAGCTGCGCGGATGTTCCCGACGGCCATTTATGCCCATGACGCTAAAAACGAAGGTGCGATTATAGTAGAATTTAACGAAAACCCCAGTAAAAAAGTGGAGTTCCACTACACCTTTGAAGGCCCCTTCAGCAAAACAATATCTCAAGCTCTGGAACTTTAGAACTATTTTAAGCATTTGGTTTGGATGTAAAAGCTTTTTATTGCCTTGTCATGACAGGCTTCACCTACTAGACAGTCAAATATTAAATTAAAATTAGAGTTAATTTAAAAAAAATGTAAACATTACCACAACATTAAAAATGTAAACATTTTCATATGTATGACGACAATACATAACGTTTTGCGGTTTTATTTCTATAATTTTTCCCAGTACGACTACATTTTTGAACGAAATTTACAATGTCCAATGTCATTAACACAATCTGACACTGACAATGAGTGACTTCTATGTTTATGATGACAGTATAGGAATATTTTCTTATTGATTGAACTCCCTAGCCTCGTAAAAACTGGTAATATTTTATTAATTATGTGCATTAGTTTTTTAAGCTCAATACGAAGAACAATAGTGATTTGTAGTCTTCCTAAAATCATGGCTTCGCGGCAGTCAAGTGACTTTGCAAAGTTTAGAGAAGCCTTGAAATCAGCTAAAGATGTAGTGTTCTTATCTGGTGCCGGTATCAGCGCCGAATCTGGTATACCAACTTTTCGCGGGGCTGGTGGATACTGGAGGAAGTATCAAGCATCAGCTCTAGCTACTCCGGGAGCGTTTAGATCTAGCCCAAGTTTGGTGTGGGAGTTTTATCATTACAGAAGAGAAGCTGCAGCTAAGGCACTGCCTAATGCCGTAAGTTCAAAATCGTAATTTTATTTTGTTCATCACCTTTATAATAGCCGCTATTTATAATAATGAACTGAGACCACGCCTATGAATCTTCATGTCCAAGTTCAAGTCCCTCCGAAAATATACCTAATATTGCCTTAGTGGTAAAGTGGTCGCAAGCACGATTGATAACCATGAAGTCCTGTGTCCATACTCCGGTTGGGCAAAGTGTCATCAAGTTCTTCCAGGTTTTGCTCAGTAGGTGCCTCTGAGCCTGGTTGATGGCAATAGGCATGCCACCTATTTATTACATGGAACTTAAACATCTCTGTTATGTTTGGCAAAAGAATAACAATGATCAGTCTCTGGGAATAATACTACTCTCTTAGGAAATATTGATACAAAAAAAAGCCCTTACATATCCTCAATAAAGTGAAGGTGTCGGACTGGTTTCGAGTGCGCCCCCGCGGGGAGCGGGGCAGCGGCGATAACAACAAAGCCGGTCTCTGAGACTTCGCCCGCGCCAGTACAACGAGGCAGCTGTGACGGTGACACTACTGTATGCAAAAATGTAGCAATCCAAAAAGTTATTGTATGCCATCAAAATATTGCGTCGATTGATAAAAAAACTAATAAGTTAGAAGTTTTATTACGCAGTGACTTAATGTGTGATATTCTTGCAATTACGGAGCATTGGTTAAATGAATCAAATCTTAAATGTGTTGACATAAATGGTTTTAAGCTTGCTTCTAGTTATTGTAGACAGCTCATTAAGCATGGCGGTTCATGTATATATGTTCGAAACGGGATTAAGTGCGTGGAGAATGATGAGTTAGTATCGATGTCGACTGAACAAATATGTGAGATATCAGCCATTGACTTAATAGATTTTGACATAAGTGTAATTTGTATTTATAGAACAAATTTAATTAGTGCTAATGACTTTTTAGGCAAATTAGAACAATTGCTCGACAAGATTTGTGACCTTGACATTGAATGTGTCATAGTGGGTGATTTTAACATCAATACTTTAATTCAATCAAACGACCAAAAAAGGTTGTTGGATATTCTTTCGGCCCATAACATGACGAATGAAGTAGAATTCCCAACTCGCATAAGCATGACAATTTCCACGTGTTTAGATCATGTTTACACAAACCTGCAAGCGGGATCGGTCTACACGGCACCTGTAGCCACGCACTTGAGTGACCATCTAGCAGTCAGGACCGAGGTGACGTGCAACAAATGCACAGTAGAACAGGCTGCACGCTATGTTAGGTCGTTTTCAAAGGCCAATCAGGCCAATTTCGTAGCGGCTATTGAGAGTATTGACTGGGATGAGATAAAAGCGCGCAATAGTAATACCCCATTAATGGCTCGCGCGATTATTTACATAATATCTAATAAGATCGACATTTGCTTTCCCCTAATTAGACGTAATTCCAAAAACACTGACTCATCATGGATAACTACTGATATTGACGACTATAAATTATTACTGTTTGAATTACTTGACATTTGCGAGCGTTACCCTTCTAATGACATGCATAATTTAATTAAGGACATGCAATTAAAATATCATAAATTAATTAATAACAAAAAATCTGGCTATTACTCTAACATAATATGTTGTTCTAATAATTCTTCCAAGGCAATGTGGGCTGTCATAAATAAAGAGAGAGGCAAGGGCAACTCTCCAAATTTAGACTTTACGGATATTGTAAGAAATTCGGACGGAACACCGTTTCTCACAAAAGAATCGGTTGTTGACGCTATGAACCAACGTTTCCTGAGTGCGGCCGCCGCGTGCGGTGCGCCGCGCGCTGACGTGCAGCGCGCGCAGTCCGTACTGTGCGCGGCGCGGCCACCGGCTGACCGCTCGCTACGACTTACTGCTTTTAGTGCGTATGAAATCTATCAGATCATCACATCACGTATCCCACCTAAACCGTCGAAAGATGCGTATGGCATATCGATGAAACTTGTGAAATTGGTAGCAGCGCCACTAGCCTCCGCCCTTTCCGAGTTTTTTAATGCCTGCATAAGGGAGGGTTCCTTTCCCACGCCATTAAAGTTCAGCAAAGTGTCACCTCTTTACAAAGGGAAGGGTAAAAAAGACTGTATGGACAACTACAGACCAGTCTCTATTATACCCACCATCGCCAAAATTCTTGAGAACGGTTTGTGCTCCCGGCTGATTAAATTTCTATCAGAAACAAATGCCCTTTCTGACCGCCAGTATGCGTACCGCGAAGGCCGCTCAACCACCTCTTTGGCTCGCGAACTCGTACATCAAGTCATGTTTGCACGTGAGCAAAAGATGCAAGTGGCTGTAATATGCTGCGACCTGTCCAAAGCGTTCGATGTCGCTGACCGCGCCGTATTAGCTCTAAAACTACAGCATTACGGAGTGGTGGAATCGTCGTATGCTTTGGTGACTGATTTGCTTCGCGACAGGACTCAGGTGGTGGTGGGAAGCCAAGGGAAGGTTATGTCCGCGCCTCTGAAGTCGGAGATAGGAGTGGCTCAGGGTTCATCGGTGTCCAACATACTGTTCTCGCTACTGCTGAATGACTTGCCAGACGCTGTGACTGACGCAGTAGTATTAATGTACGCTGATGATGTGGCAGCTCTGGTGACAGCAGAGTCAGTGGATCAGCTAGAACAGAAGTTGAATTACGCCGCGAATCAATTGGCACTCTGGTTTCAGATAAATGGTCTCGCTCTGAACCTGAGAAAGACTCACTTCATGCGCTTTGTGCTGTCAGGACGGTCATCGCGACCACTGGCGGTATCTGCGGGTGGAGTGGCTTTAGCTCAGGTGAAGACAATAACCTTTCTGGGGTTTGAAATTGATGAATGCCTCAAGTGGGATCGTCAGATTGATAAAATGTGTGGTAAGTTGGGTAGTGCGTGTTATGCCCTTAACAGAATATCGCGCGTTTTACCCGAACGCGAAGTGCGGTCTTGTTACTTTGCGACGGTGCACTCGCAACTCCAATACGGCGCTGAGCTATGGGGACGTGCTGCCGACAGGCTGCGCGCCTTCCGAATGCAGAAGCGAGCCGTGCGGGCCATCGTCGGGATACCGCAGGACATGTCCGCTAGACCGCACTTTATTAGACTAGGCATCCTCACGCTACCTGCTATAATTATTTATCAGGTCGCCCTATACACAAGGCTGAACCTGTATCTGTACCCTAAGGTTGGCAGCCGACATTCATACTGCACTAGAAGCAAGGGTCAGCTAGCGGCGGTCTCGTGTAAGCTTATAAAATCATCCAAGACGACTCATGTTATGGGTCCGACAGTTTATAACCAGTTGCCGGATACCATTTCTAGTGCCCCGACCATTGGAGCTTTCAAAGCCCGTTTAAAAAAATGGCTTGTCGAGCAAGCGTTTTACTGCTTTGACGATTTTTTTAATATTTGAACTTTGACTTAAAATTAATGTGTTTGTTTTTTGTGTTTTTTTGACTCTTTTATTTTATTTGTAATACTTCTACCTGAACGACATTTTTTTTTTTTTTTTTATTGATTTGACATTTTTTATTGATTTGACATTTTTTTATTGATTTGACATTTTATTATTGCTTTGTAACTGTAATGTAATGAATATTATGAACCTGTGACTTGTAAGAATCCCTTATCAATAAAATACTATGACTACTATGACTATGACTAAATATTATTTTCACTTTCAGGGCCACATAGCCATAGCTCAGTATGAAGCCAACTATGGAGCAGACAAAAAAATAACAGTAATCACGCAGAATGTGGATGGATTGCATGTAAGAGCTGGGACTAAGAACCTGATTGAGCTCCATGGAAACCTGTATAAGACTAGGTGCACCAAGTGCAAAGAAGTCTTGGTCAACAATGATAGTCCTATTTGTGAGGTAAGCAAAACCAACAAAGTGCTGTTTTCTGTATTATTTTTATATTGAGCTACTGAAAAAAAATTAGTAAAGAGGATAATTATAAAGAAGCACTGAAGAGATGTGAATGATAGCCAGTATGCTAGAAATTAGGAAATACTAGGTATAAAAAGCATTTGGGATTAGGGCACAATGACTGGGGTTGCAGGTTGTTCAAAAAAGATACAGTGGCCCCAGGACATTAAAGGCAAAAAGGAAGCATGGGTGAGTTTTAGTCAGTATAGTCTGACACTTTCCCTGATCTGCCCAGAACAGGCAAAGTTATTTGATGATTTCCAAAACGAAAAAAAAACATACACAATGATAATGACTCCAATCTAGAACTGTATAATATTGGAATCTTTGGTTGTTATGTGATGGCTTGGTTGTGTGACCACATCAGAATGTAATACATAGGCCAGATCTGCTGTTTCAGTTTAATGTCCATCCATATTGTATAGTTATCACTTGCTTCAGCAACAGAAAACATAGTGAGGAAACCAGCATGCCAGTTTTTTTTTTTTTAAACATTGCCTCACACTAGGAATTTCTCCTGTATCGTGGGTGCATTTACGAACATTTAAATTCACATACACAAACAGCCAGACCCGGAACAATTATCTGTAGGCCATACAAATATTTTTTCCGCGCTGGAATCGAACCCGCGACACGCAGCGCAGCAGACTATCGCTCAGCCACTGAGCCAACCGTGTCGTCAAAGATATTTCTCGATGGCTTCTAACCAAACCAAATCAAAGGTAGCATTAAAACTCTTGACACCAGGTTAGGTATCCACAAGGTAGAGAAGAATAGTTATGTTATTAAAAAAGTTATTTCATTATGTTTGCAGGCTTTAGCAGGCAGAGGTGCTCCAGAAGAAAATGTGTCTGGTTCTGATATCCCTGAGAAGTCACTGCCACACTGTAAGAAGCCAGACTGTGGTGGTCTACTGAGACCCCATATAGTTTGGTTTGGAGAGAACTTAGATTCGGCTGTCTTGGAAAAAGCCCGTAAGTTAAGTTAGATTGAATGTAATGATGATCTTTGTTACTCAATCACAACAGAACAGCTGGACAGATTCAAATAAAATTTGGTACGGAGAGATTATAGTTTGTGTGGCTTTCACCTTAAGTTTTTTAATGCAGAATTGAAGAACATACTATTATTTATTTATTCAGGAACAATTTACATTGTATATGAATATTTTATCACGAAACAGTATTGAATATTGAATTGAATATACAATTAACTATTAAATAAAAAAATAAAAAAAATTACATGTAATTAAAAAATTAAATATACTTAAAATATAATTGACAAACCAATAATGTAAATGTCATGCACACATAATTAATAAAATCACAATATCAATAAATTAATTTAAAAAAAAAAATCATAAACAATTAATAAAAAGCAAACATAAATTATAATACTAAAGTCAAAAAAGAAAAATTATTACATGTCAGTTTTGAGCACATTACAGTTTGTCTATGGAGTAGAGACATCTATCCAACAAGAATGCCCTGAGCCTTGCCTTGAATGAGCCTGTGTACAGTGTGCTTTTTAACTCTAGCGGTAATTTATTAAATATTTTGACTGCCTGATACTGTGGACTGTGTTTCACTATTCCAAGAGCCGGGGTGATTTTGTTAACAAAGTCTTGCCTACGCGTATTTTCTCTTACCATCCTACCCTCGGCTGTTTCATAATCATAAATATATTTTATACATAAACTTAGTCGTTCCTGTTTGTTTATATGAGTTTTAATGTTTGTACACCACCAGGATACAAGAGAAATTCTTAGTGTGGGGCAATGTTTTTTAAAAACTAAAGGACACATTGTTATTTCAATAGGCATGACGGCAGTATAAAAAAATCGCTGATTCAGTGATGACAGGGGAGAAGTCATATTAAAAAAAAGTAAACACAGGTTTAGTTTTATTTAAAAATAACAGATTATTAAGATTTTCAATAAAATAAAACATTAAAATACTGCAATCGGCCATTTTGACTGAAACACCGATCACAGCGTATGACGTCACGGTTATGTGATTTATGGGACGTTGCTATAGAAACAATGTCATTTTTATTTAACTGTGACGTCATGCCGACGCCATGACACATGCGAGCTGTTTTCGGGCACTATTGAAAAATTATGAGAAAAATGGCTTCAAACTTTGTTAAACTTAAGTTTATTACCGAAATAAAGGCTTTTTTGTAAATAGTAAAAGTGTACCCACATTATGGAAGAGGATTTTAAAATCTTTCGTCACGCCTCTTTTTCCAATTTCAGAAGCGGCTATGAGCACCTGTGACTTATGTTTAGTAGTGGGAACATCATCAATAGTGTATCCTGCAGCTATGTTCGCGCCTCAAGCGGCGGAAAGAGGCGCGATTGTCGCAGAGTTCAACTTGGAACCCACACCTGCTACATCTGACTTTCAATATTACTTTGAAGGACCTTGTGGCACTACTCTGCCAGCGGCTTTAGCTGATTAGAACTGGTTTATCAGCTGCTACTTTATATGCTATCTAAGCTAAATATGGCTATTATTTAACCTTTTTAACGCCATACCTTAAACGCACACGCATGCCCGCCCCCTCCACGCCACTAATTTTTTCACATATTTGAGTCGTTGGCGCCGGCGGCCAGGGCACGTGCCTGCTTGTCACATATATGTGACAATGGCGTTCAAAAGGTTAAAAGGTGTATCGCGTGCTTGGGGTAGCTGTGTGGCACGAAGGATGTTGTAACGTGTCGCGATTGGTCATTCATCGCTGACGGGCGTCAACACCTTAGATAAAAGGTAGGCCTGTAGAAATAATTTAATAATTTTGAAGATTTAATCTCTGTGGTCGATGTCTAGAATAGCATAGTATATTATCTGTGATAGTGGAAATGTATAACAACTTATCAAGTTTAGAATTAAGATATTTACTCAGATTTTAATAAAATTATCTTTGTCTATTGTAAATAATCATAATATAGGGCTAGTAAATAAGGTAAAAACTGTAAATGTAAATATGTAAAAAATATTTATTCAAATATCACGTTTTGTTTCACAATAAATAAATAAGCACTATTTTAGAGTTTTGTTTGTATTTCTTTATGTCTTGCAAAAAACTTAGCTACATTTCCAATCGTCATTCCGAAATTGCAATTTGATATCAGCGATTTCTGTAACAAGAAATTAATACATTAACATTAAGGCACTGGTTCCACTCGTTCATGAGACCATTCATCAAAAATAGTATTTAAATATCCTACTTTAATTTATTAAAAATGCCAATGTTTGTGAGGATGGATGTATGGATGTTTGTTACTCTTTCACGTCAAAACGGCTGAACGGATCTTGATGAAATTTGGCAGAGAGGTAGACAATAGTCTGGAATAACACATAGGATATTTTTTGTTTTCGATATCACGCGGGCGCCAGCTAGTGATATTCTGATCGAGAAGGATTGCTTGAGGATGGAAGGCGCCGCTGAACGCAACTTGGAGAGGTGGCGGATCTGGACGCGCAACACGAGGGCTAATTCGAGGTGGCGTAAGAGTTTTTGAAAGGATATGGGGGAGGCCTTACCTCGGCAGGACATACAAGGCTATATAATAAAAAAAAACCGGTCAAGAGCGTGTCAGTCTCGCATCGAAGGTTCCGTACAACCTTGCGACATAAACAGTCATATCTTTTGACTGCGTAGACTTACGCCCGGTTCCAATAAACAAAGAACGATTCGTTTTGCTTACGGATAGTTGTATTTTGACATACGTCTCATAGAACGAATGTCAAAATACTATTATCCGGAAGCAAAACGAATAGTTTTCTGGTCATTGAAACCGGGCGTTAGAGGATTGATTTTTGCACAGCACAAAGGGTCCCCAGATTTGAGTTTATGGTTTTTAATTTCAACTCGATCTCTCCACGCGTTCCCGAGATAATAATAAATATCTTGGGACAACTCACACACGGCTATCTGATCCCAAGCTAAGCAGAGCTTGTGTTATGGTAACCAGACAACTGATATACATACTTGTATAATTTATAAATACATACATATTATAGATAAATCACACCCAGACACAGAACAAACAATCATGCTCATCACACAAAGTTTGTCCTGGGTGGGAATCGAACCCACGACCTCCGGCTCAGCAGTCAGGGCCACTAACCACTAGACCAACACGCCCGAGATAAAGGGCCTTGTTGCGTGTTGTTCGAAAGAGATCGCGGCTCCGGAACGTAAAGGGCAATAAAAGGAACATGGGTGGGGTTTAGTCAGTACAAGTCTTCCCCCGCTCCGCCCAGAGCGGGGGAAGTCATTTGATGATTTCCGACCCGAAAAAAAGGGCCTTTTTTGGCTCTGGCAAGCCCCTCTGCTTTGCTGACTCTTTGAGGCGCGCGTGAAACACGAACGTGCCGTCGACACGTCCTGTCGACATTAGACGGACAGACGGTGAGCTACCCATTGCTTAAAAGGGCCTTGACAGACAGATGGACAACAAAGTTATACAATACGAGTTCCGTTTTTTCCTTTTGAGGTGCGGAACCCTAAAAATTCAGCAGCAGCATAGAGCCTGTATCCTTGTTGATGACAACAGGCCCACCCCATATTGCATAGGACTTTAACAACTGGTGAAATATGTATATTATTAGTATACCTCTGCCTAGCCCATGTTATGAAAAAACAGATAGTTGTTTCGGGTCTGGCTGTCTGTATATGTGAGTTTAAATATTTGTAAACGCACCCACGATACAGGAGAAATTCCTAGTGCGGGGTAAAGTTTAAAAAAAAACATATCTGTACAGCAAACTTACCTGTACAAATGAAGGTAAAGCAGACATAGTTTGAGGTCTAGAATATCTTTCGTCAACCAATAACACGCAAGCGTAATCTTTAGCATGCCGCACTGCTCTGCCTGTAACAATATTTTCAAGTTTAGAATGTTTTTCAATACAGAAAGTACTGCTAGTTAGTTAGTACATAGTCCAATTCGACAGCACAGTTTTTTTTTGGGTGGGAAACCATCAAATAACTTCCCCCGCTCTGGGCGGAGCGGGGGGGAGTATCAGATTTGTACTGACTAAAACTCACCCATGTTCCTACTATTGCCTTCTATACAGGCTGCGGTGTCTCTTTCGAACAACCCGCAACCAACAGCACGGTTAACGCAGTGGTGGCACGTCATATTTCAGCGGGTTATTTTTATTAACTGATTAAGAAATTTCTTTGTGGCATATTTGCCTGTTGCTTTAAAAACGGTATATAAGCCCAGCGCAACGCCGGGGTTGCGTTTTATTCGAAAGAGATATCGCGGCAGAATTCCTAACCATACATTTTGCAACTATCAAGAAATAAATAGGATTCAGTACTCACCAATACATTGGTTCACAGCTTTCATACACAAGTTCTCATAGTATATGTTACCGGCACTACCACCAGCCGTCTTGTTCAGATAGCTCATCTTTTCCTGCAATTCTGGTGATTTCACATTTGGGTAGGGCATGCCAACTACCATTACACATCGCCCAAGGTCGTCACTGAAATATAAATAATGTATTGCTTTACACATTGGAATTTATCTTTTGTTTACTTAATAGAATGGCTTTCACAATTAGTTACATTACATTTGATCGTGTATTCTGAATACTATTATATCCTGAAAGCGTAGGAGAGATACAGAGTTTTTGACTAACGTGTATATCTCCATCTCTTTCTCACACTAATAATAACTAAACAGCTATAACGGCTTGTAAACAAAACTACGATGCGATACGACATACGACCGATAGGAAACTGCAATAAATGCCTTGTGGTCGTGCGAAGTCGTTTTTTTTTTACGATATGGCGTCGCATCGCAGTTTATGTACAAATCCTAAGAACTAGGCTTAAACTGCTGGCGGTCACTGGCCAGGTCGATGAAAAGCCTCCGCCTCCGCCCAAGTTCGCCCCTAGCTGGACTCAAAACTTCACAACGCGCTTCACAATGCCAAGGATAAGCACAGTCACACACATGGCGAAACATCGTCAAGTAGCACATTACTTCAGGGCCCTCAGTAATGATGAACACCACGCGAGCAGGGGAGGATAAGAAGTGGATAAGTCTGGAAGGCAAGAACTTAGAAGTACTAGGTATTACCTGAAGTTTAGTCCTTCACTAAGTTTTCCACCGACAACACTCAACAATAGAGCTCCTGTGTGTTCTCCATCTTTATTCTTGACCGCTGCAGCAAATTTATTTAGCACCTAAAACAAAAGGTTTAACTTTTACAAAACAGTAAGAACAATCCCAGATGACAGCGACGCGGAGGAGTCTTTACGACGCATTTGTTCTATTGTAGTCGTTGTATATACGTAGGGTAAGGTGCAAAATATGAATTGTAAATTCATTTTCTTTCTTTTTTATTATACGGTATTTTTTTTTTAGTTAATATAAGTATAACTTTAAAATTGTGAAACGAGAATAAATGCCGACTAACTGTTTTGCAGTTCGGCAGAATTTTTATAAAATTGTAAACAGATGTTGATTAAATAAATAAATAAAAAGTGTGTACTTACTTGTTAAATATTATAAAATACGTTTAAGCCTGGCCTAGGTAATAATAATATCATCATAGACAAATTGTCAAAAAAAAACCCTAATAAATATTTAACGAGCAGTACTACCATAAATTATTTAAAATAATTAAAAAAATAATATTTCCGCCATAAAAACCTTATATCAACATTATTTTTAAAAAAAATCAGTCGGTTTCGCGCACTGTTGTTTGTGTGGATATGGTTATTGTATGGTAGCGCCCTTAAATCTTTATTTCATTCTGTTTTTTAGTATTCGTTGATAAAGCGGCAACAGAATAAAATCTTAAAATTTAAACTGTCGTAGGTACTATCAGGCTTCATGAGATACAGTCTAGTGATAGACGGACGGACAGCAGAGGCTTAGTAATAGGGCCCCATTTTACTCTTTGGGTACGTAATCCTAAAAACATAAGGTTCAAATTCCTCCAACTTACCTGATCAACATCAGACGCAGATTTCGGTTCACGGAATATGGTTTTCTTCTTAGAGATAGCCTCAATAATTTTGTTGTTCTTTAAGTGCTCGTATACAGTTTGTTCGTACGAATACGATGGTAGGAAGCATACAACTCCGCCAGGTACTATGCTGCAGATGTTTCTTAGAATGCGGCCTACTTCGCTTAGCTGGAACGAAATTATAAAAATAAATGTCTGGTAGCAGATCAGCTGTCTGAGAGTAACCGGGATTGTGGTGATTTTTCTAAAAATGTATATTCACATGATTGAAAATACCGGCATTCAGATAGTCAATTCATTTCAAACTATCTTGAGGGCGTTTACAAACATTTAAACTCACATACACTAGCAGCCAGACCCGAAACAACTACCTGTAGGTCAAGCCAAGGCAATGCTTGGCGACGCGTTTATAAACCTTGTCGCCAAGCAGTAGTCGACACTTCGAGAGAGAGAGAGAGAGAGAGAGAATTGTCAACACTTCGAGAGAGAGAGAGAGAGAATTGTCGCGAATTGGAGTTGGTGTGACGCATGCCATTGGGTAGACTTGTATTGCTGTAATAAGGTTTTATATCTGCATAACTATACAACAAACTAAACATCATGTGAGACTATTATATCCTTACTTAATATTATAAAAGCGAAAGTGAGTTTGTTTGTTTGTTACCTCTTCATGCTTTAATGCCTAAACCGATTTTGATGAATTTTGGTACAGAGATAGTAGTAGTAGATAGAACCAGGAGACGGAAATAGGCTATTTTTTTTTAAGTGTGATGTGAGGGAGAAAGAGCGAAGAAAAGGGAAAACTTAGCGTTGCTATTACAAATCAATAAGGCGCATGGGGAACTGTGTTACCCCGAATTTAACGCGAGCGTTGCCGCGGGCAAAAGCTAGTATATTATATAACTAAGCTAAAACATACCAGCTCATTAGTCATCCGACGTTCATACGAGAAGTTAAGACTGACACTGCTGGGTCCCCTCGACATACATACTCCTAACACATTGTCTGAAGGCACCACATGTTCACACCGTACTACATTCACCATGTCATCGTTGTTTGAGTTGCTTGTTAGTAATGCTTGGAATTCTGCTACGGGTTCCATTGTTCCTCCCGCTACTATCACCTGAAATTAAATGTTTTGTTGTTTGTGATGGACAACTTTTACCACTAAATTGTTGTTGTTATATTTTTTTTTAAACTTTGCCCCATATCAGGAATTTCTCCTGTATTGTGGGTGCTTACAAACATTTAAACTCACATACACAAACAGCCATTTTAAAACGAAACTAAATTGTTAATGATAGATAGATAGATAAATCATTCATCTATAAACTTTCATATCATGGAAAAGTTACACTTAATCGTTGATAATGGAAAAGTTAAAACTCGGACAAGTTTTTTAATGGACAAGTTAGAGCACATAATTTTTGCTAATGGACAAGTTAGAACACTTAATTATTGGTAATGGACAAGTTAGAACACTTAATTATTGTTAATGGACAAATTCAAACTATTGTTGCAAATGGACAAGTTTAAACTATACAATGTTTTTGATGGGCAAGTTTTATCATTAAATCGTTGTAGTATTAGCGAAGTTTAGTGAATTATTGTTGCTAGATAAATTATAACAGTGTTAATTATTGTTTTTAGACAACCATAACATTATTTTTTGTTGCTAGATAAGTTTTAACGGTAAATTGATGTTGCGGGAAAAGTTTCAACAGTAAATTGTTTGCACTAGCTAATTTAATTTGAGCGTGAATACTTACTGATCGACACTGTTTTACAACCTCACTAAAATGTTCAGCCGGGTTTAGTAACAAATACTTTAGTAGCCCAGTTTGGTCCCTCTGCTGTAATACTCGACCATTCTCACTGCGATCACAGAGCATCTCTAGGAAGTCTAGTACTGCGTACAATCCGCTGCCTGCTGATGTTTCTGTTGGTACCTGAAATTAATCAATAAATAATAAAAAAAACATTTTCATTTAATATTTTGACATCATAAGTATCATTCTCTTTTTTTAGAAACGTCGCCCCACACTAGGATTTCCTTCTGTATCGTGGGTTCGTTTACAAACATTTAAACTGGCATTCACAAACAGCCAGACCCGGTACAACTAACTGTAGATGATACAAATATTTGTTTCGTACGGGAATCGAACCCGCGACACGCAGCACTCTATCGCCCAGCCACTGCGCCAGTCGTACCGTCAATCTATGTCATAGGATGTGCATTTAATTTGATAAATAGCATAGCTAGCATACATACAAGACATAAGACCGCAAGAAACACCATAATGTAGGAAATGTATGCACATAGTCATAGTCATGGCTGTTATTAGCATTTGCAACCAAACAGTCACTTTTGTGATTAGTTCAAATATAATATTTTACCTACATTAACTTGAACAGGCACATTTTCTTTAACTTCAGGTTCAACCTCTTTCTCTCCACCTTTTTTCTTAGCAATATTACTCATAAAGGTCTCAAATGAACTCTTTTTGCTGACCATACTTTTCTTCATCTCCTCTTCAAGCACTTGCTGACTGTACCTCATAGAGAAACCATGTAGTTTAGGAGCTAATCTTGTGTTTCTACAGAATTCTATTAAAGGTCGTAAGTTCATGTGATCTATTTCAGCCTTTATTACAAAGTCCTCAAGGGTGAATATTGTTGTTTCGTCTTGTTTATTCTCATTTGGTTGTTTTGGTTTGATCATTCCTGAAATCAAAATCGAATTTGGACTTTATATTCTGGATATTTTGGTTGACAATTAAAATAATCTAAATTATGTAGTGAAAAATGGCGCTAAGATCAGAGGATCTCTTTTAGCTGTGCGATTATTGTCTCTGACATCAAATGGTAGTATTTTACATGGAGCGGTTTATCTGACCTCTATCTCGTTAGTAGTTTCGTCGGTCCTGGACGGTTTTCCGATGACTAATGACCTCGCCAAAGCACACAAATTATATCGAGATAAATAACTGCATCGCAAAATGTATTTACTAGAAGACTTGGCTAACTAGATCTATCTAGGCAATCTAGCAACAGAATTAGTTTGAGCCCAATACCTAAACGAACTCTGGCAGGTTTGTAGTTTAAGCGGCTGAAAATGCTGCGGGAGACGCCCCGGTCGTCGGGCGCCGCGAGAAGACTCCCGGCCACCGTATATGCGGGCCTGTGGACGGTGAGCAATGGGTAGCTCACCGTCCGTCCGTCTATTGACGACAGGTCGTATCGACGGCGCGTTAGTGTTCCACGCGCGCCCCAAAGAGATGTCAGCAAAGCAGAGGGGCCTACCAGGGCCACCGCCTGCCGGGGTTGCGGGTTGTTCGAAAGGTTTTAGTCAGTACAAGTGGACCCAGAATGGGGAAAATTATTTGATTATTTCCCATCCGCAAAAAAAAGCGGCTGATAAATAAGATTTATAATTGAATACAACTTTACATCGCCTGTATTCTCCGAATGGTCAAAGAGACACACATTTCACAAGTTACATGATAATATTTAAGTCTGGACACAATCCTAGACTGTCCTGTTAGCCTAATAAAAACAAAAGAAACTCACCTAAAAGCTTTCCAACAACAAAACTAATCTGATTCAACGTTAACAAACTCTTACTACTCAATCTTGCTCTGTACTTATTAATATAAAACTGTAAGAATGTTTTCACTGAACTCAGTTGTTTCATAGTCACTGGGGCTGAGTGAGCGTTTTCTAAAGCTGCTGTGAGTCCGTGGGCCTCGTCCAGGATTAATATATTGTTTTGTAGTTTTAAAGATATTCCGGAACGGGCACCTGAACTTACTATGCCAGCGTGACTTATTAGAACTACCTGGAAATAGGAAGAGGCACTTTAAACTAACTTATTAGCTTAAATATTAAAGTTATTTTTGTCCAACTGTATTCTGCACCAGTTTACAGTAGAAAACCAGCGACAAAATTGATAATGATAGCGGCTTTATAATTAATTGATTTTTTTAGGGTTCTGAACCTCAAACGGAAAAAACTGAACCTTTATAGGATCACTTCGTTGTCCCCCTGTCTCTGTCAAGACCTTTTATCTCGGAAAAGCGAGTTGAAATTAAAACCGTATATTGAAATCTATGGTCTCTTGGAGCTGCGAAAAATCAAATGTAGTTAAAAAATATGGTTTGTACGGATCCCTTGGTGGGCGAGTCCGACTCTCACTTGGCCGGTTTTTTTTATTAGCGTCTCAATTGGCCCACTGCTGGGTTAAAGCCTCCCCTTTCTCGTTTCAAACCTCTATATTCTGTGAGATATCAGGCCATGTTCGCCCCGTATATAAGACTTCAGACAAGCTTTGCAATCTGACTTACAAAAAAAATAACTTGCTTAAAAGTTATGGTATACAATAAGTGTTATAAAAACACCGCCTGCCCCATAGGATAACAGGCGCGATTTTATGGATGCCGAAAGATTGAAAAACAAAAAACTACCTCAGCATCATCCATAGCCATTCTAGATGCGTAATACGGACAAGCCTTCAACTCTTTACCAGACTTTATTAGATCTTCCATATCCATGATATCAACAAGCATCCGTTCCTTCAGTCTAGTGATGTTTGTCTGATTGTAGTACAGACATCCTGTACATGATCTTGTTTTGGTCTTTTTAAGGACTTTACCTTCTTCTCCTACAGCAGTTGATTTAGTTTTTGATTTTTGCATGTCTAGACATCTGTAAATAATATAAAAAAACTACAATATTTTGCATTCTACTTTAATAAAACAGCAAGGAAGATTTAAACATTAAGCCTGAGTATTCTAATGGTGATAAGTTCATAAAGGCCTGTTTACAGCATTAGGGTTTGCAAATTACGTCTTTTTTGGGGACACAATCCATTTCTTTGTGAAAAGGGAGTACCTAATGCGTCATGTGGAGTCTGTGAATTCGAGTTTGTAGACATGACTCATGTCTAATAAAATTTTTGATTCCACAAATTTCTGGTTTTTGGACATGCACATTCCTCACGATTTATTTATTGCTTCAACATTTTGAGAGGAGTGGTGATCAATTAACGCACACAGAATTTCCTACTTAAGTCTATATTTAACCCATTGCATGTATTTTGCTTTTTTCTTCAAAAGCACTGTTTTTGGTAAATCATGGGTGATGTATGTGTTTTCTCTTTTAGCTTCTTTTTGTTATTCGGAAGAAAAAAGATAACAAAGACAACAATAAAGTAGAAAGTGAAAAAAGGAAAAGGTCAGAAACCCCAAGTCCCGGTAGCCAGAACCCAAATTCAATTCCATCTACTTCAAAGTTACAGAAAAAAGACAAAAGGGATGAGTCTCAAAGGGATGCCTTTCAGTACATGCGGGAGAGAGCATACTCTTTCTCAGATAAAAATACATACAGAAATTAACAGCAAACAAACTACTAAAACTTACAACATTCCTCCGGAAACAAGAACCAATACTAAAACTATTACAACAAAAACAAAAAAAAACTGAATTTAAATTAAAAATAAACCACAAATCGAACTACTTAACAACAACACATAATCCTCTCCCACCACGGCCGGTCACCGAGGGAGTAAGCGACCACCACCCTCTAGCAAAAAACCATAATTGCATGAATATTGCAACACTGAATACCAGAACCTTGAGAACCCCTGAATCTTTACTGGAGCTGGAGATAGCAGTGAAGGATTTAAAATGGGACATTATAGGAATCAGCGAAATGAGAAGGGCAGAAGAAGTAATTGAAGAGCGTTCAGACTTTATATTATATTCAAAAGGGGCCACAAAAGGACAGCGGGGTGTCGGTTTCCTTATAAAAACCCATATTAGGAACCGTATAATGGACTTATATGGCATATCTGACAGAATAGCAGTCCTTAATGTCAAGTTACCCAGTTATAGAAAAACTTGGTCCATTGTTCAGACTTATGCACCAACTGAGCTAGGCGACAAAATAGAAATTGAAACCTTTTACAAAACCTTATCAGAAGCATTGATCAAATTCTCAAATAATCATATAATACTGATGGGGGATTTCAACGCACAAATCGGAGCAAAGCAACACAACGAGGAAAAAATAATAGGTCATTTTGGATACGGTAAAAGAAGCCCAAATGGACAGAAACTTGTAGAGTTTTTAATGGAACACAATCTGTACCTCCTGAGTAGCATGTTCAAAAAAAACAAGAACAACAAGTGGACTTGGAGATCGCCTGATGGGAAACACAGAAACGAAATTGACTACATCATGAGCAATACACCAAAAGCCTTCTCAGACACCTCAGTCATTCACAAGTTGAACTTTAATACAGACCATCGCCTGGTCAGATGCTCTCTCAGCATAAAACCACCTAAAGTCCCCAGAAAATACATAAAGAATATATCAAAAACACCGAACGAACAAAACTTCAGGGAAATTGCTCATTCTTTGGAAAACAAATTCATGGTACCAGAAAATAAAGAAACAGACTTTAAATCAAAATATAAAGAATTGGAAAAGCAATTAACGTCTCATAAACCTCTTAACTCAAAAAAAAATAGATATCAATTAAGCAAGAAAACTCATCAACTGATAGAAGAAAGGAAATACTTAATAGTGGAACACCTTAGAAAGCACAATGTCAAACGCATAGCCGAACTAAGCAAGGAAATAAAAGAAAACATTAGGCGAGACCGAAAAATTAAGAGACTTCAAACCCTAGAAAAACACATTACCAATACTGGAGGTGTGCGGAAAGCCTGGAAAGAGCTAAATGAAATAAAGAAGGAATGGATACCAAAGGTCAAAAGAGGAAAGAAAATAGTTACACAAAGAGAAGATATTTTGGCAACAGCTACACAATTCTATGAAAACCTGTATTCAGATCATCTATTACTCCGAAACTCAAACCAAGTGGACTATAACTTACCCAAGCAGCGGGAGTTCGATCCAGAACCCGATATATTACCAAGCGAGGTTGAAAAGGCTATAATGAGTCAAAAGTTGGAGAAAGCCCCAGGACCAGACAACATATCTAATGAGCTACTAAAAGGGACAGCTGAAGAACTCATTCCGATACTTACAAAATTATTTAACAGAATAATGACTACCCAATGGATACCACCACAATGGCAAACTTCACATATTATCCTATTACACAAGAAAGGCCCAAAGGAGGACATAGGGAATTACAGGCCTATAAGTCTGATGTCCAACATCTATAAAGTATTCTCAAAAATTATCCTGGAGAGAATGAGTCTAAAGTTAGACGAAAATCAGCCTAGAGAACAGGCGGGCTTTAGAAAAAAATACTCAACTATAGACCACATTCACACAGTGAAACAAATTATGCAGAAATACCATGAATACAACAAAACTTTATACATGGTTTTCATAGACTATAATAAGGCATTTGACAGCATAGACCACACAGCAATTTGGGAAAGTCTGGTGAGCCAAGGAATTCCGGAACCATATGTAAACATAATCAAATCCATATACACCAACAGCAAAGCAAAGCTACAATTAGAAGTGACGGGTCCTGAATTTCAGATAAGAAGAGGCGTAAGACAAGGGGACCCAATGTCCCCCAAGTTATTTTCTGCAGTCTTGGAGACCATTTTCCGAAGGTTGGATTGGACGAACTGTGGTCTAAATATCAACGGAAGAAGGCTAAACCACCTTCGATTCGCGGATGACATAATTCTATTCGAGGAAGATCCATATAGTCTGGAAACCATGATTCAAAAGCTGAGCGACGAAAGTGCTAAAATAGGTTTGACAATGAACAATAAAAAAAACAAAACTACTAACCAATTCAGTGAAAATACACATAAAAGTTGATGGCCGACCACTTGAATATGTGGACGAATATACTTACTTGGGACAAATCATATCACCTAGTGAACAGATAAGTAAGGAGATTAATACTAGAATAGCCAGCGGATGGAGAAAGTTTTGGTCACTAAAAGAGATCATGAAATCTAGAGATCTAAGTATTTCCTGTAAGAAAAAAGTTTTCAACACCTGTATTTTGCCATGCATTACATATGGTTGTGAAACATGGGCACTCACAAAACATCACAGAAATAAAATGCAATACTGCCAAAGATCAATGGAACGAAGTATGACCGGCATATCAAAAAAGGACCACATAAGAAACGAACATCTCAGACTTAAAACTAAGGTTACGGACATACTGACCAGAATAGACCAGCAAAAATGGAGATGGGCAGGTCACATGATGAGAGACAACCAGGAAAAGTGGAGCAAAATTGTGACAGATTGGTACCCCAGAGATGGGAAAAGGAGTAGAGGGAAACAAATAATGAGATGGGAGGACGAGCTAAAACTGACGGCAGGCCCCAACTGGAGAAGAGTGGCTCGCGATAGAGTTCAGTGGAAGCAGCTAGAGGAGGCCTTTGCCAAGAGGCACGCTGAATTAAGGGACATTTTATAACTAACCTAAAAGTAACAGACAACCTAATTCAGAATTGCAAGGCTATTATTATTATTATGTATTTTGCAGGCTACCTTATGGGATGTTACAAAAAAAAAGGAAGAAGGTTGTACTTCTCTTTACCTTTCATTAATAAGATTAACATTCTTCAGCCTGGTAACTTCAGAATTGATGCAGTAATGTTGTCTAGAAGCCAATGTTACCACTCTTGTGTCTTCTTTAAACACTGTCCTTTTTATTTCTCCAATGAACTGGGACAGTTGACTGTGAGTCCTGCTGCTTATGTATATCTGGACACAATTAATTAAATTGATTGACATTTTGAATAAGAGTTTAATTATGGTTATTTCGTCATGTAAGTATAGCAGTGTAGTTTGGCTTTCAACATCACTAAATGGCTTTCTGGATCACTAAATCGTTTTCTTTCACTAAATCCCTCTGGAGCATGCCCTCAGCTTTCCCGGATATATTATTAGCTAAGGAGAACATAACTAAACTTTGCAAAAAAGACTGAAAGCCAATCACAAATCTTCGCTTAACACCGAACAGAAAATAACTAATGCAGAAATTACTACAGCTAAACAAAGATTGCTCACACTATGCAGGGTGGAATTTTGTGCCTTATAATCTGGCTTATAAACAACTTTCTAAAAGTTGAGTCTTACTTTTGTCATTTGATTACCATCATCTTCCACAATTTCTTCACCCCCTGAATCCTCATCTTGTTTCTCTTCACAATCATCAAGAATAAGATCTCTATCTTCTTCAGTCTCTGCCTTCTCTTCTAGAATATTTTCTTTACTATCTTCCTTCTCACTCTTATCTTTCTTATTAAAATAGAATTCAATGGTCTTATTAGCTGAATTTGTTTTTTGTTTAGAAACTCGAACTCTTATTTGATCAAAGAGATCTTTTTGTTTTTTAATTTTGTCTAATTTTAGTTTTAATGTGACTAGAGCTTGTTTCTTTTTTATGTTTTCATATTCTTCTGTTAACCAATCATCTGAAGCTGGAATTATTAAATAGATTTCTCAAAATGTGATTGTAGTACAAGTATCACTAAATTTTTAAACTAAATGGATGTTTGGGCTAGCTGAGAGTATTGTATTGTATAACGGACTGATGTCTGCAACTCCTTGTCTGAGGCGCGTATTTTGCGTACCATATGTATTAGCTGAGTAACGGTCTGAGCTTTAAACATACATGGGAGGAATCATTTTCTGATATCTAAACTTGTGTTCAACACTACGTAAGGTGTTCAGAGTTGCAATCAAGTTTGTACCATTATACCTCGACAAGCTGTCACTCACAGCTCACTTCTGAGCCTCCATAAACTTTGAACAGGTTTACAATGATGGGAGTGACTATAAGTTATGTGACCAACTTAACAAACAATGTAGAAAGATATTTTACCAGTGTTATTGGATACTTCTGCTTGTAATTGAGCCACTTCTTTTTCTAAGTCTTCAAATATTTTCTGGTTACTGTCTCGCAGCCATTTCAAAGCTCCACAACAGATGCTCAATGATTTACCCTGCAATGCAAACACATTATTCAAATAATTTCTGTCTTGCTTTGCAGGTAAATTAAGCATACATTGTACCTATTTTCTTTCGGGATAAATGATAAATGATGTTTATTTTGCAAGTAGGTTTTCACAAACACTTTTACACGTCATTTTTTTTTAAGACTAGATGAGGCCGGTGTTTCGTACCCGACTACTCTGAGAAGAAACAGCCGAAACAAACTCAGAGGTCATAGTCTCTTTTAAGGTCCAGACAAAATAATCTTGGTCAACTTACATGAAGACTATGCAGATAGTGTCTGAAATGGTCTTTTTAAGAAAGCACCACACAGATTGAGTGGACCTGTCCAGTCAGTGCAAGCATTTGTCAGTTATCGTGTAGCTCAACTCATAACCCAAGGAGCTCAACGACACGACGAACAATACCAAAAAAAGGACATTTGTGTAGGTCGCTTATAGTACTCAAACTGCCAGACTATCGTCAAAAAACAAAGTAAATAAAAGAAATGATCCACATGGTCTTCACATTCACAATAAACAAATAAAAATAAAAAAATACAAAATTAAATTAATGAGATCATAATGAAATCATAAAATGTCATGAATTAAAATAATAAGGAAAATAAAATGTCACAAATAATAAATAATAAAAAGAAATGTAAAAATAAAAATAAACAAAGTAATGTCAAATTGTATAAAATAAAGGAATAAACAATAAATAAGTGAAACAAAGGAAAATTTTGACACTCACAGAGCAAATTAAATTGGAGCAGCTTAATCCCAAGCCTTTTTATCTTCAAGGTAATGATTCATATTATAGTAAGCTTTCAAACATAGCTTACGTTTTATACGGGAGATAAGTGAATGTCGCATTTCCTTTAAAATTGTAACATAAACAGCTTACCGTTCCAGTAGGGCTCTCAAATATTCCAAGTTTCTGTTCCTCCAAAGTTAAATAAAGTTGTCTCATGAACTTTTCTTGAATATCATATGGTTTGAAAGGGAATGGAAATTTGATTTCCATTATAGTATGTTCGCGTATATACTGATTACTGTATAAAGCTTAAACTTTTTTTTAATACCAAACAATTTCTATTGCCTGTACTGACTGACACAGAATCAGACACAGACACAAGTCACAACAGAAATAATTTCGCGCCCTTTCACTTAGCAGATGATTTGACATTTGACTTTATCGAAAATAAAGTGACATTGTCATCCTGTGATATTTCCCCGAAAGTAGAGAAGAGACGCTACAAAATAGTTGAGTTGAGAATCAAGAATCACAGTCAGTAAGTTTGACATAACCAGCTTCCAGCTGCCAAGTGAAGAAGTTGAAGACATCAAGGACAAACGCCATTAAATAAATAAGTGAAGTGAAGTGACATCAAGGACAGTAAACAGCTAATGCGGATCTCTCATTATAATATTATGTATTAGGAATCTATGCAAACTAAAGCCATATTATGTTGGAAATGTGAAGCTATCACTGAGTGCAGCATCTTTCCACGTCTGGCTGATGATTTCTTTTATTCATATATTTTAATTCAATCTTTGCCAGGCGGTGTCCCCCTTGAAGGGTGAGTGTGCAGTACTTGCTTCGGCAGTACATATACTAAAATTGGAACGATACAGAGAAGATTAGCATGGCCCCTGCGCAAGGATGACACGCAAAATCATGAAGTGTTCCACATTTTTGCCGCCGCGGGAGACGCCCAGGGCGCCGGGCGCCGCGAGACGACTTCCGGCCACCGTAGATGCGGGCCTGTGGGCGGTGAGCAATGGGTAGTTCACCGTCCGTCCGTCGATTGACGACAGGCCGTGTCGACGGCGCGTTCGTGTTTCACGCGCGCCTCAAAGAGAGTCAGCAAAGCAGAGGGGCTTGCCAGAGCCTCCGCCTGCCGGGGTTGCGGGTTGTTCGAAAGAGATACCGCGGCCTCGGAACGTA
Source organism: Ochropleura plecta (assembly GCA_905475445.1). Classification (NCBI taxonomy): domain Eukaryota; kingdom Metazoa; phylum Arthropoda; class Insecta; order Lepidoptera; family Noctuidae; genus Ochropleura; species Ochropleura plecta. The sequence goes on along the minus strand of FR997731.1, from coordinate 5,711,558 downwards.
AAGGGCAATAGAAGGAACATGGGTGGGTTTTAGTCAGTACAAGTCTGACATGCCCCCCCGCTCCACCCAGAGCGGGGGAAGTCATTGGATGATTTCCCACCCGAAAAAAAAAAAAAAAAAAATGGGTGAGTGTGCATAAAACTCTTATTGCTAGGTGAGGAGTCGTATCATGGCATATCATGCGGCATGCCATGATGCAGTGAGTGCCATAGTCACGTGGGGTGTTCTAATGTTTTAAGTTCTGTTACACTTGAATAACGGTTATAGCACGTTCAAAGAAACTCTAGTGACTCTGACATTTCCTGTCAAATTAGTGACGAATCGAAATGTCAATCGACTGAAATTTCGAAAAGCTCTAAATAATTTACAATTTCTTTTATTTACTCCTTTTTATTTTAGTAAAATAATCATTCCAGTTACTGAAGTTTCCTAACTTTCTATAACATGTCTCATAAGTAAGTTAAATTCTGATTCTTGGCTCATTTGCATACATGGATTTATGAAAAAAGTTAACAATTCAGTGTACTTTTCTTTTCAGCGTTAAAATTCTTCCCGGTGCCACAGTCTGCGAGGATTGCACTCTAGAAGGTGATATTACAATCGGTGGGGGAACAGTTATTCACCCAAGAGTGACAATCATTGCTGAGGGTGGACCAATAATAATAGCAGAATATTGTATTATTGAAGAGTATTCTACTATCATTCACAAGTAAGTGCATTTATTTAGTCAGCAGGCCTTTGAATTTTAATTACTCACAATCTGCTGTATATAGTACATATTTATTAAATACCAGCAAAAGTATTTAACACTTGTGCTGCCCAGAACTCAGTGTTCATACACGAGTCCAAAATAATCTCATACACTGAGTTCTGGGCAGCAAAAGTGTTAAACAACTGTTCCTAGGCCTGTGCTGGGGTTCTCCTAAGCATTTAAAAATAAAACTTTCAAAGGTATAACTATAAACAAAGGAAAAGGGCCATAAGGAAGTAGCCAGCCTCACTGTCAGTTGTACAGGACCTAGGCCTCTTTTTGCTTCTGTCAATCTCCACAACTAGCAGTTCTTTTCCCATCCAGTAATGAATTATTTTATTATGCTTCAGAAAAAGTGACAAACAAGAGAATCCTCCAAAGCCCCTATTCATTGGAGCTCACAATGTATTTGAAGTGGGCTGCAAGTTGGAGGCACCGTGCGGCCATATTGGAGAGAGTAATGTTTTTGAGTGCAGATCCTACGTAGGAGTGGATGTCAAGATAGGAAGTGGATGTGTTATCGGTAACTTATTTTGTATATTATATCATATAAAAACACTGACTAAACTTTCACCATGATTCTGGAGTTGTGAGAATCATTAACAAAAAACACAGCTTTCCTAGAGAACAGCAGATTATATTTATACAAGTTTGTGTCTCAGTGTGCCTGTACTATGGAATGGTGAAATGCTCTCTGAATGGGTTTAAGAGAATAATAAATTGATTAGGTTATGATGAGACTGATTTGCCTTTGAGTATAAAGACACCAATAAAATAAACAAAAGAATATATCATTTTTGGCATTGTATTTCAGGTGCAGCTTGTCGTCTGATGGCACCACAAACCTTAGCTGACAACACTGTGATATGGGGATCTGATCATCACATCAGAGAAGCACTTGAAAAGCAACCATCACAACTTTTGCAACTAGACTTTCTGAGCAAAGTCATGCCTAATTACCACAGGCTAAGGAAACCAAATGTTCATAAAAGACAGCCTTCTACAAGACAATCTCAAGAATCATCTCCAAAACCATAAAAATAACCACTATTTATTGTTAATATTGCTGTAATATATTAATTCTTACTAATTTGTAGCTTGTAATGCACTATGTTAAGATTTTATATTTATTTAATGCTTCACTGAATAATCAAGTATTTTGATAGTGAAATACTAGTTTGATTTTTAATTCAGATCTGCTGTTTAGATTTTTATATTTTTGCAACACACAAATTAGGTAGGTAGTTTTCGTAAACTATTCGTAATTCCTTACAAACTCCGAGGATGAGTGCGAGAGTGTACTCGCCCTGAGTTACCCTGCCATGGCTCAGGGTGTCTCGGCAAGAGTGTACTGCCCCCTTTTAGAGTGGTCTTATTTTAACGATATTTTTTTTGTTGAAAGTATAGTGGGAGGAGGGATACCTCAAAGTTCCTTGAATCATATTTTGGTCTACAACCTAGAAAAACAGCAAATTGCATAAATTGTAAGCAAATTTGAATTTCGCGGGCTACCCTGGGGTTTCTACATCTTTACTTTTTGAATATTTAAAAGAAAAAAACTAATTATTTGTTTTTACCGCGACATAAAACTTTCAGCTTTTCCGTCTTTCAAGTAACCATTTTCTTTCTAATGAGAAAGAGCTAAACTTTACGAGCAAATAAGTAATCAGCAAGTATTACTTTATCAGTTTCGAATATCCCACTCAAATTGCTATCATAAAATTGCATTTTACATTGTAGCTAGAAGTTCTTAAGATACTATCATGTCATCGATACAGGTTGCGAATAAATAAACAACAATCAAAATGAATTTACATATTATAGTCCTGAACTCCTGACCGTTTTCGGACCCGGCGGTCAATCTCGGAGATAACCTTTCTGCGCGAGAAGAAGTGTAGTGCGTAGGCACAGGTGCACTCTCTGGTTCCTCACTCTGATAGTCCAATGAGACGGCAATCTGATCAGGCGCAGGACCAACGGCTAAAAATTTTGTATACTTTAACGTGCTTTCCGAGTCACGGGGTATCTTACCGCCAATTTCCAAATCCGATACCGCGGCCCCGGAAGTCCGGAACGTTAAGGGCAATGGAAGGAACATGGGTGGGTTTAGTCAGTAATAGTCAGTATAAGTCTGACTCTCCCCCCCGCTCCGCCCAGAGCGGGGGAAGTTATTTGGTGAAAAAAAAGGATACCATGAGTTAGAATAAGCCTTACTCTACTTACCACATAAATCGGTAATGTAGGAGAAATTAGCGCACACATTAGGGTTAGTGAACTAACATAATATCAAAATACTTATACGAACATACTTATAGTTTTATTTACATTCTAAAAACTAAAATTATGTTCTATGCAAAATCTTTTTTTACGTGGGTAAAAAAGAGATTTTGCACTCGGTTAACCTTTAGTTCTGCCTTTCGCCGTATGAAAAATGTTCTGTGGTTGATAATCTGTATTAATAATGTTGCAAGTCAAAAAATAAATGTTATGTTCCGTGACTGCTTACGAAAAAAAACCCACAAAATGAAAAATATTAGGATGTCGTCTCGGTTGGAGCGTCATCGATTTCTTTAATTTTGAAGAATTTGTTTCTTTTATTACACCTACCGTTGATTTTTATTTGAAAATCGTTTTAGTGTTTTTCGTTATTTGTTTTTTGTCTCTCAAATCGCTGGGTTACGTGTTGAAAAAGTTTGTAGGGCATGCAAAGGTTTACATACCAACTTTGCCTGTTTTAATATTGCTTTGTATTGCAATATAGATTAATGGTACATCGACGGCTGTGAGTAGATAGTTTTGTTGGAAATTGGAGTAAAAGAGTAAGAGCAAGTGGTTTCTGTCTGCGTTTGTAGTATTCGTTACGGACGCCATGTTGTTATTTACTTTGTGATTTACTACGGGGAGTAGTGACATGGGTATATTGTGTTGTGCCGCTGCATCGCGAGTGTGAGAATGTTAGAGGATGTACCCGTCCACGGAAGTCGGAGCGACGTCCGATCCCCCAAAGCCACGACTCACCAGAGAAACCTCAGTCTGGATTTCAGGTATGTTAATTTGTTCCGTTCACTATTTTGATAACAAGAGAAGAACGTGTTTTGATGGAAGTATTTTTATCGTGCAGAACATTATCACGTTTCTTTGCCTCGTGTACCTATATAGATTAGTAAACAGAACTCAACACTGAGATAGGCTTTGTTTACCTTTTCATCATTAGTCACCTGCTTGCAACTTTGCACAGATTATAGGATATTACAAATTTAGGAATTACCTTTAATTACTTATCAAAATCTACTTAGAGATAATATTCTTTTTTTATAATCACTTAAACCTGATAATTATACAATTTAAAAGCAACAAATGTTTGCAACTTAACATAAATTCTAGCTTTGAAGTTAATATTGGTATCCTGTTTTGTTTTAGCAATATAACATTTAAAAACCATATCCTTTCACGCAATTGTATTATATAGGTAATTAAAATAACTCAAAAATGAATTACAATGATTGTTGAAAAGAAAATTAAAATATACCATCAATATTTTAAACAACATTCCAATTTTAAATTAAAGTGGGCATATTAATAGAAAATGTTTAACACATGGGATGTTCATTGCATAAATATTGAATTATTACTTAATTACAGGCTTGTTTAGTATTTTATGTCCCATAAAAATATAGATTGCAATTTATTAACATTTTAATGGTCTGTGTACACGCTTTGGTATATTAAAGTAGCAACCGATCATGTTGCCAATACCATGCATGTTTTGAAACATTTACTGGGCAACTGTGAATGAAATAGTACATTAAATCATTTACTTTATTAGACGTACCTACATAATTGATTGTAGAGAGCACATTGGCTCTGCACACTGTTGTCATAATCATAATTAATGACGTGTTATAAAATCAGAGATCAAAATAGGTTGACTAAACTTAATTTCAAGTATGTCGATAATAACTTGCTCTAAACCCCTGAAACAAATTATAAGTTCCGTAATAATAGGGAGTCGGTATCCACATGTTACATACTTCTGTATTGGTAAATATACAATTCCTATTTCAGCATATCATCTATCAGTTGTGTACCTAATGCACTAACATGTGTAAACATATATTTTCAATTATGCTTGAACAATATTATCAGTATCTTACACTGTTGAATAATAGCAAAATAATTAAAAAAAAAGTTAGTTACTTTCAAAGCTACAGAAGATTGTTTTATCTGTTGTTAATGAATTATATCTTATCTAAATTGTTTGACTCACACAATGCATTTAAATCTTACCAGATAGGGAAATTCACTAATGATAACAAAAGTATTTTGGCACTACTTGATAACCAAAAATTTGTGTATACTTTAATGTGGCCTAAAATGGGTTGGGACCAACTGTTACTTAATTCCCTTACTTTAAGTCCTGAATAAATATCAGCAAAATGTGTAATAAAACTTTATTTACTACCTATCTATTTTATTACTAAACTTCAATTTAATACATGCTATCATATGTGTATTAAAGAATAGAAATGTCAATCACAGCTTAGTTTAACTGAAATCAATATTTATAATATAGATGTATGCTTTCTTATAATTTATAATACCTTCTAATTTCAAAAAAGATAAAACTTTCTTGAGACAGCTTTATATGAATAGTAATCATCTGCTTATATAATACAAATAACTATTAAAATCATACCTTTATGTATTCATATAATTCCAAAAACATTGAAATTTTACAACCAGGGCATACATGTTTAATGGCGTAGTTAAAGCCTATTATGTTAATATTTAAGCATTACATTACAACATTAACTAGCCTTGGGATCTTGCTCATTAGCTCAGTGTTTCCTTTTTTACTGACATTCCAGTGTATGCCGCTAGTTTTATTCATACATAAGGTATGTTCTGCTCTGGTAACTTGTTGAACACCTGTTACTGATTTTTAATAGTATATGTACCTATGAATAAATAGTTGCCAGTGGAAATAATTGTTTGAATATACAGCCAGCAATTAAAGTTGCATTAAGGTTGGTGCATATTTTATGACAATGTACTGGTAGAGCTTTTATTTCCTATGTTGGACTTCCTGTAAAGTTTTTAAAACTGTGTTTATAGTTTGAACTTTGAATATTATGTATAATTGCTCTATACATTATTTGATTTTTAAATGGAGCGATCCAGCTTCCAACTTTGGTCTAGTTCATGACCCACAGACAAGACTGTCTAGATAGCCTCCCTGTCTATTCCCGATTTGCCTGTAAAATCCTGCAAGCAAACAAATAGAAAGGTCTTTGGGATGATAAAAAACTTCATACTACTTATAATACCCAAGATAATATCTTTGTTTGCAAAATCGTCCATAAAATAACCAGTTTTCTGGCATTTGTTATGCTGATCTCTGACATTATTTACTGTTGGAAGTTTTGAACAGAAATATACAAGACTTATCATAACTAAATAAATTAAAACCTTATTTAGTCATGGTTTTAAAGTGATCATTTAACTCTAATCAAGCAAAGTGCGTGTTTCATTAAAGAAACCTAATGTGGTGTGATCTTAACCACAAGAAGTCGTTGCCTAAATCCGGTATAATTAGCGTGTAAAACCTACTCTAGCAGATAATTTTACCTGTTCTTTCGGGCCTCAAATCCTCGATTGACGGACAAATTCATATTCTAAATCAATAACATAGTTAGTCCAGTGTTTGGTGGTTCATAATCATAATACAGTAAACATCGAGCGGTATGTAGGGCGTCTTTGACCGCAGCTCTCGGCCCAGGTGAATGCACGGGGGCGAAAGTAAAAGTGGTCAGCGTCTCGAGTCTCGACGGAAAGCGGCTGCCTCGATTTCCTACGTTCTCACCTCAGCACGCCATGTTTTTTCTCGGATATACTCGTAGAACCCTTGACATTAAAGTAAACATACCGACAATAAACCGTAAAACATGCTCATAGATTACCTACCGAGAAATATTATAAATGCAATTACTTATCCGAGTTCATACGTAGAATCCTCACGAAATACATTCATATTGCTTTATTTAGATTGACTTTTCCGCAGGTGTTTAATATTATAAGGCTTTCGCAAAATTCGGGGCTCCAAGGAATTCTTCCATTTCGCGGTAATTAATATTTTCTGAGCTAACTGGAGCTTGAAATTAATTTCTGTGAAAGCTGTTATTTATTTATGTTTTTGAGGATAGATTAGGGCTTGGGATTGGGAGTAATGGACTTTAGCCGAACCAGTTCGGTCGGGTCATAGATAACATCACGTCTGTAGTCCCGAAAGGATGGGTAAGGCAGAGTCATCAGGTGGGCACAGACCCAGATACCGTTCGGTACAATTATTATTATGTTCCTCTGAAACTAATGAGATATGCGTACGAGTCGTAGTACTCAAAGTTTCATTGAATGTTACTAATGAAGTGCTAAAAATACACTGTGGTTGAAAGAACCAACTTGTTCCGTAATAGGTGAGATAAAAGAGATTCTTGGTGCAAAAAATGTTACTGAACATGTCGGTTACCCTCATGACCGGTTCATTAAAACATTGTTTTCTATTGATTTCTCCATTTCACACGGCAAGCATGCCAAATGCCATGTCAGACTAACATTATATTTTTGCTTTATTTGCGTCTACTTCGACTGTATGGATTATATGAAAATAAAATGTACAAGATTGAAAATAAAACTTCCAGTGCTTCGTTACTTGCAGTGCACATTTATGATTATATTGTCCATTGCCATCCATCATACTCAACACTGAAAAACATCCACTTAAAAAGTTTTTGCAAGTAACGAGGCAACGCACCATGTAAGTATAAAGTACAGGTTATTTTCGTCGTTTCGGTGACATTCGCAACCAATACAACACAAGGTTGGCAAATTGTCGTCAATCTTCATGATCCGTAATTTATAAATGTAAATTCCTTTTGTGCAGCAATGAAGCCTTACCTTCTTGTCATGCTTTAATGATTTCCTTGACTTTGTTTTTCCTCTCCGAACCTTCTCAAAACGCTGCTCTGCTCATCCGTGCTACGGAATACGTAAGCAGAATTATTAAACGAGACGTTTCAATGAACAATGGAGTTTCGCCGCCATGTCTCAGCGTAAATATTCACGAAAACCTTAAACTCAGTTAACGATTTTGAAAAGATTAATCAACGGCCTGGTCCAATGATTAATTGCTTTTTGTTCATATTCTGCTTGAAACAAAGGCGTTTTGTTCGACAATAATCGATCATTTGATTTAGAACAATTGATAGTAATGTAGAATGTGTTGAATATAACCTTGTTTTTGTCGCTTCAAAGCCAACAGTAGCACTGGTTTTGTGGACTGAGTCAATTAGTAAGTGTCGGGACACGGTCACGCGACCCGCCCATAAAAGCATGACAAGACTGGAATCCTAGTCTCTTACCAGTGATATTATCAACGAAAAGCCATGATAAACAAGTGAATAGGGTTTATAACTTATCTCTAGCAGCCATAAGCGGAACTCGGAAGTTAACACATCGCTAACCAAACTTTTTGCTAGCAAAAAATAGATAAAAGCAAAAGTTTTGTTGCGCAAACTATTCTATAGGAGAGCAAGTTTTTATTCAACCCTGCTATCTGTTTGCTGCACGCCAAAAAGTGCTGTCTGGGTTCAAGTGAATTTTGTTGTACATTGACGCATCAACAGCTTCGTCCTATACCATATAATGAGTCATTTGGCGCCCACGTTAATTTCGTTATCTAGCCTCCAGTCAGAAAGCAAGCAGTAGCTTGCATAGCCAATTACAGCGCTAATTATGTTGACCCTTCATTGTTGCCAATCAACATCGGCACTCGAGGAATGCGACACGCTACTGGCCAAGACGCCCGCGATTAATAAACGAGCTGGTTTATTGTTATCGTCCAAATTAACTAGACCCGTCCAGCATAATTCTTTTATATTCAAATACAATCCTCTTTTCAAAGGACACTAAGACTAAATGTTCCAAGGCAGCGATGTCTCTTCAGAGCTCATAAAAATATGGTCTTGTTTTATCATAAGCATTTTTTGTAGTCAATCCGTGACACGATTGCGTTCCTCGGTATATGATATGAGTACTAATTTATTGGAACAGTATGCTTCATGCATTTTTCACCCGTATGTTGTTGTACACGTCTCTGAATATAATTATGCTTGTGCAAATACCACTGGCGAAATGAAGAGATAAGATAGTGTGTTACTTATTTGACTAGTCTACGCTACGCTAAAGACCATATTTGAATGACAATTACTTTAGCGACTTGAAGTATGTAAATTAAGATACACCTATTATTCAGACCTCATTTCAGCGAAATACATAATTATTATTACTAGAATATGCCCTCGGCTTCCGTTTCGGTCATTTTCCCACAGGATCGTACTACTGGCATAAAAAAATAGGTTACGTGAAAGAGTAACAAACATCCATCCTCACATGTTTCATTTTTAGTATGATAGTACTAAATTATTTAATTTCCTAAAGGTTTTGAAATGTAAAAGTAGATCATAGTTTTTTTTTATTAAATTCTACGTCTACCTTTTGGCGTTGAGTCAGAATTGTATCAACGCGTCATCGTTAAGCGTCTATCAACAAAAAAAAAAAAAACTCGAAACTCGTCTAATTCGGTCGCTTGGTAAGTCATAAGTTTGTACTCTTGAGTCCGTACACGTGCACTAAGAACGTTGCCGTCATCACGTGTCGATCCATGAGTTCGAAGTTTAAATGTTTTATTCTACTGTATTTTTTATTTTATTTATTCAACGTTGAAGTTTCTTTAATAAGCTGAATTAACATCCTAGGCATTTATGATAATGAAGAATACACAGATTAAATTTGATTCGAAATTCCGTCCGTCAGAGGTTTTCCCTGTTGTTGATAAGCTTGGCTTATTAAGTTAATTTATTTCTCTATTGTCTGCAAATACATCGTTCTGGGAAAAAGAATTCTAAAAAAAACGAATTATTCAGCTATATACAATTCAAATCATTTAACCAAAGAGTTAAATGTTAAAAAAAAAACAGTCGAATGCAGAAGCCAACATTGCTTGTGTAATTTGTAACCGTAATTGTAATTTCAATTGTTCCGTGAAATTAAACTGAACGAAATTTAATACAACTTCACAATTGAAATTGTATACTAAACCTCCTGTATTACGTTTCTCAGACTTTGATACTGTAAAAAAAAAAGTTTGAAAATATGTTGTGGTTGAATGAAGTTAATATGACACTCACTGTTGACAATCTTTAATTACAATGTTGATCTAAAGTCCAAGTTGAACACGGCACTCAGTTCCGTACACATGTGATTCATGTTTTACTTTTTGTTTACACACTCTTGTGTTAATGGCCAGTGGTTCACTAATGAGAATGAGTTGTTCGTTATCAAGCTGATTGAAGCCACACTGCTAAATATAGTTCTGTTACGCCATCTTACCGCAGATTCGTTAGGGTATTTTGTTGCACCAGTTCCAAGGATTGATAAATAAAATAAATTTTGATTCTACCACAAATAATTCTCACTGATTCAGAAAAAAAAATATTATTACTAGCTGTGCCCATGCATGCGTTGCAATGCAATTTTTCTACCCTATCTACCTAATAATCTTTAATTTCTCGCCGTAAAAACCATCCTCGGATTTAAAAACAAATTAAAAAAAAAAGAATTGGTAAAATTGGTCCAGGCGTTGTTGAGTTATGCGCTTACCAACATATTTTGCAATTCAATTTTATAAACCATATTGTTTAAAATTAATTAAAACTTATTCTTTTAACTCTTTCAATTGGTATAATTATATTAAAAAATAATTTAAATATAAATCATAATCGTGCAATTTTTTATCCAAGAATTGAAAAAGGGTTAACATTGGGAGTTCTAGGTAAAACTAATTTATTACCGGTATTACAGGAAAGAATTATTGCATATTGACGTAATTGTTTTATTTACTTGGCGCAATTGTCGCTGCAGGTTCGCAAAAAGGATGGACAGGAAACTAATACACAATAACAAATTAATATTTGAAGGAAAATCAATGCAAAATAACTCAATTGAATCTGTAGAGGAAAATCAAAGTAAATAAGCTAGCAGCCAAAGGAAACCAGAACTTCATTATGGTGTTGAATATAATAATGAAAACATTCTTGTGGTCTCACTCAACCACTTGCGATCGATCCAGAGCAAAACCAATACTGTATAACTAGATTAACTAGAGTCAATCTCGGTAATCGTTGTAGTATCTATTGGAGCCGATCTCGAAGTATGAATAAGACAGTCCGCAACTACGGAAGACGTCTAAACTGCTTGTTTAGTCTAACAGTACGGATTGGCAATCAAATACATGGATTTGCTAGCAACACAGGAAATCAAAAATCAATTACAAAACGTGCATAATACATGCATGTTTTGCATTCGATTTTGACAACATGCATATTCTTAATAGATTAAATGAGACTCGATATTAAAATATGGAACACAAGTATGGCTACACAAATATGACTTCTGTTTAGATAAAGGTCTACAGCTTGTCTTATTTTCACTTAAAACAGTAACTTGAGCCAATCTCTCTTCACGGCTCAAGTGTTTATTGGAGGCAATCATAACGGATGGCGTCGCATTAGCAATCTCATGGGACGTGTAACGGACCCAACGCGCAACGTATAGAACACAGACTCCATTGTGAGACAAGAGCGACTATAATGTGGCTTCCCACGGATTTATATCGAGGTCGGATTAAAGGCTGCAGTAGACGATCGATTTAAAGTGTCCGTCGCTGTCAACTCTTTTGTCGTCATCATATGAGCTGGGGACCTAAAATGGCCACTTTAGTAGAGACAATTACGTAAAATGGTCATAGATGCATTTAATATTATCAATTGTCAATTTGTGACCATTTTACGAATTATATTTTTTTACGTCGTTAATATCACACTACTGGGCACAGGCCTCTCCCATATCATTCTAGATTCTCTTCATCTTCATATTACTCTCCTATTACGATTCTACTCCAGTGGCCATTTTAGGCCCCCAGAACTGGATTTCGCATGATATTGAATTGAAACGAGCATACCTATGTTGGTTAGTGTCAGACCAACAATACAATACACGTTCAATCTCTCATTGTTTGCTGATTTGTCGTCGAGAATCGCCGATTGTTTACAACTTTACCGTTACGTACGTCCCATCTATCTACTGCTACACAATGTTATCAACTGCTTTGCAGTACTGGATTTTAAAAGTTTCTTTCCACAGTATGTTGTTACCCTTATACACCCACGGGCTTGATATAAAAGACTAAGTAGCTTACGGTTAGGTGATGATTAATAAAACAGTTGTCTGGTTATAGTCCGGTGACGCATTTACAACAATTGAGGACTTCTGAATGTGAGTATCTCCGAGTGACATCATTTGTTGTAAACATGTTACTGATGTTCTTCCAAATTGAGAAGGGTAGTAATGGAACGGGGGCGACGTCCTGCGTAAATGAAAAGAAAGTATTAGGACAAGGACACATGAGAGACACTTCTAAAGGCTGAAGATTATTCTACAGCATCAAATTGACCTTTTTCAAGACCAGGTTTGCTAGATAGAGCTTCTGAAGCAATCAAGACAACTTAATGTTCCCACACATATTGTTTTATGTCAGGGAGAAAATAATTCCTAGAATGATCGACGTCGACATTGAAGAGATGTCGGTCATGTAGATTATAAATCTCTACTTGGTACTTGTAGTGATTTTCCACATACTTCAATGATTGCTTATTATCATTTGTAGAAACTATGGCTAAAAGATGTTCAGATCGCTAATGTATTTTATCAGCAATAACATCCGCAATTCTTTTTGCTTTGAGAGCTTTTACGAATTTATTAACATCATTACCCAAATTTTGGGATTATCAGACAGATTTATCAAAAAATATGAGTGGTTATGTCAACTAAGCTGCGCAAGTATTAGATGTATAATTTCCTGTTAATCGCTGTCTTACGTCGAGTTTTATATTTTGCAAGTTGACTCACCCAATCTCTTCTAAAGTCTGTGTCAGTTAGTTTTTATTTCGTCTGCGATTGCTCAGTATCCGGGGAAATGCTGATGCCATTTGATTATACAAAAAAGATATAATTTAAAACATGACGTCATTTCCCTCGTCCCACAGTAATGTAGACATCATTATTCCTTTGTTACGATTTTGTATTATATTGAGGTAAATATAAATCCCCTTGTAGGATATGATATATGGGAAGAACTACGTTGACCCCGCATAATGGGTACGCCCCAGAAACCCTGAAATAGGTTATAATACACATGATATTTGAACACACCTCTATATCCAAGCCGATGACACCAGTGTAGGTCGTAACATCATTTGTATTTATTTGAATTTAATTAACCTCCCATGATGAAGCAAGTAAACAATTAAGTTTAATTGATCATCGTCTAATACTGAAACCATTACGTTTATTATTATCTGAAAAGCAATTCTCCAGAAGCTAACAAGACGTCAAATATTTATAGAAACAAGGAACTTACGTCATTTGATGATAGTCTATTTCGATGACATTTGTTACGGTGAGCGCCAAACGAGCTGAGTATTATAGGCCGTGGGGTGTATAAAAGGGAGTGACACAATGGACGGAAATGATCAATCAGGGGCCCTCAACCACAAGAGGTACACTAGTATAATGGTCGCCCACAGTCCAATGCAACTGCCCCCTTTAGTGAGTCTCAAGCATGATGATTTAATCTTCGTAATCTGCGGGTCAAGGGACTCGGACGGTATGTACATAAATTAATTAGTCATCTTTTCTATTGGATGAATATTAGGAAACAATACGTAAGAAGGTCGAACGTATAAAAGTTAGGCGCTGCTAATTCAGTTAATCATAAAGTGAAGGTTCTTCGGATTAAAAAACGGTATGTTTCCTTTTCACGGTTTCGGCATACATACAAAACTTGAGTTTGAAATCATTATTAAAAATAACAGCACACGTATACTCCTCAATTCAGTGGAAAGCTCAAATCATTCGAATGTTTCATCCGAACGTTGAAATAAATCCCAATGTTCAGTCACAGTAGCAAATTGCAAGAAATTGGCAGACGATTTTCCATGCCACGGTTAGTCACGGTTGTTTTGGTAACCGACAACCAAAACATTGTCCGGGGAAATCCTTGGAAAATCGTTATTTTTTTAACAGTGAATGATTATTTTCAGGATAAATACTAATGACTGCAACTGTTTAGTGTCTCGCTGGTTTCAATTGGAGCATGTTCGGATAATTCGGTGGTTGGCCTCGTTCGCCCAGTTCGGAAGTGGCAATTCATAGGTTCAACTCGCCTTGCACGCTACAAGGTCGATACTATCGTAAAAATTAAGCGGACCACTTGAGCGTGGGTTTTATTCGGTTTATAAACTAAATATTACTTGCTATAACTATTATGGTACGTGTTTAAAGTAAATCGATCTTCCTACTTCGTACGAAGCTTGATGATAGAATCTTTAACCGCATGAATTTTATACTTAGAACCAGAGTCTGCATGTGGTTTCTTACGTGATGGGCTTACGCAGTAATGGATCATTGATAGTCACTAAGTTTTAGTTCACCAAACGATCCGTTATGCAATGAACTTCCACAACAATGTTTAGAGTAGATATTGATCTGTTGTTTGAAATCCCGGCGTTAAAATAGAAACGAATATTGTGGTAATTGCTAATATTATCAGCATGACGGGAAGTGAGCAGAACGAAGAAATAAAATTTATCCGTTGCTGTTGTGATTTCAAGAAATATGCTGTACCATTGTTGTGATTAGGTAATGGAGTATCAGGGTTTTATCCACGATCAGAAGCAGCGCATAACAGTGTATTTTCTGTATAACAGTGATTACTTACATCGATCCGGCAAAAGGCAGGCTTTCTGTAACTAATAAAATAACAATGAGGCCACTAAGAAACGGGTAGCCAGTAATACATTACCACTTGATGTGGGTGTCTGCGAGACGTCGTGAAACATCGCCCTAATGGATTTATTGTATTCCAACTAGACTAGATTATTATGCGGGTTTCTTTTCAACCATAACTAAACTTTACCGTCAAGGATCTGTTAGCCTATTGTTTGTACTTGGAGGACAATAATCTGATTGAAATCTGGGCGTGGATCTCATTCATCTTGTTACATAACTACATGTAGACAATGGTCTGATTTAATTGGTGAATGTGGAGTTGCTTCTAGACAATGTTACGTCGAAAATGACCGCTGTACTTTGTAAAGGCATTGGTGAGCGTATGATGTCAGCGGTAGATAGCTGATATACCGTTTCTGCATAGCATAGTACTAAATCTACTTGGTCGTGGCAGAAATTCTTAATTTTATTATAGAGATTTAACCGCAAGATGACGCTGAACTACGGGTTTGTCCTTTCTCATTGATGTCATAGATAACATTTACACAAATTACCACGTGCCAGAATGTTCAAGTTTTTTTTCATCTTCTTTCAACGAACTTTATTTAAGACAAATTCGTTTCTTAGTATCTCTAGATTATTTATCTGTTGCTTAATAAATCATTTGAACTACGATATTTTTTCTATTTGATAAACCATAGATTTACGTCTGTGATAGATTTATGACACAGACTTCGATTGCCATTATCTAATATTTTTAACATGACGTTTTAACGATCCTTCTATCAATTGCTTTTACTTGCGTTTAAAACAAAGCTTACGTCACTATTGAAAAAAGACACGATCATTCAAGGTGATACCAGGCCAGATTGCAACAGGTCTATTTGATTCAGGATTTCCTTCTTCGCTGTCATTAAAAATTTTAAACTAATCAAATAAAATTTTCATATCTAACAATATTGGACTGACTACACACACGAGTTGGCGTTTGTTATTACAAAATAAAGTGCTACACGGGTAGTAAATCTCAGAATTATTGCCACATGAAAGAGAATAAACTGTTGAATTATGGATATCGTAAACGAAACAAAAACTTGTGAAAAATAAACAACAGAAACGATTTGATTTATTATTAAAATAAATATAAGCTGGCCGTTTTCAGAAACGGTATACTGAAAACCTGTAACTTGTAGTATTTAGGTATGAACAAACCGAGGTTAATTTGCTACTGCTTTCAAACCTAGATTTGGTCGTAGAATCCAGTTGTGTCACCCTCACTTAATAATTGTTGCTTCGTCACGGTAAGTGGCTTTTACATTCTATTGTGTTTAGAGGAAGCGGTATAATTGCCCTTGCTGTGGAAGGAAGCAAACGTTTTTGAATGTTTAGGAAACCACATTGTTTTGAGAGGAAAGCGATGACTCCCCGGAGCGCGTACGTTTGAGGGTTAAGAGAATATTTGTGGGAAAAGGGAAATAATTGTGCAGCTGTCCCAAAAGCTACATTTGTCCTACGTGGATATCAATCCATGTTACGACGACGAAATATACAGTAGCTAATCTAGCTGGCTGCTTTGGGCAAAGCTTAAGATCTTATAACAACATACGCTGAAAGGTTTTATGCAAACTAACAGATTTGGCCCTGTTATAGTCCCAATCATTTTTGGGATTGCGGGTTTTGCGAAAGAGATATCGCGGCTCCGGAACATAAAGGGCAAAAAAAGTAACATGTGAAGGTTTAAGTCGGTAAAAGTCTGACCCTCTCCCCGCTCCGCCCAAATCGGGGGAAGCCATCCGTAAAAAATGTCCCAGATATTCTCGGTCAAAGGTTAGAAAATAGCGATGAGTGATAGCTCGAACTAACCTCCTTTCGTGCCAAAGAGTCTGTTGGTCTTTATAGGTCACCGTGTCACTAACACAATAGGTACCTTACCTTTCATTAGAAAACAAAACATCAATTTGATGCGTTTGGGGGAACGAATGGCAATTTTCGCATCTACCGTGCAAGAACAAAAAATTAAACACTATCAAATATCCAATCCATGAAGCATTAGGCAATAGCGTTGCGGAATACCGTTAGTAATTTAAATATTACTATGATCTAACGTAAAGCCAACTTAATTACTTCTAGTGCTCAAGTTGAGGGCCGCAGCGCTTTTCTGCGGAGCATTTATGGGGAGCTCATCACGTAAAGCAATTAATACTTAGCTGGCTAAAGACATGGCATGAGCACCGTCGGGATGGGTAATGCATTTATGAGATGGAGCTCCAGTTACAGTTTAAAACTGCAAGCAGTACGGATTATAATGGAATATAATATGAATAGAAATGTAATTGGATAAAATTACATTCTGACAATTTCAAAAATAAGTGTTGGTGTTATGACTTATGAATGAATCAGAAATCCGTCAGTCCCTATGACCCTGTTCAATGACCTCGGAGAAACACTTGAACATTCATTGATGTTTCAAATATGAATGTACCAGACGGCATTAACATGAATGATGTACGAACGGAGATCAATTTGCAATTGGACCAATATTTTTTATTAAAAAGCCAGACGTTGTTAATGCTGTTTGCTGTTCCGCTCATCACGATTCGAAAATTAGCGTGAAAATGAATAAAGCCAACAGTAAACCCGCTTTATATTGAGGACGTATACTTCTTTTTTGCGCATGGGAAATCATCAAATATCTCGGAGCGGGAGGGGAGTATCGAGCCTTTTATTGACTAAAACCCATCTATGTTCCGGGGCCGCGGTATCTATTTCGAAAAACCCACAACCCCGGCTACCCCGGGGAACGTATACTTGGCACCAAATCCATTAACTCTTGAAAGTGCAGTAAAAAGAAATCGTTATCAGTGAACACGATTTCTTTTATAGACATTTGGCTAACCTACCAATACTACGAACACCTGTTTCTACATACAACACGCCATGCATACTTTTGTAATGCGCACGCGCTTGTAAGATTGTTGTTTGTTTTGTCAGTAGAACAAAGTTTGTTTTCAAATATGAAGACTATATTAGTAAACTGGCAGCTAGAAATGTACCCCGATTAGTCGTCAGGCGAGCAACAGCCAGAGTATTAGGTCAAAAGGAAGGACGTTGCTCGATGATAGATGCACGCACGGTAGAAATAGTCTGATCCGGTGGGGAATGGGCGGAAATTGCATCGGTCACTTTGTCTGGGACTAAGGAGAATGTCTTGTTCGGTGTCTTTTAGCCTTAAAAGCACATTAGGAATAGAAAGCATTTGAACTTAAAAAGGGTGAAGCCATCTTAGCACTCTTATTATTGTTCCTCTGAGTTTGATTGAGATTTACTTTGCCTATTATATACTATGGCTTATTTTACTTACCTTCAGGATTTTATAATCACATTGAGCTTGAAATAGCTTTAAACCAATTACATTATGCGCGATAACGTCCCCTAACCTTAAAAGGGGACCTCTAAATGTAATGAGGAATTCCCTCATAATTAATACCGTTATACGGGTGACGTCATGATAAATGTAGTTGTCATGAGCCAACCCTTCGACAAACATCATACGGGTCGATTGGATCCCCGATTCAATATATTGAAATTTAGACCACAATAGGATCGCCACGCCTACGGTCCTTCCTGACCTTGTTAACACTCAAGGTCTATTTACTTTGTTGAATATTTGATTCAATTTTTTCCCACAATACAGCTGTTGTCTGGAATCCCTAAGGGATCAATTTGTGAAGGAAGTCTTCACAAATTGATTCAGGAATTGTTATTTTTGGTGTCTTTACTTGAACCGACTGATTCTTATCTCATTAGCGAGGCAAGCAGTACTCACAGATCAAACTATTAGTTACATTTCAATTGTTGACTGTTAAGTAAATTAATTATTTGATAAAACATTAAGAAGAGTCATTGCTCTCTTTATTATCTCGATTTCATGAATAAGTAAGTATACCTAACCTTTTACCGACTGTTAAACTTTCTTCTCAAAACAATGATACCAGAAGGCCTTGAGAACATTAACGGAGAAAGTCTCATTAAAATACGCCTACTACTACTTTTAATTGATATGCTCGTCAACATAAACACACTTGCTGTTGGCTCCACAGACTTTACTTACGTAAAGATGACACACCATTTTATTTCGTTCCACCATTCATCTGACTTTCAAAGCAAGAACCGTCAAGCACTTCGAACACAGTGCAAGAGCACTCAGCGAGGCCACACTTTGTACTATAATCAAGTTATATAATTATATATTTTAATACCAAACATTCACTTATACAATTCATTTTATCAAAGTGTACTACTAAATAGTTATTTTACTTATCATGCACGTGTTCGGTTGTATTGCATGCGTTAATGCGTTTTGGTACCACAATGGCATTCCTTCCTCGGTTTACACATCAAACGCTTGATTTATTTCATACAATACTGTGGTTATTCAACCAAATGGGAACATGTAGCTATCCGGGACAGTCTCTAACTCACTATAAATAGTAAGTTCAAAGTACAATTTCTTATCACATTGCTCAAGTCTCTCTGAGTAGGCAAATCATTTCTGTGACGAATGTAACTAATTTGCTTGACCTCGGGAGTAATAGGAGCTCTATGAATTATTATGTCCATTCATACTATATAATCTCAATGTGACTTTACAATCTACGTTTATTATATTGTTTCGAATATTTTTACATCTGTCGTTATCCGCTTATCTCTGTATGAAATCGAAACGACTGGCAGATGGTTCGCGAACTGCCGCCAATCCGGGCCCGTTAAATTCGACAGATGTACACGACCCGCAGATGCAGGCCTGCAAACATTTGCGATTTCGTGATGAAGGCCGGAACATTTTTTTTTTTCGCTTCTTGTATGTATCCCAAAAACCTAATTTTGGTCTGTTGTCAGTTTTTCTCGGCAACACGTTGCGAATATTGCTGCTAATTTGCCTTCATTATCTACTCCAGTGATGACGTCACTACACGTTTCTCTACATTCTAGCCATGCCATGTATATATGCGGATCGACCTTCAGACCTAAAACTAATTGTATATTTCAATATTACTTGAAATGACTACTGCGCAAACAAACTTTAATTACCTTAATTACTTCTCACGTATTTATAGTTCAGTTGTTTTAATTAGAATTGTGTTTGGTTAGATGTCCGTAAAAGAATCAGACGATTCTTAATACAATCTACTGTCTTTCAAAATACCAACATTCTCCTGAGTGGCTTGTTAAAAAGGAACTTGAGTCTAATAAAAGAAAGCAAGAATTTTATTCTCAGGGGTGGATATCAAAGTCTTGGGATTCATCAATCGAACATTAACCAAAATGTCTAACTTTATAAATAGAACGAGATAGTTTGTGTCATAAATAAGAGCTTTTCTAGAAACAGTCTGTATAAATAGTGATTTCTCACTAAAAACGAAATTTCTTAGGAAGAAGGAGCACCACTTAATTTCAAAAAAGACAAATCGAGATCTCGGTAACTGTATCAAAATCTTAACTACTCTATTGTGATCTAAAAAAAATTGGTTGTTTGTAAAGTAGGTTTACGATCGAGATGTTTACGTGATAACGTCTTATTGGTGATATAAGTTATCACCAGTAGTGACATCTAAAATGAAATTAAGTACTAATTTAAAGTTTTTTTTTCGAGCCAAGTAACAGATGGCGCTACCATCTTTATGAAATGTCGCTTGTGAGGTTTTGGTGTGACACAAGTTTCTGAACATGTCACCCGACTAAAACGATTTTAAAGACGTTATCACGTCAAAACGTCTTATTCCGATTTATTAATCCGTTTACAAAGTATGGTGTTACGACCGGTATCCCCCCAGGACCGTCCCTACTCCGTTGTAACGGACGGTCTACGCGGGAGTCTGTTGGCTTGTTGAGATTTATGTCACGAAATTATGAAACTTTTCACTGATTCTCAGTATCATTTAATTTTGAATGTCGAAAAGTCGTTTATTTACTCTGCAGAGATATGACATGTATATGTTCCACTAAGACTGTGTTAAAGATGATATGGCTAGAACAGGGCCGACTCATGAGATAAAGAGTAATAGAGAAATTGCCAAAGTTAAGTTTTAGTGGATCATCGTTTTAAACAGTACTAACAGGATTGTGGAGGTCAGATTCGTTTTCCAAGTAAAATACTGGTATTCAGCTGCATCTGGTTAAACTGGAAGTCAATCCTAACATTGCTAGGAGACGGCTAGCGCCAGACAGATAAGTTAAGTTTCTTTACAACAAACTACTTGATAATGCCTCTCCAACGTAGTAGAACTACTAGAAAATTCAATAAAATCGCGTAAAACCAGTGTCAAAGAATCCTTACAAGTGATTCAAGTGTATTATACGTTGTTGGTTGGTTGGAGTCGTCTATTGGATTACTTACCTTCATACAAAGTTAATTGTGTAGCACGTGGTAGTAAACATTCGCCAGTAGTGGTTGGGTGTTCCTGCTAATTTATTTATTGATTTTGCTATGGTCACACGTGGTTTTCCAGCGTGACTAAAAGTCAAGCCCTCATAAGTCACTAACGAAGATATCCACAAACTTTAACCTCCTTGGTTTGAAAGTCACAAAAACAAACAACAATCGACGTCTCTTAAACGGATGTTTTGGCAAAGGTTTTTATAGCGCTTTGCGGTGTAGACTTGTGTCGAGATGTCAGCTGACGTTCGTTGGGTTTTTGTTTGTTTTTAACTGCAGCGTCATATCAAATAAATTCCCAATAACTAGCTATACTTTTGGTGTTATATTTATGCTACGAATGGAACCAACTTGTTTGTTTAGGTGACTTGTGTTAGCTTATTTAACCAATAAAATAAATTATTATTATTATAATTGGAATTCCCAACCAAACTTATTAACGTATTACATCAGAATTATTTTACTAACCGCACAAAGCAGGAAGACACAAAATTCAATCAGCGAACTGATTGAATTTTATAAGAACAGATTAATAATGCAGAAATTATCTAACAATCTTATCTCTTCACTTATTAGAACTTAGTACATAAAAAATCGAAACACAACGTTCACAATATCTTGCATAACGTCAATATTACGGTCCAGGTGCCATTGAGAATACATTCGGTTGCCCAACCGTATTTTGTATTAGTTTACGACTTTTCGTTTGTATATGGCATGCTTACAACAGTAACAGCATTATGTAATTAGAGCATGCATCTTATTAAGCCAAGGAAGTATGGCGAGGATCTAGAATAATAAATGTGCGGAATTTTCCAATGATCCCGTTTTATTGGCAAACTAGATTGGAAACAGTTTCCCCGGGAACTATTTTCCAATCTAAACGGGTTTCGAATCCATTATTTGCTTCTACTTTACTTTTTATTCCTAAGACTGACTTCGAATCAGACTTTATTAAACCTTTCTTGGTGACCGTGGCGGTGACGTAATATTTAGGTCATCCTGTGCTAAGGATATAATTATATACGCTAAATTCATTAAACTAGCAACCATGTATCTACTTGAAAATTAACCTTATACTGGCCTTATTTCGGCTGTGTAATTGATTAATCTTGCACATGACGTGTTATTCTGGAACAAGACACAGTTTGTGAATCTGCGATAGCTATTAGTGTGACTTAGAGAAGGTATTAGTGCGCCGGCGCCGTATGCACACGTAATTAGAAACGTCCTCTGGGAGGTTTAAGCGTCCAGGGGATTAAATCCAGACAAACAGTAGTAAATGTTTGCTAATACCATTGTACACACAATTGTCTGCGCTAATAATCCGTCTGCTAAGCATTTGTGTACGGCGATGTTCTCTCAGGATTGTGTTCATGTTCAAACAACATTTGTGCCACTTCTGTATATGTAGACTGATTTATAATGCCAAACTCCTCTAATGATAAACGCTTAAGAAAGCTCTTATACTGCTTTACCGTCTTTTTCGTAATATTTTTTAAGACTTAGTAATTTTTGCTTCTCTGCTATCTTCGGGAGTTTGATTACAAGTTTTCATGAAATGTAGACATCAAAGTAATCATAACTACCCTGAGGAGCGTTGAATCGCTATTTCTTAAAAATATTACAGTTACGATTCCACATAATGTAAATATGTCCTACTTGGAAATTATTACAAACTCACAAACGCGAGTCAGTTGTTTGAAGCGAGCAATGTACGAGTATGTTTGAAATAACACAGATCTACTAGCAACCAGTTTCATACGAAAAGTACTGTGGTAATGTAATATTTCAACTTAGTACAAGAGTAGTTAAATTTTCGTAATAGATTGTAATAATGCAGTTTATGAAGTAACGTTTATACAGCATGAGTTTTGCTTTTATTAAATTCTTCATTTTATTCGGCATGCGGATCAATAGTATTGGTACTTACATCAATTGAAATACAAGCGGTCTATTCAATATTTAAACATGTGTATGCCCCGAACATGTAGGTCCCAAAGAAACTAAATCCATGTATTTCAATATTTGAGTAAAAGCCTGTTGAAAATAAACATAAACTGTATATTTTCTACATTTGCTACAGAGCTTGACAAACTAACTGTACACTATATTATGGATATTTAAAATTATCTTTACACAGACAAGTTTTAAAGTACAATTTCTACTTTCAAGCAATGAGTATTCCTTGGATGCCTTTGTCTGTATCGAGCTAAGTGTCTTGGTCCATAAGTTTTTCTATTTTCTGTTTGGTTGCTGTTTCTTTAGAAGAGACTTCGTGTATTTAACAACATGTGCAAGCCAACGCTAATACAAGGTCGTAGGAGGCGTTCACTTTCGCTACCACGATTTACTAAGAGCACACCCGCACGATTTTCATGTTCCGCCATAGACAGTCGACACTCGACACTTGGTGATCATTGCTTATAAAAGCAATTATACTCTAACGACTCTAACAACTGTTGCCACGATCTTTATTTTTATGTCTTTCATTTTCGCTCAAATTGTAGCATTTCTACAAAACTTTCTCCATCTTCCAAAGTTAATGATGATCCGCAGTGTTTATTAAAGATCATCAACGCTGTTCAAGAGTATATTGTAGACTTAAATTAAACCGACAAAGTGTATTGTGTGTTTCGAAAAGGGTTTTAAATCGGAACAGGTGCTTGCATTGGTAGATTAAATGCTTACAATGATCGATTGTGTACAAAATCAGTTTGCAGAAGCCGACAAGACTGGCTTTCACCAATATTCATACAATAACAACACGGTATGGTGCCGAGTCGAATCATTCCGCCATTGTTTGACGTTGACGTCAATACGAGTCGTGAAATGTGTCCATATCGCTTAAATACACCAGTACTGAGGCTTCAAGTTTATCGCTAGCTAGAGCTCGGTAACATTCACCTGTTACTTGCCAAAATCGCGTGCCTCCAAGAAATATGACGAGTTCATCTAAGTAAGCCATTAAAAGCTTTTCCTAATGTTCCGGGATTATCTGGCAGATGACGTCACTTTTACAATTTTTTCTTTTACAATTTGCGAAAGCTCATCATGGAGCGCGTTTATTTCTTTAAGAATGCCGATGACTTAAATGCTAAGTGGCGTCACTAGGAGCTGTAAATAGTCCTAATTGGAATCAATGTAGGAAGAGTCGCCATAAGTGGTGTGTCAATTCATTTAGTATTTTTCATTGGTGCTGTTATCAGAGGACCTACGTCTAATAATTGTTTTGTTTTGTTCAATGTTCTTGTTTTTGCGTTGTCACATACGCAGATTGGTTTGATTGTTTTGTCGTGATTTGCACTGTGGAGTACAAAGTTGTTAAAAACCGTATTGAATTTGTTTTTACCTGTCAGGCACGCGAGGTCCGAGAGCGGGTATTTGTGTAGTCCATCGGTCGTAGTAGGTTGACCTACTTGTGGTGATAACGTAAACACGTTATCGCATAATACCGGAAAAGGTTTAAAGTCAAGATGTGGACGCTAAGCAAGACTCCGCACCTTATTTTAAAATATTTGTCCGTTAGTTGTTTTCTATATTTTCTCCTTATTGAATTCAATGAAGTCTATCTAATAAAGTTTATGAAAATCTATAGCTATTTAGCTGTTTTTTTTTTAAGTTAAATGATCCTAATTAACTACACAGTCCACTGCCGTATATTTATGCGTTTTCGTAAAATAAATCAACTTTTTTCGAAAATGTTGACCAGAGTCAAGTTGAAGAATTTTTGATCAAGACTTACAAAGCAACAGTTTTCTCGGATGTTAACCGTTAATTGTAGAACTTGAGCGACGATTGTCCTCCACGTTCAATTATTTGTTCGATGTTGTAAGTTGTGATGTGCTCGTTCCTTACGTAGTTGCATACTGTTCCGGCTTTATTAGATATGCTCGAACTTGAGTGTTAAAAAATGTTGAATTTATCGACGACCATAAATTTGCTCTTGTTCTTTTAATTCAAAAACACATTTCACGACTGACGCCGTCCAAACGACTCATAAGCTGTACCGACTCATGTGGACGATAATTGATCGTAAATATTTAATGTTATGATCGTTACTTTAAATATAGCATTATGTTTATGAAGAAAACTGTAGTAGCAAGTGGACCTACAGCGGTGATTTCTAGTACAAACACTTCAGAAAACATTCTCATTATAAGAACATTTTAAAATTATCTGCACTCGAATGCATGTTTTTCATACTGTATACGTCTTCAAATGATAACATAAATAATGTTATCGTTTCCTATTAGTATCTTGATTGACTGATATGTTAATGGAGGTTTCCGTACTCCACATTTTAGTGCTCCGTACATCACTAAAATAGGTTTGGATGAATGGCTCCTCTCTTTCGATGCCTCAACACTGTTGAAAGGCACATCTGTTGGCAGGACGCACCACATGCTCGATTCCCGATAACGTTCCAAAAATAAATCAACGATAATTCGTTCACCACTCACGCTCCGCATGGAATGTTCACTCATTGAGTGGCCACTATACACACTTCCACTTCCTCTACTTTCTTGTGTGAATACGCGGCCGCATTAAGAACGCCATCGCCACTTAAGGCTGCCCTGCGTTTTATGTATCTTCCGACAATGATAGCTAAGTCGGATGGAGTCGGTGATAAACTTTTCGGGGTCATCGGCCGCTTTCTCCTACTTAATGAATTGGTAAGCGTTCTTGAATCTCGGTTATGTCACGGAGTCTGCTAGGAGTTGCAAAAAGAGAACTTATATGTGCAGAATACAAGCAGATATCTGAAGTCCTAGATAAAATGTAACCGGCTCATTGACATTCCTTGCAACATTAGCAAATACGCCGCGCAGTCTCATAAGGAACTGGCTTTGGTAATCGTCCTTTGAATATAAAATATGAGGCTCTAATGTCATCCTTTATAATACGGCGTGAAATTGCTTGCCTTACGGAATATTAAGTCATTAACCACTAAAATTTTTCAACTATTATTTTCGCCGCTTTAGGTCTTACCTCTTACCCGTAGCACCACCCAGTTACTGAATAATGTTACGTCAGTTTGCACAAGTGTCTCGTCAAGTCTGTGTAAAATTTTAAATAAAACATAGAAATTGGTTCCACGTTTCTGAGAAAACGTAGAGTCTACATCGTAAAGTCGGTCGACGAAATCTTTGGCCTGCAAAGATCTTTGTTTATACTGTTTCGAAGTTGTTTAGTTGCGTTTCGGCTGCGTAATCGAGGTGATCCTTATTCGAATGGTATGCGGAGCAGCGGCAGCGCGTCTATTTGTTGCGTAAAACAGTTTGCCATACGGCGTCCGCGGGGTAGGACGTGTGTGCTGCGTTCGTACAATGTTCAGTGTTTAATTACGCGCTATGATATTATATCGCAAGGCTGCTCGCATTGTTTTAACGCTACGCCAGTGTTTGAGCTCAGCTACTATGTTTATGTGAGGAGGCTAATTGAATAATCGTGATCTGTGTTTTTTAAATCAGTGTTGGTTGAGTTTCTGTGCGTGTCGTGTAAATCGAGCAAATGGTTAGAAAGATTATTGTTGTCGGCATACAGCATTACGAGGACCCGTTTTATAAGTACGTTACTTTAATTCTGTCTAGGGTTTACTGACTCTTGATGCCCTCAAGGAAATTGGTATGCTGAAATAATTTTTTCCTTATATCTTTTTCCTTTGTTGTAGGCATGTGACGGGTGCGAGCGGGCCGCCTGCAGGATGCGGCCACCAAAGGAACAGATCCCTGGATTCGGTGCTCCAGAGGATACCAGAAGACATGACACCTACTTCGCCGGAGGGGGCGCCACTTCGAATCCCAATCGAAGTGCCCGCTCCGAGATTAGCGCTTCCACCGGAGGTGCCCACAGGCTCCGACGACTCCGGCATCCACACACCTCCCGACGGCAACGACGAGGAGCGACCACAACCCCCAGCCGCTGCGAGGTCCAGAGAAAGCCTGGATTCCGGCAACCCAGAAGACACAGACAAACCGCCGGATCCCCCCGATACGTTAATTGACTCAGCAGTGAAATCCGATGTTTGTGCCGCTGAAACATCTAAAAACAAAGACTTTCTGCTCAGGTTGTTCGAAAGTAAACTGTTCGATATGAGCATGGCGATCTCATATCTATTCAACTCTAAAGAGCCGGGCGTGCAGACCTATCTGGCGAACAAACTATTCTCATTCCCATACGAAGATGTGGATTTCTACCTGCCACAAATAGCGACCATGTATATAGAAATGAGCGATGTGGCGGACGTGTTGAAACCTTATTTGGTGTGCAGGTGTAAACAAAGTGCTGAGTTTTCACTTAGGCTCGCGTGGTTATTGACTGCTTTCGGGGGTGACGTTAAGAGATCGAGAGCGACTAAACTAAGGGACTCCATACTGGCTGAAGAGATCAGGCCAGCGGCAAGGAGAGGGCATCATAGATCGCAGTCTGACGCGTCTGCGTTAAGGCTAGCGACTCCCTCGGGGAGGCATCTTGGAGACTTGGCGTCTGGTCGAGCGTTCGACAATGGATGTCTTTGTGGAGAACAGTGTTCATGTGGCGCCCCGAGATTAGCACCGCAAATACAGGTAATAACACAATATTTACTTAAAAACTATCCTGTCATAAACCATTTTTCTATATAAAATTAGCCGTCATGCATAGCTCAGGTATTTTTGTATAATTTACAATGCTATAAGCATTAGTATAAGTAACTAACACATTGATTATGAGTTATGACGAAACGTTTGGCTGCTGATAACGAATGAAGTATCTTAAACACTTTGGTTTTTATGCTAAGCAATACTTTTCCGTGTCACGTAGTCAGCTAACTATATTTAATTGTTGAAAATACTGTTTTTGGTTTCGCAAAAGCATCTGTCACTCTCTGTCTGCCTGTAAGACGTTTTCAAAAATATTCCATTACCAAATAGCTAGCTATAGCACTTTCCCATGATAAACTCGTGATATGATAAATATTTCATAAGCAAAGAGCAGTTTTGCCACAATACCAAGTAATTCCTCGGGTGTAGTGTCGAAATGTTTTGCAAAATCGTTAGTACTGGGTATTCACGTTCACATTCTGTAACACGCGTGTATCCGTGTCGTGAGCCAGTCGCCAGCCTACGTAGAACCTTGGCTAAAGAGGCACTACAATCATTAATTTTATAGTATTACGACAGTTCTCATTTACAAGTAACAGAGCTTGAGGCTCTGAACGTTTAGATTATGAACGTGATTTCGTGAACCCCGGTCAAATGAAGTTAACCTAAAACAAAAAGGTGATCATCGTGTGGCTTTCGTTAGTATAAAATTCTGGTAGACTGGGTCCTCAGCTCAAAGGCGGATGACATCCATGAGAATTTCCACAGACTCATAATGTAAGAGTATATTTATTCGATTCCCTTTTATTGCCATAATGCCTGATCAATTTGATCAATACGAAAATATAAACGTTCGCATTTAATATTAAAAAAATTATGACTGATTAAAAACTAAAAATAACTGGGCTATTAAGGAGGTCACAAAAATAAGCGTGTATTTATTTTTATATGAACAGTTGTCCTCGTACTAGATTCAATTAAATATGACTTACAGAATATATATAAACTACCCTAAACCAATTTCATTGACCTCCAATCAACAAGCCATTGTAAAAAAAACCTTAGATATTCTCAACTATAACTAATTTTCTAGAACTCATCATAAATTCATGATCTGAGATATTTTTATTGGCATTGGATGAAAAGAAAAAATATTTTACGTCTATTTTAGTTGCTTTCATTAATAATTCAGGAATATTTTCACGAGTTATTAGTACTTAGTTCAGCTCTTTTGCAAAGCTCAGCAAGGTCTTACAGTAACCTTCACAAGCCTTCACTTTATGATCAAGCGAACAAAAAAGGAGTGTGGGCATTGATCTTGAAATGTAGCTGACATTTAACATTAGTACATGACATTACAGAGTAGCTGCATAAATCGCAGTAAGCAGCTATTTGATTACCCACACGATAGTCAAAAACATGACATGTAATACATCAATTATGATTCAGGCATTTTTTTTTTATATTTTTTGGTCCGAAAATCAAACTTTTTGTGTATTTAATAAGAGGTTTTTACAGTTCTTGCCAAACATACTCAGACAAAGTAAAATGTATTCGATTATTTACGGTATTTACCCTGTCTAATTATGAAACAAGCAATGGTTTCTACATAAGTGATATGACAAAAAGAACGTCAAAACAATACAACAAATTCTCGCTGCATTTTCCTGTTTTGACCATAAACTCATCTTCAACGTTTATACTTTGTAAATCTAAAAATGTATATTCACATGATTGAAAATACCGGCATTCAGATAGTCAATTCATTGTTTATTCAGTCGGTGTTTCCCCTTTTAAGGGTAAATGCCGTCATATTATTTTCTATATGTTTGCCACTGTAATATTTATTTAGTTAGGTAATAGAAATGTAGGGGAAAAGTGAAATCTCTTTTACTAGTTTCAATAAAAACTTAATGGTGTTTTACTGCATGACCGTAAGGGCATGGACACGTCTATGGTGCGGTACCGGCCACCGTGTAACGGCACGATTGGTATGGACCGCGAAAGACGTATTATTCTGCTGCTGTTTGCTAAGACGACGAATGAAGAAAAAACAGAATAAAAAAAAAATTGGGTAAATCTATATACCTTTCTTTAATGAACCATGGTTCATTTTAAACATTTTAAGGAAATATTAAGCACAAAAAATATGTGGTAATGAAAAATGTTACGAGTCTTTTAGAATGTCCATATGAAGTTTTAAGATCTACTATTTAAAGTTAGCATCTCGTATACAAATACAATACGTGGTCAGAAAAGTGCACCGCCGAGCTCCGCCGCCGTGCACCGTATACCTACGTGCCGTCTTCCGGCACATGTACGTTGCCGCACAGTATATCGGCGCCGTGCCGTTATACGGTGGCCGGTGCCGCACAGTACTAATGTGTTAACGCCCTAAAGTAGGCCTTTTGTTGCTGTTGTTGTGTTTATATAACTTTAAGTCCATTCTTATGGGTAAGGATTTCATAAAAGAAAATTTTATTCTTTTGTGTTTTTGGGTGACCATCCATTATATACCGAGTTTCCTCTGTGTCTTAGAGAGCTGTCTGTCCCGGTTGTAGATCATTGTCATTTGTAGATCTTGGACAGCCTCTATCGATAGTCAGTGGCCTAAAAAAATTACAACCAGTCTTATCAACCGGTTATTGGAATTGGAACCCATTGGGAAAAGGCTAGGAAGATATATTTAAATATATCCATGATTAATTTATTATCTAGGTTTCTCCCTCTCCAGCAGTGAGAAAGTTAATATGCATATTACGCTGTTATGTTGTATCATCTGTGGTTATAGTTAGTTCAGGCAGTTCAACATTGGTCGGAAGATCAGGTAATACTGAGGTTATAATTGAAAACCTAAATAAACACGGCCTTGGTGCTACAATATTCGCTCGCCAAATAAAATTATAGTTACTCATATCGGTTATTACCAACGCTTTTTACACCTACGTCTCTAGTAGCATTTCTAATCACCTTTAGCGTTAGCGGTCATTAATGCAGCCACATTTGGTGAATGTCGACTATTAATATTGTCTGCATCTAAATCGTCATGTCATTATTGTTGATGTTACTTTGGCATTTGTGTTCTCTATTATTTTAGCTTCTTCGACTAAGAATCTCTGTCCCAAAGTGCTCTTCGGTTTCCCGTTTCAAATCCCAGTTCCCAGAGGGGCCAATACCTGGAAGGGTTAGTTCCCAGAAATTTAACGCTTCGTTGGTGGATTGAAGTTTAGATGTTCGATTTTAAGAACTGTTAATGTCTTGGGAAAAATGGCTGTTTAATTGGTATTGGAGTCATTTTGTATCTCAAAAAATCAGTAGAAGATATTAGAGGCGGTGCGTAAAGTGCTGAAATTTTGAAGTCCCACAAGGGTGACCGTTGTGACCTATTCCGTTTCGGTTGCCCTTGAAATTACTACAGCCAATCACTCCATTAGTATCTCCTAGTAATACAATAAGGATTAAAAGGCATATAAATTACTGCAATTGACCCAAGCCGCAATGTTGACTGCTGTTAGATAATCAAAGTTCGCTATTAATACCACCTCTATTTATAAATGAAATATTTTATTTAATGTAAATAAAATTGTTGTATTTCAATCGAAATGACATGCAAGTAGTCAACGATAGCTCTATATTGATTGCAATAAAGTAGAAAGTTGCATGATCGTTCTGTCCTGTGTTGATTATTGTACATTTCTGTTGATATAATCATTATTAGATAACACATGCATGCCGCTATCGATTTCCGATAGGTAACTGAGGACATGTTATTGCTCACTTGATGTATTACTGCTATCTTCGATAGCAAAACAATATGATATTTTGGGTATACTCAGCTCATTCACTTTTACGCCAAGTTTCATTCATTAGTTGTGTTTAACGTTTGTTGGTGTCGTGTGAAGTAATAAACAATTATTGAAGTTTATGAAAAAACACGATAATTAAGAGTATAGATTTTTAGTGTGGTGGGCAAATTATTTCGTAGTCAATGTCAATTTGATTGGCATAAACGTATGTTGTTGTAATTTGAATTTGTTTTGTGCAAGACATTTTCACAAAACGTTTACATGCAAGTAAATACATAAGATCTATATTTCACGAAAAACCATCACATTACAAATTACATATAACAAAGAACATTTAAGGCATATACAAGGGAAATAAGTGCTCTGACTCCTAACTAGGTGTAGGCCTGTGCCAGTGTGACTTAGGAGTCCGTTTATCTCCATAAAAAAAAAAAACAAAGAAATATTTAAAGTGAATCGGGACGTTTTTAAATAAGTGTATCCTCAAAGAGATTCTATAAATCCTTTTTCGCCGGTTTTAAATTTTAATAGTGACAGCACAATCATTGGAAGATCAGAATGACGTACCTGAATGTACCTATGCAGAATTTCAGCTCAATTGAAAGCCAGTAAATGGGTTGAATTTACGTTTAAGCTTTTTGTACATTGTCACAGTTGAAGCTTACAAATGCGTGTTGAAAATAGCCGAGTAAGTAACTTTGGATTATGATATATTGACCCAAATATTACCAAACTTACATTCACTATACGAATGGCGATATTAGATTTAATAAAGTGGGTTAGTTTCGAGAAATTGTATAATTATAACTTGATGAGTTACATAAGATTACCAACGCAGAAGCATTTCGTGAAAATCCATTTTTATTATAAACACTCGAAAAGTAGCTACAATAGCGGCGTCTAACACTACGTGCGCATGATTATAAACACGTTAATATATCCTATTAAAAATATTTGTTTATAATATGTTCTGAAACTAAATTACAAACGCAGGATAGCTATAACATTGCATGGTTGTATTATATCGCGTTGGAAGCATTCATTAACCTTAGTGGCTTTCCATAAAAAACGGGTGCCGGTTAGCCGGTACCTAGTTGGTATCCGGTAGTGGAGTGTGTGTGTATGAAAGTTTTCACACGCTTACCCTAACATTCTCCTCAGGGCACCTACCTGAAGTACCCCTGACCGTGTGAAAAGGCACTAAGTAGGAATAATATAGGTAATACTACTCATATTATTTATTATAAATGCGAAAGTTTGTGAAAATGTGTAGAAGATAGTCACTCACGCAAAAATGGATTTGCATGATGTTTAGCTCACCGTCTGTCCGTCTAGTGAAGATAGGCCGTTTTGGACGTCGCGTTCGTGTTCTACGCGCGCTTCAAAAAAGTCGTCAGCAAAGCAAAGGGGCCTGCCAGGACAAGCGCGAACACGAGTTTGATGATTAGATTTTAGGATTAACACATTGGATACTTCCAAACTCCATGATTCATCGTCAGTTGTACTCGTTCTCAAATTATCATGCTGCCAATAAATGCGCGAAACTGACGTCACATTGTTCCGGCCTTAGCACTCATGTTTTCTTTCAAAGCTATGTACTTTCTACACCGCGGTTTCTAATAAAGTTTCTACGATGTATTACGTTTCCATTCTGAGAGAAACAGCAAACTTTGTTGTGCCCCACTTTGTGATGTTCTTGGGTATCCCGTAGCGCAGGAGATAAATGTCGAGTAAACAAGGTAAAGCGCTCCCGTCATAGTTTACGTTAGTTAACAGACAGATTAGTACCCCGTTTTTAATACACTTAGTACACGCCTACAACTGTTAGTATCCAGGTTGACCCAGTTTAAAAGTCAGGGCCAGTCTGCAACAATACAAGCAATACAATCCAACGTGACTGTTTGCTGCCTAGGACGAGAAAGGTCGTGGAAACCCCACTATATCCAATGAAATTAACTTGCTTGTTCAACTATATTTAGATTTAATTGACTGTACAGGGAAACACGCTCCGTAAAGGACGGTCTCTGTTATATTTTTCGCAGGACTTTTCCTCGTTGGGATTGCGTACTTGTGTACTATCTGAACTGTTTTATTTTTATCCTGTCTTTTGTTGTGTCTAATGCCTTATGTTTGTTATTATGAACCTGTTTTGTTCTAACGAAGACTTTAAAAGTTGGGAAAGTTTGTTGCAAACGAAGAGATTTAAGCCCCGTTCCAATAAACAAAAAAAACGACTCGTTTTGCTTACGGATGGTAGTATTTTGACATAAGTTCTATGAGACTTATAATAGTTAGCTCCACACGTTACGTTGACACGTGCCTGTGCGGCGCTGATTCACATTGCCATTGCTTAGAGGTCTTACAAGCAAGGAGAAAAACATGTAAATGTACATAATATATTGCAGTAACTACCTCATAAATCTTGAGTGTATGTTTTATGTTGCTACACTGTTTTTATAGAAGTAAGAAACTAAATTTTTTATTGTGGTGTTATGTGGTGGATTGTGGGCTATC
Source organism: Ochropleura plecta (assembly GCA_905475445.1). Taxonomy (NCBI): domain Eukaryota; kingdom Metazoa; phylum Arthropoda; class Insecta; order Lepidoptera; family Noctuidae; genus Ochropleura; species Ochropleura plecta. Next base: position 5,677,562 of record FR997731.1, on the reverse strand, counting down.
TTCCCTGAAGATTCAAAATTATAATATGCAAATTAAAGCTTTACGCATAAGTGAAAATACACAATACAAAGGCGGATGAAATGCGCTAAAAAATTCAACCAGAAATGTAATTTCTTCTTTCTTGTTTTTAACGTTATAGCAGCCACGTTTAAAATCAGTCAGTCAGTAGCGAACTATCGCTATACAATAGCACGGCCCTTACCTCACTTCTCCATTACGTAAAATAAACATCACAATTCCACATTTCAGTTTCTGACGTCACTGACGAGCATCGGCCGTCGTCTGGCCGGGGTCGCGGACAAGGAGCGTCGTAATGGCCGTCTCAGGGCCGAGCTTGCCGCGCTAGACCTCAACCTGCCTGCGAGGGTGTGGTTACCTTTACATCAGAGGCCGCACTATGTGTTGAGGATACCGCCGCATGCAGCAGCTGTTCTTAATAGCAAGGATAAGGTGAGAATTTTGAACTTTATTTGTATAGACAAAGGGGTGAAGGAAAAGATCGCGAGAAAACCGCTAACTACCAAAATTTCAAAGGCGATTGAAATCTCACAACCCGTGCTGGTCTGGCGTGGTGATTTACAGTTCATTTCCTCTGAAAGAATGGAGATTTGAGTCCCTACAGTTACAGATAACATTATTTAAGTAATTAGCCTAGAAGTCTGCATGTCTTTAAATCTGGTTTAATGACTTCAAGGCCTTATAAACAGACAGGGGTCAGTATTTCAAGGCACAGGCGCCAAATCCTTGGCCTGGCTCTTGGCCAGATTATATCGATAGTAAATCAAGTTAGGGAAGCACCATCATTGTCTACAAATACAGTACTACCTACTAAAGAAGATTTCATTTAGAAATACATTGCGTGGTTTGTTTGTTACGTCTTTACGCCTAAATGGCAAAACCGATTTAGAGATAGTTGGGACCCTGGAGACGGACATAGTTTTTTAAAAGTAAGATTTTGACTATCACCACGCGAGTGAAACCTCGGGCACAGCTAGTTGTAGATAAAGTGAGAAATTCGAGACTCTGAAGTCAGGTAGTGTAATAGATTCAAGGTCCAAAACCTTGGGTTGACAGGGGTAAATTTGTCAAAGCTCTGGTGCTTAATTCTAGTTCTGGCTCTGGCCCAGTTTCCTGTCGAAGGCCGGTATTCAATCTAGTTAGGATGGCCATAATTCTGTACAGACAGTGGTGGTGCAAAAATTGTTAGGTCCTTGGATTTGATGATTAGTGATTTGTTCTATTCCTTGTCTAATAACACAAAGCTTGGGTTGACAGTGCGATCTATACGTTTTACGTTTTGCAGGCGAGTTTCTCAATTAAAATGAAAGATAACTGTGATTAAGCCAAGCGAATTTGTTAAGTGGATCTGGACTTAAATTAAGTACCTTTACTTGTCCGGCAAAAGGCCAATTTTAATCTTAAAGTCGGATCTCAAAAGTCACTGGTGATTTAATCCTAAAAAAAAAATATGTTCAAGAATTTTATTTCTTAATAGATCTTGATTATTTAACTATTGTATTAAAACCAAGGTCGTTTACCTTCGATTGTGTTAGATATGATGCACGAGACCCATTACAGTGATTGAATTCTATTAATAATGAGAAGGTTGCGCACCGCTTGTATTAGCAATTAATGTAATAGCATTTAATTTGAACTGCTAATACTATTGAATGCACAAAGTATTGTTTCGCTTTTCCGAACTTTAGGATCGGTTGTTGGTCAATAGTGACATTGACGGCACAGTTGGCGTTGTGGCAAACTCAAAGGATTGATTGACTGCGTGTCGCGCGTTCGATCCCCGCACGAAACATACATTTGACCTACAGATAGTTGTTTCGGGTCTGGCTGTTTGTGAATGTGAGTTTAAATGTTTGTAAACGCTCCCACGATACAGGAGAAATTTCTAGAGTCGACACGTTTAAATAAAAATTGTCTTATGAAATGTTCGGTCGTTATTTCTGTAATAAGTTTTGAATGCGTTTTATCTGTTTGATGATTGAACTCATTAGGACCTACTTCTATTTCTACAGGTTTGTGTACTGATCTAGATTTTTTACAATCTAAAATCTAATTAAATTAAAATAACAACACGAGAAGGTTTGAATGTAATCTTCATTTCAATTTATTATCAAGTTTCTAAGCCTGTAATTGAATCCTTCAGCCTTTCTAAACAAATAAATTGATAATGGTATTGAATGTCGTCTTAAGTCTAGTATTTACGAGATATAATTTAATCTGATTTATCTTTACGAGTCGCGTAATTTATAATATTCTCGTCACGTTACAGGGCATTGTGTTTTCTCTCTTGTGGTATAGAGAGATATATAAAAAATAACAGTGCGATCGTCATGCTGGTAATTCTCTAAGGAGATTACACAGGCATGAAGTATAGTTCTATTAACTACTATTTCGACATGTTGATGTGACGTAGTGATTGGTATTGACGAAGTTCAGGGATATTACATTATGTAAAAAATATAATTTTTATAAACGGGATTCTCACGCTTTCACAGTCTTAGAAAACTCAAGTTTACTCAGTAAAGCTAGTTAGGAGCGGTTTAATTAACTTCTTTAGAATTATTTGCAAAGGAGTTTCCCACGGACAGCTGTAATTGGTCAATGAATGCGTCTAGTGTCCAATAAATGCGTAAAATATACTAAGCCGTTAGTAAATCACCTTGGCACGGTGTATCCACATAAAATCCACGGTTTACGCCCAAAGGGTGGCCTCATTACCTTCAAGGTAAGCTTTAAGGCATTGCATGTGGATTTCCTCATAGGATTTCCCTTCACCATTTTGTTTAGTGTTACACTTTGCTTAGAATTGAGTAATATAAGAACATAAAATTCTAACTTCAGTTTTATTACATTGAAGTATGTTACAAAAGGTAATTAAACGAACATTTAATTGTTATCGTGTTTAATTACAAATTGTATTATTGGTTGTGTTTCTGTTATTATTATATTGGAGTAGGTAGATTTTACTTGTAACACAATACAATAATTAAGTGTACAATTAATTCGAAAATTGAATTTTCTGAAAAAAAAATTGTCCTGAGTAACTAACGACGATCTTCATAGCTGTTTATATGAAAGATAGTATTTAATTTTGTAAATATTTTTTTAGTATCGTAGTCACTGTGCACTATTCTAAAAGACAACATAATGTCAATAAATTTTTATTAAAAGAAAAACGCGTTTCGTGGTTTATCTAAACTATGACGACAACGAAATACTTACATAAAATAGGTATGTGTTGTTAGCTCAATGGAACTATTACCATTCAATATGCTTTAACAACGTTGATAAGAACGGTCTGTAATTCAGTCTATCTGATAAGGCCAGATAAAACTGTATTTCAATATCCAAAAGGAGAATATTGAATGTGCCGGCTGTGTACTGCGACGTCGTAATTGTCAATTAAGAACACCATTTGTTTGGGAAACGGTCGCTTCAACAAGACAGTTTTGGAACGAGATAATTGTGTACGTTTCACTCGCAATGCAGTCGACGCCAATTTTAACCGGGTTTGATTTTATCAAGTTATTTTTTTTAGTACTTACTATTACTGTGTCAACAACTGATTGAAGTTTCTGCGAAATATGATAGCATTTTGCGGAAAACCGTATAGTTGTATTTAGTTATCGGTCTATTATTAATTTAGTGTTAGGCATAAGATAACGTGATTATCTTAGATAAGTTCTTCATAATGACAAAAAAACTAGTTTTCTGTAATACGTACATTGATTTTCATAAGCTTTATTGGTTAGTACCAGTTAAATTTAAGATGTCTCCTATTGACACTACAATAATTATAAGAATTCTTCATTGATAACACTATTTTGTCGAGAGTCAGATCTATTGAGCTAAGTTTACACCTTCCTAGAATGTCAGACCATCACCGTCAAGGGCAAACTCAGTCAATTTTGTTATTACATTGTCGTCTACCAAAATTGCGCCACACACAGTTCCTCCAGTCCAGTTTATAGTACTAACAATATTTCTTCTTCCACAGGCACCCTACATTATGTACGTGGAAGTCCTAGAAACGGATGGCCACGAGCCTCTGCCCCCACGCCTCTTACCACCCGCGCCGCCCGCTCCTCATTCACCTCCCATAAGACATACGAAGAGTGAAGAGAACCTCGTACCTGAGTGGCCAGCATTGTCGTTATATTCGGGACTGGATGATGGAGACGCTGGCGACTGTTGGAGTCATGATGATGAGGATTTAAGTACGCAGTATTCACATAGAGCGCCGGCGCCGGATAGTTTATCGCAGGTGATTTTTTTATTTATTATTTTGTTTCATTGACAGCTGGTTAGCCACTCAAGAGGTTTTGGTAAACGTGGTTGCTAGAAAAAACAATCGCTTAACGTGGTGCGATAGCGATGGCCAAAAGCAAGTCAGCGGCACAGGCAAGCTTTTGAAAACGACCATGATATACCACCCGGCTCTTGAATTCCAGGCTAATCTGTAATATTCCTCGTTCACACTAAACCACTTGTCGTGGATCACCAAAATGCTCCATACATGAAGACTCATGTATGGAGCATTTTGGTGACATTTGTGATAGATATTTGTAGACACATTAAAAAACGAAGAGAAAACGCCTTGTTTGACATAATTCCATCAGTTTGAATTATGTTTCCTATTGGTATTTTTTGAACGGGAAGGGTGCTGTGAACAGTAGTGATTCACAACAAATTACTGCTGGTGAACATCTAAAAAAATATATGACACATACGCCTCAACCACAGCCCACATAAACTACTTATAAATTACTAGTTAATACATCGCGTTCCGCACCGCCAACGCTTTCGTGCGGACCCCAAATTGTCAATTTTAAGTCGACTTCAAAGAAAGGAGGAGTTTATGCTTTAGGCAAGTATCTTTTTTTTTTTTAATAATCGTATGTAAATATTGACACACATTCTATCATTCTACTTCCAAACCGGAACGGCTCGGAAACCAGTCAGTGTTTCAAGCATGCATCTGATTGACATATTAGATATACGGTTTTTGCACTCACTGTTTGACGTGTTTGTTAACAACGCCATTAAAGTAAATTGGACACTTATACTTTGAACATTACCTTCTATTTAGAAGATTCTTTTGTTTAGCTGTCCCATATAATAGTATGTTTAGTAGAAAAGTAGTGTTTTTTATGATAGAAAACAATGAAATATTCTAGAACAATGGGCTTCTAATAAGTCTTGCATTGTCGTTATACGGACAAAAGTGTTACCAGTAAAAAAAATAAACACATCAAGGAAAAATAATCGACTTTCCAAAAACTGATTAGATTTCATAACTATTATAATAAGATATCGGGTATCATCTGATAACACATAATTATTGTAATTTACAATGAATTTGCGTTCTAATCTCGCAATTAACGGTTAATTTTATCGTTTTGGCGGTATTTTTAGTTTTACCCTGATGATGCCAATTTCTGTTTCCTGTCGTGCATATGATTGTCCTTGAATATGACGAAATAAGTATGTACCTACGTATGAACTAGCAGTTTTGAGTATTTTAAGTATGAAATGTGGATGGCTATAAGAGTAGAGGAAGACAAAAGAAACGATGGATGGACTGTGTGAAGGATGATATGGCTAGAAAGAAGCTGACTGCTGAGATGAGTAAGAAGAAGTGACAAGTAAATTGGGATACGATACGATAAATAAACAATAACTACTTGTATTGCCTGTGTTCTTCAGAAGCACATTATCAAGCTTCAAAAACTTAAAAGTTCTATGGAGTGGTCCAATCGCGCAAGCTACAAAGCTAAGCTTGCCTTTTATTATAATTGCTTAACTCTTATGTGTCATAGCGTGATGTTATATGGCATATCATCATCATTTTCCTGCCCTTGTCCCATTCTATTTAAGGTCGGCGCAACACGTTTTCTTCTTCCATTCTCCCCTATCAGACGTCACGGCATCATTTACTCCTTCATATCATTCCTTACACAATCCATCCATCTTTTCTTTGACCTTCCTCTTGCTCTCCGTCCTTCAACATTCAGACCCTTTTTTAGTCACATGTGCTACGGATTTGGCATATAGCCTTCCTAAATAAATGGACTATCCAAGACAAAAATATTTTTTCAATTCTAACCAGTATCCTGAGAATAGCGCGTTCAACCGTAAAAATTCTTTATTATATTAATATATATATATCTATTAATATAATAAAGAAATCTATTATATATAATAGATTTCTGGATATTCTACCTGCCCTAGTTAGTCCCTTTAACACGCACTGAGTTGTATCTAGTCCAATATATGTAAATCGACCTAATACATCCACAAATTATACCTTATAATTTATTACTAGCCATATTACCCTAGTCTAGGTTCAAAATTCAATCCATTCTAATACGGTTCTTTGTTCTAGTTTATCGGTAAATAATCGCTCTAATGCCATTACACTCCACGTGCGTGTTAAAGGGCACGTGAGGAATAGAGGTGAATGCTTTCTTTGTGAAGGCAACATGATTGGATCTCTATAGGTTTTTCTTATTCATGTTTGGATTGACTAAAATGGATAAGGTAAGAAATGAGCACATAGATAAAGTTTGAAAGTGGCACCTGATACAGAAAATGTTAAGGAAAATTCGTCTTGGTCGGCACAGACATGTGATTAGGAGAGGTCGTGGGACGCATGTCACTAAAAGAGTAATGAAAAGAGTAATGAATGTAAATGTTGATGGATGGAGAAGGCGAGGAAGACCAAAGAAACTATGGATGGAGTGTGTGAGACTTGTTAAGAAGAAAACGAGTAAATGATGGTGACAATTGATATGGGAGAATGGAAGAACCCCAAATAACATGGGACAAGGGGAAGAAAATGATAACGAATTTTATTCTGTTTTCGATGCTAGTACGAAGAATGTTTCGAAATGCTTCGTTAAGTATTGTTCTTTCATCAAGATTAGTTAAAAGATCTTATTAGGTAATAATGAAAGTGGACTTATTCCTATCATAGCCGGTTTACCTGTGTAGTGTACACCAGTCTTAAAAGATTCATTCGATAGTCTTTTAAAGTATGCAGTTGTTTGTTGTTATTAATATTTGTATTCATTGATATAAAACAATCAACAAAATAGTTTTTTCTTTTCATCATCCATCTTTTAGCAACTTGAATACCATCCATTCAATTCAGTGTGAATTTGTGAGTTCAGTATACTATCAGCAAAAGTTGAATCTGCTCATTTTTAAAAGAAAACCCGTTCATATGATAACTACATTTATTTACCTGCGTTAATATAAAAAAAAAAAACAGAATAATTTAAGACCTTTTTTCATTTTATTCTGTTTCTACATTCATTTTCATAAACAAGAGGCTCAGCAAACATTTGATGCTGCTATGCTATTGGTCGATGAGCTTAATTCGCTTCTTTTATATAGGGACTGTGCGCTGCAAACAAAAATAGTCCTTACAGTGCACAATGGTGAGATCCAATTTTTGGTTATGGTACATACTGTGGAGGTAAATACTCTTTAGTCTATCATAAAGTATTTCCTCCTACTTTACTCCTATATTATTATCCTGTTGTTTGTTTTTTTTTGGTTTAGTTTACCGCTACTTTTACCTGCTCGTATTAATCTGACAATACCGTCAACAAATAATTTTGAACAATCAAAGACCATTTACATCTTTTCAAGTCAATATAATAAATGAACAATGAAACAGACTAGAAAGAATGGCTAAACAAATCTTAATGGCGAAGATATTAGCAGGCGGTATCAATCTAGTCAAAAAGACTGTTTGGACTAAACAATTCCATTTTCAAAGATCCGTCCACGACACAATGGTGTACAATGACCCGCTACTTAACTTTTTGCTTCACCTTTTTTTATTTCAAGTTATTAATTTGTTTGACGTTAGTGCTTAGGACAAACTCTGTTTTAATTCTAAAATCTTGCATGGTGATTAAAATCTAAACAAACTAGTTACTGGGGTAATTATGGAACCTGTCGTTGTTACAACGTTTTTAGAGTTGGTAGTAATTATTGTTAATCATTTTAGTTTCTTGTCACGTTGCTACGTCATGTGCTTTAAATTAAGACGAGTTATTGTATGTCATCATTATTGTGTGTAATTTATTATGTTTTTATGTATTCTAGTAGCATTTCAGGTTTAGGAGATAAATAACAAATTAAATCAATCATAGATCGTTGGCCTCTTCCGTTTAGAATGATATAACGGTATAACATATTAACGGAATACGTTTAGGTAAATAATATGTAAATCAACCGCGTCTTGAAGATATTTTAGCTACCAAATTAGAACCTACAATCATCTCACATTCAACGAAAGTATAACAATTTCAACAGTAAATGGCGCTTTGATTTTATATTGCTCTATTGAACTCCATTCACAGCTTAAGGTGCGTGGGACTAAATTATATAAATCTGACATTGTACAATACATAGCTTAATTCGTGGAATTCAATGTATTATAAATTTATAAAAAATAATAAAACGTTATATTTCTACCAGAGAATACCTATAATTGTATTAACGAAACCGGTTATACTTTTATAAAAGACTAGCTTTTGCCCGCGGCTTCGCTCGTGTTAAATTCGGGGTAACACAGTTCCCCTTGCGCCTTATTGATTTGTAATAGCAACGCTAAGTTTTCCCGTTTCTTCCCTCTTTCTCCCTCACATCCCACTATTTTTATATATATAATATAATATTATATATTTATTAAAAATTAGCCTATGTCCGTCTCCTGGTTCCCAACTATCTCTGTACCAAAATTCATCAAAATCGGTGTAGCCATTAAAGCGTGAAGAGGTAACAAACAAACAAACTCACTTTCGCTTTTATAATATTAGTAAGGATGCTAGTTTTCCTATAGGAATAAAAATGCCAGCCTAAAACTGTCCCACTGCTGGGAAGTTGGTATTAGCCCAGATTTGAACTCACAACGTCGCTTTAGCTCTAAGCCATGACAAAGTAAAATTAGCAATAATGTACTCTTTAGTAAATGGCAAAATACATTAATGTTAAACAAAGAAACAAACAGAAAACTTATGCCATTTATCCATCAGAGTGAATAGGCAATAACAACAGCACTCTATGAATTAATAACTCTATCCCTGTTTACTCTGTGGCACAGATAAACATGTTGTCTATTACCCAAGGTAAGCCCCGTTCATTATAAGATAATGATACAAGGAAATGACTAGCTGCAATTACATACAAGAGAGAGGTAGTTCGTTCACAGTTTATACCACCCTTTCACCTGACTAGATAATTATTATTAGCGGAAATCTGCTTAAGCTATTCATGTGTTTATGTCAATATTATAGGGATGAGGGTTTAAGGTTTATAGGGCAGTTTACGTTATTTCTGTAAAGTTTTTACAGGACAAATTTATAGGTACGTTTGTGTTAACTATCATATCGCACCCTTAAAACATAAATGGCACTATACAAAAAATGCTATTTTTTAGTTAAGTATACTGTCAAAATGCATAAAAGGAAACGCGCCTAACGCAAAGACCCTTATAGCTCTAATGCCCTTATTTTTCGCTAGATGTCGCTAGTGTCACTTATGAATTTGTAACAATTTGTGCGATCGGTAAGTAATAAACCGTCACTAAGCCAGATCGCGACAAGTCACCGGAGGAAACGCTTGTCGAGGTGAGTTAAAAACTGGCACATTGTGTTAAGTGCCGCTTATTAAATAAATTTGCTTTCAAATATTTACAGTGAGTAAGTGCATAAGTGGCAGTTTGAGTATAATGCCAGTTATTTAATAACTTTAATTAGGATTTTGTTTCTATACGAATCTCTATAACGGTCATTTTCTGTAAAGCGCTATTTTATCGATAAATATACTTTCAAATTAAGTACTATCGATAGTACTTAACTTGAAAGTAAAATCTATAATACACAAGTTTTTAATCCGTGGACACACTCAGAACGAAGGAGATGCAGCACATTCAACAATTGAGAAACAAATAAAAAGAATACTTAAATCTGGACCCATTTATGTGCCTTCCCAGTACGTACCTATCCGCTATCAGAAGTGCAAAAAAACATGGCACACCATAAATAGTAAACGAAATGGCACATTATGATTTCATTGACATCAAACAATTGCCCGTTCCTAGACTGAATAAAAGTGTTAAAAGTGAAGTTGTCAAGTTATCTGATATAAAAGTCATCAAAGTGGTGAAAGTTGAAGATGATAAGGTAAAAATTTTTTACAAAACATCCTACTTTGATGATTTCAAAGAACTTGACCTGGGATCTAAAAGAGTTAGTGCAAGGAACCAGAGGACTAAAGAATTGCAACAGCTGTATAACCAAAAGTTAGATTTATCCGAAAGAAAGAAGAATGACGTGAAAAGCCTTCTAGATGCTGATTTGATACCCAATTTTTACAGTTCCTATTTTGACAGAGTTTTGAACTAGAAGGGTAGTGTCCACCCCTCCCTTTAAAAATGTTGTTAATTAATTATTTTTGTAAGAAAAGTTTTTGATACGTTTTTTTTTATTATCTTTTTTACGGATTTTTTTAGTTAGGTACTGTTACTTTATTCATATTTTTCTCGGTTTTAGAACTGGAGCTTGAAGACCGAATTGCTAAAAGACTGGTTTTTACATACTTAATTCAGTTTTTACAATATTTTGATAAAATATTTTTTATAATTACTTGCGGTTTTTTGTGAAAAACAATATTTTTAAGTGGGGTATTGTAAGTTAAATAATATTTTTGCTGACTCTGTGATTATTAAGCCCATAATACGTTGATTTGTACGTAACTTTTACAGTTCCTACTTTAAAAGACTTAACCTTATAATTTAATTTGAAATACCTCTAAATTTGTATTGATTACTAAGTAGTAAGAGCAAGATTTTAATATAATGTGGTTTGATAATACCTTTTTCTAGATTTAGACAGATTTGTTGTTGTGAGAATTTGTGGTAGTTTTGACCTAAAACTGTGAGTGTATGCCAAATAAATAGGATTCTTCATAATTTCAATAATCATATTAATTTATTTATCTCTTTTTTATCATTACAATGTAGGTAAAATAACAAGTTAGAGGTCTTAAGCAAAATGTTTGGAATAACTATGAAACTATAACCGACACTATGCAAAACCTTTTTTTTAAATGCTTCTCCATTGATAAATAATCCATAATTTTATTGTATGCCACTAAATTCTAAAACAGCGTTAGTTAAACTGTTATTTTAATCCGATAACGAAGCTTTATTTACATTTTTTGGCTCCTTATCACATATACAATACTTAAAAAATCTTGAAACGGCCATACTGTAAAATTTACATTTTCGTATAGTGCCATTTATATTCTAAGGGTGCGATATGTTATCAGTACCAGAAATTATGGAACATAATGAACTGTATGTAATGGTCAATGTTTAGGTATTTTTTATAAAAAAAAAAAAAAATATTATTGCATGTTTGCCTTTGCGTGTCAATTTTCCCCATGCACTTACTTCCGTGTTTTATGTAACTAGATAAAATCGAAAAATAAGTTTTAAATTTAATTTTCATAAGCCGGAAAAAAGTTGTAAAAACATTGTGAACACGTAATTTTCTTACTAAGTAAATGTAGCTATTTAATTTTCTCTCGAAAGTAGTCGAACAAAGAAAGTTTGAATAGCCGAAATAAAGTCAGAGGTCTCCATTGACTTCAGCGATTGCTTTTCCCCCGTGTTCACAAACGCTTCGATTCGATTCGGGAAGTCGTCTCTGCTTTAGATGTCCAGTTGATCTATGAAAATCTATTCCATTTTTTTACTAAACTTCTTCTCTTTTCTCAGGTGTCAGCAATATCAGCTCTATCCACGTCATCATGTGGGTCTCGCGAGTCAGTGGCTGTGGGAGCTGGGGAAGTAAGAAGGAGGCTAGCTGACGCGACCGCTGCACCACCGCCCAATGCCTTCCGACATGATCCCGCTGATCCTTCGGCAACCGCGCTGAAGGTGAATATTATTCATTGACGACTGTTTTATTTCAGATGAGATAAAATACGTAGTGAATGCTTGAATACTGCGTTAGTGGCTTTAATGAAGTTAAACACATCAAAAGTGTCTAGGGATCAAGCATTTTTATGCGGATTTCTTGAGATTGAGATGTGGCTTTGTAATAAATTTATGATTTTATAAATTTATATGGATCCTTTTTGGTGCATTTCATAAATTGAATCAGGAACTCTCAATCAAATTCGAGTAAAAGATGAAAATAAGCTGTCAATATTTTCCCTATAAAAACATACAACGCATTGAAGACATTATTAGTGCTACTGTTTCCCTACTACTGATTAAAACCAACGTTATTATGGAGCGGCGACGTCATTTAAGCAGGGAAGAAATGCTCAGAGCCGTGGGAATGATAGAAGCTGGTTCCCGGCAACGTACTGTAGCTTTAGCTCTGAATACAAGTCAGAGTGTTATCAGTCGACTTTGGACACGTTACCGAAGCACTGGTACCGTGGCTGAGCGCCATGGAGGACGGTATCGCTGCACCACACGGAGACAAGACCGATACATTCAAATCTTAACTCGAAGAGCTCCAACAATAACCGCCATGATGTTAGCCGTGAGGCTTCATCACTCTTCAGGGAACTTAATTAGCGACCAAACAGTCAGAAACCGCTTGCATGAAGTGAACCTTCATTCCCGAAGACCGCTACGGGTACCACCTATAGCAATGCACAATCGTAGGATTCGATATCAATGGGCTCTTGAACACAGAAATTGGGCAGAAGAACAATGGCGTTTCGTGTGCTTTTCTGATGAGTCTCGTTTTGGTATGAGACCGGATACAAGACGTATACGACACTGGAGAACCCCTGGACGCCAACAGCGATTAAAATCCTGCCAGGAAGTCCATCCTTATAGTGGTGGAACCATCATGGTATGGGCGGGTATTTGGATCGGCGGAAGAACTGAGTTGATTTGGATCAGAGGCAACCTCAACGCTCAAATTTATGCTGAGACGATTGTATCAGACGTCATCGTTCCTCTACAAGTGCAAATCGGTCCCTTATTTCAGTTAATGCATGATAATGCACGACCGCACACCGCAAGAGTTGTAAGACAGACTCTCGCCGCAGCTAACATCAACGTCCTGCCCTGGCCTGCTCAGTCGCCAGACTTGAACCCGATTGAGCATGCATGGGATATGCTACAGAGAAGAGCTCTGCCGAATATGGAGGGTATCCAGTCGCAAGAAGACCTTTTTTTGTTGTTGCAACGAACATGGGCGGCCATTCCACAGCGTGATTTGGATGAACTCATTTTGAGTATGCCAAACCGATGTTCTTGTGTTGTTAGTGTTCGCGGTAGAAACACGGATTATTAATTGTTTAAGTTACCCAATAAAATTTTAAAGAAAACTGTTATTTCAGTCTTTTTTTCGAACTTTAATGTTAGTGGTTCAAATGTCAAAAATTCCTTTATTAGGAAAATGGCAAATTTCTTTATTAATGCAAAGGTGACTTGGTTTATCGTTACTGTGACAAACGAAAACACTTTATTTGATGAATCCTTCAAGAAAATTTTAATTAATATCAATCAGGAGAAAAGTTATTGCAAAAATATATGTTGATCCCTAGATACTTTTGATGTGTGTATTTTTTCCATACTTAGGTAATATTTTTAAATACACAAGTGATTTTAACTTTTTCGTTCAAGTTATTGTTTTTATATAATAATAAACACTGACGATTTAAATAATGAGTAAATATAAGCCCATTCTATTCTATGTAAAATAAATATCCAACATTTAAAAAAACCTGCTTCTGAAAAAGACAAAATGAGACATTCTATGCATGTATTCATAAAACTAAATTTAAATCCTTAACCTGCTTTTCAGGAATCATGGGAGAATAAATACGCCCGCATGCGGTCGTCGTCCCCGTACGGCGCGCTGAGCGGCTGGCGCCTGCTGGGCTGCATCGTGAAGGTGGGCGACGACCTGCGCCAGGAGATGCTGGCGGCGCAGCTGCTGCGGCGCCTGCAGGCCGCGTGGCTGGCCGAGCGGGTGCCGCTCAAGCTCAGGCCCTACGAGATACTGTGTCTGGATAAGGAGTGCGGACTTATACAGCCTGTGAGTACACCCACACGTCACATTCTGACATTATATTTCTACCAGAGATATGCTAGGAATGTGCATTACACTAAACAATCATTAAACCTAGCTTAGCTCAAGCTGTTCATAAAGAGCGATATTTTTGGTAGGTTTCACACATAATATCGCTCGCTTCGCATCCAAACAAAAGCGGCCTTAAACAGTTACTTCTGATTTTGCTGGCATGCAATCACCTCTATGCCCATTTGCCCAAGGGTTCATTTTAACCCAGTTGAACCCACCGACCCGTACACGGTTCCTGGTCACAGTTCCACCTATGTTGGTGGGTGGGGTAAAATTTAACACATCTGCAACAAACAGTTCAGGTTTATCGAGTTTAGATAATTCTTTAATATGAATGGTCCATATTTTCGAAAGAACCCATTTTCTTCATCATAGCCCTTCTAAGATTTTAGTTCTCGCCTTTGTAACAATAACAAATAGCTTTGGGTTATCCCCAGTCTACTTCATAGACTGTATTTGTCATTTATATTTACATTGGCTTGTTAAACAGACTTCCGTGTGTTTTTGCAACTGATTCACATGGGGTGATTCACTTCCATTTCCATTATGTCAGGTTTTTTCAAAACAATGAGTCATTACCCAGTACATAATTAGGTAGTAATTTTAAATGCAAACCCTTTATCTTTATAATATTAGATATCACGGATAAAACGTCTATTATGAGATAAACGAGGTCATGAGCACTCATATGATAACAAATTTACAATAACTTGTAGTCAATATTAAATAAAAAGAATGCTTAACATTATTTGTTATTTATTTAAGTAAAATCTTATTGAATGTTAAAAAGAAAAGACAACAATAAACAAATAGTGTTTATGAACAGGATTTTTCACATTTTACTATCTTACATAAAACTCCTATTATAAATGTGTAAGTTGGAATAGTTAGTTTATAGTGGATGTTTGTTACTCAATCACATCAGAACGGCTAAACGAACCCAAATTAAATTTAAACACGACAGGTTATTTATAGTCTGGAATAGCAAATAGGTCATTTTTTTTCTCTCACACATACATCAACCTTAGCGTATTTACATACGGCTAATACATAAGAAATATGTTTTTGCTTATCATATTAGTTTATTTATTTATTTTATACTTCAAACAAACAACAAACGCGGATTTAATGCCAAAATATTCACCATACACCACCACCACACCACACATTCACCTTCTTCCTCTTTGTTCTGTATTTGCCATAAGTTCCTGTTTTACTATAACATATCATAATACTATCATCTGTTTAGCCTTCCCCCACTATGTTGGGGTCCACTTCCAGTCTGACCAGATACAGCTGAATTATTTACTACTGAAAATTTATTAAGAATATGTATTCCAACAGGTTCTAAACTCGGTATCCCTGCACCAAATAAAGAAGCAATCGGGCAAGACCCTCCGCGCGTGGCTGGAGCTCGAGCATGGGCCGCCCAACAGCGAGGGCTTCCTGCGCGCGCAGAACAACTTCGTGGAGTCCGCCGCGGCCTACGCGCTCACCAGCTACCTTCTGCAGCTTAAGGATAGGTCAGTATTGTAATAGTACCAATGTACCTTTCCACACCCGAAGATCTGGGCGCAGGAGGGCCGACAATGCCCTCTTCCACCCCCCATAAAATGGCCTGCTGGCGATGGACTTGGGGAAGTCTGTTGTCCAAGCAAATAGACCTAAGCTGGCGTTTACACAATCCATCCATCTATTCTTTGGCATTCGTCAACATCAACCATCCATCGACATTAATATCCATCACTCTTGGTCACGTTGAATTTGATTTTTAATAATAGTATCTATGCATTATTCTAACAAACTTGTTTTTCATTTTGTTACAGGCATAATGGGAATATTTTATTGGACAGCACAGGTCACATTATCCACATAGATTTTGGATTCATATTTTCAATATCACCCAAAAATCTTGGATTTGAAAGCTCGCCTTTTAAGGTAAGAATTATATATTTACTAGCAAACATGTTTATGGTACTATAATATGTGTTAATCTGCAGTGATTTCTATTTTAAAGAGATAAATAAACATGTTGCATGTTAAACGCATTTTTTTCGTCTCAGGCTTT
Organism: Ochropleura plecta; assembly: GCA_905475445.1. Lineage (NCBI taxonomy): Eukaryota > Metazoa > Arthropoda > Insecta > Lepidoptera > Noctuidae > Ochropleura > Ochropleura plecta. The sequence continues at coordinate 5,661,344 of FR997731.1, read as the reverse complement.
AGATTCTGTCTCCTAAATCTTGTTATACATCATTCTCTGGCCCTTAACGCAATTTATTTAGGGTCGGCGCAAGGTGTTTTTTTCATCCATACTTCTCTATAACTCTATATCTCAGCAGTGACCGCCTTTCTAGCCAATCTTGTTGTACATATTGAAACGAAATTCTTCTATTTACAGTTGACGCACGAGTTCGTAGAAGTGATGGATGGCGAGAACTCTGACATGTTCCAGTACTTCAAGATCCTCATACTACGCGGTCTCATCGCCGCGCGTAAGCACTGCGACCAGATCATACACGTCGTCGAACTCATGCGCATGGGTATGTACACAATTATTTTAAAGATTACTACTATTTTGTTTGATGTAAAAAATCTATAGCCGCACGTAAAACCGATTTCTGGCGTGGCGACGCAGGCCGTGGCGACGCGTGGCCACGCTATAAATGATGGTATATAATACACACATCAACAAAGTCTAGGGAACAAGGACATTTCTAGTTTTTATTTAAAAACCCTTTCTTGTAATAGTGAGTGTTTTATATCAAAAGAAGGGTATTTTATACCGTTTTTAATTTTAATAAAAACATTCTCATATTAAAAATTTAATTTTTTAAAGAAAGAATTGAATAGTGCCAATATTGAGTATTACAACCTTCTATGATTAGGCACAAAAATAACGAGGTAGTAAGAAATACAGTAATTAACCTTACTTTAAACGTTTTTAATAATCTGTAGACCCCCTACAGCATTAGCAACAGCTCGACAACGGCGTGGCATACTTAGTATGAGATTGTCAATCATCGTCTGTGGAATATGGCTCCATACACTGCGAAGGTGTAAAAAAAGTTGTTCTTCAGTGTTCAGATTTTCCAAAGAATCACTGAAAGCTCTTCTTCCAAGCAAATCCCAGGCATGCTCTATGGGATTGAGGTCGGCAGACTGAGCAGGCCATTCCAACGTCGTAATATTGTGCTCGCTTAACGCATTGACCACTACCCTCGCGGTGTGTGACCGTGCATTATCTTGCATGAACATAAAATCTTGACCGAACTGCTGTCGATGAGGGATTACAATGGGGTGTATAACCTCCTGAATGTATTGGTTTGCATTCAAATTGCCCCGTATCCAAACGAGGTCGGTCCTTCCACCAAGGCGAATTCCAGCCCATACCATGATTGTTCCACCTTGGTAAGGAAGAACTTCTTGCGGATTCTGGAGACGACTCCGACGTCCAGGAACTCGCCATATACGCACTCTTCTCGAATCAGGATGAAAACCGAAGCGAGATTCGTCGGAAAACAGAACCCGTGCCCATTGATGGTCGGTCCACTGTAAATGTGCGTTAGCCCACAATAAGCGACGACCTCGATTTCCACGTCGAAGAGCTGGAACCCTAAGCGGTCTGCGAGCATGAAGATTGGCTTCGTGTAGTCTTCTCCTGACAGTTTGATCGCTAATAACCACTTGATGCTGAGACTGGAGGCGTGCGACCAACTGACGAGCAGTAATCGTGGGTTGCCGCCTTGCGGAATTTTGCAAGAAACGATCTTGTCGCTGGGTAGTAACCTTATTTCGTCCCCTGTGACGTTCGGCAACATCCCCTGTAGACCTGTAGCGTGCCCATAATCTGCAAATTACGCTTGGTTGGGTGTTGACAGCATCCGCTACGTCGCGTTGAGTTCGTCCAGCTTGCAGCATACCAACAGCTCTAAACATCTCTTCGCGACTTAAATGACGACGTGACATGATGACTACAGTCACAAAAATGCACAAACCATACGTAAAAGACGTATTATTGATAATAAACGTTATTTACAATCAAAGAAAATAATTTTTATTTTGCCTCAGAGAAACTGCACAATCAAACACTTTTAAAAGTTTTCCCTCCATATTCGAAAATCATTACTTATTTAAATTTATTTTTAAATTTCGAACAACTCTGTAATCTACTTTATTCTATTTTTATTTATTTGCTGCCAGTTATTTGCAAAACAAGATTTACACGAAAAAAAAAATTGGGGTCATCTTGTTCCCTAGACTTTGTTGAGGTGTTTATATACAGTCGAAATGCAGTAGTGTGTACGGTGTGGCGACGCGTCGCCATGCTCAATCGACTGTGCGATTCTCTCCCACTCGATCCGGCGTTAGGTCATCTCTCTCGCATATTAGATTTTTTTATTTTTGTTAATTTCTTCCGTGTTTTTTCTTTAAATTGTGTCTGTTTTTTAAGTATTATATTCAAACGATAACTTGTTTGTGAGGTGTAAACTGTTTGTATAAATAAATAAAAATATTGTACCTCAGAAGTGTGCTCAATATCAGCCGAATTTGTTATTACTTAGTTAGTCGTCGTCTCTCTAATATTTTCTAGTTTGATTTGATATAACTTATATTGGTCAATTGAATCTGTGGAAACAAAATAAGTTATTGTAATTGAATAGTAAGGGTCTTCTCTGTTGCATATTATGTACAGGATACTTCATGTAGATATTCGAAGACTAATTATGGCGGTCCAAAAAAAAGACAAGATGTTATATTTTAGTGTTTTTTAATAAAATTCCTGAGTAACAGTTAACCTTTCCGGACAGGTGGGCAGCTCGCGTGCCTGCGCAGCAGCAGCGCGGTGGTGTCGTTCCGCGCGCGCTTCCACGCGGGCCGCACGGAGCCGCAGCTGCAGGCGCTCGTGGACAAGCTCGTGCGGGACGCGCTCAACTCGCTGTCCACCCGGCTCTACGACAACTACCAGTACTACACCAACGGGATCCTCTAGGTGGCGCCACCTTTCTAAACTGGGGCTACATTCACGGGTAACAACTTACCGACAAAACATAATTTTCGACCTTCGGCTAACTTCAAGCCGGTGGCAAAGATTTGGTTTCACTGTCCTATCCCGTTATTGCGAAGCCCGGCAGTGTCGCGGTGTCGCCCTAGGGTTAGCATACTCAGTTATTCGTTAAATCCTCTGTCGTGCTTTTCGTGTAGTGTTTTGTCTCTTGTTGACCCTTTGATGGACTCGTGAGTAAAATGAGCCGACGAATGTATGGGAATTTATGCTGAATCTCGTTCGTTGGTGTTCGCCTGTTTGGACCAAACCACGAAGCTATTGAAGTCATTCGTTGAGGTTCGTTGGCTACCTGCACATATCCACTTCGCCACGCCAGGCCAATGTAACAAATTATTGTAGTTAGTTTGGGACTGACCTCGACATGCGGCGAATTAGACAATTGCATGAAGTACTGAAATCGACTGCCGTTGAAGGGTATTTTATTCCTTAGTTTCGTTACTGCACCTGCACTTTAAAAATGACTACAAGAGAGACATAGAGATTCTTTAGTAATATTTGAATTGAATGTACTCTCTTTCTCTCACTGAAACTCAAACTTTCTCATTGTACACAGTGTTTTAGAGAGTTGATAATGTCCTTCAATCCACATATTGGTTTAGAAAATTTGAGGTTCACAGACTATGTTAATTTCTAAATCGTAGCTTACATCACGTAGATTTTGTAAATTTTAGTGCCATAACCCACTGACACCCGCTGTACCTTGGAACCTTAGTCTTATTTGCTCAAACATTGACACTCGATCATTCACGAATATGTTTGACCCGTCCACTGTAGATCCCGATAGTGCTTTGTAAAGATAAACAGATTGACAGATTAATATTTTTCATGTATAAAGGTTACTGTGCAAATAGAATGTTAAAAAAATACTAAAATAAAAATATGTAAATAATAAAATGAAATTATGATAATTTTCGCAATGAGAAGACTGATTGTTCAGGCATGAAGAGTGGTTTAGATTTAGGTTTCTTAGCCGATTAAATTTAAGTTTTATCCTGTATGTACATTGGAAGACATGAATGCGAAACGAATGATAAATAAAATTGCTGTTATTGACATGAATGCGAACAATATGCCAAAGGAACGCGTAAAAATGGCATTGTTTTAGATGTTAAATACTTTTAGAATAATATGGAAATCGAAAATCTTATTGTTAAATGTCCAACGCTAGATAGACTCGGAGACACCAAAATAAATTAGGTGGATCTATATAACAAAATAGACGTTTTATGAATAATTATATCAATGTATGTATGATATATGGGGTTATTGTTATTCTGTGTTGTGGGCAGTGCTGCCATTAGTTAGGTAATGGAACCAATATTGTACTAATAAATGAAGGAGTAAACATTGATTAGAATATTATACCTCGTATCATTGACCTTTCGACATCTAAAAGGGTTTGTAAAGGAAGTGAGAATGTTGCCAAATTTTTAACTATAGCAATGACGAGATATTTATATTTTTAAATATGTCCACTCTAATATTCCGATTTTCTCAACTATAAATGACATACGTTAAGTAAAGACATGCAGTAGAGTCCTGACTAACCGAAGGAAGTACTTTGGGAGTGAAGAGAGAAGATCAAATAAAACAATCAGCTTATGATCAGAATCCACACGCCCCCAAACCGGTTAATCAAAAGCTACTGTAGTGATAGGAAAGTCAGTCACAGATATAATGATCTTTATATCAAAATGTAATGCCTGATTTTACGGCAAAAAACCGTCTGTCGAGGCAAGGATGTATATACCGTGCATTTTATTTTATGACGTCGTTCGTATATTTTGTATTTCTTGTATAATACGATAATTGTCTAGAAAACAGTGTCAAGTTTTAGTTGACACATACTGTTTAAGGCCAGTTTATGTTGTATTGACTTTCTGTATTAAAACGCAAGAGATCCGTGTGCCGTTAACGTTTTCAAACTTAAATGTTAAAAGCATATAAGTGTGGCACATATGCACAAAGTATGGTCATGAAATGTGGTGGCAGTACTTCCATACAAGCCCGAAGGCTTGACAAGGGATTTGGAACTGTCTGCTCGCTTTATGGGCTTACTGTTTTGAGTCCACGAGTGGTCTAAACAGAAAATATTTTTCTCTGTTGCACCACTATAAGGGTTGAAACTGACCTGGCAACACGGAATCGCACTTTTCCATGCTCTTATCCCTTTATGTCGCTCAGAAATATATTTTGCTAGAGCAGAAATTCGGCACGAGGCGGTCGGCAGCACGCTGTTACTCTCTGTAGCAAATGACGGTTCTTCAACCCTTAAGCGGTGATTAGAATTAACTTGAAGGGCCTGTATTTGTTCCGCTACGTACTTATTCGTGAATATATAGGATCTGTATAGAAATCAAACAATGTTTGCCTTAATTTGCGCTTTTTGTGTACTTAGCTCTTCCGCTTGGCGTCTAGACTGTCCTTCGGCGTAAACTGGCCTTTGATTGATGCTACTCATAGTTTTATATAAATTGCCTCTCAGCTTGAAATCTAGCCTTAATAAATACATATTTATTACCATTATATTTGTGTGTGGGTGAACTATTGTAATGTCGCATTGGACAAATAGATAGTGTATAATTGACGTACCTTTAAATATTATATTCATTATAGTCTCATATTTGTTTCAAGTTGAAAATTATAATTATATCTGTATATAAACGTTTTCGCTTATGGTCAATATTAAATTATTCTGTTTAAGAAAATATTGCAAATGTCCGAAACTAAGATAACTTTCTCCTCGAAATTAATTCGTTATTTATCACCATGTACAGGTAATTGTAAGTAGGTACTCTAACATCATCGTTTATCTTAATTTTTTAAATATACATAATCATGATTTTTTATGTGACTTTTATTTTTACAAAACGTCTACAAAAACCCGTGCGAGTATGGCTGCATGCTCGAGTCTGTATTGAAAAATGATTTTAGAGTTGTGCCGCATAGAGCAGCATGGAATCATGTTTTTCAAGTTTCTGTTCTTCCCAGTAGCTCAGAACCGTCATTTGTTAGAGTGAGAAAGCGAGTGTTATCGCACGTGGCGGCATACGAGCTTGTCAAAATGCGATTCCGTGCTGCAAGATGAGGCGGCAACCCTTAGCAGCACTAAGGCCTTCTTCATGCACCCGCGCGTGTTTTAGCGGATGACGAAAGATAAATGTTAGTTCTCAAAACCATCCATACCGATACCCTGTACAAACCAATACAAGCAATGCTCGGAGTTTCTCTGATGAACAGAATTAGCAACGAAACCATCCGTCGCAGAACGGAAGTCTCCGACACTGTTCACAGCATCAGTAGGCTGAAGTGGAAGTGGGCAGGTCATATCTGAAGACGGATAAATAATCGTTTTTCCAGACATTTGTTAGAGTGGCGCCACGTTTAGGCAAATGTAGTGTGGGACCTCAAGAAAAAGAAAAGTAAGCTTTTCTCTCTCGGATTTTTTATTGGATATTAATTTTATTTTAAGTATGGCAACCGCTGACAACGAATGAAATGAATGAAGTCCTTGCTGTATGACAAACGAATTACTGTCATCTGTCAATGTCATTTTATTAGTAATCGTTCGTGCGTGCCGTGCCGTGCTGAAATGTCAAAATAAAAACACGCTCGTTCGTAATTTCGTATATTTCACGTGCGTCTGTAATATTAATTACTTATTAATAATGTGTTGTATATAACAAATCTATATAATTGAAAGCAGTAAAAATGTCAAAAGTAAAAGATCTGGAAGACCATCTTCCGGGTTTTGATGCCCCTGACGAAGAAGACACTCAAGATGATTCTCAGAATAATAAGAAGAAAAAAAAGAATTCTGGTGGGTTCCAGTCCATGGGACTGAGTTTCCCTATACTTAAAGGTATAACAAAACGAGGATATAAACAGCCAACACCTATACAGCGCAAGGTAAGCAGAACATATACATATTCCCAACCTAACCTCTAATAACTTACTAATGTTAAAATTATTGCGACATCCACACTTAATACTTCTTTTGGCATCAAAAACTGACTTGGAGTTATAAATACTACACGATATTCTAAACTTGTGAAACTAACACGTGAACTTGTTAATTTATTTAGTTTTTTCTTATTTCAGACAATCCCTCTAGCATTAACTGGCAAAGATGTAGTGGCTATGGCTCGAACGGGGTCCGGTAAGACAGCATGTTTCGTACTCCCAATACTGGAGAAACTGCTGGCCCCGAATAGTAAGCCTATGCCTGGCAAGAACTTCCGAGCCTTAATACTCTCACCTACTAGGGAGTTGGCCCTGCAGGTAAAAGAAATTAATTATACTATTTTTCAGTCAATTACCCTGTTAAATTGTGATAAGGGCAAGAGACTAATAGACCAAAATCTTTCCAAAAAATTTAAATGGCTGTGATTGACGATGGTACAAGTCAACCCAAAAGAAACCTATTCACTCACAACTTAAATATAATGCATTAAAAACTAAATAGCATTCTTGTTATAACAAAGTCCAACAGATTTTTTTAAAATCTGAAGTAGTTTATGGTGAACATTAAATATTAATTGTCATGAGCAAATTACCAAGGTAATCTTATGCAAATATTTACGCAGTCTCAAACAAAATTATTACAGGTATTTCATTTATTACATTCTATAATATGAAATTGTTCTAGACATTAAGATTTGTCCGTGAACTGGGCAAGTTTACCGGTTTGTCGTCAGCAGCAATCCTTGGTGGAGAATCAATAGAACAGCAGTTCAGTGTGATGTCTGGAACAGCACCGGATATTGTGGTGGCAACACCAGGACGTTTCCTACACATTTGTATTGAAATGAGCTTGAAACTTGATAATATAAGTATGGATTGTATTATTAATTTTAACTTCTGTCTATTGCATTACAATGATAAGCGGTTTCACGAATTTACCTGTTCATAACCTGTATTAAGATTATCCTTGTTTCCAATTACTATTTCTATTTTTTTTCTAATGAATATCAACCTCATAATAGTCAGTGAAAATTAAGTTAAATTTTTTTTTACTTCTTTGATAGATTGTCTTTATCAGATTTGACATTTAATAAAGTCATTATACTCACTACTGTATCTGGATTATATGCTTGGTTCATTGAGTTTTGTTTTTAAGTACTTAACATTATTATTATTCTTCCTTTATTTCTACAGAACTAATAGTATTTGACGAAGCCGACCGCCTCTTCGAGTTGGGTTTCGGCGAGCAACTCCGAGAAATAGTCGCCCGTTTACCATCAACTCGTCAAACACTGCTTTTCTCTGCAACATTACCTAAAATGCTTGTGGAATTCGCCAGAGCGGGGTTGACAGACCCTACATTAGTAAGATTGGATGTTGACTGGAAGTTGCCATCAACTTTGTGGCTAGGTTGGATCGCAGTGAGAGCAGAATTAAAGACTGCAGCCTTATTGATTTTGTTGGATAGAGTTTTGTCTTCAAAAACACCTCAAGCTGTTGTTTTTGCCGCCACTAAGCATCATGTCGAGTATTTGAATCTGGTGAGTTAATTCTTATGGATATAAATAACAGATTACTACAATGTTGCATAATACTTAAAAAGTACACAGCAGAATAGTTTAGTGTATGTGGACTCAAAGCACGGCACGGTTGGCGCAGTGGCTGAGCGATCGGCTGTTGCGCTGCGTGTCGCTGGTTCGATTCCCGCACGGAACAAATGTTGGCCTACAATTAGTTGTTTCGGGTCGGGCCGATTGTGATGTGACTTAAAATGTTTGTAAACGCACCCACGTTACAGGAAAAAATCCTAGTGTGGGGCAACGTTTAAAAAAAAAACATATAATTTCTAAAGTTTGAACTTTTTCAAGCTTTTTTAAAATAACCAAATAAAATATTGGATTTGGAGGACCATGCCTTTCCAAGATGGAAAGCGTAGTTCTTTTAGCTGTGTCAGTTACAATTACAATAGTATCTCTTTTGTCCTAGGTCCTGCAACAAGCAGGCATATCATCAACCTACGCATATTCCGGCCTAGACGCATCTGCGCGTAAAATCGCTCTTGGTCGATTTACCAACAAGAAGTGTTCAGTCCTAATAGTGACTGACGTCGCCGCCAGAGGGTTGGATCTACCGGCTTTAGATACAGTTATTAACTACAACTTTCCTGCGAAACCGAAGCTGTTTGTGCATAGAGTTGGTGAGTTCTAATTACTCTTTATGAGCAGAATAATTTACTCTCTTCCCATTGATTCATGAATCTCTGTAATTATGTGAAATGATTATATTTATAAAAAAATGTATCATTTCCTTTTCCTATTTTTGGTTAACCAATGCCTGAGTAAATAATTTGAGACTTATCTGAAATTACTTTACTGCAATATTTATTGTGTCCAAATATGAGAGATATTTCTCGATGGCATATTAAGCCAAGTCAGAGGCCCAGGGTGGCATAAAAATCACGCTACACTAAACCACTTTCAGATATGTCATCACACCACAAATCCTTTTTTCGTTATATTTAATTAGACGGTTATAAATGTCTGACTCATACCGCACTGTCCGGGTAGACGTCTTGGTTATGATGTCTGGGCACCAAACTCCTTTGCTATTTCCGGGCTCGCCTGAGACATCGCCACCACCATGAGGTCCGTGCAATGCGACGACGATAGACTCCCTGATCTATCGCCCGCACCACACCGCAGTATCTCCAACCAACTTTACCCATCTTCCAGGTCGCAGTGCCCGTGCCGGTCGCGCCGGTCGTGCGTTCTCCCTCATAGCTCCCGAAGACGTCGCCCATCTTCTAGATCTGCAGCTGTTCCTTGGAGCTGAGATGATATCACCCGCTCATGTAAAGGAGAGGGGCCTTGCATGTCCCAGTGGCGTGTGGGGAGCTATACCTACCTCGCAACTGGAGTTGAGGCACCAGGACGTCAGAGCTTGGGAGAAGAATTATTCGGAGATTGTAAGTATTTAGTTTCATTGGCTGATGATATTTATTAAACAAGTACGTAACAGGTGACATAAGGTCTGAGAGACCGTTGCAGACCTTCACATCGATCCTAATTACCAATTTGTGCCTGGCTGACGTGGCCATCCCTCTATACCGCTCGACCTGTTGGACCACACCTCACAACCTACTGTAAAGCTATTGATTTTTTTTATGGTTACTAATACTACTCCTCCGCCATTTTTCTTATTAACCTCGTTGCGGTTCCAAGACAGTCTAGTCCTTGCTCTTTTCTGGTAGTCACTACTGTTGATTCTGGATCTGTGCCAAAAAATAACTCCACTTGGTTATTTACAGGAAGATGCAGCTCGCGTCTGCGGCCGCGGCTGGCAACAATACATAAAATGGCGCGAACCTGCCTCAGCCGAAGCGAACAAGCGCGCGAAAATCACGCCGTTCCCGGTACTCACGCACCCGTTCTTAGTGGACGAAAACGATAGCGCTGCTGTTGATATGATTGAGAAGATCAAGAACTATACGTCTAAAGGAGTGAGTATTTCATTTCAATACTGAACAGTCAATTGCTATGAAAAAAATTAATTGATAGCGCCTTTATTTCGGAGCAATAAAAACTATTTTCGTACTTCAAGCGTCGCTTAGGAGTCCCGTGCTTTATATTTTGACTGTCACCGTAGGTGCCTACTGACTTCGTTTTGTACAAATAACGGTTAAATTACTGTTTTTTGGATTGCTTTGTCCGACCATAAAGAAAAGAAGTCAAAAAAGAAGGGTAAAGAAAAAAATATCTTCGTAATCTGACAAGGTTTTCCTTTATTTGTTTCAGACCATTCTAGAGCTCTCCGCTAAGAACGATTCTCCGATGTACTTAGCCATGAAAAAGAAGAAACAGGCTCATGGAAAGACAGTTCAGAAAGTTCGGGACATTAAGAAACTAGCGGTAAGCACGTGCTAAGATCCTATCTGAAATCTTATTAAAGTCGTGCCAAGAAAATGAATAACAGTCAGCTCGGCACTTAAAGGGACGATCCCAAATGCGGCAGCAACAGTATACTGCAACGGCAAAAACGCCCTATGATAGGCCACGTCTGGTATTTCAACTCTGTGGTGTCTATGGATTCTCCACAGACCTATCGCATGGACTTTGCCTGGCTTTGCCGCCGTTGTATGTGGTTGCAGTCCGTCAGTCGAAAATTTTATCAAAGATAAATATTTTAGTTTAAAACAACAACTTTTTTTTTCTTAGCAATTACGAGTATCAAATGAAAGGGTCATTTGATACTTATATCATGGGAATGTATGAAAAACAATAATTAGTCCGCTACCTTTGGGATTCTGCCATATTGGATTAAGAATGACGTCACTAAGCTAACCATGGCATCCCAAACTAAACATCTATGCAAAATTTCAGATCAATCAGAACTGCGTCAAAATATAACTCCTAAGATTTTATTACACGTTTAGTTGTAGGCGAAGTTAATAAAAGCGTGTTAAAAAAACGATGCCAAATTTCATTAGACAATTAAAAAGATAACTGACCATTATTTCTCTAATAACTCCTTTGCCAGTATCATAGTATAGTCTAGACAGATATATATTGTGTAGTAGATATATATTTATATAGTAGGTATAGGTATATGTAGTAGATATATATATATATAGTCTAGTTTCATTTTCTGATGTTTCTAGGCTGAAGGCGTAGTACTAGAAGACACAAGCAACACAAAGCCAAGCAGACCTCCGAACCAGCCGCCAAAGAAGAAGAAGAAGGAAGTAGTTCGCGATGAGAACTACATCTCGCATTTCGCTAGCGATCAGCATACTGAAATGGGGTAAGTAAAGAGAAAGGAGAAAAAAGAGATTCTTTCATCAAAAACAGGTTGTAAGGGACGCCTGTGGACGGTGAGCAATGGGTAGCTCACCGTCCGTCCGTCTATTGAAGACAGGCCGTGTCGACGGCGAGTCAGTGTTTCACGCGCGCCTCAAAGAGATGTCAACTAAGCAGAGGGGCCTGTCAGGGCCACCGCCTGACACTCCCCCCGCTCCGTCCAGAGCGGGGGAAGTTATTTGGTAATTTCCCGTCCGCAAAAAACTATAAAGGGACACCGACGAAAATAAGTAACTACACAAAAATCTTTGCCGGGAAACGACTTCTTTTTTTGGGGAAAAATCTGTGTTTTGGTAGAACTCAAGTATATTCAAAATATTAAAGTTAAGTTATAATATTAAAAACATGGTCAGTCCTACTCGCACTTGTGCGGTTTTTAAAGGATAACGCACACTTATCCGAGCCGAGCGAAACGAAATTTAGAATTCTTTATTTGAAATCCTATGAAATATCGCACACCTGCCGCGTCGAATCGTCCGAATCCTAGACGAATTCTTAATTCACAACCACATCCCTCCTAAATAGGTTCAAAAAGGAAGTCTGTTTAAAGTGATATAAGTTTTTTCCATCTGAAGTTAAGTAGTATTGAAGACTTGATTTTGGCTAAACATAGCTGGCACAATAAAGCAAGAAAATAGTTTTATTTGGCACATGCCACAAGTGCACACAACATCAATCAAAAAAAGAAAATAAAAGGACAAAGAATATTAAATAAAAAAAAAACTTTAAACTAAACACAAAACTTGAGTGGTGCCAAGGGACACCCGGATGGAACGAAGTTATTTTTTATTATGTCCAAAAAACCTGTATACACTCAACAAAAATAATCGTCGCGACACCACACTGTTCAATGCGAAATACAAAGACGAAACGAAAAGACGAGACAGACAGACACACAGAGAGAGAGAGAGAGACAGACAGACAGCGAAACACGCGCACGCCGCACGGCTTACAACTATAGCAAAAAGTGCCGTTACAACTTTTGGTCTTAATTTTTTCCGTTTAGCCACCTTTCGCAACGCGCGATAAGGAACTTCGTTCCAAAAAGAAGATAATCATTGCGTGTCCCATGGCTGCGCCAAATAGGAGGAGATACAATGTAATGAAGAAATACAATACTTTTCACCTCAGCCCATCCCTTAGGCCCTTTTTACCAGCACGATGTTATATTAAACAAATAACGTTCTTTCCAGTATGGCAGTAAACTTCGCAGTGGGCGTAGAACAAGCACAGCTAGAGTTGAACGCGGACAGCGGTGACGGTGCACGCGCCAATAAAGCGATGCAACGCTGGGATCGGAAGCGAAAGAAGATGGTGCATGTTGATCCGGTAAGTGTGGCTTTTAGTTGTTATGTTTGCTAGATTAAGAAGTAATTTTGTTGATTTTGTTCTGCCCCTGGCTAGAGGCCTTAAGTTACGCCAAAGGATAGCCCAGTTGCCGGGGTTGCGGGTTGTTCGAAAGAGATACCGCGGCCCCGGAACGTAAAGGGCAGTAGAAGGAACATGGGTGGGTTTTAGTCAGTAGAAGTCTGACACTTCCCCAGAGCGGGGGAAGTTATTTGATGATTTCAATAAAAAAAAATAGCACAGTTGAGCAGCTAACAACTTCATAGGTTGAACTGCGAGATGCCACATAAATAATGTGTGTATGTGACAGTGCAATTTGAACCCTATGGCGCGATTGTTAAAATTAAAATAAATTGATCGTTGTTGTCATCCAACCTAATGCTTGAGAACACAACTATTTGCTAGACGTCCTACATCCTCCGTAAGATGGATGGTTTTTCCCTGCCTCCTTCGGGCCTACGTCTATCCGTACTAAAAATCGGTAAATCATTTGCGCAATCGACATTACTGGATGCTGGTACGCACTTAAAAAAAAATGCTCCTAAAAGATTTTTTGATGTGGCACTGAATAATAGGCTTTCGAAATTCCTTGATTTTACACTTAGAGTAGTCTTGGTCTTTATTTAGGGCCCACCACCTATGACAGTTTTTAATTTAATATAACGTCCGTCAGTGAGCACATGCGACAGAAAAGTCCTGTATAGCTCCATCTCTTGATACACATAGTAAAATATTAGAGTAATTCTGCAAAATGTTATTTTTGGATCACTTTGATGTCCATCTGTCTGTTCAGACCCATTATCTTGAAAACCATACACTCAAGTTTGGCGTCCATTGGAGCTGTAAAAAATTCTACCCTCTAAGTCTACCAGTCAAAAGATATGTCTGTTTATGCAAAAAGTTTGTTCGGAACCTTCTTTTATTAATTTAATTTATTTCAGGATGGCGGCCGTAAGATGATCCGCACGGAGAGCGGTGGTCGCGTGCCGGCGTCGTACCGCAGCGGTCGGTACGACGAGTGGCGCAAGCGGAACGTGGCGGACGCGGGCTCAGACGACGAACAGGCGCACGATAGTAATCGGAAGAAATCTGGTGAGTTACTTTTAAATCCTTACTAATATTATAAAAGCGAAAGTGAGTTTGTTTGTTTGTTACGTCTTCACGCCTAAATGGCTAAACAGATTTTGATGATTTTTTGTACACCGATAGTTGGGAACCTGGGGACGGACATTTTTTTTTAAATACTGAGAAATGAAGGAGAAACAGGGAAGAAAAGGGAAAAATTAGCTTTGCTTTTACAATAAATAAGGCGCAAGAGCAAAAACTACAGGTAGCAGGTACCTGCAAATCAGGAAAGGAGAACTGTGTTATCGCGAATTTAACGAGAGCGAAGCTGCGGGCAAAAGCTAGTCAAAAATATTATTGTGTAATTATGTATATTCGCGCTGATATTCAGGGTGTAAAACCAACCCTTCACGAAGCAGGCAAACATGCTTTCTTTGTGTCAAACTAAGTAACTACGCAAGAATTTATCAATGGGAAATGCCTTTTTTAGGGTTACGCACCTCAAAAGGAAAATGGAACCCTTATAGGATCACTTTGTTGTCCGATTGTCTGTCAAGACCCTTTTTTGAACTCGTGAACCTCCATCCTTTCCCGAGATAAGTTGAAATTACCTGAAGTTGAAGTAGCGGCGAAAAAATCAACCCTTTAAATCCAAGCAGCCAAAAGATATGGCCGTTTATGTCGCAATTTTGTACGGTACCCTCGGTGCGGTAGTACACTTGCACTTTGTTTTTTTATTATGTTTTTTTTTGTGGTTTTAATAAACCTTTTCTTTCTATACATCCTAAATACTTAAATAGGACCGCTGAGTCGACGTCATGACAACTTGACGCGTTTGAAAGTTACCGACTTGCCCGGCTTCTTGTGTTTTGGTGTGTAGGCTTCATTACCTAGAGAAAGACTAAAGATAGCTAAGCTAATTAAGAGCTTGCCGAGGTAATGGATTTTTTTAAATTCGATTCATCAAAGGATTATGGAGGTATTCGCGCCACAAAGAGCATCTAGGCCTTGTCTAAGTAGCCTTCTATACTGCTTGCTGATAATGACATTTAAGAATTCTCATAAAATTCGGTTTCTCTATCTCCACAGCATCAGAGTTCCGTCCCCACTGGGTGAAACACAACGAGCGTGTCGCCAAGAAATCAACTGAGGGCAAGTCTAAGGAATTCAAGAACAAACAACAGATCGTCAAGGAAAGAATACGCAAGGAAAAGATCAAGCAGAAACTTAAATTTAAGACTAATAAGAAGAAAAAGAAGAAGAAATAAGTGTAAAAATAAACAATTTTTATTAAATAATAAACCTGTTTTATTTGCATGAAACATGTACTGAATCGAAAGACACGCCATCTATGCAATTTTTATGCCTTACTAGCTGTTTTGGTCTGAAATTTTGCCTATTTGCTATTTTAGAGTATAATCTATTCCTGTGCCAAATTTCATCTAGATCTGTTTACCTGTTCCGGAGGGTTTGAGTAACAAACATCCTTGGGTGGAGCTCGTATCTAAATAATAATAGCCGCTGTTCAGATGGATCTTTAGGTTAAGCAGCGCTTGCCTAGGTTGTTTTGTGGATGGGTGATCACCCGTTTCATACCGAGTTGCATCCGTGCGTCGGAGAACACGTTAAGTGTTGGTCCCGGCTTATTTCTAGATCTTTGACAGTCGTCACGTCCCGAATGTCTGACAACCAGTCTTACCAAGGGGTATCGTATTACCCATTACTAATTTGGTTTTGGAGAACAAATAGGCATTTGCTCCATGTAAAAAACTTATAACACCCCGTCGTTTTAGCGTCGGGGGTTAAAAATGATGAAAATGTTTTCAGTTGTATCCAGTTAGACTGGAAGCCGACCCTTGCTTAGTAGGGTAAAGGCTAGGCAGAGTTTTGCATATATGTATCTAGAAAGTTTATCATAAAAACAATAATAATTGCCATATTATCATACTAGACAAAACAAAAACAATATCACAAAATAACGTTTTCTTAGTGGCTCCTTAATAGAAAGTGCGCGTGCGCAAGAAGGCAAAAATGTCCCCCACTGGTTGATTCCAAATGCGTCATAGTTTCGCCAACGCGCTTTGATTTGCTGTAGACCAACCACAGACCCAAAGTCCTTCAAACGTGGTTGCACTAAAAATATTCAAAACAAACTTTCAAATATTACGATATTAATTTTATTTAAAAAGACCTGTTTCGTTTGTGAATCAATGTTGTCGTCATATTTTGAGAAATCGAATGAAGTTCATCAAAAAAAAGGTATTAATTCATCAATGTTGATTATGTTATTAAATATAATAAAGTTGTTGAAAGCTGGCACAAAACAGCTATTTTATTTGCCGTGATTTATTCAACTTAATAACTATAAGTACATAATTACGGCGGCGATAACGGGAGTTTTTTTTTTCAATGAAACGGTCTTCTAGCTCTTTGCAGACTGTCTGGTATCTACGGATATTTTCAAGTTCTTAACCACAGCAAGCTTTCCTTCAAAATCTAATGAGCTCAAGGCTAAGTAATAACAGACATTCCAGTCCTAGGTTGACCTAGGTTGGTCTGCGGATGAGTGACCACACATTATATACCTACTGAGTATCTTCCATGCCTCGGAAAGCCATTTAAGCCCTGCTGTCTTCCGACATTTGGCTCCCAAATTCGAGCGGGCCGGGGCTGCTTTCAAGCGGCTCCTGCCCAATCTAAAGGGGGCCAAACGCACGCCACAATGGTGGCGGTAAGTCCCCTATTTGAGGAGTGGCTGGAGAGGCGTCATGGCGTCCTCACCTACCGCCTGACACAGGTCCTCACCGGACACGGAAGTTTCGGGTGGTTCCTGCACATAATCGGGCGGGAGAAAACGCCTGGGTGTCATCATTGTGACGAACACCCGGAGGACACGGTGGAGCACACAGTGGCGATATGCACAGCTTAGGCCCTGGTTCAGTCCATGGTCCGGAGCGAGAGGGAATGGGAAGCGGTCACCTCCTTCTGCGAAGCAGTAATGCTAGCAAAGGAGGTGGCCGGGCGTTTGAGGGAGAGAAGCTCAAACCAACCCAGCCGCCGCGGGAGACGTCCCGGGCGCCGGGCGCCGCGAGACGACTCCCGGCCACCGTAGATGCGGGCCTGTGGACGGTGAGCAATGGATAGCTCACCGTCCGTCCGTCTATTGACGGCAGGCCGTGTCGACGGCGCGCCTCAAAGAGATGTCAGCAAAGCAGAGGGGCTTGCCAGAGCCTCCGCCTGCCGTTGTTCGAAAGAGATACCGCGGCCCCGAAACGTAAAGGGCAATAGAAGAAACATGGGTGGGTTTTAGTCAGTACAAGTCTGACACCCCCCCCCCGCTCCGCCCAGAGCGGGGGAAGTTATTTGATGATTTCCTACCCACAAAAAAGCCCTGCTGTCTTGTTGATGCTGTTTACTTCGTTTAAATCCGGGAAGGTCCACCTGCACTTTCCCGGATTATATCAGACTCTGACCACCAGTTATAATCTGATTATATCTGACTTATATATTTACTAGATTATTGTGTAGTATAGTATACTACTAGGGAGTAGATATTCAAAGTTACTTGGTATGGATAAAATCCTTCAAATCAACATTAACAATCCTGGTCGGGTGAGGTCACTCACTATGAAAAGGAGGAATGGAAAAAATAGCGTCTAGTTTGTCTCACTAATTGATTTTTGTGGAAAACATTTTTCAAGGGTTGTCAGTGTCGATTATCATAAGAACAGGTAAAATGATCAAATTACCCCACACTAATCCACAAGATCCTTCCACAAATTACGCCATTTTCGTTGGCAGACTATTATTTCTTCGCTGTCGGCTTATACCAGCTAATCTCTTCGACAAGTGTATAAGTATTATTTATTTGGATAAGGAAAATGAATGACTTGTTTGGTCGTCTATCATGCTTTTAGGTATTTTTTTTGTTAGCACCTGATAAATCAAATCAAAAAGCAAGGTATTTTTTTTTTGTATCCGTATGTACTTTTTGCTAGGGTATCCGCTCACTAGAACTCACGTAGGTACACACACCAACGTTGTTACACAAAAAGTAACTTCGGTGTGGACATGGCCCATTTTAAAAATGTAAGCTCTTTGAGGGTATGAATTTCATCCATCAAGGTTCATAAACAAAACTACTCACCAAACAATATTGCTATCCTGCTACTCTGAGCTGTAGACTGTGGATGCATCATTTGGCGAAAGTAGTTGTGGTATTTGACAGGTGTTTAACGGGAACACCGTAAAATATAACTTGGGCGTTTCGTTCAAGGTTGTTTTCCGAAATAAGATATCTATTTCTTTTCTTCTGTGTCTTTCCCTCAATCTCGATCTCGCCACATATGGTCCAGTCTCCAAACCATACGGTATCCTGCAGTGTGGATCGCTCGGAACAGGCTGTCTTAAACAGCCTTCGTCATCGCGTCTGACCATCTTGCTGGTGCTTTGACTTGCGTGTTTACCTTATATCCAGCCCAGAATTATTGAAGATCAAAACCGTAAACTTAGTTGCATTCTACATTTTTAAGGTAAATAATTATTTTTGATAAATAGCTAGATTATGTAGTTTACCTTGTCAATCATGTTATTAGGTACAATTAGGAAATAAAAATAGCATTTATATATGTACCTAACTTTATGTACTTAATGGTCACTAATTATTTAACTACTTACTTCCGTCCGTATCGTGCACAAGTGTCAAGATCATTGCCGAAACACACGCGATAAAAAACACACGAATTAAATTGCACAACCAGCATTAGAGGTCAGGTTCATATGCCGCAATTTATAGGTCGTACCTAGATTATGTTGTAATGTTTTGTTCAAAACAATGAGTACCTATTTTATTTACCCAAAGTATATTTTTTTAGGTATCATTGTAATTTTTTTGAGATTAAAATTATTGTAACTAAAAAATAAGGCCAACTAGCAGCGATACGAAAGGTCATTAACCTAAAGAACAACTGTGGCGTTGACTATCTAATATTTATCTCTTTCCATCTTGTGCCTTTGTCGTAATGTCTCGTTCTCCCGGCAAAAACATGACAACGTTAAGACGGGTTCGCCAACATTCGGGCGGCCATTTTAGATGGGGTTTTAGCATGGTTTTTGTTTACATTTGGTATCGCTTCTCGTTGGCCGTACTTTTAGGTACATTTAATAAAAGAAGAATAAACAAAAGTGCATTCCCCTTTTTTCAAGTAATCCTTATTCATTTATTCGTACCCCACAGGGGGAGCCCTTAGCGTGTAGTCGCTTAGTTTGTAAGTTTATTGTCCTGGCTGGAAGCCTTAATTTCAAGGCATCCACAGGAATTGCCCGGATAAGCAGACGACAACCTCTTAGATTGAACTGCTAGATGCCATCAAATAAAAATATACATTCAGTCAAAAAAGTATCGGGAATGGATGATTTGTTTATGGTTCCAAATTAAAATTTTTGTTTTTTTTGTAGTTGTTAGATTGGCACAACTGTTTTCCATTTTGGCGCGGAGTTTGAGTTGCATCTGTTATTTATATTAAATACAGTGCTGGTTTTAGTAATATGATATATAGTGTGTATTGCGAATTTCATAATGGACAAAAATATCGAACAATGAGTTTGTCTTAAATTTTGCATCGCCAATGGAATTTCGTGTTCGGAGTCACTGAAAATGTTACAGAAGGCTTACGGTGAATCGACTTTATCAAAAACTCGTGCTTATGAGTGGTTCAAAGCGTTCAAAAGCGGTCGAGATGTGATGGAAGATTTGCCTCGCTCTGGTAGGCCGTCAACGTCTGCAACTGAAGTTAACATCGCAAAAGTGAAGAAAATAATGACTGAAAATCCCCATTCAACTCTGAGAGAGATAGCCGCCGAACTTTCTGTATCTCACGAGTCGATCCGTACCATTGTAACTAATCATTTGGGTATGAAACATGTTGCTGCTCGGCTAGTCCCAAAAGATCTGAATTTTCTCCAAAAACTCAATCGCATGAAAGTCGCTGAGGACATGCTAGAACGAGTCAGTTCGGACCCAACATTCATGAAACGCATTGTTACTGGTGACGAGACGTGGGTTTACGATTTTGACATGCAAACTAGTCAACAAGCTTCGGAGTGGCGCCTTCCAACTGAACCGAAACCGAAAAAACCACGCCAAAGTCGATCAAAAGTCAAAGTCATGTTGACTGTTTTCTTTGACTATCGCGGTGTTGTGCACTCTGAATTCTTACCGGAAGGTCTAACGGTAAATAAAGAATATTATTTGAGCGTTATGCGGCGTACAAGAGAGCAAATTCGACGAAAAAGGCCAGATTTGTGGAAAGAAAATTCTTGGATTTTGCACCACGACAATGCGCCTTCGCACAAGGCTATCATTGTGAACGAATTTTTGACCAAACACTCAACAAATACCATCCAGCAACCACCATATTCACCAGATTATGGCTCCTGCTGACTTTTTTCTTTTTCCTAAACTCAAATTACCACTTCGTGGCACCCGTTTTCAATCGATAGAAGACATAAAGGAGAATTCGCGGCGAGAACTGAACTCAATTCCGGAAGCAGCGTTTAAAAAATGTTTTGATGAATGGATTATTCGTTGCCTCGTTGGCGCAAGTGTATCGTTTCTAAAGGAGCATACTTTGAAGGTGATAAAATAAATTTGGATGAATAACAGACATTTTGTGTATTATTGATCTTTTCCCGGTACTTTCTTGACAGAGTAGTATATTTATATAATGTACTAAGGGGTATCAGTATCGGGGGTGAGTATGGAGATCATGCAAATTATAAAAATAGGTAATTATTTACGCTCTACTCGGTAATAATAGACTAATTAAAGTTAATCATTTTTATCACCAGAAATAATTTAAATACAAAATCGGATATCTTAATTACAATTTTACGGATGCTGTGAGTATTTTTAGTGTGATAAATAAAATGGGTTGGTAAATATTATATTATTATGTTATGGAGATACTCTTTTTCAAACAAGATTTAATTTTCCGTTTTATGAGCTTCCTTATTGTCGGATGTCGGATCTAATCCATCACAATCAAAGTATTTCCATGTTATTGTTTATTATAGATTAAACCGAAAAAGTTACAACTTTAATTCTTTTAACTACGCACCCACTTTGAATTGACTCGACTTGTTTTCATCTTCAGTACAAAAATAGTGACTGGTCAGGCAATTTGTTTGTGTCATGCTAATTCATTCAAAATATCATGTAAAATTGAAGATGTATTGTTGCACTAATCAATAAAAACGTATAGTTACCAAGTACCGGCCTACGCCGTAACCTTGCTACGTCGTAGGCCCAATCGCACGATAGCATGATTGAGCCTGTTGTCTGCCTACAAAATTGTACTTTAGGTACCATTCAACCAGGATATGAGTATATGACTGGCCACATCGTCATCGCCTGTCTCGTTTTCCTTTATGTTTGGGTTGACATCCAATCTAATCGGATAATAATAATAATAATAACCCCACCGCTGTATCTCTACGTTGACGTCGTGGTGGGGCTTGTGCGCTCCAATGAGCCCTAGGTCTGTTCCGGTAGAGGTTACTTTGCTGAGATAGGTTTAGGGTGAGGGGCCAGACTAAAAGAGATACAAAACAATCCAAGCCAAGGTCGCACACGCCGAGGGCTGCATGGCTAGAGGAGAGGCTAGTCGCTAGTGTGCCAACTCTGGATATATGGGGTCCTCCAGTTTTATTTACCCTTACCACAGTGAACGCAGGGCTCTGCTGTGGCTGACTTTGTTAGTCCCTAGCTACTCGTGGGAATAATATGTTAACAAGGTCGAAAACAAAAAAAAGTATTCAGGCAAATATGCCTTCCGTAGATGACGAAACATCATCGGTTTCTTCATCGTCCTCACCAAAATCCATCTTTTCATCAATTGTATCATCACCACCTTCATATTTATCACGTTCATCAAGGTCATCATCAATCTTATCATCTATGGCAGCAGATGTTGTGTCGGAGGCTAACTCGGCCAATAACCCTTCACCCACTGCTGTCTCAACTACTACGCGAAAAAAATGGAGTAAAGAAATGAACGAATTCATTTGGCGTAACTACCTTATCATCACAAACTTAGAAGCTGACACAAAAGCATACCTTACATCATTACATCATCAATTCACAGAAAAATTTCCAAACATGAAAGTCTCCAAGCAAAGAATTGGAGATCAAAGAAGAGCAATAGTTTCCAAGAATTTATTACCTTCCACCACACTCGATGCAATTAGGCGTGAAGTAAGCAACTGTTTACCAACGCACAGCAGTGACTCACAATTGGAATCACCACCGGAGATTCTTTTATCTCAAACAGACACACACCACCACTCACAATCAGAACCTAAACGAAGGATGAAATGGTCCAACGAACTCAACGAAACACTAATGAAATGTTATTTTAGAGTAACAAAGATGGAGACAGATTTGACAGTTTGGCGAAAAAACTTAAAAGAGAAGTTTATAGAATGCTACCCTCATTTATCACATTTATCAGAACAGCGTATATCGGACCAAAAAAGAGTGATAGTAAATAATAATATGATTCCAGAAGCACGGTTACAGATATTAAAATCAATAGTAGAGAATGAGTTAATTGAAACAGGGTCATTTCAAAGGCAAGCTGACAGTAGAGGGTCAAATACAGAGGTAGGAAATTTACACACAATCACAAATACAGACACACTAAATATAGAGATAGAAAATAGAGAAGAGCCATCACAAAGAGAGCATTCAGGAGAACGCACAAATGTTAATAACTTAGGTACAGACCACCCTATACACCTTAACACACAACACACATGCCAGGACAGAAATCCTGATATAGATGAAATTTTCTCGCAAACTCTACAGTACTACAAAGATACCCACCCTACAGAGAGGAGTTATATACCCAAGCAAAAGACATCAAAAAGGTTAGCGAAGATAGTCAGTTATATTAACACAATAATTTTGCCCGAACATGTTACTAGTGACACAGATTTTAATGCACTTCAGACAATAATATACTGCGCTGCGTGGACAGCCGCTAAGGCCAACGGTAGTAAAATTTCACTCAAACCTCTTGAAGATAGAAGTAGACTCCATCAAGTGTATATGCCTAAATGGCAGAAAAGGCTAGAACACAAAATAGAAGTTTTCAGAGCTAAAATAGGCAGATTAACTCATTACATGCGGGGCCATAGAAGCAGAAAACTAAACAAAGCTGTGGAGGCAATATTAAAAGACTACAAAACACATACAACACACGAACAACCTAATACACAACTTGAACATTTTCTAGATACTCTTAAACAGAAACTAACTGTTATAAAAAGCAGACTTAACCGGTACACTAAATGCACACTTCGAAAAACACAAAATAAGCAATTCAGGAATAACGAAAGACAATTTTACCGATCACTAAAGAACTCAACGACAAATCAAACAACATCTAATAATAACACACATATATCTTTTCCAACCACTGAAGAGTTACAGCAATTCTGGGCTGGGATTTGGGAAAATCCTGTCTGCCATAACGCTGAAGCAGAATGGATTAAAGAAGAGGAGGCAATCCATTCAAACACTGAAGCAATGTTTTTTGATCAGATTGAGGTAGGGACTTTTCACGATGTCCTTAATAGAATACACAATTGGAAAGCGCCTGGTTCAGATCACATATACAACTACTGGTATAAAAAATTTACACATACACATCCACACATCTTTAACCATATTAACAATTTTATAAAAGATCCTACAACGCTTCCCTCATACATAACCGAAGGTAAGACCTATATGCTACCAAAAGACCCAAGTGACTCAGAGAATCCAGCAAAATATAGGCCAATTACATGTTTGCAAACCATATATAAAATAATGACATCATGCATTACAAATATAATTTATAAACATCTTGAAACACAAAAAATATTAACAGAAGAACAGAAAGGATGTAAGAAGTTAAGCCAAGGATGCAAAGAACAGTTGACAATAGATGCAGTAATACATAAACAGGTTCAACGTACCAAAAAAGATTTACACACTATGTATATAGATTATAAGAAAGCATACGATTCAGTACCTCACTCATGGTTACTCGAAGTTTTAAAAATATATAAAATACACCCACAACTCATTCAATTTTTAGGTAACATTGTAGAAAAATGGAAGACGCGCTTACAACTAAACACATCAACAGAAATAGTTCAAACAGAACCTATAAAGATCCAGCGAGGAATATTCCAAGGAGACTCACTCAGTCCACTGTGGTTCTGCCTAGCTTTAAACCCTCTTTCTAACAAACTTAATGCTCTGATACCCGGCTTCCAACTCCAATACAATGACATAATGACTGACACACTGACTGACCAACATAACTGTAAAATAAACCATCTTCTTTATATGGATGATATCAAACTGTATGCAGCTTCTCCTGATGACTTATACGAATTAGCTGATGTCACTGAAAAGTTCTCCAACGATATCGCTATGGAGTTTGGCATTGATAAATGTAAAATTAATTCAATAAAAGCAGGAGAAACATACACACATTCATACCAAATGCAAACAGGCGTGTTAATAGATTCATTAGACGAAACCGGGACGTACAAATATCTAGGGTATATACAAGGTAAACAGATAATGCATAAAGAAATAAAAACAACACTTACCAAGCCATTTAGACATAGGCTAAAAACAATATTTAGTACTCAGATTAACGCTAAAAACACAATTAAAGCAATAAACACTTATGCCATCCCTATTCTTACATACTCCTTTGGTATCATAAAATGGAACAAGACAGACCTCAAAAACTTACAAAGGATCGTGAATACCACTCTCACTAAACACAGGAGACATCACCCTAGGTCATGTGTACAAAGGCTCACACTGCCCAGGAACGAAGGAGGCAGGGGAATAATAGATATCACTAACCTACATAACAAGCAAATTACAACATTAAGAACATATTTTGATAATAAAAGCTCCACTTCAACCCTACATAAAGCAATAGCGTATAATGACAGAAAACTTACCCCCTTAAACTTGTATGACAAGACTGCACAGATTAATGAAAAACAGACTGACAGACAGACTAAAATCGCAGAATGGACCCAAAAGTCACTGCATGGGAGACACCGACACGATCTTAACTTACCTAACGTCGACAAATTAGCGTCGAACGAATGGTTAAGGCGTGGAGAATTATTCCCTGAGACCGAAGGATTCATGATAGCGATTCAGGATCAGGTCATAGAAACTCGCAATTACCGGAAACATATAATGAGAGTTCCCCAAACAATTGATGTATGTAGACGATGCAATAGTTCTTCCGAGACCATTCAGCATATCACAGGAGCGTGCAAAGCAGTCGTCCAGACTGACTATAAACACAGGCATGACCAAATAGCGAACATAATTCATCAAAAATTAGCAATCAAATATAACTTAATCTCCACTCCACCTGTACCTTATTATAAATACCAGCCTGAAATTGTTCTTGAAAACGCTACTCACAAATTGTATTTTGACCGAGCAATTTTCACAGACAGAACCATACACTACAATAGACCAGACATCACATTATTAGACAAACATAATAAGACCGCGCAAATCATAGACATTGCCGTACCAAACACCCACAACCTACAAAACACAATAGCAGAGAAACTTTCAAAATATACAGATCTTAAAATTGAAATCAGCCGTATGTGGTGTCTAAGTAATGTCACCATAGTCCCTATTGTAGTCTCAACTACAGGAGTTATTCCTAAACAACTCCATCAGTCTTTAAAAACACTGGACTTACCACCATACACATACCAAAACCTTCAGAAAGCTGCAATCTTGAATACATGCAGGATTGTGAGAAAATTTTTGCAAAATGAAAATGAATCTATAGTCACCACCACTCACACACAGCCTCCAGTCACCACACATACACTATCATCATCTCATCCTATTACCACTTTCACGGGGTAGTACTTGGCTTCGGCCCGTCCTATCCTAAAATCCGGCAAATAAGCCGAGATACGTAAATGTATAAAGACAAAATAATAATAATAATAATAATAGCCTTTATTCAGATCAACTTACATTTTTTGTATAATACATTGGCTTAATCTAAGTCTAACATTTTCCGTTTATCCAATTTCTGTAGATCTGTTTGCCAATCAGCAAAGGCCTCCTCCAACCTTTTCCATTCTACTCTTTCCTGCGCCACTCTGTTCCACGTCACTCCTGCTACTACCCTGATATCGTTGTCCCACCTTTTCTGTGGTCTGCCTCTCTTCCTCTTACCTTCTCTAGGATACCAACTTGTTATTTTCTTACTCCATTTATCATGTCCTCTTATCATGTGCCCTGCCCATCTCCATTTGAGTCTTCTGATTTTCTGCGTTATGTCTATGGTTTTTGTTTTTTTCCTAATGAAATGGTTTCTCAGTTTGTCTGATTTTTTAACATTCAGCATGCTTCTTTCCATCGCGTATTGGCAGGTTGCGAGTTTGCTTGTCATTTTCTGGGTTAGTGCCCATGATTGGCAGCCATACATAAGGACGGGTAGTACGCAGGTGTTGAACAATTTACTTTTGATGTTTATGTGAAGTTGGTTGTTTTTCATAACCTCTTTCAAGCTCCAGTACTTTTTCCAGCCATTCGTGACTCTCCTCTCTGCTTCCTTGATCATAGGTTCTTTTTGAGTAATAAGCTGTCCCAGGTATATGTATTCGTCTGTGTAATCGATTTGAGTGTCTCTTAACTGTATTGCGGTTTTGCGTCCATTCGTCATCACTCTAGTTTTTTCTGGGTTTAGTTTAAGACCTACTTTCTCACTTTCTGTCGCAAGGTCTTCTATCATTTTACTTATGTCTTCCGGTGTTTTGGCGAATAGCACTATGTCATCCGCAAATCTTAAGTTCGTCAACCATATACCGTCTACATTGATTCCGAGATTTTTCCAGCTAAGTCGCCTGAAAATAGATTCCAATACCGCTGAGAACAGTTTCGGAGATAGGGGGTCTCCCTGCCTAACACCTTTTCCTACTTTGAATGGATCGCTTTCCCTTTCTAGTTGAATTTTGGCTGTACTATGTTTATATACGTTCCTTATTAATCGGATGTATTTGTGCTCAATTCCTTGATCCATTAAAGCTTCCCATATCTTGTTATGTAGTAGAGAGTCAAATGCTTTACTGTAGTCGATAAAAGCGATGTAGTATGTTAGCTGGTATTCGTTGTATTTCTCTAAAACTTGACGTACCGCATGGATATGGTCTATCACCGAGTACTCTTTACGAAAACCCGCCTGCTCGATAGGTTGATGTTCATCTAATGTTCTTTCAATCCGTTTTAATATGATCTTAGCGAATGTTTTGTATATGTTTGACATAAGACTTATCGGCCGGTAGTTTCCAATTTCATGTTTATCCCCTTTCTTATATAACAGGATGATATTAGACTCTGTCCATTGCTGAGGTATTATTTCAGTGTCTACGATGTCGTTAAACATGTCTGTAAACACCGGTATCAAGACTTCCTTGCTATGTTTTAGAATTTCGTTGCTTATTCCATCAGGACCTGGTGTTTTGTCTATCTTTTGGGTATCAATAGCTTTCTCTACTTCAGCTTGAAGAATGCTAGGAATATCTGAGGATTCTGCCAAAATAATTTCATTTTCTTTTGTGTCATTTTTGTACAGTTCTTTGTAGTAGGATACAGCTGTTTCTAGTATATCTGTTCTGTAATGATTCCATTTCCCATTGTGACTTTTCATTTTAACGATCCAATCTATTGAATTCCTCAGTTCCCTATACGCTTTTTTGACTCCACCCGTTTTGTTTATGTAGTTTTCTATTATTTTCATTCTGTGTTGCTTCTTTTCCTTCCTTATGCTGTCCTTGATTTCTTTGCTAAGTTTTGTAAGATGTTTCCTTCTGTCTTGTGCGTCCCTAGCTTTTATTAAGAGGTTTCTTGCTTCTAATAGTCTTGTGGTATTTGGTGTTAGCCACTGTTTTGGTTCGGTTTTGGTATTTGCAATGAGTTGCATCTGGGTTATACTTTTGATGATATTCTCTAACCAATCGTATTTTCCTTGTGTTCCTATATGTGTGATAGATTTGAAGTTAATGAATTTGTCTCTTAGCGCGGTTGTTATTTGTTCTAATTGATATTTCCCAAGCTTTACAGTTCCTGGGTCTTGCTTCGGTCTAGGTCTTTTTGTTGGTTTTGCTAATAGTTCCGCTCTAATAAGCTTATGGTTAGTGTTAAAATTTAATTTATTGATTTCGGTGAAGTTAGTGAAGTGTCTGTTTCTGTTGGTCATGATGAAATCGATTTGGTTTTTCGTTTTACAGTCCGGTGAGATCCACGTCCACATATTTTTCTTCTTTCTCATGAACATAGTATTTAAGATAGTGAGATTATGTCTTTGTGCCAAGTTCATGATAAGATCCCCGTTTCTACTTCTTGTTTTGTTACTGTATACAAAAGGTCCCAGTATTTTATTTTCTCCTGGGCGCCTATCACCAATCTAATCGGATATAGCTAATAAATTCTAGTATTTTACATAGATCCACCAGTAGCGACTGTCTATCTGATCTCCACAATCCACTTACTATAAAATAACCCCTCCCATTACCCATCCAAAGACCAACTTATGAAAACCTGGCTTAGCCTGAACATGTGATCTGTCAAGTATTTTGGTGTGCATAAATAAACATTGATCCAAGCGGCTGGTAATTGTTATTTTTGGGCCACAATATACCAATTAAAAAAGTATTTACCTACGTACCTACTTTATAATAATATGTACCTAGTCCTTTTATTTAAATACTATGACCTCGCGGTAACAAGGATAAGATTTGCCTTCTTTGCACGTGGTTAAATTAATTAATTCACCAAAACAATAATTAATTTGCAATTTTTTATTTATTCTAATGGTTATAAGTTAAAATGATGACTTCCTAAACATTGGATTGCTTCGAATTAATTTGAATACTTACGTATCGATTCTGCTATCGGTAGAGAACGGGTCTTCGATAAATGTAAAGCTCATAGCACATTTAATTTTTTTTTGCGTATGGGAAATCATCAAATAACTTCCCCCGCTCTGAGCGAAGCGGTGGGGAGTGTCAGACTTTTACTGACTAAAACCCACCCATGTTCCTTCTTTTGCCTTTAATGTTCCGGGACCGGCAACCCCGGGCATTTATAAACTTAGCATAGCATCCGGATTGCCCCCTTTTCAAGTTTAACTAGCTGATCCTGATACGAGGCGGGGTTTTATGATGCTTCAAATGTGTCGCAGTAGCTTATAGGGAGGTTCATGGAAAAAAGTCCCAAACAACTCATACTGATCTCTAGTAGTGTTTTTTTTAAAGCCTGGTTTGTCCCACAGCTGGGCAACTTCCCACCCACCATTCTTTTGACTTTTCTCGATGTTGCGCCTTATTTGGCCAATTAAAAACAAAGCCATCTCGCCTTCTCTTCGGTCTGCTGCAACCCCGTCTAGCTGTCTGAGGGTTCCAGTATTACCAGAACAGCTTTTACTGAGACCTTGACTATGCTGAGTGATCTATTCTATAGTCCTTTGGTAGTTTGTCCCGAATAAAGTCATTAATGTATAAGAAACCAAGTGGCAATTCAACGTACCTAGTGTTATTTGCAAAGGCAAAATAAGCCAAAAAAATGGATTTTGTACAAAATGTTCCTTCTCATGTGATTCATTCATTACCTTTTCCGTCTTCAATATATAAAACCATGCCATTCATTCTGCATGATATACGTATCTTTTTCAAACACATTTTTTAACTTTCCATTTGATTTTCAACCTTGATTCTTGCCAGTTACAGTCAAAAGTAGTGTGCAGTGTTTTGACGTGAACTCACGATTGGTATTGCCAGCTTCCTATTTTCCGGTGTCAGTACACATTACAGATAACATGTTGCATAGTAATTGAGTTCAAGGATAGCTGTGTTTCTAGTGACAAGGAAAAAATCGCATGATTTAATATCACGGTATTTTTCGAAGTTTATTTTTATCATCATCTGCCAAGTCTTGTCGCACGTGAGTTGGGATCGGCTTACAATCTAACCGGATGCAAGTGAATACCAATTAGTATTTTGCATGGAGTGACCGCATATTTAACCTCTACAACTGGCCTTCTACCAGTTGTAAACGACCCTTTGTGTAGCTCGTGTGACTAAAACAGTGATAGAGGGAGAGGAAGGCCAAAGAAAAATGGATGGATTGTGTAAGGAATGATATGAGGGAGAAAGGAGTGAATGATGCCGTGACGTCTGACAGGGGAGAATGGAGAAAGAAAACGTGTTGCGGTAACCCCAAATAGAATGAGGCAAGGGCAGGAAAATGATGAAACGTCCATTTGTGCCTACTGCCTTGTTTTGTTCTGTGACCTGCTGATATGCGGAGGTAAGTGGAAATTACGTTTTTTCAACATCTCCGCTATTCTTTTCTGATTAATTTCGTTGAGAGATCCAAGACGTTTAATTGTTTCTCTGGAACTTCTGGTGGTCGTTACTGTTGATTTTGGCTTTTAGTTGCAGCGGTTTGGGGATAGTATGAGTTTGACCCGAGATCTACAAATGTCAGTTGGGATCAATCATTTAACGTACTTTAGGAGTCTGTATGTAATGGATAGTCTCCCATCCACGGACTGCTTTTGGCAAGCGTTACTAGAAGATTAATCAGTCCAGCTGATATTATTTTGCCAGAAGCAGCTCGAATAAGCAGGGGAAACTGCAGCTTCATGCATTAAGAATAGAGTATACTTTATTGTACACCTAAATGTTAACACAACTGCAGTTGTGCAAATACTATATTCCGTCTTGTAAGATATCACAGATATACTTATATAATTAAAATAAGTCTGAAATCGCCAACCCATCTTGTGCAAGCGTGATGATCAATGCCCGCGCCTTCCCTGTATGATAAGAGTAGTTTGCTCAGCAGTGCAGCAGCAGTTATCGGCTGGTATTATCGTTGTTTCCGCTTGCAGCAGAGATACAAGTCTATAACACAATTATTATAATATAAACAATATAAAGAATAGTTTCGAGAATCAATAGCTATATTTATGTAGATTATAAGTACATTCCTGTTGTTTTTTTTAAATTCCATTGTGTGAACATGTCAATAAATAATGACAAAGAATTGATGATTCATTATCAAGAGAAAAACAATTGGTCGTTTTTTATTACGCAAATACATAAAGAAACAACCACTATTCTTTCAATAAATCAACGTAAAAAGAAACGGAGTCGGAACTCGCATAAAAAATAAATTAAAAGTGCATTCATCATGGATGATGTGATGACAAAGACTAGGTACAAGCATATAATGAGAACGCAGTGTTCTCACATAAAACCTTTATTGGTAGTAAATATGTTCAATTATGTAAATGCCATTATTTAACGATAACAAAGTCCGGAACATCACGTCTCTGAAATTACATCTGAGAAAATTACAAGGAAAAATACTTTAATATGGTTATGTTACAGGCGTATTCTGAGAAGTTATATTACATAACTAGCTTTTGCCCGCGGCTTCGCTCGCGTTAAATTCGGTAGCGCCTTATTGATTTGTAATAGCAACGCTAAGTTTTCCCGTTTCTTTCCCCTTTCTCCCTCATATCACACTCTTTTAAAAAAAAGTAATAGCCTATGTCCGGAAAGTCCCATTAAAATCGGTTTAGTAGATTCTGAGATTCAATTTCCTGCCTGCCCCCTAAGTTCATCGGCGTGATTATTTATATCCCAGTTTACTCTCCAGGTGATACTGAGTCAAATAAAAAAAGTCCCGTCAAAATCGGTCCAGTAGATTCTGAGATTAGCCCGGACAAACAGACAGACAGACAGACAGACAGACAGACAGACAGACAGACAGACAGACAAAAATTTTAAAAATTGTTGTTTTGGCTTCTATTACGGTAATTAAGACCCCCTGTAACAATTTTTCATAAAAATCTTCAATGTACAGAAATCGATCTTTTACAGTCTTATTATATATTACATAAATACATAATTAGGAAGGTCGGAATTACATTGAAACAAAGTAAGGTGTATCTTATATAATAAAACGCCCGTTGTTGCCAAAGGGATAGATAGAGGTGTAATTATACCTACACCCGTATTTCGTTAGTTACTATATTAATTACCTACTAATGGAAATGCGCCGTAAATCAAGTCTTCAATCCGTTCAAGAAAGTTTCGCAGATGCTGTACTCGCCGAAGGACAATTTTCCGTCGGAAAAGCCTGGTGTTTATAAGGTAGACTGCGACTGTGAAAATTTATACCGTGGCTTGTAGGATATCTGAACACAAAACGGCAGTGAATAATAATGACACTCAAAAATCGGCCATAGCTCCATATCTTTTGGAAGCAGGATCGAACCACTGCTGGATTGAGTTACATAACCCTCAGGTCATCTCGACGGAACAGCACAATATACCTAGACTGGTAAGGGAAGTAATTGAGATTACCAAATATAAGACTTTCACCCGAGATGATGGATTTTAACTGTCAAGAACCTGGAATCCAGTGGTTCAATTGTGTAATAAACCAAAAAGTAGGGAAAAAGGTAGCTACCTGATTCGGTGAGTTTTGTGGGTCGAAACCAAAATCGAGTTGTGAGTGACGGTGTCAGTGGTACCGAACGCAAAAAAAACAAATAAGGAACAGGGGTAGATCGTATTGTTTGCTCATAAACATCCACTCGCAATAACTTCAGTTCATCCGTCATGGCGTTTGCAACATCGCTGACATATCGGAAACTCGAAATAAATAACCAACATGGTAAATATTCCGTTTCTGTTAATAATAATGTTAGTGAGTATCAGTTTGAAGACTTATTTCGCTAGTTACATCTTAAAGTTCCATGTAATGGCGCCAGCCAATTGCCATAAACCAGCCACAAAAACAGACTCCATAGTTGCTACTGAAAAGTCCTTGAGTGAAATAACCCAATGTGGTTGTGGTTGTTACCGTTGCCGTCCCTTTATATATTAGAAATTTGTATGTTTGTGTGGAAGCACAAGGAGTTGTTCACTAAAGCAAGCGATGTAAATTCTCGAAGCCGTCGCGAAACCTACAGGCTCGCGTTAGATGTTCTACCAAGGCTTGCGAAATACATACATAGGTACATATAATGAAAGCTGCATGTTTATGTGTTTCCGGGTATACAATAAGATACCAGATGAATTTAAAACACTAAATACGAGATTGTTTAATATTAAATTCACAAATGGCTATGTACCTACTAAAAGTTTTTACACTGTCAGGGAGTTCCTAGAGTATAAAATCGGATGATGAAAGTTGTGTACTATTACTGTAAAATTTGCATGCTTATACCTTAAAAGAAAAACATGTATGTTCTAAAACTGTTTCCACCACCACATCTTGTATACCATGTTTTATGCAAATAAATGAATTTGAATTTATTTAGTGTTTTCTTTCAACCTTATTATGTATTACCTCTCTTTCTCTGTGTTTTGTATTTATGTTTAAGTTTAATGTACTAGTTTTCTGATTTGAATAGAATAGCGCGTGTATAACTTTTACTTTATCCATTCTTATCACTCCACACATCCATCTCAACATTCTCATCTCCGCTACATGCAATCGTTTTTCATCCACCTTTTTTACAGCCCAGCATTCTGATCCATACAGTACAACAGGTCTAATCACGGACTTATATATTTTCCCCTTTAACTTGAGGGGCATCCGTGGGTCACAAGTTGTTCAAGTGACCTGTCGCCATTTCATCCATCCTGCGTTGATCCGGTGCGTTACGTCCCGGTCTACTTCGCCATCCCCTTGGACAAGTCTTTTAACAAGCTTTAAGTAAAAAGAAACATAAAACATACACTGTATTTTAACTAATTATACCTATCATTTAATTCTCACGGTTCGTAACAACAGCAAACGTAAGTTTAAAGTAATGTTGCATCCTGTGGGCTAGTAGCGAATTAAAAAAAATAGTTAATTGGAAGAACAAAACAACAAATCAATATTGATGACCTTGTAACGTGTAAACTACATTGAAAAAAAGCAAGCACGCACTTACAAATAAATATATTCATGATAATTAAAAAAAAAAACCTGACAAATACGTAGGTACTGGCCGATTACACTTTAGAACCTTTTATTTGAATCCTATTGAAATTCCAAATGAAATAATCGTTTAAAATTAATTGTGTTGGTTAACCATAGAGAGGTGTCAGTGCGTCAGTATAATTTTCGCGGTAAAGTGACAATGATCTTGAAAATCTTCCATTGCCTTTATGAGAAACAACAACAAGACTTGGGGAATTCCGCTGTCTACGGTCGTGCTTTTTTTAATGCACAGTTAACCTTCTATACTGCCAAGTTGCGGTTTTGCTTCACCTAGTGGATATCTTTATAAGTACAGATAAAACTATGTTTCTAGGTCAATCATTTCTCTTTTTTTACACTGTTAGATTTTACGGTGTATTGTCAATTAATTACAGATACTACAAAACTTTTCAATTGGAATTAAAACTAATCTCAATAATTAAACTAGATTAAACTTATTGTAAAAAACAATCTAACAAGACAGTTAACATTCAAAACTGTACCTTTTGGCGCGTGGTCAACAAAGAAACTAACGCAGCCGTCTCTTTTTTGATCCAATTTTCAGTTTCGTTCATAAGCGTTTGCTCATAGAGGGCGCTGCCCGAAAATGTAATTAATTAAAACATTCTTTATAGCAGCTTTGAACTTGATGTGTGATAATTCAGGAGATTTTAAAAACGATTTATCCCACTTACCTAGGAATAAGCATAGTTGAAATTTGATAATATTTGCATAAAATACTCATTGTTAATAGACAATAATTAATGGCGAGTATTAATGACGTAAAACTTAGTAAACACGCTACGAAAATACCGTGAATTTAATTAAAAATCGTTGGGTTATAGCGTCATGGTTTATTTGTTTAAATTGCTCATCCATTTTAGGGAAAGCAAACATGGCGTAGAATTAGCAGATCCGGGTTCTGTTGCGTAAATTGGCATACGGAACTGATTTTTATAGGTGAGTAGGTATAACTATAATATTACGGTTAGCTGGAGGCCTGAGGGGCCAGAGGCTGTCGCAGGATAAGCCATACGATTTTCATGAAAATAAACAATAAGTCACTTATAGGATCCGCATGTAGGTTTTATTTTTATTTTATTTATTTGGGAAAATAAATAGTTATACATGAAATCTTATACTAAGTTATAAATATACAAGAGTTATAAATGTATAACCTACGACATTTTCCATAACATTTATTAAAAGTTATAGTATATGCGCTATTCTAAGCTGTTAAAACAAAAGTAGTACAGGTAAACTTAAACATAGGCATGGAAGACACAGAGAAAGAGAGGTAATAAACTATATAATAAACGAAAAATAAACTATTAAGTATATTAACTAGGTATTACAATCCAGACTTTTGTTGCGGATAATACATCTAAATTTTTAAGCAGTGATAGAAAAGAAGTTGATGTTCTGTTAGGTTAGTAGGGGAGTCCTTCTAGCACCACGGCGAGTAGGGGTAGTAGGTTCGCCTGCGAGTCTCTAGGAGCAGCCAGGAGGTGGTGTCCGTAAGAACAGCCGGTAGACAGTGTCCATACTATGGGGCTGTCGCGTCGGGGCATCGAGGCGATGTTGCCGTAGAAGGATATACCTACTCACCTATTAAAAGCAGTGCCGTTTTTTACCCGACTGCGCACCGCAAAGGAGGGTTATTCACTTCACAGTTTAAACTAATGATGTTGATTGCTTAGCGTAGTAATAGCAGACATTACCGTTTCTGGGGTAATGTTGTTGATTGATCATTTTGAGGATCACAATGAATGTCCATTCAGGAAGCTAAAACGCAATACGTATTTCCGTGTTTAAAATGAACAACGACAATCAATTTAATGACCTTGTTCCCATGAAGTACCTACTACCTATACCAATTTATAGGTAGAATGAAGAGGATACAAATAATAAAAAAAACACTTTTGTAGTTATTTTGTACTTATTACAATTTTTTTTAAATCAGTTCTGCCACGTAGGCTCCGCGTATTTTCCACGTACGCTCCTCAGACGCTTCGCGTAGTTTCCCGTCAGTTCTGCATGCGTAGGCTCCACGTAGGCATCCAGTAATTACTGCGTAGGCTCCGCGTACACGTCACGTACAGTCCAATTGACAGCTTTAAATGCACAATAACAAAAATAACTTAATAATAGTACGTACTTACCGCTTCGACGTCAATTCTAACCCAGTGAACTGTACCTGCGACTCAAAGAATTGTCTGCAAAAACTATTGACGTTCGTCGTTACTGTTAGTAATCACATTGTGGTTTCTGTAAAGTTACTATGTCCTAGATTGACCTGAAAAAGTCAGAGTTGTTATGGTTTTATTAATTTATTTATCGAAACTTCATGTACAGACGCCTGCACATCAAGCTACTACAATCTGTCAGATTTCTTTGATAGATTTTCTACTTTATTTCTAAAGTATTAGGTTCAAGGTTCATTGGGAAAAATTGTCAGTTTCGGGTAGCTTGACCTGCTGGCGTCTGTACAATAGTGGTACATAGACGGACTTGATGCCATGAGGCATTCTCTATCAGTCAATCTTTGGGTAAAATAGGACAACATTGTGATAGGGTACAAAAATTATAATTTAAAAAAAAACTATTTTTTTCTCGAAGACTTATATACTTTTAGAAATACTAATATACATATACGTACATTAAATATGGTTTAAAACTGCAGTAGTTTGTGTTGTTAGTTTGAGTTCAATGTTATTTATTAAGTCGGTTTCCTAATGTTCATTCTATGAAATTATAACATAATTGTAATTTCCCTATTTGAACCGGCTTTGTTAAAATCAAAATCAAAATTTTGATTTTGATTGAAGTAATGAGTTTTTTTTATTTAATGTATATCTTTTTAAGCATTGACTAAGAAGTAGTTATTTTTAAATTACAAACAGGCACTTTTCATTGTTTAAAAAACCTTTTGACATAAATATTTTACGTATAACTAAACCGTTAAACTCTTAAAAACCGTTTTTATCGGGCCTCTATGTTCGAATCTGTAATCACCCAACTTCCTCATTCCTGAATGTTGCGGATATTTATATGTATAATATAAAAATATATAGATTTTCGACCGCGTGATATCGAAAAATAAAGTATCCTATGTGTTATTCCAGACTACAATCTACCTCTGTGCTAAATTTCATCAAGATCCGTTCAGTCGTTTTGACGTGAAAGAGTAACAAACATCCATACATCCTCACAAACATTCGCATTTATAATATTAGTAGGATGTACCCACTGTTTAGGCTCAACAGGATTCTTTCAGGATTACCTTTCATTAGCAGAGATAAATGAAAGGAACATTCACTACCTATTTAAATATTGTATCTTCCTGTCTTATGGGAAATCAAGGATTTTTTGGCAGATTGCTTATTGAATATTTATCATGTTTCTGTTAAAATTACTTTGTTGATTTTATTCCTCGTTATATAAAAGCTTTGCCATCAAATATCATCTTTGTGAGACCATTGATGTTATGACTGTCAGTGGAGACATGAAGCCTGAGACAGACTCGAAGAATGACCTTTCACCACATTTTTATTTGGGACTGCTCCATTGGTCTCGCTGTCGCAAACATACAAACACAACTGCTGAGCACGGGGTCCTGTGCTTGATTTTCCTGGTCATCTGCCTAGCCTTTTTCCAACTATGTTGGCGTCGGCTTCCAGTCTTACGGGATGCAGCTGAATACCAGTATTTTACATAGAGCGATGCCTGTCTGACCTCCACAACCCAGTTATTACTGGGTAATACCCTTGGTAAGACTGGTTATCAGACTTTCGAGACACTGACTATCTGTAACGACTGTCAAAGATCTACAAATTCCAATTCAGATTCCGGGGTGAGGCAAAAAGTGTATTTGAGGTTTTCCACTTAACTGGCAAGATGTGGGTGTACTATACTCCTCTGCCTAATTCTTCGGGAATTACAGGCGTGAAGTTATGTATTCTTATAGTCGAGCTGCTAGCTTTATGCGTTAGTCACTTTATTTTTTGCATTTTAGTATGATAAAGTTTTTTTTTAGTTTAAAAATGCTTTGCCCCTCTCTAAGAAATTCTCCTGTATCGTGCGTGCGTTTACAAACATTTAAACTCACATACACAAACCGCCAGATCCGAAACAACTAACTGTTGGTCATGCAAATATTTGTTCCGTGCGGGGATCGAACTCGCGACACGCAGCGCAGCAGTCAATCACTCAGTCACTGCGCCAACCGTGCCTAGATTTATTCACTAAAAGCTTACAAAGTAATTCAGACAGTCTTAATCAAAGGCAAAGAGAGGGAATAAATGAATGAATGAACTGAGTAATGATATGGAAACATAAAGCGTATTTTTGTCTCATTCTATTTGGGGTCAGCGCAACACGTTTTCTTCTTCCATTCTCCCCTGTCAGACGTCATGGCATCATTTACTCATTACTTCTTCATACATTTTTGCATAATAATTAGTAAACGTACTTGTTCAAAGTCACATCTTCTTAGTCCTTCAATCTTGACAGAGTTATGGTCGTGGTCACGGGGGGTCGCTAACAACTGCTATGGCTGCCTTCGCAGCCTTTTTCCACCAGATTCTATTGGCTGTATGGCGAGCACATTCTGCCACAGGGAACTTGGTGGCAGATTTGATAGAGTGCTCGTGCCTTCAACTCGACCCTGAATCCACAAACGCTCCATGGGGTCACTGTTGCGGGTAACTTGTCCAAAGAAACTGAGGATTCATAATTGCACAATCAATGGAACCTTGTGGGAATCTGTTGTTCTAAGGGTGAGGAAGACTATCCGCTCGTGAAACAGTTTAATACTAGTACGAGGGGATAGGGCGAATCAGTCCGAAGACAATCTAACCATCTATGATTCACATCTACCATTTCACATTTTACAACTATTGACTTGTGGTTATTATTAAGTTACTCTCTATGATTGTCTCATATTATGCAATAAAGATTTTATTATTTTATAATAATGACAGTCTTTTGTTTAATACCGAGTTCATTAAGTGTTGATACGTTAGTCCGATGCGCTCATCGGACTAACGTATCATATCATATCTGGACCGCTGTCCAGCTTCTCATGAGCATGCGTCTCCAACACCACATCCCCAGGGAGTCAATCTTGCGTCTGTCTGGCATTGGTAACGTCGATGTCTCCGCTCCATAGAGGAAGAGAGGGAAAACCAGGGGGTATTCATTTCATGAGGCATTATAAAGGTACCTAACCTTAAACTGTTGGTATTACCCAGTAACCAGGTTGCGGTGATTAACACTTATTAAGCATAGGTACCTAATAGCAACCGCAAAACGTAGTTGTAGCCTCATTAGATTTCTACGACATCCTGGACATTCCTTTCATCATCTACTATTGTTTCTGTGAACGAATACGTAAAAACAGCCGACGTCCGAAAACAAAACAAAACAAGTCCGTGATTTTTTTGTTTCATTGGCCAGATGTTGATCAGAAAGAAAAAAAAGAAAAAATTCCACTCTTTAGTTTATTTTTTGTCGGCATTCTGTTGTTTCTTTTGTACTGAATGCACATGAACGTGGATGTGCAAACCTGAAGTATTTACATGACGTGGCACTATAGAGATCTGCTAAGGAAGTCCCGCGAGACCCATAATCAGTTCAACTGAGCGATTATGTTCCTAGCATGTATGTACAGTCCGCAAAAGACACAAATAACCAGGGTCGTTAGTTACACTTGAAATTTTCATAAAAATGCATGATAAATGTTTTCTAATAAAGTTTTAAGTACTAGAAAACGAACAGTTCATAAAATCCTACTAAACAATAATATTAAAAATGCCAATGTTTGTGAGGATGGATGTATGGATGTTTGTTACTCTTTCACGTCAAAACGGCTACACGGATCTTGATGAAATTTGACACGGAGTTGGATACTTTTTTATCGATCTTCACGCGGGCGAACCCGCGGGCACCAGCTAGTAAATAATAAATTTGAACTGTTATGTAGACGTTCATCGGTTTCTAAGAAAAAAACAACGTGTATCTAACGAACATAGTTACCTACTCTCAACGGGAAGGAAAGTAAACTAGCCAATTTCAAACTTCTCTTTAAGACTGTGATACTATACCTCTTTTCGAAAGACAGATGTTCAGGCATCAGTCCATCTGTCTGTCTGTTACCTTGTCAAGTTCTCACAACTGATAAAGGTATGATCTAGGTAAAGGCAAAGGATACTTTTTATACTGGTATTCCTGTGACCTAATTTCCAAAATCCATGATGGAAATATTGCGAGCAAATACAAGTAAAAATTCAAGCCTTAAGATACCGCTGCCCTGCTAAAGTTGAACGATACTCATTTGGGTATCAAAAACTCACGTTTAAATATGGAACACTAAAAATATGACACAATATATAAATGAATACATATATAATCCTTACTAATTTTATAAGAGCGAAAGTGAGTTTATTTGTTACGTCTTCACGCCTTAATGGCCAAACTGATTTTGATGAATTTTGGTACGAAAAGGGAGAGAAACATATTTTTTTTTCGATCATCACGCGGCTTAAATTTAGCGTTAGCCCAAAGTAACTAAGCCACACGGACGAAGTCGCGAGCGGAAGCTAGTATAATATATTAATTACCCGTATTTGTGCTACTCAATTTTATATCACTGTTTGATTAGTACCTATGTAGTAGGTATGTCAAACTTCCGTAAAGCAACACCCGTTTCCATTACAATGTTTTTGTCGAGTGTACTTCCGTAAAGGTCAAGTTCGACTGGACAGTTGTAGTCATATTAGTCTGCTCTACTGGTAATTGACCAGATAATAGCAGTACGGTACAATGTATGTTATCTTGTCAATGCTAGGAATGTATACCTAGATATAACCGACTTATGTAGTTGTTCAGGTATTCACCGAGGACGATTGCTTCGGAGAATCTATTTTATTAGATACTATAATATTATAATTCTGTGGCGGCCATTAACAATAAATTTTATAAACGATGATGCGTATCATACCCGATATGGTGATTCGGGATATTACATAGAACAGAAACCCGACTGTGTGAAGGATCATGTGGCTGGCTGGAAAGAAGGAGACAGCTAACATGACAAGTAAAAGAGAAGTATGAGGAAGAAGATATGCAGCGATGACTCCAAATTAGTTTAACATACACACACACCGACAGACTTAGGATAAAACTGGAATTGTTCTATTAATTAAATAACTACACTTGTTTTGTATCTTATTACATTTGTATGATGTAAAAGAGCGGCGCCCTCTGGTACAGGCATCTATATGCTTAAAACTATATAACATTGCAAAACATGTAATATCGAATACAATTTAGTTTTTGTTTGTTTAAGGGCAGGAGTGTGATGATCATCCAAAGAAACTAGACAATAATCGTCGTGTCACAAGCCACTGGGCAGAATACCTTTCTGTTAGGATGTATCCATGCATCATAGGAGATAGCGGTCAATCGTATTAGGCCCTTGTCTATGAGTGAAATATCCTTACTAATATTATAAAAGCGAAAGTGAGTTTGTTTGTTACGTCTTCACACCTAAATGGCTAAACCGATTTTGATGAATTTTGGTACAAATAGTTGAGACCCTGGAGACGGATATAGGCTATTTTTTTTAAAGTGAGAAATTGGGGAGAAAGAGGTAAGAAAAGGGAAAACTTAGCTTTGCTATTACAATAAAAAGGCGCAAGGGCAAAAACTACAGGTAGCAGGTACCTGCAAATCAGGGAAGGGGAACTGTTTTACCCCGAATTTAACGCGTGCGAAGCCGCGGGCAAAAGCTAGTATAATATAAAAGTTCGATGATGCGAAGAGTCTGTTCAGGTTCATGGCCCTGATATGTGTAATGTGTCTTTAGGATACGATGGGACTGACATATGCATAGCGATTATAAATGTCCCTTAAAATAAAGAATAAAAGAAATGACAATAATGAAAGAGTTTCTTCAGAATGATTATGTTCATCATAATTTAGTGAGTTGGTAGAGACCAATGACGGCTTCAACCTCTTAAGGGGATACCTATTTTATTGGAGGAGTTATAAGGTAATGTAATAACATGGGTAGAGAAGAGTATGGTACCTATAAGAAGTCAGTTTAAGGAGTAGAATAATATGGAATGGCCAGTTTATCGGGTCTTCATGATTCTGCTGCCTTTGTTCCAATATAATTCGGGTCGGTGCAGACGTTTCTATAACTTCTGGCGGGAAAGAAGATAGAATCAAATAGTATTTATTTCACTCGCACAGGACAAATAAAAAAAAAACAAAAAAAAAATGAGACATGCAGAGCCCTGGATGAAAACAAAAAGGT
Organism: Ochropleura plecta; assembly: GCA_905475445.1. Lineage (NCBI taxonomy): Eukaryota > Metazoa > Arthropoda > Insecta > Lepidoptera > Noctuidae > Ochropleura > Ochropleura plecta. The sequence goes on along the minus strand of FR997731.1, from coordinate 5,618,839 downwards.
CCCTATCTCATGCTATGGTATGATTGGAAATAGACAACAGATTTTTAAAGGATTGTGTCGACTGTACTTCAATGTAGGGTCAAAGTATAAGTTCCGTAAGGAAATAAAAGCTGTTAGTAAAAATAACAACCAAAGTTACAAGTACCTACAAAATATGTCGAATTCCGACCTAAACTAATTGCGTACATACGTCATTTATTGATTACTAGCTTCCGCCCGCGACTTCGTCCGCGTGGCATAGTTACTTTGTGCTAACGCTAACTTTAACCCGCGTGATGACCCGAAAAAATGTATCTTTCTCTCCCCTTTTCTTCCCTCATTCTCCCCCTTTCCTCACTTTAAAAAAACTTGCCTATTTCCGACACCAGGGCCCCAACTATCTCTGTACCAAAATGCATCAAAATCGGTTCGGTCATTTAGGCGTGAAGCCGTAACAAACACGATACGGTTGGCGCAGTGGCTGAGCGATCGACTGCTGCGCTGTGTGTCGCGGGTTCGATTCCCGCACGGAACAAATATTTGTATGACCTACAGATAGTTGTTCCGGGTCTGGCTGTTTGTGTATGTGAGATTGAATGTTTGTAAACGCACCCACGATACAGGAGAAATTCCTAGTGTGGGGCAACTTTAAAAAAAGAAGAAAAAAAAGAAAGAAAGAACAAACAAACAAACTCACTGTCGCTTTTATAATATTAGTAAGGATTTATGAAAATAACCGAAGGTAACTGAATGCCTATTCAGTTATTTAACGAAATAAGCTACGTTAGAGGTCCTAACTGTAGCTACCTTACACTTAAAAAATCCAAGTGCCTACTTAAATAATAAAACTGATCCTAAATACACTACAGCTACAACTAAATAAAACTACAGCTAAATAAATTAAAAAATAATAATTTGAATTTATAAGTATTTAACCTGAAAATAATTTAAGTACTAAATTATATATATATTTTTTGTTTTTTTTTTTTAATATGTCTAATTATGCCTATTATCTATAAGAACCTATTAATTACCAAATAAAGTAGGTACTAAAACTAAATAATTCTAATAGAATTATACCCAGAAATATGTAGGTAAGTACATCTTGTAACAAAAAAAGAAATTAAAATAAAGCTAAAACGCCTGTCCAATACTGGGTCCACCCTTTATAGCAGAACTTTTTATGTCATAATTTTATTTTGCATAACAACGGATAGCATAAACTTCATTTCGCAGAAAATTGTTTGGCAGACACTCATTTATCATACATTCAAAACTCATAATTTTGTTAGTCAGAATCATCTCTAGACATAAATTTCATATCCATAATATTCAAAAAGCAGAAACATCATTTCGCAGAAAGTTCACAGTCAGAATCGTCTTTTGACATATATTTCATATCGATATCATTAAACGGCAGAATTGTCATATCGCACAAAGTTTATAGTTAGAATCATCTTTATCATTATTTGTTGTCATTTATTTTAATTATTTATTTCTTTAAAATAATATCATTTATTATAACTATTATTTAATTGAATTTGTAATAATGTCATTTAATTCCATAAGTAATTATTATCCTAATGTAAATAGTTCAGTTCCGGGTAAACTACTAAAACAATCTCATTTTCTATTAATGCAAGTCGTTACTGGCACTGGCCGGCCGCTGCCGCGGCACCGCTCGCTCCGCTCGCTCGGCTCGTGCGTAGGGGGTCGCAGTTTTAACCTAACCTAACCTACCCATTTTTTTACAAAAATTTAACCACGTAGCAGGTCACTGTTTTGACCTAACCTACCCTAGCCATTTCTGCCATCTGATGGTATGCCAGGTGAAATTATACCAAATAATAATAGCTCTAAATGAACATTATGCTAAACGATATTATGCGAAATTTGAATTCTGCCAATCGTAATTATACTAAATGTAATTCTGCCATCTTAAAAGTATGCCATAGTAAATTCGAAGTTTTAAACATTATGCCAAACGATAATTATATAAAATAATTTTTATGCCTTTAAAATGTTCGTTCAAAGAAAAATATGCTAAGTGTGTTATGCCAAATAAATTTCGGAGCATCAAGATTCTGCCAGATAGAGGGAACCCGTCCAATACTATCTACCTATGATACCTACTTCACTTAAAAATAAAAACCTATAAATACTTTAATTAATATTACCTATAACTATAATTAGTATAATTAACTACGCTTTTACCAATATAGTTTAAAAAAAACTGAACATAAATTAGCCGAAACTCGGTTTCTAAAAATCTATGCGTACCTATTACTACTTCACCTAAAAATAAATAAAATGTATACGATGAATAATTTGTAATTTGAACGAATATTTAAACACTACCAAAATAACTAATACCTATTTTATAAAATAACAATAGGTAAAAGAAATCTAAAAAGAAATCATTTAAAGACTAAAATTCGGGCTGAAAGCATTGTCTGTCAATAAGGTCGAACACTCTGAACGTCTATTCGCATCAACAGCCAAATATTACACAAAAATAATCCTTATAGCATGATTCAGTATTATTCACGCGCGATGGCTTATTAGCGTATTTCATGCATAACTTTGGTGTTTGTATACCGATTTATATGATTCTTTTTTTTATTGAATACGTAATAATGTTAACTGTTTTTAATTAGAGATGAGTGGGAGTGTTATAAACGTAAGAGTAGACAAATATAATCAGAAAGCTTCGAACTGCTAAGTTATCGGGAGTTACACGTGTTATTGTGAGTCAACCATAAAAGATAGACCTATGCTGTTGTAGGATATTTTTTATATAATTTTAAGGAGAACATTTCCGTCATACATGATTTCTGTGTAGCTTTAACCAACTTCTCCCGATTACCCAACATTTTCCTTCACTGCTCTGCTCCTATTGATCGTAACGTGATGAAAAGTATACTATAACCTCCCCAGGAGTATGAAGAATAATTGTACCAAGTTTCGTTAAAATCCGTCGAGTAGTTTTTGTTTCTATAACGAACATACAGACATCCAGACAGACAGACAGACAGAAAGACAGACAGACAGACAAAAATTTTACTGATTGCATTTTTGGCATCAGTATCGATCACTAATCACCCCCTGATAGTTATTTTGGAAATATATTTCATGTACAGAATTGACCTCTCTACAGATTTATTATAAGTATAGATAGATTTTTTTTCCCAAATTACGTTTTACTTTTAATTCATAGTACCTACTTACAACATGATATTAAAAGAACAACGCACCTTAGCCCTTAGTGCCCTGGAAATAAATATGGTAATCGTTTGACCGCTTGTATTGGTTGTAACTTTGACCTTTGGACAGCGGATTTCTCCCAAGCTGCAATTGACGTCAGTTTGTTTGTTTACGTACCTTCAACAATTATTAAATGTATGCGTAGAGGAAACATACTGAAGTCATCCTATGATGTATTCAAACGATGGGTGTGTCAATATTGAATGCGTGATGTAACTTAAAAGATGCAATGATAGCCTAGTAATGTTTCCGTCGGACTGTCAAGTTGGTCAACTTGACAGTCCGACGGAGTAGATCTTCGAACCAAAGACAAACAGAGGCTCTAGCACTAGTTCGCGTTCTAAAAGTAACGTCATTACGTCGATTTTGGAATTGAAAATACAATTATCCTGTAGCTATTGTTTGATACAAGCACAATCATTATCACCCACAGTCATGAATAAAAACACTGAAGTAAAAGCGCCAGTCCGGTTAGTAGTTAAAGTTTTGCGTGTAAGAGTAAGAAACCACCAATATTGGTAGGACTAAGTAGGGTTAGGATTATTCAATCTATTTTGACTAGAGATGGGCTGAATCCATTGACTAGTTGACTGCAAACTGAAAGGCTGACTAATCAGCCGGGGCGATTATTGCTTTCGGCTACATTACCGTTTCAGGTACAGCGAAGGCGCTAAGCACGTGTTCGAACTCGCTGTGCGGTCGAAATTCAAATTAATTTTTCACTAAAGAGTTACAATATTTATATTTTCTTGATAAGAATGGAATAATTGACTACTGCCTAAATAAAAAGGTAAAATTCTTAGATTATGAAACAGGTTGTAAGGTTGCTTATAAAACAAAGCATTGACGAAAAAACAAAGGTTGGCGCAGTGGCTGAGCGAACGACTGCTGCGCTGCGTGCCGCGGCTTCGATTCCCGCACGGAACAAATATTTGTATGACCTGCAGATAGTTGTTTCGGGTCTGGCTGTTTGTGTATGTGAGTTTAAATGATTGTCACGATACAGGAGAAAAAAATAGTGTGGGGCAACGTTAAAAAAAATTACATTAAAGGTTCTAATTAATTTCAAACACTTGCGTTCAGTGCGGGATAAACCACGTAGCAAGAGTAGCCAATGCTACGGGCCCGCTTGTCCAAAGCAGCCGACTTTCATTTGAGCGTCTTTTTTTGAGGGAACCTTATTTATGCAGCTCTTGTCCCTACCATGGATAGCTGGCCAATAGATCAATGGTAGTATCAAAAGCTATACTACAATTAAAACTATATTTTTAACTTAATTTTTAAAGTTAGCTCCAGGCACACCGAAAAAAAGAGTTGGGATATCCCTCTGGTAAATACTATATAATAGAAAAATAAGAGTTTATTTTTCTATTATATAGTATTTACCAGAGCGGGTATATACCCGCTCTGGTAAATCAGGGGCCCTTCGATAGAAATTGCTACGGGCCCGGCGGCGGCGCTTGCTTAATCCGGCACTGCTTGCGTCGATTTTCGATAGTCGCTTTTCGCCGATCATTCGCCAACAGAAAATATTACCCGATAGCCGTATTTCCTGACAAGTTAGCTACTAGTCAATAGCACTAGTCAGTCAGTATTTTTCTTATCTTGGCGTCTTATTCCTCGATTGCCGGTATCCACGTGTTAAAGCTTAAAGTACGGCCAACGAGAAGCGATACGAAAGGTCATTAACCTAAAGAACAACTGTGGCGTTGACAATCTAATATTTATCTCTTTCCATCTTGTGCCTTTATCGTAATGTCTCGTTCTCCCGGCAAAAACATGACAACGTTAAGACGGGTTCGCCAACATTCGGGCGGCCATTTTAGATGGGGTTTTAGCATGGGTTTTGTTTACATTTGGTATCGCTTCTCGTTGGCCGTACTTTAGTAATCTAAGTATGTATGTACTTCTATAATGAAAGACCGGAAAGGTTGCAATACATTTATTTATATGTGGCATTTGTAACAAAAAACTATGTTGCCAAAAAGAATAACATTAAGTTTTGTTTGATTTTCGATTATTCATATATCTTTTTGAACGAGACTTTATGTTTGTGGAACTATTGGCACAAGCATGAAAGATTCCATCGACGTAATTTCAATAAAAAAAATGTTACACAAGAAATTGAACGTGAATTGATTGAACTTTTTGCAAACGTACATACATAGATTCCTTCTAGAGTATTTTGGAATAGACTCATTAGAAACCATAAGTCTCTGTGTGTTTTTTTTATGTTTTGAAGTATTAATAGACAAAGCAATATAATAGAATCTATTTATAGTTCGTGCTGTAAATAAACCTCTGCGTAATTTATTTATTATTATCACACACTTCGCAGAACTTATTAGCGTATTTAAAGTATAAATAGATAGATAATTTTAGTAAACATTATAATTAAAATAAATATTGATTTTCTTTGTAATATTTCCGAGCTGCGCGCTGGTACGTGTTAGTAGTATTTTTACAAAGAAAATAAAATAAAAATTGCTGGCATAGTTGGGAAATTTGTTTCAGTTTTTACTAAGAAATTCAGAATCATCGAAGCCTAGGCCAACCACGAACACGCAGAGTAGTCGTCTACTCTGCGTGTTACGTTACGTTACGTTTAAAACGATTTTCAAAAATTTATTTGCGCACAATATTTTAAAGTTTCAAGATTTTATAAATCATGGCCTATATTTTAGTAGCAAACAAAATTACCAAAAGAGGTGTAAGTTTTAAAAAAACAAATTTTTTTATACTCTGCGCGTTCATGCGGGGTCCACTAGTATTTTCAATTCCTATTTCACTTACTTCATTGAAAAACGGGTTGTGTCATCGTTGTCTGAAACTGTTGCTTATTATTTCTGTTGTTTGGTATATGCAGTTTAGCGTAAAATGTGAACTACGCGAAACTGCCTACCCTAAACAATTTACTTTAACTAACCGGAGAAATAAACTTCGTGAAACGTTTTCTTCATGTTTCTCTTCTTGTTTCATGCACGCCTGGTACTTGTAAGACAGACAACGTGGAACTGTGTATGAAGAAGAAGAAGACGTGGACGCAATCCTCTTCTTCATACACTGTTAGACATAGGCTATCATCTTCATGGGTGCTTTTACACCCATTAGATCAATGAAGGCCATTGATCTAATGGGTGTAAAAGCACCCTTAGCGAAGACAAAAGGCACGTGTTCCGCTCTCTCCTGTTCAAAATTTACAAATTTGTTTATTTTTGTTGATCCATCAGCATAAATGGACAACAAAGTGATAGTATATGGGTTCAGTTTTATCTTTTGAAGTACGGACCCCTAAAACAGATGTAAAGACCATCAAAAAGAACAGTTTCTTCCATAGGACCAAATTAGTAATCTTCTTATTCGTATTATTTTTCGTGTATAAAGTACTTTAGTTTGACAATTATGTGTGAACCAACTAAGAGGCTAACTGGGTTGTAGAGATCAGACAGGCAATTACCCTTAAATACTGTTTTTTAGCTATTTCCGGATAGACTGGCTTACTGGCTGACTGGTCACGTTAGTTGTAGCTTGTAGCAACATTGGTGTTCTTTCACACGTCCAAGTTTCTTCATGACTTTCAATCATTTAAATAGCGGTATATAATCATTTAATTTAATGTGCGATAAGAGCTACCGCAACCCCGAAACACAAAAGGCAAAAGAAGTAACATGGATGGGTCTTTAGTCAGTAAAAGTCTGACATTCCCCTACGCTCCGCCCAGAGAGAGGGAAGTTATTTTGATGAATTAAAAATTACTTAACGTGTTAAATTATATTCCATTTTCAAAATTGGTTGTGACAGACGGATGAATAACAAAATATTTGAATCGTTGAGAAATATGGTTTCGATGTTATCTTCTTATTCGTATAATAAGTTCTTGTTGTTTTTTTTATTGTAAACTGCCTTTAAAGCAGTTTATTTATACCATTAATAGATTTATTTTTGACACCATAAAACCTGGTTGACAACATTCTTGGAGGTCATTTGAGGGTTAAAATGTTGTTTTTGTAAGGTTTACGACTACGGCAAATTATATTTTTTGTATTCAAAAGGCAAGTTAAAAATAAAATAATTGAGAGGCAATTTTATTTAATGAAATTTGATGTGTTATTTTTATTTTTAGGGACCTTATTTATTCCTGAGATAAATGTTACCATAGAGGCACTTCGATGGCGATACGGAATCATATTGATTTCATTTTTTTTACATCAAGACTAAGGTAGTCGGAAAAACCGCCGAACTACACTAAAACCTGGCAATTCGATTTTTAAAACGACGGTTTTGTTTTTGTGCGGTATTCCCAAAATCGCCTGCGAACTTTATCGGCCAGCCACAACAGTTACTTTAAGCCTAGGTTACCACTAAAGATGCTCAGGCTGCGTAATTCGGGCTGAGTCGCGAAATAAGCCAGGCTCAAAAAAGTGGCACGCAGTGTTTTCCTGCAAACCTTCTTGGAGAACCTTTGAGGTTGGCCATTCTCAGAGGGTGGGTGTCGGGAGTATGCGCGAATGTATCATATAAGGTATCGTACCTTCTTGGAGAACGTTCAAACGAAGTTGGTGAGGGTGTCCACTAGGAATGGCGTACCAGTCGGGGTTGGCCGCGAATGTAATGGTATCTTTGAGGCCCCCGTCACATGGGGGTAGTGTGGGGGTAACTAGCTAGTGTTTCAGTCAGTTAGATTGCCAACATAATCCTCCGCTTGCACTAGACGGTGTCTATCCGTGCGGATTACCCAAATTAGAAGCAAATAAATAAATATCTTGGGACAACTCACACACGGCTATCTGATCCCAAGCTAAGCAGAGCTTGTGTTATGGTAACCAGACAACTGATATACATACTTATATCTATACTAATATTATAAAGGTGAAGAGTTTGTTTGTTTGTTTCAACGCGCTAATCTCAGGAACTACTGGTTCAAATCGAAAAATTCTTTTTGTGTTGAATGGACCATTTATCGAGGAAGGCTTTAGGCTATATAACATCACGCTGCGGCTAATTGGAGCGAAGAAACAATGGAAAATGTGGAAAAAACGGGGAATATTATTCATCTTTGAGGGCTTCCGTTGCGTGCGCTGCGAAAACGGTTCAAGATACCAAAAAAATATGTACGAAAGAATTATTCCTCTTGAAATGATCTAAAAAAATGTCCGTGACGGTATATGCCTATCTTTTAAGATTAACTCACTAGAACCGTTTTTATGGGAATCAAATTTGGTCGAAATTAATGCATGATTATTTGTTAGAGTTGTATCAACATAATTATATTAATCTTTATCCAAATAAATGTGTTGTTGATTAACAGTATTTAATTGTGAACAAAATTGTCTTTGACATCACTTAATTTCAATGAACATCTTAGAAGATATTACAATTTTAAAATAACTCCGATATAAAATTCACACGCGCCGCATGATGTGCAAAACATGACGCTGCGCCTGGCCGGCGCGGCGCGGCGGGCGAGGAGAGGCGTTGCTTGCGGGCGACGCGGAGGCGGGGTGTAGCTCTACGATTGTTTTATGGATTTTATTTTGGTTGATAATAGTTTGGTAAAAAAAAAATGTTGTAGATAATACCTGTAAATAGGTGTCATCTACATAATTATTCTTAGGGCTGTTTATTCAATAGTCAGATAACTTTTATCTGAGGAATAAAAATGGCGGTTTGACAGCTCATCTATAGAAAATATGTCAAACTGCTATTTTTATTCCTCAGATAAAAGTTATCTGACTATTGAAAAATCAGCCCTTATTAGGTTAGGTTTTAGTTTAAGCACACAGTTTACCTTATGTTTTACGTAAGTACCAAATACAGGTAAAAATAATTAGGATCCTAATTATTAACCTTACGTTTGTTTTTCTTGATTATGAGTTACGGTTTGGTTAAGTTTTCATTTCCTATTTTCTTTCTTCGTCACTATAATGCCTAGAAAAAGAACTCAGCTTTCTCGGCAGACTGCTACCGCAAAGCGGCTGCAAGCTTTGCGCAGCAATGAAACAGAGAATGAAAATATGCATAGGTTGGCTACTCAACGAGGAATCAGTGAACAAATCGTGCTAATGAATCGATCGTTGAACGTTCGCAGTGTCTAGCCTCACTAAATTTCCGAACTTCGGCAAACCGTCAACGGGAACTACGGGAAGCAAGCGCTGAACGTTTATCCTTACAAAATTTCCAAACTTTGGCAAACCGTCAACGGGAATCAAGCGCTGAACGTTTATCCTTACAAAATTCCCGACCTTTGATAAACCGAGAACGGGAATCAAGCGCTGAACGTTCTCAACGTTTAGCCTCACAGAGTTCTCGAACTTTGGTGAACCGACTACGGGAATCAAGCCCTGAACGTTCTCAACGTTTAGCCTCACAGAGTTCCGGAACTTGGGCTAAGACGCGGACAAAGTCGTGGGTAACAGTTATAATTTATAAAGCTGAGGAGGTTGTTTGCAAAAATAAAAATGATGCCCAAAATAATATTCCACGCGGACGAAGCCGCGGGCACAGCTAGTAATTTATAAATACATACATAGATATTATAGATAAATCACACCCAGACACAGAACAAACAATCAAGCTCATCACACAAAGTTTGTCCTGGGTGGGAATCGAACCCACGACCTCCCAGTCAGGGCCACTAACCACTAGACCAACAGGCCCGTCAAATGAATGGATGTGTAGCGAGGCATGTGCGAAACGGACTTAGATAGACTCAACGAAGCGATTCTATTGGTTAGTTTCACCCACGCTGCGGAAACTCGTAAATCTGTGAAAACTCAGCCTTTCAAAGTAAAATGGAATGCCATTTGTAACCTGGTTGTCTTTTGTCCAATATTAATTTTGTTCTTGTCCCTCGCTGATGGATTTAATTTCACGGAAAACGTAAACCTAATTTGTTAGAGTTGAGTGACGAGTATCAGATTCTTGTCGTCCAAAAATTTCATTACGTTTATGGAATTATATGATGAAAATTGAGTACCATGAAGTATTTAATCGTTCATTTAATTAAATTGTTCTTATATTAATCTTATCAAATAGATCGTAAATGGCGCAAATTGACTTAAAAAACAGAAATTAACGCTATTTACCATTTAGGAGATGGGCAGAGGTGTAACCTAACACCCTTAAGGCCTAGGCCAGGCTAGGGAGGGAGGCCTGTAACTTACCATACGGCACTCATGTTTACATCTCATGTATGTGTATTCAAACAATAAGTTTGTTTTTTTATAATGTTTTTAATGCGTAATCTCCGTTAAATTACGATTAATTATTTCTAAGTGACATGTCACAATAATACTAGATCAAATAATCTTTATTGTACGTCATTAAAGAACTGACAAAACGTGAAATAGATACTCTAGTCAAATGTGAAACCAAACCAATACGAGAAATTAATGGTATGAAAACCAATAATTGCATATTTGTTTACCGATATGCGGTCCAATTTTAAAGTTGCAATCATGTGTCCATACAAACAATTTACTTTCGTAGAAAAAGTAATTAATTACACTAATGACATCGTTATTATGAGGTTCAATATTTATACCAATAATGATGATAAAAAAACCTGTACTATTAGTTTTGTCCATTTAAAAGTAATTTATTTGATTTATTTTCCACAACATTCGTAAACTTATTCACTTAGAAAAATACTGTACTTCTGTTTGTATTCCATATTTTTGCCACGAAGAAATATTGTTTTTTATCTGCTCTTTTATAGTGTAACATGATATCGTTTACTGACTAAAAGTTCATCCACATGACAAATTTCAAACTTTCTTATACAAGAAAAAACAAAACTTTAGGAAAAATGATATCTTTGAATGCTGCAGTATTATCTGGACGCCTATTTTTGCGGATGGGAAATCATTAAGTAACTTCCCCCGCTCTGAGCGCGGCACGGGGGGAGTGTCAGACTTGTACTGACTAAAACCCACCATGTTCCTTCTATTGTCCTTTATGTTCCGGGGCCATCGCACAAGCTGCAACCCCGGGACAACCCGTAACCGCGGATCTGGACGCTTCTTCTCAGACTTTTGAAGAATTGGTATAGAATATTGCACACCAAAATTGAAATTGCTAATTTTATTGTTACCATGACGCTATCACTAAATCGCCAACAAAATAATAAAAGAAAAAAAAACGATGGATCGGAATGCTAAAACAAGCTTAACCAATTCTAACATAAATTTAACAAAACGATGTTTATAAAGAAAAAAATGATTATAACGTAATATATGTGTTTTAAATTTGTTTGTACATTAACTTATTTAATTTTTATATCAGAGTAATTAGGTAAAGTGGCATTTTCCAGACAATTGACGTCAAACTAATAAAGCCTTAATTGTTACCATGTTAGAATTTATACGACACAGATTATAATGTTATTGTTTGAATGATTTTAATGCAATGGAATGGAATCTCAGGTATAATGAGAAAATTATACCTACCTTTATGTTTTTCACAATGTATTCTTAACATAATCATCATCTTCCTGCCCTTGTCCCATTCTATTTGGGGTCGGCGCAACACGTTTTCTTCTTCCATTCTCTCTTGTCAGACATCACGGCATCATTTTCTCCTTTGTCCTTCATATCATTCCTTATACAAAACATTATTTAATGTTTTGAACAATAAACAATTAAGAATATAGAGTATGACACTAAAATAATATGATTGTAACTAGTTGCAATTTACTGGAATTTTATTGTTTAAAAAAATAATAATTAAATTTAATGTTGCGAAAGTCATTTGCATTTTGTTATATAGCTGTTTAGATAAGGCATATTGCTTGCGACAACAAAACAAGATTTGGATTCAAATATCCGGTTAGTATCCGGATATTCAGACAAATATGGCAAATTGTATCATGAAAATGTAATGACAGCTAGATATATAGCTAGGTACTCAAGTAGAACTTTTCCTCACAGAAGGTCAGCTCCGGTCATTTCTGATGGAAATATTCCTACTGCAGCAAAATGATTGATTACACTACGCATTGATTCGAATAACAAAAGATCTATGTTCGGATTGAACTCTTGCGTGTATAAGGCGGGTTTGTTTCCATGCCCATACTTTTCCACTGCATAGTTTTAATCTTAGGAAAGTTTTAGCTTGTAAACTAATACTGGCTGAGCGATTGACGATTGTCGCGGTTTTGATCCATGCATGGGACAAATATTTGTATAGCCTACAGATAGTTGTTGGGTTATCAGATCCATAAAAAGTTTACCGGATTTTTATGAAAAAAAAATCTGGACGTTTCATTTTTCTTCAGACATTATTCACCGAAAGAGCTTTGTTGCAGGCTTGAAATCACACTAACATTATAAAGGCGTTTGTATGCGTGTGTGTATGTGTGTTAGTCCTTCACGCTCAAACGTCTGAACCGATTTGGAAGAAGAAGAAGAAATTTGGTATGTAGATATATATACCCTAGATAGCACATACTGCGTACGACCGCGGAGTACAGTTGGTACGAATCGTAAACAGTACTTACATTATATCGACCTACTCAAGTGACCTTCACTTTTTATAGCGCGTTAGTTTAATTTAAATATTTAAATGTTTGTAATTGCCCTTCATTCCGTACACTAACCTAAATCTCCAGACATTGTCGGAAAATTCCGGTCGTACAGTCACAAACTGTTTGCTCAATACCTCTAGACATTATTAGCTATTAATCTCAATTTCAACTAGATACTCAGACGAAGTATCGTTGAGAATCTGTTGTCTGTTGCAAGGCAATCAATGTGTGAATTTCGCACTTGTAAAGTTATGAGGAATACTTGACATTCATGTTACTAATAATAGTTAAGTATACTTAGAACTTGATTCACAGACTAATGTTGACACAATGTATTCTTGGTGTATGATTGATCATACACCAAGAATAGCACAGCTAAAATGTATGACATGTGTGACTTAACTTGAACTTAAGTGACACTTAATACTAATCGTGAGAGCTTTGTCAAAGTAGATAAGCTTATAAGTTTAACTCGTTGGTTTAGTATTCGTCTTTGCTCATTGAAAAATGAAAATAACTTAAGTTTGGTAAAATAAATTCAGTTACCATTTTCGAATTTATTATTGCGGGCATTGTTTTTTTTTGGTTTGAGTAAAGTATTATTTATAAGGTACTAGCTTTTGCCCGCGGCTTCGCTCGCGTTAAATTCGGGGTAACACAGTTCCCTTTGCGCCTTATTGATTTGTAATAGCAACGCCAAGTTTTCCCTTTCCTTCCCTCTTTCTAAAAAAAAATTAGCCTATGGCGTCTCCTGGTTCCCAACTATCTCTGTACCAAAATCGGTTTAGCCATTAAAGCGTGAAGAGGTAACAAACAAACTCACTTTGGCTTTTATAATAAGTATTAGTAGACTTCATCCGCGTGGCATAGTTACTTTGCGCTAACGCTAAATTTAACCCGCGTGATGATCGAAAAAAAAACTTTCCTCCCCCTTTTCTTCCTTCTTTCTCCCTTTTCTCACTTTTTTTAGCCTATGTCCATCTCCAGGGTCCCAGATATCTCTGTACCAAAATTCATCAAAATCGGTTTGGCTATTTAGGAGTGAAAACGTAACAAACAAACTCACTTTCGCTTTTACAATTAAATTAATAAGGATTTCCATTATGATTTTTTTTTATTTGTGCCCGTTAAACTTAAACATAACTGGCTAATGTAGGTTAACTCTTTGTTTTACGGATGGGAAGTCATCAAATAACTTACTCTGCTCTAGGTGGAGCAGTGTCAGACTGTTACTGACTAAAACCCATCCATGTTCCTTCTTTTGCCCTTTGTGTTCCGGGGCAGCGGTATCTCTTTCGAACAACCTGCGACCTACACTTCGCCAGTTAGGGTCAGGTACACCTCTGCCTAATCCACTTATATTAATGATAATAGAAATCACAGCAAATCAGTCACGGTTGCTAGCAGTGCTTCACGCACAAACTCAGCATAGCGCCACAGAACAGCGCCTTGCACGCACTGAATGACAGAATCGAATTATTTATTATTGTAGGTGCAATGTTACTTTTTATTTCTGTTGTATTTTTTAAGTCTCTTTTTGTTTTATTTTTGTGTAAATTATATTAATGTGTTTTAACTTAATGTGTTTCATTAAAACCACGTCTCCATTTTATTTAAATTGAAAGGAACTCTGTAGGTAAAACATGAGAGAGCACTGGTACTCATAACACAAGTTAAATCTTACCTTGGGTGCCAGGGTTCATTTCACTACTTACCAATATGATGTATGTTAAAATTTTAAAGACATTGTTAGTTTGTAAGTGGTTTTGTACAAAGCTCTTTCTGGAAATAAATATTTTTTTATTTTATCCATACATCCATACATCTAAACATCCATACATCCATACATCCATACATCCATCCACCCATCCTCACAAACATTCGCATTTATAATATTAGTATCTAGAATAGTTCAATTAATAACTACTCTACTGCATCAGGATTTTCTTGTATTTTTTGCACTGCTTGTGATAAGTAAATGTTTGTTAGTAGTACTTACTATATTTATCACATGTTGGTGGTGGAGGTTCGGTGTAGGAAAACGTCATGAAAATTGCGCGGGGAAGTTATTTTATGATTTCCCATCCGTATATAAATGGTCCAATTGAAATTAACGTTTTTTTTTAAACTTTGACCCATTAGAAATTTCTCCTGAATCGTGGGTGCGTTTGCAAACATTTAAACTCACATACACGAACAGCCAGACCCGAAACAACTATCTGCAGGACATACAAATATTTGTTCCGTGCGGGAATCGAAATTGCGCCACGCAGCGCAGCAGTCGATCTCTCAGCCACTGCGCCAACCGAGCCGTGTCGTCGTGTCGCATTGAGTTTGAGTTTGGTAATGATTGCTTATAATATGTATTACTATTTCCTAATTACTCTTACGTTTTAATTACCATTATCAGGCACACATTACACTAAAACGTTAATGAGATGTCAGTGGTACTACGAATACATTATATCTCAAATCTCAGAGATTATGAAAGTATACTTTCTTCCAACGAATGTTAGATAACAGAGAGAGGCCGCTTGATATTACTTAGCACGTGTCTAAGATATATGTGATGCTAATCATTATTGTTTGTACTTCTCTTGTCTTGGGATAACATTGTGGACTTAAGAAATTATTTATTTAATAATTTATGTACAAACAGTAGACCAGACAGGAAGAAAACATATTATAAAATTTAAGTACAAAGGTACTGCTTAATTCTTAAGAAATTTCTGCCAGCAGACCTGCGAAATAGGGCATGCAATTACCGTAAAAAAAATTACCGGTAAAAAATCGGTTATAGAAATATTTTTACCGGTAAACCGGTAAAACCGGTAATTTTTGTATTTTTCAATGTGATATAATAACAATTTGATTGGGTAGTTTCAAAACAAAAATAAATATATATACAAGGTATACGGTGGTAAACATGTTTATATTGTTGCTTAAAATGAGCATAGGAACACAAATTCTAAAAACATGACATTTCTTTTGGCGCAGTCATGTGTAAATGTCGCATAATTAATTTAAACAATTTTCATTATCACATGTTTACAATCAATCAAATTATAAAGGATTTTCAAATAAAAAAACAATCAGTATGCAAGCTACCAATTTTAGTTGTCTTAATTTTCAACTTAATATTTTCCGCAGTAGTTGTAAAGAACAATAAGGTTTATAAACTCAAATTAACTTTCAATCAGCTACAACGTTTTCTTTATAATAATACTAGCTGTGCCTACTACATGCGTTGCAATGCAATTTCCTACCTTTCTAACTACCCAACCTACCCTACCCTACCTACCCTACTCTACCCTACCCAATAGAACGTGCGTCGTCAAAGGTTGTATCAAAATCACCTCTTGTTTCTTCTTTTTTTCCGTATATTTCAATACTTGTTCTGCTATTCGGCACGGAGACAAATTAAAAAAATCAAGAATCATGAAAATCGGTCCAGCCGTTCTCGACTTATAAGTGATCGAACAAACCCGACTTTGTTTTATTTATTAAGATAATATAAACGACAATCACAATGTGATTGATCACATAAACTCAAATTAACTTTCAACTTACATTCTCGATTTATTTCAACAAATCGTATAAAATCAAAATGAACTTAAAATTCAACTTATTAAAAACCGGTAAATTACCGGTTACATATTTTTTTTACCGGTAATTTAATAACCGCGAAAATGGGCGGTTTACCGGTAAAAATGAAAACCGGGAAACCGGTATTGCATGCCCTACTGCGAAAGGAGATATGAAAACGAAATGTAGACGAATGTGTGTGAGAGAGTATGAGAAAAATAAGTGTGAGTGCCTTAACCTATTATAACTTACATCATCATCTGCCTAGCCTTTTCCCAACTATGTTGGGGTCGGCTTCCAGTCTAACCGGATGCAGCTGAATATCAGTATTTTACATGGAGCGACTGCCTATCTGACCTCCACAACCCAGTTAGTACTGGGTAATACGATACCCCTTGGTAAGACTGGTTGTCAGACTTTCGGGACACTGACTACCTGTAACGACTGTCAAAGATCTACAAATGACAGCCGGGACCAACGGCTTAACGTGCTTTCCGAGGCACGGAGGAAACTCGGTATGTAACGGGTGGTCACCCATCCACAGACCAACCTAGGCAAGCGCGGCTTAACCTAAAGATCGACCCGAGCGGCTACTATTATTTAGCCACGAGCTCCTTCCTATTATAACTTACATATATAAGTAAATATTAATAAATACTGGTATAAATACATGTTTAAATATATATCCATGAATAAATACATAAATTACGATTGAGAGGACAGGTAATGCTCTCTCACTCTGTTTTTGAAAAGGGAAATGGAGGACAATACTGTGTTAACCCTGATTGTTTTTCAGTCACTGCATTAAAGTACTGGTATTCAGCTGCATCCGGTAAGACTGGAAGCCAATAACCACATAGTTGGGAAACGGCTTTTCAGATGATGATCGTGCATTGTATACTGTTTTGGTAATTAATGTCTTTTTTTTTTTTGGTTTGGGAAATCTTCGAGTTCACGGAGCTGGAGCGGGGGAAGTGTCAGACTTGTACTGACTAAAACCCACCCATGTTCTTTCTATTGCCCTTTACGTTCCGGGGCCGCGGTATCTCTTTCGAACAACCCGCAACCCCGTCAGGCCCCTCTGCTTTGTTGACATCTCTTTGAGGCGCGCGTGAAACACTAACGCGCCGTCGACACGGCGTCATTTATGTCTTTTATGCTCAATTTCTATATTACTTTCTTTAGAAGTGTACTGTTGGATATTTTTATATTAAGGCACTGTTTAGTTGTCGTCTAATGTTAGGGAAAATAGGACTTGTTTCTTTTTTTTCATTTTATTTTTGAAAAGGGTTTTAAGTGATCCATAATTCCTTTATAGTCAACGTGTCTACGTTTCTCACCCGACTCACCTCTACCAAGTCTGCTGAAAATAAATACTTATGAAATAAACAGTATTATATTCGACGACACGGTTGGCGCAGTGGCTGAGAGATCGACTGCTGCGCTGCGTGTCACGGGTTCGATTCCCGCACGGATCAAATATTTGTATGACCTGCAGATAGTTGTTTCGGGTCTGGCTGTGTGTGTATATGAGTTTAAATGTTTGTAAAGGCACCCACGATACAGGAGAAATTCCTAGTGTGGGGCAACGATTGTAAAAAAAAAACCAGTATCAGTACCTTTGTGCTCTTTCATCTTTATGTAATTTTCTTTATTGCTTTGTGTATACACACGACGGCAGTTGAACCTATACTAAACTATTATAACCTGATCTCTCTACTACGAATCGCACACCGTAGTAGAGAGATGAGGTTAAAATGGTTTTGTATAGTTTGATGTGAAGTCGTGTGTACATACATCAACGTTATAATAAGAGGTTGCCAGTTATAAATAAACACAATTAATTATATTGTGTTTGGCGTAAGAGCAATTGACTACAGCGCTGTGTGTCGTGGGTTCCATTCCCATGTGAATAAATATTTACATGGCTTACAGATAGCTGTTGCGGGTACCCAAATACACATACAAACAGTCAGTTTTTTTGTGGTTTTAAATGTTTCTAAACGCACCCACGATACAGGAGAAACTCCTAGTGTGAGTCAAAAATGTTCATTAAAATGTATGTAGGTAAAGGGGCGTAAAGAAGTGTCAAAATTAAAAAAAAAAATGTAAGATTAAATGTGAGATAAAATAATCTAAAATTAAATCACTAAGTATCAAATTGTATTTTTTTTTGTAATTTTCCCTGAGTGTGACTTTATTTACAACGTCTCATAATTTCGATCATACCGCAAACGAAGCCTGCACGAGTAAAAGCAAGCCAATAAATAACTAGAAACACAACTAAGTTTACATTTGAATACCAGACCTTTTAGTTAAATAAAAACGAATTTATGTCGGCTATTCGTCTAACCAAACAATAATAATAAAATATTAACAAAGATCGGTGATTTAAACTGTACCGCGCTAGCTCATAACTCTAGAGTCGTTACCCTTAGCTTTGATAACAGTAAAGAACATATTATCCCTCTAGGCACAGTGGGTTTATAAATAAATGATGGTATACTTACTTAGCTCATTTTTCTCTGAAGATAAACTTACATACACGATCTCTATTACTCATTCTTGCTACACTTATTTTGTGGTTCTGTAATATTTTATGTAACAATGAATAATAAATACTATAAATATTAAATACTAATATTATAAAAGCGAAAGTGAGTTTGTTTGTTTGTTTGTTACCTCTTCACGCTTTAAGGGCTAAACCGATTTTGATGAATTTTGGCACAGAGATAGTTGGGAACCAGGAGACGGACATAGGCTATTATTTTTTTAAAAAGAGTGGGATATGAGGGAGAAAGAGGGAAAAAACGGGAAAACTTAGCGTTGCTATTACAAATCAATAAGGCGCTACCGAATTTAACGCGAGCGAAGCCGCGGGCAAAAGCTAGTAATAAATAAACTTGATTTTTTCCAAACTCAATGTTTGCCAACGACCATTGTTGCGGGTTTTTCGATAGAGATACCGTGGCTCATGAACACTAAGAGGCAATAGAAGGAACTTGGGTGTATTTTAGTCAGTACATGTCTGACACTCCCCCCCGCTCCGCCCAGAGTGGAGGCGTTATTTAATGATTACCCATCCGCAAAAAAGTTTGCCAACCGCGTCGCGTATTGAGCATATAACTCAGTAACAGAATTCCCAATACCATGATACGTTCAAAAACTGGAATCGGTGATGTGGGACGGGTTGAAGAGTGATTGGGAGGGCCCAGTCTTGTAGAATGCTTCAGGACGAATGGGCCAGAGTCGTTACACAGTGGACGAGACGAGACGGGTGTCGTCGCCGAGGGAGACCTAGAATCGTTAATGAGAGGTTGACTGGATAAAACTGCATGGAGAGAAAAGTTTAAGGTTATGTGGGCTTTGCCCAGCAGTTCGCAATGTAGCCTAAGAAAAAAGGTAAACAAACGTTCAGAGAAAATACGGAAGGTTTTAGTTTATACATGTCACGTGGCTCTCTTTGCTATGAAATCACCATAACATCATAGCTTAGACCTTTTGCATCCAGTCTATATCACGCCCTTTTTTGATCGCGATACCGCGGTCGGTCTTTCTACGCGAGGACGATATGTCCAGAAATTATTTAATATCAATTAAATAATTTCTGGACGTATAAAGGTTTTTAGTTTCATCTATCCATCTTCCTAGCACAGCGGGCAGTGCTGGAACGGCACTAATGCAATAACTATATTGACAGTTATGTGCTTAAGTCGTCTGGAGTTGAACCACTAGGGCCACCTAGTATTTCGAGATATCGCCAAGCGGTTGGTCGATTCTTCACGTGACCTGAAGTCAGCATTGTCATTCATCGTGGCAATATGCTGACGGCAACCTTCTGGGCACTTTTACTATTGACAGCAGCGTGGACGAATTGTTTGATGATTATTTACGATGTATTTATAGTTTGTAAATAATGTACATCAAAGTCACGATTATATTACGATGTATTTGTAGTTTGTAAATGATGTACATACAAGTGAGTCTGAATAAAATTGATAATACTTTTGTGCACACCAACCAGATACCTACATAGTTTGGTAGGCACAAAAGTACTTTGACTTCTAACAAAAACTTGACACCAAGTTTCTTGACGTACATTGTTTTTGTCAATTAACTAAGCTTGTTAGACAGCTAAGTTTGAACGTCTGGAGTTAATCCGGC
This sequence comes from Ochropleura plecta, assembly GCA_905475445.1. Lineage (NCBI taxonomy): Eukaryota > Metazoa > Arthropoda > Insecta > Lepidoptera > Noctuidae > Ochropleura > Ochropleura plecta. The sequence goes on along the minus strand of FR997731.1, from coordinate 5,598,324 downwards.
GGGACAGTTTTTGTGGGTGTGCAAGTGTTTATAACAGGTCTAAAGATAACAAGTAGATTAGTTAAACTTTTTCATTTCATTTATTTTTCATTGCTACTGAAAGAGAATCATATCATCCACATACACTTGCATAAAAAATATGTAATATAGAAGACAAGCTGGCGCCCGCGGCTTGACCCGCGTAGTGATCAACAAAAATATCCTATGTGCTATTCCAGACTATAATCTACCTCTGTGCTAAATTTCATTAATATCAGTTCAGTCGTTTTGACGTGAAAGAGTAACAAACATCCATACATCATCATAAACACTCGCATTTATAATATTAATAGGATAACTCCATAAACTACCGAAGCAATATTTTTGACGGGCCTGTTGGTCTAGTCGTTAGTGGCCCTGACTGCTGAGCCGGAGGTCGTGGGTTCGATTCCCACCCAGGACAAACTTTGTGTGATGAGCATGATTGTTTGTTCTGTGTCTGGGTGTGATTTATCTATAATATGTATGTATTTATAAATTATATAAGTATGTATATCAGTTGTCTGGTTACCATAACACAAGCTCTACTTAGCTTGGGATCAGATAGCCGTGTGTGAAATGTCCCAAGATATTTATTTATTTCATATATGTAGATAAAACTGCTACGGTCTTTACCTTCCAATCACAAAAAAGAACTTTTAAAATCGGCCCAAATTAACGTAAAAAAACCTCAGAACCTGCTCTCTTTTTTTTAAGTCGGTTATAAATTATTTGGGTGATTGAAGTTTCTTAATAGATCGTAGGAAGTTATTACTTCATAGTTTGAAACTGATTAGACAGAAATCATGTATGAAACGGAATACAATACATCATTTTCCGATGCTCTTGGTTCCAGGACGAACAATGTATGGGCGCAGAGCAATGACCTTTCATGAATATATTTAAAATCTCAGAGTAGCACATGCCATTCAAAGCGTTGAAATTGTTGTAGCGTATGATATCAAATACTTCATCTGTTCTACCTACTAAAAGGTATAGAATATGACATGAAACACTTCAAAATGTGAATGAATAAGGACTATCTGCTTGCCATCGTAACCTTTTCCTCGTCGAGGCCCAAAAGAACCTGTTCCTTCTAAATCTTATCAACTGCTGCGTTAATCTATTATGAATATGAAAAAAAAACCTGTAGACATACGTATATATTATAATTTCTTATTAACGGACAACACAAACTGGTTGGAAACATGTTTTGTATCGAGTTATTTGGTGATCGTGCCTTGATATTATATTGTTTGCTTCGTCGAATATATTGAGCCGATCTCACAGGGTTTTCTTAAACAGTTTTGAATGAATCTCCTCATTGGTTTTAATATCCAAGTCTCGTAAAGTGGTTTTGGATTTTCTAGTCAGAATTTTTTCAGTAACATGATTTTGGATCTGTGTGTATACTTGATGGCAAATAACTATATACTACTACTATAAAAGTGTTTCACAAGCAGAGGGGCCTGCCAGGGCCACCGCCTGCTGGGGATGCGGGTTGTTCGAAAGAAATACCGCGGCCCCTGAACGTAAAAGGCAATAGAAGGAACATGGGTGGGTTTAGTCAGTACAAGTCTGACAGTCCCCCCCGCTCTACCCAGAGTGGGGGAAGTTATTTGATGATTTCCCACCCAAAAAAAAAGCCAAATAACTCTTCCGCTATGAAGTGGGTGGGACTTCAATAATTCTCGGATTTGCATTGTGTTTATATTAAGTTAAAAAACTCTTCAGGACTGACCAGCACGATGTTATGCTATGCTTAGTGTCCTGCATGTAGTATTTCCGTGACAGTTATCTTAGTAGAACTTCCCCTAGAATCCATTATCGCTCAAACGTGAAGGTGTCAAGGTTATATCATGTAAGTACTCAATTTTCCTTATTCGCATTCGATAACAATAGGAAAATGTACTGCGGAAGTCATTAATCAAGCTGTTATAACGGTTACTGACCCATCAAAGCGATAAGAATCGGAACTAGAGTTCTATTTAACATACATCAGTTCGATAAAATATGGGTCACTTTACCGGATTCGATATCAGTTGTATTTGTCTACTTGTATCAGTCTTATTACGGTCGAATTTAAAACAAATTGACTTTTTTGAAGTAGGTATATTTTCTTTTGGGATAAAACGCATTGATTTGTTTCTTGACTTAACTTGTAGCTTTATTTAGACCTAGAGCTTTATTGCCTGAGGTTATCGTTAGTGTGATATATTTGTCTTATCATAAGGTCTATGTAAGTGTGGTTTGTGCGTCTTTCATCAGTTTTGAGTATTATTTGTAGTTGTATTAGGTATTATATATTGTGTTTTTATGATATAGTGTCAGATTATTACATCAGGAAAAAGTCAAAAATTCTACCATAAAAAGACCCCGTTCACACGCAGTTGATTTGTGCAATATTCTGGAGGATAATTTCGGGATCACATGGTAGGAATAAGTGGCTACTCTATCCAGGGTTGATGAAGAAGACATGGTAGTTCCATACAGCGTTTATCTTAACCCGTATGAAGTTGACGTGTGATCTCAACTTTGTACCAGAAAATTATGCAAAAGAAGAAAGGTACTTTTATGCCTCTCTAGGTATGTACTCTAGGAAACAGTTTTGTGTATAGGAAACAGTTTTCAATAAAAGCAATAATTTAAATTAAGAATAACATTTATTTATTCAATCATTTTGTTGGGTAAACTCCCTTTTCCACTGGTCTCGGTGCTACTGACGTCAGGCAACCGGTCTCGAACACACTCGACCTGTGAGCAAAAAAAAATAACTTTTAGACTTTCTATTCACTGAAATTGTTTTGGTATGGTATTCCCGTTAACCGTGTTTGTTTGCTAGATTATGGTTTTGTTAATAACATATCATCAATTAAAGGCACTTTGGTAATGAAGGAGGTTAGAGACAAGAGTAATGAGAGGTCTTGGAGTTTTAGAATGTAAACTTTCCAATTATACTTTCATGTTTATGGATAGGCATTTTGTGGGTAATTAATTAAATAGAGATCATACAAATAGATCTCTTATGATGCAGTCAAAAGGATACCAAAAAGAAATAGGCACATGATAATGAATGAATGAAAAACAAGGGCCCTGCTTGATTTAAATTGTAAGATTTGCTTGCAAATGCAAAAAATAAAATCAATTTAGAACATAGATAAAACATATTTTGTCCCTCAAGCCTACTTGGATGATTTTCTTTATTCGTCTACACTACATTCACCAACTTTATGCCTTAATTATACATGTGTTTTCAATGCCAATTTGGTAACGTGGGAAACTACGTTCTTGCGAAAACTGGTATAATTATTTGCTATACAATAGCAGTTATAATCAAAGCGATCAAGGTGGGTTTATCCAACTAGTTCTGTCGTAGCGTTGCTAAATGTCACGAAAATATTCCAACTAATCTCACTACTAACAAGTTTGACGGCCCCGTTGAATTCTGAGGTATAAATTAAAGCTGCTTTATCGAGCCGTAATTTTTATAAAACATATTATATACCACCAACATATCATATCCCACCAACTCGCAATGGACCCGCATGTTGGATAACGGTCTATTCCTCATTCTTAAAGAGCCTCAGACTGAAGTGAAAATGTTGTTGGATGATCATGCTATCAAGCTGTTATGGTAGGTATACCACCTATTAAAAAAACCTATTTAGATTTCATTATTTTGATTCGTCTGACTTCTGAGTTTTTTATTAATGGATTTCTTTTGCAAAATAATTTAACTAAATGCTTGATATTTCTAAGCTTCTCTATTAATTACAAAAATACTGTTCCCAATTGCTGTTGTATATAAACTGCCCCCGATACATTAATATTCAACCTTATTTGTGTTTTGGTCTCAAATTTTGTTGACAGCTGTTCCAGATTTTGCTCTTTCATGCCGGGTTGTTTTTCACCCCAATACATTTGTGTTTCAACTACACCAATTATTGGGATTGACAATTAACCAATTAAACTATTTCTGTAGGAAGAAATGGCAGTTTCTCGAACTCGACAAATTAATAGTTCAGCTTCTGATTAAATACATGTTAAAACTATTGGTCCTCAATTGTTTTTAAAATGAATTTAATCAAAATGAAGTTTGAAACGAATATTACTTTGAGAGGCTATGAAAATGGTTATTACAAATGTCCTCTATGTGAATTGGTATCTTAGTAGGAAAAAAGGGAACTTCCTCGGTAGGTGACCTAAACAATATAAAAACCGAACGTAGTCTTAAAAGGAACTGGGGAAGACTAACATAAACGATTAATAACGCTTGGCTTGAGGGTTGGATATCGATAGACGACATAAAGGAGTTTGTGCTAGATATGATGATGATAAGTTAACAGCTAATAACAATAGTCACGAATACCAACCTTTTTTTTGAGTGGAACTGGCAAAATTATTTCACTATCACAAACACTTGCACTATTCTCTTCACCTCTTCTCATTAAACTTAGGTTTGTAGTCCATTGTAGAAGACACCATCGATGAAGTGCTGCTGCTAGAAGACTTGGATAAATCCGTCTTCTTTCTGAAGCTGAGCCTCGTCTCGCCTCTGATAAAGCGGTCAAGGGCTTGCCTCAATGAGGAGTGTTTTCTCTCAAAAGGATTTGTGTACATTTTGATTGAAGTTAATATAAATTTCAACACGTCTATTCACTATGAGCGTACAATCTGTTGTGAGGCCTTGCACCTCCCACTCCTTTTATATAAAGATTGCGCGTGCGCTTAGGTCAGCCGGAGTTCAAACATTGGTCGGCCACAGACGTCATAGCGGCTTTTTGTTTTGATGCTTAGTAGGTAATTGGATGGTTTTTTTATGAACGGGCGTGTCGCTTCGTCTGTTTTTTTTTCTACGTAAAAGTTGTACGCGGTTTTGTTTTCGCGGTCCACATTTTAGAGCGTCAATCAATGTCAATTAAGGAAGTTTGCATCCTCTTCAACGTATTCTGTTATGTCAATACTTTATTATTATTAAATCATCCAGTTATGGTTTGACAGTGAATGGATATGTTCTCACTTTGGGTTTGGGTGGGAAAACCTTACGTATTTTTCATGTTTACACTTGATGTCATTCATCGATGGTAATGATATCATATTTTACCTTTATTTAATCGGTAAACATTCTTGAGATTTCTGAATGTATTTAAAAACCTTTACGTAGTAAATTGTGGTCTTTGAATGTTTAATATTAAGTACAGTATTAAAAACCCTTTTAACTACACTATCGTAAATTGGAATTTTAAAAGTTCATCTAATTTTTTTATGAAAAGACAACCAACTTTAAATTTTACTTTAACAAGATTTGTTTCTTAACCATTGACTGATATCGAAATAGAAACAGCCAACCTTTTCTCTATAAACACATGTAAAACGAAATATGTAGTTAAAAAAATCTAAATCCTTCTATTATGAACATTTCCGAGAAATCAAATAATAGCTAGGCGATTAATAATTGCACCCCATTATGTTATTGTTCTGTGTTAATATTTCTAGATTATATTCATTATCTGAACGGATTTATTATGTACCTACTAATAAATGATGATGATCATTAATCTACCTGGTGTGCTTAGATAATTACCTCTGTTGCTACCTTTCAATTATGTCTTAAAATATTATTTTCTTTGGCGTCAAGAGGACCATCGGTAGTATACTTTTCTTTAAAATCTACGATTCATTTATGTAATACTTACGCCATTTTTTTTGAGAGGCAGCTTCTATATATTTTCTCTTGCATTTTATAATTTATAATTGTAATTATGAGTGTATTACCTGAAATAAATGAATTTTATATAGTTAATAAATGCCCCATAATCGCTAAGATTAGAGATCACGTTTATGGTGACTATAATGATTATAATAATGGGTTTTCTCAAGCTCGCAGTTGTAGGTATATTTATGTCTATGACCCGTTGTATGAGCGATCTGAGAATAGGTTTAAGTGTTTTCAGATTTTATGTATGGGATTGTGGGATGTCACTAATTCAGATTTTGTATAATTACTTGTTTGGTTTATGAAACAGAGATTTCACTTATGTAATCTACTTTATGGAAATTCATTTGACACCGACGTCTACTTTTAACTTTCGATGGAAAACCAACTGTGGGAAAACATAAAACACATTATTAGTTGATTTATCTAATGTATGCTGTATTTATGATAACGATACCTAAACCTACTGGATGACAGCCATTTAAATCGTTTTAATAGTCATCATAATTTAAATTCAGATTGTTTTCGAGAAAATGTTGCATGCACCTGTTTTCTGCGGTTTTGTGTCTAAATATAGAAATTAATCGAACGGATTAAATGTTTATCTATGGAAACGTTATTTCTAAGACAATGACTAAAGATCTTCCTTGCATCGTGAGGTGAGGCTCATCTCAATACTCAATACTTTATTGCATCCCATAATGTATACAAGGCTGGTAGGTAATTAAAGAGAAACAATTATGGACCCTGTCGGGCACAGCAACTTAGTTTTTAGAGGAGAGGATGAAGCGCTTTTTGTTTAAAAACATAATAATATTGAAATTAAGGAAGAAAATCTAATATTAAGATATTTAAGTAGATATTATTTATGTGTAGATTTATATTAATTTTATTTATTATTAGATATTATACATTTATTTAAATATTTATTCGTTTATTCATTTCTGTACATATTTTTTATATTTTTACATATTCTTATAAAAAAAACCAACACAAAACATTTAAAAATATAATATATTTATTTATTATTAATATTCTAGATTACATATTAGGTAATTATTTTATATATTTATTTATATATAAGCTGTAATTTTTCATTAACTAAATAGTAAGCCATCTCAAAGTGAGGGTCGTGATGTCTATGGTTTCTTTTCTTTTTTACTAGTTACTGCTTTCGTTTCATAAAGATCGAAGAAAAATAAGTGGCTTGTGGCTTTTTGTAGTTTCAGCCAGTCTTCATGGGAAAATGGGGTAAGTTTATGTATGTTAAACGCATTAAGCTGGATTTTTGGCTAGTGATGGGTCATAAATACATGTCATTGATCACGCATGTGAAAATGACATGACATTGAGCATGAATAGCTATATAACAAGTACTGTAATCTGGAACTATGAAGAACAGTCGGGACCCATTATTGGAGTGTGAGTCGTTCCAGATTTTAATGGGTCCCGACTGTTCTTCATAGTTCCAGATTACAGTACTTGTTTTTCTCTTTTCAGTTTTATTTTTATTAGGTGTGTAGTTTGTTTCACTTTTTACGCAGTCGGGTTTTTTATTTTTTTAAATATATTTTTTTATTTTTGACTTTTTAGTTATGAGTATCTATTAGGTATTCATTATTTATGAGATTATTATTTTTGGATCCCCCCTTTATAGCAGAACTATTTATGTCATAATTTTATTTTGCATAACAACGTTTAGCATAAACTTCACTTCGCAGAAATTTTTTTGGGACTATTGTAACTTTTTGAAGATGCCAGAGGCGGGTAATTTCTTCTTTTAATTCGGTATACTTAGATAATTTTTCTGCAATAGTAGTTTGTAAGTTGTGTGTATATGGTACAGCTATGTCTATGAGGTATCCAGTTTTGTTTGTTTTATTTATTAATGTGATGTCTGTCATGTCTGGTCTATTGAAGTGGATGGTTCGGTCAGTAAATATCCCTCGGTCAAAATATAATTTTGTTGAAGCGTTTTCCAGCACAGTTTCGGGGATGTATTTGTAGTTAAGGGAACTATGGACTCTATAAATTTGTATTGGTGTGCTAGTTTCTGATGTATGATATTGGCGACTTGGTCGTGTCTATGTTTATAGTCTGTCTGGGCTATTGATTTACACGCGCTTGTAATGTGCTGGATGGTTTCTGGTGAACTATTGCATTTTCGGCAATATTAGTGCTTAGGTTTTTTATAATGTACTTCCTATAATTTTTAGTCTCAATGACTTGGTCCTGAATTACAAGCATGAAGCCTTCAGTCTCCGGGAAGAACTCGCGTCGTTTAAGCCATGCATTCGACGCTTCCTTGTCGACATAATTTTGACTCAAATCTTGGTAATGCCTTCCGTGCAAAGATTTCTGGCTCCATTCTAGTAGTTTGGTTTTGTTATCGCTTACTTGTTTGTTTTTCTGTTCGGATTTATCTTTTAAATTAAGAGGTGTAGATTGATGGTCGCTGTTTGTAATAATTTTGTAAAGTGTAGAAGTTCCGGCGAGTTTATTATGCCGAAAGAGTAGGTATATAAGATACATGCGCCGCCCGGACACCGCTGCGGCCGGCCGCATCGATATGTCCCTGCATTTTTAAACTGTAATATCTTCGGAAATATTCATTTAAATTACATGCTGTAAAAGGCCATATAGATCTATATTAAATAGACAATGTATTTAAGGTACTTAAATTGATAAAAATTAATGCTGTATTGTTTAAATACAATGTACATACGTGACGGCCTACATTTTAATTAATGATTTTTAAATACCTATTCGACGATACCCCACTTGACATATTTTGTTGGTTTTAATTTTTTTCATTTTCACAATATTATGGTGTCTCATGGTCGCCATTTTGTTTTTTTATTAATTTCATATCTTTAGTGACACTCGCAGGACTAAGAGGAATCGATTGACGTGAGAATCATAAAAATCGGCCCAGGCGTTTAGTCTGTATAGTGCTTCAAAGGAACAAACATACATACATACATACATACATACATACATACATAGACTGATGAACACATAACCCTCCTTTGCGGAGCGCAGTCGGGTAAAAAGTCAAAATAAGCTGTAGATTAACTTATCACACACCTAGATCTAAACCGAAACAACTCAAAAAAAAAACAAAAGACGAAAACAACGTAGTACTTTTTGTATGGAGTTTTGCCCATCTAAATTCATTTAGATCATTTTTTTTTTATTAGTGATAGGCTATAAATAGGTTATAAAAAGTTTCTGTACGTAAATTGTGTTAGATAGTTGCGTTGCGTGCAATTGTACCTATGTTGTCTCTCTTCCTCCCTTAAATCAATCCAAAGGTTGTCTTGAAAAGATCGCTTCAGCGATAATAACGCCCATTGTGTCACCCTATGTATTTGTAAGTTGTAAACAGTAATTCTTGTAATTTGTACGGTGTACTTAATAAAGAATGTTCTATCTATCTATGATCACCGGAGCATTCGAAAACAAGGGTAACTAAAACCGGGGTTGCGGGTTGTTCGAAAGAAATACCGCGGCCCCGGAACGTAAAGGGCAATAGAAGGAACATGGCTGGGTTTTAGTCAGTAAAAGTCTGACACTCCCCTCCGCTCCGCCCAGAGCGGGAGAAGTTATTTGATGATTTCCCACCCCAAAAAAAAAGGATAACTAAAAAAAACACGATTTTGATTGACTCCGTTTAGATCTAGGTGCGCGATAGATCGCTAGTGTGTAATATAAAGTTCATTATAAACTTATGTTAGTCCTGAGAGGTAGAGAGAGTAGAATTAAGAAACGCTTTGAAACCCTAAAAGCATTGAATATTTTTAAATAGCTTTCAGAATCTTGTCTAATAATTTGGTTTAAACATTTCTAGAAAACGAAGACGAGTCTATAATTAGAAATAAACATGTCTATAACAAAGCTTTTGTCTTTGGTGACATGAAACAAAAAATTGACGAACGAGACAATGGTGGTCTATAGGTTATCTTCAAATAGGTACATATTATTTTAATAATAACTCAGTCTAACATGTGTGTATCGTATGAACATTGACATTGACACCTAGCAAACAATGACATGCTGCACAGTTTAAATAGGTACATATTAATGACTTAGTGAATACGCTAGGGGATTTTTTGGCTGATTTTAAGGCGCTATCAAATCCTTACTAATATTATAAAAGCGAAAGTGAGTTAGTTTGTTTGTTACGTCTTCACGCTTAAATGGTTAAACAGATTTTGATGAATTTTGGTATATAGTTGGGACCCTGGAGACGGACATAGGACACTTTTTTTAAAGTGGGATATGAGGGCGAAAATGGAAAGAAAAGGGAAACTTACCTTTCCTAGCTAGTACAATAAATAAGGCGTAAGGGCAAAAACTACAGGTAGCATGTATCTACCTGCAAATCAGGAAAGGGGAGCTGTGTTACCCCGAATTTAACGCAAGCGAAGCTGTGGGCAAAAGCTAGTTCTAGATAATTATAGGGTTTGGATTTGATCTTGTTTTTATCACGGAGCATATGACCAGCTCACCTAAATTTCAAACTCTTTCTGTGAAAGGTAAGTTATTTTCATCAGATGAATATTAAGTACTCGTTTTGTCTTATCTTTTCAAGTTTAGTAGGAAGATATACGAGTTTACAAATTCTATACTGTCGCATTGGATACTAATAGCAATTACAATACTGATCTTCATCAGTTTTTTTTTCTATTTTATTGAGCCCCACGTGCACACTTTCCTTGACAAGCTCATGCAACATCTTTTGCAGTGTGATATGGTCATCAACTATTACGACTAAGTCATCTGCAAATCGTAGATGATTTATTAATCTACCATTATATTGATGTAGTATCTTTACCAGTCGATGCCTCTAAATACCTGTTCCAAGACTGGCGAGAAGACATTCGGGGATAAGAGGTCGCCTTGTCTGACCCTTGTGAGCATTGGAAATTTTTTTCAGATAACTCCGAGTTTTAGCTGGGTATTGAATTTGTGTATGCATTTTTAATGAAATTCAGATGTAAGTACGTCTGTTTTCTATTATTCTATTGGCACTTTAGTTATTTTCAAATACTATTGTGATCTAATGGGTTCGAGGCTTCATGGTTTCATGGTTAATGGGAAACCATTCAATATTCTGCGAACGCTAGATTTGTTGTATTTTTGTTCTGAGTCCTGTCTGTTTAACGGTTTGCTTTTCATCGAGTTTTACTGTTCATTTATTGAGAATGTATTTTAAAAACACTTTCTATTAATTCGGCATTAAATAGATAGGCCATTCGTTCCCGTTATTTTTAAAAAAAAAATTTCATACCTACTCTTTCGATTACAGATTTCGTCTTTGAGTTTTTAACTGCTTATCTTAAAATTACACCCGTGCCAAGCTGTGGCGGGTCGCTGATAGTGTAAAAAGGCCAGGTCATTTGATAAAATGTAGCTATTAATTGACTAAAATGATCAAACAATGTCCAGTGACGCATGTAAAGTTATTGCGCACTGATTCATTCAATTGATCGTCATTTAAAATTCGGGTGTGTGGAAGGCGTGTCTCAAACTCGTCCATACCTAATTTAAGCAACTGCGCATCAGAACCACGACACTATCATTATTATTAGTAAGCGCAATTGATTCGGCATTGACAGACATTACAGTAAATTGGTAAGCAGTTCATATCACGAACAGAATAACGCACGTGTTCTGGCACGAAAAGCAACACAATTTTTAAGAAATTTGTTCCCATAACTCGTAGCATGTAGAGAACATAACTTGGGCATCCGCAAGTCAATACTAGAGGCCCTGAACCTCAAACCACGGGCGCCGCGGTGCGACTCGCGGCAACCGTAGATACGGGCCTGTGGTCGGTGAGCAATGGGTAGCTCACTGTCCGTCCGTCTATTGACGACAGGCGGTGTCGACGGCGCGTTAGTGTTCCACGCGCGCCTTAAAGAGATGTCAGCAAGAAGAGGGTCCTGCCGGGGTTGCGGGTTGTTCGAAAGAGATACCGCGGCCTAGGAACAAAAACGGCAATGGAAGGAACATGGGTCGGTTTTAGTTAGTACAAGTCTGACACTCCTCTCTGCTCCGCCCAGAGCGGGAGAAGTTATTTGATGATTACTCACCCAAAAAAAAAAGACTAGAAGCCCTAGCATGAGAGTGAGTCATTTTATAATTAAGAAAACCGTTAAAAGAGGAAGACAAAAATTTTCATAATTTCAAGAAATTATTCATGTCTATGGGTGGTACTAATCGTGAATGCTGCAAATAATTTAACTGAAAAGCTATACATGTACGATTCAAAAATCGAAGTGTTTTAGTTACATTTACACCGGGTACTCCTGCTGGCTCCTCAGGAATTCTAGAAGTAGGCTTGGATGCAGAATGCAGCACTTCTCTCCGTCAAAACGATGCACATATGGAAGGTGCGATGGTCCAAAACCTGATGCCCTGAAGCTCTACACGTGTTGTGTATCGTATTTTAGTTGATTGGAATGGTCTCAATGGTATAGGTTATATTATAGTTAAATAGATGGAGACAGGTTAGGGAATTTTTTAGATAAATTTTAGCAACTTGTTACAAATGTAACGCACATTGTGGCATGCATGGGATTATCGAATATAATAGAAAAGAATATACTTTATTCAACATAACTGCTTTACAGACATGGCTAGTTATAATGGGTGGACTGTACGAAACCTACTAATATTATAAATGCGAATGTTTGTGAGGATGGATGGCTGTATGGATGTATGTGTGTTTGTAACTCTTTCACGTCAAAACTGCTGAACGGATCTTGATGAAATTTGGTACAGAGGTAGATTATAGTCTGGAATAACACATAGGATACTTTGTTTTCGATATCACCCGGGCGAATCCGCGGGCGCCACCTAGTATAATATATAACCGGGCTAGTCAACGGTGTACATACTCTTAATACTACACAAATAATAAGAAAAAAAAAACAAATAAAGTTATTTAATATATTTTTATGTACATTTTACCTCATAATTAAATAGTACACGTTTTTCAAATAAGTTCTTGATATTATCCATTCACGTTAAAGCAATTGACTGAGACCTTAATTGTTTAATGCTATTAAATTGTTTTTATTTTCTTAAGAATAGCGATTTGATCCCTAATGAACTTATACAAATAACTTTGCACCATCATGATTCAGCAAGAACTGATAATTTGTCACGTGTTTGTTCGTTTTATAGTAGTTATATAGTAGGTAGTATTTATGTTGGGGATAAAAGAAGTTAATGTTTGAAAACGTTTTGTTCCCACTAATTCACACGTTGTGTTTATATATAACACGCACATGAAGGGATGTATCTCTTTAAGGCGCGCGTGGAACACGAAAGCACCGTCGAAACGGTCTGTCGTCACAAGACGGACGGACGGTGAGCTACCCATTGCTCACCGTTCACAGACCCGCATCTACGGTGCATCGCCCTGTTTGTAGCCATGTTTCATGAAAATGTGGCAGCTCTTAATTAATATATTTAAACCTAGGTCGATATGGTAAACCATCTATTTCCAAGTCTTAGCAAGGGTTTATCAACCTAAGGTGACACATCTATTTCCAGACCTTGGCGAGGGTTGCTTAACCTAGGGTGACCCATCCATTTCCAAACCTTGGCAAGGATAGCTTAACCTAAAGTGACTCAACCATTTCCAAACCTTGGCTAGGGTTGCTTAACCTTAGGTAAACCATCCATTTCCAAACCGGGGCGAAGGTTGCTTAAGTTAAGGTGACCCATCCATTTCCAAACCTTGGCGAAGGCTGCTTAACCTAAGGTGACCCATCCATTTCCAAACCTTGGCGAGGGTTGCTTAACCTTATATGACCCATCCAATTCCAAACCTTGGCGAGGGTTGCTTAACCTAAGGTGACCCATTCATTTCCAAACCTTGGCGAAGGTTGCTTAACCTAAGGTGGCCCATCCATTTCCAAACCCTGGCGAGGGTTGTTTAACATTAGGTGACCCATCCAATTCCAAACCTTGGCGAGGGTTGCTTAGTTGCTTAGCGAGGGCTGCTCCTGCGGTGATAGCCTCGTCTGTTGATTGTAGTCCTCCTTGGGTTATGAACACCTTGATTTTGGGATGCTCTACAAAACATAAATAACAATTAATAAATAAAGCGAAATCGTAACATTTATGTAAAACATGTATCACACTCATATTAGGGACCGTTTCCTGGTAAAGCGACTAACTGAGCGTTTGTAAACGGCAAAATTATTGCAATTATATATTAGTATTGCAAAAATAAAAAAAAAACTCACTCGGCAGATCGGACTGCGGTAACCACTTGGAAATCCCGATGTTGTTAGTCCGTCCAGGCAGTTCATCTGTGTTCCACTTCCATAGAACATCGTAAGGCAGTTGAGAGAACACCCGCACTATATCTATGTCTGTATTTTCTCCGGAGGTAAAAGAAAGGGATCCACATTCATACCAAAGCTTATGTATATCACGCCATGTTTCGACGAGTCCAAGTATAACTTGAGATCCTGAAAGATAAATGTTGATTGGTTGACGAAGAATGGGACAAGGGCAGGAAAATGATGGTTAACGAACAATTTCACGCGTTGTCTATATGGTCTTATCCGATATTTTCTTTACGTCGGTTTACATACCTTTGGTAGTTCTTTAGCAGGTTCTTGGTGTAGGCCATTAATGTAAACCACAGCTGGAGGAACAGGTCGGATGCCTTCAAATATGTATGTTCAGGAACAACATGTCGACGTTATTCATCAATTCTGAAATCGTAGGTACGTCTGGTCCAAAGTGTTTTTGTAAAATGGGATTTCCTATAGTCTCGAAATTGTCCAATATTAGTTCTTCTATCTTGTAATTATAATAAAGCTCTGTCATCTACTCCCACATCGTGAGATTGTTTAATTTTCGACGAATACTGGTTGGGTACAGCACCGGATGTGTAGGAGCACCAACTGCTTCATAATTTAAAAATATGCCGACAAACGAACTGACTTGAATCACTGGTACCTAATAAATATGGGAAAATGCCAGGGCGGGTGCCATTAAAGCTTCTATCAGAAGCAAATCAAACTTTTCCTGTTTGCCATTTATAAAACACAGATTTTTTTATCTCCTACTTGCTTGTCAAATAGTTTTAACAGGATTTGTAGCATGATCTTCTGTGTTGCAAAAATATCATCTTTGTCAGAGCCCCTTTGTTCTTACATTACTTCTTCCATCCATATTCTGTACGATATATCATGGATGTCTATTTCTGATAAGTTTGGAGGTGTTCCCTTTTTCGGGAATGCAGGATCTGTAGTGACGACTGTGACCTCGTGTCCTCGACGCGCTAGCTCGTCCGTCAGAGGTCGGAACACTACTTGGTGACTAATGCACCGCATAGGGAAGAATGCCAGGATCCTCGCCGCTTCGATTTGTTTCATAAATAAAATATAAGCCGCAACTAAGTGGCAGTACGAAACCGACATGTTGCTAGAACAACTTATAAATAACTACTTCTTGATCGCCGTCGATTATTTATAATAAATGATTAGATAGCTGCAAGTTATGTGACGCCAGAAACAGATAAAACTGAGTCTCATGAACAAGGCATATGACTCAGTCTTATTTGTTTCTATGCGGAGGTGTCTCTGGTGCGGCAACTCCAACAGCGTGTTGATGATCAATATCTTCAGGCTCGACTGTCCATACATAAGAAACTGCAGTGACTTGTACGTTACCGTCGTCAGTTACATATATAACTGAGAAAATATTTGTATTGTAGACTAGCTTTTGCCCGCGGCTTCGCTCGCGTTAAATTCGGGGTAACACAGTTCCCCTTTCCTGATTTACCCGCTACCTGCAGTTTTTGCCCTTGCGCCTTATTTATTATAATAGCAATGCTAAGTTTTCTCTTTGAGGCGCAAGGGCAAAAACTACAGGTAGCAGGTACCTGCAAATCAGGAAAGGGAATCTGTGTTACCCCGAATTTAACGCGAGCGAAGCCGCGGGCAAAAGCTAGTTATAAATACTTGTATTATCTATGTGTGTTCTGTTGCGTTACGATATAATCAAACATTATATAAACTTAATCGTAGATACACCGACTTGTATTTGAATTTTGAAGTGAAACTTCTTTAGAATCGTTGTGATTTCAAAACGGATGCAACGGAAAAAACGACAGGTAAGAGACACAAATACAAAAATGTGTAGGATGAAGCCGGCAAAGAATGAGACAGAAATAAACATACTATTTTATATTATCGGTCTCTCCTCTAAAGCTTTAATGCTTTACGATAAGTTCTAAATTTCCGCAACTAATATGTTTTTTAACGCAACTAGTTTAAGTTGAGTGAATTACAAATACCGTGCATCGTGCATTTGAAAAGTCTTTATGTCTTTCAGTTAAGGTCACAATTTCTTTAAACAAAATGTATTTTTACCTTGTTATGACGCGGTGGACATAATTTCAATTAGATGAAAGATTTTTTCGTAAGAAATTAACACATATAAATAATGACGGAAATCGTTCCAATTTGTATCATATTTTAGTTATCATAAGCCTCTTGTATCATTTGTTGAAACTGAAAATATGGAACTTGAGCAATAAATTATATAACATTGTTGAGATGGTGGATCGAATAATAAATCACTTTTATACTATAACTTTTATTTTATTCATAGCCGGACATATTTCGTACATCGTAAATCGTAAAGTTTTGGGCAGAAACAAAAACCATAGACAACAGATTACATAGACAACAGATTATAAATTTGCGTGTGGTTTCTCCAACACCGCAATAGATGCTACTCGTTACTTTAACTAATATAATAAGATTATGAATTTACTTAATTACAACAAACATATGTTAAATAAAGTATAAATCTTTTAAAATTAATCAAAATACTTTCATTTTTAAACAAATAATCTTTGTAATTATCCTACCATTGTTATATAATATATTCATCTCATTCTTTTGTCGATTTACTGAAGTTTCACTTCTATCGTGTGTAAATCGCACACACACCTTTTTTATGTACCTATTAATTTTGCGTATTTAAATAAAGCGTCCTTACTTGAATGAATACATGAGTTAAACTAGTAGCTGTCTAACCTCTTTAGATAAATCAGCTGACAATTTAACCAATTATATTCTATGGCCCATGGCTGTGACATGGTAATTGTCAAGGTTGACATTAAAGCAACACTGAATGAACAGTTGGAGGTGTGTCGGTGTGTGGGATGGAAAGAGAAGGAAGTAAAAGTCACAGCCTAGGTACTCACAGTTATTATTATAACACAAAACCAACGACCAAGAAGGAGAATAGTACAGTACAGATATAAGGGTGCAGTCACAATAGTCCCGATATACACAAGGGTTGATTATTATTATCGGTAAACACGAATACGACCGTAAATCAAAATTTAGTGTGCACGCTCGCGTGTCTTGTTCGGTCAGGACTGAAGGTCAGGTAGACGGCGATGTGTTTTGCGCTGGCTCGCTACGTCATGATGATAGGTTAGCCGCGGTGCTATTCCGGTATACAAAACTAATAACCCGACATCATCCGACTTTACAATGATGTAAACAGTGTAAAGTGATGTGTATTATATGCTTATTGTAAATAACTAGCTGGCGCCCGCGGCTTGGCCCGCGTGATGACCGAAAAAAAGATCCGTTCTGCCGTTTTGACGTGAAAGAGTAACAAACATCCATATATCCTCACATGCATTCATTTATAATATAAATATATAAATAAAATAATTAAGGATGTTTTAGTAGTTTTACTTTATTATACATATCTACAAATATACAAACTAAGTAGTAGGTATGTACCCTACAAACACATTCATTACTTTACATTTTTGGATGAAAAATCCCCATTACATACTTTCTGCAAAGAAGAGGAACAGAATGCCATAGGAGACTCCATGACCTCTTTATGGCATTTCATTAGGTAAACCAGGAAACTTTGCGCTTAAGATTTATATATTAATGAGTAGGCAAATCCTCGCCGTTTAGTACAATGTTGTCAAAGTCAAAGTTATTTATTCGTTAAACATAGGTAATTATGGTATATGGTATAAAAAATTGTGTTATTTCACTATGTTTTGCTTTCCAAGGCGTACAAATTAATTACAGAAAATAACATGCTAGGTAGTAGGGTAAAATCGTTTCAAATACAAAATAGAATAATACATAGATACACAGACAAATTTATTTTATGTTTTAATTCTCTAAAAATTCATTAATAGAATAGTAGGCCTTTCCAACAATTTTTTTTTTTAGATTCGATGGATGGGGAATCATCAAATAACTTCCCCCTCTCTGGGCGGAGCGGGGGGGAGTGTCAGACTTGTACTGACTAAAACCCATCCATGTTCCTTCTATTGCCCTTCACGTTCCGGGGCTGCGGTTTCTTTTTCGAACAACCCGCAACCCGTGGCCCTGGCAGGCACTTCTGTATTGCTGACATCTCTTTGAGGCGCGTGAAACACTAACGCGTCGTCGACACGGCTTGTCGTCAATAGACGGACGGCTCGCAAGATTTTAAATGCTTTGTAACGTTATTGGTAATTTATTAAAAATCTTAGGACACAAATGCCTAGACAACTCTTAGAGAAAAGCGCAGAATGTGCACATAGTACAAAATGTAAAATATAAATACGAATTCACTCACTTTACTTTTTAACTTCCTGACTCCCGTACTAATCATTGCATCCATCATCAGTTCAATGTTTTGAGTGCGTGCCATTGAGTTCTATCGTGAAACGTGATTTACCACCCCCAAGAAAAGAGCGTTTCCCAGATATTTTGCTTCGTAACGGGTTCGACTACACCCTGTGTGTAGTATAAAAAAGGAACCACTATTTGTCGGTCAACCCATTTTATTTGGGAATCACGCTCGACTATAAATGACCCTCATTTGAAGCCGTTTATTCCAAGAAGAATTCTCGTTTTTTTTTAAAATCCAGATCAATTTTGTTTAATTTTGCCATTCATACCGAAATAGTTCCTTAACACAAACTTGTACACTAAACGAAGTGTTAGAATGATGAGTGTGATAGATATTAACAAGGCTGCTAGTAATGTCAGGAGTAGTTCAAGTTCTAGGTACTCGGTCCACGTGATGTTGGCGCTGGGTGAGCGCAGGTGCTTGGCACCGCCGTGACGCAGCACATACTCCGTCCACCACACAGCGCGCTCCAGCGGGCTCTGTGGTGCGTCCTGAATTATACTGCGGAAACGCTCTATGTTGCGTCGGTAGCTGCAAATGAAACATTACTTAAGACATAACCTGTTGTTATCTTAAATGCTCGTCATCACGTGACTATCAAACAGCACCGTCTTGTTGTCACACTGATAAGCACTTTTGCTATCTAAGGATTAGTGTTATTTTTACAACAATGACATAAGTGTCCCCAGTAGTATTTCAATCAATTCTTGTTGGGTTTCTTAAATTTTAATTCTCTGGTAGTAAGACGGTCGCGCGAATGTAATATTTAAAATTCTTTGGGGGATTATTAATGATCCTTATCTGCACAATACAACCTGCAAGTCTGGGACAAATAGCTTGCAGATTATCGTGGCAGAAAGGATCGTTCCAACTTGCCGTGATATTGCACACGAGTCTTGAAAGCAAGTCGCCTATTCCTAGGACATAAGAAGCTAATAACACTCTCCTGAACTCAATACAGGTTTTGATATGTTTGCAGATGAACGGAAGGTGAATACTGTTGGGATGTTTGAATTTCTGTGAGAAGAACGAATGACTAGTATATTGAATAAATTATATGCTTAAATAGTGTAATTGGCCTCGGCCGTTACAGGCCTATTTAAAATAAAAATATGAATAACCCAAATCAAATTAAATTGCACGCACCTTTCATCTTCTATTGTTTTATTAATTGCATCTTTAAACGTTTCTTCTGTCAGCGAGTCAATTGGAAGTTTTACTCCAAACTTGTACGTCTCGTATCTCTCCACATTGAACCACTGGTCACCTAACACCGGCATGCCAATGAGTGGTACTCCTGCGGTGATAGCCTCGTCTGTTGACTGTAGTCCTCCTTGGGTTATGAACAACTTGACTTTGGGATGCTCTAAAAACAATACAAGCGACTTGTCGAATTGATCCAGTGGCGAAAGAAAATTATATTGGGATCTTTTACGAAAAAGTAAATGAAGAACTTTGCGAGAAACTTAACAAATAATCACAAAAATAAAACTCACTCAGCAGATCTGATTGCGGTAACCACTTGGATATCCGGATGTTGTCAGTTCGTCCAGGCAGTTCATCTGTGTTCCACTTCCACAGAACATCGTAAGGCAGTTGAGAAAGCACCCGCACTAGTGTCTGTATTTTCTCCGCCGGTAAAACAGAGGGATCCACATTCGTACCGAAGCTTATGTATATCACGCCATATTTAGACGAGTCCAAGTATGACTTGAGATCCTGAAACACAAAGGCACCTTATGAACAAAGAAATTATTTTAAATGTTTTATTACGGAAAACGTACTCGCTTTCTTCGCTTACCTTTGGCAGTTCCTTTGTTGGTGCTTGGTGTATTCCACCGATGTGGATGACGGATGGAGGAACAGGTCGAATTCCTTCAAAAATAGGATGCATGTTCAGGAACAACATGTCAACGTTGTTAAGCAATTCTGACATAGGAGGTATGTCTGGTCCAAAGTGTTTTTTTAGTACCTCATTTCCTAACTTATAGGAAGCCTCCCAAAATATATTTTCTGCATTATAGTGATAATATAATTCTGTTACTTTCTCCCACATCGTGATGTTATTGAGTCGTCGACGAACGTTAGTTGTATACAGCAATGGATGTGTTGGAGCACCCATTGCTTCGTAATTTGGATAAGTTGCCCCGAACGAACTGATTTGAATAACTGGTGCTTTATAGATATGAGAAAATGCCAGAAGCGGTGGCATCAGAGCCTCAAATATAAACAAATCAAATTTGTGGTGCTTGTCTTTGATCAAAGACTGTATTCTGTCATCTCTCAGTTGATTATCAAACATTGTTGTTGATACTCGTATTAATACCTTAAGTTGTGATAAAATGTTGTAATCTTTGGAGTCCTTCATGTGTTTTGTTAATTCTGCTGTCCATATTTCGTAAGATATGTCGTGAATGTCTATTTCAGTTAGATTTGGAGGCGTGTCTCCTTTTGGGAAGGCAGGATCTGCAGTGACAACTGTGACCTCGTGCCCTCTACTGGCCAGCGCCTGCGTCAGAGGACGGAACACCACTTGGTGACTTATTGATGGCGCTGGAAAATAAGCCAAAATCTTTGCCGCTTCAATTTGACTAATAACCAGAGTATAAGCCACACACGCGTAATAAAATATTAACATTTTTGAATCTCGAATCTTTACGCTCGAATGTAGCGATAACAATGAACGAAAAACTACGTGTTTCACTTATATACTTACATGAGTATCTTAAGCCCAAATAATGATATTTAACTTTTAATGATTTAACTCAGCATGAGTTAGCAAAATTATTAAAATAAATAACTGCACGAACGTAAACAATTACAGTGTGATAAGAATTATCTTATCGGACTTGTAGTAAGATCGTAGATTGCACTCAATCATTTCCTTGAGCCAGCAGTCTGTAGGTTGTTCAGTTCGTATTTATTTTCGACAGAAGCAACACGCGAGATAAAAAAAGTATGTTGAGACCGTAACTGCGCTGAAGTGCGTCAGTGCGCATATTAGGCAAATGTTGCGAGCGAGAATAACAAACGAGAAAAAAACGGCAAGAACGGTGGTACACGGTGTACTGTCATTTTCAACTCCGATAATACGGATGCGTCATCAGACACGTGGTTGGTTCACGCCACCTTTTTTTTTTTGGCGTGGGAAATCATCAAATAACCTACTAACCCGGAACGTAAAGGGCAATGGAAGGAACCTGGGTGGGTTTTAGTCAGTAAAAGTCTGACACTGAAATTTATTTGATGATTTCCTATCCGCAAAAAAAAAGACGAACAAAGTAACCCGTCTACACTTTAGCGGACGTGAAATCTGCGGACGCGTCTGTTTACGTGTAGTATCTTATGTTGTATAGAGGGGTCCACCCTTTATAGCAGAACTTTTTATGTCATAATTTTATTTTGCAAAACAACGGATAGCATAAACTTCATTTCGCAGAAAATTGTTTGGCAGACACTCATTTATCATACATTCAAAACTCATAAATTACAAAATTATGAGTCAGAATCAACTTCAGACATAAATTTCATATCCATAATATTTAAAAAGCAAAAACCTCATTTCGCAGAAAGTTCACAGTCAGGATCGTCTTTTGGCATATATTTCATATCGATATCAATAAACGGCAGAATTGTCATATCGCAGAAAGTTTATAGTTAGATAGATAGATAGAATATTCTTTATTATGTACACCATACAAGTAACAAGAATAACACTAGACAAACTTATAAATAGGGTGACACAATGGGCGGTATTATTGCTAAAAGCGATCTTTTCAAGACAACCTTTGGATGGATTTAAGAAGAGGAGAAACAGTACTGTAGGTAGTCTGTGGCGTAACATTTTTCAAAATTAATTTTCAAACAATTTAAAAAAAAATACAACAACAAATACTTATATATAAATACATATAATATACATATAAAATAATAATCATAAAGAGCAAAGAAATATCATGTTGTTGTTTAAGGAGAGAGGTAGTGGCTTTTGACCATAGTTTTAAAAATAGACAAGGTTTGAGCGCTCCTTACAGACACGGGCAGGGCATTCCATAGCCGTACAGCTT
This sequence comes from Ochropleura plecta, assembly GCA_905475445.1. NCBI lineage: Eukaryota > Metazoa > Arthropoda > Insecta > Lepidoptera > Noctuidae > Ochropleura > Ochropleura plecta. Next base: position 5,575,821 of record FR997731.1, on the reverse strand, counting down.
GAACTGTAAAGGATTTATCATAAAAGCTAGAATCATCTTTATCATTATTTGTTGTCATTTATTTTAATTATTTATTTCTTTAAAATAATATCATGTATTTTAACTATTATTTAATTGAATTTGAAATAATGTCATTTAATTCCATAAGTAATTATTATCCTAATGTAAATAGTTCAGTTCCGGGTAAACTACTAAAAACAATCTCATTTTCTATTAATGCAAGTCGTTACTGGCGTAGGGGGTCACAGTTTTAACCTAACCTAACTTACGCATTTTTTTTTTGAACAAATTAACCTAATCTTAATAGTTGAGTCTCGGGTAACCTACTAAAAACAATGTCTTTTTTTCTATATAATTCCAAAAATATCTTATTTTTGCCTTAATATGTTTGTATACAATTGTAACTTACCGTATCGGTTCACGCCAAAATATTGGAAAATCAAAATAAATAACAAACATGGTAAATATCCCGTTTTAACCGTTAATAATAATGTTAGTGACCATGTCAGTTTAAAGACTTATTAGGCATATAAGTCTTTAAACTTAAAGTTATTCTTAATTAAATTCTGCCATCTGCATATTATGAAAAGTGAAATTATACAAAATACTCGTCGCTCTAAATGAACATTATGCTAACGATATTATGCGAATTTGAACTCTGCCAATCGTAATTATACTAAATGTAATTCTGCCTTCTTAAATCTATGCAATTGTAAATTCGGAGTTTTAAACATTATGCCAAACGATAATTATATCAAATAATTTTTATGCCTTTAAAATGTTCGTTTAAAGAAAATTATGCTAAGTGTGTTATGCCAAATAAATTTCGGAGCATCAAGATTCTGCCAGATAGAGGGAACCCGTTCAGATTATAAACAACAATATCATTAACGACATCACGCAAGGAACCACACAGCCAATGTTGCCATTTCAGTGAATAGCTTTCTGAAACATTATCCTCACCGGGCACGGAAGTTTCGGGAGGTTCCTGCACATAATCGGGCAAGAAGAAACGTCCGGGTGACACCACCACTATGACGATCGCCCGGAGGACACGGTGAAGCACCCTGTAGCAGTCTGTCTCAGTTGGGCGTAGCACCGTTGTGTCCTCGCAGACGCGACCTCTCGCGTCCGGCCTTGACCAAGTCAATGATCCGGGGCGAGAGGGAATGGGAAGCGGTCACTTCTGTCTACGAAGCTTCAAACCAACCCAGCCACCGGGGGAGACGCGTTTCTGTGGACAGTGAGCAATTGATAGCTTATCTTCCGTCCAGACGGACGACAGTTACGACAGGCCGTGTCGACGGCACGCTCGTTTTCGGAGCGCAAAAGGCAAAAGAAGAAATATGGATAGGTAAAAAAAAGTGCACTCAAGAATAAAAATCTATTTTCAAGATCAATTTCGTTTAATTTTACCGTCACTTACACCTAAATTATTCGTAAACACAAACTTATAGACTACACGAAGTGCTAGAACGACGAGCGTGATGGTTGTCAACAACGTTGCTAGTAATGTCAGGAGTAGTTCAAGTTCTAGGTACTCGGTCCACGTGATGTTGGCGCTGGGTGAGCGCAGGTGCTTGGCGCCGCCGTGACGCAGCACATACTCCGTCCACCACACGGCGCGCTCCAGCGGGCTCTGTGGTGCGTCCTGTATTATACTGCGGTAACGTTCGATGTTGCGACGGTAGCTGAAAGTAAGAAAAGGCATTTATTGATTTTGATAAGACTTGCCTCCCAGTCTTACCACAGTGAGCTACCTTAGGAAAGTACTAAATTGATTGCAAGTAGTAGTAGGTTGTTGCAAACATAATCCGGCAAAATTGGATTCATTCAATACTATGTGCGTGTTCGGTATCTCTGTTCCACCTTTCGAAGTATCCCAACTGTCGATCATTTGAACGACGCCTCTGATGACGCATTAAACGCGGTCCCTTACTGGGTCCAAATACGAGTAAGTAATATAATATAACATGTACCGTACATTTGATGTCTACATTTTAACTACTTCTGTTAAAGTTCACAAACCTATCATCACCAATTGTCGTGGCTATTGCATTTTTTAAATTGTCCTCAGTCAGTGTTTCCATGTCGCATCTGACTCCAATCTTGAGGAACTCGTATCTCTCAACATTGAACCACTGGTCACCTAACATCGGCATGCCAATGAGTGGTACTCCTGCGGTGATAGCCTCGTCTGTTGATTGTAGTCCTCCTTGTGTTATGAATACCTTGATTTTGGGATGCTCTAAAAAACAAAGTGATTATAAGGTGAATAAACTTACGAAACAAAATTATATTAAGGTCTTTTACAGTCACTAAACAAAAACACTAAAAAACACATACTCAGTAGATCTGATTGCGGTAACCACTTGGAAATCCCGATGTTGTTAGTCCGTCCAGGCAGTTCATCTGTGTTCCACTTCCATAGAACATCGTAAGGCAGTTGAGAGAACACCCGCACTAGTGTCTGTATTTTCTCCGGAGGTAAAAGAAAGGGATCCACATTCATACCAAAGCTTATGTATATCACGCCATGTTTCGACGAGTCCAAGTATGACTTGAGATCCTGAAAGATAAATGTTGATTGGTTAACGAACAATTTCACGCGTTGTCTATATGGTCTTATCCGATATTTTCTTTACGTCGGTTTACATACCTTTGGTAGTTCTTTAGCAGGTTCTTGGTGTAGGCCATTAATGTAGACCACAGCTGGAGGAACAGGTCGGATGCCTTCAAATATGTATGTTCAGGAACAACATATCGACATTATTCATCAATTCTGAAATCGTAGGTACGTCTGGTCCAAAGTGTTTTTGTAAAAGGGGATTTCCTATAGTCTAGAAATTGTCCAATATTAGTTCTTCTATCTAGTAATTATAATAAAGCTCTGTCATCTTCTCCCACATCGTGAGATTGTTTAATTTTCGACGAATACTAGTTGGGTACAGCACCGGATGTGTAGGAGCACCAACTGCTTAATAATTTAAAAATATGCCGACAAACGAACTGACTTGAATCACTGGTACCTAATAAATATGGGAAAATGCCAGGGCGGGTGCCATTAAAGCTTCTATCAGAAGCAAATCAAACTTTTCCTGTTTGCCATTTATAAAACACTGATTTTTTTATCTTCTACTTGCTTGTCAAATAGTTTTAACAGGATTTGTAGCATGATCTTTTGTGTTGCAAAAATATCATCTTTGTCAGAGCCCCTTTGTTCTTACATTACTTCTTCCATCCATATTCTGTACGATATATCATGGATGTCTATTTCTGATAAGTTTGGAGGTGTTCCCTTTTTCGGGAATGCAGGATCTGTAGTGACGACTGTGACCTCGTGTCCTCGACGCGCTACCTCGTCCGTCAGAGGTCGGAACACTACTTGGTGACTGATGGACGGCATAGGGAAGAATGCCAGGATCCTCGCCGCTTCGATTTGTTTTATAAATAAAATATAAGCCGCAACTAAGTGGCAGTACGAAACCGACATGTTGCTAGAACAACTTATAAATAACTACTTCTTGATCGCCGTCGATTATTTATAATAAATGATTAGATAGCTGCAAGTTATGTGACGCCAGAAACAGATAAAACTGAGTCTCATGAACAAGGCATATGACTCAGTCTTATTTGTTTCTATGCGGAGGTGTCTCTGGTGCGGCAACTCCAACAGCGTGTTGATGATCAATATCTTCAGGCTCGACTGTCCATACATAAGAAACTGCAGTGACTTGTACGTTACCGTCGTCACTTACATATATAACTGAGAAAATATTTGTATTGTAGACTAGCTTTTGCCCGCGGCTTCGCTCGCGTTAAATTCGGGGTAACACAGTTCCCCTTTCCTGATTTACCTGCTACCTGCAGTTTTTGCCCTTGCGCCTTATTTATTATAATAGCAATGCTAAGTTTTCCCTTTGAGGTGCAAGGGCAAAAACTACAGGTAGCAGGTACCTGCAAGTCAGGAAATGGAAACTCTGTTACCCCGAATTTAACGCGAGCGAAGCCGCGGGTAAAAGCTAGTTATAAGTACTTGTATTATCTGTCTCTATGTGTGTTCTGTTGCGTAACGATATAATCAAACATTATATTAACTTAATCGTAGATACACCGACTTGTATTTGAATTTTGAAGTGAAACTTCTTTAGAATCGTTGTGATTTCAAATTGGATGCAACGGAAAAAACGACAGGTAAGAGACACAAATACAAAAATGTGTAGGATGAAGCCGGCAAAGAATGAGACAGAAATATACATACTATTTTATATTATCGGTCTCTCCTCTAAAACTTTAATGCTTTACGATAAGTTCTAAATTTCCGCAACTAATATGTTTTTTAACGCAACTGGTTTAAGTTGAGTGAATTACAAATACCATGCATCGTGCATTTGAAAAGTCTTTATGTCTTTGAGTTAAGGTCACAATTTCTTTAAACAAAATGTATTTTTACCTTGTTATGACGCGGTGGACATAATTTCAATTAGATGAAAGATTTTTTCGTGAGAAATTAACACATATAAATAATGACGGAAATCGTTCCAATTTGTATCATATTTTAGTTATCATAAGCCTCTTGTATCATTTGTTGAAACTGAAAATATGGAACTTGAGCAATAAATTGTATAACATTGTTGAGATGGTGGATCGAATAATAAATCACTTTTATACTATAACTTTTATTTTATTCATAGCCGGACATATTTCGTACATCGTAAATCGTAAAGTTTTGGGCAGAAACAAAAACCATAGACAACAGATTACATAGACAACAGATTATAAATTTGCGTGTGGTTTCTTCAACACCACAATAGATGCAGTCGTTACTTTAACTAATATAATAAGATTATGAATTTACTTAATTACAACAAACATATGTTAAATAAAGTATAAATCTTTTAAAATTAATCAAAATACTTTCATTTTTAAACAAATAATCTTTGTAATTATCCTACCATTGTTATATAATATATTCATCTCATTCTTTTGTCGATTTACTGAAGTTTCACTTCTATCGTGTGTGAATCGCACACACACCTTTTTTATGTACTAATTTTGCATATTTAAATAAAGCGTCCTTACTTGAATGAATACATGAGTTAAACTAGTAGCTGTCTAACCTCTTTAGATAAATCAGCTGACAATTTAGCCAATTATATTCTATGGCCCATGGCTGTGACATGGTAATTGTCAAGGTTGACATTAAAGCAACACTGAATGAACAGTTGGAGGTGTGTCGGTGTGTGGGATGGAAAGAGAAGGAAGTAAAAGTCACAGCTTAGGTACTCACAGTTATTATTATAACACAAAACCAACGACCAAGAAGGAGAATAGTACAGTACAGATATAAGGGTGCAGTCACAATAGTCCCGATATACACAAGGGTTGATTATTATTATCGGTAAACACGAATACGACCGTAAAACAAAATTTTGTGTGCGCGCTCGCGTGTCTTGTTTGGTCAGGACTGAAGGTCAGGTAGAGGGCGATGTGTTTTGCGCTGGCTCGCTACGTCATGATGACGTAAAAGATCCGTTCTGCTGTTTTGACGTGAAAGAGTAACAAACATCCATATATCCTCACATGCATTCATTTATAAATAAAATAATTAAGGATGTTTTAGTAGTTTTACTTTATTATACATATCTACAAATATACAAACTAAGTAGTAGGTATGTACCCTACAAACACATTCATTACTTTACATTTTTGGATGAAAAATCCCCATTACATACTTTCTGCAAAGAAGAGGAACAGAATGCCATAGGAGACTCCATGACCTCTCTATGGCATTTCATTAGGTAAACCAGGAAACTTTGCACTTGAGATTTATATATTAATGACTAGGCAAATCCTCGCCGTTTAGTACAATGTTGTCAAAGTCAAAGTTATTTATTCGTTAAACATAGGTAATTATGGTATATGGTATAAAAAATTGTGTTATTTCACTATGTTTTGCTTTCCAAGGCGTACAAACTAATTACAGAAAATAACATGCTAGGTAGTAGGGTAAAATCGTTTCAAATACAAAATAGAATAATACATAGATACACAGACAAATTTATTTTATGTTTTAATTCTCTAAAAATTCATTAATAGAATAGTAGGCCTTTCCACCTACTTTTTTTTAGATTCGATTTAAAATGCTTTTTTTTTGCGGATGGGGAATCATCAAATAACTTCCCCCTCTCTGGGCGGAGCGGGGGGGAGTGTCAGACTTGTACTGACTAAAACCCATCCATGTTCCTTCTATTGCCCTTCACGTTCCGGGGCTGCGGTTTCTTTTTCGAACAACCCGCAACCCGCAACCCGTGGCCCTGGCAGGCACTTCTGCTTTGCTGACATCTCTTTGAGGCGCGTGAAACACTAACGCGTCGTCGACACGGCTTGTCGTCAAGAAACGAACGGCTCGCAAGATTTTAAATGCTTTGTAACGTTATTGGTAATTTATTAAAAATCTTAGGACACTTGCCTAGACAACTCTTAGAGAAAAGCGCAGAATGTGCACATAGTACAAAATGTAAAATATAAATACGAATTCACTCACTTTACTTTTTAACTTCCTGACTCCCGTACTAATCATTGCATCCATCATCAGTTCAATGTTTTGAGTGCGTGCCATTGAGTTCTATCGTGAAACGTGATTTACCACCCCCAAGAAAAGAGCGTTTCCCAGATATTTTGCTTCGTAACGGGTTCGACTACACCCTGTGTGTAGTATAAAAAAGGAACCACTATTTGTCGGTCAACCCATTTTATTTGGGAATCACGCTCGACTATAAATGACCCTCATTTGAAGCCGTTTATTCCAAGAAGTATTCTCGTTTTTTTTTAAAATCCAGATCAATTTTGTTTAATTTTGCCATTCATACCGAAATAGTTCCTTAACACAAACTTGTACACTAAACGAAGTATTAGAATGATGAGTGTGATAGATATTAACAAGGCTGCTAGTAATGTCAGGAGTAGTTCAAGTTCTAGGTACTCGGTCCACGTGATGTTGGCGCTGGGTGAGCGCAGGTGCTTGGCACCGCCGTGACGCAGCACATACTCCGTCCACCACACAGCGCGCTCCAGCGGGCTCTGTGGAGCGTCCTGTATTATACTGCGGAAACGCTCTATGTTGCGTCGGTAGCTGCAAATGAAACATTACTTAAGACATAACCTGTTGTTATCTTAAATGCTCGTCATCACGTGACTATCAAACAGCACCGTCTTGTTGTCATACTGATAAGCACTTTTGCTATCTAAGGATTAGTGTTATTTTCACAACAATGACATAAGTGTCCCCAGTAGTATTTCAATCAATTCTTGTTGGGTTTCTTAAATTTTAATTCTCTGGTAGTAAGACGGTCGCGCGAATGTAATATTTAAAATTCTTTGGGGGATTATTAATGATCCTTATCTGCACAATAAAACCTGCAAGTCTGGGACAAATAGCTTGCAGATTATCGTGGCAGAAAGGATCGTTCCAACTTGCCGTGATATTGCACACGAGTCTTGAAAGCAAGTCGCCTATTCCTAGGACATTAGAAGCTAATAACACTCTCCTGAACTCAATACAGGTTTTGATATGTTTGCAGATGAACGGAAGGTGAATACTGTTGGGATGTTTGAATTTCTGTGAGAAGAACGAATGACTAGTATATTGAATAAATTATATGCTTAAATAGTGTAATTGGCCTCGGCCGTTACAGGCCTATTTAAAATAAAAATATGAATAACCCAAATCAAATTAAATTGCACGCACCTTTCATCTTCTATTGTTTTATTAATTGCATCTTTAAACGTTTCTTCTGTCAGCGAGTCAATTGGAAGTTTTACTCCAAACTTGTACGTCTCGTATCTCTCCACATTGAACCACTGGTCACCTAACACCGGCATGCCAATGAGTGGTACTCCTGCGGTGATAGCCTCGTCTGTTGACTGTAGTCCTCCTTGGGTTATGAACAACTTGACTTTGGGATGCTCTAAAAACAATACAAGCGAATTGTCGAATTGATCCAGTGGCGAAAGAAAATTATATTGGGATCTTTTACGAAAAAGTAAATGAAGAACTTTGCGAGAAACTTAACAAAAAATCACATAAATAAAACTCACTCAGCAGATCTGATTGCGGTAACCACTTGGATATCCGGATGTTGTCAGTTCGTCCGGGCAGTTCATCTGTGTTCCACTTCCACAGAACATCGTAAGGCAGTTGAGAAAGCACCCGCACTAGTGTCTGTATTTTCTCCGCCGGTAAAACAGAGGGATCCACATTCGTACCGAAGCTTATGTATATCACGCCATATTTAGACGAGTCCAAGTATGACTTGAGATCCTGAAACACAAAGGCACCTTATGAACAAAGAAATTATTTTAAATGTTTTATTACGGAAAACGTACTCGCTTTCTTCGCTTACCTTTGGCAGTTCCTTTGTTGGTGCTTGGTGTATTCCACCGATGTGGATGACGGATGGAGGAACAGGTCGAATACCTTCAAAAATAGGATGCATGTTCAGGAACAACATGTCAACGTTGTTAAGCAATTCTGACATAGGAGGTATGTCTGGTCCAAAGTGTTTTTTTAGTACCTCATTTCCTAACTTATAGGAAGCCTCCCAAAATATATTTTCTGCATTATAGTGATAATATAATTCTGTTACTTTCTCCCACATCGTGATGTTATTGAGTCGTCGACGAACGTTAGTTGTATACAGCAATGGATGTGTTGGAGCACCCATTGCTTCGTAATTTGGATAAGTTGCCCCGAACGAACTGATTTGAATAACTGGTGCTTTATAGATATGAGAAAATGCCAGAAGCGGTGGCATCAGAGCCTCAAATATAAACAAATCAAATTTGTGGTGCTTGTCTTTGATCAAAGACTGTATTCTGTCATCTCTCAGTTGATTATCAAACATTGTTGTTGATACTCGTATTAATACCTTAAGTTGTGATAAAATGTTGTAATCTTTGGAGTCCTTCATGTGTTTTGTTAATTCTGCTGTCCATATTTCGTAAGATATGTCGTGAATGTCTATTTCAGTTAGATTTGGAGGCGTGTCTCCTTTTGGGAAGGCAGGATCTGCAGTGACAACTGTGACCTCGTGCCCTCTACTGGCCAGCGCCTGCGTCAGAGGACGGAACACCACTTGGTGACTTATTGATGGCGCTGGAAAATAAGCCAAAATCTTTGCCGCTTCAATTTGACTAATAACCAGAGTATAAGCCACACACGCGTAATAAAATATTAACATTTTTGAATCTCGAATCTTTACGCTCGAATGTAGCGATAACAATGAACGAAAAACTACGTGTTTCACTTATATACTTACATGAGTATCTTAAGCCCAAATAATGATATTTAACTTTTAATGATTTAACTCAGCATGAGTTAGCAAAATTATTAAAATAAATAACTGCACGAACGTAAACAATTACAGTGTGATAAGAATTATCTTATCGGACTTGTAGTAAGATCGTAGATTGCACTCAATCATTTCCTTGAGCCAGCAGTCTGTAGGTTGTTCAGTTCGTATTTATTTTCGACAGAAGCAACACGCGAGATAAAAAAATGTATGTTGAGACCGTAACTGCGCTGAAGTGCGTCAGTGCGCATATTAGGCAAATGTTGCGAGCGAGAATAACAAACGAGAAAAAAACGGCAAGAACCGGAGTATCGGAGTTGAAAATGACAGTACACCGTGTACCACCGTACACGGTGTACTGTCATTTTCAACTCCGATAATACGGATGCGTCATCAGACACGTGGTTGGTTCACGCCACCTTTTTTTTTTTGGCGTGGGAAATCATCAAATAACCTACTAACCCGGAACGTAAAGGGCAATGGAAGGAACCTGGGTGGGTTTTAGTCAGTAAAAGTCTGACACTGAAATTTATTTGATGATTTCCTATCCGCAAAAAAAAAGACGAACAAAGTAACCCGTCTACACTTTAGCGGACGTGAAATCTGCGGACGCGTCTGTTTACGTGTAGTATCTTATGCTGTATAGAGGGGTCCACCCTTTATAGCAGAATTTTTTATGTCATAATTTTATTTTGCATAACAACGGATAGCATAAACTTCATTTCGCAGAAAATTGTTTGGCAGACACTCATTTATCATACATTCAAAACTCATAATTTTGTAAGTCAGAATCATCTTTTGGCATATATATTTCATATCGATATCATTAAACGGCAGAATTGTCATATCGCAGAAAGTTTATAGTTAGAATGATCTTTATCATTATTTGTTGTCATTTATTTTAATTATTTATTTCTTTAAAATAATATCATTTATTTTAACTATTATTTAATTGAATTTGAAATAATGTCATTTAATTCCATAAGTAATTATTATCCTAATGTAAATAGTTCAGTTCCGGGTAAAACAATCTCATTTTCTATTAATGCAAGTCGTTACTGGCACTCGCCGGCCGCTGCTGCGGCACCGGTCGCTCCGCTCGCTCGGCTCGTGCATAGGGGGTCACAGTTTTAACCTAACTTAACCTACGCATTTTTTTTAAAACAAATTAACCTAATCTTAATAGTTGAGTCCCGGGTAACCCACTAAAAATAATGTCTTTTTTTTCTATATAATTACAAAAATATCTTATTTTTGCCTTAATATGTTTTTGTATACAATTGTAACTCACTGTATCGGTTCACGCCAAAATAATGGAAACTCAAAATAAATAACAAACATGGTAAATATCCCGTTTTAACCGTTAATAATAATGTTAGTGACCATGTCAGTTTAAAGACTTATTAGGCATATAAGTCTTTAAACTTAAAGTTATTCTTAATTAAATTCTGCCATCTGCATAGTATGAAAAGTGAAATTATACTAAATACTCGTCGCTCTAAATGAACATTATGCTAAACGATATTATGCGAAATTTGAACTCTGCCAATCGTAATTATACTAAATGTAATTCTGCGTTTAAAGAAAAATATGCTAAGTGTGTTATGCCAAATAAATTTCGGAGCATCAAGATTCTGCCAGATAGAGGGAACCCTGTTTAGAGTCTGCAGTTATCTCTTATTTTTAAATAGAACATTGATCTCTGTTTTTGAGCTTTAATAAAATAAAATTTTCCCTGTCCGTAGAGTTACCCCAGAGAAAGACATCATATCTGAGGGCAGATTTAGCCAGCCCGTATAAAGCAGTTCATTACTAATTCCGAAAGTACTCAAAAGATGATGCAATGCTATGCTGCATTTCTTACTTTTTGTTCAGATTATAAACAACAATATCATTAACGACATCACGCAAGGAACCACTCAGCCAATGTTGCCATTTCAGTTAATAGCTTTCTGAAACATTATCCTCACCGGGCACGGAAGTTTCGGGAGGTTCCTGCACATAATCGGGCAAGAAGAAACGTCCGGATGACACCACTACTATGACGATCGCCCGGAGGACACGGTGGAGCACCCTGTAGCAGTCTGTCTCAGTTGGGCGTAGCACCGTTGTGTTCTCGCAGACGCGACCACTCCCGTCCGGCCTTGACCAAGTCAATGATCCGGGGCGAGAGGGAATGGGAAGCGGTCACTTCTGTCTACGAAGCTTCAAACCAACCCAGCCACCGGGGGAGACGCATTTCTGTGGACAGTGAGCAATTGATAGCTTATCTTCCGTCCGTCTAGTTACGACAGGCCGTGTCGACGGCACGCTCGTTTTCGGAGCGCAAAAGGCAAAAGAAGAAATATGGATAGGTAAAAAAAAGTGCACTCAAGAAAAAAAATCTATTTTCAAGATCAATTTCGTTTAATTTTACCGTCACTTACACCTAAATTATTCGTAAACACAAACTTATAGACTACACGAAGTGCTAGAACGACGAACGTGATGGTTGTCAACAACGTTGCTAGTAATGTCAGGAGTAGTTCAAGTTCTAGGTACTCGGTCCACGTGATGTTGGCGCTGGGTGAGCGCAGGTGCTTGGCGCCGCCGTGACGCAGCACATACTCCGTCCACCACACGGCGCGCTCCAGCGGGCTCTGTGGTGCGTCCTGTATTATACTGCGGTAACGTTCGATGTTGCGACGGTAGCTGAAAGTAAGAAAAGGCATTTATTGATTTTGATAAGACTTGCCTCCCAGTCTTACCACAGTGAGCTACCTTAGGAAAGTACTAAATTGATTGCAAGTAGTAGTAGGTTGTTGCAAACATAATCCGGCAAAATTGGATTCATTCAATACTATGTGCGTGTTCGGTATCTCTGTTCCACCTTTCGAAGTATCCCAACTGTCGATCATTTGAACGACGCCTCTGATGACGCATTAAACGCGGTCCCTTACTGGGTCCAAATACGAGTAAGTAATATAATATAACATGTACCGTACATTTGATGTCTACATTTTAACTACTTCTGTTAAAGTTCACAAACCTATCATCACCAATTGTCGTGGCTATTGCATTTTTTAAATTGTCCTCAGTCAGTGTTTCCATGTCGCATCTGACTCCAATCTTGAGGAACTCGTATCTCTCAACATTGAACCACTGGTCACCTAACATCGGCATGCCAATGAGTGGTACTCCTGCGGTGATAGCCTCGTCTGTTGATTGTAGTCCTCCTTGTGTTATGAATACCTTGATTTTGGGATGCTCTAAAAAACAAAGTGATTATAAGGTGAATAAACTTACGAAACAAAATTATATTAAGGTCTTTTACAGTCACTAAACAAAAACACTAAAAAACACATACTCAGTAGATCTGATTGCGGTAGCCACTTGGATATTCTGATGTTCTCAGTTCGTCCGGGCAGTTCATCTTTGTTCCACTTCCACAGAACATCGTAAGGCAGTTTAGAGAACACCCGCACTAGTGTCTGTATTTTCTCTGCCGGCAAAAGAGAGGGATCCACATTTGTGCCGAAGCTTATGTATATCACGCCATGTTTAGACGAGTCCAAGTATGATTTGAGATCCTGAAACAGATATTGATTGGCTTACGAACACTTAGTATTCACTTGATGTCTAGATAGAAGATGTTTTATTTTTCTGAGCATACCTTTGGTAGTTCTTTAGTAGGTTTTTGATGTAAGCCACTCATGTAGACCACAGATGGAGGAACAGGTCGGATGCCTTCAAAGAGGGGATGAACGTTCAAAAACAACATGTCAACGTTATTCATCAATTCTGAAATTGTAGGAACATCAGGTCCAAAGTGTTTTCTAAGTATGGGACCTGCTACATTCTTGAAATTGTCCAACATTATTTGTTCTGCCCTGTAGTGGGTATAATATGAAGCCACTCTCTCCCACATCGTAAGATTGTTCAATTTTCGAATAACACCAGTTGGCCATAGTCCTGGGTGTGTAGGAGCGCCCACTGCTTCGTAATTTGGATATATGGCGGAAAATGAACTGACCCAAATTACTGGCACCTTATAAACATGAGAAAGTGCCAGGACAGGAGCCACGAAACCTTCCAAGAGGAGCAAATCAAATGTTTTGTCCTTGTCATTCATTAAAGCCTGTATCTGTTCATCTTCTAGCTGCTTGTCAAACACCTTATATGCCGTTTGTAATATTAAATTCAGAGGTGCTAAATTGTCGTCTTCGTCAGAACCCCTTTGTGCCTTCATAACTTCGGTTTTCCATATTCCGTAAGATAAATCATGGACGTCTATTTCTGTCAAGTTTGGTGGCGTTCCTCCTTTCGGGAAGGCAGGATCTGTAGTGACGACTGTGACCTCGTGTCCTCGACGCGCCAGCGCCTCCGTCAGAGGGCGGAACACTACTTGATGGCTTATGGACGGTGTTGGAAAGAAAGCCAGGATCCTTGCACCTTCAATTTGGCTTACAACTAACATATAAACCACGGCTACGTGCCGAAATGAAACCGACATGTTGCTTGATTGTTGTGAACTAAAAACTGATAATAATTTCACTGTTTTAAATACAAAGTTGAAATCCGATATAATATTTTATTAATCACTATGACTGGGTTTATTTGCAGATAATAATAAAAACTCGTTAAAGCTGCAGATAAAACAGCAATGTTACGTGTGTCATCAGTTTTGCTGTATCTATCAACCCCAGATATTACATCAATTGATGTATTAATCTGGGGGCAAGGCCATGACCGCTCTAAAGTCCAAAAAAATTATGTCAACCATGAATAATTGAAATATTGAATGAACATTCACGGATATCGAGGGTATTATAACCGAAATTGAGATGAAAATATAGATGGGGATGGTTATAAAAAAACCCTACTGCGTAAAAAAAATACTTTAAATAAAAACTGAAAAGAAAAAGGTCCCGACTGTTACAGACTACTCGACTTATACTTTTCTTTTCAATTTTTATTTTTAAATTTTTTTAGTTACGATAAAACTGGTTATTTTGAAATTGAAATTGAATTTCGGCGCATATTGAACAGGTCATGATCCATGTTACGATTGTAATAAGATGGTGATATTCGCATTTTTTTTTGTTATGCTTGTTACTATTTTCATAAACGGCCTATTTTCTTAAAAGTATATAATATATTTAATCATTTTACGGACATTTATCACTTTAAAATTCACCATTCGCTTCCCGTATTTTGTGTTAGATAAGATACTATAGTGATTGTTTTTCGTAACAGTAAGTAAGTAATTATATTGTTAGGTGTCGATATGTACAGATAATAAATATATGCTAATATTTTTCTTTTAAATATGGTCATTATGGAGTAATTTAGAATCCTCATGATGAGACCATTAATTTGATAGCCATGTTATTTTTTTATTTAACAACACCTACCTAAGAACATAATCATAATGATAAACTAATCATGATAAATCTAACGATATTTTAATAAAATAAATCCGTTCATAAAACTGAACGGATTTATAGTTTGAACTCCTCCAAAACAAGTGGAAAGTTATTTCATTATGATTTTTTTAAATATTAAAAAAATGTATAAAAAAGCCTCCAAAACCCAGATTAATTTTTAAAACGAATTAACAAACGTGAAATCTGATAATATTTACTATTAGTCGTAGGACGTCGTATGACGCCCAGTGGTTATCAATAATATAATAAATTCCAAAATTCATTTAAATTTAAGGCCTTGATTTAGTGAACAACAAACAACCCAAAAGAACTAACTTATAAATAAACAAAAAAATTGCGTAATGACCCCAAGAGACGGGCGGCGTTTCCACGTTGTATGGCAACGCTTACTGTTGCCTAGGTAAAAGTCAGTAGAAGTTTGATTGAGTAAGCTAGACCAAGATTAGGGCTGTGTCGTCCGGGGTTGCGGGTTGTTCGAGATACCGCGACCCCAGAACATTAAGGACAAGAAGGAACATGAATGGGTTTTAGTCAGTACAAGTCTGACACTCCCGGGGGAAGTTATTCGGCGCGCGTGAAACACTAACGCGCCATCAACACGGCCTTTCGTCAATAGACTGACGGATGGTGAGCCACCCATTGCTCACCGTCCACAGGCCCGCATCTACGGTGGCCGGGAGTCGTCTCGCGGCGCCCGACGTTCGGGGCGTCTCCCGCGGCGGCTGGGTTGGTTTGAGGTTCTCTCCCTAAATGGCTCGGCCACCTCCTTCGCTAGCATGACTGCTTCGCAGAAGGAGGTGACCGCTTCCCATTCCCTCTCGCTCAGAGTTGAGAGTTAAGGACGAATTTTTTTAAGCTATTTTTTAGTTTATTTATAAGTTAGTTAGGTAGGACTTTGTTAAGGAATAAAAAAAGTTACGTGGATGAGTAAAAATAAAAACAGCTGATATTCAGATCAATTTCGTTTAATTTTACTGCCACTTACACCTAAATCATTCGGAAACACAAACTTATAGATTACACGAAGTGCTAGAACGATGAATGTGATGGTTGTCAATAACGCTGCTAGTAATGTCAGGAGTAGTTCAAGTTCTAGGTACTCGGTCCACGTGATGTTGGCGCTGGGTGAGCGCAGGTGCTTGGCGCCGCCGTGACGCAGCACATACTCTGTCCACCACACAGCGCGCTCCAGCGGGCTCTGTGGAGCGTCCTGTATTAAACTGCGGAAACGCTCCATGTTGCGCCGGTAGCTGAAAGTAAAATTATATGTATTATTTGTTTGTGTCTTTGCGTTCTATTTTTGGTTTGGTCAAAAATAGTTAAGCTGATTCGCGTATTTTTTTTTTATGAATGAGCGTGAATAAAAAATAATAATATTATTTTTTGGTGGCACGGGACCCTGTAAGTAGGAGTAGGTCTCCAACTTAGTCGGTTTTATCATTTAATACTGCTTCAGCTACAAATAAATTTCACGGACCTGTCATCACCAATTGTAGTGGTAATTGCATTCTTGAATTTGTCCTCAGTTAGTGTTTCCATATCGCATCTGACTCCGATCTTGTGGAACACGTATCTTTCTACATTGAAATATTGATCACCTAACATCGGCATGCCAATGAGTGGTACTCCTGCGGTGATAGCCTCGTCTGTTGATTGTAGTCCTCCTTGTGTTATGAACACCTTGACTTTGGGATGTCCTACAAAGAATTTAAAATTAATTGTTTAACAATATTATAACAAATATAGCGTAAAAGTTATGGGGTATACCGGCAAAGTGACTAAAAGTGCATTTGCAAACACAATGCAATATTAATAACAAAAATAAAAACATACTCAGTAGATCTGATTGCGGTAGCCACTTGGATATTCTGATGTTGTCAGTTCGTCCGGGCAGTTCATCTTTGTTCCACTTCCACAGAACATCGTAAGGCAATTGAGAGAAAACCCGCACTAGTGTCTGTATTTTCTCTGGTGGTAAAAGAGCGGGATCCACATTCGTACCGAAGCTTATGTATATCACGCCATGTTTAGACGAGTCCAAGTATGACTTGAGATCCTGAAACACAAAGGCTTGTTGATTTTACGAACAATAAAATATTTCAACTTCAACTGTCTTATTACGGAAAACGTACTCGTTTTCTCCGCTTACCTTTGGCAGTTCCTTTGTTGGTGCTTGGTGTATTCCACCGATGTGGATGACGGATGGAGGAACAGGTCGAATTCCTTCAAACATAGGATGCATGTTCAGGAACAACATGTCAACGTTTTTGTGCAATTCTGAAATCGGTGGTATGTCTGGTCCAAAGTGTTTTCTTAGCGTGGGATTTCCTAAGGTCTTATAATTATTCAATAATAATTCATCTGTCTGGTAGTGATGGTACAACCCGGTCACTTTGTCCCAAAATGTGAGATTGTTTAATTTTCGACGAAACAAACTTGGGTACAGCAATGGGTGCGTGGGAGCGCCCATTGATTCATAATTTCCATATATAGCACCAAACGAACTGACTTGAATCACTGGTACCTTATAAATATGAGAAAATGCCAGGGCAGGTGCCAAAGAAGCTTCTAACAAAAGCAAATCAAATTTATGGTGCTTGTCTTTTATAAAAGTCTGTATTTGTTTATCTTCCAGTTGCCTATTAAATACGTTTAACACTGTTTGTATTATTAAGTTCTGTCCTGCTAAAATGTCGTCTTCATGAAAACCTCTTTGTTCTTTCATGATTTCTGTTATCCACATTTCGTAAGATATGTCGTGAATGTCTATTTCTGTCAAGTTTGGTGGCGTTCCTCCTTTTGGGAAGGCAGGATCTGGAGTGATGACGGTGACCTCGTGCCCTCGACGGGCCAGTGCCTGCGTCAGAGGGCGGAACACTACTTGATGACTGATGGAAGGCGTTGGGATGTAAGCCAGGATCCTCGCCGCTTCGATTTGGCTTAGAACTAAGCTATAAGCCGCAACAATGTGCCAAAATAAAACCGACATTTTACTGGATCCAAGAGAGACTACACAACTACTAACTCCAACAATTACTTGGGCTTCTTAAATATAGGAAACAAGATATGATTTTTAATGCATCATCGTGACCAGTAAGTACATAATTTAGATTAGATAGAACATTAAAAATAAAGATTTATTTGTAAATGTACAGTCAGCAAAGGAGATAAGGGACGACTCGTCAGATACAGTTGAAATTTTCTTCAAAATCGATGTTTTCGAATATAGTTAGTTGATAGAAAATAAACAGTTCATTTAAATAAATTAGAATTGAATATATCCAACAGTTTCTAAGAAAAAAAACAACTATATTTGTCGAGCCTTTAATTAAGTCAAGAAAACGCAATACATCATGATTTGGTATTTTTTTTTAAACTGAACACGTTTTTACATGTTTGGACAAGTTTCACGAATGCCTCGAGTCCCTACTCGAGGCTTCTGTCAAAACCAAGTCTGGTAGGCCGTGAATTCGTTAGTAATACTGCCACTTTAATAGGTGTCAAAACAATTTGGAGTTGATAAAACCTAAGATAAAATTCGGAGTAGACAGAGTTGAATGAACTGCGAGAAAAATGAAAATTAATTATTTGCAAGTGTTTTGTACCAAATTTTTGCTTGCCTCCAGGTAAAATAATGAAATGACTGATCCTTTTAGTCATCATTAGGATCTTTATCTCAGAAGGAAAAAACGGAACCCTTATTGCATCACTTAGTTGTCCGTCCGTCAGTCTGTCTATCCATACGGCGCTGTCAGTTGGGACTGGTCATTTTTTAGCTACCACGGTTCATTTTTAACTTATTTAGATTTAAAATTAAATTTTGCTTTTTAATTACTCTGGACGCTCTTACTGTGCACGTCTTTCTACATCGTTCTCACATATTTGTATTATCTCAACATGAATGATGTAAATACAATTTTGTAAAAATATTATAATTTAAAAGAGTGTCCATGGAGTTTCTTGCCCATTCTTCTCCATAGAGATCAACGCTTTGGAATGGGCAACTACAGTACTTTCACAAGTTATTATGCCTTGTGACCGGGACTGTAGATTAATTTTGTTTCTTGACATTCAAAAGTGCCTGTAATGGTCTAATTGAAATAAATGGTTTTGAATTTGAATTTGAACATATGGCTGTCTGTCAAGACCCCCAATTTCGGGAATGCGTGGAGTTGAGTGGTTTCTGCGAATCAGTTTTATCTTTGGATTTCCGTATGAAAAGAAAGAAATGGTTTATAAAATATCATTAATACGCATGGAAATTGTATATTTGCCATCGATAGTGGAGTAATGGACACAATGGTATCAATTTTGTTTTCATGAACTAAAACTACTCTCAAACAAATCAGTAATATTTAGTATTGGAACTGAAATTGATTGAAGTGACAACTTATCTGTATTATAGTTTGACAGCATTGATAAATAGTTTAGATAATCAATTTAGAGAAAATCGCAATCTCACATCAAATCAATATCTATAAGGCATAGATATTGATTTTTAAATTATTAAAAAATATATTAATTTATAAAAATATATTAGATACAATACTTTTTTTGTTGACAGCATGTATTTACGCAAAATGGGTCGCTGCTCATTGCGAACATGTTGACAGTCAAGTGAATATGTTATCTATAACTAATCGTAGTTACTTAACAGATGTAACTGTTTCTAAATATTTAAGGTACCTACTGTCCGTGGAATTTCTTGCCCGTTAAACTCCATAGAGATAAGGCTTTGGAATGGACAACCTACAGTACTTTTACAAGTTTTTATGCCTTGTGACTGTAGGTGCATTTTTTTGTTTTTTTTTTTTACTTTCGGAAATGCATGTTATGGTATAATTAAAAAAAAACCGTTTGAGTTCAATAACAGTAATGTCAGGAGTAGTTCAAGTTCTAGGTACTCGGCCCACGTGATATTGGCGCTGGGTGAGCTCAGGTGCTTAGCGCCGCCGTGACGCAACACGTACTCCGTCCACCACACGGCGCGCTCCAGCGGGCGCTGTGGCTCGTCCTGTATTATACTGCGGTAACGCTACATGTTGTGACGGTAGCTAAAAGTGAAAAACAGACTGTTTATCATTATTTTAGTCTCGTTACCATCTATCAGTAATGACCGTCTAGCTGATGTAATCACAGATTAGAAGCAGTGTCGTATTTTGTTTTATCTGTTCTGTTTTATTTGGATTAGCTTCAACAATAAAAAACCTTTTCCATAAAAAATGGAAATACGTACTGTTATTTTAATTTTAGAGCTTAGCTAGACTAGCTTTTGTTTTCCCTTTTCAGTTTGATTTCGTCGGTAACATTTTTCGGCTAAATCACTGGGAATTGGCGTTTGGGGACTGTTTTTGTAAATTTTACGTTTAAAAAGTGTTGATATCAGCTTAATTTGAACACATGACTTTCCCTTTTGATTTTTTAGTTTCCTTTTTATCCGACTTAAAAGGAGGTTGTTTTCAATTCCCCACAATCTTTTTTTTAATATTTGTTCACCGATTACTCAAAGATGCCTGGACCGATTTGCAAAATTCTTTTTTTGTTTGATAGGATATACTTTCCAAATGGTTCCATATCAATTTTATTTGTATTGCTTAGGTAGGTATACACATTTTTTCTGTATGTCTTTATGCATGATCTGCTAATATTTTAGTAACAATGGAAAATGAATAGTCGATAAAAATTATGTGATATAACTAAAAATGTTAAAATATAAGTCTTTTTTTGTAAAAAATAAAACCAACTACGATGGCAAAAAAGTCAACGAAACCAACAAAAGTATCGACTTCCAGAAGTAATGTTATTTTCCACTTTATAGTTTTTTTTGGAAAAAGGTTTTATTTTTTCGTATACTTTTTTTTGCTGATATCTACTACGCGTTTAATTTTTGGTTGTTCCCAACTTCAAACCTAATAGGCGAAGGGTGGCGTTAAGTAATAAATTCTAGGATGATGTTGTGATACGAATTTTCCCAACCGTCATTAGGCTGACAATGACGAGTACAATAGCAAGACGACTATCATGAGTTTGGGCTAACGCTAACTTTATCCCGCGTGATGATCGAAAAAAAAAATATTTCTCTCCCCTTTTCTTCTCTCTTTTTCCCCTTTGTCTCTCGTATTTTTTTAGCCTATGACCGTCTCCAGGCTCCCAACTACCTCTGTACCAAAATTTATCAAAATCGGTTCGGCCATTTAAGCATGAAGCCATAACAAACAAACTCACTTTCGCTTTTTTAATATTCTAAATACTCCGCATCTTATCGTTATAAAATACTAGCTGCGCCCAGTGGCTTTATTCGCTGCTTGTGTACAGATATGTTTAAGTCTCCTATAATAAGATCGCGAGCCTATTGCGCTTGATCAGCAATGAATAATTATAGCTCAATAAAAAGGTCTTCATTTAGAATGAGATAAATAGCGAGTTGCTGACATGGTTGGCGCACTCGCTGCCCAACCGCCACCGCGTACGGACGTGCTACCTGCTCGCCCCGCCGCTATTGTGTTGTGTCAGTGCTCGCCGATTCGTCACGCTCGCGTGACGTCATCCGTAGTCTCGGACTACGCCCGCAACAATTGCTGTCTTTTTCAAGACAGCTCTTGTTACAGTGTTTCTCTTTTCGGAGATTCTGTCAAACGTTACTTGCCCCTTCTGGGA
This sequence comes from Ochropleura plecta, assembly GCA_905475445.1. NCBI lineage: Eukaryota > Metazoa > Arthropoda > Insecta > Lepidoptera > Noctuidae > Ochropleura > Ochropleura plecta. The sequence goes on along the minus strand of FR997731.1, from coordinate 5,554,385 downwards.
AAATCCACAGTTTCGTGGTTCTTGGTGGAAACCTTTCGGTGCCAACGAAGCCAAGAGGTGTTGACCCGATACACCGAGTCTACCCCCTTCAGGGGTGACCAAAATTGGAAGGGCACTGAACACACGGCCTTGGGGGATCTCCTAGTCGCGCCCAGTTGCTTAACCCCGTTCTCTTTCAGCATTCACCCGGGTCGTCTGGGTGTGTCATCCCCAGCGCCCCGGACCGGTCTTCTGACCCTAGGGCCCCGCTGCTCAATAAGACTAGCAGCGGGTTTACAAGCTTAGGGCACACCTTAGGTACTCACCTCCCTGTCATACACAATCCCGACAGGGAGGCTACACACCCCCGGGCCCACCCACCCGGGGAGTTAGGATTTTTAGGGCCTTAGGTGAGCTTCACTCATGCCGGTTAACTTTTAACCGCCTTAGGGCTATTTTTCCATTATGGCGTCGGAGAGCGCCATATTGGCGTTTCTCCAACGCTTGTTTAAGGATCTGCCTCATTTAGAGGCTAAGTATGGCGCCGAACTCGCAGCACTGGAGCGCAATTCCATTGCGCAGTTCAGTGACTGTCTCGATAGCCCGCTCTCGCCGCCGCCTGCCGACAAAGGCAGGCCACTTAGCGAGCTAATCCCGCCGCCGGTGACTCGCCCTTTGTCCGGGCCGACAAAGGGTTCTGAGAAACCGGACCCCGTGAAATCCATTGTTCGCAGTACAATGGTACCGACAAAGGGTTCCGAGAAATCGGACCCCGATAATTCCATTGTTCGTGGAACAATGGCGCCGACACAGGTGTCGTCCGCACCTGAAATTATGGACACGTCATGCCCGGTATCCGATTCCGAGCATGCTGCTGAACTCTCGGACATCTCTTCGACCTCGGAAGACGAGTACCAACTCGTCGGAAAGGGAAAGAGGAAGAAGGGCAAAAGCTCGCAGGCCACCAAGGCCAAAAAAGCTGCCGAAGCGCCTACCTGCCCTCCCTCTCCCCTCCCCTCGACCTCCGCCACCGCTGCTCATACCAGCCGGCCAGCTAGCCCTAGCGTTGCCCCCGCTGCGACTTCAGCTAAAAAGCTGAAACCTCCTCCTCCGGTCTTTCTTCAAGAGAAAGCCAAATGGACCGACGTGTCCAAGTTGTGTCTGGCTCACAAGATCCAGTACACCAAGGCCACCAACACCCAGCAGGGTATTAAAATAACAGTCCCGACTGCTTCTGATTACAGGGAGCTGATCCGTCAACTGCGTGGAAGGAACATCGCCTTCCACACCTACACCCTCCCAGAGGAAGCGCCCACTCGTGTGGTGATCAGGCGCGTCCCGAAGGAGATCCCGTCAACCGACATCCTAGAAGACCTCAAGGCCCAGGACATCCCAGTCTTGGCCGTCCACCGCCTTCACAAAGCGAGAGGAGGCGAACAGTACGATATGGTACTGGTCGTCTGCGAACCAGTGGAGGGTCATCATCCCATTTTTAAAATCCGTTCCGTCTGCTCTCTTACAGGCATAGCAGTCGAGAAACCGTACAGGTCCCACGTCATCGGTCAGTGCCACCGATGCCAACTCTACGGGCACAGTCAGAGGAACTGCTACGCGCCTCACAGGTGCGTCAAGTGCCTGGGCGACCACGGCACTGCTGACTGCCCACGACCGAAGGACATCGCTCTCTGCACAGAGCCACCCAGCTGTGTGCTATGCGGCCAGTCCGGACACCCGGCTAACTACCGAGGCTGCCCCAAAGCACCCAAACCATCCTCCTCGAAGTTGGCGAAGCGTGCCCACGCCCGCCAGCAACGTGAAAGCCCCTCTGTGAGGTTTCCCTCCTCGCAGATGCCAGAGCGCCTCAGTCCACAGAGGCCCATCCCATGGACTCAGCAGAGCCACCAGCGAGCGTTCCCAGCTCTCGCTCAGGCTAAGTCCAACACCATTCCCGGGCTCTTAGATGCCCCCGTCCCTCCGCCTATTACTCGCGAAATCGTTCCCGCGCCCTCTCAACCCGCGCTCTCTCAACTCGCGCCTTCTCAACCCGCGCCCCCTCGTCCCGTGGCCTCCGGCGCCGCGGCCGGACGCGGTAGAAGGAATTACGAGATCATCACCAAGGCCTTTGGTGCTTTTGTCACCGCAGAAGCCGACCGTATGGCAGACGAAATCGAAGCTGCCAATGGTGATGCCGCAACTTTGTCACGCATCTGGGAGTCATATCCCACGATCCTCTCGAACCTCCGAGAACTTACTTTTAATAAACCTCTCAATGGCTAACAAAAATTTAAGCTGCTTCAAACCCCGTTCCCTCAAGTTAGGTTATTTTAACGCCAACGGCATTAGAGACCAACGTGATGAGATCGCCTCGTTTTTGCGCGACCATCAAATAGATATTCTCCTCATCCAGGAAACCTTCCTCAAGCCTTACCATCGCGACCCGAGAATTGCCAACTATCGCGTAGTTCGCAACGATCGGTCGCGCTGCCACAAAGGCGGTACGTTAATTTATTACAAGAAGGAATTGCACTGCATCCCTCTAGATCCTCCTCCCTTAAAGTCTCTCCTCGAGGTATCCATTTGTCGGCTTGGTATGACCGGTCACCAGCCTATCTCCATCGTTTCCGCGTACATTCCTCCCGCTAGTTCATCAGAGGATCATACACCTCTCATGGGCGACCTGACTTCCCTATTCGGCTTGAGTGACTCCGTTATCATAGCGGGTGATCTCAACGCCAAGCACCCCGCCTGGAATAGTTCGACGACCAATCCCAGAGGAAGAGCCCTCTTCAACTTAGGTGACAGACTTAACTTTGACCCCATCGCGCCTATGGAACCCACCCACTTTCCCCACGACCCCGCGCACCGCGCCGACGTTCTCGACTTAGCGCTTCTCAAAAATATCAACCTTAGGTTGCATACCATTGAGACGATTCACGAACTAGACTCGGATCACCGCCCAGTTTTTCTCCACTTAGTTCCTCGCTCGGGCCCTTCTGACCCCAGACAGCCCAAACCTGCCCAAGTCCAAGTGATAACTGACTGGAAGAAAGTCAGCGAAAAGCTGAACTCCGCCACGTCACCTCACCTGGACGCCATCCCCGATCACATAGTTTCGGCCGCAGACACGACGGCCGCTATCGACTCGTTTACAGAGCACGTTCAATCCATACTAAAGGATTGTTCACGGGAAGTCCCAGCAATGAGTGATCATCGCTGGCGTCTACCCGCTGACGTACGTGATCTGATAACCGAGAAGAACGCGGCCATTCGTGCCTACAGCCATTTTCCCTGCGACGCGAACAAGGCTCACATGCGCTCATTACAGCGTGCTGTAAGGAAACGCACTAGCGAGCATCGTTCGAATCGTTGGGACAATGAGCTCAGCGAACTGGAACCCACCCACCAAGCCTTTTGGCAACTACAGAGAAGAATGCGCGCCACCGAGGAGGCTTCGATGCCCCCGCTCATTCGTCCGGACAAAAGCGTCGCATTCGATGACTCTGAAAAGGCAGAATGCCTAGCAGACAGTTTGGAGTCCCAGTGCTCCCCTAGCACACAACCGGTCATCAAGCGTCACCTCGACAAGGTGAACGCAGAAGTAGAACGTAGAGCTGCCCTACCTCCCGTAGAAGACCCCGATGATCCTCTGCCCCTCGTCACGCCCGACGAGGTGCAAGACATCATCAAAAGGCTTCAACCACGGAAAGCTCCCGGCTCCGACGGTATCACCAATAGGGTAATCAAACTCCTCCCCGCTCAGCTCATCATCCTTTTGGCGGCCATCTTCAATGGCGCCTTGAGCAACAACTTCTTCCCCCAGGTATGGAAAGAGGCCACTGTTATCGGTATCCCCAAGCCAGGCAAGCCCAAGTCTGAGCCCACGAGCTACCGACCCATCAGTCTCCTGAACGCACTCGGCAAAATCTATGAGAGACTTATTTATAAGCGACTCAGAGATTTCGCCGAGACTAAGAGTCTCATTCCCAACGAGCAATTCGGCTTCAGGACCGAACATTCGTGTATCCAACAGGTCCACCGCATCGTCGAACACATGAGCGCTGGCTTCCAGCGCGGGGCGATGACGGGCGTACTATTCTTCGACATAGCGAAAGCTTTCGACAAAGTCTGGCACAACGGCTTATTATACAAGCTGTACTCAATAGGAGTGCCGGACCGTCTCGTGCTCATCTTACGGGACTTTTTGTCGAACCGCACCTTCCGCTATCGCATAGGGGCCTCATTTTCTTCCCCTCATCCTATTAGGGCCGGTGTCCCTCAGGGTTCCGTCTTATCCCCCCTCGTCTTCACGCTGTTCACTAGCGATATTCCCAAGAGCAAAAAAGCTCAGTTAGCTCTGTTCGCGGATGACACGGCCATTTATCATACTGGCCGCTGTACAAACGCTATCGCCCGTACCCTCCAAACCTCAGCCGACGTCCTAGGCGCTTGGTTCAGGAAATGGAGAATCGAGGTGAATCCCGGTAAAAGTCAGGCGGTTATTTACTCCAAACCACGCTTTAATCCTCCGATCCCCAGTCCGATCGCTATGTACGGCAAGCCTATCCCCTGGGAGAAGCAAGCCAAATACTTAGGTGTCATTCTAGACAGTCACTTGTCCTTCGCGGCTCATATCAAAGCGGCTCGTTCGCGCGCTGCCTTTGCTATGGGTAGGCTTCACTTTTTAATTCAGGCAAAAAGCAAATTGTCACTCAAGTGCAAATTGCGTTTATACACCGCGGTCATCCGTCCCATCATGACATACGCATGTGTCGTGTTCGCCCACTCCAACCCGCGTAGCCTTCATAAGATGCAGGTCTTGCAAAACCGATTCCTTCGTAAAATCACGGGAGCCCCTTTTTACGTCCGTAACGATAGTCTTCACTTAGACTTAAGAATCCCCACCGTCGTTCAATTCATGAAGCGCCTTACCAAGCGCTTCTTTGACTCCGCGTTAAAACATCGCAACCCCCTTATCGCATCGGCCGCTCGATACGATCCCTCGCGAATAAGTAAAATTCGTCGTCCTCGTCATACCCTCGTCACTCCTGACGATGCTACAACCCTGCTTCAGGAGAGCAGCAGGGAGACTAGCATTCTTCGAAAATTCAGACGCAAAGCGCCGTCATTCCGTCCTCGCCGACGAGGCCCGTCGCGACGTCCCGGTAATTGTCCCACCCGTCCCTTGCAAGAGCCAGCCCGCGCTGCTGAGCCAGTAAGTCCAAATCAGCCCATAAATAATATCACTCAGATCCAGCTTGTCCCTTGCTGTCCCTCAGCGACGCCCTAAGCCGAGGCTCGTACCCCACAGGGGGTGCCCTTAGCGTGTAGTCGCTTAGTTTATAAGTTTTTACCCTGGCTGGAGGTCTTAATTTTTAAGGCATCCACAGGATTCGCCCGGTTAAGCAGACGACAACCTCCTTGGTTGAACTGCGAGATGCCATTCCTAAAAAAAAAAAAAAAATAATGGTTGGCGCAGTGGCTGAGCGATCGACTGCTGCGCTGCGTGTCGCGGGTTCGATCCCAGCATCCGTGCTGCAAATATTTGTATTACCTACAGGTAGTAGTTTCGGGACTGGCTGTTTGTGTATGTGAGTTAAAATGTTTGTAAACGCACCCACGTAGAGGAGAAATTCCTTGTGCGGGGCAACTCTTTTTAAAGATTTCCTGGTAATTTTAGGTTGAAATATTTTTAAAAGATCAACAATTTCATGCGTCATTTCCTGAATTTGTAGAATTCTGAGATTTTCCGTTGTATCTACTGACAGTGTTACTAGTTATTGTGAATCTGATGGATCTTAGATTTTCACGCTGATCTCATGTAAAGTCAATAAGCTGTTGCTGCAAATGTGTTAAATCTCAGACAACACATTGTTTGACTAAATATTCCTAAAATGATTCACGTTTCCGTAGTCACTTCGAATGGTCCACTAACATAAATAAATAAATATCTAAATAAATAAATATCTTGGGGCAACTCACACACGGCTATCTGATCCCAAGCTAAGCAGAGCTTGTGTTATGGTAACCAGACAACTGATATACATATTTATATAATTTATAAATACATACATATTATAGATAAATCAACATCACAAAATACTGAAATGAATTAACATCAAGCTTTTTATTCCCAAAGGATTAGGCAGAGGTGTATCTAAAGGTAAGTCATAGTGCACCACATTTGGTCAGTTTGTAATAGAAGTCAAGTCTCTTAACCGAGCATTAAACCAGAGTCCATGGCTGAGAAATTTCTGATGAAAAACTTACTATAATATTATAAATGCGAATGTTTTTGAAGATGGATGGATGTGTGGATGCATGGATATTTGTTACACTTTCACGTCAAAACGGCTGAACGGATCTTGATGAAATTTGGCACGGAGGTAGATTATAATCTGGAATAACGCATAGGATACTTTTTTTTCGATATCACGCGGGCGTAGCCGCGGGCGCCAACTTGTATCCAATACTTAATAATTTGTCCGACCTGAGGATCGAACCCAGCACCTCATGTTAAGCACCGTTCTTAGAACGTTAGCTGGAAAACTCAATTGGAACACAAAGCATTTATTTCTATAAGATCATTTTATTTAGGGTGGGAAATCATCAAATAACGTCCCACGCTCTGGGCGGAACGGGGAGGAGTGTCAGACTTGTACTAACTAAAACCCACCCATGTTCCTTCCCTTACCCTTTATGTTCCGGGGCCGCGGTATCTCTTTCGAACAACCCGCAACACGGCAGGCATTGGCCCCGGAAGGCCCTTCTGTCAATTAGACCATTACAGGCATTGTTGAATGTCAAGAAATAAAATGATGAAGCTACAGTCCCGGTAACAAGGCATAATAACTTAACCGGAGTCGCGGATTGTTCGAAAGTAATACCGCGGGTTTTATCACAGATCCAAAAATCCACTGATTTGAGTATATTGTATTAATTTTAAACTCGATACCTCCACGCGTTTCCGAGATAAAGGGACTTGACTAACAGATGGACAACAAAGCGATCATATGAGGATTCCGTTTTTTTCCTTTGGAGACACGGAACCCTAAAAAGAACAAATCATCTATATTCTATAGTATATATACCTATACAGTAGGTATATATTTAGTATAGTATAGTATAGTTTAGCAACTAAACTAAACTGTGTATAGAATATATATTATATTTAAAATATATATTCTACTACAATGAAGACTTCGTGGCTAAATAATAGCAGCCGTTCGGGTCGATCTTTAGGTTAAGCCGCACTTGGTCTGTGGATGGGTGACCACCCGTTACATACCGAGTTTCCTCCATGCCTCGGAAAGCACGTTAAGCTGTTGGTCCCGGCTGTCATTTGTAGATCTTTGACAGTCGTTACAGATAGTCAGTGTCCCGAAAGTCTGACAACCAGTCTTACCAAGAGGTTATGGAGGTCAGATAGGCAGTCGCTCCATGTAAAATACTGGTATTCAGCTGCATCCGGTAAGACTGGAAGCCGACCCCAACATAGTTGGGAAAAGGCTAGGCAGATGAATATACTACTACAATGCGATAAAAATCATATTCAGAGTGTCGGTTCTAGTTTGTTCTTTACGCTCATTCAATGAATGAGTTGTAAGATTTACGATGATCTAAGAAGAAAGTAAACAAAAACTGGTAAACCACAGTGGTTTATATTGAATAATCGCTTAGTAATATTTACGTTGTATCAATACCGTTCCTAGTATTCATGACGTGCATGGTTCAAAGGGTTTTCACGTTTACGGGTGTAACAATTTCGTCATCAATTTGTCCAATTCATTTACGTAGTTGTTGACTTGTTAAATTAACACAATGTGCACTAAACCAGTTATTGGTCTTTGTTTGTACCTATATTTTAATGACTTAGGACTTTGATTCATCAGAACAATGTCGTAGAACTGGAAATTACTTAATTATAGGAAAAGTATTGTTACATTATTGTTTGCAACAATGTAGACACATTGGAAATACTATAATTTTATTTTTAAGTGTTTAATTCATTAGTTGCATAAAATACTGCACTATAGTGTGAAGATATTATTAAAAAAGTGCGAGTCGGCCTCTCGCACGAAGGGTTCTGTACCACCCAACTAACATTATAGGTACTATGCGAATGTTTGTGAGGATGGATGGATGTATGGATGTTTGTTACTCTTTCAAATCAAAACGGCTGAACGGATCTTGATACAATTTGACACAGAGGTAGATTATAGTCTGGAATAACACACAGGATAGGTACTTTTTTTCGATATCACCCGAGCGAAGCCGCGGGCGCCAGCTGTCCTACTGCCTACTAATAATTTAAATGCGAATGTTTGTGAGGATGGATGGATATATAGATGGATATATGGATGTATAGATGTTTGTTTTTCTTTTACGTCAAAACGGCTGAACGGATCTTGATGAAATTTGGCACAAAGGTAGATTATCTGGAATAACACATAGGATACTTTTTCGATATCACGCGGGCGAAACCGCGGGCGCCAGCTAGTTATCTATAAAAACGGCAAAAAGAACATGTTTGTTGTATGGGAGCCCCATAATATATATTTAGCATTTGTTTTTATAGTGGCATCAGAAATACATCATCAGTGCAAATTTCAACTGTCTGACTAACACGGCTCATGAGATACACCCTGGTGACAGATGATTTCCAAGAAGCAATCACCAATAGCCACCGGTCAACCACCCAGTCTTACCAACGGGTACTTTGGTAAGACAGTTTGTCAGAATTTTAGGCCACTGACCTCCTGTAACAACTTTCAAAGATCTACAAATACAGACATGGAAGTAATGTTGGGTCTACATAACAACTAGACAGACTTAGCTTAAACCGCGCTGGTTTAAGCTAAGTACCGATCCTCAAACCAATCCAGCCGCCGCGGGAGACGCCTCGGGCGTCGGGCGCTGCGAGACGACTCCCGGCCACCGTAGATGCGGGCCTGTGGACGATAGCTGGATGGGACCGTCCATCTAGTGGCCGCAAGCCATGTCGACGGCGCGTTAGTGTCCCACGCGCTTCAAAAAGATGCCAGGAAAGCAGAAGGGCCTGTTGCGGTTGCGGGTTGTTTGAAAGAGATACCGCGGCATCAGAACATAAAGGGCAAAAGAAGGAACATAGGTATTTTGTGGTTAGTAAAAGTCTGACAGTCCCTCCCGCTTCGCCCTGAACGGGGGAAGTTATTTGATGATTTCCCATCCGCAAAAAAAGCTAAATAACGTTCCGATTTAATTAATTGATTTATTTAAACTTCATGTACAATAGGCGGTGGTACATAGGCGGACTTAATGCCATAAGGCACTTATAGAGGTATGAAGAACAGGGTGTAAAGTTCTCCATCCTCTATGGAAAAGGGAGGATCCTCCGACCGGACGGGTGTCGTGTCTGGAGGGCCACTGCCCGACAGCTGCTTGTCGGGTGGTCGCAAATATGCTAACTTCGCGTACAAGTTTGCTTGCGCGATGTAGGAGTCTTGCCGTTAGTTCTTCAGTGGCTGCATAGCTGGCGCTGTAGTAGTATTTGCCTCTTCATATTTGTGCTGCTACATACTCTATACCAGTAAACCTATTATTTTGGCCACAAGCTCAATATTAAGTTCGTCCACGTACAAATTATAAATGATAATGCAATATTGCTCAAAATCCACTACGATATTACAATCATTGTATATTGTATGCCTTACTATAATCACGAGCTCATTTGACATTTCAGATAACCCATTGATACGAATTTAGGTGAAAAAAACAAAATGATACGTAACATTATGATTACCTACGTGATAGCAATGTTAGGAAGCCGCGTATTTATTATTAGATTGATAAGTCAAAGTTCAAATATAAATATATTTAGATGACGAAAAGTAGATCTTTTGTTATGAAGAGAAATAAGAAGTTATCAGTTACAATGTAACCTTATTATAGCACAAATATGTGGGCGAGTGTTATTATAAATACTTTATTTGTATAACTAGCTGGCGCCCGCGGTTTTGCCCGCCTTATATCGAAAATAAAATTGAAAAATGTGTTATTATTCCAGGGTATAATCTAGCTTTGTGACAAATTTTTTCAAGATCCGTTCAGCCGTTTTGACGTGAGAGAGTAACAATTATCCATACATCTCCAAATACAGTTTGCCATAAACATAGACGTTACTTAATCTTTCTTCTCATCGTCCAAAAATAACCTTCGGTAGTAAAAGATTTTGGATACAAAGAAAAAGGAGTCTATTTTGGTCTTCATTCATGCGATTTCAATTTATTTGCGTGATAGGTAAATGTGATTCGATTGTTGGATCGCATGCGTACGCGGCGGAATTCAAGAATAAAAATAGAAATAACGAAATGTATTTACCTGAGTTTGAAATGTGCAGAAGGTGTGAGGAACTTGTGGCTAGATAATAGCAGTAAGTACCTCGGGTCGATCTTTAGGTTAAGCCACGCTTGTCTAGATTGGTCTGTGAAACTCGGTATGTAACGGGTGGTCACCCAGACCACCCGTTACATACCGAGTTTCCTCAGCACGTCAAGCTGTCGTTTGTAGATATATGACAGTCGTTACAGGTAGTCAGTGTCCCAAAAGTTGACATCCAGTCTTACCAAGGTGTATCGTATTACCCAGTACTAACTTGGTTAGGAAAGTCAGATAGACAGTACTAGATACTGGTAAATACCAGTATTTTACAGCAGTGTCTGCATCCGGCTAGACTATATAATAATACCATATATTATTACATATATTTAGTCTACAATAGACAGATTTATTAATTTATCAGACATGTACAGTTACGTGCAACAATATATCCTTACCAAAATTTTAAAGTGCTGCACCAGGTCTCTCTCCGGTGATATTGGTTTCCCGTCCCATCGGACTATGAGAGTGAGGGAACAGAGAGTGCACGTGTGCCTGCGCACACATTTGTGTACTATAATATCTCCGGTGCAGATGGCTAATCTCCTCTAGAATTGGCCGCCGTGACAGAAAACGGTCAGAAAGACTATATTAATGTGATTGAGGTTGTTGTTGACCCTGGATCTGAATGTTGATGGACGGAGAGCGAGAGGAAGGCCAAAGAAAAGATGGATGGATTGTGTAAGGAAAGATATGAAGAAGATAGGAGTAAATGATGCCGTGACGTCTGATAGGGGCGAATGGAAGAAAACGTGTTGCGCCGACGCCAAATAGAATGGGACAAGGGCAGGAAAATGAAAAATTATGAATGAGGTTGTTGTTGACCTGTATTACTTGCACGGTTGTTTCAATCAAGAAGCTATTGAGGAAGATTATTATTGACGAGCAGTGCATTTGTGCGCTATTTGTCGAACCGTTTGCCGGTTCGACAGACGACGAGACGACAGATACCGACCTGGTTTTGGCAAACAGATCATACTTGCAGTAATTTTTAGGGTTTCGTGCATAAAAAGGTAAAAACGGTACCCTTATTGGATCATTTTGGTGTCCGTCTATCTGTCAACCAGTCAGTCAAGACCCTTTATCTCGGGAACGCGTGGAGATATCGAGTTGAAATTAAAACCATTATACTGAACTCTGTAGTCCCCTTGTGTGATATAAAAATCAACCCTCTAAATCTACGCAGTCAAGAGATATGGTTGTTTTTTGTTGCAAGTTTGCACGGAACCCTCGGAGTAAGAGTCGAACTCGCTCTTGTCCGGTTTTTAAGATCTGTGTAACTATGTAACGTACTTTCCAGTAAGCTTATTTGGCTATTTCAGAGTTCATTTCAAGGCTCTCGATTCAGTGCTTTCCAAATTGGCCTCAAGTTATTCATAAGTATTTATAAGTTACTAGGTTTTGCCCGCGGCTTCGCTCGCGTTAAATTCGGGGTAACACAGTTCCCCTTGCGCCTTATTGATTTGTAATAGCAACGCTAAGTTTTCCCTTTTCTTCCCTCTTTCTCCCTCACATCCCACTTTTTTAAAATAAAATTTATTAGCCTATGTCCGTCTCCTGGTTCCCAACTATCTCTGTACCAAAATTCATCAAAATCGGTGTAGCCATTAAAGCGTGAAGAGGTAACAAACAAACAAACAAACAAACTCACTTTCGCTTTTATAATATTAGTAAGGATTAATAAGTAGGTATTCATCACTGAGTCACAAAAACACAAAGTTATTGTATTAACATAATGACCAGCCAGTGTTATCGGACTTCCCACGGACTGCTGATCTGCAATTTAAAAGTATTGGAAAATTTTATTTCGGGTTTTTGAAATTGTAGGTAATTTCTGATATCAGAATGGATGTAAAAGTTATTTTGGTTTTGATCATACTTGGAAACTTTCTAGTTACCGAGATTATTAAGTTCTCAAGTTCTCACTTTTACTGTCCGTCCGTATTGTGACGACAGACCGTGTCGACGGCGAGTTCATGTTCAACGCCCGCCCCAAAGAGATGTCAGCAAAGCAGAGGAACATGCTAGGGCCACAGCCTGCCAGGGTTTCGGATTGTTCGAAAGAGATACCGCGGCCCCGGAACCTATAGGATAAAAGAAGGAACATAGGTAGGTTTTGGTTAGTAAAAGTCGGACAGTCCCTCCCGCTTCGCCCTGAACGGGGGAAGTTATTTGATGATTTCCCACCCGCAAAAAAACCTAAATAACGTCCCGATTTAATTAATTGATTTATTTAAACTTCATGTACAATAGGCGGTGGTACATCGGCGGACTTAATGCCAAAAAGCACTCTATACCAGTCAACCTATTATTATGGCCACAAGCTCAATATTAAGTTCGTTCACGTACAATTATAAATGATAAAACCCACTGGATTTTAGTCAGTAAAGGTCTGAAACTCCGGAAGTTATTTGATGACTTCCTCTCCGCGAAAAAAAAAGACAAAGCAACAATTGGAAATGGACAGCTTCCTTAACATGTAGTAGCAAACCTGCGTTATTTATACTTGATAAGGGTTGCCATTTGTTCGTTGTTTTAGCTCATTAACTTTGTAAAAACAACGCAGTTAGGTACATAAAATAAACAGCACAACTTAAAGGAAACATGTTTCAACGAAATTTCCGGAATTTCCCCGGGAAAACCAAATAAGTAAATTCATTTATTCATTTTGTGAACACAGGGTATAATAATATGATGTTGTATATAAAAAAATAGCCATACAATGTCCCGCCGAAAGGTATACAAAATAGCTAATTAATTTAATTGTTCATTCAGGTCAATAGTTATAAAAAAAAAAAAAAAAATTATAACTATTGACCTGAATGAACAATACTACAAACTAACTACAAATACTCATGAAAAATGTATGTTAAATTAAAATTAAATGTCAATAAGTAGTGTCAGACACAGTTTCCTGAGGCATGCTAGATTCGATTTTAATGTAAATCACTTCAATCCTTACTTCCTTACTTAATATTATAAAAACGAAAGTGAGTTTGTTTGTTTGTTACCTCTTCACGCTTTAATGGCTAAACCGATTTTGATGGATTTTGGTACAGGGATAGTTGGGAACCAGGAGACGGACATAGGCTAAAAAAAGTGGGATATGATGGAGAACGAGGGAAGAAAAGGGAAAACTTAGCGTTGCCATTACAAATCAATAAGGCGCAAGGGCAAAAACTGCAGGTAGCAGGTACTGTGTTATATCGAATTTAACGCGAGCGAAGCCGCGAGAAAAAGCTAGTATTATTATACAATTATATGTCAATATTAAGTATTAAATTTGTCATTAAGGTATTCATTGGTAGAATAATATGCCTTGTCATTCAACAATTCAAAAAGCTTACGTTTAAAATGGTTCATGCTGTTGTAGGCTATAATTTGGTTTGGTAATTTATTAAATAGATTTGGAGCATTGTATATATGCTTTTGTGAAGAAAATTGGTTATTGGTTTAGTAGGTATGCATATTTATTTGCATTTCATAATGAGAAAGGATGTTACATGAGTGTTATAGCTAAAGTACAATTGTGGAGCCTGTAAGGGCACAGAAACATAATATTTCATTAAAAAAATCATTAAATTAGTAGAAACAAAATAAATGTATTCTCCGCTATTAAATTTTTTGTGCAAATACGGCAATATGTTATTCGTCTTTTCAATATTTAGATTAAATTACCTAAATTTCAAGGATAAGGAACTGGTGAAACAAGTTTTGTGGACCAGACTAATGTTTTTATGCATATTAGTCAACTGATTGAGTCTAGGATCTAGAAATAAAAAAAAACAGTGTGAATCAGATGTTTTTCAAGCTTAAGCGGTTTATAGCGAGCGAGAGAGTATGGCGTGCGTGATTGGATATTATTTACGTACTGGCAATTTTCTGGGTTCGTTTTCCATTTTGGACAAAGTGTGATTGGGTTTTTGCATCAAGAATTTCATAGTAGCAGTCTCGAAGTTTGGTTTTGTGCCCTGTTGATGGAAATAGGCTTGCCCACTATTACATGGGTCTCAAACACTACTAGCGTGTTCTTATAGAAAAATATAGTTGTCCAGTTTTGACTTTTTTTGCATATAACGGAGTTTGTTCTCGTCACTTTATCGCCGCCTGCAGCTAAAGATGTCGACATAAAAGTACCGCAAACCGTGACTTTGCCGTTGAAACTGATGCATCCCGATTTTAATAATTAATCTGTGAAATAAATACGTATTTTTTCTCAATATGAGTACGTAAATATACTCAAGCTTTTTACGCGTTTATTTTTTTTTGCGGTTGGGAAATTATCAAATAACTTCCCCCGCTCTGGGTGGAGCAAGGGAAGGTTTTAGTCAGTACAAGTCCGACACTCCCAGACATGTAGTGACTAAAACCCACCCATGTTCCGTTTATGTTACGGGGCCGCGATATCTCTTTCGAACAACCCGCATCCCCGGCTGGCGGTGGCCCTGGCAGGCCCCTCTGCTTTGAGGCGCGCGTGGAACGTCGACACGGCCTGTCGTCACTAAACGGACTGTATTCATATTCTGTGGACGGTGAGCATTGGGTAGTTCACCGTCCACAGAATATAAATACCTTTTGTTACTCGTCTTTCAATCATTCTCTTCACATATTCAAACACATGTCAGATAATAACTATTGTTGTGATAATGTTCAACAGTTTTCTTCCCTAAATTGTATTGACTGATCGTTCCATACGGCTCAGGTCAGGTTTTTTGTTTTTAACAACAAACGTGGCCCCACACTAGGAATTTCTTCTGTATCGTGAGTGGGTTTACAAACATTTAAACTCACATACACAAACAGCCGGACCCGGAACAACTATTTGTAGGCCATACAAATATTTGTTCCGTGCAGGAATCGAACCCGCGTTACGCAGCGCAGTAGTCGATCGCTCAACCACTGCGCCAATCGTGTCGTCAATATGATGAGGGTTGCATAAAAACATTGACAATCACAATGAGCTTACGTGACTTCAGTCATGTTTTATTAGTCATTTATAGATATTTATTTTATTTGTTTAATTTACAATTTATGTACACAAAAACCATATAAAATTTGAGTACAAAGGTACTGTTTATTTTTTTAAGAAAATTCTGCCAGACCTGCGAAAGAAGATATGAGAACGAAATGTAGACGATAGTGTGTGGTGAGAGAGTACGAGAAAAATATGTGTGTGCCTTAACGTAATTTAAACTTAGACATATTACAATATACTAAATATTAATTATTACAAAAGTACTAAATGGTAGTAATGATTAAATGTAATGTAATAAATATTACATAACCTTTAATCATCACAATATTTCTATCCTTTATTCACGTTCTTTCTTAAAATTACATTTTTAAATATTTCTTAAAAAAAACATTTATTAATATGCTCCCGTTTGTCACATTATTATCTATTATTACTAGGTGTGCCCAGCGGTTTCACCTGCTCACTTAAGGATATGGAAATTCAATGTTCGCCTATTCTCAGACTTACTGAATATGCATAAAAAAATCATAAGAATCGGTCGAGCCGTTTCCGAGGAGTATAATAACTAACACTGGGACAAGAGAATTTTATATATTAGATAATCATATTTATTATCTACTATTATTACATTTATTTATTATAATAAGATAAAAGAAATAAATAAACAAATAATTTTATTGAAATGCGAGGTAATTATTATAAGAATTGTTTATTAATATTCTATTGAGGGCATTTAGTAATAATAACAGTAGGTCGGTATTACTGATACGTCTATTATTAGGTACATTTAGTTTATAAATAATAAATAAATGTAGGTTTCTGTATGCGTATTATTATTTTCATTCAACAAAACAACTTTACGCTTGTTATCCCGAAGGGAGAGCCAGACCAGTACCTAATAAAATAAAATAAAAAGGTTTATTGCAGAAACTTGTACAATTTTTACAGTAAATATTACACTAATATGTATAGTAACACCCACGTCTCCTCAGTAAAGTCCCATGTAAAAAGGTTTGGACCTATTGCCATCAATCAAGCATAATTTTATACTCTGTGGCTGCTACCCAGGAATTTCTGAATGGAAAACCTAATAGCATTATGCCCAACCTGGAAATGGACGCAAGGACTTTATCTCAGCGGCCGTGCTTGCGACCACTTAGCCAACGAGAATTTCCTACCACTGCATATTAATATTTTAATTACTAGCTGTGCTTAACAGTTTCACACGCTGCTCAGCTCCTTAATGTCGTAGCGTGATGTTATAATAATATATTCTATCAATTTCGTAAAAGAATGCCAGTGTACAATTTCAAGTCAATCCGGCCATGGAATCGCGTTCTCCCATACAAACTTCGTTACCCTGTTCCACCCAGTGGCGTGCCTGTGTGTCAATATTCCGGCAAGTCTATAAGGCAAACAGATTATTTGAAAGCCATTTTAAGCAAACCAGGCTTTTAAACTTTTATGAAAGTACCGCCACTGGTTCCACCCCCTTAGGGGTTGAATTTTCCAAAACCCCTAAGTCTTAGTGAGCACCTACGTCCTAAAAGACGTAGGTGCGTGCCTGTGTGTCAATATTCCGGCAAGTCTATAAGGCAAACAGATTATTTGGAAGCCATTTTAAGCAAGCCAGGCTTTTAAGCTTGTATGAAAGTACCGCTACTGGTTCCACCCCCTTAGGGGTTGAATTTTCCAAAACCCCTAAGTCTTAGTGAGCACCTACGTCCTAAAAGACGTAGGTGCGTGCCTGTGTGTCAATATTCCGGCAAGTCTATAAGGCAAACAGATTATTTGGAAGCCATTTTAAGCAAGCCAGGCTTTTAAGCTTGTATGAAAGTACCGCTACTGGTTCCACCCCCTTAGGGGTTGAATTTTTCAAAACCCCTAAGTCTTAGTGAGCACCTACGTCCTAAGAGACGTAGGTGCGTGCCTGTGTGTCAATATTCCGGCAAGTCCATGAGGCAAACAGATTATTTGAAAGCCATTTTAAGCAAAACAGGCTTTTAAGCTTGTATGAAAGTACCGCCACTGGCTTCCACCCCCTTAGGGGTTGAATTTTCCAAAACCCCTAAGTCTTAGTGAGCACCTACGTCCTAAAAGACGTAGGTGCGTGCCTGTGTGTCAATATTCCGGCAAGTCCATGAGGCAAACAGATTATTTGAAAGCCATTTTAAGCAAACCAGGCTTTTAAGCTTTTATGAAAGTACCGCCACTGGTTCCACCCCCTTAGGGGTTGAATTTTCCAAAACCCCTAAGTCTTAGTGAGCACCTACGTCCTAAAAGAATCCAACATGCAAAATTTAGGACTCCTAACACATGTTGTTTAGTCAGCGATTTAACCGACTTCAAAACAGGAGAAGGTTCTTTGTTCGACGGTATTTTTTCTTATGTATGTTCACCGAGTATTCCGCCAACTGTGGACCGATTTTCATATTTTTGTTCTAAAGTAAAAGTTTTTCCGAGGTGGTCATTTAAATTTTATTTATATTGCTTTGTTAGTTTACGAGTTATCGTGTGTAATACATATTTTTTCTTTTGTTTTTTAAATATACATATAGATGTGAAGCAAGAATTGTTAATTTTAATATCGAATGTACCTTACATTTACAAATTACTCGTTTGGAGTAACTTAAACATCAGGCTGGCTATAAAGTTCGGCAGTAGTCATACTTTTAGAATAAATGCCTAAACAAAAATACCAACAAAAAGCAATGGTACCTATTAGCATTTATGTCTGCTGCACGCAGTGCGACAGCAGCTGTAAGGTCAATTAGCTGTAACAAAACGTTTTTCAGCGGTCAGCTGGGCCTTATTTGTGGTTCAATTGACAATTATCATTTTGCATTCCACAACGTTTAAAAAAAACTTATTAATTTATTCTGTCTGCTGCGTCTCGTTTGATGAGAACCCGTTGTATCCACTCAAGACGTGCTCGTGAGACAATCTTTATGAATCATAAACAGTATGGAGTAGGGTTGCCAACTTTTTTGATAAAAAAAAACGTATACAATGGTTTAGATAGGAAAAAATAAAGTATTTGAAAGAAAAACAGTATTGTTGAAATTTTATGTTGTTATTGCTTTAAAAACGAACTTTTGTATGCTTTTGGCACAACCTAACAATTTATTGTTGTCTTTAAATGTTTCAAAGCTTGTTCGACAATCGAACTTTAAATTAATAAACAATTCGTTTTTATTTAAATTTATTGACGCTTTATTTCTCTCTCATCGCATCTTTAGATTCATTACAGAAAAAAACTCTTTCAGTGAAAACATCAAAGTAAAGGTTGAAAATAAAGTATTTTTACATACTTTATTTGTATGCAAAAGTATAAAGTATGATTAAATTACCAAAAATAAAGTAGGATACGTTATTATTAAGTATGGATGGCAACCCTTGTATGAAGTATCAATTGAAAACTAATACACATCGTTGAAGGATTTATTGAACTTAATTTTCAACCATAGAGAATGTCTGATGTCAATGAAACATGTATGACAAATATGTCTGACTAATTCAGATCGTTATATTGAAATATGGCTGAAATTGATCTGGACCTAGTCTAGCTTATGATCAAGAATCAATTTTATAATTCGGTCTTATTACTATGTAGCAAATTCACGATAAAATTGAATTGGACAATGTAGCTAATAAAATGACTACAACCCTTTTCAGTATTTAGCCTTACTTTAAACAAATTAATTAATCAATATCACAAAAGCTGCTTTGATTTTAGAAACTTCATATTGGTTTTTATATGAATTTGGTACACTAATTTTATATTTATGTTAGACTAGTTCATTTTGTTCATTGCAGTGGATATGCTGGTGAATCTCTTGATACCTCGCAAATACTTGAACTGCATGCTTGCTTGGACTTAGGCAGTCACTCCATGTTATTCAGCTGCATTCAGTCAGATTGGAAGCTGAACCCCATTAAAATTAGGACAGGTTAAGCAGATGATGACTTAGACTGGCTCGAATAGTCGCTTTTTTCTGCGGATGGCAAGTCATCAAATAACTTTCCCCTCCCTGGGCGAAACGGGAGGCAGTGTCAGACATGTACTGTCTAAATTATGGGCTTTAGATAGTAAATGTCTGACACTGCATCCCGTTTCGCAAAAAAGGAACACAAAAGGCAAAAGAAACTTTCGAACTTTCGAAGAACAAGCAATATCTTAGACTAAATAGATAGATTAATAAAATATTCTTTAAAATGTACACTGTACCAATTACAAGAGTTGCAGTATAGAACTACTCATGGCTGCTACGAGACTAGCGTATGCCCGTGGCTTCGATCGTGTGAAGTCTGGTAATTGTTCCACTGGATCGTACTACTGGGATACAAATTAGCTACCCTGTATCCAGACAATAAACCATCTGTGTGACATATTTCATCCAAATCTGTTGAGCAGTTGGTGTGTTAAAGAGTTACAAACATCCATAGGTACATTTTTATAATTTTTACATTAATAATCCAAAAAAAAATAGTATAGCAATACTTAGCAGATCAATCTTGAAGTTCTGACAAATTGACATTGCACCCATGCAAAGCGGGGGGAGGAGGATGGGTTGCTAATCTATACTAATATTATAAAGAGGTAAAATTTGAGAGTTTGTAAATTTGTATGTAGGGGGTAATCTCTAGAACTCATAATCCAATTCTAATTTTTTTTTAACTGGCAGAAAGCTACATTTTTCCTGAGTTCTATAAATAAGGTTATAAATTGTTTCTACAACATGTATATTAACCGAGCTATCACAACTTTTGTCTAGCAAGTTGGAAATAAATACCTCGACGCCCCCAAGGAATAAACCTGTATTATACTATTACTGACTTTTTACTGTTATACCATTTTCGGTATCTATGGGTCGGGATACACTTATGCAATTTTTTTTAATTTTTTTCTTCGGTAATTTCCAACGGTTTTCCTTATAACACTTTTGTTCTTTGGAAATTTTCCATTTCTTATTTACTAGAACAATCACGAAATACATTATTACAAATTAAATTCCGTGGCTACATTTCGGTAAAGTAATATTGCTGTAATTTTTTTTTTTTTAAATCCGGTTAACGCGATTACAGGTTTATTATCGTAAATTGTGTGGTAGACATTTTCGGTGATGCACTGTTACAGTTATCATCCGGGACATAAATTCATACCTACTATACGTATTGGCGGTAACTTGCTCGCGCTCGGCGACTCAAGAACGCGTTTCTATATGTAACGCACATTACGCACACTAAGCTTGCATTTGCTGTTCTAAAGTGACATGACGTTATTAATGTAATAGCTATTGCGCGTGATTTTTGTTGCAAAGTTTAGCGTATTTTTTTTTTTGAGGTAGGAAATCATCAAATAACTTCCCCCGCTCTGGGCGGAGCAGGGGGGAGTGTCAGACTTGTACTGGCTAAAACCCACCCATGTTCCTTCTTTTGCCCTTTACGTTCCGGCGCCGCGGTATCTCTTTCGTACAAACCGCAACCCCGGCAGGCCCCTCTGCTTTACTGACATCTCTTTGAGGCGCGCGTGAAACACGAACGCGCCGTCAACACGGCCTGTTGTCAATACGGACGGACGGTGAGCTACCCATTGCTCACCGTCCACAGGCCCGCATCTACGTTAGCCGGGAGTAGTCTCGCGGCGCACAAGCCCAGGCGTCTCCCGCGGCGGCTGGGTTGGTTTGAGGTTCTCTCCCTCAAACGCCCGGCCACCTCCTTCGTTAGCATGACTGCTTCGCAGAAGGAGGTGACCGCTTTCCATTCCCTCTCGCTCCAGGCCATGGTGCCCTCGTAGGGGCGATCGGCGTCGGCGATCTCTCGCGTCCGCCGATCGCCCCTACGCCCCTTACGCCCCGCGGTGGGCAGACCGCCACTATGTGCTCCACCGTGTCCTCAGGGTGATCGTCACAATGGTGACACCCGGGCGTTTCCTCCCGCCCGATTATGTGCAGGAACCTCCTGAAACTGATGGGTCCGGTGAAGACCTGCGTCAGGCGGTAGGTTAGGACGCCATAGCGCATCTCCAGCCACTCCTCAAAGAGGGGACTTATCGCCACTAATGTGGCGTGCCCTGCACGGGTTTGCGACAGTCGCTCTCTCCATGCCACCATGAGATCACACCGGAGGTCTGTGCGTTGGGCGGCAATTTGCCGCGGATTCCCCCCGGTGTAGTGCCTCCGCGCGCCACTCGTACAGGCGCGCGAGGACTATCGCCTCCAGATCCCATGGTGGCAATCCGGCAAGGAGGCTCGCCGCCTCGCCGGAGATCGTGCGATAGCCCCGGATCAGCCTTATGGCTACAACCTTTTGGGGCGCGTTCAGGTAGTGAGCGGCACGCCGCCCTAAAGAACGCGCCCATACCGGGGCCCCGTAAAGGGCCATGGACCGCACGACTCCGGCATAGTCTACGGCAGGAGACGTTTGGCCCCCTCAGATTGGGCAGGAGCCGCTTGAAAGCAGCCCCGGCCCGAAGTTTAGCGTCTTACATCGTGTTGATATTATAATTATTTTATTAACTAAAGAAAATAAGTGATATCGCATCGAATCAAGATCGTACTTTAAAAAATCCCTCGTGTTAGAAGAATGTTGATGATGATTGACGATACTCGTCAGTATCGTCAATCATCAGATTGCAACAAGTAAAGTATCAAAATGTTATGTAATTAAATTAACATTTTATTTAGTTTATAATTATGAACATTCGTTGGCATTAGTAGAGGTATTTATTTTGATGAAAGAATAGATTGGTATCTACTATATTTTGATGAACATTTGAGCCCACTAAATAAGTTATTTGACTGCTGCCCTGCGTGTTGAAAAATATACTATGAAAGAATTGGAGCAAACAGATATATTAGACATAAAAAAATTAGCAAACCCTTTGAATTGGCGTCGCGATATAGATGGGAATACGATACGCTGGTCTGACGTAATGGAAATTCATGAATCATCATTCCAACAGGACAAGGTTTTCTTTAAATATGGTTTTGATGAGGCATATTCTGAATTAAATATTTCAAATTCATTTCAAACCAAACGACGTGGGCGAAACCCTAAGACAAATGCTCTGATAGAAGGTACTGTATTGGCACGTGCTTATCATTAACCTCTTCCTATAAGCAAGGCGTTGCATACAGATTTATTGTCTTTGTGCAATAGTGGAGCGATTCCACGGTATTACCACGCATTTTATGAATCCTTAATTTCGGCAGAAAATAGTGATGATTGCGATGATACTGATGATGCCATTGATAATACCGATTAGTTATTAAGATTACTATATTAGTGTTTTTACTTGGCTACTTTTGTTATACTTTTACTGATTGTAATTTGTGATCTCTATGAGAACTTTGTTCCCAATAAATGTTATAATTTTAATAAGTTTTGTGAGTTTTTTTTAAATTATTCTTTCCAAGATACCACCAACAAATTCATTTTATATAATCGTTTTCAATGATTACCATAATATGACTACCAAAAATTTTCTACAAAATACGGGTTACACTACTTTACCCTTTTATGGTTATTTAAAATTTTACCACAATAAGTCGGTAACTGAACATTACAATCTAACTCTGTAATGAAAAAACACGCTTAATAATCCAGTAAGGCAATATTATGCCTATGATTTTTAAGAATATTACAAGAATAATTCGGTAAGTAAACATTACTGGAATAATATTGATAAGTCAGGATGGTAAGATATCAATACCCTAAAAGTTATATGAAACTATTTTCGGCAATATGTATTTTGGTGAATAACTAATTCTGTGTATATTTAATAGTTACACTTAATACTATAAACTATTAGAGTAAAAATTAGCTTTTCCGTCATATAACAATGTTGTCAAGATTACCTTTTTTTGAAGAGATATACCCCAAAAACACTAAATCATTTTTCCTGTAAAATTTGATTTTTGCGATTACCGGTTTATTCCCCGGGGACGTCGCCTCATAAAACAGAATTATTTGTGCGCTTCCTAAACAGTTGCTTAAAATTATAAACAATGTATGGCTACCTGGTTCGTCTTAATTATTTCTACAAAAAAGTCCGCGATACCATATCTCTATCTTTTACATTTTATCTTTTATTTTTACTTCTTTTATTGCATTAAATTTTTTTTTCGGCATACTTACGTTTGGTTGATTATTTGAGCAACAAAATATTAATTCTTATGACAATAAATTATTTTAGTATCACAAGAACATCACACATAAGATTTGCCATTTACAGTATATCAATTGGCGACAATTGGTCATACAGTTTCGGAGATAATATAAAATTACTAAAACGCAAAATGCCCCTAGCATAACTTTCATTGTGCAGACGTTTTACCTATTTGCCCATAGATGGCGTTCTGCAATTACGTAATTTTTCTGAATCGCGGTGTTAAGACTTTCCGTGGATTGATGACCGTCTCGAATTATTATACCCACGTTGTCGTTGGTTGGAGTTCTTAATATTACATGTCAGTTGCTTATTGTTTCGTTCGTATGGTTGTTGTTGTTGATAGATACCTCATAATCGAAATTATCGTAATTTCGTTGTACGTTTGTTTTGTATGTTCGTAGTTTCGTACTTCGTTCTATCGTAGTAATCGATACGAGTTATTCGATATTACGATTGTTTTATTTTGTAAAGGCGGACGGTGTTGGAGTCGCTCTCCCTTTGTTCATAATTGTTTTCAAGTCTGTGCGTAATTTGTTGAGAGCATGCCTAAAAGAAAATATCAACTGTCCCGGCAGACATCACAGACAAGAGCCGCTCGAGTACGCCCTACGGAAGAATCTGCCCCTGAAAATGAGCAGCGCCTCTCGAGAAATAGAGAATATATTTCGCAAGCACGCGCTAGAGAATCTAGCTCCGAGCGCTCACAGCACCTCGCTAGCCAAAATGTGAGGACGTCGCGGGCCCGTGGCAATTATATGTTGGTCTATCAAGAGTGGGATCATCCGAAAAGCAGATTATTCTGTTACCGGAAAATAAAACAACCTCAAACATTGTATACTTATAGAGAAGCTTTAAATTAAATAGATACCTAACTTAAATAAATAAAATAAGTAAAAGGCGACTAAGGGTTTTTTTTCGGGTGGGAAATCATCCAATGACTTCCCCCGCTCTGGGCGGAGCGGGGGGGCATGTCAGACTTGTACTGACTAAAACCCACCCATGTTCCTTCTATTGCCCTTTTTGTTCCGGGGCCGCGGTATCTCTTTCGAACAACCCGAAACCCCGGAAGGCGACTAAAGGTTAAGTTACCTTGAGCAGAAAAGAGAACTTCGGTAATCTTTGAAGTTACTGATCTGATACCAAAAAATATTTTACTAATAAAATTAAATACAGTAATATCAATCGAGTGTAATCTTATGTTAAAACAAGAAATTTTCCGCGGACGAAGTCGCGGGCAGAAGCTAGTCTTTTATAAATATACTCTTAAGTACAAGTAAAAGGTGTCTGCTTCAGAAACATGCGTCTCCTTCAAATAAACAAACTTCAGTAATGTTTATTTGAATTCCATTAAATAGTACTTACTGTGTTTTTTGATTTATCGTTTTTTTTTGCTAAACTTTAAAGGCACAAGAAAAATGATGATCCAAGATTTAACTTGTATAACGAAACTGAGCGCTTGGACAAAGGACTTTAAATTTACACTGTCACTAATGGAAGTACGGGACATCTTTCGTGATCCTTACTAATAATAAAAAAGCGAAAGTGGGTTTGTTTGTTACATCTTCACGCCTTAATGGCTAAACCGATTTTGATGAATTTTGGTACAGAGATAGTTGGGACCCTGGAGACGGACATAAGCTATTTTTTTTTGAGTGGGAAATGAGGGAGAAAGGGGTAAGTAAAGGGAAAACTTAGGTTTGCTATTACAATAAATCAGGTAGCAGGTACCTGCAAATCAGGAAAGGGGAACTGTGTTACCGCGAATTTAACGCGAGCGAAGCCGCGGGCAAAAGCTAGTTTTCTATAATTATGAGCTTTTACAATAACAGTATCGGTAACAGTAACGGTTGGCGGCGTGGCTAAGCGATTGGCTGCTACGCGTCGTGTCGCAGGTTCGATTCAAATATTTGTAGGTAGATATGATGTCTGTGATCTATGTATCGGGACTGGCTGTTTGTGTATTTGGGTTTAAATGTTTGTAAGCCCATCCATAATACAGGACATTTTTTTAAATAAATGATAAGAATACAGTTTTTGACAGATTCGCTTCAACACAGAGTGTGTTGAAGCGAATCTGTCAAAAACTATATATAGGTACTAATAAAATAAAAAAAGCTGGCAAAGTATCAAAATGGTCAATGCGCTGTATGATACGGGGGCCGTCCGCTCCAACACAGATGGCTGTGAGCTATAAAGCTGAGTGAGTAAATTTACCGAAAATCGCCGCGCGGCCGCTGCGGTGTAACGCTCTTAAGTCGTTTTTAAGGCGTCTGTACATCTAAATACTTTTGGCGTATGTCTTCAAACAATTTCGCGACCAGACTGAAAAATACTTTTAAAACTGCTTTGTATACAAAAAAATTAACGAAACGGTAGATTGTGGTTCAATGTTGTGTGTGTGTTTTTTTTTATAAAACGTTGTCCCACACTGGGAATTTCTCCTGTATCGTGGGTGCGTTTACAAACATTTAAACTCACATACACAAACAGCCAGTACCGGAACAACTTTCTGTAGGCCATACAAATATTTGTTCCGTGCGGGAATCGAATACGCGACACTCAGCGCAGCAGTCGATCGCTCAACCACTGCGCCAACTGTGTCGTCAAAGTGTGAGTCAGACTTACGCACCGAGGGTTCCGTACTTTGTGACATAACTGGCCATATCTTTTGATTGCGTAGGGTCCCGAAGGACTCCCGAAAGGGAGAATAGTTAAAAATAAACAATGTTGAGTCTAGACTAAAACTGTCTAGCTTCGGCTTCTTAACTCTTAATAGCCTTGCAATTCTGAATTGGTTATCTGTTACATTTTGCTTAGTTATAAAATGTCCCTTAATTCAGCGTACCTCTTGGCAAAGGCCTCCTCTAGCTGCTTCCACTGAACTCTATCGCGAGCCACTCTAGCTTACCTAGCTAGTCTAGCTTCGGCTAATCATGAAAAATGAATCTAAGGTCACGATCTGGTGGTATTTATGTAATAAATAAATTGTTTTGTTTTTCCCATTCTATTTTAATCAGTAATAGCTTTAACCTCTATTTTATTTTTATCCAATTTTTTATCTAATTGTTTGTTCTTAAACGAGAATTATTTGTTTTTGAATGACTATAATTAGATTTGTTTCTTTCTTTGGTTTGTCTCTCGATGAAGTGCCAATATACTACTGTTACATGTTATTATAATTGTGGCGGAAAGTGTACTGCACGAAAATACTTTTGTAAGATTTTTTTATTCCACATTTTATGCAAATAAACTTACTAACTATAGTTTTGGTAATGAGACAAGGACAGCAAAATGGTGATGACGCTTGTAATTTCCGAAAGGTTAGTCAGAGCTGTGTCAATAGTACCCACATTTTGCCAGTTATGCTCTAGTTCCAAGTAATAGGTGTTGACCCTATTGCCATCAACAAGCCGCGAATTCAGACTGTTGCTTCTGAGAAATTCCTTATGAGAAAATCCAAAAACTTGGGGTATCAAGGACGTTGTTGCGCGTGCGACCACTCTACCACAGAAGTAGCAAATGTCCTAAATATTAATTAGTACTGTACTGTAAACTACTAACTTATCACGCAGTTCGCGACCCCGATTATTATTTCTGTACTCTAATGCCCTCCCTTGGTCTAATTTTCTAATCAGCTTTGTAATGAATAGGCAAATAGAACACATTTTAATGGATGTAATAGATATCAGAATCACTTGCTGTTTGTGTGGACATTACGGGGACAAATAATCATACCTACCTAAATTGTTACCGTTTTGATGAATTTTGGTACAGAGATAGTTGGGACCCTGAAGACGATTATAGCTAAAAAAAGTGAGATAAGGGGGAGAAAGAGGGAAGAAAAGGGGAAAGAAAGATAATTTTTTTCTCGATCATCACGCGGGTTAAAGTAAGCGTTAGCCCAAAGTAACTACTTATGCCACGCGGACGAAGTCGCGGGCGGAAGATAGTTACAAATAACAAAACGTAGTTGTGTTGTTTTGATTTATAATAATAATTTTGCAAGCAAATTATATTCTGTATGGCCATGTCGACGGCGCGTTAATGTTCCACGCGCGCCTCATAGAGATGTCAGCAAAGCAGAGGGGCCTGCCAGGGCTACCGCCTACCGGGATTGCAGGTTGTTCGAAAGAGATACCGCGGCCCCAGAACATAAACGGCAATAGAAAGAACATGGGTTGGTTTTAGCCAGTACAAGGCTGACGCGCCCCCCCGCTCCGCTCAGAGCGGGGGAAGTTATTTGCTAGTTCGATTTCACGCGGGCAAAGCCGTGGGCACCAACTAGTATCATATATTTTAATGTTTATTTCAGAGGGTTCCTAGACGGCTTAGATCTCAAGTATTATGTATGCGGCGTGTCTCCGTACACAATGCTTCATTCCATCTTACATCTTATGATTGTATCAGTGAGTAGATCGCATAACTGAATTTTAGACCAAATATGTTTAGTTAGAATTTGCCAGTAACACGCTAAGAAAAACAGCAAAGTACTCCAAACGGCTTGTATTTGTCAACTTCAAAATTATCTATATATATATCGAAAGCGATACTGATAATGAAAGATAAAACATTTGAATCCAATGTACTGTACCGAGATTTAGGACCCCATTATAATACCTATTAGCTAAATGACGTCATTCTTTTTTGGACAAAAAACCCTGTAACATTTACCAAAACGACCGGTCCTAATGCCGTCCGACATACTGATTCCCCCATCCATCACAGAGTTGTTGATCCACTTTCTGGGGGGCCAACACACGATGCGTGCGTCAATGGAGTCTGTACACATTTTTATTAGTATTTGAAAAAAAAAACCGGTTGAACAACACACTTACATAGGTAGTCTGATAAACATTTTTTTTGGGAAATAAGTGACAACGGTTACTTAGTCTACCTATATCTACGTAGAATAAACGTAGCAGGGGAGTATATTACAAAACCAGTTATTTATTTACTAGCTTCCGCCCGCGACTTCGTCTGCGTGGCATAGTTACTTTGGGCTAATGCTAACTTTAACCCGCGTGATGATCGAAAAAACTATCTTTCTCACCCCTTTTCTTCCCTCTTTCTCCCCCTTTTCTCATTTTAAAAAATAGCCTATGCCCGTCTACAGGGTCCCAACTATCTCTGTACCAATATTCATCAAAATTGGTATGACCATTTAGGCGTGAAGACGTAACAAACAAACAAACTCACTTTCGCTTTTATAATATTAGTAAAGATTTATTTGAATTTTAAACGTGTTTATTGATGCACTTTACGATGATGTAATCGATGTAGTTTTATTATTTCTGTGTAAAATATGAGACAGTTGACCTTATAATCATGTGGTTTTAGGACGGGATAGGAACAGGTTTTTCTTGTATTTTGACAAAGAAGTCAATTAATAATCAACAGTCGTCCTGACCGAGTTTTGGGCATGGCAGTCAATCAACTAATTTAATTTACTAGCGCGGCTGGTGCCATCTACTGTCATAAGGACGTTATTAATGTTTCCTCCTGGAACAGTATATTTTCGGAATGAAATGTCCGTATGTCCGTTCCCGTACACCTGACGACGTATATGCCAGATTTCAGAATGATCGATTCAGTGGTTTAGGTGTTGAAAAGTGACAAACAAACATACTTTCGCATTTATAATATTAGCTGGGATACATAGTTTAATTTTATTTTATTTATTTGAGACATAAAACAGTTACACGTTACAATATTGAAATTTAGTTTAAGTACAATAAAAATAAATATTTAAAACGCATAACCCACACGGAATAACGACGGTATTAATGTAGTAAATAAGGAAACGGACGTATATGTATAGAAAGGGAGAAAAAAAAGATAAAATCCTTAAAGGTCACACTAAACAATTCTGGAAAGTGCTCTCCGTTAAGATGTGGAACATAAATCACCACAAAAAAAAAATACGAAACATACATGAAGGATGAGCAGCACCCAAAAGGTGGTAGCCATACGGCTGATTCGGAGCTACCGCACGATCTCCGGCGAGGCGGCGAGCCTCCTTGCCGGATAGTCACCGTGGGATCTGGAGGCGATAGTCCTCGCGCGCCTGTACGAATGGCGCGCGGAGGCACTACACCGGGGGGAATCTCTGTTGCCGCTTCAAATTGCCGCCCAGCGGAACGACCTCCAGTGCGATCTCATGGTGGCATGGAGAGAGCGACTGTCGCAACCCCGTGCAGGGCACGCCACAATAGTGGCGGTAAGGGTCTTTGAGAAGTGGCTGGAGAGGCGCCATGGCGTCCTCACCTACCGGAAAAAAAGGATGAGCAGCAAGTAATTCCATAGCCATTTTTATGTCTAGTTATTGTGTACGCCTATATAGGTAAGCAGACGACACAGGTGATCTCTCTTCCCTCACTCGTAGTCTGGTGGGACGGCAACTCATTTCACGCTACAATCAATTATTTTCAAGTTGTAGGATATTGATTTACTTAACTAGCAGGCGCCCGCGGATTCGCCCGTGTGATATCGAAAAGTGTTCTATGTGTTATTTGAAACTATGATCTACCTCTGTGCCAAATTTCATCAAGATCCG
Organism: Ochropleura plecta; assembly: GCA_905475445.1. Classification (NCBI taxonomy): domain Eukaryota; kingdom Metazoa; phylum Arthropoda; class Insecta; order Lepidoptera; family Noctuidae; genus Ochropleura; species Ochropleura plecta. The sequence goes on along the minus strand of FR997731.1, from coordinate 5,524,292 downwards.
TTTAGCCGTTTTGACGTGAAGGAGTAACAAACATCCATACATCCATCCATCCTCACAAACATTCGCATTTATAATATTAGTAGGATTAACCCAAGGGGTATGTTATTATTATTACGTTATATAGGTTACGTTGAATAATTGGACTGAACCAACACAATGTGACTACCCACGTGGTGTGGGTAGTCACATTGTGTAGGTATTAATTATTTAATTATGCTAAGATTACAGGTACTTTGTTTAAGCTGAAATTACACCGTCTTTTAGCGCTAGCGTAGCGGATCACTCAGTTACTCGTGGGCTTGTAGCAAATTGGTCTGGTTTAGTTAATGATCTTCGATATTGGGAATTGGGTTAGGGAACTCAAATAGAGTTGGTCTCAAAAGCGATTTTCTCTTCTTGTTCACGTTTTATGGTTTCACAAACATAGTATTTTGGAATTCATAAAAATAATTCTCATCTCAAAGTAAAAACGGAACCCTTATTTGAGAAATATGTTGTCCATCTATCTGTCTGTCTGTTAAGACCCTTGAACTCGAGAACGCCTGGCGGTTTGTCTAAAAAAATCAACCCTATATTGCTCATGACGACAAATGGAGTAAAGCTGTGACCAAGTGGCGTTTGAGGACTGGAAAGAGAAGTGTTGATCGTTCGACGGTGTGGTGAGCAGACGCCATTGTTGCCATTGAGCGACTTTCCTGAATGAAGCTGGCACAAGAACGTAGAATATTTTCTTTCTTTTTCTCTTGCCTATGGTAAATCATTAAATACCTCCACTCTCGTTTTTCGCTCTGTGCCGAACGCGGAGAGTATTACTGACTAAAATCCACCCATGTTCCTTCTGTTGCCGTTACATATATCAATTTGCGCGCGTGGAACACGAACGCGCAGTCTACACGGCCCGTCGGCACTAGACGGACGGACGGTGAGCTACCCATTGCTCACCGTCCACAAACCCGTAAGAACCTAGAACTTAACACAAGCAAATAGAAGCCTATTATACCTGCAGTGGGTGAAATCCGGTTGTGGATGATGATGTGGATATGATGCTGAGTTAATAATAGGACTGTTCGGTCGTACGTACGAAAGGCGGACAAGGTGTTGTAGCGTGGGTTGGGAGAGAACTTTGCTATACTATGTTGATTGACACATGAAGGTTTTTATCCGAATCAGCTGGGAAACAATTGTTTGGTGTGGCGTGGCTGTGGTATGTGGTATGTATAGTATATAGGCTTTGCGACATTTTCATGCCTTGCAAAGCTTAGTTCCAGTCGTAGTATAAATTACTACGTCCGTTTTTTTGTCCCTCGCTAGTAATTTATTCTGCCTTATGGGTGCAGTTACAAACTTTTAAACTCACACACACAACTAGCCAGACCCGAAGCAACTATTTGTAGGCCAAACAAATATTTGTACCGAGCGGGGATCGAACCCACGGCACGCAGCACCGCAAACCGTGCCGTCGGGACACAGAACAGTATTAGCGAGTAGTCAGAATTTTGAAAGTCAGACAAGTGAACCTAATTTATTGTAAAAATCTTCATTAAATTAAAATTAGGATGCTCTTGTTACATTACAAGAAATTTTCCATTTACGATCCAGTGACATTCACAATAAATGAAAATGAAACTTTGTCCCACTTAGCTAAGAAACTACTAGGCATAATAATAGGTTATGAAGAAAAAGATAAAAAATAAATTAAAAATAAATTAAAGAAACTAACTTATAAATAACTAAAAAATGGCGTCGAAAAATTCCTCGTCTACGCTGTCAGTTGGTAATGCCCCCAAGAAACTGGCCGTATTGCCAGATTGTAAGGCAACGCTTAGACTGGCTAAAGTTAAAGCCAGCCCTTGGGTCAAGGGAACAAGTCAAATAAAAGTTTTGCAATATCTTTAAAAAGGCTACAGGGCTAAATAAAAAACTAAAATGTAGTGATAAAATCAAAAATCATTTATTTCAAGTAGGCCAGTTACAGGCACTTTTGAAATGTCGAAACATTGACAACAATAAAAATGAAGCTACAGTCCCAGTCACAAGGCATAATAACTGTAACTGTAATTGATTTGTAATAGCAACGCTAAGTTTTCCCTTTTTTTCCCTCGTTCTCCCTCATATCCCACTTTTTTTTTTAATAAAAATTTGCCTATGTCCGTCTCCTGGTTCCCAACTATCTCTGTACCAAAATTCATCAAAATCGGTGTAGCCATTAAAGCGTGCAGAGGTAACAAACAAACAAACAAACAAACTCACTTTCGCTTTTATAATATTAGTAAGGAAGTAAGGATTAATTGTTCTTGTGCTCTTAAATATATATTCTTTTTAAGTTTCAGTACCTGAGAAGGAAAAAATCGGAACCCTCATTGGACCACTTCGTTGCCTGTTTGTCTGTCTGTCTCTCCAGTTGAAATTAAAAGCATACACTCAAATCTGCGGTCTCTTGGAGTTGTGAAAAAAATAGCTATCAAAGTCTACACAGTCAATGTCGACGTCTGTCTGACTGTCAAGACCCTTTATCTCGGAAACGCGTGGAGGTATCGAGTTGAAATCCTTACTAATATTATAAAAGCGAAATTGAGTTTGTTTGTTACGTCTTCACGTCTAAATGGCCGAACTGATTTTGATGAATTTTGGTATAGATATAGTTGGGACCCTGGAGACGGACATAGGCTAATTTAAAAAAAAAATATGAAAGGGGGAGAAGGAGGGAAGAAAGGGGGAGAGAGAGATACATTTTTTCGATCAACACGCGGGTTAAAGTTAGCGTTAGCCCAAAATAACTATGCCACGCGAACGAAGTCGCGGGCGGAAGCTAGTAAAACGATAATAATATATTCAAGTCCGTGGTTCCTTGGAGGTGTGTAAAAATCAACCCTCTAAGTCTACGCAGTTACAATTTGTGGCTGTTAATATCACAAGTTTGTACGGAATCCTCTGTGCGGGTGGAAGTCCCAGAAAATCATTTATAATGCCTACATTTCTGAGGATTCACAAGTAAGCATATGCACCATTTTGCAGGACCACGCGATAAAAAACGTGTTTTGCTCCGGCACATCATTAGACACAAGAACATGCTGCAGCCAACGTGTTTGTTAATCGTTAAAGCCAGTGATTTAATCTAAGACGTCATTGTAGTAATCGATTAAATTAATTGTGAAAGGTCGACCGTCGTAAGTCCGCCCGCTGCACGAGTGTCAGACTTTTTTTGCTTTAAAACGGGCGGGTTTAATGATAAATAATGTTTATTTTGCAAGTAGGTGTTCAGAAACACTTTACACGTCTTTTTAAAAAAACTAGAAGAGGCCAGTGTTTCGTACCCGACTACTCTGAGAAGAAACAGCTGAAACATACTCAGAGGTCATAGTCTCTTTTAAGGTCCAGTTAAAAATCTTGGTAAACTTACATGAAGACTATGCAGATTAGTTTGAAATGGTCTTTTTAGGAAAGCACCACGCAGATACCTGTCCAGTTAGTGCAAGCATTTGGTCAGTTATCGTGTTTTAATCTTTGTGTTTAAGTCAGTAAAAGTAAACATGAATATTCATTCTTTTGCCTTTTATGTTCCGAGGCCGTGGTATCTCTTTCGAACTACCCGCCACGTCGGCAGGCACCTCTGGCAGGCACCACTAAGAAGGAAAAATAGAATCAACTAGCTGGCGCCCGCGGCTTCGCCCGCGTGATGATCGAAAAAAAAGTATCCTATGTGTTATTCCAGACTATAATCTACCTCTGCGCCAAATTCCAACAAGATCCGTTCAGCCGTTTTGACGTGAAAGAGTAACATACATCCATCCATCCTCACAAACATTCGCATTTATAATTTTAGTAGGATAATAGGATTATCCTTTTATTTTCAGGGGTTTAAAATAGCCCCACTTACAGTAATGAAGAATTTTGTCTACTGAACAACTCATTCACGCAATATGAGGTAATGCATTGTGGTTGGGATATTAGATGATTAATTAATATATACTTTCAAAAACAAAATTATCCTATATAACTTGAAAACGGGTAATAACCTAAAATTAAAAATACCAGGGAGGCTTTTACTGAACCAATCCATGTTTCTTCCTTTGCCTTTGTGTTCTGCGGCCGCGGTATCTCTTTCGAAAAACCCGTAAACCCGAAGCATAGTATTGAACCTGATATAAACATGTTGTTGATACTTTTTATCTCGGTAGTTCGATACCGTGGGACAATACAAAACTTTATGCAGGCAAAGCCGCCGCCAGAAGCTAGTCCTTACTAATATTATAAAAGCGAAAGTGAGTTTGTTTGTTACGTCTTCACGCCGAAATGGCTAAACCGATTTTGATGAATTTTGGTACAGAGATACTTGGGACCCTGGAGACGGATATCGGCATTTTTTTTAAGTGAGAAATGTGTGTAATGGAGAAAGAGGGAAGAAAAGGGAAAACTTAGCTTTGCGATTACAATAAATAAGGCGCAAGGTCAAAAACTACAGGTAGCAGGTACCTGCAAATCAGGAAAGGGGAACTGTTTTACCCCGAATTTAACGCGAGCGAAGCCGCGGGCAAAAGCTATTTAATAATAATTGTTATTGTTGGTATAAAATTGAGCAGTATTACGTACGTTCAATCAAAGATTCTTATAACTGTTTATTTTCCTGTTTAATATTTTGAAATAAACGCTTTGTAATTTCTTGGTACGAAGAAATACGGTTGTTTTCCTAAATTACGGTTTCTGGAGAAAGCTTTTTTTAAAGTAATTGGTTGTTGTTACAATAAACATAATTCGAGGAAAATGAATCAAAGACTGCTTAAGTTTATTTTAACGGCAAAACAGTTTTGTGTTAGCTTGATAGTATAGGTAGACTACATCCTTACTAATATTATAAAAGCGAAAGTGAGGTTGTTTTGTTGCAAGCATATTATAAGTTGGGGGATTATATTGATGATAAAAATGCTTGGCTCAATGCTGGTCCTGCTCCACAAGCATAGGGGTAAACTCAGTATCCGAAGCTATAGTGGAAGCTGCAGAAGATTGTAAGACTATCTTTGCAATGTATAGAATCAATTCTCTAGTATTGTATAATTATTAAGCCCATGTGTGAGTGCTGTGTATTATCATTGACTTGACGAAGCCCTGGTGGTTGATAGTGTCATGCTCACTTAAATGTCTCGCTGATGGTGGCGGGTGTGTCGGGTCATTTAGCTCCCTTCAAAATGGTCGAGCTGAATGGGGCTGATCCATACGTCATGTTCGTGAACGGGCGCTGTCAGTTGGGACTGGTCATTTTTTAGCTACCACGGTTCATTTTTAAACTTATTTAGATTTAAAATTAAATTTTGCTTTTTATTTACTCTGGACGCTCTTACTGTGCACGTCTTTCTACATCGTTCTCACATATTTGTATAATCTCAACATGAATGATGTAAATACGATTTTGTTAAAATATTATAATTTAAAAGAGTGTCCATGGAGTTTCTTGCCCATTCTTCTCCATAGAGATCAACGCTTTGGAATGGGCAACTACAGTACTTTCACAAGTTATTATGTCTTGTGACCGGGACTGTAGCAGCATCATTTTTTTGTTCTTGTTTTTATGACATTCAAAAGTGCCTGTAATGGTCTAATTGAAATAAATGCTTTGAGTTTGAGTTTGAGTTTGAGTTTTGTTTGTTACGTCTTCACGCCTTAATGGTCAAACCGATTTTGATGAATTTTGGTACAGAGATAGTTGGGACCCTGGAGACGACAAAGGCATGAATGAATATTCTAGCACGGCTCTGCATTCACAAACATTCGATTGCAATCGTGCCGAAAAAGTCCTCCAAACGCTATTCACAGATCCGTAATCGGCCAATTTTGACATGTCTGCATAACCCGTCAATCGTACCGACAAAAAACAAATACCTGGTAAAAAATATATATTTATAACTTTGAATATTCTAGCACAAATTTCTACTTGCTACCATTATGGTAACGTACCCTGTTAAACTTACCGTGCAAAGTAAAAAAAAAAAACTCCACACGGATCAGTCTGTGAATAGCGTTTTGCTGGTTTGATATTCCAGCTATCCGTGCATTAGGTTGCTTAGTCCCCGTAGCCCTGCGACTAATATGACCAGTCCACTGTCACTTCTGCTTACTTATTCTTCGCTATGTCGACAACTCTGGTTCCTTATCAGATCACTATCGAAGTTGAAAAGGGTCATTGTAACTCCCCACTTCCATTATCGCTATCTTTTGCTTACAAACTAATACGTTGCATCACTCTTATCTGCAAGCTATATATAACTATTATATCTATTTATAAGGCAAGCTTAGCAAATCATAAATCATAATATGAGGGCACGCCACAATAGTGGCGGTAAGTCCCCTCTTTGAGGAGTGGCTGGAGAGGCGCCATGGCGTCCTCACCTACCGCCTAACGCAGGTCCTCACTGGATACGGAAGTTTCAGGAGGTTCCTGCACATAATCGGACGGGAGGAAACGCCCGGGTGTCACCATTGTGACGATCGCCCGGAGGACGCGGTGGAACACACAGTGGCGGTCTGCGGTCTGCCCAGCTTGGGCGGAGCACCGCCGAGCCCTCGCAGAGGCGATCAGCGGCAGCGATCTCTAGCGTGCGGCCCTGGTTCAGTCCATGGTCCGGAGCGAGAGGGAATGGGAAGCGGTTACCTCCTTCTGCGAAGCAGTCATGCTAGCGAAGGAGGTAGCCGGGCGTTTGAGGGAGAGGACTTCAAACCAACCCAACCGCCGCGGGAGACGCCCCGGACGTCGGCGGCCGCGAGACGACTCCCGACCACCGTAGATGCAGGCCTGTGGACGGCGAGCAATGGGTAGCTCACCGTCCGTCCGTCTATTGACGACAGGCCGTGTCGACGGCGCGTTAGTGTTCCACGCGCGCCTCAAAGAGATGTCAGCAAAGCAAAGGGGGGGGGGGGGAAATTATTTGATGACTTTCCATCAGCAAAAAAAGTCTATTCTAATAAGCGTGTAGGGGTATCGTAGTAGAGAGATGAGACCAACTCCAGATCAGAAGGTTGAATGAGTTTATTTACAAAAGGTTAACTATACAACTTAAGGATTAGTTAAGATTTGTATTTGGAAATCTCCTTCTTAGCGGTTCCAATTGATGTTTTTCTCTTGAACAAAAGTCAACTTTATGCTTGAAAAGATTTAGTTGATTACAAAATGACTATTAGTATTGAAAAAGAAAACTTTTGAAATTTTACAGCAATCTGAAATTTAAGCGTATTAACATGTTTTCAAATTAAATCGAGAACGAATGATGTTACGTACGACTGACGCACTCTGAATTTGTAAGACAACCTTGCAACTTATCTGTTTACCGAACGTGACCTATTCTCGCACTAGATAAAGTTGTATTATTTTATTCGTTTTAGAAGAATTCACTTCAAACCGACTCTTATCAATGCAATTGAGAGGAAACACAACTACAGGGAATAACTGAATGTATGTTCAGAAAAAGCCTGTGTTTTCCTAATGATTAAGGTTCTTACCCAGTACCCTTGCAGATTTATGCGAATATAAAGAGGTGCAGAGCCAGTAATTATTTATTCACATTCCTGATTTCAGCGTGAAAGCTAATAGTAATTTTACTTTTGTTTCGTGTTTTAGCAACAAATAAGTGTTTTTCTTTTAGCAAAATGAGGGTAGTTCTCTTCCTAATGTTAGTTGTCAAGTTAACTGTAGAGGCAAAAGGTAAGTTTTTGAGTACTTAATTAATTTGGTTCTTTATGAGAGTTTTCTCGTGGGAAAATTATCATTCGTAACAGTATTTTCCTTTGAGAATTCCGTTTGCTTTAGTCTATATTGAAAAGGCTGTCTTGTTAGAAATTTCGATCATGATGACGATTGTCAAAGTACTGAGGTTGAAGACTGGTGGACGAAGAATGGCGAAGAAAGATTGGTCTATGTATTTACATAAACCATAATCAAAACCCTACAGGGTCCGTAATTGTACCTTAGTTTTAACCCCATTTTAAGATCTTCACACATTATGGTATGCAATAAAGATATGCATATGAAAACCATGATTCCGTGGTGACTTACTACCAAACTATCAATGGGGTTTCAAGTTATTGAAATGTAATTGGTTGCCTATAAGGACAATTTTTACAGTAGATATAATTATACAGCATAAGTATTTTTTGCTGTTCTATGTTTCTTAAAGGACTCGGTTGAGTCACTAGAGATTTAACCTAAGGTTGTCCAAAAGATATCGGTTTCAGCGATAAGACCGCTTTTGTAGCCATAGAATTCGCAATTTTGGTGTAAATTATATTCCAGACAAACAGACCCGGAAAATATATCCAGGAATTTAATCACCTCATCAGCCCTTTCCAACTGACTTCTTTGTTGTTCTAGATGGGGACTGTGGAGTAATCCCAATTGCCGAATGGGGCAGTTCTCCACTCCTGCGTCAGGATCCTCTGTCGAATCCTGTAAACATCGCCGTGATACAACATACCGTGGTTCCTGAGTGCAACAGTGATGAAGAGTGCCAGAAAGCAGCCAATGGTATCAGGAAATATCATATGCAAGATCGGGGATTCACTGATATTGGGCAATCGTAAGCATGATTAGTTCTTGGAACCGTTTTTGTAATGACTCAGAGGTCGTATGGACTTATTTACTGTCTGTCAAAATTGTCAGGCCATTTTGATCTCTATAGAGTCGCTAGAAAGTAGACAGCTCGGTTGGCGCAGTGGATGAGCGATCGACTTTTGCGCTGCGTGTCGCGGGTTCAATACACGCACGGGACAAATATTTGTATGACCTACAGGTAGTTGTTTCGGGTCTGGCTGTTTATGTATGTGAGTTTAAATGTTTGTAAACGCACCTACGATACAAGAGAACTTCCTAGTGTAGAGAAACGTTTTTTTTTTAAAAAAAAAACGCACGTGGATTGGTTTTTGTTTGTATAAATAGGTCCGTAAGTTCTCTGTAAAGGCTTTTGTTTTGCTTTTTATTCTTCAAGTTTTTGTGATAGTTACCAAGCTTTTATTTAAAATTATTAGGAGGCATATCTACTACAACCTTAACTGAAAAGTTACATGATATAGAATCAATTCTCTAGTATTGTATAATTATTAAGCCCATATGTGAGTGCTATGTATTATCATTGACTTGACGAAGCTCTGGTGGTTAATAGTGTCATGCTCACTTAAATGTCTCGCTGATAGTGGCGGGTGTGTCGGGTCATTTAGCTCCCTTCAAAATGGTCGAGCTGAATGGGGCTGATCTATACGTCTTGTTCGTGAACGGGCGCTGTCAGTTGGGACTGGTCATTTTTATTTTATTTAGATTTTTTTTTTCTGAAAATTGAATTTTGCTTTTTATTTACTCTGGACGCTCTTACTGTGCACGTCTTTCTACATCGTTCTCACATATTTGTATAATCTCAACACGAATGATGTAAATACGATTTTATAAAAAAAATATAATTTAAAAGAGTGTCCATGGAGTTTCTCGCCCATTCTTCTCCATAGAGATCAACGCTTTGGAATGGGCAACTACAGTACTTTCACAAGTTATTATGCCTTGTGACCGGGACTGTAGATTAATTTTTTTTCTTGACATTCAAAAGTGCCTGTTATGGTCTAATTGAAATAAATGATTTGATTTGATAGTTTTAGTCGAGAGCACCGTAGTTACACATTTATTTACTTTGTAAACAAACAAAAATATATTTTTTTCAATATTCTTACATTTGTAAAAACATTGTCGGATTTATGACCGAATCTCATATAGGTACATCAAAAAGCTTCCATTACTGTAAGCTGCCAGAAACTTCCATTACTGTAAAAAAGGAATATTCATCGCAATAACGTTATTTATCTCAAGAATCAGTCTTCAGAAATAGAAAAACTAAGACGTCTGAGCACATTACAGAGGCCAAACACCTTTGGAAGTAGTTTGGCAAACTGATTTGTAGTCGGCAAAGATAACAAATTGGTCAAATTACAGTTCCCAGTCTTGTGTCAATTACGTGATTTCCCCAAAGATTTTCTGTTCCTTTGAGTTCAACGAATGTTTTTGATGAATCCTCAGATTTCTAATCGGTGGTAATGGGAGGGTGTATGAGGGAGCCGGCTGGCACACCGTGGGGGCACACACACTCGGATATAATAGGAGAGCCCTGGGGATTTCCTTCATCGGTGATTTTAGAAGTAAGTAGTTTTGTTTCGTATGAAAGTTCACCGTCTTTAATATATAATCCTGACAGAGGTGTACCTGGTCCTAGACATTCTGGTTCAAACTCAAACTCAATGCATTTGTTTCAATTACACCTTTTTTTTTTTTGGGGTGGGCAATCATCAAATAACTTTCCCCGCTCTGGACGGAACGGGGGGGAGTGTCAGACTTTTACTGACTAAAACCCACCCATGTTCCTTCTATTGCCTTGACGTTCCGGGGCCGCGGTATCTCTTTCGAACAACCCGCAACCCCGTTCAATTACACCTTTATGGGCACTTTTGAATGTCAAGGAACAAAACCATGAAGCTACGGTCCTAGACACAATGCATAATAACTTGTGAAAGTACTGTAGTCGCTCATTCGCTTTTCCGGTTCCCTGGCCAACGAGTGTTATTTTTCTTAAGAAGTAATCGCAGCTTCTAGAATAGGGTGATTTCCAGGATCAAAGTAATTACATTCTATTTAGTCCGTCTTTTAGATAATTCAAAAATATGGGACACGTATTTTTTTATTTCGCAATGAGTGACGTCACACGTAACTTTAATGGGCTATATCTTTGTAATTTTTAGTTTAATTTAGAAATAAAAAAATACATGTCCCTTATTTTTGAATAATCTATAAGAAGGACATTTCTTTTTTTGGAAACTATCCTTTTGTGTCTAGTTGACAGCAACAGATTCGCCCTCATTCACATGGAACTAACGTAACACTATTTCTAACAACACTGGCAATAACAAGCGTGAGTATGTCTCATTTTTGCACTAATCAGTGTTTTTAAAGCTACCTTTTTTTCAACAGCTAAGATACCGTCCCCTCCAGCACTAGAAGCCCTCAAAAGTCTTCTGGCTTGTGGAGTAACAAACAAGTATCTGACAGAAGATTACCACCTGGTGGGTCATAGCCAGTTGTCCACCACTGACAGTCCTGGAGAAATGCTGCAGAAGCATTTGGAGCAGTGGCCCCATTGGCTGGATAATGCTAAGGATGTGTTGAAATAAGGCTGTCAAAATAATGTCATCGGTTTTTTTTGTTTTTATTTTTCTATGGGTTTAGACTCTGACCGAATTTGCTCGGTGTAATCGACCCCGTTTATTTACAATACTTATACTAGTCTGACTTCCATAGGCAATCGAAATTGGGCGAATGACCAAAAGTATTTTCAGCATAAAGTGAACAACTTTATGCTGTAACATTTTTGGCAGTTTGTATTAGAGTCGAGGAGACGGAGAGGGAAAACTTATGGTGAGAGACCCAAAATGTCTGATTTTGTATCGAAGAACTAGACTGTAATGTGTTGTCAAACCAAGTTTATAACTTAATTAGGAAACTGACCAAAAGGCTGGCTCTTTTTTTGTCCAAAGAATTAGCGTTGCCGTTCAACGTGGCAATGCTGCCAGTCTTCTGGGCACGTTTCCAGATGATATGGATATAGAGGAGTACTTTGACACATAAGTCCAATTGTATAAATAGTTAAGTTTTAAGTACTCCATAAGTAGAATAATAAATTAAACTTTGTGTGCTACATACAATGTTACGAGTACATAGATAAATATAGATTACTATTGAACATTAAGTTTTTACTTGTTTTACTTTTCCGTTTATTTATTTATTCATAATTTATTTAAAAAAAAAACCTATAATAGTAGTCCACCGGTATCGGGATCAGGGTCCAAGTCATCGAAGATCAGAGTTCCAGAGAAATGTACCTCCTAATAATACGAGCAGTGTCCAGGAGTGCTGCTTTCGGAATCAAGCCCTTGTTCCAGCTGCCTAACGAAAACAATCATTGCACGCAGCTCTAATCGATCCAATACCACTATATCAGATTTATTAGCAGCAAGAAAGTCTTATCAGTGATGATGGATTGATCCCAGTACAATTTAATATTGCCATTTTCGAGAATTGGGTCAAGCACATAATTATAGTACGGCACTTCCGATTCTACAAGACTATATTTTAGAATTTTTAGAGCAAATTACTGGTGAATAAGGTTATTAAAGCTGTGTCTATGCATTACTTGTTTTTATTGTCATCCCTATGAAACACGACTATAGGTTTTTATTAGAGAATATATTGGTAGAGAAATGTCTAATAAAAATTTTCAATAGCAGACACGGATTCTGGATTTGTGCCTGGTTGCTTACAAAAGGCTCGCCACTATAATAAAACATATAAGGTACACTTCTGTATAAATCGGGGATCACAGGCGTTACAATATAGTATATCCACAATAATAACACGGGTTAACAAAGCAACGCTTGTATGCATTGTAAATTAGGTAGTAGAACGATGTTTTCTCAGCTGGTTTACGCGGGAATCCAGTTTACTAGAAGATGTTGGCTTTACAAATATAGCCCTGTATCTTCTTGCCTGCAGGTATTTTCTAAACCTTCCATAAATGTGATTAAAAGTATATACCCACATTAATTTGACGACACGGTTGGCTGAGCGACCGACTGCCGCACTGCGTGTCGCACGGAACAAATATTTGTATGGCCTACAGATAGTTGTTCCGGGTCTGGCTGTTTTTGTATGTGAGTTTAAATGTTTGTAAACGCACCCACGATACAGGATAAAATCCTAGTGTTGGTCAAGCTTAAAAAATACGTGTGGCACTCGGGGACTGCCGCGGTAAAGCTATTGCATAGCATTTTTTATCAACTTATGCAATAAATAAAAACAATCTAAATAAAATATTTAAAAAGTACTTCCAATGAAAAGAAGTCGCAAAAAGTTTTTTTTTTATCAACTTAGACAATAAATAAAAAACAGAAAAAACTAAATATACTTAATATTTAAAAAGTACTTCCAATGAAAAGAAGTCGCAAAAAGAAAAACAAGACCTTGGGTTTGATCCAGCGTAATGTCGATTGTCTATCCGATTCTCTACCAAACACGCTATTAGAACATTAGAATCGGGTTTGAAATAACTGACCGCATTGTGTAAACGACGTTAGACAAGTCATGTCTCCGTGACCGTCGGAGTGGGGAGCGTCACTTTTTTCTTCGTTACGGAATTTCTGGATTCGGTCCCCGCGCTCAAGGCCCGCGATAGAAGCTATGCAATAGCTTAAAAATTGATGATTACACAACAGAATAAGCATTTGGCTTTTCTCGATATTTTTAGGAGTTTTGCGTGGTTTGCCTTTTTTTTACTTCTGCGAATGAAACGGCAGATTTTTCTGTATTTTATATTTCAGGTTTAGTCCCTTTGTCCCTTTTAAAAGTAAAGTTGTTCATAATGATGAGTACATTGACCCCTCTTCATGTTTTCAGTTAACTCAATTACTGCAAGTAAACGCGTAATACTGCATCAACCAGTAAACTAAAAAAAGAACAGTCAGTGACACCGAGAATTCCGTACAAACTTGCGGCACAAACGGCTGTATCTTTTGATTGTGTCTATTTTGAGGTTTGATTTTTTTCAGTTCCTAGGCACTATAGACTTAAGTATATGATTTGAATTTCAACTCGTTACCTGCGGGATAGTTGAAGACGTGTGTCCTAGTGGAATGTGTCAGGAACGAAGCCGAAAGAAACACTTTTTGTTCTGTTTATAGTTATAATTCGTTTGAGACTGGTTTATGTAACCGCATTCTGGCCTATCCCTTGTCCGAGGAGGCCAAAATGTTATTTAAATTAGTTAGTTTTGCCTTAATAAGGAGCCAAGCTTTTTTTTGGTATATTTTTGTGTGCATCGATGGAGATGGCATGGTCATACTTTGATCAAATCTTCCATCCTTACTTCCTTACTAATATTATAAAAGCGAAAGTGAGTTTGTTTGTTTGTTACCTCTTCACGCTTTAATGGCTACACCGATTTTGATGAATTTTGGTACAGAGATAGTTGGGAACCAGACGGACATAGGGTAATTTAAAAAAAAAAGGGATGTGAGGGGGAGAAAGAGGGAAGAAAAGGGAAAACTTACCGTTGCTATTACAAATCAATAAGGCGCAAGGGGAACTGTGTTACCCCGAATTTAACGCGAGCGAAGCCGCAGGCAAAAGCTAGTAATTAATAAAAACAAAATCTCGGTACCTCCACGCATTCCAGAGATAAAGGGTCTTGACAGATAGACAGACGGACAACCAAGTGATCCTATAGGGGTTCTGCTTTTTGAGTTACGGAACTCTGAAAATAGTAGCATTATCTTTAAAAGAAAATTCACAACATTGTTTTCAAACTTCTACACTTTAATAACAATTAAACTCTCACGTCACATTTACGTAAAAACAAAATGATGAAAATGTGTTATAGGTCAGGAGTCTTAAGTGCTTATTACACTTGTACAACACAATAACACATACATAATAAAACACACCCGTTTTAATACACAACACATACGTAACTAATAAATTAAAGTGCTTATTTCTATGTACGTCATTATTTCGTTTCGTAGTGTTGCATCTTACCATGTTATTAGACGTAATTGATGGTAATGCGTAGTCTACATTAATATTGTGATGTTTCGCGGTTGTAGTCACAGCTATCAAAAACACACACACACAACAAAACACATGTAAATATTTAGAAACTTTTAAAATTGATATTCGCCTACTTTACTGATTAAAATTTTATATTGCTACGAGCATAGTATTTCGGAATTTATATAGTAATAAATAAGAATAATAAGTTTTTATTTGTATAGAATGTAGATCCTTACTTCCTTACTAATATTATAAAAGCGAAAGTGAGTTTGTTTGTTTGTTACCTCTAAACGCTTTAATAGCTAAACCGATTTTGATGAATTTTGGTACAGAGATAGTTGGGAACCAGGAGGATATAGGCTATTTTTTTTAAAAAAAGAGTGGGATATGAGGGAGAAAGAGGGACGAAACGGTAAAACTTAGCGTTGCTATTACAAATCAATAAGGCGCTACCGAATTTAACGGGAGCGAAGCCGCGGGCAAAAGCTAGTATTAGAATAAGATGTTAACAAAACTTCAGGAGTCCTTGTAATTCTGTCTTTCGGCATACACACATTTTTGAGTAGACACAGGTTTAAGATACAATTATTTTATTAAATTACAATAGGCATCTATATACTTAAAACTTTTACAAACAGTTAACCAGGGTATAAAAGGGAATAATAAAATACTAGCAACATTAAACATCGTACAAATAATCGATTAAAGAGTAGTAACATTTTAGTAACAATAAATGGGTTAGACGTTTTATATTCCCCGTAGGAACTTCGCGACATTCAACGGGTTAATGGTTGTTTTTTTAATAACTTTGAGTAGATAACCTTTTGGATACTTTATAGACCTGTTATGAAATGGGCAGTATTTTAAAGTATTACTACTATATTTTAAAGTATTTTAAAGTAGTACTACTATCTTTATTTTTTCAGTTTAATAAAAAATTGTACCTATACACCCAGTACTGTAAAGATTTCGAAAATATACGAATCTTTTTTTAATAATATTACCTAGACAAGCTTTAATAGTATAATGCTTCGTATTCAAATGTTACCTTTTATGATGTCCTAATATTTGTATGTCATTATATGGCAAAAAATAAGTTCACAACTCCAATTATGAACCATGTTTTTCCCACAAATATATTTTATGTTATTCTATTCCCATATTAGTTCTCTTATCTGTACTAATGACGACTATGTAAAATATATTTTTACTGGATCGTTGAGTTTCTGTTTGATCAAAATCTAAATATTTTTATTTCACATGAACGTCGAGGAAAGGTGCACGGTACGAGTTTGCCGTTTCCTATGCAAATGAAAGGCAAAAAACGTATGAGAGAACTGCGTAGACCCGGCAATAAGTCATTGCTTACTTTTTTTTTGTTTTGGGGTGGGAATTCATTAAATAATTTCCCGGGGGAGTGTCAGACTTGTACTGACTAAAACCCACCCATATTCCTTCTATTGCCCTTTACTTTCCGGGGCCGCGGTATCTCTTTCGCACAACCCGCAACCCCGGCAGGAAGCGTGAAAGCTTGACAGCTAGAATTAACGCTGGATGGATGAAATGGCTTCAGGTTACTGGAACAATCTGCGAATTTCCCCTTTAAGTTTAAGAGGCTTGCTCCCAGCTCACATACCCCTTAAACTTAAAGGTAAGATTTGTAGAATAGTGGTTAGTCCTACTGTCTTGTACTGATCAGAATGTTGGACCACAAAAGGGATGACTAAAAGGCATTTGCACGTGGCTGAGATGAGAATGATAAACCGGCCAAGAGCGTGTCGGGCCACGCTCAGTGTAGGGTTCCGTAGTTTCCCGTCCGTCACAATAAGTGTTCCCACTTATGAGTTTAAAGGTGGAGGAGGAAATTATTTTGTACAACTTTTTGTCTTTTTTGTACAAAAACTGTTGTGTCAATCAAGTTCAAAATGATTTTCCTAGAAAGTCCTTATAAAGTTCTACTTTTCAGATTTTTTTCATATTTTCTAAACTTATGGTTCAAAAGTTAGAGGGGGGGGGGGACACATTGTTTTTTACTTTTGGAGCGATTATTTCCGAAATTATAGACATTATCAAAAAATGATTTTAGTAAACCCCTATTCATTTTTAAATACCTTTCCAACAATATATCACACGTAAGGGTTGAAATTAAAAAAAAAAATCACTTCCCACTTTACATATAGGGTGGCTACCCTAATAAAACATTTTTTTCCAATTTTTATTTTACCACTTTGTCGGCGTGATTGATATACATATTGGTACCAAATTTCAGCTTTCTAGTGCTAACGGTCACAGAGATTAAGCGAGGACGGACGGACGGACAGACAGACATGGCGAAACTATAAGGGTTCCTAGTTGACTACGGAACCCTAAAAAAGGATGTGTAGTGTTACGCGAATGGATAAAGTAAGAAACTAGTACATAAGAGGAAGTGGGCAATTAGCGCCGGTGACTGAAAAGTTGTGAAGCTTGGCTCGTTATGGGCATGTGATGCGGAGAACTACAACAACAACAATTTTGAACTTCGAAGTGTAAAACAACAGCTTTTTGGAAAAGTTCATTGTAAATCTTTTCCTGCATAGTTCTTTTGCTCTTTTACAGAACGCTATGGTCAAGTAAAATAACACGTATCACACTTAGTCGATTTACTTAATTAACTTATTATTGAGATATGCGACATCAGGCGAGTGTCATCTCGTGCAATAAATTGGATAAACACTTCAATACAAACTCCTTGATTAGATAACGTGTTGCTATTTGTAGTGATACAGTTCATTGACTTGTCAAGGTTTCTCTGATTTATGTATTTCATTGTCTACTTTTGTTTTGAATGTGTTATCTGTCGAATTCTTCTTGAAGTCTATATTGTCTTGTTATCTGTGCGCAGAATGTTGACTTCGCAAAATGGACATATTGTGAAATGTCTGAACCGTTTGTGCAATTTATGCATTTCATTCGTGTAGATCCTGCGTAGGCGCCGCTCCGTTGACATTGCATAGAACACTACGCTTTTTTGGAAATCCTACTAATAATTATTATTAACTAGCTTTTGCCCGCGGCTTCGCTCGCGTTAAATTCGGTAGCGCCTTACTGATTTATAATAGCAACGCTAAGTTTTCCCGTTTCTTCCCTCTTTCTCCCTCATATCCCACTCTTTTATAAAAAAAAATAGCCTATGTCCGTCTCCTGGTACCCAACTATCTCTGTACCAAAATTCATCAAGATCGGTTTAGCCATTAAAGCGTGAAGAGGTAACAAACAAACAAACAAACAAATAAACAAACAAACTCACTTTCGCTTTTATAATATTAGTAAGGATGGAATGTTTGTGAGGATGGATGTATGTATGGATGGTTGTATGGACGGATGTATGGATGTATGGATGTATGTATGGATGTATGGATGGTTGTAACTCTTTCACATCAAAACGGCTGAACGGGTCTTGATGAAATTTGGCATAGAGGTAGATTATAGTCTGGAATAACACATAGGATACTTATTATTTTCAATACCACACAGGCGAAGCCGCAGGTACCAGTTAGACAATTTATAATATAATCATTTTTTAGATTTATTTCTTGGAAGCATGGGAAATCATCGAATAACTTCCGGCTCTGGGCGGAGCAATGGCGGGAAGTGTTTCAGACTTTTACTAACTAAAACCAAACCCACCTATGTCGAACAACCCGCAACCCCGGAGACCGAATCTGAAGACCACCGCCGGACGCGAGAAGCGGCCAGTCGTGCAAACGAGTGGACGCATGATGAACACCATGACCCACCGTTTGCACTTCAGGAGCTGAAAACGGCGGTGGAAAGCTTCAACCCAAGGAAGGCGCCCGGGGCGGACGGTCTCACAGCCGATATCTGTGCCCAGGCTATTTCCCGGGACCCAGGGACGTTCCTTGCACTGGCCAACAAGTGCTTGGAGCACGGACACTTCCCTGGGGCCTGGAAGGTGGCCACAGTGGTAGTCCTCCGTAAGCCCGGCAAGGACTCCTACACCACCCCAAAGTCGTACAGGCCGATCGGCCTCCTACCAGTCTTATGCAAAATCCTCGAAAAAATGTTAGTAGCAAGGATCAAGTGGCACCTAATCCCGAGGTTTAGTACTCGTCAGTTTGGTTTCATGCCCCAAAAGAGCACCGAGGACTCCCTCTACACCATGATACAACACATCAAGGGAAAGCTGAGCGCAAAGAAGCTGATCACTGTTATATCACTGGATATAGAGGGAGCCTTCGATAGCGCATGGTGGCCTGCCATCAGGACCAGACTGGCTGAGGAAAAGTGCCCGGTAAACCTTAGGAGGCTGCTGGATAGCTACTTGACTGGTAGGAGTGTCCGAGTCAGATACGCGGGCGCTGAGTGCCTAAGGGAAACGAACAAGGGGTGTGTCCAAGGGTCCATTGGCGGTCCGATCCTGTGGAACTTAATTTTAGATCCCCTCCTGAAGGGGTTGGTGACGAGAGGCGTCCACTGCCAGGCATTCGCCGATGATGTTGTGATGATCTTCGACGGTGACACAGCGTTGGAAGTTCAGAGACAGGCCAATGCCGCCCTCGAGTATGTTCGGGGGTGGGGCATCCGAAACAAGCTGAAGTTTGCACCGCAAAAAACATGTGCAATGGTAGTAACCAAGAAGCTGAAGTACGATGTCCCGCTCCTGAGCATGGGCGGGGTAGACATTGGCATGTCTAAGGAACTGAAAATACTGGGGCTCACCGTCGACCACCAGCTCACTTTCAACTCCCACGTCGCTAACGTTTGCAGAAAAGCTGTGAACATTTACAAACAGCTGGCACGAGCGGCAAAAGTGAGCTGGGGCCTTCACCCGGAGATCATCCACACCATCTACACGGCAGCAGTGGAGCCGATAATCTTGTACGCGGCGAGCGCATGGGCGCCGGCAGCTAAAAAGATCGGAGTGCAGAAAAGCCTCAACACGGTCCAGCGAGGTTTCGCGCAGAAGCTCTGCAAATCCTACCGCACTGTATCGCTAAACGCGTCCCTGGTGCTGGCTGGGATACTCCCACTCGACCTCAGAATACAGGAAGCAGCCGCACTGTATGAGGCAAAGAGGGGGGTGCCGCAGCCGGCACTGGCGGGCAGGGAGGTGGAGCGTGTGGTGGCGTTTGCAGAGACTCCGCAGCCGGCGAAACATACGGTCATGGAGTTCGTGTGCCTGGAAAACCAGTCACTCGTGGACACCCACAATACCCAAACAGTTAGGTTTTTCACCGACGGCAGCAAGATTGACGGTAAGGTTGGAGCAGCACTGTCACTTTGGGACGGTGCTGCCGAGATCAAGTCCGTCAAGCTTAGCTTGCCGTCGTACTGCACGGTGTACCAGGCGGAACTCCTGGCCATATGCGTAGCCACGCGCGAAATCCTCAAGCGCGGGGAGGGTTCCTTCGGAATCTACAGTGACTCGAAGGCCGCACTGCAGACAGTTACAAACCAGGGTTCCCTCCACGCGCTGGCCGTGGAGGCGAGAGCGAACGTGGGCGCGGCTTCATCCCAGAACAAAGCTGTGTCTTTGTTTTGGGTTAAAGCACACGCCGAAGTAGAAGGTAACGAGCGCGCAGACCACCTCGCAAAAGAAGCTGCACTCCGATCCAAGAAGAGACCGGACTATGACCGCTGCCCGGTTTCATTCGTCAAGCGACAGATCCGTATGGGGTCGCTCGACGAATGGAACCGAAGGTATCAGACCGGGGAAACGGCCTCCGTCACCAAAATGTTTTTCCCAAATGCGATCGACGCCCACAGGATTGTGCTCAGGATAAAACCAGCTGGTGTCTTGACACAAATCCTAACAGGGCACGGTGGGTTCTCCGAATACCTGCACCGATTCAAGTGTAAGGAGAGCCCATCGTGTATCTGTGAACCGGACGCGGTGGAGTCGGTCGCCCACATTCTGTTGGAATGCCCAATATTTGGGAGAGAAAGGTATGATGTAGAGGAAAGACTGCAGACGGCCATAACCAAATTCACAATAAAAAATATAATGTCAGTAAACAAAAGCCGAAAGATATTTCTAGAATACTGCGAAAACGTTGTAAAATTAGTTATTAAAAGAAACAAAGAAAACTAAAGCATAAAATTCAGAAACTTAAATTCCATGCTTTTTTAAATATAGTCGTTTCTCTTATAGAACAGATATTTAAATACAAGCATAGAATAACACGAAATATTATTAATAAAATCAAAAAAATAAAATCGTTATAATCCATTTGACTAAATTATTTATTACAATAAAACTAATTAATTCTCTTAAAATTCTTAAAACAGCAGTAAAATCAACAATATCCAACTAAGGTCTCTGACCATGTCAGAGGGACACGAGCAGAGCAGGAGGGTGGTTTTAGTCGGTTCGAGTCCGACACTACCTCGACTGCCTCACAATCTGTGAGGTAGTCGAGATGTCCGTGGGGACTGGGGATTTCCCCCTCCTGCCAAAACAAAAAAAAAAACAAAAACCCCGGAGACCACTACGCTGGACTATGAAACGCTATGAAATCAAAAGCATCTAAAAGCTAAGGTGCAGCTAGTGCCATTACATACTACAGGGTGGAAGGGAGACCAAGGCAAAAACAATAACTTCGAATTCAGTACATCATTTTGAACACATTTTTTCTACTGTTCATAACTTTCTGACTGTAGCTAAATAAATAAATATCTTGGGACAACTCACACACGGTCATCTGATCCCAAGCTAAGCAGAGCTTGTGTTATGGTAACCAGACAACTGATATACATACTTATATAATTTATAAATACATACATATTAAAGATAAATAGTAATAAGTAGTAATAAGTAGTAGCTATTGCAGTTTTGTACGAAACAGCTGAATTAACAGGTATGGTCCTTTTTTAGTTTGAATAATAAACTAAACCGAGAGTATTGCGTTATTTATAATCTAATATCTACCTTTTTGATCAAATAACCTACTCGTTAAAATTTTCCTCAAATGAATACCTACATTCAAAGTCAAACTGATATTTGCCTATGACCTTACATAATGTAGTATCGGAAAAATGAGAAAGACTTAATACTAAAATACCTGAGCGTATTTTAGAATTAAGTATACTCTGTAAGTTAGGATGCAGAAAATTACGTATTAAAGTATGGTTTAAGAAAGACAGCGAGCAAGAGAGCGAGCGAGTGAGAGAGAGTTTGTATAATTGTAAACTAGGGCTACAGAGGAGTGGGAAAAAGTTGCGAGGGCTAAGTGTCACTTCTCTGACCTGAGTGCAACAGTATAATTTTGGCGTACGACTATATAAGACGTGCTTTGTATTTGTGTCATTTTTAATAAACCTAAACAATCTTATCCCCTGTTTATTACGGGTGTGTAATGTTTGGCATAATAACAAATGCTCTAATTTCACTTGAACTAACGTTCATATGACATAATTTTCATATGTCATAATATCAAATGACATAAATTCATATGACCTAATGTTTCATATCAAATAATATTCATTCTTTCATTTATCATAATAACATTTAGTATAACGTTCATTTTATATAATTTTCAATATGTATAATATTCTTTTAATATAACGTTCATTTGACCTAAAATTCACGTTTAATGGGCACAGTTCTAGCCCAACCCAAATGGCACTTAACCAAACCTTAAAATATTCTATGCATGGCCGAGGGTAGGCTTGGTCGACGGAGCCCCGCTTCGCGGGGCTCCTACTTCTGGGTGGTTTATAAAAAAATACGGTCGGGGTGCCCTAAAGTCCAGATTGCATCCAGTTTCTCTTGGTAACAATAGTTGAGGGTGGCAGGTGTATAGGGTATAAAGTGAAGAAAAAAAAACTTAATACAATATTTATTTAATCATAACATAAATATTACATCTTATTTTAGTTTTAAATTAGAGGTCAAAGCCCGAAGGAATTCAATTTCAGTGTATTCCTTTTTTTTAAGAAAGGTGGCAGGCGTTTAAAATCGTATCAGATTTTCTAAATTATATTAAAAGTTACTTGGAGATTATGAATATTATATACTAAATAAAAAACTTTTTTGCAAAAAATAAAACCGACTTCCAAAAAACTAAAAAGTGGAAAATAACTTTATTTCCGGAAGTCGGTGGCTTTTGTTGGTTTCGTTGACTTTTTTGCCACCGACTTCCGGAAATAAAGTTATTTTCCACTTTTTAGTTTTTTGGAAGTCGGTTTTATTTTTTGCAAAAAAGTTTTTTATTTCAGCATTTTTAGTTATAGTATTTTTTTTTTCGGGTGGGAAATCATCTAATGACGGGGGGCATGTCAGACTTTTATTGACTAAAACCCACCCATGTTCACTTCTATTGCCCTTTACGTTCCGGGGCCGCGGTATCTCTTTCGAACAACCCGCAATCCCGGCAGGCGGAGGCTCTGGCAAGCCCTTCTGCTTTGCTAACATCTCTTTGAGGCGCGCGTGAAACACGAACGCGCCGTCGACACGGCCTGTCGTCAATAGACGGACGGACGGTGAGCTACCCATTGCTCACCGTCCACAGGCCCGCATCTACGGTGGCCGGAAGTCGTCTCGGGGCGCCCGGCGCCCGGGGCGTCTCCCGCGGCGGCTGGGTTGGCTAGATGTTCTCTCCCTCGAACGCCCGGCCACCTCCTTTGCTAGCATTACTGCTTCGCAGAAGGAGATGACCGTTTCCCATTCCCTCTCGCTCCGGACCATGGCCTGAACCAGGGCCGGACGCGAGAGATCGCCGCCGCCGATCGCCTCCACGAGGGCACGGCGGTGCTCCGCCCAAGCTGGACAGACCGTCACTGTGTGCTCCGGGCGATCGTCACAATGGTGACAACCGGGCGTTTCCTCCCGCCCGATTATGTGCAGTAACCTCCCGAAATTTCCGTGTCCGGTGAGGACCTGCGTCAGCCGGTAGGTGAGGACGCCATGACGCCTCTCCAGCCACTCCTCAAAGAGGGGACTTACCGCCACTATTGTGGCGTGCCCTGCACGGGGTTGCGACAGTCGCTCTCTCCATGCCACCATGAGATCGCACCGGTCTGTCCGCTGAGCGGCAATTTGCCTCGGCAGCGGAGTTTCCCCCCGGTGTAGTGCCTCCGGGCGCCACTCAAACAGGCGCGCGAACACAATCGCCTCCAGATCCCACGGTGGCAATCCGGCAAGGAGGCTCGCTGCCTCGCCGGAGATCGTGCGGTAGCCCCGGATCAGCCTAATGGCTACCACCTTTTGGGTTTAGTTATAGTATTATGATATAATTCGCAAACACGGTTATTTTTAGCTTTTTAGTGCGTAGGTCCCGTCTTAAATACAAGCTTTAGTTCCACGTCCCGCTATAGTATTAAATACTATCTAAATTATGCTTTAGTTTAAAACAAATTCAGAAATCATATGCATCATCGCCTAGGGGATACAGAGGATACTTGATCTGATGATTATGTTTCTTAATGACTAGGTGAGGGGAGGGGACGGGGACGGGGTACGGGCACCCTGCTCCCACTCGCCTGCCTACCCTGGCGAAACCCATACTTATACATGTGATTGCAGCAATCACGGCAGATTTGCTGTCATTTATTGAAGAGTTCCGTTGTATATCACTGAAGATCTATCACCAAATTAAAATACAATCACCTCAAAAAACTGCGATGACCTTCCAAATCATAGCGTTTTTTTTTTGTTCATTTGTCTTCGACAACCTCTAAAATTATATCATCAACGTAGACGAAGTCAATCTAATACGCATTATTAAAGATAACTCAAAAACTACTGGCCGGATCTTGATATTTTTTTTATGCGACCAAACGACAACCACCAGCTTTCGAATAAAAAAAGAATCATCAAAATCGGTTTACCCAGACCAGAATTATGAGGTAACAAACACAAAAAAAAAAAAAAAAATAAAAAAAAAATACAGTCGAATTGAGAACCTCCTCCTTTTTTGAAGTCGGTTAATGAATAATATGCTAAATGAATATTATGTGAAATGTGCATTATAGGAAATGTTCATTATGTCATATGAAATTAGGTAAAATGAAATTATATCAACAATTCATTATGTCAACTGATCGTTATGTTAAACAAAATTATGTTAACTAAAATTATGTCAAGTGAACGTTAGATATTTTGTTATTATGTCAATCGTTACACACCCGTTTATTACACTAGAATAGAATCAGACATTTTAACAATATTATAATAATGCAATGCAAACAGCATTGCATTTTTAACCCTCGATGTCATCACATTTCCTTATTCAGGGTTATTTGTAAAACACCGACAAACTTGCAGGACTGTATTACAATCATCTTAAACAACAACTTTTGTTCTATGATTTTTTACAAAATTTTTATACATTTACCAAAACAAATCTTCAAGATTTTCAACTCCGTATTTTGCTGTACCTACATACCTACACCGCCGCTTGTAGGTACGTTTGCTTCGCATAGATTTCGTAACATTTAGAGCGTTCAATTTCAATATTTTTATTTTTGTATGAAAATCTGATGAACTAAAATATGATAAATGTTTAAATGTCCTAGAACATAAGTTGTTGATTATGATGTTAGTAACATGGTCCTGAGACGTTGCCGGTGTTATACAAATAACCCTGTATAGAAATGAAATCCGAGCATGATAAACTCAGGTGTCTTGTCACGAGGTCGTTGGCAGGCAGGGTTTCGATTCAACGGTCCTTGTCCCGAGAGTTGTTACAGCCAACGGTCTTAGCATGTTAGGTGAGTAGTCCGAGGCTTTTGTTTCGCGGATCGACATAACTGCATGATGCGGAGAGTAGTGTTGCATTGGAAATCCACACAGTCCATATATTATACAGTCTTTATATGAAAAGCAGTAGTTTCATCTGGCTCGAAGTACTACTGTTTCAAGCCCCAGTTGTAATGCTGGTGGTCTATACTAAATGAAAGTGCTTTTTTTTTTGGGGTGGAAAATCATCAAATATCCGCCCAGAGCGGGGGAGAGTGTCAGACTTGTACTGACTAAAACCCACCCATGTTCCTTCGATTGCCCTTTACGTTCCGGGGCCGCGGTATCTCTTTCGAACAACCCGCAACCCCGGAATTGAAAGTGCTTAGGTGGATTATAAATAACTAGCTTTTGCCCGCGGCAGCGCTCGCGTTAAATTCGGGGTAACACAAATCTCTTTTCCTGATTTGCAGGTACCTGCTACCTGTAGATTTGACCTTGCGCCTTATTGATTGTAATAGAAAAGCTAATTGTTCCCTTTTCTTCCCACTTTCTCCCTCATTTACTACTTAAAAAATAGCCTTTGTCCGTCTCCAGGGTCCCAAGGCGGGTTCCGTCAATACTTGCGACATAAATGGCCTTAGGACTGCGTAGACTTAGAGGGTTGATGTTAAAAAAAAAACGTTGCCCCACACTAGAAATTTCTCCTGTATCGTTAGTGCGTTGACAAACATTTAAACTCACATACACAAACAGCCAGATCCGGACCAACTATCTGTAGGCCATACAAATATTTGTTCCATGCGGGGATCAAACCCGCGACACGCAGCGCAGCAGTCGAACGCTCACCCACTGAGTCAACCGTGTCGTTTTCACAGCAGAAACTTCAGAGTTGAGTTTTGGGTTTTAGTTTCAATCCTATTCTATCGATACCTTCCCGAGATAAAGGGTCGTCTTGACAGACAGACTGATAACAAAATGATTCTATAAGGGTTCCGTATTTGGCGCGTTCGTGTTTCACGCGCGCCTCAAAGAGAGTCAGCAAAGCAGAGGGGCTTGTCAGAGCCTCCGCCTGCCGGGGTTGCGGGTTGTTCGAAAGAGATACCGAGGCCCCGGAACGTAAAGGGCAACTGAAGGAACATGGGTGGGTTTTAGTCAGTAAAAGTCTGACATGTCATGTCATGACACCGCTCCGCCCAGAGCGGGAGAAGTCATTTGATGATTTCTCACCCGAAAAAAAAAGGGTTAGTATTTTCTTTTCAGGTACGGAATCCTAAAAAAGGCCGGTGAATGCGCACGGTAAATGATGGTGAACGAGTGTTCCTCGGTATGATTGAAGGCCTAACGTTAGGTGGGGCATTAAGATGACGTAGAGTCGTACGATGATCCCACTGGCGGCCGATGCGATGTGATGGTCCGGAACAGTAATGCTGAGTTGGTCCTATAAACCCATTTAAAAAAAATGCAACTTCTCTTAATATTCTTTCTGACTATGCACATGATTGTGTTGCATTCTTAAAACCAATGTCGACACTAAAAATCGAAGTATGAGGATATAGAGTATGTGAGTATGTGTATGTATGTATGTAGTATGTGTGTGTATGTATGTATGTGAGTGATTCAAAGTTGGTCGTAGCAGTCTAAATTGCCACGGAAGATGCTCCGGGCGTCGGGCGCCGAGAGACGATTCTGGGCCACAATAGATGCGGGCCTGTGGACAATGAGCAATGGGTAGCTACCGACCGTCCGTCTAGTGATGACAGGCCGTGTCGACAGCGCGTTCGTGTTCCACGCGCGCCTTAAAGAGATGCCAGCAAAGCAGAGGGACTTGCTAGGGCTACTGACTGCCGGGGTTGCGGGTTTGAAAAAGATAATGCCCGGGAAAATAAATGGCAAAATGAGGAACAAGGGTGGGTTTTAGTCAAAGTGTTAGATTTTACGCCCCCCCACTTCACCCAGATTGGGGGAATTAATTGATAAATACCCTTCTGTAAAAAAGCAGTCTAAATAGATAATAATAACCTGCTTGACCTTCACGATCAGCATGTCAAAAATATTATGATCATCATGATTAGCTTATGACGCACATTTACACACAAATACGTAAAGCACGATACCTTTGACAGATATTTAATTAATTTATCTATGTGGTTTTGCATCATTGTCTAAGCCAAAAGGTCAATACATTTTTGTACTTGCATGCCAAAATGTAATTGATTTTCGCAAGAAAAGGACTGTGCAATAACGATGCAAAACAAAGACAGTGTTCGTCTCACTTTTCATATTTTTCACGTTCTCTTTTAAAATGTCCGTAAAAACAAACACCTTAACGAGCCCGAAAGACACTTGCCCTCCTAATTATATTTTTTTGTTTCAGACCATACCTTCTTGTTACGAAGATATTGGAGATCAACGTTCCAATTTCTATTAATACTAGTTTTAAATGTTTGTACACACATCAAAACAGTCTAAGCAACACATACAAATTTCAATTTTACAATGTGTATTCGTATTAAATACTTAATATTTCTTAATTATACTATTTTTAATGTTTTTTTGAAATGAAGCAACACTTGTTTTTTTTAATAATCTTAATTAACAATAATTACGAGTAAGTACTGTAAGTACGTAGTACAAAGTAACGTGCCTAATCAACTAAACTTAAACTTACATTAAATAGTAGTACAAAAATTGCATAAATTAATACAAAGTGTGGCCTCCTTTGTTATTGAGAACTTGCTGGCACCGATTATTCATAGAATCGATGACACTGTTAATGTTATCCTGCGGCAATTGCTCCCAATGAAATTTTAGTAAGTCCATCAGTTCTTGCGTGGTTGTCACTCCATCCAAGTCCTTTAAAACACGTCTCTGGAGCATGTCCCATGCATGCTCGATGGGGTTGACGTCTGGCGATTGTGCAGGCTAAGGCAATACCAGGATGTTTTCCCTTGCCAAGTAATGCCGTGTACAAAGCTGTATGCGAACGCACATTGTCATGCATCAACGTGAAATCGAAGCCAAGCGTTTGTGCGAATGAACGGACAAAAGGCCTTAGAACATCCTCAACGTAATTTACAGCGTTCATGTTACCATTTACAAAAAACGAGCTCAGTTAGTCTGTTCTTCATAATACCCGCCCATACCATAACTGTTGAGCCGTTATATGGATGCACTTCCTGAACGCACCTCAGTCTTTCAGTATTTCCAGGACGACGGTACACTCTTACCCTTCTAGTATCAGGATTGAACCTAAACCGAGACTCATCGCAAAATAAAATTGTATCCCATTGTTCCCGGGTCCATGTAATATGTTCCCTACACCATTCATTTCGACAAGCGCGATTCCCGTCACGTATCGTTGGGCACCTCATTGGTCGTCGTGCTCGTAGGCCATACTCATGCAGTCGAGTTCGCACAGTTTGGCAGCTAACAACAACACCTCTTGAATTTTGTAGCCTCAAACCTATCTCTCGGGCGGCTAACATTGGCTGGCGTCTTGCAATGTGTTTTGATCTTGCCGTGTGGTTGTACACCTTCCTCGACCTGGGTGCTGCTAAGCAGGATCTCCCGTGTTAATGTACGGCTGATGAAGATGGAAAATAACGCTTCTGATGACACCAAAATACCGAGATACCTGAGATTGACTTCTTCCCATTTGAGCTCTTTGCATTTCATCTGCATTCAAATGACGTCGCTCCGTGACGTAAAAATGTATCAAAATCCAAATTTGTTCAATTTTTTTTTCAAATTATTGTTTAATTCATAAAATTGATACAGACTACAAAATTTTAATAAGCAAAGAAAACGCTATAAAATTTAAACAAATGCGTATCTCGCGTCAAATCGTATTTATATTCATTGCATCCATCAGGACAATGTTTTTAGTATCTAACTGTAAACTTAATTTTTCACACCGAAACAGAAAGTCACTTCCCAGCCACGATTATTACGTAGAGTCACTTGGTTTCAATGATTGTTTAGATGTGTATAATATAGTGTAGGAGTTTCAGTATTATTAATTTATTTGATGGTTTGAATGTTTATTATGTATATTATGATGTACGTACTTTTTTCTCGTCTATGTTTATTATACGTAATTGTATGTTTTGATAGGTATTATGCCAGTTAGATACCTATGGGGTTTCTTAAGACGTGGAAAATTGATTTAAATCTGCATGCTATAATTATGGCGGAAAGTGTCCTGCACGAAAACACTTTTGTACACACGACGACACATCAACCTATACAAAACCAGTTTATGCGGATCTCTCATTGTACTTGAAATCTATGGTGTACGATCCGTTGTTGAGAGAGCAGCATAAACTGGTTTTGTATAGGTTGATGTGTCGTCGTGTGGGTACCAGATTTTATGCAAACAAATATTCTTAGTTACTTCCTTACTTTGATATACAGAATGCTTGCTTGATTTTCTTCGTGGGAGTTCTGTTTATCCCTTCCATGACATGAAAACGTCATAATAAAACTCATGTCCTTATTCCAATTTGTTTGTGAGCCGAGTAGCATGCCATCTTTTTCCATACCTACTTCTACTAGTAGTATACCTCAGAGCCCACGACCGCCAGACCTTCGTTATTTTATAAAAGCTAACTTTTTTTCTTTCGTCATCCATCGCCGGGCACTTATGACAGTTGCTACCCTCTGCCAGACACCCCTAAACTTTAATATTTTTTTATTAAAGTTTAGGGGTAAGTTTAATAAAACATTCGTTATCATATAAAAGCTGAATTTCACATGTTACTTGGGAACATATAAAAAAGAATATAACCTTAATAGCCAGACAATTTTAATGGTGTTTACATTTTGCCAGTCACATTGAAAGTCAGCTGTAGGTGCGAGCACGGGTTACAACTATTCAATAGGTGCGAGTGAGATGGGGTAAGTGCCCTATCTCACTCGCACCCGCGAAAGATCGCAGTCGACTAAGTAGTCAACTGCGATCTTTTACTGCGCATAAGCTGTCGTTTAGTGATGTATTAAAAAGTTTTGCTTAGAAACTTCAACGTTTTATAGGTAATTGATATTTGTACATTTTTCACTTTTTTTGGTTAATTTGTCAGAACTTACCTGGATTTCATGCCATCACAGGTTGTGATTTTAATCCTGCGTTCTTCAGAAAAGGAAAATTAAAACTATTCAAGAAATAAAAAATACAAATCCAGAGTACCAAGAAGCTTTCAAGAACTTCGGCAACAGCGAATTACTTGATCATCTTTAATATTATTCGGAGATTTAAATCTACTGTTTACAAAGTCCCTAATGTAATTGATGTTGATGCCGCTAGACTTCAAATATTCATCGAGTCGTATACAGTCTCCGATGTAAACGAAACTTTTAACAGAAAGAAGAC
Organism: Ochropleura plecta; assembly: GCA_905475445.1. NCBI lineage: Eukaryota > Metazoa > Arthropoda > Insecta > Lepidoptera > Noctuidae > Ochropleura > Ochropleura plecta. The sequence goes on along the minus strand of FR997731.1, from coordinate 5,493,623 downwards.
ATTTCTCGACATTTTCCTCATTCTTCTGCATTACTTATTAATTACGCATTTTGTATTAATGGAACACCTTTACAAAGAATCACAGAATTCAAGTATTTAGGAATACAGAATTCAAGAATGGATGACAATTATATTTATTTGCTCAAAATCATTACAAAATGTAATTAAACAAAATAAGGAACTTGGAATTTTGTTACTATCACTATCGTTTTTGGCCACAATAATCATTAAACAAATAAATTTGAAGCCCACAAAAACGAGTACTAAAATCTTTTCAGTTCCCGTCCTACTTCAAGTTTAAATTAATCCATTGAACAGGATTTAACCCATTCAAAACAACAAGTTACATAAATCCCCTATTAATATCCAGTTTGTTGCCAAGTTTTGGAAATAACATAAGCATAATAACCTGTGATTTCCGAAAGGTTGGGCAGAGGTAGGTAGGTTCCTAAGATACACCCATATTTCGCCAGTTATTTTGGATTCCCATGCAATAGGCGGCGATTCGAGGCTATTGCCATAAACTGGTATACAGATCCGAACTCTGTGGGTACTATTGAGAGATTCCTTGTGGAAAACTCCAATAACACTCTGACCGACCTTTTTTTTTGCGAATGGGAAATCATCAAACAACTTCCCCCGCTTTGGTCGGAGCGGGGGGAGTTTCAGACTTGTACTGACTAAAACCTACCCATGTTCCTTCTATTGCCCTTTACGTTCCGGGGCCACGGTATCTCTTTCGAACAACCCGCAACTCCGGCAGGCGGTGGCCCCGGCAAGCCCTTCTACTTTGCTTTTGCTGACATCTCATTGAGGCGCGCGCGGCGCTTGGAATCGGACCCAGGACATCATGCTCGACAGTCGCGCTTAATTTCACTTGAATTGAATGAATTTTTCGAATGGTTTCAGTAGTTCCGTAGATTGTGTCTTACATACAAACCTTTAAACTTTACCTGTGTATAATATTACTAGCTGGCGCCCGCGACTTCGCCCGCGTGATATCGAAAAAAAAGTATCCTATGTGTTATTCCAGACTATAATCTACCTCTGTGCCGAATTTCATCAAGATCCGTTCAACCGTTTTGACGTGAAAGAGTAACAAACATCCATACATCCATCCATCCACACAAACAATCGCCTCATAATATAATATTAGTAGGAAGTAGGATATATATTTATATTATTTTCTCGGTATTACAACGCTCCCATAGGATAATATCCGACCTCCAACGTTGTGGCCTCCAGTAACTCGTTTAAAAATAGTAAATAATGACTATTTTCCTTAAAGAGTTTATATATTTCAATTCAAATGCACGATGACAATGTCATGGTCATGATCCGGGCCGGGTTATAAGGGCACAGTATTGTATGCTAAGTTTACAGATAATTGGACATTCAGTTTGAACACGTGCCGATTAATACCGGTAAGACTTATGTCTCACCTTAGGGCAAGCGAGAGTGCCGTGTCGACGGCGCATTCGTTCGTGTTCCACGTGCGCCTCAAAGAGATATCAACAAAGCAGAGGGCCACTGCTTCTGCGGATCGAGCTGTGCAATATAGTGACTTTCATGTTAGTGTGTAACAAATAATGGCGATACGACATTAAATTCGCTGCTGAACGATCGACTGCTGCGCTGCGTGTCGCGGGTTCGATCCCCACACGGAACAAATATTAGTATGACCCACAGGTAGTTGTTTCGGGTGTGGCTGTTTGTGTATGTGAGTCAATGTTTGTAAACGCACCCACGATACAGGAGAAATTCCTAGTGTGGGGGTATGCGATATACTGGAAAGAAAATTATTGCTATTTGCATTAAGTCATGCCTGTACATTGAGTGTGCATTAAGTAAATAAATATACAAAATCATTAAATGTACATTGGTACACTTTGACGGAGGCAGACGCAGACAGCTTAGTGTCTAAGCTCGTCTTGTTCGCCTACCAGTGCCACCGCCTGCCGGGGTTGTGGAGTGTTTGAAAGAGATACCGCGGCCCCCAACACAAAGAGCAAAAGAAGGAGCATGTATGGGTTTTATTCAGTAAAAGTTATTTTATGAAATGAAAACCTCTTCTTGTTTCAAATTCAACCATCGTTTATTTTCTTTTTCTTCACAAGCAACGTGCCAGAGTGCATTTCAAAATAACCACAAAGATCTCTACAGTACTGACCTATTCTCTTTTAATGTGATATAGTCTATGTGCCCAAAATCATGGAAACAGTCTGTTATGTTGGATGCTTATAAATGATAGTCCGTTGGGTATGATACAGGTTTATTGGTGGTACACACAGGAGATGATTATGAGTCTACATCATGACATGAAGTGTGGCGGAGCGCCGCCGACCACAGATAATACATTTACTAGTGAAGACCATATTAGTAACATACTAAATAGTGATGTTACAACATCCCCCTTGTTGAGTTCAAATTAGACCCCTGACTGACAATTAATATAAGTGCTATGCTATTTAATTTTATACAAGACAACATGCTTAATTATACTTATAGTTACTTAACTTTACTTATGACTCTATTTATAATTTAACTTAATCCATTTCTTCAATTAACCTTCTGGTAGGTTTTACAATACGACCTGACCTAGTTGTTACATTTGAGGATTGCTGAGATGAGGATTCTTGATGCCTAGACTCCTGTCTGTCACCTTCCTCTCCCCTTTGTGACGAGTTGGATTGCATGGGAGGGTTAGCACAATTATGAGAATATTTATGTCTTAAGTGTATTCTATTCCTCCTATACCTAACTCCATTGACATCCTCAACAACATATGATCTATTATTTGACAATCTTTGCTTAACAATAGCTTGTTCCCAGTTGCTACTAGGGTTTCTCTTAAAATAGACATGATCATTATGATGTAACATCGACATTGACTTGGCATTTTTATTGTAGTATTTTGACTTATTTTTATCATTTTTCTTGACAGACTCTTTGTAATCTTTAAATGTTACCACTTTTGGCTTCAACTTCTTATATGATGTTGGAATGTTATCTCTTAAGTTCCTAGACATGAGTAACTGTGCTGGTGATGAAAAATTATTTTTACCTGTATTTCTGTATTGTTACAATGCTATGTATGGATCTGATCCATTTTCTTTGCATTTTCTTAGCATGTTTTTTATGATTTTGACTGAACTCTCTGCTTGTCCATTAGACTGTGAATGATATGGGCTAGTTACAATATGTTCTATGTCCCATTCTTCCATAAAATTTTTAAAATCAACTGACTGAAAAGGAGGTCCACCATCTGATACCAGTGACAATGGTATTCCATGACGAGCAAATATGGACTTTAAATGAGTTATTACATTTTTTGATGTACTGTTGTTATTTAATAATGCAATTTCTATAAATTTTGAATAATAATCAGTGACAATTAAATATACTAAACTATCGAAATGCATTAAATCAATACCGACTTGTTGCCATGGATATTTGCTTATTTCATAATTCTGTAGTGGTTCCTTTTGGTTACATGGTTTGAATTTTGCACACACTAGACATTGTTCTACTAAATTCTTAATATCACTAGACATATTTGGCCAATAAAGAGATTCTTTAGCTAAGTTTAGACATTTATTTATACCTTGGTGACCTTTGTGAATTTTTACTAACATTTCTTTATGCATTGACTGTGGTACTATTAATTTTGAGCCTTTGAATACTAAATCTCTAATTTTATGGATTTCTCCTTGTATATTCCAGAATGGTTTTATTAATGGACTGACACTATTTTTGGTTTTTGGCCAACCTTCATTATAATACTTTATTAATAGCTGCAGGGTTTCATCTTTCTTAGTTTCCTGAGCCAATTTTGTGCTATATTCATCTGTAATTGCTAAGTTAGCATACATTAGATTGACATGACAAGACATTTCTGATTCATTTTCAGGCCTATAATGTTCTTTCAAAGCTGCTCTTGACAATGTGTCTGATATGAACATTTCTTTGCCTGGGACATGTATAACTTCTAAATCATATTTTTGACAAGTTAACATCATACGCTGTAATCTAGCTGGGACATCATGTAATGGTTTTTTAAATAGATAGACTAAAGGTTTGTGATCAGTATGAACTGTGACTCTATTACCATATACATATTGGTGAAATTTTTCACAACCAAATTGAATTGCTAATAGCTCTTTCTCTATTTGAGCATATCTTTCCTGCGTTTCAGTTAAGGTTTTTGAACTGTATGCTATTGGTTTATTTTTCTGTAAAATGACTGCGCCTAACGCTGACTTTGACGAATCGACTGACAAGACTAATGGAATCTTGGGATTATAATGAGCTAAAACTGGTGAATTTGTGATTTCATCTTTCAGTTTCCTCAGACATTGACTATGATTCTCATCCCAAGTCCAGACTGAATCTTTTTTCAAAAGATTTCTTAATATTTGTGTTTTTTCTGACAGGTTACTTATAAAAGGTCCTAGGTAGTTTATCATACCTAGTATTCTCTGTAACTCTTTGACATTTTGCGGTGTAGGCATGTTGACAATTGCTTTGACCTTCTCAAGATCTGCCCTTGCACCGTCTTTACTGAAGACATAACCTAAAAAACATACTTCTGACAGTGAAAATTTACATTTTGACTTGTTAAATTTTAAATTGACTTGACGAGCTCTTTGCATGACTTTGTGTAATCTTTCATTGTGAACTGACTCATTTGGTCCATAGACTAAGATATCATCGATGAATATGAGTACGCCTTCTATGTCACCAAATAGATTCATCATGACTCTTTGAAATATTTCAGACGAGGCATTTATGCCATAGGGTAATCTTAAATACTTATATCTACCAAATGGTGTTTGAAAAGTACATAATTCTGAACTATATTCATCTAAACGTAGCATCCAAAATCCTGAAAATGCATCTAAGTGAGAAAAACATACAGCCCCTTCGAGCTGAGACCTAATCTCATCAATTGACTTGAGTGGATAATGTTCCCTCATGATATTTTTATTTAAATTTCTAGGATCAAGACAAATTCGTAACTGACCTGAACTTTTTACTGTTACAACGACTGAATTAACCCACTCTGTAGGCTTTGTAACTTTCTTAACTACTTGCATTTTCTCCATGCGATCCAACTCCTCACGCAGTTTCCCTTGTAATGCGAATGGGACTTTCCTGGGCGGATCCACACATGGTACTGCATCAGGCTTGAGTTTCAGATGACAGACTGGAGGCAGACAGCCAAGACCCTGGAATACATCATTATATTGTGTATGAATTTGCTCACAAAAGTCCTGTTTTGACACTGAAAAGACACGTTTTATTATACCTAACTTTTCACAAATTGGGAGACCAAGGACATTTGGACACTCTATATCTGGTATAATAAACATTATGTTTTCAACAATGTTCTTATTGTTTAAGCAAAAATTACAACTTAAGTTGACTTTGCCTAAAATCGGAATGGATTTTCCACCAAATCCTGTGACATTTACTTGACATTTGACAAGTGACAATTTTGACAGCTTATTTTGACTTTTAACATTTTTAAATGTTTGTTTTGACATTATGTTGACATCTGCTCCTGAGTCTATGATACATTTAACTTTTGTATCACCTACCAATAAGCTAATTTCCCACGACTGCTTTGAGTGATTCAAAGTATTGACGACTGATGATCCATTTTGTGACTGACTGGACGACTGTGCCTTATTGTGAAATCCCTCAGACATGTGACTGATTTCATCACTGGGACTCTGACATTTTTTCTTTTGACTTGTTGACTGGACATTGGATCTCTCAGACATGACATTTTTTTCATACATGTGATATGAATTGGGACTCTGACTATTTGACTGGATAAAAAATCTATCCGACATGTAATTGTTTTCATACATGTGATATGAATTGGGACTCTGACTATTTGACTGGATAAAAAATCTATCCGACACGTAATTGTTTTCATACATGTGATATGAATTGGGACTCTGACTATTTGACTGGATAAAAAATCTATCCGACGTGTCACTGTTCTCCTCATAGGGATGTGATGTCATACTGTGTGTTTGTGACTGATTGTGTCTCTGACTGAGTGACTGACTGTGAGAATGACTATTATGACTTTGACTCGACGTTTGATTGTGATTATTTAGACTCAACATTTGACTTTTATGACTTTGACCATTATGACTTTGACTATTCAGCATACCTACGAAATAATCTTGACTACCATTATCTGAATTAAACGATTGCAACTGACTGACTTTTTTATTTTTGTGACAAAATTTAGCAAAATGATTGTAAGATTTACATGACCTGCATTGAACTCCTTGAGCTGGACACTTGTAGCGATGAGACTGCCCACAGCGGCTACATGTCTTCAAGCTGCCTGAAGCTGAAGGTGACTCGCGACTGCCTGAAGCTGGCTTGCGACTGCTTGAAGCTGACTTGCGACTGGAAGCTCGCTGTCGACGATCTCCTCGACTACGGCTCCTCCGACTGAGATGCATGACGTTTTCTGACGTTCGTTGACTGGCGATGCTGCTTCCTTTGACTATTTTCTCAGCATCTTGCTGTGCGACTATGAGCGTCCTCGCTAGCTCTTGCATTCTCTGATATGTTAAGTCATGTTCTTGCAGTAACCTTTGACGCACATGTGACAAGTCCAAATTGAGGTTTGCAATGAAAATATCTTTGATGAGCGATTCCCTGAGCGTGCCAAACTCACATTCTCTGCTTCTATTCTCCAAATCCGTGAGGAATTCGTCGATGCTTTCGGATTTTTCCTGCTTGCGTGTGAAGAATAGATACCTGCACATGGTCACGTTTCTTCTTGGCTCGAAGAATTTGTCAAATTTCGATTTGACTTCGTCAAGCGTGCTCTTGTCTATTTTGAGGTTAAATGAGTTAAATATATTGAGACCTCGTTCTCCAATGCAATGTAACAGAATTGCGATTTTCCGTTTCTCGCTTGACTTGTCTAGACCTGTGGCTAACAAATATAACTCAAGTTGTTGCCACCATCTTTTCCACGTTTCAGCGTTATTGTTCGTGGTATCTGACGAAATATTTAATTGCTTCACACGTGTTTGAAAATTTGTCTCACCATCATGGCTGACGTCCGCTTGGTCCGGCATTTTCTTCGACGACCTCGACTTTTTCTTGAATGATTCTTCTTAAACCACTTCTGACACCATGTTACGTTGGATGCTTATAAATGATAGTCCGTTGGGTATGATACAGGTTTATTGGTGGTACACACAGGAGATGATTATGAGTCTACATCATGACATGAAGTGTGGCGGAGCGCCGCCGACCACAGATAATACATTTACTAGTGAAGACCATATTAGTAACATACTAAATAGTGATGTTACAACACAGTCTAGTTAGGATCTAAGTCCATACGTGCTTTAAGACACCCAGTTCAATCAAATTAATTGACTCCTTGTTATTAGGCAAGCACTAACTAATTAATCCTGAGACATCCACACAAACCGCACCAACCCCTTTAATCTAGCCCCATATCACTACAAAGACAACGAGCTGGCTTTTTATGCAGAAGTCCAGTTTCATGCATGATTTTGATGAGCTTGGTTGAAGTTTTCAGGTGCTAGAGGTGGGACAGGTGTACAAATGACAGCCAATACAGGTTTTTGATAGTTTTAATCCCGAGGGAGGACCCTTTAACAATAAAATAACAAAATTGTAACACTATAACACAAACATAACGTGGAGAGGTAGAAGGCTTATTCACAAACTGATTTTACAAATAGGTAGGTACAATTTAGTAAAAAAAAAACACAATAACTAGCACAAGTGGCTGCTAGCCGAGATCCAAAAACGTAATGAGCTAAAAAATGACTGTTGAAGATGAAATGACAGAATGAGATTCGAAATATGAATATTTAAAAAAAAAACAATATTGATCCAAAAGGAAAGAGGTTAAGGCAACAGAGAGGGTAAAATACCCACTCTGTTACAAGCTTATGGCTAAAAATTACTAACCACGCAGTTCAATCTTTAAGTCAAGCTCCATTGCCTGAGTTGATGTTTGTCTCTTCGTTCGCTCTCAACTCGATTTGCATGAATTTCAAGCATTTTAAAAGATGACCCTTCTGTGTTCTATTTACTCTGTTTCTCTAATCTGCAGGACTTCAATTAGCCTGTGTGAATCTATGTGATCAGTTCGATCCGGTCGTTGGATTGACAGATTTAAGGCGTAAACGGTTCACTTTTAAAAATTAAACAATTGTGTGTAATAATATATATATAAAGATAGATATAATATAAATTGATGATATAAAAATATCAATATAATGAGTAAAGCCTACAAATATTATAAATGCGAATGTTTGTGAGGATGGATGGATACATGGATGTATGGATGGCTGTATGTATGTTTGTTACTCTTTCAACGTCAAAATTGCTGAACGGATCTTGATGGGTACAGAAGTAGATTATGATCTGGAATAATACATAAGAAACTTTTTTTCGATATCACGATAGATAAATTTTAGATATACGGTACAAAAATAACATGATTTCGAGTTGTATAACCACGCGCAACTTAATTTTGATCATAAAATATGTTTGGATCACATTTCGCCCATTCAAAATGGAATTTTAAAACAAAAGGTTGCGTGATTTTTGTATCGTAGAATGCAAAATCAATGGGTGTCTTTTTGTGGGTTTTTACCTCGATTGAGTTTTGAAATAAAAACGTTTTCCCATTTTTTAAGTTATGGTATTTTTTAATTGAAGCAGCGATGACCCTTATAAAATAAATGTAATAATAAAATATTCATGTATTTACAAAATATGCGTAGAACTTATTAATAAACAAAAGACTGGTAATTGAGGAATAATCTGATTACATTATAATCACTAGGTTATAGGTGAGCGAAACACGAGGGGAGCACGTGTTGAAACGCATGCTGTTAGTTACCAAACATGTGCCCGACATGTGCTTGAACTAAAAAAAAACATGTTTTGTACACTTACGTTTTAAATGCACGCGCAGCCAAGCGTGCGCGTCTTTTGTTTGTCCGAGTATCGGTATTGTTGCTTCGAACGAAGTTTTGGAACGAAATTCCTTATCGCGCGTTGCGAAAGGGGGCATGACGGAAAAAATTAAGACCAAAAGTTGTAACGACACTTTTTGCTATAGTTGTAAGCCGTGTGGCGTGCGCGTGTTTCTCTGTCTGTCTCTCTCTCTCTCTCATAGAAAGCAAGCCAGTTATTTTCGTTTCGTCTTCCTATTTCGCATTGAACAGTGTGGTATCGCGACGATTATTTTTGTTGAGTGTAAACAGGTTTTTTGTACATAATAAATAATAACTTCGTTCAATCCGGGTGTCCCTTGACACCTCTCAAGTTTTTCTTTGGATGGGAAATCGTCAAATGTTTCCTTCCGCTCTGGGAGAAGGGAGTGTCAGACTGAGTGAAACCCATCCATGTTCTTTCTTTTGCCCTTTGTGTTCCGGGGGCGCGGTATCTCTATCGAGAAACCCGCAGCAATTTTCTGTTTCTGGTTAGCCATTTCCCAATTATGTTGGGATCTGTCTAACTATCACAGATCATGAGAAACAGCCCGGTGACAGGGATAGACGGACAGATAGCGGAGTCTTAGTAATAGTAATGCCTAGAAAGTAGCACATACAAAGACTTGTTTGCTGCGGTAATAAATCCACACAGTACTCGTACTGAGCGCATATATTATGAGAACCTCCCATCAAGGAACACACACGTTCAAAGTTCCAGGAATGCAAATGCTGTACCTTTGACATAAACTCTCGTAGGAATTAAAACGGGATTCCTGTTTATCTGTAGTTTCAGGATAATCTTTAGGAAATTAAGGAAAACCACCACCATAATCACAATTAGAATTTATCTTTAACTAGCTTTTGCCCGCGGCTTCGCTCGCGTTAAATTCGGGGTAACACAGTTCCCCTTTTCTGATTTACAGCTACCTGCTACCTGTAGTTTTTGCCCTTGCGTCTAATTTATTGTAATAGCAATGCTAAGTTTTCCCTTTTCTTCCCTCTTTCTCCCTCATACCTCAATCCTTTTTTTTTTAAATAGCCTATGTCCGTCTCTAGGGTCCCAACTATCTCTGTACCAAAATTCATCAAAATCGGTTTAGCCATTTAGGCGTGAAGACGTAACAAACAAACAAACAAACTCACTTTCGCTTTTATGATATTACTAGCTTTTGCCCGCGGCTTCGCTCGCGTTAAATCCGGAGTAACATAGTTCCCCTTTCCTGATTTGCAGGTACCTGCTACCTGTAGTTTTTGCCCTTGCGCCTTATTTATGGTAATAGCAATGCTAATTTTTCCCTTTTCTTCCCGCTTTCTCCCTCACATCTCAATCTTTTTTTAAAAAAAATCCTATGTGCGTCTCCAGGGTCCCAAACCCTACAATAAATTACGTCAAATGAAAGCGCTTTGGAATCCTTACTTATCCTTACTAATATTACTGTTCATTTCTGAACCAAATGAAGTGTAAAGTTGAGGTTTTTTTTGCGTATACCAAATGAATGCAACAGAAATTCAAGAGTTGTATTAGGCCAATTTTTTTAAATTAAATATGAACGATGAGAAAGTGTTATCAAATTATCCAATTACACATGACAGTATTTGAAAGCTAACAAATGTTTTTACTTCGTTTATCAACCACTTACAGACTATTTGTGCTATATGTTTATAATTTCGAGATATGAAAAGCAAATGGCATTCTTTTAGTTGATTAAAATGAAAATAAACAATGATTATGATTAAACGAAGTTTGTCTCCGGAAGTCAGCTCTTCAGTAGATATTCTACCGCACAGTGAAACGGTCCTTATTAAATTAACATGAAGACTCAGTTTTATATAAACCCTATTACTGATAATTACTTGGACAGAGGATTGCAAAATGTGCTTCTTCCTTTCCGTTGCTTTCAGCATCTGGTGTTCCTATCATGTTTCTCCATTAAGTACAATTGCATTAGACCTCATCGTGCCTCCTATTATGTTGTGTCGTTCATAGCCATCCTTGTATTTATATCCTTTCATGTTGGAAACCTCTTAGCGACGGATGATGACGACATTGCCGTTCCATACATGATCTTTTTTATGAGGGTTCATGTATTGCTTTTGACTTTCCCTTATATTTTCTTTTACATTCTTAATATTATCCAAAGAAAAGACCATGTCCTATTAATTTTGAAGATTCAAAAAGCTTTTAGAATAATCAATTTTATGCAATACAAAAAGGCTACTACCAGAAATTGGTTCTCTATATTTCGGTTTACTGTGGGTTTTATTGTCAATGTGGCAGTGAGTCGCGACTTAATAATGATATTATATTTATATACTCTATTGTTTTTTGACATGTTAACAACGTATGGTGCTTCTTTAATCGCCCTTATAAGAGATGGAATAGTTTCATGGATGGCTAAAGTCGAGTTCTACAGTAAAGTCTGCTTAGAGCTAGAACAAGAAAAATATGATGATAAAATGAAAAAGCTTTTCCAAGCTTACGTTAATTTGATGGATGCGTTTCACATTTTTAAGAAGATATTTAAGTTCACGGTAAGAAACGACTTTTGTGAAGTCTCTTGAATTTAATGCAGGTACGCTGTCGAAACGGTGAAGGAAAATATCGAAAGTGCGCATATCTTAAAATAATAAAATCGAAGACATTTGTGACATTTACACATCTACACGTGTCGACAGCGCTTTCGTATTCCACGCGCGCTTCGAAAAGATGTCAGCAAATCTGAGGGGCCTGTCAGAGCCTTAACCTTCCGGGGCTGCGGGTTACTTCGAAAGAGATACTGTGGTCATGCAAAACTTAGAGCAATTGAAGGAACATGGATGGGTTTTAGTCAGAGCAAGTGTGATACTTCCTTACCGAACCAAAAAGAGCGAGAGAAGTCATTTAATTGAAGATTGCCCGTCCAAAAATAAAGGGTTTATTGAGTCGACCATTTAAGTAGACCAATGCCTATTATGCCTACTTAAATTGTCCGTTTATTCAAAATAGGTTTTATTCTGCAGCAGTTATTTGAAATATCACAGCAAATTGAGATAGGCTGTCAATTTCTTAAGTAATAAGGATAAGAACGAAAGTGAGTTTGTTTGTTACGTCTTCACGCCTAAATGGCTAAACCGATTTTGATGAATTTTAATACAGAGATAGTTGGGACCCTGGAGACGGGCATAGGCTATATTTTTTTTAAAAAGAGTGAATAATGAGGGAGAAAGAGGGAAGAAAAGGGAAAACTTAGCATTGCCATTACAATAAATAAGGCGCTAGGGCAAAAACTACAGGTTGCACGTACCTGTAAATCAGGAAAGGGGAACTGTGTTACCCCGAATTTAACGCGAGCGAAGCCGCGGGCAAAAGCTAATTTTCCTGACAGAAGTTATTGTTCAGTATTTTTGTAGTTGCTTGTGACATTTATGTATTCCTTCAAAAGTTTATTATAATGTTAAATGTCATTTATCATTCAATGGGAAGCTTTATCTTTTCTTGACTATAATTTTGCTCTGGCAGTTGAGAGCATGTCATGCTCACTCAAATGTCTCGCTGATGGCGGTGCGTATGTCGGATCATTTAGTTCCCTTCAAAACAGCTGAGTTGAATGGTACTGATGCATGCGTCATGTTCGTGAACGTGCGCTATCAGTTATGCCTGGTTATTTTTTAGATGCCATGGCTTATTTGAATAAATAATAAAAATATTGATTTGCTTTTTTGATTTTACTTTGGACACTATTAACGCGCACGTCATGTTACATCGTTTACATAATTTACCATATCAACGTAAATGATGTAACCAAGGTTCTGTAACAATATTCTGATTTAAAAGAGAGTCCATGGAGTTTCTTGCCCAGTTTTCTCCATAGAGATCTACAGACAGTTATTATACCTTGTGACTGGGACTGTAGATTCATTTTATTGTTGTTATGTTTCAACAGTTCGAAAGTTCAAAATGGCCTAATTTAAATAAATGTTTTTGATTTGATTTGTCTTTTTTTTCAGACATTATTTCAAACTGTGGGCACATTTTTCTATAGTTTACTGTATCTTCAAGCTATAGTAGTTTTAACAGACTCAGGAATGACGCAATTTGGTTCGGTAAGCATTTTATAAATATTAGACCGAAATTCGTTGGTTGGTGTTTTGTTATTGAATAATAAATTGAGTAAATTATACATTTTACGAATGTGAATTTGTGTACTTTGTTTTAAATGTCTTAAATTAGGTTCTTTGTTCTTTATTCCACAATTTAATGTAGGTATGTTTATTAATTAATAACCACACGTACTAAACTAAAACAAATGGCCGTGGCGCGAAATTGCGATCATCAAGTCAAGTTCACTAAAATAATGTCAAGTAATATTGAATAAGTTCACCATTTAAATTGTTTTATAATCGACACACAAATAAAATAACGACTAAATTCCTACGCGCAACAAGGCAAATTTAACAATCGAGACCCTTTCGCGACCCTTCCGCTCAAATCTTTTCAATATTTGGGCGCAATGTTTCGTTTTAAAATTTATACGTTTTTTCATGTGTTTCGTTACGAACGAAACGAAAAATTACGTTAAAGATGATTTTTAAATACCCATTTAAAGAAGCATTCAGCAAATTTCTCTTTGAGTTTCATTTGTTTATTTTACACATAACGGTGTCTTGTTGCTGTCATATTGAATTTTGGTTACTGCCATGTCTCTCACACACAAGATTAGGAAAAATCGTTTAATTTAAGAATCATCAAAACCGGCCGATGCGGTCTCCAGAGTGCCACAAAGGAACAGACATACATTTAAGAGTTATGAGACAATCTGTTATACATATGTATTAAGTAAATTTACGACACAGCCTTAATTTTGGTTTAGCTATCAAAATCAAACTTCTACTGACTTTTACTAAGGTACAACGTGGAAATGTTGATCGTCTCTAGGGGACATTATCAGACAGCGTAGAGGACATCATTTATTCGTTTATTTATAAGTTAGTTTCTTTGGGTTGTGGGTTGTTCGAAAGAGATACCGCGGCCTCAGAACATATATAGTTTCTTTAAGTTATGATAGTTTAGGATTTTTGTTAATATAAAATTTAAGTGTCTATCAAACTTCTAGTTAAGCGACGTTGAACGTTGTGATAAAATATTTTCTCTCTAATTTTCAGCGCGACATTTTAATTTTTCAAATAGGCACCTGCATATGGACTGTAAAGAATTTTATTTTCGTCACTGCATTCAGTGTTTTATGCGAAAGATACTACATGTCTGTGTCTGAAGTAGACGCTGCCTGCAGTAGATTGTTGAAGAGCCTGCAGAGTACCGGTAAGAAGAGACACATTGTTAAATGGAGAAGTTAGTAAACGTGTGGGGTTTTGCCAACAGATGCAATGCTATGCTGCAGTCAAATTGGTATATTTTGCAAGTCAAGTTTTGTGATTTATTTTCTAAATAATGCCAGGAAATTTTGATAGCTAGTTTCTACATAATCCGACATTTTACAATTTTTTTACTCAAATTTCGCAACGACTTTTAATCTGAGACTGCAATGCCTCATCATTATCCTGTCCTTGTCCCGTTCTATTTGGGGTCGGCGCAACACGTTTTCTTCTTCTTTTCTCCCATGTCACACGTCACGGCATCATTTACTTTTTCCTTCATATTATTCCTGAATCTGAGACTACTATTATGTATCTTAGCTTTTACTGTAAAAAGTCTTTCGTCTCTGTTACAGTCGAAGCTAAGAAGCTTTGTAAGAACGTGCAGCGACTGAACCGAGCAGCCTTCGAGCAGATGACAGCTTGTCGGATGTTCACAATCGATGGAAGACTACCTCTGAAGTTTAACAGTTTAGTATTAGAGTACACAGTTGTGATACTACAGTTCGCTGTCATATCATGGCAAAAGAAAAACAAATGAAATCAATAAAAAAATGTAAAAATCTGTTGGTTTGCACTCGCTTATCTCCAAACCCACACAAACCGATTTCAATAAAATTTTGTGAACTTTAATCGTTGGTTTCAGTTTAAAAGATTAGATAGTTTACCTCGCTAGATATTTTTTTATGACTTCCCTCGCCCTGGGGGGAACGCACCCCAGAGCCGGAGAAATTATAAAAGGGAGGAGGTGTTTTTTTGTTACTCTTTTACTGACTAAACCCCACCCATGTTTCATCTTTTGCCTTTTATGTTCTGAGGCCGCGTTATCTCTTTCGAACAACCGGCAACCCCAGCAGGTGGTCGTCCTGGCAGGCTCCTCTGCTTTGCTGACTTATCTTTGAGGCACGTGTGGAACACAAACGCGCCGTCGACACGGCCAGCCGTCACTAAATAGAAGGACGGTGAGTTACCTATTGCTCAACGTCCATACAGATACAGACCGGTATCTAAGGTGGCCAGGAGTGGTCTCGCGGCGCCAGACGCCCGGAGCGTCTCCGTGACCGCTGGGTTGGTTTGAGATACACCCATTCATCCCTAGGTAGGACAAAGTACGGCTCAGCTACCATGGCAATGTTAATCACTCCTCCTATCGATGCGGTTCGAACACACCTTCGTGTTCGATATATTTCTCTAATGAAAGCGATGTGTGCCTCATATGTCCTATAGTAGAAAAAAGTCTTAAATCAACTAAATGTTTTCCTACATGTATCACCAACTAAATGTGCGATCTAATAAATGACAACGAAAACGACATCCTTTTAGTTGATTAAAATGAAAACACACTACATTTAAATCAATAATTGAAATTATTCTTCACATACTGTTACGTCAACCACTCCTCAGTACGTATAATACCAAACAGTTAAACGGTCTGTTTCAATTAGATCTAAAGATGCAGATTAATATCAACCTTATTGACAATTATTTGGACAGAGGATTTCGAAATGTGCTTCTTCCTTTTCGTTGCTTACAGCAGCTGGTGTTCCTATCATGTTTCTCCATCAAATACAATTGCATAAGACCTCATCGTGCGTCTTATTATGTTGTGTCGTTCATTGGAGTTCTGGGATTTATAAGTTTTCAAATGCAAAAAATCTTTTTGTGGGATTTTCATGGCGTAGTCGCCCCATACATGATCTTTTTTATTAGAATTCATGTATTCATTTTGTTTGTCCCTTACGTTTTCTTTTACATTCTTAATATTATCCAAAGAAGAGATCATGTCCGAATTATTTTAAAGATTCATAAAACTTTTAGAATAATCAATTTTATGCAATACAAAAAGGCTGCTACCAGAAATTGGTTCACTTTATTGTTGTATGGTGGGTGTTTTATAGTCAGCCTGGCAGGGAGTCAAGACGTAATGATGATATTAAATTTTTATAGCATGTGTTTCTTTGACGTTATCATAATGTATGGCATCTCTGTAATTGCGCTAATAAGAGATGGAAAAGTTTCATGGATGGCTGAAATCGAGTTCTACAGTAAGATCTGCATAGAGCTAGAAGAAGAAAAATATGATGGTAAAATAAATCAGCTTTATCAAGCATACGTCAATTTAATGGAGGCGTTCCACATTTTCAAAAAAATATTTAAGTTCACGGTAAGAAGCGACTTTTGTGGTGTCTTTTAAATGTAATGCAGCTTTGCTCTCTAAGCGTTGTTCTTTTACGGATGTGTGAAATCTAAAAAAAAAACAATCAACTATCAATCAATTTCTCTGACCGTATTTGGTAATGTTCAAAGTGTGATTAATTGTTGTCATACTCCTATGTAAATCTTTTTTTTCAGATAATATTTCAAACTGTGGGCACATTTTTCTATTCTTTAATCTACCTTCAAGCAATTGTAGAATTATCAAGAGCAGAATCGACGCAATTTGGTTCGGTAAGCATTTAATAAAGATTAGGCCGAAATGAATACCTCAACGTAATTGGATTATACTTGTGACGTATGTGTGCATAAGCACTTCATTTTTACGTCATCCAATTAAGTTACTAGGTGGTGTACGCAGCTACGCCCGCGTAATATCGAAAAATAAAGTATCCTATGTGTTATTCCAGACTATAATCTACCTCTGTGCCTAATTTCATCAAGATCTGTTCAGTTGTTTTGACGTGAAAGAGTAACAAACATCCATACATCCTCACAAACATTCGCATTTATAATATTTGTAGGATAGTAGGATTTGTTACATTGCATCGTAACGTGGGTAGGAAACGACCAAGTGACGAAAATGCAATCATCTCGTCGTTTAAAGGATCGCATCTGATGATGTGAAAGAGAGATGATGATGCGAGTATTAAATAATAGCTTTAGCGGGATCCCCTGTGGGCACGGGTAAACTCCCTCATCGGAGGAATAGGGGTGTTAAACCTGCCCGGTACTGGCAACACTAATTGGTAAAAGGACAGCCATCTGGTGGCGGATAGCGGAACTATGGGACTCCTGGTCGATGACGGTTCTAGAACTTTCGATACGAATCGTTCATGCATTCTTCCGTTTCCGGCCACTGTTTTGGTAGGCCTCGTGGAGTGACAGGGAAGCAAGCGGGTAGCAAGACTAGCAAGGAGTGTCATGGTTCCGCGCTCCGCCTGATTCGTGTTGAGACTTAAATCTACGAATAATTGTGACCTATTGTAATATGTAAAGCTGTGTGGTGTACGAGTAAACCTGTGTAACTACCGCAAACCGCCTTTCTTTAACGAACCCCCCTATATAGCTTTTTACGGTAGAAGTAGGATATGACCTTAATCTCGGATTAATTCATTCAATAACGCGATGTTTCGACTTTGTAATTAAACTTTGTTTTTCTTATTTCCAGCAAAATGTTTCGTCTTTTGAAATAATTACCCTCCTATGGACTATTAAGCATTTTACCTTCGTCAGTACATTCAGTTTGTTTTGTGAAAGATACTACATGTCTGTGTCTGAAGTAGACGCTACTTGCAGTAGGTTGCTGAAGAGCCTGCAGAGTACCGGTAAGAATAGACACATTGTTAAATGGATAAGTTAGTAAAACGTGAAACATGGGGTTTGTGCCAACAGATGCAATTCTATGCTGCAGTCAGATTGGTATATTTTTCACTACTGTGTTTGATTCAATATGTTTCTTTTTATTACCACACATGACAATGCTATATTTTGGTTTTGAAATAATATTAAGATGTTTTAATACCCATTTTGACTATTCCACTGCAAATTCTTTAATTTACTCAGATTTATTCATGGCTTGAATATAATTACATAAGCTCCGGTTTAGGAGTTTGTCGAAGGATACTGGGACGGTGCAATTTAATTGCCAAAAGACTATACAGAGTGTTCGAAGGCTTTTAACAGGGTATGGTACGCAAATCTGCTCCGCAAACTTTCTACCTATGGCATTCCCGCTGACTTTTGGTCTTGGATATCGGAATTCGTGAGTAACGGTAAAGTCGAATAGTCATTGAGGGCTGCTCCTTTAACTGTATGGCTATTGTTGCCGGAGTTCTTCAGGGGTCTGTTCTATTCGCGCCACTTTTCCTGCTGCACATTAAAGACCTCGTTGTTACTATTGTTTATGGGTGCGCATTGTCATGGAGATTTATTCCAAAAGCCAGCGGTGAACAAATGCGTTCATAAAGGGAGCTTCTTGGATGAATTAGCCAAATACCAACTACGACGTCGACACCATCGCTGTTCTCAGACAAGATTGAGATCAAGATTCTGCCCTTCTTATGTAAATAAAGTTTGTAAAACCAAGCTGAATCGCAAAACGGCTGCAAGAATTTTTTTGATTGCCATTATTGATTTTAATTATAATTGTAAAATATTCTATGTCTTTGTTACAGTGGAAGCTAAGAAGCTTTGTAAGAACGTGCAGCGACTGAACCGAGTAGCCTTCGAGCAGATGACAGGTTGTAGGATGTTCACAATCGATGGAAGACTACCTCTGAAGTTTAACAGTTTAGTATTAGAGTATACTGTTGTGATACTGCAGTTCGCTGTCGTGTCATGGCAAACGAAAAATTGGAATAAATCCTAAAATATAAATTAATTTGTTTGCACTCGCTTATCTCCAGAACCATCCAACGGATTACGATAAAGTCTAAAATATTTCGTTTAAAAAAATACATATATTTTGGACGCGAAAGGTGGTGTCGTACAAAGCAGACAAGGCGAGTTTTTTTTTTCCAAAATAAAATTTATATTTTTGTAGAAAAGTAAGTCTATTTAATAGGTACAAATTTCTGAAGAATTCCACCTACAGCAAAGTAGTACACAGAGTCACGCCTGGGTGTCACCATTGTGATGACACGGTGTATTACTCTGTGGCGGTCTACCCAGCTTCGGTGGAGCACCGCCGTGTCCTCTCAGAGGCGATCGGCGGCGGCGATCTCTCGCGTCCGGCACTGGTTCAGTCCATGGTCCTGAGCGAGAGGGAATGGGTAGCGGTAACTTCCTTCTGCGAAGCAGTTATGCTAGCAAAAGATGTGGGTCGGCGTTTGAGGGAGAGAACCTCAATACAGCCCAGCCACCGCGGGAGACGCTCCGGGCGCCCGGGCGCCGCAAGACGACTCCCGGCCACCATAGATGCAGGTCTGTGGACGGTGAGCAATGGGTAGCTTATCGTTCACGTTACGACAGCGCGTTAGTGTTTCACCCGCGCCTCAAAGAGAAGCAAAGCAGAGGGGCTCGCCAGGGCCACTGCCTGCCGGGATTGCGTGTTTTTCGAAAAAGATACCGCGGCTCCGGGACAAAAAGAGCAAAAAAAGGATCATGGGTGGGTTTTAGTCAGTATAAGTCTGATATCCTTTCCGCAAAAATAATGTATTCCACAAAGAAGAAATAATAAAGAAATACTTAGAGAAGAAATGTTAACTTTATTAGAAAAAATCGATAATTAAAAAAACAAAAACGTTTAATGTGGCTTATAAAATTGTTTATTTTATGCTTTAGGAGATGGTGTTTCAAATTTTCATGATAAACTCATATACTTATTATACAATGTATTTAGGTTAATGTCTGGAAGCAATTAAAGGTTTTCTTGATTACTTACCAACAATTTCCTTTTAGTTGATGAAAATGAAAACAGACTGTAATTATAGAAATGTCAAAATTTTCCTTCACATCTTTATACGGCAACCACTCCTCACGGTTTGTTACAAATAGATTCGAACATGCAGATTAGTATAAACCCTATTACTGACAATTACTTGGACAGAGGATTTCGAAACGTGCTTCTTCCTTTCCGTTGCTTTCAGCACCTGGTGTTCCTATCAAGTTTCTCCATTCAGTACAACTGCATCAGACCTCATCGTGCGTCCTATTATGTTGTTTCGCTCATTGCTGTTCTTGGATTTATAAGTTTTCATATGAATAACCTCTTTTCGGAGGATTTACAGGACATCGTCGTTCCATACGTAATCTTTTTTATTAGAGTTCATGTATTCATTTTAGTTTTCCCTTACGTTTTATTTTTCATTCTGAATATTATTCAAAGAAAAGACCATATCCGATTAATTTTGAAGCTTCAAAAAGCTTTTAGAATGATCAATTTTATGCAATACAAAAAGGCTACTACCAGAAATTGGTTCTCTATATTGTGGTATACTGTGGTCTTTGTTATCAGTGTCGTGGTGAGTCATGACTTAACAATTTTAGTATACTTATATACTGTGCTTTTTTTTGATGTGAACACAATGTATGGCACCTCTTTAGTCAACTTACTAAGAGATGGAATAGTTTCATGGATGGCTGAAGTTGAGTTCTACAGTAAAGTCTGCTTAGAGCTAGAGGAAGAAAAATATGATGATAAAATGAAACAGCTTTTCCAAGCATACGATAATTTAATGGAGGCGTTCCACATTTTCAAGAAGATATTTAAGTTTTCGGTAAGTAGTCATTTTTGTGTTCTTTTTTAAATGTAATACAAGAATGCTATTGACGAGGAAAGATAACATGAGGCGATCACGTCTTGGGAACCAAAAAATCAAAGACATGAGTCTTTAAAATGAAATCAGGGGACTGTAAAACTGATAACGTATATCTAAAATAATTACGCTGCACCGTTGCCCACGCAGCCGTCCGACGCCTGACGAAGATGGCCGACGGCGCCCGAACAAAAGGTGTAAATGGACCTTTCATGGGTGCAAAATTAAGAAGGACTAAGGGCTGAAACTGCGTTAAACGGGCACCCGCGACAGACACCCGCTGCGTGTCTGCAAGCGTAGGCTTTGTGAGGATGTGAAGTACCCTGTCACAGGTACCTAAAGAGTTCATTTGCCTGGCCTCATATGACAGAGCGACACTGCAGTTTCAAAATTACTCTTTCTCTGTCGAAAGACATTTTCACAAGCTTTTTATCAAGCGTTATTGACTGAACAAGTCGCGCGTGTTACCGCTGCCGCTGACAGGCCCCACGCGTGTCTCCTCGTCGTTTCATTTTTGTAAGAAACCGCGCGGGTGTCCATTTAACGCAGTTTCAGCCCTTAGTGTAACGTATCCAAAACATTACACAATTATTAGATGCGGTTGCAAGGGCCAGGAGCTCGTGGCTAAATAATAGCAGCCGCTCAGGTCGATCTTTAGGTTAAGCCGCGCTTGCCTAGGTTGGTCTGTGGATGGGTGACCACCCGTTACATACCGAGTTTCCTCCGTGCCTCGGAAAGCACGTTAAGCACGTCCCGGCTGTCATTTGTAGATCTTTGACAGTCGTTACAGCTAGTCAGTGTCCTAAAAGTCTGACAACCAGTCTTACCAAGGGGTATCGTATTACCCAGTATTAACTGGGTTATGGAGGTCAGACAGGCAGTCGCTCCATGTAAAATACTGGTATTCAGCTGCATCCGGTAAGACTGGAAGTCGACCCCAACATAGTTGGGAAAAGGCTAGGCAGATGATGGTTGCAAGGGCTATAGCGGTATTTTAAGTCTTTACTAAAATACTGCTTAAATAACAAATATGTTATTATACTTTTATAATAAAATATTACTTGTTTTTTTAACTAATGTGAAAGTATTTTCTTTTTGGTGGGACATCATTAAAAGACTCATCCCGCTCTGGCCGGGGCGGAGGAGAGTGTTAGACTTGTACCGACAAAAACTGTTTCTCCTTTTGCCCTTGTGTTCCGGGGGCGCAGTACCTCTCGAACCAACCCGCAGGAAAACCAGGCAAACGGACAGTCCATTTACTAACACAACAATTACTAAAACTGACAGTTTATTCAAAACAGAACTATTATTCTTCGACAGATGTCGGAAATGACACGACAAATTCAGATAGGCTGTCTATAAAAATTAATGAAAAGTTGATGGTTTATTAAAAACCATCAACTTTTCATTGATTTTTATTATGGAATTTTTAATGTTATTATTTAATGTGATACTTATGTACCTTTTCCAACGTGCACGTTAATGTGAAACGTCATTTGCTTTCAGGCATTATGTCAATCTTTGGGCACATTTTTCTATAGTTTACTGTTTCTTCAGGCATCACTTGTGATAATAGAATCAGGAATAACGCAGATTGGCACGGTAGAGTAATATTATATTAGAATATATCTGTTACCGTATGATTTTGAACACCGATAGTTCATAAAATATCTATTGTAAACTGTCGATACTCGCTGCTTCAATTCAAAAGTACCGTAAATAAAAATAAACCGAAAATGTTTTTATTGCATAATTATGCAATAGTAATCCTTACTAATATTATAAAAGCGAAAGTGAGTTTGTTTTTTTGTTACCTCTTCACGCTTTTACGGCTAAACCGATTTTGATGAATTCTGGTACAGAGATCGTTAGGAACCAGGGGACGGACATAGGCTAGTTTTTTTTTAAAGTGGTATATGAGGGAAAAAGAGGGAAGAAAAGGGAAAACTTAGCGTTTATTACAAATCAATAAGGCGCTAGGGCAAAAACTGCAGGTAGCAGGTACTGTGTTATACCGAATTTAACGCGAGCGAAGCCGCAGGCAAAAGCTAGACCCTCATATTTTGATATTAGAAGAAGATACCCATTGATTTTGCATTCTAAGATACTAAAAACAAGCAAACGTTTGTTTTGAATTTTCGTTTTAGACGAGCGATATACATATATATGATCTAAACTACCATATTGTGAGTTGCGCGTCGACTAACTCACCACCCGTCCCTTGCTAGAGCCAACCCGCGATGCTGAGCCAGTAAGTTCAATCCAGTCCCCAAATAATATCACTCAAATCCAGCCTGTCCCTTTGCTGTCCTCCCCCAGCGACGCCCTAAGCGGAGGCTCGTACCCCACAAGGAGTGCCCTTAGCGTGTAGTCGCTTAGTTTGTAGCATTTTGCCTTGGCTAAATTTCAAAGCATCCACAGGAATCGCCCGGTTAAGCAGACGACAACCTCCTATAGGATGAACTGCGAGTTGCCATTCATTAAAAAAAATGATTAACTCACTGTTTCTCTTCTAACGAAGTGTAATATGCATATATTTGATATGAAACAAGAAAGCATTCGGAATTTTTGATCAGCTCGCCCTTAAAAAAATGGCATTTTTATTTGTGGTAGTTCTGAATTGAAGCAGCATGTGAACAATCGTACGGCAAATGTATATTTTTGTGTCATAGTTGAATGGTTTTACTTAAATTCTTTTAATTTTCAGCGTGACTTCCTAACATATGAATTGACCACTATCCTCATGACTATCAAAAATTTCAGTTTTGTCAGCATATTCAGTGTTCATTGCGAACGATACTATATTTCTGTATCAGAGGTAGACGCTGTTTGTAGTAGGTTGCTGAAAAGCCTGCAAAGTACAGGTAAGAACAGACAATTAAACTGTTAATAACGGACGTTTATGTTTGCCAGCAAGGAAACACGTTTTGAATCGAGTCGCCTTAATTGGCGGGTGGGTGTGGCGTTTAGGGAGTAGTTGGTCGTGTCGGGTGTCTTTTCCCACATGCCCGGAGAGGCGTAGTATTTTTTCATGTGTTTTTACATAGCAAAAGGCCAAAGTTGCTGGGCTCCTATTTCTGCATACACAAAAAAAAAATAACCACAAAGGTGGTCTGGAGAGGTCTATTCGCCCCAAAGCTCGGGATTCTTTCACCCGCTCTTGCATTTATGTGAAACACCAAAATATTAAGTTGAAATTACTTTCTTTTAAAAATAATATATCTGTTTTCTTCATCTTGTGTTTTTTGTAACAGTGGAAGCTAAGAAGCTTTGTAAGAACGTGCAGCGACTGAACCGAGCGGCCTTCGAGCAGATGACAGCTTGTCGGATGTTCACAATCGATGGAAGACTACCTCTTAAGTTTAACAGTCTAGTATTAGAGTACACTGTGGTGATACTACAGTTCGCTGTCGTGTCATGGAAAAGCAAAAATAAATGAATTATAGTTTCTAATGAAACAAAAGTATTAATTCAATAAAGTATTGGCATTTACAAAAAAATAAACCAGGACAAAAGACCAAATGCGATGTCGGTCTCGCGCACCGAGGGTTCGTACAAACTTGGGACATAAGCGGCCATATCTTTCGACTGCGTAGACTTAGAGGGTTGACTTTTTCACAACCCCAAGAGGTTGTGAAAAAGTCAACCCTCTCAGTCAACCACAAACTTCAGTATACGGTTTTAATTTCAACTTCGCGTTCGCGTTCCGTTTTTTTCGTTTTGAGGTACGCAATCCTAAAGACTAAAGGCACGCTTTTTTTTTTTTTCGGGTGGGAAATTATCAAATAACTTCCCCCGCTCTGGGCGGAGCGGGGGGGGGCATGTCAGACTTTTACTGACTAGAGCCCACCCATGTTCCTTCTATTGCCCTTTACGTTCCGGGGCCGCAGTATCTCTTTCGAACAACCCGCAACCCCGGCAACAACATTGGGTAACATTTTTATTTCTTCTTAGATACCAGTCAATAGGTTTAAAACCGTGTTAAAAAGCGTGATCTATGAATCCAGCAGATTTCTAATTATCTTGTTTGTGATGAGATAGATTGAAGCATGTCTCACCGTCACAACATGCGTCAAACTTCATCTTGTGCTAACTGACGAACACTTCGTTAAAAAAATGTATAAGGCAATTAAAATGTAAACTTTTTATAATTAACTACATATATCATCATCTTGGGAAAAAAACATATCATTTTAGAAAAAAAAACTAACTTTAGGAAATAATTTTCTTTTTTTTCGTTGATTTATTTTAAAGGAACCTTGTCTTCATCTTATCAACTCCTGTGAATTACTAAGCAAATACTGTCAGAGAAATTAATTGATAAGCGAGCCCTGTGAAAATTTCAATTTGTTATGTTATAGCTTTATCATAGAAACGTCAAAGTATGTTAGATGAAATTTGAATGTACGGACAATTAAAAGTGGTTGAGTCAATTTTTATATTATTTCATTTACCGTAATTCCTTTAATCCTTAGCCAAAGGTACGTCAATTTCAGATCACTA
The DNA here is from genome assembly GCA_905475445.1 of Ochropleura plecta. Taxonomy (NCBI): domain Eukaryota; kingdom Metazoa; phylum Arthropoda; class Insecta; order Lepidoptera; family Noctuidae; genus Ochropleura; species Ochropleura plecta. Next base: position 5,468,272 of record FR997731.1, on the reverse strand, counting down.
TTCGTGATTAACGACAATATTACAAACTAGTATTGACCACATAACTTCAAAATCAATGAGTTACTTATAAAGCACTACAAAAAGACTAAAAGGATAAATCTTAGAGAACAATTTAAGATCATTAGTTTCAGTGGCGCTTTTAAGCAAAATGATGGAGATGGACAGACTAGAACTTTGGCTGACTAGCTGATCGGTTATAAAAAGCCCGACGTATCGACCAAGCCGACTTTGCATTTAGTCACATTTAGGTGGGAATCGAAAATATTTATGGCGCAATTCATGGAGTACCTACATTCAACAGCGCATTCACCAGCAACTGCCGCGCAGTATGGTGAAAAAGAGAGAAGTTTAAGATCAACTATTTTAATACCTAAGGAATAGTTTCGGTTCGAAGATTATTTTAAAACTATTAAGCTGATTGTAACAGAAAAAATATACCTACACCTGTGGAAGCTCTCGTTAGATAGATCTGATTCAGAAAGTGGTATTTGTGGCATTTTATTTTTGCTTATGGAAAATCATCAAATAGCTTGGAGTGTCAGACTTGTACTGACTAAAACCAGCCCATGTTCCGTCTATTGCCCTGTACGTTATACCGCGCTATTTCTGGCATCTTTCGTATTTAATTGGAGGTTGTTTCCTCTGAAGCCCTGACTAACGGTAGCAAACGTTGTTCCTACTACCTAGTATCGAAACGTCTTTACATTTTCAGAATTTATCATTTTTTTAGTAGCTGACATTAAATAAACGGTACATCAAGTTTAATCGCAAATCACAAGCCATAATTCTCTCGTGCCGTCCCGATCAAATCCCACGATACCGCAGCCATTGACGTCATAGGACGGCAATTGAGAGCACAAAACCAGTCCAACGAGTCAAAACTGTGGCTTGTAATGTGCAAAAAACAGAACCGAATGAAAAAAAAGTTAAAACGTATGATTGCAATTGTCACAACACATGTTTTATTGGTCAGTCAAGTCTCCGGTAGGCAGCAAAGGTTACTAAGCAGTCAAATTGATTGTTTTTATTTCTGTTTTTTAGGGTTTGTATGGAACAAAGGACAACAGAACCCTTATAGGATCTGCCGGGGTTACGGGTTGTTCGAAAGAGATACCGCGGCCCCGGAACGTAAAGGGCAATAGAAGGAACATGGGTGGGTTTTAGTCAGCACAAGTCTGACACTCCCCCCCGCTCGCCGGAGCGGGGGAAGTTATTTGATGATTTCCCACCTGTCATTCATTTTTTTTTTTAAAAAAAAGTTGTTCATTTTTAATCACGGAAAATCCGAACGCGTTTTCGAATCATTGTAAACACAGGTGTGCAACATGTGCAACAACACGTATTTTCTAGGTTAGACATTAGTTACAATAGAGACTAACGCCTGATCACTTTTCAACCTTATTTATCTGAGCATAAGGTTGAAAAGTGGTCGGGCTAGTGTCTTCGATGGTCACTTGCCTCGTCTTTCCTTGCCTTAATTCGACTAGATTCAAAAAAGACTTCACATTTTCATTAGATGAGTTCAACACTCTGCTCCTTTTTTTGGGATGTATGAATAAAAACACTTCTGTGAACCTGTTATTTGTATTAGAATAGTCTTTATGTAAAAACATGTTACGAAGTCCCCACAATGTTTTTATTGTTATGTTTGTAGATCATTTCATTCACTGGAACTGTTCTTTCTGATTCGCTGATCTAGATTTTGCGCAGGGCACTTTTCACTCGACTGCCAAAAAAGGGTTATGTTTTCGCGCGTAAATTGTATGTATGTCTTTTTATTACTTCGTATTATCTTCCTAATAGCTGGATGGTTTTCACAAGTTAAGGTATCGGACCTTTCTTATTCTAAAAAGGATATTGTGATTTTTAAAAATAGAAAAAAATGGCAGAGTTATAATTTTGAGCAGTAAATTATATTTTTTTAGTCGAGTATCAAAATGAAGGATTTGAAAAGGTGATCGCGAATACGCATTCCATTTTTAAATATTCAAACTCAAAAGAGACCTGCCTGCTTCCAGCTTTTATTTAGTTTTAAATATGCTTAAGTCTTCGCTTTTCAGTGTTTTAAGTTTTTTAATATTTTTTTTCTCTTCTTATTTTTTTTTAATTTTCTACCTCATCTAGGATATGGAAACTTAATTTCTGCGCAACCCTTTTGTGTGTGTTTCAATCGTCATCTCGAATAAATTATAATCAATCTGCTATTACATTTCCTTGCACCACAATAACGTCGAGAAAGGTCTCGTCCATACTTATTATGCCTCGCGTGCCTAGTCCCTTAGACCGAAGCAAATCAAAAGATTAATGACTGTATTTTCAATAGCTGACTGAAGTGAAGTAAAAACAATCTTTTTTTTCTCGATCATCATTATCATCTTTATCTTGATAATTACTGATCAGGTTTTCCAATTATTTCGACAATTACTTAAACAAACAGTTCGAATTAAAAGAAAACACATCAAATTACTAGCAACATTTAATTTGGAGTCAGTCTCTTGGGTTTTTTGTGTTAAGGAGGATTTTTTTAATGCGTTGATAGTTTAGTTTCTTGCATCGTGTTTAATTACTATGATCTAGTATAGTAAGTACCTAATTAAATGAGATATTTAGAGCAATATGACTATTTATTCATTCAATTTATAAAAAAGTTTCTACTATACTTAATTATAAAAGTTTAAACTTTTGTGTGAGTTTTTTTTTGTTTTGTCATTGATAAGCAAGATTATCTGCTAAATGTACTTACTCCGGAAAACAGGAAGCTGGCAACACTGTAATCATAATCGCACTTCAAATTACTAAAACCCACATTCAATCATAACCGCCAAGAATTAAGGTTGAACATCTAATGTTAGCGAAAGCTTAATTATTCATGCAAGATGATGTCATTTGGTTTATTGAATACGGAAACGGTAATGAATAATTGATTAACAAATCAGGGATCTAGTTACCTACTTAGGTAACTAGATCCCTGATTTGTCATCAGTGACTAACAAAACCACTTGGTTTTGTTAGTCACTGATGGTGATAGTACACACGACAATACATCAAGCTGTGACACTCGGTCGGGTCCCTCAGGAACAAATCAGGGATCTAGTTACCTACTTAGGTAACTAGATCCCTGATTTGTCATCAGTGACTAACAAAACCACTTGGTTTTGTTAGTCACTGATGGTGATAGTACACACGACAATACATCAAGCTGTGACACTCGGTCGGGTCCCTCCGACCGATGTCGCAAAAATAAAAGGATAGTTGTGGGACAGGTGAACAAAGAAAAGCCACTACAGGTTTAGAGAATTCTTTATTAGCCCCAAAGGGCTAATTGAAGTAAATACTTTGAATTTGAATTTTCTTTGCAGACAACTTACAGAAATACCAGACTATTCAGGTTAAAACATCGATAGCTTAGTACGAAATTCTGCCGTCGAGACCGTTTGATGCTTGATTACAAAATTCTACTCCTGTCGCATGTTTTGCATAACAGACTAGACATGGCCAACAATTACGTAGAGTCTAGACATTTTATTGGTAATCAGTCCCTTTAGATCTCGCGTATTGATTCGTTTTTAAATAAATCGAAAAACGACAAAATATTCGCTGATCACGTTATTTCTGACAGGATTATAGTGGTTTAAGCCGTCCGTGGTTTGCCTTATCCGGCTCAAAGTTGCCAAAAACAAGGAAATATATGTGTTTCTTTACCAAAAGCAAGAACGAAGGTTATGATTTTGACTAGAATGTATGTGACCGGTATGTGTGAACTTCTGAAATACTTATCATTATTTGATAAATCCTTACTAATATTATAAAAGCGAAAGTGAGTTTGTTTGTTACCTCTTCACGCCTAAATGGCTAAACCGATTTTGATGAATTTTGGTACAGAGATAGTTGGGACCCAAGAGACGGAATAGGCTATTTAAAAAAATGATTTGAGATATGAGGGAGAAAGAGGGAAGAAAAGGGAAAACTTAGCATTGCTATTACATTAAATAAGGCGCTAGGGCAAAAACTACAAGTAGCCGGTACCTGTAAATCAATCAGGAATGGGAACTGTGTTACCCCGAATTTAACGCGAGCGAAGCCGCGGGCAAAAGTTAGTTATATATCGTGTGAAGTGTATTGTTATGACTAGACTCTGTGCCCCGCAGCGGTTTACATTTTAGAGAAAAATGTTGCTACTACTAGACTAATTCAGTAAACAACTGCGACTTGGTACCAGGTGCAGTAATTTGTTTTTGTTTTATTGTTAGTAGTGTGACTTAAAAGCAATGCAAGGTACATTTAATTGCCGTGTCGACGGCGCGTACGTGTTTCACGCGCGCCTCAAAGAGAGTCAGCAAAGCAGAGGGGCTTGCCAGAGCCTCCGCCTGCCGGGGTTGCGGGTTGTTCGAAAGAGATACCGCGGCCTCGGAACGTAAAGGGCAATAGAAGGAACATGGGTGGGTTTTAGTCAGTACAAGTCTGACATGCCCCCCCGCTCCACCCAGAGCGGGGGAAGTCATTGGATGATTTCCCACCCGAAAAAAAAAAAAAAAAAAAAGGTACATTTAAACATCACAAATTAATTTAAGTATTTGCTGCCCTCTGTGGCCCCGGGAACACAATCCTTACTAATATTATAAAAGCGAAAGTGAGTTTGTTTGTTTGTTACGTCTTCACCCGTATGACGGGCCTGTTGGTCTAGGGGTTAGTGGCCCTGACTGCTAAGCCGGAGGTCGTGGGCTCGATTCCCACTCAGGACAAACTTTGTGTGATGAGCATGATTGTTTGTTCTGTGTCTGGGTGTTATTTATCTATAATATGTATGCATTTATCTATACTAATATTATAAAGAGGTAAAATTTGTAAGTTTGTAAATTTGTATGTAGGGGGTAATCTCTAGAACTCATAATCCAATTCTAAAATTTTCTTCTCTGTTAGAAAGCTACATTATTCCTGAGTGCTATAGGCTATAAATTGTTTCTATAACATGTATATTAACCGAGCTATCATAACTTTTGTCTAGCAAGTCGGAAAAAAATACCTCATGAAACAGAATTATTTGCGCGCGCTGCCTAAACAGTTGCTTAAAATTAAAAACAATGTATGGCTACCTGGTTCGTCTTAATTATTTCTACAGAAAGTCCTCAATACCATATCTCTATCTTTCATATTTTGTCTTTTATACTTCTTTTATTGCATTAAAAATTTTTTTTTCGACATACTTACGTTTGGTTGATTATTTGAGCAACAAAATATTAATTCTTATGACAATAAATTATTTTAGTATCACAAGAACATCATACAGATAAGATTTGCCATTTACAGTATATCAATTGGTCATACAGTTTCGGAGATAATATATTATAAAATTACTAAAACGCAAAATGCCCCTAGCATAACTTTCATTGTGCAGACGTTTTACCTATTTGCCCATAGATAGCGTTCTGCAATTACGTCATTTTTCTGAATCGCGGTGTTAAGACTTTCCGTGGATTGATGACCCTCTCGAATTATTATGCCCACGTTGTCATTAGTTGGAATTCTAAATATTACATCATCTGCCTAGCCTTTTTCCAACTATGTTGGCCATGTTGGGGTCGGCCGGTCGGCTTCCAGTCTAACCGGATGCAGCTGAATATCAGTATTTTACATGGAGCGACTGCCTATCTGACCTCCACAACCAGTTAATACTGGGTAATACGATACCCCTTGGTAAGACTGGTTGTCATTGTCAGACTTTTGGAACACTGACTACCTGTAACGACTGTCAAAGATCTACAAATGGCAGCCGGGACCAACGGCTTAACGTGCTTTCCGAGGTACGGAGGAAACTCGGTATGTAACGGGTGGTCACTTATCCACAGACCAACCTAGGCAAGCGCGGCTTAACCTAAAGATCGACCCGAGCGGCTGCTATTATTAAGCCACGAGCTCCTCTAAATATTACATGTCAGTTGCTTATTGTTTCGTTCGTATGGTTGTTGTTGTTGATAGATACCTCATAATCGAAAATATCGTAATTTCGTTGTACGTTTGTTTTGTATGTTCGTAGTTTCGTACTTCGTTCTATCGTAATAATCGATACGAGTTATTCGATATTACGATTGTTTTGTTTTGTAAAGGCGGACGGTGTTCGAGTCGCTCTCCCTTTGTTCATAATTGTCTTCAAGTCTGTGCGTAGTTTGTTGAGAGCATGCCTAAAAGGAAATCTCAACTGTCCTGGCAGACATCACAGACAAGAGCCGCTTGAGTACGCCGTACGAAAGAATCTGCCCCTGAAAATGAGCAGCGCCTCTCGAGAAATAGAGAATATAATTATTTCGCAAGCACGCGCTAGAGAATCTAGCTCCGAGCGCTCACAGCGCCTCGCTAGCCAAAATGTGAGGACGTCGCGAGCCCGTGGCAATTATATGTTGGTTTATCAAGAGTGGTATCATCCGAAAAGCAGATTATTCTGTTACCGGAAAATAAAACAACCTCAAACATTGTATATAGAGAGGCTTCAAATTAAATAGATACCTAACTTAAATAAATAAAATAAGTAAAAGGCGACTAAGGGTTAAGTTACCTTGAGCAGAAAACAGAACTTCGGTAATCTTTGAAGTTACTGATCTGATTCCAAAAAATATTTTACTAATAAAATTAAATACAGTAATATCAATCGAGTGTAATCTTATGTAAAAACAAAAAAAATTCCGCGGACGAAGTCGCGGGCAGAAGCTAGTAAATTATATAAATATGTATATCAGTTGTCTGGTTACCATAACACAAGCTCTGCTTAGCTTGGGATCAGATAGTGTGTGAGTTGTCCCAAGATATTTATTTATTTATTATTACCCCTAAATGGCTAAACCGATTTTGATGAATTATGGTACAGAGATAGTTGGGATCCTGGAGACATAGGCTATTTAAAAAAAAGATAGAAGAAGAGGAGAGAGGGAAGAAAAGGGAAAACTTACCATTGCTATTACAATAAATAAGGCGCAAGGGCAAAAATTACAGGTAGCAGGTACCTGTAAATCAGGAAAGGGGAACTGTGTTACCCCGAATTTAACGCGAGTGAAGCCGCGGGCAAAGAAATTATGCTTTATGTATGTAACGTATAATATTTTCCTTTTGCAAAAACTCAGTCACACTAAAATTACTGCCACTTTTTTATTCCACAACAGTAAAATGTTATAGTTTCATAAGAACATGTTCTTGAAACCTACTGTAGAGTTATGTAATAAGAAAAATGCTCGACATTTTGTGCTCTTTATTATACCTAAGCGAGGTTATTGCTTGTTCTATTGCCCACAACTCCGTCTGTTTCTGTCCAAATGGTTTCTAACCTCGGTAAAACAACAAACATTGTTTTTTTTCAGAGGCTACGAGCAAAACTAAATAAGATCATTTAGATTTTCAAACACGGAGCGTAAAGGAGATCGCCAGAAATCCATACATCGTAGGGCGAAATGTGAACAGTAACCATTTATGTGTTGTTTAATAGATAAAACACGTAGGTACATATTAATATCAGAAAGTTTTTTTTTAAATAATTTCATCGAATGTCCTTTTTCGTTTATAAATGATTATTATGTCCATGACAGATGCTAAAACAAAATAGCGTTTATCGTTTTTTTTAATAACTTCTTTAGAACTACTAGTTTTAGAACGATCTTAAAATGACCTGACAGCTTGTTTACGGAGCTAGTTTTAGACGAACATTAAATTAAAAACAATATAAAATTATAAATTTAATTATAATCTTTAGCTCATTCCAGTAGAAAGTTATTTTTGTCACATTTTATTTTTATCAGTAAAAAATCTGTTTTTTTTTTAATATTTCAATTTTCGTTTCTGTACATACTTTAGCCAAATACTGGCTATCTCCTTAAGTCACGAGCGTAGTGGAATATCAGACTGGGCTGATTACTCTACGTTAGCCAGGCTGCAAAAATTGTACCTAACAAAAAAATACCGAGACCACAGCGAGGTAACTTAAAATAATTATTATCAATTCAAATTCAATAAAATCTGGACTGTATATTGATTTTATATCACAGAAATAAGCAGTGGCTGTCATAACAAGGTATTAGACATAGCCAAGCTTCTTCGGTTACAATAGGACTAGGGTTTGGCCATGAGAACAGCGGTTCTTATTATTTAGGTTATTGCAAGTGCATGCCGTGTCGATGGCACGTTCGTGTTCCACGTTCAAAGAGATGTCACCAAAGCGGGGGGCATGCCAGGGCCACTGCCTGCCGGGATTGCGGGTTGTTCCAAAGAGATACCGCGGCCTCGGAACACAAAGGGCAATAGATAGAACATGGATAGATTTAGTCAGTAAAAGTCTGATACCCCTCCTGCTCCGCCTTGAGCGGGAGAAGTTATTTGATGATTTTCAATCCCCTAAAAAAGGGCAGTATTGTACTGCAGTTCGAAAAGCTTGACTAATTTTCGCTCATTGAATGTAGTGCCTGTACTTAAATCATTGTCGTCTAGGTCCCCAACTTTTTGATTTCATTGTGCAGGACTGTTTCACCCACTTCGTGGCCACACTTGCATGAACAGTAAAGATATTAAATGCCTCAGCCTGCTCCTGTTATAGCTGCTCCTGTTATAGCTTTCATTATTGCAAGTCCATCTTTAACTTGGAATTCTTATTTTCTAATTTTAAAATACCATGCAAAGACTGCATGGTATATTGGTGGTTATATATAGTTTTTGGTTGTAGGCACACAATCATACATACATTGCAAGAATTGCAAAAAAGTAATTAATTCCACTAATAAAGTAAATATCTTTCGATTGTTTGAAATAAAACAGCTATACGTTTTTTTTTGCCAGCTCAATCTTTAGGTTCATCCAAGCTTGCCTAGGTTGGTAGCAAACTCAAACTCAACTCAAAGCATTTATTTCAATTAGACCATTACAGGCACTTTTGAATGTCATAAAAACAAGAACAAAAAAATGATGCTGCTACAATCCCGGTCACAAGGCATAATAACTTGTGAAAGTACTGTAGTTGCCCATTCCAAAGCGTTGATCTCTATGGAGAAGAATGGGCAAGAAACTCCATGGACACTCTTTTAAATTATAATATTTTTACAAAATCGTATTTACATCATTCGTGTTGAGATTATACAAATATGTGAGAACGATGTAGAAAGACGTGCACAGTAAGAGCGTCCAGAGTAAATAAAAAGCAAAATTCAATTTAAAATCTAAATAAGTTAAAAAAATGACCGTGGTAGTTAAAAAAATGACCAGTCCCAACTGACAGCGCCCGTTCACGAACATGACGTATGGATCAGCCCCATTCAGCTCGACCATTTTGAAGGGAGCTAAATGACCCGACACACCCGCCACTATCAGCGAGACATTTAAGTGAGCATGACACTATTAACCACCAGGGCTTCGTCAAGTTAATGATAATACATAGCACTCACATATGGGCTTAATAATTATACAATACTAGAGAATTGATTCTATACATTGCAAAGATAGTCTTACAATCTTCTGCAGCTTCCACTATAGCTTCGGATACTTATCAATGAGTTTACCCCTATGCTTGAGGAGCAGGACCAGCATTGATCCAAACATTTTTATCATCAATATAATCCCCCAACTTATAATATGCTTGCCTACATAGTGTGCGTTTAATACAAGATTTAAATTTCGTTTCATTCAGTTGAAGAATGTGGGGAGGTATTTTATTGTAGCATTTCAAACAGTACCCCATGGAAGATGAGTCTACTTTAGCTAACCTGAAACCCGGCTGAACCAATTGATCCATAGCATATATACCAAGTTTCCTTCGTGTCTCGGAAAACACGTTGAGAAAGTTTCGGCTGTTTTTATGGATCTTTGTCAATCGTTGAAACAAGAAGTCGAGTAGGTTCGTAAGTGTGGGGACTACAAGTACCAAAAGTGCGTACGAGGCAAAAGGCAATGTGCCCCACGTAGTTGGTTCGGCGGCCAGTCAATTGCCCGTCGTCGCCGCGGCAAGAATACATGTTTACGTGAATAGTATAAGGCATTTATGTATCCTATCTTGTAATCGTTGAATAGACTTTACATGCAATCTCACGAGTTTCAATTCTCATCGTGTATCTCAACCACAAGTAGTATATGCCCCAACAGTAAGTATGACAACCAGGCTTTCTAAAAGGTATCGAAAATCTGTTCAGGTAGGGATCCTCAGATGACTCTGCCCTAGAGTGCAAATATAGTGTTGCTCCACACTTGACATCGTGTCCTGCCTGTACTGTTGCTTGCACATCACAGAAGCTGATGGTTGCTACTGAAAGCGCCAAACTCTGACTGACTCAATTTAGATTGTCATCGACACGGTAATAAGAAGGAGAGTCGTATTACCCAGTAACTAACTAATTATGTTGCGGCTTCCAGTCTAACCGAATACGGTTAGACTGGAAGCCGACCGCAACATAATTGAGAAAAGGCTAGATGATGTGTATGCAGCGGGTTAACCCGTTGCACGATTGTTTACAAAAATGTAGGGTAACAATGTATGTAAACTTTGCACCCGTCTGCACACTTGGTCGCGCAAAGGTTTAATAACCCAACAAACGGTACACATATTGTGGAGAAGATATTTCGCGTTAATAATATTTAGTGTTACCGAAGATTTCGAGCGCGCGTGGGTATCATTAGCGCAAAGTACAAAACTCCGGCTTGCTTTTGAAATTCTTTGAATGTTACAAAACTGTCCGAAAAGATGTCAGCAAATTAGAGGGACTCTTCGGGAAAGAGACTAGCTTTTGTCCGCGGCTTCGCTCGCATTAAATTCGGGGTAACACAGTTCCCCTTTCCTGATTTGCAGGTTACCTACCTGTTACCTGTAGTGTTTGCCCTTGCGCCTTATTTTAGCAAAGCTAAGTTTTCCCTTTTCTTCCCTCTTTCTCCCTCATATCTCACTTAAAAAGAAAAACTGTCGCATTGCACCTAATATGTTTTTGTCTCTGCATCGCCCTATATAAATAATTATAATAGCCTTTGTCCGTCTCCAGGGTCCCAACTATCTCTGTACCAAAATTCATCAAAAACGGTTTAGCCATTTAGGCGTGAAAACGTAACAGACAAACTCACTTTCGCTTTTATTACATTAGTAAGGATACCGTAGCTCTAGGACACAAAGCGCAAGAGAAGGAACTCGGATAAGTATTTACAGTACAAGTCTGACAAAAAAAAACCACCCACGCTCAGAAATTACGGTTTTCCTTTGGAATGCGCTCCCGCTGAATATCAGGGCGGCTACCAGTAGGACATTTAAGGTAAAGGCTCGCGAACATTTACATAAGAAGTTGGTAGAATCGTCTCAAAATTAATTTGTTGTCAGTTTTTCTTCACATTTTGTTAGTTTCACCTGTAGAGGTGAAACTAACAAAATATACTTAATACTTACATAGACAATATAGAATAAGTAGTTATTCTATATTGTCTATGTAAGTATTTATTAAAAAAAAAACTGAAATTTTCTGTCACATTACACCTACTATGTTTTTGTCTCTGCATCCCCCTAAGGTTGACTGGTAGAACATGCCCAGTCCGCCTTTCTACAATGTGTTTTTACATGTGCATAAAGTTTTAATAAATAAAGAAATTACGCTTGCAATTACATGACTAACGGGGTCATTTACCTTTAGAATATTAACATAACTAAAAAACTTCAAATAAAATCTAATTCCAGATGAAAGCTACAGTTAACACGACATAATTAGATTTACACAAAGGTATTTTTTTCTAGACGAGTAAATACTAAAAGTAGTGCTCAAAATAGAGATGGGACACGTTTGCTACTATTCAATATTCATACCGAGAATTTTAATGTTATTCATTTTATTATTACGTGACAAGTACTTATTTTTTATTTAATTGTTAATTTTTAGGATTCTGTACCTCAAAAGGAAATAACGGAATCCTTTTTTATATCGTACAAAGAGTAACAAACAGGCTCGTGGCTAAATAATAGTTGCCGCTCGGGTCGATCTTTAGGTTAAGCCGCGCTTGCCTAGGTTGGTCTGTGGATGGGTGACCACCCGTTACATACCGAGTTTACTCCGTGCCTCGGAAAGCACGTTAAGCCGTTGGTCCCGGCTGTCATTTGTAGATCTGTGACAGTCGTTACAGGTAGTCAGTGTTCCGAAAGTCTGACAACCAGTCTTCCCAAGGTACCCCTTGGTAAGACTGGTTGTTGGACCAGTTAGTACTGCGTAATGCGATACCTCGCATTACGCAGTACTAACTGGGTTGTGGAGGTCAGATAGGCAGTCGCTCCATGAAAAATACTGATATTCAGCTGCATCCGGTTAGACTGGAAGCCGACCCCAACATAGTTGGGAAAAGGCTAGGCAGATGATGACAAAGAGTAACAAACAACCATACATCCTCGCAAACATTCGCATTTATACTATTAAAGTAGGATTAGTAGGATTTTAAGAATAAATGAGTATTGTACATCATGCTTGTATTGAGCAAAGTATGATGTATACTGACACCCACATTGTGCCCGTTATTTTCATTTATCATGGAACAGACTAGTCAATTGCCATCAACCGGGACCAATGCAATTTCCATCGTTTAAGATGAGTTTAAAAGCGTAAGTTTTCAGTGTAACGAATAGAATCACCCCCTTGATAAAACCCCGGCAACTATATCACCACCTTTTCCTTTTCACTTTTTGCGAATGAGAAATCATTAAATAACTTCCGCCGCTCTGGGTGGAACGGGGGACTAAAACCCGCCCATGTTCCTTCTTTTTTTCTTTTGCCCTTTATGTTCCGGGGCCGCGGTATCTCTTCCGAACAACTCGCGGCCCGTGCGGTGGCCCTGGCAGGCTTCTCTGCTTTGCTAACATCTCTTTGATATCACCACCCTGTAGCGTATAGTTCAAGGCACTACGAAGAAAAAGTCTGTTACTTAGCAAAAGTGTATTTCTTTAATAGATATTGGTTACTTCTAAACAAACTCATTACGTGAAAACCATTACAAAAAAAAAGAATTTTCGTAGTTTTTTTTTCATTATTCTTACTTTCACAATAATGCTCTTTGGTTAAGACCTTTCACGTGTTTTCACATTAGTGTTAGTAGGGTAGGCAGAGGCAGTCTGGCTATCTTTCAGGATAAGGGATTGTTCAGCGAAATAATAGTAAGCCTTAAAGAATAGTGTTGGGAAGATATGTACATCCTCCGTTGCCAAGCCGTTATCAAAATACATTTTATGTATGTACTAGCTTTTGCCCGCTGCTTCGCTCGCGTTAAATTCGGGGTAAAACAGTTCCCCTTGCGCCTTATTGATTTATAATAGCAACGCTAAGTTTTCCCTTTTCTTCCCTCTTTCTCCCTCCCATCCCACTTTTTTTTTTAAATAAATACCCTATGTTCGTCTCCTGGTTCCCAACTATCTCTGTACCAAAGTTCATCAAAATCGGTTAAGCCATTAAAGCGTGAAGAGGTAACAAACACACTTTCGCTTTTATAATATTAATATTATAAATGCGAATGTTTGTGAGGATGTATGGATGTTTGTTACTCTTTCACGTCATAACGCCTAAAAGGATCTTGATGGAACTTGGCACAGAGGTAGATTATACTGAAATATTTTTTTCGATCATCACGCGGGCGTAGCCGCGGGCGCCAGCTATTAAAAAAATACAAAAAACTGACTGGCTTATTGGTCGAGTGGTCGCAAGCATGACTGCTGAGCAAGACGTCTCAGTTCGACTCTCGGATCAGACAAATTTCCATTGGGTATTTCTATCAAGAATTTCTTGGTAGCAGCCATACAGTCTGGATTTGTGCCTTGGTTGATGGCAATAGGCACGCTCCTATTACATATGGGACTTGAACGTAACTACCGAAATGTGAGTTTTCCATCAAAAATAGATCTGCCAAATCCTTCGGGGATTATAGGCGTGATGTAAATGTAGATAAGAAGTAAATGCAACGCATTGTCCACGTTCATACATTTCGTCATAAAAGCACGCTGGTATAGAGTACGTACGCGCCTTTTCTAAGGAACCAGCTACCCTACCATGACGTCTTAAAGCAGAACTAATTCCACTGAGGGAAAGAGACAGAGCTATACAGTGTGTCTAGCACCATCTCTTTCCCTCAGTGGAGTAAGTTCTGCTTTAAGACGTCATGGTAGGCCTACTGAACAATAAAGAAACACGATTGGCGCAGTGGCTCAGCGATGGACTGCAGCGTGCCGCGAGCTCAATTTCCGCACGAAACAAATATTTGTATGACCTACACGTAGTTGTTTCGGGTTTGGTTAGTAAACGCACCTAGGATACAGGAGAAACTCTTAGAGTAGGGCAACATTATTTTTAGAAAGAAGCCTATTTTCAAAATGTTAGTACAAAAGTAAAGTACTTTTTAAATTAGTACTGAGAGTGATTGGTGGCTTACCATTGTGTAAGAAATCTTTGAAACCGCTATCTAAAAAGGTTTCTTTTGAGTAAAAGGGTAACTAAATCAAAGCTAAAGAAATACCTTATCTCTAACAAAATTACCAATTTTCATTAAACTTTAAAAGAGTTATTTTTACCTTTTTTTGTGCCTCAAACTGCGGAGTGCTGTAATCTAATTGCTAGTTACAGTTTTGAGCCAAAAGATGTCGAAACAATCAGGTCATGGAGCCCACATCTTATTGATTGCATTTCAAATTATTGTTAGTTGAGTTAGGGCTGATTTTTCAATAGTCAGATAACTTTATCGGAGGAATAAAAATAGCGGTTTGACATATTTTCTATAGATAAGCTGTCAAACCGCTATTTTTATTCTTCAGATAAAAGTTATCTGACTATTGAAAAATCAGCCCTTAGTACTTTTAACTTATTAATCTAGTGTTTGTTCGGTTAATTTTGCTCCTGGGATGTGGATCCCGTATGGGTAAAGGCCTCCTCTTTCTCCTTCCCGACATCTCTCTCTTTAGCAAGCAACATCTTCTTTCTCTATCGTGTGGTAATTGATTAACCTGGTATCAGAGTTTTGATGCCACCCATGGGCCTCTCACTTGGCTAACATGGCGTCGAGAAATATCTGTCAGACATGCTTCCTCACGGTGTTTTCCTCACCGAAGCAAGTGATACTTGTACAATATGCACATGGCTATGACTGCCTACACCACTAGGCTATGACTGCCTACCATGCCTGCTATTAACCTACACTAATATATTATTATGTACAATCTAATTCAACCATCCGCATTCTATCATCGGTAGTATACTCAATACTGCCAAGCGTCACCATTATATGGCTATAGTACCTACCACGAAGCCTATGTACAAAGCACATATTTATTTCGGGTCTGGCTGTTTGTGTATATGAGTTTAAATGTTTGTAAACGCACCCATGATACAAGAAAAATTCCTAGTATGAACACGCAACGTTTTTTTAAAAAAAAAAACAAAATATGGCAGGCTGTGAAATTCATTGCCAGCTTCTCTGTTCCCTTATTATTTTAATCTAGATCTTTTCAAAACTCGAGTAACCTGCTTCTTCTACCCAAACGTGCTGCACCCTCGCTTCACATTAGGCGACCTGCGGCCAAACGTAAGGATATTTAGTATAAAAATAAAATACACTAGAAAAACAAGTCATCAAATCACCATATCAAATATGATTTCAAAATCAATTTACTTGATTACAAAATCGTGTTCAATTTACGATATGTTTTGTGAAGCAGATCAGTTTGAACACCTGTCATGGTTTTAATGAAATAAAATTTCACTACGTTCAAATTAATTACTGAAAGATTTATAACACCACATGTCAGAGGTATTTATTCAATTCATCCCTGAATTGAATAAAAACCTCTTTTCATCGAATGTAACAATATCACCGTAAAAGTTTTTTATTTGAAGTATTAGACACGCAATTTATTAATTGTTTTCGTTTAAATGTCCAAATAGGGAAAAATCCTATTTTTACTAACATTTCATTGTAAAACTCAGAATTTAAAATATACTAGAACTAATTAGGAACTAGTTTTAAAAATAAAAAAAACGAACGTTTAAAACTATTTTGGTAACCCAAAAGCGGTCCGTGGTCGTTAGGCTTTTTTTTTGTCAATTCAAAAAAGCCTTGGGCTTTTTGGCTCTTGCACAAAAACGTTGCTTTTTGGGTTCCGTACCTCAAAAGGAAAAAATGGAACCCTTAATATACGCATATTTAGACGGCATGGTTGGCGCAGTGGCTGAGCGATTGGCTACTGCGCTGTGTGTCGCGGGTTGCACGAAAAACATATTTGTATGGCCTACAGGTTTCGGGTCTGACTGTTTGTGTATTTGAGTTTAAATGTTTGCCGTGATATTGGAGAAATTCCTAGTGTGGGGCAACGTTTTTTTTTATAAAAAAAATACAAATCTATTGGAAAACTTTGTTGTCCGTCTGTCTATCAAAACCCTTTATGTTGTGAAGAAAGGCGAGGAAGTATCAAGTTAAAATGAATACCTTATATTCAACTCTGTGGTGTCTGTCTCTTTGTGCTGTGAAAAATCAACCGCCTACGCAGTCAAAAGATATGGCTGTTTATGTCGAGTGTACGACTAAACGCCGACAGACACTACGCCGACAGACTGAACACCGACAAGACTTTACTTCAACGGGACTCTTCGCCGACAGAACACTTTGCCGACAGGACTCTTCGCCGACAGGGCTCATCAGCGACGCAATTTATCTCCGATAATCAGATACTTACTTTGGAAATAATAACTCAGTACGATTAAAATGTAACTCATCCCATATTAATTGATCGTCAAAATTTTGCTAAAAATGTCATCTCTTTTTTCTATTAATGCAAGTCGTAGGAGGTCACAGTTTTAGCCTAACATAACCTACCCATTTTTTTTTTAATTTAACCTAATCTGAATAGTTGATACATGATTAGTTGCATGCGGATAATAATAATAATAATAATAATAACCATTTATTTCGGACAGAATCCATATAAGTGTTAGTAACAATGTATCTTAAGATCTATGTTAGTAGGTACATAATAATTATAAGTGTTAGTAACAATTTTCTTACGATCTATGTTAGTAGGTACACAATACACAACATCACAATTTTCCCGTGACTATTCCCACCCAGTGAGCCTGAATGGGACAGTCGTAGCGGGATGCAATCATTTGCAAAATGCTGTTGGTGCTACCGCGTAGTCTTTGCAATAACGACGCCGCTTTCTTACGCATTAAGGCGTGGAAACCGTCAACGCGCGCGTCTGCGAACATTTGCGATGCACTACAGTAGCGCGGCAACCCCAACAGCATTCTGAAAGCATTATTATATTGAACGCGTAGGACGTTGTAGGCTCGTTGCGTATACCGAACCCACAGGCCGCTCGAGTAAAAGGATTGGCAATACGCCCTAAAAAGCGTTATTTTTACTTCCCTTGTACATCGAGCGAACCTACGGGCCAGCATATTGCTCCTTACCGCCAACGCCCTACGCTCTCTTTCAATATCCGCGTCATCCTTTAAGTCCTCCGTGACCAGATGACCGAGATATTTAAAAGTATTTACAATTTTCAAGGCCGTTCCATCGACCATGATCGGAGGCACTTCACTAGGTCTCTGTTTACCGGCTCTAAATATCAGGACCTCACTTTTTTGTGTGTTGTACCTGAGACCATGCTCGTTAGCGTAGCGCTCGCAAATGTCAACCAACGTCCGCAGGGCGTTGACCGAGGGGGCCAGCAGAACCATATCATCAGCATAGCTTATGTTGTTGACACAGGTTCCGTCAATGTAGCATCCGACATGTGTACTGCTGAGCTCCTCGATCAACTGGTTGACATACAGGCTAAAAAGGCCGGTCGACGTGAGGCCGCCCTGCCTCACACCGCATTCCAACGTGTACTCGTCAGATAGTGTATCCACCCATCTCACCTGGTTAGTCTGGTTTTTATACCAGAATTGGAGAATTCTGGTATATTCCGTTGGCATGCCCGTTTCCTCAAGCTTTCGCCACAGCATGCCATAAGCAACTGTGTCAAAAGCCTTTGACAGATCTAGGAAACAGGCATATATCGGTGTCTTTCTCTCCGTGTAATACTTGACAGTATGCTTAAGGCATAAAATAGCACTCTCAGTGGATAGCCCCGCCCTGAAACCAAATTGTGCGTCATGTAAATGTAAGTACCCACTGAGACTCTGATTAAGCAAACCGTCAAGTATCTTAGCTGTTGTTGTAGCAAGTGAGATGGGTCGATAGTTTGACCTATCCGATACATCCCCAGTCCTGTTCTTAAGAACGGGCACAACCACGGTTTTCATCAGCGATTGGGGCAAGTGTGAGTGACCGATACACAGCGTAAAAAACATAGCCAGTACACGCGGCAGATGGACACCAGCATGCCTAAAGTGCTCGATGCTGAGCCCGTCGTACCCTGGAGACTTCCCACCCTTCATCCTACGAATTGCAGCGACAACTTCTTTAGCGGAAAAGCGTGTTGTTCTCCCGGACACGACAGGCCCCGCGCCGCCCGTATCGGCCATCGCTGGCCCAAGGGAAGATCTTACCGTAAAGTGATCTCTAAAATTATTGGCAATACTTTTAGGATCACTGATGCCACCGACACTCACAGGAACACTTGGCCTGGGGTTCAGCTTGTTGGTATTCTTCCAAAAGGCTGAAAAATTCCCCTCAGAATGATTGGAGGCAAGAATATCCATCTTAATTTGTTCCTGCCTGCTCTGACACCATTTCAGCTTGGACTTAAAAACCCTCCGACTATCACACATTTGTTTATAAACATTCCCATTTGATGGTCTACCAGCTAACACCCATAGCTGAAACCCCAGCCTAGCCCTCCTGTGAGCGTCCGCGACATACTTGTTCCACCCGGTAATGTACCCACCCCTTCTGAAACATGCACGGCCGTAGGATCTCATAGACGCCTGCGTTAAAATATTTGTTATTCTAGTGTACATATTATCTAACAAAACCGTATGAGCCGGGTCAGAACAGCATGTATCAGCGCATGAACTGAGTTCCATTGGGAAATCCAGCTCTTTGAGCTCCTGATGGCATAGGCTCTGATATAGCTCAACCTGCTCAACATCTCTTCTGCCCCAGCTCACACCGTTACAGACAGGCTTATTATCAATAGCACACTTAACAACAATCTTGTCAATATTACATTCCACATAAAGTGGAGAGTGGTCAGACCAATACACGTCATGCTGCACCCACACGTTATGAATAGTCTCCTGAGCCGCTTTCGTGACAATACAGTGGTCCAACCATCTCCTACATCCATGCGCCTCACTCGTAAAAGTGTAAGTACTAGACTGCATACCTAACATCTCCATATCAACACAGCACCAGTCTTGTTCTACACAGAAACTCAACAGTTCATTACAAAATAGCTCGTTTGGATGAGCATTAAAATCCCCTAAAATATAAGCTGCCTCACTATCAGTGTTAACTTCTATCACAGACTTTATTACACTCAGGCAGTCCGTAAATACCGTTAAATTCTCGATACCGTTAACCGGCATGTAAACACTAAAAATTATCACTGACCCGTTTTGGGTCATCACTTTTATCGCACAAATACGCGCACTATTACAATCTATTACTGAGACTGACTCAAACGCACTCTTTCGCCACAAAATCGCCACCCCGCCGTATGGCCTGCCGCTTAGGAGGCCTAACGACGTGTCCACCGCCGATGTACCCGTGCATCCGAAGTCTTCGTCTATTGTGCTAAGTAATGGCAAATCATGGGGCAGCAGCCACGTTTCCTGTAGCGCTACTACGTCAGCAGCCTTACACAGTGTCCGTATCCCCTCCATTGATCTCTTCATCGCTTTACAATTGAAGCTGACTAATGTACTACGCATTTGTGTATTTTCCATTTAGTTATTTTAAAGTACCCGTTGACTATTCTCGCCTTTTACAAGAGTATTATCTCTAATATTAACAAAGCGTCTAAACGTAATACCAGAAGGCCACAAATTATCGTCTAGAAAAATGTCAATACTATTTTCAGTTACATAAATCTTATAAGAATTGTAGTCCCTTGGTTTCTTCATTTTAATTTTCAATAACGATACCTTCTCCTTTGTCTTATCATAAATATAACTCACGATGTCAGACTCAATTACATCTTTATGCACATTAGACACAAATAGCGGTATCCTCGTATCAGCCGCCTTAAATTTACTGCAACTTGAAACGGCTTTTCCCTTACTCCCTATAAACTTATTTTGTAATCGCCTTCTCTGCGATTCTATCCAGTTATCATCATCTTTCGGCTTTTTCCATTTCCCACCATTATTAACAGTCTCCGCAAAAGATAACTTCCGTACTGCCATCGCCGCATCAGCTGTGTTGTCGGTCACCGCGCTTTGTTTACATAAATCAGCCGGCGACGACGTGTTAACTCCGCTCGCTGCCAGAACCGGTTTGTCGTTCACACACCTATTGCTTGATGGGCGCTCCATCTCGCTCGCAAAACATTCCGCCGTCGACGTCAGATTCATGCCAACCGGCGCGCGAGGTGACAGCGTGGGGAGCTGCGCGCTTTCATGCACCGTTATCTCAGCTGGCTCGAGAGAACTAGACGGGCAGATGCGCGCTCCACCGCTGCAGTTATCCGCCACCGTTTGTTCGTCAATTGGATATGACACATCCTTACCGCCGACAGGTGAATGCAACAGATAGTCTTGACTTTGACAGGTGTCAACTACTCGCCCGGTCATTGACCCTTCTCTCGGCGTTTGAATTGCCATCGGTCCGCTTTCGACTGAGTACCCACCACGCCTCATATTTATTCGGTAGTCAGAACTATACCGACACTTTGACCATTTATTCTCTAAATTTTCTATTTGCTTCGCAGTAACATATGTTTCTTTAATATTACTAACCTCTGACTTTAGCCGAACTATATCTTTCAATAAAGCCGTCACGTCCACATGATCAAACGTGACGGGTGGTAATTTATTTAGCTCTCTGGCCACAAACACAGGCATTACCTCAGGATCCGTCTCCTTGAACACGGCAATGATATCCTCGAGATCACGCTGGATTTTGCCGTCTTTCCTTCTTGAAACATTCCGCTTGTTTGTTTTGATTGAGTCAAATAACAAACTTTTTGCATTTTCAACTTCCGTTACAGAAAACGCCGAAGCACAGATCCGCACCATGCTCTCATTGTCCATTGTGTCCACTTTATTTTGCAAATAAGCAAGGATCTCGCTGATAACAATGTTGCAACTCGCACACTTCACTGTTTTTGAAACTACGTTCGATTTAGACATTTTTACTAATATCGCTTACGCGCACACACACGATCGAGACCGCGGTCGAGCGCAGACCCGGATAAGTATCTGATGATTGGAAATAAATTGCGTCGCTGATGAGCCCTGTCGGCGAAGAGTCCTGTCGGCGTAGTGTCCTGTCGGTGAAGAGTCCCGTCGAAGTAAAGTCTTGTCGGTGTTCAGTCTGTCGGCGTTTAGTCGTACACTTGTTTATGTCGCAAGTTTGTACGGAACGGTTTTTTTTTAAATATATTTGTACACCATTATCCTTTACAAATAAGGATCAACTGTGACAGTGGTGTGCCCATAGTTCCTTTGCGAATGGGCTGGAAAAATCATTTCATAGTCACTGCAATTTTTTATATTCAAAAATGCCTTTTTACATCTAATTACACCCTGCTGTATTATTATCACATTACACTACATCACTATCTGTCTAGCCTTTTCCCAAACATATTGGGGCTACCGCTCTGACCAGATGCAGCTGAGCTGAAACCAGTACTTTATATTAAGTGACTGCCTAATAGACCTCCACAGGTATTATCTAGCACCAATTGGCTTGTGGAGGTCAGTTAAGCAGGCATACTGCTGCCAACCAGTCTGCCTTTTGTTTATCTTTTGCGGATGGGAAATCAGTGGGGAGTGTCAGACTTGTACTAACTTTAAACCCACCCATAATCCTTCTATTGCTCTTTATCTTCCGGAGCCGCAGTATCTTTTTCTAACAACCCGAAACCCCGGCAGGGACCAGTCTGCCTGCCACTGTAACGACTATCAAAGTCTTTAAATGACAACCGGGACCAACGGCTTAAAGTGCTTTCCGAGGCACGGAGGAATATTGGTATGTAATGGGTGGCCACCCATCCATATACCATGCTAGGCAAGCGAGGCTTAACCTGTAAATCAACCCAAGCGGTAACACAAGTCTGTTCATATAAATTCTTTGTTTGAAATGTGTTTTAAGTACCTGAATTCATTTTATTTATAACACAATAAAGACATCAGTTAATTCTCCCGTTAAAAAAATATGATGGGAAACACTGATGGATTAATAACATTATTAATTACACCAAGTAATCCATAATCCCGTGTCATTTTCTTGAACATATAATCACGTCAACCGCACCTGATGTTTTATCAATTCGCGCTATTAAGAGATTATACGGAAAGCCGATGGAAAGGGAAACGTATGCTATAAATTTCGATGAATGAATGATGAGAGTGAATCCTAGTAGACACAGAGTAGTTAAAACATGGAGTGTCAATTGGAAAGTGATAACAAAAATACATAAACTTTTTAAATACATATACTTCGAAATAATAATTGATATTAGGACAAAACACACAGATGCGGTAATGGTGGATCCAATGGAATCCAGACTGCTGCTGGGACATGGCAGCGTGAACCGAAATAACTGGCAAAAATATTTTATTGGTACTCCATTAATTGTTTCCTCTGTGTTGGGAGGGCTTATAGACAGCTTTTTAGATTGGAAACAGATATGATTGCGGGAGATCGGCTTTTCCTGTATTGAAATATACCGGGCTTAGGTTCCGTTATAAAAATGTTCTTCCATTTTATGTTAGAGGTTTTCGCTTTGAATTTTTTTTACTAGGAATATATATTTTGTGTCGCTATTTTGGGTGTGAGTAAATTGAACGAGCTCGAACAAAGTGAATAAGTGGTTTAACTTTTTATAAGGGCCTTTGTTTTTTGTATTCCCAAACCCGGACCGTTTTGATTATTTATAAACATTTGAACAAAATATAATTTAGTCGATTTTGGCGTATTTCTGTATAAACGTGTTGTTCTTCTAATCTAAGCACGGATTTTGATGCGGTTTTCATAACAATCAAAGATTTAGGGAGGTTTTTTGCGTTAATGTTACTAGTGTAAAACCTGCCATTAATAAAGAAAGTTAATTTGAGAGTTGTTAGTTAAGTAAAGTTTTTGACCATGCATTTCTGTACATCTAGCATTAAATAACTTGTGTAGAAAAATTAATCAATTTTTATAATCATTTAATTTATGCAAAAAAAAATCTAGTCTTTAACGGTCTAGATTTTTTATCGGTCCTGTTCAGTCTGAACTTGTTTTATTCTTTGAAGTTGATATAACAGCAGTTGAGTTTTTTTTTTATTTTGTAGTACAAGTTATTATGTGGAATTTCGTTAAATAGTATAGTTATAAGTATGTATGTTTAGTTGAAAACATACACACTTACATACACATATACACTTGAAAAAGAAGGAGGGTTACCTCCTTTAAGAAAAAAGAACCACTAACTCTTCGCTAGTTTTTATAAACAAAGCTACTTTATCGGTTAAGCGGAAAGCAAAAAAACAATCTTGTATGTGTCCTTGCACTATAACAGGCGACGATAAAATTGGATACTAACTGAATCTTTGCGAACCTCTCACATCCGTTAAACTTGTTAGCGATATTGATGGAAGTTAAAAATATAATCTGCGACCAGATGTTAGTTCGCGATAGTGTTTCTATCGCGAACTAAAATCTCAGATAGGTTACATGAAAAAAATCCACAATAAGGTAGTACGTAGTCTTTTAGATTATTCAAAAATAAGGGACACGTAGTTTTTATTTGTAAATTAGACCAAAAATTACAAAGATATAGGTCACGGGTTGCTGCATTTTTTTGCAACGAGTGACGTTGAATAATCTAAAAGACAGACTAAATAGAATTTAATTACTTTGACCCTGGAAACTACCCTATTATTTCACGAGTCGCGAGCAATATCATGTAAACTAATATTAACATTCAAAAGCGATTTCCTCCTATTGTATTGATTATAATATATTTTTATATTTTTAAATGTTTTTTTTTTTATTTTTGTTTAGAAGAAATATTTAAAAATGTAAATAATATGTAAATCTATATATATAAAAGAAAGTCGTGTTAGTTACTCCACTTATAACTCAAGAACGGCTGAACCGATTTAGCTGAAAATTGGTGAGGAGGTAGCTTAGAGCCAGGAGACGGACATAGGGTAGGTAGAGTAGGTAGGGTAGGTAGGGTAGGTAGGGTAGGTAGGGTAGGTAGGGTAGGTAGGGTAGGTAGGGTAGGTAGGGTAGGTAGGGTAGGTAGGGTAGGTAGGGTAGGTAGGGTAGGTAGGGTAGGTAGGGTAGGTAGGGTAGGTAGGGTAGGTAGGGTAGGTAGGGTAGGTAGGGTAGGTAGGGTAGGTAGGGTAGGTAGGGTAGGTAGGGTAGGTAGGGTAGGTAGGGTAGGTAGGGTAGGTAGGGTAGGTAGGGTAGGTAGGGTAGGTAGGGTAGGTAGGGTAGGTAGGGTAGGTAGGGTAGGTAGGGTAGGTAGG
The DNA here is from genome assembly GCA_905475445.1 of Ochropleura plecta. Taxonomy (NCBI): domain Eukaryota; kingdom Metazoa; phylum Arthropoda; class Insecta; order Lepidoptera; family Noctuidae; genus Ochropleura; species Ochropleura plecta. The sequence continues at coordinate 5,443,682 of FR997731.1, read as the reverse complement.
GTAGGTAGGGTAGGTAGGGTAGGTAGGGTAGGTAGGGTAGGTAGGGTAGGTAGGGTAGGTAGGGTAGGTAGGGTAGGTAGGGTAGGTAGGGTAGGTAGGGTAGGTAGGGTAGGTAGGGTAGGTAGGGTAGGTAGGGTAGGTAGGGTAGGTAGGGTAGGTAGGGTAGGTAGGGTAGGTAGGGTAGGTAGGGTAGGTAGGGTAGGTAGGGTAGGTAGGGTAGGTAGGGTAGGTAGGGTAGGTAGGGTAGGTAGGGTAGGTAGGGTAGGTAGGGTAGGTAGGGTAGGTAGGGTAGGTAGGGTAGGTAGGGTAGGTAGGGTAGGTAGGGTAGGTAGGGTAGGTAGGGTAGGTAGGGTAGGTAGGGTAGGTAGGGTAGGTAGGGTAGGTAGGGTAGGTAGGGTAGGTAGGGTAGGTAGGGTAGGTAGGGTAGGTAGGGTAGGTAGGGTAGGTAGGGTAGGTAGGGTAGGTAGGGTAGGTAGGGTAGGTAGGGTAGGTAGGGTAGGTAGGGTAGGTAGGGTAGGTAGGGTAGGTAGGGTAGGTAGGGTAGGTAGGGTAGGTAGGGTAGGTAGGGTAGGTAGGGTAGGTAGGGTAGGTAGGGTAGGTAGGGTAGGTAGGGTAGGTAGGGTAGGTAGGGTAGGTAGGGTAGGTAGGGTAGGTAGGGTAGGTAGGGTAGGTAGGGTAGGTAGGGTAGGTAGGGTAGGTAGGGTAGGTAGGGTAGGTAGGGTAGGTAGGGTAGGTAGGGTAGGTAGGGTAGGTAGGGTAGGTAGGGTAGGTAGGGTAGGTAGGGTAGGTAGGGTAGGTAGGGTAGGTAGGGTAGGTAGGGTAGGTAGGGTAGGTAGGGTAGGTAGGGTAGGTAGGGTAGGTAGGGTAGGTAGGGTAGGTAGGGTAGGTAGGGTAGGTAGGGTAGGTAGGGTAGGTAGGGTAGGTAGGGTAGGTAGGGTAGGTAGGGTAGGTAGGGTAGGTAGGGTAGGTAGGGTAGGTAGGGTAGGTAGGTAGGGTAGGTAGGGTAGGTAGGGTAGGTAGGGTAGGTAGGGTAGGTAGGGTAGGTAGGGTAGGTAAAAAATTGCATTGCAACGCATTGCGGGCACAGCTAGTTAATCAATAAATGAACGAAATAATAATATAATAAATCATTTATTTTCAGGCATCTTATGCCCATAGATAAATACATTACAAACAAACATATATATAGCTAATACAATTTGTGTTAGTAAATAAATCCTTAACAACTATGTTAGTAGCACTTCATTGCACTATGTCACTGCGCGTTCATGTGGCATTTGTCCGTGGAAGCGCCGGAACACCACTCCTTAACGATTAACGTTTTACAGTTGCAAGGACATAGTATTTTGGAAGCACTTAGTACGAATTACGAAATAAGTCTTTCCTCATAGTAAAAACCTTTTCACGGTTTATTTTCACGCCAAAATCACTTTTGTTTAGTGTACTGGGTTTATATCAAAAAGGGGAAAATAATTACTGTGGCCTTTTTAGCCTGTAATTACAGGCTGTTAGAAAATCGACCGCTTTTTTGTTAGCGGGAAAAGTGCCCATAAGGCTGGCGGCGCTGCCATCACCCGTGGCATATCGACTTTGTGCCCACCTAGGGCACTTGGGCCCTACAGTCAATTAGGCCATTGTACTTAGCCTGATTAAAGTTTTTATCACTTGCAGCGACCTAATTTTTGTAATTACTTCGACAACTGTGGGCAAAGTGACTATTGATTACATAAAAAAAAAACTACAAAAACTACCTACTTTTGTGCTCCGCTCCGTTTATTTAAAAACAGATTGAATATAAGTTTACTTCCACAAGTCATTGACTTTTGTTTGATTCGATTTTATTGCAAAAAATAACTATTTCTGCATATTTGGCTGTGGTAGGATTGTCTTTCACACAAATTCTTATAGAGTATTAATTCATTTTCCATTGCCACTAAAAGATACATAATAAGCAAATCATCCATAAACATTGCAAGAGAAAAATATGTCTACTTAAACAATATAGATAAAATTGGATATGGTACCCTTTCAAGAGATATGCGACTCTTTCAGTTATTTGTAACCGAAAGAGTCGCATATCTCTTGAAAGAGTTTTTGTTTGAACAAAATTGAAAATCGGCCCATAATTGACGGAGATATCGCGTAACCTACATACAAAACAAAAATACGGTCGAATTGAGAACCTCTTCCTTTTTTTTGAACCTCTTCCTCTTCCCTTAAATCCAGCCTCTTATTTTTTTTTATTCGTAATCCCGTTACTAATCCCTCTGAATACCAAGATGGCCACCAATCGGTTCACTTTCAAAGTAAAATCTCGGGAACATTTGCTTAAAAAGCTGGCAGATTCGTCTCCTAATTAAATGGTTGTAGTTTTCATCATGTATCTTCGTATTTTTAACTTTCTTTTCGTTGTTGTTTTGTATGCATGTACATAAGTATTTATCATTATATTTTAATAGTAAATATTATTATTTTTCGAATTTCTACTATGTTTTCTATCTGCATCACCCTAAGGTAGACTGGTAGAAAGTCCGCCTTTGTACAGCGTTTTTATACATGTGCATTAAGTTTCAATAAATAAATAAAATGCCTAAAACCCACAATGATTACTCGCCAATCATCGAACTATTAAATAAAACATGAACTAAACGGTCCTTGTGTGTCAGCTCTAGTGATAACACGCATTACTAACACATCTGGCTCGATGGCATTTGAACAAACCCTTTCAAATATCATGCCTCTTAATTCAAGCCACGCCTCAAACTTTGGCCCTAATATATTTGCGTTGGATTTACGTGTGTTATCAAACACGTAAATCTAACGCAAATATATTAGGGCCAAAGTTTGAGGCGTAAAATTAAACCAGTTGCAAACGATGAGCAGTAAATAAATAAATATATAATAATTAAAAAAAAGTAAAAGTGATGAGTAGTAAAGGGATAAAATTAATGTAATCATTTAGTTAATAAATATTAAGGACATGTTTTAACATTTTAATAGAATTTTTAATGATTTTATTTCACAATTAGGTTATGCTTTTAGCTGTGCCTTTCAGGGTTCGTAATTGTAACTCACACATTATGAAATGAAAATAAAGATATATAAAAAATAAGTAAAATAACAACATGTACTACTAATATTATAAATGCGAATGTTTGTGAGGATGCATGGATGTTTGGATGTTTGTTACTCTTTCACGTCAAAACGGCTAAACGGATCTTGATGAAATATGGCACAGAGGTAGATAATGTTGTCTGGAATAACACATAGGATTTATTTTTTCGATATGACGCGAGCGAAGCTGCGGGCGCCTGCTAGTGAATAATAAATCAGATGCGCACCTAATACTTCATCCAGATTTTGTCAGTTTTAGTCCCACGTCTAAGGTTGTGAGACTTATGGCATTTATCGGATTCAACCAGATTAGTTCTCCTGCATATCAAATTACCAACAATCCAATCGTAACCGTTATCGACAATCGACACTAGTCAATGTACTCGTAATCCAATCGTCGAACCGGGAAAACGCTATTCACACATCCGTGTGGAGATTTTTTTTTAAACATTACACATTACATAATGGTAGCAAATTAAACCAGGTATTTGTTTTTTGTCGGTATGTTTGACGTCTTCATATCGTAACACGGTTGTGCAGACATGTTAAAATTGACAGATTACCGATCTGTTAATATGTTATTGTTAAATTGTTAATAGCATTTGGAAGTCTTTTTCGATTATACTCACTTCACGATTGCAATCGAGTGGGTATGAATATCGATGCAGGTTCCTGTTTGCTACCGACAAATTGTAGGTATAAAAAAAAAACATTTTGTGTCGACCTGAAAATCAAGTCTAAAATCTCATGAGTAATGCTTGCGATATTTGGCGATCTGCACACAAATGAAAATAATCCTCAGAGCATAGGTCTTGGTCTGCAAACGGCTTTAGATTTTGTAAACAGGTCATTCGACCAAATCTTGACCGTATTCTCCTGACCTCGAAAAACAGAACCTAAGCACATTTGTCCCAAAACTTAATGGAAAGTTATTACATCGTGGGCAAGGTACCTTGGATTTTCGGGACCTTTATGACACCTGTGAGAGACACGTGATAGTGAATGGTCAACACAGAAGCTTAGAGCTCAGGTACGTTAGTTTATGAAGCCTTTGTATCTTCAAAGTGTTGGAGTTTGTATCTTCAAACGACAATAGGTTTATTCAGAAGGCAACAATATTGTCTATCGTTTAAATTAAGAAATGATGAGCTTACATTTTCGTAACTTTTAAAAAACAACATTCATCATCTGCCTAGCCTTTTCCCAACTATGTTGGGGTCGGCTTCCAGTCTAACCAGATGCAGCTGAATATCAGTAATTTACATGGAGCGACAGCCTATCTGACCTCCATAATCCAGTTAGTACTGGGTAATACGATACCCTTTGGTAAAACTGGTTGTCAGACTTTCGGGACACTGACTACCTGTAACGACTGTCAAAGATCTACAAATGACAGCTGGGACCAACGGCTTAACGTGCTTTCCGAGGCACGGAGGAAACTCGATATGTAACGGGTGGTCACCCATCCATAGACCAACCTAGGCAAGCGCGGCTTAACCTAAAGATCGACCCGAGCGGCTGCTATTATTTAGCCACGAGCTCCTCCGAACCTTAAAAAAACAACATTAAAGTCCAAAAAAATATGCAAATCAACGAAGGTTTTGTAAACTTTTTTTGAAAAAAAAAAAGTTTTTTTTTTTTAACAATAAATTTGAGTACTAGAATGTTTGTTATATAAGTACATAGAACATCGCTAGTCCGTGACCGGACACATTGTATATAATATTAAGTATGAAAATAACCTGTTGCGTTGTTGTGAAGATCACGTTTGAACAAATGTGGCGGCAATAATGATGCACACCCAAAGTTACAAGCAGGTTCTATACAAAAAGTAAAAATTAAAACTTTAAAGTTAGGGTCACAAAAACGGGAAAATAAAACCCTCATAAGAAATCGTCTGTATATCAATCACGTTTAGGGTACGTGTTTGTAAAAAACTGCCTGCGAGGTATTAGGTATGAGATACCGCGGCTCCGGTATAGCATACTTTACTTTTAATCAGTACAAGTTTTACACTCCCCCCCGCTCCGCCCAGAGCGAGGAAAGTTATTTAATGACGTTCCATCCGCAAAAAAATACGCGTCGCTATGTCGCAAGAGGCGGTTCCAGACGTTCAACGTACTTCACTCTGAGTTACGAGATGAGAAAAGGTGAAATAAGGAATGTTATTTTTACACTCCCCCCCGCTCCGCCCAGAGCGGGGGAAGTTATTCGATGATTTCCCATTCGCAAAAAATAAGGTATTAGGTTCAACATTTTAAGTCACAACCAATAACCATGAGGTCCTGGCTTTCGACGGATCAATAAGTCGTTCATGCTTCAATAGGATTTCTAAAAAACCGGATGCCAAACCGCAGCCAAAACTGGTCTGAAAACCTGCAATTGACGTCATAGGTCAAGTTACAGAAGAGAAACTACATTTTAAATAAATATCCAATATAACTTGAAACTTTTACGAATAAACATAATTTAAATACGATGCCAACCCTAACGGTAACTAATGATGTACAGTCGCGAACAGTAATACGAGTAGATATACTTACAAAGCAATTTTTGACGGGCCTGTTGGTCTAGTGGTTAGTGGCCCTGACGGCTGAGCCCGAGGTCGTGGGTTCGATTCCCACCCAGGACAAACTTTGTGTGATGAGCATGATTGTTTGTTCTGTGTCTGGGTGTGATTTATCTATAATATGTATGTATTTATAAATTATATAAGTATGTATATCAGTTGTCTGGTTACCATAACACAAGCTCTGCTTAGCTTGGGATCAGATAGCCGTGTGTGAGTTGTCCCAAGATATTTATTTATTTAATTTTTAAAACTGATTTTACTGTTTCTATTGAATTGTGTGTAATTTAGTATACTTTTTTAGGGTTTCGTATCTCAAAAGGAAGAAACGGAACCCTTATGTCCGTCTGTCTGGCTTTCAAGAACCTTTTTTCTCGGAAACGCGTTAAGGTTTATGTCGCAAGTTTGTACAGAATCGTCGGTAGGCGACTCCGACTCGCTCTTAACCGTTTTTTTAATGCCCCGCTCTAGGTATTTCTTCTTTCGCTTGGGTGCGTTTACAAACATTCACATTCAAATACAAAAACAGTCAGACTCGAAACAAGCGCCTGTAGGTCATGTAAATTTTTGTTCCGTGCAGGGATCGAACCCACGACACGCAGCGCAGCAGTCAATCGCTCAGCCATTGCGTTAACCGCGTTGTAAAGAAAAAATTGTGAATGTACTGTAATGTGTATATTATAAATATTTCAACATTATCGCCCTAGCCTTTCCCAATGTTGGGGACGAATACAAATTTAACCGAATGCAGCTGGTACCAGCATTTTACATGGAGCGACTAGCTGAAAATTTATATGATATTTCCCGTTTTTTACGTATGGGAACTCGTCAAATCAGTTGCCCCGCTTTGGGCGGAGCGGGGGGGGGGGGGAGTTTCAGACTTGTACTAGCTAAAATCCACCCATGTTCCTTCTATTCTTCTGTTCCGCCCAGAGCGGGGGCCCCGGAACATAAACGACAACGAAGTTTTAGTAAAAAGACAACGTGTTGCACGTTTTCTTTTTCCATTATCCTCCTTCATATCATTCCTTACACATTCCATCCAGCTTTTGTTTGGCTTTTCTCTCCCTCTCCATCGATCATAAGTATGTCTCGTCCATTCATATCACTTTTTTAGTTACATGCAATTTTATGTAAAAATAAAAAAGGAAAATAATGAATAAACGTTAAATTCGTCGAGAAAATTGCATCAGAATTTTGTTATAATGTATAAATATGAACTTGCTCATGACTGTATAACCCTGGGTCAGTCTGTAAAACCAGTTTTAATAAATCACAGATCTTTGAGCCTTGTTTTAATGTTAGACAAGTCATGATATCATTTGCCACGATTTTCGGCAGCCACATGGCGTTTAACGTGACTTCATAGGATGCCAATAATTAATATAATATATTGTTTTTTTTTACTATAATATGCATGAGATTATACTTTTGTTCTTGTCATTTATGTTTAATTTTGAGCATAGTTAATGTCCAAGCTGTTATCTCAAATGAGGTTTGTTTATTTTAAACACAACATTGCCATAAGAATTCACTTTAAACGTATTGATGTATAATGTCATTATGTATTATCATCATATTTAGGACATCTAGTAGGTACGGCGACTAACCAAGCTAAACAAATCAGTGTATGCGGATCTCTAAATGTGCGAAAATTCTATACAAAACAAGGCCATGTCATACTGGAAATATAAAGCTTGGTGTATCGCCGTATGTACAACAATATTTCAAAAATAATATGTCAAACCAAGCTGCTTGCTACTGAGCAATTCCTGGTTCAAGACTGATTAACACTTTGTTCGGGCTCAATATCTTGTGAATTCCAGGTCGAAATGCTCTTTGAACTTTATAATGTAGACGACACGGTTTGCGCCTGGGCTGAGCGATACTGCTGGGGTGATTGTGTAGAATGCGATTGTGTCCCCGCACCCCAGCCAGAAGTGACGAGAAGGAACACCGTGTGGTTTAAAAAAAGGAGTGGCTAAGCGATCGAATGCTGCGCTTCGTGTCGCGGGTTCGACATCGTACGGGACAAATATTTGTATGGCTGACAAGACTAACCCACGAGCTTCTACACGGCCTCTAGGATGCCGTATAAAGAGCAAAGAATTCTGGAACCCGAGTGTCTTCGCAAGATCGTAAGGCGTCAAGGCGTTGCAACCTTTCTACAACACATTTCTTTTTTTTTAAAACCTTGCACCGTACATCTTAGTACAGCTTGTTTCATTAGAAATTTCTTCCAGCAGACCTGCAAGAAGAAAGTTGGATGAGATATGTAGACACAGTGTCATATCAATTATCATTTTGTATCAATCAGTTATCAGTTTCCCCAAATAATGTGTAGGCAATCATCATTAATCATTTTTCAGTACCTTAATAGGATGTTGTTGTCTTTCGAGTCTGCGATAATGATGATGATGATAATAATGAATCGATTGACCCAATTAGACTGGTCATTAATTTTCTAATTGTCAAAACATCCGGAATACATCGCATGACTCAAAGGCACCAGCTATTATGTAAACAAAAGAAATACACTTTTGTTTATGTACAATAAAAGTTTGATTTGAGAACCTCTTTAACGCCCGGTTCCAATAAACAAAAACGACTCGTTTTGCTTACGGATTGTAGTATTTTGACTTACGTCTCATAGAACTTATGTCAAAATACTACAATCCGTAAGCAAAACGAGTCGTTTTTGTTTATTGGAACCGGGCGTTAGTAATTACTGTTAAGTTTCTCGTTTTTATTGTCAATCGCTCAACCATTGTGCCAACCTGTAACGACTGCTAGAGATCTACAAATGACAGCCAATACCAACGACGCACGGCGAAAACTCTGTATGTGATGGATGGCCACGTATTTACGGAGCAACCTAGGCAAGTACGGCTTAACCTTAATATCGACCCGAGCAGCTGTTCATAGGGTTCTTTACCTCAAAAGGAAAAAAACGTAACCCTTAATGGATGACTTTGATGTCCGTCTGTCTGTTTGTCCAGACCCTTTATATCGGGAACGCGTGGAGGTATCGAGCTGGAATTAAAACCATATACTCATCTTCGCGTTCCCTTTGTGACTCTATCTCTACGCAGTCAAAATATATGGCTGTTTATGTCCCAAGTTTGTACGGAACCCTCGATGCGGGAGTCTGACTTACTCGTTGCCGGTTTTTTTTACCACGAGCTTCTCCTTGTCCTTGTCTGTAGTATTAGGTAAAATTAGTCATGGGTAAATAGAACGATATTGTTTCAAGTAAATATGTGTCGAGGTGTCAAGGTTTATGTTTAAATATATTGACGGTTGCAGATTTTTTATTTTTGTATAATAATGTAACTTTGATAGAGTAGCGAAAATGATTAATAGTTTGGGCTACTTTTATAAAACTGTGACTTTTGAACGGCAGTTGTATTATTATGCCACGAGTCTTTTGGCTTTTAAGCAGAGATAAAACAATCGAAGTGGCATCTGCCTGAGTCATAAGCCATCTTCTCTATGCATTAACAGCTTAAATAATCATTAACGCGCGTCATTCAGGTTCCAGCGCTGGTTTGGATACGATTTTTTTTCATTTCTTTCACACACATGGTGTAAAACAACCCTTCTCGAATACGTCAACCATACGTTTTGTATGTACGACGGCACATCAACCTTTACAAAACCATTTTAACCTGATCTCTCTACTACAGACACACAGAGGTAGATTATAGTCTGGAATAACATATAGGATACTTTTTTTCGATATCACGCGGATGAAGCCGTGGGCGCCAGCCAGTTAAACATATTTATTTACGCTTATCAGGTGACCGAGTCTCCTATATTGGTCCTAAACTATCTACCTCAAGGTGACCTAAATTATGCTACAGAGAGATTCATGGGAGGTCGACTACGTTGAATTACTTCCTTGCTGTCGTTTCAGGGGAAATTTATCACCCAATCTTGTTTAAGGAAGCCAATAGAATGTTCAGATATATACTGATGTATGTCCTATTGTAACTGTTCTTTTTTTGGATGAGAAATAATTAAATTTCTTCCCCAGCTCTGCGCGGAGCGGGGAGGAGTGATAGACTTTTACTGGCTAAAACCTATCCATGTTATCCAACTTTATTAGAGGACGTAAAAATGAAGTGCTTATGCACACATACGTCACATGTAAAATCCAATTACAAAACAACTTTGAGGTATTCATCTCGGCCTAATCTTTATTAAATGCTTTTTTTTGGGGTGGGATATCATCAAATAACTTTCGTCGCTCTGGGCGGAGCGGGGGGGAGTGTCAGACTTGTTCTGACTAAAACACATGGGTATGTTCCTTCTATTGCCCTTTGTATTCCGGGGCCGCAGTGTCTATTGAACAACCCGCAACCCCGGCAGGCGGTGGCCTTGGCCCCTGGAAATGGAAAATGCGTTTTGTATGGGTGGAAAATCACGTTTTGATGTAAAAACTTAATAAACATTATGCTGGTTGATGCATTAACTAGTACCCCCCGTACTTGTCAATGCATCAACAACCACCATCGAGGAGGTATTTAAAATGACATTAAAAACTTGGATCAAAATAATTGATACTTTGACCCCTAATATATCCGTAACTAGAAGGATTTTTTTTTGTTCTAGACAAAAACGTTCTAGGTCTAAAACAAATAAAATATCGCAGTGACGTGGAAATGAAAATTTCTGTACTTTTTTGGTACTTTTACCCCCTATTGATAAAACGTTAGGTTTGGAATTTTCTGTTGAAAATTACTTTAGTTTGGTCTTTACTAGTTCTATGCTAAGTAAAGCTATACCATTACTGACAAATACGTAAATATAATCACTTATTAACCCCTGAGCAAAAAAGAAGGGTGATATCTTAATTATTCTAGGCTTAATTATAAACTTTCACCATACCAAAGTAACGGTTATTACTAGCAAAAGAAATCGTAGCAATAATAACATTGAGACAACAAACTACCATGCAAGTACCATGAGTCACTGAACATATTTACGAAAACAACAATTAAGTCACCTAGTATTTGTGTCTCTTGGAGAAGTTCATCTATGCTTTGACAGTACAGTCCATAATGTTAGATCAAAGAGACGCAAATTGCTACAAAGGCGGTACTATCAAGGATCGTATCTTAAGACGTATGTACAACAAGCAATAGTACTGTTAGTACTGGCTGAACTGAATTCGTGCTACTAGTATTTGTGTGCATCCGGCAGCTCGTGTACAAAGGCGGATTACGATGCTATTACTCCATAAGGGAACACACGAATGTGGGACACAGACGTAATTGGAGTGAGATCTATTTGGAAAAGCGCAGCAATATAATGGGATGTGATTTATTTGCCGTGAAATGGGTGGATAGAGGGAGCCGGGAGGATGAACTACCCTGGAATCGAACCCAGGACCCCTACCATTGGAGTCGCGCTTGAAACCACCAGGCCAATGCTGCAAAACAGTCTCATTTTATTGCGACTTTTACTTTAGTATGAAAGTCGCTTCTAACATCATACATGACGAACTTCGATTCAAAATTAAAGGCGATACATTTTTAAAACAATCTTCATGACAAAAGTTTGTAGCACAACATTTCTAAATCCAGCTGTGTAGGTTACTTGTTGTTTGTCTTTGAACTATACAATACAGGAGAAAGTCCTAGTGTGGGGCAAGGTTTTAAAAAAAAATAAAAAAAGCTTCGTGTATCGTGCCATATCATCTGTGGTATTCCTAAATCTTGACGGCATGGTTGGCGTAGTAGTTAAGCAAATGGTTGCTATGCCGCGCGCCGCGGGTTTGGTAGTTCGGGGAGTGGCTGTTTCTGTATGTAAGCTTAACCACCCCCTATACAGGAGAAATTCCTAGAGTAGGGTAACGTTGATAAAAAAAAAATCTAAACATACTTGTCATTTTATGGCCTCCAAGCTTTGTCAACAAGCAAGTTTCTTAAATGATATAACTTCTTCTTCTTTTCTATCACTGCTCAAAAATCTAGATGTGTTATCCGTAATAAAAATCTGGATTGTAATACCTAGTTAATTCAATAGTTTATTATATAGTTTGTTACTTCTCTTTCTCTGTCTCTTGCATGCCTGTCTATATGTTTAAGTTTACCTTTACTACTTCTGTTTTAACAGCTTAGAATAGCGCATTAATAATTTCTAATATATGTTGTGGAAAATGTCGTAGGTATTTATAACTATTGTATATTTATAACTTAGTATAAGATTCATGTATAACTGTTTATTTTCCCAAATAAATAACAAAAAAGTCCAAACAAAACGAAGGCAAGCTGAGCAGGGTGCCAAAATATTTGCCCAGCCTTCATAATATTTGTGACAAGTCTAGAGGTTTTCACACCACGTTCTTAGAAGTTATTTTAATGTGACATTGAATAATTATTTGTCTTCTGAGTCGTCTGTTTTAGCGTCTGAGCATAAGACGTCATCGTCTGGGATACCAAGAAAAATTAAGCAAGAATAAATTAATCTATGTGTTTTCCTATGTATTACTCAAATGTCGTTTTTGTGACACCGGTTTCTTAGTTGAGTATTAGAAGCTAAGAATTTTTTTTTTGAGTATTAGAAGTTGTGAAGTTTTTCTTTTTAGGGTAACGTACCTCTAAAAGAAAAAAGAGATAGTCAGTCAGAGGGCTCCGTACAAAATTACGACAAAAACAGCCATATCTTTTGACTGCCTTGACGGTAAGAAGGTTGGCGAGACAGACAGACAAGAAATTGATCTTATATGGGTTTAGTTTTTAGGGTTCCGAATCTCAAAAGGAAAAAAAATGGTATCCTTATAAAATCACTTTCTTGTTGAAGGAACCCTCAGTGCGCGAGGCCGACTTGCACTAGGCCGTTTCTTTTTAACTCAACTTTAGCGTTCATTAAAGTGACTTTGGAATTGAAATCGTTTGAAAAACTTAATTTTTCGGTCTACTATCACGGAATTACAATGCTATGGTAGAGTTAGAAAGTGCTCAATTTAGAGGTCGGAACTAGAACGATATAAACGATTTTTTTTTAAACGCTTGCCCCACACTAGGATTTCTCCTGTATCGTGTCGTGGGTGCGTTTACAAACATTTAAACTCACATACTCAGACAGCCAGACCCAAACCTTTTCTTTCTTTTTTCATTAAAACAAAGTAGATTTTCTATGTGGTAAACAAGTAGACAACTTCAAATAAATAAATAAAAGCACCTCCAGTTCATTCAAAGATAAATTAAATCGTCAAAATGAGGGCAACATTTAAAATCTTTTGTCAGAAGTAGAGTTTTGTTTCCGAAATTAATTTCCACATTTATACACCTTTAAACAGTGGGTAAAACACGTCGTAGTAAAATAGGGTTTTATTTTAATCTCTTTATCACAACTTGATATTCATATTATTAATTTATTCCACATTCTTGTGACTCATTTAAATCAAGCTTAGGGCCTCTAGTCATAATGAAAAACCGATAATTGTATCATGTATTTTTATTGATAGCTGGTAAATCCGGGCTGGGTATTTATTGTTTCGAATTTTATGGGAATTAGACGGACGTACGGTGAACTACCCATTGCTCACCGTCCACAGACCATCAACGGTGGCTGGGAGTCAACTCGCGATGTTATTTTGTATCCAACAATTTCTTTGAACGGCCTAACAAAATACAACAAACAAAAAACAACCTTTGGGCAGCCCTAATCTTTTCAATGGAAAACATTTCAAGTGAGCTTAATTGTAAAAGCAGCTACCCTACCATGACGTCCTATAGCAGAACTTATTCCACTGAGGGAAAGAGACAGAGCTATACAGGGTGTCTAGCACCATCTCTTTCCCTCAGTGGAATAAGTTCTGCTTTAAGACGTCATGGTAGGCCTACAGGTCAGTATTCATGTAACAACCCTATTGATAACCCTTGTCATTATTGCTTTGTGGTAATTCCTATTTACCACAAAGCATTAATGACAAGTCTTTGGTAACAAAACCTTTTACTGGGGCTTTGTCATAATTTATTAGAAGAAAAATAATATGAAACGTAATTTATGGTTGGGAAAAAGCATGTCATGGTATTTATGTATTTACTAGCTGCGCCCCGTGGTTTCACTCGCGTGGTAATAGAATATAAGGTATATCTTTATGAATTGTAGCTTTTGCCCGCGGCTTCGCTTGCGTTAAATTCGGGGTAAAACAGTTCCCCTTTCCTGATTTACAGGTACCTGCTACCTGTAGTTTTTGCCCTTGCGCCTTATTTATTGTAATAGCAATGCTAAGTTTTCCCTTTTCTTCCCTCTTTCTCCCTCATATCTCAATCATTTAAAAAATAGCCTATGTCCGTCTCCAGGGTCCAAACTATCTCTGTACCTAAATTCATCAAAATCGGTTTAGCCATTTAGGCGTGAAGACGTAACAAACAAACTCACTTTCGCTTTTATAATATTAGTAGGGATTTTATTGTAAAATAAACATTAAAATCCATTCCAGTCAGTAGTTTTTTAGTGAGAGAGTAACAAACATCCTTACATCCATCAAAATAAATACATCCAAACAAACTTTCGCGTTTATAATATTATAGTAGGATTTAGGGTACACGACCTTTTTTCTTTCTTTTACGAGGAGTTTATTGTTAACTAGCTTTTGCCCGCGGCTTCGCTCGCGTTAAATTCGGGGTAACACAGTTCCCCTTGCGCCTTATTGATTTGTAATAGCAACGCTAAGTTTTCCCTTTTCTTCCCACTTTCTCCGTCACATACCACTTTAAAAAAAAGCCTATGTCCGTCTCCTGGTTCCCAACTATCTCTGTACCAAAATTCATCAAAATCGGTGTAGCCATTAAAGCGTGAAGAGGTAACAAACAAACAAACAAACTCATTTTCACTTTTATAATATTAGTAAGGATTAATAACAGCCATTCGGGGCGCTCTTCAAGTTAAGCCTCGTTTGCTTAGACTGGTCCGTTAATGGGTGACCATCCATTACATACAGAGTTTTGTCTATCCGAAAGCATGTCAAGTCTTAGGTCTCGGTTGTCGTTTATAGATTGTTGATAATAGTTACGGTTAGGTAGTCAGTGACCCGAAAGTCAGACAGCTAGTCTTACTAAGGGGTATCGTAAAACTCGTATTTTTATTGCGGATGTAAATCATCAAATAATGTACCCACTCTGGGCGGAGCGGGAGGGAGTGTTGGACTTGTACTAACTAAAACCCACCCATGTTCCTGCTATTGCCCTTAATGTTCCGGGGCCGCGGTATCTCTTTCGAACAACCCGCAACCCCGGCAGGCGGTGGCCCTGGCAGGCCCCTCTGCTTTGCTGACATCTCTTTGAGGCGCGCGTGGACTTCCGGAAGTAAACTTATTTTCTTGCTACTAAAAGATGTAAGCATATCATCCATAAACATTGATTTATTTAAAAATATTGATTAATTATAAAGATTATGAGTTGTTTTCTATCCTTCCTACTAATATTATAAATGTGAATATTTGTGAGGATGGATAACTGTATGGATGTATGTTACTCTTTCACGTCAAAACGGCTGAACGGATCTTGATGAAATTTGGCTCAGGGCTTTCCTTTTTTCATTTTGAGGTATGTGCAGAGCCGTAAAAAATGGTTCCATTTAATTTGCACCCTATCAGATTGCAAAACATAACGATCGACATTGAAAATAAATATCAATAAATACCGGATGAAGTTTATCATCAATGGTATTATATATAATTAACTATTATAAAAAAAAACCTTGATAGTACGCACCTGTGGCCACCTGACATATTGTAGCACACGCAGAAACACGTGCAAATTACATTTGCATCTCTATGGCATTCTTAGAAGAAGGACAGTTAACGGCCTTTGGCATCAATAAATTATTCGGATTAGAATCATTATAATCAATAAAAATACGTTTATTCATGCCCACATGTTTCCCCCTAGAATCGTCACTATTTCCGGTCTTGAAGTTGATGAAAGGCGATTGACTGCTGCGCGGCGTGACGCGGGTGCTATCCCCGTACGGAGCAAATATTTGTCTTACCTACAGATAGTTGTTTCGGGTTTGTCTGTTTGTGTATGTGAGTTTAAATGTTTGTACCCACGATACAGTAGACAGTGAAGCAACATTTTTATTTTTTAAAGTACAGTTAAAGAAATAACAAGGACCGATGCATGGATTGTGTGTGAAGTGATATACAAAGTGGTTATGAAAAAACGACAATAAATGAAAACATTGAGAATACTAGTTCATAAGAATAATTCTAAACTATCAAAAAACCCTAACACCAAAAAAAAACCAACAAACTAAATGGCATAAAAGTGGAAGCAAAATAGAACATCCTTTATAAATAGGTCACTAACCTATAAGGTACGTCAGGTACACAGGAGTAAAGAACAAATCCCGAGTGGCGTCTATGATGCAATGCGCTACGGGCCAATCACTGCACTTTCCCCGCCCCTGCGCCTCACTACATACCAATAACTCACTTTTGTGCAGGTGAAGGTCAGCGCTCAAGAATCGTGCGCCGGTCGGTAACCTGTCAGTACTTCCCTATTATTTGATAAATCGTGTAGCAAATTTTAATAATGTAAAATAATTTCCTATGACTAAACTACTGGATATATTCAAGTGATTTTTTATTGGTAGACTGAAAACGTCTTGAGGTATGCGTAGTTTAATTCATTGTCGTATTATCTTATTCACTTTGTATATGCGATGATAAGAAAAGGAGTACATGGTTAAAACAGTTGAACAGAAGAGAATGGAAGAAAAAAACGTGTTGCATCGACCTCAACTAACTTGGGACAAGGACGGGAAAGTGATGATATTTAGTGTAGAGGGCCCAGATATAGACAAGATTTTAATTTTACACCATTTGCGCACAGTAAAAGGTGTAAAAATTTGCCTATGTCCGTCTCCAGGGTCCCATTATCTCTGTACCAAAATTCATCAAAATCGGTTTTGCTATTTAGGCGTGAAGACGTAACAAAAAAACAAACAAACTCACTTTCGCTTTTATAATATTAGTAAGGATAGACGTATTTACGTTGGTTTTACACCACACGTGCATACTCGTGCCTTGGTATATTAGTGTCGCAAGAGTACTACGTCAATAAATCAATTAATAATAAATTATTGTTTATTCGATCATTACAGTTCGGTTCGTTGTACTTTTACAATAACCAGGAATCTGGCCCTGACCTTGAAGGTATCCGTCTATGAACATAATTTTAATGCTTGAGTGTGACTTAACTATTGAAAAAACTGGTTTACAAACGCATAATTATGTTGATTATTCAACTTTTTAAAATTATTTAAAAGCAGAATTACTTTTAAACTGTCACCTCACCTTGTGGTTTTAACTGCAAACGGGGGAAGTACCGAGGAAAATAAGAAAAAATACTCTGAGCAAGAATGTGAATTTCAATTATTACTTTTGGGTTTTCTAACTAATCATGGTCATTTGTGGAATAATAAAAATCAACTGAGGAGAATTTTGAGTGTGGAATGTATATAGTAAAGGAAGATTAAAAAAAGATGGATGGATTGTGTGATAAGTATGATATGGTAAGAAAGGAGCTGACTGCTGATATGACGAGGAATAGAGAAGTGTGGAAGAAGGAGACATGCTGCGCCAAAAACCAAATAACCAAATAATGATGAGGTACCGAGAAAAATAGTGATTGTGAAAAGTTAGCTTTCAACTAAGGTTTTTGAAAATATAAAAATTCTTTTAATTCAGATTTTATATTATATCCAAATGAGGTTAGTTTTTATTATATAAGTGAACTTAAAAAAAAACTATTTTAGTTAAACAGTTAAAATATCAAAATAAAATTCTAATTTATAATACCTAATACGTGACACAAAAGTTTTAGCATCTGTGGCCAATCAAGAAGAAACCCGTGTTTCGGCTCACAGCGCCATTCCCTTCGAGTTACATAAATGTGTACTTGAAAAATATCCTTATTAGCCTTTGTTTACTCCCAGGAGCAAACATGAGGATATCCGTAAGAAAATACCTAGTAATAATTATGAAGCCATGTGCAATGTTAGTAAAAGTTACGACAAAAATAACTTTGCCCTTTATTTTTGTGTATTTCTTTTTTCTTATGTTTCATAATGGCGGACGTTGGATATTCGCAAGAAAACAGAAGGTCACACACACTATTTCTTTATTGCCGTTGAAAAAGCTTTGGGATGTGTTCCCTAATCCCTTCCGTTACCAGCTATTTTAAATACACCGCCATTTTGGCAATCGCGTCATTGCTGAGTGCAACCAATCAAAACAACGCATCGGTCCCGCCACCTGACGGAAAAATGAAGCAACGGGGAGTTCGAATCGATAACGTGCATAGCTGTGTGAAACCGCGCGCATGGTAAAAGACACTAAAATACCGTGAAATACAACTGCTAGATATATAGTGTGGTGATCTACTGGTCTAAAGCACAGAAGATCCAAAGATGATTTCAATGAAGTGGTTGAAAGTTTTGGTTCTTATTGAGAACCTTACTAGCGTAAATAGTAATTACAGTACCCATAAGAACATTAAAAAAAGGATTCATGATTTTCAATATATAACATCTGGTTCTTCTAACCTGACAGACAGATGTGTTGCTGGGGAGTTTGTGCCGCCACTTCTTCTTCCCAGCTAAAACACTAGGAACTGGCGAAGGGCAGGGCGTTTTTGTGGGACTGTCTCTTGTAATGTGACGTTCAAAAAGTGCTGATTATCAGTCTAATTTGAATAAATAACTTTTGATTTTGATTTTGAATATGTTCTGGATGAACTGTAACGCTTATACTTGAAGTTAATGTATTATTAATAATAGATCACTCTAAGCGGATAAGCCGTTTTTACTGTATATTTAGTATTTTGTCTTATTTCTTCTCAGTCGTGGTTGGCATCTGCTACAGCCGCGATTTTATATCATACTAGTTGGCACCCGCGGCTTCGCCCGAGTGATATAAAAAAAAATCCTATGTGTTATACCAGACTATAATCTACCTCTGTGCCAAATTTCATCGAGATCCGTTAAGCCGTTTTGAAAGAGTAACAAACATCCATCCATCCTCACAAACATTCGCATTTATAATATTAGTAGGATTGTGACAGCATCAGTCGTGTTTCTCAACAATTTGAAGGCCGCAAAAAGTTAATTACTTCTTCTCACCTACTTTGTTAGTAAAAGCGCGTAGCTTGGATTTTTCTCCATTTGCAACAAGCTCGTCCATGGGACCTAACATTACAAGTGACATAGTGTTATGTTCCAAAAAAAGTCAATACTTCGTTTTTCAAAAATTATCGTCTACTAGCCTTTTTTAGCCTACGTTGGGGTGGGCTTCCAGTCAAACCAGATGCAGCTGAATACCAGTATTTTATATTAAGTGACAGTCTATCTCGTCCCGCACAATAAATAAAAAATAAAATTTTATTTACTGACTGCATTGGCCCACATTGTGTTAGTATTATCATAAAAACCTATGATAGTACGTTGAGCAAAAAGAAATAGTGTGGCCATACTCACTACTCAGCCCCAGGTAGATTCATCAAGGCCCATGTAAGACATGTAGCTTGATAAACCTATTCAAGGTACCCCATCCAGCCTTTCGGCAAACACCATCAAAATGCTGTTGGTGCTTCCTCCCACTCCGCACATCACTGACACCACCTTCTTACGCATCATCATCTGCCTAGCCTTTTCCCAACTATGTTGGGGTCGGCTTCCAGTCTTACCGAATGCAGCTGAATACTAGTATTTTACATGGGGCGACTGCCTATCTGGCCTCCATAACCCAGTTAGTACTGGGTAATACGATACCTCTTGGTACTGAGACTGGTTGTCAGATTTTCGGGACACTGTCTATAATAACGACTGTCAAAGATCTACAAATGACAGCTGGGACAAGCAGCTTAACGAGCTTTCCGAGGCACGGAGGAAAATCGGTATGTAACGTCTGGTTACCCATCCACAGACACACACAGTCAAGCGCGGTTTAACCTAAAGATCGACCTGAGCGGCTGCTATTATTTAGCCACGAGCTATAATTGCAAAATAGTCGTCAGTGTGCGCATCGGCGACGAACCACAATCCAGTCAATACTTGGTAACACGATACCCCTGCCCCTGACTGTCTGTAACGACTATCAGACATCTACAAATGTTGGGATCAATGACTTTTTTTCTTTTGGGGTGGGAAATCAACAAATACCTATCCTCGCTCTAGGCGGAGCGGGCGGGAGTGTCAGACTTGTACTGACTGAAACCCACCCTTGTTCCATCTACCGCCCTTTATGTTACGGGGCCACGGTGTCTCTTTCAAACAACCCGCAACGCCAACGCAGGCGGTGGCCCTGGCAGGCCCCTCTGGGGATCAATGGCTTAACGTTCTTACTGAGTTGCGTAGGAAACTAAATCGTTATGTAACGGATGGACACCCATCCACGCAGGTAGGCACGACTTAACCTTGCACGAATTGAATTGCAAACTTCAAAGTCTGACCTTGAATCAAAGTCCAACACTAGTTTTGTTTTTTTTTTTTGTGACGGCATTTGTTGTTTATGCTACCCGAAACTTGTTCGAGTAGTCGCGGCTACTGCATGTCTAGGCAGCGTTTCCCTGTGAAGCGGATGTGAATATAACAAACAGATACTTATAATCGAACGAACACAGTTGAATAATAACAGCCGCTTAGGTCTTCAAACAACGGCGATGTCTTCAAAGGAGGACGGGTTAACGTTAGTGAAATCATGAAACATTTATTTTATTTTATTATGTTTGGGAAACTTACAGCTATTATTATTGAATAATTACAGTTTTATGTGGCTGAAGGCCAATTACAAATTTCCACTTATAGTTAATGTATAACGATGGTTTAAACAATAGTAGGCTCACAATTGCACTTATATAACAGACATTACTTTACTTCTTAATTTTTCTTATATATATAGGTAGTCTTATATAAAATTTTCAAAAAAGATTTTTACAAAATAAAAATATGTAGGTACTTACTTATGTTAGGAAAAAAGTGGTTGCACAAAGTTTTTTTCATTTTACGAACGCTGCAAATGAACGAGTCAATGTCGACTTCCTGGCAGGTTTCGTTACAAACTCTTATAAGAAATGAGTTCCCTCTATACGAGGTTCTTGCCGCTGGTGTATGAAGTAGATCAAATCGGCGTAGAATTATGCATAAACTTTGTTCTATTTTGATAACAGTTTTATGCTATTTAGTTTGTTGGTTTAAAGGGTTCCGTACCTCAAAAGAAAAAAAACGAAACCCTTTTTTTTTTCCAATGACTTCCCCCGCTCTGGGTGGAGCGGGGGGGCATGTCAGACTTGTACTGACTAAAACCCACCCATGTTCCTTCTATTGCCCTTTACGTTCCGGGGCCGCGGTATCTCTTTCGAACAACCCGCAACCCCGGCAGGCGGAGGCTCTGGCAAGCCCCTCTGCTTTGCTGACTCTCTTTGAGGCGCGCGTGAAACACGAACGCGCCGTCGACACGGCCTGTCGTCAATCGACGGACGGACGGTGAGCTACCCATTGCTCACCGTCCACAGGCCCGCATCTACGGTGGCCGGAAGTCGTCTCGCGGCGCCCGGCGCCCTGGGCGTCTCCCGCGGCGGCTGGGTTGGGCAGATGTTCTCTCCCTCAAACGCCCGGCCAGCTCCTTTGCTAGCATTACTGCTTCGCAGAAGGTGGTGACCGCTTCCCATTCCCTCTCGCTCCGGACCATGGCCTGAACCAGGGCCGGACGCGAGAGATCGCCGCCGCCGATCGCCTCCACGAGGGCACGGCGGTGCTCCGCCCAAGCTGGGCAGACCGCCACTGTGTGCTCCACCGTGTCCTCCGGGCGATCGTCACAATGGTGACACCCGGGCGCTTCCTCCCGCCCGATGATGTGCAGGAACCTCCCGAAACTTCCGTGTCCGGTGAGGACCTGCGTCAGGCGGTAGGTGAGGACGCCATGACGCCTCTCCAGCCACTCCTCAAAGAGGGGACTTACCGCCGCTATTGTGGCGTGCCCTGCACGGGGTTGCGACAGTCGCTCTCTCCATGCCACCATGAGATCGCACCGGAGGTCTGCCCGCCGAGCGGCAACTTGCCGTGGCAGCGGGTTTTCCCCCCGGTGTAGTGCCTCCGCGCGCCACTCAAACAGGCGCGCGAGGACTATCGCCTCCAGATCCCACGGTGGCAGTCCGGCTAGGAGGCTCGCTGCCTCGCCGGAGATCGTGCGGTAGCCCCGGACAAGCCGTATGGCCACCACCTTTTGGGGCGCGTTCAGGTAGTGGGCGGCGCGCCGCCCTAAAGAACGCGCCCATACCGGGGCCCCGTAAAGGGCCATGGACCGCACGACTCGTTAGGAGGCGTTTGGCCCCCTCAGATTGGGCAGGAGCCGCTTGAAAGCAGCCCCCGTCCGCTCGAGTTTGGGAGCCAAACGTCGGAAATGTTCGACGAAGTTCCACCGGCTGTCAAGGACGATTCCTAGGTACTTCATCGTCGACCCGACGCCGATGCGAACCCCTCCTACCGTCAACTGGGATCCCGACGGTGGCGTGTTTCCGCGGCCATGAAAGACCATGGCCTCGGATTTGTGCAAGGCCACCTCGAGACCCAGCAGCCGGATCCTCTCTGCGACTATCGCAACCCCTCGTGTCATGATGTCGGCCGCCGCCTGGTGCGACCCCCCCTGAGCCAGAACGAGCGTGTCGTCAGCGTAGCAAACTACGCTGACGCCGCTGGGGAGGTCGGCGCGCAGCACCCAGTCGTAACCGATGTCCCACAGGAGCGGCCCCAAGACCGATCCCTGTGGGACACCGCACGACATCTCTCGCCGGTTCCACTCTCCAGAGCGACCGGGGTATATGACGGCCCTGTCCGTCAGATATGCCCCGACCACACGACGAAGATAGGTCGGCATCCGGTGGTATTGGAGTGCCTCCCTGATGCAGGCCCAAGGCATGGTGTTAAACGCGTTGGCGATGTCGAGAGACACCGCCACGACAACCCCACCCCTGGACACTGCAGCCCCCGTCGTGAGGGCTCTCACGCGCATGATGGCATCCACCGTAGAGCGCCCCTTGCGGAAACCATACTGGTGTTCCGCAAGATCCGGCCCCGTCCCCACAAGGTGCCCGACGAGGCGGTTTGCAATTACTCTTTCAAAGAGCTTGCCCACCTCGTCGAGCAGCACAATGGGCCGGAATGCGGACGGAGAGTCCGCAGGGCGCCCCGGCTACTGTATGAGGACCAGTTTCCCCGTCTTCCACCGAAGTGGGAACTGGCCTCTCTCCAAGCACGCGCTTAGGAGCCCTAGTAGTCGGGGCCCGAGAGCCTCCAGGGCCAGGACCCAGGCTTTGCCATGCAAGCGGTCGGGTCCCGGGGCGGTGTTTTTGGCTTTCAGCCTGCCCACCGCCGCTCTCAGATCTACCCCAGTCACCTCCGGAACGTCGTCGTAAAACGAAACCCTTATACGATCACTTTGTAGTCCGTCTGTCTGTCTTTTAAGACCCTTTATCTTAGGAACGCGTGGAGATATCAAGTTAAAGTAAAAACTATGTACTTGTGGTCCCTTGAAGTTGAGAAAAAACTAATCCTCTTAGGCTGACCCCACATTAGGCGTGCGCGATCCTCGGGCTTTACACACACGCCCGAGGATCGCGCACGCCACGCGCGGGCGCCGCGCGCGCGTCGCGATCACGCTGCGAGAGCGTCGCGTGTTGCCAACGTGTGACGTGTGTGCAGCGAGCCCGCGGCGCGCACGCGGCGTTCGTCTTGACGTTAACCCCCTTCAGTCAAGTCAGTCACAATTTGGACAGTGTCGTGTTAGCCCATGTCGTAACGTTGCTGTTTTACAATTGCTAACAAAATGGAATCAGACGAGGAATCACTACTGTTAGCTTTGCTACTAAAAAGAAATAAGACATGTTATAAAAAGCTTAAACGCCTCTGGCAAGATACATTATGGTCTTCTTGTTCACAAGAAAGTGATTACTATATTTTGACCGAAGCAGTAGCGAAGGGGTAAGCACGTAAGCGCCCGGGTGTCACCATTGTGACGATCGCCCTGAGGACACGGTGGGGCACACAGTGGCGATCTGCCCAGCGTGGGCGGAGCACCGCCGTGCCCTCGTGGAGGCGATCGGCGGCGGCGATCTCTCGCGTCCGGCCCTGGTTCAGGCCATGGTCCGGAGCGAGAGGGAATGGGAAGCGGTCACCACCTTCTGCGAAGCAGTAATGCTAGCAATGGAGGTGGCCGGGCGTTTGAGGGAGAGAACATCTGCCCAACCCAGCCGCCGCGGGAGACGCCCAGGGCGCCGGGCGCCGCGAGACGACTTCCGGCCACCGTAGATGCGGGCCTGTGGGCGGTGAGCAATGGGCAGTTCACCGTCCGTTCGTCGATTGACGACAGGCCGTGTCGACGGCGCGTTCGTGTTTCACGCGCGCCTCAAAGAGAGTCAGCAAAGCAGAGGGGCTTGCCAGAGCCTCCGCCTGCCGGGGTTGCGGGTTGTTCGAAAGAGATACCGCGGCCTCGGAACGTAAAGGGCAATAGAAGGAACATGGGTGGGTTTTAGTCAGTACAAGTCTGACATGCCCCCCCGCTCCGCCCAGAGCGGGGGAAGTCATTGGATGATTTCCCACCCGAAAAAAAAAAAAAAAAAAAAGGGGTAAGCACGTGACGCGAGCGCCGCGTGCGCGCCGCGCGCGCGTCGCTTTTACTCTTCACACACACCGCAGGGCAGAAAACGCGACGCTCACACAGCGCGCCCGCGCTACACACACGCCCGAGGATCGCGCACGGCTAATGTGGGGTTAGCCTTAGTCTACGCAAGCAAAAGATATGGCCGTTTATATCGCAAGTTTGAACGGCACTGGGCCGGTTGTTTATTCAAAATCTACTTTAGTGTTACTATAATAAAGTACCTACTTTTTTATTCGATTCAGGGTTTATATGATAGTTTAAAATATTACTACCAACAGAATTATCAGTATTATAATTCACCGTTGTATTGCTGGCGCCACCGTGTATACTCTTATAGACGAGCGAAATAAATTCTCTATTAGTTTATGCCTTTACGAAACAAGATTTGTTGTGTTTCTGGTTGTAAGCCTTCCGTAATCTTTATTTGATTTCTTATTCCTTTCAGGATTATTCAGGATCATAATTTGAGACTCTACGCAACCTCTCCTTAAGCTTCAGATTACTATGTTGCCATTTATTAGATAGAGTTCCTTCACAATGTTTTCCTTTACCTCCCCTAAGTCAATAGTCTGGCAAACAGAAACGGAAATAGAATATTACCTGCAATTTCTAAGTAAATACCTTCCGGTTGTCTTAACAGCCTCCTGGGTATACCTTATTTACCTGATTTGTCTGTGCGTAAAGGAAATTGTGACCTTAAAAATGTGGTTGAGAAAGACTCATAGGGGTATGAAAAAACAGCATGTGAAGTACCATTCACACCGGGGTAGCGGGTTTTTCGAAGGAGATACCGCAGCCCCGGGACATAAAAGGCAATAGAAGGAACTTGGGTGGGTTTTAGTCAGTACAAGTCTGACACTCTCCCCCGCTCCACCCAGAGCGAGGGAAGTTATTTGATGACGTCCCAACCCCAAAAAAAATCCCGTCGCTATGTCGCAAGAGGTGGTTCCAGACGTTCAACTTACTTCACTCTGAGTTACGAAATGAGAAAAGGTGAAATAAGCAATGTTACCTTATTTTAGTTTAAACAAGATTTTAATTTAAACTGCTCGTATGATGACAAAAAACAACGCAAATGTTACTATTTCTGTTCACTATTTAAATTTTCATTCGGCGTGATATAAATGTGACGAATAAATGTGTAAATTATGACGAAAACTCATACGTTACATCACGCCTGTATATCTACGAAGAGGTAGGCAGAGGCGTATTTAAAAATAAAGACACACTGGCTCGTTGGTTTAGTGGTCGCAAGTACGTCTGCTGAGCAAACAGGGTCTTAGACTCTGTTCCCAGGCCAGGCAAAGAGTTATTGGGTTTTTCTACTGGGAATTTCTCAGTAACAATTTATTTATTTAAAAGACTAAGTTAACAGTACATGAAACCAAAACACTTATATTCTAAAATTTAACACTTACTTAAATAAAAAAAACAAACTTACTAACTATTACTTAAAAATAAATTTACAAATGTCATATGGTTTATCATGAAAGATATCCAGATGTATGTGCTGAGTGAGCAAAGAGTTGAGCAGCTCGAGCTGTGGGCGCAGCAGCCGCTCGACGTGTGCGCAATTGCGCAATTGCAAGCCCCTCTGCTTTTGCTGACATCTCTTTGAGGCGCGCGTAGAACACTAAGGCGCCGTGGACACGGCCTGTCGTCATTGCTTACTGTTCGCTAAAAATAACACTATTTCACTTTTTCTCATCTCGTAACTCTGAGTGAAGTAAGTTGAACGTCTAAGACTGCCTCTTGCGACATAGCGACGGGTTAGGTAACGTCTTGTGCAATAACATTACCATAATATCTGAACGCCGCTTTACCTTGACCAGCCTTGACATTTTACTATCAGCTGATTAACATATTATCTTTATTAAAAAAAATGTTTCAATTGCTTTTAAATTAGGTATAATAATGCAATCATCGATATAGGTAAAAAAAAAACGGGCAAGTTTGAGCTGAACTCGCGCACCGAGGATTTTGACTATGTAGAGTTAGAGGGTTGCTTTTTTCACAGATCCAAGTGACCACAGATTGAGTATACAATATGTCCGGTCATGGACTAGCGATATTCTAGATACTTATGTCATGAGTGTTTTAATATACTATACATACTTGAGTCTAATTCATTTTCCTCGCTTTTTGGCAGCCATTTTGAGATATTCTCTATGCCTGTACCAAAATAATCATATCTCTCAAAGTGTTTTTAATCAATAAATGTGAGTACTAGAATGTTTGTTAAAAATATGATGTTATATTATTATTATATGATAGTTGTTTCGGGTCTGTTTGTGTTTGTGATTTAAATGTTTGTAAACGCACCCACGATACAAGATAAATTCTTAGTGGGCACGCTCACGTTTTAAAAAAAAAAAAAATATGGTATCACACGCAGATAAATCACCCTTTTTTGTGTAATTCGCCAACCTTATTTCATGTTTCCGAAACACCAGGAAACACTATATTAACTACTACTGCTGAACTATCGCTGATTAAAACAGTATTAAAACAAAATTATTATTTCCTACCAAATGTCACTTAAAAAACATATAAAAAGGGCTATAAAATTAAATAATTATCTTGTTGGAGAGACGATTTATCTTAATGTTTTGATACTTTAGTAAATCTTATCATTATAAAATGCTGCGCAGATTTTAATGGCGCAGTTATATGTCTGCATTGTTCGAACGGGTAGATAAATAACAGTAAAAAAAGATTATCGCTTTTTGTGACAAGACCTATTTTATTCTTCACGCGGAAAATGTACAACCTGGGGGCTAAGTCTGCTATTACAATAGTGTCAGAATGGTCGATCACTGATCGCATAATGGTTCATTTTGATAAGTTTAGTATGTAGTAGATTACCAAAATAATCAAAATCAACCATAATGCGATCAGTGATCGACCATTCTGACACTATTGTAATAGCAGACTTAGGCCCCTGTTCGTTCTACAACAGTGGAAAAAAAGATTATAAGGCTTATTTTTAGGGTTCTTATTCGATCACTTTTTTGTCCGTCTATCTGTCACGAACCTTTATATCGGGAACGCGTGATGTTGAGTTGTTGAAATTAAAACCACTAACTCAACTCTGTTGTCCCTTTGTAAAAACATCAACCCTCTAAGTCTACACAGTCAAAAATATGGGTGTTTATGTCATAATTTTGTACGGAACTCTTGGTGCGTGAGTCTGACTCGCTCTGGGCCGGTTTATTTTTTTAAATAGGAAGGACTACCATTTGTAGTAATAAGAGAAGCTCCTGGAAACCAAAGGGTATCTTATCATAAAAAATATAAAGGAGAACACCGAGATTATAACTATAAATTATACACTTTGCAAAAGAAAATATTATATTATATAAGAGATTAGACAATTTTAAAAATGCGAAATGATGATTAAAACTGATAAACTAGAAAAATATAAATTAGATATTTTACACTCATCATAAATTGGACACTACAAAAAAAAAGAGACTGATCAGATCATGGAGAAAATGGAAGCGGATGCAATATACTTACCCGGCGTTTGATGTCGCACACCATGTTTACTAGAATTTACCTGCATCCAGACTTGAACCCGACCCCAATATATGTAGTGAGGAAAGGCTAGGCAAGTTAGGCAGATGATGAAAATCCTCACGTACTCTAAAACATTGTTTATTAAATTTTGTCATCCTTTTACAGAAATTTGTATTCGGGTGGAAAATCAGCAAATTTCTTCCCCCGCTCTGGGCGTAGCGGGGAGGGAGAGTCATACTAGTACTGACTAAAACCCATACATGTTCCTTCTTCTGCCCTTTATGTTCCGAGGCCGCGGCCGCCAATCTCTTTCGAACAACCCGCATTCCCGGCGTTTTACTGCCCTAAAATTGATTAAATACATGGTACATTTAAACACTTCTTTTATTTTTTAAATGTTACCAATTTTCTACCTTAAAAACGTTTCAATTTACCAAAAGTGTTTGGCAAAACCGGTGATCCAATAACGAAGTTGACTACCTATAATAAATTTAATATTTACCAAAGTAAATTGGCACTGCATAGCAATTTATAAACACGTGTCAAAAGTCGTGGATGATCAGACTGTAGACCTCTAATCGATGCCTTACTCTGAGTAGAGAAACAAAAACGTGATACTGTCGTAAACGGCAGTAAAAAAGGGTTAAGTATCATATTAATTTTATACAAGGCAACACCGTCCTCTAGTATCATCATAAACAAACTGTTGAGTGTTAATTATTTTTCCCCAAATGTGACTGATCACGAGACGTTTTGGGATCATCGGCCTTTCAATGTAAGAACACCAATATCCTTACTAATATTATAAAACCGAAAGTGAGTTTGTTTGTTAGTAAGGATTTATCATCGGAAAAAAAAGGCATACTTGTTTCCTCACGTTGTTTTCCTTTACCGAAAGCAAGTGATAATTATACAATAGATACGCATATGAATCCGAAAAATCAGTGGTGTGCCCTAGGTTCGAACTCAAACCTATGATTTTGCAGTCCGATGATCACACTACTAGGTGATCACTACTTTAATTTATTGAAGATCCTTCTCATGTATAAGCTGCAATTTAAATTGTAGCGGACAGCGCAAAAAGTACTACAGCGCCATCTATGTTGCAATGGAAGAACTAACATAAAAAATGTTATTCGCGCTACTAAAGTTTTCATGTGAATATCAAAACTCGACAATAATTGTGGGGCAGTAAACCACCGTATCCATCTGTAAAAATTTGAATTTTTCCTTTTTCTATGAGGAATGAAAAACTTTACACCCTGTTCTTCCATATAAAATCACCTGCATTACATTCTTCAATAATCAAATCTTACTATATCCTTACTAATATTATAAAAGCGACAGTGAGTTTGTTTGTTTCGTCTTCACGCCTAAATGGCACAACCGATTTTGATGAATTTTGGTACAAAGACAGTTGGGACCCTGGAGACGGACATAAGCTGATTAAAAAAAGTGAGATAAGGGGGAGAAAGAGGGAAGAAAAGGGGAGAGAAAGATATTTTTTTTCCGATCATCATCATCACGCGGGTTAAATGTAGCATTAGCCCAAAGTAACTATGCCACGCGGACGAAGTTATTTTTTATTTTATTATTTATTAAAACTTTATGCACATATTTTTTATATAGGTACATGTATAAAAAACACTGTACGGAGGCGGACTTAATACCTTAAATATTTACTACCAGTCTACTTTAGAGTGAAGCAGAGAGAAATCATAGTAGATATTTGATGATTTCATATAAAAAACGCCTTAGGCCCTAGCACGGGTTACCTGCCGTCATCTGCCTAGCTTTTCCCAACTATGTTGGGGTTGGCTTTCAGTCTAACCGGATGCAGCTGAATATCAGTATTTTACATGGAGCGACTGCCTATCTGACGTCCACAACCCAGTTAGTATTGGGTAATACGATACCCCTTGGTAAGACTGGTTTTCAGACTTTCGGGACACTGACTACCTGTAACGACTGTCAAAGATCTACAAATTACAGCCGGGACCAACGGCTTAACGTGCTTTCCGAGGCACGGAGGAAACTCGGTATGTAACGGGTGGTCACCCATCCACAGACCAACCTAGGCAAGCGCGGCTTAACCTAAAGATCGACCCGAGCGGCTGCTATTATTTAGCTACGAGCTCCTCGAGTTACCTGCCATAACGAAACTAAATACGTCGAATTCTGAATTAAAAAGACAATAATCCTACAGCGTTTTGGTTAAATTATTTTTAACAGGCACACTCCATCCATGAAAATGGCCGCCACATAATCGTGGTTCTGCGATAAAATTTCAGACGTGGCAATCGATGTTAGTTGTTGACGTTATATAGGATAGGCCTGCAAAATTACACGTTCAAAAATAAAAGATACTGTATGTACTGTATACACAAAGCATGCTATAACTTATTTAAAAAAAATATGTGTTAAGTACAAAGGAATGGCTCGCCAGCACACAGATAAACCCTAAGAGGTTTGCGTGAATGGCAAAATATTATTACAAGTTTGTAAAAGTGTTTTAGAAGTAAATAAATTTGAAAAAAAAATCGTCTCTATGTTTATTTGTAAACAATAGTTTGCCTTGATCTCATTTACATTACATTACAACGTAAGTATGAATATTTGGGACATGTTTTTGTAAACAACTCAAGTTCAGTTCAATGTACTAATGCTATTATGTCGTAAACACGATTTATTTGTAATTGTACTTTAGCTTTATAAGCCCATTGTAAGATCTTCACACTCTATGGAATGCAGATTATGATATGTCAATGGCTCGTCCTTTGAAATGTGTTTAAAGTTTAAAGTAAATAAAATTATATTTGTGTCAGTTTTTCTGTACCTTGAAGTGTAATGATGATTTTGAGAGAGACCCAAAATAATATTATAGTTTGAAGTTATTCTGGAAGCTGCAGAATATTGTAGGATAAACTTTGTGTTGTAAGTATAGACTAAATTTACAAGTTATGTATGATTGAAATGCCCATGTCTTTGTAAATATGATGAATACTATATACTTTCATTGGTGCCCTGGTGGCGGGTGTGTCGGGTCATTAGTTCCCTTCAAAATTTGTCAATTTTTGACGGGCCTGTTGGTCTAGTGGTTAGTGGCCCTGACTGCTGAGCCGGAGGTCGTGGGTTCGATTCCCACCCAGGACAAACTTTGTGTGATGAGCATGATTGTTTGTTCTGTGTCTGGGTGTGATTTATCTATAATATGTATGTATTTATAAATTATATAAGTATGTATATCAGTTGTCTGGTTACCATAACACAAGCTCTGTTTAGCTTGGGATCAGATAGCCGTGTGTGAGTTGTCCCAAGATATTTATTTATTTATTTAAAATGGTTGAGCTGAATGGGGCTGATCTATTCGCCATGCTCGTGAATGGGTATAAATAATTGTATTTTGTTTACAGAATAAGTAACAGATTTTTTATTTCCTTATAAATATCCAACTACTTAGAAAATATACCGACGCAAGAAGCTTTATTTAGAAATAAACAATGTTTTGATTCATATCTTTACTACTTAGAATCATTAGAATTACATTTGTATAGATATTATGATTTTATTGCACTGTACTGTGGTTGCAACGTTTATGTTTATCTTATTTACCTATTTAAAAATATACTTACTGCACTTACAGTTATTACCAAAGCGTGCAGCAAGTCAACAATATTACATTAAGTAAAAAAACTTCATGCAATAATGAAGCTTAACTTTACTGCTCCTCGCAAACATATTAAGATCAGCTCAGCCGGTCCGGAGTAAACAATGAACAAGTCGCGGGTTAACGAGTCACGTCGTCAATTTTATTATTATTTAGTAGCAGGAAGTAGTACATTAACATCGCATACTTACGTCTAGGTTCTAACATGTTGATGTCCACTATTTCTGCGACAAACAGAGACGGGTACAAAAAGGGGTAGTAGCAGTATTTGTTTTATTTTTAATTACTCATTGGATCCGTCTTAATAAGAGTTTATTATTATTTTATAATTGAATTTGTGCATAATATGAACCTTGTTTTATTCCCAATCTAAACAAAAAACTCGTCTCTTACTTACTGTACGGTGCAACCGCACATCTGCAATTCAGCAGTTTACGCCACACAATCATTTACAGTCATGCGCGCACTCAGTTCGCGTTGGGCCATCAATACAACCAGGCGTTCTCGATACAGCCAACAAGGGCCGCGTCACTCACTATATTTGTACACCATCAGCCCATTAAACTCATCTTACCTTTAGTATCTTTGGGACAATATAATAGTGTTCTAGTACTGACCTTCTTTTACTACATTCATCCCTCATCTAAAGTAATATATGGTCTAACAATGGACCACACACTTACTATCTTGTAGATCTGTCTAGCTGATTAACCAACGACTAATAATGTATTGTTTTCTTCAATCAATTTTGATTGTATCCATTCAATAATTGTCCCACGTCGACTAATCATTGTCCCGACATCGAAAGAACTAGCTCATTGCACAGATAACAATAATTAGTTTAATACTAGCTGGCGCTCGCGGCTTTGCCAGCGTCGTATCGTAAAAAAAAAGTATCCTCTGTGTTATTCCAAACCATAGTCTACCTCTGTGCCAAATTTCATCAAGATCCGTTTATCCGTTTTGACGTGAAAGAGTAACATAAAATTAGTAAGATAGCTGTAAGATCACGCGGGCGAAGGCGCGAGCGCAGCCGCGGGCAGCGCGTGATATCGAAAAGAAGTATCCTATGTGTTATTCCAGACCCATAATCTACCTCTGTGCCAAATTTCATCAAGATCCGTTCAGTTGTTTTGACGAGAAAGAGTAACAAACATCCATACATCCTTCCATCCATCCTCACAAACATTCGCATTTATAATATAAGTAAGATAACATACCATCACGCCTGTAATCCTGGAAGGGTATAGCAGAGATGTACCAATAGTACACCCATACTTTACCAGATCATCAGAAGTAAAAAAAATAATTAAATAAACAAGATATAAAAGGTAGATGTTAGATAAGAAGTCATGTTGCATGTTAGTCTAACCACAGTATATTTGAGAATCTAGTTAGTATGTCACTTAGCTCAGGACTAACCAAACCGGTTCACATTGCGATGTTCTAAATCTATTTTAGACTTGTCTGTTCGGAAAATTACCGCAAGGCAACTTAGATTAACTGGAAAACAGGAACTAAGTTAAGATTTTAATCTTGATATGCCTTGTAAAGCTAATTTCTTGGAACCTTTTCCGGAATATCGTATGACACAGACATATGAAGGTTACGGAGTAAATGCAACGGAAACTTATTTTAAATAAATGTTTTGTAATTGTCGAGGTAAAGGTCAAAATGCATAGCTAGTTATAGAAACTATGTTTTGATATTTTTTTTTCTACCACACACATAAAAAAAAGTCTAAGCAACAAATACAAATTTCAATTTTACAATGACATGTGTTTTCGTATTAAATCCTTAGTATTTCTTATTTATGTCATTTTTTAATGCTTTTTTGAAATAAAACAACAATTTATTTTTAATTTTTAAAAATCCTAATTAACAATAATTACGAGTAAGTAAGATTATAAAAAAAAATCTAAGGATTTAATACGCAAACATATTGTAAAATTGAAATTTGCATGTGTTGCTTAGACTTTTTTGATGTGTGTATAACAACTAGTTTATTCCTATCAAACGACGTTTCCTCTTCTGAAATATAATTATTATAGTTTGACAGCAATTATGATTAGTTACTCAGTTTAGAGAAAATGGCGATCTCACTTTTCTGAAATTGACGTTTTGTACCAAAAATAGTGGTTGTCAAGTTAAATGCGAAAATATCTTTAATCAGTATGTCGTTTTAATATTAGGCTGGCTTGTTTTTTTTTGGTTTAAAAAACGTTGCCCTACACTAGGAATTTCTCCTGTGTCGTGGGTGCGTTTTCAGACATTTAAACTCACAAACACAAACAGCCAGACCCGAAAAAACTATTTGTAGGCCATACAAATATTTGTTCCGTGCGAGAATCGAACCCGCGACACGCAAAGTAGCAGTCAATCGCTCGGCCACTGCGCCAACCGTTGTTTTTAAATAACCCCCAATCCCAGGCAATGATCTTGGCAGGTCCGTCTGCTTTGCTAACTTCCTTTACGGCGCGCGTCGCACACAATCGCGCCATCGACACGGCCTGTCAATAGACGGACGAAAGGTAAGCTACCCATTGTTCACCAACCACAGACGCGTCTACGGTGGCCGGGAATCGTTTTGCAGGTGTCTCACCAATCTGGAATTACATGCACTAAATTACTGTTAGCCTCATCCCTCTGATAGGGCATTAAAAAGATAGTTTTATAACGCCGACCTTGTAATTGCTTTACCAGTTTTGACAACTATTCTTATGCGATTAGAACTTTAGTACTTAAAACATTGTTTTAAGCTTTCACAGTTTCTTACTTGAAATAGTCACTTATGGGATATCTGCCATGGTTAATTGTTACTGTGAGCTCCAAATATTTTGATGCAATAGTACTACTGTAGATTATTCAGTACTATCAAATTATCTTGAACTATGTCGTGCAAGTGGCCAAAGTAAAGATGGATGGATTGTGTAAGGAATCATATGAAGGAGACAGGAGTAAATGATGCCGTGACGTCTGATAGGGGAGAATGGAAGAAGAAAACGTGTTGCGCCGACCTCAAATAAAATGGGACAAGGGCAGGAAAACGATGATGATGTCGTGCGAGTGACCAAAGTAAAGATGGATGGATTGTGTAAGGAATGATATGAAGGAGAAAGGAGTAAATGACGTGACGTCTGACAGGGGAGAATAGAAGAAGAAAACGTGTTGCGCCGAGCCCAAATAGAATGGAACAAGGGCAGGAAAATGATGATGATGTCGTGCGAGTGGCATTCAAAATTAGGATACTAAATTAATTACCTGCCACCTGGTAAGGATTGCTTTAACAAACAACAACACTGAAACACGTTTCTTCTTCGTATCTTTACCTAAGTAAATAGAAGAAGAAGAAACGTGTTTGTGATAAATTAACACATGCGTTCAAGATTGTTCACGTGTACCGTTAACAAAAAAAATAATTGTTACAGGACCTGAAAGAAAATAAACACCAAAACGAAGTGATAAACAGTTTATTTCAAAAATATTTATAAATAATAACCGCAAAAGTTTTAGAGTAAAATAACTTTATGATATCATTAAAGCTTCCAATGGCATTCGTACTTAAAAAGAAAAATATTTGGAAAAACATTACAAAAACAATAAATGTAGATCTAGATATTATTATAAATCTTAGATTTTTAAATTTATTGCATAAATAAATTGTATACAGAGAAAAAATAGTATAGTGCATTAGGTACTTGAAAAATAGTGAAATACATGGATCCACAAACTATAGCTATATTCAACAAACGAGAGTTAATATCATAAATTAAATTTAAAATGGATGACGTGCCTCAATGTCTAAAAAAAATACTTTTACTGACCGTAGATACATATACAAACAGCTGCAGATATAAAAATTGCCCCTTGTTAAGAAGAAGCGAAGTAAAGTCAAAATCAAGTCATAGTACCAACAATTTGTAGCTATTGGATATTTACCAACCCGCATGGGGCCCACGTAATCCATGACAGCCCACTCCCTCTCTCTCTCTCACACACACACCACCATTGTCCCACCAATTAGAACATTATAGGTTTATTACTAGCTATGCTCAGCGGTTTCACCCACTGCTCAGCTTCTTAGTATCGTAGCGTGAAGTTATAGCTTTGGACACCCAAAAAACAACGTGGTTTTCTATTGGTAAAATACACCTTACAACCTTACCTCTTTATAATATTAATATAGTATCGATAAAAGATATGCCAACACTAAACTACAAATTAAAAATAATGAAAATTATGGTACCTATTTAAATTGTTCTTTACAGGATCTCAAATAAGCAGCGTCAAAATATTACTTACAATGATTACAAATCACGGAAAATGTCCCAAAAGTAGCAGTTTAACTATGTATAATACAAATGTTGATAGATAGAGAGAATATTCTTTATTATGTACACCATACAAATTACAAGAATAACAGTATACAACTTATAAATAGGGTGACACAATGGGCGGTCTTATCGCTAAAAGCGATCTTTTCAAGACAACCTTTGGATGGATTTAAAGGAGTAAAGACAGTACTGCACCGTGAAAAAAGTAAAAGGTAAGTAAGGAAAAGTAAATAAACCGTGAAAGCTTGAAACAATGTTTGAAAAATATATCAAATCTGCAATACTGGATTTAACTTTACTCCGTGTTTTTTTTAAAGACGTTTGTATCATAACAATAACTAAATATATTTAACAACAAATATTTTATTAAAAATGTTTAAAAATAATCTCATAATAATTTTGATAACAAATCGATATTTGTAAAAGACAACATACGAATTAATGAATAACAATTAAAGAATTACCTTGAGCTTTAAAGTTTATGACAAATATATCCATTTTTATAATGTAGGTAGGTATGTGCTGTCCCGAAAATTAACTATGACGCATATTGGCTTACATCAACTTGTCGTTTTTTACAACTGAAACCTAGTTGAGATAAGACCAAAAAGTTCCATTTCAGCTAAGAGTAATTTGTATTTTCGCATTGTGTTTTCGCCACTGTAAAGTAAGGAAAATTATTTTTTCCTGATTTTACAGTGGCGGAATTTTTATAAGTATACTGTTTTACTGCTATACCGTAACTGAAAAGGTGGGATTAAAAATAAACTATGTGATAATAAAAAAAAAACAAATTAAAAATAATAAAAGTTATTGATTCCGGCTGTAATTGAGTAAATACACTGATGACTATTGCTTTATGCCTTTAATAATAAAGATTAAAAACTTCGTAATTATGCCTTACCTATAAATAAAGTAACCTTTTTATGAACATGGTTGTTTTATTTGCAAACCCTATCTTATTCAATAAGCTTAATACTAATATATGTTTGTTCGTATATTCTTATATAACGTTTTGGAATCGTACATTAAAACTATCTAGTAATATTGACAAAAGAATATGTACACTGTATGTCATGTGTATGTCAATTTAATTGACTTTACATAGCTAATGTCTTGTATACATGGTATTGATAGGTACTTGTTTGATTTCTATTATAGGTCTTCTAGACAATGTATAAAACTAAGTATCTTCTCCTTACAGGGTAAACATTTAATAATTTTAATGTAATATTAATATATGTTACAGAAATACTAAATATCTATACTTAATAAAGTACAGTCAGTACCCTGCACAACTTGGAAATTCATGAACCAGCTTCAGCAGGGCACTGATTTTAGAATTGCATTGACGAAACAAGTTTTTGCAAACAGTTAATTTTCTATAATTAACTGCAGTGACATTTCAAATTTGAATAACACCATCAATCTACTTTACAGTTAAAATATTTTTTTTATTCATGAAGCATATTTCCTGGATTTGTTGTTAAGACGTTTCTTACGAACCGTTGTTCTTAATAATATATTAAGAAAATGCTACAATCGGGTTTAATATTTAAGAATCTGTTCTCAAAAGATTGTAGTCAGATGACCGCTGTTCCGTGGGCCACTTCAAAGGCTGTACGGCCCTGGGGCTGAGCAATCTTGCTCTAAGCAATTTATTTCATTTCTTTTCAAAGAAATCTCTGTCACAATTCACGTGTCGCTTTAGAATTCATTTCGAACAAAGAAATAGCTTAGGTTGTGCTTATTATGATTTAAAATTGTCTGTTTATTAGACTAATACATTAATTTGCTGTTCTGACATAGGTTTTTTAGCTCTGACTTACACCTTATGTCAACGCGGATCGGGATCACTTTACTGCAAAATCAGAGTTAACATAACATTGAAAGGACTGTCATTCTATTCGAAGACTGATGGTGATGGTGCATAGATTTGCAATGAAACAGTACAGTCAAATATAAAAAAAAAATGTGTGTGGATCAAAAACCTGCCAAATCTTTGATTAAGAAAATTGATCTCATACTAGTATGAACTCTTTCCTTAGAATATCTTAGTTTAAAAATAAAAAAAAAAAAACATTCTTACAACAGAATCCAATTTCACAAAACATTTTTGGCTATTATATTTCACATTGCATGCATTATTTAATAGATCATTCAACTCCCAATAGACCAAAAAGATTAATAGTTGAATATTCTTTGATCAAAGCTCAAAATATTAATCAAATTTTACTACGACTCGTAAATATTATTAATTAGGTTTGTAATATTATATTTATATATTCATGTTTACATTAATTTTCCGTACACCTCTACACTATTTATATTCAAATGACTTTTTTTCACTAGGAAGTACTCGTAGGTTATTTATTTTGTCCTTATTTGTATTCTTTATTAAGATAATCTTTTTGAGATTATTTTCTTTTCGTTTTGCAGTCCAAGGCGCCATCACGTACCTGTAACAAGAAAAACATATTTTAACATAACATTTTTAAAGATGGAAATGGAGTGGCATTGCTCTTATCAGATTTTTATGGGGTTGGCACAGCATGTCTTTAATACTTTTTATAACTTGTCATCTCAACAGTCTCCTCCTTTTTAGCCATATCATCTTTCACATAATCGATCCATAAATTGTTTCTTTGACCTTCCTCTACTCCACCACGTGAGCTATGATGGCTATGAGAGAGCTCATACCCATCATAGCTCACGTGGCGTTCACATTCATACTAACAATAATTCTCATTACTTATTTATAATTCCACTAATGGCTATGATCCTTACTAATCCTTACTAATATTATAAAAGCGAAAGTGAGTTTGTTTGTTTGTTACCTCTTCACGCCTAAATGGCTAAACCGATTTTGATGTATTTTGGTACAGAGATAGTTGGGACCCTGGAGACGGATATAGGCTATTTTTTTTAAAAAAAGAGTAAAAAATGAGGGAGAAAGAGGGAAAAAAGGGAAAACTTAGCATTGCTATTACAATAAATAAGGCGCTGGGGCAAAAACTACAGGTAGCAGGTACCTGCAAATCAGGAAAGGGGAACTGTCTTTTCCAAATTTAACGCGGGCGAAGCCGCGGGCGAAAGCTAATATAAAACCCAAAATTATTTAGTTTATTTAAAAATGGTGGTGTTGCTCCACCTGATGCTTGCATTACAAGACCTGATAGACGCTACTGAAAGCGCTAAACTCATCGCCAATTTTTGGGCTGACTCAATTGAGATATTCATCGACAGGCTAAGAAGAAAAAGATATAACATAATTATTAAGTACCTAAAACGGTTAATGATCGACAACCTGCTTACTTCAAGGACGGAAAGCATCGTATCGGAATCCGAACGGTATTAACCAATTCGGAAATAATTATAACTTCCACCAATACTTCCCGTATCCCTATAAAAAAACTGTGTTTATAGCTGATTTTTAATTGAGTTATTAATCAAAAATGGAGGAAACCCATAGATTTTTTTTACATGCGGAATTAAATTCAATACTGTAAATAGGAGTAAGTATCTATGTAGGAAACTAAATAGCATGGTCTAATTATTAGCGCGTACAAGGTTAAATGTTTTGTAAAACATACTTCATTATAATAATATTTGTTAAACCTAGTTATATTTAATTGCTGCATTGAGTACGGATCACAAGCCACATTCGATCCGTTTTAAGGGTTCCGTACGTCTAAAGAAAATATCGGAACCTTTATTGGATCACTTTGTTGTCTGTCTGTCAAGACCTTTTAACTCGGGAACCCCCGTGGAGGTCATCATCTGCCTAGCCTTTTACCAACTATGTTGGGGTCGGCTTCCAGTCTTACCGGATGCAGCTGAATACCAGTGTTTTACATGGAGCGACTGCCAATCTGACCTCCATAACCCAGTTTGTACTGGGTAATACGATACCCCTTGGTAAGACTGGTTGTCAGACTTTCGGGACACTATCTGTAACGACTGTCAAAGATCTACTAATGACAGTCGGGCCCAACAGCTTAACGTGCTTTCCGAGGCATGAAGAAAACTCGGTACAAGTGATCACCCATGCCGGGGTTGCGGGTTGTTCGAAAGAGATACCGCGGCCCCGGAACGTAAAGGGCAATAGAAGGAACATGGGTGGGTTTTAGTCAGTACAAGTCTGACATGCCCCCCCGCTCCGCCCAGAGCGGGGGAAGTCATTAGATGATTTCCCATCCGAAAAAAAGAGTGGTCACCCATCCACAGACCAACCTAGGCAAGCGTGGCTTAACCTAAAGACCGACCTGAGTGGCTGCTATTATATAGCCACGATCTGCTTGAGAACGCGTGGAGGTATCGAGTTAAAATTAAAATCGTATAAACAACTCTGTGGTCCCTTTGTGCTGTGAAAAGATCAACCCTCTTCGTCTACGCAGTCAAAAGATATGGCTGTTTATGTCGCAAGTTTGTACGGAACGGTGCGCAAGTCTGACTCGCTCATATATGTTATTTTATGTGACAGTTTTTTGGCATTAAAGAATATTTTAAACTAGCTTTTGCCCGCGGCTTCGCTCGCGTTAAATTCGGGGTAACACAGTTCCCCTTGCGCCTTATTGATTTGTAATAGCAATGCTGAATTTTCCCTTTTCTTCATCAAAATTCATCAAAATCGGTTTAGCCATTAAAGCGTGAAGAGGTAACAAACAAACAAACAAACTCACTTTCGCTTTTATAATATTAGTAAGGATAGTAAGGATATCATACCGCTTGTCAAACAATATTCCATTTAAAATATTGAAATAAAATAAAAATATTATGGGTAGGGTTCTAGGGCTAGTATAATATGACTCTACTCTTGTCAATTTTGTATGTGTTTATTTTCAGTGCATTGTAAATTTGTAGTGTGACAATTTGGAAATAAATTAACATTTATATAATGGCTGTTTATTACACCAACGTTCATATACACTTTCATATACATATTTAATTATTTAACAGGTAAATATATAAAGTAATGTGAATATAAAGTCACATTTAAATATTTAAACTACCAGTTTGGTTGATCTCTAAAATGTTAATTATCTGGATGGCCTTGATCTTGATTTTGTTTAGATTACTAATGGTAAACTGAACTGAATGTGAATGATAAAACTGACGTGCAAAAACAATAAATGTCTAAGCTGAGAGATAAAAAAAACTAAGTTAATATAGTTTATGCGTTTACCAACCCGAAAGAATAAATTAAAAATAATAAATTCAACAAAATTGTCAAATAAGTCAATGATTTATAAGCAAGCGAGTTTGTCACGTGTATCACAAAAACGTGACCAAAATGTTTGTTCAGCTTTTAGTATCAAATCATAAAAGTTGTGAACTAAGATAATAAATTAAAATAATATTATGACGAGATACTGGTACCTATTTATATGCAAGCGATGACGTTGTTAAAAACTTTGTTTACAAAACAGCCGTTAGTATCATTTTATAGCTCTTTTTTAAGAGCGCGATTTGAAATGAGACAGTTCTCATTTCAAATCGCGCTCTTAAAAAAGAGCTCTCGGGAATAATACCGACGTTCTCTATCCAAACTTTTTATAAAAACCTAAACTGTGGTAAAGTTTAGACTTGGGAATAAAAGCTTTTTAAGTTACAATGTAGATGTAGAATAAATGGTATAAATGAGCCCTTCACGAAGGCGTCAACCATTATTCTTTACATCAAACTAAGTAACTGTACACAAAATATTGCTGGGAGATGACTTTTGTTTTGGGGTGAAAA
This sequence comes from Ochropleura plecta, assembly GCA_905475445.1. Taxonomy (NCBI): domain Eukaryota; kingdom Metazoa; phylum Arthropoda; class Insecta; order Lepidoptera; family Noctuidae; genus Ochropleura; species Ochropleura plecta. Next base: position 5,402,067 of record FR997731.1, on the reverse strand, counting down.
GTCACGTTTTGCGATGGAACTTAATGTAACGCTCTCTAAACATTGTGCTGATAGCATTGACGAATACAGAGGAGGTTTCGGAGGTTCGTTTTAAGGAAAAATAACATTAAAAACTTGCATAAAAATACTTTTGGATAATTTGGAAATTTGATCCCAAATAGCTCTGTAACTAGAAAATTCCTAGAACTGGTCTGAAATCCTTACTTCGTTACTAATATTATAAAAGCGAAAGTGAGTTTGTTACCTCTTTACGCTTTAATGGCTAAACCGATGTTGATGAATTTTGGTACAGAGATAGTTGGGAACCAGGAGACGGACATAGGCAATTTTTTTTTTAAAGTGGGATATGAGTGAGAACAAGGGAAGAAAAGGGAAAACTTAGCGTTGCTATTACAAATCAATAAGGCGCAAGGGCAAAAACTGCAAGTAGCAGGTACTGTGTCATACCGAATTTTACGCGAGCGAAGCCGCGGGCAAAAGCTAGTCATAAATAAATTACAATAACGGGGGACCGTGTGTGTTTCAGTGCTTTCAGTTTTGGTACTTTTACACCCATTTTATAAATATTGGATAATAGCTTTTGCCCCGGCCTCGCTCGCGTTAAATTCGGGGTAACACAGGGTTCCCTTTTCCTGAATTGCAGGTATTTTTCGTTGGTTACAAAATGTGTATGTACCGATTTTTAGCTTTCTACCTTGAAAATTGCGAAAATTAACATATAAAATTTCTATCTTTTTCTAACTTTTATTTTGTTTAAATTGCCTATGTCCGTCTCCAGAGTCCCAACTATCCCTGTACATACCAAAATTCATCAAAATCGGTTTTGCCATTTCGACGTAAAGACGTCCTCATATCGTAGGGGTGAGACTATTGCCACCATTCAAATCAAATCAAAATATCTCATTTCACATAGGCACTTATAAAACGTCTACAAAAGGTGCCCGGTTCAGGTTGGTCGTTTCCTATGGAAAATAACCTGGCAGAAAATCCAAGGTTACTCTTTTAAAATCATTTCGTCATACAATGTTGCTGTTACAGCTTGCAGCAGTTAGTATTTTAGTATGAGAGTATAGCGTAGGCCTTTTTTTTTTGGGTGGGTAATCGTCAAATTATTTCCCCCGCTCTGGGCGGAGCGGGGGAATTCTATTGCCCTTTACGTTCCGGAGCCGCGGTATCTCTTTCGAACAACCCGCAACCCCGGCAGGCGGAGGCTCTGGCAAGCCACTCTGCTTTGCTGACATCTCTTTGAGGCGCGCGTGAAACACGAACGCGCCGTCGACACGGCCTGTCGTCAATCGACGGACGGACGGTGAGCTACCCATTGCTCACCGTCCACAGGCCCGTATCTACGGTGGCCGGGAGTCGTCTCACGACGCCCGGCGCCCGGGGCGTCTCCCGCGGCGGCTGGGTTGGTTCGAGGTTCTCTCCCTTAAACACCCAGCCACCTCCTTTGCTAGCATTACTGCTTCGCAGAAGGTGGTGACCGCTTCCCATTCCCTCTCGCTCCGGACCATGGCCTGAACCAGGGCCGGGCGCGCATCGCCGCCGCCGATAGCGTAGGCCAGACAATAAGTTATTGCTTACTTGCACGTAAAAACGTAGGTACGATTGCTTTTCACAATATTTTGAAGAAAATATCCAAGCAGCTATTCAATAGTCTATTTCGATTCCTAGTTCAATTTTGTCTGAACTAGAAATCGAAATAGACCATTGAATAATTACGAATAACCCAATTGCCAACCACTAATCTACCTCACCTATTCTAGAAATATCGTGAACTAGACACAAAAACGCACAAAGCATGAACGACCATCAAATAAACGGAATCAAACAAAGCAGAGTCAAAAAAATAAATAACGTGAAACAAAGGTATGGAAAGTGTTTATTTCGCCACGCGATGCGTTTGCGCTGCTACCAAGACCGGTTGGCGCACGCGCAGCTCTGCAATCCAATGTATGTCAGCACTCAGTATTTTATAGACATTATACTCATAATTTGTAATTGTTTTAGTACGTGGTGCTTTTGTTAAATAGCTGGATTAAAGAAATACAGTTGCAGTTAACTTGGTATGCAAGTAAAACGTTGCAGTTGAAATACTTAACTATTTGAAACAGTTTTAAAATTCACAGTGTATTAATCAAGTAGTCCGTAGCTCATATTTAAAGCTGTGTAAAGTTACAAGAGACATTGGTTTGTTCTGTCACAAACTAAACTAAAACTACTCTAAAAATCACTATAATTTAGTTTATTCTTATGGGTGAATATCAACAAGTCCATATTTTTGTCAATTTTGGTGGCAAAATTTTTTCTTTACTTTTCGTGAAACTATTGACCTAGGACATAAATAGAAGGTTCAAGCTTTAGGAATATTCATGAGGTCCGAAAAGATCTTGGTAACTTTTTGAGATATTTGAGTTCAAAGATTAGTGTAGCCACCAAAATTGAAAATTGTCCACCAAAATTGAAAGTTGACCACCAAAATTGATATTGGTCCACCAAAATTGAAAGTACTTAAAACAATACATTAAAAATCTCACTAATAAAGCTCAATGACCAAAAAACTCCATCAGTTAATAAAACTCAGTCTTGTTTTAACAATATTTCGTTTATTCAGTTAAATACATTTTAATATTTTTTTTAAATATTTCTAAATAAAAACAGAAAATAAAAAAGAAACATTTAAAAATACAAAAAATAGTAGCCCACTGGTATCGGGAACAGGGTCGAAGCTACCGGTGGTTAGAGTTCCAGAGACAGGAACCTCCTCACAATACAAGCCGTATCGAGGTGAACTGCCTTCAGAATCAGGCCCTTGATCCAACCGCCAAAGGAGAGCTTCGACAGATGTTCGTCGAGGCTCTTGGCAATCAAGCCATTGGCCGTTACGACAATCGGCACAATGATAGCCGAGTTCACATTGCACATGTCAACAACCTCGTGTGCAAAGTCGAGATATTTTAGTTGTTTTTCTTTCTCAGCTTTCACGAGGTTCTCGTCATGCGGGGTGATTACATCATATCACCACTATGTCAGGCTTATTGGCGACAATAGTCCTGTCAGTAATGATAGACCGATCCCAGTACAGCGTGACATGGTCTTTCTCGAGAACTGGGTCGGGCACATACTTGTAGTACGGTACCTCAGATTCCACAAGATTATATTTCAAGGCAAGTTGCTGATGAATAATCCTAGCTACTTGGTTGTGCCTATGCAAGTACTCGCCGTTAGCTAGACGAGAACAACCAGAAATAATATGTCCGATGGACTCACCCGGATGGGTGACACGGTGGCATGCCCGACACACATCAACCGTCCCATCCTTCATAATATATTTCCGGTAGTTGTTCGTCAACATAACTTCGTCCATAATCGCACAGACAAAACCTACAGTTTCCCCAAAAAGGTCGCTGAATCGTAGCCAGGATACGGATGCTAGAAAATTTACATCGGGCCCATGAAGAGCCCGGTAAAAGCGCCCGTGAAGCTCTTTGCCTTGCCATACTTTCTTGCGGTCATTGGTAGTAAGTACCACAATATTTATTATTTATCTGATGAACTCGTAATGAGAACTATGAGGGTAGACATAAAAAAAAAACTTTTTATTTTGAACAAAATTACCTGCCATACTACAAACTTTTTCTCAGCAAAACTAAGAAACTAAAACATAATAAACTCTAAAATAAAACATGATTAAATAACAATATTAAACCGTAATATATATAAAGAAAAGATATTATAGTTTTTAAACATGAACATTGTCTCGTCTTTATTACAAAAAAAACATGTAATATTAAAATAATTAATACTTAAATAAGTATTTATAATTGTACACGTAATTGTATAGGGATCGATTCATCATCACTGACAGGACTATTGTAGCAAATAAACCTGATGTGGTGGTGGATCGATCAGAGCGGCGCGCAATGATTGTTGACATAACGGTCCCACATGACGAGAACCTTGTGGGAGCCGAAAAAGATAAACAAATCAAGTATATTGACTTGGTTCGCGAGGTTGTCGACATGTGGGACGTGGACTCAGCGATCATTATGCCGATAGTCGTTACAGCCAATGGTTCAATTGCCAAGAGCCTCGACCAACACCTGAGAAGGCTCTCGTTAGGCAGCTGGATCAAGGGCTTGATACAGAAAACGGTACTCCTGGACAGGGTTCGTATTGTTAGGAGGTTCCTTTCTCTGGAGTTTTGACTGCCGGTAGCTTGGACACTGTTCCCGATACCGGTGGGCTACTATTTTTATATGTTTTTGATAAGAAATATGTAAAAATATAAAAAAAATATGTATACAAATAAATAAACGATAATAATATTAATTATAATACGGTTTTAATGTACTCTTTCGGCATACCCAAATGGACTCAGACTGAACTTGATGCCCTGGATAGGAGAGTCCGTACACTGCTAAACGCAAACCGGATGCATCACCCAAAATCATCGGTAATAAGACTGTACATCCCTCGGAAGTGCGGGGGTCGAGGCCTTTTAAACGCGAAGACCCTCCATAACCGAGAGGTGTGCAGTCGCAGTAAACTTAGGCATCTGCCAGTCGACCTTAGAGTAGTGCAGAAAAATAGCATGGCATGTGCAATTTAATAAATAGAACAAACAGAAGAGAAACATATACATATAAATAAACAATGTGTAGTGAAAAACTGTCTTTATATGTAAAAATAATATATAAACGGTATATACTTAAAATTTGGTGGCTTATTTTCAATTTTGGTGGTGAAAATCGCCACCAAGGCCACCAAAATTGAGCCACCAAAATTGAAACCAGACATAAAAAAAATCTTAAAAAATACAGTTATTAAGATACAATAGAATAAATATCACTGATAAATAAGTTACCCAAATCACTACCTACAATACGTAGCTTACTATTAAAACACTTAAAAATCACCAGCAAATCGATCCACCAAAATTGACAAATTCTTGTCCCCTGTTCGACCCAAGATGAATACATCGTTTTTGGCGAGCAATTACAGCACTAAGCACACACCTGTTACGCGCCACTTCCCGCGCACGACTGAGAAAAACAGAACATAAAAAGCGATTGATCGCACACGCACGATACTTCATGATAATGTAAATTGAAAAAGTGCTACCAAAATTATGATTTTTGCTAGGACAAACTTGAATCGAGTATCCTGTGCTTTTAACATCAATTTTATAATATGATTTAGATGTTTTTAGATAGTGTGTCATATGCATTTACCAATGAAGTAATTTGTTTTTTACTTCACTTTAAATTGTTCCTTTGGTAAATACATTTATATCAAAAAATGGAGCTAGGACAAGCCACCAAACTTGAATTTTAAAGTTATTTATTTTTCCTATCCTCCATAGGTAAGCCTATTTAAAAAAAAATTGTGGCCCTAAGTGGAATAAGTTAAGTAGTTCACTAGAAAAAAAATTAAGAAACATCCCATCATTTTACACCATGATTCTCAACGTGGACACGTAAAATTAGCGCCTGGGATATTCACCCTTATCAAACGACGTTTCCTCTTCAAAAATTGATAAATGTGACACAGCTAAACCTTATAATAGTTTGACAGCATTCATGATTAGTTACTCAATTAAGACAAAATGGCAATCTCGCTATTCTGGAATTGACGTTTTTCACCAAAAATAGTAGTTGTCAAGATAGATCCGACTATCTTTTGTTTAAAAAAAACGTGCCCAATACCAGGTTTTTTTTCTGTATCGTGGGTGAATTTACAAACTTTAAATGTTTGTAAATTCACCCACGATACAGACACAAATAGCCAGACTCGGAACAACTACCTGTAGGTCATAAAAAATATTTGTTCCGTGCGGGGATCTAACCCGCGACACGCTGCGCAGCAGTCATTACGCCATAATATATTAGAATAATTCATCAGAATCGGCCTCATTTACATACATCTAACTATAACACTGTCAATCTTGTTTTGTAAGTAAAATTTGCATCATAAAGAACACAGCAAATTCCAGAAAACTCTTTTACTTAACATAACATTCCCCAAAGGATAATGCAGAGGTGTACCTAATAGTAGACCCACATTTTGTCCAGTTACAATTATATCCTATTTAATAGAGAGCGAGTCTATGGCACGAGTCGGTCACAAATCTAGACTCTGGCTTAGCTGCTATTAAAAAAATCTGATGGAACCACCCAATCCCGCCCAACCCGGAATCGAAACCAAAAAGGTAGTCAAACCTTTGAAGAACCAATGAGGTAGACAAACCTTTGAAGAACCAAAGAGGTAGCCAAACCTTTGAAGAACCAATGAGGCAGTCAAATCTTTGAAGAACCAAAGAGGTAGTCAAACCTTTGAAGAACCAAACAGGTAGTCAAACCTTTGATGAACTAAAGAGGTAGTCAATGCTTGGCGTGATTAAATAAACCACGCCAAGGTCTACATTATTTATCCACAGAACTTTTAATACCAATTTTGTACGAACAAGGACAAATATAAGCCGTGTGCCAGTAATCAGTGCCTATTAATACAAGTTTCCCTCAATTGATATGTCCAAACGATTACAGTCGAACACGCATGTTATACATGCTTCATTGTATTTCATTGATGTTTTTCTTATTTACGTGTAATCCTCGAAGGGTAAGTACTATTGAATACACCTCTGTATTCAATAGTACACTCCCATTTCCCCGAGTTACACAACCTTCAGGTCATCTCGACAGAACGCCACTATATTACTAGACTGGTAAGACAAGCAATTGAGATTACCAAATATAGAAATTTCAACCGAGATGATGGGTTTCAACTATCAAGAGCCTGGAATGCAGTGGTTCAATTGTGTAAAAACCCAAAAAGGAGTGAAAAAAGATCGCGACTTGATACAGTAAGTTTTGTGTGTCGAGAGCCAAATCCGGTTGAGTGTCGAGAACGGAATCGAGTTGTGAGTGACGGTGTTAGTACCGAACGCAAAAAACGAATAAGAAACTTCATTTTGTCTGCTCATAAGCACCCACCCGCAATAATTTCAGTTCATCCTTGATCATTTCATGGTGTTTACAACATCGCCGAAAATCGAAAACTCGAAACAAGTAACAAACATGGTAAATATCCCGTTTCAAGTTTAAATAATAATGTCAGTTAAAAGACTTATATTCCCAAGTTATGTTTAAGATTTAGGGCGAGCATATTGCCATCAATACGTTCTACGTAATTACGTACATTAATTAAAATCAGGATAATTATTTTGGCACACTTTTGTTTCTTAACTACTTATAAATGAGTGTTAAAGTAGCTTCAATAAAGCCGAGAGGCACTAGTTCTTCCGGCTATGGCAATAGTTTTTTTGCTTAAGACGTTACCTCAAAACCTTGTTATGGTTTTCTTTTATTTAAAAAAAATAACGTTGCCCCACACTAGGATTTTCTCCTGTATCGTGTGGGTGCGTTTACAATCATTTAAACTCTCATACACAACAGCCAGAGCCGAAACAACAATTTGTAGACTATACAAATATTTGTTTCGTGCGAGAATCAAACCCGCGACACGCAGCGCAGCAGTGAATCGCTCAGCCACTGCGCCAACCGCGCCGTCTAGTAATATTGGAGATCATATCTAAAATTTTTAACTTTATAAATATACAAGTCAGTGCATTCATCAGTATATTGATTGTTTGTTGAACTTGTAAAATTATTGTGATTTAAAAGAGTGTCCATGGAGTTTCGTGCCCATTCTCCTCTAATAGTCTAGTCAACAAGTGCTTTTTTAGTCAAAACTTTTTAAAAGTCTCGGAAAAATATGGTTGAGGGCTCATTCGATTCGGAATCGAATCTAGAAAGTTTTTGAAAAAATTTAAGACCCGCTCGAAAAAATTGCAAAAGTTATTAACAAATTAGTAAACAAAAAAAGAGGGGTTTAGTTTTTTTGGTATATCTCGAAAACTATTTGATATATTTTGATTTTGAAAAAAGATTCAAAAAGGGGAGAAAATTTCCTAAAAAAAACTCTCAACTTGCGAAATTGTAGGACCAATATAAAAAAATTTACAGGGAGCTGAAAATACGCCTGAAAACGGGTACTCGGGTTTCCGCAAGCCACGCCCCCTTCGAGCGCTTTAATGAAAAATATTATTTAAACATATTAAATGTTGATATTAAAATTTGAAAAAATTCAGACACGTACAAGACAAATTAAAGAATGAAATGCCGTAGATAAAATATTTTTATCGCGATTTTATAAAATGTTATCCATAAATTAATTAACAATTTCTTCCGACTGGGCTATAAACATTGCAAGTTGCATAATTGTTAAACCAGAAATCTCAATTTTTTTTCCTCTCGTGGAGCTATTCTTCAAAGATTAAAGAAAGGATTTCCGTTAAGTAAATTAATAAAATGTTAATTTTCGATTTGTTATTAACAAATTACCTAGGTGGCAAATTAAATATTTAAATAAATGTTACAAGAATTATTTTTTTTCCAATGTCGATGATCATTCGTTTTTTTATCAATAAAAGCTACCTAAAAATATTTTTTTATAAATTTTAATTCTATTTGTTTATAAAATTGTTATAAACAAATAGGTTTGTTAATTAACATTTTTTTTTTACCACTTGTTTATAATATCAAGGTACGCTTTTTTTTAAATATCATTATTTATTATCCTCCTTAATAATCAAAAAAAAATTGTTTTTTTTATAAATTTTCATTGTTTATTAAATAAACAATTTATAAGCAAAAAAAATATATATATTTATATTTATTATCAAATTATTTTTTTTTCCGCAAAAAAAGGTAATTGGTCGGTTTTATTTTAGTGTAAAGAATTCTAAAAAAATTATACAAAAAAAAGTAATTGTTTATTTAATAAACAATGAAAATTTATAAAAAAACCAATTTTTTTTATTATTATTAAGGAGGATAATAAATAATGATATTTAAAAAAAAAGCGTACCTTGAAATTATTAACAAGTGGTAAAAAAAAAATGTTAATTAACAAAACGGTTTTTTAGCAATAAATTTTTTTTTTAAGGATCGTTTTTTATCTTAAAATTCATAATTTTTTACGAGGAATCTTTTTCAAAAAAAAAATTCTATTATCTTATAACTAATCTATTTGTTTATAACAATTTTATAAACAAATAGAATTAAAATTTATAAAAAAATATTTTTAGGTAGCTTTTATTGATAAAAAAACGAATGATCATCGACATTGGAAAAAAAATAATTCTTGTAACATTTATTTAAATATTTAATTTGCCACCTAGGTAATTTGTTAATAACAAATCGAAAATTAACATTTTATTAATTTACTTAACGGAAATCCTTTCTTTAATCTTTGAAGAATAGCTCCACGAGAGGAAAAAAAATTGAGATTTCTGGTTTAACAATTATGCAACTTGCAATGTTTATAGCCCAGTCGGAAGAAATTGTTAATTAATTTATGGATAACATTTTATAAAATCGCGATAAAAATATTTTATCTACGGCATTTCATTCTTTAATTTGTCTTGTACGTGTCTGAATTTTTTCAAATTTTAATATCAACATTTAATATGTTTAAATAATATTTTTCATTAAAGCGCTCGAAGGGGGCGTGGCTTGCGGAAACCCGAGTACCCGTTTTCAGGCGTATTTTCAGCTCCCTGTAAATTTTTTTATATTGGTCCTACAATTTCGCAAGTTGAGAGTTTTTTTTAGGAAATTTTCTCCTCTTTTTGAATCTTTTTTCAAAATCAAAATATATCAAATAGTTTTCGAGATATACCAAAAAAACTAAACCCCTCTTTTTTTGTTTACTAATTTGTTAATAACTTTTGCAATTTTTTCGAGCGGGTCTTGAATTTTTTCAAAAACTTTCTAGATTCGATTCCGAATCGAATGAGCCCTCAACCATATTTTTCCGAGACTTTTAAAAAGTTTTGACTAAAAAAGCACTTGTTGACTAGACTATAAAGAGATCAACGCTTTGGAATGCGCAACTGCAGTATTTTCTTTTCTTTCTTGACATTCAAAGTGCCTGTTATGGCCTAATTGAAATAAATGCTTCCATAAATCATGACTTTTTGCACGAAAAAAAAGTTGTTTGTAGCCTTGGGCAGCGTTACTTAGCCAGATGTACAAAATGTTTGGTTGACAATATCGTGAAGCATCGTTTACAGCCTGTATATTTATTTATGGTTATTGGTTATGTTCTATAATTTTATCACAGAACAAACGTTTCTTATCGCTGGTTTTAAGGTGAGGCTTCAGGAAAGGCTTAAAATTGCAAAATTACAATAGGATAATAATATGAATTAAGTGCGTTACAATAGAGATACTGCGGCCTCCAGACAAAAAGGGCAAAAGAAGGCACAAGAACGTATTTTAGTCAATAAAAGTCTGAAACTCCCTTTCGCTCCGCCCAGTGCGGGGGAAACCTATTTGACGATTTCACATTCGAAAAACAAAAGTACCTATGTTATAATTTGTAAATCTATATATTAGGAAAATCAACGTTAATTATCCTGTTATTCTGATAAAGCGACCATTTAATCCTAACAAACTTCGCTACAAGAAAATCCACAAGCAGAGATTGCCAACCTTGCCCCTTCTCAAGCAAGGTGTTGGCACTGTTGCCGCCATGTTGTCACAAAGTTAGGCGTGATTCTTGTCTTTGGCCGGCCTATGCGCAGTGCTACGTCACTTGGCACATTTTCAACGGTATCATCTTACATCATGATCTGGCCAATATCGGTTTAGCATACAGTTTCAAAAGCTGCACTTGTGTCATAATTTGAAAGTTATATAACTTAAGTACTTACTAAGTTGAAATGGTACTTTAATTTTAAGTGTTTAAACTGGAATATTGTTTGGAAGCAAAATTTTTTAGTGTTGGATTTAAATAATCTTTTAATTAATTTGGAAGCGCTTGCTTGGGTGACCACCCATAATTTACTGAGTTTCCTCCGTGCCTCGGAAAGCACGTAAGCTGTTGGTCCCGGATGTCAGTTGTCGATCTTTGACGGTTGTTACACGTAATCAGTAGCCAAACAAATCAGACAACCAGTATTACTAAGGGGTATCGTATTACCCAGTACTAACTGGGTTATAGAGGTCAGATAGGCAGCCGCTCCATGGAAAATACTAGTATTCAGCTGCTTTTAGTTAGACTGGAAGACGACCCCAACCAAGTAAGAAACCGACTAGGCATGTGATGATCGGTTTAATTTTGACTCAAAAAAGCGTCTTTCTGGCCTCTTCATCGCGATTTTCACTCTGCGGTCAAGGCCATCAGTAGAATGCCATATGTTTTTGTTTGATATATAAAACTTTAGGAACAAAATGATTTTTAACTGTCTCTTGGTCTCGTGGTTGTTGGTCATCTGAGAATAAGTTTAGGGTTCAATTCCGCGTGAGACTACTCCTGGCCACCGTAGACGGTAGTCAGTAGACTGTGAGCAATAGGTACCTAGCTCAGCGTGCAAGTGCAACGGCTGTGTCCCCGCTCTGAGCGGAGCGCGGGGGAGTGTCAGCCTTTTACTGACTAAAATCCATCTATGTCCCTTCTTATGCCCTTTGTGTTCTGGGGCCGCGGTATCTCTTTCAAACAACCCGCAACCCCGGTAGGCAAAGGTCCTGGAAGGCCTGTCAGCAAGGCAGAGGACACCTCTGCCTTGCTGACATCTCTTTGAGGCGCGCGTGGAACACTAACGCACCGTCGACACGGTTTGATAATTATTATGCCTTGTGACTGGGGCTGTAGCTTCATTTTATTGTTGTTATTGTTTCAAAAGGGCCTGTTACTCGTCTGCATGAAATATTTGCTTTTGATTTTGACTTTTCTGCTATTTTCTATCTACTCCTGACTGTAGTAAAGGTCACTATCTTCATCACAAAAATGCGGAAAAAGATCTATTAATCATTTTTCAACACAAATAGGTATTTGTTGACCTTGAATCTGACTGTTCTTGTTAGGTCATAGGCAAAAACAAATGCCAATCGGTCTTCCAAGCAGTTACAGCGACAGTATTCCGTCATAGTACTGTCTACGATCAGTAGCTCTGGCTTTTTTAATCTTGGCCAATATTTCCTCACGAATTGTCTAACCTATGTCGATAGATTCTGCCGCCGATGTTGGCTCAAATGATTAGCACATTGATGAATTTTATTATACAACTGTAGTGCAAAGCCCTATTTGGCACATATTTTTACATTAAATAGGTTTGTGTTTGTGAAGCACGTTTGCCAAAAAGATACAGATTCCCTTGAATTATGAACCAAGGTTCACATTCTCGAAGGTGGTGGCCGGGCGTTTGAGGGAGAGAACCTCAAACCAACCCAGCCGTCGTCGTGGGAGACGGTCCGGGCGTTGGGCGCCGCGAGACGACTCCCGGCCACCGTAGATGCGGGCCTGTGGACGGTCAGCAATGGGTAGCTCACCACGTCCCGCGCGCCCCAAAAGAGATATCGCGCCCCATAAGAAACATTAGAAGTTGACCAAAAATAATAATAAAATCTTTATTCACATAAAAAGGTTACAAATTGATTTAAAGTCTCTGATTCCTGAGCTAGGTTCAAAGACCTGTATTACAGAAATCAGTGCCTTTCTCATGTTTTGGTGACAAACAATTATGTAAATAAATGCAGTTTGCAGATTATCTGCCAAATCTATTTTAAAACTATATTTTTTTAGGGTTCCGTAGTCAACTAGGAACCCTTATAGTTTCGCCATGTCTGTCTGTCCGTCCGTCCGTCCGTCAATCCTCGCTTAATCTCTGTGACCGTTAGCACTAGAAAACTGAAATTTGGTACCAATATGTATATCAATCGCGCCGACAAAGTGGTAAAATAAAAATTGGAAAAAAATGTTTTATTAGGGTAGCCACCCTATATGTAAAGTGGGAAGTGTTTTTTTTTTAATTTCAACCCTAACGTGTGATATATTGTTGGAAAGGTATTTAAAAATGAATAGAGGTTTACTAAAATCATTTTTTGATAATGTCTATAATTTCGGAAATAATCGCTCCAAAAGTAAAAAACAATGTGTCCCCCCCCCTCTAACTTTTGAACCATAAGTTTAGAAAATATGAAAAAAATCTGAAAAGTAGAACTTTATAAGGACTTTCTAGGAAAATCATTTTGAACTTGATTGACACAACAGATTGTACAAGAACTGTTGGAGCGCCTATCGCGGAACGTGCAACATTGCACGCTCCTCCACCTTTAAACTCATAAGTGGGAACACTTATTGTGACGGACGGGAAACTACGGAACCCTACACTGAGCGTGGCCCGACACGCTCTTGGCCGGTTTTTTTTATATAACAAAGGTAAGTGAGTAATTAGAATTGTGTCATGTGTGTGTGTACGTCGTATGTGATGTGTGTGTGTGTGTGTGTGTGGAATTATAATAGGTTAATAATAATATGAATACCGTTACCATTCGTTAAATAGTCACAAAGTGGCAATTCATCATTGCCATAGCCATAGCCATAACTGCGTTCGTGACCATTTTGAAAATTTTAACGTTATTCATTTTCAATTTTTCAATCAATCTAAAAGTCAATTTTTTTGTTAAATGGTCACCTATTAAAAAAAACAGCTAAAGCGACATTTTAGACCCCCTGTTCACAGAGGGGCTTGCCAGAGCCTCCGCCTGCCGGGGTTGCGGGTTGTTCGAATGATTCGAACAATAGAAGGAACATGGGTAAGTTTTAGTCAGTTAAAGTCTGACACGCCCCCCGCTCCGCCCAGAGCGGGGGAAGTTATTTGATGATTACCCACCCGAAAAAAATAAATAATAAAAAAGACCCCCTGTTCAGTCAGTTGCTCGGGTGCATGGTCTGCCAGACCACGCGGGAAGGTTTGCGTGTATTATGTTACACCTTGTAAATCTTGTCAAATGTTACCTATATATTTTGAAACCTAACAACATTATACGTTATTTGTTTTTAAAGTTACTTAATTACAAATTTTATAATAATGTATTCTTTACATTATGTGTTGCACTTTTATTTATGTAAATTGATATTCTATCGCAGTTAAATATATTATATACTATATATGTTAGTAGTAGGTAGCCGCGTGTCGGAGGATTTGCTTTGATTGCTCCTCCGACACGCGGTTGCAAATAACGGGCAAAAATAACCACTCAGTGGACACCAAAAACGACAACGCAACAGACCCAAAAGGAGATGGTGGTATGAGCTGGACTCTTTCTCGAAGGATTGGCCTACAGTCGCACTAAACCGTCAAAAGTTTATGGAGGGAAGGAAGGCTTTTGCCCTGCAATGGGACAATATAGACTCATTATTTTTTGTATTTTAAAATGTTTGGTTTTTTTCTTTCTTTGTTTTTATTAAGAAAATTTAAAAATGTAATTTGTATGTAGGTATTAAAATGAATAAAAGAATTAAAAAAATTGACTATGATTTTATTAGGAATATAAAAAATGTATTCCAATGAAAAAACGAGGATAAAAAATTGTAGTATGTAAAACCTTAAAATAAGTCTCGGTGGTATATTTTCGCAACAAGAGTTACTTAGCACACCATTTTCATGGTGTCGATGAAACACATTTGTAAGACCATTATATAGCTAACTGCACAGCACTAATATTTGCTTCATTTAAATCCTGAAAGGTGCAAATGGTGGTGCAGCATGGTCTAGACATATCCTATCAAGAGTCTCCTCACTGGAATTGTGTTTGGGTTTTTTTTTTTTTTTTTTTTTCGGGTGTGAAATCATCCAATGACTTCCCCCGCTCTGGGCGGAGCGGGGGGGCATGTCAGACTTGTACTGACTAAAACCCACCCATGTTCCTTCTATTGCCCTTTACGTTCCGAGGCCGCGGTATCTCTTTCGAACAACCCGCGACCCCGGCAGGCGGAGGCTCTGGCAAGCCCCTCTGCTTTGCTGACTCTCTTTGAGGCGCGCGTGAAACACGAACGCGCCGTCGACACGGCATTGTGTTTGGGTTAGGTCGTGAATGCTCCATTTGGCCAGACAGCAGCCATCTTTTTTTTTCTTTTTGCGGATGGGAAATCATCAAATAACTTCTTTTTGTTGCTTTCCTGTTCACTCAATTTGCTTTTTAAGACCTTTTTATTAGCTTCACCCTTTTTTTAGTGAAAGAGAATCACCAAATAACTTCCCCGCTCTGGGCGGAGCGGGGGGGAGGGTCAGACTTTTACTGACTAAATCCCACACATGTTCGTTCTTTTGCCCTTTATATCTTTATATATATAATTCTTCTGTGAGTGTGTATGTCACTGAACTTCTCTCAAACGACTGGACCGATTTTGATGAAATTTTTTGTGTGTGTTCAAGGGGATCTGGGAATGGTTTAGATTCACAATTTTGTCCGCTGGACAATGTTTTTTTAATTAATTTTTAATTAATTAGTAGTTGTTGATTTTGGAATGTTTTACATTGGATCCGACAGACGGCGCTACCATCGCAGTGTCAAATTTTAAATAATATTCGAATTTTAATTTTAGTCTGTCCCGACAGTTAGCGCTGCGGTCAAATTAAAAAAAAGTTTTGTTATCATTGTGTTATTGTAGAACATGTGCTGGATCAAATATTAAATTAAAAGGTACTGAGTGTTTTGAGAAGAGTTTTGAAGGTAGACAGGACAACGTCTATCGGGTCCGCTAGTTATTATTAAAACTTGAAACGGGATATTTACCATTTCCTTCAAACAGTAGCCAAACCGGGCCGCGTATTGCCATAATGTATACTAGCACAGACAGGGGTTGCTCTGTAATCGCACGCAATATGCTCTTGTAGCTAGAGAGCATACTGCATATCAGTACAGAGACAGACTGAAATAAAATACACTTTGCTCTAATTCGTGAGAGCAAAACACATACGAGTACAGACAATTTGGCTGCCGTAGTAGGCACCCCGACATGGACAGGTTAGGTTCGAAGGGGATGGCGGGGTCTGAAAGACCCCGCCATCCCCTTCGTGTTAGGTTACTTTAAACCTTGAATGTAGAGGTAGGAGCCCCGCGAAGCGGGGCTCCGTCGAGCCACTTTGATAGGTAGTAATCAGTGAGAGCTCGGGACTTGGGGCACCCCGACATGGACAGGTTAGGTTCGAAGGGGATGGCGGGGTCTGAAAGACCCCGCCATCCCCTTCGTGTTAGGTTACTTTAAACCTTGAATGCAGAGGTAGGAGCCCCGCGAAGCGGGGCTCCGTCGAGCCACTTTGATAGGTAGTAATCAGTGAGAGCACATTTTGCTTTAGACATATGCGAACAAACCGTATACTTATACAGACAGGTCTGTAGTCATACGTAGTTTGCTTTAAAAATATGCAAGCAAACTGTATACTTATACAGACTGGTCTGTAGTTATACGTAGTTTGCTTTAGAGTATTTGTTATTTTTAAGAGCACAAAGTGATCTAGTACAGACTATGGGTGTCTGTACTGATATACACAATGGCAATACGCAACCGGGCCACAAACGTATCCTGGTGGCAGGTGTTTTTTAGGGTGGATGAATGTAGATAGAACGTCCCGTAAGTTTGTTTATTTATAATTTGTAAACCTATATTATATAGTAATAAGTTAAAAAAAAAATCAAAAGGTATAAAATTGGTATATAAAAGTTCTACTAATGCTATCCAAGACATTAAAACTTGAAAACCAACAACCTTAGTTCCGTCGCGGTAAGGTCTGATCTAAATCTAAACTTTACTTGAAATAAGTTTTTCTACCATACACGATTATTCCTGACTAGCTGGCACCCGCGGCTTCGCCTGCCTAATATTGAAAAAAAGTATCCTATGTGTTGTTCCAGACTATAATCTACCTCTGTGCCAAAGTTCATCAAGATCAGTTCAGCCGTTTTGACGGGAAAGAGTAACAAGCATCCATTCATTCATCCATCCATCCTCACAAACATTTGTATTTATAACTAGCTTTTGCCCGCGGCTTCGCTCGCGTTAAATTCGGTATAACACAGTACCTGCTACCTGCAGTTTTTGCCCTTGCGCCTTATTGATTTGTAATAGCAACGCTAAGTTTTCCCTTTTCTTCCCTCGTTCTCCCTCGAATCCCAATTTTTTAAAATAAAAAATAGAATATGTCCGTCTCCTGGTTCCCAACTATCTCTGTACCAAAATTCATCAAAATCGGTTTAGCCATTAAGGCGCTGTACAAAGCAAACGCTTCGTAAAACGTCTAGATTTTCATCGCAAAGTTAGCCGTATCTGTACATGCCACTAGCCAGAAAAAATACCGTATATACCTTCAATTTCTCCTTAACCGTCGCCTTTACAAACATTTAAACTCACACTCAAAAACAGCCAGACCCGAAAATACCTGTAGGTCATACAAATATTTGTTCCTTGCCTGGATCAAACCCAAGACACGCAGCGCGGCAGCCAATCGCTCAGCCACTGCGACAAACGTACAACCGTGTCGTATAACATGTGTCTTAAACATAACCAGCCAAATATTGGTGTATCTACTGAGGCATACCTCTGCTTAACTCAACAGAGATAATAGACGTTATGTTACGTATAATAGTCGCAAGGTCGAACACAAATAACAAACCGGTTCGTTGCGAAAGCCTGACGTCTTCGTGTATAAAAATTAAAATTGCTCAAGTTTAAACAGCGCAGTGTTCGAATGGTGTAATGAATGCTCACAGGCGAAATAGAGACGGGCTGGCAACAGCGAATAGTAGTTGTGGAATCCTCATCCTTACTAATATTATAATGGCGAAAGTGAGTTTGTTTGTTTGTTACGTCTTCACGCCTAAATGGCTAAGCCGATTTTGATCCATTTTGGTGCAGAGATAGTTGGCACTCTGGAGACGGATATAAGCTATTTTTTTTAAATAGATTGAGTTATGAGGGATAAAGAGGGAAGAAAAAGGAAAACTTAGCTTTGCTATTACAAATCAATAAGGCGCAAGCGCAAAAACTGCAGGTAGCAGGTACCTGTAAATCAGGAAAGGGGACGTGTGCTACCCCGAATTTAACGCGAGCGAAGCCGCGGGCAAAAGCTAGTTTATGATAATACTGATACTGTTAGCAACAAGGGCAGGAAAATGATGGCTGATACTGTTAGCCTAGCCAACAGATGAGATAAAGCCTCTCCCAAACTTGGTTTGTGGGTTGTTCGAAAGAGATACCGCGGTCCCGGAACATTAAGTGCAAAAGAAGGAACATCGGTGGGTTTAAGTCAGCATCCTTACTAAGGTTATAAATGCGAAAGTAAGTTTGTTACGTCTTTACGCCTAACTGGCCAAACCGATTTTCATGAATTTTGGTACAGAGAGAGTTAGATTTTGGAACAGAGGGACCCTGGAGACGGACATAGGCAAATATTTTAAAAAAAGTGAGAAAAGTAAAGGGGGAGGAAGAGGGAAGAAAAGGGGAGACAAAGGTAATTTTTTTCGATTATCAGGCGGGTTAAAGTTAGCGTTAGCCCAAAGTAACTATGCCACGCGGACGAAGTCGTGGGCGGAAGCTAGTTAGAAATTAACAACCATTCTATCTATCTACATTTCATCAACCCGAAAGAAAACCTGTCACCAGAATACGAACTGCAGTGACCACTATAGAAATCTCTTAACGGATTGCGGGCCCAGGTTGGCTGCTGTTCGAAAGAGATACTGCGGCCCCGGAACATATAGGACAGAGGAAGGAACATGGGTGGGTTTTAGTCAGTAAAAATCTGACACTCCCCCCTGTGCGGAAGTTATTTGCTGATTTTCCATCCGCAAAAAAGGACCCATGACTTCGAGTTTTTCCGATCCAGGATTATAGTGAATCACTGGCCGTGGTTTTGTCAAGTTCGTCCAATCATCTTCTACGAAGTGTACTACGGTGTTTTCTGGCTATGTCAGGGCACAGAGCATAGTTTGTCAGACATGGTCAACGTAGAACCACTTAAGGCACTTAGTGTTTCGCGCGCTTTAAAGAAATGTCATCAAAGCAGAAGGGCCTGCCAGGGCCACCGCCTGATGGGATTGCGGGTTGTTTTAAAGAGATACCGCGGCCCCGGAATGTTAAGGGCAATAGAAGGAACATAGGTAGGTTTTAGTCAGTACAAGTCTGACAGTCCCCGCCCCGCCCAGAGCGGGGGAAGTTATTTGATGATTTCCTATCCGCAAAAAAAAGAGCTCCAGAGAGTGGCTATTTTGATCCACAGTTCATAGGGTCATTCCGTCATGGTCAACCTAGAACCACTTAAGGCTGGCGGCTTTTTAAGCAACGTCAGTATTTTAGACCTCAGTGCGGTACTACGTACCTGCATGGTTAGTAATTCAAAACCTACACACCCTGAAATACACACATCAAAAGTATCTAGGGATCAACATAATATTTTTGCAATAACTTTTCTCCTGATTGATATTAATTAAAATTTTCTTTAAGGATTCATCAAATAAAGTGTTTTCGTTTGTCACAGTAACGATAAACCAAGTCACCTTTGCATTAATAAAGAAATTTGCCATTTTCCTAATAAAGGGATTTTTGACATTTGACATTAAAGTTCGAAAAAAAGACTGAAATAACAGTTTTCTTTAAAATTTTATTGGGTAACTTAAACAATTAATAATCCGTGTTTCTACCGCGAACACTAACAACACAAGAACATCGGTTTGGCACACTTTTGATGTGTGTATAAACACACCGCTCCCCAACACGCTGTAGAACTAAAGTCATCATCTCCCAAGCCTTTTTCCAATGATATTGGTGTTGGCTTCCATTCTAACTGGATGCGGCCGAACATCAGTATTTTATCAGTATTTGAAGCGATTGCCTTCTGACCGCTACAACCCATTCTTGTTCTTAGCGTGTCGATGGCAAAATTTGAGTGAAATATACCTAAAATTCAGCTACGCAAAGACCCTTCGCTGATGCAGCCATATGATCTTCAAGTGTGTAGGTGTTAGGGCATACAACACAAGATGGAAGTCGGTCCATGGTCTGTGGAAACGCGCCGCATTCACACTTAAGATCTGAACCGTCTGTGACGCTCGCTCGTACCCTCCGACCGAGGCCGCACTGTGCTTCATCGTTCATTCAGCACTTGTGGCTGATAGCCGCGATCAAAATGTAATGAGCCAAACAATGATTTTTGAAGATGAAATGACAGAATGAAATTCGAAATATGAATATTATAATATAACAGTTATAAAATCAATGAAAAATTAACTAACTCTTTTAATTAAAAGGTGTCTGAAGCAATTAGGTAAAAAGTTATTAAGTAGAAGCACTAAGTTAAAATTTTTCTTCGAGTTCTTGTAATTCTATTAATAGTTATTATCTACCAATTAATTAGAAAGCAAAGTAGGCTTAGGTTTTTTAAAATCTATTTAAATCTTTAAAACATAACTGTTATTATTAAATAAAGTCATATCCCCGTAAATAAATAAAGAAAAAAAAAAAAAGTCATTTAATAGTGTCCGTCTGTGTGACCATTTGTCATTCAAACTAAGCACTTTGATGCAATTTTCACAATAATTTATAGAATTAAACAACCCCAATAAAATACGGAAACATTGTTTTATCTTTTACTTTGTATCCAGAAGCTCTCCTATGTTTTATTTAAATCGATTTTTTTCCTTTTATTTTTTATCCAGAAACACTTTTATGTTTACTTCAAATCTTGTTGTTATTTATATTCGTATGTCCTCACTTGTAAGTTTACTATTATAATTTTGTAATATTTGCACACCCAAGCGCTGCTTAGTTTGAAGCTCACCGACATTGTTGATTCTGTTTTGTTTCTTTATAACCCACTTCAAAAAAAGGAGGAGGTTCTCAATTCGTCGATTTTTTTAAAATGTATTTTCACTGATTACTCAAAGACGCCTGGACCGAATTGCAAAATTCTTTTTTGTTTGTTAGGGTATACTTCCCACGTGGTTTCATGTCAATTTTATTTATACATATTGCTTAGGTGGTATATGAGTTATCACCTGTAATACATCTGATCTGCTAATCTTTTATAGTAACTAGACCAACGACGCACTCAGTAAAAACGTTGCCCCACACTAGGTATTTCTCCTGTATCGTGGGTGCGTTTACAAACATTTAAATTCACATACACAAACAGCCAGACCCGAAACAACTACCTGTAGGTCATACAAATATTTGTTTCGTGCGGTGGATCGAACCCGCGACACGCAGCGCAGCAGTCGATCGCTCGGCCACTGCGCCAACAGTGCCATCAATTAGGTACCTCTACACGTTCCCGATATAAAGGTCTTTGACAGACAGACGGACGACAAAGTTAATAAGAGCTCCGTTTTTTTTTCTTTTTAGATATGGAATCCTCAAATGAACGTGATGAACAACAACAAGTTTAATATATACCTATTTTAGTTGTTAATTACCAATCCAATACCTTAAAATAATACAAATCAAACACATCTAAATAATTACAACATTTTTAAGCACACGTTTGTGATGAGCGTTTAATAACATTAAATTTTGCATAAACACGCATATGTTTACAAAGTATTCGTTTTAATTACTAAGTCAAGAAAAAACTTGATAATCATTTTCCCCGGTTATTAGCAAAGATAGAGATTTAGGTCAGTAGTATCTATCGCGCTGACAACATGAGAAATTGCTTTTGCAATAACGAGTCATTTGCCAATACGAACAGAAATGAGCCTAGTAGCCTTACCAACGCACCGCTGAGGTTTACCTCAAGAAAGATTGCTTATATTTTACTGATTCTCAAGGGGAATCTATTTCGAGGATTAGACTGGGTATCTATGTATTTACGTTATTTTATGACAGGGAGTTAGGCAAGATAGTCGTACTAAACAAACTTAAAATTATAAAGACGTTTGTTGGTATGTGTGTGTCAATGTTTTCGACTCTTTCGTCTGGACCGATTTGAATAAAATTTGGTATGTACATAGATTATTAGATGGATTAGCACATAGTCTTCTCGGGTGAAACCACGGGTATTAATATAAATGTCTGTCTATATCTGCGGTTTGTAACTTTTTCAAGCTAAAAATACGAAACGGATTTTCATTAAATTTGTTACACAGATAGTTTGAAACTTGGACCAACACATAGGATACTTTTAATCCCAGTCAACGATCCCTTGGGACATTAATTACCGAACTTCACGCGGACAGCATAAGCTAGTACATTTTACACAGACGCCGAATAGGATACCTTATATACTTCACTTTGTTGGTTTACCAGGAAAACAAATGCTTATAAAAATACTTACTAAAGTGTCAAGTAGTGAAAGCGAACCGCTGACTAGCAGACTGCAACGAACCAACACGATTACAAATCACAACCGCACACAGACTCAGCGCAAACTAAACCCGAACATCTTTCGGCTTTCCGAACTCGTCGCGGAACAAGACGAAGTATTACTATTCTTTCTCGAAAGTACATTTTTCCGAACACTTTTCTCTCGAAATATTCTGTCGAGAACTTGTCTGATCGTCGAATGTTTTCTATCAAACGGATTTGGGTACATGGTCGAGTCGTGCGTTCACTACGGCTTGTCTTTTGATATTGTTAGCCAGTGCAGTCAGTTCTAGTGGGGGGCCTTTTGCAAGCCTAGAGGTCAAGTTCAAAGGCACCCCGTTATCTTGACTAAGTGTTATGAAATTATTGTTGGTTGTTGAAGGGGCAGCTTTTGGGCAGTTATGAAATGATTGCGCTGCTCTGCCGAGTTTGTGTGATGTGTTCATTCATGTCTTGTGTATAAGCCACAGAGAGGTGATGCTTTATTTTTAACCGACTTCAAAAACAGAAGGAGATACTCAAAGTCGCCTGGACCGATTTGAAAAATTCTTTTTTGTTTGATAAAAAATTCAGATTAACCAAAATTTTAATATGTCTGTCAGATATATCGGCAGCTACTTCCTTTCAAGTCATAGCGTCCTTCAGTCTTCTAAATAGTGAAGGAATTTCTTATTATATTAGTGTCGCTCACAATTTAATTGACAGACTTTGTCGTTGGGTACAACTTTATTATCATTCAGCAATTCATTGTAATCAATCTTTTGTTAAAAAAAATATAAAAAGAGTTCATGAGATTCAGTACCATTTTAATAGACTGCTGAAAAAGTTCGTTTCACTAAAAGGAATCTAATAGATAAAGGTAATATAAAGTAGCAACGCCTGCCAGTCTTTTGGGCAAAATACCAGCTGTCAGCGTTGAGAAGGGGTTTTTGGAGGCCCTTTTATAGTTTACTAGCTTTCGCCCGTAGCTTCGCTTGCATTAACACGGTTCCCCTTTCCTGATTTGCAGGTATTTTTCGATGGTAACAGAGAGTGTGTGTAAGTACCGATTTTCGGCTTCCTACCTTGAAAACTGCGAAAAGTCCCATATAAAATTTCACCCTCTTTTTTAAGGGGTTGGGGCAGATTTCCATATGAAATTAATGATGCACGTTTTTGTTAGTGACAAATAGTACGCATACCAATTATAATATTAGCTTTCTACCTTGAAAATTGAATTTTAGTGAAGAGTGCCATAGGCTTTTTATTTTTAAAGAGACAAAAATGCTTATGGCACTCTCCATCCCTTCAACTGTCGCCACTTAAAAAATCTCATCAATTCGTCGCTCCGTTTTGCTGTGAAAGACGGACAAACAAACAGACACACACATAACATACACTTTCCCATTTATAATATTAGTAAGCATGGATTAGTTCAGTTTATTTAATCGTCCTCTAAATATATAAAACAGAAAATCACTGGCTGAGGAGACTAGACTTTCGAAAAAAAAACAAAGGAGTAATCAAAAGATTAAAAAAAATTGGTCGAACAGGGAACTTCCTACTTTTTTGAAGTTGGTTAAAAAGGAAAAATCACTGACTCATTTATCACGAATCTCAGAAACATCCAGTGTTTTGGAGTCTCTTATATTGCATGGGGTATCGATTCCTTGGCTGGGATGACTTGAAAGTTTGCAGACATACTTTCTGGAAAAAAAAGACCTTATAACATCACGCTACGACATTAAGGAGCTGAGCAGCGTGCAGCGGGTAAAACCGCTGGACACACCTATAACCCTCACTAATATTATATAAGCAAAAGTGAGTTTATTTGTAACGTCTTCAGGCTTAAATGGCAAGACCGATTTTGATGCATTTTGGTACAGAGATAGTTGGGACCCTGGAGACTGACATAGGCTATTTTTTTAAAGTGAACAATGAGGGAGAAAGAGAGAAGAAAAGGCAAAACTTAGCTTTGCTATTACAATAAATAAGGCGCAAGGGCATAAACTACAGGTAGCAGATACCTGCAAATCAGGAAAAGGGAACTGTGTTACCCCGAATTTAACGCGAGCGAAGCCGCAAGCAAAAGTTAGTTAATTTAATTATTGCAATTAAGTAATCACATTATTATTTTAGGTCTCTCTCAATATCATCATTGCACTGAAAGGTACAATAGACTCCTGCCGGGGTTTCAAATTGATCGAAAGAGATACCGCGGTCCCGGAACATAAAGGGCGAAACAAGGAACATGGGTGGGTTTTAGTTATTACAAGTCTGACACTCTCCGCTCCGCCCAGAGCGGGGGAAGTTATTTGATGGTTTCCCATCCACAAAAAAATACCTCCATCAGTTTCTTAGAAAAAAAAAACAACTATGCCTGACGACGCTGGTTACTGGTACGTATGTAACTAGACGTACCCAAGATTATAACAAGAAACTGTGAGTAGAGTCAGGGACCCGGAGAAGGTCACTGAGATTACGATCGTCGAAAGTTTTTGGTCGTTGAACTGATACTAAAACTAACTGTTCCACTCTTGTATGAAATAACTGGTCAGTATTGGAATAAACATGTATCTCTACTGGTAATATGGTGGGTGTCTTAACCGGAAACAGCCAGGCGGAAATTTAGAAATAAAGAAAACAGTTGAATAAGAAATACGTAAGATGGAATGGAACAGTCAATAAAATTGTTGTATTGAATGCTCTTTGTTGCAATTTTAAGATTTCAAAAGAGATTTGTTTGTGATACCTACTATATAGTAAGGGCTTCAAATCATCAAATAACTTCCCTCGCCCTAAGCGGAGCGGGGGAAGTTAAAAGAGCCAAGGGTTTATATATTTTCCATGAAATTTTTCAAAGTCCTTGCTACATGGGGTGGCGTTTTGTTCGAAAGAGATACCGTGGCCTCGGAACATAAAGGGTAAAAAAAGGAACATGGATGGGTTTGAGATAGCGGAAGTCTGACACTCCCCCCTCCGCTCCAGAGCGGAACAAGATATTTGATGTCACTCAAAATACAGACATTATGTTAAGATCATAGAATATGATAATATTACCAATCGTAATGAGCCTTTAATTATTAAAAAAAAATCGTCCTCTACGCTGTCAGTTATTGAATACGTACTTAACATAATCAGCGGATAACGTTGATACAGATCTCCACTTGGTGAGTATCCAATAGTACACAAAATTAAAATTATTGTTTCAACATAAAAGTCTACCTAATTAAACTAATAAATGCTTTAGTAATAACTAATGTCTTTAACCAGAATCTCTATTTAAATGCTTCCTTGTGAATAGTTCTGTTATCCAGAAAGTTTTATTAAGTCACCGCAGCCCACAGCTTACTCTGCAGCCAACAAGTTAATCTGTTTAACTTAACTTTAAACGTGGGAGTACCTTAGGCCTCCAGTCCAAGGGCGTTGTGTAAACGTAACGAAAATAGATTGATTGTTTAATCCAAATTCAGTATTATCCAGAGATATGAATCAATTCTTGAATTTATGAAAATACTAGTTGTGCCCCGCGGTATCACTCGCGTGGTGATAGAATATACAATATATCTTTGTGAATTGTTGCCTATGTGTTATTCTGATGTATAAGCTACATCATTGTAAAGTTTCATTAAAATCCATTCAGTAGTTTTTGGTGAAAGAGTAACAAACATCACGTAGTAGGATTTACGTGAAAACAATGTTATAAAAAACCGACCAAGTGCGTGTCGGACTCATGCACTGAGATAAATGACCATATTTTCTAACTGCGTTGATTTAGAGGCTTGACTTTTCACAGGACCACAATTTTAACTCGATACTTCCACGCGTTCTCGAGATAAAGGGTCTTAGGACAAGAAAGTGATCTGTAAGGGTTCTACTTTTTCCTTTTGAGGAACGAAACCCTAAATAAAGTCTAAAATATCTGTTTTATTATTCAAAGAAGATAATATTCGAAGATTAAAGTACACGTGGCGAATACAAAATGTAGGTAGAATATCTACGTAATATAACGTACCAAAATTCCTTCAGTAATGAACGTGAATTCCAACCTTAAACCACAAGCTGACCATTAGTTGCGTGGTCACGTTCAACCTGTTTGATATAATTCTAGGTAGAATGGTGAATCCTTATCCTTACTAAACCTTACTATATTATCTAATATATAAAATTTCCGTGTCACAATGTTAGTTACCGTACTCCTCCGAAACGGCTCGACCGATTCTTTTGAAATTTTGGGTACATATTGGGAAGGTCTGAGAATCGGCTAACATCTATTTTTCATACCCCTAAACCTCAGCGGGTGAAACCGCTGGGCACAGCTAGTATATAAATATATATATATATATGTGAGTTTATTTGTTTGTTTGTTACCTCTTCACGGCTTAATGGCTAAACCGATTTTGATGAATTTTGGTACAGAAATAGTTGGGACCCTGCAGACGGACATAGGCTATTTTTTTTAAAAGATTGATTAATGAGGTAGAAAGAGGGAAGAAAAGGGAAAACTTAGTATTGCTATTACAATAAATAAGGCGCAAGGGCAAAAAGTACAGGTAGCCGGTACCTGCAAATCAGGAAAGGGGAACTGTGTTATCCCGAATTTAACTCGAGCGAAGCCGCGGGCAAAAGCTAATAATTCATATAAACGAAAATCTTACACTTAGATCGAAAAAATTGTCGAATTCTGAGTGTGGGAACTATTGATACAAGATTTTCGTACACTAGCCTTTGCCCGCTCGCTTTAAATTCGGGGTAACACAGTTCCCCTTTCCTGATTTGCAGGCTGCTACCTGTAGTTGTTGCCCTTGCGCCTTATTGATTGTAATAGCAAAGCTTAGTTTTCCCTTTTCTTCCCTCTTTCTCCCTCATTGTTGACTTTAAAAAAAAATAGTCTATGTCCGTCTCCAGGATGTCAGCTATCTCTGTACCAAAATTTATTAAAATCGGTTTAGCCATTTAGGCGTGAAGACGTTACAAACAAACAAACTATTTTTTTCTTTTTTATAATATTAGTAAGGATATTCGCTTGGGTCACCCCAATCGGTTTGTGACTCCTTCTTTTTTTACGGATGGTAAATCATCAAATAACTTCCCCCACTCTAGGCGGAGCGGGGGGGAGGAGAGTCTATTTCGAACAACCACAACCCCGACCGACCAAGCGGGCCCTTCTGCTTTGCTGATATCTCTTTGAGGAGGGCGTGGAACGCTCGACTTGGTCACCGTCCACAGACCCCTAGGTTTACGACCTCTCTCATTATTTATTTCTGTCTGGATGAGGGCAGGATTCACAGACTTTACTGTGCCAAGTGGCGATTGCTGTTCTAGTAGTCCAAAATGGCCGCTATAGTATAATCATAATAGGAAAATAGTACGTACTACGTTAAAATTCTTAAAAGTGGCCACAGACGCAGTTAATATTGTGAATTGTCACTTTGTGACCATTTTACGAATGGTAACGTTATTCATATTACTAACCTAATATGATTCTGTTTTTTTTGCCGATCGGAAATCATCAAATAACTTCCCCCGCTCTGGGCGGAGCGGGGGGGGAGTGTCAGACTTGTACTGACTAAAACCCACCCATGTTCCTTTTTGCCCTTTATGTTCCGGGGCCGCGGTATCTCTTTCGAACAACCCGAAACCCCGTATATGATTCTGCTTAAGCGGCGATTGTTAAATGCATGGAATTTTACTAGCTTAGGAATTACAAATAACTGAATTGTACCTAATAAATTGTAATTAAATAAATACATATATCATTAAATAATGTATTGTAATGCAAGGTAATGTAGTTACAATTAAAATGTAATATTAATTGTATTATAATTGAAAATTATATATTACATTAGAAATCAAATGTATTGATGTGTAATAATGTCATTATCAGTAATAAAGGCTATTTGAATTTGAAGCGGTGATTTTAGAGGCTCTCGTATCTCTAAAGTAACTGAAAGTTCGCCAACAACTCGGAATATTTTTCCTTGTCTTTTACGAGCTCGGTATAGCTCGTATTTCTCGTACCTACACGTCACACACAATACTCTTCTCTCTACCCAACACCGCGCTTCTCCGCTACTTTGCCCGCATTTTCAGTTGCAATAATTTATGGGTTATTGCAACTGAAACCGTGTGCAGTGAAAGAGGTGCTCTTATGCTCGAAAACGCGTCGGAGGTAGGCAATATATATTTTAGTTATTTAATAGATGAAAAAAACTCGCTGTAGGGTGAAGTCATTTATTTTTCGTATATTTCTCATCAAACCATTTCATTTGATACCCATACCAAGAAAATTCAAAATAATCTTTAGGAGTCCGCCATTTTCATCATCTGCCTAGCCCTTTCCCAACTATTTTGGGGTCAGCTTCCAGTCCGCCATTTTGAATGTCTTAATAATTAAAACCGGGAAAGTGCGAGTCGGACTCGCACACAGAGGGTTCCGTGCAAACTTGCGACATAAACGGCCATAGCTTTTGACTGCGTAGACTTAGAGATATGATTTTTCCACAACTCTAAAGGACCACAGACTTGAGTATGTGGTTTTAATTTTAACTCGATACCTTCACGCGTTTCCGAGATAAATGCTCTTGACAAACAGACACGGAAAACAAAGTGATCCAATAAGGATTTCGTATTTCCCTTTTGAGGTACGGAACCCTAAAAATGATGGAGGTTCAAATTCAAAATCATTTATTTCAAGTAGGCCAGTTACAGGCACTTTTGAACTGTCGAAACATTGACAACAATAAAAATGAAGCTACAGTCCCAGTCACAAGGCATAATAACTGTGAAAGTACTGTAGTTGCCCATTCCAAAGCGTAGATCTCTATGGAGAAGAATGGGCAAGAAACTCCATGGACACTCTTTTAAATCAAAATATTGTTACAAAACCTTGGTTACATCATTCGTGTTAAAGTGGTAAACTATGTGAGAACGATGTAGCAAGACGTGCACATTAAAAGTGTCCATAGTAAAAGAAAAATAATTTCAAAAATACATAATTAAATTTAAAAAAAGCTGTGGCAACTGAGAGATGACCAGTCACAACTGACAGCGCCCGTTCACGAACATGACGCATAGATCAGCACCATTCAACTCAACCATTTTGAAGGGAACTAAATGATCCGACACATGCGCCACCATCAGCGAGACATTTGAGTGAGCATGACATGCTTTCAACCGCCAGAGCAAATTAGTCAAGAAAAGACGTAGGTTTCCATTGAATGATAGCTTTGTAGTACATAGTACTCACACAATTTGGGCTATGCGATTATATAATGCTAAAAAATTGAATCTATACAATGCAAAGATAGTTGTACAATCTTCAGCAGCTCCAACAATACTATTGAATGCTATCAATTTATTCGCCCCTGTTCTTGTGGAGCAGTACCGACATTGAGCCAAGCATTTTTGTCAGTAATATAATCGTCCAACTTATAATATGCTTGTTTACATAGTGTGCGTTTAATGCATGTTTTAAATTTCG
Source organism: Ochropleura plecta (assembly GCA_905475445.1). NCBI lineage: Eukaryota > Metazoa > Arthropoda > Insecta > Lepidoptera > Noctuidae > Ochropleura > Ochropleura plecta. The sequence continues at coordinate 5,372,396 of FR997731.1, read as the reverse complement.
TCTCACTCAGTTCAAGGATACTTTGTGGAATTTTATTATAGCACCTTAAACAGTACCCCATGAAAGATTTGTCTACTTTAGCGAGTCTGAAGCCCGGTTGAACTAATTGGTTCCTATTTCTGGTATTGTAATTATGTCTGTCACCTCTTTTACCAAAAAGATGCAGATTTTTTCTTACGTACATTATGTTTTCATAAATGTATTGACAGTGTACTGTCATGATATTAATGTTCTTAAACAGTTCCCTTAGAGAATCGCGCCTACGGAGATTATATATGGCTCTTATGGCTCTTTTTTGCAGAATAAAAATAGACTCGATGTCTGCAGCCCGTCCCCATAACAAAATGCCATAAGACATTATACTATGAAAGTAACTAAAATAAACCAGTCTCGCGGTATCTACATCAGTAAATTGACGGATTTTTCTAACAGCATACGCTGCTGAACTTAGCCGCGCCGCAAGGGATGTTAAATGGGAACCCCATTGAAGCCTTGAATCAAGCGTAATTCCCAGGAAAACCGTTTTATCTACGAATTCTAGTTTCTCTTTATTTAATTCTATATCACAATCATTACTTTTAACATTCGGTAAAGCGAATCTTATGCATTTGGTCTTTTTTTCATTTAATACTAAATTGTTTGCTGTGAACCAATTATGGACCTCAATTAGGGCATCATTCACGCCATCTAGATTTTGGGCCCGTCTATTTATCTTAAAAATTAGGGAAGTGTCATCAGCAAATAACACTAAATTTTGAGACTCATTTTTTAATAAGCAGGGTAGATCATTAATGTATACTAGAAAGAGAAAGGGACCTAATATTGAGCCTTGCGGAACTCCAATTTTTACTTTTAAACCCTGTGAATTAACACCATTTATTTGTACTAACTGTTGCCTATCACTCAAATATGATTTTACCAAACTAAGAGCAAGATTACCTAGTCCGTAATGCTCAAGTTTCAAAAGTAATGTGTCGTGATTTACGCAATCAAATGCTTTAGAGAGGTCACAAAAGATTCCTATGGCGTCTTGGGACTCTTCCCACGCAGAAAATATGTGCTTCAGTAGAGTTACACCGGCGTCAGTCGTACAACGTCCTTTGGTGAAACCATACTGTTGGTCGTGTAAGATTTTGTTGGTGTTAAAATGATTGAGCATCTGATTAAGCATTACTTTTTCAAACACCTTGCTAAAAACTGGCAACACGGATACAGGTCTATAATTATTCGTATCTTTACTGTCCCCGGACTTGAAAAGAGGTATGACTTTACTGTATTTCATCAAATCAGGAAAAACTCCTTGGTCCACACACAAATTAAAAATTAAGGCTAAGTATGGAGCTACTGTCTCAACTATGGATGTACAGACTTTGATAGACATTCCCCACAGATCTTCGGTCACTTTGATTTTTATTTGCCGGAAAGTTTTAATAACTGTAATAGGGTTTATATGTTTAAATTTAAATTCAGCCGGGCAGCCAGATACATTCGCCTTAAGTAAAGCAATTGAGACGTCAGGTGACGAATTTAGAGCTTCTGTAGTTTTTAATGGTATATCGGTAAAGAAATTTACAAATTCTTGAGCCACTTCCTGATTTGAGCTTTTAGGACCACATGCTGTTTCTAATGTATAGGTAGTGTCACGTATTTTATTTCTGTTAGTCTCGTTATTAATGACTTTCCAAACTGTCTTTATTTTATTTTCTGCTGTTTTAATCTTGTTGCTAATGTGCAGGGCTTTGGCAGCCTTGCAAATATTTCTAAAAATTTTTGAATACTTTGCAACATACTTGTTAAATGTTTCAGTGTTTATGTATGGCTTAAGGTCATACAGCTCAAAAAGTCTTTCTCTACTTTTTCTGATACCGTTAGTTGCCCAATCACTAAATATATATTTAGGGCAAACATTTTTTATCTTTTTTTCAAAAGTTTTATTGAATTCAGTGTGAACTATTGAAAAGAAATCATTGTACAATTGATTTATATTTACATAGTCAATATCTTGGCTCATTACACTTAACTTGTTCTGTAGGGAAATATTATATTTATTTAATTTGCTAGTTGTTATCGGTCGATATTTAATCTGCAAAGGTTTTTGCAAAGGAGTGTTACACCTAAAAGTTACTGATTGTCCGCTATGATCAGACGGCAAACAATTTACTATACTTTTATCTAAATAGTCACAATTGCAGAACACATTATCTATACAAGTAGAAGAAGATGGAGTGATTCTAGTTGGTTCTATAAAAATGTTGACCAGGTCAAATGACTTAAAAAGATTTAATAATCTACTGCTATTCGAATTTTCTTCTAAAATATTGATATTAAAGTCACCACAAATAATTGCAGACTTATTGCTGACTGCAAGTTTTGCCAGAACATCCTCCATTATTGATTCGAATAAAGAAAAGTTCTGATAGTTTGGGGGTCTGTACACGCACACAATTACATGCCTATCTAGCTCAACACAAGACAGTTCGACGCAATGTTCAACCGAGAAACCTACTATGTCATTACGTTGCTTAAATTCAACACATTTATTTATTAATATTAGGGAACCTCCACGCAGCATACACTTACGGTTAAAACAGCTACCCACCGTATAGTTCTCATAATTTATAAGCATTTGGTAATCTTTTAGCCAATGTTCAGTGAAACAAATAATGTCAAACATACTTTTTTCTAAAAACAATTCAATTTCTAATAATTTGGAAGAAATGCCTTGTATATTTTGGTGGAATAATTTCAAGATGTTCTGCTGGGGCCCCTTTTTAAAACTCACTAATTGAGTGCAAGAAGTTACCTCACTGTTGGTAGGTTTAACAATATTGGTAATAGTAACTTCTTTTGTCCCACTTCTTAGTTTAAATTAATATTATTATCGGAAGTGAGACCTAAAACACCCGTGCCATCACCAGACAACAGGATCCTATCACTAATACTAATACACCCTAATTGAGAATTTTCCACGGTGACACATGGATCCTCCTCAGTAAAATGTTTGTAAACATTTATAGCACTAATGCTATACTTATTTAAGGTCACCTGTACATTTGAATCACAAATAGATGCAGTATTAACTATACAAGACTTAGACATACTACTTATGTCCGAGTGAATATTAAAACTTAATAGCCTAGCTATTTGATGTCTGAATCTAATGGGCAAATACACTGTATCCCGCGTCGACCTGAGCTTATCAACTAAATTGTTTATGTCTAAGTACAAAAACTTGTCACAATAGTGACTAACCAAGAAATGTACATGCTTATTCAGCATGTGTATATAATTGTTTTTTCTATTACATAATTTTTCAAAATATGGAAAAGCACACAATATTATTTTACCACAATTTAACTTTAACAACTCTGATACACAGCTAGTTATGTCTTCCTTATTGTGGTTGTATGTCTTACACCAATTTAATATTTCCTAAAGCAAATCTATTTTTCTCTCTGGCAATTGCCGTAGGTTTAACAGTTGCTATAATGTTATAAAATAAATGGTATTCGATATATTTAGACTCCTTATTTTAATAAAAAAACAAAGTGCCGTCTATGGATCCTGCCCCCGACATCTATCGGCTGGATTCTTTCCGACTTTACCTGCAATACACAATGACGAACTTTAGTGTGGTCTAGACTTGCTATAAAAAACCTTTTAATAATTTTGTCGTGGGTGTGTTGACAACAGGACGGGATTGTAGGTAGAGTAATGATCACGAGTGATGAGCGGTCATTAAAGAAGGGTGTGAAAAAAACAGATATGCCGAAAAAAAATTAACATCGTAAACATGAGGCCTTGGCTTAGGCAGATATGTTAGTAACAAGTACACCGATCTACATTTCGCCATATATCTTTGAATCCCATAGGTATAATACGTTTTACCAAGGGATATGGTAAGTAAAACTCGAACGGAATTTTAGGTAATCTAGTACAACGTCAAGCATATTCCTATCAATACCTGATGAAAAACCCAATAACACAATGCCGACATATTATTATTTCGTTCATTTATTTTCTTTCTTGCTTCCTATATAAAAACAAGCCAAATAACCTATCCATGTTCCTTAAAAAAACATAAGTGTTACTAACAGAAGTTGAAGATATCCTGATAAATTGTACGTTCCCTACTAACGAACCAAAATGTATAAGAGTAACTCGTACTGTATGGCGATTCGTATTTATAATAAACTAGCTTTTGCCCGCGGCTTCGCTCGCGTTAAATTCGTGGTAACACAGTGGGGAACTGTGTTGCGCCTTATTGATTTGTAATAGCAACGCTAAGTTTTGACTTTTCTTCCCCCTTTCTTCCTCACATCACCAAGACCATTCTTCATGACCAAGTAATGAATATTAATGTAATACAATGACTGTTTAATTTCAAACATTTGCAGTTGTTTGAACTACGCAGCAACATCATTAGTATAAAAACAGCTACCCTACCATGACGTCTTAAAGCAGAACTAATTCCACTGAGGGAAAGAGACAGAGCTATAATACAGGGTGTTTAGCACTATCTCTTTTCCTCAATGGAATAAGTTCTGCTTTAAGAAGTCATGGTAGGCCTACAGTTTGTTCAAAATTACTAAATTTAAATAATATATTACTTAGTGAGTGATTTATATGACTGTTGATGGATGAAGTGGTAAAACGTGTTGCGCCGACCCCAAATAGAATGGGACAAGGGCAGGAAAATTATGGTACAACAATATTTGATTTCGAGTCAATATTTGATTCATTTGTCGTACTTATTAGAATTGCATTATGTTTTTTTTTTTAAGTTTGCGGTTACGCGTAGCTAGAAACACAATTATAACATTCTCAGCGTCTATTCTAAACGAACAAGTTTCATCTTTTCAATCCGAAAACCGCTTTTGTTTGACTTTAATTTACCTCATTGTCTCGGTCGCGGCGAAATTTCAATGAATTTCGATCATTAATCAGCAAAATACAATTAAAATAAAGGTTAAAAATAAGTGTTTTTGAGAAGTTCTGAAATGGAAGGGCGATTCGGTTACTAATTAAAGATTTCCAAATAATAATTAATATAAATAATAATAGGTACTGGATAGTAAATAAATAAATTATTATGCTCCTAAAGATATAATAATATGTCAGATTACGTCTGGCAAGTAAAATGTTAATGCGGGGAGAAACTGCGAAATAACATCTATGCGGCGTAGCATTGCAGTAACTTCTACGCGGCGTAGCAATCTCTACGCGGCGTAGCAATTTAGTAATCTCTGCGTACGCTGAATCTTTTCACACTTCTTAGAAACTGTAATGAAATTTTACACACTCCTATTTGTTCTCCTTCATAATAGAATTACCTACGTGTAGTTGTTATTAACGGACAACTATACATACTAGCTGCTCTCCGCGGTTTCACTCGCGTGGTGATAGAATATACAATAATCTTTATGAATTGTAGCCTTTGTGTTATTCTGATGTATAAGCTATATTATTGTAAAGTTTCATTAATATCCATTCAGTAGTTTTTGCGTGAAAGAGTTAGAAACATCCATATATCCATACAAACTTTCGCGTTTATAATATTAGTAGGATAATACTAGTTGTGCCCAGTGGTTTCACCCGCTGGTCAGCTTAGCTTAGCGTGTCTTAGCATAGTGTTATCATTTTCCTGCCCTTGCGCCATTCTATTTGGGGTCGGTGCAACACGCACAGTTGATGATATATAGTCTACTAATTTCGTAAAAAAATGCCCATGCAAAAATTCAAATGAATCCGAACAAGGAACTGCGTTCTCCCATACAAGATTTGCTACCCTATTGCCACCCCTTTAAAGGTTGAATTTAAAAAAAATGCCGTCTTAGTTCTACCTACGTCCTTATAGAAATCCCCATGTAAAATTTGAAACCCCTAACACTTGAAGTTTTTGAGATTTCGTGATGAGTGAAGTAAGCTAGTCATTCGCAGTGACCAGCCATAGATTACACTTCAGGAATAAAGGTACGGTTGATCGAACAAAATTAAAAGAATTTCTGCAGACTTGTTTCACGGAAGAATTGCAAATAAAAGACATTGAAATGACTCCTCGACGTGATTTTCTATCTTTATTACGAAGGAAATAAATGGGTTTTCACTTCACTTTACAATAGCGTATTTCATCGCTGAATTCAACATCTTGAATTTCTTTTTCGCATCGATACGTCTTCTGTTATTCTATTTGCTTTCATTTCTCACGAACCAGTTGAAAATTCTTGGTTTGCTAGGTAAAGTTAGCTGTTAGCTGTTAGTGAAATCTGATTGTAGGTATATAAAAAGCAGCGAGAAAAGATCAACCGGTTGCCTTAAAAACGCCCCAATAAAAGCACAAAAAACATTGAAATTCCTTCACTATTTAGAAGACTGTGAGAGTGCGAGGTATCTGACAGACATGTTAAAATAGGGTAATTTCTAGGGTCAAAGTGATTACATCTATTTAGTCCGTCTTTTAGATTATTCAAAAATAATGGACACGTATTTTTTTGTTTGTAAATCAGCATAAAAATGACAAAGATATAGTTCACTAAAGTTATTTGTGACGTCACGCGTTGCTGCATTTTTTCATAACGAGTGACATTACACGTAAGACGGTAATTTTTTTTTTAAACTAGCCTATTTTTGTTAATCTGTAATTTTTAAGGATTTCGTAAGTACCTCAAATGGATAAAACGGAAACTATTTTTGTCTGACAAGACCCTTTATCTCGGAAACACGTGATGGTATCGAGTTGAAATTAAAACCATATATTTAAATTTTTAGTCCGTTGGAGCTGTGAAAAAATTAACCCTCTAATTCTACGCAGTCAAAAGATATGGCCGTTTATGTCGCAAGTTTGTACGGAATCCTTGGTGCGTGGGTCCGACTCGCACTGGGGCGTTTTTTTTAAAGTTACCCCACACTTGGGATATTTTTCTGTATCGTACTTTACAAACATTTAAACTATCATACTTAAGCAGCTAGACACGAAATAAGTAGGTATCTGTAGGCCATACAAATATTTGTTTTGTGCAGGTATTGAACCCGCGACACACAGCGCAGCAGACAACCGCTCAACCACTGTGCCATTTTGTATGTACCACTTTCGGTGCTGAGCCTAGCCTTAATAGTGGCTTTAGGTACATATTTTATTGTTATTTTAACTCCATTTATAGTTTGTGAGTAATTTCATCCTTTTTGTTTAGATAACCTTTTTATTCGCAAACATACTTCGAAATTTGAACATTATTTTGGCAACCTTCTTCAAGATAAATCAAAATTGCTGTACTGGCCAAATACATGCGAACTGCGGTCGGCCAAAGTTAAATAAAAATCCAATCCAGTTTTAGCGGCCAAATAATATACTACTCATATCTGTCATGTAATTTAAAAATGGAACAGTCTTTTACTTTGAAATATGGCAACCAAGGTGGTTACTCATAAAAAGTTTTATTTAAATTTCGAATGGGCTTGCAAATAGAAAGCTGTTTATTGAAAAAAAAAAACAAATGAACACTACATAATTATGACGCGTGAAAAAATATTGTTGTACGTTGATAGTCATTTCAAATAAAAAGACACTTCAAATAAAAAGTCCTGACGAGGTAGTCTTAACTTCTGCGCATTATTTGAGAAAAGAACTTTACAAGCCTTGGCCACAATTAGGCAATGATGGACTTACGTATAACGTTAACACGTTTGTCCATCAATGGTTCTTTTGCTGGCCGCTGTTATGTACTATAATAGAGTCATATTTTAATATTACAAACAATTGGCAGTGACATATTATTCTAAATGTTAGTACCTAGTTTTCACAAACTTAACCAATCTAGATCTTACCTATTAGTCCTAAAGTAGGACACACTAAATAAAGCTGCTGTAAGCAATATACAGCGGAGCGGCGGCGCTGGACGCAGCGCTGACTAATTAAGATATTAGCATTCAAAGTTAACGAGAAAACTTTCACGTTGTGACGGTCTTTAGAGATTTATAGTCTACTGCCTTTGTAGAAGAAGTTTTAGGATTTGACACTTTATTTAGCTGTGAAGAAGGTGTTGTATTAGAGAAACTGGTTGTGAAAATACAGGTTAGAAGTTTAAAATACACTAATGCTTTTCCTTTAAGAAGGTAAGGGCAGTTCTCTCTTGTTAACTGTTGTCACACTAACTTTATAAAGGCGACAACTTGTATGTGTTTATGTTTGTTAAGACAACACTCTTTCACACTCAATGAAATGGCAAAATTTGGTGTACCTATCCTTAAACCCTTTTGTTTTTTGGATGGGATATCAGCGGGGGAGTCTCAGACTTTTACTGAACATAACTCATCCATGTTCTTTCTTTTGCCCTTTGTATTCCGGGGTCATGGTATCTCTTTCGAATAACACGCAACCCCAGCAAACAGTGGCCCTAGCACGCCTCTCTGATAGCTGACACCCTGGACACATTGATTAACATTTTTTATCTCGAGTGAACCACGGGGCGCAGCTAGTAAATAATAAAAGCTTTTATCCATTTTTAGCGTGAAACACGTCTAGCCAAGATATCACGCTGCTATTGTGTAACGTTAGGGTATCTAGTATGAAACTTAGAAGTCTAAAACGCCTTTTCTAAACACAATTGCAATATTTTGCTGAGTTGAAAGAAAACAGTATTACTTTTCTGCCAGGGGCTCTATTTTAGTCGGTATTTTAGAGCACCTAACAAAGGTGATTGGTGATCATGATCGATGAGATAGTTTTCCGTAATGTTCTCTTAATGTCTATAATGATTCAACCGCTTTTCAGGTTTACATCTGAAACGGACAAATATTTCTATCCTGTCTGGTGTTGTGTTGATATTGTGCAATGGAATTGTGAATTTAGCACGCCCGCAATGGGGTAGTTTCCAGGGTCAAATTAATTACACTCTATTCAGCCCGGCTTTTAGATTATTCATTCAAAAACAAGTGACATACCTATATATTTTATATTAATGTAAATTAGACCAAAAAATACAAAGAAATACCCCATTCAATTAACGTGAGACGTCACTCGTTGCGAAAAAATACAGCAACGCGTATATCTTAAAAACGGACTAGTTAAATAATTTTTGGTAACTAGCCTATTGTAAGTGCTAGCAGAATTCGTTTAATACATAACATGTAAAGCCCCTCTCTTTTTGTGTGGCTTAATATTAGAATACCGACCGAGACCGAGTCAGACTCGTGCACCGAGGGTTTCGTTTAAACTTGTGATATAAACAGCCATATCTTTTGACTCACAGCACTAAAGAACCACAGAGTTTGTAAAAAGTTTCAATTTCAACTCGATACCTTGATACTATATGCAAGCGCACACTGACGAAAACTATGCTTTGGCATGCTGCAACGTTCTTAGGGATGACGAGGCGTCTCTAAGCATGCCGCACCGTACAACCTTTGAAAGCAACGATATACGTATATATTGCCTCGGCGCCGTCAGCGTACCGAAGAATGCCGAAGCATCCCGGAGCATTCTCAAGACTGCCGATACAGCAGCCTCAAGCATACCGAAGCGGTATTTTTGTTATTACGACCATATATAATGGAAATTTCTACTTTATTGCCATTACGTTAATGTATATTGCTATTTGCCACCTAAAATCCTCAGTCGTGCCGATGCCGATAATGGGCGCCGGGCCTAAGAGTTCCATTTTTACCTTTGGCGGTACGGAACTCTAGAAACATAATAATTGGAATGAAAAACCACTTGATATCGCCGTTTGAAGATTGATTCATAGTTTTTTTTTAATACTCAAAGAATTAGTTACGTTACTTCACATTAGGTACATACAAGATTTTTATTAATGAACGCTTCTGAAATTAAGAGGGTCCTGTGATTCCATTTTTCTTTGATTAAATAAAAACTATGACTCAATCTTCAAACGGCGATATCATTCAATCGGGATAATTAAATGACAAAGCGCAACGCTACTCTACCAGTAATTTTTTCATCCTTGAAGGTAAGGTCTTTTTTTTTTTTTTTTTCGGGTGGGAAATCATCCTATGACTTCCCCCGCTCTGGGCGGAGCAGGGGGGCATGTCAGACTTGTACTGACTAAAACCCACCCATGTTCCTTCTATTGCCCTTTGCGTTCCGAGGCCGCGGTATCTCTTTCGAACAACCCGCAACCCCGGCAGGCGGAGGCTCTGGCAAGCCCCTCTGCTTTGCTGACTCTCTTTGAGGCGCGCGTGAAACACGAACGCGCCGTCGACACGGCCTGTCGTCAATCGACGGACGGACGGTGAACTACCCATTGCTCACCGCCCACAGGCCCGCATCTACGGTGGCCGGAAGTCGTCTCGCGGCGCCCGGCGCCCTGGGCGTCTCCCGCGGCGGCTGGGTTGGCCTGATGTTCTCTCCCTCAAACGCCCGGCCACCTCCTTTGCTAGCATTACTGCTTCGCAGAAGGTGGTGACCGCTTCCCATTCCCTCTCGCTCCGGACCATGGCCTGAACCAGGGCCGGACGCGAGAGATCGCCGCCGCCGATCGCCTCCACGAGGGCACGGCGGTGCTCCGCCCAAGCTGGACAGACCGCCACTGTGTGCTCCACCGTGTCCTCCGGGCGATCGTCACAATGGTGACACCCAGGCGCTTCCTCCCGCCCGATGATGTGCAGGAACCTCCCGAAACTTCCGTGTCCGGTGAGGACCTGCGTCAGGCGGTAGGTGAGGACGCCATGACGCCTCTCCAGCCACTCCTCAAAGAGGGGACTTACCGCCGCTATTGTGGCGTGCCCTGCACGGGGTTGCGACAGTCGCTCTCTCCATGCCACCATGAGATCGCACCGGAGGTCTGCCCGCCGAGCGGCAACTTGCCGAAGGTAAGGTCTTAATTATTATTATTAGATTCCATAGAGTATCTTGTGGGTTCTTATAACTCATATCACGAACTCTCTAAAGGAATGAACGTGACGTTGATTAATTTTTCATGTTACATTAAAGGGCGAACCGCGATATCCATCATATATTTTTGGCAGTATTAATGTTTCATGAATTACATTGCTGACATGAAGGTTTTAATTTTTTTACTAGCTCTTGCAAGCGTCTGCCCTGAATGGATGTCGGAAATCGTTCAATGGGAAAATACAATTGGATTGAAGAAGTAGCGTTTGTCTTAGTTCATGGTAAGTACGAAATGTATTGAAATAAACCGTTTATTTCAATACAAAATTTCGTACAACCCTATATTACCGTCACCCTATTATAAGTTGTATACTATTATTCTTGTAATTTGTATGGTGTATGTATGCCAGTAAAGCGCGAGTCGGTCTCGTGTACCGAGGGTTCCGTCCAAACTTGTAGGTAGTAAATAGTTCTTTTATCACGGAAAGGTCCCAAAGATAGATAAACTGCATTGAGGGACAAATTTAACTTTAGCTTTGCTATACTGTTGTCCCAATACATTATCATAGGTTCCGGTTAGTTTACCAACTGCAATTAGATCAGTATTATTACTAATCTGATTGCAGATTCATTTTATTATTTTATACTAGCTTTCACCCGCGGCTTTGCTCGCGTTAAATTCGGTATAACACACCAAGCAGACCTGCAGTTTTTGCTCTTGCGCCTGATTGATTTCTAATAGCGACGCTAAGTTTTCCCTTTTCTTCCCTCGTTCTCCCTCATATCCCACTTTTTTTTAATTAGCCTATGTCCGTCTCCTGGTTCCCAACTATATCTGTACCAAAATTTATCAAAATCGGTTTAGCCATTAAAGCGTGAAGAGCTAACAAACAAACAAACAAACTCACTTTCGCTTTTATAATATTAGTAAGGATATGTAACTGTAAATTAACGGTTTTCGGATTTTATAATATATTGTTTCTTGCCAAATTTTGACAAACAAAGTGGTGCTAAAAGGGTTTAATTTTTCAGAGGGGCCTGACAGGGCCACCGCCTGCCGGGGTAACGGGTTGGGCAAAAGAAGGAACTCACGCATGTTGCTTTTTTACCAATTATGGTCCGAGGCCGCGGTATCTCTTATTCATCATCATCTTTTAGTCAGGAAAAGTCTGACCACCCACCCCCCACTCCGCCAATAGCGGGTGAATTTATTTGATGATTTCTCATCCCTAAAAAAGGATCCATTTTGTCATTCAGACGTTCGGAAACCTAAAAAAGGACAAAATAACAAGAATAATAAAATTAACAATCAAAAATACTATGTGCTACATAATAGACTCACGAGTCAATAGCAAAAAAAGTCCCAACTAGTTAAATAGTAGTTAGTTTCTTTGAGGGATAAAAGAAGATATTCAACCCTTTTTCCTAAAAAGTTAGACTTGCGAACAAATAGCACGTGTGTTTAGTCTACAAAGTTATAATTTTACGGACAAAACATCTAAAATGACTGGAATACGGTCCACATGGAATAAAAAAGTGAACAAGGCGGACTATCGTCTCCAGATCCCACGGTGGTGTCTTATGGCTTGTCCTTTCTTTTGTTTTACCATAGTATCCGTCGCAAGACCCACGTCGCTTGAGTTGTAGGATGTGGCCAAGAGGTAACTCAAATGAAATTTCTAAATGTTTTAACTAAAATCCTATGAAATATTTTCGATTCAAAAATCATGTTCGTGAAAATTGCTCCTGAATGTTGCAGCTCTAAAAGCTGCTGGAAGCCAATAATATACCTACACATAACCTAACTCCGAATACATCTCACAATGTCATCTTGGTAAGCTGACGGCGAACCATTGAGGAATGTCCTTCACTTGCCACAACCATTCATTGCAGGATCTGAGATGATTCAAGGCCTGACTCAAGATTCGTGACAACTAAAGAAATCGTTTTTGCAGATATTTTGTGTTTTTTGAAAGGAATAGTGTGCATTGTCGGTCAAAAAGGAAGGCTACTGAAGGGAATATTGTACTTATGTTAGTAGCGCCACAGAAAAAAAGCAATTTACTGTGAAGATATGTTACGAAAATTAAAAATGTATTTAAATGGAAGAGAAGAGACATAGCACGCTATGTTATCTACCAATGATATAGTATTCTATGGCTTCATGGTGAATCCTACTAAATCCTTACTACTATTATAAAAGCGAAAGTAAGTTTTTTTGTTTGTTAGGTCTTCACGCCCAAATGGCTAAACCGATTTTGATGAACTTTGGTACAGAGGTAGTTGGGACCCTGGAGACAGACACGACGGAAAGAGGGAAGAAAAGGGAAAGCTTAGCATTGCTATTACAATAAATAAGGTGCAAGGCAAAAACTACAGGTAGCAGGTACTTGCAAATCACGAAAACGGGAACTGTGTTTTATCCCGAATATAACGTGAGCGAAGCCGCGGGCAAAAGCTAGTAATATTATAAAAGCGAAAGTTTGTATGTTGTACCCATGTAAGTGTTTGTTGCTCTTTCACGCGATCGATTTTGATGAAACTTCACAATAACTTACATATCAGCTAATAGCACATAGGCTACTAAAACTCATAAAGATGTGTTGTATATTCTATTACCACGCAAGTGAAACCGCGAGGCGAACTAAAATGTGTAAAAATGTTTGTATATTTTAAAAATGTTGTCTGATGAAATATATAATAAGTAAGGATGAATAATGAAGAAGAAAATGTCATGATGGCCCAGAGATTGTGACTTTTTCAATTCATATGTACGTTGTAAACTAAGACATCACAGACATTGGCAAAGGAAAACACCGTGAGGAAACCTGGACTTATAATTAACTTAAGTCTGAAATCGCCAACCCTTCTTGAACAAGCGTGGTGATCAATGCTCATGCCTTCTCTGTATGAAAAGAGGCATTTGCCCAGAAGTGAGACAGATATAGGCTGGTATTATTATGAATAAAAACAGGAATAGACTAGCATCCTTCCTTTAACCTCGTACTGCCCCATGTACAATCTATTGTACATAATATTAGAAATCATTAAAGCCCAAACATAGTTTTAAAAAGTACGCGTAAACTCCCAGCGTACATTACGATGCACAAAATAAATTTTGTGTCTAGTTTAAATTTCCCGCCAGCATACATATTTATGGTGACTATTATTTGATTTGTGTTTCGTGTTGTCAATATTTTGACGTCTGTCAATTTTGTAAAAGGCACGGTTGTCCATCAAAATTGCACTGCAAAATTACATTGCGTTACGAGGTTAAGTAATTGCATTATATTTAGTCCGACTTTTAGATTATTCAAAAATAAGGGACACGTATTTTTTTATTTGAAAATTAAAATAAAAATTACAAAGATAAAGCCTATTAAAGCCACGCGTTGCTGCACTTTTTCGTCCCATATTTTTGAATAATCTAAAAGACGGACTAAATAGAATGCAATTACTTTTACCCTGGAAACTGTAAAAACTACTGTGTGTGTTAAAGCACAAATATAAGTACTTTGTCAATGTGAAAACACGACAAACTTGTTATCAGTACGAATATCGCGATGTCTAGAAAAGACAGGCGTGCCTTCTCATGTTGAAATATATAAAGCTGCCGTCGTTTTCACATAGTTCAACGTTTTCACGAATTTCAGCGTATTTTTAATATAATACGAGGTTTTATCACCGGTATCATGACACAGTGATCACGAATAAAAGTTAACATATTCCTCAATAAAATATTCCCTCGAATAAGAATTTGCTTTTCATAAAAAGAATATCTCAATGTATCCAGCCGGCTGTCAAGATGATGAGAACAACATGTATGTTATTGTTGTTTGTGGTGCGATTGAAAAAAGAAATAAAGATAACCGACCAAGTGCAAATTAGTTCCGTAACACCATTAAATCAAGCAACAATCAAAAGCTGTCTGCTCCGTGAATCCTTACTTATAATATTATAAAAGCGAAAGTGAGTTTGTTTGTTACATTTTCACGCCTAAATGGCTTAACCGTTTTGATGAATTTTAGTACAGAGATAGTTGGGACCCTGGAGACGGTCATAGGGTAAAAAAAGTGAGAAAAGAGGGATAAAGAGGAAAGAAAAAGGGAGAGAAAGAGTTTTTTTCGATCATCACGCAGGTTAAAGTTAGCGTTAGCCCAAAGTAACTATGCCACGCGGACGACTTCAAATACAAACCTAGGTAAGTGCGGCTTAACCTAAAGATTTTTTTTTTAAGACATTGCCCCACACTAGGAATTTCTCCTGTATCGTGGGTGCGTTTACAAACATTTAAACTCACATACACAAACAGCCAGACCCGAAACAACTATCTGCAGGTCATACAAACATTTGTTCCGTGCGGGAATCGAACCCGCGATACGCAGCGCAGTAGTCGATCAGTCAGCCACTGCACCAACCATGCCGTCTAGATTGACTCCGAGTGGCTATTATTTAACCACGATCTCTTCACAAAGTACGGTACCTATCTTGTCCCAAAAAAATAGACTGCAGTGACGGTCGTCTTAACAATATTTTGGATACGGTACTCTAAAAAGAAAACTGGGACTTTAAATCCACGATTTCTGGAGCATGTGTAATTTATTTGAATTTTATTCTGTTATCTTTTCAAGCAAACTGCTTGAAAAGATAACAGAATAACAGCTCTCTAAGATTAAAATAATTTAGGGACATCAGTTTACTCTTACGCCGTGAACAAATCTACCGGTGTGACCGTCGGAGTGTGTAATCATAGGTATTTTTTTTACATCTTCAAATAACTTCCCCCGCTCTGGGCAGGAGCGGGGGGAGTGTCAGGCTTGTACTGACTAAAACCCACCCATGTTCCTTCTATTGCCATTTACGTTCTGGGGCCGCGGATCTCTTTCGAACAACCCCGGCAAGCGGTGGCCCTGGCAGGACCCTATGCTTTGCTGACATCAAAATCATAAATGTATCAAAAGTTAAGTCTAGTCAAGTCAAGAATCTACAAGGCCCACAATGTCCATTCATTCAGAAAAGATCGTTTGTCAGCTTTTACGCTAGATTTTTGTGATCCACATAAATATTGTGTGGTGTTCAAATGATATGGGTTCAAAATTGAATAAGACCCTAAAGAACATCATATCTTTATGACGTACTTCGGGCTTATATTCAACTTTATTCTTATAAAGTTACGATTCATAACAGTGTGTGGTATTATTACGTACCCAGTTAAGAATCTAGTATAGAGTCAACAAAAGCTAAGCTGGTGGCGGTTTTATATCCATTTTTTTTTGACTACACTTTTCACGACAACTTATAAAATCGAAGTTTCTGTAGTTTTTAATACAGACAACTATTATTTCGAAAAAAGTTTTCAATCCTGATTTTAACAGTTTTATTTTTATTTTAGCCTGTACTGTCTCTTCCACAATTCCTTCCATGATCTCTTTTCCTGGGTCTTCCTCATTTGTCACATTCATCATCATTTTCCTGCCCTTCCATTTTGTTCTATTCCATTTGGGGTCGGCGCAACACGTTTTCTTCTTCCATCCTGCCCTATCAGACGTCACGACATCATTTACTCCTTTCTCCTTCTTATCATTCCTTACATAATCTATCCATTTTTTCTTTGGCTTTCCTCTCGCTCTCCGTCCATCAACATTCAGATCCAATACTCTTTACACATTACGATTTAAAATTGCCTCTTTGGTTTTGTGGTTACCAGTGCTCTTACGGCTGCTATGCATAAGAATAAGAATACATTTATTAAACCAGTGTTACAACATTTTTATTAATCTAACATCATTACATTACAAATACCGGTAACAAGTTATGTGTAGACAAAATTTGAATTTGGTCCTCAAACTAGGCTGCACCTGTATCTTGGGGGCCGGGCATAAGATCGTAGGTTCTAGTGCCAGGTCGGGCAAAGTCTTATTAGTTTTTTCTTCAGATGTTTCGATTTATGCATGAGAATCCCTTTTTAACACAGTGCTTAAAAATAAAGAGCTATGAGAGTATCTATTAGGTGGACCTCTGCCTAACACTTTAGCGTTAATTATTTTTAATGAAAGCCTGTCATTTGAACCTTTTCAGTGTATAAAACTACTATTGGCTGTTAAATGTTCTCATCGTGATATAACGTAGAAATTACATCAAGTGGTAATAAATGGCTTCCTTTCAGCTATAATCGTTTTATCGATAATTAAAAGTTGAGGAGCTAGGGATTGAAATCCTTAACCTTTAAGTACCGACATGCCATTTTAGTTACATAAGTACCGACGTGAGGTCTGCTAGACCACTAGCTTTAGTAAGAAAAACTTACATATTACAAATTATTATTATTTTTTAAATGTGTCTGTGTATTAATAATGTATTTAGTTATTGTATAAATAAAACAAAATAAAGAAGTTTTAATATTTATTACTTATTATAAACACAAACTTTAAAGTCTCAATTTGTTTGGGAGAAAAAATTAACTCTTAACTTTTTTATTAAAATTTATGAAATTAGTATTTTTTTTTAAATTTCAAGATATTTTTTTCTTAAAGATTAATAACTGAAAAAACAACAAAAAATAAAATTTAACAAAGAATTAACCAATTTCTTTGAATTTGCATACCATCTGTAGCATTACAAAAAATCACAGTCTTCGTGATTGGACTTGAATACAAAAAAAGTCCCAGAAAAGCATTTAGCTCAATTTCATCAATGTTATGCAACTTTGTTACATTTTTTAATTGATGCTCTGTACTTTTGCAACTTTGAAATGGTCTACGTAAGAATTTCTTGATATATAAAATCATTAAAAAACTAACGCCAAATGTTTAGAGCATCTTTAAGCTCAGCTTCACATAGCAGCCACAATGTTCAAAACAAGATAGGTATTGTTTGTTTGTTTAATGTCGTGTTAAATTTAATTTGTTTTCAGAATGGTGATATTTTTAATGTTTTTTTTAATATATTTTATAATTATTTTGTTTGTATGTCTTCACGCCTAAATGGCTAAACCGATTTTAATGAATTTTAGTACAGAGATAGTTGGGACCCTGGAGACGGACGAGTATTTTTTTCGATCATCATCTTTTTTTTTTTAAATTTTGATATATGAAGGACAAAGAGGGAAGAAAAGGGAAAACTTAGCATTGCTATATGTATAAATAAGGCGCTAGGGCAAAAACTACAGGTAGCAGGTACCTGTAAATCAGGAAAGGGAAACTGTGTTACCCCGAATTTAACGCGAGCAAAGCCGCGGGCAAAAGCTAGTTAACACTAAATTTAGATTAACAGGCCTAATTCCGTACGAAATCCTAGTTTAAAGTTTTCAGAGTCGGCTCATTTTGCATTTACGCTTAGTTAAACGAATTAATGCAACGTCGGGAGTCGTGCAATGTTACCACAAATGATGTAATGCCAAGTCACGCGGCATGCTCTCGTGACTTCGCTCGGTTTTCTGTGACTATTAATGATACTGGCTCATATGAGGAGCTCGTGTCTAAATAAAAATAGCATAATATAATGTCCAGGAGTGGGACAGAGCGGGCTACAATTTTTTTTTTGTAGTCATAGCTTGACAGACTATATATATATATATTATATAATGGCGTAGAGGCTATATTATCCTCGTAATTTATTGTATAGCAAAAAAAAAACTAAAAAACACGTTTTCTTGTATTTACCTGCACAAACCCTTTCTTTTGATGCCCATCTTCTAGTATCTTCTTTCCTGCTGCTCCCTCTTAGGAATCCATGAATATTAACTAGCCCGCCATCTTTGGGAGATCGCCATTTTGGATTTAGAATTAAGTGTGATCCAGTGCGGTGCTTGTGCTTTTATGCACAATCGAGGTAACCTCTTTAAATATCACGGTCACGGCCATGTTAATGCAGCGCCTATGGCATAGGTCTACTAAACTAAAATGCGGGTACTGGGACACCTCGGACACTCCAGCAGGTGGCACATCATCTGGTCGGGAGCACCACAATCACACTGTATGTCGAAAGGATCTCGAATACCCCTTTTAGTATAATATCTTAAAAAAAACACAGCAAAACCAAGGGCATGTCGGCGCCGATCGTTCGCATTCTGTTGATATTGAATAGCGTCAAGAGTTTACTACCTACACACAAAGCAGACCTTTTATCCTCGTGTTTGTCATTGAGGAAGAAATGACAGTCATGCTTTTCTATTAGTATAAGGAAAAGCGAAAAGAAACATAACAGTAACATATCGTACGGAAACTAGTATAAATTGCTCCTTTAGGAGCCTTAATTCGTTAGGGATTTAGGCATCTTTGAAGCCAGTTTTCTTATTGGGCTACGTGTAGACATGAACTTTATCTTGATTGACTAAATATTCTTTACCTTCTTCACCGGAATCTTTGTGTTTGATAAGGAACATATAATATTACTAGCTGACGCCCGCGGATCCACCCGCGTGATATCGAAAAAAGTATCCTATGTGTTATTCCAGACTACAATCTACCTTTGTGCCAATTTTTATCAAGATCCGTTTAGCCCTTTTGACGTGAAAGAGTAACAAACATCCATACATCCTCACAAACATTCGCATTTATAATATTATCATAAAAAAGTGAGGATGTGTAATCTTATGGATGAATAATGTATTGTATAATATGTAGCACTTATTATGGAAAAAAATCCTGAAAGAAATAAATAAATGAATTAATTACATCATAACATCCTTCCCACGTAATTGGGTCGGTGGTAATTAGCGTTCGTCTTACGAAAACAACCTTTTAAGATATTCCGCTTATGAAACATTTATTCTTACTGTATATTAATAAATTAAAGATTAACAGCTGTAACGTTAGTAGATTATTAGATTACTAGCTTTTGCCAACAGCTTCGGTCGAGTTAAATTCGGGGTAACACAGTTCCCCTTTGTTTTTGCCCTTGCGCCTTATTTATTGTAATAGCAATGCTAAGATTTCCCTTTTCTTCCCTCTATCTCCATCATTTCCCAATTTAAAAAAAATAGCCTATGTCTGTCTCTAGGGTCCCTACTATCTCTGTACCAAAATTCATCAAAAATCGGTTTTGCCATTTAGGCGTGAAGACGTAACAAACAAAATCACTTTTGCTTTTATAATATTAGTAAAGATTTTAAACTAGAACAATAATTATTTGAAAATAATACGCGATTATACGAGGCGTCAGTCCAATTCTTCTTATCAATTATATCATAGTTACTAAAATACATTCAGATCAGTAGGTTGCCATGTTAATTTCTTTATCAGTGACTCGATTGAGTTCAAAATACATTGATTAATTTGGGTAAATGTGAACGCACGACGACACATCTATTATTTAGCCGTAACTTTTGCCGTAAATATTATGTTGTTTATAATCCAACGACTTCATGTCATAGTGAAACTCTAACTTCTTTCTTGGAGTAAATTAATTTATACAGAACTAAAATAAATTGTAAATCTATTCCAACGTAAATCTATAAAAAATAAAACCGACTTTAAAAAAAAAACTAAAAAGTGGAAAATAACTTTACACGACGAAAACTTTTTTTTAAACTTTTGACGATAACTCATAAACTACCAAAGCAATATAAATGAAATTGATATGGGACAATATAAATTATCCGATGAATTGAGAATATATTTATAATGGTTGACTTTACTTCGCATTCTTACAATGCGCCTAATAATAATTCCCTGCCCGGCTATGTCTCACCGAGGTAATATACCTCGATCTATAAGTGTAAATGAGTATTCCAGTTCGGTATTAAATATATAATATAGACTACCTATGCCCAGCGGTTTCATCCGCTGCTCAGTCTACTCTTATCACTTAGGTATATAAAAAAGAGGTTGGTCGATTCTCAGACCAAGACAAAATTTCATACAAATCAGTACAGCCGTTTCGGAGGAGTTTGGTAACAAACACCGCGGCACAAGAATTTTATGTATTAGATTTTGAATGCATATAGATACGGAAGTCAACCTAAGACGACCTATAAATAATGTTTAATAATCTTTTCAGGAACAACAACAATTATTCTTACACAACTCTTCAACTAAACGAAACTACTTTATTAATTAGTTTTAACCAAATCGTCTGAGTTCAAATAGCTTGGATCTTTGAGTGGCGAGTTAATTGTTTGTTTTTGCGGATGGAATATCATCAAATCCCCCGCTCTGAGCGGAGCGGGGGGTGTGTATTAATGATTAAAACCCATGTTCCTTCTAAGGGTTGGACCACATCTGGCAGCACGGAATCGCCTTTTTCCGTCGCCCTTTCTCTTTCTGTCGCTTAGAACTGCCATTTGCTAGACCGAGACAGAAAGCATAATGCGATAGCACGCGGCGGAATCCTCGAGGCGATCGGCATCACGGACAAAATGCAATGGTCGGCAGGGAGACTCCGGAACGCTGAAGCGCGCTATAGCATGCTAACGCATCCTTTCACCGCCGAAAACAAAATACACGCTAGAATCACTGCTCTCTCTCCCGTGGTCCTATCCATCTCGCGCTTGAAAGTATCTCTTTCGAAAAACCTGCAACCCTGGCAGGAATTGTCCTGCTAGGGTTGCAGGTTGTCTTATAAGATGTCTGCCAGGACCACTGCCCTGGCAGACATATTATAAGGGCGCCACCCGACGCCCGGAGCTTCTCCCGCGGCAGCTGGGTTAGTTTGACGTTCACGTTTTTACTTAAATATATAGTTTAATCAAAATGCTTCAGATTAATTACTTCTGATGATGACAATCTTAATCAGATAAATCTAATGGTACATACGAACATGAATGATGATACACATGAACCTACACAAAACCAGTTTAAGCGGATCTTTCATCGAACGGGAAATCAACGGTGTACGATCCGTAGTTGAGAGATCAGCCTAAACTGGTTTTGTACACTAAATATGTTTATGATAACTTATTTCCCTTTTGTCGCCGACATGTTATTTATCTACATTCAACTCGTGTTTGTCAAGCAATATTACATTCATATCAATCGCTTATCAGGCCGACGAGTTGACTGACATACGCCCTTTCTTTATTACAAGTCAAACTCGTGCGAATAAAGTCGTTTCATTAATTAATGTTTTGTTGAAATTAATAATTATGTATCCTAATCCATTTGAGAGAAGGCATTCTATTGTTTGGCAAATGCTCGAAAGGATATTCTTGAAGGATGTGCGATGCAGGAGGAAAAGGAAGATTGGTTGATGGGTTGTTACTTCTATTTGTATATATCAGGTATGTGTGTATTTAGTTATTTTTTTGGTTGGTTAAAGATAACTTCATTTCGTAGAGTAGTAGGTAGGAGATTTGTGGAATTAAGTGTTATTTGTTTGCTAATATTCATCACAGTCACAAAGGTATTGTTTTTACAACTACTTAACATTTGTTTAATTTTGTAAGCCACGATGAGTGATTTTAAATGTTGGCTTCAGCAGGTCTTTCATTGACGCCCCTTTGTGCAATCAATAGTGGCGATTCTGATGAACCACCGGATTAAACTAGACTAAGATTAAAAAGACATACCTAATCACATCTAATTTTATTCCACACCATGTAAGTCGCCATTAAAGATAGTCCGATTTGGCTTGACAACCACTATTTTTTATTTTATTAGAATGGGGAACGTCGTTTGACAGGAATAAACAAAATTTTAATGATTTTTAGAGTAGGTTTTAGTTTAATTTGTGACAGCAAAATCGACACCAATAACGCATTTTTGAACATCTAAATGTATTACATGTAGTAGACCTGCAAAACTTTAGATTAAAGTTGTGGCGGGGTCCCGTCACTAGTTCGACTCGAGCGCGAGCGCGGGAGGAGAAGCGGGGGGCGACACCGCGCCGTCTGCCGCCAGGACGGGGCGTAAGCGCAAGCTAGTACGCCACGTGCCGCGCGAACGCGAGCCACGAACGAAACAGACCTCCGCCTCTCATTCCGCGTAACGGCTCAACACTTTTATGCTGAACCAATTTGACCGTGATTGCATTATATAAAGAGTCCACCATTCGAATATAAACGAAACTAAGTGATTCTGTATCAAGTTGTGAAACAAACGAACCCTGTGTAACTTAATACCTAATAAACAGTTGAGCAACAACGTAATGGCTATTATTGCTATATTGGTGACCCCGACTCGAGCATGTCTCTGATGTTCGACAAACTATCAAACAGTGCACGGTGACAATTAGTGAATTAAAAGTGAAAAACACGAACACATTCGATCCCAAACCGCCATGGCGCCATTTTGTTCGTGTTGTATCGTCGTTATGTCGTGAAGCGACGAGTCGTGGCTCGTGACAACCGACTCGCAAACTCATTTCACCCTCCGCCGGCACGCCTGCAACGGCTTACTCCGGTAATCTACGACCAGTGCACCACCAGAACTGGATTACCGCCCCACGAGCGCAGCGCTGTTTTCAGCCGCGCATTCGCCAAGGGACTCCTGCGCGTCTCTGTTAGACGCCCTACCAGCACCTGACCGTGGAATACCTAATCCGGTCAGTACAGCCGGCCGGGTCATCGTGGTGCCTACACCGGCCGCGTCATCGTGGTACCTACACCGTCCGTGTCATCGTGGTACCTACACCCTCCGCGTCATCGTGGTACCTACACCGTCCGCGGGCAGGCTGGCACGCGGCACACGCGATTGCTGTCGTCAGCTACAACCAGGTACATCGACAGTTCTCCGAGATGGTACGTACCTACTAGATCCAATTGCACGCCGCTGACAAATTCGCTGGTACACCAACGGGTCAGACGCTATACGTACCTACGTCTTGACTGCGTTTGAGACTTTTCAAGACGCCGTAACTGAGTGTGGTTTTCGTGTCTACCTAAAGTGTTCCCGTGGTTAATGGTGCTCGTGCTTATTTTATCCGATCAGTGCTACATTTCTGTTTACTTTTAATTAACAACCTACGAGTATTTAACCTATGTTACGTAGTCAATAACATACCCACATAGTCTATGTTTAATTATAACCTACTTGTGAACAATAATTTCTCATTTACGTATAACATAATAAAGAATTCAATTAACTTCAATAACCAATTGTTAACTTTTCTAAGTTTCTAACTCAGAAGTTATAAATTTCTTCATTGATAAAAAAAAAAAAAAAAAATTAATGTTAAAACTTATTAGCTATTTTAGGGTAAATGTACCAATTGTTGTCCTGCAGCAGATAAGGGTAAATGTACCAATTGTTGTCCTGTAGCATATATACGACGGCCAGTTTTGAGTGTTCCGTAAATACGACATCCGGTTACGCTTTGCATTGTTTCTAGTATTAGCCTTTGCTTTATATATTTATATATATATTTTTTTTGATTTGTGTTAGTAGGCATTTTTCTTCTTTTCTTGTCCTAATTTCTTGCGCCTCTCGTCCCTCTCGCAACAATGGCAGAATCTGAGGAAAAGATCAAGATGCTACAAGAGCAGCTACAGAAACTACTGGACTGTGAAGAAGGAAAAAGGACGATGGCAGTGTCAGTGAAGTTGCCCGCCTTTTGGGCCGACAAGCCTAGCGTTTGGTTTGGACAAGTGGAAGCACAGTTCGAAATATCGGGCATCAAACAGGACCGCACCAAATACAGCCACGTGGTTGCGATGCTGGACTCTAGGATCGCCGACGAAGTAGCCGATATCATCGAACATCCACCAGACACCGACCTCTACGGGCACCTCAAAGCGGAACTCATCAAGCGCATGTCGCCTTCGAGCGAAAACAGGTTCAGACGACTTCTCGGTGATGAAGATATTGGAGATCGCAAGCCGTCACAATTCCTACGACACCTCCGATCTTTGTCTGGAGCAGATTTCAAAAGCGAGGACATGCTCCGCCACCTTTGGCTGCGCCGACTACCAGGCAACGTCCAAGCCATTTTAGCTGCACAGGAAAACCTAACCCTCGAAAGAGCAGCGGACATTGCAGACAGGATAACTGAGGTAATCACGCCCACAGTCCATGCCGTAAAAGGATCACCAGACTGGGCTCAGCTTTGCCTTCGAGTGGAGGAGCTAAGTCAAAAATTCGATTCGCGAATAAAATCTGATTCCAAGTCATCCAAACGACCCAAATCAAACTCCAAAGAATCAGGATCCCTGTGCTGGTATCACCGTGTGTTTAAGGAAAAAGCAAAGAAGTGTACAAGTCCCTGCACCTGGGCGGATCAGAAGCGGGAAAACTCCAAAAGCGATCAGTAAATGCGGCGACTGATCGCGATAAGTCCTGCCGCCGCTTATTTGTGTCTGATAAAGCAACGACGTACCGGTTCTTGATTGACACTGGGAGCGACCTGTGTTGTTTCCCTAAACGTCTAGCAAAAAGCCACACTCCAGCAACAGGATACGATCTTGCGGCAGCAAACGGCAGTACCATCAAAACGTATGGAAACATACGTTTACGACTGAACCTGGGCCTGCGTCGGGATTTCCCTTGGATCTTCACGATCGCGGACGTCGACACCCCGATAATAGGATCAGACTTTCTCAGTTACTACAACCTACTGCCTGACCTTCGCCACCGACGCCTAATCGACGGAAACTCGAGTTTCTCAACTTCAGCTTCAATAGCCCAAGTCAACCAAGCAAGCGTCAAGGCTGTATCAGTCGACGAGTCCTCACCCTATTGCAGGCTCCTGCGGGAATTTCCGGATTTGACACGACCACCGGGCCTTCCACGACAAGTGAAACATAGTACGGTCCACCACATCATAACAACCGATGGCCCGCCGGTTTCCTGCCGCCCACGCCGCCTTGCTCCGCAGAAGCTCATCGCGGCCAAGAAGGAGTTCGAGGACATGATCAGCTGCGGAACAGCCAGACCGTCTGACAGTCCTTGGTCCTCGCCACTTCACATGGCCAAGAAAGGTGATCAAGGATGGAGGCCATGCGGGGATTACCGGGCCCTAAATGCGAGAACTATACCAGACCGATATCCAGTCAGGCATATCGCTGACTTCTCGCACAACATTGCAGGATCCACCATCTTCAGCAAAATTGATTTGGTGAAAGCATACCAACAAATTCCCGTCCAAGAGGCTGACATCCGCAAAACCGCTATAACCACGCCATTCGGGCTATACGAGTTTCCCTTCATGACCTTCGGTCTGCGAAACGCAGGGCAAACGTTTCAGCGTTTCGTGGACGAAGTCGTGAGGGGACTTGATTTTTGCTACCCATACGTGGATGACATCCTGGTATTTTCCAGATCAGCCGAAGATCACCTGAAGCACCTACGCGTCTTATTCCGACGTCTGACTGATTATGGTGTGGTTGTCAACGCATCTAAGTGTGTTTTTGGCGCAGAAGAGGTAATTTTTCTCGGGTACCGCATCAATAAAGATGGTACCCGACCGCCCACAGAGAGGATCGAGGCACTGCAGGATTATCCTCTGCCGAAAACGGTGCAAGGCCTCCGCAGATTCCTAGGAATGGTCAATTTTTACCGTCGATTTCTCCCTAATGCGGCCAAACTTCAAGCGCCCCTTAACGAAGTTCTAACTTCATCCAAGCTCAAGGGAGCGCACCCAGTTCCTTGGACTCCTGAACTCGAAATTGCTTTTCAGAAGTGCAAGGACAGCTTAATAAATGCTACCCTCCTGGCTCATCCAGTTGGCGACGCCTCATTAGGACTTTTCACAGACGCATCTTCAGTCCACGTGGGCTCCTGCCTCCAGCAGAAGGTCGATAACCAGTGGCAGCCTTTAGCATTTTTCAGCAAGAAACTGACGGACAAGCAATCTCAGTGGCCCGCATACTATCGAGAACTCCTAGGTGTATATGAAAGCGTACAACACTTTCGCCACCTATTGGAGATGCAACACGTTACGATTTACACGGACCACAAGCCCCTCATCTACGCTTTCACACAGCGTCGCGAAAAGCTTCCCCCAGTCCAGCTCAACCAACTATCTTTCATCTCCCAATTCACAACCGATGTAGTTCACGTGAAAGGAGAGGAAAACGTGGTTGCAGACGCGATGTCGAGGATCGAAATCATCACCCTAGAGGAGAGTTTCGCAGCGCTGGCAGCAGAACAGGCTTCAGATGAAGAGTTGCAGACAGCAACGTCTAACACCTCCCTCAAACTGGAAAAAGTCTGCATTCCTGGCTCCGACATAACCATCATCTGCGACATGTCAACAGGAAAACCTCGGCCTTTCGTGACAACTTCCTTCCGTCGCAGCTATTTCGACAGAATTCACAACCTCAGTCATCCTGGTGCGCAGGCAACTGCGCGTATGGTGTCTGACCGATACGTGTGGCCCTCCATGAGGAAGGACTGCCGCAAATGGACACGCGAATGCCTGCCATGTCAACGCAGCAAAGTCACTAGGCACACAGTTACACCTACAGGAAGCTTTACGGCTCCGAGCAATCGTTTTCGCCATGTCCACATCGACATCATCGGACCGATGCCTTCGAGTAAAGGTTTCCAGTATTGTTTAACGGCAGTGGACAGGTTCACTCGCTGGCCAGAGGTTTGGCCAATGGTCGGCATCACAGCCGAAGAAGTGGCTGAAACTTTTACAGCCGGGTGGATCGCTCGTTTCGGCGTCCCCTCCGTCATAACAACTGACCAGGGCCGACAGTTTGAGTCCGCCCTGTTCAAAGCGCTCCTCAGAGAATGCTCAGTGCAACGCTGCCGCACCACCAGCTACCACCCGTGCGCTAACGGCATGGTGGAAAGACTGCATCGGCAATTAAAGGCAGCTCTCATGTGCCACGGTGGTACATGGAGTACCGCACTGCCGCTGGTGCTGCTAGGCATGCGAGCAGCTTTGAAGGAGGACCTGCGGACGTCGGCTGCTGAACTCGTTTACGGAGAACCCCTCAGGTTACCCGGCGAATTCTTGGGACCTTCATCGGCAAACGACACCCCTCAAGACGTATATGATTTCACGTCGCAACTGCGGAAGCACATGGCTGAGCTGAAACCCGTCGCAGGAACGCATCACGCCCAACAACGTACATTCATATCAAAGAACTTGAGCACTTGTACGCATGTTTTTCTACGCGACGATTCCGTCAGGCCGTCGTTAAAGCCACCCTACACTGGACCTCATCCTGTAGTTCGTAGAAACGACAAGACTATCTGCATAACCATGGGGAACAGAGAGGTGCAAGTTAGTCTGGACCGTGTTAAGCCAGCTTTCATTGAGGAAACAGGGTCACCTCGGCAACCGCCTGCTCCAAATCCGGTCCCGACCTCACCCAATACCCCAGCTCAACCCGTCTCTCAACCACCAAGCCCCACCATACCCCAATACGTCACTCGCTCTGGCCGTCACGTGCATGCTAAGACACCAGTTGACGTTTAAAATGTTTTTTTATGTAACGGTATCGTGTTAGAATAAGCTTTCTCATATATAATTTAAGTATTGTCTTCTAACAATCATGTCATAGCTTGTGTCATGTATTCTACTTACCTATTGTATTTGTCAAGTATTTTACTTTTGGTTCGGGGTATTTCTCTCCGTGGGTGGGTGGTGTGGCGGGGTCCCGTCACTAGTTCGACTCGAGCGCGAGCGCGGGAGGAGAAGCGGGGGGCGACACCGCGCCGTCTGCCGCCAGGACGGGGCGTAAGCGCAAGCTAGTACGCCACGTGCCGCGCGAACGCGAGCCACGAACGAAACAGACCTCCGCCTCTCATTCCGCGTAACGGCTCAACACTTTTATGCTGAACCAATTTGACCGTGATTGCATTATATAAAGAGTCCACCATTCGAATATAAACGAAACTAAGTGATTCTGTATCAAGTTGTGAAACAAACGAACCCTGTGTAACTTAATACCTAATAAACAGTTGAGCAACAACGTAATGGCTATTATTGCTATAAAGTCAATAGAACTTATCTCCTTTTCCTTTAAAATATACACGTTATTAAAAGAAAAGAATATAAAATGTTACTTCCATAAAATGTTACTTCCATGGCATGCGTGTTGGTTGCCGAGTGGGGGGTGTTTGTGTGAACAACATCAGCTACGCGGACGATATGGTGGTGCTGGGCCCGACTGCGAGGTCAATCAGGGAAATGCTGAAGGTGTGTGAGAAATACGCCGCATCACATGGTCTGATGTATAATGTAAGAAAAACCGAGTTCATGGTCTTTAAGGCCGCCGGCAAGCGCACAGACACCATGTCTACAATTACTTTGAACGGTGCTAATGTTAAGCAGGTGACCAAGTTCAAATATCTGGGCCATATACTTGTCGACGACCTAAAGGACGATGACGACGTGGAGAGGGAGCGCAGGGCGTTGGCGGTCCGAGGGAACATGTTGGCGCGCAGATTTTTTCGTTGTACCGATCAGGTCAAAATAACATTATTTAAAGCGTACTGTCAAGGCCTGTACACGGGAAGTCTGTGGTTCAACTGTTCTCGAGGGACGCTAAGCGCCTTGCGCGTCCAATATAACAATGTTTTCAGGATGATGTTGAAACTCCCTCGTTTCTGTAGTGCCTCGGGGATGTTTGCCCAATCGGGCACAGATGGCTTCCATGCTATCATCAGGAAAAAGGTGGCATCGCTTGTGAGGAGGATTCGGGGGAGTGACAATAGCATCCTGAAAGTCGTGGCTGAGGACCCGAGAGCTCCTGTGCTGAGGCATCTCATGCGGAATCATTGTCCTCATGAAATGCCTCGTAAGTACATGACTCATTAATTATTAAGAATAGAAATCCAATTGGTTACTAATCCTAGTGTATAAGGTGTTTACTAACAAAAATGGTTCCTATGTTGTCCGAAATAAAGAATTATTATTATTATTATTATATTATAACGTAAGAATGGTTTTAATTTTGTTTTTAAATCGACAAATTGAAAAAAGAATAAAAAGTAACACTTCCATGAAGTAACATAAGTTTTAATTTTGTTTTTAAATCGGCATTTTGAAAGAGAAAACTATATGATTTCCTTAGTACGGTTTAGTAGGAATAGGTATGACAGACGCTCTTTTGTCAAACTCGGCGCAATCACGACATAAACAGTATGTTACTGGCCATACATTATAGTCTAAACGTATAATTCTATGACAGGTAGAATAGTCCGGTCAGTTTAGACATTCTAAGCTACATTAATTTACAACAAGCTGAAAGTTGGTGAAATCGTTCAAAATATAATTATAAATAAAATTTGAAAGTCCCCCATGTTTCTCTTGTATGGAAAAAAAGTTATTCAAGGTCAAAGGTGAAAAAAATGAGTTTTTCGCGATTTTCCGCAAAACGACAAGTTTTATCATAAAAATACATCAGAAAAAAATTGTAGACCATAAAATTATCTATAAAACCTACTTAAATACTTTTTCTTACAAGCCACCGTTTCTGAAATATCATCATCTGCCTAGCCTTTTCCCAACTATGTTGGGGTAGGCTTCCAGTCTAACCGGATGCAGCTGAATATCAGTATTTTACATGGAGCGACTGCCTATCTGACCTCCACAACCCAGTTAATACTGGGTAATACGATACCCCTTGGTAAGACTGTTTGTCAGACTTTCGGAACACTGACTACCTGTAACGACTGTCAAAGATCTACAAATGACAGCCGGGACCAACGGCTTAACGTGCTTTCCGAGGCACGGAGGAAACTCGGTATGGTACGGTAAATTTAACGATTCAAATTTTTACGCCACTTCTGAGGTGAACGATTTGACCAATTTTCAGCTTGTTGTAAATTAATGTATCTTCGCTCTTATTTTTTGGTCTAATTTGACCGGACTAGAAAGAAAAGTGCGTATATTGGCTGTAGACAAAATTACCGGCAGACTAAACACGTTAACAAAACAATTCAAAGGCCTTTCAAAATCAACACTAATACCCCGTAATTAAAACCCTAAAAATAGCTAAGATACTCAGAACCTTTTAGTAATGATTCTGAGTATCTTAGCTTCTAGGGTTTCGAACCTAATTAGGATTAAACGGAACATCTAAAGGATCACTTTGTTGTCTGTCTGTCAAGCCCCTTTATCTCGGAAACGCGTGAAGGTGTCTATTGAAATTAAAACCATATTCTCAAGTCTGTGGGACCTTAGAGTTGTGAAAAATAAACCCTCTAAGTCTACGCAGTCAAAAGATAATGACCGCTTATGTCACAAGTTTTTTCGAAAGCCTTGGTGCGCGAGTTCGACTCGCAATTAGCCGTTTTTTTTTAAATCTAAAATCTGTAATCCCCAGATATATATTATATATAACAATCTCTTAAAATTATGAAATACAAGCTTTTGCCCGCGGCTTCGCTCGCGTTAAATTCGGGGTAACACAGTTCCCCTTGCGCCTTATTGATTTGTAATAGCAACGCTAAGTTTTCCCTTTTCTTCCCTCTTTCTCCCACATCCCACTTTAAAAAAAAAAAATAGCCTATGTCCGTCTCCTGGTTCCCAACTATCTCTGTACCAAAATTCATCAAAATCGGTTTAGCCATTAAAGCGTGAAGAAGTAACAAACAAACAAACTAACTTTCGCTTTTATAATATTAGTAAGGATATTAGTAAGGAAGTAAGGATTTATGTGAAACAATTATTTTATTTTAAAATTTCTACGTATTGACGTTACGTATACTAAGGCCTCAAGTATTTGATACCAGCCGGTTATAATTTATTTGCTAGTGCATTGATTTGAACCTTATTTCTGTTCGTTTACAGGTGAAAAAAAAAATAATCTCATCTATATATGGATTTAAGTTGCTAGTGTAAGAAACAACAAAGAAGAGCTGAAGACTCGACAGCTTACATTGATGTACAAGACAAGGCTGGAACGACAACAATCAAATGGGAGACCGATTGACCTGAGTTCAAAGCTCGGTGATGTACTCAAAAGAAAATGCATAGAACAAGAGAAGAATCCTATAAACTTGAAGAGAAAATAATGATGTGAGACTAAATTAATGAGTGAAGTCATTTGAAGAACTCTCTTTTTACAAAATAACAGGCCTGCATGTACCTACATGAACGTTTAATAATTATATTTATATATGTCCCATTTGTAGCCAAATATTAATTTTAGTAGCTTAAGAATCATAATCAGCGAACTATATAAAATAATACTATATTTAAACTGTCTTTGAAGAAATATCTTTCGTGATAACACGGTTTATATTAATTACTTTATTTTTGAATTATTGATTTCTACTTTTACTCTGGACGCTCTTAATGGTAAACGTTTAACAACATCGTTCTCACATATATGTATAATCTTGACATGTATTATGTAGTCATGATCTTGTAAATTATTATGATTTAAAAGAGTGTCTATGGAGTTTCTTGCCCATTCTTCTCCATAGAGATCAACGCTTTGGAATGGGCAACTACGGTAGTTTCACAAGCTATTATGCTTTGTGACTGGGACTGTAGCTTCATCTTGAAAACGTGTTGCGCCGACCCCAAATCGAGTGGGACAAGGGCAGGAAAGTAATGATGATGTTTTTATTAAAGACATATTTCAAAATGTAATTGATATGTATGTAAATGAATACACGTAATTACAACTCACGGAAGATATCCCGTGACAGTCTAAATATAGTTAGTAACCGAGAAAGCTAAAAACAATGTTTTAAACAAGCTTCAGTAAAAAAAGATTCAGACTAAGTTAGTTTATACACATTGTATATAAAAGCCGCAATTTTATATTTTGATGTCATGTATGTTAGGAAAAATGTCATGTAGTGAAATATACATTATTAGTTTTCATTTAAATAATAACATAATGTAATATAACATCCCACTTGTGATTCCCGATCGTTTAGAGAAGTTGCATTCATTTCATCTGAAAAAAGTGACAGTTAGTTGGATTTATTATTTGAATGATTAATTTAGTTGTATTAAATGATTTCTCTGTAGCAGCCCTGGAGAATAGTTCTGTGCCTGATGCAACAAGCTCACCCCCTACTGCATGAGACTTAAACATAGCTATTTGAGTGTACTATTACACACGGGGTAGTGTCTCAAAAAAGACGGCATGGTTGGCGCAGTGGCTGAGCGATTGGCTACTATGCTGCGTGTCGCGGGTTCATTTCCCGTAAGGAACAGATATTTATATAGCCTACAGGTAGTTGTTTCGGGGTCTGGCTGTTTGTGTATGTGAGTTTAAATATTTGTTAACGCACCCACGATACAGAAGAAATTCCTAGTGGGGTAAAGTTTAAAAAAAATTACCCTTCGGGGATCAGGTGTGATGTTTGGTTATAATGTAATCAACTTGGTTAAAATTACTTATTAAACGACATTTTGAAAATTGTGTGTTTTGTAAAATTATTAATAGACTGTCCATAACTCCTTACTAGCCTTGGTTCAGTCCATAGTCGGCCATGAGAGGGAATAGGAAGCGGTCATCTCCTGCGAATCAGTTATGCTAGCGAAGGAGGTGGCCAGAAGTTTGAGGGAGAGAAACTCAAACCAACCCAGCCACCGCGGGAGACGCATAGGGCGTCGGGTGCCGTGAGACGACTCCCGGCCACCGTAGACGCGGCTCTGTGGACGGTGAGCACTGGGTAGCTAGGGCCACCGCCTGCCGATGTTGAAGTTTTTTCAAAAGTTATACTGCGACTTTGGAACACAAAGGGCAGAAGAAGGAACATGGATGGGTTTTTGTCAGTAAAAGTACGACATTCCCATTCTCTCCGGCCAGAGAGTGAAAATTTAATTGATGATTTCCAATCCGAAAAATATTAAATGATAATGGCGTGTTCATAGCGCCTGTCAGACATTTAATTCCTTCCATCTTGTACTGTCTTTACTATATTATTTTGTTGTCAGGCGTTAGTCTACCTTGTAGATATCAAAGCGGCATTTAAGGCATTTAAGGGCTACTATTATAATTGAGAAAACGAGTTCAGGAATAAAGAGAATATTGTGAATATAGGTAACGACTAAAGCAAAGAAAACTAAAACCAGTGACACGACAATTTTATACGTTTATATGTATATAAGATGTGATAAATGCGGAAATTTTATGAGGATGTACAACATTATGAATGTTTGTTACTATTTCACAAAAAAAACTGATGAACGGATTGGAATGAACTCTATATTCCGCTAGTACGATCCCGGCGGTTAATTATCAAAGTCATTACGGGCGAAACGAAATATTTAATAAGTTGTAAAATTTGACATGCAAAACTCATCCCCTTGTTGCCATCCATAGACGCAGATGCAACCACATCTTCCTGCCCACTCAACAGAGTGGGCAGAAAAAACGTGTTGTGCCAACCCCAAATAGGGGTTGGCACAACACGTTTTTTTCTTCCATTCTCTCCTTCCTTCCGTCTTTGTCTTTGCTCCATAAATATGACAACCTTCGTAAAAGATTGCAATAATTAAAATAATTCCAATGAATGAGCTCGTTTTATAAGTCAATCAATCAACAATATGACAATATATGTAGTTATAGATTATTTTGTTTTATAAGTTTGTAAGGTTTTGCGTCATTGGGCTATCATAATATCGATAAATTAGACCTTGTTGATCTTCTTAATCTAACGTAATAATCATCGTCTGTCTAGCCTTTCCCCTACTTTGTTAGCGTCAGTAAATACAGCTGCAACTATATTCCAGTATGTTACCTACGTGGAACGACAGCAGATTGTTTAACGTTGTTGAAGGATGGTTGTCAGATTTTCGGGTCACAGGCTACCTGACACAACTGCCAAATATATTTAAACTAGCTTTTGCCCCCGGCTTTGTCCGCGTGGCATAGTTACTTTGGGCTAACGCTAACTTTAACCTGCGTGATGATCGAAAAACAATTATCTTTCTCTCCCCTTTTCTTCCCTCTTTTTCTCCCTTTTCTATCTTAGAAAAAAGAGCCTGTGTCCGTCTCCAGGGGGAAACTATCTCTGTACCAAAATTCATCAAAATCGGTTTGACCATTTAGGCGTGAAGACGTAACAAACAAAATAATTATAAAATATATTAAAAAAAACATTAAAAATATCACCATTCTGAAAACAAATTAAAATTTTTTTGGCTTTTATAATATTAGTAAGGATGTCAGCCAGGAGCAACAGCTTAACATGCTTTCTGAAGCACCGTGGAATCCCTGAAGATTAGCCTGAAGGTTGACTGGTAGAGAATGCCTTGCGGCATTTAGTTCGCGTTTGTACCACAATAATTGTACGTCAAACAGTCTGTTATACAGACAGTTTGTTATATCAAGACTGGCATTATGTTTCTGGTATTCTAAATTACTCATAGATCAAATATAAAGATTTGGCTGTCTTGTCACATTCTAAATTTTCATAATTGCAGGCCTATGTTAATCAGCCCATTGTGTGAGTTACGTTGATTTCAAGTCTCATCTTTATGCTTCGAGTTTTTCTTAAAGACTCGAGTTCATTTTAAGACTCGAGTCCTTTTGTAAGACAAAAGTGGTTGTCAAATGACTCGGACTCGGCTTGACTCTAGACTCCGAACCTTTTTAGCACACTGAGTTTTGCTTATTTTAGTCGAGTCTTTAAAGTTACTACTCGAGGACTCGAGTTTTTTTTGTAAGACTAATTACGATAGTGTGAGACGTCTGACGCGTGTCACCAGCTAAAATAGGCAGATCATGCTTATTACAAGTTATAAGTACCTAGTTATCAACTGTTTACTTTGTTCTCAATTTATAAATTATAATTCCATTCGTTGACCTCCTGACCGGACAGTGTGCGCTAGCTAGATAACAAACTCGGATTGAACGCAGACTCTTGTGCTAGTAATGCTTATACTTATAGATATCTAGGTACATATTATCACACTTGTTTCAAACATGGTTATAGTGCCTAGCTGTTTTTCTATACCTAATGATTTCCATATTTTACCGTCACATGGGCATGCAAAGCTTTACAGTTCTAAATCTAAAATAAGTCGCACATTATTGGAATTACAAAAAAAAACAAAAATGTCAGTGTGGTCACAGTAATAAAAAATAGGAAATAAAAGAGTTAGCCAGGCTTACAATTATTATGCACTAGCTAGCGCCCGCGTGATATCGAAAAAATAGATCCTATGTTTTATTCCAAGCTACAATCTACCTCTGTGCCAAATTTCATCAAGATCCGTGCAGTCGTTTTGACGTGAAAGAGTAACAAACATCTATACATCCATCCTCACAAACATTCAAATTTATAATATTACTTGCTTCCGCCCGCGACTTCGTCCGCGTGGCATAGTTACTTTTTGCTAACGCTAACTTTAACCCGCGTGATGATAGAAAAAAATATTTTTCTCTCACTTTTCTTTCCACTTTCTCCCCCTTTTCTCGCTTAAAAAAAATAGCCGTGGTCCGTGTCCAGGGTCCCTACTATCTCTGTACCAAAATTTATCAAAATCGGTTTGGCCATTTAAGCGTGAAGACGTAACAAACAAACAAACTCACTTTCGCTTTTATAATATTAGTAAGGAAGTAATTATAATATTAGTAAGGGATTATTACTATTTTTTTCAAATAGTAGGTTACGAAAAAAAAAATACTCGTAACAACCATAAATAAAAACCGGTGTAGCATAGCTAGATAGATTGTTGCAATTGCAGCGACCAGCGTTCGCATGAAAATGGTTGGCTGAGAGTACCGGTTTCTCTTATCGAATTGCTAGAACTGCCAAGTTATAACCTTATTTTTTACGAAAGTGATAATTATAAAACGGTATGTTTTTTTTGATAAAATTGTGTATATTATGTGGAGGAATCCCCGGGTCCGAATAAACATTGATGACACACAAAATAAGTTCAAGGTATTGGAGATCCGTAAACAAAACAAACAAAATACGAATAAAATAAATCTTTTTTAATTAATTGTCCTTTAGTGATAAAGTAATTCGCTTACCTATACAACAATCATTCCTAGGGGTCTAAATTGGCTGCTTAAGCACAATCATAATCCTTACTAATATTATAAAAGCGAAAGTGAGTTTGTTTGTTTGTTATGTCTTCACGCCTAAATGGCCACACCGATTATGATGAATTTTGGTATAGAAAAAGTTGGGACCCTGGAGACGGACATAGGTTAATTTAGAAAAAAAAACGATTAAAGAGGGAGAAAGAGGAAAGAAAAGGGGAGAGAAAAAAAAAACTTTTTTCGATCATCACGCGGTTTAAAGTTAGCATTAGCCCAAAGTAACTATGCCACGCGGACGAAGTCGCGGGCGGAAACTAGTAGTTTAATGATATAAATTACGTTACGATTCGTAATTCTGCTAAAGCTACCATTTTAGACCCCTCTTCGAAAATACTTTTCGTTCTTTTATTTTTGGTGTCACCCAATACTATAAAATTCCCAGTTATTGCAGATTGGTCAGCATTGAAACAAAATTGACTCCAAAATGGAGATTGGAACGCATCAAACGGGAATCTAAATTGTGTATTGACGAACACTGGGTCAAACCTCGATCCGAAATAGATTTACGAAGGGTTTGCAAAAGATCTAAAAAAGATTCCACGATTACAAACATCACTGAATTATTTCCGGCGTTTTTGTTTGAGTTTTTGTGTAAATAAGTCTTTGAAAGATTAAAGCGGCTCTACCTTTTCTGCGTGAAGTATTTTCTTTCTTTATTTCTTTGTAGTCCCGAACGTGGTTCACAGGACTTCGTGAAGAGTAGATTTTCTTTTGTGTCCACTCGGTGTCAGATACATGGTGTTCAAAGAATTTTGATATACAACACAAGCTTGACAACGGTGAATGTTTCATGCTTCAGATTTTAACTAACTGTCGTGTTCACTTTGAATGTTTTATTACTGTTAGAGGCAAGAAAACATCAATGGTTTTTGTAACTACAAAAGTGCGCGACTACCCGCAGTAAAGTTATTTTCCACTATTTAGTATGATTTTTTTGGAAGTCAGTTTTTTTTATTTCAGTATTTTTAGTTATGGTATAAGGATATATCACATAATAGTTTATATAATTAGTATTAATAGAAAAAAAATATGTATTGTATACGATAACTCATAAACTAACTAAACAACATAAATAAAATTAAAAAGGGTCTATGTGGGGAGTAAATTTTATCGAACAAAAACAGAATTTTTCAAATCGGTCCAGGCGTCTTTGAGTAATTGGTGAACATACATAAAAAAAAAGATTACGACAAAAAAACAAGTCACAAGAAGATTAAAATGCGCTTGAAAAAGGAATTGTGAACTCACCCGGGGCCATAGCTTTTCCTGCCGGGGTTGCGGGTTGTTCGAAAGAGATACCGCGGCCCCGGAACATAAAGAGCAAAAGAAGGAACATGGGTGGGTTTTACTCAGTAAAAGTCTGACACTCCCCTCCGCTCCGCCCAGAGCAGAGGAAGTTATTTGATGATTTCCCATCCGAAAAAAAAGCATAAATATACAGTTATTAATAAATCATAATGTATATTCAAAGCAAAACATATTTAAATAAAAAAAAAGTCTTAAATGCGCGGAACCTCAATGTTATTCGAACAAAAATCTTTGCTGCGTGTGAATCATTTACAGCCTGCCAAAGTTATATTAGTATATCCGTCTCCTTTCCACATTATAGTATAGGAAAGAGATAGCATGAGGATCATCTTCTTTATTTAACGAAGTTTTTTGCATAGGTCTTACAGTTTCTTTAGTGTTTGTCTAGAGTTTGTTGGGTAAAGTTGCATTTAAAAAATCAAAATGAAGTTATTTTGTAGCATTTTTGCTTTGTTTATTATTTTAGTTACTGTAAATGGAGGTGAGTCTTTTTTGTTATTTTTTTGTTTATAACTTTAATTTTAATTAAAAAGATGACCCACTGACCAAATTAATAAAATGTTGATAGTAATAATGATGAACAATACATTAAAATGTAAATATTCAGGTAGAATGTAGGTCATTGACCGCACATTATACTCTGACCTGCAATATGCAGTATATTGACACCTAATAAAAAGATACTGGCAACCAGTTGTAGTTTGAGCATTATTGCTTTCGCAGTTTTAAATATCGAGTAGAAGATTCTGTTTTTAAATTCTTCAAAGAACTTTCTGGATCCTTTAGTTTAAGTTTTATTTTTTATTTTGAAATTTAAAAAAAGTTATAAATGACGTCAAAACGGCTAAACAGATCTTGATGAAGTTTGGCACAAATGTAGATTAAGGTCTGGAATCACACATAGGATACTTTTTTTTCGATATCACGAAGGGGAAGCCGCGAGGACCAGCTATCTTATTAATATTATGTTACTCTTCCACGTCAAAAGGGCTGAACGGATCTTGATGAAATTGGCGCAGTGGTAGATTATGGTCTGGAATAATATATAAGATAATTTATAATTTCTTGTGATAAACGGAATTGTATAAAATCTGGTTCTTCTAACCTGACAGACAGATGTGTTGCTGGGGAGTTTGTTCCGCCACTTCTTCCCAGCTAAAACACTAGGAAGTGGCGAAGGGCAGGGCGTTTTTGTGGGACTGTCTCTTGTAATGTGACGTTCAAAAAGTGCTGATTATCAGCCTAATTTGAATAAATGACATTTGATTTTGATACTTTTTTTTCGATATGACGCGGGCAAAGCCGCGGGCGCCAGCTAGTGATACTATATAAACTTAAAAAAAACTATCAGGCGTGTAGGCCTGATAGTTTTCTAATCAGGTATTTCTTAGTAGCAGCCATGGAGTCCGCATTTGTGCACGGTTCACCCCCTATTATATGACACTTAAAATATTACTGGTGGAATATGAGTGCATTATTAGGGTACACCTCTACTTAACCCTTCCGGGATTATAGGCGTGATGTTATGTTATATTTAAATACCATGGGACAACTCACACACGGCTATCTGATCCCAAGCTAAGCAGAGCTTGTGTTATGGTAACCAGACAACAGACTGATATACATACTTATATAATTTATAAATACATACATATTATAGATAAATCACACCCAGACACAGAACAGACAATCATGCTCATCACACAAAGTTTGTCCTGGGTGGGAATCGAACCCACGACCTCCGGCTCAGCAGTCAGGGCCACTAACCACTAGACCAACAGGCCCGTCAAAAATTATGTTAATGTAATAATCCAGCTATATTTAGGTCTGTCTATCTGCAATTTAGTAAGAACTACCTGGCGCCCGCAGCTTCGCCCGCGTATTATCGCGAAAACAGTATACTATGTGTTATTCCAGACTATAATCTACCTCTGTACCAAATTTCATCAAGATCCGTTCAGCCATTTTGACGTGAAAGAGTAAAAAACTTCCAAACATCCAGCCTCACAAACATTCGCATATACAGGGTGGCCAGTTGATAGGCGTCCAAAGAAAAAAATTAGATGCCTTATGCTAAGGGGTACCTGAATTACCCCCATGTATGTTCCGCGATTTTCTTTAGTTTAGGAGCTAGAATTTTTTTAAGTACTATTTTCAAAATTTTCACATAACGTTGGTTTTTATTTTTTATATCTTTATTTCTACGATTTTTAGATATATTTTTTTGTGGAATCTATTAGTGATAGCAATAGCTACCCTTAGCATAAGGCATCTAATTTTTTTCTTTGCACGCCCATCAACTGGCCACCCTGTATAATATTAGTAGGACTAAACCTCCATCGACAACTTGTTTGACACACTAACTTAGTTCAACATGCTCCATCTCTTTTCAGACTGTGGTGTCGTTACCAAGAGAGAATGGGATGGCCTGACTCCGATCCAAGTGCAATACCTTGCTAGGCCGGTAGACCTGGTTATCATCCAGCATACTGTCACACCAACCTGCAGCACTGACGCGAGGTGTGCGGCGATAGTGAGGAATATACAGACCAATCACATGGACAACTTGAATTTGTGGGATATTGGATCTTCGTGAGTAACATTTAATCTAGTCATAATCTTATGCATATTAATTTAATATTAACTCTGTGCCAAATTTAATCAAG
The DNA here is from genome assembly GCA_905475445.1 of Ochropleura plecta. Classification (NCBI taxonomy): domain Eukaryota; kingdom Metazoa; phylum Arthropoda; class Insecta; order Lepidoptera; family Noctuidae; genus Ochropleura; species Ochropleura plecta. The sequence goes on along the minus strand of FR997731.1, from coordinate 5,331,718 downwards.
ATCCGTTTAGCCGTTTTGATGTGAAAGAGTAACAAACATCCACACATCCATCCTCACAATTCATATTCGCATTTATGATATTATAGGATTAGTAGGATAATCTAAATTAAATGGGACTTGAAACATAATTGGCATAGTACTAATAGGTACACCACTACCTGACCTCGACGATCTTTCCATTTATTTTTAAATGTTACTTCTGTCTGAAAAGAGTCCCTAAAACATTTTTGATTTAAAAAGTGAAACTGAGAAAGCCCTTTAAAATTAAAAAAAAAACTTACTTCCTTACTAATATTATACAAGCGAAAGTGAGTTTGTTTGTTTGTTACCTCTTCACGCCTAAATGGCTAAACTAATTTTGATGAATTTTGGTACGGAGATAGTTGAGACCCTGGACACGGACATAGGCTATTTTTATTTTAAAAAAGAGTGAAAAATGAGGGAGAAAAAGAGTGAAAAATGGGAAAACTTAGCATTGCTATTACAATAAATAAGGCGCTAGGGCAAAAACTACACTCTTGGAATTTCTCCTGTATTGTGGGTGCATTTACAAACATTTAAATTCATATGCACAATCAGCCAGACCAGGAACAACTACCTGTAGGTCATAGAAATATTGACCCCGTGTGGGGATCGAACCCGCGATACGCAGCGCAGCAGTCATTCACTCAACCACTGCGCCAACCGTGTCGTCAATCTTTCTTTTATGGCCATTTTCTGTGTTTCGGTTTATAAAAGTGCTTAAATATATTATTAAAATTTTTTTTTTTCGTAATTCTAGGTTCGTCATAGGAGGTACTGGCAAGGTGTACGAAGGTTCTGGTTGGTTACACGTCGGCGCACATACTTACGGCTACAATAGGAAATCTATTGGCATCACTTTCATTGGGAACTATAACAGTGAGTATAGTGACTTCTTAACCGACTTAAAAAAGTAGGAGGTTCTTGATTCGACTGTATTTTTTTTCTTCTTACGCGATTTCTCCCTCGATTTTAAGCCCATTTTTAAAGTTGTTTTTTGTGTTTATTATCAAAAGGGTATTCTCCCGAAAGGGTCCCATATGAATTTTTACCTATATTGCTTTGGTAATTTATGAGTTATCTTTTATAATACTTATTTTTTTCTAATGTATTATGTTCCTGTATGTATTTATATATAGACGATATGCTTATATCTCTTAGGGGCAATGAAAAAATAATACTTGATAAGAATTGTGTGTGTAGCAACATACCACAATTAAAACGGCTGAAATAAAAAAAAATTGCAAAAAAAAATCACTATAATATAGGACTTTTGTTTGACTCATAGATTTTTTTGCTTTTCTTTTGGTTTATTTTTTGGCAAAAAAGTTTTTTGTCTCCTACGAATGATAAAGTTCTACCATTCTTGCCTACGTTTACAATCTCTTTCATCAGGGTCCATTTAATAGTAAAATATTAATCAAAATATTAATATAACACGCACACCAAAAATTAAATTCCCCTTGAAAATTTACGTATGAAAATTGTTCTTTTGTTCCACTTTGTGCACGCTCAAGGTTTATTTTGTAATATAAAACGACCGACAAAACGAACAAACAACTTCCGTGTCCATGGACTAAAATGAAAACTATAAATTTTAATGCAGGAACATGTTCTCTCGACGTAGTTATTTAAATTGCAGCTAGAATGAGAAATGAAAGTTCACTAATCACTGCATAAATATACCAGGCTTTAACTGTCCCCGTTATAAAAAAAGTAAGACAGTTGAAATGGAGATGGACAGGACATATGACAAGAGACAAAACAAAATGGACTGAAATCCTAACAGAGTGGCAAACACGAGATGGTAAAAGGAAAAGAGACAGACAGGCAAAAAGATGGATGGATGACATAAGGAAAGCTGGAGAAGCTACCTGGTCAAGAAAAGCCAGAGACAGGAAAGAGTAGTCGAGAAACATAGGCCTCTTCCAGCTGTTTAGCTAGAAGAGGCCCATGTGTCACAGGACACGCTGATCACTAAAGCGGAGACACAGATTTGTGTTAGTTCATAAGTTTGATCAATTATTGTTTATGTTCAGTTTGAGCAATAAGGCTTAATAAAAACTGTCCCATTGATAGGCAAAGGCCTCTTCTCGTACAGAAAAGGCACGAGCATTGATCACCACGCTTGCTCAAGACGGTTTGGCGATTTCAGACTTATGTTAATTTTAAGTCCAGGTTTCCTCGCGATGTTTTCCTTCACCGATGTCTGTGATGTCTTAGATAAACTTTAGAAAGTATGAATATGAATTGAAAAAGTCACATTGGTACTTGCCTAGATTTGAACTCACATTTTATTTGTTTTCGTATGGGGAACCATTAAATAATTTCACTTGCTCTGGGTGGAGCGGGGGAGGAGTGTCCAAATTTTACTGACTAAAACCCAACAATTTAGCTTCTTTTGTCGTTTGTGTTCCGTGGCTACGGTATCTCTTCTCTTCGAACAAATCGAAACCCAGGCAGGCTGTGGGCCTGGCATGCCTCCCCTTTATACTCTTAGAAATCAAATTGATCTCCAATAAGCCAGACAATTCACCTCAATACTTTCCATATTTCAGATGACACTCCAACCGAAGCCTCATTAGAAGCATTGAAGGCGTTGCTCCGCTGTGGCGTGGAACAAGGACACTTGACGTCTAACTACCACATTGTAGGCCACCGGCAACTTATTGCCACTGAGAGCCCTGGCAGGAAGCTGTACAACGAGATCAGAAGATGGCCACAGTTCCTTAGCGATGCCAGCTCTATCAAGAACTAATTTGTTTGTATGTGTTCCGAACATGTTTTCGTGAGCTATTTTGTCCATAACTAGCCTTAGAGATAATAATAAGTGGTCGATAAGAGAAGACTGAACATAAAGTTGATGGCATGGTTGGTGCAGTGGCTGAGCGATCGACTGCTGCACTGCTTGTCGCGTCAGGACCCCTGGACCAACAGAGATATTTGGTGTTTAGAAAATACCAAATTTTAATACCTTTTTGTTACTATTTGATACCTATTTTCAAATGTTTACTACGTCGACTGACAGCGAAAAAACACGTAAATAAAGTGGTCAGACATTCCGACATCAGGACGTCTGGACCATTTTTTTTTCATAGTTCTTGACAACATAACTAATTTATCTCTTTGTAAATATTTACTACCTTTTTAGTACCTTAACATGTATTTTTTTCAAATATTTTTGGCATCCCAGAAAAATTCTACGCATAAAACTTTGTAAGCGTCAGGAACCATGGACTAATATTTAATGTTTAGAAAATACCAAAATTTACTACCTTTTTGCTACTATTTGATACTTATCTTCAAATATTTAGTACCTCGACTGACAGCGGAAAAACACGTAAAGAAAGTGGTCAGACATTCTGACATCAGGACGTCTGTACCATTTTTTTTTAATAGTTCTAGACAACATAACTAATTTATCTCTTTGTAAATATTTACTACCTTTTTAGTACCTCAACATAAGTTAAAGGATCTTTAACTCGATAAAGTCAAACGGGCAACAAAGTGATCTTGTAAGGGTTCCGTTTTTCCCTTTTGAGGCACGGAAAGAAATCAAAAACACAATATTTGTTCAGCACCTAAAAGTAACTTAGAACTTACCGTCTACAGTACAATGTACTCAAGTCGAAATAATATATTTTTGTTATAAATAATTTTACTGTAACGGCAACATTATTATGTTTTTGTTGTAGCCTGGGTGCGGTAATGCTATGATTTGTAATCCTTTACGATTATGATATTCAGGGTAAAACCTATAATCGTCCATGACCCAAAATAGCCGTAACGTTCTATATTGAAGACGATTGATCATCATTTAACTAATGTCACCCGTACCATGCTACAGTGAAAACAGTAATAGTTGACAACGAACGGAAAAGTTTCACCATTATTTGAAAGTAAACAATACGAATAGATCTTGGTTTTTTTATTTATATCCTTGTTGTGAATGAAGACAGGTGAAGCCTTTGCAACTGTGTTTCATTATGCGAAAAGTCAGCTTCAACTATTCATTAATGGTTTTTGTGGGCGAGAGATACCACAATTTTGCCAATATCACGAGTAAACTGGTAAAAAACTATCAAACGCTAGAGAATATTTAGCAAGTAATAACAATAATTATTATTTAAGAAATATAGCAACAATAAAAGTATTTCTTTGCAAATTTAAATTGGCAATTTATGACAGAATGACAGAAACAGAGCAGAGACTTCAAGTTACAACTTAATTTTATTAATTTCGATAAATTTACAATAGTTTGAAAACAAAACGAGAAAACACAAAAGAAAGAAGACATTTAACAGAAGTTGGACGAGGTATATGAGGAGAGACTGATTGTGTAGAATGCGAATGCGTTTCCGCACCCTAGCCAGAAGTGACGAGAAGGAACACCGTGTGGTTATAGTCAGTAGGAGTCTGACAGACCCCTCCGTAAAGGCGGAGGACATCCATTGAGGATTTCCACACGCGAATAAAATAAAAAAATTAATAAAAGGGTATATGAGGAGAGAACCGCAATTTGGGACAAGAGTAAAATAAATATAGTAAAATAAGTTTGAGTTATCTGTTTAGCCAGTTATGTAATAAACAAAAATCAGCCAAGAGCAGGTCGGAGTCACGCACGAAGATTCCGTACTATCATCGATAAAACGTTTGTTGTATAGGAGGCCCCTTAAATATTTATTTTATTCTGTTTTTTGAGGACTTTTTTTTACAGTGTCCTTAGAAATACATCATGTGTGAAAATTTCAATTGTCTAACTATCACGGTACATGAGATACGGCCTGGTGATAGACAGATAGACGGACGGACAGTGGATTCTTAGTAATATGGTCCCTGTTGAGTGCGGTAGCCAGTTATGTTTCTTATAATAAAGACTGATCTTATAGCCATCAACCAGGGATTATTTGTTAAGTCACTTTGTTTTTCTACTATGAAAATCCTTCATCATCATCTGCCTAGCCTTTTCCCAACTATATTGGGGCCGGCTTCCAGTCTAACCGGATGCAGCTGAATATCAGTAGTTTTACATGGAGCGACTGCCTTTCTGACCTCTACAACCCAGTTAATACTGGGTAATCCGATACCCCTTGGTAAGACTGGTTGTCAGACTTTCGGAACACTGACTACCTGTAACGACTGTCAAAGATCTACAAATGACAGCCGGGACCAACGGCTTAACGTGCTTTCCGAGGCACGGAGGAAACTCGGTATGTAACGGGTGGTCACCCATCCACAGACCAACCTAGGCAAGCGCGGCTTAACCTAAAGATCGACCCGAGCGGCTACTATTTATTTAGCCACGAGCTCCTCAAAATCCTTACTGATATTATAAAAGCGACAATGAGTTTGTTTGTGTGTTTGTTTAATTGTATGTTTGTTTGTTACGTCTTCACGCCTAAACGGCTAAATTGATTTTGATGAATTTTGGTACAGAGATATAATATAAATATTGCTATACATTTATGGTGTCGTGCTACGAAATCCTTTGTGTGCGAGTACGACTCGCACTTGACTAGTTTTATTGAAATTATGTTTTCTAATTAAATAAAATTTCGTTGTAGCAATTTACGTTTAATTAATTTTTCAATATAATTATTGGTTAATTATAAATTTTTGGCAATTTATGTTTATGAAAGGTTTTAATTGAGGAGTACGATCATTTTGTTCGGCGCACCGAAACATTTCACAGAATTGGAAAATTAATTAGTCAAAAAGCACAGCGATCTCGCCATATTAAAGATTCTTCGTAGAAATCTGGATGTTTGAACCGGGAAGCTATGCAACTGAAGCGGTTCAAAGAAAATTGGATGACCTTTCAGTTCCCTTTTGGCAGAAAGGGCAATGGAAATTTTTCTCCACTTCAATAAATATTAAAAGAAAAGGTTTTATTGATTTGACGTTGAATTGGCATGTAATTCAAAACATTTTGGAATGATTTCTTACGTTACATTTTTATTTACATTAACAAAAGAAAAATAATGTTTTTTTGTAAAATTGCTTTAGTTCATTGGGTAAGTATATTTTGCACTTTTTTTAACCTAAGTTCAGACTTAAAATTTTGTATTTATATCTTTATTCATTCATTATACTTACAAATACATTTTTAAATATTTCTTTAAAAAAATAATAGAAAAACATTTAAAAATATAAAAATAGGTTTCCGCCTGTAACGGGAGCAGGGTCCAAGCTACCGGTGGTTAGGGCTCCAGAGACAGGAACCTCCTCACAATGCGGGCCGTATCGAGGAGTACTGCCTTCTGAATCAGGCCCTTGATCCAACCACCTAAGGAGAGCTTCGACAGATGTTCGTCGAGGCTCTTGGCAATTAAGCCATTGGCCGTTACGACAATCGGCACAATGATAGCCGAGTTCACATTCCACATGTCAACAACCTCGTGTGCCAAGTCAAGATATTTTAGTTGTTTTTCTTTCTCAGCTTTCACGAGGTTCTCGTCATGTGGGATGGTAACATCGATTATCATTACGCGACGCGCTGATCGGTCTATCACCACTATATCAGGTTTATTGGCGACAATAGTCCTGTCAGTAATGATAGACCGATCCCAGTACAGCGTAACATGGTCTTTCTCGAGAACTGGGACGGGCACATACTTGTAGTACGGTACCTCAGATTCCACAAGATTATATTTCAAGGCAAGTTGCTGATGAATAACCCTGGCTACTTGGTTGTGCCTATGCAAGTACTCGCTGTTAGCTAGACGAGAACAACCAGAAATAATATGTCTGATGGACTCACCAGGACGGTTTGAGGATTGAGGAGCTCGTGGCTAAATAATAGCAGCCGCTCGGGTCGATCTTTAGGTTAAGCCGCGCTTGCCTAGGTTGGTCTTAGGATGGGTGACCACCCGTTACATACCGAGTTTCCTCCGTGCCTCGGAAAGCACGTTAAGCCGTTGGTCCCGGCTGTCATTTGTAGATCTTTGACAGTCGTTACAGGTAGTCAGTGTTCCAAAAGTCTGACAACCAGTCTTACCAAGGGGTATCGTATTACCCAGTATTAACTGGTTGTGGAGGTCAGATAGGCAGTCGCTCCATGTAAAATACTGATATTCAGCTGCATCCGGTTAGACTGGAAGCCGACCCCAACATAGTTGGGAAAAGGCTAGGCAGATGATGATGACTCACCAGGACGGTGGCATGCCCGACACACGTCAATCGTCCCATCCTTCATTATATATTTCCGGTAGTTGTTCGTCAACATAACTACGTCCATAATCGCACAGACAAAACCTTCAGTTTCCCCAAATAGGTCACCGAATCGTAGCCAGGACACGGACGCCAGAAAATCTACATCGGGCCCATGAAGAGCCTTGTAGAAGCGCCCGTGAAGCTCCTTACCTTGCCATACTACCTTGCGGTCATCGGTAGTAAGTACTACAGGTTTGCGCCAATTCTCTTTAGCCATGGACAGCGGGGTGAGTCCCTTGTCCACTGCGACTACATCTCGGTGCATACCCACGTCGGTTTTTAAAAAATATTCCCTGAGACTGCACACCTCTCGGTTATGGAGGGTCTTCGCGTTTAAAAAGCCTCGACCCCCACACTTCCGTGGGATGTACAGTCTCATCACTGATGATCGTGGGTGATGCATCCGATTTCCAGTCAGCAGTGTACGGACTCTCCTATCCAGGGCATCGAGTTCAGTCTGAGTCCATTTGAGTATGCCGAAAGAGTACATTAAAACCGGCATGACCCAACTGTTGAAGGCGCGCACCTTGTTCCCGCCCGAAAGAAGGCTTTTTAATACCTTCTTCAGGCGACCAAAGAAACGCTCCCTCAACAATTGCTTCATGTCAGCTACGTTAATGCCTAATGCTTCCGACATACCCAAATACTTATAGCTTTCGGATGAGGAAAGGGATCTAAGGTGTATGGAATCCGAGAGTTGAATTCCCTCGGATTCCATAATCTCCCCTCGCTTCACATACATGACTGCACATTTGTCCACACCAAATTCCATCCTGATGGCGTTACTAAAAGTTTCAGTTACTTTCAGTAGCTCCATCAGTCGCAATTTGTTGGGGGCAAAGAGTTTCAGATCATCCATGTAAAGGAGGTGAGATATGACCTGACCACCTCTTCTCAACCGATAGCCTAAACCTGAATCCTCCAGTAATGTGCTTAGAGGATTCAGGGCTAGACAGAACCAAAGTGGACTCAAACTGTCGCCCTGAAATATTCCCCGTTTAATCCACACAGGCTCATCGTTTCCCTGGATTTGTCGACATCCTGGATATCGAAGGACCGTCCTCCATTGCCCCATACACGACTCAAGAAAGGCGCGTAGGGTTGCATCTATCTTGTACAACTCCAGCACCCTCTTGAGCCATGTATGTGGCACTGAGTCGTAGGCCTTCTTATAATCTATCCAACATGTTGACAAATCCTTGCGGGATCGACGAACCTGTTGGCTAATGGCCATGTCGATGAGGAGTAGCTCCTTAGTACCGCGAGACCCGTTCCTACATCCATTCTGAGAGGCAGACATAATTGAATTTTTGTCTATGTGTGAATTAATTTTCGCTCTCAAAATGGACGTAAGAAGTTTATAGACCGTCGATAAACACGTGATCGGCCTATAATTCTTGGGTTCCGCGGGACTACCTGACTTATAGAGCAGGTAGGTAATGCCTGTTGTTAAAAACTGTGGCAGAGACCCGGACTCAAGGCAAGACTGAAATTGAGATGCCAGGCGAGTGTGTGAACTACTGAGCCACTTGAGCCAAAAGTTGTGCAGTCCATCCGGTCCTGGAGACTTCCAGTTCGGTAACGGACGAACTGCACTGGCTATGTCTATAGATGTTATTAAAATAGGTTCCATTTCTGGAATAGTTTCGCACACACGCTCAACATCACGCATCCAGTCAGCCTCAGTATGACAGACAGGCACCGACCAGATGCTGTGCCAGAAAGAACTCGTGGCTACATCATCCGGGCGGCACACGTCAGTCACACTTTGTTCGGGTCGCTCCCAAGCTCTGTATACCCACCTCTCATCGCTCCGGAACATGCGATTCTGCGAATACCGATCAACCCGCCGCTTATACCGCCGAATACGGTTTGCCCATGCATAAACTTTCTTTATTATTTATATAATTGTTACGATAGCATTAAGAAGTTTTTTTTTAATTCGTTAAATGGTTACAAAGAGACAATTCACAATATGAACTGCGTCTGTGATCATTTTAATAATTTTAACGTACTTAATTCATATTATTATCCTAACATTAGACATAATATATGGTTTTGGTAAAGCGGCAAGTTTAGATCCCCAGAAGACGTGAAAAACAGAGCTTGTTGGATATTATATAAAAATTGTTTCGGAGCCAAGGTATCTCTTTCGAACAACCCGCAATTTCGGTAGGAAATCTTAACTTCTTTCTTAGACTTTTGTTCTACAGTAAGTGAGAAAAGTGAAAACAGCCAAGCTGAAGTGGGAGTGGGCTGGCTACGTAGCACGAATGCACCTAGAGAGATAGACAAAGATTGTCACTCATTGGATGCCTGACAGTGGAGAGGTGCCGTTGACGTCGGCCTCGGCGAAGGCGGGGTGATAAAGTTACGCAAAATAAAGAGGTTTTGAAGAAGAAATTAGAGGCATCTCCAGCAGTGTGACATAAAGTAGGCAACGAAAAAAATAATACTGATGGTAGATTGAATAGCTTATTCTTTTACGTTTTTGACATGATATAATATTATAATATATCTTACATTATATTGTAACAGATTGTACGTAAACTTTGTTCCACACTAGAAATTTCTCCTGTATCGTGGGTGCGTTCACAAACATTTAAAACTTACACAAACAGCCAGTCCCGCAACAACTATTTGTAGGCTATAATATTTTTTTTTCCGTGCGGTTAACGACTGCGCCAACCGTGTTGTTAAATGACATACATGTAGGCATTTCAGGCAAACAATAAAATTAGAATTTCGATGCTGAGCCATAGACATTTTTATGATAACTAGAATTATCGTGCAAAAGATAATTTATTTTTCAGTAAAAGAGTAAACTTACTTAAGATGAAATAATATTCTTTCCTTTTAACCTCTGAAGTGGCCATCTATTGTACTTTGTGTAATATTTTCCGAGTTTACAGGATGTTACATTCTGTACGACTGTTACATTTAGACGTGACGGCCCATCAAAGGAAAGTTTTCAAAAGATCATGTTGTCTGAAACTGAGATGACAGCTACATTTTAAAAGAAAATGAACCACAAAAGATTTCTACAAGTATTTTTCTGCAAAAATAAATTTTTCAAAGGGTACATACTTGTCTCTTATTTTAACTTGTTTTAAGACTTTTAAATTTTTTTTTTATTTCATTTGGAACAAAAAACATTTACTTACACGTTACAATATTGAAATTTAGTTTAAGTACAATACAAATATTTGAAAACGGAATAACAACGATATTAAAGAAGGATATAAGGAAACGAACGTTTATGTATAGAAAGGGAGAATTAAAAAAAAACAAAATCATAAAGGGTCACACTAACCAATTCTGGAAAGTGCTCCCCGTTAAGACGTGGGACATAATGAAATAAAAATGAATAAATAAGGAACAATCTTAATGTAAATTGTTCTTGGTATTTCCGAACTTAACTTCGGGAGCCTTCGGGCTAACTCGGCTATGATCGGTACAGAAGACTAGCGTTATAACAATTAGCATTAGCAGGGTCATCGATTGACAGTACTTGATCTGGACTGCTAACAAGTGCACGCAAATTCTATCCGCGAAATCTAGACCTGTACCAAGACCTAGATTCCTCTAATTGTTACTGTCTGTTTGTCCCTCTGTTTAGTATAAATAGTCTTTTACCAAAAATTGTTATTTGTGTTTGTAAGGATCAAAGAAGTGTCTAGAAAACAAAATAAGTATAACAACGGAAATCGGTCAGTTTTAACACGTGTTCTCGAACCACCTTAAACTGCGAACTTAAATGGGACATGATAGATGACAAGAACTTGTCAAAACTATACACGTATCATAGTTTGTCCCTATGTATGCTTAGATTTTTAAAACTACGTTACGGATTATGATGCGTATTTTTCTAATAGAGTGATTCAAGATTTTTTTTTAATAGTGATTCAAGAAGAATGTTTATAAGTATAATATATGTATATTAGTATCTACATTTAAAGATCTAAACTTTATCTCTCAAATTAACGGTATAACCAATTTATTTTAAATAAATGTTCGGTTCAACCGTGCAAAAGACATAGTGTTGTCATACTAAACTCTCGATTCGATAGAATTCAATAATCGATTTAATATTCGACTAAACTCATAAAAACTACTATTTATAATTTGCTTCGAATTGTAATACAAATACATTGTGCTCATCGTTGCAAACTCGATAGGATATTATTAGAATACCCACATCTCGGCTAATTAGCTGGCGCCCACGGCTTTGTCCGCGTGATGATTGAAAAAAAGTATCCTATGTGTTATTCTAGATCATCACAAACATTCGCATTTTTAATATTAGTAGGATAAGGACTAAAATGAAGGACCGTGTCCCCAAGCGAGTTGCTAGTTGTATGTTCGGGTGGACCTTGTATTTAGCGTCGACCGTGAGCTATGGAGCAGTGGTGGTCCAATAGAGTTTCGAACTAAATCTGGAACTATTACTAGTATTATTGACGGGCCTGTTGGTCTAGTGGTTAGTGGCCCTGACTGCTGAGCCGGAGGTCGTGGGTTCGATTCCCACCCAGGACAAACTTTGTGTGATGAGCATGATTGTTTGTTCTGTGTCTGGGTGTGATTTATCTATAATATGTATGTATTTATAAATTATATAAGTATGTATATCAGTTGTCTGGTTACCATAACACAAGCTCGGCTTAGCTTGGGATCAGATAGCCGTGTGTGAGTTGTCCCAAGATATTTATTTATTTTATTTTATTATTTAAAAAGATTTTTTCATCTGCAATAAAGAAGGATACTCGGACCAGTTACCCTACCATGACGTCTTAAAGCAGAACTAAGATGTCATGGTAGGCCTACAGATGAGTGCCTGGTATTGATTTCTTAAGTGTTGGGAGAAAATATTCTGAGAAACTGTTAAACACAGAAAAAACAAACTTTTTGAAAACACGTCCTCGAAAAGTTGCTCCTATCGAACTACGGTAAGTTTCGATATGCGTTGTATCCGCTTACCGCCTCGGCTGCAATGACAAAGTTTCCACACGTGTATCAAATTTTGCTATTGTGAAATTTAAATAGCAAAACGAGGAAGAAACTATGTCTGCTATCAGTCAGACGATTTTTAATAAGAGAACACACAATATCGATAGCCCTTTAATAATGAAAAGTTTCAACGTTTGATACTAGTTTGCGCACATTCAGTGCTTATAACCTAGTTTATTTGATAGGAAGAATTCTAGTCCCAATTTCTATTCGATTACAGGTCCAAAATGATGACATCATCATCTAATGATAATAATTATCTGCTTAGTATTTTTCCAACAATGCAAGCCGCATCCAGTTAGATTCATTGATAACCGACGCTAGTCGGTTATGAATCTAACTGGATGCGGCTTATTACTAGTATTTTACATGACACAATATAGTTAGAAATGGGTAATACCCCTTGTTAAAACTGGTAAGACTTTCAGGATACTGTGTACTTGTATCTACTGCTAAAGATCTACAAAATGGAAACCGGAATCAACGGCTTAACGTGCTTTTCGATACACGGAATACCTGTTATGCAATGGGTGCCCATCAACGGACTAACCTGCAGACAAGCGCGGCTTAACCTAAAGATCGTCCCGAGCGGCAGTTACTATTAAAGGATAAATGAAGTCTATTTTAAAAATAGGTTTTCACAAACACTTTGACAAGTCTTTTTAAAAAACTAGATGAGGCCAATGTTTCGTATCCGACTACTTTGAGAAGAAACAGTCGAAACAAACTCAGACGTCATATAAGGCTCTTATAAGGTCCAGACTAAAATCTTGGGCAACTTACATGAGGACTATGCAGATTAGTGTCTGAAATGGTCTTTTTAAAAAAGCACCACACAGATTGAGTGGACCTGTCCAGTCAGTGCAAGCATTTGTTAGTTATCGTGTAGCTCGAATCATAACGCAAAGATCTCACCGACACGACGAACAATACCAAAAAAGGACATTTGTGTAGGTCGCTTATAGTACTCAAACTGCCAGACAATCGTCAAAAACAAACAAAGTAAATAAAAGTAATGATCCACACATATTTAGCTACGAGCTCCTCTAAAATATTAGTAGGCAATTCAATAAAAACAGTCTTTTCATTATTACTTTTATTACAAGCTAGACATATTTCGCGTAATTAAATTGACTTTCATGAAAAAAAAAAAATTAAACATCATTTGTTATGTTGATAGTTCTTCGTTCTCCTGTAACTGGAGTCTGACTTCATACTGAGAACGGTACCATATCCACCAGCCGAGGGCATGGCGGGTCGCTGCAGAAACAATCCAGCAGTAGTAGCATACCTGGACAAAGGAAAGAGTTTTTTGGTCATAGGCTTTGTTGGTTTCGATTTAAAGAAATTTATTTCTCATAAGAACATACAGTCCGCTTATAATTAGATATATAGAAATAAACATGATATAATGCAGTACAATACAAATTTCCTCCAGAGTATTAGCAGCTATAATGTACATACATGTTTCTTTAACTTATATTTAAATGTATTCATGTTGTCGCACTCTTTAATATCGTCCGGTAATGCATTGAACAGATGTACACCTTCAAATAATATAGACTTTCTACCTTAATTAGTGCGTACACTGATGACTTCAAGTTTGTTATTATATCTATTTCTCAGGTTATGTGACATTGTTTTTTTCTTTAGTTGTATGTTTGTTTGTATTGAGTTTGAAGTTATGTTTTTAATAAGAATGCAGGTGTAATAAATGTATAGCTGTCTAATATTTAATAATTTAGTTTTTTCGTATACGATCTCTGTTGGAGTAAGATAATTATAATGGAACAAGGTTTTAATTATTTTTGGTTTAGTGTTCGCAAGCGCAACTGGTGCGCATGAGGTTTTTTTTTGCGGATGGGAAATCATCAAATAACTTCCCCTGCTCTGGGCGGAGCAGGGAGGGGGGGGGGGCACTTGTACTGACTAAAACCCACCCATGTTCCTTCTATCGCCCTTTATGTTCCGGGGCCGCGGTATCTCTTTCGAACATACCGCAAACCCGGCAGGCGGTGGCCCTGGCAGACCCCTCTGCTTTGCTGACATATCTGAACACGGACGCGCCGTCGACACGGCTTGTCGTCAATAGACGGACGGACAGTGAGCTACACATTGCTCACCGTCCACAGGCCCGCATCTACGGTGGCCGGGAGTCGTCTCACGGCGCCCGACGCATGAGATCTTGGAAAATGTTTTCCACAAAGTATTTTTTCAAAAGCCTTTCAGTAGCGTCCACGGAGTTTGAATTCGTGCTTAGTTGATGGCAAAAGGCTTGTCAATATGGTACTGAACCAGTGAACAGCCCGGCCCGTGCAACCACCTTTCGGCCGACCACAAACTACAAGTGCTACATCAAAATAAAAAATACAGTCAAAAAGCTGAATGATAAATGAATCTACCTATATGTACTATTTTTAACGGCCATTTTAATGTATAATGTGTTAAAAATAAATAATAATGTAGCAGTAAAGCCGTAGCGACACTTAGTCGTTCATAAATGGCGTTGTAAACGCTTTATTTCGCCACAGCCTTTATAAGGATTCGGTCCACAGATTAGTGTTAGATATATTCTGTTTGTCGCGAAAACCAGACAAAATAAATGTAGCCAGAGAAGCAGACAAGGGATTGGACAAGGGAACATCAAGCTTTACACCTTTATTGGGTTACGTAAAGGAAAAACTCTTTTTTGTCCGTGTGGTCTGTCTGTTTCCCAAATCTCGGGAAAAAGTGCAGGTATCGATATACCTCTATAACTCGAAGTTTGTGGTCCATTAGAGCTGTGAAAAAATGAGCCCTATAAGTCTGTGCAGTCAAAATATATGGTTTTTGATGTCGCAATTTTATGCTGAACCCTTGGCGCGCAAATCCGACTCGCACTTGACCGGTTTTTTTCACGGTTTATTACTGCAGAGGCTTTCACAGGTGGGTATTACCGCAACGCAAAAATGATGTCCGATGCCCGGTTGGTTGTTGGTTTATTTACATTTATTTTGGTTGTCAAACAAATAAAACTTAATGTTTTGTGAATGAGTGGACTTTCTGGACCTTTTACTTTAGAGACTAGTTAACTTTGAATCTTTTTTAGGTTTTACATAATTAGCGATGACTTATTGTCCTATGTTGTCCTCTCATACTTCATTTACTAACGCTGCCTGCTACAACACCATTGTAAAAATAAATGATTTTAAATGAGTAACCTTTATTTTCCTGTCAGTTCTTCTCTAGAGGAAACGACTAAACCGAAACGTGAGAATTTTGACATCTTTTTTGCGGATGGTAAATAAAATGCTAAGAACTTATACGTTCCGTGACCAATAAATTACTCGACACCGCCAAAAGTAGAGAGATTTAGAAGAGGCCTACATAAAGCTTCGGGGGACCAAAGGTTGAAATAGAAAAAGAGCGAGAGAGAGAGAGAACAAAATAGAATCATCACCGAGTTCAAGCCTCGTCCCCGGTACCCGTCGTGACGTCGGCACAATATCCACTCTCGATAATATAGGCACTAAAAACAATCAAAATCTAGTCTTGATATTTCACAAATTATCCTTTGGCAAAATAAACCAAAAGTCTACTTGACTGTGTACTTGATTTTACACCACTGCACTGTCATCTTTATTCGTTGTGTGATAAAGCAGCTTTCAGCGGTTCAACAACTTCAGCGGTTCTATCGTTACCTGCCAGCCACTTATGTCACCACAAAGTTTACGAGCAAAAAGAGAGGGAGACAGTTGCACATGTGTAATGCTATTGCTAAGTTTTTACATCTCTCTGTTAATTTATATTTATTTATTTATTCATGTACACACAAAACGATTTCAAAACTTATACAGTTTTTTGAACCATAATCTTTACAATAGTCATAACTGTGGTGTAATAGTCAAAATTGTGGTGTAATAGTCATAATTGCGGTGTAATAGTCGTATTTGTGATGTAATAGTCAAACTGCATCAAACCTGAAGATCGACCTTTTAGTCAACTGTACACCGACTGGACACGGATTCAGTTTAATAGACAGATTTGATGCATTTAAAATGGTATATCAACAGCAGTAGAACAGCATCTACCCTGCAATATTGCTGTTTTATATTTTTTAAACAACGTACAATGATATCACTTACTAGCGTCATGCAAGCCAGTACGAAGGTGGAGGCTAGAGGCCAAGGCGTCACCTGGCTCTCTTGCGTCATGAGGCCAGCCAGCGTGCGGCCAGATAACCACGCAGCCAGCACAGCCAGAGGGGACATCAGCATGATACCAAGACTATCCACCATCAACTGAAACATATTTTTTATAAAATTCACATGTTCGTGCATGAAATTCTCCCAAATCACGCAATTGTATTATTACTGAAGTAATTAGGAACACAGAAAATGATATATGTAAAAAACAAATAACATTGCGTGGTAGATGACAATAAAGGTAAGGTTTGAAACCTCTAAGAGTTGTAAAACTTTAACCGTAACACGATAACGAATGTGAATGTTAGTGTTGTATGTTCTTATTTCAAAATTGTTTACCAACTAGTAAAGGGGACGCTCACGAATAAAAGCACTGTACAAGATTGGAATCAGGGAACCTCATTGGTTCGTCGTCAACTAGGCATAGGCCAACTCCAAGTTCTGATTGCTGTGTAAGTTGATCAGGAGCCTAGGCGATGTTTATAAGCTTACGTTGCAGTATTGAAGTTGCTTAGAATTTATCTTCAATGGCTCCTGTTAAGTCGGTATAAAAATTCAGTGGCCCAAAAGTCTAAAAATCTGGTTCCTGCTGCCCCCTTTTTTTTTTTTTTTTTCGGGTGGGAAATCATCTAATGAAAAAAGTTTGTATGGAAGTTTGACAACTTTGTCTATCTAAAATCATGCCAGGCACGCGGCGTTTTGCCCCTTAGGGCCTACAATCATGCTACATGCTTATACTCTTGAGGATTTGATGCTGAAAAGTCATTTAAAAAAAAAAGTAAAGTTTGTAACTTTTTAAGGACTGACATTGACATTGACAGGTGACATTTAGTGACACCAGTTGTTTTTGGAAAATCATCAAAAATAAATTGAGACCAATATCGAAGCAAATTAAATTTTAATTAGTCTGAATTTGGGCTTTTTTTCGGGTGGGAAATCATCAAATAACTGCCCCCGCTCTGGGCGGAGACTTGTACTGACTAAAACCCACCCATGTTCCTTCTATTGCCCTTTACGTTCCGAGGCCGCGGTATCTCTTTCGAACAACCCGCAACCCCGGCAGGCGGAGGCTCTGGCAAGCCCCTCTGCTTTGCTGACTCTCTTTGAGGCGCGCGTGAAACACGAACGCGCCGTCGACACGGCCTGTCGTCAATCGACGGACGGACGGTGAACTACCCATTGCTCACCGCCCACAGGCCCGCATCTACGGTGGCCGGGAGTCGTCTCGCGGCGCCCGGCGCCATGGGCGTCTCCCGCGGCGGCTGGGTTGGGCAGATGTTCTCTCCCTCAAACGCCCGGCCACCTCCTTTGCTAGCATTACTGCTTCGCAGATGACCGCTTCCCATTCCCTCTCGCTCCGGACCATGGCCTGAACCAGGGCCGGACGCGAGAGATCGCCGCCGCCGATCGCCTCTACGAGGGCACGGCGGTGCTCCGCCCACGCTGGGCAGATCGCCACTGTGTGCTCCACCGTGTCCTCAGGGCGATCGTCACAATGGTGACACCCGGGCGCTTCCTCCCGCCCGATGATGTGCAGGAACCTCCCGAAACTACCGTGTCCGGTGAGGACCTGCGTCAGGCGGTAGGTGAGGACGCCATGACGCCTCTCCAGCCACTCCTCAAAGAGGGGACTTACCGCCACTGTTGTGGCGTGCCCTGCACGGGGTTGTGACAGTCGCTCTCTCCATGCCACCATGAGATCGCACCGGAGGTCCGCCCGCCGAGCGGCAACTTGCCGCGGCAGCGGGTTTTCCCCCCGGTGTAGTGCCTCCGCGCGCCACTCAAACAGGCGCGCGAGGACTATCGCCTCCAGATCCCACGGTGGCAGTCCGGCAAGGAGGCTTGCTGCCTCGCCGGAGATCGTGCGGTAGCCCCGGATGAGCCGTATGGCCACCACCTTTTGGGGCGCGTTCAGGTAGTGGGCGGCGCGCCACCCTAAAGAACGCGCCCATACCGGGGCCCCGTAAAGGGCCATGGACCGCACCACTCCGGCAGGAGGCGTTTGGCCCCTTCAGATTGGGCAGGAGCCGCTTGAAAGCAGCCCCCGGCCGCTCGAGCTTGGGAGCCAAACGTCGGAAGTGTTCGAAGTTCCACCGGCTGTCGAGGACGATTCCCAGGTACTTCATCGTCGACCCGACGCCGATGCGAACCCCTCCTACCGTCAACTGGGATCCCGACGGTGGCGTGTTTCCGCGGCCATGAAAAACCATGGCCTCGGATTTGTGCAAGGCCACCTCGAGACCCAGTAGCCGGATCCTCTCCGCGACTATCGCAACCCCGCGTGTCATATTGTCGGCCGCCGCCTGGTGCGACCCCCCCTGAGCCAGGACGAGCGTGTCGTCAGCGTAGCAAACTACACTGACGCCGCTGGGGAGGTCGGCGCGCAGCACCCAGTCGTAACCGATGTCCCACAGGAGCAGCCCCAAGACCGATCCCTGTGGGACACCGCACGACATCTCTCGCCGGTTCTACTCCCCAGAGCGACCGGGGTATATGACGGCCCTGTCCGTCAGATATGCCCCGACCACACGACGAAGGTAGGTCGGCATCCGGTGGTATTGGAGTGCCTCCCTGATGCAGCTCCAAGACATGGTGTTAAACGCGTTGGCGATGTCGAGAGACACTGCCACGACAACCCCACCCCTGGACACTGCAGCCCCCGTCGTGAGGGCTCTCACGCGCATGATGGCGTCCACCGTCGAGCGCCCCTTGCGGAAACCATACTGGTGATCCGCAAGATCCGGCCCCGTCCCCACAAGGTACCCGACGAGGCGGTTTGCAATTACTCTTTCAAAGAGCTTGCCCACCTCGTCGAGCAGCACAATGGGCTGGAATGCGGACGGAGAGTCCGCAGGGCGCCCCGGCTTCTATATGAGGACCAGCTTCCCCGTCTTCCAACGAAGTGGGAACTGGCCTCTCTCCAAGCATGCGCTTAGGAGCCCTAGTAGTCGGGGCCCGAGAGCCTCCAGGGCCAGGACCCAGGCTTTGCCATGCAAGCCATCGGGTCCCGGGGCGGTGTTTTTGGCTTTCAGCCTGCCCACCGCCGCTCTCAGTCCTGCTGCCCCCTGACACAAGTGTGAGAAAGAACACCGGTGTGGTTTTAGTCAGTAGAGTCTGACAGACCCCTGCGTCCTCCCCAGGACTGGGGACATCGACATCACATCGACAAAAAAAGGCTAGGCAGTTGATGATGGCTTGAGTTTCGCCGATACTAACTACATGCAGTGCTTATGGGTATACCGGAGTGTAGTTTTAAAAATAATGTTACATTAGTAAACATACCTGCTTGGCATTATGGCTCAACACCCACATAACCAGCGCTCTGGGCACACCATACTTATGCACACGTTTTGTCGCATACCTGGACCCACACAATTCGCATCTCGACTTCCCCGATTCTGTCAACCATCGCTCCAAACATTTCACATGGACCCTTCCAACGGTCCCGCGGCAAGAACACGCAGAAATCAATCGTCCCAGTTCGGTTGATAATGTGTCCCCACCGTGGCAAATGCGACACATGTCGTCATAAGAGTGAGTACTCAACCTTTCCTCATCTTCAGTCGTATCAATTAGGGTAGATAAATCGTCTGCATTGTAAAGTTGAATTTCTGCACCCCAATTGATTGCACACGTGGCAGTCGAATGTTTAGTGTCATCTTCGATTTTGTTTGATGTTGTTTGATCTATTATTGATATACGGCGCTTGGGGCTTCTGACTTTCATGCGATGTTGGTGTGAATGCTTAGTTCTCACGTGTGCTCTCTCCTCAGATGATATCCTTTCCTCTTTTTTCTCAGATTTCCACCGTTCAGCATATGATGAATCTTCAATGACTGTAGCACTTACTATATTATACAGGTCTATGTTACTTGAACTGGCTGTAACATCTTTATCTACAGTCGTGTGTGTACCCGCTTTGACCTGTGATACAGATGCTGGGCTTTCAGTTTCGACTGTTAGGCTAGAATTTTTAGAACTATTTGCGTTCGTCTTGATTTTATGTTTCTTAGATGATTTTGGTGCAACAGTATTGATCGCCAGCCTAACTGAATCGGAATCAGGATTGGGCTGGCTAAATGAAATGAAATAAAAAAAAATATTAGTAAACAGGAAAACTAGCATCATTGATTTGGGAAAGCTAAGCATTTGAAGAATCTGAATTAGGTCGGAGGAGTAGCCACTTTTCCATCATAAACGTATAAACATTCAAAAATTCAGATAAAAGAAATGAAAATAATGTGAAAAGCAAAGCATGTTGCTTTGATCAAAATAATTTCGCAAAGGATTCCAAAGATGGTGAAGTTTCCAAGGCTTTGAACTCTTTACTTTCAAAACTACATTCCGTCAAGTTGTCTTAAACATATTCCAGTTTTTTTAGGTTCCCGGTATCTTTTGTACTTTTAAAAATAAAATTAACAATCAGTGAAGGTTAGGCTTGAAAACTTGAAAGGATTTTAAGGAAAATCGTTAGACATTGGTTAACTTTGTTCTAAATATTAATCTGCTCGGCATAAAAGAATACACAATGAAAGTTGATGATACAAACATGACGCGATACACAGCTACTCAACAAATTACCATTTTGAAAAGCTTCATAGTGTTAGGGGTATGAAGAACGGAGTATATAGCTCATCCTCCATAGAAGAGGCAGGAGCCTTCAACCAGACGGGTTGTGTCTGATGGGCTTCTGTTAAGACTATATAAAATATCATATCATGCATATCTGATAAATTCCAACAGTCATAAAATGGGTAAAACCTGTCTCTTCTCCTTTAAATCCATCCAAAGGTCGTCTTGAAAAGATCGCTTTTAGCGATAAGACCGCTCACTCTATTTATAAATTGTATACTGTTATTCTTGTAATTTGTATGGTGTACATAATGAAGAATATTCTATCTATAGATCAAAAACGAGTTTTTTTTTATTGACGTTTTTACGTTACGTTTACACCGCTCGCTTAATACTAGCGCCTCAGATCTTTGCCCTGTCTATCTTCGGTTGTGTTGAAATACTATAATTCGGATTCGGAGTCTGATGCTTCTCCTACTTGTACAATCTCCTTGGACTAGTAGATTGAAGTCAAAGAAAGCAATTGTGATCTCAGTCTATTTTAGTTTATTGTATGGGACATTCAATTTATATAATTTATTGACACTGATAATTTAGTTTGTAATTATATCTTCTAATTCTAATTTGTTATCTATGTCTAGTTTCTAATTTTTATGCTGCATTAATGTTTTGTAATTTAATTTTGTTATTTCTTATATGTTTACTGACCTATAACTCGTTTGTGAAGTGACTCGTTTATAACTGTTAATTCCAGTTTGTTATATAAAAATAAACTATAATATATATAAACTAACTAAGATGGAAAAGCTTCTAAGCCACGAAGCCACACACTGGGTTCTTAAATTTTTTTTGAGTACTGGGCTAGTATGCGTTGAGACAGGTCGTCCATGGCCAAAATTCGGGTAAAAAGATATAACTTTAATCATGAATAGCTTTGTTGGTTTACCGGTTGCTTAAGTTTTTACTGGTCCTGGTATCCATTCCCGGACAAAGTGGTATAGAGTACCTATATATGTTGAATATTTTTAAACAATAATTTATTAAACTTTTTACTAAAGGAATTTCTCAATAGAACGCAAAATCTGAATTGTGCCCCAACATTACATGGGAAATACACATCACCGGCAAAATATAGTAAGTAGCACGTCTTCGGGAAAATACTGGAATAAAATGATGATAATACCTGGATTGCAAGCCATTTTGCAATTTATTGTCTCTTCCAACTACATCACTATTTCTTACGGAGAACCTCCGACGCCTCGTGTTGGGCATCTCACTTGAAATTTATGAAAATTTTTAGTTTTGTAATTTCTAAACTTTTTTTGTTACTACATTTGCATGATTTTTTTTGTAGTATTATTGAAGTTGTCATTGTACAATTTTTTTTATTTGCAACGGTTTCGTTTTTGTAACAAAACTTTTTTAAGGCTGAAGAGTATTTATTTCGATTTATAAAGTGAATACTTAACGGTAGTTCGAAAAGTGAGTGTCTTTCTTTGTGAAAGTCATTTTAATCCTAAATTTGAATGTTCATAATTATATGACTTTTTGTTTCAGATAACTGCTCTCGCTCTGGGCGGAGCGGGGGTGAGTGTTAAACGTTTTACTAACTAAAACCCACACATGTCCCTTCTTTTGAACTTCATATTGCGGGGCCGCGGTACCTCTTTCGAACAACCTG
This sequence comes from Ochropleura plecta, assembly GCA_905475445.1. NCBI lineage: Eukaryota > Metazoa > Arthropoda > Insecta > Lepidoptera > Noctuidae > Ochropleura > Ochropleura plecta. Next base: position 5,309,041 of record FR997731.1, on the reverse strand, counting down.
CAACCCCGGCAGTAATTAAAAAAAAAATGTATATTGTTAAACTATAGACGAAAGAGACTGAACCCCACGACACAGAGTATCCTAGTTTGGGGTTCAGTGTCATTTAAATTATGTATGTACTTTTTTGTAGAACAATAAATAAACATAATTACTGCGGCGGATTGCGGGTACTTAAGACTTACTATGGACTTTAGTTTTGATGATCTAATGGTCACAAACGCCTAAGCACAAGGGTGGTTAAATTATCATTGTCATTTGACGGCACGGTTTGCGCAGTGGCTGAGCGATTGACTGATGCACTGCGTGTCGCGGGTTCGATCCCCGCACGGAACAAATATTTGTATGACCTACAGATAGTTTTTCCGAGTCTGGTTGTTTGTGTATGTGAGTTTAAATGTTTGTAAACGCACCCACGATACAGGAGAAATTCCAAGTGTAGCGCAAAAATTTATTTAAAAAAAAAACCCAAATAGTGATATTGAGTTTTTCCACCAGGAAGTTCCGGTAACTGCCAAGGAGTCTGGATTTGTGTACGTTAGCTTGACCCCTTTTACATGAGACTTAACAACACTGTCAAAATGTGAGTGTACTATTAGGTAGACCTCTGTTCAACCCCTTTCTTTTTTGCAGATAGGAAATCATCATATAACTTCATCCGCTCTGGGCGGAGCTGTGGGGAGTGTCCGACTTGTACAGACTAAAACCTACCCATGTTTCTTCTTTTGCTCTTTTGAACAACCCGCAAACCCGACGGGCCCCTCTGCTTTGCTGACACCGCTCGCTCCGGACCATGTACTGAACCAGGGCCGGATGCGAGAGATCGCTGCCGCCGATCGCCTCTAAGACAATACAGCGGTGTTCTACCCAAGCTGGGCAGACTACCAGAGTGTGCTCCACCGTGTCCTACGGGCGATCTTCACAATGGTCTTTTCGTATTTCTTATTTTTATAAATCCAAGAATTTGTCACGAAATCAAATTTGGGTGCAAATAAGGTTTGAATTTACGTTTACTCCAAAATGTCACAAGGATTTTCAATGTCGACGTTTTTGGGATTTCAAATAAGCTCAGCTTATTGGTATATTTGAAATATTCTAAGTATTCATCTTAATGTAAATTAAATTAAATTGTTCTTGATAAATTGTTCACAATATTTACCTAGAAAATATGTGACACGTAGGTAAAAAGGAATTGTTTATTTGGCACCTGATGACCACGTGTATGCAATCAAGACCCTTTATCTCGGGAACGTGTTAAGGTATCGAGTTAAAATATGGAATTTGAATTTTAACTCGATACGAGTTAAAATTCAAATTCCATAGAAAACCATAAATACTCAACTCTGTGGTCCCTCAGTGCTGTGAAAAAAATAACCCTCTAAGTCTACGCAGTCAAAAGATATGTTTGTGTATGTAAGATATGTTACGTTACAAGTTTGTACGGAACCCTCGGGGCGCGAGTCTGACTCGCTTTTTGGCTGGTTTTTTATTTTATCTTGGCAATACCTCAATTGCCGTCATGTCAATATCCACCGCAAAAAGAACCATGTGGCACTGTACTTGTTAATTTCACAAAGGTTTTTAAATCATTTCGCACATTCTGTATGTATTTTAATAATATAAATAAAAAATCTGAAAAGCTTTTTTTTTAATGTATTTATTAGTTTTCTAGCTTTTTCCCGCGGCTTCGCTCGCGTTAAATTCGGGGTAACACGGTTCCCCTTTCCTGATTTCCAGGTGATATTGCTAGCTGTAGTTTTTGCTCTTGCGCCTTATTTATTGTAATAGCAAAGCTAAGTTTTCGCTTTTCTTCCCTCTTTCTCCCACATTTCCCACTTTAAAAAAAATTGCCTTTGTCAGTCTCCAGGGTCCCAACTATCTCTGTACCAAAATTCTACTCTAGCTCAAACTTTCGCTTTTATAATATTAGTAAGGATTTCATATGTATATGTGTATTAGCATCTGTGTAAGTTTGTAACTTTTCCAAAACAAATATTTTTTTTTTTATCAAATTTTTGCACCCTATCACAATTTTGTCGTATTTTACTCAAAAGTTGACCGAGTATGCCTTATGGCATTAAGTCCGCTTATGTACCACTATTGTACATGAAGTTTAAATAAATAGAAATTCTTCGTAAACCTTTATATAACAGGCATTGACTTCACGTCTGTGTTTTGTCTGTCCGTATTCATATATGAACTTGTAGGATTAATAATAATTTAACAAACTGAGTTCGGATACTAAGCTTATAAGTCTACTTTATAAACTATGATATACGAGTGGAAAAGAACCTTTTGCGAAGTCATTAACCAGACATTGATATTAAACTAAGTTATATTGCGCAAAATGTTTTGCTTGTAAAGATTTTTTCTTTGTTGGAAACGGTTTTGTCAATATGAAAATATGTTAACAAAAAAGTGAAATGTTGATGTAAAATTTTAATGTGTAATAAAAAATTAAATCGACTTCCAAAAACAAAAATGCTCAAACAAAAAACTATTTGTAAAAATAAAAACGACTTTAAAAAAAAAAACTTCCGTAAGTCGGTGACTTTCGTTTTTCGTTGACTTCATACAGATACTATTTGTTCACTGCGCCAACCATGCCGTCTTATTTTTATTTAGATTAAAAATACATGGCGAGAAAGAAGGTTGCGTTTGCAGCCTGACTATGTGTACAAGAACCGTATAACAATATTAAATATTAAAACTCCTTTCTGATATCGATGGGTGGTTTAAACTCTGTGAATAAAATAGCATGAATGGATTAAGGTCATGAAATATTTTCATTTATTTTTAATTGAGGTAATACTTTCCTGTTCCTGAAATTACGAATATTTATTATGAAACAAGGTGCGTTGTTCCACGTGTAGATTTTGTGCTCATTTTGAGATGACATATGTACTATGTGTGTTAATATTTATTCTACAAACTTTAATTTATTATTGGACAAACAATTCATTGTATTCATATACTTATTGGATAAGCGTTCTTGTCCGGTCGTCTGTACACCCATTGTCTCGAGAACGCGTCGAGATTTCGAGTTGAAATTAAAACAATATACAAAAGTCAATGGTTTAAGTCGCCAGTTTGTACGAAACCTTCAGTGTGCGAGTATGACTTGCTCATGACCGGTTTTTTTTTGCCTCATTTAAGAACTTATCTTTTATCGCGTTGTCAAACATTTAAACTCACACACAACCAGACCCGAAATCGCACTCGCAGCGCAGCAGTCGATCGCTCAGCTACTGCGCCAATCGCGCAACCGTGTTGTCAATTACTTGGTACCTAATTGTTTCATTAAAATAATCACCAAAGGGACATTACGGCTTAAATAAAAGTTTTAGCCCACGTAGCCGGAGTTGCGTATTTATTTAACTGACCTGCCACTGTAATTTTGGATACCTATTAATTGAATGTTTGTCTTAAAACTTATGTTTTATGCACCAAATATTTGCACGCCCCCAGTGGCAGAATATGATGAGACCTTTGTTTATTTTAAGACAATAAAAATGTACCATATTCAGACAATTAAATGAATTTGAATCTGCGTGTTTGGCTTTTACCAAATATACATAGACAAAAGACTTCTAAAGTATTTTTTAAACCAAAGAAAGAAAAAGTTTTTTTTATTTGTATCAGCAAAGTTTTTATTATAAAAGCTTCTTAAAAAAAAGGAAGTTGATTGTCTGAACGTAAAAATCAGAGAGTTCAAAGTTTGACTTTCAACTTTTCTGACTTTTCATGGGATTAGTACATGACCTAGCATTTATCTTTGTAGCTACAGTTAAGTTTTTTGACGTGATAACGTCTTTAAAATCGTTTTAGTCGGGTGACATGTTCAGAAACTTGTGTCACACCAAAACCTCACAAGCGACATTTCATAAAGATGGTAGCGCCATCTGTTACTTGGCTCGAAAAAAAAACTTTAAATTAGTACTTAATTTCATTTTAGATGTCACTACTGGTGATAACTTATATCACCAATAAGACGTTATCACGTAAACATCTCGATCGTAAACCTACTTTACAAACAACCAATTTTTTTTTTAATACAGTATAGGTCGCTCCTTACCGGTTTTGGTAACGGCGATCCTTATTTTTTTGCGGATGAGAAACGGAGCAGGAGGGGGTGTCAGACTTACTGACAAAAACCCATCCATGTTCCTTATTTTGCCCTTTATGTTCCGGGGCCACGGTATCTCTTTCTAACAACCCACAACCCTGCACGTGGAACACGAACGCGCCATCGACACTCTTAACCCTGGCAACAACCTATAAATATAGCAATCAGTAGGTAACTAAGTACTTAAGTAAATAGTACCCAATACCTATCTATAAATACTACGTTCCCAGATGTTCTTCTCCAGAAAAATCTTTTCCCAGTTTATTTATTGAACACAAAAGCTTCTTAGATTTATGTCGTAGGTTGGTATTTACCGAAAAAATACGAGTAACAAAATAAGCCAATAGTGAAACATAGGGTATTAACTCAAGGGAATTGACCTAATACTGTAATCTATGTCTGGATGAATTCCTAGTAACTTCGTGGAAAAATCCTTGTTTAGCGTGTGCTATTAAAAAGAAAAAAAAACACATTTATTTGGCACTTGCTTCAAGTGCCCAAAAAATAAAATAAAATATCAACAATTAAAAAAAACAATGTTGTTTGTGTGTTCGCTTATTTTCTTTATATATTTTTTTTAATAATATTACTATTTCATTTTACAAACTACTGAAACGGCATGTCTTTTCAATAGATTTAAGAGTAACTAGTGGGACTTTCTAGCACAAGTATATAGCTTAAGGCGCGGTAATAAGCTAATCTTTAGGTATTCGCGGAAGTGAAGCTAGCTGCATACTAGGCATGGTCTGACACAAGTACACGACAGTATTGCATCGAAAGAATAGAAATAAGGTCGAAAATATTTCGGTGATTGATTTTATTTGAATATCATGTCCACCAAAATGTAGGTCATTTCGCAGTTTTTATTGAATATAAAAAAAAATACAGCTCCGTGTTTGAAAATTTTTAGATATCTCTTTAGTCTATACAATTTTCTTTGTTATAGATATAAAAAATATGATGGTTGTCGCTGAAAAAATTGAGAATTTCGAGACGAAAAATTTTTTTTTTTGGTCTTTTTAAACATTTTTTTTTTGGCTAGTGGCATGTACAGATACGGCTAACTTTGCGACGAAAAACTAGTCGTTTTACGAAGTGTTTACTTTGTACAGCGCGTTATTATGTTGAAATATTTTTAAGTTATTGAAATAACCATTTTTTTTTGTCTCACGGCTGCTCCAAATAGGCCCTGTTTTACATATTAAGCCATCTGATAACATTAAATTATAGTTCATAAAAAAATCCTTAAGTAAGGCTATGGATTTTACCAACTATGCTGGCAACTTTATTTCATAGTCACTCTTAATTAGATTGACAAAAAGGTATATTGTTTTTTTTTGTTTTGTGCCAGAACTTTTTGTTGACGCAAAGAGATCCTAAAATAAATAATAATGTAGGCTGGCCTACAAGTGTCCCATTGGTCTCTTCTTATAAGGTAAAGGCACGAGCAATGCTCAAGACTGGTTGGCGATTTCACACTTACATATATCCTTACTAATATCTAATACATAAAATTTCCGTGTCACAATGTTAGTTACCGTACTCCTCCGAAACGGCTCGACCGATTCTTATGAAATTTTGGGTACATATTGGGTAGCTCTGAAAATTGGGTAACATCGGCCAACATCTATTTTTCATACCCCTAAACCTCAGCGGGTGAAACCGCTGGGCACAGCTACATAGTATTAATATAAAAGCAAAAGTGAATTTGTTTGTTTGTTACGTCTTCACGCCTAAATGGCCAAACCGATTTTGATGAATTTTGGTACAGAGATAGTTAGAACCCTGGAGACACACATAAGCTAAAAAAATGTGAGAAAAGGGGAGAGAAAGATATCGTCGACCGTAGGTTCAATTGAGGTAAGGGACAAAATACGATTTTTCAGGAGAGGCCGACAAAGTTTTTTTTCGGACTAAATCGCCTATAACTTTTTTTCTTATTAACCTTTTTCGGGTCTGATTTCACACATTATCTTGTATTTTAGTGCTCTATCTACACGTGTAACATTTATTTAAACAAATTAGCTATTTAAGAAAATAGATGTCCCTTACAACAACGTATTTTGTTAGTAATGTCCCTTACTGACCAAGTATCATGTAGTCTCGTCCCTTACATTAAATTGACCTCTGCGTTGGATTCAATTTATTAATGAAAAAATAGTGTAAAGCACTTGTTGAAAAAAATTATGGAAAAAATACAGTGTAAAGAGTTTTTTGACATAAAATGAAGTATACACTTTTGACGTACGGATATCATAAATTTGGAAATCGTTATTATTGTTACAAGAAATCATTTAAGAGACATGAAAATGTATTAGAACCGTGTGTCTGTTTTTTGTGTGTTGCTTACATAGAACAATGAAATGAAATGTTTGTACATTGTAATAGCTAATTTGTATAGATTTAATAAAACAATTTATATTTCATTTAATATGTTTATTGTAATCAAATTATTAAAAGAAATGGTAACAATTTTACCTATTACCTACCTAATTACTACCTAATTACTTTGAATTTTTATTCAAATAAAAAAGTAGCTGCAAATAATCCTAATAGAGCCTCTAAGGCATTGTTAATCAAATTAAAATAATCAATTTTACTTACTACCGCTTTACCACTTAATCAGCCTTCAACATGAGATCAATGTTTAATCATTATAATCATTAAAAAAAATATTAATAAAATTGAGATCAACAAATGTTTCAGAATTAAACGTTTTTTTCATCAACATTATCTTCTTCGTCCGTTTGATTCAAATTGTCAATCACTTTAGCGCAATATGGTAGCTTCAAATAATCTTGATGAAATCTACTGGGCATAGCATTCACACACAATTTTTTTAAATCTTTGTATTTTGCGAACGATATTGGTAGCCTGGTGTTATACAAAGGTCTTAGTTCTATGCAATTATTGTCCACTGTTATATCAGGCGAGTCTGCTAGTTGTGACGGCACACTAACAGATGTTTTACTCTTAACCTTACCCTTTCCCGTCCCTTTTCCTTTTCCCTTCCCACTTTTCGTTTTACGTTCTGGATTACTCCCTATCTTTTTGGCTGCCATTTCCCCATTTATTTTGATGACATAAACAACCGCTTCCTCCTTCATAGAGTGTTTAGTCCAAATGGTTTTAAGGTCTTTTTTCTTTAACGTAGCTATTCTAATTTTCGTAACTTGCAAGTCCTTCGTCTTTTGTGGAAACAGTTTTTCTGTAACGGGGTCCCAGTCAATGAAATCCTTGTGCTCCATAACGGTTACGACGTAGGGACGAGGATTCTTTCTAGCACATTCCATGTAACTAGGCCATTGCGTGTAACTCCAAACAGTCAATTTTCGCACTTCTCGTTCAATAACAGAGTGCATGCTGTCAACTGGCATGTAACTGTGACCGGTCAGTAAAAAGTTAATCTGAATCGTTTCGACATTCTTGGATATTGACAAAAAATAATGCAATATTGCCAGCATTGTCCTATTACGATTTTGTCCAGTGCAAGCATCGCAATACAGGATAACTTTTCTTATTCCTCTATCATCAACATCTTTCAGATACATGAAAAGGCAAGACCCTATCTCTTTTGACCCTCGTTTCCCGTCGCATTCACCCCAAACATAGCAAAACCCGTTTTGAGTAGAGCTTTCATAAATCGTAAAGTTATACACAGTGTATTTTCTGCTATAGAATAACAAAATATTATCACCATGAGGCGTATTTAAAATCTTTTGTAAATCAAAGCTTGCCACTAGAGTGTCCTTGTTTACAGAATAGTTTTGATGACTAGTAAATCTTTCATAAGTAGCATATTTTTCTTCCATGTGATCTTTAATCTTTTCCTTGTCCTTTTCTGCCTCCTTTGGATTGTTTTCATGTTTAGCACAAATGTTGCACTTATCCTTCTTCGGAACGTGAATAGTTATGTTGCTGTATTCCTTATGGAACAGATTAATGAAAACACGTTCGCTCAGGTAATTTATCTTTTTCTGTTCGCATGATTTTCGGTATAGGCGGTATAAGTTTGTCAACGTTTTGTATTCTTGTGGTAAATACAGCCTATTGCTTGATTGCCTACAGTAATGTGAAGGTAGTACCGGAAGAGACTCAATGTACTCCTTTGCCGCATTTACAGTAGCTTCTTCATATTTCATATTACTAATTGGTTTACTTCGTTTATCTTTTTGGGATAAACCCTCTTCTTGTGCATTACACAGTGTATATAACAAAAACTGCTGTGTAATATCTATAGTCTTTAGCAAAAATTTTTGACAAATTTGTCTCCGTCCTTCTCCTTCATTTATATAGTACTCGTATGTACATTGTCTTTTACTTTCAGTCGAATCAGTCTTTTTCCGTTTAATTGGTACTCTTAGTGCACAGTGCACTAACCAATCTCTCTTTTGCTGAATATCTAAATTCCAAAAGTGGTCAAAAATTCTTTGTCGCCTCTCATCTAAAAGCTCATAACATTGCCTAGGACATTTTCCTGGTTGACAGGGATTAGGCTGTAGTTTTTTAGCCTCTTTAAGTTTTCCAGATGACGTTTCGTAAGCATCGCCCTTTACTCTATTCGTTTTCATCATTTTTCGCTTGTTAATCAGTTTTTCCTTTTTATATTTAACAGTTTTCTCTTGCTCGTTCGATTCGATCGGTTTTGTTTTCTGTTTAGTTATATTTTTCTTACGGCTATTTTTCTTTGTATGTGATTTACTTGATGTATCAGATACCTCGCTTTCTTTCACTGACCACACATCAGAACTACCAGCTGAAAAATCTTCATTTTCCGGAAAATTTGAATAGAACTCATCATCCGACATAAAATCAATATGTGCTCTCTTAAATCCTTTCTTACATTTTCTCTTGCGACGCTTTTTTACTTCAGAGTTTGAGTTGTTCTTATCAGGACTGCTAACAGGCTTCGAAGATCCTAGTAAATCAGCAGCCACTGTATAGACACGAGAAGTGCCTGGTTGATTCGAGTCTTCAGTTACGTCATAAGAAGTGCCTGGTTGATTCCAGTCTTCAGTTACGTCATAAGAAGTGCCAGGTTGATTCCAGTCTTCAATTACGTCATAGGAAGTGCCAGGTCGATTCCAAGATTCGGTTTTATTGTGAGAACTATCATCTGACTTTACATTTTCGCTGAAAATATTTTCAGCGAAAGACTGTGAGCTATGAGACTTCAAGGCTGGATCTTGCAAGTTACAAATATTAGCGTCTATGCAAATGTCTGAAGTTATACCGGGAGCGGTGCTGAATTCAATTTTTGTGCCAGATACGTCTGAATTTGCATCTTTTTGCAAGGTCGAAGACGAAGTATCATTAGTGATGGTGCCAGCCGCGTAGTTGGTAGCGCCGGATACTTCCAAAGCAGCTATATTTGGTTGAGAAACATCTGACGTGTTTTGTAAGTACGAAGTCTCAGTTTTAGCATGAGTGAGATTCAAATCATGAGAGGGATTGCAGAGAAGATTGCTTGTAGTTTTGACATCTTTAACATTACATAAATTGAAATAGATAGCCTCTTTTTCTGGTTCGTAGTGATCAACAGTTATGGTGGGTTGTATGGACTGTTTAGATAAATACAGATTATTGTTAAGGATATCTACTTTCTCATCAGAAAGAATAGTTATTTTAGGTCGCTTTTTCAATGGCTCTTGTGTTTGTTCATGACAAATGTAGCTTTCTATTTGATCGAGTCCAGGTACTTGAAAGTTTGTGCTCGTATCCGATGAAGCATTGAAAAATGAATGAGATAATTCCAAAGAAACTGTGGATGTGTTAATTATATCACTAGTGTCACTACTGCTATACACCACTATGTTTTTTTTGCCTTTTTCTTGGACAGGAGATTGGTTTGATGAGTTGAAGGCATTGGATTCGGTTTTTCCAAACAAATATAATCTGAAAATGATACAGCAACAAATTAGAAAATTTCTAGTATTAGTGACTATCAATATCATTAGCTGAAAATGTAAGTACAATTAAGTAAGTAAAAACTTTATTGTACTGAATATAAGGAAAAACAGACAAGTTGCAAACAGAGAAATACAAGAGCAAAGGTTAAACGTTTACTATTTATAAAATTTTACTTACTTTCGTTCTCTGACTGATAAGGAAGTTTCGTCATTTCTAGAGTTGTCAATATCACTGTCCTCAATTGTGTCATTTATACTCTCAGAAAATTCAGAGCTTACTGTTGACTCGGACCTACAAAGCACACAAGTAAAAATTAAAATCATTTTTGATAGCTACCCCATATCCTTCCCCATTCAGACTTAGTTCGTATTCAAGAACGAAAATTTAATTACAAATTATAATTCACATGCAATCGCTTTGGAAAAGAACAAGGCGTAGAGCGAGGACGTAGGGCGCGCGAGCGCTTCCAAACATTAAGTTTTAGTTATCATTTTGATACGTCATTCTAAAAAAAAACACGTTTCTACTGTTCCAATCAAGTTTTCTCTAGAACCTATAATCGCAAAGTTTAATTTATTTTTGTATCGTGTAAGCAAACACGTAAATTTGAATCGCGACATTATTATTAGCCAAAAATGTAAACAAAATTATTATTGGCCAAAAATGTAAACAAAAGTGAGTTTATGGAAAGATAACTTTAAGCCCTTAAACTTTAAACATTTTTATAACTTTTTCAACAGTCACTCTGAAATCAACTTAGTTTCCATTGTAATAAAGTTGATATTTGTGTAACTTGAAATAAAGTATTTGAATATAGATACTTTCCGAAACTTACTTTTTATTCATTGGAGGTATTGATATCACCTTAGCAGGTTTGGTCTCATCTTCTTCTTTCTCCTCATCCTCATCTTTTGATCTGAAATATTACAATATAAGTTGTAAACAGTGTTATCAATGTAAACATTTGGCAGCGCCTTTGAGTACCTAGTAAATATTTATTGTCCATTATTACACAATAATTAGGGAGCATTCAATAGTTTTATAAATTATGATTTTATATTAGGTACTATCATACAAAAATCGATATCTATTAAAATAAACGAACAAAATTAGCAATAGGCATAGGTAAACCCACAGACAGCTTAGAACATGTAACAATGATTTTAGTAGGTATAACAAAATGTATGTACTTACTGTGTTATCTTATTCACTAATTGTAGTAATTTCTGTCTGCGTCGAAGCAATTGGTTGAAATGGTTTTGTTTTTCCATTTTTACCACTGTTTTTGTCAAAAACCGTGCACAATCCCGACCAAACGACAGATGAACTCGCACTGATAGCGACTTTTTTGATGCCCGCGCGCTGCTTTCGCATTGGTATCATCCTCTCTTTCGCACAAAGAAAGACGTTATGAGATAGAAAAGGATGGTAATAGTGCAAGTACGTGCTATCTTGTGTTATGAAGTTAGAAGTGTGTGTAAATAAAGGTAATAGGGATAAACAATTCAATACTTCTCATAAGCAAATTAGTGTAACGGACACCGAACCTAAATATAATTCGATTCAAATTGGTGTAACGTTGACACTGCTTAAAGTATGACAATGCAAATTGAGGTAAGGGACAACTATGTCAAAACTCGTGCAACCCATTTAAAGTATGGATAATTTTATTTTTTTTAGATAACAAAGACATTAGTGTAAGGCCAGTTTTATTATTGTTTCTTCAAAAATAAACCATGTAACGGTAATTCGTTGATCGGGAAGACCCTTACCTTATTTCAAGTGGATTGGCGGCAATATTTACACCATTTCAAGTTCCTATATTGCATAGTTTTTCAGATACATTGTTATTATGGGGCTGATTCGAAATTTGGATCCAAAAATCATTAGGGTAAGGGACATTTTTCTTAAGCTAGAATTTTTTCATATACACCATTCGATAGAGCGAAAAATTCTGAACAAAACTGTATACTTAACTCATTTTGGGTATTTTGTCCCTTACCTCAATTGAACCTACGGTCGACGATATTTTTTTTTTGATCATCACATGGGTTAAAGTTGGCGTCAGCCCAAAATAACTATGTCACGCGGACGAAGTCGCGGGCGGAAGCTAGTCCTTACTAATATTATAAAAGCGAAAGTGAGTTTGTTTGTTTGTTACCTCTTCACTCTTAAATGGCTCAACCGATTTTGATGAATTTTGCTACAGAGATAGTTGGGAACCAGGAGACGGACATTTTTTTTTAAAGTGGGATGTGAGGGAGAAAGAGGGAAGAAAAGGGGAAACTTAGCGTTGCTATTACAAATCAATAATGCGCAAGGGGAACTGTGTTACCCCGAATTTAACGCGAGCGAAGCCGCGGGCAAAAGCTAGTTAATTATAAATCCAGGTTTCCTCACGATGTTGTCCTAAAACATCTCATACCTATTTTCAGGATGCCGTGCCTAAAAAGTAAAAAAAAAGTAAACTCTTATAGGATCACTTTGTTGTCCATCTGTCTGTCTGTCAAGACCCTTTATCTCGGGAACGCGTGGAGGTGTCGAATTGATATTATACTCAAGTCTGTGATTCCTTTGTGCTGTGAAAATCAACCCTCTAAGTCTACGCAGTCAAAAGATATGGCACTTTACGTCGTAAGTTTGTACGGAGCCTTCGGTGCGAGTCCGAATGACGAGATAGGTCTCGTCTACAGTCTGGTTATGCCTTCTAAAATTACCAAGGATGCAAAATTTTAGTTTAAAAAAAAATGAAAATGGGTCAAATTTAAAAAAAAAGTTAGTTACAGGGAAAGCCAATAAAATTACAAGCGCTTTAAAAGTAAAACTGCGTTCAACTTTAAAGAAAAATGTTAATTTTGTACAATCCAGTCCCTGATAGTCATCACTACTAATTAAGAAGCATGGTCCGGAAATTATTAAAAGTAGGAAATAAGTAAAACTATATTTAAAACACTGATCTAACCTCACGATTGTAGGTTTGTTATTCTGGTCAAGGCCATAGTAGTTTATTTATTTAGACACAAAATACTTGACAGGGACAGAAAAGCATAAAGGTACTGCTATTATACTGTTTTTGCTGTAGCATGTTGCGAGTGACATTTGATGTGTTTATTTATATGAGTATTGTTGGTTGTCTTTAAATAAATAATTGATGGCAACCGGATCAACGCAGGATGGATGAAATGGCGACAGATTACTGGAACAACTTGTGACCCACAGATGCCCCTCGAGTTAAAGGGGAAAATAATTATACAAGTCCGTGATTAGACCGTACTGTATGGGTCAGAATGCTGGGCTGTAAAAAAGTCGATGAAAAACGATTGCATATAGAGGAGATGAGAATGTTGAAATGCATGTGTGGAGTGACAAGAATAGATAAAGTAAGGAATGCGTAGGTATATAAGAGTAAGTTTAAAAGTTGCATCTGTTACATAAATAATGAAAGTGGTTGTTCGTTTTGTTATGGACATGTAATGAGGAGGGACGAAACGCATGTGACTAAAAGAGTGATAAATATTAATGTTGATGGCTGGAGAGGGAGAGGAAGGACAAATAAAAGATGGATGGATTGTGTAAGGAACGATATGAAGGAGAAAGAAGCGAATGATGCCGTGACGTCTGACAGGAGAGAATGGAAGGAGAAAACGTTTTGTACCGACTCCAAATAGAATGAGACAAGGGCAGGAAAATGATGTATTGCTATGATGTGTAGACCTTTACGACTATGATATTCAGGGTGAAGCCTTTATTCAGTCAAGAACGTAAATCACGGTAACGTTCCAGATTGACGAGGAATGATACATTTAACTAATTTTACCCGCCCCATGGTACAGCGAAAACAGGTGATACTATTGTTCTTGAAAAATTACCGAAATTCTTTTTATGAATGAAACCATAAAAATAATTATGGTTAGATACTGTGATGAGTTGTGACATGGGGGTGTGTATTCGTAATTAGAGAAGCATAGAACACTTTAACTATAGGTATTTTATATTTTGATTTTTCATTATTCTCTTCTCTATATTTTTAAAACTTGAGTATTCGAACGTCATTGCAAACCAGCCTGCACTATTTAAGGTTTAATTAATGTTATTAAACCTTCACAGTACCTCATACTTATGTACATGACATAACATAATGCCTGTATTTCCCAAAGAGTTAGACAGAGGTTTTCCTAACTGTACACGCACTATTCGCCAGTTATTATTAAGGCCCATGTTATAAGGGGTGGATCTAATGCCATCAACTAGCCACAATTCCGGGGCTTCTCCTAAGAAATTCCTAATGAAAAACCCAACAAAAATGTTTACTACTCGAGAATCGAACCCGGGACTTCATGCTCAGCAGTATCGAATCCGATGACTAAAAAAAAATGAAAAAAACATAGCCTCTATTGATATATGATATACTCTGACCCTTGCAATATAAATACTAGTAGTGTATGTGTTTGAAAACGCACCCTTGGAACAGGAGAAATACCTAGTGTGGGGCAACTTATTTTTTAAAACTAATTAAAAAAATATGTATAAATATTCTACAAGATTATTTTATCCTCTAATGGTTGAACCGCCACCTCCCCCACTCCCTTCGCTTCCGCAAAAAATCTTGTTTTGAAATTCGGAGTCAAAAGAGAGCAGCAATTTTTTAGATTGCTTCCTGGATTTGAAAACCTATTGCGGATATTAGCGTTATCAAAGCAAGAAACTGGATTCGATCAATTTTCCTCTCTCACTTTTATAAAGGCTGACTTATCATTGATTGCTTTAAGTTAGGCCCCCACAAATGGGTAAAGTGAGTAAATTTTGGGTTTCTAAGAGATAATGGGTATAAAAATATACTTATCAAAGCTCACAAGCACTTTTTATACCTCCTCCCTGATTTGTAAATCATAAATCATTTATTTCTTTGCAAACATGGGTATAGTGTATAGGTGTTTTTTTGTAGTAGAGGTCTCCATATTTTACCGTCACATGGGCATGCAAAGGTTTTACAATTTTCAAATTAAAAATATCTGGCAGATTACTGAAATCCAAAAAGTAAAAATTAAAAATCAAAATGTCAGCGTGGTCACAGTAATAAAGAACACTAAATTAATGCTATATAATATTAAACAACAAAGAAAGTCAGCCAGGTTTACAATTTTTATGTCAGTTTGAATAATGTCAATCAGTTAATAAGTCATCATTAAGAAAATCGTCAATCGAGTAATAACATTTCACAATTAAAATTTCATTTAGCGCCCTTTTAAATTTAAATGTCGTCATATTTTTTATATTATTAGGTAATCTATTATACAGGATGTAACGGAAAGGGTATATACATACCAATAGCGAGGCTTCTTTTTTTTTTTTTTTTCTTTCTTTTCTTTCTTTCTTTTTTTTTTTTTTTTTTTATATTTAGCTGAAACCCTTGCGATATCGTTTGATAAGCCTTGAAGAAGCCTTGCACTTGATATGTATATACCCTTTCCGTTACACGTTGTATATGCGTGGGGCAATACCGAAAAAACTTTTTTGCATAAGTGCAGTTTTACATTTTATTTGACATAATTGATTGACATATTGCGTCCGTTGTGGGGTTCCGCTTTTCCTTTTGGGGTACGGAACCCTTGAAATCGATCCCTTTGTTGTCCGTCTGTCTGTCAAGACCTTTTATCTCGGGAACGCGTGGAGGTATCGAGTTGAAATTAAAACCATATAGGTACTTAAGTTTGTGTTTCCTTAAAGCTGTGAAATAATCAACCCGCTAAGTATACGCACTTAAAAATTTGGCCGTTTATTTGTTTTTTTTTTTTTACGTTTTACAAGTTTTTTTTTCTTCACGCAAGTTTACTATTGATTGCCTCCATCAGCACATTGATTTGAATGCCTTTTATTGACTCCTACCGTAACAAATGATTTGTCATCCCAAAAAAAGTAATTTCAAAGCATTTTTTTAATAATTAACGGCCTAGCGATATTCTATTATTACAAAAATTCTAGTACCTAAATTTATTGATTAAAAAAAAAAACTACCATTTTTGTTCACAAAAAAGTTTACAAAACTTTCGTTCATTTGCATATTTTTTTTGGATTTTAATTTTGTTTTCTAAAGTTACGAAAATGTAAGCTCATCATTTCTTAATTTAAACTATAGGCAATATTGTTGCCCTCGATAAACCTATTTTTGCCTCAGTACGACCAAAACTTGAGAGGTATGATTATTTTTTGTACACGCATAGAGCATATTTCAAAATGGCTGTCAAAAAGCGGGGAAGTGAATTAGACCCAAGTGTGTATCGTAATAGTATATTAAAAACTGACCGGACACATTATATATTATACATAAGCACAATAACACGATTTTTATATTGTTGTGCCAGTCACTTGGGCAAGGATATCGTGGCCACCACAGCAGACTACGATGAATGACTAAGTGGCGCGCCTTGGGAGACGCTTATGTTCAGCAGTAGACTGTCACAGTTTGGTGATGATGATGAATGATCTTTTTTTGTTAACTTGAGAAATAAAGCATCAAGCGTGCAGCATCTCTGTTGCGCAGAGTCAGACTTGTAAGTTGACTAAAACCCACCCATGTTCCTTCTATTGCCCTTTATGTTCCGGGGCCGCGGTATCTTTTTCGAACTACCCGCAACCCCGGCAGGCGGTGGCCCTGGCAGGCCCTTTTCTGACATCTAACGCGCCGTCGACACGGCGTATGATGGGCCTTACGGGTAGAGAGACCCCACCCTATACACCCCTCTTTCTGTCACCACTAGTGGTTTTGTGTGCGTAGCTTTATGTCACACGACAACAAACAATCTATGATGAGACTGCAAACACAAAAGTTAACACGCGAAATATAGCAAAACGAAAGGTCGCAAGTTCATTCTCCGCCCACAGTCTACTGTCATGAACAAAATCCTGGCTTATTATATCAGTCCTATGCTTAGTAGAAATAAAAGAAATGTAATATATGAAAATAACATTTTATTTGGAAGGGTTAGCAAGAATCTCAGATAAATACGTATTTTTGGAATACGAAATAATTCATAAAATCCTCCTTAGTTACAAGAAGTCTTAGTTCATTTTAGTTGTGGATCGTTCCGTAAGGATTTGAAAATGCTTACAAGTTTTGTTTTTTAAAACCTATCTAGACGTACAGTCAACAAGAGAGACAAGTAATCAGGCTAGTTGAACTAAAGCTGAAAATTTCTTAAAAAAACTTTGACACAGTTTCGGAAAAAAATGGATAAATATGTTTGACTAGCTTTTGCGTGTGACTTCGCTCGCATTAAATTCGGGGTAACACAGTTCCCCTTTCCTGATTTACAGGTACGTGCTACCTGTAGTTTTTGCCCTTGCGCCTTATTTATTGTAATAGCAATGCTAAGTTTTCCCTTTTCTTCCCTCTTTTTCCCTCATATCTTAGTCTTTTTTAAAAAAATTGCCTATGTCCGTCTCCAGGGACCCAACTAACTCTGTACCAAAATTCATCAAAATCAGTTTAGCCGTTCAGGCGTGAAGACGTAACAAACAAACTCACTTTCGCTTTTATAATATTAATAAGGATAGAACTTACGTGCCATGGAGTCTGGATTTGTGTCCGGTTGATGGCATTAGTCCGCCCCCTTTTTATTATTATTACTTGTGGCTTAAACGTTCCACTAACTATTAAGGCGAAAAGTGGATGTACCATCAGGAACACATCTGTTTAACGCTTTGGGGAATACAAGCGTGATGATATGTTATTTGATACAAAAGAAACAGTTCATTAAATAAATTGAATTTATGTTGAAGGCGTCCATCGATTTCTAAGGAAAATCATCTATATCTGAGGTTGTTTCTCTGAGCCGTCTCTTTTGAAAATTGGTTTTCATAAATATGTTTTTTCTTATGGGGTTGCTAAAAACTAAAGAATGTTTCCTAGTACAATTCTAACAACCAAAGTAACACCTTCCAGTGAAAAGACTCAATAAGTCTACAGGCTTTTATAAAATAACCATAAAACCTGTCGTGTGGTCTCACAGACCTTGACACAGTCCAAAGTTTTTTTTGCGTTGCTCCGCTGTAGGAATTGTTCTTGTATCGTGGGTGCTTTTACAAACATTTGAACTCACATACACAAACAGCCAGACCACTCGATCGCTCAGCAACAGAATTCCAATATTGGAACGAAGTTCCTTATCGCGCGTTGCGAAAGGGGACTAGACGGAAAAAAATAAGAACAAAAGTTGTAACGGAAGTGTCGTTACAACTTTTGGTCTTAACTTTTTCCGTCTTAATTTTGGAACGAAGTTCCTTATCGCGCGTTGCGAAATGGGGCTAGACGGAAAAAAAATCGTGCGCGTCTTTTCTCTGTCTCACTCTCTCTCTCTCATAGAGATTATCGTTATAATTTATTAAGAGGTTATTATGTTTAGATCTTGTAAGGGCACCTTTTGAGGCGATAGTCCTCGCGCGCCTGTTTGAGTGGCGCGCGGAGGCACTACACCGGGGGGAAAACCCGCTGCCACGGCAAGTTGCCGCTCGGCGGGCAGACCTCCGGTGCGATCTCATGGTGGCATGGAGAGAGCGACTGTCGCAACCCCGTGCAGGGCACGCCACAATAGTGGCGGTAAGTCCCCTCTTTGAGGAGTGGCTGGAGAGGCGTCATGGTGTCCTCACCTACCGCCTGACGCAGGTCCTCACCGGACACGGAAGTTTCGGGAGGTTCCTGCACATCATCGGGCGGGAGGAAGCGCCCGGGTGTCACCATTGTGACGATCGCCCTGAGGACACGGTGGAGCACACAGTGGCGATCTGCCCAGCGTGGGCAGAGCACCGCCGTGCCCTCGTGGAGGCGATCGGCGGCGGCGATCTCTCGCGTCCGGCCCTGGTTCAGGCCATGGTCCGGAGCGAGAGGGAATGGGAAGCGGTCACCACCTGCTGCGAAGCAGTAATGCTAGCAAAAGAGGTGGCCGGGCGTTTGAGGGAGAGAACATCTGCCCAACCCAGCCGCCGCGGGAGACGCCCAGGGCGCCGGGCGCCGCGAGACGACTTCCGGCCACCGTAGATGCGGGCCTGTGGGCGGTGAGCAATGGGTAGGTCACCGTCCGTCCGTCGATTGACGACAGGCCGTGTCGACGGCGCGTTCGTGTTTCACGCGCGCCTCAAAGAGAGTCAGCAAAGCAGAGGGGCTTGCCAGAGCCTCCGCCTGCCGGGGTTGCGGGTTGTTCGAAAGAGATACCGCGGCCTCGGAACGTAAAGGGCAATAGAAGGAACATGGGTGGGTTTTAGTCAGTACAAGTCTGACATGCCCCCCCGCTCCGCCCAGAGCGGGGGAAGTCATTGGATGATTTCCCACCCGAAAAACAAAAGGGCACCTTTTGAATATCAATAATATTCGATTCTAATATTACAAATATATAAAACGAGACGAAATAAAAAACATTTCTAGAACTAGGAACCCTTATTAGATCATTTTGTTGTTCGTCTGTCTGTCGAGACCCTTTATCTCAGGAACGCGTGGAGGTATCGAGTTGAAATTACACCATAGTAGAAATAGAAATCTCTATAAATAGGTACACTGATAAAATGTAGTTTAATTTTCAAACTTTGTCGAAGAATCGACAACACTATTAAACAAACTATTGCTATTATTTAAACATTCTAATTAAGAACAAAAAAACATAATTGTTGTAATTCTTACTAACATTTTTTATGTAAATATAACATAAAACCGAACATAAAAAGCTTCGATTTTTGAAAAAAATAAAATCCATTTTGGAAATTGGCACACCTAGCATGGGACCACCAAAATAAAGATTGAGATCAAAAGACTAAAGCAAAAAAAAGTTTCAGTTGTCTTATTTTTTTGTATCAAAAAATTATTAAAAAAAAAAAGAGAATGTCGCTTGTGATCAACCGACCATAAAGTCTAAAATATCCATGTTTCCTAATTAAAACGGATATTGACCTATTTCAGAAGGCGATTAAGAGGATTTTTATTAATCTTTACAGCTGGATTACATTTTCAGTTTAATTTCACTTCACAGTCTTGATGATCATTTCTAAGAAAATAGATCGTAAAAGATTTAATATTTGTAGTAATTACTAGACTTGTATAATATCAGAAATTGCTTAGAATCCTTACTATTATAAAAGCAAAAGTGAGTTCGTTTGTTTGTCAGAGCTACCTCTGTACCAAAATTACATCGGCTAAAAAAAGTGTCAAAAGCGGGAGAAAGAAGGAAGAAAAGGAGAGAAAAAAATATTTTCTTGTTTCGATCATCACGCGGGTTAAAGTTAGCGTTAGCCCAAAGTAACTATACCACGTGGACGAAATCACGGGTGGAAACTAGTTAAATAATAAATTAAACCTACAAAGTAATTATTTTAATCAAAAGCAAGCTAATATCAAATTTTACAACTTAAGTATCATTTTTTACTCCACTTAACCTGACTCTCTTTTAAAGCATTCATTTATCAAAAACAAGCAATAGCAAAATTCAAATTTTGAGCAACACACAACAACAATTTACACAACTGTCAAATTAAGAATGAAAACAATATCAGTTCGGCCATTGGCTTGTTTGTTTTTTCAAATTAGGAACGGCAAAGGTTTGGTCGGAAAGGCTTGCTCCAGCCAGTCTATGCGTGGAGCAGGGGAGGTGCGGACGTCTGCGCGCTAACCTTCCCCAAACAACTTACGATAACTTTATAAATTCTCGAACTGTATGAACACTGGTGTTTTGTCGGAATTATTAAATGAATGGTTTGTGATTTAAGTGAAATTCAGAATAACTGAAAAATATTTCGTTGATTTAGTTTATGAAAGTTTTGTTTGGAACTAAAGTTTGGAATTTTTGGATTTAAAGTAAGTATATTAGTTTAATAACTGGTTTGTCGATCAGAAGAAGACTTTAAATTAATCACATTTAGTATTTATTAGTGCTATTACCACGATTATTTTATCTTTTTTTTTTAATTTAACCACCGATAAAGTTTTTAAAGAACCTTAATTTTTACCAAAACCGGATAAGTCGGTTACAAAACCAAAATCAGTAAAACTGAAACTGATAGGTTAGGATATTCAATGAACAAATAAAATAAAAACACAAACGAAAAGAAAATGACAAATTCTTTTTGGAGTCAGCACAACACATTTTTTTCTTCCATTCTCCCCTATCAGACGTCACGGTATCATTTACATTATTACATTTTTCATTCTTCATCTTTATATTTTTCGTTCTATCAAACAAAATAATTTTCTTTAACAAATGAAAATAAATCTTCAAATAATTTAGTGTAGCTAGGCACGATCTTCTTTTAATTCAGTTATAATATGATTATAGTATTTTCACCCCTTTTTATTTTTGTCATACCTATATTTACATATTTCAAAAGGTTTTTTTTACAAAAATTATGGGAGGCATTAAAAACAAATTGAAATCCAGCTCATTGTCTATGAAATTGACTTGAATCTTATATGACTGTTTCAATGGCTACCACCATACGTTTCCGTAATGGTTGTTTCCTTCCTGGTATATTTCTTACAAGCTAATATATCACTGGCCATTTCCTTTGTATAACACAATGGTTAGAAGCTTTAAGGAAGAAGAATTGAGACATAAGTTCAGGCTATCAATATTCAAGAGTAGTTGCAAGACTAATGGCTTTAAACTTGGAATTTAAGTAGTTTAAAATTAGAACTCATCTGTAGAACGGATTTCATTGCAAAGAGGTTCATCAGACGATTTTTAGTACTAGTCATATTTTTATATAAATAATTGAGTAGCTAAGCTAAGTCGGCGCAACCTACGACATAGCTATATATATTTATTAAAAAAAACACACACACTCTCTAAAATTTAGATATCTTAAGTTTATAATATTTTTTTTTTAACCAAGTGTTAGCTAAAAAGAGATATTTTTGTATACAAACATAGGTGCTTTATCAATTTTAATTTGTTACTTACATATTGATTTGACTTATTCAATTTTTTTTAAAATGTCAAAGATGTGGAAGATGTATTTTTTTTATTTGTTTAACAGTGCTTACAGAATACACGTTTAAAACGTCTCATTATTAGCTTCCGCCCGCCACTTCGTTCGCGTGGCATTTTGGGCTAACGCTAACTTTCTCACCCCTTTTCTTCCCTCTTTCTCCCCTTTTTTTCATTTTTTTAGCCTATGTCCGTCTCCTGGCTCCTAACTATCTCTGTACCAAAATTCATCAAAATCGGTTAAGCCATTAAAGCGTGAAGAGGTAACAAACAAACTCACTTTCGCTTTTATAATATTAGTAAGGATAAGGATTCAAGTTTGCAATTCGTTTGATTTGTGGTCGGTCAAAGGGTCAAATATTTCCGCTATACAAGATATAAGCTTATCTTTCGAGAAAAGGCATATGTACAGTTGGTAAAAATGGTCTTAAACCAAAGCGTATAAATGCTACTGGCAGTAATTTTTTTATGAAGGAGTTTCAGTTATAATTTGCCAAAGATCTCGTGCTCGAACAAAAGCAGCCGCTCGGGTAGATATTTAGGTTTAGCCGTTGGTCTGTGGTTGGGTGACCACCCGTTTCATATCGAGTTTCTTCAGTGCCTCGGTAAGCACGTTAATCAGTTGATCCTGGCTGTCATTCTAAGATCTTTGACAGTCGTTATTAGATAGTCGAGTGTTCCGAAAGTCTGACCACCTGTCTGACCAAGAATTTTTTTAGTACTCAAAACTATGTAAAATACTGGTATACAGATGAGTTTTGGTGTTAAGAATATTTTAAGGACTAGTCAGTCAGGTTTAGTGCCTGTAATGATGCTCGCGACACCAGTGACGCGATAAGAGACACGAGATGTTCTCTTTTTGAATTTTTCGATGGCAATCTAGTTTTTTTTCTTTTTTGGTAACTGTGCCGATGTCGACTATTCTGCCAACGTCATGCGGTGAGGCAATCAAACTTGTGTCGGTCTGAAATCATCCACAAGTTTGGTAAACTACTTTACGCCACTGGCAATATATAACCGGCATTATCGAAGATGTTTTAGGTTCCTTTTCACCATGACGAAATACTATTATTCTTATGTATAAAAAAATATCGTGTCACAGTTTTAGTTGCCGTACTTCTCCAAAAAAGGGTTCACCGATTTTATGTAATTTTATTTGTATGATTGGTAGGTCTGATATTTGGTCGTAATCTATTTTTCATACCCCTAAGTGATAAGGGTGGCCTCTCCAGAAAAAGAGCTGAGTAGCGGGTGCAACTGTTGGGCATAGCTAGTAATATTATCAATACGAAGGTATGTGAGGATATTAAAAAAATCTTTCTCTCCCTTTTTCTCCCCTCTTTCTCCCCCTTATCTCACTTTAAAAAAAATTAGCCTATGTCCGTCTTCTGTGTCCCAACTATCTCTGTACTAAAATCGGTAAGGCCATTCAGGCGTGAAGACGTAACAAACAAATAAACTCACTTTCTCTTTTATAATATTAGTAAGGATGATAAACAGCTATTTAAGTTTTCATGATGTTTCCTGTAATATATATTTTCTAACATTTCAAGGTTTTGGTAATAAATTAATCCAAATTGGCAACACAAATATAATTTACAAAAAATACTTTGATTTGATGTATCATTGTCTTTAATATTCCCACGCACTAAAAGATATAAAAGAAAACAGAAAATATTTTTTCCTGTAAAATTTGACTTTTCCGATTATCAGATTACCGACTTATTGCTTGGGGCATCGGCTTTTTATCCCTATACAAGGACCCGAACTCCCAGCGTTACGGGTTGCCCGGGGTTGCGGGTTGTTCGAAAGAGATACCGCGACCCCGGAACATAAAGGTCAAAAGAAGGAACATGAGTGGGTTGACACTCCCACGCGCTTTATCCAGAGCGGGGGAAGTTATTTGATAATTTCCCAACCGCAAAAAAGGGCCCAAACTCTACGCGGGCAAACCCAAATGCTTAAGCTAGTTGAAAATAATGAAAAACGCAAGTCACAATCACTATTTTAAAGGTTGGAAGTACATTTTAAAAACCTACTTAAGTTTTTAAGATAAAACATGACTAAGGGGTTAGTAAGTATAGGTACACTTAGCGATATAAGTTTTAAAACTGAAAATAGCTCTTTAATTAAGTTGTGATAAAATCGCTTTTCATTGAAAGTGTATTTATATTGATTCATAATCGTCCTTAAAAAAACGTTGTACAGACGCCAGCACATCAAGCTACTACAATCTGTCAGATTTTTTTGATAGATTTTCGACTTTATTTCTAGAGTATTAGGTTCAAGGTTCATTGGGAAAAATTTACAGTTTCGGGTAGCTTGACCTGCTGGCGTCTGTACGTTTAATGTTAATATAATCCCCGTTATATTTTTGTATTCGTACAGTTAATACAAAGGTTGTCTGGAAGATATCGCTAGCAGCGATGAAACCGCCATTGTAATTATAGAATTAGTAATTTATGTAAAACAGTTTTGTTTCAATTTTGGTGTGCAATAAAGTATATTTATTCTATTCCATTCAAATCAAAAGATTTCCAAACAATATTTTGGAAATAATTATATGCACTTGTTTCCAGCTTTGTTAAAACTTCCTAGAGTCACAATTACAAATTAAATTGGTTAAAAATTGAGAACTTGTATAACAAGTGTAAGATCGCATTAATAAAAAGAGCTTATTTTGTGTCGATATTTTTCTTTCTGAGGTACGCAACCGTATGACCCTTTTCTAGGGATATGTCGAGTTTTCCAATCACGCTAAGTTTTTTAACAAGACGAAAATGTTAAGGCGTTAAATACAGGTGTAATCTATTGTAAACAAAAGGTAGGTAACAAAAATAATATACAAACTGTCAAACATCTAATTCGGTAGAACTTTCTAACAAGTTTAGACGAAACGTCAGACCAACACTCGGAAATTGAAATGTTAGTGTGAATGTTTCTAGACGTTTCCGTTTTCTACTTTCGAAGTTCATGAATTGTGTATTCCTGCTTTTGTTCACGCTGAGATGAAACCTTTGGTATAAAAACATTAAGTAACAAGTTAGGAGTTATATGGAGCCTAATAAAAAACCCGGCCATGTGTGAGTCAGTCTCGGCCACCAAGGGTTCCATACAAACTTACAACATAAACGGCCATATCTTTTGACTGCGTAGACTTAGAGAGTTAAATTTTTCCAAGGAACTTTAATTTTATGTATTTAAATTTCAATTCAATACCTCCACGGGGTTCCGAGATTAATGGTCTTGACAAACAGACAGACAGACGGACAACATATTCGGTAGGCCAGAGAATTAATTAATTCATTGTTTTTAAGCTATTGCATAGATTTTATCGCAGGCTTTGGGAGCGGCGACCGAATCCAGAAATTCCGTAACGAAAATAAAACCTAACACTTTCATTTATTACGAATACTGTCCATTTGAAAATTTATTTCAATTTACGATTCCAAAGTTCTATCAGCGTGTTTGGTAGATAATCGGATTGTCAATCGACAGTACGCTGGATAAAATCCAGGGTCTTGTTTTTCTATTAGAGACTTCTATAAAGTACTTTTAAAATATTATCTAGATATATTTAAATTATTTAATTTATTTTGCATTTATTGCATAAGTTGTTAAAAAATACTATGAAATAGCTTTACTGCGGCAGTCCCCGAGTCCCACACGTATTTTTTATTTTAGCCGAGCAGCGGGTGAAACCGCTGTACACAGCTAGTTATCCATAATTATATCTACATCATTTTCACGATAAAGATGTAGAAGCTTGAATTTCAAAGTCAAGTAACGCGAGTTTTATTGAATTACCTCGAGGAACTGATAAGAAGACAGAGTTCTAGGAATACGACACCGCGTTATCGTGTCGCCAACGACTTTTGTATCTTGAATGGATTCGCGTTGATTTGAAGTAACGGGAGAATTGTGACGGTACAATTGACGCAGTAGCTGAGCGTCCGGCTGCCGCACTGAGTGTCGCAAGTTCGATCCCCGCACTGCACGCATTTATTTGTACGACCGTGTGTGATCGTTGAAAGAAGAAAAAATGAAAAAATGGTTACTTGTTGCAAATTACGACAAGCACACAAAATAACAAAAAAAAACGTTGCTTCGGGTTTTGGCTGTTTGTGGGTTTATATTTGTAAAATGAGCAAAATTTCGTGAGAAAGGTTTTGAAAATTAATGTGGGTATAATAGTGGAGGAAGGTTAAAGAAACGATGGTTTAACTGTGTAAAGGAAGAAAGGTGTCTGAAATTACGAGTTTTGGTGGAGTATACGATATCCACATCACTACTTTTTAGGTGAAAAACAATATTTACCTACCACTGGACCGACTACGACTGGACTACCCCTCACCCGGCCGTGCGTAACTATTAATCGTAGCAAAGCTGTGCAAATTACCCACAACTTAGACTGATTATTATAATCTCATATGAATGTACACACGACGGCACATCAACCTACACGATCTGTAGTAGAGAGATCAGGTTATAACAATTTAATATAGTTTGACCTGCCGTCGTATGTACAACGAATGTAACTATTAGTAGTGTACTTAACCAGCGCTCCAATTAGTCGCATTACCTTGTGAAAATAGTGTAGTTATAGTGTAATACGTATGAAGTCAGTGTTAAGACTTTTTGTGCCGTTTACAATAGTGTATTCTTTATGTACTTGCTATGTAATTAAATCATCGATAGTAATATCTAAATCTTTTAAATAGAGGCAACGCAAGTGCGTGGTGTAAACGTAAATACAGTCGTTTTTTAACCGAAAATACAATTATCCTGTAGCATTTCAGTTTATTTGTTTGCAGCAGCCAGTTACAAAAATAACTCCTTTACACAAATTAATTGAATGTGAACAACGATAACTCACGTGGCAGTTTAGCTGCCAAAACTTGTTAATTAAAGGGCACTAACATTTGCGGCTTGTCCAATTTAGTCTGGCTAAAATTCAATTAATTTAGCGAGTAATTGATTGACCACCAACACTCCAGTATGTCTTTCTGATATCTATGGTTGGTATAAGGTTTAAATTAATTTACTTTTTGAATTGGCAAAATAAAAAGACGTATTTAGTTGCAAATTCTTTGTTAGTATTAATTATCTTTATTTTCTACTAGCTGGCGCCAGCGGCTTCGCCCGTGTGATATCGAAAAAAAAGCATCCCATATGTTATTCCAGAATATAATCTACTTCTATGCCAAATTTCATCACGATCCGTTCAGCCGTTGTAACGAGAAGGAGTTACAAACATCCATACATCCATCCTCACAAACATTCACATTTATAATATTAGTAGAATAGCTTGCCCCCGCGGCTTTGCCCGTGTGATATCAAAAAAGTCTCTTATGTGCTATTCCAGACTATAATCTACCTCTATGCCAAATTTCATCAATATCCGTTCAGCCGTTTGGACGACGTGAAAGAGTAACAAACATCCATACATACATCCATCCATCCTCACAAACATTCGCAATTATAATATTAGTAGGATAATTATATCGTATAGTTTGACTCTTGTGTAATTGAACAATTGAGCTAATTAAAATACAAAGGCTGTGTGGAAGATGATACCGATAATGAGGTAATGGGCGTGTAGTAGGATTGCCACCTTATGTGTAAGGACTGTGGATACATTTTCGTACAGCGTCTATCAAAGAAATTGGCTGATAGATGTATGGCTAAGATTTTAATACATTCTCAGATCAATAATAATGCTTTACTCGTCACGTTAAACAAAATGCGAATAGAAATAAGTAATACTAGGTGCTCCATAACCAAAAATGTACTTTTTTGAAGTAATAAAGTTATTTCAATTTACATCAATCGGTTTCAATGTTGAAGCAGCCTTAACTAGACAAGACATGTCTGCGGCCAACGAAATAAGCAAACGTCGATTGAAATAAATCGCGATGTATAAATTAGCTTGTCTTATAAGTTAATCTATCAAAAATTTGACAGAAAACTGTAGTTCTATAACTTACTACACACTGTCAAATTATTGATTAATTTAAATAAATTACTAAATTTATGAATGGCTTGGATTGAAAGTTTGTAATACATTAAAGTTACATATGTATATAATAGTACCTAACGTATATTTCAAATTAAAGATCCTTCTTTTAGTAACATAAGAATGCCTAATTTAAATTAAGGGTTTATTTAATTGAAAATTTAAAACTTAATATTTACCATGTTTATTATTCACTAGCTTTTGCCCGCGGCTTCGCTCGCGTTAAATTCGGTAGCGCCTTATTGATTTGTAATAGCAATGCTAAGTTTTCCCTTTTCTTCCCTCTTTCTCCCTCACATCCCACTTTTTTTTAAATTAGCCTATGTCCGTCTCCTGGTTCCCAACTATCTCTGTACCAAAATTCATAAAAATCGGTTTAGCCATTAAAGTGTGAAGAGGTAACAAACAAACAAACAAACTCACTTTCGCTTTTATAATATTAGTAAGGAAGTAAGGATTACTAGCTGTGCCCAAAGGTTCTATTCGCTGCTCAGCTCTTAAGTATTTGAGCGTGAGTTTATATAGCCTGTAGCTATGTCCCCCGTGTTGTACCGCGTAGACCCGGTTACAAGTAAGTATGTAGTTTCTATCCAGAACTTGTATGTACAAACTAAACTACTACTATTACTATTGTAAATTTCATGCAATAGGCTAGTTTCTAAAAAAAAAATACTCTTTGCGAAAAAATGCAGCAATGCGTGACGTCACACGTAACTTTAATGGGCTATATCTTTGTCATTTTTATTCTAATTTACAAATAAAAAAATACGTGTCCCTTATTTTTGAATAATCTAAAAGACGGACCAAATATAATGTAATTTCTTTGACCCTGGAATAGTTTCTGGAATAGTTACAATTTAGATAAAACTACTAGAATAAGGACTACCTTATTCTAGTAGTTTTATCTAAATTGTTGGAATGAATACCATCGTGAATTCATGCAAGCTTAGGTAGTAGTTTTATATAAATAATGCGGCCAAGGAATTACATTCTCCCATACAAACTTTGCCACCCAATTGCACCCCTTAGTGCAAAATCCCTTTGGTTTTTTATTTACATCAATTAAACTAGCTAAGCATACAAACTAAATATAGGCACAAACTAATAATAAAAATATTTACAAAAAAATTACAGGGCGTCAAAAAAATCGTCCGCATAGCAGTAACAGGAAAAGTGGGCTGGCAGCATTGCCGCGTTGGATGGATATTAATGATAATTATTATTATTATATTATTATAAATGCGAAAGTTTGTAGGGATTGATTTAAGGATGTTTGTTACTCTTTCACGTCAAAACGGCTGAACGGATCTTGGTGAAATTTGGCACAGAAGTAAATTATAGTCTGGAATAACACATAGGAAACTTATTTTTCGATATCACGCGGGCGAAGCCGCGGGCGCCAGCTAGTCAACTTATATCTTAGACTCAAACTGCACACTACCAAAACAAATTGCGGCTAAAAGCAATTTTGCTAGAACTTTGAAGTTGGTAATTGTTAGCGTTTGTTCTATGAAGTTTTCTGATGTAAATTCTTGTTAAACTCGTAAATACAGTAGGTTATGTAAAGTTGGCAACACTCAAAGTGTGGTCGAACCAACTGAACTAGACACCGGACTGGTTGGAAAAAACATTGTTTATTTGGCACTAATTGTCACAAGTGCATCCAAAACAACAAGAAAAAAATCTAAACAATAAAAAAAGACAACGTTCTGTGTCCCAGGCCTGCGCCAAATAAATCTATTTGTAGTTTATAAATAACTAGCTTTTGCCCGCGGCTTCGCTCGCGTTAAATTCGGGGTAACACAGTTCCCCTTGCGCCTTATTGATTTGTAATAGCAACGCTAAGTTTTCCCTTTTCTTTACTCTTTCTCCCTCACATCCCACTTTTTTTTAAAAAGTGGGATGGGCTAAATATAGCCTATGTCCGTTTCCTGGTTCCCAACTATCTCTGTACCAAAATTCATCAAAATCGGTGTAGCCATTAAAGCGTGAAGAGGTAACAAACAAACAAACTCACTTTCGCTTTTATAATGTTAGTAAGGATTAGTAAGGATGAACCAATTAACTCAGAAACACAGCTGGAGTATTCTCAAATTCTAACACAATAAATAAGGGACTGTTTAAACCATAATTACATAAGTAGTACATAAGAAAGTTTTGCTCAAACAATGAGTCTCCATTTTGGAGCGAGCGTTAAATTTCAAGGTGTGTATAATTATGTGTAAGCAACGCAATCCGGACCTTTGTAGTTGAGTCAGCATTTCAAAGCAAATACTGTTTTTAGTTTACGCATTAAATTCTTGTTGGTAAACCTTTGAAATACGATTAAGCTTGTTTCATTGATCTAGTAGATTGAGAAATTGACCTTCAAAATCCAAATTCATAATGGCATAATTCCATGGAAGTTGGGTAGATCTTTTAAAGATCTACCCAACTTCCATGGAATTATGCCATTATGAATTTGGATTT
Source organism: Ochropleura plecta (assembly GCA_905475445.1). Taxonomy (NCBI): domain Eukaryota; kingdom Metazoa; phylum Arthropoda; class Insecta; order Lepidoptera; family Noctuidae; genus Ochropleura; species Ochropleura plecta. Next base: position 5,278,557 of record FR997731.1, on the reverse strand, counting down.
TGTGTGGGATGCAACTTGTGTAGACACCCTTGCACCATCTCATCTTCCTAGCACGGTGGGCTGCGCTAGGACTGCTGCTGCAGGTGCTGAAAACCAGCAGGCACAAATATCACAACTTGATTGGTAGTTATGTGTTTGAGCTGTTTGGGGTTGACACACTAGGGCCATGGGGTCCGAGTGCCTACGTACACGTACGCCAAGCAGTTAGTCGACTCTTCTCGTAACTGCAGGGCTGGCCTGTTTTTGTGCGCAAAAAAATAGCATTACCATCCAACGCGCTATGCTACCGATGCGATGCGGACGAATTTTTTAACGCCCTGTAGTTTACATTTTTTTTTACTTATACTTCTTTATTATTAGTCTGTGTCTATTTATAGTTTGTAAATAGTAATTAGTTTAATAATATCCCTATTCAATGTTTGTAAACGCACCCACGATACTGAAGAAATAATAGTATGAGGCAAAAATTATAAAAAAAAATATCATGCTTCTAATCCACGAAGAACTAGAGATGCACCTACTAGTAAACCCAAACATCGCCCGCCAGTTATGTTAAAGTTCCATGTGAAAGAGGGCGAGCTTATCGACATCGGCTGGCTACACATCCAGAATCTGTGGCTGCTACAAAACTAAACAATAAAAAAAACTAAATCACGTAAATAAAGAAAGAAAGAAAAACTTTTATTTGGGACTCGCACAAAACAAGTAAAACAATAACAAAATGAAATAAAATAGTACAGACAAGGTTATTGTCTGTACGAGGCCAAAAAGGTCCCTGTCTCAGCATAAGCTGCGATATTTTAGGATTAAAATAACACAGCGCTGGTATTCTGACAGGGCCAGTTAGTGGTGTCACGGAACGGAACACATACTTAAATAAATATTCTAATTATAGATACAAACATTACAAAATAATAAATAAATACAAATGGACAAAAATATAATTATAAGATTCTTTATGCAAATTATTTTATTTTTAGCCAATACCCGATAGCCCAGCGCTCCAAATATCTTTTGTCGACGAGACAAAACGCTGGAACGCGTGGGAGTCTATGGTACGCTCCGCCCTCCGGTCGGCTGTCAAATTTACAATCAAAACAAATTGAAATTACTAAACAAAACTAGTTAACTAACTGTATGTATTATATGCCGTGTTGTCGTCATTTATTCCGTTAGACTCGGCCTCCATGTGGGTAGAATATGGGATTCGTGCAAAGAAAACAAACCGGGTACCATACACCACTTTTTAATCAACAAATTGCTTGATACTTAAATAATAACACTGAGCACATTCAATTAGATTATAGATAATTTCTGTCGAACAGTTACGATACTTAAAAAAAAATGTTACAGACATCTTAAATTTATCGTATAGACATTGTGAACGGATAGGTTCCCTGGCTCCCAAAGTAGGTTTTTACCTGTGACTTAGGAAACAGTGACAACATAGTATGTACGCATCGCAAAAAGCACGATAGTCCAGTGATCTGCCCACGCCACTGGCTATCAAAGAAGTGTTGTCCGGACCCAATCCCGAGGTGCCACCAACCCAGTCGAGAGCCACCGTAAGGCAATGGAGTACCAGTTTTTTTTCGGATAGTAGATCATCAATTAAATTCTACCTATCTGGGCGGAGCGAAAGAGAGCGTCAGACTTTTACTGACTAAAACCCATCCATGTTCATTCTTACGCCCTTTGTGTTCCGGGGCCGCGTTATCTATTTCGAACAACCCTCAACCGCAGCAGGCAATGACTCTGGCAGGCGCCTTTGCTATGCTGTCATCACTTTGAAGCGTGCGCGTGGAACACGAACGTGCCGTTCGACACGGCTGACGTTCCAAATACGATATAGTTTCCGCGCCTCGGAAAGCGCGCCAAACCGTTGGTCCCAGCTGTTATTTTCTCTCCGTACTAATGACCGGATTAAACATATATATGTAGAGCAAAGGCAATAGGACGCGTTGAAAATTACTAGGTCTGCAAACGTTAAACCTTCCTATTATTTTAATGGCGACTCTCTGCAACAGCTGTAGATAATCGTCCTATTCTGGGTCCCCAGGTGCCTGGAGGCTCATTGGCCGGTGTTGCTATGGAAACAAAAAACCGTTTGAAGTAGACGTGGGTGTCGGTCGCATTTATCTTTCTTCTGCAGAATTTTTTGGTTGTGAATAGATCTCTAATTTTTAATTTTTCAATAATTGTAATTTTTATTATTAACAATTACATTTTATAAAAGCGAAACTGAGTTTGTTTGTTTGTAACATCTTCACGCCTAAATGGCTTAACCGATATTGATAAATTTTGGTACAGAGATAGTCGGGACCATGGAGACGGACATAGCCTATTTTTTTTTAAAGTGAGGAATGACGGAGACAGAGGGAAGATAAAGGAAAACTTAGCTTTGCTATTACAATAAATAAGGCGCAACGGCAAAAATTACAGGTAGCAGGTACCTGAATGGGGAACTGCGTTACCCCGAATTAACGCAACCGAAGCCGCGGGCAATAGCTAGTAAACACAATAATTTAAAAAAAAGTTAACTTTAGAATTGTAGTCTATCAAAAATTACGAAGAGAACATACTTGTAGATATGTGAGTGTGTGTGTGTGTGTGTGCGCGTGTGTGCGAGTATATATGGGAAGTACTGATAGTTTCGAATTTAGTCATCTACGGCCTGTCGACAAATTCATCCTCTATATCATGCGATTATCACTCCCTTGATACCACACCGAACAGACATAAACCCGAAGCCAATCGTTTCGTCGTAAGAAGTCATCAAAAGTATCAAAGTGTGATCTCAAGTTCCAGACATCGTTACTCGGTCGATTAACGTGAAGGAGAACGAGAGGTCAAGAAAAAAAAAAGTCAGTAAGAACTTGAACACCTGGCTTTTGGCACTTTAATTGAACCGAAACTGTTCCTTCTTACTTCATGTTAATGTTGAGTTTTGAACAAAAGAATTGTGAAAATGGCATGATTTTTAGGATTCCGTATCTCAAAAGGATAAATACGGAACCCTTATAGGATCATGTTGTCGTCCGTCTGTCTGTCTGTCTGTCAATACCCTTTATCTCGGGAAAGTGTGGCATCAAGTTCAAACTTATAACAACACATTGAGATTTGATTTGAGGTCTAAATTCCCAAATATTTGAATTTCTTACTTTTGATATTAAGCTGTTTAAAAACCTCATACTTTTGCTTTTTCTTTCAGAGAAGAAAAGCGCTGGACAAAAAAGTTATCATAGTTTCAAAGACGAATATAGTTTTTGTTCTGTTATTTAATTTCTCCATAAGTATATTTAAAAGCATCGTTTGAATTACGTGAAAATTTGTCACTGCTGTTCTAAGCTGTATAACACGCTCGCCTAACGGCTCGTTTATTGATTCAGCCTCGAACGCAATGACAATTTTTTTTACCTTCGAATCAAAATGTAAAAACTATTTTGCAAAGTTGATTCATTTGAATTAAACAATCAATTACTTTGCCCTCTGGCAGAAAGTTTCATTTAGCTATTATTAATACAATGGCTTACTAAACCAACTGAATCCATTCGAAGTGTTAACTCACAATCTTTGTCGTAGTAATGGATCATTGAAACGATTGTAAAGACTAAGCCCTCAACTTTGTGACGCGTCAATAGTTAACTTTGAGCTCAGATAATTCTCAGAAATTCTTTGGGTTATCTATTGTCATAAGCATGATGGATTACATTCTTAGTTCACTTGTTCAGTGAGTTCTTAGAAGCTATTTTGATCATTAATCTTGTCATGTCATAACCAGTTTTGGCAATCCCTAACGTGTTAAGAAATAACGGTTTTTTTTTAAGTTACTATTCAATTATACATATCGTAACACCACGTTAGTAATCCCCAAAGAGTTAAGCACAGGTGTACCCAGATAGCTCACCGTCCGTCCGTCTATTGACGTCAGGCCGGGTCGACGGCGCGTTAGTTTTCAGCCGCGTTTCCACTAGGCAACAATTGACGCGCAACATGTTGCATAACAAGTTGCCCAACATGTTGAAAGTCAGCGCAGAACTTTTGTTGAACAACGTTGTCTGTCTACGCATTAAACAAACAACAAGCCGCGCGTCATGTTGCGCGCCAGCTGACAACGTTGCGCGCTGTTGTGCAACGTTGCCGTACATGTTGAGCGTCACGTGTCGCGCGCCAAATGTTGCCTAGTGGAAACGCGGCTTTCCACGCGCGCCTCAAAGAGATGTCAGCAAAGCAGAACCAGGCCCAACCACCGCCTGCCGGGGTTGCGGGTTCTTCGAAAGGGTTACCGCGGCCCCGGAACATAAAGGGCAGTAGAAGGAACAGGGGTGGGTTTTAGTCAGTACAAGTCTGACAATCGCCCCCGCTCCGCCCAGAGCGGGGAAAGTTATTTGGTGTGAAAACCAAAAAAAAAAAAGTGTACCCAGTGACCCCTATAGGTATCGAGAACGTGGAAGGTATCGAGTTGAAATTATAACTATGTACTCAAGTCTGGTTTGCTTGTCTCTTGAAGCTGTGAAAAAATCCACCCTCTAAGTCTACGCAGTCAAAAGATAGCCGATCATGTAGCTAGTTTGCACGGAACCCGCGGTGCGCGAAGCCGACTTTCACTCGAATTGATAAAAAATAAATGTTATTTCGTACAAGAGACCGCTATCTAGTATCAAATGGTAAATAATAAATGACTTTAAGGTGGTTTCCGCCTTTTTACCTTAATTTCGCGCTTAGAATTAACTACACTTGCCTAAAAACGATTAAAAATTTATCCTTCTTAAAGAATTGAAGGACAATTTAAAAAAAAACATCTACTGTTTCTGGTTCCAAATTTCGAATATTTCCACTTCAATTTTGCCAATCCTTAACGTGTATTTGGTATCGGCACTCAAATGTTTTGTGGAAAACATTTCTCCACAAAATTGTTTACCTCGAATGTTAAAAACTTCTATCCTACCTTTATGCACGGCTGACTGCTTTTTGTTGAAATATTTTCTCAGTTAAAAATGAATATTTGGCATGTTTTCAATTGACGACCTCTGTAAGTCTATTAAAATCTTTGTACTAACTGCTGTTTTTATGGAGAAATGATTATTTTCTTCATTTACTTATATTTACATTTTTAAATATTTCTTAAAATATATAATATGTATTTAATCATTTAAAATTATAAATTGTTGGTTCGCCGGTATATACTAGCGCTATCAGTACAATGATCGCTGAGTCCACAAAATTATTTCGTTTATTCAGTTTAAATACTTCTCCACAAAATTGTTTACCTCGAATGTTAAAAACTTCTATCCTACCTTTATGCACGGCTGACTGCTTTTTGTTGAAATATTTTCTCAGTTAAAAATGAATATTTGGCATGTTTTCAATTGACGACCTCTGTAAGTCTATTAAAATCTTTGTACTAACTGCTGTTTTTATGGAGAAATGATTATTTTCTTCATTTACTTATATTTACATTTTTAAATATTTCTTAAAATATATAATATGTATTTAATCATTTAAAATTATAAATTGTTGGTTCGCCGGTATATACTAGCGCTATCAGTACAATGATCGCTGAGTCCACAAAATTATTTCGTTTATTCAGTTTAAATACTTTTACATCATCGCATTAAAAAAAATAGTACCACCGGTATCGGGAACAGGGTCCAAGCTACCGTTTAGGGCTCCAGAGAAAGGAACCTCCTAACAATATGAGCCGTGTCCAGGAGTACCGCTTTCTGAATCAAGGCCCTGACCCAGCTGCTTAAAGTCCTTTGGTATTGGTCTCTTGATAATTAGCAGATACGACTATCGGCACAATGATAGCCGAGTCCACACAATTTTAATTTCGTTTATAATTTTTTTATACATTTTTCGACAGAACCTCCTAACAATACGTGCCGTGTCGAGAACTACTGCTTTCTGAATCAAATAATAATAATTATTATAATCATCACGTAAAATACGTAATTGCAACCCATAAAATTTGATTACCTACACCTGCCTTGTTAATGTTAGAATACACGCAATCAACCTCGTAATTTTCTATTTTCAGCAGAAACGCATGTACCATACACACACACCTACAGTACATTTACTTGTATACCCAATTATATAATAATTAAACATGAAAATATTTCTGCAATAATCTTTTAAAAAAAAAATTCATGTTTTATTATAATAATTAGCGTTTTGTAGAATAAAATTTTCGATTATACTAGCTGTGCCAAACGGTTTCACCCGCTGCTCAGGTCTCCTTCTCACTTAGGGTTTTGACAGATAGATAGTAGCCGATTCTCAGACTTACTGAATATGGATAAAAAAAATCATAAGAATCGGTCGAGCCGTTTCGAAGGAGTATGGGAACGAACATTGTGACACGAGAATTTTATATATTAGATGTACATCATACTAATGATATCTAATAAATAATTTACAGGAAATATTTCACATAGGGTGACACAATTGGCGGCACACTACAATTTGAATTAACATTTTGTTTCAATTGAGAAATCCTTACTAATATTATAAAAGCGAAAGTGAGCTTATTTGTATGTTTGTTTGTTACGTCTTCACGCCTTAATTGCTTAATGGAAATGAGAGAGGAAGATGGCAGAAAAGAAAATACTTAGCTTTGCCATTACCATAAATAAGGCGCAAGGGCAAAAACTACAGGTAGCAGGTACCTGCAAATAAGTAAAGGGGAACTGTGTTACCCCGAATTTAACGCGAGCCATGTCGCGGGCAAAAGCTAGTCATCAAATAATTTCTCCCGCTCTGGGCGGAGCGTAAGGGTAGGCTGCGGTATATCTTTCGAACAACCCGAACCCCAGCAGTTGTATTAACCTTGTTAAATTATTTCGCAGTACAAGATAAAATTATATCATGGAGAAGTAAGATACTTCGTTTGCTTTAATTTAGCTTCTACAGTGGTATACACACGACCCATAATCATGTTTTTTTTTAGGTTATACGCCTAAATACGTTTGTTATTTATCTCATAGTCTTGGTTATTATCCAGACTACGGACTACTGACATTTAAGAGTATTAGAAGTTAGCTATAGTAGTAGTTTAGTTTTTTTTAATTACTATGATGAATTGGTTTTTGTATTTAGTAAATAAATATTAATTCTTGTGATGTTTTTACGTAGTTTGTTCGTTACTTACTTAAACCCAATAACACTTAAAAAGGATTTTCTTTAGATTTTCACCGAATCCATTAGAAATCCTACACAGCAAGTTTTTCACATATAATCGTTTAGATTAAATTAACCTTGTCTCTATCAAAAGGCCTTTGTCCAAGAAGTACTTTTGAACAATTCTTCGATGAAAGACTAATAGGATTAAAATTATTGTGAATGTAATGGTAAACTTATTGAAAGTGGAAACCAAGGAGATAAGGCATGCGTGGGATTATTTGATTCAAAACTCTATGTCTATAGAACTCAAGTTTTCAATGGGCTATCATCAACTGAATTGAAAATGAAAATTGGCTTGTTCTCTATTTTAGGAAAGAACATAGAATTTTGTTTCAATCTAACCTTGTTGTTATGACTTTCAATGAATAATGCGTACCCACAGATGTGTTACTTGCAGTCATTTTTCTTTTTTGTCCCCCACTGGGATTTCTCCAGTATAATGGGTGCGTTTACAAACTTTTAATCTCACGAACACAAACAGCCAGACCCGGAACAACTATCTGTAGGCAGAAATATTTGTTCCATGCGGGGATCGAACCCGCGACACGCAGCGCAGCAGTCGATCGCTCAGCCACTGCGTCAATCGTGTCATCATTCATATTGTTAAGATTTAAGTACGTTGTGTGCACTTGTATTTATTATACTTGTATTAATTATAACTCAAAACCATTTATTTCAATTAGACCATTACAGGCACTTTTGACTGTCAAGAAACAAAATGTTGAAGCTACAGTCCAAGCCACAATACATATTTACGAGTGAAAGTACTGTAGTTGCCCATTTCAAAGCTTTCTTTGATCTCTATGGAGAAGAATGGGCAAGAAACTCCATGGACACTCTTTTAAATTAGAATATCATTACAAAATCTTATTTACATTATTCGTGTTGAGATTATACAAATATGTGAGAACGATGTAGACATACGTGCACAGTACTGTGCACGTATTTCTACATCGTTCGTGTATTAATTCATGCGTGTATTAATTTTAACATAGAAGAGGCAATTTATATTGTATTCACAGCAATAATACAGAGTGAAATAATGTTGTACGATAGCTCGTTTGCTTGACTTACCTTGCAAAGTTATACAAGACGTTTGCATTGGATACAGCCGCTACTTGCAGGCAATTTAATCTAGAGTTAGCATGGAAATGTGAACTTAGCCAGAATGACTTCTAGTTCTGTGTCCGAATTTTGGGAGCGTTGTATTACGGCTGCAATGTCATAGCTAAACATGACATCAACCCTAAAATGAAAGCATAAGCATAGCATAGTTAAACTACATTTTGCGAGTAATTCGGACATCTTTCGTAATAGGAGCGAAAATTTTGCCGATCAATCGAGCAATCATCCAAATCCCCGAATGGTAGTTATAAATTCTTGGGGGAAAAACCTAATATATGACAGATATGACCAATGAAAGAAGTTTTTCGTCCTTCTTACGAGTGTCTCTTCCATGATCATCATCGGCTTGTTCCCATCTATGTTGGAGATGGCTTCCAGTCTAACCGGATGCAGCTACATACCAGTATTTCCTTGGAGCGACAGTCTACCTGACCTCCACAACCCAGTTTGCATTGGGTATTATATTATAGTAGCTTTTGCCCGCGGCTTTGCTCGCGTTAAATTCGGGGTAACACAGTTCCCCTTTCCTGATTTGCAGGTATTTTTCGTTGGTAACAAAGAGTGTGTATCGATTTTTAGCTCCCTATCTTGAAAACTGCGAAAAGCCCCATATAAAATTTCATCGCCTCTTTTAAGGTGTTATAATATTAGTAAGGACTAGCGACTCGCCCCGGCTTCAGGTGCAATGTACAAATAGTATACATAAAAAACCGTCCTCTTGAATCATACTATCTAAACTGCATTAAAATCTGTTGAGTAGATTTAAAGATCTAAGCAAACAGACAGCGGAAGTGACTTAATTTTGTACGGTGTAAAGTTATATGATACTATAACTAGCTGGCGCCAGCGGCTTTGCCGAACGATTTATCGAAAAAGGAAAATACAATATACCTTTGTGCCAATTTTCATCAATATCCGTTCAGCCGTTTTGACGTGAAAGAGTAACAAACATCTATACATCCATACAGCCATACATCCACCCATCCACAAACATTCGCATTTATAATATTAGTAGGATTTACTATATACCCCTATACCCCTACTAGATACCCCTTGGTGAAAACGATTGTAAGACGTACCGACCGAGATCAACTGCTTACTTAACAAGCATTCTAAGGTACGGAGGCAACTCGCTATATAATCGGTGGCCACCCATCCAAGGACCAACCTAGGCCTGCGTGGTTTAACTTAAAGATCAACCCGAGCAACTATAATCATTTAGCCCCGACCTTCTTTTGCTATTAACCAGGCACAAATTCATATCTCCGGCTGCAAATAAGAGAAACCTGAAGATTGCCTGGTGAGTTTGTTTATTTGTTTATTACGTCTTCACGCCTAAATGGCCATACCGATTTTAATGAATTTCGGCACAGAGATAATTGGGACTCTAGAGACGGACATAGGCTAAAAAAATGGGAAAGGGGGAGAAAGAGGAAAGAAAAGGGGAGAAAAAGATATTTTTTTTTCGATTATCACGCGGTTTAAAGGTACCGTTAGCCCAAAGTAACAATGCCTCGCGGACGAAGTCGCGGGCGGAAGCTAGTAAATAAATAAAAACTTGGTCCCAGTATTGATCTCGTTATAGTATTCATATCTAGGTAGGTTCCTATGCTTAACTAAAACACTAGATTTACACGATATAATCTATTATCAAGCTCACGTGCAGAAACCTAGCCACAGCTAATTAGGTACCTAATTATAGTTATCACGAAACAAAACATTCGTACCTGGAATTATTCTAAAGTCCATTCAGGATACAACAATACTGAAGTCACCCTGGACGCCTACCCTTTATACAACAACCGGATGCTTGTTAGATGTAGACCTTATGTCCTTTTAAAAGTAATACTGAGTAAAACCAAAATACCCTGTTAAATTTTCAGCTTTCGGTTGTACTCTGAGGGTAGAAATTCCAAGAGTGTTTAATATTTAGGCATTCATGGTCGTATTGCTTAGTGTTAGTGGAAACGGACATCGTTTCGCTAAACAGCGGTTTTTAAAGACTTAGATTCTAGGACTTTTAAATGTCGACTACACCAAAAGTTAGGTAGCGACCTATTATTACGGTCTAACTATTTTGTTCTCCAGACAAAGGATAAATGCAGCCGGTTTTCAGAATTTAGATAAAAATACTACTACAAAGGACCATAAAAACAGCAGAAAACTTTAAAAAACTTAGTCGAAAAGGAATATTTTTTTTGTTTAGTGGGGTTTGTGCTTCAGGAAAGGTTTTTATTAAATTTAAACTTTTTGAACCTCTGTTAATAATAATAAAATAAAAATATTTTATTAAAGTTTAACATCCAACCGCTGTGTGAAATTCAATCAATTTTATTGTAGTTGTTCCGGGTCTGGCTGTTTGTGTATGTGAGTTTTAATGTTTGTAACCGCACCTACGATATAGGAGAAATTACTATTGTGGGGCAAAGTTATTTTTTTATATTTTTTTTGAAAACGGACTAATATTTTCTTAATAAAAACAAAACTGCTACTTGAGGACTGAGAAGTTGATACACTCGACCAGTGTCAAATGAGAAAACACGTCAAGGTAGAAAAGGTCCTTAACACGTTCGTTGCATTACGAGATCTATGAGATCTCTTGCAGGATTTTTATGCGTGCGTGCGTGCGTTTTTTTTTGTGCGTCGAATAAAATCGTGTTGTTTCACTCCTTGCGGGAGGATCTAACGTGTTAAGTTCTTTAAGTATGAGAAAACTGTATCTTTAGGAAACTCATTAGGTCTCAAACGCACTAAAGGGTAGGTTAGTTTCGATATCTTTTAGGCCTGCAAAGCACCAGCTGAAAGTTTTTTGAAAAAGATGGCGCAGAGAACGTGTTAACTTATTGTCAGACCATTTTTCCCGCCGGGTTCTGACTTGGCTTGCAAAAGATAATAAAAAGGTAAAAACTAAGTGGTTTGTCCTAATTCGTAGTGTAAGAGTGATACATAAATATTGTGTTGCCAGTAGAAAGAAACAATTTAAAAATACATTTATATACTTAGCTCATCCTCAAAAGACAAAATTTAACACAATATTTAAAAAAGACCAAAATATTTTTTAGAAACAGTAGGTAGATTTGTGTAATGAAATATTTATGAAACCCACAACGCTTTGGGGAATGTTCTTTGAGAGCGCACTTTTGACTTTTAAATCTTAAATACGGTTCCACTTAAGATTAAACATAAATAAAAAGCCTTAAAATTCATTACATAACCGTTCTTACATAGGTAAAAAATGGAATCACAAGTTATCCTTAATTTCGAACTTATACATTTGTTTGGTCTTAACTCATTCATTTGTTTAGTGGTCACAAGCTCCTGAGCAAGCAAGCGCCCGAGGTCCTGGTTTAGATTCCCTAGTCAGGAAAAGTGTGGGTTGTTGGGTGTGTCCGTTAAGCAGTTCTCTGTAGTAGCCATGACGTTGTACAAGTTCGTGCGTCTCTAATATATTGCCACTCGTTCACAGAGCGCCATTATACCATTCGGCTTCGCGCCTCATTTTACTTGATGATTAGACTTAGAGCGACTACGTTTACGCTTTCCTTAAGGCTTCCAGTCGGGGGCTTGCCTTGCCTCACTTGTACTGACTAAAACCCACCCATGTTCTTTCTTTTGCCCTTTACCTATGTTCTCTTTCGAAAAACCCGCAACCCCAGCAGGCGGTGGCCCTGTTTTCGCTAAGCACGACATTTTGGGTCCGATTCCTTAGTCAGAAAAACTGTGATGGGGTGTGTCTATATAGAACAGTGCACATAGTGCACCGATATCCCGTTCCCCTTCGCGTTTCTTTTCGTTCCAAGTCTTCCAAATCTTCTTACCGCCTGCGATGATTGTTCATCACCAAATGCTTAGGGCGAGTTAGTTTGAGGATTCCAGTCTGGGGCTTGCCTTGGTTTATTTAATATATTCTCAGTAGCAACCATGGAGTCTGGTATTGGGCTTGGTTGATGACAATAGGCTCGATCTTGTGGGACTTAATATGTATAGCCACCTAAGTACAGATCGGCCTCTGCCTATTATTGGCGTGATGTTAAATCTGTACGTATTTTTTTTTCATTATTGTCCAAACAAACTTCTATTCTTGATTACGCAATGGTACAATTTCTCATTTTCAAAAGTCATAACAAAAACGAAAGGTAGTCTAGACGAAATTTACAATCGAACTCAATGCGTTGAGATAAGCTCCTTAAATAGGTAATGCTAATTATTTGAAAACATATAAGTCAACATATAAAAATAGAAGTTCTGGTGTGCCCCAAGGGAGTATATTGGGTCCGCCTTTATTTTTACTATACATAAACGACTTGCCTTATGCAATAAATCATCAGTGTATTCTTTTTGTTGATGATATTTCAATAATTATAACTCACGAGCAAAAAACCACTGCCAGTACTCATAATGGTGTACTTAACACGGCTGAAAATTCTATCTTGGAGTGGCTTAACAATAATAAACTATGTGCCAATATTGCAAAAACAAAATGACTTTTAGGTTTTACAATTCCGAGAAAATTGTATACGACGTAAGAGCCGATGGGCAGCTCATTGAGCCAACCGATCAATATAAATTTCTCGGAATATTGATCGATCAGCACTGCAACTGGAAAAGCCACATAGATCTAGTATGTAGTAAAATTAATAAATTCGTATTTGCATTAAAGAAATTAAGACGAATTGCAAGCGAAAAAGCGGCCCTTACGGCATATCACGGATATGTCGCTTCCGTTCTCAGGTATGGTCTTTTGATTTGGGGAAACTCTACAAGTATAAATAAAATGTTTCTTGTTCAGAAAAAATGTGTAAGGGCAATATTATTATGTGGCATTGGACCTTTAGAATCGTGCCGTCCACTATTTAAGAGACTTGGATTGCTAACTCTCACTAACCTGTATATAATGCAAATGGGTGTATTTGTTAAAGAACACCCAGAGCTACTCGAAACTTTTGGAGAAAAAAAATTGTACTCTAGCAGGGATCCAACAATGCTTAGAACAGCCTGCTGCAAAAGTTCCTTACATCAAAAAAACTGTAGCATGATGGCAATACGGGTCTTTCATAAAATACCAAAACGTATAAGAGAGATTCGATAGATTATTTAGAATTACATTACGTGAGTGGTTCGTGGAGTGAGTGGAGGAGCTCGTGGCTAAATAATAGCAGCCGCTCGGGTCGATCTTTAGGTTAAGCCGCGCTTGCCTAGGTTGGTCTGTGGATGGGTGACCACCCGTTACATACCGAATTTCCTCCGTGCCTCGGAAAGCACGTTAAGCCGTTGGTCCCGGCTGTCATTTGTAGATCTTTGACAGTCGTTACAGGTAGTCAGTGTCCCGAAAGTCTGACAACCAGTCTTACCAAGGGGTATCGTATTAGGTTGGGTTGTGAAGGTCAGATAGGCAGTCGCTCCATGTAAAATACTGATATTTAGCTGCATCCGGTTAGACTTGAAGCCGACCACAACATAGTTGGGAAAAGGCTAGGCAGATGAAATTACGTGAGTGGTTGTTAGAGAAATGCTATTATAACTTAAATGTTTTTTTTAATGACAAGAATGATTTTACAAAAACTTTTTAATGATTATAACCCAATATGTAGTGACATAATAAAATGTATTAATTAATTAATTATCTAGTGGAATTGTGAAATTGACTAGAAATGAAAATGTATGAATGCCAATCAATATGACATATTAAAACAATTAGAAGTAAAAGTGTATGACACAGTATTTTTCAATCGCAATCCGTATTAAGTAGTATAAATCAATTTTAAATGATATACCCAATATTTGTATACCTAGTAATGGTGAAACATGTTGAACTTTCCATTATTGTATGTACCATCCTCTACACCATGTTTTTGACAAATAAATTACTTTGACTTTTGACTTTGACTTTAACCCTGAATCAAGATCCCTAAGAAATAATGATATCGTGAAACAAACAGACTTATAAAAGAAAAGTTTTAGTGATTAGACTTTCGACTAGGACTAACTATTGTAACTGTAATTATTGGGATAAGATTGAGAAAACTTATGTTATGTTTAATTTCTCTTTTGTAGACAAGGTTATAATGTCAACAGGGCATTAAGAAATCGTCTAATATAATAGGTAAAATAGTGTAGAAATGTCCTTCTTGTACTATTCCGAACAAATGATTGTTTGTAGGATTCCGTACCTCAAAAGGGAAAACGGAACCCTTATTGGATCACTTTTTTGTCCGTCTGTCTGTCTCTATGTCAAGACCCTTTATCTCGAGAACGCGTGAAGGTATCGAGTTGCAATTAAAACCGTAAACTTCAGTCTGTGGTCCATTGGAGTTTTGGAAACATCATATCTTTAAGTCTACGCAGTCAAGGGATATAGCTGTTTATGTCGCAAGTTTGTGCGGAACCCACGGTGTGGGATTCCGACTCGCACTTGCCTGTTTGTTTTGTATTTTCATAACGTACGCTCTATAAATACACACGTAATACGACTGTAAGCTTAGAAAGGTCGTCCTAAGATATTAATAATTGTGTTTGCCACCAAACTTTACAATGGCTTGATGTAGAATTTCATAGAAGCAAGTGACTCTCAAACTTCGTCTCTAGGTCATGAGGTTAATTAAATATGTCTGGATGTCAATCTTAACATAGGTAACCCACTTGAATTTATTATGATCTACGGATAATGAGCTAGGTTAGCCGTCCTGATTGGTGCTTTTCAATATTCGTGTTCAGAATTAAGTTTTGTGTATTTGTGGCAAAAAAAAAATGTGAATAAGTTGGAACTTTGACCCCCAATATCTCCGTAACTAAAAGTTTCCCAGGTATGGTCTATAACAAAAAAGATGGTCGTAATAATGAAGAAAACACGTGCCTTTCGGCTTCATAATAGTCCGATCAAATTAGACCAAAAAATAAGAGCAAAGCTACATTAATTTACAACAAGCTGAATATTGGTGAAATCGTTCAAAATATAATTATAAATAAAATTTAATAGTTCCCCATGTTTCCCCTATATGGAAAAAAGTTATTCAAGGTCAAAGGTGAAAAAAATGAGTTTTTCGTGATTTTCAGCAAAACGATAAGATTTATCATAGAAGTACTTCCTTCGATTATATTATTGATCGAAGAGTACTTTAAACAAAAATTGTAGACCGTAAAATTATCTATAAAAACTAGATTAATATTTTTTCCTACAAGCCACCATTTCTGAGATATAACAATTCAAAAAATGATCTTTTCAGGACCAATTTTCAGCTTGTTCGAATGTCTAAATTGACCGGACTATAAATAAACCTTTTATTCAACCAAATTGTTAATCAACAAAATATGAAACAGAAAAAAGTGGGCTATTCTATAATACCTACAAATACCTTTTCATTTACTGTATTAACATAAAATATTTATATAACCACCATCCCCGTGTTTCAAGGTACTTTCCACTTTAAACTGATGAACAACAGGTCCAAATTTACAATCAGCTACCATAGACATAACTATATAGGGTGTCTAGCACCATCTCTTTCCCTCAGTGGAATAAGTTCTGCTTTAAGACGTCATGGTAGGCCTACTGTTTTATTTCACAGGAGGATTTACGGACATGATCAGTGCCACCTCTTTGTACCCCTAATCCCGGCAGTAAAAGGGGTGGCTGTAATTTCGGGGGTCATTAATTTTGATAAGAATAAACAGGTGCAAATAACGAGTGACAAATTTATTTGTTAAGTTAGTCTATTGTCTGTTTTTGCATATCTTTAGAGAAGGAAGACAGGAAATGAGTTTGACAGCTTTATTATTAATGAGGGCCTTTTTAAAGAAAAATCGGTCCCAGGATTTTGGACAAATTAGATTTACTTTAAAAGCGTGTCGGTTTTTAGTAAGATTGACTTAATTCAGTCCTAAACATATATTTAAATGCCTTTTCTCAAACAATTTTGAATATTATTTTGGCAACCATCTTGGTGATAAATCGAAATTGCTGCAAGTGCTGCTGGAGTTGCGGGTTGTTTGAAAGAGATACCAAGGCCGTGAAAAGCAAAGAACAAAAGAAGGGACATGAATGGGTTTTAGTCAGTGAAAGTGTGACACTCCCTCCCGCTCTGCCCAGACCATAGAAAGTTATTTGGTGATTTCAAAAGAGGTGAAATTGGGTTGCAATGTTTGTGTGGAAGAACGCACTTCCTTGGCCGGATTGACTTGAGCATATGCATGCTTTCAAGAAATTAATAGACTCCTAGCTTCCGCCCGCGACTTCGTCCGCGTGGCACTACTAACTAGTTACTTTGGGCTAACGCTAACTTTAGCCCGCATGATGATTCGAAAAAAAAATATCTTTCTCTCCCCTTTTCTTCTCTCTTTCTCCCCGTTTTCTCACTTTTTTTATAACCCATGTCCGTCTTCAGGGTTCCAACTATCTCTGTACCAAAATTGGTTTGGCCATTTAGGCGTGAAGACGTAACAAGCAAACAAACTCACATTCGCTTTTATAATATTAGTAAGGATATAACATCACGCCACGACACTAAGGAGCTGAACAGCGAGTGAAAGAAACCGCTGAGCACTGCTAGTGGTAATATGTAACCGCAAATTACAGGCGCCCGGAGCTTTGCTATCCATTATGTACGCTAAAGACCACAACACAGGAAACCAGGTTGGTAATATCCTGTTACACGCTGATGTATCTGAATAATCTATCTAATATGTACTGAAAAAACCTTCCTTTAAATTTATCAATCTTGAACCAACACCAAAAATGTCTTTTTTTTGTAAATAAATTGGACACTCAAAGAAAATAATTCAAGTATGTTGCAATTGAACTACTTATTATTAATTTGTAAATTGTTTCAAGTGCCGTTTCAGAATATGTTATGCTTATTTTAACAGATTTCATAAAAAGGATGAGGTTTTTAATTCGACTGCTTTTTTCACGTTTTAACGCGATTTCCTGTAGTCCGATTCTCAAAATTCATACCAATATATAAAAAAAACCTTGCCCCCAAACTTGCAAATTTCTCCTGTATCGTGGGTGTGTTTACAATTACAAACATTTAAACTCACATACACAGAAAGCCAGACCCCAAACAACTATTTGTAGGCCATACAAATATTTGTTTCGTGCGGGAATCGAACCCATGACACGTAGAGCAGCAATCAATCGCTCAGCCACTGCGCCAACCGTACCGTCTTAAATTAAATACTTTTTACTTTTACTTAGGTACAGAAATAAAATACTTTTCGACAAAAAATCTAAAAAGTGGAAAGTAATTTAACTTTCTTTAAGTCTAATTGTTGGTACACCGTAATTCAAAATTAGTGACTGTCACCAAAGTCAAATTTTAGTTTTATTTTTGCAGAAGGTTATGTTAGACGCCAGGGAATAACAAAAAGTTTTTATTGGTCTCTTCAAAAGAAACTATGATAATAGGTCTATAACGTCTTTCAGACTGTTATTGATGGACACATTAATAACTGTTTGTTATACCACGTTCTATATTAGTAATAGTGACCGATTTATTGATTTAAACGGTAACGTGTCCTTCATTGTTTTATGAAATGTACTAGCTTTTGCCCGCGGCTTTGCTCGCGTTAAATTCAGGGTAACACGGTTCCCCTTTCTTGATTTGCAGGTACCTGATAACCTGTAATAGCAGTGCTAAGTTTTTCCTCTTTTTCCCTCTTTCTCCCTCATATCTCAATCTTTTTAAAAAAAAATACCTATGTCCGTCTCCAGGGTCCCAACTATATCTGTACCAAAATTCATCAAAATCGGTTTAGCCATTTAGGCGTGAAGACGTAACAAACAAACAAACTCACTTTCGCTTTTATAATATTATAGTAAGGATTATAGGACTAAACATGTTTTTCATTGTTCCAGAAATACTCAAACTTCAAGTAAAATGTCTTCGTGGAACGAATCCATAACATAAACTACATAACTCGTTTTCCAAGCTTAAATTGGTGGTGAAAAAGTGATTAAACAATGGAGTGCTTAAAAACAATGCAGAATGGACGTTATGTATAACATTAGTTTGGAAAGGCAAAAGTTTTACGCATCGCACGATTTCAATAAAAACTCTGAACCCAAAGACGTGGAGGTAAGTTTGAAATTTGCATAATCATCATTTTTCAGCCGACAGACGTCCATTGCTGGTCATAAGCCTTCCTTAAACGTCACCAAATCTTTGAATTCTATGATTGCTTCTATAGACACCCAGGGTTTTATAAGGTCGTCGGTGTTCCTTGTTGGGGGCCTTCGAATGCCACGCCGTCTGTTATACGATCGCCAGTCTAGAACCTTTTCACCTCATCGGTCACTCGTTCTACGAGCAATGTACTCTGCTCAAATACCAACAGACAGCCACTCAGGCTTGGCAGTTCTTTAGACGCTTGTGAAATTATAATAAAACTAGCTTTTGCCCGCGGCTTCGCTCGCGTTAAATTCGGGGTAACACAGTTCCCCTTGCGCCTTATTGATTTGTAATAGCAACGCTAAGTTTTTCCTTTCCTTCCCTCTTTCTCCCTCACATCCAACTTTTTTTAAAAAAAAGTTGCCTATGTCCGTCTCCATTCATCAAAATCGGCTTAGCCATTAAAGCGTGAAGAGGTAACAAACAAACTCACTTTTGCTTTTATAATATTAGTAAGGAAGTAAGGATAACTTCTCCCGCTTGGAAAGGAGCGGAAGGGAGTGTCAGATTTCTACTGACTAAAAGCCCTCCATTTTCGTTCGCGGTATCTCTTTCAAACAACCAGCAACCCCGTCAGGCAGTGACTCTGGCAGGCCCCTTTGCTTTGCTGACATCTCTTTGAAGCGTGCGTGGAACACGAATGCGCCATCGACACGGCATGTCGTCACTTGTCGGACGGTCGCTGAGCTACCTATTGCTTACCGTCCACAGACGCATCTACGGTGGCCGGGAGTTTTCCTGCAGCGCAAGATTCCCGGAGCGTCTGCCGCGGCGGCTGGGTTGGTTTAAGAGTTATTTGGGCGACGTTGGTGTCCGTGGCTTTACTGCGAACCGATTTATATTTTACTAGCTTTTGCCCACGGCTTTGCTCGCGTTAAATTCGTGGTAACACATGTCCCCTTTCCTGATTTACACGTACCTGCTACCTGAAGTTTTTGCCCTTGCGCCTTATTTATTGTAATAACAATGCAAAGTTTTCTCTTTTCTTCCCTCTTTCTCCCTCATATCTCAATCTTTTTTTTTAAATAGCCTATGTCCGTCTCCAAAGTTCCAACTATCTTTGTACCAAAATTCATCAAAATCGGTTTTGCCATATAGGCGTGAAGGCGTAACAAACAAACAAACTTACTTTCGCTTTTATAATATTAGTAAGGATTTGATAGTACAGGGAAACTTCAAGCAAAATAGATGTCATTAAGAGTTTATTTTTCTTTTGAACATCAGTTTTTCTTGATCAGTTTTCTGTTCTTTTCTTAGTCTTAGTGGATCAAAGAACCTAGACAATTAAATGTTTCAGGCAGAAAACAAGGGTCCGATTTTATTTTCCTAAATGTGTATAAAGAACTAGCTGGCG
This sequence comes from Ochropleura plecta, assembly GCA_905475445.1. NCBI lineage: Eukaryota > Metazoa > Arthropoda > Insecta > Lepidoptera > Noctuidae > Ochropleura > Ochropleura plecta. The sequence goes on along the minus strand of FR997731.1, from coordinate 5,258,727 downwards.
CCCGCAGCTTCTCTCTTTGATATAAAAATGTATCCTATGTGTTACTACCGGACTATAATTTACCTCTGTGCCAAATTTCATCAAGATCCGTTCAGCCGTTTTAACATGAAAGAGTAACAAACATTCATACATCCGTACATCCATCCATCCTCATAAACACATCGCATTTATAATTTTAGTAGGATTTGTAGTAGTCAGACAATTGGACAAGATATTAAAAAAAAAACTTCTGAAGACTTTTTTTATTTCTAGCTATTCAAAATTAAAAAAGCGTTTCTGCGTCATAATACGGTGGAATTGTTATTAAACAGGTAGAAGACTGCCAAAAATGTTCGTCATGTACAATTTCAACTATGTATTTATAGGAGGTCCCTGAAAGTATGAATCAAACCAAATAGGACCGTCGGCAAGTCTTTTCAAAGCTTTTAAATCCTGAGAATATCGGCACCAATTCTTGTTTTTATCACTGATAAACATCTTTCACTGATGGAAATCATCCCAAAAAAACCAACAGTTAAAGATAAACCAAACTGCATGTGATGGAATTTGTTTTCACCGTAAACTTCAAAACTTGAACTATCATGTAAAACATTTCTGAACGCGCTGTCAAACATTCTGAACTTAATAGATTAACGTCAATTAAGTAATTAACGGTTCAAAGTTGCAAGAATTTAGAACATTAGATGAAATGTTAAATTGATTAGCTAGGTCTATTATTAGTAACATCAATCATTTATAATGCATGCCTTTAATAATTAATTTAAATAAACTGATTGAAAACAGTAAGTTATTAAAATGAGGGCAGGTAATTGGCGCCCAACGTGGGGCTAACTTAAATTAATAAATTTCGTCAATCAATAATTTTAGAAATAAATTGTTGATCAGACTTCTAATGCTGAGACTGTAACCTTGATAAGTAAAATACAAACAATTTATACGTTGGTTCTTACGCTCGATTTAGAATTGAATGGTTCGTAGAAATGCGCCTCTATATTATTATAATAATGGCGCATTTCTTCGAACATGATGGTGATTGATATATAGATAATACCTACCATGAATTGCCTTGTTTATTAATACTGATATCGGTTTATTAGTAAATCAATGTACCTTCATAGAAACTGAAAATTGATAATACGTTGGTGGCCCCCCGGGTTATTAGAAAGTAGTTAAAAAAGCTGATGAAACATATAATCTTAGTTTTACCTGTAAGTTACCAGTTAGTTAGTGAGACTACTATGAAAACAAGTTATAGAAGTTTAATTTAACTTATTTCCCTTTTTACGATTGAACTAAAATTTGGAAAAATTTCTAGGTTTGATGACAATGTATGACGCGCTAGACCAATCTTTAAATTAAACTCAAACTTATTTATTTATTTGGATCTCCAACAAGGGGATAAACCCATAGCATTTATTTTAATTAGACCGTTACAGGCACTTCATAATATCATGAAAACAACAAAAGATGCTGCTACAGTCCCAGTCACAATCACAAGACATAATAATTTGTAAAAGTACTGCAGTAGCCCATTCTAAACCGTAGATATCTATGGAGAAAAATGAGCAAGAAACTCCATGGACACTCTTTTAAATCATAATGTTTTTACAAAATCATGGAAACATCATTCATGTTGAGATCATAAATACATGTGAGAACGATGTAGAAAAACGAGCACATTAAGAGCGTCCAGAGTAAAAGCAAAAACAGGAGTTTCATAGATGAATTAATTAATTTAAAAAAAACCGGCAAGATGACTAGTCATGACTGACAGCGCCCGTTCACGAACATGACGTATATTCAAAAAAAGTTAACTGGCACAAAACAAAACGCATTCAAAGTACAGTTAAACCCGTTTATAACGACGTTGGTTAGAACAACAAACTGGTTATATCGACTGAAATCAAAGTCCTGGTCTGAATGCTATAAGATCACCTTATTAAAAACGACATACATAATTAAGCGACTATATAATTTACCAAATATTTTCGAAGAATTATTTCTGTTCGAACGACTATGTCAGATTTGGGTTCCATCTATCTGGCAGAATCTTGATGCTCCGAAATTTATTTGGCATAACACACTTAGCATAATTTTCTTCAAACGAACATTTTAAAGGCATAAAAATTATTTGGTATAATTATCGTTTGGCATAATGTTTAAAACTTCGAATTAACAATGGCATACTTTTGGCAGAATTACATTTAGTATAATTACGATTGGCAGAGTTCAAATTTCGCATAATATATTATTTGGTATAATTTCACTTGGCATACTATGCAGACTGCAGTAATAGCTAGGTTAGGTTAGGTTAAAACTGTGACCTCCTACGCACGAGCCGAGCGAGCGAAGCGAGCGGTGCCGCGGTAGCGGCCGGCGAGTGGCAGAAACGACTTGCACTAATAGAAAAAAGAGATTGTTTTAAGTAGGTTACCCAGAACTGAACTATTTCTATTAAGATAATTACTTATTGAATTCAATGACATTATTTCAAATTCAATTAAACAATAACTAAAATAAATGACATTATTTTAAAGAAATAATTAATTAAAATAAATGACAACTTCTAATAACAAAGATGATCCTAACTATAAACTTTCTGCGATATGACAATTCTGCCGTTTAATGATTATCGATATAAAATATATGCCAAAAAACGATTCTGACTGTGAACTTTCTGCGATATGATGTTTCTAGTTTTTAAATATTATGGATATGAAGTTTATGCCTAGAGATGATTCTGACTTACAAAATTATGAGTTTAGAATGTATGATAAATGAGTGTCTGCTAAACAATTTTCTGCGAAGTGAAGTTTATGCCATCCGTTGTTATGCAAAATAAAATTATGACATAAAAAGTTCTGCTATAAAGGGTGGACCCGTCAGATTTTTATTGACTAAAACCCCGGGTGGGTTTTAGTCAGTAGTGTTTCTTCTTTTGCCCTTTATAGTAAAGTAGCTTTTGCCCGCGGCTTCGGTCGCGTCAAATTCGGGTTTTTGCTTATTGATTGTAATAGCAAAGCTCTAAGCTTTTCTTTCCTATTTTTTTCCCTTTTCTTTCCTATTTCTCTCTCATTTTCCAATTTAAAAAAAATAGCCAATGTTCGTCTCCAGGGCCCCAACATCATTAAAATCGGTTTAGCCATTAAGGCGTGGAGACGAAGAGAAACAAACAAACTCACTTTCGCTTTTATAATATTAGTAAGGACTAATTGAAAAAGTATCCACAGAATTAAGGTCAATGGCTATTACTATCGTAAAAGTAAACAAAAGCGTGTCGCTTAGGGGTTTTGGGGTCTTTTGCAATTCTTAGAAATAAAACACGTGCCTGCAATAGAGTCAATTATCACTTCATATCTCTTCAGTCTTTTATTACTTATCTGTATACAAGTCGCAAAAAATAATATCGTCGAGTTATTTGTGAAACTGTCGTCAAGTTGACGTCAACTGTCGTCGTTGTGACATGTCGTCAAGAAAAAGAAAACTAATTAGTACTCTATTAATGAACTTAGGTATCTAGTTCTTTTAATCACACTCACACGAGTAGACGCCCTGTAAGTTGAGTTAAAAGCTGGTTAATAACTATGTTAATCAACCTGCTCAAATAATATTTTCCCTCAACCACGAAATAAGTTATTTTAATTAAAAACACGTGTAGGCAGCCAGGTCTTATTATACATCCATACATAAACTCACGCCATTTTTCCCATAGGTAAGAAACCACAGAACGCCACATTCTCACATACTTCTTTTGTCCCGTCCACATTCAAACATCTGATCAAATACTCACGCCAGCCAGGTCGCGTAGTACCCGGGTACTACGTACCTGACCTTTCTGAAGAACTTCACCAATAAGGTCAGTAAATGTCCTTCAAGGGCGTCCCCTTCAAGGGAGACGCCCAGGGCGCCGGGCGCCGCGAGACGACTTCCGGCCACCGTAGATGCGGGCCTGTGGACGGTGAGCAATGGGTAGCTCACCGTCCGTCCGTCGATTGACGACAGGCCGTGTCGACGGCGCGTTCGTGTTTCACGCGCGCCTCAAAGAGAGTCAGCAAAGCAGAGGGGCTTGCCAGAGCCTCCGCCTGCCGGGGTTGCGGGTTGTTCGAAAGAGATACCGCGGCCCCGGAACGTAAAGGGCAATAGAAGGAACATGGGTGGGTTTTAGTCAGTACAAGTCTGACATGCCCCCCCGCTCCACCCAGAGCGGGGGAAGTCATAGGATGATTTCCCACCCGAAAAAAAAAAAAAAAAAAAAAAAAAAAAAAAGGCGTCCCCTCCCAGTGTTGCCCACTCATATGTGCCTTGTAAATACCTTTTTTGTTGTCATACACTCATCCTCTCCACATAACAAAACTATACAAGCATCCTCTTTTAAATTATTGTCACTACTTCTTTTTTTTTTAAATCACAACGATCTCGTATAATCTAATTGTTTTTTTTTTTGGACAGGAAATCATAAAGTAACTTCCTCTGCTCTTGGCGGAGCGTAGGGGAATGTCAGACTTTTAGTGACCAAAACCCACCCATATACCTTCTTTTGCCCTTTATGTTCCTGGGCCGCGGTATATCAACCTGCAACCCGAGATGTTCTGCGGTATATCTTTCGTACAACCTGCAACCCGAGTCAAACAATCCGCAACCCCGGATAACCAGCAACCCCGGATAACCCGCAACCCTAGGTATAACCTCATTCTTCAATATATTATTCAGAAAGACCGCAAACAATCCCCCCTCCTCTATTTCCATTATTAAGTAAAGGCACTAGCACCCCGTTGTGAACAACTAGTCGAGCCTTTTGCGATATTGACTTGTTGGTTCCAACGTATAGCACCATTCTCTTTATTTCCAGTATTTGCTCTCCTTTCCATATCTGGGTCAATCTTTTCATCTCTCATAATTATCTCAAACGGCCCAAATATACAAACTCTTTTAGCCTTATTAGACAAAAAAGTCATCATCAATTTCCTGCCTTTACCCCATTCTATTTGGGGTCAACGCAACACGTGTTTTTCTTGTCTTCTCCCCTATCAGACGCCACGGCATTTACTTCTTTTCCTTTCATATAACTCCTTATACAATCCATCCATCTTTTCTTTGGTTTACTTACCATTCATCTTTACTCTACTTTCCCATCCATCATATTTTTAGTAATAATGCGTTTTGTCCGTCTTCTTTATATGTCCATACTAACGATACGAACAAACGACCTCTTTTCTGTAACTGGTCTTAATTTATTCTTTTAGGTAGATAATAAAGAGACTGTTTAAATATCATGGTTGTTAATTTTAAATAGGATTCATACGGAAAGCTACGACATGTTTTATTATATTCGAAGGTTGATTAGACACCTCACTAGAAATTAATGATTATGTTTGTCTTGTAGTCAGATAGAAAGTGGCCCGATCTTACAACCAGTTACCAACAGGAATCGCACGACCCAATACTAAGTGGCATGTAGTGCTCAGAGACTCCATGTAACATTCAGCTACAGGGGGTCGGGTTAGGATGAAACCGACCCCAACTCGACTGGAAAAAGGCTAGACATGATAGTGTTTGTGTTGCGAGCTGCCCCGGGGGACAAGTCTAATTAGTGCAAGCTGTAAAATCCTACGACTACCTCTCAAAGCGAATGCAGAGAGCAACAAAACAAAGGGGATAAATCCTTACTAATATTATAAAAGTGAAAGTGAGTTTGTTTGTTACGTCTTCACGTCTAATCGGCCAAACCGATTTTGATGCATTTCGGTACAGAGAAATTTGGGATCTCGGAGACGGACATAGGCTATTTTTTTTAAAGTGAGAAAAGTGGGAGAAAGAGGTAAGAAAAGGGCAGAAAAAGATATTTTTCTTTTCAATCATCACGTGGGTTAAAGTTAGCGTTAGCCTAAACTATCTATGCCCCGCGGACGAAGTCGCGAGCGGAAGCTAGTTTAAAATAAAGTAATAAATAATACGTCTACTATTAAATTCCTGTTTCTTTATATGCATGTCTTTCGCAATGAAACCGTTAAATTATACGCACTCTGCTAATTAAAATTAATAATGGCTGCCAAACACGCCTCTGGAACACGCTTCTTGTTTTGATGATTATCTACCCGCTATTGTTCTATAATAAAAGAGCATCCTTTAAGACCGTTTTCCAACTGAAACTAATTTATTCAGAATATGCATTGCTTTTTTTCACGACAGTTTTATAATCTGTATAAAACAAAGTCTAAGTCTAACTACAATACTTTCACAAGTTATTATGCATTGTGTCTGGAACTGTAGCTATTTTTTTTTGTTTCTTGACATTCAAAAGTGCATGTAATGGTCTAATTGTAGGGCACGCCACAATAGTGGCGGTAAGTCCCCTCTTTGAGGAGTGGCTGGAGAGGCGTAATGGCATCCTCACCTACCGCCTGACGCAGGTTGACGCCTGACCGCTCACCGGACACGGAAGTTTCGGGAGGTTCCTGCACATAATCGGGCGGGAGGAAACGCCCGGGTGTCACCATTGTGACGATCGCCCGGAGAACACGGTGGAGCACACAGTGGCGGTCTGCCCAGCTTGGGCGGAGCACCGTCGTGCCCTCGTAGAGGCGATCGGCCCTGGTTCAGTCCATGGTCCGGAGCGAGGAGGAAATGGGAAGCGGTCACCTCCTTCTGCGAAGCAGTCATGCTAGCTGAGGAGGAATTCACTTAAAGTAATAAGGGATTTCATTCTTTTTATGACACTTGCACACTTTGCACCCGAGCCGACACCGACAAGTTACAAACTGTCCGTCGTCGTTAACACAATGAATGCTCAGAAGGCGTCATGACTTTTCTTCATTGCCATAACGCGTTGAGATCGAATAGCATGTCAGCCACGACACGAATTTTGCTATTTGGTCTTTCTGTGATTGCCACAACGCGTCGTACGCGTTTTCATTAGAGCCATAACACGAACTTCGCCATGTGGATGTTTTACTGTGACCACAACGCGTTGTGAGCTATTTTTCCGCTCACTGAGCGTTTCCGTTCTTTGAGCGTAACATATACACATCAAATTTAAATGAATGTTAAGGTGTTAACCGTCTACTTTATTAAGATGGGCTAACTGCCATTGGAGTTATGCCATTGCATACAAATCAAACAAGTGCAGTTCTGCCGTAAAATAGTACAACAAAATTGTCAACATTTCGAATGGCCAAAAAAACTTTTAATGGCTGTTCTACATCTGACAGCAGCGTTGAGAACACACAAAGTTTTAAAACAACTGTTAACTTGATATTCCTAACGATATACGACTCGCGTAACTAGCGAAGCCGAAAAAAAATAAGAATAAAGGAACAAAACTGCACCAATTGGATTTGTACTTACAGGACCTTAAAAATAAATTAGCAATATCTTTTTTTTATTATAGGGTACGTTCTTTTTTAAAGAAAAACACCGGCTTAGTGCGAGTTAAACTCGAGCACCAAGGGTTCCGTACAAACTTGCGACATAAACGGCCATATCTCTTGACTTAAACGTAAACTTAAAGACTTGCTTATTTAGGCAGATTTGGGTATATGGTTTTAATTTCAACTCAATACCTCGACGCGTTCGCGAGATATGCAAGAAGGATAGATGCCCAAGTGACATAGTTTTAATTAGTTTCTGCAATTTCCAGGATTCTGGGTTATTTCAAAGCATTTGTAAATCAAAATGTGTTTATAACGCTGGTATGTTTTTTTTTCGGTTGGGAAATTATCAAAAGATTACTCCTGCTCTGGGTGGAGCGGAAGGGAGTATAAGACTTGTACTGACTAAAAACCCATCCATGTTCCATTTTGTGCCCTTTGTGTTGTGGAGCTGCGGTATTTCATTCGAACAATCGGCAACTTCGGATACATCGAACTCCTAGTATGTACACGAAGAGAGTGCGATTAAGTTTGACAAATTTTGGCACTCACAACTAAATCAAGCCTGAATTAACGAGCTTTTTGAAAGCTTTGTGCTGCAACTTTTAATGAGCAAATAACAACGTTTATAAACTTCAACGCAAAAAAAAGTAAAGTTGTAAGTAAAGTTTTTTGGCAACGTGCCACCTGGTCCTCGCTAACTAGTTCAATTTGTCAAGTGATTGCTTTTGAATCTTCTAATAAAACACTTCGTTAACCTATATTTATTAATCAAATAGCTCGCGGACTGAAACACCAAAATGAAATGTAAATATTTGAAGGCTTTGATCGAAATATTATTTGTAATACTTGATACAAAGGATACCTGTTGTTGCTCAACTGGTTTGACTGTTTTCTAATAGTCACTGTCGGATTGGAAATTATTAAACGATTTCTCCGTCTTTGGGTGGAGTGGACGAATGTCAGACTTTGACTGACTTAACCCCATCCTTGTTCCTTGTTTTGCCCTATGTGTTCCGAGGCAGCGGTATCTTTTTCGAAAAAAACGCATCCCCGACAGGTACTGGCCCTAGCAGGTCCCTTACTAACTCTTCTTTGAGGGGCGCGTAGAACGAGAACGTGCCGTTGACACGGCGTCACAAGGCGGATGGACAGACGGACAGACCCGCTTCTACGTTAGCTGCGAGTAGTCTCGTGGCACCCAACGCCCAAAGCATCTCCCGCGGCGGCAGGGTTGGTTTGAGGTTCTCTCCCTCAAACGTCGAGCCATCTCCTTCGCTAGCTTAACTGGTCCGCAGAAGCAGGTGACCGCTTCCCAGTCTTTTTCGCTGATCTTGCCGTAGATAACATTACACTTAGGGAACCACTCACCAACAATACAATTAGGCAGCATAGAGCCTGATTTGTGGTCAAATAGGTTGCCTAGACATTTAGTCCTCATAGACAAAGTTTGTCCTATAGACAAAGTTTGTCCTATAGACAAAGTTTGTCCCATAGACAACGTTTATCCTATAGACAAAGTTTGTCCCATAGACAAAGTTTGTCCCATAGACAAAGTTTGTCCCATAGACAAAGTTTGTCCCATAGACAAAGTTTGTCCCATAGACAAAATTACCCTAGTGACAGTGACTATAAAATTATTCACTATAAACTATTGCAAATTTAGTTGGCGAACTCAAGTTTTATCAGAGCATCTCAGAATTCTGGTTTAATTAAGATTACTAGCAAATTTGCAAAATGAATAGTTATTATTACTTACAGTAAACTTAGTAACTTCTGCTAACAAAATAGTTTTGAACAAGGGATCTTAAAATAATTAGAAGATACTAGGGATTTGTCTTTTAAGTCTTACTAATGGAGTCTAATATTTCATTTACAAAAGTATAGTTATAATGTTCTTTCAAAGATTAATTTCCTGCTAACTGTGAACAGAATAGTTAATCTAATAACTGAATTTCAAGAAATATTTAGAAAACTGTTTATCTATTTAGTATTTTAAGAGAAAGTGTTCAATTCTATGGCTTTCTTTGAACACCTTCTTTGAAAAACAGACTCTACTGGAGTTTTTGTGTTTTAGTTTCTTACATCAAAAGGAAAAAACGGAACCCTTATAGGATCACTTTGTTGTCCGTCTGTCTGTCTGTCTGTCAAAATGCTTTATCTGCCGCGTTTAGGTACCATATACTCAAAGCTGTAGTCCTTTGGTTTAGCTGAAAAAAAAAACAGATATTTTTCGTTTCTTTAAATTAAATCAGTTGCAAAAACTGCCTACAAAGAATTCCATACAACCCAGAATTATTTTTTAAGGCTCATTTAAAGGTCAATTTACACTCAACATCATCATTTTCCTGCCCTTGTCCCATTCTATTTGGGGTCAGCGCAACACGTTTTCTTCTTCCATTCTCCCCTATCAGACGTCATGGCATCATCTACTCCTTTCTCCTTCATATCATTCCTTACACAATCCATCCATCTTTTCCTTGGCCTTCCTCTCGCTCTCCGTCCATCAACATTCAGGTCCATCACTCTTTTAGTCACATGTCCTTCATCCCTCCTCATCACATGTCCATACCAAGACAAACGACTCCCTTTAATTTTTTCTGTAACAGGCGCAACTTTCAAACTTCCTCGAATATATTCATTCCTTACTTTATCCATTCTTGTCACTCCACACATCCATCTCAACATTCTCATCTCCGCTACATGCAATCGTTTTTCATCCTCCTTTTTTACAGCCCAGCATTCTGACCCATACAGTACAACAGGTCTAATCACGGACTTATATATTTTCCCCTTTAACTTGAGGGGCATCCGTGGGTCACAAGTTGTTCCAGTGACCTGTCGCCATTTCATCCATCCTGCGTTGATCCGGTGCGTTACGTCCCGGTCTACTTCGCCATCCCTTTGGACAAGCGACCCGAGGTACCGGAAGTTGGAGCAGATCGGTATAGGCGTTCCGGCAAGGGTTATGGGCACAGGACTGGAGAGACCGCCGAAATCGCAGAACAAGTATTCTGTTTTGGTTCTGCTTAATTTCAGGCCAACGTTCTCCAGCCTTTGCCACCACACTTCCAATCTGCTCTGGACCTCTTGGCCGCTCTCGGCAACCAACACAATGTCATCGGCAAACAGCATGCACCAGGGAGCTTCTTCCTGAATGTCCGACGTGAGAGCGTCCATTATCACCAGGAAGAGGTAAGGGCTAAGAGCCGACCCTTGGTGCAGACCGACAGCCACATTGAAGGTGCCGGTAGTGCCCGCTGTGGACCGGACTTGGGTACTGCATCTACTGTACATCGCACGGATCAACTGCACATACTTCCCAGGCACACCTTTCTCCTTAAGAGCCCACCACAAAACCGCACGCGGTACCCGGTCGTATGCCTTTTCGAGGTCGATGAACACCATGTGCAAGTTCTTATGTGCACTTCTGTATTTTTCGCACAACTGGCGGATAACGAAAATGGCATCCGTCGTTCCCCGACCAGGCATAAAACCGAATTGGCTCTGTGTAATTTCGCTCTCTTCTCTCAGTCGCCTTTCAATAACTTTCTCCCAAACTTTCATACTGTGTGACATCAGCTTTATTCCTCTATAATTGTTGCACTCCAGCACATCACCTTTGTTTTTAAAGATGGGCACCAGCGAAGTGTTACACCATTCGTCAGGTATGGCCTCTTCTAGCAACAGTTTATTGAAGAATAAAGCTAACCACGTCCATCCGTCCATCCGCAATAACTTCCATACTTCAACCGGTATTCCGTCCGGTCCTAATGCCTTACCATTCTTCATTCCATTCACTGCAATCCTTACTTCATCCATATTAACAAGCTAAAGCTAAATTCGTTTATATGTGCATGTAAAACATTAATTAAGTACTTGCAGTTTCATAAAAAGTCCCGTATTTAAAAACGTCTATTATATACGAAGGGTACAGGGGCAAAACAAGGAATGTCACCTAAACAAGTTTTTGTGTAATTAACATTTTAATGTTTGAAAGTTTATAACTTTGTCTTACATATTAATTGTTTATGAACTACTCATTGGAACTTTAGTTTACTTTACAGATATCAGCCTTAGATACAAATAAACTTTTGGAAAATTTTAACAAATTTGTAAAATTAGAAAAAAGAAAGTAATTAACTATTATAAAGTACAAAAACTTGAAATGTCCTTTAGAACCCATACACTTAAGTCTCATTTTTTTCATGACATCACGTATTCTTCCTCTCTTTTTCGTTTCTTTGACTAAATTCTGATTAATATCTTCATTGCTTTCACTCATTTTTTTCACAAATTGACTGTAAAATGTAAATCGAAACTCGCAGTCACAAGAACATAACATAACTTCTCTTTAACTGACATTGACAGTTGGACATTCCACGTTATGTTCCGTTTCACTAGGGACATTCCACGTTATGTTCCGTTTCACTAGGGACATTCCCACTTTTGCACCTGTACAGGGTTTTGAAATATTGAAGATGCGAAGGACTATGCTTGTTTTATGCTTTTTACACAATGCTACATAAAAATACGCGCGAAAACCCAAGTGTTGCCATACTTAATATATATTTGAATTTTTTGTGACATTCCTTATTTTGCCCCTGTACCCTTTTATTATGTGTCCGGTCATGGACTAGCGATATTCTAGATACTTATGTAACGAGTGTTTCAATATACTATTACCGCTACACACTTAGGTCTAATTCACTTCCCCGCTTTTTGGTAGCCATTTTGAGATATTCTCTATGCGTGTACATAAAATAGGCTTATTCGGAGGGCAAAAATATTGTCTATCGTTTAAATTTAGAAATGATGAGCTTACATTTTCGTAACTTTAGAAAACAAAATTAATGTCCAAAAATATGCAAATCAACGAAAGTTTTGGATATATTTTTGTGAAAAAAAATGATAGTTTTATTTGAAAATCAATAAAATTAAGTACTAGAATGTTTGTTATATAAGTACATAGAATATCGCTAGTCCGTGCCCGGACACATTGTACATATTATATTCTTATATTCCCACCCTAATTAACAAGCTAGATCAACTTGGCATTCGTGGTATTCAGCTAAGGTTGTTGTCAGATTATTTAACAGGAAGAACACAGAGGGTAAAAATTTGCAATTATACTAGTAACAGCGTACCACATGGAGTGCCACAGGGTAGCATCCTTGGTCCAACGATGTTCTTAATTTATATTAATGAACTCACGCTACTTAAAATTGAAAATTGCAAAATAATTTCTTATGCTGATGATACTACCCTGACTTTCCATGGAGACACTTGGAGTGAAACCTTCCAAGAAGCACAATGTGGTTTTAACATAGTCACTAAATGGCTTGCAAAAAATTTCCTTTCCCTTAATACCGAGAAAACCAAATACATGTCATTCTCTATTCGAAATCCTGGTGTACCATTCCAATCAATACATCGTATAACCTCCCACATTTGCAATAATGAATTTATTAATTGTCCTTGTCCCTCCTTATCTGCCGTTGAACATATTAAATATCTTGGAATCATATTTGACAAAAATCTTAATTTTAAAAATCATTTAATTAATCTTTCAAACAGGATAAGGAAACTTATTTATGTATTTAAACAAATAAGACACTCGGCTAATGCTAAAATTATGAAAATGATTTATTACTCCTCGTGTCAAGCGGTAATAACCTATTGTATTACGTGTTGGGGTGGTGCCGCTAAAACACATAATTTAATTGTTGAAAGAGCTCAAAGAGCCCTATTAAAGGTAAGTTACTTCAAACCCAAGTACTTTTCTACTAATGAGCTTTACAGGGAATGTGAGGTACTATCTATACGAAAACTCTCTGTGTTATCCTTAATTATGAAACAACATTCCTGTGTTGAGCTAAATACCCAAACTAAAAAAGAAATTACAAGGAAAAGGCGTTTCGAGCTATTTAAATCCATGCCCTGTAGAACTAGATTTGCTCAAAAATTCAACATGTTCCTAGGTCCAAGACTGTTCAATATTGCAAATAAACAGTTACAAATTTTTTCCATGACAAAAAGAGAGTGTAAACGGAAACTTTTCAGTTGGCTTATGGCACTGACCTATGATGAAACGGAAAAACTATTCAGCATATTGGTTTAAATGCAATAAAATACTCATTATAATAACGGTATATTAAGTTTTTTTTTCTTAGTTTTTCTCAGGCACACACACTCATTCAATACACACATTAACACTCCCTCATACAACAAACACTCTAACACACACACAAACACACACACATTCACACTCGCCAGTAAATGTTTTACCTGTTTATTGTAATTTAATTATTTTTTACTCTTTCTTTGTTTAATACTATCGTTGCACCTAATATCCTAAATTAAAATAATTTCAACGAGGGTGGGCGCTGATACCTATAATTACAAGATATTAAGTTATCTTAGCTTAGGTATTGGCTGCAACTCTAATATTCAACATTAATTACCTTACCTTTTGGAATATGTACTTGTTTTGTAAATTGTATTTATGTTTTTTTGAAGGTGCAAATAAAACTATTTTATTTTAAAACTATTTTATCTTATTTAAACCAATTTTGTAAGTTTCTTTTATGTGCTAAAATTATTAATATGGGGTCCCTTATTAATTTTATTTTATTTGAACACGTAAGTATACCTTTTTGAACAAAAAAAGAATTATGAAAATCGGTCCACAGTTGCTGGAGTAATCGGTGAACATACTTACATAAAAAAAACGGTGGACAAAGAACCTCCTCCTTTTTTGAAATCGGTTAAAAATGAAAATAAAACAAACCGAATCACCTGAATTCGAACGGTATCGAATCCCCGAAACAGTTCTTCGAGTAATAAAACAGATCGAAGCAAATATTGACACCTTTCTGTTCATTCCAATGTGGTGTTCGTTTCCAATTTAGAGGTTTTGCACAAAGAATATCTGTTTGAATGGTGTTTCAATATCTTTCGTGTTTGAAGTAGTAAAATAATAAGTTGTGGAATCAAAAAAATATTAATTGGGGCTTCTGTTTTTTTTCAATTATGTGTTTAAGAGGAATGTTTTGACAGAACAGAGAATTCATATTGGCATGACAGTTGACAGATAGAGGAAAAAAAAGAAATGTGATTCGCCGATCTTAAAATGGTAGCATGCTCTATGGTGTAACGGCAGTGAGGTTCTTGAGATGATTTAATGGTCAGTAATTCTTTTCAAAATCGTCCAGTGTACTTTTTCGAATCAAAGTGCGAAAACTTTTAATTATTTATTCATTTAATGCACAATGTTTAAACAGTTAAACGCTAGGCTTACAACTAGTAAGTACATGACTCTGTTAGGGCGCAGCAAAATGTCTCAAAACTAATAAAATAATATTGCAGGGAGTATCTTTCACTTACAAACATAATGTGTTATACAATGTGTCCGGTCATGGACTAGCGATATTCTATATACTTATGGAACAAGTACACACTTGGGTCTAATTCAGTTCTCACCTTTTTGGCAGCCATTTTGAGATATTCTCTATGCGTGTACAAAAAATTATCATATCTTTTAAAGTGTTGGTCTTACTGAGACGAAAATAGGTTTATTCAAAGGGCAACACTATTGTCTATCGTTTAAATTAAGAAATGTTGAGCTTCCATTTTCGTAACTTTAGATAACAAAATTTAAGTCCAAAAAAATATGCAAATAAATCCTTTTTTGTAAAAATAATGGTAGTTTTTTTTTTAAAAACCTCTAAATTTGAGTAGTAGAATGTTTGTTATATAAGTACATAGAATATTGCTAGTCCGTGACCGGACACATTGTATAAACAACTCACGCTGTAGGTATAGTGAATGTGCTCTGTCGAGCGTGAAATTGGATATTATTCAATAATCTGCCAGTATGTTCTCAGTTGCACGTTAACACGTACAAAATGCTATCCGATAAATTCCAACAGTATGAGCACGAATTGATTAAGTGGCACGCCTTTGTAGGTAGCTTTTTCAAAATTGTACTGCAGTATTCATGGGCTCTACCCTATTTCATTTCAAGTCTACTCGTGTAGCGATAAATACTAGTATTTACCTATTTGACCTCCACAACACAGATAGTATTGGGTAATACTGGTTGTCGGACTTTCAGGACACTGACTAACTGCAATGACTGTCAATGATCTACAGATGACAGCCGGGAGCAACAGCTTAACATGCTTTTCGAGTCACGGAGGAAACTCGGCATATAACAGCTGGTCACCCATCCACAGGCCAACCTAGGCAAGCGCGGCTTAACTTAACGATTGGCCCAGGGGCTGCATAATGATACGCGGGGTTGCGATAGTAGAGAGGATCCGGCTAATGGGTCTCGAGGTGGCATTGCACAAATCCGAGGCCATGGTCTTTCATGGCCGCGGGAATACGCCACCGTCGGGATCCCAGCTGACGGTAGGAGGGATTCGCTTCGGCGTCGGCCGTCTATTGACGACAGGCCGTGTCGACGGCGCGTTAGTGTTTCACGCGCGCCTCAAAGAGATGTCAGCAAAGCAGAGGGGCCTGCCAGGGCCTCCGCCTGCCGGAGCTGCGGGTTGTTCGAAAGAGATACCGCGGCCCCGGAACGTGAGGGCGATGGAAGGAACATGGTCGGGTTTTAGTCAGTACAATTCACACACCAAAAAAAAAAGGGGCTGCTATTAATTAGCCCAAAGTTACTCAACAGCAACAAAAAAACAGTAAACTCAAGAATGCTCTCAAACTGAAATAAATCTGCGCGGAACGAACATAAAAGCGGAGATGAAGAAATATTTTCTATCCCTACACTTGTTGATTCCCAGGACTAATTTCCATTTTTAATTCTAATAAAGAGTATAATTTGTATAGTTCCCAAGGAATAATTGCTGATTTTAATGTTTGTTTAACACGTTAATGATCGTAATGGTAAAACACACTCGTATCCTTAATACCTAAACACGCGAGGATTTATTGATAAGCTACACTTGTAACTATTTATATACACAAATATTAGAAGTTAAAGACCCACTTCTCGGTTTTTGATTGATTTAGATAATCACGTTAATCTACGCCTACACAAAAGGTTTTGAAATTTCAAAACAAAATTTTACAAATTATAACAATATGTTACATTTATGTTAATCAAATTGACATCCTTACTAATATTATATTTTTTTTTCGATCATAATGTGGGTTAAAGTTAGCGTTAGCCCAAAGTAACTATGCCGAAGTCGCGGGCGGAAGCTAGTTGACTATAAAATACGCCAGCTAAAAATAATTTAAAAAAATATTATATTATCGGATGCACAAATTTATAAATATCTGTAACCGAAACCGACATAAATGTTTCAGATAGTTATGGATAATCTGAAATATTTTCACATCAGTAACCGTTACCGAAATCGGTATAATTCCTATTTTCGTTTCCTTTACTAAATTCGACATTCCATACCTATCATATATTATATATCTCTCCATATACCTTTTTGAGCCTTTAGAATGTTTTCTAACTGTAATATTTTAATACATTTCTTCAAAAACTTTTACCAAAAATCTGCAACGCAGTTGATGACCAACCACCCTAGACCAACGAGGCTGTTAAAACTCATTTGTTCGAGAACGTTTGTTTAGTTTTATAAAACACAAAGCAAAGATCTGTAGCGCTAGACAGTATTATTTTCAGGCGCTAAGATATACTGAAACTCTTTTTTGACTTCTCCCGCTTTGCCCGAAGCGGAAGGGGTGTCAGACTTTTACTGACTTAAACCCATCCATGTATTTTGCCCTCTGTGTTCCGGGACCGCGGTATCTTTTCCAAGCAGTGCTATTAAAACTTAGACTCTGATTTTCTGACATCTCTTTGAGTCGCGCGTGGAACACAAACACGCCGTCGACGTTGAATTAAACTTGGCTAATCTTATTGCGATAATCCCGCCAGACAAATTTGTCAAAAGCAGACAAAACCCGAAGATCTAAAGTGATAACTACTTACATGAGCAATCAGGTAACACTAGACAGGATGAGAACTTGTCTGATAATAAACGTCACGTTAAGACTTTGATATCAAACTGAGGTCAGAGAAATTCACCCTAAAGATATTAACACTGAGATTAACAAACAATATTTAGCATGTCTTAGTTCTCGTCGCTATATCATCATCTTGTAATATTGCCAAGCCAAATTAGCACGCTTCAAACAAAATAATATTGTGTTCATTATGTATTGTTTTTTGACATAATTAAGTAAAAAAAATTCTTAAGCTCTACTTCCTGAACATGCGAACTTTTTATTCCCAGGAAAGGCAAAGTGATATTGAATTTTTTTATTCGTTTTTTTAAGCAGTTCGGAGGTACGTTGTTGCTATCGTCCTAACTCATAACTAGCAAAATGTGTAATACAGGAATGCGTAACCTCATTTTCATCTTGTCTTGTTATCTAGTTCACGAACAAAGTACTGGGTCGTTAGCATGTATTGTTCAAATCTTGCAACTGAATTTCAGCCCCAGTTTCCTCCATCATTTAGGTAAAAGAAATTTTGCACACACCACTGCCATGGTTTTTTAATCTTGTCTCTTCCTCCACAAATATCCTCAACGCTTAAAGTACTCTCGTTCAACGTTGAAAGATAAAACAAATTTTTGTCTTGTAACTTTTATAAAAAAATATTTTTATAAGTTTAATTTATTTTATTTTATAAATATCATTTACCATTTTAATTAATCAGCAATTTACACGTTAGGGATTACGGGCGTGTTGTTACCTAATAATATTGTTTTACATAAAACGTGTGCTAGCATAAAACTATTTTGCAAATGACGCTAGACGTGTCAGGTGTAGGCCTTCACAGGCACTAACCTTGGTTAGTGGCTATCCTATTACTGCGGCATGAGATATTCGAAGTAAAAAGGAGGATTACTGCGTATTTTGTCAGCTGTGTAAATAAATTCACTACGGATTTTCTTATGCAAACCTGCCATTCAAGATTAGGGGTGTAATGTGTTCATAAAGAAGAAGAAACTCAAGAAAAATACATGAAATAACATTACAATAATGCAATGTCAAGTCGAATACAATTCTCACGATGAAATGGAGCGGAGTACCGGGGCTCTCGATGCTAATTCGCAACGCAGAAAACTGCGATACAACATAAAAAGAAGTGCGCACTTCTGTTATATTTTGTGTTCAAGCCCCCACGGGGTCAAAACGTTGACACTCAGGGAAGAATTGATCATCAAATCGTTGGAGTTGAGAAGCGTGCGATTAAAGAGACATATTATGTCTAGCCGTGAAAAAATTTAGCGTGAAGATGAATATGATGACACTACGACGACTATTTCTTGTACTTGGATCGAACGTCGTCCACAGACAAATGCGTAATAAAATGGACAATTGATTAAGAGCGAATGTTTGTGAGGATGTATGGATGTTTGTTCGTCTATCACGTCAAAACAGCTGAACGGATCTTAATGAAATTTGGCACAAAGGTAGAGTATGGTATTCGGGAGGTTCCTGCACATAATCGGGCGGGAGGAAACGCTCGGGTGTCACCATTGTGACGATCGCCCGGAGGACACGGTGGAGCACACAGTGGCGGTCTGCCCAGCTTGGGCGGAGCACCGACGTGTCCTCGTAGAGGCGATCGGCGGCAGCAATCAAAATATGGAAAGCGGTCACCTCCTTCTGCGAAGCAGTCATGCTAGTGAAGGAGGAGGCCGGGCGTTTGAGGGAGACAACCTCAAACCAACCCAGCCGCCGCGGGAGACTCCGACTCCCGGCCACCGTAGATGCGGGCCTGTGGACGGTGAGCATTGGGTAGCTTACCGTCCGTCCGTCTATTGACGACAGGCCGTGTCGACGGCGCGTTCGTGTTTTACGCGCGCCTCAAAGATATGTCAGCAAAGCAGAGGGGCTTGCCAGAGCCTCCGCCTGCCGGGGTTGCGGGTTGTTCGAAAGAGATACCGCGGCCCCGGAACGTAAAGGGCATAAGAAGGAACATGGGTGGGTTTTATTCAGTAAAAGTCTGACACGCCCCCCCCCGCTCCGCCCAGAGCGGGGGAAGTTATTTGCTGTTTTACCACACCAATAAAAAAGATAGATTATGGTCTAGAATTACACATACGATACTTTTTTTCGATATCACGCGGGCAAAGCCGCGGGGGCCAGCTAGTATTGAATATAATACTAAAATGACACATGCCTACAAATTTCAAGACCAATAATTCTACCTAAAGGCTTCAAATGACACAGGCTCAGACGTCAGAAACACGAAAACTTCCTTTGAAACCCACACAAAGGTTTCGAAATCACATTACGTGTCTACATTTCAGGACACTTTGACATTTGTATGGGCTCTGTCCGCCAATGTCCGATAGTGTCCGCATCGGTTATTTGTAAAGTATTGCGTTCGGGTATTCACGCTGGCGTCAATGGACGTTAGGTTGCTGATACCTCTACGCTTTTGGGAGGTTTTAGAGAAGTTTAGAGTTTTTTCTCGTGCCTACGACGCGAAGTCATACTTTTAGTTTTGAATTGAATGGTTTTTTTTTTATTTTTATTCATTTTCGATAGAGTTTTGACCGAGAGAGATTTTACTTTACCGAATAGTTCTTTGAATTTAAAAATGAACTTTTGTTATACATTTAGATTAGTGCCATTCCTCTAACTAAATTAAAAACGTTGCTTTGTTTTCTACAAAAAAAGTGGCCAAGTGCAAGACGGACGCCCACCCCGAGGATTCCGTACAAACTTGCGACATAAATTTGGCCATATCTTTTGACTGCGTAGACTTAGGGAGTTGATTTTTTCACAGCTTCAAGGGACCATACATATAAGTGTATGGTTACATTTGCGCGTTCCAGATATAAAGAGTCTTATCAAACAGCCATACAGAAGGACATCAAAGTGATCCTATAAGGCTACCATTTTTCCTTTTGAGGTGAGAGAGACCCTAAAAAATATCGAAATGAATGACGATGAGATCATAAAAATGTCTCACTATTTATGTTTTGTTTCATATTTTATGAATAAAATGTTACCAAATTTAGAAAAAAAAATGAACTGAATTAGCCCACCGTGTTAGAATTCAAAGTTGCAAAAGATTCATATTACTTTGATTTACATAATTAAGTACCTTTACATAATTACTTAGAAGCAACTTTAACAGCTTTTATGTACATTAGATTTATACACATTGCATTAGCATTTCAAAGGCGAAGCAGAAATCTCTTGCGATGTCACAGAATTTCTAGAAAAGATGCTTTTTTATTTTCGAATAGAAAAATATCAATGACTTGTTCCGCTCTGGGTGGAGTGGAAGGGAATCTGAGACTTGTACTGACTAAAACTACCGCAAGGACACAACGGTATTCTGCCCAAGCGGGGCACAGTATGCTCCACCGCATTCTCCGGGTGATCGTCACAGTTGTGAAAACCGGGCGTTTCCTCCTACCCAACTATCTGCAGGAATTTGCCAAAACTAACGTGGCCAGAGAGTACCTGCTTCAGGTGGGCGGTAAAGACGCCGTGGTGCCTTTACAGCCACTTCTCAAAGGGGACTTATCGCCACAGTTGTGGCTTGCCCTAGAGTGCTTGACATTAAAACACTATTATTATTTATTTTACCAAAATTCTAAAAGACGCTCTCTGAATGATGTCCTTTTCAGAAGATTTATCCTTTAGATCACAAGATGTGTAGGGTTTTTCAAGTTGTTTTGAAACTTTAGTTCACTGTGAATTTAATTTTGGTGGTCGTTTTTGTGTATTTTAAACTGTCTGCGCGTGACAGCAAAACTATTTTGGTTTAATTAACTTCGAAAATTAGTCGAGATCTATTTTCGATGGGCGCTAATTACTTAAGTGACTTCCTTACTAATATTATAAAAGCGAAAGTGAGTTTGTTTGTTTGTTTGTTACCTCTTCACGCTTTACAGAGTCCAGTCTTCAGTCTCCAGTCTTCAGTCAGTCTTCAGTCTCCTGAGACGGACATAAGCTAATTTTTTAAAAAAAATTGGGATGTGAGGGAGAAAGAGGGAAGGAAAGGGAAAACTTAGCGTTGCTATTACAAATCAATAAGGCGCAAGGGGAACTGTGTTACCCCGAATTTAACGCGAGCGAAGCCGCGGGCAAAAGCTAGTAATATATAAAAGTCACCGCATTTTTTTTTCAAAAGGAGAACGTGTTTTGTTTCAGACTCAGAAGGCTCCAGCAGAAACATATACGTTCAATGAACCAATTTAGCGGTCATCTTTTTCCTTCGATTACCTTGGGTATGTGGCTTATCATCGCTGATAATTTATTATCAGTTTCATGTTCTGTACCACGTCGGTTCTAGACCCTTATCAAACTAACCCAACCTCCCTAGTGAACTGTTACTGCTAATACACACTAGTGTTGACCATAATAATATAAAACCACATATGACCATATATGTTGTTTCGCTTCATACAGACGTTCCCTATATAAACAGTGTGAACCATAAGTGTTTATTTATCTTGTATTGTTTTTTATTGTACTGATTTTGGATCTACGTGACACAATTTTTGTTATAGCATCCTGTCTCTAATATTTATTATGTTCAATGTCATGCATACATGTTATTTTCATGGTTGCTGAAGTGACCTGAGTTGGCGTCGCGTGGTGTTTCCGCGTGCCTCTCATATAGAATGACAGGGAGAGGAGTAGTCTACTCCTCCCCTTTACCTGAGAAGAGGTTTGCCGCAAGCAAACCGTCACTGCTGGGGTGATTGTGTAGAATGCGAATGTGTCCCCGCACCCCAGCCAGAAGTGACGAGAAGGAACACCGTGTGGTTTTAGTCAGTAGGAGTCTGACAGACCCCTCCGCAAAGGCGGAGGACATCCATTGAGGATTTCCACACGCAAAAAGTGCAGTTTTTAGGTGTTAGTTTATTTCAATTTGTATGTATGTAACCGTGCCTCGGAGAGCACGGTAAGCAATTGGTCCCGGCTGTCATTTGTAGATCTTTGACAGTCGTTACAGTAGTCAGTGTCCCGAAAGTCTGACAACCAGTCTTACCAAGGGGTATCGTATTACCCAATATTAACTGGGTTATGGAGGTCAGATAGGCAGTCGCTTCAAGTAAAATACTGGTACTCAGCTGCATCCGGTAAGACTAGAAGCCGACTCCAACATTGTTGGGAAAAGGCTAGGCAGATGATGATGATGTAACCGTGCTGTTGTGGTGTGCTTATTATAAATAAGCAGTTTGCATGGATATTAAATAAAAGCCTTCTTTACTTATGAGGCATTATGGCCGCGGTAGAGTACAGATGGTGTCCTAATATAGTGGACGGTTAGTGGTGGTCGCTAAAGATTAAATTGGATTATAGGGTTGGCTCCGCCTCGATATTTGCACGTGCTACCTATGTTACTAACTTTGTTGGTTATTATTCATTTTTAGGAGTACTGGAACTTATAAGTACATTAATTCATACGACAATAAATCAAATCTCGTGCGGCTCATGATAATTCAAGTTGGCATAAAAAGTTCAAATGAATACATCCAATGGAAAAGTCACACGACGTTATCTATCGTTTTTTATAATTTTCAACATGATGTATATCCCGTATTGGTATAAATATTTAAACAAATGTTGTTATTACATGTTGAACTTTTATTAAGTTCTCTGTCTCTTCTTTTATCAAGCTACGCCAAATTCGTTCTTAATTTTTTGTTTCTTGATTCAAATTAGTGCAAATTATTCCTATGTTTATTGAAACAAATGCTGCTAAATCCCAGTATTTCACTAACCGATCTGAATAACCCCGAACTAAGATCATCAATCCTTACTAATATTATAAAAGCGAAAGTGAGTTTGTTTGTTACGTCTTCACGCCTAAATGGCCAAACCGATTTTAATGAATTTTGGTACAAAAATAGTTAATACCCTGGAGACAGACAAAGGCTAATTAAAAAAAAAATGTGAGAAAATGAGGAGAAAGAGGGAAGAAAAGGGGAGAGAAAGATACATTTTTTTCGATCATCGAAGTTAGTGTTTGCCCATAGTAACTATGCCACGCGGACGAAGTCGCGGGCGGAAGCTAGTCGATAATATATTTTCTAACTATCTGTCTTTTCCAATAGGTTGTGTATACATGGAACATGGACTTCAACCGGAGTACACTGAACGCGGCCACCATCCTGGTGCCGAAGACCACGGCCACGCCATCTTCGAACACCATGCCAACATGGGCGCACAACTCATGGGTATGCCTCTTCACTGCCATGTTGGCTGTCGCTATTGGAGGGAATGTCATCGTCATTTGGATAGTCACAGGTGAGCAATTTTGATGTCATTTGTTTTATTTTAGGACCATTTTATTAAAAAAAAAACTTTGCTCCACACTAGGAATTTCTCCTGTATCGTGGGTGCGTTTACAGACATTTAAACACACATACACAAACAGCCAGACCCGGAACAACTATCTGTAGGTCTTACAAATATTTGTTTGGGGATCTAACCCGCGACACGTAGCACAGCAGTCAAAACGCTCAGCCACTGCGCCAACCGTGTCGTCATCAAATAATTTCCCTCACTCTGGACGGAGCGGGAGTGAGTGCCAGACTTTTACTGACTAAAACTCATTAATGTTCCTTCTTTTGCCCTTTGTGTTCCGGGGCAGCGGTATCTCTTTTAAACAACTCGCAACACAGTGGTAGCTCTGGGAGGCTTTTCTGCATGTTCTCATGTCTTTGGCTGAAGCTCTCTAGATTTTTCCAAATTAAAAAAAAATCTCGAGAGATTAAAATTTTCTTTGCCTTCCAAAACAAATTTATGCAAACACGTTTAGTTTTGTAACGTCACGTCATCCTAAATCCAATATGGCGGTTTCCCGAAGATGGCGGACCTCTCATATTTCGTTCATACCCGTGATATGGGTATCACTTGAAATGGTATGCTAACAAGCTAGTTTGTTTTTAACTATACTACTTATTTTACTTACAATCTTTTTCTTCGTTCGACTAATCTGCTCCACTCCTCTCCATTCCACCTCCCGCTACTCTTCAAAAATCTCGCGCTTTTTACTTTCAGGCGGTATTTGTACAGTTTGTCACAAAATAAAACCTTATACTTTACGAATACGGTTCACAATGTCTTAGCATTGTACTGCCTCAACTCGAGAGTTTCACGTTGTTTTAGATTTTTATAAGGATCATTTAAAATGTGGTGAGGGTCTTGCTTCCAATCTATTATATAGTACTTAATCAATCTCCCTTTTTTGTGGTTAATGTTTGGACATTAACCACAAAAAAAAAACTCAAACATCTAAAAACTCTGACATCAGGTTGGCCTGATGTCAGTTTTTATTGACGCTACTAGCTGGCGCTCGCGGCTTCGACCGCGTGATATCGATAAAAAGTATCCTATACGTTATTCCAGACCATGATTTACCCCTGTGCCAAATTTAAGCAAGATCCGTTTTTCCGTTTTTACGAGAAAGAGTAACAAACATCCATAAATCCATCCATCCTCACAAACATTCGCATTTATAATATTACTAGCTTTTGCCCGCGGCTTCGCTCGCGTTAAATTCGGTAGCGCCTTATTGATTTGTAATAGCAACGCTAAGTTTTCCCGTTTCTTCCCTCTTTCTTCCTCATATCCCACTCCTTTTAAAATAAAAATAGCCTATGTCCGTCTCCTGGTAACCTACTATCTCTGTACCAAAATTCATCCAAATCGGTTCAACATTAAAGCGTGAAGAGGTAACAAACAAACAAACTCACTTTCGCTTTTATAATATTAGTAAGGACTAGCTTCCGCCCGCGACTTCGTCCGCGTGGCATATTTACTTTGGGTTAACGCTAACTTTAACCCGGGTGAGTGTCGAAAAAATGTATCTTTTTCTCCCCTTTTCTTCCCTCTTTCTCCCCCTTTCTCAGTCTTTTTTTTTAATTATTTTATTATATGCCTATGTCCGTCTCCAGGGTCCCAACTATCTCTGTACCAAAATTCATCAAAATCGGTTTTGCCATTTAGGCGTGAAGACGTAACAAACATACAAACTGACTTTCGCTTTTATAATATTAGTAAGGAAAGTAAGAATAAGTAGGATAGTAGGATGGGTCTTTGACTTGGCTGAACATGCTGTCGAATAAAATCACTAGCGCTCTGTTGGTTTGGTTTACTCACTATGTTTTCCTTCACCAAGGCGAATGATATTTTTCATTACGCAAATGAATCCGTAAACTAAATAGTTCGAACTCGAGATCTATGACTTGCTTTGGGGCTTCTAGCCAAGTCTCAAGTCTCAACTCTTAAGACATTGGACCGCTCACAGCTGTTATAATACTGGAACAAAAAATAATGCTAGGAAGTGATGATCAAGACGTTTGACAGTCATTTCTAACTAGCTTTCACCCCCGACTTCGTCCGCGTGGTTTAGTTACTTTGGGCTAACGCTAACTTTAACCCGCGTGATGATCGAAAAAATGTAAAAATGTATATTTCTTCCCTCTTTCTCTCCCTTATCTCACTTTCAAAAAAGCCTATGTCCGTCTCCAGGGTCCCAGCTATCTCTGTACCAAAATTCATCAAAATCGGTTTACCCGTTAAAGCGTGTAGACGTAACAAACAAACAAGCTAACTTTCGCTTTATAATATTAGTAAGGAAGTAAGGATTGGTACTCACTTACGTAGGTAAGTGAGTAGACAGTAGTGCCTACTGCTATTTTAAGTCGACTGCTTCAGACAAAGAGTTTTGTTTTTACTCAAGTAATTTATTTAGAGCTGTCAACTACACAGTAGTGAAAAGGTTAGCTAATGAAATAATACGTAGTTTGCCTACATTTAGTTAGAATAATGAGAAACTGTGAAACAGTCAACAAGTGCTCTGTAGGTAAATAAATATTTTAAAATCCATTAACGAGGTTGACCTAAGTAAACGATAACTTGCCGTGCTTCGGCCGCCTCGTTGTTTCGGTTGCGTGACAATCCTAACAGCATCTTGCACTCAATTGCCGCCCGGGAAGACAGCCTGCTTGTGCGTTTGCTGGTTAATCGTACCAGATCGCTGTTAACTATTAGATACCAATATAGGCTAAGTTGTTACACTGGATCCCTGTTGTCTGAATAAATACTATTCAGATGCATATTACCATCCTTACTAATATTATAAAAGCGAAAGTGAGTTTGTTTGTTACGTCTTCACGCCTACATGGCTAAACCGATTTTGATGAATTATGGTACAGAGATAGTTGGGACCCTGAAGACGGACATAGGTTATTTAAAAAAAAAAGACGGAGATATGAGGGAGAAAGGGGGAAACTTAGCATTGCTATTACAATAAATAATGCGCAAGGGCAAAATTTCAGGCAGCAGGTACCTGCAAATCAGGAAAGAGGAACCGTGTTACCCCGAATTTAACGCGAGCGAAGCCGCGGGCAAAAGCTTATAATTATATGTATAAAAGCTCAAAATTACCTTTAAATTGTAATCTTAAAAAAGACATGCATAAACAGGCATAAGCCTACAATGATGACCTAAATCATAATCTCGCAGACTTTTATATCCACAATACTCATGCAAGATTCAAATACTTAAATAAACTGAGATTTGCTTGTGTTATTTTCGAATATCATTAAAGTGAATAATTTACTCTTTACTTACAATTTTGTTCAGCATAGGTATAAGACCGCATCCCTAACTATTGTACCAAAAACCCGCATAATTACTGCCACATGGCTAAATTAAAATAATAAACTAAACAAATAAAACTAAGTGTGACTGCTGGATTTATCTTCACTTACGAGGAACCCTGTTTATAAACTTGGCTAGAATTGCGGACGATAGAATTAATTTAGTTTATTCGCAAGGCTGATTCCCAGACCCTAATAAATGTTGTGGAGGAAAGAGCAAAACAACACATTAACGACCCAACAAATAAAAAGTAACAATAAAAATATGTAATATTCTTTTATTTCATACAATCAATATCTTTTGTATTCCATCAACGTTCAGACAGATGGTAAGCACAACCATAGCTCCAACATTATCAATTCGTGACGAAATTATTCCTAGTTTTATTTCATTTCAAATAACGGGCCTTAAAATACGTAACTTATTATTATGTATAAGCATTTTCGCCACGAAAAGTTGTTAGTTTACATAGCAACTATTTTATTTGGTCCTATTTATATAACCTAATAAAAGACTGAAACTAGACACAATTACAAACAGCACGCGAGTTAACCGTAAAAAAAAATTAAGGTAATAATTTGTCTACTCAATATGACTCGTGTACCATTTTTTACCATAATTTACCGACATATAAAATGAATTTGCGTGACAAGTCTTCTTCGAAAATTTAGATAAATACTTTTTTGATATTTTTATTCGTTCACCAAAATATCCGACGTCGTTAGAATAACAATACTTGAGCACGCAAGTACCAACTTGAATAAAAATATGGGGCTTCTATTAACTTAAAGATAAATAAATTAGTCTAATCTCTTACATTGTAGAGGGATGAGATAAATAAAATAACGTGATGCCGAGACCTAAAAAAAAAGTCTAAAGTGCCTGGAAAGTACCTATTAATACATCACATTACTGCAAGGGGTTGTGCCAACGTAGGTAGTTTTTATTACCGAAACTGAAACCATTATAGAAATAGCATTGATTTTAATCAAATATACATTGGTGTCTTTACGTTTATGCAGCGCCTAAAATTTCTTCTTTGATTTTACTTGTATTTCAAATGTATAATTATGAAATCAAAGAGGAGCTCATGGCTAAATACTAGCAGCCGCTCGGGTCGATCTTTAGTTAAGCCGCGCTTGCCTAGGTTGATCTGTGGATGGGTTACATACCGAGTTGCCTCCGTGCCTCGGAAAGCACGTTAAGCCGTTGGTCCCGGCTGTCATTTGTAGATCTTTGACAGTTGTTACAGGTAGTCAGTGTTCCAAGGGGTATCGCATTAACCAGTACTAACTGGGTTGTGGAGGTCAGATAGGCAGTCGCTCCATGTAAAATACTGATATTTAGCTGCATCCGGTTAGACTGGAAGCCGACCCCAGCATAGTTGGGAAAAGGAAGGGCAGATGATGATCAAAAAAAAAAACATTACGATTAAAATTCAGCCTATGCTAGGTTTTAATAATTCTGGTTTTGGGAATCTGTATGAAAGTATTTTAGAATCCTCAACTTCACAGTATTTTTGAGGTAGTAGATAATAAATATGATAAAAATTACTATTGAATGATAGATCATAATTTGCGCCAAACACTGTGTCAATAAAATCAATGGCACATGCCTTGAAAATTTCGGTATCCAGTTTAAAATGCATTTTTTAAACCATGTCTTATTGTTTGCAGCTCATCGCCGCATGAGGACTGTCACCAACTACTTCCTCGTGAACCTCTCTTTCGCTGACCTGATGATGGCGTCCCTCAACTGTCTCTTTAACTTCATTTACATGTTACACAGGTTAGTATTCATATTCTCTCATATTAATACTTGATAGATATTTTTGTATTGATTGTTTGATGCAGGTCTAGTCATGTCGACCTTTGTATCAGACGTTGCACTAACGTGGGTGTTTGTAGACATTACACAAACGTGACGTTAATGCACAACGCATTTAATAAAGTTTATGTCTATCGTCGATAACATGACGTAGGTAGCTATGTCTACGCCTACACTGCACTAATGGATTTAAGTTCAGTAAAATGCCACTGTTCATTTTAATGTTTAGATTGTCGCTTAGGAATGTAATATTTGAGAAATTACTAGGTTTTTGTAGAACTAACAACCTACTAAAAAGTATCCTTACTAATATTATAAAAGCGAAAGTGAGTTTGTTTGTTTGTTACATCTTTATGCCTAAATGGCTGAACCGATTTTGATGAATTTTGGTACAGAAATAGTTGGGACCCTGGAGACGGACATATGTTTTTTTTTAAAAGATTGAGATATGAGGGAGAAAGAGGGAAGAAAAGGGAAAACTTGGCATTGCTACTACAATAATTAAGGCGCAAGGGCAAAATCTACAGGTAGCAGGTAGCTGTAAATCAGGAAAGGGGACCTTGTTACCCCGAATTTAACGCGAGCGAAGCCGCGGGCAAAAGCTAGTTAATATATAATTCTAATTGCATTATAGGCTGCTAGATATACTTGAGTCGTCATGACAACGTTTCAAAACGTCAACAAAATCGTTTTCTTAGCCGCAATTGACGGTACCACAAATGTGAAAAATTCCATACGAAAGTTTTCGAGTCGTCGGTGTCTTTTCAATTTATAACAAGAATACTGTCAATTTGTATAATAAGACAGATTTAGGGCGCGTTTAGTTTAAACTAAGTGATGAAGACCAACTTAAGTGTCAAAAATCATAACTTTTTTTTTTCCTCGCTGGGATAAAAAGAAAAATTAAAGGCACCGCAGGGCAGAAAAAAATAATGTAAACCGAAATTCCAATAAATCATTAGGGTGTCGGTTGCGTAATATCCAATATCAAAAGGACGCTTACGTAATTAATACGGGGTATAATGTTTAGTCCTCTTAGAGATGTTCTCAAGCCATAGCGATAAAGTAATAGGTTCGGTATTACGAGTAGTAGATATTAATTTCTTTTTTGTTATTGGAAGGGAAATACAAGAAGAATAAACTGCGGAAAACGAAGGCTCATTTGGTTTCGAGGAAATGGTTATTGGATAAACCAGATCAGACTTACTCTTTCGGTTTTCGATGATATTGTGAATGGTGCTAGATAGTGTGCACTAAACTGGGTTAGTGATTTGTTAGCAAAGACTAATTTAATATGAGGCTATTAGATTCATATTTCACTTTTTTTTTGAGAACTTTTAACTCATATTTTGGCATTACCGCTTTCATATTACTAAACCTATCAAACTTTACGGACTTTATTCTTTTTTTAAATTATGTGGTTAATCTTTTGTATTTTCTTTGAGTATTTTGATACATAATAATATTTAAAAGAAAAGCAAAATGCGTAGGAGGCACATTTCAAATTTCGAATGCTTTGTAGTCTAGTCAACAAGTGCTTTTTTAGTCAAAACTTTTTAAAAGGCTCGGAAAAATATGGTTGAGGGCTCATTCGATTCGGGATCGAATCTAGAAAGTTTTTGAAAAAATTCAAGACCCGCTCGAAAAAATTGCAAAAGTTATTAACAAATTAGTAAACAAAAACAAAGGGGTTTAGTTTTTTTGGTATATCTCGAAAACTATTTTATATATTTTGATTTTGAAAAAAGATTCAAAAAGAGGAGAAAATTTCCTAAAAAAAACTCCCAACTCGCGAAATTGTAGGAACAATATTAAAAAAAATACAGGGAGCTGAAAGTACGCCTGAAAACGGGTACTCGGGTTTCCGCAAGCCACGCCCCCTTCGAGCGCTTTAATGAAAAATATTATTTAAACATATTAAATGTTGATATTAAAATTTGAAAAAATTCAGACATGTACAGGACAAATTAAAGAATGAAATGCCGTAGAAAAAATATTTTTATCGCGATTTTATAAAATGTTATCCATAAATTAATTAACAATTTCTTCCGACGGGGCTATAGACATTGCAAGTTGCATAATTGTTAAACCAGAAATCTCAAAATTTTTTCCTCTCGTGGAGCTATTCTTCAAAGATTCAAGAAAGGATTTCCGTCGAGTAAATTAAAAAATTGATAATTTTCGATTTGTTATTAACAAATTACCTAGGCGGCAAATTAAATATTTAAATAAATGTTACAAGAATTTTTTTTTTTCCAATGTCGATGATCATTCGTTTTTCTATCAATAAAAGCTACCTAAAAATATTTTTTTATAAATTTTAATTCTTTTTGTTTATAAAATTGTTATAAACAAATAGATTATTTATAAGATAATTGAAATTTTTTTTTTGGAAAAAGTTTCCTCGTAAAAAATTATGAAATTTAAGATAAAAAACGATGCTTAAAAAAATTTTTTTATTGCTAAAAAACCGTTTTGTTAATTAACAATTTTTTTTTACCACTTGTTAATAATATTAAGGTACGCTTTTTTTTAAAATATCATTATTTATTATCCTCCTTAATAATCAAAAAAAAAAATTTCGTTTTTTTTAAATTTTCATTGTTTATTTAATAAACAATTTGTTATAAACAATTAATTTTTCATTGTATAATTTTTTTAGAACTCTTTACACTAAAATAAAACCGACCAATTACCTTTTTGCGGAAAAAAAAATTAATTCGAAAATAAATATAATTTTTTTTTTTTTTTTTTGCAAAAAGGTAATTAGTCGGTTTTATTTTAGTGTAAAGAATTCTACAAAAATTATACAAAAAAAAAATAATTGTTTATAACAAATTGTTTATTTAATAAACAATGAAAATTAAAAAAAAAACGAAATTTTTTTTTTTATTATTAAGGAGGATAATAAATAACAATATTTTAAAAAAAAGCGTACCTTAATATTATTAACAAGTGGTAAAAAAAAATTGTTAATTAACAAAACGGTTTTTTAGCAATAAAAAATTTTTTTTAAGCATCGTTTTTTATCTTAAAATTCATAATTTTTTACGAGGAAACTTTTTCCAAAAAAAAAATTTCAATTATCTTATAAATAATCTATTTGTTTATAACAATTTTATAAACAAAAAGAATAAAAATTTATAAAAAAATATTTTTATGTAGCTTTTATTGATAGAAAAACGAATGATCATCGACATTGGAAAAAAAATAATTCTTGTAACATTTATTTAAATATTTAATTTGCCGCTTAGGTAATTTGTTAATAACAAATCGAAAATTATCAATTTTTTAATTTACTCGACGGAAATCCTTTCTTGAATCTTTGAAGAATAGCTCCACGAGAGGAAAAAATTTTGAGATTTCTGGTTTAACAATTATGCAACTTGCAATGTCTATAGCCCCGTCGGAAGAAATTGTTAATTAATTTATGGATAACATTTTATAAAATCGCGATAAAAATATTTTTTCTACGGCATTTCATTCTTTAATTTGTCCTGTACATGTCTGAATTTTTTCAAATTTTAATATCAACATTTAATATGTTTAAATAATATTTTTCATTAAAGCGCTCGAAGGGGGCGTGGCTTGCGGAAACCCGAGTACCCGTTTTCAGGCGTACTTTCAGCTCCCTGTATTTTTTTTAATATTGTTCCTACAATTTCGCGAGTTGGGAGTTTTTTTTAGGAAATTTTCTCCTCTTTTTGAATCTTTTTTCAAAATCAAAATATATAAAATAGTTTTCGAGATATACCAAAAAAACTAAACCCCTTTGTTTTTGTTTACTAATTTGTTAATAACTTTTGCAATTTTTTCGAGCGGGTCTTGAATTTTTTCAAAAACTTTCTAGATTCGATCCCGAATCGAATGAGCCCTCAACCATATTTTTCCGAGCCTTTTAAAAAGTTTTGACTAAAAAAGCACTTGTTGACTAGACTATTGGGAGCTTATTGAGTAAATCCCTAATAAAATAAGCATTCTGACACACTTATGAACAACTATAAACCATTGAAGTTTATGTTTTCGTACCGTATCGTATAATAACCTGATCAAAAACTCCATGTCGTCCCCGGTCGTGCAAAGTTTATCCATCAGGATTTTCTGTGTAACGGCCATGGAGTCTGCATTTGTTTTGGCTTGATAGGCTTGCCGTATTACACATAACAGGTGAAATATGGGTTTTAGGCGAAAGGTGTTAGTTACTCCAGAGGATACGCCAGGGTGTCACCCACTGTGACAATTGACTGAAGAACACGATGAAGCACGGGCGGAGTACCGTTGAGGCAAACTGCGGCGATCTCTCGCGTCCGGCCCTGAATCAGGCTATGGTCTGGAGCAAGTGGAATGAAAAGTAGCGGGACGTTTGAGGTTGAGGGGGAAACCGCAAACCAAACTAGTCGCCACGCAATGGGTAGCTCACCGTCCGTCCGTCTAGTGCCGACGGGCCGTGTCGACGGCGCGTTCGTGTTCTACGTGCACCTCAAAGAGATTTCAGCAAAGCAGAGGGGCCTACCAGGGCCACCCCCTGCTGGGGTTGAAAGTTGTTCGAAAGAGACACCGCGGCTCCGGAACATACGGCGCGGCACAAACGTGGACACTTTTGTGTCTTGTGTCGGATACAAGGTAAAAATTTCTATATAACCAGTATGAAATCTGTCGCCACATGACTCAGCAACTTTTACAACTCTATAGAAATCGGTAGCTTGTATCCGACACAGGACACAAAAGTGTCCACGTTTGCGCAGCGCCTTAAGGGCAAAAAAGGGAACATGTATGGGATTTAGTCAGTACAAGTCTGGCACTTCCCCGCTCTGCCCGGAGCAGGGGAAGTTCCGATGAAAATAATTTCCCATTCGCAAAAAAAAGGCAAAGGGCGTTATGAGGATCTGCCTCGTGTAATTGATTCTCAAGTAGTGCTGATCTTGAGCATAGTTTAAATAAATAACTTTAGTTTTCTTCTTCTTTTTTTTCTTTGGCTTCTTTTTAATTCGGTCTATACATTCGGGAATTACAAGTGACAAGTAACGAAACAAGTTTTTCTATTCAAAACAACATTAATTACGAGTCATAAAAGTCTCCAAAAGATTTTCCTTACCACAGAGAAACGGTCTCGTAGGCTTTCCTTTAAATTATTAAGGTACCTATTCCCATTCACCTAGCTTTATTAGACGTAAAATTAAGTAACGATATTGTCTAGGTATTATTTAGGTAAACAATCTATATACATAAATTAGTTTTGTTAAGTTTTCAATTCACTGTAAAATTCGAGACGATGTTTGAAATAATTGAAGATGCCCCGTGTCGACCTTCAAGGTTAAACAGTGCTTGTCAAGGTCAGCCCTTGGGTGGTAACCCATGATACACGGAGTTTTGTTCGAACTTCTATTAACTCGGTTATTATTTGTAGGTTTTTGACAGAACATTAGTCCGAAAGTTTGTGTTTTTTTGCTTACGGTTGTGTAAACATCAAATAACTTTCCCCGCTCTAGGCGGAGCGGGGAGAAGTGTCAGGCTTTTACTGGCTCAAACCCACCCATGTGCCTTCTTTTGCACTTTGTGTTCTGGGGCCACGGTATCTCTGACACTCCCTTTCGCTCCGCCCCGACCAGAAATTATTTGATGATTTCCAATAAAAAAGGCATGTTATTTGTCCAACCATTTTTTCGCTTGAATGAAACCCGGATTGTTAGCTGCGCTATCATTTTATTGCAAATACTTTTGAAAACTTCCAACCACTCATGTCTATAGTGAAGTAGACGCAACCCCATTTCAACATTGCGTATTGAAATTGAAATACTTTGTTGGAAATCGATTTGTATTTTTTTTTTGGAGTGGGTGTATTTTCCTCATGAAGTATATTTTGATGACGGGATCCAGGAGAAATTTGGGGAGTTGTTTCATATTATATAAACACACTTGAAGCGTTTTGGGTATTTATTTTTAAAAATTATTAAAACAAAAAAATAACAAAAAAATCTTAAAACAAAAAAATAAGAGCGAATGCACAAACAAGTTTGAAAAGTCAAAATGTTTTTTTTATAACTCGACTATCGATCGTAGTCTCTTTAAAAATTGTGTTCATATTTTTTTTAAATCAGAAATCCTTTGCATCATAGCAAAGCTTCTTCAAAAAGGCCTGTTAATAAAGATTTCAAGGATTTTATTCTCAAAGACAATGTTGATTCTGTTTTGTTTCTTTTGATGGATAAACATATTACTTACTTAAACTTACTAGCTGTCTTGCGCGATTTCACCCGCATCTTTAGTTGCTGCCCCGCTTCCGTGGGTAGTAGCGTTAAAATGTATAGAATTTGTTACTTCCTGATAATGTAGCTTCCTATTAGTGAAAAAATGGTTAAAATCGGTCTATTTGTTTTGGAGCCTATTCGATACAAACAAACGAACAAATCTTTCTTCTTTATAATTTTATATTAAATATATATTAGTATAAACTTAAATCTCATTCCCACCAATAATGTAGAGTATCGGCTTCCACTGGATCACGCAACAAAATTTCACGACTTCGTCTTGCTAAATTGCAAGACGTTACTCTAGTAAAAACCACTTTACGGAACTCCTTAGCCTAATTTTTTCAAGACATAAAGTTACGCAAAAAATTCTAGGTTACTTCAGTGAATTTAGATCTTATTGCTTCGTCTATAAGGTAGTAAAGCTTGCGTTGAAAATAAACAAAGTTTTTTTATGTCTTTTGCAAGGGCTCAAGTTGCTGCCTGTGTTTGTATGAGAAATGAAGTGAACAAATAAAAAATACCTTTGTTTACTTCCTGCAGTATTTTCATATAATTATTTGTTATAACAGTATCCTTGTCTCCGTTTGAAACTCTGAATGTAACACGTTCATCGATTTTATTGCGCAGAAAATAATAAAATGTGATTTGTTTTATGCCAGATATTTTGTACACACGACGGCACATCAACCTACACAAAACCATTTTAACCTGATCTCTCTACTACAGTGTGCGATCTGTAGTAGAGAGATCAGGTTATAATAGTTTAGTAGGTTGACCTGCCGTCGTGTGTACGTTAAGAGATTGTATACCTACTTTATAGGGTTTCATGACTCAAAAGGAAAAACTGAACCCTTATAGAATCACTTGGTTGTACGTTTGTATGTTTATCAATGGGCATGTCAGACTTTTACTGACTAAAACTCACCCATGTTCCTTCTATTGCCCTTTACGTTCCGGGGCCGCGGTATCTCTTTCGAACAACCCGCAACCCCGGCATCAAGACCCTTTACATCGGGAACGCGTAGAGGTATTGAGTTAAACAATATACTTAAGTTTGTGGTCTTTTAGTGCTTTAAATCAACCTTCTAAGTCTACACGGTCAAATGATTTCGAATTTCGTGCTCAGCTGTGACCACTAGACCACGGAAGTCTACAACTTGGCATCTTTATTGATTATCCTACTAGTGTTATAAATGCGAATGTTTGTGAGGATGCATGGATGTATGGATGTTTGTTACTCTGTCACGTCAAAACGGCAGAACGGATCTTGATGAAATTTGGTACGGAGGTAGATTATAGTCTGGAATAACATATAGGATTACTTTTCCCGATAACACCCGGGTGAAGCCACGGGCGCCAGCTATCCTACTTCATACTAATGTCCTAATTTCTACTATCTCACTTATTTAATATTATTAATGCGAATGTTTGTGAGGATGCATAGATAGATATATGGATATTTGTTACTCTTTCACGTCAAAACGGCAGAATGGATCTTGATGAAATTTGGCACAAATCTAGATTATACATAGTCTGGAATAACACATAGGATACTACTACTTTTTACGATATCACACGGGCGAAGCCACGGGCGCCAGCGAGTAATATTATGATTGTCTCCATAAAATGCTTTTGGGGCTCTCCAAATAACATATTATTGTCGGACGTGAATATCATACGAATTAGTATTCATCTCATTATGATTATTATTTTAGTATTTAGCACAAATTATGACTACTGTTCTGAGGTTCACCCTTAGAATATGAGCATTAAATGGATTAGGCAATCATGTTTGGGGTTGAATACTAATGGCAGCTGCTTTCTAAACAACCCTTTTATTAGTCCGTATCACTGAATTTAGACTGGAGATTAACCCTTATTTTATTGGTGAGAGGCTGAGAAGCAATGTGAACTAAAAAGGCGGAATTTAAAAGTACCTAAAAAAACCGACTTCCAAAAAAACACTAAAATGTGGAAAACACATTTATTTCCAGAAGTCGTTGACTTTTGTCTGAATTTCCGGAATTATGTTTTAGTGGTATCTTTATCTTTATTGTATAATTTGAGACAATCACAGAGAGTAACCTAAATAGAACCTACAAGTCAACAGTTGTGAAATGAAAATGTGAAATGGTAGATGTGACTGATAGGTTTTTTGATAGAGTTTGATTGTCTTCGGACTGATTCGCCCTATCCCCTCGTACTAGTAAAAACTGTATCACGAGATATGATAGTATCTCACACAATTACATATCGAGTATTCATTATTACTAAATGATATAAGCATACATACCATCAGATGAAAAATATGTAGATATTATAGAAGATAACTCATAACTACCGAAGTAAATTAGATAATTAAAATAAGACGTTTTCGGGAGCATCGGCCCACAACTAACGAAGAAATCGCCTAACAAACATACGAAAAAAAATACAGTCAAACTGAGAACCTCCTGCTTTTATTAAAGTCGGTTCAAAAGAATAAATACTTAACTACTTACTTACTTTAGAATAAATAGCTTTACTTTTGTATAAGTCCATTATAAAAAGGCAACGCATTGGCGATTTTTTTTTATTAACCTCTTTTGGCGAAAAACTGAGTCTCGATCTTTAGGTCGACCTACGTGTTACTACGCTTTTCCATTTATTTCGTTTTAGCAGAAGGTAAAAGTCTCAATTTGTGCCCTTTGGGTTAGCTTACTATTAGGTACATTGGACTCCGTATAACTGTTGAAAAGAGAACGTACAGTCAACCGTGGAATTTCATTATAACCCTAAGGGATTTACGACCATGATTTTCGGCCTTGTAGATTCTTAGACGCTTGTTAAGTTTTATTAATATTTTATCTTATTTTACGTTTTGTAAAGTAAGCAATGACATATTTTCGGGCCTGCGCTGTCCTATCATATTTAAGTCCTGACGCTGTAACAACAACATTGTAATCGGCAAGAAACTCCAATTTCTTAACGGTTCTTCTCCATAGGAAACGACTAACCCGGACCGTGCACCTTTTCTCGACGTTTTATAAGTGCCTATGTAAAATAAATTTTGATTTAGATTTTGATTGACCAGGACTACGACTTGTCCTATAACCGGCCGCTATTTTCAAACCGACTTCTAAAAACTGAAGATTTTCTGAATTCGATTAGCTTTCTTTTTTGTTAGGGTTCAGTTCATCCAGAGGAAAAAACGAAACCCTTATAGGATCACTTTGTTGTCCGTCTGTCTGTCTGTCTGTTTGTCCGTCTGTCAAAACCCTTTAAACCTTACCTCTGTACATAGTCCCTTTGTACTGTGAAAAAATCAACCCTCTAAGTCCACGCAATCAAAATATATGACCGTTTATGTCGCATGTTTGTATAGAACGTTCGGTGCGCGAGTCTGACTCACCCTTATTTTTTGCGGTTGGGAAATCATCAAATAATTTCCCCCACTCTAGGTGGAGCGGGAAGGGGAGGGGTAACAGACGTGTACTGACTAAAACCTACCCATGTTCCTTCTATTGCCCTTTACGTTCCGGGGCCGCGGTATCTCTTTCGAACAACCCGAAACCCCGGCAGGCGGAGGCTCTGGCAAGCCCCTCTGCTTTGCTGACATCTCTTTGAGGCGCGCGTGAAACACGAACGCGCCGTCGACACGGCCTGTCGTCAATCGACGGACGGACGGTGAGCTAACCATTGCTCACCGTCCACAGGCCCGCATCTACGGTGGCCGGGAGTCGTCTCGCGGGCGTCTCCCGCGGCGGCTGGGTTGGTTTGAGGTTCTCTCCTTCAAACGCCCGGCCTCCTCCTTCACTAGCATTACTGCTTCGCAGAAGGAGGTGACCGCTTCCCATTCCCTCTCGCTCCGGACAATAGATTGACTCGCCCTTGGCTGGTTTTTTCTTTTCTTACACAATTATCTATACATAAATAATTAAGCTTAAACCGAACGAAAGTAATTAATTAATTAAACAGCTGTCTAGATTTAAGTGCTCATTCCCTGGGATCTCTTTAGTCATTCAGGGGTTTTAATGAGTTCTGAACACAGATGCTTTAAGTCTAAGTGTAAATAATTATTATTGCTAGTAGTAAAAAGGTGGGTACCTATTAAAAGCAGCGGTTTCACCCGCTACTCAGCTTTTGAGTGCCGTGATGTTTTTTTTTTTACATTTAAGGAAAGCTTACACCTGCCGGGGTTGCGGGTTGTTCGAAAGAGATACCGCGGCCCCGGAACGTAAAGGGTAATAAAAGGAACATGGGTTGGTTTTAGTCAGTACAAGTCTGACACTCCCCCCAACTCCGCCCAGAGTGGGGGAAGTTATTAGATGATTTAAAATCCACAAAAAAAAGGAAACATATTACTTTGCAATAAAAGTAATAAATAACTAAATTGCTAATTACAAGCTTCTACAGATAATAACATTTTATATTATTCATTTAAACACATATGTAATAATGTCACTTTTTTAAATATTTCTTATTATAAAGCATTTCAAAATACACAACTTCAATTTCATACATGATCGCTCCAGCGAGGGGCAATAATGAACTTATTTAATAATAGATTGTCTATCACCAAGGTCCTATATAACCTTAAATTAATGTGAGTGAATGGTTTAGTAGACTACCGGTATCAGGAACAGGGTTTAAGCCACCGGCGGTCAGGGCTCCAAATCGCAAGTCAAGTCAATTTATACTAGACTAGCTTTCGCCCGGGGTTTCGCTCGCGTTAAATTCGGTACAACACACCAAGCAGACCTGCAGTTTTTGCTCTTGCGCCTGATTGATTTGTAATAGCAACGCTAAGTTTTTCCTTTTCTTCCCTCGTTCTCCCTCATATCCCACTTTTTTTTTAATAAAAATTAGCCTATGTCCGTCTCCTGGTTCCCAACTATCTCTGTACCAAAATTCATCAAAATCGGTTTAGCCATTAAAGCGTGAAGAGGTAACAAACAAACAAACAAACTCACTTTCGCTTTTATAATATTAGTAAGGATAATAAATAATAGTAAGGAAGTAAGGATAAGGATTATTACAAAAAAAAAATGTCTGTAGTCTAGTCTTCCTCAATTAATGGGCTATCCAACACTAAAGTGTTTACAATTCTATCAAATAGTTCCTCTGATTCCTGACAGAAACAAACTCTTCAGCTTTATAATCTTTATACATATGTAGTATAAAATGAAGTCACTTCCGCTGTTAGCTTAGATCTTTTAACCGTATAGTTCGGTACGGACCCCTTCGGGGGCTCGACATTCAAACCTCCGCTGGCTCGGTACTGGCCCCGAAAGGGGTCGAACATTTAAGTCATACGACCTCCTCATTACTTTTGTAAATATTTTATTTTCTGGTTAAAAAATAATATGGGTGTGCATTCATTAAGATAGTAGAATAAAAATCTCATATGTAAACGTCGTTAGAAGTTCTTTAATTATTGAGCAAGTTTCTTAATTAACCTTTATAAAATCCATGTGCGTAAATTACGATCATAGCCATATAAATGGCAGTGTAGGTCGACGCTAAAAATCATAAAAAAATGGTTTTCGGACATATTATAAGCTCCACATTGTTGGGCCTGATTAACGTGTCCTTTTATTACGTGCAGAAATCATTCGTAATTGAACTTAAATTAGCAGTGGTAATGATACATTTTGAAATCTAAAGTCGAAGTTTCGCGCCAATCGTGCTTGTTTACATTTTTCATTCCACATTATATCACACGGACGCGAATAGATTCTATAACAAATGAGGCAAATATCATTGCAAATATTATAAATAACATGAACATGCCCAGATCTTATCGTAATTTGCAATAATAGGACCATTAACACGTAATATTCATAACCACTACTAAATTCACTTTCGAAAATGACGTCCATTTCTTTTTTTTTTATTTTGGGATGTGTAAATGCGATTATTTCAATCGATTAGTTTCTTGTAAATCAATCAATTCGAATAATTAAATTAAGGAATATCAGAAATTGATAGATGAAAATAAGAATAATTTTGTAATACGTGTAAAATACTATAAATATTGATAATAATATTTTTTACGCCACTAAAACCGACTCAACAACAAACAGTAGAATCTGATCTATAGCTAAATTCGCGCCAATTTTATTTTCAGATAAAAAATCAAATAAGGAATGCGCTCGCTGTTCGAATTTATATTAAAATGTTTATTTGCTATTTTATTAATAATTTGGTTTTGTTTTGTACCTACTATTTGAATGTGAATTGCAAATAGAAATAAATAAGGTTGAATATAGAACGCTCTTATTATGATTTTGGTAGGCACAGTAAAAAAAATCAGCCAAGATAAATTATATTTGTTCGACAAAATTGTTTGTAGTATGGTTGGATTAGTTATTTGGAAAGCGTTTTCATTCTTTCCTAAAACATGGCTCGTAGGCCAAAGTGTTCTTGGTGTGGAAGCCTTGGGGTAAAAATGGCCTAGGGGGAGACCACAATTGAGATGGAAAAAAAACCCCGGTCGTGTACCGGGGTTTTTTTTTGGGGTGGGAAATCATCAAATAACTTCCCCCGCTCTAGGCGAAGCGGGGGGGAGTGTCAGGCTTTTACTGACTAATGTCCACCGATCGATGTTCCTTCTTTTACTCGGGGCTGCGGTATCTCTTTCGAACAACCCGCAATCCTGGCAGGACCCTACCGGGGTTGCGGGTCTGACACTCCCCCCCGCTCCGCCCAGAGCGGGGGAAGTGAGGCGCCACGGCATCCTCACCTACCACCTGACGCAGATCCTCACCGGGCACGAAAGTTTCGGGACGTTCCTGCACATCATCATCGGGCGGGAAGAAACACCCAGGTGTCACCAATGTGACTATCGCTCGGAGGACACGTTGGAGCACACAGGCAGTCTGCTCTTTTGAGCGGAGCACCGCTTTGTCCCGGAGGAGATGGTGATGTTTGAAGGAGAGAACCTCAAATCAAGCCAGCCACCGCGTGAGACGCTACAGGGGTCGGGCGCCGCGAGACGACAACGACTTTTTGTTAAAAGTTTAACAGGAGCGGATATTTGATGATTTCCCATCCAAGTGGCGCAAGACCGATATAAATGGCGGAATTTAAAGGAGGCCTCCTTTAAATTCCTAAAGAAGTTCTTGAGAAGTTTATGAGAA
Source organism: Ochropleura plecta (assembly GCA_905475445.1). Classification (NCBI taxonomy): domain Eukaryota; kingdom Metazoa; phylum Arthropoda; class Insecta; order Lepidoptera; family Noctuidae; genus Ochropleura; species Ochropleura plecta. The sequence goes on along the minus strand of FR997731.1, from coordinate 5,216,526 downwards.
GGCCTCCTTTAAATTCCTAAAGAAGTCCTTAAATTCCAAAAAAGAGACATACACTATTTAAAAATACTTTTTAGGGTTCCGTACCTCATAATAAATAACAGAACCCAGATATCAAATCTGTGGGCCCTTGAAGCTGTGAAAAAAACAACCCTCCAAGTCTACGTAGAGAAAAGATTTGACCGTTTATGTCTTTAGTTTGTACGGAACCCTTGGTGCGTGAGTCCGACTCGCATTTGGCCGGTCTATTTTTAATAGGCTGAACCGCTTACTGCTACGCAAAGGTCTCCTTAAACCTTTCTATTTTTTTTATCCAACCAATACTTTTAAGTGTCAATATTTTAGAGCCCCGATGTGTACTTATGTACGGAGTCCCTGTATGTCTACAAGGCACTACTGCGGAGGCATGGCTTTCTAGGTGCGGTACGGTATGGTTGTGCCGGCTGGGCTGCCTGACTGGCTACCTACAGAATTAGCATGATCTACAAAATTGGCCGCCATTTTCATTTATCGTCATTCAAGAAAACAGCCAAAATCTTTTACCGCGAAACCGTTTGACAGCAAATGTACCTCAAATCTGGGCGCATAACAAAATAATTACCTATAGCATAATAAAAAAGCACATGACAAAATGTCTTTCTTTTATAATCGATATCATAGATATTTGTACAACTATAAATCTATAGTAGAATATTATGCCACCTCCATAGGTAAATTCCTCAATGGTCCCAAAACTTTTTTTAAAGTTTACTCTATTACGATTATCGATTAGGTTGAATGCAACTTTTTAATCGTAATGATGAAACTTAGTTTTACGGTCAGCACTAAGAAATGTCATATTGCAACACATTTTTTAGTATTTTTTGGCGAGATTTGTATCGTGTTTTTTTATTAATTTATATGTAAAATGGCAAAAATAAGAATGCAGATGGAATGACACTGTTTTTATTTTAGATTTCCGATTATATTATCAAATGGTTATCTTGTGTATGTACATTATTTCCAGCGTTTTTAAAGTACCTAATTTTTGGAAGGGTGTAGTAATATGTATTTTACACACATTTTGCAATAGATTGACGCCGTTTTATCGACCTTATGAGGTTTTTGGAAATATAAACCTCAAACTTATCGTATGAAACAGCCGCTGTGATTTATTTTTAATAACAAAATTGAATGCTGTAAATTGATGAAAATTCTTGAATTTCATGACAATTCGCGTCACCCCACCGATTCAGCTGATGTGTCATGTGTCAAAATCCTGTCGTGCAGAGTGGTTAAACTACTTAACAGATTTTAAATGCAGTTTTCAGCAATAAATAGATTATTAATTGATTCAAAAGAAAGGATTTTATGTATACTACTCCAGTCTATGTGGGAGAAACCGCGGGGTGGAGCTAGTAAATAAAGATTTAGTAGAAATAATGTTTGATGAAAAAATATCAATTACGTGATTAGAGACTATGAACGCTAAAAATAAATATAAAAAGAACGTCGACGACAGTCTTTTGTTGTATTTGAGGTTAGGTAGCTCACTTATATATACTCATTTCTTTTTTCTGACGTCCAACTTGTAAAGATCGCAGTTATGTGTTTCTGTATTGCAGATTCCATATTGGATCTATCTATCAGGAATTTCTCTGCATAGCCAAAGTCTCTCAAAGGAAGAAATTGCGGCAATAGAAATACAGCTTTGAAGGCTATTTATAGTTGAAGTATCAGAAATTGTTGCAGGCAGTCTGTTTTGTACTGACGATATATAATGTAGTCAGGAGAATACAACTAAGTTGTACCTAATTGCTATCTGTCTATTTAAACACCAACTACACTTAGACATAATTGTCTGTTAAAAACACAGAATCGAGAGGATTGTAAATTTGTGGAATTTTAGAGAGATTTAGGCCTAGCGCGTAATCTAGCGAGTATACTACCGTACATCAGCTGATCAAATTAGCTCCACTGTGGGTGCTTTACTTCTTCACTAAACGTATTCAACATAATGTGATATAAAAAAGTCTTCAAATTGAGAATTAATACGACTGGAATGGCTAGACTTATAAATTTATATACGACTAGCTGTCTTGCGAGCTTTCACACGCGTCTTTACCACTCCCGTTGGTAATTGCGTGTTATAATCGATCATGTAGTTTTGGAGCCTATTCGATACAAACAAAAAAACTAATCTTTCTTCTTTATAGTATTACTAGCTTTTGCCCGCGGTTTCGCTCGCGTTAAATTCGGTAGCGCCTTATGGATTTGTAATAGCAACGCTAAGTTTTCCCGTTTCTTCCCTCTTTCTCCCTCATATCCCACTCTTTTTTATTAAAAATAGCCTATGTCCGTCTCCTGGTTACCAACTATCTCTGTACCAAAATTCATCAAAATCGGTTTAGCCATTAAAGCGTGAAGAGGTAACAAACAAACAAACTCACTTTCGCTTTTATAATATTAGTAAGGATATAAAATAATATATTATTACATGACATATTATCTAATCTAATAAAATTCTCGTGCCACAGTGTTAGTTACCATACTCCTCCGAAGCGGCTGGACCAATTTGAACGAAATTTTGTCTGCAATTAGGATAGGTCTGAGAATCGGCCAACATCTAGTTTTCATACCCTTATCTAGAAAAGGAGTAGAGACTAGTATTCATTTTAATTAAGACTAGTATTAGTATAGATTTGCGTTTGAAAGGCCGAATCTCAATTTCTATGCGACATAATCTTCAGTCAGTTAAATAAAAAAACTTTGATTAAAACTTTCTTCAATTACGTAGTACCATTTTTCACAACTTAATCAGCTAAGCATTCAACGTTTGAATGAAAAATTTGATATAAGAAATGTTTGGTATAGGTTCAAAACGTAATTTGTCTTTGTTTTGTATCACAAAATATAAACATAAACATGATTGATGAACTGTAATGATACGTATGAATCAAATTGTGTATTTCGTGTGTCACGGAATGTTTTATAGTTTCGTTCAATGGCATATCTTCATCTTTTGTTTATTGCAAGTTAGGGTAAACTCGACCTCAAACCAACCCAGCCGCCGCTGGAGACGTTCCTTGCGTGCGTCAGGCGCTGTAAGACTACTCCCGGCCATTGTAGATGAGGCTCTCTAGACGGTGAGCAATGGGTAGCTCACCGTTCGTGACGACGGCACGTTAGTGTTCCATGCGCGCCTCAAAGAGATATCAGCAAAGCAAAGCAAATCGGGTCGTTCAAAAGAGATATTGCGGCCCCGGAACGTAAAGGGCAATAGAAGAAACAAGGGTGGTTTTACTCAGTACAAGCCTGATACTCCCCACACTCCACCCAGAGCGGGGAAAGTTTTTTAATGGTTTTCCAACCGCAAAAAAAAGCGGAGCAACTACTGTAGGCTTAACAAAAATTTGTTGTGTATGGATCAAACCTGCGACACACCACGCAGCAGTCGATAGCTCAATCACTGCGCCAAACCGTCGTTATTCTTACTAATATTATAAAAGGGTCCCAACTACCTCTGTACCAAAATTCATCAAAATCGGTTTAGCCATTAAGGCGTGAAGACGTAACAAACAAACTCACTTTCGCTTCTTTAATATTGGTAAGGATTAGGAACTTCTCAATAGCAGCCACGAAGTCTCAATTTGTGCCTGGTTGCCTGCCTCACCCCCTAGTGGCTCTTTTAAATGGCAAAAGGTGGGTGTACTATTAAGTACACAGAGGTCCAAAGCTTCAAGAATTATATTACACGCGTGATTTTATGATATTTTTATAGATGTGGGTTTCATGACTCATTTTTTACTACGAAATATTCGACCCTCCAATAAAGATGAAAGTTCCTTAAAAGATAAACAAAACCGGGCATATTTTACTCTTAAAGTTAGAACTTATGGAACAAAACGTTCGATCTATCAAAATATCTGTTTTATTGGACACTAAACATAGGCGCACGGTTCGGATAAATTGTTTACTATGAAAAACAACTGGAAAGAAACTATCAATACTCCGATCAGAATTCTGGAAGCTATTCTGAATTCAATTTTGGTATTACGCTTTCAGAACTTTAAAGCTTACAGTGTAATCTTTTGGAGACACAGGTAGAAAGAAAACCGCTTGTGTAATCATCAAATAACTTCCCCCGTTCTAGGCGGAGCAGGGACGAGTGTCAGACTTTTACTGACCAAATCCACCCATGTTCCTTGTTTATGTTCCTTTTTCCTTTATGTTACGGGGCCGCGGTATCTCTTTTAAACAGCCCCGTAGGCGTAGGCCCTGGCAGGCCAATCTGCTTTAACAATTACATGCTTATCTGGCGATTATTGACAAGCAAGCGAAGGACTCTATGGAAAGCACCCAGGACCGGCGATTAACATTGCCACAAAAAAAAAGAATGTTATACAAAAATATACCTACGAAAACACGGTTTTAAGGTGTGTTCATACTGAACATTACGTAACGCCAGTCTTTGTGGTATCTCTTAAAACAAAAAAGGAATTTTCAAATAGTATGTCTCTGTAAAAAGTTATACGTGGTTATACAAAAAAAAAAAAACGGCCAAAACCAAGCCAGGCTCACGCACTCAGGGCGTACCCCGGCCCAAATATACTTGTGACAAAAATGGCCATATTTTTTAACTGCGTAAACTTAAAGACTCGATTTTCAGCTCCAAGTCACCACAGACTTAGTTATAACCCGTTCCCGTGATAAAGGTGCCTGAGAGACAGACAGATGCACAACAAAGTAATCAAATAAGGGATTCTTTATTTCCTTTGGAGGTATGAAACCCTAAAAATAATATATACATGTCGAATCGAGAACCTCCTCCTTTTTCGTTTTCGTCGGTTAAAAAACAATGCTTTAACATTTTCAAACTCACTATTTTACTTTTGTATTGAATCGTAAAAGAAAACTTGTTTCATATAAAATGATTGGCAGTCTTCAATATATTGAAGTATAAACAATAAACATATATTCGTATAGCCCTTATTGATGTATCAGATCTTTTATATCATGGTCTAGTAAGTTTGTTAATATGTTAATGTAGATTTCATATAACTTGTTTCATCAAAAGTTATGATTAAAGCACTCTGCGTGTCGTGTGACTTCACCTTTATGGTTTATCATTAATTACTTTGTCGTTTGTGTAGCTATGGACTGAGTAGGTATAAATAGGTGGCGATATAGCGTTATTTCAAGATAAATACCACGCGTTTTTCAGAAGGAGGTCGATATTATGTCGATAGTCAATAAGTTTTTTTTCTTCTGGATCATACTTTAGAACTTTCTAGTTTCGAAGATATTGGAGTTCAAAGTTGCGACTTTTTATTTTAAGCCTTCATGGCCCTCGAGATCTATTTCATGAGCCATCAGCACAATGTTGGAAATGCGTCAATTTGATGTGATATTTCTTTCATAGATAATATTTTAAAGTTTTTTTTGTTGTTTTCTTATTTTTTTATTTTAAAGTTATTGATCTGTTTTGAAATTACCCATGTCTAATAATGTTGATTTATTTTCGTTGGATCCCAGTTTTTGATCCCATTTTTTAGGTATTAACGATGGGTCCCATTTGATATTACCATTGAATCCCATTTTATGACAACATGTGTACATTTCAGAAGAAAAGTGATTTACTTTTAATAAATATTTCAAAAACACCGTGTGTGTATTTTGGATTTTTTAGGATTGTTGCCACTGGGGAATAAATGAGACAAATGATGTACTCCAAATAGTACTAGACTGGCATGAGTTAAAAATGATTAGGTTTATTTGTGATGTTTATAAATAAATAAATATGAACGCCTTCAAAACAAGCGCCTCTAAGTTTAAAAAAAAATACTGCCGTCATAATTTTTCCATTTTTTTTTTATATAATCTGGCCGTTTCTGGCACACAGGTCACAGTTTTAACCTAACCTTTTTTTGTAAATAAGTAATTATCCTAATCTAAATAGTTCAGTTCCGGGTAAACAACTAAAAACAATCTCTTTTTTCTATAAATGCAAGTCGTTTGTGGCACTCGCCGGCCGCTGCCGCGGCACTGCTCGCTCCGCTCGCTCGGCTCGTGCGTAGGAGGTCACAGTTTTAACCTAATCAAACCTAGTTCCCGGTTCCTATAATTTGTTTGGGTAATGAAATTTTGTCCAAATCTTTTCGGAAAAACGGCAGGCACCCGTTATTCTAACATAACCTATCCACATACCCAAATTTCATCCAAATCAGTCTAGAAGTTTGAGCGTGTTGGAATAACAAACATACATACAAAATTTCGCCTTAAAATATTATTGTGATTTTGTTGTTGGATGTACCCGCATTCAGATGTTTTTAAACATCTGGGATCCAACGGAAATAGTTTTTGGGATTCAGTGGCAATAAAACGTATTTTTTTAGTATTTTTCAAATTTGGGATTCAACGGAAATATATAATAATGTTTTGTAGGATCCAACGCCAAAAATATTAAAGTGGGATCAAAAACTGGGATCCAACGAAAATAAGCGATAATGTTAATGTTATAGTTGAATTATTCTAATTTCATTATTTTGATTTTTTTTCTAATAAAAATCATTTTTGGTATAAATCATAAATATATAGTGTGTGGTGTTAGCCTGTAAGTGATTGTAGCACTTGTAAAAGTATGCATAAGTAATGACGGCACGGTTGGCGCAGTGGCTGAGCTATCGACTGCTGCACTGCGTGTCGCGAGTTCGATCCCCGCACGGAACAAATATTGGTAAAGCCCGCAGATATGTAGTTGTTCCGGGTCTGGCTGTATGTGTTTGTGACTTTTAAATGTTTGTAAACGCACCCACGATACAGGAGAAATTCCTAGTGTGGGGCAACGTTTAATATATTGGTAAATGTTTTGTGGCTATTGTTGGCTAACCGAAATAAAAAAAAATAACCCTTAAAAGTCATTTCCAACAATAGTTTTTTGCAAGTAAACTTTACATAGCTTCATCAACCAAGCATTCTTTTTATGAATGAATAGCACCATAAATGGTCCGTTTACTCCTTGCATAATGCAACCACAACACATGTATGTATAATGCAGCAACACATGCACACATTTGAATACATCAACGATTACGAAGGGCGGTAGTGGCATAACGCAATGCCACTACCGCCCTTTATGTCCTACTAGCTTTTACCCGCGGCTTCGCTCGCATTAAATTCGGGGTAACACAGTTCCCCTTCTCTTATTTGCAGGTACCTGTTACCTGAATTGTTTGCCCTTGCGCCTTATTTATTGTAATAGCAAAGCTAAGTTTTCATTTTTCTTCCATCTTTCTCCCTCAAATCACACTTTAAAAAATGGCCCTTTTCCGTAACTCACTTTCGCTTTTATAATATAATAGAGAGGATAGTTAGGATATCTACTTTCTACTTTTGATGCAATTGTGAAAATATTCTTTAAAAAGAATTCAGTTGACTCCAACATATTCTTCTCGGAATAGTTATTTTTGCGCATTATCCCACCGATATGCGTTTCAATTAACCATCTCAGTTCAAACTCAAAGCATTTATATCAATTAGAGCATTACAGGCAATTTTGAACGTCAAGAAACAAAAGAATGAAGGTACAATACTGGGCACAATGCATAACAACTTGTGAAAGTACTGTAGTTGCCCATTCCAAAGCGTTGATCTTTATGGAGAAGATAGATGGGCAAGAAAGTCCATGGACACTCTTATATAAGATCATAATAATAATAATAGTTTATTGAAATAAGTCCTTACAATATGCTTAATATCTAGCTCTGGTATACAATTATTGAAGGTGTACAAGACATGAAACCCTGCCTCCTAAACTAGGAAAACCTGTGACTTAGGAGACAGTGTTCTACTGCCACTTGGATACTATAAACATGGATAATATAAATCATGGTTACATCATTCATGTTGAGATGATAGAAATATGTGTGTGAACGATGAAGTTAAACGTGCACATTAAGAGCGAGTTAAATTTTATCCCTCGTCAACATGCCTACTAAAAGTTAATCTATGTTTAACATAGTTTCACGATTATTATACTTAATAGTACCTAGTACCCAAAAACTTTGAAGAGTTTCTTGGTTATCTACCAAAATTTAATGGAAAGTTAACTTCGGGTTAAAAGGTCAAGTTCAAGGAATGGATCATTGAACTTTCACCACGTCTGCTAATACAAAAATAACTTTTTATAAAACAAAGTGTTTGTTATTAAAAATCTGAATAAAAGTTTTGAACAATTTTCACGATTTGAGTGAAAAAAAGGGACCACAGACTTAAGTATATGATTTTAATATCAACTCGATACCTCCACGCTTTCCTGAGATAAAGGTTCTTAACAGACAGACAGACGGACGGACAACAAAGTGATCCTATGGGGGGGGGGGTATCCTAGGGATCAGTTTTTCTATTGAGGTACGGAACCCCAAGAAAGGGGGTTCCTTTCAATGTGTAAATTCCTATAATTAACACTTGAAACTCGATATTTACCATGTTTATTATTTATATCGAGTTTCCGATATTTCGGCGATGTTGCAAACGCCATGATCACGGATGGACTATCGGAAACTCGATATAAATAATAAACATGGTAAATATCCCGTTTCAAGTGTTAATTATAATATTAGTAACCATGTCAGTGTAAATTCCTACCCAGAGAAAAAACTAGTAGATTAGTTGTCCTTTATTCCTCTGCCTGATGTCTGTTTTCCACATTCCTAAACGAATTTGGTGTTTGTTGCAGCGACTGGGTATTTGGTGTCCGGTACTGTCAGCTCAGCAACTTTATAGCGAACGTGACGGTCGCAGCCAGCGTGTTTACACTCACTGGAATATCATTTGACAGGTAAATATTAGCTGTGCTATTGTTCTGTTCGAATTTTAAACGAATAAATATGAGATTTGGACTGGTTTATTCTCGGTACAAATTGCATTGGATTTTGGTAGTCCAGAATTTTATGAACTTGTTGATCCATGCAAGCGTTTCGGTTCGTAAAATGTACGGAATTCGGACCTTTTTATTCTTTTTATCGTGTCTATGAAACTCATATGGTATTTATTAGACCAGTATCTAGCCATCTGTACAGCTGTAACATTTGCTTCGAATGTGGACCTGCGTTTTGAAGACTGCACCGATCTGTAGGTATGCTTATACGGGCAGAAAGGCATTGATCTAGACTTCATCACATCTGCAATATCTCAGATGTTAATGGAACATTTAATAGGTATATTCTATAGTAAATATACATCTTTATAGGGTAGTTTCCAGGGTCAAAGTAATTAGATTCTATTTAGTCCGTCTTTTAGATAATTCAAAAATAAAGGACACGTATTTGTAAATTAGATCAAAAATGACAAAGATATAGCTCATTAAAGTTACGTGTGACGTCACTTGTTGTGATAAAATGCAGCAACGCGTGTACGTTATTTTTGAATAAACTAAAAGACAGACTCATATTTTTTTTAGTAAACTAGCCTATTGATGACACGGTTGGCCCAATGGCTATGTGTTTGTCTCTGACGCTACGTGTCGGTCCGATCCCCACACGAAACAAATATTTGTGTGACCTTTAAGTGGTTGTTCCGGGTCTGGCTGTTTATTTATGTGAGTTCGAATGTTTTTAAACGCACCCACGATATAGGAGAAACTACCTGGGTGGGGCCACGTTTAAAAAAAACCATCCATCATTAGTTGCCTAGCCTTTTCCCGACTATTTTGGCGTCGGCTCCCACTCTTATCAGGCTCGGCTAAATACCAGTATTCTACATAAAGCAACTGCCTATCTGACCTCCACAACTCAGTACTGGGTAATACGAAAACCCTTGGTGAGACTGGCTGTCAAACTTTCAGGCTGACTACCTTTCTGTTACGACTGTCAAATAACTTCAAATGACAGCTGGGACCGTGATTTCCGAGGCACGGACAAAACTCGGTATAGTGGCTAGATGTGGTGGTGGTAGGTTGCCCATCCAAGGACCAACCTACACATGCGCTGCTTTACTTGAAAATCGACCCTAGTGGTTATTTGGCCATGAGCTCCTCTTAATTGCCATCCTACAATATGAATACAAACTTGTCCGTATATAATGTAGAAATAAATTTGCCGGAGTAAAATGGGCTTAGTGAATTAACTATCAAAATCTTAAGGTCTTACCAAAAGTCTTCGCTTAAGAGTCTTAAGCCATAAAGATTTTTATAGCTAAGGGCTAAAATGCTACGGCTAGCAACGTTGTATAAAAAATATGATGATGAAATTCGGAAAAAAAGAGGAAATATGTGTTTTATCGTAAAAAAATTATAACTGCTGATAAATTTTTAGGATATTTTACGAGCATAATTGAAAGAAGATAAATCCTTACTAATATTATAAAAGCGAAAGTGAGTTTGTTTATTTGTTACTTTCCGAGTGTAGGGACAATAGCTTCTTAGCATCAATACAACACAGACCGCGATCCGTTCCGGCCTCACCGCAGAGGCCCGCCGCGTTTTTCCGATGTTAAAACTAGAGTCCGACCCATTGCTATAATAGCCAACCCGCGAGTTGAGCTAGTAGTTTTAAAAGTCCCCAAATAATAACCCGACCTGGCCCTTTTCATAGTCTTTCCAATCATGACCCCCTAAGCCGAGGCTCGACCCCACAGGGGGTGCCCTTAGAGTGCGGTCATCGAATCTTCATAGTAGTTTTTATGCCCTGGCCGGGGGCCTTAAATTCTTAAGGTCACCACAGGATAGTCCGGTTGAGCAGATAAAAAACTCAAGTGAGTTTAGCTGCGAGTGGCCCAATTAAAAAAAAAATATATTATTTGTTACGTCTTCACGCCTTGGCAAAACCGATTTTGATGAATTTTGGTACAAAGACAGTTGAGACCCTGGAGTCGGACATAGCATACTATTTGTCTCTTTCTATTTGTTTGTCCCCCACTTCCCTAAAATATGGGGTGGAAGTTTGTATCGAACATTCCGCAATTTTCAAGGTAGGAAGCTAAAAATTGGTATGCGGACTATTTGTCACTATCAAAAAAATATCGTGTATATTTTTTTTTGGAAATCTGCCCCCAACCCTTTTAAAGAGGGGATAAAATTTAATATGGGACTTTTCGCAGTTTTCAAGGTAGGAAACTAAAAATCCGTACACACACTCTTTGTTACCAACGAAAAATACCTGCAAATCAGGAAAGGGGAACTGTGTTACCCCGAATTTAACGCGAGCGAAGCCGCGGGCAAAAGATCGTAAAAAATAAAGATTTCCCGATTTCTGACTGGTTGCAAAGTTTTTCAAAGTAGCTTGGTGTCGTCCAAAAACTGTCGACACTTATGAATCGCCGTCTCTTTAAATAATCTCATCATCATTTGCTTAGCCTTTACCCAAGCATTGGGGGTGACTTACAGTCTCACTGGATGTAGCTCAATACTAGTATTTTACATGGAACGACTACCTATCAGGTTAGCGTGCTTACCGAGGCACGGAGGAAACTCGGTATGTAACGGGTGGTCACCCATCCATAGACCAACCTGGACAAACGCGGTCAAATCTATGGATCGTTCCGAGCGGCTTGCCTCTTCAAACAATCTATTGGGTTCTAAATCATCAATTTGATCAAAATATCAATCAACGCGGAATTCATAACACATGTACTGTCAAATATCAAAGGTATGTCCAATCTAAATGTCAAAATGTAATTTATAACGATTTTTGCCTTACTTTGCAGTATCTATAGGAGAAAACTTTTTAATTTGCGTGGGAGTGATTTTTTAACTGATGGCTACCTTATTTATTTATTTATGTACACACATAACATTATACAAAAAAGTACATAAGGAAAAAAGAGCACAAAGGTACTGCTTATTTCATAAAGAAATCTCTTCCAGCAGATGCGATAGGACAGATGGAAAAAAATAAACACGTAGACACAGTGTGTAAAAATAACAACTAAGCACTAACTTAAATAAACAAAACGTTATTAATATAGAAAAACTTGCATACTAATAAAATAATAAATATATGTTTACATATTTACAATCCAAAATACTTAATACATATCTAAAATATATACAAAATATCTAAGTATAGAGGAGACAAAAGACGTATAGACGACGAAGTAGACGAGAAAAAACTGGTCAAAGAACACTACCTGTGTTCTTTGACCAGTTTTTTAAATACAGAGATAGTTTTAGCACCACAAATGTTAGCCGGAAGTGAGTTCTACAAACGTACTGCACGGACAGAGAAAGAGTAGGAATAAAAGTCGGTTTTATGGGAAGGGAAATTGAGATAGTGACGCAATAACTACACAAAGCGTCAGGAGGACGGGTAAATGAAAAACGGTCTCGTAGGTAGCTGGGATATGCAGTATTATAGAGGATGTTGAATAGAAGGCATAATATTCGAGTATTCCTGCCAAGGGAAATAGGCAGCCACTTTAGTTCCTTGCGGAATTGAGAGACATGGTCGAATTTCCTTAGTCCAAAAACAAAGCGGATGCAAATGTTTTGCAAACGCTCAAGTTTGTTTAAAAGCTCCTCAGTGCATACCTTGTGATTTTTTTTGGAAACTTTTATCAGAACATTGATGAGTATTGGAAGGTAATTATTGTGTCATTTTCCACACGTTTATATTAAATCTAAATTCCTGGCAATGCAGGATATTGCTAGATCACTTTTTTTTTAAACTTTGCCCCACACTAGGAATTTCCGCTGTATCGTGGGTGCGTTTACAAACATTTAAACTCACATACACAAACAGTGACACCCGAACCAACTACCTGTAGGTCATACAAATATTTGTTTCGAGCGGCAACCCGCGACACGCAGCGCAGCAGTCGATTGCTCAGCCACTGCCCCAACCATGTCGTCAAATTAAAAAAGCAAAAGGCAAAAGAAAGGACAAGGATGAGTTGACATACCTTTCTGCTCCGCCCAGACTGCGAAAAGACATTTGAAAACTCCCATCAAAAAAAGGATGCAAACCAAACCGTTCAGGAAACCATCAACGACGTAAAAACTGCGTTTGATCGACAGCTTTTGTCGATCCAATACATTTTTGGTCATCTTTTGCACGGGTTAAAGGTTATTTTATCTACAAAACGCAATGTAACCCGTCGGGATCGCCCGGATCAAAGTCCAGTCTAACCATGAAATTAGTTAGTTAGTTAGTTACTAGTTCAAACAATTTGTATGGTTCCGCACCATTCTTGTGCTGTTTTTTTATCTGTCAGGCAAGACCTTTTATCTCGAGAACGCGTGAAGGTTTCAAGTTGCAATTAAAACCATATACTTAAATCTATGGTCCCTTGGAGCTGTGAAAAATCACACCTCTAAATCTATGCAATCAAAAATAGACCCAGATTTTCTTACCGTACCTTCTGCAATTTATTGTCCACTTATCAAGTTCTAGTGCTTATAATATATTGTTTGTGTAACAGGGTAAGGAAGTTTCTACTGTGGCTTGGTTTAACTTCAATACAGGTTTATGTGACATAAAAATATCTTCAAGTTGAGACTTAATACGACTGGAATGGCTAGAGTTTTAAATTTATAAACGACTAGCTGGCACCCACGGCTTCGCCCGCGTGATATCGAAAAAAATATCTTATGTGTTATTCCAGACCATAATCTACCTCTGTGCCAAATTTCATCAAGATCCGTTGAGCCGTTTTGACTTGAAAGAGTAACGTCAACGTAAAAATGGCTTAACAAACAGGCTGACTGACAACAAAGTGTTTTTTTTTAATAACGTTGCCCCACACTACGAATTTCTCAAGTATCGTGGGTGCGTTTACAAACATTTAAACTTACATACACAAACAGCCAGACCAGGAAAAACTATCTGCAGGTCATACAAATATTTGTTACGTGCGGAAATTGAACTCGCGACAAGCAGCCCGGCAGTCGAACACTCAGCCACTGCGCCAACCATGCCGGCAAAAAATATAGGGCTTCCGTTTTTTTTTCTATTGAGGTAAAGAAACCTTAAAAACAATGTAGTAATCGCGGTTTGAACATTGAATCCTGTAGCAACGGATCTGTCAAAAACGATTTTGTAAAGAGATCTTCGGTGTGAACATACAAATGTAAATATTATTCCTTACAAGATAGGTTTCGCGCTGGTTACGTAGAAAATGTTGGCAAATATTTCTACATTTGCCAACATTTTGCGCGGTAAATCTGCGAATAGTGCTGAGTTGTATTCAATCGGAAAATATTCCCAAACGGTGTCGAACGGATTCTCACTTTTCGTTAAATATTTTATTTGCAACAGTAAAAGTTACAAAGTACAAATACTAAAGTAATAATGCTTTTGAGCGTGTCGATGACCATCTAAATTGAGTCAGTGCAAAACTTGGCGACGAGTTTGGCACTTTTAGTAGCATCCAATCAGCTCTTGTGATGTGCAAGCAACTGAACAGGCAGGAGACGATGTCAAGTGTCCCATCGTTTGTGGAGCATCACCACATTTACACTTCAGGTCCTCTGCCCTAACTATTGGTTTTATAATGTTATAGCATAAAGAGTAACCATGGAGTTTCTTGTCGGTTCTAATTACAAATCAAATTATATGTATATATATATATATCTACTAGCATTTGCCCGCGGCTTTGCTTGCGCTAAATTCGGGGTAAAACAGTTCGCCTCTCCTGATTTGTAGGTACCTGCTACAAACATTTAAACACACATACACAAACAGCCAGACCCGAAACAACTACGTGTAGGTCATACAAATATTTGTTCCGAGCCGCGTGCGGGGAGCGAATCCGCAATACGCAGCGCAGCAATCGATCGGTCAGCCACTGCGCCAATCGTGCCACCGACCGTTAATAAATAAAGTTATTTAATCCCTGTATTTTGTAAACTTCACAAACAGATGTTTTTTTTTTGTTATCGATACATTCACGTCAACAGTTTCACTATATAATTACTCTGGTTAAACAGTTCTTAAACTTTATTTACATTTAATTTATGTTTGAAAATACCAGGGCAAAATATCCTCGCTAATCCATCAGAGGGCCATTCTTCACTAGTTCGGTAGCTACTGTAATCCATGTTTTTCAAATGAAACGTGTAAGGAATACTGTCTTCAATATATTCTTCTGCACCTATGTCTTCTGCATAAGGTTTAGGTTCAGGAATTCGAATCGGGTTGAATAAATCTTCTGATAAAACGCTTAGCCCTAAGATGTTTTAAACAGAAATAAGTTCATAAGAAAAATCAACGAACTATGCAAAGGGGATTTTTACGTGTTATTGATCAAGTATCTACAATTTTATGTATGCGTCATCGGGCGGAACGGGGGGGTATGTCAGACTTTTACTGACTAAAACCCGCCCATGTTCCTTCTTTTGTCTTTTATGTTCCGTGGCATCGGTATCTCTTTTAAAAATACCCGCAACTCCGGAAGGTGGTGACCCTGGCAGACCCCTCTGCTTTGCTGACATCTCTTTGAGGTGCGCGTGGAACATGAATGCGTCGTCGATACGGCATTTAATAGACGCTTACGTTACAAATTAACATTTAATACCATGCTTACTTAATGTTGATAACAACGTTTTTTATGAACACTAAAAAACGTGATAAAAAACTATAAAATAATCCCATACCTACCATTACATTCTTCTGATTTGGACGTCAATACATTCGGACATAATCTTTTCAGTAACCGAAATAATATAGTATTTAGGATATTAAAATGCCTTGCTTCGGGGATGTATGTCTTGGCAAGTTCGCTGTCAACAAAAAAAAACAGAAAATCACCTCTCTGCATTGACGATTAAAAAAAACTACAAAAAAAAAGAAATAAAAAATGAAAGCTAATATTGTGTGTCTTGTTGTACTAGACAATACGTACTTCATTATTTCGCTGGTGAAATTCCTACCAACATCATCTTTGGCAAAGGAGAAAATTCCAGATGACACCCCTTTATTATTTTTCACAACCCAATTCTTTGGAAGATCTCCAATAGACTTCAACATCAACATGTCATCGTCCAAAGTTATACCACCCCATTTGTATAGTGTAACAATTTTAAGTATATTTGTTGTATCTTCTATCGGGTTTTTACTTTTCTTCAAATCGTCCACTAGTAGTGATTCTAGCACAGTGTCTTTGGCATATTCAGCAATGTGTATTCTTGAAGTTTTAACATTAGGATACGTAAGAAGCTCTGCAAGATATGTTTTACCTAAAAGATCAGTAATTGGAAAACTGTACAGTAAGTATATGTTCCAATCGGGATTTGTCAAGGCGGCAGACTCAATTACACAAGCTTGCAACATTGAAAATTTCCCTCTACACGTAGCATCAATGAAAAATATTGATTTCTTCTTTGGAGAAAAGTTCAGATCTTTCTCTGTTGGTAACTCTCCCGTCTCATCTCCTTTATCCTTATAATAACATGATATATCATAAGAAACAGTCTTTAAAGACTTTTTATGATGGTGTTTAATTTTCACATAACTTTCATAAATAACTAACAATGCGTAAAGAAAAACAAAACACGATAGCACGAATCGAATGCGAAGGAATCGAATGTTCCAGTAAATTTGCATTTTTTCAGTTCGAAACTTGGTACCAATTTCACTTCAGCGGCAAATCTGATTCAAAAATGTTGTTTGAAAAAGTCCTTTAATCCGAGATTAGATTACAGCCGGCCGCAGAATCCACGTTGATAACAATAGTCTTTGTTAAGCTATGGGATACCAAGACTCAATCGCATGGCAATCTCGTTGAATTCAATCAACGCTAAGCACTCCGTTAAAACGACATTCTGTCGCTGCAAACTTGAAATGAATAATAGTAATACATTATGTGTTCAGGCATCTACGACACACTTATTAGAAAATATGTTATCCCCTTACTTAAATTTCTCGCTCTGGGCGAAGCGGGGGGCAGTGTCAGACTTTTACTGACTAAAACCCATCCATGCTTTTTTGCCCTTTAGGTTCTGTTGACGAGGTATCTACTTCGAACAAACCCGCAACACCAGGCAGGCAGGCAGTGGGCCTCACAGGCCCCTCTGCTTTGCTGACTTCTCTTTGAGGCGCAAGTGGAACTGTCGTCAATAGACGGACGGATGGTGAGCTACCCATTGCTCACCGTCCGCGTCCGTGGCCGTGAGTCGTCTCTCGGCGCCCGATGGCAGCTGAGTTGGTTTGAGGTTCAATATGTTATCCCTTGAAACGGTATCGTGTAGGCATGACAACATATATTAGGTACATAGGTACCTTCATACAGAAATACTGCGGCTTTTATATTTCCAGTAAAATTTTGGTAGAAATATCAATATCCAATCAGACCACTCTACCAAATATGTCAGCTGTGTTTTAATTAGCAGCTTACTTCTGAGAAATGATCGTCTTTAGTATTACGGTGAAAAAAATAATAATGTTAAGCAAACATTGTTTTGAAAAGCAATCCTAGTGGAATATTACCCAAAGCATTCGTTAATTATACTACTAACATAGCTTTTAATGACAATATATTCACTAACACAATGTGGGCCAATGTAGTCTGTAAACAAAAGAATTTTAATTTGTTATGAATGAAAATATTCGAATACTGGGTGAAAGGGGGACACCGAGTCGATGTCGAGTCAGTGTCCCTTCTACTATGTATTTTAAAAAGATTTCCAAAAAAAAAGTCAAAAATAATTCTACGTCCGGAAGTCTTGTGACTTTTATCCCTCTTCGTTTCTACTCTGTATTTTAAAAAGATTTCTAAAAAAAGTCAAAAATAATTTTACTTCCGGAAGTCTTGTGACTTTTCATCCGTCTTCCCTTCTACTCTGTATTTTAAAAAGATTTCCAAAAACAAGTCAAAAATAATTATACTTTCGGAAGTCTTGTGACTTTTGTTTGCTACGTTCACTTTTTTCCCACCATTTTTTTATTGGCGAGTATTAAATTTCCATTGTTACTAAAACATATTAGCTGATCATCCATATAAGAGAGATGGAAGAAAAAATATGTATTATAGATGATAACTCACATATAGGAACACTCACATAACATATAGGAACACCTCGAAAGTATACCCTTTTGATTGTAAAAAGAATTAAAAAAAAACGACCCGTAATTAATAGAGAAATCGAGTAACAAACATACAAAAATGAAAACAGCCGAATTGAGAACCTCCTCTTTTTTTAAGTCGGTCCAAAAATGCGTATCAATTGTATTTCCTTTTGTTCAGGTACCAAGCCATCGTACGGCCGATGCGACCAAGGATGTCGAAGACTTGTTCACTGGTCATGATAGCCTGCATATGGATCAGTGGCATGCTGCTGGCGATACCTTGCTTGTTATACTCAACTACTAAGGAATATAGGTAAGTAAAACTTGAGAGGGACACCCGGATGGAACGAAGTTATTATTTATTATGTACAAAAAACCTGTATACACTCAACAAAAATAATCGTCGCGACACCACACCGTTCAATACAAAATAGAAAGACGAACCGAAAATAACTGGCTTGCATTCTATGAGAGAGTGAGAGAAAGAGACAGAGAAACACGCGCACGCCGCACGGCTTACAGCTATTGCAAAAACTGTCTTTACAATTTTTGGTCTTAATTTTTCCGTCTAGCCCCCTTTCACAACGCGCGATGAGGAACTTCGTTAAAAAAAAAAAAATACACTGGCAGCGGTAGTGTATGTGAAACGTTTTAATGTTAAGATCTTTTATAATATACTTAAAAAAATGTTTTTTTGCGGAATGGAAATCATTGAATTACTTCCCCGCTCCGGACGGAACGGGGGGAGTGTCAGACTTCGACTGACTAAAACCGACCCATGTTTCTTCTTTTGCCCTTTATGTTCCGGGGCCGCGGATACCCGCAACCCCGGCAGGCGGTGGCCCTGGCAAGCCCATCTGAAATAAATAAGTACTATTTAAACACACATGTTCGTGTTAGTCATTAAAATTTAAGCGGTATTATCGCATTAAGCTATAAAATCCATTTAAGTAATTTTATGGGAGTGTGATAATTGAATAATATTGATTAGCATATGATCGGGTCGACATGATTCGGAAGAGCGGTGTGGATAAGTGCTTACTGTAAATACACGGTCGCCAAACGGATAAAAACCACTCCGCTTCGCTCCGCTTAGCATGAATTGTGCAGAGCAGACCCAAACATGTTTCAGTAATGTAGGTAGGGGTCGCATTTAGGTTGCTGATAGGCATAAGCCTAATAATTTATTGACGGCACGGTTGGCGCAGTGGCTGAGCGATCGACTGCTGCGCTGCGTGTCGCGGGTTCGATTCCCGCACGGAACAAATATTTGTATGACCTGTAGATAGTTATTTCGGTTCTGGGTGTTTGTGTATGTGAGTTTAAATGTTTGTAAACGCACCCACGATACAGGAGAAATTCCTAGAGTGGGAAAACGTTTTTTTTTTTTTTTTTTAAAAGAGATAATTATTTAATTCAACAAATACTGTTGAATTGAACGTTAACGAAAAAAAAGTGTGTAACACATTTAGATACACTGTCTTCCCGTCCCGCATCATGTTAGTTCCAGATACGAGATGACATCTTTTCAATCTAATAGAAGGATTTAAAAAGCATGAAGCATGAAGCTGAGCCTGAAGTTTTGGGTTTGATTCCTAGGTCGAATTTTTTTTTATTGCGAATTCAATAACAATTATTCCGATTCGATTTCGATGACAATAGACTCGCCCCTATTATAGTGAAACTTAAACATAACTGGCGAAGTGTGGCTGCACTAGTACATACTAGTGTAGCTAGATTTAGACTAGGTTAGACTCTCTCTGGACTACATAGTCCAGAGAGGAAAGACTTGAGAAATAAGATAAGTCCTCATTTTAACATTGTGAAACATAGTTCACAATATCAAGCAGTGCAATTCTACAATAGGTTACCACTAGAATTAAAAAGCTTAATCTATACGTCTTCATTTAAAACAAAGCTTCAAGCATTCCTACTGGATAAATGTCTCTACTCCGTTCACGACATGTAATAATGAGGAATATAAATACGAAAAAGTGAATTTAATTTTAAAATGACATAATTTTGTATTAAGCTGACATGAACTCCACAACAATTTTATTTAATAAATTAATTGTATTTTTGTTTTTTTTTTTTTATCATGATTTAAAATTGTATTTAATGTGTGATTATAATTTTTGTTGTTAATGTTTAGTTTTGAACTTATGATTGTGTTTTTTTTTCTTTTATGCTATTATTATTACTTTTAAATTATGTTTGTGATTTCAAATACAATGTAAATTGTTTGTGAATAAAATTGAATTGAATTGAAATTGAGAGTCCATTTGGGTATGACAGTCGTGATGCTATTTGTGTGATATAAAAGGTATCCTAAGTAGGAAAAAGGTCCAAATCTACGTTAATATAGACAAAAAATATATTAATATTATAAGCATAAAATTAATATATTTTTTGTCATGTAGATTCAATGCAACTATTATGAACAATGTTCAGCGTAAATATTTCCTTGTAAAAAAAAAATAGCTCTAAAATACTGGCACACATTGTACTATACTACAATATTACAATAAAAATATTATTTTCAACTGTCATTGGTCACAAAAGCTTGAAGGTGAATTCCAATCTTGACGGAATAGTGCGCCAGTGTGCGCTCCGCTTAAGTACGGTATTAGCAGAATTAAAGACCTAAGCACGCGACACCACTACAAATAATCAAGAAGTTAATAACTAAATTAAGCATTCACCAACTTGTTAATAACATTCTTACTTGGAGCACCGACTTGAAAGCCAAACTCAAAGCTATTTAAGTACCACTAAATAGTTTATCAAATTACAATTGAATGTTTTAAAGTTTGGAATAGTTTTGAAAACAGGCTTATCAGAATTGTGAACGCATAAGTTGGTAATGAACCGTTTTTTTAAGTTAATGCCCGTATTCCTTACGATTAAGCGACACTTATACCTGAAAAAAAAACACTGTCGGAATTTCAACGTTTAATTTCGTCCTTACCAGCAATTGTTCGTGGTTTTACTAATGGTACTCAAAAGGAGTTTTTGTTTCGTGTTTCTTTTTTGGGAAATTCTTAACGGAAATTTCTCTTGGGTACGTCAAGAATAAACCATTAGGTGAAGCACCAACAGCAGGTGCTTCACTTAATGGTGTTCTCTGCTTTTCTGGCATCTCTTCGAGGCGCGTAGGCAGTGACCTGCTGGGGTTGCTGGTTATTCTAAAGAAATATCGCGACTCCGGAATATAAATGGCAAAAGAAGGTTGGGTTTTAGTCACTAAAAGTCTGACACTCTCTCCGTACCGCCCAGAGCGAGGTTAATAATTTTAAGGTGCGTCGCCCACACGACCAACAGTCGAGGCACAGTCGGGGCGCGGGCGCGTTAGGCGCGTCGCCCACACGATATTTGTAAAGAAAATCTCGTTGCGGCGTGCTTCTTATGTGCCTGCGCCTCAACTTCACCTCGACTGTTGATCTTGTGGGCGACGCGCCTTACACGCCCGCGCCTCGAGTGCGCCTCGACTGTTGGTCGTGTGGGCGACGCGCCTAAGATTTTGCATCTGAAAAAAAAGGAAGTCGCTCTTGTGTGTTGAACCACTCTAAATTGGCAGCATGCTGATGTTGAACAATTACCTATGTTTTTTTTTTTTGAAATTGTATTGAAAAACTAACATTCGTCCCAACTATAGACAGGGGACAAAAAAAAATCAAAGCTATCATTTGGCTTCATTATTTTTTCAGCTTAGCCGTGCAAAATTTTAATTAACGAGTGAGTTTTTCTGTTCAGGTCTAAAGGCACCCTCAAAACTGCTTGCTTGCTGTCCTGGCCCGACGGATTACCTGATGTGTCATATATGGATTTTGTGTAAGTATTTTTATTTTATTTTTCTAACTTAACCTGCTAACAACAAATCTTAAAACTACTACCCTAACTTACTTAAAACATATTTTGTTTAGTAATTAGTTAGTATTTATATTGTTTTGCCTTTTGTGTCAGTAAGGTTAATTAGTAAAAATATTGTACTTATAAACTAGTTATTGTGTCGCTCTATATTACTACGTATATACTTTTATAATACCTAAAATATCAATAGTATTTTTTTGTGTGAATGTGCGCAAGGAAAATAGAGTTTGTAAGGATCGCTACGGGTAACGTTCTTCGGCGTGAGGTTTGTGTATGTATGTTTTAAATTTAGAACGCTTTTTAGGATTAGGTAGCTGGCTACCTATAGAGATTTTCTAGAAAGATTAACTTTAAAAGGACCGCAAAATGTCAAGCTATTATTAGATTGAAAACTAAAAGTCTCTTCTCAAAATAATCTACGGCTTTCAACTTTTACTTTGGCCTTTAAAAGGTTCAGATCCCTATATAAATTAAAGTTATATTACACAGGCTTAATTTATAATAAAGGCATTTTTTGATAAGCTAAATCAACCATCAAATTTACTACATAGATAATTTAAGTTTTAGACATGTATGTGAACAGAAATATTATTTATACATTTCTGTGTACTTACATTGTTAATTACTAACTACAAATAGACATAGACTTATAATAAAAATTTGTACAGTAAAATATCTCAACCTGGCACACGAGGTTGTCGACGTGTGGAGTGTGAGCTCGGCTATCATTGTGCCGAAAGTCGATACGGCCAGTGACCTAATGGTCAAGGGCCTCGATCATTGTCGAAGCTCTGCTGAGGCGGTCAGATTTAGAGCCTGATTCAGAAGGCTGTACTCCTCGAAAAGGCCGGCATTGTGAGAAGGTTCCTGTCTCTGGAACCTTAACCACGGATAACTTTGGATACCGGTGGAAACCTAATTTTATATTGTCAAATGTTTTCATATATTTTTTTAAGAAAAAATCCAAAATTTAAAATAATGAATAAAGAAAAACATATGTACAAATATTATAAAGTAATATGGCGTCAACCATTTCATTAGAAGTTTGTACGGAACCGTCAATGTACGAGTTTATAACAATTGTTCATTGTTTACCACGCTTAAGAATATTAGTGATACTTTTTAAATTCGCGGAAATTCCTGTTGATTTTTTTAAGTATGTAACTGTTATGTTTTAAAAACAAATAAGATTTCTAAGACTTCTCAGCTTTGTTGGCCTGTTATTGTATTTTTTATTATAATTATTAAGAAAATTACCTTGTTTTCAAACAATACGATGAAAGCATTTTCACTTTAATGTTTCGTTGGAAAACGATCATTTTCAAAGAAATTTTCAGAAAAAAATCAAAACTATTAGTTTTAATGTTACTCAATAATATTTCATTCTTTTTTTGTTTTCTGGCAGTGTTCTTCATCATAAGCTTGCCATAAGCCCTAAGCAAGCCACTGTAATGACCGGCACAGGAGTTACTGTCACTACCTCTGTTCAGTGCACAGGTAGATGACAAAGATTCTTAAAACCATTTCGTCACAGCTGTCATTTATCGATCTGTGTCAGTCAGGAAAGTACTTTAGCTGTTGCTCCCGGTTGTCATTTGTAGATCTTTGTCAGTCGTTGAAGGTAGTCAGTGTCCCGAAAGTTTGACAACCAGTCTTACCAAGGGTATAGTACTAACTGGGATGTGGAGGTCAGATGATCAGTCACTCCATCCTACTAATATTAAAAATGGATGTATGCATGTTTGTTACTTTTTCTTGCAAAAACTACTGAATAGATTCTAATGAAAATTTACAATAATATAGCTTATACATCAGAATAACACATAGGCTATAGGCATTCATAAAGATATATTGTATATTCTATCACCACGTGAGTCTAACCGCGGGGCGCAGCTAGTGTAAAATACTGGTATTCAGCTACACCCTAACCTTACCGGTTGGAGAAGGCTAGGCAGATTATAACTTTCTCAATATCAAAGTTTCGAACCATAGATGGCATAGAAAGTCATTTTGTTACGATCTGTAATATTGATCAACTATAAAAAAAAAAAACAAAAAAAAAACGTTGCCCCACTCTAGGATTTTTTCCTATATCATGGGTGCGTTTACAAACATTTAAACTCACAAACAACTAGACCCAAAACAACTACCTGTAGACCATACAAATATTTGTTCCGTGCGGGAATCGAACCCACGACACGCAGCGCAGCAGTCAATCGCTCATCCACAGCATATTGTGGTTACAATCGATTTCTGAATTATATCTCAAACGTGACAATTTTGTAAACAGAAGACATCTCTAAATCAGTTAGTCAGATCCAACAACATGTAAATCCATCTAATGCTAAAGACGATTGGCTTCAGTCGAGCGATGATTGGTACATTAGTATCTCGAATTGATACGCAGACAGGGATCCCTGTAGCTTTGTAGTTTCCAAGAATCCTCTATTAAATTCAAGATTGGTCGGTGTTGTGACATTAATGTACATAATAAGGGAAGATTTAAATTCAAGAATTCGCCAAACAAAATAGTAAGGTATTGCATGAAATACGTAGATAAGATAGTCATTCATTTGATGCAACAAAAGACAATACAGGAATTTACACAAAAAATTACAATACAGAAAAAAATATAATATTAAAGTTAAATTGACCCATAGACAATTACACACATCGACACATCACATACATTTATAACGGTCGCCTACTACTGGGCGGTGTGTCTCAAGATTGCACCAAATAGGAGTCCAGCTCAACATAATGCCAGTAAGATTACCTGACGCTGGTATTCTACTGAATGTTGCTAGTGATGTACGGATAACGAGAAAACGCAATGATCTAAAAATAACAAAGTACGACATTGTGCGGAGAATATTATGAAGAACATCTAAACTGACATGCATTTAAAATTCACAGTAAGAAAGATTCCACATTTGAAAGCTATTAAGTGTTTGTAGATTACTTGATTATTACAGTATAGGTAATATGTATAATTATGTAAATAATGACTGTTATTTATATTTTAAGCGTGTGTGTGTGTATGAGTATACTTATTGGTGTAGGTATCATTATGTTTTGGTTTTATTATAATGTACTGTGAGTATAGTGTAAATTACTTTATTTATTATTTGTTTTCTACGTACTTATTACTTGGTTACTGATTTCTTTTGTTAACCGTATGTTATTATACAGTCAACAAAACAAAAAAGTAATCAGCATTGTCAGATATATAGTTAAATCTTCTTTAGAAAACAATGAACATCATCAACTCAAATTTAATTTTGAACCGCAAATTTTATTTTTTTATCTGACCGCACGCTTGATTGCGGGTAAAACTGGCTATACTCTTCTTAAAGCCCGGGGCAAAGCCGGGAGCAACAATTTAACAGGCCTTCCGTAGCACGAAATGGTTTCCCTTTTATTTAAATTATTTTCCCTACAATATGTCATTAGGAAAAACAATTTCGAAGAACATGGTAACATACTTTTCCAATTATCTTGTTTACTTAGAAGCAAAATGACATCATGTAAATGTCATACCCATTTGGAGTAGGTAAAAGAGAGACATTGCTTTATTTATTTACCGTTCAATCACTTAAGGAACCGCCCAATCACGTGCAAATAAACGTTTTGTTTACACCTTTTCTATATCCTGACTAATCCTTGCTAATATTATAAAAGTGAAAGTGCGACCTTTCATAACGGGCGGGAGGAAACGCCCGGGTGTCACCATTGTGACGATCGCCCGGAGGACACGGTGGAGCAAACAAGCGGTCTGCCCAGCTTAGGCGGAGCGCCGCCGTGCCCTCGTAGAGGCGATCGGCGGCGGCGATCTCTCACGTCCGGCCCTGGTTCAGTCTATGGTCCGGAGCGAGAGGGAATGGGAAGCGGTCACCTCCTTCTGCGAAGCAGTAATGCTAGTGAAGGAGGAGGCCGGGCGTTTGAGGGAGAGAACCACAAACCAACCCAGCGAACAAGTCTTTATTGATAAACTCGCTTTCGTTTAGGTGTTCTAATGCGAAAGTAAGTTTGTTTGTTTGTTTGTTACCTCTTCACGCTTTAATGGCTACACCGATTTTGATGAATTTTGGTACAGAGATAGTTGGGAACCAGGAGACGGACATAGGCTATTATTTAAAAAATATTTATATATTATTTAAAAAAAAAGTGTGATGTGAGGGAGAAAGAGTAAAGAAAAGGGAAAACTTAGCATTGCTATTACAAATCAATAAGGCGCAAGGAGAACTGTGTAACCTCGAATTTAACGCGAGCGAAGCCGCGAGCAAAAGCTAGTTTCATATACAAGTAGAGTATTGGTACATGGGCGATCGATAGATCTATTCTTACTCAGACTCTCGTACATCTATCATCTACATTCTACACTAATATTATAAAGAGGAAAGTTTTAATTTAATTTAAATTCAAAAACTACTGGACCAATTAAAATAAATATTTTGCAATTATAAAGCTATAATATCACTGAATCCTTACTAATATTATAAAAGCGAAAGTTAGTTTGTTTGTTTGTTACCTCTTCACGCCTAAATGGCTAGACCGATTTTGATGAATTTTGGTACAGAGATAGTTGGGACCCTGAAAACGGACATAATCTATTTTTTTTTAAAAAGAGCGAAAAATTAGGGAGAACGAGGGAAAAAAGGGGAAACTTAGCATTGCTATTACAATAAATAAGGCGCTAGGGCAAAAACTACAGGTGGCAGGTACATACCTGCAAATCAGGAAAGGGGAACTGTCTTACCCCAAATTTAACGCGGGCGAAGCCGGCTGCGAAAGCTAGTAACATATAAAACACCACGCTACTAGCTACAGGAGCGGGGCAGTAACCAAAAGACGCGTCAAACCGCTAGCTAATCAATAATATTGTTGTATCTTTCCATTTTCTGAAAATACTTTCCAAATAAGATTGAAATACTGTATTTGGCTTCAGGCACCTTAAGCCCATTTTGATACCCAAGATATAGAAGCTCTATCTATAAATTATTCCTTACATTATCCAATTCAGGAGATACACAAATGCTTTATCAACAAGTCTACCTTCTTCTATAGAAATCCCTTTTGTTGTCAACATCATTATTCTTGTTAATCTATCTTTACAATCATATATCTATGTTTCAGGAGCTATTATTATATAATTTACATAGCTCAGCAAGCTTAAATAGTTTATCCGACCGACACAAATGTGTATAAGATAAGAACTGTCCCAAGATCTTATAGTTTCCTATTGTGTGAATGACACAGCGAAATTAAATGATTTATTATTGAGGAACTAGCTTTTGCCCGCGGCTTCGCTCGCGTTGAATTCGGAGTAACATAGTTCCCCTTTCCTGATTTAGAAGTACCCGCTACCTGCAGTTTTTGCCCTTGCGCCTTATTGATTTGTGATAGCAATGCTAAGTTTTGCCTTTTCTTCCCTCTTTCTCCCTCTTATCCCACTTTTTTTTTAAATAGCCAATGTCCGTCTCCTGGTTTCCAACTATCTCTGTACTAAAATTCATCAAAATCGGTTAAGCCATTAAAGCGTGAAGGGGTAACAAACAAACAAACTCACTTTCGCTTTTATAATAATAGTAAGGATTACCCAACGCTTGAGGCTTCATCTCTAGATATAGACGTAGACAAGGTTGGAATTAAAATTCGAGAACAAACGTAATTTTTAAATTAGTTTAGCTTGTAGTCTTCTTTAATTTAATTTGGTTTTGAGGATTTCAGTGACAGCTGAAAAATAAATATTTTTTCGGATGGGAAGTCATCAAATGACTTCTCCCCTCTCCCCTTCTCCCGCTCTGGGCGGATCGGCGGAAGGGACTGTCAGTCTTTTATAGACTAAAACCTATCTATATTCCTTCTTTTGGACTCAATGTTCTGGGGCCGCGGTATCTCTTATTATTAACATGCAACTAAGACAGTGGCCCTGGCAGGCCCCTTTGCTTTATTCAAACCTTAATGAGTTTTCCTACAGCATAACTTTCCATACACAAAGCGTTCGTTGATTAGATGTCAAATGCAAATTAAACGGTCGCGTCGTTTGAATGAACAGAAGGGACTAATTACATACACTGGTCTGTTAAAATGTTTATCCTATCAAGACAATATAATATGCGCCCTTTTGAGGACTTAATTGATACAGTTAACTTTTCACCTAAGGAGCTTGTAGTTAAATAAAAACTGCCGCTAGGTTTAGTCTTGTAGCTAAGTCACGCTTGGTTGGTTTGCTCTGGTTGGTCGGTGGATGGGTGACCAACGATTTACATACCGATTTTTTTACCGAAAGCACGTGAAGTTGTTGGTCCCGGCTGTCATTTGTAGTTATTTCACAGTCGTTGCAGTTAGTTAGTAGCTCGAAAGTTTGACAAACAGTCTTACCAGTATCGTATTACCCGTTGTTAAAGGAGTTGTGGAGGTCAGAGAGGCTATCCATCTATGTGAAATACTAGTATTCAGTTGAATCTAGTAAGACTAACCCTAACATGGTCGAGAAAAGGGTAGGAAGAACATGAACTTTTCTTTCATCTCTTACCCGCTAAAATGTACCAGTATTTTTTTGTGCTTTTTTAAGTCCCATGTCAGTTTTGTTTAAAATTGTCATTTTATTTAGTTTTATTGTACGCATGTTCTGTCCAAACGTCTCTCTCTACAATTTTTGAACGTTTTCCCGAGAGAAAATATTATTCGTATATTTTGCGGTCTAAATAATTAATGTTCAGCCTGACTGACAGTCTTATTTAATGGCTCAGTGTAAACAAAACTGAATGTTGATGGACGGAGAGCGAGAGGAAGGCCAAAGAAAAGATGGATGGATTGTGTAAGGAATGACATGAAGGAGAAAGGAGTAAATGATGCCGTGACGTCTGATAGGGGAGAATGGAAGAAGAAAACGTGTTGCGCCGACCCCAAATAGAATGGGACAAGGGCAGGAAAATGATGAGTGTAAACAAAACTGTTCAAGTTTGTGGTAAGCAAGACAATATTTTTTGAGTTTCGTACCTCAAAAGGAA
The DNA here is from genome assembly GCA_905475445.1 of Ochropleura plecta. Classification (NCBI taxonomy): domain Eukaryota; kingdom Metazoa; phylum Arthropoda; class Insecta; order Lepidoptera; family Noctuidae; genus Ochropleura; species Ochropleura plecta. The sequence continues at coordinate 5,187,665 of FR997731.1, read as the reverse complement.
AAATCGGAACCCTTATCATCGTCACTTTGTTGTCCGTCTGTCTCTCTGGCTGTCTGTCTTGCGTCTGCTTGAAACGTCCAAATCTTTTGATTGCGCCAATAGTTAATGTTGTAATGTTAATGTTTTATATATTTACTAGCTTTTGCCCGCGGCTTCGCTCGCGTTAAATTCGGGGTAACACAGTTCCCATTTCGTGATTTGCAGGTACCTGCTATCTGTAGTTTTTGCCTTTGCGCCTATTTTATTGTAATAGCAAGCTAAGTTTTCCCTATTCTTCCCTCTTTCTCCCTCATTTCTCACTTGAAAAAAAATTGCCTATGTCCGTCTCTAGGATCCCAACTATCTGTGTACCAAAATTCATCAAAATCGGTTCAGCCATTTAGGCGTGAAGACGTAACCATCAAACAAACTCACTTTCGCTTTTATAATATTAGTAAGGATGTTGCTAGTTTGAAAAAAAAACACGGTGCCCGCGTCCGACTCGCACGTGACCGGTTTTATGGTTTCTGGAAGGTCTACTTCCTCATAAACTTGCCGTATGTTGACATTATTTTAAAACTTTAGCTGTAACACTGTTAAGACAAGTTACCGGAATCCAATGCAGCAGATGAGGTGCTGGGTAATAGCAAGACCCACTTGGGTTTCCAAGAACATTTTCTTAGTCATGATTAGTTTGGATGACAGTGTACGGTTAGGTCACATTATTCTAAACTTCCAATTACAAAAAATAGGTATCATATTTCTTTGGGTTCACAGAATGACTGGCACAAAATAAAACACATTACGACGACATTGACTATGTAAATTAGAAAAAAAAAAACAATTTAGGTACGTGTTATTTTTTTTAAACTAGTTTTTCTTTTATGTTTCGTAAACGCAGATGTAAACGCAGACGTAGAATACTTGAAATGCAAACTTTTTGATAAATCAATTTAATAGGTCTTCATACAGTCCACTATTTCTTACAACAAAGGAGATTGCAAACTCATTGAACCATGTACTTCTGATTGAAATGATTACTATTCAACCCACGCTTGTCCCCTGTGTGGAAACTGCCTCAATTTTCTCTGCTTCTCACGATCATGTAGTTTTCACGCCAATTCTCATGGAGATGAGACCCTTATCATCCTATCATTTCCCAAGCAATTTTATAGTTCCTTTCTGTATGTCCCAGGGGTAAATTTCCTGGCTCGCAACCACGATCCCCAGGATTTTGATTAAAATATTTTGAGTGAAGTTATGTGAGAATGAATACACAGAATTATTCTCCCCACTGCATCGCGTTTGAACTATTCGTTTGTTTACTTACAAAAAATAATTTAATATCCTTACTAATATTATAAAAGCGAAAGTGAGTTTGTTTGTTACGTCTTCGCGCCTAAATGGCTAAACCGATTTTGATGAATTTTGGTACCAAGATAGTTGGGAACCTGGAGACGGACATAGGCTATTTTTTTCAAAAAAAGTTTGAAATATGAGGGAGAAAGAGGGAAGAAAAGGGAAAACTTAGCATTGCTATTACAATAAATAAGGCGCTAGGGCAAAAACTACAAGTAGCCGATATCTGCAATTCAGGAAAGGGGAACAGTGTTACCCCAAATTAAACGCGAGCGAAGCCCCGGGCAAAGGCTAGTTGGTAATAAAACAATTTTTATCTAGAAAGTATGTGCGTACTTGCGCGCGCGTAGTGCATTCCAGCGATTTTCAGAATCCACACTAGCGAAACCGCAGTAAAATAACGTCGTTTTTTATTGCTCTGTCATAACCGAACTGCAAACATTTTTTTTTTATTTTTACGTTGCCCCACACTAGGAATCTCTCATGTATCGTGGGTGAATTAACAAACATTTAAACACATACACAAACAGCTGAACCCGGAACAATTGTAATATTTTTTCTGTGCGGGGATCAAACCCGTGACACGCTTGGCCACACTTAGCCACTGCGCCAACCGAGTCGGAATTTCAACTCTATCGTCTTTTATTTTTTTGCCAACAAATCCAATCCTTCTACACGACTGCCCTGTGAACCATCAAGAATCTTGAGTAATTGGACGTATGCAACGTCAGAAGTTCAAAAACCTCACAAACTCTCACATTGTAGAATGTTTATGGCGAAACCATGAAACACGAGACACTTAGTATCACTTTTAATTTAAAATTGTGAACACTGACTTGCCTTTACTTAAATAAGTTAACGAATTTAACATGTTTTCATGTTAAATTCGTTAACTTATTTAAGCAATGTGTTTTGTCTTACGGGTGGGATTGTGGGAAATTATCAAATAACTGCCTGGGTAAAAATCAGACAGTCCCCTCCACTCCGGAGGGGACTGTCTGATTTTTACTGACTGAAACCACCCATGTTCCACATATAATAGGTTTAAAAAAACATGCATAAATTTTTGCTATTAGCTTTTCAAGACACACTTTACTGTCATCAGGTTGTATGCCTATTAATAACGTAAATACTTGCATATTTTAAACGTCATTTCCCTTAATATATAGCTTGTAGATATGTCTAAAATGCTGGACTCAGCTCCACCAGAGAGTAGATAAAGTATTAGCCAATTTATTTAAAGAGCGAAACACGACTAAACATTTATTTTCTGCCACATAAAATTGAATTTACAAAACTGCAACGAGGCTATTTCGACGGCGCGTTCGTGTTCCACGTGCGCCTTAGATACTGGGCCAGGGCCACTGTTTGCCGGGGCTGCAGGCTGTTCGAAAGAGATACTGCGGCCACGGAACATAAAGGGCAAAAGTAGTCACTCCTTAGTCTGTCACTTCCTCCCGCTCCGCCCAGAGCGGAGGTAATTTGGTGACTTCTCCTCCGAAAAAGCAAAGAAGTGCAGCGACAGTATTTTAAAGTGACATTTGAATCGTCAAAGTTGCTCTATTTTTATGCTACAAAATTAAATAACAAGAGACTACAACTTTATACAACCTCAGGCTCTGGTACAAGCGTGCAATAAAAACGTATAGCTAGGTGATTTTAAGAAAGTAATCCTTACTATCCTTACTAATATTATAAAAGTGAAAGTGAGTTTGTTTGTTTGTTACCTCTTCACGCTTTAATGGCTAAACCGATTTTGATGAATTTTGGTACAGAGATAGTTGGGAACCAGGAGACGAACATAGGCTAAGGCTTTTTATTTAAAAAAAGTGGGATATTAGGGAGAACGAGGGAAGAAAAGGGAAAACTTAGCGTTGCTATTACAAATCAATCAGGCGCAAGAGCAAAAACTGCAGGTCTGCTTGGTGTGTTATACCGAATTTAACGCGAGCGAAGCCGCGGGCGAAAGCTAGTTAATTAATATTATACGGAACCCAAAAAGTGCAAATTCTATTCAAAACGAGTTTCGGTTTTTCGATTTTTAAATTATTTTAAAAAGCTTCCCTAGTGCAAGCCGAACTCGCTCGCGCGTTAATACTTTTCTATTTAATAAACTTCAATCTCATACTAAGCTCTACGATGCCTCAAATGTTGGTTGCTAGCCAGCATTTTATTGTACTTGCTGAACATATTTAAAAAAAATAGGTTTTCAAATCCCTTTTCAGACTTTCTAAGTTATAATTCCATTTTGAATCGGGAATTCATTATAAAACGTTTCATACATCACGCCTATAATTCTTGAACGGTTAAGCAGAGTTGTCATGCACATTTCGTCAGTCATGTTTAAGTTCCATGTAACGGGGCTAGCCTATTGTCATCAACCAGAAAATATCCAGACCTCTCGTTTGCTACTGAAAAAATCTTGATGGAAAGACCCACTCTAATTCATTTTTACTTATTTTAAAAAAAGGCACATAATGCCCTTCATATAGGCCTAATTCATTTTCAATAGCCCCTTTTGAAGAGAGTAAGTAGTCCTATTAAGGAGTCATAATCCGCCCTTTTTTTTGGGGTGGTATATCATCAAATGACTTCCTCCGCTCTGGGCGGAGCGGGGGGGAGTGTCAGCTTTGAACTGACTAAAACCCACCCATGCACCTCCTATTGCCCTTTACGTTCCGGGGCCGCGGTATCTTTTTCGAACAACCCGCAAGCCCGGCAGGCGGAGGCCCTGGCAGGCCCCTCTGCTTTGCTGACATCTCTTTGAAGCGCGCGTTAAACACTCACGCGCCGTCGACACGGCCTGTCGTCAATAGACGGACGGATGGTGAGGACGGACGGACGGTGAGCTACCCATTGCTCACCGTCCACAGGGCCGCATCTACGGTGGCCGGGAGTCGTCTCGTGGCGCCCGACGTCCGGGGCGTCTCCCGCGGCGTCTGGGTTGGTTTGAGGATAATTCGCCCTTACGTGTAGTTCAAACAGCTACAAACAATAGGCAGAATAGTTATATCATACGTCATCATCATCATCAGGCTATATTAGTCCACTGCTGGACATAGCCCTCCCCTAATGAGCGCCATAGCGCCCTGTCTTCAGCTTGCCGCATCTAGCATCTGCCTGCAGTCTTTCTTAGATCGTCATCCCACCTGGTCGGAGGGCGTCCTACATGTATCATACGTGCAAGTAGACAATTTAATAGTAAGCAGCATGATTTGGATCCCTTTACCACTAGTGTGACGTGAGCCAGAAGACGCTTTAGTCTCAAGTTTTTTTAAGTAACCTTCAAATTGTTTATCTTTTCTTTTTTTGGATTATGTTCCCTATTCGTTTGTAATGTGTACATCATTTTGCATTTTACTTCAAACAAAACGGTTTCAGTCACCTATTTGTTTAGCTTTTATATTTGACTTTGTGTATGTAACCTTTTATTAAGTTAGGTTAACACTTTCGCTGCCCAGAACTCGGCGTATTATTATTTTGGGCTCATACGCTGAGTTCTGGGCAGCTTAAGTGTTAATTTGTAAAGTGCTGTTTGTGCTCACATTTTATTTTAAATTTTTAATCTGGTTCTATATGTGAGGACTTTTAATTGGCTTGCTGTTGTCTAGGGTTTTTTTTTAATTAATATTCTTTTTAAGCTGTAAGTCCTCCATGCTTTAATAAATAAATAACATGAAAGGTTACTTAACCTAATGAAGCTATTATTAGAAATATCGTAAAAACGGCTCAATGGAAAAACCTTTGCAAATTGAAAACGATTTTTCTATACATAAACCAATTTAATAAAATAATTATATGGTTTAAATAATATTTCTCGTTCTTAAATATGACTTCAAATTAAAATAAGTAAAGTTTTTAAAAAAAAAAAATTATCAATTAACTGACTTTGAAAAAACTTACTTTTATTTAGGAAGTTCAAGTATAAGTTAATCAGAACGTTGTTTGTTGAATGCGTTTATTTTCCAAGGAAAAAATTAGGATGTAAAAGGAATGCTTTGAAGGAAAAAGGAGTAATTGCTAGCATGACAATTACCAGGGGAGAATGAAAGCAAAAAACGTTTTGCCCCGTCCCAAATAACAAGGGACAAGGGCAGGAAGACGATGGTTTGTTAAAAGCCAACGACATTTATTTAGGATAGATTGAACAAAGCAATTACACCTTTATAACTCTTTAGGAAATACAGGAGAATGTGTTATATTAATTAACTAGCTTTTGCCCGCGGCTTTGCTCGCGTTAAATTCGGAACACAGTTCCCCTTTCCTGATTTGCAGGTACCTGCTACCTGTAGTTTTTGCCCTTGCGCCTTTTTTATTGTGATAGCAAAAGCTAAGTTTTCCCTTTTCTTCCCTTATTCTCATTCATTTCTCACTTAAAAAAAAATGCCCATGTCCGTTTCCAGGGTTCCAACTATCTCTGTACCAAAATTCATCAAAATCGGTTAAGCCATTTAGGCGTGAAGACGTCACAAATAAACAAACTCACTTTCGCTTTTATAATATTAGTAAAGATGTTCTATTTATTTTGTTACAGGTACCAAGTGTTATTCTTCGTAGTGACATACGCCATTCCTATGCTTGGGATGACATTCTTCTACTCAGCGATGGGAAAAGTTCTGTGGGGCTCAGGATCTATTGGCGAGCTGACCCAGCGACAAGTAGACTCGATACGATCGAAACGAAAGGTATGTTTTGCTGTTAAATAGAATACTTATTACATACAAACGTCAATTTTAAACGACTTTGTTATGTTAAGAATAGCCTTCCTCGATATAAAGGCTGTGAATTAGAAACAGCTGAACGCATCTTGATGAAATTTGGCACAAGGGTAGATTATAGTCTGGAATAACATATGCGGGCCAAGCCGCGGGCGCCAGCAAATAATTCATATTATTTTAGACCCTTGGTCTATGTCACTAAAATGACTCTTACTATCTTTAGAACTCTTTCCATTTTACGTCATACTGATGCCGAACTAAAATTGTTACTGTATTTCGGCCTACAGATATCACTATCTTAACCTTTCAAGGACCACCATTATTTACGTCAACTATCCGTCAAGCACCGCCGGGCGGGCTCTTATCGTAAGCGTAATCTGATTTTAAGACTTATCTTTACTACAAATACAATTTTAAATCGGTCGGGGTTTGGTGGCACAAATTTGTGCCAGCGGGGCTCAACGGTAATTCTTGTTTACTGGCACGTTTTTGTGCCGCTGGGGCACTAGAGGTTTATAGATAAAAATAATAATGTCCTCTGTGTGTGTGCATTTAGATGTCACAAAATGTTTTGGGACCAATTTTTTACCAATTTTTTGACCAATTTTAGTCTTCTGCTCCGTTTCAAAAACAACAAATTGTTACGGACGGGTTGCCTTCCAAACTGTAAACTGAATTACAGATCTTCAATACAAGAAGCGACGTTGTTGCCAAACCAATGTTTTATTCAATTTCGTTCGTTCGACGTGTTTGTTCACGTTCCGAGTCTCGAAGTGGAAACAATGAGGTTTTATTGGAACTGCGCCAGAGGTTCTAAAATTGGGACGTTCTGAAATTTCTGGTCTAGCTATTTCTTTTCAATCAAGCAAAATTTTCAGAGGAATTTAGTCGTAACTGGAACAAAATTTTAAATCTAAATTTTCCAGATTTTAGGACGCTTTGAGCTTTATAGCAATTACTAACTTCCGCTCGCGCCTTCGTCCGCGTGGCATAGTTACATTGGGTTAACGCTAAATTTAACCCGCGTGAAAAAACAAAACTTACACTCCCCTTTTCTTGCCCTTTCTCCTCTCTCTTCTAAAAAAAATAGTCTATGTCCGTATCCAGGCTCCCAACTATCTCTGTACTAAAATTCATCAAAATAACTCGGTTTCGCTTTTATAATGATGACAAATTGGTATATTTAACAAAAAAAAAAACCTGCCTTATAATACTCTACTCAAACTCAAAGAATTTATTTAAATTAGACCATTAACACTTGGAATGGGATATTTACTATGTTTGTTATTTTTTGTTTTCGATATTTCGGCGATTATTTCAAGTAGACCAGTTACAGGCACTTTTGAACTGTCGAAACAATGACAACTTGTCCCAAATGGAATGGGACAAGGGCAGGAAAATGAAAAATGATGTTTCGGCGATGTTGCGAACGCCATGACCACGGATGAGTTCATGAGTCATCATCTGCCTAGCCCTTTCCCAACTATGTTGGGGTCGGCTTCCACTCTTACCGGATGCAGCTGAATACCAGTATTTTACATGGAGCGACTGCCTATCTGACCTCCATAACCCAGTTAATACTGGGTAGTACGATACCCCTTGGTAAGACTGGTTGTCAGACTATCGGGACACTGACTACTGTAACGACTGTCAAAGATCTACAAATGACAGTCGTTCATAAGTGTTAATAATAATGTTAGTAACCATGTCAGTTTAAAGACTTATATGATGTTACTTGTCCACAGGTTGTGAAAATGTTCATCCTAGTGATAGTAATCTTCGGGATCTGCTGGCTGCCCTACCACACTTACTTCATTTACACGCACTTCAATCCATCGATACTATACATGAAGTACGTGCAACACATGTACCTTGGCTTCTATTGGCTGGCGATGGCCAACGCTATGGTCAACCCTATTATTTACTATTGGATGAATGCCAAGTAAGTCTTGTGTTGTTTTTTTTTTGTATTAAGTCATCATTAGAAACTAAATCGTCCAAAGGAGAAAACGAAGTCCTTATTGGTCACTTGTTGTGCGATAGTTTGTCTGTCATGACCCTTTATCTTGGGAATGCGTGGAGATAACGAGTTGAAATTAAAACCATATAGTCAACTTTGTAGTCGTTTTGTGCTGTGAATTCAACCCTCTTAATCTACAAAGTCACAATATAATAGCTGTTGATGTCACAATTTGTACGGAATCCTCAGTGCGCCAGTCCGACTTGGCTGGTTATTTTTCTATGTATCAAGTTACGTGTTAATGAAATCATCATCTTCCTAAAGTTTTCCCCTCTGTGTTGGGGTTGGCTTTCAGTCTAACCGAATACCAGTATTTACATGGAGCATCCGCCTATCTAACCTCCATGTTTTACCAGTGTACACATCCTACTAATATTATAAACGCGAAAGTTTGTTTGGATGTATGGCTGTTTGTTGCTCTTCACGTAAAAACTACTGAATGGATTTTAATGAAACTTTACAATAATATAGCTTTCATATCAGAATAACACATAAGCGGCAATTCATAAAGATATATTGTATACTAGCTTTTGCCCGCGGCTTCGCTCGCGTTAAATTCGGTATAACACAGCACCTGCTACCTGCAGTTTTTGCCCAAGCGCCTTATTAATTTGTAATAATAACGCTAAGTTTTCCATTTTCTTCCCTCTTTCTCCCTCATATACCACTTTTTTTTAAATAGCCTACGTCCGTCTCCTGGTTCCTAACTATCTCTGTACCAAAATTCATCAAAATCGGTTTAGCCATAAAAGCGTGAAGAGGTAACAAACAAACAAACAAACTCACTTTCGCTTTTATAATATTAGTAAGGATTCTATCACCACGCGAGTGAAACCGCGCGGCGCAGCTAGTATTGGATATGTCATTAAAATAATTTATATTAATTTGTATCGATTGCGGTTGAAAAATATTATGTCATATTCTTTACTCCTAATTATTTAGAGATATAATATTCGTTGGCATTCATACATTTTCAATATAAGTCGAAAAGTCAGAAAGCAATCAATTAAATAAGAAGGTCAAATATTTGAAATGGTAAATTAACCTATGGATCTCCAACAAATTACTTGAACTCTCGATTGTTAACTAAAATTGAATCATACACAAAACAATTAAAGTACAAAATTAAATAAGAAATCGGACCTAATTAACGATTTGTGGTACAAAAGGTAAGGTTATTATTTGTTTATTGTATAAATGACTTTTTGGCTTCATTTTAGGGACTAAAGCCTTTTAAAACTACTAGGTGAAACTTGAATGAAATAAAAGCACAATAAAAAAAACGCTCGGCCCTTTATCGAGAGTTGAAATTCCAACAGCAGCTAGCCAGAGTTCACTTAGACAACGCTTAGTAATTGTGAAAACAGCCCCATGGCAGGGACCCCAAAAGGGTTAGATGACTAACGATTTAAATCGTAGAATTACGTTTATGCTTTTGTTATTAGTTCAAAATTGACAAGTGATGTGGAAATAAGATACTATTGTGTCAATACAATATAATACCCAAATAATAACTATCCCATTTCAATAGAAATACATTTTGAATTTGAATTGTTTCGGAAAATTATTCATGTGTGAAACTATTCACACGAAAAGTTTATTTAAAGTTAACAAATATTAACTGAAATGATATAGGAAAGCCTGTAAATGTTTACAGGCTTTTTGATTGGCACAAAATATTCCTATTCAATTACCTAAAATAAAGCCATGTCGTTTTATTTTAGAAAATTGAATAGGTATATTTTGTGCTAATCAAAAAGAGCAAATAATAATGGAAAGGTACTTGTGGGCGTTGGAGAATAACGTTTAACAATGTTAAGTAGAGTGTGGTCGTTTTAGTCTATTCTGGAAGCAAATGAGCCGGCTAATTATTGTTTCTATGTGAAGGGTAAGTGTTCTAACCTAGTCTAACCTGGTGCTCACAAGCCATCATCATCTGCCTAGCCTTTTTCTCAACTAAGTTGGGGTCGGCTTCCAGTCTTACCCGATGCAGCTGAATACCAGTATTTTACATGGAGCGACTGCCTATCTGACCTCCATAACCCAGTTAGTACTGGGTAATACGATACCCCTTGGTAGGACTGGTTGTCAGACTTTTAGGACACTGACTAGCTGTAACGACTGTCAAAAATCTACAAATGACAACCGGGACCAACAGCTTAACGTGCTTTCCGAGGCACGGAGGAAACTCGGTATGTACAGGTGGTCACCTATCCACAGACCAACCTAGGCAAGCCCGGCTTAACCTAAAGATCGATCTGAGCGGCTGCTATTATTTAGCCACAAGCTGCTCACAAGCCATCAAGATATATTTCTCAAGCATGCTTGTTTGCTTCTCATACTTATGGTTGCTGTTGAGAACAGTGGTAACACTTCAAACAGGGTTTCATATAAAACCAGTAGTGGTCGTATTGTTAAACCAATATCCAGATCAGACTTATAAATTTAAAAATGTTTTATTTGCTAATGTTGACATGACACCCTTTTTTGCGGATGAGAAATCATCAAGCAACTTCCGCCGCTCTGGAGGAGCGGGAGGGAGTGTCAGACTTGTACTGACTAAAACGCACCTATGTTCCTTTTATTGGTCTTTATGTTTCGGGGCCGCGGTATCTCTTTCGAACAACCCGCAACCTTGGCAGGCGGTGGGCCTAGCAGGCTCCTCTGCTTTGCTGACATCTCTTTGAGGCGCGCGTGGAACACCAACGCGTCGTCGACACGGCCTGTCGTCAATAGATGAACGGACGGTGAGCTACCGTCCACAGGGCCGCATCTACGGTGGCCGGGAGTCGTCTCGCGGACATTACACCCTAGACTGTTATTTCAAAAAGGGAGTTGTTTTGTAGTTTCTCTGACAATCTTGAAACGCAACTTTTCTTTTTTCATTATACATTAAGTATTTGTCTCCAGAACGTAAATGTTTTAATAAAATGGCATATCATCTAAAAAAATGGATTTAAAAGTAATAAAGGAATGTCATAATCAATTTGGAGTTTGTTATTACCATCAGGCTAAACAGGAAAGTCATTAAGGCAGAAATCCACGGTTTCCCGTTATAAATTATGGCAGAAGCACGTGCAGGAGACATTAACTGGATTTCGCAAAAAAAAAAGTTTTCCTTATTTTTTATATTTTCCGCTAGCTTCAATTTGGTAGGATTAGAGAGTGCTATCAAAGTAGGTTCACAGTCTTTATGAAAATTTATTGTAGCTCATTATTTATTTATGTGCACGCAAAACACATAATTAATATGGAGAAATACATATAAACGAAAGAGCAAAAAGATACCGCTTAATAAAATTTTCATTAAAAAAAATTCAATGTTTTTTTTCGCTTTCATTGGTAGTTTTGTAGACCGAATTTTGGCCATGGGAGGCCAACAACTCAGCAGAGGATACAAAACTTGGCCCATGATTCAATATCAACCAGCAGGCTATGAATAGATAAAACTTTAAATTTGGCTATTATAAAGATACATGTAAGCAGTTTAAATTTATTATTTTAACTTTATATATTAACTTTTTTCAAATTTAATTTTTATTTTATATATAGACAAAAGAAAAACAGTGCAACGAACACACAAAAAAACGATGTAAATTTTTCGAAGATTTGTAATTACAATTAGAGTGCAAGAGCGTTCAAAGCGAGTTCGGAAATGCTTAGCACGTGGGCTGTTTCTAAAAGCTATATCAATTTTATTAAGCTACAGGAGGCAGGTTCAAATAGTTCTTGTATGTAATAAAGCGAACGACACGACGACACGTTTTGATGACACGGTTGCCGCAGTGTCTGAGCGATCGACTGCTGCGCTGCGTGTCGCAGGTTCGATCATCGCACGGAACAAATATTTTTATGGCCTACAGAGAGTTGTTCCGGGTCTGGTTGTGTGTGACTTTAAATGTTTGTAAACGCACCCATGATGCAGGAGAAATTCCTAGAGTGGGACAACGTTTTAAAAAACGAAGTAGCAGGCTTGAAATTAACAAAAGTGATGTGAGCCTCTTTCAGTCTACCACTCGTAACCATAGAATTCCTGGCTTATGGTAAAAAAATGCCACTGTAGTATTAATTTAAAAAAAATGTATTAACGAAGTGCGGTTTTTGTATTTCTGTATATATGTCTAGCTGGTTGAGAATGGTCACATCGTGGCCCACGGATCTGAGGCTTTGAGCCTTGTTCTGGTGTATGAGTAGTTGAGCATACACGGATACGCAAACCTTCTTTTTGAGAAGTGAGTGGGCTGTAATCCATGTATCTGAATTTAAAAGAGTAACTATGGAGTTTATTGCCGATTCTTCTCCATAGGAAACGACCAACCCGAGCCGTGCACCTGTTCTCGACGTTTTATAAGTGCCCATGTAGGCCTATGTGAAATAAAAATATTTTGATTTTACTTTAAGTTCCTAAGTCATGCTGGTTTTCTATAGACATAAACTATCACCATATCAAAAGCAGTGTAGATAAAATGAATAACAAAAATTCACACGCCTTACTGGGCTCAAATTTACGATCTGCAACACGTTCGTTGGGATCTTCATCACTAGGCTATTGCTCACATCATTAACACATCCTCTAAATTGCAGATGGATAGTAAAATGTGCCTATTTGTAACAGCAATGCGTTCCGCCAGTTGATTGGACTAGCATTGTTGTGTCCGGACTCACCAGTCGTTTAATTTAAAGGGCTTTCAAGTGTTCCGATCGTGTGATCCTGAATTGATGGCCCGAGGCTTGAACTGTTGCGGCTTCAGTACTATACATTTGTTACTGTACATTCGGTCTTGTCATACAGAAATCGCTGTAATGGTCTAATAGCTTTTTTTGGGTTTGTTGTACATGTTTTTTTTTCTTTGCCCCACACTAGGCATTTCTCCTGTATCGTGGGTGCGTTTACAAACATTTAATCTCACATACACAAACAGCCAGACCCTGAACAACTATCTGTGGGCCATACAAATATTTGTTCCGTGCGGGGATCCAACCCACGACACGCAGCGCAGCAGTCGATTGCTCAGCCACTGCGCCAACCGTGTCGTCAAACATGTGAAACTGTCCCTTATGTTTTTTGGCTACAAGTATTCTAGGGGTTCCAAAACCGTCCACTGTCCTTCCGTCTAGTGACGTGTCAGGCTGTGACGATAGGCCGCGTGTTTCATGCACGCCTCAAAGAACTGTCAGCAAAGCAGAGGTGCCTGCCAGGACCACCACCTGCCGGGGTTGCGAGTTGTTCGAAATAGATACTGTGGCCCCGGAACATAAAGGGCAAAAGATGGGTGGGTTTTAGTCAATACAAGTCTGACACTCGCCCCTTCGCTTTGCCCAGAGCGGAGGAAGTTAAAAGGGGTTCCAAAACGCCTTAATAATGACCATGATTAAAGACAGTTTATTTTCTTTACCAAACATCATATTTCTCTTCTTATCCTTATTTCACTTTTTCCTTGTCAGTTGAAAAACTGATATTTAATAAGACATGGTGGACATTATTTTTACTTTGAATACTTTTTGAGAAAAATTTCAATAAAAAATTTGAATATAATATCTAACATTACAGACACACTGAACTAGAACACAGCTAACTTCTGAAAATATCGGTTAAAGTTCAGTTGTCGACCCAGATTTCAGTTGGTAACACTTCTAAAACGCCTTGATAAACTTCACTTGTAACTATGCCGAAGTCGAAATAAGATTTAATCTACTCGTACTTTTTCACTGTTTCTATTCTACTCTCTATTTCTTGAATGTATTTCGATAGAGCTGAATTTTTTAAAATATTCTTGGAAAACTGTCCAGTTTTCAAAATATTTTAAAAATTTCATACATGGTTAGTTTTGTCTTGTCATTCTAATCTTCCATTTATTGCGATTTTACGCTATAATCATCTATGATCAGCGCTATGATCACCCAAAATGAAAAAGTAGGTTAAAGATAATAATATCTTTGCGTGCACGAAAAGGAAAAAATAATACACTGTCGACCAAATTGACATTGACATTATGAGGTACCTGCAGCGCTACAGCATATTATTAATCTTTACTTTTAAGCGTGTTTTTCGTAGCTACACCCCGCGGTTAAAAATTGCATTAAATACGTTAGTAGTTTAAAAGATGTAAGCGAACAGACAGCGGAAGCGGCTTATTTTATACTATTTAAAGATATTTTTAATATTTATATTTTTATCTTATTTTTCTTTGTTTCTTTACTTTTCTTTGAAATTTTACTTGTACAAACTAACAGTACTTTTGTTTTGATCAGGAAAAATCTTTGTGTATTTTTAAAGGAAAACAAAAGCTTTTCTGCAGATGCATTCATTCCTTTACTGTACTTTTGTTTTGATCAGGACAAATCTGTGTGTATTTTTAAAGGAAAACAAAACAATGGAATCTTTTCTGCAAATGCATTCATTCCTTTTTCTCGACGTAGGCAAGGCGACTAATCAAGCTATCCATTTTTTTATCATCACAGAAAAACAGTTTATAGGGACCTAAAAAAAATTTATACAAAACGAGTAGCCTCGTTGTGTATAATTTTTTTTAGGTTAGGTTAGGTTAGACTAAAAATTTATAACATGATGTGTCGCCGTGTTCACGTCTACCAAAAATAACTTTCTACATAATTTCAAGTAACTCAAACACTTTTAGTACCTAATTAAGGGTTGATTGTTTTAAAGCATTATCTCTTACTTTATGACAAACTGTGCGAAATTAGGCCCTGTTGCAAATGCGACCCTAGGGCAATATTTTACGTGTACACATTTTAGTCAGACGGTTGTATTAATAACTTACAGTAACAGTAAACTAGGAACCCTAATTTGTTAATGAAAAACTAGAGTCTTCTAAAATTTTAATAAATTCTTACACACATAAACTTACGTTTTTTTAGGGTTTCGTACCTCATAAGAAAGAAACGGAACCCTTATTGGATCACGTTGCTGTCTGTCTGTCTATTAAGACCCTTTATCTCGAGAACGCGTAGAGGTATCGGGTTGAAATAAACCCAAATCTCTATGGTCCCTTTGTGTTTTGTAAAATCAACCCTCTAAGTCTAAGCAGTCAAAAGATATGGCTGTTTATGTAGCAAGTTTAAACGGAACCCTTGGTGTGCGAGTCTGACTGTTTCTTGGCTGTTTTTTTTATCATGAGGTAAGCAGAAACTACAGAACGCCACCTGCTATAATCTTTACATACTGATCCTTTCGCCTAGACCAAGTTCATACAGCTGGTCATGCACACATGCCGGTTGCATATACACACGACGGCAGGTCAACCTACTCTAAACTATTATAACCTGATAACTTTACTACAGACCACACACCGTAGCAGAGAGATCAGGTTAAAATGGTTTTGTATAGGTTGATGTGACGTCGTGTGTACCGGACGTTTCCCAAGAACCCCACCAATAAGGTCATTGTGTGTCCTTCTATGGTGTCCCCTTTGAGCGTTGCCACTTTCATCTGTTTTGTAACTAAATACCTTTTGTTAGTCGCCTTTCACTCCTAGAAGAGGAACACCAAAGAAACGACGGGTGGCCTGTGTGAAGGATAATATGGCAAGAAAGGAGGGTGTCCGATGCAGAGAGACCTGCAAGGGCCACAACATGCCAGGGTTTTTTTTTTCGGGTGGGAAATTATCAAATAACTTCCCCGCTCTTCATGTCAAACTTTTACTGACTAAAACCCACCCATGTTCCGTCGGTTGCCCTTTACGTTCCGGGGCCGTGGTATCTCTTTCGAACAACCCGCAACCCCGGCTGGCGGAGGCTCTGGCAAGCCCCTCTGCTTTGCTGACATCTCTTTGAGGCGCGCGTGAAACACGAACGCGCCGTCGACACTGCCTGTCGTCAAAAGACAGACGGAAGGTGAGCTACCCATTGCTCACCGTCTACAGGCCCGCATCTACGGAGGCCGGGACTCGTCTCGCGGCGCCCGGCGCCCGGGGCATCACCCGCGGCGGCTGGGTTGGCTAGATGTTCTCTCCCTCAAACGCCCGGCCACCTCCTTTGCTAGCATTACTGCTTCGCAGAAGGAGGTGACCGCTTCCCATTCCCTCTTGCTCCGGACCATGGCCTGAACCAGGGCCGGACGCGAGAGATCACCGCCGCCGACATGCCAGGCTTGCGTGTTGTTCGAAAGAGATACGGCGGCCCCAGAACGTACAGGGCAAAATTATAGAACATGGACCCACCCATGTTCTTTCTTTTGCCCTTTATGTTTAGTCAGTAAAAGTCTGACACTCTACCCCGCTTCGCCCAGAGCGGGGGAAGTTATTTGATGATTTCCCTTCCGCAAAAATGAGGTGTTCAATGAGTTGAAGAATAATAGAGAAGTATGAAAGAAGAAGTCTTGCGGCGCCAACCCCAAACAACTTGGGACAAGGACAGGAGAATGATGGTTTTTAGATTTTTCACTCATACTTTTCACTCTTTTAAATTTTTGTCACTATATCGTTATACATGCTTCGCTAAATCGAATTTAATTTACATACATACATTACTGCGCCAACCCCAAACAACTTGGGACAAGGGCAGGGGAATGATGGTGAGGAAATCTTTCACTCATACTTTTCAGTCTTTTAATTTTTTGTCACTATATCGTTATTCATGCTTCGCAAGAAACGAATTTAATCTACATTTACACAAAAAAAATTACGTATCGGCATGATATTATGGCAAAAATATTAAAACGTTGTTATTTTCGTTTATACTCCGATAGAAACGTAGGCTGTGCTAACATAAACCTATCGCATCCAAACATTGCGGAATAATCCCGTGATTTTTTTACGAGTTTTTTTAATTGCTACGCCCCATCTATCAACTTCATATTGAAGGCTCCTCTAAAGGATGTCAATAGTGTTTTTATAAGTATAACCTTTTCGCTCAAAAACAGAACACAGACGTAGGTAAAAAAGATGCTAGACTCAAATGGGATTAGGCGGGTCACTTGAGCTGGGGGTTGCGGATTGTTTGAAAGAGATGCCGCGGCTCCGGAACATAAAGAGCAAAAGGAACATGGGTTTACTCAGTAAATCTCTGATACTCCTCCGCTCCGCCTAGAGCGGTGGAAGTTATTTGATGATTTCCCATTCGCAAAAAAAAGGATATAAGACAATTCACTTTGTTGAAATCTAAAATGCCACTTGCAGGTATTGCAGACGTCAGAGACGATGATAGTTTGCATACTTTGATAGTTTGATGTTGATAGTTTGCAACCTCATAGCAAACAATAAAACAATCCTTACTAATATAATATTATAAAAGCGTTAGTGAGTTTGTTTGTTTCGTCTTCACGCCTAAATGGGTAAACCAATTTTGTTGAATTTAGGTACAGAGATAGTTGAGACCCTGGAGACTGGACACAGGCTCTTTTTTTAAAGTGAGAAATGAAGGAGAAAGAGGGAAGAAAAGGGAAAACTTAGCTTTGCTATTACAATATATAAGGCGCAAGGGTAAAAACTACAGGTAGCAGGTACCTGCGAATCAGGAAAGGGAAACTGTGCCGTAGCACAGTTTCCCTTTCCTGATTCGCAGGGTAGAAACGTATTTTAATGGAGTACCATTAATATACGTTTCTCAAACCAAAACCTGCAAAATTAACAAGATTTAGGATTAACAATATAAAGCAAGATTACAATTATATCTTTCAAATTATTTCACCTCTAAAACCTATTTGTGCCCAGTTTATGTAAATTCAATTAAATTTATTTGCTGGGAAAATCCTAATTGAATTAATCTGAACTATATTTTCAAGGCAACCAGACATTGTGTTCAGAGTTTCTCTGGTTAATTTATTTAAATACAGATTTTATGTGTGAGTCGGTTAATTGATATCCAGTCCGTTTCGTTTTAGAAAATGATGCCAAAATCAACAAGAATTGTATCTTAATACACTTAAAATCCTTTACAAATAGAATTAACTAGATTTTTCTAATGAAATAATTATCTACGGAGTACCCAAAACCGCTTCCACTTACTTTGGTTTAAAGCCAAATAAATGAAAAGTAAATTTATTGCGCTAAAAATATTTAAACTAGTGCCATCGTTCTGCTTCCGTGAATCGTTTGCCGATATCTGGAACTGGACAGAACCATGTTTTAAATGTAGTATTCATTAACTTTATTTTTTTGTGAAAGTTCTTTAGGTAGTGCCCTAGAGTCTGACAACCTGTCTTACCAAAAGGTAATACCCAGTACTAACTGAGTTGTGGTGGTAAGACAGAGACTTGCTTTATGTAAAACTAGCTGTCCCCCGCGGCTTTACCCGCGAAATATCGAAAAAAAATATACTATGTGATATTCCAGACTATAATCTCCCTCTGTGTCAAATTTCATCAAAATCTGTTTAGCCGTTTTGACCTGAAAGAGTATTAAACATCCTTACATCCATACATCCTCACAAACATTCGCATTTATAATATTAGTAGGAGAGGATACTGGTAGTCAACTGCGTCCGGTTAAACTGAAAGCTGACCTCAAATGGTTGGGTAGATGTAGATGATGTTTGATACCAGTACTTTAACTAGTTTTAATTCTCCATTTTCACCAATGATTTTTTCCACAGGTTCAGGACATACTTCCGCACAGCGATCCTGTGCCGTTGGCGAGACATCCTGCGCAGGCGCAAGCGGCCGCTACCAGAATCACCGCCGGACTGTATCTCGCAGTCCGGTAGTCGATCCCGATCAGGTTTTTACTCGTTAACGTAATTATTAAAAGTGATCTTTGGTATCATTCATTTTCGTCAGCAGTCATTTATTTGAAAGAGCTGAAGAAGCAGCTTACACGAAATTTAATGATATGTTTGTTAGGTTGTAGCACTGATAAGTCCATTCAAGGTAGAAGGGATACCGATGCTAAAAGACTTAAGACTAATACATTAATTTCAGAATAATGTACTAATACAGTACATTATTCTGAAATTTATTTTTTTATATATCAGCTGTTCCATACATTTTGATTTTGTAGATATTACAGTTTTGTAGGAAACAGCAGTTTTTAAGGTTTCGTACCTCTAAAAGAAAAAAGCGGGACCCTTGTATAGGGTAGTTTCCAGGGTCAAAATAATTACTATTCTATTTAGTCAGTTTTTTAAATTATTAAAAAATAAGGGATACGTTTTTTTTTGTAAATTAGACTAAAAATGACAAAGATATAGCCCATTAAAGTTACGTGTGACGTCACTTGTTGCGAAAAAATGCAGCAACGCGTGACAATTTAATATATCGCACACTTAGTTAAAGACTAGCTCAACTCTAAATACCACTTTTGTTCAGGAATCGAAAAAAACGTTTTATTTCATTTATATTTAGTATATTAAAAACATTCTTATAGGTTCTTGTGTATAATTTTACGCAGATAATTATTGTGATAATGGTTTTCCATCAAATACCACAAATACTTTATAATTTCGGTTTTCGAATTATTTCGAGTTGCGTGACTCTCTAACTAAGTGTGCGATATATTTTTTAAGAAACTAGCCTATTGTATAACGGGCTGGTGTCCGCAACTCCACTCCTAAGGCGTGTTATTTGCGTACGAGTGGGAATATCATTCGATCCAACGCCAAAGGCCTGCAACGCCTCCGCTGACGATCTCGCAAAGAGTGTCTGGGTTACCAAAGTACTTTTTGCCGTATACGTGGTTGTAAGGCGCGTCGCCCACACGACAAACAGTCGAGGCGCAGTCGAGGCGCGGGCGCGTTACATGACACGACATTTGTACACGACATTTGTAAAGAAAATCTCGTTGGGGCGTGCCTATTATGTGAGATTTTCTTTACTAATGTCGTGTGGGCGACGCGCCTTAGTACTTCGATCCTTTTGACAGTGCAGACGCACAGAGGTTGCGGAACACTCCGTTTTTGTATAAACAGACGAAAAAAATATATGTGGGTACAGACAGGTGGTAACCATTTTAGCGTCGATGTCCGTTTCACCCTCTCTAAGATCAAATTACTAGTTTGGTAATACCTTGCAGATGTAATATCAACATTTAACAAAAAAAAAATATGCTCATACCTACCATAATTACTTTAACGACCCACTCATGCGCATCAAGCATACCGGGACTAGTAATAGCAGTCTCTTATACCCACTAATTATATGAAGATGTCGCCTTTTTTGCATCTATCCGCATTATATGTACAATGACAAGTTCTCAACTCTTGTCCCCTTTAATACCACACGGAACTATCTTTGAAAGAGATTATCCCAATTCTGGATCAAACGCGGGAGCCTCTGTAACACCACTAGTGCCAGTTAGTCGTAAGTACTGTGAGATATGCACTAAATTACTACAGTAAAAGTACATAAAATACTTTCAAGATTATATTTTTATATTATATTTGAAAGAAACATCTCACACTTCCTACGCCACTCCCTAAGTCTTCATTTTTCTAATTCTTAAGAATTAGAAAATTAATATAAAATTTTTAATAATATTAATTATAATTTATTTTTAAATTAATTTAAAATGACCTGAGTATTGAACGTCATGGCCAACCAGCCAGCATTCGGCTTTGGTTAAGGTATAAAACCTCTTACAGTACATAGACATCAAACATCATCATACACAGCCACACTTCCAGACTACTTAATAGAGACCCACGCACGTGAATTGACACACACGCACGCACTATAAATATAATGCCAATTAAATCGAGTCACTCTCGGCTTATCTTAATGTTTTCTCTGTGTACTTCGTAATTGGCGTAATGTTAAATTTAATAATTTTATGTTTATGTCCTGTAAGCTGTAAAGCTTCCTTTTATAAATAAATAAATAAGTTACTGCAGGATTTGTAAGTCTGTGTAAGATGGGGTCGTCCACAATCCTTTTGTGTCAATTATTGATGAGACATAACAGCCGTGGGTAAACCGAAGATATGTTTAGTAAATAAATATATCGGGGTGGTGTGCGCAACTCCACGTATATACGCGTATTTTATTTAAGAAAAAACAAAAACAGTATAAGAAGTACCTCTTCAACGACAGCAAAGAGGATAAAAATACCCATTACTTACAAATACCAGGCTACGGAAAAGGAAGACGCGAAAATTCCTCCCAGCAACAACAAGTTCAAACAAAAAAGAAATGAAAAATACTAAGGAAGTGTTCACATCAGTGCGAATCCGCCTTGGCATTGTCTCCCAAGATTATTTATAGCAGCCATAACTATGAAAAGGCATAGTTCAGAATCCAGTTAAATTACTAGGTATATAGGGATTGTATAGACTGTATACCTACCAATATGGTATACCAAAAAGTCCTTTCAAATGTATGTGGGTTAATGATGTCTTGAAAGTACAAAATTACTTGTACTGCCTAAAGGGACTGAAAAAAAAAACATTTAGGTATACATGGAATCTTATACTAAGTTATAAATAAACAAGAGTTATAAATGTATAACCTAGGTACCACATTTTCCACAACATTTGTATTAATTTTAAATATTTTATACAATTTTTTTAAAATTTATACGCTTTTCAATTTAAACAACATTTTTTTTAAATTTAAACAGAAAAGTAGTACAGGTATACTTAAACATAGGCAGGCATCCAATTCACAGAGCAA
Source organism: Ochropleura plecta (assembly GCA_905475445.1). Classification (NCBI taxonomy): domain Eukaryota; kingdom Metazoa; phylum Arthropoda; class Insecta; order Lepidoptera; family Noctuidae; genus Ochropleura; species Ochropleura plecta. The sequence goes on along the minus strand of FR997731.1, from coordinate 5,166,029 downwards.
GAGACGTAATAAACTATTGAATTAACTAACTATGTATTGTAATCTAGATTTTTATTGCGAATAATACTTCTAAATGTTTGGGCAGTGACAGAAAACAAAAGTCAATGTCGTCAAAGATCTTATTGTATTGATTGGTAAGGCGTCGTAAGACATTGAAATCCTTCCTAATACCTACATATTATAAAAGCGAAAGTGAGTTTGTTTGTTACGTCTTCACGCGTAAATGGCTAAGCTGATTTCGATGAATTTTGGTACAGGGATAGTTGGGACCCTGGAGACGGACATAGGCTAATTTTGGTTGTTTTTTTTATTGAGAAAAGAGGCAGAAACAGGGAAGAAAAGGAAAAACTTAACTTTGCTATTACAATAAGGTGCAAGGGCAAAAGCTACAGGTAGGTAGCAGGTACCTGCAAATCAGGAAAGGGAAACTGTGTTACCCCGAATTTAACGCAAGCGAAGCTGCGGGCAAATCCAGTATTAAAATAAAGACGGGACAAAACGTATAATTGTTCACAAAAAGTCCAACATTACCAGCTTGGTAATAAACAACTAAATGAATAAGAAGAGCTCTACACCTATTCTTATTATATAAAAAAGGATGGTATTTAAAAGTACTTCAATTTATTCCCATTTCATTTACCTGTGTTCCACCAAATATACTGAATGTGCACCAAAATATGTTAATTAAAATATCGATGGCCCCACCGAATAAACGTGCAAGAGTTCTTACACGTTTTTTTTTTTTTTTCATTTTTCATTTCTTTTGCCTATCCTGCACCTACTTAATTTTTTTTATGAATTTTAGACTCAAAACACGAGTTTTATAATAGTGTATTTCTTTATTCTAGGGAAAAAAATAATTTTAAAATTATAGGAATAATAGTTTATGCTTTTATAACATGCTTTTTGAGTCGCCAAGTACACAAGAATAAACATGCTAAAACCTACAGACGTTTGAGAAGATTTGTGATTGTTTTCGAATTTGGGTAATGTCTTCTTACACGTTTATTCGTGTAGAAATGTATGCAAATTTCATTACTAATGTTTTACTGCACAAAATGGAAGTTTGAATATAAATAGATTATTAAAATTAGAGTATTGCATTGTCTTTTACTATAATATCTTTTTTTCTAACAACTGTGTTAAAGATTCAAACATTAATATTCTTTGCATATTAGTTTAAGTTTAAAGCTAGTAATGGTAAATTAACAAATTTTTACGCAATAAATTCTATTGCAATCGTACGTTCTATCTTGTTGTGATTCTATGCGCGCTATTACGTGATTTTGTTTCGCGTAGTATCATTCGATTATAATTGTTATTATAGTCAAATTGTTGTTTTGTAGTTAAGTGTAACAATGAGAAGGTATCGGGATGCTTCTAGCCTCTGCAAAAGGATATTAGAATTAGCGAACTGTCAACGAAATAAAGGTAAGAATCAACTTTAATATTAGGTAGGTAAGTATAAATATTATCAAATATTTTAGCTAAGACCGATGTAAAAATACTCCGCTGCTAATTTAAAGCTTATGTGACTGTTCGTCTGTGTATATTATGTGATTTAAATGCAGAATGACCTAAATAAAATAAGGTTGCTTCTATTTACATGGGTGAAGATCTGATGGAGATCTCTGGACATACACAGCGGTACTTTTCAATAGATTACTACAAATCACAAGTTATTGCTGTAATAGCTTTTTTTTTTGGGGTGGCAAATCATCAAATTACTTCCCCCGCTCTGGGCGGAGCGGAGGGGCGTGTCAGATTTTTACTGACTAAAACCCACCCATGTTCCTTCTATTGCCCTTTACGTTCCGGGGCCGCGGTATCTCTTTCGAACAACCCGCAACCCCGGCAGGCGGAGGTTCTGGCAAGCCCCTCTGGTTTGCTAACATCTCTTTGAGGCGCGCGTGAAACACGAACGCGCCGTGGACACGGCCCGTCGTCGATAGCCGGTGCCCGGGGCGTCTCCTGCGGTGGCTGGGTTGGTTTGAGGCTCTCTCCCTCAAACGCCCGGCCTCCTCCTTCACTAGCATGACTGCTTCGCAGAAGGAGGTGACCGCTTCCCATTCCCTCTCGCTCCGGACCATGGGCTGAACCTGGGCCGGACGCGAGAGATCGCCGCCGCCGATCGCCTCTACGAGGGCACGGCGGTGCTCCGCCCCGCGCTGGGCAGACCGCCACTGTGTGCTCCACCGTGTCCTCCGGGCGATCGTCACAATGGTGACACCCGGGCGTTTCCTCCCGCCCGATTATGTGCAGGAACCTCCCGAAACTTCCGTGTCCGGTGAGGACCTGCATCAGGTGGTAGGTGAGGACGCCATGACGCCTCTCCAGCCACTCCTCAAAGAGGGGACTTACCGCTACTATTTTGGCGTGCCCTGCACGGGGTTGCGACAGTCGCCCTTTCCAAGCCACTATGAGATCGCACCGGAGGTCAGTCCGCTGAGCGGCAATTTGCCGCGGTAGCGGAGTTTCCCCCGGTGTAGTGCTTCCGCGCGCCACTCAAACAGGCGCGCGACAACTATCGTCTCCAGATCCCACGGTGGCAATCCGGCAAGGAGGCTCGCTGCCTCGCCGGAGATCGTGCGGTAGCCCCGGATCAGCCGTACCACCTTTTGGGGCGCGTACAGGTAGTGGGTGGCGCGCCGCCCTAAGGAACGCGCCCATACCGGGGCCCCGTAAAGGGCCATGGACCGCACGACTCCGGCATAGAGCCTACGGCAGGAGGCGTTTAGCACCCTAAGATTGGGCAGGAGCCGCTTGAAAGCAGCCCCCGCCCGCTCGAGTTTGGGAGCCAAACGTCGAAAGTGCTCCACGAAATTCCATCGGCTGTTGAGGACGATTCCCAGGTATTTCATCGTCGACCCGATGCCGATACGAACCCCTCCTAGCGTCAACTGGGATCCTGACGGTGGCGTGTTTCTGCGGCCATGAAAGACCATGGCCTCGGATTTGTGCAATGCCACCTCGAGACCCAGTAGCCGGTTCCTCTCTGCGACTATCGCAACCTCGCGTGTCATGATGTCGGCCGCCGCCTGGTGCGACTCCCCCTGAGCCGGAACGAGCGTGTTGTCAGCGTAACAAACTACGCTGACGCCGCTTGGGAGGTCGGCGCGCAGCACCCAGTCATAACCGATGGACCTGTGGGACACCGCACGACATCTCTTGCAGGTTCCACTCTCCAGAGCGACCGGGGTAGATGACGGCCCTGTCCGTCAGATATGTCCCGACCACACGACGAAGGTAGGTCGGCATCCGGTGGTATCGGAGTGCCTCCCTGGTGCAGCTCCAAGGTATGGTGTTGAACGCGTTGGCGATGTCGAGAGGCACCGCCACGACAACCCCACCCCTGGACACTGCAGCCCCCGTCGTGAGGGCTCTCACGCGCATGATGGCGTCCACCATCGAGCGCCCCTTCTTGCGGAAACCAAACCGGTGTTCCGCAAAATCCGGCCCCGTCCCCACGAGGTGCCCGACGAGGCGGTTTGCAATTACTCTTTCAAAGAACTTGCCCACCTCGTCGAGCAGCACGATGGGCCGAAATGCGGACGGAGAGTCCGCAGGGCGCCCCGGCTTCTGTATGAGGACCAGCTTCCCTGTCTTCCAACGAAGTGGGAAATGGCCTCTCTCCAAGCATGCGCTTAGAAGCCATAGTATTCGGGGCCCGAGAGCCTCTAAGGCCAGGACCCAGGCTTTGCCGTGCAAGCCATCGGATCCCGGGGCGGTATTTTTGGCTTTCAGCCTGCCAACCGCCACCCTTAGGTCTATCCCAGCCACCTCCGGAACGTCGTCGTCGTCGTTGTCCTCGTGGTTGCTGTAATAGCTTGTGTATGTGTTTTTTGTACCAATAAAAACGTAAAAATAAAAATAATATTTTTTTCATTATTTTTTTTATTAAGAAGACTAGTACCTTCTGTTCACGTAGACAAATACATAATTATATTTTTAATTCTATATATAGCTGTATTTTATTTCATAATTATACCATGCATTAAAAAGATGTATTACATAAATGAAAACTGATTTTATAAACACTAATATAAATGCATACGGTCTTTATAATCATATAATAGCCGAACAATGTACTGTAACAAGCGTGTAAATAGTTATAGCTGGGTTAAAAAATAAACTTAATATACGGAGAATAATAGTGTAACATTACAGTACGTTTTATTCGTTGTGTATTATTACACGAATAAACGTGTAATGATATATTGCTTTGACCTAGTCATGCAAATTTCACAAGAGTAAAAATATTAAATAGTTTTTCATGAATTTCCTGAATCTGGTTGATGTTTGAAAAAAAGTAAATATACAAGTCTATAGTTTTTTTTCTTACCTATAATTCGATAATACATTATCGATACCTATTTACAATGAAATGAGCGTTATTGAAGTTTAAACGTTTTTATTTTTTACTGAAAAGTTGTCATTTTTCTCTTACACGTTTATTCGGTGGGGCCATCGATATGTCATAACGAGCATCAGCGCACTACAATAAAAAAGTGTTATATCTTTATCCATTTTCTATTAATGCAAGTCGTTACTGGCACTCGCCGGCCGCTGCCGCGGCACCGCTCGCTCCGCTCGCTCGGCTCGTGCGTAGGGGGTCATAGTTTTAACCTAACCTAACCTACGCATTTTTTTAACATTCAGGAAAGAATATTTGGTGCACGATCAGTATTTTTGGTGAACACAAAAATATTATCCTATAAAAAAAGGTTTGAATAATTGTAAGGAGGTCACAATGGTCATAGCGTTATCTGCCAAGATTATTTATAGAAGCGATGAGTGTAAAAACCCCGTATCCAGTTGAAGACACGCGAGGCCTGATAAATATGATGAGGGTTGAACCTTACCCGTACAACGAAAGAGTTATTTTTAACATTAACTTTGTAATGTAAAACGGAAGATATAAACGCCCTTTTTATCTTTTGACATAGTCGGCAGATCTGAATGTTCTTTTTATCTTTTTACAAAGGTTTTCTTTTTGCGGATAGGAAATCATTAAATAACTTCCCCCGTACAGGGCGGAGTGGGGGGATTGTCTGACGTGGCGGGATTAACTGGATAACACCAACGAATAGTGGTCCAAATTGGCCCTGGATCATTCCAACTGGAAGTCATGGAAACCTTTGCCCAGTAGTGTGATGACGCGGGCTATAAGTATAACAGTAAATGTGAAGGAGACAAGAAACATATTATGTAAAAAAGAAAGACCAATGTAAAAATAAGCCTTCCTTGGCAGTCGAGTTATTATAAAAGTCCATTATGTAAAATAATCAATTAATATATCTATATTATATAATATTTATCTACTTATTTAATATATAATTTGTCGGCACGGTTGGCGCATTGGCTGAGCAATCGGCTGCTGTGCTGCGTGTCATGGGTTCGATTCCCGCACGGAACAAACATTTTTATGGCCTACAAATAATAGTTTCGGATCTGACTGTTTGTGTATGTGAGTTTAAATGTTTGTAAACGCACCCACGATACAGGAGAAATTCTTAGAGTGAGACAACTTTAAAAAAAAAACTCCGTGTTTTTGTAAAGGAATTCAGAGGCTAAAGTTTACCAAATTTTTTACTAGAAAATTCTGAGAAAAAGGGCAGTTATTCCTCGAAAATAACATTTTTATTTAATCAGTCTAAAAGCCAATTTACTAAAAATAACTGAAGGAAAGTAATTCTCGACCCAAATGCCGTATTGATTTGCTGTCAATCTCATGTTTCTGTCTATACTTCATTGAGATTGATAAGGTCAAAACCCAGTTATTCAATAATGCAGCATGTACTAAAATTTTGCTTCCTGTTAAATGCTTAAGAATAAGAATCATTTATTGGTGGCTTAGGCACAAACCATATTTTGACTGTCTAGGGCATTCAAATATATTAAATTTTACATTAGTGAAATAATGCGTAATTAAGCTAACCAAATTAAAAAAGAAGAACCTTAAGCTAATTAACGTAAATTTAGCTAGTCATTATTAATAAGAGAGTTCTTGGATTTTATTCCCACATGGGACCATTGTGTTTTCAATCAAGAATCCCTTTAGATAACTGACGTAATATGTCCTCCTTTAAGATATATCCTATAAGATACACCTCAGGTAGTTGTTCCGGGTCTTACTGTTTGTGTATGTGATATAAAATGTTAATTGTAAACGTATCCGTCACGACTAAGGAAAATTCTGTAAAGGGGTTTGTTTAACAAAAAAAAAATACGTCTGGCACTCGGGGACTGCCGCGGTAAAGCTATTGCATAGCATTTTTTATCAACTTATGCAATAAATAAAAACAATCTGAATAAAATATTTAAAAAGTACTTCCAATGAAAAGAAGTCGCAAAAAGAAACATTTTTTTATCAACTTAGACAATAAATAAAAAAAACTAAATATAATATTTTAAAAAGTACTTCCAATGAAAAGAAGTCGCAAAAAGAAAAACAAGACCTTGGGTTTGATCCAGCGTAATGTCGATTGACTATCCGATTCTCTACCAAACACGCTATTAGAATCGGGATTGAAATAACTGACCGTATTGTGTAAACGACGTTAGACAATGCACGGCCTTCAAGCCACACCTCCGTGCCCGTCGGAGTGGGGAGCGTCAGGTTCTAGCTGGAAACAACGACCGACACTTAAAAAATTTTTGATGTTTTTTTTTTTTCGAAGTTTTTGCTAATTTTTTTACATGATCGCATGGCTTTTGAGTAGAGCAACAATTTCTTTCCCGAAAACAATCTCATCCGAGCTACCATTTTAGAGATATAAATCGTTTTATATAAAATAAAAAAAAGTTAAAGGCCCATAACTCGAAAACGGTGCGTCGTAGGGCCATACTTCTCAGTTCCTAAATGGTTGCTACAGACAAGGTCAATCCGATACTGCAAAAAAAACTGAAAGTTTCGGAAAAAAAAAATCACGAAAATTTTTCTAAGTCCTTGCTCCATAGCGCCCCTAAGGCTACACTCCAACCCAAAAAACGAATAAGAAAGAGGGTAGATCTTTTTGTCTGCTCGTAAACATCCACCCGTAATAACTTCAGTTCATCAGTGATCATGGCGTTTGCAACATCGCCGAAATATCGGAAACTCGGTATAAATAATAAACATGGTAAAAATCCCGTTTCAAGTGTTAATTACAATTAAAAAAATAGGTATAAGATCTCTTTTCGTACAGATAAAGTTGTGCCATAAAACAAAACACGATATAATTACCAAACACCAAACACGCTTTTAGAACATTAACGATATAATATTATAACAACATACATTTATATTAATCAAAGTGACATTGACAATGAAATAGGGTTACCAGTATACTATATAACAATACCCGTATTAAACGTGTTTTTTTTAACTATCATATTTTTATGTCATGTTCGTTGTAGTACCGTACTTTTCAGTTATCCTTTTCACGAAGGGTACAAACCAAATGCCATTCCTTACACCTTTTGCTGATATAAATATTTATTATACGATGTTACACATTTTATTATCATATTTTAGTAGGGTAACAAAGTTTGTAAGTCATTTTTACAGCGCTTTAGTCACTTTAGCATTTAAAAAGTATAGGTTCCCATAAAACCTCTTTCTGTCAATGTAATAACACATTTTATGCTTGTTATTTTCGTTTGTTTTCAATAGAATCAACATTGGAAAGTTAGCAACTAGCATATTTTCCTGCGTGTAAACGCTTCAAAACGCTTCTGTCGGCTAATCTACGTAGGCGCGCCTTATGAAGGGCCTTAAAAAAATGAACGCACATATCGTTTTTGCGCGGGGCGCGTGGGCAGGCGTCTCTCACTTACAAGAAGCTAAAGACGCGTCAATCTTCACATGAGTCACGTGTGCGACAAAAAACGCACGCACACGCGTATCCAAAAACGAGGTAACACGCTCCAAATCTAATTTGAAACCAACTGGAATATCGTAGTGATTGACAATGTGTGTTCGTGCCCATAGATACTTCTTTGATCGCTGCCGCACAAGTGTTGCCTAGTGACTGCTAGGCAACACAAATATTATAATTCACACCCTTTTCCACAATTGAGCCAACCCCAACACGGTTGACTGAAAAGCAATCAAACCTTCGCAGATGCCTTTGAATATCAGATTTGTTTTTACTAACTTACATGCGACCTCTTCTTTCATTGGAATCTCAATTACTAAACTAGAGACCGATATGACATCAAAAAAATAAAAACGTTTCCAAATAATTTGAATTTGGAATGTAATCATTTTTTCATAAGAAATGTTCAATATCTACACAAAAATAGGGTATCAAAATGTCTTGATAATAAATTCATAAAGAGTTCAGCCTTCCTACAGGGCTATAAGCGATTATTGATCGAATTCTCGGAAAGAAGGTACTACTTAAGACCGCGAATAGTCACGTGATAACAGTTTCAAAAATGTGTAGTATTCGAACTGCTTTTACATTCGTTGCGCAAGAAATATTATATTTATTTCTTCGAATAGTTTAGTAAATAAATCCCAACTGCAATCAAGAAAGAGTTCTGTGTTCGCAAATCAATAATTTGTATCGCGACTAAATGATCATTGCGTAACAAACGTTCGCGAATGTTTGCATGAATAAATTCGAGAAGTGCTTGTAATGGGAACCGCCATTTAATGCAATCTGCTTTAATTAGTTTTACTTCATAATATTTTGGGTACTGTAAGCGTAGACAACAATTTATTGAAAAATAAAAGTCACTTACCTTTTTTGTTTGACTTTCCGAACGAGTTGACAGATGTTCAAGATCGTGAAACATTTACTAAAATATTTCAATATTACACATACTTGTAGTCGTACATCAGGCGGATTTTTGATCCATAATAAAAAGCTTGGATCCCTCAGGAAACGTCCGGTCATACATGATTTATTTTCGGCTTTAAATATGAAATTCAACCTTTTTTGATCCTTTGATGTCAGTTAGCATTTTTTCAAAGAACAAATTAACGGATCATGTTCGTAATTCAAATAAAATGGTTGTTTTTTTTACTAAATGTTAGGTTTGTCCATATATTTTAAACTAGCTTTCGCCCGCGGCTTCGCCCGCGTTAAATTCGGGATAAGACAGTTTTCTGATTTGCAGGTACCTGCCACCTGTAGTTTTTGCCCTAGCGCCTTATTTATTGTAATAGCTAGTTTTCCCTTTTTTTCCCTCTTTCTCCCTCATTTTTTACTTTAAGAATATAGCCTATGTCCGTCTCCAGGATCCCAACTCTCTCTGTACTAAAATTCATCAAAATCGGTTGAGCCATGTAGGCGTGAAGACGTAACAAACAAACAAACTCACTTTCGCTTTTATAATATTAGCAAGGATTATCGACTGTAAATTCATTTTTGAACACCATTTTTTTGAGTTAAAATATTAAAATCGTTTGTTCTTGCCTAAGAGATGGTAAGTTCTTTCCGACCTCGACGATATTATCCTATGTACAGACGCCAGCAGGTCAAGCTACCCGAAACTGTAAATTTCTCCCAATGAACCTTGAACCTAATACTTTAGAAATAAAGTCGAAAATCTATCAAAGAAATCTGACAGATTGTAGTAGCTTGATGTGCAGGCGTCTGTACGTAGTGGAGCAACATAAAAGTATACCGTAAGACGCTTGAGGTTGCTTCAACCTAATGAGATGTAAAAGCTTAGTTTCTGTCGTTATTTCCAAGAGAATACTTTAAAACTATTTATTTTTACGACGTGTAAATAGTGTTTCTGAAAACCTACTTGTAAAATAAACATCATTTATTCTTACTTATATTATAAAAGCGACAGTGAGTTTGTTTGTTTGTTACGTCTTCACGTCAAAATGGCCAAACCGATTTTGATGAATTTTGGTACAAAGATAGTTGGGCCTACTTGGAACTCTGGAGACGGATAGAGGCTGGAGACGGATAGAGAAAAGAGAGGTTGAGGATAACAAAAAAGATTTTTTCGACCATCACGCGGGTTTAAGTTAGCGTTAGTCCAAAGTAACTATGCCACGCGAACAAAGTCGCGGGCGGAAGCTAGTTTATTATAAAGAGACACGAAGAGTTTAGCAATAAAGAGTTTTTCATCCCTTTGAGGTAATCGGATTTTGAGGCTAGCTACTGCCAGGATTTTTATAACTTTACTTTATTGACGCCCACGTACTATTCAATGTATCTAACATTCTATCAGATGTTTCATCAAAATATTTTAGTGAACTCTATTGAACCTTACCCTTTTTTTTGGATGACAAATCATTAAATAATTATGTCCCGCTCTGAGCATGGCAGACGGGAGTGTCAGACTTTTACTGACTAAAACCCAAAAATGTGCCATCTTTTGCCTTTTGTGTTCCCGGGCCGTGGTACCTCTTTCGAACAACCCCCAACCCCGGCAAGCAGTGGCCCTGGCAGACCCCTCTGTTTTGCTGACATCTATTTGAGGCGCGCGTGGAACACAAACGCCGTCGATACGGTTTGTCGTCACTAGCAAAACTAGACAGCTGACCGTGAGCCACCCATTGCTCACCGTCCACAGACCCGTGACTACAGTGGCCGGGAGTCATCTCGCGATACCCGACGCCCGGAGCGTCTCCCGCGGCGGCTGGGTTGGTTTGAAGTTCTCTCTTTCAAACGCCCGGCAACCTCTTTCGCTAGCAGAAGGTAGAGATTGCTATGCAGAAGGAGGTGACCCTTTCCCATTTCCTCTTTATTTGGACTATGGTCTGAACCAGCGCCGGAGAGCCTAATCCTAAAACGTGATTTGTGACCCGCAATAAAAAAATCTTCTCCCAGAAATAGCTTTTGAATAGAATTACTTTTTTTATAAAAAAAAAACGTTTCCCCACACTAGGATTTCTCCTGTATCATGGGTGCGTTTACAAACATCTAAACTCACATACACACACAGCCAGACCCGAAACAACTATCTGCAGGTCATACAAATACTTGTTCCGTGCGGGAATCGAACCCGCGACACGCAGCGCAGCAGTCGATCGCTCAGCCACGGCTCCAACCGTGTCGTAAAGTCACTTTGTTTCATAAATATACAAAAGTCGGACGAGTTTGTGAGAGGTGCATTTTTTTCATGTATCCTATTAACTCGTGCGCTTAAAGTTTGCGTGACGACAAACATGATGCTTGTGACGTCTAGACGTCACCACATTATTGTTTTTTGCTGAGAGATTTTGTTGTTTATATATTATGGAATAAATAATGAGGTTTAGTAGGGACTTGATTAACCTAAAGACGGGATGTAGAATTAGACCCGTGTTTTAAATATTAAAGCAGTTTTCTGGGCTCAAAATATAACATTAAAATATCAGCATGCAAAATTCGTAAATTAAACGGAATCAAAAGGAAGAATCGGAACCCTTTTTTTTCGGGTGGGAAATCATCTAATGACTTCCCCCGCTCTGGGCGGAGTGGGGGGGGGGGCATATCAGACTTGTACTGACTAAAACCCACCCATGTTTCTTCTATTGCCCTTTACGTTCCGGGGCCGCGGTATCTCTTTCGAACAACCCGCAACCTCGGCAGGCAGTGGCCCTGGCAGGCCCCTCTGCTTTGCTGACATCTCTTTGAGGCGCGCGTGGAACACGAACGCGCCGTCGACACGGCCTGTCGTCGTCTGTGAAGTCGTCTGTGTCTTTAGAAAGTCGTAAACTTTAGAAAATCGGAACCCTTATGGGATCACTTTGTTGTCCATCTGTCTGTCTGTCAATATCCTTCTTCTCGGCAATGCGTGGAGGTATCGACTTGAAATTAATACCATATACTTAAGTTTGTGGTCCCTTGGAACTTTGAAAATATCATATCAACCCTCAACGCTCTAAGTCACTTCCCACGCTCTGGGCGGAGTGGAAAGGATAAATAAATAAATAAATATCTTGGGACAACTCACACACTGCTATCTGATCCCAAGCTAAGCAGAGCTTGTGTTATGGTAACCAGACAACTGATATACATACTTATATAATTTATAAATATATACATATTATAGATAAATCACACCCAGACACAGAACAAACAATCATGCTCATCACACAAAGTTTGTCCTGGGTGGGAATCGAACCCACGACCTCCGGCTCAGCAGTCAGGGCCACTAACCACTAGACCAACAGGCCCGTCAAAAAGGAGCATTTGATGATTTCCTATCCGCAAAAAACCCTCTTAGTCTATACAGTCAAAAGATATTATGGCCGTTAATGCGCAAGTTTGTACGGAATCCACGGTGCGCGTGTCCGACTCGCAATTGACGGTTGTTTTTTTTTTTGTGTGTATTAGTAATAAAAGCTATTAATCTAATCAGTTAATAAAACTTCAGTTAGTTGTTGACGCGTTTAAGATATAAAACAATGCGACTTTTATAAAAAAAAAAAACACGTTGAATACATGCCTTTTAGGACATTAGCACCAATTTAATCCAGTAGTGACCAAATATATCCTGAACATTAGTTTTTATGAAACAAAACCTATTAATTAAATTAAATCTAAACTTTATGTGATGCATGAGCTACATGTGAGGTCCAAAATTATCTTGTTGTTTAAAATTTCATTAAAATGACTTAACTTAGAACTTCATGAGATTGTTTTGTTCTATACCTTTATATCCCACAAAATAGAACTCAAAAATATTTCTGCTAAAACTTTGATTTATAAATTAACTTCTACAATAATCCCCTTGAAGTATTCGTCTCTACAGGTATCGAGGAACTCAGAAATTCAAGAAGAAATGCAGCAAGCGAATGGCAGCGCTCGTCGTATCAGATGTACACCGACCACCCGTTGCCGAGACCGCATTTGCTTGCTAGCTGCCCTAAGTGTCCACATGGAATCTATTATGATGGTGAGAAATTTTGTCTTAGTTTATTTATTTAACACTTCAAGTACAAAGTACAGAGGCGGACTTAATGCCATAGGCATTTTCTACCAGTCAACCTTTGGGTGATGCAGAGACAAACAGTGGTAGGTGTAAAACAAAAAAAAAATATATATACTATATAGATATATATAATACTATACATATAAAACAAAATACTATAAATATATATCAAATAATAGATACACTAAATAAAAATACAAACAATGCGGAAAACATTAACGATGTGACGATACTGCTGACTTTTTGCGAAGAAACTCACCTTTTAGTTGTACCTGGATGTCGATCTTAAGCTCGCACATGGCCAGTAACCAGTGGTTTGCATCAGCCCTGCATCATTGAATACACGGTTGGCGCAGTGGCTGAGCGATCGACTGCTGCGCTGTGTGGTTTGATCCCTGCACGGAACAAATATTTGTATGGCCTACAGATAGTTGTTCCGGGTCTGGCTGTTGTATGTGAGTTTAAATGTTTGTTAACGCACCCACGATACAGGAGAAATTCCTAGTATTATTTATTTAAAAAAAAGAAGGTACTAGAAGTCATGGCCTTTGCCCAGCAATGCGATGTCACAGGCTAATAGTATCAGTATCACCTGGCGGCTATATCGCCAATGTTGGTGATAAGTCTACAAGGTCAAAATGGGGGTTGACTTTTTGGAGGGTTCAAGATAGATATGTCAGAATCGTCACACAATAGATGCCTGAAGACGATCGTCGTTCCCGAGGCAAGCCCAAGAAACACGTAACGATTTGGGACTCGTTTTTGAAGGCATGGTCAGTGAATAGGACGACTCTAGGACACTCGACGTGCTTGTTATTTTATTATTAATATGCAATCTATAACAATTTAGTGTACTAAACTAAAATATGTACAATCCTATAAATGGAAAACAATTAAAGGGCGTAAAAAAAAACATTCACATCTATGTCAATAGGAAAGTGCCCAGCATAGCTAATTGCACTCGATTGCAATCGTGCCGTGAGTATAATCGAAAACGTCCTCCAAACGCTATTCACAGATCCGTACTCGGCCATTTTTGACATACTTGCACAACCGTGTTACGATATGAAGGCTTTAATCATACCGAAAAAAAAAACGTTGTAAAATAATGTATTTATAACTTTAAATTTTCGACCACAAATTTCCATTTGCTACCATTATAGAAAACCCTGTTAAACATTCTATGTACCGATCCGTGTGGAGTTTCTTTTTTTTAAAACATTTTTAAAAAAAAGAAACTCCACACGGATCGGTGCATAGAATTTTTCCGGTTTGACGATTGGATTACGAGAACATAGACTAGTGTCGATTGTCGATTACGATTGGATTGTTTGTGAAAAGCTATGCAGAAGGCTGGCAGCATAGCCACGTTGGATGGCAATACTGATTATTTTGACCAAATTAAAGGCCAGCCTTATGGTCAAATGAATAGTCGAGCAACCGCTTGGCGATATCCTGAAACTAGTTTTATGGGATATCGCCAAGCGGTTGGTGAGTACTAGGACCCCATGGCCTTAGTGTTTCAATCACAAACGGCTCAAACACATATAACTACCAAAATAGTAAAATACGAACTACTAGCTTGTTAGGTGATATTTAAGTTAAATTTAGTTTCTCCTATAAAAAGGGGTGTTGTGTATTCACAAAGTCCTGCACCTGGCACCTATGATATTAGCAGACGACATATTTTAGCCGAATGATGACGGAGATTTGTCATTGTATTTGAATAGTGATTTTTAAAAGATAAATTTAGAGAACTTGTATTCGTAGTAGAAAATAATAACGGTTATGTTAAATTTTGCAATAGATACCAACGCGAGCGTCTCGTTATTGGCGTCAGTAGTTTTCTTTAAAAAGAACAGACACAAATGCAAAAAAAAACCGTATGAGAAAATAAATTGAAAATTTCTATTTTTAGATCGTAGGATTATAAATTGTTATAGATATGCGAGGATCAAAAAATATAAATATAGAAAAATGACAGGTAGGAAAAAAATCAAGTGTGCGAAACAAAAGACCAATAAAGAAAAAGCTGTTACATCCAAACTTGTACAATCCATTTGTCATACAGAAGTGATCATGATAATGGAAAAGTGAAAAATATACCGTAGCAAAATAGACCTTCACATTATTTATTTAGAGTTGTCTGTCTCGTGACAGGTACAAAAGATTAGAGTGGAATAGTACATTTTGATTCAAGTGAGAAAACTTTGTCATTGTGACTGAGGCGGATTTAGCGCCGTAATAAAGACCAGAAAATAGCAGTGATAAATTCCCAAGTGAATCAAACGACGTTTTTCAATACACTTAGGGAGAAATTAAATAACAGAACCAAAGTACTTTTGTCATATATAATTATAACATGAAACTATGATTTCATTTGTTTTTTCCCCGCGCCTTGTCTTCTCTTTCTAAAGAAGAAACAAAAGTATGACACCGCTAAACAGCCGTCTTAATTTTTTTTTTTTTTTTTTAACTAAAAAATGCCAATTTGCTGTTATAAGCAAATTATTTTATAAATGATAATTTTTGTTCGTGATATTCTGTTGATTAAAATATTTTTTTTTTTAATATTTTTTTTAAAAACAATCATCCCAACTAGAAAAATCACTGCCGGTTATAGGGATTTGAGCAGTAGTTGATTGCTATACGTGGTAAAATCAGATATTATTGAAGCACTTGTTGATGAATGAGAAAAAAGCACGCGTGTGCGAATGCATTGCATGTTGAACCTAATTGTAGTGCAAAAAGAGACAGTTTTCGAGGAAGTGTTTAAAAAATCTATTACTACCTACTTCAACTTTCAACGTTATACTAAACGGAATCAGCTGCCTTACCATGACGTCTTAAAACAGAACTTATACCACTGAGGGAAAGAGACAGAGCTATACAGGGTGTCTAGCACCATCTCTTTCTCACACAGAAATAAGAACTGCTATAAGATGTCATGGTAACTCTTTAGCTTCAGTGGCAAGGAATTTAAATGTGATTTTAATACTGGTTCTTATTTTCAAAGTAAGTCCTTTGGCAATACTTTATCAGTGAAGCTCTACTTAAAACGATTTATTTCTTTCAATAAAATCTCCAACACAATATCATTTCTATAAAAAACTAAAGCAGTTTCTATTAAATTTAAAGTCATGAATATCAAGAAATTCGATGAATGAATATCAATGGAGTAGCAATTTTCTACTTCATTTAATTCAAAGCGTCTTCTAACCAAGTCGAAATAACATACAACTATACACGTACATAATAATGTCAATTCACATACTGGAGGCGGCTGACAAAGGACATACCATTCTAATGGATTTCTCATATCCTTTGAAGTGACATACTGAGAATATAGAACTCGAAGTTATTGTTTCTGACTGGTAATAGTGTCTCAGTTTAACTAAAGGGTGCCATTATATTTGGTTTATCGCAATTACTACTATTGAAAGAAAGAAATAAAAAATATTTGTACATTAAAAAACTAAAACAAGGAAACTAGACATCAATTTACTTTTTCGAAATATTAAAAATTGAATTTAATTATATGCATTCGATTTTGTAAATCGGCTAAGACGAATCTTTTTTTATTTATTAAAATTCGTTTTAAACGAAAGAGAAAGTTTAAATAAAATATAAAACGTATAACATAGTGCTAAATTCAAAATATAAAATACAATTTCAATGAAATAAAACTATGAAAGTACTGAAAGTTTCTGATGATATTTTTCCAATAATAATAAAAATCGTTGAGAACAAAACTTGTCCAACTTTCACAGTCGAACTGAAACGTAATGAAAATAGTTTCCCATTGTTTTTCGCACGAAGACATTTTAATAATGAACGAGTTTTAGACGCAGAAACAAATTGAGGATGCAAATAATCTTTACAAAATTTCAGAACCTATTCTTGAACACCTTTCATCCTGAAATGTATTTCTTCAAAGTTAAATAAAAATTAAAGAAGTTGGGCTGCGTAGCTCTAGCTTTGTTTGCCTTCATGGTTTAGTGGTCGCAAACATTATTGCTGAGCAAGAGGTCCTAAGTTCGATTCCCTGGACGGACAAAGTATTTATTTATTTAACGATTGTATTATATTGTATATATTATATTAAATAAAACTATGACAGTACTGAAAGTTTCTGATGAAATTTTTCCAATAATAATAAAAATCGTTGAGAACAAAACTTGTCCAACTTTCACAGTCGAACTGAAACGTAATGAAAATAGTTTCCCATTGTTTTTCGCACGGAGACATTTTAATAATGAACGAGTTTTAGACGCAGAAACAAATTGAGGATATTTGTGATCAAGAGTTATTTTTTGTTGCAAATTTTAATAATCTTTACTAAATTTCAGAACCTATTCTTTAACACCTTTCATCCTGAAATGTATTTTTTCAAAGTTAAATAAAAATTGAAGAAGTTGGTCTGCGTAGCTCTAGCTTTCTTTGCCTTCATGGTTTAGTGGTCGCAAACATTATTGCTGAGCAACAGGTCCTAAGTTCGATTCCCTTGGCGGAAAAAATATTTATTTATTTAACGATAAATGTACACACAGAGTACATTAAAGAGACAGGAACGTAAAAATAGGTGCAAATGCAATGCTTATTTCTAAAGAAATCTCTTCCAGCATACCTGCGAAAGAAGAATAAGTAAATAAAGTTGTAGACGTAGACACTAGAAACAGAAATAAGAATACTTAGATAGAAATATAACAAAGTAAATAATATATTTGACCAGTTGAATGTCACAAAAATCACGCGAAATCGCCGAATAGCGCTTAAGATATTGATAAACAACACTTTGGTCGATAACTTTGTTGCCGCGATAGGGGATCTGGGCCCGTTTGATGGCAATAGACTCGCCCCCTATTACATGGCACTTAAACGTAACTGGCGAATTGTAGGTATACCGTTAAGAACAGCTCTGCTTAACACATCGATTACAGGCGTGATGTTTATATATTTTACTTCATTTCATGGTGTTTCTGTTTGTTATAAGGCACTTTCTCTTTTTTTTACTAAAGTGTATCTACTTTTTTGTAGGTCGTCTTAATAGGCTAGTTTCCTATATTTTTTATTTATTAGTCCGTCTTTTAGATCATTCAAAAATAAGGGACACGTATTTCTTACTGAATTAAACGTCACGCGTTGCTGCATTTTTTCGCAACAAGCGACGTCAAACTTTAATGGGCTATCTTTGTCATTTTTGGTCTAATTTACAAATAAAAAAATGCGTGTCCCTTAATTTTGAATAATCTAAAAGACGGACTACGGAAATAGAATGTAATTTGACTTTAACTTTGACCCTGGAAACTACCCTATTATCAAAAAGGCAAGTCTGAAACCAAATCCATTCGTTTGGCGCCGGATTATTCAATTTTAAATGACTTTTGTTGTATTGAGTTAATAAAGTTGTTTTGTTTTAATATCCTATATTAAAAGTTATATTATTCTAAACCATTTTTCATAAATAGTCCTACAATTAATTGGATAGATCACTCCTTTAATGTAATTAAGAGCTATTATTATTTATATGGATAGTACTCGTTACAATCCTTACTAATATTATAAAAGCGAAAGTGAGTTTGTTTGTTTGTTTGTTACCTCTTCACGTTTTAATGGCTAAACCGATTTTGATGAATTTTGGTACAGAGATAGTTGGGAACCAGGAGACGGACATAGGCTAGTTTTTATTTAAAAAAACTTAGCGTTGCTATTACAAATCAATCAGGCGCAAAAGCAAAAACTGCAGGTCTGCTTGGTGTGTTATACCGAATTTAACGCGAGCGAAGCCGCGGGCGAAAGCTAGTCAAATATAAAATGAAAGCTGGTTAATGAAATTCCGATCAAGCTGATAAATTTCTCGATTGGTTTCGGCCATAAATAACTGTAAGTTAAAAATATATTTCAGCAGCCAATTCGCAAGACCTTTTTTTTATTTTTCGGGTGGGAAATCATCAAATAACTTCCCCCCCTCCTTGCGTGTCAGACTTTTACTGACTTCAACCTACCCATGTTCCTTTTGTTGCCCTTTACGTTCCGGGGCCGCGGTATCTCTTTCGAACAACCCGCAACCCCGGCAGGCGGAGGCTCTGGCAAGCCCCTCTGCTTTGCTGACATCTCTTTGAGGCGCTCGTGAAACACGAACGCGCTGTCGACATGGCCTGTCGTCAATAGACGGACGGACGGTGAGCTACCCATTGCTTACGTCCACAGGCCCGATTCGCAAGACGCTTTTTTTTTCGGGTGGGAAATTATCAAATAACTTCCCCCGCTCTGGGCGGAGCGGGAGGGGGGGGGCATGTCAGACTTTTACTGACTAAAACCCACCCATGTTCCTTCTATTGCCCTTTACGTTCCGGGGCCGCGGTATCTCTTTCGAACAACCCGCAACCCCGGCAGGCGGAGGCTCTGGCAAGCCCCTCTGCTTTGCTGACATCTTTTTTCGCAAGACCCTTAAACCCCGTTCCAAGTATTTTTTTTACTACGACATCACAAAAGTAACAAGCCACGGCTAATTTTTTCGACTAATTGACACATCAGATTGCCTGTTGTTTGAGGGTTTATACAAATGATTATAATAAATGTCCAGTGTTATCGTCTATACAGAAAAATCATGTAAATATTGTTTTAAAGACTCTATATTAAACAACATCCGCGTTTTTAAGGATTCTGTACCCCAGAAGGATTTTTTATTTTCATTTTCATCACTTTGGATAGCCGTCTGGTGTCTGTCTGTCAATACATTTTATCTCGAGAAAGCGTGGAGGTATCGAGTTGAAATTTAAACCATATACTTAAGGGTCAACTCTCTAAGTCTACACAATCAAGAGATAGGGCCGTTTATGTCGCAAATGTATACAAAACCCTCGGTGCACGAGTCTGACTCGATCTCGGCTGGTTTTTTTTAATTGGTCCATAAATAGTACATCCACAATTCACCAGTTATGTTTAGTTGTATTGTTTAAAAAATCAATGCATACATTTAAAATCGAACAACTCAAATCGATTATACACTAGTTTATTCGATGTATTTCCTAACCTGGTACTGTGTATTCAATTATTGGTGAGCCAAATCCTTACTAATCCTTACAAATATATTATTATCCTTATATTATGAAAGCGAAAGTGAGTTTGTTTGTTTGTTACGTATTCACGCCTAAATGGCCAAACCGATTCTGATGAATTTTGGTACAGAGATAGTTGGGACCCTGGAAACGGACATAGGCTAAAAAAAGTGAGAAAAGGGGGAGAAAGAGGGAAGAAAAGGGGAGAGAAAGATTTTTTTTTCAATCATCACGCGGGTTAAAGTGAGCGTTAGCCAGTTACTATGCCACGCGGACGAAATCGCGGGCGGAAGCTAGTAAATAAAATAAAATAAAATTATCACACGCATTTTACCTACAAGATTCTTCTCAAATTTCGTTTTTTTTAAGTTTTCTTCACTAAACTAATTTGTCTCGTCCCTTGAAGAAGGATTCTTATAAGTTTTTGTGGTTTATATTAATAGTTTATCTTTTGTTTTTCCTAAGCAGCTTTATGCCCTATGCCATTAGTCTTTTGCAATTTTTGTTAAAGTCCTTTTTTATATGTTTCAACCGCCTGTACTCTTAAATTGCGATAGACGCCATTTTAATCTTCAGTCTAATGAAACGACCAAGACATTAGAGAATTTCAAAAGAATATATATGAATTGTAAGAGATGTGATTATAAGAGAGTCTCGAATTTAATTATTTTATTCTGTACTTGGTGTTAATGTTATTATAAAGAATAATAATTACGCCTTTTGAAGAATAGTTGATGTGATTAAATAAAGAAAAAAATATTGCTTTTATGATTACCTTTTGCATAGCTCTATGTTGTCAAAGGCGTCCTTTAAATATTTCCAGTGCTGGCAATTTCGCTTATGCCAGATATTTTTTTTTCCAGAATACACACTTAATCAATACTATAAAATGAGCCTAATTCATCAGCCTTCTGGAACTTTCCATTTGACAGCGGTGTAAATGATTTTTTGACGCTCTTTAATTGTAATCCCCGTTTTGGTACTTATACATATTTTAGTTAGGTTACAATAAATTATTATTTTAGATTGCATAGTTTGATGAATAACACTTTATTACTTTACCTTAACTGTAATTCTTCTTGTATTTTTTTGGGCTTTTGGTATTATCATTTTGAGCTGTTTCGAATCCACTTCTGACTTATTCCCTTTTATCGTTACTCCTGGAGCAGTGAGATAAAGAGTTTACGATTATTTTTCATAACTTATTTGAAAAAAAAAAAACATTTTTTTTCGTGCACGTTTTCATTAAACTTGCCAAAGACAAAAGTAAACTAGTTTTAACCTTTTCGAGTTAAGAGTAGCAAAGAGTTGTTAAAGTTAAATTTTGTTATAAAAAGAACTCATTTAACAGCACGCTATTGAAACTCAATTACAACTTTGCTTTAGTTGGTTGTTGAACTTACTTGTATACCCATGTCTACTTAATAAATAAAAATGATAAAGACTTTTCTTCACACAATGTTTCATTAGGTAAATGATTTATAACATAATTATTTTTTCATTGTTAACTATACAATCACATTTTAATTTTGTTTTATTTAAAAATCGAGACTTTTTACTTTATTCCCTAAAAAAATATCGTCCATGAAATTTATGCGAACGTATAAAGCAGGCTTTACATTGTTTTAATATTTTCCAAATACCTGTTTCCTCATTTGCGTTTTCATTTTAGCTTTTTGATAACATCATCATCATTTTATGTCATAATTGATATGTCATACATAATTCTTTTACTTATGGCATTTTGCGTGTTGCTACGGGCTACGCTTGGTTCGAGAGTGCTACAGTTTTAAGGGGCTCCCTACAAAAAAATGAAAATATGGGTTTTTCAAATGGTAAATTCTAACAATTTTGCAGTTTGCAGTTGAAGTTGATCACAATTTGTACAAAGACATTAGACATTTTTGATAGTGTGTATATTTATTTCAATGAACAATATATGAAAATAATATTTTTGAGAAATTGAAGAGAGATTAAAGTATTAGTATATTTTTTTGGGATATTTTAATGTCTTTTAAGGTACTAGGTACCATTTGAAAAACGTATATTTTCAATTTTTTTTCTTAGTTATGAATAAGAATGCTATTTGTTATTATACCTTATTTTAATGTTTTTTTTATAAACTAGCAGAGATTTAGTCAATATTTAAGGAGCTGTGATTTTGGATGATTATTTATGAATGTCTGCTTTGATTAAAATTCAACTTATTAAACGAACAAAGATGATTATTTATTTATTTTGTCCAACAACAGTTATACAGCGATAATCGTGCTGATTTGAGTTTAATAGGATAGCTCTTGTCAAATGAATTAAATTTCATTGATTAAAATGAAACGACTTCTTTACTACCTTTTCATTTAAAAATTTATTAATTTAATTACTGTTTTGTTTCAGCCTACATACACGGAAGGAGAGTGTAAATATTGAATTGAAAAACTGACAATATTTGTTATAGTGAAGGTGAATGGACTATCAATATTAATTGTTAACTGTAAACTTTTTAAATTAACATTTAATGTTGCATTAAAATAAATATATGTATTTTTATGTTAGTATTTATAACGAAATTGTGCAGATATTTAATGAAATGGATAGCCTCGTTGGTTTAGTGATCGAAAGCTCGATTCCTGAGTTCAAGGGTTATGCTTCATTGAAAAATTTGTTCTAAGGATTTTCATCAGTATTTTTTTAGAAGCAAGGTTGCTTCTGAAAAAATACTGATTAAAACCCTTACAATATCTTTTTTTTGTTGGTTGTTTGCTCAACTCCCGTACGGGATTAAAATAAATAAAAATATGTTTGTGAGTATCTAATATACGTGAATATTAATAATGATGTGGTTTGTTATTGAGGTATGGTCCCATACAGGATGGGACACTTGATGTCGTCCTGTCTGCTCTGTTGTGTGCACATCACATGAACTAACGAATCCTTACTAATATTATAAAAACGAAAGTGAGTTTGTTTGTTGCGTCTTCACGCCTAAATGGCCCAATTGATGTTGATGAATTTTAGCACAGAGATAGATGTGACCCTGGAGATGGACATAGGCAATTAAAAAAAAAGTGAGATTAGGGGTAGAAAAAAGGAAAAAATGGGAAGTAAGATAATTTTTTTCGATCATCACGTGGGTTAAAGGTAGCGTTAGCCCAAGTAACTATGCCACGTGGACGAAGTCACGGGCGGAAGCTTATTCAGAACGCAAATGAATCTGAAAAATCACGCCACTGCAACCGCCGTACTCGTCGCAAATTTTGGGCTGAGACAAATTAGATTGTCATCGACACACGGGGTCTTGTGTTTAATATGTTACATCTTGAACAATGAATCCTAATGTTAGGGCTGAGATCAGAAAACTAAAATATTAATCACAAACCTTGATTTATTTTACAAGGTCCACTTCTGTAATTGTACAGAAGTCGTGTGTCGTTGTGTTGAATTTGGAACCACTTTTGAGAGGTTCGAAATTCAACACAACAGCTTGCGTGATAGGCATGATTTTTGAACGGTAAGCACTGACAATGGAGGCCGTAAATTGGCCTGGATTTGTTTGGAAATAGATTTATTATCAGATAAGTTTTTGCAAGCGTTTTTTTTTTAATTTGGGTTAACACAGTTCCCCTTTCCTGATTTGCAGGTACTGCTACCTGTAGTATTGCCCTTGCGTTCTTTTTTATTGTAATAGCAAAGCCAAGTTTTCCGTTTTCTTCCCTTTCTTTTAGCCTTTGTCCGTCTCCAGGGTCCCAACTATCTCTGTACCAAAATTCATCAAAATCAGTTTAGCCATTTAGGCGTGAAGACGTAACAAAGAAACAAACTAACAAACTCACCTTTGCTTTTATAATATTACTAAGGATATGTAAGTTTCAGCTACATGCTCAGTATTATAACCTTATATACCTTTTTCAGATTAATTTTTATCAGAGGAGTTTGTGGCTAAATAATAGCAGCCACTCGGGTCGATCTTAAGGCTAAGCCGTGCTTGCCTAGGTTGGTCTGTGGATGATTAACAAAGTTGGGGAAAGGCTAGACAGATGATGATTATATTATGGGATTATCCGTTTTTTTAAAAATTTTATTTCTAGTTCTTAAATTAGTGTCAGGACCGAGTCTGAAAAAGAGGAGCTACTGATTACTAGTTTATTTTAAATTCCAACTGAATTGAAAAAAGGAGGTTATTTCTTGAATTATTTACACAACTGTAAATGTACACACGTATACATATCTCAGTCAAATCTGTTAATCAGTCAAAACTACTTACGACCGGTTCAAACTAAATTGACAAACTTTGGGTAAGAAAACATATTATGACCCTCTGAAAAAATTCATGTGGTAGTAATTCTAGTTTTCTAATTATGAATGAGAAACTGAATTCTAAAAAAAACATGTTTTAATTAGAGGCCCTGTCGGGGTGGCGGGTTGTTCGAAAGAGATACCGCGACCGCGGAACATAAAGGGCAAAAGAACATGGGGTTTCAGTAAAAGTTTGACAGTCCCTCCACTCCACCAAGAGAGCAGGAAATTATTTGATGATATCAGATTCATAAAAAAAAAACTTATTTAGGGTTTTGACATCAGTCAAAAGTGGTTTTGACCTGTCAACAGTATTAACATGTAACATATATATAAATATCCAGATACTATGCTGAACTTGCTAGACGACAAAGAAATTACAAAGATTATTTTTCCGACCCAAATATCGACCAATAGAATTGCACCATTCGACGTCACGTGGTACAACCTACATGGTATTATACTGATAATTTTTTGAAAATTTTCTCTGGTCGTTGCTATGCATAAAAAACAAAACATGATCCAGTCAAATTAACCACACGTCAAACTGACAGGTTGAATTCAATTGTGAAAATTGGAGATTTTGCATGAAAATGAGTCGATTTGGAGTTTGTGCAATTCTATTGGCCGACATTTGGGACGGAAAAATAATCCCCCGAATACCACAAGAGCTTCAAAATTATCGGGAAATACCCGATAATTTGTATTATAAGTGAATATTTTTTCCTCCACTCAAACGATAGAAACTAATAAAAAGCTTACATCTACTTATTTATACGTAAATATAATACTCGTATTCTCATACAGGAGTTACCACATAATTTATTTTACTCTCATGATTACTTTTGTATAAAAGTCTCACGTATAATAAATAATGTTCAAGAAAATTGAGTTCCAAAACGTTCTTTGAGAATTTCTTGTTTAACAGTTCTATGCGGGTGGTCGCTGATGTGTGATCGCGCGATAATGTCCGTCGATACGATTAAGTGTGCGAACTGTAATGTGGTGATTTCGGAAGTCCTTGCGTTTATTCGTAATAAACATGACGTGATGGACACTGAAAGTCTCATAAGAATATGTGTGTCGGCGTTTTCCGAGGAGGACATCGACGAGGCTAAGAAATTGCTATGCAGCACGACAAACATCGGTAAACGACTGAAGTCGAGGCGAAAAGACAAGAAACTAAAGGATTTAGAAGACATGATCTCGGTCTTCAAGACTTTAGACCCTGATCAATTGCCGGTTTTTGTTGCCTACGAGCTACATAAACTGCCACCTGTGAGTTTCGACCACGTAGACGTCACGAAATTACTCAAGGACCTGGTAACTTTGCGTGCGGAATTAAATGATATTAGAGATAATTTTGTCACTAAGGACGACCTAGAAGTGGCCCTGAAAGAGAATAATATCATACAATCGAATCAGTTACCAAATCCGATATTTAACTCTAATGTGAATAAAATCAGAGGTGGAGGGTATAACTTAAACAGCGGACCGTTTGGATTGTCGCCACACCTACCCTCACGTTTACATTCTCAACATTCACAGCTGATCGATTCGGACTCTCATTCGCAAACGCAGCTAACTTGTGACGATGGCGTGGGCGAGCTGAAGTATCGTTCACTCGTTCACTCTCAAGCACGTGAGCTACCGGTGGTCGCTGAGCCTGCTACGACACCGGTTAACTCGACATTTCTAGAAAACACGGATGACAATACAAATCTAATACAGCCTATGCAGTGTAACAAAACTATGTTGGAAGTATTATTGCAAGGGGAGTGGCCTAAAAAACATTCTAAAGATGGTTGGACGCTGGTCCAAAATAAAAAGTCAAAGAATCGGTTCGAGGGAAAAACGGGAACTGCAAGCCCTAATTGTAACTTTAAATTTAGGGCCGCCGATTCAAAAATTCCACTCTTTATTACGAACGTTGACAAAGAGACTACTGAAAAGGATATTTGTGATTATATACAAAATAAGACTCAAGAAAAAGTACAACTTCAGAAAATTAATATGAAATCTGAAAGACCGTATAATGCTTTTAAATTGTTTGTCTCTAAATACAAGTTGAATAAATTTTTAGATGACAAAATCTGGCCCGAGGGTATACGGTTTAGACAGTTTATTTACTTTAAGAATAATGCAATAAAAGTAAATGAGCAGCTCAGTGTTAAAAATACAACAAACACATAATGGATTGTATGTCGAACGTTAAACTATGTACATTCAACTGTAAAAGTATAACTCGATCAGCTGATTGCGTTCGTCAACTATGTGCACGAGCCGACGTGATAGCGTTGCAGGAGACCTGGATGTTGCCCCACGACGTGCCCTTCCTGGCGACAATTGATGGAGACTACGCGTATACTGGGAAATCAGCCGTGGACATCTCTGCCGGTGTACTGGTTGGTAGACCGTACGGCGGTGTGGCGCTGTTGTGGAGGAAGTCTTTATTTGCGTCGGTATCGGTTGTTGATTGTGCTAGTGATCGTGTCGTGTGTATCAAAATAGCGCAAGCCGAGCGGTCTTTGCTTATATTCAGTGTGTACATGCCCACCGATTGTGCTGAAAATCGTACTGAGTTTACGAGTTGTTTAAGTGAGATTATTTCAGTGATTGAAAGCAGTGAAGTGGAGTCGGTCTTTGTGTTGGGAGACTTTAACGCGCACCCAGGGACTCGTTTCTCACGTGAGTTACTTTTAACCTGTATTGATCAATCATGGTCTTGCATTGATACAGAACTTTTGCCGCAAGACTCGCATACGTTTACTAGCTCCGCCAACGGCTCCCTCCGCTGGCTAGATCACTGTGTTGTCACGGAGGCCGCCAGGCATTTAGTGAATAAAGCGTCTATTTTGTACGGTGTTTACGTGTCGGACCATATTCCGTTATTAATAGAATGTAATATTAATTAAATCAAACCTAAAATTATTGAATCTAACAATATTTGTAATAAGATTGTGTGGGGTGAGAGGGATTTAGAGCAGATAAATAAGTACTTTGATTACTGTAATAGCAACTTAAAACTAATAGATTTCCCTCCTGAATTATGTAAATGTGCTGATATTATGTGTCACAAACCTGAGCATCGTCTGGTGATAGACGGGTTGTATAATAAATTAAGCTGTATTTTGAAAAAAGGAGCTGAACTCACTTATGCTGGTTCTATTAAAAAGCGTCATAAAGGAAATCATGTAGTAGGGTGGAACAAACACGTTCGAGAGGCTCACCGCGATGCCCGACTTTGTTATCAAATGTGGTTGTTATACAACAAACCTACTTCTGGATCTATTTATGAAGATATGTGTTCATCGCGTAATCTTTTTAAATCTAAATTAAAATATTGTCAAGACAATCAAGATAAAATTAAAATGGATATGTTAGCTTCTTGTCATAAAAGCAAACAATTTAATAAGTTTTGGAAATTAACAAATAAATTAAAACATAGGTCGGGGGTGCCGGTGAGCGTCGCGGGCGTGAGTGACCCAGCGGATATAGCCAACGCTTTTCAAAAACATTTTCATGTTAGCTCGCGTTTGTGTGGGTACAGCGAACCAGCAGCTAGCGGCGCGGGGGTGGCCGTGACTGGGGCTCCCTCTGTCAGGTTCTCCGCTAAAGAAGTCGCGAGATGTATCCAGGACATGGTGAGGGGAAAGTCCCCCGGTCACGACGGCCTCAGCGTCGAACATCTTAAATACGCTGGGGTACACTTACCACGAGTTCTTGCTATGTTTTTTAACCTATGTCTTAGCCATAGTTACTTACCTGTGGAACTTAGTCATACAATCGTTGTGCCTGTAATTAAGAATAAGACTGGTGACGCCTCCGATATATCCAACTATAGGCCGATATCGCTAGCCACTGTCTGTGCTAAGGTATTGGATAGTCTGCTTAATCAAATCTTAGCTAAGCATGTCGATCTCGAGGATGGTCAGTTTGGTTTTAGACCAAACCTGTCTACAGACAGTGCAATTTTATGCCTTAAGCAGACTGTCCAATATTATACAGACAGAAAGACTCCTGTTGTAGCTTGTTTTCTGGATTTATCGAGGGCTTTTGACCTGGTCAATTATGACCTGCTCTGGTACAAGCTCACTCAGGACACTACTGTGCCAGCTGATGTAATATCACTGTTTAAACATTGGTACAGTAGTCAAAAGAATACAGTGAAGTGGGCAGGCTCATATTCTCATATATATGGACTAGATTGTGGGGTGAGGCAGGGGGGTCTGAGCTCCCCCCGTCTTTTTAACCTTTATATAAATAAGCTGATAGGTAGGCTCAGTAGTTCTAAAGTCGGCTGTCACGTGGACGGTGTTTGCGTGAACAACATCAGTTACGCTGATGACATGGTGCTGCTGAGCCCATCTATCAGTGCAATGAGAAGGCTACTCAAAATATGTGAAAGTTATGCGGTGGCTCATGGGCTCAAATACAATACCGACAAAAGTGAGTGGTTGCTTTTTAAATCGGGTACTTTGACCTACGACCAGTTGCCTGAACTCTCCCTTTCTGGGTCTCTTTTAGGTCGCGTGTCGAAGTTTAAGTATTTGGGTCACTGGGTCACCGACGACTTAAAAGACAATGTGGATATAGACAGGGAACGCAGGTCGCTGGCTGTTCGTTGCAACATGCTGGCCCGCAGGTTTGCACGCTGTACTGATAATGTAAAGATAACGCTGTTTAAGGCCTTCTGCCAGTCGTTTTACACGTGCAGCCTGTGGACCAAGTACACCCAGCGGGCATACAGTGACCTGCGTGTCCAGTACAATAATGCATTCAGGGTGCTTTTGGGGTTGTCGAGGCGATGTAGCGCGTCAGGGATGTTCGCATGCGCGGGTGTCGACGGTTTCGCCGCGATCATGCGGAAGCGATGCGCTTCCATGATGGCGCGCTTGCGCTCGTCCTCCAATGGCATCCTGAATGTGTTTTCTGATCGGTGGGACTCTCCCCTCGTACGAAGGTGGATAAGTGTACAGACACACTTATCCACATAACGAGTGTGATTTTAAATTAATTGTAGTACTAACATTAGGCTAAGTCACTTTACTACTAACAAAATATGGATTTATTATCTGAAATAAATTATTTGAATTGAATTGAATTGAATTAACGTAATTGAATAAAATGTCTGCGTGATTACGATGATAGATTTCGTTACTGACATTCTATCTTGTTAAAATGAATGTGTGCTACAAAAAAGGGTTAGAACTCATAAATCTGTGGAATTAACTGGGGGCGGCTGCAGTTTCATGTTTCCATTACTTAAGACTGAGAGTTTTTTTGTGTTGTAAAAATAATAGTCGCCTTTTTAAGGTACTACTTACCATTTGAAAAACGTATATTTTTTTTTCGTCGACAGCCCCTTAAGGCAGCAAGAATAACATTGAACAAGAAGGATCTGAATTCTCCCTCATTTCAGAAGGAAAACACTATTCTGTATGTTTGTATACCCTTACAAAGTAATTAAAGAGAGAGTCGAATGTAAATCAACGATGTAGATGATTATTGACACTTGTTGTGTAAATTTGGCACATGTAAATATAGCCATGTAATAAGTAGATAGATAGTGTGATAATGCATACATACATTTTTAAACAGAGAATTATTTTAAATTTAAATGAGTACCAGCAATTAAAATGTACACTTTTTAAAATGGGTTCAACGGCACGGTTGGCGAAGTGGCGGAGCGATTGAGTGCTGCGCTGCGTGTCGCAGGTTCAATCTCCGCACGGAACAAATATGTGTATGACCTATAGATAGTTGTTCCGGGCCTGGTTGTTTGTGTATGTGAGTTTAAATGTTTATAAACGCACCCACGATACAGGAGAAATTCCAAGCGTGGGGCAACGTTTTTTTTAAATAAAAAAAAATGTTTGTGGAGAGGTAAAATATGAATCGAGATAATACCTACAAAAAAAATTGCGTCTGAATTTTGCTAAGTGTTTATACATTTTTTTGCTCGGTATTGTACATGAAACAAGTACCTAGTTATTTTGTTAGAAATTATTTTTGTACCGCATCACGATCTTGTCGTTATTAACTTCTATGTTGAATAATAGAGAATGGCTAGTGGCATTTAGTCCGCCTATGTAGCAGAACCGTACAGGAAATTTAATGAAGTAAATATAATTTATAAATACTTACACTGCCGCCTACGCTCATGCTGTTTATCAGTGTAATGCAAAATGTATATTCAAAAAGAAAATTATGCAATTACTAATTCCAAAAGAGGAACTTGCAATTCAATTTCTAGCTAATTGTGTTTTTTACCATACAATTGTCAAATTAAATTGTTTTGAAAAGAAAAATAATCGACTTGCAAATAACTTACAACCAAAAAAGAACCGTAGTTTAACCTAAATTGTATTTTTTTTTTACTTATAAAAGATATAGATGTGGTCCTCGTATTTAAACGGCTATTCCGCTGATTCTTCTTCCTAATATTTTTTTTTTTTTTTTTTTTTTTTTTTTTTTATTATAATTCACAAAACTGATGTACAATCTAATCACAAATGTATAAAATAGTTACAATATAATAGGTCTGATTGACATCTACTAGATGTGAATCTAACGTGCATATTTTATGTTGTACACTAAGCAAAAACCTACAAATAAAGAATTTTTCCCTTACCTAATTAACAAAAAAGAAAAATAAACAAAAAAAAAAAAAAAAACTTGGAAAGTAACACTAAAATTAAAGTAAAACACAGTAGTAGCACAGTAAAAATTAAACATTAAAAATAATTATACAATTAAAACTTTAAGTTTTGCCTTAACTGAGGCTACAGAACCAGCAAAGACATCGATTTCGTCACGAATAGTGTTGGCAATTGAAAGCATACGGCAAATAGGTGAAAAGTTTCCTAAGTTAGTTCGACCATGAGGCAGAACGAAAGTCCTTCGATTAATTAAGCGGCTGCTATTACGTGGAATACTAAATTTCACTTTTTCTAAAAGCTCGGGAGAATCTATTAAACCGTTTATTAACTTAAACAAAAACATGAAGTCTAAAGATTTTCTACGTGCACTTAAGGTTTTCATTTTGTAATGGCTCAACCGAGAGTCATATGAATTCAGACTACGACATTTGTTATCTGAGTAACATAGGAGATATAAAAATCTTTTTTGAACGCGTTCTATCCGATCTGAGTGCACCTGATAGAATGGATTCCATACCGTACTACAATACTCAAGAATACTACGAATAACGCTGTTGTAAATAGAAATAGTGAGAATTGGTTCTTTAAAAATTTTCATTTCCCTGACGATGAAACCTGACAGTTTAGATGCCCGACTAATCATTTGGTCGTAATGACTCCTGAAATTTAAACTACTGTCTATTTGGACACCAAGGTCTCTAATAGTATCAACTTCTTGGAGCGGACTGTTATTGATGGAGTAAGACTGCTGAGAAATCTTCCTATTTCTGCTAAATTTAATGACGTAGCATTTGTTTTGATTTAATGACATTTTATTTTTTATGCACCAATTATGTACGTTATTTATATCTTGCTGAAGGTGATCAGTATCAGATTCGTTATATATAATTCGATATATTTTTAAATCATCAGCAAAAAGTTTGTATTCCGATGCAATTTTACAGCCCAAGTCATTTATAAAAACTAAGAAAAATAGAGGCCCTAGGTGTGACCCCTGAGGCACCCCTGATGGTATGTAAAATCGTTTTGATTTAAAACCTTTGAGATACACCAATTGTGACCGATTTTTTAAGTAAGATTCGCACCAACGCAGTAACGACCCATGAATACCCATACCTTTCAATTTAGCAATTAGTAAGTCGTGGTCTACCAAATCAAAGGCCTTTTTAAAATCGGTGTATATTGCATGTACTTCTCTACCATCATCTAATGCAGATGATATATATGAAACGTACTCAACTAGATTAGACAGAGTCGATTTTTTTGGGCGAAAGCCGTGCTGGTTAACATCCAATACACTTTTGAAGTGAGAAAACATTTTTTTCTGAACGAGTGATTCAATAATTTTACCACAAGCAGATAGAATGGACACTGGTCTGTAATTTGCAACATCATCAGTGCTTCCTGATTTCAATATTGGCGTGATATGCGCTATTTTCCACTCATCAGGAAATAAGCCCTGAGCCAAGGAATAGTTGAACATTGTAGTCAGAGGATCAGCTAGGTTCGCTGCACATTTTCTAAGGAAGAGAGGTGGGATTGAATCAGGCCCAGGTCCTTTATCACAATCTAGAGAAGACAAGTAAATAAAAACTTCTTTTACTTCAAGTTTGCACTGGCTGAAAGTGTTATTGTTATAGGAAGTGAGTTCTATTGGCGTTGAAGATCGCGTGTCACTATTTAATGAATAAATGGATTGAAAATTATCAGAAAACAAATCACAAATTTCTTGACCACCCCTGGCGAATCTAGAGTTAGCCAAAGTCATTTTGCTAGGAATATAATTGTTATTTATCCGTTTATTTTTTAAGTACCTCCATACATACTTAGGATTGGTACGCAGATGTTCAGCTATATTCTTTTTAAAATTAGCATAACAGTCTTTTATCAACTCACTGCATCGCGCTCTGAGGCATTCAAAGGTAGTTTTGTCTCTAGGATTCCCATATTTTTTGTAAAGATTGTGATATTTTGCTTTTTCTTTAATAACTTTTAGTAAAGCACGACTATACCAGACAGGATAGCGTTCATCTTGAGGTTTTGTCATCGGAGTATGCAGTTTAATAATTGGCATAAGAATATCATAGAATATTTGCAACATTTCGTTAATATTAGTGATAGAGTTCCATTCATCAGCCCAAGCAATTTTCGCAAGTGCAGCGTTGACTGCTTCATAATTACAGAGATAAAAGTTTAAGTACGGAATTTTGTTTTGAACTAGAGGGTTGTTATTATTAGTTTTAAAAGAGATCTCCAGCGCTGGATGATGAGGATCGATTTGCGTAAGAGGAATTGCGGCCTGAGACACAACTACTTGGTTGTTACTACCACACTAATATGAAATGTTTGTGTCACAGCTTTAGTTGCCATACTCCTCCGGAAACAGCTTGCCCGATTTTTATGAAATTTTATAATGTACATGCACACATAAACTATTTTTCATATCCTTAAGTGATAAGGGTGGCCGTCTCCAGATGAGGAGTTGAGCATCGGGTGAATCCACTAGGCACAGTTAGTGTTTATATAATGAATCATTGAAAAATACTAATTTCTGTAAATATGTATCGTTCATAGATATCCACCAATTAGATAGTAATAAAATATATCATAATTTTAGATACTTAATTGTTTAAATGATTAAGAGAATAATGAGCTCAGTATTGAAGTTTTTAAATGTTCAATTATTATTATATGAAACTAAGTATTTATTGATAATGCCTACGAATATAATATTTATATACTTACTTAGTAAGAGATGGAATATTGAATGTTATTAGTATAGTTATAAAAATTATGATGGACTGCTTCGCTGGTTCGAATCTCAGGTCGGGCTAAGTGTTGTTGGGTTTTTTTCACCAGGAGTTTTTCAATTACAGCCCAGGAGTCTCTATTTGTTACCAGTTGGTGTTAATAGACTCGCCCCTATTACATGCGACTAAAAGTATAATCTGGCGAAATGTAAGTGTACTATAACCTTATAGTACACTTACATTTCGCTAGATTATGCTTTTAGTTATGCAGAGGTATACCTATACCTCTGAATACCCTTTCGAGAACCACAGGCGTGATACTTTGGTGATAATAGCCCAACAGTAGAAACTATTATTTTATTGTGTCTACTACATTTTTGAACTAAATTTATTAAATTATTAGTTAAGTTTTGATTTGGAAATGAATCTAAAAAAATACATCAAATATTCTCCTAGGAGAAATGCACAATTTTTACCTAAATATTGTACTGTTAAAGTTGATTTCTCAACAAGAAAATTGATTGGTAAAACTTACGTTAACTTTGGTGTAATACCGTAAGCTTGAACTTGAACCGAAAAACTTGTGAGAAATTTTGTGAACCTTGTACGTTTCACAAAATTTCTCACTACTAATTACTAATTGAGCATCCATCAACATACCAGAATATAACTTTTAATATTTAATGAAAACTTCAGCCTGTACGCACGATGACCAAACAAGCTATGCAAAACCAGTTTATGCGGATCTCTTATAGTACGGGAAATCAATACAAAGCGAAACCATGTTTGGATTGGAAATGTATAGCTTGATATACTGCCGTGTGTACAAGAGCCGACTAGCACTGTGATCTGAACATAGTCTAAAAGTATTGACGAGTTGAAAATAACTGTGAAGGATGGGATGAGCAATACGGGACTGTTATTCTGCTATGAGTACACGCAAAAATGATTCTTCTGTTGCAAGTTATACAGTGCACAGTTATTTACTATCTTAACCGTCAAGAGTCCTCTGTTGCGCGTCCTAATCAACGATATTTAAAATATTTTTGTAAATAATATATATTAGGAAACTCTAAATGTAAGTATTGTTTGCTTTAATGTCAAAGAAATGGTATTTTTCGACCAATTAAAATCCGAATTCCCGTATAAACGTGTTTTTTTTTGCCCTTGCAATTTCTTTGCAAATGTTTCAAATGAACAGCATGCTAAACAGGTTTGTATTACAACAATAAGCATAAATGAAACCATTAAAAAGCAAATAAGCAAAAAAATAAAATTATTCATACTAGCCTGAGAATTAATATTAGTGAGCGTCAACATTGCAATGGCGCGCCAGGACTATGATTATCGCCTCCGTATACCATGGTGGCAATCCGTATCCGGAGGTTGTTTCGTAGACCTGGGTAAAACCTGATGGCTAACAGCTTATGATTTCCGACTTATCTAGATATATATTGATCCTACAAACGGCGCATATCCTCTGGGCCATTGCGACATCTTTCGATTCATCATTTATTATCATTTTCCTGGGTTGCGGGTTGGTCGAAATCTCTTTCGAAAAAACCGCAACCCGGGAAAATGAGAAGCTTGGCGTGGAGGACGCGCGTGCGTTTTGCTCAAGCGTTCAAAACGCTCAAGGTGTTTATTGATGTAAAATCTCTTAGATAGAAGATAAATTGATTTCCACGTCGGGTAATGTGTTATTAGTTTTTTCATCCTGAACTTTACCAGCCAAGTCTGGATTTGTACCCAGTAACAACACAGACAGGCTGACTCTCCTTAGGACCGGACTACTCCAGAACTTTCCTCTAGGAAAATTTATACGTGCGGAGATCTGCGATGCCAGCGAGGAGAGGAGATCTACGTGCTGAGAAGAACATGCTTGGCATCCACAGATGTAATGCGGAGTCGCGCGTTCTCTGCACATGACAAGTATAGCGCCCGCTGTAGACCGCAAACCCTTCATAGCTTACCATACCTCACGCAGGTCTTTTCTTGTCTCCGTAGGCTTTTTTTTCACATACTTAATGTTGTCAAATATGTCATTCAATGCAAAGCTTATTTACGGGTTGTTCGAAAGAGCTACTGCGTTCCCAGAACATAAGGTAGGTTTTAGTTATTAAATTTATTTATTTGATGATTTCTCATCCGGAAAATTTTCTCTTACTGTATTGATTAACGTTTTACTGTTTCACAAACAATGGCAGCCATCCTATTACAAAATAAGTCTGATCTGAAAGTTTAAAGACCATTTTTTTTCACGAAGAAATTTGGATATTAAGCTTTTGATATTGAGGTATGTTTATACATGTTATTTCTCGAAGCTGTACAAATGGTGTAAAATAATCACAAAGAAAGCTCATACAATGCTTCCGAAGATCCATCTAGACTCTCTGAACCACACAATGAATCTTTTCCAACATCTAGGTATTGTAGGCAGTCAGTATTACTTCGTTTTCTTTAAATTTTCACAAAGTGACTGAAATCCTACTAAATGTCCTAAATAGCGCCACTTTTATGTATTTCATAACTAGGCATTATACCAACTTTCCTGGAACGAACGTTAATTAACAATTATTACTCTGAAGTGGTAATCTAATTTAATTGGAAATTTCTAGAATATCGTAACTTAGTTCTATATTTTAGACTTGTACTACTAGATACTTCAAATAGAAATTATTGTAACTGAATTTATTGATACTAAAATGTGGGCTGGCGGATTCAAGTAGAATAACTATTTAATAGAATAGATATTAAGATTTATTAGGCTATTGTGGTTTGTGGTATTGAGGAAGCCCATTAAAAATAATAAAGTTTTTTTTTTTAAAATAACACTTTTTTTAGTTTCCAAAAATATTGTATCTAGAAACAGTGGTTGCACACGTTATATGAACGTTAGCATGAACAGAGTTTGAGTTTGATTCTCAGGTCGAGCAAAGTGATGTTAGGTTATTTCAGCAGAAATATCTCATGTGTAGCCATGGAGTTTGTATTTGGGCCTGCTTGATGGCAGTAGAGTCGCCCCCATTATATGGGCCTGTTATCACGGGAACGCGTGGAGGTTATTTGATCTTTTTTCGTAGCTCCAAAAGACCACAGATTTAATTATATGGTTTTAATTTCAACTCGACAACGTTCCCGAAATCTTTACAGACAGTGATCGTGGCAGGCCCCTCTGCTTTGCTGACATATCTTTAAGGCGCGCGTGGAACACATTCGCGCCGATGACACGGTCTTTCGTCACTGGAAAGACGGACGGTGAGCTACACATTACTCACCGTCCACAGACCCGCATCTACGGTGGCCGGGAGTCGTTTGGCGGCGCCCGACGCCCGGAACGTCTCCAGCGGGGGCTGAGTTGGTTTTAGGATTTATGTACTCTTTTCATTGCCGTATCTATAAATCCGAATTTTACAATACAGACAATAATTAATTGTCACAGTCGCGAGCAAAACCGCGGCCAAAACCATAGTAATAGTAAACTTTTTGGATCTCCTTGACCTTTTATTGATATGAAACCACTACAGAGATGAATGACTAAGGAAACGGACTTAGGAAACCTTTTCAAAAAGACGCCTGATCGGTTCTTATTGGTGAATTATTTATTAATGGACTGAGATACAATACAAGAAAAGGAAGTAGCTATTTTTACCTCTCTTCAGTTTTGTGGGTTCAGTCCATTATATCGATAAAGGATCACATTAAGGATCTGTTTATAGAGAAGGTCAGTAATTCTGTCATTCAAGACAATTGCCAAACAAATACACGAATGTTAAACGTTTAACACCATCCTGTTTTTTTTAGATGTTAAATCACCAGATAACTTCCCCCACTCTGAGTGGAGGGGGGGAGTGTCAGACTTGTACTGACTGAAACCCTTCTATTGCCCTTTACGTTCCGGGGCTGCGGTATCTTTTTCGAACAACCCGCAACCCCGGCAGGAGACCCTGGCAGGCTCCTCTGCTTTACTGACATCTCTTTGAGGCGCCCGTGGAACACTAACGCGGCGTCGACACAAGCCGTGTCAGCAATAGACGGAAGGAGCTACCCATTGCTAACCGACCACAGGCCCGCATCTAAGGTGGCCGGGAGTCGTCTCGCGGCGCCCGATGCCCGGGGCGTCTCCCAAACGACTTATACTTACTCCGCAAAGGACATTGCCACGGGGCAGGTCCCTTTTGTGCAATCGTGTGCCTGATTGGAATAATAACCAAAAAATGTTATTTATTTTTTTGTGCGCAAATTGTTTTTATACAATTTTTTTCACCCTGGGAATAAAGTAAATTATTATTAATAGTTAAACATTACATCGACATCCGTTTGATAGGTGTACAAAAAAAAGTTGCCAGAAAACAAATAACTATCGAAAATGACGTAAAGTAATCAATGGAGTAATCGATATCAAAATAAAACGATAATTTAAAAAATATTTTTAACAATAATTATTAAAGCTAGTTTACGTCTCAACATTTAAATATAAGTCTCAATATTTGACAACTTCAAAGCTATTGATTTGACATTATGTTTTCTCGACGATGAGTTAGAATGATGTAAACCCTGTTTTTTTCATAGGTAATTGTAGCGTATTATATCTGCAATGCACGAAGACAGGTGTAGGCCAAGTATGAGTTTAATTATGTAAAATATTTATTGACGTAAACTAGTGGATATAGGTACTACTGCTTATAGCCTATGCGAGTAACAGCGATGGAATATGACAACAATAGGTTGCTTATTTTCAAAATAAGACTATAATATAGTCTATGTTGATTAGATGTTCATAAAAGCGATTTACACAAACATAAAAGCCTTACGTGTTTTGTAAACGCCGTATTAACAAGAGTTTTAATCGATAAAAAAAACAAATCGATTTACTATTGGATTAAAAATAATTGATCTGGCAACATTTATTTGCGCATGTCACATGACAGCACTTTGTTCTGAAATTCGTTTCGTTCGTACGTTGAGTTTTGAATCCCGTATTTACGTAGTTATTATTTACGATACGTAATTAATTATGTCATCATTACTTTGTGCATAAACATGCTTATAGTATGGAAATCTACATATAGTAATAGTGATGTATTACCTAGTCTATGTCAATTTGTAATTATAACCTAGATTTTTAAAACAGAAAATTAATATTATCTCCTGAACCAGGGTGAATAAATGAGAAAAGGTTTCAGATTATGAAAATGCTATGTTTTTACTATTAGGTAAAATAAAATACTTCAGGGCACAAGCATTTTCCACTGGGACCGAACTTCCTTTACAAAACGGGCAATCTCCTTTGTGCTAGGACTGAGGTTCAGATTAAGGTCACTTAATTTAAGTTTCGAACTTCAAAAAATATTTGATAGGTTATTTTTCGTCTAGACACTCAAGTCGAAGAAGATTTCTCTGAGCAGACGTACATATAATGAATCCTTTTTGCACTTGACAAGACATTCTATACCTGCATTCTCAGACGGCTATAAATCCCCTATCTAAACAATATTCCCAAAGAATGTGCGATTTTCTGTACTTTTTTTATTATAGGTACGTCTTGTCCTTATCAGGATCCACATCAATTTGAAGTATTTTTCAATTTAAAACTGCATTCCCTTTTATTTCACTTGTCAAGTGTACTTTCTCTGACGTACGATTCACATTCGCCTTCTTTAATTTCATTTAATACAATTCTGTTAAACCAAACTGAAAGATATTTATGGTTATGGAGAAAACGAAAGGTGTTTTATCTAATAGATATCGGTTTCACTTAGCTCTGAAATCTTTGTTAAATAAATAATATTACTATCTATAACACAAATTACGTTATTCAGATTGAATATATTAATATTAATAAAATGTTAACTTGTGAATGATGAAACCAAAATTTAAAAAAATACATATTAATATGAAGATTTTGTGACTTTATCCTGTGACAACATGCATCAATAACTAAAATAATTTAATACATCGCTTAAATTAAGGAGAAAGAAACGTATTGTTAAAAAGGCATATTATATTATTAAATTCGCCCTTCTATTTATGAGAAATTATTAAAACCTGTAGAATGTCGCAAAAAACGCGCGAAAACGCTCCCAAGATCGACGAAATGTAAAACATGTAAAATTTTTACAAAATATAACAGCTAAATTTTATTTTGTATTTTCGAGATTCATTAATTTCGTTTGTTATGTAAAATACACCCCGAAGTGTGAATACAAAGTGAATTTCTATTGGTAAACTCAAATCGAGGACCTAAAAGCAATTAACAGGTTTTCAATTTGTGTTTAAAAAGTTATTTTGATAAGAAATAAAGGTATGGGTTTTCATCGTTTTTTTTTCT
The DNA here is from genome assembly GCA_905475445.1 of Ochropleura plecta. Classification (NCBI taxonomy): domain Eukaryota; kingdom Metazoa; phylum Arthropoda; class Insecta; order Lepidoptera; family Noctuidae; genus Ochropleura; species Ochropleura plecta. The sequence continues at coordinate 5,126,062 of FR997731.1, read as the reverse complement.
TTTTATAAACTATATTAATACTTTAAATAGCTGTAGGTACTCGTTTCTGAATGGATGAGAACAAATTTTATTTTTCAAAAGCTTTTTCTGCAATTGATTGAAAAAAAAACTAAATTAGTTTCCCAAATGGTGCTGAATATTGATGAGCAGTTAAGATATGACAGCATTTAATCAAAACTTCAAAATAGATGGCTGTTGATGAAAAACGGTGGAATTTTAGGAAAAAAATGACTTCAACTTATGGAAATTACTCTGCTGTGGACTTTATTACATTGAATTTGGGTAATTGGAAGAGCTTGTTCAAAAAGATTTGGCCGCCGTTTAAAATGACGATAATTAATCGAGATTGGTTTTCATTCAATCTGTTGTTTTCTCCTGAATGTAACCAAAACTGATCTATTTAGCATTTTTAGCGTTCCGAACTGTTTTGCGTTTTTAGGATCACTTCATTGTCCGTCTGTCTGTCAAGAACATTTATCTCGGAAACGCGTGGAGTTATCGAGTTGAATTACAACCATATACTCAAGTTGGTGGTCTCTTGGAGCTACGCAATTAAAATCTTTTGCGATTTATGTCGCAAATTTGTACGGAACCCTCGGTGTGCGAGTCCGACTCGGTCTTGGCCAATTTTATTTCAGTCAGTACCTTCACCCAGAGGAGCTCGTGGCTAAATAATAGCAGCCGCTCGGGTCGATCTTTAGGTTAAGCCGCGCTTGCCTAGGTTGGTCTGTGGATGGTTAACCACCCGTTACATACCGAGTTTCCTCCGTGCCTCGGAAAGCACGTTAAGCCGTTGGTCCCGGCTGTCATTTGTAGATCTTTGACAGTCGTTACAGGTAGTCAGTGTCCCAAAAGTCTGACGACCAGTCTTACCAAGGGGTATCGTATTACCCAGTACTAACTGGGTTGCGGAGGTTAGATAGGCAGTCGCTCCATATAAAATACTGATATTCAGCTGCATCCGGTTAGACTGGAAGCCGACCCCAACAAAGTTGGGAAAAGGCTAGACAGATGATGACCTTCACCCAGCGATATTAATATAGGTACAGAGTTGACATACAGGATGTTACAAAGCCTGAACAAGATGACATTGCGACCATTTAGAACATATTAATCCAAACTTATCTAAATAAAGCCAGTTCTTGTTTTTATACTCTATAGGTTTTAACGATAAAACCTATGAATAATGAATCTCTAATATTGTCCAAAAAAAGTAATTGATGTACAACTATGTTATAAATAGATTAATCCGTACTAATATTATAAATGCGAAAGTAACTCTGTCTGTCTGTCTCTTCTTCACGCCTAAACCACTGAACCGATTTCAATGAAATTTGGTACAGATATAGTCTGGGACCCGAGAAAGGACATAAGATAGTTTTTATCCCGGAAATCCCCCGGGAACGGGAACTATTAATCCACGCGGACGAAATCGCGGGCAAAAGCTAGTAGGTTCATAAATTTGTGATTGCTATTTTATACTTCTTATAAATTGAGTGCCATTATTCGAATATTTGCCAACTTAAATTAACAATTCGAACTTCGAACTACTTTAATTTTAAGTTTTATGTAACATATTTCATAATTAATTTTCATTTATTGCTACAATTTCATAATTAATATTAATTTTCATTTATTGCTACAATTTCATAATTAATATTTTCATTTATTGCTACAATTTCATAATTAATATTTTCATTTATTGTTACAATTTTAAAATTTTAGTCGATGATGTCTGAATTGCAATTGACGGCATGGTTGGCACAGTGGCTAAACGATCGACAGCTGCGCTGCGAATGGAACAAATATTTGTAAGACGTACAGGTAGTTGTATCGGGTCTGCCTCTTTGTGTATGTGAGTTTAAATGTTTGTAAACGCACCGCAACGTTTTTTTAAAAAAAAAAAATTATAGGTTGTCGCTGTTGGAACAATTATTGGTAACTAGCTTTTGCCCGCGGCTTCGCTCGCGTTAAATTCGGTAGCGCCTTACTGATTTGTAATAGCAACGCTAAGTTTTCCCGTTTCGTCCCTCTTTTTCCCTCATATCCCACTCTTTAAAAAAAATAGCCTATGTCCGTCTCCTGGTTCCCAACTATCTCCGTACCAAAATTCATAAAAATCGGTTTAGCCATTAAAGCGTGAAGAGTTAACAAACAAACTCACTTTCGCTTTTATAATATTAGTAAGGAAGTAAGGATAAAAGCGCTTAAATATCGGCATAATATAATTCGGCAAGTGATTGTTCAACAATTGAACTTAAAGAGAGTTTATTTTTACTTTTAAATCGATCAAGTTTTTCTTTGTAAAAGAATACTTGAAATTGTAAAGTGAGTGGTTAAATTCCGTACCGGTGATGTTTTCTGATTGTTTCTACGAGCAATGAAATAAAATCGGCCAGGTGCGAGTAGTACTCGTACAGGCAGGGTTCCGTAGCACTAATCAATGCTGTTGATTAGTGCTACGGAATGACTTTTACGAAAAAAACCCACATATCAAAAATAAACATAAATTCTTGTCTAAAATATATTTTTTTATAATTAACACTTTAAACGGGATATTAAACATGTTTATTATTTATATCGAGTTTCCGATATTTCGGCGATGTTGCAAACGCCATAATCACGGATGAACTGAAGTTATTGCGGGTGGATGTTTACGAGCAGACAAAACGATCTACCCTCTTTCTTATTCGTTTTTTGCGTTCGTTACCACTAACACCGTCACTCACAACTCGATTTTGCTCTCGACACATAAAACTCACTGTATCAATTAGAGTTCTTTTTTCCATAACCCTCAGGTCATCTCGACAGAACGCCACGTTCTGTCGAGATGACCTGAGGGTTATGTAACTCAATCCAGTGGTTCGATCCTGCTTCCAAAAGATGTTGAGCTGTCGCCGACTTTTGAGTGTCATTATTTTTCACTGCCCTATGTGCTCAGAAATCCTACAAGCCACAGTACGTCTTGTCTGACCGATGTATGATTTACCACAGCTACAGTCTACCTTATAAACACCGGGGTTTTTCCAGCGGAAAATTGTCCTTCGGCGAAGACATCAGAAAACATCAGAGACAACTGAAATATTATGAATATTTTTTTTTTTTACAAAAAAGTGACAATTTTTTTTTTAATAATAGGTATATATAATTTTATTTTATAAATGATATTTATATTTTATTGAGGTACTCAATTATAGAATAATAGCTTTTACTTAATAATAATTCGAACAGTTTTCGCTTGAATAAGTTTAAATTAAGCTCATTCGGTAATCCTTACTATCCTTACTAATATTATAAAAGCGAAAGTGAGTTTGTTTGTTTGTTACCTCTTCACGCTTTAATGGCTAAACCGATTTTGATGAATTTTGGTACAGAGATAGTTGGGAACTAGGAGAAGGACATAGACACATTTTTTGAAAAAAAAAGCGGGATGTGAGGGAGAAAGAGGGAAGAAAAGGGAAAACTTAGCGTTGCTATTACAAATCAATAAGGCGCAAGGGGAACTGTGTTACCCCGAATTTAACGCGAGCGAAGCCGCGGGCAAAAGCTAGTTTATTATAAATACGAATCGTCAGGGCGAATACATACAGGTCAAGTTCTTGCGGAGCCCTAAAAACAACTCCTAAAGTATCTGAAACCAGTTTAAAGAGTCTGAAAGCCTGAAAATTGTTCCAACTGCTATAAAACAACAAAAAGGTATAAAAACTTTAAATTGAGACGTAAAATTAGGCGGCTAAGCCAATAAAACATGGCGAAAGTTAGTATAATACGCCTTTTGGCACTAGACCTTTTTATACGATTCCAATCCGGTAGTTACAAAGTAAAATTGCCTTTTGGTAATGTTTGTTTTCAAAAGTACGCCGTACGTGCGTTTTTGCGCCCTAGGTTTGAACTCGTGTAGGTAATTAACGGTGAATATTAAAAACAGGGCTACAACAATATTTCAATAGGTTTTCAGAGTAGTTAGGTACGATACGCTAGACGCAGCTTATCAAAAAAAAAACGCATCGTGTAAAAGTGTTTGTAAAAACCTACTTGCAAAATAAACATCATTTATAAACCAGTATTATTATTGTTACGGCTAAATGTGTTTTTATCAACCCATTTACATAACTAAATATCAATTGTCATTATCAGACGACGAGACTTCTGGCCAATCAACACGCTAAGGCAATCCTAGGTCACGTCATTATAATTATTAAAAAGTAGGTTTAAAATCTTTTTGCGTACCTACATAAAATCTGCTGGCATAAAACAAAACACATTCAAATTATAACTACATAAGTTTACGTCAATCAAGCTGACATTTATTCTCAATTGAGCGTGGTACCAGGTTTTTTTTTATTTTTTTGAGTTGTCAATCTAAATCTGCAAAGAAATACTTTTATTGTTTTTTTTTATATTTTTAAATTACTGTTAATACTTTCTAAATATTTTCCAGCGTTTCATGCTTTATTTAAAGTTTGTACGAGGTATTGTCAAAATTGTGGTATCCCTCGTCCTCAAAAGTGAGGCGTTAAAGTTAAAGTTTTCAACAAAGATCAACTTCCAAACTTCCTCTAATTTATATCTACTCATTTCTTACTTTAAACATTCTGGTCTCTCCACACATCTATCTCAACATTCTCATTTCTACGACATGCAATCGTTTTGGTCTTCTCAGCCAAGTGGAAATATTCTTCTAATACAGACGAGAAATCCTCAAATTACTTATCCCCTCTGGGCGGAGGGGGGGAGTGTTATGCTTTTATTGACTAAAACCCTATGTTCCTTCTTTTGCCCTTTTTGTTCCGGGGCCGCGGTATCTCTTTCGAACAACTCACAAAACCCCGGCAGGCAGTAAAATGCCATGACAATTGTTTTATGTAACAAGGTAATCCCGTTTGTTTGTTTTGTTCTACTAAACACTAAAGCGACCTCGTGTCTATTTTCTAATAGGACATGACGTGTTTGTACGAAATCTGACCTTTATAAAACATCATATACAGTATGTTAGTTTAAACGAGGGACGTATTCAAACCCACAATAGTGCATACTTACATGATACTAATAAAAAAATGAACAAAAAAAAAACACTAATAAATAAAAGACAGAACCATACCAAAAATTTCGCATAAGTCTCGCAACGTGTATATACCCTTGCGCTAGCGATTTAATACTATCGCAGAACATGTCGATGGCCCCACCGAATAAACGTGTAAGAGAAAAATGACAACTTTTCAGTAAAAAATAAAAACGTTTAAACTTCAATAACGCTCATTTCATTGTAAATAGGTATCGATAATGTATTATCGAATTATAGGTAAGAAAAAAAACTATAGACTTGTATATTTACTTTTTTTCAAACATCAACCAGATTCAGGAAATTCATGAAAAACTATTTAATATTTTTACTCTTGTGAAATTTGCATGACTAGGTCAAAGCAATATATCATTACACGTTTATTCGTGTAATAATACACAACGAATAAAACGTACTGTAATGTTACACTATTATTCTCCGTATATTAAGTTTATTTTTTAACCCAGCTATAACTATTTACACGCTTGTTACAGTACATTGTTCGGCTATTATATGATTATAAAGACCGTATGCATTTATATTAGTGTTTATAAAATCAGTTTTCATTTATGTAATACATCTTTTTAATGCATGGTATAATTATGAAATAAAATACAGCTATATATAGAATTAAAAATATAATTATGTATTTGTCTACGTGAACAGAAGGTACTAGTCTTCTTAATAAAAAAAATAATGAAAAAAATATTATTTTTATTTTTACGTTTTTATTGGTACAAAAAACACATACACAAGCTATTACAGCAACCACGAGGACAACGACGACGACGACGTTCCGGAGGTGGCTGGGATAGACCTAAGGGTGGCGGTTGGCAGGCTGAAAGCCAAAAATACCGCCCCGGGATCCGATGGCTTGCACGGCAAAGCCTGGGTCCTGGCCTTAGAGGCTCTCGGGCCCCGAATACTATGGCTTCTAAGCGCATGCTTGGAGAGAGGCCATTTCCCACTTCGTTGGAAGACAGGGAAGCTGGTCCTCATACAGAAGCCGGGGCGCCCTGCGGACTCTCCGTCCGCATTTCGGCCCATCGTGCTGCTCGACGAGGTGGGCAAGTTCTTTGAAAGAGTAATTGCAAACCGCCTCGTCGGGCACCTCGTGGGGACGGGGCCGGATTTTGCGGAACACCGGTTTGGTTTCCGCAAGAAGGGGCGCTCGATGGTGGACGCCATCATGCGCGTGAGAGCCCTCACGACGGGGGCTGCAGTGTCCAGGGGTGGGGTTGTCGTGGCGGTGCCTCTCGACATCGCCAACGCGTTCAACACCATACCTTGGAGCTGCACCAGGGAGGCACTCCGATACCACCGGATGCCGACCTACCTTCGTCGTGTGGTCGGGACATATCTGACGGACAGGGCCGTCATCTACCCCGGTCGCTCTGGAGAGTGGAACCTGCAAGAGATGTCGTGCGGTGTCCCACAGGTCCATCGGTTATGACTGGGTGCTGCGCGCCGACCTCCCAAGCGGCGTCAGCGTAGTTTGTTACGCTGACAACACGCTCGTTCCGGCTCAGGGGGAGTCGCACCAGGCGGCGGCCGACATCATGACACGCGAGGTTGCGATAGTCGCAGAGAGGAACCGGCTACTGGGTCTCGAGGTGGCATTGCACAAATCCGAGGCCATGGTCTTTCATGGCCGCAGAAACACGCCACCGTCAGGATCCCAGTTGACGCTAGGAGGGGTTCGTATCGGCATCGGGTCGACGATGAAATACCTGGGAATCGTCCTCAACAGCCGATGGAATTTCGTGGAGCACTTTCGACGTTTGGCTCCCAAACTCGAGCGGGCGGGGGCTGCTTTCAAGCGGCTCCTGCCCAATCTTAGGGTGCTAAACGCCTCCTGCCGTAGGCTCTATGCCGGAGTCGTGCGGTCCATGGCCCTTTACGGGGCCCCGGTATGGGCGCGTTCCTTAGGGCGGCGCGCCACCCACTACCTGTACGCGCCCCAAAAGGTGGTACGGCTGATCCGGGGCTACCGCACGATCTCCGGCGAGGCAGCGAGCCTCCTTGCCGGATTGCCACCGTGGGATCTGGAGACGATAGTTGTCGCGCGCCTGTTTGAGTGGCGCGCGGAAGCACTACACCGGGGGAAACTCCGCTACCGCGGCAAATTGCCGCTCAGCGGACTGACCTCCGGTGCGATCTCATAGTGGCTTGGAAAGGGCGACTGTCGCAACCCCGTGCAGGGCACGCCAAAATAGTAGCGGTAAGTCCCCTCTTTGAGGAGTGGCTGGAGAGGCGTCATGGCGTCCTCACCTACCACCTGATGCAGGTCCTCACCGGACACGGAAGTTTCGGGAGGTTCCTGCACATAATCGGGCGGGAGGAAACGCCCGGGTGTCACCATTGTGACGATCGCCCGGAGGACACGGTGGAGCACACAGTGGCGGTCTGCCCAGCGCGGGGCGGAGCACCGCCGTGCCCTCGTAGAGGCGATCGGCGGCGGCGATCTCTCGCGTCCGGCCCAGGTTCAGCCCATGGTCCGGAGCGAGAGGGAATGGGAAGCGGTCACCTCCTTCTGCGAAGCAGTCATGCTAGTGAAGGAGGAGGCCGGGCGTTTGAGGGAGAGAGCCTCAAACCAACCCAGCCACCGCAGGAGACGCCCCGGGCACCGGCTATCGACGACGGGCCGTGTCCACGGCGCGTTCGTGTTTCACGCGCGCCTCAAAGAGATGTTAGCAAACCAGAGGGGCTTGCCAGAACCTCCGCCTGCCGGGGTTGCGGGTTGTTCGAAAGAGATACCGCGGCCCCGGAACGTAAAGGGCAATAGAAGGAACATGGGTGGGTTTTAGTCAGTAAAAATCTGACACGCCCCTCCGCTCCGCCCAGAGCGGGGGAAGTAATTTGATGATTTGCCACCCCAAAAAAAAAAGCTATTACAGCAATAACTTGTGATTTGTAGTAATCTATTGAAAAGTACCGCTGTGTATGTCCAGAGATCTCCATCAGATCTTCACCCATGTAAATAGAAGCAACCTTATTTTATTTAGGTCATTAAAAACTGCATTTAAATCACATAATATACACAGACGAACAGTCACATAAGCTTTAAATTAGCAGCGGAGTATTTTTACATCGGTCTTAGCTAAAATATTTGATAATATTTATACTTACCTACCTAATATTAAAGTTGATTCTTACCTTTATTTCGTTGACAGTTCGCTAATTCTAATATCCTTTTGCAGAGGCTAGAAGCATCCCGATACCTTCTCATTGTTACACTTAACTACAAAACAACAATTTGACTATAATAACAATTATAATCGAATGATACTACGCGAAACAAAATCACGTAATAGCGCGCATAGAATCACAACAAGATAGAACGTACGATTGCAATAGAATTTATTGCGTAAAAATTTGTTAATTTACCATTACTAGCTTTAAACTTAAACTAATATGCAAAGAATATTAATGTTTGAATCTTTAACACAGTTGTTAGAAAAAAAGATATTATAGTAAAAGACAATGCAATACTCTAATTTTAATAATCTATTTATATTCAAACTTCCATTTTGTGCAGTAAAACATTAGTAATGAAATTTGCATACATTTCTACACGAATAAACGTGTAAGAAGACATTACCCAAATTCGAAAACAATCACAAATCTTCTCAAACGTCTGTAGGTTTTAGCATGTTTATTCTTGTGTACTTGGCGACTCAAAAAGCATGTAATAAAAGCATAAACTATTATTCCTATAATTTTAAAATTATTTTTTTCCCTAGAATAAAGAAATACACTATTATAAAACTCGTGTTTTGAGTCTAAAATTCATAAAAAAAATTAAGTAGGTGCAGGATAGGCAAAAGAAATGAAAAATGAAAAAAAAAAAAAAACGTGTAAGAACTCTTGCACGTTTATTCGGTGGGGCCATCGATGTGTGCATGTCAATGACCTTTAGGTATAATCCATTTTCCCTTCATACTTTAAACCTGGCTTAGGACGCCTTTTAGGTAGAATCGGCGCGTAGGTATTTTGTCGCGTGATTTACTTCACTGCTTACAAATTTACTTCTCTCGCGCTCAGTGTTCATGAATAATGTATTTTATTGGACAATTACGTCAGAAATTAAGGTTATAGGTTTTTTACATATTTGGGACGAGAATCGAATACTGAATACCCTCCCTCAATAAGTCCCTCGTTTAACCTAACACTCTGTATATAGAAAAAACAGGCTAAAGACAAATTATAGTTTCATGTTTACACGTACTGTTACACAAAGCCTCGAAAATAATTTTAAAATAAAACAGTTTGTATAACGCGAGAAAAATAGGTTTATTTCGCGTTTGACTTTGTTACAATTCGGGATAGAAACTGGCAGACGGAAGAATAATAACCGAGATGGTAGAGGTACGGCGTTTAGGATGGGACGGGCGCGCCCTGGGAGACAAGATAAACAAATGATCACTATCTATCTATTATTACTGATTATTAAGGGTTTTCTCTAGCATTGGGAAACCGTAACATATTTACACAAAGTTCAAACACTTAAAGCATTTTCAGAACTATTTTTCCTTTATATATATATATATATATATATATAATTCTGCTGTAAGTGTGTCTGTCACTGAACTCCTGCCAAATGGCTGGACTTTGAATAGCCTTTTTTTTTGCGTTTGTTAATTTTATATAAAAATGTTTGTAGTGAATATCTTTGAAAGCAACATACCATAGTAGGTACTTAGGAACAAACAACGTGGTATTTTTTACAGCACTGCCGATGCGATTAAAATTAACGAGAAAGACGGACTAAAAAAAGCAAGGAAAATAAATTTCGCTAGGTACCGTAGCGCATCCCTCTTAAGAACTTTAACTGGAGCAAACTCGCAGGGACCTTGGTCCTTTCAAATAGTTCTAGATCAGTGGGTCATAGAACTCGCTTTTCTCGGTAACAGCGGCAAAGTTTATTCTGCGTATTGTGTATTCCGTAAGCGTATTCCTTCAATAAGTTTGTTGGTAAACTTGAACTACATGGAAATGGTATAACGTTCGATATTGGTTTTAGTATATTTAGCAAAGTTTGAATTATTTAGGTTCGCAGAATGTTGTAATATGTTGGCATCTGTCTAGTCTAGACTTTCATACACAAAAGGCAGCAAAAATCTTGAACTAGCACTCAAAACGCTGATATTATATAAAATAATTTTTCACTCAATTACAAACTTTGTTCGGTTACTTAAACTACACAATAATCAAATAAATTTCCATAACAAATTCATTTTGGCGCCCGACGTGGGACTACTAATATTTTCCCCAGACATATTATCTTAATCCATGTTTCTACCGAAAGGTCCTTCTTAAAGTAATAAACAAAGCAACCAGCTGTCGTACCAATCTAGGCAGATCACGTCCGACGTTTTATTATTTTCAACTTTTGCGTAATCGAGGCGGCCATCTTTATTTATGAGGTTTCCTAATCTCCAGCATTAATTTAGTTCACGACGACAGTAAGCGATACATTTTTGTCACGTCGCAAATGTTTTTATCACTGCTTTGTGGTAATGGAAATGTTTCAAGGCCTACTGACCTGAAGGAGACGAAAAGTTCGAAAAGCCTATATTGGGCACCAAATTGTCAGCGGGATTAGCATTTTTTGCTTTCGCGCTTGTGTTCCCTGTTTTTGTGACTAAAATGGTTAAGGCATTTAAAAGAATTTGTTATTCAACAAAACAACAACCAGTTGGTACGATTTCTTGTACTAGATAGAGTACGTAGATTTGTTTAGAATTCAATGCATAATTTTCTTTATCCGAGCCTAAGCCGTAACTTAAAAATACGTAATGTACATTTTATTTGGAAACTAGCCGCATACGCAGTTAGCATGGGTTTGTTAGTAAACATACTATCCTCATTGCCTTGGGATATGTTGGAGTAGCAATTGTAAGGATATAAAAAATTTACTGTTTCCTTGGGCGCAAGCCAGGATCTGTAAGTGTGGCGCTGTCGTAAAATCTAACGGCTCTTTGTTTTACGCCTCCAAATATATTGTAGTTTCACCCGATAAAGATGTAGCGATTTGCTTTCACAGTAATTGGAAGGATCTCTGATATATGATCTTAGAGCGAAGGTTTAATATGATAAAATGCGTATTAGTCGTGTTGCCATGAATGTGGAAAATAGTATTTTATATAGTTCGATTTATTTATGTGTGCTTTTATTTTGCGAACATAAAATCATTAAATAATTTCCCCTCTGGGGGAATAACTTCCGCTCTGGGTGGAGCGGGGAGGAGTATCGAACTTTTACTGACTTAAACCCACTCGTGTTCTTTATTTTACTTTTTATGTTCCGAAGCCGCGACATACTTTCGAAAAATCGACTTTGCTGATATCTGTTTGAGGCGTGTGTGGTACACGAACGCGCCATCGAGTTACCACGCCGTGGTATGTATTTCGATTTATTTATGTGTGCTGGACTTAGACACTTTATTTTGCCCAAGAAAGGACTGCTTTGTGCTTCCACCTTTTTTCTTTCAACTGCTTTATGTTTTCTTTGTTTCGTGTTTCCTTTGATATTCAAGTCTCTCCAAAATTATTTTGCTCGCAATGGTTGCCTAGAGATTTAAGGACCATTTCGACTATATTTATCAAGGGATCTTCAAAATGAAGTGAACGCTCAAAAAGGTAGTAAGATATCTTTACCAACAGAAAGTTAAATACACTAGAACTCAGAACTTTTGTCAGTTTGATGAGCACTTCACAAACAGTCGCAGTAACTTTGAAGATTTTAGACAAATCTTCGAAGTCTTTTTTACGGAGCCTTTCGGAGCCTTTTTTAAGGGAAATCATCAAATAACTTTCCCCGCTCCGGGGAGTGTCAGAATTTCCTGACTGAAACCCACCCATGTTTCTTATTTTGCCCTTTATGTTGCAGGGCTGCAGTATCTCTTTCGAACAACCCGCAACCCTGGCAGGCGGTGGCCCTGGCAGGGCCCTTTGCTTCGACACAGCATCTTCGATGCCTTGATAAGATTTTTTGTCATATTATAAATGCCTTGTTGGTCTAATGGTCGGAAGAAGACTACTAAGTTTGAGGCCCTGTGCTCAAATCCCCGGTCGGCAAAGTGATATAGTATTTTATTCATCAGGTATTTCTTAATAGCCACGGAGCGCAGAGGCATGCTCGGTAGCAGGCTCGACACAGACTGGGCTTTTTTTTATTTTCGGGTGAGAAATCATCAAATGACTTCCCCCGCTCTGGGCGGAGCGGGGGGGAATGTCAGACTTTTACTGACTAAAACCCACCCATGTTCCTTCTGTTGCCCTTTACGTTCCGGGGCCGCGGTATCTCTTTCGAACAACCCGCAACCCCGGCAGGCGGAGGCTCTGGCAAGCCCCTCTGCTTTGCTGACATCTCTTTGAGGCGCGCGTGAAACACGAACGAGCCGTCGACACTCCTCAAAGAGAGGACTTACCGCCACTATTGTGGCGTGCTCTGCACGGGGTACACAGACTGGGCTTGACTGATCATAACTGGCAAAATATGAAAGTAAAATTTTAGGTACACCTCTGTTAAATCCTTTGTGGATTAGAAGTGTTATGTTATGTAAATATAATACTAACGTTCTTACTTATTTCTTCGATTTGCAAAATTTACAAGCACCTTGGGACTTTTGTGTATTTCACATGAGCATGGTAAGTACCTGGCAGCATACAAAACCCTGAGGATCTATCAGTCTTTATCGTTATGATAAATCCTTACTAATATTATAAAAGCGAAAGTGAGTTTGTTTGTTTGTTACTACTTCACGCTTTAATGGCTAAACTGATTTTGATGGATTTTGGTACAGAGATAGTTGGGAACCAGGAGACGGGCATGTCCCTAGGACATAGAAAAAAAACTGGGATATGAGGGAGAACGAGGGAAGAAAAGGGAAAACTTAGCGTTGCTATTGCAAATCAATAAGGCGCAAGAGCAAAAACTGCAGGTAGCAGGTACTGTGTTATACCGAAATTAACGCTAGCGAAGCCGCGGGCAAAAGCTAGTATTATCATAAAAAGTAAAAAAAAATACATGTTTTAAAGAATATTTACATAACTATGCTACGCTACGCTACGTAGTATCAACTAGCAGCATGTGTCGAGTTTTAGGGCCTGTGGACGGTGTGTACTGGGTAGCTAGGATTTTCGTATAGACCTTAAAAGAGATCTCTGCGTTTGTTTCGTCCGTTTCTTCTCCTCAGAGGTAGTCGGGCACAAAACACCGTCCGGTGCTTTGTAAAAACCAACTTGTAAATAAACACAATTTATCATTAATCTGACGGCATAGATACAAACCATCGCCCTTTTCCGTTTTAAAACGCTTTCTCGCCAGATTAGTACAAAACAACATGTAAAGTACAATATAACCTGTTTACTATTTTATTGTTAAACTATTCTAAAAGCACGTCGTTTAAAGGTAATCATAGAGGATCCGAGATTTTACAACGCATTTAAATTCGTCACTGTTACATACGGCAACAAAGTTTTGACTACGCAATTGTATTGTGACTATGTAGACCAAGCAATTATGAAAGACTACTTCTGAGTTTCTTATTACAACTACTACTTTAATATTATAAATGCGAATGTTTATGAGGATGGATAGATGTATGGATTTATATGGATTTTTGTTACTCTATTACGTCAAAACGGCTCAACGGATCTTGATGAAATTTAGCACAGAGGTAGATTATAGTCTGGAATAACATATAGGATACTAATTTTTCCTATTAGACGCGGGCGAAGCCGCGGGCGCTAGCTAGTAATCTAAATTTTGAACCAAACGAAGTGCTGTTGACATCCTGAATCATCATCACCATCATTATCATCACCACTCTCCTACCTCTTATTCTTGTTCCACACTCCAAATTTTTGGAAATTACATAATGAATTGAAAAATTATCATTGATACTTTCCCGGATTTGAACTCACACCATCATGAATAAGAATCGAGGCGCTTTTAACCTCTGGAAAATCACGACAATAGTAATACAAATATAAATTGTGAAAATAAACTTAAATTTTAATAATAAATGGCATTTTGTTGTTAATATTTTGAGCGTATTTCGCTTTGTAGTGCATATTTCGGCCGTTTTTTGTGCAAATTTGTGAGCATATTTTGTCGTTTTGATGTTTTAATTTTTATATAATACTGCTAAATTTTCTTTACAATTTTTTTTAAATATTAACATTACTTGCAAACCTCTTAGGTTATATCGGTGTGCTGGCGACCCGTATCTTTGTACTTATTATATCTATACTAATTATATAGAGGAAAGATTTGTTTGTTTGTTTGTATCAACTACTGGACCGATTTTAACATTTTTTTTCTAATAGAAAGCTATATTATCAGCAAGTAACATCGGTTACAATATCACGCTACTACCCACGGGACCGGGGCAGCAACAACGCGGGTGAAACTACGCAAGACAGCTAGTATTTTATAAGTTACTAGCTTTTGCTAGCGGGTTCGCTCGCGTTAAATTCGGGGAACACAGTTCCCCTTTCCTGATTTGCAGGTACCTGTAGTTTTTGCCCTTGCGCCTTATTTATTGTAATAGCAATGCTAAGTTTTCCCTTTTCTTCCCTCTTTTTCCCTCAATTCTCACTTTAAAAAAATAGCCTATGTCCGTCTCCGGGGTCCCAACTATCTTTGTACCAAAATTCATCAAAATCAGTTTAGTCACATAGGTGTGTGTGAAGACGTAACAAACAAACAAACTTACTTTCGCTTTTATAAGACTAGTAAGGATTTATTTAGAGCATGCTCATGTGTAAAGACGCCTGACTGACTTTGACGGGCCTGTTGGTCTAGTGGTTAGTGGCCCTGACTGCTGAGCCGGAGGTCGTGGGTTCGATTCCCACCCAGGACAAACTTTGTGTGATGAGCATGATTGTTTGTTCTGTGTCTGGGTGTGATTTATCTATAATATGTATGTATTTATAAATTATATAAGTATGTATATCAGTTGTCTGGTTACCATAACACAAGCTCTGCTTAGCTTGGGATCAGATAGCCGTGTGTGAGTTGTCCCAAGATATTTATATTTATTTATTTTATTTAAAGTATCGTTTATGTTTGTACTTGTAACTTTTTGAACCTGTCCTGTATAACGTCTGCAGGTCGTGTGGTGGTTTCGTTAAGAAAATAAGGTGCTAAATATACAGCAATCCTCATCCCGTACAAATTATTGTATTTTGTATTGTATATTGTATTTTTAATTATTGTATTTTGGTAGAATATATTATTTTTAAGTGCTACCGTTCTTAAGAAGTCAGGTCCTGTATACTATAACTCAACCCTTTTTAACAAATTCATAACGACGCTGTGGTTAATGTGGTTTATAAATAGGATTATCCAACTAGGGTAAGCCCTTCCCGACTTTTAGTAGGAAAATATCCACTTATCCACGTCGAAACTTCACAAACTAGGACCTCAACAAAATTAAGGTAAATTCGTTTTGACAGTTAGTTAAATGTCTTGCAAAATAAATGTAGACATTACTTTTTATGAGGGAACAGAAGGATAGACAAATAAATTAATACAGTTTAGTTAGGACCCTTAATGTTATAGGTAGGTGGACCGAAAACTGAATGACTACTTACTGTTAGTTAGGCCAGAAATATTTTAATTTTAGGTACGGTCAACCAAATGTTGGATATGGTTACGAGCTTTTTTTTCTTTACAGATGGGAAATCATCGAATAACTTCCCCCCTGCTCTAAGTGGAGCGGGAGGGAGTATCGGACTTGTTTTGACTAAAACCCACCCATGTTCCTTCTTTTGCCTTTTATGTTCCGGGGTCGCGATATATCTTTCGAATAACTCGAAATCCCGGCAGGCAGTGGTCCTGGCAGGTTCCGTTGCTTTGCTGATATTTTAAGACGCGCGAGGAATACGAACGCCCCGTCTACGCAGCCTGTCGTCACTACACTGACGGACGCTAAGCTACCCATTGCTCACCATCCACAGACGCGGCGGCTGGGTTAGTTTAAGGCTCTATGGCCACGAGCTTTAAGTTCAAGTGACTAGTGACATAGTCCAGTCATTGAAGGTTTCATCTGCGGAAAAAAAAGCAAGTGAACGGAATTTCGGTACACCTTAATTGAAATTGAATTTGAAAAATCGACACTAATTTCTTACATAAAAATTATTATAAAAAAAACTCCATAATAAAGGTGTTTGCTTAAATTTAACTCACAAGGAAGTAAGACATGGAGCGACTGCCTTTCTGAGCTCCACAACCCAGTTAGTATTGCGTAATCCCACCCCTTCCCCTTGATAGTCTTGTCTTGTCTTGTCTAATAGTAGATACCCTTTGGTAAGACTTTCGTGACATTGGCTACCTGTAACGACTGTCAAAGATCTACAAATAACAGCCGGGACCAACAGCTAACCGTGCTTTCCACCTCACGTAGGAAAACCAGCATGTAACAGACTCATCCAGACCAACCTAGGCAAGCGCAGCTTAACCTAAAGATCAACCCGAGTGAACAAACATTTAAATTCACATAAACAAACAGCCATCCGGAACAACTATCTGTAGGCCATACAAATATTTGCCCGTACGGGGATCGAACCGCACAGGCAAATACCAATCGCTCAGCAATTGCGCCAACCGTGTGGCCGAAATATATATTCTAGATGCAAATCTGTGTACACTTTTGGGATTACAGGCATAAAAAAATAAAGAAAATATTCACTTCAACTGACTTTAGATTTTAACACAAACAAAGAGTAAACACTGTAAAGCAGCACGTGCGAAAAAAAAAAGTAAAAGGATTTAAAAAATAGTACCTACGTATAAAACCTTTCACACGTAATGGATTCTTGATATAACCTATCTGCGCACGGGTGCTTTTTTCATCATTGGATTTTCAAGTGACAACGTTGATCCGAGCGTAGAGAATCCATCATGAGCGTTTCCAAAACGTGCTACACTCCGTTTTTCCAGAAGTCGTCTCATATTGATTTGTATGAAATCGCATTGGAGACTACTTGGTTGCGTCCAATTCCGTTCGTTCGAATTTACGCGCGAACTTCAAAGCGAGCTCTATTATCAAGGGAACTTTGATACTAGCACCAATTGGGCAACGTTGCATGCTCCTTTTGTTTTGCAACATATGTAACTTAACACACGCCAGAAATGCGCCCTTCCTAGATAAGGCCTCAAGCGGCACGTGCGTCCTTGAATTGGGGCCTTATTGCGGAACGTCATTCAAAACTCAAGTTTTATTTTAAACTAGATTCTAGTCATTTGATTTCGGGTTTGCGGGTTGTTCCGCCCATAGCGTAAAAAGTCTATTTGATGATTTCCCAACCAAAAAAAAAAACATTTCATTGGTTGAAATACATAATTCAGTCTTGAATGCCATGAGTTGACTTGAGTGACGCTCAGTAATACGTGTAGTGATCGGTCGCGCGATTACCGTACCGTCATGAATACTCAGTTAGAGCACACTTCCCCAAGTGTGTCCAGACCTTGGGAAACCGGGTTTCGAAGCCATCAAGTTACAGGTTTTTTTCGAAACCCGATTTCGATGTCCTAGGCAGACTACGTTGTAATATAACTGTATTGCGTTGAAAATTCAGGGTGAAGAAAAAAAAGCTGCGTTTATAAAACGCCCGTGCCAGCTTCGGCTTAAGGTCGACAGTCCATATTCCCAAGATGCCTGACTTGTAGTTATCTAGAAAGAAAATTGTGTACTCAAGGAAAAGTCCTTCCACTTTATCAGTTTTCAATGTAATCACGAAAAAAATTTACAATGAATATTTAAAAAGAAAAATGTAAAATCTTTTGACGAAGGTGTAAACAAACTTAAAAATGGAATTGGTATAACGTTAATCTATCATTTAAATTGTTCACTCTTCAAATATCACGTTGTACTTAAAATATTGCTTGAAAAGCAATAAACTTAAGTATATCGTTTAAAGCCCTATTGTATCAAAACACTGTCGACGAAAAGTAAGGGTACAAAGACATCAATCGTTAAATGAAAACTGTTTTAATAAAATAGGCCAAAAGTTAGATTTATTTTTAAATAATGAAGCAAACGACTCAATTTGCGAGTAGTAATAAAACAGATTGGCATCGTAAACCTTTTAAGTCTATTTGTTTAAAATGAAAACCACTTCGGTTTTATAAAACTAGTTATAATGGACATCTAAATATTGGATTTACATATCTGTTTATTTATTTTAGTGTTATGTATTTATCGTGTATTATTATATATTATTATACTTATATGTGTATTAAGATTTAGGTTAAGACATTCATATTTTAGATGTTACTAGCTTTCGCCCGCGGCTTCGCTCGCGTTAAATTCGGTATAACACACCAAACAGACCTGCAGTTTTTGCTCTTGCGCCTGATGGATTTTTTAATAGCAACGCTAAGTTTTCTCTTTTCTTCCCTCGTTCTCCCTCATATCCCACTTTTTTTTAATAAAAGTTAGCCTATGTCCGTCTACTGGTTCCCAACTATCTCTGTACCAAAATTCATCGAAATCAGTTTAGCCATTAAAGCGTGAAGAGGTAACAAACAAACAAACTCACTTTCGCTTTTATAATATTAGTAAGGAAGTAAGGATATTAGTAAGGAAGTAAGGATTCTCATCCTGTTCTCACACACTACTGTCTACGTTTCTTTTCTTCATATTTCCTCTCGTAAGCCTGCTAGTAGTTTTTTTTTTATCTATATTTTTGATGATATTTCCTTGTGCCCCTTGTAATAGTGGGCAAGCCTATGCGCCTTTGTTAGACTAGTTTACAGAAAGAAAAATTTCGGTTAACCCACGACACTGCTGCTCCGCGTGCTAGCGTGCTTATGTGAAACCTGTTGATGACACACGTACACCGTCCGCGCGGATGAGCAACGGTAACCGCCTCTTTGTGCGGTGCATATTATCGCACAAAGAGTGAAACGTCATAAAATTTCAAAAAGTACTTAAATAATACTAACTCTTGCCTGCGGCGTTATCCGCATGAAACTCGGTAATTATACTTTTATCCTATTAGTGTTAATTCAGGTTAAATCGTTTAATAGTATTTCCATGAAAATGCAACAAACATCTATCTATACATACATCCTTAAAAACTTTCTCTTTTATATTATAAGTACGATAGTAGGACATCTCTGTCACAACATGACAACAGGTTTAATGCAGTTTTTTTTATTTTATAAAACTTTTAAGACACCAAGTAACAAAAATTGAATGCACACATGCGGGGTACGGTATCGTACTAACTACGGCATGTAAAACTCAGGGTAAACCGGGTTACGATAGTAGGACATGTCAGACACAACATGACATGTTTACATAATGAAGTCTTTTATAAAACTTAAAGACACCATGTAATACAACTTGGAGGGAGGAAGGTAACGTACTAACTAAACGAAACCCGGGAACAACCGGGTTTTACAACGGGACCAAAATCGGGTTTTATTGCCTTATACTATTTTAGCAGTAGCATCGTGACATAAGTTAAACGTGGTAATAATCAAGATTGAAAAGGTTCATCTTGATTATTACCACGATTTACAATCACGATTGAATATTTTTGCTACACCATGAATTACGCAGTCGTAAAATACGGAATCAGAAATAACTGCGGTAAATTTAATCAATTTGAACATCCAAAATGTTTTTGTCTCAAAATAAAATAAAATGCGTCTAACATGGCGCTTCAGAAATGTTCAGTGATGGGATGTTTTGCTAAGATGGATAGTCGATATTTTTTATAGAAAAAGAAGTTTACGTCAAGTTATTTATTTTAGTCATTTTTAGCCTTAAATGAAACAACAGAACATACATTACGATTCAATTTTATTGAATTGTTCGTTCGAATGTGCCTTAACAGAGACAGGACCATCAGAGTCTTTTATCTTTTTGTTTTTAATTTTGGATGGAATTTAAATTACACATTTTAAATTAGTAATGAAATAAAGGGAACAAGATTTTTGTCGTAAGAATAAATTTAATTACATGTTGTATCCTTTTTCTATAAAATATATCGACAATCCATGTTGGGTAGTCGATATATTTTTTTATATACATCACTAAACATGTCTTGTCATCTAATGTCACTAGCACAAAGCACTACAGCGAATACAGTATAGTAGTTACCTTATAAAACATTTTCCTTTCTATGTTTTCCCCCAGTTCAACGAATTTAACAGTCTTTCTTTCCTCTTCTTTGAGTTTGGAAAATCTTGGAATACCTTTTCAGCATCATTTATGCAGTAGATGCAAAAACGTTCGATAAAACCGCACTCATTTTGCCACATCAAGGAAAAACCACTGTTTTCAATTTTATACAGGTTCATTTGAACCCTGCAAACCTTTGAACATTACTGATTCTGGATTCTGCATAGCTTATGCCCGTGGCATTGCCCACATGGAGTAACAAGTAGGTAAATGTTCTACGGGATCACACTACAAGGATTAAAGTATAATCCAGGCTATAAACTATCTGTGTGGCAATTTTTACCCAAATCCGTTCCACAATTTTTGCTTGGAAGAGTAACAAACATCCAGACAAACCTAATAAACTTAACATTTATAATAGAAACATTGCCGGGATTGCGGGTTGTTCGAAAGAGATACCGCGGTTCAGTCAGTAAAAGTCTGACACTCACCCCCGCTTCGCCTAGAGCGGGGAAAGTTATTTGATGATTTCACATCCGTTTATGTACGGAATTCTAAAAATGACGTCACAACGGAATACTCTTCAGAATTCAGCTGCCAATCTCGGCGTCTTACTCACGGTTACATTCTTCTAATGACATTTAAGAAAATAATGCACCTAAGACACTCAAATTAACAATAACAGAATTTTTAGTCATATAATTTTTGTGATATAGCCGAACTATAGTTGAAAATATTGTAGCTACATCCTTATCCTTACTAATATTATAAAAGCGAAAGTGAGTTTGTTTGTTACTTCTTCACGCTTTAATGGCTAAACCGATTTTGATGAATTTTGGTACAGAGATAGTTGGGAACCAGGAGACGGACACAGGCTAATTTTTAAAAAGTAGGATGTGAGGGAGAAAGAGGGAAGAAAAGGGAAAACTTAGCGTTGCTATTACAAATCAATAAGGCGCAAGAGGAACTGTGTTAGCCCGAATATAACGCGAGCGAAGCCGCGGGCAAAAGCTAGTTAACTATAATCGAGATGGTTTTCACTACGCGTAATTCTGTCCGTATTTAATAATAATTATTCCTCAGCCAGCCAGCCGCCAGCTAATTTAAAAGGGGCCGCTACTTTAAACCCCCTTTTTTATGGTTCACGAGAACGCGTGGAGGTTTTCAGTTGAAGTTAGAACAATATACTCAAAACTGTGATCCCTTGTAGCTGTAAAAAAATCAACAATATAAGTCTATGCCGTAGGGCACGCCACAATAGTGGCGGTAAGTCCCCTCTTTGAGGAGTGGCTGCATGGAGAGGCGTCATGGCCTCCTCACCTACCGCCTGACGCAGGTCCTCACCGGACACGGAAGTTTCGGGAGGTTCCTGCACATAATCGGTCGGGAGGAAACGCTCGGGTGTCACTATTGTGACGATCGCCCGGAGGACACGGTGGAGCACACAGTGGCGGTCTACCCTTAATAGACTCGCCCTTTTTTTTTTCGATCGCTCAGCCACTGCGCCAACCGTGTCGTCAGATTACTGGGACACGGTTGGCGCAGTGGCTGAACGATTGACTGATGCGCTGCGTGTCGCGGGTTCGAGTTCGTGCTTGTGCTTGTGTTTGTGAGTTAAAATGTTTGTAAACGCTTTTTTTAAAGAAAAAAATGGAATTAATAACATAACTGGCAACCTCTGCCTAACGCTTCGGGAATTACAGGCGTGATATTATGTGGTTTTTATCAAACCAAAATAAACCTTAAACACATTAAAATAAATTATAGATTTGAACATTTTTCAAATGGTTGAAAGCCAAATTTAATTCTGTAACGAAATACTATTTTACAAATAATTCTATAGGGCTTTTCAAAAAGAGAAAATACGAAATTTTAAGCAGCAATTGTATGTGAAATCTAAAACATTTAGACTGACTTGCAAATATAAATTGAAATTCAGTCTACTTAACTGTTTTTCTTTAATCAATTATTAATACAGCACAAATATTTAAGAATTCTATTTCTTTGGCTCCTCTACATTACTACCTTTTATGTACGAATGAGAAGTTAATTAAAACAGAACCAGATTGAGGTTTAATTTTAATTAACATTTTTTAGGGGAAACCTTTTTAAATGGTTGCCATAAATTATGAACGTGAGCTCGCTGTTTTCAGACCGTAATGAAAATAAAGGAACCTGAAAATTAGGCCAACCGAAAAATTTTAGTACATTTGAGTACTTTTTTATTTGATAATTGTACAGATGTTTCCTGAAAGGGCTTAATATAATGAGGAGGGACGAAGCACATGTGACTAAAAGAGTGATGGATCTGAATGTTGTTGGCCGGAGAGCGAGAGGAAGGCCAAAGAAAAGATGGATGGATTGTGTAAGGAATGATATGAAGGAGAGAGGAGTAAATGATGCCGTGACGTCTGATAGGGGAGAATGGAAGAAGAAAACGTGTTGCGCCACCCCAGGAATGGGACGAGGGCAGGAAAATGATGATGGTTCCTGAAAGTGCTTTAGTGTTTGAGTTGGACGAACAATTTTGTTTAGTTTGTTTTTTTATTTATTTTTGTAAGTGTCAATAAATTAGGTGCATTTATAGCATTGGGTTAGCTTGCAATGGTAGATGTGGGAGATAAATAAATAAATTAATAATTTTGATTCACACTCATTGTTTTCACCGCAATCTTTTGTTTTTTTAGGGTTCCGTGTTTCAAAAGGACAAATCGGAACCCTTATTGGACCACCATGTTGTCCGTCTGTCTGTCTATCTGTCAAGACCCTTTATCTCGGGAATACGGTATCGTATTGAAATTAACGATACCAATAATCTCAACTCTGTGGTCCCTATGTGCTGTGAAAAAATTAACCCTCTAAGTCATGCTTTGACTTAGAGGGTTAATTATAATAAAAGATACGGCTGTTTTTGTCGCAATTTCGTACGGAACCCTTGGTTCGCGGGTCTGATTCCCTCTTAGCTGGTTTTTATTCTATCAATAAAAAAGGAGCATTTATCGCATTGGGTTAGCCTGTAATGATAGTTGTGAGAAGATAAATAAATGATTTTGTCTTATCAAACTGTTTTAAGTACATTCACTTACAGCCCACCGATACACGTGCTTTAAATTTTGGTAAAGGTACTTTCTTTATTGTACTTGGTGGAATCTAATGAAGAAACCCTCAACAAAGCATAGTTTCGCAACTAAAATTGGCTTTTGCTCCTCTCTGTGACAGGATGTAAAGGACCAGGTAAATTGTTTTTTGATTATCCAGCTTGAAGTTATTAATGTTAGATTTTGGCTTTAGTTGAGTGGTCGCATGCGATACTGCTAAGCGTCAAGTCCTGGGTTCGATTCGCAGGTTGGACAGAGTGTTATTGGGTTTTTCAAACAGGAATTCGTTAGTAGCAGCCACGGCGTCCGGATTCATGCCCAGTTGATGATAATAGGCTCGTCTAATATCACACGCGACTTCGTCACGACGGCACGGTTGGCGCAGTGGTTGAGCGATCGACTGCTGCGCTGCGTGTCGCGGGTTTTATCTCCACTAGGAACAAATATTTGTATGACCTACAGATAGTTGTTCTGGGTCTGGCTATTTGTGTATGTAAGTTAAAATGTTTGTAAATGTACCCACGATACAGGAGATGTTCCTATTGTGGGGCAAAGCTTTTAACCAAAATAAAAAACTGGCGAAATGTGGGTGTAGGTACTCTTAAGAAGGTATACTCTGTCTAACCCTATGGGTATTGCAGGGGTAATGTTTTGTTATAATTTGGGCAGTTGTTACAAATAAACTGCCTAATTGGTATCGTTTACTGAGCGTAGTTATGGGTTCAAATCCCATGCGGTGTAAAAGTGTCATTCCATTTTTCCATTAAGTAGTTACAGAAGCAACTCAGAATATGGATTTGGAAGAAAACTATTACTTATTATGTGGTATTAGGTACAACTGCACCTTGGATCCTAAATCTCATTGTCTACAGATATGTCGAATTGCCGTTCAACTCTTATATGCCCAAAATTTCCTAAGTAGATTGCTAGTCTCCACTGAGATTGGCTATAACCAAAACACTGCTAGAAGGACTATAATTACTACACTAGCTGTGCCTCGTGGTCACAACCCTGCTCAGCTCCTGAGAATCTTATCTTCCTCGATAATCAATTCAAACCAGAAATCCAGTCATATATTATATCGGTTTGTTCCCAGGATTGGCGCTTTCAACTTAACAAACTCTTCAGCGTTCTGTTAATAGAATAGACATACTAACTCTGCCCAGTGGTTTCACCCGCTGCTCAGGTCCCCTTCTGAAGAGGGCCACGCCTATAACTTAGGGGTGTCAAAACTAAAATTTCAATTCTCAGACCTACCGAATATACTTGTAAAATTTCATAAAAATCGGTCAAGCCATTTCGGAGGATTACGGCAAATAAAACTGTAATACGAGAATTTTTTAAATAAGAGATTTTGCAAGTTATAAAAAACCATTTCAGATTTAACCATATCCTATTATCGATACCATACAATGCTTTGATTTACATTAAACTCCTTACATACGCAATAAGCTCAACATCTGTCGAAATTTTTGCATTCAAAAACAATTTTCTATCTACGAATTGAAGATTCACAAAAACGATATCAATTTCAAATATAAATTCGTTTCGATGTTTTTGATATTAAAATTTGCTTTTGATATATTTGAAATTGGAAGCTTTTAAAAGAGAACCATTAGTCTACCATTAGTTTCGTAAAGATGACATGATAAATTAATAAAAGAAAAAAAATTACTCGTACAAACATGTACACGGTAAACGTCTTTTAATAATAATTTGTTGGACCAAATTAGGGTGTGAAACAGGGTGGCAAAGTTTGTATGGGAGAACGCAATTCCTTTGCCAGATTGATTAAAATTTTGTATAGTAATGCTTTCACGTAATTAATAGAACATCATGCAACGACACTGAGGAACTGAACAGTGGGTGAAACCGCTGATCACAGTTCGTGTGGTATACATCTATATTTAAAACCCTTTCCTATGAACATAAATTTGGAAGGAGGTCCAAACCGCACCCGATACGAAACCCTAAGTTATTCAACATAGAATATACGACCGGAGGCCGAGCAGGATCACGAGTGAGCTTTGTAAACTTAATGTAAAATTGAACGATTTTTGAATCGAAAATACAATTTTACATTTTATTTTTTTTTTCATTTTTACATCTAGCACGACCAGCGAAAACGAATGAAATCTAAACAAATATTTATGAAAAAAAAAAAAACTTTAAGAAGAAAATCGCTCTCTAGAAAGTATGTAACGCGGAATCTCGTGTGTTATATAAATAGTTTATTTGCACCTTCAAAAAATCTAATATAATTTGCAATACAAGTATGCCATAAGGTAGGTAAATAATGTTGAATATAGAGTTGCAGCCAATACCTAAACTAAGATAACTTAATATCTTGTAATTATAGGTTTCAGCGCCCATCCTCGTTGAAAATATTATAATTTAGGATATAGGTGCAAAATAAAAGTTATAATTAGCAAAGAAAGAGAAAAAATAAAATTAATAAACAGGTTAACGTTTTATTGGCGAGTGTGAATGTGTGCGTGTGTGTTTGTGTGTTGTATGAGGGTGTGATAGTGTGTGTGTGTTGTATGAGGGTGTGTTAGTGTGTGTGTTGATTGAGTGTGTGTGCCTGAGGAAAACTAAGAAAAAATAACTAATGTTATATAACTACAAACCATTCAATATCTATAGTGGCAGCAGTGTTCGACGGTCAATATATTGCTGTAAAGTATACATGTCGCTGTTGGTGGCTTTACGAAGTCAACTTTGTGTACTGTACTTTTATCAAACTAGGTAAATTTTATTTACATTAAATTTGTGCTTAAAAATGGACATAATTATTATATTAAATAATACAATAATACTTAGGAATGAATTTCAAATATTCGTTTATGATATGACAATATAATATAGAATTGGAGACTGCTGTGATAACATTATCACCTACATTTCAAAAATATGACGTATTAATTTGACGTATTAGTTGGGGCCTGTTGGTCTAGTGGTTAGTGGCCCTGACTGCTGAGCCGGAGGTCGTGGGTTCGATTCCCACCCAGGACAAACTTTGTGTGATGAGCATGATTGTTTGTTCTGTGTCTGGGTGTGATTTATCTATAATATGTATGTATTTATAAATTATATAAGTATGTATATCAGTTGTCTGGTTACCATAACACAAGCTCTGCTTAGCTTGGGATCAGATAGCCGTGTGTGAGTTTGTCCCAAGATATTTATTATTATTTATTATTATTTATTAATATCTGGTAACTACACACATCAAAAGTGTCTAGGGATCAAGCATTTTTATGCGGATTTCTTGAGATTGAGATGTGGCTTTGTAATAAATTTATGATTTTATAAATTTATATGGATCCTTTTTGGTGCATTTCATAATTTGAATCAGGAACTCTCAATCAAATTCGAGTAAAAGATGAAAATAGGCTGTCAATATTTTCCCTATAAAAACATACAACGCATTGAAGACATTATTAGTGCTACTGTTTCCCTACTACTGATTAAAACCAACGTTATTATGGAGCGGCGACGTCATTTAAGCAGGGAAGAAATGCTCAGAGCCGTGGGAATGATAGAAGCTGGTTCCCGGCAACGTACTGTAGCTTTAGCTCTGAATACAAGTCAGAGTGTTATCAGTCGACTTTGGACACGTTACCGAAGCACTGGTACCGTGGCTGAGCGCCATGGAGGACGGTATCGCTGCACCACACGGAGACAAGACCGATACATTCAAATCTTAACTCGAAGAGCTCCAACAATAACCGCCATGATGTTAGCCGTGAGGCTTCATCACTCTTCAGGGAACTTAATTAAAGACCAAACAGTCAGAAACCGCTTGCATGAAGTGAACCTTCATTCCCGAAGACCGCTACGGGTACCACCTATAGCAATGCACAATCGTAGGATTCGATATCAATGGGCTCTTGAACACAGAAATTGGGCAGAAGAACAATGGCGTTTCGTGTGCTTTTCTGATGAGTCTCGTTTTGGTATGAGACCGGATACAAGACGTATACGACACTGGAGAACCCCTGGATGCCAACAGCGATTAAAATCCTGCGAGGAAGTCCATCCTTATAGTGGTGGAACCATCATGGTATGGGCGGGTATTTGGATCGGCGGAAGAACTGAGTTGATTTGGATCAGAGGCAACCTCAACGCTCAAATTTATGCTGAGACGATTGTATCAGACGTCATCGTTCCTCTACAAGTGCAAATCGGTCCCTTATTTCAGTTAATGCATGATAATGCACGACCGCACACCGCAAGAGTTGTAAGACAGACTCTCGCCGCAGCTAACATCAATGTCCTGCCCTGGCCTGCTCAGTCGCCAGACTTGAACCCGATTGAGCATGCATGGGATATGCTACAGAGAAGAGCTCTGCCGAATATGGAGGGTATCCAGTCGCAAGAAGACCTTTTTTTGTTGTTGCAACGAACATGGGCGGCCATTCCACAGCGTGATTTGGATGAACTCATTTTGAGTATGCCAAACCGATGTTCTTGTGTTGTTAGTGTTCGCGGTAGAAACACGGATTATTAATTGTTTAAGTTACCCAATAAAATTTTAAAGAAAACTGTTATTTCATTTTTTTTTCGAACTTTAATGTTAGTGGTTCAAATGTCAAAAATCCCTTTATTAGGAAAATGGCAAATTTCTTTATTAATGCAAAGGTGACTTGGTTTATCGTTACTGTGACAAACGAAAACACTTTATTTGATGAATCCTTAAAGAAAATTTTAATTAATATCAATCAGGAGAAAAGTTATTGCAAAAATATATGTTGATCCCTAGATACTTGTGATGTGTGTATTTGGTCTACCTGGATTATACACATAATTATATGGAAATATACACATAACTTCTATGAAGTTAAAAATGCTGGTCCAAATAATCTTGACTTCCTTACTATAATAATATTATAAAAGCGAAAGTGAGTTTGTTTGTTTTTTACCTCTTCACGCCTTAATGGCTAAACCGATGTTGATGAATTTTGGTACAGAGATAGTTGAGACCCAGGAGACGGACATAGGCTATTTTTTATAAAAAAAAAGTGGGATATGAGGGAGAAAGAGGGAAGAAAAGGGAAAACTTGGCTTTGCTATTACAAATCAATAAGGCGCAAGGGAAAAAACTGCAGGTAGCAGGTACCTGCAAATCAGGAAAGGGGAACCGTGTTACCCCAAATTTAACGCGAGCGAAGCCGCGGGCAAAAGCTAGTTTTAAATACAAACTGTATTTAAAATTATTTGGACCAGCATTTTTTAGTCTAGAGAATTCGGTATAGTTGCTAGTACGTAGTTCTATGAAGGAGACCAAGCCCTATGTTTAAAATACGAATTGTAACGCAACTTAAATTAATGTTAATAATTTCAATTTTATGTAATTTAATTTGTTTGTCAATTCAATTTAAAATGTTTGATATTGAAATTGGAATACATGTTCTATGATTTAAGTAACTAAAATTAGTCTATTTTTACTTGAAATAAATAAATTTTAACGTATTAAATAAAATGTGGTAATAGAGGTATTTAAAGTAAATTAATGACTTTTTGTAAATTGTATACTTTAAATTGAAATTGTTATAATCTGTGAAAACATGGAAATTACCTCTTGCCATAAATATCTCCGTAACTAGGAAGGATGAAAGGTAACTCTTCCTAAAAAGGACGATTTAAAATTGTTTATATCTTCAACATAATCCGTCTAAACTTTGCCAACAACAAACCCTGACAGATCCTTTCAATATATTGTTTGCCTGAAATAATTGTTTTAGCGGTAAGGTAGCGTTCAGCATGATGTTGAAAGCTACCTTACTATTATTTAAGTAAATTAATTTTATTTTCTTTTGTTTTGTTTTTGGTATTTTTCTTTTCTATTTGTCTGACCCACTGCCAAGGGTCTTGTTTGTACTATATTTCTCTTGTTCAGATACAATGAAGTCTATTTGTACATTACTAATTAAGTCAAGTAACCTAATTGGTAAATTTTATTATGAAGTTTGTTTACTATGTTGAATTTCAGCGTACTTACCTGTTTGATTTCAAACAACCCTATTAAAGTGTTTTGGAAAATAATATTTCTTCTTTCCGTACCGTAAAGGGAAAAAAAGAAACCATTATTGGATCACTTTGTTGTCTGTGTGTCAGTCAAGACCCTGTATCTCAGGAACGCGTGGAGGTATCGAGTTCAAATTAAAACCGTGTACTCAACTCTGTGGTCTCTTTATGCTATAAAAAAATCAACCCTCTAAGTATACGCAGTCAAAAGAGATGTCGCAAGTTTGTACGGAACCCTTGGTGAGCGAGTCTGACTCGCTCTTGGCCGGTTTAATGCACCTTGTACTACTGTAACTTTGGGTATAAAATATAAGAAAAGGTCTATTTTGTACTGAGTGTAATATGTGTAAATAAACCCATTATCATTTAGACCTATAATTATTAGACCTGGCATGATAACTAAACCAAAAAAATAAAAATAAAATGCGTTGTTTGTAACATGTGTAGAGAGTTGAAGTGAGGAGGAGTGGGAAGAGAGGAGAGGTGGAGTGTGTGTTTTGTGAGAGTGGGTAAACACCCACTTCACGACCACACACATAAACATGTGTGTGGTCGTGAAAGGCATGTTCGTGTGTGGGGTCGCGGATTATTCAAAAGAGATACCGCGGCCCCGGAATATAAAGGGCAGAAGAAGGAACATGGGAGGGTTCTATTCAGTACAAGTATAAACTCGCCCCCGCTCCACCCAGAGCGGAGGAAGTTATTTGATGCAAAAAAGGTATGTTCGTGTGATGCTGTATGTGTTCTCATATTCGTTTTAAAAAAATATAATTATTATTATTACATGCCATGATTAGTTATGAAATCGGAACTTCTGTGCGGAAATAATCCTGATTATACACACGACGGCAGGTTAACCTATTCTAATTTATTATAACCTGTTGCCCTACCATGACGTCTTAAAGCAGAACTTATTCCACTGAGGGAAAGAGACAGAGCTATACAGGGTGTCTAGCATCATCTCTTTCTCACACAGGAATAAGAACTGCTATAAGATGTCATGGTAACCCTTCTGATCTATCTATAACGGATCGCACACCGTAGTAGAGAGATCAGGTTATAATAAATTAAAATAGTTTAACCTGCCGTCGTGTGTACAAACAGTATTTTAAATGGAGCGAGTGCCTATCCGACCTCCACAACCCAGCTAGTACTGTGTTACAGGATAACCCTTTGTAAGACTATTTGAACATTCCCCACACATAATAAGCACTAACGAACGTCGATTGATTGAGCTGCAAACAAACTTGAACAATCGGTAACTAAATGGAAAAGTTACGCAGCTCGTTTAGATTTGAATAGAACGAGACTAGTTGTTAAACTTTGACTTTAATTGTAGTTTAATGGTCTGCATTCATCTAAAACTGACTTTCATGCATTTAACCACATTAATCTGTGGTTTATTTTGATTGAAACTTAAGGTGGTATTTGAAATGGGATGTAATGGATTGGAGATCACCAAAAAAAAAACTTGAAAGGTGCCTTGAGACACCCGGATGGAACGAGGTTATTATTTATTATGTACAAAAATCCTGTACACACTCAACAAAAATAATCGTCCCGACACCACACTGTTCAATGCGAAATAGAAAGATGAAACGGAAATAACTGGTTTGCTTTCTATGAGAGAGAGAGAGAGAGACAGACAGAGAAACACGCGCACGCCGCATGGTTTACAACTATAGCAAAAAGTGTCGTTACTTTTGGTCTTAATTTTTTCCGTCTAGCCTCCTTTCGCAACGCGCGATAAGGAACTTCGTTCCAAAAGGTTCTGAAGAATTCAGAACCACCTCCTTTTTTAATTTGGTCAATAACTGCCTGCGCTCTGAGCGGAGCGGAAGAGAGTGGCGATCTTATATCAAACCTCCTCCTTTTTTGAAGTCGGTTAAAAAGCAAAGAAAATACTAAAAAAACCTTTTTTTGGACTAAACCTAAACAGATGAAATGGTAAATTTCATCTGTGAATCTGCAATTCACAGATAAAATTTACCATTTCACACAAAAATTTCATCTGTGAATCTGCAATTCACAGATGAAATTTACCATTTCATCTGTCCGCCATAATATTTACTGTTCAATATCAGTATAAACTTCTCAAGCGACGAGACCTATAAAGTTACGTACCCCAAAGAAAATTTTGCGGTTAACCTAACGAAGTTAAGATTGACAAGGGACGTTGCTATCAAAAGTAACTTTTTAATCAACTACGCATAGAGATTAGGCTTAGACTCGTTGAAGTTCGGTGCTATTATATGTCACCGCAGTCTTAGTGAAACTTTAGAATTGTTGAGGGATCGAATATTGTCAATTTGCTATGATGTCTGAAAGATTTTATTAGAAACTAGCTGCAACCCGCGTATTTGTACGCGTTTGAGGCGATTTGCTTAAAATAAGTTTTTGGTCAGGAATTTAAATTTTTGCTTACATGCGTTAACTTATGTTTCCAGTTTAAAAACATAGCTGCATAGTCTCACGGCGAGGCTGTTTTCTTATCTTTTTTGAATCTCTGGAAATCCACAAGCATGAAAAAAACACCTTAAAAATATTTTTAGTAAAGTTGAACATAGTGGGAACATCAAAACATGATATAAAATAATTGGCCCGATAAAAAAAAACATGAAGTGACCCTAACTTACAATTTCAAACCCATTTTTATATGAATTTATGAATCGGAAAAATATATAGAACTAGCTTTTGCCCGCGGCTTCGCTCGCGTTAAATTCGGTATAACACAGTACCTGCTACCTGCAGTTTTTGCCCTTGCGCCTTATTGATTTGTAATAGCAACGCGTAGTTTTCCCTTTTCTTCCCTCGTTCTCCCTCATATCCCACTTTTTTTTAATAAAAATTAGCCTATGTCCTTCTCCTGGTTCAATAATTCATCAAAATCGGTATAGCCATTAAAACGTGAAGAGGTAACAAACAAACTCACTTTCGCTTTTATAATATTAGTAAGGATTCATCGCATAAATACAGAGGTGAAATAAAGGAAACAAGTTTGTATGGAAGTTTGACAACTTTGTCTATGGAAAATCATGCCAGGCACGAGCGTTTTGCCCCTTGGGGCCTACAATCATGCTACCGTTATTGGTCCGTAAATTGAAGCCCAAATTCAGACTAATTAAAATTTTATTTGCTTCGATATTGGTTTTAATTTATTTTTGATGATTTCCCAAAAACAGCTGGTGTCACTAAATGTCACCTGTCAAGGTCAATGTCAGTCGTTAAAAAGTTACAAACAGAGAATTATTTTTACTTTTTTTTTTTAAATTACTTTTCAGCATCAAATCCTCAAGAGTATAAATGCTTATATTTTTGAGGATGAGATAGTGGGGACCTTGGAGACGGACATAGGCTAACTTTTTTTCAAAAAAGTGATAAGTGTGGGAGAAAGAGGGAAGAAAAGGGAAACTTAGCATTGCTATTACAATAAATAAGGCGCAAGGGCAAAAAACTACAGGTAGCAGGTACCTGCAAATCAAGAAAGGGGAACTGTGTTACCCAGAATTAAACGCGAGCGAAGCCGCGGGCAAAAGCTAGTTTTTAATCATTCTTTCTCAGTGGTCATGTTTGTTATTAAAGGAGCAATTTTGCAGGTCATACTAAGTGGTATGACCTGTGCATTGCTTGTCATTAAATTAGATATTTTATTCGTAGAATACAAAAACTCTAAGGATTCACAAAAAAATACAGTTTCTAGATGCCTCAACCCGGTTGTAATTTACGTTGTAGATCTATTAACCAATGAAATTATTCAGAAGTAATATATTAAAATACAGCGTAATTCAAATACCTAAAGCCAGCCTCAGTTTCACACTGGACATCTAAAATGGCCGCTTTTGCAGCATCATAATAGGATAACAATATGAATTACGTTAAAATTCTTAAGATGATCACAGACGCACTTAATTGTAAATTTTCATTTTACAAATGTTAACGTAATTCAAATTATTGACCTACTAGCTTTACTGCCCGCGGCTTCGCTCGCGTTAAATTCGGCTTATTCGTCAACTCGCGCCTCATAAACTCGCGACTGGGCGCGAGTTAGCACCTTCCGATTTTACCTATTTTTGTTGTAGTCAACTCGCGAGCGCGACCGAGTGAAAATCTGACGTATGTACAGTCATCTACAAAAGTGTTTTGATAAATTTAATATCAAGAACCTACTTTACATTTCTAAGATAATATACGATTTGAGGGTCGGAAGATCGTCTTAGAGACTGTTGATCGTCTTGGAGTTGTTTTTTGAGATAGATATAAGTACATATTTCAATAAACAATTTGACGAACATATAAAACTGCTTATTTTCTTAATGATTTATCAAAAATATAACTATGACTCAAGAAGTTATCTAAAACTAAACAAACAAAATAAAATCAACTATATGTAAGAGGATGTATACCATTTGGCTAATTTTTTTTTTTTTGCTTTATTTTAATCAGCATATTATTAACATATTTTATTACAGAGTTAATTCATAATAAAATAAATGAAACGTGCATTTTCCAATTACATTTTGGGGAGACAAAGTGTAAAGAAAGAAATCTAAGGTTATCAAAGTATTGCTATTGGATTTAAAGCGTGTACTACAAGCAGGTTCTAATGAAACTGGGCATGAAATAATTACATCACTGCGAGGAAAGTCAATACTACTTCGGGCATGAGAACAGTAAAGTTAAAGGAAACGTGCGCTATTGATGCACACGTTACATTTACCATTAACGAATTTATGCACGGCGTTATTATAAGTATCGGTTTATGTTTCGAACTTCTAATCTTGTGATTATTACATACTAGCTTTCGCCCGCGGCTTCGCTCGCGTTAAATTCGGGGTAACACAGTTCCTCTTGCGCCTTATTGATTTGTAATAGCAACGCTAAGTTTTCCCTTTTCTTCCCTCTTTCTCCCTCACATCCCACTTTTTTAAAATAAAAGTTAGCCTATGTCCGTCTCCTGGTTCCCAACTATCTCTGTACCAAAATTCATCAAAATCGGTGTAGCCATTAAAGCGTGAAGAGGTAACAAACAAACAAACAAACAAACTCACTTTCGCTTTTATAATATTAGTAAGGATGTACACAGAAATAAATACAAAAACTTAACAAATTATATACTAAAACCTTCCTTAAGAATCACTCTATCTATTACTAAAAACCGCATCAAAATCCGTTGCGTAGTTTTAAAGATTTAAGCATACAAAGGGACATAGGGACAGAGAAAGCGACTTTGTTTTATACTATGTAGTGATTATATAGCAGTTATAAAAATCATTTACAAGAAACCCTGATCTGTGATTTTATAGTTAATGATGATCTTATATCATAGATTTTATTAGTGAGGAATAATTATCATAAAAGTTTGTTATAAAAAATAATTTACTTTTATAGTCCCTAAGCCGTTTTTTTTTTTTTTTTTTCGGGTTGGAAATCATCCAATGACTTCCCCCGCTCTGCGCGGAGCGGGGGGGGCATGTCAGACTTGTACTGACTAAAACCCACCCATGTTCCTTCTATTGCCCTTTACGTTCCGAGGCCGCGGTATCTCTTTCGAACAACCCGCAACCCCGGCAGGCGGAGGCTCTGGCAAGCCCCTCTGCTTTGCTGACTCTCTTTGAGGCGCGCGTGAAACACGAACGCGCCGTCGACACGGCCTGTCGTCAATAGACGGACGGACGGTGAGCTACCCATTGCTCAGCCGTCCACAGGCCCGCATCTACGGTGGCCGGGAGTCGTCTCGCGGCGCCCGGCGCCCTGGGCGTCTCCCGCAGCGGCTGGGTTGGCCTGATGTTCAGTCCCTAAGCCTGTGATTGTTTTTATTAGTAAGTAATATATTAACGATTGTTATAAAAAAACATTTACAACAAACCCAGACCTGTGATTTTATAGTTCCTAAGACGATCATTGATTATATTAGTAAGTAATAATTAACCAAATCGTTTACTTGTTGATTATTTTTTTACACATACTTACTCGTATTTTGATATTATTGATTTTATTTTGTTATATAATATTTGTTTGTTTAATGCCCTGTTCCAATAAACAAAAACGTGTCGTTTTGGTAACGGGGCATTTAACAATTTACATACTAGGTAATTAACCAAAATCTTGAGTCATTGTGATAATGTTGATTTGTGATCTTGATGATAATCATTAGAAAAATAAGCAATTTTAGATTTATGGCATGTGTTTTATACTATCTCAACAACTACATTTTCCTTTATTTTAAACCGTACAGCGCCCAATACATATAAAGTTGGTCCCTATATTAAATTTATTAAAACACTTTTGTAGATGAGCATACCAGTTTTTACTCGGTCGCGAGTTGACTACAACAAAAATAGGTAAAATCGGAAAGTGCTAACTCGCGCCCAGTCGCGAGTTAATGAGGCGCGAGTTGACGAATAAGCCTTAAATTCGGTAGCGCCTTATTGATTTGTAATAGCAACGCTAAGTTTTCCCGTTTCTTCCCTCTTTCTCCCTCATATCCCACTCTTTTAAAAAAAATAATACCCTATGTCCGTCTCCTGGTTCCCAACTATCTCTGTACCAAAATTCATCAAAATCAGTTTAGCCATTAAAGCTTGAAGAGCTAACAAACAAACAAACTCACTTTCGTTTTTATAATATTAGTAAGGATTATGATTCTACTGCGTTTTTTTATTTATTTTAACTACTATTATTTACAAACTAAAAATAGACATAAACTAATAATAAAAATACGTACAAGTATAAAATAATTACAGGGCGTCAAAAAAATTTTCTGCATTGCTGTCAACAGGAAGTGTCCAGAAGGCTGGCAGCATTACCGCGTTGGATGGCAATGCTAATTCTTTGGCCAAAAAAAGGCCAACCCTCTGGTCGCGAGAAGAGTCGACCAACCGTTTGGCGATTTCTTGAAATACTTCGTGGGCACTCGGACCCCGTGGCCCTAGTATTTCAACCCCAAACGGCTCAAACACATAACTACCAATCAAATTGTGATATTTGCACCGTTTGAAGTTTCCAGCATCTGCAGCAGCCACCCCAGCCCATTAATTCTACTTAAGTGGCCATTGAAGACTCTCTGTTAAGAGTATTCCTAGGTGTATACAGTAAGTGCATCTGTGTGTCTTAGGTAACTACTTTCCTTCACACAAAGAGAATATATTTGAACGGCGAAGTAATAGT
The DNA here is from genome assembly GCA_905475445.1 of Ochropleura plecta. Lineage (NCBI taxonomy): Eukaryota > Metazoa > Arthropoda > Insecta > Lepidoptera > Noctuidae > Ochropleura > Ochropleura plecta. Next base: position 5,089,560 of record FR997731.1, on the reverse strand, counting down.
GTAGAGTGCAGTCGATGTATTCTCTATTGTGTTCACTATATATTGAGTACCGAGAGGCGGTTTTTTAACCAACTTCAAAAACAAGAGGTTCTCAATTGTATTGTATTTATTTTGTCCTGTCTTGTCCTTTGACCTGATCTAAGTGTGAAATAAAATATGTTTTCAATAAATTGTACTATTTGAGCCTAATTAAAATTAGATCAAAACTTTTGGTGACTTTTGGTGGAATGGGCTACAACAAAACTTTTACAAGTTATTATGCATTATATCTGACTGTAGCTTCATTCTTTTGTTTCTTGACATTCAAAAGTGCCTGTAATGGTCTAATTGAAATAAATGTTTTGAGTTTGATACCTAAAATCAACGATTTTCTTAAAACACGTACCGTATATAAAATTGTATTTCAATATTTTATTGAATTATCTGGTTCGGTTGTCATAAAATGTATTTCGGGCAAATTTTCAGATAATATTATTCAAATGTCTTTTGTGAAATACTATAATTCCAGATTTATAACGATGTTGTTATCGTTTTATTTGTGTTGATACTCTTTTGTTATTGTAGTGAAATAATATACAATAATCTGATATGAATTACATAAAATGGATGCCATAATAATAAAAAAAAACATGGTATACATTGGTACTATTAGTGGTTTAGGAATGGTGCAGCGGTGGGCAACGATTGCATATAGCAGAGATGAGAATGTTAAAAGTGATAAGAATGGGTAAATTAAGGAAAGAGCATATTAGACGAAGTTTGAAAAATGTTGCACCTGTTATAGAAAAACTGAATGGGAGTCGTTTGACTAAAAGAGTGATGGACGAAGCGCATGTGACTAAAAGAGTGATGGATCTGAATGATGATGGATGGACAGGAAGAGGAAGGCCAACGAAGAGATGCATTGTGTAAAGAATGATATGAAGGAGGAAAGGAGTGAATTTTTGACAGGGGAGAATGGAAGACGAAAGCGTAATACGCCAACCCTAAATAGAATGGGACAAGGGCAGAAAAATGATGATAAAGCAAAGTCAAAGGAGGGGCAAATTAGATTTAGGAAAAATCTACACTCAGCACTGCACTGCACAGCGCGGACACTTATCTGTCTAGATTTGTCCACGACGATAATTGGGAATATTTTCCTTCCACATAGTTTGTATGTGAAAGAAAAAGACGAGAAAGTACTAAACTCTTCATTGACTACTGAAATTAAATAAAAGTTCCCAATAAAACTCTTTTATGGCAGCTACTTATTAGTGGCAGTAAACTTTTATGAATTCTTCTTCAATCATACATCGTTTTGACGACAGTGGGTAGTGAATTTAATCATAGTGATAGCACTTAAGAACCTTTTCTCTTATGTGCGGAAAAGCGACCGGGTAATTCATTAGGATTACATAAAATAAGGGTCCTCTAAAATGAAGAGTTATGTAAGATATTTAATTCAGATAAGGCTGTGTAAGGGAGTTGATGTTGTCGTCTCATAATTCTTTAAGTTTATAGCTCCTACTGTAATTGTTTTAGCAAAGTAATACCAGAGCGATTTTTAAATTGTTTTAAGACATAAGGAAGCGTTTTTCACTTTTTTTTCTTAATTACGGCGCGTGCGCATTACAAAAGTTTATATGGCGTGTTGTATGTAGAAACAGGTGTTCGTAGTATTGGTAGGTTAGCCAAATGTCTATAAAAGAAATCGTGTTCACTGATAACGATTTCTTTTTACTGCACTTTAAAGAGTTAATGGACTTGGTGCCAAGTATACGTTCCCCGGGTTAGCCGGGGTTGTGGGTTTTTCGAAATAGATACCGCGGCCCCGGAGCATAGATGGGTTTTAGTCAATAAAAGGCTCGATACTCCCCTCCCGCTCCGAGATATGTGATGATTTCCCATGCGCAAAAAAGAAGTATACGTCCTCAATATAAAGCGGGTTTACTGTTGGCTTTATTCATTTTCACGCTAATTTTCGAATCGTGATGAGCGGAACAGCAAACAGCATTAACAACGTCTGGCTTTTTAATAAAATATATTGGTCCAATTGCAAATTGATCTCCATTCGTACATCATTCATGTTAATGCCGTCTGCTACATTCATATTTGAAACATCAATGAATGTTCAAGTGTTTCTCCGAGGTCATTGAACAGGGCCATAGGGACTGACGGATTTCTGATTCATTCATAAGTTCATACCACCATCACTTATTTTTTAAATTGTCAGAATGCAATTTTATCCAATTACATTTTTGTTCATACTATATTCCATTATAATCCGTACTGCTTGCAGTTTTATAGTACTATGAATATGTAAAAAGTGAGGCACTTGAATACCATTATTAATTAGTTAGTTTCAGGCTAAATATTATTGGTATTTTCATTTAGTTGAAGTAGACGCCTACTTCGCTGGAGATCAACCTCTGTAGGTACTTATAACTCTGTAGGCGTTGTGCCTCCTTGCCGAATGACCACCATGGCATCTGGAGCCGATAGTCTTCGCGTGACTAGTATAGGTCCTAGTCACGTGAAGATAGTCTTTGAGTGACTAGTATAGGTCTTAGTCACGTGAAGACTACGGGGTCAACTGGAAACTGCGCCGCCGCGGCACAACGCCGCTCTGCCTTCAGTGTAATCTCATGGTTGCATGGAGAGAGCGATTGTCGCAAGCGGAGGAAACACCTGGTAACCATGTCACCACTGTAACGATCACACAGGAGGACACGGATGAGTACCGTTGTGTCCTCATAGAGAAGATTTAAATAAATAAACTAATGGAGCTCTCGTCTAAACATTACTTATAGCCGCTTGGGTTTTGGCTTCGTTCAGGGCTAATTTAATTTTTTGTCGTATTTTTCTTGATTTTATTTTGTTTTTCTGTCTTTTTTTTTAAGTTAAACTACACTTGCCTGGGTTGGACCGTGGATGGTCACCCTACCACATGCCGAGTTTCCTGCATATTAAACTGTTGGTCCCGACTGTTATTTATACATTTTTGACAGTCGTAACAGGTAGTAAGTTTGACGACACGGTTGGCGCAGTGGCTGAGCGATCGACTGCTGCGCTGCGTGTCGCGGGTTCGATTCCCGCACGGAACAAATATTTGTATGACCTGCAGATAGCTGTTTCGGGTCTGGTTGTTTGTGTATGTGAGTTTAAATGTTTGTAAACGCACCCACGATACAGGAGAAATTCCTAGTGTGGGGCAACGTTTTTTTTTTAAAGAAAGAAAAGAAAAAGAAAAAAGTAAGTGGCCCGAAAGTTTGACAACCATAATTGTTACCAAGGGGTGCCGTATTACCCAATACTAAAATAAAATACTAAACTAAAGTAAAATACTGGTATTCAGCTGCATCTGGTTAGACTGGAAGCCGACCCCAATATAAAAAGCTAGGCAGATAAATCATTTTCTGGGGGAACTCCACTGATCGAGATATAGCTTTTAAGGTCCAGAAAAGATGTCTCCGGTCATTGTTTAAACTTAAATCGACAGACAGTTGCGCACCTTATTTTAAACTACATAAAATCTTAACACTTCCATGTATATATATTTTCGAAGTAGCTATGTTCGTCAAGCAAAATCCATCTCGTTTTGAGCGCCAGGCTGTTGTATTCCCAAGGAATAGGCGTGACAACAGCAAATTATGTCAAGTATCATGTCGAACCACTTTGATGCGTAAGAGCGTTTCTTGCATGGCCCTCATTATTTACAATAAATTACCGAGTAGTTGGAAAACTTTAAATACAACACAATTTAAGAGTAGATTGCGGAAATTTCTGGTAGATTACGTACTACAGTGTAACTGAGTTCCTATCTGAGAAATATATTTATTAATAAGTGACATCTTGATTTTTGAAATTTTTATTCATGACATTTTAGATTTTTGACATTTTTATTTTTGACATTTAGACTACCGACATTTTGACTTTGGAATTGTAATACTTATATTTATAATAGTAATTACATGTTAAATTTATTGATGTAATGACAATGGTATTAATGACATGGTATTATAAACTTATGAGATTTATCCGACTTCTTTATTGGATTCTTAATCAATACAATAATATAATGAAATATAGTAAAACTAATTAATGTATTTAATCTAATTGAAAATTTGTACGCCGGTTATGGCAGAGCATAGAGACGCTAGCTTTTAAATTATGTAACACTAATGTATCACCTGTCTTCCACAAATAAATTAATTTGAATAAATACTGTAAATCAAGATAATGGGCACATACCTACTTCTGATTAAGCTCGAATTACGTGAAGGCGAGAAGCCACATTATATAATTAACACGTGTCTATCGAGTTTATTAGAGGCTGCCTGGTCTGTAGGACGCCTAAATGGAAGACTCTAATTGAGGGTTAGCGGGTTGCGTCACAACGGTAATGCTATTCAGAACGCTCTGGTTATAGATAGGTTCTTAAATTAATTTGTGGCAACGATTGTGTATTTTAGTCTAAAATTGACTGAATTACTTAGACGATTCAATTTATGAAGTACCCATTCAAAATCACTATGATTAAGTCAAAACCAACCTAAAACCTGAAAACATATTACCAGCTTGGTGCATGAAAAAGATTCGTTAATTAAGTTCGGCTAAGTGCTGGTCGGATCGTGTCGACGGCACGTTCGTGTTTCACGCGCGCCTCAAAGAGATGACAGCAAAGCAGAGGGGCTTGCCAGAGCCTCCGCCTGCCGGGGTTGCGGGTTGTTCGAAAGAGATACCGCGGCTCCAGAACGTAAAGGGCAATAGAAGGAACATGGGTGGGTTTTAGTCAGTACGACTCTGACATGCCCCCCCGCTCCGCCCAGAGCGGGAGGGCATCATTTGATGATTACCCACCCGAACAAAAAAAAAAGTGCTGGTCGGACTCGCGTACCAAGGGTTCCGTACAAAATTGCGACATAAACAGCATACTGCATAGAATTAGGCAGTTGATTTTTTCCAAGCTCTATGAGACCACAAACAAGAGTATATGGTTTTAATTTAAACTCGATGCCTCCATGCGGTCCCGAGAAAGACAGACTGACAGACAACAAAGTGATCTAATAAAGGTTTCGTAATTTCCTTTTGAAGAATTAAACCAACTGCCTATTTCTTTTTTTTTGTGGTTAGTGCCTAACCTAGTTTCAGAAATGTTATGCTACCCATGGGCTTCTGACTTGACTTTACGTGCCGTCGATAAATATCTCTGAGCCATGCTGGTTTGATTTCCTCAAGACGTTTTCCATCACCGAAATGAAAATCCTACTAATATTGTAAACGCCAATGTTTGTGAGGATAGATGGATGGATGTATGAATGTTTGTTACTCTTTCATGTCAAAATGGCTGTAACGCGGGCTAAGCCGCGGGCGCCAGCTAGTTATTCAATAATTCATTAGAGGTGCGTCTCTTCAGTTTGAGCTTGAAACCTATGCTTGGCAGTCCAACGGTCATACTAGGCTATCACTGCTTTGCCGGGTTGCCACCATGGGATCTGGAGGCGATAGTCCTCGTGCGCCTGGTCGACTGGAGCGCAGAGGAGGGAAACTACGCTGCTATAACAAATCGTCGCTCAGTGGACAGACCTCTGGTGCAATCTTACGGTTGCATTGAGAGAGTGACTGTTGCAACCCCGTGCAGGGCACAGCTATCACTGCTGCCTACAAAAAGATAGTAACTCGTTGCTATTCCACTGACGATAAAACAGACTAACACCTATTCTCTCTTTAACTCATTTTGAACGTCGTAAATGTCACTTGTAAGATAACTTGATTGAAATCACACTTCTTATTATGACTTTTCTTTACGCGGCTTGCGTACGATGAGGGCAAAATAATCCTTAGTATAAAGTTAAATGTGGACTAAGTAGGATTTGAAAAACTAAATTTAAGAATTCATTGATGACACATTTGTGCCAGCCAAATACCATAAGCGTCTGTTACGCCACGACTAACTGGCTAATTATTAGATTTGCTTAAAAGAAAAGAACAATAAACGTCGTAATTTGCCAACCAGAAGGCAGTAAAAATAAATGTCAATACCTATTTCTGCCGATTGCCCCTCCATAAATAGCCAGATGAACAGCGATCGACGTAAATGTTTCTCCAATATAGCGTCACGTCTGTAGTCCCCAAAAGGTGGGGCAGAAATGTCATTTTTAAGTCTGTAATATTTTTTTGTCAATTGTAAGTTTTTTTCTTTCTTTTTTTTTTAAAAAACCTTGCCCCTCTCTAGGAATTTCTCCTGTATCGTGGCTGCGTTTACAAACATTTAAACTCACATACACAAACAGCCAGACCCGGAACAACTTTACTAACTATCTGTAGGCCATACAAATATTTTATCCGTGCGGGGATCGATGTTATACTAGCCTATTGCCACCAACCCAGGAGAAATCTAGATTCTGTGATTGTTGATACTAAAGAATCCCTGGTCAAAAACCCAGCATCTCTTTGGCCGTCCTAGGAATCGAACACAAGTCTTCATGCTCAGCACTCGCGCTTACAAAAACAATACACAAGATAAATGGTAGGCGTATTGTGAGAATAATCACGATATCGTGTCAATATAGTTTAAAAATAGAAGATGTCGATGTAATGGACCTTTAATGGCTCTTTTTTTCTCACGGATGTAACGCGCACGTGTTTAATTAAAATTTACATTTTTTTTTTCAGTTTTAATTCATCTTCAGGTGACTTTACGACGACGGGTAATAGTACAGAAGAAGGAGACATGTTACACCGACTTTTTTCAACTAATATGTTGGGGCGGACTTCCAGTCTAATTGGATGCAACTGATTACAATGATGATGAGCTAAACGGGGCTGATCCATGCGTCATGTTCGTGAATGGGCGCTTTCAGTTGGGACTGGTCAGTGGTCATCTCTTAGCTGCCACGATTTTTTTGTTATTGCCATTTTTGTTCTTCATCTGGACGCTCTTAATTTGCACGTTTAACTAAATCGTATTCATATTTAATTTTCTATCCTTTTCCTACCCTTGTCCCGGAAAATGAAGATGATGAATTGATTTACGTTCAGCCATTCATTTTATTTAATTTTAAATGATCTTAAATTAAATGAATGGCTGAACGTAAATCAGTTAATATGAAGTTTTTTTGTAATATGAATTATTGATGTAAATTCAAATTTGTTTATTGGTTTTAATTTTAAATAAATAATCTTATTATCTTTAATACCACTTGGGTTTTAAACAGTAAAAGACTGATACTACCGACATATACAACTACGCATAGAAGAAGTTATTGATGGTTTCTAATCCACAAAAAAATAAAACTTCTCGTTGAGCTTGTGTTTTTATTGTAGTTTTGAATTTTGCTTTTCCCTTTGTCTTGCGACTCCTCAAATAAGGCTCGCGACCCACAGATTGAAATACACTGCACTAGAATAACAAAAAAATAGCAACACAAACGTTAATAATATCTTAATAAATTTGAAATTATAATAATATTTCGCAAACAGCACTTGAATGGGGGATTATATTGATGATAAAAATGCTTGGCTCAATGCTGGTCCTGCTCCTCAAGCATAGGGGTAAACTCATTGATAAGTATCCGAAGCTATAGTGGAAGCTGCAGAAGATTGTAAGACTATCTTTGCAATGTATAGAATCAATTCTCTAGTATTGTATAATTATTAAGCCCATATGTGAGTGCTATGTATTATCATTGACTTGACGAAGCCCTGGTGGTTAATAGTGTCATGCTCACTTAAATGTCTCGCTGATAGTGGCGGGTGTGTCGGGTCATTTAGCTCCCTTCAAAATGGTCGAGCTGAATGGGGCTGATCCATACGTCATGTTCGTGAACGGGCGCTGTCAGTTGGGACTGGTCATTTTTTTAACTACCACGGTCATTTTTTTAACTTATTTAGATTTTAAATTGAATTTTGCTTTTTATTTACTCTGGACGCTCTTACTGTGCACGTCTTTCTACATCGTTCTCACATATTTGTATAATCTCAACACGAATGATGTAAATACGATTTTGTAAAAATATTATAATTTAAAAGAGTGTCCATGGAGTTTCTTGCCCATTCTTCTCCATAGAGATCAACGCTTTGGAATGGGCAACTACAGTACTTTCACAAGTTATTATGCCTTGTGACCGGGATTGTAGCAGCATCATTTTTTTGTTCTTGTTTTTATGACATTCAAAAGTGCCTGTAATGGTCTAATTGAAATAAATGCTTTGAGTTTGAGTTTGAGTTTGAATAATATTATCTGAAGATTTGCCCGAAATACAATTTGTGACAATTGGACCAGATTATTAAATAAATATTGGTTTTTTAATTTATTATTTTATGGACGTGTTTTCAAAAAAGCGCTGGGTTTTAGGGATCTGTAACCAAATTAAATAGCAACGGAACGCTTACAGATTCGTTCTGTCTTTTTTGCGACTAGCTCGCTACTCTTTAAAGCCAGAATCAACAGACTGCCACTAGAATAGGGCCGAGAAAGGAAAACCTGACGAACGCAACAAAATTAATCAAAAAGAATAGCGGGGGGCGGCTAGCAAAAGAGGCATTGATGGATAAACGTGTTATACACATACGTTAGTCTATAAATGCGTAGTTGTTGTCAAGGCTTGTTTAGCACTTTTCTCAAATAATTTACGTATATTAAAACCAAGTAGTACCTAGAAGACGTCCAGGTGTCGGGCGCCGCGAGACGTTTCTCGACTCCGGGCCAACGTAGATGCAGTGATGCGAATAGGTAGCTCACCGTCCAGTGTGCCCACCGTCCGTAGTGTTTCACGCGCGCCTCAAAGAGATGTCAGCAAAGGAGAGGGGTCTGCCAGGGCCTCCGCCTGCTGAGGTTGCAGGTTGTTCGAAAGAGATCGCGGCCCCGGAACATAAAGGCCAAAAGAAGGACCTTGGGTGAGTTTTAGTCAGTAAAAGTCTGACACTCGCCCCGAGTGGGGGAAGTCTTTGATGATTTCCTTTCCGTAAAAAAAAGTAGTACCTAGGCAGAACTTTTTATTTCAAATGCGATCTCAACGAACAACAATAACATTTTACGCGTCAAAGTGTTTATTTGTTTTTTTTTGTTTTCAATAAACAGTTCAAATTTTAAATAAAACCTTCGAAAAAATTACCTCCTTAGTTGCCATGTTTCGGAGTAAAACATCGTTCCATTTTTAAATTTCACGACAGATATGAGTTTACATAGTACTTGTATTTTTCTATAATTTATTTTTTTTGAACTATTTACTGTTAATACTTGCTAAATATTGTAGCGTTTGATGGTTCGCACGTGATATTGTCAAAATTGTGGTATCTCCTTTCCACAGGAGTTTACACGAGAGTAAATAAGGCAGATATGGCTTTATAAACAACTTTTGCTGGCCGCTGCATGTATTCGGCCAGTACAGCAATTATAATTATCTCAAAAAAGGTTATCAAAATAATGTTCGAATTTCCAAACATGTTGAGAAAAACATATTTTCCACTTCGCTCCATTTCAGCAGGCGACAGATCAAAACAAGGCCAATAGGCACAAAGGGACGTTTAAAACTTTTATAAGCCCAGTTGCCTAGCGGTTTGTTTCAACGGTAGTTTCTAGGAAATGTTTACAAATTGCTACAACACATTTTGAGGGCAACTCCACTGAGACAAAAAACAAGACTTTATTGCGACTTAGCAACGATAAAAATGTTAAATTGAAAACTTTTAACACCGACTCTTCAAGGCCTCAAAAATTAGTGAACTTAAAATTAATTACTAAGAAAAGATTTTAAAAAATAATAAACGCGTTTTTTTAACTGACTTTAAAAAAGGAGGAGGTTCTTAATTCGAATGTGTGTTTTTCTTGTTTTGTATGATTTTTCTGACAATTGTGACCATACCACAACAAACGGTGACTTTTGTTCGACTCATAGTTTTTCTGCCACCGACTTTCCGTCTTTTTGCTGTTTTTTTTAAAGTCGTGTTCTTTTCAGCCTTTTTAGTTGTTAAGTTAATGTTGGTTTTTTGAAAATTGGTTTAAAAAAAATCTAATGAGTAATTCATTAAAATCAGCCCTCAAATTACTAGTAAAACATATGGCGTTTTGCAGATAATTAAAGCAGTCGGGTAAAAATAACATCGTCTGCCTTTTTTTTTCGTATGTGAAATCATCAAATAACTTCCCCCGCTCTGGGTGGAGCGAAAAGGAGTGTTAGACTTTTACTGACTAAAACCAATCCATGTTCCTACTTTTACCTGTTGCGTTCCGGGACAGCGATATCTCTTTCGAACAACTCGCAACAACATCGTCTGCTTGGGGTAGGTTCCAGTATTATTCCATAGCTACTCCCAGTACTATCTCTGTAAATTAAATAATTTTGCATCTAATTATATTGATTTTATATTCTTTTTATTTGATATTTTTTACTTTTATTTTTTTGTGTGTCTGTATTTAATTTTCTTAGTTTTCATATCTTATGTACGACCGATAACTTGTAATGTGGTGTTTACTGTTAGTATAAGTTGGTTATAAATAAATATATAAATAAAAAAAATAAAAGCATAACCGGACGCAGCTAAATACCAGTACTGTACATGCCTATCTAATATCCACAACTCAGGTTCTGTATAATACTACTTAATAAGACTGTAACATAGTGATTCATTTTTTTTTTTTTTTACAAAATTATTTCTCACTAAAATACATAAAAAAAATACAAAAAATAGTAGCCCACCGGTATCTAAAACAGCGGATATTAGCCATCTGCGCGGAAGTTATTATAGTCCACAAGTGTGCGCATGCACAATAGCACAGGTGCACTCTCTGTTCCCTGACTTTCATATTTCGATGGGATGGCAATCCGACATGACCAGAGAGAGATCAGGCGCGGAACCAACGGATTAACGTACTTTCCAAGGCACGAGTATCTAACTGCCAACTTCCAAACTTTTTGCCCGACCTAGGAAACCCGGTGCTCAGCAACTATATGAATAAACTTACTATAGCAGCTAATTTTGAACGTTTTCTAGAAACTTACTGAACTTATATAACCTACAGAAAGTTCAACCAATGAGGAAGAGTATCTAATAGACTTCGACATGCATGTACAATACATTACGGTCCATAAGAATTTATATCAAAATACAAGTCACTTACTTAGTTTCCTCTCATTGGAGAATCAACTCTGCTACTACATGATAAAGTGTGTTTTTCTTTGGAGGTGTTTTGTTGTGATTTCCAAGAGGGGGAAATGAGGCTCTTGCGCCAGCGCAGCCAGTGTGACGCGAGTGTCGGCGCGGTACGCCCGAGCAGTTTTAACGATTTGCAAACTACGCCAAATCGATATAGAACTGCTGCCAAGTGAAAGTGTCAGGATGTTGTGATGTATGTGCAGTGTTAAGTGTACAATCGATTAGAATAGTGTGATAACCGAAATCGATTAACAAGTTACTAAAGCCATCGAGCACGGCATCGGATGACGCTACGGTAGGTCAAGTGGTTCCGTACAACTATCTTTTTATGTACATTCGCGGAGAGAAAACGACGTTCGTCAACTCAAGTGATTTTTTTCAATTATTGTAGGAATGTTGGCTTGCGAACTGGTCAAATGTTCGTTGTATATTTTATAAATTACGGTGAACATGTGCACGCTAATTTGATATCTCCGTATATGGGATACGGTGTATGTTTCTTGTGGCTACGTATTGTTTTGAATTTTTGTTCGATGTGTCTCTACCTGGTTGTCTTTTGAATGCGACATTGGGCGAGTCATTGACTTTCAGAACTCCGTCTGCAACCTCTTAAGCCTGACTATTATTTATTGATACTCAATTGTAAAACCCACACCATACTTCTTCAGAATGACTGTATAGTCAAACAAAACTAATATTAAAATACTCTTTATCTATATGAAATAGTATGACATACATGGTTTCGGCCTTAGAGTTATATCTATGGCCAAAAAGCACGTTTTGTCAAAGGGTAAGTATATTAACAATGCTTTATTGTTATTTTTTAATGTCGCATTCGATGTTTTAAATAATGGTGCAAACTGTTGAAATTGTTCACGTCTCACCATCGATGACTAATCAAATTTCTACCTATTCAAGGCGTGCTAAGGTAAGTTTTAGGAATTGTTTTTACATACAGTGTGGAGAAGACTGAAGAAAAGGTCATGAGTAAAGTTTTGACTGTGGATGGCTATTAAGAGTAGGTGTGAAGAATGTCTAGAGATATGATGAATATTATGGTTCATGATAGAGGAGAGTAACCAAATATGGGCTACCATTTTGTTTTTGCCTCAAAAATAAAACTATTAAAAAATTAACCATTTATTGCCGTCAGAATAATCATACATATATTTTTAAAGAGCTAAGTAACAATCTTATGTTATTAATATTATAATAAAATAATTAAATTGAGCATTAAACAAAATATCAAAATAGACGCTAAATTATGGAACAGGTACTCAATATGGGCTACAAATAAACTTATAATATCTTGCAATTACTTTGGGAAACAAAAAAAAATACTTTGGGAGATGGAAGAAACCACATAATTTAGGTACTTACAAAAATCACATATCTAAGTGTCAAATTCTGGCCCAGCACAGTTATTATGTGCCAGAGCTGACTCTGACCAACTGTTCTCCTGCTGAAATGAATAAATCAAACCACGTTATTAGATATTCTATAGTTCGTAGAAAGAAATTATTAAATTAATAATCGTTCATAAGATTATTAATAATTTTTTCATGCAAATGCTAGCCACAAAACAAAGCAAAAACCTCAAATTTCTCAAGAATTACTCAAAAACTTTTATAATTAATTTGTTAAAACTAAAATAAGATATATTAAGCTCAAGGTAATTATTATAAACTTTATGATATCTATATTATTTTTTATTAAGGTTAACAACCTAATGAATTCCTATAACTTGGCACTTGAATGCCTTCTTAAACTGTTATATGCCGTTTATTTTGCAAGTAGGTTTTTACCAACACTTAAAGCTTTTTAAGGCCAGTGTTTCGTATCCAACTACTCTGAGATGAAACAGCTGAAATAAATTCTTTTCTTTTTTTCTCTTTTAAGGTCCTGACAAAAATCTTGTTCAACTTACATGAGGACTAAGCAGATTAGTGTCTGAAATGGTCTTTTTAAGAAAGCACCACACAGATTTGAGTATAACATTACATTCGTCTTTATATAGTTTAAAGAAAACAAAACTGCAAATTATAATATAGGTATCAAATTCAAGGGATAATCGTGAGTTTTCTAAAATCAAGACCATTAAAAAATATCTAAGAATATTTGACGGGCCTGTTGGTCTAGTGGTTAGTGGCCCTGACTGCTGAGCCGGAGGTCGTGGGTTCGATTCCCACCCAGGACAAACTTTGTGTGATGAGCATGATTGTTTGTCCTGTGTCTGGGTGTGATTTATCTATAATATGTATGTATTTATAAATTATATAAGTATGTATATCAGTTGTCTGGTTACCATAACACAAGCTCTGCTTAGCTTGGGATCAGATAGCCGTGTGTGAGTTGTCCCAAGATATTTATTTATTTTATTTATTTATTATCTATACAAAATACGCGAGGAGTGACATGTGGACGTCAAAGTGATCCTCAAGAGGTTTAGTTTTTTTCCTGAGGTACGGAACTAGTCAAATATCGTCCGGACTCATTATTATTTGGAAGATTTGACCCGGTCTGGATTTTTAATGGGTCCCGTCCGTGGCAAAAATCTTTTACTAATGGGAAGTAACTTCATACCCGGTTGTCATAAAGGTTAATAATAACAAAATAACATGAAGCCGTCTTAAGATCATAGATAGACCAAAACAGTTACGTCATGGAAAGGCCCACCGGGCAAACGATATAGAGGACTGGCCACTAGATGGGACGACAATATTAAAAAAATGCTGGTCCAGAATTGCAACGAGAAATTAAAAGATTTGGAGGAGGCCTTTACCTGAGGAGGGTTCCAGTACAGTTAAACGCTACTGCCTACCTACTTAAAAAATGTTTTTTTTTATGTTAGTAAAAATGTAAGGCGTTTTTCATATATCATGAAGCGAGTAACCTGCGAGGAGCTAGGCAGAGGTTTACCTGTTAGTACACCCACATTTCGCTTGTTCTGTTTAAATTACAAATAATAGAAGGCGAGCCTAACTGCCAGCTACCGGGCACTTGATTGTTATTGACAAATTCCTAATGAAAAAGCGTAGTTCAATCGGAAACCAAGAAATGGCTCATTACTTCTAAGAAATGTTTTACGAAGTTAATTACAGGGAAATTTAATAAAAAGCCTGTTAATTAAAGCTGAGTATTTGTGGTACCTTATTCCTGCGATGGCTTTGTTGATGAACAAATACTGCCGAATGATTATACCGTACCGTCTAAAACCCCAAAACTTTAAAAAAGGACCGTATGCCTAAGTGTCAAAGTCAAAAAACGGTTGAAAGCACAATATCAATGAATGACTTTCGACATCCGTCAATTTATGGATGATTTCAAAATTCGAAAACCAGTTTCCCTGACTTAGGTTGCAGATGTCAGAAGGTAGAAGATAAAACCGGCCAGTCATTGTTATGGTGAATGGAAGGAAAGGTGACGAACCTTTTTGTATGTTTTATTTTTATTTCAGTTGAAATTACCTTTAAGGCTGCTCTGCACTATTTTTTCTGAGCTGAGGGTAAATACCCTACCTACCTATATATTTTCTAACTATTTAAATTTTCCCTTAACTTCCGCAAGTATTAGGTAGGAAATATTTGGTACTGTAAGAGGTTTTATACCTTAACCAAAGCCGAGTGCTGGCTGGTTGGCCATGACGCGACGTTCCAATACTTAGTTTAAAATAATAAATTAGAAATGAAGAATAGAAAATGTGGCGTAGGAAGCGTGAGATGTATCTTTCAAATCCTTAGGCGCGTCGCTCACTGGTAAGTCGAGGCGGCGTCGCGTCAGCGGCGGTGCGGCGTCGAAGCACGGGCGAGGATAGGTCTCTGCGTAGGAGTCGAGGCGCAGGCGGCTATGCTTCCTTCACATTATTAATTCATTCACCTACTAAGACGTACTAGCCCTTATACAAGTTCTTTTTTTAAATAGAAGAAGATTTTGGGTGCATGCATATATGTTGCGACAGTGTGACAAAAGAGGTTTATTCAGAGCTACACGTGACTTAAAAAGTTATCCCGACAAGTTCAAAAAGTTTTTTATGAAATGTCACCAGAAACATTCCAATAATATCCAAATAAATACAAAGATTTAATTGATCAATTTCAATGAGTTTTGCGTTGGTTTCAAAATCGTCGCGCATATTTAAAACGTCCAAACGCAGCTCCGCACGAAACCAAATGACAAAATGGCGGCGGCGTCGTGGCTTGGGCACACTTGAGCGCCCTACCTGCGCCTGCACCTCGCCTCCGCCTCGCCTTCACCTCGCCTCCGCCCCGACGCCACCTCGCCCGCGCCGCGACTCTTGTCTATGAGCGCACTGCCATTCATTTGTTAAGAAAACTTTGTTGCGGCGCGCCACTCCTGCGCCCGCGCTTCGACTGCGCCTCGACTCTTGGTCGTGTGGGCGACGCGCCTTAGGCGCGTCGCTCACTGGTATGTCGAGGCGGCGGCGTCGCGTCAGCGGCGGTGCGGCGTCGAAGCACGGGCGAGGATAGGTCTCTGCGTAGGAGTCGAGGCGCAGGCGGCTATGCTTCCTTCACATTATTAATTCATTCACCTACTAAGACGTACTAGCACTTATACAAGTTCTTAATTTAAATAGAAGACGATTTTGGGTGCATCCATATAATAATATGTTGCGACATCGACAGTGTGACAAAAGAGGTTTATTCAGAGCTACACGTGACTTAAAAAGTTATCCCGACAAGTTCAAAAAGTTTTATGAAATGTCACCAGAAACATTTACTGTTTGAAAAAACGAAGAATAGTTTACAGAAGAGGGACAATAACTGGAGGAAATCAATTTGCCCTGAAGAAAGGTTACTGGTTACTGGTCATAAATACAAGGATTTAATTGAACAATTTCAATGAGTTTTGCGTTGGTTTCAATATCGTCGCGCATATATATAAAACGTCTAAGCGCAGCTCCGCACGAAACCAAATGACAAAATGGCGGCGGCGTCGTGACTTGGGCACACTTGAGCGCCCCTCCTGCGCCTGCGCCTCGCCTCCGCCTCGCTTTCACCTCGCCTCCGCCCCGACGCCACCTCGCCCGCGCCGCGACTCTTGTCTATGAGCGCACTGCCATTCATTTGTTAAGAAAACTTTGTTGCGGCGCGCCACTCCTGCGCCCGCGCTTCGACTGCGCCTCGACTCTTGGTCGTGTGGGCGACGCGCCTTACAAATATTATAAAAGCGAAAGTGAGTTTGTTTTTTTTGTTACCTCTTCACGCTTTAATGGCTAAACCGATTTTGATGAATTTTGGTACAGAGATAGTTGGGAACCAGGAAACGAACATCGGTTATTTTTTTTTTAAAGTGGCGTATGAGGTAGAAAGAGGGAAGAAAAGGGAAAACTTAGCGTTGCTATTACAAATTAATAAGGCGCAAGTGCAAAAACTGCAGGTAGCAGGTACCTGCAAATTAGGAACTGTGTTACCCCGAATTTAACGCGAGCGAAGCCGCGGGCAAGAGCTAGTAAAATATAACATTGAAAATATTTTGTGTTTTTAAATTATAATACATAGGTAGGTACTGTGAGATATGTTAGCGCATATCTCACAGCACCTACCTACTTATTTGGTTGCAATGTAAGCTCAGGTAGACCTACTAATATTATAAATGCGAATGTTTATGAGGATGTATGAATGGATGTTTGTTACTCTTTTACGTCAAAACGGCTGAACGGATCTTTATAATATTTGGCACAGAGGTAGATTATGGTCTTTAATAACGCATAGGATACTATTTTTTCAATATCACACAGGCGATGCCGCGGGCGCCAGCTAGTCATGTATAAAAACACACTACGAAATACTACTTGTTCCGTAATGAAGTCCGTTTCCAAAACGTCAATTTCATGGTCACTTTGCGCTACAGATCCGCCATTGCATTGTATTATTGTGAGCCAAACAATTTTCGATCCGGGATCATCGTTCAGCCTTGCTTGTAGTGTGATTTATATTAATACTAGCTTTTGCCCGCGGCTTCGCTCGCGTTAAATTCGGTATAACACAGTATACTTGCTACCTGCAGTTTTTGCCCTTGCGCCTTATTGATTTGTAATAGCAACGCTAAGTTTTCCCTTTTCTTCCCTCGTTCTCCCTCACATCCCACTTTTTTTTAATAAAAAATAGCCTTTGTCCGTCTCCTGGTTCCCAACTATCTCTATACCAAAATTTATCAAAATCGGTTTAGCCATTAAAGCGTGAAGAGGTAACAAACAAACAAACTCACTTTCGCTTTTATAATATTAGTAAGGATAAGGATTGCTTCTGGTTTCTGCCTGAGAGTCACACTTTTTTGTCCAAACCTGTGTTAAAAGTGAAATGTGATGTGGTTTCAAGGTGTAAAAACAACTATTTCATGCTTACAAGACAAAACAATATTAACATATTCCTTTAGGGATCACAAAGTTGCATAAAAGAAAAGTATGTACAGTCTGCAAAAGAGATAAGCATAACATAAAAGAGTTATGCTGTGCGAATCTAATAAATAGATTTTCTTTCTTTCTTTTGGAAGCATGGTAGTGTCGCCCCATGAGCTGCTGATTAAAAATTTAATTAAAATCTCTCTAACATACCTAACCCTCCACTACATGCTAAGCACTTGAGCTCACGACCATGAAACATGAGTCGTTGCTTGCAGTAAAAATAAGCAAGCAATCTGCAACCCAAAGTTAAACAACATAAGAGCTTACATAAGAAGTGACGTCAATAGTTTGCGTCATATAGCTGCAAAGATTAACGGAAATTCAGTGAGAATTTGGGTTTGGGTATAACACCTCTTTACGTACTTTGCTGAAGTTCTGTGTTTGCTAACCACCAGACAAAGCAAAGTAAAACTAAACGAATTAATGTAGTAAAAAAAAAACAGGAACGCAGAAAAAAGTAACGGTGACTAGCAAAAGTTTAGGGAGACCGCTGGGCGTCGGGCGCCGCGAAACGACACCCGGCCACCGTAGTTGCGGGCCTGTGGACAATAAGCAATGCTCACTGTCCGTCCGTCGATTGACGACAGGCCGTATCGATGGCGCGTTAGTGTCCAACGCGCGCCTCAAAAAGATGCCTTCAGATGGCCCCCGCTTGCCGGGGTTGCGGTCGTTCGATAGAGATACCGCGGCCCGGAAACTTATAGGGTACTAGAAGGAACATGGGTGTATTTTAGTTCGTACAAGTCTGACACTCCCTCCCCGCTCCGCCCAGAGCGGGGGAAGTTATTTGATGATTTCCCATCCGCAAAAAAAGACTAGCAGAAACTTTTCCGTGTGACCTCTGTCACAAAAATCTTTGCTAGTACTAGTATAGCTACTTCAGTAGTCTAGTGATGACACGCATAACTGTTGTGGTCTTAGACGGAATGGCTAGGACGGGCTAAGTGCTGTTAGGTTTTTATAGTCATGAATTTCTTAGAAGCGTTCACGGAGTCTGCATTTGTTCTCAGTTGATGGCAACAGGCTCATCGTGTACAGACAGGTAGTAATCTTAAAGTTTTAACTTACCTAGTAAAAGTTAATTTGCATAGACTTCTTTTCGGATTTAGTAATTTCATTTATGCATTAAGCATATAACACGTTAAATCTTGAAAAGCTTATGTAGAGGGATTCTCTATTCTAATGAACTTTAACTGAGAAAATTAAAACTTTAAGATTTAAACGACACGGCTGGTGCAGTGGCTGAGCGATTGACTACTGCGCTGCGTGCCACGGGTTCGATTCCGGCACGGAACTAATATTTGTATGGCTTACAGATAATTGTTTCGGGTCTGGTTGTTTGAATATGTGAGTTTAAATGTTTGTAAACGCACCCACGATACAGGAGAAATTCATAGGGTGGGGCAAGGTTTTTTTTTTTTTTTAAACAAAATTAATTCTTTCTCATTGTAACTATCTCCCGTGTTTAATATCAAGGTTAAATTCATATCTATAGAAGAGATAACAGCTCAACATTAAAACTATTGTTGTTGAAAAATCATTTTGCCAAATAAAACGACTTCCAGAAAAACCACTTAAATATGATGGTCTCACACAAATTCTTAACTTTTTCACACTAAACTTTAACGAATAATTTTGTTTAGTACCGATAAAAACTACTTGTCGACGCTTCGGCAAAAAATGGTCAATAAGCAACCTTTTAGCTACGTTCAGTTTGACGTATTAAATCTGAAAAAACATACCAAGTTTAGATATAAGTCACCCCAGTTCTCAAATTAACCCCACCCTTTTTTACGATATTAATTGCTACTAAAGGGCAGTTATGACGGCCCTGGTCCAGGCCATGGTCCGGAGCGAGAGGGAATGGGAAGCGGTCACCTCTTTCTGCGAAGCAGTAATGCTAGCAAAGGAGGTGGCCGGGCGTTTGAGGGAGAGAACATCTGCCCAACCCAGCCGCCGCGGGAGACGCCCCGGGCGCCGGGCGCCGCGAGACGACTCCCGGCTACCGTAGATGCGGGCCTGTGGACGGTGAGCAATGGGTAGCTCACCGTCCGTCCGTCGATTGACGACAGGCCGTGTCGACGGCGCGTTCGTGTTTCACGCGCGCCTCAAAGAAATGTCAGAAAAGCAGAGGGGCTTGCCAGAGCCTCCGCCTGCCGGGGTTGCGGTCGTTCGATAGAGATACCGCGGCCCCGGAACGTAAAGGGCAATAGAAGGAACATGGGTGGGTTTTAGTCAGTACAAGTCTGACATGCCCCCCCGCTCCGCCCAGAGCGGGGGAAGTCATTAGATGGTTTCCCATCCGAAAAAAAGGGCAGTTATGAGCATATCGTCTAAATAGATTAGAAGAAAAATATGTATTATGGAAGATAACTTATACATTAATTACACATGCAATATAGCACAATCGAATGTGCTATATTGCATGTGTAAGAAAAGATTTTTGAAAATTGTCGAAGTCGATGGAGATACCTATCGCGTAACAAAAATACAAAAAAATAACTTTAAGATAAAACAAATGAATTGTTTCTCATTGTAACTATCTTCCGTGTTTAATATGAAGGTTAAATCCGTATAGAAGGGATTACAGCGCAACAGTACAACTTTTGTTGTTGAAGGTCGTTCAGACCCGCGTACGCTAGCAAAATTTGAAAGGACGAACTGATACTGATACGAATACTTTAACAAGTTAATATTTAACTGTCTCGATTCTTGTTGAGCATGATAAGGTCCTGGTTTCAGTTCCTGGGTCGGAAAGAATGTTGTGTGGCTTATCCATCAGGAGTTTATCAGTAGGAGCCTCGGCGTCTATACTTCTGTTTGGTTGACAGCATTAGGCTTGCTCTTTATTATATGGGACTTTTTTGCGGATGGTTAATTCTCAAATAACTTGTTAACTACCAAGTCTGAGGAGTTTGGAGTGTCAGACTTTTACTGACTAAAACCCCTCCATGTTCCTTCTATTGGCCTTTACGTTACGGGGCCGCGGTATCTCTTTCGAACAACCCGCAACCCCGGCAGGATTACATGGGACTGTGTTAAAAACAGAATTTACGAAATATGGGTGTGTTATTAGGTGTTCCTAATATTTCAGGGATTACAAGGTTTGTTTTAGACTGCAAGTAACATCGCAAATCGCTGCTAGCAAATAAAAAAATATCTTAAAAATATAATCAACTAGAATACAACGGCAGAAAATTATACTAGCTGGGCCCAGCTGCTTCACCCACTGCTCAAGTAACATTCTGAAGAGGGTGACCGATTCTGAGACCTACCGAATATATATTTAAAATTTCATAAAAATCAGTCAAGCGGTTTCGGAGGACTATGTCAACTAAAACTTTGACATGAGAAATTTATACATCAAAAAGAGAATAAATCAAGGCCCTTTAACTTATAACAACATAACATAAATAAAATTAATTGAATGGATTTTCTTCAGCATTGGCGTTAACTTGGCTCAAATGTTGGACGATAAACACCCACATATTGTTTCAACACTGTTAACAGGTATCACCAATAACAAATGTTGACAGTTAATTATTCTCAGAATAATCTGCGAGCCGGAATTTTCCGCTATAAATATAGACTTGATATTGTTTACACATGTGTACGAATTAACGGATTTGGAATTTATTATCATCATTTTCCTGACCTTGTCCCATTTTATTTGGACACGTTTCTTCTTCTATACTCCCCTGTCTGAATTCATGGCATCATTTACTCCTTCCTCCTTCATATTATTCCTTACACAAGCCATCAATCTTTTCTGTGGCCTTACTTTCCCTCTCTATCCACCAACCTTCAGATCCATCACTCTTTTAGTCACATGTGCTTTGTCCATCCTCATTACATGTCCATACTAAGACAAACAAGCCAATATTAAAGACAATCAAATCAAAAATTTCATGGTAGCATTTTACTTCGTAAATGGTTCACTAAGCGTGAGAAGCTCGTAGCTAAATAATGATAGCCGCTCGGGTCGATCTTATGGTTAAGCTGTGCTTCCCTAGGTTGGTCTGCAGATGGGTGACTACCAGTTACATACCGAATCTTCTCCGTGCCTCGAAAAGCACGTTTAACTTTTAAATGTAGATCTTGGATAGTTGTTACAGATAGTCAGTGTCCCGAAAGTTTGACAACCAGTCTTGCCAAGAGGTATCGTATTCGGCAGTCGCACCATCAAAAATACTGGTAGTCAGCTGCATCCGGTAAGACTGGAAGCCGACCCCAACATAATTAGGAAAATGCTAGGCAGATAATGAGTTGGCTAAGAGTTTGATTACAACAAACATCATGGGCGGCTTAGGTTGTTTGGAAAAATGGAAAATTGTACGAGATATTATAGCATTTCTAATATAATATTAATTGAAAATATTAAAACAAAAAAAATGCAAAAAAATTACAGATTTTCAAACAAAAAACTTTACATTACTCTTTGGAAAATAACTTTACTTTCGGAAGTAAATCCGGAAGACTTGTTTCAAATAAATATGTAGGTATATACGTATTTGGTCGGTTTTTTTAGACATCATGTTTGTACCCTATCACAATGTTGTCGTATTTAACCTAAAGGTTGACTGGTAGAGAATGACTTATGGCATTAAGTCCGCCTATGTACCACTATTGTACAAGAAGTTTAAATAAAAAAAGGATTGTGTGGTTTTCTGAAACCACGGTCACATTATAGACATTCAACTAAAAAATTTTGGAATAATATTCCACAAAGGGTTTTAAAATCGCTTTATCAATCTCAATTTTAAACTTGAAAAATTGGAATGTAATGGGAAATAATAAAAGTAGACTAAGTGTCCAACTAATATTTTATTGAACTCTGTGTCTGTATCCCTACTCCGCTGGCGACCGTCACGCGAGATGCAACACACTGACGAAAAAGTTTGAGATGATGTAATTAAAGATTCACTTTAATAAAATATATATACCAGTAAATAAAATGTATTAGTATGATAAACAGCCATTCAATGCCGACAAATTCACCTTAGCCACCACGTAACGGAAGGTGAACAAGATTCCGTAGTTGTTATCTGTACGCAAGGCGACTTATCAAGCTAGATAAACCACTTTATTGGGATCTCTCATTGTACGGGAAATCTATAAAAAGCGAGGCCTTGTTATACTGAAAATGTAAAGCTTGATGTGTATGACATTCCTGCTTCCGATCTACAAATGTTTTAGCGGTTACAAACAGGTTTTATTTGTTGATAAAGCTCGCTGATTGGTGTTTGATTGAAAGATTTATTAAAGTTAGGCTGCGGGTTGTTCGAAAGAGTTACCGCGGCCCCGGAACACACAGGGCAAAAGAAGCAATATGGATAGATTTTAGTTAATAACAGTCTGACACTCCCCCCCACTTTGCTCAGAGCGGAGGAAGTTATTTAATGACATACCCTGCCTAAGAAAAAAAGGTTGACATGGCAAGGTTGACTTGAAAAATTATAAAGGAGTATAATAGAAGGCATGCTGCGTCAACCTCAAACACATTAGTTTATGAGCAGGAACTGTTGTTTCACATGAAACTTAATCCAATTCTGACAGATTTAATCCAATTCATGTTTATGAAATTTATTTCGATCAACAATTTTGTTCTAGTAAACAGTGTGAGAAAATAAATCAATATCGAAGTTTAAAGTAGGTGGGATGGGTGGAGAAAAGCTGAGGTAATTGTAGCAACATATATTTATTTTAATTATATTGATGTTGGTAAGGTGCTTTAATACTTACCTCACCGTCCTCTATTGACGACAGGCCGTGTCGACGACGACGGCACGATTGCGTTCCACGCGCGCCTCAAAGAGATGTCAGAAAAGCAGAGGGGCCTGCCAGGGCCTCCGCCTGCCGGGGGGGCAATAGAAGGAACATGGGTGGGTTTTAGTCAGTACAAGTCTGACACTCCCCCCCGCTTCGGGAGGGAAGTTATTTGATGATTTCCCATCCGCAAAAAAACAAAAAAAGGTGTGTAATACTGGCAATTGGCGTGCTTTTGTGACCAGACGTTTATGTAGACGTGACAAAAGAAGTAGGTACTCGTAAGGATCGTAACAGGTGGCGTTTTCTGGACTACTTCAATGGGAAAAAGGCGTTAGTTTATTGATGAGATGTCAATCACATGTACTTACATACTTTCAAATAGTATTTACTTAGGTTCTCAAGTATGAAGCTTTAATTTTTTGGAACGAAGTTCCCTATCGCGCGTTGCGACAGGGGGCTAGACGGAAAAAATTAAGACCAAAAGTTGTAACGACACTTTTTGCTATAGTTGTAAGCCGGGCCGCGAGTGCGTGGTTCTCTGTCAGTCTCTGTCTCTCTCTCTCTGTCTGTCTCTCTCTCTCATAGAAAGAAAGCCAGTTATTTTCGTTTCGTCTTTCTACATATTTCGCATTGAACAGTGTGGTGTCGCGACTATTATTTTTGTTGAGTGTTTACAGGTTTTTTGTACATAATTAATAATAACTTCGCTCCATCCGGGTTTAAAAGTTAGCACAAAATCAATGTAGATTTTACAATTTAATCAAACAGAAAACTTTAACGTTAACTTCATTGGAAATAGTAATTAGTTACTAACTCTAATCTGTAAACCTGTTAATGGCAGCTATTTTAAACTTTTAACGATATCGTGTCTCAAACATTTGTCAGTATTAAACCCTTTTACTTATAAATAATACAATCCGTTTTTTGGAAAAGGTCGATTTTCACATTTTTCTTGCTAAAAATGCCACAAGGAATTGTGTGGAGTTCCCGCAGCGGCTGGGTTATTTTGAGGTTCTCTCCCTTAAAAATCCGATCACCTCCTTCGCTAGCATGACTGCTTCAAAGAGACTAAGTTTACAATTATACCGGACCGAGAGTTCTGCCGTTGGTCGACAATCGGAGCTTGCTGCTCACACTAGAAGTTGCCGACAGGAGTAGAATGCCACAAAGCAGTATGCCAATATTATCTGATCAACCCTACTGAAGTCGTGGCTGAACGTTCTTTCAACGTGTCGTCACCGACAGTTTTATCGGTTCACCTTAATGTTAACAACGCTATTGAAATACTTACACAAATATACATCCTGTTAGTTTTACGTTCTGGTAAAACTGTCGACCCGACCTAATGTGAACCCACTCTAAGGGAAACAAGATTGAGTCAGTTTCGCGCACCGAGGGTTTCGTACAAACTTAAACGGTCATATCTTTTCATTGCGTGGACTTACAGGGTTGATTTTACAGCTGCAAGGGACTATAACCTTGAGTATCTAGTTTTAGTTTCAACTCGATCGAATCTCTACACGTTCTTGAGATAAAAGGTCTTGACAGACAGACAGACGGACAACAAAGTAATTCTCTATGAGTTCCGTTTTTTTCCCTTTCAGGTAAAGAACTCTAAAAAGGCAAGTTACGGTTCCTTTAGAACTTCCTCATTTGTGTAGGTATGCCCCGGAGGTTTGAAATATTGATATTGCGAATATTCAAGAAAACCACGTCTGCGAGCTAAAAATATCTTTAAAAGGAAAATGCGTCTTGCTTGAAACACCGGATGTGTTTTTTACGGTGTTATGTTGAGAAAACTTTCAGGGAAAAAGCGAAGCTGATGAAAATTGGGTAGTACGAATAAGTCGAACTCGCGTTATATAGGTTTTTAATTTTATTTAAGAAAGGCTTAGTAGGGCCTAGACAATATGATTCTAACAACATCAACGATATTGTAGAAATGTAAACTACTACTAGTAAACAACTGCTGGGATTTAAATTAATAATATTACTCAGGAGTAAGTATATATGTGCCCATTATTAACAACAATATATTATAGAGACCTTTCCAAAATTTATCATTTTCAATATTAAGAAACACAGAACTGTACCTAATTTCGTCTTGTGTATAATTTAATTTGTTTCAGTTATTTTGTTAGCTTTACTTAGTTTTGTCTATTCTAAAATCGCTGACTTTCTATTTAATTTGTTATAAAGTACGGAGTTATTTAATTTTAATTTCATTTATGTATATTGTTAGAAATCATGCGCTCTTTAGGAAACCGTCAAAATAAAAACCGGCCAAGAGCGTGTCGGGCCACGCTCAGTGTAGGGTTCCGTAGTTTCCCGTCCGTCACAATAAGTGTTCCCACTTATGAGTTTAAAGGTGGAGGAGGAAATTATTTTGTACAACTTTTTGTCTTTTTTGTACAAAAACTGTTGTGTCAATCAAGTTCAAAATGATTTTCCTAGAAAGTCCTTATAAAGTTCTACTTTTCAGATTTTTTTCATATTTTCTAAACTTATGGTTCAAAAGTTAGAGGGGGGGGGACACATTGTTTATACTTATGGAGCGATTAAAAAATGATTCTAGTAAACCCCTATTCATTTTTAAATACCTTTCCAACAATATATCACACGTTAGGGTTGAAATTAAAAAAAAAACACTTCCCACTTTACATATAGGGTGGCTACCCTAATAAAACATTTTTTTCCAATTTTTATTTGACCACTTTGTCGGCGTGATTGATATACATATTGGTACCAAATTTCAGCTTTCTAGTGCTAACGGTCACAGAGATTAAGCGAGGACGGACGGACGGACGGACAGACAGACATGGCGAAACTATAAGGGTTCCTAGTTGACTACGGAACCCTAAAAATGACACAACTCCTTACAATCTTTGGCTTAGCTTATCTGAGTTAAGCAAGAGGTCTTTTTTGCGGTTGGAAAATCTTCAAATTACTTCCCTCCACTGAATCCTCGTAGGATAAGGCGAAGGTAGGTACCTAATAGTACACCCACATCTCGTTTGTTGTTTTTAAAGTCTCTTATTGGTAACAATCTGGCACTGATACTCCATGGCGGCTACTGAAAAAAATCTTAAGAAAAACCAATAACTCTTTGCCAAACCTGGTAATCAAACTTAGGACCTCTTGCTTCGGAACATAAAGGGCAATAGAAGAAACATGGGTAGGTTTTAGTCATTACAAGTCTGACACTCCTTCCCTACTCCGCCCAGAGAAGGGGAAGATATTTGATGATTTCCAATCAGAAAAAAGAGTCGTCCATCAAATTATAGGAATAAAATCAACTATATATGTAAATAATATTTAAATCTGATGTACTATGAACGTATTTGGAATTTGATGAACTTGGTTACTTGTCTCTTTTGCTGACTGTACGTGCTGAATAAAGCTGTGATCGTGGTCATAGAACGTTGATCTTGCTCAATAAAAACTTATTTACTCGGATTAATTCTCGTTACAGATATGGTTCGATGGCTTAATGTCTAATTTACCAGCTGAAATGTCACGGGTGAAATCGTTCTGTGAAGAATGTAATAATTATTTATTTTTGAAGTTACTAGTTTACCGCTTGTATAATAATATAGCGGATCTTATGATTAAGAAAATGTAGAAAGAAATGATGAAGAAATGAATTGAGAAATCATTTCTCTGAACTTTGATATTTATTTACAAACTGGTTTTTTAGAACGACACCTTTTTTTTTTTCCGGGTGGGAAATCATCCAATGACTTCCCCCACTCTGGGCGGAGCGGGGGGGCATGTCAGACTTGTACTGACTAAAACCCACCCATGTTCCTTCTATTGCCCTTTACGTTCCGAGGCCGCGGTATCTC
Source organism: Ochropleura plecta (assembly GCA_905475445.1). Lineage (NCBI taxonomy): Eukaryota > Metazoa > Arthropoda > Insecta > Lepidoptera > Noctuidae > Ochropleura > Ochropleura plecta. The sequence continues at coordinate 5,062,383 of FR997731.1, read as the reverse complement.
TTTCGAACAACCCGCAACCCCGGCAGGCGGAGGCTCTGGCAAGCCCCTCTGCTTTGCTGACTCTCTTTGAGGCGCGCGTGAAACACGAACGCGCCGTCGACACGGCCTGTCGTCAATCGACGGACGGACGGTGAACTACCCATTGCTCACCGCCCATAGGCCCGCATCTACGGTGGCCGGAAGTCGTCTCGCGGCGCCCGGCGCCCTGGGCGTCTCCCGCGGCGGCTGGGTTGGGCAGATGTTCTCTCCCTCAAACGCCCGGCCACCTCCTTTGCTAGCATTACTGCTTCGCAGAAGGTGGTGACCGCTTCCCATTCCCTCTCGCTCCGGACCATGGCCTGAACCAGGGCCGGACGCGAGAGATCGCCGCCGCCGATCGCCTCTACGAGGGCACGGCGGTGCTCCGCCCACGCTGGGCAGATCGCCACTGTGTGCTCCACCGTGTCCTCAGGGCGATCGTCACAATGGTGACACCCGGGCGCCTCCTCCCGCCCGATGATGTGCAGGAACCTCCCGAAACTTCCGTGTCCGGTGAGGACCTGCGTCAGGCGGTAGGTGAGGACGCCATGACGCCTCTCCAGCCACTCCTCAAAGAGGGGACTTACCGCCACTATTGTGGCGTGCCCTGTAGAACGACACCTTTGATCTCGATCAATAAGTGACAAAATGACATAAATTGGATCAAATCTGTCTGAATTGGATTAAGTTTCATGTAAGACAACAACTTGCTCTTATCCCAATGTGTTTGATATTTATTCTATCACTAGCTTTCGCCCGCGGCTTCGCTCGCGTTAAATTCGGTTTAACACACCAAGCAGACCTGCATTTTTGTTCTTGCGCCTGATGGATTTGTAATAGCAACGCTAAGTTTTCCCTTTTCTTCCCTCGTTCTCTCTCATATCCCACTTTTTTTAAATAAAAATTAGCCTATGTCCGTCTCCTGGTTCCCAACTATCTCTGTACCAAAATTCATCAAAATCGGTTAAGCCATTAAAGCGTGAAGAGGTAACAAACAAACAAACAAACTCACTTTCGCTTTTATAATATTAGTAAGGATAGTAAGGATACCTCTCTATGACATTTCAACTCATCCTAGCCATATCAAACTTTTTTCTTTAAGGAATGGGGAATCATCAAATAACTTCCCCAGCTCTGTGCGGAAAGAGGAGACAAACTTTTTTTTAAAAACGTTGCCCCATACTTTCTCCTGTGCGTTTAAAAACCTTTAAAACTCACATACACAAGCAGCCAGACCCGAAACAACTACCTGCAGGTCATACAAATATTTGTTCCGTGCGGGAATTGAACCCGCGACACGCAGCGCAGCAGTCAATCGCTCAACCACTGCGTCAACCGTGTCGACAAACTTTTATTGACTTAAACTCATCCATGTTCCTTCTTTTGCTGATTGTGTTCCGGAGCCACAGTACCTTATTCAAACAACCTGCAACCCCGGCAAGCAGTGGCTCTGGCAGGCCCTTTTGCGCTATATCAACATTTGATTTTCTACTCATCTTATAGTCATCATTCATACCTAAAACTTTTCTCACGTTTGATGAAATTAATTTAACCATTTTACAAGTACATTTATATTCCTTTGGTATCACAAATCAAAATCATTATCCAAAAGAAAAGCTAATGACACCTACATAAAGTTCAAATTCTTTGAGCATGTCAACAACACCTGTCTCAACGGACTGACCCAGAAAAACCTGCATCAATACTTCAACACTTTTTGTTCCATACAAAATGTTGCACGATAATGTATGAAAGAGACCGGTAGGCGGTAAACGGCGCTTTGTACTGTACTGAGAAGTTAATAAATAAGTAGTCGGCTCTCGCAGTTTTGTGCCGACAGTTGAAAGAAAATTGTAAAGGTTTATTTGATTGACAGTTTAGAATATGAAAGAACAATGCTCAAAATGGCCCGTTGCAATAAAAAGTATCGAAATACACGATAATTAAATATCTTTTTTATTATGTAAGTTGCAAATACTTCTGTAACACGGACTAGCTGTGGGTCAAAATGTACTTTTTGTAGTATTTTACGCGACTAATGACATCCACCAGTCGTCATTTACGCCTAATGTTAAGAATACAAGTACTTATGTTATGTATAATTATATATAAATAGTTTCTATGCATTTGAATGTTGGGCTTAAATTTATTTAGGATTTAGAAAAAAAAACATAGGTACATCTACTATTTGTCTATTAAAAATAGCTTAATCCTTACTAATATTATAAAAGCGAAAGTGAGTTTGTTTGTTTGTTTGTTACGTCTTCACGCCTAAATGGCCGTACCAATTTTGATGAATTTTGGTACAGAGATAGTTGAGAACCAGGAGACGGACATAGGCTATTTTTTTAAAGTGGGATGTGAGGAAGAAAGAGGGAAGAAAAGGGAAAACTTAGCGTTGCTTTTACAAATCAATAAGGCGCAAGGGGAACTGTAATACCCCGAATTTAACGCGAGCGAAGCCGCGGGCAAAAGCTAGTGTATTAAAATAACATTCATTCAGTTTCTTATAAAGCACTCGGTGCCATGAAAAATGCCTAGTATTCGTTGTTATGATTCGATTATAACCTCAAAATCTAGTACATTTTTTTAAAATATATCTATTCTGCAGCTAGTCCAAAAATCCTTACTAATAATATTATAAAAGCGAAAGTGAGTTTGTTTGTTTGTTACGTCTTCACGCCTTTTTTTTAAATTGAGTTATGAGAGAGAAAGAGGTAAGAAAAGGGAAAACTTAGCATTGCTATTACAATAAATAAGGCGCAACAGCAAGTAGTAAACAGCTAGTAAAATCATAAAGCAGCTTACTAGTGATGGAAAATACAATACATCATTTTCTGATGCTCTTGATTTCAGGGCCAACAATGAATATTCCTAGAGCTAGCGTAAAAAAATAAAATTTAAGTTGGTTTTCAATGTTTTTGAAGTGCCACTTCAAGAATATTGAAATAAATATGATGACTTCCATTCTATTTATTTCTTAAAGAAGTTTATTTTTATCGGTTTTTATAATTGAGTGTTTAGAATATAAACTATATCTTGTGTAATAACGATTATGGACAAATGGAAGTGTCACTTCAAAAATATTGAAATACTAAATTTAAAGGTATATTGTTTTTATTTTTTAAGATAAAAATGCAAATATAAAGATGAAAAGTAGAAATAGTCATTCAAAGGGAAACTTACTGGGGTTGCGGGTTGTTCGAAAGAGATACCGCGGCCCCGGAACGTAAAGGGCAATAGAAGGAACATAGGTGGGTATTAGTCAGTACAAGTCTGACATGCCCCCCCGCTCCGCCCAGAGCGGGGGAAGTCATTGGATGATTTCCCACCTGAAAAAAAAAAGGGAAACTTACTCACTTGAGCATTAAGGGTAATACAGAGAAATGCAGAGGCAAAAAGAAACCGGAGAAGAGTGAGTCAGATTCGCGCACCGAGGGTTCCGTACAAACTTGCAACATAAACGGCAATCTCTTTTGTCTGCGTAGACTCAAAGGGTGATTTTTTCACTGCTCTAAAGGGCTACAGATTTGAGTACCTATATGGTTTTGATTTTAACTGGAGACATCTACGAGCTCCCGAGACAGACAGACAAAAGAACAACAAAGGTTTCGTTTTTATCCTTTTTGATATAAATGCTTGGCTCAATGCCGGTCCTGCTCCACAACCATAGGGGCAAACTAATTAATCATTAATCAGCATCTGCAGTTATTGTGGCAGCTGAAGAAGATTGTAAGACTATATTTGCATTGTATAGACTCAATTTCCTAATATTGTATAATTGTAATGCCCATGTGTGAGTTCTATGTAATTTTATTGACTCGACGGTTGCCCTGGTGGTTGAGAGATTGTCATGCTCACTTAAATGTCTCGCTGATGGTGGCGGGTGTGTCGGGTCATTTAGCTCCCTTCAAAATGGTCGAGCTGAATGGGGCTGATCCATACGTCATGTTCGTGAACGGGCGCTGTCAGTTGGGACTGGTCATCTCTCAGCTACCACGGTTTGTTTTAATTCATCTATTAAACTCGTGCTAATTATTGCTTTTACTCTGGACGCTCTGACGTGCTCGTTTTTCTACATCGTTCTCACATTATGTACAATCTCAACATGAATGATGTATCCATGATTTTGTAAAACATTATGATTTAAAAGAGTGTCCATGGAGTTTCTTGCCCTTTCTTCTCCATAGAGATCTACGCTTTGGAATGGGCAACTACAGTACTTTCACAAGTTATTATGTCTTGTGACTGGGACTGTAGCAGCATCATTTATTTGTGTAAAAAAAGCTTAACTTTTTTTTCTAGTTTAACAATCAAAAGCAAAATTTAGAAACTTTTCCAACCTTTTTATGCTGTCAAAAACTGTCTTAAACCAAACTTTTTTTTAAATTTTCGAATTTGAATTGTATCGTTTTATTCAAATCATGAAAACTAAAACAATTGAACTGAGAATATTCTCTGATATAGCAAAATAAAAACCAAAAATGATAAACCAATCTATTCTCAACCCTGTCCAAACATAACAAGGACGTCAATTGCATTTTCGTTTCGGGTAACATTATGGGGTCCTTAGAGTGTAATTTACAGCTTTATTAGAGGACATGCTGACTTTGCTAGAACCAGAAATTCACTGAAAGAAAGTTTTTTCAGCTATTTCAGGGTCGAAAGAATTGAATCCCTTATTTCGCGATAATATGTCAGCAATTTCTAACTTTCTCCTTATAGATTGTAAAAAATGGGTCCGCATTTCTTATACTATTTTGTTTAATGACATTTAATCCCATTGCATTAAATGACAATTGCTTGAATAAGAATAATTTATTTTCCGGATAAAGGTGTATAAGTTGTGTGATCTTAACAATAATGTGGCCCTTTTACATTCTACCATTAAATGTGTTATTACATCAGTTATCTGAAGTCTGAGATTTAATTTCATATTACATTATATTATTAAAAATGTCACTACATACATTCGTAACAAATATGATTGCTATAAATAAAATGAAAAAGGGCATCAATGGGATTTAATGAATTCAGAGTTGTATTGATGATTTTTTTTTAAAGTCACTCGTGTTACGGTTGCGAATCATACGTATTTTAACATACACCCTGACAAGACCTGAAAACAAAAGAAACATTGAATTTCGCTCCTTCGGGCCTTCAACTTGAACGAAATCTAAACTTTATTTTTTGGCGTTTGATTTAAGCCGAAAAGGAATTTGCCTAAGACCAAAATTGAATTAACGGAATGTCTGATGTTCAACGCTGTTCTACGAATAATAAATTAATAGATATTTCATTTCTTTTTTTATCAACTTTAATTATAATTTACGTGTTTTGGAAATGTTTTTTATTAGTAATTTCCTATGAGATAAAATCTCTTTGGAAATTAACCAGATTAATGTCAAATTAACGTTTATCGTTAAACACACATCGACATAACCAGTTTATGCGGACCATTGTATAGGAAATCTATACGAAGCGTGGTCACTTTATACAGGAAATGTATAGCTGGATGTATCGCCAGACGCATGCACCAATAGCAGGCTAACCTATTCTTCAAATCAAGAGGTGTAGCGTTGGAAATTTTGTACCTAAACATATTTTAGAATCTGTTTAAAAAAAAGTAAATAATTACAGTAGCATAATTATCTTCAACGGAGTCCAAAATACCCAGGTGACGCAATAATTATATCAGCGTTGCTGGATAATCAATTTCCGATTGCATTATCAACTGTATCGGGAAATTGATTTAATTACGATTGCAATTAGCTTTACCGTCATTAATTCCATTTATTTAATCTTCATGCATGTGGCCGCGGTATCTCTTTCGAAGAACCCGCAACCTCGGAAGCTGAGGTCCTGGGTTTGATTTCAGTAGGATCAAAGTGTTATTGAGCTAGGATATTTTCTATAGCAGCCATTTTATTTTTGCGAATGGGAAATCATCAAATAAGGTGGCCCTGGCAGGCCCCTCTGCTTTGTTGACATCTCTTTGAGGCGCGTGGAACACTATCACGCCGTCGACACAGCCTGTCGTCAATAGAAGGACGGGCGGGTGAGCTAGCCATTGCTCACCGTCCACAGGCCCGCATCTACGGTGGCCGGGAGTCGTCTCGCAGCGCCCGACGGCGACGCCCGGGGCTCTATAGCAGTCTAGTTTTCTGTCCGGCAAATGGCAATAGGCTCGTCTCTTATTACATCAGACTTATGAATTTAATTCTTGGCAAAATCTGGGATTAGTGTTCAGTACACTTCTAATAGACCACTAAAGAATTAAAGACCAGATGTTAAGTATGTTTGTATGAGAAAAAAATACGCTGATCAAATGCTCGTCAAATCGCTTCACCAAAAAATACATAAGATTTTATCATTACTTTCATTAATATTCATCGCCAATAAATAAAAAATAAATAATCGCCAATTTATTGTTCTTTTTTTTAAAAAAAAGAATACATTTTAGAAACTCTCGAGTAATTTTATTACTATCAGCAGTTCTATTCGATTAAATCTTAACAGACGTGTTATGTAGACCATAACTAATGCTTTCTTATCAAGCTTGCATTCGAGATATCGGAATATTGTATCGATAAACAAAACAGCAATTTCAGATCGATTCGCTCTTGCTTTCACACCTTGAAAGGTATCTATGGTAGAGGAGTACCTGATGATACCCACATCTCGCTATTTATGTTTAATTTTTCTGTCAACATGTTAATTATTATTATATTTTACAGGATTTTAAATATTAACTAGCTTTTGCCCGAGGCTTCGCTCGTGTTAAATTTGGGGTAACACGGTTCCCCTTTCCTGATTTGCAGGTACCTGCTACCTGCAGTTTTTGCCCTTGCGCCTTATTGATTTCTAATAGCAAAGCTAAGTTTTACCTTTACTTTACTCTTTCTCCCTCATATCCCTATTTTAATATGCACTTTTTTATTAATATAATTATTAAGCCTGTGTCCGACTCCTGGGTCCCAACTATCTCTGTATCAAAATTCATCAAAATCGGTTAAGCCATTAAGGCGTGAAGAGGTAACAAACAAACAAACTCACTTTTGCTTTTATAATATTAGTAAGGATTTTACAAATTGAATTGAAGGTATTCGTTTATATAATTAATTATTAGTTAGGTTTTAAGTATGTATGCATACTGGTATGGTAAAATCATAAACTCATTTACAAATGTCTTTATTTTGGGAAGGTTTGCTGTGAAAAAAATCCAATTCTGGGTTAAACTCGCCGTTCTAAATAAGCAATTTGTTTGTTTTTTTTTTTTCAAATTAATGTGTGCATTAAGAATATGAATAATTTCAATGTAATCGGGGGCAAGCCTATTGCCATCAACTGGACACGGATCCAGTCTCCATGGCTGCTACTGAGAAATTCTTGATGGAGAAACCCACACACTGCCCGAATCAGGAATAGAACCCCAGACCTCATGCTCGGCACTCGCGCTTGCGACCATTTGACCTCTACCAACGAGCAATCCGATTCAAAATCGAGTTAATTTAACGATTATTTTGATCGGATAATAAAATCACGCGCAAAATACGTGAGAAGTTAAAGATCATGCCTACTTGGCGTATCTAAGTATAATTTTATGGGTACTAAAAGCATCTAAAGATATAAGTACTTGAATATAAACACTTTATTATTAAGATACTTTCAGTGATTTGCTTAAATTAGCACTATAATCTGCACGCATTTCGTGCAGAAACGGTTATTACGTTAAGACAAGCTGTTGCCTGTGATGTTTAGGATGAAAAGTAATTTTGATCTTGCAACAGGTCCTAGTTTTTTTTTTGTTTTTCCTATGGAAAATCATAAAATGATTTCTACAGCTCTGGGCGAAAAAGAAATGTAGGTATCAGAATTTTACTGACTAAAACCTATCCTTCTTTTGCCCTTTGTGTTTCAGGGCCGCGGTATCTCTTTCAAACAACCCGTAGCGGCCTGAACGGCCCGGCGTGGCCCTGACAAGCCCCACAGATTTGCTGACTTTTCTTCCTTAACTCGACTCGACGATAAACCGTGTCGACGTCGCCGTGGACACGGCCTGTTATCGCTAAACAGACGGACGGTGAGCTACCCTTTGATCACCGTCTAAGGCACCGTGAGGGATCCCACGGTGCCTTAGACTGGCTGGTCATAATGTCTAATTTCAATAACTATCGCTGCAGCGGTTTCAAAAAAATGTGCTTATTATTCTTACCATTTTTTCATATTTACTTTTATACATTTTTTTGTTCCTTATTGAAAACGACAACAAACAAGACGAAAAAGCTGTTTGAATTCGGATGGTATTTAAAAGTACTTCAATTTATTCCCATTTCGTTTACCTAATTTTGCCTGTGTTCCACCAAATATACTGAATGTGCACCAAAATATGTTAATTAAAATATGTCATAACGAGCATCAGCGCACTACAATAAAAAAGTGTTATAATCTTTATCCATTTTCTATTAATGCAAGTCGTTACTGGCGTTGGGGGTCACAGTTTTAACCTAACCTAACCTACGCATTTTTTTAACATTCAGGAAGGAATATTTGGTGCACGATCAGTATTTTTGGTGAACACAAAAATATTATCCTTTGAATTCTACCAAAAGAATTTAAGTTTATTCGAAAACACAAATTAAAAAAAATAATGCAAACTCTTTAATCTACTTTACAATCGTGACGAGGACATATTGCTGTTCTCGCCTTGACCAAGTTATTAGTAGATACAGTAGGTCAGTTGGGGCTATAAAGTTGATTTTAGGGAAAGTGCTGAAACAGAAGTGACTCACTAAGTGTGCTGGCTGTCAAGACGGCTAAGTGATTAGACCCGAGTTATTGGGATCCATACCTTCTATGGGACACAACTATCGTTGAAAGGATGTGTAGTTACTAACAAATGGACGGTTGGAAAGACGTCAACAACCGAAAATATTGACTGGCTCTTTTTTGCCCACACTAAGAATTTCTCCTGTATCGTGGGTGTGTTTACAAACATTTAAACTTACATACACAAACAGCCAGACACGGAACAACTACCTGTAGGTCATATTTGATCCGTGCGGGGATCAAACCCGCGATACACAGCGCAGCAGTCGATCGCTCAACCACTGCGCCAACCGGAAAAACGGACAATAAAGTCTATAAGGGTTCCGTTTTTTTCTTTTTGAGGTACGAAACCTTAAAAAGAAACATATTTAAATACAAAAAGTAGGATTTAATTTGTATCTTTGAATTTATAGTTAAAACAATTTGTGATGGCTCATCATCGTGGTTCATACATATAAGGGACTCAGCCCAAGAGTACTTTACCTGATCTGAAAACCGAACCCTGAACCGACATCTGAGCGGGCCTTTATGTTATATGAGCTCGCTTTATATAATAATTTAGAATAAGCTATATAATAATTTGTTTGTTAATTTAAGGTTAGGCCTAATGGACTGACATTTATAAAAGTCCTTAATAAATAAAGAGAAAAAAAAACCCAAGAGTACTTTACCTGATCTGAAAACCGATCCCAAAACCGCAAGACCAAAGAAAAAAAAAGACGTCGCTCATTTTTTCCGTGTTTTGTCCGTTTTTCAAAATCCTTTGTGTCGGGAACGAGCAGAGGTATCAAGTTGCAATTGAAACTGTATACTCTAGTCTGTGGTACCATAAAGCTGTGAAAATATCACTACTCTAGACAGTCAAAAGATATGACCGTTAAATCGGACATTTGTACGGAACCCGCCATGCCCGGTTTTTTCTTTAATAGTAAATATGTTAAAAATAAAAAAAATGTGAACATGAATAAAAGAAAATAAAATACTGATTAAATATGACGGCTCTGTGACACATACGTTAACTTTTTCAATGAGGTATCAAATCATAAACCTTTTAACTCACACATTCAATCACACGTGTCCTACTCTACTCCCTGCTATTATTTCGTTCTCTCCGCCATCGCGTGTAATGTTAACCATCAACCTGAGAATGCAAAACCTCGATGTATGTATTATCTCCTGACCCGATGACTCACAGTAACTCTAGGCCTAATAACGGAGTTCCATATTCCCACGATATACTCCATCAATGGAAACTACGTTGTTAAAGAAAAAATCGAAGCCACTCGTGTGGAATTTCACACAATTACACTACGAACAGTTTTTTGTAAACACGTTTTGCACTGTATTTAAAATTTGTTTGCTAGTTTGTTTGTAGATTGTGAATAATAGTTTAATAATCGATTTATTTCTATCTAAGAAAAGAGTTAGTTAGGCTGTTCCTTTTTTTTTTTAATAAATTACTGAATAAGTTTTCGAAGGTACTTTCCAGAAATAGTCATACCATAGATAAAACAGGTAGCAACTACTGACAATGCCTATAAAGTGGGTAAAAAAATATATATTTTGAGATTTATCCCTACTACCGTTCGTCTCTGCATGACCCAAAGATTACATGGTAAAAATGCTCATACGATCAGTCAGAATACAGTAATACTGACTGGTCTTGTAAAATAAATAGGTTCAAAATAATATCATCGTTTGACAGATATCGACCTTGTATAATCTTTCCCTATTCATACCATCTATGGTATTTTCCATGGTTTTTAATTAAGAAAAACTGTTAACCAGCCATTCACCCTTTCAATCTAAATGTTTAGCGCAATTTAGTTTTGAGAGAGAATAAGTATAACAGAAATATCATTCTTCACTTTTCCTCATTTTTTTACAGAAACTAAGCCTTGTAGATTATCAGCTATATTGGGAAGCATATTTCCTGTTAAATTGTTTTCGGAAAAATATTAACAAAACGGACAAGAATATCTGTCGAAAATAATATGAAACAGTATTTTTTTTAAACGAAACGTGAAGTTTTCTCTTAAGGACGTATTTCTGAATATTCTATTCTTTCTTGTGATTAGTTCGGGTTAGCATTCAATGTTTATCATTATTTATCGATTTCTGTTACCAATTCATAAAAAAATCCACCAGATATGTCTTTAAACTGACATGGTTACTGACTGTATAATTAAGTTTGAGTTTCCTATATTTTATGTTTGCAACATCGCTGCAATATTAGAAACTCGAAACAAATAATAGACATGGTAAATGACCCATTTCAAGTGTTAATTATAAAAAAACACCAGTTATGAAATATATCTTTTTAAATAACTGGCAAACAATTCCAACCAAAAAACGCCGAATTAGGTGGGATAATACAAAACAAATTCCTTTGCCATTTTTTTTTTGTTTTTAATACATCCATCTTTTCTTTAGACATCTGTTTGATAAAAGCTAATTTTATTATAAGTACAGCTCAGTTATATGGATTTTACATCGAAGCACCTCAAGTGGGTAATTTAATAGGTACCTAAGCAAATGTTTAAAGCTCTTTATATAATATTGTTCACAATGTCTATTTTTTAATAAGTAGAGCAGCCGATGAAAATGTATCCTGCTATATGCGAATGTTTATAAATACCAATGTTTGTGAGAATGGATGTTTGTTACTCTTTCACGTCAAAACGGCTGAACGCAGCTTAATGAAATTTGGCATCACGCGGGCGAAGCCACGGGCGCCAGCTAGTAATTATATAAATTATGACGGCGCAGTGGCTGTGCGATCGACTACTGCGCTGGTCGCGGGTTCGATCTCCGCATGGAACAGATATTTGTTAACCTACAGATAGTTGTTCCGGGTCTGGCTGTTTGTGTATGTGAGTTTAAATGTTTGTAAACGCACCCACAATACAGGAGAAATTCCTAGTGTAAAAAAAAAATAAAAGAAGTAAAAAATACATAGACACAGGGCGTTGGTTAGTTAAAGCGTTTATCCCTCTATCACAGTCGTCTTTAATTAGTAAGTCTACTAAGTTTAATTAGTTAGTTTAGTTTTAATTACTTCGTTTACCCTAACGATAAGATTTTGTGTGTTCTTTTGGAAAAGCAAATCAGCGGATACTACAGGGGGTTTTAAAAGCAATATAATATTGACTGCCTAGTTGCTATAGAGGTTGCAAACGCGACTGCTGAGCATGTAGTCCTGGGTTCTTGGGTCGAGCAAAATGTTAATGGTTTCTTTTCTATCACGGATTACTCGGTCTGGCTAATTGCTACGGATCCTGGGTTTGTGCACGTTTGATAGCAATAGGCTGCCCTAATTAATTACATGGAACTTAAAATAAATTATCTGGTGAAATGTGTGTAGGTGTAAACACGACGACACATGAACCTATACAAAACCAGTTTATGCTGATCTCTCAAATACGGAAGGTCAACCGATTTCCCGTACGATAAGAGATCCGCATAAACTAGTTAAGTATAGCTTGATGTGTCATCGTGTGTACTATTAACCTCTCAAGGACCGCCATTATTTACGTCAACTATCCGTCAAGCACCGCCGGGCGGGCTCCTATCGTAAGCGTAATCTGATTTTAAGACTTATCTTTACTACAAATACAGTTTTAAATGGTCGGGGTTTGGTGGCACAAATTTGTCCCAGCGGGGCTCAGCGGTTATATTTGTTTACTGGCACGTTTTTGTGCCGCTGGGGCTCTAGAGGTTAATTTAATATTAACAATAAATACTATTTTCAAATATTCACATATAAATTAATTCAAACAGATAGGTAGTGTTACTAGGCTATGTTAGTTTAAAATATTGAACCTAGCTTTATCAGCTGTCGTATCGTAGTCAAAATACTAACTAATTTCGGAATGTTGTTCTATTTGATATTAATGTAAATAACCTTACCAATAACAAGGTACCTTTACTTCACAGTTTAGCTTGTTTCTGACTAGACAGAATCAGAATGAACACAAACAGAAACTTCATAACTTGGTTTGATAATTTCTGAGTGTGCTGACTTCTAATATCCTATAGGTTAGCTAGGTAACTATTATGATAACAATATAGTTTCTGTTCAGTTTATCCATAACTTCTAAAGTTAGGTTGCCGACCCTGCTACCCCTAACTAACTACCCAAGGTAAGAAAGAAACCGACCAAGTGCAAGTCGGACTTCCGCAACGAGGTTTGCGTACAAACTTGCGACATAAACGGCCATCTTTGCATAAACTTAGAAGGTTGATTCTTTCACAGCTTAAAGGAACGACAGGTTTAAATTTAAAATCGATACCTTCGCACATTCTCGAGATAAAGAATCTTAACAAACAGTCAGACAGACCGTCGAACAACAAAGTCATCCTTTAAGGGTACCGTTTTTTTTTCATTTTGAGGTGAGGTTTTTTATTTGATTTTTAGAACGGACTAGGTCTTCATTTAGACACTAGCTTTTCCCCATGCAGTTTCACCCGCGTTCCCGTAGTCAATTGGGTAGTTGACCAATAATTTAAAAACACATTTTTTCTGAAAGAACACCTTATTCTAGACCTGAGAACTCCATTCATTTCAAAATAACTTTAAAATTCGATTTTTAGTTGCTTTTAAATCAATAAATAGTTGCATCAGTGACGTCATCGGTTGCGAGTCTCATACAAAATCTATGGGGGAAGCGCGTTTTGACAGCTCATAAAAAGTATATCTATTGATTGGTGGTGTCAACTACCCTATTATTACCCTACTGCTTAGTCCTCCAGCTCGCAGTATGACGATTCTCATAAATAAAGTGGGTTACAATTGGTAAAAGAATTTTCAAAATCGGTTCAGATCATAGACAAAATAATGTGGAACAGCTGATTTATATATTTTTTAATCTGAAACCATTCCCTACTTTAGGAATTTCACTTGTATTGTGGGTGTGAACAACTACCTGTAACGTACCTACGTTATATGTGTATACAAATATGTGTTCCGTGCGGGGATTGAATCCGCAAAACTCAGCGCAGCAGTCGATCGCTCAACCACTGCTCCAACCGTTAAGACGTTATGGTGGCCGGGAGTCGTCTCGCGGCGCCTGATGCCCTGAGCGTCACTCGCGGCGGCTGGGTTGGTTTGAGGTTCTCTCCCTCAAACGCCCGGACACCTCCTTCGCCAGCATGACTGCTTCGCAGAAGGAGGTGACCGCTTCCAATTCCCTCTCGCTCCGGACCATGGAATGAACCAGGGCCGGACGCTAGAGATCGCCACCGCCGATCGCCTCTCCGAGGGCACGGCGGTGCTCCGCTCAAGCTGGGCAGACCGTCACTGTGTGCTCCACCGTGTTCTCCTGGTGATCGTCACAATGGAGACACCCGGGCGTTTCCTCCCGCCCGATTATGTGCAGGAACCTCCCCAAAACTTCCGTGTCCGGTGAGGAAGTTCACGCAGGTCATGACCGGCGTCATGGCGTCCTCACCTACCGGTCATGACCTGGCATCATGGCGCCTCTCCAGCCACTCCTCAAAGAGAAGACTTACGGCCACTACTATGGCGTGCCCTTCAATCAGACCATTACATGCTTATAACGGTATAATTTAAATAAATGCTTTGAACGTCAAAACAAACAGAACAAAAAAATACCGCTACAGGTCCCTGGTCCCTGTCACAAGACATAATAACTTGTGAAAGTACTGTAGTTGTTATTTTCATGTTCAACTATATAAAGCGCTTTAAAATTCAGTTTCACAATTCAGTGAATTACCTTTAAATTTCGTTCACATTAACGCACTAGTGCCGCCAAGCACCGCATTTTAATGCAGAAAGGAGATAAATGCATTACCTGCAACTCGAGTACACAGTCACTGTGGCTTGGTAAATGAGTTTAACTCAAAGCCATTTTCATTTGTCGCTTCCGCATCACTGAATAATTTAAGTCGGATATTATAGTTGTCCGTAAGTGCTTATTATTTTTGTCGGTAGCGGGATTTTGTCGTTTATAAATAAACATTTTTGATTATGTTGGTCTTTGAAAAGATGGATGGATTGTGTAAGGAATGATATGAAGGAGAAAGGAGTAAATGATACCGTGACGTCTGATAGGGGAGAATGGAAGAAAAAAACGTGTTGCGCCGACCCCAAATAGAATGGGACAAGGGCAGGAAAATTATGAAGATTATGTTGGTCTTTCTGTTTCATGTGGTTAGTCCGTAATCTGATGTCAGAAATTTTATGCCACCCAAGGACCTCGGATTTGGCTTTACATGCCGTAGAGATATTGTATTTTTTAGGCATGCTGGTTTCTTTCTTTAAAAAAAGTTGCCCCACACTAGGTATTTCTCCTGTATCGTGAGTGCGTTTACAAACATTTATACTCAAATACACAAACAGCCAGACCTGAAACAACTATTTGAAGGTCATACAAATATTTCTTCCGTGCGGGGAATCGAACCCGCGACACGCAGCGCAGCAGTCGATCGCTCAACCACTGCGCCAACCGTGTCGTCAATTTCCATGGTTTCTTTGTGATGTTGCCCGCTGCTCCTCTTTGCTGACAATCTCTTTGAATGCACTGTCAACACGGCGTAGTAGAAGCCTAGAGTTCAAGAAGTTGATAGTGTCATACTTAGCCTCAAAAAGCGCTTGAAGCCGTTTGTCCTACACCTAATCTCTTGCTAGTCGTGCCGGACTACCGCGCAGGTAGGATTATGAGAGTGACATTATTACTTTCTAGCTCTATATTTATAGTGCACCTGTGTCTGTGCACTTTAATATCTCCCATGTATATACATAACAAGTCTCCGCAGAGATAAGCTACCGTGTCTCAAACTCTCTCCGCAGAGTATTAATTTTGTTGAGACAACTTCCCAGTATGAGACTATATCCGTTTAATATTGTTCTTCATTTTAAAAGATATTTTTTTTTAATTTCACTTTCGGCCTTCTTGTTGTTTAGCTATGGACAAAGAGATTTATGTTTAGGTTTAAGTATATTTATTCTTGCAAAAGACAAAGTCACCTATGCGTAAACAAAAGAGCCTTATTGAAAACTAGCTTCCGCCCACGACTTCGTCCGCGTGGCATAGTTACTTTGGGCTAACGCTAACTTGAACCCGCGAGATGATCGAAAAAAAATATCTTTCTGTCCCCTTTTCTTCCCTCTTTCTCCCCCTTTTCTCACATTTTTTTTAATTAGCCTATGTCCGTCTCCAGCGTCCCAACTATCTCTGTAGCAAAATCGGTTTAGCCATTTAGGCGTGAAGACGTAACAAACAAACTCACTTTCGCTTGTATAATATTGGTAAGGATTTGGATATTATTTGTTCCTAACAAAACGAATACGTAAGAGAGACACAATACATGCATTTGCTATAGTATGCTTGCAAGGACAGGACAGTAATAAGCCCAATGGCGACCGATGGTATTTGTGCCCACAACTTTCTACGTACCTATTACTTTAGACATACATCTAAGAATTCATGGAAAATATTGTAATGGTAACCGGTTGGCTTTCAAAGAATAGTTTATGGCAATGTTTTTTAGTGTTTTGTACCTCAATATATTGTTTAGAATCTGTGTTGTCCGTCTGTCTGTGTGTTTAACAACTTCTTAGCACAGCTTGTGGGTGCGGCTACTGCAGGTGCTAAAACCTCAAACGGCGTAAATATAATAACTTAATTGGTAGTTATGTGTTTGAGCCGTTTGGGGTTAAAACACTAGAGCCATGAGGTTTCCTGGTTTTTTGGGATATCCGAGCCAAGCGGTTGGATGACTCTTGACGTGACCAAAGGGCTGACCTATTTTTTTTCAAACAATCAGCATTGCCATCCAACGTGCAATGCTATCACTGGTGCTATACAATTTAATTAATAAAATTAAATTATTTTGTTGTTACTCTAAATTATTATAAAAAAATATACATCATTATAGTTAGTTAGTCCCCTGTAAGGGACAGAGAAAAGAGACCGCGGCCCCGGAACATAAAGGGCTAAAGAAGGAACATGGATGGGTTTTAGTCAGTGAAAGTCTAACACTCCCCCTCGCTCCGCCCAGAACGGGGGAAATTATTTGATGATTTCTCATGAGTAAATAAAAAAGGGGTAGCTATTTATTAGCTGACCCTTTTTTATTTACTGACTTGCTATTCACACAACACTCTATTAATAAACCAGTCGGCTTAAAAATGCACATTATAAAATCAGACAACCAGTATCTTCAAGATCGAAACAAAACGATAACGATTCATAATGTCAAGGTACTCATGATGAGCGCACATTAACATCAAAGGTCATCTTCATTCATGTCGACCACCCGTACAATTACCGACCTGCATGGGTGTTACTTAACCGCGAATGTTGGCACGACTTGACCCATACCGTGATTGTATACTTTCACTAATCGTCATTCAAGCATCTGTAGGACTGTAGGTGTTGCGGGTTGTTCGAAAGAGATACCGCGGCCCCGGAACGTAAACGGCGATAGAAGGAACATGTGTGGGTTTTAGTCAATACAAGCCTGACACTCCCCCCGCTCCAGGGCGGGAAGTTATTTGATGATTTCCAACCAGAAAAAAAAGGCATTTGCAGGTTGACTTTAGGAGTGATCGCACTATACATAATTTAACTTGTAAACCGTCTTCCTAAAGATAGAGGTTATCAATTCGTCTGCTTTTAGAGTCCTGTACTTTCAAAAAGAAAAAAAAACCGGCAAAGTGCGAGTCGGACTCGCGCACGAAAGGTTCCGTATGTACCTTCGAAAAGAAAATAAAACAGTAAAATACAAGTCGGACTCGCGTAAAGCGCGAAAGGTTCCGTACAAACTTGCGACATAAACAGCCATATCGTTTGACTGCGTAGACGAAGAGCGTTGATTTTTTTCACCTCACAAAAGGAAAACAGATTTGAGTACTTGGTTTTAATTTCAACTTGATACCCCAACGCGTTCTTGAGATAAAGGGTCTTGACAGACAGACGGACAACGAAGTGATCCAATAAGGGTTCCGTTTTTCCTATTGAGGTACGGTCATCATCATCTGCCTAGCCTTTTCCCAACTATGTTGGGCTCGGTTTCCAGTCTAACCGGATGCAGCTGAATATCAGTATTTTACATGGAGCGACTGCCTATCTGACCTCCACAACCCAGTTAATACTGGGTAATGCGATACCCCTTGGTAAGACTGGTTGTCAGACTTTCGGAACACTGACTACATGTAACGACTGTCAAAGATCTACAAATGACAGCCGGGACCAACGGCTTAACGTGCTTTCCGAGGCACGGAGGAAACTCGGTATGTAACGGGTGGTCACCCATCCACAGACCAACCTAGGCAAGCGCGGCTTAACCTAAAGATCGACCCGAGCGGCTACTATTATTTTGCCACGAGCTCCTCCCTATTGAGATACGGTACGGAACCCTAATAACAAAACTCTCACAGGATCACTTTCTTTTCCGTCTCTCTATCTGTCAAGACCCTTTATTTCATAACCGCATCGAGATGAAATAAAACCCAAAATACTCAAGTCTGTGGTCCCTTAAAGCTGAAAAAAATACTTGAACTAGTATTTTGTACGTTCAGTAATCAACTACTCGTCCATTGAATCAATCTAGACATTTAACTTCATTTCCGTGTCATGACAGTTTGCAAACGTGAATCACGACCCACACGTCGCGTCGCTTCGGACTTTCACTAATTGCAATGCGATTCTCAATTGTTTTTCTATTAATTATATTTATTGCTCTTTGTCTGCTTGTTTAGAAAGTTCTTTAGGAGAACATCATGTGTGATTGTGTTAACTGTCTGACTACCACTGTTCATGAGATACAGCCTGTTGATAGACGGACCGACGGATGGACAGCGGAGTCTCAGTAGGGTCCCCAGTTTACCCTTCGTGTACGAAACCCTAAAAATGAATGAATATAGGTGTAGTGATGACAGTTGTGTTAATAAAATATAAGGTACTCTTTATTATATTATTATAAAAAAAAACATGTTTTGCCGTGGGTTTTTTCCCTCTGACATTTAAATTTTTTATAAGTAAAATTATATTAAAATCCAACAATCGGAGAATAACTAACTACTAATGCTTTATTCTCCGCGAATTCATCAATACTTCTTGAAATTCTCTATGCTTAGATTTGCTTAAACAATACAGTTTAGCCTAAGGGAATTTAAAAAAATGTAGCTGCAACATATAAAATGAAAATCGTAAATAGATAAATCCAATACGACTTGACGGCAAAAGCTATGAGTTGGCGTACAATAAAAGTCAATTAACCGAAAATAATCAAATTTGAAAACGGCAATTTCGCCTGGGGAAAAGCCTAAATCTTTTATCTTCTGGTAAAAATCTTTTAAGTCAAATGTAATATTTATTTAATTAATTTACAATTTATGAACACACGGTAGAAAAGTCAGGAAAAAAATATTTGAGTATAAAAGTACCTACTGCTTATTTCTTGAGAAATTTCTGCCAGCAGACCTGCGAAAAGAGATATGAGAACGAAATGTAGACGATAATGTGTGAGAGAGCACGAGAAAACCTATTATTAATATTAACTTGCACATATATAAAAAAAAATAATAGGTACTTGTATAAATACATAATGCTTAGACACAAAAATAAATACATAAATTATGATTGATATGAAATCAGTCATGATTTCCATAATGATGAGAAGTTTAATTTTACCTTGGGTACCAGAGTTCAGTATACTACTTACCAAATTAGTTATTAGTTATGATAAAATTTATAAGATATTATTTGTTTGTACGTGGTATAAGGTACAAGATTCTTTGTGATAATAAATATGTATATATTTTATTTCGGCGGTTCTGTGACAATTTATTAAGTGGTTCATCGAAATCAGTACATGACAAATCATATCAAAATCAAAGTATTTTTATTTCACATAGGTCTACATGGGCATATAAAATATCTTATAAAACGTCGAGAAAAGGTGCAGGGTTCGGGTTGATCGTTTCCTGTGGAGAAGAACCGGCAAGAAACTCCATGGCTACTCTTTAAAAATCATTTGGTATTACATTGTTGTTGTAACAGCGTTAGTACTTAAGTATGAGAGGATAGCCTAGGCCCAACAATAAGTCATAGCCTACTTTATAAAACCTAAAACAAGATAAGAAGTTAACAAGCTTATAAGAATCTACAAGGCAAACAATGTCCACTCATTCACAACGAATTAGTAAAAAAGAATCTATACAAGAAATAGACAAAATTTTGCAAAAAAATAACAATATGAGACAAGTGACACAGATGTTGCCATCAGTTATATAACATTCTTTAAATTGTCTGTACTTCCATGTATTTATTGTAATATGTAAACGTGGTGCAAATAAATAAATAAAGTTCCGTAACTATTCAGAACAAGAGTTGTATACACATGATTTGTCAATACTTATTTGCAAAAAAATATCACATAGAAACACTACTATTAAAAGAAATATTAGGTAATAAACTCGTCTACCTAAAAATACTGTTTAGCAAGGGGACTTATTGATATGAGTTCGGTTTTTGAGATTCCCAAAGGACCTGTCCTAATATTGACAAAAATCAAAAGGACCAAAGAAATATCATAAACGTGTCCCACATTATAATTATTAATGTTGTGTGTATCTGAGATAGCTCAATAAGTTATTCATTGGCTTATAAACGGTAAACACATGACATCTGCCTAACCCTTTCCCAACTAACATGTCAACACGGTTGGCGCAGTGGCTGAGCGATCAACTGCTACACTGCGTGTCGCGGGTTCGATCCCCACATGGAATAAATATGTGTATGACCTACAGGTAGTTGTTTTGGGTCTGGTTATTAGTGTATATGAGTTTAAATGTTTGTTAACGCGCCCACGATACATGAGAAATTCCTAGTGTGGGGCAAAGTTTAATTAAAAAAAAAAAACTATGTTGGGGTTGCCTTCCAGTCAAACAGGATGCATCGGAATACCAGTATTTTACATGTAGTAACTGCCCATCTGACCTACACAACCCAGTACTGGGTAATACGATACCAAGGGGTAAGACTGGTTGTCATACTATCGGGACACTGACTACCTGTAACGACTGTCAAAGATCTAAAAAATATGTCAGCCGGGACCAACTGCTTAACGTGCTTCCCAAGGCGCGGAAGAAACTCGGTATCCGTTACATACCGAATTTCTGTATTTTTTTTTTATAAATAAATATGAAGTTTAAATAAACAAATATTTAGAATATTTCATTTCAGTAAATAAATGAAATGGTGAAAGCGGTCCTTAGTAATTACCGTTTTGTAGAATTGTTGTCTAAAGTTGACTGTTTTATAGATATTAAAAGAAGCTTATCTAAATTTATTTGAGATAAATACTTCACTCTGTCTTAAAATTATCTAAAACCACTTAAGATAAGCAGCGGCTGACACTGACAACTTTTATTCGTTTTGTTTTACGTAAAAGAATACAAACATAAATATAGATCCGGGTTAAGTCATTTTGATTTAGAGGGTTGATTAAATATTTGGGTTGTTATTTATTATGAGGTACGGAACCCTAAAAAGTATTTTTAAATAGTGTATATCTCTTTTTCTCAACAGATTTTGTGAAGGCCTCCTTTAAATTGCATACCCATATTATTTTTTAACCAGAAAATAAAATATTTATAAAAATAATTAGGAGGTCGTATGACTTAAATGTTCGACCCCTTTCGGGGCCAGTACCGAGCCAGCGGAGGTTTGAATATCGAGCCCCTGAAGGGGTCCGTACCGAACTATACGGTTAAATGACCTTCCAACACTTGAATGAAAAATTTGACAACGCAAATACGTGCAATACTTGAAGCAACCCGCCAATGAATTGTACACGTACATACAACTCTCTGTTTAGACAAGTCAAAACTTGAAAGCAATAATCTCCATAACATAATTGTATTGGTCTAAACAAAAGACATTTGCAACTATTTCTTGTCAAGACTTGCATTCAATAATTGCGTTCAATTTTTTTACTTGTATCCACGTGTAAACAGTTGCGTACAATTCTTGTAGGGCAATTAATGCACTTCATTTATTGCATTCAATAATGGCACTTGAATGTTCAAGAAAATTGTATCGTCTAAATGAGGCTTAGTAACAGCGCAGGTGGCGGCTTGCGAAACCCAATTTGTGAAGTTTGACGTCAATGACAAGAGTTACCAAATAATTGCCTTGTCTGTAGCAATGACGCAACTTGACAACTATCTGCTGCACGAAATTTTAATAAAAAAATATATGAATTTATTGAGTCGCATGACAAAAATATTGGAATTGCATTTGTTGTTGACGAAAAAACAATAACTTTACATATAACTAATTGGCTCTGCGCCACTTCCACGGCTTTAACGGTGGCAACTCAGAAGTCGCTTTTGAATTTGTTTGGATGTTTTTGAATGTTTGCTTGTTGAAATTAGTCCAGTAACACGAGTAACAAATTAAATTTGAATTTGTTGTTGGATTCGTTGATTCGTCGTCATTGATTGTTGACGGGCCTGTTGGTCTAGTGGTTAGTGGCCCTGACTGCTGAGCTGGAGGTCGTGGGTTCGATTCCCACCCAGGACAAACTTTGTGTGATGAGCATGATTGTTTGTTCTGTGTCTGGGTGTGATTTATCTATAATATGTATGTATTTATAAATTATATAAGTATGTTTATCAGTTGTCTGGTTACCATAACACAAGCTCTGCTTAGCTTGGGGTCAGATAACCGTGTTTGAGTTGTCCCAAGATATTTTTTTTTTTTTTTCAGTATTTTATGTGTGAAACTACGATCTCATTTATTCTGCGCCAATCACTTATCGAACTAATATTTTTTCTATATTTATCATGTGGTAAGAGCCTTTTTTCGGGTGTTCACCAAATAACTTCTCCCGCTCCTCAGCAGAGGAAGTGTCAGTTTTTCACTGACTAAAACCCATCCAAGTTACTTCTTTTGCCATGTTATCTCATTCGAATAATTCATAAACACGGCAGGCAGTGGCCGTGGCCCGTCTTGCGTGGTTATTAACTGTTTGTATTCCACATTACCACCCACAGGCCGCTTACTTGGCTTAACATGTCGTCAAAAAATATCTGGAGAAGAATAAATATTGAATCATTCTGTATTATATTTACCGTAAAATACCTCTGCACACACTACATCCGTTGAACTGTTGCCAATTAATGAGACCGATTCAGGAAAGTTGAGACGTGTGTGACCCAATTACCGTGTAACCTGTAGAACAGCTTGGGTAGCATAGCATTTAATCAACCGTAGGGTTAATTTAGAAAATCATTTTATATGTGACTAAAAGAGTGATGGATCTGAATTTTGATGGACGGAGAGCGAGAGGAAGGGCAAAGAAATGATGGATGGATTGTGTAAGGAATGATATGAAAGAGAAAGGAGTAAATGATGCCGTGACGTCTGATAGGGGAGAACGGAAGAAGAAAACGTGTTGCGCCGACCTCAAATAGAATGAGACAAAGCCAGGTTTTATTTTGTATTAGGTTGATAGAGGCTTTTGGTATACTACTATAGTTGGTATTCCATTTCAATGACTTGACTTCTTTAAGGATATGATTGGGAATACTCATAACTAACATAATTG
The DNA here is from genome assembly GCA_905475445.1 of Ochropleura plecta. Classification (NCBI taxonomy): domain Eukaryota; kingdom Metazoa; phylum Arthropoda; class Insecta; order Lepidoptera; family Noctuidae; genus Ochropleura; species Ochropleura plecta. The sequence goes on along the minus strand of FR997731.1, from coordinate 5,038,956 downwards.
CTGTGTATAAGTGCTTTGTTACTTAGTTCTAGGCAGACACAATTTTGATTGCCATAGACACTATAAGAAAAAACTTGTCCTTTAACTGAAAAAGCCAGCAAAGTGTGAGTCGAACTCGCGTACCGAGGGATTCATACAAACTTGCGCCATAAACAGCCATATCTTTTGACTACGTAAACTTAGAGGGTTGATTTTTTCACAGCTCCAAGGGACCTTGAGTATTTGGTTTAATTTCAACTCGGTACTTCCATGCGTTCCCAAGATAAAGGGTTTTGACAGACAGACAGACAGACGAACAAATAAATCCTTACTTAATATTATAAAAGCGAAAGTGAGTTTGTTTGTTTGTTTGTTACCTCTTCACGCTAATGGCTAAACCGATTTTGATGAATTTTGGTACAGAGATAGTTGGGAATCAGGAGACGGACATAGGCTTTTTTTTAAAAAAAAGAGTGGGATATAAGGGAGAAAGAGGGAAGAAACAGGAAAACTTAGCGTTGCTATTACAAATCAATAAGGCGCTACCGAATTTAACGCGAGCGAAGCCGCGGGCAAAAGCTAGTGATCCTATAAGGGTTCCGTTTTTTCCTTTTGAGGTACAAAACCTTAAAAAAATAGTTTATCCACTCTATTAACAGTAATTGAAGATCGAATGTTTGGTTGGCCGCGGTTGCGGGTTGTTCAAAAGAGAGAAAGAGAGAGCCCCGGAACACAAAAAAAGGAACATGGATGGGTTTTATTCCGTAAAAGTCTGACTCTCCTATTCGCTCGGCCTAGACATAGAGAAGTGTTTCGATGATTTCCCAACCGAAAAAAAGGTCTTCACCTAGTTGGCCCCATTCCTTCATTTCTCAGTAAAGAAACACGCATCCGGGTAAAAACCGATTTCATAATCATCGCCAGTCGTCGATAGCAATTTGCAACGGAGAGACCGTTAAGAGCGAGCCAGAATACGGAATTAGGTGCTGTGTTGTAAATAGACGGATTGGCTAAAGAGTTGAAGACGTTCACTGCGTTTAAAATAGTGGAGTAGTTGGAAGTTTTTACGCGGTGTAGGAACCAGCGGGAACCAATTTTTTTTTAGGGTTTCATATTCAAAGAGTAAAATGGGGCCCTATTAATAAGACTCCGCTGTCCGTCAATTTTTCCGTCTGTCAACCAGCTGTAACTCATGAACCGTGATGATTAGACAGTTGAAATGATGTATTTCATTTATAAAACTGTTTTAAGTCCGTCACATGAGGTCTAAGGTCCGGTTGAAAACCAGCGTCGGGCACTAGCTGCTCGGCAGTTTGCTGAACTGGGCCTATTTGGCGCAGCCGTGAGACTATTTGTTATTATCGTTTAGTCTTAAGTTCTTATCTCATTTTGTGTGCACTTTCGTGGCATGGGCCAAATATTTTTTTTTCCTTCTTTCTTTCAATTGCCGCTATAACAACAAATCCTAAAAGATACACTAAACACATGAAATAAATATGTAAGGGGCCTTCCATCCGGGTTTGCGGGTTGTTCGAAAAAGATACCACGGCCCCGGAACGTAAAGGGCAATAGAAGGAACATGGGTGGGTTTTAGTCAGTAAAAGTCTGACATGCCCCCCGCACCGCCCAGAGCGGGGGAAGTCATTTGATGGTTCCCAACCGAAAAATCAAAAAGGGGGCCTTCCATCCGGGGTTGCGGGTTGTTCGAAGAGATACCACACGTTGAGATACCACAGCCCTGGAACACAAAGGGCAAAAGTAGGAACATGAATGGGTTTTAGTCAGAAAAAGTCTGACGCTCCCGCCGTCGCCAGAGTGGGGGATGTTATTTGATGATTACCAATCCGATAAAAGAGGTTACTAACCAGATTAAAACTGACACTTGATCTATGGTCCAAACCTTTCAAATTTAAAATTCGAACGCTTGACTAAACTGAAGTCAACAAAGTCCAAAAAATTAACTAAAATCTCTATCTCAAAGCCTGATCAAACAGTTTATTGGATCAGTCGACCTCTAATAACATTTGGTGTTACTGAAATTTGCACCCTGGTGGTGTTAATTTTAAAGGATATCAAAGTTTATTTATAATTCGGCATCGTTCGAAATAGATGTTTATTTTAAATTCAATCGAAATTGTTCATAAAGTTCGAAATAGATTATTCGATTTTCTATTGAAATCGTTTTCTTTCGGTTTTTGTCTTTCTACTAGGGCTAAAATAAAAGGCTATTTCTGATAGATCTACTCCAAGCTGAGAGTCTGATTGATTTAAAAATAACGTTATTTGAGCAAGTGCTCAAAATAAGCAATATAATAGGTAAAGTTAAAAGACGTTAAGTTAGGTTTTTAGGGTTATAAAAAAGAAATATATTTATTGCCAGAAAGAGATTTGTACAAAACCACTTACAAACTAACAATGTCTTAAAATTTTCAACATTCATCATATTGGTAAGTAGTGAAATGAACCCAAGGTAAGATTTAACTTGTGTTATGGGTACCAGTGCTCTCTCATGTTGTACCTACAGAGTTCCTTTCAATTTACATAAAATGGAGACGTGGTTTTAATGAAACACATTAAGTTAAAACACATTAAATTAAATATACACAAAAATAAAAAACAAAAAAAAGATTAAAAAATACAACAGAAACAAAGAAAAAGCCTCAGTATGGCGTTTATGTGGGTGAGTGTGTTGGTGTGAGGAAAGCGTGAGTGTATGTGAGTTAGTGAAGAATGTGTGGGGGTGTGTGAGTGAGTTTGTAAAGATTTACATTAATTTTTGTTAATTTTAATTAACTTCTCTGTCTCTTCATAATTCAGACTCAGGAGCCAGTTGTAAACCTTAGCCTTACATAATTTTGTGGTGAGAAAGAATATACTGCAATGTTTATTAATCAAGTTATACAAGTGGCTTCCGACAAAATTATAATTTCTATGGGCAGTAGCGGTATAGGAGAATTGTGTGGTACAGACATTATAAGGTCGGCGACTACTAGCGGCACTCGCATCAAATTCCGAGCTTTTATGCTTGCGGAGAACGATTTAGAGCACAAAGAGCTGCCTCACGGTCAAAACCTTACAATCCAAGTACAGCATTGTGGTTGAGAATCTAAAATGTTTGAAAGTCATGACCTTGAGGACAGCTCTCTGTGCCCTCTCCAGTTGCAAGAAATAAGTCTTCGGAGCTCCGCCCCATACAGTAATGCAATATGTAAGTATAGACTGACATAGAGCATTATAAACAGTCTTTAGAGTATTAAGATCTGCAGAGTGTCTTAGTTTTAAAAAAATATAAATAAGTTTTCTAACTCTAGAGGACAAATTTTCTAAATGAGGCTTCCAGTTCAGAGAATTATCTATTTTGATCCCAAGATATTTGACAGTATCAGTTCGTGTTAGTTGTGGACAGGTACAGGACAAACTAGAGTTCATGAAACAATTAATGGAGTGCGCACTGAGTACTAGGGAATCAAGAATGCGGAGTGAAGATGGTTTAAGGGAGAAGGGCATGTACATTGTTTTGCTTAGGTTTACAGTTAGAAGATTGGCATAAAACCATTGCATCACTGCCCTAAGTGCATCTTCTGCGCACAAGTACGTCTCTGTCCAATTTTTACCATATACGAGCAATGCCGTATCATCTGCATCATCATCTGCCTAGCCTTTTTCCAACTATGTTGGGGTCGGCTTCCAGTCTAACCGAATGCAGCTGAATATCAGTATTTTACATGGAGCGACTGCCTATCTGACCTCCACAACCAGTTAATACTGGGTAATACGATACCCCTTGGTAAGACTGGTTGTCAGACTTTTGGAACACTGACTACCTGTAACGACTGTCAAAGATCTACAAATGACAGCTGGGACCAACGGCTTAACGTGCTTTCCGAGGCACGGAGGAAACTCGGTATGTAACGGGTGGTCACCCATCCACAGACCAACCTAGGCAAGCGCGGCTTAACCTAAAGATCGACCCGAGCGGCTGCTATTATTTAGCCACGAGCTCCTCCTGCCGTATCATCTGCATAGTTATATATTGAACAGTTCCCAAGTGCGAGGTTGCAGAGACCATTTATGTACACCAGAAACAATGTTGGACCCAATATTGATCCCTGGGGCACACCGAAGCCTAGTGCTCTAGGCTTCTTAGGCGTTATGTACCTCTAAAGGAAAAAAAGAACCCTACGAAAACTTTGTTGTACGTCTCTCTTAGGCATTTTCTTCCAGTCTACCTTAGAGTAATGCAGAGACAAAACACAGTAGGTGCAATAACAGAAAAAATCGGAAGGAAGCTAAAAATTGGTATCTGACTATTTGTCACTAACAAAAAAATCGAGCATAATTTTTTTTTGGTAATCTGCCCCCAACCCCTTAAAAGAGGGGGTGAAACTATATATGGGACTTTTTGCAGTTAGGAAGCTAAAAATTGGTACACACACTCTTTGTTACCAACGAAAAATACCTGCAAATCAGGAAAAGGGAACCGTGTTACCCCGAATTTAACGCGAACGAAGCCGCGGGCAAAAGCTAGTATTACTATAAATATAAATATATGAAGCCAAACTTCTGTAATACTACGTGATCGTAGCGTCCCTAATTTCTAATTCACAAGTCACGAACTCGTGATTTGAGATAGTCAGTGAAAGAGACATCTTATTGTAAGGTGTCTGTACAAGTCTGACGGTTCAATTCGTTACCAATTTCACAAAATAGATGGTCGGACTGAAATGGTAAATGTTTATCGTCACGACTGTTTGTTGGCAGTGTTAGTGGGGCAAGGCTGAGAGAGGGGTATTGTACGGACGCTCGCTGGAGAAAGCTATAGTTTTACCCTGTGTACTTATTAAACGTCACTGGAGAAATATGAGCTTTGCTTTGCGTTTACCAGAGAAATGTAGTCATTTTTCAGGATGTGTTTGGAAAATTTTAGAGGTATGAAGAACAGGGTGTAAAGTTTTCCATTCTCTATAGAAAAGGGAGGATCTCCTCCGAGTGGAGGGAGGATATCCTCCGACCAGACGGGTGTCGTATCTGGTGGGCCACTGCCCGACAGTTGCTTGTCGGGTGCTCGTATTCATGTTAACTTTGCGGACAAGTTAGCTTGCGAGATGTAGGAATTTCTGCCGTTAGTTCTTCAGTGGTTGCATTGATGGCGCTGTAGTACTTTTTGCCAATCTCATATTTGTGTCGCTATAAACATCAAACTTAACCTTCTTGTGACAAGCAGTTCGGCTAGCGAAGGAGGTATCTGGACGTTTAAGGAAGAGAACCTCAAACCGTCCCAGCCGCCGCGGGAGACGCTCCTGGTATAGAGACCTGCAAGACGACTCCCAGTTACCGTAGGCGAGGGCCTGTGCTCCTGCCCATTGATCACCGTCCGTTTTTCAAACGACGCCAGGCCGTGTCGCGGTCGCGTTCCACGAGCGTCTCAAAGAGCCCACCAGGGCAGGTAATTCTCATACCCTACTCTGTATGAGAAACGAAATTTACTAAGCAGTGTGACCGTTAGAGGCTAGTATTAATATACGTGTGTACTTTTTAGTATGGCGTGACTGTACAGAGTCTCATATCATTCAATCAAGGTGGACTTCAATCTTTCTTCTCACTGGAGTATTCAGGCATAAACTTAGGCGTTGTTTTGCTGAACAAAGCTTTGATAGAAGTATTTTATTGATCTATCTTACTACTAACCTATATATATCTTTTCGCAGAAAAGCAATATTACGATCAAGATATGAAAGGATCTAACTCTTAACTAGTCTAGAATAATTCCTATAGATAATACCTAAGCTTCAAATAATGACGTCTGTGATAATAATGTCTTATTACGAGGTAGCTGTATGCGTGGATCTTCTAGACACATATCGCTTAGCTGTTTATTGGATTCAATTCAGTTTTCGTGAAGGAATTGTGAGACTTAAATTACGAAATAATTGAGTAGTTTGACAAAAAAAGGACTACTCGATCATCGAGACGGTAAGTTACGGAAATTAGAAACGAGTATTTTTAATTTAAAAAAAACGACATTCGAATCAACACTAAAAAGACGGAAAATAAATTTACTTCCGGAAGTCGGTGACTTTTATTAGTTTTTTTGCCGACTGTGTAGTTTTTTTTTTTTTTTTTTTTTATATCTTGGGACAACTCACACACGGCTATCTGATCCCAAGCTAAGCAGAGCTTGTGTTATGGTAACCAGACAACTGATATACATCCTTATATAATTTATAAATACATACATATTATAGATAAATCACACCCAGACACAGAACAAACAATCATGCTCATCACACAAAGTTTGTCCTGAGTGGGAATCGAACCCACGACCTCCGGCTTAGCAGTCAGGGCCACTAACCACTAGACTAACAGGCCCGTCAAAGTAAGTTGTACTATGATAGTCTCGCAAAAATTATCTTAGGTATCGCGTATCATTTTTCATTGCTACATATGTATATCCTCACTAATATTATTAAAGCGAAAGTGAGTTTGTTTGTTTGTTACGTCTTCACGCCTTAATGGCTAAACCGATTTTGTAGAATTTTGGTGCAGAGATAGTTCGGACCCTGGAGACGGACATAAACTATTTTTAGAGAAATGAGGGAGAAAGAGGGAAAAAAAAGGGAAAACTTAGGTTTGCTATTACAATAAATAAGACGCTAGGGCAAAAACTACAAGTACCAGGTGACCTGCAAATCAGGAACTGTGTTACCCCGAATTTAACGCGAGCGAAGCCGTGGGCAAAAGCTAAAAGCAATATTATAAATGCGAATCTTGATGAACACTGTGGTAGATTATAGTCTGGAATAACAAAAAGGATAATTTTTTTTCGATATCACGCGGGCGAAGCCACGGGCGCCAGCTCGCTTATAATATTAGTAGGATATTTTAGAAACAACTACAATACGTTCACAAGTTATTATGCCTTGTGACTGGGACTGTAGCTTCATCATTTGTTTATTGACATTCAAAACTGCCTGTAATGGTCTAATTGAAATAAATACTTTGAGTATAAGCTTGAAATAGAATGTAAAAAATTTGTTACCTATGTTATTTGTGGTCAAGCATACACGGACCAACCTAGGTAAATTCAGTTTTAACTAAACATCGCCCCGCGTGGCTGTTATAATTTAACCATAAACTCCTCCTTACTTTGTCTACATATTTATTGCTAACAAAATGGCATTTTATCTAGATTATTTGTCCGAAAAAAACTGCCAATTTTTTGAGTAATTTTGGTTCCGTACCTTAAAAAGAAAACGAAACCCTTAATGGATCACTTAGATGTCTGTCTGACTGTCTTTCAAGACCCTTTATCTTAAGAACGCGTGGAGGTATCGAGTTGAAATAACAAGTTAAAGAGTTGAAACCATATATACTTAAGTCTATGGTCCCTTTGTGCTGTCAAAAGTTATGGCCGTTTGTGTCACAAGTTTGTACGGAACCCTCAGTGCGCGTGTCTGACTCGCTCTTGGCCGGATTTTTTATTAAATCCATCTAAAACTTATACAACATTATTTTTAGTTTATGCGAAAGCCGAAACACCTGTCCAGTATTTTTATATAAAGAATCTATGTACAAAATTTCAAAACTGTATCATGAAAAACCACAAAGTTATAAGCTTGTTATGTTGCCTGGATATCCGTACAAATACACTGTCACCAACGGCGTAAGGCGGCGGCGGCGTCCCCGCGCCCGGCGTCTTGCTTTCATTGATAATAATAATGTCTCAGTTTGTATTGTAAGTAATTAACTGGTGATACATTTTCCATCCCACTGTCTGGCAGGCTTTGGACTGTCGTAAGGCCAAGTGTAGGGTAGCGCTTGCGAATAGGTACCTACTTAGTGTCGCATGGTGTCCATATTATAAACTTTTTAAAATATTTTTGGGAAAAAATATAACATGGTGTAAAAATGATTGGAATCGATTCAGTTACTTATTCTGAACAAACTATATTCAAGTTTCGCATATACTAAAAATAATGTTGTATTGGAGCAATCATTACTGAATAAGTACGTGCAAAGTAAGTTTGACATGTACGACTAAGTTCTCATGAAGCTAATAAATCTACCTACAGAATCGAAGATACCTAGCCCAAGTTATGTAATAAATTACTTAAGTTACGGTGTATAATTTCTAGTTTAATACGAATCATAATTTCTACTTACCGCTAACGAGTACCTCGTTAAGTATTCGAGTTGAACGCACTCTTTCCGAATCGATTCTAACAACGTGAACGACGACGGTTAATGTGAAGTATTACTTATTCACTGAGCGGATAACTATTTGAGAAATAAACTCGATTGATTTGTGGTTTGTTGTCTTTATGGTTTAACTGGAACTTTAATATGGCTATCAAATTTTAACTGTTTAAGTTTTATGGGGCTATCACATTGTTTTTGTTAATGGGTTTGCTAGCCGTTGATTTTTTATTCGTCTTTAAATCGTGAGGAGCTCGGGGCTAAATTGTAAAAGCCGATTGGATCAATCTTCAGGTTTAACCACACTTGCTTGGTGGGTGGTCACCCATTACATATTGAGTTTCTTCCATGTATTATACAACGCTAACGCTAACTTTAACCCGCATGATGATCGAAAAAAAAATATCTTTCTATCCCATTTTCTTCCCTCTTTATCCCCATTTCCTTATTTTTTTAGCCTATGTCCGTCTCCAGGTCCCCAACTATCTCTGTACCAAAATTCATCAAAATCGTTTTGGCCATTTTGGCGTGAAGACGTAACAAACCAAAAAACTCACTTTCGCTTATATAATACTAGCTTTCGCCCGCGGCTTCAATCGCATTAAATTCGGGGTAACACAGTTCCCCATGCGCCCTATTGATTTGTAATAGCAACGCAAAGTTTTCCCTTTTCTTCCCTCTTTCTCCCTCCCATCCCACTTTTTTATAATAATATAAATAAAAAAATTATAAAAATTAGCCTAAGTCCGTCTCCTGGTTCCCAACTATCTCTGTACCAAAATTCATCAAAATCAGTGTAGCCATTAAAGCGTGAAGAAGTAACAAACAAACAAACTCACTTTCGCTTTTATAATATTAGTAAAGATTACACAGGTCATAAAGAAACATCCTTTCCAACAAGGTGCGTTGCATTTTATTCTAAGAATATTTTGTAGAATCATTGTTAGCCATTCGTCCAAACTCCAAACAAAACGTAGATAAAAATATTAATGACTACCTATTAAAAGAAGATAACGCTTGAGAGTGGGCCTGCCAGTTTCATAATGAATTCCAGAAGAACCAGTTTCCCTATTGTCGTATGTTATAACTTGTGACTGATGACGTAATCATAGACTACCAGATATACTTTTATTTTTGTTTGGACTCCTTTGGTTTTTTTTTCTTTTTTTATATGGAATCTCGTTGGTGCTGTCATACAACAAATATTTAGAGTACGATAGAATCGTCATGTAGTACGTTGGGGTTATGAAAGCTCCATAATAAATTAATAAGTTAAATTTGCAGTCATCAAGGACCTGGGGAAACCACCAAGGACCAGACCCGGGGTTGTGGTTTGTTCTTAAGAGATACCGCGGCACCGTACATAAAGGGGCAAAAGAAGTGATGTGGGTGGGTAGGGTTTTAGTCAATAAAAGTCTGATACTACCCCCTGCTCCGCCCAGAGCGGGGGATGTTATTTGATGAATTTCCATCCACAAAATCAAAAGTCATGAAAGAGATTATCATGAAAGGAAACAAAAAGAAGAAAATAAGACTTTTGAACTTTTTCCAAGCGTTTTCTGTATCACACAAAGGTCAAAGGCATCCTCGGAATTTTGTGATCAATACACCCGAACCTCCAAATTTCAGACATAATTTCGCTCATAACTGTTTCAATCGTGTTGTTCCACAAATACTATTCAATGAATCTTCTTAAACATAACACCAATACAAAGAAATCTATGATATTAATGAAAACATTTTTTACTTGTAAATTGACTTCACTTGCGAGGTTGTCGACATGTGGGATGTGGACTCAGCGAACATTGTGCCGATAGTCGTATAGTGCCAATGGCTTAATTGCGAAGAACCTCGACCTGAGGAGGCTCTTGTTAGGCAGCTAGATCAAGGGTTTGATACAAAAAGCGGTACTCTTGGACACGGCTCGTATTGTCAGGAGGCCGGTAGTTTGAACCTTGTTCCCGATACCAGTGGGCTACTATTTTCAGTATTTTTGTATGTTTTTTTTTTATAAATATATATATGAAAGATGTAAAAAAACTTGAGAGGTGTCAAGGGATACCCGGATGGAACGAATATTATTTATTATGTACAAAAAACCTGTTAACACTCAAAAAAAATATACGTCGCGACACTGTTCAATGCGAAATAAAAAGACGAAACGAAAATAACTGGCTTGCTTTCTATGAGAGAGAGAGAGAGAGACAGACAGAGAAACACACGCACGCCATATAACTAGCAAAAAGTGTCGTTACAAGTTTTGGTCTTAATTTTTTTCAGTTAAGCCCCTTTCGCAACGCGCGATAAGGAACTTCGTTCCAAAATATAAAGGATATGTGAAAAAATTAATAAAGGAAATAAAAACATTTATAAAAATAATGAAATCCTCATTACCATACTGGTATCAGTATTTAATCGGAGTCTGAGCTAGTTGGTGCGCACGAGCACGTGCGAGTGGTCACTGACTTTAGCTAACGGTAGCGTCATGCCAGTACACATCACTGGTGCAACCATTTTTGGAAATGGTTCTTGGGATCTTATTTACAAAGCTATGTAGTTCATAGAAAAGGTGAAGGAATAGATGAGTGAGGTATTTATTTTTACTGTCTGCTATTTTTAATCGACTTCTTAAAATGAGGAGGTTGTGTGTGAATTTGTGGGGGATACTGTAACTAAAAAGGGTGTAATAAAAATCATTGCTTTTCCAATAAGACTCTTAAATAGTCTAGAATAACTTCACTTCTGGAAGCCGGCAGTTTGAAAACCTTTTTTCTTTTTTTCCCCGCTCAAGGAGAGAAGTGTAAGACTTTTTTTGACTAAAACCCACCCATGGTCCTTTTTTGCCCTTTGTGTTCCGGGGTCGCGGTATCTCTTTCGAACAACCCGCATGTCTGGCAGGCAGTGGTCTTGGCAGACCTCTCTGCTCTGATTTCAGATGTTATTAATGCATATACGAATATGTATGTTATAAAAGACTTTACAAATGGTTATGACTGGTGTTCCTTAAGTTGCACATGTTTTTTTTTACTATTATATAAAAACGTTGCTCCACACTAGGAATTTTTCCTGTATCGTGGGTGCGTTTACAAACATTTAAACTCACATACACAAACAGCCAGACCCGAAACAACTATTTATAGGTCATACAAATATATGTTCCGTGCGGGAATCGAACCTGCGCAGCAGTCAATCGCTCAACCGCTGCGCCAACCGTGCCGTCGAAATTGCTATCAACATAACTTGTGACGAATATACCAAGATATTCAAATTAAAAACTTCAGAATCTATTTACAGTACGTCAGTCAATTGCTAGTTTGTTGCGTTAAAATATTCAGACACGATAATTAATTATTAAGACCCCTTGTCGACGACGGGAATCCTTACTTAATATTATAAAAGCGAAAGTGAGTTTGTTTGTTAGTTTGTTTGTTACCTCTTCACGCTTTAATGGGTACACCGATTTTGATGAATTTTGGTACAGAGATAGTTGGGAACAAGAAGACGGACATAGGCTAATTTTTATTTTAAAAAAGTGGGATGTGAGGGAGAAACAGGGAAGAAAAGGGAAAACTTAGCGTTGCTATTACAAATCAATAAGGCGCAAGGGGAATTGTGTTACCCCGAATTTAACGCGAGCGAAGCCGCGGGCAAAAGCTAGTAATTATTATAATATTAATGCATAAAATAAAAAAAAAGTCAAAAGCAAAAAAAAGAAAATGAAGGTGTTTTTGATTTTCTTTTGCAATCTTTTTTGTATTTTTGAGGCAACGTAGAAAGATTAATGATTTTATTTATCGGACCGTGTGTTTTGTAAGTGATGAAAAGCGAAAAGGTACCTATGCAGTAATTACTGAAAAAGCAATTCGCGCAATGCCCTCTAAAAATCTCGGTGGCAATGAACGATTAGTAGTTTCGCGATATATTAAAAAGATTTAACAACAACAAAGAAACATTATCATCTTTTTGCCTTTTATACGTGCTACTTAAGAAATCGGTACAGTTAAAATAGACTAGCTTCCGCCCGCGACTTCGTCCGCGTGGCATAGTTACATAGGGCTAACGCTGATTTAAAACCGCGTGATGATAAAAAAAAATCTTTCTCTCCCCTTTTCTTCCCTCTTTCTGCCCTTTTCCTCTTTTTTAGCCTATGTCCGTCTCCAGGGTCCCAACTATCTCTGTACCAAATTTCATCAAAATCGGTTTGGCCATTTAGGTGTGAAGACGTAACAAACAAAGAAACTGACTTTCGCTTTTATAATAATAGTAAGGATATAATACCAACCTATAACAGCTGGGCAAATGCCTCTTCTCATACAGTGAAGGCATGAGCATTGATCGCCACGCCTGTTTAAGATGGATTGGCGATTTCAGACTTATTTTAATTATAAGTCCTGACGATGTTTTCCTTCACTGTTGCCTGTGATGTCTTAAATATTTTTTTAAGAAAGTACATATGTATTGAAAAAGACACAATGGTACTAGCCCGGATTCTCTGGGCCAGCACACTATCGGTACAAGTACTTGTTCTTGTTTAGGTAGAATAAAGAAACCGCTTTCAATTATCCTGAAATAGATGTACACTGGAGATCCCAGCGAAAGTTCTAAGAATGAGCAAAGGGCGCGTTTGGAAAAAAACATTAAGTGCCAGTCTAAAATAAGACTGACACTTAATTAAATTAAACTTTAACAAATTAGATTTCATTTTATTTCATTAATCACTTACTCACTCAACGATACCAACGCACGCTTTCTATTATCGAGATTTAATCACGTAAGTAAAAATAAAGTACCTCAAGTTTTATATATAATTATATTTTAATATTACGTTCTTGTTGCGTTATAAAAGTTATAACGTTGCCATGATAAGTGGTTTCACTAAGACAGCTGTCGATAGTAATATGACTATAAGGGTGGTTGAGAATAATGTTCACGCTATTAATATTAATGCCCTGAAGCCGTGTCCTTGAGAATATTGCGTGGTATCGTTTATCAAGTGCTTTTAAGGGTTCCCTCGAAAGAAAAAATAAATAAATTGAGAACCTGCTCCTTTTTTAAGTCGGTTAAAACCACGGAACATTGAAATAGGATCACTTTGTTGCCCGTTTGTCTGTCTATCTGTCAAGATCCTTTATCTCGGACACGTGTGTAGGTATCAAATTTAAATTAAAACCATAAAAAAAACCATTTACAAAAGACAAAACACTTTTGTAGATGACTGTAAGTACGTCAGATTTTCACTCGGTCGCGAGTTGACTACAACAAAAATAGGTAAAATCGGAAAGTGCTAACTCGCGCGCAGGCGCGAGTTTATGAGGCGCGACTTGACGAATAAGCCTTGGAGCTGTGAAATTTACCCTCGTAAGTCAAGGCAGTCAAAAGATATTGGCGTTTATGTCACAAATTTATTCAGAAACTTTAGTGTGTGAGTCCGACTCGCACTTTTTTTTTTTTTTCGGGTTGGAAATCATCCAATGACTTCCCCCACTCTGGGCGGAGCGGGGGGGCATGCCAGACTTGTACTGACTAAAACCCACCCATGTTCCTTCTATTGCCCTTTACGTTCCGGGGCCGCGGTATCTCTTTCGAACAACCCGCAACCCCGGCAGGCGGAGGCTCTGGCAAGCCCCTCTGCTTTGCTGACTCTCTTTGAGGCGCGCGTGAAACACGAACGCGCCGTCGACACGGCCTGTCGTCAATCGACGGACGGACGGTGAACTACCCATTGCTCACCGTCCACAGGCCCGCATCTACGGTGGCCGGGAGTCGTCTCGCGGCGCCCGGCGCCATGGGCGTCTCCCGCGGCGGCTGGGTTGGGCAGATGTTCTCTCCCTCAAACGCCCGGCCACCTCCTTTGCTAGCATTACTGCTTCGCAGAAGGTGGTGACCGCTTCCCATTCCCTCTCGCTCCGGACCATGGCCTGAACCAGGGCCGGACGCGAGAGATCGCCGCCGCCGATCGCCTCTACGAGGGCACGGCGGTGCTCCGCCCACGCTGGGCAGATCGCCACTGTGTGCTCTACCGTGTCCTCAGGGCGATCGTCACAATGGTGACACCCGGGCGCTTCCTCCCGCCCGATGATGTGCAGGAACCTCCCGAAACTTCCGTGTCCGGTGAGGACCTGCGTCAGGCGGTAGGTGAGGACGCCATGACGCCTCTCCAGCCACTCCTCAAAGAAGGGACTTACCGCCACTATTGTGGCGTGCCCGTCCGACTCGTACTTGGAAGGTATTTTTGACAGGCAAGAAGTAATTAAACATGACTTCTTGATTCAAAGAAATAAATATATTCCTAACACAATAAAACTCATTTTCGTGAAACTGGACCGGTCGTCGCTTTTTGCTGAAGGACTTTTGTTTCTCCCGGAGACTGAAATTGCTAAAAGTTCTAAGACACAAAAAAGTCAAGGATCAAAAGATTTTTCTACTGTTAAAAATATTTAATATCTTACGCTATGACGCTAGTATTAAACCCTAATCAGCCTTTTTGTAATTATGGGTTTCGAATACAAAATAACCGAAGCGTATTAATGTCAAAAGAACAAAGGGACTAATTAACAAGTAATAAAGTAATTACAGGAAATATTATTAAACCTCAAAGGTTGTTAAGATAATGGAAATTTCAAGATCTTGCCGAACCGAATCATAAAAAAGTATCCTTAAAAATATCCGCTTTTTAAATCAATAAGATGGGGTTTATATAAGGTAGCGGTTCAAAGTTAAAGGTCAAAATTTTAAGCAACAGGTTTTTCTTTGCGGATGCAAAATCATCAAATCACTTCCCCTTCCAATGAGGGAGTGCCAGACTTGTACTGACTAAAACCCACTCATGTTCCTTCTATCGCCCTTTACGTTCCGGGGCCGCGGTATCTCTTTCGAACAACCCAGGCAAGCGGTCGGTGGCCCTGGCAGGCCCCTCTGCTTTGTGCAGCAACAGGTTTAAAGACAACCTTAAGATGAAACATCCTTACTTATTAATATTATAAAAGCGAAAGTGAGTTTGTTTGTTACCTCTTCACGCTTTAACGGCTAAACCGATTTTGATGAATTTTGGTGCAGAGATAGTTGGGAACCAGGAGACGGACATAGGCAATTTTTTTTAAAAAAAGAGTGGGATACAAGGGAGAAAGAGGAAAGATACGGGAAAACTTAGCATTGCTATTACAAATCAATAAGGCGCTACCGAATTTAACGCGAGCGAAGCCGCGGCCAAAAGCTAGTTCATTAATAAAACTGAAATGAGAATGTAATTTATTAACATGTCGCACAATAAGATCTCAGCCGAGACAATTAAAAAAAAACCGGCCAAGAGCAAGTCAGACTCGCACAACGAGGGTTCCGTACAAACTTGCAATATGAACAGCCATATATTAGGTCCTTACATATGAAATTGGCGTTTTTCGTACTGGCCACTTTAATCACGAATTTCTCCTCTTTGGTAAGGAATTCCAAATTCAAATTTGTACAGCTATTTACTCATGTATTTGTGCTTCGATGACCGTCATTCATTTGTTTTTTTCTTCTGTTTTTTCTGTTTGCGTCACTCATTTTACAAAATGGAAAATTTAAAATATCGCATTATTTACGAGTACGAGTTCCGCCGTGGCACTAGTGCTGCGGAAACGACTCGAAGGGTGAATGATGTGTATGGCGGTCATGTTGCAAAAGAAAACACAGTTCGTTTTTGGTTCCAACGTTTTCGTTCTGGAAATTTCGACCTGCAGAACAAGCCCCGTGGACGGCCTGAGACCCAAGTTGATAATGGAGAATTGAAGGCTATTGTGGAAGCGGCCCCATCGCAAACCACGTCCGAGTTAGCTGCAGGCTTCGATGTTAGTGATAAAACTGTTTTAATTCACTTGAAGCAAATTGGGAAGATTAAAAAGCTTGAAAGGTGGGTACCTCACGAATTGACTGAAGCAAACCGGCAAACGCGCGTCGACTGCTGCGTTACATTACTGAACCGGCACAACAATGAAGGTATTTTAAACCGAATCATTACCTGTGATGAAAAATGGATTCTTTACGATAATCGGAAGCGCTCAGCGCAATGGTTGGATCCTGGCCAGCCAGCCAAATCCTGCCCCAAGCGAAAATTAACCCCAAAAAAGTTACTTGTAAGCGTTTGGTGGACTAGTGCCGGTATTGTTCATTACAGTTTTCTCAAATCTGGCCAGACTATTACAGCTGATGTCTATTGTCAGCAATTACAAACCATGATGGAAAAGCTAGCGGCTAAACAACCAAGGCTGGTCAATCGCTCCACGCCACTGCTGCTTCACGACAACGCCAGACCACACACTGCGCAACAGACGGCTACCAAATTAGAAGAGCTTGAATTGGAATGTCTTAGACATCCTCCGTACTCCCCGGACCTTGCTCCAACAGATTACCATTTTTTTCGCAATTTGGATAACTTTTTGCAAGGGAAAAAATTCAACTCCGATGGGGCAGTCCAAATCGCCTTCAAAGATTTTATTGATTCCCGTCCGACTGGTTTTTTTAGTAAAGGGATCAATGAACTACCTATAAGATGGCAAAAGTGCATTGAAAACAATGGTTCATACTTTGATTAATTAAATATATTATATTAAAAAATATTCGACTTTTTGTTCCTTCCATACAAAACGCCAATTTCATATGTAAGGACCTAATATTTTGACTGCGTTAACTTTGACGGTTAATTTCACAGCTCCAAGGGACCAAAGACTTGAGATTATGGTTTTAATTTAAATCCGATACCTCCACACGTACCCGAGATAAAGGGTTTTGACAGACAGACAGACAAACAGGCAATAAAGGGATCCTATAAAGGTTCCGTGGTTTTAATCGACTTCAAAAAGGAGGTTTTTTTTTCTTTCGAGGTACGGAATCCTTAAAAGCACTTGTTAAACGATATTTTTTTTACAACAGAAAGGTTCTATAGAGTCTAGTTTATGGTTTTAATTTCAACTCGATACCTCCACGCGTTTCGAGATAAAGAGTCTTGACAAACAGACAGACGGACAACAAAGTGATCCAATACGTTTCGTTTTTACCTTTTGAGCTACGGAACCCCAAATTTTTTTTAATTTTTGAGAAGACAAAACAAAACTATTCCTTTTTGTATGGGAAGTTATGAATTTTAAATTTCAAATTGTTACTACGTAAATTATGTTATGTTGGATAGCTACGTTTGATCACCCACCCGGCATTCGAATACAAGAGTTACAAAAAAATCATGATATTTGAGTCGTCTCCTTAACTCTAGATGTGCGATGTGATAAATTGGTTTAATACTAATTCTCTTCTAGCCTAGTTAAAATTTGACAAAAATATACAATAGGTTGATCGACATTTCTAGTGGTTAAATTTTCGTGAGGTTATTAGTATTGCGTTTCTAGAGGCGCAAAGAAGAAAGATAAAACTAAAATTCGCCTGTCACGATTTTTAACCAGCTTCGAAAAAAAGGAGGAGATTCTCAATTCGATTGCATTTATTTTGTACGTTTTTTTTTGCAAATTTAAGGCTGATCTGCATTTTTTTTTATCGAAAGATAATACTGGCGAAGGCATAGCAATTTAATTCATATTGCTTCGATAGTTTATGAGTGCCTTTTTTTTCTAATGTTTGTGGGTGATATGCTTATATCATTTTTTCATTTATTCATATTTTGTTTCTCAGCAATGGAAAATTAATAGTCGATAAGACATCATACTATAGAAAAAGTTTTTTTTCCATTTCCTTCTTTCTCGATTTCCTATAAATAAGCTTAGATTCGACTAATTTATATTGCGGTGTAAAGTTTGACCCATGGACATCCTCACTGCATATTTGTTCTTTATTTCGATGACATTCATTTTTCAAGTGTTTTTTTTTAATCTGCTCAACAAAGTTATTTAATTTTAACTTTCCTTTCCAGACGTCTAGTTGAAATCCAGTTGAAGTTCAATAAAAGTGACATGACAAATCGACTACACAAATGTCCTTTTTTTGGTATTGTTCGTCGTTTCGTTGAGCTCCTTGGGTTTTGAGTCGAGCTACACGATAACTGACAAATGCTTGCACTGACTGGACAGGTCCACTCAATCTGTGTGGTGCTTTCTTAAAAAGACCATTTTAGACACTAGTCTGCATAGTCCTCATGTAAGTTGACCAAGATTTTTTGTCTGGACCTTAAAAGAGACTATGACCTCTGAGTTTGTTTCGGCTGTTTCTTCTCAGAGTAGTCGGATACGAAACACCGGCCTCATCTAGTTTAAAAAAAAAAAGACGTGTAAAAGTGTTTGTGAAAACCTACTTGCAAAATAAACATCATTTATCATTTATTTATCATTTATGACCAAAAGTTTCGTCTTACTTTTATGTACCCTTAATGCAGTGGACCACGATAGAACTTGCATTCTGTGGTTGTTAGGCCCGGCGCCCATTATCGGCATCGGCAAGGAAAAGGATCTTTCGGCATCCTATATGCAAGCGCACGCTGTCGGAAACTATGCTTTGGCATGCTGCAACGTTCTTAGGGATGACGAGTCGTCCTTAAGCATGGCGCACCGTGCAAGCTTTGGAAGCAACGATATACGTATATATTGCCTCGGCGCCGATTTTCCTTGCCGATGCCGATAATGGGCGCCGGGCCTAATTCATTAGTTTGCACCCTTTTAGCCTTGGCTTTTTTTTGTAATAAACGGCGTTGTAATAATGGATGGATTGTGTAAGGAATGATTAAAAGGACAAAGAATAAAATGATGCCGTGACGTCTGATAGGGGAGAATGGAAGAAGAAAAGTGTTGCGTTGACCCCAAATAGAATGGGACAAGAGCAGGAAGATGAGGCTGATGAAAAGGCGGCATCCTAACTGGCAAGGATCGTATAATGACACGATATGTTCTAGTTGTGCGATAAGAATGACCAATGAAACATTGCTTTTGGTCACGCGATAGCTTGCGAGCATCAATTAGGACACTGCAGAAATCTGTATGTGCGAACTTTTCGTAAGACGAGAACTCATCGTATCACGACGCCTAATGCCTCTGTCTTGCTTTTTGCTTGCTTTTATCAAGTATTTAAACTTACATACACACAGTCAGACGTAGAACAACTATCATACTAATATATGTATCATATAATATTTGTAATTGCGTGCGAGGATCGAACCCGCAACACGTAACACAGTAGTCAAACGCTTAGCCACTACGCCAACTGCGTCAAAGTGTAAAAATCATGTGCTCATAATTAGGCACGTGGTCACGCACAATCACTTTCACAGAATTGTGAAAGAGCGATTCCACATAAGAACCTTAACTTATTATTAAGCACTACCTGGTGCCCGCGGCTTCACCCGCATGATGATCGAAATAAAGTATCTTATGTGTTATTCCAGACTATAATCTATTCTACCTCTGTGCTAAATTTCAATCAAGATCCGTTCAGCCATTTTGACGTGAAAGAGTAACAAACATCCATACATTCATACATCGTTACAAACATTCGTGTTTATAATAATTAAGTAGGAAGTAGGTTAGCCAAATATTTATGTTTACGAATTATAACATAATTAATTGGCCACGCTTAAGTTATAAGTTCTGCCTCCAATCTCAATCACTGATCTTGTTTCAACTTGTGTTTTCCATGGTAACCTGGCACTTGTTAATTCATTAGCAACAACACCCTCGTGCCACGCTATTTCCCACGTTTATACTTTTACAATAGAGTCTTAATTTGATTAGGTGACGTCGAGTAGTGGGGTTTGATGTCATTGCCGTGAACTGTGCGTGAGTCCAGTCAGCCGCGAGGTCCGGTGCGCGCGCGCCGCTTTCGACGCCATCTTGGAATTTCGAATTTCGAACGTGAATTTTGTTGAACTTTAGTGAAGTTTTTATGTGATTGTTTATGGTTACTGTGTAAAGAATTGGAATAGTGTTGTTTTTGTGAAGTTTTTTGCACAAAGGATTTGTTGGGAGATTTGTCAGCGTTAATAAAGGTAAATTAATTAATGATTTGGGAGCTGATTGAGATGGACATGTCCGGATCAAGTATACCGATACTATCAATAAACTTTCTACGCTGATTAATGGATGGATACTGAATGACGTTGCAATGTTCTTCAATGTACACTTTCTCTAATACGCGCATTGCCGCTGTTGCGTCATTGCTTTCACAGTTTTCTTGAGTTTCTTAAAAAAATAAAAGATATTAGAATGTATAGGATATATATATCTAGTTTTTTTTTGTAACTTAGATTTTCTTTTAATTGTTTGTTAGAATAAACGAAAACCTTTATTAATTTAATTTACTCAAAGAAACTATTGACTTGGTAGAACAAATTTCTTTCATAAATTGGTAATATATTTTCTCAAAGGAAGATAGTAATAAAATTTAATGGAACACAAATACTAATTTAATATGAGTTGTAAAAATAAGTCTAGACTGATTCTTATTGATTTAGAGTCAGAAATAAGACCTAACATTGAACTGTATCTAACATTATTAGGATATTGTATTTTCTACGGTACGAACCTAATATTGGAAGTTTTATCATAATATTTAGATTTACCGTAGACAATTTTATTATTATAAAATGAAAAGACTTAGGTAATATATTATATTTCAACTTTTACAATAGATTTATTTTGGCCAAAGATTCAGCATTGCCATCCAACGTGGCAATGCTGCCAGCCTTCTTGGCACTTTTCTAATTGACGGCGATGTAGGTGAATTTTTGACGCCCTTTAAGTAATTGTTTTCCCAATTTGGGACCTCTATGGCACTAAATTATTATAGATTGTGTAATTGTTTTATAAATACTTGTTTTTTTTTTGTTTAAAAACATGTTACTTTCAGATACACTTTTAGATAACAAAATGATTAAATAAAAAAATAAGAAAAAAAATTAAAACCGAGCCAACTGCCATTTTTTTTGGCTACGATTTAAGATGTTCTCGTGTTAGCTAATTAAAATAAATATTAATTGTTTTACGTAGGGTATTAGAAAACTATTAATATTAGTTTTCACGCCACGAGCCTAATACTAAACCTTAAATTATTTACTGAAAATATAATAAAGAAAAGACAATAAAATCATACATAGGTATCCTACTGATATCTTATCCTACAAAATCCTACTTCCTACTAATATTATAAATGCGAATGTTTGTATGGAAGTATGGATGTTTGTTACTCTTTTACATCAAGACGACTGAACGGATCTTGATGAAATATGGCACAGAGTTAGATTATAGTCTGGAATAACACAATAAGATATTTTTTTTGGATCATCACCCGCCATGGTCGCCAACTAGTATAATATAAAACTTTTGGCAGCAAATCTTTAAGTTTTTTTTTGCTTAAGTATCGAAAAATTTCGGTAAATTGGTAACTACACTGTTTTAACTTAAATAAAAACTAAAAAATATTTAATTGCTAACAACTAAATAGAATACTACAAACTGACATAACAGAAATATCAAGCGCAACAACAGCTGTTATCTAGACTGTTACAAAACAACTCATTACGACCATTTTTTTTGCTATCATTACGACGTCAAGGTACAAAGCAATTTAATCATAGGACTCACGAGTCGTGTCTACTCGAGACTATAGAAGATATTCCAAGCATTGAAACCGCGTCATTATCGCAAAAAAGTTGATTACTCAAGTTTATTTTGTCTTTTGGTACCGGCACGGGGGCACAGTGTAGCCATCTTGAAGTAGTACAATGGGAGATTTTTTGCAAAGATATATATTGCGACATCGGTAGACTTTAGGTTCTGAAGAAAAGTTATTGCAGTTCTGGCTATTAGGAGGAAATTGTTTGGTAGACAAATTCACTACAGCCGTTTTTGTTAACAATTACCACATAATATTATGAATTTATATTATTTGCAAACTTCAACAAGATCTAGCATAAAATAAATTATCGGAAAGGGAAGTAATTTTTTATATATATGTCATGTACATTAATAAAATAAGTAATATTTAAAATAAAGATAATAAAAAATAATAAATAGAACAACACGTTTCATACAATAAAATAATGCTTTAATTTTCTTTCATTAATATAAATATACATTTGGCAAAATTAAAAAGCAATTTTCTCGAGAATTATGAGATGCAGCTTTAAGATATGTTCGATTTTATAACAGTCCAAGTCTCAAAATATTAAATTCTTAACTACATCAAATTATAATCGGTACAGTCGGAGAAAATCCGTTATTATTAAAAATAGCCATATGATACATATTATTGTGCTTATCACAGTATACTTTCAGTTATTTCGTAAATTCATTGACATTATAAGGTCCTCTCAAATAAGATGAACTACTCTAGCAGTTACACTGTGGTAGGCACCTGTTTCTTTTCTGTTTTATTTGCACCAGTTTTTAGTTCGTTGATGATTATGTTGTTGCTACGTCAATTTGTTGATGAAAAAGTAGTTGTTGATTGATTTATGTTGTAGTTTGTTGTTTATATTAGTAGTCCCTCGTTTAAGATGGTATGTGAACATAATAATTGGCCTCCGCTTCTTGTGAAAATTAAGTTGGCATGACTAGGGTGTTGAGACCAGTCATTTGAAACTTCAAACAGTAATAACAGATTGTACGAATTATAGTGTCAATATTTTTTTTACAAACTACCAACGTAAATTGTTATCTTTATCAAAAATAGGACTTAGGAATTCTCATGAATAAACTCAAAGTTATAATATTTTGGATGAAATTTTCACATTCAAGATACATTTTTTTCTTTCTTCAGGTATCAAAAACCCAGCATTCTTATGCTGTGTTTTGATGACACAGACAACGTAATAATTTCATTCCATCTGCTGTACAAAAAAAAAAAACATTTTGATTAAAGATAATTTAAACTTTTGAAAGATAAGCTATCTTTCAGAAGTTTAACTTATCTTAAAACTGTTTTTAACAACAATTAATATTGATCAAACACCTTCAGACTCCAATAAATTTCAAAGAAATCTCAAACATTTCTCAAATAATAAATAAATATCTTGGGACCCATTGACTTCAGAGACGAGTTCATAATTACTGTCACTTAAAATTTCAAAACAAACATCAATGTTCTCGCATTTAACTTATTAAGGTCAACAATTTGATTGGAAACAAAAGCCAAACAAGAAATTTCCAAATATTAACATTCCAATGCACGCATCGTATGAGGGGTATGCCAACTTTGCTAAGAAAATCAACAATGAACTTTAAAGTCATATTACTAACGTGTTTTGTGAGATGATAGTGGTAACTAGGCGACTTGTAAATGCATCGCGTCCATCGGAACAATGAGCAAAATAAACAGCTAGTGGACACAACAAAATGAACAGAAGGTCAATCAAAGGTAATCTAATGATTATTTTGCAACCTCAAAGGAGGCTTAATAACTGAAGCCGCTCTGGTCAATCTTTAGGTTAAGCCACGCTTGCCTAGGTTGGTCTATAGATGGGTGACCACCAGTTACATTCCTATATCCTCCGTGCCCGGAAAGCTCGTTAAGTAATTATTGAATTCCGCTCGCGTCATTTTTAGATCTTTGGCAGTTGTTGCAGGTAGTCATTAGCAGAGTGGAAAGAAATGGAGGAGGCCTTTGCCAAAGTTGGGCAAACAGACGAAGTTGTCGATGTCATTGACTCAACAGAGTTAATATGTTAAGTTAAAAAAAAAGTTTTTTTTTGTCTGAATAAAGGTTTTTTATTATTATTATTACAGGTAGCCAGTGTCCTAAAAGTTTGACTACCAGTCTTACCAAGGGGTATCGTATTAACCAGTACTAACTAAAACCATGTTACTAATACTGACAAAATTGCAACGAAACCGTTTTTGATTTATGTTATCGTTAGAGTTTCTTGCCCATTCTTCTCCATAGAGATCTACGCTTTGGAATGGGCAACTACAGTACTTTCACAAGTTATTATGTCATTGTCTTGTGACTGGGACTGTAGCAGCATCTTTTTTTTGTTTTCATGACATTAAAAAGTTCCTGTAATGGTCTAATTGAAATAAATGCTTTGAGTTGAGTTTGAGAGTTCTGTTATCCATCGTGTTTTGTATTGACTGGGTTTTCTGTATTTAGCACCACTGGCCGTGGTCTACTTGACCACAAGCGACGGACCGTACCGTCCATAATGTCCGCTTTCTCCACAATTGACGGATCAGTACGTACGAATGCAAGGTTAATTACTCAGAGAATCAGTGGCTTTCTAACATTTTAGTATCGTTTGTTTATACTGTGGGTTTTATATTGGTGTTGGTGAAAAGGTGATTTTGTGTCCGCTGTTGATTGTTGCGGGAGATTTGGCATTTTGCTTCGTTGTTTTTAGTTTTATAGATTTGGATGAATAGCAGTTTATAACTGAGATATGGATATTAAAAAAAAACTGGCCAAGTGTGATTCGGAATTGCTCACCGAGGGTGTTGAGGGCTGATTTTTTAACAGCTCTAAGGGACTACAGATTTGAGTATATGGTTTAAATTTCAACTCGATACCTCCACGCGTTCCCGAGATAAAGGGTCTTGACAGACGGACGGACAGAAAATTGATCCCATAAAGGTTTTGTTTTTTTTTTTCTTTTGAGGTTCGGAACGCTAAAAACATTTTAACAAACCCTGTTTGGTCTTCAGTTTAATAGAAAACAACATTGTTGTCAAGCAGCTGTATTGTGTCATCAGTTTCGAGGAATCAACCAACCAATAAATACCAACCTTGAATGCTGCCTCATTTGTTGCAGTAATGTACGGTCTTTTGAATATTATTCCATAGAACACAATTTAAATAATTCACAAGAATTTGTAGAGACAAAATAATCCTAAATATATTGTAAAGAGATTCTTTGTTTATTTGTATCAAATAGGCTCCGGAACTTCTGGAGCAAAGAGATTTTAAAGAATTATAGAGCGGAATATTTTTATACAAAAAAAAAACTTAGTAAGTGGACGTATGACACTAGACGGTACGATTTATATTGATACCAAGTAGTAACAATAATATTGGATTAAGTTTTACGTCACCAGACTGATTAAAAAAAAATGTCAATAGTTAGTTAACTATCAGCAAATAATACATAGCAACACAACACTTAGGAGCTGAGTAGCGGGCGAAACCGCTAGGCACAACTAGTTATTTAAAACAAAATATTCTTTATCTTAATGTTGAAAACTGACTGTTTTTTAAATTCTTCTTGTTAAATATTTTAAATTCGATTAAGTTCGCTCGTTAAGGTTATGCAACATAGCTCCTATTATAAACTTTCTGATTTCGCGTGTCCTTTCGTAATACTTGACGTAATCTTTAAAAAGAAATCATCGGTGTATTTTGTTAAATCGATATAATGAAGCTTATTATTTATAAAGAAGGTGAACACACTTTGTAAATAATGTTCTTTTAAGGGTACGAAACAAAAATCTAAATTTTGTTATTTATCGTTATGTTTTCGAAAACAGTCTGAGAGTTAGAGTGATTGTATTTGTTTCTGTCCTTTTTAGTTTCCAGAACGCCAGTTCCACCGTAAAATAATACATTATTGTGAAAATTAGACGGAAAATTGGAACATTTAACTAGATTGTTTTATTGAATCTGTAGTTAAAAATAAACGTGCACGTGAAAACATCGAAATGAAAATCACCAAAAAGTAAAATTAAATACCTTAGCTTCAAAAGTCAGTTACTTACGATAATTTGATTAAATTTTTTCTTGCCAAAGAAGTTCCCTTGACTTCACCAGGATTCCATCATCAGATCCTGACTCGAATCCATCCAGGTGTCTTCAAGTAATTTGGAAACATACATAAAAAAGTTTCCGGCGAATTGAGAACCTTCTCCTTTTTTCAAGTCGATTAACAGGCAAACTTTTAAACTTAACTAAAAAAGTCGTACATTATATACTTCCAAATTTAAAATTCTTCAAAAGCAAATCATAACAAAAAAACTGGTAACCAGACAATTGGTCTGGACATAATAAATGAGTTCAATTAAGCAATGTTCTTTTAACGTTTACCTTTAGCACTAAAATTGCTTGTTTTTCAGTACATTATTTATTTGTCTCCTTCCAAAATATTCAACGGTTGTTTATAAAGGCTGTAAAAAAAACTCTTCTCGAAACCGAAACGAACTCTTTCTCTCAAACATCGCGATATTTTTTTTTCTTCATACCTGGGGAACCTTCAAATAACGGAGATATTGGACCTCAAATTTCTCTTTATTAATCCTACTTTTTAATGTCATAACTTTCCTTTAAAACCTTGACCCCAGTACTATTCAATTTAACAAGTTGTTCGAAAGAGATACCGCGGCCCCGGAACGTAAAGGGCAATAGAAGGAACATGGGTACGTTTTAGTCAGTACAAGTCTGACACTCCCCCTGCTCCGGCGAGAGCGGGGAAAATTATTCGATGATTTCCTAACCCGCAAAAATAAAAAGACAAAATGCATCCATCAACAATAATTTGCATTTAATTTGTTTCCAAGCAATAATTTGTATATAGTATGTATGGGCCTCCGATGCCTGAAATAAATTGATTTATTATTATTAATAATATTTTCGAAGAGTTAATTAGTTTGAACAAAATGCATGGCGACATGATAAAGGTCCATAACACCGTCTATTTCTCGGTAGGCTTAGGTATATGAAATTCACAAGGTCTGTTAAACTTGTGTACCATTATGTAGCATTTTGCAATGTTTGCTTTTGGACGAACAAATAGTTCCGTAGGGACATACGCCAAAATGTGTTTGTCTGTCCTTGGTCTTGCTTACTATTTGATTACGTGCCAGACCGTACTGTTTCGTTTTTTTTTTCTCAGTAACAGCCACGGTAAACAACGGTTTTGTGAGAGGACGCGCGGTTTCGTGAGAGGTGGAAGGAGGGCTTTGCCCAAGAGTGGGACAGAGCAGGCTACAAAAAAAGAAATGTGTTTCATGTTTACATAAATAAATAGACGTAAAGTAAAACAATACGAAGAAATAAGGCAGTCCTCTAAGCAAGATTTCGAAGACTCGTTCAGATCCAGCCGAGATCTCTTCTTCATTGCACTTCACTCTCTACCACAGTAGTAGTATTTATGCCCCATTGATGACATTAGGCTCGCCCTCAATTACAGGTAGGTACGATAGGTATACTCTGTCTAAAACTTCGCTGGTTACAAGGCGTAATATCATGTTATTTATAAACAATTTTCAAATTTCGTCACAGTTCACTACTGCACTTTGGCATCTCCCAAAATTCAACAACAGGGTATTGTGATGCAGTCTGGAAGCAGCCATCTATCTGCATCATTCTGTCTTTTTTTTGGTTTGGAAAATCATCAATTAACTTTCCTCGCTCTAGGCGGAGTGGGGGGGAGTGTCAGACTTGTACTGACTAAAACCCACCCCTGTTCCTTCCATTGCCCTTTATGTTCCGGGGCCGCGGTATCTCTGGTGGCCCTTTCAGGCCTTTCTGCTTTTTTTGTCTTTTTATGGCCTTTTTATGGTTGTCGGTCTTCAAAATAATGCGAGTTTCCTCCGAACCTCGAAAAGCGCGTTATCCTATTGGTCCTATTATTTGTAGATCTATGGGTCAAAGGGTATCGTATTACCCAGTACTAACTGGATTTTGGAGGTCAGATAGGTAGCCGGTCCATGTAAAATACGGGTATTCAAATGCAACCTGTTAGATTGGAAGTCTGAGAAGGCTAAACAGGTGATGGTCTTTAAAATAGTTGAATGTTGCGTCACAAAAGGGGTAAATGAAAGGCACTTGCACTCTGTGATGAGAATGCTAAGGTGGATGTGTGGTGTGACACGAATGGATAAAGAAAGAAGAAACGATTACATAAGAGAAAGTTTGAAAGAGGCGTCGGTACTGCAAAGTTCTTTGGTAATCGGTTGGCTCGAGATGGACATGTGATGTAGGAATGTGGATGGGTGTAGTAGAAGAGAAAGGATAAAAAATAAGGAAGATGAAATGACGTTTAATAGAGAAGTATGAAAGAAGAAGATATGCTGCGGAGAATGATGGTCTTTTAAATAATGATACTATCGATCTATCAAGGCCAATCAGATCTACTAATGCTGTACTTCAACACCAGTATCTTATAAATTATGCATCATAACGCCTTTATAAACAGGTAAATGCCTCATCCTGACAAAGCAGTCCCTGTCAATGTTTTATCCCAAAATACTGATTTTGTTCAGTTATCTTGAAATCTGGTACAATCAATTTCGCTATTGCCAAAAATTGCGCCGTTCGAACAATTTGCTTTGAACGTTGCGATGTCTTTCTGCTCAATTGATTTTGGGTGTAATGATTGGCAGTTGATTTATGCCAAGAAAAAAAAATGGATCTTGTGTGCCTAAAACACACTTTTTTAGGTTTTGAATTTCGATCTCACATGATAGGTGTCACATTTGGCGAAACAATACGTTGCTTCAAAATGTAATTTCACCACCTGTTTTTTTTTGGGGTGGGCAGTCCTCAAATAACTTCTCCTGCTCTAGGCAGAGCGAGGGGGGGGGGGAAGTGAAGTGAAGACTTGTACTGACCAAAGCCCACCCATGTTCTTTCTTAAGAACTTTATCCCGCAACCCCAGCAGGATACATATCCAGTATAACATAACCTCTCTATGTATAGATTTCCCGTACAAATCCAGCTATAAAAAAACCAGTTTAATGCGGATCTCTATCCGCATTAAACTGTTTTTTTTTTATTATAATACAATAATAAAGATTGTGTGTTATTGTGATTTAATGTGATTACTGTGATTAGCGTCAAAAAACGTTTCGTTCACTGGTAGAGAATACATTGCGGGATAAATTTCGCCTATGTATCAATATCGAAACAGAAATACACTTCCGGGCAGAAAATGTGGCCATCCATGGTTAATTTAAGTCAAAAACCTTACAAATAACAATAAAATAAGAATAATAAATGGGTAATAGAGAACTATTGTATTAAAAGAGAAGACAAATTACTCCTGAACAATACAAGTAACGGTGATGATGATGTAAGTACTTGTGAATGACACAACTAAGTACAGTCAGCAAAAGAAATAAGTAAGAGTCAAAAATCCTACATTACTTTCCAAAATTTTGTATGAACCATGACACACTAAAGGCCTTCAAGGGCTGTTATGCGTCTCATAGTTTTATAACATCCAACCTATACATACTATAACACCGTTTATATTATCTCGCAGAGTAGGTTAGTTTCGGAACATGGTAACACCTCTACAATGTTTCTGGTATTGTAGAAGTTCAGACCGGTAAAATAAAACAGAATAGATCAATCTTATATATATATATATAGGTAACGTGAAAAAAACCCTTTTTGCACAAAAAACGGTCTTTCAAAATTACACTGACAAATGAGTCTTAAATAAATACTTGATTTTTTATTAAAAACCAATGGACGTTTTCCACTCAAGTTAATTTTAGTCAGTAAAATGTTTGTTTTTTATAACAATAAGGTTTAACTTTATTTAAGAAAAAATGGATTTGTGAGAAATTTTCAATTGTATCTAAACAGCCTGGTTACTGATCTCCTTTGCTAACTGTACCTAAGTGTACTTGTCGGCTGTTTTTATCATCTGTCTGTGTTATAAATCAAGTCGCATGTAATACATTCAGTATTATAATGTCATAGAATTTATTGTAATAGCTTCGTCTGTAGAACGATGATGATATTGTATGTAAAATGTTTTTGTTTCTTGCTAAGTTATTCATTGTGACAAAGTGTAACCATATTTTTTCAACAAAAACGTTGTCCCTCACTAGTAATTTCCCAAGTATCGGAGATGCTTTTACAAACAATTTTAATTACATATTCAAAAACAGCCAGACTCAAAACAACAACCTGTAGGCCATAAAAATGTTTGTTTCGTGGGGAGATCGTATAGTCAACCGTTAAATTAATTTCACTAGCTTTTGCCCGCGGCTTCGCTCGTTAGCTATGTCCGTCTACGTTAACTATCTCTGTACCAAAATTCATTAAAATCGGTTTAGCCATGGAGGCGTGAAGACGTAACAAACAAACAAACAAACTCACTTTTGCTTTTATAATATTAGTAAGGATTTTGTTTTCTTTTTTTTTGTCTGATGTTGTGTGCTCTTGTGGCATATCCTAATGTTGCATGTTCTTAACAAATGCCTGCGCCAGCCGTGCCATCATGCCGTGACGTAATAAACAGACAGGTCAGGACAGGTCATTACCAGCAATGGGAACGTTACGGGTGGATTATTCCATGCGATGTACTTCTTAGTTTTTAATGAAACTCCACCTTACAAACAACAGCAAGTCATCAAACTCGCGCACTGAGGGTTCCATAAAAACTTGCAGCGAAAACGGCCATATCTTTTGACTGCGCAGACATTTTTCACAGCACAAAGAGACCACAGAGTTAAGTATATATGTATAGTTTTAATTTTAACTTGATAACTCTACACGTTCCCGAGATAAAGGGTCTTGACAGACAGACAGACAGCAAGCAGACAGACAACAAAGTGATCCTATAAGGGTTCC
Organism: Ochropleura plecta; assembly: GCA_905475445.1. Taxonomy (NCBI): domain Eukaryota; kingdom Metazoa; phylum Arthropoda; class Insecta; order Lepidoptera; family Noctuidae; genus Ochropleura; species Ochropleura plecta. The sequence goes on along the minus strand of FR997731.1, from coordinate 5,008,301 downwards.
TTATTTTTTCTTTTTGAGGTACAGAATTCTAAAAACTAAACCACTGTCTAAAGTTTTCGATTTCTTGCCAGCTATTTTGACTTGATCGAATTTTAAGCTCCCGAAAGCCTAATTGGACGATATAAGCGTAAAGGTGAACCCAATTAATATGTTGGCACGGACTGAGCAAAAAAAAAACGGAGAAAAAACTCATGAAGTTTTCTTTGGAAATCTGACCCTGTTGAAGAATTTACGCTTAAATGGGGCCTTTGGAACAAAATCCAAAGTTAACGCTCGTGTAAACAGGGACTTTCTAGAATATTTCAATAGTATTCATAGCAATCGACGATATATATATAACGTTGCTGGGACAAATGGATGGTTCATATAGCCTGGATCTATTCAAAATGCGTTTTAATAGGCTTCTTTTGGGTTAACTCGTCATCGTCGAACTCATTTCTGGCCTGAGGCCCATTTAAAAATAAAATGTTTATAAATAGCTTACAAACAAGACATTAAGAAAATAAAATCGAAGAGCTGCCTGTAGACTTTTCCTCCAATTAAACTATTTTTACCGGTGTACCACTAGAGAATCCAAAGAAGATTTGCTCTAGTGCCATGTTTCCATAGTATTGATGTAAAAGGCATAACAGACACATCTCTAGCTTAAAAATAATGACAGCACACATAACACAATGGGAAGACTTTTATCACTAACACGTAACCGTTATTTGTCACATTTACGTTACGGAGGAGGCTAGTCAAGCTATGAAGACGTAACAAAAGAAAATGGAAGGAAATGCCAATGTTTTCTACCATATCAATTTTTCCTGCCCCTTACAAAGTTTTCTAATTGGTGTATTTTGTAACCTGGTCAGAGTTTAGAATGTTTCTCTCCTTTAGAATGTTTTTCATCTGCTTCTACTTTCAGTAAAATGCACAACTTTCTAGACTTCCATTTTTAACAAGGTACAGTTTTGGTGTGACCAGGACGAGCGTCAAAAAAATAAAAATGGCATTGTCTAAATTGTGTTTAGCGATGCTACAACTTATAAGATTGCTTTTGAATTGCTTCGAACAACTAAATTCCAAACAGTTAAAAGGACTTCACTTACTGATAAAGACGATGAAACAAGTTGTATAGGTTATGCTTATGAGCTACCACGATATAAACAGACGGTACAAGAACTTAATAATGATGAAGGACAACTTACAAGTGAAGATAAACAAATCATAAGATCTATGTTTTTATCTGATATGTTAGTACATTAGCATGACCAGTTTATTGACGGAATTGATGTGTTTGCTTTGTATCATCATTGGTTTTCTCAATTGTATCTAGATGTTTTCCACCAAAATGCATTTACCGTTTATAGTAAACCATTTAATAACATTGACAGTGATTCAATATTTTGATAAGAACTTCAAATTCATCACAGCGTTCTAAGGTAAACACTTCAAGGCGAATTAATCCCAAGTAGGATTATTAATAATTGGACCGAGACAAATTAATTAATGTGTGGTAAAGACAAAGAGTAATTGAATAATTAATTCAAGATAGAAGTCTAATGACACAATAAGAAGATAAAGGACAACCATTCAAAAGAGCACACGGAAGTATAAAGTAATATTATCGACATGCAAGAAGCAACTTTTTATAATTTACATCGACGTAAGTATTAAATGAGTACAATTAATTTCAACGTCAATACAATGACAAGGCATCATGTTCATTAACACCGCAGTATCGTTAAGCATCTACTAATTGTCGAACATTTACTCATTATCTCTGGCCAACGTAATGTTCTTCCGCACAAGTACAGTTGACCAAGCTATTTTGTATACAGGCAAATTCGCTCTTTTCATTTCTATTTTTCTTCTGAATTATTCCATAGGAAAAGGTCTCTCATCGTTTCTTTCACTTCACTCATTGTTGTACTTTTTTTAGCCAATATATCTTAGGTGTCCCCCATTTTGTGGCGAACCGAGGAGCAGTTCACCACCACCTCGTTTAACAGATTAGCATTACACTGCTAATATTGTCTTAATTCTTCTTAGTGAAACTCTCGGTCATGGTCACCTCGAAGCGACTTTTGTAGGGATAAAAGTGAGTTACCTTACGATTGATTGTTACTTTTCCGTGCTGGTTGACATTTTGGTGTACTGTTGCATGGGACCACCCACAGCGTACATACATAATTTGAATGATCTATCGCATGTGTGATAGATCATTCCCTTTTTTTGCGGATGGAAAATCATCAAATAACTTCCGCCGTGTCAGACTTGTACTGACTAAAACCCACCCATGTTTCTTCTATTGCTCTTTATGTTCCGGGGCCGCGGTATCTCTTTCGAATAACCCGCAACCCTGGAATGTGTGACTTTCCTCGCTTTTTGACGCCCTTCTGTGTTATTTACTAGCACAATCACGTACAGTTTAATAACTTAATAAACTGCTTTATTCCAAAGCAGTAAAGGGTTAAGAAAAAAGTATTGACACAAGGATTCACTATTTAAAATTACTTACACAGGCAACCAACTTATGGTTGCCTGTGTACCAAATAGCTGTTCTATTTGTACATTGATCAATTTGATACATTGCCCGGTACAATCGTGTTTACGCGGTTGGTACGTGTCACCGTGTCAGAGTGCTTGGCCAACACAATCTGTGACGTCACTTCGAGTTCCTAGCAAATTGATCGTGTATTATTGTCGAAAATGTTATTGTATCGCCTTAGCGGTATTTTGTCGACGAAAATAGATTCGCTGGGGGCTGCAAAATGTTACTCAAAATAAGAAAAGATAAACGGTGGATTATAGCTGATTCTGTTACAATGATGAAAACTAGTGAAAAGCAAAATGGTGCTTAAAATAAAAGTGTGAAATATCTTAAACATGTGTCAATCTGTACTGGGCCCACATCCCCCTTGATGTTTTGAAATAAAAAGGCAGCACTTTTGTGATAAACACACTTCTTTTATTTTAATCAATACAACGTGTAGTTACTTATAGAAGAGTAGAACGGAAGTGATACAAAAAAAACTAATACCAACCTTGACATTTGAATAAAATATTCATTCTTTGCATTGTAATAAAACAATAAACATTGCCATATTAATAACACCCCTCATGTAGGCGTATGTTACACACCGTCCACCTTGTGTGTGTGTGTGTTCACTGGAAATGCTAAATAAGTTTGTGCATAGAAACACCTCAAATTCCCGTTAAAATAGATGCTATAAAAATTTGACAATAGTATCAATTGATACAAAAAAGAAGTTTTTAGCGTAATTAGGTATAATTTATATCAACTAACTTCCCGGATATGTAGAAGATAATGATGACGGCAGTTTACGTCAGTAAAAAAATTATGACATCTGTAAGGCAGGGTGCACGTCACTAATTGAGACAGAACCATTTTAATAAACTGACCTCTCAATTCATTGAAACTCCGTGCTAAGCCAGTTCAGCTCAAGGTCAAAGTGTTACCACCTGCGGTCAAGCGGACTGTACCTTCATTTCTTATAAAATTTCATCGTTTATAAAACCGATGACGTAAATCTGCAAGAATATTCTCGCATTTTTAACTTCGAAATATGTTACGGATCATTTAGGTGACTAGGTCCGGCTTATTTTATTTTTCCAGACGGCGTATCGGTGGGAATTTCCTAACAAATACAGAATCCGGCTTCTTTGGAAAATAAAATTTTATGAATATCGTCGCAGCATTTGAGATCCTTGAGTAAATAAGCTCGCTTATCCATAACTCAGTGGTTTAGTATCTAAGAGACAATCAGTTAAAGTTAATAAATTAAAAATAATTGTAAATTATTTTAAGTTAAGTTATGCCCGGAGGCTTACACATTTAATCAAAATATGTAAGCGTCCGTTCATCAAAGATATTAAGATCTGTAATTATGTAAGTAAAGAATTACTTAAGTGAACAAAAAAAAATTAAATGGCATAGAAGAGAGAATTTAAAGTAAACTGCTGAAAATAAAACAATTATGTATACAATTTCCAATAACGCTATTAAAAATCACATTACAAAATTTATCGAACTTTTATGAAGTTCGATAAATTTTGTAATGTTAACTAAATTTCAACAATAAAGCTAATTTACTGTGTATAGATTTCTTTTTATACAATAAAGATACTGTATAAAAGTATAATGCTACACTCAAAACCAATTTAAGTATTATCATTAATATCTTTATAGAGATCAACCATAAAACTCTCGTTAAATTATTGCTTGTGGTCATTCACTTTCACACAGCCCACACTTTGACCAAATAATAGAGCGACCAACTATTCAAGTATCTGCCATTATTGTTATAGAAAGCTCTATAAATCAATTTAGTTATTAAACTTAAAAGTTATTTGGTAATTGCCTTTTTGTAGAACAGTGGGTTTGTAGTTGGCCTTGAATTTTTCTTAAGAGTATTATTTTTGTTGTGTGCTTTGGTTAGTTGGGTTTTATCATGTGTATTTTTGGCTATAGCTTGGCTTGTTATTATCATTATTTATTCAATTTTAATTTCATAGATTATATTTGTATTTTTTTTTGTTGTTGTTATCTTAATTTATTGATTTTAAAGTTATTGATCTGTTTTAAATTACGCATGTCTAATAAAATTATTGCTTTTATTTTAAATTAATGTTATCGATTTATTTTGAATTATTGTAATTTCATAAATTAGTTTTTTTTCCTATAAAAAAAACATTATTTGTATAAACCATACATATAAAGTGCATGTGGTAGCCTGAAAGTGATTGTTGCACTTATAAAAGTATGTTAAGTAATTATTTGTGTAAACAATTATTGGCTAACCTAAATAAATAAATAGTCACAATTTTCATCATTATGAACTAGGTCAGGAAAAACTATTTGTCTTAAACGTGAAATGTTTTAAAATAAATAAATAAATAAATGGACGAAATGAAGAGCATTAGAACTTCGAAATGTTTCTTTTTTAAATTAATCTTCTCAACCATGTCCAACCCGCAGTGGTACTGCAGCTTTTAAACCTATTTTTTTTTTTTTTTTTACTTTTGTATAGATTCTTTTCTACCTATTAGTTGTGAATGAGTGGACATGGTTGGCCTTGTAGATTCTTAGACGCTTGTTAACTTTTGTTAACGTATTTTTTTTATTTTACTTTTTGTAAAGTAAGCAATGACTTATTGTCGGGCCTACGTTGTCCTCTCATACTTAAGTGCTAACGCTGTAACAACAACAACATTGTAAAACTAAATGATTTTAAAAGAGTAACCATGGAGTTTCTTGCCGGTTCTTCTCCATAGGAAACGACCAACCCGAACCGTGCATCTTTTCTCGACGTTTTATAAGTGCCCATGTAGGCCTATGTAAAATAAAAATATTTTGATTTTGATTTTATTAAAAAGTCAGCACTGTTAATATTATTAGAGAAGTTAAACTTTGGAACCGTCCATTCGTCGGTTTTGTTTACACGGAGCAGCGTTTCGCAAATTGTAAGCCAACTTTCGCAAACTGTAGACTTGGATATGTAGTCAGAGATATTTCTAACAAGCTATTGTATACTACGGCCATTCTTTAGTAAACATAATATTTCGTTATCCTAAGCAATCAAAACAAATACAGATGTAATTGCAATTATTCTTCTTCATATGGAAATTCTAATTAAAAATAATGATGCGACACTATGGGAAACTGTTTCTAAATAGACGTAAAGGATTATTAATATTGATTAAATATTAATAATTCTTTAATGACAACCAATACTTCGAAAAGTTCGAGAATAATTCAAAGTTTTAAGCCTCAACAATAAATCAGGGTAAAAAAAATATTAAAACTACAGAATGGTCAACATACAACCAGGTGCCCTTAGAAAGTCAATGACTAAAGTAAAACCTCATTCATTTTGCAATCCGTAAAATCCAACTTCTGAGTCACATTGATAGACCAAGGCTCCTAGGTACTAAGCACCCACGCCTTGCTATTTATAACTAAGTAATTAGTATGTATTGTATGTAAAACCAACTGAGTTTTCTGCGAATAGGCGGAAGGTAGCATTAAACTATGCTATTTGTCAACACGATTGTACTGGCTTTGTTGCTCGTAAATCTTATTTAAATAGTGTTGTATTCGTAATGAATATTAGTAGCATCTAAGTCATTAATTATGAAGCATTCGTTGCTCTTCTTCTTTCCGAATCGATGACTCTGACTGTTTTCGTCTAATTTCGTACTGACATAGCTACTTCGACATGTTTACATTATCGTTGCGTTTTCTCGAGATCCATGTGTCACTAGCAGGATTCAGTAAAATACCAGCGTCAGGCATTCTACCTGGCATTATGCTAAACTGGGCTCCTATTTATCCAAATACCACACAATAGAGAGACAGATACACACCACCCAGAAGTGGGCGACCTTTATAAATGTATCTGATGTGTCTAATTGTCTATGGGTCAATCTAACTTCTAGCTATTTTTTTAATTCATGTCTTTTGTTCTCAGTTTAATATTTTTGTGTTAATTCCTGTATTGTGTATTTTGTTGCATCAAGTAAATGATTTATTTATCTACATTAACATAGTTGAATATTTGTATTTTCAAAAATTTTAAATTCACGTTGGCTTACAAAAACTGCGAGGATAGGTGTACGGATGTGGTTGGTCGTTTACTATAGAAAAAACTGGCAAGAAACTCCATGGTTACTCTTTTTAAATTATTTGGTTTTATAAACTTATCATGTTATTTTATGGGAATTTATTCTGGTTTAAACTCTAGCTACGTAAATATCATTGTCTGAAAAATGATTAACAATGAGAAGTAAATCAGTTTCATAAAGTAAAAAAAGAACTTGTTTCAACCAACTGTTTTAAAAAACCATAAATTACAATGAAATCAATAGTTTTTTGTGTGTCTATGAATATTTATATAGGTACATTGTACAGTCACTTACAAAAATAATGGATAAAATTTAAAAGATTTTATCAAGAATTTTGTCAATTAAAAATAACTCACGATTACAAAATTAGATTTTGAACATAGAATATATATAGTAAGTGGACATTTAAGTCGTTCAGTCACTTTGATTGTGGGGTCAATTATAGTTTTCTCTGAACCACATTATTTTCTAATATTATCTTATTTCCTTTGTTACAGATCCCAACAATATCACCAGAAATAGTGTTGTGAACGAAAGTGCTACAAATATATATGTGAAAAGTGATGTGGTATTGTGTGAGACGGTCCCAAATGAAGCGACGAAAACTACTGTCCCTAAAACGGTACAGTGAATAGACTACAATGTTGGCGACACAAGCTTGGGTGTTCCTCACAGGATGTCTTGCTATTGGTAAGTGGATTTATCCGTAGTTTTATAAATTAAAGAGAACGGAATTTCTGATGTTAAACGGCAGTACAACTTTCTTTTAGCTTAGCCCTTACTCCGACGACATAAGGGTGTTGTCAATATTTTATTGTTACCCTTGATGCGAAGTTGATTGATACCAATTTGATCTAGCAAAACACCAATCGAAAGTACTAATTGTCACGCTCTATGTAAAGGTAAGTAATTTTTGACGGAGCTCCCCATACCAAAAAGGCAATTGGACATCTCAAATAAAAGCAATTTCAAGTTGTGACCCTTATCATTTCTAAAAGCATTGGATTCCGGCCTGCGAGAGTTTCATCTTGGAGTGTTAATTTTTAATGAACTCAGATTAGGATAACCGCCACTTAACGATAAGAAGTTTCACCCTAAGGGCTTGCTTTAGAAATTCGTTTGTAATGTTATCTCTGTTTAAATCGTTGAAGCGGAAATTTTAATGGACCATGATTAAATCTAGCCTTACAGTTTAATCATGTCACTACAATTATTTGCTGACGTTCCATAGTATCCACTACTTACTTTATTTAATAGTCATGTTCACGAATATTTGCAATTGTACCTACATTTGGCTTTAATGCCCCGTGGGTAGTGTGGTTGTAACCACTCGGGCCACAGGGCAGACGACTGAACTTGTCCGGGTGTCACCACTGTAACAATCGCCGGAAGAACACGTTGGAGCACACTCTGGCGATCTGCTTCGCTTTGGCGAAGCAACACCGTGTCGTCGTAGAAGCGATCTGCGGCGATGATCTCCCGCGGCCCTGGTTCAGCCCATGGTCTGTAGAGGGAATTGGACGTGGTCATTTCCTTCTGCGAAGCAGTCATGCTAGCGAAGGAGCCACCCCGAGAGACGCTCCGGGCATCGGGCACTGCGAGACGTCTCCTGGTCACCGTAAACGCGGTTCTGTGGAGGAGGAGGAGCAATGGTCCGATCGTGCTTCACGCGCGCCTCAACGAGATGTCAGCAAAGCAGAGAGACCAGGCCCTATAGCCAAACAGCAGACGACAGCAGACGACAATCGTTATCGCTCAGCAGTCACTAATACATTTTCAACTTTATACCCTAGCGCATAAAGTTTAAAATCTATTAAAGACTGCTGAGCCATAACGAACGAAACAAACAAAAAGTTATGCGTGGTCATACATAAAAAAAAAAAAAACAAATATACATGTCGAATTGAGAACCTCCTTTTTTTCGTCGGTTAAAAAACGATATGTAAACGTCAATAGATATTCAACTTTATGCTCTGGGGTATAAAGTTGAAAATGTATTAGTGACTGCTGAGCGATAATGATTGTAGTCTGCTGCCGACTGCTGTTTGGCTATAGGGCCTGGTTGCTAGAAAGAGAAACCGCGGCCCCGGAACACAAAGGGCAAAACATGGATCATGGATGGTTTTTAATAAGTAAAAGTCTGACTTTCCCTTCTTATCCAAAAAAAGGGAAATATAGACAAGATGTATTTACATTTCAGTGAATTGCCCTTAAGTCTTGTCTTACTTTTTTTTACTTACTTACCTAATTAACGAAGCTACTGCAGCAGATTCAATCAGTACTACACAATTCAAGTTGTTTTGGAATCTAGACACATATGCATGATGAATCGAGAAATATCTTTGAAGCATGCTGGTTTTCTCACAAAGTTTTCCTAGCTGAAGTAAATAAATCATTATACAATAGGCACATCATCATCTGCCTAGCCTTTTCCCAACTAGGTTGGGGTCGGCTTCCAGTCTAACCGGATGCAGCTGAATATCAGTATTTTACATAGAGCGACTGCCTATCTGACCTCCACAACCCAGTTAGTACTGGGTAATACGATACCCTTTGGTAAGACTGATTGTCAGACTTTCGGGACACTGACTAGCTGTAACGACTGTCAAAGATCTACAAATGACAGCCGGGACCAACGGCTTAACGTGCTTTCCGAGGCACGGAGGAAACTCGGTATGTAACGGGTGGTCATCCACAGACCAACCTAGGCAAGCGCGGCTTAACCTAAAGATCGACCCGAGCGGCTGCTATTATTTAGCCACGAGCAATAGGCACATGAATTCGAAAAATCAGAAGTACGTGTCTTGGATTCTAACTCGGGACCTAAGACTGCATACGGTACTGAGCCAATAGTTCGTGTCACTCTGAACGATGCCGCAATAAAAAGTAAGGTAGGGAGTTATAGAACAGATAATAATAAAGGAGCCACTACATGTTTGTTTTTTCTTTATTCTGTACAGCCTCAAGAATAAAACAATATAATATAATGGAATGGTCATGAGGACTTGTAGAGGTAGGTTACTATTAAAATCTTAATAAGTTCACAACAATTCTTGAACAGGGTAGATATTATTTTAGCAGAAATATTTTAACTTCACTCGAGTTTAAGGAAGCACATATAATGTATATATAATATAACACATAATTAAGTTTAGTTTTAAAATGAAGCAGCTTTTAAAAATAAGATATTCCAAAACAGGTGCAGCTGCTAGCCGTGATAAAATTTTACTGACTAAAAAAAAGTTGAGGATGACGCAAATGACAGAATGAAATTCGAAATATGAATTTTCAAAAACTTTTAAAGGTTGTGGCAACAGAGGAGGTAGGATACCCACTGTTACTATAGTTACTATTAGTACTATATTATTTTCAACTAGTTTCGCTAAACCGGCAGAAAAAAACATGTAATAATATAGATTATTTTTCCGACCCAAATATCGACCAATAGAATTGCACCATTCGACGTCACGTGGTACAACCTACATGGTTTTATACTGAAAATTTTTTGAAAATTTTCTCTGGTCGTTGTTATGCATAAAAAACAAAACATCCAGTCAAATTAACCACACGTCAAACTGACAGGTTGAATTCAATTGTGAAAATTGGAGATTTTGCATGAAAATGAGTCGATTTGGAGTTTGTGCAATTCTATTGGCCGACATTTGGGACGGAAAAATAATCCCCCGAATACCACACGAGCTTCAAAATTATCTGGCATTTCCCGATAGGTTCCCTGCAAACAAATAAAATCGTAAAGTTTTTCAGGAAAAATCACTCGCGCTTCGCGCTCGTGATTTTTTAACCTGAAAAGAAAAACTTGACTCCTTCAGTTGTTTGCAACGAACCTATCGGAAAATACCCGATAATTTTGAAGCTCTTGTGGTATTATATGTGAATATAAGCTCTTTACATACCAAATTTCATTCGAAATAACAGTTTATTCCCGTTGTCCCCGTATGCCATATCCCCGTCACGGGGACAGCGGGACGTGATTAAATTTATTTCCAATTGTCCCCGTAACGTACATTCGGCTAACGGGGACAACGGGAAGTAAACTTTTCACGAGTCGTTGTCCTCTTAAATCTGCATTGGTTAGGTTAGGTTAAAACTGTGACCTCCTACGCACGAGCCGAGCGAGCGAAGCGAGCGGTGCCGCGGCAGCGGCCGGCGAGTGCTAGAAACGACTTGCATTAATAGAAAAAAGAGATTGTTTTTAGTAGGTTACACGGAACTGAACTATTTAGATTAATATAATTACTTATTGTATTAAATGACATTATTTTAAATTCAATTAAATAATAACTAAAATAAATGACATTATTTTGAAGATTTAAATAATTAAAATAAATGACAACAAATAACGACAAAGATGATTCTAACTATAAACTTTCTGCGATATGACAATTCTCAATTTCGGGAGGGGACAACGGGAAGTATTTTTAAATATTTAATTGAAGTACCGCTGTCCCCGTAGGACGGGGACAGTGTACGGGGACAACGGGAAGTATTTTTAAATATTTAATTGAAGTACCGCTGTCCCCGTAGGACGGGGACACGGTGTACGGGGACAGCGGGAATAAACCGAAATAACTCTGAGGTTTGAGCATGAATGATTAATAAACACATCCACACATACAAACTTTCACCTTATATAATGTTTGTTGAGATAACTCTTGCAGAAACACTAAAAACGGTTCATCAGGAATTCGTGAAAAATTGGATTTAACTTTTGAGCTTCCCATAGTAAAACTTAGTAGGTACTTACCTATATAAGAATACCAAAGAATCTTACTAAACAAATAATCGTAATAGTTTAAGTTTAAAACTTAGGCTACACAACAACGAACACCCATTGTTTTGATAGTTTTGTACCGTTGTACAAGTATGCTCGGTTCAAAAGAATGCCGGCGGAAAAGCGAAGCTAAACGGCGGTTAATTTGCGTATAATGGAAAGAATGTCTGCGAGTACAAATTGCGATAGTATGCTTGTATTTGTAGATGCAACATTTGAAGGCCCTGTTCACACGCGATTTGATAAATGCATTCAATAAAAATTGTATAGGACAGCGCCATATTAACGTAGTTGGTGGTAAATTAGTCAGTCAGCTGGACATATTGGTAACACTTGAAATTTTTAACATAATTTTATGTAGTTAGTTACCTTTTAGGGCCTTTTTTTTCTTTTTTTTTTTAAAACGTTGCTCCACACTAGGTTTTCTCCTGTATCGTGGGTGTGTTTACAAACATTTAAACTCACATACACAAACAGCCAGACCCAGAACAACTATCTGTAGGCCATACAAATATTTGCTCCGTGCGGAGATCGAACCCGCGACACGCAGCGAAGCAGTCGATCGCTCAGCCACTGCGCCAACCGTGTCGTCATAACAGTTATCTTTTTTTTTGTCGAGTTTTGAGTTTCTGTTTTTGAGAATCAAATCGCATATGTAATATTGGTAAATGATATACTAACAGCCAGTCAAAACATTTGCCGTGACAAAAAATTAAGAAATTGATTTTCATTGTCTTGAAATTAAAAATAAGATGTTTCAAAAAAGAAACAAATTATATTGTTAGCTATATTGTTCATATTATATTAAAATAAATGCTAATGAGATTAAAATTATATTTAAAAGAAATTAAATATTTTAGTTATGTAGTGTTTATTTTGTAAAGACGATGAATTTTATTCATGAGGGACAACCAAATGGCCTACCCTTGAGACTTCAAGAGAAAACTTCAAAATTGATTTTAAAATATTTACAAAATTTGTAATTTTGATTTCTTGTAAACATTGTTCTTTTCAGATATTAAAAAGATCCATGGATTAATAGCAAGTAATAAAAAAATCTCTGTACTCTGTGTGACCTGTGTAAAAATAAGTTTAATAAACTCTTGAAACATATTTTAAAACATTTGCCAAACTTATAATTTCGATTTCATGCAAACATTGCTCTTTTTAGATAAAAATATAAAAAGATTAAAATTTTAATAAAAACCAATATTAATGGAAATAATATTGATGTTTTATTTTGATATTACATTTAAAACAGATTATTTTAAAGCGTAGCTATGAATATTTTTGGACATTGAAAAATATTTGATACAAAATAAAGCATCGCGTCAAAAATCAAACGTATAGATAGATTTATTCCAAAATTATTTGATGAAAATATAAATACATTTAGGCTAGGTTAAATTATGAGGCAATTAAGCTTCACTAAATTGAATTAATTTCACATTTCACCAATTATTATTGTTTGTATAACACTATAAAATTATTATTGAAATATCATTTTCTGTTCTATGTACATGTTCTCAATTCAGCTTTTTTTTCATCAAATTGTTTGTTTACTTAACTCCGTAATTACTGGTACGATTTACGTGTTTTTTTCACTATTTGGCGCCCGCGGCTTCGCCCGCGTGGTATAGAAAAAAAAGTATCCTATGTGTTATTCCAGACTATAATCTACCTCTGTGCCTAATTGCATCAAGATCCTTTCAACCGTTTTGACGTGAAAGAGTAACAAACATCCATACATCCATCCATCCTCGCAAACATTCGCATTATCTTAGTAGGATTTGGTAGAGGTAGCCTGCGCATTGGAGTCGTGTAAACTTTTGAAAATGATTTTATTCACATTGCTTATATGTATGGTTTATGAGTTGAGTTAGTTTCTAGGATTCATATTTTTCTTCCGCTTACGTGGTTGTTCTATGGTACCACAGCTAAAAAGGCAAAAATAATGAAATAAAAAGTCATTTTTCCAAAACAAAAACCGACTTTCAAAGAAAACTACTTCCGGAAGTCAGTGGCAATGAAGTCAATGAACAAAACAAAAGTCGCCGACACCATGTCCATAAACACCAAAAATAGAATGATGTTTTTCTTGAAAAAATATATGATAATTTTGAGACAAATTATAAAAAATATACACATTTACCTCGCAAACGATGAACATAGTCTTAGACCAACTATCAAACACTACTATTTTACGTTAATACTCTAATACTAGTCACTTAATACTAGCTTATCTCTTGACGGTATATTAGCTGAGTTCAGCTCGTTATCAATCAATTAAGTCAGCCGTAAGATAAATGGGCTAGATATTATAGACATCTATTAGTACACTCAGAGTTTGGTACTTACGCAGTGACTTAGGTAAGTCTGGATAACTTGTAAGATTATCCTTACTAATATTATAAAAGCGAAAGTGATTTTGTTTGTTTGTTACCTCTTCTCGCCTTAATGGCTAAACCAATTTTGATGAATTTTGGTACAGAGATAGTTGGGATCCAGGAGACGGACATAGGCTAATTTAAAAAAAAAGTGGGATACGAGGGAGAAAGAGGGAAGTAAAGGGAAAACTTAGCTTTGCTATTACAAATCAATAAGGCGTAAGGGCAAAAACTGCAGGTAGGAGGTACCTGCAAATCAGGAAAGGGGAACTGTGTTACCCCAAATTTAACGCGAACAAAGCCGCGGGCAAAAGCTAGTAATGTTATACGGTCCGTTCGAAAGTGAGAGAATAAAAGCAGTTTTACAAAACAGTTTTTATTTCTGTTTTTTTGGTTGTGGTATGACGGTATCTCATACAACTATCGAGTATTCATTTTCCATTGCAACTAAAAGTTACTACTAAAAGTTAAGCAATAGCATATTATCCATATGTGTCCATGGAATTTTCGTTCATTCTTCTCCATAGAGATCTACGCTTTGGAATGGGCAACTACAATACTTTTACAGTTATTATACCTTGTGACTGGGACTGTAGCTTCATTTTATTGTTTTGACGGTTCAAAAGTGCATGTAACTGGCCGACTTGAAATAAATGCTTTTGATTTGATATGATTACATATATATTCGCCAAAACTAAGCCAGAAAATAGCCCAAGTAAATAACTTGGGCTACCAATTTTTTTTTTTTAAGACTTTGCCCCACACTAGGAATTTCTCCTGTATCGTGGGTGCGTTCACAAACATTCAAACTCACATACACAAACACAAACAGCCAGACCCGAAACAACTATCTGCAGGTCATACAAATATTTGTTCCGTGCAGGAATCGAACCCGCGACACGCAGCGCAGCAGTCGATCGCTCAGCTACTGCGTCAACCGTGTCGTCAAAGTTACACGTTTATAACAAAAACGTACGTTTATCGCCAAAATACTTTTAACATTGCTGTCTTTAATACTATCATGTTAATGGTCAGTGGGCGGGTCAACAAAAAATACGGGTCTACTTTCCAACCGCCCCAGGCTTAAATTGTTACCACTTTCTGTCTAACGCAGGATGAAATATTACCCGGTTTTAGTCTAGCCTCGCCTCTAAAGAGAATTATTTAAAAAAAAAAACGTTTTCCTCTCCTTAATAGTTGGGTGGTTTTTGAATTGACACCTAACTCAGTTTAGGCTAGATCTAGTGGTGGTACTTTTATAAAGCTTATAAGCTTGGCTTGCCCTTGTAAGCTACTAGCATATGGATGAAAAGTAGCATATGGATTAATCCACGGTATAAGTTACAACGCGAGACGACTCCTGGTTTCCGTAGACACGGGTCTGTGGACGATGAGCAATGGGTAGCTCGGTGAAGGCGCTTCGTGTTCCACGCGCACCTCTAGAGATGTCAGCAAAGCAAAAGGGCCCGCCCACCAGGGCCATTGCCTGCCGGGGTTGCGGTTTGTGTGAAAGAGATACCGCAACACGCGGTCTCCCACTCCACCCAGAGCGGGAGAAGATTTTCCATGCAAAAAAGGGTTCAATTCGTCTTTTACCCTGCGCAATACATTGTGCACTTATACCTCTGCCAACCATCATAATATACAGGCCAAATGAAATGTCATAAAATTCCTGATCTACCTACACAGACACAATACAGATTCACAAAACAAACAATAATCCAGTCACAAAGCTTGTCAAACGTTATGTCTAACCACAGAACAACAGTGTATCCGATATCAAGGTACCAGGGACACATGAGTCAACAATGCTATGCGATTGCATTGAACTCATAACGTATTTGGGATCTTACGACCATTCTATGGTAATGTTCCTGCATAGACACGTTGCAATGCCATGGTATTTAAATAGAGGTTCGATTTCACTTGGCAATCAAATCAGAATAGAATAAGATATTATGGAGAGAAATAAATATTGGTCTTACAGGTGACTCAAATGTTTTTCTTTTTGTATTTCTTTTTTTTTTAGGATCGGAAATCATCTTATAACTCCTCCAGCTTTGGGTGGAACGGGGGGAGTATGAGACTTGTACTTACTAAAACCCATAAATGTTCCATCTTTTGCCCTTTGTTTTCAAGAACCGTAATGTTTCCTTCGAACAACCCGCTGCCGTATTTCTTGGTATAGTACAGGATGGAACATTAGTACAGGCCCTTATGGCCAAACTAAATTAGTGACTACTAATAATATGTACCTAAGCAAACTTTATTCTTTTTTCAAAATAATAAAAAAAAACGAGAGCAAATCTTTTTTTAAAGTTGCTTGCCTGAACCGCGAATCAAAACGACTTATATGCAATTTTTTTTTTAATGTTAGAAACTCGGTAATAAATATTTTTCTCGACTAGTTGAACCGCGAATCAAAGTGACATAAATGCGAAAATCTGAAAAGGTCAACCTTATACAAATCGAACTCCAACTGCAGACAGAGTACATTAAGTTTATAAAAAAGTGCGTTCAATTAGACAGTTTTAAGTTTTTAACACATTGTTTAATCCAAAAAAAAAACTCTAAAACATTCGATATCGTTTGGAGGTTTCCTGAATGACTACAATTTAGATTTATAAGTAATTTAACGTGTAGATTTTTTTTTTTTTTTTATTTGAATGTAACTTACAGCTACTAAGTAAGTCCAAGATTTGTCTAAAAACCATTGCATAAAATATTTACGGATTATAACCATTTTCATATAATCATTTTATACTGATTCAACAAACAACAAATAATTTAATTATGTACCGTTTTACTTACTTGAAAATTAAATTACTTTAGGTTTATTTTATTAAACAAACGACGAAATATACTACAAATTTAACTACCTTAAGTAAAGTATACAAAGAAAATATTTACAAATAAGGTTCTAAATTAAGACTAAAACCAAGTTCTTTAATAACGTCTTCAATGATACTCAAAGTACTTTATTTAGTTAAATAAACTCTATCCATGCTTTGTCATAATGATGTAGAACGAACAGATAATTACGCCCAATGACGCAGATGGCAAATGAGGGACGACGCACATGTGACTAAAAGAGTGACGGATCTGAATGTTAATGGATGGAGAGGGAGAGGAAGGCCAAAGAAAAGATGAATGGATTGTATAAATAATGTTAAGAAGGAGGATAGAGTAAATGATGCCTTGACGTCTGACAGGGGAGAATGGAAGCAGAAAACGTGTTGCGCCGACCCCAAATAGATTGGGACAAGGGCAGGAAAATGATGATGACGCAGATGGCAAATATAAGTAACTATTTAACGCTTCTATTCTTTCTTAAAACTTAATTTAAGTTATTTACCACAAGTTCGCAACTTAATCTGAATGAGATCTTTTATATTCAGTGATTCCATAATTTTGTCTTTCAACACTAAAATAGTTCTCAAGGAGGTCTTAGAATCAAGTTCTTGGGCACGCACTTAGGGATGGCACTTAATTTATTGCAATGTTTGTTGAATGAGTGGGTAATCGCTATTAAAAGAGTCAGCTTGAAAGCTTTGCTTTTAAACGTTTTTATTAAAATTCCTATGATAAATTGGTAGTTCAAAAGTTATTAATTTAAAAGCAAAGTTTTTATAAAAATGATTTCATGTGGCAATGTAAGTGAACCTAATCACACTAATATTTTAAAGGTGAACGTTTTTATGTATTTATGTTTGTTACTCCTTCACACTCAAATGTCTGAACCGATTAGGGTAAAATTTTGCTAAATATTATTTTTGATAACATAATATAGGCTTTTTCGCAGCTAGTGTAGAATAAACGCAAATAAAATTTTGATTATAGAATGTTATGAAAACTACATTTATTTTTAAAATTCTTTACTCATTTTCGAAATATATTCACTAGCTCATGCCCGCGACTTTGCCCACGTGGTCGTTCTACCGAGATTAAAAGTGATATATATAATAGTGAGATAGATAATCCAGATTATTTCTTGGGTTGTTCGAAAAAGAATCCGCGGCCCCGGAGCTTATAGAAAAGCAAAATAAGGAACATGGGTGGGTTTTACCTACTCAGTACTCACCCCCGCTCCGTCCAGAGCGGGGGAAGTTATTTGATAGTAATTACCCAGTTGCAAAAAAAAAGATTATAAATTATTATGTGTCTGTCAAATTTCTGTAACAAACATTTAAAATATTAGTGCGATGTTCATGACACAAAGTTTAAATTATCTTTAAGAAGTTCATACCGTTTCTATCTTAAGATAGTAGTCATAAAATATAAAACTTTTTAAACCCATTTAATTTTGTAACAAGCACGATTTTTAAAGACTTCTCTAAATTTGAAAGCGTTTGTCGTGAGAAACAATGATTGTAACTTTGAGATATGATATAATTTATAATAACATAAACTCCAAAATACTATGTTTACATTTAATTGTTATCAGTACAGAAGGAGAAAATCACTTTTTAAAGTTGCTAAGTGTTTTCAAATTTCCTGCCGCATGCCATGGGTTGCGGGTGGTTCAATACCGCGGCCCCGGAACATAAAGGGCAAAAGAAAGAATATGGATGGCTTTTGATTTCCCATCCGCAGAAAAAAAGACTCACTGAGAAATTCCTAATGAAAACAACCAATAACATTTTGACTGAACTGGGAATCGATCCGAGTACCCCATGCTCAGTAGTCGAGCTTGCAAACAACAGATCAACGAGGCAGAATCCAACTTGTCCCTAACAAAGTAAGGAAGCAACCTAATTTTGTATAATAAGTTGTTAATGATAGCAATTAAAAGTAACATGAAAAAGCTTTACAAGCACCCAATTAAGTTTAAAAACAGATAAAGAATGTAAGGTGACGATTTCACTTTTTAGGTTAATTGTTTATATGGTTATAAACATACTTAGCGGTTTTATTGTCACACTAGCTTCCCCCCGCGACTTCGTCCGCGTGGTATAGTTACTTTGGGCTAACGCTTACTTTAAACCGCGTGATGATCGAAAAAAATATTTTTGTTTTCCCTTTTCTTCCCTCTTTCTCCACCTTTTCTCATTTTTTTAGCCTATGTCCGTCTCCAGGGTCCCAACTATCTCAGTACCAAAATTTATCAAAATCGGTTTAGCCATTTAGGCATGAAGACGTAACAAACAAACAAACTCAATTTCTATTTTAGTAAAGATTACACTATTTTCGCTGTAGAATCCTTACTTCCTTACTAATATTATAAAAACGGAAGTGAGTTTGTTTGTTTGTTACTTCTTCACGCTTTAATGGTTAAACCGATTTTGATGAATTTTGGTACAGAGATAGTTGGGAACCAGGAGACGGACATAGGCTAACTTTTTTGAAAAAAAAAGTGGGATGTGAGGGAGAAAGAGGGAAGAAAAGGGAAAACTTAGCGTTGCTATTACAAATCAATACGGCGCAAGGGGAACTGTGTTACCCCGAATTTAACGCGAGCGAAGCCGCGGGCAAAAGCTAGTGGTTAGATAAAAATATATGTTTAGCGCTTCACAGTAATACATCCCATCACTAAACATGTCTGTGGGTAGTCTTATATACGGCTATGGTATTCAGGGTAAATAAATAAATAAAATACTTTTATTACAGACAAATTCATATCCATTTGGTTAGTACAACACACAACTTAAAAAACTAATGTTAGTACTTAAATCTACCAGAAACACAAAACAAAACAATCATAAATTACACGCCACACTTGCATGTAGGCGTATCCAATGTCCCAGTATGGGGCTGTCCCACGCCTTAAAGGCTTTCAGTCATGATCAGAAATCGAGGTTCGTTCCAGATTGAAGAGGAATAGTACATTCTACTAATATCACCCACACCATGCTACATCGAAAACAGTTAAGTAACATTGTAAATATAGTTACAAACTTTGAAAGCTTAAAACAATATTTAACCCTTTCACGCATATGGGACAAACTTGTCCCCGCATATTTTTTACGATTTACAGATAAACTAGGCAAGTTGATACGTTTTTCGATTTTTTATGTTAATATTTTTAGTACGTTTTCATGTTTGTGCATTTGCCACACTAAAAAAAACATCAGTTGTTAGAAAAAAATACGGCGCGAAAAGTCAAAACTATTTTTGAACTTCATCGAAGTTGAAAATATTATAGTAATAAAATAAAAACCTTTCTCGACTGTTTTTCTTGTGAATTATATTTGGCGGTAAGTACAATTACGTATTTATTATGAATTTTGCGTTTTCTTTGTAAATGTGATACATTTTATTTGAAAAACATGAATGGGACGCGGCTGTCCCAATATGCATCAAAGGAAACATTTTGCCATAACTATTGATATTATTTGCTTTGTTATTATTTTCAGTTTTTAATTATTTTCTTTGTATATTTCATTGTAGAAAATGTCATCAAGTCGGTATCGAGAGTTTTCACTGCGGCAAGAAGATATTTTCCAAGTGTTGATGGCTGACAACAGCGACAACGAGGATGTCCTGCTCCTCGATGAAGAAGACCTAACTTTATAGCGCAAGATATGGATGCAGGTGTGTCGACTGTGGAAATAGAACCCAACTCTACGTCTTTAGAAGAGAACTCGGTTGTAGATCAAAATACTACCAATGTTCCTACATTCTACTGGCGAAAAAATTCATACTCGTCACGTAATTTTCATGAGATCCCAGGTTACAACTTTGGTGAGGTGAAAATTTTTGATTACATGCCCGATACGGAACTGACTCCTATAAAAATATTATTTAAAATATTTAGACATTTATTGACAAAATAAATGTCACCTGCCCTGAAACTGTTGTAAAGTACAACAAATTTATGGGAGGGGTGGATCTAATGGATCCAAAAGTGTGCTACGAAGTTGATCGAAAGGCAAAAATAAAATACTACCTAAGACTTTTTTTCGATTTACTGGATATTGCAATGAATAACTCGTACATAATATATTGCAAGTTACATGAAGCAAAACGCGTTGAGGGAACTTTACTGTCCAGTCTAGAGTTTCTTCAGGTAGTGGCTCGTTCACTCATTGGAAGTTATTCATCTTGGCAAAGAGCTTTGTGCTCGATGGTCATGACGAAGAAGCGAATCACTCTCGCTCAAAAACGTGGAGCTCCATCCCACGTCATGATAAAAGTGGGCAACAGAAAAAGATGCGTACAATGTGCAAAACATCGCATTGAAAACCGTACAAATAACACTTGCAGTACATGTAATGTACACTTATGTTATACCTCAGAACGTAATTGTTTCACAGAATACCATTAAATGTTATATTTGATATTTTAAACGTCGTTCTTTATTAAATTATTATTTTTAATACTAAAAATTGTGTTTTATTTACAATATAATATTTAGGGCATACATAAAAAAATGTATACCTTAACGCATATAGGGACATATGTGTCCCCATCCAAAAAACACATAAATATATATAATTGAATTTTTTTGGATTACTTTTATTTTAAACTAGACTAATATCAATAAACATAACCAAAAAAAATATATTCCTTTTCGTTAGATTACTTATAAACGTGTAAGGGTTAAGCAACATTGTTTTCTTGAAAATATAAAGTTTGATATTTAAATATTAGTTAAAACCAGTCTGCAAAGTTAACAAACCACTGCGTCAGGAATTTCTTTTCAGCGATCCTATTCGTTGCGGATGGGAGACCATTATATAACTTCCCCCGCTCTGGGCGGAGCGGAGGAAGAGATACCGCGGCCCTGGAACACAAAGGGCAAAATAAGGAACATGGATGGGTTTTAGTCAGTACAAGTCTGATGCTCCCTACCGTTCCGCCCAGAGTGGGAGAAGATTTAGATGATTATCCATCTGAAGAAAAAATCTCAAATGTTTGAGGCAGCAAATGTTTAGAATGTAAGCAAATTCTCACTAAGCCAAATTGATGTTTGTTTAGACCCGACCGCTGCTATCTGTTGACTACAGGGTTTACGCTCAACTACTTAAATCGTAGTTATTAAAGCCTGAAATATCGTTTTCGAACCTCGACCTCTTTACAAACTCACTCGAGTAACCGCACACATCATTTAAAATCGGATTCATTTGTTTTTAAACTGTTTAATGGAGTTCTGTTTTTGAACTCGTATGTAAGACCGAATAATTTAATTACTAAAACACGCTTAAGGAAGGGTATAGATTTTAATTATGCTGGTAACCCTATTTATAGTCAACTAGCTTTTGCCCGCGGCTTCGCTCGCGTTAAATTCGGGGTAACACAGTTCCCCTTGCGCCTTATTGATTTGTAATAGCAACGTTAAGTTTTCCCTTTTCTTCCCTCTTTCTCCATCACATCCCACTTTTTAAAAAAAGCCTATGTCCGTCTCCTGGTTCCACACTATCTCTGTACCAAAATTCATCAAAATCGGTGTAGCCATTAAAGCGTGAAGAGGTAACAAACAAACTCACTTTCGCTTTTATAATATTAGTAAGGATTCCATTGACGCGCTATTAAAAAATAACAACTGTATTAATTTATTTTATACCAGACATTTTGTGTACCCAAAGAGAACCTACCCACTTATTTTTTTTTAATAATTCTATTTTTTATTGCATCTCCGTGTGTTTTACCCACATGCTTTTAAGAAATCAAATAGTTTTTAATATTATAATCTTGTATACATATAATATCTTGTATTTATTATAATTATTACAGCAACGTGATCTAGCTAATGTAAGTGCATAGTCATTAAAACATTCAGACAATTTCAGCTTAATCAGAAAACCGGGAAGTGGATTAAATTAAACTTCTAAAATTGGTTTACAAAGTTCGTGTTAATTAAATGTGAAGCTAATTAAATAAAGAGATAAAGGCCATGATGCTCTTTTTTTGCGGATGTGAAATTAACAAATGACTTCCCCCGCTCTGGGTGGAGCGGAGTGTCAGACTTGTACTGACTAAAACCCACACATTTTCCTTTTATCACCCTTTAGAAATAAAGAAAATTGCGTTTATTCAGCATTATTATAAAACAAAAAATAAAGTAGAAACACCTTAACATTAAACTAAATAAAATAAATAAAGTCAAAAGGGCTTCAGCTCTGTATAATGCCAGATGGCAACACAAGGCCGCCAACTGACGCTTATTTTCAGCTGCAGCCCACGGGCCCTTTATGTTTTGGGGCCGCGGTATCTCTTTCGAACAACCCGCAACCCCGGCAGGGCCATGCTGCTCTTAGACAGAATATTAGTTCAGTTATTCTATCGTTTTTAAAAATTCAATATCTTTAGTTGTGGTTTGTACATACTACAGGTCTTAAATAATTAAATAGATCAGCTATGTCCCGCTCTTTGGGCATACAAAAGTCATGTAAGAATATAGGTAGGTAAATTATTCAACTAATTTTACTAATATTATAAAAGCGTAAGAGAGTTTGTTTGTTTATGGTACAAATTAAACAGGCTACTGAACCAATAATGACTGAGGGGAATTATAGTGATTTGTCCAATACGAAGTTTTTTATAGAGTAGTAGCACTTACCTATTAACAGATTATGGAGACACTTTTTAATTTTTTGATTTTGATAGGCCCCGGAATATTATTAAAGATACGTGTAGGTACACAAAATATACTTTCATGCATAAGATGAGTTTTACTAGCTAAAAGACAAAAACAATCTTATTTCGGTGTTAATAGTAGCGAATAGATAGTAATGGCGTATCCACGGAATCCCTCACTAAACATAAATGAATCGCTTGAGCCGAAACGCAATTAGTCTAAATGATCACTTGTATATCCAGTACTTAAGAGGGTCTTAGTAGTTTCATTATCAACGTTGAGCCATGAAGCTTGGAATTCTAGGCATTTTCAGTGAAATTCTTAGCCCTGCGTATGTCATTTATAATAATGTCATGGTATTGTTCGTGTAAATATAAATAATCGAGTTTGCTTTTTGATAAAGTGTTGATGTCAACTTAAAATTAATTAAAGTACCTGATTTACTGACAGAAAGGTTTTGGAAAATGTTAATTTTAAATTATTTTCTAACCTTAGGCTTGTTTTGGGTTGGGAAATCATCAAATAACTTCCCTCGTTCTGGGCGGAGCGGGGAGGGAGTGTCAGACTTCTACTGACTAAAACCCACCCATGTTCCTTCTATTGCCCTTTACGTTCCGGGGCCGCGGTATCTCTTTCGAACAACCCGACCAACCCAACCTCTTTAATAGAAGGGTGAAACTCCCCCTGATCCGCCCTGAGCGGGGGAAGTTATTTGATGATTTCCCAGCCGCAAAAAAAAGCCTAAAAGAGTACTTCAGGATAACACCTACGTAACCAAAAAGTCGGTCAAAAACAGCATTGGGCACTTCCAGTTGACAACGATGGAGATGGCTGTTTGCACCGTTTTGCTCGCTCTTATTTCTTTGCACATACTTACATATTTCATTTATATCCAAACTAGCTTTCGCCCGCGACTTCGTCCGTGTGGCATAGTTACTTTGGGGTAACGCTAACTTTAATCAGCGTGATGATAGAAAAGAATATATCTTTTCTCCCCTTTTCTTCCCTCTTTCTCAAACTTTTTTCACTTTTTTTATTTAAATTATCCTATGTCTGTCCCAACTATCTCTCTACAAAAATTCATCTAAATCGATTTAGATGATTTAGGCGTGAAGACTATTATAATATAGATATTATAATAGAATATTATAAAAGCGAAAGTGAGTTTGTTTGTTTGTTTGTTACCTCTTCACACTTTAATGGTTAAACCGATTTTGATGAATTTTGGTACAGAGATAGTTGGGAACCAGGAGACGGACATAGGCTAGTAATTTTGTATTAAATTGGGTAATTAGGGAGAACGAGGGAAGAAAAGGGAAAACTTAGTGTTGCTATTACAAATCAATAAGGCGCAAGGGAAAAATCTGCAGGTAGCAGGTGCTGTGTTATACCGAATTTAACGCGAGCGAAGCCGCGGGCAAAAGCTAGTTATTTATAACATTTGAAACAGAATATTTACTGTGTTAACTATAAAATTTCGAGTTTCCGATATTTCGGCGCACACGCCACGTTCACGGATACACCCAAAAAACCAAAAACTCACCCAAATATCCTGTTTCAAATGTTAAAAATAAATGATCAACACATTTATTTTTAACATTTGAAACGGGATATTTACCTTCCTACCTACAAAGATGTACTTAGCTGTAATCATCATTTTCTCAACTTTAATGTGAATGTCGTAAAATGTAAAACAATATACCAACATTTTGTACTATTGTATTTCAAACGGGAATTTCAATTTGATGAAAATCCGTAGTCTTTAATTTTATGGACAATTAAAAAGAGTACCGTTACTTCGGGAGAAAAGTTATAACTTTAGTTTATTGCAAATAAAACAAGTAATACATTAAATATTTTAACCGTCAATAATTATTTAAGTTGCTGAGGAGAGAAAAAAGTTTAATCGAAACTTACAAAAAACAGGCACGGTTGGCGCGGTGCACCGCGTGTCGCTGGTTGGATCCCCACAAGGAACAAATGAATTCCTAACAAAGAGAAATACCTAGTGTGGGGCAAACATAAAAAAACACCTTCATCAGCAAAATTATAAGGCCTCTGAAATCATGACACAAGTTTTTTGTACATTTGCAAAAACCTTATATCTAACTAAAGAACCGCACTAAATAATTGCAAATAGTATTTAAAATACAAAAAAAAAATGCTACAAAGCACATATTATGACCACTTCATTCATTTTTAAAATAAAAGTAAAACAAACATATGCCTGAGCTAATTAATTTCAAATTACCTCAAGATACACAAACAAACAAGTCATTACATACCTAATTAGAAATTTTGAGCCACGTACATAAAATTATAATTTTACGCACAATTATGTCTTATTCAACCAACATTTAATTACAACATCATTTGCGAAGTATTTTCCTGTCCCACTAATAAATTGACATTCCTAATACATAACTTAATTCTATGAAACATGTTTGACAAACTATATTCACGGCGAAATTACATTATTTTCAAGTAATACTTCGAATTAGGAAAATTTTACTTAGTTAAATTCTAAACAGCCAACAAACATGTCATACAAAACATGTTTAAACATTCTTGTCTTCATTTCTCGTGGGTATTAGATTCCTCAGAGCATTAGACGTTCTTAGAAAGTACTAGGGTATCATAACGTAGCAACAGGTCTAGACTAGCGATCCCGTATGTGGGACGCTCGTATCCCGAGTCAAGTCCCGACGCAAACACGTGTGTGTTTGCGTTTATGTGTATAAACACACATTGATAGAGGACTTTTCTATGATCCCTATACCTGTTTCGTTCTGCCGTTCACATAGCGGAGTGTTAGAACGAGACAACATATGGATACGCGTCTATGAACCAGCTATGTGTTCTACCGGTGTGGTTAGCGGGAACAATTTTCTTTTTTCTTATTTTATGGTTGTGTGACAGAGAGGGAAGTATCGAAGGCTTGTGGTTCAATTGAAGAAACATGCCAGTAACAAAAATATAAACTTGGCTATAGATGATAAGATTGTGCATTAAAGTACTAGACAGGGATAAAATAATTTTGCAACAAAACAACTCTAAATAAGTCCAGGTCAGTTTGATTTCATTAAAACTTTTTTTTAGTCGGTGACTTTTGTTGGTTTCGTTGACTTTTTGCCACCAACTTCCGAAAATAAAGTTATTTTCCACTTCTTAGTTTTTTTTTTGGAAATCGGTTTTATTTTGTACAAAAAACACACCACGCTTATTCAAGACGGGTTGGCGATTTCAGACTTATATTAATTACTAACTGGCGCCCGCGGCTTCGCCCGCTTCATATAAAAAAAAAGTATCCTACATGTTATTCCAGACTATAATCTACCTCTGTGCTAATTTTCATCATGATCCATTCTGCCGTTTTGACGTGAAAGAGTAACAAACATCTATACATCCATTCATCCTCACAAACATTCGCATTTATAATATTAGTAGGATAAGTCCAGGTTTCCTCACGATATTTATCTTCACCAATGTCTATGATGTCTTAGAAAAAAATTTGAACGTCAGGAGTAATCTTTGGATCTATTGATACATTGTGACACTTTTGGAGGTTAAATAGACAGCAGGTTCAAGTAAAATGCTTGGCAAGGGACCGAGACAGTTCCAGCATTAAAACTTCTTTACCAAGTAGTCTTCTTTATGTGGGCCCCGCTTTTTGGGGGGATCCGACATAAGAAATGAAAAAGTAACTTTGAATCTCATGCATGAGAGATGAGGCGCTTAAACTCTGGGCCATCACGTCATTATTAGTAGTTATTAATAACTAGCTTCCGCCCGCGACTACGTCCGCGTGGCATAGTAACTTTCGGCTAACGCTAACTTTAACCCGCGTGATGATCGAAAAATAATATCTTTCTTTCCCTTTTTCTTCCCTCTTTCTCCCCCTTTCTAATTTTTTTTTAGTTTATGTCCGTCTTCAGGTTCCCAACTATCTCTGTACCAAAATTTATCAAAATCGCTTTGTCCATTTAGGCGTGAAGACGTAACAAAGAAACTCACTGTCACTTTTATAATATTAGTAAGGATTATGAATGAAATTCTACACACAGAGTTCATAACCTAGATTACTACTTTTTTATCTCGGTCTATGCAGATGGAACCGCGACGCGCAGCTAGCGTTATACAATTTATACAGTTTAATCTTTTCATACCACGTTATTTTTTTATTTATGCATAAATTCCTGTTTTTGATTAAACGTAACGTAAAACCTTTTGATGTGTGTTTTCCATTTTGTCACCCACTGCTGTGGGATTATGGGACCCTAATAGCAACAGACAAACAAAAGGGGAGCTCTCGTGTCACTGAGATAATAATTACACAGACTTTTTTACAGGTGATCCCAGAGTTTCTATTAGGGTTGGACCTTTGATTTATCAAATGAAACCTTTAACTTTTCCATGCTTCTATCATTTTCTGTTGCTTAGAAGCTTTAGCACGAGTTCGGGGTATCAACGTACCGAAATACGTCAATAATTAATTTATTTTGATATACTGTCAGATAAAATTGTTTTAAAATATAACATTATGCGGACACAAAACGTTTCCAAAACTATTAATCCTTACTCATAATTATTATAAAAGCGAAAGTGAGTTTGTTTGTTTGTTACGTCTTCACGCTTATATGGCTAAACCGATTTTGATGAATTTTTGTACAGAGATAGTTGAGACCCTGGAGACGGACATTCTTTGTTTTTGATTAAAAATATGTATGTAAATAACTAAATGACAAGAATAATATAGGAGTTTATAAGAAAGCACATAAAGTAATAGTTGTTCGAATATATTGTGTCCCAATTGTCAGCAAGTCTGTTTCTCGTTAGTTTTTTAATTAACCCTTTTTAGTTATTATATGATGCTATCTCACACAAATTCTAATCGTGCATTAATTTTCCATAGCTACTGAGAGATATCTTCCATAAATGAAAATATGTATTATAAAACTCTTTACCCATAAACTACCATGCAAGCCATATAAAAAAAAATTGTTTACCTTTCGATTAAAAAAATAGTTATGAACATCGGACCGCCATCGACAGAGAGATCGCGTAACAAACGTACCAAAAAAAATACAGTCGAATTGAGATTCTCCTCTTTTTTTTGAAGTGATGGATGGATGGATTTGAAGGAATGCGATTACGTGCCGCTAAATAACTACCTAAGTCTAAGGTTAACTGGTAGGAAATGTCCAAGGCATTAAGTCCGCATTTGTGCAATGATTTTTTAATTGTGCATGAAGTATTAATAAATAATTGAAGTTCAACCCTAAAGTTTATTGACGTTTTAAATTCTACTAACACAAATCCTATTTAGAAACGTCAACATTTCACTCCTGGTTTGTTCGTTGATAAATATTACTTGGCTAAGATGGCGGAGTGACAAAGCGATCGTCATAGGCACCGTTTTCAAAAACGGAATGTGATCGTTTCCTGCCGAGGTTGCGGGCTGTTCGAAAGAGATACCGCGGCCCCGGAACGTAAAGCGCAATAGAAGGAACATGAATGGGTTTTAGTCAGTATAAGTCTGACACTTCCCCCCGCTCCGCCCAGAGCGGAGGAAGTTATTTGATGATTTCCCATCCGCAAAAAAAAATGTGATCGGTTTTCGTAACTAGCTTGTCGTACATCTGCCTGCGAATACAGATTTCAACTCATCGAGATGAGAAGTTGTTTAATTTAACGCTTTTGTTGTACTGCCAACAAAAGCGTTAAATTAAACATTCGTGTAAAATAATATGCTGCAATCATTTAAGCCATGACTGCCATTGGTTTAGTGGTCTCAATAGTGTGTGCTGAACATAAGGTCCTGGACCCGTTTCGGTAATTATTATTGGGTTTTTACATCAGAAATCTCTCAGTAGCAGGATTTATGCCTAGTTGATGGCAATAGGCTCGGCCCATTATTAAACAATAACCCCTATTTAACAATGTAACCTAGTCAGACTCGTAATTGAAATATACTTATATTGTAAATGCGAAAGTTTGGATGTATGGATGGATGTCTGTTACTTAATCTCGCTAGAACGGCTAAACGGATCTCAGACGAAATGTGACGGTTTTTTTTCAATTGTGTTTAGCACATAGGCTATTTCGTTCAGGAAAAACACACCATAAATTCCACGCGATAGAAGTCGCGGGGAGCAGTTAGTAGTTTTCATACTTTAATTCACAACTTCATAGAATTGCAATTCGATTTTTTTTTGTTAAAACTAGCAATATTTTAGATTATTCTATAGTTTTAGGCACTTTAATGAACTTCTTTAGATAATTTTTCATCATAATTACTAGACTTATTTAACTTAAACTGAATCGGATATTAAAAATATGTTGGTTATTTTAAATAAAATGTTGTTTCTTAGAAATATAAAATTGACTGCGGCAATTAAAATACTACTTACAAAAAAATTAATCGTTAGATCAAACTCAAACTCAAACTCAAAACCATTTATTTCAATTAGACCATTACAGGCACTTTTGAATGTCAAGAAACAAAATTAATCTACAGTCCCGGTCACAAGGCATAATAACTTGTGAAAGTACTGTAGTTGCCCATTCCAAAGCGTTGATCTCTATGGAGAAGAATGGGCAAGAAACTCCATGGACACTCTTTTAAATTATAGTATTTTTACAAAATTGTATTTACATCATTCATGTTGAGATTATACAAATATGTGAGAACGATGTAGAAAGACGTGCACAGTAAGAGCGTCCAGAGTAAATTAAAAAGCAAAATTTAATTTTAAATCTAAATAAGTTAAAAATGAACCGTGGTAGCTAAAAAATGACCAGTCCCAACTGACAGCGCCCGTTCACGAACATGACGTATGGATAGATTTACTCCTCATCGCATTTTGATAGTGAGTTAAAAAAAAGAAAAAAAGTTGAAAGCATTTTAAATGTGTGCCACATATTTAAAATTCGAAAACTGTAATGGCTTCCTTTTAACTTTTATTCAATTTCCTTCCTTTTGGGCATTGCTGCAGTCAGGTAATAAGGATTTAGTTTAAAAAGACTGGCTTCGCACATTATGCAAGGTTATTTGACGATGCGTTAAATCAAATCTAACAATGTAAATGCTTGTTTTATAAGTAAACTCCGGCAAGCATGTTACTTGGTACAGAATATTAATTAGTAACGTCTCAAAAATTATTTATTTCAGGAAATTTTGACTACAATTACACAATACATTATACATACATTTATAAGATACATAGTTTAATGCAAAATTATTGTTATAAGATTACGTTATTTAAGTAAATTAGTAGAATACAAAAAACATTTTTAAATAGCTGACGACGAAATAAGAGATTTTATCTTCTATATTTATGTCATATATTTTATATATTTTCTCCAAGACACAGGGAATCCTAGTGTGGAGGCTAGTGACATCTCAGTTTGTGTAATACTCTCTTATACAATAAAGCTTATACAATATCTTTTAAAATAACGTAAAATATTTAATTCTAATTAATTTTAGGTTTCATTATTCCATTAGCAGCTTGAGTTTAATTAATCTTTTAGAAAACTTAATCGATGGTTGGCTTGTTGCTTACAATATTATAAATAATATAAATTATGATATAAAAGACCTATGTTCCATGATTTCGGCGTTTCATAAAATGATCATAACAAAAAGTATACTGAAAAGTTTTGTTACCGCATTCCATAAATAAAAACAAAACACGATCTGCAAAAGGCAATAAAAAAATAAACACTGAAGTAAAATTTCCTTATTTCATTTAATAAACCCTCACTACATACCTACATTGTCGATGTGTTGAAGAGCGGTTAGGAAACATGTCAAGACAGGTGGCCCATTGAGCATACACACACATCAAATGTATGTGAGCTTAACACCATAACACTGTGAACACACCTTGGTTAGGCTCTACTAGTACCTTCAGTTTTCCCTTCATTCTACAACGAAACACCATCTTTATCTCCCTAAAGTTAAAGCTTAGTTTCGTATGTGAATATTTCCCATTTACCTCCTCAGAGTTTCTGTTAGCCTAGTACTCTCGAACGCACACACGTCGTGTCGCCGCGATTCTCATTCCATATATCAAGGTCACATAGACTCACATGCAGCTGGCATCGTCCGTCCTTGTCATACATGCTTGTAATATATCCGTGAGACAAGGGCAGAAATATTTTTCGTTGTGTGTTTACGCTGTCTAGACGTTTACGTGGAACTTTCTTGCGGTCACCATGGTTTCCTTAGAAACTCGACGATGATAACTTTGTCGAGAGAAGAATTTACTTTGTAAAAATTCTTATAACTTTTAAACAAGTCCTTTCCATGATTCTTTCAATTTAGTAATAATGGCAGATACT
This sequence comes from Ochropleura plecta, assembly GCA_905475445.1. Classification (NCBI taxonomy): domain Eukaryota; kingdom Metazoa; phylum Arthropoda; class Insecta; order Lepidoptera; family Noctuidae; genus Ochropleura; species Ochropleura plecta. Next base: position 4,976,626 of record FR997731.1, on the reverse strand, counting down.
TGGATTTTTTTTTAATATTTGCCCATTAGGTACCTACATTTAAAATAAACAGTTAATTAATACAAGAAAAATACGTATATACAATCAGCGCTGACTTCTAGGAGTATTTCCTATTTTGCTTTATGATATGACGTATGAAGCGCCATTGCAATACAATATGAAGTACCAGAGCGGCAAAAAGCGTAGGAGGTACTCAGGTATATATTTATTCTAATTCCGGTGTATGTGGTTAGAGTGCAATTCATGCATAGATCCATTGATCTAATGCACGTATGAGTTTGAGGATATAATATTACAAAATACTGTTTTAATTCATACACTGAATATTTTTTTAAACTAAGGGCTAATTTACTGCCTCTTTGATTTTGTGGTTCGATCCCAAGGTCTCTATCACGCAATTCTAAGCAATTAGTAGTATTCTCATTAGTGTAAAATTGCACACGAGTCCAGATTTGGGTCCAATTAATGGGAACAGGCCCGGCCGATTACATGAGCCTTGAACATCTTAGCCTTACAAATCGGGAAAAACAGGAATTATTTATTTATTTATTTACTTAAAAGACTATAAGTTAACAGTACATGAAACCAAAACACTTATATTCTAAAATTTAACACTTAGGTACTTAAATAAAAAAACAAAATTATTAACTATTACTTAAAAATAAATATATAAATTTACAAATTTCATATGGTTTATCAGGAAAGATATCCAGATGTATGTGCTGAGTGAGCAAAGAGTTGAGCAGTGTGATAACTCGAGCTGTGGGCGCAGCAGCCGGAATGATGATTGCATGTAGAAAAACCTTCAATAGTGAATGACTCATTATTTCATGCATAAAAATATATCAAAATGAGTGCAATATAACTAACTAGTGCATACAATATAGGTACTTACGTAAATATTGCAAACACTGTTTTGTAAAAGCGTTTCTTAAAGCATATATTATCTTTAGTTAGTGTAGTGTAAAGAAATTGCACAATATTTTTCAGTGTTGCACAAAACATTTAAGGATTCGTATTCTCATTGTTTAACGTTGTAAAGTTATTTTTCATATTTTTGTTTTCTTTAATAAAACTTTGCCGCATACTACAAACAGCCAGACCCGGAACAACTATATTATGTAGGTCATACAAATATTTGTTCCGTGCGGGGATCGAAGCCGCGACACGTAGCACAGTAGTCAAACGCTTAGGCGCAGCACCAACCGCGATGCCGTGTTTAGTGTTTTCATTTTGTTCAGTGTAAATATTTATTTTGAACAACTTAGTTACAACTTAGTAACAAATAAATGAAACAGTATTAAAGAAAGACTTGGAAAATAAAAAACAAAATAGAAATATAAATGGTAGACTAGAGTAGTAGTTTTTTAGATTGAATTAGATTTGTAGCAAATCTAATACAATCTAACTACATAAAGCAAGCTGGACAGTTAAATGCTTTTAAATATTTTCTAAGACTAGGATCGTAGCAACGAGCGAATTTCTTGCCATACCTATCATCCGTCGGAAAAATAGTAGAAAATATAAAAGCAGGCGTATGAAAATGCAGCATGAAAGTTTTCCGGAAAATTCTATCATTCAACAACTGCCTCGTTGGTCTAGCGATTTTAGCCGGGTTGACGGCAATAGGCTCGCCCTATCACATTGAATTCGAAATAGCTCAATGTGGGTATATTACTAAGTACACACTCCCGTAAGGGTGTTATACCTAGATAAACTTTTTCAGTTATTACCTCCTATATTTGTTACGCACAATAAGAAATTATTGTTCTATTCTAACCGTTCAGGTTTTGCAGGATGATGACGTTTTATCAATCACTCCATTTAAAATTAGAATATACCTGAGATTTTGCTTACCTGCTCTCAAAAGATGACATATTATGACAATCGTTTTGTCTTTTGTTCCATACCTCAAAAGGAAAACAACGGAAGCTAATTGGATCACTTTGTTGTCCGTATGTCTGTCAAGACACTTTATCTCAGAAACACGTGGAGGTATCGAGTTGAAATTAAGTCCCTTTCTTTCTAAGTCTGTGCAGTCAACAGATATGTCCATTTATATCGCAAGTTTGTACGGAACCCTCGGTGTGCGAATCTAGCTCGTTTTTGCTATTTAAACTAAAGCTTGTTTTTCTCTAAAAAATCAAGGAAAGTGAATTAGATATTCCCGCCACTTTATTTAGCTTGTGTGTTCGTGGGTTTTGAAAATCGAATTTAAATTTCGTTTAGTTTTAAATGAATTGGTATTTCGATCAGTTAATAACATTCTTGGTTATCAAAATACCTACTACGTGATAAATTGCGATTGACGATATTCATTTTATTCGATGTTATTGGCTCGAAACAAAAGTTGGTGTTTCAAAGAGATCGATTTAAATAACTGATAAAACACTCCAATTATGATAACAAGAGAAAGTGTCTAATTGTAAGAAATAAATAATAACTGAGTCTTCGAAATAAAACAGATAAACAAATAAAGTTAAAAATGGTTCTGAAAAGTATTGCCAAGCTTCGTTAAAATTTCGCAATATTTAACTTAAATTAGAAAATGACTCAACACTTTTTTAAAACAAAATCTTTGAACAAAGACAATCGATGAGTCAAATACCAGTTTTTAAGAAAAAATGGTCTCGCCCGATTCGAAGTTTGAACGCGAAGCAATCGATTTAGTGTTAAAATGGACGCTTTACAACTTTGAAATTGGAACAAAGCATGACATTGCAACTACATAGAATAGTTACACCAGTACTAAAACTACGTTTAATGTGCTTTGACAAATTCGACCCCTCCCACGCATAAGGGCGTATCGAGAATATAACAACTTTTCAGTACGGGCATTTAAAGATAATTTACATGATTACTAAAAATTTATGATAATTATTTAGTTCCTATCTGGCTTAAAATTCAAAGTACCTCTATATCTTTATTAATTAATGCCTATTTACATAAAAAAAATATATAATTAGCAAAAAAAGGTAAAATTACATACTTAAGACTTTATGCAATGGGATGAAACTGGCGTATTGCTAAGATACGACGACTTACGACGATATGCCTGGTGAATATTTTGTGTACCTTAAAGTTACAACGGGTTACTACTTTATGCGTTGTAAGAAAACATAATAATGACCATCAAGTGTTACGATGTTATGTTTGTTGGTGATAAATATAGTTCAGTTAACGTGGAGATGGTTATAAAAAAATTATATAATATTAATATATAATAGAATACTTAGTATTAACAACAATTAAAACGATAAATTTTTCAAATCAACTTTAATCGTCTAAGTTTACAGGCGATACCAGCGTAAAACATAGAACTTCTTAATACAAGTACAACAATCAACTTAATTAATCAGTCTTAAATATCTTTAGGAACGTGCATAATGATCAACTTCACTTAAAAACTATCCAATTGTCTTTCAATTGTCCAACTGTACTTTTATCACATAATCAGTCATAATAATAATTATATTATCTTAAAGCTTTGATTTGAGTCCACATCCCACATGTCGAAAACCTTACGATTTGCTTATCTTTCTCGGCTTTCACGAGGTTCTCATCATGCGGGACTGTTATGACAACAATCATTGCGCGTCGCTCTGATCGATCCACCATCACTATATCAGGCTTGTTGGCAACAATAGTCCTGTCAGTGATGATGGAGCGATCCCAGTACAATGTGATATTGCCATGTTCAAGAACTAGGTCGGGCTCATATCTGTAGTACGGCACTTCCGATTCCACAAGGCTGTATTTTAGAGCAAGTTGTTGATAGATAATCCTGGCTACAAGGTTGTGTCTATGCAAGTACTCTCCGTTAGCTAGACGAGAACAACCGGAGATAATGTGTCGAATTGATTCACCCGGACGGTGGCATGTCCGAACCGTGCCGTCCTTCACAATAAATCTCCGGTAGTTATAAGTCATCATAACTTCATCCATAATTGCACAGACAAAACCTTCGGTTTCTCCAAAGAGGTCCCCGGAACGTAGCCAGGATACGGACGCTGATTGATCTACATCGGGTCCATGTAGGGCCCGGAATAAAGCGTCCATGAAGCTCCTTACTCTGCCATACCTCCCTGCGGTCGTTAGTGTCAAGTACTACAGGTTTGCGCCAGTTCTCTTTAGCCAAGGAGAGCGGGGTAAGGCCCTTGTCCACCGTAACCACATCTCGATGCATCCCCACGTCGGCTTCCAAGAAATATTCTCTGAGACTGCATATCTCACGATTGTGGAGAGACTTGGCGTTTAAAAAGCCTCGACCTCCACAACTCCGTGGGATAAACAGTCTCATAACCGAAGACCGAGGGTGATGCATACGATATGCCATCAACAATGCACGGACTTTTCTATCCAGAGCATCTAGTTCTGTTTGAGTCCATTTGAGTATGCCGAAAGAGTACATCAAAACCGGTATGACCCAACCGTTGAAAGAATGCACCTTGTTTCCACCTGATAAAAGACTATTAAATACTTTTCTCAGGCGGCCAAAGAAGCGCTCCTTCAACGATTGCTTCATGTCAGCAACATTGATACCCAACGCTTCCGACATACCCAAATACTTGTAGGTTTCGGTTGCTGAGAGGGATCTAAGGTGTATGGAATCTGAGAACTGGGTTCCCACAGATTCCACAATTTCCCCTCGCTTTACATGCATGACCGCACATTTGTCCACACCAAATTCCATACTGATGGCACTACTAAAGGTTTCAGTTACCTTCAGTAGTTCCATCAGTTGCGAATCGTTGGGGGCAAAGAGTTTCAGGTCATCCATGTAAAGGAGGTGAGATATAACCTGACCACCTCTCCTCAATCGATAGCCCAGACCTGAATTCTCCAGCAACGTGCTTAGAGGATTCAAGGCTAAGCAGAACCAAAGTGGACTCAAACTATCGCCCCGAAATATACCTCGCTCTATCCTTATCGGCTCACTATTCCTCTGGATCTGCCGACATCCTGGATAGCGAAGGACCGTATTCGATTGTCTCATACACGAGCTCAGGAAGGTGCGCAGAGTCTAGCATCATTATTATCAGTGTTACTTATTAAGGATTCTTCGCACGTTGATTCGTACAGATTCCAGTACTGCTCCATTTCAAGTAAATCAGGTGATTCTCAAAAAACGTTATAAATACATTAATAAAACAATCAATCAGTGTTAAAATATTTCAGCTTTTTGCTTCAAATTTAGCTAAATCATATTGCATAAAGTCTTATTTTAAATTGTGGTCCGAGCATATCGTCGTATGTACTAAATACGACTATATGTATACAGTAAGATTTTAATAAAACCAAAGCATAAAGTGGTAAGTTTCAGTTACGACCCCTGACTTTCAAAAATAAACGACGCATAGCATCGTAACTATAGTATTACGACTTTATGCGCTGGACAAAATGTAAAATACTTAATGATAAAATACTCTTAGATATTGTGATCAATTAAATTTTTTTATGTTAAAATTGCGTAGTGTTTAGCAAATATTTCATACTTTCAAATTGATATCAAACAAAACTTACCAGATCGACGAGATTCATTTGAGGTTAAATGTTCATTTGAATTATTAAGGGCTAATTTTAAAATTCTTGACGATAGTAGGTTGTTCATTTTGCTATCATATAACAATAATACTATTATCACAGGTTAATTAACACAAAACATAAACAAAATCTAATTATTTTTATAATGCAGGTCCCATATTTACGGCGCGTACCGGTAATGTCATACGACGTCGGTAACTGACCTTAATTGATCTCGCGCAAGCCAATAGTACAACGCAAATCGTCGCTACTCGTGATCGGGCTATATGCGCGGGAACTTAGAATAGGTACGACGATGTGCGTTTCAAAATCTCGTTAATTAATAACAATTTGAAGATTTTTATTTCAGGGATGTATAAAGCTTATATTCGTAACCACAATGAACTAAAAATCTAATTTTCAGTAAAAAATTGATAAGACTTTATGCGTGGGAGGTGTCGATTGTTCACATAAAACAACAGTTAAGTGGTCGTAAGTTTAAAACCAGTGTTCACTAAAAACCCCTTTCTTATCTATAGGAGAATCTTTTTTTTAAGTTATTCTTAGTATCGGCCGGATCAAGTATAAATAGGTTTCGAGTTCGAAACCTTTGATTTTTCAGATTCATGTGCAGTGAATTGTATAATTATCACTTGTTTTCGATGAAAGAAAACATCGTTTGAAAACCAGCATGCTAACAGATACTTCTCTATGGCATGTTAAGCCAGGTCAGAGGCCTTCACCACCAAACTCTGACACCAGGTTAGGGCATTAGTGTTTAAATCTGATGTGGTTAGCCATGCCATAAGGAAAGAAAGAGCGTATTTAGAAAGAATGAAAAAACATCTATTAGTCGCAAATTACGATTACGATTAAAAAAATAAACATTAAACGAAAACAAACATTTACAAATACATTTATGGGACAAAATAAAAATAGCTTGCACGTCGTTTTGTCGTCGTTTGTATATAAAGGCTTTACTTGTAGGTAAGATAAAAAGTGCTCGAAGTCGGTTTACTTAAAATACACGTCAAATAGTTTGCAGTTGATTCCGGGTTTAGGTTAAATGCAAAATATAAAAAAGTTTTACACTACGTTGGGTATCTACGATAATGCGTATTTAATGTGTTTTCGTTCCGTATTTCATAACTTCTCTTCCGCGTTTACCAACACGCGATTCACAAAAAATAAAACACGAGAAGAAATCCGCTCTTCAAATTCACCGCCGGGTATGTTTGCAAAACATTTTTGCGAGTCCATTCTAGTTTTTTTATCTCGCTCTTTCCTAAAGTGTTGGATAAAGATGGCGCCATTAAACAGACAGTCATTGGTGAAAGCAAGGCAACCTCACACTTTCACTCAAAGATAACCTTGGATTATGGAACACGTAACATGTTACCATATTATTACTGATTCATTTCGAGTGTTGCATAATAAAAAAACAGTTTTCCCTATTCGAAGAAGAGAGTTCACAGTAAATTGGTTTAATTTGCCTCCGGCGTAAAACAAGTGACGGAGTATTTTAGTGTGTACAAGACGTGTTTTGTTTTTGTTACAAATGACAAGCCGACATCTCGCGGGAAATGATACGTTTTGAAAGAAAATGGTGTGTGTCGTAAAATATTTTCATATTTCCTGTTAATTTTAGATAAAGAAACTGTCTAGACAATACAGTCTACATGTTTTCATCTAGAAAGTATTACCAGTAGTAAAAACTACGTTATTTATTTAAATTTCATGTACGATAGTGATACATAGGAGAACTTAATACCACAAGGCGAAGTTAATTTATTTTCCGTCTTTTTTTGCAAGCCGTTTTTTTAGAGCATTAAAGCGCGGCAATAAGCTAATCTTTAGGTATTCACGAAAGTGACACTAGCTGCATACTAGGCATGGTCTGACACAAGTACACGACAGTATTGCATCAAAAGAATAGAAATAAGGTCGAAAATATTTCGGTGTTTGATTTTATTTGAATATCATGTCCGCCAAAATGTAGGTCATTTTGCAGTTTTTATTAAATATAAAAGAAATACAGCTCAATGTTTGAAAATTTTTAGATATCTCTTTAGTATATACAATTTTCTTTGTTATAGATATAAAAAATATGTTGGTTGTCGCTGAAAAAATTGAGAATTTCGAGACGAATTTTTTTTTTTCTTGGTCTTTTTAAACATTTTTTTTTTCGTAGTACTAGACCACTTTTGTAAACTTATTTTGTTCAACTCTTTACTTTATGTATTGAACTATACACGGTAATTTTTTTTGGCTAGTGGCATGTACAGATACGGCTAACTTTGCGACGAAAAACTAGACGTTTTACGAAGTGTTTGCTTTGTACAGCGCCTTAATAATTCGGCACGGTTGGCGCAGTATCTGAGCGATTGACTGCTGCGCTGCGAGTCGCGAGTTCGATTCTCGCACGGAACAAATATTTGAATGGCCTACAAATATGTAGTTGTTTCGGGTCTGGCTGTTTGTGTATATGAGTTTAAATGTTTGTAAACACACCCACGACACAGGAGAAATTTTCTAGTGTGGAGATAGGGTAGGTTTTCTTTCTTTTTATTTGTGGTATGATGATATCTCACACAAATATATATCGACTTCCCATTCATCGATATTCCCATCGATATTCCCATTGCTACTAAGATATATTAGCATATATAGCGTTATTATATAGCGTCCATATTCATTAGAAGAAAAAAATATTTTAGAAGATAACTCATAAACTACCAAAGCAATAAAGATAAAATTAATATTGGACCCCTTCGGAAGTATCCTCTTTCGATTCTAAAAACTATTTTAAAAATCGACCCACAATCGACGACGAAATCGCTTAACAATCATACAAAAAAACAAAGTACACACAAAGACATATCAACCTGTACAAAACCAGTTTATGCTGATCTCTTAACAACGTATCGTACATCTTGGATTTCCCGTACGATGAGAGATCCGCATAAAATTGTTTTTGTATAGGTTGATGTGTCGTCGTGTGTACAATCGAATTGAGAACTTTCTTCCTTCTTTGATTAAAACTAACAACTTGTGTTTTAAAACCAGAATAATTGTTTTCAAGACGTTTATTTTTGCTTCGGGTGAGAGTTTTTACTTAACAACTTTTTTTCGTTGTTGTTTTCCTCTCATCCCTAATATAGGTACCTTATTTTTTTAGGGTACCGTACCTTAAAACGGAACCCTTAACCCACTTTGTTGTCCGTCTGTCTGTCGGTCTGTCAAGACCCTTTATCTTATCTGATTTTGCCTACCCCTTTGTTAAGGCGCTGTACAAAGCCAACACTTCGTAAAACGTCGAGATTTATGTCGCAAAGCCAAAAAAAGATACCGTGTATAGTCCAATACATAAAGTATAGACTTAAATAAAATCATTTTACAAAAGTGGTCTATTACTACGAAAAAAAAAATGTTTAAAAAGACCACGAAAAAATTGTTTTCGTCTCGAAATTCTCAATTTTTTCAGCGACTACCATCACATTTTTTATATCTATAACAAAGGAAATGTTATATACTAAAGAGATATCTAAATTTTTTCAAACACAGAACTGTATTATTTTTATATTCAATTAAAACTGCAAAATGACCTACATTTTGGCGGACATGATATTCAAATAAAATCAAACACCGAAATATTTTCGACCTTATTTCTATTCTTTCGATGCAATACTGTCGTGTACTTGTGTCAGACCATGCCCAATATGCAGCTAGCCTCACTTCCGCGAATACCTAAAGATAAGCTTGTTACCGCGCCTTAAAAAGGCGTGATTTTATATCTGTGTATTTTCTTTCTAGAAACATCTAACAGGATAACACGATGGTTTCCAACAAAACAAACACCATTGAAAGTCAAATGTTCCGTACAAGATCGTTGTTCCATGATAATTTATGGAACCTTCCCGCATTAGAAGATTGAACGGGACTCAATGTTGTGAGAGAAGTTTTTCTTGATATCCTTCACATCTCGATTTTTCTCAATGTTACTTTCACATAACCTCACTCTTTTAATTCGAAGGGTAAAACAGAGGTATACATAACAGTACACCCACATTTCCAGCTAGTTGTGTTTAAGTCCTTGTACATTGGGCGAGCGTATTTCCAAAATCAGGCACAAACCCATGCTCAATAAGCAGAGGGGCCTACCAGGGCCTCCACCTGCCCGGGTTGCGGGTGGTTCGAAAGAGATACCGCGGCCCCGGAACGTAAAGGTCAATAGAAGGAACATAGGTGGGTTTTAGTCAGTACAAGACTGACACTCCCCCCCACTCGGGGGAAGTTATTTGATGATTACCCACCCCAAAAAAAACCATGCTGAATAGCTGCTACTGAGAAATTCCCGATGACAACGAAAACTACTAGATAAATAGGATGAAATATAATATCTGAATAGGTTAAAAATATGAAATACGTTGAAATTCTTAAAATGGTCACAGACGCAGTTAATATTGTGACCATTTTTTACGAATGGTTTTTGGTGGCGAATTTATGAGACAAAATCTTATTAAAAGCCACATACAGTACACATAGAAGGTTTTTACTCTATTTGAATTTATCAAATAACTCCCCCCGGGATCGGGGAGGAATGTCTGACTTTCACTGACTAAAACTCAACCATGTTCCTTCTATTGCTCTTTATGCTACGGGGCCGCTGTATCTCTTTCGAACAGCCCGCAATCTCGGCAGGCGGTGGCTCTGGCAGGTCCCTCGCGCCCCCCTTGCTGACATCTCTTTGAGGCGCGCGTAGAACACTAACGCGCCATCGACACGGCTTGTCCTCAATAAAACGGACGGATGGTGAGCTAACCATTGTTCACCGTGGTGGTTCACGGTGGCCGGGACTCGTCTCGCGACGCCCGACAGCCTACTGGGTTGCTTTGAGCTTCTCTCCTCCTCACCTCTTTCCAAAACAGCTAAAGACAGGATAAAATGGAAAGAGGGAAGGAAAGTCTTTGTCCTGCAGTAAGGCTCATCAGGTTCATAAAAGTTGAAAGAAGGACCGGTCAATAGAAGATTTGACTGCGACGTATATCTCTTTTGACCCGAGTTCTCATGAATAAATGTATTCGATACAATAATATGATTAATACCAAGGCAAGTGTGTGCCGATTGTCATTGCAAAGTAGTTGTGATTCCTGACAACGATGTTGATAAAGATGATGGCTGACCTTCGCACTGAGGAAAACTCATTGTTTGTCATATTTAATTACCTGTCCTGTTGTGTAAGGTCAAACATACAACGGATATACATACATACCTAAGAATATAAACGTATATATATTATATCATGTATCATTTGATCAAATCCCTGCGACATATATATAAGAAGACTAGCTTATGCCCGCGGCTACGCTCACGTTAAATTCGGGGTAACACAGTTCCCCTTTCATGATTTACAGGTACCTGCTACCTGTAGTTTTTGCCCTTGCGCCTTATTTATTATAATAGCATAGCTAAGGTTTCCCTTTTCTTTCCTCTTTCTCCCTCATTTTTCACTTTAAAAAAATAGCCTATGTCCGTTTCCAAGGTCCCAACTATCTCTGTACCAAAATTCATCAAAATCGGCTTAGCCATTTAGGCGTGAAAACGTAACAAAGAAACTCACTTTCGCTTTTATGATATTAGTAAGAAATAGTATATTAAAAGATTTACGTAATACCTAAGGAAAATAAAATTGGTCTCGTTGGTCTACTCTGTCTAGCTAGCATGAGATCCTGGGGTCAATTCCCGGATCGGGCAGTGTTATAGGGGTTTTCAGCAATTTCTCTGTAGTAGCCATGGAGTTTGAATTGGTGTCTGGTTAATGGCAATAGGCTTGCCCTATATAACATGAGACTTACATACACCATATAATATACAATACACCATATACTATACAACATAACTGGATTATATCCATGCTAATATTATAAACTAGCTGGCACCCGCGGCTTCACACGCGTGATGATTGAAAAAAAAAGATCCTATGTGTTATCCCAGAATATAATCTAACTCTGTGCCAAATTTCATCAAGAGCCGTTCTGCCGTTTTGACGTGAAAGAGTAACAAACATTCGCATTTATAATATGTATTATAAGTAGGATAGGATGGGAAAGTGTAGTGTCTGTTTGTTTGTCCGTCTTTCACGGCAAAACGGGTCGACGAATTGCCGTGATTTTCAAGTGGATAAAGTTGAAGGGATGGCGAGTGACATGGGGTACCGTTTTTCTCTTTCTACCCCCCACTTCTCCAAAATAGGGATGTAAGTTTTTATGGTTACCCGAATTTAACGCGAGCGAAGCCGCGAGCAAAAGCTAGTATATCATAAATGAGGGTGTACCCAGATGTGATGTTATGTTGTAAGAGGAGAAATGAAAAGCAAAAACGAAGTAAATTTTAATCAATTGTCAAAAAGAAACAATAACAGTTGTTTTCACAACAGTAACACGTGACATTCCCTGAGTTGTAAAAGAAGGAACATGGGTAGGTTTTAGTCAGTAAAAGTCTGAAACTCTCCTTCGCTCCACCCAGAGCGGGGGAAGTTATTTGAGGCTTTCCCATATTGTGTACATGTGTACTGAGTACATGTAACAGTCTAATTTAATTACAGAAAAGTGAGACTCAAATTTATTAATATAGCAGGTGTCACGGATATTGGTTGTAGTACTTACGCATTTAAAAAAAATGTCTCATTGTTTCTAGAAGAAGAAATATGAATCAATCAAATCTTGTATTTCAAAGTTCCAAATAACCCGCAACTTTGACTTAGATTTGATCGCGATACTAGTTATGTCTGGTAAGTTTCGCTAATTTCTAACAGCTAACGAAGTCTAAGAAGTTAAGTTGTTTGTCTGTTAGAAGAATTTATAATTTTGCACAAGGTATAATATTGATATTCAAAACTAGTCTCGACGTTTTGCAAGATATTTTTTAAAACCTTAGTCGCCTTATTACACGAAAAAGAGACAAGTGAAACAAATGTGTTTTTATCAAAAGCTTTATAGAAGATACTTTTGCTGTCTATTTTTTTCTCATTATCCTTTATTGGAGATTTAAAAAAAAGAATGAAAATACAAAATAAATTTAGTTGCATGCTTGTCGGTTTCATACAGAACTTCGGTGGGTGTGCCGAAGAGTTCCATGAGCATGATATTCCTCCATCTCCCTTCTTCAATTGGGAGTTCAGACGTACTGCGGGTTATAAACTTGTCGAAATTCAAAAAAATCTGCGAAGCTTATGACCTAAAGGACCGACCTGTGATCTATAAAATTAATAGCCTGTCTGAGATTCCAGGAAAAATGTAGATAATTATAGATTTAGATAACTGACCAGAATTCAGATTAAATTAAGAGATATTGATCTGCAAACTATGTTACGATCGCCACGGTGCCTACGGTAGGTACCTATAACATAACTAGTTGTGCCCCGCGATTTCATCCGAGTAGACCGGGATAAAAATATGCCTTTGTATTAATCTAGGGTAAGGTATCCGGGGTTGCAGGTTGTTCGAAAAAGATACCGCGGCCACGGAACATAAGAGCAAAAGAAAAAACTTTCTAATACTAACTTTTATCCAAATCCATTTAGCCGTTTGTGCATGAAGGAGTAACAAACATACACACACACATAGAAACTTTCGCTTTTGTAATAATTATCATGATAATCTTTTCAAAAGCAAAACAAAACAAAACACAACCTGACATCAACTTTTGGGTCTCGTAACATCCAGTTTTTCCCTCTCATCGTCGAGAAAACAAAAAAGCTCATTAATAATTCCTCGTGTATTCACACTAAAGTTTATACAGAGGCGTGAAACAATACAACGCCTTTAAGGTGTCAATGTCAACGGCAATATGTACCAGGGAAGCAGAACCGGTTGTAGGTGTGTCGAAACAACGCTCCAAGCCGAACAACCGACAGTACACCGTACGTTTAAAAAAATCAGTCTAGTGGTAGTCGGACTCGTGCATTACGTTCCGTACCATTATCTGTAAAAATGGCGAATTAATCTCGTTGACGACACGGTTGGCGCAGTGGTTGAGCGATCGACTACTGCGCTGCGTGTCGCGGGTTAGATTTCCGCATGGATCAAATATTTGAATGGCCTACAGATAGTTGTAGCTGTTTGCGTATGTGAGTTTAAATGTTTGTATACGCACCCACGATACAGGAGAAATTCCTAGTGTAGGGCAACGTTTTTTTTAAAAATGAAAGGAAAAGTTTGTATAAAAGCCCGCCTTTTTTCCGATGGAATATCATCAAATAACTTACTTACCCCGCTGTGGGCAGAGCGGGGGGAGGTATAAGACTTGGGGGGAGAGTTATGGAACTCGGCGAGAGTTCGGCTTGGGGAAAAGTAGACTCCCGCTACGACTATTTCCCTAAATCGTGCTGCCCCGCACTCCTGACCCTTCCTGACACCCTCGAAGGACGGGGTACCAGCGGCGGCCGATGAACTAGTGGTCACCGAGTCGCAGAAGCCAAGTAATATAGTAGCCCCATTTAATATTGATTTTATAATGAGTTTTAGTCTTTGTTGTTAAATCGGCAATAGAAATACATCATCTGTAAAAATTTCAACTGTCTAACTATCACGGTTCATGAGATAAAGCCTGGTGACAGCCGGAAAGATGGACGGACGGACGATCTTAATAATAGGGTTCCGATTTTACGTTTAGGCACGGAACCCTAAAAACTAAACAAAGCTGACAGCTGTTACCGGCAACTGGCATATCAAAACGTCCGTTGACGGTAAAAGCTTCTACCTTTTATGATATCCTGGTACCGTCAAAGTGAATTGTTAAAGAAACAGAAGAATATTTTCAGTAAAAAATAACTTTGTTTCTTTTTTATCTGTGCCTTTTCAAGAATATTTCTTTCCGTATAACTTTTTCGATAGGAAACCGCACATTATTTAGACGTAGAAAATTTTCTCGTGTAAAAGAATCCTCAAATATGATATTGGTTCACTAATTTTCATGTTATTATTTTGATATGAAAATATATTATTTCTTGGGAGCAAATATGAATCACAACTACATTACTTCTCAAGTGTAGTGAAAAAACCTAGAATATAATTTCTACAACAGTAATTTTTCATTACAGTTTATTATTTAAAAAATAAAACCGTTGCGTAGGGTGGCCTAGGAATTTCTTCAGAATCGTGGGTGCGTTTTTCAAATATTTAAACTTACGTACACTAACAACTAGACTCGAAACCACTACCTGCAGGATACTCATTTAATAGTATCGCGACATGTAGCGCAGCAGTCGATCACTTAGCCAGTGCACCAACCGTGCCAAACTGGTGGCAAGGTTGGTGCACAATGTGGGCTTTTACGGTTACCAAATTATTTCTCATCTCAGAACTGCCTCTTTGGTCTAGCGGCCCTACCGTCCCCGTACTTCTCTGGTATTAAAATGGACGAATAAGATCTTTCACAGAGTTTGAATTAAAAAAGTGTGTAAACTTTAGAAGTCAATATTTTAAGACGAAACTTTACGTCTTTAAACTTGAAACTCCGCGTTTCAGCGGAAGCACGGCCTGCAAAAGTTTTGAAAAGTTTCGTTACTTGAACTGTCGTTGACTGCATTTTTAAGCTTAAAGTTGCTCTTTGGATTTTAAGGCACAGTCTTAGAGATGGACGCACACCTAGACGCACCGCACAGGTGCTCTTGCAGGTGTAAGCCCCGTACGCCCCTTCGGTTATGCCCCTTGGAGGAAAATGTTCCATACGCCCCGTTTCGAAGGTTCCGTTTGACCCTTGTGACGGGGCGTATAATATTTTATTAATTTTTAATTATTTTGGTGTGTCCGTTCGCCCCTTGCCTCATATCATTTAAAAGTAGTTATACAAAGTACCGTTAGACAAAAAAGTATAACACACTGTGCTTTACTTTTCTCTCTAAGTGATTTGAAAAAGTTATCAAATTGTGTTTATGAGAACACGATTTGATTGATAACCTATTTAAATTACTATATTCGTAATCCCATCACATGTATCTGCTTTTGCTACCTTGCTACCTGACTCACTGGGCGAAACAAGTTTTATAAACAATAGGCAAAAAAGGGTTGGTTTATCATAAGAATTGTATGCTATCTCTTTCTAACTTATTAATGAGGTATGTAGGGGTGCAATATGTGTTAAGTGCTAATTAGTCGACATCTTATCTTTGAGTGCGATACATACACATAATATTTTCTGCTAAGTGAAATTATTAACGTTTATTGAATTTAGTGTTTAATTGTGTGTGTATGTGTAAATATTTTTATTGGGTAAGTTTCAAATAAATATTATTGCAAAAATTTTGTATGTACGTAATAAAAATATGTAATACTTGATTTTTATGTCTTAAATTGGCTACTTCCCATTTGGTAAACTTCCCATTTCGTAAACCTCAAACTGTACCTACTAAAAAGTTGCGTTTGGTAAACATTTCGTTACTTCATACATTTAATCCCATTTGGTAAACTTTGTTAGTATTGTTATTTTTGTACGGTACAGTCAGTGTCAAATTAGTATTAAATTAGAGATGTATATATTTTTAAATGCTTCAGTCTTGAGATAGTATCTCGACCATCAAAAAGAATGGCTGATCAAGAAGAAGTAAAAAAAACGTATTAAAGTCTGTAAAAATACCACGATGCTACTAAAAATACCACGTGCTTTTCCCGCAAAAGAAGCACCGAGCGGGTTCTCAGGTAGGGATTTATTGTCCTTACCATCGTTTTAAACAAAAGGTGTGAATGAGATAGACATCTGTATCTAGGTATGAGCTTTTAGCTTATTTTTTATAGCTTTGATCGATAGCTCCCTATACAGATTTAGGCTTAATATAACGTATATACTAGTATAATATACGAATCAGTTTGTTTAATGAATAGCAAAGACCTAAAAGTTAAGTTTAAAGAACTTTTTTCTAATTTAGTTTTTTATTATTATTGTAGAACCATGTCAGACGGTGCAAGCTGTTCGAGACGTGAGATAAGTGGTATTAAATACATTTCGTCACGAAAGGGAGGCCTCGTTTTGCTGAGAGCTGGTCATAGCTACCACAAAAAACGAACTTATAAGAATGGTGGCTCTAACTGGCACTGTGTAAATAGACCTGCTTGCAAAGGAACTCTTACAATTAATGGTGACGCAATTGTAAAAGAATCTCATCATGAGTGTGCTCCAGATTTTGAAAACAATGAAATTAAAACAGTGCTAGACATATGTAAAAATAAAGCAGCAACAGAAGCAATTAAATCAGTTCATGAAATATATGAAAATGAAGTTATAAATTACAAAGATACAGGATTACAACTTATTAAAAAGTTTCCAGAATATAAAAACGTACGGCGCGGTCTTTATAATTCAAGAAAAAAGGCTTATGGAGTTAAAAAGATTAGAAATCGCAAAAGTACCGATCTAGAAATACCAAAGAAATTTGAAAATTTTCTTTTTTGTGATTTTAATGATGGATCTGGACGCATAATTGTTTTTGCCACAAAGGAATGCAGTCGGCAACTAGAAAAATGCAAAAATGTGTACGTTGATGGTACTTTTAAATTTGTGGTCCAACCATTTCTGCAACTATTTTCTATTCACGGTGATCTGGGAAGCGATATACACAGCAACAATATCGTACCACTAGCATACGCTTTATTACCAGACAAAAAAGGAAAAACCTACAAACGTCTCTTTGACATGATGAAATGTCGTCTTCCAGATTGGCAACCCGATCAATTTCATCTAGATTTTGAGATGGCAATAATTAATGCCATTTCAGAAATCTTTCCAAGTACAACTATATTGGGTTGCTTTTTTCATTTTGCCCAAGCCCTGAAAAAAAAAGCTAAAGAGCTGAACCTCTTGAAAAGGAGGTACACTAAAAGACACGTGGATTTATGCAAGACATTGAGTCTAATTCCACAAGAAATGAAAGACGATGGATGGCTTTACATTATGGAGGACAGTCCAAGTGATAGCGAAACATTAAAATTTAACAATTATTTTGTAGAGCAGTGGCTTGAAAATAAATCAGTCAAGGGAATGTGTAACTTCTATGGGCAACAAAATCGCACCAACAATAAAGTTGAAGGCTGGCATTCCCGTTTAAACAGAAATCTTAGCGGAAAAACGTCTCCTAACATTTTAAAGTTTTGCGAGATTTTATTAAAAGAAAGCAAACTCGTGGAACAAAGAATCGAAAATGTGAAGAGTGGAGTAAAAATAAAAAATAGAAAAAAAGAGTTTATTGAAAGAGACGAACGGATAAACTACATTATGGCAAAATTATTAAATGGGGAAATCGGACTAAATCTATGTTTAGAGAAACTGTGCGCATATATATAACCGTACATTGATTTGAAGTGTTAATCTACCGTACATTGATTTTATATTGTTATTCTTATACAAATGATTATAATTATGTAAGTGAAAAAATTAGACTGACAGGTATTATTCACTAAATGTTATACTTGTAATAACTAATCTGTGATTTTTCTTTTTTTTATAGGTGTAAGTTTTATTTGATTTTGTTAGTTTTTAAGGCTCATTTTACCTACTCGTAGATATTTAAGTGATAATTCATCCAATCTGTGATTTGTTTAATTTTACATATTTTATGGTTAATGTAAGTTTTATTATTGCTGATCTGTGATTTCGTTAGTTGTTAAGGCTTGTTTTACTTAGTTATATGAGTAATAACTCAAGTAGTCTATGAAAATTTTACATTTATTTTATAGTGTGTAGGATATAATAATGATGGTCTATGACTTTGTCAGATCATAATCTGTGATTTTATTGTTTTATTTTTTATTATTAATATGTTATTTAATGTGTTGATTTGAGTCATTTAAGTTTAACAAATAGTTTTTTGACTTTCCTTACAAATATTTGCACTTTTTGTTTTCAAAATAGATCTTTTATTTAAAAAGCAGTTTCATTTATCTCTTCCCATCACATGATAGACATTGCTTTGATAAAAACAACTCTAAACCACTCCCTGTTAGAAAATAAATAGAATAATCACAACTTTTCAAAGATCGTTGTTTCTGACTGTACTTTTAATTTAATAGCAATCGGGGGCGAACGAGACCATCTAAATACCTAAGGGGCGTATGAGTACTCGAAGCCGATCGGGGGCATAACTCAAGGGGCAAACGGTGCCTACACCCTCTTGCAAACAACTCTACTAAACCCTGATAATGAAAAAAATAATACCAACTTTTTTTTTTTAATAAAACTTTGACCTACTCTAGGATTTTCTCCTATACAGGAGGGTGCGTTTGCAAACATTTAAACTCACATACACAAACAGCGCATTTATGAGCGCTGTATAAAGTGATGACAAAAAGTTATTGTAAAGAGTTGTGCTACAACAACCCACAGCCCTGGCAAGCTGCGAGGAGCCTGCCAGGGCCACTGCCTGCTGGAGTTGGGGTTGCTGTTTGAAAGAGATACCGCGGCCCCGGAATACAAAAGGCAACAAAGGATCATGGATGGGTTTTAAGCAGTAAAAGTCACTCCCCAAGGGGTATTTATTTGATGAGTGATTGTGCGTTGAGCTCGTCCATTTTTTTTACATATGTTTTGAATATTCCAATAAATAGGGTTCAGCATCAATAGTAATTTTTTTGTTACGATTTAGAACATTTGAGCTTTGGTAATGATAACATGCTATACGATAATCGTATTGTTGAATAAAAAGTAGACGAATTTTCGATGTGCACGCGCTAACTAGGGCGTTAGAACTAAAAACTGTCCAGCATTGCTAATGGCATTTGCTAATGGACTTACTTAATGTTTTCTTTTACTCTCTCTAAGTCAATAATAGATGTATTTAGCCAAGCAGCTCTCCGTTAATTGAATAATACATTGAAGTTTGATTAATTTTAGAAATAAATTGGAAGAATAGAGTAATATTTGACTGTTTGTTTAGAGAAACACGGCGACACATCAAATTAAAAATTTCAAGTCCAGCTTTCGAAAACAATGAGGGATCAGTATAAACTGGGTTCGTATAGTTTGACCGGTCGCCGTATGTACTGGTGAAAAGAAATATTATTTGAATTACATTTAAAACATTGAAAAGAACATCTGTTTTAATAAACCGACACTGTTGCTAGGGTCGTTATGGAAATGTTTCTTATCTTGAATCAAAATGTCTTTTTCTTCGGTTAGTAACCAGATTTTAGGCTTTTTCCATTCCAGATTATAGGCTTATTTTTATAACATACTAGCTGACCCGGCGAACTCTGTTCCGCCTTAAAGGCAATAAATAATAAGCCGATTTTCGAATTTAGTAAGTAAAATTTTTCTGAGAAAGAATTCATGCAAGCCTAGTACTTTTGCTTTTATTAGTAAGGATTAACCTACCCTACCTACCTACTAACCTACCCACCCCCTACCCTACTTCTGTTACTGAAAAGTATGTAGATAAGTATCCTATGTCCGTCTCCTGGTTCTAAGCTACCTCCTCACCAATTTTCAGCCATATCGTTAAAGCCGTTCTTGAGTTATAAAAATAGTGTAACTAACACGACTTTCTTTTATATTTTTAGCCAGTTCGGTAAAGCCATATCGGTTCTATCAAGAACTTGATTACACAGATCAAACTGCTGGAATTAATTTCACCGTGAATTCATGCAAGCCTAGTACTTTCGCTTTTATTAGTAAGGATTTTGACTCTCCATTTTATTTAGAAAACGTTTGTATGGGAAATAGAAAAGGACTGTATTGAGGGTTTTCCCGGCAATCATTCGAATTTTTCTCACCTTTAAACCTTCCCTAGACCTCCACGAACATTTCAAGACCAAGATAAGATAAATCCGTTCAGCCGTTCTCGAGTTTTAGCGAGACTAACGCACAGCAATTCATTTTTATATATATATAGATAGATAGATAGATTAATTCTCATTCTTGAGTACAAGTTATAATGCTGAATTTTGATAACTGTTATGTCTCTGGTGTTTTCTTTTTGCGGATGGGAATCAAATAACATCCCCAGCTCTGGGCGGGGGGGAGTGTTAGACTTGTACTGACTAAAACCCACCCATGTTCCTTCTATTGCCTTTTATGTTCCGGGGCAGCGGTATCTCTTTCGAACAACCCACAATCCCGGTCTCTGGTGAAACTTAAGACAAATCTATTGATTAAATAATGTGGCCTCTAGAGTGCTACAAAGGAGCAGACATAATATTAAATATGTTGATAAAACACGTTACCCTCCACCCCGTCGCGTCGGGTAAAAAAAATACTAAAAGGTACAAATATTTTTAAATACGAAAGAATGGAAAAAGAAGTTGACAGCTTGCATGTAGTGATAAACATCGAAAGAAAAAACTGCTTTATTAGACTCGCGCAGGACAAAACAAATTTAATTTTATAAAAATAACAAAAAAACTAAAAAGCCGTATTTAAAAAAAAAAGACAACTAAATTGGTGCTGTACGAGGCCAAAAGGCCACTATCTCAGCATGATGCTGCATCATGGCAGCCATGTCACAGAGCTGACATTCTGAGAGAAAGTAATGTATTCGTAGAAAGAGTCAGTGCTTATTATTTGTTTTATCCTCAATACTTAAATGATTAATTAATTTCGAATGTGACAAAAAATATGAAATTAAATATACTAACTAACTTATAAATAAATTATTTAGCTGAGCCCAAAACCCAGCGTTAAACATTGAAAAAGCGGTCAAGAGCGACTTAGACTCACGAACCGAGGGTTCCGTACAAACTTGCGACATAAACGGCCATATCTTTTGACTGCGTAGACTTAGAGGGTTGATTTATTCACAGCACAAAGGGACCATAGAGTTGAGTATATGGTTTTAATTTCAATGTGTGTAATTTCAGTGGCGTGGTGTACAGTGAATTAGGATTTTTGGGAGTAGAATCTTATTTTTCTTTTACTATTGACCGGTGTCAAAAGAACAGAAAACCGCCAAATGCGAGTTGGATTCGCGCACTGAGGGTTCCGTACAAACTTGCGACATAAACGGCCGTATCTTTTGATTGCACAGGGTAAAAGGGGGTTATTTTTTTGAATTTCAATTCGACACCTCCACGCGTTCGCAAGAAAAGGGTATTGACAGACAGACAGAGAGACAAACTGATCCCATAAGGGTTCAGTTTTTTTTAAATTTGGACGCACGGAACCCTAAAACACGACATCGTCTCTTTTTTGAAAACCCAGACTTTTGAGAACTCTTCAATTAAACTCAAGAAAAAAGAAGAAACGAACTTGACTTCCAAAGAATAGTTCTCCAGACGCTAAAGCACCCAAGTAAACAACTATTTAGTATCAAACTTTAAATTACATAAACTTTGCGCTGCAGCTTTGCCTTTCCGCTACATTTAATGCGTTGTTGCATTATAGAATAATGTGCATTGGGTGAATTGTATTGCTTTGTTGGAATTGACTTTTCTTTATACAAATTCTTTTCTTTTAGCAGTTTATGATTGTAGAAATATAATATGAAACTAAAATAAAATAAAAAAATGCTATTCTGCCTCTTAAAACTGCCAGTCTTCATGATACGTTTCTGGGTGACAGCGATGCGGAGAAGTACTTTACCGCCTGAGTCTCCTACTGTCGTAGTTGTAAATATTTAGGTAATTAATGTTAGTCTTAATTTGACTGATTATGACTTGGTTGACGCAGTGTCTGAGCGATTGACTGCTGCGGTGCGTGTCACGGGTACAGTTGATATAAGGCGCGTCTTAGATAGGTACTAAAGTTTAGTCGAGCATATTATGGGCATTAGCCAAATGTCTTTCGCGAAAGTATTATCAGAACACCTTAGTTCACTGCAGTACAGTCACGGACACCAATTTGTATTCATTTAATTACGATCCTATTGTATTGATTATAATTGAACTCGTATTTATCTCGAGACTAAATGAACGGTGAATAGTTTTTTGATCGCAATTCGAAATTTGCTAACTGTGCAAACACTGTGTTTGTAAGTGTACCAGTAGTACAGTGAAATATTTTGATATATAACCGTAGCGAGTTGTCTTTAGGGTACATAATACGATCCTGAGCTCATCGGAGTAAGACAAATTGGCTTCGTTAGACGTCTCTGGAAATATTTTAGGGTTTATTTGCATGGATACAGGGTGAGCTTAATTTTATGTTTGCAGGTAAATTGTATAAGTAGAGATGTACCGACTAGTAACTGACTTACCGACTCAAGTGATTTAATGTAATGATCACTTTTATTTTCTTTTTTTTTGTAACTTTACCCCGCTTTTTGATTTCTTCTTTATCGTGATTACATTTACAAACATTCAAATTCACATACACAAATAGCCACACTCGGAACAACTGTAGGCCATACAAATATTTGTTCCGTGAGCAAATTGAAAACGCGACTCGCAGCGCAGCAGCCAAGTGCTTAGCTACTGCGCCAACCGTTTGGTCACAAATTACCAAGTTTATAATCAGCCTTAATTTTTTTTATCTAAGAATCGGATCTTTTCCTTTTATAGTCCATAATTGAACTTAAATCAAGAAAAATACGTAATTATAATGTCACCTACTCTCCTTAGGCGGTTGAATTAAGGACTTAATTCAGAAGGCAGTACTCCTTAATATGGCCCGCATTGTAAAGAAACTCCTGTCTCTGGAGCCCTAACCTCCGGTAGCTTGGCTCGCGATACTGGCTGAAACCTATCTTTATGTGTTTTTTTAATATGTTTTTTAAGAATGTAAATAATAAGTGTAAAAAAGTAACCTGATAGCTTAACACAGTCTGCCTTATGAGGCCGAGATTATTAAAATATATTCGTAAATTATGTCGAATTCGATTTTATATAATCAATTAACATTAATTACAAGCATTCCTCTAATTTTGTTTCATTATTACTGACTTATAATGTTAATTTAACAACAAAATTCCATTTGGAATTACGAAAGCTTTCATTAACTTTGCTTTTATTGTCACTAACACTTTGTTGTTTAACACTTGTTTGAACTTTTTCACAACTTTGGTACATTAGGCCAAATTACGCGGCATTCATTCAATCACACAACAACAAGTAAATGTTTTACTACCCTCTAGTATGGTCTAGAATTAAAATAAAATTCGCAATAAAATGGAAAACAGTGTTTTGGCAAAAAACACTACAATGATTTAAATTGAGTAATAAATAATGCAATATGGATAACGTTTTTAATTCAAACGAAATTAATTGTTTGTTTTATATAAAATCAATACGTCAAATAAATTGTTATTAGGTAAATCTATAAGTGACTTTTTTCCCAATTTGTGGTTGAAAAATGATGATTTTGCTTATCATTTTCAATCTTCGCTTGTCAAGTGAAAATATGTTAATTAATTTATGGTGAAATTACAGTAACACCATTAGGTACTCTTTAAAATTCTAATTTACATAAATTAAAACATTACACATAAGGTATTAAATGGTGTCGATTCTGCTGTCACAAACTTAAACTAAAAATCACTAAAATTTAGTTTATTCCTGTCAAACGACATTTCCTTTACTAAAATTTATTGAAATGATACAACTAAACTATATCATAGTTTTACAGAATTAATGATAGTTTCACTATTCTGAATAGAAAAAATTTCACTATTCTGAATTTGACGTTTCACCAAAAATAAAAGTTGTCAAGCTAAATCGAACTATCTTTACTCGGCAACTAAAATGGTGTGGAATAAAATTTGATGTGATTAGGTAGTCTAGTTTAATCCGGTGGTTCATCATAAGCGGCAACAATATGTATCTATGAAGAAGTCAAGAATGTTTTAGAAAATAGGGGAGTAAATGATCCTTAGGGTTTTAGGTTGTTTTTTCGGATGCATAATCGACAAATGACTTCTTCCACTCTGGGCCGAAAACCACGGGGCGCAGCTATAGGCTATTTAACATCAAGCTGCAATACTTACGGTAGAATGATCCCGTTTGACAATTAACAAACCGGGGTTGTCTAATAAACGCAAGTGTTGAGTGTGTCACATGACTAAACTAAAAAATATGACTAAACTAAAATTTCAATATTTGAGAGGATTATTGGATGGATTGTGTAAGGAACGATTTGAAGGAGAAAGGAATAAATGATGCCGTGATGTCTGATAGGGGAAAATGGAAGAAGAAAACGTGTTGCGCTGACCCCAAATGGAATGGGAAAAGGGCAGGAAAATGATTATGATTTGACTATTTATTCTTTAACATAAATATTTTCTTTGTTACAGCAACATCACAAGGACCACCTGGCTTCCACCTTCCAGCGATCATGCACGTGGAAAGGAACTGGTACGTCATGCCGACGGAACCTCTTGGCTCCTTCGTGACGAAGGTCTACCGCGAGAACACCGGCAGTGACAGGGTTACCTTCGGGCTGGAGACCTTCGGGCCGCCGGCGCCGTTCCGGATCGATCCTCATACTGGAGTCGTTACTGTGAATGATACGCTTATTGATAAGGTGAGATTGAAATTAATAATATTGTTTTTAAGCTGTTGCATAGCTTTTATCGCGGGCTTTGAGCGCGGCGACCGAATCAAGAAATTCCGTAACGAAAAAAAACACCTAACACTTTCATTACAAATACGGTCAGTTATTTCTATTCACGATTCCAGAATGCTATCAGCGTGTTTGGTAGAGAAGCGGATTATCAACCGACAGTGCGCTGGATCAAACCCCAAGGTCTTGTTTTTCTTTTTGCGACTTCTTTTTTATTGAAAGTCCTTTTAAAATTTTATATCTAGATTTTTTTGGGCATAAGTTGATAAACAATGCTATGCAACAGCTTTACCACGGCAGTCCCAGAGTGCCACATATTGTCCTCATAGAAATATCACGTCTCCGAAGGATTAAACAGAGGTGTACCTAATTATAACAGAAAACACACGTTTCGCATTTTCTCTATTGCCATCAACCGCGCAAATCAAATGCATTTATTTCAAGTAAGCCACATACAGCACGTACAGTACTGCCATGGGTAATTGGCACATAGATTTTATAATAGAATCCTTAGTAATATTATGCCGTAAGATTGTGGAACTCACTCCCGCCTAGCATTAGAGACTTGAAAAGCATTTCAATTTTTAAAACTAGATTAAAAGAGCATTACCTTTCCTCTCAATTGTGAATATTTATAATATTGTATATACATATCTGTTAATGTATTTTTGTGTTATGTATGTATATAGTTAAATATTATTATGCTTATATGTGTACTTATATTTAGGTTAAGACATTCTTATTTTAGTTACTATTCTCTTCCTGTTCTCACACACTATTGTCTACGTTTCATTCTTCATATTTCCTCTCGCAGGCCTGCTGGTAGAAATTTCTTTAGAAATAAGCTGTGCCTTTGTACTCTTTGTTTTTTTATGATGTTTTCCTGTGTTTTTTCTTGTGTGTACATAAATTATTAAATAAATAAATAAATAAATATTATAAAAGCGAAAGTGAGTTTGTTTGTTACGTTTTCACGCTTAAATGGCTAAACCAATCTAGATGATTTTTGGTACAGGGATAGTTGAGATCCTGGAGACGGATATAGGCAATTTTTTTTTTTGTAAAGTGAGAAATCTGGGAGAAAGAAAATTTACAATAAGGCACAAGGGCCAAAACTACAGGTAGCAGGTACCTGCAAATCAGGAAAGAGACCTGTGTTACCCCGAATTTAACGCGAGCGAAGCCGGGGCAAAAGCTAGTAATATAATAAAGTTCTTCATATTCTACCGTCGGTGTCACATGGACATGCAAATAAAATAAAGATTTGAAAAAAAAATTAAACCAAATAAAATTGAACTAAATTTTTTTAAATTTTTTCGATCACCCGTGTGATGATCGAAAAAAAATATCTTTCTTTCCCCCTTTTCTTCCCTCTTTGTCCTCTTTTTTTCACTTTTTTTATGTCCGTCTATGTCCGTCTCCAGGGTCTCAACTATCTCTGTACCAAAATTCATCAAAATCTGTTTGGCCATTTAGACGTGAAGACGTAACAAACAAACTCACTTTCGCTTTTATAATATTAGTAAGGATTTAGTTTTGTGACTTTTGCCCTCTGACTTATTGCTTGCTGAAAAGCAAAGAAACAAAATTATAAAGTTATTTTCACGCAACAGATAATTCAATTATTGAGTTTTCATGATAGCGAATTTCAAACTAGTTGAGAATATAACTACTTCTGAAATTGAACTATGATAATACTTAAAACTATTAACTTTCAAATACTTGGAACAAAGTGAAGTTTGAGAAATCATTTTAAATATATTAAACTAGATTTTGCTTGTGACTGGCCGCGTCGAGAAGCTTCAAGATGTCCATCAATACCATATTATTGTTTTAGGATCGGATGTGAAGTTTCAAAAAATTTCTCCAGCATCCTAATTTAAATCTTATTTATAAATATTAACATAACGTCACACTGAACGACCACTAACCGAATGAAATGATCAAGAGTTTTGCCCGGACCTTAAAAGAAACCAAGACCCATGAGTTTGTTTCGGCCGTTTCTTCTCAGACTAGTCGGGTATGAAACACCAGCCTCATCCAGTTTAAAAAAAACGACGTGTAAAAGTGTTTGTAAAAACCTACTTGCAAAATAAACATCCTTTATTAGTTTGGTTTTTTTAAAAAAACCTCGCCCGAAACTAGGAATTTCTCCTGTATCATGGGTGCATTTACAAACATTTAAACTTACATACACAAACAGCCAGATCCGAAACAACTATCTGCAGGTCATAAAAATTTTTGTTCCGTGCGGAAATCGAACCAGCGCAGCAGTCGATCGCTCAACCACTGCGTCAACCGTGCCGCCGTGCTTTGTATTACACAAAGGGTTAGGCAAAGATGTGTCTTACAAGTACTAATTGGGGGTGAGATTATTAGCATCAGCCGGCACATATCCAGACTCCTTGGCTTCTATTGAGCACTTAACCCGGGAATTTAACCCAAGACATGGACAGGAGCAGTCGCGATTACGACCTCCAGACTAGCGAAGCTGTCAGTCAATATTAGTTTTAGACATTAATCTTCCGGAACTAAATGATAAAATTACTGTGAAAGCCACATCAAAGCTGTTCTGTATTTCTTTTAGGCAAATTGGCTCCAAACTAGCCCGTTACGCGTTTTTCGAATTAAATTAAAAAAATTGTTTCACAAAAACACTTTACAAATTGTCTTTATGATAAGTTATAAATAAGCGATACACTTTGAAGTTAGTTTTCACTTCGCCAACTTTTAATAAAAAATAAAATGGCTACACCTCAACCCTATTTATCTCATCCAATCCAATACAAGAGACATTTTTGCCCTATAACTTTAGCGCCATTAATCTAGCTGTCGGATGCTGGGACCAGAAAACGTTTCAGTTCCGCCACTGGTACCCGGCACTGATGTACGGTTCAGTGAGTACTTATAGTTAGTACAGACACAGTATAAAGATAATATCAGTAAACTAACTACTTACTAATTTTTGATAAGTTGATTTTGATTTGATAATTGAGTTTCATACATATATTTTCTTATTAGACATACACGAAATTTATCAGTTAATTAGCTTTATTCTTATTTAACTATCTTTTGCAAAATCAATCACGGCTGTTTGGATTTCAAATATTATAGACCAACTCTTACAAAAAGAAGGAGGCTATTGATACGCCCGCACTTTTTTTGTATGTTTGTTAAGCGATATCTTTGTCAAAATTCTTGATGATAAATTCCGGTAGTGGTCCCATATTAATTTTAATTATATTGCTTGCGTAATTCATGACTAACATGATTCTAAAAATCATTTTTTTATTAATGGGAGATACCATCATACCATAACTAACTTAAAAAAAACATTAAGCCTAAAAAAATTACCGATATCCAGAAAAAATCTGATAAATGTAAAAAAAAAATTCCTTCGGATGTCGGTAACGAAATCAATGGAACAAACAAAAACCACTTTCTGGAAGTTATTTTCTGTTTTTTTATTGTATTGTTATCTCATCTTCTGCCAACATTTTCTTTGTAGAGATTGGCTTCCAGTGGAACTGGATGCAGCTGTAAACTACAATTTTATTTAAATTACTTAAAATTAACATAGGCGAAGACTAAACAATTGTTTTGATGCGACAGCGCTAACATACCTACTCACAAGTACGTAAGTATGTTACGTAAAGCACGCTCAGAATTCGTGTAAACATTTAGCACGTGTGTAGGTACCGCCAAGTTGCAATACTGTACTTTATAATATACTGTGTATTGTTGTGTGGGTGAGTGTATTAGATTTACATTCCTTACAAAGGTACAATCCGACGTTACAATTTTGGCTGTGACTCGTATGTCTTCTATACGAGCTACAACCAAAATTACAGACATTTATAAAACCAAACTAGTTTCGAATATTCTGAAAACAATAATGTTGGGTTCAACTGAATGCATTTGTATACCAGTATTTTACGTGAAGCAATAACCATAATGTAACTGTTTGTCAGACGTTACAGCCGGATTCCCCAGCCGGTCATTCGGAATATAATGGTTGGTCACCGATCCCTGTTGATGCCCAGGTTAGTCCGTACCAACCTAGGCTTAAGACCTGAAGGCTCACCGTCCGTCCGTCTATTAACGACAGGCCGTGTCGACGGCGGGTTAGTATTCCACGCGCGCCTCAAAGAGATGTCAGCAAAGCTGAGGGGCCTGCCAAGGCCACCGCCTGCTGGGGTTGCGGGTTGTTCGAAAGAGATACCGCGGCCCCGGAACATAAAGGGCAATAGAAGGAACATGGTTGCGTTTTAGTCAGTACAAGTCTGACATTCCCCCCCGCTCAGCCTGGTGCAAGGGAATTTATTTGATGATTTCACATACCCAAAAAGAAAGACCTGAAGGTCGATCCGAGTGAATGCTATTATTAGCCGCTTATTTTCGTTGGATCCCAGTTTTTGATCCCATTTTAATATTTTTGGCGTTGGATCCCACAAAACATTATTATATATTTCCGTTGAATCCCAAATTTGAAAAATACTAAAAAAATACGTTTTATTGCCACTGAATCCCAAAAACTATTTCCGTTGGATCCCAGATGTTTAAAAACATCTGAATGCGTGTACATCCAACAACAAAATCACAATAATATTTTAAGGCCAAATTTTGTATGTATGTTTGTTATTCCAACACGCTCAAACTTCTAGACTGATTTGGATGAAATTTGGGTATGTGGATAGGTTATGTTAGAATAACGGGTGCCTGCCGTTTTTCCGAAAAGATTTGGACTACATTTCATTACCCAAACAAATTATAGGAACCGGGAACTAGGTTTGGTTAGGTTAAAACTGTGACCTCCTACGCACGAGCCGAGCGAGCGGAGCGAGCGGTGCCGCGGCAGCGGCCGGCGAGTGCCACAAACGACTTGCATTTATAGGAAAAAGAGATTGTTTTTAGTTGTTTACTCGGAACTGAACTATTTAGATTAGGATAATTACTTATTTACAAAAAAAAGGTTAGGTTAAAACTGTGACCTGTGTGCCAGAAACGGCCACATTATATAAAAAAAAATATGGAAAAATTATGACGGCAGTATTTTTTTTGAGCTAAGAGGCGCTTGTTTTGAAGGCGTTCATATTTATTTATTTATAAACATCACAAATTAACCTGATCATTTTTAACTCATGCCAGTCTAGTGCTATTTGGAGTACATCATTTGTCTCATTTATTCCCCAGTGGCAACAATCCTAAAAAATCCAAAATACACACACGGTGTTTTTGAAATATATAATAAAAGTAAATCACTTTTCTTCTGAAATGTACACATGTTGTCATAAAATGGGATTCAATGGTAATATCAAATGGGACCCATCGTCAATACCTAAAAAATGGGATCAAAAACTGGGATCCAACGAAAATAAATCTTATTAGCCACAAGGTTTTCAAAAGATTTTTAGTAACGGGAACAGCGTCTAACAATGCCACTGACTAGCTTATCTTTTTATGTATATTTTTAAGACAAACAAATTGCTATAGGTTAATAAGATTTTAAGTTTCCACCTAAGCATTGTTATGAAAATGTTTCAACTTAAAATATTTACATTCCCTATTACACGGCCATATGTACAAGATAAGGGTAGAGGTACTTACCCGGGGTTGCGGGTTGATCGAAAGAGACACCGCGGCCCCGGAACGTAAAGGGCAATAGAAGAAACATGGGTGGGTTTTAGCCAGTAAAAGTCTGACACTCCCTCCCGCTCCGCCCAAAGCGGGGGAAGTTATTTAATGATTTCCAACCCCAAAAAAAAGGGTAGAGGTACCTAATAATAGTACACCCGTACTATAATTAGGTACGTCTACCTTTATCTAACGGGGTTTACAATGTACCGTTGTTTTGTTATTGTTTTTTTTAGTTACGTTGCCCTATACTAGGATTTACTTCTGTATCGTAGGTGCGTTTACAAACATTAAAACTCACATACACCAACAGCCAGACCCGAAACAACTATCTGTAGGCAATACAAATATTTGTTCCGTGCGGGGATTGAACCCGCAATACGCAGCGCAACAGTCGATCACTCAGTCACTGCACCAACGTGCCATCCAAACATACCGATTTACTTTTAAATTCGTTGGATACACGATTAATTATTGAATCTTATAACCATGACAGGTGACAAATCACTTCTATTTAATTCAATTTGTAACCAATTGGAAAGTGTCTTATAAGATGTATTTACTGAATTAATATTATTTATTTATCATTCATCAATGTAAAGAAGATTGAGGCCAAAATGATTGAGATTGACAAATAATTTGAGATGAGAATAACGAATTGAACTGTAAAGTAAATAAGTTATTGGCTCTTAAAAGCTATCAATAATTATTATGTTATGCAAAGTATGTTATGAGTACTTAAACTATCTCATTTAATTTATGTAACAAAATATTATATTAGGTACTTTTTTTGCTGATGGCAAATCATCAAATAACTTCCCCCGCTCTGGCCGGAGCGGGGGGAGTGTCAGACTTGTACTGACTAAAACCCACCCATATTCCTTCTATTGCCCTTTAAGTTTCGGGACCGCGGTATCTCTTTCGAAAAACCCGCAACCCAGTGCAGTAGTACTTGAATTAATAAAATATTTATTTAAAACATGAAAAACACAGGTGGTAAATCTTGGTTGCGGGTTGTTCGAAAGAGATGCCGCGGCCCCGGAACATATAAGAAGGCAGGCAGGCAGGTGGTGGCTCTGGTAGGGCTCCCTGCTTTGCTGACATCTCTTAATAACAGGTTTACTTTATATTCACAGCCTTATCACAAAATCATCAATCACATAATCATTTAAATAAGCGGCAACATTTATGTGTATTCTCATAGTTAAAACTATAGAACAAATAAAAGAGGTCCTCCTTTATATGTTCTGTGGTTAAAACCATGACTGCACAAACATCTCTTCAAATAAAAACAAAAATAAAAATTCGTCATGCAAAACAAAATACCCGTCAATTTGGGTTCCGATTTTTAACAGATCGTTATTTAAATCACATAAGTGGTAGTTTAAAATTACCACAGTGTTGGAGGTCAGGTCAATCAATATTGATGCTGTGGGAAAAATCGCGGCAGCTTTTAAGTCTTTAACATCTGTGAAAGGAGAAGATAAATATTTTATGACTGCCACGTGAGTTTAGTAGACGAAAATGCGATTGCTGAGCATAGGTATGTCTGAATGGTCCTGCGTTCTATTTTGCTTCGGGCAAAGTGCTATTGGATTTTTTCATCAAGAATTTCTCAGTAGCAGTGGATTTACCAATTAAAAGTCATAGAAATTACTGATGAGTTTCTCGTTTTTATTTACTACTATTGTATTTTTTTTTTTATTTAAACAAAAACTTTGCCCCACCCTATGAATTTTTCCTGTATCATGGATGCGTTTACAAATATTTAAACTCACATACACAAACAGCCAGACCCGGAACCAGTAACTGTAGGCCATACAAATATTTGTTCCGTGCGGGGATCGAACCCGCGACACTCAGCGCTTCTTATTGCATAGGGTTTTAACATGCCCTTTTTTTGCGGATGGGAAATCATCAAATAACTTCCCCCGCTCTGGGCGGAGCGGGGGGGAGTGTCGGACTTGTACTGACCAAAACCCACCCATGTTCCTTCTATTGCCCTGGCAGGGCTTTAACATGCCTGGCTGGCCTGGCTGTATACTATAAGGTACACCACATAAATCTTCCATTTAAACAAGCGTGATGTTATGATGGTTATAAATATTTTATGCCTACGAATAAATGTTATATATCTTGTTTGTGTGCAAGTGGAAATTTAAAAAAAAAACAAGAATAACAAAAAAAACAAGAAGTTTTAAAGCGAGACTGGCTGTTTTCTTTTAAAAAAAAACCAGTTGCAACTCGACTCTATTAGGGTGAAAATAAAAAAAAATAAATGTCAGATATGAGACCTAGCTGGATCGAGCTTTAACCTGTAGGTATTGCAACCTTCATAAAATTCGTTACACCCGTTTTCGAGTACTTGATTACAAATATTTTTCTGTCTTTTAAACGAAATAAAAGCTTATTCTATATTTTAATTTCTTATTCCAATATACTATTGCTTTCATGATGTAGAAAAGTTAATTGGTAGTTGATTGATTTTAGCTGAATTAATAAAACAGTTTTAATGAACTTTCAAACTAATCTAGACAGATAGCTAAATGCAGAAAATAAATTTAAGCATATATTTATTAATTATTTTATCCTACACCTATTGAAATAACAAAACATCACGCCCGTATGCCTTGAAAGAAAGGTCAGTAGAGGTGTCTGATATTATACCTTCATTTCGCCAGCTATGTTTTCTCAATCAAATCTCATGTAATAGGGTCGATCCTATTGCTATGAAATTACCAGAATGCCAAATTGGTATCTGTTATTTGACGGGCCTGTTGGTCTAGTGGTTAGTGGCCCTGACTGCTGAGCCGGAGGTCGTGGGTTCGATTCCCACCCAGGACAAACTTTGTGTTATGAGCATGATTGTTTGTTCTGTGTCTGGGTGTGATTTATCTATAATATGTGTGTATTTATAAATTATATAAGTATGTATATCAGTTGTCTGGTTACCATAACACAAGCTCTGCTTAGCTTGGGATCAGATAGCCGTGTGTGAGTTGTCCCAAGATATTTATTTATTTATTTTATTTATTTTATTGATGGTAAAACCCAATGACAGTTTTCTCGACCCGGGAGTCGGGCTCTGGACCTCATGATCAAAGGTCGCGTTTGCGACCGCTAGATCTATGAGTCTATGGCGGCCGCGGCTTCGCCCGCGTGATGATCGATAAAATGATGAAATTTGGCACAGATGTAGATTGTAGTCTGGAATTACACATAGGATACTTTTTTTTCGATATCACGCGGGCGACTCCGCGGGCGCCAGCTAGTATCTTTATAAATTGTAGCCTATGTGTTATTCTGATATGTAAGCTATATTATTGTGGGGTTTCATCAAAATCCATTCAGTACTTTTGCACAAACTTTCGTTCTTATAGTATTAATAGGATAAACCTGTCTTAGGATTAATAATGCTATTTACCCCAATAGAAATTTTTTGTGGGATAGTATTTGTCCTCCATGCAGGCAGAATCGCAGACAAAACTAGTCAACGCACAGAGGATTGATTTTCTAATGAAACTCTAGCTAATGATACACGTAATTTCTTCTTGCATGCAAGAAAAGAATCTTAATTAGAACATGAATGCTAATTAACCAATTAAACAGCTATTAACTCTAAACTAAACGTTCAGAAACTTCATTACATCTTGAAGTAGCAACTTTAACTTTCATTCGTAATTAAAATTGCAAACTAAATCAATCCACTAATTCTATCAATCAATCCGTCATTCGTTTTTTAATTTTCTATTTAATCTATTAAAATCAGGCAAATGATTGATTTGAAGAATTTTATCATCGCGCTTAACAATTTTGAGGAGACGTCAAAATTCAATTAAAAGTCATAATTTGAAATAGGTAGTTTTTTTTTAATTATAGTCCTGGGTTTGATTTCCGGGTTGGGCAAAGTGTTTTTGCATAATCAATTTCTCAAGCATTTTGATTGGTTCTGGTCAATAGGTTTGCCCTTATAACGTGGTATTTAAACATTAGTACATAGCTTCACATTACTTAAAATCACGCTTGCAATCCCGAAGGTTTAGGCAGAGGTACTGTAAGAAATTGTAGGTGATACGTAAAGAAGCATACAACACTTTAAAATTTTATTTTAGTTTATAATTTCAGCAGTACATCCTTACTAATATTATGAAAGCGAAAGTGAGTTTGTTTGTTACTTCTTCACGCCTAAATGGCTAAACCGATTTTGGTGAATTTTGGTACAGAGATAGTTGGGACCCTGGAGACGGACAACAGCTATTTTTTTTAATAAAAGTGAGAAATGAGGGAGAAAGAGGGAAGAAAAGGGAAAACTTAGCTTTGCTATTACAATAAATCAGGCGCAAGAGCAAAAACTACAGGTAGCAGGTACCTGCAAATCAGGAAAGGGGAACCGTGTTACCCCGAATTTAACACGAGCAAAGCTGCGGGCAAAAGCTAGTGTCAAATACAGGTCCAGATGAAAACCAGCGTGGGATCCTAGTTGCCCGGCAGTTTGCTGAACTGGGCCTTTTTAGCGCAGCCGTGAAACACACAATAATTATGTTGTTTTTGTATTGCGTATTTTTTACACGACTGCCCCAAAAAAAGAGTGAATTTAAAAAAACATTGCCCCAAAGTTGGATTTCTCCTGTAACTTGGGTGCGATTACAAAAATTTAAACTCATATACATAAACCAGACCCGGTAGTTTAAGTTTATTATTAAGTTTTAAATGTAATTTTGTGTTTACTTTTTGTTTTCTTTCTTTGTGTGCACTTGTGGCATGTGCAACGTATTTTCTTTCATGTCACGTCAATACAAAGCTATTCTATTCTATTTTTATTTATCAATTCTTTATTCAAAAAAACTTTTTTGCAAAAAATAAAACCGACTTCCAAAAAAAAAACTAAAAAGTGGAAAATAACTTTATTTCCGGAAGTCGGTGGCTTTTGTTGGTTTCGTTGACTTTTTTGCCACCGACTTCCGGAAATAAAGTTATTTTCCACTTTTTAGTTTTTTTTTTGGAAGTCGGTTTTATTTTTTGCAAAAAAGTTTTTTATTTTTAGCTTTTTAGTGCGTAGGTCCCGTCTTAAATACAAGCTTTAGTTCCAAAAAAAACTAACATCCGAATTGAGAACCTCCTCCTTTTTTTTAGAAGTCGGTTAAAAAAACTTCCCTCGATTTCGCCAAGATTCCATCATCAGATCCCGACTTGGTGACTATGGGAGCAATTCGGAAAGCATAGGCTTTAAATTTGTTTTTGTTGATTTTTCAATAACCGCTTGTCCGATTTCGATAAAATTTTCATGGGACCATTTAGGAAGTATAACTACAAAAAAAGAATTTTTGAAATCGGTTGGCAAGCGACGGAGTTAAGCGCGAACAAACCTAAAAAAAAAAAAAAAAAAAAAAAAACATACAAACATCCGAATTGAGAACCTCCTCCTTTTTTAGAAGTCGGTTAAAAACCGGAGTATTCGAACGTCTCTGCAAACCAGCCAGCACTGTTAAAGGTTTGATCAATGTTATTAAACCTCTACAGTAGGTACTGTTGGGTACTATTATGTAGTACACCCACATTTGCCTGTTATGTCTTACTACTGTACTTGAAGATAATTGGACGAAAGAAATATTTTATCAGCCTAACTCTGCAGAGATTTCATGCGTCATGTAATATTTGTATAATAATATAAAAAAACCAGCCAAGAACGAGTGAGACTCGCGTACTGAGGGTTCCGTAGAAGATTGCAACCTAAACAGCCATATCTTTTGACTGCGTATACTTAGAGGGTTGGTCTTTTTACAGCACAAAGGGACTACACATTTGACTATACGGTTTTAATTTCAACTCGATACCTCCACGCGTTCCTGAGATAAAGGGTCTTTAACAGCCAGACAGACAGACGGACGGACAACAAAGTGATCCAATAAGGCTTCCGTTGTTTCCTTTTGAGGTTCCGAACCCTAAAAATGAAGTTCTTCTTATTAAACCTACATACTGATCCATGTAGCAGTATTTGCGAGAAAACTCACTCTCAAGAATTCCCAACAAGTTGAAGCAAATTCAGTGAAATCAGTATTTACTTCGTTTAACAAGTTCTAAGTTATGCATAAAATCTTTGCTCTGGCTTAACTTATTAGATACATAAATGAACTTCTACGTAATTTAAGTTTTCTCTTAATAACAACTCCAGCAACCAAGTGCTTTGATGAACAAATTATCCGACTGCCACATTCAGTTTTGACATGTGATTTTAAAGTTTTGACACAAATTTTAGTTACCGGGATTTAAAAAGGAGTTTGCAAGTCCTTTTTATAAATCTACTTGTGTGAACTAGACAAGACGCAATCTCTTTACAAGTGCTTCGTAGTAATGTAACGTTTTTAACTGGTGCGAGATATTTTTTTAATGGCATATAACCAAACGACGTTCAAATCAAATCAAATCAAAAGCATTAATTTCAAGTAGGCTAGTTACAGGCACTTTGTAATTGGCAACTGACAGGGTAGAGGACGAATTTTTGACACTTTTTATTTATTTACTTAAAAGTTATGTAGTTTCTCTAAGTTATTTTAAAAATACTATCTGATTAAAAAGTTGATTGTAAAATAAATTCATGATCTTTATATGTTTCAAATAAAATATAATTTAACCAACATTTTGTTACATTCCAGGAAAACCGCTCCTACTCGTTATGGGTAACAGCAAACGACGGTTCCATACCACAGAAGACCGAGGTCTACGCAACAGTCTCCGACAAATCCGGGCAAAGACCGAAGTTACCCCACCCACCAACCCTGAACTTCCCCGCCTACCCAAACATACCTTTACAACCAAAGTTCACTAGGATCACGCAAAGCACTACCAAAGCAACCAATATTTACGTAACAGTACCTGAAGCAACCACAACACTCACTACTTTAAGTCCTCCGAACCCTCCCGATGATACGCCACCTGGTGTAGAGAACATTATCCAGAATGATGATGGAACAACCAGCACTGAAGCGCCTAATAAGAATCCTACCAGTAATGAAATGCCTCTGACCGTGGTACCTCTTGTTGCTATTGGTGCCCTGGTACTCATAGTAGCAGTTGTCATCCTCTTCGTGTGCAAGAAGAACAATGCTCAGAAGAAGGACAGCAAGAAAGATGATATGGTAAGTAAAGAAGAAAATTTTAATTTAGTTCGTACCTTTGATGGCAATGTCAATAAGGTAAAGTCAATTTTAATTTATGAAGCGACTGCAATTTTAGCTCGTTAGCTGTACTAGTAGTTCATGATAATGAAAATGCTTTTAGTGTACAGACAAAATTAAAATTTTTGATTAATTTAGTTACACACACAGTAATGTAGATTGTAACAGAAGGACAATTCAATTAGCGACTTTGTTAAAAACTCACACGAAAATAATTGACTACACGAAAATATGAAACCATATTATGTGGCTTAAAATATTCATGTACACGAAGCGACATTTTGATGTCATTAAATTCTCGTGTTACGTTAACAAATTGAAAGCCGCTGGAGGTTATTTCAAATTGGTAATCGATAATTTTGTGTGGGTAT
Organism: Ochropleura plecta; assembly: GCA_905475445.1. Classification (NCBI taxonomy): domain Eukaryota; kingdom Metazoa; phylum Arthropoda; class Insecta; order Lepidoptera; family Noctuidae; genus Ochropleura; species Ochropleura plecta. The sequence goes on along the minus strand of FR997731.1, from coordinate 4,938,447 downwards.
TTAAATTTAAAGTTCGTTGGAAAGCCAGTTGGGCGCATTATGCTCTTGTTTTATAAATACAATACTGTTATATAAATGTCCCCGATGTAACATTGTTTTATTGAAAACTAAGGCCTCTACCAATATTCGTTAATATCTATCAAGATAATTCGCTGTTTTCTTGGTAGTCGACAAAATTCTACCATATTATAGACAAAATTGTGATTATTTATCATTTTTCAATAATTGAAATAAGAAGTTCACAAGACACCACCCGAATTGCGTCACATTCCTTCAATGGAATGAATTTCCTTTCATTTCGTCAGTTATCGATTTGAAGAAGAAGTCCTATTCAACAACCCAATTTGATTAACCAATCACAATAGACATAATACCTTTAATACGATTCCCTTTAATGTTACTCGATTCAGAAATCTTATTAGTCCCATTGTCCACAGAGCAAAGACTCAAGTGGCATAGTTCTTCAAGATGCTTCTCTCAATATGTGGGATCACCCCCGGGCGTACTCCAATCGATACGAGTCCTGGGATAATGGTCACTTACAGGTCAGTTTAAGATTGTACATATCCTTCTTTATCATCATCAACTTCCTACTGATCTTCTGATTCATATCCCTCTCAACCCTGATATCGGCCCTCATCAAGATCATTATTCTGAACTTCAATTTCATTGCCATTCATTTTGCTTATATTCATCAGTTATCATTCCTTTTCCTTATTATAATAAGCTTTTGTTGTGCAGTAGTGTAGTTTAATAAATAAATAAGGCTGTAAGAACTCTAAGAGGCCTCGTGGCTTAATTTATTATTTCGTCAATATAGGTAGTTGTTTGGATTTACTTCCAGATTTTTACGACCGTTAACTTTAATAACTTACGCTTCTTTTTCATGGGGGTAGGTAACTACCCTTTTTTGCGGATGGAAAATCACCAAATACCTAACTTAACCGCTTCAGGCGGAGCGGGTGAGAGTGTCAGACTTTTACTGACTAAAAGCCACTCTTATTCTTTCTTATGCCCTTTAGGTTGCAGGGCCGCGCTTTTTGCTTCGTCTCACCTATCTCTAATTTTTGCAAATACCTTGTCTTTTAATAATATAAAGAGATTTTTTACCTTGTAAATAATAAAAAAAAGAAACTCATAATTATTATAGTAGGTATGTTTGTAGTTGCAAATATTTTGTCTAAATTCTTCTATCTTGATATCTTAACCTTGTTCTAAATTAATATTAAAACAAATCCATAAAGTTAGACAATACATGTTAGATTGCTTACGTCTTCATACAGATGTTTCAATCCACCTCTGATACGCGAAGGTAAACTGAACTTTATTAAAGAAATGTAATATTTTTCGAAGGCTACGTGTGTTTGCCGATATTAAAATCTTGTGCTGTCTACATCATACTTTTTTAGCGTTAGTTTAGAAAATATCATTCGTGCAAACAAAAAGTAATATAAGAAAGAAAAAACAATCTTACTAATATTATTTCACGACACGGTTGGCGCAGTGGCTGAGCGATCGACTGCTGCGCTGCGTGTCGCGGGTTCGATTACCGCACGGAACACATATTTGTATGACCTGCAGATAGTTGTTTCGGGTGTGGCTATTTGTGTATGTAAGTTTAAATGTTTGTAAATGCACCCACGATACAGGAGAAATCCTGGTGAGGGCAACGTTTTTAAAAAGAAAAAAAAAAATGGTTGCCTGTAAAGTCGGTTTTACGGGCGAAGATTTTACGTGACAACGCCTTAATGAAAATTTGTAAAATAATAATTAATTAATTAATTAATTTTAAACTAATAATTTACTTAACACTATCAACATTTATCAATAGTATGACATAACCTATAAACTCAGTTTCTCAACTTTTGTGTCAATCTAACAATTAATCAATCAATCATAGTTTACGATAATGAAATATCAGTGTACAATTATTTACCTTTATTGTTGTAGTTGTTGTAAATGACGAATCTAAGCACTCCACATTTTCACTACAGACACAGCTGACGATACTTTAACCACACGTGTGAACTTGTATTATGACGCTTTCTTGTTTTTCCAACGCCAAGAACGTTCGAGAAAGACAAAGACAGAGACACAAGCATGCGCCGATTCAATGCGCCTAATTCTCTAGTGCTGCGCGCGCGGCAGACCGATCATAGTTGAGTGGGAGAGAGACGCAAGGCATTCGGCGGGCCTCTCTCTCGTTCGGTGACTCATCGTAACGTTACCGAGCGTTACACTTTTTCATAAGTGACTCCCAGCCGCAACCTAATTTAAGACGTTGTCACGTCAAAAAATATATAAATGCGAATGTTTGTGAGGATGGATGTATGGATGTTTGTTACTTTTTTACGTCAAAACGCCTGAATGGCTCTTGATGAAATTTGGCCTAGGGTATATTATAGTCTAGAATAACACAGGATACTTTTTTTTTCGACATCACGCGCCGGGTGAAGCCGCGGGCGCCAGCTTGCTTATTAATAAAAACAACGCACACAAAATAAGCATTTAAAATAAATAAAAGATTACCAAAGGTAAGTGTAGTGTGGAGCCCTCAAACAGCCTGGTGACGATGTGGCAGGAGATGGTGGGACGAGTTGGACCCAACCAACTGCCAATGGTTCAAATGAACCCAAGATCGAATGAGTTGGAAGTCATGACTTCCAGCTCATGACTCTCCTCATGAGGAAAGGCCTTCGGTCAGAAGTGAGAAGACACAAGCTAATAGTAATCGAGCTAGAAGGGGTTAAAATAGGTGTTGGTACAATCACGTGTGCAAAATAAACACTTACCAACTAATAGGAGTAATTTCCTGTTACTGTATTGATTGTTATTTTATGCTATTACAAACATAGTAATACAGTATTTTGAAAAACATGCTGCTATAAAAGAATCCCAAGCTCTAAGTAGAAACCGATTCTTTAAGACATTGCTGTTTTATTTATTTACTAGGTTTTGTTTCCTTTTTTTGTTGGTAACAAAGAGTGTGTGTACTGAGTTTGGCTTCCTACCTTGAAAACTGCGGAATGATATACAAACTTCCACTAAAAATAGTCAAAAAGTAGCCTAAGTCCGTCTCCAGGGTCCCAACTATCAGTCTCTTATTTATCAAAATGGGTTTTATCCATTTAGGCGTGAAGACGTAACAAACAAACTCACTTTCGCTTTTATAATATTATTAAGGATATTTTCAAAAACGTTGCCCTATACAGTCTAGGAAATTCACTTTCAAAGTTTGAAAATATATCCAGTATACTGGATTTATTTACAAACATTTAAACTCATATACAAAAACAGCCTTTGAATTAATGTTTATAGTTATTAGTTCTCAAAACAGCACATAGACTTCAATTGTGCTAAACCACTGATATATTTTTTCTGGTCTATCAATAAATGGTTAATTATGATAATGATCATTAGTTTAAATACTCTATATTAATAATAATAAAAATGAGATTAAAAATGATTAAAAATAACACTTACAATTCGTCGTTACAGTTATCAGAAGAAACATCGATATCAAAGGATGACCAGCCACCTGATAAGTGGGAGTTCCCTCGTCACAAGCTGAGGATCTTCAATATTGTGGGAGAAGGTGCTTTTGGACAAGTGTGGAGAGCACAGGCCTTGGATATTGCTGGTAAGTGAATTTAATTTAGATGGTTTTAGTAAAGAAATTTACAGAGGACATGCGTACTCCGAAGAATTTCTAAACTAAATAGTAGAGGGGCCAGGGTTGCGGGTTGTTCGAAAGAAATACCCCTGCTCGGCGCACCAGGCGGAAGAGCGGGGGGAAGTTATTTCATGATGCCCATAAGCATAAAAAAGTGGTAATAAAAGTGGTAACGACAATCTAAATTGAGTCAGCCAAAAAATTTACAACGAGTTTGATACTACTGAAAGTACATTTACAACTTCTTTTTACAGCCAGCACCAACAAGTTAACGTGCTTCTTCTTCTTCTTCTTCATGTGGACCCCGCTTCTTGGGGGGGTCCGGTTTCCGCACTTAGTCCTTAAGTTAACGTGCTTTTTTTGTTAAAAAAAAAAAAAAACTCTCCTTCCCACTAAGAATTTCTCTTATATCGCGGGTACGATTACAAACATATAGAAGCAGCCAGGCCCGAAACAACTACCTGTAGGTCATACAAATATTTTGTTCTGTTCGGAGATCGAACCCGCGAAACGCAACGCAGTAGACGATCGCTCAACCACTGTGCCAACCGTGTCATCAAGTTTCGAGGCATTTGCAATTTCCGCTAGTAGACGTTAATCCATTGAATGATGATTAAGCTAGTTTTGTTTGAAACTTACGAGGTCAAAAAAGATGATATTTTGACGAACTTTTTTGTCGTTAAAATAAAACACTTACATACACCTAAATCTAAAAAGGCACTTAACATTAAGACATACTTGAAAGTGTTTCTGTCATTTCAATAAAACTTCTAACAACAATGACATAAACGACGACGGCTTCGACGAAAATCGAGTGGTAGCTGAGAAAACGATGTCTTATACGGCACCACGTACTTACATTCAATGTGTTTTATTTTTATTAACAGAGTAAAACCGCTCCGCAAGGACTATCCATCATATTTATCTTGGGTAGGTACTTGAACAACTATTTTTGAAATTGGAAATACGTGAGCAATGTTTCTAGTGTGTTTTATCGCAACAGTTTTTGAACGCAATAGTTTTTGGTCGGTTTTTTGTAAAAATATTTTCACAATTGCCACCGTATACTCACTCGTGGTTAAATAACAACAGCCGCTCGGGTCGATCTTGAGGCTAAGCCATCCTTGCTTAGGTTGGTCTGTGGATGGGTGAGACCCATTAGATACCGAGTTTCCTCCGTGCTTCGGAAAGCATGTTAAGCCGTTGGTCCGGGCTGTCATTTGTAGATCTTTGTTACATGTAGTCAATGGCTCAAAAGTCTGATAACCAGTCTTACCATTAAAACTTATTACCAAAAAAGAGTATCGTATTCCTCAGTTACTGGGTTGTGGAGGTCAGATAGGCAGTCGCTCCATGTTAAATACAGGTATTCAACTGAATCCGATAAGACTGAAAGCCAACCCCAACAGTTTTTTTTTAAACGTTGGGGTACACTAGAAATGTCTCCTGTTTCGTGGGTGCGTTTACGAACAATTAAACTCACATACACAAACAGCCATACCAGAGAAAACTATTTGTAGACCATACAAATATTTGGTCCGTGCGGGGATCGACACGCAGCGCAGCAGTCAATCGTTCAGCCACTGCGCCAACCGTGCGTTAGGAAAAGGCTAGGCAGATGATACGTCAGCCTATATTTTACCCACTGCTCTTGTCTTCTATGTTGCAGGAGTCCACTCTGTGATCCCCAGGGTCAGCCATACCCCACGCGGGTCCAGTTAGGACAGCTAAATCTTAGGTATACGATTTTTGGCTATAGCATTTGTGCTATCCCCGTGCCACTGAGCCGGCGAGCTGACATTTCTTTTTAATCAGTTTGATGGTGATGGCAAAAGTTAAAAACAAAATGGTTTTTTGCAGAAACTTGTACAACTTTTACAGTAAATATTACATTGGGACCTCCTTTTAAGTAAAAGATATACATGTGCTAGGAAGCCCCACTCTCCAATAACAGGTGAGAAAATAGTACAAGTCGTACACAATAAAAGAGAAAAAAATATATATACTAAAAAATAGAATTAAAAAGAAACCATAAATAAAAACTAAAATTTCACAAAATAAGACCTATAAAAATAAAAAAGAAAAACACAAAAATAATAACACATATTATATCCGAAAATAGTATGTGAATGGGTGTGTGTGTGTGACTGGGTGTCTTTGTGTGTGATCGTGTGTTTGTGTGTGTGCGTGTGTGTATTTTTTCAACTCATATTGATGATGCTTGCAGCAATAATTCAATGTCATCATAAGTCTTCAGTTTCATCCATGGAACGATTGCCTTTTTACATTCTTTAGTAGTCATGAAGCCTACCCAATGTAACCAGTGATCTTGGCGATTCAATACGGCTCTGAATTTCACATCGCGAAAGATAAATTTGCCTAACTCGTATAAATTAAAACAACTTTCAGGGTTTTGTTTTACCCTAACCTAAAATTTTAAACAAATCTGTTGTCATTCTCACAAAAACTTTTTGAAAACTTAAATACAACAAACTTAAACTACTAAAAGCCTTAAGCGCTTAACTTTTAGTTAGTTTTGTTGATTATTGTACGAAAATATTTAATCTTCTTCAAAGGTTGAAATGTTAAATATTTTTCATCCAACGGCTGTTCTCGACCTTTTTTACGGATGGGAAATCATCAAATAACTACCTTCGTTCTTCGGAGCGAGGGGAGTGTCAAGCTTTTACTGACTAAAACCCCAGCCATGTTCTTTATTTTGCCGTTTATGTTACGGAATCGCGGTATCTCTTTCGAACAACCCGCAACCCCGGCAAGCGGTGGCCCTGGCTGGCTCCACTGCTTTGCAGACATCTCTTTTAGGCGCGGGTGGAATACGATAGCAACGTCGACACGGCGTTTTCGACCTTTGCGTGGGAATCTCTCTGCCTCGGGACGGTTTCCAATCTAACCAGATGCTGCAGAATAACAATACTTTACATCGAACGCCTGGCAATCTGACCTCTACCCCCCCCCCCATTACAGGGGTTCACGATACTCCTTGGATAATTTGGTTGTCAAATTTTCGGGCCACTGTAACGACTTTTAAAGATTTACAGATGACAGCCGGAACTAACGTCTCGATATAGCTAAAAGCTCGAAAAGCCAATAGATAGATAAACTCTTGTCGTGTAAGTAAATCACTGTGGGAAAGTGGCTTAAACCTCGTTTATGGAAATCTATGGGATAGAGAAAATGTCTAACGTTATGCGCAACGTGGGTAAAGCAGGGATTAGGAAATGCGCCAAGAAAAATGGCTGACCAAAATTCCCAATATCATGTTTCCTCGGTTATTTTTTCTATATTTACGTTTTTTTCTTATATTTGAGTAAATTATCAAATACCTTCCCCACTCTGGGCCGAGCGGGGTGAGTGTCAGACTTTTACTGACTAAAACCCACCTATGCTCCTTATTTAAAAAAAAAACTTGTTATTTACTTGCAAACGCAACGTTTTAATTCGTCTTTACTGAAAGTAGATTTGAACTGAAACTTTTTTGAATGATTGGTGACCTCCGAGTTCGTTGCACATTTGTCTGCGTAGAAACTAACTTAACTTATATATGATTCTATTTGTTTTAGTGTCACGTCAGTTCATAGGGTTACTTTATTTTATTTTTTGCAATCTTAATACTCTTTCGTTCTTAAAAAAACGTTGCTCCTTATTAGGATTTATCTTGTATCGTGGTTGCGTTTACAAACATTTAACCTTCAAGCGGACGCGAGGTCGTTTATAACGGCAGCGGTCGCACGTAACCTAAAAGACATAAGGGATCATCACTTATTTTTCTATAATTGTAACCATTACTATTTTTTTAAGACATTAATTCGAGAAAAACAAATAAAAGTTAAAGTAAAAACTATGTAATAAAACTAGACTATAAAACTAAACTATGTAATCTTCAGCAAGATAACACTTGCAAATGAAGGTAGTGTGGGTTCTACAGATATTTCTGTGGCATGTTGCGCATTAAGTCCTCGATTGTCCATGACCTTTTAACTATCCGTTAGAAAGTCGTGGACAAATAATATCAGGCGCTCGGGTCGATTTTTAAGTTGAGCCGTGATTGCCGTTGATCCTTTGATGGGTGATCGCCTATTACATTCTTAGTTCCCTATACAAAAAAAAACGGTCAATGGCCGAAAACCTGACAAAAAAACCTTTTGTAAAATTGTTTCTTGTGTAAATGCAAAAAGTTTAGCTAACTTCACAGACTTTATTTTGCGACTGGTATTCACATTTATTTTTATTAATGAAAGCTATTACAAAGAAAAAAACGATGGCAATAAATCACAGTACTCATTCGATAAAAAAATCTTTTTTACTGAATAATTCGTTTTCAAAATACGACCACTACTGAAACTTAAAAGTACTTGAACGTATTTAAATGTAAAAAATCCAGAGGGCTTCTTTGTTGGTCGAGTGTTCGTTTGAGCGAAGGGACTGCTAGCATGAGGTCTTGGGTTCAATTCCTGGGTCAGGCAAAGTGTTACAAGGGTTTTCCATCAAGAAATTCTTAGTGACAGCCGTAGTCTGGATTTGAGCCCGGATTATGACAGTAAAAAATGGGGTAATGGGCCTAATTTATTTCATGCGTCTTATGTTTTTTTTTTTGTTATACTTAATAAATTTATTTGTTTTTTTTTTTTTATTTATATTTTGTTTTACTCTTTTGTCGTTTGCGAATCGAATAAATACTTTTTCTTGCTTAACAAGCTTTATCTTCTAAGGATGTAAAGATGCAAAGCGGGTATTTGACGAATTCCCATAAAAATAACTTTGCTTTAAGTTACTTAGCACTCAAATGTATTCCGTCTATGTTAAAGCTTAAAATTCTCTTCACCCACTGCATCAAATCTCCATAAATAAAACAAATACTCCTTTGGACCCGGAATCTTTGACTGCACAGTCTCACGTAGTTGTCAAACCTAAGCACGTCGCACTCACGATTGCGGTACCGTCAGTAAAAATGTGAGGGTCCTCAAATAACATAAACATTCTTATCTAGTGTACCCGTCAAAGAGTAAGAAAAATCGTGTAGAATTGAAATGTTATTTAACGAGGTTACACGGGTAACGAGATCGTAAAAGACGACTTTAGCGAACATTTTAGGCTTTTTTCCGATGGGAAGTCATCAAATAACTTCTCCCGCTATGGGGCTGAGTGGAAGGGAGTATCAGACTTTTACTGACTAAAACCTATCCCATCCATATCTTTCAAACAACATGCAACCCCGGCAAGCGGTGGCCCTGGCAAGCCCCTCTGCTTTGCTGAAATATCTTTGAGGCGCGCGTGGATCACGAACGCACCGTCGACACGACTTTATGTCACTAGACGGACGGACGGTGAGCTACCCATTGCTCACCGTCCACAGACCCAATCTACCAAAACTTCATATGTAATGAGGACCTGCGTGCGCCGCGCCGTGGCGCCTTTGTAGCCACTTCTGAAAGAGAATTTTAGGCCCCTGAAGTTTATTTTTTTATTCTATGCTAGTAAACGTACTGACTCACGTTCTAAAGTCTTGACGGAGTCTCGTGTTTTTAATGAATAATGTGGATCGAAAATGGTTTTCGGTATTTTGGAAAGCTTTGTAAGTGGGAATTGGATCTTCGATTTAGCACGTGAGTTATTATGAAAGTAAATTGGAAATGCTCGAAATAGAATTCATGAATGAATGCCGATTAAGATAGTTTACATCAAATTAAACGGTATCGGTTGGTAGGTGTTTAATCTATTGAAAACCAGCAGATTACGCCCATATCCACGAAGGGTTAAGCAGGGTACCTACTACTGTATCTACAGTGAAATAATTTTTCGCTAGATATGTTAAGTTTCATGGAATAGGAGGCGATTCTTTTATCATCAATCAAGACAGCTACAAATAATTTCTGATTGAAAAGCCTACTAACAATATTATTTGGCGAATGATTCACGGAAACTAAGGTTTGGTTTTTCAAACATTAGATAACTTTTTATTTAGAAAGTAAATATGACGTTTTGACGGAATGGTCTCACAAAAACTGTCAAAATGACTAACTTGTTCGTCGAATAAAACTAAACATACAATTGAAATACCGGCTCCTAGCCAAATATACTCCGAGGTTACGGGTTGTTCGAAAGAGACACCGCGGCGCGGAACATAAAGGGCAAAAGAACATGGATGGGCTTTAGTCAGTAAAAGTCTGGTAGAATACATAGATTTATCCAACACAATGAAACAAAATAACTAATACAATGCATATATATTTATTACAGACAAACTATTGATTTTGTAAAGTGAGGCTCTAAAACGGTTTGGCGATTAATCGGTTTTATATTAAAAAAAAACTATCGGTTTCAGTAGAAGTAAATACAACAGAATGTTTTGAAATAAATCAACAATACCAGCAGTAAAAATAAACCAGTACCCTACTATTTTTATTGATCTTAATGAAAATATTTGTTCCGTGCGGGAATCGTACCCGCGACACGCGGCGCAGCAGTCGATCGCTCAACCACTACGCTAACCGGTTCGTCATATTTGGACAGTTGTATTTTAAAGTACAATAAAGATATTGAATTGAAATACGGGGCGAGGCTATTGCCATTAACAGGTCATAATTCCAGGGTGCTACTAATATATTAATATTCTAATGGAAAAACCCAATAACAGTTTGACCAAAATGGGCATCAAACCCAGAATCTCATACTCAGCAATCACTCTTGTGGCCATTCAACCAACGAGACAGTCACCATAATATTATTTAACGATATAATAATAAAGTTTGCAACTATTCTCTCAAGCTGTTGCAGTGAACCAAAGTTTTCGACAACGTTCAACATTGTTGCAAAATATATTACACAAGGATGAACCTTTCTCTCTGACGTTGATGTAGCGAACCACGCCTCAGTTGTGTCGCGAATTTGTAAACTACGACGCTCAGCTGTTTACAGAATTTCCTGAGTGGGAACTCTACTGAGAAACTCGAGAAGAGTTCCTCTATTAATTTCCATGCAAATAAAATGTATACTAAACGTAGATTTACTTCAGAATATTCTCAAACGCGTACTTGGTTTTAAAAGTCAGTGTTCTCACATAAAAAAACAACTGGTATATGTACTCAGTGTTTTTAAACATACTTTTACTATTATAATTAACACTTGAAACGGTATATTTACCATGTTTGTTATTTGTTTTGAGTTACCGATATTTCGGCGATGTTGCAAACGCTGGTTATGTTTAAATCCCTTGTATTAAGGGGCCCGCGGGCTTTTGCGATCAACCGAGCATACATTCAGATTCTTAAATTCCTGATAAGAAAACCCAATATCACTTTGTCCGACCTCCGGCGACAGGCTATGTCAACAACGTATTCGTTTTCCACGCGCGCCTCAAAGAGAAGTCAGCAAAGCAAGGTCCTACCAAGGCCACTGCCATCCGGGGTTGCAGGTTGTTTAATAGAGAAACCGCGGCCAGGAACACAAAAGTCAAAATAAGGAATATGGATGGGTTTTAGTCAGTACAAGTCTGACTCTCCCATCCACTCCACCCAGAGCCAGGGCCGTCTTTCACCTATTAGGGGCCCTGGGCACATTAGGATAATGGGGCCTCTATGACTCTGTGACGATAGTAATAAATAAAGCACTCTTTTGTTAGAATAAACAAAGAACGTAGATGTACAAAGTTTTAGCTTTATTTTTATTTCTTTACAGTTACATTAGATATTTTTATAATGAATAGATAATATAATGTAATTCACACTAAATAACCAGCATCCACGCAGAGTCCTTATATAGGTAAGTATCTATTTTATATTCGTATTATTAATTTTTTATTCGTTTTAATTTGGAGAAAGAGCGTTCCCCACTGCAGTTGCGAGTGCAATTCTGCAAATTGACCATAGTCGGTAAGCATTTGTTAAGATTGATTTTCAGGCGAGAGTAGAGTAGCTATCGTTTGGAAATGGAGTAGGGACTAGACTAAGGGGCCCCAATCCATCGCGGGGCCTTGGGCACGTGCCCAGTGTGCCCAGTGGGAAAGAGGGACCTGCCCAGAGCGGGCAAATTTATTTGATGAAAATAAATATACGTGTCTTATATATCTGTCCTATCGCAGGTCTGCTGGAAGAGATTTCTTTATGAATAAGCAGTTCCTTTGTTTTTTTTTGTCTGTGTGTATGTGTGTACATAAATAAATAAAACAATTCGAAAATAAAAAGACCATTGAGGCAATCATCAACAGGATTTTGAAATAAAAGTTCCCATTTATAATTCAGTTGTTAAAACAGTTAATGTCGGCCTTTCAATTTAAATCAGATAACGTTTTGGTAACGCTTGCTTTCACAGTATTTCGTAACTATATTAATACAATTCATGCGGGTATTTTCCGCTTTCAATTGCGTAATTTTGCTAATTGCTGTCGTTATTAATTTATTTTTCCTGTTATTTGTGTGGCGAAATTCTATTTGCAATTGATAGTACCGGTTTAATTCGTTTATTGGAGGATTGATTTAGCCTGGTTAAAATAGCGGAAGTTTTGTTTGAAGTTTTTTTTTTAATATAAACAACATAAGATCACGCCTGCTATATTACAGCCATGTCTTGCTTATTGCCATTAACCGGGCACAAAGTGTATTAGACTCAGTACTACTGAGAATATTTGCTTGTTGCTATTGTTTGGCATCGCTTAAATAACTCAAGTTGAATTTAATGTAACCATCGAATTAACTTAATTAAAATCTAACATCAATGAATGATTGTTAAACTAAATATGCCTGGTATGGGGCAAAGAAAATTTGAAATAAATACTCATTTTAACTATTAACAATAGAATTATAAGGCCGACCTTATCTAACAGACTTTAAAACTGATATATTGTTTTTTAATTATTTGGAAAAGAGCTCATTGCTAAATAACTGCCGCTCGGGTCGATCATGAGGTTAAAAAAAATGATTGCCTTAGTTTGTTTGGACCACAAACCGACATTTCTCCGTGCCTCAGAAAGCATGATCAGCTGTTGGTCTCGGCTGTCATTTGTAGTTCTTTGACAGGCGTTACAGATAGTCAGTGTTTCAAAAGTCTGACGACCAGTCTTAATTCATTTCGTATTACCCAGTTATTTAGCTGAAACCAGTAAGACTGAAAGCCGATCTCAACATTTTTGGGAAAAGGCTAAGCAGATGATGACAAGCCATAAAAAAGAATGACTATGATAGTAAATGACATTTTTTTCTTCAATGTAGTTTTAAATCATTTTTTTACCTTATTTTTGACTTTCAACAATTTGGTTTGGATCTTGAAAGTATAGATTTTTCAGACCAAAATCTTGCGAAAAATATTTCAATTATGTAGGTTAAAACTAGTTCCCGTTTAGTTAAATAGATAAAAAAATGTAAGGCACTTCAATGTATGAATAATAAATTTATGCGAAATGAAAATGAAATGACCTTTCTGATCTGTCCGGAGATGTACGAAACGGTTCGCTTGAACTGATCTTATCAAATTCTACTGCGTTAATCTGATTTCCCTATGGATGTACAGCCAACAACACAGATAAGTAAGGCTCGTCAAATGCAGTAGATTATTTTTCTTAAAAACCGATATACGTCTTCAACTTAAATTTAATTTATTTAGTGAACCGTTCTTTTTTGTCAAATAAATTTAACTTTTTTCGAAAACTATCATATATTTTTTTTAAAAATTCAACCATATATTCCGAGATTGGTCACTAATCTCTTTTGTCTGACTGTACGTTAAGATTAGATCAAATAAGTCTCTTATTAGCTGACAAGTTATTGATTAATGAAGTAATTAGATTTTGCTTAAAACTAAAGCTGTAGAGATTTGTTTTTTTAGAAATAACTAGCTTTTGCCCGCGGCTTCGCTCGCGTTAAATTCGGGGTAACACAGTTCCCCTTGAGCCTTATTGATTTGTAATAGCAACGCTAAGTTTTCCCTTTTCTTCCCTCTTTCTCCCTCACATCCCACTTTTTTATAAAAAATATTAGCCTATGTCCGTCTCCTGGTTCCCAACTATCTCTGTACCAAAATTCATCAAAATCGGTGTAGCCATTAAAGCGTGAAGAGGTAACAAACAAACAAACAAACAAACAAACAAACTCACTTTCGCTTTTATAATATTAGTAAGGATTAGAACTTGGCTTATCACGCTACCGCGTGTCTTAATACTTAGGTATATAATAAACTAGCTTTTGCCCGCGGCTTTGCTCGCGTTAAATTCGGTAGCGCCTTATTGATTTGTAATAGCAACGCTAAGTTTTCCCGTTTCTTTCCTCTTTCTCCCTCAAATCCCACTCTTTTTTTTTTTTTAAAATTGCCTATTTCCGTCTCCTGGTTCTAACTATCTCTGTACCAAAATTAATTTAAATCGGTTTAGCCATTAAAGCGTGAAGAGGTAACAAACAAACAAACAAACTCACTTTCGCTTTTATAATATTAGTAAGTAAAAGTAAGGATATTCAATGTTTTCATAATCGTTATAAGGGTTCCATACCTCAAAAGAAAATAACGGAAACCGTATAGGATCAATTTGTTGTCCCTCTGTGTGACTCTCTGTCTGTCTGTCTGTCTGTCTGTCTGTCTGTCTGTCAAGACCCTTTATCTCGAGAACGCGTAGAGTTATAGAGTTGAAATTAAAACCTCTCTAAGTCTACGCATTTCAAATTTGGACGACAGGATCGACTGCTACGCTGCTTGTCGCGTGTTCGATCCTTGAAGTAACAAATATTTGTATGGCCTACAGATAGTTGTTCCGGGTCTGGCTGTTGGTGTATGTGAGTTTAAAATTTTGTTAACGCACCCACGATACAGGAGAAATTCCTGGTGTGGGGCAACTTTTTTTTTTTTAAATGTATATATATAAATGTTGTTACAGGCAAGAAAGGTGAACAAACAGTTGCTGTGAAGACTCTCAAAGAAAATGCTTCTGAAAAAGAGAAGGTGGATCTCCTGCAAGAGCTGTTGGTGATGAAGAACTTGGGGTATCATCCTAATGTCGTTCAGTTGATTGGATGTTGTACTGAAAAGGTAATTCATCATCATTTATTTGCTACTAATATGGGCAATTACATAAAGATGTTAAAAAAGAGAGAGAGCATGAGATATAAATAGGGAGAGAGAGAGAGTAGGAGCACAGTCATCATCTGCCTAACCCTATCGTCTTCCAGTCTAACGGGAAGCAGCCGAATACTCAAAACAACAAACAACCCGCAATGCCGGAACGTACATACCTACCTACAATAAATAACAAACAAATTCTTCAACGAAAGTAGGTACGGTCTTCGTGCCCACAAGGTCGCAACACGATCTACATATTTCGAATACTCAATCGATACCCATGCCTGGGAATCACCATCAATTCCCCCACCGTCCGTAAATCGTCTCTTATCTATGTTGAATTACAGATTGAAAATGATATAGTCTGACACCGAATATGCTGATAGAATATTCGGGAAACGCAAACTGTTGCATGTAAAAGAAAAACCAGAAAATGGCGATTGGCTAGTCTTTTTAGGGTTCCGGACTTTAAAAGAAAAAACAGAACCCTTATTGGATCACTTTGTTGTCCGTTTGTCAAGACTCTTTATCTCGGGAATGCGTGGAGGTATCGAGTTGAAATTAAAACCATATACTTAAATCTGGTCCCTTTGTGCTCATGTCGCAAGTTTGTACTGAACCCTCGGTGTCCGAGTGGTCCAGTTTTTTTTTGTGGACGGGAGATGATCAATATTCCGGTGCCACAGTGTCACTTTCAAAAAACACGCAACGCAATTGGCTAGCCTTTTCTCATATTTAGATGTATGTTTAAATCCGCACAACGCTTAAATTCATAGAGGGGGAGTTTGTCATTACACTGTCAGTCATTACGCTTACTCCCCCTTTCGGGGTGCAGGCATTTTGTCATGTAATTTACCTGATCTAAATTTTATGCTCTTCTCTTCAGGAACCCACTTTAGTTATAATGGAGTTCGTGAGCCTTGGCAAGCTGCAGCAGTTCCTCCGAGACTCCAGAGCTGAGCGCCACTACGGCAACACTCATGGAAGCCAGTTCCTGACTTCACAGGACCTCACCAAGTTCGCGTTTCAAGTCGCGAGAGGAATGCAGTTCCTTAGTTTACAAGGGGTAAGACTGTTTCTACAGTTATTTTTTCTACAGCTGTACATTGACTTCTCACACAATAGTACAACTATATTTCACTAGTTGTGTTTTAAGTTCCACGTAGAAGAGTGCGAGCCTATTACCATGTACAAATCCAGATACCACAGCTGCAACTGAGAATTAACGAATAAAACTACGCTATAAATACCATTTGTATCGACCAGCACGATCCAGCACCTTATGCTCAGCAGTCGTGCTTGCAACTACTCAACCAACGAGGCAGTCAAACAACAGTGAAGATCTCAATCCAAAATGGTGGCAAATAATTCTTACAGCTTTATTTTATTTATATACTAGCTTTTGCCCGCGGCTTCGCTCGCGTCCACCCCTCATTTAAGAGAAACGCGGGTTAGAAAGAGACAAAAGGAAGCCTATATCACTCTCCTCTTCAGCTATCTCCACCTAAAAAAATACGTCAATTTGTCGCTCCGTATTGCCGTGAAACACGGACAAACAAACAGACACACGCATACACCCCCCCTTGCTCGCCCTTTTCTCACTTAAAAAAATAGCCTATGTACGTCTCTTATAGCAATTATCTTTGTACCAAAATTCATCAAAATCGGTTTTGCTATTTAGGCGTGAAGACGTAACAAACAAACTCACTTTCGCTTTTATAATATTATATTTAGGTAAGGATTTAACGCTTCAAGCACAAAGTACAGAGGCGGACTTAGTGCTATAGGCATTTTCTACCAGTCAACCTTTGGGTAATTCAAAAACGAGCTGTAGTAAGATGTTAAACAGAAAATAAATTATTAATGTGTACTATGTATAAAATACTATAAATATATATACCTATCAAAATATAGGTACGGTTCTAAAAAAAAAAGACAAACAATGGGGAAAACTTTAACCATGTGACTTTTAATACTGTCGACTTTTTACGAATATACTCACGAACTTTAATTTAATTTTGCCAACAATATATTATTCGCAGTATTGATTACTGTCCCGAAGACGATCTAAAAAAAAATAATGTATGTTTATTGAAGGCGTCGAGGTCAATCATGTATTAAATTAAGTCCAAGACTCCGAGGTTCACTTTTATCTACTCTTTATGGATCAACGAGAAGATTTCTGTTTTACAACTTTGTTTTTCTTAGGTAAGTTCAATTGTAGACCCAGAAGACAGTAATTGGGTCAGTGGGCATAATAAAGCTCGACTCAACAGCTGCTTTTCTCGACAATCGTTTACGTTGCTGGGATTCATGAAATAGTTGGTGTATTTTCGAAAGGCTCTTTTTGGTGTTCGAAAGATATACCCCGGCCTCGAAACATTAAGGCCAAAAGAAGGAATATGGTTGTGTCTATTCAATAAAAGTCTGACTCTCTTCCCGCTCCGCCCAGAGAGGGGGAAGTTATTTGATGATTTCTCATCCGTATAAAAAACCAAGGTTTTCGTATTTTATGATGATAGGGCCCATGGATATTTAAACTCATTATACGTTTTATTAATTTTATTTTAGGGTACCGAACCTACCTCAAAAGGAAAAAAACTAAACTCTTATAGGTAGTATGACTTTGTTGTCCATGAGTCTGTTTGTCAGTCTGTCAAGACCCATTTTCTCGGAAACGCGTGGATGTATCGAGTTAAAATAATACATAATACTTAAGTCTATGGCTGCTTAAAGCTGTAAAAAATCAACCCTCTAAGTCTCCGCAGTCAAAAGATATATAATAATTTAACTGACCCAGAAATCGAACCAGGACCCCATGCAGCAGCAAGTTTATTTTTATTTTTAAGCTATTGCATAGCTTCTATCGCGGGCCTTGAGCGTGGAGACCGAATCCAGAAATTTAGTAACGAAAAAGCCTAACAAGAAATGTTATTACGAATACCGTCAGTTATTTCAATCACGATTCCAATGTTCTATTAGCGTGTTTGGTAGAGAATTGGACAGTCAATCGACATTACTCTGGATCAAATCCAAGGTCTTGTTTTTTTCTTTTTGCGACTTCTTTTCATTGGAAGTACTTTTTGAATATTATATTTAGATTTTTTATTTAGTTATTGCATACTTTTTTTTTATTTGTTGCATAAGTTTTTTTTTTATTTATTGCTTAAGTTGATAAAAAATGCTATGCAATAGCTTTACCGCGGCAGTCCCCGAGTGCCACACGTATTTTTTTTTGTATCCAGTAACACTTTTACGTTTACTTCAAATCCTATTCATTGTTGTTGTCATATTTTAAATATCATGTCCTGACGTTAAGTTTTATTATTTTAATTTTGTAATATTTGCTCTCCCGAACCATAACACACAAGCGCTGTAGTTTGTGGGTCAACGACAATGTTGATTCTGATTTGTCTCTTTTGATGAATAAACTTATTACTTACTAGCCCAGTCTTGCGCGGTTTCACCCGCGTCTTTAGTTGCTGCCCCACTCCTGAGCGCAGTAGCGTGATGTTGTATATATATAGCCTATGTTACTTCCTGTCAATGTGGCTTCCTATTAGTGAAAGATAGATTAAAATCGGTCTTGTTTTGGAGTCTATTCGATACAAACAAGCAAGCAAATCCTTTCTCTTCATAATAATTCTTATTAATATACTTCAATATTATTATAGAAGAAAGATTACACTTCAACTACTTACATCGTTTTTAACAAGAAACTTCAGTAAGACACTTCACAATTTCATTGACGGGTTTTCAAGCGCTGTCAAAGAGTTAATTTTTATTGATAAACAGCGAAGTGAAGTAAATAAATAACTTTCAAGGCAATCTTGAAACAGACTCAGTTGGAAATCGTTTCGTTACGAATTCAAACCGAAGTTCTTAAGGTCGTTCCAAGCATTCTATCCTGGGAATTATTTAAGGAAAACCAGGTCTGAGCACTTAGAATTTTCTTTGTGTACTCAAGAATCTTTGTATTTTGTGTAAGAATGAAATACTCCAGGTTTAGGCTTTTAAAATATTGAAGACGACAATTTTCTCAAAAAACCCGGTGTTTGATACCAATTAAAAAGATTATCTTTCGTCTAAAAATAATGTAACACGATGAATATTTTAAAAATGTTAACAAAGTGTTCTTAGTAAATATTTTTATAATTTTCTCATCTAGAAAAGTTTTCTCACAAAAGTAATCAAGATACGTACCTATAAAAAATAATAATCTTGATTATTTTTCCGACCCAAATATCGACCAATAGAATTGCACCATTCGACGTCACGTGGTACAACCTACATGGTATTATACTGAAAATTTTTTGAAAATTTTCTTTGGTCGTTGTTATGCATAAAAAACAAAACATCAATGCAATCAATGCAATTCTATTGGCCGACATTTGGGACGGAAAAATAATCCCCCGAATACCACACGAGCTTCAAAATTATCTGGCATTTCCCGATAGGTTCCCTGCAAACAAATAAAATCGTCAAGTTTTTCAGGAAACCTGAAAAGAAAAACTTGACTCCTTCATTTGTTTGCAACGAACCTATCGGAAAATACCCGATAATTTTGAAGCTCTTGTGGTATTATATGTGATAAAATCTAAAACTCATTTGTTATAAAACAACGCGCAGCTAAACTAATGGTTCCAAAATCATAAATTTTAGAACAAAAACATTTATTATGCGCAGTTTAGTTTATTTTTTTCGTTTCGTCTGCTTATCCGTAACACCAGCTATCCGTAATTATTTAATTTTAGCTGTGATCTTCTATCGTGGCTTTTGCAACAGCGCCAAAATATCGGAAACTCAATTTAAAATATAAACATAGTAAAATGTTAATGTTAAATAACGAGATTGTTCAATGAGGTAGGTCTTTTGAAAGTTATTCCCGCTATAATAATATAATTTAAATAAATAATAATTTAAATTTTTGCCGATGTTGTGTTAAATTAAAAAAAAGTGTGTGTGTCAGCTCCGACGCATGACTGGAGTTTACTCCTTAAGTAAAAAAAAAAAAAATATATCACTGACGGACGACAAATTTCATAAAGCGCCATCTAGTCAACTGTACGTCTCGTTACGTTTTTGGTGCGCGTGCAAAAACGTAAGGAGGTCATTCATCAGTAGATTTTACACCTCACATTTTTCTCATACCGGGCGCCTTATATATGAAAATCGATTCTTAAGGAGTAAACTCCAAAAATATATATAAACATGTCGAAATTGAGAACCTCCTCCTTTTTGTTCTTTCGAATTACCTCATGCGAATGCATACAAAATAACTAATCCACCTAACACCCAACATAATACATAAGATTTAGAATAACTTAACTTTATTATTCCATACATTTTCATCCAAATTAAACATGCATGCTAAATTTCAGCTCAATCGGAAGCCGGGCATTGAGCTTAATTAGTTTAGTAAGTTAGTCACAAGTGAAACTATTAAAAGCGTTTTTAAAAATATCTTCACACACATAAATTAAACAGGTATTAAAATGTCTACTTCAAATAAATGATCTAACGAGACTCCTGACATTGAGATTTTCTAAAAGTAGAATATGATACGAATCTACAGCGGCCCTGGAAGTGAAGGAATATGGATGGGTTTTATTTCGTACAAGTCTGATATTCCTTACCGTTCCGCCCAGAATAAGAAGTCATTTGATGATTTCCCACCAGCAAACTAATCTTTTTACTTACAAGACGGCACGGTTGGCACAGTGGCTGAGCGATCGACTGCTGCGCTGTGTGTCGCGGGTTCGACTCCCGCACGGAAGAAATATTTGTACCTGCAAATAGTTGTTTCGGATCTGACTGTTTGTGTATGTGAGTTTAAATGTTTGTAAATGCACCCACGATACAGGAGAAATTCCTAGTGTGGGGCAAAGTTAAAAAGAAATAAAAAATTCTGATTTTAAAGAAGGGTGTTCATTTTACACCACGCTTCATTTTCTTTAATATGCCTCTTCAAGCCTAGGCTTCATTTTATTTTTAAGTACGTAAAGCAATATAAAACGCTTGTTTACGACACGGCTTGTATTTTAAAAGTCCATAAACAGTGTTTTTTCTCATTAAGACGGAAAAACCTGACTTTAAGGACGTCGATTAAATCTTGGGAAGAAAACCAACTTATAATATAAACGAAACCTTATACGTCTGGAAGAAAACATATTGTATGTTTGTATTTTCTAGAATAATTTGCTCATGGCTAAATAATAACAGTCATTTGGGCCTATCTTCGAAACCACGCTTGCCAAGGCTGGTCTGCAAATGAGTTACCTTATACTACACATCAAGTTTTCCCCGTGTCTTGGAAAGCATGTCGAGTCAAATTAAGAGCTTAGACAGTCGTAACAGGAAGTCAGTGGCTGGAAAGACAACCAGTCTTACCAAGATGTATCGTATTACCCAGTACTGATAGGTCAGATAGGTTTCTTTTCTTCATATTTCCTTTCGCAGGACTGCTGGTAGAAATTTATTTTGAAATAAACAGTGCCGTTGGACTCTATGTTTTGTTATGATGTTTCCTACTGTGTGTTATTAAACTATTCAATAAACATAAAGGGAGGTGGCCATTATCAGACATCTCCGGGTTCATCGTTCAGGCGGGCAAGGAGAAATCAAACCGCGTGCTGTGACTTTAGGATTATTATTTGAACGAAATACTAACGAAATCGTAATCAGAACTTTCTAATTATATGGAGTACTAGCTTTTGCCCGCGGCTTTGTTCGCGTTAAATTCGGGGTAACACAGTTCCCCTTTCCTTATTTACAGGTACCGGTTACCTGTAGTTTTTGCCCTTGCGCCTTATTTATTGTAATAGCAATGCTAAGTTTTCCCTTTTCTTCCCTCTTTCTACCTCATATCTCAATCTTTTTTTAAAAAAATGTCCGTCTCCAGGCTCTGTACCAAAATTCATCAAATCGGTTTAGCCATTTAGGCGTGAAGACGTAACAAACAAACAAATTCACTTTCGCTTTTATAATATTAGTAAGGATAAGTATAACGATACCCCACCGAACACGTCTTGCTTCAGCGTGATGGGAACGGCTTTTTCCTCGTCCGATGGTCGCGTGCAAACGGGTCCAGAGTTGTGGTAGAGCGAAGAAATCTCAACCCACGTTTTTAAAATGTCAGCTTTCATTCTTGACGTTTCTTGACACTCTTAAAACATCAAATTAATTAAATAAATATATATATAGTTGTTCTATGTAAATACTGGTTTTCAACTGCATCAGGTTCAGGCTAAGCAAGTGATGATACATCTAAATGCAAGACTGTCTTTTGTTTTGGCAATCGAAAAAACAACCAACTACAGTCACTTCTGTGTGATTAATTCAAGCAGTTTAGTAATGCCTAAGCAAATGGGGTCGGGAATTAGGGCACGTACAAACTAGTATAATCGGGATAGTCAATTGAAACTTCGTACTAAGAGTAGTTAAAGGTCAAAGTGTTACCACAGACAAGAAGTCTGCCGTAAATCGTTAAGAGCCGCAATCAAGCAAATAGTTTTCAAAGGAGCTTTATAGGCTAATGCATCGGTTTTAGGAAAGTTCGGTGAGTCCCATTTTGACGGTTCGGGCATTATTTCAGTGATTTGTTACCAAATCACTGAAATATGTTATGTGACCATCTGTCCGTCTGTCAAAACCCTTTATCTCGGAAACGCGTGAAGGTATCGAGTTGAATTATAATCATGTAAGTACGTAACTCTATGGTCCCTTTATGATGTGAACAAATCAACCCTCTAAGTCTATGGTCCCAACCTACGCTACGTAACGTTGTAGATTGTACGGAACCTTCGGTGCGCGTGTCTGATTTATCTAAAAAAAAAAACAAAAAAGCTCTTATTTAAACGCTCTAAAAAGAAGAAAATATTTATATCTTTAAAAAATCTAACTATTAAATTATAACCTCATTATATACAATTTAAATGATAATAAAAGCTTACAACATACATGTACATACATTGCAAGTTAAATATTTGTTGTTAAAATATTTTCATGCAACTTAAAGCTTTTATAAAATGTTCCACAAAATATTTCCATTGAAGCTCCAAATTATCCGTTAAACAAAGTTATAAATCTGAAAACACGTGGGTACCTACTATTAAACATGCCAAACAAATAAACGAGACATATTCAATTACTAAGAGAGATCTCATTAGTCATTATTATCTTGTCAAGAGCCCCAACGTTTTGTTGTAATACTGCTTTTATTTGAGCTCTATTTAAATAGCACTTAAAGCTCATTTACACGAGGAGTATTTTTCTCCCATTGGGACGCGAGTGATTTATCACTTTTCTGCCCTTGTTCCATTCTATTTGGGGCGGCGCAACACGTTTATTTCTTCCATTCCACCATATCAGACGTCACAGCATCATTTACTCCTTTCTCCTTCTCCTTTATTATACAATCCATCCATCATCCGGGCCTGCAGGTTGTTCGAAAGAGATACCGCGGCCCCGGAACATAAAGGGCAATGGAAGGAACATGGGTGGGTTTTAATCAGTACAAGTCTGACACTCCCCCCTGCTTCGCTCAGAGCGGGGGAAGATTTTTGATGATTTCCCACCACAAAAAAAAATCATCCATAATTAAGTTATAGGTAGATATCTCCAACACTTTGACAGTTATAGGCTGGTATTATGTATTAACTTACAAAAAAGATACTATAGAGCCATTTATGGTGCAAACGAAGAACTGAAATCAAAATTCTAAATCGCGCAAGTCTTAACTTGCGCGATTTAGAATTGCCAAGTGCGTGTCAGACTCGCCGAGGGTTCCGTACAAACTTGCAACATAAACGGCCGTATCTTTTGACTGCATAAACTTATAGGGTTGATTTTTTTACAGCACAAAGGGACCAGAGTTGAATATATAGTTTTGATTTCTAATACCTCCATGCGCACTCGAGATAAAGTGTCTTGACACACAGACAGACAGACATACGGACGACAAAGTGATCCAATAAGGGTTTTTGAGGTAAGGAACTCTAAAAATCAAAGATCTTCACTGTACACTCAAGTGAAACTTGCTTACTAAGCGGCCGTTCATACTGTTCACACAAGAAGATTTGTCAAAGGAATTTTCTCTACCATTGATTACTCGAAAAAACTATGTTTTGGACGCTTTCTATTTTCAAAGATTTCATTTCAAACAAGAGTTTTTTCGAAGCAAAATAATGTCTTCGTGTAAATGAGACTCCATAAACGAAATGGCCCAGATTAATTTATAAAGAATCATGTCTTTTGTTTTTTGCTGTCTCAAGTTCTGAAGTAATTGTCAACAGTTTATCTTGGGTTGATGACCTGTGGAGTTGCGGTTCGTTAGTGTAATAGGACTATTTACTTTGCGAAATTAATATATTTTTCTTTGCCAAGAGATTGTGGTACCTACACTTTTTTTTGTGAGTTTAACCGCGATTTCCTGGTATTTCCCTTTTTTTGCAAATGGGATAATATGTCCCCTGTGTCTGTATTCCCGAGTTCATTTAACCCAGATCTATTCGAGTCGCGAGTTAATATGCCTATTTAGGGCTAAGTCGTCCCATCTCCGTTCTCAGGACCGGATTCAGGTCGATAGTAAGCCTATGCCCAGCCGGGGTGGCAGTTTGTTCGAAAGAGATACCGCGGCCCCGGAATATAAAGGGCAAAAGAAGGAACATGGGTAGGTTTTAGTCAGTCCAAGTCTGACACTCCCCCCCGCTCCGCCCAGAGCGGGGGCAATTATTTGGTGTTGTCCGATCCGCAAAAAAACCTGTTTAATGTAAAACAAAAGATCACATTAGTTTAGAAAATGATATACAACCTGTTTTTTTCATTTCCGCAAGTAAATGTTGGAGTGGCTCAACCAAACTTCACCCCTTATAATAGCTACACTTTCTGCCAGAATGATAACCATTTTTTGCACTGTGGTTCGGGAAACGCATGTAACGGTAATATCGGTAGTCATCAATGCGAGTACATGTAGATATCGTTTCGTGTCATAATCTTAGTAGTTTCATCTCATGTAGAAATTGTACGATCACTTGCAAAAAGCAAGCAAGCTGTGTTTCCTTGAATCAAAGACTACTGTAATACATCGTGTATTATTTATTTCGGTTAGCCAACAAATTGTTTACACAACACATTTACCAGTAATTACTCATACAAGTGCAACAATCACTTACAGGCTAACACCACATCCTTACTAATATTATAAAAGCGAAAGTGAGTTTGTTTGTTACCTGTTCACGCTTTAATGGCTAAACCGATTTTGGTGAATTTTACAGAGGTACAGAGATAGTTGGAAACCAGGAGACCGACATAGGCAATTTTTTTTAAAAGTGGGATGTGAGGGAGAAAGAGAAAAGAAAAGGGAAAACTTAGCGTTGCTATTACAAATCAATAAGGCGCAAGGGGAACTGTGTTA
This sequence comes from Ochropleura plecta, assembly GCA_905475445.1. Taxonomy (NCBI): domain Eukaryota; kingdom Metazoa; phylum Arthropoda; class Insecta; order Lepidoptera; family Noctuidae; genus Ochropleura; species Ochropleura plecta. Next base: position 4,913,302 of record FR997731.1, on the reverse strand, counting down.
CCCCGAATTTAACGCGAGCGAAGCCGCGGGCAAAAGCTAGTGCACTATAATTTTATGGTTTATACCAATAATAAATTTTTATATAAGAAAAAAAACAAATAATATGAAATTAAAATAATTCAAAACAAACCGATAACATTAATTTAGAATAATAGCAATACATATTTGTTTTCGACATAGGTAATTTAAAACAATAGTTAGTAATATCAACTTTTGAATTTAATCTATTATCCCTATGGACACATCATAGTAATAAAAAAAACTGCTGTTCCATACATTTTGATCGGCACTGATTTTGACATAACTTCCATGGATAAAGTTGCACAGTTTGAAGGTCTAAATCACAATCTGTTTTTTTTTTTATAAATTCATTAATTTTTGGAAATTTTCCGATACATGTGTAGCTCACATGATACAATACATCCTACTAATATTATTTAAAATGCGAATGTTTGTGAGGATGGATGGATGTATGGATATTTGTTACTCTTTTACGTCAAAACAGCTGAACGGATCTTGATGAAATTTGGCACAGAGGTTAGATTATAGGATTTTTTTAGATATCACGCGGGTGAAGCCGCGGGTGCCAGCTAATTATACATACATAAGACTAGCTGGCGCCCGCGGCTTTGCCTGCGTGATGGTCGGATGGGTGGACATTTATAATATTAGTAGGTAGTAGTATCACTTTACAATTTTTGCATCAAAATATAAATGTAAGCTATTCCACAATTTTGTGATACACGCTGTATATATTTACCCAAATAATCAATCTTCTTTCTTTTTCGTGTGTGCCTAATCAATTATTAAATGTTGTCAAACTCTGGAATATTTTTTACGTTGATAGAGACACGATTGAAATTTTGATGATGTCATTCTTTCTTTTGTTCGGGGTAACACAGCTCCCCTTTCCTGATTTGCAGTTACCTGCTACCTGCTGTTTTTGCCCTTGCGCCTTATCGATTTGTAATAGCAAAGCTAAGTTTTCTGTTTTCTTCCTCCCTCATATTCTACTTTTTTTTTAATTAGCCTATGTCCGTCTCCTGGGTCCCATGAAATTTTGATGCCCTGTCATTCTTTTCCTTCTTTTGATAGAATATTATCATGATTGTTTAAAGAACAACGCTAAGTTTTTCCGTTTCTTCCCTCTTTCTCCCTCATATCCCACTCTTTTTAAAGAAATAATAGGCTATGTCCGTCTCCTGGTTCCCAACTATCTCTGTACCAAAATTCATCTAAATCGGTTTAGCCATTAAAGCGTGAAGAGGTAACAAACAAACTCACTTTCGCTTTTATAATATTAGTAAGGATGGTCCTTTATGTCGTAAGTTTGTACGGAGCCTTCGGTGCGCAAGTTCGACTCCCTTTTGTCCGGTTTTTTTTTGTTTCTCTGTAAATAATATAAATTTGGCATGAACTTGTAAATTAAATTCTCCTTTTTTATTTTTCCAGATAATTCATCGAGACTTGGCAGCGAGAAATGTGCTGATAACAGAAGATAGGGTGTGTAAAGTAGCAGACTTCGGGTTTGCCAGGGACGTGGCTGATACCCATGTGTATGAGAGAAAGAGTGATGGACGGCTTCCTATCAGGTTTGTGGCAATTATTTGATATACTCACTTATAAACGTGTAATCTAAAAATTTGGCGACTTACATCTTTTATTCTATTTGGTCCGTAATGAGCTATAGAAAAATAGCTCATCATACCTTAAGACTGACTAAACTGCACGCTTGTCGATTGGCTGCAGCGTCTTTATCGCGGGTTCGTACCCTGCACGGAACAATTATTTGTGAAACCGACAGGTAATTGTTCCGGGTCTGGCTGTTTGTATATGTGAGTTTAAAAGCACCCACGATACTGGAGAAATTCCTAGTGTGGGGCAAAGTTACAAAAAGCAATGTATTGATATTTAAAATCTGCTTTAGTTCATGCTGGTTGTCGTGAATACAGGTTACTCAATCAGCAGGGTTGATAAAAGAATACTTAAATATTCGATAACTTAAATAAGCTATTTCAATACCTACTAATTATCACTGACTATTATCAGAAAAGTATTGGAGAAGAAAAAACGCTGCTCCAATTCCAATAAAAAATTGGAATAAGGGCAAAAAAAATATGGTAGAATTATCATTAACGAACATACCCGGAAAAACCCGAGAAACCCGGTCTTAATATCTACCTTTAGAACTTGGTTTTGACCTAGCGTCGGTTCCATCATTCATGATAAACTGCCCATGCGGTTTAAAATGTGGTTTTTAGAAGCCAGGGTTATTGCAGGAAGTTATTTCACTCCCGGGTATACTGAATATGGCTTATATACTCCATAAAGTAAACCAACTCTGAAGTCCGACACATAATAAGTACAGTCAACAAAAAAAATAAGTTAAGAAAAGTAAGTTCTTAACTTATTTTTTTTTGTTGACTGTACTTAATACTGTACAAAATGAAAAACTAGTAAAACGATGTAAGTATAAAAAAAATTGTGAGAGTTATCCAATGAAGTTAAATTTATTTGATAGAAAACCAAACACTTCTTTAAATAATTTAAATTTGAGTTGAAAACGTCTATCGGTTTTTATCAAAAAAACAACCTTATCTTACGAGCCTGGTTAGTTAGTTATTTCTTTTGCTGACTGTACATAACAAACTGAACGTAGCCTCTACATTTTCCCCACAAAGTTAGACCTTAAACTTAGTTATAATTGTTAGTTTCACGCAGATTTACTGCAAACACTGTACACATCGCGAAACTGTAACCTACTGGGAAATCTAAAAATTATGACGATGGTTTCCGATGAACTTAACACCTTTATATTAATTAGAAATTGAGCCGTTTAGTATGGAGTTATTGAGGTATTCATGTCTTATTGGAACTAAATTATTTATTCAAACTAATTACTTGGCAACAATTTACAAGCATACATAGGTAGTGAATACAAATTGTGGCTATATAATAGCAGCCGCTCGGGTCGACTTGAAGGTTGAGCCGCGCTTGCTTAGGTTGGTCTGTGGATGGGTGACTACCCGTTACAAACCGAGTTTCCTCCGTGACTTAGAAAACACGTTAAGCTGTTGATTCCGCTATTATTTGTAGATTTCAATAAAAAATATTCTAGCTAGTTTTATAAATAATTTGTTATTTTCTTCCATTCTTATGTTATTAGGTATTTTGTTATATTTTTTTTTATTAAAGACGAAAGAGTTAGTGCTGAGCAATTTTAGTATGGACTGGCGTAGTACGAGCGTGTTTTTAAATCGCAAACGCGGTTCACATGGTGAGGCTGGTCAGATATTCTAACGAAGAAGTTTGAATATGGCCTTACAAGTTTACAGATTTCTAGAATATAAATAGATGTCAGAGATAAAATGTTCAGTTTCTTAAAATATGGTCTACAGCTTTCTTCATTTATGGGTTCGAGGTAGCGTGGGAAAAGAGTACCTGGAAATATATGGGTTCTTGCCTATCAGTGGTATACGAACAGCTAATAGTAATACACACACACACACACAACGTACACGCTAACACCAATACGTACACACAAACATTCCACACAAGAGCATGCTTAAATGTAATTTTAAGTGATTTATGTTTTTTTTTCTTTTCATAACAGTAACTGTTAGTTCCAAAAACGGATGAAGACACAGACATCTGTAACAGAGGTCTCACCTAGCTCAGTAGTCAGAACTTCTTATGATAATGTAACATCTCTTTATGTCAATAAAAAAATATTATTACTATGATCGTTTATTTATTCGTATACATATTTATTATTTTTGTACATATTTCTTATCAAAACTTAATAAAAACAAAAAAATATAAAAATAGTAGCCCATCGGTATCGGGAACAGGGTCCATTATTATTATACTGTACGAAACAGGAGCGAATCCCTTATCTGAAAGAATAATTAGTACTTAATCTAATTGTATTCCTTCTTCATTTCCAGATGGATGGCCCCCGAGTCTCTATACGATAATATATTTAGCGTTAAGTCAGATATTTGGAGCTTCGGCATCCTGCTGTGGGAGATCGTGACACTTGGCTCCACACCGTATCCTGGATTATCAGCCAATGACGTCATGAAGAAGGTAAACTAGTTTTTTAGTAAAACAACTCAAACTCAAAGCATTTATTTCAATTAGACCATTAAAGGCACTTTTGTATGTCATACAAACAAAAAAAAGTTTCTAGTACACTTCCAATCACAAGACATAATAACTTGTAAAAGTACTGTAGTTGTAAAATGAAGCGTGTGTTAGGTGCGAATTTCTCCATCAAGTGCAATCAGCGAACTATCTGCAGACACTGGATTTTGATTAACAATCAAAATCCAGTCCGCTTCAGTAAATTATCAGTTAAAATCTAGTTTCTGCAGTTCGGTCCGCTTTCCTATCCGCTAAGTTTAACTTAACTTTTAGAGCATTTATGGCCCATTCTTCTCCATAGAGATCTACGCTTTGGAATGGGCAACTACAGTACTCACAAGTTCTTATGTCGTGTGACTGGGACTGTAGCAGATTTTACACACTTTTGTCTAAGCATTCGAAGAAAGAAGTAACCCAAGATCTCTTGCACAGCAGTCGAAGCAGCCAGACGATATAGACGATTCATAAGTTATTATGCCTTGTGACCGGGACTGTAGCTTCATCACTTTGTTGCTTGACATTCAAAAGTACCTGTAATGGTCTAATTGAAATAAATGCTTTAAGTTTGAGTTTTTTGAGTTCGTCCACGACCTATCCCTTCATTACACTGTTAGAATTTAAACTTTCAGCAATGAGCTGAGCGTTGCTAATTGAACGTAGTACATTTACATGCCACCTAGGTGTTATTTTTACAAGTGTTGTATAGAGAACTGATATATAGGTACTCTAAAAACGTCGACGACCTATACCTTCATTACATTCGATTTTAGACGTTCAGCAATGAGCTTAGCGTTGATAATTGAACGGAGTACATTAACATGTGTTATTTTTTCAAGTGTTGTACAGAGAACTGATACATACTATAAAAACCTCGACGACCTATCCCTTACTACATTACAAATTAAACTTTCAGCAAATGAGTTGAGCGTTGATAATTGAAGGAAGAACATTTACATGTCACCTATAATGGTGTTATTTTTACAAGTGTTGCATAGAGAATTGATACAGTATACTCACGAACTTAGGTAATAAATTCAAACTTTTACATCATACGTCCTCAACTTTTGACAACTTAATCTTAAGTTTACCCGTTAGTTTTACCGGTATGTATGCGAAACTATTCCCTCTTGCAAGAATATCTTGTCTGCATAAGGATGGTATTTTTAAGCTTAGGGCGGGAAAGTTTTATTTACGCCACCCGATAACACTATGGTTAAACTATGATAATATGGTTGTAATTGTAACACATATTTTACTTTTTGTATGTGACATTTGAACATAGCTGTAATATGATTTTATTTTACGTTTTGTAAAGTAAGCAATGACTTATTGTCGGGCCTACGCTGTCCTCTCATACTTAAGTACTAACGCTGTAACAACAACATTGTAAAACCAAATGATTTTAAAAGCGTAACCATGGAGTTTCTTGCCGGTTCTTCTCCATAGGAAATTACCAACCCGAACCTAGCATCTTTTCTCGATAAAAATATTTTGATTTTTAACATTTATTTTAAATCTTATATAGGTTGTAAAATATTATTGTATTTAAATTATGTTATGTTAGTTAGTAGCGCATGATTATCGAGCATTCGAATACAAGATTAATCAGAAATTCTCAATTTTTGAGTTGTCTCCATTTAGATCTAAGTGAGCACTCTAGCACCGTCACTTTTCATTACTTTCTTTTCATTTGTTTCTGTCTATTTTTAACTCTCCTGACAGAAAGTATTTAGGCCTTCGAATTGAATTAGCTTTAGTAAATTAGCTTTGTTCTCTAAGTCAAAGTAGGTCATTAAAATGTTTTACACCTATATTAATTCACGGCAAATTCAGCAATGCTTTTTTATTTTTTCCCCCGCTCTGGGCGGAGCGGGGGGGCATGTCAGACTTGTACTGACTAAAACCCACCCATGTTCCTTCTATTGCCCTTTACGTTCCGAGGACGCGGTATCTCTTTCGAACAACCCGCAACCCCGGCAGGCGGAGGCTCTGGCAAGCCCCTCTGCTTTGCTGACTCTCTTTGAGGCGCGCGTGAAACACGAACGCGCCTTCGACACGGCCTGTCGTCAATCGACGACGGGCGGACGGTGAGCTACCCATTGCTCACCGTCCACAGGCCCGCATCTACGGTGGCCGGGAGTCGTCTCACAGCGCCCGGCGCCCTGGGCGTCTCCCGCGGCGGCTGGGTTGGCCTGATGTTCTCTCCCTCAAACGCCCGGCCTCCTCCTTTGCTAGCATTACTGCTTCGCAGAAAGAGGTGACCGCTTCCCATTCCCTCTCGCTCCGGACCATAGCCTGAACCAGGGCCGGACGCGAGATATCGCCGCCGCCGATCGCCTCCACGAGGGCACGGCGGTGCTCCGCCCAAGCTGGGCAGACCGCCACTGTGTGCTCCACCGTGTCCTCCGGGCGATCGTCACAATGGTGACACCCGGGCGTTTCCTCCCGCCTGATAATGTGCAGGAACCTCCCGAAACATCCGTGTCCGGTAAGGACCTGCGTCAGGCGGTAGGTGAGGACACCATGACGCCTCTCCAGCCACTCCTCAAAGAGGGGACTTACCGCCACTATTGTGGCGTGCCCTATCCAGCAATGCTTTGCTTAAGTATTCAACGCCCCCGAAATATATTTCCATGGAATAAATTATATAAAATGGAGGTCTACATGAGCAAAAACAGATGTCGTTTAAACAAGCAGCGTGGCTTGGTGGTGACAGTTAATCACATTAGCAATTTAAACTTGCACTCCGCACGTCAGAATCGCAAGCGGTCTGTCAACCACATCGAATAAGATGTGGTTGACAAACCAGCTAGGGAACTGTTTAATTTACTATTTGTGGATGTCAATCACAATAACGCTAGAAAATATGTTTACTAACTAGAAGGCATACATTTTTTTTTAATAAATTTAATGTTTGTGTGTAATTTCAATTTTACTCAAGTAAATACATAATGGTTTAAATATTTTACTATAATTGTGTTTTATAAAAAATGGGTACCTACTGCATTCATTAATTTATCCTTTATACTATGTTTCTATTACAACTTTTTATGACAATATTTTAGCAAAACAAAAGAAACAATGTTTAATTTTTTGACGACACGGTTGGCGCAGTGGCTGAGCGGTCGACTGCTGCGCTGCGTGTCGCGGGTTCGATTCCTGGTCGAAACAAATATTCGTATTGCCTACAGATAGTGGTTCTGGGTCTGGCTGACGATTCAGGAGAAATTCCTAGTGTAGGGCAACGTTTTTAAAAAAAATGCGTATGAGAGAACCCGAGTTTCTTCCTGGATCCTTCATCTAAATTGCTCCTTAGCTCAATTAGTGAGAGTATACTGCCATTAATCCACTTATCAATTGATCGGTCAAGTGTGACAAATCTGTCCAAAACTCAGAACTGTGACACCACTAACTGACTCTTTGTCAATTAGTGGTGTTAATGTCTTGTGCATCAATCATACGTAAGTACAACTCCGTGTTAGAGTCACCGTCCAATCTAGACGTGTCGAAGGCGCGTTAGTGTTCCAGAGATGTCAGTAAAGCAGAGGGGCCTGCCAGGGTCGCCGCCTACCGGGGTTGCGGGTTGTTCGAAAGAGATACCGCGGCCCCGGAACGTAAAGGGCAATAAACTGAACATGGGTGGGTTTTAGTCAGTGCAAGTCTGACACTTTCCCCCAGAGCTCCACCCAGAGCGGGGGAAGTTATTTAATCATCAAATAACTCCATCCGCAAAAAAAGCATCCTAGGATGTAGCTGAATAACAGAATTTTACATGGATCGACTACATATCTGTTCGTCCACAACCCAGTTAGTGCTTTCAGTCTTCTTTTTCGGCTTGAGCGTCAATACAGATTAAAAATATTAATTAACTGCCTCGTTGATTGTTCGATTTCAAGCCGAGTCAAGTATAATTGATTTTTCCATTAAAATTTTCTCACTAGTACCCACCAAAATCTGAGCCATTTCTTATTTAAATAACATTGCCCCACTCTAGGAATTTCTCCTGTATCGTGGGTGCGTTTACAATCATTTAAACTGACATACACAGACAGCCAGACCCAAAACAACTATCTGAAGGCTATACAAATATTTGTTCCGTGCAAAGATCTAACTGTCGACACGCAGCGCAGCAGTCAATCGCCCAGTTACTGCGCTAACCGTTTGCTGGCAAAAGGAGCACCCCAATACTTATAACATTACCAATAATGGTAGCCACCTAAATGTGGGTTTTCTATAACATAATGGTACACCTCTATCTAACTTTTCGGAGAATATAGGAACCATGATATGTTATTTAAAAAATGTTAATTTAACTAGACTATTTTGTTCCTTCCAGGTCATCGACGGTTATCGTCTCGAAAAGCCAGAACACTGTCATCGAGAACTCTACAACATAATGTACTATTGCTGGGAAGCGGAACCCAAGGAACGACCCGACTTCGCCGATATCGTCGCCAGATTGGAACCGCTAATAAACAAAGATATGGACTACATACAACTGGAGAGATTCCCAGATCATTCCTATTACAATCTGCAACACTTAGATGGAGAGAAACTATGATTGTTTCAATAAAAATAAAATGGTTGATGAAGTGACTAGCTGACATTTTCTTTTAGATATTAATTTAAAGGAAGAAAAAAGAAAGATCTGATTTGAATTTTGTAGATAATACAACCTTTTTTTTTTCGTTTTACTCATCATGACTGCAGAGTTTCGCTAAATTAAATGTCACATTTTAAAAAGTTGTGTAAAAGCATTATTTTGCTTTCCATGAAGACTCCATGAACGTTGTTACTTCTGAGTCACTTCATCGACAATGAACTTCAAACTATTTATTGTGCAAGAAACAAAGTATGGCATTAAGTTACGAATTAATAAAAAAACAGTAAAGTTGCTCCATAGCTTGTATTATATTGTGCATTATTTAGACTTATAAGTACATATTAGTACCTACAATCCTTTTTACTGGTATGGGTAATTTATGTAAATACATTCAGAATTAGAAATTACTGCAAATACGAGTTTTTGTATGTATTTATGAAAAAAAATGAGTAATATTCTTAAAGTCATTAATTACATTTCTAAACGTAAAAGACAAATCATTATAAATGAGTTATGAAAATTAATTTAAAACTTAGCTTGCTTATATACAAACGAAAAAAAAGAGATTAAAAATACTTACAATGATTGCAATAATAATTATTAAGTAATTTTAAAACTTCACATAGACTAGTCTTTAGAATACTATAATTTGTAATTTTAGAAATGAAATTATAATAATGATCTTATATTAAATGTACAGTACATTTAAGCTTTTCGTTAAATAAAATTACATACGATTTGTATAAAATAAATGTTTTGTTGTATAAAGATTTTTTTACGTTTCCCTTTTTAACCAACTGCAACAACACACTGATAACACACTCTTAAAGTCATGACACAAGGTTCAGTTTTCGTTTGCTCTGCAAAATCTTCTTCTGAACGTATCCCGTCTTGACTATAATCTCGACAAAAAGCGCCAAAGTACCGCTAATATATCCAAAGGCTAATGCCAAAAATCCGCCTTGCAAATGCTGCCCCGACAAAGGATTAACATCGGATTTCTCCTTCAGTAAAGCCCGCAGTTGGCGAGCTCGTCTTCTCTCATTGAATGTCGCAAAGTGATCCCTTAGAGCTTCATTAAGTCCACTCTGCTTAAACAGCGTTATTGTGGTCGAAAACTCAAGAATAAAAGGGAAACCTCTCAGAGCTATCGACTCTATGGGTACAGTAAAAACGTTATCAGTAAATGTATAGTATTTATAATTACCAACACTATCGCTAAGTTCTGGAGTTATAGCAGAAATATGAGCCAACTCAAGACGACTACACAGCAATGAAAAGTTTCTATGGACAGCAACATCTATCATTGCTTTAGTTATGTTCTCAATATCATTCCATTGCTGACCAATACGATAATCAAAAGGATCAGTCGAGTTATAAAATAAATCATGTAGTTCCTCAAAACCACCAAATTTCAAACCACTCTCAACCAACTCTTCGACTGTTTGCATTTGGTACTCATAAGACGGGTTCGTCAAAACTTCAAATAATTTCGTTTGGTACGCCGTCAAAAATAGTATACAGTAAATATTGAGAAACACGAAAAATACGCGTAGACTTTCTTTAGCAGGATGTAGATAAGTTACGAACCCTAGTATTGTTATCCAAGTATTAAGAAAACAATGACCGAACGAACTATTGTAGTTGGTATCTCCACTGAGCTGGCCTATTATTTTCCAGGTTATTCCGCATATAAAGAAACCACCTATTACAGTAAGCCAAACGAATTTATTAAATATAATCACTAAAGCAACCCATGCAGCTGATCTGTGAGCTCTTGGGACAACCCAGGTATAAGCATCGGCTAAATACGTAATGGTGGTCTCAAAATCTTCGTGAACATCGAAATCCGGAAATATTCCTCCCAAAAGTAAGTGTCCTCTTTTTGATGCTAGCTGCTTTAAAGCTCCATTCCATTCACCAACTTTTTCTCGTTCACCTCGGAATCCGCCAACAAAGTGATATCTACCTTCCATTTTATATCGTCTAAGCATTTCATTTATCATTGTTTTCTCGATATTAGCATCCCATGGATCGTCACTAATGAATGGTTGTCTCTGTAAAGCTATGATTTCTATAACACAACCATTCATGTTGCGGGGAATTTTAACATCAAATACTTCTTTATCGTATTTTAATACACCTCGTTCACACATGTTTTGTACTACGAGTCTGTCTTTAGCAGTTTCGTTGAAGTAACCGCAATACTCCGGAGGGTCGTAAGGCCTCCAACTATAAATAATCGCGTTACGAAAATTATTTGCTTGGGGCACAGCTATAATAATATTTATTGCGTTGTACTTGAAGAGACAGCTTAGTACTTTCTCAACGTATTCAATATTAATTTTATCATTCTGAACGAAATTGAAAAGTAGAATGATGAATTTTGCAAACGGATTCCAACTGCGTGATCGTATTAGTTTACTGGCTAGATAAGAAAAATCTGTGTAGCTGTCTATAATGATAATGAAATAATTAGCTGTGGGTATTGGTATGTAATTATCAACATGCAGTACTCCAAGATTATGATAATCTTGATCACAGATTTCCACTTCTTTTTCAGGGCTCATGATTTCTACACTGTATTTGATTTTTTCATTTATTTTCCTAAACAGCTCAGTTCTGATTCTGGATACAGAGGTACTTACATTATTATTTGTGTTGGCAAATATCAAAATACCAGGCTCTTGAAATTCATTTTCCATCAGTTTGCTTATACACCTAGTGTAGTCATTAATAACAGTAGGACCATGTGGATTTACAACTTCATCAGAACTATCAACTATCACGAATATAACTAGAATTATTTGTTTAACAGACATCCGTGTTGTCTTAATTTGTGAAACATTAGTTCTAAAAGCACACCTACAATAAACTGCTATTGCATGATTTATATTTATAATCACAGCGTTGTTTAATCTACACTGATCTCTACTTAAAAGCGTAAATAATATCATGGAATGTGGTGCAATCGGTTTTGCATGTTCACACGCCAACACATCAATCTATGCATATCTAGTACAACTTTCCCTCACTTTTTATAGACTTTACGTAAAATGAGAGATTAGCTTACACTGGATAGGCAAGTTCCAAACATTTTTATGTAACATAATTATTTTCATTATTTTAAACTAACCGTTGAATTTATTAAGAAATCCTTATCCTTATTTAATATTATAACAGCAAAGCGGATAAAAATGTTCCGTACTATTCAAGTTAATACATTAAAGTGTAGCTCAAATACGAAGCGAGACTCCAAACGTCTTGGCCACAATTCAAAAGTTATTGCAGTGGCCTGCCGTGCGTTTAATATTAAAATTGCGAACAAAATGTCAATGTAGATTTGCCAAATACTTTTCGTTTATTTATTTCTAAAAGTTAAATTCTAGATTTTTATATAAACGTAGCTGCGCCTAGCGGTTTTACCCACCATTCAGCTCTCAACTACTGTAGCGTGATTTTATACAGCTGATAGTTGTGAATACTGACCAAACTGTTGGAATTAATGCCACCGTGAATTCATGCAACCATTCAAATCAATCCAGCAGTTTAGTTGCAGTATACATAAATAACCTAGATACCGACTGCAGCGCCAGGCACCAGACAGGGCGCAATCCAAATGCATACAAAAAAGAAACAATCAAATGGGCCCAGTCGTTTAGGAGGAGTTCAGTGACATACACACGTGGAGCAGAATTACATTTATAATAAAAGCAGATATATATTTGTGTATAAAAAAACCATGCGGTCTAGGCTCCAAAAAGAGACTTTCACGAGGTTCTTGATTAAATCTCCGGTAGTTATTCATCATCATAGGTTCATCAATAATTGCACATTCAATTCTTTCGGTTATCCCGAATAGGTCCCCAGAGCGCATCAGTAGCAAATAAATAAAGCGATCGTGAACCTCCTTACTTTGCCATACCTCTGATACCTCTGATACCCAGCAGTCGTGAGTAACAAGCACTAAAGGCTTGCGCTAATTCTCTTTGTTTGCCAATTTATAGTAAAAGCTCTTCATCTTCATCTTTAATTGCCTCTATTACTATAGTACAACAAACAGTTTTGATAGTACAATGAGCTTATTTTGAAGTATCCATACTATCTAATATATAAAATTCTCGTGTCACAGTTTTCGTTCTCATACTCCTCCGAAACGGCTTGACCGATTCATATGAAATTTTATATGCATATTCAGTAGGTCTGAGAATCGGCCAACATCTATTTTTCATACCCCTAAGTGAGCAGCGGGTGAAACCGCTGGGCACAGCTAGTCAAATATATAAAATTCTCGTGTCACAGTTTTCGTTCCCATACTCCTCCGAAACGGCTGGACCGATTTAAACGAAATTTTGTGTACATATCGGGTAGGTCTGAGAATCGGCCAACATCTATTTTTGATACCCCTAAGTGAGCAGCGGGTGAAACCGCTGGGCACAGCTAGTAATATATATAATACTAGCTTTTGCTCGCGGCTTCGCTCGCGTTAAATTCGGGTTAACCAAAATTGTGAATCTAAACCATTCCCAGATCCCCTTGAACACACACAAAAAATTTCATCAAAATCGGTCCAGTCGTTTGAGAGAAGTTCAGTGACATACACACTCACAGAAGAATTATATACAAGTATATAAAGATTATAAAAGCGAAAGTGAGTTTGTTTGTTTGTTACGTCTTCACGCCCACATGGCTAAACCAATTTTGATGAATTTTGGTACAGAGATAGTTGGGACCCTGGAGACGGACATAGGCTATATATTTATTTAAAAAAGAGTGAGAAATGAGGGAGAAAGAGGGAAGAAAAGGGAAAACTTAGCATTGCTGTTACAATAAAAAAGGTGCAAAGGCAAAAACTACAGGTAGCAGGTACCTGCAAATCCGGAAAGGAGAACTGTGTTACCCCGAATTTAATGCGAGCGAAGCCGCGGGCAAAAGCTAGTTTATGAATAAAACTTTTGGTTTTATTTGGTTGTAGATCTTTCTACGTAAATATTTCAATCATTTTGATGAAAATGTTCGTAAAATGAAACGAACGGATTATATAAATTTTCGTAGAAATGGTCTTTGAACTGTTCTGAGAGAATACTCCCATTTCAAATTATTCAGAGTTAAAGATCAGACACGATTACGGTTTTTCGAGGTACGTGTGTTAAATATTTCGTATATGATTTCAAATAAAACTTTGACCTTTACACAATTCAATCGATTTTTTGACACAAAGGTTTAATTATTATTAGATACTAATTCAAATTGCTCCTGTCTCTCTATATATGTTTTTTTTTAATTATTCATCTTTTTTAAACTGTTTTTTGTTGTTAATCCGACAGACAGGTACGATATGGTCGACAAGTTTAATGCAATAGCACCACAAATCAAAATTTTATGAGAAAACTCTTTGAGTATTTCTTCATTTGTCAACGACAAAATAAAAAAATATTACGACATTTTTGATAGACTTTTTAAAATTAATTTACGTTCGGCATAAGAGCCGAACGTAAATAAGATTTGGACCATAGTCCAAATCTTATTTATTTTGTGCGCTCTTCTCCCTTGTGATAAAAATAAATAAATAAATATCTTGGGACAACTCACACACGGCTATCTGATCCCAAGCTAAGCAGAGCTTGTGTTATGGTAACCAGACAACTGATATACATACTTATATAATTTATAAATACATTCATATTATATATAAATCACACCCAAACACAAAACAAACAATCATGCTCATCACACAAAGTTTGTCCTGGGTGGGAATCGAACCCACGACCTCCGGCTCAGCAGTCAGGGCCACTAACCACTAGACCAACAGGCCCGTCATAGCTAGCAGCATAGATAGCAGACAGACCTTTTGGACAATACGACCAAATTATTCCCAGCACTCTAAAATCCATTTTAAATGTGGCTTTGGACGACCGAGTGTAGCTTCAAGCCGCATTTTGGTAGCCCCAGCATCCGCAAACTTGCCAGTTTTAGCCTACCAGCGTTCCTGTCCTCTATCCACAGCACCAAAAAGTTAACTAGGGACATTTTAGATTGCTCTTTAGGTGACACTAAAGTGCCGTGTCTGACCGACGCCTTTAAAGTGGTTTGCCCGGAATCTCAGAGACATTGGGACGAGCCACTCTGCAGGTTGGCACAGAACAATTTAATAATAATACGTCAATCAACAATGCTGAGCGTCACCAAACATTGGTACTATGCTGGATCTGCTCCACGTTTATGCTCGTTATTTGACTGCGTTTACGCTCTATTTCCGGGAGTACGTTGCTGTCAATGTGGCAAAGCAGTCGACAGCCATGGACATAATGGTCTTTTACGCAGTAAGAGTGCACTTCGAGAAGCACATCACACCAGCATTAATGACATCATCCGTCGTGCTCTTGCCGCCATGTCAGCCATTTTAGAAAACAAACGGCCTATCACGCGACGATGGGAAGACACAAGATGATATAACTTATCTCAAGGCGTAACTGTGGATGCAATTCCTGTTAATTCCGGTTAAACAGACGACAACTTCATAGGTTGAACTAAGAGATACCTACCATTAAAAAGCAATGCTAAAAACATGAACTCGGTGAACATCTGGTGTTGAAAATAATTAAACAAAGTGTTTCAAAATTCTATTTAGTATTTAATTTGGAAAAAAATACTTTACATAAACGACGCCTGTCTCAAATACAAAACGTGTTTACTGTCTAGAGCTTTAAACTTCAGAACAAAAACACCATTCCCAGACAGACTTGTTCCAGGATAAGTAATTGCAAGTTTTTCGACTGAACAAATTTACGCAAAAAGTTTAAGCTGAATATATTTAAACATTTTCTTTGGAAATGTCTGTCCCAAAATGTTACAAAAAAAGTGCAGCAACCTTTTCTGTCTAGTTCTATTTTTTAAATATTTAATTGTTAGAAGAATCTTTATTAATATTATAAAAGCGAAAGTGAGTTTGTTTGTTACGTCTTCACGCCTTAATGGCTAACCCGATTTTGATGAATTTTGGTACAGAGATAGTTGGGACCCTGGAGACGGACATAGGCTATTTTTTTTTAAAGTGGGAAATGAGGGAGAAAGAGGGAAGAAAGGGGAAAACTTAGCTTTGCTATTACAACCAATAAGCCGCAAGGACAAAAACTACATGTAGCAGGTACTTGCAAATCAGGAGAGGGACTGTGTTACCCCGAATTTAACGCGAGCAAAGCCGCGGGCAAAAGCTGGTCTCTTTATAGTTTGTTGTGTATTTTTTTTTTGCCTTCATAATTTTATCGAAATTAAGACAATTTGACTTTACTTGCAAGCTTAATATTTCCAAACGTTTAAATAGATGGTGGGGCGGGAATGGTACCGTTGTATAAGCGCGCACGAAAAAGTACCAGGTACATGATGCCGTGACGCGCGTGAGCGTGAAATGACACAAGAAATTTCTTATTACACATACGAATCCACGAAACAGTAGTGCTAAACACGAAATATTGATGTTGTACGCTGGCAGCCATCTTTTTTATTTCGTATCAAAAAGCCTACCTTAATTTCAACATTACTGTACTTTTTCTAGCCTAACATCTTTATCACCTAGTTAAAGGAAATATAACCACGACCTTCCAAACGTTTGAAACAATTTTTACGTACTTACAATGAAATTGTAAAAAATAGCCTCCGACACAATAAAATCCTTACTAATTTTATAAAAGCGAAAGTGAGTTTGTTTCTTTGTTACGTCTTCACGCCTAAATAGCTAGACCGATTTTTTTTAAAGTGAAAAATGAGGGAGAAAGAGGGATGGAAAGGGAAAATTTAGCTCTGCTATTACAATAAATAAGGCTCAAGGGCAAAAACTACAGGTAGCAGGTACCTGCAAATCAAGAAAACTAACTGTGTTACCCCGAATTTAACGCGACCGAAGCCGCGGGCAAAAGCTAGTTCTAAAATAAAAAGAGGGGTGAGGGGTAATGTCTAAATAGTACCCTTAACGCCCTTTACGTTTAAAATATCGTGTCGTTTATCGTAATGTATCGGGTTGCGTCGGGTGACGGTTTGGTTATCACTTTCTGTGCGTATCTTATCTGATTGTACTAAGCGGTCTTCTTGAGTGACAAAAGGCCGTGCCGACGGCACGTTCGTGTTCAACGCGCGCCTCAAATAATTGTCAGCAAAGCAGAGGGCCT
The DNA here is from genome assembly GCA_905475445.1 of Ochropleura plecta. Classification (NCBI taxonomy): domain Eukaryota; kingdom Metazoa; phylum Arthropoda; class Insecta; order Lepidoptera; family Noctuidae; genus Ochropleura; species Ochropleura plecta. The sequence goes on along the minus strand of FR997731.1, from coordinate 4,896,388 downwards.
GGCTGCCAGGCCTGCCGGGGTTGCGGGTAGTTCGAAAGAGATACCGCGGCCCCTAACATACAGGCCGCTAACATAAAGGGCAATAGAAAGACCATGAGTGGGTTTAAGTCGGTAAAAACCTGACATTCCCCACCGCTCCGCCCAAAGCAGGGGAAGTTATTTGATGATATGATTTACCATCAGAAAAAAAACGGTCTTCTTAGCGGGGTATTATCGAAAATAAAACTAAATTTAAATCGGTTCATCCGTTCAGGAGGTATGAAGACAAACAAAGATAGGTCTACAGATACACATTTCAAAGTAAACCTCTTTTTTGTAGGGGTTACAATAATACCGACAAAATGTTTTAAACTTTTCAATAGTTAAAACACAATGTGGTTTGTTTTCTATGAAACGTTCAAAAGTTTAATGAATAAACTTTCTATAATACTCTGCATAAAAAAATGGTAGCTATGCAGCAAGCGATTATAAACCTTATGTACTAAATTGGTTATTTCAAAATCTATAAAATAAATAGAGCAGATTCAGCATTAGCTTTTCTGTTTGCTCGAATATAAATTGTCTATTTCAGATAGTTACCGAAATAGAATTTAATGTTATCCAATTTAACTTTATTTATTTAAAGTTTCAATTTGCTGTAAATGGACACTGAGTAAATTCAAATAATATGTCATTATCTAACAGCCAATTTTACTTAAAATAAAAAAAAACCTAAACAAAAACAATTTATCTGGACATGGTTTTTATCTTCCCTCGCGGGAAGAAAGTTCAAAATTCATTTGATTGTTTTTCCTACATAAAACAGCTTCTGGATGTTATAATCTAATTGCCTTTGACAGTGACACGGAACCTTTTCAAAGGTTTTTGACGCATATGAAGTACTTTTTAGCGGATGGGAAATCATCGAATTACCTCCTCAGCTGTGAGCGGAGCGGGGGGAGTGTCAGGCTTGTACTGACTAAGTCCCACCGGTATCTCTTTCGAACAACCCGCAACCCTGGCAGGCGGTAGACTGTCATGCGATCTGTTCCAGATATCAGACCAAACAACGTGAGGAATTAGTGTGGGTTGTATAGAAAAAAAAAATCTTCGTGATAGGGTAACGTATATCTTTTATTTATTTTTTATTATAAAAAAAACGTTGCCCCGCTCTAGGAATTTCAAACCAGCTTTATGTCAGCATAATATTACATTGTTACGCGTGTGTGCAAAATTACAGCTCAATCGGAAACCAAGAATTGTGTCTTTAACTTGCCACGAACATAGTAGCATACTGTCAAGAATAGCCGCCGCGCCGGGAGACCTCGGGCGGGGAGCTGCGGCTGCGGGGGGGGGGGGGGGGGGGGGGGCGCTCGAGCTGCATCCCCCCGCGTGTTTTTTCCTACCACCACGAGGATTCTACCCATTCCTCTCTACATACATACATGAAAGCTGAGTTAATAAAGAAACAAATAAAGAGACAGTGCAAAACGCAAAGATTTTTGCTCTCGACTTCCAAAAGTAAAGCAATATAGAAACGATGCTGATCGAATAATAACCTCCTTTTGTAGAAATCAGTTAGAAACCAAACAAAGAGACAGACACATTTTATTTTGTCACATACATTTCATAGCGGAAACTGTCTTCTATTGTTCAAAAATGCATTCTAACCCGGAAAGGCTCGCAAAGGGAGCCCCATATGAAAATATTTCATTTCATAATAATATAGTGATGTACCGACCGATCCGATTCTAGTTTCGATAAAATGCTCGGATTACGAAAGTATTCGTTTTGGAAGGTGAATAAAGGAACTGCATTGTCAATAACATTATGTGGGTAACTATTAGTAAGTATTGTACTAAACCAACGCTGCAATTTATTAGTCGCATCATTACCTTGTGTAAATAGTGTAGTTATAGTGTACTACGTATAAAGTCAGTGCTAAGACTTTTTGTGCCGTTTAAAATACTATGTTCTTTATGAATTTGCTAAGTAATTAAATCATCGATACCTAGTAATCTTAGCGCAAAATGTTTATAAAGGTAAGTTCGCCTAGAAACTAGTTACATTTAAGGCTATTAACAATTAGAATGAATCTCACTATATGCAATTTTCAAATATTTTGGAAAATAAAGACCTAAAAAAAACCATCAATAGCGTTATCATAATTTGCATGCAAAAATTTGGGTACCTATCCTAAATTAAGTTAAGCGTTACCCCAAGCAAGGACAGCTTTTAGTCCTTACTAATATTATAAAAGCGAAAGTGAGTTTGTTTGTTTGTTTATTTGTTTGTTACCTCTTCACGCTTTAATGTCTAAACCGATTTTGATGAATTTTGGTACAGAGATAGTTAGGAACCAGGAGACGGACATAGGCTAATTTTTATTTAAAAAAAGTGGGATATGAGGGAGAACGAGGGAAGAAAAGGGAAAACTTAGCGTTGCTATTACAAATCAATCAGGCGCAAGAGCAAAAACTGCAGGTCTGCTTGGTGTGTTATACCGAATTTAACGCGAGCAAAGCCGCGGGCGAAAGCTAGTCTTATATAAAACTCAGGTTTTGAATAATATTGTCACTTTTCTGAAGGCTTAGCCAAATACCAACAAGTAAAAAAAAAACTAAATCAAAAGTCAAATTAGGCTGAAAATAAGCTTTTTGAACGTCAACATTTCAAGAGACAGTCCCACAAAACGCCCGCCCTTTTCCACTTCCTAGTATTTAGCTGAGAAGAAGAAATGGCGGAACAAACCCCCCAGCGTATATAAGCTAATCGAAATGATCCTAGAACCGTATCGCATGCACACCGAATTGATCTACAGTATCGATAAAAACGTAAATGTTGTGCATCACTACTGCATAATATAATAAACGAGAAATATGTTGTTTCCTGAACTACGACAATGAGATATTGTACCGACCTTGTTACATATTCAACGATATTACAAGGGAAGCCATAAAAGAATGATAAAATATATTTTATGGTTTAATTTTCTGATGCAGTCAGATCCTTGTCTGGGTCATCAATTGGGGTATTTAAACAATGGCTTGAGGCTGTTAATTTTGTCGTACCTTATTTTCATTTAACTTATGAAGTTTGTTAAAGAGATTTCATCCATATTGACCCTAACGATCGATGCAAAAAAGTACAGGGTGCAACTTTTACAGATTTTAGTCGGTTCGATTACCATGTGCGGCAAGCGAATTTTTAAAAATCTTTGAATGCCGTTTTCTTTCTTTTCAAAAATAAAGGAATGTTTTCTTTGAGTAAAATTTTCTATCTAAAGTATTAAGAGTACTTCCCGTTCAGGTGGCATTACAAAATTCCACCCTGTAGAGCTAAATACAAAGGTTTAAAATTTGAACCTTAGTTGGTACTGGTAGGTTAATCTTCGCAACCTCAAATTATGGATCGTGCCAATCGGTCAATGTTTATTATGTTTTTTCAAACAAAAACAAGACGTTTATTTAGTTTCGGAAGCACAGAAATGTTATGAACGCTAACAGAAAAAAATATTCCAAAACAAATAAAAATTAGTGGAAGTCAGTAACTTATATTTTGACGGTCCCTACTTACATTTTTTTTATTGTATCATTGGCTTTAAATTATCTATGCGCAAATGCTGACATACGATTTTTATTTAATTTATTTACCTTGTTATAGAAATCGTATAAGAGAACGAGTATTTTAAATACAACGAATAAGTGTTGTAGAAACGTTCATCAACGGCCTAAACTGATAAGTTTTTCCAAGAAAACGTGAAAAAATAAAATACTTAAGTGTAAATAGCATTATAAAGCTCTTAAAACTGTTAAATTATTGTAGAAAGAAAATATTTATTATTGCTCATAGAATTATTTCTAGAGCGTGTTGAACAGAAATAAAACGTCGGTTTTTGACTTAATTTTATGTACGTAGGAACTGTCAATTTGTTTAATAGATTTTGTGCCAACGACTTTTTTTTTCAAAAAAGTATTTCATAATTTTTAGTTAGGTAGGTACATATTATTATCGAGTTTTAAATGTCTATTGCTACTAAAAAATATAAGCATATCATTCACATACAGTAGAAGAAAAAATATGTATTAAAAGAAAAAAACTAAATAACTCATAAATTACCCAGGCAACAAAAATCATATGGGGCATATACCTTTGTGAATTTCGATTACACAAATACTTAATTTTCATAATCCCAAAATTTACGAAGAAAACGCGTAACAAAAATAAAACTTTTTATTCTAAAGTCGTTTTAAAGTATTATTATCCTTTAGCATTTAAGTTGAATTGTTTTCAAAGAAGCACAATTATCATCCATTGACATATAACATAATATTTAAATCGATGGATAAATAATTATGTTTTTTCTAGAATATAGAAAATATTGTAATTTAAATTCGATTTATTTACGTTATGTTACGTTTACGCCGTCGTGTTAGCGTGCTACGCTTTCTTAAACTTGTATCCATAAATTGCTTTCATAATATTTCTGTGCATAATTACAAAATGTTTATAGACTAGATTTCAGTAGTAAAGTTGGGGTTTTCTCAAAACATCCTCAACATTTAAATTTCAAGTAACTTTTGATAAACATGAATTATGTTATAGATAGGTAAGATAATTGTCTAAACTTTGTTACTCTACCTGACCTTAGAAATTTATACAAGCACAACTTTTATAGGAAACCTAAGTAAATAAAATAATGAAATATAAAGCTGGTGGGACTTAGGTATGTAAATAAAATGAGGACTACAACACAAGTTGTGCGGTAAGTATTATGTTTTATTTGCTCCCTCAACAGTTTCCATTACTTACGCTACAATTTAAATTTCATTTTCATGACCACGGGCATCTCAAACCAACCCAGCGACCGTTTGAGACGCTCCGGGCGTCAGGCGTCGCGAGACGATTCCCGGCCGCTATAGATGCGGGTCCATCCGTCTAGTGATGACAAGCCTTGTCGATGGCGCGAGATGTCAGCAGAGCTGCGGGGCCTGCCAGGGTCTGCCTGCCACGGTTGCGGGGTTCGAAGGAGATACCGCGGCCCTGGAATTTAAAAGGCAAAAGAAGGAACATGGGTGGGTCCCCACCCGTCCCTTGCAAAAGCCAGCCCGCTCTGCTGAGCCAGTAAGTTAAAGTAGTCCATAAATAATATCATTCAGATCCAGCCTGTCCCTTGCTGTCCCTCAGCGACGCCCTAAACCGAGGCTCGTACCCCACAGGGGGTGCCCTTAGCGTGTAGTCGCTTAGTTTGTAAGTTTTTACCCTGGCTGGAGGTCTTAATTTTTAAGGAACCCACAGGATTCGCCCGGTTAAGCAGACGACAACCTCCTTGGTTGAACTGCGAGATGCCATTCATAAAAAAAAACATGGGTGGGTTCATGTTCAGTAAAAGTCTAACACTCTCCCCCGCTCCGTCAAGAGGGGGAAGTCATTTGATGATTTGCCATCCACAAAAAAGCCACTCTTTTTTAATAAAGCTACGCACAGCCAGCAAAGGAACTAAGGAACCAGGCTCGTCGTATACTGTTGACAATTTCTATAAAATCAATAAATGTTTTCGAATAAAGTTAAATTTATTTGATAGAAAGCAAATAATTTATTAAATCAATTAAGTTTGAGTCGGAAACGCTCCTTGGTTTTTATTTTTAGATGTGTTGTTATGTTGCGTATTTATAATATGTAGATACATGGCTAGAACGCAAGGGTGTGAAACTAGTCGCGTATAGATTGGAAATCACTTTTTAATCAGTCTTCCAAAGTATACAACAGCAGTAGGCAAATACTCGCGTATACTTTGTAGTGGCCAAAGTAACTAACTTTGCTCCAAAATATACACTGCTAGTCCACATGCAACTAATCATAATATATCAACTATTCAGATTATGTTAAATTCTTCTAAAAAAAATCCAGAATCGACTTGCATTAATAGACAAAAGAGATTGTTTTTAGTAGGTTACCCGGAACTGAACTATTTCGATTAGGATAATTACCTAATGAATTACATGACATTATTTCAAATTCAATTAAGTAATAATTAAAATAAATGACATAAATAATTTGGCGTTTTGGCCGTGTATAAATTGGAAAGATGCATGTGCACGTCTGAATTACAAACAATACGCGAGTAGTACGCAAAATTCGTGTATACTTTGTAATCACTTTAAAAAGTGCATTACAAAGTGTAGTGACACATACCTACATACCTAGAAACCACCAGTAGCAATACCTTTACCATGAAACCATATTACCATACCGTACCTCCGAAACAACCATTAATTACCATATATACGTTTTCGACATTTCCTTCAAGAAACAGTGAATCAATCCGCCTTGAAAAAGGCGCACGTTATAACGACTGATAAGAAATAAGATAGCGTCAGCGCGGCGTGTATATCGTTTCGATTACACAACACCGCGCCCGCCAGTTCGCTCTGAAAAGAGCGGTTGGATTGTTGGGGCCGTCGCCGTGCTTGAGATCTTCAATGCAGCAGAAGTGAAGACCCGACGACGCAGGAGTTCGTACTTCGGACGCAGAGCTCTTCAAGTCTTCACACACGCAGCGATGTTGACACGACGGCGGCCCGCAACAGAAAAGGACCGTCGCGCGGGGGGCACCCGATTTTATAAGCGCGCCACACTACACCGCGATCGCGTATCGCCCGCTCCTCGCCCCGCGCGCCCCGCGACCCGCGACGTCGCGAGCGCGCCCTCTATCGACTTGTGAAATGTGTAAATATGTTAACTATCCGCTACTTGCACTATGGTATTTGTAAATATAAACAGGCCAAAATAAAACAGACATACAGACATCGGAACGAGTAACAAGTGTCTCATTTACTCTACACCCCCTCACTCCTAAAAAAGTAAATGCGAGCAGTTTCCTATGGCTGCGTTCTGGCCATGTATACAATATAAATACGCTGTTGTTTGACTAAACGTGTTTGACGGCCGAATAAATCTGAAAGTCACACTGAGAGCTTATATCCTAGATTGACACAAACGATACATTTTATTCTGATAAATGAAATCCGCGCGAACAAAGTCGCAGGGAGAATTTAGTTTGTATATGAAAATTACCTTATACGTAATGTTTCCTTTTATTCTGGTTTGCTTGTCATGTATTTTTTTTAGTCTGTTATAACGTGTAATATGTATAGGTCAAGGAGGTTAGATTAGGTTAGTCGTTCTATGTAAGGTTTATTTATAGTTACTTAAAACTATAGTTACTTAGTTGAGGAGCTCGTGGCTAAATAATAGCAGCCGCTCGGGTCAATCTTTAGGTTAAGCCGCGCTTGCCTAGGTTGGTCTGTAGATGGGTGACCACCCGTTACATACCGAGTTTCCTCCGTGCCTCGGAAAGCACGTTAAGCCGTTGGTCCCGGCTGTCATTTGTAGATCTTTGACAGTCGTTATAGGTAGTCAGTGTACCGAAAGTCTGACAACCAGTCTTACCAAGGGGTATCGCATTACCCAGTACTAACTGGGTTGTGGAGGTCAGATAGGCAGTCGCTCCATGTAAAATACTGATATTCAGCTGCATCCGGTTAGACTGGACGCCGACCCCAACATAGTTGGGAAAAGGCTAGGCAGATGATGAGTTACTTAAAACGGTATAACACCAATTACAATAATTAACATAGAAACAGTACATAACATAGAAGTAAAACATCAAGTAAACAACTTACATTGGGTTCAATTAAAACTAACACTCGGAACACTTACATACTTTGTTTCACAAAACACCAGACATAATAGCATGACTTTATTCCATTCATCGGCAAACACATCACATTCAGGATAGGCAGTCAGGTGGGCGTTGAGCATACGATACAATGGTGATTCAGCTCTGGCGACAGTTTTGGGAAAGGGTTGTGCGAAAAGATTGTGTCGGAGGTTCTGACGGTGTCCGATGTATTTGTCGGGCACGAATAGCCAGCAGAGACTGATGAGCTATATCCTGTTGGACTGGAAGCCGACCATAGCATAGTTGTATTGTAGTATTTAAAATTTCTAGGGGGATTGATGATCCTGATCTTTACAACGAAATCTGCAAGCTATTTGTCCCAGACAATTACTATCGTGGCAGGAAACATCGTTTGCTGATTGTTCCAAGTTGCCGTACTGTTGCACACTCCCCGTCGCCTATTCCTAGGATATTAGGGGCTATCAACGCTCTCCTGAACTATAACACAGGTTTTGTTATGTTTTCGGATGAATGGAAGGTGATAGTGTAAGAATGTTTGAATTTCTGAGAGAAGAACGAATGACTGAATTTAATAAATTATATTTATGTTTAAATAGTGTAATTGGCTTCGGCCGTTCTATTTTCAATAAATAAATAGTTGAGAAAAGTCTAGGCAGACGATGAGTACCAACACAAAACTACCAACCTATCTGGTTACCATCGAACTGTATATTTCATCTTTGCAAAACATCAAAAATAGATTAAGGAACTAAACATCTTATTTCGTTTCGAGATTGTGACATACACTATTTCTTTCTAGGAATATAGGCAATTCGTCTCAGTCTTTCCATTCTATTCGCCGTCAAGCCTACCTTCATTTTCTTCAGAATAGGTTCACGTTTGGGACGCGAATGTGTTAGGCTAAAAAAATCTTTTGGGCAGATACAGCTGAAAACGTGATCAGGTTGGTCCCTAAAGACGAATTCGGTCTTGTTGCTTTCGCCTTTTTTCCACTGTAAGTTGAATATGAATAAACCTTGCGTTGTTTTGTTTTGAGGTAAGGAAAATAGGAGACTTCTTACAAGAATATTGTATTATATTGAACACGAAGGTAGTACAGATTTCATCCTATCAATATACAATGGAAATGATTTACGTTTTTTTCTGCTAAATAAATATCTAGTTGGGACTTTCTTCTCTGTTTTATTTAAATAAGTAGGTTAAGGGCTGATTTTTCAATAGTCAGATAACTTTTATATGAGGAATAAAAATGGCGGTTTGACAGCTTATCTATAGAAAATACATATGTCAAACCGCTATTTTTATTCCTCCGATAAAAGTTATCTGACTATTGAAAAATCAGCCCTTAATAGAGTTATGTCTCAGAACAACATTGAACATTCAGAACTTAAGGAAAATACTCTCAAATTGTTTCATTTTTGGGTTGATTTTTGATTAATTTTCATGAACTTGTTAATATTAATATTCCTATCTGAAACTTTTATCTATAAATTATAGTCTAAAACCTAAGTACTTTCAATGATAATACGATACGATATTGGAATCCACACAAACTTTAAGTCAAAATATCAAAAGGCCTATATTCCCTTTAATTGCAAAACTTGTTTTAAATTATAAAAGTGTAGGTAGGCTTTAGCGGTTACCAATCAGTTGCTAATTAAAGTTTTACTGGCATTTAATCTTAATTTGATTTGAGGAAGTATGAAGCACGTGTTTAACATAAGTCTAAAATCACCAACCCGACTTAAAGCAAGCGTGGTGATCAGTGCTCATGTCGTCTCTGTATGAGGATAGGTATTTGCCCAGCAGACTGGTATAATTTATATATTTGTGTCCTCGTTGGCATTTAATTATCTAGTACTGAGAATTTCCTATGAAACAAGATATTTTAAAGTATAACCACACAATGCGTAGTGTATTTTTAGATTGGAGATAATTTTTATTATAGTTGGTGCTTATATACTCTTTGCTCGAGCTCATGGCTAAATAGTAGTAGCCACTCGGGTTGATCTTTAGGTCAAGCTGCGCTTGGTTGGTCTGTGGTTGAGTTTCTTCCGTGCCTCGAAAACCACGTTAAGCTGTTGGTCCCCCTTTCATTTGTAGATCTTTAACAATCGTTACAGGTAATCAGTGTCCCAAAAGCCTGACAACCAGTCTTACCAAAGGTTATCGTATTACTCAGTACTAAGTGGGTTGCAAAGGTCGCTCCATGTAAAATACTGGTATTCAGCTGCATCTGTAAGACAGATGATGATATACTCTTTGCAAGCGCCTCTTTTGACATTATTTTGTATTTAAAAAGTTTTTTTTTATTCTTTTATTTGATTAGAGGCTTTTATCCTCAAAGGCAAGTCAGCCTCATCATAACTTAAACTAAATTTTTAACTGAACTACACACTTATGATACAACTAATCCATTAATCTACACTAAACAAATCAGCAAGGAGAATTGCTATTTCCAGTGAGGGTTGTGCTAAAATTTGAACATATGAACCAATGTCATATTCTTTTAATTTACTCCACAGTGTTTCTCGTTCTTTTTTTTTCTTAGGACACTCTAAAAGTATATGATGAACATCTTCAACCGTTCCATACGTTTCACAGTTAGGAGAATTTACTTTCTTCATTAAAAATCCAAACTTCCGGGATGGAAAGTGACCAGAGCGCAATCTATGAAGCAAAACAATATGAGATCTGCTCATTTCTTTGATGGCAAACCATGGTATTCGAAAAGGCTGATATTTAAAAAGTTCTTGTAATATTGGTATAATACTGGCCACTTTTTGACAAGCTGACAAAAAGAAAAATATACGTTTTGGGGTTATGTAGCTGTCAAATCGTTTTTGGCTTTTACAAAAGCGATCCACGAATGAACGAAAACACAGAATTATTAATTTACATGTTAAAATTGAGTTTTGTAGGGAAAACGTGAGCATTTTTTTTAAACGTATGTTTCAAAAAAGTATACCAAAGGCCACGCTATGTTGTTTACTGTTTATACACATTCAAGCATCCGGATACACAGGTATTTGAACCTAAAGGATTTCTGGAATTACTGTAGAAAATTTGCATATAAAACGAAGAATTACTTCGCGTCATATCATTAAAATATGAATAAACATTTTGCAACAACGTTTCGTGTCCGTTCTTCGTAGCTACAAAGAGATTTAATGCTTCGCTTTGTGTGCAAAACCAATGAAGTTCTTACTTAGTTTCAGTAGTTAACTTTAAGTAGTCTAGAAAAATGTATATACATAGAAACATAGTTACTTAATTGCCGTGTCGAAGGTGTGCTCATGTCCCACACGCGCCTCATAGAGTTATCAGCAGAGGGGCCGGTCAGGGCTGCTGCCTGCCAGGGTTGCGGGTTGCTCGAAAGAGATACCGCAGCCCTGGAACATAAAGGGTAAGAGAAGGAACATTAGTGGGTTTTAATCAGTGTAAGTCTGTCTGACTCTCCCGGTAAAAATTTCAAAATACGTCGCCATTTTAAGGGGTTGTGAGTGGTTGGGGGGTGGGGGGGGAGGGGTCGGATACCCCCCTCACCATTTTCACCCGCCGGAAATACTTGGTTTCCTTAGAAAAAATAAAAAACAAATTTGTACAAAAATTGTTTATTCCACTTTATAAACATGTTTTATCGCTTTTATTAATTCCATAAATGGATCTTTTCTGTATTTTACGTTATTTCGCCGCCACAAATATTCAAAAATAACATCTGCAAAATTTTCTGTGTTATTAAAATTGTCCTTCCTAAAAAATCTTTTAACAGCCCTCCACTGGGACTCAATTCGTTGAGTATGAGTCCCATCTTCAGCTATGAATGGGTTGTCACGATCCGAGTGGTTGACTTTTTTGTGTATGTAGCCATGTTCTGACAAGCAATCATATGCTCTCCAAAAATCAGTGTGGATGGTGGTGCCAACTTCCACATTCTTCAATATAAGTGGCACCAAAACCTCAGCAGAGCGAATATTGTCTGGGCACACTTCCAACCTCAGATCTTCAGATCCATCCTCAATCATACCGAGAACCCAATGGCCCTCAATATGGCGACCTATAACAAAAAAAAATACATACATATATATATAAAAACTGGCTTTAATTATGAGTCGACGGAGCCCCGCTAAGCGGGGCTCCTATTTCCGGGTGGTTTAAAAAAAAATAACCACGATGGCTAAATCTAACCTAACCGAATGAAGTCGGATTGTGCCAAGTCGGAATAATACATTGCTATTAATTACCTAAGAATTATATCCTGTTCTTATACATTTCCTATAACACATAATATATAAAATATAATTACCTCGATTGTATTTTCTTTTTCCAAATTTAGATTCAACAATCTGGACTATTTTTCCGGGGCCACCAATCTTTCCAACTGCTTCATTTTTGTCCATTTGGTATGCCACAATGGTTTCTCGGCAATAATTATACCAGTCACATATGGTGACCCGGCCCAGGCACCTTTCAAAATATTCCTTGTAGGGATCTTCATTTATGGCGTCGTTGTAGCTCCATTTTTTTGAAAATGCATATAATAGGTAGAAAACATGCACCAAATCAATTTTTATATTTTCAAAAAATGTCCCGTTGTTGCGTGGTATTTTCGATTTAGATTTACAATTGCCTTTGGTGCAACACCAAGAACCAAATGACCTGTTGGTCGATTTAGCTATTTTCATGGCAGTGCGATGTGTTCTGCATAATTTTTGAGTCTGCACCAATCCATTTTCTTCGGCGAATGCCACACACTGCTCATTGGTGCCCAATTTTTTTATTATTCTCGCCAAATTCCACATCATAAGCACCTCTTCTGTGTAGAGATGTCGATCGAAAAAGGGCCCGTCGTCCTCGAAAACATCTTCATAAACTGCCGATGCTCCACCAAGCCCCGAACTCGTAGACGGTCCCGGTTCCGGGTGTCCACTTCCACTACTTCCAGTCGCCATTACGAGCTGCGATAGCGTTATTTCAGTGTCCAAAAGTGAGTAAGCCGAGGTCGTACAGTAAAGCAATCCAAACAGAATCCAAGAACGTAGCCAAGTCGTAGAAAAAACACAAATCGATACGGAAGAACACATTCACTTAAACTCGAAAGCAAAGGAATGACGCACAAATTTGACATTAGAGCTGTCATTATCATCCATCCAAGATGGCGGGTTGCGTTTCGTTTCACGTTTTTCACATAAAACCTAAAAATTACATTTGAAAAACTGTAATAAAGCATAAAAATTACGTTCCGTTTTGCATAATTGCAATAGTATTTAAGAATTTTTGGAAATTGTTTAAAAATATTTAGACGCTACTCCGGCAGCCAAAATTACTTTGGGGGGATTAAGACTAACTCCCTTAAGCCCCCTACAACACCAATACCCTCAAATTCAGGCGACTCGTTTTAAAATCCAACCCTTTGGTTAATCCTTACTAATACACACATCAAAAGTGTCTAGGGATCAAGCATTTTTATGCGGATTTCTTGAGATTGAGATGTGGCTTTGTAATAAATTTATGATTTTATAAATTTATATGGATCCGTTTTGGTGCATTTCATAATTTGAATCAGGAACTCTCAATCAAATTCGAGTAAAAGATGAAAATAAGCTGTCAATATTTTCCCTATAAAAACATACAACGCATTGAAGACATTATTAGTGCTACTGTTTCCCTACTACTGATTAAAACCAACGTTATTATGGAGCGGCGACGTCATTTAAGCAGGGAAGAAATGCTCAGAGCCGTGGGAATGATAGAAGCTGGTTCCCGGCAACGTACTGTAGCTTTAACTCTGAATACAAGTCAGAGTGTTATCAGTCGACTTTGGACACGTTACCGAAGCACTGGTACCGTGGCTGAGCGCCATGGAGGACGGTATCGCTGCACCACACGGAGACAAGACCGATACATTCAAATCTTAACTCGAAGAGCTCCAACAATAACCGCCATGATGTTAGCCGTTCATCACTCTTCAGGGAACTTAATTAGCGACCAAACAGTCAGAAACCGCTTGCATGAAGTGAACCTTCATTCCCGAAGACCGCTACGGGTACCACCTATAGCAATGCACAATCGTAGGATTCGATATCAATGGGCTCTTGAACACAGAAATTGGGCAGAAGAACAATGGCGTTTCGTGTGCTTTTCTGATGAGTCTCGTTTTGGTATGAGACCGGATACAAGACGTATACGACACTGGAGAACCCCTGGACGCCAACAGCGATTAAAATCCTGCCAGGAAGTCCATCCTTATAGTGGTGGAACCATCATGGTATGGGCGGGTATTTGGATCGGCGGAAGAACTGAGTTGATTTGGATCAGAGGCAACCTCAACGCTCAAATTTATGCTGAGACGATTGTATCAGACGTCATCGTTCCTCTACAAGTGCAAATCGGCCCCTTATTTCAGTTAATGCATGATAATGCACGACCGCACACCGCAAGAGTTGTAAGACAGACTCTCGCCGCAGCTAACATCAATGTCCTGCCCTGACCTGCTCAGTCGCCAGACTTGAACCCGATTGAGCATGCATGGGATATGCTACAGAGAAGAGCTCTGCCGAATATGGAGGGTATCCAGTCGCAAGAAGACCTTTTTTTGTTGTTGCAACGAACATGGGCGGCCATTCCACAGCGTGATTTGGATGAACTCATTTTGAGTATGCCAAACCGATGTTCTTGTGTTGTTAGTGTTCGCGGTAGAAACACGGATTATTAATTGTTTAAGTTACCCAATAAAATTTTAAAGAAAACTGTTATTTCAGTCTTTTTTTCGAACTTTAATGTTAGTGGTTCAAATGTCAAAAATCCCTTTATTAGGAAAATGGCAAATTTCTTTATTAATGCAAAGGTGACTTGGTTTATCGTTACTGTGACAAACGAAAACACTTTATTTGATGAATCCTTAAAGAAAATTTTAATTAATATCAATCAGGAGAAAAGTTATTGCAAAAATATAATAATGTTGATCCCTAGATACTTTTGATGTGTGTATTATAAAAGCGAAAGTGAGTTTGTTTGTTTGTCACGTCTTCACGCCTAAATAGCTTAACCGATTATGATGAAGTTTGGTACAGAGATAGTTGGAACCCTAGAGACAGACATAGGCTAAAAAGAAGTGAGGAAAGGGGGAGAAAGAGGGAAGAAAAGGGGAGAGAAACATATTTTTTTTCGATCATCACGCGGTTAAAGTTAGCGTTAGCCCAAAGTCACTATGCCACGCGGACGAAGTCGCGGGCGAAAGCTAGTACCAACATAATTACGGTGCTACTTAGTAAACACGCCACTCGTTGGTAGGATAACAATGTTTTAAAGTACTTTGAACGCAATTGAAAAATATCTGTGTGTTATTATGATTTTTTTTTACAATAAATAAACTATTTTGAAAAGGGTATGAAAAATAGATGTCAGCCGATACACAGAACTACCCGATATCCACACAAAATTTCATACGATTCGGTCTAGCCTTTTCGGAGGAGTTTGCTTACAAACACCGCGACACAAAAAAAAATATAAATAACTTGTAAAACAAACGATTTTAACATCTAAGTAGTTTGCGTGTCTGAATAGTGTTTGTCATGTAATATTTAACTTGAGTAGGTTACCTATTTCAGTGGGTGTTTACTCAAGATTTATGTTTGATAGAGATTCGTCTCAGCTTCGTCTGAGGTTAAACATAATATACTTACGTACAGTCACACACAGCACTCTAATACGTAACTACTTTTACTTTCTTCCTACTGCTTTGATTGTTGTTGAATCCGTAATTTTATGAAATAAGCTTATTTCAAAGTTTTAATCGTTATTCCAAGAGAAACAGCTTTTGGACTTGAAAGAAAGAAAGAAAAACCAGCCAAGTGCAAGTCGGATTCGCGCACCGAGGGTTTTATACAAACTTTGCAACATAAACGGTCATATCTTTTGACTGCGTGGACTTAGAGGGTTGATTTTTTCACAGCACAAACCGACCACAGAGTTAAGTATATGGCATTGATTTATACTTGATACCTTCACGCATTTTAGAGATAAATTGTCTTGACAGAAATATATATATAGGTATATATATATAATATATATATATATATAATATATATATTCAAATACTCAAAATAAATACTTCCTCAAAAGGTAAGAAACAGTAACAGAAATATATGTATATATATATATATATACAGGGTGTCCCGAAACTCAACGTCAAGCGGGCACGGGGCGATAGGCTAGGTTATACTAGTTCTGGTAAAAATAAAAAATATAATCTATGTTACTTGGTTAAGTGGTAAAAGGAATACTTTGATAATGTTTGAAAATCCACACCTTTGATCACATATTTAGGTGCTGTGATCACAAATTTCTTAATTTCGCAGTGTTTTTTTTTTACCGTAATCCCTAATAACTATGCCATTGATTGCAGTCACAAATGCAATAGTAATTATTGTCAGTTTAGTAAAAAAAAATAGTTTTATTGAGTCATGCTTCAAAAACATTTTATCAGATAACTTTGACAAATCATATTTAAAATAAAATGTACTATAGTACCATGGGCAAGTTATTTAAAAAAATGGCCCATTTAATCAAGTATTCGAAATGGTACAACACGTACTACTTATCTTTACATAAAAAATATTATTGCTTACTTACTTGCAAAAGGACCTTATTTTGAAAAAGTTTTTTAGCTGAATAATTGTAATTTCGTGTACAAAAAGATATGCTTCGATATTGTGTAAGCGAGACAGACAAATGAGTTAGAGTGAGATAGAGAATGACACTGTTCCAAGTTCATTAAGAGACACAGAGACGACAGAAATTTTATAAAAAAAAAAATAAGTACGATATGATACCTTGTTATTGGTATTATTACAAAAGTTAATCATAATGAAACAATAGCAAGAATTGTAATACATTTATTTTTTCTTTAAAACTAAATTAAATGTTCAAATTGTTTGCCTTCGGCACGAATACAGGCTCTACATCGTCTCATAAAAGATCTTTTCACTAGACGTGCGTATCTTCTTGTGTTTATTTCTTCTGCTGTTTCAGCAATTCTTTGGCGTAGTTCCGTCAGATTTTCTATAGGTTTTGAATAAACTTTTTCTTTTATGCAGCCCCAGTAAAAAAAATCAAGGGGGTTTAGGTCCGGAGACCGAGGGGGCCACAAAATTGAACCAAGGCGTCCGATCCATCTATCGGGATATTCCCTATTCAGGTAATCTCGGACCGGACGAGCATAGTGCGCTGGGCAACCATCTTGTTGAAACCACATATCTCTGTAAATGTTGAGTGGCACGTCTTCTAACAGAGTCGGCAAATCGTTTTGCAGAAACTCTAGGTAATTGTTGCCATTTAAGTTTTCAGGCAGCTCAAATGGTCCGATAACTTGCCCATTTAAAATTCCGGTCCACATATTGACTTTGAATTGATATTGGGAGCGATCTTCCCGCATTAAATGTGGGTTTTCTATGTGCCAACCATGTAGGTTGTGTAAGTTTAAATAACCGTCTTTTTTAAAGGTCGATTCGTCCGTCCATAAAATTTTGTTTAGAAACTGCGGATCTTCACGAATTTTCGCCAACATCGTTCTGCAAAACTCGATCCTAGGTGCGTAGTCACGAGGCAGCAAACTTTGTACACGTTGTACATGGTACGGGTGATAGTCACATCGCTTTAAAATTCGTTGAGCTATACTTTTCGGTATTCCAGTAGCTCTTTCTATTGCACGTAATGAAGTGCTGGGATCGTTTTCGACTTCATTTAAAACGACGTCTTCTTCGTATCCTCGTGGCCTTCCACCAGCCGTATGTGCACTTGGCAATCTTCCTTGCGAATATGACTGGTGCACGTTGATGAAAACGCGGTGATCTGGGTGACGCGCCGCATTTGGATATCTTTCGCGATATAATCTGGCTGCGGCAGAGGCATTACAGTGGCACTCACCGTAGATAATATGCATGTTCGCATATTCTTGCGCGGTGTACACAAATGGCATGTTGTCAAACTTTTTTACTATACAGCAAAACAGTCGGCAGCACAATAAATAATCGAGTCCAGGAAAATAGCCAAAATTGTCAACACAAATGCGATATCAAGTCCAGGATAACACAAGCCAAAGTCGTCAACACAAACGTGATATCAAGTCCGGGATAAAACAAGCCAAAGTCGTAGTACGAAAGTTTCACGATTACGGATAGATGCGCAGTAAACGAAAGAACAAAGCGTACTAACTGATAATAACCAATATTCAATTGACTAATTTCCAGTGACATCAATATCTTTTTTTTTATGAATGGCATCTCGCAGTTCAACCAAGGAGGTTGTCGTCTGCTTAACCGGGCGAATCCTGTGGGTGCCTTAAAAATTAAGACCTCCAGCCAGGGTATAAACTTATAAACTAAGCGACTACACGCTAAGGGCACCCCCTGTGGGGTACGAGCCTCGGCTTAGGGCGTCGCTGAGGGACAGCAAGGGACAGGCTGGATCTGAGTGATATTATTTATGGACTATTTTAACTTACTGGCTCAGCAGCGCGGGCTGGCTCTTGCAAGGGACGGGTGGGCATCAATATCTGTCTCGCTTTCTCTAAAAATAAATTTTCTGTCGTCTCATTCTAATGAACTAGGAACAGTGTTATCCTCTGTCTTACTCTAACACATTTGTCTGTCTCGCTTACACTGTAGTGAAGTACACCTTTTTGTACGAAAGTACAATTCAGGTAAAAACTTTTTCGAAATAAGGTCCTTTTGCAAGTAAGTAAGCAATAATATTTTTTATGTAAAGATAAGCAGTACGTGTTGTACCGTTTCGAAATCTTGATTAAATGGGCCATTTTTTTAAATAACTTGCCTATGGTACTATGGTACATTTTATTTTAAATATGATTTGTCAAAGTTATCTGATAAAATGTTTTTGAAGCATGACTCAATAAAACTATTTTTTTTTACTAAACTGACAATAATTACTATTGCATTTGTGACTGCAATCAATGGCATAGTTATTAGGGATTACGGTAAAAAAAAACACTGCGAAATTAAGAAATTTGTGATCACAGCACCTAAATATGTGATCAAAGGTGTGGATTTTCAAACATTATCAAAGTATTCCTTTTACCACTTAACCAAGTAACATAGATTATATTTTTTATTTTTACCAGAACTAGTATAACCTAGCCTATCGCCCCGTGCCCGCTTGACGTTGAGTTTCGGGACACCCTGTATATATACATATATTTCTGTTACTGTTTCTGTTACTGTCTGTATACAGACGGACTGTTTCTGTTACTGTCTGTAGGTATACAGACGGACAACAAAGTAACAAAGTGATCCTATTAGGGTTCGGTTTCTTACCTTTTGAGGAAGTATTTATTTTGAGTATTTGACTCACACAGGGCAAAACAGTGAAGAAAATAAGAAATGAGCAAACAAATCAAAAATGTTAAGTCCAAATTACATTAATATAAACTTTGTCTTGAAAATTACGAATATAAAAAGTTCACAAGTGACGTGCCGTCATTCACGAAGAAACTGTTTTTTTTTTTTTATAAAAATAGAATGTTCTGTGAAATTGCAAGGGATTTTACCAAAGTCCTGGTATTATTTTTCAGTTTTTTTTTTATAAATTTTTGTTTTATTGTTTAGTCCTGCGCGAGTGTAAGGAATGTGTTAGGTACATTTAAGTGCTCATGACTGTGTACTACTTGAACTTAGATTTACGCGATAACTTAGAAGTCGCGTTCTCAAGATGAGAAGCAATTCATGCGACGAATGATCTTAGTTTTTATTGGATAATATTTTTGTGTTCACCAAAAGTATATATACTGATCGTGCACCAAATATTCTTTCCTGAATGTTAAAAAAATGCGTAGGTTAGGTTAGGTTAAACCTGTGACCCCCTACGACGACCAGTAACGACTTGCATTAATAGAAAATGGATAAAGATATAACACTTTTTTATTGTAGTGCGCTGATCCTCGTTATGACATATTTTAATTAACATATTTTGGTGCACATTCAGTATATTTGGTGGAACACAGGTAAAATTAGGTAAATGAAATGGGAATAAATTGAAGTACTTTTAAATACCATCCGTTTTTATTATAAAATAGGCATATTTTTGAGTAACTGCAGTTTGAACGCCTTTTTTAGGGATGGGAAATCAAAACATGGGTTTTGATGTTTTGTTATTTTTCCGCCGATCGCCCAAGCTGGGCAGACCGCCACTGTGTGCTCCACCGTGTCCTCCGGGCGATCGTCCCTAAACGCCTTCCTTCCATATTTCCAAAGGGACGAGAAAGCAAAAAGAAAGGTGTTTGGGGGACACGTTTGCTCAGGAGTGGAAACAATAAAGCTAATAAAAAATAAAATGTTAACATCCTTTTTTCTCAGTATTTATACTTATTAAAATTACATAGTGTTAAAATACCTGCTGGAACGAAAAGAAGAAATAGTCATTGTTACCTCACAGAGCAAAAGAAAACTTACATGTGGCCAGTGAGT
This sequence comes from Ochropleura plecta, assembly GCA_905475445.1. NCBI lineage: Eukaryota > Metazoa > Arthropoda > Insecta > Lepidoptera > Noctuidae > Ochropleura > Ochropleura plecta. The sequence continues at coordinate 4,876,222 of FR997731.1, read as the reverse complement.
TTTTCTCTCTTCATTTCTGTTTTTGGTTGGTCGAGTGGTCCTGGTTTCCATTCCTGGGTAGGACAAAGTGCTACTGGATTCATCCATTAGAAATTTCTCAGGGGCAGTCACATAGTCTGAAGTCGTGACTGGTGGCAATGGCGAGAGAATCGTCCCCTCAAACTCAAAAGCATTTATTTCAATAAGACAATTACAGGCACTTTAAAATGTCAAGAAACAAAAAAATTAAGGCTACAGTCCCAAACACAATGCAACATAACTTGTGAAAGTACTGTAGTTGCCCATTCCAAAGCATTGGTCTCTATGGAGAAGAATGGGCAAGAAACTCCACTCCACTCCTCTTACATGGGACTTAAAAACATAACTGACAAAATGTGCGTGGACTTTTAGGTACCTTTCTGCCAATCCTTTTGAGAATTACAGGCTGTTATGTGGCTTGTGTTTCCCGAAATAACACGAATTCATTGACGGGTTAATTAAGTTTACATAACCTGAGACGTCTCTAGAAACACAAAATGACTTGCTTAGTTGAGTTTCCAAAATATTCAGTTATTTATTATGTTTAAATTTCATGTACAGTAGTGGCACATAAACAGACTTAATGCCATAAAGCAGTCTCTACAAGTCAAAATTATATAAAAAATATATAAAATTTCCGTGTCACAATGTTAGTTACCGTACTCCTCCGAAACGGCTCGACCGATTCTTATGAAATTTTGGGTACATATTGGGTAGGTCTGAGAATCGGGTAACATCTATTTTTCATACCCCTAAACCTCAGCGGGTGAAACCGCTGGGCACAGCTAGTAAAAAATATATACATATTATAAATTTTCGTTTCAAGAACTTATATACACATACTAATACAAATTTAAAACTAATATAACTACATAAAAAAAAACGAGAAGCTGTAATAAATATTAAAGCAATAATAAATACTATTATTTTTAATTGGAAGCTATCTAATCTGACCTGAATAATGGTAACGAACTTTTCCTGTATGTGTTCATGTGGCGTTTGTGTGTATATATGTTTAAAAAAAGAAATTCATATTCAATCCGGCTTATTTGTATACACGTTAGCTTTACCCAACCCACACTTTGATCCAACGAACCTGCCCCAATCTCGTTCAGTTAATCTCTATGGAAAATACCAGAACAAATTAAAAACTCAAACCGAAACAACAACAATACTTCGTCCTTCTAATTTGTCACGTTAAAAATAATTTCTGTTCGAAATTGGCCAAAACAAAATCGAAGGATTCGTCTATTTGAATCTGCGGTCATTCCGTGCCCAGCGTCATGATTTGTTGCCAAAACGTTACATTAATTCACCCACTTAAAATTCGAATGCCGTTGGACTCGTATTGATTTCGGCGTCTAAATTAATCAGAATTCTGGCTTTATCCGAATTAGTCGTATATGCGGAGGCATATCAGGCATCAGCATTTCTAGTGTAACGTGGCCTCGATTTCCATTTGCGATGAGAGATCCCAATTAACTGGTCTTGCAAAAGCTTTTTTTGCGGATGGGAAATCATCAAATAACTTACCCCGCTCTGAGCAAGGAGGAGTGTCAGAATTATATTGACTAAAACCCACCCTTTTGCCCTTTATGTTCCGGGGTCGCGGTATCTCTTTCGAACAACTCGTAACCCCGGCAGGCGGTGGACCTGGCAGGCCACTCTACTTTGCTGACATCTCTTTGAGGCGCGCGTGGAACACTAACGCACTGTCGACACGGCCTGTAGTCAATGGGCGGACGGACGGTTTTCACCTATCATTTTCGAAAGAAACAGGCGTTTAATGATCATGTTTCATGATATTTCACCCATGAATATCCATCAGGCAAGATCGAAGTCAAAAAGGGTCCATCAGGAATAATACACTTTTCTAATTAGGACTTGAGTTAATGAGGGTTGAATTGCCATCCAACGTGTCATTTCTACCAACCTTCTGGGCACGTTTCCTATTGACAGCGATTCACACGAATTTTTCGACGCCCTGTAATTTTCTCATGCTGGTACTTGTACATAATTATTTAAGATATATATTTGCAGTTTGTAAATAATGTAAGAACATAATTTACAAGAAACTTACGATTATTAAAAAAAATAAAAATGTCAGGTTCGTCACATTTAATAGCTGTGTAGGGCTATTCTCTAATATAGCGTCGAGCACAGCGTCGACCCCAGACGACTCTCTTTGAAAGTTGACACTGCGGTAGCGCTAAGCTCAACGCTGTATTCTTAGAGAACAGCCCTACTGTTATATATAACCTAATAGTCCGGTCAATTTAGACATTCGAAGTTACCTAAATTTCCACCAAGCTGAAAATCGGTAAGATTGTTTAAAATATCATTAAAGTTCCCCATCTTTCCCCTGTAAGGAATTTTTTTTATTCAAGGTCAAAAAATGAGTTTTTCACGATTTTCATCATAAAAATACTTCAGCCAAAAATTGTAGATCATAAAATTATCTACAAGAAATTTATTAATACTTTTTTTTCTACGAGCCACTGTTTTTGAGATATAACGATTCAAAAAGTTGTAATCGTCATAATATGCACACGTTTCCTCGCCACCTATGAGGTAGTGTACTTAGCGCGTTTTTTAACGTGGTTTCCCCAGTAGGCCTACTGGGGAAACCACGGGTCAATTTTGATCCTGTTTAATTTGAAACTATTGAAAAATAATGAATATTAGCAGAGATTGAAAAGATAAAAGCAATTTAAGTTAAAAAAGTAGTGAAATTTTAATCGTCCGAGTCGTAACTTTCAAAATCTTCTTCTTGTTCTTGGTCGTCTTGTTCTTCTTGTTCTTGTTTTTCTTCATCTTCATCCTGAGTGCATGTAAACTGCGTTAATAGCGATGTATCGCATGTTGCCTCGTTGGAATCAAACGGATCCTCTACTGTTGGTGATTCAATATTAGAGCACAACCGGCCTTGACAATGTGTACATGCTGGAGAACAGAACAGTCCGACTTTTTTGCAACCACATTTAGCACGGCATCCCTTTTTGCAGTTGCAAAAAATCGAGTTCAGCAGTTTTTCCGGCGCAGGTGGAAGTAAAGTGTGCACTGGTTCTAATGAATTGACCAACTTCCAACCCCAGTCTGTAGGGTCTAGCTGATAACCAAGCCACACTTGAACTTGGTAATATATAATATTTTAACATATATTACAACTAAAGAGATGTATACTATATGTTGCAGTCAAAACTCTTAACTAGTCAAAAGTACTATTGACTAGCAAAATCAGTCAAAGGCACTTTTGACTGAACAGGTTGGTCAAAAGTGGTTTTGACAAAAAATTATTGCTTTTTAGTACTTTTGACTGCAAATTTGCGGTTAAAAGTACTATTGACTGACGCTCTTCGTCAAAAGTAGTTTTAACTGCAATAAGCATCAGTCAAAAGCACTATTAACTAACACTGGGTTAGGTTAGGTTAAAACTGTGACCTCCAGAAACGAATCTGCATTTATAGAAAAAAGAGATTGTTTTTTAGTTGGTTACCCGGAACTGAACTATTTAATTAGATTAGGAGGCATTACAATCTTTTTAAGAGTCTTGACTGATACAACCAGTCAAAACCACTTTTGACGGAATCAGTCAAAAGTACTTTTTACCAGCTTCATTGGGCAAAAGTACTTTTAACTGTTATTTTAGTCAAAAGTACTATTGACTAAAGCATACGGTCAAAAGTACTTTTGACTGATTTTGCTAGTCAATAGTACTTCTGACTGGTTAAGAGTTTTGACTGCAACATATATACGTGGCGTACTCATGCATATTATGACGATTATAACTTTTCGATTACTACTCTAACGGTGGCTCTTAGAGAAAAAGTATTAATAAATTTTTGTTGATAATTTTATGATCTACAATTTTTTGCTGAAAATAACGAAAAACTTATTTTTTTTACCTTTGACCTTGAATATTTTTTTGTCCTTACAGGGGAAAGATGGGGAACTTTCAAATTTTGTTTTTAATGATATTTTAAACAATTTTACCGATTTTCAGCTTGGTGGGAATTTAGGTAACTTTACTCTTATTTTTTGGTCTAATTTGACCGGACTGTAATGTTATATAAAACCTTAGATAAAATAATCAAAGTCACAGCTGCACTTCAACAATAGACATCAAATCAGAATATTTTCGAACATAGACAACAATCTGTACTTCATATCTTAATAATGGATGCTATGTTATGCATGACATATTTACCAATATGTTCAAGTAGTCAAAGGTTGTAGGACATCAGATAAATTCGCGTAAACTGGGTCGCTTGGTTGGCAGGTTGCCAAATACGTGGTTTTCCGGCTCGTCAATCTAGGCTAATAATTACTGCACCGAATTTTGAAGAATCGATTTCGAACGATTTGGTTTTCGAATCCAGTTACAACGCTTGTGTGTGTCTAGTCAAGTTTTACGCGACCTGTACAATAATGAATATTTAATTAATTTATTTTGGACACAAAAAAATCATATTGATTTGTGTACTTTTTTTTTTTTTTTTTTTTTTTTTTTTTTTCGGGTGGGAAATCATCCAATGACTTCCCCCGCTCTGGGTGGAGCGGGGGGGCATGTCAGACTTGTACTGACTAAAACCCACCCATGTTCCTTCTATTGCCCTTTACGTTCCGAGGCCGCGGTATCTCTTTCGAACAACCCGCAACCCCGGCAGGCGGAGGCTCTGGCAAGCCCCTCTGCTTTGCTGACTCTCTTTGAGGCGCGCGTGAAACACGAACGCGCCGTCGACACGGCCTGTCGTCAATCGACGGACGGACGGCGAGCTACCCATTGCTCACCGTCCACAGGCCCGCACCTACGGTGGCCGGAAGTCGTCTCGCGGCGCCCGGCGCCATGGGCGTCTCCCGCGGCGGCTGGGTTGGGCAGATGTTCTCTCCCTCAATCGCCCGGCCACCTCCTTCGCTAGCATTACTGCTTCGCAGAAGGTGGTGACCGCTTCCCATTCCCTCTCGCTCCGGACCATGGCCTGAACCAGGGCCGGACGCGAGAGATCTCCGCCGCCGATCGCCTCCACGAGGGCACGGCGGTGCTCCGCCCAAGCTGGGCAGACCGCCACTGTGTGCTCCACCGTGTCCTCCGGGCGATCGTCACAATGGTGACACCCAGGCGCTTCCTCCCGCCCGATGATGTGCAGGAACCTCCCGAAACTTCCGTGTCCGGTGAGGACCTGCGTCAGGCGGTAGGTGAGGACGCCATGACGCCTCTCCAGCCACTCCTCAAAGAGGGGACTTACCGCCGCTATTGTGGCGTGCCCTGCACGGGGTTGCGACAGTCGCTCTCTCCATGCCACCATGAGATCGCACCGGAAGTCTGCCCGCCGAGCGGCAACTTGCCGTGGCAGCGGGTTTTCCCCCCGGTGTAGTGCCTCCGCGCGCCACTCAAACAGGCGTGCGAGGACTATCGCCTCCAGATGATTTGTGTACTTACATACCAATTTCGATCAAATAAATCTGCTAGTCCCAAATAACATAGGACATGGACAGGAAGATCGGGGTTGCTGGTCGTTTGAAAGAAATACCGCGGGCCCCAGAACAAAAAGGGCATAAGGAGGAATATGGATGGGTAGTCTGTAAAAGTCTGACACTCACCGCCGCTCGAAGTTTTTAAATGATTTCCCAATCGTAAAAAAGGGCAGTAAGATGATGATGACTTCAAAATCTGTGATATAAATTTGAGTTTTAAATTTAAAATATTTTGAATTTAAAAATCGAATTTAAGGCTACGAAATTCTGTAGCAGTTTTCTTTCAGCCCATGCTTCGCCTAGTTAAAAACCCGAGTGAAACAGGTCTTGTTGTTGTTCAATCAATCATTAGATAATTATTTATACTCTACACTAAGATAAAAAGCTGAAGAATCTGTTTAGTTAAACACGTTCATCTCAAAAACTACCGATTCCCAAAGATAGCCTATTTATCGAGGAAGACTAGACCGTCACTCTAGGAGCTGGAGAGCGGGTTAAACCGGTGAGCACAGCTAGTATCAAATAAAAAGCCTCCTAAAACAAAGATTACATAGGAACTTACACAGGTAAAGCTGAAAGTCTTAAGCTAAACGTTTCTTACCAAATCCTCTTTCGTTCCAAGAATTCTTAAGCTTTTCACATATCCTCATAAGAATTCGTAATTAAACGTGTGTTCTCATGTAAACTCGCTGTGTAAGGATTTTCTTGTAAGTAATATTGTTTCTCCTTTAAGGAACATAAAAACTCCGTTGATTAACTAGTTCTTTGGGATGTTTCCCATTATGTTTCAGCACAACATTAGCAACCATACCGCATTGCTTCAAAATCATCTCAGTTTTAGTTGTGATGCTCAAAATTATTTGATTGGTTTATTTGCTTGTTTGGGTTCTACGAATTTGAAATGCAAAAATGTTTGTATGGATTGCCAATTATTGTGTACGAGCTGTCAGCTCCTCTGTGTCATAGCGTGATGTTTTTTTTGTTATCGTTTTTTTAAAAAAAAAAACGTTATCCCTAGGAATTTCTCTTGTATCGTGGGTGCGTTTACAAACATTTAAAATCACATACACAAACAGCCAGACCCGGAACAACTATCTGTAGGCCATACAAATATTTGTTCCGAGCGGGGATTGAACCCGCAACACGCAGCGCAGCAGTCAATCGCTCAGCCACTGCGCCAACCGTGTCGTCAAAATAAATTGTTATATAGTCTATTAATTTCGTGAAAACATGCTTATACAAAATTACAATTAAATCCCGCCAATCAATAGCATTCTCCCATACAAACTTAGCCACCCTGTTCACCTCCATAGGGGTTGATTTTTATAAAATCCCGTTTTAGTCTGCACCCACATTAGCACATGTGACTAAAAGAGTGATGGATCTGAATGTTTATGGACGGAGAGCGAGAGGAAGGCCAAAGCAAAGATGGATGGATTGTCTAAGGAATGATAAGAAGGAGAAAGGAGTAAATGATGCCGTGACATCTGATAGGTAGCTGGGGAGGTAGCGTTGCATTTTTGATGGTGATTTCTGTACGATTAATTTTGATTGAAATTGATAGCTTAGATATGGGCAATAATTGAATCAAGCGTCAGCAGGCGCACCCGGGGTGGATCAAGTGGGAAAAATAATATTATTATGTCAAAAAATAAAAAACCAAAAGTGTAATCTGGTCGTTTGAAAATTTGAACAGCAATAGTTTAAACAATAATAATAATTATAGAAATAATCAGCAGTAAAGATAATGGTGGGTTGTACGTCAGCAGGTCATATCCGCACATATTAAAAATAATTATCTTTAATTCATTTCTGGTCGAATGAAATTGATACATATTATTCTTTATGCTATTAAAATAATTAAAAAATGCCTCAGCCGACCTATTGATAGGGGTAAGGTCGTCAGCAGGGGGATTATAAGTAACTATTTGTATTATCCAACTGACGACTATCCCCTCTTCAATCACTATGCTGACTATCTTTTTTGTTTAATATGTTGTTTAAAATACTCTTAATATTAATTTCAAGCGACTCGAAATCAATTTATTTATAAAATTATCGTTTTAATTTATCTACATACAATTTGAACAGATAGGAATGTAAGGATTGTAAAGGATGCGTTTCAATAACGTAATTTAAAACATATTTTATTTGTATAGTATGTACATATTTGTTTGATGTTCCTCACATTCCTATCTGTTCAAATTGTATGTAGATATTAACAAATTAAAACGATAATTTTTATAATTAAATTGATTTCCAGTCGCTGGAAATTAATGTTAAGAGTAATTTAAACATCATATAGAATAAAAAAAAAACAGTCTAAATAATAAGAGGGAAAAATGGTCCGCCAGCTGACATATAGTATATAAATTATATAATTATGCAATAAAGAAGGGATTAAAATGACATTGTTTATAATCAAATTTATTTCTGGTCGTTTTTTAAACAATATATTAAACAAAAAAGATAGTCAGCATAGTGATTGAAGAGGGGAAAGTCGTCCGCCAGCTGACATATAGTATATAGATTATATATGCAATAAAAAAGGCATTGTTTATATTCAAATTAATTTCTGGTCGCTTGAAATTAATACTGAGAGTAATTTAAACAATATATTAAATAAAAAAATAGTCAGCAAAATAATTGAAGAGGGGAAAGTCGTCAGTTGGATAATACAAATAGTTACTTATAATCCCCCTGCTAACAATCTTACCCCTATCAATATCCGGTCGGTCGGCTGAGGCATTTTTTAATTATTTTAATAGTTTAAGGAATAATATGTATCAATTTCATTCGACCAGAAATGAATTGAAGATAATTATTTTTAATATGTGCGGATATGACCTGCTGACGTACAACCCACCATTATCTTTACAGCTGATTATTTCTATAATTATTATTATTGTTTAAACTATTGCTGTTCAAATTTTCAAACGACCAGTTTACATTTTTTTTTTTACATAATTATTTTTTTTTCCCCACTCGATCCACCCCTTCTGAGCCTGCTGACGTTTAGATTATTAAATAATTATCCATAAAGAATAAGTTCAGATATGAATCAATCGACCAGAAATTATTATGTGAAATGCAACGCTACCTCCCCAGCTAAGGGCACAATGGAAGAAGAAACGTGTTCCCGCCGACCCCAAATAGAATGGGACAAGGGCAGGAAAATGATGAGTGAGTACTAACATTCTAAAATGATCCCCCTTGAAAAATTTGAGACAATCTCCCCTATCAGACTTCACGGCATCATGCACTGCAGCATGAATGTGGATGGGTCCATATTCACGCTCAACCAAATCTTTTTTTACTATATTTATACCATGGTATTTAATAATAATTTTAGTAGTATATCTATTTCATGATAGTGTTTCACGTTCCAAAGCTTGTTCCAAGCAAACAGGTTCGCCTACGTTAATAACATTCCAGGAACTACGCTAATAAGACACTTTAATAACACTGAAAATAGAGAAAATTGTTGATGGTGTACCATAAGCAAAGAAACTGACGATAAGGCAGTGAATAATGGATATTCTCTTTTTAAAATGCAAGTTGTACGGGCGATGTAGCACCTGGTGTAAGTCCAGTGCAGTCGTTTATCAAGCGCTGTAATACTGACGAGTGAACGTGCGCTGCCGTCAGCGTGATGGAAAAATGTCACTCAGCGTAAAATTCTAGGTGTAAAACTCTTTTCTGGGTATGTCGAATTCGGAAGGTATAGCTGCGAAAAAAACTGCTAAGACATTGGCTGAAAGTCCAGTATTCTTTTCGTTTTCGGATGGGTAATCACTAAATAACTTTTACTGACCAAAAGAAGTTTTAGGCTTTTACTGACCAAAGTCCATTCATGTTCCTTTTTTTGCCCTTTGTGTTCCGGAACCGCGGTATCAACAACCCGCAACCCTGAGATTCTTGCATAAGGTGGTCTAGAAGGACTGCAGTCAAAATTCTTTTAAACTTACGAGTATATGATCACTTATGAAAAGTCCAAAAAATTGATGGTCGTAATGGATGGTCGTTTTCTTTGAAGAAAAACTTCCTTAACAACTTCACTTTAAGAATTTTAAATAATAAAGTTCTTTAACAATTTTAAAATGGATAGTTGGAATTCATTAAATTCCAGATTCGGTGGTAATTCAACCCATAACACAACGATTCAAAATTCAAAAACTAACAAACATTTTGAACAGGATTTTATTTATAATATATATAAATATACTAGCTTTTGCCCGCGGCTTTCCTGATTTGCAGTTTTTAGTATAGTTACAGTACTTCTAGTTTTTGTCCTTGCGCCTAATTTATTGTAATAGCAAAACTAAGTTTTCCCTTTTCTTCCCTCTTTTTCCCTCAATTCTCACTTTAAAAAAAAAACTTATGTCCGTCTCCAGGGTCTCAACTAAGTCTGTACCAAAATTCATTCAAATCGGTTTAGCCGTAAAGACGTAACAAACAAACAAACTCACTTTCGCTTTTATAATATTAGTAAGGATATTATTTCCCACATTTGGTGTTTCTCCTGTATTGTGTCTGAGTCTGCAAAAAAAAAATAACTGACATACACAGACAGCCAGACCTGGAACAACTACCTGTAGGTCATACAAATATTAATACCGTGCGGGGATCGAACTCACAACTCGTAGCGCAGCAGTCAAACGCTTAGCTACTACGCCAATCGTATCGTTAATAAATTACATCAGAATGGCGGTTTTTTTCACGAAAACAGTGTCGATTTCGATACTATAAATCTAATAAAAGCCTTTTCAGAACACCGTACAAAAAATACCTTTATATTTTTTACTTTGTACCGTAATACAGTTATATATTTTTGATGAAATTCCATCGTCAAAATAAACAACAGCTACAAAAAAGGGTAACTTGCTTTAAAATACTTTTATTAATAAAAGGAGATTATTCCGCCATTGTTTTTATTTTGGTATCTAGGGAATATACTTATGTTGGTATTTGTTGTCAACAGCAGTAATGTTTTTAATGCTGCTCAACCGAATTATCCTCCCTCCCGGACTTTAACTTCAAGGCACCCTAGAACCCTCCTTATCTTAAAGAACGTTTAAAGTTCCTTCATGACACACATATTAGATATCTGAGGTCATCGGAAAACCTGAGACTGGAGATGTCGGTGCATTCTACTAGCTTCTACGATAAATCCTTTACAGTTTAAGCTGTACGGCTATGGAATGCACTGCCCATGTCTTTAAGGAGCGCTCAAACCCTGTCCACTTTTAAAGTTCTGGTCAAAAAGCACTGCCTCTCTCCTTAACAATATTAAATATTTCTTTGCTCTTAATGATTGTTATTTTATATGTATTATATATGTATAAGTATTATTTTTAAATATTTTAAGAATTTGTTTGTAAATTAATTTTGAAAATGTTACTCCACAGACTACCTACAGTACTGTTTATCCTCCTTTAAATCCATCCAAGGTTGTCTTGAAAAGATCGCTTTCAGCGATAAGACTGCCCATTGTGTCACCCTATTTATAAGTTGTTTAGTTTTATTCTTGTTACTTGTATGGTGTACATAATAAAGAATTTCTATCTATCTATCACCCTTCAGCCAAAGGCAATACTTATATACTAAGCGACTAACATTAGTAACAGATAACAATTTTCTATTTACATAAAACTATCCTATGTACTTCCTACTGTTAAGACTCCTACAGTAAAACTCACTTTTAAATTCAACTGAATACTTTATTCCACCCGGGGTTGCGGGTTGTTCGAAAGAACTACCGCGGCCCTGGAACGTAAAGGGCAAGAGAAGGAACGTGGGTGGGTTTTAGTCAGTACAAGTCTGATACTCCCCCCCCCCGCTCTGCCCAGAGCGGGGGAAGTTATTTGATGATTTCCCACCCTAATAAAAAAGAAAATACATTATTCCACTGACTTTCTACTCACACCGATCATAACAGACTAAATTTTATACTAACGCGCAACACCGACAACTGATAAAAGTGGGGGTCGGATGTAGCGCGCCAATTTGGTTGGTACAATCGGATAACATGAATATAAGACAAACAATTATTATAGACTAGCTTTCGCCCGCGGCTTCGCTTGCGTTAAATTCGGTACAACACACCAAGCAGACCTGCAATTTTTGCTCTTGCGCCTGATGGATTTGTAATAGCAACGCTAAGTTTTCCCTTTTCTTCCCTCGTTCTCCCTCATATCCCACTTAAAAAAAAATTAGCCTATGTCCGTCTCCTAGTTCCCAACTATCTCTGTACCAAAATTCATCAAAATCGGTTTAGCAATTAAAGCGTAAAGAGGTAACAAACAAACAAACTCACTTTCGCTTTTATAATATTAGCAAGGACTAGTAAGGATTACAAACAAAGCAGCAGATTTGCTTCCATTGTTTGTAATCTGAAAAGCATTGTTGATTCCGATAATTTTCCAACATTGTCATGCGTATAATGTTGCCAATAATTCATATATTACCAGCCATTGTTGTTGACCTAAATTCTTTATCCCATTTATAATATCCGACAACATTATAAGTACCAATGAAGTAAATCTCCTTGGTGAACATTGCGTAATATTACCCTTATTTGTAATAAAATATTACAGTTTATTGAAGAATACCCCCTTTTTATCGCCAATTTCCACACTGTGGGAAAAGATAATTCAGGTTTTATTTTACGATCACAACCGAGACCTATAATTTACTTAATAACTGTGTCTAAATTGCTCAATAAAAAAATTGTGCTGAAAAACTTTCAAGGTCAGGGACTTAGGATTATTTCACACTTTGTTTTATTTAAGTAATTACGGAACTTTTAAAGTGATAAAGAATATTCTAATGTGTCTAATTTACGACATTTCAACTAAAAGTACTCCCAACTGGATAAAATAATGGCCGACTCGAGGATCGTTAGTCAGAAAATGAATTGACAAAAATTATTTCATTATTTTCGCGTTCTGCGTACTCCCATTGGACTTAATTTTATATATATACATATCAATTAACAATGTCTATGATTCATTTTCTGAAGTTATAAGATGCCAAAGGTTGACTTTGATGCAACTATGATCAGAACATGGAAAAGTTAAGGGACAACGGAAAGATGCAATGATCAATAAAACATACTAAACTATCGTCCTAATTTATAACACTATTATTTGTTGGCTTCAGGATCACAAGACCAGACCAGTTCCAGGACTAACACGCTATTTGATGACGCAGATGATATTCAGAGGCAGCTCGATAATGAAGCTAAGGACCGGATCAAATTTGGACGAGTAAGTGAAAATGTAAGTCAGTAAAAGGGAAAACAACTGGCTGGCAGCAGTTTTGACTAATTTATTTACAGTTGTATTTCAAAAAAAGAATTCCGAATTTAAAAGAAAATATTACACTTTTAAATTGTATTCGCTATTTAAATTGACGTCACAAATAAAGAGGTTTGTTTAATTCCTTAAAAAAAATCGTATCTCTAAAAATTGCCAGGATCAATATTAAGGGTGCGAGGTTCCACGATCCTGAATATTATTACTTTAGTGTATGATTTGTATTAAACACAACAATGTTCGTTAATAACAGCACACTACTCTGTCAAGAAAGTACCGGGAAAAGATCAATAATACACAAAATGTCTGTTATTCATCCAAATTTATTTTATCACCTTCAAAGTATGCTCCTTTAGAAACGATACACTTGCGCCAACGAATAATCCATTCATCAAAACATTTTTTAAACGCTGCTTCCGGAATTGAGTTCAGTTCTCGCCGCGAATTCTCCTTTATGTCTTCTATCGATTGAAAACGGGTGCCACGAAGTGGTAATTTGAGTTTAGGAAAAAGAAAAAAGTCAGCAGGAGCCATATCTGGTGAATATGGTGGTTGCTGGATGGTATTTGTTGAGTGTTTGGTCAAAAATTCGTTCACAATGATAGCCTTGTGCGAAGGCGCATTGTCGTGGTGCAAAATCCAAGAATTTTCTTTCCACAAATCTGGCCTTTTTCGTGGAATTTGCTCTCTTAAACGCCGCATAACGCTCAAATAATATTCTTTATTTACCGTTAGACCTTCCGGTAAGAATTCAGAGTGCACAACACCGCGATAGTCAAAGAAAACAGTCAACATGACTTTGACTTTTGATCGACTTTGGCGTGGTTTTTTCGGTTTCGGTTCAGTTGGAAGGCGCCACTCCGAAGCTTGTTGACTAGTTTGCATGTCAAACTCGTAAACCCACGTCTCGTCACCAGTAACAATGCGTTTCATGAATGTTGGGTCCGAACTGACTCGTTCTAGCATGTCCTCAGCGACTTTCATGCGATTGAGTTTTTGGAGAAAATTCAGATCTTTTGGGACTAGCCGAGCAGCAACATGTTTCATACCCAAATGATTAGTTACAATGGTACGGATCGACTCGTGAGATACAGAAAGTTCGGCGGCTATCTCTCTCAGAGTTGAATGGGGATTTTCAGTCACAATTTTCTTCACTTTTGCGATGTCAACTTCAGTTGCAGACGTTGACGGCCTACCAGAGCGAGGCAAATCTTCCATCACATCTCGACCGCTTTTGAACGCTTTGAACCACTCATAAGCACGAGTTTTTGATAAAGTCGATTCACCGTAAGCCTTCTGTAACATTTTCAGTGACTCCGAACACGAAATTCCATTGGCGATGCAAAATTTAAGACAAACTCTTTGTTCGATATTTTTGTCCATTATGAAATTCGCAATACACACTATATTTGATATTACTAAAACCAGCACTGTATTTAATATAAATAACAGATGCAACTTAAACTCCGCGCCAAAATGGAAAACAGTTGTGCCAATCTAACAACTACAAAAAAAACAAAAATTTTAATTTGGAACCATAAACAAATCATCCATTCCCGATACTTTTTTGACTGAATGTATATTATCATTACTAGCTGCGCCCTGCGGTTTTACCAGGTGCTTAGCTCCTTTTCTAAAGAAGGTTATGAAAAATAGATGTTGGCCGAATCTCAGACCTACCCGATATGCACACAAAATTTAATACAAATCGATTCAGCTGTTGGAGGAGTTTGGTGAGAAACACCGCGGCACGAGAATTTTATTTATTAGAAGAATATAATTTTATGTGGTGATGGGGCGAGGTCAGATAAGAAGTCGCTGCAGCTGCCTTCGATTAGGTGGGAAACAAAGAAAAAACTTAATTGGGAGAAGGCTAGGCAGATGATGATGATTATTATAATTTATCAAAGCTAAGATTAACGACACGGTTGGCGCAGTGGCTGAGCGATCGACTGCTGCGTTCGATTCCCGCACGGAACAATTATTTGTATGACCTGCAAATAGTTTTTTCAGGTCTGGCTGTTTGTGTATGTGAGTTTAAATGTTTGTAAACGCACCCACGATACAGGAAAAATCCTAGTGTGGGGCAACGATGTATAAAAAAAAAAAGTTAAGATCATTTGGTGTTTAACGAGGGTTAAAACAATATTAATACCAGCTCTTTTTCACAGCCGAAAACTATATGGGTGTTCCATTTTCCTACGCACTTCCCTGATCATAACTCTCTAGTGGGATCTACGCAAGAGCAGATGAGATGTCCCCGGCACTTAGTAAGTCGAGTTTCACTAGTTAAGCCGAGGTTTTACCTATTTTGAACTTTTTGAACCTATACAAATTCACAAATATCATATCAAATATAATATTATAAATATTACTAGCTTTTGCCCGCGGCTTCGCTCGCGTTAAATCCGTGGTAACACAGTTCCCCTTACGCCTTAATGATTTGTAATAGCAACGCTAAGTTTTCCCTTATTTCCCTCTTTCTCCCTCACATCCCACTTTTTTAAATAAAAATATATAAATAGCCTATGTCCGTCTCCTGGTTCCCAACTATCTCTGTACCAAAATTCATCACAATCGGTTTAGCCAATAAAGCGTGAAGAGGTAACAAACAAACAAACAAACTCACTTTCGCTTTTATAATATTAGTAAGGATTTATTTTACAGATTACAATGTGGTCCAGTGTGTTAGTACCAATATGACTTAGCCTATGTTAGTACTTAATAACTAGAAGAGATCGAGTGCGATTAGTAAGCGCTCACATTAGCGGACTGTCTGCCCGGTTAGCTATCGATTGCAGGATAGTGTTGGGACTGCCACGCAGTCTGTGGAGTAGCGAGGCAGATTTTTTTCGCCACAATGCATCAAAACCGATAGTGCGTGCGTCAGCAAACATTGCTGAGGCACTACAGAAGCGTGGCAGTCGCAGCAATACCCTGAACGCATTATTATATTGGATAAAATAAATAGAACACAATGATAAATTATTTTATTAGTCTTTGAACATACATTATGACCAAAGGCTGTGTGAAAATGATATCAATTTTAGTTGGCTCGATAAAAATAGAACACGATTGTGACACATACTTCATATGTGTTTTTTGATGAAATGTTCTTGGAAAAGTATTTGAAAGTTACATAAAATAATCAAGCTTGGTGAAAAGATAATATTTGAATAGGTACTCATTTTTTATTTACATTCGATTCAATATCGGGTCGTTTTACATCACGAAAAATGCAAAACTATTTTCTAAAAAAATCGAAAATTGTTCGATATAAATACCTATGTACATAGTTATGAAATGTACCGTTAATTTATCAAGTACTAGCATTTGCCCACGGCTTTGCTTGCGTTAAATTCGGAATAACACAGTTCCTCTTTCCTGATTTGCAGGTACCTGCTACTTGTAGTTCTTGCCCTTGCGCCTTATTGATTGTAATAGCAAAGCTAAGGTTTCTCTTTTCTTCCCTCTTTTTCCCTCATTTTTCACTTAAAAAATAGCCTATGTCGTCTCCAGGGTCACAACTATCTCTGTATCAAAATTCATCAAAATCGGTTCAGCCAATTAGGCATGAAGACATCACAAACAAACAAACATACAAACAATCAAACTCACTTTTGCTTTTATAATATTAGTAAAGATTCACAGATTCTATTGCATTGATATTGTCTGCATTCTATGACTAGATCTTGAATGCAGACACAAACGTTTTCTTTTAAAATAGGAATTTAATCTCGTACCAAATTGATTTAGAATATACAATCGGAAAAATTAACATTTTCTCAATTTCTATTCACGACAAGTCTGGAAGTGAGATTAAAAACTAGTTTGAATAGAATTTGTATAAGCATTTTTAAGTTAAAAGATGGCTGCAGTCACATAAAATATTACGTTTTCAACTATTCTAAAGATTTGCTACACATTTATCACTCTTAAACTTGGCTTTAAAATCAAATACTCCTATGTTGAAGTTGCTTGACATTCGTTTTAGATTAATAAAACGTATGTCAAGCAACTCCAAATTATGCCTTGTACGCATGTTGTACATATGTCTTTTTTAAACTTAAATCTATCTTTATTTTATCTGTAACAACTATTATTTACAAACTATAAATATACATAAATTTATAGTAAAAATATGTACAAGTATAAAAATACAAGGGCGTAAAAAAAAACGTCAGCATTGCTGTCAACAGGAAAAGTACCCAGAAGGCTGGCAGCATTACCGCGTTAGATGGCAATGACCTTTGGTCTTTGGTCAAAAAAAGGCCAGCCCTCTGGTCACGAGAAGAGTCGATCAACCGCTTGGCGATTTCTCGAAATACTACGTGAGCCCATAACCCTAGTGTTTCAACCCCAGACGGCTCCAACACATAACTATCAATCAAATTGTGATATTTGCGCCGATTGAGGTTTTCAGCTGCCGCCCCAGCGCAGCCCACTGTGCTAGGAAAATGGGATTGTGCAAGGGTGTCGACACAAATTGCATCCCACACCAAAGATCTACCCAACTTCCATGGCATTATGGTCATAAGTGTCTTGCGTAGTAGCAAGGTTATGATAGTTTATAGGATACGTTTAGTCCGGTAGTATGTTCCCTTTTAATAATTTCTGGCATCAATGCGGGCAAAGACGGAGGCAGCAGCTACGTATTAATGTATATCTAGCCAAGTCTTCTAAAGTGTCAAGTTTCTGAAATATAAGATATCAAAGTTGTGCTTGATTTATAAAAGTTTCTAAAGGTATTTTAAAAATTAAACAATATGGCGGAAGTTAGGCGCGCCACGCTCTACAATCTATTGTAAAATTCTTTTGCATCCGTAACCTCACTGATCCAGGTCCAATGGAAAACCAGCGCTGGGCCCCAGTTGCCCATTGCATTTTTGCTGAACTAGGCCTATTTGGTGCAGCCGTGAGACTCACAATGTTGCATATTATTGCTTAGTTTAAAGTTTAAAACCACAAGTGCAAACAAAAGTATTTTTTTTCTTTCTATATTATTCTATTTCGATCCTCAAACCAACATAAAATAGACTAGAAAAAGACAGAATAATCAAACCCTTGACCTCTAATTCCCGGTATTTAACGTAAATGTTTATCGTCCCACTAACCTCATTTTCTCCTTGAAAGCAAAACGTGACTCTAACTTTAATGTAGACCTATCCCACCTAAAAGCCGTTCAAATTGTTACTTTAAAACTTCAAACAAATCTAAATTAGAAGGAATCCCGTCAAAGACATAATCAATTGTAGAAACTTCCAGAATACCTTGTGTTACAATACTTCAGGGTCTTATTCCCAGCTTCCACTAAAGCCTCAAAGACGTGTCAACAAATCGGATGGTTCCTGTAAGGGCCATGACTGCCTGCCGGGTCTACGGGTTAGTTCGAAAGAAAGATACCTCGGCTCTGGAATTCAAAAAGCAAATGAAGGAACATGGATGGGTCTTAGTCAGTACAAAGTCTGACACTCCCTTCCACTCCGCTTAAAGCGGGAGGATTTGATGATTTCCCATCGGAAAAAAATCATCCTATTAAGCGTTTACGTTTTTAGAATAGGTTCGATAAAAGAGAGATATTAATAGGACCCTTGAAAATAAGCTCTTATTTTCATATCGATGAGTTCTTTTTTTGATGATTTCAAGCACTCATTAAAGCTCTTATTTTCATATCGATGAGTTCTTTTTTTGATGATTATTTATTCAAGCACTCATTAAGTACATACTACTCTGTCAAGAAAGTACCGGGAAAAGATCAATAATACACAATATGTCTGTTATTCATCCAAATTTATTTTATCACCTTCAAAGTATGCTCCTTTAGAAACGATACACTTTGCGCCAACAAATAATCCATTCATCAAAACATTTTTTTAACGCTGCTTCCGGAATTGAGTTCAGTTCTCGCCGCGAATTCTCCTTTATGTCTTCTATCGATTGAAAACGGGTGCCACGAAGTGGTAATTTGAGTTTAGGAAAAAGAAAAAAGTCAGCAGGAGCCATATCTGGTGAATATGGTGGTTGCTGGATGGTATTTGTTGAGTGTTTGGTCAAAAATTCGTTCACAATGATAGCCTTGTGCGAAGGCGCATTGTCGTGGTGCAAAATCCAAGAATTTTCTTTCCACTAATCTGGCCTTTTTCTTCGAATTTGCTCTCTTAAACGCCGCATAACGCTCAAATAATATTCTTTATTTACCGTTAGACCTTCCGGTAAGAATTCAGAGTGCACAACACCGCGATAGTCAAAGAAAACAGTCAACATGACTTTGACTTTTGATCGACTTTGGCGTGATTTTTTCGGTTTCGGTTCAGTTGGAAGGCGCCACTCCGAAGCTTGTTGACTAGTTTGCATGTTAAACTCGTAAACCCACGTCTCGTCACCAGTAACAATGCGTTTCATGATGTTGGGTCCGAACTGACTCGTTCTAGCATGTCCTCAGCGACTTTCATGCGATTGAGTTTTTGGAGAAAATTCAGTTCTTTTGGGACTAGCCGAGCAGCAACATGTTTCATACCCAAATGATTAGTTACAATGGTACGGATCGACTCGTGAGATACAGAAAGTTCGGCGGCTATCTCTCTCAGAGTTGAATGGGGATTTTCAGTCACTATTTTCTTCACTTTTGCGATGTTAACTTCAGTTGCAGATGTTGACGGCCTACCAGAGCGAGGCAAATCTTCCATCACATCTCGACCGCTTTTGAACGCTTTGAACCACTCATAAGCACGAGTTTTTGATAAAGTCGATTCACCGTAAGCCTTCTGTAACATTTTCAGTGACTCCGAACACGAAATTCCATTGGCGATGCAAAATTTAAGACAAACTCTTTGTTCGATATTTTTGTCCATTATGAAATTCGCAATACACACTATATATGATATTACTAAAACCAGCACTGTATTTAATATAAATAACAGATGCAACTCAAACTCCGCGCCAAAATGGAAAACAGTTGTGCCAATCTAACAACTACAAAAAAAACAAAAAATTTAATTTGGAACCATAAACAAATCATCCATTCCCGATACTTACATAAAGAAAGAAGAGCACATAGTTATTTGCTTATTTCATTAGAATATTCTTAAGTTGGATTAATTATATTGGCACAGTGTGTAAAATAGTAAAGGAAGTATTTTTTTAAAAGGATTTTTTTTTCTAAAATAACAGCATATGAAGGCTTATGATTTTCTGAGTTTATTAAATAAAATGTAGCGGCAATGTCCTTTGAGATACGAAGAGGAAAACTAGACATTATTTTACTAGGTACTACTAGTGTGTATATGTTATATATTAGCCTTGACAGGGACTAGTCACGTATATTTTAGTTAAACTTATTTTAGGTATAAGGAAATATCTTTGTGAAAATGCTGATTCAGAAAAGTACTTACCAGCAACGCGATTTAATAAGAATACTAGTATTCTATTTAACTTAATTGGCTTCTGTTGTATGTATATGGTCACTCACACAACCCCCCTCTCTTAAAAAGTTTCGTGGGTAATTATATGGTGTTGTTCAAAACGATGTACTGGAGGTAAAAATTAAAAAAAAAAGTTAATTCATTTTACGAATTTTAACGTTATTCATTATCCTATTATCATGATGCTGAAGCGGCCATTTTAAGCCCCTTTTTTTCTAGTTGGAAATCATCAAATTAATTCCCCCGCTCTGGGCGGAGCGGGGGGGCGTGTCAGACTTTTACTGACTAAAAGCCACCCATGTTCCTTCTGTTGCCCTTTACGTTCCGGGGCCGCGGTATCTCTTTCGAACAACCCGCAACCCCGGGAGGCGGAGGCTCTGGCAAGCCCCTCTGCTTTGCTGACATCTCTTTGAGGCGCGCGTGAAACACGAACGCGCCGTCGACACGGCCTGTCGTCAATAGACGGACGGACGGTGAGCTACATTTTAAGCCCGCTTAATACATGTTAAACATTTCACGTAGTTATTCTTTCCACCCTGTATAGTTGCTCCTTCATATAGTCCCGTGAGACAAAAATACACAGTATTGGTCTATTATTCGTCAATATACAAAAATACATAACAGGCTAGAACGTCGGACGAGAAGGTTTCGGGAGGTTCCTGCACAAAATTCGGGGGAGGAAAGGCCGGGGTGTCACCATTGTGACGATCGTCTGGAGGTCACGGTGAAGCACACTGTGGTGGTCTGTCCAACTTCGGCAGAGCACCACCGTGTCCTCGTAGAGAAAGCCTCCGTTCGGTGGCGGCCATCTCTCGCGTCCTACCAAATTATTAACAAAATTAATGTAGGGTTCCAGACATTAATTTTGATAGTATGTACTCTCAGCTCAGCTTTCAGACTTTTCAGATTTTCAGTCGTCTAAATAAATAGAAAATGTACTGACTGAGAGATCTTTTTACAAAAAAGCTGCAAAAAAGGTTTTCTCATTTAATTTCTAAAGTAGTTTCGAAAAAATGTTTACAATTTAAGATCTTCATAGAATTTTCTTGACAAGTTAATCGGATTTAACTGTTGAAAGTAAATAAAACTGTTTAAACGTAGAGTTAATCATGAAAGTGGTTATTTCAGCTCTCAAAATAAGCATGAAATATACGCTTACTGTCAGTTTCTTTACTCCGAATTCTTTCAATGTTTTTTTAATACCTTCTTAAAAAGTTGATGTTTTTAAACGAATAGCGTTTGTTACCAACAAATCTTACTACTGTTGTCTTATCTTCTACCGCTATTGGATGGATACTAGAACTAGTTCTACTTTTTCATGCAAAATATTCTCAATGGGTTTAGATAAAATCTAGCATACGAATACGTCTTTCTTCTTTATTGTGTGGTTAGGTGCCTATCCTGGTGTCAGAGTTTTATATCGACCATAACCCTCTGATTTGGTTAAACATGCCATCGAGGAATATCTCTCAGGCATGCTGGTTTTCACACGATGTTTTCAAAGATAAAACCGATGCAAGTGGTATATTTTTAATCCTTACTAATATTATAAAAGCGAAAGTACAAGTTTGTTTGTTTTTTACGTCTTCACGCCTAAATGGCTAAACCGATTTTGACGAATTTTGGTACATAGTTAGAACCCTGGAGACGGACATAGACTAATTTAAAAAAAAGTGAGTAAAGGGGGAGAAAGAAGGAAGAAAAGGGAAGAGATAGATATTTTTTTTCGGTCATCGCGCGGGTTAAAGTTACTATGCCACGCGGACGAAGTCGCGGGCGGAAGCTAGAACGCACATAAATCCAAAAAACCAGAGGTGGCTTTTTTGTTTTTTTTTTGCGGTTGGGAAATCATCAAATAACTTCTCGCACTCTGGGCAGAGTGGAAGGGAGTGTCAATTTTTTACCGACTAAACTCGCCCGCAATATCTTTTTCGAACAATCTGCAACTGCAGAGGTGGCTTTGAAGTCCGACGGTCACACAACTAAACAAATACGTGACAACTTGGCTTAAAACGAAGGATAACTAATGTTTGCTCCGGTAAAAATAAAATGGTCACCAGGTATTTTAACTGCTTCTGTGACCATTTTAAGAATTTTAACGTAACCGTTACAAATATTATAAAAGCGAAAGTGAGTTTGTTTGTTTGTTTCTTACGTCTTCACGCCTAAATGGCCAAATCGATTTTGATAAATTTTGGTACAGAGATAGTTGGGACCCTGGAAACGGACATAGGTTAAAAAAGTGAGAAAAGGGGCGAAAGAGGGAAGAAAAGGGGAGATAAAAATATATTTTTTGAAAATCACACGGGTTAAAGTTAGTGTTAGCCCAAAGTAACTATGCCACGCGGACGAAGTCGCGGGCGGAATCTAGTAATAAATAAATGTATACATATTGTTTCAGGGCAACATGGCAAAGGAAGAAGCTGAAGAGGAATGTGAATGTGAAGCGGATGATCAGACGACACCTTGTAGTAAAATCTTTCTTTCAAATTTTATTTTATTAGAGACTGCTTCGACGGTTTTTAGGTCCTGCAAAATTGTTTTTGGGTTAGTTTATCAAGAATATCACAACTGGATGTAGGTGTACATGTTAGGTACTCCTCTGCTTAACCCTTGAGGATTACATGGCGTGATGTTATAACCCTAGTACTTAAACTTACGAATACGTCCATGATAAGCATCTTAAAATATATGTCAAGGTAACGTTTTGAGCTAAGGTAGTGTAGTACGTGGGGGCATATTTTTTTTTGGAATTTTGACATCCGCCATCTTGGACTTTCATTTTGATCTCAATATCATTATCAGCAACCCTTGGAGCTCGTGGCTAAATAAAACTTGCCGCTTAGGTCGACCTGGAGGTTAAGTCGTACTTACCTAGATTAGTAAGTGATGGGTGACCAGTCCTTACCGAGTGTCCCCCATTCTTCGGAAACCACCTTAAGCCTATGGTCCCGGCTATCATTGGTAGATTTTTGACGGTCCTAACATGTACAGTGGCTTAATGTTCTGACTACCAGTCTAACCAAGGAGTATTGTATTACCCAGTTGGGTTATGGCGAATAGATAGGCAGTAACTCCTTGTAAAGTACTGGTATTCAGCTGAGAAAGACAGGCGGGTTGGTCTAGTGGTTAGTGGCCCTGACTGCTGAACCGGAGGTCGTGGGTTCGATTCCCACCCAGGACAAACTTTGTGTGATGAGCATGATTGTTTGTTCTGTGTCTGGGTGTGAGTTATCTATAATATGTATGTATTTAATTATAAATTATATAAGTATGTATATCGGTTGTCTGGTTACCATAACACAAGCTCTGCTTAGCTTGGGATCAGATAGCCGTGTGTGAGTTGTCCCAAGATATTTATATTTATTTATTTAAAGAAAGGAAAGACTGTAGGGCGACTCCAACATAGCTTAGAAAAGGCTAGACAAATGAATGAATGGTCGTCTTTAGCACCTCTGAAAACTGTCTCAGATAAATTTTAAAAAGTAAATATGTACTAGTTGTGCCCAGCGGTTTCACCCGTTGCTCAGCTCCTTTTCTAGACAAGGGTATGAATGCAACACCCCGATATGCACACAAAATTTCGTTGAAATCGGTTCAGCCGTTTCGGAGGAGTATGGTAAGTAACACTGTGACACGAGAATATTATAAACTAGCTTTTGCCCGCGGCTTCGCTCGCGTTAATTTCGGGGTAACACAGTTCCCCTTGCGCCTTATTGATTTGTTATAGCAACGCTAAGTTTTCCCTTTTCTTCCCTCTTTCTCCCTCACATCCCACTTTTTTTTTTAAAAATTAGCCTATGTCCGTCTCCTGGTTCCCAACTATCTCTGTACCAAAATTCATCAAAATCGGTTTAGCCATTAAAGCGTGAAGAGGTAACAAACAATCAAACATACTCACTTTCGCTTTTATAATATTAGTAAGGATTAGATTTAAAAATCACTTCTGTACACAAATCAGGGGAACCTTGAACTCACAACCTCATGTACGAGAGGTGAGGCACTTAACCTATAGGCCATCACGACTTTCTATAGTAAATAACATAAAAAATACAACACTTTCTAACCATTTTTGTTACAGCGGTGAAAGAGTGGAGTTATCCCGGTAAGCTCTACGTTTTATTTCTCGAAATAATTTAATTAGTCTATTTAAAATCCTGTTCTTTAGCGCCTAGCAGTTTGCATGATTAGGACAAAGTTAAGCTAGTATGGACGTCACGTTTGTGTTTTGAATTAGCATTCTAAGTAGGTAAGGTTGCCACCTACTGGAGAAACGTGTTCCTGGGTAGAAAGGGTGAGGTTCGAACAGGAAATGAGGTTTCCATTATCCCCGATGTCGCCGCTAAACTGTTTTTTCTTTTATTGTTCTCCTTTTTTACCCTGCAAATTGAATACAGTTATATTAAGTTGTACCCTTGTCTTTGATTCTAGACATTTAAAATTATCCCGTATATCGTAAGTGTTAAACGCGGCTTTCCAATGTATCTTCAAGCTTTATTTGGCATTTTTTCACCTTGAAATGTTTGAGTGAATTCAGTTCTTAACTATATATAGTACTAGCTTTTGCCCGCGGCTTCGCTCGCGTTAAATTCGAGGTAACACAGTTCCCCTTGCGCCTTATTGATTTGTAATAGCAACGCTAAGTTTTTCCTTTTCTTCCCTCATTCTCCCTCACATCCCAGTTTTTTTAAATAAAAATTCTATGTCCGTCTCCTGGTTCCCAACTATCTCTGTACTAAAATTCATCAAAATTGGTGTAGCCATTAAAGCGTGAAGAGGTTACAAACAAACAAACAAACTCACTTTCGCTTTTATAATATTAGTAAGGATTTTTGGTGC
This sequence comes from Ochropleura plecta, assembly GCA_905475445.1. NCBI lineage: Eukaryota > Metazoa > Arthropoda > Insecta > Lepidoptera > Noctuidae > Ochropleura > Ochropleura plecta. The sequence goes on along the minus strand of FR997731.1, from coordinate 4,851,153 downwards.
GGAGACAGTTTCCTCGCGTCAATAATTTTACAAACAGTAATTGATTTGTGAATTGATTCTTTTTTCTCTTTTGAAATAGGTCAGTTTTCCTGGTCAAAAGATTACCCGGAGTGTGGCGGGAAGTCCCAGTCTCCTGTAGATTTGCCCGTTGCTGGACTTATCAGACCGAGAGGGGCGAGGCGACTTCTATTCCAGAACAACGATGTGCCAGCGGACAAAATGACCCTGATGAACGATGGAAAGCAAAGTTGGTTCCGTATATTATATTTTCATCGTCATTCTCCTGAAAATTAACCTAAATTATTTGGGGTCACACAGCATGTCTTTATCTTTCATACTCATCTATTATTCTCTCGTATCTTCATCAGACACTTTCTAGCCATATAATCCTTGACACAGTTCACCCATCGATTCTTTGGTCCTGCACTGCCCTTTTGCTCATCTACAATCTTACTCAAAACTTTCCTCACAACAATTTCCTCATTCCTCCGCATCACATGCATATGAAACCAACCGATTACCATACAACTTTTTCAGTTAGGTAACTACAATATTTACTGCATAAAAACTCAGCGTCTATAAAACTTAGCCCAACTTCACAACGCTCAAAACACCAGCAATTCCCCCCCTCTAAATAAATAACAGGAAGCCATAAAAGTTTTTTTTCTTATTTTTCAACGAATTTCCGCGCAATTAAACCTAAGGTCAATGGACAAAAGATCGTGACAAGGGATGGGGTGTAAATTGAACGTTAATATAAATCAGGACTTTTTCGCCTTCACTAAATAATGTTCCTATTATTTTAAAATGGAGAATTTGTAAAAAACGGGAGCGACAGGGTGTTTACAGTGAGAAATATTCAATATTATAAGCTGCCCGCGACTGCCTTTGAATGTGTGTCGCAAATTATCCCTTGGGAATGGATACAACAGGGATTTATGAACCTATCCCCCCCTGCCGGGGTTGCGTGTTGTTCGAAAGAGATACCGCGGCCCCGGAACGTTAGGGGCAATAGAAGGAACATGGGTGGGTTTTAGTCAGTACAAGTCTGACACTCCCCCCCGCTCCGCCCAGAGCGGGGGAAGTTATTTGATGATTTCCCACCCGCAAAAAAAAGGGATATAAGAAAGACGAGAGACGGGCCTGTTGGTCTAGTGGTTAGTGGCCCTGACTGCTGAGCCGGAGGTCGTGGGTTCGATTCCCACCCAGGACAAACTTTGTGTGATGAGCATGATTGTTTGTTCTGTGTCTGGGTGTAATTTATCTATAATATGCATGTATTTATAAATTATATAAGTATGTATATCAGTTGTCTGGTTACCATAACACAAGCTCTGCTTAGCTTGGGATCAGATAGCCGTGTGTGAGTTGTCCCAAGATATATATAAAACAAGAGACACTCCGGGCGTCGGGAGCTACGGGTTGACTTCCGGCCTCTGTAGGCGCGAGCTTATAGTCAGCAATGGGTATCTTACCGTCCGTCCATCTAATGACGACGGCGCGTTCGTGTTCTACGCGCGCCTCAAGAAGATCTCAGATTATCCGAAGGACCCGTCAGCGCCACTGGATGCCGGGGCTACAAGTTGGTTTGAATAAGATACTCTCGGAACATAAAGGGCAAAAGAAGAAACATAGATCGGTTTTAGTCAGTACAAGTCTGACTCTTTTCTAAGTTATTTGATGATTTCCCGATCTGAAAAAAATGAGAAGTAAGAAACCAATGTTCTAATCCAGTCTTGATATAGATGTTCATAGTGTAGTTAAAAGTGGTAAATAAATCTACGATCTACATGATCCTGGCTTAATTTTGGAATTTGATAACAAGTACAAAATGCTGTTATTAAATCTAATTTAACGAAGATGTCAATTAAGTTATTGCCTAATATCTGCCTATTCCAAGTGACAAGGTAGGACTGAAATTAAGGAATAACTATCCTAATACGACCACATTATCAATTTATTTATTTTACAAACATATGTATGTATATACACAGTAGATAATATCGGACAGGAAAAACATAAAATTTGAGTACAAATGTACTGCTTATTACTTAAGAATATAATTCTACCAGCAGACCTGCGACAGCGAGATATGAGAAGTCTATGTATCTTAACCTATTGGAAACTTTCACGAATAAGTAAATATTAACAAATACTTGAAATACTACACAATACTTCAATTTTCTTGAATTACCTATTCGGAGTACGTCAATAAACATTACGTTCCCTTAAGCCGAGTTTAAAGTGGTTTGCATAAACAGATTACACCTTTTATATTTCCTGGTCGGAAACTGGCGCCATATCTTATTTCCGGAGCGGAAACTTAAATCTTTACATTATTTAATATTTGCGAGAAATCGTTTTAAAACGTTAGAGTTTTACCGTAGTATATTTCAAAGCTAGACATCGGATCTTATGAATTTGCATATTTAAATGAGTAAAAGCAATTTCTATTACGTTATTGCATATTTTAGTACCTACTTTTTCATTGATAGTGCTTATTTCAGTAGTGAAATATGTCAAGCGCGTTACATTGGACTTTTAAAAAACCAAGTGTTCAAAGACTACTGAAAGTTAATGCGTACATCAACCGCACCGGACGAAGCCAGCCTAAACAGGTTTCTGTAGAAATAGCGCTAAATTTCGAGTTCTGCCCAGTAACGTCACTGACGTAGGATTTTTCGGCCTACAAAATAATATCAATTGTTGAATGTCCCAATGTTTGCTCTATGAAATCTAGAAAAATATATAATTGTGTATTGTAACAAACGTCACAAGTGTTTTTAAATTGAATATGCATATTTGTAAACATAAATAATGTTTTGGTTATACATTTTGTAGTGCATTTTTGCATGCATATTGTGGCACTTTGGTAGTGCATATTACGCGATGTCTAGTCATAGTAAGTATACTATGTAATAAAATTTACTAATTTCATTCACTGTGTAGTACAGTAATTGAAAAGTAAAAAAGTACTAAAGTTTGAGGTTTAAATGTCTTTGGTGCTCCATATTTTCGGGCCGGCAACGCATCCATGACTGACCCCTGGTGTTGCGGGGTGTATGTGGGCGGCGGTGTTCACCTCGATGACCCCGCTTGCTCGTAAGCCAACTCTCTTAAAAAAATAATTATGATGAGCAGTGAAGATATTTCGACTGAATCGAAATGACATAGGTACAAGGCTATTTTTTCATCGACTTTATACACTCTTGAATCACGTTTAGGGCATAACAATTCCTGGATTGCGGGTTGTTCGAAAGAGATACCGCGGCCCCGGAACATAAAGGGCAATGAAAGGAATATGGGTGGGTTTTAGTTAGTACAAGTCTGAGACTCCCCCCCGCTCCGCCCAGAGCGGGGGAAGTTATTTGATGATTTCCAATCTGCAAAAAAAATGCACTACTAGTTACTACCTACCCGTTCAAATATTACAAGCGTAATGCGCATGGCCCCACTAATATACAATACCATTCCAAATTCCCTGAAGATGTTGAATATTAATTTATATATGAGAGAATTAAAGAAATTACTAATTTGTAAGGGCTATTATAATACACACATCAAAAGTGTCTAGGGATCAAGCATTTTTATGCGGATTTCTTGAGATTGAGATGTGGCTTTGTAATAAATTTATGATTTTATAAATTTATATGGATCCTTTTTGGTGCATTTCATAATTTGAATCAGGAACTCTCAATCAAATTCGAGTAAAAGATGAAAATAAGCTGTCAATATTTTCCCTATAAAAACATACAACGCATTGAAGACATTATTAGTGCTACTGTTTCCCTACTACTGATTAAAACCAACGTTATTATGGAGCGGCGACGTCATTTAAGCAGGGAAGAAATGCTCAGAGCCGTGGGAATGATAGAAGCTGGTTCCCGGCAACGTACTGTAGCTTTAGCTCTGAATACAAGTCAGAGTGTTATCAGTCGACTTTGGACACGTTACCGAAGCACTGGTACCGTGGCTGAGCGCCATGGAGGACGGTATCGCTGCACCACACGGAGACAAGACCGATACATTCAAATCTTAACTCGAAGAGCTCCAACAATAACCGCCATGATGTTAGCCGTGAGGCTTCATCACTCTTCAGGGAACTTAATTAGCGACCAAACAGTCAGAAACCGCTTGCATGAAGTGAACCTTCATTCCCGAAGACCGCTACGGGTACCACCTATAGCAATGCACAATCGTAGGATTCGATATCAATGGGCTCTTGAACACAGAAATTGGGCAGAAGAACAATGGCGTTTCGTGTGCTTTTCTGATGAGTCTCGTTTTGGTATGAGACCGGATACAAGACGTATACGACACTGGAGAACCCCTGGACGCCAACAGCGATTAAAATCCTGCCAGGAAGTCCATCCTTATAGTGGTGGAACCATCATGGTATGGGCGGGTATTTGGATCGGCGGAAGAACTGAGTTGATTTGGATCAGAGGCAACCTCAACGCTCAAATTTATGCTGAGACGATTGTATCAGACGTCATCGTTCCTCTACAAGTGCAAATCGGTCCCTTATTTCAGTTAATGCATGATAATGCACGACCGCACACCGCAAGAGTTGTAAGACAGACTCTCGCCGCAGCTAACATCAATGTCCTGCCCTGGCCTGCTCAGTCGCCAGACTTGAACCCGATTGAGCATGCATGGGATATGCTACAGAGAAGAGCTCTGCCGAATATGGAGGGTATCCAGTCGCAAGAAGACCTTTTTTTGTTGTTGCAACGAACATGGGCGGCCATTCCACAGCGTGATTTGGATGAACTCATTTTGAGTATGCCAAACCGATGTTCTTGTGTTGTTAGTGTTCGCGGTAGAAACACGGATTATTAATTGTTTAAGTTACCCAATAAAATTTTAAAGAAAACTGTTATTTCAGTCTTTTTTTCGAACTTTAATGTTAGTGGTTCAAATGTCAAAAATCCCTTTATTAGGAAAATGGTTAATTTCTTTATTAATGCAAAGGTGACTTGGTTTATCGTTACTGTGACAAACGAAAACACTTTATTTGATGAATCCTTAAAGAAAATTTTAATTAATATCAATCAGGAGAAAAGTTATTGCAAAAATATATGTTGATCCCTAGATACTTTTGATGTGTGTATAACAGACTTTCTGACTGACAAATTTTAAATATTGATAATTTAATATGTGTTTTTGTTTTAATATTTTTATGATTCTTTTTGGTCTATTAATTGTATTATTTTCGATCATAATTTATTTCTGACATTTGTTTTTTAATTAATTGAATATTTGACTTTAATTTATTTTTATTCTAATTTATCATTTATAATGAACTAGCTTTTGCCCGCGACTTCGTCCGCGTGGATTAATAGTTCCTGTTCCCGGGGGATTTCCGGGATGAAAACTATCCTATGTCCTTTCTCGGGTCCCAGACTATATCTGTACCAAATTTCATTGAAATAGGTTCAGTGGTTTAGGCGTGAAGAAGAGACAGACAGACAGACAGAGTTACTTTCGCATTTATAATATTATATAAGTACGGATTTTGAAATATTTTGTACGCTGTAAATGGCAAAACATGCTGAACTAACCATTTTAAACCTGTTCCATCTATATGTGAATATCCAATGTATTATGTTACACATGTTTGAACAAATAAATTAATCTTTATCTTTAATGTTATGTTAAAACTCCTTTGAAGAAGCATTTTACTATTGACATGACAATCGCACAAAGAACAGCACTAATTTCTTTTTCCATTCCAGTGGTTCTCTTCGGTGAATGGAAAAACGAGCAGCGTCCTTTAATCTATGGTGGGGCAGCCCACAGTCGTCGGTACCTCTTCCATTCACTAACAATACATCTGCCTGCTGAACATACGGTGGGAACCCTGTACTACCCTTTGGAAACCCAAGCCTACTACGTGTCAGCTGAATATAAGGATATAGACGAGGCTTTGAAGACGGCTGCCAGTGATCCACAGGCGATCCTTGCTATCGCTAATTTATATAGTGTAAGTTTTTCGCTACTATACGATTTTACCTTTCCTTTCGATATTTTTTGTTTTGAGTTCCGTATCTTAAAAGGAAAAAACGGAATCCATATTGGATTACTTTATTGTCCGTCTGTCTCTCTATCTGTCAAGAGCCTTTATCTTGAGAACGCGTGGGGGAATCGAATTGAAATTAAAGCCATATACTCAAGTATGTGGTCCATTTGTGCTGTTTCGATTGAAATTTTGAAATTTAAAACGTATACTCAACCCTGCGGTCCCTTTGTACTGTGAAATAATCAACCCTCTAAAGCCCCGTTCCAATAAACAAAAACGAGTCGTTTTGCTTACGGATAGTACGGATCCGTAAGCAAAACGACTCGTTTTTGTTTATTGGAACGGGGCTTTAGTCTGCGCAGACAAAAGCTATAGCCGTTTAGGTTGCAAATTAGCACGATACCTTCGGTGCGCGAGTGCGATACCCACTTGCCCGTTTTTTTTTTAAATTAGATGGGCCAACTCTAGATCTTAATTTCTCCAAAAAAGACAGAGTCAGAGGTCGATGATGAAACAATAACCCTGATTCTGTTCTCTATAAAATCGAACTACAAAAGAAGCTAAAAAATATGAGCTACATTTTGATAAGTAATGTTTATTATTTTTGATTTCTGGATTGATACCATAAAACGACAACAAAATAACATAAGCCTGTATTTCCACGAAGAGTTAGGTACAGGTGTACTATTAGGAACAAGATAAGCAGTCTATGCAGTCAAAAGATAAGGCTATCTATATCGCAAGTTTGTACGAAACCATCTTTGCACAAGTCTAACTCGCTCTTGGACTCTCGCTTGGTTTTTAAAATTATTATTAGAGCCTGCTCTTGAAATCAATCTTGTCCAGAATATATAAGTGGTCCACGATGGAACGAGCTAGTTTAAAAGAAACCAATTAACTCCCGGCTTGAATATATAAGGACTATATAAACTTGAGAGCACAGACGCTAAAAAAATGGTCTAGCCATTTAGGAGGAGTATGGTAATTAAAAATGTGACACGAGAATTATTTATGACAAAATTATATAGTATGGATGCTAAATTAGAATAAATACTAGATTAGAGGTTATTTAGATCCGAGGTTGCGGGTTGTTCGAAAGAGATACCGCGGCCCCAGAACATATGTAGAAGGTAAGAGAAAAGGGAACATGGGTGGGTTTTAGTCAGTAAAAGTCTGTCGGACACTCCCCCCGCTCCGCCCAGAGCGGGGAAGTTTTTTGATGATAATTCATATTAAAAAAAAAAACTTTCTATTGACACCTAATTAGTATAGTTAATTTAACGAAATTCTCAACTTAGAAAAAAATACAAAACGTGGAAAAAGGTCAAGTTGTCCTATAAATAAGCCTCAAGCAATAAACGGATGACAATTTGTCGCTGAAAAAAAAAGTAAAGAAAGTGCTCCCCAATTTACTGTCAAGCCTTTTCTCATAAAACGCCCTCAAAACCAACTTGTTGACCTTAGTGAGTGCTTGTAAGTTTTAATAGTCTACGTGACTGAAAATATTTTTTGCTTAGGTTCTGAATTTCTGTGGAAATTCGTAGATATTTCAAAAATATAGGTAGCTGAAATGTTTTTTTATGTTGCTAACAGTTTAGGAATAAGAAAAAAATATCATTTTTAGCACTAGCTGTTGTCTGTGGCTTTGCCCGTCGTCGTTGGAATTTAAAGTTGGAGTTTGTTCCGCCACTTCTTCTTCCCAGCTAAAACACTAGGAAGTGGCGAAGGGCAGGGCGTTTTTGTGGGACTGTCTCTTGTAATGTGACGTTCAAAAAGTGCTGATTATCAGCCTAATTTGAATAAATGACTTTTGATTTTGATTTTTTGATTAAACCAAGGACACAATATAGTTCCGGGGTTAAAATTAGCCTCTGTATTAAACAAAGGTATATATTATCTGTGTCAGATTTATCATGCAGATTCGTTCAGTAGTTTTGGAGAAAGAGAGAGAGATCCTCACAAACTTTCGCAAACAAACAAACTTATGTTATTATTATGTAGGAACTGCACCTACCAATGTTAAGAGCCGAGAGAGAAAAACTATACAAAGTGTATTTGAAAAAACTGACATAAAAGGAACCGCCAGGGTAGCTCGTACTGGGGTTGCGGGTTGTCCCAGGTTGTGGGTTGTTCGAAAGAGATACCGCGGCCCTGGAACACAAACGGCAAAAGAAGGAACTTAGGGTGGTTTAAGTCAGTAAAAGTCTGACAATCCCAGTCGCTCCATCCAGAGCGGGGGATGTTATTTGATGATTTCACATACCTAAATAAAGTGGAACAATCTACGGGCAGCAAAGCGTTCTCTTATCTAATGTAATCTTAATGGAATGCCTATCAAATCACTAGCCAAGTAGCCATGGACAATGACAAATGGTTTAAAAAGAAAAGCCTATTAAATAACGGATATTTCATACCAAAACCTGGCCTTAGAAATATTGAGCTCTTTTTGGAGCAAAATTGTCTAAATGTTCACGACGCGCGGCAGCTAACAATCTTCTTAAAGAGATTAAGTATTTAGGAAAGATATTTGTTGCTCAAACTTTGGTATCTACTTTTTAGGGTACAATTCTAGAAACCGCAGTCGGCTCTAATGGTTTTTAGGTCATCATTAACCTGGGCTTTTCTTCCTATTATATTGGATTCGGCTGCCAATCGAAACGGTGCATCCGTTTCGATTGGCTATAGCGATAGGCTAGTTTCCAAAAAAACTTTTTAATTTTTTTTTCGCAACTAGTGACGTCACACGTAACTTTAATGGGCTATATCTTTGTCATTTTTGGTCTTATTTACAAGTAAAAAAATACGTGTCCCTTTTCTTGAATAATCTAAAAGACGGATTAAATAAAAAGTAATTACTTTGACTCTAGACACTACCCTATTGAGTACCAGTGTTTTAAATGGTGCGACTGCCTATCTGACCTCCACAACCCAGTTAATACTAGGTAATACGCTAACCCTTAGTAAGACTGGTTGTCAGACTTTCGGGACACTGACTACTACTTCAACTTGTTTCTAGATAACTTGTTGAAACGCGTAGGTGGATAGGGTCTTGTCACATGTTGCAGTATCATCTAGTATATCCTAGAACGTCGTGTCGCTTCGGTCTGTCGTTATGCTTGGCGACACTGCCGCTCCCGTCTGCGGTGTGCTGTTGGTTTAGAATCGTACCTTTAATTTAATTGAGACAACTAAACATTGTTTATCTTAATGTAACTTTGTTTCCTTTATTCGCTTTTATGACTTGTTTTTAAGAAAAATCTATTCTTAATAAAATCCCCTTTATCCGGATGCCTTGACACTTGACCTTTTCAAAATATTTACGACGTTAATCGGACTGAAAACTTTGAAAGAGATCACGCTGTATTTTTTTGACAGTAAGTGGGTGCAAAAATATTAGTGTCTTCTGAAATAAGATTATTATTTATAAAGGTTATAAATCTGCAGTGGCGTTTGACTTACTTAGATAAAAGTTTACGTACTTCGATACTGAAATAATAAATCATATGTATTTATTTAGAATGTTTTTTCAACTTCTCCGCTATTCTTTTCTTTCAAAAAAAATAAATAATGTTCATGAATAGATATTATTATAATGCCAAACTAATAATAATTGTAACGAAATGTCAATTTAAAAATACATAAAATTAAAAATACAAAAAAAAACACAAAAACGAAAATAATTAAAAAGTCATGGATTCCACAACTTAGTTGTATTATGTACAAAAAAACATAATTACAGAAAAGATTTCACTTAGGGTGACACAATGAGCGGACTTATCGCTATAATGCGTATTTTTCAACACAACCATAAGATGGATTACAGAAGGCGAAGTGACAATACAAACATAATATGTAAAGAAAAAGCAAATACAATTTATGGAAGAATAGTCTATTTACCTAATGTTCAATTAAACCGCGATTGTGTCCGAAAATTAAAAATTACTAAACTTTCCATCGCAGTCCATAGAACTGTGTTCTACAAGAACAATTATTTTAGTTTTTTTTTTCTTCTGTTTGCGTAAAAATACGAATACGTAACTCCGGTTTAACAACAGAATAGATCCTCGTTTAGGGTTCCAAAAGAAAAATACGAAACCCTTTTAGGATCAGTTTGTTGTCTGTCTGTCTGTCAAGACACTTTATCTCAGGTACGCGTGGAGGTATCGAGTTGAAATTCAAACCATGTGTTCAAGTCAATGGTCCCTTTGAGCTGTGAAAAAAGAGTCTTCTAGTCTAGACAATCAAAAAATATGGCCGTTTATGACGCAAGTTTGAACTGAACCCTCGGTGCGCGAGTCCGACTCGCACTTGCCCGCTTTTTTTAAGATGGTTGAATATATATTTTGAAATCTTTCATCCCTTCAGGCAGCGTTGCAAATTAAAAATCATAATACTTACACAAAATGAAGAATTTTATTCCACACAATTTTGTGAAACAATTGCCGCGAAAGGGCAACAACCTACCACAAATTTAACATACAAACACTTTTCCGTGGCTTTTCCTATTTAGGATAAGCTTTGTATAAATGGTAATTTTAGACAAAACTAAGTGGGACGGATAGTCGAGACGCTTTAACGGTAAACCTTGGTCTGGATTTGTTTAAAAGCCGCAATATTTCACAGTAACTCTAGACTATTTAAAAGCTTAGAAGTCTAGAAAATGGGATAGCTATTGCCTAAAATGAATGTATGAAAAGGTTTGCGTTTTATTTTTAAGCGACTTCAAAAAAAGGACGAGAGACTCAGTTAGATTTTTTCGTATGTTTGTTACGCGATTTCTCCGACAATGCGGTTGAGCTAGGTGTTGTGTGTTCCTGAGCTGGCGTCGCGTGGTGTTTCCGCGCGCCTTTTATATAGAATGACAGGGAGAGGAGTAGCTCACTCCTCCCCTTTACCTGAGAAGGTGTTTGCCGCAAGCAAACTGTCACTGCTGGGATGATTGTGTAGAATGCGATTGTGTGCGATTCCTCCGTGTGGTTTTAGTCAGTAAGAGTCTGACAGACCCCTCCGTCATGGCGGAGGACATCTATCGAGGATTCCCACACGTAAAAAAAAAGGTGTTGTGTGTTGAGCTCGCGTGGAGTTTGAGTCAACCGAATTGAACATCATTATCCTGCTTAGTAGTTGTAGGCAGATCCACGATCGGTTCTCGGGTAGCGACGAACGTCGTAGATGGAGGGATAGTTGGGGTGTCAAGAACATAGAGATTTATAGTCTTTGGTCTAGAACTAGAGCTAGAACATAGCGACCGTCGGAGACGGCGGGGTAGATCATTGATTTCGGCGGGAACAGTTCGGATCATAAGGTAGACCGTAGAAGTGAGAAGGTAGAAAGTATGAGTTTAACCCCAATACGAGGTTTCTCTGAATGTATATTTGCAGTATTGATATATAATGCAGAGGCGAGATGTAAGTCTTGTATGAGATACTAGTTTGCACCAGACAAGCATTATTACATATAACTCTTAAGGTGTCAAATTATCTGTTTTTTGACGTGATAACGTCTTTAAAATCGTTTTAGTCGGGTGACATGTTCAGAAACTTGTGTCACACCAAAACCTCACGAGCGCGATAAACCTCACGAGCGCGATCGATCGCCCGTAAACCTCAACGAGCGCGATCGATCGATCGATCGATCGATCCTGACCGATCTCCCGTCTCATCTAGACGTTATCACGTAAACATCTCGATCGTAAACCTACTTTACAAACAACCAATTTTTTTTTTATAAAATCTTTGCCCCAACACTAGGAATTACTCCTGTATCGTGGGTGCGTTTACAAACATTTAAAGTCACGTGCACAAACAACCAGACCCGGAACAACTATCTGTAGGCCATACAAATATTTTTTTCCGTGCGGGGATCGAACCCGCGACACGCAGCGCAGCAGTCGAACGCTCAGCCACTGCGCCAACCGTGTTGTTCGCGATTGGTATTGAAGTCAAGAAGTATGTAAGTCAAGTATGTTTGTTACGCGATTTCTCCGACAATGCGGTTGAGCTAGGTGTTGTGTGTTCCTGAGCTGGCGTCGCGTGGTGTTTCCGCGCGCCTCTTATACAGAATGACAGATAGAGGAGTAGCTCGTTCCTCCCTTTCACCTGAGAAGGGGTTTACCGCAAGCAAACTGTCACTGCTGGGGTGATTGTGTAGAATGCGATTGTGTGCGATTCCTCCTCGTCACTTCTGGGTGGGGACCCCAGCCAGAAGTGACGAGAAGGAACACCGTGTGGTTTTAGTCAGTAGGAGTCTGACAGACCCCTCCGTCATGGCGGAGGACATCTATCGAGGATTCCCACTCGTAAAAAAAAGGTGTTGTGTGTTGAGCTCGCGTGGAGTTTGAGTCAACCGAATTGAACATCATTATCCTGCTTAGTAGTTGTAGGCAGATCCACGATCGGTTCTCGGGTAGCGACGAACGTCGTAGATGGAGGGATAGTTGGGGTGTCAAGAACATAGAGATTTATAGTCTTTGGTCTAGAACTAGAGCTAGAACATAGCGACCGTCGGAGACGGCGGGGTAGATCATTGATTTCGGCGGGAACAGTTCGGATCATAAGGTAGACCGTAGAAGTGAGAAGGTAGAAAGTAGGAGTTTAGCCCCAATGCGAGGTTCCTCTGAATTTATATTTACAGTATTGATATATGTATAATGCAGAGGCGAGATGAAGGTCTTGTATGAGATACTAGTTTGCACCAGACAAGCGTTATCCTTACTAATATTAGGTCCTTACATATGAAATTGGCGTTTTTCGTACTGGCCACTTTAATCACGAATTTCTCCTCTTTGGTAAGGAATTCCAAATTCAAATTTGTACAGCTATTTACTCATGTATTTGTGCTTCGATGACCGTCATTCATTTGTTTTTTTTCTTCTGTTTTTTCTGTTTGCGTCACTCATTTTACAAAATGGAAAATTTAAAATATCGCATTATTTACGAGTACGAGTTCCGCCGTGGCACTAGTGCTGCGGAAACGACTCGAAGGGTGAATGATGTGTATGGCGGTCATGTTGCAAAAGAAAACACAGTTCGTTTTTGGTTCCAACGTTTTCGTTCTGGAAATTTCGACCTGCAGAACAAGCCCCGTGGACGGCCTGAGACCCAAGTTGATAATGGAGAATTGAAGGCTATTGTGGAAGCGGACCCATCGCAAACCACGTCCGAGTTAGCTGCAGGCTTCGATGTTGATGTGATAAAACTGTTTTAATTCACTTGAAGCAAATTGGGAAGATTAAAAAGCTTGAAAGGTGGGTACCTCACGAATTGACTGAAGCAAACCGGCAAACGCGCGTCGACTGCTGCGTTACATTACTGAACCGGCACAACAATGAAGGTATTTTAAACCGAATCATTACCTGTGATGAAAAATGGATTCTTTACGATAATCGGAAGCGCTCAGCGCAATGGTTGGATCCTGGCCAGCCAGCCAAATCCTGCCCCAAGCGAAAATTAACCCCAAAAAAGTTACTTGTAAGCGTTTGGTGAACTAGTGCCGGTATTGTTCATTACAGTTTTCTCAAATCTGGCCAGACTATTACAGCTGATGTCTATTGTCAGCAATTACAAACCATGATGGAAAAGCTAGCGGCTAAACAACCAAGGCTGGTCAATCGCTCCACGCCACTGCTGCTTCACGACAACGCCAGACCACACACTGCGCAACAGACGGCTACCAAATTAGAAGAGCTTGAATTGGAATGTCTTAGACATCCTCCGTACTCCCCGGACCTTGCTCCAACAGATTACCATTTTTTTCGCAATTTGGATAACTTTTTGCAAGGGAAAAAATTCAACTCCGATGGGGCAGTCCAAATCGCCTTCAAAGATTTTATTGATTCCCGTCCGACTGGTTTTTTTAGTAAAGGGATCAATGAACTACCTATAAGATGGCAAAAGTGCATTGAAAACAATGGTTCATACTTTGATTAATTAAATATATTATATTAAAAAATATTCGACTTTTTGTTCCTTCCATACAAAACGCCAATTTCATATGTAAGGACCTAATATTATAAAAGCGAAAGTGAGTTTGTTTGTAACCTCTTCACGCTTTAATGGCTAAACCGATTGTGATGAATTTTGGTACAGAGATAGTTGGGAACCAGGAGACGGACATAGGCTAGGCTTTTTTTTTTAAAAAAGAGGGATGTGAGGGAGAAAGAGGGAAGGAAAGGGAAAACTTAGCATTGCTATTACAAATCAATAAGGCGCAAGGGGAACTGTGTTACCCCGAATTTAACACGAGCGAAGCCGTGGGCAAAAGCTAGTTACATTTAACTCTAAGGTGCCAAATTATCTGTTTTTTTATAAAAACGTTGCCCCAACACTAGGAATTACTCCTGTATCGTGGGTGCGTTTACAAACATTTAAAGTCACATGCACAAACAATCAGACCCGGAACAACTATCTGTAGGCCATACAAATATTTATTCCGTGCGGGGATCGAACCCGCGACACGCAGCGCAGCAGTCGCACGCTCAGCCACTGCGCCAACCATGTTGTTCGCGATTGGTATTTAAGTCAAGAATTAACAGTTTTCTTTGGAGTTAGCTCGTCCCATCTTCGATCTCATCTGTACTTAGACAAGATTAAGGTTAAGAGTAAGCCCATTTACAACAACAAAAACATGATAGTAGATATCATTCGAGGGGTGAAAGGCTATTTGTTTGAAGCGACATTTTCGACGATATTGAGTTATATACATATTCGGATTCAGCGAATTTTTCTGCGTCAGCTGAGCCGGGTTTCGTACAATTCTGAGCACTTTTATGGCGCTTAAAACAATGCAATTTTAGTGCATAAGTCTCAAACATGATGTATGATCCGACATCAGATTTGCCATATTTTTTTAGTATTTTATTTAAGCTGTACACAAAAACAGAGAATCGGAGCATAAGCCGTTATTCTCATCCTAAAATTTCAGTTTGATGGCAGTTAAATCGTTTTTCGATATGGCTAACAGTAGATGAAAAGTCCCTTCATACATTTTGCTTACGACTACTTACACTATGCAATGTCGCTTCAAACAATTTGCCGTCAGCCAAATTCATTAAGACATGTCGGTTCAACCCTTTTCGCTGCAACTGTTTTGCACTCTGTTTGGAGCTTCAAACAATATTTCTGTTCTCCAAACTGGGTTTGTTAGTCGCTAAAACAGTCTGTTAGTATTCACATTTTTTAAATACGTCACTTAAGATATCTTTTATTTTTTTTTTTATGATAATGATTTTAATCTAATACCAAATGGTTAGATTAAAATCATTTTCTCCTGTATCGTAATATAAATAGTTTGTCTTTTAAACCATCCAATTTTAATACGACAATAACAATCTATGTAATTTAAAACAAATAAATGTTGGCATAGTTTTCGTAAACCATGGCAGTATTATAACTGTCCAGCCTCACACGGGCGCATCAGTCAGTCGTGAGTGTGGCGGGAGACAGGACCCGCGCTGTTGTAGTTTAGGATAAGACCGAATAGAATAAGCTTATAAGTATGATTACTTTAAATTATGTCTACAAATGAATACATTAATTATGTTTTAATGTAAATAGTAGATTGCGAATGTTTCTGTATTATTTATCGCATGTATTGATACATTATTACCATAATAAGTACCTGCCAAGCTGCCTGCTGTACTTACTACCTGCCTACTTAATAGGTGAATAACGGTAAATTGTCCTTGCTGCCATCCATAACGCGTTGTTACAATCTAAACATCTAAAAACTATTCAAATGAACTTTCTTCTCCCCGGACACACGGAGATGACAGTAGACAGCATCCACTCGACTATTGAGCACTCCGTGCGAAATACGATAATGTGAGCTTCACGCCTAAATGACCCAACCGATTTTGATGAATTTTGGTACAAAGATAGTCGGGACCCTTTTTGTTTCGGGTGGGAAATCATCAAATGACTTCCCCCGCTCTGGGGGGAGCGGGGTGGCATGTCAGACTTTTACTGATTAAAACCCACCCATGTTCCTTCTGTTGCCCTTTACGTTCCGGGGCCGCGGTATCTCTTTCGAACAACCCGCAACCCCGGCAGGCGGAGGCTCTGGCAAGCCCCTCTGCTTTGCTGACATCGTGGCGTGTCGTCAATCGACGGACGGATGGTGAGCTACCCATTGCTCACCGTCCACAGGCCCGCATCTACGGTGGCCGGGAGTCTCCCGCGGCGGCTGGGTTGGTTTGAGGTTCTCTACCTCAAAAGCCCGGCCTCCTCCTTCTCTAGCATTACTGCTTCGCAGAAGGAGGTGACCGCTTCCCATTCCCTCTCGCTCCGGACCATGGCCTGAACCAGGGCCGGACGCGAGAGATCGCCGCCGCCGATCGCCTCCACGAGGGCACGGCGGTGCTCCGCCCCGCTTGGGGCAGACCGCCTCTGTGTGCTCCACCGTGTCCTCCGGGCGATCGTCACAATGGTGACACCCGGGCGTTTCCTCCCGCCCGATTATGTGCAGGAACCTCCCGAAACTTCCGTTTCCGGTGAGGATCTGCGTCAGGCGGTAGGTGAGGACGCCATGACGCCTCTCCAGCCACTCCTCAAAGAGGGGTCTTACCGCCACTGTTGTGGCGTGCCCTGCACGGGGTTGCGACAGTCGCTCTCTCCATGCCACCATGAGATCGCACCGGAGGTCTGTCCGCTGAGCGGCAATTTGCCGCGGCAGCGGAGTTTCCCCCCGGTGTAGTGCCTCCGCGCGCCACTCAAACAGGCGTGCGAGCACTATCGCCTCCAGATCCCACGGTGGCAATCCGGCAAGGAGGCTCGCTGCCTCGCCGGAGATCGTGCGGTAGCCCCGGATCAGCCGTATGGCCACCACCTTTTGGGGCGCGTTCAGGTAGTGGGCGGCGCGCCGCCCTAAAGAACGCGCCCATACCGGGGTCCCGTAAAGGGCCATGGACCGCAGGACTCCGGCATAGAGCAGGATGCAGGAGGCGTTTGGCCCCCTCAGATTGGGCAGGAGCCGCTTGAAAGCAGCCCCCGTCCGCTCGAGTTTGGGAGCCAAACGTCGGAAGTGCTCCACGAAATTCCACCGGCTGTCGAGGATGATTCCCAGGTACTTCATCGTCGACCCCACGCCGATGCGAACCCCTCCTACCGTCAACTGGGATCCCGACGGTGGCGTGTTTCCGCGGCCATGAAATATCATGGCCTCGGATTTGTGCAAGGCCACCTCGAGACCCAGTAGCCGGATCCTCTCTTTTCATTTAATTTTTCGGCCATATCTCTATTTTGTAATAAGTAAATATTTTTGTTTCTTTTAAAAATAATAATTATTACTGATGTTTGATTTACGTTGTAATTAACAGTTTTTTTTTATTCTTGATCTAGTAATTATTCACCCATTTCAATACTACAACCTCTTAACTTACTATAAATGTGTCATTATTATCTTGTATCAACAACCAAGTTATATAAACTCCTTTCGAAACCTGAGACATCAAACAACTTATTAAGGATGTTCATCGTTGCTTAAGCCAACTTGCCTGTATTGTTAACAAAACCCAATTGGTAGTTAAACAAAATAGCCTATTTCTATTATTATTGAGTAACGTTGATTCAATCATTTTGCTTTCTCCTGCATAAGTACTGTAAAGTCACTTAAACCATTTTGCCTGCTGCTGATTAGTGACATTGTTGGAAGTTGAATCATTTTTCTTTACTCTAAAAATAAGGCGATACAGATCATTTTGTATTAAGCGACATTTATCTTTGTAATTAAAGGTCGGTTTTATTTGGTATTAGCATCAACAACTTGATGTTTTTAATTGTATTTCAATTAAGTTTACCGCGTTCAAATAACTAAAGTAGATTTTTTGTAATGATTTTTTTTCCAAAATTTCAAACTTTAAATGGCTCTCCTGTAAAATTGAAAAAATGTCGCTTAAACCAAATAGCCTTTCACCCCTCGATATTATTATGTAAAAAAAACATGACTCTATTCTACCATTAAACATTAATAATTAAGTTTGTAACAACAGTAATTGCGGATTTCTACGAAGCACGTAATTACAGTTGAAGTTCCTTGCTGTGCCCTAGATTATTCCAGGAAAACCGTTTCCATTTTAATCTAAGTTCAAAGCAGTTCAAATCCCATGGAATCTAATACGATAGAATGTGCAAAGAAAATTGCTTTGCGTAGATTTCTATCACGGTTTTATTAGCTTCACTTGTAGAAAGTCTTAGAAGTTAAACTTCAGCTCAATTGGACACCGGGAAATGGTTTACTACTGAAAACGGCTAAGCTGAAATTTTACAGACATGTTTAGTTTAGGCGCTATTACATACTCATAATTTGATTGCGTCATTCTCATCTTTCAATTATTATAAATGTAGGTATAATCAAAGAGCTACTATAGGCGTGACGAAAGATTTTAAAATACTCTTCCATAATGTGGGTACACTTTTACTATTTACAAAAAAGCCTTTATTTCGGTAATAAACTTAAGTTTAACAAAGTTTGAAGCCATTTTTCTCATAAATTTTCAATAGTGCCCGAAAACAGCTCGCATGTGTCATGGCGTCGGCATGACGTCACAGTTAAATAAAAATGACATTGTTTCTATAACAACGTCCCATAAATCACATAACCGTGACGTCATACGCTGTGATCGGTGTTTCAGTCAAAATGGCCGATTGCAGTATTTTAATGTTTTATTTTATTGAAAATCTTAATAATCTGTTATTTTTAAATAAAACTAAACCTGTGTTTACTTTTTTTTTTAATATGACTTCTCCCCTGTCATCACTGAATCAGCGATTTTTTTATACTGTCGTCATGCCTATTGTCTCACAAAAATGGATAATAAGAATATATATACGTAAATGTATAATATTTGCAACGTGGGGCACAGCACACTAGCTGTGCCCCAGCATGCGTTGCAATGCAATTTTCTACTTTTCTACCTATCCTAACTATCCTATCTTTCAAGTTGTATCAAACTGCACACGGTGTGCAAATTTAATTTTAAATCAGTTAAGTACTTCAGAAGTCCATCTCGGACAAACAACGTGACACGTGATTTATATATAATAAAATATATTTGAAAAAACGTTGCCCCACACTAAGGTTTTCTCCTGTATCGTGGGTGCGTTTACAAACATTTAAACTCACAATATTTAATTTTTTAATTGTATTACTAACGTGTACATTTTAGGCGTAATATGATTATTTTACACTACTGACTACTGTCCGCGTGGATTCACCCGCTTCTTTAGCTGTTGCCCCGCTCCCGAGGGTAGTAGCGTGATGTTACTTCCTGATAATGTAGCTTCCTATTAGTGAAAAAATGGTTAAAAACGGTCCAGTAGTTTTGGAGCCAATTTGATTCAAACAAACCAACAAATCTTTCCTCTTAATAACATTGGTATGGATAAAATAGTATGATGAGAAATTCAAATGTTTGGTAGCAACTTGCCCGATCGGTGTATTGCTTTTTGCCACTGCGGTTGCACCAATTGTTTTGTAGAAATATAGAGTTTGCACTTTGTGAAACTACGGTTGCAAAAACCACGTAACAGAATATCTTGTGTCTCAACTGTCGACGAAGTTATGAGTTTGTAACAAAAAGCTACATGCTCATAAGTTTTTGTAAGGGAAAGGTAGATATAACAGTACCCTACCGGCCATAATTCATACATATTCTGTTATGTAACTTAATCCACTTTGAGTTTATGATTAATCATGTAGGTAATTTTCTGTGCTCAGGAACGCATGCATGCACTGTTGTTTCTATGTATGACCCATCAATTGTTAAGCGCAAATTAAAAGCGCAAAGCAGTATTGAATTCTGCCCCTGTTATTTAACCAAATAAAAATTTCGTAAGCTTGATATTAGTAACAATTAAACACTTGATTAGATAAGAGATAACACTTTGTCAAGCCTTTGTCGGACCTTTCCTCTCTGCGTTCCTACGAAAACTATCCTATATTTCAAGCTGGAACGTGTTTCAAATTTAAAATTCAAATTCATTTACTCATCTGAACATTTTTATGGTCTTTAATATAAACAAAAGTCTCATCATATTCTGCCAATGTGCAAATATTTGGTGCATATTTTTAAAACAAACATTAAATAGGAATTAAATTTACAGTTAGTGGCATGTCAGTTAAATAATATTATCTATATTCAATTCAATGTCAAATTATTATAGAGATGACAAAGATTAAATGATCACAATTTAATTAGGGTGTCAAAGTATCATTCAAATAGTCGTTTAAATAATAGTAACATTTTTACACAACAAAGCTTCAATTTCTTTTTTAAACTCATTTCAATTTAATTCTTTGATTTGCTTTAGGATTTTGTTAGAAACTTGCGGGGCTATGCAGAATATGCTTTTCCACATTAAAGCTATTCTGGCTCTACGTCCGCGTAACATTTCAATCCGGCTGTTCCGTTTATGATTTTTACATAGTTTTAAGACTTTTCTTATCTTCTCTTCTCTTCTTCATTCAAATAAACCTTATCTTTTTTCAGTACGGAAGCCACACACACCAAGGCCTGAACGACATTCTGGTTGCAGCAAAAAAACAGGGCATAAGTAACGCAACTATTAAATCGAACTGTCTAAACTACTTCCATCCTCCTTTCAAAGAGTACGCTTGTTATCAAGGATCTATGACTACCCCGCCGTGCACGGAGTCTGTTCTATGGCTTATAAGGGGGAGGACTCTGCATATTACGAGGGTAAGATTCTTGTTCTAGATTTTAGGTACACATCGACGAAATTCCTAAAAAAGAACAATATATAATTTGCTAGCTAGAGGAGCTCGTGGCTAAATAATAGCAGCCGCTCGGGTCGATCTTTAGGTTAAGCCGCGCTTGCCTAGGTTGGTCTGTGGATGGGTGACCACCCGTAACATACCGAGTTTCCTCCGTGCCTCGGAAAGCACGTTAAGCCGTTGGTCCCGGCTGTCATTTGTAGATCTTTGACAGTCGTTACAGGTAGTCAGTGTTCCGAAAATCTGACAACCAGTCTTACAAAGGGGTATCGCATTACCCAGTACTAACTGGGTTGTGGAGGTCAGATAGGCAGTCGCTCCATGTAAAATACTGATATTCAGCTGCTTCCGGTTAGACTGTAAGCCGACCCCAACATAGTTGGGAAAAGGCTAGGCAGATTATGATATAATTTGCTAGCTGTGTCCAGTGGTTTCACCTGCTGTTTAGTTTTTAGTGTCTTAGCGTAATTTTATATAGCCTATGTTACTTCCTGATAATTTAACTTTCTATTGACGAAAAGATGGTTAAAATCGGTAATCTCTGAGCCTATTCGGTACAAACAAAGAAATCTTTCCTCGTTATAATACAAATAATATAAAGAAAACAAAAATCAATTCAATCATTATTTCGTTTCTTCAAATTTGGACTGTTTGGTTAGTTTGTTGGCACAAAGTTCTGGGTTCGGTTACCGAGTCGGGAAAGTGTTATTGGGTTTTTCCATCAGGCCTTTTTAGTTGCAAGGTGGTGGCAATACGCTCGCCCGATCTTACATGGGGCTTTGAAAAAACACAACTGGGGCCTTAGTCTGCTATTACAATAGTGTCAGAATGGTCGATCACTGATCGCATAATGGTTAATTTTGACAAGTTTGGTAATCTACTACATACTAAACTTGTCAAAATCAACCATTATGCGATCAGTGATCGACCATTCTGACACTATTGTAATAGCAGACTTAGGCCCCTGGTGAAATGTGTACCTATGTATTATGAGATATACCTCTGGGGAGTACAGGCGTAATGTTATGTACATATGTACGGTTCAACAAAGTTGCATTCAAATACAATTTCGTGGTTACTGTTATTGGTGGATGGATTAGCGGGTTGATTTATTAATGCACGCGAACCGCAACCGTATGACAGTGATTCATAGCAGCCTTAATAACCATTTCGTGTTCAAATTTCTCTTCGTGCATTATTTGATATTGAGTATTATGAAAATAAATCAACTCCCATGCATCCATCGAATTGGAGTCGAAAAAACAAGCTGTATTGATTTAGAGGTTTTTTATGATAACTAAACAATTCACGTCTGCAAATCTCTCGACGAATAAAACCTTAAACCAGAATGAGAAAGCCAAGAAAGATAAGCAAAGCAAGTATAATGACTTTTCTCGCGAGGTTGTCGATGTGGGATGTAGACTCAGCGATCATTGTGCCGATAGTCGTTACAGTCAATAGCTTAATTGCCACGAGCCTCGACCAATACCTAAGGAGGCTCTCGTTAAGCAGCTGGTAAAAGGGCTTGATGCAGAAACCGGTGTTGTTGGACAAGGCTCGTATTGTTAGGAGGTTTCTTTCTCTAGAGCCCTGACCGCCAGCAGCTAGGGCCCTGTTCCCGATACCGGTGGGCTACAATTATTTTTTGTATTGCTGAGCTGTTTCAACTCACAAAGATCAACGAAAAGGAGGTTAGAAGATTTTTGTATGAAACATGGCCTGCCCAACGTCTGCCATTTTTTTTAAATTTCAAAATGGCGCCCACGTCTAAAACCTACATTAATTAATAGCTGATCAATCAAGTATGAGACTTAATCTTCTAAAGCGTCAGAGAGTCCATAGAGGTCAACGCTTTGGAATGGACAACTACAGTAATTTCATAAGTTACTATGCATTGTGTTTGGGATGAACATAACCATGAACATTAACCGTATAGTTCGGTACGGACCCCTTCGGGGGCTCGACATTCAAACCTCCGCTGGCTCGGTACTAGCCCCGAAAGGGGTCGAACATTTAAGTCATACGACCTCCTCATTATTTTTGTAAATATTTTATTTTCTGGGTAAAAAATAATATGGGTGTGCATTCATTAAGATAGTAGAATAAAAATCTCATATGTAAACGTCATTAGAAGTTCTTTAATTATTGAGCAAGTTTCATAATTAAGTCTTATAAAATCCAAATGCGTAAATTACGATCATAGCCATTTTGATGGCAGTGTTGGTCGACGCTAAAAATCATAAAAAAATGGTTTTCGGACATATAAGCTCCACATTGTTGGGCCTGATTAACGTGTCCTTTTATTACGTGCAGAAATCATTCGTAATTGAACTTAAATTAGCAGTGGTAATGATACATTTTGAAATCTAAAGTCGAAGTTTCGCGCCAATCGTGCTTGTTTACATTTTTCATTCCACATTATATCACACGGACGCGAATAGATTCTATAACAAATGAGACAAATATCATTGCAAATATTATAAATAACATGAACATGCCCAGATCTTATCGTAATTTGCAATAATAGGACCATTAACACGTAATATTCATAACCACTACTAAATTCACTTTCGAAAATGACGTCCATTTCTTTTTTTTTATTTTGTGATGTGTAAATGCGATTATTTCAATCGATTATTTTTTTGTAAATCAATCAACTCGAATAATTAAATTATGGAATATCAGAAATTCATCATCTGCCTAGCCTTTTCCCAACTATGTTGGGGTCGGCTTCCAGTCTAACCGGATGCAGCTGAATATCAGTATTTTACATGGAGCGACTGCCTATCTGACCTCCACAACCAGTTAATACTGGGTAATACGATACCCCTTGGTAAGACTGGTTGTCAGACTTTTGGAACACTGACTACCTGTAACGACTGTCAAAGATCTACAAATGACAGCCGGGACCAACGGCTTAACGTGCTTTCCGAGGCACGGAGGAAACTCGGTATGTAACGGGTGGTCACCCATCCACAGACCAACCTAGGCAAGCGCGGCTTAACCTAAAGATCGACCCGAGCGGCTGCTATTATTTAGCCACGAGCAGGAATATCAGAAATTGATAGATGAAAATAAGAATAATTTTGTAATACGCGTAAAATACTATAAATATTGATAATAATATTTTTTACGCCACTAAAACCGACTCAACAAACAGTAGAATCTGATCTATGGCTAAATTCGCGCCAATTTTATTTTCAGGTAAAAATTCAAATAAAGAATGCGCTCGCTGTTCGAATTTATATTAAAATGTTTATTTACTATTTTATTAATAATTTGGTTTTGTACCTACTATTTGAATGTGAATTGCAAATAGAAATAAATAAGGTTGAATATACGTAGAACAGAAATATTATGATCTTGGTAGGCACAGTAAAAAAAATCAGCCAAGATAAATTATATTTGTTCGACAAAATTGTTTGTAGTATGGTTGGATTAGTTATTTGGAAAGCGTTTTCATTCTTTCCTAAAACATGGCTCGTAGGCCAAAGTGTTCTTGGAGTGGAAGCCTTGGGGTAAAAATGGCCTAGAGGGAGACCACAATTGAGATGGAAAAAAAACCCCGGTACACGACATCAAGAAAACTCCAGGTTCAAAATGGGTCCATTTTGTACCTGGAGTTTTCTTGATGTCGTGTACCGGGTTTTTTTTTTGGGGTGGGAAATCATCAAATAACTTCCCCCGCTCTAGGCGAAGCGGGGGGGAGTGTCAGACTTTTACTGACTAATGTCCACCGATCGATGTTCCTTCTTTTACTCGGGGCCGCGGTATCTCTTTCGAACAACCCGCAATCCCGGCAGGACCCTACCGGGGTTGCGGGTCTGACACTCCCCCCCGCTCCGCCCAGAGCGGGGGAAGTGAGGCGCCACGGCATCCTCACCTACCACCTGACGAAGATCCTCACCGGGCACGAAAGTTTCGGGACGTTCCTGCACATCATCGGGCGGGAGGAAACACTCAGGTTTCACCAATGTGACTATCGCCCGGAGGACACGTTGGAGCACACAGGCAGTCTGCTCTTTTGAGCGGAGCACCGCTCTGTCCCGGAGGAGATGGTGATGTTTGAAGGAGAGAACCTCAAACCAAGCCAGCCACCGCGGGAGACGCTACAGGGGTCGGGCGCCGCTAGACGACAACGACTTTTTGTTAAAAGTTTAACAGGAGCGGATATTTAATGATTTCCCATCCAAGTGGCGCAAGACCGATATAAATGGCGGAATTTGAATTTCGGAACTAAAGAAGTTCCTGAGAAGTTTATGAGAAGGCCTCCTTGAAATTTTAGGAATTTCAAGGAGGCCTTCTCATAAACTTCTCAGAAGAGAAAGAAGAAAGAAGTTCCTGAGAAGTTTATGAGAAGGCCTCCTTGAAATTCCTAAAGAAGTCCTTAAATTCCAAAAAAGAGAGATACACTATTTAAAAATACTTTATATCAAAACTGTGGTCCCTTGAAGCTGTGAAAAAAAACCCTCCAAGTCTACGTAGAGAAAAGATATGACCGTTTATGTCGTCAGTTTGTACGGAACCCTTGGTGCGTGAGTCCGACTCGCATTTAGCCGGTCTATTTTTAATAGGCTGAAGTTTTCCTTATACGTTTCTAATTTTTTTATCCAACCAATACTTTTAAGTGTCAATATTTTAGAGCCCCGATGTGTACGGAGTCCCTGTATGTCTAAAACAAGGCTCTACTGCGGAGGCATGGCTTTCTAGGTGCGGTACGGTATGGTTGTGCCGGCTGGGCTGCCTGACTGGCTACCTACAGAATTAGCATGACCTACAAAATTGGCCGCCATTTTCATTTATCGTCATTCAAGAAAACAGCCAAAATCTTTTACCGCGAAACCGTTTGACAGCAAATGTACCTCAAATCTGGGCGCATAACAAAATAATTATAGCATAATAAAAAAGCACGTGACAAAATGTCTTTCTGTTATAATCGATATCATAGATATTTGTACAACTATAATATCTATAGTAGAATATTATGCCACCTCCATAGCTAAATTCCTCAATGGTCCCAAAGCTTTTTTTTTAAGTTTACTCTATTACGATTATCGATTAGGTTGAATGCAACTTTTTAATCGTAATGATGAAACTTAGTTTTACGGTCAGCACTAAGAAATGTCATATTTCAACACATTTTGTAGTATTTTTTGTCGAGATTTGTATCGTGTTTTTTTATTAATTTAAATGTAAAAGCGCAAAAATAAGAATGCAGATGGACTGTCACTGTTTTTATTTTAGATTTCCGATGTTATTATCAAATGGTTATCTTGTGTATGTACATTATTTCCAGCGTTTTTAAAGTACCTAATTTTTGGAAGGGTGTAGCAATATGTATTTTACACACATTTTGCAATAGATTGACGCCGTTTTATCGACCTTATGAGGTTTTTAGAAATATAAACCTCAAACTTATCGTATGACACAGCCGCTGTGATTTATTTTTAATAACAAAATTGAATGCTGTAAATTGATAAAAAATCTTGAATTTCATGACAATTCGCGTCACCCCCCACCGATTCAGCTGATGTGTCATATGTCAAAGTCCTGTCGTGCAGAGTGGTTAAGATGTTCATGGGCCGCGGTATCTCTTTCGAACATTAAAAAAAATGTCAAGAAACAAAAGAATGAAGCTACAATTAATTGCCCTTTGGCAATAGAAGGAACATAGGTCAGTACAAGTCGGCGGAGCGGGGGGGAGTGTCAACTCCGCCCAGAACGGAGGAAGTTATTTGATGATTTCCCAACCGCAAAAAAAATAACTCTGAACCAAGATTTCGCTGTTTCTTTTTGTCCTTCAAAGGACCAATTTTCCTTTAAAACAACCAATCATGTCAATGAAATATGTTTAACAAATTAAAAGTTTAATCCTATGACGACAACAACGTGAATGAACTTCAATACTTTTTCATTTACGGCTAAGTTAAAAGTATCGTAGTTCATTTATTTGCATGAGTTGTCATTGTAAACCATGATTTATGCAGTGTAGTGGTTATTGTCATGCAAATTGTGTGCGACGCTATAAAAGAGATTAACTGTTCCAGTTGTTTTTAAATACTTCACAAATATTTTTGTTTTAAGGTTATAACTTTTGCATATAGGTTTAGGTTTAAAGATCTTTATCTTTATTTATCTTTTTTATATTATTTATCTTTATTCTCAATAAAAACATAACATGTCACTTACTTGAGAACAATAATTATTACTTAAATACTAGGGTTCGACAACATTCGTCAAAAACTAATTAAAACTAACTGAAACTTCACCACTCAATGCATTCATTCCTCGGGTTATTTCCGGTTTGCGATTAAGTACAAGCTAAGCTGGGTTTTGAATGCATTAAATGATGATAGGTTTCTTATGCATGACGGTATTTTATTATATAGCTGTGCTCCTTTAAATGTTAGCATTTTTTGCAATCGCTAGTCCGGGTTTTTGTTAAAACTAATAAGCTTATATACGTATTTATTTATTAACTTTATGCACATAAACATTGTACAAAGGCGGACTTAATGCCTAGGGCATTTTCCACCAGTTTACCTTAGGGTGATGCAGATTTAACATACTAGCTGTGCCTAACAGTTTCACCCGCTGCTCAAGTCCCCTTCTGAAGAGACACCCTTACACTTAGGGGTATGAAAAATAGGTGTTGGCCGATTCTCAGACTTATCCGATACTAACTTTTGCCCGCGGCTTCGCTCGCGTTAAATTTGGGGTAACACAGTTCCCCTTTCCTGATTTGCCTGCTACCTGCAGTTTTTGCCCTTGCGCCTTATTGATTTGTAATAGCAACGCTAAATTTTCCCTTTTCTTCCCTCTTTCTCCCTCACATCCCATTTTTTTAAACAAGTAGCTTATGTCCGTCTCCTGGTTCCCAACTATCTCTGTACCAAAATTCATCAAAATCGGTTAAGCCATTAAAGCGTGAAGAGGTAACAAACAAACTCACTTTCGCTTTTATAATATTAGTAAGGATATACACAATTTTTCGTTTAAATCGGTCCAGCTGTTTCGTAGGAGAATGGTGACACGAGAATTTTATATATTAGATAGAATATGTACCATAAGTGTCATAAATAATTATGTATTAAAACAAAAACAACTTAAAACATTCTTACTGCTGAAGCAGATCTTTGAGAAAAAGGAAAAATATTAAAAAAAAACTCGATTTTGAAAGATAAATAAAATTCTACTATCTCTATTGTTTACAAAAAAATAACGTCCTTCATCCGGATCAAAAAGATAAAAGAGCTTCGATCATTTATTCAATGACGTACTAAGCTAGTAAGATAGTAAGCACTGATAACAATCACTATGGGAAACCTTAAACAAATACATTATTAATTGATGTTGGTAGCAGCTACTGCTGAACATAAATGAGATTTCAATAGGCTAGTTTCCAAAAAACACGTTGCTGCATTTTTTCACAATGAGTGACGTCACACGTAGGTATCTTTAATGGGCTATATTTTTGTCATTTTCGGTCTAATTTACAATTAAAAAAAACGTGTCCCTTATTTTTGAATAACCTAAAAGACGGACTAAATAGAATGTAGCAGCGGTAGCGGTTGGCGCAGTGGCTAAGGAATCGACTGCTGCGCTATGTGTCGCGGGTTCGATTCCCGCACGGAACAAATATTTGTAAGACCTGCAGATAGTTGTTTCGGGTCTGGCTGTTTGTGTATGTGAGTTTATATGTTTGTAAACGCACCCACGATACAGGAGAAATTCCTAGTGTGGGGCAACGTTTATTTTAAAAAAGAAAGAAAGAATAGGGTAGTTTCCAGGGTCAAAGTAATTCTTTTTCTGAATTACTTTGACCCTGGAAACTACCCTATGGGAATCTCGTCAAGAATTTATTATTAGTGGTTTAGAGAGAGAATGATTTGGGCTCGGTTGATGGTAATAGGCCTCTAAGACATGAGACTATGAGACTATACAATCATAACTGTGAAATAATACTAGCTGGCACCCGCGGCTTCACCCGGGTGATGATAAAAAAAAGTATCCTATGTGTTATTCCAGACTATAATCTACCTCTGTGCCAAATTTCATCAAGATCCGTTCAGTAGTTTTTTCGTGAAAGAGGATCAAACATACATCCATACTCACAAACTTTCGCATTTATAATATTAGTATGGGCATATAATTAGGTTAGGTAGGAAATCCTTAGAGGAGGCCTTTGTCGACAGACAAGCTGTTCTACAAAAACAACCAGTTGCCGATAATTGTTTAAATTAATTAAGTAAACCAATTTAGTTTTAAGTAGGCATGTATTGTAAACTACTGTAAGAAATTGAACAGCAATAAAGGCTATTTTATTTTATTTATTATAATTAGGTTACCGCTTTTGAGCTTTTCGAGGAAAACAGACTTGTTTTATGTTTTAGTCGCGGCTTTGAGTCCTTGATTTAACAACCATGTTTTCAGAATGATGTTGAGATTTTACAACAGGAAATTTTCAGTCACAGGATATTTTCTGTATCTGAAAACTAGGAACTTAGAGTCCTGGTTTAGTTACCTATTATCCCTGAAATTTTGAATCCGTATTTTAGAAAACTTAGCTAAGATATGTTAACATTCATACACGCCTCAAAGAGATGTTAGCAAAACAGAGGGGCCTGCCAAGGTCAGTACCTGCCGGGGCTGCGGGTTTTTCGAAATAGATACCGCGGCTCCGGGACATAAAGAAATAACATGGGTTGGTTCTTAGTCAGTAAAAGTCCTCCCAGCGGGGCGGGGGGAAGTTATTTGATGATTTTCTATCCGTAAAAAAAAATGTTAATATGTTTTTTTTACAGGACACGTGGGATAAAGCCCGATTGTTGATGAACGAAAATGCAGAGAGGAAACAGACCAACTTCCGAGTGACTCAACCACTGAACGATAGGAAAGTTTTCTATTTTAAATAGCTGACCCCTTATATTGGAGTTCAATATAAATAAGCTGATTTATACTGCCTATGTTTTGGTATAGGAAATGTGCGATTTTACTAAAAATCGTCTCAGTGATCGCCATAAGGTGAAGTCGGGATAGATGCCCTGATTGTAATAATTTGATTTATCGTTTGAATTGCTTTATTTTTCCATAAGATATTCCAACTAAGTGGACCAAGTCTTTTGGCTCAGGGCAAGATGCGATCTTTTTTTTTCTATATTTTATGCTTTACTTTTCAGTGTGTCGTCTCTATCCTAAACATAATTTATATGGACTAAGTGTGCCCCAAAGAGTAAAGGTCCGCATAAATCGCTACTACTATAGCAATATCATAGATAATGTTTTTTTTTACTTTTCATGAATTCGTAGATAAAGAACCAAAGCACTGCCCAGTTTTTCATTTCTTTTTTGCTATTTCTAAAAGTGTGACATCTATCCTGACTTTAACCTATTTCTATGGCATCAGATGACCCACACGTTGATACTATCGCTTACTACTGTTTTTTTCATCGTATTTACCGCTTTGTCTATTAAAATACCAACGTTTAGCTTTACAAGGCCTCATTAATGTAGTTACTAAAAACGGACATAACTTTTGACTGTGTAGACTTAGAGATCTGATTTTTCCTCTCAAAGGGACCACAGATTTTATTATATTGTTTTAATTTCAATTCGATACATTCACGCGTTCCCGAGATAAATGGTATTGACAGACATATGGACAAAGTGATCTCATAAGGGTTCCGTTTTTTAACTTTTGAGGTATGGAACTCTAAAAATATCGTGATGAAATAATAAGTGTCCTCAGAGTCAGACCTAAGAATATGCTATAACTATGACCTGATTTTTAAGCAATCTCTGTGTATCTTTTTTATGAACAATGTTTTTTTACAAGTCTGTAGTTGTTATCTTAAATAACTTAAATCTTGTAAAATAAAACATGAGAATCAAAAGTTATTTTTTTATAGATAGAAAGAAAAAATATTTATTTGTCGCAAACTACGACAAGCACACAAAAAAACCTGCAATGCATAACAAAACATTTACAAATACTACCTATATTTATTTTTTTGTTTGTTCAAAATGTGGGACAAAACAAAAATAGCTTGCACGTCGTGACTGCGACAGGTAGGTCACCACTCAGCATGATGCTGTGCTATGGGAGTCCACAGCACAGCGCTGGCTTTCAGTGGTCAACCCGAGAGTAAAACGTTTAAACGTTTATTTGACTTATTTTTTTGTAGCGGAATTAGCTGGACATAATTTACGACCAGTGGGCCATCTCAGCCCTGGATTGAAAGGACTGGAAGTCGTGAAGAGGCCGTGCCCGGGAGTGGGATGAACAGTATATTTTTCTACAATTATACAACTACTACTACAATATTAGGTTGTACCTAAAGTTTGTGTGGTCTGTAACTCTCTCCCACAAAAACAAAAACTACTGAATAGATTTTAATTAAGTTTGGCTTGTAGTTTATAACCTGGATACCATCGGACAAATGTCGAAATCCACGCCGACAATGCTGCGGGCTCAATAAAGAAATAATTGATTAGTCCATACTTTCGCA
Source organism: Ochropleura plecta (assembly GCA_905475445.1). NCBI lineage: Eukaryota > Metazoa > Arthropoda > Insecta > Lepidoptera > Noctuidae > Ochropleura > Ochropleura plecta. The sequence continues at coordinate 4,819,893 of FR997731.1, read as the reverse complement.
AAAAGAAATTATTATGAAGTTAATATGCTGTGTTTTAAATGACCGAAACATTTATAAGCCTGAAAATACTCCGGGGTTGCTGGTTGCTCGAAAGAGATACCGGCCCCGGAACGTAAAGGGCAATAGAAGGAACATGGGTGGGTTTTAGTCAATACAAGTCTGACACTCCCCTTCGCTCCGCCCAGAGCGGGGAAGTTATAGATGATTTCCCACTCCAAAAAATAAAATAAAAAAAAGCCTGAAAATACTGCCCTTCTAAGTATTTTTAGACTAGGCAGACAAAACCGGATAACCCAATCAGTACATACAAGTGAGTGGTCAATATCGATTGTTTGAATGTTTAATGGGAACTGCAGCATACTGTACAGGTGATAGACATCGCGTACTTGAAGACTACTTGTAAGAGTGCGGTTCGGGTAACTTCGTCTATTTCATTTTATGCATGATTTTCAATACCAATTCAAAAAGCGAAGACCTCCGACAAATGAATGGAAAGAAAGGTCTTCGTATCAATGACGTCATAATTTATATGAGCTGCCTCGTTGGGTAAGTAGTTGCAAGCGCGAATTATGACCGTAAAGTTGTGGCTTCGATTTCCAGTTCCGACAGTTATTATTGGGTTTTTTTTCTTTTAGAAACGACTTACTTAAGGAGTATCGTTTTACCCAGATATGATTCAGCTAAATCTGGTGAGACTGGAGGCCGACCCCAACATAATTGTGAAAAGTTTAAGCAGATGATGACATAGTTACTCCAGCATGGGTGATTGTGTAGAATGCAATTGTGTCCCCGCACCCAAGCCAGAAATGACGAGAAGAAACACCGTGATGTTCTATTCAGTAGGAGTCTGACAGACCCCTCCGCCGTCCCATGGCAGGAGGAAATTCATCAAGGACTTCCACACGTAAAAAAAAAGATGGTGTTACTCACAATTACTGTCACTCATTCTACTGTCTGCAAAGATAACGAATTTAGCATGGAGACTTATATAAATAAAGAAAAAAAAGGAAAAGTAGTACCATTTACAGATAGTCAGGGGCCTAAGTCTGCTATTACAATAGTGTCAGAATGGTCGATCACTGATCGCATAATGATTGATTTTGACAAGTTTAGTATGTAGTAGATTACCAAAATTATCAAAATCAACCATAATGCGATCAGTGATCGACCATTCTGACACTATTGTAATAGCAGACTTAGGCCCCTGATCCAACAAACAAACTGCCAAAACAATTCTAATTTGCTACCAAAAACTGCTCAATAAAACTGACCCTTAAGCCCTATAAATTAGTAACACACGTAGTAGCGGAACTGAAACAATACGAAGGACCAGTTATCTTTCAGATAGTGTCGAGGTAAATCCCTTGATAACAGTTTGACAGCATCTCGTGACGACCTTACCGATTGTATAGATTTCAGATCTCGATACTTTGAGTGAAGACGTTGACAAATATTGAAGTGAAAATGAGGAGCTCTAAAATGTCTGCGTGTGAGTAGATTTTTATTTTGTTCTTCATCTCCGCTTTCTGTTGTTTTTTCTTCAATCTTATAATATCGAGTTAGGGTGCTGGATTGTGATGCTTGTGGGGAGGTCTATGGCCTTATCCACACATCAAGTTACAAAGAAAAGAAGGAAAGAAATTTGCGTTTATTCAGCATTCGTTAAAAACAACAAAGAAAAACAGGAATACTTACCTTCAAATTAAACTAAATATAATAAGTAATGCTCAAGGCCCCCAACTCAGCATAATGCAAAGTTGTTGTAGGTACCCAAAGATTTATATCTGTTGAGAAGAATATTTCTTATAGATAGGTATAAAAATGTAAAGTTTGTTTAAGTAAGTTTTAAAAATACAGAAACTAAAGGTCACATTTAAAATAAAATATAGGGTTGGATAGCCGATTTATCGAGAAAGATTATGGGTTATATAACTTCACGCTCCTACTTTAACGAGCTGAGCAGCGGATGAAACCGCTAGCCACAGCTATCACTCCATAATTTTTGGATCATTCTATGGTTTAGTACAAAATATAATTGAACTGAATGAAAACTAAAATGTTAACTTGTGATTCCATTTTTTCATAATACTCGTATAATTAGTGTTCTGGCAAAAAGTTAAATTTTTAACTCTACAATAGCTAGGTTAATAATAACTACGTTGTGAATGTCGGTTAGGCAGTTGCTCCAAATAAAATACTGGTATTAAGCTGCACCCCAACATTGTTAGGACAAGGCTAGGCAGATAATGATAGATATCAGATAAGTATTTAAATTATCAGCTATAGTTCCAACTAGCTTTAACACATTCCTAAATTCATTACTTGAATATTTTTTTTTATCACCCTAATATTATAAAGACGAAAGATTGGTTGTTGTGTGTGTATGTTTGTTAGTTATTCGCCCTCAAACGGCTTAACGGATTTAAGTGAAATTTTGTATTCAGATTGCCTTTTCTTCGGATTAAATTAATCTTTTTGAGAAATGATAAATGAATAAATGATGTTTATTTTGCAAGTAGGTTTTCACAAACACTTTAACACATCTTTTTTTAAACTAGATGAGGCCGGTGTTTCGTATCCGACTACTCTGAGAAGAAACAGCCGAAACAAACTCAGAGGTTACATGAGGACTATGCAGACTAGTGTCTGAAATGGTCTTTTTAAGAAAGCACCACACAGATTGAGTGGACCTGTCCAGTCAGTGCAAGCATTTGTCAGAAATGAAAGAGACAGTCCCTTTTACTGATTAAAACCCTTCCATGTTTTTACTTTTGCCTTCTGTGTTTCGGAACAGTGGTATCTCTTTACAACTAACCAGCAGCCCCGGTAGGATTTTTTTTTTAAACTTTGCCCCACACTAGGATTCCTTCTGTATCGTGGGTGCGTTTACAAACATTTAAACTCACATACACAAACAGCCAGACCCGGAACAACTATCTGTAGGTCATACAAATATTTGTTCCGTGCGTAGCACGTAGCGCAACAGTCGATCGCTCAACCGTTGGGCCAATCGTGTCGTCCATATAGATAGCTTATGTCCTGGATACATAGGCTACTTTTACACAGTGTAGGCAGGTACAAGCAGCGCCCCACAGTTGTTCCGAAATTCTCCTGACGTACACGTATTTATATATCACGTATAGCATTAGTTCAGCAATGAAGCCGCCTAAGGTGGAGCACGCTCACCTAGAAGAAACCGATTCCCTCGAACTTGAAACATGATATATTGTAAGAAATGTCTCCAAATCAACATCAAAATCCAATCCACCACATATTTTTATGTTTACTCCAACCTCGTGTCCATCTTATATAACAACACTAATCTTTAATCTTTACCAGCTAATCTGATAGGAAATACCAGACTGTTAAGATAAATAGTGTTATTGCCAATGTCAATAAACTGATATTAAAATATTCGGACCTTTTATAAATAAGTTGGAAATATTGTTGAGGCATTCATTCATACCTCCATTAGTCGAATTTTATCTTTGAAGGTAATGTGATACCATAAATTATGTAATCAGGAGTTATGTTTGGCAATTCATGACAATGGTGCGAATTTTGATGAACCACGGGAACAAACTTGACTTGACGACACGGTTGGCGCAGTAGCTGAGCGATCGGCTGCTGCACAGCGTGTCGCGGTTCGATCCCCGCACGGAACAAATATTTGTATGGTCTACTAATTGTTGTTCTGGGTCTGGCTGAGTGTGTATGTGAGTTTCAATGTTTGTACGCAACCACGATACAGGAGAAATTCCTAGTGTAGGGCAATGATTAAAAAAAAACTAGACTCGTATAAAAATGACATAATATCTAATCACATCTAATTTTATTCCACACATTAAGATAGTCCGATTTAGCTTGACAAGCTTTTGTGATTTTTAAAGAAGTTTTAGTTTAGTTTGCGACAACAGAATCGGTACTAAGTATTAAAATTAAATGTTATGCAAAATATTTAGATTTAATTTCACAAAAAAAGCTTGGATACAAAAATATACATTTGCAAGAAATGGAGCAATTATTGCACATGCACGTTAGGGTGCATGACATGGTAATTATTGTTACATTTCATCCCTCATGAGCCGCGTAACTACTCCAGGCATCTGCTCGTTACGGGTTGTTCGTATAAGATGCCGAGGCCCAAAAACGCAAAAGAACGGACATGGATGGTTTTTCGTCAGTACAAGTCTGACACTCTCTACCGCACCGCCCAGAGCGGAAGAAGTGATGAAGAAAAAAAGCATTAATTCAGTAGTAAGAGTGATTCTCTAGTGGAGTGACCGTCGGACTGCAAAGTCGTAGGGGGAAGTCCCCTAGTGGCGGACACCTAAGGTTTTTTATGAATAAAATAAAAAATATTTTAGGAAATGTTTATTTATTTATGATTTACGGTAGACAACAAAAATAGAAATCAAATAAAATTTTAAAAAAGCAACCGCTGCCCAAAACTTAATTAATACCATTAATTAAACTTTGGTACCAAGAAACATAATTTTAAAATGTGGTACCTAGTACCGGACATTTTAGAAGAGTCTGCATCGATCGCATATGTAGCCATCTTCACACTCTGGAACGTCTGCACATGCTTCATGTACCTACCCAAGACACGATGAGTACTGGATCCAGTCCTGGATATAGTTTTCTAAGCAAACTAACTTGTTGTTTATTAAATCCAACAGCACGCATCATGCTTGTCGATTCTGGTACTCTCAGCAAAATGTCAGAATGCCTTCGCATGAAGTCCTAGTAAAAATATTTACCGGCACTGCCTTTCTCTTTATTAAATCGATGAGAAATCTTCATTTCTTCAGCTAAGTCGTAGGCTAACTTCAAAAACTCGTTTTTCATGAGCGGCAAACATCTGCTAAATAAATCTTTAACATGTTCCACCAAGACTTGTTTATACTCTTCTGAGAAGGTGTCAGTAAACCTTCCTAACTTTGGCTTCATCGACACTTCGTCTCCACGATTTAACGCTTTTATCTTATCGTGTAAAGTGCTTTTAGGAACATTATAAACCATTGCGGTTTGTCTTACACTCATTTCCTTGAACAAAACCGTATCAATAGCTGTTTGCAAGCTCTGTGTCTCTCACGATCCTTTCCTTTTGACTCTTCCATGTCGTTTCTCTTCGTTTGTCTATACTCTAAAACAAAATTAATAAATAAATTAAATAACGTAAACTGTTACAAAAAATAAAATGAAAAAATCACTGTCCGGTGCTAGGGGACCACTTAGTGTCCGGTACTAAGGGACAGACGATAACGAACATTGGGTAGTATCTACCGAAATTGTTTAAAAAATAAAATAAAATAATATCGGTTTACCGATAACAATCAAATGCTACTTGAATTGTCGAATACCATTAAAATATAAATGCATAAATGTGCCAGAATCACTTACATAGAACTTACGAGACGCCGCGCGTTCTCACCAAAAACAACAAACACCCTCTCCTGCCGTGGTCTTGCGTGTCACTGGCGAGTCGCGGCGCGTGATCCTGTGGCTATGTAGCCCCCGCGCCCCTTTCACTAGTAGTTCGAATCGAACAGGTTTATATTTATTTGGATAGTACGAGTGTCCGGCGGTAGGTGCCGTCCGGCGTTACGGGACTTCCCCCTAGGTCTCTAATAGGGAATATTACGCAAACCTCGGCGCAGAGGGCGCCACTAGCACATGCAGTTAACAAACCGTCATGTGCGCAATCGCGTATCCAGATATTCTGTGAAAATATGTCAAAGTGTTAATTATTTTGGTATATCTTACCTATCTGTACTTTAATTATATATATTATGGCGTCCTACGGCCATTTACGTCTCGGCAAAAAACTTTTTACTGCTTACGCTAGTGCTGCGCCCTTGCGCCAGAATTTTGCAGTAATATCCCCTATTCGAACCCTAGATACGCAATGATGCGTAAAATCAGAGCATCCATGTGCATACTGTATTATGAAGTGAAATAATACAATATGCACATGGATGCTCTGCTTCGATAAACACAAACATTTGGAGGAAACTAAACTAGCATGCCTGAGACATGTTTCTTGACGGCAAGTATAGAGATATTTCTTGACGGCAAGTATAACTAAGTCTGAGACCCATGGATCACATAAAAACTTTGACACCAGATTAAAAAAAAAGAAGAAGGAAAGAAAAAATAAACATTGCACATATAAAGCATCACAATTTTTTATAAACAAAAAAAAATAGCTTGCATGCCGTGACTGCGACAAGCAGGTACTATACAGAGATTACGCACTTTCCACATGAAAAATAAAGAAACGGCTTAGTAAAGCGAATTGTTGTAATTGAGAGTCAGTGGTCGTTACGTTCATCTCTTAAATGTTAGTCCTTTGAACAACATACTTCACACTAAACTCCTTTGTGGAATTCGAAGTTCCTGTATTCAGATAAAAACTCACTGCCTTACTTCATATTGTTAGATAATTATATCAACGAACATATTTTATCAATACATTCAATTTTGATAAATTAGTACAGTCAACAAACTTAATAAGTATATAGGTTAGGGGGACATAGTTGAAGTTTTCTTAGAAACCGATGGATGTTTTCAAATGACATGAAAAATAAAAATATATTGTTTTTAAATTACATATTAATTTAATTTGACTTTAAAGCCATTGGTTCTTATTTTACATCTGCTTTAAGGTTCTGTAACTCAAAAGGAAAAAACTAAACAGTCTCTGTCTGACTGTCCAGACCCTTTAACTCAGAAACGCGTGGTTGAACATTCCAACTGGATACCTCATCCAGTTGAAATTAAAACCATATTTTTAAGTCTGTGATGCCCTAGAGCTGTGATAAAATCATCCCTTCTAAGTCTACGCAATCAAAAAATATGGCTGTTTATGTCGCAAGTTTGTACGGAACCCTCGATGCGCGAGTTCGATATGCACGTGTGCGGTTTTTATTTTTCGGTGTAATATTTATTAGATTTGTTGACTGTACACATGTAGGTACGTGTGCGTTTTATGTCTTGCAGTAAAACTATCAATTCTTGACAAGACTGTCGTTAAGGCTGCCTTATTGATCCAAAGCAAGCGCTACTAGTGACCTTAAAAACCTTGAACTACGCCGTGCGCCTAATAACATGAGGCTTAATACACATTGACGAAATGTGGTACACTTCCGCGGAATAAGAGGCGATATAATTTATGTTATGTTATATAACAAGTTTGTTTTTCTAAAACCAGTACCTTTATTTTTTTGGGCGGGGCGGGGGGGGAGTGTCAGACTTGTAGGGGGAAGTCCCCTAGTGGCGGACACCTAAGGTTTTTTATGAATAAAATAAAAAATATTTTAGGAAATGTTTATTTATTTATGATTTACGGTAGACAACAAAAATAGAAATCAAATAAAATTTTAAAAAAGCAACCGCTGCCCAAAACTTAATTAATACCATTAATTAAACTTTGGTACCAAGAAACATAATTTTAAAATGTGGTACCTAGTACCGGACATTTTAGAAGAGTCTGCATCGATCGCATATGTAGCCATCTTCACACTCTGGAACGTCTGCACATGCTTCATGTACCTACCCAAGACACGATGAGTACTGGATCCAGTCCTGGATATAGTTTTCTAAGCAAACTAACTTGTTGTTTATTAAATCCAACAGCACGCATCATGCTTGTCGATTCTGGTACTCTCAGCAAAATGTCAGAATGCCTTCGCATGAAGTCCTAGTAAAAATATTTACCGGCACTGCCTTTCTCTTTATTAAATCGATGAGAAATCTTCATTTCTTCAGCTAAGTCGTAGGCTAACTTCAAAAACTCGTTTTTCATGAGCGGCAAACATCTGCTAAATAAATCTTTAACATGTTCCACCAAGACTTGTTTATACTCTTCTGAGAAGGTGTCAGTAAACCTTCCTAACTTTGGCTTCATCGACACTTCGTCTCCACGATTTAACGCTTTTATCTTATCGTGTAAAGTGCTTTTAGGAACATTATAAACCATTGCGGTTTGTCTTACACTCATTTCCTTGAACAAAACCGTATCAATAGCTGTTTGCAAGCTCTGTGTCTCTCACGATCCTTTCCTTTTGACTCTTCCATGTCGTTTCTCTTCGTTTGTCTATACTCTAAAACAAAATTAATAAATAAATTAAATAACGTAAACTGTTACAAAAAATAAAATGAAAAAATCACTGTCCGGTGCTAGGGGACCACTTAGTGTCCGGTACTAAGGGACAGACGATAACGAACATTGGGTAGTATCTACCGAAATTGTTTAAAAAATAAAATAAAATAATATCGGTTTACCGATAACAATCAAATGCTACTTGAATTGTCGAATACCATTAAAATATAAATGCATAAATGTGCCAGAATCACTTACATAGAACTTACGAGACGCCGCGCGTTCTCACCAAAAACAACAAACACCCTCTCCTGCCGTGGTCTTGCGTGTCACTGGCGAGTCGCGGCGCGTGATCCTGTGGCTATGTAGCCCCCGCGCCCCTTTCACTAGTAGTTCGAATCGAACAGGTTTATATTTATTTGGATAGTACGAGTGTCCGGCGGTAGGTGCCGTCCGGCGTTACGGGACTTCCCCCTACTGACTAAAACCCACCCATGTTCTTTCTATTACCCTTTACGTTCTGGGGCCGCGGTATCTCTTTCGAACAACCCGCAACCCCGGCAGGTACCTTACAATCACTGTTTGTTTATTACTTAAGTAATAAAGGTAAAAACTGGATAAGTTTTATCTTATCTAATAAACAGGTAACAATTAATTCGATCATGTGCTTTTTATCCATACTATCTATTAAAATGCTTGCTGTGGCCAGCGGTTTCACGATCTGCTCAGGTCCCCTTCTGAAGAGGGCCACCCTTATCATTTAGGAGTATGAAAAATAGATAACGATTCTCATACCTACTGAATATACAAAATGTCATAAAAATCGGTTCAGCGGTTTCGGAGGAATATGGCAACAAAATCTGTGTCACGAGAAATTCACATATAAGAGATAAATGTGAATGCCAGTCGGGAAAAGGTAACGTCAAAGTTATGTGACTAACCAATGTGACGATCGCTCGGAGGACACGGTGGAACACATTTTGGCGGTCTGCCCAGCTTGGGTGGAGAACCGCTGTCTCCTCGTAGGGGCTATCGGCGGCGGCAATCTCTCCCGTCCGGCCCTGGTTTAGTACATGGTCCGAAGCGAGAGGGAATGGGAAGTGGTCACCTCCTACCGCAAAACTGTTAGCGAAGGAAGTGGCCGGGCGTTTGAGGAAGAAAACCTCAAACCAACCCAGCCGCCGCGGGAGACGCTCCGGGCGTCGGGCGTTGTGAGACGACTCCCGGCCCCCGTGTGGGTCTGTGGACGGTAAGCAATGGGTAGCTCACCGTCCGTCCGTTTTGTGACAACGTTCGTGTTCCACGCGCGCAGGTGTCAGCCAAGCAGAGGGGCCTGTTAGAGCCACTCACTGCCTGCCGGGGTTGCGGGTTGTTCGAAAGTGATAAAAAGTTAACTAGCATAAAAGCGCTGCTTTGTTGTATCTCTGTGTTTGTGTACACAAATATTCAATGAAAATCGGCCTCCAAAAGTAAAGATACTAAAATTCATCTGGCGCTTCTCTCTCGCTACAAAACTTGAGTACTTAATTATCTGGAAGTTTAGTCTAAAGAGCTTACTTACGCTTTTACAAATGCAAAATTGCGAAACCACTTGCTAAAATAAATTGTAATTATATCTGTTTTATATCTATTAAAATAAATATTTGCTTTATTAACACGCACTATTTCTAATCTTATCATTTTTGTTCAAATCCGGACATATCTATGGATTTTAGTAATAGAAACTAATTGAGTGAACCACTCACTATACGCATGGTTAGGTAAGTATGTATGTACTTTTTTGTTTTTTTGCGGGTGTGAAATCATCAAATAACTTCCCCCGCTCTGGGCGGGGCAGGGGGGAGTGTCAGACTTGTACTAACTAAAACCCACCCATGTTCCTTCTATTGCCCTTTGTGTTCCGGGGCCGTAACCCGCGGTGGTGATCAATCCTCGTGCCTTATCTGTATGTGAAGTAGTCTTTGCACAGCTATGGGACAGTTATAGGCTGGTATCATCTGCTGCTAGTATAATCGTTATTGCACAAGAAGAAGTTACAAAAGAAAAGACTTGTGTTACAGGTGCCAGCGCCCTGTCCCAAAGGAGAGGATATTATAATATTATTTTATGATAATTAATTACAAAAGCACAACAACAAGAATGGATAAAGTAAGGAAAGAGTATATTAGAGGAAGTTTGAAAGTAGCGCCTGTTACAGAAAAAATGTAAGGGAGTCGTTTTTCTTGGTATGGACATGTAATGAGGAGGGATGAAGGACATGTGACTCAAAGAGTGATGGATCTAAATGTTGATGGACGGAGAGCGAGAGGAAGGCTAAAGAAATGATGGATGGACTACTACTCACTTGTGTAAGGAATGATATGAAGGTGACGTCTGATAGGGGAGAATGGAAGAAGAAAACGTGTTGCGCCGACCCTAAATAGAATAGGACAAGGGCAGGAAATTGATGATGAGTTACAAAAGGACTACGCAGTCCACCCGACCATATTAATATAATCGCAACCCAGTCGACCTCATCCAGTCTGTCCTCTCTTAGGTCCGTCGTGCGCTCTGGCCGGGAGACAGCTCACAGTACGCTTGCTTATGTGAACCTTCTCAAGAGCATCCTGATAATTCTTTGAATAAAGAATTCATAGCTAAAGTTCTTCCTTACATTTACATAATAGCATTGTCAGGCAGCTTGTCAAAAACATGATAAAGAACTATCTAATCAGCCTGCTACGATTTGAAATCAAATTGTTTTCGTTGCTCACATAATCTGGAATCGAACGTATATTGTGCACGTTTGTTTTACATGTGTTCAAGTTTATAGTTCATCACGTATTTTGTAAAGAAGGATATTTTTTGTAATGGAGAACAGGATAGTGACATTTAATCCGGTGAGCGTGGGCTCTGCGAAGCCTAAGGAAACTCGGACTGATGGTAATGTTGCAAGTGTTTCTATTTTATAAAATATCAAATTTTTATTCCTCTTCCTCGTTTTGCCGACACGGTTGGCACAGTGGCTGAGCGATCGACTGCTGCGCTGCGTGTCGAGGGTTCGATCCCCGCACGGAACAAATATTTTTATGGCCTACAAGTAGTTGTTTCGGGCCTGGCTGTTTGTGTATGTGAGTTAAATGTTTGTTAACGCACCCACCAAACAGGAGAAATTCCTAGTGCGGGGCAACGTTTTTTTAAAGAAAAAAAAAAGCATCCTGTGCATCGTCGCATGGTCAACTACACAGGTGCATCATCACTCCTGTTATCCGCGAAGAGTTGGGCAGAAGTGTACCTAATGAAAAACCCATATTTCGACAATTAAGTTTAATCCCTACGTAACTTATTACATAGGGATTAAACTTAACACACTTAACTTACAGTGTGAGAGTGAGTGGCTGGTGCTGAGAAATTATTGACTGAAAACCCCTATAACATCTCACTGGATCCGGGAATATAACTCATGACGTTTTACTCAGCAGTCGCGCTTCCAACCAGTACACCGACGAGACAGTGAAATTGTGGTGTTGTCACAAGTGTATCAATGATAGAGTATTAAAATCATAATATTTCTCTAGCTAAGACACAGACGTCTTTTTTAATGGGTTATAATCCAACACGTAGGTCCAATGTGGGTTGGTATTTTACGGGAACCGTTACTAGACTCCTACAATAGCTGTACCCAATAACTTACCATGTGCTCAGCTCTTCAATGTCGTAACTTAGTGCTAAATAGCCGTCCTTGATTAATGAGCTGTGTAACACTAAAATATTTTACAATTCGTAAAACCAGAAAAAAAACTGTTGAGTTTTAAATAGTTAAAGATCGGGCTTTTAAACTAAACTGAATAAAATCACGTCACCTCCATCGCGGGGTCACAAAAATAACTGATAAATTCTATTACATATTTACGTGTGTATTTTCGTCGAAAGTCTTAAAGTAATTCAAATGTGTCAATGCGACTGGTAAAATGAAAACATGGTACCTTATAGGATAACGTTGTTGTACGTCTATCTGTCAAGACCCTTTTTTTTCGGGTGGGAAATCATCCAATGACTTGCCCCGCTCTGGGCGGAGCGCGGGGGCATGTCAGACTTGTACTGACTAAAACCCACCCATGTTCCTTCTATTGCCCTTTACGTTCCGAGGCCGCGGTATCTCTTTCGAACAACCCGCAACCCCGGCAGGCGGAGGCCCTGGCAAGCCCCTCTGCTTTGCTGACTCTCTTTGAGGCGCGCGTGAAACATGAACGCGCCGTCGACACGGCCTGTCGTCAATAGACGAACGGACGGTGAGCTACCCATTGCTCACCGTCCACAGGCCCGCATCTACGGTGGCCGGGAGTCGTCTCGCGGCGCCCGGCGCCCGGGGATCTGTCAAGACCCTTTATCTCAGGAATGCGTGAAGGTATTGAGTTGAAATTAGCCATAATTAAAGTAGGATACTTTTTTCCGATCATTAAGCGGGCGAAGCCGCGGGCGGCAGCTAGTTAAAAATAAAATCACAATGATACTAAAGATTAGTACCTACCTACATGCAGTTATTATTATAAGTAGCTTCTTCATAATAATCTTATGGACTCCTGAAATACCTACATAAAAGATTTTTCCGATGTTTATCCATCTGTAACTAAGATGACTAAAGCCCCGTTCCAATAAACAAAAACGATTCGTTTGCTTACGGATAGTAGGATTTTGACATAAGTCTCATAGAACTTATGTCAAAATACTACCATCCGTAAGCAAAACGAGTCGTTCTTGTTTATTGGAATGGGGCATAAAGCCGAGACTTTTGTCAAAATCCTACTATCCGTAAGCAAAACGAGTCGTTCTTGTTTATTGGAATGGGGCTTAAAGCGTAGTAGCGACTAGTGTTACGTTTAAGAAAAACCTTGTATTTTATCGTACTTTCAAAATCCTACTTTCCTACTTATATTATAAATCCTACTACATAATATTCTAAATGCGATTTTTTGTGAGAATGGATGGATGGATGTACGGATGTTTGTTACTCTTTCACGTCAAAACAGCTGAACGGATCTTGATGAAATTTGGCACAGATGTAGATTATAGTCTGGTGGAATAACACGTAAGATACTTTTTTTTCGATATCAGTAATTCAGCACACGAAATAACAAAAAATAAAACATTGAACATAATTATAAATACATATTATGAAAAAAATATGTTTGCTCGTGACTGTGATAAGTAGGTACTTATGAAGAAGAGGACCAAAGAAAATATGGATGTATTGTGAGAGTGTGTATTTCTTTCATATAATTCCTGTTAAGAAAGAAAATGGAGTAAATGATTGTCAGGGGAAAATGGAAGAATAATAAAGTGTTGTTGTAATTTTGTTGCTATTCTAGAAATCATAGTTACCCATAAGCAGTATTCTCAAGTATATATACCATTTTTATATTAATGTCACAAAACTACACAATGTTTAAATGTATTTCTATTACTTAGAGTAGAAAATTACAAATAACACAAACTGTACAGTTTCGCTTAAAATCCGTCACATTGTTTATCATTCTTAAGTATGATGAATGTCAAGATTAATTAATCCTTCGTAAGGTGTGTGTTACACTGAAAGTAAGTAATATCCAACGATGTATCTTTTTAGTGTTTTTTTTTTATTTATTCATCATAGTTGAGAGTTCCTAATTAATTTTGCACCATTACACAAATAAATGGTAATTGGTACTCACTTTCATTACTTTAATAAAAACAAGATACGTACTTTCAATTAATAGAGTCAACGCGGTAATCACCCATTCACAAACAGAAATTAAAGGTACTGAGTTAAAAAAAAACTGTTTTTACGATTTTAAGCAAGGTTCCGCACCTCAAAAGGAAAAATCAGAACCCTTATAGGATCACTTTTTGTTTGTTGTACGTCTGTCTGTCTGTCAAGACCCTTTATCTCGAGAACGCGTAGAGGTATGGAGTTGGAATTAAAACTAAATATGTAAAAATGTCAATGTCAAATCTATAGACCTTTAGAGCTTTGGAAAATCAACCCTCTAAGTTTGCGCATTCAAAAGTTATGGCCGTCTAGGTTGCGAATTTGCACGGTACCCTCGGTGCGAGAGTAAAATAAATAAAAAAATAATAAAATAAAATTTATTGTGTCAATAATTCGTTTACATAGTTGTGTTCGGAACCTTCTTTTTTGACAAAAAATGCCTGTAGTAGAAGACTCCGCTCCTCCCTATTTTGTATAGCGTAATAATTAATTAATTTCGTGAAAGCCGAGAAAGATAAGCAAATCAAGTAAATTGACTTGGCTCGCGAGGTTGTCGACATGTGGGATGTGGACTCAGCGATCATTGTGCCGATAGTCGTATCTGCCAATGGCTTAATTGCCAAGAGCCTCGACCAACACCTGAGGAGGCTCTCGTTAGGCAGCTGGATCAAGGGTTTGATACAGAAAGCGGTACTCCTGGACACGGCTCGTATTGTTAGGAGGTTCCTTTCTCTGGAGCCCTGACCGCCGGTAGCTTGGACCCTGTTCCCGATACCGGTGGGCTACTATTTTTATATTTTTAAATGTTTTTATTATTTTTTAAGAAATATTTAAAAATTTAATTATATGTTATTTAGACAATAAATGGACGAAAACACAATAATAAAAAGAAAAAACAAAAATAAATTGAATTGAATTGAAGTTAACTTTAGAATCTTAGTCTAACGAAAATACAAAAATTAAAAAGAGAACATGCAGATGTGTGCGTGTGTCTGTGTGTGTGTGTGTGTATGTGTGTGCAAATATTATATAGGTGTGTAAGTCTATGAGTGTACTTGTGAATCATTCCGTGTTATAGCAATGTTTCTGTGGCCTCATACGTGAGTGGTTTTATCCACTTAACTAGTGTTTCTTTACAGTTATTTTTTTTTTTGGTTAGTATATGTATATTTTTTTTGAGAGTACATTTCTAACTTGCCCGTTTTTTGTTTTTTTACATTGTATGGGCCTACTGCTGATCTCAATTTCTCCAAAAAAGAAGAAGAGGTTAGAGTCGACGATAGAACAATAATGATTTGATTCCGTTCTGATTCCGTTCACTACAAAATCTAGCTACAAAAGAAGCTTAAAAATATGAGCTACATTTTGATAAGTTCTGTTTAGTATTTTTGATTTCTGGATTGACTCTATAAAACAACAACAAAATAACATAGGCCTGTATTTTAACGAAGGGTTGGACAAAGACGTACATTAAATGCGTTACGTTGACGCAACGGTGCGAATTTAACGAACGAGTGCCACATGTAAAAGCGCTTTTTTTAGATGGGAAATCATAAAATAACTTCCCCAGCTCTGGGCGGAGTGGGGGGAGTGTCAGACTTGTACTGACTAAAACCTGCCCATGTTCCTTCTATTGCCCTTTACGTTCCGGGCCGTGGTATCTCTTACGAACAAACCGCAACCCCGGTAGGCGGTGGCCCTGGCAGGCCCCTCTGCTTTGCTGATATCTCTTTGAGGCGTGCGTCGCCACGAATACGAGCTACGCTGGCTGTTTAATTTATTTCAATTACACTTTGTAAAGATTGCCTCTCTCATCTCCTTAAATTGGTAGGAGCAGTTCCTACATCAACATAGCATTGAGCATAGCATAGAGAGTCAACATAGCATTTTGTTTTGATTGTAAATTTCATATATAATAAAAAGTACTCTGTGAATTCTGTGATTGTAAATTAGACAGCCGACCGGAGCGTACCATACCATACCACGCGTTCCAGCGTTTTGTCTCGTCGACAAAAGATATTTGGAGCGCTGGGCTATCGGGTATTGGCTAAAAATAAAATAATTTGCATGAAGAATTTTATAATTATACTTTTGTCCTTTTGCATTTATTTATTATTTTGTAATGTTTGTATCTTTAATAAGAATATTTATTTAAGTAGGTGTTCCGTTCTGTGTCCGTGATACCACTAACTGCTGTCAGAATACCAGCGCTGTGTTATTTTAAACCTAAAATATCGCAGCTTATGCTGAGACAGGGACCTTTTTGGCCTCGCACAGACAATAACCTTGTCTGTACTATTTTATTTCATTTTTTTTTTATTGTTTTACTTGTTTTGTGCGAGTCCCAAATAAAAGTTTTTCTTTCTTTCTTTTCTTTTTTACATACTATTTACATTAGTGATGTGAAACGTGTTTATAATAATGTAACGTAACATAATCGTACGTTGTAGTGTTTCCAGCCCCTAAATCGACAAACGTTATAAATCAACTCGCATGGGTCGGTTCATTTGCAAATGAAGCCGAAATGTAATTAAAGCTAAATCTTTGTTTTTGTTATAGTGGAATAAATAGGGTTTTGTTTGTATTAGCGTAGTTGGCATTGCGCGTGGGGTGTAAGATAAGTTTTCGTGAAAGACTTGGAGCTAAAAGCTGAGTTTTTTTTTAAGACTTTGTCCCACACTAATTGTGTAGTAATTTCTCCTGTATCGTGGGTGCGTTTAAAAAACATTTAAACTCGCACACATTAATATCCAGACCTGAAACAGCTACCTTCCTGTAGGTAATACAAATATTTGTTCCGTGCGGGGATCGATCTCGCGAGATGCAGTGCAGCAGTCGCTCGCACAGCCACTGCGCCTACCTTGCCGTCGCGTGCGGTAGTTAAGACGATGAATGCCGTTAGTGAGCTGCGATGTTTCGGTATTTTTAGCCACGCCCACTATTTCTCCGGTATCTTAGCGCCATTCTTAAAGGGCGGCGACACAGCGAACTAACAAGTAAGAAAGAAAGGACGCGGTCAATAATAATTAACAAGAACCAATAGATGGCGCTCTTATATATTTATTGTTCTGTATGAAAAGCTAAAAACAAATTAGATAAGGCAAGTAAAAATGAATGTATGTATATACTTTATTTATACTGAATTTAAAAACAATATAAATATAAGGAAAATAAAAACATACTCTGCCGACCTTACAGGCAACTCAACTTATTAAAAAAAAAACAATGTAAATTTCCCAAAAATAAGTAAAAAAAAAGAATCCACTTCAATTTTCTAAAATTCAACTTGGGTTTGAACTCGAGACTCGTCTTTCGGATTCTATGGATGTGCCACTACCACAGACTAACCGAGCGTTACGTTATAATTATTCTAAAAATATATAAAAAAAAAACAAAGTAAATTTCCCAAAAATAAGTAAATAGAAATAATCCAATTCAATTTCATAAAATTCAACTTGGGTTCGAACTCGTGACTCGTCTTTCGGATTCTATGCAAGTTTGTACCACAAGACTAACCGACGGCGACGCCGTAATAATTATTCTAAAAATAATAAAAAAATGTGAGCCGTCACGGGACGCCTAGCAGATGTGAAACATCGACATAATTTGTAAAAGTAATATGCAGAAAAGAACAGATTGTGATAGGAACTAAATGTGTCATTGAAAACATCATTATTCTGTTTCATTGTGGACTTACCAAAAGGACATCGTTTTCGTTTTCGTGTTCATCATCGTTTATGAATTCGAGGATCGAAGGCACTTTGAATAAAACTCTATTACTGGCCCCGTGTGGTAACACTGGTAACCCTTGCTTTTCCAAACCTTGGCAAGGGTTGCTTAACCTGGCCCCCTGTGGTTAACCTTGGCAAAGGTCGTTTAACCTGGCCCTCTGTGGTAACCCATCCATTTCCAAACCTTGGCAAAGGTTGCTTAACCTGGCCCCGTGTGGTAACCCATCCTTTTCCAAACCTTGGCAAAGGTTGCTTAACCTGGCCTCGTGCGGTAACCCATACATTTCCAAACCAGACATTTCCAAAACTTATTAAAAAAAATGTGTGCGTGTACTAGCGTACACTCGTAAGAAGTGAAACTTAGGAACGTTCGTAGGGATAAGAAGAAGATGGCGCGTAACGGAATGCTCTCATCATAACTAACAAAACAAGCCCAATCTCTACACATCTAGTTCAATCCGTCGAGGAGTTCCAGTAGCAGTCAGTGAAGTAGACCTTCAGGTCACTCCATCAAGTCCGGAGGGAAGGTCTCATCATAACTAACAAAATGAGCCCAAACTCGACACATCTAGTTCGATCCGTCGAAGAGTTCCAGTAGCAGTCACCGAAGTAGACCTTCAGGTCACTCCATCAAGTCCAGAGGTAAGGTCTCATCATAACTATCAAAATGAGCCCAAACTCGACACATCTAGTTCAATCCGTCGAGGAGTTCCAGTAGCAGTCACCAAAGTAGACCTTCAGGTCACTCTATCAAGTCCAGAGGGAAGGTCTCATCATAACTTATAAAACGAACCCAAACTCGAGACATCTAGTTCGACCCGTCGAGGAGTTCCAGTAGCAGTCACCGAAGTAGACCTTCAGGTCACTCCATCAAGTCCGGAGGGAAGGTCTCATCATAACTAATAAAATGAGCCCAAACTCGACATATCTAGTTTCATCCGACGAGGAGTTCCAATAGCAGTCACCGAAGTAGACCTTCAGGTCACTCCATCAAGTCCAGAGGTAAGGTCTCATCATAACTAACAAAACGAGCCCAATCTCTACACATCTAGTTCAATCCGTCGAGGAGTTCCAGTAGCAGTCAGTGAAGTAGACCTTCAGGCAGGTCACTCTATCAAGTCCGGAGGGAAGGTCTCATCATAACTAACAAAATGAGCCCAAACTCGACACATCTAGTTCGATCCGTCGAAGAGTTCCAGTAGCAGTCACCGAAGTAGACCTTCAGGTCACTCCATCAAGTCCGGAGGGAAGGTCTCATCATAACTAACAAAATGAGCCCAAACTCGACATATCTAGTTTAATCCGTCGAGGAGTTCCAGTAGCAGTCACCGAAGTAGACCTTCAGGTCACTCCATCAAGTCCAGAGGTAAGGTCTCATCATAACTAACAAAATGAGCCCAAACTCGACACATCTAGTTCAATCCGTCGAGGAGTTCCAGTAGCAGTCACCAAAGTAGACCTTCAGGTCATTCCATCAAGTCCAGAGGTAAGGTCTCATCATAACTAACAAAATGAGCCCAAACTCGACACATCTAGTTCAATCCGTCGAGGAGTTCCAGTAGCAGTCATCGAAGTACACCTTCAAGTCACTCCGTCAAGTCCGGAGGTAAGGTCTCATAATATCTCAAAAATATGAAATATTTTTGATGGTACGAAGAATTACGAAAAAAACTTAGGAATGTTCGTAGGGTCAGGGATAAGAAAAAGATGGCGCGTAACTGAAAAACGTTACACTATTTCCAACCCCGTTATAGAAGTTTCACTTCAAAAAAAACAATGTAAATTTTCCAAAATTATGTAAATAAAAAGAATCCACTTCAATTTCCTAAAATTCAACTTGGGTTTGAACCCGAGACTCGTCTTTGGGATTCTATGCTAGTACCACTATCACAGACTAACTGAGTGTTACTAATAACTATTCTAAAAATATAAAAAAAAACAATGTAAATTTCACAAAAATAAGTAAATAAAAAGAATCCAAATCAATTTCCAAAAATTCAACATGGGTTCGATATCGAGACTCGACGTTCGGAATCCATGCGAGTACCATTAGACTAGCCGAATCTTACGTGATTCAACGAATTTAGGCTATGGGTGGTACAAAATAGCCTTTTTAAATACCTATTTGGTTATAATTTCATTTTGTCGTCGTTCGTTTCACAACTTAATTTATGTTCAAACTTATATCCCATACCAATGTCTTTTCGTGCCAATCTTTTTACAACTTGGTATAGGTAGTTTTAGGAATTAAATAAAATATAATGTATGTTTGAAGTTATCAAATATCAATATATAAAACGGAGAGCGGGGCAGAGCGACATGCGACATGCGTCCGTCTAGCTGCGCGTCTATGCGATCACTGTCGGATTGTATACGTAAGAAAGAGAAGC
Source organism: Ochropleura plecta (assembly GCA_905475445.1). NCBI lineage: Eukaryota > Metazoa > Arthropoda > Insecta > Lepidoptera > Noctuidae > Ochropleura > Ochropleura plecta. The sequence goes on along the minus strand of FR997731.1, from coordinate 4,799,937 downwards.
GTGATGACGTGCGTTCGTAACTTTTTACAAACCATAGAATAAATTGATTACTTTAAAATGAGTTGAGTAGTCAAAAATAAAAAACAACCAAGTTCTTTATTTAAATGTAATACGTTATTGTTATAAATTTTACCAACGTACATTGATTCGTAATACAGATATTTTTATTGGAAGATCATTTTAAGAGGTTAGTTTACATTTTTTTTGTATCGAGGAAACTTCTCAAAAACGTGTTTTGAAAGCAACAGGGTTCTCAGAAATATGTTCAAGATTAACATATATTTTTTCCGCCGTCACAAACTGTATAGATTTGGCAAAAAAATGTTTTGAGACAAGCCTTTTTGGCTCTTGTCAGCGTCTTAATAATTATAAATTGATACCTAAGTATTATAAATTTAGGTCTTAAAACGCTTACAATATAATTATTGTTAGCGATAAGACCTAGTGTTGTCGACCTGTGGTTCTTCAGAATCACCGAAATAAACTAATAAAATAAATGAAGAACCACCGAAGTAAACTAGACTAATATTAAAATGACATACTTACCTAAGCACATCCAAATCTAATTTTATTCCACACCATTTTAGTCGCGATTAAAGATAGTCCGATTTAGCTTGACAACCAATATTTTCGGTGGAAAACTTCAATTTCGGAATATCAAGATTGTTTTTTTCTCGATATTGAGTAACTAAACTATCATTATTTTATTTTTTTAAAAAACGTTGCCCCACACTAGGAATTTCTCCTGTATCGTGGGTGCGTTTACAAACATTTAAACTCACATACACAAACACCCAGACCCGAAACAACTATCTGCAGGTCATACAAATATTTGTTCCGTGCGGGAATCGAACCCGCGACACGCAGCACAGCAGTCGATCGCTCAGGCACTGCGCCAACCGCGATTATTCCCGATGTCCACCACTTGTCTGGCCACCACTGGGGGACAGCGAGACAACTTAAAACATTATTCTCGTTGTCCACCACTGGGGGACAGCGTCACAACTTTGTAAATTATTTCCATTCGCCACCACTGGTGGACAACGACACGGATTTTTTAACATTCCCTATAGCCGCCGTTGGGGGACAATGGCACAACTCTTTTGATACGATTCCCACTGGCCATCAATTTAAATTGTTTTATCTATAGACCATTTGGTTTTATGCAGCACGCGTCATTATAACTACGTCATTAGTGCACTCGTCGCTCCCGTAACCAGCCATAAGCCCACCCTCGACCATACATAGAATATTTTAAGGTTTGGTTAAGTGCCATTTGAGTTAGGCTAGCTTCGCGGGGCTCCTACTTCTGGGTGGTTTATAAAAAAAATAACCACGAAGGGGATGGCGGGGTCTATTCGCTCGCTTCGCTCGCTCACACGACCCCGCCATCCCCTTCTAACCTAACCTATCCGCGTCGGGGTGCCCTAAAGTCCAGATTGCATAAGCAATCAAAGCTATATTATATAATACTAAGTAGTAGGATCATTTTTTAATATTTGAGTGAACCATTTAATAAAAGTTCATTCAAGAATATAGTCATATTCTTGAATCAACTTTTATTAAATGTTATTGTGTATTTACCTACCATATAATTTATAAATATTTAAATTAGTCTTACCCTTAGCCCTGCTAAAAATCAAATCCGTAAGTATATTAAGCTATCCTTTACCGGTCTCTAGATAAAACAATTTAAATTGATGGCAAGTGGGAATCGTATCAAAAGAGTTGTGCCATTGTCCCCCAACGGCGGCCATAGGGAATGTTAAAAAATCCGTGTCGCTGTCCACCAGTGGTGGCGAATGGAAATTATTTACAAAGTTGTGACGCTGTCCCCCAGTGGTGGACAACGAGAATAATGTTTTAAGTTGTCTCGCTGTCCCCCAGTGGTGGCCAGACAAGTGGTGGACATCGGGAATAATCACGCCAACCGTGCCGTCAAATGCTGTCAAACTATAATATGGTGAAGTTGTGTCACTTTCATCAATTTCAGAAGAGAAAACGTCGTTTGGCAGGAATAAACTACATTTTAGTGATTTGAGAACAGAACAGAACACCATTATAGTAATCCCGCGAATTCACCGCATGGAGTTCCATAAATGTCCAACGGGATCGTACTAACGTTATAAAAAGTGTGTTAATTACGGTTTTATACTATCTAGTAATGTGCTGAATTTCATCCAAAGCCGTTCAGCAGTTTTCGCATGAAAGAGTAACAAAAATCTAAACATCCATCCATCCGCATAAACTTTCGCAACTTACGACAACATAACTGACGAGCCTGGTTTTATGTGGGTCAAAGGGGCCTGCCAGGGCCACTGCCTGCCGGGGTAGCGGTTTCATCGAAAAAGATGCGGCGGCCCTGGAACACAAAGGGCAAAAGAAGGAACATGGCTGGGTTTCCCATCCGTAAGAAAACAAGCTTGGTCACTATTTTCTCCTTTGCTGGCTGTTCCTAACAGTCTGAGTTTTCACCAATGCCCCCAAAGATACTGAACAGGTCAACACATCTAGAACTACATGCAAAACCTGGCAGTATCATCACTGCTGTGTTATGACAGTGTCAGATAGGTTACCATGACGTCAGCAGGATTGTTTTATCATTCCAATGAGAGATAGAGACAGAACTATACGGGACTTCTAGCGCTATCTCTTTCCCCCACTGGAATTAGATTTCAAAAATACTGATATAAGACGTTACGTTAACTTATAGTTTTTATCCTAAGACTAAAGTTGCCAATGCACTCTACCAGCTTCCACGAAAAATCTTTTCATTCGTAGTAGTATCTCTATTAAATGGATTGCCTGTCAGTAAGGCGCCCAAACCTTGCCGATTTTCAAAAATATTGATTGATGAAGATGATTTCACTCGCGTGGTGATAAAATATATAATATACCTTTACAAATTGTAGCCCATGTGTTATTTTGATATGTGAGCTATTTTATTGTGAAGTTTCATCAAAATCCATTTAGTAGTTTTTGCGTGAAAGAGCAACAAACATACTTACATACATTCTCACAAACATTCGCATTATGATATTAGTAGGATAGATTTATATTCGTTTTGTGTATGTGCTCATTGATGAACTTGCATGTACCCTAAGGCCTTCTCCAAATCATCAAAACAGTATCTTAGTATTGTATAAGAACCTAAGTATACCTAATAGTTTTTTTTTTGTTTCCAGCCGAGCAAATATCCCGCCTCAGGGCTTCGCAGTCACCCCTCGCGATATCCTTAAGTCGGTGTCCTCAATGGTCGTCGCTAGACACACTTCAGTACAGAGGGTATTGGGATAATGAAGTCAATGGCATTCTCCTCAACAATGGATCAACAGGTGAGAAAAACTTCTTACAAATTTCTAAGCTCTTCTTAGACGATGCCTGTCCTGCCGGGGTTGCTCCTTGCCGGGGTTACGGGTTGTTCGAAAGAGATACCCCCTTTTCTACGCCTTAATGGCTTTCGATTATTTAGCACAGAACCACCTGAGTTCCAGGTTGTATTTTCGAACTTCGCTCAAGTAGTAGTAGTAGTCTTTTTATTTTGGATGGAAAATCACCAAATAACTTTCCCCGCTCTGGGCGGAGCGGAAGGGAGTGTCTTTTTTTTTTCGGGTGGGAAATCACTTACTGACTTCCCCCGCTCTGGGCGGAGCGGGGGGGCATGTCAGACTTGTACTGACTAAAACCCACCCATGTTCCTTCTATTGCCCTTTACGTTCCGAGGCCGCGGTATCTCTTTCGAACAACCCGCAACCCCGGCAGGAAGGGAGTGTCTGACTTTTACTAAATAGAACCCATTCATGTGCTTCTTTTGCCCTTCTAAACCTTAAACTCTTTTAAATCAACGACTCTGTTTCATGACGAGTTTTATTTAGAAGTCCACTAGATTTACATTATTAAATATATTTAAGTATAAAAACAGACATACCCAAGACAGGTAACATAATAATTAATATTCGTACTTAAATAAAATGTCATGCCTTTTACCGTTTACCTTTCAAAATAGTTAAAAATTTAATGTTTATCATAGTTATCGCATAGTTTTGCGTATTATATCTATTATCAGTTGTGAAGTAATCCATGTTTATCAATATTCTTAAGATTATTGCGAGCGTCATGAGTTACATATACCTTTTTAAACAGTTGTTTGTTAGCAACGGTAACTGAATACTGAATCTAAACTGCATAGACAGAATTATATAATTTTTAATTACCAAATTGGGTAGTCAATGTTCACTCGACGCAAATAGGCTCGCAAGATAATTCTGGGCGCAAGTGCTAGCGTGTTTCACAAAATGATCTCTGCCAGCACTTTTAATCACTTTCGGCATAATGTAGTTTTATTCGTTTTAAATATATTATTTTCTTGAATCACTATACAACAGTCGCGCGCTGAGTTATCTTGCGCGAACTTTACAAATGAATCATAGACAATTTTAAATATTGCCTAAAATAAATAAAAATATTTTTTATGCAAAAAAAAACTTTATTGTGTCTACACAGTAAATATGTATAGAACAGTTTTTTTGACACTTTGTTTAAATACTTTCTTATGCCTTAGAAAAGACAAAATCCTTAACATGCTTGTTGCATTTAAAAAAAATTACCTCATGTACAAGTTGCCCTAATTCGACCAATACACAAATCAATATTGCACTAAAAAAAAGGAAGCCAAGCGATAAAATAATCCAATTATTACATAAAATATAAATCAGTTAACCACTGTGAATAGTAGATTAGATAAGGTTCAGTTTCAAGTGTACTTACAATCATTTTTTACATAGGCCGTTATCGGGGGCTGAAAGATATTATCATGGAATCGGTTTCAGTTCGGTTTAAAGGTTGGGAAAAACATTGACGTGTGATTCAGGTGTTTACATGGAATTTGACTGTCATTTAGAACCGAGTTTACAATTGGCCCTCGACAGCCTCATTGGCAACACCACTAGATTGCAATACGCGATTGAGGATGGTATACAAAAAAAACTATATACATATAACTATGGTCAAACAAATGTTGAATGGTTTGACATAAATCATTTGTTAAAACCTGTTGTATATTTTGAGTACACACTGGGGCTAATTAAAGTCCAATTACATAAGGAAATGTTTAATTAACCTTACTGCACCTAACAAATGAACATTCTGTCTTTAAAGATTAGATATTGGCGTAATTTTGTGTAATGGTGTTTACCAAAAAAAAAAAACAACATCCCTATATCAGTGTTAAGCAATAGCGACAGTTCATGGTTCATGGAAATCATCAAATAACTTCCCCCTTTTTGGGCGGAGCGGGGGGGAGTGTCAGACTTATACTGACTAAAACCCACCCATGTTCCTTCTATAGCCCTTTATGTTCCGGGGCCGCGGTATCTCTTTCGAAGAACCCGTTACCCCGGCAGGCGGTGGCCCTGGCAGACCCCTTTGTTTTTCTGACATCTCTTTAAGACGCGCGTGGGACACTTACGCGCCGCCCGTAGACACGGTTTGTTGCCAGTAGACGGACAGACAGAGATGGCGTGTGTATCTTTCCCACACTGCAATCATGGTAGCCCCTTTATGAAATTTGCCCTTATACCAAGCGTGGAACAGTGGTAAATCAGAACTTAGCCAAACTAAGCCGCCTGATAACAAATGAGCTTAGTAAGTGCCTTCAAAGTTTGATGTTTAACAGTAATTGAGCATGAGATCCGCGGTGTGATTCCCAGATAGGGTTCAGTGTTATTGGGTTTTTCCATATTTTTTTTTCAGCAGCACCCAGATTACAGATTTGGGCCCGGTTGATGGCTATAGGCTAACCCTCTTTTACATGGGACTTAATTTAAAAAAAACACGTAACGCCCAGAAGGGCTTGCCAGAGCCTCCGCCTGCCGGGGTTGCGGGTTGTTCGAAAGAGATACCGCGGCCTCGGAACGTAAAGGGCAATAGAAGGAACATGGGTGGGTTTTAGTCAGTACAAGTCTGACATGCCCCCCCGCTCCGCCCAGAGCGAGGGAAGACATTGGATGATTTCCCACCCGAAAAAAAAAAAAAAAAAAAACCCTATACTAGGATTTTTTCGAATTTCTCCTGTACGTGGATACGTTCACAAACTTTTAAACTCACATACACAAACAACCAGACCCGAAACAAGTATCTGTAAGCCATAAAAATATTTGTTCCATGCGGGGATCGAACCCCCGACACGCAGAGAACCAGTCAATTGCTCAGCCACTGCACTAACCGTGTCGCTATAAAATACCTAACTTTCGAAATGTGGGTACCATTAGCCAAACCACTGCCAAACCGTTTGGGGACTACAGAAGTGATTTAAAGTTTGTTTTTGTTTAACCACTTTACGTCCCACAGTTTTATAATCCTGTAGAACTAATTGACTTTTCCTACTTCCCACTAAATTTACAAACAGTAACATCAAGTAAAGAAACGCGTTTCGAATCAAAAGTCTTTACAAACGAGTGTGTACATATAAAGACTACATAAACCTCAACCAAAAAATGGGGAAAGATAACAAGTATAAATGGTTTATAAATTCCATTACCTTCCTGCTCTTCCCGAAGAGGGGAAAAAACGCAATACATTCAAATTAAAACTCCTATAACATCAGAATAACAGACGTGTTTTGCACAGAAATGCGCTTGTTAATGGGACTTCGACAATACCTTCAAAGAAAGGTTTATTTTAACTAAGAAAGTAATACAGTAAAACCTTCCTACTTGGAAATGGGTTAATAACAGTAAATGCTTTTGTTGTGAAGGTTGCCTTATACAACTTTGGTTCGGTACATTATTCAGTAACAGTGGTAAAAAAAATAACATTTATTTCACACGAAAAGGTCGTAAAACAAATTTTGCGTACTGATGTTAGTAATTAATAATAATAACAAATAACTTTAATTAAGGTAAGTTACACTCATTTCATCACATTTACAACAATATTAAATTACATTAAAACATCCATATTAAAATAAATTCATAAATTAGATAAAATAAATTAGAGAAAACAAACAAAATTAAATTCTTACATTCATTTCATTAAGGAACATTGGTGGGTTTTTGCAAAGGCTTCTTCTCAAACAGAGAACGCACGAACATTGATCACCACGCTTGCTCAAGACGGGTTGGTAATTTCAGACTACAAGTCTGAAATTACCAACCCGTACATTGTTTATATTGTTTCATATCCTTAAATTGATTCGAATTACTTGCATATTTTTAAACGAAGAACTCGGTGTTAAATAGTAATAGCCGCTCTGGTTGATCTTAAGGCTTAGCTACGCTTGAGAAAAGGCTAGGCAGATGATGAGTGAAATTTTGACCAACACTTAGTACGAGATCCGCTTGATACCGCCATTAGTTGCGACTACGACTGCCTTCGAAAGCTCTTGTTATTTTTTTGATGGATTTGATTGGATGGATTATAATCTTCATAGATTTCTTCCACCATGCCGAGAGCGGACTGTTTACTCAAATCAAATCAAAACTCCACAAATATAAGTGAAGCATTTAAAGTTTAAAAAAATGCCTCAGAGCAATTTACGGTATCAGCCCATTAAAATCATGCAGACCACTATTTATAAAATTAAAACTATTGACCCTAACAGGTCTTTTCATAATGCAGGTTGGTGTTTTCGTGAAAGAACACTCGATTTTTTATAGCATGCGACGTACATTCAAAATTCTCTTGTCGTGACAAGATAAGACTGAGAATGCACATCAAAGCACATTATGCCAAAAAAATGTTTAATTACTGTAATAAAAATTTATAACAACATACCAAAGGAATTAAGAGAGCTTTAAAATATTTTAAAGTTGCCTAGAAGGCTTGTAGACAATTGTTTTTATAATGTAAAAGAATTTCTTAATAAAAAAGTGTCTGACAGATATGGTTACTAAGTTTTATTTTTTTATATTGTTTTTTCAATGTGTTCTGTGTTGTTTTTTTTATTACTCATTTACAATTATTGTTAAGATTTAGTATGTTTCATAATAACATGCTCTGATATATGTATGTCTGTAAAACGTATAAGTTCACAATACTATAATTATAAGACCCTATGTACCATGTTTTTACACAAATAAACTATTCTTATTCTAAAGCATTTATGTCAAGTAGGCCAGTTACAGGCATTTTGGAACCGTCGATACAATGATAACAATAAAAATTAAGCTACAGTCCATAAGGCGTAATAACTGTAAAAGTACTGTAGTTGCCAATTCCAAAGCGTAAACGTCTATGGAGAAAAATGGGCAAGAATGTCCATGAACACTCTTTTAAATCTGGATATTGTTTATTGTTACAAAACCTTGGTTACATCATTCATGTCGAGGTAGTGCATTATGTGATAACGATTTAGCAAGACTGTCTATAAACACACTGCTGTTCCCTCGCACACAACGGGAACTGATGCAGGCCAGGCTTTTTGGGGGGTGTAGCTAAAAAGCACTTAAATCAACCAGAATTCAAATTTTTTCAGCATACTTTACATTTGAGTCTGAAGTCCGGCCGATCCTGCGGGGTGGTCCCCTTATTGGTGAATACGTATTCGAACAGATGCATTTCCACTGGTCTGTTGATGACTTTTCTGGCTGTGAACACTTAATAGATGGACAAGGGTGAGTTGAACATTGTTTTAGACAACAATATTAAGAAACCGGGCAAGTGCGATTCGGTCTCGATCGAGGGTTCCACACAAACTTGTGACTTAAACGGCTATATGTTTTGATTGCATAGAGGGTGGCTTTTTTAGCGCTTCAAGTGACTAGAGCTTTGAGTATATGGTTTGAATTTCAAATTTTCTTTTGCGGTGTGGAACCCAAAAAAGAAATAATTTTCATAATTATATTCTCTAGCATCCTGCATCTTACCCCAATAAAACCAAGTGCAAGCAATATTTCATACTTCTCAATTATTTAGTCGTTAACTTGTTTTACTCAATTCACCCATCATTTCTTTGGTTATGCTCTTGTAGCTTTCTTATTTAAGATAATACCTTGAAGAGTAGGCAATTAATATGTCTGTACAAAACATAGTAGTTAATTGTACTTAATTTCCTAGTTTTGTATAACTGAAAGCCCATGTGTGAGAACCTTTTTTTTACTATTATTGACTTGACGATGCCCTAGTGGTTGAAAAAATGTCATAGGTACTCACTTAAATGTCTCGCTGATAGTGGTGTGTCGGGTCATTTAGTCCCCTTCAAAATGGTTGAGCTGAATGGGGCTTATCCATACGTCATGTACGTGAACGGGCGCTGTCAGTTGGGACTGGTCATCTTTTAGCTGCCATGCCACGGTTCAAATTTATTTAGATTTTTAATTGAATTTAGCTTTTATTTACTTCCGGAAGTGAGGCAAAAAAGTCAACGAAACCAACAAAAGTCACCGACTTCCGGAAGTGAAGTTATATTTACTACTTTTTAATTTTTGTTTTTTGAAAGTCAGTTTTATTTTTTATAAAAAAAGTTTTTTAGAAACCCATTGTAGTATTACATTTAAATTTTGTTTATTTAATGTATTTTGTTTATTTAATTGTTTTTTTTTTTTATAAAATAAACTTCTTAACTTTATTCGAATACTTTCATATATTTTTAAGAGTCTGGTTACTCGTCTTCTTTGCTAACATAATTTACGTTAAATATTAGGTGAGCGTTACAATAATTTCACCTTTAGTTTTGGTATCCAGCTCTTTAATGCACGTTTTACTACTATCTTTTCAGATACGCAGCAGAATGCCATTTCGTCCATTACAACAGTAAATACGAATCTATGGAAGCTGCAGTGGGTCATCCAGATGGGCTGGCTGTTGTTGGGTTCCTACTAGAAGCTGTAGACGCTCCAAATCCAAGGTTCGACAGGCTTGTCGAAGGATTCGAAAGGATCAAGAAAAGTGAACACTCTGTTAGAGTAACATCAGGTGGGTTTTTAAAAATAGAATGTTTGAAAAAAAATTGGCATATATTCCAGAAGTACAGACGATGATGCATCAACCTATACAAAACCAGTTGAGAGATTCGCATAAACTGGTTTTGTATAGGTTCATGTGTCGTCGTGTGACACTCAACATAAAATAAATAATCAAACTAAACAATATAAATTAAAAATGACTAAGTAGATATGGCTTAAAAAAAAGTCAGCCCAATTCAAATTAAGAAATCTTGAAAACACGGTATGTTTTCAAGATTTCTTAATTTGAATTGGGCTGACTTTTTTTGGCCAAAGAACCAGCATTGCCATCCAATGTGGCAGTGCTGCCAGCTTTCTGGGCACTTTTCCTATTTACAACGAAGTGGAGAAATTTTACATAAGTTTAATAAATTTTATCATTATTTTAGATTAATTTTTAGTTTGTATAGAATGTGCAAATAAGAAATAAAATAATTAATTTTATAGATTAAAATGAATAGGTTCATTAATTTCTTTGTACAATTCCAATTATAAAAATGTATTTCGCAGTAGTGAAACGTTTACATGTACTGTTGTACTACTATCGTGGGGGTTTTCAATTATACTTTCTGAGAACCGTAATTACATAATTTCGATAAAAATGGAGCATTTGAAATTAACAACCGGCCTGAAGTAAATAAAACCTCTGAGGAAGTATTATCTTAAAACATTTTTATAAGAGGAAGAATAAATATATCAGCAGGAGACAGAACAAAACAAGGCCAATAGGCATCAAGGGACGTTTATAACTAGGCCAAGCCAAGTTGCCTAGCACCACGAACAAAATAATGTTATCTTACTAATCCTTACTAATATTATAAAAGCGAAATTGAGTTTGTTTATTTGTTTGTTTGTTACCTCTTCACGCTTTAATGGCTAAACCGATTTTGATGAATTTTGGTACAGAGATGGTTGGGAACTAGGAGACGGACATAGGCTTTTTTAAAAAAAAGTGGGATGTGAGGGAGAAAGAGGGAAAAAAGGGAAAACTTAGCGTTGCTATTACAAATCAATAAGGCGCAAGGGGAACTGTGTTACCCCGATTTAACGCGAGCGAAGCCGCGAGCAAAAGCTAGTAATATTATAAATGCGAATGTTTGTGAGGATGGATGTATGGATGGATGCATGAATGTTCGTTCTTTCACGTCAAAACAGCTGAACGGATCTTGATGAAATTTGGCACAGAGGGAAATTATAGTCTAGGATTTCACATAGGATACATATTTTTTTTCGATCATTACGCGGTTGTTGCCACGGGTGCCAGCTAGTTATTCATATGAATGGGTCCTTAATAGTGAACTTGTTATATTTGATTCCAATTCTAGGTATGGCAAAAACGCTTGAACGTACGCTAATTTATTGTAGTCTCTACAAAGTTAGTTGTTTTCTAAGTTGCCCACACTAGAAACTTCTCCTGTATTGTAGGTGCTTTTACAAATATTTAAGCTCACATACACGTACAGCCAGACCCGAAACAACTAAACTACTAGGTCATACAAATATTTGTTCCGTGCGGGGATCAAACCCGCGAAACGCACCCGCAGTCAATCGCTCAGCCACTACGCCGAAGCTTTTACTATAACCTATTATACGAAAACCCCCTAATGTCAATTCGCAGTATTTCGTACTTTTTCTATTGTGCCAATACTTACGAAATACGCGCGTGCAAAATTTTGGCAACAATTCTGAAAATTTTGAAATTTTGTCTAAGGAGGTTTTGACGGTTAAACATCGGTATAGTATCAATAACTCCCAATCCAGCCTGTCCCTTTGATGTCCTCCCCCAGCGACGCCCAAGCCGAGGCTCGTACCCCAAAGAGGGTGCCCTTAGCGTGTAGGTAGTCGCTTAGTTTTTAAGTTTTTTTTTTGCCCTGGCTGGAGGCCTTACTCTCAAGGCATCCACAAGAACTGTCCGGTTAAGAAGACGATAACCTCTTAGGTTGAACTTTGAGATGTCGTTAACAAAAAAAAAGCTGTGCACTATCTAGCATAGTATTGCGGTTATACAAAATAAGGATGGCAGGCATGTTAAAATTTATAAAAGTACAGAAATGTCAAAGTTAATTAAGTTATGTCTAAATTAATTACATTATATTTAAACAATTTTCAATAAGCCATGTTCGGAGTCTTTTTAAATAAATGAGTAGGCATTTCTCTAATTAACTTTATCATCTTATTAAATATCTTTATTGACATGACTTCACATACCTAGTTACACCTAGGCACAGCTGCATCTGCAGCAATCTGATGGACTTTTTTATTGTTGGATAATCTTTACTGTATCAAATATCGTATTAATATAGTCTTCTATTGTTTGACTTATCTCAATCCTTTCCGTTTCATCTCTTTAAAGAATCCCTATCCTGGATGGACAGCGATGACCTGCACGAAGGCAACTACGTCACATACAAAGGTTCCTTGACTACTCCACCTTATACCGAGTGCGTCACCTGGATCATTTACGAAAAACCTGTGCATATTGGCACTGAACAAGTAAGTAACTATTGTTTAACTTTCATTGTATTGTGGATGCGTTTACAAATTAAGGCCGTACCCTACGCAAATAACCTTGAGTATTCGCTTCCCTCTTTGCCGCGCAGGAGTGAGTGAGTGAGAGCAGTAGTGAATAATGCCTATTTTTTTGGAATAAAATCTATATAAAATTAAGTATTGGGTTTTTCTACCAAAATGTTCATTATAGAATTGTGTATCCATTAGTGTCAGTAGCAAAATTAAACAATGTTTACTTTACGAGGAGATGCATTTTATTGATCTTTTTTCTCATTACGGGGGCTTTGTTGTAAGGAGATTTACTAAATAATGACTCAATAAAAATAAAAACTAAATCTACAATAATGGAAACAAGATTATAAAGAAATTTAATGTATTTTTTTTGTTACTTAGTTCGTTTTAAATAACAAGTAGATAGCTCTAGAAAACTGTACAAAAACGGCTTGCGCGGCGTTTTGGTCGGGGTGGCGCCTTAATGAACAAACTCACACACAAACAGCCAGATCCAGAACTATCTGTAGGTCATAAAAATATTGCCATTAAATTATTCAACCTACCACACGCAGCGCAGCAGTCATTGCTTAGATACTGCACCAACTAAACCGTCAATAGAATAAGGTTGGTACATCGTTGGTAGTACAATTACTAGTTTGAACTCATGGATTAGGGGCAAAACTTACTACTTGGCCGTGTCGTCGGCGTGTTCGTGTACCACGTGCGCCTTGAAGAGATGTCAGTAAAGCAGAGGTGCTTGCTAGGGCCACTGCCCGCATGGGGTTGCAGGTTGTTTGGAAGAGAAACCGCGGTCCCGGAATATAAAGGGCAAGAGAAGGAACATGAGTAGGTTTTAGTCAGTAAAAGTCTGACACTCTCCCCCGCTCCTTAAAACTTACTGCTAAGTTATTGCGAATGGCTCGCGACAACGGCTTATAATTGCGCATGTGATTAAAATGACTTTATATCTTAAGTAACCTACGGTAGCCGTACAAAAGTTTAGTTTAGGTCATGTTTATGTAAGAAATTATCAAATATTAAGTTTTCTACCTTGTCCACAGCTGGGTCTTCTAAGACAACTGGAGGGTCCCGACAGTATACCCATTGAACGCAACGTCAGGCCAACTCAGCGACACCCGCCCGGTCATTCTGTTATTTATGTGAAGCAAGTCAAGTCTAAGCTCTGAAATATGTTAATATTATATTGTTGTTATGTTACATCACAATTATTTTCTTTCCAACTTTAATTTTATTAAAAATCCCTGATTAAAATCTGTTCACCCGTTCAGGAGCTACAAACAAGTACACAGATCCACAGATACACACTTCAAACTTATAACACCCCTAGTTTTGCACCCCCAGTGCAGCTATCAACACTATCCTACCGGGGTTGCGGGTTCTTCGAAAGAGATACCGCCGCCCCTGAATATAAAGGTATAAAGAAGGAACATGGGTGGGTTTTAGTCAGTAAAAGTCTGACTAAAACCCCGCTCCGCTTAGAACGAAGGAAGTAATTTGATTTGATTTCCCATGCGCAAAAAAAGTGTGTGTATACTTGATTTTATAAGTAACTAACAAGGTAACCTTAATTATATGTGAACTGAGAGACCACACTGCTATTTCGCAAAATATAATCGTAGGATTTAGTAGTAGACTTAACTACTGTAGAATCAATCTGAAAATTAGTAAACAAATCTAAAAATGAAAGCCCATAAAATGCGGTCCCTCAGTCCTCACAGACCAGCCAGATCTCAGAAAGTACCTGAAAAACCAGGACTACAAACATTTTGTGAATATATTGACTAAATAACAGACCACAAAGCATTTAAGATAAAAAAAATATAACGACTAAATGGTGGTCCCTCAATACACACAAGATAGAAAAATACCTAAGTGAATATTACCGAATCGATTATATAAAATTTTTCTTTTTCTACATGAAGTTTTAACAAGAGCCTTACTACATTTTGTAAACATTAATGAAAAAAAAATAAGGACGCAATTTGAAGATGACGATGATTAAAACTGGTCCCTCAATCCTCACGTCCACTGACATATGTGCATGTTCTAGCTGCGAGACGAGAGGGATATCAGAAAGTCTAGTACACTTAACTTTTAATAAGAAGTTTCTACTAAATAATAGGTATCTAACATTGTGTAATTCTTGCTTCCTGGCGGGGATAATATGTAATTTTGAATCCTATGACAGCAGATAGAGTAGCACCGTAGACAGAACAGCTACCCTACCATGACGTCTTAAAGCAGAACTTATTCCACTGAGGGAAAGAGATGGTGCTAGACACCCTGTTTATTTCTGTCTCTTTCCATCAGTGGAATAAGTTTTGCTTTAAGACGTCATGGTAGGCCTACTGCACCCAGAAAACCGCAACTTTGTGTTAAACTATGTAGTGATTATTGAAACGATCATTAAATAAAAAGCATAATCCATTATTGTGTTATATCAGTTCATGTTTATTAAACTAACTAATAAAAAAATAGCCACTGACCAATTCAAAAATAATATTATCACCTTGTCGTAAATATCTAATGGCGACAAAAATCAAACTCGATCCATCTATTAAGATCTAAACTACTTAACACTCCTGCACACAATTCAACTGTAGCCGCAAGGTGGTCATACATACGCAAATAGAAAACATTACGCAACATCTGCTCGTTAACAGGATTATTAATTCGAGAATCGCTGATTTTGAGAACCTGCGACTTAATAGCCCGTGTACTAAGGCCGCGTTTATTTTGAACTTCAGGTGCTGCCGGTTGGATGAATAAGTTCGTTACAGAATCAAATTCTTTATCAAACAGATCTAGAAACTGACCTAACAGACAGTTTATCGTGCGATGTTTCTCTTTTATAAGACCATCACCTTCGTACCACGGCATCAAAAGTTCTGCGTGTGATTTTCGTAACAATTCATAATATTTCATTCGGTCATCAAAGTCCTTTTCCATCATCTTCTCTCTCCAAGAACTTATTGATAAATCCCACTGCTCGTCGGGCACCATCTCTGTATACAGACCCTTCATGATATTGACCTCCGTCTGATGATAAAAACACACTGGATTTTTCATCACAAATATTTCTGCTTCCACGAAGTATTTCTTGTATGGATAGACTTGCGGAACCACTTCGAAAACCTTGTCAGTTATATCTTTAAGAATCTCAAAAGCTATGTTTCTTACCGCTGTTCTGTTAATTTTCATTTTAAGGGCTGCAACTTTCTTTAGTATCTCGGATTTGTCTTTAACTGAGTCAGCATATAACTTTACGATAAATTTAGTTGTATTGTTTTCAAACAAATTTACGTTAGACATGCTTAATTCCCAGTATTCGGCAAATATCTGTGGTGCATCGGCAATAAATGTGAAAGATATTTCCCTACTTTGACCAGGCGATAAAACGTCTTCGTTTTTGTTGAAAAAGAATACTTGTTCATACGGATCTTCGGGTATAAAATTTACTATCCGCTTTATTCTCTTCCAACAATATCTTAAAGTCACAGTCCCGAGATTCTGGAGAAATAGTTTAGCCCTACCTGCTCTTTTTGCCGGGACATTGAAGTAGTAAGTCCAAAAAGTGCAATATTTATTATCAATAGCGTCTAGTTTTTGAAATCCAAACGATGACAAAATATCTAGATTTTGTCCAGGTATTTCTTTATAAAATACATTTTTATTTATTTTTATAGCGTATACGTCACTCAGCGGTTCTTTAACTGTATTTGTTGCTTCTTCTATAATAATCTCGGGAAGCGGAGGTAATTTTGGTGGTGGTGGTGGAGGATTTACGCCTCTTACTAGTAAGCCGTCGATATTTGGCCTGAAAAATAAATGTGATAAATAAATATTTTATGGTGGTACCTTGTGGCCAACCTGATATTACAACGGAACTAGAGCAACATTGGTTAGATTTTGATGTCAGCTGTATGAATAATTACCTTGAAGTACTTACTTATATAAACTTGTGCCTACTACATTAATTATTTCCATACCAGGCAGTGTGTGGCAGCCTTGTAGTGTAACCGTTTAACTGCCAAGTTTAAGGTTTTGAGCTCAAACCCAAGACCTATGATTTTTCGTATTCATGTGCGTATTGTAGATATCACTATTTTGGTGAAGGAAAACATGAAGAAACCAGCATGCCCGACAGATATTTCTCGACGGTGCATTACACCAAGTCAGAGGTCAAGGGGCGGCAACAAAACTCTGACACCAGGACCACTAACCACATGATAAAGAAGATATTTCAAACCTTTATTAAAATATGAAAAAAAGCAAACTTTGTACCTGAATGGATCTATTTTCTTTATCTTTTTAATAAGTTCATCTTCCCGCTTTTCCCTATAATTTTTGTACTCAGCATCCAATTGAGGACAAGACGCGCGAAGTGGTTCACCGCTCATTCCCAATTCTGTTTTGCGAACATAGGCAGGAACACCAATATGCTCCACTACTTTTGGGCGACCCTTTTCAGCGTGGGTCCTTTGAAATTCATAAGCTGGTTTACAGTAACAACGCTGCATCAATCTCGGTGGACGAATCCACAAAGATCCTCTAACCCCCACTTTCTTTTCTATCTGCGCATGTTCTAAGGCTAGTTTACGTTCTTTATCCTCCCGAATATTGGCCAACAGGTTCATTGTTAAGTCCACTGGTGGCCGTTTGAGCCTTTTTCCAAGCCCAGTCGTCTCGTCTTGCCGGATTTTTACCCATTTTTCCCAATGTATTATTTCTCGATCAGGAAAAATTGGCCTCCTGTAGGGCGGAATGTTTTCATATTCTTTCTGCATTTTTGTGTTTTGACAAAGATGATCGTTAATACTTCAACTTCAACTCTTTATTAATGGCTTTTGTGGACGAGAGCAAAGACTACAATAATATATATGAGATAGACGGTACTCTCGACCGTGATTCCGTCATTATACGAGCAGTGCCATCTATCCGCGGTGGTGGTTAAACTAAATCCATAACTATAGCTACGTACCTACCTATAGATATGACCGCTTCAATTATATTCTGGTAATATCGACTCTTACCCGTAAATAGATTTTGACTTAGCTCTGTAAAAGTATTGTCAAAATCTATTTACAGGGAAGAGACGATTTATCGATTTATTGTCTTTAATGAAAAACGTTGTAAATTACTTACACACTTTTATTAAAACAATAAGGTTTACAAAGAATTGTCTAACTAAATACATAACAAGTAGTAGGTATTCAATTAATGCAAATCTCGCTTGCTACGATCCTGATTATATCTTTAATTTTGCAGGCCTAGGCCAAATACATGTTTTATCATAGTTAAAAATATTATATAAAATAACTTTTATCATTCTCACAAGTTGAAAGTACATAATAGTCTGATTTTATTGACATACTGTGTCAAAAGATTAGCGTTTGGTAGAAATATTATTTACTTATTAAAAAGAAATTTATCAAAAATATAAAGAAATTTATAATAAGTTGACAAAAAAAATATTTCTGCTAAACGAAAAAAAAACAGCTATAACTCACGGGAAAGCATCGTAAATACTTCGACGATTATAGAATAATGTAAGAAATCTATGTTTAAAAAGTATCATTAATCATGCAATGTACAATGTAAATTATGCAATGTAGGCAATCTAGTAATGACACTTTTCAAAGATTTACTTCAACACCAGTTTGCCTCATTCTCTTCCTCAATTTATATTTTTGATGGTGGTTCCAGGCCTGAACTTTTATAGGATCTGTTGGATTACTTAATGGTGCCTTTCCACACAATATTTGGTTTACCTCTTTGCACCAGTTATTAACACAAAATAATACATTTTTATTTAATAAATATTCTATAAGTTGTTCTTTGTGGGTTTGACATGATATGAAGTCCCACTGTATATGGATACTTATAATTGTTTTTATATACTCTACAATTCTTGTATGTTTTTTCTTTAATATTTCATATGTTATTGCTTCAATGTGGGCAAAATTATCAAATAATTCCCGTTTGGGATAGCACAACCAACGCTTATTATCATACTCCTTAGCTTTGATAAATTTGTGAAAATCGTTTGTCTCGTCACTTTCCAAGTTGTGTTTACAATTTGCACATGATTTATAAATTTTCTTTTTTGCCATTTTTATCAGCCAGCCGCTGCAATAGCCAATAGCTGCACATTTCTCCCGATCCATAGGAGATTCACTCTCAATCAGTTTATTTAGATCCTTCAGTTGCATAAATAAATGCTCCTCAGCAATTTCTATGTTTTCATGTCGTGACTCCTCAGTGTGGTTTTTTTTAAACAAATGTTTTAATGATTTGAGACATTTGTGTTCATCTTTCTCACAATTGGATCCAACTGAGTGAGCCGACGACATATTATTTATTAATAAAGTTTTATAGGCTGCTTGAAACCCTACAGCGGTTGGCATAATGTTGCTAGAGCCATGTGCTCGAATGGCCCCGAAAAAGTTTTCCAAGGGGTCTTGGTTAAAATTTCTTAATAGAAGGGAATTCACGCCTTTAGTGGACATTGTTTTAACAATAATCTGAAACCCTTCTATTGTTTTTACCCAACTGGAGAGTGACGGAACTTTTGCCGATTTTCCATCATTTGTGACAAATTTCATAGATTTAAGAATTGGCAAGCTATCTATCCATAACCTATGATGTGGCGATCTTGGCGTTACAGCTGCTCTGTATATCTTCCCGTTTTTTATCTCACTGAAACTTCCATTAACAGAGTCAAACAATCTGTCGAAAATCATAAGAATTGTCGCAGTTTCTTTCGCCGTGGGTTTCAGTTTACCTTCATCTGAAATTAAATTCAAAATAACATCAAACATGTGGAATTCATTCATGTCCGTTACCTATGACTGAAAAGGGACCCACACTGGCATGGTGTGGAGTTCATTAATTTTACAGCAGATTGCCGTCTCATACTTATACTAGCTGCTGCCAGGGGCTTCTCCCGCTACAACTCGAAAATTAACCCACGGGAAGGTAAATTCGGGATAAAAATTATCCTGTGTTAATCCAAGTTATGAACTATCTTTGTACCAAATGTTATCCAAATCCGTTCAGTATTTTTGCGTGAAAGAGTAACAAACATCCATCCATCCAAACAAACTTTCATGTTTATAATATTAGTAAGAAAGATTATGACAAGATAGTAAGAAGTAAGATGTTCAAAAACCTTTCTGAAATGAGTTTATAGTACAAAAAAAGTTTTAGTGTAAAAATACATTGATAATAAACTATTATTGTCAAAATTACCTGCCATCACTGCCATTGCAACAGAGACAGTACTACTAAAAACTTGAGTACAATATTTAACCCTCATCTTGGGTATCATGCTTGGCATCACATGTAGTAAGGTTAATTTGGGAACTACAGTCACCCCCATGAAGCCTGAAGCACGTTGGTACAATTTTGTTATATCATCCCATTTTGCCACACACTGCTTGTCCTCATATTTGTAGTGTAATGTTTTTGTTAGTAAATTATTCCGTACACCTTTCAGTAGATGTGGAGGGTCATAAAGGGGAATAATTTTTGTGCTATTTATTTCAAAAAACCCCCCTCGCCATTCTTCATTCCTCCTAACATATTTTTGTTTTGTCTCACTTAATAAGGTGTTTATTGCAGCCACATTTGTAGAGCCCTGGTCGCATACAGTTGCCACAACTTGCAGAGTTGTTTCCTCCACAGCTTGAACCACAGTTTTGATTAATCTTTTTAAGTCTAACGTTTTTGTGGACCCGGCACAGAAGCTATAAGCTACTGGCTGTTTATATTTCTTTACCACCCCTCTCACCATAAAAACTAAAACATGATCTGCAAATTCTGCTGTCTGTTTGTGTCCATCATTCACAAAGCCAATAATGTTGTCGTTTTTCATGTCGTAGTTTAAGCTGGGAGCAATTGCCATCTCATCAAAAATTATGGTGCAGAACTTATGCGTTTTTGGCAACTTTAAAACCCTTTTTTTCAACTGCTTCATCATAATTTGATTTATTCCAGGTTGCAGTGTTAAATTTTGAAGCACACCTTGTATTGTTTTTCTTTTTGGCAAAATGAAGAGCTCACTTAAATATCTATAAGCTTTTGGACTGGCTTTAAATAAAGACAGAGCCAAAACTTTTTCATCAAAAGTGAAACGTCTTCCCTTAAGTTTTTTACCGATTTGGGTAACCTGCATGTTTAAAAAAGTTTTGGTCGCTTTGGACATATTTCGGGTAAGGACCTCAAATGCCTTTGTATTAATGGTTTTTGTTGCTATTGACAGCCTTTTTTTGAAGGTAAGTTTTTGTACTTTGGCTCTAATCAAATTTGATTTTAATTGGCGTACTGTTTTTCTTAATTCCATTTCTTTTCTCGCACGTTTCTTTAAAGATAACAAATGCTTGTTTTCTGAAAAAAATTAAGCTATTAAATCAAAAGAATAAACACAGAATTATAATCACTCTTTCGGCCAATTTAAATATTAGGAAATTATGACATAAGTAAACCTTTATGAACAAATTCTCCAAATAGTGGTAAAAACCTCATTAAATTCACTGTTTAGAACTTAGCAGACAAACAGACACAAAAACCAAAAAAGTAAATTTGAGTTAATTAAGTTTTAAATAATACAATGACAAACTGGTTCAAGTAAGTACCTTGCTTTTTCTGGATTTTGTTAGGATTATCTAAAGGCGTTGTTGGTTCTGAAGACACAATTTCCATAGGCATGGTGTTTTCTTTACATGACCTTGAAGTGGATGGTTTACCATCAGCAATATTAATCTTAAATCCAGCATCTAGAAAAAAAATATTATATTGTGCCATTATTAATTCAGTTTAGTGGTGTAATGTAAATGTTCTATTTTTTACAACTTTGTCAATTAACATCAAAGCCAGGATAAGTGCCCACCAATTGTCACTACCTACTGGCACCCACGAATAGGCCAAATAAAGTTAATAAAAATGAAATACAACATACTTGATAGGCTGATGTTGGTTATGTCTAATAGAGCTGAAGTTGTTGAATGCTCAACACTTAACATTTGAGCAGGCTCTTCTTGATTCAAGTGCATGCCTGAAAATGAAATCAATTTTAGGTATAAAAAAAATTAAAATCACAACTGTGTTACTTTTTAATTTTTCAGGCATTTATTTATCTTAAGTTTATTATTACTTTCCAGAATTTAATCTTTGTTTGAATGGTTAATAATTGAGCATGTGTTTTTTTTGCAAGCAAATGTAATATATTTACCTTCAATTAACAATGTGGGTACTGCCAATTTACTTAATCTGTTCTTTGGGTAGTGGAAGACCGCTGCAAAATGTCTTCGGCATACTCTTCGGTTGTTATAAATGAAGAATTCATCAAACTCTTTGATGGTATCTCCCACACTTCTAACCCATCTCTGGAAGCGTTCTCTTTCAATATTTGGGTTTGGAAATTTGTGAAGCACACCTGGAATTTTTTTGATGAATTACTTTTGACTGAGCTTATTTCATGTAAAATAACAAACAACTATATAATATAATATGATGTATTCTAACCGTCTTCTGTAGTGATCGTACAGCCAGGCACACAACAAGACATGAAAGACATTGTACGAGTGTAGTTGGACACCAGAAAATTAAGAATAACTGAAGAGTCAATTTCTCACTACACTAACCACGAGTCCTATCTCCAACAAGAGTCAATTTCTCACACTTATCACTTACTACGAGTCCTATCTCAAACCAAACAAGAGACAATTGCTCACACAGAGTCCTATCTCACAAAACAAGAGCGGAGGAGCATCGGCTCAACTCGAAGTGGAAATCCAGGATCAGCGGCTCAACTCGTAGTGGAAATCCAGGGTCGGCGGCTCAACTCGAAGTCTAAATCCAGGGCAAAACGTTTTACAAACAATCTCACCCGAAATTTCGACTGAAATCAAAATAACGCATTTTTATAGGTGACGTTCTACGTCACTTACCTACTTGGTGTAACCATGACAAAAAACGATGTTGATTGAAATCGTTGTTTTACTTTTTCTATTTACTAAAATAGACTAGCGTAAATTAAATGAATAAGGTTTAATAACATAAATATTTATGTATATTATTATATTTGATTAAATCATAACTCTTTTAATGAAGTGGTAACCCAACGAGTAAATAGTTTTCACCACGAGGGATAGATGGAGCTAGTTTCCATACAAAAGTTTCAAGCAGGCTGCAATGTTCTAAGAGAACATAGCATGGACGAGAGATACCACAATTTTGCCAATATACCGTTATGACATCTTTGCACTTTTTGATATGTCAAGTGACAAGTTATAAAATTGATTTTATTGTGACCAAAGAGTAAAATAGGTGCCTATCTATTACCAATACATTTTGACATTGTCATGGCTCCCATTATGAATTATGTCACGTAAATATTTGAGTGTAATTTAGATTTGTCAAGTTTTAGAGCAAAATTTAGCAAATACATTCAAAGTGATGTCCTTAAATTTTATGTAATTTACATCTTTTCAAAATTTTATAGTAATGGCTGGCCTTTCTACAAAAAGCATAGCTACACAAGGTAATTATGATCTCCTCAAAAATTATAATAGGTACTTAGATTCGCCATACCGCATCACAAACATGTTGATGATTTGATTTCGATAAAAACCTTTATTCATAGCTGTTCAGTAATTAGTTCATAGTTAAAACTTAGGCCTTTTCTTGGTGGCCGTGTCGACGGCATGTTAGTGTTCCACACGAGCCTCAAAGAGATGTCAGAGCAAGGCAGATGGGCTCGTTAGGGCTACAGCCTGCCAGGATTGCGGGCAGCTCGAAAGACCTACCACGACCCCAGATACCCATTGCTCACCGTCCATAGGCCCTAAATAAATTGGGATAATGAGGCATTTTGGCGCAGTCGTGAGGCACAATAATTATCTCCTTCTTGTGTTTAGATTTAAGGATTTTTATTTTATTTTGTTTCTTTTTTCGTTTTCTTTCTAAGTTTAATGTTGTGTGCATTTGTGGAATGTGCCATGATGAAGATTATTTATTTCGCGTTTAACGATTCCAAAACAGCGCTTTGTTTATAAGGGCTAAACTAGCACAAATTAATGAGTGCCTAAAACAATAAATACCATTAAAAAAAAGATTGCCATTGTAAAAAAAGACTGTTGGCATTTTGTCAGGCAAAAATAAACGTTGTTGAAGAGGTCGCGCAATTGCTGAACACGAGGTGTCAGGTTCGATTCCCATTTCGGCCAAAGTGTTATTGGGGTTTTTCATCAGGAAATTCTTAGTATCAGCAACGGAGTCGGGATTTGTTGTTTACACGGTACTTAAGCGTAACTGCTGGCATGTGGTCGTACTATTTTAAATGATGTATATTTTGCAAGTAAGTTTTCACAAACACACGTCTTTTTTAAAATCTAGATGAGGCCAGTGTTTCGTACCCGACTACTCTGAGAAGAAACAGCCGAAACAAACTCGGAGGCCATAGTCTCTTTTAAGGTCCAGACAAAAAATCTTGGTCAACTGACATTGGGACTATGTAGATTAGTGTCTGAAATGGTCTTTTTAAGAAAGCACCACACAGATTGAGTGGACCTGTCCAGTCAGTGCAAGCATTTGTCAGTTATCGTGTAGCTCGACTCATAACTCAAGGCGCTCAGCGACACGACGAACAATACCAAAAAAGGACATATTTTGTGTAGGTCCCTTATAGTAGGCACTCAAACTGCCAGATAATCGTCAAAAACAAACACAGTAAATAAAAGTTATGATCCACATGTTCCTCACATTTACAATCCTTAACTAATATTATAAAAGCGAAAGTGAGTTTGTTTGTTTGTTACCTCTTCACGCTTTAATGGCTAAGCTGATTTTGATGAATTTTGATACAGAGATAGTTGAGAACCAGGAGATGTTCATTGGCTAATTTTTATTTAAAAAAAAGGGATATGAGGAAGAACGAGGGCAGAAAAGGGAAACTTAGCGTTGCTATTACAAATCAATAAGGCGCAAGAGCAAAAACTGCAGGCAGCAGGTACCTGCAAATCAGGAAAGGGGAACTGTGTTACCCCGAATTTAACGCGGGCGAAGCCGCGGGCAAAAGCTAGTAAACAAATAAAACATTAGAAAATATTTACAAAATTATCATTAAAAAAATAATTAGGTGGGATAGTAGGTACACCTCTGCCGGATGACATATTATAAAGTTTTATTTTTCTTTAAATAGAAGATAGCTACATACCACCAGAAAAGATTGAAATAATACCAACTCCGGAACCTCCATATGGGACCTTAGAGTGGATTCAGTACTGGAGTGAATTTGAAGGTCTCCTGCCGACACCTATAAATGTATCCATCACAGATTCCTTGGTATACCAGTGCCCTGACCTGAAGTGGTACAATTTTGATGTCTACCCGCATAAGGTGAAGCTGACCAATACTGGATATACACGTAAGTCTTTTTAACACGCTTTTATTAGCTTTACTTGTAACTATCATCATCATCTGCCTAGCCTTTTCCCAATTATGGTCGGGTCGGCTTCCAGTCTTACCGGATGCAGCTGAATATCAGTATTTTACATGGAGCGACTGTCTATCTGACCTCCACAACTCAGTTAGTACTGGGTAATACGATGTTCCTTGATAAGACTGGTTGTCTAACTTTAGAGACTTTTTTTTTACTGTCTACCTGTAACGACTGTCAAAGATCTACAATTGACAGCCGGGACCAAATTTACAGCTTAACGTGCTTTCCGACGCACGGAGGAAACTCGGTATGTAACGGGTGGTCACCCATCCACAGAGCAACCTAGGCAAGCGCGGTTTAACCTAAAGATCGACCCGAGCAGCTGCTATTATTTAGCCATGAGCTTCACTTGTAATTATGTAAGTAAGAAAATTTGGGAAACTTAATTTGACCCACTTCCCGGTCTTCAATTTGGATGAAATTTTGCACACGCTCTGAGTTCTGATGACAATACATGATTAGCTAAAAAACGTCATTATGAAAACGTCAATATGGCGGCCTCCCCAAGATGGCGGACTGGCTGTTTGAAATCCACCCCCATGATATGGGTATCAAATGAAAGGATTAGCTGTCACGAATACGAAAAAAATTGTCACGTGACTTAAATCCAATATGGCGGACGCCTTGTTATTTTTAGTGCGTGCTAAAAGCGTGTTTTTTTTTTGTTTTTTAAACTATAATATTTGTTGACTAGTTTTTGGGTATCAGTCGCTCCTGGTAAAATACTGTTATTGTAGCTGTAATCGGTTACATCAAATCACCACACCAAAGAACATCAAAAAGGAGTATTTCATATTTGTATGCACCACAGTAATAGCTAAGTTTCCAAAACAATAACAAAATAGTCCACACAGAGGCTCCCAAAACTTTAATCAACAAAACACGCACGAGTCATTTTGGCTGAAAAGCCCACGCAAGCAGGCCAGGCAGCTAATTAATTATTATGCTCAGAGCAAAGATCTAAATCATTAGCTGTCCCCTCAAATTTCAAACATTCACATTCGTTAAAATCGACTCGAATTATCATTGCTTATCTGCTATCAGCCTATCGGCTATGAAGAAGATGGACAAAAGAAGATTACAGGTTGCGGGTTGTTTGAAAGAGATACCGCGGCCCCGGAACATAAAGGGCTAAGAAAGAACATGGGTGGGTTTTAATTAGTAAAAGTCGAACCGTGCGTTAAGATGGATCTAACGATCTAAATCTTTGGCCTGATCGTGATCCTACCCGTTCCAAATAATTAGTTGAGCGAGATCCGAGATCCTTTCGTAACATATTTTACATGGTAACTTGCTAGTTAGTATAATACTGTCATTTGTTAAGCAACTCGTTGTGTAAGGATATGAATAAAGGCAAGGCTACTGAGCAATGGAGAATCTTAGAAAGGGATCGAGATGTCTTTCAGATAGTGGTTGATTTATGGACGCCATTTTATCCGTCTGAGAACTTGAGGGGTAAGGGGTTTTATTATTTTCGTGTTAAATTAATCAAATTGACAGTGGTATCGGGCCGTATTTACTTACATACCTTCGTGTTGTCGAGTTGTAGGTCGTGTGTCCAAAACAAATGGATACTCTAAAAATGTAAATATTTTCTTAATTCTAATTCTTGCACATATACGCTCATATAAAGGGCTACTCGTGTGTGTCTACAGGCGCACAGATAATGGTTTGAGAGATACACGATTCTAAAAAACGATGATACGGTTGGCGCAGTGGCTGAACGATTGACTGCTGGGCTGCGTATCGCGGGTTCGATTCTCGCACGGAACAAATATTTGTATAGCCTACAAATACTTGTTGCGGGCTGGCTTGATGTATGTGGGTTTAAATATTTGCAAACGCACCTACTAAACAGGAGAAATTTCTAGTGTGGGGCAACGCAAAAAAAAACCTTACTCCAGCATGAAACGCAATATCTCGAAGGCCTACTAGTTTTATTTTCCACGTTTATTCATGCACATATACATATAAGGTTTCTGTCTATGCACAGCATTTCTCTCTGTTCATTTGTTTAGAATATTCCTGATGGAATAACGTTACTTCGTTTTTTTTTTATTTGGCGCATTTTCACAGCACATTCCGCTGTAATTTTTATTTTCACAAATATCGTACCACTTTCTTGCTAGATCACTCACAGCTTCAAGGCTTTAATATCCCGGGGTTGCGGGTTGTTCGAAAGAGTAACCGTGGCCCTGGAACATAAAGAGAAAAGGAGGAACATGGGTGGGTTTTAGTCAGTAAAAGTGTGATACTTCCCCGCTTCGCTCAGAGTGGGGGAAGTCATTGAAGATTTCCCATCCATAAAAAAGGCTTTAATAAAATAATATAATATTTAATAATATAATAGATATCAATAATCTCAATGACCAGGTCAGTTCAAAAAGTTATTATGCTTAAACATAAAAAGTCTCGCCAATTTTGCAGACTTTCATTTTAAGTTAATTCAAAAATACCTTCGGCATTTGGTTAGTACCTAAGTACGTAAGTACGTCTAGAGATATAACATGTTATCCTAAGTAAATTGCTGGCCAACTGACCCGTCTTGATATGAAGCAACGCTTATCGTGTTTACAAACCCAACATGTGATTATACAGGATTTGGGGCGTCGTGGGGACATTGGGGAGCCCTGTCCAAACATGATGGACGTTACCATAGCACCTGAAGCAAGCAATTGACATGTCTGGGCCACATTAGCATAACAAGAGACACAGGAGCTCTCACTAAGCACGACATCAGTAGTTTTGGTCGAAGTTAAGGCCGTTTCCTACTCTGGATTACAATGAATGAATGACAACCCGATTAGACAATCGTCTCTACTTCCAATAATTTTTCAAAACTTATGAACTGGAATATAATTGGATGGGAGAGGGTTAAATAACGAACGCTACGTTCGCACGGACCCGTATTTTCGTTGATGGACTTAAAGAGTTGACCCCCAAGTCACACGTCATTTGTTTAAGGTTCTGTTTGAGGATATCTGATATCAATGAGATTCAATTTTAATACCTATGTGAAGACATGTAAGGCGTGTTGGTGTTGTATTTATTTAAAACGGTATTATTTCCTTGAGAACCTTTTTTGGTGATGGGTGATTATCAGCAACTTGTCTATGACAGGAATCCACAGAATTTGTTCTCCATAAATGGCTGAGTCGGGCTTCTACCGGTAGAATTTGCAGAAAGGACGTGTTCAATGCCATAAACACAGGACAAAACCGTATCACGCGATTGGAGTTTTCTTCGTACCTGTGAAGTTAATATTTAATCAGATATTATCCAATTTTTACACGCGCATCACGGAATCACTCACTGTTGGACTGATCTTGGCTGCTCTTTTCTTCTGCCACTGTTCTATTCTGTGCGTCCCTCATCCACCTAATTCCCGCGATATTGACGATATCGTCAACCAAACGTGCTTTTGGACGGCCCTGGCTTCGTAGGCTCAACCTTACCCACTATTTGGTCACAAACTAGTCCATCGGTCATCTCTGAATAAATAATGAAAGTAATAAATAAAAATCATAATTATTATTGTCACCAGTGGTAGTCTCCACAAAATGGAAAACAGAACGCCCATACTTAGAAGGTGGCCCATTTTTGGAGAAACATGTGCTCTCCCAAATCCATTTCCACTGGGGCGCCAGCATGCTGGAAGGCAGTGACCACACAATCGACGAGAGGAGATATCCTGGCGAAATGCAGGTTAGGTTAATACAATACTTTGTTTTATTTAATGTTTAGGTAAGTATTTGTACGGAACTAACAGTTTTTCTTTGTTTCTTACATGATTGCTTATTTTTATCAAAGTTGACAGTTATAAAAAACTTGAGCAGGAGGCGTACTATGTCAATTTGATAAAACATTCCCTTTCCTGTCCTGTCCTGCGTGTAATATCATTCTGCGGGCTCTGACGGAAGTAATGCTGCGTTTCTAGCTAACGCACGTAAACTCGCTTCTCTGTAAATGAGCCCATAGTATTACAATGTTTGTCTGAGATAGCAACTATGAGAACCCCAAACCAATTCAGCCGCCGCAGGCTACGCTCCAGGTTTTGGACGCAGCGAGACAGCTCCCAGCCACCGTAGATGCAGGTCTGTTGACGATGAGCATTTTGGGTAGGAAGCACACCGGCCGTCCGTCTAGTGACGAAAGGCCGTATCGACGGCGCGTTTGTGTTCTACGCGCCGTTCTACCGTCAGTAAAGCAGAGGGGCCTGCTAGGGCCACCGTCTGTCCGGGTTTCGGGTTGTTCGAAAGAGATACCGCGGCCCCGGAACGTAAAGGGCAAAAAACATGGGTGGGTTTTAGTTAGTAAAAATCTGACACTTCCCCTCGCTCAGCCCAGAGCGGGTTATTTGATTTCCCATCCGCAAAACAAAAAGACGGTACCTATAGAAAACGGCCACAGCTTTAACCTTTTGAACGCCAGAGCATGCCCTCCACGCCAAGCCTTTCATTTTACCTCGTTTTTTGACACATTTTTGCGTCGTTATCGTCAACGGCACATGTCATGCTTGTTTGTCACATACCTAAATGTGAAAATTGCGTTAATAACTTAATTACTGGTTTACGCTACCGCTGAAATGCATACTTTACCGTACTCGTATGAAATAGAACATTACTTTCTAGGAAATTCATAATGAATGATGAGATCCTTAGTCGTGGATACAAGTATCGTTTACTAGTTGGGTACTGCGTTCCCGTCAGGAGCACGTAACTGATACGATTAAAGTTTGGGTCAATTATAACAAAGGTGGCTGTGTAGGCTCACCTTTAAACCAACTACACCAAAAAGGTTGAGGTTCTCAATGGGACTGTATATTTTAAAGATTTAGTAATATAATGATCAAATTGTTATAATTACCAGTTTTCTGTGTATTTATATAATTAACTCATCATCATATCCTGCCCTTGTCTTATTCTATTTGGGGTCGGCAAAACACGTTTTCTTCTTCCATTCTGCCCTATCAGACGTCATGGCATCATTTACTCCTTTCTCCTTCATAATCATTCCTTACACAATCCATCCATCTTTTCTTTGGCCTTCCTCTCGCTCTGCGTCCATCAACATTCAGATCCATCACTCTTTTAGTCACATGTGCTTGGTCCCTCCTCATTACATGTCCATGCAACTTTCAAACTACCTACTTAACTCAAAGCAGAAAATATATATATTGCGACTATAATTACAGGAGATCTAAAAAGGCCGCCATAGTGGAATCATAATAGGATCCTTACTAATATTATAAAAGTGAAAGTGAGTTTGTTTGTTTGTTTGTTAACTCTTCACGCTTTAATGGCTAAACCGATTTTGATGCATTTTGATACAGAGATAGTTGGGAACCAGGGGCCTAAGTCTGCTATTACAATGGTGTCAGAATGGTCGATCACTGATCGCATAATGGTTGATTTTGACAAGTTTGGTAATCTACTAATACATTGTCGTCATTATGACATTCCACTGGTCAGTCACTGACAGTCCATTGAAAGAAATTGCTTAGAATGGTAATCTCGTACATAATGACAAACGAATGACTGACGCATACGGTAATCTGCTAAAATTTTGACAGTTCCTTTGATCAGTGATCTACCATTACAACGTCATTGTGCAGTCATTGCTTTTAGTAGCTCGGTAGCTCGGTTTGACAAAAAGTGTTTGCTATCCATCGTGTTTGTGGAGTATTGATTGGAGAAATATGTTCACTACGAGCTAAAGAATATTTATTAAAGTTAATCATGCCCAATAAAGTGGATTTACATGTCCGAAAACTACATTTTTCATGATTTTTAGCGTCGACCTACACTGCCATCAAAATTGCGATGATCGTAATTTACGGTCTTGGACTTTACAAGCGTTAATTAAGAAACTTGCTCAATAACTTAAGAACTTCTAATGACGTTTATATAAGAGTTTTTAATTCTATTATCTTAATTCGGTTATTGTATTCTGGCTTGGGGAGGATCGGCTAAAACTAGGTTGGTTCCTTGAGTTGGAGCGTGCTCAAAGGGCAGTACTCAAGGTTATGTTGCAAAAGCCCTTTCGCTATCCCACTCATCAGCTTTACACCGAGCTCAAACTTTTGACAGTTAGGCAACTATTTGTTCTCAGAACCACACTCTGGAAGCACAACCAGGTACCACTACCAGACTCAAATAAGCGTGGTCAAAGAATAGTTTGCCCAACCCCTAGTCATAGAACTACGTTTGCCAGAAGACAGCTCTACATGTTGAGCTCTCTTGTGTACCGAAATATTAATAAGGCTGCACAAATAGCAAGGTTAAGCAAACATGGGGTAAAAGATAAGCTGAAGAGTATGCTGTTTCTCCTGGACTACAATCAAGAGAGGCACTTCTAATGCCTCTGACATAGTATTACTAATTTCTTAATACATCGGGAGACACCAAGCTTGCACCACCCCAAACATAGTCTCACACTCGACACCACCAGTCACATGCTCAGGCTTCTCATATCACACTCACACAACACAAAACACACGATACCCAGTCACACACACACCCACTCGACACACATAACACACACATTACCCAGTCACA
Organism: Ochropleura plecta; assembly: GCA_905475445.1. NCBI lineage: Eukaryota > Metazoa > Arthropoda > Insecta > Lepidoptera > Noctuidae > Ochropleura > Ochropleura plecta. Next base: position 4,768,411 of record FR997731.1, on the reverse strand, counting down.
CCGACAAAACCAATCATACAGTCATTTTACTTTTTAGTTTTAATTTAATTTCTCCCTTAATTGTTTTACTCTTTTTTATATAATTTTCTATTTTCCATTAAATAAGCAAGAAAAGTTCTTTTGTATGATATCAGCTTACTAGCCATTAATTTTAATTTCTAAAAGGGTTTATAGTATCCAAGTGGCAGTAGAACACTGTCTCCTAAGTCACAGGTGTTCCTAGTTTTGGAGGCAGGGTTTCATGTCTTGTACACCTTCAATCATTGTTAACCACAGCTAGACATTAAGCATATTGTAAGGACTTGTTTTCAATAAACTATTATTATTAATTGATGCACACCCATATTATTTTTTAACCAGAAAATACAATATTTATAAAAATAATGAGGAGGTTGTATGACTTAAATATTCGACCCCTTTCGGGGCCAGTATAGTACCGAGCCAGCGGAGGTTTGAATGTCAAGTACCTACCTGAAGGGGTCCGTATATACAATGTACTCTGTGGTCCGTACTGAACTATACGGTTAACGTTAGTTGCTTACTGACGTTAATATAACATTTGACTGTGACAGCTAAAACATTATTGAGTTGTTTTACAAAAATTGTGTTACACATAAAGAGGGATGCCAAGCCGCTATAGTGACTTAAGGCCCTGAGTGCCCACAAGCAACATTGAATGTTAATATTAGTATGCCCCCCAAATAATATATTGATAAAAGATATACTATTTAAATATTACAGATAGTTGAAAATAAAACAATAATAATATATTAATAGAAAACATTTAATTCATCATAAACTAAAACATTGTCAAAATTGAGTATCACACAGACAGGCTGCAAAAAAAAATTATATAATGTTAGCCTTTTAACATTTCAGAGCAATCTTACTGCATTCAATAGGATTCTAAAAATAGTATAGTTTGTTATTTTAACATGGTTGTGGTGCAATTTGATATGCAATCAGATTCCTTATTTGGTTTACCGTTGTGGTGTATCAATGTTCAGCAAATATGACCTTTGCCTTAAAAGAGAGGTGCCACAGCTAATAGAGATATGAATGTGGATAACAATAACAAAATGTGGACTGTTGAGTGTTGACTTGTTGCCTGACTGATTTTATTCCATGCTTTGGTCCAACATGCATGGCACACCAAACTATCACTGTCTTGTAACTGACTGGAAAAGAAAAAACAATATTATGTGAGTATTTATTTGCAAGCATGTATGAATAGGTACCTTATTTTGAATCATATTTGCATTTATCATTACAGTTGTAAAACTTATTATAGTTACCTGTTGATGTCCAACCCATGTTTTTCGAGAGATCGAACTTCGACGATTTCCAAAAGGTGTCTTCGCAATCTTGATATGTTAAAAATTACAATTTATTTACACAGCGTACATATTATCCACTTGCAACAGTTCACAGTGAAGAACTCGAATATGACATCAAATCTATGTTATCGTGGGAGTTGTCATTATCAGCAAGAGCGGAATCCATATTCAAGCCGTGGTCGTAAGGTATAGGAGAATCACCAGAGTCAGTATTCATGGTCAAAAACGTCGATTTTAATAGAAAACGAAGCGAATCACTATGATGCAAATGTAAACAAAGTTATGAAATGTTATGAAATGACATTTCTAATATTGTCAACTGACAAGTTTCAGTGTCACAAACATAAAATAAATGTTGAAGATCATTTAAAAAATCATCATTTTATATTTTTTAAGTTGATTACAAATCTAAACGTGTTAACATAAAATGCATCGGGACAGGAAAAATACATATAAATAAAATCTGGCTTGAATAAACGTTTAAATGTGGTAGTAGTTTTTCGAAAATCATTTCTACTAACGGGTTTTATAATAATGGCAATACTACAATGTCATTCTACTACCATTCCATTACGAGACCACCCACTGGCCGACCAATGATCGACCATTGTAATTTAGCAGATTACGAACTTTTAGCAAAATGACAGTGGAATCGTGTTGGAATGACTAAGTTATATAAAATAGCAGACTTGGGGCCCAGGAGACGGACATAGGTCAATCTCCGTAGAGGTTAGCCATCTGCGCGGGAGATATTATAGTGCACAAGTGTGTGCGCAGGCACAGGAGCACTCTCTGTACAGAATTCTACATCCTAGGTGTTGTAAGTTTGGTATTAACTGTTTCAGGTGTCATTTTTTCGAGCGGAGTATTTAACACAAGAAGAAGCTATGAAACATCCAGATGGTGTGACCATGGTCTGCTACCTGATCAAGGTAGTTCCATAGGCAGTTTCAATATCACCCATGAATCCATAGGAGTACCTAATGGGAAAATTGTTTCTGATAACCGACACCGCTACGTTGAAAGGGGTTAACTCAAGAAAGTCATAAGTCTTTGAGCCAGCTTCAGCCTCTTGCAAAAACAATTATGTAATTTTGTTTTTCTCTAAAAAGTTTTCTTTTTTAATGCTCTTTTCTTTTTTACCTCCTACCATATATACTGCACCTCAGATAATTGTTTTTAGTACGGCGTGAACCCAGATGACAGATTAGCCTGGGTAATCGAAGGCTTCGAACGAGTTCAAGAAGCCCAAACGCACACTCGCATAGGCCCCTACCCAATGTCTCAACTTCTGCCTATGTTCTATGAAGACTATTTCATATACTGGGGCAAACTGGACACGGCGGACGGCAATGAATACGTGATCAAGTGGCTGGTCCCAAGAGCCAATCTGTTTGCGTCTTTTGAGCAGGTGATAAAAATTATAGCAATTTATATCCCTTTTTTGTCCCAGGCCCTTTTTGTGCGGCCCGAGCCGCGGCACAGCCTAGAACTTTTATTTTTGCAGTACCTAGTATTAATTAATTCTGGCATTCACTCATGTTTTCTCCCTTATTGCGAACACACAGAACACACTTTACGTAAATCCTGAAATCTTTTCAAAAATTCGTTGCATAAGGAAACTAAGGAATCCTTACTAATATTATAAAAGCGAAAGTGAGTTTGTTTGTTACGTCTTCACGCCTAAATGGCCAAACCGATTTTGATAAATTTTGGTACAGACACTATTATAGCTCGGGAAAGGACATAGGCGACATAGGTACGTAGGTAAATTACTGCGGCCCGCAAGATTAAACAGTATCAATTATGTGGCCCAGGGTAAAAAAAGGTTGATTATGGCTGATTTATATTGTTTTTTTAAACAGGCCTAGCGCGCACCGGGGGTTCCGTAAAAACTAGCGACATAAACGGCCATATATTTAGACTGCGTAGACTTAGACGGTTGATTTTTTTCACAATTTCAAGGGACCTCAGACTTTAATTTCATGTCGATACCTTCGGGTGTTGCCGAGATAAAGGGTCTTGACATTCAAACAGTGACAGACACACGAACGATAAAGTGATTCTATAAAAAGGATTCCGTTTTTTCATTTTGAGCTCTGGAATCCTAAAAGTATTTCAAGATCCTTACAGTATCCTTACGTACGGCCTTCACACCCATCCAACATCCTCATCGTAATAATAAAAGAGTTTTTTTTTTCACCTTCTACAATCTGTTACGAACATTATAAAATATTTTCAAAATTTCTCGTTACAGATGAAACAATTCCGTAAACTATGGGACCCTTGGGATGATCCGAACTTGGGAAACAGCAGACCACTGCAAGAACGCGAAGATCGACATATCTTTTACATCAATCCTCATTGGAACCAATACAATACATTGTTGCCTATACCAAGAGTACCAGAGCCTTCGATTTCTGTGTTATCTCCGGAATATATAAATAAACCTTGGATGCTACCACCACAGAATCGAACAGAAGAAGATATCGCTTCTCAAGAAACACAAACCAAAACCAGCCATGATAATTCTTCTGATCAAGCAGGTCCAAGAGATTCTGGATAATAGATGAAAATAAGTTTCATTTATTCACAAACTTGTCTTGTCCTGTAATAGGTACCAATCTTATGGTTTTGACTGTAAAATTGTTGCTTGTCTTTTAAATAAACGTAAGCTTCCAACCTAATTATATTTTTGATGGCGGTGCCAAAATAAAATTTATACAAATAATTGCCCACGTTCAGCGGTGATGAGACTATATTTTATATTTGCGGTCTCGGAGCACATTTATTTATTTAAAAACCAAGACTAGTATGCACCAAAATGTGGTTGCAATTATTTAGTAGTTCACTGGTATCGGGAACAGATTTCAAGCTACCGGCAATCAAGGCTCCAGAGAGAGAAACCTCCCTAACGATACGAGTCGTGTCCAGGAGTACCGCTTTCTGTATCAAATCCTAGATTCAGCCGTCTTAACGAGAGATTCCTCAGGTGTTGGTCGTCTTGGCATTAAAGCTATTGATTGTAACGACTATCGGCACAATGGTCGCTGAGTCCACATCCCACATCTTAACAAACTCGCGAGCCAAGTCAATATACTTGAATTGTTTACCTTTCTCGCAAGCGATATTATTGTTGATGAAAGCAAAAGACTAAGTGCCAGTGATGTAAGTAAAAACGTCTTATGCCTCTGTTATGTCAGTGTCAACGAGATTCAACGTGTCACTTATCTGTCAGTGTCATTTCGTACTCTGCCATAGAGATGTGTCATTGACGGTTTTATGGTTAACGTAATTTAACTGTTAATCATCAATGATCAACAGGTTGAAAAAACTGTTAAATTGTTAACTGTTAATTAATAATTAATTATTAATGTTATGCCATTCCATGAGTTAACGTAACGTTTTGTTGTAAACAGTTTATTGAAGAATATTAGGATAGGACTATTAAATTAAAATTTATTGGTAGAAGATTTTTAAAGTTGACGACGTTAACGTTGATTGACGTTCATTAGAGAATGTCAACGTTTTCGATCAATAACAATTTTGTTGCAAGTAATATTGAAGATTATTGATTTGATAAGAATTAAGATTATTTAATTTCTATTTTGAACTGTTATGATCTTTCCTTCGTACTTATTCCAGGCTTAGGAATTCAATAGTCAATAGATAATATTTTGTTAAGTATTTATTCTGTTATATTAAAATCCACACAACAAATATTATACCTATCTAATTCAAATCAAAACTCGTCCTGCACGCGTAATGAAAACAAACAATTGCAACGAATTTTGGCCTTGACCGACAGACAATACAATACTCACGACGGATTCTTTTCATACACTAAGTAAATACAAAATCATAACAAACAACAAATTGAACTTCTTTTGTCGTTCGGCAAATCGCAGTGTTCCTGTTCGGTATCCTTCGGAAGTATTCGTTATTTCGTTCCGCACTTCCACACACTACGAAATTCAAAGTTCAGAAATTAATAAATAAAACTATATTTAGCTAATTTTGAGTACGTTGAGCCGTTGACGCAGCTTATATTTTCAACCAGTTTTTTCGGAAACGAATAAAGTAATGTGTTTAAGACGTGTTGACTGTTGACGTTTCAGTTTTTTCGGAAATGAATAAAGTAATGTGTAAAGACATGTTGACGTAAATTAACAGGTAATATTTTCAACCTGTTATTTCATTGATGAATAACAGTTAACTCGTTGACGAATGAAAAGTCGTTAAAAAAAACAGTTTGTTGATTCAACGCCCACCTCTACTCTGCCAGCTGTGTTCCGAACATCAACAAAAAGATAACCTTAAAAGATTCGACTTAAGCCCAGTCAAAAACAAAATGTTGAGGAATATTTTGCGTACCAGTCGTTGGCTGGCACGAAGGCAAATCAATAATGTAACTCCAGTATTAATGCGCCATTGCTCGCGTTCATTGCCAAAAGTCACTAGTATATCATTTGACCGCCAATTTTCGTCAAATCCTCCTACACCTGAAGTTTCAGATGTGGATCAAGTGGTTTTTGAAGAAATCTGTAACGAAACTCTAGAATCTCTCTGTGATTATTTCGAGGAAATTATCGACTCATCTCCAAATTTAAAAGGGGCTGATGTCACGTTCAGTGTAAGTATTCCTATTCTAAGTTTCCTAAGTATGTATGTTAGAATAAGAAATTAAAATTGAGCAAACACTTCATCAATTTCCTACGGTAGGTAATCGGTTTAATGTGTTTTAATAACCATTATAGTATAAGCTATCAAATTTATTTAATACCATATTATTATGAATTTACAAAGTTATATAAGTTTTACTACCATGATAATAGTAACAATTTTTCTATAAATTATTTACTCAAGTGCAAAACATGCACACCAAATGTACTTACATGTTTTTTGTTTGATTAGTCTTATCAACAAAAAAAATCATGAAATGCAGAGATAAACTTGTAACTTGCTATCTGTTTTATTGTGGTGTATTTTAAATAACACTATTATTATGAAATATCAAAAAAACCAAACCTTTTCTTAAAATTGGTGCAAGCATTTTTTTCAATAGACAATGAGAAGTAAACAGCTGTTTCTACAATGTATGGAACAATTGATTATTATTTTGTTTTTGTGCTCTGTCTATGGTCCCTACATTTTCTGTTTTTCTTATTTCAGGACGGAGTTCTAACAGTGGCCCTTGGTTCTAGCTATGGGACCTATGTAATAAACAGACAAACTCCCAACAAACAAATCTGGCTCAGTTCTCCAGTCTCCGGACCAAAACGTTATGACCTAGTACTCAAAGATGGGGGCCATTGGATCTACAAACATGACGGAATGAGCTTACACAAATTATTACAAAATGAAATATCTAAAATAGTTAATAGCAAAGTAGAATTTAATAAGTGTTCTCATAGTGTAGTTTAAATATTGTATATTTTATTTATTTTATAGTAAATAGGTTTTGTCTTTGTGTTTTTTTTTTTGTTTTATTTATTTTTATCCAAAATGGAGGTTATTGAAGATGGAAATATTATGGACCGTATCCCTATATTATTGCAAAGGGATTTGGAATATTATCAGGTATATTATCTGTTTATCTTCAGTACAAAATAGTGATGTTCTTATTGTTGTATTTGTAGATGCTTAGTTATTATTTAGTGATTTAGCATGATCAGCAGTACAAATTGATTACCACTTTTGCATTGAATCGAAACAGAGCTAAAATAATTGTTTAATACTTGACTTTTCAGTATTTCATGTTTAAAAATTTAGTTTATATTAAAAGGGATTAATAAATTTGTTACTGAGTATACATTATATTATAATTTAAATGAAGGTCCTTGGAGTTTACCGTTCTTCTCCATAGAGATCAATGCTTTGGAACAGGCAACTACAGTACTTTCACAAGTTATTATGCCTTGTGACTGGGATTGTAGCTTCATTTTGTTTCTTGTCATTCAAAAGTGCCTGTAATGGTTTAATTGAAGTAACTGCTTTGAGTTTAAGTATGTAGTAGTACGTAGTTGTGGCACATAGGGTAGTAAAAGTATAAATAGTAGTATAGTAGTAAGTATATTCAATCATTTAATTATTGCTTGGATATTTCAGAAAAACCAAACCGTACTATCTGAAACCATTTGCAAAGGTGTTGTGGGTGGTAGGCTAGACTTTCCAAGAAATGCTTCCTTTGCTTCAGTCAAAATTGTACTCTGGCTTGAAGAGGAATTCTCCATCGCATTCAAGTATGTACACCAGTACTTACTAAGATATGTAGACTGATATTATGATAGTTTGTTAACATAGCAGAAACCTGGTGCCCTGACACCAGTTTGGAAGTTTGCTTTTAGCTATATAGACCATCCATTGTGTCATCCTATCTAAAAGTTCTATACTGTAGTTCCTGTATTTTGTGTGTTGTACATAATATAGAATATTCTATAGAGGTGGATATACCTCACACAATCCGTCCAGTATAATAACTAAATATTGTAAGTATATTCAACAGAAAAGAAAGTTAATTTGTGTTTTTGTGAAACTAAGTTATTTTTAATTCCTAGGTTTTTTTATGCAATTTGCCGGTCTGTGTCGGACTGTATTTTGAACAAAATATAATTTACGATTTTTTCTAATGGGATGAGACATTGCAGCACGACATTCCTACGGTCCTAACATACTCTTTTTGCTTTTCCATTCATACATCTGGTTATAGGTACACGCACGTAGCGAGCATGATGGACGTTGCATACCGAGTTTCCACCGTGCCTCGGAAAGCACGTTAAGAATAAAATAAAATCCTTACTATCCTTACTAATATTATAAAAGCCAAAGTGAGTTTGTTTATTTGTTTGTTACGTCTTACGCCTAAATGGCTAAACCGATTTTGATGAATTTTGGTACAGAGATAGTAGTAGTATATTTTAATAGCAAAGCTAAGTTTTCCTTTTTCTTACCTCTTTCTCCCTCATTTCTCCAATAAAAAAAAAATAGCCTATGTCCGTCTCCAGGGTCCCAAATATCTCTGTGCCAAAATTCATGAAAATCGGTTTGGCCATTTAGGCGCGCGCGAAGACGTAACAAACAAACAAACTCACTTTCACTTTTATAATATTAGTAAGAATTGTGAACAAAAATTTAATCACAATTGTTTTACAATGCTGCTTATTCTATGGTTACAATGTGGGTCTTATCGCTGATACTGATAGCTAACATTTTCCTGACAACCAACTAACAGTTTGGTTGACAGCCACGGATAGTCTGTGTCTTGATAATCTGACAGCTAGTCTTACCAAGGGGTATCGTATTACTCAGTACTAACTGGTTTGTGGAGGTCATATAGGCAATCGCTCTGCTCTGTAAAAACTAGTATAGGTAGGTACATCTGGTTAGCCTAAAAACCGAACCTAACATTGTTAGGTAAAGGCTAAGTTAAGCAGATGATGATGAAAGTAACTATACTCTACAAATCATTTACAGACAAGGATCTGGCATGTTTGTGGTAACAAAAGAAGATGACAAGGGCGATTTTAGCGTCGCCAAGACTTCTGATCCTGACAAGTTTGTGCAACTGGCTATTAAGTCTGGTGATTCTTTGTTAGGTAGGTACTGTTAACAGGTACTTATACGTCATAACATCATGGCTGTGACCTCTGAAGGGTGAGGTAGAGGTGTACACAATTATTTTAGTAGGTACCTACAATAATTCACCAGTTGACGTCACGGTTGGCGCAATGGCTGAACGATTGACTGCTGCGCTGTGTGTCGCGGGTTCGATCCCCGCACGGAACAAATATTTGTATGGCCTACAGATAGTTTTTCCGGGTCTGGCTGTTTATGTATGTGAGTTTAAATTTTGGTAAACGTACCCTCGATACAGGACAAAATCCTAGCGTGGGGCAACGTTTAAAATAAAAAACAAAACCAGTTATGTTGGAGTCCCATATAATAGGAGCCGAGCCTATTGCAGTCAACCTACTGACCTTCCTGCAACATTTCTGATAAAAATCATAAAGAAAACGAGCAGGGTACTTTTAAAACCTTTACTGGAAAAGAAACGTAAAGAAAGCTGAAAGATTTCTAATATGCCTGTCGACGGCGCGTTAGTGTTCCACGCGCTCCTCAAAAAGATGTCAGCAATGCAGAGGGGCCTGTCAGGGTCACCGCCTGGAGGCTTCGAAACATATACAGCGGCACTGGAACATAAAGGGCAAAAGAAGGAACATGGGTGGGTTTTAGTCAGTACGAGTCTGACACCTACCCGCTCCGGGAAGGTGTCAGAACAAAGCGGGGGAAGTTATTTGCTGATTCTCCATCCGCAAAAAAAGACTAAGCACCTTTTTTATACAAATTTCGTTTATCATTAAAGTCTTCATTTTTCCAGAGCATCTCCACATGCTAGCTCAAGAAGCTCTTGACCACGCTGATCTCCCGGTACTAACCGCTACGCTTGGAGCCGCAGCGTTGTTGAAGAACAGTTTGTACTGCTATGTGCAGCATATTGAGGACAGTGGCAATTCGGAGAGGTACTCACTACTTCAGGTAGGATATTTCAATCTATACATCTTTATTATTATAAAAGCGCAAGTGAGTTTGTTTGTTACGTCTTCACGCCTACATAGCTAAACTGATTTTGATGAATTTTGTACAGAGATAGTTGGGACCCTGGAGACGGACATAGGCTAACTTTTTTTTTAAAACTGAGAAATGAGGGAGAAAAAGGGAAAACTTAGCTTTGCTATTACAATAAATAAGGCGCAAGGGCAAAAACTACAAGTAACAGGTACCTGCAAATCAGGAAAGGGGAACTGTGTTAACCACGAATTAAACGCGAGCGAAGCCGCGGGCAAAAGCAAGTATTTTATCAAGAGGAAAGATTTGTTTGTTTCGAATAGGCTCCAGAACTACTGGACCGATTTCAACCATTTTTTCACTAATAGTAAGCTACATTATCAGGAAGTAACATAGGCTATACAGCATCACGCTACTACCCACGAGAGCGGGGCAGCAACTAAAGACGCGGGTGAAACCGCGCAAGACACATAGTCGATGGATAAAGAGGGAGATGGATAAAGCAAAGGCCAAAGAATAGATGGATGGATTGTGTAGGGAATGATATGAAGGAGAAAGGAGTAAATTATGAGAATAAAACGTGTTGTGCCGACCCCAAATAGAATGCGACAAGGGCAGGAAAATATAGATCAACAAATTGGTATATTTTCTAAATTGTTTTGTGCTAGTGTATGTAGCAGTGATATATTTAATGTGACTAAAAAATCGCAAATTATCGTAATTCAAACTCGGTGTCCTGACTGAGGTCAAGTTCAGCGTTGATGCTGGTGGAATACATAACTTCCTCCTTCTTTAGATGAGTTGGTTCAAAAGATATAAGGCAAACAGAAAAACGCGATAGTATCTAACTATGTACCTACTATCGAATTTACAATATATTTTCTTAACTGGCTTCTTTTTCTTTAAGTTAGGTATCTATTTCTTCTCTAAATTCTTCTTCTTGTGTCTTTATAATACAAATGTTAAGAGAATCGTCTAAATCTTGTGTCATTAGATCTTATTAGTACCTTTTTATGGGCTGTAATACCACCGCAAATATACAAACGAATTATAACGAATACTTACCTGCTAGCCGACCAGCCTTGCCCGTTGACGGATTTTCCTACAAACTTTTTACCCCTATTTCACCCGCATAGGGGTTGAATTTCAAAAGACTTATACTGCAAAATATTGCAGCTATATAAAAAAAAACCCTTTTTTTACCGATCCGTCCATTCGTTTGAGCTGTGATATCAATCTACTAACCTATAATAAAGTTTAGAACATAGTTTAGATCACTGACTTATAAACCTATGGACTGGCCATACCTACAGAATTAGCGTAACTACCTACAAAACTCGGGCGCTCAAAATGGCTGCCTTTTTATAGGGTTGTAATTTAAAGCCACATGAGTACCTAGTTTATATCGATATATTAGACCAATATCAATTATTCGAATATGTTTTATCAAAGTAAGTATTTTTAAAGATGCATGGCTGATTTTTCAATCGTCAGATACCTTTTCTGAGGAACATAAATATGACTGACAGCTTTATGGCTTCTGTATCATTTAAATGAAGTCAGCCCGCCTATTAATTATTCGTTTATAATATTTGACGGTTGCAATATAAACCGTTAATCTAAATGAATTAATATTTTCTGAAATTTTTATTAGCTGTGCTTCAGATAGACATAATATATCTGCTGCTAGACATAGGGCTTTCCAACTATCTATTACTACAAACTAAATCAACATCTTAAACAGTGTAATGGTACTTCTATCTTCCTAAGTGAGGTATGTATTTTGTTTTGTGAAAGGGTTTTTATTTTACACTTTTTTGTACCTCTCAGCATAGAATATAATCATCCAAACCACTTGAAATTGAATATTGGAATTGTCATGCTATGTAGGTACATATTTTGAAAATTCTAATATGCCCAAACACGGCTAGGATACATTGATTTATTACAGAGTACCGTTGCTTACCTTCCGGTTTCATCGTCAGTTCAGTTAAAATTACTCCTTCACCATCTTCTTTCAGTCAGTTATTAACTAAAAGCTTAACAAAGCAATTTTACTTGTTACGACAGTTTTGCTATGATCGTATGAGAAGTTCCATTCCATGTCTTTGAAGTTCATCATAATATGATGACAATATTTATACGAGACCAATTCGGGAGTATCTTTCAATAAAAAAAAAAACATTTTTCACAATAAAATTGACTGAGAATAGGTAAATACATACAACCGAGTTAAAAATTGAATAATGCGAAATCTCTTGTCACATTTAGTTACATTATAGTTTCTGTAAGGGTTTTATTGAAATAAAAAGACCTTTCACGTTAAAAGAACATGTTTTTATTTATGCATAAAAAGAAAAACACTTTAGAAACACATAACTAAGTAGTAAAACATTCGCTTTTGTGTTACATTAGTGCTAGTTTTATCAACCGACATTATAATGTCAGTTGATATTTATTCATTTCTGAACAAAATTAATTTGTTAAAATAATTTCTATATGAAATCTTGCTTGATGTAGGTTGTAAAAAACATATTGGTTTAGGCTGAAAAATAACAATATTATTAGTCACACAATCTAATAACCTAGTACTTCATTCCTTAATTACTGTCAAAATATGATCAAATTAGCCTTTACAAAATTATTTTAATTTAACATCGTAAATGGCTCTTGAGCCATTTCAATTGAAAAACATTTGTTTTATTCGCCTCATTGTTTTTTTTTGTCATCCCTGACAATGTTTAGATGTGTGGAGGCATAAGATTATTTAATGAGGCAGCACAACATTAGCTTTCTTGAGTCTCCTAATATAATTCGGCATCAATAGTGAATGTGAAAGGGAACAATATTAAGGTGGTTCAGGATTTTTTTTGGTACGACTTTCCATTGACGTCCGTCGAATTAAGGGTGGGGAGGGGGGTGGGGGGAGGGGGGTTTTTGGGTACTACCCCCCCTTAAAGGGAAAAGTTGCGGAGCCCCCCCCTTTTCGAGTTTTTTTAATTTTTAAGTCTGAGGAAATTTTTCCCATTTTATGAATTAAAATTAATAGTAAGTGTAAAAAACCATGGGGGACCCCTTAGGGGGGAAGGGGGTTCTCCCCCTACAGAAGGGGGAATCCCCCTTCATCAAAAAAAATGGCACTGATTTAAAGAGGCAGTTGTAAATAGCGGTTTTAGTAAGTTAAAAATTATAAATGGCACGTTTCATAACTACCTACCAGCCAAGCCAAACCGTAATATATTTTATGCATGGTCGAGGGCGGGCTTGGTCGACGGAGCCCCGCTTCGCGGGGCTCCTACTTCTGGGTGGTTTATAAAAAAATAACCACGAAGGGGATGGCGGGGTCTATTCGCTCGCTTCGCTCGCTCACACGACCCCGCCATCCCCTTCTAACCTAACCTATCCGAGTCGGGGTGCCCTAAAGTCCAGATGGCAATCAGTTTCTCCTATAAAGTAATAATAAGCCGCAGCTTCTCAACTGCTAGGGACACAAATGATTTGAAATGATGACTGACGATGACAGTGACAATACAAATAGCGTCAGTTTTACGTTTCGTTCCACAAGCCGACAAAAAACGGTAAACACTTAACATTTTTTTTTTTTATTTCGTACTGAAAATAATGCTGTAATTTATATATAAACTGTTAAATATATGTGTGCATGAAAACTATTTAAACTAGTACAAAATATTATTATTTACGTAAAATATAAAATAAAATGTTACCAAACGTAAGACAACTTAACCGTTGGTGAAACGAAACGTTCAATAGCGAGAATTCTATATAATCTGTGGTAGGAATTGATATAAATACTGCAAAAATATTGATTTTCAACATTTTTTTTCTCAAAAAGTACGCGTCTCCGCATGTTGAGACTTTACGAGTGTTCTTATAATAATTTAACCTTTCTGTAAAAAAAATATCAACCCCCAACTCAACGGACGTCAAAGGAAAGCTTAGCCTTTTTTTTTTATAATAAAACAATTTAAGGTGAAATGTTCACCCTGTCATCTACTCAACAAAATAAAGTATACCTACGAGAAAAACCTACCACTAGAGGACGAGGGCACTGCGCTGTCACGTTACCTTGTCACATCGAGAGTTTTATTAAAGCATGATTTGTCGAAGTGCAATGAGCAGACATACCACATTTTTGTCGGGGGTTAATATTTCCAATGCCAATAACAGCTAACCATTTTTTCTTCAAAAATAAATTTACTGGGAATCTGTCGAACAAAAAACCATATCAACATTTTACACAATTATTACATTAGATATTATCGATACTTCGACATCGCTGATTGTAAGCGTCCATCACTAAGTTCACTATGTTTGTAAACAATGCAATGAAATAAAGAAAATAACAACGTTTGAAGCTATACAAAACTAGCACAGGTCTCAATGACCTTTCTAAAGATCATCTTGTAACAAAACATCATACATAATTCGTGAAAAAGCAATGAAAACTTGTCACTAACCTGTGAATGGACAATTCAGGCTGATTATTGTTTTTCCTTGCACCACACTGTATTATGCAACACGAAGGCATGATTCATTGTTTATAGCAAAGCCCAGTGCACCACAATAACTAGTTTGAAGCCGTATTTTTCAATAAAACAACAAAAAATATCTTGGCGCGCAACTGTTTGACAGTTGATGTACCACAAAACTCGGCGCAAATCATGGAGAATCGGTTACGCATAGATAGGCTTATGACGTCACATGAAAGCGTTGCCAAAATGAGCACTTGACAAACTATACTTGTCTTTCTTTTCTTATGCAGCTACAGCTTTATTAAAAAGAGACAACACTGTTTTTCACATACGTGTGTCGATTTTATAGATATTTGTATAACTATTCTTTCTATAGTAGAATATGCCGTCTCCATAGGTATATCTCAATGGTTTAGATTCTTATGCTTAAATCATGTGTCATCTGACAAATCGAATGAATAAAATAACAAAACACCGCTAAGTTACACTGCACCTTTTCAATAGGATGACGCAAATAATCTCCCGCCGTTACCTATTTAGTTCACATTGTCTGCCACAGATGGCGCTGTTCATTTACGTCACGATTCTGAATCGCGGTGTTAAGATTCTCCGCCGTTTGGTTGGGTCTCTTGTATACAGTAATTGGTGTATCTCTGGTTTCCCTTCAAAACGCATAAATCTTTCGCCTTTTACTAAAGATTTCCGTGGAGGGGAACACTCAAATGAGTCTATAATATTTTTGGAATACTCTGCTTCGGCAGAGTTTATTAAATTATACTCCTTTCGTAGTACATGAGAATGTACTATTTATGCTTCTATTCCTCATTTAGATAAAATATTTAAAATAATGCTAAATGACTGCCCTGCCGTAATTATTTAGATACATTACAGGTACCATTTACCAAACATAGGTTGTCATTAAAATTAAAAAGCTCGAAAGAAATACCAGTACCAGTCTCTTGACATTATTTATTACATGTGTAGATAATATCGGTGCATCAATGTATTTCTACTAGAATACAATTTAATCTAATCAGTCTTGTTTTAATCAAGCGTTGTATGTATTAGTTTTATCGAATTGTGACGTAACAACAGGCAAATACTACATCAAAAATAATACAGTTTGTTATTTTTTATGTAGTATTAATTTGCCTTATTACGATGCATAGGAACACGCTTACGCGTCATTAATTTGGTTATTTTTATTCGTAAATAAAACTGTCAGGGGAATAAAATTGTACAAATTATTGTAAGTACATGCAGGCGGACAATGAAAATAAAAAAAAACAGCAATATAAAACGGGTTTGTAATTCGCCCGCGTCGCTCCATTGCATCTGTTATAAAATATGACGTCATACGTAGTTCTGATACGGAAGGATAATTTTGATTTGGCTCTCGTCAACGTCCATACTACGTTGAATACACTGGTTCTCGTCCGATCACCGAAGTTAAGCAACATCGGGCGCGGTCAGTACTTGGATGGGTGACCGCCTGGGAACACCGCGTGACGTTGGCTTTTTGCTTTATATTTTGTTGTATTTTAATGCTATCCGTAAATGGGTAAAAACAGCATTTATTTTTGGAAGATTGTCTTATCGAGTTTTAAAAGTGTTACATTTGTTGATAGCGCCATCTATGATTTAACGCTCTACACTATTTCAGGGTTGCTATAAACGCTATACGACTATGTCAGAGGCTGTTGGCGAAAGAGTCCTTGATCTACACAACAGGGTGCTTTCCCTGTACATCCTACAAGATTCTGGGGGGCGGCCAATAGATGGCAAGACTAGGACAGTTAATGAGACCGGCACGCCATCTGTGCAAGGATGGTGGCTTTATATGAATGGTATGATATTTGTGAAACTACTTGTTTGCTGAGCGATTGACTGCTGCGCTGCGTGTCGCGGGTTCGATCCCCGCACGGAACAAACATTTGTATGGCTTCAAGATAGTTGTTCCGTTGTTTGTGTATGTGAGTTTGAATGTTAGTAAACGCACAAACGATACAGGAGAAATACCTAGTGTGAGGCAACGTTTAAGAAATAAGGTATTTATTATAACAGGGGCTTTTCTACTGCTATTGTATTGGTCATTCAAAAACAAAGGGATAAAAAAGCAACAGGCCAAGAAGGCTAAAGAATTTTGACATTTAGGTGGAAAACTTTGTAATTTTGACTTTATTTCTGTAGTATCCGCTTGTAGCAGAGATACAGTTTGATAACTCAACTACCAACTAACTACATCACAGGCTCACCATACCACCAAGCTCAAGTCCAGGGCACGCTTCTACCTTCCAACTTCCCGCCATCATGCTGACTGACAGTTGACATTAATGACAGCTCCCAGACTACCTGTGGTCGTGAGACAGTGTTTACATATCTATTAAATAGATACACTACAATGTCTATGTACACAATGCTGACGTTGTGTACATATTATAGTGTTGAATTTTCGAAAATTCAATTTTTTTTAATTATCTATTGCTGTAAAATGTGATTTTGGTGTTCCAGGTAGTAGACGCGATCTTTGGGACACTGTACCGCCGCGGATGGCGCAAAGAATATTTGCTGGAATGCTTAATGAAACTTTGACCATACTTACAGTTAGATACTGTCAAGTAAGTTTTTTAAAGTGAAACTTTTATTACATCGTCTCAAACTTTTTCGTCTGTGTGTTGCATGTTGCGTGACGGTCGGTCGCGGAGTAGGGACATCTGAATGTCTATAATGTGAAAAAACGTTTTACTTTTACCGTAAAACCACACAATCCTTTTTTTGTACTATGCAAAGTCCAGGCGGACTTTGTCATATTGAATTCAAGTTTCGCCGGCTTCATAAGGTTCATAATTCATTTGTAAGCCTTGGTTTAACTTTTTAAAACAAGCTACAAGCTTTTTTCTAGATTTGCCATTTAATTAATGTGTTGAAGAAAAGGATTGTTCCAGGACCGCAGTATCTCTTTTGAACAACCTTCAACCCCGGCAGGAATTGCCAACTGTATTAGCCCAAGACTATTTGTTTCCTATTCTTTTGATATATATTTTCCTTTTCTTTTATTTATATCTACCTATTTTTACAATACCGCGGCCAAGGAACACAAAGGGCAAAAAAGGATTTTTAGGACATTCTTTCGTCACCTCAGTGAATTAGTAGACGACCTGCAATAATAAAAATGGACTTTATGTCACTTCATTTTGAGTTTTGTTTTGATTGTTCTCTTTCTTTATTATTGTATCAAGAAACGTTACAAACAAATCAATCTTCTTCTCCACATTCCAGACTAACACAACAGAAACCACAACCCGTCTCCTTCTCAACGACATCCTCAACATTCTTCTCTGCGTCGCTCAGCTCCTCCCATCTATTTGCGCTAACGGGTCTGACCTAGCAGGGTTGGATGTTAAGCATCAGACCCGTGACGTCAGAGATGTACATGCTAAGTGCAATGAGCTGTTCAAGTGTTTTGTTTATAGGGGAGCTGACTTGCATTTTATACATCAGGTAGTTCCCAATTACATTTTCTTTTGAACCCAACTTTTCATACAGGTGTGACAAAAAAAGACATTTATCCAAATTTATTATTTACTAGCTTTTGCCCGCGGCTTCTCTCGCGTTAAATTCGGTAGCGCCTTATTGATTTGTAATAGCAACGCTAAGTTTTCCCGTTTCTTCGCTCTTTCTCCCTCATATCCCACTCTTTTTTAAAAAATATGTCCGTCTCCTGGTTCCCAACTATCTCTGTACCAAAATTCATCAATATCGGTTTAGCCATTAAAGCGTGAAGAGGTAACAAAAAAATTGGTTGCCTGTAAAGTCGGTATACGGGCGAAAGTTTTACGTGACAACGACTTTGAGTGGTTTATGTCTGTCTCTCTCGCTCTTGGGCGGGGACGCGTGCCTCTCACTCGCTCTCATTGTGAGTGCATAACGTGAGCGGAGCGTAACGCAGTTTCTTGAAGTGTCACCCGGCAAACCAATTTATAAGACGTTGTCACGTCAACAAACAAACAAACTCACTTTCGCTTTTATAATATTAGTAAGGATTCAAAATAGTCTCATGATCAGCACTTTTAGAACGTTATTACACAAGGTAGTCCCCCTAAACGTACACCCTTATTGGTGGAGGATTTGAAGATGCAGCTCGACACTGCAAAATACGCATTTATTGCATGAACATGATGCTCTTTCTATCAGGCTGAAACCGGTTCTTCGTCAAAAGCCCTAACTCGCCAATAAAAATTTCTGCCCTTTGCATAATTTGACGGCCCGGTTGGCGTAATGGCTGAGCGATCGACTGCAGCGCTGCGTGTCGAGGGTTCGATTCCCGCACGGAAAAAAAATTGTATGATCTACAGATAGTTGTTTCGGGTCTGGCTGTTTCTGTATGTGAGCTTAAATGTTTGTTAACATACCCACGATACAGGAGAAATTCCTAGTATGGGGCAACGTTTAAAAAAAAAACAATAATATTTAATGCCTGCAAAGTGGGTTTTAAAAGTATAGACGAG
The DNA here is from genome assembly GCA_905475445.1 of Ochropleura plecta. Classification (NCBI taxonomy): domain Eukaryota; kingdom Metazoa; phylum Arthropoda; class Insecta; order Lepidoptera; family Noctuidae; genus Ochropleura; species Ochropleura plecta. The sequence continues at coordinate 4,749,508 of FR997731.1, read as the reverse complement.
CGGTGCCCGGCTTAGCCTTTGTCCCTTAATTTTGTTATTTAGTTTACTTATGCATACTGCTAAAATAAATAATTACAGGCATTCTGCAATCACTTTTGTTTCAAGGTTTTCTCCTTATAATTTCCAGGAATTCAAAGAGAGGGATCCCCCGTCGATCCCAAGAGAGTGTCCCTACCCATGGTTCACGTTTGTGAACCCGAAACTGTTCGACAAGTTGGACGATCCGTCTGTAAGGAGCACACACGACCTTAGTAACAAGACTGCTCTGGGGTTGGAGCTGATTGTGTTGTTGGCACAACCGCAGCCGAACTGGGCACTGATTGTTAAGGTATGATGACAATCTAATTTAATAATCACCTTGTATAATTTCAACATGAATGATGTAAATACAATTTTGTAAAAATATTATAATTTAAAAGAGTGTCCATGGAGTTTCTTGCCCATTCTTCTCCATAGAGATCAACGCTTTGGAATGGGCAACTACAGTACTTTCACAAGTTATTATGCCTTGTGACCGGGACTGTAGATTAGTTTTGTTTCTTGACATTCAAAAGTGCCTGTAATGGTCTAATTGAAATAAATGGTTTTGACTTTGACTTTGACTTTGACCTATAAACACACTTTTATTAGCTTAGGGGCTAAATTTGCCAGGGCCACTGCCTGCCGGGGTTGCAGGTTGTTCGAAAGAGATACCGTGGCCCCGGAACGCGAAGGGACGGAAGAAGGAACATGGATGGGTTGTAGTCAGTAAAAGTTTGACACTCCCACCTGCTCCGCCCAGAACGGGGGGAATTTTTTCATGATTTCCCATCTATAGAAAGTAGGGGTTAAATTTTACCAATTTTGTGGTGTCCGATTAAGCTGGAATTTTGCATGCATAGTTTTGCATGCAAACTATGCATGCAAAATAGCAAAACAAGGGTTTCTTCAGAATTTTTACGATTATTATTTTCAAAAGTGATAAATAAATTTAACAGTTATAAAGAAAACTCGTATTTTTCTAAACAAACTCTTTCTTTCATTTGAAATATATCCATATCTGCTAGATGATCAGCTACGTGACGTCATTCTGTATCTTACACGGTGGACTTCCAAAAATGGCGGAGTAGATGTTTTTATTTATACCCATGACATGGCTATCACATGAAATACAAGGGTTGGAACTGCCAATAAGGGTTGACCCTTATTGGTAGACCCTTTTTTTTCGGGTGGGATATCATCAAATGACTTCCCCCGCTCTGGGCGGAGCGGGGGGGCATGTCAGACCTTTACTGACTAAAACCCACCCATGTTCCTTCTATAGCCCTTAACGTTCCGGGGCCGCGGTATCTCTTTCGAACAACCCGCAACCCCGGCAGGTGGTGGCCCTGGCAAGCCCCTCTGCTTTTCTGACATCTCTTTGAGGCGCGCGTGAAATACGAACGCGCCGTCGACACGGCCTGTCGTCAATCGACGGACGGACGGTGAACTACCCATTGCTCACCGTCCACAGGCCCGCATCTACGGTGGCCGGGAGTCGTCTCGCGGCGCCCGGCGCCCGGGGCGTCTCCCGCGGCGGCTGGGTTGGGCAGATGTTCTCTCCCTCAAACGCCCGGCCACCTCCTTCGCTAGCATTACTGCTTCGCAGAAGGTGGTGACCGCTTCCCATTCCCTCTCGCTCCGGACCATGGCCTGAACCAGGGCCGGACGCGAGAGATCGCCGCCGCCGATCGCCTCCACGAGGGCACGGCGGTGCTCCGCCCAAGCTGGGCAGACCACCACTGTGTGCTCCACCGTGTCCTCCGGGCGATCGTCACAATGGTGACACCCAGGCGCTTCCTCCCGCCCGATGATGTGCAGGAATCTCCCGAAACTTCCGTGTCCGGTGAGGACCTGCGTCAGGCGGTAGGTGAGGACGCCATGACGCCTCTCCAGCCACTCCTCAAAGAGGGGACTTACCGCCGCTATTGTGGCGTGCCCTGCACGGGGTTGCGACAGTCGCTCCCTCCATGCCACCATGAGATCGCACCGGAGGTCTGTCCGCTGAGCGGCAATTTGCCGCGGCAGCGGAGTTTCCCCCCGGTGTAGTGCCTCCGCGCGCCACTCAAACAGGCGCGCGAGCTCTATCGCCTCCAGATCCCACGGTGGCAGTCCGGCAAGGAGGCTCGCTGCCTCGCCGGAGATCGTGCGGTAGCCCCGGATGAGCCGGTGTGGGTGGCGCGCCGCCCTATAGAACGCGCCCATACCGGGGCCCCGTAAAGGGCCATGGACCGCACGACTCCGGCATATAGCCTACGGCAGGAGGCATTTGGTCCCCTCAGATTGGGCAGGAGCCGCTTGAAAGCAGCCCCCGTCCGCTTGAGTTTGGGAGCCAAACGTCGGAAGTGCTCCACGAAATTCCACCGGCTGTCGAGGACGATTCCCAAGTACTTCATCGTCGACCCGACACCGATGCGAGCCCCTCCTACCGTCAACTGGGATCCCGACGGTGGCTTGTTTTCGCGGCCATGAAATGCCATGGCCTCGGATTTGTGCAAGGCCACCTCGAGACCCAGTAGCCGGATCCTCTCCGCGACTATCGCAACCCCGCGTGTCATATTATCGGCCGCCGCCTGGTGCGACCCCCCCTGAGCCAGAACGAGCGTAGTTTGCTACGCTGACGCCGCTGGGGAGGTCGGCGCGCAGCACCCAGTCGTAACCGATGTCCCACAGGAGCGGCCCCAAAACCGATCCCTGTGGGACACCGCACGACATCTCTCGCCGGTTCCACTCTCCAGAGCGACCGGGGTAGATGACGGCCTTTTCCGTCAGATATGCCCCGACCACACGACGAAGGTAGGTTGGCATCCGGTGGTATCAAAGTGCCTCCCTGATGCAGCCCCAGGGCATGGTGTTGAACGTGTTGGCAATGTCGAGAGACACCGCCACGACAACCCCACCCCTGGACACTGCAGCCCCGTCGTGAGGGCTCTCACGCGCATGATGGCGTCCACCGTCGAGCGCCCCTTGCGGAAACCATACTGGTGATCCGCAAGATCCGGCCCCGTCCCCACAAGGTGCCCGACAAGGCGGTTTGCAATAACTCTTTCAAAGAGCTTGCCCATCTCGTCAAGCAGCACAATGGGCCGGAATTGGTAGACCCTTGAAAAGATTTAAAACAAAATTCTAGGTCCTGTTGATGCGTGACTGCCACCTGTCCCGCCTGCTCACGATCCGCGCCATCCGCCACATGTGCGGCGACAACCTGCGCTGGGCGGCGGACGGGCTGTGGTACAGCGAGCGCGGGAGCCGCAACAAGTGCAGCGGCTTCCTGTGTACCGCTGACGGGTTCTGTAGGTTTAAGGGGGATGTCCATCGTGAGTTTTAGTTATTTTTTTATGCACACACAATATATTTGATAGGACATTACATTAAGACAGAATAACACAAAGGTACTGCTTATTTCATTAGAAATTTCTTCCAGAACGGTGAGCGGGAAGTTTGATGATTTTTGCTCGCTCGACGTAGGCTGTCTCCACTAATGGCATACAAACGGATCATCTCCACCAACTCAACATTGGAGTCATTTTGCGTTATCTTGCACTAAAATAATTATAACATACGATGTACCGAGGGCGCACCTGCCTGAGGAGCGATATTTTTATTTTTTTGCGAACGTTTTCACTGCACAGAGACAAGGTCGACACTGGTCGCGGGAGCGGGGGCCAGCTGGGCGGGTCATAAGGGTAAAAGCGGGGGTGCGCGGGCGCCGCGGTTTAGGCACTAGAAATACGTGCAATAGTTTGTGTTTGTGTGCATTCGCTTTTCTGTAGTGTGCGTAATTTAATTGTAAAGGTAGGAGCAGATCGTCCGAGTGTAGTGTACACTTACCGATTTCTGAAAATACGAAAAAAGTAAAAAAAAAACCTACTTTACTTATTATCGATTCGGGTCGAGAATCATTAGCATAGTTACGTCCTTGAATTTGGCGAGGATGCAAAACAACACGCTGTATATAGTGTGTAAAAAAACAAGAACTTTTTTTTTTGTTTTTATTCATTAAAGAACAACAAACAGCAAAAAACAATCTTTACATGACGCAATAAATGTTTATAACGAGCTGTGCCTAGCGGTTTGTTGTTTTCTGGAGAGAGCCACCTTTATGGTAGGAGTCACTTATGTGGTATGAAAAATAGGACGTAATTAACATCTAGACCCACCCCACCTCTACCGTCATCAAAAATAAACAAAACAAAGACCCCCCGTAATACTTGAACGGCTCTACGACCGATTCAGGCCTACCGAATCCTCACTAATATTATAAAAGCGAAAGTGAGTTTGTTTGTTTGTTACCTCTTCACGCCTTAATGGCTAAACTGATCTTGATGAATTTTGGTACAGAGATACTTGAGACCCAGGAGACATAAGCAATTTTTTTTTAAAGTGCGATATGAGGGAGGAAGGAAGAAAAGGGAAAACTTAGCTTTGCTATTACAAATCAATAAGGCGCAAGGGCAAAACCTGCAGGTAGCAGGTACCTGCAAATCAGGAAAGGGGAACTGTGTTATCCCAAATTTAACGCGAGCGAAGCCGTGGGCAAAAGCTGGTATGCATAAAAAAATTCATAAAAAGCGGTTAAGCTGTTTCGGAGGAGCATGGCAACTAAAGCTGTGACTGTGTATTCAGCTGAATCCGATCAGACTGGAACCGGACTCCAACATAGCTGGGAAAAGGCTGGTAGATTATGTTACACTTGAATAACAAAAAACGGGGTGGCAAACAGCTCAATTAAAAACAAAAACACCCACGGACACCTCGCGAACCAAGAAAATTGACTATACGGTTGGCGCAGTGGCTGAGCGTTCGCTTGCTACGCGTCGCGGGTTCGATCCCGCACGGAGCAAATATTTGTATGGCCTACAGAGGATATTGGATTGTGATTGCGATATTAGATTCTGCAATACAATTTTATTAGTTTTAAGACTTTTTGCTGCGCCCTAACAGGGTCATGTACTCATTAGTTGCCTAGCCTATTTGTACATTGTGCATTAAATGAATAAATAAAATAAATAGTTGTTTCGAGTCTGGCTGTTTGTGTATGTGAGTTTAAATGTTCGTAAACGCACCCACGATACAGAAGAACATACTAATGTGGAGCAAAGTTTAAAAAAAAAACTGTTGTATTGTTTCAGCGGGTGAAGAGCTAGCTCGCGCGGCAGGTGCTCTCACATACATCCTCGCTACGATCGGCAGTAAAGCTGAACTCAAGTCCACGCTGTGTTATGCGTTAGAGATCTCTAGCAAAGACTGGGCAGCGTGTTTGGATAAACGGCAGGTAAATTTAAACCCTCCAATATTTTTTTTGTTTTTACGAATGTGAAATCATCAAATAACTTCCCCCCGAAACCCAGATCGGGGGAAGTTTTTTGATAATTTCCCAGAGTGTCAGACTTTTACTGACTAAAACCACCTATGTTCCTTATTTTGCTTTATGTTCCGGGGCCGCGGTATCTCTTTCGAACAACCCGCAACCCCGGTTGTTAGTAAGTATTTATTAGTCTAATCTTGCAACTGAATTTCGAACAAGTTCTAAGACAAGAGATTACAAGAGTAATGGCTAGATTATCAAGAAGTTAAATAAGCTGTACGTTTGATTTCAAGTTTGGAAAGAATCTACCTGGAGATCTTAAACCTGCTTTCGCGAGTACCCATAAAGATGTAATTACAATGCTTCTCCTATCGTTAGCCATTCTGCCAGATGACATTTGTTTGAGTCTTAAACGTGTCGCATTCCTCTTTCCTGTTCTACTTCCAGGTTTGGTGTGACAGAAGACCTCCATGGCTGGCTGGGATATTAGCAATAGTGGGATCTATTCTACAGTTTATACCACCGATACTCGTTAATGCCGTTCAGGGTGGAGCTTCGATGTATCAGGTAAGCCATCCTTACTAATATTATAAAAACGAAAGTGAGTTTGTTTGTTTGTTACATCTTCACGCCTAAATGGATAAACCGATTTTGATGAATTTTGGTACAGAAATAGTTGGAAGCTTAGAGACGGACATAGGCAATTTTTATTTTTCAAAGTGTGCAATGAGTGAGAAAGAGGGAAGAAAAGGGCAAACTTAGCTTTGCTATAACAATAAATAAGGCGCAAGGGCAAAAATTACAGGTATCAGGAAAGGGGAACTGTGTTACTCCGAATTTAACGCGAGCGAAACTGCGGGCAAAAGTTAGTATTTTATAAATTAGCAACAACTGGCCAAGTGACCGGCGAGACAGACATACAGACAACAAAGTTATAAGGGTTCCATGTTTTCCTTTTGAGGTAAAGAACGATATAACGAAAGGTTTATGGACGTCATTGTCACATATATGGGACATGCAAGCGCGTGCCTTGGACGCCTATGACACAAATATGTGACAAAAAAGAGGTAAAATGAAATGGTTGCCGTGGAGGGCACGCGCGTGCGTTTGTTTTTATTTAATAGGTTTAAACAACTATTCAATTGCTTTATTTGGTTTTTTGAGAAAACCCGTACAACTTAACCCGTTGCACGATTGTTTACAAAAATGTAGGGTAACAATGTATGTAAACTTTGCACCCGTCTGCACACTTTGTCGCGCAAAGGTTTAACATACCAATCTGAGCTATTGTACAGTTAAAATAAATATTTTTACAATAAGGAAAGAAAAATAATAGTCGTATTATCTATTACTGAGTTGTAGAGGTCAGAGAGGCAGTCGCATCCATGCAAAATGTTGGTGTTCAGCTGCATCCGATTAGACTAGTAGCCGACCCTTACATAGTTGGAAAAAAACTAGACAGATGATGAAGGAATGAAAAAGTATTAAAAGAAAAACTTAAAAATTACAAGAGAAAGTTCTTCCATCCACTCACAGAACAAGCAAACATATATCTGCCCATCTCGATGCAAATGAATCACTCTCCGGTTTCGATGTCAGTCAGCAGCATTCATTCAGAATTGTCAGAGCGCGACCAAGGGAGACTTAGAATGACAACCTGTGAGTGCAGACGATAAAAAAATATCATTACTAGCTTGCGCCCACGGCTTCGCCCGCGTGATATCGAAAAAAAAAGTATCCCATGTGTTATTCCAGACCATAATCTACCTCTGTGCCAAATTTCATTAAGATCCGTTCAGCCGTTTTGACGTGAAAGAGTAACAAACATCTATACATCCATCCATCCTCACAAACATTCGCATTTATAATATTATAGCAGGATAATATAAGATATAATATAATATTAGTAGGATAGGATAGGATTTGTAGGATTATAATAGGATATAGATAGTAGGATCCCTGGTAGTAAAAACCGATACTTGTTTTTTTTTTACCAAGCAAATACTAATAAACGCAGAATGAACGCGGCGTGGTACATAATTTTGTTCATCATTTTCAGACGATGGCTCTATGTCTATCCTGCATATCACGATCGTTGGACTGCGTTCCTCGAAGCTTTGTAAACGCATGTTCAATAATAGAGGGAACTCTGCCCTCCCATATAAACCCTGTTGGAGGTTCCGTATTACTTCAAATGCTAGTAACAGTCACTTACGAAGAGATACAAAAATGGGCTGATGAAGAAGTTGCGAAAGAAAAAGAAGGTAAGCGCCATCTATTGGTGTTGTTATGTAACTGCATTATTTGGTGAGAGCGCCATCTAGTTTATTGAAAAGAAACGAAAGAGTTCGAATTGAGCTTCAATAATATGGGAATTTTTTTCTCGATTTTGAAACCGTTGTCACCATCACAGAGTGATGAGTGTCAGACGAGTACTGACTCAAATCCATCCATATTCCTTTTTTGCCCTTTGTGTTCCGGAGCCGTGGTATCTCTTTCGAATAACTCATTACCCCGGATCTAATAAGATTAATATATAATGATTTCTTCGTCTCGTAAGTCATCGTAAGCAAGAATTTGTAAGTTAATTGTATTTTTAATAAATCTTGATTTTATTTGGCAGTAGCATCCACTGCAAATGGAGAGGCTCATACTATGAGCGCAAGATCTAATAGACCTAGGTCTAAGCAAGTTAGGATTGCTGGTATGGGGCAAACAAGTAAGTTCTAAAACTTAATTCTATCATAATTATACTGCTGTCTTATCACTGAAGACAGATAGTGAGTTGAAAATTGAAATTGTAAAAAAAATGATTTTAATTAAATTGTAAATTTTTAACATCCTTATTAAAAAATTCAAACTTAAATATTCGAAAATGTTTTGAATATAAATAAATACTGTGCTTGCGCCAATAATGGAGTACCTACTACAATATAAATAATAATAACCTAAAAATTCTACCGCCGCGGCGCCGGTAAGTGAAATAAGTGAAAGTTAATAAGCGAAAAAAAGGAAGGAAAGTGAAAAATATTAATGTACATTTTTTGTTTAAAAAGATTTATTTTTTGTCCCAAAAGTGTTCCTTTAATTAAATAATCGCGACAGAATATTATACAGGGAGTTTAATATTTCGTGTAAAACCCTCCACAGACACCTCAACATCCCTAAGTTTCGACGGAAGCCATAGCAGCGCGTCTTCCATAGCCCTCGCGGTGGCCGAGGCTCTCTGTTCCATAGACGAAGATGACAAACATACCAGAGACATACAACTGCTCATAGAGCGGGCTAAGAGAAAGGTGGTGTTGTCTGAACAGTTCGGGTTGGAAGACTTTCCGGAATTCGCTGAGTTGTTTGAGGAGGTAGGTTATTTAAAAGGCTTTTGCACAAGCAAGTTAAGTGTTAGTTAGATTTTTTTGTGGATATAAAACCATGAAATAAGTTCCACATTCATGATGTTTTTCCTTCAACGAAGAAGGTGATAATTTTACAGTGCGCATATGGATTCGAAAAGAGGTGGCTTTTTTTGCTGATGGGACGGTGGGATGTGTCAGAGTTTTACTGACTAAAACCAACCCATGTTCCTTCTTTGGCCCTTTATGTTCCGGGGCCGCGGTATCTCTTTCGAACAACCCGCAACCCCGGGCCGGTTGTTACTGTGTATTAGTAAAATCTTGCAACTGGATTTCGAACAAGTTCTGATCAAACGATCGAGCTGAAATTTTACATACATCTTGGGGGTTTTGGTTACAATACAATATTGTATTTATAGTAGACATGACTTGATCCTGCACCCAGGATCACCTTCACACAAGAGGATTCCTCAAAGGCATCACGGAAGAATCGCCGAAATCCGGAAAATGACACTGGGTTTACCAGAGTCACTTGCGGACGCCCTCGGAAACCCGGGAAGACTGATCTACTTCTGGAAGAGGTGGGCTGGCTGGAGTAGTACACCTTGGTGGCCACTAAGGTTTACAGCATATGCACAATGGTCCAACTGCGGAAGGACTAATTGTAGAAACCAGACCCCCCCTAGAAGTGGGATCCACATGAAGAAGAAAAAAAAGATGGTGTCACGGTTACAAAACATAGTATATATAATAGATTAAAATATTGTTTGTTTTAGGGTGACGTGCCCGGATCCAATGCTGAGCGAGCAAGTGACGCTGCGGCGTTAACTAGTCAAATACTCATGACTTCGCCTGGAAGGGACAGCCTTCGAGTAAGTACCTAATTTGCTGTCTCAAAAGTAACCAAGCTAGCTACGGATACGTGTGAGCTCACGTGGATGTCCTGGCTTAATCTCAAGGTAAGCCCCCCATGCCCAGGTTGGTATACATATTACATAATATCCAGTTTTCTAAATGCACGTAAAGTCGTTCAACCCAACTGTCATTTGTAGATCTTTGACAGTCGTTACAGGTAGTCAGTGCAGCTCGAAAGTTTGACAACCAATCTTAGCAAAGAGTATCGTATTACCCAGTACTATAGTTACCGGCACGGTTCTTGAGCGCTGACCTTCACTTGCGCAGAAGTGAGTTATTGGGTCCCTTTGGTGGTATGAAGTGAGGCGCGGAGGCAGGGAAAGTGCAGTGTTTGGCCCGTAGCGCATCGCGTCATAGACGTCACTCGGGATTCGTTCTTTTTCCTGCTGCATGTACCTCACGACGACGAGTACAATTCCGGCCAATTTAATAGACAACATTTTTAAATTATGTTATTCAAATATTTTATGTGATTTTTTATTAAATATACCGTTGGAATTATAATCAAAGGTGATATTTATCGAAAGCAAAACGGGGAAAAAAAATAATGTCAGTTTGTAATTAGCAAAACTATTTTTCATTCAATTATTTTATTTCTACTTGTATCGAAATGTACTATTTTCAATAGATAAAGTTTTTATCTACAACAAATAAAATTCGAAGTCAAAAATGCTAACAAAAAAAATACGTAGTAGTTTTTTTTTTAGTAATTTTTGACAAACTACAAGAACTAAGTTATAATTTTAATTTAGAAATACTTGTTAATTACCTACTTCTTTGATCTCAATTTCCATTTCTCAATTTAATGAATCATTATTTAATCTTTCTTTCAACCATAGAACCAGTAACAAATTACGTAGGTAACTTAGAAAAAATAAATAATCAACGGGCGTGCGTTTTATTTGCCATATGTGTACGATGCGCAAAGCCATCCCCACCCTTCCGCCGAGCGCTCAAGATCCGTGCCGGTATCTGTAACTATGTTGTAAAATTCAGAAAAGCCGTCGCTCCATGTAAATTATTGGTATTCAGCTGCATCGGGTAGACGGGAAGCTGACCCCAAAATTGTTAGGAAATTTTGATGAATTGAATAGCGTTTTACAGCTAACGGGATTAGCAACTATTACTGCTGAGCCGAGGGTTTTTATAAAATAGTGCAAAACTTGCTAATGGTGTCTGGCTAACATGTCGACCGTAAATAAACGGAACCCTATTGAAGTGCTAATTTTTTAGGATTCTGTACCTCAAAAGGACAAAACGGAACCCTTATTGGATCACTTTATTGTCCGTTCGTCTGTCTGTCTGCCAAGACTCTTTATCTGCCGGGGTTGCGGGTTGTTCGAAAGAAATACCGCGGGCCCGAAATGTAAAGGGCAATAGAAGAAACATAGGTGGGTTTTAGTCAGTACAAGTCTGACACCCCCCCCCCCCCGCGCCGCCCAGAGCGGGGGAAGTTATTTGATGATTTCACATACACAAAAAAAATGCCCTTTATTTCGGAAACGCGTGGAGGTATCGAGTTGAAATAAAAACCATATACTTAAGTTTGTAGTCCCTTTGTGCTGTGAAAAAGTCAACCCTCTAAGTCCACGCAGTCAAAAGAAATGGCTGTTTATGTCGCAAGTTTGTACGGAACCTTCGGTGCGCCAGTCTGCCTCGCTCTTGGCCGGTTTTTCTTTATCTGGACAATAATTAAACAGTTTGCACATACAAGTACCTTTACATCCTGTATGTCTTTTATTTTTAGGTTATCTATGAACATCTCGCCCTCCATTCGGAATGGATATACAAAGAACTTGGCATTCAAGACTCTTGCGATGTTGCCATACCAATGAATAAGGCTCCATTGCTGTACACCATGTTTCATATCGGAAAACAACCTTTTGATCAGGTGAGAATTTTGTAAAGAGCAATATGCAATACGCAGTCTCAACAAAAAAGCTCTGGAACGCGCTACCCTTTGGTATTAAAAAAGCTGAAAGCAAATTTTATATCCGAATAGCTCTCAATAAGAAGTCGTTTTTTTTAAATTATTTTTTTTTTCAAAAAAGTTTTTAAACGCAACCATTGGTAGCGATCCATTTCAACTTGTTCGTATTAGGAACCTGTATCTTTATGTTAGAGTATATTCATAACAAAACTGGAAGAAGCCAATAAGGAAATGAGCCACCGCTGATTTCTAACACTTAGCATTTTTTTTTGCATATGAATTTATATTTATTTTGTAAAAAAAAATAAACATTGAACATACAAAGCACGTTCAACGTTTTTTTTTGTGTGCTCGTCTTAATTGCGACTAATAAATATATTTTCTTTTTTTAATTTCTTTACTTAGCGCACTCTGTTTTGTCTCTAGTTTCTCCGTGGCGAATGGGCAATACCTTGGAGCAAGTTGGTCTCCGTGGCGAAAGCCTGGTCTGGTCTGGAAGGAGTCCGGGTCCACATCAACAGACGCACAGATGTTCGTAATATGAAGACACAGGGGAAGTCTAATAAGCAGTTGATGCAGCTCTGTGCTATGTTCAAGTCTAATAGTGAAGGACTTTTGTAGTCGGGTGACTTCGGGAATGATCGGGACACGTCGGGTCTGCCAACTGACAAACTTTTTGATTTTTTAAACGTCGCTTCACAATTTTTTTTCTTCCTCGTGGATGAGTTTACAAACATTTAAACTCACATGCATAAAGAACCAGACCCGGAACAACTAACTGTCATATAAATATTGTTCCGTGCGGGGATCGAATCCGCGATGAAGACCCAGAGGAAAACGAACAAAAAGTATATGCAGATGTTTAAATAAAGGGCTTTTGCGCTGATATCATCAATCCACCATGATCATCATTCTGACGAAGGACTTTCAATAATGCATATAATACTCCTGCCAACGGTTGTCACATCAACCGGTCATATCTTCACATTCAATGGAACACCAAGGCGGTTGTGACAGAGTTCGTGTAACTTCGTGAATGTTCGAGTTGGTGTCGGGTTCTAACAAGGGCCGATCGCGACACTTGAAGACCATGACGCGTAGGGAAAGCCAAACAGTTGATTTAACTCTGTGCATTGTTCAAGTGTAATAGTAAAATACTCTATATTATCTGTTAAGTTTTGTAGTAAGTACACATCAATGATAATATTATTATTACGACTTCGTAGTAAAGAAGAAACTATTATTTGTGATCGTTACTCGTTAGAATAAAACATTTACAGCTTGAAATGATGTTTTTTTATTGTATTTTTTTAATAATTATATTCCTTTTCACTACCTACTTATTGTTTTTAATTTTTAACTGACTTTTACAAAAAGAAGGGTTATTATTACTTGACTTACATTAGTTCAATAAAATCTACATGTAAACTTATGTCAAGCTATCTATGTCCACATAAATGTCGATAACAATATCCAAAACCGACCCTATAAAATCTTCACTACTCACAACAAACCTATCCAATTTACCGCCAACATCTATAAAACGTCACCACTGACATAAGCCACAACTCCATATAAAATACAATATTCTCCAATAAAATATTCACAAGGACACGAAATTGTGAATCATTTTTCTTCACTAGGAACTGAAGTACGGAAAACTTCCCTCGAAGTCGGTGTCATAAGTTTTATACAAGACTTCAAGCAACTTCGGTCCACAGACATTGACATTTCGTAAGTTTAAACAGTAGATTCTATTAAGAGTTAGTTGGTAATAAGTTTCCGGAGTGTCGGGAGCTGAGGCTAGAAGATCGTAATTTTCTTCCGATATCTGATATTTTAAACGCGCGCCCGGATTTCTTTTTAGGGTTCCGTACGAAGTAGTACGTTCAAAACGAAAAAACCTGGAGGAGCTCGTGGCTAAATAATAGCAGCCGCTCAGATCGATCTTTAGGTTAAGCCGCACTTGCCTAGGTTGGTCTGTAGATGGGTGACCACCCGTTACATACCGAGTTTCCTCCGTGCCTCGGAAAGAACGTTAAGCTGTTGGTTCCGGCTGTTATTTGTAGATCTTTGACAGTCGTTACAGCTAGTCAGTGTCCCGAAAGTCTGACAACCAGTCCTACCAAGGGGTATCGTATTACCCAGTACTAACTGGGTTATTTAGGTCAGATAGGCAGTAGATCCATGTAAAATACTGGTATTCAGCTGCATCCGGTAAGACTGGAAGCCGACCCCAACATAGTTGGGAAAAGGCTAGGCAGATGATGACTTCAAAAGAAAAAAACGGATCCCTTATAGGATCAGTTTGTTGTTCGTCTGTCTGTCTGCACGACCCTTTATCTGGGGAACGCGTTAAAGTATCTAGTTGAAATTATGAACCAATTAAGAAACCATATACTAAACTCTGTGGTCCCTTTGTGCTGTGAAAAAATCAACTCTCTAACGCCCGGTTCCAATAAACAAAAAACGATTCGATTTGCTTACGGATAGTAGTAATTTGATATAAGTTCTATGAGACGTATGTCAAAATCCTACTATCTGCAAGCAAAACGACTCGTTTTTTGTTTATTGGAACCGGGCGTAAGCCTACGCAGTCAAAAGATATATTATGGCCGTTTATAAAGAAAGTTTGGACGGAACCCTCTGTGCGGGTGTTTGACTCGTTCTTGGCCGGTTTTTTAAAGTTTTCCTCTGCGACGTCGTGTTTTGTTATTGGAGATCGGAAAGTTTAAACCTTGCTGTATTTTACTCTTGGGTATGGTCATGTCACAATGAAGAATGGGATGAAATGTAAAGGTATAACGCTTCTTTCGTTCGGGGTTTTATAACTCTACAGACATGAATATAGCTGTGTAATAAATAATGCCGCAAAGGTAACCGAAAAACCATCTGGATTTAAATAAATGGCACTCATGAATAAGAATCAGGTATTTTGTGTAAAATAGTTGATTAGAAAGAAGACCAAAGCTGGACGTAGTATAGGCCTCCCCCATGCGCCACCACAACCTCGAACTCTCTGCTTTTCTCGCATCAAGCGGATTTCCGCAGTCATTACCATCGGTCAAGGCTTCACCTTAGGCATAGCAAAAAAAAACTCCCTTTTTTAAGACAGCTTATCAAAAAATACTCTGTTTTTTTGGTAAGCTACATGTTACAGTACCACGCTGAGATAGGAGCCTTTTTGGCCAGAATTGTTAAACCTGTCTCATTTCTTTTGGTGTAGTTGTTTTCTTAATTTTATTTCGTTTTGTTGTTTTGCCTGTGCGAGTCAAATGCTCTTTCTTTCTTTCAAATCTTAAGCCCAGTAAACCGTCCACACTAACCTTTATAACCTCAAAACTAATCAAAGAACACGCTAAATCCGAAACGCAAATCGGAGTGCTTTATAAGCCACGAAAACGGTGTATCGGAAACCGATGCAAATAAACTTGACTGGGGTTCGAAACCCAAATCTTTAGCGGGCAAACACCGTCGGCTGTGTTGCTACACGTTACGCTCTATGCTGCTCGACATGTTAGATGTAAATTGAGAACGAGTCAAATGATAACTAGGGTTGCGAAAGTCGAGTGGAGTTTTTATAAGCGAGTAGATAGTTAATAATACTTCTTTAATAAGGGGTATCGTAGCTCACTAGATGGCACCACTAGAGTTCCAAAAACCTTAAAAAAGTAATATAAATTATTACGTATGTTAAAATAGTGTAAACTACAGATATTCTGCCTAAAATTAGTTAACACGAATCGTTTGAAAATTATTATTTCTCGAAGTACGAAGCAGTTTAAATCCTGAACTTGAACGAAAAAAGCTAACAGAAGAGTAGAACTCAAACCCGAGGCATTTATTTCAATTAGACCGTTACAGGCACTTTTAAATGTCAAAAAACTAAAAGATGAAGCTACAGTCACAAGGCATAATAACTTGTGAAACTACCGTAGTAGCCCATTCCAACCGTTAATCAACCAGCGTTGATCTCTATGGGCAAGAAACTCCATGTACACTCTTTTTTAGTCATAATATTTTTACAAAATCATGGTTACCTCATTCATATCATATTAAGTTAACACCCTCCTGAAGAGCTAGTGCGTCTTCTTTTTTTATTCCAAACTTTCTGCTGCATGAACGAAGTTGTCATGACTTGAAAATCAAACAATATATAATAACCTATCGAATACCCTGTTAACTTCTACCAAATATGTACAAAAAAAAAACACAAAAAGGGAACGAGTCTCATGTGACTTCCCGAAATAAGGTAGCGGTCGGATCACCGAAGTTGTCCCGGAATTGTTTATTCAAAGCGCGCCGCGGACGTGATGCGATTGTTACATTCCGGGACGATTCCAATCAAATTTTGATTTATTCCTTTTGTTCCTCTTTACATTTTCGGTAATGTCCGACTGATTTTGTTGGGTTTTGACGAAGGATCAAATACTTGAAGGGGGAATGAAATAGAAGTCCGGGAAGGTCCGTTTGTGCAAGTCCGAGCTTCCCATTGTTTGTTCTGTTATCACAATTTTGAATCCGGCATTATTCTCATGGTTCTATTGCCATTTCCATTGATCAAAATCAGACTGCAACGTGTTTTCATAACATCACGCCTGTAATCTCCAAAGGGGTAGGGGACCGATGACGTTGTTCCTTATTAGAAACGCAATGTGGCATTTGTATTTTATACAGCCGGCCCTCAGACAGGAGTGGTCCTGCATGTGTCTCCACGGACCGCTATGTGCGTTCGAAATGTCGATATTCAAATGTGTCCTGCAGTTCACACTATGACGCGCAGTTAACTGCGTTCCTCATCGACCCGCGAGCCAAGTGATCCACTTAGTACCGCCGCATTTCGCATTTGTTAAAACTATCATAATAAAATAACTTATTGATTGTTTTCTTTCTTTTTTTTTGGATAGGAATTTGACGACACTCGAAGGGATAAAACATGTGTCTCCTGATTTAGTTATAACGCCACGGGCACAAGTCTGCAAATGAAATTGTGCCTGAATGGAAAATATGCAACTAATTCCATAAAGTAGGTGGGTGTTTCAAAAGTTTTTAAGTTCCACATGGCCTTTGCCCAGCAGTGGAATGACGCAGATTAGCAGTACCACATATCTTATCAAGTTTTTTAAGTACTATTTCCTGATGTGGTAGACATAGGATTACCAGACAAAGCAGCAAGACCTCAGTATGACTGCTGACTCGTTGTTTGCCCTCTAACATTCCAGCATACTTTTTTAATGAGACAAATAACTGACACTCATCATCTGCTAAGTTGCAATCGACTTCTAGTCTAACCGAAGGCAAAGTAAAATTGGGTGCGATTCCCAATCAGATAGTGTATAATGCAGAGTTGCGGGTTGTTCGAAAGAGATACCGCGGCCCTGGAACATAAAGGGCAACAGAAGGTTTTGATGATTTCCCATCCACAAAAAAGACATACTGTAATTGGGTTTTTCCATTAGAAATTTTTCAGTAGCAACCATGTATTTGTACCAAGAATTTGTACCCGGTTGATGGCAATAGGCTCGCCCCCTATTATAGCTAGTTACCAGTATTTTACGACACAACAGGACCCATTGGTTTTATTCAAACGAAGATCAATTCGATAGTAAAACGTATTCATAGAGTGCAATGTTTTGATAAATCCTCTTTTTGCTCTAAAACTTTTCGCAGACTCTGACAATACATGGAAGGTAAGTTTACGTTTAACTTTTCAAATTGCTGATGCAAACATTTCCAAAAATGCTGTTTTGGCTGATCACACAAAACCGAACTCTATTTAAGTACTGTTTGGAGCGTAATTCGACGTAGTTAATCATGGTTTAATCGCAGTTAATAGCGTAATATATTCATGAATCCTCTAGCGTTACGACTAGCTCTATAGTGATCAGCAGCAAGTACGGATGGGTGGATATGGTAATTATTAACATAATTCATCCCGTTAAATCCTGTTGACATTAAATGGGGCTCTCCTTGTGTGATCTCTGTACTCTCTCTAGCTTGTAACAAATTTATTAAAACCATTAATTTATGTGAGACTCCTGGCCACCGTAGACAGTTTGTGGATGGTGAGCAATGGGTAGCTCTCTGTCCGTCCGTCTAGTGACGATAGGTCGTCGTACGTGTCGTCGGTGCGTTCGTGTTCGCGCGCCTAAAGGTGATGTCAGCAAAGCAGAGGGACCTGCAAGGACCGCTGCCTGTCGACGTTGCGGGTTGTTCGAAATAGAGAACACACAGGGAAAAAGAAGGAACATGGATGGATCGGACACTCCCCCCCGGACCACCTAGAAAGGGGGAAGTAATGAAGTTATTTGATGATTTTCATTTACATTCCTAGTGGTTGCATCATATGCCTTCTGATGTATATGGGTTGCATAATGTTAAGGACTAATGATCGTTAATAATGTAAGCGAGGAGAGAGCTTATGAAATCATCAATCTTTGCTTCTTTTATTTGAACACGTTGTTTTCTTAAGGTGAAAGCTCCAACCTACCCGCGAAATTCAAATTTTCTTACGTTTTTTGCAATTTTCAGGCCAGTGCTAGGTTGTATGTTGATTAAAATATTATTCGCGGCTGTAAGACGTATGTAATTATAGAATTATAATCATCAAAATCACCAATACAACCCTCCAAGTTCATAAAGGCGTAGGAAAGACTTTTTCTGTTTTTTTTTTGTTCCTACGCCTTTATGAACTTGGAGGGTTGTATTGGTGATTTTGATGATTATAATTCTATAATTACATACGTCTTACAGCCGCGAATAATATTTTAATCAACATACAACCTAGCACTGGCCTGAAAATTGCAAAAAACGTAAGAAAATTTGAATTTCGCGGGTAGGTTGGAGCTTTCACCTTAAAGGAGGGACCCAAAACAAAACTCGCACTTCAATAAAATGATCACACAGCACAAGTAATCTGTCAAAGTGCATATAGTATCTGACCTAATGTTTATACACAATGCTACTCCGAAACGAGTATCTCCATAAAATATAGCTCCCAGTCTCCAGTAACTTCGATTTCCCATAGGTACTTTATAAACCACTATTTCAAGTTAGACTACCACCAAACGTTCCCATCTCACTTCGCATTGCAACCAGCACATTGCACCTTATTACTAATCATACGATATCCGAAACATATAAACAATAGCTTCCAATTTCCTACACAGGGGCGACCTTCTCGTGCAATCTTCGAAAACTATTGACGAAGTTGCGGAGTAAGCATAAATTGTGTCTCCAGTCAATAGTTTGGAAACTAAATGCCCGCTTTTGTGAGCTATCTAGTAGCGCTGGGCGCAGTTGGCTTAGCTTGTAGTGTTTACTAAGTAAATTGAGACCAGCTTTGGCGCTTGGCTTTTTAGTTCAAGTAATAAGGGGACTAGGGTGTTGTCGTGAGAAAATTGCTGTTGAAAAAACTGATAGGGCGAGGAAAAGCGAGGGCTACAAATTGGGTCCTTTCAGGCTTGTTTAAGCATTAGAGACCTGCTCTACAAATGTTTTTATTACGCAAAGGTCCACCTGGATTTCGGCTCGGAGTTCTCATTAAGAATTAACGACCAGAAAAACCTACCAATTACATTTTGTATGACCTGAACTTCAAACTAATGGTCGGTAGTTGTGTGACAAAGAGAAACTAATTAAAAAACGTATAAAGCTTAATGGCAAGAACGTAGGTACCAAACTAGCGATCTGTTCTTAGTCCAAATATTTTTTAAACAGCTTTTAGTTTTTATAACATCAAACGTAATTAAACACAAACCATTTGATAACAGATTAAAAAAATACCTACCTGCCAAGATGAATTTGAATTTTAGAAAAAAAAATACACGACAAATTGAGCCAAGAACTAATTAAAACATCCCACTAAAAACTTAAAAAGAAAACGACATCACCACACGAAAGAATAAAAACTAATTTCAATAAAAACTTTTTTTCTCGTGTTCTGTTAATTAAAATACTCTCCGAGATCAAGCCGACGAAGCTTTGACCTGAATTGATAGAAAGGAACATTGTCTTCGAAAGTCTCTTTGTTTCATCTCGCAGTACTTGGGGTCTTATTAAGCTAGATAGAATATTGTACTAATGTTTGTCGAGAGATTCGACTTTCATTAGATGGAAACGAAATTATAAATTGGTAAGGACTTAAATTTGGAAAGTAGGTAAGTCGTCTGAAGGTTGCCGAAATGTCGCTATTTGTCTAGATTTGATAAACGTAATTACATGTTTTATTTTTTTAACTACTAGGTATTCTTACCCTGGAAACTAGGTATAAAAGGTATGAGGTACCAACCTATTATTTATTTGCAAAACAGAGATATAGGCAAATTAATTTCAGGAGTAAGATTGTTCTTGACTGTGTTGGTACCTACATTCTCTCTTGAGCACTAAAAGTAATTAGTTTTATTTCATCTTTGACAAAACTGTAATTTACAAATACAAACCAGCCTGTGTATTTTTTTGATAAACCATATCAGCTTAAAACAGTGTTTAAATAGTAGATTTTGTTTCAAGTGAGAAAACTTGGTCATTGCAGCCGAGGCGGTGTTATAGAGCCGAGAACAGTAGTGATAAATTCAGACGTGAAACAAATTACATTTTTCACAATACACTTACGGGGAAATGAATGCAATAAATTAATTGAGAATAGTTAAATAACAGAACAAAAAATAATTTTGTCATTATTCAATTTGAAGCTATGATTTTTGTATTTTCCCTTTGCTTTGTCTTCTCTGTTGTTTTGTGCAAATTATTTAATAAATGATTATGTTTATTTGTGACAATCTGTTGATAAACACAATTAATTATTAAGTACTTAAATATGAATGCTTTAAGAAAAACACCGCCGGCTATAGGGTTTTTTTTATTGTTATCCGTGATGAAATCAGAAAAATAAAAGTCCTAGTTGCGATAAATAAAAACAAACACGTGTGGAATTACATGCATTTTGAACCTAATCGTAATAAATAAATAAAAAAAAATAAAAAAATAAAATTCATTTATTTCAGGTAGTACACCCATAATTACAATTATACATTACACATAAAAAAAATACAAATTACATAATACAAAATGAAAGCCCAGACAATAGTAAAGGCTTCTTCTTTCTCTATCTGGCTGTATATTTGTACAGTCTGAAATTTCCATTTATTCTAATACCATAAATAAGAAGAGCTTGTTTCTTGAACGCATAAGCCATATTTCGAAGAAGAGTATTGAAAAATGTACTTTACAAACCCATACTTTGACTTTATTGGAAAATAAAATAGCAAGATCCCAACATCCACCTATAGAAAGTCTCTTAACCTTTGGTACCCAAACGCATTAACAGTCAAACCTAACCAAACATTTCTAAAAGAAGACCTTTTCCCAAATGTTTCACTCGTATGTCCCACATTGAGTGCTACCAAACTCGACCTGCACTAAAGTGCTTCCTAACTGGGCTTAGTTAGTAGACTTGTTATAAAGTGCTTTGTACTCATGTACTTATACCAGCTGACTCTGTTACTAAGTACAGATTGTGTAGACTACGGGATGGGCTAATGAAGGTCGTATGAACATCGTGTTGTGACGGGTAGTTGTTACTGGCTTGAAATTGTTTTTTTTTTTACAATATTGTCATAGACGTATCACATAGGTACGTATACAACCTTTGTACTCAATAGTTACAGTACCTACTGATGGTAACATCTGTAATACTTTTATAAATATTTTTTTTTTTTTTTATGAATGAGTGGACATTGTTGGCCTTGTAAAATCTTAGACGCTTGTTACTTTTTATCTTATTTTATGTTTTGTTATGTAAGCAATGACTTATTGAGCTGCCTACGTTGTCCTCTCATACTTAAGTTCTAACGCTGTAACAACATTATTGTGAAACCAAATGTTTTCAAAAGAGTAATAATGGATTTTCTTGCTGGTTCTTCTCCTTAGGAAACGACAAACCCGAACTGTGCATTTTTTCTCGACATTTTATAAGTGCCTATGTAGACCAATCCTTACTAATATTATAAAAGCGAAAGTGAGTTTGTTTGTTTGTTACGTCTTCACGCCTACATGGCTGAACCGATTTTGACGAATTTTGGTACAGAGATAGTTGGGACCCTGGACACGGACATAGGCTACATTTTTTAATGAAAAAAGTGAGAACTGAGGGAGAAAGAGGGAAGAATAGGTAAAACTTAGCTTTGCTATTACAATAAATAAGGCGCTAGGGAAAAAACTACAGGTAGCAGGTACCCGCAAATCAGGAAAGGGGAACTGTGTTACCCCGAATTTAACAAAGCCGCGGGCAAAAGCTAGTATGAAATAAAACTATTTTGATTTTTCCATTCCTCAGACTATTCAAAAAGTCCAATTTTTTACCGACGAAAACAAAAAAAGAAGGAGGTTCTCAATGCGACATGTATAATTTTTATAACTGGTAACACCTATATTTTAGGCAATAAACAGTTTTTTTTTTAATTTAGCAAATCATAACTAAATTAAACTTAGGTACACACACACAGACTTACATATAACACACCACTCTTAACTGTACACAATTTCAAAGCGTTATTCAAATTAAGGGTAGCTTATGGGATTATTTGCGGCCGTCTGCACCATACAAGAAGTGTTCGCTCATATTTGTTCGGGCATTAGCAATAAAATATTACCAGAGATATTTGGGTCCCCCTTATGTTCTTATACTTAATTGGAGACAGTATTTTACGTCGTAAACTTGGAAGGTATGGTATGTTACAGATGGATTTGTTGATGAAAATGTTTTGGGATTCTTTGTTTTTTTTTCTGAATGGCATCTCGCAGTTCAACTTAGGAGGCTGTCGTCTGCTTAACCGGGCGAATCCTGTGGATGCCTTGGAAATTAAGACTTTCAGCCAGGACAGAAAACTTACAAACTAAGCAACTACACGCTAAGGTCACCCCTTGTGGGGAACGAGCCGAGGCTCGTTCCCCACTTAGAGGGTCGCTGAGGGAGGACAGCAAAGGGACTGGCTGGATCTGAGTGATTGGGGACTGATTTCAACTTACTGGCTGAGCAGCGCGTGCTGGCTCTAGCAAGGGACGGGTAGGGGTTTCTTTGTATAGAAATTGAACTATCACCAAAATTTTTTTTGGATCATCATCATCATCAGGCTATATTAGTCCACTGCTGGACATAGCCCTCCCCTAATGAGCCCCATAGCGCCCTCGCACCATAATTTTTTTGGTGAGTGTCATCACATTGAACGTTTCAGTGAATAATATGGTTTCCGTTAGAAGATCACTTTAGTGTCCGTCTATTTGTTTGGTTGTCTATCTGTCAAGACCCTATATCTCAAGAGAGCGTGGAGGGATTTGAAATAATGAAACCATGTGCTCAAGTCCGTAGTCCCATTTAGCTGTAAAAATAAACGCTCCAAGTTTATGCAGTCAAAAGATATGGCGGTTTATGTTGCAAGTTTGTACGGAACCCTCGATGCGCGAGTCCGACTCGCACTTACAGGAACAGGACAGGAACTGGAGCTAGACTTTATTCTTGACATTTCCTTTTTTTTGTTTGAAACATGTGGTCAAGGTCAACCCTCGCCTCACGTTTCAAAATGATCACGATAGATTAACGGTTCCGGCATTGTTCCGGCATCCCACACTTTTCAACCAAGCAAAATATAAGTCAGGGCGCCTTTTAAAAACAAACGAATGGGAATCATCATATGACTTCCCTCACTCTGTGCTGAATAAAATCAAAAATCAAAATTAAAATATTTTTATTTCACATAGGCCTACTTGGGTTCTTATAAAACGTCGAGAAAAGATGCAGAATAACAGGGAGTGTCAGACATATACTGACAAAACCCATCCATGTTCCGTCTTTGTGTTCCTCGGTATTTCTGTCGAATCAACCCGCAGCCCCGGAATGCGTCTAAGCTTACAATTGTCACTGCCAGCCAGAGTTGTGAATGAATGCAACAACACAATGCCAGGCCACATTACTCAATACACGTCACCGACACTCAAAAGACGACCTCTGCTACCAAGCGGCAACAATGGCGACAAAAGTCATTGCAATCTGCAAGCGGACGGTCCATATTGCACCACCCACAACAATGGTGGAGTAAGTTTCACAATTTGTGGTCGGAACGTAAGAAAATCGATGAAGGGGAACTTCCCAACTATTGGTCGCGGACACAATTTATTGGTGAGGAGAAGTTGCACAATGGCTTAGTTATACGGTGCCGATCTTGATTTGAGTGTTTCAAGGATCTTTGGGAGTTTTCAGTTCTTGCTTATTGACTCTTCGATGTAATCTTTAGAAGAGTTTGTTAATGAATAGTGGGCCTTGAAGAGACTTTGATTTTTGATTGGTTGAATACGCTTATACCTAATTTGAGAGGCAGTTTTGTTTCATGGAAATTTTACACTGTTTTTGCTGTAACATGGTGCGGGTGACATTAGTAAGATGAAGCGTTCCTTTTAAATCTGGAAGGTTTCTTGATTTACGATAATTTTTGGATATAGACTTTACCCTGAATATAATACTCTAGTAGGACTCACTGAAGTCATCGCCTGCACCATGCCACAGCGAAAACAGTATCTTAGACTCTTAATTGAATCAATTGTCTTTTAGAACGTTATCGAAATCTTCTTAATGTTTTCTAAAAAAAAAGCTCGTGCTATTGCTTACTATCATCTGCTTAGCGTTTTCCTAACTATGTCGGGGTCGGCTTCCATCCTAACCGGATGCATCTGAATACCAGTATATTACATGAAGCAGTCGCCTGTCTGACCTCCATAGCCCAGTTAATACTGGGTAAAACGATGCCCTTGTAAGACTAGTTGTCAGGCTTTCGGGACACTGACCATCTGTAACGACTGTCAAATATCTACGGTTTTAACGTACTTTCTGAGGCACGGAGGAAACTTGGTATGTAACGGGTGGTCACTAATCCACAGATCAACCCAGGCAAGCGTAGCTTAACCTTAAGATTGACCTGAGTGGCTGCTATTATTTTGCGACGAGCTCCTCTCAAGCTCTCTTTAAGTACTTATAAGACCGTTATTATTTTTTAACCTAGTATAACCGTTATTCCGTGAGTTCCATTAGCTCGTTAATTACTGAATACTGTAATGATAACTCGGGAGAAGTTTGTCAGTTTTTGGATCGTGTTCTTTGATGATTAATCTTTATACAGTTGGTTCATTTTACATCTTTATCATTGTGTGTCGGTTAAATCAAACTAAATTCATAATTCAGAGACTGTGGTAATAGTACCTACCTACTAGATACATAAGCATATTCAACTGTGATAAAAGTACCTGCTAGATACTTAAGCATATTCAACTGTAACAAAAGTACCTACAACTAGTCACTAGCTATTTAAGTAAGTATATCCAGTGGAAGCCACAACCTAAAATATTATCGTCTCACGCTTGACTGCTCATAAAGCCAATACACAACGCAATCTTTTTTTATAGTCTACTGAACGTTAGTAAAATTTTGTTCAAATCTAACCTAACTTGCTCTACCTGTGGTGATATCGTTGTTAGTGTAATTTTATGGCTTGCTATCAATGTGGAACGTAAAATATTAAAAAGAGATGTATGGAAAGAGGATAACAGTACCGGCTGGTTATCTCAACGCGTGCAGGACAATAGCCTCTCTCATGCAGGGCAACCATGAATTTTATTAGAGTATCACTTTTATTTGGTTCAGTTTGTTTTTAATGTTTAGAGCATATTTTGTTGGGAATTTCTCCTACATCGTGGGTACGTTAACAAACATTACAGTTGCATTTAAAAACTGTCAGACCCAGAACAACTATCAGTAGGACATACTAATATTTGTTTCGTGCGGTAACGAATCCATGCCACGTAACACAGCAGTCGAACGTATAGCCACAGCGCCAACCGTGTCGTCAAAACGCCTGGGACGTTCTCTCCTCCTCCTGAGATTCTTTGGAAACGCCAGGTGCGTTGTACTCGCTTGCTGCGTGTGTGTATAATCAGATGTAGGTGTATAGTGTGTTGCGAAGGTAAAACGATTCAAAATTTATGACGGCTTGGAACATCTTTACTAATATTATAAAAGCGAAAGTGAGTTTGTTTCTTTGTTACGTCTTCACGCCTAAATGGCTTAACCGATTTTGATGAATTTTGGTACTGAAACAGTTGGGACCCTGGAGAAGCACACAGACTTTTTTTAAGTGATAAATGAGAGAGAAAGAGGGAAGAAAAGGGAAAACTTATCTTTGCTATTACAATAAATAAGGGCAAAAACTACAGGTAGCAGGTACCTGCAAATCAGGAAAGGAGAACTGTGTTACTCCGAATTGAACGCGAGCGAAGCCGCGGACAAAAGCTAGTCTAACATAAAGCTGCGCAACACTATTTAAGATAGCAGCGGGGCGCAGAAGATGCATCGAATACTATACAGTCAGTATATGAACGAGAGAAAAGGAGTATGTACCGACCTTGCCAAGTGGCGTTCTGTAGTTTCTCCCTATTCCCGTGTGAAAATGTCATGAGATTATGTGTGTTAAGCCGCGCTTGCCTAGGTTGGTCTGTGGATGGGTGACCACCCGTTACTAACCGAGTTTGCTCCGTGCTTCGGAAAGCACGTTAAGCTGTTGGTCCCGGCTGTCATTTGTTGATCTTTGACAGTCGTTACAGTTAGTGTCCCGAATGTCTGACAACCAGTCTTACCAAGGGGTATCGTATTACCCAGTACTAACTGGGATATGGAGGTCAGATAGGCAGTCGCTCCAAGTAAAACACTGGTATTCAGCTGCATCCGGTAAGACTGGAAGCCGACCGCAACATAGTTGGGAAAAGGTTAGGCATGATTATATTATTAGACAAATCCGCCACAGTATTCCCAAACCACTGCAATTCTGAAAGCCAGAATCAATAGTTGCGACCACAATATCAACAGGACATACAGAACAAAACAATTCCAACAGGCACAAACGGCCGTTAACAACTGGGATAAGCCCAGTTGCCTACCTCATTATGTGTGTATGTACTAGCTTTTACCCGCGGCTTCGCTCGCGTTAAATTCGGGAGCGCCTTATTGATTTGTAATAGCAACGCTAAGTTTTCCCGTTTCTTCCCTCTTTCCCCCTCACATCCCTCTTTTTTTCAAAAAAGTTAGCCTATGTCCGTCTCCTGGTTCCCAACTATCTCTGTACCAAAATTCATCAACATCGGTTTAGCCATTAAAGCGTGAAGAGGTAACAAACAAACAAACTCACTTTCGCTTTTATAATATTAGTAAGGATATTGAGCAGTGTTTGATGTTGAAGATCAACTAAATCTCATTGGCTATCAGATTTTGATCCATTTGTTGGAATCGCGACACTAAAATTTAGTCGCCATTGCGCGCGTCACTAGTGTCAAAATTATCGATATAGCCTTAGCCTCATGTTGCTATTATAAGTACATATAATGTACTTATAATAGCAACATGAATAATGTAACCATGATCTTGTAGTAATATTATGATTGAAAAGAGTTCCCGTGAAGTTTTTTGCACAGATCTCCTAGATCTACGCTTTGGAATGGGCAACTACGGTACTTTAGTTTCTTACTACTAGTACCTACAAACGTGTGCACACTTAAAAAGTGCCTGTAACGGTCTAATTTAAGTAAAATGCTTTGAGTTTAAGTTTGATAACTATATAAACTATACTGAATTGAAGGCTATATCGATAATTTTGACACTAGTGACGCGCGCAATGGCGACTAAATTTTAGTGTCGCGATTCAGGCACAAACGAACAGGCACAAACGGCCGTTAACAACTGGGATAAGCCCAGTTGCCTACCTCATTATGTGTGTATGTACTAGCTTTTACCCGCGGCTTCGCTCGCGTTAAATTCGGGAGCGCCTTATTGATTTGTAATAGCAACGCTAAGTTTTCCCGTTTCTTCCCTCTTTCCCCCTCACATCCCTCTTTTTTTCAAAAAAGTTAGCCTATGTCCGTCTCCTGGTTCCCAACTATCTCTGTACCAAAATTCATCAACATCGGTTTAGCCATTAAAGCGTGAAGAGGTAACAAACAAACAAACTCACTTTCGCTTTTATAATATTAGTAAGGATATTGAGCAGTGTTTGATGTTGAAGATCAACTAAATCTCATTGGCTATCAGATTTTGATCCATTTGTTGGAATCGCGACACTAAAATTTAGTCGCCATTGCGCGCGTCACTAGTGTCAAAATTATCGATATAGCCTTCAATTCAGTATAGTTTATATAGTTATCAAACTTAAACTCAAAGCATTTTACTTAAATTAGACCGTTACAGGCACTTTTTAAGTGTGCACACGTTTGTAGGTACTAGTAGTAAGAAACTAAAGTACCGTAGTTGCCCATTCCAAAGCGTAGATCTAGGAGATCTGTGCAAAAAACCTCACGGGAACTCTTTTCAATCATAATATTACTACAAGATCATGGTTACATTATTCATGTTGCTATTATAAGTACATATATGTTAGAACGATGTAGTTAAACGTGCACATCAAGAGCGTCCATGGCAAAGATAATTATTAATTTTAAGTTCTGTGTAATAATCATCTAGCCTTTTCCCAACTATGCTGTTGTCCAGTCTTACCGGATGCAGCTGAATACCAGTATTTTACATGAAGCGACTGCCTATCTGACTTCCACACCCAGTTAAAGTACTGGATAATACGATACCCCTTGGTAAGACTGGTCAGACTTTGGGGACACTGACTACCTGTAACGACTAACGACGAACGTCAAAGATTTATAAATAACAGCCGAGACCAACGTCATCATCATTTTCCTGCCCTTGTCCCATTCTATTTGGGGTCGGCGCAACACGTTTTCTTCCATTCTCCCCTATCAGACCTATCAGCCGGGACCAACGTCTCGGCTGTTATTTGTAAATCTTCAAGCTGTTGAGCTTCACATGCTTTCCAAGGCACGGAGAAAGCTCGGTACAGAACTCCCCCCTTCCCCGTATAAAGGGGGAAGTTATTTGATGAAAATGATTTAAGGATGTCCTACTTCTTAGTAAAAGCTCATCTTCTACCTACAATTCTCCTCACAAAACATACTTAAAAATACAGCCTTTCCTTCGCAAGATGCTTGCAAGAAACAATTCGGAAAACGAGCGCAAAGTTTTGATTTATGCGCACATTCGGAGTACGAGCTTAACTGGCTTATGATTAACGGTGTTATATACGTTGTTCTCCAGGAATTGCTCTTTAAGTAGTTATCACGGTACTCATTTTTGTATCGTGTAATATAATGTGCAGGCGGAAATATAGAGGCGCTTAAGAAAACGTTTGATGGTAGAACATGCAGTATGCCTTGACAAGAAGTGGCGTGTACCAGACTACGTGAAGCAGGCTGTATGGTGCAACCATCCTTTGTAATATTACAAAAGCGAAAGTGAGTTTGTTTGTTTGTTACGTCTCCGACCGAATTTGATGAATTTTGGTAAAGAGATAGTTGGGACCCTGGAGACGGACATAGGCTAAAACAAATTGAGAAAAGGGGGAGAAAGAGAGAAAAAAAGATGAGAGAAAGATATTATTTTTTTTTTGATCACCACTCAGTCTAAAGTTAGCGTTAGCCCAAAGTAACTATGCCACGTGGACGAAGTCGCGGGCGGAAGCTAGTACACTTATTATGCACGAATGCTTATTGGTGCATTTTTATCTTATTTCACTAATTGATATTAATCAAGCATTTTATTACACGAGTAACGGTCATCGCGTGTGCTCCCTCGTTCGTTTGTATTAATAAACTTTTGCTCCGGATAATTGCATTTAATTTGACTTTATAAGCAGCAGTATCATTTAAGCAACTTTATAACTTTTACACAGGCTTTGGTTTCATTCCAGTGTAGGAAAGAGATAGAGCTATACGGGATGTCTAGCGCCATCTTTCCCACACTGGAGTGAGTTTAAAACAGCCCTGATAAGTCATGCTAGTTCATCAGATTACCTAAAGTCGAAACTAGATCGAACTGCTAAGAGTAAATGAGACATCATTGTGGGATTTTTCATTGTTAAAAAAAATCATCTCCAATTATATACAATAATAAAACATTTATTTTCAGGCATTTTAGGCCCAATACCTTACAGACAATCACATATATCTAATACAATTAGTGTTAGTAAATTAATCCTTAACAACTATGTTAGTAACATTTAAGACAACGTCTCCACGTTAGGCAAAGGTGTGCCTTATAGTACAGTCAGTAAAAGGGATAAGATCCTAATAATTTGCACTAAATCTGATTAACCTGGTTACTTATTCCCTTTGTTGACTGTACATTTTCCTTTTTTTATACCAATAATGCTTCAATTATTGTAAACTAATGGATAAGGAACTCTAGTGTTCAAATTTCTGTACCAAGTGGTTGCCACCATTTTCATTTCACCATTAATGAAACTACGAAATGAGAAAATCCTATTAAGTATCTTAAAGTGTTTATTTTGTTGGTGTTCTGAGAATTTCACTATAGATCGTACGTTATAAGAGGGATATATTCCGAAGTTCCTGGGAATTGCCTTGAGCATCGAGGTATCTTTCTAGTAAGCACGTTTTGCGTCGTGTTTATTTATGTTACACTTAAGTTGTTAGTTACATAGAAACTTTGTATGTTATCATTATGAAGTTTGTGTTTATTATTTCTACCATAAACTCTTCTTATTAATTTTTAGTAACTAAAGTAATGGTTTCATTAGTCAGTCAAAAACTCAACCCTATTTTGGGCTCCGATGAAGTCGGGTAAAAAATGTTTCGATTAAAATCTGCGTAAAACTTAACCACGTGTTTAAGTCTAATTGCTAATCTCACAATTCTAAATCATCATCTATCTAGTCTTTTCCCAACTACGTTACGGTCGGCTTACAGTATAACTGAATGCAGCTAAATATCAGTATTTTAAATTCAGTGACTTTCTATTTGACCTACACAACACCATTAGTAGGTACTGCGTTATAAAAATCAAAAATTACATTTTCATTTTTTAACAGTTTTATTTCACACTAGCTTTTGCCCGCGGCTTCGCTCGCGTTAAATTCGGGGTAACACAATTCCCCTTGCGCCGTATTGATTTGTAATAGCAACGCTAAGTTTTCCCTATTCTTCCCTCTTTCTCCCCTCAAATCCCACTTTAAAACAAAAAAAACCCTATGTCCGTCTCCTGGTTCCCAACTATCTTTGTACCAAAATTCATCAAAATCGGTTTAGCTATTAAAGCGTGAAGAGGTAACAAACAAACAAACTCACTTTCGCCTTTATAATATTAGTAAGGATTGGCCTACATGGGCACTTATAAAATGTCAAGAAAAGGTGCATGGTTCGGGTTGATCGTTTCCTACGGAGAAGAACCGGCCTGCAACTCCATGGTTATTCTTTTTAAATCATTTGGTTTTACAATGTTGTTGTTAGTACTTAAGTATGAGAGGACAGCTAAGGCCCGACAATAAGTCATTGCTTACTTTACAAAACGTAAAATAAAATAATAAGTTAACAAGCGTCTAAGAATCTACAAGGCCAACAATGTCCACTCATTCACAACGAATTGGTAAAAAATAATAAATAATCTATACAAGAATAAGAAAATATATTGCAAAAGAAATACTATATGAGTCAAGTCACACAGATGTTGCTATCAGTACTGTAACTATTCAGAACAAGGGTTGTATAAATATGTGATTTAAAAGCTATTGCAAAAAAAAACTGATAAAGAGTTCACATATAAATAAGATTGTATAAGTTACTTCTTCTTCGTAAGACTGGTTGTCAGTTTTTCTGGCCACTGACTACCTGCAACGACTGCCAAAGATCTATCTAGAAATGACAGCAATGGCTAAACGTACCTTCCGAGGTATGAAGGAAACTGGTCCACGGACCAACCCCCTGTAATATTATTTTGCTACGAGTTTTGCCTCACTCAGATAAAAAAAAAACTAAAATAGTACCTCCAGTAACTTATTCAGAGCTAACTATTTCACAAAGTGCTATGTAGTTCGCAGTTTACCGATTACCTTATTATCAACGCTGTACTGCATATTTCTAAAATGTAGTCTAATTGGAAAAAGATGTTTAAAGGTTTTAATTTTTAGTTTTGTTTCCTGGAACAATGATTTTATTTTATTTATTTTAAATAGCTGTTGCCAGCGGCTTTGGTAGCGAAACGTCGAAATTTAAATCAAGGGAACATATAACCGCCCGGAGGACACGGTGGAGCACACAGTGGCGGTCTGCCCAGCTTGGGCGGAGCACCGCCGTGCCCTCGTAGAGGCGATCGGCGGCGGCGATCTCTCGCGTCCGGACCTAGTTCAGTCCATGATCCGGAGCGAGAGGGAATGGGAAGCGGTCACCTCCTTCTGCGAAACAGTAATGCTAGCAATGGAGGTGGCCGGGCGTTTGAGGGAGAGAACATCAAGCCAACCCAGCCGCCGCGGGAGACGCCCCGGGCGCCGAGCGCTGCGAGACGACTCCCCACCACCGTAGATGCGGGCCTGTGGACGGTGAGCAATGGGTAGCTCACCGTCCGTCCGTCTATTGACAGACGGACAGGCCGTGTCGACGGCGCGTTCGTGTTTCACGCGCGCCTCAAAGAGATGTCAGCAAAGCAGAGGGGCTTGCCAGAGCCTCCGCCTGCCGAGGTTGCAGTTGTTCGAAAGAGATACCGCGGCCCCGGAACGTAAAGGGCAATAGGAACATGGGTGGGTTTTAGTAAGTAAAAGTCTGACATGCCCGCCCACTCCGCCACCCCAAAAAAAAAGGGAACATATAACCGGAATAAAAGCCCATGACGTGTTAATCCAGGTTATGTACTAACCGTCACTGCTGGGGTGATTGTGTAGAATGCAATTGTGTCCCCGTACCCCAGTTAGAACTGACGAAACACCGTGTGGTTTTAGTCAGTAGGATTCTTACAGACCACAGACAAAGGATTTCCACACAATAAAAATAAAGTTATAAACTAACTGTGGGCTAAAAAAAAATAATAAAAAAAGATAAATTAAATTGAATTCCGTAGGCTTTGGGTGAAAGAGTAACAAACATCACATTTATATTATAAGAAGGATTAAATAAGCTTTCATTGTTCTGGGTAACAACAGCACCAACCCAATTTTTATGAACACCTAATTCAGTTACCTACGTATCATTTTTCAGCCATTCCATTCAGTCAAAAAGTTTCCAGTACGCAGGGTGTGCTATATTTTAATTTTTAACAACTAGCAGTGACAACCATTGTTCGGAAAACTTCCGATGCTCGCGTGTGACGCTCGTTTGAGTTTTTTTACTCACTTTGGCTTCTGTCACTTCGCGTTAGTTTAAAATTTTTAACTTTTCTACTATTTTTTTTCGACTGTTGTACGGGTATGTAAATCAGAGTAGGAATGTTTTTAGATATTGAGGGTTGTTCCTGGTTTGGATTCTTCGTTATGTGGCTGTCATTGTTGACGTAGATTTACCTTTTGAACGCCATTGTCACGTATATGTGACAAGAAAGCGGGTGGTCTGGATGTGAACGACACAAATACTCGTATGTGACAAAAAAATAAGTAAAATTAGTTTCTTGGCATGAAAAGTAAGCGCGTGTGTTTGATACTATATATTATACTCTGGCAATTTATCAGGTTAAAAGGTGTAAGAAGACTGACAGTGACGCCGGTGACTATAAAGTTGAATGGTGGCTTAGTATGGACATGTGATGCGAAGGAATGAACAAAACATCGTAAAGATAGTTTGTAGTATGAATGTGGAAGGATATAAGAATAAAAGACTGTGATGGACTGTGAAGAGAGGATATGGCAAAAAAGAGGCTGCTACTGAGAAAATCCTGATGGAAAACCCATTAACACTTTGCCCAAGTCTGAAAACCAAAACCCAGGACCTCATCCTCGGAAGGCACGCTCGCAAACACATGGGAAACGTAGCAGTCAATTCTCATCAATATAATAATGCGTTAAGGGCGCTGCGCTTCGGGAATGTTCGAGAGCGTCCGCATTAACTGTTTTTATGTCAGCATGCGCAAGAGAGCGACCTCGATTGCAAGTTTAATTTTTGTTAAATTTTTTTATTTTTTTATTCCAAGAAATTTTATTTATTTAATCATATTGAATCTGTTTTAATGTAGACTTACACAGACATACACGCCTGTGTATGTCTGTGTAAGTCTAACAAAATTATAATTAGCTAGTTTTAAAGCGTCTATGCCACCCGAAATAAAGTTTATTCATTCATTCATATTCTTCATTCCACTTTCTTTTTTCATTTCACTATATTCTTATTCCCAAACTTGATATCTCAAATTGGGTCCGCCATCTTACCTAAGCCCATGACAGAAAAAAAACAAAACACCAGTACAAACAACTCAGTAATCTTATATCCTTTTACCCAATTTCCATTTCGTAAAAGGTCGTATATTCCTTAACGCCAATTGGCTTATAAGAATGGACATCTACCAAGTACATCTCATATCGTTTGGCAATCGGCCCAGCTATGTTCAGACGTGTACTTTATTTTCCTATCGGTTCTGGAGGAGTCTTGGATCCTTTTCAGAGGTAATTACAATCCTTACTAATATTATAAAAGCGAAAGTGAGTTTGTTTGTTTGTTAAGGCGCGGCAACAAGCTAATCTTTAGGTATTCGCGGAAGTGAGGCTAGCTGCATACTAGGCATGGTCTGACACAAGTACACGACAGTATTGCATCGAAAGAATAGAAATAAGGTCAAAAATATTTCTGTGTTTGATTTTATTTGAATATCATGTCCGCCAAAATGTAGGTCATTTTGCAGTTTTATTGAATATAAAAAAAAATACAGCTCAGTGTTTGAATTTTTTTAGATATCTCTTTAGTCTTTAAAAATATGATGGTTGTCGCTGAAAAAATTGAGAATTTCGAGACGAAAATAATTTTTTCTTGGTCTTTTTAAACATTTTTTTTTTCGTAGTATTAGACCACTTTTGTAAACTGATTTTGTTTAAGTCTTTACTTTATGTATTATATATATACACGGTATTTTTTATATACACGGTAATTTTTTTTGGCTAGTGTCATGTACAGATACAACTAACTTTGCGACGAAAATCTAGACGTTTTACGAAGTGTTTGCTTTGTACAGCGCCTTAAGTCTTCACGCCTATATGGTTAAACCGATTTTGATGAATTTTGGTACAGAGATAGTTCGGACCCTGGAGAAGGAAATAGGTTATTTTTTTTTTTAAAGTGAGAGCTTCGCTCTCGTTAAATTCGGGGTAACACAGTTCCCCTTTCCTGATTTGCAGGAACCTGTTACCTGTAGTTTTTGCGCCTTATTTATTGTAATAGCAAAGCTAAGTTTGCCCTTTTCTTCCCTCTTTCTCTCTCATTTCCTACTTAAAAAAAGGGTCTCAACTATCTCTGTACCAAAATTTATAAAAATCGGTTTAGCCATTTAGGCGTGAAGACGTAACAAAGAAACAAACAAACGAACTCACTTTCGCTTTTATAATATTAAGTTAGGATTGAGGCATTAAAAACTATGAACTCCGATTAGTTTGTTTTTAAAATTAATATCATCATCTACCTAGCCTTTTCCCAACTATGTTGGGGTCGGCTTCCAGTCTAACCGGATGCAGCTGAATATCAGTATTTTACATGGAGCGACTGCCTATCTGACCTCCACAACCCAGTTAATACTGGGTAATACGATACCCCTTGGTAAGACTGGTTGTCAGACTTTCGGAACACTGACTACCTGTAACGACTGTCAAAGATCTTCAAATGACAGCCGGGACCAACGGCTTAACGTGCTTTCCGAGGCACGGAGGAAACTCGGTATGTAACGGGTGGTCACCCATCCACAGACCAACCTAGGCAAGCGCGGCTTAACCTAAAGATCGACCCGAGCGGCTACTATTTATTTAGCCACGAGCTCCTCTCTCTCTCTTTTGTTTTTAAAATTAATAAATGATGTTTATTTTGCAAGTGCGTCTTTTTTAAAGTAGATGAGGCCGGTGTTTCGTTCCCGACTAAGCAGAAACAGCCGAAACAAACTCAGAGGTCATAGTCTTTTTTAAGGTCCAGACAAAAAATCTTGGTCAACTAACCTGAGAACTATGCAGATTAGTGTATGAAATGGTCTTCTAAAATATTTACTCGTTACAATACCACTCGTTACGTGGCCTTTTAGGGTTCCACCAACTCATTCTCACGACCAACAAATCTAGCTATTAAGGCGTCCAAGTCTAACTCACCAAGTCTTATATCAGCACAGTGGTCTATTTGAGCACCATCTAGCCAGCTAACACAATTACTTTAATCCCCAAATACTTCCTTTACACAGTAAATCTTTTGCACAGATATACGAAAATCTAAAACAAAAACTTCAAAAAAGCCTTTTTATTTTATCACGGAAAGAACCTTTACAAAAAGTTCTCATTACCTCGTTCTTTTTACTCTATTTCCAGAGATAATTAAAAAGCAAATTGCTACACACCTAAGATCTCGATTCTTTCAAAATCTCTGAAGTGTACTGGCAAAAGGAAACGTGCTAGGTACAGTCATGAACATCAATATCTAACAATTTTATCGTTTTAGATAGTCTGTGTCCCGAATGTTTGAGAACCAGTCTTACCAAAGGGTATCGTATTGCCCAATTAAATACTAACCGGATTGTGGATGCCAGATTGGCAGTCGTTCCATGTAACTGTTGTTCCATGTATTCTGGTATTCAGCTGCATCCGGTTAGACTGGAAGCCGTTCCCAACATAGTTGTTAAATGGCTAGGCAGATTATTAATTTCGATTAAACAAAATGATTAATTATTATAGTATTGTTGTTATGATTGCGTGAGATTATAGTTTATAATTATTAAGTTGTAACAGTCTACTGCTTGATATAGGTTTCTCCAATTGAACGTGACTCATCTCTGGTTCGTTGCTACTGTTTTATAGCTAGTATCAACCACGATTCGTATATGCGTAAAGGACGAATATTTGTTTTTGTAACAGAAAGACAGACAACATTCCAAACAACACCTTAATTAACCTTTTACTACTGACGTGGGTGTCTCATAGACGGTGAGTTCACAAATATAAGCCGTATTTCAAAGCCTTTAAAGATTACACTCGCGCGCTTCCCTGTAGCTTCGGGATTGAACACGTCGATCATTCAGTCGAGCGCTCGCTGTCGGCGCGACAACACGTTCGGCTGTGGAGCTGCGCAGTGTCTCTCAGACGTAAGGTCAGTATTAATGTTGCGAGTCTGTTAGACGTCAGATCATTATTAGTGTGTGTCTTTATAAGTGTCTACAGGACGTCACTTCATTATTTATCGTATTGTTTTAGATGGATCAACCAAGTACTTCGAAAAATAGCCGTAAAAGAAAGAGAGTGGTTGCTCCATCTAGTGAGGACTACGAAAATACTTTACAATGTTGGTTAGAAACGGAAATTGAGGGTGACTTTAGCGATGTTGACGATGATCAGGCAGACCCAGATTTTTTCTTACAATCTGATCATGATACGGAATCTGAACAGTCAGGAGACGAACAAAAGGGGGTGTTGATGAAATCGATAAAAAGTGTTCCAATTATTCATCAAATTGTAGAACCAGACGTTGGCCTCTCGCAATTTTTTTCAGAATCTTGGATTTGAGTGGAGTCAACGCCTATGCTTTGTACAAAACCTGCACTGCTGTTCCTGATATTCCTAGAGCACAATTTCTCCAGAACCTTGCTTACAGTTTAGTTTTGCCGCACCTGAAACGCCGCGTATACAATAATAGATTGCGGAGAGAATTGCGGTTGATAATCGCACGCGTACTAGGTCCAAATAAGCCTCCGGAACCTGAAACAATACCCCCTGAGAGTACAGAAGCAACGAGAAAAACATGCAAAATCTGCCCATCAAGACTCAAAAGACGTACTAAGTACAATTGCATCGAATGCCGCAAGCCTATTTGTCTTGGATGTTCAAAAACGATATGTGTGGACTGTGTAGACAACAAGTAATTTGTCCCAAAATATTTACGTGATTTGAGAAGCAATCGTTACCTAAGCAATACTTTAATTTAGACTGATATTTTAAATATAAGAAATTTGCCAAAAACCGTCCAAATAATTCTATTGTAGCTAAGATTATGACATATACTTTTTTAGTTAAGCGAAATATAGGTTATAT
Source organism: Ochropleura plecta (assembly GCA_905475445.1). Taxonomy (NCBI): domain Eukaryota; kingdom Metazoa; phylum Arthropoda; class Insecta; order Lepidoptera; family Noctuidae; genus Ochropleura; species Ochropleura plecta. The sequence goes on along the minus strand of FR997731.1, from coordinate 4,711,849 downwards.
AATTGGAGCCAAATAAATACTGATTTCATTTGAAAATGTTGTTGTTTTTGTACTTCCTTAATAGAATAATAATGAACAGATCATAATACAAGTAAATATGATGCAAATCAATAAAAAAAAAATCCAATTCGATTACTTATTAAGCTGTCTGACATACGTCACGTCACCATTTATGATATGACTAAACCACGTCAGAACTTAAAGGTTAAATAGATCGTTTCCTATAACTTCACGAGCAAAATCGCTTAAGAATGCTGCGTGCACATAAGTACATACTTACAGCCGTGCTTGTATTACGTACTTCTCATGGCCGTGCCTGAACGTACTTTGTTGGAGCGGTATCAATAATGTCTCCGTAGATTCGGGCACGTATCCTTACAAAGAAGAATAAAACGTGACTGCTACTCAAACGGTAAGAATTAATAGACTCCAGACGTTACAGTTCTTTATTCAAGTACGTCGGTTATGGCTATATCTTTTTCTGAGCGAATTTTTTTTTTCATGTAGAAGTAATTATTTATTATTATTTTTTTGTGTTACGCTTATTTCGGTATTTTGTAAACTTTGAACTTAATTTGCCTACACTGAAATAAGTATTATTTTTATTTTAGATACGGTTCGTCAGCTGTTATTAAGATTTAAGCATAAAAAAAACTAAAATGTTCAAATGAGTAAAATTTCTGGTCTCAATTAAAAGACTGTCGATGTATTTAAAATGTAATTTTAACAAATGGTTATTGTAATAAAAAAGTAAGTCACATATAAAATTTTTATTCCGTAAACCCTTAGATGCCGTAGTCGAAACGACGAAGGTTACTTAAAAGCGTTGTAAAGTAAAGTTGGTGATCTTGGTTTAAAAGAGACTATGACCTCTGAGTTTGTTTCTGTTGTTTCTTCTCAGTGTAGTCCGGTCCGGCTTACTGGTTGTTATTTCTTTTAAAACCACGTTTTTTTTTTTCAAGATTCAACGTTTTTTTTTAAAACCTACTTGCACAATAAACATCGTTTTTCATGTTGTTTATGTAATTTACTTGAAATAAATATATTTGTTTAATTTATTTAACGTGTACAGAGCAATCAGTCTTCTATAACGAACTTAGTCGACACTATTCGTTACATAATAATAATTTCTAAGCTATTTACGTAACAAGTAATTTATTTATTTATTCTAAAAGGCATCAAACCCAATACAAAAACACAAATAATTATAAAATACATTTAAAAAAACATTAAAAATATCACCATTCTGAATACAAATTAAGTGATTAACAATAATTAATAAGTAATGCCAGTACTGCCTTATTAATTAGTTCAGTAGTGGCATTCGCGACTGCTGAGCATGAGGTTTTGAATTCAATCCTTGGGTCGGGCAGTGTTATTGGGTTTGAAGGAAATTCTCAGTTTCTAAGGCTAATCAGACTTGCCTCTTGGAGACTTAAAACAAAAATGTTCAAATCTGGGTGTACTATTACGTACAACTCTGCCCTATTACATGCTTGATGTTTTGTAATGCCAGAACACAATGTCAGCCTATATTCTCCTGTAAAGAACCCACTCACTGTCACTGCGGGAGATGCTCCACCGTAGACGCAGGACTGTTGATGTTGAGCAGTGGGTAGTCATTGTCCGTCTAGTGATGACAGGCCGTGTTGCGTTCATGTTCCACGCGCGCTTCAAATATGTCAGCAAAGCTAAGACGCTTGCCAAGACTACTGGCACTTGCTGGAGTTGCGGGTATTTCTTTCGAGATACCGTGGCCCTGGACACAAAGGGCAAAAGAAAGAACATGGATAGGTTTTAGTCAGTACAAGTCTAACACTTCCTTCTGCTCCGCCCCGAGTAAGAGAAGTCATTTGATGAGTTCCTATTATAAAAACCAGGCAAGTTCGAGTCGGGCTTGCACACTGAGGGTTTCGCACAAATATGCAACATAAACGGCCATATATTTTGACTGCGTAGACTTAGCGATATGATTTTTCCACAATACTTAGGGACCATAGATTTAAAAATATGTTTTTAATTTATATTCGATATCTTCACGCGTTCCCGAGAAAAAGGGTCAGAGAAGACAACATAGAGATCCAATAAAGTTTCCGTGTTTTCGTTTTCAGTTACGGAAAAAGCCTAAATGTTTTAGCCCTATGACAAAATTGTAAACCGAATTTCCTTCGTATTCCTTCAGAATCTTCATAAAATCCACTTGGGCGAAAAACAAGCGAAAAAAATATTCAATAAAACACGATTCCCATAATACCTGTCTTTACCTGTCTCATTTGTGCCACCCAAATTTAATATAGCAAGAAATATAGTTGCAATATGAGTCAATACATGCAATCAGTGTCTTGTGTTGGAACCTTGCCAAAGTAAATGGGGCGGTGTGTCTATGAAGTTAGTGAATTCATTGGCAGAGATACAAATCTCTATGCAGTCTTCTTGGGAGGACAAAACGTTTTAGTGTGAAAGGAATTTAGTTTCGAATGGTGAGGTTTGGATTTATTTAAAAAAGGTGGACTGAAACATCTAGAAACATTATTTAATCTGTAAATCCCAACATAACATCACGCCTGTAATCCTCAAAGGCGTACTAATAGTGTACTGAAGTTGTACTAAAGGTGCACTAAGGGTGTACTTAAAATGCACTAAATGCATAATAAAGGTGTACTTACGGTGTACTAACGGCGTACTAACGGCGTACGAAAGGTGTGCTTAAAGGGTACTAAAGGTGTACTAAAGGTGTACTAAAGGTGTACTAAAGGTGTACTAAAGGTGTACTAAATGTGTACTAAAGGTGTACTAGATGTGTACTAAAGTTGAACTAAAGAAGTACTAAAGGTGAATTAAAGTGGTACTAAGGTGTACTAAGCGTGTACTAAAGATGTCCTACAGGTTTACTAAAAGTGAACTACAGGTTTACTAAAAGTATACTAAAGATGTACCAAAGGTGTACTAAAGGTTTACCAAAGGTGTACTAAAAGTACACTAAAGGTTAACCAAAGGTGTACTAAAATCATACATACGTTATACTTAGGGTGTACTAAATGTATACAAAATTTGTACTAAAGGTTTATTAAAGGTGTACTTAGTGTACTTAAGGTGTACAAAAGTTGTATTTAAAGTGTACTAACGGCGTACTAAAAATCACTTGATTTTTCTTCTATTCGAAGAAATAGGGAAAGTGGAAAAGTGGGTAAGTGGAAGGAATGGGGAGGCCTGTCCCCAGGAGTGGGAATTATTAGGCTAAAAAAAACCTATAGAATAAAATCTTTCTTTTCTTTTTATACTTGTACAAAATTATTGTGTCACAGTTTTAGTTGTCATACTTCTCTGAAACAGTATGCCCGATTTTTATCAAATTCTATAAGTATATTCGATAAGTCTGAGAATCGGTCGTAATCTATATTTCATACCACTCAATGATAAGGGTGGTACTCTTCAGAAGGGGACCTGAGGAGGGAGTAATTATAAATAATAGTATTAAACTTAAAGATACGACGTCACAGTAATTCGTTCACATTTTTCCAAACCTACAATGTTGCTATGTCCGTGAGATGGCCGGGATGTATGCTGAGCTTCGACAGTCGTCGGTACATACGTAATCCATTAGATTACAGGCTCGGGCAACGTTATACCTCGTTTGTACAGGAACTTACATACATACGTACTGTTTCTATGTAGGTTTGCTGTGTATATTTGCTTATAAATGAGTCTGTTGGTATATATTTCCACATTGGTTATTAAAAGCTTTTTTTTGCGGATGGGAAATCTTGAAATAACTTCCCCCGTTCTGGACGGGGCGGGGGGGAGTATCAGACTTGTACTGACTAAAACACACCCATGTTCCTTCTACTGCCCTTTATGTTCCGGGGCCGCGGTACCTCTTTCGAACAACCCGCAACCCCGACAGGCGTGGCCCTGGCAGGCCCTTCTGCTTTGCTGACATCTCTTTGAGGCGCGCGTGGAACACTAACGCGCCGTCAACACGGCCTGTCGTCAATAGACGGGCGGACGGTGAGCTACCCATTGCGTTCCGTCCACAAGCCCGCATCTGCGGTGGCCGGGAGTCGTCTCGCGGTGCCCGACGCCCGGGGCGTCTCCCGCGGTGGCTGGGTTGATTTGAGATTCTCTCCCTCTAACGCCCAGCCACCTCCTTCGCTAGTGGTTATTATAGGCTTAACATCACTTTAAACGACTACCTCGTTGCTCGAATTATGTTTGATTTTTTGGGATCGATTTTTATTTATACCTATACTAGCTGTGCCCAGCGGTTTCACCCGCTGAGGTTTAGGGGTATGAAAAATAGATGTTAGCCGATTCTCAGACCTACCCAATATGTACCCAATATTTCATAAGAATCGGTCGAGCCATTTCGGAGGGGTACGGTAACTAACATTGTGACACGGAAATTTTATATATTAGATTTTCGAATTTTCTTTCCGGGTCTGCAAATTTTCCATTGGGTTTTTCCATCAGGAATTTTAGCAGCTACAGAGTCAAGGTACGTGCCCAGTTGATGGCAATAAGCTCACCACCTATTACATGGTACTTTTTTTTTTGCGGAAGGGAAATCATCAAATAACTTCCCGCTCTGGGCGGAGCGGGGGGGTGTGTCAGATTGCGTGCTTAAACATAATTGGTGAAATGTTGGTATATTAAATACACCTCTGCCTAACTCTTTGGAGATTAAATTCGTGATGTTATATTTTGTTATGCCAAAAAAAAGAGGGTTCCTTACAAACTTGCGACATAAATGGCAAAGGAGGTGGCCAGGCGTTTGAGGGAGAGAACATCTGCCCAACCCAGCCGCCGCGGGAGACGCCCAGGGCGCCGGGCGCCGCGAGACGACTCCCGGCCACCGTAGATGCGGGCCTGTAGACGGTGAGCAATGGGTAGCTCACCGTCCGTCCGTCTATTGACGACAGGCCGTGTCGACGGCGCGTTCGTGTTTCACGCGCGCCTCAAAGAGAGTCAGCAAAGCAGAGGGGCTTGCCAGAGCCTCCGCCTGCCGGGGTTGCGGGTTGTTCGAAAGAGATACCGCGGCCCCGGAACGTAAAGGGCAATAGAAGGAACATGGGTGGGTTTTAGTCAGTACAAGTCTGACATGCCCCCCCGCTCCGCCCAGAGCGGGGGAAGTCATTGGATGATTTCCCACCCGAAAAAAAAAATGGCCATATATTATGACTGGGTAGACTTAGAGGGTTGATTTTTTCACAGCCCCAAGGGACCCCAGATTTGTGTGTATCGTTTTAATTTCAACTCGATACCTTTACGCGTTCCCGAGATAAAAAATGTTGACAGACAGACGGCCAACGAAGTAATCTTATAAGAGATTCATTTTTCTTTTTGAAGTACGTAACCCTTAAAACGGTAACGAATATATTTCATACTAAAGACTTTTTGTTAAAAATAGATCATTGCAAGACTAGAACTGAAGTATTTTAAATTAAATGAATTGCCAAGAAGATAAACTCGCGTACGCTCGCTTAAATTAATTCCTTCCTGCAATTCGTAATGTACTCACAGGCAGGGTTGAGTAGTTTAAGGTTCTTTATTACTAAACCTTTAAAACCTGCTTCTACCTTCGTTTTCGTCTGTATTTATCTTCATCATCTGCCTAGCTCCCAACTATGTAAGACTTGGCATGGAGTGATTGCCTATATATTGGATTCAAGTTAATACAAGTATTTTATATAGAGCAACCGCCTATCTGACCTCCACAGCCCAGTAAATAACTGGGGAGTACGATTCTCCTCGGTAAGACTGTTCGTTAGACTTTCGAGCCACTGAGTACCTCTTACGAATGTCAAAGTTTTTTTTTTAAAAAAAAACGTTGCTCCACACTAGGTATTTCTCCTGTATCGTGGGTGCGTTAACAAACATTTAAACTCACATACACAAACAGCCAGACCCGGAACAAATACCTGTAGGTCATACAAATATTTGTTCCGTGCGTAGCACGTAGCGCAGCAGTCGATCGCTCAACTACTGCGCCAACCGTGTCGTCAAAGAAAGTTCTACAAGAGACACCAAGAACCAACACTTTAACGTGCTTCCCGAGGCTAGGACATAGCTCGATGTGAAATGGGTGGTCACCCATATTGTATGGATAGGAGAACATGGGTAAGCGCGACTTAAATTCAAATCAAATTTAATTCTGAAATCAAACTCAAAATATTTTTATTTCCCATAGGCCTTTATGGGCACTTATAAAAGGTGCACGGTTCGGGTTGGTCGTTTCCTATGAAGAAGAAACTCTATGGATACTCTTTTAAAATCATTTAGTTTTACAATGTTGTTGTTACAGCGTAAGGGCTTAAATATAACGAAAAGTTGAATGTATAAAATCAGTTTTTAGAAGTCATCTCAAATTATTTTTAATGCTTAAAATGGGATATTTGCCATGTTTATTATTCACTAGATAGCATATTATAATTTGTGATTATAGCATATGCAACTGCGCCGAAATATCTGAAACTCATAATAAATATTTATCATGGTAAATATCTCGTTTCAAATATTATAAATAATGTTAGTAACCGTGTCAGTTTTAAAACTTATTTCAAATAACTTAAATACTATATACGTTTCTACAACTGTTCCTACACAAAATTCCAACAAAAAAAGACTGAAAAGACTCTCAAATGCCAAAGGCTAATAAGTTTGACGGAGCTCAGGCCATCTTATTTTATATTCCGAGCTGCCCCATGCACGTTACGAGTCCTATACACGAGAATGTCCGACAACATCCGAACGTGCAGGCACTGTGTAACGACTACCAGTAAGCCAACTGGGCCCTTTTGGTGAAATCAAAGTCAAACTCAAAACTTGCTTTGAACCTACTAGAATGCTTTAGTCCCAGTCACAAGGCATAATAACTTCCGGGGTTGCGGGTTGTTCGAAAGAGATATCGCGGCCCTGGAACATAAAGGGCAAAATAAGGAACATGGGTGGGTTTTAGTGAGTACTGTCTGATACTCCCCCAGCTCCGCAAAAAAATGGGATAATAACTTTAAAAGTACTGTAGTTGCCCATTCCGAAGCGCACAACGTATTCTGTACAAAGAAGAATAAGCAACAAACTCCACTGATAGAACAACTTTGAACTTTGTTTATCACCTGGAGGCTGGGGGTGAGTCACCTGGCGAGTAGAGTTTTTTTTGCATTCAGCCACACTGTGTTCTACTTTGATACACGTTAGGCCACTAGCAAAGGTGTTAAGCTCACAGTGCTTGATTGCAATGATTCTAGAACGTTCGCTTCACTAGGCTACTCGCTATGCTCTAGGCGTTTAGGAAGCCACCTGTCAGTGCGTTCATAGCCTAACTCTTTGCATGTGTGTGTTAACCGTTACCAAACATTTGCTCGTACTTGGAATACTGTACGTTAATACTAATATATCCACTGTGGTGCAAAACTCATGTATGCATGTCAAAAGTTCGTCTTGTACAGGATGAATGTATTTTTGGATACACTATGATGTCAATTTCGGACGTTTGAAGCGAAAATAGGGTTACTAGACTGCTGTAGGTTCCTGTGTAGGAACGTGTTTTTGTGAAAATATTTAGTATTGTGTTGAATTTTAGTTAAGGTGTTAGCTGAGGGAGCTCTTGGCTTAATTATGGCAGCCACTCAGGGACTCTAAGGTTAAACCGCGCTTGCCTAGGTTGGTCTGTGGGTGACCACCCGTTACATACCGAGTTTCCTCCGTGCCTCGGAAAGCACGATAAACTGTTGGTCCCGGCTGTCATTTGTAAATCTTTGACAGTCATTGCAGATAGTCAGTGTCCTGAAAATCTGACAAAAAGTCTTACCAAGGGGTATCGTAATACCCAGTGCTAACTGGGTTGTGGAGGTCAGAAAGGCAGTCGCTTCGTGTAAAATACTGGTATTCAGCTGCATCCGGTTAGATTGGAAGCCGAAACCAACATAGTTGGGTAAGGCTAGGCAGATTATGAAGCTAGTTAGTTTATGCGGAAAAAATATAATTATTAATGCTACAACGTTGAAAAGTTTATAATAATATATAATAGTTTATATAATATTTGAATCTGTCATATTATGACAGATTCAAATATTATAAAGAAAACATGTTATGTTTTTTTTATAATATTTTTGATCTGATAGTGGTGTGGATTCTATTGCCACAAACTAAATTAAAAATACTTCAAAAATCACAAAAAAATTGTGTCAAACGACGTTTCCTATTCAGAAATTGTTTAAAATGACACATAATAGTTTGACAGCATTATTGATAGTTTAGTTGCTCAACTCACTATTCTGAAATTGACGTTTTTCACCAGAAATAGTAGTTGTCAAGTGAAATAGGACTATCTAATCGCGATAAAATGGCGTGGAATAAAATTGGATGTGATTAGGTATGTCATTTTAATCTTAGTCTAGTTTAATCTGATGGTTTATTAGAATAGGCAATAGTGTTTACCTAAAAAAAGTAACTTAAATAAGCTCCCTTTGCGGCTTAGCCTACGTTTGAAAATTTAATATTTCCAAGACATGCCATGCAATATTGCATGACATCAACGGCGCGGTAGTGTTCCACGCGCACCTCAAAGAGATGTCAATAAAGCAGAGGGGCCTGTCAGGAACACTGCATTGGGTTGCGGGTTGTTCGAAAGAGATACTGCGGCCCCGGAACGTAAAGGACAATAGAATGAACATGGGTGGGTTTTAGTCATTAAAGACACTCCGCCCCCCGCTCCGACCAGAGCGGGGGCAGTTATTTGATATTTCCCATCTGCAAAAAAACACTGCCTTTGTCAAATGATTAAAAAGAAATAATTGAACAGAACATATTTATTTATTAAAATTTCATGCACAAGTAACAAAAACATTGTACAAAGGCGGACTTAATGCCTTGGGCATTTTCTACCAGTCAACCTTAGGGTGATGCAGAGACAAAGACATAGTAGGTGCAATGTGACAGGAAATATACATATCGAGGTACTTTACGACGATTGATGATGTATAACATATAAGGGGTAATCTTCAAAACTACCGATCTAATTCCGAAAATTCTTCCACTAATGGGAAGCTACATTTTCGCCGTATGTTATACTCATAGACTACATTTGGGTTATTTTCCTTAGATGTGAGCAAAGCCGCGAGCAAAAACTAGTCAAATAAAATCGCTTTTCTAAATTCAAAATATTTTATAGAGCTTTCCAGGCAACAAATATTTGATTAGTAAGATAATTTAATTTCGTGTGATTCAAGGTTAAGTTGAAAATCGAATTGGAATCGCAAAATGAATTAATGCCTGGCTTTCCTATTCATTAGTAAAAGGTCTTAGTTTGTCAAATTTCTTGCTATCGACTTTATTAATTAAATTGAAACACCTTCAAAACTAATTTGAGAAAACATATTAAAAATACGCATTCTCATCAGAGTTAGGTAAGCTTTCGTCATCTTCCTGCCCTTGTCCCATTCTATTTAGGGTCGGCGCAACACATTTTCTTCTTCCGTTCTCCCTGTCATACGTCACGGCATCATTTACGCCTCTCTCCTTTATATCATTCCTTAAACAATCCATCCATATTTTCTTTGGCCGCTCACTCCGTCCTTTTTTTTGCGAATTGGAAATCACCAAATAACTTCCCCCGCTCTGGGCGGAGCGGGGAGCAGTGTCAGACTTGTACCGACTAAAACCCACTCATGTTCCTTCTGTTGCCCTATAAGTTCCGGGGCCGCGGTATCTCTTTCAAACAACCCGCAACCCGGGCAGGCGGTGGCCCTGGCAGGCCCCTCTGCTTTGCTCACTCCCTGTCCTTCCATCAACATTCTTATCCATCACTCTTTTAGTCACATGAGTTTCATCCCTCCTCATTACACGTCAAGACAAATGACTCCGTTTTAATTTTCCAGTAGCTTTCAAACTTTTCCTAATATTATACTCATTCCTTACTTTATGCATTTTTGTCACTTCGTCTCAACATTCTCATCACCGCTACATGCAGTGGTTAATTTATGGTAATGACTATACATTATCCATGTTTCTGCTGTTGACGAGAATGAGCAATATCGAAGTTGAACAAAACTGGATGGAGTTTTGTTTTGATATAAATCCTAAAATAATATAACCTTAACCTTCTCAGAAGCCTGGTCCAGCAATCTATTGAAAACTAACTTAGGGATGAATATCGTAGCACCTAAAACCTGCCATAATTCCAATTAATTCAGTCTAGTCAATCTAACATCCATATTATTCTTTCATTCACCAACAAAAATACCAACCAAATTAAACGTACCAAGAAAAACATTGGCAGCAAACAAAAAGCAAGATTAGACTAGCAATATTATACACAAATGCAATATTAGAGATCAACATTGTCCTCCGAACTCCCAACGAAAACATTTCTTAATTAAATAAGCCCATGACAGGTGGATACAGCAGCAAAATCTAATATACCAGTTAGGAATTTCCTTTATTTCTGCTGGGCGTCCAAGGCCACGTTCAAATTGTTGAGAAATCACAGCTCAAAGATTTTTTTTCGGTCCCTCGTTAATTTCCTTTAAAGCGTTTTACAATTAATTCTGTTGTGACTTTCTTTGTTGGTTCTCTTGTTTGTTTACTGAGGCGTTATAAAAGGTTTTTCGGGTGATTTTGGTTTGTTATTTTGAAGTTTGAGGCTTTGGTAGTGATGGTTCTCATTAAAATTTATGATTACACTAGCTTTCGCCCGCGTTCGGGATAAGACAGTTCCTCTTTCCTGATTTGCAGGTACCTGCCACCTGTAGTTTTTGCCCTAGCGCCTTATTTATTGTAATAGCAACGCTAAGATTTCCCTTTTTTCCCTCTTTCTCCCTCATTTATCACTCTTTTTTTTTAAATATAGCCTATGTCCGTCTCCAGGGTCCCAACTATCTCTGTACCAAAATTCATCAAAATCGGTTTAGCCATTTAGGCGTGAAGAGGTAACAAACAAACAAACTCACTTTCGCTTTTATAATATTAGTAAGGATACACATGGGTCAATAGTTAAGAAGCGCTTGCAGAGGTTGAACCTCGGATGGGTGACAGTTTCAACACCCCGCCGTGTCTCGGAAAATGTATTAAACAGACGATCACGGTAATCATTCCTGGCGTCATCTTAGACAGTTATTATTTCAAACCGGCCTAGCGAATGGGACATCTTCTAATTCATTGGGTTGTTTAAACTACCGATATTTAGTTGCTAGGGTTGATTGATTAGCCGGTCCCAATTGTTGGGGAAATATTAGAATCTAGGGATATGGTTCAGACTTTTTTATGTTATGGGCTTGCGACAATGTCTGCTGATAGCGAAAATACCATTTATTCTCAAATACAATAAAATACAGATTAAATAAATGAGAAAATAAACACAAAAAGGTACACGAACTTTCAAAGTGAGACAAACTTAGCAACACACATTTTCTTTCATTTTCAAATCAACACGCAGAAAGCTCTTTATAAATTTTACAAGAGCAGGATTACAAAGAAACAGCTCCTCGTTTGAGCTCAATTTAATTACGCTACATACAAATCTTTAGGCCCTGTTAAACGCTCGGCCACAAACTAAACGTACGAGCGACTTGCGCGTTGGGACAGCTACTGACGTTGTGATTGTTATCGCTTGCTTGGCTTTCGCTTGAAGACTGCGGAATAAAGAAACGAAAGAATATGTTTAGATTGTGGTATGATCTACGAACATACTCTTCTTTCGCTACTGTAACGCGACTTGAGAGAACAGCCCGCTTGGCGCTTGAAACATTATGTCGCATCTCAAACCACATTTCCTAAAGTCCTGAACTTCGACGTCGTTGCTTCAGAGGGCCGTTGACAACGACTTCCTTGTTTAAGCCAAGCTCCGAAACCTTGGATATTGCTGCAAAGTTGCCAGTCTACCGGGTTTTTATTGGTCAATTTTCGGAATGTATGCTTCGGAATTACACTATCGAATTTATATTCTATCATCTGACGAAACGATATTCGGCGAAGCTTCAGTTATTTAGTTAAGTTACACAAACCATAACAAAGTGCTATGATCCCGTACATTTATTGCGTAAACCACCACTGTGTAAGAATTAACTGCCGGATTCTCTGTTTTCCGATCATTATAATCTAGATCTCTTCAGAATTCGAGTAAGTCGTTTTCTTCCTGGCAATCGTGCTCAACGCTAGACCACCTCATCACTTAACATCAAGTGAGTTTCGCCTAACGCGTTTAGTTGTTGCCCCTACAAAAATAGAGTTTCTTTTCCATTTTAATCGTAGTCGTGTCACAAGACGCATATCGCTCGAGCGTACAAATTGTGGCCAAGAGATTATACACATACATCTATAGTATATTTTATACAAAGTTTCATTCGTACAATTGTAGTCCTTGCTGAATAATATATTTTTACTTTGCGTCCAATTGTCGAGTGGGCGAGATACTTCTAATTCACTCGCTTCGTATGAATTGAAGGAGTCACTGGCTTTTTCTTCTTCTTTATAATTTGTCTGAGTATAAATCGATGTTTTCCTAATTAAGTACATGGATCTGGAATGGAATTGCTGATTAGAGAGGTGTCTGTTTTATTGTAGTTAGCCGAAACTGCTTAGAATTTTTTTGCGTATGGCTGGCTATAATAGTGGTTCAGCAGTTTTTTCAGAGACAAAAGTTGCAACTAGGCTTAAAGACAAATCTATTAATACTATAGACTAGCTGTGCCCAGCGGTTTCACTGCTGCTTAGCTCCTTTTCTAGAGAGGGATATGAAAAATAGATTATGAACAATTCTCAGACCTGCTGAATAAACATAGAAAAATTCTAAAAATCGGTCAAGACGTTTTGGAGGAGTATGGCAACTAACACTAGAATTTTATATATAAGAAGAATGTAGTTTACACAAGAAAGTAGGTGCTCACTTTTCCTAGACATAAAAGCTTGTGTAACACATCGTCTCAAGTTTTTGTCTGCGTCTATTATTTGCTAACAAGACACAGTTTACACAAGAGAATTGATGTCAAAAGATTTTTCTCAGCGCAAAGTATCAGCTTTACTTACTACCAAAATATTTGGCTAATATTGGTGCCGATTCGGATGAACTGCTGGATTAAACTACAATAATATTAAAATGACATATTATCTCATCACATCTAATTTTATTTCACATCACTTTAGTTGCGCTGAAAGATAGTCTGATTTATTTTGACTACCACTATTTTTGGTGCAAAACGTCAATTTCAGAAAAGCGACATTGCTATTTTTTCTAAAATGAGTGAGTAAACTATGTATAATTAATGTTGTCAAACTATACGATGGTTAAGCTGTGTCACTTTAATCAATTTCAGAAGAGGAAACGTCGTTTGACAGGAATAAACAAAATTTTAGTAATTTTTAGAGTAGTGTTAGTTTAGTTTGTGACAACAAAATCGACATCATTGTCTCACTAGTGTGAAGACTGGGAAAAAGAACAAATAGATAATGATTGCCTCTTATCTGAGCTCCACAACCAGGTTCTAGGTAACACGCTAGCCTTTAGAAACTCTGGGTAAGTTTTGGCTTTGATATCTAATAGATCCAGGTATTTTTCGAAAATTTTATGCAATCAATTACTTTTATTTTCTGGCATTGAAGGCCCATAGATACAAAAATAACAAATACATTTCTGCCTGGTTGTGGTATTATAGTATCTCACACAAATTTTTATCGAATGTTCATTTTCCATTGCTACTAAAAAGATATGAGCACATCACCCAGGAGTAGAAGAAAAAATATGAATTATAGAATATAACTCATAAACTACTCTAGTAATATAAATACAATTGATATGGAACCACCTCGGGATATAACCTCACGAAAAAAATAATAAAAGTAATTTAGGAAATCGGCCCTAAATTGACAAAGAATAAAATGGTTCTCAATTCGACTGTTGATCTTTTTTGTAACAACGATCAACACTCGAATTGAGAACTGTTTTATCCAAAAAGAACAAAAAAACTGTTCACCACATTCGGTCGGTGACATGCTCTGAGTTTAGGTGTGGTATAGCCTTTCTCGAAAACGTAACACCCTGCGTCCTAAATTCCTTCTTTATAAAAGTTTCGAGATGGCGTGTTGGGACCACAAAAGATTCGAAGTTCATTTTGACTCGCGACTCCAAACCCTGGGATCAACTTGGTCTGGCTTCTTATATCGTCAACCCAACGTGCTTTAGCACACCCCTGGTTTCTTTAGTCTAACCTTGGCTATCGGTAAAAGCCTTGCTCCACGCGCGCTTCAAAGAGATATCAGTAAAGCAGAGGGGCCTGCCGGGGTCACCACTTGCGGGTTGTTCTAAAGAGATACCGCGGTCCCAGAACATAAAGAGCAATAGAAAGAACATGGGTGGGTTTTATTCAGCACAAGTCTGACACTCCCCCCTGCTCCGCCCAGAGCGGGGGAAGTTATTTGATGATTTCCCATCCGTAAAAAAAGGGGGAGTCCTTAACCTTGCAGTGTGTGTCTCCGGACTGATATCATGATGTACTAGATCGGGTGATCTCACCAAATGAAAGCGCTTGAGTCGACCTTCAAGGTTAATCAACGCTTTCCGAGGTAGGTCATTTGGTCGACAGTAAGTATTTATCAAAAATGATGGACAATTTATATGTCTATCGAATTCAAAACCGGCAGGGTTTTGAATTTGATAGACATATAAATTGTCCGTAAATTCAATGCGTACGTCTCACAAAAGATAGCAATCAGGCCCAGTGAACTATTGAAACACGTCTGTTTCAATACTTACTGAAGTCGTGTCTAGTTCTGAAAGATATTGAAATTCATAGGATTCGTAAGCTATTATAAAACTTTTAGTTACGGGTTTAATATCTTTAAAGGGCGGTTCAGTTAGTTGGTTTATTTGATGGCTCTCATTTTTGTTTCTGGGTTATATTGTCGGTAATAATACCATGAAATATCTAATTAAGGAAAGAAAATTGCGTTTATTCAGCATTATTAATAAACAAAACAGTCTATCACTCTAAAATTAAACTAAATAAAATAAATAATGCTAAAAGGGCCTTTTTTCTTTTTTTTCCGGGTGGGAAATCATCCAATGACTTCCCCCGCTCTGGGCGGAGCGGGGGGGCATGTCAGACTTGTACTGACTAAAAGCCACCCATGTTCCTTCTATTGCCCTTTAAGTTCCTTTACATTACGGCTAAACCGATTTTGATGAATTTTGATACAGAGATAGTTGGGACCCTGGAGACGGACATAGGCTTTTTTTAAAAAATAATTGGGAAATGAGGGAGAAAGAGGGAAGAAAAGGGAAAACTTAGCTTTGCTATTACAATTAATAAGGCGCAAGGGCAAAAACTACAGGTAGCAGGTACCTGTAAATCAGGAAAGGGGAACTGTGTTACCCCGAATTTAACGCGAGCGAAGCCGCGGGCAAAAGTTAGTTCCGTAATGAAAATAAAACCTAACACATCGTCAGACGTCGTTTCAGTTCGGCAGACTTCGGCATGGTGTTTTTTTTGTTATTATTTACAAAATACAAAAAAATACAAAAATATTTATTTTATCTTAAGCATTGTTTCATACATAAATTGAGGCAGGCCCAGTAAGTAACAATAGTACTTATGTCGGAGCTGTCTTACTCTTCCCTTAAGTGATGGTATCTTAATTAACAATGAAAAAGAAGAAGACAATTGTAAAAAAGAAAAGAAATAATATAAACCAAAAATAGAAATAAATATTTTTTTTTTTTATTATTTGAAGACGTACTTACTACAAATGTTTGGGGATAAATAAAATCAGCCACTCGTATCGATGTTCTGGTTAAGCCGCGCTTGCCCTAGCTTGATTTGTGGATGACTGACCATCCATAATATACCAGGTTTCCTCAGAGTCTCAAAAAGACAACTGTGAAAAATGAAACACACATACACATTACAATAGCAAATTTATAAAGTAACTAGTTTTTGCCCGCGGCTTCGCTCGCGTTAAATTCGGTATAACACAGTACCTGCTACCTGCAGTTTTTGCCCTTGCGGCATATTGATTTGTAATAGCAACGCTAAGTTTTCCCTTTTCTTCCCTCGTTCTCCCTCTAATCCCAGTTTTTTTTTTTAAAAAAACTGGGATTAGCCTATGTCCGTCTCCTGGTTCCCAACTTTCAACAAACAAAATTCATCAAAATCGGTTTAGCCATTAAAACGTGAAGAGGTAACAAACAAACAAACTCACTTTCGCTTTTATAATATTAAGTAAGGATTTAAACTATGCTCACTGTACATTATAATTAAACTGAAACATAATGATACCTAAACATAAACTCTGTACACACACAATACTTGACACACTCCATACAACATAAATAACAGTCATTCACTACATATACATACATATTACCTTTACCGTGCTATTCAAGTAATCTAATCGGTCTGCAAATATTTGAATTCAAAATCTTTCCTTCCATCAATTTTAAATGCATGTCAGTTTAAATGTGGGTACCTACCCACCTTCATAATGTCCGCCGCACAATATCGTATTTTGTTATTTTTAGATCATTGCGTTTTCTCGACATCCGTGTATCACTAGCAGGATTCTGTAGAATACCAGCGTCAGGTAGTCCACCTGGCATTATGCTGAGCTGGACTCTTATTTGGTGCAACCTTGAGACACACACCGCCCAGTAGTGGGCGACCGTTATAAATGTATGTGATGTGTCTACATGTGTATGGGTCAATCTAACTTCTACCTTACTTTTTTTTATTTATGTGTTTTTCAGTTTGATATTTTTTGTGTTAATTCCAGTATTGTGTCTTTTGTTGCATCAAATAAATGATTCATCTATCTATCTATCTCTATCTTTCAATCAATTTTTCAGTGAGTGGGCCGAGAGAACCGGTAGGTTAGACTTAATTAATTGTATCGTTTACCCAGTAGTAACTTTGGGTTTGGGCATTTGGGTTGTACAAGGTTCCACAGGCGTTCCATGTTAAATTCTAGTATTCAACTGCATCGAGCTGATACGAACGTGATTCATTTAAAGTATATTTCCGAACGAAGTTTGCATTTCATCGTATCGACATGAGTAGAATATAAGCCCAATTTGTATCGGTATTAATTACTTAAGGTCGACTTTGCCGTTTAATAAATACGCGTCACTGAGTCGAATGCGCCGGCTTGAACATTTGTGTAGAAGCTGCATATCTACATCCAGTTTTATTTACATTTCTGCGAAAACCTTCGGCTTACATTGGTGTTATGTTATTGATTATAATGCCAGTTCCTGGTTTAAAGCGTCTAATATTATGGTTATAAGTAATACCGCCATAAAATTAATTTTGGTAGCAATAGAGTTGCATGTTCATTGAAAGATAACTGTTAACACAATTATTTGTGATGGCAAAATAAATACGTACCTATAGTGTTTTTAAAAAGAACTAGTTGGCGGCCGCGGCTTCACCCGCGTCATATCGAAAAAAAAGTTATCTGTTATTCCAGACCATAATCCACCTCTATGCCAAATTTCATCAAGATCCGTTCAGCCGTTTTGACGTCAAAGAGTAAGATAGCTGGCCCGTGCAATAAGTAGATTATGGTCTGGAATAACACATAGGATACTTCTTTTTTCGATACCACGCGGGCGAAACCGCGGGCGCCAGCTAGTAATACGAATAAAGAAAGCCCTACATCATTGTGAAATCTAAATTTTCTTACAAAAGATTTAGAATAAGACCCATGCACTAGTTATATAGCTAGTCTGCGAATCTGCAGCCGCGACGCGGATTCAAAGTTTCGTGAACGTTGCGACCTACCATGAATACGCGACCTATTTTATGAAGATACTGGCTAAGGGGTGGCGAACCCGGGGTTGCGGGTTGTTAAAAACAAATACCGCGGCCCCGGAACATAACGGGCAAAAGAATAAATATGGATGGCTTTTAGTCAGTAAAAGTCTGACAGTTTTTTTGATGATTTCCCATGCAAAAAAGGGAGCGAACCTTTTTGGATCAGCATGCCTGTTTTTCTACAGAAATGTTAAATGACTCCATAGATGTGCCGTCGAATATTTTGTCTTAGTGATTATTGGGAAAAAAATAATATTAAATATTTTCCACTTAAAACTCATTATATGCCACCAAAAATACATAAAATATTACAGATACACTTGCCTAATAATAATAAGTGCATTCGAAGGACTTAGTGAACTCAGTTATTTTGAAATGAATTGCGAACCGTTTTGATCAGTAGCGTGCCCAAAATATTGTGTCTCAAGCTACTAATGGCACGCGTACCATATGAGCGCCATCCCTGTACTAGCTTATGTTCGTGGTTTTGCTCGCATAGGGTCGTAAAACAATACGAGATTGTTTTTGTGTTTTACAAAATATACCGCCGTTACAGAATTTCTGAATGTCTGACAGCCAGTCTTTTAGTAACTGGATGTGATGTTCAAAGAAGCTGTATTTTTGTGTAAAACTGCTTGTTAATTTTCAACTGCTGCAATAGAAATTTCTCCTGTATCGTGGGTGCGTTTACAAACATTTAAACTCTCATACATGAACATTCGAACAGCCAGACCGGAAACAACTATTTGTAGGCCATACACATATTTGTTCCGTGCGGGATCGAACCCGCGACAGTGAAGAAGTCAATCGGTCAGCAAGTACGCCAGCCGTGCTGTCAAATGTATATCCCACATAGGCGTATAATAATATCGTCTTTATTGCCTGCAATATTGCAACAAAATATAATGGTGTTTTTCCATACAATGTAACCACTATAATGGGACAAAAATTACCACATTATCAAGATGGCATTGCAAATTAAAAGGGTCAAGGACATAAGAACATAGGTACATAATACATCACAAACATTTTTCTATTAGTTTTTCTAGTTATTATCGCATTTTCCTCATACCTATTTGTAACACGAGCATTCCTCAATAATTTGTCATATGTGGTAGACGTGATCCATTACTTCTTGCCCTGATGCTGTCTTGGATTGATTTATTATGGTTGATGGCTAATAGTGTATTTGTATGGAGATTGTGCTTTTTGGTAATAGTAGTCTTTTTTATGTAACTGAAATTGTGCCTTCAAAACCTTGGTTATAGGATACGCAATAGCGCGTGGAATAAAAATCTTTGACGAATTTGTAGCGATATCCCAAAATTCTGCGCGGACTGATAAGCAAGACGTCCTGGACGCGACTCCCGGGGCGATCAAAGCGTTATTGGTTTTTTCTATTGGAAATTTCTCATCCTCCCAGTTTGGATTTGTGTCCAATAATCAATAAGTACTACAGCGCCATCTATGCAACAAATGAAGAACTAATAGCAAAAATATAAATCGCTGTATTAAAGTACAACATCTCACACGTGTCAGAGTCTATCAGAGGAGCCACCCTTTGCAATGCAATAGGGAAATTTATATATTTTTTTACTGGCTACCTCGTACCCCACTGCTGGGCAAAGGTCTTCACTTTCTCCTTCTACACCTCTCTGGCCATAGAAGCCCCGCAAACATGATCTTATCATCACGCCACTTAACACATTTTATAATGAAAATGTTGCCCCATACTAGGAATTTCTCCTGTATCCCAGGTGCGTTTACAAGCATTGAAACTGACGTACACAAACAGCCAGACACGAAATAACTACCGGTAGGTGGGTCATATAATTTTTTTTTCCGTGCGGGTACTGAACATGCGAAACGCAGTTGGTTAGTCAATCACTGAGCGTCATTGCTCTTTATCCTTATCCTTACTAATATTATAAAAGCGAAAGTGAGTTTGTTTGTTTGTTTGTTACCTCTTCACGCTTTAATGGCTAAACCGATTTTGATGAATTTTGGTACAACGGTAGTTGGGAACCAGGAGACGGTCATAGGCTAATTTTTTTAAAAGTGGGATGTGAGGGAGAAAGAGGCAAGAAAAGAGAAAACTTAGCGTTGCTATTACAAATCAATAAGGCGCAAGGGGAACTGTGTTACCCCGAATTTAGCGCGCTTTTGCCCACTAGTCTATGTATGTACTAGTTGTGCCCGGTACGCGTTGCAATGCTCTTTAATACTTTTCTACCCTACCTACCTACCAACCAAACGCCGTCAAAGGTTGTATCAAACTCACTACGTAACATTTTTTTTATTCGAATGTTTTAATAGTTATTCTGCTATTCGGCACAGAGACAATCTAACAAATAAAAAACCATGAAAATCGGTTCAGCCATTCTTGACTTTGTTTTATCTATTAATAAGAATTATTCAATAGTGGTCCACTTCCGGAAACTTCTCGGATGCTCAAGAGACAGAGAGTTGAAACTCTGTCTCTTACATCATTTACATCCAAAAAAAAATTAAAAGCATTTCTTTTTAATTTTTTGTTTCTGGACAAAGGCCTTCATTTATAAGTTTTATAATAGCATTTTCACAACATAACGTTCCAAATTCAAGTATTATTAGTCTTAAACAGAACAAAGCAAACACAGTCTGTTTTCATGTCTACGCCAATCTTTAAATAGACGAAAATGCAAACACAGACAATATAGATTCTTGATTCAATCTATTTTTGGAACTTTCATTTTGGCACGAGGCTAAACTTTGTCTGGACTTTAAAACCAGGATTTAAGACTGAAAATAGAATGACAGAATTTTATAAGACCTTCGAACACTGCTCTTATCTCTGTCATTACAAGGGACCTTGGTCTTTCAGAGCCCTAAAAATATCTCAACGAACTTAGGACTGGCTATTCATTAGGGTACAGGGAATTTCTTGCCCCATTCATGGAGAAGTAGTGATGCTAAGGTCTCACACAAATTAAGATAAGACACAACTTGTTAGGTTGAGAATATTGGCCTGGGTCACTTAACAGTTTGGGAGTTTCTGCTCGATTTTCGCAAGAAATCGTATGGGTACCGATTTTCTTAGGACTTGGACATGCTGTGAAATCTGTGAATTGGATTTCTGGAATTGGATTAACTGAAGCATTTGCCGCTCAGATCCGTTGTGTTTTGAGGAAAACTTACAATAGTTATAATTGTAGTGCAATATAAAAAAAATATACACAATACTAAAGCTTATGTACAACAGCGGTTTTAATCCAGAATTGGGTTACACATTGCTCTGCGTCCATACATTGTTGGCCCTGAAGCCAAGAGCATCGAAAAATGATGTATTGTATTCCCTATCACTGTTAAACTTCTTTGATCTTATTTTTATAGCGGACTAGCTGCTGAATAAATATATTAAAAACAAAAAAAAAAACTAGATTTTCATGTTATAATCGAACCATAACAACGAATATTAGGTATGATTTTTCATAACTCCGAGTGATTTTTAAGAAACTAAAAAAATGATATCCTAAACTTGATGTGATAAGGACGTTTTATAACGGAGTTTCTGTAGCCACCTTCCAGATTTACATCGTCAAGGAAACCAGGAAGTGTGTCTTTGAGTTGCAAGATTCCACCCGAATGAACATAGTAATTAACATGCAACATATCGTTACATATCTTGTTTTTAGTAATTAAGTAACGAATGTGAGTACTAATACAAACCATTTATTGGTACAAAGATGCAAAATCAAAATGAAAGTTGGTAACTATCGTCCGTTTATTCTAGTCCTGCCAGGGTCTCCAGAACGTAAAGGGCAATAAAAGGAACAAGGGTGAGTTTTAGTCAGTACACGTCTGACACTCCCCCCCCAAAAATAAGATGACAACTATGTATATGAATAAATAATAAGAAATCAACAAAAACACAAAACCTTTTTTTAAGTCAGTGTTTTTATTTCAGTCTTGATGATGGTATCTCACACAAATTGTTTTCGAGTATTCTTTTTAGGGTTCCGTAGTCAACTAGGAACCCTTATAGTTTCGCCATGTCTGTCTGTCCGTCCGTCCATCATCATCTGCCTAGCCTTTTCCCAACTATGTTGGGGTCGGCTTCCAGTCTAACCGGATGCAGCTGAATATCAGTATTTTACATGGAGCGACTGCCTATCTGACCTCCACAACCAGTTAATACTGGCTAATACGATACCCCTTGGTAAGACTGGTTGTCAGACTTTTGGAACACTGACTACCTGTTACGACTGTCAAAGATCTATAAATGACAGCCGGGACCAACGGCTTAACGTGCTTTCCGAGGCACGGAGGAAACTCGGTATGTAACGGGTGGTCACCCATCCACAGACCAACCTAGGCAAGCGCGGCTTAACCTAAAGATCGACCCGAGCGGCTGCTATTATTTAGCCACGAGCTCCTCCGTCTCCGTCCGTCCGTCCGTCCTTGCTTAATCTCTGTGACCGTTAGCACTAGAAAGCTGAAATTTGGTACCAATATGTATATCAATCACGCCGACAAAGTGGTAAAATAAAAATTGGAAAAAAATGTTTTATTAGGGTAGCCACCCTATATGGAAAGTGGGAAGTGTTTTTTTTTTAATTTCAACCCTAACGTGTGATATATTGTTGGAAAGGTATTTAAAAATGAATAGGGGTTTACTAAAATCATTTTTTGATAATGTCTATAATTTCGGAAATAATCGCTCCAAAAGTAAAAAACAATGTGTCCCCCCCCCCCTCTAACTTTTGAACCATAAGTTTAGAAAATATGAAAAAAATCTGAAAAGTAGAACTTTATAAGGACTTTCTAGGAAAATCATTTTGAACTTGATTGACACAACAGTTTTTGTACAAAAAAGACAAAAAGTTGTGTGTGGGAACACTTATTGTGACGGACGGGAAACTACGGAACCCTACACTGAGCGTGGCCCGACACGCTCTTGGCCGGTTTTTTTAATTTCTAAGTACTAAAAAATATAGACATCCACATACATTAGTCGAAAAAAAATGTATCAAAGAAGATAGACCTCTACAAAAGCAAGAAAGAAAATTCATTTCGAAGCCTTTCAAGAATTATACCCGTTCGATAGTAAAAATAATTTTGAAAATCAGCCCACATTTGACGGAGAAATCTAGTTACAAACTTACAATAAAAAAAAATAAAGACGATTAATAAAAAAATACATTTATGATCTATCGTTTTGGCGTGCACATTCTGCCTGGAAAACCAATGGCTAGATTTTGGCACACTATAGGATACTACGTTGAAACCAATTTCCAGTAAGTGCCTGTTATGATATTTGATCATTTCGCAACAGGAGATCGCACTTAGTCGCTATATCCTTCATACATAAATACAATTTACGTAAGAATAATAAATATTTGTATAACAGAATTACATGTAAAAACGAAAACAAATATTTGGTATACATCTTAATATGAAAATAACGTATTCGATAACCCGTAAAAGCCATTAGTTTGTTTGTTTCTACTTTAAGGCAATTTATTTTCTTTTATATTTGTTTGTATCGGATTTCATTCAAGGGTAATTTCTTTGGAACGAATGATGTAAGTACTGTATATACTCGTTGGTTTAGAAAACGATGCTTGTGTTTCCGTGGGGTAACAATTTATTATAGGTTAGTTGGAAATGAATATGATTTGAAAAACAAAACTGGATTTCTCCTTACGCGTAAGCCACACAAAACAACTTGGCTACTAGTTATGTGCATAGGCCACAGACGTATGTCCTACAGCGTCTGCGGCCTATAGACGATATTTTTCAGTCAAAATAATATACCGCCGAACTATGCTGTCATGTATAAACTTGTGTAGCAGAAACCTGAACAGATAATAACCTGTACATGAATGACCGTATTTTTTTTTTCGGCTTGATTTTTTTTTTGCGCAGCGTTAAATAACCCAGCGTCAGATGCCGGTCGCATGCACAGTTCTTAATTCTCAGTTGTTTTCTATTTTTAATAACAAGTTACTAGCTTTTGCCCGCGGCTTCGCTCGCGTTAAATTCGGGATTACACAGTTCCCCTTGCGCCTTATTGATTTGTTATAGCAACGCTAAGTTTTCCCTTTTCTTCCCTCTTTCTCCCTCACATCCCACTTTTTTTAAATAAAAATTAGCCTATGTCCGTCTCCTGGTTCCCAACTATCTCTGTACCAAAATTCATCGAAATCGGTGTAGCCATTAAAGCGTGAAGAGGTAACAAACAAACAAACAAACAAACTCACTTTCGCTTTTATAATATTAGTAAGGATAACTGTTACCCACGACTTTGTCCGCGTCTTAGCCCAAGTTCCGGAATTCTGAGAGGATAAACGTTGAGAACGTTCAGGGCTTGATTCCCGTAGTCGGTTCACCAAAGTTCGAGAACTCTGTGAGGCTAAACGTTGAGACCGCTCAGCGCTTGATTCCCGTAGTCGGTTCACCAAAGTTCGAGAACTCTGTGAGGCTAAACGTTGAGAACGTTCAGCGCTTGATTGCCGAGGTCGGTTCACCAAAGTTCGAGAACTCTGTGAGGCTAAACGTTGAGAACGTTCAGCGCTTGATTCCCGTAGTCGGTTTATCAAAGTTCGGGAATTTTGTAAGGATAAACGTTCAGCGCTTGATTCCCGTTGACGGTTTGCCGAAGTTCGGAAATTTTGTGAGGCTAGACACTGCGAATGTTCAAGGATCGATTCATTTACACGGTTTTGTTCACTGATTCCTCGTTGAGTAGCCAATCTATGCATATTTTCATCCTGTGTTTCATTGCTGCGCAAAGCTCGCAGCCGCTTTGCGGTAGCAGTCTGCCGAGAAAGCCGAGTTCTTTTTCTAGGCATTATAGTGACGAAGAAAGAAAATAGGAAATGAAAACTTAACCAAACCGTAACTCGTAATCAAGAAAAAACAAACGTAAGGTTAATAATTAGGATCCTAATTATTTTTACCTGTATTTGGTACTTACGGAAAACATAAGGTAAACTAACTGTATGCTTAAACTAAAACCTAACCTAATAAGAATAATTATGTAGATGACACCTATTTACAGGTATTATCTACAACGTTTTTTTTTTAATAATTGTGAAATTATTAGAACCAAACTATTATCCTTAAAACATTCGAAGAGCTACACCCACCCTCCGCGTCGCCCGCAAACAACGCCTCTCCCCGACCGACCGGCGCGTGTGAATTTTATATCGGAGTTATTTTAAAATTGTAATATCTTCTAAGATGTTCATTGAAATTAAGTGATGTCAAAGACAATTTTGTTCACAATTAAATACTGTTAATCAACAACACATTTATTTGGATTAAGATATTATGTTAATATTATTATGTTGATACAACTCTAACAAATAATTGGTAATCATGCATTAATTTCGACCAAATTTGATTACCATAAAAACGGTTCTAGTGAGTTAATCTTAAAAGATAGGCATATACCGTCACGGACATTTTTTTAGATCATTTCAAGAGGAATAATTCTTTTGTACATATTTTTTTGGTATCTTGAACCGTTTTTGCAGCGCACGCAACGAAAGCCCTCAAAGATGAATAATTTTCCCCGTTTTTTCCACATTTTCCATTGTTTCTTCGCTTCTATTAGTCGCAGCGTGATGTTATATAGCCTAAAGCCTTCCTCGATAAATGGTCTATTCAACACAAAAAGAATTTTTCAATTCGAACCAGTAGTTCCTGAGATTCAAACAAACAAACTCTTCAGCTTTATAATATAAAAAAAATATTAGTATAGATAAAACCATTTAGGCAACCATTATTATTTGCAACTTCACAAGTCGCATGGGACGTAGTCGTGCAAAGGGCGTACACAAATACGAAAGCGAAGCCAGTCCACGAAGCTTGTGACAGTTTTATTATTTATCTCCGCAGGCAACCTGTGTGATCATGTATTCCAAAAAGCCACAAACATCTCGGTCTGTCTACCAAACGACGGAACGTCAACAAAAAATAGACGATGCCGAACTTCGTCACGAAACAACCGTTCCCGGGATATTTTCGGCGGAGGATCCTCGGAGAGTTTCACAAACGGTGAACGTAGAGTTACTGGTCCGATAAATTAGGCAATTTGCGGTTACCGTCCGGGCCGGACTGCGTGTTTCGTCCCAGTGTCCGGGGCTCGTAATTAATTATCCACATGTACGAACCGTTGCGTATAACTTAATCAACCATCAGAATGCTAACTATTGGTATTGATTGGAGTCTTTTGCTTGTTCATTTCGTTGAGTGTGTGTTTATAGGGGATGTTTGGCTTGTACGATGTTCGCCATTGTGTGATTGGGTTCCGGTGCGTGGATGTGTTTCGATTTGATGGGCTGTGTTAGGTAGCTATTGCCACGACGAGTTCTGAATTATATGTGGTCAAAATTTGTGTTTGGTTCATTGTCTATGGTTTTGGTTGGAGGTGTGATTGTGTCCGGCTACAAAAATAGGCAAGACATAAAAAATATACGTTTAAGTTACAAGTGTTGAAACGAGAATGAGATCCCACCTGTATTCTCTGAATGGTTCAAAATGAAAATATTATAATTTCACATAGACCTGGGCACATATAAAATGTCAAGAAAACGTGCCCGGTTTGGTTGGTCGTTTCCTATGGAGAAGAAATGGCAAGAAACTCCATGGTTACTCTTTTAAAATCGTTTGGTTTTACAATGTTAAAGAGAGGATAACCTTTTGTCCCCACATTTGGACGCATATACCCCACTCTATGCTCCTTATTATGTCTAAAAGTCCCACGTAATACGACAAGCCTATTGCAATTGACCGAGCACAAATACAACCTCTCGGGAACTACATTGAAAGTTTCTGAACAAAATAACCCAGCAATAATGCCCGACCCCAATCAAAACCATGTGTTTCACTTTTATTTTAAGTTACTATTTACAACCTGACTAAATGAACACAAACAACAGTTTTTCGCGCTTTCCAATTAATCCTACCAGATTCAACACCAGCTTAAAACCTTATTCAATAAAAAATATTGAACTTATTAAAAAGCAAACATATAGATTTTTAAATCAAAAACCAATTTTGTACTAGTCTCTTCATGTAGTACAAAACATCAAATTATTTTGTACCTTAAACTTTGTTGACCTTCCAATTTGTGTTTCCGATTTTCTGTTCGAACAACTCCCCCTTAAAAGTTGTAAAACCACCGCTTCGAGTTTTCTTTGATGAATTAAACCAACTTTGACTTTTATAATAATCCAATTAGAATTGTTTTTACAAAATAATGAAATAAAGAAACAACCGCATGGTTTTTCCGCAAAGGCGTCTACGTAACTACGTACGCCATTTTTAAATATTAATACACATGTTGAAATGGGTGTCATTTAAACTAAACATGTTGCAAAACTTCATCTCAATCGGAAACAGGGAATGAAGCAATTTTTACATAATTACTTACAAGTGTTGCTAAAAAAGCTTGTTAAAAGCAGCTTGGAAGTGTCACTTAATGCAGATGGGCCTGCCAGGGCCACTGGCTGTTGGGGTTACGGGTTGTTCGAAAGAGATATCGCGGCTCCGGAACACAAAGGGTGAAAGAAAGAACATAGACAAGTTTTAGCCAATAAAAGCCTGACACTCCCACTTTTTTTTTGCGGATGGAAAATCACTGTTGTATTGTTTCAGCGGGTGAAGAGCTAGTTCATGCGGCTGGTGCTCTCACACACATCCTCGCTACGATCGGCAGTAAAGCTGAACTCAAGTCCAAGCTGTGTTATGCGTTAGAGATCTCTAGCAAAGACTGGGCAGCGTGTTTAGATAAACGGTAGGTAAACTGAAACCCTCTAAGCGCTTTTTTTTATTTTAACGGATGGGAAATCATCAAATAATTTATTTAATATTTTTTTATGATGATTTCCCTGAGTGTCAGACTTTTACTGAATAAACCCACTCATGTTCCTTCTATTGCCCTTTATGTTCCGGGGTCCGCATTATCTCTTTAGAACAACCCACAACCTCGGAAAACGTAGGACTATATTAGCACGAGAAGTGTAACACTTCCACTTAATTACATTTCTTGTGCTAATTAATATACATTTATGTATGTTATTATACCCAAAAAAAAAAACAACACTACCACACTAACTACAACCCAAGATTTAAATACAATCCATTTCTCTCTGTCGTGAGCAGACTTAATAAGCTAGCTGTCCGCCTAATGGGCGGGAATAGGAGCCGATAAATAAGAACATTGGCGACCCCGCACACGTGGAGCTCGACGGAAATACTATTAATTACTTTTATATGCTGTACGTATATGTTGGTGTTTTCTTGGTCGTTCGGGAATATTGGCTGGAAAGGGGTTTGAAGGACCTGTATATGTAAGGCATGAATAGGCAAGTTTAAGGATCTTAACTAGTTTAGTATGAAAACTGAACGATTTCAAAATTATCAGACGATGGAAACCGACTACTAGTTTTTTTCTGTATTTGAATAAATTACTTTGAGCATGGCCACCGTGAAACGTCACGGTGCCGTGAATAATACGCCGCGCCGGGTTACTGCGCACCCGCACCGTGTAATTGTTAAAAAAAATCGCTGATGATATTAAGATTGATTTATTGATTTGTATCTTACTAATATTATAAAAGCGAAAGTGAGTTTGTTTGTTACCTCTTCACGCCTCAATGGCTAAAGCTATTTTGATGAATTTTGGTAGAGAGAAAGTTGGGACCCTGGAGACGAACATAGGCTAACTTTATTTAAAAAAGATGATGAATGTGAGAAATGAGGGAGAAAGAAGGACAAAAAGGGAAAACTTAGCTTTGATATTACAATAAATCAGGCGCTAGGGCAAAAACTACAAGTAGCAGGTACTTGCAAATCAAGAAAGAGGAACTGTGTTACCCCAAATTAAACACGAGCGAAGCTGCGGGCAAAAGCTAGTAATAAATAATTTTAAAAATTAATGTACTTGTCAATCATACGTAGCACCCTATCGCGAGGTTGCTACGAAACTGCTACGCGCTGGCTACGAGAATGCCTACGCGCAGCAAACGTACTATAACTACCACTCACTTTTATATTTTTACTTTCGTAATATAAGAATTTTAATACAAAAAAGCTTGTTGGCTTACCAAATTATTCGCGGTAGAAAGTGGCATTTTAAATATTTATAAATAATGTGATGTCATTTTGAGAGTGACACTTAACACGGGTCACTTAATAGAGGGACGAAATTGAGGTAGGTAACCTCCGAACGTGTGTGAGAGGAATTACAATGTGCTTGGTTTTTCGATAAACGTCCGGGTTTAGGGTAAGTAAGAAAAATGGGGTATTTTTAGTTTTGTGCTGATAGTGTGTTTTTGTACGGCATGGTCAAATAAACTTCTATTTCTATCCATTTTGATGACACAACCATTTTTTTTATTGAATGATAAAATGAATATAAATACTATACTCAAGTATTAATTTGCCTGTCTGGGGAATAGAAACCAAAACCTCATGAGGTAGTCAATCTATTAGCCTCAGTAAAAATCTAAATTTTCAATACGACCATATAACCCAAGCACAAAACAGCCTACAAAAATCCGGACACAAAATGTCCGAATAAAATCCTAGCATAAATAAAATAAAAATGCAACAAATAAAATGACGGCCCCAAGTATGTGACTACGTCAAAAATATTTGTAGCATAAATACATTTGTGAGGCGCAAAATGTTCCATTTTCAACTGAATTTCGATATCGACGGAAAGTTCCGGACGTTGGGATGCATGTAGTTGGTATTTTAGAAAGCTGTTTATATTATATTATATTGTTAAAAATTATTGTTGTTATAGCTTTATAGCCTTTACAGTCCCACAAGTGGGCAAAAACGTCCGTTTATTTTAAACGTCCGACTACTGTTTTGAAAGAAAAATATAAAATGTTATTAAACTTGCACAGGACAAAAATAAAAAACAAAAAACTGACTAACTCATCATGAAATCTTAGAAACTACAACTGTCTCAAATGTTGCACAGGGAATTCTTTTAGGACGTAGGTGCTCATTAAGACGGGATTTGGTGTGTATGGGAAACACGATTTCTTGGCCGGATTGACTTGAAATTTTCCATAGGCATGCTTTAAGTAGGTATATTAACATTTTCACTGCCCAGTCCAAATTATATCTACAATTTATTTTGGACTGGTACGCTGAGTTCCGGGCGACAAAAGTGTTAATCCTTACTTCCTTACTAATATTATAAAAGCGAAAGTGAGTGTTACCTTTTCACGCCGAAATGGCTAAACCGATTTTGATGAATTTTAGTACAGAGATAGTTGGAACCCTGGATGCGGACATAGGCTATTTTTTAAATAAAAAGGAGAAATGAGGGAGAAAGAGGGAATAAAAGGAAAAACTTGGCTTTGCTATTACAATAAATCAGGCGCTAGGGCAAAAACTACAAGTAGCATTTACCTGCAAATCGGGAAAGGGAAACTGTGTTACCCTGAATTTAACGCGAGCGAAGCCGCGGGCAAAAGCTAGTAAACTATATAACATCTCGCTACGGCACTGAGGAGCTGAGCAGCAAGTGAAATCGCTGGGCACAGCTAGTGAAATATAAAGGGCGTAGTCATATTAGGTGAAGTGATAATGGGTTTTTCTATCAGAAATTGTCAGTCCACGGAGTCTGGAGTTCAACCCGTTTGATGACAATTACGTCACGCCCTAAAACGTTACAGCAACAAATTTGGGAAACCTTACTATATATAATGGAATTTCAATTTTATAGACATCTATTTATAACTCATTGTTATCTTATATCAAATAAGGTTCTTAGTAATCAATTTGGGTCTATTTTTAGCTGTGTCTGATTAATGTAACTAAGCGGAAGCCAGACAAGTTTTAATTACGCATCTCAAGGACGATCAATAAAAGTTTAATTTTTGGATGTCGCAGAAATACGATTTTTTATGTAAAACTCTTTAATACTGTCGTTAGGTGTTCTATACATCATCATCAGCCTAGCTATTTAGCAAACGTGTTAGACTCAGCTTCCAGGGTTGCTTGAAAAACTCCCATATTTTACGTGGTGCGACTACCTTATCTGACCTTGACAATCCCATTTACTGGATATTACGATACCCCCTTTTTTTCGGGTGGGAAATCATCAAATGACTTCCCCCGCTCTGGGCGAGGCATGTCAGACTTTTACTGACTAAAATCCACCCATGTTCCTTCTATTGCCCTTTACGTTCCGGGGCCGCGGTATCTCTTTCGAACAACCCGCAACCCCGGCAGGCGGAGGCTCTGGCAAGCCCCTCTGCTTCGCTGACATCTCTTTGAGGCGCGCGTGAAACACGAACGCGCCGTCGATACGGCCTGGCGTCAATCGACGGACGGACGGTGAGCTACCCATTGCTCACCATCCACAGGCCCGCATCTACGGTGGCCGGGAGTCGTCTTGCGGCGCCCGGCGCCCGGGGCTGCTCCCGCGGCGGCTGGGTTGGTTTGAGGTTCTCTCCCTCAAACGCCCGGCCACCTCCTTTGCTAGCATTACTGCTTCGCAGAAGGAGGTAACCGCTTCCCATTCCCTCTCGCTCCGGACCATGGACTGAACCAGGGCCGGACGCGAGAGATCGCCGCCGCCGATCGCCTCTACGAGGGCACGGCGGTGCTCCGCCCAAGCTGGGCAGACCGCCACTGTGTGCTCCACCGTGTCCTCCGGGCGATCGTCTGAATGGTTTACGATACCCCTTGACAAGACTTTCTGTCAGGCTTAGTCAGGGCAACTGAATGCCAGGGTTGCGGGTTGTTCACAAGAAATACCGCATCCGTGGAACACACAGGGTAAAAGAAGCAACATGGATGGGTTTAAGACAGTACAAGTCTGACATTCCCTCCGATCCGTGTTAATTTGGATACTGGCACATAATGAATATCAAATCAGACAATTGACAGTTGCAGCCAACTTGCTCACCAAGTCACGGATGTGTATATAATGGATGGTCACCCAACCACGCACTGATATTGGCAAGCTTGACTTTAAATATACCGAACGGGAATTTATGCTAAACTAGCTTTTGCCCGCTGCTTCGCTCGCGTTAAATTCGGGGTAACACAGTTCCCCTTGCGCCTTATTGATTTGTAATAGCAACGCTTAGTTTTCCCTTTTCTTCCCTCTTTCTCCCTCACATCCCACTTTTAAAAATAATTAGCCTATGTCCGTCTCCTGGTTCCCAACTATCTCTGTACCAAAATTCATCAAAATCGGTTCAGCCATTAAAGCGTGAAGAGGTAACAAACAAACAAACAAACTCACTTTCGCTTTTATAATATTAGTAAGGAAGTAAGGATAATCAAATTCTACTAATATTATGAATGCAAAAGTTTGTGTGGATGTATATATGTCTCTTTCACGTAAAAACTACTGAATGGATTCGGATGAACTTTTGTATGTATATAGTTTATACATACCAAGTTAATCAAGAATTCGTTAACGATTAATCGAATTTTCATCCTGGTCTACGTGAGCGAAACCGCGAGGCGCAGCTAGTTTCATAACAAACACAATAATATTTTTCATAAATCTTTCTAAAACCACTTTAAGCAAACAAAAACTTCAAATAGGCATCATGTTACTCTAAACCACTCGACACGGCGATAACTAGGGCAAGACACGATATAAAACGAACTACGTACTGAACTACGTATAAAACGAACTGGCTTGTTACACATAACATGTAGCTGCTACTAATGGAAAATTGTAATTGGAATGTATTCTGTTTTTGAAATTGGATGTTGATGTTTTTTTGTGGTTGTTTTACGCTTGTCCACACCACCTTCATTTAATTTCTAACATATTATAACATTACGCCTACAGTTCCGAAGGGTGAGGCAGAGGTATACTTAATAGTACACCAATATTTCGCCATTTATGTTTTAAGTACCATATAATAGGGGCGAGCGTATTGCTATCAACCAGTATCCGAAGAAAATATCCGAATCCAGGAAAATATCTGAAGTCGTTCGTCGCTGCTACTGAGAAATTCCAAATGGAAAATAACCCAATAATACTTTTCCGATCCGGGTATCGAACCCAGGACCTCTTGGTCAGCCGTTGAAAGAAAAGAAAGAAAGATAAAATATTTATTTGTACGACGAGCACACAAAATAACAGAAAAATAAACATCACTAACATTCACAAATACATATATAGGACAAAATAAAAAGTGTGTGTGTCAGCTCCGACGCACGACTGGAGTTTACTCCTAAAGTACAAAAAAAAATAATTAAAAATAACACTGACGGACGACAAATTTCATAAAGCGCCATCTAGTAATATTCAACTGTACGTCTCGTTACGTTTTTGGTGCGTGCGCACCAAAAAGTGTACAACAAAAGTAACGAGGTCATTCATCAGTAGATTTTACACCTCACATTTTTCTCATACTGGGCGCCTTATATATGAAAATCGATTCTTAAGGAGTAAACTCCAATAAAAATAGCTTGCACGTCGTGACTGCGACAGGTAGGTCTCCGCTCATCATGATGCTGTGCTATGGGAGCCCACAGCACAGCACTGCGCGCGCGTTGCGCTTGTGTCCATTAGAAGACCAACGAGGTTGCAGTCATCATCATGTTGTATCTCTGACTTTATAATTATTAATGCGTAGGATTACCTGTTCACTTATATATTTATCTAGCTTATCAGATTTATCGGATAAAGATAATAAATAAAATCTGCTGGCTAGCTAACTTGGATTACTATTAAGCGCACAATCTAAAGTTCAAAACTTTGTGATATTTAATTTGAGGTTTATACAAATATGTGTTTGTTTTATGATCAAACTATTAAGAAGTACTTTTAAAAATTAAATTATTTTACGAAGTTTTTCTTTATGGAGACAACAATGTGTTACCAGAAATATGAACGAAGATGAAGCCAAGGAATGTCTGAGAATCGTGGCATCCGGGGTTGCGGGTTGTTCGTAAGAGATAGCGTGGCCCCGAAACATAAATGGCAATAGAAGGAACATGGGTGCATTTTAGTCAGTACAAGTCTGACACTACCTCCGCTCCGCACAGAGCGGGGGAAATAATTTGATGATTTTCCATCCGCAAAATAAGACTCGTGGCATCCGGCATCATACTGTTATTCTGGAAACAACTAATCGGGGTTGCGGGTTATTTGAAAGAGATACCGCGGCCCCAAAACAAAAAGGCCAAAAAAAAGGAACATGGGTGGGTTTTAGTCAGTAAAAGTCTGACACTCCCACCGCTGCCCTCAAAGTGAGGGAAGTTATGTGGTGATTTCCCATCCGAAGAAAAAGATTGTACCTAGTTACCTAGACTTTAAAGCTCAAATTTCTATACAGACAACAAAATCAATACCAAAACCCAGCTTTGATTAGTTGCATCAGCTTCAATACCCGATCATTACAGCAACGAGGCCGAACGCCTCGGCCAATTTCCGTCGAGACGACGTCGAAAACCGAAAGCCGAATCAGCTAAGAAGCCATTTTTGAAATAGCCACTCGATCGTCCACCTACAATGAGACAGGAGTAGTAATCGTAGTGGATTTATCTGAAGAGATCGCACCCATTGAGTCAGGGAGCCATTGTGCTTTAACTGATTACAACAGGTAATAGATGTGAGAATATCACAATGGGATGTTCATCGCGCTTCAATGGCTGAGATTCAATAAGGCAAAGGACAGTGAGCATTTTAGGACACTTTTTTTGGCATGAGGAAATATGTGTGGTTTTTACTTCAATAATTGGAAGCGTGAATTTTGATCTTGTATATTATATTACTCGTATAATAGTAGTACTAGCTTTTGCCCGTGGCTTTGCTCGCATTTAATTCGGGGTTACACAGTTTCCTGATTTGCAGGTACCTGCTACTTGTAGATTTTGCGCTGGCGCCTTATTTACTGTAATAGCAAAGCTAAGTTTTCCCTTTTCTTCCCTCTTTCTCCCTCATTCCTCACTTTTTAAAAAAAAGTTAGCCCATGTCCGTCTCCAGTATAGTAACTATCTCTGTACCAAAATTCATCAAAATCGGTTTAGCCATGTAGGCGTGAAGACGTAACAAACAAACTCATTATCGCTTTTATAATATAAATAAGGATTGTGAAAATGTGCACGTGTGTGTGTGAGGATGTCTAATCCTGTATAGCTCTATCTCATTCCCAAACAGGAATGAAAAAACAACAAACTTGTTTGATGACGTCATGGCGGGTCACCTGATCGCCTGAACATGGAAGAGTGTCAAGAGAACAAATTACTGAATACTGCAGTTGAAAATTTTGAACAACTTCGTCATTATTTAATAAATAATTTGTACATTATTTTTGAACATTTTTTTAAAATGAATAAAACGATATGATGATACCAGAAATACTAAGTGGAAACTTTTATAGAATAGATTTTATTTGCTTAAACTGTAGGGTGGCATCGTGTATGCGACAAAGTTCCTAACATTGACTAAAAAAAAACTTTTATTTTCATTGTTTCATTTGTTATTTTTAAGAATGTCTACGGAGTTTCTTGCCTATTCTTCCCCATAGAAATCTACGCTTTGGTATCGGCGGCGACGGCCGATTCCAGAGTTGTTTGCCTTGTGACTGGGACTGTAGCTCAATTTGATGGCATCTTTCACCGCAATGGCTGAGCAATCGACTGCTGCGCTGCGTGTCGCAGGTTCGATTCCCATACGGAACAAATATTTTGTATGTTGTTTCGGGTCTGGCTGTTTGTGTATGTGAGTTTAAATGTTTGTAAACGCACCCATGATACAGGAGAAATTTCTAGTGTGGGGCAACTTTTTTTTGTCATCCTTGGATAGACAGTTTAAAAGTGCCTGTAACTGGCTTACTTGTTTTTTTTTTTAAATTTGATTTAATTTTGCCTAAAACTATTCTACGAAAGCTATCAGAACTTCTTATCCGTATATCACAACTGTCACACGGGGTCGAGTGAGAGCGATTTCTGAATATCCTTACCTACGGAGGATGGATCCTTTATTCAATTTTCGTTGAGAGATGGTACATGTTCGTAACCGTTTAATCTTACCTACATTAAAACCGTAGGTACGGCATATAATGTGGGGTTGGATCGTACCTACAGAAAAGGGATGATATGAGCAGAATCTTTATGTTATAGTTCTTTTGTAATGCAACAATGTTAAAGGTATTTTCGAAACAAAGTACTAGGATCGCATGAGGAACTTGGGAGTCGTCGGTTTTTTGTGTGTTACGGATTGTTAAAGTGAACAATTATTTTGTCATAAATATTTATTTGGATTAGGATTTGATATTAAATTAAGGACATATTTAACATTAGACTGTTTTTGCAGTGCGCTACAGACTCCGTAATTGTACAGACGCCAGCAGGTCAAGCTACCCGAAACTGTCAATTTTTCCCAATAAACCTTGAACCTAATACTTTA
Organism: Ochropleura plecta; assembly: GCA_905475445.1. Taxonomy (NCBI): domain Eukaryota; kingdom Metazoa; phylum Arthropoda; class Insecta; order Lepidoptera; family Noctuidae; genus Ochropleura; species Ochropleura plecta. Next base: position 4,675,654 of record FR997731.1, on the reverse strand, counting down.
GAAATAAAGTCGAAAATCTATCAAAGAAATCTGACAGATTGTAGTAGCTTGATGTGCAGGCGTCTGTACCTTAGCTAGTTTATGTGTTGCAGGTTGTTCGAAAGAAATACCGCGGTCCCGGAACATAAAGGGCAAATAAAAAGTTATCTTGGGAACGCGTGAAGGTATCAAGTTTATATTAAAACCATATATTTAAATCTTTTAGTCTATGCAGTCAAAAGATATGGCTGTTTATGTAGAAAGCATGTACGGAACCCTTGGTGCGCAAGTCCGACTCGCACTTGGCCGACTTTTTATAGAAATTAATTTAAATCTTACTAACATTATAAATGCGAATTTTTGTGAGGATGGATGGATGGATGTATGGATGTTTAATACTCTTTCACGTCAGAACGGCTAAACGGATCTTGATGAAATTTCGCACAGAGGTAGATTATAATCTGGAATAACACATAAGATAATTTTGTTCGATATCTTGCGGGCGAAGCCTCGGGCACCAGCTAGCTAAATATATTTCTGTCAAATAAATTTAACTATTATCGAAAAGATTTATAGATTTTCAAGAAACAACCTTTTTCTGTCTGATTTCTTTTATTGGCTGTATTAGCTACTTACAAACTACACGTAATACCTTTCAGCCAATCGCTTCACCAGCCAAACATCTAAGGGCAGTCCAGGTAATTGGCTCCCAATCACGGGCCTCAATCACCGAAACCTTTAATCAGTCGACAACTCGGCTCCATCAACCACTCGACTAAGAGCTATTAACCTCACGCCATTACGAAGCATAAAGAGACTGATCAATTATTACCACTTATTACAATCGGTAACGTTAATTCAGTATACAGTATTATAGAATGATTGAAGGGAAGAGTAATGCCGTGTCGATGGCGCGTTCGTGTTCCACGCACGTCTCAAAGAGATGTCAGCAAAGCAGAGGGGCCTGCCGGGCCACCGCTTGCCGGGGTTACGGGTTGTTCGAAAGGGATACCACGGCCCCGGAACCTTAAACGCAAAAGAAAGAACATGGGTGGGTTTTAGTCAGTAAAAGTCTAGCACTCCCCGCCGCTCCGCCCAGAGCGGGGGAAGTTATTTATTTCACATCCGACTTCGCTCGCGTAATATTGAAAAAAATTACCATAGTTAACCTCTGTGCCAAATTTCATCAAGATCCGTCCAGCCGTTTTGACGTAAAAGAGTAACAAAAACATCCTTACATCCATCCATACATCCTCACAAACATTCGCATATATAATTATGATATTAAATATTAATTCATAATTAATTAAAGTAGGATATTATCTTTATTAGAACAGTAACACATTATGACAAATTGTGTTGCGTACGTGAATAGCTGCATTAATTGCAAAACTGTGTTGCAACAATTAACGCCCACCTCCAAGAGGGAGACAACAGCGTTCCAGATTCTATAGGTAAATTTAAACATAAATCTAAATCCTGTACCGAATACCTTCATTATTATATTCCAAAAACACGTAACGCACTTTCGAAGACTGATTACGTTCACATGTTCAACTTTGAACAGTTACGAAGACAAATTAAGACTATTAGTATTGAGAACGACGTATAGACTTGTACTTAAAGTGCTGTTGACCTCGAAACCCAAAGAACATACATCCCATTAATTTTATAGAAGCTTATCAATCAATTACTTTGGAGCGGTTGTGTATGGGCGGACTTTAATTGAATTCAATTTATGGGCAAGGTACTGCAGATGGTACATTGGAAAAGCAATAAGTTAACAAGGTATTGAATGGTTCAAGGGAATATAGGGAAGGAAAATGTATTGGACGGTAAATAACATGTGGGTGGAAATTGCTTGAATGATGAATTGTGGATCTGATTTTCAGTAGTCATAAAATGTTTTGTAAACAGGGTTAAAAATTTGCTGGTAAATAAATTATTTATTTAAACTATTCATGTTCAATAGTGGTACATAGGCGGACTTAATAATATAAAGCATATACTCTGCCATTCAACCTTCGGGTTTAATACGACAACAATGTGTTAAGGTACCAAAATAATATTTAAAAAATACTCCGTTTTGTTTTTGAGAACTTATACACTTATGGAGATTCTTTATAAACATATAGGTACAAATAAAATAAACTAATAAATACATTAAAAAAATACTAACAGTAAATACTTTATAATTGAAACTTGAAACGGAATATTTACCATGTTTGTAATTTTGTTTCAAGTTTCCGATATTTCGGCGATGTTGCAAACGCAATGATTGCGGTTGAACTGAAGTTTTGGCCGGTAGATGTTTATGAGCTGACAAAACGATCTTCTCTCTTTCTTATTCGTTTTTGCTTCAATTGTGTTAAAATACAAAAAGTGGTGAAAAAAGATTGCGACATGATACAGTCAGTTTTGTGTGTCGAGAACAAAATCCAGTTGAGTGTTGAGAACAGAATCGAGCTGTGAATAACGGTGTAAGTGGTACCTAACGCAAAAAAAACGAATAAGAAAGAGGGTGGATCGTCATCTGCCAAGAGCGAGTCAGACTTTGCGCACTGAGGGTTCCGTACACTAAACTTGCGACATAAATGGCCATATCTTTTGACTGCGTAGACTAAGAGGGTTGATCTTTTCACAGCACAAAGGCACCATAATAATACTTGAGTAGTTTTGATTTCAACTCGATAACTCCACGAGTTCCCGAGATAAAGGCTCTTAGCAGTCACACAGACCGACAACAAAGTGATCCAATAGGGGTTCTATTTTTTCCTTTTGAGAAACGGAACTCTAAAAAAGGCCAGTCCTAGCAGTAGGTAATGCAAGCAAGAATTAAATTACTTTCATACAATTCCATACCAATTAAACCTAATACACAATTACCAAATCTACATAACACAAACTTCTATAACCTAAAGCAGCATACACACTGTCGATATCGGACATGCGGTCCGATACATTTCCTGCATCGTTCGGCACGGTGCATACAACCGGCTCCCCTAGTTATGGGGACTTTACGCATAGATGCACAAGCCATATTCATTGGGGGTTACCGACGGTGACATACATGAGGGAATGTGGTACTCGGATGAGTAAACATATATGATGGTTTGGGATTGATATGCGGTGGGTATGATGATATAGTGTGTAAGGTGGTATTGACGGATGATGTAGTAAAGACTAGGGATGGTACCTGTGTATGGGGAAGGGGGGAGTTAATCGATCTTGATTACTTAACAAGCATCTTATTTGCACTAACATGGCGAATGTAGGAACATGAATGGGTTTTAGCCAGTAAAAGTCTGATATTCCCCCTCAATCCGCCCAGAGCGGTGGAAGTTATTTGATTATTTTGCATTAGAAAAGTAGGTTGAACAGCAATGATGATTTTATGTAAACTGAAAATTCTGGAACCGAAAATTACAAGTTACTTCAAGAAGATGGATTATCTTGCCGCAATTCTTTAGCCACAAAACAATTAGGACTCTTCAACACTGATGGACGAATCGTGTACTTTGATCATTATGTACATTATTGATCAAAAATCGTACAATAGATTGATACCATATTAAAGTACGTCTAGTACTGCCTGTACTGAACTTTAACACTATCAATAAAAGCCAGATATCAACTTAAATGAAGTTATATTACGATATCCGCTATTATGAGGTAACCTCTCCGGTATCCGGCTGGAATAAAGCCAATCCTACTAATTGTGTACGGACAGCACAATCATTTGTAATTCCTAAAACGTGTATTCTACTTTATTTGATTACCTCAGCATAAAATATAATCACAGAAAATTCGCAGGAACATCAAAGGCGCTGCGTAAGCGTGCACACTTTTATACAAGCTACCAATGAATATTAATTGATTAAAACTACGGTTTTCTGTAATGGTGTGCTTTGCTGGTATCAAAAAGTGCCTACGCCAAGGATTGACTGCATTGAGCTGTAACACTATTATTTAGCAATATGTTTCATTTTAAACGAAGTTAGATTAGGAAACCCGCTTTGAGACAACAAATCCAATCCGGGTAATTGTGTCCGAGCCGTATGCCGGGCGTTCGTCATGCGTGCAACGTGCATTCTCCTTTATGAGATTACCTCAGCTTAGACTATAACCACAGAGTACTAGTGCGGTAATTACAGCAATTGAGGTGGGTGTCCAATCACATGCAAGATAATTCGACTAGTTTAAGTGCTTACTGATGGAGTAGGTAACTAATATTTAGTTATTGCGGTGTTTAAATGGTTTTTAAAGACGTCTGACGTGTATAAGATTTTGTGTTGCTCAGAAATAATTCCTTCAGTATCTTTGAATTTAAAAGTAAATCAAGCTTATAGCAAAACTAACTATGCTGCGTGGATTCAACCGCGTCTTTGATTACTGCCCCGCTCCGGTGAGTAAAACCGTGATGATAAATAGCCGATGTTACTCAATGATAATGTAGCTTTCCAGTCGCAAAAGTTTTTTGAAATCGGTCCAGTAGTTTTTGAATTTAATCGTTAAATACAAACAGAAATCTTTTCTCTTTATAATATTATTAGCTTTTGCCCGCGGCTTTGCTCGCGTTAAATTTGATGTAACACAGTTCCCCTTTCCTGATTTGCAGGTACCTGCTACTTGTAGTTTTTGCCCTAGTGCCTTATTTATTGTAATAGCAATGCTAAGTTTTCCCTTTTCTTCCCTCTTTCTCCCTCATATGTCACTTTTTTAAAACAAAATTAACCTATGTCCGTCTCCAGGGTCCAAACTATCTTTGTACCAAAATTCATCACAATCAGTTTAGCCGTTTAGGCGTGAAGACGTAACAAACAAACAAAAAAACTCACTTTCGCTTTTATATTATTAGTAAGGATTATCAAATTAAATATTACTTGCTTTTGCCCGCGGCTTCGCTCGCGTTAAATTCGGTATAACACAGTACCCGCTACCTGCAGTTTTTGCCCTTGCGCCTTATTGATTTGTAATAGCAACGCAACAATACTTATTTTGAAGTATTGTTTTGAATATAAGTCGTAACATAATAACGTTCTATTCGCAAATCGTGTCATAAACTAAATTTTTCGGTATTTTAGAGCGAGAAGTGTAATGTTCTTAAGAAACACTGTGTGCACTGTTATCGTAAGTAAGTAATGTGACCTTTACCAGTTATTTGAGAAAAAGACGATAAAAAAAGAATGAGTAAGATTAAATCTAAATTTACTCTTACCACAAGAAAGAAAGAAAACAGGTTTATTTGGTACTAGCCACAAGTACATCATCATCATCATTTTCCTGCCCTAGTCCCATTCTATTTGGGGTCGGCGCAACATGTTTTCTTCTTCCATTCTCCCCTATCAGACGTCACGGCATCATTTACTCCTTTCTTCTTCATATCATTCCTTACACAATCCATCCATCTTTTCTTTGGCCTTCCTCTCGTTCTTCGTCCATCAGATCAGATCCATCACTCTTTTAGTCACATGTGCTTCATCCCTCCTCATTACATGTCCATACCAAGACAAACGACTCCCTTTATTTTTTTCTGTAACAGGCGCAACTTTCAAACTTCCTCTAATAACCCATTCCTTACTTTATCCATTCCTGTCACACCACACATCCATCTCAACATTCTCATCTAATAAACGTTTTTATTTATTACATTTCATTTAAATAATCATTCCTTGTTAATAGTAGACCAAGATTTTTGACTGGACCTTAAAGAGACTATGACCTCTGAGTTTGTTTCGGCTATTTCTCTTCAGATTAGTCGGGTACGAAACACCGGCCTCATCTAGTTTTTAAAATCTCATCTTTTAAAAAAAAAAGACGTGTAAAAGTGTTTGTGAAAACCTACTTGCAAAATAAACATCGTTTATCAATATTGACATTCAAAGTAACTGAAACGGCTTAGTTGCCAAAAAAAAATCTTTAAAGGTCTGATTGTCATCACCACACTACCATTGGTCTCTGTCCACTTGTTGTGTGTGTTGTTAGTCTCATTTTTTTATTTTGTTTAGGGCCTTTCTTTTTTTAATCATATTCTGTTCTGTTCTTTGAGAGTCAAGTAAATACTTTTTCCTTTTGTTAAAGTTGAATGTGTTTGCTTTACGTATTAGGATAAATCAGTAGTCCACTTGCAAAGTCTGCTATGTTGAATCAATAATAATTATGGAAAACTGACTAAAACCTTTGATTCAACATAGCGGACTTTGCAAGTGGACTACTCAAATGTCAATTAGCAAAGCAGTGGGGGCTGTCAGGGTCACTGCTAGCTAAGGTTGCGGGCTATTCGAAAGAGATACCGCGGCCAGGAATACAAAGGAAAAAAGAAGGAACATGTATGGGTTTAAGTCAGTAAAAGTCTGACAGTCCCCCCTGCTCTGCCTAGACCGGGGAAAGTTATCGGATGATTTCCCACCCGAAAAAAAAATAAAGGACAAAAGTTGCAGCTTGGAAAATTAAAAATAAAACTAAACGTAAACTGTAAATCTTAGCTGATCTTATGAATCACAATAGACTAAAACAGCAGACTAACTAAAATTAGCTCATTCCGATGTTCCACCTACGACAGACAGAGATAGACTTGAACAATTTATACAACACCCACGGGTCCCTGAATTAGTTGAATAAAACAAACGTTTTATTAGGAACGAGATTATATTCTTCTAATTTAATTAAAGGGATTTCGCAAGCGAAGGTCGTTTGTATTTTTAGTTAAATAACATAGAAATAAAGAAAGAAAAAAAGTTTATTTGGCACATGCCACAAGTGCACATAACATTAAAGAAAGAAGGAAAACAAAATAGCAGGAAGCTGATGATGATCCTACTAATATTTTAATTGCTGCATTGGTCTCGCGGTCGCAAGCGCGGTTGCTGAGCACGGAGTCTTGGGTTCTATACCAGGGTCGGGCTAATCCTTACTATCCTTACTAATATTATAAAAGTGAAAGTGAGTTTGTTTGTTACCTACGTCTTTGTTTCTTCTTTCTTTCTATTTTGATGAATTTTGGTACAGAGATAGTTGGGACCATGGAGACGGACATTGGCTATTTTTTTTAAAGTGAGAAATGAGGGAGAAAGAGGGAATAAAAGGGAAAACTTAGCTTTGCTGTTACAATAAATAAGGCGCTAGGGCAAAAATTACAGGTAGCAGGTACCTGCAAATCAGGAAAGGGGAACTGTGTTACCCCGAATGTAACGTGACCAAAGCCGCGGGCAAAAGCTAGTAAGTAATAAAGTGATATTGGATTTTTCCATTACAAATTTCATAGTAGGAGCCCGGAGTTTGGAAGTTGGCGGTAAGATACCCACGTGCCTCGGAAAGCTCGTTAAGCCGTTGATCCTGCACCTGATCTCTTTTCGGTCGTGTTGGATTGCCGTCCCATAAGACTATGAGACTGAAGTAGCAGAGAGTGCTCCTGTGCCTGCGCACACACTTGTACACTATAATAAATATCCCACGCCGATGCCCAATCTCCGCTGAGATTGGCCGCCGTGGCCAAAAACGATTAGGAAGACTATATAAATACAAAAGTTTGTGAGAATGGATGTATGTTAGTTACTCTTTTACATAAAAACTACTTAACAAATTTCGATGAAATTTGACACACTGATAGTTTATCTATAGTAGCTCGATTAAGACATAGGCTACTTTTTATCCCGGTCTACACCGGTAAAATCAATGCGCACTGCTTCATTCATAAAACAAAGCCACAGCCTAAAAAACTCACCAGACAGTAACTCACCGAACTCCCAGTGTCTCGAAAAACTTACTGCATATTTCATTGTGTTTCACAACTCCGCACGTAATAAAGATTCTCCGAGATTTCTTGTAGCCTCCCAGTATAATAAACTAGCTTTTGCCCGCGGCTTCGCTCGCGTTAAATTCGGGGTAACACAGTTCCCCTTGCGCCTTATTGATTTGTAATAGCAACGCTAAGTTTTCCCTTTTCTTCCCTCTTTCTCACTCACATCCCACTTTTTTAATAAAACTACTGCCCTAGCGCCTGATTTTTTGTAATAGCAATGCTAATTTTTCCCTTTTTTCCCTCTTTCTCCCTCATTTCTCACTTTTTTTAAAATAAAGTTAGCTAATGTCCGTCTCCTGGTTCCCAACTATCTCTGTACCAAAATTCATCAAAATCGGTGTAGCCATTAAAGCGTGAAGAGGTAACAAACAAACTCACTTTCGCTTTTATAATATTAATAGTAAGGATTAGACTGAACTGTAGCTACAGCACAGCACAGCTTACAGCTGATGTCTAAGTTCAGGTTCAAACTACCTTCGTACTAACATGTTTGGAAGATGAGTTAGTCAAAGCAATGTTTGTTGACTGTGGAGTCTTGCACCTGGTGTGTTAAGGGGGAGCGCCTCGGCCCGCGAAATTTAAATTTTCTCTCGGTTTCATGCAACTTGACGTTTGACGTCACGGTTGGTGCAGTAGCTGAGCTATCGACTGCTGCGCTGCGTGTCGCGGGTGCGATCCCAGCACGGAACAAATATTGTAAGTAGTTGTTTCGAGTCTGGCTGTATGTGTAGGTGAGTCTAAATGTTTGTAAACGCACCTACAATACAGGCGAAACTCCTAGTGTAGGGCAATTTTTTTTCATTTAAAAAAATATTAACAGGTTGGAATTAGATAACAATTCTTAAAATGGTCACAAAGTGAGAATTTATTATGTTAACTAACTGTGCCCAGCGGTTTCACTCGCAACTCTTATTGTCGTAGCGTGATGTTAAACAGTTCAAAATTTCAAGTCAATTCAGCCAAGGAATTGCGTTCTCCCATACAAACATAACCACCCTGTTTCACATCCTGGGTTGATTTTTGCAGAATTCCATCTTAGTGAGCACCTACGTGCTAAAAGGATCCCTACTTGGAGATAAGGTAGATAGGAGATAAGGGATCCACATTTGTAGTTTCCGAGATTTCGCGATGAGTCAGTGGTTTCTGATTTTTTATTTTCTGATACACAATTCATCAAAAGCCACTAACTCAATAAAGTGCGAAATTCACGAACTTAAATCGTCATGCCAGCGTTTCCTAACTGCCCTTCGGTGACGACGGCCCATGTCCTGGTCGAGGTTAGTTCCGTAGTAAAAATCGGAGAAAAAATAAAACCCAACCTTTACCTAAAAACATTTACTCAGTTCATTAATTCGCATCTTTTTTGCTCTTGTTGATCTTCCTCTTGATCCTCTCAGTGTAAGCAGAAACTATGTTGGACAGCAGTGGTAAAGCTGAAGACTTTTCGTCATCCTTAACTCCTACTTCAGTACACAGTTGTTCCCTGAGAAGATAAAGTCTTTTGATTTTTCTGCTCAATGTTTGAACATGGAATACCATATAGACAGAAAGAAAAGAAAGAAAAGAAAGAAAAGAAAGAAAAGAAAGAAAAGAAAGAAAAGAAAGAAAAGAAAGAAAAGAAAGAAAAGAAAGAAAAGAAAGAAAAGAAAGAAAAGAAAGAAAAGAAAGAAAAGAAAGAAAAGAAAGAAAAGAAAGAAAAGAAAGAAAAGAAAGAAAAGAAAGAAAAGAAAGAAAAGACAGAAAAGACAGAAAAGAAAGAAAAGAAAGAAAGATTGATTCCTGGTAGTACGACACCGTGGAACAATATACAAAATTCACGAGCGACGCCGCGGGTATAAGTTAGTTTCAAATAGAATCGAATTAGATTAGAAGGATGAGAAATTAAGGGCTTTACCTAGTTCTCTTATTCGTAGGCATCCCAGCTTCAGACATCATCACAGAAGCAGTGTACAAGTATCCATTCCACTCCAAGTATTCTCTAACTAGATCATTGACAAGTAGCACTTCATTGACTGGAGTGGGCGGTGATGAAACTACCCTTGCAGTGTGCCGGTCTTGGAGAAGACTTGTCACTTTGGCTCGAACCTGTGAAGATAAGGATAGAGTTAAAATTTGGTTTTTAGTAGTTAGGGTTATATGCAGTGAACAAATCGGAATCGAACGAAGTGGGAAGTGGGGAGGGGGTGTTGAACAGAGTGTAAAGTATGTCGGGTTACTTAAGATATTTTACACCCCATTCTAGGAAGCCATCAACCATCTCGATGATAATATTGGAGGTCAAAGTTCAAAGTTTTTTAAGTGTTTCATTTGATAAAAGTTTTAATGTTATCACTTTTTTTTTTTTTTTTTTTTTCGGGTGGGAAATCATCCAATTACTTCCCCCGCTCTGGGTGGAGCGGGGGGGCATGTCAGACTTGTACTGACTAAAACCCACCCATGTTCCTTCTATTGCCCTTTACGTTCCGGGGCCGCGGTATCTCTTTCGAACAACCCGCAACCCCGGCAGGCGGAGGCTCTGGCAAGCCCCTCTGCTTTGCTGACTCTCTTTGAGGCGCGCGTGAAACACGAACGCGCCGTCGACACGGCCTGTCGTCAATCGACGGACGGACGGTGAGCTACCCATTGCTCACCGTCCACAGGCCCGCATCTACGGTGGCCGGGAGTCGTCTCGCGGCGCCCGGCGCCCGGGGCGTCTCCCGCGGCGGCTGGGTTGGGCAGATGTTCTCTCCCTCAAACGCCTGGCCACCTCCTTTGCTAGCATTACTGCTTCGCAGAAGGTGGTGACCGCTTCCCATTCCCTCTCGCTCCGGACCATGGCCTGAACCAGGGCCGGACGCGAAAGATCGCCGCCGCCGATCGCCTCCACGAGGGCACGGCGGTGCTCCGCCCAAGCTGGGCAGATCGCCACTGTGTGCTCCACCGTGTCCTCCGGGCGATCGTCACAATGGTGACACCCGGGCGTTTCCTCCCGCCTGATGATGTGCAGGAACCTCCCGAAACTTCCGTGTCCGGTGAGGACCTGCGTCAGGCGGTAGGTGAGGACGCCATGACGCCTCTCCAGCCACTCCTCAAAGAGGGGACTTACCGCCGCTATTGTGGCGTGCCCTGCACGGGGTTGCGACAGTCGCTCTCTCCATGCCACCATGAGTAATGTTATCACTTTACTTTAAATACCCCATTTTTACGTTACCCTATAGGTAGTCAGTATCCCGAAAGTCTGACAACTAGTTTTACCGAGTGGTTTCGTATTACCGAGTATTAACCGGTTGTGGAGGCCAGATGGGCAGACGCGCGTCAGCTGCATCCGGCTAGACTGGAAGCCGACCCCAACATAGTTGGGAAAAGGTGCTACGCAGATGATGATGTTATTATGTAGGACTTAGCCATAAGTCATAAACTCTACTAATAATATAAATGCGAATGTTTGTGAGGATGTATAGATGTTTGTTACTCTTTCACGACAAAACGGCTAAACGGATCTTCATGAAATTTGGCACAGAGGTAAATTATAGTATGGAATAACACATAGTTTTTTTTATATCACGCAGGCGAAGCCGCAGACGCTAGATAGTTATATATTATAACTAGCTTAATATTATTGAGTATTCAGTTAATCTGAATTAACACTAATTAGTAACATAAAACGACATGTCATTAACCCATAATGTTAATGATAACACTCTGATCGACGTAAATGAAATACAGTGTTACTCATTAAATGACAAATTTAACAACAATATACTAAGAAAACATCCCGTAACACACGTAATCCATTTCGAATCAGAGCACAGATTAATTAAAACCCGCCCAATTTCGAGTCGAATTCGCACACCTGAGGTCCCGTAGCAAAAAACAATATACTACGTTTATCCATCTGTTAATTACGCTCAACAGAAAGTTTAAATGTAATTGCTACAGTTTAGTGTAAAAGTACCATATATGTGAATAAAAAACATCATATTCTCTTGTTTAAAGCAATTTTATTTTTCGCAAATCAATTTTTTTACAGAATTTACCTATGCTTACTGCAGGAATTAGAACACATTTTTTACGACATTGCATGCAAATATTTCATCAACCACTGCTTTACGAAAAAAAAAACAAATACATATTGTTACAGCGGTTCATGATCGCCTCGCAGTAAAATAGCTGTGCCATACGGATAGACAGGCATATAAATTTATAAGGGTTCCAATTTTGCCATTCGCCAGCGGAACCCAAAATTTTATCAGCACTTACTTTATATTTAAACATTGGGTTTTAATGCAGTCCAGCACTTAAATGGCGGGAATTATTATGCAAACCACATTATATTGCGACCACGATTCCTGGTAACAAATAAATATAGTTGTGCGATCGAAACAAAGAGAAGCATTTTTTGTAATGGATTTTTTGGCTATTTTATTTGTTATACGTGGAATTGTGAAAAGTTTTTTGTTGAAAATATTGGTGAAGTACCTGTCTATCTACCTTTTTTGTCAACACACAACATTTGTGTATCTGGTCATACAGAAAATTTCCGGGAAATTTTACTATCCAATTAGCTAGAGCCAAACTGTAGTGTTGTGAATTGTCCATTTCCAATCCAACTGGATGCAGCTAGTACACTATTGTTTGTTGTATTGAGTTACTGGTTATCTGATCTCTCCAACCTAGTTCATTGATGTAAAATATGTACTAGTATTCGAGCTATAAGAGTAGAGGATGACCAAAGAAATGTTCGTACATATTCGAGAAACTGACAGGGAAAGTACATAATGTGGATATTTTACAGCAGATAGGTTTATGTGTTCCAGACAGGTACGTGGGGCGACATCGACAGCCACGCTATTATAAAAGCGAAAGTGAGTTTGTTTGTTTGTTACGTCTTCACGCCTTGATGGCTAAACCGATTTTGATGAATTTTGGTACAGAGATAGTTGGGACCCTGGAAATGGACGTAGGCTATTTTTTTACAGTGGGTAATGAGGGAGAAAGAGGGAAGAAAAGGAAAAACTTAGCTTTGCTATTACAATAAATTAGCTTTGCTATTACAATAAATAAGGCGAAAGGGCAAAAACTACAGGTAGCAAGCAGGTACCTACAAATCAGGAAAGGAGAACTGTGTTACCCCGAATTTAACGCGAGCGAAGCCGCGGGCATAAGCCAGTAATAAATAAATAAAATGATGGATGGACTGTGCGAAGGATGATATAGCCTGAAATAGTGACTGCTAAGATGACGAGCAATAGAGAAGTCTGGCAGAAGAAGACATACTACGCCGACCCCAAAAAACCTGGGATAAAAGAATAATGAATATGTTCATGTGGGTTCAATTCAAGCCAAACTTGTTATAGTTTGATGTACGGCAGGTAGATGATGAGCAAAACACTCCATAATCAACTCTTAAACAATCAAAAATTACATACCTCTGCATTTATTTTGTTCAAATATCCATTTTTCTTTAGAAGATCTTTGATTGCAACCAGTAATTCTTTCTCTGAAATGGGTTTTTCGCTCATTTTACAAGCAAATATTGTTTTTGAAAACTGTCAGTATATAATGGCATTATGTGACAGTTGTGAGTAATGACAGATATAGTTTTTTTTTATTGTATCCTGCCAGTGTCATTTTATATGTAAGGTTGGAGTTTATAGTAAAAGGAATTGCACTCAAGGCAGTAAGATCCAGGGTTGCGGGTTGTTTGAAAGAAATGATATGATAACGTACCGGAATATAAAGGGCGAAAGAAAGAACATGGGTGGGTTTTAGTCAATAAAGGTCTGTCACTGTCAAAATTATCAAATAACTTCCCCCGCTCCGCCTAGAGCGGGGGAAGTTATTTGATAGTTTTCTATCCGCAAAAAAAAACCGGCCAAGAGCGAGTCAGACTCACGCAGCGAAGGTTCCGTACAAGCTTGCGACTTATACGGCTATATCTTTTGAGGGTTGATTTTTTACAGCACATAGGCATCGCCGTAAGTATATGGTTTTATCTATATCAACTTGATACCTTCACGCATTCCCGGGATAAAATATCTTGACAGCCAGACAGACGGACAACGAAGTGATCCAAGAAGATTTTCGGGTCTGTCCGTTTTGTTCTTTTGTGGTACGGGATCCCTAAAAACACTAATGAAGGAGAGACAAGAAAGCTGTTGGAAGCAAATGCCAAGCTGACACTTACGACGTTGGGAGAGTATTATTGTTCCACAACGTTAAAAGTTATATAAAACGGTACACGCTAGCTGTATTACTTTCTCAGTTCTTAAGTCCGACTGGTGAGCAGTGTTGCCAACCTTTGTAGTGTTGTCTATATCACTAAGTGGGAATAATGGAGAATATCCTTAATTATTTCAGAAACGTTGAAAAATACCACGTTTATTTTCTCTACATAATAACTTATGTAGAGAAAATAAACGTTGTTTTTTAATGCTAGCTTTACAGAAATGCTTGGTCAAAACGTTAACTTTGTGAGAGACTGGTGCCTGAGTTAGCTTTCAGTAAAAAACCTGTATAACGGGTCACCAGGGCCCTCCCACGGCTCAACAATTCGAATCTAGTACAGGGAGTGCAGGAAACAAAACAAAGGATGCATTTTAAACAACACAACAAAATATTAAGAAAATAAATAAAAATTCTAATTGACTGTGGAAGTTTCAGAATGTGTGTAAGCAATCTGTAAGTGAGTGAGAGAAAAGTGATTAGGTGTGTGGGCGATGATTTGATGTTTAATTGTGTATGTGGTGTGAGGGGAAAAATAGTTCTTGTTTTAGAAAAATTACAAATAATATTTTTAATATCACCATGTCAAAAGGGCAAACAAGAAAACTATTCCTAACTTGAATTACAAATCCTATATGCTCTGCTGTAGTATTCTTCAATCACATTCCTAACCAATTTCCCCTATCTAGTACCAAGTAAAAGCAATCCCAATTTGACGAAGAAAAATCCTTCTAAAATTAAACTTGCCTTTACAAAATTAGGTAACCTTGGCATAAAATTCAAATAACGGAGCTCCCGGGAGGCTTTAAGTGATTCAATTCCAGTAATAGGAGGTTGACTTGATATACAGACTGATTTCTTAGACATAGCCGCGCGCATGAGCGTATAAGTGCGTCCATATAAGTGACGTAACTGGTTATATCGCAAAATTGGCCCCAGAATGAGAGATTGTAGAAAATTTAGATTTTTTTTCGGGTGGGAAATCATCCAATGACTTCCCCCCTCTGGGCGGAGCGGGGGGGCATGTCAGACTTGTACTGACTAAAACCCACCCATGTTCCTTCTATTGCCCTTTACGTTCCGGGGCCGCGGCATCTCTTTCGAACAACCCGCAACCCCGGCAGGCGGAGGCTCTGGCAAGCCCCTCTGCTTTGCTGACTCTCTTTGAGGCACGCGTGAAACACGAACGCGCCGTCGACTCGGCCTGTCGTCAATCGACGGACGGACGGTGAACTACCCATTGCTCACCGTCCACAGGCCCGCATCTACGGTGGCCGCGAATCGTCTCGCGGCGCCCGGCGCCCGGGGCGTCTCCCGCGGCGGCTGGGTTGGGCAGATGTTCTCTCCCTCAAACGCCCGGCCACCTCCTTTGCTAGCATTACTGCTTCGCAGAAGGTTAAGAAAAATATTGGTTTGGAGACCAAATAAGCTGACTCAAACTTAAAGCATTTCGTTTTGCCATTTCAGGCACTATTGAATGTCATAAAAACAAAAAAAAAGATGCTGCTACAGTCACAAGACATAATAACTCGTCAAAGTACCATAGTTGCCCATTTCAAAGCGTAGATCTGTAGGGAGGACAATGAATAAAAACTGAGCTAAAATTTTCAACTACTATCGGAGTCGATTAAAGTTCGAAATAGGTACTACATAGAGACCTACAGTATTATGTGGATGTTTTAATGTAAGTCTGAAATCGTCAACCTGTCTTGATTAAGTGTGGTGATCAATCCTCGTGCCTTCACTGTATGAGGAGAGGCAAAAGTTATTCTAAAAGCAAATTATATACTCCATACAATACTAGTACAGACGCCTGCACATCAAGCTACCACAATCTGTCAGATTTCTTTGATAGATTTTCGACTTTATTTCTAAAGTATTAGGTTCAAGGTTCATTGGGAAAAATTGACAGTTTCGGGTAGCTTGACCTGCTGGCGTCTGTACAACCACTTGACAGCATTTATTCAAATCCATTCCGGTCCTGTGATCAAAATTTTTCGGATGGTTTTTCACTTGATATGATTGACTTTGACAATTGTATACCCGTTCACTGTAACTTCATGAAAACATTCTGGGATATACAAACATCATTAATGTGATTCATTCCAACAGTGCGCTCGAAAATGGTCGAAATATCACATTACTCAGCATGTACCATGCGCAAAAGTAATAAGTGTGCAAGCATCTCATGGCACATACTTTTTAACAATGCAGTTCTGAATTGTGTTGATCAATGTAATTTACGTAAACAGGCCAAAGTTTTCATCGATCAAATTATAAAATAATATACAAATTGTATTTAATTGCTATAGTATACTTACTAAAACGAAAAAACTTCCTAACTGATATTAAAATACGCGAAAGATTGTGATGATGTAGGTATGGATGTGTATTATTCTTTCACGTAATTTAAATATTTTTAAAGGAATTTGGATGAAATTGACATAAATTATAAGATACTTTGGATCCCATGGGACAGTAACCGAACTTCACGTGAGCAACGCCGCTTGCAGTAGCTAGTATTTTTGTACGATTTTATAAGAAAAATACGTATGACGTTAACTGTGTGAGGCTTACTGTGTGTATGTAAGCGATTTTTTTAACAGCAAATTATAAATCCTACCCAAATATTTACACAAATAATTTAACCACCATTAAATAAAATTGACAATGGTTTACAATGTGCATACGACGTCCTAAATTCACCTGTATACTACACCGTTTCGCCGTTAGTACACAAAAATAGCTTCACATCGTATTTTTAACACAGAGCGACTTTGACGTATGGTATAACGACCTGCGGCCAACTGCAAGCGCATTCTTCCTGCAGTTGGAATAACCGTGGCCGTAACTAATGTTTAGCGCATTAACTTGAAACTGTTTCGCTGGAACGTCGGTGGATAAATAACTGTTTGCGGACAGCCCTATATCTCAAGCTGCATCGAGGGTTGGCTTATAGAATAGAGAGGTGCTATTTAGCTTGCTGTCTTATACGGAACATTTCGCTGTTTAAATGGTTGGGTTACATTAGTTGATTAGGAGTTTAATTGTTTGTTGAGGAAATTACAGTGAAATTGGGTACGGGCTTATTTTGTATGCAATTTTTACTACAGATACTTATTATGGTCACTAGCTTCCGCCCGCGACTTTGTCCGCGTGGCATAGTTACTTTGGGCTAACGCTAGTTTTAACCCTCGTGATGATAATAATAAAAAAATCTTTCTCTCCCCTTTTCTTCCCTATTTCTCCCCCTTTTCTCACTTTTTTAAATTAGCCTTTATCCGTCTCTAGGGTTCCAACTATCTCTGCACTAAAATTCATCAAAATCAGTATGGCCATTTAGGCGTGAAGACGTAAGTAACAAACAAACTCACTTTTGCTTTTATAATATTAGTAAGGATTACAGCAACAAGGCTTGTATTACCTACAGCTGGGAGAATACTTAAAATAGACAATTCTTTTTTTTTAGGATTCCGTACCAGAAAATGATAAAATGGAAGCCTTTTGTTATACATCTGTCTGTCAGTCATGACCCTTCATCTCAAGATCGTGAAGAGGTATTGAGTTGAAATTAAACCTGTTAAAAAAATCAACCGTCTAAGTCTACGCAGTCAAAAGATATGGCTGTTTATGTCGCAAGTTTGCCGGTTTTTTTTTTTAATAGGCTTGCGTTTGCCTGCAATTCGCATGACGTGAAGACGTGAAGGGATGATGTATTTTAAGTTAATGTGTGTGTATTATGATTGTTCTGCTGCTAAGCTTGAAGTCCTGAATTCGATCAAAGTATTATTGAGTTTTTCCAATATAAGTGGCGATGTGGGATGTCCTATAGGTACACCTGTGCTTAGCCCTTCAAAGAGAACACCCATGATGATATGTTTTGTTGTAAGTAGCTACTGAAAACCAAGAAATTGGAAACTTGATCACAAAAACGTTTAGAAACGGTATTATAAGGAAAAAAATAAACTGAAGCTACACGAATCCATCAATCATAACTGACAGTAATAATATAGCGATTGCGAGTAACGCAAACAAGATGGCGACCACAAAGAGATGATAGATAAGATCTTATGTACTTAATAAAATAAATAAAAAAACCTTATATTTCATGGTAATATTTTTTTAAATTTTGAACTTATCATAAATGAGATACTAATTATATCTTGTTTTGTTTTTACTAAATATATTCAATGTTTATAGACACTAATTTAATTACTATAAAAATGTTGTAGGGTCTAAGTTATTTTTCTAGAACTCCTCCTCCTTCTCCTTATGTACTTAATTGTTTAATTATAAGTCTTTAAACTGACATGGTTACTAACATTATTATTAAAACTTGACACGGGATATTTACCATGTTTGTTATATTTTAAGTTTCCGATATTTCGGCGATGTTGCAAACGCCATGATCACGGATGAACTGAAGTTATTGCGGGTGGATGTTTATGAGCAGACAAAACGATCTACTCTCTTCTTTATTCATTTTTTGCGTTCGGTACCACTAACACCGTCACTCACAACTCGATTTTGTGCTCGGCACTCAACCGGATTTTGCTCTCGACACACAAAACTCACTGTATCAAGTCGCGATCTTTTTTCACAACTTTTTGAATTTTTACACAATTGAACCACTATCCAGTGGTTCAATTGTGTAAAATCCAGGCTCTTGACAGTTGAAAATCTCGGTTGAAATTCCTATATTTGGTAATCTCAATAAAATTGCTTCCCTTACCAATTTAGAAATATAGTGGCGTTCTGTCGAGATGACCTGAGGGCTATGTAACTCAATCCAGTGGTTCGATTCTGTTTCCAAAAGATGTTGAGCTATAGCAGACTATTGAGTTTAATTAGTAGTTAGCGTATTTTACGTGATGGCCCAGAGGTGAAGCGCCTCACTTGACTGTGACTTTTCAATTCATCGCTTTTTAAAGTTTATCTAAGACATATTTGGGCTTATAATTAATATAAGTCTGAAATCACCAATCCGTCTTTAGCAAGCGTAGCGCCCACTGTGGGACAGTAATAAGCTAGTATTATTTTTGTTATAGCGTATTTTATTTGTCAAAAAAATAAAATACTTAGTCTCAAAAATCATGAAGTATCAACAATAGAGGTAAATAACCAGGTTAGTCAAATTTAGTTGATTTTTGTAGAAACCAATGGACAGCTTCAACTCATTTCACTCAAATGACACGGCTGGAAATTGTATAGAGCAATGCCCTAACAAAAAAATATTCATGTACATTAATGTACAGTACGTCATTTTAAAGCTCATATGCAGGGCTTTACAATAGATTATATTTTATTATCAGAAAATAGGCGGGAGACACAATAAGTAGGAAAACAAAAAAAGCGCCTTAACTATTTGAATAGCAATGATCAAACATTCAGAGTTTTGTAGGCGTAACGAGAAATACTATTCAGACGCAATTTAGTAAATAGGCTAGGCTATTCATTAAACGAACGGCTAATTTCACAAGAAAGGTAAAAGATGCGTTGGTACGACGACATCATACAACAGCAATCGTGCTATTTTACAAGAAAACAGCCTCAAGCTTAGCGCTGCCATAGCGACAAGTTTCATAGACAGTCGTCTGGAGTCGTCGCTGCGCTCAAAGGTCACTACAAGAGTGAAATGAATAGTAGTGTAATGTAAGTGAAATAATAGTAAAGTAGTGTTAAATGGTTCCGAAAATCCAGGTTTATTTTCCTGTAGTACTTCAAACTAATTGTCGATTGGCTCGCATCGATCAGGAATGAAATCATGATTGCAGATTTATCCTCCGATCCTGTAAGGATGATTGTCATTTTTAGCTTTGCCTTTTAAATTAATAAAAATGTTACAGACAATTTAATAAATGTGTTTTTTTTTTCTCTGCATACCCACATTTGTAAAACGTAATTTAAACTAGCAAATTCAATTAGTACAGCAGAATATTAATATTAGAAGCGTAAACGATATTTTGTGGTCTAGCTTCAATAGTAACAAAGTACGATAATCATTGATAAAATCAACGCAAGACGACAATGTAAATGTGAATCAATGCAATGTCCAAATGACGCCATTGTTAAAAAAACTGCTTGGATTTATAATGCGCCTTTCTAAGTGCTTTAAAATTGTCAAGACAATAAAAATTTTGTACTGCACTTTTGTAAGAAGTCAGCTGGAGTATGCATCTCAATAAAACCACACAATCAATGAACAAACATATATTTTTGCATTTTCTCTCGCCTATTTTTGGGAAATGTAATTAATGCGATTACTTTTTATTTATTTAAAAAGGAAGTTTCATATATTAATCATTACTGTCATGTCCTTTAATGAACTGTTTTTTTTTTATAAATAATATTATTCCAAACATTCATGCATTTTGAAGACAATTTCAACTGTATCTGACGGGCTTCTTGCCACGGGCGTCCTGGATAGCACGTGTGTCTAGAGATTTTTAGCTGTTTTTGTGTGATTGTTGATATATTTGTGACTTGTTTCTGTATAATTGTGTTGTCATTGTGTTTGTAAACAGGTGAGTGGTGTTTTTATCTAATTAACATCCAAGATGGAGCTGAATAAACCACCAGACCCTGACCCTCCTGATATCCCAATTTCCCCATCATTATTTACTCCGAAGACTCCGAACCCTTTGTCTCAGTTCGCGGATGTTGTCTGTAGTGTCGCCGAGATGGATGTATCTCGTCCTCAAAACTCACGTAAACGTCCCGGTAATGAAGAAATATCGTCACCATCCCCTCCTAGCAAGCAATCCAGAAGCCAAATCGGTCGTACCAAGTACTCGGTCATGGATAAATCCCCATATCTAGTCCATGTTACTCGATTGGAAACCCAACCAAACTCTGGGACCACGTTACACCCTGTGAACTTTGGAAAGTTTTTGATCACTAACAACATTGCTAACATTGTTCGTGGTGGTGTTAAGAGAGTTGGCCGTAACCGCGTGTCCGTTGAATTTGTATCCCCTCAGGATGCTAACTCATTTTTAGTAAATAGTTTGTTGGCAAAGTTCGGGTATTCAGTTACAATCCCAACATTTAACATTACCAGGATGGGTGTAGTTACTGGTGTCCCTTCTGATATCAGTGAAGAAGAGGCCATCACCTATTTATCTGTTCCCTCAGGATGCGGACCAATTCTAAAGATCCGCCGCATTAATAGGAAAATATTTAAAGACGGTGTGACTGAGTGGAAACCCACGGAAACTTGCGTCATCACTTTTGATGGCCAAGTCTTACCACCACGGATATACTGCTGTTACACATCCCTCACTGTTCAGCAATACATCTTCCCCACAATCCAATGCCGCAAATGCTGCAGATTTGGACATGTGGCTAATTTGTGCAGGTCTAATCCACGATGCAGTAAGTGTGGCCATGATCACCCTGGTGATGGCTGCAACACTACTGAGCAAGAGGCTTTTTGTATACTTTGCTCGGGGAGTCACTTTGCCAATAGCAGGTCATGCCCCGAGTATGGTAGGCAGAAGGCTATCAAGACAATGATGGCTGAGAAATCGATGCCTTATGCTGAAGCTAGCAAAATTATCCCAACAGCATCTCGCAATTATGCTAATGCCGCCAAGGCTCCGATTACTCAGTCATACCGCAAGACTGTTATTTTGAAACCCAAGTCACATGCCCCTCTTTCCCCGTCCTACGACAAAGCTGCTCATCAGCAGATTGTTTATAATCCCCAATTTTCACAGCCTAATGGCTGTGCTCTTAACAATAACAATGACAACTCTAATAACACTATTTCTATAATTGAACTTCTTGTAAAACTCTTACCAACTCTTATCTCTTCCCCTTCTAATTTATCACAATCACCGTCCAACGTCGCCGATCAACTTATTACTCTTCTTTCAAGCATTAGAAATGGCGGCTCGCCAAGTTTTCCTTCAGTGGAATGTGAGGAGCGTGTGGCATAAGAAGCACGACCTCATATTCCTTCTAAATAAGTACAAGCCATTGGCTTGTTCTATAGCTGAGACCTGGCTTATCCCAAGTCTTAGCTTTCGTATACCACACTTCAACATACTACGATGTGACAGATCTGATGGCTACGGAGGATCTGCTCTCTTTGTGAACAATAAGGTTCCACTTTCTCCCCTACCCCTTCCTTCACTTATGGGTGATATGAGTATTGCAGCAGGAAGGGTGGAAGGTATCACAGTCTTCTCAATTTATATAGCTCATCCTCATCGTGACTTTTTGGTTATACTACAAAACATTTTCACCAACGTCCAGGGACCAATATTGGTCATGGGCGACTTCAACTGTCACCATTCCAGATGGGGATCCGAACGCTGTGATGCCTTTGGTGTAGCTTTGGTGGACATTTTGGACGACCTAGATCTCTGCATTCTAAATAATGGCTCCCCAACACGCAGATCTCCTCCTGGACAACAAAAGAGCTGTGTGGATTTGACATTTTGCTCAGTTGAGTTGGCTGCTTCAACCCATTGGGAGTGTACAACCCTATCGCATGGTAGTGACCATTATCCTATTGTTATTTCATTACTTAATAAGACCTATTTAGAAAAAACTTCACCTCCACTTCTGAAATATAATTTATCCAAACCAGATTGGTCTAAGTTTGTCTCAGTAATGGATGAGAAAATCAGTATTCTTCCAAATTTAAATTCAAGTTTGCCAGATTCTTCTGGTCACTACCATGTTGAGAGTTGTTATGAAGGCTTTGTTGCGGCCATTACCTCTAGTGCGGATTCTTGCTTCCCACTGAAAAATAGTGCCCGAAACAAAATCCCCTCGCCTCCATGGTGGGATCAAGAGTGCACTTTGGCAGTTAGGTCAAGAAACAATGCCGAAGAACACTACAATGGTGAGATGACTACGGAAAACATGCTGGAATACCTACAAGTAAATGCTAGATCCAAACGTCTTCTCCGTAGGAAGAAACGTTCAGGTTGGGTTAAATTTTGCACGTCTTTATCTCCCTCCACCCCAATTTCAGTAGTGTGGAAGAACGTTAACAGGTTTAGACGTGGTTGCTCTCCATCAACTTCCTCACCAATCACTAGGGAAACAGCTGAAAGTTTTTTCGACAAAATCGCGCCACCCTATGTTCCTCTTCCTTCTGAATGTCTTGTTGTACCCTCAGATAATATATCTGTGGACCCTTTTGATGCGCCATTTACCTTGGAAGAGATGAATGTGGTACTCAGTCATGTCCGGGACTCAGCTCCAGGCATTGATGGTGTGCCATATTCTTTTATCAGTCATTCTGGAAATAAGGCTAAACTTTATTTTTTAAACATTTTAAACGTTTGTTATAACCATGGTTGGGTCCCTGACCAATGGAAGGTACAAATTGTCATCCCTCTGTTGAAACCAGGCAAGCATGTAGACGATCCGAATGGATACAGACCAATTGCTCTGGCTTCAGTCTTGGCTAAACTACTGGAACATTTGATTAAAAACAGACTAGAATGGATAGTTGAATCAAGAGAATTACTGCCGAACTACCAATTTGGTTTTAGGAAAGGTCTCAGTACAATGGACAGTATCGGCGTTTTAGTTACGGATATACGTTTAGCGTTTTCTAAAAACGAGTCCGTTGTTGCCGCCTTCCTAGATATCTCCTCCGCATACGACAACGTTCTTCTTCCCGTTCTCAGGCAGAAACTGCACCAGCTGAGTCTTCCGGCTAAGATGATCGAATGTATATGTGGACTTATCATGTCTCGATCATTGGTTCTGAGAGTTCAGGGAGAGGATTTCGATAAAAGGCAGACTTGGAAAGGCCTCCCACAAGGTTTCGTCCTCAGTCCTCTCCTCTACAATCTATATACAGTCGATATGGGAACCTGCTTAAATAGTAACTGTCATATCCTGCAATACGCAGACGACTTAGTTTTGTATGTGACAGATTCTTCCGCCATAGACGCAGCGTTATCCCTATGCCTCTCTCTGGACTCTTTGAACCAGTGGCTTTTGAGCCATGGTCTGGCTCTATCCGCACCGAAGAGTTCGGCGATGGTATTCTCTCGTAAAAGACTGGTTCCATCCATTTCAGTGGACATTTCAGGCAATGATATTCCAGTAGTAAATAAAGTTAAATTTTTAGGCGTTACTCTAGATGCAAAATTAACCGGTAAACACCATATAAATTCACTGGTAAACAAATGTGAGAAGGTTATCTCGATTTTAAAAGTTCTTGCGGGTGTATGGTGGGGGGCCCACCCCTACACCATGAAATTAGTTTATAACGCTCTAATTCGTAGCGTTTTGGACTACGGTACGTTTCACTTAGTTCCATGCAACAAAGGGGCTCTGTCTGGGCTTGACCGACTTCAGTCCAAGTCCCTCCGGATCATCTCTGGTTGCATGAAGTCGACACCCGTTAATGCATTGCAGGTTGAGTGTGCTGAACCTCCCTTGGCCCTAAGACGGCAATATCTAGCCTCCCGTTTTTTGTCTAGAGTATTATCTAGATCTTCCCATCCTCTTATAGCAAAATTGAACGAGTTAGACGCCCTATGCAGAAGCTCAAAATTCTGGAAACATAAAGAATTCCCCTTAATTTTAAAAACGTTTCGCCAACTCCAAAATTTAGAATGTCCAATCGTTAAGTATCCTAGACTACCCCTTTTTAACTTTGCCTATGAAGTCCTTTGTTTCACTCCTAAAATATATTTTGATATTGGCATTTCTAAAAAGTCTCCCTCGGCAAACTCGGCCTTCAATGCAGTGGTGGGAGAGCGATGGTCTGAGTTTCAACGATTTTTTACAGATGCCTCTAAATTTACTGACCTCAGTTACACTGGAGCTGCGGTATACTACCAAAACTCCAGAATTATTTTACAGTTTAAATGCCCTAAAGAGTCTTCTGTATTTACGGGTGAGTGTGTGGCTTTATTAGAAGCATGCCTTTTCATAGAGTCACACCACAATATTGACAAAGCCGTTATTTTCACTGACTCTCTTAGTAGCTTGCAAGCCTTAGTCCAAAACCCTTTCAAGAGTAAATTGCACAGCTCACTTATTTTAAAAATTAAAAAGTCGTTATTTACTTGCGCTGGTAATCAAAAAGACGTTCAGCTAGTTTGGATTCCCAGTCATTGTGGTATTAAGGGCAATGAATGTGCTGATACTTTGGCTAAAGACGCCTGTTCTTCAACAACAGCTGATCTCTCCTACAACACTCACCAGGGATATGACTTACTGAACTTGCCAAAAATTAAACTCCAATCTGCATGGCAGGAACAGTGGAACGTTACTGGTAGGAAAAAGGGCAGGTTTTATTACGCAGTGCAACCAACCATTAAACCAAAACCTTGGTTCTACGGGTTCAAAAAGGTTTCTAAAACCGTTACATCCGTCCTATGCAGAATCAGATTAGGTTTCTGTTGCACTCCCGTTTTTTTGCATAAAATACATGCACGTGACTCCTCTCTCTGCGAGTGTGGGTTAGGAGAGGGTACTCTAGACCACATCTTCTTTGAATGCTCAGACAACATCCCACCTCTTGATTTATATAGCCGCCTCCCTAAACTCAAAATCCCCCTCCCGATTAATTTTCCGTCCCTTTTAACATATCCTTCCTCCGAACTGCTTGTGGCGTTGATGATTTTCATCCGCCACAACAGTATAAAACTATAAGCCGGTTCATCAAATACTCTGTCTGTGTTGTTGTGTACATATACATGTATGTTTTAACAATTATAATATTTATTTATTATTTATTTTTTGTTTGTTTCAGTCTGCTACTAACCCAACAAGTCCAACTGTATCAACCGAAGATTTTTTATTTATGTTAACAGTTTTTATTTATTTTTACTTCTTAGAACACTCACTTGCCGTTCCATTTCACTTTCGACATTGGCAGAATAGTCGACATCGGCTTCAATTGCCATTCATCAAAAATAGAATAGAATAGAACTGTATCTGACAACTACTGTACCTGACGTTATTGTATCTGACGTATCAGTGTCATATAATTGTCGTCGGATACAGTACAATTGTATGTGGTTACTTGATTTTGTTGACTTAACATCATGTATGTGCATAAACCACACAGAGGTGTTTTTTTTTATAAAACGTTTCTCCTCACTTGAAATTTCTTCTATATCGTGGGTGCGTTTACAAACATTTAAACTCACATACGCAAACAGCTAGACTCGAAACAGCTATCTGCAGGTCATACAAATATTTGTTCCGAGCGGGGATCCAAGACACGGCACGCAGTGCAGCAGTCCATCGCTCAGCTACTGCGCCAACCGTGCTTTCATTTCTGAAAGTGTTATATTTTTTTTTTAACAAACGAAAAATGTCTGAGCATTTTTTTATTTTGTCCACACGTCTCAAGATCTCTCCAGAACTACACACAATTAAAATTATGAAACTTTATCAGTTATCATGACGTCATAAACGCCGGTTGCCATGGATACCTAATTAATTGTTGCCTTGTCATTGACCCTAATTACCTCTTGCGGGTTTGAGGTTGATGATATAATTATGACGTAATGCGATAGCAGGGAAACCAGGACCTTTTGAAATTGAGAGCCGAGTACATCAATTACGTAATAAGTCAAAAGGGACATATTTAGGTCAATGATCGTAGTTTTGGCCTTAAATGTAGACGGAACAAAATTGGCCCTTGCTACAAAAATCACAACAACAAGAAGCGGTGGTCAATCAATGTGCAAGTTTTCGATCATAGGTTTTTTTCAGGGATTTCAGTGCATTGATGTCTATTAAGATCTTGATTATTAAATTTATAAAAATGGCTCTAGTTTTTCTTTGGTCAGAGGCTAAGCGTTGCCATAGCAACGTGGCAACGCAGCCAGTCTCTTGAAGATATTGCCAATTGACAGCGTTGATGACGGTTTTTAACGCATATTTTTAGTTTTTTTTTTAAGTTAGTGTCTATTTGTTTTTTTTTTTAATTTATTTTTGTGATACCATTGAATACGTATTATATAAAACATATTTTTATAAATAATATCCAGCTGCCTAACGAGACTTTTCTTAGTTATTGGTCGAAGCTCTTGGTTGAAAATAATTTCATCTCTTTTCCGAAACCGGCAACAAACAAACAAGAAACCTATAAATATTATTACGTTTGTGATGATGTATTGTATGGATTGATGTTTCTTATTCTTTCACGCAAAAACTTTTTAATGAATTCGGATGAAATTTGGCACAAATTTAGTTGATATCCTAGATTAAAACACAATAATTATACGTTTAATTCCAGTAGAACGATAATGTAGAACAATTACCAAACTTTACGCGGGCAACGCCACGGGCATGAGCAAGTCATTAATGAAATAAAGTGACAAAGCGGAACTTACAGTGGCCCACCAAAACGCGAGTACTTGGCAGTTGGCACAAAAATGGTTACAAAGCTCCAACGCCCGTGGAACAAAAAATTCAAAAGGACTGTCTTTTTCATAAAAGCATCATTCACCTGAAACCTTTGATCGTATCCACTCAAACATGAAAGATTGAACTCGGGACGTAACATTTATCAAAAACTAGCCTTTGTCCGCGACATCGGCCGCTAGGCTAGGCTTTGTTTTTTCTACGAACGATGTGAAAAATTGGTTTGTTTTCATGTTGAAAGTTTGGGTGTATTTCTGGGTATTGTGAACTTGACTGACCTTTGTCGATACCAATTTCTCTATAACCTTTGAAGGCAATCTGGAAAAAAATACAACATAATAAAATAACTTTGTTTCGTTTCTAAATGTCACATTTGTTTTTTTATTTCATGGCAACCTTATTACATTGATGTTTAAATCCGTGTTTCTCAATGTTTAATCATTGAAATCTGCCGTCATGAATAACATAATATTTTTCTGATAACTTGTTAGTCATAAACAAGAATAATTTATTTATGATGAGTTTTGGCCGTCAATCTAAAGTTGTTAAGCTCTTTGCAATTACATTATTTAATGTAAATGAGGAGCTTGTGGCTAAATAATAACTGCCGCACGGGTTGATCTTTGAGGTAAAGCCGCGCTTGCCAAAGTCAGTCTGTGGATGGGTGACCAACGAATTTCCTCAGTGCCAAATTAAGCTGTTGGTCTCAGTTGACACTTAGAGATCTTTGACAATCGTTTCAGGTAGTCAGTGGCCCGAAAACCTGACAACCAGGGTACCCAGTACTAACTAGGTCGCGGAGGTCAGATAGGCAGTCTCTCTATGTAAAATACTGGATATGCAGCCGTATCCGGTAAGACTGGAAGCCAATCTCAAGAATTTTGGGAAAACGCTAGGCAGGTGTTGAATGATAAGCCAATTGTCGTGATCAGCGATAGTGTTCATGGAAATATATCTTGGAACGACAAAAGCTGCCGAAAAACTTATATAAACCTTATTGATTTTATAGTAATTACCATTTAACACCAATAAATATGAATAAATTAAATTAACATTCTAAACAAAATAATGTATTTCGGCAATCTCCACGAAGTTGTTTAATCTCGGTTAACGTTGATCGAGATCTGTATCGATATTTGAACTTCTTGAGCAGGACTAAGTTAAAAAAATACGTATTTTTTTTAATAAACTACAATGTTTTGTGCTATTTCCAGATAAGAGAAAACGAGGAACAAAATTATTTGCAATATTATGTTATTGATATTTATTATTTACTAGCTTTTGCCCGCGGCTTCGCTCGCGTTAAATTCGATAGCGCCTTATTGATTTGTAATAGCAACGGTAAGTTTTCCTGTTTCGTCCCTCTTTCTCCCTCATATCCCACTCTTTTTAAAAAAATATAGCCTATGTCCGTCTACTGGTTCCGAACTATCTCTGTACCAAAATTCATCAAAATCGGTTTAGCCATTAAAGCGTTAAGAGGTAGCAAACAAACAAACAAACTCACTTTTGCTTTTATAATATTAGTAAGGTTTTATTTATTAAAAACGTTACCAACAGCTTCTGTATAAAAAATCTTAAAAAATAAAAATTATAGCATTGGACTTTTACAGTTGCCAATTATATTGATATGCATGGATACTCAAAATAGTGGAAGAACTGGTTGTGAAATGACTTGTTTGGAGAAAAACTACTCTCCATGTCTATTTCTGTTGTCAACAACGTGGTTTACGTTGCTATGTGACAGTTGGAAGGATATGGATGAGAAAAAAAAACTGGTCTAGTCCGAGCCGGACTCGCACACCGAGGGTCCCGTACAAACTTGTGACATAAACGGCCATATCTTTTGACTGCGTAGATTTAGATGATTTCACAGCTCCAAGGGACCACACCGACTTGAGTATATGGTTTTAATTTCAACTCGGTACTAAAAAACAACAACCTCCTTGCTTTCCCGAGATAATCTTTTGATAGACAGACAGACTGACAACAAATTTAACCCATAAGGGTTCAGTTTCTCACTTTTGAGTTACGGACCCTAAAAATAGGCAGATGTAAGAACACTGAACCGAAGGTCACCTTGTTGTTGTTGTCCTTTTTGTTTTTTATTTTTTTGCGGATGGAAAATCTCAAATAACTTCCCCCGCTCTGGGCGGAGCGGGGGCAGTGTCTGACTTGTACTGACTAAAACCCACCCATGTTCCTTCTATTGACTTTTACGTTCCGGGGCCGCGGTATCTCTTTCGAACAACCCGCAACCCCGGCAGGCGGTGGCCCTGGCAGGCCCCTCTGCTTTGACCTTGGTAGGTCGTCAATTTTCTTACACATTGAAATACAGAATACTAAGTATCATTTTCATTTTCATGGTGCGACTGCCGAACTGATCTCATGCTGAGATTTATTGGTTAATATCATACTCCTTGGTAATACAGGGGTAGTCAGACTTTCAGGATCTGACTACCATCAAAAACTATGTTATGTTACTACTATCAAAAATCTACAAATACTACCGAATAACTAAAAAAATACATTTATTTTTCGTCAGCTCTTTGGTCATTTCTTTATGAAAAATGACCCTAAATTCGTTTCAGCTGGGACCGGAACAACCCCAATTTATGAACGTCTATTCAATATTTCATCTGTTATCAAATCTCTTGTCCGGTGATTTGATTTGCTGTTATTTGGTCAACCAATCATAACAGAACATCACGCTTGTAGTCTCCGAAGAGTTAAGCAGAGGTGTATCTAATATTGCACTCTCATTTCACAAGTTATGTAGAGCTAGCTTTTGCCCGCGGCTTCGCTTGCGTTAAATTCGGAGTAACACAGTCCCCTTTTCCTGATTTGCAGGTACCTGCTACCTGTAGTTTTTGCCCTTGCGCCTTATTGATTGTAATAGCAAAGCTAAGTTTTCCCTTTTCTTCCCTCGTTCTCCTTCATTTTCCACTTTAAAAAAAATAGCCTATGTTCGTTTCCAGGGTCCTAAATAACTCTGTACCAAAATTCATCTAAATCGGTTTAGCCATTTAGGCGTGAAGAGGTAACAAACAGAAACTCACTTTCGCTTTTATAATATTAAGTAAGGATAAAAGCGTATTATACATATGCCGAATAATGCTGCGCTAACCCTAAATAAATTTGAAAAGGCATGAGAATGAATGTAGATTTTCGTCGATTGAATGAAACTAACGTTAAGTAACATTGTAATCTATCATTTTTAAACTACATATTCGTTTTTAAGTTATGTATTCGACTTAAATTATTTTTTTCAAATGCGTATACTGTTAATTGGAAATGATTTGCTTGTTTTTGTGAATCTTAATTTGGGAATTATAATTTCGTGATTTTTTCGTGTATTTATATTTTAGAAGTCGTTTCTTATTTTTATATTTATTCTTAGATTTAAAGTGAAGGCAGAGTCAGTATATCGATCTCATTTATTTTTACTCTGAGAGACTCGCGAGGGTATTTTGTAGTTCGCGAGGACTGCCCTCATTTTTAATATAAAAACTGGATCAACGTCTGCTGCCGTTCTCTACAGTAGAACGCCATAAGACATTAGATATAGGCATAGGTATGCCTTATTTTTATTACTGCACATATACAGCTGAGCTAAACCTACCCGAAAGAGCTCTAATGTGCGCGCCCCATTGCAGTTTTCAACACCTGAGACTATAGTTTCCGCTGTAATATCCGTCAAGATTTAAATTTAAATCACGTTGTGATACATTAAGTAAGGAAAACTTTAGACATTTTGTTACAACAGTAAAATATACAACACTTGCTCTAAAATTTAAACAAGAACTAGAGATTTTACTACCAACAAAAGGTATTTCACATAAAAATATGAAATAAAGTGGTGGCGTAAACACAATCTCAATAAACCTACAAGAAAACACACGTTTTATGATATTGGACTGATCCGTCTCCTGCATAACTCTAGTGCATAGATAACAAATATCCGATGCTGGAGACGCTGTAGAAAATACTGAATAATCAGGTTGCAACGCGCGCCGAGCGCACCCGAAGCTTTCCGAGCGCGGTTTTCAAACTTCGAATGTTAACCGAAGTAGAAGCGCAGTTTGCCGCCGACCGTTGTAGTGTGCGGACGTGTTTGGTCGGCTGAACAAATATCGCCGTCGTACGTTTGGTGTAGTGGTGAACGAGTGGTTAATGTTGTTGTGTTTGACAGTATGAGGACATAAATGGTGTTTGCTTTTAAAGACTTTAGGACGTATTAAGGTAAGACTTTTTTAATGTGTTCGTGTTTTTATTTTAGTTTTTTTTTTATGAAGAATGGTAACACTTGCATATACCACAAATATTTATAAAATTCCAAAGTCTAACGGATGATGTATGAATACCAAATTGGACTCAAAATCAGAATATTCACGCGATATTCAACCGTAAGTCACATAACGTTAAAATTTCATCACCCTACCGCGAGGAATCTCATACATAAATGTTAATTCTAAAATAATATCTTGAAATTCATTTCGCAAATTAAATTAAGTCCGCCATATCCGCAAACGTAAATGTGTGTTTCAAGAATATCTCGTAGCGCTTCGCTACGCGATGCTACGAGTCGCTACGTCGGTGCTACGCCGTCGCTACGAGTTAATAGTAGTTTGATTTTATTTTCTACTGGGAATTGAGACTCTCGGGCAGGAAGTTACTATTAAGATTTAGTTAAGATTGAACTAGTATTCATTCTGGCGTTTATTTATTCATGGTATAAGTTCAGGAAATTGGTTTGGATTTGAACAATTTGGATTTTTATAAGCTTTAGTGAGACTTTCTATCAGTGATTGCCATACCGCACCGTTTATAACCGCACGGTTGAAAATTGTTATAGAAATATTAAAAAAAACTAAAAGTGATTGATTTGTCTAGGCCCGTCGTTATAGTAAATTATGTATCGTCGCGTTTTTACAATCAATCTTCATTTATCTGATTGAGACCAGGGTACAGAAAAGACATCAAAAGAACTTTTGTTGAATAGGAATATCGTATTTTTGTACGACTTAGGAGCTTATGAAATTATTGATTTCTCTAAGATCTTTTCTGAAGTTGTAGATTTATTCAACATGTTACTTATTCTTTTTATTCAAGACTGAATAATGTTTGCTTTATATAGGGAATTGAAGACGTAGTAAGGTCGCATGTAGGAAAAACTATAGATGAATTGATACAAAATCGTAGCTTGATTTTATTCATGTGATGTAGCGGATTGAGAGAAGAAATATTTAAGCCGTAACATTGTTGATACTTGAGGTTTGGCGACGTAGCTGAGTATGGTTTAGAAAAAAAAAGTATGATTACACTATGATTACTTTGATTTAGGTATGGTTTTACCAACACAATAGTAGCAAGTTAAGATAATTATGTATAGTCTTTGGCTGCTCGTACGAAATAGCTTTATTTAAATGTGGATGGAACAGTTATAACTACAATCAATGCAATATAAGGGCTTTTTCCCGCAGTTTTGCCCGCTTGAATTTCTTGATCATGGTTTTAGACTTACATGTTCCAATGATTATCAATGTGGGCAATTATTGTCCATACTAATAATTATTAGTAGTACTCATAATTATTAGTGCCCATGGTCAACAATTATCTATACTAATAATTATAAAAACGCGATACCGCTTTGTGATCGTAGTTTGATATTGCTGTTTGGTTTGAAGAATGAAATCTATTTAGAGCCCATGTTGTGTGGGTTCTAGAAAGTTAGCATTCACTGAAAACCTACGTGTTTTCTTGAGTTTGACTTGAGTGTGCCTTATGGTTGAGAGTATATCATGCTCACTCAAATGTCTCGCTGATGGTGGCGCGTGTGTCGGATCATTTAGTTCATTTCAAAATAGCTCAGTTGAATGGTGCTGATCCATTTGTCATGTTTGTGAACGTGTGCTGTCAGTTGAGACTGGTGTTGGGCAAGGCTTATTAAAATTAATTGCTATTTTTTTTAAATCGTGGACAGTTTTTACGTGCACATCTTGTTAAATCGTTCTCATTTAATGTTCAATATTAATATGAAAGATGTAACCAAGGTTTTGTAACTATATTCTGAAGTAAAACGTGTCCATAGAGTCTGCTGCCCATTTTTCTTCTTAGAAGTTTACTCTTTGAAATGGGCAACTACAGTTCCTTTACAGTTATCATGTCTCGTCACGTAGACGAGTCGTGACGATCATCAAACGACTTCACCCCCTGTTAGACTTGTACTGACTAAAACCCATCCATGTTCTTTTGTATTCTGGAACTGTGGTATCTCTTTCGAACCAACCTGTAGTCCCCGTTAGGCAGTGACCCTGACAGGCCCCTTGCCCCAGGATAGTTCAAAAGTGCCTGTAACCTGCAACTATATGCTTACTGAAAATAAATGCTTTGATTTTTTTTTATTTTAATTAACCTTCCCAGAAATTATCAAGAGGATTTCACTATCAGAAAACAAAACATTACTTCACAAAACCTTGCCAACTACAACCTTCTTATAAATTATAAAGAGAGCTTCATATATCCCAAAAACTAGATATCTCTCCACAAAACCTTGAACAAAATAAATCACACGACCGTATTCGTGGCGCATAACAAAACATTCTGCTGAACTATTTACAACTGCACGTGTGTAAGATAAGTACTTCAGAGGAGTGTCCATTGAATAACAAAGTTATGAACGTAAAACAAAAGCAGTTATTTAGACAAGCTAGTGTAGTAATGTCAGTGTAACTAAGTTAGGAAGATATGTCACGAACACTGAGTTCATGATCATTTTATTGACAGGGTCACTAAGTGTTAAAGTGTTGTAATATAAGTTTTTAATGAGGAGCTCGTGGATGAGTAATACAGCTTATTACTCCAAACTCCACGAGCTCCGTGTTTGCTGTTGTTGGTCCGTAGATGGATGACCACCCATTACATAACGAGTACCCTCGTGCCTCGGAAAGCACGTTAAGCCGTTGCTCATTATTTTTAAACAAATATTATTCCCATGAAAAAGGTTATAGTGAGTCAACTTTAAAAGATAGATATGTACTACCGCAGATTTTTTTTAGAACTTTTTAAGAGCAATAATTTCGTGGTACATAATTTTTGTGTAACTATTACCATTTACACAGCCGTGACTCGGAGAGCACGTTAATTGGTCCCGGCTGTCATTTGTAGATCTTTGACAGTCGTTACAGGTAGTCAGTGTTCCGAAAGTCTGACAACCAGTCTTACCAAGGGGTATCGTATTACCCAGTATTAACTGGGTTGTGGAGGTCAGATAGGCAGTCGCTCCATGTAAAATACTGGCTAGAGTAGAAGCCGATTTCAACATAGTTGAGAAAACGCGAGAAAGATAATCAAGCTAATGTGGTGTAATGTAGCCAGCGGGCAACGTTTTGACATTTACACTGAGTTTGAATGACATGCTCATTAAGTCTAAAAGATGCTACCATGTTTACTAAGTTCGATAAGTTACTGCCAGCATCACAAGTTTAAATAAAAAGGTGCAATAAGAACAAGAATTTCCTTGACAGAAATACGTACATAGTAAGGAACAAAGAAAAAAGCGATATTCAGACTACCCGACGAAAGACATTTTGTACTAACACGGAACATTCCGTATCGTTTTATTGGGAACCCGTTTCGCTTTTTTTGTAGCAAAACTTTTATTTTATAAGAAATAGTGTTACGATTTCAGCCTTTTCTGTATTGTTCATAAGAACGGTTTTGGCTGAAGTGATGTCAAAGTTTTTTTTTTAATTCAGTTCGAACTGTCTAAAGTTAGGCAACGAGTTTATAAGTGACGGTTTCAAAGTGGATCGGTTTAATTGTAGTTGTTTGAAGATAATAATTGTTGTTGTTGTTTATTAAGTCATGTTGATGGAATATTTTGAGGAATAACGATTATGGGTAGGTTTTTATGGGATGTCCAAAATGCAAGTTTATCTTTGATTCGGTTTTTGGTTCGTTTTTTATAGTGATTTAATGATATTACGATGTCAATATTATTATTTATTAAAAAAACACCCTCAGGTTGATTGATCCAATTTATTAAGCCCGCCTTTGTACAATGTTTTTTTACATTGACATGGAGTTTTAATAAATAACTTTTTGTTGTGGTAATGAAAGTTTTCAAAAACAAAGTAGGACAAAATGATTAACGTATAGACTAGAGGGACTCGTTGTACATTGTTCTAGAAACTAAATTTAAAATACGTATAAAAGTACTAAATCGTTACCAATTAGATTAATTTATTGTCTCTATTCATTTCAGGCGAGGATTTAATACGAAAAGTCTACTGTTCAACAAAGGGTTTTTAATCGTTCAGTCCTTACTAATATTATAAAAGCGAAATTGAGTTTGTTTGTTTGTTACCTCTTCACGCTTTAATGGCTAAACTGATTTTGATGAATTTTGGTACAGAGATAGTTGGGAACCAGGAGACGGACATAGGCAATTTTTTTTTAAGTGGGAAGTGAGGGAGAATGAGGGAAGAAAAGGGAAAACTTAGCGTTGCTATTACAAATTAACAAGGTGCAAGGGGAACTGTGTTAACCCGAATTTAACGCGAGCGAAGCCCCGGGCAAAAGCTAGTAAATAATAAATGTATGTCTGTGACTTACGAAGACGTCAAATGATCTAATGAGGCTAGGAATGGATTACTACAGTAATTATTAATACTAACAACAAATTATCTGTCAACGGAATGTGATCGATCGACCATGAAGTCATTCACATTTCCTTTGACAGCTTGTGTCCATCTAATTCATTTTGCTTTTTTCTGACATCAAAGTCGCTGATTAAATATCACTTTGTATAGGTCATCATCATCATTTTCCTGCTCTTGTCATATTCTATTTGGGGTCAGCACAACACGTTTTCTTTTCCCAATCTCCCCTTTCAGACTTTGTATAGATATTGGTTTGTAAAGGCTAGATACGGCAAGTGACAAAAAGCGATAAGCAGAATATGGTCAATTGACGTGTACTATAATTGTGGTTTGTTTTGTTTTAAGTTAATAAAATGTATTTAAAAAAAAGAAAAAACATTCTGGTTGCCAGGATGCAGTACAAAAACATTAAATCAGTGTCTGCTATAATCTGAACTTTCTTCTTTATTTCACGACACTGAAAATACTATAAGAACACGTCAATAATTCTTAAAGTTTTCAATTAATTGAATACGAGCCTATTTCCATCGGACACAAATCCTGACTTCAGGCTGCCGGGGTGCGGGTTGTTCGTAAGAGATACCGTGGTCCTGGAACATAAAGGGCTACAGAAGGAACATGGGTGGGTTTCAGTCAGTACAAGTCTGACCCTCCCGGAAGTTATTGGATGATTTCCCATCCGCAAAAAAAAGGCTGCTACAAAAGGCTTTTGCTAATAAGTTCGATACACTACTAAGTTGGTATCTACAATTTGGTTACAACTTTTGACGACACGGTTAGCGCAGTGGCTGAGCAATCGACTGCTGCGCTGCGTGTCGCGAGTTCAATCCCCGCACGGAACATATATTTGTATGGCCTACAGATAATTGTTCCGGGTCTCGCTGTTTGTGTATATGAGTTTAAATGTTTGTAAACGCATACACGATACAGGAAAAATTACTAGTGTGGAGCAACGTTAAAAAAAACAGATATCAAAATCCAAAAACTCTTTTTCTCTACCTAAACATAGAATCCAGGCCCCTATTCTCGCCAGTAGCGCCAACGACCCCTAGACTAATGACGTAGCCAAAAATAATAACTGCAATCTCCTAATTTGACCTCAAATCAAACCAACCCAAAATCCCTTCAGACCTAACCCGCAAGCGGATAAAACTTTAGGGAAACGAACAAACAAAATAATCAAAAGTTACTCAGTAAACGCTTAGTAAAACAATTTGCCGCCTGTTCTACCAAATAGTAGGTCGTTGTAAATCATAGAGAACAAGAAAAGGGAATATTTCTTTGGTCATAAGTACGAAAATAACTATCAATTATCAAGCTGTGTCGTTATCAAAGTTGAGGTGATTAATTCGTCTATGTATGTTTTACTTCCGTGATGGCCCAGAGGTTTAGCGCTTCGCATCTCATGTATTAAGTTGTTGGATCAAATCCGGGCAAGTACTAATGTGACTTTTTCAATTGATTTGTTTTTTCTTAAGTTTCTCTAAGTACACGACGGCAGGTCAACCTATTCTAAACTATTTTAACCTAACTATTTTAACCTGGTCTCTCTACTACGGATCGCACACCGTAGTAGAGAGATCAGGTTTAAATTGTTTTGTGTAGGTTGATGTGCTGTTGAGTGTACTTTAGAAATTTGGAGGAACATCGTAAGGAATTCTTCTTTTTAGGTTTCCGTCCCTCAAAAGAATAAAATCTAAACCCTTTTTGGATCACGTTGTTGTCAATGGTAAGTAAGATTTTTGCTCTCAAAGCCATATACCTACATTTTAAAATTCGAAGACCATCATGTGACTTTAAGCAACTCATTCACAAAAAGAATGTCTAAAGCCCTAACATAAGCACGCGGTGCAAACGTCCATATTTGAATCGAAAATACAATACGGTATTACACCCATTTTTAAAAAGTATCTCATTTTGATCCTAGGGTCATAGTAAACCACCAAAAAAAAAAACGAAAAAAAATATTCAATCAATAAGTGCCATAAAACTGCATTTCAATTTTACAATTTCTATTTTCGCGCGTAAAATCACAAAAACGCTTGACGCCATGTTAGTCTGTGGTCATGACGTCAGTTGGTCATGTAAACAAATGCGCTATTATTAGTCTTTCTGTTTAGTTGTATATTTTATTCTTGGTAAATTTGTACTGTCTGCTTTTACGAAACCGTCTTCCATGGTATTATTACTATTATTTCAATAAAAATTAAAATGTAAAGTTTTTTAATACAAAAATAACAGACGTTGCTCAGTAATTGACAGTTGTCACTTTTTGTTTACATGACCGTATGACGTAATAATCATGGCGGACACTGTTTCGCTTAGTAAAACAACAGACTAAAAAAAGTGAAAACTTTGAAATCATTTTAAAATTTATTTAGTTATTTTATTAACTAAATCTAACATTTTCCGACTGCTTATTGCCTAAGCTATCTGAATTGTATATTTTTAGAATTTCTTTCATATAGAGTAAAATACCCTATTATACTATTTATTTTAGTAAATTGTTTGCAAGAAGCACAACCAGTACCATCTAAAAATGTGAATTAATTCTTAAAATCATTAAATGTTACGCGGGATTTTTTAATCTTAAAATCGACGTATTTTCAATTTGTTCTCGCCGTGTGTTCAAGTAAGTACGGGCATTGAGATATAATTTTATAGGCCAACTAGCTTTCGCCCGCGACTTCTTCGACGACTTTTCACCTATTTATTGTTTATTCCTTTATTTTATACAATTTGACATTACTTTGTTTATTTTTTTATTTTTACATTTCTTTTTATTATTATTATTTGTGACATTTTATTTTCCTTATTATTTTAATTTATGACATTTTATGATTTCATTATGATCTCATTAATTTAATTTTGTATTTTTTTTTTATTTTTATTTGTTTATTGTGAATGTGAAGACCATGTGGATCATTTCTTTTATTTACTTTGTTTTTTGACGATAGTCTGGCAGTTTGAGTACTATAAGCGACCTACACAAATGTCCTTTTTTTTGGTATTGTTCGTCGTGTCGTTGAGCTCCTTGGGTTATGAGTTGAGCCACACGATAACTGACAAATGCTTGCACTGACTGGACAGGTCCACTCAATCTGTGTGGTGCTTTCTTAAAAAGACCATTTCAGACACTATCTGCATGGTCCTCATGTAAGTTGACCAAGATTATTTTGTCTGGACCTTAAAAGAGACTATGACCTCTGAGTTTGTTTCGGCTGTTTCTTCTCAGAGTAGTCGGGTATGAAACATCGGCCTCATCTAGTTTAAAAAAAAAATGACGTGTAAAAGTGTTTGTGAAAACCTACTTGCAAAATAAACATCATTTATCATTTCGTCACTTTACTTTGCGCTAACGCTAACTTTAACCTGCGTGATGATCGAAAAAAAAAATTTTCTCTCCTCTTTTCTTCTCTTCTTCTCCCCTTTTTCTCACTTTTTTTTAGCCTATGTCCGTCTCCAGGGTCCCAACTATCTCTGTACCAAAATTCATCAGTTTCGCCATTAAGGCGTGAAGACGTAACAAACGAACAAACTCACTTTCACTTTTATAATATTAGTAAGGATTTATTTGAGGAAGGAGAACGTAAGGTATGTGGGTATTCAAAGAAAAAAAAACAACAAGCTAGGTAATATTATACCAAAATATCACAGGTATTTCTTTGTTATCAAATTGAAGCAAAAAGGTTTATCACTTCGTAATAATTTGTTTCTAAAAGTGTGACCCTTTTTCATTTTAACGCCTAAAGTACTTTATTTAATTTTAATAAAGATTAATCTGATGTGGATACTCTATTATCCTACTAATATTATAAACTAGTTTTCGCCCGCGGCTTCGCACGCGTTAAATTCGGTATAACACACCAAGCAGACCTGCAGTTTTTGCTCTTGCGCCTGATTGATTTGTAATAGCAACGCTAAGTTTTCCCTTTTCTTCCCTCGTTCTCCCTCATATCCCCTTTTTTAAATAAAAATTAGCCTATGTCCGTCTCCTGGTTCCCAACTATCTCTGTACCAAAATTCATGAAAATCGGTTTCGCCATTAAAGCGTGACAAACAAACAAACTCACTTTCGCTTTTATAATATAAGTAAGGATGCGAATGTTTGTGAGGATCGATGGATGTTTGTAACTCTTTCACGTCAAAACGGCAGATGGGATTTAGTTTATGGGGAGGGAGGGATATTTTTTTTTCGTTATCACGCGGGTGAAGCCGCGGGCGCCAGCTAGTTATACATAATATAACATCACACCTGTTATCCCCGACTGGTTTGGCAGAGGTGTACCTAATAGTACGCACACAGTTATTTTTAAAGTTCCATGTAAAAGGGAGCGAGCCTATTGCCATCAACCGGGCACAAATCTAGAATTTGTGGTTACTGCAGAAAAAATCCTGATGGAAAAACCTAATTACCTGCCCGAAATGGGAATGGAAGCCAAGACCACAAACTCAGCATTCGCCGGTAGACCAACATCATCATTTGCGCCTATTCCCAACTAATTTACGATTGACTTACAGTGTTATACTAGCTGGCGCCCGCGGCTTCGCCCACGTGATATCGAAAGAAAGTATCCTATGTGTTATTCCAGACTATAATCTACCTCTGAGCCAAATTTCATCAAGATCCTTTTAGGCGTTTTGATGTGAAAGAGTAACAAACATCCATAGATCCTCACAAATATTCGTATTTATAATATTAGTAGGATGACGTGTAAATGTTAACATTATAGGTACTTTAAATTCCTCAACATTCTTCTATCCGAACCGCGCCGGGCCCGCGTAGTCGAATTCGACGTAACCCACCCCTTCTTACACTGAGAAAGCCTGTGTCCTATAATTACGTATGTTACAGGCTTAAGTATCGGTTTATTTGTACTCATACTTTTTACATTTTAAATAATAAAAAAAAACATTTAAAAAAACAAGAAGGTCTGGTCAGGACTCCAGAGAAAGGAACCTCCTGGAATACGAACCGTGTCCAAAAGTACCGCTTTCTGCATCAGTAATGCCGACCATTTCACCGAATACTATTCCAGAGGATTGATGAAACATTTCTAGACATTAAAACTTAGTTTTTAAATTTCTCATGTAAATTTTCGTTAAAACGGCTTATCGATCATTTTATGAGTGCCAATTTTGCTGTCATAAACAATCCTAGTCCTTACTAGTAAGTAAGGAAGGAGAAGTCGCTTTTATAATAATTATAAAAGCGAAAGTGAGTTTGTTTATTTGTTACGTCTTCACGCCTAAATGGCAAAACCGATTTAGATGAGTTTTGGGTACAGAGATAGTTGGGACCCTGGAGACGGACATAGGCCAATAAAAAAAAGTGAGAAAAATCTTTCTCTCCCGTTTCTCCCAAACGGGGAGAGAAAGATAATTTTTTTTCGATCATCACGCGGGTCAAAGTTAGCGTTAGCCCAAAGTAACTATGCCACGCGGACGAAGGCGCCGGTGGATGCTACGTCATTTTATAAGTGCCAATTTTGCTGTTATAAACAATTATTTATACTTTGAAAGACAACAAAAAATGATAAAAGAAAATTGAGGATCACAAAAGTCTGTGGTATATCTTAAGCAAAGAGTTTTTCTCGTAAAAATAAGATTTTTTCCTATATCGCCGTGTTTTTCTGTTGTAACACTTTTCTTTGCAAAGTTAACTTTGCTTCGGTACATAAATTACAATGAAATGGGGCATACTGAAAGGGTAAAGCGATGCAAAGAATGGGAGAAAGCTTTTTAATTAATGCTTTTTTGTGTATGCTTCTCTTTTTGGAGGTGTAAAAATGTTATGGTTATTATTCTGGTTGAAAGTGTAGATTTTACTTTTAGTGTGCGAATATATCTTGCTTATTCGACATTTGTTCAAAAGAAGGATACCTTGAATCTTTAGTTAATTTATGAGACGAATTGAAAACCTATACTTAAGAAATATTGTCACAGAAGATCATCATCATCATCACTTTCCTGCCCTTGTCCTATTCTATTTGAGGTCGGCGCAACACGTTTTCTTCTTCCACTCTCCCCTATCAGACGTCACGGTATCATTTACTTCTTACTCTTTCATATCATTCCTTACACAATCCATCCATCTTTAATTTGGCCTTTCTCTTCCTCTCCGTCCATGAAAACAGATTATACACAGTAGATGTTGGCATAAAATGTTCTAATATTTAATAGGTACTTGCTTTATAAGGAATTTGGCGTAGACTGATATGTGTGTGAGGAATGAAACGCATGTAACAAACATTGTGTGGAATTGCTGGCTTCTGTATCCCGATCAGTATAATCAAAATCTCTTCAAAGTTCATGTGAATCGATTTTATGTATGCAAACGTGCATACGTCCAGTCGTCCACCTGGCTACATCATCGCTTTACGCTGGTAGCGAAACGCAAGCCTATTTAAACAAAAAAAAAAAAATATTAACGTTTATAGATCAAGTGGAGAGATATCATATTTAATATACATAATAATATATTACTTGACGAAGTGTAAAAATGATGATGAAAAAAAGTCTAACCTTATATTCTCACCAGTCTCAGGTTACCGATAAGGGTACCCTCACAAGGACTGTTTCTACGTTTTCTATCATCGCGGTTACTAATGGAATGTCATTTTTTTTACTGTTTACCATTGGCCTGCGTATGACACACCTTTGCAGCCGAGCATACAAAACTGAATGTGTACGAAAGATAGATTATTTTATTTTTATAATTACGTGTACTAACTTTTGCCCGCGGCTTTGCTCGCGTTAAATTTGGGGTAACACAGTTCCCTTTTCCTGATTTGCAGGTACCTGCTACCTGTAGCTTTTGCGTTTGCGCCTTATTGATTGTAATAGCAAAGCTAAGATTTCCCCTTTCTTCATCAATTACCACATAAAAAAATGCATATGTCCGTCTCCAGGGTCCCATCTATCTCTGTACCAAAATTTATCAAAACCGGTTAAGGTGTGAAGACGTAACAAACAAACAAACTCACTTTTGCTTTTATAATATTAGTAAGGATTATTATAGTACCTATAAGAAGAAACT
The DNA here is from genome assembly GCA_905475445.1 of Ochropleura plecta. Lineage (NCBI taxonomy): Eukaryota > Metazoa > Arthropoda > Insecta > Lepidoptera > Noctuidae > Ochropleura > Ochropleura plecta. The sequence continues at coordinate 4,632,609 of FR997731.1, read as the reverse complement.
GCAAATATGCCTGTTATTCCACAAAATATTATTTTATCAAACAGCCACAACAGTGGTTTGTTTCTAGATTTGGCTCTTATTTAACATTGCTGACCATTTCGAAACTTGATAGTTTTAAGCTTATGCTTCAAACTTCCCTTTGGCATGAATACTGCGGGTTAAAAATTGATAAAGTCGCACTATACTGTGGCAGACTGCCAGCTAGCCGCCTATCTTCTTGTACAAATGTGGCGCTTGCTTCTTATTTTTTTAAACTACTGAATGTAACGGAAATTAATTGAATTTGTGCCCACAACCTCGTTCATGAGAGACGAGGCATTAACCTCTAGGTCATCTTGACATTTTTAGGTTTATTTTGGTCTTCAGTAACATGGGTGAAGGAAAAAATCGTACATAAGTCACTTATATCTGATGATCAATGCTCGTGCCTACAGTTTTAAAATGGAGGCCACCGTCTTACCACTGTCGTATATGGTTTAATTTCAACTTAATAAGTACCTCCACGCACTCCCAAAGTCTTGACAGATAGACAGGTGATCTAATAAGGGTTTTTCTCCGATTGCCGCCTGAATAGTAGCACTTTACATTTAGCGACTACCATGTCTACCTGACCTTCACATACCAGTAAGTACTGTAAGAGGTTTTATATCCTAACCAATACTGGCTGGTTTACCATAATGTTCAAATACTCTGGTCGTTTTATAGAAATTAAAAAAAAACATAAGAGTAGGTTTTGATACAAAAAGTGTGACATGTAACTTAAAATGATTTAACCTCTAGAGCCCCAGTAGCACAAAAACGTGCCAGTAAATAAGTATTACCGTTGAGCCCAAATTTGTGCCACCAAACCTCGACCGATTTAAAACTGTATTTGTAGTAAACATAAGTCTTAAAATCTTTAACCTGCCCGGTGGTGCTTGACGGATAGTTGACGTAAACAATGGCGGTCCTTGACAGGTTAAATTATTATCTAAAAGTATTATATGCGCATTTTATTGAAATACATAACCAAAACATTACAGTACTAGGTAATACGATATCCCTTGGTGAGACCGAAGAAAATCGAATGTGACAACTTGAACAAGAGTGCGTAGTAGTCCTTAGATAATTGACAAAGTTGTCATACTAGTTTATCAAAAAAGTTCATCCATCAAAAAATAATAATTCAATAAACACACAAAAAAAATAGTGAAAACATTTTAGGTACAGGTACAACCCTTCATACCTCAAAAGGGCAGACCTCGTTATTCAATGTCACGTCAAAAATAATCCTCAATGTCACGAGACATTCTATTAATGTTTATTGGAGGTTCAGGCGTCATAAATAATGGGTAAAGCATTAAGTATCTGTGAAATAAAACGTTTCTGAACGATGTCTCTATTCGATTAAGTTGGAATTTGTTGTATTATCGAGGTATTATTGTTAGCAGATTCTTTGGTAATTATGATAGTCATTTTTTTAAGTTTGGAATTACCATTCCCAGTTCAAGGTTCATTTTCATGGTTCATGAGATACAGCCTTGTGACTGACGGACAGACGGATGGACACGTGTCCCGTTTTATCCCTTGGGTCATCATCATCATTTTCCTGCCCTTATCCCATTCTATTTGGGGACGGGTCAACACATTTTCTTCAAAAACTCTCCCCTGTCAGACGTCATGGCATCATTTCTCCTGTATCCTTCATATCATTCCTTACACAATCCATCCATCTTTTCTTCAGTCTTGCTCTCCCTTTCCATCCATCAATATAAGATCTATAACTCTTTTAGTCACATGTGCTTCGTCCTCCTTATAATATGTCCGTTTTATCCCTTGGGTAAATCCTAAAACCACGCGAAAAAAGAATATAAATTGACCCATGAACATAGACAATTAGACACATCACATACGTTTATAACGGTCGACTATTATGTTTTGTATGTCTCATGGTTGCATCAAATAGGAATCCAGCTCAGCTGCAAGGTAGAATTCCTGACGCTGTTATTGTGCAGATTCCCGATAGTAGACACACGGATGGCGAGTAGACAGGTTTTTTTGTTTCACCCTTGAATAATAAAAAATGGGGTAGCGAACAGATTACTTATAAATGGGACACCTCGTGAACCAAGAAAGTTGACGACACGGTTGGCGCAGTGGCTGAGCGATCGACTGCTGCGCTGCGTGTCGTGGGTTTGATCCCCGCACGGAATAAATATTTATAGGCCTGCAGATAGTTTTATCGGGTCTGGTTGTTTGTGTATGTGATTTTAAATGTTTTAAACGCTCTCATGATACAGGAGAAATTCCTAGTGTGGATCAAAGATTAAAAAATAATGTGATGGTACCTTTACAGCATTGGTAACGAAACCAACAAAAATATTAATAAAAAATGTTCAGCAAATACTTACAACTCAAAGTAACTCTTAGCGGAACCGACAACAATCCACTTTTTGATGGATGTAAATCGATCGAAACTTTATTATTGAACGGAGAAGGACGAATAAAACTTCAGGAAAATACACTTTTTTCCTCAAAACTTTAAGAACGGAAATGTCTAAAAGTTGAAGAAATAACGGGAAGTGCCGTGACAGATGAAATTATGGAACGGTTTTAATGGATCTAAAACCGTTTCTATTAGAATGTTTTATTTCAAGAATCGTTTCTTTTTTGTTTGGATATTTTTAAGGATGCCTTTGTTTTCTTTGAGTTTTTGACCGACAGAGTTAGAAAGAAGGTTTTGTTTTGCATTGTTGAGAGGGGTTTTCCAATTTCAGGGTTCCCTAACTGAAAATGAAGAAATGGAACCCTTATAGAATCACTTTGTTGTCTATCTGTCTGTCTGTTTAGCCCTTTATTTCAAGAACCAATGGAGATATCAAGTTGAAACTATACAACTCAAATCAGCGGTCACTTAGAGCTATGGAAAAATAAACTCTCTAAGTCTACGCATTTAAAAGATATGGCCGTTTATGTCGAAAGTTTGTACGGAATGCGCGAATCCGACTCGCACTTGGCCAGTATTATAATATTTGTAGCTTTTAAAATACGACCATTATTCTTGTAGAAAAAAAATTACAGCATCGTCCAATGTTTGATTAGTTTTTCATAGTTTTTACTGGAGACCAATTAGTTCCGCCACCGTCGCAATATAAAATACAGTGAAGCGACGAAGGATGAACGCTTTCATATACCTAAATTAAAAGTTTATAAAATCTGAGTCCTGCCAAAGATATATATGTATAAAGAACAGAATATTAATTGAAATATCAAAATTTCACGAACAGAAAAATGATATTTAATTTTTTTTTTTTTTTTTTTTTTTTTAATATCTTGGGACAACTCACACACGGCTATCTGATCCCAAGCTAAGCAGAGCTTGTGTTATGGTAACCAGACAACTGATATACATACTTATATAATTTATAAATACATACATATTATAGATAAATCACACCCAGACACAGAACAAACAATCATGCTCTTCACACAAAGTTTGTCCTGGGTGGGAATCGAACCCACGACCTCCGGCTCAGCAGTCAGGGCCACTAACCACTAGACCAACAGGCCCGTCAAATTTGCAAATTTGCAAGTATGTTTTTACGAACATTTTACACGTCGTTTTTTTTTTAAACGATATCAAGCCAGTGTGTTGTACCCGACTACTGTGAGAAGAAACAGCCTCTTTTAAGGTCTAGTCAAAAATCCTATTCAACTTAAATCATGTATGTTGATCAAGATTTTTGTCTGGACCTTAGACGAGACCTCCGGGTTTGTTTCGGCTGTTTCATCTCAATCGGGTACGAAACACCGGCCTCATCTAGTTTTAAAAAAATACATGTAAAAGAGTTTGTAAAAACCTACTTCCAAAATAAAAACCATTTATTTGTTCATGAAATTTAGATATTTCAATGAACAGTCTATTCAAAATACAAAGACTTATTCTGTTACAACGTTTTTATAGATAAATTCAAGGGAGATAATATTCAGGTTTCAGTAGCTATAACAGACCATTCACCACTTAAAAGGAGTCCTATCAAATACTTGGACAGTCAAAAATCAACGGTCGTAGATACCTCAAAAAATATTTCAATAACAAAATAATATGTTGATGGTTTTATAAAAAGCCGCATGTGAACTAAAAAAAGTTTGTAAAAATCGAAAAATGATCAAAAGGTTTGATTTAATGTAAGTACAGTCAGCATACAGTTAATAAGAATACCGGTTTTTTTTTCTGATATAATCAGTAGGTAATGCAATGAACTTCTAGCAAAGGATAGGATGTTACTCTGAACCTACATACGTACAGTGTATTCACAGATACCCTTGGCGATGCTACTTGCCGGGGAATTGATTTCGCTACTTTTTTTTTGGATCACCAATTATAAGAGAGGACGTGTCAGAATTTTACTGACTAAAAACCATCCATATTCCTTCTTTTGCCCTATGCGTTCCGGGGCCGCGGTGTCTCTTTCAAACAACCCGCAACCCCGGTAGGCAGTATACAGGCTCGAAACTAATGGATTCTTTCAGATGAAATTAAATGTAAGGAATAGGTAGACTCCGACGTTTGGCTCCCAAACTCGAGCGGGCCAGGGCTGTTTTCAAGCGGCTCCTGCCCAATCTGAGGGGGCCAAACGCCTCCTGCCGTAGGCTCTATGCCGAAGTCGTGCAGTCCATGGCCCTTTACGGGGCCCCGGTTTGGGCGCGTTCTTTAGGGCGGCGCGCCGCCCACTATCTGAACGCGCCCCAAAAGGTGGTAGGCGGCGAGCCTCCTTGCCGGATTGCCACCGTAGGATCTGGAGGCGATAGTCCTCACGTGCCTGTATGAGTGGCGCGCGGAGGCACTACACCGGGGGGAATCTCTGCTGCCGCGGCAAATTGCCGCCCAGCGGACAGACCTCAGGTGCGATCTCATGGTGGCATGGAGAGAGCGACTGTCGCAACCCCGTGCAGGGCACGCCACAATAGTGGCGGTAAGTCCCCTCTTTAAGAAGTGGCTGGAGAGGCGCCATGGCGTCCTTACCTACCGCCTGACGCAGGTCCTCACCGGACACGGCAGTTTCGGGAGGTTCGTGCAATTAATCGGGCGGGAGGAAACGCCCGGGTGTCAGTATTGTGACGATCGCCCGGAGGACACGGTGGAGCACACAGTGGCGGTCTGCCCAGCTTGGGCGGAGCACCGCCGTGCCCTTGTAGAGGCGATCGGCGGCGGCGATCTCTCGCGTCCTGCCCTGGTTCAGTCCATGGCCCGGGGCGAGAGGGAATGGGAAGCGGCCACCTCCTTCTGCGAAGCAGTAATGCTAGCGAAAGAGGTGGCCGGGCGTTTGAGGGAGAGAACCTCGAACCAACCCAGCCGCCGCGGGAGACGCCCCGGGCGCCGGGCGCTGCGAGACGATTCCTGGCCACCGTAGATGCGGGCCTGTGGACGGTGAGCAATGGGTAGCTCACCGTCCGTCCGTCTATTGACGACAGGCCGTGTCGACGGCGCGTTAGTGTTTCACGCGCGCCTCAAAGAGATGTTAGGTTGCGGGTTGTTCGAAAGAGATACCGCGGCCCCGGAACGTTAAGAGCAATAGAAGGGACATGGGTGGGTTTTAGTCAGTAAAACTCTGACACTCCCCCCCGCTCCACCCAGAGCGGGGGTACTTATTTGATGATTTCCCACACCAAAAAAAAAAAAAGAAATAGTTAGACATAAACCATTTATTTATTTAACGAAACTTCATTTAATAACATACATCAGTTTCTAGTAAAACTTCAACTAAATCCCTCAAATCTGTTTATGTACCCATTTTTTGACTGTACTAGTTGTTCTCCGTGCTTCGTCGTTCACGTGGACGTCATTTATCCCGAAAGAACACAGTAACGAGATTAAACACCTATGTGATAATCCAAATCATTCGGAACCTTTATTGGATCACTTTGTTGTCCGTATGTCTATTGAAATTAAACCTATATTCTCAACTCTATGGCCCTATGTGCTGTGAAAATCAACCCTCTAAACCTACGCAATCAAAACATAAATAGATGTTTACGTCGCAAGTTTTTAAGAAACGTTTTTGACTCCTGGCCGGTTTTATTCGTGAAAGATTAAAAAAAACATCCAAACATGCACATAATTATTATATTTGTACCTATAAGGTAGTGTTTAACAGAAATACAATAAATCATAAATATCCCATAAAACCAATTTTACCCCTATTTCAACACAGGGTTCATAAAACTTTCATGGGCCAATAATGCACTCGCGTTTATCAGTACACCACACCGTCGATCGCATTATGGAGTAAAAGTTCCATAATAAAAACCGTTGGTTGCTTGAATTTCAATCAGGAAGTTTGTGATAGATTACTGTTTATGATGCTTCTTTCTTATAACATCTTGTGAGTTATTACGCCCTGGTACTTTTGTTGTAATATTTGTGCTTAATAAATAATATTTGCTCTTATTATATACTAGCTTTTGCCCGCGGCTTCGCTCGCGTTAAATTCGGGGTAACACAGTTCTCCTGCGCCTTATTGATTTGTAATAGCAACGCTAAGTTTTCCCTTTTCTTCCCTCTTTCTCCCTCACATTCCAATTAAAAAATGTCCGTCTCCTGGTTCCCAACTATCTCTGTACCAAAATTCATCAAAATCGGTTTAGCCATTGAAGCGTGAAGAGGTAACAAACAAACAAACTCACTTTCACTTTTATAATATTAGTAAGGATTCACATGTAACTACTAAGTAGTAAGTAATATTATAAATGCGAATATTTGTGAGGATGGATGTATGGATGTATGAACGTTTGTTACTCTTTCACCTCAAAACGGCCGAACGGATCTTGATGAAATTTAGCACAGAGGTAGGTTGTAAGTAGCATGGAATAACGCATAGGACACTTTTATTTCGATATCAAGCGGGCGAAGCCGCGGGCGCCAGCTAGTCACACAAAATTTCACCCGACCTGAGAATCAAACCGAATACCTCAAACGCGGCAGTCGCACTTTCAACCACTACACCAACGAGACAGGAAGAGGAAAAGGAGGTTGAATATCTAATAAACCCTCACGATTACATTGTCGTATGTAAAACCAGTGTGTTCACGGCTCATTGGCATCGTATAATCGTCTCGACGCCTTCGCAGGCATTCACGCGGGTTACATTATCAGTACAGATTAACCCTGTGATCAGTGTAAACACCGCCTTAATTCGAAGTGACGCTTAAATGCGTGCAGGTTTTCGTCAGGTGTGAGTTCGCTGATTCTTTTAAGCAATAGTAATTCAGTGGGTTCGATTTTACATTGACAACTTCAAAGACTTATTACAGTTACATCAGTTATAATTTGCTTGAAGGTCAACGTGTTTAGTACAGTTAAGTTACGCTGGTCAATTTTAAATTCCGTTTAAAACTTGACTTAAAATAATTATAAGCATGTTGTTTAAAACGTGATTCGAATAGGATGAACCTTCATTCCAGTTTTTCACGAACATGACGTATGGATTAGCCCCATTCAGCTCGACCATTTTGAAGGGAACTATATGACCCGACACACCCGCCACCATCAGCGAGACATTTAAGTGAGCATGACACTATCAACCACCAGGGCTTCGTCAAGTCAATGATAATACATAGCACTCACATATGGGCTTAATAATTATACAATACTAGAGAATTGATTCTATACATTGCAAAGATAGTCTTACAATCTTCTGCAGCTTCCACTATAACTTCGGATACTAATCAATGAGTTTACCCCTATGCTTGTGGAGCAGGACCAGCATTGAGCCAAGCATTTTATCATCAATATAATCCCCCAACTTATAATATGCTTGCCTACATAGTGTGCGTTTAATACAAGATTTAAATTTCGTCTCATTCAGTTGAAGAATGTGGGGAGGTATTTTATTGTAGCATTTCAAACAGTACCCCATGAAAGATGAGTCTACTTTAGCTAACCTGAAACCCGGCTGAACCAATTCGTCCTTATTCCCACTTCCGTAAAATGGGGGTTTCAAGTTTGTATGGAGCATTTCCAATTTTCAAGGTACAAGTCAAATAAATAGTAGGTATGTGGACTATTTGTCACTAACAAAAACATCGTGCGTAATTTTTTTTTCAAAAATCTTCCCTTAACCCCTTAAAAGAGGGGGTGAAATTTGATATCGGACTTTTCGTAGTTTTCAAGGTAGGAAGTTCTTTAAGCGTTGCCACATTGTATGGCAACGCTTAGCCCCTGGCCAAAGTAAGAGCTGGCCATTGGGTTCTTGCTGGGGTTGCGGGTTGTTCGAAAGAGTTCCAAACATAAAGGGCATTGGAAGAAATGGGCTGATTTTAGTCAGTAAAAGTCCGACACTCTTCCTCGCTCCGCCAAAAGTGTTAGATGTTATTTTATGATTTTATAACCTTATAAAAAGAGAAAACGTACAACAACAAAAACGTTCATCAAAGGCTTTACAGGTTATCACAGCTCTAGAAAGGAATTAAAATATATTTTGGGTGCTGTTATAGAATGCAGGGAAAACACATAGTGAACGTGTATAGTTTCACGTTCACTATGCGGGTTCGAAATACTATTCTGCGAAAATTGTTACATTGACGCGTTGATATGCGATGATAGATATAAATGTTTATGGATGGAGAGGGAAAGGAAGGCCAACGAAAAGATGGATGGATTGTGTAAGGAATGATAAGAAGGAGAAAAGAGTTATTGACGCCGTGACGGGGATAATGGAAGAAGTAACCGTGTTGCGCCGACCCCAAATAGAATGGGACAACGGCAGGAAAATGATGATGTTTCTCGTCATCGTTTTCGTTTACAAACATTCCGATTTCAAACATAACGTAATCAAAATTAATCCGACTGGTTCAATTTATATTTCATTTTCTCAACAGTGATCATCCTACCTCAAGCTAAACGAAGTCCTTTGGCTTTCCAAACACTAATCTTATGTAAAACGCTCGGTCAATACATGGTTTGCTCGATTTATTTTCCGTGCATTCTGTTTTTTTCACAGGAAATTGAATTCTCCGTCGTCCGCGGTATGTTTCAGAGGAAATCTGTTTCAATTTTTTCTGTTTTTTTCCCCTCCTGCTTTCTTTTGTGAAATGTGTTCCAGTCTTTCTTTTACGAGGTAAAAGTGTACAGTTTTTTTTCTTTTTTAAGTAGAATAAGGTTAAGTAAGGGGATGGTATGCTTCTTTTGTGGGTACTTAGAACATTTTGGGGTTGTCATAAACTCGAGATGGTAAAAGCGTTTTCAACTATAAAATGTTTAAAGAGGGTTTTGACAGCTCTAAGCGTTGAATAACGTTATTTTTTATGAACTTGTTTAGTAATTATTTTTGTGTTTTATTTGTACAATATTCTTTAAATCGTCCACCACACAAATACATTAATCTGGAGGAGTTCGTTGCTAGATAATAGCAGCCGCTTGAGTCAATCTTTAGGCGTAGGAAGAGAATTTATAAGTAAACTAGCTGACGCCCGCGGCTTCGCCCGCGTGATGATCGAATATTTGTGTTATTACAGACTATAATCTACCTTTGTGCCAAATTTCATCAAGATTCGTTTTAAAAAAAACTTAGCTTTGATATTACAATAAATCAGGCGCAAGGGCAAAAACTACAGGTAGCAGGTCTGTACCTGAAAATCAGGAAAGGGGAACCGTGTTGCCTAGAATTTCACGCGAGCAAAGCCGCGGGCAAGAGCTAGTATATTATAGTCCTCCTGACCGCTTTCGGCCACGGTTGCCAATGTAAGCGGAAGATTTAATTTTAAAAATCCTGGTACCTGCTACCTGTAGTTTTTGCTCTTGCGCCTTATTTACTGTAATAGCAAACCTAAGTTTTCCCTTTTCTTCCCTCTTTCTCCCACAATTTTCACATAAAAAATAGCCTATGTCCGTCTCCAGGGTCTCGACTATCTCTGTACCAAAATTCATGAACATTGTAACAAACAAACAAACTCACTTTCGCTTTTATAATATTACAGTAAGGATTACAGAGAAGGTATGTTGCGTTTTCAAAGTGATTAAGAAACGTCCACTCATTATGAAATACGCTGTTCTCACATGCAACGTGATATTGCGTTTAATTAGAAGGTATTATAATAAAAGACCTAGGGCTTCAAATTCAGCGATTTCTTAAAAGAAGAAAGAAAGAAAAACAGGTCTATTTGGCACTTGCCACAAGTACACACAACATTAAAAAAAAACGTTGTTAGTCTATGTCAAACATTCGAAGAACTCCCTTTCTGCTGCCTCTTTTACTGCCATAACTTCTTCGGCGAAGGACAAACAGCCAGACCCGAATCAACTACCTGTAGGTCATACAAATACTTGTTCCATGCGGGGATCGAACCCGCTACACGCAGCGCAGAAATCGATTGCTTCAGCCACTGCGTCAACCGTGCTGTCGAATTATTTAGCCTACCTCCTTATCTAACTATGACATACAAAATTGTGAAGAATATATCTTCATTTAACTTGATTTAATATCATGGCATAGTTCTTCGCACGATAGGAATAAACACTTCACACTACCCCTACTAAGATAACTATCGAATTTTATCTAGATCGACGCCCTGGTTGGTTTATATCGCGCGCTGTTCATGGTTGTGATAGCCATCCAATGGGTGATAGAGAAGGCTAAGCAATGACCATCAAAAGGCCACCATAGCCCACGTACAGTCAGGAGCACTTACATCAATTCTCGCAGCAACTTTTAAAAGCGAGTATTTTCTATCTGTTTTATCAACGTGTTACATTTTCACAAAAATAGTGTTTTAGAAGCAATTTTATTACAAAATAAGCCTTATCTAAAAGTAAAAAATGTTTATATGGTGATAATAACGCTATTGAGTTTTGTTAAGTGTATAGATATTAGTGCTCGTCACTGTACAATGGTCTACTTTGAGGACTTAGAGCAAACTCAATACCGATTTCATCCAGCCTACTAAATTTATAAATGCGAATGTTTGTGAGGATGTATGAATAGATGTTTGTTACTGTTCAAAGGATTTGTTTGAAATTGGGCTCACAGATAGTTTGGTATCTGGAAATTTAAGTTAGGCCTAGGCTTTGGACGCTAACTTTACGGGCACGGTTCATGCAGTGTCTGAGCGATCGACCGCTGCGCTGCGTATTGCTGGATCTTTGAATATTTGTATAGTGATTTCGGGACTGGCTGTTTGTGTGTGTGAGTTTTAAAAAAATATAAAAATAACATATTTTATCACATATATATATAGCCTCTTCTTCTCGGACATGCTAGTATTTGTTTATTTTTCGTATATCGTTCTTTTATTCCATTTTTGCGTGTCCGTTTGCCAGGTGGCAAAGGCCTCCTCCAATCTTCTCCATTCTGGCCTTTCTATGGCCACTCTACCCCATGTTGTTCCCGCGACTTGTCTTATGTCGTCGTCCCATCTTTTTTGTTGTCTACCTCTCTTTCTTTTTCCATCTCTTGGGTACCATTGTGTGACTATTTTGCTCCATTTATCCTTTCCCCTGATCATGTGGCCTGCCCATTTCCACTTTTGTCTTTTTATTTTCAAAGTTATGTCCTGTACCTTAGTCTTTCTCCTGATGGTGCTACCCCTTACTTTGTCTTTTCTTTTGATCCCAGTCATGCTTCTTTCCATGGCATGTTGACATACGGAGAGTTTATTTGTTACGTTTTTTGTTAAAGCCCATGTTTCGCTCCCGTATGCCGTATTTTATCACATATGCAGTTCAGAAAGCAAGTCTTGCTAACATCTTTAAAAATGGATTGCTCGCCGCCATTTTAGCAGCCATACACAAACGTTTGTAAAATTTAAACCTGTGCATTGTACACTTATGGCGTTGAATCTGGGAAATTTAATTTACGGCAGGAAACACGTTCCACGGAGGAAGCCTTTTAATGAATAGAAATGTAATTGTGCTCGACAGTGCATGCGAGTCGATTCTTACACGTCATTACGTGTGCTAATAGCTTGGGAGTGTATTTCGTAGTTCATTTGTTTCTATGTTTTGGTAGTTGCTGCTGTGATTGCGAAATGTTTAATGTTATACGAAGTAAAATGTGAAATTTCTAGCAAAGGATAGGCTGTTATTATAATCGTACATACGTACAGTTTATTCACAGATACCCATTAAGATGCTACTTACTGGGGAATTTGTTTCGCCATTTTTTTTTTTAGATGCAAAGTCACTAACTCCCCCGCTCTGGGCAGAGTGAGTACCAGAATTTTACTGATTAGCCCATCTATATTCCTTCTTTTGCCCTTTATGTTCCGGGGCTGCGGTATCTTTTTTAAACAACCCGCAACCCTGGCAAGGCAGAGGCCCTGGCAGGTTCTTGGCCACTTTATCCTAGCTAAAACACTAGAAAGTGACGCACGGCGTACATTTAACCCTCGGTATGCCTGGTGGCGAGTAGTGACGCGGTATGCTTGGTGGGTCTGACAGACCCAGTTTTGGATCACTATTTCATATACATATTGCAGTAAATAAATAAAAATATTTGTTTTATAATTAAATTACATACTAATATTAGGATTTGACATAAAAATCGTTTTACAAATCAACAATCTTTATTTTTTAAATTTTAAATGAAAATTTGTTCGTTTTAAACATAAAATTAAGCTTTGAGCTTTTTGTTAACAATTATTATGAATTACAAGTAGAGAGTGCACTTTAAACAAGTCTTTTCGTTGTAGGAACGCGTCCCGGATTGAGGTAGCGGGCGGAAAGCATTGAGTAGTTCGTAACGGCCAGCTACAGCTTGCGGGTGCGCTCAGAATTCAAATTTGAATAAAATACAACGGTTTTTCTGCCGTGGTGGGTCTGACAGACCCTACCAGGCATGCCGAGGGTTAAGGGAACCGTCTCTTGTAAATATTTTTATAAGCATATTTTTTCAATAATTTACATTTGATTTCAATGTTGCTTTACTCACGCGCTTCTAAGAGATGTCAGCAAAGCAGAGGGTCCAGCCAGACCCACACAGGGTTAGTTTTTCGATGATTTCATATCTGGTTAGGTTAACCATACATACGTTACTTGTACAGACGCCTGCACATCAAGCTACCCGAAACTGTCAATTTTTCTTTGAACCTTATACTTTAGAAATAAAGTCGAAAATCTATCAATGAAATCTGACAGATTGTAGTAGCTTGATGTGCAGGCGTCTGTACCTAGGCAACTTCCTCAATTTGTATTTGCTTCAGTTGCTGTCATGTCAAGGTATATATATTTGTTTAAAGTTGAACATTTGTTTTATATCCGTTAAGATTTACTTATCTTGGTTAATGGCACAAACATACAAATACAATACCCACCGTTAAAACCGGCGATCATAAAAAAACGACTGCGATCAAAATAACATTACACGCTCGTCACTCGGTCCCAAGACAGCACGTGACACGTTTTATGAAAAAAAAGTCTTACCGTTATTATTCCCTTATGTATTGGTGCGTTGGCAATAAAAGTATTATAACACTAGGGGCGTTAAGTGCTTGTAAACGAGCCTCCGTGAGATAGTTAGTTGTATGTATAAAAATAGCAATATTGTGGTATGGTGTGGTAGCTCTCTTTTAGGGTTCCGTAACTCAAAAAGAAAATACAGAAGCCTTATAGGATCACTTCATTGTCCGTCTGTTTGTCAAGAGTCTTTATCTCGGGAACGCGTGGATGTATCGATGGAAATTAAAATCATATATACATAAGACTGTGGTTCCTTGAAGCTACTAAATCAACATTCTAAGTCTACACATTCAAAAGATATGGCCGTTTATGTCGCAAGTTTGTACGGAGGTGTGCGAGTCAAAATCGTACTTGGCCGGTGAGAGGATCTCCTCCGTCGACCGGCCAAGGCGTTATCGTTTCCTTTTTTTTTCTTATCATTCCTCAATACTCCATTGATAACCCCTACGTCACATAACTGGTCAATTTAATGACCTCTTTCAAAACTTTGCTGCACCAATTGGAAAATTTAAGAGCCTTGTTCGTGAAACCGTTTTGGATTAGACATAGTGTTGTTTTTGTTTTATTCTAATCCTTCTCTTACACTGGAGGACCGACAGTCATTTCCTGTGTTTTTTTTTTTCCTTTTTTGACTTGCATGCCTGTTTAGTTAAATTAAAAACACATAATGTAATGAAAACAATTAGTTACAAGATACAATGCGACGTGCGTTTAAGATTGAATCTTAAGCGCACGCATTTACTCATCTTGTAGCTGTAATTTTGTGCAATATTGTAATGTGTAACCGTTAGTTTTCTCAAATAAATAAAAATAAAGATAAAAAAGGATCCCCTGACCAAATGGGTATCTGACTATCTGGTGACCACAACTGACCACAACCGACAACACAGTAGACCACAGCTATTGGGTAAAAGCCCAACAGTGATTGTGGTCTAGTTTTATTTAGTTAATAAAATTTAATTAAATATAATTAAAAGTTAATTAAAACTATATAAAGGATATATATAATATACTTGATTATGTTAAATCCCATTCAAAAACGTTTTAAAACTAGTTAACCAGTTAAAATTTACAATGGTTTTTATCGAAACCTTTTCAAAATGTGAGTGTTTGTTTAGATGAGATTAGACAACAAACGTCCTAAAAATATTTTATTTCATGTTCCTATCAAATTATTCAATCGTTGTTAAAACTACCAATACAAATACGAGCAAACATAACTCGCCATACATTAAGTCACCTAGAAACGAAAAACACTTTATCTACATTTTTTCTTTCTTTTAACTCAAATTCAAATCCTACAACAATGCAGCTAGAAGCCACAACATTCACAAGAGTCGACACATAATATAAAAATATTCTTCACCACATCGTAACCCTTAAATGCCAGTGTGAAAAGTAATAATACTACAATAACACTAGGACCGTAATGTAAACCTGGGTCGGACTGTTATGGCCAGATTCCAACCGTAATGCAGAGATAGTTCGCAGTTTTCTAGCCGCTTAAAGCGCCAACCGTTTTGGTTTGCAATGCTGTTTTTCTTTCCACGTACGCTTTAAAATAGGCTGTGTAATATATATTTTTTTGGCTTGGATAGGAATGTTTTTTGAAAAATGTGCTGTTTTTGTGGAATTTTATGTTGCAGTGAATGCTGTGATTGCTTCATATAGCTTACGAGTTGTGCCTAAAGGTTTCACCTGCTGCTCAGCTCCTCAGTCAGTCTATTAATTTGTTGAAAGCATGCCTATGCAAAATTTCAAGTCAATCCAGCCAAGGAATCGCGTTCTCCCATACAAATTTTGGCACCCTTTCTTTCTTTTTACGTGTGGAAATCCTCGATGGATATCCTCCGCCATTGCGGAGGGGTCTGTCAGACTCCTACTGACTATAACCACACAGTGTTCCTTCTCGTCACTTCTGGCTGGGGTGCGGGGACACAATCGCATTCTACACTATCACCCCAGCAGTAAACTTTACCACTCTATTCCAACCCTTTAGTGGTCGAATTTTGCTAAATACCGTCTTAGTGAGCATCTACGTTGAGATTCCTAACACCTAATAATTTCTGAGATTTCTTGATGAGTCATTAGTTTTCTTCTCTTATATTATGTATATAAGAGAAAACTAATGACCTAATGATGTTTGAATATGAAATGGTTTAGTTTTCAACTTCCTGATGAAAGAACTATACAAATGGTGATTATATCGTGATAGGAAAATAAAAGTCAAATGTTAGCCTTTTGTGAAAAACGTCTGTGATTGACAGAATGAGTAACATTAGCCTACACTGTCTCCGTTTGTCCTTCCAACCAAAATTCCCTACATACCCGAAAACTAACACAATAACAAATAAAAGAAATTCAACCATTCACAATCACGACACCCCATTCTTCACCCACACACGGTCGCCGTCAACGGTTTAACCCTACACATGTTTTTGTAGTTTTATTCCAAATCTAAACGAAATGTCAAGGTACCCGGACGGTTGCGGTCCGAACTACCGTTGTACCGAGAAAGGGGTACCGTATCGCCACCGACAATTCCAAATATATTTCACCGTTGAAATTTTGACGTAATCTTAACGTTTGCGAGAACGTAAATTCAAGTTGGAATGCGGATTTTAAATGTTTTTGGTTTATTTTTAAATGGAATGCCTATCTGGTTATAAACTTTGTTTATTTTAGGGTTATGTTTAAATTTAGCACGAATTTTGTGGGAGTCTAGATTTGTGGTCGAATTATGGCAGTACGCTGGCCCTCTATGAAATGGGATCTAATAATATTACTGGGGAAATGTAGGTGTACTATAAAGAACCTACATTTCTGCCTTAGTCTTTGTTGATTACAAGCGTGACGCTATGTTATGTTATGTTTTGTATTAACTACTACTACTAAGATTTTAACACAACCATTTTCTTTTTCTTCTACCTCATCCCATCTTTTATGGGGTCAACTTTCTTAACCATCGTTCTTCTCTAAAGTCTGGGTCGTTATTGTATCAACTTAAAAATTTAATCATCGTTTATTGGTAAAATCGTTTATTGGTCAGTAAAATATAGCCTAGTAAGAAATTTAGTACACAAGGTTATAACGTAAAAACTAAATAAACTAACTATCAAACGAAGTTAAGAACCTGTATCTTGGAAATTAGTACACTTCACTTTTATGTAAAAATAATATGACAATTCCAAAATTATGGTAATTGACTTATGGTTAGTCGGGGTCTTCCGCGGTGTTTTGGTCCCGAATTGTATTAAATTATTTTCTAACTAGACCAATTGTTATAATGACTATACAATAATAAATCAGCACAATAGGACATGACATAATGCTGGAAAAAGCCCCCCACATTGTATTCGACGTGACGTGGGTGTATTTGCATTGAATTAATAACACGTTCTAGAAAATTCCACACATACACAAGGCCTTTTTTAGGGTTCCGTAGTCAACTAGGAACCCTTATAGTTTCGCCATGTCTGTCTGTCCGTCCGTCCGTCCTCGCTTAATCTCTGTGACCGTTAGCACTAGAAAGCTGAAATTTGGTACCAATATGTATATCAATCACGCCGACAAAGTGGTAAAATAAAAATTGGAAAAAAATGTTTTATTAGGGTAGCCACCCTGTATGTAAAGTGGGAAGTGCTTTTTTTTTAATTTCAACCCTAACGTGTGATATATTGTTAGAAAGGTATTTAAAAATGAATAGGGTTTACTAAAATCATTTTTTGATAAAGTCAATAATTTCAGAAATAATCGCTCCAAAAGTAAAAAACAATGTGTCCCCCCCCCTCTAACTTTTGAACCATAAGTTTAGAAAATATGAAAAAAAACTGAAAAGTAGAACTTTATAAGGACTTTCTATGAAAATCATTTTGAACTTGATTGACACAACAGTTTTTGTACAAAAAAGACAAAAAGTTGTATTTTCTACAACTTTTTGTCTTTTTTGTACAAAAACTGTTGGAGCGCCTACCGCGGAACGTGCAACATTGCACGCTCCTCCACCTTTAAACTCATAAGTGGGAACACTTATTGTGACGGACGGGAAACTACGGAACCCTACACTGAGCGTGGCCCGACACGCTCTTGGCCGGTTTTTGTTCCAATCTTGAAATAAAAGTCTGTAAACTGTTTTGTTCATTTAAGTGTTGAATAGCTGTACTACTAAGCACGAGGTTTTGGGTACGATCATCAGGTCGAACAAAGTGTATTTTGGCTTCATTAGGAGTTTTTCAATAGCAGTTCGAAAATCGAATTAGTCCTAGTATTTTTTTAGTTCTTTTTTAGAAATCGTTGCCCCCCACACCAGAAATTTCTACGGTATCGTGGATGCGTTTACAAATATTTAAATTCACATACACAAACAGCCAGACCCGGAATAACTACCTGTAGGTCATACATTTTCCGTGCGGGGATCGAGCCTGCGACACGTAGTGCACTAGTCAAACGCTTAGCCACTGCGCCAATCGTGTCGTCAAATTAATAGACATGGGAATTCATTGAAATTAATTAATTTGATTTATGTACTATATGTATGTCTCTGTCTATCCCTTAAAGAAAAATAGTAATTAATATTATGCTATGTGACTTAGTGACACATTATGGAAAACTAGCTGGCGCCTGCCGCATCGGCCGCGTGATATCGAAAAGAAAATTATCCTATTTGTTATTCCAGACTATAATCTACCTCTGTGCAAAATTTAATCAAGATCCATTCAGCCGTTTTGACGTGAAAGAGTAACACACATCCATACATCTATCCATCCTCACAAACATTTCATAGCCACGCTTCTGTCAATTCATTGCCATATTTCTGTCAAGTCATTGCCGTGTATCTGTCATCATTACCGGTTTCATTTCCGTTACGTTACGTTATTCTCTGGTTGTCGCATTATGCACCTTTATTAATAATGACGCGTTGTGTAATGGAATATTTTTGGGGCACGTCATTATCATTCCGGGTTGGTAATGAAAGAATATTATGTTTTCCCGCTTGTATTTTTCAAGTTCTAGGAAAAGTAACGTTGATAATATTGTGTATTGTAATAATGATGTAATTTTATAATGGAGTTTGGTTCTGTTAATCAATGTCTTTATTTGCTGAGAGATAAAACATGTCAGATAATCGGTTGGCTTTCTCGTTGGTTTGGTATGGACATGTGGTTTGGAGAAATGAGAAAAATTAAATGAGGACTGAGGATGTGTGTGTAAGAGTAGAAGTAATCTAAAAAACCGGCCAAGTTCGAGTCGGACTCGCATACAACGGGAAACATACTAACTAGCGACATAAACGGTCATAATATCTTTTGACTGCGTAGGTTTAAAGGATGGATTTTTTTCACAGCTCTAAGTGTCTACAGACTTGGGTGTGTGCTTTAAATTTCAATTCGATACCTTTACGCTGGATGAATCAGAATTTTATGTGGATGGAGAGCGAGAGGAAGGAGAAAGAAAAGATAAATGGATTATGTAAGGAATGATATGAAGGAGTAAATGATGCCGTGACGTCTGATCGGGGAGAATGGAAGAAGAAAACGTGTTGCGCTGACCCCAGATAGAATCGGACAAGGGCAGGAAAATGATGATGACCTTTACGCGTTCCCTATAATAAATTGATAAGACAGACAAATGGTGATCCTATTAGGGTTCAGTTTTTAGCCTTTTCACATACCTACGAAACCCTTAAAAGAATGACGTATACCATAATGTTAAATAACGTATAATTAACGTTAACGAGGGACATGCAACAGCTTTCAGACGAGTATTAGTTCTATTACATAACCACTAGTACTATTTATTATGTTTAAAATGTTGCAACGACAAAATAGTTAAACACGGGTTTGTTTAGTGAGTAAGCTTAAAATTCCGCAAACGCTTCCTTTTTTCCTCCGTTCCTATTTTTATTGTTGTTTGATTTTGTTCGTTTTTTAACGTTATATTGACAGCAGTATTTGAAAATCATGAGTTTAGATTTTGTGATGTTTTGTTTATTATTTACTAGCTTTTGCCCGCGGCTTCGCTCGCGTTAAATTCGGGGTAACACAGTTCCCCTTGCGCCTTATTAATTTGTAATAGCAACGCTGAGTTTTCCCTTTTCTTCCCTCTTCCCACTTTTCTTCCAACTACTGTACCAGAATTCATCAAAATCGGTTTAGCCATTAAAGCGTGAAGAGGTAACAAACAAACAAACTTTCGCTTTTATAATATTAGTTAGAATTAATATAGGTACTGCTAAATCGGTCTAAGTGTGTATTTTCAAATGTGTCATTATTTTCTATAATTTGTAAGTACAGTGTTGAAGGTATTTTAATTGAATTTAAAGTATGGACGCTGAATGAAGTAAGTGAAAATATTCATGATGATTGCGTCAGTCATTTTCTCTTTTATACAAAATAGGTTTGAGTTCATAAAACTTAAAACTTCCTAAATTTATAGTAATAAAAGTAGTACTGCCCACAAACTGCTATAAGTTTAGCAGAACATATCTATTGATATTTTTTATTATTTTTCTATTGATATATTTTATAATTGAATAAATAAAAAAATATTAGAAACATCTTTTCTTAAAAAAAGTAAAGTGGCTTTTATAATCTTTCTCAAAATAAATGTATTTTCTGAACTTATAATACCAAGAATAATGAACTAAGTGCTCATTCTATAGAAAATATAAAGGCTGTATTTTTAAAGTTGGTTGTTTAATTCAATTGTGTCGCTAGAACTTACAGTGATTGTCGTCCTTTGAGATATTTTATTTGACAAGTGGAACTTAATTTACAAGTTTCTTGGTCAAACGTCTAGTTAGATATTTTAAATTCAAACAAATTGATTGAGCATAGTTTTGGTAAAATATACTTTAACCACATCAATTATATAGGTACCGTTTCTTCGATGCAAAAAATAAAACTGTTTCAACTACTGTAATAAACCACATTCAGAATGTAGGATTAGTGAGGAGTTTGAAGTATTTAACATAATTAACTGTGTTATTTGACTGCGGAGGCTTTATAATGACAGCTTATTGGGTTCTCCCAAAATCTCAGAATTTGGTCCAACGTAAGTATAAAAAAAAAACATTTGATCGAGAAAAGCAAATATTGTGAAAACTCTACGACAGTAAGTCAGTTCATATCAAAGGAGTTTTTTATAAAAAATCCCAAAGTCCTAACTGAGGTAGTTTTGATCCCTTAGGATTAAAAGTTCCCAATTTCAAAATGAAACATCCAAAAGACCATCAGATAGAATTTCCGATGAGTTGCGAAATATTTCGAACGAGATAAGGGATATTTCCCCCCGACACAGCGGCCTAACCCGACACGACACATCGAATAAAAATCACGAAAACCAATTCCGCACTCACAAATACCATATCGGTAAACAAAAAATAAATTTAACCCTTTTTTCACATTTGCAACATTAAATTTGTACAAAAAGCCTTCGTGTTAGTAATAAAACATTAGTAAAAAATAAAAGTAGGGTAGAAGCACTAATAACACGTCTATTTGGTACCGGAAAATTGCTAAATCGCTGGCGTGGCTCGCCATGACAAACAAAGGCCGTTCGATACAGAAAAGGGGAAGATAAAAAGAGGTCGTGTCTGACAAAGCTTGGCTGTGGTCGCGAGTGCGTGAGCAATACGTAATAACTGGTCGTTCGTACTGGTTTCTCCATGTTTATATACGTGTTTGACAAAGGCTTTATTTTCGTCAACGGATTTTTGTGACGATAAAGCAAGACTGGGGAATTTTGTGGTTTATTGTCAAGAAAATGGCTTGTCAGTACATATAGGACAATAAAATGGAACACTCTTTTCCGTCGTAAACTACATTACGTATGCTAGTATCATATCGCCGGCGCGTTTCATCATCATTACCCTTTTTCCGACCACATTGGGGTCAGATTCGCATACATGAATTCTTAATCGAAGTGTCTTTTGAGTTTTATAGACGTAATATTACTGCAAACCGATATTCAAGCTTTTTCTTTTTTGGTTTTTGGCATAATAATAGCTTATTCTTGTGCTTATTTTTTTAATCATTTGTTTTTTTAAATAGATTTTAGGATTTTCTATAAGTTGAGTATGAGTCAAAATCAAAATCAAAATCATTTATTGCAGGCCAGTTACAGGCACTTTTGAACAGTAGAAACATTGACAACAATAAAAATGAAGCTACAGTCCCAGTCACAAGGCATAATAACTGTGAAAGTAATGTAGTTGCCCATTCCAAAGCGTAGATCTCTATGGAGAAGAATGGGCAAGAAACTCCATGGACACTCTAATAAGAAACTCACTCTAAGAAGAACTTGATTTTATACAAGTGTAAAACATCTAATGGTTACCGTGTCAACTGCCAACCAAGGTGCGGGTCTCTTCTAAATGCCTCTAGCCTTTCTATCCTTTTCAAAAACCAATAATGGTTCTAATTGCCTGTTAGTCTAAACCAGGAACGAAAATATGAAAATAATCAAAACCGCAAAAACTTTTGCCTCAAAACAAGAATCAAAGTCATGAAACATATGGTGAATGCTCCATTTGTGTGATTTAGGTCATCGTTCTGACTTATATTGACAAGATGGAATGCTGTTCCACATTCTGCGGTAGGCGGTAGGGCTTATCGAGAGAAAGTATTAAATAAATTCCGACATGAAGTGACATGGAGACACTTAATGCCTTTTTGTCTGGTATCAAGTGGGTTACGTCAAGACTGCTGTCAATGGAATGTTCTTATTGCTGTTCTTGTTGGTTTTGTGAAGTGCATAATATGTAGTTATTTATTTATTTTATAGTGAACAACAAATTGATAGACCACCTTAGTATGAAAAATTAAGGATATGATGGATACATAGAGTACTTTTTAGTTATAGAGCATATTTGAGATAATTTAGGTTTATAGGGGGTTTGAAAATTTATAAAAAACTTTTTAAAGCATCTCGTACTTTTTAGGAGTCCGTAACACATATGGAAAAAACGGAACCCTTATTAAATCACTTTGTTGACCGTCTGTCTGTCTGTCAAGACCCTTTTCCTCAGGAACACATAAAGATATCGAGTTAAAATTAAAACCATATAGTATACTTAAATCTGTAGTCCCTTAGAGCTGTGAAGAAATCAACCCTCTAATTCTACGCAGTCAAAAGATATGGCTGTGTATGTCGCAAGTTTGTACGGAATCCTCGATGTGCGAGTTTGCACTCGCTCTTGGCAGGTTTTTTTCTCTTTATTTATAACTAGCTTTTGCCCGCGGCTTTGTTCGCGTTAAATTCGGGGTAACACAGTTCCCCTTTCCTGATTTGTAGGTACCTGCTACGTGTAGTTTTTGCCCTTGAGCCTTATTTATTGTAATAGCAAAGCTAAGTTTACCATTTTCGTCCCCTTTTCTCACTTAAAAAAAAATAGCCTATGTTCGTCTCCAGGGTCCCAACTACCTCTGTACCAAAATTCATCAAAATCGGTTAAGCCATTAACGCGTGAAGACGTAACAAACATACAAAGAAACAAACAAACCAACTTTCGCTTTTTTAATATTAGTAGGGAAGTACACGATTGACAGGCGCTTTTCACTGACTTTTCAATTGATTCTATACTATTGTATAGCATTGTTATTTATCGTATAACATCACTTCGTCTAGGCCTTATGGATCGTAGAATAATTTCTATGGCATCTTGGTTGGTGTTGTTTACTTGTTTTTCCCAAAAGTTGTTTTCGTGCAAACTTGATTGATTTTATTCGTCGCTACACAAACGTCGATCTTGAAGCGTCAAAGCTATAAGATCTTTTCTATGACTTAAAAGAAAAAAAGTATGTAATTAAAACAGCTCTTTTCCTTTTTTGTCTATTTATATTTATGATATTTGAATTTATAATATTTGAAAACATTAATTAAATGTTGAATTTGTTTCGTCAAAAATTGAGATTGTTTTACAAAACATAAATAATAAAAATATTTTATTTTTCAGATAAACAAAGTGGTGTATAGTGAAAATGCGAGTGACTTAAGTGAAAAGTGTTCAAAATGAAGACCTCTAATTTAGTGTTGACACTCATCTGTGTCATTTCCCTCACTTGCACGCACGCCAAAACAGGTGAGTCATAGATTTAAGCTCATAATTGGGACTTTTACCCTATTATATACGTTGTTACCACAGTACAAATGTTTAGGGTTATTTATTGTAATATTTTTTTTAAAATTTTGTTTGGTTCTAAGTCTCAGACCAGAACCTATATTATTATTTTTATTCTTTATTACACACAAATATTTAAAACAATAAAATACAAACAATTTGCAATACAACTTTTGTACCAAATAAATAGGGGCGCGTTAGGCGCGTCGCCCAAACGACATTTGTAAAGAAAATCTCGTTACGGCCTGAATTTTATGTGAGATTTTCTTTACAAATGTCGTTTGGGCGACGCGCCTAACGCGCCCGCGCCTCGATTGCGCCTCGACTGTTCGTCGTGTGGGCGCGCGCCTTAGTACGAGAATGCGTTGTCTGCGTAACATATATGTAGTATAGACGTCGATTACAAACCTAAAAAAACTCATTTCATATACAAAATTTAAACATAATTAAAAAAAAATATTCATGTAGATAGATGATACTATTTGTGCTTGTTGCAAAAGATTTTATTGAAACACACACCTACTTATCTACGTTATATGAGATCGTGTTGTTTTGATATGAGTAAGCTAACTTCAAAGTAAGGCACTAAGTTAGTGAAACTAAGTTTGGGATAAGAAGGTCTATTGTGTTACTTTATAGTTTTTATACTTTTCGTAAATCTTTATCCTTACTAATATTATAAAAGCGAAAGTGAGTTTGTTTGTTTGTTACTTCTTCACGCTTTAATGGCTACACCGATTTTGATGAATTTTGGTACCGAGATAGTTGGGACCCTGGAGACGACATAGGCTATTTTTTTAAAGTAAGAAATGAGGAAAAAAGGGGGAAGAAAAGGGAAAACTTAGCATTGCTATTACAATAAATAAGGCGCAAGGGCAAAAACTACAGGTAACAGGTAACTGTAAATCAGGAAAGGGGAACTGTGTTACCCCGAATTTAACGCGAGCGAACCCGTGGGCAAAAGCTAGTAATAATAATAAATCAATTTATTTCAGGCATCGAAGGCCCATACATACTATACACAAATAATCTTAAAATAAACTAATACATATTATATAAAATTAAAAACTATTGCTCACGAAATGACGGTGTCGCGTTTCATTGCGAGGTCGGTATCCTTCCACGAAAACGTCGATACACGACACCCTTCGGCCAAAACTCTCCTTTGAGGAAGGTGTCCAATTAATTAGTCAGCACCCGCACCACAAACGACTTAAAATTAATGTCATGGCGCGACTCTCAAAGTCCAGTTTGTCTTCACACGTACATACTGCACAATGTCCTCAGTCGCCGTGGTATGAAGCAATCTCGATACGTACAGCTGGGTCGTGGGTAATGCTGGACGCAGCAGCGTGTTGGATCCTGCCAGGGCGGTACCTAGACTTCAGACTATATAGACGGTTCGGTTTATAGACTTCAGGCTTTGTTTTAGGGTTTCGTTGCCAAATAGTAAAAACCCTTATAGCATAGATTTGCAGTGTCCATCTGTCTGCATGTCACAGCCATTTCACTCTGAAACTTTTGGAAATCTGAAAGAAGATGCCTTCTATTAACCGCTACACAATTATGGTGCTAAATTATATAAAAATAAACAAATAGGGAAAGCCTTTTAATCTTCATACATGCAACTGAGGCTTAAAAAAAACGCCGTCGCGCGACGTCAAAACGACCGCTTTCAATATAATTTCGCTGATATTTACAATAATTCCCATTGAATCCATATAATGCTCTTAGTAGCTTGTCATAGTCTATCTACCTTCCAAATAAACTGTTTACACTGACTTCCCGTACCCCCTTCACCACAAGGAGCGCAATTGTTTTAGTCACGGTACAGACGTCGAAAAGACGCCGCGCGCCCGTTGTCGAAAAGGTTCAGCGAAGAAAAGGGGGCAATCGTAGACTCAGTGCACAGCATGCCACAGATATATCTGTAGAACCCACACTACCTTCATTTGCAATGAGTGTTATCTTGCTAAAGACACTGAAGAATAAAACTAACCTGATTATTGTTTTAATTATTTGATCTCATGAAATCAACTGATTTTATAATTTTGTTTTGTTATTAGTTACTAGATAATTTTAGCTAGACCCTATAATGGTTTTTTGTTCCTAATTTTATTTTTTAATTCAAAGATTATTAAGACTTGTTTCTACTTTTATTACATAGTTTTTACTTTAACTTTTATTTAAATTAATTCCATAGAAAAAGAGTAAAGCTTACAATTATTAAAAAAAATAACTTTATAACTGTTATTTATCCCATAGGTCTTTTAGGTTACGCGCGACCGCTGCCGTTATAAACGACCGCGCGGCCGCTTTAAGGTTCATCATCTGCCTAGCCTTTTCCCAACCATGTTGGGGTCGGCTTCCAGTCTAACCGGATGCAGCTGAATATCAGTATTTTACATGGAGCGACTGCCTATCTGACCTCCACAACCCAGTTAATACTGGGTAATACGATACCCCTTGGTAAGACTGGTTGTCAGACTTTCGGAACACTGACTACCTGTAACGACTGTCAAAGATCTACAAATGACAGCCGGGACCAACGGCTTAACGTGCTTTCCAAGGCACGGAGGAAACTCGGTATGTAACGGGTGGTCACCCATCCACAGACCAACCTAGGCAAGCGCGGCTTAACCTAAAGATCGACCCGAGCGGCTACTATTATTTAGCCACGAGCATGTATAGCCCGCTTGAAGGTTATACATGTTTAATCAAGAATATTTCAACCTAAATCATCTAGGTACTAATATTTCATCGTACTCTTCATCGAATCAATCATAATTCCTATAACCATCAACGTCTTCGATTGACTGGCAAAACAAAAGAGCATCTATTGATGGATGATTCATAGCAATCAGAAAGCAAGAAATCTTCCTGATTGCGAGCTGTCAAGCAATCAGTCATGATTGACTTTCATTGTGTGTTCGATATGAGTAGCTACTTTGATTGAGACTTCAACTTGATGGGGTATTGATGTTGATAGCCGTAGTGTTGGTTGCCATGGAGACGGAGTAGAATAGTGTATTCCATTTTTAAATGAAAAAAAGTTTGGCACACAATAACTAGGCCCGCCTGTAAAAACGTATTGGGTTGGAGATATCATCAAAAATGCGGAAACTGTTGGAAATAGGGAACTAAAAAGTATTTTGAAAGAAAAGAGTAGATTAAGCCCAAGTTGGTGATTCGAAGCTGTAAAATGATTTACTGCTCTTATCCCAATTGGGACAAAAACAATTTTAATGATGTCCTCATATTAGCTTGCAATATAAACGGCTATATATTTTGACTTTTGATTTAGAGGGTTAATTTTTACACAGCTTCAAGAGCCTTTTTTGCATAAGTAACCGGTATGGTTACTTATGCAAAAAAGTCTATCTATTATTAAAAGTAATTGTACAAGCAAGTAAAATTGAATATCATTGATTTTCTTTATCCGTAATAGAAGACGAATTTACGTGAAACCTTACCTGAAAGATCTGAAATCTGTTTTACTGCATTATAAGTTGTCACCTCAAAATGGTTGAGAGTACAAGGGCTTGTCAATTTCCGTGGAACCCCGTATAAATTACAGTTGGTTAAATTGATACCTGACGTATCATACGTTGGGTTAAATGGTTCAAAATTGAATTTGGAAGCTACGATTTTCTGAGCGCAAATCAATATTGGAAAACAATTACAAGAACCTTGAGGTTTGTGAATTTAATTTTCGAATTTTCGCGTTCAATTGTTTTAATGTTTCGCGCGTTTAATTGAAAATTGTGTTGTTCACTTACGAGCATTTAATAGTATTCTCGTCAGTCTTTCTTTGTCGTGTTAATGATTCTCCTTTTATCACACTTTTTATTTGATACCTGTGCCTATAATATAAGTCTTGTACTTAAAGCTCACGGGTCTAACTGTTGGCGTATGACCAGAGTCATCTTTCATTTCATTATGATCTCATTAATTTAATTTTTAAATAATTATTGATTTTATTTGTTTATTGTGGTAATTACTTTTTTTATTTTTGACGATTATCTGACAGTTTGAGTACTATAAGCGATATCACACATGTCGTTTTTTTTGTATTGTTCGTCGTGTAGCTCCTTGAGTTATGAGTTACACCAGTTTAAAATGACCATCTCAGACACTTATCTATATGGTCTGAGTGTAAGTTGACCAAGATTGATGTCTGGACCTAAATATAGACCTCTTAGTTTGTTTCGGCTTTTTATTCCCAGAGTAGTCGGGTACAATGATGTGCAGGAACCTCCCGAAACTTCCGTGTCCGGTGAGGACCTGCGTCAGGCGGTAGGTGAGGACGCCATGACGCCTCTCCAGCCACTCCTCAAAGAGGGGACTTACCGCCGCTATTGTGGCGTGCCGTGCACGGGGTTGCGACAGTCGCTCTCTCCATGCCACCATGTAATAACTAAGATAAGCTTTCCCTATTTCTCCTTCATTGCTCACTTAAAAAAAAAATTGCCTATGTCCGTCTCCCGGGTCAACTGTCTCTGTACCAAGATTCAGGCGTGACAAACAAACATACAATCAAAAAAATTCACTTTCGCTTTTATAATATTAGTAAGGATTTATATATTCTCCATCTTACGACTATCCTTACAGGGTTACGTATATACGCGATAGTGGATACAATAGCAATAATACGATTAATTAAGTTTTGTAAATAATTACAAATAAAGAAACTTTTGTGAACTTGATTCAAAGAACAAAGAAACAGATCAATGTCACTGGCTATGTGGTTGAGAGTACGAATTGCACGCGTCATTGGAGCCTCATATATTGTCGAGCCTACGCTATAACTTTACAATATTGTAAACGCAAATAATTTTAAAAGAATATTCATGGAGTTTCTTGCCGATTCTTCTTCATAGAAAACGACTCACTCAAATGCGCCCCTTAACCGTTGTTTCATAAGTGCCCATGTTGGCCTATTTGACAAACATATTTTTGTTCTGTTGTGGATATTGGTCACGCTAAACTATATTCTACTCAGTAAAGTTATTGTGCCAAATATTGATGTATGGTGTAAAACAATTTAACTGAAAAACGGTAAAATAAAACTTCATGCTCTTCTTTTTGCGGAAGGGAAATCATCAAATAACTTTCCCCGTTCTGTGCGGAGCGGGGGAGAGAGTCAGACTTTTACTGACTAAAACTGGTTAACGCGGATTCTCTTTCTAATAACCCGGAACCCTGGCAGACCCCTGTCTGGCAGGCTTTGCTGAAATCTATTTGAGGCTCACGTAGAACACGTACGTGCCATCGACACAGCCCGTCGTTACTAAACAGAAGGACGGTGAGCTTCCTATTATTACTTACCGTCTACAGACACGCATCTACGGCGCCCGACGCTCGGAGTGTCTCCTGTGGCGGCTGAGTTGGTTTGGGGTTTTCTCCCTCAAATGCCCGGCCAACTCCTTCGCTAGCATAACGAGAAGAAGGAGATGACCGATTCCCATACTCTCTCCCTCCATGACCATGGACTGGACCAGAGCCGGACGCGAGAGGTCGCCGCCACTGATCGCCTCTACGAGGACATATCGGTACGCCGCCCAAGCTAGGCAAACAACCACAGTGTGCTCTACCGTGTCCTCCGGGCAATCGTCACAATGTTGACACCCGGCCGTTTCCTCCCGCCAGATTATATGCAGGAATCTCCTAAAACTTCCGTGTCCAGTAAGGACCTGCATCAGGCGGTAGGTGAGGACGCCATGGCGCCTCTCGAGCCATTCCTCGGCCACGACCCCTTACTTTATAAAAATGAATCCTTACTAATTTTATAGAAGCGAAAGTGAGTTTGTTTGTTTGTTACGTCTTCACGTCTAAATGACCAAACCAATTTTAATGAATTTTGGTACAAATTGAGATAAAGGGGAGAAAGGGGGAAGAACAAGAGAGAGAGAGAAAGATTTAAGCGTTAGCCCAAAGTAACTATGCCATACAGATGACGTCGCAGGCGGAAGCTAGTACTGCATAAATCCTTTTTACACGCAACCCCGTCCAACTATCAGCCTTACGTATCATATTACTTTTATACCCCATTCTATGGCTACAATAACAAAGCCGATAATTTTCATATTGCGTGTCGATTGGCTACAATTAATTGGCCAGGACTGTGTTTATTGGATTTAGTAAGTAATTACGGCTTTACATTGTAAATAACCAATGTTATTACTGTTTGTGGATGGTCGATATGTTCGCTCGTTATTTTAAAGCTTGTTTGTCGATTAGGTACGAAATATTTTACACCTGTAGTTTAAGGTTGTATACACAAGCGGATTTGAAAATAATTTTCATCATTTGTATCGAATAAAGAATTTTTTTGGAAGCAGGCGTTAATTTGATCTATGACATTAGATTATATACAAAGTACTAGCTAAACCCAGCGGTTTCTTCCGTTACCGTTTGGAGAGGGGTATGAAAAATAGATGTTAGCCAATTTTCAAACCTGCCCAATGTGCACACAAAATTTCACACAAATCGGTCAAGCCGTTTCGGAGGAGTTTGGTAACAAACACCGTGACACAAGAATTATATATATTAGACTAGCTTTCGCCCGCGGCTTCGCTCGCGTAAAATTCGGTATAACACACCAAACAGACCTGCAGTTTTTGCTCTTGCGCCTGATGGATTTGTAATAGCAACGCAAAGTTTTCTCTTTTCTTCCCTCGTTCTCCCTCACATCCCACTTTTTTTTAATAAAAGTTAGCCTATGTCCGTCTCCTGGTTCCCAACTATCTCTGTACCAAAATTCATCAAAATCGGTTTAGCCATTAAAGCGTGAAGAGGTAACAAACAAACAAACAAACAAACAAACAAACAAACAAACTCACTTTCGCTTTTATAATATTAAGTAAGGATTTTGTTTTAATTCAGGCCTAGATCCCATCGCGGAAAAAAAATTGCATACAAATCTAATAAGTGAGAGTAAAAGCGTAGTTCATTTCTTTGCCAAGTTTCAACAAACTGAAATACGTTTCCACGTATACAGCTAGACAAAAGTTGCGGGTTTTTCGAAAGAGATACCGTGGACCCAAAACATAATGGGAGCGGGGGAAGTTATATTGATGATTTCCCATTCGCAAAAAAGTAAACAGCTAGATAAAGACTTCTTAACAAACTGCACGACTTCGCTCAGTTTACCACCTGGAAATTTCATGTCATCTCAACTACTAAGGGCACGCCACAATAGTGGCGGTAAGTCCCCTCTTTGAGGAGTGGCTGGAGAGGCGTCATGGCGTCCTCACCTACCGCCTGACGCAGGTCCTCACCGGACACGGAAGTTTCGGGAGGTTCCTGCACATCATCAGGCGGGAGGAAACGCCCGGGTGTCACCATTGTGACGATCGCCCGGAGGACACGGTGGAGCACACAGTGGCGATCTGCCCAGCTTGGGCGGAGCACCGCCGTGCCCTCGTGGAGGCGATCGGCGGCGGCGATCTCTCGCGTCCGGCCCTGGTTAAGGCTATGGTCCGGAGCGAGAGGGAATGGGAAGCGGTCACCTCCTTCTGCGAAGCAGTAAGCTAATGCTAGCAAAGGAGGAGGCCGGGCGTTTGAGGGAGAGAACATCAGGCCAACCCAGCCGCCGCGGGAGACGCCCAGGGCGCCGGGCGCCGCGAGACGACTCCCGGCCACCGTAGATGCGGGCCTGTGGACGGTGAGCAATGGGTAGCTCACCGTCCGTCCGTCGATTGACGACAGGCCGTGTCGACGGCGCGTTCGTGTTTCACGCGCGCCTCAAAGAGAGTCAGCAAAGCAGAGGGGCTTGCCAGAGCCTCCGCCTGCCGGGGTTGCGGGTTGTTCGAAAGAGATACCGCGGCCTCGGAACGTAAAGGGCAATAGAAGGAACATGGGTGGGTTTTAGTCAGTACAAGTCTGACATGCCCCCCCGCTCCGCCCAGAGCGGGGGAAGTCATTGGATGATTTCCCACCCGAAAAAAAATCTCAACTACTAGCATGTGGGTAGGTACCCATTCCAAGCGTTTCTCAACAACCTAAATCTATGTATTCATTCTAGCATGTGACGCTAAGCTTTTCAATCCTTTGTCTCCAAGACACAAGTTCCTTTCAAGAATATACTGTACTTTGAAACCCAAAATATATTCTTAAAACTCACAAACGTTTTCACCGTAAACTCCACAAAATCCGACGCAACGCACAGGTAACCAAATGACTTATTGATTCTGCCCTCCAAGTCAGTACTTATGCACGTAACCCTCGAATCATTTATGCATGAATGCGGATATCCGCTGGCTTAGTTGTGCATATCATTTATAACTGTTAGGCAGATATGAATGGTGGAATGGAATTGTAAAATTTGATTATTTTGTTTGTAGGTATTGTGATAACAAAATGGGTCAGAATGCTTGACTGTAAAAAGGTGGATGAAAAACAATTGCATGTAGCGGAGATGAGAATGTTGAGATGGATGTATGGAATGACAAGAATGGATAAAGTAAGGAATGAGTATATTAGAGGAAACAGAAACTTGCGTCTGTTACAGAAAATTTTAAAAGGAGTCTTTTGTCTTGGTATGGACATGTAATGAGGAGGGACGAAGCACACGTTATTTTCTAGAGTTAAGAAAAGAAGATCTTTATGAAATTTGCCACAGAGGTAGATTATAGGCTGGAATACCACATAGGATACGTTTTTTTTTCGATATCACACGGGGGCCAGCTAGTAAGATAAAAAACACTTTAACATGTTTTAAGAATCCTTACTAATATTATAAAAGCGAAAGTGAGTTTGTTTGTTTGTCACGCTTTAATGGCGAAACCGATTTTCATGAATTTTGGTACCGAGATAGTTGGGAACCAGGAGACGGGCATAGGTTTTTTTTTTTAAGTGTGATGTGAGGGAGAAAGAGGGATGAAAAGGGAAAACTTAGCGTTGCTATTACAAATCAATAAGGCGCAAGGGGAACTGAACACCGAATGTAACGCGAGCGAAGCCGCGGGCAAAAGCTAGTATAAGTATAACGTTATTTTTTTCTAAGAATCAACACAAAATCAGGTTGTCTCTGAAAATGTCCAAATGTTGCCATGTGTTCTTGTTTTTGAAGAAGAAATGAAACAACTAACTCCTCAGTAACTCTATCTGTTATACATAAAAAAACTGGCCAAGTGCGAGTCGGACTTGCGTATTGAGGGTTCCGTACAAACTTGCGACATAAACAGTTATATCTTTTGACTGAGTAGACTTGGAGTCTTGATTTTTTCACAGCTACAAGAGACTTGAGTATATGGATTAAATGACACGGCCGGAATTGGTATAGAGCTGTGCCCAAAAAAAATATTCATGTACATTGATGTATAGTACGTCATTTTAAAGCTTACATGTAGGGCTTTACAATCGGTTATGTTTTATGATCAGAGAATAGGCGAGAGAATAGTAACGTAGTACGATAATAAGTGATAAAATCAACGCAAGATGACAATGTAAATGTCAATCAATGCAATGTCAGAATAGAAAAGCACACAATCAATGAACAAACATTATATTTTCTTGCATTTCCTCTCGCCTATTTTAGGGAAATGTGATTAATGCAGTTATTTTTTATTTATTTTAAAAAGAATTTTCATATATTAATCATTACTGTGCACTACCAGGGCAGGATCCGGCCATGTCCTTTCAACTCTACTCTTTCCCGAGATAAAGGGTCTTAACAGACAAACGGACGACAAAGTTATCCTATAAGGGTTCCATTATTGCCTTTTGAGGTACAGAGCCCTAAAAATAATGATGAAAATGCTTGATAACCAAAATAATTTACGGTAGAAGTTCTTCCTATGACAGTCGTTACAGATAGTCAGTGACCTGAAAGTCTGACAACCAGTCTTACCAAGTGGTATCGTATTACGCAATACTAAGTCGTGGAGGTCAGATAGGTAGTCACTCCATGTTAAATTGGTATGCAGCTGATAAACTGAAAGCTGACTTCGGCATAGTTGGGGAAAGGCTATGTAGATGATGCTAGAAGATTTTTTCTCGAAAGTTCTAAATCAAACAGTACACACGACGGCAGGTCAACCTATTCTAAACTATTATAACCTGATCTCTCTACTACGGATCGCACACTGTAGTAGAGAGATCAGGTTAAAATGGTTTTGTGTTGGTTGATGTGCCGTCGTGTGTACTTTATACCAACAAGGCAAAGCATATCAGTGCTTTAAGTTTTAGTACACAAGAGTATTCCACTGTTAGCACTAAGCATTTATCTTCTACGAACTCAAATCTATACATTTTCAACTCTAAAAAACATCATCTGCCTAGCCTTTTCCCAACTATGTTGGGGTCGGCTTCCAGTCTAACCGGATGCAGCTGAATATCAGTATTTTACATGGAGCGACTGCCTATCTGACCTCGACAAACCCAATTAATACTGGGTAATACGATACCCCTTGGTAAGACTGGTTGTTAGACTTTCGGAACACTACCTGTAATGACTGTCAAAGATCTACAAATGACAGCCGGGACCAACGGCTTAACGTGCTTAACGAGGCACGGAGGAAACTCGGTATGTAACGGGTGGTCATCCATCCACAGACCAACCTAGGCAAGCGCGGCTTAACCTAAAGATCGACCCGAGCGGCTACTGTTATTTAGCCACGAGCTCCTATTCGACTCTAAAAAACGAAATACAGAAATCAAATTAGAAAAAACCTAAAAAAAACGAAACCTTAGATTTCCAATAAAAAGTTCAGGTCAACAACCCTATATAAAGTAATGATGTTATCATTGAAGAACGTTACCCTACCCAGTCGATAGGTACTCAATTCAGTATGTAGGTCAATCCATGTCAGATTTATTTACTTTTAATTCCCTTGCTTTATTCGTATGGTTCTTTAATTGACCAATCAGTGGATAAACAAGTTGTTTGTTATTGGTGCTTATTTAGTTCAAATTATGTTAACATTTGGTTAAGGATTACGTCAATTTGATTGATGATGATGATTTGATGACAACCTGCCATAACAAATAAATCCTTACTAATATTATAAAAGCGAAAGTGAGTTTGTTTGTTTGTTACCTCTTCACGCTTTAATGGCTCAACCGATTTTGATTAATTTTGGTACAGAGATAGTTGGGAACCAGGAGACGGACATAGGCTAAATAAAAATAGTGGGATGTGAGGGAGAAAGAGGGAAGAAAAGGGAAAACTTAGCGTTGCTATTACAAATCAAAAAGGCGCAAGGGGAACTGTGTTACCCCCAATTTAACGCGAGCGAAGCTGCGGGCAAAAACTAGTAATTATATAAATGTCAACTACATTACTTTTACAAGTTATTATGCCTTGTGACCGGGACTGTAGCTTCATAATTTTGTTTTTTGACATTCAAAATTGCCTGTAATGGTGTAATTGAAATAAATGCTTTGAGTTTGAGTTTGCCATGAATGTCATTCCATAAACTCGGTCAGTGGACTGTGATAGACTGGTCGGTGTAGCGTCCATCCGCTTTATTCCTACCTCACAATTGGTAACTGAAAAAAGGTTTTTTTTTAAATTGTTGAGCCCAGAGGTACACGCTTCGCCTTTCATACATGAGGTTGTGAGTGACTTTTTCAATTAAATGCATTTACTTAAATGTTTATCTAAAACAACGGTGAAGAAAAACATTGTGAGGAAACCTGGACTTATAATAAACTAACTTCCGCGCGCGACTTCGTCCGCGTGGCATAGTTACATAGTTAGGGCCAACGCTAACTAACCAGCGTGATGATCGAAAAAATAATATCTTTCTCTCCCCTTTTCTTCCCTCTTTCTACCCCTTTTTTTCTTTTTAGCATATGTCTGTCTCCAGGGTCCCAACTATCTCTGTACCGAAATTCATCAAAATCGGTTTGGCCATTTAGGCGTGAAGACGTAACAAACTAAACTCACTTTAGCTTTATAATATTAGTAAGGATATAAGTCTGAAATCGCAAACCCGTCTTGAGCAAGCAAGCGTGGTGATCAATGCTCATGCCTTCTCTGTATGAGAAGAGATTTTTACCCAGTAGTAGGACAAGTCAGAGGCTAGTATTAGTATTATTATTAATATATTGTTGTGTGTTAGCTGAAATGTCACAATAATTAAATTAAATGGATTTTTGTTTGTATTTTACCTTACACACATACAATCTGATTTCTTCTAATCTAACAGACAGATATTTTGCTGGGGAGTTTGAAAAAGAAGAGGCGGACCTCTTCTTTTTCCCAGCTAAAACACTAGGAATTATCAAAGGGCGCGTTTTAGGGGACTGTTTATTGTAAACTTTGACATTCAAAAAGACTGATTTGTCAGACTTATATCAATAAATGACTTTTTGATTTTGTACCATTTTTAAGTTGCTTACTACTAATGTTATCAATTAAAATGGCCAGATAAAGTCACTTCTTAATAGGGCTGGCAAAAGCTTCATATAAAATAACTTTAATAGTAATATTAAACACTTAGACTGCAACTCTTATAGCAAAATGAAGACCGATTTGATATATTTTCCAACCCATAAAGCCACTCTTCTTTATCAGCGCAATTTCCCCGGAAAAGTTTCAGTATCACAACACTAAATATCTTTATATGAACAACTCTTATAAAACACACCTTCATCCACACCTTAGTTTATAGTAGACTATAACAATAAGCGCTTGGCTTTTATTTTGATCGTTTCAGCAATGTTATGGTAACTTTGCTCAAAAAAAATAAACACTGGCCGTTATTTAGTTATTTTAGTGACGCCGACATGGAGTAAATAATTTGCAGAGACCTACTGCGAAACTTTTTACAATTGTTATTTACATTATGTTGAATAGCAGCATTTTTTGAACGTCAATTACACAAAACAGCCTTTAAAAAACTCCTCATTTGTTACAGTGCTGTAAAGGTTTAATAACATTTACCAAACCCAAGTGCAGGCTGGTTTGCAGTGACGATCAATTATTCAGGTTGTTTAAATAGAGAATAGAAAAAAAGAATAGAATAGCTCGCGGTGATGTGACATGTAACTACAATTAATGTAGTCTCAAAGCTTTTTATGCTTCTTTTAATTACACCTTTTTCACGAAGTCACCACAGTCCGTACCCAGCATAGAATGTGGTACATCTTCAATTATATTGTGTACGATGTTGAAAAATCTTCTCTTCTACTACTAGTTTACCTTTAGTACTCTGTTATCAAAATAAATAGTTGCTCTGTTAATGAGTTGAGGTTGTTTAGACCCAATTTTGAATTGGTACCAGCTAATGCAATTTGCAGACCAGGATTTTTGATCCAAGTCTGATTTGCGACTTTCACAAAAAACGTCATAAAAGAACAGCTTTAGTCATAAATGCAAATTGCAGAAAACCTTGGCGCCTTTGGCTAAGAAAGTTAAAGTTTCGACTTAATCTGTCCTAATAATATATAATAATAATAATAATATATCTTTATTCAAAGTTTAAATTGGTAAAAAATATACAATAAAACTTAATGGTAATGTAGGTAAAACAATGTAAGATGCCTGTACTAGGATGAACCTGTATCACAGGCGGCATGAGTTCACACACATTTTAATAAGGACAATAGATTTTTTAATAGTATTACAGAGTTTTAAATAGTGAGATAACGTGTTCATATATTATGATAATTATATAATCTAATTTAGTTGAACGGTATTTTTACGAGTACAAATAATGATTCAAATCTTATACATGTATATAAATTCTATGACTACTGCAGAAACTAATTACAACTATTATGGTAGTGTCAGCAGTAAATTAAACAACAGTAAAATATGCATCAAGGCATTTTTGAAGCGGTCGATAATTTTGCTAAGACGACAACAAATCGGAGTAAATAGGACAGCGCAATGGTGTGGTAATCAGCAATAAACGTTATGGAAGTCTGGCCTCGTGTATGACGCGCTAGGTGCCCTCATAATCGACGGAATTGTTTTGCCGGAGTTCTGCTATTTTCTCGAAGGGTATTCAGCGTCTCCAGTTTAAACGGCGCTCTTAGGCACCTCCATAGTCAACAGAATGGATGTACCTTTTTTCAGCCATTATTTTCGCCGGGCAGTCAGCAGCACCTGTGTTATGCTTGTCAGGTTTTTTGAAATGCAAGCAAGTAGCGCATTTTGGTTCATCAGATTTCTTCAGGCATTCTTTTATTGAGTGACCTTGATTGCCACAGTGGCCGCAGGTATACGATGTCTGTCGACATGACTTAGCCGCGTGTCCATATTGCTGACACTTATAACAACGTGTAACCAAAGTGAAGTCTCTCACAGGGCATGATGACCAGTTTACAAAAACTCGTTCGTTTGAGATCAGGGCTTTGCGTATGGCTGCGGATACTTCAATAATATAATTACAGGTCTCAACGTCTTTCTTACCTGACTTATGGCTTAATTTTATTGAGCTTAAAAACGTCTGAAGGCTACAGTTTTGAAGTTTGTCTGCTAGGTTTTGGTTGTACAAGCAGGTAAAAACCTCATTTTCTTGCATGGAAGTTGGTACTCCTATAATCACAATCCTAGGCTTCCTTTTATGGGGCTCGTCGACTGTTAGGCCTGACTGTTTTAGAGGCACCGATTGTCTCAGCTTCTCAATGTCGTCCTTCGTCTCGGTGCTGATTATTACACCGCCGTTTTTCGTCTTGCGCAGGCCTCTCACGTGGAGCTTCATCTGTTCGGGCCTGATAATTTTTTGAACAAGAGTTTTGGTCTCTTCACTGGTTTGAAACTTGTCACTCGGATAAATGACCACAGAACTTTCATAAGTCGGCTGGATAAAATTATTGGCACCTTTCTTTACCGTGTCAGCAAAGGAAGTTACCTGGGCAGGTTTCTTCGAGTCTTCAATGCTAAGCTTAAGGTCCTGTAGTTGCTGCGATAGATTAAGTTGGTTTTCGAGACTTCTGACTGTGTAGTGCGATTGGATAGTTTTTGCTTTGATTGACTGATACAAGACGGCCATCTGCGACGTCCCGCTACCAATCTTCCGGCATAAGTTACTGATTCGAGTTTTCTGCTCCACATTTAGCTTTCCATCAGCTGCAATAGCGCAAACCTCCTTCAGGCTCTGTTCTATAGTTGCCATCCAGTTTTGAATTTCAGCCGTCGAGACAGCTTCAGGGGCATCGTTCCTTTGGTAAGGCACTTGAGGGGTAGATGCGGGAGCGGTCACGGGCACGGGTGTAGAAGGCGGGGTGCGAACACATCTACTGCTCCGGTTAAATGGACTATCCTCCATCATGAAGCAGGTTAATTTTATTCGTGTTAAACACTTTTAGTCATTTTTACAAATATATCTTAGGTACACAAATGTAACGAGTATGTGTCATTTACCGGCTATTGGTAAAAACTAGGTCAAATTACCGCAAGTGATTATATGTTTATTGCAATAATTATTCAACACGTCTGTTCACTATGACCGCACAAATATTCTATCAAATACACAACCATATCCCATTTATTTCCTTCTTCTTCAGCTTTAAAGTAATTGGATTTATCTCAAACCAGACTACGAAACGTGAGAAATAATTTCAAATAAACATGTTAAAAACCTCTTTCGTTCACACGTCCAGAAACACTGATATAAGTACATAAACGCTTTTGTAAAGCTTCACCAAAAAAGTAAAACTTTTATGAATCAATCTGATCGAGTATGTATAAAAGTAAAGAACTTTTGCCTCTGTTATTATATCTACTCCTTTGCCAATACCTTGTAATAACAACGGCAGTTTACTTCGTTCGGGAGTTATTGTAACTTTGTTTTCTTTGCGATTTATGCGTATATTTTGTTACTACTGTGTGATTTCCAATAGAAGTGACCTTTTTGCTTCCCCTAGGGACTTTCCTCCCGGAATTAATTAAGTTATGTTGTGATTACTTATCCTCCAATCAAGCGAAATAGTTTCAGCCATTTGTTTACTTTATTTTGGTGACCTTGCTTACCTTACCTACAAAATATAACCCTCCTTTAGGGCTTCACCGCGCTTGAGTAAATAGAAGACTGCGCCATTTTTATTTTATTACGAAAAAATGTAGGAATGGAAATATTTTCGGGAAATATTGTCATAACTTTCAATGCTTTTTTTTATTTAATCGCTTCTATTTTTGAACAAATTATTATTAAGGTATTTTATCCGGGGCTCCCAGTGATTGGCGGTCCATCTTTCTACCAAAAAAATAAAACCCAAGAAAAAAAAATCATAATTTAAAACATTGAATAGAAAAAAAACCCAGAAATTCAGCACTGCAATTCTTTTGTATATGGACATCAATACAAAAGCGATAAATCCGTAGCTCACAAATACTTATCAAAGACAAATAAAATATATAGCTACTCCTCTGCCTCCAACATAAAGCCTATTTACACTAGCATTTCCGAATATCTCGTAAATATAAGGATTTCCATTTACAAGACGAGCCTTTAAAAGGAATGAACTTGTATGAGGCGATAAAATGCGAGGCCATTGAGTTATGAGGTACCTACAGACATATTATTCTCGCAATTAGGGTTGTCTCTTCGATGTACAATAAACTAGCTTCCGCCCGCAACTTCGTCCGCGTGGCATGGTTACTTTGGGCTTTTTTTTTTGTTTGGGAAATCATCAAATAACTTCCCCCGCTCTGGGTGGAGCGGGGGGGCGTGGCAGACTTTAACTGACTAAAACCCACCCATGTTCCTTCTATTGCCCTTTACGTTCCGGGGCCGCGGTATCTCTTTCAAACAACCCACGACCCCGTTAGGCGGTAGTTACTTTGGGCTAACGCTAACTTTAACCCGCGTGATGATCGAAAAAAAATATCTTTTACTTCCCTCTTTCTCCCCTTGTTTCACTTTTTTTTTAGCCTATGTCCGTCTCCAGGGTCCCACCCTACTGAACAAAATCTTTGTAGCAAAATTCATCAAAATCGGTTTTGCCATTTAGGCGTGAAGATGTCACAAGCAAACAAGCAAACTCACTTTCGGTTTTATAAAATTAGTAAGGATAGATTAGACCTAATTATTTCTTAATTTTATAGGTAACAACTGGATTTAAACGCTGGTGGTGGACCTCGTGGCTAAATAATAGCAGCCGCTCGGGTCGATCTTTAGGTTAAGCCGCGCTTGCCTAGGTTGGTCTGTGGATGAGTGACCACCCGTTACATACCGAGTTTCCTCTGTGCCTCGGAAAGCACGTTAAGCTGTTGGTCCCGGCTGTCTTTTGTAGATCTTTGACAGTCCCTCGCTGAGTGAGTCCGACTCACACTAGACTGATTTTTTCAAAATAACAATTTATTTTATACCAGCTCCAACTACTAACTGTACACTGTATACTAGTCTTACCAAGGGGTATCGTTTTACCCGGTACTAACTGGGTTATGGAGGTCAGATAGGCAGTCGCTCCATGTAAAATACTGGTATTCAGCTGCATCCGGTAAGACTGGAAGCTGACCCCAACATAGTTGGGAAAAGGCTAGGCAGATGATGACGGAAGGAATGTAACGTGATAAAAATATTGTTTTTAATCGATTTCAAAAAAGGAGTAGGTGCTATCATATGTTTGACCGTACTGTTTTGTTTTATATTGTATGTTTACCGATGACTCCGCCAACCATGGACCGATTTTCATAACTTTTCTTTTGAATTTTTTTTATAAAATGTGTTGGTCCCACATCTTAATTTTATTTATATTTCTTTATTAGTTTATGAGTTATCGTATATAATACATATTTTTCATCTATGTCTATATGTATGATCTGCTAATATTTTTTAGTAACAATGGAAAATGGATACTAGTTTTTTTTTAATAGAAATACTTATGTGTCGATGTTTTTGGCTAACAACTAAGTATAGGAATAATGTAAATACCAAGAAATGGTTGCAACTGTCGCAAATGTCACTCTTAATTACAGATTTCATTCGCATTTGTGTCAATCGATACGAAAAACATTTAAATGTAAACCAATACATATAGAGCTTAAACTACTATCAGTTCGCTTGTAACTTTGTCCTAGAGTTTCTTTTATTGGGCTTTTACTAAAGATTGTTTAGTGATAACACAGACTTCTATTTGAAAATAAAAGAAATCTGGCAACCCTATCAAGCCTGAGGCATTATTGTCTTGAAAAACGTCTTTTTACCGTCATAGGCTATTAGGTGAAACAGTTAGTCTAAACTAGCTGGCGCCCGTGGCTTCGCCCGCATGATGATCGAAAAAAGTATTCTATGTGTTATTCCAGACTATAATCTACCTCTGCGCCAAATTTCAACAAGATCCGTTCAGCCGTTTTGACGTGAAAAAGTTACAAACATACATAATATTTGTAGGATAAGAAGGATAGTTGTAGTAGAATTTGTGTCAGACTAAGGACGAGTTTCATCAACGGAATTGAACGCGTTTAGCATATTCAAACTGCTTTTAGAAGCTGGCAGTATAATTATTTTGTTACTAGCTGCCCTGCGCGGCTTCACCCGCGTTTTTAGTTCCTGCCCCGCTCCCAAGGGTAGTAACGTAATGTTTTATAGCCTAACCTTCCTATACCCTTCCTGATAATGTAACCTCCTATTAATGAAAAAATTGTTAAATTCTGGCTATTAACTTCGGAGCCTATTCGATACAAACAAACAAACAAATCTTTCCTCTTTATAATATTGGTAAGGATAAACATCGGATTATAAGTACTTACTTGCAAGAATAACTAAGTGAAAAAAAGGCCAAGAGCGCGTCAGATTCGCGCTAAGCCATATATTTTTGACTGCGTAAACTAACGCCAGGTTCCAATAAACAAAAACGACTCGTTTTGTTTACGGATAGTTGTATTTTGACATAAGTCTCATAGAACTTACGGATAGTTGTATTTTGACATAAGTCTCATAGAACTTATGTCAAAATACAACTATCCGTAAGCAAAACGAGTCGTTTTTGTTTATTGGAACCGGGCGTAAGAGGTTTGATTTTTTTACAGCACAACGGGACTACAGACTGTAGTATTAAGGTTTTAATTTCAACTCGATACCTCCACGCGTTCCCGAGATAAAGGGTCTTGACAGACAAACAAACAGATAGGCGGATAACAAAGTAATCCGATGTCATCCGGGTTCATTTTTTTTTATTTTGGTACGAAACCCTTAATAAAGCTATAATAACATTGTCACCACGAAATAAAAATGTATTTATTCTTTTACACACCATTTGTATTAAAGATCACTCGAAAACATTTGTCAAGTGCTTCCTCATAAGCAATCATGTCGATATATTATGATTTTTTTAATCAAAAGTTACAGAAGAAAAACATTTTTTGTTTAACATTTCGTGCACAAAATTTATTGCACATTTCCCAGAGAGAAAGAAAACACTATCGTGTCACGTCAAATGACGAACGAAGACTTACCCTCAACAAACATTTACAACTTAAAAATATGGCGATTAATATTAATTTTACATGGAGCGACTGCCTATCTGACCTCCACAATCCAGTTGGTACTCGTGAATACAAAACCCTTTAGTTAGACTGGATGTCAGACTGTCAGGCAACTGACTACTTGTAACAACTGCCAAAGATCTAGAAATGGGAGCCAGGACCAACGACTTACGGTACTCTCGGCTCCGAGGTACGGAGAAAACTCGGTACGCAATGGATCAACAAATCGATATACCAGCCTATGTAAGCGCGGCTTAACCTGAGGATCGCACCAAGCGGCTGTTAATATTTATTTATTTAATGATTTATGTACACACAAGAGAAAACACAGGAAAACATCATAAAAAAACAAAGAGTACAAAGGCACAGCTTATTTCTAAGGAAATTTCTACCAGCAGGCCTGTTGTTATTATTATTATTTATTATTATTAGTGTTATTAGACATAAGTACTACGTCACCACAATTGACAAATCTTACCATAAGATTCACAACTAAAGAGGTCAAAACTGCAATTAGTCAGATGAAACGTGGTAAGTCACCCGGGCACGACGGGCTCAGTGTTGAACATTTAAGACACGCTGGTAAGCATCTGCCTCGAGTCTTAGCGTTGTTGTTTAATTTTTGTATCTCGCATTCTTATCTGCCTAGTGACATGATGAAAACTGTAGTAGTGCCTATTATTAAAAATAGAACTGGTGACATGTCGGATAAGTTAAACTACAGACCGATCTCCCTAGCGACGACTATCGCAAAGGTTTTTGACAGTCTATTGAACACCATTTTGAGGAAAAATATTAAATTGCATGACGCTCAGCACGGGTTTCGCCAGGGGCTGTCAACAGAAACGGCCATCTTGTGTCTAAAAAAGACTGTAAGCTATTATGTAGAAAATCAGAGTCCTGTTTTTTCTTGTTTTCTTGATATGTCAAGGGCCTTTGATATGGTTAATTATGACTTGTTATGGAGTAAACTACGCAAAGCAAATGTACCACTTGAACTTGTCAATATCTTTAGGTACTGGTATGGTCACCAAGTGAACTGTGTGCGTTGGGCTGATGCTACTTCTGATGAGTATAGGTTGCAATGTGGGGTTAGGCAGGGCGGTTTGACCTCTCCGATTTTGTTTA
The DNA here is from genome assembly GCA_905475445.1 of Ochropleura plecta. Taxonomy (NCBI): domain Eukaryota; kingdom Metazoa; phylum Arthropoda; class Insecta; order Lepidoptera; family Noctuidae; genus Ochropleura; species Ochropleura plecta. The sequence goes on along the minus strand of FR997731.1, from coordinate 4,588,545 downwards.
ACTTGTACATAGATGCCCTCATTGGTGAGCTCAGTGGCTTGCAAGCTGGTTGCTATTTAGATGGTGTGGCTTTTAATAATATCAGTTACGCCGATGATATGGCATTATTGAGCCCATCAGTGTCAGGTTTGAGAAAACTGTTGGATGTTTGTGAGAGGTATGCGGTGGAGCACGGTTTAAGATACAATGCCAAGAAGAGTGAAATTCTTATTTTTGGAGCAAAATCCACAGAAAGTTTTCCATCTATTACACTAGCAGGTAATATCTTGAATCGTGTTCAGCAATTTAAATATCTCGGCCATATTGTTACCGCGGACATGAAAGATGATCTGGATATAGAAAGGGAGCGAAGAGCATTGGCGGTTCGTTGCAACATGCTTGTCCGTAGGTTTGCTCGTTGTACGTGTGAAGTGAAACTGACGCTTTTTAAAGCATTTTGTCAGACATTTTACACGTGTAACCTATGGACAAGATGTACGCGGAAAGCCGTCAATGCTCTTCGAGTTCAATACAACAATGCATTCAGGATGCTGCTGGGGCTGCCACGCTTCTGCAGTGCATCGGGAATGTTTGCTGATGCGCACACTGATGATTTTGCAGCGATCAGACGTAAGCGTGCCGCGTCGCTGCTGCAGAGGGTCCGGGGCAGCTCGAACAGTCTCCTGAATGTCATTGCGGGGAAATTCGATTGCCCGCTTATTCGTGTCTTGTCGAACTTACATGTTTTACTAACATAGTTTTTTAAGTTACAGTGTACTAATAAAATATGGATGTAGCTATAATATCCGAAATAAAATGATTATTATTATTATTTATTATTGCTATTAATTAGGCATTGGCCCCCACCACTACTTCTAAATGCTTTATTTTAAGCAATAAACATAAATAAAGCCCTCCCTCCTAACCGTAATTGACTTTACCCATTATACCAAGAAGAATCTGTCTACGTAAGCTACCTACATACATCCATCCATCTCGGTAAACCACATAATATATCCAATATTTAGGTGTTGGTGTAATTTCACGGGGCGTCGGGTAGGGAAGGCATGGGATTTTGTTCTATCCCCGTAACCATTGTTGCGGTTTTCAACCGACGACCCTTAAAATGCAAAGCCATGGGTTCCGCCTCTGAATTTTTAGTAGGTATGTATGAAGTTAAGGTCACACAGCGAGCGTTACTAACCCAGATCAGCTTAGCTTAGCAATCAGAAAATTGTTACTAAATTGCGCTGGTGCGCGGTGTGAAGGGATTCAGAACTAGGATTCGCTCAGCTTAATTAAAAAGGTCGGTTTAGTTAGCTATCGCACTTCAGTTTGCTTGATTTTATTTTCTTACTAGCTTTTGCCTGCGGCTTCGCTCGCGTTAAATCTATTAAAGCGTGAAGAGGTAACAAACAAACAAACAATAAACTCACTTTCGCTTTTATAATATTAGTAAGGATAGGCAAAGGGAAAGGGGGTGTTAGACGTTTAATATCTACAAACAATCGATGTTTCCTACCTGCAGCTCCGTTCAACCAGTTAGTTAGCTCGCTTGAATTAAGTACATCTTTAGTTTGCGTTGCTCAAAAACCTGTGGCATTATTGCTGTGATAGCTAAGCCCACGATGAGACGTATGCCTTACCCTGTATAGTGTATCCGAACGAAGTATGTTTTGATACATTTTGACTGACGCTTCTGTTGTTCTGAAAGGAAACTTTGACTGAAAGGTTGTTGTTTGTTGCAAATAATACTTAACTGTTTAGATGTTATGACCTATTTTAGCTCATGCAAATGATCTACTTATGAACCGTGTCAAAGTTATTTATATAATTTAATGTGAATTTTAAATCCCTCTGCTATTTCAGTCTGTAGATGTTTCTTGTCAATATTGTTTTAATAAGTCAGCATTAAAAAGGAAATGCTTGTCTATGACAATCTATTTTAATAAGATGATTGACATAAACAAGCGTTTCGATCCAACGCGAGTTTCCGATAGGATCTGTCATCGACAAAAAAAATAAAAAGATAGCGGCTCAAAGTTTGTATGGATCTTCCACACAAACTTTGAGCCCCTATCCATCTATTTCTCGAGCATGAACTTCCACAAATCCTTCAACTCCTGTTCGAAGTTAAATACTTTTAGACGCAGAGGCTTAGACCATGCCTTGTCTGTCAGTGAATTGAAAATGTTTAGCATATCAATTCTACGACATCTTACTATATTTTTTAAACGCTGTTATTAAAGACACATTGGATGAAAAAGGGGCACATAATAGAACCAACTAGAACTCTTTGGACGAGACCTTCACTGAGGAGAGATTCTTACAATTAGCAACAATCAAAAAAATACTTTTTATATATAAAAAAAAACTAGTTTATTTAACTCAATGCCTTGAAAAGTAATTGTATGAAATATAAAGTTTTTTTTATTTATTAGTGTCACTTGTACCTGGGTTTGCGGATTGTTGAAAAGAGACGCCGCGGCCCCGGAACACGGTTTTAGTCAGTAAAAGTCTGTCACTCCCCCCTGCTCCCAGAGCGGGGGAAGTTAATTGGTGATTTCTCATTCGAAAAAAAGCGTCACTTGTAACTATAACAATCCTAGAAGTTAAATTTCAGCCACTTCCTGGTTTCTGAAGAAGCTTGAAATTTGTAATAATTTTTCATCTGAATGGCAATGCAAGGTCGTCAATGTCACGTGTCGTCAAACAATTATAATCTACTAAATATTGAGCTATCGTTCTATGATCACCAACGAAAAAGTAGATATAGGTAATAATATTTCATAGCGTAATTAAAAAGCTTCGACATGGCTGGTACAAAACATGATACATTCAAATAGACACCACGGTTGGGCAGTGGCTGAGTGATCGACTGCTGCGCTGCGTGTCGCGAGTTCAATCCCCGCACAGAACAAAAAAAAGATGGCCTACAGATGGTTGTTCTGGGTCTGGCTGTTTGTGTATGTGAGTTTAAAAGTTTGTAAACGCACCCACGATACAGGAGAAATACTAGTGCGGGGCAATGATTCTTTAAAAAAAAATTGGTTGTTTGTAAAGTAGGTTTACGATCGAGATGTTTACGTGATAACGTCTTATTGGTGATATAAGTTATCACCAATAAGACGATCGATCGCGCTCGATCGACGATCGATCGATCGATCGCGCTCGTGAGGTTTTGGTGTGACACAAGTTTCTGAACATGTCACCCGACTAAAACGATTTTAAAGACGTTATCACGTCAAAAATAGTAACAACCAAACTGACAATGGTGTCGATTCTGATGAGACACAGGACTAAACTAGACTAATAGATATTAAAATAACATACCTACCATCCAATTTTATTCCACGTCATTTTATTCGCAAATAAAGGTAATCCGATGTAGTATGACAACTTATTTTTAGGTGAAAAACGTCAATTTCTGAATAGCGAGATTGTCATCTTAACCACCATTGATGCTGTCAACACGAATAGCAATCAGCTATTCGTGTTTGAATTTCTTAGCTTAAGATAGAGATATTGTCACAGAATTGCGCTTCGCCGGTGTGAAGGGAAACAGAAAGACTAGGATTCGCTCAGTTTAACTGTAAAAGTCGGTTTAATTAGCTCTTGCTCTTCAGTTTGTTCGATTTTTTTTTAGATGTGACTTTCTCCCGCTGTGCGCAAAGCAAAAGGGGGTATCAGACGTTTAATATCTAAAACCCATCCATGTTTCCAGTCCGCATCACTGTTCACCGAGTCAGTTAGCTAGCTTGAATTATGTATATCTTTAGTTTGCGGTGCTCAAAAACATGCGGCGTTTGCGCCATAATAGCTTAGCCCGCGATGAGACATATGCCTTACCCTGTATAGTGTATCCGAACGAAGTATGTTTTGATACATTTTGACTGACGCTTCTGTTGTTCTGAAAGGAAACTTTGACTGAAAGGTTGTTGTTTGTTGCAAATAATACTTAACTGTTTAGATGTTATGACCTATTTTAGCTCATGCAAATGATCTACTTATGAACCGTGTCAAAGTTATTTATATAATTTAATGTGAATATTAAATTCCTCTGCTATTTCAGTCTGTAGATGTTGCTTTTCAATATTGTTTTAATAAGTCAGCATTAAAAAGGAAATGCTTGTCTATGCCAATCTATTTTAATAAGATGATTGACATAAACAAGCGTTTCGATCCAACGCGAGTTTCCGATAGGATCTGTCATCGACAAAAAAAATAAAAAGATAGCGGCTCAAAGTTTGTATGGATCTTCCACACAAACTTTGAGCCCCTATCCATCTATTTCTCGAGCATGAACTTCCACAAATCCTTCAACTCCTGTTCGAAGTTAAATACTTTTAGACGCAGAGGCTTAGACCATGCCTTGTCTGTCAGTGAATTGAAAATGTTTAGCATATCAATTCTACGACATCTTACTATATTTTTTAAACGCTGTTATTAAAGACACATTGGATGAAAAGGGGGCACATAATAGAACCAACTAGAACTCTTTGGACGAGACCTTCACTGAGGAGAGATTCTTACAATTAGCAACATTTAAAAAAATACTTTTTATATAAAAAAACAACTAGCTTATTTAACTAAATGCCTTGAAATGTAATTGTATGAAATATAAAGATTTTTTATTTATTATTGTCACTTGTACCTGGGTTTGCGGGTTGTTAAAAAGAGACACCGCGGCCCCGGAACACGGTTTCAGTCAGTAAAAGTCTGTCACTCCCCCCCGCTCCCAGAGCGGGGGAAGTTAATTGGTGCTTTCTCATTCGAAAAAAAGCGTCACTTGTAACTATATAAAACAATCTTAGAAGTTAAATTTCACCCACTTCCTGGTTTCCGAAGAGGCTTAAAATTTGCAATAATGTTTCATCTGAATGGCAATGCATGGTCGTCAATGACACGTGTCGTCAAATAATTATAGTCTACCAAATATTGAGCTTTTGTTCTATGATCACTGACGAAAAAGTAGGTATAGATAATAAGATTTCATAGCGTAATTAAAAAGCTTCGACATGGCTGGTACAAAACATAATACATTCAAATAGACACCACGGTTGGCGCAGTGGCTGAGTGATCGACTGCTGCGCCACGTGTCGCGAGTTCAATCCCCGCACAGAACAAAAAAAAGATGGCCTACAGATAGTTGTTCCGGGTCTGGCTGTTTGTGTATGTGAGTTTAAATGTTTGTAAACGCACCCACGGTACAGGAGAAATTCTAGGGCGGGGCAATGCTTCTTTAAAAAAAAAAATAAGAACCAAATTAATAATGGTGCCAATTCAGATGAACCATCGGACTAAACTAGACTAATATTAAAATGACATACCTAATCTCATCTAATTTTATTCCACACTATTTTAGTTCGCGATTAAAGAACTAAAATTCAATTCAATTTAGCTTGATAACCACTGTTTTTGGTGAGAAACGTCAATTTCAGAATAGCGGGATTACATTTTCTCTAAAATTTAAATTGAATAACTAAACTATCATTAATGCTGTCAAACTATAATATGATTAGGTTGTGTCATTTGAATTAATTTCAGGAGAGGAAACGTCGGTAGAAAGGAATAAACTAAACTGTTGTGATTTTTAGAGCAGTTTCAGTTTAGTTTGTGACAGCAAAATCGCCACCATTGACTGTGAAATAAGGGTATTGATGATTGTTATCCTGTTAAGCATAACATTTATCTAAGCCTTTATTTAAAAGTGTTTTTTTTTTAACCATAATATTTCTTCCAACTAAACGAAGATTTATTTGATACATATTCATCATATAATTAAATTAATTACTAAATATATACAACCTATAAATGTACAAAATATATACAAGTAAAAAATGGAAAATTACAGGGCGTCAAAAAATTCGTCCGTATCGCCGTCAACAGGTAAAGTGCCCAGAAGGCTGGCAGCATTACCGCGTTGGATGGCAATGCTTATTTTTTGTGCAAATAAAACCGACTTCCAAAAAAAAAACTAAAAAGTGGAAAATAACTTTATTTCCGGAAGTCGGTGGCAAAAAAGTCAACGAAACCAACAAAAGCCACCGACTTCCGGAAATAAAGTTATTTTCCACTTTTTAGTTTTTTTTTGGAAGTCGGTTTTATTTTTTGCAAAAAAGTTTTTTATTTCAGCATTTTTAGTTATAGTATTATTAGAAGTCGGTTAAAAAAACTTCCCTCGATTTCGCCAAGATTCCATCATCAGATCCCGATTTGGTGACTATGGGAGCAATTTGGAAAGCATAGGCTTTAAATTTTTTTTTGTTGATTTTTCAATAACCGCTTGTCCGATTTCGATAAAATTTTCATAGGACCATTTGGGAAGTATAACCTTTCCAACAAAAAAAGAATTTTTGAAATCGGTTGGCAAGCGACGGAGTTAAGTGCGAACAAACCTAAAAAAAAAACATACAAACATCCGAATTGAGAACCTCCTCCTTTTTTAGAAGTCGGTTAAAAACAGGCCAGCCCTCTGGTCACGAGAAGAATCGACCAACCGCTTGGCGATTTCTCGAAATACTACATGGGCACCCCATGGCCCTAGTGTTTCAACCCCAAACGGCTCAAAAACATAATTACCAATCAAATTGTGATATTTGCGCCGTTTGAGGTTTTCAGCACCTGTAGCAGCAGCTCCAGCGCAACCCACCGTGCTAGGAAGATGGGATGGTGCAAGGGTGTCAACTAAACTAAACGATAAAATTTGTCGACTACCAGATTCCCAATATCTCTTACAAACCATAATTGATTAAATCACTGTCCTAACCTCGACAATATTGAAGTGAACTTGCGCTAACAACTTAAGTCTCTTCCATATTTTATATAAGAAAGTTTTGCAGGTAAAATTGCGCCGAAGAAACTTTTCTAGGCCAAAACTTCTCTCTGAATAGAATAGTACGAATTTTTTTCTTTTCCAGATTGTGTTGCCAATTTTCTTAATTGTCTAGGCGTTTAGTCACGTTCAGGTTCTAGGCATTCATTTAAAAAACATTAATCTTTTATGTTAACGATGTTTCTGGCTAACACTAATAGGCTTTTAGTGTACCGGTAATGGATCGAATATCATTGTTTGGTGCTGAAACATAACGTTATGTAGCGTAGGTACTGAATGACGTATGTGCTGAAGAAGGTGAAGTCTATTCAATACTTTATTATCTATTGACGTTAAATTTACAAATATCAGCTTTATATCAGTGTTAAAGTTGATTTGAGAGTGAATATAACCTACTATTGAAGAAGTAATATTATGAAAACCGGTTGGTGCAGTGGCTGAGCGATCGACTGCTTTGTTGCGTGTCGCAGGTTTGATCCCCGCACGGAACAAACATTTGTATGACCTACAGGTAGTTGTTTTGGGTCTGGCTGTTTGTGAATGTGTGTTTAAATGTTTGTTAATGCATTTACGGTACGGGCAAAAACCTAATAACGGATGTATTTAAAAAAAAAACGAAACCTTCATATAACATCCGTTTACATGTTCGGAAACTAAACTACGAACGCAAGGTGTAATTATTCTCTTTGCTGCCCTATTGACATATTTTTTGAGACACATTTTTTAATTTAAAGCGGTGAAGTTAGGTCTCGTATCATAAGAAATCTTAAGCTTTAGGATTTAATTCTATGTCATGTCTTAAAGTCCAGGTCCATGTCGGAGTTAATTCGGGTGTTTTTGGTTAAAAATCCATATTTTTGTCTCGCTAAATATAACTGTCAGCTATTAAGAAACATATTAACTTTGTTAAAAAACCAATCCCTTTTTATTGCGGATAGCATTGAAAAAAAATATAAGTAACTATTTGTTTTCGAAAACCTATAAACTAATACACGTATGCAAATGAGATGTCTGTCCCAAAATCAAATAAAAAAACAAAGTATATCTACGATTTATTCAAAATCCAGTTTACTAGCGTAGTTCATTAAAAAAAACTTAGAACAGTAGACCTGCTACCCTACTATGACGTCTTAAAGCAATTCTTATTCCACTGAGGGAAAGAGACAGAGCTATACAGGGTGTCTAGCACCATCTCTTTCCCTCAGTGGAATAAGAATTGCTTTAAGACGTCATAGTAGGGTAGCAGGAAACGATTACTTTTATTCCAAGCCGAACAAATCTAACCGAACGCAGGTAGTAACCAACTTAACAGTGTGTTCAACGTGTGCAAAGAAATAAATTTAAATATCTGATCGATGGTTTGCGTGACCAGAAAATTAGTTCGTAGCACAAAAGATTAGCGTTTCTATTCACTGGCAAGGCTGGAAAGGCTGTTCGCTTTGCACGCTTGATTGTTTCTGAATAAATGTTAAACTTCACGCGTCACTGAATTGTGTTCAATCTGATTTGAATTCGGAATCAGGTACTGTGATCATTGGGGCTTACAAGCGTAATTTTTGACGCTGTGCAGCCATGAGGATTTTGTTATCTGATAAGGGCTGTTTTGTTTAGGAATTGTGTTGGTTATGTTCTAAAATCAAACGCATTTATTTGAAGTAGGCCAGTTACAGGCACTTTTAGATATTGGACCAATGGCAACAATAAAATTAAGCTACAGTCCCAGTCACAAGGCATAATAACTGTGAAAGTATTGTACTGTATTCCTTTTTGAACCTAAACAACGGTATTACACATGAGGACTTTGGTTCGTTTCTCTCTCATTGTAAAATTGAAGCAGTATTTTATGGGAACTGCTCTGGGTGTTAGGCGCCGCGACAAGACTCCCGGCTAACGTAAACGCGGGTCTGTGGACGGTGAGAATAGGTAGCTCACCGTCTGTCCGTCCACGACAGGCCGTTCGTGTTCCATGCATGCCTCAAAGAGATGTCAGCAAAACAGAAGTGTCTGTGGGAAGGAAGAGTTACCGCGGCCCCTGAACACGAAGGGCAAAAGAAGAAACATGAATGAGTTTGAGTCAGTAAAAGTCTGACACTCACCCTCGCTCCGTTCAGAGCGGGGGAAGTTTTTTGATCAATTCTCATACGAAAAAAAGCAGTATTCAATTGTTGTGTGATTTTTGCTCGAAAAAAAGTATTATATTAGTATCATATTAGTATGTACGTATAGGAAACACAAGCATTTTTCTTGTATTAAACCAAAAAATCGAAACCAAATAGTGTTACAGCAGAAAGTATAGTATACAAATACCAGTCCAGTGGAATTCACTGGACTGAAACAAATACAGCTAAAGTAAAGCTAGATTGATAACATTCGCATGATACTACAAAGTATAGAGATGCACATCTACACAATAGACGTGAACAAGAGATACCTAAGCCGTTGTGTCGATGATCTATCCTTTCAAACACATATCACCCTTCTCAAAATGACAACAGAAACCATCGTAAGGAAACTAACATGTTCTAGATTCAAAAATTCGAATACGTTGTAACATCGATCAATCATGTTTCGGAAAACTGTGTCTTATTGAGGGTTAAGTTACAGACTGATTTTGCTTGAGCCATTATTAACATCATAAAAAGATAAACAAATTTTATTGGCTTTTATACTGTTTACTCTTTCAATTCAATCAATGTGTGTAACAGTATTGCTAAAAACATAACATTTTTTTTTCAAATGCTTAATGCCTTTCCTTTTGTTTTTGTTGCGTTTGGTTTCCAGTATATCTGAAAGCGACTGAATACCATTTTTTTACATGGAGCGAATGTCCATCTCAAAATCAAAAATCAAAATCACTGTAAATTATAAAACATCGAGAAAAGGTGCACGGTTCGGGTTGGTTGTTTCCTATGCAGAAGAACCGGCAAGAAACTCCATTCCTTTTTTAATGCACAACAATGTTTTACAATGTTGTTCTCTAATTATCTGACTTCCACAACCCAGTTAGTACTGGGTAATACGATACCCCTTGGCTCGACTATACTTATTAATTTATTTATTGTACAAAATGCACACAGTTATAGACTAAGCTTAAAACTAATGAGCACAATAACCCTGTTAGGGCACAGCGAGTTTACTGAAAGCTGGTAAAATCTTTTTAAATAGGTATATATTTATTATTTTTTGAATAAACATTGCGTTTTCATGTTCTATTTGCTCTTGAATAATATGTTTTTGTTTATGTACACACAAAACACATATTATGGAAAAAATACATTTACACAAAGGAGCACAAAGGTACTGCTTATTTCATAAAGAAATCTCTTCCAACAGATCTTCGATAAACATACATACTAATAAAATAAAAATAATAAATATATGTTTACATTTAAGCATTGTAAAATAATACATATCCATAATATATACAAAATATAAAAGTATAGAGGAGAGGTAATGTAAAAAAAATAACATAATTTCGGATTTTTTTTCGACCTAATTCAATTGTGCTAGCTCCATTAACTCACATTCAAAAATACTTCAACAAAGAACATGACACAATAATACTCGTATCTTTTGTTAGTATTCCATTCCACTCCGTTTTAGCATATCTCTTTCGGTCATAATTTACAACCTAAATACCAGTGGATAAGATCTATGAATGTCAGTTTAATAATGTTATAAAATATAGCCAGTGGTTGTTCAATTCTCGTTCTACAACGGAGGTAGGTATGCCCCTTTTGTAAATTCATCATTACAATAATTTAATATGCTCAGGCGGTTTGCAAAAGTAGGGCAGTACAATCGAGAGCAGTGCTTGTAAAGGATATTATTATTAATGGTTGAATAGGAAAATGAGAGTGAGAATAAATTATTACGGCGTGGGCGTTATTCTGTTACATTTTATTTTTCGGGAGATTTAGAATGTAGTAACTCCTTTTTTGGTGGTTCTAAATGTACTGTTTTGTGAGCCGTCCATTAGGTACGTTTATAAAGCTCTAATATCTTGAACAGACAATAATATATTAGCTTTTACTCAAAAGTACTGCCCAGGTTGCTTATTCTAAGAGTCAAAAGACTCAGAAGGTCCAGTTGAAAACCAGCGTCGGGCACTAGCGGCTTGGTAGTATTCTGAGCTAGGCCTATTCAGCGCACCTGTGACACGCAATGTTAATATAGTTTTTTTTTCTGGTATTATTAAGTTTTTTTAATGTTCTGTGTACTTGTGACACTTTCAAATAAACATGTTTTCTTTCTGAGTCTTGTGAGTCAGAAAGAAAGAAACCAAAATAAGTTCAGAAATAAGTTAGTAAAATAAGTTCTTAAATATGTTCAGACTGCCTTAGGCTTGTGCCTAAGGCAGTCTGAACATATTTAAGAATATGCTGCATCATTGTTGTTTGTAAACATTTGTGAGATTGTCAAAAGCTGTTTCTTGATGGAAAAACAAAGATGGCGACGTAAGTTCCGATGAAAGTCACGCTTTTTTTTGCCGCAAATCAATCTTCTCATTTGAATGTGCGTCTTCACTACACATCGGACACCTACTTCTAAACTGAAACAACTAACAAAAAACGTTTTACTGTTAGTATCAATAATTATGAACATAAGATTTATTTTAAGTCATGAATAGGTTGTAAAATTTCACTGCATGTAATTTTATAGTTGCTTATAATCAACGACTATTCAGATACAAGAATAACAAGAAAATCATGATTTTTGTCTTGTCTTAGTTTAGATCTAAAAAAAAATCTTCAAATAACACTAACACTCTCCATTACAGTGACACCCAAAGAACAAATTCAAAAAACAGCAAAGTTTCTTTGATGAATTAGTTCGAAAGCATTTTCTCCACGAGTACTACACACACGGCGTTGGAAGATAATTTAGAAGCGCTAATCACAGGCTGCCGGTTTCTCTTTGTTGAGGGGAAAGCTTGATTGATGATCCGACTTTGCCGATGTCGGGTTAATCTTCAAACAACACACTATTAGGTGTATGTATGGGGATATGAACTCGTGAAACGAGGTGAGGATGTTTTCTGCTGAGTTTTTGTAAGCTAGATTGATTGTGTTTTGTTTTTGTTTGTTTATGGAGATACGGGGTATAATGAGAAGTGACAGTTGTTGAATTGTGGAATACACAATGGAGCAAGCTGTTGATTTGTGAAAAACTGTTGTGTATTACGAAAAACAAACGATACTTCTGATTTTGGCCATGATAGACATACCTATATATAAGATTCTGAAACTGCGATATTATGTAAGATTTATATTTTAGTATTTTTTAAAGAAAAAAATGACGTTGAAGTTATTATAAAAATGCGTTTTAAAGTGCATCGGTAATAATACCGAATATTTTTTTTATTTGTTAAGTATCTGTTATAATTAAAATATTACATTTACGATTAATAAATAGAGAAAATAATATGCCTAATCATTCAGTGAAAGGTTACCTCCAAGTTGAATGTACTAGAAGGTAAATTTATGTTCATTGTGGAATCATAAAAAACCACTACAGATTTTGTTTCATATTATAACTACCATTAAAATTATGGGTACTCAGAAACAACTTTTAGCGGTACACATTTTAATTTAATATAATAATAGCGTCGTTAACGATATCGCCCTTGACTGTACTTTTAATTTAACGTTTTTATTTCGTGAAAGTTAATTGCTGGTTGGTTAAACTGTAGGTCCTAATCAAATCAGAAGAGGTTGAAATCGTGATTTAAAATATCCTTACTGCGCCATTTTGGGACTACAAACTGGGTCGCTTTGGGGGAGATGTCGTCTTTAGCAAATTAATTTGTAATTAGAATAATTTTTTTGTCATATAGATTGCTTCCTAATTAACTATTCTGTTTAACAGCATAACATATTCAGTACACATGTATTATAACATTATACACTTCTGGCGGTAAAGTGAAGTGGTCTATTTGGGGAGCATTGAATCGATTACCTATTAATAATAAAATTATAATTATAAAAAATATATAATTATAATCTGGCCAAATGGAGATCCTCGATGCAACCCAAACGCAATACCAGATTGGACATCTTTGGAGCACTTTGCAGGATATGCTCGTCCTGACCATCCGAATCAGACTACGCAATCTGCTGGAGTGTCTTCGATTTCAATTTACTTCCTTGCTCCCTTGACAACGCTTCTGACTTTACAATAAACATGGGCACTAACAGGACTGAAAAAATATGGATATTATATCAATTAGATAACAATAAAAACGCAAGCTAGGCTTATTGTATCGTGCCGTGTGTTTTGTATTACACGCTCGCCACAAAGAGATGTCAAAATAAAGGACAAAAGAAGCAAAATGTATGAGTTTTAGTCAGTAAAAGTCTAACAACTCCGCCCCGCTCCAGAGCGGGGGAAGTTATTTGATGAATTCCCGCCGGCAAAAAAAGAAGTTGCGTCTCGGTGGCTTATTTTCACTTATTTTCTTAGCAGTCGCAACATACCTGTAGACACAGAGTATATCTCGTTGCTAAGCAGTATTATCTCTGTATCACCCTAAGGTAGACTGGTAGACAATGCCTAAGGCATTATGTCCGCCTCTGTACAATTCTTACTTGTGCATAAAGTTTTAATAAATAAAAAATACAAAAACAATGGTAAATCATTACCAGTCAGCCCAACTACTCTGCCAATACACCAAAAAGCTTTACAGAATAAAAATGAAAAAAATTAAGCATTTTTCCTCCTACAAATATTTTACATTGGCGTTGTTATCTGCTTATTACCAGACGTCGCAGCATCACGTAGACCATGTCCCTCATAACAGTGACAGCCTGACATTGTATTAAGGAGGGAAAGTATTAGTATAGGCACTCCTGCTATTTTTTATTCCGGCCGTGAGAGTGATGGGACTTGAATACTAATCTTTAGTCTTTGGAGTCACTATGACGTAAATGAATGGATCAGATTTTGGGTTCTGCGGGGGCTTTTGTTTTTAAATCTACCGTAATTTTAAAGTGTGACAAATTGCTATAAATGGCCGTCGGATGGAATTAATTTTGACCTTTTAAAATATATATTAAAAAATATTCTCATACATAATTGATGTTGAGAATAGAATCCAAAGAAAATAAAAAAGCGCTTTTAATTATGGGTGTAAATCATCATTTTATGAATGGAGGAATCGGGGCATGTTATATAGTTTCTGTAACACGATATAAATGATAAAAAATACCATTTACGATAGGTTCAGCAGTATTCATTTTATTTTAGTACAAAAAAACTACCTATTCTTTAAAAACAAAGTATATTTTATGTGGACTTAAAATATTAAAAAAATATTATTATATTAATGGAATATTTATGGAATTGGACCTTTTGCACGCCATGCCCGGCAGGCTACGCTGAAATAAAATTATTATTCCAGCAAATGAACATTTTTGATTTGAGCACCTAATAAAAATCTTTGTAAAACGTTTACATAAACATTATAACTACACAGTTTAGACATAAATATTCATTTTAAATTATCTACTTTATACAGGCTTTACAAAATCCTGTTACGCCGTATTCAATCTACGTTGGAATTAAGCATTAATTTGTATTTTTTTGCTGACGAAATATTACAAAGGAAATCCAAATATATATTTAATTAGCGTCATTGACCTCTGCGCGCTGGTAAACAGGTGAGAGCAAACGCGCTTTTTCATGTTTTTTTTATGTAGGATAACATTTAGTAATTTAGGTCACTCAATATTCATATTAATTACATCGTAATTATATATCATGATAAAATACAGTTAAACTCTTATTAAATCAGTACGTTACATCTAGATTTCAATCTTCTATTGGGCTAGCTCTTCCTATTGTCGACCTTGTTTCAGTAATCAGGACAAGATTGCGGTCAAAGGTAGAACCATTTCAATGTGAATCTTGATATCAATTTATATTTACATATCTCAAAAACTACAAGTGTTAGAAGTCTCAAATTTGACATGGGAAATCCCTTAGGAAATTTTTTCCAAAATTCAACCTCATTTTTTCGAATGGGAAGTCATTAAGTAAGTTCTCCCACTCCAGGCAGAGCGAGGGTGGGGGGTGTCAGACTGTAACACACTAAGAGGTCGAATTGTCCGGGGTTGCGGGTTGTTCGAAAGAGACTCTGCGGCCCCGGAACGTAAAGGGAAATAGAAGGAACAGACAAGCAGAAACAGAAGGACAGAGTGTGTCAGACTTGTACCTACTGACTAAAACCCTGGATGGGTTTCAGTCAGTACAAGTCTGACACTCTGCCCAGAGCGGGAAAGTTGTATGATGATTTCCCACCGCAAAAAAAGTGATTTTCGCTTGTAAATATAGATTTGTATGATTGTTCGTGTAGGGTATACAAAGCAAGCCCTCTGTAACGTAAATACAGCCAGGAGAAAAAGTTATTGATTTATTTCCGCTTCTATTTATATAGTATCACAGGTGCTTTATACGTTTTCGTTCCCAGTATTGTCTTTCAGAGTTATGTGTATTGACATAATTTGTGGGTAATTCTAGTCGCTTTTATTTTTAATGAAAATTAATCTTGCTTATTGTCTATTATTGATTTTACTTCATTGTTTGTCTGTTAGCGTAGTTTTTGTGATAATGGTATGAATGAATACGTCTGTTTCAAATAATGTATTTGAAAATAAGTAATTTTTTTTTGCCTCAAATCACATAATTTATTTACACAACACAGGTCAGAGAAAAGATGCCACAAAAAGGTTTTAAGGTATACTGAAATCGTTCACTTTCATCATGATTGACATTCAAAGGAAATTCACAAATAAACCATACATTTGTATTAAAAATAACACTACCAAAACATATTACAATGCGGGCCAAAATAACTGACTTACAAGATGACAGTATTTTATTTACCTCTCTGTCAACACGAACTATTACGTCATTCATAATACCTCGACCTTACTTTAATACACTGTCTGTCATCATAACAGCCGTCTCATACAAATATTACAAAACATTTTCCCTGCTACGTATAAATAATACCAATTCAAAGTCACCCGTAATCATAAACCCTGCCTCACATAATTCTCACGTACAATACAAGTAACACAAAGAGTAACAACACTAAGCTCCGCCGTTCCTCGTAAAACTTCGAATTTACTCGTATTCATCAATCAAATGGGGTTATTATATTGTATAGTATACATAGACGCGCGGGTACGAAACAGGTTGATCACGCAGCTCACGCTCCCCGCATTGTATTAAATCTTTATTCCCAATGACGAATGGGTTTTTCGTTGATTATTTCCTCTCTCGATACGTTTCGCACGCTTGGGGATGAAGAAATTCGTTTAGTGATTATTTTATGATTGTAATGGCGAAAATATTTGATGGGACCGCTTGTATTTTTTTTTCGATGATCGATTTATTTGATCCGGGTTATATAGATTGGTTTAACGCGTGATATTACATTATTTTCATTTGAATTAATTTTTCGTTTCCTAACAAATATTTCAGGGGTATGAGAAAGGCAAAACAATCGTAGACGCTCCGGGCGTCGGGGGCCGTGAGAGACCACCGTAGACGCGGGTCTGTTAACATGCCGTGTCAACGGTGTGATAGAATTTCACGCGTGTATCAAAGAGATGCCAGCAAAGTAGAGGGGCCTGATAGGGCCACTGCCTGCTGGGCTTGCAGGTTATTGAAAAGGGATACCGAAACCCCCGAAAACAAAAGGTAAAAGAAGAAACATGAATTCATGGAAGTTATTTGATAATTACCCATCCGTCAAAAAAAAAGTAGGACGGTTTCAAGCGCGGTGGAGCGGCGATCTTCGCAAGGTGGCTGGTAGCAAAGAAAAAGAAAAAAAAGCCCACTCTAACAGAGTTGAGTTGTTTGTACAAAACTTTTTTTAGACGTTTCTGGCAGAGATTGAAAAAGCATTACCGTTGAGTACCTACCATAAGATGATTACATTCCAGACCACAAATATCAATAATGGACCTAATATATTTATAGGCCAACGATTTCTGTAGCGAAGCCATGTATTTACTTATAGAGATATAATCCTATTATTTCAGTTTTTGTCGCCAGTTGGTGAGAAGTAGCACCGAGACAAGTGGAAGGAATAGGAGAGGCCTTTGGCCAGGAGTGGGACGATAAAAGCCAACTAAAGATAGTAAAATGTACTGTAAAAAAATTAAATAATCAAAACGTTTTATTGCAGAAACTTGTACAACTTTTACAGTAAATATTACATTAGGAGTTTGGAGGCCCCGGTCTCCAATAACAGTTTAGAAAAGAGTACAAGTGGTTCACAATAAAAGAGAAAAAAAATCGAATTAAAAGAAACCATAAATAAAAACTTAAATTAAACATAATAAGAAGAAATAACATAAAAAAGAAAAACCTAAAAAAAATAATAAAATGTACATTAATCCTAAAATAGTGTTGAATGGGTGTGTGTGTCACTGGGTGTGAGGATGTGTGTATGTGTGTGCGTGTGTGCGTGTGTGTATCTTTTCTGCAGCAATAATTCAATGTCATCATAAGTCTTCAGATTTATCCATTGAACTATTGCCTTTTTACATTCTTTAGTAGTCATGGGATAGATATTAATTATTTTATTATAAAGGGCAGTGGAAGTTGAATTTAATTGTCTTTTTGCATATTTAGTTTTAAAAACTACTACAACTTAACATTTATATTTCGACGGTTCCTACGTACATAAGGTTAAGTCAAAAACCGGGGTTTACAGGAGAGCGTAATTTGTGTTCAACACGCCCTAGAAATAATTCTATGAGCAATAATAAATATTTTCTTTCTACAATATTTTAACAGTTTTAAGAGCTTTATGATACCATTTACACATAAATATTTTATTTTTTCACATTTTCTTAGAAAAACTGAGAGATGACCGTTTCTACGACACTTATTCGTTGTATTTATAAGACTTGTTCTCTTATACGATTTCTAAAACAAGGTAAATAAATTAAATTAAATTAAAATTGTATGTCAGCATGTGCGCATAGATAATCTAAAGCCAATGAGACAATAAAAAAAATGCCATTTCCGACATGTCTTTATGTACGTAGGGACCGTCGATTTATTTAAATACCACCGTGAATTCATGCCAATCCAGTAGTTTTAGCCAAGAAATCGGTTCTCGCATACAAGTTTTTCCACCCTATTTGTTAGGGGTTGAAATTTGACAAAATTTCGTCCTAGTGAGCACCTACCTACGTACTAAAAACCCTCTATACAATGTTTGAGTCTCCTAAACACTTGTAGTTTCTGAGATATTGTGATAAGTGTGTCAGTGATTTTATCTTTTATGTAAAACTAGCTTTTGCCCGCGGCTTTGCTCGCGTTAAATTCGGGGTAACACAGTTCCCCTTTCCTGATTCTACCTGTAGTTTTTGCCCTAGCGTCTTATTTATTGTAATAGCAAAGCTAAGTTTTCCCTTTGCTTCCCTCTTTCTCCCTCATTTCTCACTTAAGGGTCTCTCTCCAGGGTCCCAACTATCTCTGTACCAAAATTCATCACAATCGGTTTAGCCACTAAGGCATGAAGACGGAACAGACAAACAAACAAACTCACTTTCGCTTTTATAAAATTAGTAAGGATTACGAGCTGTGCTAGCGGTTTCACCCACTGGTCAGGTCCCCTTCTGAAGAGGGCAACCCTTATAAATTAGGGGTACGAAAAAGAGATTACGTCCGATTCGCAAACCTCCCGAAAATACATATAAAATTTCATAAAAATCGGGTCAGCCGTTTCGGAGGAATACGGCAACTAACACTGTGACACTAGAGTTTTATATATAAGAAGATATAGATAAAACAACATATGAAAACATGCTGATTATCTTCACAAAGTAAACAGATAGGAACAAAAAGGATAACATAATCTCTAAAACATTAAGGAGGAAATTCTATTCAAAGAAAATAACATAAAGGAAAAACTTAAAAAACACAGTTATATTCAAAAAGGATATTCAGTACGTTCCTCTTGAATTGCGAAGGTTTTTGTTACGAAGCGGTACAGAAAACAACTAAATTCTCCTCACGTTCTTATTCGGGTAGGGTTGGCAAAAGTGTTTTGAATCAAACCAATAAAGTTCTTCTCTTGAGAATGTGTGTTGATATGATAACGCTCTTAATTTGCACGTCTTTTTACATCGTTCTCACATATTTGTATAATCTCAACATGAATGATGTCAATACGATTTTGAAATTATATTGAAACTAGCTTTTGCCCGCGGCTTCGCCCGCGTTAAATTCGGTATAACACCTGTAGTTTTTGCCATAGCGCCTTATTTATTGTAATAGCAATGCTTTCCCTTTTCTTCCCTCTTTCTCCCTCATATCTCAATCTTTCTTTTAAAAAATAGCCTGTGTAACTCACTTTCGCTTTTATAATATTAGTAAGGATTTAAAAGAGTGTCCAAGGAGTTTATTGCCTATTCTTCTCCATAGAAATCAATGCTTTGGAATGACCTTGACTGTAGCTTCATCATTTTGTTTCTTGACATTCAAAAGTGCCTGTAATGGTGTAATTGATTATTTGAACATCTCATCATCATCACCATCTGCCTAGCATTTTTTGCCAGCTATGTTGGGGTCAGCTTGTAGTCAAACTGGATGCAGCTGAATACCAGTATTCTACATGGAGCGACTGCCTATCTGACCTCCACAACCCAGTTCGTACTGCATAATACGATACCCCCCCCCCCATTGATCCCCCCCTGAACCAATCTCTGGTTGAACTGGTTGTCAGACTACAGGGACACTACAATTGTATGTTATTTAATCTGTTTCGGAAAACAAGGTCCATAACGTAGAAATAAAAGTAAGTAAATTAGCCAGTAAAGAACATCAAAATAAACATCATAATATATTAGAAAATAAAATAAAAGCATACTATTAAAAACAACACAAAATCGGAAAAAATCGAAAAATAATCAAAAACATCACATTACAAATAATTTACATTAAAAATCATTCGAAGCGGTCAACATTTAGAATATTTCTGTCAAATAATACTTAATAAATTATTAAAAAAAAAATATTATAAATATTCATAATATATAAAATGTTAGACTGGTCCGGTAGAAATTTTAATCCACTTGTACTGAATCGGACAGTCAAATCTCCTAGCAATCATCTTAAGGATGCCGTTGCTACTGTCCCTCAATCGTCGTTGCAATGAAGCTACTCTTTTGCGTAGTATCGCTTTGTAACCATCTGTATGAGCTTCAGCAAACATTAACGACGCACTGCAATAGGGGGGCAGCCGCATCAACATCCTGAAGATATTGTTATATTGAACGCGTAAGATATTAGCGGCCCGACGGGTATGGCTCACCCAAAGGCTGCACGAATAAAACGATTGGCAGTATGCCTTTTTTTTTTTTTTTTTTTTTTTTTTCGGGTGGGAAATCATCCTATGACTTCCCCCGCTCTGGGTGGAGCGGGGGGGCATGTCAGACTTGTACTGACTAAAACCCACCCATGTTCCTTCTATTGCCCTTTACGTTCCGGGGCCGCGGTATCTCTTTCGAACAACCCGCAACCCCGGCAGGCGGAGGCTCTGGCAAGCCCCTCTGCTTTGCTGACTCTCTTTGAGGCGCGCGTGAAACACGAACGCGCCGTCGACACGGCCTGTCGTCAATCGACGGACGGACGGTGAGCTACCCATTGCTCACCGTCCACAGGCCCGCATCTACGGTGGCCGGAAGTCGTCTCGCGGCGCCCGGCGCCCTGGGCGTCTCCCGCGGCGGCTGGGTTGGGCAGATGTTCTCTCCCTCAAACGCCCGGCCACCTCCTTTGCTAGCATTACTGCTTCGCAGAAGGTGGTGACCGCTTCCCATTCCCTCTCGCTCCGGACCATGGCCTGAACCAGGGCCGGACGCGAAAGATCTCCGCCGTGGCAGTATGCCTTGAATATAATTATAGCCAGTGTATTTAAAAGTAACGATTGTTACAAATTACTGTAACACATAATAATGTTCTAGATATTTTGGAGCACAATTCCTAATATATTTTTATACAAAGGGACACCTTGAGTCCCAAACATTAATAACGGCCCTGATTTATTTATAGCCTAACAATTTCTGTAGCCCAACCATTACTTTAAGTATAAAGAATCTGAAAATGATCTAATTCTAGGTATTTCAGTATCCCAAAAAGAGAGATATTATTTTCTGAAATAAATCTTACTGACCGAGCAATTTGTCAGAAAGACTGATTTATTTAGGGACAAATGTTTATATGCCTAGATATATGTTTACTGTCCCCTTGTTCTAATGACTTTTGATCATGAGGTACTAGTTTCGAATCCCAAGTATGGTATAAGATATTTTTGTAAACTAACTGTTAACACTAAGTTAACAATTAAATAAACTAACAACAAATTGAAATTGGGTTATTCTATAAGAAATTTCTCTGTAGCACTCACGGAGTTTGGAGGCACGATTGACTTCTAAAAGCTTGCCCCTTTTTTATTATGCATGGGAAATCATTAAATATCTTCCCCCGCTATGGGCGGCGCTGGATTGAGAGTCAGACTGTTATTGACTAAAATTCATCCATGTTCCTTCCTTTGCCCTTTTTGTTCCGGGGCCGCGGTATCTTTTCCTAACTACCCGCAACCCCGGCAGGCAGTGGTGCTGGTAGGCCCTCTACTTTGCTGATATCTCTTTAAGGCGCACGTGGAATACGAACGCGCCGTCGACACGGCTTGTCGTCACTAGAGGGACGGTCGGTGAGCTATCTATTACTCACCTTCTACAGACCAGCGTCTACAGTGGCAGGGAGTCGTCTCGCAAAAGGCTCACCCCTATGATATGGTATTTAAATATAGCTAGCAAAATGTGATGGTGCTCTATTTTCGCCACCTCTGCTCACCTCTTCTAAGATCGCAGGCGTTATATTATACTAGCTGGCGCCCGCAGCTTCGCCCGCGTGATGACAAAAAAGTATTCTATGTGTTATTCCAGACTATAATCTACCCCTGTGCCAAATTTCATCAAGATCCGTTCAGTAGTTTTTTCATGAAAGAGGATGAAACATACTCACAAACTTTCGCATTTATAATATTAGTAGGATTTTTTAAATTCTTTGGAACCTATCCAATACTATTGTCGTATGTTATTATTATATGATCGTTAGACTTTACGCAAAGGGTGCTTCGAAGAATCGTAAAATGTCAGTTCTAAAGGTCATAACAACGTCTTGGCGTGTATCATCATTGTTATGTAGACACGACAATAAAGATACTGAAGTCAAAGTTTAACTTATCTTTGAGTAGAAACATTTTTACAAACTAAAATTTTTATTTAGTCTCTTTTGTCCCACAGTTGGGAAAAGTCCTAGCGGAGGTAAAACTTAAAGAGAGTTGGAAAGAAATCAGGTCCTTCCCAACTCTCTCAATGTGTTGCCTCCTCTGGCCAATCCGGCAGTCTAAATCTATAAATCTAACATTCACAATTACATTACATTCTAATATTACGAAACTATAATAGTTTATTTTTATTTAATTAAATTAATTAGATAAATAGACACAAACTAAAAAAAAAAATATACAAGTAAAAAACTATAATTAAGTTTCATTTATGTCGTAGGCTCTTTTTGCAAAACAGGTAGAATATTATTTTCTCGTAGTTTCTCAAAAGAATGTCTGTCGTAAAAACGGTTGTAAGTTATTCTCGTTTCCTTCGAAATATTATTGATCCTTCTGTGATCGGCCTTGAACTGGAATGTTCTTTCAATCTTTCGTAGATCTATTTTGGATATACGTTAGAGGTTTCATATGTTGAATAGAACTAAATCCTGTTAATACTGTAAATGCGAAAGTTTGTTTCTCTTTCGTACAGATACTACCAAACGGAATTGGATGAAATTTGGCACATTGTACTATCCAAAGGTTGCTTAGAATATATTTATTTTATTTAATGGAAAATATGTATGTTTGTTATTGTACCTTGTTGTATTGGTGTGTTATACATACAGACAAAATAGCACAAAGATACTACTTATTTCATAAAGAAATCTCTTCCAGCAGACCTGCGATAGGACAGATTGGTAGACACAGTGTATAAAAACGTCAAATTAAGCACAAATATAATTAAACATAACTATATCAATAAAAAATAACATACATACTAATAAAAATATGTTTACATATGTATATATTTTAAATTTTTTGTTTATTTTTAAAAAGTTGCCCCAAACCTAGAATTTCTCTTGTACCGTGGGTGCGTTTTACAACATTTAATCTCACATACACAAAGAGCCAGACCCTGAACAACTATCTTCATTCATAATATGTATGTATTTATAAATTATATAAGTATGTATATCAGTTGTCTGGTTACCATAACACAAGCTCTGCTTAGCTTGGGATCAGATAGCCGTGTGTGAGTTGTCCCAAGATATTTATTTATTTTATTTATCTGTAGGCCTTAAAAATATTTGTTCTGCGCAGCAGTCTATCGCTCAGCCACCGCGCCAATCGTACCGTCCACCGGACTATCAGCGATAAGGCCATCATTGTAATCATAGAATTAGTAATTCAAGAAAACAGTTGTTTTAATTTTGGTGTCGAATAAAATATATTCTACTAGCTGGCATCCGCGGTTTCGCCTGAGTGTTATCGTAAAAAAGTCCTATCATATATTCTATGTGTTATTCCAGACTATAATCTACCTCTGTGCCAAATTTCATTAAGATCCGTTCAGCCTTTCTGACGTGAAAGAGTAACAAACATCCATACATCCATCCATCCTCAAACATTAGCATTTATAATATTAGTAGGATTCTACAAGTTCTTGACTTATTCCCACCCAAAGCATCTGATTCCACAACTCACCAATGACAAATCTCCACTACATTTCACCATGAAAATAGAAAAGAAAATGTGAAACAGAATACATTAAAACATAACAAATTAACGACACC
The DNA here is from genome assembly GCA_905475445.1 of Ochropleura plecta. Classification (NCBI taxonomy): domain Eukaryota; kingdom Metazoa; phylum Arthropoda; class Insecta; order Lepidoptera; family Noctuidae; genus Ochropleura; species Ochropleura plecta. The sequence continues at coordinate 4,564,802 of FR997731.1, read as the reverse complement.
CCCTAGCTCTGGGGCTGCCTAATAAATGAAGACAATTTAATCCGCTAGAAATACAAATCGCTTGTCTAATTTATTTCGCGAGTTGAATTCAGCGAGATTTGCCAACTCGCATCTCATGGGAAGTTACGTGGATGTAGAGAAATATATTATGTTCTGTGCGTACTAATTTTTAGGGTTTCGTACCTCAAGAGGAAAAAACGGCACCCTTACTGGATCATATGTTGTCTGTCCGTCTGTCTCTCTGTCAAGACCCTTTATCACGGGAACACGTAGAGGTCTCGAGTTGTCTGTGGTCTTTTTGTGCTGTAATAAAACAACTCAATCAAAAGATATGGCTTTTTATGTCGCAAGTTTGTACGGAACCATCGGTGCGTGAGTTTGACTTGCTTTTGGCCGGTTTTTATACAAGGCATTTGTATGCCACACCTGGGCATCGTGCTACCTCGAAACATCACAGTGCACGTCCAGGTCATATCGCTACCTCTTTCTGCGCCATCTTTGACGGTGACGTCCATCTTTTGGCTCCCATACTGGATTATAACATTAATTTATATTTAGTAACTACAAAGTCTGGAGGAGCACGTGGCTAAATAATAGCAGCCACTCGGGTCGATCTTTAAGTTAAGCCGCGCTTGCCTAGGTTGGTTTGTGGATGGGTGACCACCCGTTACATACCGAGTTTCCTCCGTGCCTCGGAAAGCACGTTAAGCCGTTGGTCCCGGCTGTCATTTGTAGATCCTTGACAGTCGTTACAGGTAGTCAGTGTCCCGAAAGCCTGAAAACCAGTCTTACCAAGGGGTATCGTATTACCCAGTACTAACTGGGTTGTGGAGGTTAGATAAGCAGTCGCTCCATATAAAATACTGATATTCAGCTGCATCCGGTTAGACTGGAAGCTGACCCCAACATAGTTGGGAAAAGGCTAGGCAGATGATGAACTACAAAGTCTGAACTTGTGACTGATTGCTGGCAACAGTTTCTCCCCCTAAATCGTAATTGCACGGCTACCTTCCTAAAATCTTGCAAAATCATTTTGACCATACGTTTAAGACACGTCAATGAATTCTTTCACCAAATACACACTTATTTAAGTAATGATTTACTTGTTTAAGTGTGTATTTTCCTGTTAACCCCTCTCATTTCTCTAAATGCCAAAGAGCAAATTGTCTGTGACACAAAGTTCCACCTCACTTTGACTCTGATAACTTTATCAAGATGCAGTGAAAATGATCAAAGACGGAAACTTGGACAAAGTTAGTAAATCGATTATTTTAATCTCCCACTTACTTTGAATTTTGTTCTTGGAGAACATTGTCGTTTAGAAAAATCTAGTATTGCTTTTATGATTATTTTATCTGTGAGGAATATATCACAATTTGGATAGTCAAGTATAAAGATCAGATATTTTGTGATGATAACAAAGACATCAATTTCAAGTATTTTTATTCGAAAAAACTGTTTTTTGTTTTGTTTAGTTCAAATAAACAATATCCTTCATTTCTGTATAGTTTTTTCCTTAGTAGCTAACTTCATTTGATCCTGCAAAATGCACTTTTAATGAATAGAATAATTATACTTTAAAAATAAATTTAAGTAATGGACAATATTTGTTACTTACTTGCGTTCTCTATCGATTTTAGCATTTAGTGTTTTTCATGTTTTAGGCCAGCAACAGACATCATACATATTCTTTCGTTTTTTTTTCACGGCGATAAACAGAAACTATAGACCTGCTGCTACCCTTTCTCAAGTGTAAATGGACCCTTCACGAAGTCGTCAACCAAGTGTTTTGTACAACGACGGCACATCGACCTACACAAAAACATTTTAACCTGATCTCCACTCAGATCAAAAGGTTTACCATGACATCTTATAGCAGTTTTTATTCCTGTGTGAGAAAGAGATGGTGCTAGACACCCTGGATAGCTCTGTCTCTTTCCCTCAGTGGAATAAGTTCTGTTTTAAGGCGTCATGGTAGGCTAGCTGGTTATAATAGTTTAGAGTAGGTTGACTTGCCTTCGTGTGTACAACAAATTATGGTTATTTTTCTTTTTTGGTTTTATATTAACAGATTACGAGTGGACTCAACGTAACGCACTCAGAACTTTGTGCTTATGCATTGTAGATAATAGACGGGCCTGTTGGTCTAGTGGTCAGTGGCCCTGACTGCTGAGCCGGAGGTCGTGGGTTCGATTCCCACCCAGGACAAACTTTGTGTGATGAGCATGATTGTTTGTTCTGTGCCTGGGTGTGATTTATCTATAATATGTATGTATTTATAAATTATATAAGTATGTATATCAGTTATCTGGTTACCATAACACAAGCTCTGCTTAGCTTGGGATCAGATAGCCGTGTGTGAGTTGTCCCAAGATATATATATTTATTTATAACAGTAGATTTTACACAAATTTATTCTATTTACTACTTTATTACTGTCTTACGTCACATCTCAAAACCAGCGTCGAGCTTTTCAATGTCGAGAAATCCTTACTAATATTATAAAAAGCGAAAGTGAGTTTGTTTGTTACGTCTTCACGCCTAAATGGCCAACCCATTTTGATGAATTTTGGTACAGAGATAGTTGGGACCCTGGAGACGGACACCTGGAGAAAGTTTTTTTTTTCGATTATCACGCGGGTTACAGTTAGCGTTAGCCCAAAGTAACTATTCCACGCAGACGAAGTGCGACTTCGTCTGCGTGGAATAGTTACGGCGAAAGCTAGTCGTAAATAATTATTTATCTATCTATGAATGTAAACATATTTATAGGTAGCTATTGTTCCATTATTCCTCTTCCCACCAATACCCGTGTACAGCATGACTTGGATAAGCAAGAGTTTATAATGAACTTCGGAAGTGCTGGCTATTGGTCGCGATGACTGGCACTTAGAACTTTGTAACATTACTAAGGCGCACGTTTCTGAGCAGTTTGGTTGGGAAACGCTTTATGGTTGCTTTGAAATGGACTTATGTAGCTTGGAAATCTGGGAATATTGCTTTTGGTTGGGTTATGGATATGTAAATTAGAATCGGCTAGGTATGTTTCCTAACTTGGATAAAAAATTACTGAAATTCCTTTATAAACAGGCACACTTTCTTTCTTCAAATCTTTCCGTTTCTAATAGTTTAAGCAATATTAAATACTAGATGGCGCCCGCGGCGTCGCCCGATAAACAAAAAGGCTAGAGATAAGATATTCAAAAGAAAAAAAAATAGTACTCAGGTTTTTAAATAAAGATTTAACTAGAATAGGATGGCGTAGGAAGTGTGTGATATTATGTAATGCTAAAATTATGAACTAGAATTTAATTTTAAAGTATTTTATCTTCTTTCAATAACGTTTAATTTGCACTAGTTGCGCCCCGCAGTTTCACCATGATGGCTTGGTGATATAATATATCTTTATGTATTTTTCTGATATCTAAGGTAAAATATTGTGAAGTTTTATCAAAACCCATTCAATAGTTTTTGCGTGAAAGAGCAATAAACATGCTGACATACATTCTCACAATCTTTCACTTTTATAATATTTATATAGTAGGATTTGACAACCTAAAAAAACAATTCACATCCAGTAACACAGACTCTTCGCGCCATGTTTGAATACGCAACATGTTCATCAGTTGACTCAAGCCGTCATTAATCAGATGTTTTTGCCTCGTCTAACCCGATGCGGGCCTGCAGATAAATTCCGACGAATTACTACAGCACGATTTTCTTTTGGGTAATCTCCGGAGACGAGAAAAAACTTGAGTACTTTTTTTGCTGGCGATATACATTTTTTTCGGCTTAATTAAAGTTACATAGCGTGTCTGATTATATTTGGGAAAAATAGGCTGTGGATGCTCGCAAAAAATGAAATAGTTTTTCTCAAGAAAAGTCTTTCAAATAAAGTGGAATAGTAACAAAACAGTATCTTAGAGCGAATGGCTAACCAATTTTCAAGCATAGCAGGCATCAATATTCTTTTCCGAACTGTATCCAATAATATTAATTACTAGCTTCCATCCGCGACTTCGTCCGCGTGGCATAGTTTCTTTGGGCTAACGCTAACATTAACCCGCGTGATGATCGAAATAGGGTTTTCTTTCTCTCCCCTTTTATTCCCCCTTTTCGCTATTGGATAAATGCGAATGTTTGTGAGGATGGATGGATGTGTGGATGCATGGATGTTTGTTACTCTTTCACGTCAAAACGGCTGAACGGATCTTGACGAAATTTGGCACAGACGTAGATTATAGTCTGGAATAACACATAAGATTTTTATTTCCGATATCACGCAGGCGAAGCCGAGGGCGTTAGCAAATTTTTTATAATTTTCATGCTGTCCATCGATTCAGGATTATTATTGAAGTGAAACTTCTGTATCGGGGTTGGAAAAAATTTAGTGTAACGTTACGCGTCACATTTTTCGGTTACGCGCCATCTTTTTCTTATCCCTACCACGCGTGATTCGAAGTATACTTTCTCCAGCGGAGTAGGGATTGGTAAAAAATGTCTCCAATGTATTTTGCGGCCCGTTTTGAGTAGTTACATTTTTGAAATCCCAACATTATTATATAATAATTGTAGAATTTGTATTTATGTCTATGATAATAAAAGCCTTTTATTAAACTTTATCTAATTTAACTTTATTTAACCAATTTCTGTAAAGTTGCATATAGTAAATTATTTTTTATATAGTAAATTATATAGTATATATAGTATAGTTTTACTATATACTATATTTTATATAGTATATAGTAAATTATTTTGAAGTTTCACTTCTTACGAGTGTACGCTAGTACACGCACACATTTTTTTTTTAATACTAAGCTTTTCACTCAGTGACCATCCATTTTTAATTACAAACTTGTACTACTTGGTACTTGCTTGGATTTGAACTGACAACCTCATACATGAGAGGCAAGACGTTTTGCCTCTGGACCACCAAGACGGAACATACACAAAGGAAACAAAAATATGTATAAGTAAAATAAACTTTATCTATCGTCCACTCGAAATCGAAAAAAATGTATCCTATATGTTATTCCAGACTATCATCTACCTCTGTGCCAAATTTCATTAAGACCCGTATAGCCGTTTTGACGTGAAAGTGTAACAAACATCCATACATCCATCCTCACCAAAAATCGCATTTATATTTAATATTAGTAGGATTAAATTCTGCTCTAAACTAGAAACCTTACAATATGTTAAGATAAGCGCTCACTAGAATCAATGAAAATTGTTTTTCTAGACTCTGCAAGTATACATACACATATTCCTCCCTCAAATTATTTTTTCTTGGAACAGTTGTCTTATGTATATCTTGTAATCTTAGTACAAGCCAAAGTGAATATAGGATGAATTGTTTGTATGTTACATCACTTAGTGCTTTCTAGGAAACTGCTTCATGTTCTACGTTTAAATATTCTATTAAACTGGTGGTTTTTGAACTTGTGTTTTATACTAAAACATTATATGTGTTCTCGTTTCTGAGTTGAGGAATAATTTATGGCATAAAGTCTATCTTTTTCATATAGGGTAACCTATTATATGTTAAAATAAACGTATTTAACGAATATATGTATCGAAACTAATATAAGCCAGTAGGCATCGCACAGCATCATGTCGAGTGGTGACCTACTTGTCGCAGTAATGGTGCGCAAGCTATCAACTTTTTTTGTTTGGAACTGATTATTTATAAACATTTGTGATATCTTGTTTGTTTTTATTTTTCTTTGCGACAAGCACACAATAAAATATTGTGGCACATATACATATATTTTAATTTTATTTACTACTAGCTTTCGCCCGCGACTTCGTCCGCATGGCTTAGTTACTTTGGGCTAACGCTAACTTTAACCCGCGTGATGATCGAAAAAAAAATCTTTCTCTCCCCTTGTCTTCCCTCTTTCTCCCCCTTTTCTCACTTTTTTTAGCCTATGTCTGTCTCCAGGGTCTCAACCATCTCTGTACCAAAATTCATCAAAATCGGTTTGGCCATTTAGGCGTCAATACGTAACAAACAAACAAACAAACTCACTTTCGCTTTTATAATATTATAATAATTATTTATAAATTTGCTTATAACAACAAATTGACATTTAATTATGTTCTAAATAAAAAAATAATTCGGTTTTCTTATTTTTAATGAACAATAAATAACCTTTGTTTCTTTTTCAGCTACGACGAAAAACCGCGAAAAAAAAGCAATACCAATTAATTAATGACAAATTAATTATGCTTTTTTTTCATTATACCAATAACATATTAATTAATGACAAAAGTAATTTTTGTTCTGTTATTTAATATGTCCGAAGTGTATTGAGAAACGTTGTTTGATTCACGTGAGAATTTAAGCTGTACTCGGCTCTATAACACATTCGCCAGACGACTCGGCCGTTAAATTGGCCTCAGCCGCATTGATAAAAATTCTTCAATTGAATCAAAATGTACCTACGATTTTTTATCTTGCTTTTTTCTAAATTATCTTCAGTTTATCCTAACACATACGTAATAGTAGTATTGATTGCCAAACAACAATTATATATTATATATTTATTACTACAATATACTTAAAGCAACTGTTTCTTTGTTTCAGGTTATTTTTGGCACATCACAGACTTCCACTATGACCCTCTCTACACATCACAAGGCGACACTAGAAGACGTAGGTATAAAATGTTAACTATTTCTAAGTTACTCAAGTTACTTACTTGCGTAGGAACCGCCTCAGTTAACTTTTACTGTGTACAAGTTCCAGGAAGGACCCCCGGTTATCTAACAAGTAACCGGTAAAAGCTTTGAAAATAGTTGAGTAACAATATAAAATGACGTCAATCAATATTAATGCAGTACAATGACTGACTAGAAGAGATTATTAAATATGAACACAGTTACACAGAAATATAACGGTTTCCACTTCGAGATAAGATGATTTTTGTGGTGGTATTGCTTCTAAAATATTATGTTCGTGAAATCGTAAAACTTTGGTGGACTCCCGGCCACTGTAGATGCGGGTCTGGGGATGGCGAGCCATGCTCACCGTCCGTCCGTCTAGTCACGACAGGCTGCGTCGACGGCGCTTTCGTGTTGCACGTGCGCCTCAAAGAGATGTCAGCAAAGCAGAGGGGCCTGATAGGGCCACCACTTGCTGAGGTTGCGGGTTGTTGGAAAGAGATACCGCGCGCCCGGAACACAAAACTCAATAGAAGGATTATGGAAGGTTAAAGTCAGTAACAGTTGGACACTCCCTTCCACTCCGCCCAGAGCGGAAGAAAGTATTTAATGATTTCGCATCCGAAAATAGTTTCTACGTCTCTCCATTGTATCGTTCGTAACTTTAAAATCAACTGCAAACTACAAATGAAGTTAACGAGAACTTACCTTTAGGAAAATGTACGGTGGAAGTCATAATTGCGAATGAATAAAAACAGCTACCCTTGTTGAAGAACAAGTTAAGTAAGAACTTATTCAACTGAGGAAAAGAGACAGAGCTAAACAGGGTGTCTAGCGCCATCTCTTTCCCTCAGTGGAATAAGTTCTGCTTTAAGACGTCATGGTAGGCCTATAGCTCCTGAATGTTGTTCAGAAGTGCTGATCGCGATCAGTTATATTGGTGAAATCCGTTCTTACAGACAAAATATATTGTATTGACTACGGATATACCATAGTCAATCCTTACTAATATTATAAAAACGAAAGTGAGTTTGTTTGTTACGTCTTCTACGCCTAAATGGCCAACCCGATTTTGATGAATTTTGGTACAGAGATAGTTGGAACCCTGAAGACGGACATAGGCTACAAAAATGTGAGAAAAGGGGAAGAAAAGGCGAGAGAAAAATATTTTCATTCAGATCATCACGCGGTTTAAAGTTAGCGTCAGCCCAAAGTAACTACGCCACGCGGACGAAGTCGCGGGCGGAAACTAGTACAATATATTTTGTCTTTCCCATCATCGTTATCGCTGACAGAATGTCACTTTCTATATAATATATACAGGTAATTCTTTAGTATGAACTCCATACAAATTTCAATTTACAAACAATAAAAAGAAACAGGGATCTCCATCCATCCTAAACGTTTACCAACTCCGGACAGAATTCACCGGATTGGTTCAATTTACTGCCCATTTTTGGTTCGCTAATGTCAATGCAACTGTAATTTGTATGCAAAACATCGGTTTAATTAGCGTTTCCAATGGCGGTACACATAATTAGAAGAATTCTGTCCGCTTTTGACTGATTGTGTTTTCAACGATGACTGAATGGATAGTGGTTTTACTGATATATCGTTATTTTCAGATGACCACTAAACAGTTGTTATAAGATCCATTTTCTAATGTTGATCGTCGTTACCAGTTTTTTCTCCTTCTCAATGAATGTACTCAATAGATTTTTTAACTGAAACATTGTTCAATTACCTAACGAATGAGGTTGTATGTATGTAGTTGATTAAACTTACAGCAAGCGGAATATAGGGCAAAATTTCGGGTAGTAGGGCCCCCTTCCCCTTGCCTCGCTCAGGCACCCACCGCGCTTTCTGGTGAGGATTTTGCATGCCGAGGCAAGCTCTCCTTTGGTAGATGACATTTGGTCATCTACCTGCCTGGGCCGCTTAAGGAAGAACTTACTGTTCTTTCTTACAGCATGCCCGATGTCGGACTCCGACCCCGCATCGTCCTTCTCCCTTTCTTCGTCTTTTTTTAAAATCTGTGTCTGTAAATGTTCCCCACGAGTATAGGGGTATACACAATGTCCGTCTTAGGGGTGCCCCCAGTCCCCAGATAAGCCGTTACAGTAACCTGTCAGAGAGTCGGCTGGTAACCTGGCAGCGGACGGACTTACGACTGATGGTCCTATAGGAACACCCATCAACCATTTGATTCATCTCCTCACTTTGCACCGCCGCTTGAGATTTGAGGTGACCTATAAAAGTTTTCTACCTCGCGGTCCGAATGGTTAAGCTAAGACCCTCCCAATCAAAGCCGTGAGACGTGATCTACGACACGGGTTATAACATCGACGGAACAAAAACAGGAACAAAGGGGTTTTCTGACCTCACTTCGTGCCCGAGTCCAATTCACAATAGACTGGTTCTCAAATTTATATTAAAACACCGTACCAAAGGTGTATACCAAAATTCAGCTCACTATGAATAATTCTGCAAATTGGGGTTTAAAATTGCTAAAATTACTGGACTACACGTAGTGTAGAATTCATCCACTCCTGCAAGGCTGTGAAGCAATCCAATCAAAATTCTAGAAAAAGAAAACTACTGGTCGCTCGATCGCTTTGTCTCACTCACATTTTTCAGCCAGTATTTACTTTACAGCTGGATAGAGAACGCTCAGTACATTCTCTATGTCTATGCTCACGGCAGCGGGATACTGGTTAGAAATTGACCTTCTTTTGTTTTGGACGTAGTCGGTGACGCGGATCATTTGAGTGTACAACTTACACGGTTATACAGAAGAGTTCTGTATCCCAGAACTAAGAATGTTATATGCTTCCGCTACTTCTTTCAAGGGTTCTGTACCTCAAAAAGAAAAAAAAACGGAACCCTTATTGGATCACTTGTTGTCCGTCTGTCTGTCAAGACTCTTTATCTCGGAAACGCGTTAAGGTATCGAGTTGAAATAAGAACCACATACTCAAATCTGTAATCCCTTGGAGTTGTGGAAAAATCATACGTCTTAGTCTACGCAATCAAAAGATGCCTATTATAGATGATAGCCGTTTATGTCCCAAGTTTCTACGGAACCCGTGGTATGTGGTATGTCCGAGTCACACTTGCCCGTTTTTTTTTTGTTCAGTACAGATTCTCTCTAATCTCCTTTCTACTATAGATTGTCGCCGAGCAGACGAACGAGGCAGTTCCGGCCACCACCGAGCGCTGGGCCGCTTCGGAGACTACTCCTGCGACAGCTCCCTCGAGCTGATCGAGTCGGCTGCGCGGTACATGCGTACCAGGCATTCAGAAAACGTCGAGTTCGTGCTTTGGACTGGGTAAGTTTGATGATCTACTTTGATATTATATGTTCAGTCTTATGTGTCACTGTAGTTTTACAACATGATTCGTAATTCACGTTTGCTGATATGTATCTTGAGAACTTGTCACTTGCAAATTGATCTGTGTTTGAATAATCACAATTGTACATTAGATACTTAATACTCCTAAAGTACGGCCAACGAGAAGCGATACCAAATGTAAACAAAACCCATGCTAAAACCCCATCTAAAATGGCCGCCCGAATGTTGGCGAACCCGTCTTAACGTTGTCATGTTTTTGCCGGGAGAACGAGACATTACGACAAAGGCACAAGATGGAAAGAGATAAATATTAGATTGTCAACGCCACAGTTGTTCTTTAGGTTAATGACCTTTCGTATCGCTGCTAGTTGGCCTTATTTTATACGAATTGATGTCATTACAAGGCTGACCAAAAAGTATTTGTTTACAGTCGTCAACATTCAATTAATAAAAAAAAAAAGTTTAGTAGGTACCGACCAACAGAAAACAACAACAGACACACAAATAATGTCAGTAATTAAAGCGTTAAAAATAGTTAGGTTAATATAAAAACATGTGTTTTTTTTGTTATTTGGACCCCAATGCAGTCACGGCAGATCTCGTTTATGATGGCAGCATAAACTGTACTAAACCAATGAACTGGATCCATATTAGTCCAGGATCAAACTATCGACACCCCATAGATACTATGGTTTCGATAAGATTTGATTCAGTCACATTTTTATTTATTGAAGTATACACAAAACTCGAAATTATGGAAAAATGGCTTATTTAATTTAGAAATCTCTTCCAGCAGACCTGCGATGGGTCAAATTGATAAGACACGTAGACACAGTGTGTAAAAATAATAAATTAAGCACCAACTTAAATAAACATAACTAGATCAACACCGAAAAACATACATACTAATAAAATGGAACAATAAATGTATGTTTACATACATACATTCTAAAATAATACATACCTATAATATATACAAAATATTGAAGTACCTATTTATAGAGGAGTGTTAATGTTCTTTGTTCTATTTTATCTCTAACGCCACAATTTCTTGCAGCGACATCATAGCGGCTCGGTACACAGGCAACGAAGATGACAAGATCCAAGCCATCAGGAACATGACAGATCTTCTGAGTAGAACCTTCAGTTCTCACTTCGTGTTTCCAGTTCTGGGACACTTAGACCCAGCGCCGTCCGAGAGCCTCACAAATTTGTGGATGCACTGGCTTCCTCTGGAAGCATTGCAGACTTTTAAGACTGGTACGTTTTTCTTTTGAGATAGTTGTTTTATTTTGGTACCTATTCCGTTTCAAAAAAAAGCACAAAATTGAGTAACACGCTTTGTAACTCAATGCAAGGGGTTAGAATGAAATTCCATTCATTCGTTGATTTTCTGTGTTTTTAAAAAAAGACCACTCGGAATAGTGAATGTCGCAATGAACGTTGCTGAATCGTCAAAATGGAAACTATCTGTTGCACAATTAGAAAAGTAGACAGTGCAAGTTCCATTTCATATAACATTGTAGTTTGACAATCCAAATTATCTTCGAGAACGCTGTCAATTCAGACACCTATTCCTAACACCAAACAAATAATAGTGTAGTTGTAACCCAACTTGCATTATACTGAGGAATAATCCCATTAAACCTAGCGCTCCCAGGAAACTAGATTTTAATAAAGCTCCCGAGTTACGATCTTGTTATAATCCTTCAAAATAATACTCTCTGCAATCAGCTAGGTAGCTATATTAGAGCATAATGGCTCATTCTAGATGCAAGGGCTTCCCAAGCACACCCGACTTTTAAATATGGTGATTGTTGTGATGTCTTTAGACTGGAACGTCTAACTTTCTTGCAATCAGTTCTAAGTTACTGCTTGAAATCCGCTTTATAAAAGTTTAAAGTTACCGGGAGTTGTTGGGGAATAAGGAACACGAACGCTGAACGAAACTGCGTGTTCGGCGTTTTTGTAGTTTTCGCTTTGTGCATTATTCTCGGGTTGTGGTTGAATTGGGGCTTGATCTATATTCAAAGGGATTTTGATAGAAGGTGTATGAATTTATGGGTGACTACTCGTAGGATGTTGATCTCATTGTATAAGATAACAGTTTAGTGTTTTTGTTATATCGACGTTTGTTACTTTAATTTATTTTTGTATGTGATTTAGTGTTTGATTTTTTTTTTAAATAAAGCTCATGTAAAAGAACATTGTACAAAGGCGGACTTAATGCCGTGGATATTTTCTACCAGTCAACCTTTGGGTGATGCAGAGACAAAAACATAGTAGTTGCAATGTGACAGTAGTAAAGGGAGGTAAAACTAAAAAATGTGAAGAAAATCTGACATCAATATATGTAAAAGCGAGTCTGCCAACTTCTTAAATAAGTGTTTGGGAGCCTTAAATGTTAACCGACTGGTGGCCGTCCTGATATTAGAGTAATTAGGTTACAATACAATTTATTTTTCTAATCTCTAAGTTATCTTCACAGGAGGTTACTACACAATAGAGCAGAAACAGAGCAAGCTTCGAATAGTGGCGCTGAACACGAATCTGTTCAGCGTCCGGGATTCGAACAGCCTTCAGGCGCGGAAGCAATGGGATTGGCTGGACGCTGTACTGGATAAAGCCACTACTAACAAGGAAATGGTGAGTTATTTTTATATTCAAGAACCTGGAGTTTAGTACTAGCAAAGAGAGGCTTATACCCAACAGTGATTGAAATTAGCAGTTAATGATAATGTTGATGAAGTTATTTTCCACATAACATAACGCCTATCACGCGTGTAATAGCAAAAAGGGCTAAGCCGTAGTGTACACAAATTCGTAATGAGATGCAAAATGGTGATCTTAATATTTAAAGTTTCGGGATTTTTTGACATCAAGCGGAATTTGCAAAAAAAAATGATAAAAACCAAGCTCCCATTTCAATAAGGGCCAATTTTCAATAATTAGATTACTTTTATATAAAGAGTAAATATACGTTTTGACAGAATCACATATACCTAGTTACAGTACTGATGGCAACATCGTTGTCACTTGTCTCATATAGTTATTTTTTGCAATATTTTTTTTATTTCTTGTTTATATTCTTTTTTACCAATTCGTTGCGAATGAGTGGACATTGTTGGCTTTGTAGATTTTTAAACACTTGTTAACGTTAATTTTTTATCTTATTTAACGTTTTGTAAAGTAAGCAATGAGTTATTGTTGGGCCTACGCTGTCCTCTCATACTTAAGTACAGTTGTAACAACAACATTGTAAAATCAAATGATTTTAAAAGAGTAACCATGAAGTTTCTTGCCGGTTCTTCTCTATAGTAAATGACCAACCCGAACCGTGCATCTTTTTCTCGACGTTTTATAAGTAGGTACCCATGTAGGACTATGTGAAATAAAAATATTTTGATTTGATTTGACCTATTATACTGCTTCTCGCCAAATTTCATGATTAATAGTCAACGGAGTGTACCCAATAGGTTTTGATTCCTTTTGCCTCTGGAAAATGCAACATAAACGGCTATATCCATTAATTGCGTTAATAAAGAGAGTTGATTTTACAAATCCAAGAGACCTTAAACCTAAGTTTTAATTGCAACTCAATACCTTCATGCGTTCCCGAGATGGTCATGACAGATAGATAGATGGACAACAAAGTGATTCTGTAAAGGTTTCGTGTTTTCCGTTTGAGGTTTTAAGCCCAAAAACAAAACCTGTTTTGTCCAAACCAAAACATTCTTGTGAAGAACACAATGCTGATTGTAAAACATACCAATTGACGCCGAACTAACAAAATGTTTGCTAAATTCGTTTTTGCACAGTGGTCAGAGTTTATTCATTGTTTTTTAAACAGCGATCGCATAGCAAAATTTTCAGTCCGATTTTATTTTTGTTTTCAAAATATCAATGTTAATAATTTATATAAATTGAGGTTGATTCATGTTTTTCTTTTTGTTGATTTAACGAATATCGTTATTTTATGTTTTCATTCGCTTTTCTGTTATACAAGAATATAATATATCAGTTAGTTTAATATTACACTATTATATGTATTTTCGATCTTGAATAGGAAAAACTCTATTTAGGATTTTTATGTTTAGGTGACAATTGTCTAGGTATGGACAAGTAATGAGGAGGGACGAAACACATGTGACTAAAAGAGTTATGTATCTGAATGTTGATAGAAGGAGAGAGGGAGGAAAGCCAAAGGAAAGATTGATGGATTATTAATTGAATGATATGGAGGGGAAAGGAGTAAGTGATGCCGTGAAGGACGTTTAACAGGGAAGAAGAAAGCGTGTTCCAATCGCACCTCAAAGAGATGTCACCAAAGAAGAGTTGCCTGCCAGGGCCACCGCCTGCTGGGGTTGTGGGTTTTTCGAAAGAAATACCGCGGTGCCAGAACATAAAGGGGAAAAAAGGAAAGCGGGTTGGTTTTAGCCAGTAAAAGTCTGACACTCGCCCCCGCTCCGCCCAGAGCGGAGGAAGTTATTTGATGATTTCCCATCCGCAAAAAGGTCCCATTCTAATTCAACCCGTAACACAAAATGTCCGATTTGACGCATACAAATTACAAACACTACATTCTAAACTTCCTTCATAAATATGCGCACTTCGACCGGCTCCGTTTCAAAACACGGCTTTTAACAAGAGTGGAGGAACTACGTAGTGGTACTACGGCACCGGAACTGTAGGAAGTCCGGTCCGGTCTGGCCTGGTCCGGCACGGCCGCCGCCCCGTAATAAATTACAGATTAGAAAATCGTTAATCTAATCGCTTCGCCTTAAATAGCTGTTTGGCTTTTTTAGGACTGTTTGGTGAATGGGATATTTTGTAGGGTGATTCTGTTCGGTTTTGTTTAAAAAGTGAATGATAATATTTATGTTCTTTTGTTTTAAAACGATGCCGTACAACTAGATCTTAACTGAGATCACACAAAAAACGTGAATGTTTAAGTTATCCTTGTATTTAAATGTTTCGTGATCTTAGGCAACTATCTAACTTAACAAAAATTATGGTCCTGTGCAATAAAGAGAATCGGAAAGACACGACAATTAATTGTTTTTGATGAGAGCAGAGCAATGTTCTTTAATTCAATTTAATAGTACGTTTATGCTAAATTCCAAAAAGTGTTTATCTCTTTAAATTCCAGTTACTCAATAAACGGAGTTTGGTTGGGTTAGCGATCCAAATAGAACCTCTACATTACCAACACCACATAAATTCAATAATGTTGCCTGCTACTATACCTACGAACATTGAACAACTGATATGAATTCCTCGGCCACAATTATGAATCATTCTGGGCCGGTTGTAATTCACAGTCGTAAATAGCAACTATGTACCACTGTGTGGTGGCTAACAGTGAATCAACTGCGAACATAATTTTCAATGATTTGGTTGTCGATTCATAAAGTGGCTACGAATGTAGTCCATGCAGGTTTGTAGTGATTTTGTAATGAACTATGTATAGTACTTTCACAGTTATTTTACCCTTGATAGCAGAAACCCGGCAACGAACTTAGAAAAAAATAAATGTCTCTGGATTTGAAAGACTTGTCAGTAATAGCAACCACTTCATGCAATTTTGGTAATCATAATATGATAAAAAAATATTTGGGAATGGACTGAAGTTATGTTTTAAGAGCAGTTCACAGTTTAAAGTTTTTTTTTTATATTGAGATAAAATGTTTTGGGCTGCTAATGGCAAACAAAAACAAAATAACTTGAAAAGAGTAACCATGGAGTTTCTTGCCGGTTCTTCTCCACAGGAAACGACCAACCCCAACCGTGCACTTTTTCTTGACGTTTTATAAGTTTGGGTAAGTGTACAGACACACTTATTTGAATGGTGTACCATTATTATGGTATTTTTTTTTTGTAATTATAAATATACTTTTAATTTAAAAAAAATTGGCTAAGTTGAACTAATATTGACAATATAACGGACGATTCTGAAAAAAAGATGAAATTTAATTATAATAAGTGCCCATGTAGGCCTATATGAAATACAATATTTTGAACCAATTCTTTATGAGTCTGATTGCCCATATTGAGAACTTCCAGCCAAAATAATTTATAGAGTTCTACAAAGTTGGAGAAACTAACAAAAGATACAGTTGGCACATAATAGTTTAGTGCTTTGGCTTCTCACTTTTATAGTGCTGAAACAGTTAACACAACAGCAAATATAGTTCAAGTTTCTGTGACATTCCCAAACACGGTTGAAGGTCACACCAACAGAAAATTACACCACATGACGCCAAAAACACACAATAGGAATAAAGAAAAACGCTCCCATATTATTTTGATTCATAAATACATTTCTGCAGCCCAAGCATCAATCTTTGTCGCGTGATTATAGTCAAGGAATGTTCCCTTTTTGTATAAATCACGTTACCACGCTAATATATTCTGACTAAGAAAGGTGACGGAATAATTTTGATGGTGAGAAATGTTTGACGTTAATCGGAATTGTGGAGTGTGATTTTGACAAAAGGATGCTTGACGAATTTCTTTCACATTATAGTGAAACAGTAATGGTTGAGTGTTCCGTACAAACTTTCGACATAAACGGCCATATCATTTCACAGCACAAATAGACCACAGATGTGAGTACATGGTTTTCATTTTAACTCGATACCTTCACGATAAAAAGTCTTGAAAGACTAACCAGTAAATATTTACGTGCACAGACATGCACGTAAATATTTACAATTACGACGCGCACGGAATAGTAAAAAAAGACAACATACGAAGCAACGCTAATATTTATAGATACACTAGCTTTTGCCCGCGGCTTCGCTCGCGTTAAATTCGGGGTAACACAGTTCCTGATTTGCAGGTACCTGCTACCTGCAGTTTTTGCCCTTGCGCCTTATTGATTTGTAATAGCAATGCTAAGTTTTCCCCTTTCTTCCCTCTTTCTCCCTCATATCTCAATATTTAAAAAAAAGCCTATGTCCGTGTCCAGGGTCCCAACTATCTCTGTACCAAAATTCATCAAATCGGTTTAGCCATTAGGGCGTGAAGAGGTAACAAACAAACAAACTCACTTTCGCTTTTATAATATTAGTAAGGATATTAAGGATATGGAACACAAATCAATAAATAGCTTGCACGCCGTGACTGCGATATCACTCAGCATGATGTTGTGCAATGGGATATATGCCCATAGCACAGCGCTGGTTTCCCGCGATCAATGCGTGAGTAAAATCACTTTTTTTACAAATATCTATCCATTTTTCCATCCTCACATCATTTCATCACTTTTGCATTTCTAATAGCAGTAAGAAATAAATAAGATTATTCATTGCTTCTTCAAATGAATAAAGATTAAGTAGTATGTGTATCCAGTATCCGAGTTGAGCACTGGAGACCACTGACGCTGTGAATCGTTTCTTTGGATCAAAGTGAACACTAATGGTATTGGAGTCGATTGCTGTGTTTTGTAATACTGGATCAATGTAGCCCAGCTTTGCAAGACAAATACGGAGATTATCGTGGCCTTTGCTAAACCTGCCATCGATAATACAAGAACAGAGACAATAAAACCTTGTATTACTCTACATCCTTTACTTAATACCTTCAATCACGTACTTGAATTTTACACGGCATCAATCCACTCAGTCTTATCATACGAAATTATCAATAAAATGCCAATACCACTCATTAAACAGCACAACCTTATCACCATCCATTGTAATGTCCTCTTAAAAGAGAAAAAGGATTTACAAAACACATTACAGACTCAAATAAACGGGTGTACTGACTTCTGAAACGTCAGAAGTCAGGCTGTGTCGGAAAATTCAATTTATTCCACCCATACTGTCAATACATTCTGAGCTGGGGATTTAAAGTCAATTTTATATAGGAAAATGTATACTTGTACCCTTTGTTCGGCGTGGTATGCTTCACACTACACCCTTTTTGGTAGGAGCCTCTTGAAAGGCGTAGTCAATAGTTGGGTTGAAGGGCTGAATAAACGGAGGCTGTGTAGCTGTTGAATAGAATTATTCTGCGATTTGAATGGATTACCATTTTGTAACGGACATTATTTTAGTAAGTAAGTTTAGTAAGTAGGAAAGGTATGGTGTAGATTTTAGGCCTAGAATGTACAGTTAGCAATTCTAGGGAAATAATTTTGAACATTTTTAAGAATAAGATGTGAATTGTGATCTTCATGATAACTGTGATAAATCAGACAAAATACAATATTTGAAATGTCACTTGCAGAATATTTTTTGTGATATGTTGCTGGGGAATTTGTTCCGCCACTTCTCTTCCCAGCTAAAACACTTGAAAGTGGCAAAAGGCGGGCGTTTTGGGAGACTGTGTCTTGTAATTTGACGTTCAGAAAGTGCAGATTATCAGTCTAATTTGAATAAATGACTTTTGTTTTAGATTTGTGATATATGTGAAGTCCCAGCTTCCCAGCAAGCTTAAAACAATGATAGGAAACGGTATAACTCCGAACACAATACTATCTGCCTTGGCTGTTCCCAAATATGTTGCGTTCGGCATCCAGTTCAAAGGGATGCGCCTCAATAAAAGCAAGCAAACAAAAGCAAGCGACCAGCTCTGACACCGATATGTACGAATGTTATGTTTTATTTACTTATAAATATTATGATTCCTGTGTTATGTTTTAGCTAAGTACAATTTTTGTGTCGATAATTATTATGCACGTTAAAACACAATTGAGTTTATTATTTGCATTTTCCTTAATTTATTTTTTGTGTTAAACCATTTAATAAATAAATATACCAGTAGGTACATGTCTGACCACCACAACCTAGTTACTACGGGGTAATACCTACGATACCTTTTGGTAAGAGTGATTTGTAAGGTTTTCGGGGCTATTGACTACCTACAACGACTGTGAAAGATCTATAAATGACACCCGAAACCAATGGCTTAACTGGCTTAAGGGGTGGTCAACCTTGCCGGGGTTATGGTTTGTTCGAAAGAGATACCACAGCCCCGGAACATAAACGGCAAAAGAAGGAACATGGGTGGGTTTCAGTCAGTACAATTCTGACACTTCCCACCGCTCCGCCTTGAGCGGGGGAAGTTATTTGATGATTTCCCATCCGCAAAAAAGGGGTAGTTAACCATCCACAGTCCGTCATACACAAGGCGTAACTTAAATATCTACTCTAGCTACTGTTATTATTTGGCCACAAGCTTCTCAAAAGCACACATAAAGAGTCAAATTGCGCTTGTTGCCGTTTGCCCTGTAACTTGAAGAGTTCGCCATTGCGATTTGCTTAGATCGCCTCCGAAAATATACAACATACATTAACCATCAGAAGTAACTATATTTCTTCTTTCTAAGTCAGCCTTAAATCCAGAGCACTATAACCTTTTTATGCTCTCCGATATGATAAAACTCGAACCTGTGAACTCTACTCTAGTTTTTTTAAGATTATTAAAGAATCCCTTTTGAAGTTGTGGTTTATCCAATCGTTCTTGTTTTGTTTGTTTTATTGATGAACAAATAATACGTGAACACGTTCGCATAGAAAATCCTTCAATACGATAGAATATCTAGAGTAAATAAATAGCGGGAATTCGTGCGGTAAACCCCAAAGTCCATGAAAAAAATTGGTATCCAAAGAACTGTTTGATAAAAACTAATTGCTGAAACGCTGAGCCGTTCATCACAAATTTAATTTAGAAAACAAAACGGAAAACATCAAATAATTAATTATTACAGCTTAGTCTTAATCGGGTGCTTTATTGAAAGCACTAAACGATCCTTTGACAGTTACAGGGTTAATGGCCGAAGACTCACTTCCATACAAAATGTGTTTTATACCCACTAAAGTTTTAATAACCACTAACATTTTATCTTTCATCGCCTTGACGTCACAAATTAAAGTCTCCAGAGCGAAATTATGATCTTAAAATAAAAGGTACTTCCCATTTAATCAACGGCTCCTCAACTAAATATTTTGTAACTAAAATACCCAGGTACACAAAATCTTTATAAAAATTCTCCGTTCTCAATCTTGCAATTCCTTTACTTGGAAAGCACAAGATTTTCAAAGTGTCAGTGGAAGATAAAATTTTATGTGGGCATATAAATTCAGGTCTAATAGAAAAATTTACGTCACACAAGTTTATGCAATCGAAGTTCCGTGCACCAGTAAGGGCAGTTATACTCAATGCCTCAATAAGACTAACAAAGATGTTTCCTCTTCGATTTTATGGACAAGTGTATGCTCAAGAATTGTTTGTATACAGGATATCTTGTTCTTTGTAAGCAAGTAAGTAATAACAGTTGATGTCTGTTCCACAGATGTTTTTGAGAAAAGACTAGGCGTATAAAACTACATACAGCGACCAACTTATTATAAACAAAATAAAACTGTTTTATTGCAGACAAAGTCCATTTGGTTAGCACAACACACAACTAAAAAACTAATGTTAGTACTTAAATCTACCAGAAAAACAATCATATATTTTACGCCACACTTGAATGTTGGCGTATATCCAATGTCCCAGTAGGTATGGGGCTGTCCTACCTGGATGCTAGAAATTGTCGTAGTAGATTCTAATTGAATGCAAGCAGAATTAACAGATTGGCCTTTATTGTGTCCATGTTTGGACACAAGGTCGTGAGTGCGTATCGACATGTATAGATCGCAATGCTAGGCTGTATTAGATGAAAAAAGATTGCATGTAACGGAAATGAGAATGTTGAAGTGGATGTGTAGTGTGACAAGAATGAAAAAGTAAGGAATAAGTGAGTGTATTGGAGGAAGTTTGAAAGTTGCGACTGTTACAGAAAAATTGAAAGGGAGTCGTTTGTCTTGGTTTGGACATGTAATGAGAAGGGACGAAGCACATGTGACTAAAAGAGTGATGGATCTGAATGTTGATGGATGGAGAGCGAATATGCTCAATATTGGGGATAGTTTGAAAGTTGCGTTAGTTCTACACACGTCATGTCAGGTCAGGAAGATGAAGATGGGTCCATGACCTCGTTTACCCGGCCAGTGATGTAACGAATACTGTGATCTTAAGCGCTTTTTAAAACCACTGCTTTCATTATTAGGTTGTCCATAAAGCTTTTTTTATTATAACGCTGACTCTGGAACTTTGGAAGTACATGTGACTATAAGAGTGATGGATCTAAATGTTGATAGACGGAGAGCGAGAGGAAGGCCAAAGAAAAGATGGATGGATTGTGTAAGAATTGATATGAAGGAGAAAGGAGTGAATGATGCCGTGACGTCTGATAGGGGAGAATGGAAGAAGAAAACGTATTGCGCTGACCCCAAATAGAATGGGACAAGGGCAGGAAAATGATGATGACTCTGGAACTTTGTGTGATCAATGACTTAAAATAACAATCCGAATCAGTCCGAATTGGCCCTGTACAATAAAAAATATCGGAATACACGATTATTAACTGTCTTTTTTTTAAAAAAAAAACATTGCACCACACTAGGAATTTGTCCTGTATCGTGGGTGCGTTTACAAATATTTGACTCACATACACAAATAGGTAAATGTTATGTATTTTGATATAATTTTTCAGTTTCATAAAAATCACAAGCAGCTATGAAAAATCATGCCTAATATTCGTTGTTTTGGTTCGATTATAACCCTAAAATCTAGTTTATTTTTTTAATGTCTATTCTGCAGCTAGTCCGCTAAAACAATAAGATCATTAAGTAGTTTACTTATGATAGAGAATACAATACATTATTTTTCGATGCTCTTGACTTCAGAGCCAACAATGTATGGGCGCAGAGCAATGTCTTTTGAAACGTATATCTGGCGGGATAAGGGTGTACTAACTGTATCAAACAGTTCTATCTATAGAGATTCATATTGTGGCTAGCTTTTGCCCGCGGCTTCACTCGCGTTAAATTTTGGGTAACACAGTTCTCCTTTACCTAACCTGTAGTTTTTCGCTTGCGCCTTATTTATTGTAATAGCAAAGCTAAGTTTTCCCTTTCTCCCTCACCAATCAATTAAAAAAATTAGCCTATGTCCGTCTCTAGTGTCCCAAGTATCTCTGTATCAAAATTCATCAAAATCGGTTTAGCAATTTAGGCGTGAAGACGTAACAAACAATCAAACTAACTTTCGCTTTTATAATATTAGTAAGGATTTTTTTTGTCAACCACGATTTCTATTCAACAGGTTTACATTGTGGGCCACGCGGCCCCAGGGTCGGATTCACGACATCCATACGACATGTCTGCAGACGCCAACGCCAAATACCTGCGCATGGTCCGGCGACACGCCAAGATTATAGCCGGACAATTCTTCGGACACCTACATGCTGACACGTTCCGGGTTATTTATGATAATGGTGAGTCGATAAAAGTTATTTAGTTTAGTATTTAAGTCTAGATATTAGATGTGTGTACGTGTGTCTAGGTGTTGCTAAGGAGTTTGTTTCACATTTTTGTATTCTCTGTTAAAACACTAGCAAGGATTAAAAGGCATGTGTTTTATTTTGTGTAATTGACGTTCCAAAACTGTTATTTTGCTGTCTTATTTGAATACATTGTTGGTCAAAGAAAATTGAGGGTAATGTTGGTTTTGCTACACACGGCATTAATCAATACTACAAAACAAACTAAATGATCATTTTTAGTAACAGTTCTAGTCTGTGAATTTCTCATAATTTACGCTCAAAAGCTACGCTAGCCTCATGAAAATTCAAACCTAGTTTGCCGATACCCAAAATAGTGGAAATATAGAGGCAAACATTACCAGGCATAGACCACATCGCTAAATCACCCAGTTTACCTACAACACTTTTATCCCAGCCAACTTTAATTCCAATATGAAACTCTATTCCTACTAAAATTGGAAATCAAAAGAAAACAGACTGTATCAACCACGTATGTGCGAGAGAGTGGCCCCCATCTTCACGAGTGTCCCAGTAATCCAATTTTCTTAGTTGACTCTCACATTTTCTGTTTTAAAATGCTACGTATTTCTTAGTTGCGTTATTTCTGGATATTATTGCAATTTCAAGAATGAATTTGGCCAGCCGGTTTATAAAACGTATGAACGTAATAATAATATAATAATAATATAATTAATATAATAATAGTATAATTATAATATTATAAAAGCGAAAGTGTTTGTTACCTCTTCACGCTTTAATGGCTAATCCGATTTTGATGAATTTTGGTACAGAGATAGTTGGGAACCAGGAGACGGACATAGGCTAATTTTTATTAAAAAGTGGGATATGAGGGAGAACAAGGGAAGAAAAAGGAAAACTTAGCGTTGCTATTACAAATCAATAAGGCGCAAGAGCAAAAACTGCAGGTAGCAGGTACTGTGTTATTCCGAATTTAACGCGAGTGAAGCCGAGGGCAAAAGCTAGTGCTTTAATAAATTTATTCTTATTCCTATCTAAACTAAATCGACCTTGAAGTTAGTGACAATTTGGTCATTCATTACTAGCGTCTTTTAATTCCTGTAGTGTGCAGGTACTAGAAGCATATTTGCTTTACGTTTACACCGTACTCTGATGCACCTCAGGGCACGCATGAAGCCGTATTGACGGCGCGTTAGTGTTCCACGCGCGCATCAAAGAGATTTCAGAAAAGCAGAGGGGCCCACCAAATCCTATACTTGCCAGGGTTGCGCATTGTTCGAAAAAGATACCGCAGGCCCGGAACATAATGGGCAAAAAGGAACATAACTGGGTTATAGTCAGTACAACTGACAATTCGTCCCGCTCCGCCCAGAGCAGATGATGTCACAAAAAGGCATGCACGATGACACGATTTTATATTTCGTTGATGAACAAAATTGATAAATTTGAGTCTTTTCTCGAAAATTATGTAGGTATCTTTTTGACTACAACAAATATGCAGCTTTATTAATACATTGAATTCTACTCTGCTTGGATATTCAAAAA
The DNA here is from genome assembly GCA_905475445.1 of Ochropleura plecta. Taxonomy (NCBI): domain Eukaryota; kingdom Metazoa; phylum Arthropoda; class Insecta; order Lepidoptera; family Noctuidae; genus Ochropleura; species Ochropleura plecta. Next base: position 4,540,883 of record FR997731.1, on the reverse strand, counting down.
GCAGTTGCGAAAAGTAATTATTGGACACGAAATAATTACTTTATCGGGTTATGTATAAAGTCCAAACGTATTAAATATGAAAGGAGAACCTATATTTATTTATCATTTCATTTGCATTCAGTACCGTACTGTCGTATGCATTCATTAAATACTGCTGTCCAGGATGTTCTGATTATTTGCATGAGATACATAGCGAATAAGAGGATCAGTAACGCCAACATTTAATTTATTCTTTTGTATTTTTTTTTATGTATTTGTTGTATTTTGTTGAAGTATTGACCGTTATTTTTGGACTCAATCTATATACTCTGTTTATCTGTGCTCTATAATCTATAATCTTAATTCACGATAGGCTACCACAGTTAGATTCCAATCAGCTGGCAGTTAGGTAAAACAGACATAATTATATTCAACTATAATACTCATTTTACTAAATAAATAGTTCATCGTTAGACGACACGGTTGGTGCAGTAACTGAGCGATTGACTGCTACGCTCCATTTCGCGGGTTCGATTCCCGCACTGAACAAATACTTGTATGGTACAGATGGTTATTCCGGGGTCTGGCTGTTTGTGTGTGTGTGAGTTTAAATGTTTGTAAATGCACTCACGATACGGGATAAATTTCGAGTGTGTGGCAATTTAAAAAAAAAACTCACATTATTCACCGTCATAAAAAAATCTCGACGGACTTCTTTGTCAAACAAACTGCTCTTGGACCAAAACCCAATCAAGACATACAAGACCTGCAAAATTGTACTTCAACTTCAAATACTAAGTGAAATCCACCATAAACAAGTCAACACAAAGAACCCACGAAAATGTCGCAAACAAACTATATAAATGGACATCAGTAATTAAACAACGTCGGCAGTGAACACTCAATGCGATGCAGCAGCAAAAAGCCATGATGTTTTATCTGCCCGATGCTGGCATTCGAATAATTACCGTAAAATCGGTTTATCGGCTAGGAGTCACAAAATATATGAATTCAGAAAGCCAGCTCAGTACAATAACTGCTTGGCCACGTGCTTTACGCTTAAAAGACATGCATTTCCGGGGTTGCGGGTTGTTTGAAAGAGATACTGCTACCACGGAACATAAAGGGCAAAAGAAGGCACAGAGGTGGGTAAATCATCAAATGAAATCTCCCACTCTAGGCGAAGCGGAAGTGCCAGACTTGTACTGGCCAAAACCCATCCATGTTCCTGCTTTTGCCCTTTATGTTTCTTCTTCGAACCAACCCGCAGCTACAGCAGGCAGAGACTCTGACGGACAATTCAGATGTGCTGACATTTTTTTGAAACTAGCATACATGACAGATAATTCTCGACGGCATGTAAAAGACATGTCAGAGCAGACATGGGCGTTAAAAGACTAACACCAGGTTAGTATTAACTACACTTACCACACAATGAAGAATAAGAATACCAATATTTGATTACATTGGTCTTTTATTTCCGTACGTTTTGGTTTTGTTAAACCGGGCTCCATACTAGTTTCGCTATCACTGTCGTGCTACACATGTGCACTTGTTTTCGCTCTTTGCATGAATTGACCTTCTGTAATCTGTATTGTGTAGGTGATGACATTTTTGGGAACCAATAAATTGTGAAACGGTGTCTGGTAGTTGTCATGAAAATTTCGCGACGAAATTAGTAGATTTAGAGTGGAGTGAAATTGTTTTATAGCTAAGCCGTTTCCATTATGGCCGTCCCTTCTCTAATGTTTTATGTCTTTGTCAATTTTAAATGGCAATTCAAACACCAGTTTGAATAAAAGTGGTACTTAAACTATTTAGAGTTGGATTGCTAATTCATTTTCTGGATTTTTCTTTACGAATTAGGGTTTATTATATTATTAGGTGAGGCCTCAATAGTGAAAATATTAAATACAGAAAATAATCCGACCCTTATACTTACTGTATTTGTATTGTATTATTATTTAGTACATCAAAAGAAAAAATAGGCATTTTATTTGGAGTGTGAAATCACTTTTTACGGAAAAACTCAATCGTATGGTCTTAAAACATTGTGCTAATAAATGCATTGTGTAGTACGGGGGTCGACGTGATATTCGAATTTGTTAACTTGGCTTGAAAAAAATCATGCTTATGAGTTATAATTTTGACATATAATTTTTGTACTTACGAAGATATTCTTCGTAACTACAAGGATCTAAAAAAATATAACAATGACGGGGAAAACACTTCGTTAAAAGATCTTTTTACACCCTTTAAATGTTCTGATCTTGTTCTCGCTGAATGTAATCAATTAATTACTGGTCGTCAGCGATAACATTTTTTAGTTATCGATCTAAAATTTCAATTAAATTTATATATCTACTTGGGCCACCTAGTTATTTTCAATAACAGGCAGGATATTGAGATTGACCGTCTCGACAGAAATGCCTGAAGAAGTTATTTATTGGAAGAACCTTCCAATTTCACTTTAGCTCGTCGACATTTATATCTTGGCTATGATGCTTTATGTTAGCTGTCATTAAGGGAGGCTCAGAATTGCTAACTCAAGGAGCGAAGTAATTTCATAATCAAACTCACCGATCGAATGTGCAACACCATAATATGCTCCAAGACAGACATCGCTGATAGCGGCGATAAGTCCGCAAAGTTAAAATGGACTGAGTGGGTCATATTTTAGGACGTGAAAAATCGTCTCACAATGTATGCCTGAAGAAGGTCGTTGTTACCGAGGGAGGCCAAAAAACGGCATGATGATATGAACTCGATCCTGATAAATTGGCCAGAGAATTCAAAACAGCAGATAGAAATCAAAACAGTGAGAGAGGTGGAAACGAATGGCTTTGCTTAGCAGTGGAAAGACATACAGGACAGAATAAAGTAACAAAAAAAAACAAGAATTTGAATCTTTCAAATTAGATTTGATATTTTGCCATCAAAAATCTAGTGGTCACAAGAGCGACTGTGGCGCTTGCTGTCCTGGATTCGTGGATTTCCAAGTCGTAGATGGTCGGTTTTAGTTTGGTGGCTTCCACAGTACCCGGGTTTTTGCCCGATTGACGGCAGTTATCTCGCCTATCATCATCATCATCAGTTCTCTGGACTGAGAAACATAACTGACAAACTGTGGGCGTACCATAAGGTACACTTTTGCGTTGACCTTCGCATTGACGCATCCACAATAATTATTCCGCCAAGCAAACCTTGGACGTGCTAAACCTATTTAAAAATAAAAGAGAAAATCACTGACTTACTCATCACAAAATCTCACCTCACCACCACCTCACCACCGCCTGCCGGGGTAACGGGGTTGTTCGAAAGAGGTACCGTGGCCTCGGAACATAAAGCTACATGGGTGGGTTTTAGTCAGTAAAAGTGTAACACTCCCTTGCTTCGCACAGAACGTGGGGAGTTACTTGAGGATTTTGCATACGCAAAAGGGGGTGGAACCGGGTGGCAAAGTTTGTATGTAAGAACGCAATTCCTTCGCCGGATTTGCTTGACATTTTACATAGGTATTTTTTCACGACTAGCAGCGGGTTAAACAGCTGGGCACAGTTTAACTGTATATTTGCACTTTTTTAACGAGCGTTTCATCTGTTTGTTTAGATCGACCAGTATCCTGGACATTCATGGCTCCATCAGTGAGCCCTCACCGCGATCCATCCGATTCTTCCAACCCTGGTCTCAGGCTTTACAAGTTTGACACCAATACTGGAAAGGTGAGTTTAAAACTGTCTTATTCTCTTTTAAAAAGGGGGAGGTATCTCCATTAAGAATTCCTTAATAGCAGCCACGAAGATAGATAGAATATTCTTTGTTATATACACCATACAAACTACAAGAATAACATTTCCTCCATTTATAAGTTGTATCCAACTTATAAATAGAGTAACACAATGGGCGGTCTTATCGCTAAAAGCGATATTTCCAGTTTCAGTGTCCGGTGAGGACCTGCGTCAGGCGGTAGGTGAGGACGCCATGACGCCTCTCCAGCCACTCCTCAAAAAGGGGACTTACCGCCACTATTGTGGCGTACCCTTTCAAGACAACCTTGAAGTCCTGATTTGTACCCACCTGTTGGCAATAAGCTCACCCCCTATTATATGGGACTTAAACATAACCGGCGAAATGAACGGGTGTACTATTAGTACTCTGCATATGCCTTTGGAGTTTACAGGCGTGATTTTGTGTGTGTTTTTAGGGTTACGTACCTCAAAAGGAAAAAAATCAAATCAAATCATTTTTTTCAATTAGACCATTACAGGCACTTTTGAATGTCAAGAAACAAAATGAATTTACAGTCCCAGTCACAAGACATAATAACTTGTGAAAGTACTGTAGTTGCACATTCTAAAGCGTTGATCTCTATGGAGAAGAATGGGCAAGAAACTCCATGAACACTCTTTTAAATTATAATATTTTTACAAAATCGTAATTACATCATTCATGTTGAGATTATACAAATATGTGAGAACGATGTAGAAAGACGTGCACAGTAAGAGCGTCCCTTATTGGATCACATTGTTGTCCTTCTGTCTGTTTGTCAAGACCTTGGTAGCCTTGGGAACGCGTGGAGGTATCGAGTTAAAATTAAAACCCTATACTCAACTCTGTGGTCCCTTTGCCTTGTGAAAAAATCAACTCTCTAAGTCTACGCAGTCAAAAGATTTGGCCTTTTATGTCACATGTTTGTACGGAACCCTCGGGGCGCGAGTTTGACTCGCTCTTGGCTGTTTTTTTAAATAATTTTAATTAACTTTTCTTCTTCTCCCAGGTGTTAGACTACACCCAGTACTTCTTAGACCTGGCGGCTGCCAATCGAAACCTGGCGGAGTGGACGGCGGAGTACAACCTGACCCAGTACTATGGGCTGCACGAGGTCTCTGCCATCTCCCTGCACAACCTCGCCGACAAGCTACAGATAGGCACGCCACATGAGACTAATATATTTCACAAGTAAGTGTGTAGAAGTGGCGGAGCGATCGGTTACTATGCCGCGTGACGCAGGTTCGATCCCCGCACTATACACCACCAAGGTACGGATGCAGGGGTGCGGTAACTTTTTTTTAAGATAGAAAGAAGGAAAAATAAATACTAAGAAGGAAAATGAAAATATTTGCGAAAGTTTTAATTTATTTCCAAAAAGAATAATTTTGAAGAAATATAGATCACCACATCTAAATCCGCCTTATTTGATTATAATCAAGTTGATTATAATCAAATATGACATCAGTGGCTGAGCGATCGGCTGTTGCGTTGCGTGTTGCGGGTTCGATTCCCGCACGGAACAAACATTTGTATGGCCTACAAATAGTTGTTTCGGGTCTGGCTGTTTATACATGTGAGCTTAAATGTTTGTAAACGCACCCACAATACAGGAGAAATTCCTAGTGTGAGGAAACGTTTAAAAAAAAACTTTGGTACTCTAGTAGCCAACCTGTTCAGACTACCATGACGTCATTCCAAAGTGGGATAAAGACAGAGCTATGCAGGATTTCTAGTGCCATTGCTTATTCATACTAGAATAAGATTATGACGAGCCTGGTTTGAAAGGCGACTTTTAATTTTTGAACATTATCAACACGACCGATGATGGCACGAAATGGCAAAAATTAAGTGCATTTTTTATGCTAGTCTCTCCATTTCCACGGCTGGGCAGAAAACGTTCATTTCTCCTTTAAACTTTATTTATTCTGTGCGATATCTGGCCCTGTTCGCCCCATAATTCATTTCACAAAACTACATTATTTTCTTTTTTCTACCAGGTACTTACGCGCATATCGCGTCCGTCACGAAAGCTCAGAGTCGTGTGACGGCGCGTGCGCCCACCAACACTTCTGCGCTATCACGTGTTTGGAACACGTCGCTTACCGCCAATGCGTTGAAGCGGCCGCAAGCGCTTTAGCGGCTGCAGGGGACTCCGCACCGCTTACTTTACCGTTTGTCAATACATTGCTGATTTTCATCGCTTGTCTCATTGTTATTGGATAAATTGAATTTTCGAAGCTGTTTCAATAACAGATAAAATCACGCCTGTTACCCTTGAAGGTATAGGCATAGTCGTAGTGTAATTTCCACATATATTTTTTCATTTCATGTTCCGTAAAAAATAAATATGTATTTTTTGGTAACGATGTGTCTGTGTTATATGTTTGTAATGGCAAATCCACGAGATTATTGACTAAAGAAAAATTTAGAGCGAGCCCTTTTCCTTTACATCATAAGGATAAAATATTAATCTACAAAGCAAGTTAAAATTACACGAATATCCGATTATACACGTGGCAGTTCGCAGCGTGTTAGCCGCGAGCGCTTCCGATCCGCTCAATCGCTTGATATTATTATTATATTGTTGAATTCGGTCATTTTTTTGTAATTAATTTTAAAACTGACTTCAATAAGGACTTCATTTCACTGAATGATGTTTTGTATAAGAACATAGTATGTATATTCAACAACATATTTGCCAATAGTTCACTGATTTTGGTATGTATAGGTATATCTTATGCTATGAAAAAAATAACGAAATAAGAATATTATTGTGTTTTTATTTTCCTCTTGTTAACTTTTTATGATTGTCTGTTGATAAGATAATCTCTTGGTTTGACTTGATTCCTGTTTAAACTATCTAAACACATTGATAAATAATAAATAAAGATATTTATAACTTTTACAAAAAAAAAAATGTTTTTTTCATTCAAATTATTAATATTGATTTAGTCATTTACGACGATTTCGAAATAACCTTTTGACGTGTAAATATTAATGTGCTTCTGAAGTATAAAATAGGTATTATAGTGTAAGTAATTAGGGTTATAATGAGCAAAGTGTAATGAGGTATAGTAGCTCAGATGGCATTTGTGATAACGCTTGATGAAAACGTGAAGTGAATAGGATAGCAAAAGTTTTATTATTAATAATAATAATTGTAAAAATAATGCTTTAGACATTCTAGTCTTTTAGTAAAATAAAGTAAAATAAAAGAAAAAATAACGATGTAAAAATCGAGACTGTAAAAGTAATCATTACATTAATAATATTCAGTTCTGAAACTGCATTTCAATGGAAAAGTGTATCTATTACTATAACAGAATGTTTCATAATTCAGTCATCATAACTTTTTATAAATAAAATTAGCAATTACTAAGTGACTTCTTTTATAACAAACTATGTCATTTAAGTATGCTTGCTTTGAATGTAAAATCGATGTACTGTAAATAATTATTACGTAAGTAGATTTTTTTATAAAGGTCATTAAACGCTACAAACGACTTATTTAAAGGTAAAAATTAGTATTGAGTACATAGAAGTGTAATCAAAAGTTAGTTAGTTTGAAATATTGGACTAATTTAATTAACGATTCCTTGGAAGTTTGTTGGTGGATAATTGGACTTTCTTTGTCAAAGTAAATACAATTCTGAGTTTATTTGCTGTTGCCATATTTCATTAATGTAGTGTCTTTTATGTTCATAATTAATTATTAATATTTTAATTATACAATAGGTAGGTACATACAATACATCTGATGATGTTATGCTACATCAGTCAGAACTTCTATTATTCTTTCATGAGTTTTATTTATTTTTGAAATTATACATACATATAATCAACTCCAATATTACTTTTGTCAAATTTTATAAATACTTCTAATAGAAGTTTTCATTTCTTGCATTTTATTTGGATTATTGTTAACGCGATACTGAAATCATCTGTAAAATCAAAACATTACAATAAATATTACATAAATATGAAAATAAAACTAGGCATAATTTTAACGTTACAAGCGCTGTAAATAAATTACAAAGGTAATTTAATTTTGAAATTGTAAATGAGGAACAACTAGTACATAAGTATTGAATTGCTTATTCCAATTTATTTTATTGCGGTCACCAATTTAATCGGTGTATGAGAATTAAAATTATTAAATGGAAATTACAGTTGAGAGTAAAATTATTTGATCAGATTTAAATTAAAATATTTTAAATTTCGTTCAGAGACATGTATAAACATGTCTCTGAACGAAATTTAAAATATTTCTACTCGAAATATAAATAAATATTGCCTCCTTTAACAACTTTGCAATCAACTGTAGTTTGCAGGTCGTAGCGAAATACAAAATTTCTTTTTCAAATCATATGAATGTTCCCATAATTGTATCGACTGGATGTTTAAATTAATTTTTAATAAAGAATTGTAATCAATTTTGTTTGTTTTAATCAATCTCATTTATTTGGTGCGGGAACTTTTTTTTTATTGAAAAGAAATACTTTTTACAAGACCACTGTCCAGACTATTTTCTTTTTTAGCGGATGGTTAATCATCAAATAACTTGCCACGCTTTGGGCGGGGCGGGTAGGAGTGTCAGATTTTTACAGACTCAAACCCATCCATGTTTCTTCTTTTGCTTTTTGTGTTCCGGGGCCGCGGTATCTCTTTCGAACAACCCGCAACCCCGGCAGGTGGTGGCCTTTGCAGGCCCCTCTGCTTTGCTGTCAATTCTTACGACATATCCCTTAGGCGCTCTCTCTCTTGTAAGTCATCCGTAAATTTTCTAACCAGTAAGATGTATACCTTTTATTTCTATGGGTAGTACACAGTACACGTACTTAAGTATGCAGAATTGGGAGCTGACAGATTTACCCTCATAGTCTCGTCGTAGAAGTACGACTTTTTTCGTTACAAAGGAGGCATGAAGGAAACTCAGTATGTAATGGGTGATCACACATCCACTGACCAACCTAGACCAGGGTTTAATCCAAAGATAGCCCTGAGCGGTTGTAATTATTTACAAACGAACTCCTTCATAACGAAAACCTTTGTCAAAATTGACAGTCGGACGCTCAAGCTCATGACTGTCCATAACTGTCAAAGCCATTTATGAATGGCATCAGAAAACCTGCTGGGATTGCTGGTTGTTTGAAAAAGATACCGCGGCCCCGGAAGACATGAACAAAATAAAGAACATGGGAGGGTTTTAGTCCATAAAAGTCTGTCACTCCCACCCGCTCCGCCCAAAGCGGGGAAGAATTTCCCATTCGAAAAAAAAAATGGCAGCAGAGACCAATTGCTTAAGTTTATACCTACCTACATTAATACGGTTCATAGTACTCAGTAGGGATGATGTGAAGTACGTGACGTTTGTAAATCTGAGCGGATTAACTCTATTCTTGGAATTGTGGCAACAGAAGGTACCTTATGTCGGTGACGTCAAGGGTTTGGATACGGTGGGGATTCAAAGAGTACCTAGTTGTAGCAATCAATCAAATTTGAATCTTTGGTATATAGCAGTTAGAGAATTATTGGGTTCCTAGGGTTTCGTACCTCGAAAGGAAAAACGGAACCCTTTTTAAATCACTTTGTTGTCCGTCTAATCAAGACCTTTAATATCGGAAACGCGTGAAGGTATCGAGTTGAAATTTAAACCATATTATACTTAAGTCCCTTTGTGCTGAGACAAAATGCTCAATCGTAATCAGTAGGTAAATAAATGATTTTATGAAAAACAAACGGTTTTATCACCGGAGACATAGACACTTTGATAACGGTAGAGCACTAACTGCCCACGACAAGCCTTTATTTTTTTGCGGCTGGGAAATCATCTAATAACTGCACTCGCTCTGGGTGGATAGGGGGGGGGTGTCTTACTTATACTGACTAAAACCCACCCATGTTTCTTCTTTTGTCATTTAAGTTCCGGGGCCGCAATATCTCTTTCGAATAACCCGCCACCCCGACAGGCAGTGGCCCTGGCAGGCCCTTTGCTTTGCTGACATTTCTTTAAGGCGCGCGTGGAACAAACGCACCATTGACACGGCCTAAAGTCACAAAACGGACGGACGATGAGCTAACTATTGCTCATCGTCCAGAGCTGCATACCTGGCCTGAGACGTGGATACTGTCCCTGCAAGCTTATCTGTTAAAACAACTGCCACGTTACAAATCAAGAACTTAATTTTAGACATATGAAGAATAAAAACGTATTTTTAACTGTACAGTAACTAGTTTTTAAGCATTGGTACAAAAAATGGCACGCTTGCTATTTAAAAATGGCATGCATAGTTTTTATACGCATCGTGATTCTTGCGTTATCTAGATAAATCTATGGTTTCTAGCATATTTTTCCCTTCTCAAAATACCAAGATCAATCTTGCAGAAAACTTGATCAGGTTAACGATATACAGCATAATATTAAAGGGTATCATGCTTAGCATAAACAAGTGGCGAGTATGTATATCTTGAGATGCAAATTTATGCTAAATACAAAAGTCGATACACGGTCTCTTGATAAAACGGGAACATCTTACAACCTATGTATAATATTAAGTTCTGTGGCAGTCGACAGATGTTTGCAGTAAAACGTGTTTTTAAAGAAAAACCTTGAAAAAAAAATTCTTTAAAGGATTGGGTACAATACAAAGGCTTTGTTTGTGCAGATGGGAAATCATCAAATAACTTCGGGGAGTGTCAGACTTGTACTAAATAAAACCCACCCATGTTCCTTTGATTGCCCTTTATGTTCTATATCTCTTTCGAACAACCCGCAACCCCGGCAGGCGGTGGGCCTGGCAGGCCCCTTTATAGATATACTAGCTGTGCCCAGCGGTTTCACCCGCTGCTCACTTAGGGGTATGAAAAATAGATGTTGGCCGATTCTCAGACCTACTGAATATGCATATAAAATTTCATAAGAATCGGTCGAGCCGTTCCGGAGGTGTATGGGAACGAAAACTGTGACACGAGAATTTTATATATTAGAAGATTATAAAGTTGTTCAGTTTAATTATCTCAATCACGCCCTGAAATATTGTGGTAGATATTGTTTTATGTTTTTAAAATTTTGCTTTATTTTCTAGGAAGATTAGAACACGTTTGTATGGGCGTAAAGCCACTAGTTTTCTCCCCAACATCTTTCCAAGAACAGTTCCAACATGAATTACTGTTTCTCCTTCATAACAAAGAGCTTGACATGCCAATGTAGTCTCAAGTTCTGTGTAATGCTGTAAGCACGTTCAAGACTACATCTGGTAACAGCTGACGAGTGACGACGACCTCTTAATTAACTGCCAGAGATTCTTCCCGACGATCCATGGGGAACGCGTTTTGTAAAAGTTACATGAATATAAATGTTAGGGTTCTGTACTTTAAAAAGAAAACCCTTTTTTTTGGGGTCGGAAATCATCAAATAACATCCCCCGCTCTGGGCGGAGCGGGGAGGAGTGTCAGACTTTTACAGACTAAAACCCTTATTGGAGCATTTTGTTGTCTGGCTGTCTGTCTGTTAAGACCCTTTATCTAGGGAACACGTGGAGGTATCGAGTTAACGACGTTAGTGACGGCACGGTTGGCACAGTGGCTGAGCGATCGACTGCTGCGCTGCGTGTCGCGGGTTCGATTCCCGCACGGAACAAATATTTGTATGACCTACAGATAGTTGTTTTGAGTCTGGCTGTTTGTGTATGTGAGTTTAAATGTGTGTATACGCACCCACGATACATGAGAAATTCCTAGTGTGGGGCAACGTTTTTTTTTTTAAAAAAATTAAAACTTTACACTCAACTCTATGGTCCATCTAGTTTGTGAAAAATCAACCCTCTACGTCTGTAAGAAGGTTAAAATGTGCAAAATACACATTTCCATGATTGTTCGCTTGAGTGACTTAAGGCCGATTTCACCAATTTAATAAAAACGAGATCAAGTCTCCTGACTTGATCTGACACACTTTCTTGCGCTTTATTGGCTCCACCAACACCATTAAGAGCTCAGTATGACGTTGAATGTCCTCATAACTGGATCGAAGTACTTCATTGGCTTTACCAGAACCAATGAGAGCATGGTTGGACGGGTTGAAGTTAGACGTCTGAAAACTGATTTCACCAACTACATTCGAATTCTGTTCAAAGCAAGTTTTGTTTTAATAATCCCTTTCACGGACCACTACTATAAATATATTTTTTCATTGTTTCATATCTCGAAAGGAAAAAAATTAACCTTTATAAGATTACTTTGTTGTTCATCTGTCTGTCTGTCTTTAAAGACCCTTTATCTTGGGATCGTATAGAGGTATCAAGTTAACATTATAAACTCAAGTCTATAGTCTATTAGAGCTGTGAAACAACCCCAATCAACACTTTAAACCTACGCAATCAAAATATATGGCCATTTATCTCTCAAGTTTGTACGAAACCCTCAGTGCGCGAGCTCGACTCGCACTTAACCGGTTTTGTTCTGTACTTAAATTGTGATTAGTAACCTGTTCCTCGCCTGTGGACGGTGAGCAATGGGCAGTTCACCGTCCGTCCATCCACTGACGACAGGCCGTGTCGACGGCGCGTTAGTGTTTCACGCGCGCCTCAAAGAGATGTCAGCAAAGCAGAGGGGCTTGCCAGGGCCACCGCTTGCTCGGGTTGTGGGTTGTTCGAAAGAGATACCGGGGCCCCGGAACGTAAAGAGCAATAGAAGGAACATGGGTGGGTTTTAGTCAGTACAAGTCTGACACTCCCCCCGCTCCGCCCAGAGCGGGGGGAGTTAATTCATGATTTCCCATCCGTAAAAAAGGCCTGTTCCTAATCACATGTAAGTGTGACCTATTATGGGATGTTGATGATAATTTCCATAAAGTTAATACAAAAATAAAAAACCGCGCAAGATTGAGTCAGACTCGCGCACCAAGGGTTTCATATGAACTTGAGACAGAAACGGCCTTTTTTTAAACTGCTTAGACTAGAGGTTCGTTTCACAACACAAAGGGACCACAGATTTGAGTATATGGTTTTAATTTTCAGTCAATACACACGTTAACGAAATAAAGGATTTTAACTGACAGACAGATAGATAAGGGTTCCGTTTTTTTTTACGTAATACGGAATCCTAAAAACCAGCTGATAATTTTTAGTTATACATTTAAATTGTTAATTTCCGGATCACTACAAAATAATTCGTTCAATTGAACCTCGTTTATTTCAATATTGTGAATTAACAAACAGTAATAACTAATTAGGAATATGGTTCAAACTGAACACGAAAATAAACAGTTATTTTTCAGTCCAAAGCTTGACATTTTGATTGGTTTATTCATTCATTTTTAGCCTCATTTATAATTCTATCAGCTTTTAAACGGAAACAGATATACGATTTATTTGATGTTCCATTTTCAATTCTAAATATAAATTTAAAAAAAATCCCGAAGGATTAATATTTTTTTTTTTTATACGTAGCCCCACACTAGGATTTCTCCTGTATTGTGGGTGCGTTTACAAACATTTAAACTCAAATACACAAACTGCTAGACCCGGAACAACTATCTGTAAGACAAACAAATATTAGTTCCGAGCGGGGATCGATCCCGCGACACGCAGCGCAGCAGTCGATCGCTCAGCCATTGGGCCAACCGTGTCGTCAATATGTGTACAGTCAAGTCAAATAGACAAAAAACCAAGCTCGCTCAGATATAGTTCAAATGTTCTTAAACGCTATAAATGTTTGCGAGTAAAGTAAAATTTATATGAACTCAGTTTGATATATAAATAAAATTTAAGTTATACCTAGACGTCTATAAGTTTCGAAGAAAATAAAAAACAACTTTATTTGACCACCCTGGTTACTTATCTTTTTTGTTGACCGTACTAAATAGTACATTCTCAACAGTTATGTTTAAAGCCCTCATCATCTGCCTAGCCTTTTCCCAACGATGTTGGGGTCGACTTCCAGTCTTACCGGATGCAGTTGAATACCAGTATTTTACATGGAGCGACTGCCTATCTGACCCTCACAACCCAGTTAATACTGGATAATACGATACCCCTAGGTAAGACTTTCGGGACACTGACTACCTGTAACGACTGTTAAAGATCTACAAATGACAGCCGGAACTAAAAATTTACAGGTGCTTTCCGAGGCACGGAGGAAACTCGCTTTTAGCGATAAGTGTGTCACCCTATATGATTTTTTTTATTAATTATGTTATTTGTGTGGTGTACATAATAAAAAATATTCTATTGTATTCTTATTTAGCAGATTAAATCTTTAAATTACATTGTATCTACAGAACAATCGACAAACAAAACCTTATATTTTATAATCATTGGTATCAATTATATATTTCTCCATAAAATTCTCCATTCAAATAAAAAAAAAACTAAGTAATTTCGTTACATCACTAATATCAATAATAAATTACAAAACTTAATTAACCGTTATTGTATACATTATCGCATTAGGTATCCTTGTAAGGATAGTCGTAGGATAGAGAATAAATAAATAAATATTTACTACTTTGTTCTATCAAACCCATATCGTCCCGATTCTTAAAACATTAACTTACGTACCCACTTAAAACGTGAACAATCGATAAGAATCGAAAGGTCAGCAACATTGTCGCGTGAACAACTGCGTTCACGAACTCACAATTATGTTTAGTATATTGTTTATTTATTATTTTGTTATACAAATGTTGTTTAATGTCGTCGCTTGCTCCACTTATTGAGGTCAAGAGGAAAGCCTTGAAGGGTCAAGTAACAAAGAAGTTTTTAGCTTTCATAAGAATTATTATTTATAAATGTAAAGAAATAAGTTTGAAATTTCTTCTGTTGTCAAAACCAGTCAAGTCCCGGTGACATAAGGAAAGGTTCTGTAGTCGGAATGAATGTGTAAACAGTGGCTTTTTTAAAACCCTAGTCATATGCCGCGATGGCGCGTTCTTGTTCATCGCCTCAAAGAGATGTTAGCAAAGCAGAGGGGCCTGCCGGAACTGTGGGTTGTTCGAAAGATATATCAAGGTTCCAGAATACAAAGGGCAAAAGAAGGAACATGGGATGCGAAATCATCAAATACCTTCCTCCAACGGGCGGAACGGGGGGACAGTCAGAGTTGAACTGGCTAAAACCCATTCATGTTTCTTCTTTGACCCCTTGTGTTCCGGGGGCGCGGTATCTCTTTCGAACAACCTGAAACCCCAACCTATGACTCTTCATGTGACGAGATGGCTGAACTTTTTTGGCCAAATAATCAGCCAGCCAACGTGATAATACTACCATTCTTCTGGGCACGTTTTCTATCGACAGCGTTATGGACGATTTTTTCTGACGATCTGTATTTTTTTTCTATGAATTATTTTATTTATTTACTTATGTACACACAAAACATTATAAAAAAGTTCATAAAGAAAAAAAAAGCATAAAGGTACTGCTTATTTCATAAAGAAATCTCTTCCAGCAGACCTATTCCAGATTTCCAGAGAATTATTTATTATTTCAGATCTAATAATGTTCATGACCCCGTATCTAGGTAATACTGCTGAAGTACCTTTAATGTGTAAATTAGTGATGAAATCCCAAAAACTGAGCAACCTCCTGATTTTGCGAGAAAAAAAACCTATCAATTCAATTCCACCAGCATCGTGCAATATTGACATTCACATGCTAACAGAAAAACAATTGACAAATTACTTCATCGTCGTAGACTTATTATAAGTCTACGACCTCGGAGCTATCCGATCCCAAACTACAAAGATCAACAAAATAAATATACGTTAGAGATCTAACTGAAGTTAGCGCAAGCGGAGTTCTTGTGGTCACTGCAAACAATACTGTTAAAGTTAACCGGTTAACCATTTAATCCCGACGTCCGTTGGTTACTTGGTTATGGTGTTGCACGTCCAACATTGACAGTACTACAGTTTAGTTACTGTGGTACTGTCAATGTTGAACGTGCATTTTTATTGTAATCAAGCTGTGCCCGACGTGCCTTGCAATGCACCTTTTCGTCCATATTTTTCACTTCTTTACCAAACCATATATATATCATCAAATAACTTTCCCTGCTCAGGGCGGAGGAAGTGTCAGACTTGTACTGACTAAAACTCACCCATGTTCCTTTTTTTGCCCTCTGCAACCCCGGCGGGCAACCCTGGCGGGTCCCTCTGCTTTGCCATTTTTTTTGTGAGTTGGGAATCATCAAATAACTTTCCCGGCTCTGGGCGGAGCGGGGAGGAGTGTCAGACTTGTACTGACTAAAACCCATCCATGTTCCTTCTATTGCCCTATACGTTCCGGGGCTGCGGTATCTCTTTCGAACAACGCGCAACCTCTGCATTGCTAATATCTCTTTGAGGCGCTTATGGATCACTAACGCACCGTCGACACGGCGGGCGTCATGCGTGCCCTGGGATCCTAGCATGAGAATGTGGTGTACATTTCAGTGTGATACTTATTTAAGGTTTAATTTTACTTGTACCTCATGAAGTCACTAAGTGTAGGATTTATCCTTACTAATATTATAAAAGTGAAAGTGAGAATTTTGGTACAGAGATAGTTGGGACCCTGGAGACATAGGCAATTTTTTTTTAAGATTTGGATATGAGGGAGATAGAGGGAAGAAAAGGGAAATCTTAACATTGCTATTACAATAAATAAGGCGCAAAGGCAAAAACCCCGAATTTAACGCGAGTGAAGCCGCGGGCAAAAGCTAGTTTATAAAGATTTGAATATACGATACATTTTTTTTTGTTTTTAAGGTATTTAAATTGCCTGAGATACAAAAAATTTGCCTGTCTGCATTGTATTGTATCGCTGGAGTGATGATATCTACCAAATCGCTGGCACTACCTACGTGAAGTCGTCAAGCAAAAGATAGACAGCACTGGAAAGGGTTGGAGGAGGGCTTTACCCAGAAATGGGTAACCCAATAATATACTTGTAACAACAACCATATAGGTACCAAAAAATCTGTAATTTAAATTAATATAACCCAAATATCTGGAAATGTCAATGTTTACAAATGGATTGTGATTCAAAATGTAGTTTAATTAAATATCAAATGGAAGCATAAATTTAAAATAATATTTTAATTATCTTATTAAACGTATGTGTATTTAATTTAATTAATTCACAAAACTATTGTAATATAATATGAATAATTTGAATCATGAATGCTAAAGTATAATTTTGATCTAATAGTAGGTATAATAGAAATGTACTGATATTTAATTTATGGAACAAGGGTTTTTTTTTTCTTTTTAAAACGTTAAGGTATTTAATAATAATGCAACAGTTAGATTCTTTAAATTTTAGGTATGAAAATATGTTTTGATTGACATAGTACATATATTGATAGAGTAGTTGTCAAAAGTGGCAAATCAATTACTTTACTTGTTCAACCAAGTAATCATTGTGATTCAGTAATCAAATAGTAGAAACCTAGATCCACACACGCTGAAATCTATCATCAATAAATAATTTTCATTTTGAGTTTTATTAGAAATCCTACATCGTAAATCTCTATCTGTAAGTATTCTACCTAAGGGTCAGTTCAGACCAAAGAGGCAACAACAATGTCAAACCATTTTGAGCTTTATCTCCATAAGAAAAAGACTAGTATTGCTAAAAAAAATCGGGCCACTTGACTGCTTGCGGCGGCTCATGTTACTACTCTTCCGACCCCCCTCTTTCAAGCAATACTAAAAATTTTTTTTTATACAGATAAAGCTTAAAATAGTTTGACATTGTTATTGCCTGCTACTACGCTGCCATTTCGGTGTGAATTGAGCCTAAGAATCCAAATTCAATCCTTTTACTTTTTCTTTACATTTATTATTCATGTATTCGTTAGCTACCTGGGGAATCTCCGATACTGACCTACGTCTGGTTAGTTTGTTCGTTTCCGCTCGAATAACTCTGAAACTCTGATGCGGGTTGTCCTCTAAATAAATACAAGACCCTACTTTGGTATTGTTCAATATCTCGGTGAAAATGTATAGTATTATGGACCCTTTTTTTCGGATGGGAAATCATCAAATAACTTCCCCCGCCCGGGGTAGAGCGGGGGGGAGTGTCAGACTTGTACTGACTACAACCCACCTGTTATATATATGTTCCTGCATATGTTCCTTCTATTGCCCTTTACGTTCCGGGGCCGCGATATCGCTTTCGAACAACCCGCAACTCCGGCTGGCGGTGGCCCTGGCAGGCCCCTCTGCTTTGCTGACATCTCTTTGAGGCGCGCGTGGTACGTACACTAACGCGCCGTCGACACGGCCTGTCGTCATGGACCCTACTCTTATATAGTCCTCCTGACCATTTTTGGTGGAGATTAGCCAACTGCGCGGAATATATTATAGTGCACAAGTGTGTGCCCAGACACAGGTGCACTCTTTGTTCCCTCACTCTCATAGTCCGATGGGACGGCAATCCGACACGGCTGGAGAGAGATCCGCCAACTTTCAAACTCCGGGCTGCTATTGCGAAAAATCCCAAAAACACTTTTTGGCCAACATGGGAATCGAACCAAGGAAGCGCGACTGCTGAGTACGGGGTTCAGCAGTCGCGCTTGCGACCGCGAGATCAACGAAGCAGTTAGTTGTTTTCTTGGAAGTCGGTTTTATTTTTCACAAAAAAGTTTTATATTTGAGCATTTTTAGTTTTGATATAATGATATATCACAGAACTTTTATCGAGTGGGTATTCATTTTCCGTTGTTATTAAAAGATTAGCTTGAGATGATTAGATCATCCATAATTATAAAGTAGAGAAAAAAATGTGTTATAGACGATAACTCATAAACTACCTAAGCAATATGAATAAAATTAAAATAGGACCACCTGGGAAGTATACTCTGTCAAACAAAATAAGAATTATAAAAATCGTTCTAAGCGTCTTTGAGTAATCGGTGAACATAGATAATAAAAAACTTCCGTCGAATTAAGAACCTCCTCTTTTTTGAAGTCGGTTGAAAAGTGACAATTGTTTTTTTTAAGCGATTTACAGCATGAAAAAGTTATTGGATTTTATCGCACCTTTTGACAGGACTGTTTGTCAAATTTTCGGGACACTGACTACTTGTAACGATTGTCAAAGATCTTTAAGACACAGCTGGGACCAACGGCTATTTGTTCTGAAACTCGGTAAAAACTCGGACCTTGGCAAGCGCGGCTTATTAGCCACGAGCTCCTATATATTAGATAAGCGTTACCTTTAAAACCTACACAGTAATTATTTAAATGACTCCACTTAACTTACTCAAAGATTCCAGGTCTAGAGCGCCCCAAAGGTCAAATTAAAAGTTAAAAGGAAAAGAAGATAAATTCGAACCAATTCCATTCAAATACAATTTGCTTTGATGTAATTATTCAGTTTCCGTATATTTTTCTTGTTCAGTGTTTTTTTCTCGGAAACCGTCGGCGGTACTATTGGTGGCGCATATTTGATTTAACATGTTGCCATGTATTTTGGCATTAATACTTTTAATGACACGTACTACATCATTAAAAATAACACTGCTTGCCTACCTTGCTTGGCATTAGGTACAGATTATGCCGTGTCGATGGCGCGTTCGTGTTTCATGCGCGCCTCAAAGAGATGTCAGCAAAGCAGAGTGGCGCGTCAAGGCTACTGCTTGCCAGGATTGTGGGTTGTTCGAAAGAGATTCCACGACCCCTTAACACATAAGGCAAAAGAAGGAATATGGATAGATTTTAGTCAGTACAAGCCTGACACTCCCTTCCGTTTATCATCACCATCGTCATTTGATAATTTTCACGTTCAAAAAAAAGAATGGAAGGAATTTTTATTGCATATTGTGGGCCACGTGGCCCCAGGGTCGGACTCACAATATCTATACGACAAATAGACGGACAAAAAAGTGATTCTATAAGGGTTTCGTTTTTCCATTTTGATTTACGGAACCCTAAAAGGAACATATTCCATTTCTTTTGCATATTATTTCTGTAGGCGGAAGAACAGTGCTGTTACATTCATTTCAATCGTATATCAAACCAATTCGCCGAGATTAATTCGCCACTGTGCAACATTCCCAACACGCTTTTACGCTTCCAAAAAATATAGCACTTATTCTACACTCACATAAACACATACATAACCCTCCACAGGTCACGGAATAACGAATTTTATTTAAATTCAACACGGCGAAATACAAAACGAATGGGTGCGGACGCAATTAGCGACTGCGCAGCACAGACAAGGTTAACATTACGGGGTTTTTCTGATTCCAGTCGTAATTCACGTTTAGCTGTATTTGATGACACGTTAAAATCACGTACCGGTCTTTTTTTCCGATGTCACTCTTTTTAGATTAGTCCAAAAAAAAATTTATTACTTATTAAAAAAATTGTATTTTTTTTATTTTGTTGCGTCGACTGTATTTTTGATCTTTGACAGTTGTTAGAGGTAGTGTCCCGAAAGCCCAACAGCAACAGTCAGTCTTATCAAGGGATATCGTATGACCTAGTACTAGGTTGTGAAAGTCACATGGGCAGTCACTCCATATAAAATCCTTACTAATATTATAAAAGCAAAAGTGAGTTTATTTGTTTGTTACGTCTTCACGCCTAAATGGCAAAATTGATTTTGATGAATTTTGGTGCAAAGAATGTAAGGACCCTAGAGACAGATATAGGCTACTTTTTGTCTCTTTCAAACCCCCCACTTCCCTAAAATAGGGGGTGAAGGTTTGTATGGAGCATTCCGCAATTTTCAAGGAAATAAGCTGAAAATCGGTACACACACTCTTTGTTACCAACGAAAAATACGTGCAAATCAGGAAAGGGGAACTGTGTTATCCCGAATTTAACGCGAGCGAAGCCGCGGGCAAAACAAGTTAAGATATAATCGATCCCCACACAATATACGTACTCAAAACTTTTACCAGAATTTGATTTAAAAACCCTTTGTATAATAAATAATAATATTACCCTATAACTGTTTCACAGCTGGGCAAAAACATCTAATACAGAGAAAGCATGTGCAATTGTGCATTGACCACCACGCTTGCTCAAGACGGGTTGGTGGTTTCAGACTTATATTCATTACCTATAAGTCCAGGTTTCCGCACGATATTTTATTTCACCGATGTATAATGATATCTTTTTTTTTGGGTGGGAAATCATCAAATGACTTCCCCCGCTCTGGGCGGAGCGGGGGGGGCATGTCAGACTTTTACTGACTAAAACCCACCCATATTCCTTCTATTGCCCTTTTCGTTCCGGGGCCGCGGTATCTCTTTCGAACAAACTGCAACCCCGGCAGGTGGAGGCTCTGGCAAGCCCCTCTGCTTTGCTGTCATCTCTTTGAGGCGGGCGTGAAACACGAACGTGCCGTCGACACGGCCTGTCGTCAATCGACGGACGGACGGTGAGCTACCCATTGCTCACCGTCCACAGGCCCGCACCTATGGTGGCCGGGAGTCGTCTCGCGGCACCCGGCGCCGGGGCGTCTCCCGCGGTGGCTGGGTTGGTTTGAAGTTCTCTCCCTCAAACGCCCAGCCTCCTCCTTCACTAGCATTACTGCTTCGCAGAAGGAGGTGACCACTTCCCATTCCCTCTCGCTCCGGACCATAGCCTGAACCAGGGCCGGACGCGAGAGATCGCCGCCGCCGATCCCCTCTACGAGGGCACGGCGGTGCTCCGCCCAAGCTGGGCAGACCGCCACTGTGTGCTCCACCGTGTCCTCCGGGTGATCGTCACAATGGTGACACCCAGGCGTTTCCTCCCGCCCGATTATGTGCAGGAACCTCCCCGAAACTTCCGTGTCCGGTGAGGACCTGCGTCAGGCGGTAGGTGGGGACGCCATGACACCTCTCCAGCCACTCCTCAAAGAGGGGACTTACCGCCACTATTGTGGCGTGCCCTGCACGGGGTTGCGACAGTCGCTCTATCCAAGCCACCATGAGATCCCACCGGAGGTCTGTCCGCTGAGCGGCAATTTGCCGCGGTAGCGGAGTTTCCCCCCGGTGTAGTGCCTCCGCGTGCCACTCAAACAGGCGCGCGAAGACTATCGCCTCCAGATCCCACGGTGGCAATCCGGCGAGGAGGCTCGCTGCCTCGCCGGAGATCATGCGGTAGCCCCGGATCAGCCGTATGGCTACCACCTTTTGGGACGTGTTCAGATAGTGGGCGGCGCGCCGCCCTAAAGAACGCTCCCATCCCATACCGGGGCCCCGTAAACGGCCATGGACCGCACGACTCCGGCATAGAGCCTACGGCAGGAGGCGTTTGGCCCCCTCAGATTGGGCAGGAGCCGCTTGAAAGCAGCCCCTGTCCGCTCGAGTTTGGGAGCCAAACGTCGGAAATGCTCCACAAAATTCCACCGGCTGTCGAGGACGATTCCCAGGTACTTCATCGTCGACACGACGCCGATGCGAACCGCTCCTACCGTCAGCTGGGATCCCGACGGTGGCGTTGTTCCGCGGCCATGAAAGACCATGGCCTCGGATTTGTGCAATTCCACCTCCAAACCCAGTAGCCGGATCCTCTCCGCGACTATCGCAACCCTGAACTATCGCAACCCTGAACTATCGCAACCCCGGTATATGATGTCTTATATAAACTTGACTTCTCTAGATGAACTTGTACTTTCAGTAGATATGAATTAAAAATGTCAAATTGGTACTTGCCCGGATGTGAATCCACAAACTCATGCAAGAGAGGCGAGGCGCTTAACCTCTGGGTAATCACGACAATATTCTTCATTAATAACTTTGTGAAAGAATGATAACACCAAAATGACAAAATCTTTGATCAACAAAACCATCATTCACAGCCAATTTCAAACCAAAAACAAATTCCGGGTAATCTTTATCATAATAATATTTTGACACCAACCCTTTTACAGCGATTAAAAATAAAGATAGCAGCCAAATCTCCCTCAGTTATAAAATCTCATTATTTTTTTGGAAATGACAACGAAACTGAGCAAGGTCCTTTGCCACTTAAAAATAGAATAAATTCTCGCCTAGAAAGAAAGTGTAGCAAGCAAGGTAATCAATCTTAATTCGTTGGGACAGTGAACTCAAAAGAATATATTTTACTTTGACTCGTAGGGACGTTTCATTATTCCCATCTTTTCTCGCTGTAAAAAGAAAGTATTATTGTTAGGAAAATCGATTGCAAATCTGTCATGTTGAGCCTTTTGTCGTGTTTTTGGGACCATCATTGTTGTCAAATCTTATCGGTCTCCTGATTCGTCAGCGATTCGAAATCTGGTATAATTTCTTGTCCATTATTCTTTTCAATGTCGTCGTTATTCTTTTTTTATTCTATTGTTGACTTTAGTTTGTCTGATATATTATTATTATCATTGTGTTACTTTCTTTCTGTGATTTAAAAAATAAGTAAACTACTTGGGATAAGCTGGGGGTCAAATGCCTCCTGCCGTAGGCTCTACGCAGGAGTCGTCCGGTCCTTGGCCCTTTACGGGGCCACATACGGAGACGAGCGCTCCTCAAAAGTAGTAAAGAGGCGATAGTCCTCGTGCGCCTGTACGAGTGGCACGCAGTAGCACTATTCCGGGGGGAAACTCTGCTATAGCGGCACATCGCCGCTCAGCGGACAGACAGCAGGCGGATAATATAACACCTGTTATGTAATTCCCGTTGAGTTAGGCATAGGTGTACCCTAATAGTACACTCGCATTTCACCACTTATGGTTAAGGACCAGTTATAAGGGGGACCTTCTACTACTGGCTTTTCCTGATCCGGGAATAGAATCCAGGACCTCATGTTATTAGTAAAGCAAAGCAAATAAAATCTAGAGGAGGTAGCATAGCTTTATACACATCAGGAGTCTTCGATTTTTTTAAATTTATGATTGATATGAATATATCAGTTTCCTCATGAAGTTTATATGTTATGAAACTATTGTATATGGCCGGCTTGGGTTCAAATCCACGATATGTAATTGACATGATTGCTCATCATCATTTGCTTATCCTTTTCTCAACTATGTTGGGGTCGGGTTCCAGTCTAACTGGATGAAGCTGAATACCAGTATTTTATGTGGAGCGACTGCCTATCTGACTTCCACAACCCAGTTAGTAATGGGTAATATGGTAACCCTTGGTAAGACTGGTTGACAGAATTTCGGGCCTGCAAATCCGAAATAAGAGATATTCGCTAATTTAGTTTTGTACATTTTTCTTTTTGTTTTGTTTGTCTATTCCAAAGATCCAATAAAGTAAACGAATTTAGTCAGACCCACGAATTAAATGAAACATTCATGCAAATTTCAGACTTCTACTTCAATAAGATCACTACCTAAGTTTATCCACTTAACCTTTGGCTAGCCAAAAACTAATTCGAACCGTCTTTAACAAGTCAACGTCCCGGCGCCATCTTTAAAGACGTGCCGTTGAGGTGAAAGCTGACGAGATGCACCCGAATCATTTATCCAGAAAGGGACGACTATAATTCGGCATTATGCTTCGTTCACAGTTGTGAACGGATTATAGTCATATAGATGACGCGACCAGAGACACGACTCAATTGTTTTCTTTACATGAGTCTGTGGTGAGATATCAGAGTAGCGTTGCACTGTAATCATAGCATGCTTACGCCCGGTTCCAATAAACAAAAAACGATTCGTTTTGCTTACAGATAGTAGTATTTTGACATACGTCTCATTGAACTTATGTCAAAATACTACTATCCGTAAGCAAAACGAATCGTTTTTTGTTTATTGGAACCGGGCGTTAGAAATTGATAACTGACGTCTTTTTTTCTGTTTATGTTTATTCTACGGTTTTCATACCTAAACAAAAACATTTATTTAAGTGAAACTTTTGTTACATCGTCTCAAACTTTTTCATCTGTGTGTTGCATGTCGCGTGACGGGCGGCCGCGCAGTAGGGACGTCTAAATGTCTATAATGTGAAAAAAAGTTTCACTTTTACTGTGTTTCATAAAACCACACAATTCTTTTTTTTTATTTAGTCAGTCGTTGCAACGTTGCTGGATTTCGACAAGGGACTCCTTTGCCCACGAAATAATATGAATGGGTTGCCCCATTCATATTATTTCGTGGGCAAAGGAGTTATAGTAATAAATATAATAGTATATTCCCCCAATAATAGTGTATTCCCATACAAAAATTTTTGTGTTGTATGCACACAGAATTAAAAAAAAATAACACAAAAACCGAATTAACCATTCATTCAGGCGAAGTATCGGTCATCGGAGATTTGCACGCCTTGCTGGTGGCCAAGCAGTTAAAATGCTGCATCCGAATCATTTATCCAGATACTGTAGAACGATCAAAATCCGGCATTATAATCACCTAATAGTATCGCTCGGTTTCGCCTGTTGTCACGTTCGCAGTGCTCTTAACACCAATATTTGGCCATTAAAACAGGGCAAACAATGCTGTTGCCAATGATTCTTGTTTGAATTATCTAGAGTACTTCGTTGTCTGATGGTAGGATTTCGTGGATTAGCTGTTAATTATGCTTGTTGAGCTTGGTTTAAATATTTTTGGTTATTATTATTTACTAGCTTTTGCCCGCGGTTTCGCTCGCGTTAAATTCGGGGTAACACAGTTCCCCTTTCCTGATTTGCAGGTGCAGTGCTACCTGTAGTTTTTGCCCTTGCGCCTTATTTATTGTAATAGCAATGCTAAGTTTTCCCTTTTCTTCCCTCTTTCTCTCTCATTTCTCACAATTTTTTTTAAATAGTTTATATCCGTCTCCAGGGTCTTAACTATCTCTGTGCCAAAATTCATCAAAATCGGGTCAGCCATTTAGGCGTGAAGATGAAACAAACAAACTCACTTTAGCTTTTATAATATTATTAAAGAACTAATTAGGGAAAAAAAGACAAAAGTTAACAATCCGAGCACACCAAAAAGACAAAACAAAGCAAAGCTCCGTCTCTAAAGAAGTGCCTTCGGTGTTTAGACAAAACTTTTTGCCACTTCTGCTCGGCCCCTTTCTCAATCCACTGTTTGTATTTGACAAGAAGATTTATGAGAATTATTTTCAGTTTTTGAAACTTTATTTTTGTTTAAAATATTTACGTTCTTTTTTGTTTCACAGTTGCGTCATTATTTTTATAAAAGATTTATGAAAGTCGTCTGAGTTTCAAGTTTCAGTTTTATTTTGTGCATAACTGGCGAAATGTAGGTAAAGAAAGAAAATATTTATTAGTCGTAAATTACGACGAGCTCACAAAATAACAATAATACTATACTATAATACTATTAGAGATATCTCCACCAAACCCTTCAGAAACTACAGACGTGATGTTATTTTGTGTTGCTCGATCCATTCAAGACGATTTATCTGGAAACCTGTACCTTAAAAGTCTAGCTACTTACTGTTACATTTTCTTCATAACATCATTAACCAAAGAAGTCTCTAAACCCTTTCTTTTCATTAGTTACGTCACATGACTAGCTTCAAAGTAATAGGGTCAGAGCCTATTACTACCAACTCGGCCCAAATTCAGGCTCCGTGGCTGCTACTACAAAAATTCCAAAACTCTTAAAATCCAATAACCCTCCGTTTGATCTGGCAAGCAAACACAGGTCTTTCATGACCATGAAGTCACGCTTCCGACTGTTAGATCAATAAGTAAGTTATATAGAATGATGATCCCATGTCGGCGCGGTCATGTTTCACGCGCGACTCAAAGAGATGTTAGCAAAGCAGAGGGGCTTGTCAGGGCCACCATCTGCCGGGGTTCTGGGTTGTTTGAAAGAGATACCGCGGCCCCGGAACATTAAAGGCAAAAGCAGAAACATGGGTGGGCTTTACTCTGTAAAAGTCTGACACTCCCCCCGCTCCGCTCAGAGCGCCCCAGCTCTGATAAGTAAGTTATGATTTTCTCATTTACAAAAATTCGCAAGACTGACCATAAATGATAGCGTGACGTTTATAGAGGAAAATGGAGGAAACAAAACGGAGTGTCAGACATTTGCTTAAGCCCATCCATGGATCAACCCCTACATAGGGAGGCAAAGTTTGTATAGCAAAACGCATAGGCATGCCTTTTACGAAATTAATAGACTGTGTAACATCACGCTATGAAACTGAGGAGCTGACCTCCAGGTGAAACCGCTAGACACAGTTTGTATACAATATTATATATACAGTGAACCGAAAAGATAAATTACTAGTTTCGTCATAGGAACCGATGAACGTTTTCAACTCAAATTTAATTAACTTAATTATCTGTTTGTTTTTCATCAAATTAATGTGAGTACATTCGAAAACATTCACGGATTTTTAATGAGGTGCCTGGTTACTGGTCTTTTCTGCTGACTACCTATTATATATAGTTTACGCACTAAAAATGTTCCCAGTTCTTACGTATTCCAAAGCTTAGTTCGTCAAGTTCTTTTCGATTAGGAAAGTTCTTCGACTGAAGGGTGAGTTTGGTGTGCACAGAATTAGCCCAACATTGAACGAACTGTCCAAAGTTCGGTGTTGGTGTCGGTCTATCCAATTACTGACGAATCACTTTACTTATATCCTGCTTGAGTTATGTATCTATTTAGTAGTCGGCTCATGTTAGAGTTGAGGTACTGATTTGGACGGCAAACAGGTGGGTTTTTGATGGAAAAGTGATGGCGGCCATCTTTGAATAAAAAAACATGGATTTGTGGCCCTAAACTGGCCACTTTAAAAGAATCGTTATTAATCGATAACTATCAGCGCCCCATTGTTTCACCGGCGTAGACCAGGATAGTTCATATATTAATCTAGGGTATAAGCTACCTATATACCAAATATAATCCAAATCTGTTTAGCCGTTTGAGCATGAAGGAGTAACAAACAGATACACACTTACAAACTATCGTCTTTATAATAATACTAGTGGGCTTTTGTGGCTTCGCCCGCTGTTATCGAAAAAAAAAAGTATCTTGACTAGACTAGACTAGACTCTAATCTATCACTGCGCCAAATTTAATCAAGATCCGTTCAGCTATTATGACGTGAAAGAGTAACAAACATCCATAATTCCATACATCCATTCATCCTCACAAACATTCGCATTTATAATATTATATAGTAGGATTACCTGTGCCCAGCAGATTCAGCCACTGCTCATTAACGAGTATTTGTTTTATTTATGACGACACGGTTGGCACAGTGGCTGAGCGATCGACTGCTACGGTACATGTCGCGGGTTGGATGGCACGGAACAAATATTTGTATGACCCACAGGTAGTTCCGGGTCTGGCTGTTTGTGTATTTGTGTTTAAATGTTTGTTAAAGCACCCACGATACAGGACAAATTCCTAGTGTGGGGCAAGGTTTGTAAATACAAAATAGGGTATAAGTTATTACATTTGATGGAACATTCAAGCAAATAACAGCAACAGCTGTCCACGTTGTCGACGAGAAGTACGAGAACTCCTAGTGATATTTTAGTTCAGTTTCTCAAAGTAACAAAATTTATAGCGTACTTTGATTTTCTTCCTCGCAATTAAAACTGGGAACAAAAAGTAAAGTTTTTGTCTGCACTTTGTCCCAGTTTGCAAATTGAGACATGAAAAACAGAATGCTTTTTGGGTAAATTTTGTTTCAAAGAAATCTTCAAAAAAATCTGTTTGCTACCTTAGCGTTTTATAACAAGATTTAGATAAAAAAAAACCTTTGAAAGTGGGTGTCTTTTGTTTGATTCATAGATTTTTTAGCCACCATCTTCCGGAAGTAAATTTATTTTCCGTCTTTTTTCTGTTTTTGAAAGTCAGTTTTTTTACCTTTTTAATTTCTATCACAAATTCTTATCGAGCAGAATTTTTCATTGCTACTAAGAAATATTAGCATATCGTACATATACATTAGAAGAAAAAATATGTATTTAGAAGATAACTTAAAAATAACCAAAGCAATTTAGTTAATATTTATATTGAACTCCTTCGGAAATATACCCGTTCGAATATATAGTATAAAAACAAATACTTAAATACAGTTGAATGAGAAACTCCTCCATTTAAACCGACTTTAAAAAAAGGAGGAGGTTCTCAATTCGTCGGATTCTTTTTTTTTTTTTAAAAAAAAACGTTGCTCCACACTAGGAATTTCTCCTGTATCGTGGGTGCGTTTACAAACATTTATACACAAATACCCAGACCCGAAACAACTATCTGCATGTCATACAAATATTTGTTCCGTGCGGGGATCGAACCCGCGACACACAGCGCAGCAGTCGATCGCTCAACCACTGCGCCAACCGTGTCGTCCAAATGTACAGTATCGGCGGCAAAAAAGTCAACGACACCAAAAAAAGTCACCGACTTCCGGAAGTAAGGCTATTTTCCAGTTTTCAGTGTTTTTTTTTGGAAACCGGTTTTATTTAAAAAAAAAAAACTGTAGTTGTTGGTGTGGTAGTCGCAAGCGCGACTACAGACCATGTGTTCCTGGGTTCAACTTCTAGGGTCAGCCATAGTGTGACTGTGTTTTTCCATCAGGAATTCATCAGTAGCAACCACAAAGTCTAGATTGCTACGCAGATATGTCTCAAACTAAAAGCAATTTATTTCATTCAGTAGTTAACAACCCTCACCAAACCTTCTGAAATCCAGCCCCACATTTAATCATACAAACAGATTAATCACCTACCACAACAATTACCTCCAGAATACCTCACCAAATTTTAATTCCGGAATACATAATACCTTTTACAAGATAAGTAGTACCTGTCTTAAGACGCAGAGGGTCGCATTTATTCGGTAATTCGCCTAGCAACTTCGTAAATGCAGGGATTAAATTGCCCGGGTCGCTTCGCAGGAAAAATGTATGAGGACTGGGGAGACAGGGGACCATTTCTAGGGACTGAGACCAAGGGAAGCTCAATTAGTGGCACGGGATAATTCCCATCCTCTCGTTTTGCGTACTTATTTTGTGATGGGGTGATTACGGAAGAAAGAAAAACCGGCCGCTATGCACCAAAGGTTCTGTACAAACTTGCGACATAAACAGCTAGCATGTTTGACTGGCTTAGAGGGTTGATTTTTCACAGCACAAAAAGACTCAGATTTAAAAGTATAATTTCATTTCGATACCTCATAAACAGCCATATCTTTTGACTGCGTAGATTTAGAAGGTTGATTTTTAATAACACAAAGAGACCAAAGACTTTTTTTAGTATATGGTTTTAATTTCAATTCCATACCTATACGTGTTCTCGAGATAAAGGGTCTTGACAGACAGACAGACGGAAAACAAAGTGATCCAATAAGGTTTCCGCTTTTTTTCTTTTGAGGTGTGGAACTCTAAAAACCGTGGAATGTGGTAAACATTTTGATGTGTTTTTGAGTACCGGATGGATAAGGTTCTGTCAAGGATTCTTGCCAAATTATGATGTGAAAATTAAGTGCAAATAGAAATGACGGTGCAAACGTGTTTGTTTTTGATGAAATAAGATTTTCTTTCTGTGCTACGGAGCGGAGTATACTGGGTGTCAAACTAATGGACAGCATCAAAAACTGATCCATTCTTCACTCATATAGCTAATGCTGGGCTTACAGCTGCCAGGTTGAAGCAATGGACAAAATAACCACGACGACGATATCGACGTATCCTCACGGAACAAATATTTGTATGGCCTACAGATAGTTGTTCCGGGTCTGGCTGTTTATGTATGTGAGTTTAAATGTTTGTAAACGCACCCACGATAGAGGAGAAATTTCTAGTGTGGGACAACGTTTTTTTAAAAATGGCAAGAAACGAAAACGCAGCAGGCCCAAAAGGAGATGAGGGAATGAGCTGGACTCTTTCTCAATGGATTGGACTACAATTGCACTAGATCACGAAACGTGCAAGTAGGGATCGGAGGCTTTTGCCCTGCATTGGGACTATATAGGCTTATAATTCTCTGCAAAAACTTTATCTAAACAACGAACTTGCTAATAAAGTCAGATTGGGCTATATTTACCCACCAATCTCAGGCATACCTATCCATGATATGAAGTTGGTTACTGGCACAGCTTAACACATACGACAAGACTTACGAATGCAAACGGTTATGGAACCGTATTGCCAAAGCCAATCTAGGCTATCACAGCTTCGCAATCAAGGCAATGCCAAACAAAGTACTAGGAAGACATAAAACCGAGGCAGTGATACGTAGGGGCGATCTTAGAGCTGATGTTTGGGTAACCGGCGTTCCATTGGGCACCGTGCCAGGTCGCCGGGCCCGATGCGTCACACCGAAGTTCTGTGCAGAATGTTTGTATAGTGATTAGCAAGTTTTGTACGGATTTATAGGGTTGCAGTTAGTGTGAGGATTTGTTAAGACAGTGAATTTGTTACCGAGATCTTTAATTAACAAGCACCATTTGGGAATACGACTGAGAAATCGACGAATTGTGGAACTAAACCGAAAATGGACCAATTCCCTTAAGTGTCGTAAATGGCGGCAAAGTGTTTTTGGTAATAGAAAAACAGTCGATTTCTCCTTCTGAAATCGTAATGATATTGCCAAAATAGGTGATCAGAGATGATACGATTTTGGTTTGTTTTTTTAAGTGCAAGATAAACTTAAATGGCTTGAATTGTTTACGATAAAAGCTCTTTCACAATTCATAAATACAAACCTCAAAGTTAACTCAATTTCCACTTCAAATTGTAAACAACCAAACTTCTCAAAAACAGCACTTAAATGAATGCTTAATCCAAAATATACAACTCATAATCACTTGAGCCTTTAATAAAACACTTAGGAAGATAATATTCAAGACAGTTACGGTGTAAACAAGCCTGATAAATTTATCTTTATGAGATACGCAGTAATTCTAAACAAGATATGAATTGAGACTTATCTGATCTCATTAAGGTACAGTTTCACGTATTTGGGATATGTTTAATGCTTATGGAAGTCTCAAAAAAGGTTTTATGCTAAAAAAACTTATGTAAGGTGAGACGCCCTAGACGGAATGGGAAGTGGTCTCCTACATCTAAGAAGCAGTTATGCTAGCAAATGCTGGACGTTTGAGGGAGCAAACCTCAAACCAAATCAGCTGCCGCAGGAGACGCTCCGAGCTTCAGATGCTGCGAGACGACTCCCGGCCACCGCTGACGCGGGTCTTTGGCCGGCGAGCAATGGGTAGCTCACCATCAGTACGTCTACTGACGACAGGCCGTGTCGACGGCGTGTTCGTGCTCCACGCGCGAATATAGATGTCAGCAAAGCAGAGGGGCCTGTCAGGGTAACGGCCTGTCGGGGTTGCGGGTTCTTCGAAAGAAATACCGCGGTCCAGGAACACAAAGAACAAAAAAAGGGGACACGGATCGGTTTGACTCAGGAATAATCTGACATTACCCCCGCCCAGAGGAGGGGAAGATATTTGATGTATTCCAAACCAACAAAAAAAGTTAAGACGCTCTCATGCTCGGTGGAGCGAAAATCTTCAAAGACGTAGCAACTGAAATGGATTTGAAGTGAATCAAATTAAGAGGCGTACGATTAAAGAAACCTATGTCCATGGTCGTAATAGAGGTTAATCAAATCAAAAGATTTTTATTTCACATGGGCACTTATAAAACGTCGAGAAAAAGTGCACTGTTTATATTGGTCGTTTCCACTCTTTTAAAATCATTTCAATGCACGCACTCACACATACAAATACAAACACAGACACACACACACACATAAATACTAACACTCTCAAACTAAAGACTACTTTTGACCGCCTTAATTTATCTTTTATTTTATTTGTGTATTTTAATTTTGAATTTATTGTATTATTAATCTTGTTGCACATAACTCACTAGCTCCTTTAACGCAGGTCTTTCACCTAGCACAGGAGTCAGAGACATCACAAAAAATATAACCACTTCTTGTTTAATAAAGATTATACTACACTACTTGGTATTACAATGTTGTTGTTACAACTTAGTACCTAAGTATGAGTCTAGGACTGTGGCACTGGATTTCTATATGCTGATGATGACGAGGTTTACCTAGTAAATGGTTAAATGTGAAATGTGCCGAAGCAAAATATCGTTAGTCTCGTAAGTTCCATACCACATGAAAACTTAATTTAAAAATATTTAAAAAAACTGTCGTAAGTAATATTAACATATTAGTTTTTAGATGTATCCCCACTCAACGGATTTTTCTGTAGTCAAAACCTGTTCAAAACAGGAGTGAATCGCTAGTATTTAATAAATATAGGCACAGGAAAACATACCTTACAACACATATTTTAGTCCACTTTATTGAATATTTGGCTTCAACTTACTAAAGGGTCATATCCCTCTACCTACCTATACAATTTCCCATTTCAGTCGTCAGTTCAACCGATTTGAATGGCAAGACTAACAATGGCCGCCTAGTGTATTGTCCGTGTGCTTATAATAAGCAATGTTATATCTATAGCAAGGACTGTAATAATAGACCCTGAATTATATCTGTGTTGGTACGGCTAGATAATTCTGTAAGCTTGACGGATTGCAGAACTAATACTATGGTATACATTCAGTCAAAAAAGTATCGGGAATGGATGATTTGTTTATGGTTCCAAATTAAAATTTTTGTTTTTTTTTGTAGTTGTTAGATTGGCACAACTGTTTTCCATTTTGGCGCGGAGTTTGAGTTGCATCTGTTATTTATATTAAATACAGTGCTGGTTTTAGTAATATCATATATAGTGTGTATTGCGAATTTCATAATGGACAAAAATATCGAACAAAGAGTTTGTCTTAAATTTTGCATCGCCAATGGAATTTCGTGTTCGGAGTCACTGAAAATGTTACAGAAGGCTTACGGTGAATCGACTTTATCAAAAACTCGTGCTTATGAGTGGTTCAAAGCGTTCAAAAGCGGTCGAGATGTGATGGAAGATTTGCCTCGCTCTGGTAGGCCGTCAACGTCTGCAACTGAAGTTAACATCGCAAAAGTGAAGAAAATAGTGACTGAAAATCCCCATTCAACTCTGAGAGAGATAGCCGCCGAACTTTCTGTATCTCACGAGTCGATCCGTACCATTGTAACTAATCATTTGGGTATGAAACATGTTGCTGCTCGGCTAGTCCCAAAAGATCTGAATTTTCTCCAAAAACTCAATCGCATGAAAGTCGCTGAGAACATGCCAGAACGAGTCAGTTCGGACCCAACATTCATGAAACGCATTATTACTGGTGACGAGACGTGGGTTTACGAGTTTGACATTCAAACTGGTCAACAAGCTTCGGAGTGGCGCCTTCCAACTGAACCGAAACCGAAAAAACCACGCCAAAGTCGATCAAAAGTCAAAGTCATGTTGACTGTTTTCTTTGACTATCGCGGTGTTGTGCACTCTGAATTCTTACCGGAAGGTCTAACGGTAAATAAAGAATATTATTTGAGCGTTATGCGGCGTTTAAGAGAGCAAATTCGACGAAAAAGGCCAGATTTGTGGAAAGAAAATTCTTGGATTTTGCACCACGACAATGCGCCTTCGCACAAGGCTATCATTGTGAACGAATTTTTGACCAAACACTCAACAAATACCATCCAGCAACCACCATATTCACCAGATATGGCTCCTGCTGACTTTTTTCTTTTTCCTAAACTCAAATTACCACTTCGTGGCACCCGTTTTCAATCGATAGAAGACATAAAGGAGAATTCGCGGCGAGAACTGAACTCAATTCCGGAAGCAGCGTTTAAAAAATGTTTTGATGAATGGATTATTTGTTGGCGCAAGTGTATCGTTTCTAAAGGAGCATACTTTGAAGGTGATAAAATAAATTTGGATGAATAACAGCCATTTTGTGTATTATTGATCTTTTCCCGGTACTTTCTTGACAGAGTAGTATAGTACGCCTGTAATCTCCAAAAAAATTTAGGGACACCTGTGATAGCGACTTCTGTGTTTTTTTTAAATCCTTACTAATATTATAAAAGCGAAAGTGAGTTTGTTTATTTGTTTGTTACATCTTTACGCCTAAATGGCTTAACCGTTTTGATGAATTTTGATACAGAGATAGTTGGGACCCTGGAGACGGTCATTTTTTTTAAATTGAGATATGAGGGAGAAAGAGGGAAGAAAAGGGTAAAGTTAGCATTGCTATTACAATAAATAAGGCGCAAGGGCAAAAACTACAGGTAGCAGGTACCTGTAAATCAGGAAAGGGGAGCTGTGTTACCCTGAATTTAACGCGAGCAAAGCCGCGGGCAAGCTAGTACTAAATATGCTTGCGTTTGGCCGCAACTCGCCTGATGTGAAGCGATGATGCGGCGATGTTTCCTTTAATAGTATTTTTTTCACACTTTTTTGAAAACTGACTCTTATTTTACTACGATTAGACACTACATTACACACGTATGCTTTCTTCTCATTTATAGTAACAAGGGCCCTCATTTTTTAAAATTTTATTACGGATCAGATAATAAAGAACTGCTCAAATCCCTATAGCTGGCGGTGATTTTATTTTTAGAGCAAAGAGGCGCATGTCTTTAAGGCCCTTATATTTTATTTTAATTGTGTTTATCAGATCAGATTTATAGAATACCTCAAATAACCATGATCATTATAGATAATAATTTGCTTAGGATAATATTTTTGTGTTCACCAAAAATACTGATCGTGCACCAAATATTCTTTCCTGAATGTTAAAAAAATGCGTAGGTTAGGTTAGGTTAAAACTGCGACCCAGTAACGACTTGCATTAATAGATAATGGATAAAGATATAACACTTTTTTATTGTAGTGCGCTGATGATATTTTAATTAACATATTTTGGTGCACATTCAGTATATTTGGTGGAACACAGGTAAAATTATGTAGGTTAATGAAATGGGAATAAATTGAAGTACTTTTAAATACCATCTAATTGCTTTTATCATAGTTGCTTAAAAAAAAGTACTTTTTGTTCTGTTATTTAATTACTCCGAAGTGTATTGAAAAACGTCGTTTGATCACGTGAGAATTTGTTACTGCTGTTCTCGGCTCTATAACCCTTGGCTGAGGGCTCGGGCGTTAATTCCGCCTCGGTCACAATGATAAAGTTTCCTTACTTAAATCAAAATGTACTATCAAAGTTAACCCACGACGCTTATTGTAGCATGGTGTCAATACGGAAAATAAATAAGTCTTTTTATCAAAAACACAATGATCTCATACTTTTATAATTCAATTATTTGCTACAAGCACAATCAGTATCATGCTTATGTGTTAAAAACTACAAAACTACCCGTATGCGTAGTTTTGGTTTTAAAATTTCCGAGCCTCTGTCTCCATCTAGAGTTTCAGCTGTGAAAATGAATGTGTACATAAAACATTCACAAAGAGAGCCTGTCTTCATTTAAAGACCACCTAAGACTGTCAACTACAACAGCGTCAGTAATATCTTCGTCAAAAGTTGAGCACTTTCGCAAAATACACCGAAAATCTTGGCTTTCTTCTAAAACGGAAAGCTAACGAAGTAGAATGAATTCTTCCATGCGGTATATCCGATTAAATAAAAAACAAAAGAATTTAAATAAAAGCCGTTGTCCAAAGAATTTTCTAATAGAATAAAGTCTGCTATCAGCGATCCGTGTTTTCGAATGTCCGTACCGTTGGGATGGCTACAGAAAAATATTCTGAAGTTTCAAAGGAAAATACGTTGCCGCACTGTAGAGGAAAAAACAAGTTGAGCTCAAAAGCTTGGAGCGGTAAATATTTTCTGAGGCGCAATATCCATTGGCGGAACACTGAGCGAAATGTATTGCTTAGTCAGGCTTATAACTAGATCTAATTGGCAAATACGTTGAAGGTAAATGTTTGACAGAAAATATGAAAATCGACCAATAATCCTCCATAGATATATCTATACAGTTTGAATCGAGAATTTTTAATCCAAGTTAGCAAATACATCGTTTCTAAATAGGTACTTTCCTATCATAATTTCCCCTGTGGTCAACAATTGCAGCAATTGCGGCGTTGGTAAAGTTTAATAGGAACCATTTACTGGAAACTGGAACAAAGTTATTTCATAACCTATTTATTGTTTTTACGCGGGATACGACGGCGCGTTCATGTTCCTCATGCGTCTCAAAGAGATTTCAGCAAAGCAGAGACTTGCGGGTTGTTTAAAGGAGATACTACGGCCCCAGAACACAAAGGGCAAAAAAGAAAGATGGATGGATTTTAGTCCGTGCAAGTCTCACAGTGGAGAATGAGAAATCACCAATGACTCCTATTAGATGATTTATCATTCAAAGAAAATTGGATAAACAAGGTTGTGATTGTCCCGCTTAAGAGAAGCCTATGAAACAGTTTTTAAAATGATTGATTGGATGAGCAACGTAATCAGCAAGTTATTAATCAGATGTGCCTTTTGAGAAGTTAAAGAACACTCTTTAACTTCTCTTTAACTCGACGTCATATATACACATATATGACGTCGAGTTAATAAATTTGATAAGGTCAGCTAATAAAATGAAATGGTCAACAAACTAGAAGACATGATTGAAAATTCTATGATGGACGTATATATAATCTATTTATGTCAGAAAAACCACTTTCTACCTAAAAATTACATTTATTCAGATATTCATCAAAATCTTGGAATTGAATTTGCGGGACGATCACATTACAAACCTTATTCATGACACGAAATTAAAAAAATATTGGCGGAGACATTTTGAAACCTTCACGTGATAATAACGTCACCTTTATGGTAAACTTACGAAACTGCAAAAACCAAATTTTACAGGAGAGCGTTTTGAAACTTTACATTGACGATATTTATTTTTAGGAAAGGGATGTAATAAATTCTGCGATAAATTTCAGTTTCAAAATCCCCCTGTTTTTATTTACCATGACTGGATTGTACATATATAACACGCATCACAAATAAATGCATTTTCGTTACTTTACACCTTCACACACGAGAGTTCAAAGGTGTTACATTACGCTTTAGCAAACTTACGAAAGTGGTAGTTTCGTAATTTCATAAGAAAACTATTGAATAAATATTTTGGTAAACTTACGAAAGTGCCAATATCGTAAGTTTGCTAAAGCGTAATGTAACACCTTTGAACTCTCGTGTATGAAGGTGTAAAGTAACGAATATGCATTTATTTGTGATGCGTGTTATATATGTACAATCCAGTCATGGTAAATAAAAACAGGGGGATTTTGAAACTGAAATATTTTTTTTTTCATTTGAACTCTAATGTATGAAGGTGTAATTAAATAGCCGCTTCAAAATTATATTGAAGTATTTCGAGCCGGGACATACTTTTATGTCTGTCGATTCGTTCCACCACAACGTGGAACAATCATTAAACAAACTAAAAATAAAACACAAAAATCAAAATCACATATCAAAATCTTTCAATTAAATGGCACATTTATATAAAACTAATAAATGTGCCATTTAATCGAAAGATCTCATGTTTCTTGCGAAACTAAAAAGCTTTACCTATACCATTTATTTTTTATCGAAATGTCTTTACAACTATGTAAAAAGCATCTTATATTTAAGTTACAATTACCTTATAATACACTCCCGGACTCCTAAATCGAGCCACCTAGCATAATGATTTAGTAACGTCCATAACTTTAAAAAAATGTATGAAAGATCAAAAAGTTTTTATGCAATTTTGTAGCTGGCATAATCAACATTAGGCTCATGTACTATTGTTCTGAATTTGCTTTTTTTTTAAATCACCTTCAATGACCTAAGTGTTGATTTTGCCATTTTACAGACTAAGACGTTTGCTTAAATTTTAAAGAAAAAATGGTTTAGTCAAAAAATCTTTTTATTCAATAACTTGTATTGCCTCCTAAAGCATTAATGACAGCATTCATGCGATTTTGCATCGAATTAATCAATGTTAAAATCACATGGTAAGGGATATTCTCCCATTCTTCTTCGATAGCAGTTTTCAGTTCCTGTAATGTTTGTGGGGCTGGATGGGGAGCTCGAACGCGTCGCTTTAATTCGTCCCACAGGTGCTCAATTGGGTTCATGTCGGGACTTCTTGATGGCCATTCCACCACCACGGTGATACCAACGTCTTGGAGATAATTTCTGACGATTCCTGCTGTGTGGGGTCTGGCATTGTCATGCATAAAAATGAAGTTTGGACCTACAAACTCGGCATACGGCATTACATGAGTCTCCAAACATTGGCGTATATAACGGTCAGCATTCAGTGATGGCATCCGAGGCCCAGACACAAACTCATGTGCAGTTTTGCCGTCCACGACCCACCGCCATAACTAACTTTTTCTTCTATGCAACACTGCACGAATCGTTCTCAGGGAGAACGATTCCTACGGTAGACCTTCCTCCTTCCATCGTTACCATGAAGCATGATTTTAGTCTCGTCACTAAAGAGCACCTGGCTCCAATTCCTTTGTGTCCAGGGTGAATGTTGGCGCGCAAACTGAAGGCGCGACATTCGGTGAGCACGCTCTAATTTGGGCCCATTGGCTGGCTTATGCGGTCTTAGTTCCCACGTTCTGCAAGTCTTCTCCTCACAGTACGCGCACTAACAGCTACTCCATGAAAGTCTCGAAGCTGTTCCTGGATCTGGACTGAAGTGAGGTGACGATTTCTCAAACTGGTCGTAACCATAAATCGATCCTGTCGTTCTGTTGTTACCCGAAGTCGTGGTCCACGTAAACGACGAACATATTCCCCAGTCTCTAAGAACCTGTGGTACACTCTTTGAACAGCGTGGAGTTGCGTACTCACGTTTCTCTGGCTTAAACCGGACTGAAGAAGAGCCACAGCTTGAGCCGCTACTTCAGGCGAAGTATCCATAATTTCAAACCAGAAACGATAAAAAAATTGACAAAAACAATTGAGGAACTTTTTCAACCCGTACTGCCCACCATACACTAAAGTGCAGTAACAGCAAAATCACGATTTCGAGTAAAACGCATATAAAGTTAAGAATTGATTTTAAAAAATCAACAGAATGTATAAGCAAAGAAATTTGAATGCAGAAAGGTTGTAAAGGCATAGGTTCACACGTTACAGCAATAAAAAAAAATATATCTTAATAACTGAATTTATTATGGCCATTTATTCTTTTTGGTGCCTATTACTGCATAGCCTTTTTTGTAAAAAATACCATTTTAAACTTAGTAAAATGCAGCAAAAAGCCCTATTACTGCGTTTGGATCAGTTATTTTGTCAAGAAACCCAACTAACATGCAGTAAGGTCAAAAAAATACTGCATTTTAGTTAGTTTTTTTAAGAAAAAAGTGTTCAATTTACTAGTGCAGTAAGAAAAATAGCTAGTTCACATTTTAAAGACCGTTTATTTCTTATTATTTAATCACAATAATTCAACTCACTTATGTAAAATTTACATATCAAAAATAAAAAAAAAAACATCTAATTAATAAAGGACCCTGCGCAGAATGCACAACCTCCTTTGACAAAAATGAAATGCAGTATTTAAAACATTAACTGCACTTTAGCTAGGAATAATCATATCTGTGTCATTATGCTATCCAAACTAATCTG
This sequence comes from Ochropleura plecta, assembly GCA_905475445.1. Lineage (NCBI taxonomy): Eukaryota > Metazoa > Arthropoda > Insecta > Lepidoptera > Noctuidae > Ochropleura > Ochropleura plecta. The sequence continues at coordinate 4,500,719 of FR997731.1, read as the reverse complement.
CAGTAATGCTGTATTTTACTGCGTGTTAGTCAGTTTATAATGATAAAAGAATGTTAAGTATTCACAACTAAAATGCGACAAGCTTTGATTTTACTGCATTTTAGTTGGGAGTTCGTGACAATAAATTGTATTTTCTTAATTTGCAGTAAAAATAGCTTGTATGGCGGTAAATTTTACTGCGTATTAATTTTTTTTTTAATTTTTTTCCAGAAATATAAAACTATCTAAAGAACTGTAAAATTATATTGCTTACTGCATTTTAGTTATGAAACCTAAAAATTTAATCTGCAGTATAATTTATACTGTATTTTAGTTGGGAAATCACGCCAAATTGTTAATTTTTTTCGTTTGCAGTAAGTGAAAACTGTTAAATAAAAACCATTCTAATAGTCTTAGAAATAAGTAAGTTAATTCAATAGAAAGCTTAAGAAACCCGCTTTCAGAATCACTAATAAAACGAAAAATCACAAAAGGGCTGTTACTGCTCTTTAGTCTCTGGTGGGCAGCGTAGATACGAAAAAATCAATAATCAAAGCTCTTAATTTACAGTTTCTGTATTGTTCAGGTTTCCTAAACAACAACAACTACAGCTCTTCATTTGTTTTTCGAGATTACCAATTTAAATTTAGAACCAATTGCATTTCAACTAGGCGACAAATATGCCAGCTACAAAATTGCATAAAAACTTTTTGATCATTCATACAATTTTTTAAAGTTATGGACGTTACTAAATCATTATGCTAGGTGGCTCGATTTAGGAGTCCGGAAGTGTATTACAAAATAAACGTCAATTTTATATATACATAATGTAGATATTTTTTTCTGTAAATTCCTGCCTAAAACATACTCGTAAGTTGAAGAATTGTTATATACTACATGTGCAATTAGTTCAAGACACAAATTAAAATGCAGTACAGAAACTCTTATGCTGCAAGTTAGTCTGCGAAGTAGCAAAAAAATCAAAGATTTTGTAGTATCAAGTTTTTTTACCGCGTTTTAATCTGCATATGTGTAACTTTTTTGGTGCAGTAAAAGCTAAGATTTTAAAAAACCCGATTTTAATTAAGATCTAATAAACAAAATTAACATTTGTTTTTGTAAATTCCATCTTTGTTGTCACTTAGTCCTCGTAGCAATAAAAATATGCACCATACACGTCTTCTCTAGCGTTTGTTACAATTATTGTATTGTATTGACCGTTGCCCGATACTTTTGAATTCAATGACGATCACTATGACGATAATAAAATACTCTGTCTCGCTTTCACCAATACAACGTTCAGCAGTTGCGTTCCCGATTATGCATAACTTCGAACTAATATCGTTACTTTTTTATTATGTTCGCTATGTTGTGATATTAATATTTCCTAGTATTTAGTATTACTTAAAACATTGATTAATATGAAGCTACTAAAAATAATTTATTTCTTTCTTAATCAAATTACCAATGTAAATTTACGAAAATGCCCAATTCGTAAGTTTGCTATGGGGCATTATACTCTTTAAAAAAAAACTCCCAATGCGGACTTACGAAAATGCCCGATTCAGAAGTTCACTATGGGATATTTGAACCTCTTTGTCAAACAAGGTACCAATGTAAATTAACGAAACTGCTCGATTCGTAAGTTTGCTATGGGTTACTTGAGTCTCTTAAAGAATATATTCTACCAATGTGAACTTACGAATCTTACATATTCGTATGTTTGCTGTGAGTCGCTATATCGATTTATTAAAGTGTGCTATGATCTCAACTCACGAATATGACAGATTCGTAGGTTGACCGTGGTGCATTTTTGTCGGACTTCACGTTTTCAACTACGCCAAAACAACTGATATCAGTTTCGTAAGTTTAGTATGGGTGTATCAACAAAAAAGTTAGATTCGCACTATGACATTTCTGTAGCCGTTAGAGATAGAATTTTGTAAATTTTACACCATGTGTGGGACAACATAAGGTGTAGTTTTCAATAGAAATGTCAAATTTACAAAAACTGCAGATTCGTAAGTTTGCCGTAGAGGTGACGATAATATGGCTAGAACATTATTTTATTACCTTTAGTCTATTGCCCCTGTTGAATTATAAATAGCACTGTCTAGATTCATCACCTAAATACAATCAGGCGGCACATATCTACTATTTCTAAGTATTACATTATTTATATTTCAGTCTAGCTACTAAAGTGGTAGTGCTTTGAATGGAACTGAAAGCATCTTTTCAAAGAATTATTTTAACGAAACGAAAAAAAAACACCCGTATGGAACGAAGTTATTATTTATTATGTACAAAAACCTGTATACACTCAACAAAAATAATCGTCGCGACACCACACTGTTCAATGCGAAATATGTAGAAAGATGAAACGAAAATAACTGGCTTTCTTCTATGAGAGAAAGAGAGAGAGACAGACAGAGAAACACGCGCACGCCGTACGGCTTCCAACTATAGCAAAAGTGTCGTTACAACTTTTGGTCTTAATTTTTTCCGTCTAGCCCCCTTTCGCAACGCGCGATAAGGAACTTCGTTCCTAAAACGGGGATCTTAATATTTAAACCTGGATGAGGTTTAATATTTTATTTTTTCAAAAATAAACTCAATATTGCTAAAAAAGACCATCATCTGCTTATCTTACCTGTCCCAAGTACACTTAGGGCTTGTGACTGCGTTCTTCTTCATAACAAGCCAGCAACATAAGACTGATCAGCCTATTTCCAACTCAATTTTGCCAAAAAGAATCATCTAATCTTCTGCAATCCTATAACATAAGACTTCACCATCCTCAGTGCTTCCATGAGAAATTATGACATACTAGCTGGCACCCGCGGCTTCGCCCGCGTGCTATCGAAAAAAAAATATCCTATGTGTTATTCCAGACTATAATCTACCTCTGTGCCAAATTCCTTGAATGCCCTTTTGACGTAAAAGAGTAACAAACATCCATAGACATCCATACATCCATCCAATCTCACAAACATTCCCATTTATAATATTAGTAGGATAGGATTTTGACGGCACGGTTGGCGCAGTGACTGAGCGATCGACTGCTGCGCTGCGTGTCGCGAGTTCGATTCCCGCACGGAACAAATATTTGTATGGCCTACAGATAGTTGTTCCGGGTCTGGCTGTTTGTGTATGTGAGTTTAAATGTTTGTAAACGCACCCACGACACAGGAGAAATTCCTAGTGTGGGGCAACGTTTTTTAAAAAGAAAGAGAAGAGAAAGAGGATGTGATCCTCGCAGTGTTCTACATTATCGATTTACTATTGACATGTGGTTTTGTTAAGTTATTGAGTATCATCCCTTTTTATTTTGTTGTCGGGCATCATCATTAATGACCTCTCCCGGTCTTGGCGCAGTGGAAGGGGGTGTTAGACTTCCACTGACGAAAACCCAGCCACGTTACTTCTTTTGCTTCCGGGGCCGCGGTATCTCTTTCGAACAATCCGCAATCCCGGCAGGCTATGGCCCTGACAGGTCCCTCTGCTTTGCTGACATCTCAATCAACCCACCCCGTCACGACCATCACACTCTGTCCTCCGCTTTTCGCATCTGATCTGTCTCAGTCACATTTTGAAGATGTTTATCCGTAGTTTTTGTAGAGGCGTCTACTAGTCCTTTGCCGAAACGTAACCTTGCTGATTGTAACTACTCTATTAAGGGTCGGATATATATGATTTTTGATGATTTAAAAATCCATCAAATCTAAACAGCTAGTTCGTATGTTTAAAAATATAGACTATTTCTTTAATAATTTATATATGCAAATATAATTTTTGCTGTTATAAATTATTGTGTAATTTAAAAAAAGGTTATGTCCAACACGGCCAAAAAAGCTATGATTAAACAAAAACTATTAGGTGTATGTTTATGAAATGTTTAAAATCTACAAGATAATTTTATTGCCAATCTTTTAGGATACAATTTTTATTCGTATTGTGTTTGATAATTGAAAGTGGATACTTTTATTTGAAAAATCTTCGTTCACGGGGAGTGACGCCAGCACCTCCACAGGCGCTCAAGGTCACATGCATTTAATGTCGCCTTAAGCACATTACTTTCTTTCATTCACCTATAGTCAACATAATACATCACCAATAGGTTCACTATTATAGTGAAAACTCGGTAACATTTACTTAAAAAGCCTGCAGATTCGTCTCCAAATTAAAAAGTTGTTAGTTTTTCTCCATTTATTTTAGCTCTTTAATTTATTTTGTTTGTATGTATGTATATAAGTATTTATCGGTACATTTTATTTGTTAATGTTTCTCGAAAACTTTCTGTTATGCACCCTGCACCTACTACTGTTTTCTCTCTACATCACTAAAAGGTAGACTGGTAAAAAATGCCTAAGGCATTTTATTTTTATACATGTGCATAAAAAATAATAAATAAATAAATACAAGTAGGTAAGATTTTACAAAAAATCTATATCCTGGCAAGCGCCTTAACCTTCCCGAAGGTAGACAAAGACGACGAAGGCAAAGAGCCAAATTATATTCAGAACATCTTCAGTTACATACCTACAGGTGTGACGTGTCTTGACATACCTCTATAATTGCCACTTGCGATCCTATGTCACACCCATGTCAACCGGCCGCCATTTGCACTGAAATATTCCCTATAAATTGGCTTTCATAATGCCTTGACGACGGTTTATCAATAAAACCCTTAGGTTCTATGGAGGTATCAAACGTTTAAATTGGTTTTTTGATTTCACATTGCTCTGTTTGCGTAGGATTGTGTGAAGGAAATGCAATGTGGAAAGGAAATGTTTTCATTATTGAAAAAGTATTTTGTTGAAATATTTTTTTGCGTTATCTTACTTCAAAATATAAAGGCATAACTATAGCTTCACGCACATGTTACAACACAAGAATTTGTGAAACATAAGTAGGTACATTATTTTTATAGTGTACTAGTTATCTTTACACCCATGTTTCTTCTTTTGCCCTTTATGTTCCGGGGCCGCAGTATCTCTATTGAACAACCCGCAACCCAAGGCGGTGGCTCTGGCTCCTCTGCGTTAACATCTCTATCAAGCGCGCGTGGAACGCAAACGCGAAGGACACAGCCTGCCGTCACTAGGCGGACGGACGGTGAGCTACCCATTGCTCACCATCCACAGATCCGCATCTACGGTGGCCGGGAGTCGTCTAGCGATACCAAGGTCCCTTCCAACGTCAATATAAAACATTTAGATGTTTTTTTTTATTTATTAAAATTTCATAGACATTTAAAAATAAAACATTGTGCAAAGGCGGATTTAATGAATTGCTTAGATACTATATTCTATTTTGTAATCACAGTCGTTCATCAGTCCGAGGCAACTCGATCACGTACCTATCGACTACCATTATCAGTTCCGCTACAAAATTCCGCTTAAAACCAGATGAACATCGCTCTAGACTCCGTATTTAATCTATACACGTGTTGAGATATCAACGAATGGGCTATTCAGAGTCCATTCAGTGGATCATACGCTGCACATCTTTTGGTGACATTTATTTGCATGTAAATGGCATGCTTTGGTAGACGATCGAAATTTTTGGAGTTCCAATAAAAAAAAATCATTGCATATTTATAATCCTTACTAATACTAAAAAAGCGAAAGTGACTTTATTTGCTTGTTTGTTACGTCTCCACGCCTCAAATCAAATCAAATCATTTATTTCAATTAGACCATTACAGGCACTTTTGAATGTCATGAAAACAAAAAAAAATATGCTGTTACAGTCCCAGTCACAAGACATAATAACTTGTGAAAGTACTGTAGTTGCCAATTCCAAAGCGTAGATCTCTAAAGGAGAAGAATGGGCAAGAAACTCCATGGACACTATTTTAAATCATAATATTTTTACAAAATCATGGATACATCATTCATGTTGTGATTTTAAATACATGTGAGAACGATGTAGAAAAACGAGCACATTAAGAGCGTCCAGAGTAAAAGCAAAAACCAAAGTTTAATAGATAAATTAATTAATTAAAACAAACCTTGGCGGCTAATAGGTGACCAGTCACAACTGACAGCGCCCGTTCACGAACATGACGCATATATCAGCCCCATTCAGCTCAACCATTTTGAAGGGAACTAAATGACCCGACACACGCCACCATCAGCGAGACATTTAAGTGAGCATGACAATCTCTCAACCACCAGGGCAACCGTCGAGTCAATTATATTACATAGTACTCACACATGGGCATTGTACATAGTACTCACACATGTCCTAAATGGCCAAACCGATTTTGATGAATTTTCGTACAAAGATAGTTACGACCCTGGAGACGGATATAGGCTATATGGGGGAGAAAAAGGGAAGAAAAGGGGTGTGAAAAAATTCATCACGCGTGTTAAAGTTAGCGTTAGCCCAAAGTAACAATGCCACGCGGACGAAGTCGCGGGCGAAAGCAAGTTGGTACATAAATAAACAAAATGTTTTTAATTTTTAAGTCATGAAGTTGTTTTCTTATATGGTGTGAGACACTACTTAAAGCACTACGGAACCTAGGTCTCCTAATGAAATACCAAACACTCTGAAACATGTTCTCGACAGACAATTTTAATTCGGAATCGAGTAAAAAAGTAATATCACTCGAAAAATCTCGAAGCTTTTCATTATCAAATGTTACTTCCACTCGAGCTCACAACTCGAACTCCGATATAGAAATAAAAATACGTGTCGCGTTGAGAGGTTTTTTTTTTATTGTAACTGGACAAGTGTGAGCGGAGCGGTTTGAGAACCAGTTTTATGATTTCTTGAAAGGAGGTTGTAGTAAATATTATCAGCCACTCGTGTCAATCTTCTGGATAAACCGCGCTTGCTTAGATTGGTGTCTGGAGTAATGCCCACCGAATTCCGAAACGTGCTTTAGAAGGCGCGTTTAGTCGTTGTTCCCGGCTGTCATTTTTTGATATTTGGCTCTCGTTTCAGGTCTACAGGTAATCAGTGGCCCAAAAGCCTGACTACCAGTCTTAACTAGGTTGCTGAGGTCAGATAAGGAGTCGCTCCAGCTCCGTTAAGACTGAAAGCCGACCCCAATATAGTTAGGAGGCTGTGCAGAAAACGAGCATGGATGACGGGCTCACAAAATACTAAATAAAAAGGTAACATAGGTACAAGGCATCACAGATATTTTTAATAACATCATATAAATTGAAACCGATACCCAACTTGTCCGAAGACTCAATGGACTTCTAGCTATTAAGTTAGTTAGCCTTAAGTTTGCCAAAATAGTTCAAAAACAAAATCAAAATATTTTTATTTCACATAGGCCTACATGCTACCCTACCATGACGTCTTAAAGCAGAACTTATTCCACTGGGAAAGAGACAGAGCTATACAGGGTGTCTAGCACCATCTCTTTCTCACACAGGAATAAGAACTGCTATAAGATGTCATGGTAACCCTGCAGGGCACTTATAAAACGTCGAGAAAAGGTGCATGGTTCGGGTTGGTCATTTCCTATGGAGAACAATTGGCAAGGAACTCCATGGTTACAGTTGACGGCTTGCACGTCGTTACTGCGACAAGCAGGTCACCACTCAGCAAGATAAAATGAAAATGGTTTTCTTTTATTCAGTTGAAAGTTAAGGAACCCTAAAACAGGTCGAGGGTGTATTTCTTCGCTTCACAAAATTACAATTTCACACATTTCACTGACCCCCTTGATATATGAGCTGTATCATTTAAAATATTGGGGTAGACTCCCCAGTTGTCGGCCGTCGTACTTTCTAGATAATGAATGATAATTAGCTTTGTTGATCGGATCGGGTTTCGAAAGTAATTGGCATTTGCCTGTAATAAAAGTCACGAAAGTGTAGGTTTTCTAATAAAAGTCGTCTCGTTAAAATAATGGTAATTCATGACCATGGAAGAACCTATTCAATTATTAAATTAAAGTACTATATTTAATTCTTTTTCTGAAATCGTAATCAATTACTGGTAAGTATATTTTTTTCCACCAACAACATAAAAAAGTCTGCTGGAAAGCCGTAACCGGTACACTCACCTTATATGGTATTCGCTTTTAGGTGGCACAAAGACTTGACGTCTGTAGACTTCACAGAATATGAGATTTTTTGGGAGAAAATTTTCATTATGCGACTTTTGATATATTGTAGACTTGTGATTATACTTAATTCGACGAGCTTTGTGATCTTGCTTTTATTTTTCCATTGATTTTTCGATATTTTAAAAGTTTATTTTCCTGTTTATATTTTGAAAAAAGAAATAATGAAATCCTTTTTACCTTAGATTAGGACAGAAAGATTGATTGTTAAAATCCCCCTATCCATTAACAAATTTATGATTTCATCGTTTTATTTATCATCATGATTATCTTCCTTCTGCTCTTATTTGTTTTCTGATGATTAATCATCAAATAACTTCTCCCGTTCTGGTTCTGGGTGGAGCCGAAGGGAGTGTCAGACTTATACTGACTAACATACATCCATGTTTCTGCTTTTGCCCTCTATGGTCCGGCAGGGAGATCCTGAGTTCGATTCCCGGATCAGGCCTGTTATCTAGTTCCCCCCACCCGCTTAGCGCCCAGAGCTGAGGAAGTTACATAAAGGACCTCAAAATCACTAATCTCGCTTGCGCTACTTGCGAGCAGCCACTAGATCAATGAGGCATGTTCTATCGACATTACTACACTTCAGTTTTTTTAATGGCTGTGGAAAACCAGGCTCTTTCACACACTGAAAAAGCCACTAAGGATGTGTCCTAAAGCTTGCTATGCTGTGAAGTTTTACTCACACGTAACCGTTCCCTTGTCCCGAAAGCAGTAGAACCTTCCCACAACTTGAGACTTACCGATTCACGTGAGCCACAAACTTTCAAGCCGGATATTGTACAGGAGATTGCAGAACTCTGTTTAAAAGCCCACAAGGGATTGTCGAGGACATTTTGTTATTTTAAACGCCTCTCAAATATATTGCCATTTTATAGTGGCAATATAAAGTTAGGGCTTTAGTTACACACGTTCGATCTCCATGAAATTGTTCAGCGAGGAATATTGGGATTTAGATGTCCATTTTATATTTGGTGGATATTTTTTTGGCTCGTTTTTATTGGTGTAGTTTTTAGTGGGATGGCACGAATTTTATGCTGTCGATTCGTTTGATTTTTAAATCAAATGTATTTTTTTTTGTAAATATCTTTTAATATTAAACCTGAAACTGATCTTAATTGTAAAGTTATTGGTAATTGAATAATGGAGTGAACAGTAGGTAGCCTTTATTTGCGGATTTGAAATCATCAAATAACTTATTCCGCTCTGGAAGCGGAGGGGGAGTGTCAGATGCAGGTTCAATTTCCGCATTTTCGTAAGTACAAGACTTACGAAAATGCGGGAATCGAACCCGCCACACGCAAAGCAGCAGTCAATCGTTCACCACTGCGCCAACCGTGTCGCCGTATTAAAAGACGAACTCAATTTTTACTTTTGAAATAAGCCTTTAAACGAGCTTTACTTTGAAGATTTGAAAATTCTAGCAGAAAGGAATAAATTTAATTAAATGATGGCAAGTTAATAAAACCACTGTCTATAATAAAATTGTCATTATTTTATTAGTAATACTTGAAAACATTAGTCATTGAATATTTAAAAGAAACAGAGTCGGTATTAGGTATTCAATATTTCGATACTATATTTAGATATGGGGCGAACAACTTTTAGAGGTTAAAAAGTGTGTTTCTAACAACTTACAATAATTTCGTATTTCCTTGAAGATATAATTAGTGCCACGTGTATTTCTTTCAAAGTAGGTAATCAAGAACTAAGTTATTTATGTCACTTAAATTAAAGTTATTTAAAGTAATACAAAGCAAGTCTATATTTATGTTAATTGTAGGAATCGTCTTTGGTTAAGGTATAAGACCAAAACATTATTTTAGTAACAATTTCAAAATAATAATTTAAACATAAATGCTATGGATTCCTCACAGTAAACTTATAAATTTTCTACGGAACGAATAGAAGTAGATACATCACAATATATTCATTCCCTATTAAAAAATATCATTTAAAACTCACTAATTGTATTAGGCAGCACCTTATATAACTAAATAATACAGGACGGGAATACAAAGCAGCACTTAACAACTCCACAGATTGCAAAACCAAATAAAAATGAAACTAAAATCCATTTTTAAAAGGTTCAAATTAAGAATCTACTAAAGATAGTATGCGGGAAAAAAATTAGTCTATATTATATAACATTCCGCTTCACTGAGTTCTAACAGTGATATTACATAGCAAGCTGCATCTATGATTATACATGTGCACCAACTACCGCTGTGCACCACTGTACAATGGCCTTTACAACTGCGCTTTTGGCTTCCGCATCATTGTACAGTCGCTAACAGCAGGGTTGAATACGTTTCTTATTTCAAGGGTGGTTACAGACGCAATGCACGTTTTAGTCACAAACTTATTTTGTGCGTATTTCGTTTTATACAAGCCACATTTAATAACGTATATGAGCAAAGCGATTCATTAACACGCTTACGACTTGCGTTACTTATCAACTCAAAATTGGTTTGAGCTTATCAAAATGAGCTGGCAACGCAATAATTATGAAAAAAGCTTCGTGACGGTTTGAACAATGAACAACTTGCTTTAACTAATTGAACATGAAGCTGTTTCTGTCATGTCAGGCTCAAGCCAATTTTGCATCTGCGAGTGTAGCCACTTCCTAATAATATATTTAAAACACTAGTGCGCAATAGGATAGTTTCCAGGGTCAAAGTAATTACATTCTATTTAATCAGTACTTATTTTAGGTTATTCAAAAAAAGGGACACGTATTTTTTTATTTGTAAATTAGACCAAAAATTACAAAGATATAGCCAATTAAAGTTACGTGTGATGTCACTCGTTGCGAAAAAATGCAGCAACGCTTGAATAATTTAAAAGACGGACTAATATTTTTTGTGAAAACTAGCCTATTGCTCTTGTAAACTAACTGCAGAGTAAAGTTGCTTCATGCATCTTGATTTAAATTCTCAAAGAATTTGAGCGTCGACGTATCCGAACGCTCTAATTCTGCTGAAACCGCCGTCTGGCGCCATCGTTACCCTAATGTGTGTGATGACACCCGAATCACAGTCGAACCAGTGCTCATTATGGGCTGATAGCTGTAATTGAAAATGGAGGTTTTAATAAATTGGATTTTGTAACTCAGTGGTAGCTTCCGTTTTATTTACCCTTGCTAATGATGAATAATTTTGGGAAATGTTACCAATGGGGTTGAAAGGTCAAATTAGAATGTGGATTTGGTTAAAAAGGATTTTTTAAAGTGAAACTTTTATTATATCGTCTCAAACTTTTTCCTCTGTCTGTTGCATGTCGCGTGACGGTAGGCCGCGGAGTAGAGACGTCTATAATGTGAAAAAAAGTTTCACTTTTACCGTGGTTTCATAAAACCACACAATCCTTTTTTTAAACAAACTTAAAAGGAGAATGGGCAAAACATTGTCTTCTAAAATATCCACAACTGACGCGATCGATATCTGTAATTATCAGGAGTATTTTAATTTGTGAAACAAATAAAAAAAAAACAGTGATTTCGTATGGGTGGATATCTTAGTGAAAGATTGTGCCTTTATATACTATTCAGTGTCATAGGTCTTGTCCAAACATACTTATGAGATATTTTTCGCCCGCGGGCGTCATAACAACTCTGACACTAAGTTGGACACTGATATCAACATACAGAAAGGTAGATCTCTTGGATGGTGGATATTTAAATCCATGCATTTTTGCCTTATATCCTTACTTAAGGGTAATTAAAATGATCATGGGGATACCAACAAAATGCTAGACAAAAATAATCATACACCATAAACTTTCTTACCTTACTAGGCTTCAGAATATTACTCCATTTGCAATCCGTCTCTGGATACCAATCGTTGCCCAAGTACGCCCCTTCAATCTTGACGGAATCAGGATAATTGCCTTTAAAGTGGTTGGTGTCCACACAAATTTGCTTAATGTTTCCCGGGAAGCCCAATTTGAAGACGGCCCATTCTTGACCTTTGTGAAATAATATTAGTGTTAGATGCTGGCAATGATTTTGACTGAATAATAATAAGTGCGAGAGTAGCTCCTAGGCCTGTGTTGATTGCATGGATTTCAATGAAATCTGGGGTACAGAAATACCATGATCTGATCGTAATAATTGATATACAAGTAAGAAAAGTCACGGGCAACGGGCTAGCGATGTAAGTTCTAGTACGTGATGACGGTAACTATAGATTCTATTGATTACAATATTTATTAAACTAGGCATTCATACAATGCAATAAAAACATTAATCACAGAACTATAATATAGCAAAACGCCACAGTTGTAATCCCAAATGGCTTAGACGAGTATCTAATAGTACACCAAATATCCACAGATAAAATCCAACGACTTTTTTCCAACCCGGGAATTGAACCCAGGATTCATATTCAGCAGACGCGCTTGTGATCACTAGACCAACGAAGTAGTCCAAGAAATAATATTTAAAATATTAATCAATATTTAAATTGAAAAACGATTGATTTTCCTGTTGTTGACTACGAAACTTGGACAATACGATAGTAATTACTGTTAAGCTTCTGTTTTTTTTAAATGTAAATATAAGTTTATTTTAATTGAATCTGTGAAATTAGTATCTGCATAAGTAAATATAATTCTCTAAAACAAAAAGTTATATATTTAGATATAATTTTTGTACTTTAACACAATGTAATCGAATTTAACTCAAAAATTGACTGGTAGAGAAAGCCTTATAATAGCATTAAGTCCGCCTATCTACCACTATTGTACACACGACGGCACATCAACCTACACCAAACCATTTTAATCTGATCTCTCCACTACGTTGTGCGATCCTTATATTTCAGTATTAGTAGAGAGATCAGGTTATAATAGTTTACTATAGGTTGACCTGCCATAGTGTGTACATGAAGTTTAAATTAACTAAATAATTATGTTTACCTGTGCTTTTCATTGTGCCGTCATCATTAGCTTCGATAACATTCGGCCTGTCCATTCTCCTGGCTGTTTCCCAACCGTCAGGCATACTTTTTCCTTTTGAAGGCTTTATCACATTCTTGGGATGTCCATAATGGGCGTTTGAAAAACCTGTGAACAAGGATAATGTAATTGATAGTTAATTTATGAGAGTTCATTTTAAACCTTTATCTGACTTGTTAATGGTTTCTGTTCATGTATAATTTAGGCAGAGAAAATTAATATAGTTTTTTTTTTCATTTTTACCGTGTACTAACATTGTTTCAAAATTGATCTTAAAAACAAGTGCAAATATCAAAATGACAAAATAATGACAGAGTGTCAAACAATTCGTTCAACGTGCTGTCAATATGAAAAGTACCAAGGGGCTGGCAGCATTGCCAAGTTTGATGGTAAGTTTGAACCTAAGTAAGAAAAAACATTTAACAAAATGACTCCAGAAGGTAAACTGTTTTTTGTGTCTTTTTGAAATCCGTTTTTTTTTTCAGCCTTTTTAGTCGTAATGTGATGATATCTACATAAACTGTTATCAAGTACTCATTTTCTAGTGCTACAATAATATAGTTATTCATATCATCCATAAACATTAGATGAAAACAATTTGTATTATAGAAGACAACTCATAAAATACTTAAGCAATTTGGATAAAATTGATATCGGAATCCGTGGTCGCGAGTATACGCTTTCGATTAAAACAAGAATTTTATAAATCAGCCCACAATCGACAAAGAAATCGCGTAACAAACATTAAAATAATGGTGCAACAAAAATATAGATACTTAGTCATATCATCCATAAACATTAGATGAAAACAATATGTATTATAGAAGACAACTCATAAAATACTTAAGCAATTTGGATAAAATTGATATCGGAATCCGTGGTCGCGAGTATACGCTTTCGATTAAAACAAGAATTTTATAAATCAGCCCACAATCGACAAAGAAATCGCGTAACAAACATTAAAATAAATACATTCGAATTAAAACCTCTTCCTTTTTTTGAAGTCGGTTAAAAAGTGCATTAGATTCACTATGTGTGTGTGAGAGAGAGAGCACAATATCTAACGATTTTAATATTAGGTCGGAATGATATTCAACCGTTCTAATTTCACTACAAAGCCAACATACCCAAATTAATTTAATACTCCGTAATAGCAATAAACGCCTCACACACGCCTAATATTATTCTCCTTACCTTGGCATGAGGCACCATTCAGTAAGGACACAAGGTCTATAATTTGATTTCTCGGAGGCAGCTCAGGTCTTGCCTCTCCGAAAACCCTCAGGCGAGCGATGCCTCCATCCGGGTAAATATTCACACGAATATGGGTCCAAGCATCATCACTTAGTACCTGAAATAGAAATATCTTGAGTGTAGTTTCATGTTTTAATTTCTACGAGTTTATTCCTGGATTTTAAAATTTTACTCCTGTGTGCCATAAATTAACGCTAGTGGCGAGTGTTGCGAATTTGTTTCAAACTTGCTATTTGAAATTTATGGTGTTATTTTTGGGTTTTTGAATTTTATTTCAGTAGAGTTTTAACTACTTTTTGTAGGAGTATTAAGCTCATTTGGAAAGTTCAAGGAAATTTTGCACATTATAGTATTTTTTTTTTTATTATACTAGCAGCTTTGCTTTTTCATAAGAGATGAGAGATATTTTTTTTAATTGACATTCTAGACTTTTCAAACGTTATTAAGTTGTCTCAGATATTTGACATAAACGAAATCTTTTCAGTTTCTAGGGTTCCGTAACTCAAAGGAAAAAACAGAAATTACAAACTTGTGTTTGTAATGTAAAACTTGTGTTTGTAATGTAAAAAACTTTGAATATAATTCCATCCGTCTTATTTTCAGAAACTCAATTCAGACGAAGTGCGATTTAAAAAAAGTTACTGTTCGAAAGCAGTGCAATTTTATTGGGGATTTATATAAATTGGTATTTGGACTGAAGGAGTTGATCATATTTCTCGTGCCATTCATGGTATCTAGACAAATCTCGTGTGCAATTTTACGCTGACAAAATAAGAACTTTAGAGACAAATAGAGATTAAAGGAAGGATTGACGGCACGGTTGGTGCAGTGGCTGAACGATCGACTGCTGCGCTGCGTGTCGCGGGTTCGATTCCCGCACGGAACAAATATTTGTATGACCTGCAGATAATTGTTTCGGGTCTGGCTGTTTGTGTATGTGAGTTTAAATGTATGTAAACGCACCCACGATACAGGAGAAATTCCTAGTGTGGGGCAACGTTTTTATTTAAAAAAAAAAGGAAAAAACCTCCGAGGATTCCGTATAAAATCATGATATAAACAGCCATATCTTTTCACTCCGTAGACTTAGAGGGTTGATTTTTTCACAGCACAAAGGGACTACAGAGTTTAGTATATGGTTTTAATTTCAACATGTTACCTCCACGCGTTTCCGAGATAAAGGGTCTTGACAGACAGACAGACGGACAAAGTGATCCAATAAGGGTTCCATTATTTCCTTTTGAGGTACAGAACCCTTAAAAGATGACTTGTACACTACAAGTAATATTGTCAAATGCCCTGCTTAATACGCAGTTTTATGACACTAGACATACTTTTATCTATCCGTAAAACCTATAAGTTCTAGCTCGAAAACTAAATAATAATAGTTTCCAAAAAAAAAAATCGACCGTCTTTTAGATTATTCAAAAATAAGGGACACGGACACGGCTATATCTTTGTCATTTTTGGTCTAATTTACAAATAAAAAAATACGTGTCCCTTATTTTTGAATAATCTAAAAGACGGAGTAAATAGAATGTAATTACTTTGACCCTTGAAACCAAATCAAATCAAATCAAAATCATTTATTTCAATTAGACCATTACAGGCACTATTGAATGTCAAAAAAAAAACAAAATGTTAAAGCTACAGTCCCGGTCACAAGACATAATAACTTGTGAAAGTACTGTAGTTGCCCATTCCAAAGCATTGATCTCTATGGAGAAGAATGGGCAAGAAACTCCATGGACACTCTTTTAAATTATAATATTATTACAAAATCGTATTTACATCATTCATGTTGAGATTATACAAATATGTAAGAACGATGTAGAAAGACGTGCATATTAAGAGCGTCCTGAAAAAACTACCCTATTATTATCTTTAGAAAATTACCTTCTGGAAGTTGAGCCTGGTCTCCTCATAGCCCGGCCGTAGTGCTGTAACGGGCACTAACTCATCCCATTTGTCAGAGTGAAGGCGCTCGATATGTTTCAAGTCGAATTTGTTGCATGCCGTGCCCATCTTGGAGATTCTCGTTGGAATTGATTCTTCTTCTGTAACAACAAAAATACTTAAGTTTTAGTAGAAGGTTTGTTTTGTAAAAGTTTCTTTATATTTATTGTCAAATAATGTAACATATTGTGCACAATTTAGTTATGCCGATATTTTTTTTTAAGTTGCTGGTTGTTTGAGCTGTCGTGATTTTATTGGCTGAGAGATCGACAGCTGCGCTGCGTGTCGCGGGTTTGATCCCCGTACGGAACAAATATTTGTATAACCTACAGGTAATTATTGCGGATCTGGCTGTTTGTGTATGTGAGTTTAAATGTTTGTAAACGCTTCCACGATACAGAAGAAATCCTAGAAGGAGCAACCTTTTTATTTAAACTATTCTGTACATCTGTGCCTAACCCGTCGCGTATAAAGGCGTCATGTTAAACTGAATACATTTTACTATTATACTAACTACCTTTAGTGGTACTTATAAACGCTATATTTCACGGTATAGTCCTTGACTACGCTACTTATATCGCCCCGGGGGTATCATGAGATACGTCTAAACATTATAGTAGGTACGCAAATTAGCAGTAAACTGCAAAAAGTTTTTGTCTCTAAGGATACTACAGGAGACTTTGTTCCTGGAAAAATATAAGCTAGTAGATAAAAAGTTCAATTAACAAAAAAAAACCTGTGTGAGAAACATGAATTCATTTTTTTTGTTCCGTAGCTTTAAAAGAAAAAAAAACCGGCCAAGAGCGTGTCAGGCCACGCTCAGTGTAGGGTTCCGTAGTTTCCCGTCCGTCACAATAAGTGTTCTTTACCACGGTAGGTCATGAAAGCACGGAAAATCTTAACATCGACTTTTAAAAAAATGACGTCATTACGCAACGCCATCTATCGAACCATTTATGAACTGGTTTTTACCTTAACATTTTGATGGTGTTAAAAAAATGAATTTTAGTTTTGTTCTAAATTGCCTTAGCATGTTCTTGATAGAAGTTTTATGTAGTTATAAGATACCGCCAATGCCAAGGAGCGACCAACGGAACAATTCGGTAATACCCGATCCAATGTAATAAGTACCTACAGCGCCATCTCTCGGGGAATTGGGTTACTAATTACTACAAAGACGTGCAAGTAGTTTTCGGTGGTAATTTTGGATTGCGAGAACCGATTTCAATAATTCTTTTTTTGTTTAAAAAAGGATACGTTCAGGATAATAAAATATGTAAACGAAGTTAAAAAAAATGGTTGCATATACGATTATACTACAAACTTAGTCCAGAAATTATTTTGTACAACTTTTTGTCTTTTTGTACAAAAACTGTTGTGTCAATCAAGTTCAAAATAATTTTCCTAGAAAGTCCTTATAAAGTTCTACTTTTCAGATTTTTTAAACTTATGGTTCAAAAGTTAGAGGGGGGGGACACATTGTTTTTTACTTTTGGAGCGATTATTTCCGAAATTATTGACATTATCAAAAAATGATTTTAGTAAACCCCTATTCATTTTTAAATACCTTTCCAACAATATATCACACGTTAGGGTTGAAATTAAAAAAAAAAATCACTTCCCACTTTACATATAGGGTGACTACCCTAATAAAACATTTTTTTCCAATTTTTATTTTACCACTTTGTCGGCGTGATTGATATACATATTGGTACCAAATTTCAGCTTTCTAGTGCTAACGGTCACAGAGATTAAGCGAGGACGGACGGACGGACGGACGGACAGACAGACATGGCGAAACTATAAGGGTTCCTAGTTGACTACGAAACCCTAAAAACGGAACTCTTATAAGATCACTTTATTGTCTGTCTGTCTGTCAACCAAGACCCTTTATCTCGGTAACACGTGTAGGTATCAAGTTGAAATTAAAACCGTGATGTGAAATGTGTTGTTAAAAATCAACTGTCTTAATTTACGAAGCCAAAGTATATGGCTGTTTATGTCCCAAGTTTGTACGGAACCTGCAGTGCGCGAGTGTAACCCGCTCTTGGCCGGTTTTTTTATTTATTTAAAACTCTATGTCTCTCCAAGGCCCTTTACCTCGGGAACGCGTGTAGATATCAAGTTGAAACAAAAACCATATACTCAAATCTGCGGTCCTTTAGCTATGTAAAAATCAACCCTCTAAATCTACGCAGTCAAACGATTTACGTCGCAAGTTTATACGGAACCATCGGTGCGCCGCCGGTGAGTTTGACTCGCACGGCATAAGGATGGCACGGTTGGCGCAGTGGCTGAACTATTGACTGCTGCGCTGCGTGTCGTGGGTTCGATTACCGCATGGAACAAATATTTGTATGGCCTACAAATCGTTTTTTCGGGTCTGGCTGTTTATGTATGAGTTTAATTGTTAGTAAACGCACCCATGATACAGGAGAAATTCCTAGTGAAGGGCATATCTCTCCGGCATGCTAGTTGCCTTACTACACTTAATCGATTGACTTGATCAGAATTTAACCAGAATGGTAGAAAACAGGCCATGGTAAGGTTTTTAATATTTGAAAATTATGGTTTGATTTAGAAATTGGGCGTACATCAGGCACCAATCTCTCACTATGGTGAAATACCTACATCTTTGATTTTTTTTCTACAATTAAGTTTAAGTCAGCTTTGTGAACAGAGAATAAATGTTTCACCTAAAGATCTCAAAAACCAGCAATTTTCCAGAGAATAAATGATAAATGTTTCACCTAAAGATCTCAAAAACCAGCAATTTTCTTTGAAATGTTGAGCTATTTGCTACCTAATTTAACGCTTTATAAGACTTAATATAAAACCACAATAACTCTCAAAGACATTACAACAAAGCTTTTGAAAACACTTCATATACTAAAAGCAGTTTCCTTCTCTATGATTGATTAGGTCCCGGGGATAAAGAGTCTCAGTTTCCAAGACCTCTCTTTGGCAAAAATAACGAGTGTCCGGTAAATAGCAGTGGCAAATTGCCAGGACACGCCTCATTGGGCTAGGACTTAGTGCTTTTGCAAGAACTAGGTATGTAGGTTCAACCAACAAAATAAATAAGTCTACAGGCTAGCTAGTGAAATGTGGGTACTCTACTATTAGGTACACCTCAACTTACTCTTCGGTGATAATATGTGATGTTAAACGAGTCTAGCTTAAGTTAAGATTATTGTGACGCGCTCAACAACAAACATGAAAATATGATGAACCTTACAAATATTTTAAGGGAGTTGGCGTGTTTTAGGACCAATAATACAAGCCACCAGCTGGGCTCGCGTAACGAATCACCACCTATTTTCTTTCAAAGAGAAAAAGTCCACGTTCAAGAACTTTTCACTTATTTACTTAAAATGATGAGTTGCTATTAAAGCCTCAATTTACAAAAACTATTCGTTTTATAAGATTGACAAAAGTACTTGCTATATAAATAGGTGTTTACTAAGGACCTATTTATTTTTTACCTGTATACCTTACTCATTTGCTGATGGTACATAAATCTGAACTTGTGGCAAATGAAACATGTGAAGGTTTTTTGTGAAAGGAGGATTTACCGATAGCAATCAGTTTTTGGGAAGACCCTAAGTTGTTAGATTAACTTTAGTCTTCAATACAATTCAGTATAAATCTGGATTTGTATGATGTTCAAAATCCTATCCTCCTCTAATCCTATTTACCAGTTTGTTTTGTTGTTCACCCGATAAAGAAGAAGCAAGAATTGCTAAAAATATTACACTCTCGGTGCTGAGCGAAAGGTTTAAAATCGTGAAGGCAGTTTTATTGACGCATTAGAAAGAGAGAAAGAAAACAAAACTGTTTATTAGACTAACACAGGACTAGACAATAAATATTTTTTTTTTAAATCGACAAAAACTAAAAAAGAATTTAAAAACAAAGCCAAAAGCCCTCTATCTCAACATGGCAGCCATGTTGCAGCGCTGATATTTATATTACTAGCTGGCGCCCGCGGCTTCGCCCGCGTGATGATCGAAAAAAAAGTATTCTATTTGTTATTCCAGATTATAATCTACCTCTGTGCCAATTTTGATCAAAATCCGTCTAGCTTTTTTAATGTGAAAGAGTAACAAATGTCCATCCATCCATCCTCACAAACATTTGCATTTATAATCTAACTAGCTTTTGCCCGCGGCTTCGCTCGCGTTAAATTGGGTAGCGCCTTATGGATTTGTAATAACAACGCTAAGTTTTCCCATTTCGTCCCTCTTTCTCCCTCATATACCACTCTTTTTTAAAAAAAATAGCCTATGTCCGTCTCCTGGTTTCCAACTATCTCTGAACCAAAATTCATCAAAATCGGTTTAGCCATTAAAGCGTGAAGAGGTAACAAACAAACTCACTTTCGCTTTTATAATATTAGTAAGGATGTAAAAATTCTAGTGTCACAGTGTTAGTTACCATACTCCTCCGAAACGGCTGGACCAATTTGAACGAAATTTTGTGGGCCTGTCGGGTAGGTCTGATCTGATCTGCTTGGGTCCAAGCAAACAGTCATTAAATTCTGGTGTATAGTTTTAGTGATAGGCACAAAACACTCACCTTCAGGCGTCAAACACGCTGCTTGTATAGAATACTTTGGCGCATAGTTTCCTGTGAAAAATGCTGTGTCGACTAATAAGCCTGAAACAAAACAAAATCAAATGAATCATCATTATCTTCCTAGTCTTAGTACGTCCAAATGGTTACCTAGGGGCTGGCAGATTGGCAGTTTAAGCACGAACATGCTAAGAGGACTTCAAAATATGTGAAAGAAGGTATAAAAACCTAATTTGGTCTGTCAAGACCCTTTATCACGTCAGAGAACAACTGTCACAACTGCATTTGTTTAAATAACAGTTCAATTACTTGCAACAATTTATTTATATTATCTAATGGTGTAATCTGCATCAAAGAAGACTAATATACACTGCAAAACCGACCTTATTAGAAATGGATAAGAGATATACGTACCACGAATAACACACTTGGTTGCCAGTTTCAGTATACACCAGTCATGTCCCGCGATCCTCTTCCTGCGTGTCTCCCATCCATCCATCCACTTGCCGTACTCCGTGTACTTGTCCTCAATGAATATCGGCTCTGAATCAGCTAGCATGGTCTCGCATGTTGCGAAGAAGTCGTCTGTTGCGAAGATCACTTCTCCTCCAGCCTGTGTAAAGATAAATTTGGTTTACGTGGGCTAGAAAACTGAGGATAGACGTGGTTAGGTCAACCTGAAACAGCACAGGTTTTTTTTTGCGGGTGTGAAATAATGAAATAACTTCCCTCGCTCTGGGCGGAGTGTCAGTCTTTCACTGACAAAAACCCACCCATGTTCCTTCTTTTACCCTTTATGTTCCGGGGCCGCGGTATCTCTTTCAAATAACCCGCAACCCCGGAAAGATCACTGGATGAGCGGCAAAAATGAAATAAATATTTTGCCGCTCACCTGTGCCAAAACATGTCGAGCGAATTTTGTAAACAATTATTTGTTTTTTTCTGGAGTTAGTTAAGTTATGTGCAAATATTTAGTTTTTGTAAATATTATTGGACCGTCATTCTAAAAGTAAATTTTGAATAGCTTTGTTGTGATTTTTAAGTCACCATAATTTTCTCATTTCGATTTTGTTTGAAAATATGAGAAACTTTAAAACAACGTAATAACGTTGTAACATGGTAAATATCCCTTTTTAAGTGTTAATAATAATTAACACTTTAAAAGGGATATTTACCATGTTTGTTATTTTTTTCTAAACATGGTAAATATCCCGTTTTAAGTGTAAATAATAATGCAAGTGACCATGTCAGTTTAAAAACATTTAAAACAACGTTCTATTAACAAAACTCTGTGCTGACTGAATTTAAAATCGCATTCGACACGATACAAAGAACAATGTTGTGCTTGGAAATTCTGAAGAAATAATTAAGAACGGACAGACCCTTAAAGAAGAGTATTAAATTTCAGGTCAGCATTTTGGTGACAAATTCAAAATTTCATGATTAATTAACAAAATATTGAAGAACAAGATCAATTACTCACCCCAGTACTCCCAAACTCGCTTAGCTCAGCAAACGCCGGAATGATAGTCTCAATCATCTTGTCTGTTAACTGTTATCACCGAAGCTAACGAGTTGCTTAACTCAAGCTCAAACACACACTGATAACAAATTGTCTTGAACCCCGTTATATATAGTCGTTTGAATATAAATAAACACTGTCAATATATCTATTTATTTACTTATAACCAGATAAAACTCATTTTCTATAAATATAACTAGATTTTTTTTTCTTACTCGCAATTTAGAGAAGTAAAAAAGTGTGCAAATTTAGATTGTATTGTTACAAAAATAGAGTATTGTTTGAATTGGTTGACTAGTCATGGTGATAAAGTGATTTGGTCTTCAAAAGTCAGTGAAATGTCGGTATAAAACCCCTTTAATATACAAAATCATGCCTTTTTCCATGGGGATACATCGACCGGTTAAGCAGTAAACGACCTCCTAGGTCGAACTGCGAGATGCCATTCAAAAAAAAAAAAAACCATGGGGTTACAACAAAAAAAAATGAAAAAGCTACTATAATCGTTATTTTTCCCTCATTTTAGGCACTAATGGATGCTACCTTCCTAGGATCCTTGGATAAGTGACCAGTGTGACTACCCATTCCATTTATATAAACGAGTTTTCTCCATGCCTCAGAAAGAACGTTAAGCCAGTGGTCCTGGGAGCCATTTGTAGATCTTCTACAGTGGCCTGGAAGTCAGGCAACCAATCTTATCAAGGGTATCGAATTATATCATTACCAGTAATGACTGGGTTGTGGAGGTCAGATAGGCAGTCGTTTCATGTTAAATACTGATACTCAGCTGCGCCCGGTTAAACTGAAAGACAACCCCAACATAATTTGGTACCTATCATATATTTTACGATGAAAAAATATTTTTTGTTTAATTTAAAATCTGATATCTACTGACTTGCAAATTACAAAATACGCAAAAATATTGTAGTTTTGCAGGCTACCTATTGCTTTCGCTTTAGTGATGAAAATATAAAAAATACTGGCCGAAAGCGAGTCAGACTCGCCTATCGAGGGTTCTTGCAACATGATTTTTCACAGCACACAGGAACCACAGAGTTGAGTATATCGGTAACTCGATACCTTGACGCGTTCCCGAGATATAGATAGAGTCTTGACAGACAAACAGACGGTCAACAAAGTGATCCAATAATGGTTGATTTTTTATTTCCTTTTAAGGTACGAAACCCTTAATATGATGTTGCCCAAGACTGCAACAGGAAAGACTAAAAATAGCCAATAGAAACGCTCTAAGATCTTAGACCCCTGTAAAGCTGATAACGTCAAAGGACTGCTTTATGATCGTAAGGAAATGTTTCAAGATTGCTGCTCTCATATTGTTCATCGTCAATCGACGGTCTGTACACACGACGGCACGTCAACCTATTCTAAACTATTATAACCTGCTACCCTACCATGACGTCTTAAAACAGACCTTATTCCAATGAGGGAGAGACAGAGCTATACTAGGTGTTTGCACCATCTCTTTCTCAAACAGGAATATGTACTGCTATAAGATGTCATGGTAACCCTACTGATCTCTCTACTACGGATCGCACACCGTAGTACCTTAAAACCTTTCATCTTTACTAATATTATAAAAGCGAAAGTGAGTTTGTTTGTTTGTTTATTTGTTTGTTTGCTACCTCTTCGCGCCTACATGGCTAAACCGATTTTGATGAATTTTGGTACAGAGATAGTTGGGACCATGGAGACGGACAAAGACTATCTTTTTAAAAAAAGATCGAGATATGAGGGAGAAACAGGGAAGAAAAAGGAAAACTTAGCTTTGCTATTACTAAAAATAAGGCGCAAGGGCAAAAACTACAGGTACAGGTACCTAAAAATCAGGAAAAGGGAACTGTGTTACCCCGAATTTAACGGGAGCGAAGCCGCGGGCAAAAGCTAGTGAAGTTATAAAATGAAAATGTCAAAAAATCCAATGTGATTTATTTAGTCCTCAGCCTTGACAAAAAGTACGATAAATCATAATAAAAATAATGGATTCAGTTCATTCCAGTATTTTATTATTGTATACAATTTTACCATCAATTTGAAACTTTTTTATCTCCTCAGCTTATCAAGTTTTTATTCGGCTGTTTTATTTGCTGCGTTGTAAACCACACTGTTGCTTTGAGTGTATACTTCTTTTTGTTTATTTTGTTTAGTTGTGAATCATATTAATTCTCTAGAATGACTAGTTTTCTTTGATCTTGCTTAGGTATGATTTCATTTTCGAACTAAGTGCAGTTTCTAGGGTTGCGTACTTCCAAAATAGAACAGAACGTTTATAAGAACACTTTGTTGTTCGTTTGTTGATCTGTATGTCAAGACCCTCGTTCTCGGAAACGCGTGAAGGTATCAAGTTCACATTAAAACTTTACCTTGAAGTTGCGAAAAAAAACACTAAGTCTACGCAGTCAAAATATATGGCCGTTTAGATGTCGCAAGTTTGTACGGAACACTCTGTGCACGAGTCTAATTCGCACGTGGTCGGTTTTTTAAATGGTAATGGATCGTGTAGGTTAAAAACACTACGTCATATTGTACATCTGATAGAATATTCCAGATTCGTATAGATAAAACGATAGACGAATCTCGTCTGTAACTTTAGTTTCTATAATAATATATTGAACTATCCACAAAATACAATGTAATATTTATAAACAGCTGGAAAATTTTACCTTTTTCAACGACAACGACAACAAGTCTAACAATAAAGGCATTAATTCAATAAACCCAGAAAAAGTTTTATTACACTAACCGCAGCAAGGTAGACAAAAAATAGACAATAATCCTTAACAATGGGTCTAACGGTGCAGTTCAAACAAACCACAAAAAATTGTGATAGTGGAAAACATTACAGGACAGAAATAGCTTAGATATGTTCTTAGTACTCAATTCCTCGATATTTTTACACATAAACATATCATTACGCTTGTAATCCAAAAAAAGGGTAAGGTAGAGGTGTACTTAATTGTGGGACACATACATTTCCATAGTTATGTTTAAGTTCCATATAATTAATTAATGTGTGCCTAACTAATATTGTAATATTAGTTAATTAATATTTTTTTAATAGTTACAAGCTTTTGCCCGCGGCTTCGCTCGCGTTAAATTCGGGGTAACACAGTTCCCCTTTCCTGATGCACAGTTACCTGTAGTTTTTGCCCTTGCGCCTTATTTATTGTAATAGCAATGCTAAGTTTTCCTTTTTCTTCCCTCTTTCTCCCTTATATCTCAATCTTTAAAAAAATAGCCTATGTCTGTCTCCAGGGTCCCAACTATCTCTGTACCAAAATTCATCAAAATCGGTTTAGCCATTTAGGCGTGAAGACGTAACAAACAAACAAACAAAAATACTTTCGCTTTTATAATATTAGTAAGGATAGTAAGGATTAAAACAAAAAACAAATTCTTAAAACCATGAAAATATTAAATGTGAAACGGATTTTCATTTAAAAATCGACGTGTCTGCGTAACGTTTAAAAGCCGCGCGCTCAGGCCGCTGTGCTGGTCTCATAATCTTACACCATTAAAATGTATCATAAAAAACCTGCAAAGTGCGACTCGGAATCGCGAACGAAGGGCTTCGTAACTAGCTTACAGTCCTTCCGTCTATTGACGACAGGCCGTGTCGACGGCGCGTCCGTGTTTCACGCGCGCCTCAAAGAGATGTCAGCAAAGCAGAGGGGCCTGCCAGGGCCACCACCTGCTGGGTTTGCGGGTTGCTCGAAAGAAATACCGTGGCCCCGGAAAATAAAGGGCAATATAACGAACATGGGTGGGTTTTAGTCAATACAAGTCTGACACTCACCCGCTCCAACCAGAGCGGGGGAAGTTATTTGATGATTTCTCATCCGCTAAAAAAGGGCTCCGTAATATTATCTACAAAAACAGCAAAAAGAAAACATGTTTCTGATATGTTATGGGAGCTCCTTTAAATATTTTGTGTTTTAGTATTTGTTGTTATAGCGGCAACAGAAATAAGTCATCTGTGGAAATTTCAACTGTCTAACCATCATGGTTTATAAGATACGGCCTGGTGACGGACGGACAGACAACGGAGTCTTAGTACAAGGGTCCCATGTTACCCTTTGGGTAGATACAGAACCCCAAAAATGAGTTGATTCTAAAGCTCCGCTTCTTCACGAGTTTTATGTTTTTAATTTAAAACCTTAGCGTTTTTATAATCGTCATACCGACATTCATTATTCTCATAACAAGCCGTTAATGTTATGTTGGATAAAGACTACATTGAATTATATTCGAAGGATATTGCTATCCTTACTAATATTATAAAAAGCGAAAGTGAGTTTGTTTGTTTGTTACCTCTTCACGCTTTAATGGCTAAACCGATTTTGATGAATTTTGGTACAGAGATAGTTGGGAACCAGGAGACGGACATAGGCTAATATTTTTTTGATAAAAGTGGGATGTGAGGGAGAAAGAGGGAAGAAAAGGGAAAACTTAGCGTTGCTATTACAAATCAATAAGGCGCAAGGGGAACTGTGTTACCCCGAATTTAACGCGAGCGAAGCCGCGGGCAAAAGCTAGTAATATTATAAAAACGAAAGTGAGTTTGTTTTTTTTTTATCTTGGTACAATTCCATCACGGCTATCTGATCCCAAGCTAAGCAGAGCTTATGTTATGGTAACCAGACAACTGATATACATACTTATATAATTTATAAATACATACATACATATTATAGATAAATAAATCACACCCAGACACAGAACAAACAATCATGCTCATCACACAAAGTTTGTCCTGGGTGGGAATCGAACCCACGACCTCCGGCTCAGCAGTCAGGGCCACTGACCACTAGACCAACAGGCCCGTCAGGCCGTCGTTTGTTACGTCTTCACGCCTTAATGGCTAAACCGATTTTGATGAATTTTGGTACAGAGATAGTTGGGACCCTGGAGACGGACATAGGAAACTTTTTTTAAAGTGGGTAATGTTGGAGAAAGAGGGAAGAAAAGGGAAAACTTAGTTTTGCTATAACAACCGATAAGGCGCAAGGGAAAAAACTACAGGTAGCAGGTACCTGCAAATCAGGAAAGGGGAACTGTGTTACCCCAAATTTGAAGCCGCGGGCAAAAGCTAGTATTATCATAACATAGAAAAGAAAAGAAGAATAACATGTAATGTAATTTATTGAGCCGACTGGGACACATCACATGGAGATATGGAATATTGTTACACAACGCGAAGATCCAGAATACATTTATATACCTACTGTCGACTTTATTTTAAAGGTAAAACCATATGTTTATTAAATGAAGTTGAAAAAAATATTGACTAACTAGAATTAGTAAAAATATGTACTTGTCTCAAAATCGGACAAAAACAGGGCGTCAAAAAATTTATCCATATCGCTGTAAATAGAAAAAGTGCCTAGAACGCTAGCAGCGTTGCCACGTCGGACGGCAATGCAATGTTCTTTATTTTTTAGATTAATAATTTCATTAAAAAGGTTATAACTTAAAAAAAAATATTTCAGACGTAAAAGAACTTCAAATTAATCCTACCTATTCGACACCAACAAAAAAAAGCACTTTTAAAATAATGCCAAAAAAATCATGCATTCAAAATCCATAGATGCGTAATTGTTATGAAATAAAACTTTTTTGCATTGATACCTACAGGTACATTCAGGAAATGCTTTTAAAAAATGCGAAAACAAAAAAAAAACGTTCAAATATATATTTTATATTCCACTTACTTTTCATAGGTACGCAGTAGAGTCATCTTACTAACATTGCTCACTAAAATCACTCATCTTCCAACTGACAGTCATATTTATGTCATAGGTCATCTTAAATTGGTTTCAAACCGGTTTAAGCCACGCGTGCCAAGTCACTAGGTCGTTTATCAGTGATAAGACGGACATACGGCAGACTTGATCCACTAATTATGTTTTACTTCAATGATAAAACATTTATAAATATTTAATATTTAAACGGTTTATTATTATTTTGGTTTAGGTTCTGTCTGTTTTTGCTTATCTGAATTTAATTAAGGGTCTAGTTATTATTCTTTGGAGTCTACTGTCTAGTGACAGTTTCATGATAAGTCACTTAGAATTAGGTCAGAATTCTGGGCCGTAAAAAGGTGCATGAAAAACGATTGCATGTAGCGGAGATGAGAATGTTGAAATGGATGTGTGGAGTGACAAGAATTGATAAAGTAAGGAATGAGTATATTAGAGGATGTTTGAAAGTTGCGCCTGTTACAGAAAAATTGAAAGGGTTTGTCTTGGTATGGACATGTAATGAGGAGGGATGAAGCACATGTGACTAAAAGAGTGATGGATCTAGATGTTAATGGACGGAGAGCGAGATGAAGGCCAATGAAAAGATGGATGGATGTTGAAAGGAATGATATGAAGGAGAAAGGAGTAAATGATGCCGTGAAGTCTGATAGGGGAGAATGGAAGAAGATAACGTGTTGCGCAAACCCCAAATAGAATGGACAAGGGCAGGAAAATGATGAATGATGGCTTCCCATAATAAAATAAATAAATCTCATCATGTTGATTGAAAACTGGTTGTCTTCTGAAATTATTCTTTTGTTCCGGAATTTTCCATAAAATCTAGGTATGACAGTAGATTTTCCACTGAGATGAATGTTCCATGAGTGATTCTTCTGACAGTTACATAACTGAACTTCTCGTGAACGTGAATATGACAATAAAAATAAGTCAGCCCACTTATAACTAAACTTATCGCTTAATTATAATTGCACCACATTTTTTTATAAAATACTAATCTATGTCACATGAAGAAATAACGTGTTGAGTTTAAAGATCAATATTATGCATGAGGCAGATAACTACAGACTGATAGATTGCTGTAACCAATTCAATGCGTAGTGATGGCCAATAATTTATGGACATAATCAGCTTACAATGTTTCCATTTCTGATACACAGTCCTCTCCAATCCTGCTTCAGCTGGTTCAGTGCATTGTCATTGGTTGAAAATCTGATAATGTAATTTTATGTTTCAAAATACCTGGACCTCATTGGTCACGTTGATACCTAGTCACGTCGCGTTACTAACAATTAGTTTTTAACGGTTTTTTCCCATTTAAGCTGGTTTCGCGGTAGCTATTTATTGAACAATTTATGTACACACAGTAGATAAGACAAAAAAAAATTGAGTACAAAGGTACTGCTTATTTCTTAAAAAAATCTACCAGCAGACCTGCGAAAGGAGATATGAGAACGAAAAGTAGACGATAATGTGTGAGAGAGTTCTTGAAAAATATGTGTGTGTGCCTTAAATAAACTTACACATTTAAGTAAATATGAATAAATACTATCATTGTCATTCTTTTCTATCTCCATTCCATCCATTTATCCTTAACAGGGGTTTCTTAAACCTAGCTAGGAGAAAAGTGTTCACCCACACGTTTGTAGAAATAGTTTTTTTTTTGTAAAACTGTATTTCTAACACTGCGTCATGCGGCTTCAAAACAACTTCTGAAGCAAGTCTACATATCACTGGGCCAATCTATCCTCACGTACTGTCTGTCTTGCTGGGGAGGGACAACAAAAATAAAATTTCTAGAACTTGAGAGAGCGCAGAGAGCCTTACTCAAGGTCATGTTCTTTAAGCCCTATAGATACTCTACCAACAGCCTCTACCTATTAACTGATCTCTTATCTGTAAGAAAGCTTTATTTGCTTCAACTTATACTAAAAAAACACACATCTCTCCCGTATGATCCCTCTAAGCCTAAAAGCAGAAGGAGCTACTCTGTCGCTCCAACTGTCAAGGTTAGATCTACCTTCGCTAAAAGACAATACGCGAGACAATCATCTTACCTATACAACTTAGTGAATAAAGAATTACGAATATATTCCATGAAGCTTCGGGATTGTAAAAAAGTTGTAACCGACTGGCTTAAAACTAAAACCTACGACGATGTGGAGTCTATTGTATCTACTTTGCAATAACCAAATTAGTTAAATTTGGATTGTTGTGCGCATGGTTAGTGAAAGGAGACTTATTTCGCTTCTTTCGATCCCAAGACACTGTCGCAGGGCTAGCCAAAAACCAAAAACCATAAACCGGAAACCGACAACCTACAACTATTCACAATTTCACCCATACTCACTCACACAACCTCACTATCCACACTCTCACCCGTACTCACTCACACATTCACTTATAACACACATATATCACACATACATACATGCGCGATCTGGCTATTTTCTTCTTAATGCTCATTACTTTTAGAAACGATTTGTATAATCTTAAATTACCTACATATTTTTAGTCTTAGTTTATTTACATTGTCTATACCTAATTCAATTGCAAAGAAACGATAATGTGGAAGTGCGGAGTCTCCTAATACAAGCAATTCCTTGCTTAAAAGGTGATCTCCAATAACATGTATGTAAATGCCCATTGTGATTGAAATAAACATTTTTATTTTTATTATTTTATTTATTTTTAACAATGCATTGTTTATGAGTAAATAAATATTAAAAATAAAAAGCTGTTCCGAATCTGGCTGTTTGTGAGTTTAAATGTTTGTTAATGCGCCCATGATAGAGGAGAAAATCCTGGAGTGGCACAACGTTTTTACGTTAACCTATTATAAACTTACACATTTAAGTAAATATTAATAAATACTATCATTGTCATTCCTTTCTATCTCCATTCCATCCATTTATCCTTAACAGGGGTTTCTTAAACCTAGCTAGGAGAGTAGTGTTCACCCACACGTTTGTAGATATAGTAGGTACTTATTTTGTTAAACTGTATTTTTGACAATGCATTGTTTATGAGTAAATAAATATTAAAAAAGCTGTTTAAATGTTTGTTAATGCGCCCACAATAGAGGAGAAAATCCTAGAGTTTTTTTTTTTAAAGAAAAAAATAACTTTTAGCCACCCTGCCCAGATCGTCGTTCCACATAGCTCTAGAACGTCCTTACATTAACCGTTTTGCGATCTTCATTCAAGAGCAGTAGGTCTACCATGACGTCTTAAAGCAGAACTTATTCCACTGAGGGAAAGAGATGGTGCTAGACACCCTGTATAGCTCTGTCTCTTTCCCTCAGTGGAATAAGTTCTGCTTTAAGACGTCATGGTAGGGTAGCAGGTCTTCCTAAAAGTCTACATAAGATCTTAACTTTTATTCACTAGGTCTGTTTATTTAATTAAATTTGTTTTGGCCAGATCTCCAGAACTGATATTTAAAGACGCAGGTCATAATAATCCTTACTAATATTATAAAAGCGAAGGTGTGTTTCTTTTACTAGCTTGCTAGTCTATTTTAGTTATTTTCATAGTATAATGTCATACGGTATTTTACTTTGGGGACGGGCTGCAGACATCGAGTCTGTATTTATTTTGCAGAAAAGAGCCATTAGAGCCATTTATAATCTACGTAGGCGAGATTCTCTAAGAGAACAGTTTAAGGAAATTAACATCATGACAGTACCTTGTCAATATATCTATGAAAACATCATGTACGTCTTTCATGGGGTACTGTTTGAAATGCTACAATAAAATACCTCCCCACATTCTTCAACTGAATGAAACGAAATTTAAATCTTGTATTAAACGCACACTATGTAGGCAAGCATATTATAAGTTGGGGGATTATATTGATGATAAAAATGCTTGGCTCAATGCTGGTCCTGCTCCTCAAGCTTAGGGGTAAACTCATTGATAAGTATCCGAAGCTATAGTGGAAGCTGCAGAAGATTGTAAGACTATCTTTGCAATGTATAGAATCAATTCTCTAGTATTGTATAATTATTAAGCCCATATGTGAGTGCTATGCATTGACTTGACGAAACCGTGGTGGTTAATAGTGTCATGCTCACTTAAATGTCTCGCTGATAGTGGCGGGTGTGTCGGGTCATTTAGCTCCCTTCAAAATGGTCGAGCTGAATGGGGCTGATCCATACGTCATGTTCGTGAACGGGCGCTGTCAGTTGGGACTGGTCATTTTTTAACTACCACGGTCATTTTTTTTAACTTATTTAGATTTTAAATTGAATTTTGCTTTTTATTTACTCTGGACGCTCTTACTGTGCACGTCTTTCTACATCGTTCTCACATATTTGTATAATCTCAACACGAATGATGTAAATACGATTTTGTAAAATATTATAATTTAAAAGAGTGTCCATGGAGTTTCTTGCCCATTCTTCTCCATAGAGATCAACGCTTTGGAATGGGCAACTACAGTACTTTCACAAGTTATTATGCCTTGTGACCGGGATTGTAGCAGCATCATTTTTTTGTTCTTGTTTTTTTGACATTCAAAAGTGCCTGTAATGGTCTAATTGAAATAAATATTTTGAGTTTGAGTTTGCTTGTTACGTCTTCACGCCTAAATGCCCAAACCGATTTTTAATGAATTTTGGTACAGAGATAGTTGGGACCCTGGAGACGAACAAAGGCTAAAAAAAAAAGAGAAAGAGAGAAAAAAACACGCGGGTTACAGTTAGCGTTAGCCCAAAGTATGAATGCCACGCGGACGAAGTCGCGGGCGGAAGCTAGTCGATTTTCAGAGGTTTAAAAAAGTTCGAAATTGGTAAAACTTCGCCTTAATCGAGAAATATTTGTGTGATATTAGGTACACCTCTGTCTAAACTCTACAGGGAAATGCGTGATGTTATTTCAAAGTGAAACAACTTAAGTGTCGAAACATTTCAATCCTTACTAATATTATAAAAGCTAAAGTGAGTTTGTTTGTTTGTTTGTTACCTCTTCACGCTTTAATGGCTACACAGATTTTGATGAATTTTGTTACAGAGATAGTTGGGAACCAGGAGACAGACATAGGTTATTTTTTATTAAAAAAAGAGTGGGATATGAGGGAGAAAGAGGGAAGAAACGGGAAAACTTAGCGTTGTTACTACAAATCAATAAGGCGCAAGGGGAACTGTGTTACCCCGAATTTAACGCGAGCGAAGCCGCGGGCAAAAGCAAGTGTTAGTAAAAATATCAATTTGAAATAACGCCTAGTAATATGAGCGAGTCTATCTAATGTCCCTTGTGGTCCTTTGAAATGTTACGTCTGCGTTCTGACGGTATTTTCTTTGTAAAGATACGTTTTCAAAGTATAACTTTGAGTTGTTTAGTATCAGTATCGTAAAATGTATTGACATTTGCAATATTTTTTGTTCTCATACCATACAATTAGGTCATATAAAATTCAAACTATTTATTTCAATAAAACCATTACAGGCAGTTTTGAATGTCAGAAAAACAAAAAAAAGATGCCGTAATAGTCCCAGTCAGAGGACATTAACTTGTGAAAGTATATCTATGGAGAAGAATAGGAATCACACCAGTAGATCACCATTTTTAAAAAAAAATTCTCATCATGAGTGTGTTGTTTCAAACTCACAAAAAGCCAAATTCGGAACTGTAGGCCATGTAAATATTTGTTCCGTGTGGGAATCGAAACCGCGACACGCAGCGCAGCAGTCAATCTTTCATCTAATGGACAAACTATGCAATGACTTTTCTAGAGACAAAGCTAACAGTGTCAAACGAACAAAGAAAGCCAGTCAGACATTCTCAGAATTAACTGTACACTTAGTTCGCAACAAGAATTTGACTTTGACTTAACTTTAAACGTAGAATAAAGAAAGAGATGTTCCAAGCGTCTTTTAGGTTAGATTGCCAGATGTGTCAAAATAATTACTTCGAAATTTCATTTGTGACATTAGACTTTTAGCTTTAACTGACTTTTCTTTTAGGTTTAAATCACATTATCATTTAATATCTATAAGTTATTATTATAATTGAGCTTATGTGGGATCTCAGAGAGTTTCTGACTTAAGAGTACCAGCTGATTCGAACGTCAAGATCAAGCAACGTTTGACGAGGTCCTTCTGTGGATGAGTGACCATCCATAATTTATAGGGATTCCTCCGTGAATCGAAAAGCACGTTAATTCCTTTGCTGTCATTTGTAGATTTTTGTAGGTTTACAAAAGATACCGCGGCCCCGGAACATAAAAGGCAAAAGAAGGAACATGGGTGGGTTTTAGACAGTACAAGTCTGACACTCCCCGCCGCTCCAGCCAGAACGGAGAAAGTATGGATCTCCACGCAAAAACGAAAACATTGGCTATAAGCTCCACACTGTACGATCCCCGAATGCCAGATTGTAAATTGATTCACTGTTCTACAAAATTTTCCGTTAAACCGACAACTGAAACTGTGTCGATATATATCAATCAATAATGAATATTGCTTTGAAACTGATAACAATGAAGTCATATTAAGCAATACTTCTCGGTCTTTTCCACTGGAATCGGGAAAGAACACGTGCGGTACATTTTAGAGAGGCAAAAAGCAAAACAGTTTAGCTAATTCATACCAAAACAAAGGCACGTGCCAACAGTAATACACTTCATTCTTTACTAACAACTTTCATCGATAATAATTACCAAATCATTAAGTTAAACATCCATTGCTCCTTCTGTGTAGTGATCATCAATGAAGCTAGGTACAAATACAGCAATGGATATGTTGCTTTGACGGTTCATTGTATAGACTCTAGAAGTTCCTTCGCTAACCCAGACACAACGTTATCACCAGTAGAAATATCCAGTTTTATCCGGTTTCTTGAGACACGAAGGACAAAGATCGGTCCGTGCACACGATTGGTGCAGTCGTTATGGACCTCAGATAGTAGTATTTATGACAACCTGGTACCTCGGCTAGTGAACTCACATTGCGATTCACGAGTTTGTTTAGGTTATCTATGAAGTAACCTGGTTAGCGCATACATTTTGTAACATGTCGTTAGGGCGTGTGATTTTTCAAATATGGATGTTAGTTATACTATTTTGACACACACATCGTCAAGAATTGACGGTTAGCGCAGTGGCTGAACGATTAACTGCTGCACTGCGTGTTGCGGGTTCGATTCCCGCACGCAACAAATATTTGTATGGCCTACAAATAGTTGTTTTGGGTCTGGCTGTTTGTGTATGTAAGTTTAATTGTTTGAAATCGCACCTGCGATACAGGAGAAATTCTTAGTGTGGGGCAACGTTTAATTAAATAAATAATGATTAGAAAGTTTTGCTCCTATATTTACTAATTAATTTTCGAGCCACTCACTACCTGTAACGTTTGTCAAAGATATTAACAAAGAAATCAACACAAAAAACTATTCCATGCTGCATGCATCATGTTGTAGAAATAACGTAGACAAGCAAGCTTGACGTTTTAATTTTTGTGATGTACTTAATATTTTTTTTATATGCCCACATTCCGGTGATGATATTGAATGAATAATTGATTATTAATATTAATTGAATTATTAATGAAAAATTCATTTAATATTATCACCTGCCTAGCCTGAAATATACAGCTACATACCAGTATTTTACCTGAAATGTTTGCCTATCTGACCTCCACAACCCAGTAATACTGGGTAATATTATACCCCTTGCTAAGACTGGTTCTCAGTGTTTCGGGACACTGACTACCTGTAACAACAACCTGTCAAATATCCACGGTGACAACCGGAACCAACAGCTTAACATGCGTTTTCCGAGGCACCGATTAAAGTCGGTATGTAACGGGTGGGCACCGATCAACCTAGGCAAGCGCAGTTTAACCTAAAAATTGACCCGAGCGGCTATTATTTAGCCACGAATTCCTCAAGGAATAATATTAAGCGCAATTAAATCATGTACTGTATTCATTTAAGCATGAAATTGCCTCACGCATTAAGTTCCCTTTTGTTTGGTGGTTTTTTTTTATATAAGTGTGCAAATCGCTATAAAAAAACTAAAGCGAAAGTGAGTTTGTTTTATTTTTTGTTAGTTACGTCTTCACGCATAAATGACCCAACCGATTGTGATGAATTTTGGTACAGAGATAGTCGAGACCCTGGAGACGGACATAGGCTAATTTAAAAAGAAAAGTAAGATAAGGGGGAGAAAGAGGGAAGAAAAGGGGAGAGAAAGATATTTTTTTTCGATCATCACGCGGATTAAAGTTAGTGTTAGCCCAAAGTAACTATGCCACGCGGATGAAGTCGCGGACGGAAGCTGGTGTTTAATTAAATAATTGATATTCTTATTTAAAAAAAACGTTACCCCACACTTGGAATTTCACCTGTATCATGAGTGCGTTTACAAATATTTAAACTCATACACAAACGGCCAGACTCGGAACAACTATCTGTAGACCATACAAATATTTGTTCCGTGCAGAGATCGAACCCGCGACACGCAGCGCAGCAGTTAATCGCTCAGCCACTGCGCCAATTATGTCGTTAAATCAATTAGTATTAGTAATCCTGTTGACTAAACTGTTGATGGTAATTCCAAATCAATCGGGACTAATTACTAAATGGAAATGAACACAAAATTGTGATGATTTAGTTATTTTTATCATTCATTTTACGTAAAGTTACTGAGTAGCTAATTAGAACGACAGTGATTTGCAGATCGCTCATTAATTCCTTATTTTCTGCCTTATTATACGCATTACTTTGATTGTTTATTTTGATTTGTTAACGAAAATAAATAATGGTCAAGGTCACAAGCCACGTGTGTTTTTTATACATTGTTAAAAAAGTGTCCAGATAAGTGGCAGTTTATCAATGTTATCGAAATTATATGCGTGATAGATGGATGCTAAATTAATGTTTTTTTTTTATGACAAATGATAGCTTAGTGTTTAAAGATTCTAAAATCCAAACTATGGTTTACAGTTTAAAACAAACATGACACGTTCTTATTACATGAAGAGCTTGTAGCTAAATAATAGCAGCCGCTCGGGTCGATATGTAGGTTAAGCCGCGCTTGCCTAAGTTGGTCTGTGGATGGGTGACCACCTGTTACATAACGAGTTTCCTCCGTGTCATTTGTAGATCTTTGACGGTCGTCCCCCTTTTTTTTTTTTTTTTTTTTTTTTTCGGGTGGGAAATCATCCAATGACTTCCCCCGCTCTGGGTGGAGCGGGGGGGCATGTCAGACTTGTACTGACTAAAACCCACCCATGTTCCTTCTATTGCCCTTTACGTTCCGAGGCCGCGGTATCTCTTTCGAACAACCCGCAACCCCGGCAGGCGGAGGCTCTGGCAAGCCCCTCTGCTTTGCTGACTCTCTTTGAGGCGCGCGTGAAACACGAACGCGCCGTCGACACGGCCTGTCGTCAATCGACGGACGGACGGTGAACTACCCATTGCTCACCGCCCACAGGCCCGCATCTACGGTGGCCGGAAGTCGTCTCGCGGCGCCCGGCGCCATGGGCGTCTCCCGCGGCGGCTGGGTTGGGCAGATGTTCTCTCCCTCAAACGCCCGGCCACCTCCTTTGCTAGCATTACTGCTTCGCAGAAGGTGGTGACCGCTTCCCATTCCCTCTCGCTCCGGACCATGGCCTGAACCAGGGCCGGACACGGTCGTCCCCCTAAGACTACCCACTGACCCGTCATAGGTAGTCTGTGTCCCGAAAATCTGACAATCAGTCTTACCAATGTGTATCGTATTATCCAGTACTAACTGGGTTGTAGAGGTCAGATAGGCAGTCGCTCCATGTAAAATACTGGTATTCAGCTGCAGCCGGTTTGACTCGAAGCCGACCCAAACAAACTTGGGAAAAGGCTAAGCAGATGATGATTTGCTATTATTACATTCACTATAACTTTACTATGTATTACACATAGTAAAATAAACTAAGGAAAGAACTCCAGCATTCTGAAACGTAAACTCTTTGCGAACCAGCACAATAGGCAACGAGACGGCCAGTCCCTAGTCGACACTTGTCAACTGCACCGCTTCCTTACTCGCTATCCGTACATTGATGTATTAAGCTCCGTCTTACAGTCTGTATACTACTTCGTTCACCGTGAAATTGACAGCTAAGGCTGTGGGAAGGCAGAATAATATTGTTTGATGACAAAACATTATAGTTAAATCTACTCAATGAAAACACTGATACACACTACTACATAGCTACATAAGTCTTTAAACTGACATGGTCACTAACATCAAATATTAACACTTAAAACGGGATATTAACCATGGTTGTTATTTATTTAGATTTTCCGATATTTTGGCGATGTCGCAAACACCATGACCACGGATGAACTGAAAATATTTCGGGTGGGTGTTAATGAGCAGAAAAAACGATCTACCCATTTTCCTTGTTCGTTTTTTTGCATTCAGTACCAGTAACACCGTCACTCACAACTCAATTTTGTTCTCGACACTCAACTGGATTTTGCTCTCGACACACGAAACTCACCGTATCGGGTCGCAATATTTTTTCCTTATTTTACACAATTAAATCACTGGACTTAAGGCGCTGTACAAAGCAAACACTTCGTAAAACGTCTAGATTTTCGTCGCAAAGTTAGCCGTATCTGTACATGCCACAAGCCAAAAAAAATTACCGTGTATAGTTACATAAAGGTCTAGTACTACGAAAAAAAAAATGTTCAAAAAGACCAAGGAAAAAATTTTTTCGTCTCGAAATTCTCAATTTTTTTTAGCGACAACCATCATATTTTTTATATCTATAACAAAGGAAATTGTATAGACTAAAGAGATATCCAAAATTTTTCAAACACGGAACTGTTTTTTTTTATATTCAATTAA
This sequence comes from Ochropleura plecta, assembly GCA_905475445.1. Classification (NCBI taxonomy): domain Eukaryota; kingdom Metazoa; phylum Arthropoda; class Insecta; order Lepidoptera; family Noctuidae; genus Ochropleura; species Ochropleura plecta. Next base: position 4,461,772 of record FR997731.1, on the reverse strand, counting down.
AACTGCAAAATGACCTTTTGGCGGACATGATCTTCAAATAAAATCAAACACCGAAATATTTTCTACCTTATTTCTATTCTCTCGATGCAGTACTGTCGTTTACTTGTGTCAGACCATGCCCAGTCTGCAGCTAGCCTCACTTCCGCGAATACCTAAAGATTAGCTTGTTACCGCGCCTTAAGTTCATCCGTGATCATGGCGTTTGCAACATCGCCGAAATATCAGAAACTCGGAATAAATAACAAATATGGTAAATATCCGTAACCGTAAATCTGCAAAATATCAGCGATCATTGTGCCGATAGTCATATCTGCCAATGGCTTAATTGCCATGAGCGTCGACCAATACCTAAGGAAGCTCTCGTTAGGCAGCTGGATCAAGGGCTTGATACAGAAAGCGGTACTCCTGGACACGGCTCGTATTGTTAGGAGGTTCCTTTCTCTGGAGCCCCGACCGCCGGTAGCTTAGACCCTGTTCCCGATACCGGTGGGCTACTATTTTTATGTTTTTTTTTTATGTTTAAAAAAAAATATTTAAAAATGTAAACTAATCCTTACTGATATTATAAATGCGAAAGTGAGTTTGTTTGTTACGTCTTCACGCCTAAATGGCTAAACCGATTTTGATGAACTTTGGTACAGAGGTAGTTGAGACCCTGCAGACGGACATAGGCTATTTTTTTAAGTGAGGAATGTGGAAGAAAGAGGGATAAAAAAGGGAAAACTTAGCTTTGCTATTACAATCAATAAGGCGCAAGGGCAAAAACTACAGGTAGCCGGTACCTGCAAATCAGGAAAGGGGAACTGTATTACCCTAAATTTAACGCGAGCGAAGCCGCGGGCAAAAGCTAGTAATATTATAAATGCGAATGTTTGTGAGGATGGATGTATAGATGTTTGTTCATCTTTCACGTCACAACAGCGTAACAGATCTTGATGAAATTTGAGACAGAGGTAGATTATAGTCTGAAATAACATACAGGATTTTTTTTTCGATTTAACGCGAGCAAAGTCGCGGTCGCCAGTTAGTAATTCTATATGAAAAGTGAGTATGAAATTAACCCTCCTTCTTAGTTAACTTATAATAATAATTGCCTTCTTCAAAGTTGTACCCATGTACTTAATTGAATAATAAACTCATTTACAAAAAGAGCTCTTTCAAATTAACGAAAATGTAAAGTGGATTCAAATTACATTCAACATTAAAACACTTTTATTCTTCTCACAAATTGACAGTTAATTTTTCAAAAACCTCTAAGTGCAATTTAACTATGTATTTTTCATTCATTTATTCTACCATTTTGATTGTCTTGTTATTGCTGGAACGTTCTAGGAGAAGTTAATTACTGGCCTCTTAATTGAATGACTTTTAAACCAAAACTCAGTTCTTTTTCTAGCATTTTTGCTATGGTTGGTTTGCTCGAGTTTTTACTTTAGCGGTACTCATCATCTGCCTAGCCTTTTCCCAACTATGTTGGGGTCGGCTTCCAGTCTAACCGGATGCAGCTGAATATCAGTATTTTACATGGAGCGACTGCCTATCTGACCTCCACAACCCAGTTAATACTGGGTAATACGATACCCCTTGGTAAGACTGGTTGTCAGACTTTAGGAACACTGACTACCTGTAACGACTGTCAAAGATCTTCAAATGACAGCCGGGACCAACGGCTTAACGTGCTTTCCGAGGCACGGAGGAAACTCGGTATTTAACGGGTGGTCACCCATCCACAGACCAACCTAGGCAAGCGCGGCTTAACCTAAAGATCGACCCGAGCGGCTACTATTTATTTAGCCACGAGCTCCTCCTTATTTAGCGGTACTAATTGTTCCATTTAAATTTCTCTATTCCCTTTTATTCTTTACAATTATATTTTTAATTTTTAAATATTTCTTAAAAAAATATACAAAAATTAAATAAAAATAGGTTTCCGCCAATATCGGGAATATCCAAGCAGCCGGTGGTTAGGGCTCCAGAGACAGGAACTTCCTCCCAATGCGGGTCATATCGAGGAATACTGCTTTCTGAATCAGGCCCTTGATCCAATGGCCTAAGGAGAACTTCGACAGATGTTCGTCGAAGCTCTTTGCAATCAAGCTGGCCGTTACGATAATCGGCACAATTATAGTCGAGTTAAAATTATCTTAAGTTATACTTAATTTGGTTTCATTTTAAATTGGGATATCAACCAGAGTGTTGGATTGCTTGAAATAATGAAATTTATTTTAAATAAAGACTAGATTAATTCAAATGTCTACCGAATTTGGTAGGTTGGATTAAATTGGACTGTTTGTTTTAATCGGTATCGAAATTATTTTTACATTCAGAAATATTTAATTTAATAGCTTTTGCCCACGACTCGCTCGTGGTTGGAAATTATCTTACTGGAACGCTCGGTTTAAAATAATATTATCCTGTCAGTGACAACCGGGGAGCTTACCATTAGTCAAATATTTTTTGAAATTAGATCAGGGGTTATGAAGATTATTCATTACATTCAATCTTCACAAGTATTTCCTTTTTTATTATTTGTTATAAATTATTTACACTTCTTTTATATTAAATTATAATATTATAGTTAAAAATAAGAACATGCTTTCTCCTTAGACTTTTTAGCAAACCCTTCTGCTTTGATACCTATATCATAAAAAAATATCTACTAGTCCGCCATTTTTGGGAGTTCGCCATATTGGATTTAAAATGCATTGTCATTAAAATAAAAATATATGAAAAATTCAAGTGGGTATTTAGCTAAGAATACGAAACGAATCTAATAAAAACGTGTTAAAAACTCCAACAATCTTAATAAAAGACAGAATTTCAATAACCGTAATAATATAACATTATACTTTAGCATCTGATACTTAACGAATAGCATTACCAGGACAGTATAAAGCGTCTAATTCAATAAATAGTCCAATTCTCAAGGCGCATCTTTCGCAAGAACTTGATGGCTGCATTTTATTGCTACAGAGCAGTTAAACCATTTTCACGGTTGGTCTCATCATTTCTAACAGGAATGACGTTGGCTGTGTAGAGTTTTGTAGGTAGACATGACACACACAATGACAACATCTTTGGACTACGTACTGAGCAGAGGTTTTAGTACGAACGTGCGACGTAAATTTGAATGATTTTATTAACCATGAATAACTTAGTACGTTTTTTAGCAGCAAGCGTATCATAGTATTCCACATTTAAATAATAAAGAGTGAGACTGCAACTCCGGCAGACAGTGGCCCTGGCAGGCCCCTCTGCTTAGCTGGCATCTTCTTGAGACGCGCGTGGAACAAGAACGCGCAAATGATTGTCGCATGCCGCCACAAGACGGACGTCTACAGTGGCTGGGAGTCGTCTCGCAGCACCCAAAGCCTGCAAAGTCTTTCGCGACGGCTCGGTTGGTTAACTGGATCACAGACGGAGGATCGCTTCACATTCCTTCTCACACCAAACCATGGTCTGAACCAGCGCCGGACGCGAGAGGTCGCCGCCGATGATCGCCTCTACGAGGACACAGCGGTGCTCCAAAGCGTGACTGATGACTGGCGCTGTGTGAACGGAATTGAAAATACTCGATAATTATTTATTTTGTTACCTATTTACTTTACGTTTACTCGTTCTAAGCTCCTAAGACTTCTGCTTATTCGGGCCAAACCCACAGTACACACATATTAACTATGTTTCGTCTCTACGTTCGCGTTGACAGGAGCCTGTGTGAGCCTTTGAATGTGTGCGTGACTGTAGCGTTTCGTTACAAAGTAGAACTTACAGTACTACTAACAGTTTGTTACGGGCACTAGACACTGGACTATCGTATTCTGTAACCAACGAGTTGTCCCATACCACTCATAGACACATGATGTCCTAATACATCCCTTTACGATGTACTTAATGTTAACACGAATAGTTTCAGCGAACGTGTATAATTCGATGTTAATGTTTGGGTGTAGAATTGTTTCACGACTTCGTGTTAGATATGCCGCAATTTCGTAACTTGTTGTATCGTTGTCCTTCTCACGCGTACTGAATTTTGAATGTTAGAGCGAGACAGGGTATATCAAATATTATCTATGTACTTCAAACACAATTTGCAAGTTAAAGGGAAGATAAATTGCAGTAATATTGTAGTAATGTGGGCCGTACTTAAGATACGATCCGTGAGGATAAACTCAACGTGTCTAAAATTGCTTTTTGTTTAATATTTTGTATATAATTTAATTTACGTTCATCAGGTAGCAACTTCATTTGTGTGAATGTTGAAAGTTAATTAAACATTTTGACGGGCTGAAAAATCACTTAAACATATGAAATGAAACGAATAAACAAATGTTAATAAATATAAAAAAAAAAACAGGTATAATTTTGTAAAGCGTTTCGTGATCATACCTTTTTTGCGGATAAGAAATCATAAAATAACTTGCCCCGCTCTAGGCGGAGCGGGTGGGAGTGTCAGACTATCACTGACTAAAACCTATTCATGTTCCTTCTTTTGTCCTTTATGTCCCGGGGTCGTGGTATCTCTTTTGAAATGACAACTTATTTTTTTTAAAAAAACATTGCCTCCTGTATCGTTGTTGCGTTTACATACATTTAAATTCAAATACACAAACAGCCAGACCCGAAACAACTACCTGTAGGTCATACAAATATTTGTTCCATGTGGGAATCGAACCCGCAATTTATTATTAATTATTTTGCCATTTCATACAACTATAAAACAATAACACTATTGTTAGTCAGTTCCGTTTAGAATAAACTTCCCTAACTCCACCTAACCTACAGATACTCCTGTTGTTCACACACTTCACGTCACTGTGGTTTTAGTCAAGTATTTTCGTAACAGTATTTTGTATACTCTGTAATTCGTGTTCTAACTGCTATGTTCGGATGGCTTCAAGGTCATTTTTAGGGTTCCTTACCGAAACAAAAAAAAGGAACCCACATAGGATGACTTGGTTACACAGACGGCCGTCTGTTTGTCAAGACCCTTTATCTCAGGAAATCGTAGAGGTACCAAGTTAAAATTAAAACCATAAACTCAAGTCTACGCAGTCAAAGTATATGGCCGTTTATGTCGCAAGCTTGTTCGAGCTCGCACTTGGCCCGTTTGTTTATTACGTGAAACGTCATTTTAATCAAACTGATTATTTTTACGAATGTACCGTCTTTTATTCACGAAACAGCGTTTCATGCCAAACTCTGCTTAACTTTGTAGTAACCATCCTATTCTGATACAAATATTAGGATAGCAGTAAAGCACAGAGATCGATAAAGCTACTCCAAAAAAACCTAGTCGTCAGTCGACACTGATCCTTAATTTATACAGACACAAACCAGAATAATCGTCGTTACTCGAACTTTATAACTGTCGTCAGGGCCTCGAAACGGCAAAGCCTCACAATTGAATCAACTGATTTCAGAATTAAATATACGAGTACTTGTCCTATAAGGGGCTTTATTTACAAATCAAATTTTTGCGAAATGGGGACCTTTGTAACCTCGTTTGGGTCGATTTACCTAGGACATCCTTTTTTCTCGTGTGTAGTGAGAGGTTTTCGGTTTTGTCGAACCGGCCTGCGAGCGGCCGAATGCTGAAATGTCATTTGGATAAAAATGGAAGGCTTTTTCTGTTTCTGAAATGGATTTCTAGTTTCAGTTTAGATTTGGAGATTGATATTTTTTTACTTGTTTATTGGATTTGTGACTGCGAATATTTTTTTGTGTGTGGGACTGAAATGTGGAATTTATTTGTGTGTTTTGATGAGTATGGTACAAGTATTTTGTACCTTTACAATGTCCTGGATCGAAAAAACTAGAAGTTGTAGGGAAAGTGCCCAGCAGTGGAATGATGTGGGCTAAAAGTAACAGTAACTATGGAGTTTTATGATGATAACGAATAGGGCGAGCCAGCGGTGATAGCGTAGTGGTGCGAATGTCGGACTGCAAAGTCATAGGTCTCGCGTTCGAAGACGCAAGACATGTACCTTTAATTTTTCGGATTCATGTGCGTAATCCTACTTAATATAATATTATAAAGGCGAATGTTTGTCAGGTTAAATGGATGTGTGTGTCAAAACAGCTGAACGGATCTTGATGAAATTTAGCACAGATGTAGATTTTTTTTTATTTTGGTGACCTGTAATACAGGTGTTTCACTACCTACCACAGGCACTAGTGATTCACAATTATGTATAAAACTTGTTTTTGCCAATAAATGATTTAATTTAATTTAATTATAGTCTAGAATAACATATAGGATACGTTTTTTTGCTATATCACGCGGGCGAAGCCGCGAGCGCTAGCTAGTTTTCACTAGCTTCGGTGACGGTTTGAGTGGTATTTCTCGACGGGATTGTAAGCCAATTCAGAGATCCATGGGCAGCATTAAACTTTAAGACCAGTTTAGGTACTAGCACTCGACAGTGAAAGAAAGAAAACTGTTTTTATAGAACGCCTTTGAACAAACTTGTTGGAGAAGGGGAATCATATTTAATGAATGACTGACAAATATACCCGTTTTATAAATCATTTGATTAGATTTGGAAATCTACCGGCAACTTCAAAATCTTTTTTTAAATAAAACGTTGTCACACTAGGAAATTCTCTTGTATCGTGTGTTTTTGCAAATATTTAAACCTACACACACAAACAGCCAGACCTAGAACAACAATCTGAAGGCAATACGAATATTTGTTCCGTGCGGGGATCGAACGATCAACTTTGACGGCACTGCACCACCGGTGCCGTCAATATTGTTGTTGCAATCAATAAAATATTCCGTCTCAAGAGATTCAATATTTGAATCCCTATTCAGAATCTATAATCTCTTAAACACAATGTAACATAGCTATCATATCTCAGAAGTGCACTATCAAACACCAAAGTTTTCTCTACTGGTGTTAGTTTGACTCAAGTCCCAACCTCGCTATTGTGCACACAAGTTACATCAATATTAGGTCTCCCGAGTCGAATATCAAGTGTGTATTTACTAGATTCAGTGGCTTTATTACACATAGGTAGCTTACTTCTTAAATTAAATAACATCTTGTCTCTAATTCTAAATGGGTGAACCATCAGACCCACAGTTTACCAGTTATGTTTCAAGTCCCGTATAATACGGTGTAAGGCGGTGTAGGGATTCTTATGGAATTTTTCATACGTATTCAGTAAGTCTGAGAATCGGCTACTATCTATTTTTCATACCTGAAACTGATAAGAGGGACCTGAGCAGCGGGTCAAACCTGGGCAGAGCTAGTTGACTATAAATATATATTTTTTTAACTTAAACATAACACTCGCTTCTTTTGCATTCAAAGAACTGTTTTGCAGTCAAAATCAAGGCGTCGTCGCAACGTGTAAACAATTTTTCTTTCTTTACTTTTTCCAGCAAATTTTACACATAAACTGCATTTTATATTCCCGTATTCCAATTTTAAATAAAAGCACCGTACAACATAATCTGGTAACATATGCCTTAATTTGTTAACAGGCCAAAAATCCCCAATATATTGCAAAGTCGTTTGTGTAACAATATGGCCGCCCTTGATTTGTGGTGTTAAGATTTAAAATATTGCAGAGTAGTTAATATTCCTGCAACTGCGGCCAAAATCTGAAATTTATAAATGTAAATGTACCTATACGCGGGCTATCTTAATAAACTGTATACATAATCCTAAACGTAATAATTACCGTACACTCACACTATAAAACACACTCACGTACACTGACTCAGGCACTCACCAACACTCATAATCACACTTACATACGTCACATAAGGACGCTACTTTTTGTATTTTAAGTTTTGTTTTTATGTATTTTCCTTTAACTTGTTATTGTTTTCAAATGCATACACTGCTTAATGTGAAGTGGAAGAGCGGAGTCACCTAACACAAGCGTCTGTTTACTTAAAAATTGATCTCCAAAACATGTCTGATAAAGTACTATAATATATGTAATACATGGCTCATGAGGGTGCTAGATTTTTATAAAATTGATGCAACTCTGCGCACCTTCCTGATCTCGTGTATGAGGCAATGGAGTACAGTCCTTCGCTATCCAGGATGTCGGCAGATTCAGAGAAATAGTGAACCGATAAGGATAGAGCGAGGTATATTCCAGGGCGATAGTTTGAGTCCACTTTGGTTCTGCTTAGCCTTGAATCCTCTAAGCACGTTGCTGGAGAATTCAGGTCTGGGCTATCGATTGAAGAGAGGTGGTCAGGTTATATCTCACCTTCTTTACATGGATGACCTGAAACTCTTTGCCCCCAACGATTTGCAGCTGATGGAACTACTGAAGGTAACTGAAACTTTCAGTAGTGCCATCAGGATGGAATTTGGTGTGGACAAATGTGCGGTCATGCATGTAAAGCGAGGGGAAATTGTGGAATCTGTGGGAACCCAGCTTTCAGATTCCATAAACCTTAGATCCCTCTCAGCAACCGAAACCTACAAGTATTTGGGGATGTCGGAAGCGCTGGGCATCAATGTTGCTGACATGAAGCAATTGTTGAAGGAACGCTTCTTTGGCCGCCTGAGAAAAGTATTTAATAGTCTTTTATCAGGCGGAAACAAGGTGCGTGCTTTCAACGGTTGGGTCATGCCGGTTTTGATGTACTCTTTCGGCATACTCAAATGGACTCAAACAGAACTGGACGCCCTGGATAGGAAGGTCCGTACATTGTTAACGGCATTTCGTATGCATCACCCACGTTCTTCGGTTATGAGACTGTATATCCCGCGAAGTTGTGGAGGTCGAGGCTTTTTAAACGCTAAGACTCTCCACAATCGCGAGATATGCAGTCTGAGGGAATATTTCCTAGAAACCGACGTGGGAATGCATCGGGATGTGGTTGCAGTGGACAAAGGCCTCACCCCGCTCTCCTTGGCTAAAGAGAATTGGCGCAAACCTGTAGTGCTTGACACTAACGACCGCAGGGAGGTATGGCAGAGTAAGGAGCTTCACGGACGCTTTTTCCGGGCCCTACATGGTCCCGATGTAGATCAATCAGCGTCCGTAGCCTGGCTACGTTCCGGGGATCTCTTTGGAGAAACCGAGGGTTTTGTCTGTGCAATTATGGATGAAGTTATGATGACAAATAACTACCGGAGATTTATTGTGAAGGACGGCACGGTTGACATATGTCGGGCATGCCACCGTCCGGGTGAATCAATTCGACACATTATCTCCGGTTGTTCTCGTCTCGCTAACGGAGAGTACTTGCATAGACACAACCTTGTAGCCAGGATTATCCATCAACAACTTGCTCTAAAATATAACCTTGTGGAATCGGAAGTGCCGTACTACAGGTATGAGCCCGACCCAGTTCTCGAACATGGCTATATCACATTGTACTGGGATCGATCCATCATCACTGACAGGACTGTTGTTGCCAACAAGCCTGATATAGTGGTGGTGGATCGATCAGAGCGGCGCGCAATGATTGTTGACATAACAGTCCCGCATGATGAGAACCTCGTGAAAGCCGAGAAAGATAAGCAAATCAAGTATATTGACTTGGCTCGCGAGGTTGTCGACATGTGGGATGTGGACTCAGCGATCATTGTGCCGATAGTCGTATCTGCCAATGGCTTAATTGCCAAGAGCCTCGACCAATACCTGAGGAGGCTCTCGTTAGGCAGCTGGATCAAGGGCTTGATACAGAAAGCGGTACTCCTGGACACGGCTCGTATTGTTAGGAGGTTCCTTTCTCTGGAGCCCTGACCGCCGGTAGCTTGGACCCTGTTCCCGATACCGGTGGGCTACTATTTTTATATTTTTAAATGTTTTTTTTTTGTTTTTGATAAAAAAAATATGTAAAAATATAAAAAATATGTATGTAAATAAATAAATGACAATAATAATAATAATATTATTTATTTATATAAAAACAGATTGTAGTACAGGTTTCACAAAGTGGGTTGTTAAAGATTTCTGACAATCAGGTGGGTGACGTGCTGTTCTTCTTGCTAAGCTATGAAATAGCCTGTATTAAGAAGTAACAGTCCCGATCCCCTCTAGTTATATTACTACAATTTTCTTTTGACAACTTAAATTTAATAATAAAAAAAAATAAAATAAAATTAAGTACAGATATCAATATTAATTTCTGCATGTGTGAGTGGGCGTGTGTTGTGTGTGTGTGTATGTGTGTGTGTTTCTCTGTTTGTGAGTGTGCGTGTGTATGTGTGTGTGTTTGCCTGTATATGCGAGTGTGCGAATGAGTAGTGCATGGGAGTAAGCATACTGCTGCAGTGTGCGTGGCTATGCGTCCCTAAGTACGTGAATTGTATAAGTGTGAGTTTGTATTTATGTTTTAAGGAGTGCTACAATATTTTAACTTGTCTTGTCATATCTTAATTAAATTAAACTAAATATTTTTCTGTTTCATCGTAGGTTTTATTTTGAAGGAATGTGCGGACAGTTTTTTTACATGTATGATAAGTCAATTTATAAATTGGACATTTATTATTTATCGCATTGTAAAGGGACGGACCTAGAAAATAAAAGAATCTTTTAGTAAACATCAAGCGGGTTTTTGGCGTTATACATATTTTATCTTTTCGTCGTTTGGTGATTTCAACATAGGGGGTTATGCGGTGTTGCAACAGAATAGATTGCAAAATAAAGTGTTGGCGCACGTTGAGCACATTGCAATTTGTGTATAATTGATCAGTTGGATAGATTAATGGGCGGAAGGTAGCCACTTTCAGTATGGCGCGGTGTGCTACTTCCAGTGGTTTAAGGATAGTTTTAGCAGCACCACCCCAACTGGGAATACAATAGGTAATGATGGATAGGCATAAGGCAAAATAGACATTACGTATAATAGTAGGATTAGCAATGCTTCTAAGGATTTTAAAGATATATATAAGTTTGCGAACCCTGCCAGTGAGGACATTAATCTGAGATTTAAATTTAAGATTCTTATCTATGATTATGCCTAGGTATTTGATTTCGTCCGAAGAAGAAATGGGTGCACAATGGCATGACTTTTGAGTTTGCAAATCACATGTGTGAGCTCTAAGTAATATTCCTTTCTTTGGTTGGGAAGCAGAACTGACCGAATAGGCAATGAACTTGGTTTTTTGGGTATTAAGTGTAAGCGTGTGGAGATTAAGCCATGTCAGTGCTTCATTGAAACCATTCTGTGCTTTGTCCTCGAGTTCAGACCATGTGTTAGCGACGAAAGTTATGGCAGTGTCGTCTGCATACGATATCGTCTTGGCATTTGGGATATTTAAATTACATAAGTCGTTAATGTAAACTAGAAATAAGGTGGGACCCAATATGCTTCCTTGTGGAACGCCATAGTAAATGGGGAGCTCATCGCTACTATGCCGATCAATCCGGACTATCTGGGATCGATTTGTGAGGTAGCTTTGAAAGAGATCAAGCTGCAATCCCCTGACACCCATCTTTTCAAGTTTGAGTAAGAGAGAACGGGCAGGGACGGTATCGAATGCCTTCGCAAGGTCCAGAAATATTGTTAGGACTTTTTTATTAGTGTTTAAGTTTTGTACAATATTGTTAGTTAATTCCTGAACTGCATCATTGGTAGACATGTTTTTACGGAATCCAAATTGTTGTGTTGAGATTAGTTTGTTATGTTCCAAGTAGTTTACAAGCCTTTTATTAATAAGTCGTTCTAGTACCTTGGATAAGGCAGTTAGAACGGCTATGGGTCGGTAATTATTCGGCAAGTTCCCGTCGCCTCCCTTGAAAATTGGGTGAATGATTGCCTTTTTAAAAGAAGAGGGAAAGACTGCAGTCTCGAAACAGAGGTTAAAAATATGGCATAGTATGGGTGCCAGGCAGGTTGAGTATCTCTTTAGGATAAAGGGTGATATGCCATCCCAGCCAGTTGCAGCATCAGAGCGCAGTGAATAGATAACTGCTGTAATTTCGTCAAGATCAGTTGGCTCAAGGACGAACGATGAAGTTGTCGAGGTGCCAGGAGTGAGTTGAGTAACTGTCAATGGCTGCGTAGTACTAGACTGAATATTATTTGCAAGCTTCTCACCGATGTTAACGAAGTAAGTATTTACAGTGTTGCATGATTCTATAGGTGTAGGTGACAAGGTAAGTAATTGTTCAGATGTATTTTTAGTTTTAGTAGTGTTAGTTACTCGTTTAATAGTATCCTATAGTGTTTTAGGGCTTTTACTAGCTTTATTTAACTCCTCTTTATCATAATTTCTTTTAGCCTTCTTTAAAATACGAATACAATAATTTTTGTATCGAAGATAAGTGATTTTTAGAATTTCATTTCCTGGGAATTTTTTAACTTTCTTATGTAGCGCGTCCCTGTTTCTTATGCATCGTAATAAACCAAATGTAATCCATGGTTTTAGGATTCTTTTTTTTGATGAAACTTTTTTAATAGTGGTACTTTCAGAAATGGATATATTCACTAAATTCAGTAATTTATCAGTAGCCATATTTGCGTCTTTTATGTCAAAAATAGGGGTGAAATCCAGCTGTGACATTGATTTGTCAAGCCCGTCATAGTCAATTTTCGTTATGAAGTGGTTTGCGTCTTTTCGTGTACATTTATTATGGATGCAAAGTAAGGAAGAAAAGTGATCAGTTATCGTGGAACTTAAAACAAAGGTTTGGGTGGAGGAAATTGTTTTGAGAAACGTGTGGTCCAAACAATTGCCATCCCTGGTCGGTAGGGTATGGGCAGGCAGATAGCCGTGAAAAGCAAGGCAATTTAGGTATTCATGAGAGCGCATGTCAGATGTAGTAGTTTTGATGTCCACGTTTAAGTCGCCTGTAATCACTACCGATTTAAAATTATGCAGCGACGGAAGTATGCTGTTAAGAGCTGTGAGAAATTGTAATTGAAATGTTTTTTTTTTCGTTATGCTGTTTCAATAAAAACGCTAGCATCTTTTGTGTTAGGACAGCCCTAAAACTAGACATAGGTAAACAAAGTAGCCAAAACTAAACAAGTTTTGAAAAGTTTTGAAATGACAGCGAATACGGCGTGTGAGCACTTAGCGCATGACATTAGTTCGGTGACAGCAAAAGGAACGATTTATAAATTTGTATTACCTGCAGATAGTTGTTTCGGGTCTGGCTGTTTGTGTATGTGAGTTTAAATGTTTTGTAAATGCACCCACGAAACAGGAGAATTGGGGCATTTAAAAAAATATATTTGTTCATACAAAAATTGGTTGTTAGTAGCACAACTATACTTTCTACTGTCTTATTACCGTGAAAGGAGGAATGAATTGATAGCTGGATAGCTCTTTGCGGATGGTAAATCATCTTTACCTTTGATACCTTTGGACTTTTTTTCTCTTTCCTTATCATTCTTATTATCCTTTTAATTTATCGGAAAGTTAGTTGTTAGACTTTTACTGACTTAAACCCACTTTATTCCATTTTTTGCACTTTATGTTCCGGGGCCGCGGTATTTCTTTCGAACAACTCGCAACCCTGGCAGGCCCCTATATTTTGCTAACATCTCTTTGAGGCGCGCGTGGCAATACGGCCTGTGGCACTAGACGGACGGACGGTGAGCTACTCATTGCTCACCATCCCGCATCTACGTATGAATAGCTGGATGTACATCAATCTTTCATGTGAAAGCACAGAGGCAGTTTATAACCTGAATAGTTTTTATTCCGGTAGTACGATTCCCTGGCAAAATACCGTTCTCCACGCGAGCAAAGCCGCGGCCATTAGCTAGTACAGTTTCCAATATATACAAGACCCAGTTTCCTCATCCAATACTTCCTTCTAACGGGAAACTTTAGATACATTGTATGTTTTTCTTTAATTCCAAGATCAGTCTGGAAACACCTCTGGAGTTCGCACTATCTGGGTTAGCACAATTTTATCAGGAAATTACTTTTAGTTTCAGTTCAACTTGTTTGTTCTTGTTTTAAAGGAAAATTTATGACTTAGTCCGGTTTATGTTAAAAAAAAAAATTATTGGTAGCAGCATTGCTGGTATTGGACAATGGAGGTATGGAAAAGGCGTGATTCTGGTAAACCAAAGCGCATAAAATAAGTCGAAACGGTAATCGTTGAACATGGATGGGTTTTTTTTTTAAAAAATCGTTGCCCCACACTAGAAATTTCTCCTGTAACGTGGGTGCATTTACAAACATTTAAACTCACATACATAAACAGCCAGACCGGAAACAACTATCTGCAAGTCATACAAATAATTGTTCCGTGCGGGAATCGAACCCGCGACACGTAGCGCAGCAGTCGATCCCTCAGCCTCTGCGCCAACCGTACCGTCGTTTGGGTAGTCAGTATAAGTCTGACACTCCCTTCTGCTCCGGCCAGAGCAGGACGAGACATAATTTTCAATCCGAAAAAGAAGAGATCTGTTTTTCAAAAGTAGCATTTACTGCTGCGACAAAGTTGTTGTCAATGTCAAATTGCAACCACTGACGTGCAGTTGACAACACCTACATGGCATACGTGTAACTGGCATAAAATAATAATGAAACTCTTTTAAGCTACAATTCACATAGTACAAAAACAATTTGTGAAAACCTGCGCAAAAATTAATCAGGAATGAATAATTAAAAACGTATTTATAAAATTCATTGGCCGTTAAGTTTGAATGATTAATTTAAAATGGTGCAGTTCATGATTAATCCGAAATGAATGGTTTTTTAATCAGCATTCGTTTGCACGTATATTCATATATGAATTTTTGACAGAAGGATCAGCATGTCATTCATAGAGTTGATGTGTTAAATTTTGTATCGAACAAAAATAGCAGTAATTGTTTCCGTACCATAAGTCCACTGGGCTACCAGTCTTATTTAGTTGGGTTATGGAGGTCTTTGATAGTTGTTACAGGTAGTTAGTGTCCCAAAAGTCTGACAACCAGTCTTACCAAGTACTACCCAGTACTAACCCAATTTTGGAGGTCAGATAGGCAGTAGGTTCTATATAAAATACTGAAATTCATCTGTCACTGTAAGCCGACACCATCATATTTGAGAACAGGCTAGGCTGACGGTGATGATTGATTTAAGCTTTCTTCGTTCAGATCGATTAAATTTCCACTTGAAAAAATACTAACAATAGAAACATTTTTTTTTTTTTTTATGAATGGCATCTCGCAGTTCAACCAAGGAGGTTGTCGTCTGCTTAACCGGGTGAATCCTGTGGATGCCTTAAAAATTAAGACCCCCAGCCAGGGTGGAAAACTTACAAACTAAGCGACTACACGCTAAGGGCACCCCCTGTGGGGTACGAGCCTCGGCTTAGGGCGTCGCTGAGGGACAGCAAGGGACAAGCTGGATCTGAGTGATATTATTTAAGGGCTGATTTGGACTTACTGGCTCAGCAGCGCGGGCTGGCTCTTGCAAGGGACGGGTGAAATAGAAACATTTGTTGCTAAACCTTTATATAGTCGTATTAAGATGACTGAAATAGAATAATGTTTTACTGTGAAGTTTTATCAAAATCTATTCAGTATTTTTCGCGTGAAAGAGCAACAAACATACTCACAAACCTTCGCTTTTATTATATCAAGTAGATCGTCCTCTTTATCCATTTCGATTACGACTATAACAAAAAACTATTTCCTGTCATGTACCCGGATATGATTGGACTGAAGTTAGTTTTGAAAACAAAACTCAAAGTTAGCCTGTAAAGTTAGAGGTATTGGTTTAAATAAGTGATAAAACATTAAAGTATACATAGTTTCCTGCCAGGGTTGCGGGTTGTTCGAAAGAGATACGGTGGCCCCTTAAATACAAAAGGCAAAATGAGAAACATGGGTGGGTTTTAGTCAGTAAAAGACTGACATCCTTCCCGGCACTCCGCCCAGAGCGGGGAAAGTTATTTGATGTTTGATCCGATCAAAAAAAAAAGATTACAACGCTTTTTTTTATCAAAATATTTACTTGTACTTTAATAACTCTTTGTAACTGCTTAGTTTGTTTGAGTTTAAATGTGTGTCAACGCTTCTATGATATAAAAGAAATTCCTAGTTTAGGCAATTGTGGGAGAGCTGTTTAATAAAGAAAAGAGTTTGGCTAGCGGGAAGCGTTTGCTACGACGAATTTTCCTTTAGCCTTGTCGGCCATATTAGCTCCAAATCCTTACTTAATATTATAAAAGCGAAAGTGAGTTTGTTTGTTTGTTACGTCTTCACGCCTACATACGCTAGTGGGTCTCAGATCCAGTCACTTCGCGAGGCCATGGTTGAGCGGTTGAGCTTGTCCTTGAGGGCTGTCTCCGATTGGGGAGATGCCAACTTGGTCAAGTTCAATGCTGCTAAGACCCAGGCGTGTCTGTTCTCCGCAAAGAGGAGTAAATTTCAACCTGCTCCTTCTTTTCGTGATGTAACCGTGCCAATTACCGACCATATTGAGCTTCTTGGTGTAACGCTTACATCTACCCTCAATTTTGGTCCGTTCATCGAGGCTAAGGCTAAACTGGCTGCTAAGAAGTTAGGTATCCTAGCAAAGGTGAGACAGTATTTCACACCGGAACAGCTGCTGAACTTATATCAAGCGCAAGTTCGATCGTGTATGGACTACTGTTCTCATCTCTGGGACGGATCCGCCAAATACCAGCTTGAAGCGCTAGAGTCTATAGAGAAACGAGCCAAGAGGCTCATCGGCAACGACGCGCTGGTTGAGTCAAAGCTCCAGAGCCTGGAGCATCGCCGACGCGTTGCCAGCCTTTCGGTTTTCTATCGGTTACATTTCGGAGAGTGTGCGATGGAATTGCACAGCCTAATTCCGCCAAGCCCGTTCCATCATCGGACTACAAGACGTACGGCGATGCGCCACCGTTACATGGTAGACATCCCACCCACACGCACTAAACGGTTTGGGAATACTTTCATTGTGCGTACTGCTAAGGAGTGGAATTCCCTGCCGGAGTCTGTATTTCCTATAACCTAGGGGTCTTCAAGTCAAGAGTGAATAGGTTATTTCTAGGTAAGCGTGCTTCATCGTCGACCACATCATCACTTACCATCAGGTGAGATAGTGGTCAAACGCGAGCCAATCACTAATAAAAAAAAAATACATGGCTAAACCTATTTTGAAAACCTAGTTTTGCTATTACAATAAACAAGGCGCTAGGGCAAAAACTACAAGTAACAGGTACCTGCAAATCAGGAAAGGGAAACTGTGTTACCCCGAATTAAACGCGAGTGAAGCCGCGGGCAAAAGCTAGTAGCTAAATAAAAGTTTTATATTTATAGCTATTCTACACCTCAACAAAAAAACCATAGAAAAAAACTCTGTCTACAACATTACAAAGAACAAGATATTTTTCATTTTCAGAATTCTTCAAAAAAATCCTTTTAATCTAGCGGTAACATAACAAAATAGGTCAAATAAATGTAGAACAGTTACTTTTAAAACAACCCGGAGATAGTATGTAGAAACTTTTATATGAATAACTTTGTTGTGGTGATGACACAAAGGATTGTTGGGCCACTGCGCTTGACAAACTAATTTACTCATTCTGTCATATACACATATAATAAGATAGCATAGATGAGTACTACGTTGGTTTTTAGAGTTCCCTCAAAAGACAAAACGGGACTCTTTTTTTGGATGGCAAATCACCAAATAACTTCCTCCGCTCTAGGTGGAGCGAAGGGGCGTGTCAGACTTTTACTGACTAAAACCAACCCATGTTACACTAATGTCCTTTTTTGGTATTGTTCGTCGTTTCGTTGAGCTCCTTGGGTTATGAGTCGAGCTACACGATAACTGACAAATGCTTGCACTGACTGGACAGGTCCACTCAATCTGTGTGGTGCTTTCTTAAAAAGACCACTTCAGACACTAATCTGCATAGTCCTCATGTAAGTTGACCAAGATTTTTTGTATGGACTTTAAAAGAGACTATGACCTCTGAGTTTGTTTCGGCTGTTTCTTCTCAGAGTAGTCGGGTACGAAACACCGGCCTCATCTAGTTTTTAAAAAAGACGTGTAAAAGTGTTTGTGAAAACCTACTTGCAAAATAAACATCATTTATCATGTTCCTTCTCAAACGCCCGGCCTCCTCCTTCACTAGCATGACTGCTTCGCAGAAGGAGGTGACCGCTTCCCATTCCCTCTCGCTCCGGACCATGGACTGAACCAGGGCCGGACGCGAGAAATCGCCGCCGCCGATCGCCTCTACGAGGTCACGGCGGTGCTCCGCCCAAGCTGGGCAGACCGCCACTGTGTGCTCCACCGTGTCCTCCGGGCGATCGTCACAATGGTGTTAATAGAACCCGTATAGGATCACTTAGTTGTCCGTCTGTCTGTCTACCAAGATCTACTGGTCTTTGTAAAATTACCAAATAAACTCAATCTCAAAGCATTTATTTCAATTAGACCATTACAGGCACTTTTGAATGTCATAAAAACAAGAACAAAAAAATGATGCTGCTTCAGTCCCAGTCACAAGACATAATAACAGTACTTTCAACTGTAGTTAATACTCAAGTCTGTAGTACTTACTATACTGTACAGCTCCAAGGGACCACTCTCTTGGAACTGTGTGTCCGTCTATCTGTCTGTCTGTCAAGACCCTTTATGTCGGGAACGCGTGGAGGTTTCGAGTTGAAATTAAAACCATTATCCTACTACTATGATAAATGCGAATGTTTGTGAAGATGGATGGATGTTTGGATGTTTGTTGCTTTTTCACGTCAAAACGGCTGAACGGATCTTGATAAAATTTGGCATAGAGGTAGATTATTGTCTGGAATAACACAAAGGATACTTTTTTTTCGATATGACCCGGGCGAAGCCGCGGACGCCAGCTAGTACTCTATAGTCCCTTTGTGTTGTATAAAAATTAAACCTCTTAGTTTAGGCAGTCGATATATTTTATGTCGCAAGTTTGTACGGAATCCTTTGTGCGCAAGACCTACTCGCACATGGTCAGTTTTTTTTAACTATTGTTGCTTTGTGAAGTAACGGTCAATCTGTTATTTTGGCGTGCTTAACTTTCTGAGATTCGAAGAAAACTTCATTTGCAATGGACGTCAATTAGTCTGTGGATTTGTGACCATCAGACAAGCGCTGATCCTTTGCAGAACTACTCTTGCGGCTGTTATCGTACAGCGACCTTTTTCGTATTGGTTTTTTTGGTCCTATATCCAACGCACCAACCAAATATCAGTAAATAGTTGAAACTCTGCGCTATACATAACACACATTCATTCACAATTTCAATGTTGATTGGCGTACATGACATATTAACTTTAATTATTAGAATTCCGAAATAAACAGCTATTGCAGAAATTGCTTTTAGATTACCATTTATTGCAATACACATTTCAATGCCTTTTAGTTTGGTACCTGTTAATGTATTCTGTTCAAAATAAATCAATGCAGAGTTTTCGGACGAGACGTTGATTTTGCTGTCTAAATAAAGAGCAATAAATTTATTTATGATAATTATGACTTCTCTGTCATTTACTTCCCAAAAGGTAAAGCAGAGGTTAAACTCAAACCATTTCTTTCAATTAGACGATCACAGGTACTTTTGAATGTCATAAAAACAAAAAAAGATGCTGCCACAGTCCCAGTCACAAGACATAATAACTTGCGAAAGTACTGTAGTTGCCCATGCCAAAGATCTCTGTGGAGAAGAATGGGCAAGAAACTCCATGGACACTCTTTTAAATCATAATATTTTTATAAATCATGCATACATCATTTATGTTTAGATTATACATACATGTGAGAACGATGTATAAAAACGAGCACATTAAGAGCAAAGAGAGCGAGAAAAGTTTAATAGATGAATTAATTAATTAAAAATAACCGGAGGTAGGTGTGTAGTAGTAGGTTTAACTCTCATGTAGAACGAGCGAGCCTTTTGTCATCAACTCCACCCGAATGTGTTACGATAAAAGCAAATTTGTAAACTTTTTGTCGAATACACTCATAATCCAGACTCGACTCAAACCAACACAGCCGCCGCGGGAGACGCTTCGGGCGTAGGGTGCCACGATACGACTCCCGGCCACTGTTGATGCGGGCTTGTTGACGATGAGCAATATGTAGCTCGCTTTCCGTCCATCTAGTGACGACAGCTCGTGTCGACGGCGCGTTCGTGTTCCACGTGCGCCTCAAAGATATATCAGTAGAGGCCTGCCAGGGGCATTACCTGCCGGGATTGCGGGTTGTTCGAAACAGATAGCGTCGCCCCATAACATAATGGATAAAAGAATGAACATAGGAAAAAAAATAAAGAAAATAACAAGTACACACAACAAGAATGATCGTCAACAAAAATAAATAAAATTAATTTAAAAAAAAACTTATTTCTAAACACAAAAAGGAGATAATTATTGTGTGTATCATGGCTGCGCGGATTAGGCCCAGTTTAGCAAACTAAACTGGGCGGGTTTTAGTCAGTACAAGTCTGGTTTTAGTCAGTATAATTCCAATACTCCCCCCTGCTCCACCCAGAGCGGGGGAAGTTATTCGATAATTTTCCATCCGCAAGAAAAAGGTTCACTCATAGCGCAAAAACTGCACCCAAAACTAACCAAATACAATTTCAAAAAACAATTCCCCATGCATCTCTCACAAATTCGCAAATTCTTAAACAAAGTAGAATAAAGGCAGCAGGAACCAAAAATGCAGCGAACTGTAACTGTTCTCGATTCAAAAAAATAAAAAGGCTATTATTTCAACGAATAAAAGGGTTCTGGGGCATATCGCCTTTTGTGTACTTTTTGTATGGGATCTGCAAATGAAGGCAAAAACGAAACAACCTAGTTCTTCTTTTTTGGAAACATTGTTGCCACATCTAGGCACCGACTGGCCATTGTTTGTAGCTCAATGAATACTGTTTTTCTGACATTAGGGCTTGTACGTTTTTATTGAGGCGGCTGGTCGTTATAGATCGAGACTCAGGTTTTAAACCAGGTTTTAGATTTAGAATGAGCTTCACCAAACGTTTGCGATCTACATAAGGGCGGATATCACAAATAAACTGTTAACATAACAATTAAAACCGGGTTTAAGTTGTGCCACTTTCGTGTTTACGGAATATTGACACTAAGACTTTAAAGTTATTGATCGCCGTTTAGATATGCTTATCTTTCAGATCCATGGTGAAAGCCACTCTTAGTATTTGACAACTATGTTTTAAAACGCACTGAACATAAAAAATAATCTTAGTTTATATACGTAAAAACATGTTTTAATTCCAACCCTGGCCCCACTTAATGACTTCAACAAAATAATAACAAACGAGAATATACTACATAATTATGACACGACTAAAACTTTCCCAGATAAGTTCAGCACACGATTCCACAAGACATCAACGTGGAAAAATTCCGAGTAATTGATAAAATTTAATAACATTACTACAATAGACAGACGAAGAGTTAACACAACCACAAGTCATAGATTATGATGAACGATTAATTAACGGAAAATGTTCCCAAGATTGCACAAGAAACAATCGATAAGTGATTGACCGATCAAGGGGGGTCTATTATAAACAAAGATGGCCGATTGAAGAGGCAGAATACAACGGTATCTGTTGCCAGTCTAACACCTTATCGATACATGATTGGAGTAGCAACTGTGATGAAAGTTTTCCATACGATATGAGTTGATAGTGTCAATATCCATGTGTACGCGCGGTTGTGGATTCATACCCCAGTTAGGAATACATAATATGTACAGTCAGCAAAAGAGATGAATAACTAGGCTCATAAGATATAATTAAATTTTTCTTAGTAACGATGGACATCATTAACCCAAATATTTATTTATTTAATATACTCTGTTTTTTATCACATAAATTTAACTTAATTCAAGAATATCTTAATACAGGGTCTTCCAAAAATCATCCATTTCTGATGAGACTGGTTACTTGACTCTTTTTCTGACTGTCCCTACTTCCTGTACGTACACATGTTTTGATATTATTTTCTTATTAGTATTCTTTGCCGTGTCGTAGAGTCCCTTGATTTATAATTCGAGCTACACAATAACTGACAAATGCTAGAATTGACTGGACAGGTCCACTTAAATCTGTGTGGTCCTTTCGTAAAAAAAAAACTATCTCCTACACTAATCTGCATAGTCCTCATGTATTTTGACCAAGATTTTTGTCTGCACCTTAAAAGAGACTACCTCTGAGTTTGTTTCGGCTGTTTCTTCTCAGATTAGTTGGGTACGAAACACCGGCCACATCTAGTTTAAAAAATATCATTAATTATTTCTTTTGTGTAACTTATTTTATCAACACCGTTCTCAAAACCGTTAAAAAAACTGGTGGGCTTTTTTGAGTATGGGAAATCATTAAATAACTTACCCTGATCTAGGCGGAGTGAGGGGGAGTGTCAGCCTTGTACTTGCTAAAACCCACCTGCAACCTTCTTTCAACCAACCCGTAACTCTGGCAGGAAACTGGTCGGCTGAGGCGCTTTCTTTTTTTTTTTTAAATCTTGGTCAAACGTGCCAGTAACATCTAGACCCCGTTAGATCATAACAAACGCTATATGCTTGTATCTTTGTATCAATACTCTACCATACATAATTACTGATGAGTACTTTTTGTATCTATACCAAAAAAAAACATTAGTTAGTTGTTCCAAAATATTTTTTTTCACTGGACCATTTTTCGTTGAACAAAGGAGTCTGATCAGTTTAAGCCTATGCTAGTATGCGTTTTTATTTGGTTGCGGTTGTTTTAGAGGGGGAGGGAGTTTTAAAACTGAACTAAATGGTTTTATTACATACTACTACTTACATATAACTAGCTCTTGCTCGCGTCTTCGCTCTCGTTAAATTTGGTAACACAGTTCCCCTTTCCTGATTTGCAGGTACCTGCTACCTGTAGTTATTGCCCTTGCGCCTTATCTATTCTTATAGCAAAGCTAAGTTTTCCCTATTCTTCCCTCTTTGTCACTCATTTCACACTTTAAAAAAAAGCATATGTCCATCTCCATAGTCCTAACTATCTCTGTACCAATATTCAGCAAAATCGGTTTAGCCATTTAGGCGTGAATACGTAACAAACAAACTCACTTACGCTATTATAATATTAGTAAGGATATTCTTAAAGGTCTGTTAAGAGATGTAAAAATAAAATATATATTGGTCACATAGACAAACACAAAACACTCTATACCAGAGTTGAGAATTCACTTTAAAACAATCTAGTGCAGACCAGTAATTCAAGATTTCCAAGACATAACTTGCGCCATCTGCTTCAAGTAAACAGTCGCAGTGCAAAAGTCTTGGCAATATAATTTTAAGTCACCGAGAGAGAGGAAAAAAACCAGCCAAGTACAACTTTACACATGAAGGGTTCCGTGAACGGACGAAATTAAAAAACAAAATGGCCGCTGCTTGATGTCTTCTTGTTGCCGTTTTGTCATCGTTGTAAGACTGTTTTGCCGCAGCGGTTGCGGTCCTCGATATTATGTACTACTAGCTGCGCCCCGCGGTTTCACTCGCGTGTTGATAATATATTAACTTTACACATGAAAGGTTCCGTGAAGGGACAAAGAATAAAAAACAAAATGGCCGCTGCTTGATGTCTTCTTGTTGCCGTTTTGTCATCGTTGTAAGACTGTTTTGCCGCAGCGGTTGCGGTCCTCGATATTATGTACCACTACCAGCGCCTCACGGTTTCACTCGCGTGGTGATAGAATATACAATATATCTTTAGCCTATGTGTTATTCTGATGTATGAGCTATATTATTGTAAAGTTTCATTAAAACTCATTCAGTAGTTTTTGCGTGAAAGAGAAACAAACATCCATACAGACATCCATCCATACATTTTTCGCGTTTATAATATAAGGTATGATAGTAGGATTAAACCATATTATTTGAATGTCAATCATTGGCAGTCTGCTGAATACAGTAAGACTGGGCACAGTGATTTAGTAGATTGGGGTTGCGGGCTGTTCCAAAGGGATGCCGCGGCCCCAGAACAGTGGGCAAAAGAAGGAACATGAATATGTTTAATTCAGTAAAAGTCTCACTCTCCCCGGAAGTTATTAGATGATTTCCTGTTTTTGAAAGAAATACAATACCTACGAGTATAACAAAAAAGATAAATGTCGCAAAACCGTATTAATTTTTCTTATTTTTTTGTCCCTTTTTTTTTTTTTTTTTTTTTTCGGGTGGGAAATCATCCAATGACTTCCCCCGCTCTGGGTGGAGCGGGGGGGCATGTCAGACTTGTACTGACTAAAACCCACCCATGTTCCTTCTATTGCCCTTTACGTTCCGAGGCCGCGGTATCTCTTTCGAATAACCCGCAACCCCGGCAGGCGGAGGCTCTGGCAAGCCCCTCTGCTTTGCTGACTCTCTTTGAGGCGCGCGTGAAACACGAACGCGCCGTCGACACGGCCTGTCGTCAATCGACGGACGGACGGTGAACTACCCATTGCTCACCGCCCACAGGCCCGCATCTACGGTGGCCGGAAGTCGTCTCGCGGCGCCCGGCGCCCTGGGCGTCTCCCGCGGCGGCTGGGTTGGGCAGATGTTCTCTCCCTCAAACGCCCGGCCACCTCCTTTGCTAGCATTACTGCTTCGCAGAAGGTGGTGACCGCTTCCCATTCCCTCTCGCTCCGGACCATGGCCTGAACCAGGGCCGGACGCGAGAGATCGCCGCCGCCGATCGCCTCCACGAGGGCACGGCGGTGCTCCGCCCAAGCTGGGCAGACCGCCACTGTGTGCTCCACCGTGTCCTCCGGGCGATCGTCACAATGGTGACACCCGGGCGCTTCCTCCCGCCCGATGATGTGCAGGAACCTCCCGAAACTTCCGTGTCCGGTGAGGACCTGCGTCAGGCGGTAGGTGAGGACGCCATGACGCCTCTCCAGCCACTCCTCAAAGAGGGGACTTACCGCCGCTATTGTGGCGTGCCCTGCACGGGGTTGCGACAGTCGCTCTCTCCATGCCACCATGAGATCGCACCGGAGGTCTGCCCGCCGAGCGGCAACTTGCCGTGGCAGCGGGTTTTCCCCCCGGTGTAGTGCCTCCGCGCGCCACTCAAACAGGCGCGCGAGGACTATCGCCTCCAGATCCCACGGTGGCAGTCCGGCAAGGAGGCTCGCTGCCTCGCCGGAGATCGTGCGGTAGCCCCGGACAAGCCGTATGGCCACCACCTTTTGGGGCGCGTTCAGGTAGTGGGCGGCGCGCCGCCCTAAAGAACGCGCCCATACCGGGGCCCCGTAAAGGGCCATGGACCGCACGACTCCGGCATAGAGCCTACGGCAGGAGGCGTTTGGCCCCTTCAGATTGGGCAGGAGCCGCTTGAAAGCAGCCCCCGTCCGCTCGAGCTTGGGAGCCAAACGTCGGAAGTGTTCGACGAAGTTCCACCGGCTGTCGAGGACGATTCCCAGGTACTTCATCGTCGACCCGACGCCGATGCGAACCCCTCCT
Source organism: Ochropleura plecta (assembly GCA_905475445.1). Classification (NCBI taxonomy): domain Eukaryota; kingdom Metazoa; phylum Arthropoda; class Insecta; order Lepidoptera; family Noctuidae; genus Ochropleura; species Ochropleura plecta. The sequence goes on along the minus strand of FR997731.1, from coordinate 4,436,396 downwards.
ACCGTCAACTGGGATCCCGACGGTGGCGTGTTTCCGCGGCCATGAAAAACCATGGCCTCGGATTTGTGCAAGGCCACCTCGAGACCCAGTAGCCGGATCCTCTCCGCGACTATCGCAACCCCGCGTGTCATATTGTCGGCCGCCGCCTGGTGCGACCCCCCCTGAGCCAGGACGAGCGTGTCGTCAGCGTAGCAAACTACACTGACGCCGCTGGGGAGGTCGGCGCGCAGCACCCAGTCGTAACCGATGTCCCACAGGAGCGGCCCCAAGACCGATCCCTGTGGGACACCGCACGACATCTCTCGCCGGTTCCACTCTCCAGAGCGACCGGGGTATATGACGGCCCTGTCCGTCAGATATGCCCCGACCACACGACGAAGATAGGTCGGCATCCGGTGGTATTGGAGTGCCTCCCTGATGCAGCTCCAAGGCATGGAGTTGAACGCGTTGGCGATGTCGAGAGACACCGCCACGACTACCCCACCCCTGGACACTGCAGCCCCCGTCGTGAGGGCCCTCACGCGCATGATGGCGTCCACCGTCGAGCGCCCCTTGCGGAAACCATACTGGTGATCCGCAAGATCCGGCCCCGTCCCCACAAGGTGCCCGACGAGGCGGTTTGCAATTACTCTTTCAAAGAGCTTGCCCACCTCGTCGAGCAGCACAATGGGCCGGAATGCGGACGGAGAGTCCGCAGGGCGCCCCGGCTTCTGTATCAGGACCAGTTTCCCCGTCTTCCAACGAAGTGGGAACTGGCCCCTCTCCAAACACGCGCTTAGGAGCCCTGGTGCGACCCCCCCTGAGCCAGGACGAGCGTGTCGTCAGCGTAGCAAACTACACTGACGCCGCTGGGGAGGTCGGCGCGCAGCACCCAGTCGTAACCGATGTCCCACAGGAGCGGCCCCAAGACCGATCCCTGTGGGACACCGCACGACATCTCTCGCCGGTTCCACTCTCCAGAGCGACCGGGGTATATGACGGCCCTGTCCGTCAGATATGCCCCGACCACACGACGAAGATAGGTCGGCATCCGGTGGTATTGGAGTGCCTCCCTGATGCAGCTCCAAGGCATGGAGTTGAACGCGTTGGCGATGTCGAGAGACACCGCCACGACTACCCCACCCCTGGACACTGCAGCCCCGTAGTCGGGGCCCGAGAGCCTCCAGGGCCAGGACCCAGGCTTTGCCATGCAAGCCATCGGGTCCCGGGGCGGTGTTTTTGGCTTTCAGCCTGCCCACCGCCGCTCTCAGATCTACCCCAGTCACCTCCGGAACGTCGTCGTCGTCGTCGTTGTCCTCGTGGTCCGCTTGTGGCACCGCAAGCGGCGGAGCCATGGGCGGAGGAGCATGCTCCCCTCGCGAAGGGAACAGAGCGCTCACCACATCCTCAACTAGTTGGGGCCGGAGACTCTGCGTCAGCGGGGGGGCCCTGGTGCGGAGTTTATCCCGCACCATCTTGTATGGACGCCCCCACGGATCCCCGTCCAGAGACTCCAGCATCTCCTCGCGGGCCAGATCCTTGGCCCGCAAGACACCTTCTAGGAGGGCGGTCTTCGCCGCTCTGTACCCCTCATACAGCTCCGCCTCGATGGCTGCCGCATCCGGTGCTCGAATGCGGAGCCTGCGGTGCCTGGCGTACAGGTGTCGCGCAGCGACGCATGCCTCTCGCAGTGCCGTCAGTTCGCGCGACCATCAGTACACCTGACGCCGGGCGCTTCCAGACCGGACTCGGGGCATTGCCACGTCACAGATCTCAGACATGGCCTCCTGGAACCAGTCCGCCTCGTGATTGGTGTCGGCAGGCCTGTCCGGTGATGACACCCAGGCCTGCACGATCGAGGCTTCCAGGAGGAGCTCCCGGTCCAGCTGTTTCAGCGCCCACCGCGGACCACTCGGGGCCTGTAGGACCGGCGCGCTGGAGGTCTGGGTGGAGACGTCGAGCCGGATGTACCGGTGATCGGAGTAGGTCTCCACCTCCTCCATGACGCGCCAGTCGACGACACGCGGCGACAGAGCGGGGCTAGCGAACGAAATGTCCACCACCGACTCGCCCCGCATCCGCACACACGTGGGAACAGAACCCCGATTTAGGACGACCAGGCCTGTCTCCAGTGCCCAGTCCTCCACCATCCTTCCCCGCACATCCGTGCAGCGAGAACCCCAAGCCAAGTTCTTGGCGTTGAAGTCCCCGAGCACTAGCACGGGGAGGGAGCAGTTACCGTCGACGACGGTCAACTCTCTGAGGGAGTTGTGGAACTCGGCGAGAGTTCGGCTCGGGGAGAAGTAGACGCCCGCTACGACTATATCCCCGAACCATGCTGCGACGCACCCCTGACCCTTTCTGACACCCTCGAAGGATGGGGTACCGGCGGCAGCCGACGAGATGATGGTCACTGAGCCGCTCAGGTCCTCAACCCAGTCGTCCCTGGGGAGGACAAAGTACGGCTCAGCGACCACGGCGATATGAATCGACCACTGCGCCATGCTCTGGAGCAAGAGATCCTGAGCGCAGGCGCAGTGGTTGATATTCGCCTGGAGGAGGCGTAGTGGGGCCGTTATTGGCACTCCATTACAGCCCCCTCCCGGGCTTCTCCTGATGGCCCGGCTGCCACCGCTGTGGCGATAGCGGTGGCAGTAGCAGCGGCGGCTGAAGCGGCGCCAGCGGCGGCAGCTAAAGCGGCGGCGTTGGTGGTGGCAGTCGCGGAGGACCTGCCTTTGCCCCTGGTTTTAGTGGGTGGTGCGCAGGCCTTGCCTCCCGCCCGGTGATCGGCCGGCCTGGCCGCCGTCGCACATGCGTCGCAGTGCGGCGCGGCGTCGCAGGTCGCGGCCTTGTGACCGGGCTGGCCGCAGCGGAAGCACAGTCGGCTGCAGTCCACCTCCGAGCACTTGACTGCCACGTGGTGACCCACGTGGCAGCGGAAGCACCTCAGAGGCCTGGCCTCTAGCAGTTTCACCTGCGCAGACACCCAGCCCACTAAGAGCCTTCGGCCCTCCACGATTGTCTTGGCCGCCGCCACGGGGCAGCTTACCGTTACAGTTCGCATGCCCCCGAAGTCAGGACGCACGGTGCCCACTGCCTTAACTTGGTCGGCAGGGCACCCACCAGTCCTGACGACGGCAGCCACCACCTCCTCTTCCACCACGGAGTCGTCCAGACCTGAAATGCGCAGGCTTGCGCACTTGACAGGCCTGGACACTCGGGCCTCGTCCGCATCTAGGGACGCCCTGAGCTTTTCAGCCAGGGCGTCGGCGGACGAGCTGCTTGCTGCACCGGGTATCTCCAGCATCCGAGCCCCAGTTGCTGTGACTCTGAGCCGGAGGCCCCCGGTGATCCCGAGCTCCTGCAGGTCCACCGCCGCTTTCGCTTTAGCGAGCACGTCGCGGTAGGTCACGCCCCTCTGTTCCGCTTCTGGCTGTAGTGTAAGCACTACAGCTGCGGTCTTCGGGGCGCGAAGCCTAGCCGCGACGTTTCGCCGCTGCCTATGCGCCTTCTTTTTCGCCGCTTTGGCCGCTTTGCGCCCCCTCCTCTTTTCCCCGACGACTTCCCACCCGATTTCGGCCGTTGGTGGGTTAGGCGAGGGGGGGGCGTCGGCGACCGGCGCTGGCGCCTTCGCCTTGCCCTTGCGACCCGCTCTTTTCTTCTTTTGCGGCGCTGGTTGCGCCGGACCCGGATTTGCCGAGGCCGGCGCCGAATTTGCCTGAGCCGGTCTCGCCGGGACCGACGCGGGTTTCACCGGAGCTGGCTTTGCAGGGGCCGACGCGGTTTTTGCCGGGGTCTGCTGTGCCGGGGCCGTCGGAGTCCTGCTACTAGGCCGGCCTGATGGTTTCGGTCCAGCGGCAACGGCCGAGTACGATGCCGACCCCGGGCCCCTTTTTGCCGTCCCTGGGCCCCCACTTGCCGTTCCCGTGGCTCCGCTTGCCGTGCCCGGACCCCTGCTTGCCAAGGGCGGGCGCAGAACGATGCCCTCCAGGACGGAGAACCGCGCCTGGAAGGCAGCCATCTCTTGCCGCACCAGGTTGAGAACCCGATCCTCAACCGGTGCGGCATGGCTTGCCGTCTGCTGCCCACCCTCGGGTGCCTTGGGGGAATTCCCTCCCCGGAGACCGGCCAGATCCGCCTGGAGCTTCCGGTTCTCCTCTAAGAGGAGCTCTGTGGCGGCTGTCAGGCGGGCCACCTCCGCCCGCAGTTGGGCCACCTCGTCCGACGCGGGAGGGGGCGCGAAGCTGGCCTCTGCTGCCGCAATTATGGTGGCCGCGGCTGTACCCACGGCCTTGAATTTGGAGGCCTTCTTGATCTTGTAGACCGCGGCCTCCACTGCCTCCGCAAATCTGGCCTTACGCTCCTGGTTGGAGCCGCCATCTGCACTCGCCTCCACGCTTGGGGAGACCTCCTCAGGGTCGGTATCGACCGAGGGCCCCACAGACTCACCAGCCTTCTGGGTCAGAGGGCCCTCGCCCTTGCCTCGGCCACGCCCACGTGCTCCACCGCGCTCGCGCACTCCACCGCGCCTGCTAGTGGGAATCTTGCGTGCCGAAGCCAGCTCCCCTTCGGTGGTTGACCCCTGGTCGTCCACCTGCCTGGGCCGCTTGAGGAAGGACTTAGCGTCCGCCCTCTTAGCAGCCCCGACCCTTTCGCGGCGGGAGCTCGCTGAGCTTCCCGCGCTCGCCACACTCGATGCGGTGTCGGACTCGCACCCCGCATTCATAATCTCCCTCTCTTCGTCACCCGATTCTCGGTCGGGCACCTGACAAGAGATCAGGTCTTCGAGAGACCGTGATCTAGTGGAGCCTCCTCGGCTCTTGCTGCCAATGGCAGGCGGAAGACATTTGCTGCCCCCCCCAGAGTACGGTGGGCATGACGGCCCCGAAGGGACCGTGGCGGATTCTCCAGCTGCGGAGCAGCTGGTACCGCCCTGGGGTACCTGTTCACATAATGTCTTTTTTTCCATTTTTTTGTTTTCCTTTGAAGGGTGAGGTCCCTATCTCCCACTCACGATAGCCTAAGAGTGGTCACCAGAGGTCGGCTAGTTCCCTGGCGGGGCGCACTAATGACTGAAATACCCATCAGCCATTCATCTCCTCGCGGTGCGCCAGCACTTGAGATTCGGGGTGACTTTTTATAGAGGTTTTCTACCTCGCGGTCCGGGCGGTTAAGCCGAGACCCTCGGTCCCAAATGTAGCGCGTGATCCACGACACTCCAGTTTGGGGTTACGATATCGACGGGGACAGAGAAGAAGTGCCTCCTCTGTCTGCTCGGGGCAGGGTGAGTGCACACCGAGCCCGCCCTTGCTCCTCCGCTGTGCCCTCTGCTTATCAGAGGGTCACGCGGAACAACGCACCGGTGGTCCGGGTTGGACCCCTCCCACGTCAGAATATTCGCCACGGACAGTGATCTTCCCCAAGGGATTGGAATTTCTTCCCATTACTCGGGGAATGCCACTGTCCGCGCCCAGGGTGCACCGGCCCAGCAACTGCTGCTCCCACTCAACGGATCGAGGAGAGCAGCAGCCACTAGGCACACGTGGAGGTTTTCTGACTTTGCACCCCATTTTTTTGTCCCTTGCCCTTAGTTTTTAGCGTCACAAACTCTCTAAAAATGTCAAGTATCTGTATGTATGTATGTGTATCTACTCTGGTTTAATGATACAGCCCTGTGACAGACGAACAGACTGCGAAGCCATAGTTATAAGAATCCATTGGCAATTTACGTACGGAACCTTAAATAGTGCAGTGCGGTGGCAATACGTGCTTCCACCGCCCGTTGATTTAAAAAATTAAGTCTGCACCTTTGTCGAGCGATTTGCTGAAGTCGCTTTTGTTCGGTGCTCCTCCATTTGTTGGGATTACGTAGGAATTTTCCTTTGGATATTGTTTCTTTGTTTTGTTTTACATTTTGTGTATTGTGAGCATTAAAAATAAAAATATTTATTGCCAGAAAGAAACTTGTGCACTAATAATATCTTTAAATTGTTTATCATAGAATTGGTTGGGTACCAGAGTACCCAAGGTAAGATTAAACTTGTGTTATAGGTCTCTCATGTTTTACATACAGAGTTACATTTAATCCAAATAATTTTTAACTTTTGTTTTTCATTACAAATTTATTGGTAGCTACCATTTTGGTTGGCAGCGGAACACGACGCCGTCGTGACATGTAGTATTTTATGGATTTTAATATTTATTAGTTCACTAGCCCGCGGCTTCGCTCGCGTTATTTTCGGGGTAACACAGTGCCCCTTTCCTGATTTGCAGGTACCTGCTACCTGCAGGTTTTGCCCTTGCGCCTTATTGATCTGTAATAGCAAAGCTAAGTTTTCCCTTTTCTTCCGTCTTTCTTCCTCAGATCCCACTTTAAAAAAAATGGCTTAATTCCGTCTCCTGGGTCCCAACTATCTCCGTACCAAAATTCATCAAAATTGGTTTTGCCATTGAGGCATGAAGAGGTAACAAACAAACAAACTCACTTTTGCTTTTATAATATTAGTAAGGATTATTGTTAAAAATTGTTTTGTATATTTTATTTACGGGACTCTGTTGCTTGAAAATAAAATGATTGGTTATGAAATAGTACATCTTAAATCAAGTGAGGAAACTTTCTCATTACGACGGAGACGGAGGGTGCTATAATGCCGAGAACAGCAGTAACAAATTCTGACGTGAATCAAACAACGATTTCCAAGACACTTCGAAGAAATTAAATATCATAACAAAAAATACTTTTGTCATTAATGAATATGAAATTACGATTTAATTTGTTTTTTTTTCTTCATAGGAAATCATCAAATAACATCTCCCACTCTGGGCTAAAACCCTTCCTTCTTTTGTGCTTTATCTTCTGGGGCGGTATCTCTTTCGAACAACCCGTAAACTTACTAGTCTACTTTATTAAAAAACTTGACTCTACTTAACAAACCACTTCTTTACTACGAATCAAGACTGAAATCTAAATAGTACTGGCACTTAGAAACAAACCTTTAATGCACTAAACATCGATCAGACAGGAACCAAGCCAAAGACAATTTTCCTTATAAACATCCGTACCTATAAAACTTCTTAGAAAATATCGGTAGCGTCATGATAAAAGTTTTTCAATACATTATGGAGACATTAAGTCATAGTCTGGAAGAGACTATCGATTTTCCGTAAGCTACCAAGTAGGTCAGGTCAGCACATGTTGTACTTACTGTTACAAAATACGACACAGCTGATGTTTTCAAATATCGCTCCCTCATTTGTATCGAGGGTGAATTTGAGGGTGTTTAAAACATTGATAAGCTAGTGGTTTGTCTTTAGTTCGTATCTAAAACCGCTCTTCTGATTATTCGGATTCATTCATTTCTTCTGATATTTCTCGACGGCATGTAAAATCAAGATAGCCGCCTTGGCGGTATAAAATCTCCGACACCAAGTCCAGTGACGAAATACCGTGTCGACGGAAAGTTCCTGTTACAAGCGCGCCTCAAAGAGATGTCAGCAAAGCAGCAGGGCTTACCAGGGCCACCGCCTGCCCCGGGGTTGCGGGTTGTTCAAAAGAGATACTGCGACTCTGGAACATAAAGGGCAAAAAAAGAACATAGATGAAAATCACCCGACAAAGAAAGAAGAAGAGTTAGCCAAACCGATACGGACAGAAGCGGATGAAATACATTGATCCTGTTTTGTAGATACTATAGTATAATAGAAATTCTGTAGGCACCATAAAAGCGATTTAATTTCAGTTTAATTTTCGAGCGTATCATAAGTTCTTCATAAACAAAACCTTAGTGAAACAACATTAATAATAAGTTTTGCGTACACGAATATTGCTTGTTTCTCTATTTTTTTATTTAGCAAACAATTAAATTTTTATTAAATTTAAATATTTAAATTAATTTTTTATCGTCCATTTATTGTTTTCTATACATATAATTAAATTTTTAAATATTTCTTAAAAACAAAAAATAAAAAACATTTAAAAATGTAAAAATAGTAGCCCACCGGTATCGGGAACAGGGTCCAAGCTACCAGCGGTCAGGGCTCCAGAAAAAGGAACCTCCTAACAATACGAGCCGTGTCCAGGAGTACCGCTTTCTGTATCAAGCCCTTGATCCAGCTGCCTAACGAGAGCCTCCTCAGGTGTTGGTCGAGGCTCTTGGCAATTAAGCCATTGGCAAATACGACTATCGGCACAATGATCGCTGAGTCCACATCCCACATGTCGACAACCTCGCGAGCCAAGTCAATATACTTGATTTGCTTATCTTTCTCGGCTTTCACGAGGTTCTCATCATGCGGGACTGTTATGTCAACAATCATTTATTATTAATTTTTATTATTATTAAACAGTTTATTTTTATTTTTTTTATTTTGACCCAATTTTTAGTACGAGAGATATGCTTATTTTTCTATATGAGTGAAATTAACTGCTCCGTTGGTCTCGGAGTCGTAAGTGACTGCTGAGCGTCGAGAGTGATTCCTGGGTCAGGCAAAAAAATGCCATTTATTTTTTTCATTTCATGCGCAGGAGTGATGTAAATGTCGTTAGGAAAGTATTGAGTTTGAACGTGAATGCGTTTAGTAAAAGAAGAAGGGCAAAAATCGATGGGTGGACTGGTGAAGGATGATATAGCAAAAAAGGTGTCCAAAGAAACGACGAAGAATAGAGAAGTGTGGATGAAGAAGAGCCCAAATAACTTGGGATAAAGGCAGGAGAATAATGACGGTTTTTTCGTTAAGAATTTCTCTGAAAGATTTGAATAATATTGGGAGTTAATGACGACAAGGTTGGCGGGGTGGCTGAGCGAATGACTGCTGCGCTGCGTGTCATGGGTTCGATCCCCGCATGGAACGTATGGCCTACAGATAGTTATTCCGGGTCTGGTTGTTTGTGTAGGTATGTGAGTTTAAATATTTGTAAAGGCACCCACGATACAGGACAGAATCCTAGTGTGGGGCAACGATTTCTTAAAAAAAAATGGCCTACCTTTATTAGTTACAATACCAGACGAATAAAAAGAAGATTATCTATAGCGGCTCACAAATCTAGGCAACTCCTAAAATACTACTAAAACTCTGGACTCAACGCTCACGTTCAAGTCACACTAGCGACCACAAGGGCAAATGAGTCAGTCTAATTTATAAAAGACATTTATTTTAACAGCTCCAATTGTCCTCTTTCTATCCCTTAAGACTCATCCAGCAATAAAAACGACCTCAACAGAGGTCATGTATGCCATAAAACACGACATCTAATAACTCGCAGACCTTTTATAATACTTTTAATTGCTACATGTTAACTTGTTCACACTCAGTTAGAGGTCCCGTACATTGCCTGTACATAGCTCCCTGGTGAACCGTAACTGAATTATAGGCCCCTTGACGACAGTCGGGATGACCGCGGCAAGACGCCCAAAGTTTCAGAAAGATGGTATAGTTATGTTGAAATTGTTGAAGTTCGTGTTGAATTTTGAATCGGTTGGGTCAACAATTTTGGAAGTGTGATGGCATTGAAATTATAGTTAGATGCTCTGAAAGTAATAATAGAATTGTTGGGTGGCGTTTACATATTCAAATTCGAACGTTTGTTCTAGGGAAGGTTTAATCAGCATTCGTATCAAATTTCTTTAAAAATAAGTGTTTGTAAACAGTACGATACGACTTACAACAGTGATTCACTTATGTGAATTCCACTATGTCAATAATTCCATTTTTTTCAATGTTTTTTTTTCGTACCTCTCGCTATCATTAAAAAAAAGGTTCCCCACACTAGGAATTTCTCCTGTATCGTGGATGCGTTTACAAACATTTGAATTGACGGACCTATTGGTCTAGTGGTTAGTGGCCCTGACTGCTGAGCCGGAGGTCGTGGGTTCGATTCCCACCCAGGACAAACTTTGTGTGATGAGCATGATTGTTTGTTCTGTGTCTGGGTGTGATTTATCTATAATATGTATGTATTTATAAATTATAAAAGTGAGTATGTATATCAGTTGTCTGGTTACCATAACACAAGCTCTGCTTAGCTTGGGATCAGATAGCCGTGTGTGAGTTGTCCCAAGATATTTATTTATTTATTATTATTATTAATTCACATACACAAACCGCCAGACCCGGAATTACTATCTGTAGGGTTTGTTGTATGTGTCTGTCTGTCTGTCTGTTTTGTTGACCTTTTATCTTGGAAACGGTTGGAGGTATCGTGTTAAAAATGAATTTCATATATTTTTATCTGTGGTCTATCTTTTCGATCTAAGAAAGACTGCAGGCAGATGCTGGATGCGGCAAGCTGAAGACAGGGCGCTATGGCGCTCATTAGGGGAGGGCTATGTCCAGCAGTGGACTAATATAGCCTGATGATGATGATGATGATGATTATCTGTGGTTCATTGGAGCTGTAAAAAAATCAATCATCTAAGTCTACGCAATCAAAAGTTATGGTCATTTATGTGGCAAATTTGTACGGAACCTTCGGAGACCGAGTTCAACACTACGCTGTAATTAGTGATCGGATTATCGTCATCATGACTTGCATAATCACAGCACGGAACTGCAGACCCGGCAGTATCATGAAATGCAGTAGTAAAATTCGTGGGCCCAAAAGCGCCTTCGGCCGACAATATGTTTCGCAAAACCGCTTCAAAGTCAAAGCCATCAGTTTGTATCCGACATTCGAGTCGAAGTCAGAGTAAGCGGTGACACGATTGGTTTGTACAACGTGTTGACATCTACCCAAACAGTGGAGACTAAAGCGTCTCCAAAATTCTCTGCTAAATTGACTAACGAATGGACCAAGATTCCGTGAGTCACAGAATTTCGTCAATTTATAAAAGCTTAAACTGTTCCTACATGCCTATCAAGAAAGTTTTTTTTTTTAAACGTCGCACACTAGGGATTTCTCCTGTATCGTGGGTGAGTTTACAAACATTTGAACTCACATGCACAAACAGACCAAACCCGGAACAACTATCTGTAGGCCATACAAATATTTGTTCCGTGCGGGAATCGAACCCGCGACATGAAAGGCAGTAGTCGATCGCACAACCGCTGCGCCAACCGTGTTGTGAAGCCGATTAGCTGTTATGAACAGGGATAGTATGTTGATTCACTTCCTTCACTACACTATTTGTGTGGTGCCAACCCCCGCCAGACCCTTCTTTTTTTCTTTTGTTTTCTCGGATGGGTAATAGTTAAGTAACTTCTCCCACTCTGGGCGAAGTGTGAGGGCGTGACAGACTTTTACTGACCAAAACCCATCACTTAGTTTCTTTGCCATTTTTGTTCTTGGGCCGTGGTATCTCAAAGTATCATAGGTTGTAATTGTTTTTACAAAAAATAATTACTCCTACTTTTAGTTACGAGAGTAAATACTGCTTAATCTCGGATTTATCCTGGCTAGATATAAAAAGGTCTAGGTAATTAGACTGGCACTGGGTAAGGTGAGTCGTTGATGTCTGTAGGCTTTCAGATTAATGGGCTAACGACTACTCTCATTTATCAGGCTTTATACGTAGTCTAGTTAGAAGTTTAGGGTTCAGTAGAAAATTAAACATTTTTTTTATAATTCTAATTTCCAAAAAAAAACTTTTCGTTTAAATTACATAACATCCACACTGGTTACGGAACACCCACTGGTTGCCACGTGCTGTAACATTACAAGTAAATTATTGTATTTTCTATGGTTAAAAGTCATCAAGTCACGTGTGTGATATTTAGAACTGTAGATGTAGGTACGTAAAGTTTTAGCACAAACAAAATTGTCGAAGTCTCTTCTCTGTGAGACAGAGTGAATGATAACTCTCCACAAAACTCAGTGATTGGTTATCATCCTTTTTTTGTGGATAGGTAATTATCAAACAAATTCCCCCGCTCTGAGCTGAGTAGGGGTGAGTGTCAGACTTGTACTAACTAAAACCCAGTCATGTTCCTTCTATTGCCCTTTATGTTCCGAAGCCCACGGTGTCTCTTTCGAACAACCCGCAACCCCGGAAAACTCGCAACCCGGGGACTTAGTTATCATTTTGTAATCAGTTTTTATATCTAAAAGAAAAATAAATCATGTTACAGAAGTCGGGAATCAGTCCTAAGTAGGTACCAACATCGTCCTTAAGACTAAGTATAGTCAGTATTTAGTTCAATTTAATAATAAAACTATACGAAACCCTGCAACAAACAAATTAACCTCGAACAATCAAGCCTTTTCTCCCACAATAAATTACTGGCTGCATAGAAACACTAGATTCCGCTTAGAATAGAGTAGAAACAATGAGAACCAAAGGTACAATAGAGATGCACATTTGACCAACTTTTAATATCAGTAGAGCGGAATAAAAGCGCCGAGGCACCTCCGGCGAGCTCATTTAGACAAATTATTCACGTGCATTCTAAAAAAAAAGGTACCAAGTATGCACGTTTCTTTTTCAAGGAAGCCAATTTTATATGGAGCTGCAATTAATTTTGTGAGCTACGGAAAAGAATTTTTGTGTCTGGCAATTTGTTGACGGATTGTGTGAGGGAAATTTGAATAAAATAAAATAAAAATAACAACATTTCACGGTTGGCGCAGTGGCTGAGCGATCGAACAAATATTTGTATGGCCTACAGAGTTGTTCCGGGTCGCGTATTGCCATAATGTATACTAGCACAGACAGGGGTTGCTCTGTAATCGCACGCAATATGCTCTTGTAGCTAGAGAGCATACTGCATATCAGTACAGAGACAGACTGAAATAAAATACACTTTGCTCTAATTCGTGAGAGCAAAACACATACGAGTACAGACAATTTGCCGTAGTAGGCACCCCGACATGGACAGGTTAGGTTCTTCGTGTTAGGTTACTTTAAACCTTGAATGCAGAGGTAGGAGCCCCGCAAAGCGGGGCTCCGTCGAGCCACTTTGATAGGTAGTAATTAGTGAGAGCTCGGGACTTGGGGCTCCCCGACATGGACAGGTTAGGTTCGAAGGGGATGGCGGGGTCTGAAAGACCCCGCCATCCCCTTCGTGTTAGGTTACTTTAAACCTTGAATGCAGAGGTAGGAGCCCCGCGAAGCGGGGCTCCGTCGAGCCACTTTGATAGGTAGTAATCAGTGAGAGCACATTTTGCTTTAGACATATGCGAACAAACCGTATACTTATACAGACAGGTCTGTAGTCATACGTAGTTTGCTTTAAAAATATGCAAGCAAACTGTATACTTATACAGACTGGTCTGTAGTTATACGTAGTTTGCTTTAGAGTATTTGTTATTTTTAAGAGCACAAAGTGATCTAGTACAGACTATGGGTGTCTGTACTGATATACACAATGGCAATACGCTTCCGGGTCTGACTGTTTGTGTATGTGAGTTTAAATGTTTGTAAACACACCCACAATACAGGAGAAATTTATAGTGTGCTAGTGTGGGGCAGGAATTTAAAAAAAAATAAAGTTTTTACTAAACTAGATTTTAATTGTCAATTTGTATTCCACTTTATTTACTGTACTGTATTTAAAAAGGTGAAGAAATTAAATCATACCACATTTTTGCACAGATTTCAACGTAAATCTACTTTAAACCAGTATATTGTGCAGTGTGCACGGAGAATGAATCCAAACCTTTTCTCCCCTCTCCCAACCACACACATCAAACAAAAATGTATAAATGCAACACATTTCAACCCTACTAATGTATGACGCAATACAAATGTATTATGCGGCGCCATTGTATATCCCTCTTAAGGTTGCGTGCGTGGATTTGTTCTTGTTTGCGAATGCATTTGTTTTAAAGGCGGGGCGAGGGAGGGGGGGGGGGGGGTAAACAATGGCGTTGTTCTCCAAGAGAACAATAAAAGTATCATGTTCCTTGCTGAGTAAGTAAAGATTAATCTTGGCCTCGCTCGTGGGTAATACGCGATGTATTCATCCGCGCTTCGTGCGTTTTAATGCTGAGACAATGTCTGGTTCTCGTTATGTGGTTGGCTTTCTTGAACGGGGTGGACGTTTTTTAGAAAGCGTATGGCTCGTATTTGGCTTGCAAGGGTACAACGGTCATAGAAAGTTTTAGAAGGGCTTTCCTCATGTTATCAATAAATAAGAAATCAAATAAATAAATCCTTACTAATATTATAAAACCGAAAGTGAGTTTGTTTGTTTGTTACCTCTTCACACTTTAATGGCTTAACCGATTTTGATGAATTTTGGTACAGAGATAGTTGGGAACCAGGAGACGGACAATTTTTTTTTAAAGTGGGATATGAGGGAGAAAGAGGGAAAACTTAGCGTTGCTATTACAAATCAATAAGGCGCAAGGGCAAAAACTGAAGGCAGCAGGTACCTGCAAATCAGGAAAGGGGAACTGTTTTACCCCGAATTTAACGCGAGCGAAGCCGCGGGAAAAAGCTCGTTCTTTATATAAGTACAGTGAACATTGTTACAGACTGTCTGTACGATAAATATAAGATATATGGACATGTCGGACATGTCCCCTGGCTCCCAAACTAGTTTTTCACCTGTGACTTGGGAGACAGTGTTTCTCCATTAAAACACATTATATACATACATCTCATATCGTCAAAAATAACCAAAAATGTAATAAAAAATAAAAACCATATATTTCCAATATATGTGTAAACAAAACATTAATATCTCTTAGTCTAGTGGTCGCAAATGCCGCTACTCAGTATAAGGCCGTGAGTTCAATTCCCGAGTCGAGCAAAGTGTTATTGGATTTTTCCTCAATATCAGCCACTGAGTCTGGATTTATTCCCAGTTGCTGGCAGTAGACTCGCTCCTAGTACATGTAGTCTGAAAACATAAGAGAGATGTGGGTGTACGATTAGGTACACTTGTACCTGACCTTCTCCGGATATCAGGCGTGATGTTATGTAATAGCATAATAGCTAGTTACAGCAGGAAGTCTAGAATGGCCGTTTTAGCAGAACCATTATAGGATAAAACTTGAGCGATGTCAAGGGACACTTAGATTGAACGAAGTTATTATTTATTATGTACAAAAAACCTGTAAACACTCAACAAAATAATCGTCGCGACACCACACTGTTCAATGCGAAATAGAAAAACGACACGGAAATAACTGGCTTGCTTTCTATGAGAGAGAGAGAGAGACAGACAGAGAAACACGCTCACGCCGCACGGCTTACAACTATAGCAAAAAGTGTCGTTATAACTTTTGGTCTTCATTTTATCCCATCTAGCCCCCATTCGCAACGCGCAATAAGGAACTTCGTTCCAATAAGTCTTTAAACTGACATGGTCACTAACATTATTGATTAATAACAATAATGGTACATATCCCGTTAATTGAATTAATAAATAACGAACATGGTAAATATCCCGTTTAAAGTTAATAATCATAATGGGATAAATGAATTACGTTAAAATTCGTGAAAAGATTCTAACTTGATCCCTGGCTATAGCTTGCTGAATTAAGAAGTTTTCAAGTAATCAATGCGTTAGTAAGTCGCGTTGTGTTCAAACTGGGGATCTAATATAGCCGTTTCAGCATAATCATAATAGGATAATAATATGAATTAGTAGTCGCAGTTAATATTGGGAATGGTTACTTTTGACCATTTTACGAATTTTAACGTAATTACGTACACAACGCAACTTACAAGCGCGTTGATTACCTAATAATTAATGTTTTTGGTTAAGTGTAATATACCAACGGAAAACTTCTTAATTAGTGTAGTATTCTTTTAAGTTTTGTGCAAATAATAGCCAGGGATCAAGTAAGAATCGCTTAGGAAAATAGCAATCTGGTTGCGTAATTTTTTTTTCTTAAATAAATAAACGTTGCCCGACACCAGAAATTTTCTTATATTGTGGGTGCGTTAACAAAAATTTAAACTTACATGCACAACAGCCGACCCGGAACAAAAATATCTGTAGGCCATACAAATATTTATTCCGTGCGGGGCTCGAACCCACAACACGTAGCGCAGCAGTCGAGTCGCTGAGCCAACTGTGTCGCCATTTCATGTCGAATTATTTCCTTTCATGTTCGAGTTCATAATTTATTATCAAGTCATCCAATAAAAGAACATTATGTACAATCAGCAAAGAAAACAAGTAACAAGAGTCGTTAAATACAGTTGACATTTTCTTTAAAAGAGATACAAATTTAAAATCACCAGTTTGCAATACATTTTCACAACTCGTCCATCACCGTAAGCTGATAGCATGTCTCTTTGTCTATACCCTCTTCTTTGTCATACAAAAGTCCCTTTTCCATCCAAGATTCGAAGATCAGCCTCACAAACTACACGACACATTTTCTTTGACACTCCGTCTGCCATCACTACATAAGCTGGGAGGCGTCTCGAACGAAAATGTTTGCACTTTGGCGTATTCCCACAGCTCTCGAGATGGGAATAGACAGCCCCGGCTCCCTGTCATATCGTAAATTTAATTTAACACTTCGGACGCGGCGCTTATGTCATCCATTTGCTTTTGAAACTTATACTTGCACGATGTGGTGTTTTAAGGGGATGGTCATCTTTTGTATTTTAAAGTGGGTAACCATATTTTGGAAATGTAATATTGTTGGTGTTTGTTCAAGCTTCTTTGACTCTGTCTTGAGACGCAAAGGCTGCATTACGCGCTGCTCTTTGAGTTCTTGTGTCGTGTTTTGTTTCTAAATGTAATATTTCTAAAGACTGCTGCAACCTCTTTTTTGCGGATGGGAAATCGTTCAACAACTTCCCTCGCTCTAGGCAGAGTGGGAGGAGTGTCAGACTTGTACTGACTTAAACCCACCCATGTTCCTTTTTTGCCCTTTTTGTTCCTGGGCCGCGGTATCTCTTTCGAACAACCTCGGCAGGCAGACCTATTTCTAGTTTTACAACTTAAAATAATCGTTTATGTCAATTTCACACTGGCTAATAAATCTCTTGGTAAATCTACCACAAATCATTTAATTTGATTTATAGTCAAGACAGTTACATAACGCACAGGTTACTTGGATGATTTATTCATAAGGAGCAGAATAAGGACGTCCAAATTACTCATCATCCGCCTGGCCTATGTTATGTTAAGATAGGTTTCCAGTCTAACCAGAGGCATGTTGGGCCTGTGGACGGTGATCAATAGGTAGCTCATCGTCCGTCTATTGATGACAGGCCGTGTTGACGGCGCGTTAGTGTTCCATGCACGCCTCAAAGAGATGTCAGCAAAGCAGAGGTGGCCAGGCCAGGGCTACCGCCTACCGGGGTTGCGGGTTGTTCGTAATAGATACCGCGCTCCGGAACATAAAGGGCAATAGAAGAAACATGGGTGGGTTTTAGTCGGTACAAGTCTGACTTTTTTTGTGGATGGGAATTCCTCAAATAACTTCCCCCGCTCTCCACAGGCATATTTGAGGAATTCCCATCCACAAAAAAAGGCATGCTGATTACTTGTATTCTAAATGGAGCTACGGCCTAACTGACTTCTTTAATCATGTTTCAAGGTTATACGATACCCCTTTTTATTCATTTATAAAGAACATCATCTGCTTAGTTTTTTTCTAACTTTGTTGGGGTGGACTTCCAGTCTAGCTGAATACCAGTATTTTACATGCAGCGACTGCCTATCTGACCTCCACAATCTAGTTAGTACTTGATAATACGATAACCATTGTAAGACTGGTTGTCAAACTTTCGAGACACTAACTACCTATAACGACTGTCAAATATCTACAAATGACAGTTGGGACCAACAGTTTAATGTGATTTTCGAGGCACGAGAGAAAACTCGGTATGCAACGGGTGGTCACCCATCCTAAAACCAACCTAGGCAAGTGCAGCTTAACCAAAGATCGACCCGAGCATTTCTTTATCAAGAGCATGTTTATAAAAAAAAACTGACATAAAACCGTAACACTGGTTATCAGAATTTGGGTAATGACAAGTCTCAAAGATCTACGAGTGACAGCTGGTACCAACGCCTTAACGAACTTTTTGAAGCACGGAGAGAACCTGGACGATTAATTAATTTCATACAATCCATCTCCCTGAGTTTAAAAGTTGTTTAATGATTACATTGTCGAATTGATTTAAATATGGAACAGTTTTCAATATGGAAACGATGCATCGGATTGACACCTGCAGGCGCGCCATGCTTCAATTTTATAAATATTAATCTTTCAGAATAATCGGATGTTAATATTTACTTATTAAATAACTATCGGTCATGGCTTTATTTTGCATTATTTTAAATGAAGAAGGATTTTATAGCCTTCGTCAATTTCAGTTAATAAATATATTAAAATATTTAGAACCAGATATTTAAGATGTTTATTATTAATATTGAGATCCCGATTTTACTGAAAACATTTTTTTTAATTTATTATTAATAACTAGCTTTTGCACGCGGCTTCGCTCGCGTTAAATTCGGGGTAACACAAAAAATCAATCGGAATCTAGACTTATAAATAAAAAAAAACTCAAATTCTTTCACTCGCTAAAGGACAATGCAAAGCATTAAACAATTTAACTCAATGTTACGAATGTAATAAAGATAGTACCAGTAAAAAAAAATTGGTTGTTTGTAAAGTAGGTTTACGATCGAGATGTTTACGTGATAACGTCTTATTGGTGATATAAGTTATCACCAGTAGTGACATCTAAAATGAAATTAAGTACTAATTTAAAGTTTTTTTTTCGAGCCAAGTAACAGATGGCGCTACCATCTTTATGAAATGTCGCTTGTGAGGTTTTGGTGTGACACAAGTTTCTGAACATGTCACCCGACTAAAACGATTTTAAAGACGTTATCACGTCAAAATGAAGTGACGCTTTGTAAATACTGAAATAATAATGTAACGAAAATAAGGTGTTTTAACTAAAATTTATTATATTTCATAACCTTAATAGGACATAGGGAGAAAGCAGTGAAAGACACAAAGCTACTATGTAAGTTCTTAGCTAATACATTTGAGTTATTTTTGCTGAAACGAATATTGACCCTTTGTTTTCAGAAGTCTATTAAGTTTTACGTTCGTTAAACCCTACCTATATACCGTTATTATCGGACCGCAAAAGTTAACAATGTATACAGAAATACTTAATAACATACATTCCATGGTTCCTGCGTCTCACCCCACCCGTCAGTGTTACCACTGAAATAATTAAAAATGTACGTGTTTTAATAAAATAATAAAACTGGCAACAATTCTCTCGAATCCCTCGCGTATCTACTCCAATTAATATTACGCCTATATTTATTAATTTCTGCTAGTAAAACTGACGGCTATTCTCGTGTTTTTCAAGCTGATACCAATTTGAATGAGAGTCGAGTTGATGAATAAAAGAGATGATTTGATTATTGCATAAGTATTCCATAAGAATTATTTTGGAGTCTTAACATTGTTATAATAACCCTCGGCATGCCTGGTAGGGTCTGTCAGACCCACCATGGCAGAAAAACCGTTGTATTTTATTCAAATTTGAATTCTGAGCGCACCCGCAAGCTGTAGCTGGCCGTTATGAACTACTCAATGCTTTCCGCCCGCTACCTCAGTCCGGGACGCGTTCCCACAACGAAAAGACTTGTTTAAAGTGCTCTCTCTACTTTTAATTCATAATAATTGCTAACAAAAAGCTCAAAGCTTAATTTAATGTTTAAAACGAACTAATTTTCATTTAAAATTTAAAAAATAAAGATCGTTGATTTGTAAAACGATTTTTATGTCTAATCCTAATATTAGTATGTAATTTCATTATAAAACAAAAAAAAATATTTATTTACTGCAATATGTATATGAAATAGTGATCCAAAACTGGGTCTGACAGACCCACCAGGCATACCGCGTCACTTCTCGCCACCAGGCATACCGAGGGATAATGGTTCATGACAGTATTGTTGTTTAACACACTTTGATTAATGTCACCTGTCGATTCAGTCGTTCGTTATTTTTGACCTATTTCCCAGTTCCAGACCGAGCTGAAATGTTGTAAACATATTTAACAAATATCAATTCGAACAATATATAGAGCAATATACAACAAGAAGGCACAGAAGCTTAGTATTAGATAAGACACTAAAAACAATTTTCAACGAACATAATAACACTGAAACGTTATTCTGCCTGCACAAACCGTCAATTTCACTTCTGTGGTAAGAATGTAACGTTAAAATCACTTCAATGTCGTAGCCGTAACGTCGATTATCGTAGTGCACTGCTATTCAGTTAACTATAGGACATTCGGTACGTCATTATCAATCTTTCGACAAAACCTTTTACCGTGATATGACAGACCAACAAGCATGCGTGTAGCGACTTTTAAATTGGACAAATTGAAGAGTAGATTGAGCGATGGGAGCACGACAAGGGAAGTGCATTAGTCAGTGTTTGCCCTAACATAGATGAATGGTCTGGTAATACAAGCACGGGAGTGCAGGTGTACTTACAAATACGTAGATATGTAAGTAGCCAAATACATTATACAGTTGATTATATTATGGCACATGGAGTACAATAAATATCCGCTTTGTACACCTTAGACTCCATCACTCGTACAACTGTATGACGGATTCTGCCTGATACCATGATGATTTTTTTAAGGGTTTCGTCGCTTAGCGGCTACATCGGCCAGTAATGGTAAAAGCGCATTTTGTTATTATTATTTCAAACTGTGTGTTCCTAGTGCTTTTATTTTATTTTCATTTACTCAGGTAACAAGTTGTTGATAAATAGCTACAAAATAAAGATAACAATATAGGTTTATTAATGGTATTAAGAATATTGCAGCCCAGTATATTAGTGACGACAGATCGACGGCGTTCGTGCTCCACGCGCGGCTCAAACAGATGTTAGCAAAACTGAGGCCCTACCAGAGCATCTACTAAAACCCTATTTTTTTTGTTACCCTTCATAAGGTCTTCGGGTCAATTTTGACCCATTTTGGTATAAAAACGTAATTTTCTCAGAAAATAAGCGTTCGAGAAGTTTGATATTCTATGACTTTTAATTAGTCGCTTCAATGTACTTATTATTGGAATAAGTTTATCAAAAATGATTAAAATATTCAACATATGGTTTTTTTTACTGTAACGGTCTTTGGGTCAGAATTGACCTCAATTAATAACAAGCGCACAGTGCTACTTTTATCGTTCGAATTGTTTATGTTTCGCATAACTTTTTTAATGAGACTTTGTTTTGAACTACCCACTCAAATCTCAGTGTTATATTATACATCGATTCAACAATACGTACCATCGTTTATCCTGAAACAGAAGATTATGTCGAAGAAATTGAACCATCTGATAGCTCGGATAGTGACAGTGAAACAGTGATTGTGCCTTCAATGACATCAAAGAGTGGGCAAATACAATATTCCAGAAAACCTGTCACACAGTCTTGTGGCAGAGCTTCCTGGGAGAACATAATAAACTCGACATCAGGATTGACATGCTACTCAAGGATCACCTCAGAAGAAAAAACCATTTTTGATTTATTTTTACCTCCACCTTTGATGCACACTATAGTCACTATATTGAAATATAGATACGAATTTGGAAGCTAAGCTTGTTTTCGCTGATGACTAGAATAACCTAAATGATATTGATCTGTTCGCATACATTAGGCTACTATGGAAGGAAGGCTGTTTAGCAAAACGTCGACACTATTTGGAAAACTTAGGTATGCAATTGGTGACGCGGTACATAAAAAACAGGAAAACATTACCGAGGGCACATCTTTCAATAGAAATTGCAAAAAAGCTTCGTCAATGTACTGACACTGTACTAAGTCCATCAACTAAGACCCAACAAGACACAAACAACACTGGTTCAGCTAAAAAGTCTCCCAAAAGAAGTCGTTGTCAACTATGTGCTAAATCTGACAATAAACTGGTTTGATTTGTGTAGATTATGCACCCAGTGTAATAAGATATAATTTCATTTAATTTTTTATACATACTGCTCAGGCTCTTTTTGTATAAATGTCTAACAACATAGTAACTTTTTTTTTAATTTGATGTACCTACCCTATTACATTTTTTTTATAAAAATTAAAAGTAATTATGTAGAAATAAATATAATATATTAAATCCCTCCATTATACACTCTTGTATCTTTATTTGTTGTTCTTTTTTCAGTTTAGTTCTACTACTGGGTCATATTTGACCCGAAGCACGGCAACGTTTGCAAAATTAAAGACCTTATGAAGGTTTGCTTGTCGCAGTTCAACCTATGAAGTTGTCGTCTGCTTAAGCGAACAATTCCTGTAGAAAGAGTAAGGCCTCCAACCAGGCCAAAACAGAATAATAAAAAACTAAGCGACTACACGCTAAGGGCACCCTCTATGGGGTTCGGCTTAGGACGTCGCTGGGAGGACAGTAAAGAGATAGGCTGGATCTGATTGATGTCATTATTTACTGGACTTTTGAATTACAGGTTCAGCAAGGCGGGCTGAGTCTAGCAAGGAACTGGTGGTGAAGGTACCAGAACATTGCCACGGGCCTCGTCGACGAGGATGGAATGACGGCAGTTTGCGTTTGTGATTTTTCTAAGGGTGATAGTTCCCCTACTGCTCTCCTGTAAGAGGGTTGGAACGCCATCTGGAGTTACGAAAGTATGTCTAGGACGACGAATTCTACTGATTTATTTAAACAGCATATGTAGGGGTACCATGACCTCTTAACCTCTCAAGGTACGCCATTATTTACGTCAACTATCCGTCAAGCAACGCCGGGCGAGCTCTTATCGTAAGCGTAATCTGATTTTAAGACTTATCTTTGCTAAAAATACAGTTTTAAATCGGTCGGGGTTTGGTGGCACAAATTTGTGCCAACGGGGCTCAACGGTAATACTTGTTTACTGGCACGTTTTTTTGCCGCTGGGGCTCTAGAGGTTAAAGCAGTATTAATAATTATTACAGTGTGAGAAAGAGATGGCGCTAGACATATCTGCATAGCACTGCCTCTTTCTCTCGTAGCTGATATCAAGCTACATCGTTTTTCGTCATCGCTCGTCCTAGTGTAAATTTCAATTCTAGATGTTGAAACTAAACTAGAATTTTGATATCGCCGCTTACTAACCATTTGAAATCACAACTTCTAGTCATACTTTTGATTAAGGTCTTGACGAAGATTCATTGTTTTAAGTTTTGACTTCGTGGTTGGCGCGTAGAATTTGGGACTTGGCCAAGTATAGATCAGACACTTTTGAATGTACAAAGTTTCGATTTGAACTTCAAGGAAGGAACCAATTTTAAATCTGATTGTAAGTTTAATTTGATTCGAATGAACAGTCTTGTAATTTTGTTGTTTGAAAAGAAACAAGAAAAGAGAGATTGAATAAAGTATTATCTAAGACTTGAAAAAAAACAACAAACTCGTGTCATTTTATATATCACGTGTTTTCTCTTTATTCATTTTTCATACGTATTGTTTACATTTTTAAATATTTCTTATTCATAAATGTTTTAAAGAAATATTTAAAAATGTAATTATATGTTAATCCTTTACTATCCTTACTAATATTATGAAAGCGAAAGTGAGTTTGTTTGTTTGTTACGGCTTCACGCCTAAACGGCTAAACCGATTTTGATGAATTTTGGTACAGAGATATTTGGGACCCTGCAGACGGACATATGCTATTATTTTAAGAAAATATTGAGTAATGGGGGAGAAAGAGGGAAGAAAAGGGAAAACTTTGCATTGCTATTACAATAAATAAGGCGCAAAGGCAAAAACTACAGGTAGCAGGTACCTGTAAATCAGGAAAGGCGAACTGTATTACCCCGAATTTAACGCGAGTGAAGCCGCGGGCAAAAGCTAGTTAACAATAATTAACCAAACCATTTGCATGAACACAAATCTACAGGAAAATTGCAATGTTCCATAAAGAAAATGTCAAACAATAATCAAAAAAAAGTCAAAAATGAAAGATTTTAAAACCACAAGTTCTTAAAAACTTTCAACACAAGCCATCACATCTTAGTCTTGTCTGAAATTGATCCTAAAACCGAACAAGCTTTGAGACTAACTTTGATGGAATATTCTCAGAAATAGAGAACTAGCTACAGTTTCTACTCCTTTGACTAGCAGCACCTCAATCATCCGTTTACTTTGCATTCAACTGAGTAAGTCTGAATTTCAAGATAATTATTTGCACTTTTTCTGTGACTAATTTTAGATCTGAGAAGACTTGAATAGTTTCTAAAGGTTTCTTAACCCTTATGTTTTCAAACTGTATCATTAATTTAGTATATCAATGGGTATGGATAAAACAAACAACAAGCCTACATGTGTATTAGTTCATATTATTTGAGATTTAGAGGTATGAAGAACAGGGTGTAAAGTTCTCCATCCTCTATGGAAAAGGGAGGATCCTCCGACCAGACGGGTGTCGTGTCTGGTGGGCCACTGCCCGACGTTGCTTGTCGGGTGCTCGTATATATGCTAACTTCGCGTACAACTTTGCTTGCGCGATGTAGGAATCTTGCCGTTAGTTATTCAGTGGCTGGATAGATGGCGCTGTAGTACTTTTTGCCACTTGCATCTTTGTCGCCACAGAGATATAACTAGTTTTGCAATGAGCTTCTAGCTTCATCTAGCTTAGCATGGGAACCCGCAGAATGTTCTCACTTTACTCTTGAATTAAACATTTATTTACATAAATAGACTTTTAAAACGAAAGTTTTTTTTCTTATAAACAAACAAGCCCTACACTTTTTTTTTGGATGGAAAATCATCAAATAACTTCTTCTGCTCCGGCGGAAAGGAAAGGAGTGTTAGACTTGTACTAACTAAAACACATCAATATTCCTACTTTTGCAGTTTGTGTTACAGGGCCGCAGTATCTCTTTCCAACAACCGACAACCCCGGCAGGCAGTGGCCCTGGCAAGCCCCTCTGCTTTGCTAACATATCTTTAAGGAGCGTGAAACAAGAACGCACCGTCGACACGGCCTGTCGTCACTAGACGGATAACGACGGTGAGCAATAAGTAGCTCACCGTCCACAGACCCGCAAAGCCTACAATATATGCTACATCGATGGTTAAACTTACAACAAAACTATCCCTTAATGCTTCGGTATAAAAGGACGTTGCCCAATATCTGTCCGTCCATATCATTTTGTTTTCAACTTGTGTGCAACACTAAAATGACAGGCCTCCCAAAGTGACCTGAACACATCCAACATGTCGCAGAAATTCACAAGGTTACATACATAAATTGTGTGGCTAAGTAAAAATCCCACATTAACACGGTCTTGTGGAAAGTTGATTATATTATTCATATACGCAACGTCCTTTCACGCAGTCAATTTTTCCCTAATGTTTACGTTTTGGTAAACATACACTAGTTTTAACATCAATTGCCTACCTTTACACATAAATTAAATACGTTTTTTTTACGGATGGGAAATCACCAAATAACTTCCCCCGCTCTGGGCGGAGCGGGGAGAGTGTCAGACTTGTACTGAATAAAACTCGGATGTTCCTTCTATTGCCCTTTACGTTCTGGGGCCGCAGTATCTCTTTCGAACAACTCGCAACCCCGGCAGGCGGTGGCCCTGGCAGAGGAAATCCTTAAGGATTTTCACGCTTATAAAAAAACAATTGAAGTTGTTTCGGGCCTAGCTGTATGTGAGTTTTAATGTTTGTAAACGCATCTACGATACAGGAGAAATTCCTAGTGAACGCAACGTTAAAAAAAAATACAAGGCGAATACCAGTATTCACAATATTTGTTTACAAAATAGGACAAGAAAAGAAAATAGACTTTAGGTATGTACACCGTGAAGCTCAGGTGTGCCGTAAGGGAGACAACTCATAAGTTACAGAGACTTACCGGGGTAGCATAAAATACGTGTGTGCATTATCAGGCTTTGATTCTGAAGGACGTTGTGTGGTGGGTTGTATTTTATGAAAGAATACAATCATTAATATTCGGAGTAATGTGTTATTGAAAAATAAATCAAGTTCGCAATAATTACTGTCTAGTTTCGTAATAAAATTTGTTATTTTGTATGGGTATAAATCTGAAATCTGAAAGGAATTGCGTCGTGGTCGCCAAAATGTAGGAGGTAGCATTTTTAATAGTCCAATAAAATAATGATGAGTAACACACATAGTTTTGTTTTAAATTATATTATTACTAGCTTTTAAATTAAATTTGGGGTAACACAGTTCACCTTTCCTAGTTTGCAGGTACCTGCTACCTGTAATTTTTGCCCTTGCGCCTTATTTATTGTTTTTTTTTTAATTACCTTTTTCCGTCTCCAGGGTCCGAACTATCTCTTTACCAAAATTCATCAAAATCGGTTCAGCCATTTAGGCGTGAATACGTAATAAACAACATATTATCATATAGTAATTATTCAAAACCAAAAATATGTTGTTGACTGTGCTGCACTTACGAAGACTTTTAATATTGTTTGTTTCCTATTGATTCCCTGCAAGACTTCAATTCTGCGTAATGGGTACTAAATTTTCTTCATTAGAAATTATTAACACATAAATTTAGACTGAAAGAAAATGTTGACAAAAACGTGACCGAAGATTGGAGTAAATACAAACATTTGTGAAACTGAAAACGTGGAACTCTATATAATAATATCCACGGGCATATTCTAGATAAGACAGACTATGGTATTTTTAGTATATTTGTTTAAGAAATTAGTTAAAATATCAAATATGTTAGGATTATAAGGGAGAAAAAATATTATGTGAAGGTGAGGACAATATGGGTCTTTTGTTTTCTTTTATTTGTTTTGAGTGAGGGGTAGCACCAACGCCGTGCTGGCGATGTTTGCTGCTAGGATGGATAGTTATATTCTGCGGCATTGTAGTAGCCGACATGTGCCAGTAAAAGACCCGCGTATGTGAAATGATTAATAATATATTGTGTTTTTTATTTTGCTTTTATTTTATTTAATGTTTGTGTAGAATGTAAGAATTTAATTTTTTGTTTTGTCTAATAATTTATTTTATTTAATTTATGAATTTATTTTTAATATGGATATGGATGTTATAATGTAATTTAATCTTGTTGTAAATGTGATGAAATGGGTGTAATTTACCTGAAATAAAGTTATTTATTATTATTATTGTCTAGCAGTTTCAGTACTGTAAGCGACCTACACAAAAGTCCTTTTTTGGTATTGTTCGTCATATCGTTAAGCTCCTTGCATCGAGCTATACGATAACTGGTTCATTCGAAATTTGTGCAGTTCTTTTTTAAAAAAAGACTATCCCAGACACTAATCTGCATAGTCTATAGGTAAATTGACTTAGATTTTTGTTTGGACCTTAAAAAAGACTATGAATTCTGACTTTTTTCGACTGTTTCTTTTCAGATTAGTCGGGAACAAAACACCGGCCTCATCTAGTTATCAAAAGTGTTAAAACATTATTAAAAACCCAGTTGCAAAATAAACATAATTTCATTTATCATTATTATATAGATTACTACACGTCAAAGATGAAAAATAATAGTAATAATGTGTTTTTTTTTTTCATACAGTCACTATCAATTATAATTTTAAGAGTAACTGTCATATCAGAAAACAAATGCAATGATGTCCATGCAACTACCTGAATACTGTCCACTAAAAACATGTTTGCATTCGAGTCACAATCATTCTAATACTCCCCGTTTAAAATTAGGATCTGGAGCTCATGGTTAAATAATAACAGCCACTCGAGTCAATCTTTAGGTTAAGCAGCACTTGCCTAGTTTGGTCTGTGGAAGTGTGACCCATTAGATTCCGAGTTTCCTCCGTGCCTCGGAAAGTACGTTAAGCTGTTGGTCCCGTATGTCATCTGTACATTTTAGACAGTCGTTACCACGTCGTCGTGGTGATGGTCCTACGGGATCGTGTTTCCAGAATAAAGATGACCTTGTGACTAGACTTTCGTGGTTGGCTACATTCTCGACTACCAGCATGTTACCGAGCCAATTTTGTTATATACTGTGTAATTTTGTTATATAATGTTATAAACTATCTGTGTGCCAAATAACATCTAAATCCGTTTAGTAGTTTTTGCGTAACAAATAACAGAAAAACTTTCAAATTCACTATTTTTCATAATTTGAACAAACAATATAAATGGTACACAAAAGGTGAAATAAGAAATATGGATGGAATTTAGTCATTACAAGTATGACACGGGATTCCGCTCCACCCAGAGCAGCAGGATTTATTTGATGATGTCCCATACGAGAAAGAAAATGCTAGTATACCGTTCTCCTTGTTTGACTGTACGTCCGCTCGACACAAGGATTACCGCAATACAAAGTGCGGTGAACCATTTTCATGTGCTTCAGTGCAAAATTTTAGTGAAGGTGAAAGGACTTAGAAATATAGTTTTTGCTAAACAACAAATGTGGTTTTGTGGTGTAGAGCAGATTAATTGTGGACGAAGTTTTAATAGTGGCTTTGTTATCTGTTGTAGTTGCATTAACTTAAAAAAAGAAAAGTTATTTTTACTAGATATGATATATGAAATGTTAAGTTTATTTTATATAAAAACCTATTTCAATGTATGATTGCATTCCCAAGCTGTTGGCAGTAGTTTAAAGTCAAAGTTATTTATTTGTTAAACATAGGTAATTATGGTATATGGTAAAATGTCATTGTTGTTTCAAGTTATTAAATTTCTAGAGTCAATTGAAATATTAATATTACGCATTAAAAGTGAAAACAAACATTGCTCATAGACATCACATCGACGACGACAACGACTTAAATACCTTAATAGACTGTTTAGGCTAGATTGTAATCCGTAAATAAAATATTACGTATTTTAGGTTTTTTTATTACTGAGTTGTTAGACAAGGATGAGCCCAGTTATTCTCAAATTTTGCCAATTATATTTAAATTAACCTTTAAGATATTTGACAACATGTAAAGAAAGCGAAATACTTATTTTCAATAACAAAAAACAAAGTGTTATCAATCATCATTATTTTCAACTACATATTACTAATTACAATGCAAAGATATAAGTTACAGTGCAACAAAACTTCACGACTTCTTCAACAACGCATAACACGTACGTTTTAGTACTTCTCAAGCACGAGCAATAGAAAAGATGTTTCTTATAATAAAAACATTTACAAGTACGTACAACGTTATCACCAAATTCAATGTTGCAGTGGAAGTACTGAGACGTGACCTGTAGTTAGGCTGTTTGCAGACTGAGGCCAGAATATCTAAAGCTCCCATATATTATGCGAATGGGGAAATTGATGTTATCGGGCAGGTCTGACCGAAAAAGGTTTTTAAGCACTATAATTGAAATAGTTTGTACTATGTACAAGAAAGTAATGTAGCATAAATGACGAATCTTACGCAAGTTTTAAGTTAGTAATATTTATTTAAAAAATAAACTTTACCCAGAAAATCCATGAAATTTTAATCATACACGTTAAAGGCTGCTATAAGAATGTTACAAAACCTAACAGTTTTATTCAAACAATTTAAATGCGACAGAGAAAGGTGTCCAACATCAATACCCAAGGTGGTTTCCCTAATAAAAGCGTCTACATAAAACGTTATCGGCCACAGCTACAAATTCGGCGTCGTAGACATTCGTAGCGTCGTAGCATCGTAGCACCGTAGCTCGTAGCTTCGATGCTACGAGACGTGACCAGTGTACATGCG
Organism: Ochropleura plecta; assembly: GCA_905475445.1. NCBI lineage: Eukaryota > Metazoa > Arthropoda > Insecta > Lepidoptera > Noctuidae > Ochropleura > Ochropleura plecta. The sequence continues at coordinate 4,406,827 of FR997731.1, read as the reverse complement.
ATCTTCGATGAGATCACAGTGCACCTTTGTGACAAACGAAACTACGGATTTTAGGAAGACGACTTATTTCGGACGAGATTTTGTTTTAGAGGATAAAAGTTTTTTGTCTATACGGGGATTTGAAAGACGTTTGATCTGAAGAAATTATGGCTACTCTTGCTAAACTTATACGTAACAGTGCGGAGTGTTTCTTTTGGGGAGTTAGTTTTTAGAAAAACATATTGAGTAAATAAATGTAAAAAAATATATAAAACATATATTTATTTCATTTATTCCGAAGCATTGTTTTATTGAGGTACCAGGTGAATCGATGCATCTACATTGATTCATTCCAAATTTTAATGTCTATTTTTGTTTCGTGTGTAGTGGCTCCTAAATATTTATAGATATTATAACCTGGGCTTTTTTTAACAAACTATTGACCAAGGGTCAATAATTTCGGGGTAACGAAAAGGTTGTTTGAAAGAGATACCGTGGCCCCGGAACACAAACACTCCCCCCCGCTCTACCCAAAACCGAGGAAATTATTTGATGATTTCCCAGGAAAAGAAGAACAAAGATTATACTCCTCACAACACCACATTACCTTTTGAATTGTGTGAAGCAAGCAGTGCAGATTTTCACTTTGTTTAAAAAAGACGTTGTCACCGTCGTCTGCAAGTCTTGGGACGTGACCGGTATGCATCGGTTCTTAGATGTAAGGTTCTTTGTGACAATCGAGACTTACGATTTGTTGAGGAAGAGAAATTGCTTTGTTCTTTACTGAAAACTGTTTTTCTTTACAACACAGTTTTTAAATTATATAAAAAACTATTTTTTGCCCGCGGCTTCGCTCGCTTTAAGTTCGGGGTGACACAGTTCCCCTTTCCTGATTTGCAGGTACCTGCTACCTGTAGTTTTTGCCCTTGCGCCTTATTTTAAAAAGTTAGCCTTTGTCCGTCTCCAGGGTTCCAATTACGAACATAAGATTAATAAAGAAGTAAGGGTTATATACCTGTATTATTTTATAAGTTTTAAGAAATTTTGGTGGGCCCTAACAGGGTCCTGTACTCACTATTTGTAAGACTAGCGTTTAACTAACTCCTTGATTGTGCATTACATATATTAATAAAATGTGTTATAGTATTTTCTCAATCCTGCATTTTCCAAAAAAATCATGATTTGGGCAGGTGGTTGAGCGATTCACTGCTGCGCTGCATATTGCGGGATCTCCGCACGGAAAAATATATTTATATAGTCTACAAAATAGTCTGACCTGAAGTTTTGCATAGGCATTTACATACTTATTACCAAGAGGTCATAAGTAGGAAGGATGTAATTTGACATGATTTTCCTTGTCTGAAAATACGAAGTTGTAAGAATGGATCCTTTTTACGCAACCATTAATCCAGTTTACATATATTTTTGGTGCAATTTCTCTGAGTGATACAAGTTTTTGTGGGTGTCATAAATATCGAAAATATTTTATTATCAGCCATCGTCCCCAGTCTTCAAACCCTCGTCATACGACCAGGAAACTTGGCAACTATGGGGTCAAACGTGACCATTGACTTTGGATTGTCCCTTTTGTTAGATTTCAAAGAAACGCAGTGGAAAATTTTCATTGTTTTCGAACGTGAGTTGACTGCTGCTCGATAACGGAATGGGGGTAATTCGGAAATTGTGGGATTTAATGCTGGGTTGTGGGATTTGAACTGGGTTATTGGGAACTACCAATTTTAATGCATATGGCTTTAAGAATAAATAGTAGAACCAATGCTTATAATTTGGCAGTCCGACGATCGCACTACTAAGCTAATACACAAACAACATCAATACTAGGATAGTAATCTTCGACACAAAATACAGCGTGCATTCCGATGCATTTAGTGTTGGGCCATTCAACGTCACGCTCAGCAGTAACGTGTTACGTTTAAAGATCATTGCTAAGCATGAACAGGGTTAAACCGGTGAATAGCCAACAAATACACAATAGTTCGATTTAACTGTATGGCTTTGTCCGAATATAAGCGATCATCGGTACGAACTAAATAAGTTATATTACTTATTACTAATATTATAAAAGCAAAAGTGAGTTTGTTTGTTTGTTACCTCTTCACGCTTTAATGGCTACACCGATTTTGATGAATTTTGGTACAGAGATAGTTGGGAACCAGGAGACGGACATAGGCTAATTTTAAAAATAGTGGGATATGAGGGAGAAAGAGGGAAGAAAAGGGAAAACTTAGCGTTGCTATTACAAATCAATAAGGCGGAAGGGGAACTGTGTTACCCCGAATTTAACGCGAGCGAAGCCGCGGGCAAAAGCTAGTAAGTTATAAATCATCGGTACGAACTAAATCCTTACTAATATTATAAAAGCGAAAGTGAGTTTGTTTGTTTGTTACCTTTTCACGCTTTAAGGGCTAAACCGATTTTGATGAATTTTGGTACAGAGATAGTTGGGAACCAGGAGACGGACAAAGGCTATTTTTTTTAAAGTGGTATATGAGGGAGAACGGGGAAGAACAGGGAAAACTTAGCGTTGCTTTTAGAAATCAATAAGGCGCAAGGGCAAAAACTGCAGGTAGCAGTAAGTGAATATGAACGTGCGGACATTGCTCACCGTTCACAGACCCGCTTCTACGGTGGCTGGGAGTTCTTTTGTGGCGCCCGACGCCCGAGTGTCTCCCGCGGGGTCTGGCAGGTGGATTACCGACCTAGAGACATAGCTAAGCGTCATCATCATCTACATAGCCTTTTTTAAACTAAGTTGGGGTCGGCCTCTAGTGTAACCGAACGCAGCTGAATATCAGTATTTTACATGGAGCGACAGCCTATCTCATGTTCGCATCTCAGTCAGTACTTAGTAGTAGTACGATACGCCTTGGTAAGACTGGTTGTCAGACTTTCGGGACAATGACTTATTGTACCGATAGCCATAGATCTATAAACGACAGCCAACAGCTTTACATTACATGCTTAACGCAGTACGGAGCAAACTCGGTGTGTAGGCGGTCTTATTTAGCTAGGAGCTCTTTCTAGAGACAAAACTCCATTTCCCATTATTATATCATAATACTAAGAGCTGTCAAATTAATGAACACAAACATCAATCAATTTGAAACACTAACACGATAACCCAAAGTCTTGTTTCCCTTAGAACCATGTTCCAAGTACTCTCTAATTAAAATGTACCCCAGAAAAGATGGTACTAAAACGCAAGTGTTACCGCGTCAATCCTAAAGCTGATTTATGAAAGGTTTTCATTCGCACGAATGTTACAAATTAGTTTATTGCAATTTGTATTTTGGATACGGAATGATATATTTTGTTTCGGAGTTACACGGAGCTGTAATTGGGAGTTTTAAATGAAAGGTCGGATAGTTACAACAATATCTGTCAAAATATTTAATCTTTATTTTAAGGAAAAAATGTTTTTTTAATAATAGGTACCTTTTTTGTGAAGGAAAATAATATTTATGGCATTGAAAAATATTATATTAGTTCTTTAGATAAGTCATCTTTTGCGATTGCAATACTTCATCGTAGTATCATTTGTTTATTTAGTTTGTTTCTTTTTTTAACATTTTCAAATATTCCTGTAAAAAATCGATGTAAAAATGGACCATGACTCTTCAGTATTTTTACACTCTGTGGATGTTTAAACCCTGCAAGCCAAGAACGCAAAAAACTAAGAAATTCATCACACACTCATAATAAAAATGCTTTAAAACCTCTCGCATGACTAATATTGTTATTATATTCGCAAGCAACCATATTTGTACGCCTCTGGCATGACATAGCGACCTAATAAACTTTAATTTAACACCTATATTCACTACCTACGTTACACAAATAAAACATTTTGGTTCTGAAAAAAAATATTTACGCGAATGGATTTTCAATAGGGAATATTACGCAAACCTCGGCGCAGAGGGCGCCACTAGCACATGCAGTAAACAAACCGTCATGTGCGCAATCGCGTATCCAGATATTCTGTGAAAATATGTCAAAGTGTTAATTATTTTGGTATAACTTACCTATCTGTACTTTAATTATATATATTATGGCGTCCTACGGCCATTTACGTCTCGGCAAAAAACTTTTTACTGCTTACGCTAGTGCTGCGCCCTTGCGCCAGAATTTTGCAGTAATATCCCCTATTAGAATAATACAATATTCCTAAGTAAATATAAACATTTATCCTTCAACATGTTCTTGTGAATCCACTACTACTTTAGTACTCACCTCATCAGCTTTATATCAGTAAGTACATCTGGTACATGTCAGTAACACAGGCGATCTATCATCCAACTCGTCTTTAGTATTTTTCCATGCGTACAATTGCCTACGTTCAACGTATTGACAGTTCCCTAAATTACTAACGACCGTTTGTTAAATCATGTCATGATTTATTCAATAATAACATGTATTCAATACAACATTATTTTTAGTGTATGCGAAAGCCGAAACACCTGTCCAGTATTTTTATATAAAGAATCTATGTACAAAATTTCAAAATTGTATCATGAAAAACCACAAAGTTATAAGCTCGTTATGTTACCTGGATATCCGTACAAATACAGTATCACCAACGGCGCACGGCGTCCCTTGCCCGCGACTGTGACTCGCACGCATTTTTTTTGCCGAGGTCCGGCCGGGTGTTTTGTGCGCTAGCGAATAGGTACTTAGTGTCGCATGGTGTCCATATTATAAACTTTTTTAAATATTTTTGGGAAAAAATATAACATGGTTTAAAAATGATTGGAATCGATTCAGTTACTTATTCTGAACAAACTATATTCAGGTTTCGCATATACTAAAACTAATGTTGTATATAAATAGAGCCTTTTTTAGTTAGGGCTAACGTAGAAGAGATCTTGTAAATTTGGAAATAGACAGATTTGACCAATTAAACACGATGATTTGAAAATAGACTTGTAAGGAACAAGGCATTTTTCAAATCCTATTATTTAATTTTTGAAATCTGTTATTATATAATATCATAATATTATCAACTAAACAGTTAACAAAATGCTTCGTTGATTGAGTGGTCTCAAGCATGACTGCTAAGGATGAGGCCCTGGGTTTGTTTTTATGGGTAGGGCAATGTGTTATTGGAATTTTCCATCAGAAATATTTTAAAGTCTGAATTTTTTCCCGGTTGTTGGCAAAAGGTTTGCCCCTTATTAAACACATTTTATAAAATAATTCGTAAACCCTTCGGGGTGGGGTTTACAGGCGTAATGTTATTTATTGTAAAAGGCATCAAATCAAATAATGATGAAAAATTGTGAAAGAAATGTGTGATAATGTTATATTATTTGACACTAGCTTGCGTCCGTGTGGTTATCGAAAAAAAAAGTATCTTACGTGTTAAACCAGACTATAATCTACCCCTGTGCCAAATTTCATCAAGATCCGTTTAGCCTTTTTGACGTGAAAGAGTAACAAACATCCATCTATACATCCATCCTCACAAACAATTGCATTTATAATATTGTACGAAATAGAATATAAGAAGGATTTATAATATTAAGTAGGATAAAGTAAGTCGTATTCTAAAGTAACTACAAACTGTGTTCATTTTATATTCTAGGTCACATTTAGACGTACTATCGAAATGTCTTATCTAGCACATTTGATCGGCTTTTTATACGAACCGGGTAGTCACTCCCTGAGGGTATAGGTTGAAATATTGACGAAATTTGTAACTCAAACACGTTATAAGAAAATTTGACCTAAATTCTTGATCTAGAGGGAATTTTAGGAAAAATATCGAGTCACTGGTATTCTAGTTCTAATCTTTACCTAAACAATGATTGGCTGCTTCAATTTGTACGGCTTTTCACACACACACACACAAGAAGATGTTTTGCAGATCTTCTGAGTAATTACTCGGATATACTTTTTAAACTTTACCTTTGTGATAATACCTGCTTTTACAATAATTTGCCGAAGGATTTTTACAACACCCCGTTCTGGGCGGAGCTAGATTCTTACTAAAAACCATCCATGTTCTTTCTTTTGCCCTATATGTTCCGGGGCCACAGTATCTTTTTCGAATAACACTCAACCCCGACAGGCGGTTGCCCTGGCAGGCCCCCCTGCATTACAATACCCTTATATGATAATTGGAAATATATTACACGATTAGGTTGGGAGTATTTATGTAGAAATGCTTAATTGCTAGATGTATATAACAGAACCTTACTAATATTATAAAAGCGAAACCGAACGTGAATTTGTTTGTTTGTTACGTCTTCACGCCTAAATGGCTAAACCGATTTTAATGAATTTTGGTACAGAGATAGTTGGGATTCTATAGACGAACATAAGCTGTTTTTTAAAAAAAGATTGAGATATGAGGGAGAAAAAGGGAAAACTTAGCATTGCTATTACAATAAATTAGGCGCAAGGGCAAAAACTACTAGGTAGCAGGTACCTATAGATCAGGAAAGGAAAACTGTGTTACCCCGAATTTAACGCGAGCGAAGCCGCGGGCAAAAGGTAGTACGTTTATACGAACAAAAAAGACACAAAGTACCATTAAAAATCATTTAAACGAGTATAATCTACCTTTAATATTCCACCGGCGTACAACGGTTAGAAATCTGCAAACATACCTGTTACTACGATATTTAACACCCATACGATTCTTGATTGAACATATTTAAGAAAACACGAACTACTATGAAACGTGATAATTCCATTGCTAAACACATTAAGACGCTCACAAGCACCAAGGACAGCGCAAATTCTGGCACTAATTGACAGCTCTTATCACGCAAATTCCGGCCTTAAATTCCAAGAGTCAAAGATGAAAATGGCAAATCATTTTGGATAAAAGTAAATTTAGCCAAGTGTACAAAACATCTGCTACGCTCCTTATAAATCCCGTTTTCTGCATTGAAGTAAGACGTAGGATTAAATGCCTTGAATGGGAGCTTGTACGCACAGAAAATGGTATGTCTATTATTCGTAAGTACCTAGTCTGTTATTAAGTATGATAAAGTAAGTAATAAAATAATTTAGTGTTCTGTAATCGTCTTTCCGATTATTTTGATGTGGTATAAAGCTTGTTTTAGTGGCTAAATGGGTACAGCCGTTCGGATCGATCGCTTGCTTAACTCGGTTTGGGGATGAGTGACATCCTATAACAACCAAGCTTCTGTCGTACCCTGGACAGCACGATAAGCCGTCGGTCTCTCCTGTCATTTGTAAATGTCTGCCAGTCATTACAGGTAGTCAGTAGTCCGAAAGTCTGCCAACAAGTTTGTTTTTTCTCTGTGCGGAGCGGGGGGGAGTGCCAGACTTGTACTGTCTAAAACCCACCCTGTTATTGCCTTTTGTTCTTTTTATTGCCTTTTACGTTCCGGGGCAATGGTATCTCTTTAGAACAACCCGTAACCCAGGGACAACCCGCAACTCAGGTGGCAACCAGTTTAACAAAGGATATCGTGTTACACAGTTGGTTTATCCTACTTTCTACTAATATTATAAATGCAAATATTTGTGAGGATATATGGATGTTTGTACTCTTCCACGTCAAAACGGCTGAACGGATCCTGATGATATTTGTCACAGATGTAGATTATAGTCTAGAATAACACAGAGGATTAATTTACATCATCTCAAATGTTTTACTCCATAATGAAGGTACCATTTCCGGAGTATTTTCAAGAACTGCTCACGAACTTTCACTTAATTCAGTAACCCGTTTTAATATCGCGTGATAGTCCAACATTTAATGGCTATAATAAAACAAAGTTAGTTTTAATAAAGCCTATTATTTGCGTCGAAAGCAGTAAATACGACTAATAAAATTATGTTAATTGATTGCCTAATATTCAACAGAACGTTGTTACATTATTTCTGGGTGGTTTGTGACTTTTCTAGTGAAATTGCTGCTTTTATTTAATTTAAGGAAATCACGTGTAGCAAGAAAGCATAATCATCGTTTTTCTGCCCTTGTCATATCAGGGGTCAGCGTTTTTCTTCCGTTCTCTCCTGTTAACCAACATAATGGGTTCCGTACCTAAAAAAGAAAAAAAACGCATTCCCTACAGGATCATTTTTGTCCATCTCTCTGTCAAGACCCCTTTTGTCAGGAAGGCGGAGGTATTGAGAAATTAAAAATACATACTCAAAGCTGTTAAAAAATAACCCTCTTAGTCTGAAGATAAAGCCGTTTATGTCGCAAGTTTGTACGGAACCGTCGGTGTGCGAATCTGACTCGCACTTGACTTTTCTTTTATATTATTCCTCACACAATCCAACATATTTTTTAATATTAATGGTTCTTAAGGAAAAAATAATGAAAATTTTCAAATACCTATGTTCCCGCTAAGTAAAATAAGAGTATCACTTTTGTAATCACACGCTTCATGAACAACCTGAACTTTTCCTTATAGGAATTTTAATTTACAAATATAAAAATTAAACATTGTAATAGCCCAGCCTTCTCGCAAATATTTCTGTCAAAAGACAAACAAGACATAAATGGACTATTCATCAGATAAAATAAATATGCTTAACTTATTTAAACGAGCCAATTTTGATAGGCTACTTAGGAATGACCTTAAAAATGTGGGCGTAAAAAGTCAACCAACACTCAATAAAACCTCTAAACGAGTACGTACTAAAAAACCATTAAATTGATTCTAAAAATAAAAATTCAAATTGAAATGTTCAAGTTAATCAATTGAATGACTTTTACTTCCATCTCTTCAATCGTTCACTCAATCAATTCTGATTGATTGAACTGATTCAGATTGAAATGAAAACATTAGTTTGAATGGACAGAGGAAATTTCATTATTTTTCCAAATAAATACGTTTCGTTATCAGAATACACTAGATAAGGTCAACTTGCCTAACTAGACAATTTACATAATGTATATGACGACTTCAAAAATGCAGCATTTGTGATCCAAACGTGGCGTTTCATTAAGTGAAGGTGAATTATTATCGCGGGTCTGTGAACGGTGAGTAATGGGTAGCTCACCATCCGCACGTCTAGTGGCGCCAGGAAGAGTCGACGGCGCGTTAGTGTTCCATGCGCGCGTCAAAGAGATGTCAGCAAAGCAGAGGGGCTTGCCGGGTTTGCGGGCGGTTCGACCCCTGAACACAATACCTAATAACCCTGGCATAAGATGAAAATGGAGTGGTTTTAGTAAAAATCTGACACTCACTTCAGCTTTGCCCAGCGCGGGAGCTATTTGATAATGTCCCAATCGAAAAAAAAAGGTGAAATATTATGCATGTTGTAGTTAATTTTGATGTAATAAAAAAATAAATTGCTATTCAACAAATCTACAACATCTACCTAATCACTGTGCCTATGAACCTGAAAATATGTTTAAAATCAGTAAGCTGTCATCAACCAAGTTGGCGTTGGCTTTCAGTCTTACCGGATTTAGCTGACTGCTAATGATTGGCATTTAAATCATAAGGTTCAATGTACACACGACGGCAGGTCAACCTATATCAAACTATTATAACCTGATCTCTCCATAATAACAATACCGAGGATCGCAACCGCTTACCTCTGCGGCAAAATGGTCTTACACCGATGAGAGAACAGCAAGAAGAAAACAAGTAGTAGACGGCCATTTTTCTGTTTCTGTTTTCTGTCGATCGTGCTCAGTGTTCTGTTTTCAAATCACTTCCCTTAACCTCGTTTATGGTATTCGACTTCAAAGAGTGTTCATTAACTTATGTATACTTATTTTCTACTAGTTTTTGCCCGCGGCTTCGGTCGCGTTAAGTTCGGGGTAACACAATTCCCCTTTCTAGGTAGTTTTTGCCCTTGTGCCTTATTGATTGTAATAGCAAAGCTAAGTTTTTCCTTTTCCTCCCTCTATCTTCATCATATCCCACTTAAAAAAAAATTACATATGTCCGTCTCCAGGGTCCCAACTATCTTTATACCAAAATTCATTACAATCAGTTAAGCCATTAAGGCGTAAAAAAGTAACAAACAAACAAACTCACTTTCGCTTTTATAATATTAGTAAGGATTGTAGGTCACTTCAAGTATTAACTCATTGATTGTCGGATTTTAAACTTACTTTGATATACTCAGCCGTCGCTTGAGACTTGACGAGGCTTTTTCAAAAGTTGCAATGAATAATCCTTATCGTTACTTAATATTATAAAAGCGAAAGTGAGTTTTTTTTTGTATGTTTGTTTGTTACCTCTTCACGTCTTAATGGCTTAATCGATTCTGATGAATTTTGGTACAGAGATAGTTGGGATCCGGACATAGGCTAATTTTTTTTTTAAAAGTGGGATATGAGGGAGAAAGAGGGAAGAAAAGGGAAAACTTAGCTTTGAAATTACAAATCAATAAGGCGCAAGGGCAAAAACTGCAGGTAGCAGGTACCTGCAAATCAGGAAAGGGGAACTGTGTAACCCCGAATTTAACGCGAGCGAAGCCGCGTGCAAAAGATAGTAAAGTATACAATAAAGAAATGCTCCATCTATCTCTTTAAGTACGGCCACTCATGAATACTACTTTCAGTACTTCAGTTCTATTATAGTCAGTAGTCTGTGCACCGCAAAGCCTTCAGGACTGAAGTCTTAATTAATGAAGTTAGCCCAGAGTTATATGAGTTTGACCTATATTGTTGTTTTATTGTTTTTGCACTGACACCCCGGCTAAAGTTCTTCCCGGACATGGTCGCTTTTTTACGTCATGCTGCCCTAAGTTTGTGGGATTTTAGACTGAGTTATAAATTAGTTTTCTTGTTGCTTTTTTATTGATTTGTTAGTTAGTTGTTTGCGTTTTGTACTATAAGAATATATATGGAGGGAGAGTTTATGTATAAGCTAGTGATTGTTTTATAATAAAGGTTAAGTGAAAAAAACCTGGCGACAACGAGAGTTCCGTACAAACTTGCGACATAAACGGCCATATCTTTTGACTGCGTAGACTTACAGAAATGATTTTTCCACAATTTCAAGGCACCACAAAATCACGTATATTATAATTTTGAACCTGATACCTTCACGCATTCCCGAGATAAAGGGTCTTGACAGGCAGGCAGACAGATGGACGACAAAGTTGGCGCAGTGGCTGAGCGATCGACTGCTGCACTGCGTGTCGCGGGTTCGATTCCCGCACGGAACAAATATTTGTATGACCTGCAGATAGTTTTTCGGGTCTGGCTGTTTGTGTATGTAACTTTGAATGTTTGTAAACGCACGCACGATACAGGAGAAATTCCTAGTGTGGGGCAACGTTTCTTTTGAGGTACAGAACCCTAAAAATATTTACTTTTGGTGTATTTCCTCCAGCTCATAGTGTTATATTCTTTTATTAGAACATTATTTTTATTAGAAATTAAATTTGAACTATTTTGCCGCTATTTTTACTTTATTTACAGCTTAGCTTATTTTAATTTATGTTTGTTAAGGAACATACTTTATGCTTTAACAAAATCGTTAACAAACTGAATTACTATTTCATTATCAATTTAAGTTTTAAAATTCTACATACAAAATATAAACTTCCACATTAATTTCGTCACCTCGTGCCATCTGCTACGATGCTTAAAAACTGACATTTTAAAATGATAAAAGTTAAAAATACGAGTACGGTTTGTGTGTTTAAATAAATAGTGAATTCACAATTTTTCATTGGCACGTAATTATAGCTGGTAGATAATGTTATTGGCATTGGATCTGCCTCTGTACGTAAATAATGTGCATAAAACCTTACAAATCCTTACTCCTCACTATATATATATATAGTAAGTAAGTATATTATATATTTATATATATATATATATATATATATATATATATATATATATATATATATATATATATATATGTAGTATCGGGAAAAGGGCATAGACCGATACCTAAGCGTATTTTAGTTTTAAGTAGACTTTGTAAGTATGGATGCCGAAAATGACGTATTGAAAGTATGGTGCAAGAAAGACAGAGAGCAAGAGAGAGAACGAGTGAGACAGATAGTTTGTGTATAATTGTAAACTGTACAGAGGAGTGGGAAAAGGTTGCGAGGGCTGAGTGTTACTTTTCTGACTCGAGTGTTCGAGTGTAGTAGTATAATTTAGGCGTACAACTAGATAAGACGTGCTTTGTATTTACTTTGTATTTGTGTCATTTTTAATAAACGTAAATAATCTTATCCCCTGTTTTTTACACTAAAATAGAATCAGACAATTTAACGAACATTACATCTTACATATATATATATTATATATAATATTATAAAAGCGAAAGTGAGTTTGTTTGTTTCCTCTTCACGCTTTAATGGCTACACCGATTTTGATGAATTTTGGTACAGAGATAGTTGGGAACCAGGAGACGGACATAGGCTAATTTTTATTTTAAAATAGTGGGATGTGAGGGAGAAAGAGGGAAGAAAAGGAAAAACTTAGCGTTGCTATTACAAATCAATAAGGCGCAAGGGGAACTATGTTACCCCGAATTTAACGCGAGCGAAGCCGCGGGCAAAAGCTACTAATATTATAAACGCAAAAATGAGTTTGTTTGTTACGTGTTCACGCCTAAATGGCTAAAGTGATTTTGATGAATTTTGGTACAGAGATAGTTGGGATCCAGGAAACGGACATAGGCTATTTTTTTTGTGGGATATGAGGGAGAAACAGGGACGAAAAGGGAAAACTTGGCTTTGCTATTACAAGAAATAAGGCGCAAGGGCAAAAACTACAGGTAGCAGGTATCTGCAAATCAGGAAACTGTGAAACTAAAACACTGTTTTACTCTAAATTTAATGCGAGCAAAGCCGCGGGCAAAAGCTAGTTGTTAAATAAAAAAATACATAAAATAATATTTTTACTTAAACAACTAACAACCAATCTTGTATTCTTTTTCTTAGCTTGTCGATGACAATCTAAATTGCGTCCATCTGTTCCTGTGATATGCAACCAACATGCCAGGCAGGACACGATGTCAAGTGTCCCATCTTTTGAAGAGTAACACCACATTTCCACTCCAGGGCAGAGTCAAAGGATCACCACCTGAACCTGGAAGGCTATCTTTACTTCGGCCAACCTGTGTCCGAAGTCTTTAAAGACAAATCCAGGTCAGCCATAGCAACTCACGACTAAGTGGGAAATTTTCAGCAAGTCGTACGAATGGGCTAGACAGGAAAATACTTTTGCCTGCCGGGGTTGTTGGATATTCGAAAGAGAAACCGCGGCCCCGGAACTGAAAGCACAAAAGAAGTAACACACGGTGGGTTATAGCCAGTAAAAGTCTGACACTCCCCCTTGCTCCGCCCAGAGCACGGAAAGTTTATTGATGAATTTCCACCCGTGAAAAAAGGGGAATACTTTTATTCCTTAAATTACTTCTTAAGTATTTCAAGCATTAAAGTAATGTTAAGTATTAAGTCAATAACCCTCCACAAATATGCCTTAAATAAGGCCTCCACAAATATGCTTTAAATATTTTGTCAAGGCAGCCATTCTTAATCAATATGATTGATGATGTGCCGACATATTCGATAATGTACCTACTTGTAGTTATCATGTCTATACAACCGTGTTTGGTAAACGATTGACATTTAAAGGGCAATGAACACTGAATAATCAATATGTTATGGGCTGAACGTTCCGACAGTTTTTTATTTGTTTATAAGTTTGTTTTTAAGGCAATCCCGGAAAACTTACCCTTATTTTTGTAATAATAAAACGGTTTAATATCTTTTCATCTCAAAAAATACTACCAATCTTCTAAATGTAGCTTTATTCCTTTACTAGCTTTCGCCCGCGGCTTCGTTCGCATTAAATTCGGTATAACACACCAAGCAGACCTGCAGTTTTTGCTCTTGCGCCTGATTGATTTGTAATAGCAACGCTAAGTTTTCCCTTTTCTTCCCTCGTTCTCCCTCATATCCCACTTTTTTTTTAATAAAAATTAGCTTATGTCCGTCTCCTGGTTCCCAACTATCTCTGTACCAAAATTCATCAAAATCGGTTCAGCCATTAACGCGTGAAGAGGTAACAAACAAACTCACTTTCGCTTTTATAATATTAGTAAGGATTTGTGTGAAACAATTTTGGTGTGCATTAAAGTATATTCTATTCTTTTAGTGGCCTGATTGGTAACTATATTTTGGGTCCGTGGGGTCCGTGGGGTCCTTGAGCTCGCAGCCATTTGAAGTTCTTTGAACTTGCTGTATTTATCTTGGCTAAATGCTTAGTGTCGCCTGCCGGGGTTGCGGGTTGTTCAAAAGAGATTCCATGGCCCCGGAACGTAAAGGGCAATAAAAGGAACATGGATGAGCTTTAGTCAGTACAAGTCTGACACCCCACTCCGCCCAGAGTGGGGGAAGTTATTTGATGATTTTGAAAAAGGCACGTCTGCAAAACTGACATGCTTCGTCAGATGAAAATAGTTGTGATGTCTCTTAAATAAATAATCGTAGCACATACTACTCTCGATCATAACACACGACCGTGTACCTTCTGGACAAGCTGTACGCAGAAAGCCATCACTGCTCTTAGAATTCATAACAATACATTTAGTATGTTACTGAAGTTGCCACGCTTCTGCAGTGCGTCGATAATGTTTGCTGATGCGTTCACTAAAGGTTTTGTAGCGATCAGATGTGACGTGCAGCGACGCTGTTGCATTATGTCTGGGGTAGCTCAAACGATCTTATATGTCACAGATTTGATTGCCCGTTTATGCGTTTTATGTCTAACCCACATAATATTTTACTAACTTAGTTTTTAGAAGTTTAAGTTTACTAATAATATAATGGATGAAAAGTAATATCCTTACTAATATAATAAAAGCGAAAGTAAATTTGTTTGTTTGTTACGTCTTCACGCCCAAATGGCTAAACCGATTTTGATGAATTTTGGTACAGAGATAGTTAGGGCCCTGGAGACGGACATAGGCTATTTTTTTTAAATTGAAATAAGGGGGGGAGAGAGGGAAGAAAAGGGCGAGAAAGACGGAAGAAAAGGGGAGAGAAAGATGTATTTGTTTTCGATGATCACGTAGGTTAAAGTTAGCGTTAGCCCAAAGTAACTATGCCACGCGGACTAAGCTAGACAGTTCATAAATTAAAAAATATGGCTAATGGCCCCTGCAAAATAATATCCACAGAATAAAATAGCTCAATGCCCAGGTACCACCTGACGTATCAAGTATTGTCACTCATGGAAACTTCTGTAACGCCCTAATAAGCGCCGTAAACAACAAAATATACGTTTCCTCGAGAAACCTCAAAGAATAAATACCTCCGTGGAGTTATTCGTTGTTTCTTTGTATCGAACTCGAAGCTCACGTAAGTAACTACCGGGCCAAGATCGAGAAGACAGGCCAAGTTAATTAAGTAGAAGTTCCCGGGTGGCAACAATAGGTCCCAGTTTACACTGTAAGGGGTTCAGGATTGTGCTTTTATTAAACGTTAATTGAATTGCTGCGACGTTGTTTTCTAACAAATAAGCGATGGTGGATGTGATTGGTTGTTCGAGTCCGCTATTTATTTTGGCAAGATTTTAATTTAAGTTGTTTATTTTTATTTTATTTTATGTAATTTGAATCTGCTGACATTAGTTCTAATATTTTTTTAATAATTTATTGCATTTTATTATAATATTAAATTTTTTATGTTGTAATTTGTTTGTTTGATGTAATTTTATTGTTTTCTGACATTCTATTTAATTGAAATTGGTATGCTTGTGTTTTGTGTTTAATTTCTATGTAACTTAAAATAAATGAATAATAATAATAATTTGCGAAATGCTGTCTCGTTTGAAAAGGATGAAAATACAAGGAGTTTTTGTGGGCCTCCCTCGTAGTTGCTAGTGTTCGTAAGCGTGGCTGCTCATCCCGAGGGCCTGAATTCGATTCCTAGAGAATAGTACTATTGGGTATTTCCGCCAGGAATTTTTCAGTAGCAGCCACAGAGTCTGGATTTGTGCCCGGTGCCAATGGGCTCGCCCTCTTACAGGCGTGATGTTGTTTTATGTTAAAAGGCGCAATCGCAAACCAGGATTAATTATATGTAGGTAGTTGTGAATGTTTGTACCTATGATATTTGACTAAAGAATTCGACGACAGACTTCCTGATTTGACTATACCACTTTACTACTTCCTGCATTCAATAAGAGTCCTTATTTGAACAATGCCACCATCGTTGAGAACGAAACGATTTGCAGTAATCTTCATCATTCTTCTGCCCTTATCTGTCATCTATCTTGTGTCTTCTTCTTCCATATACTATACTTGACATTTCATCAAACACCTCCTTCATGCCAAAGCATTCTTCACACAGTCCATCCATCGTTTCTTTAGTAAAGTTTTGAGAATGACTGTGGATGGGTAGAGACCCATCCACAGTAATTCTCAAAATTTTACTCACGGTAATAACTGTCAGTAGTGCATGATCTAGGCAAGAAACCATGTTTTTAAGTGTAGTTCATGACATCTCACATAAATAATATCCAGGCTTATATCAATTATAAGTTTCCTCACGATGCTTTCCTTCACCGTTCTGTGTCTGTGATGAAATCTCAAATGAACAACATTTGCGTTTAAAGCCAAGTGATAATTCCTTTGAAAAACCTTAGCACTTCTTTTTTTTCTTATTTATTTCTTTGCGGAATCTATGACAGTGAAACTGTTTCTCTAGAACTACGTCGAACTGATCTCCGAGCACTGTTCTGGTGGTCACCACAGTTAATTCTGGCTTTCAGGAGTTATAGTGATTTGGAAATAGACTGCTTTGAATACTTTTTTTATTTCTCCAACGACTTGCTTACTTACAACTTATTTTTTGTTCTTAAGCTCACGTTATATCTTGTTCACCTTTGAAGCATCCATCATTGTTTTTGCCATTATAGTCTCAATTTGTTAAGCTTTTTCCGCATAAAACTAATAATAAATCAAGAAAACTGTGTCACAAAAGCACACAACTAAAAACAGGATATAAATTCCAGAAAAACAAAAAACTTCATTGAGCAACAATTCCAAAGCTAAAACGCAAAAAAAAGCCTCACTTACAACTGCCCATTCGATTTTTTCGTCCTAAAACTCCGTATTTGAGGTAAAAAACGCGAGGGCCGAACCAAATAGTGCGGCCCAGTGATATACCGCGGGCATTTGTAAAAAACAATAGTCGTTAACCCTTCGCCCATTCGATTTTCAAATCACGTACGCACTTCACAAAGTTTAGCTTTTGCAAAATTTTCACGATTTAACGGAATCACTAGAGGTTTTATCTCTGATTTATATCGATAAAATTGAAGTGAAAAGTTACAGTGTTTTATGACAGTGTCGATTATTTTCTTTGGGATTTGTTTGCATTACCCTTTTGGTATTTAGAAAAGATTAAAACTTCTAATTGCAATGTATGTAGTGTTATAATTGTAATGTTATAAAAACCATAACTTTAACTTTCAGGTTTAGTATATCGTTAATGTTATATATCTGTGGATACTTGTTATTAGCAACGTTATAATTTACTGTTTTTACTTTTTATTTTGTAATTAGTCTGTAAGCCTTCTTAAAAGTAATAAAAAAAATGAGCGGCTGGTATTATCATGATTTTTAACCCAATTTTATCCTACTAATACATACTTCAAATGCGAATATTTGTGAGGATGGATGGTTGTATGGATGTTTGTTAATCTTTCACGTCAAAACGGCTGAACGGATCTTGATGAAATTTGGAACAGAGATAGATTATGGTCTGGAATAACACTTTGGATATTTTTTTGATAGCACGCGGGCGTAGACGCGGGCGCCAGCTAGTATTTTATATTCTTGTTCTAAGGTCACGAATACTAGGGTGAAGGTTTTGGTATCTAAGGTGCGTATTAACAAAAATGGTTACTTATGTTGTTCCAAATAAAACTAATTATAATGTTATATTATTACTAGCATTTGCCCGCGGCTTCGCTCGCGTTAAATTCGGTAGCGCCTTATTGATTTGTAATAGCAACGCTAAGTTTTCCCGTTTCTTCCCTCATATCCCGCTCTTTTTAAAAAAATAATAGCCTATGTAAATCTCCTGGTTCCCAACTATCTCTGTACCATAATTCATCAAAATCGGTTTAGCCATTAAAGCGTGAAGAGGTAACAAACAAACAAACAAACTCACTTTCGCTTTTATAATATTAGTAAGGATTTAGCGATGAAATACTCAAAAAGTTATAGATGAAGTGTTTTACAACCCTGCCAGGGTTGCAGGTTGTTGAAAAGAGCTACCGAACCAAAAAGGCAAAACATATGGGTGGGTTTTAGTCAGTAAAATTTTAACACTCCCTCCAGCGCCCAGAGCGGGGGAAGTTATTTGATGATTTCCCATCCGCAAAAAATTATTTAAATATACCTACTAACTATGTACTTATCTATTGATTGGAAACTATAATTTGATAAACAACATTAATTGGCTTCAAACTCAAAACTCATTGAACCAACAATTAAACCGCAGTTTAATTGGTAACCTCTTAATTAAAGTAAACACACTACAGTTGACAATACTCAGATTGATCGCAGTGTTTAATCAAATCAAATTACAACACCTTGTATATTGATAATAATGTACCAGCTTATTGTTACTATGTTCATGTATTTGGCATATGTAAGTACATTGTATAGGCGTTGGTTTACCTACAATCACAGTTAGAATAATAGTTTGAGAATTGCCATTAATGTAGTGGGTATTGTTGGAGCTGGAAGAATAGGATTTTTTTTTTCAGTGTTTAATCATATTTTTTTATTTAACATTGGTTTTGCTATGTTTTAGCATTACAGACATACGAATTGAAATGCTAAAAATAAAAATGTAATTGAACTTTTTAAAATAACAAATATAAAAGTTCAATTAAAAATTATTTTTAATTGAACTTTTATATTTGTTATTTTAGTTTTTTGAACTCGACATTTTTATTTGTCATCATTGTCATCTCCTTCAAATGAACCGTCTTAATTTTTGTAAAAATTTCTCAATTTAGGATTTTTCCTGTATTTTGGGTGTGTTTACCAACATTAAATCTAATATACGCATAACAACTACACCAGAAACAGCTACCTGCATAATACAAATATATGTTTAAGATATTTGACAAAAAAACAACAAAAAATACCTCTATGACCAAATACAATAAATGAAAAGATCAAAAACACAAATAGCTTACACTGCCACACAAAATAAACATAGCACAATTACATACAACCTAAAACTAACCAAGTACATTCATCACCAACATTATAATTGATTCACCACGGACAAAACAGGGATTAAGTAAGCAAAATGTATTTATTGTCTTTCACGCCAATTCAATTTCCACCTAACTACCAAAAGTTACGGTAGCTTTTTCACTAAAGATAGTTTTAATCAAAATAGTAAAGGCGGTCAGAGTGACGCCGGTTGTTGACAAACAGCTGTGGAAGATTCAGACAATGATGGACACCAGACATCTATTCGGTTAACGTGCCGTGAAGGGCGACCATCCACGGCACACGTCCGGACCGGATTCCGGTAAAGTATTTTGGTTGGTTTCAATTTATATGGGGAATAGTTTGGTCAGTCAGTGTTGACACTTTGAGTGTTAAAGTAGAAATATATACCGAACCTGTCACTAATAGTCCGGTCATATTAGACCAAAAAATAAGAGCGAATCTACATTAATTTACAACAAACTGAAAATTGGCGAAATCGTTTAAAATATAATTTTAAATAAATTTTTAAAGTTCCTCATGTTTCCCCTGTATCGATAAAAAGTTATTCAAAGTCAAAGGTGAAAAAAAATGAGATTTTCAGCAAAACAATAAGTTTTATCATAAAAGTACTTCAGACAAAAATTTAAGACCATAAAATCCTTATCCTTACTAATATTATAAAAGCGAAAGTGAGTTTGTTTGTTTGTTTGTTTGTTACCTCTTCACGCTTTAATGGCTAAACCGATTTTGATGATTTTTGGTACAGAGATAGTTGGGAACCAGGAGACGGACATAGGCTATTTTTTATTAAAAAAGAGTGGGATACGAGGGAGAACGAGGGAAGAAACGGGAAAACTTAGCGTTGCTATTACAAATCCATAAGGCGCTACCGAATTTAACGCGAGCGAAGCCGCGGGCGAAAGCTAGTTATCTATAAAACTTTTATTATTATTTAGAACGATTTCACCAATATTCAGCGTGTTGAAAATTAATGTTACTTCGAATGTCTAAACTGACCGGACTATAAAACTATTTGTGAATAGTTTTTAGCCAAACCGCCTCGAACTTTTTTACGGTTGGCGCAGTGGTTGAGCAATCCACTGCTGCTGCGCGTGTCGGGAGTTCTATCCCCGAACTGAAGAAATATTTGTATGACCTTCAGTAGTATTTCACGTTTGTAAACTTACCCACGATACAGCAGAAATTCCTAGTGTGAGTGAAGGTTTTTTTTAAATAAAAAAACTGACTTTGTTTGACATAAGGGCTAATTTATTTCAGGTACAGACGCCTGCACATCAAGCTACTACAATCTGTCAGATTTCTTTGATAGATTTTCGACTTTATTGCTAAAGCATTAGGTTCAAGGTTCATTGGGAAAAATTGACAGTTTCGGGTAGCTTGACCTGCTGGCGTCTGTACAATGAGCTGCATTAATAGAAAACCCCAGTTTTATTTATATTAACTTTCAATAAGGTACCCAATCCGAGGTTGTGGGTTGTTTGAAAGAGGTATCGCGACCCACCAACACAAGGGGCAAAAGAAGGAACATGTCTAGTAAGTAAAAGTCTGACACTCCCTTCCGATCCGAAAAAAGGAGTAAGTAACCCATTTGATCCATCCCACGGTGGGACCTACGTCTCATTTTAAATATGCTCATATTTAGTTTTGGTTTCTTTTAAATGCTTTTTGTTTTACTGTGTTTTGACCTGTACGAGTCAAATAAATACTTTTTCTTTATTTTTTGACGCCATTATTGATGATAAATTATGGAAAAAGTATCCTTTGTGTTATTTCAGACTATAATCTACCTCTGTGCCAAATTGCATCAAGATCCGTTTAGTCGTTTTGACGTGAAAGAGTAATAAACATCCATTCAGCCATCCATCCATCCTCACAAACATTCGCATTTATTATAATAGTAGCTTTTGCACGCGGCTTTGCTCGCGTTTATTTTGGGGTAACACAGTTCCCCTTTCCTGATTTGCAGCTACCTGCTACCTGTAGTTTTCGCCCGTGCGCTTTATTTATTGTAATAGCAAAGCTAATTTTTCCCTCTTCTTCCCAGTTTATACCACATTCCTTACTAAAAAAAAGTTGACTATAGCCCCGTTCCAATAAACAAAAACGAGTCGTTTTGCTTACGGATAGTAAGATTTTGACATAAGTCTCATAGAACTTATGTCAAAATACTACCATCCAGCCCCGTTCCAATAAACAAAAACGACTCGTTTTGCTTACGGATGGTAGTATTTTGACATAAGTTCTATGAGACTTATGTCAAAATCTTACTATCCGTAAGCAAAACGACTCGTTTTTGTTTATTGGAACGGGGCTTAAGTCCGTCTCCAGTGTCCCAACTATCTCTGTACCAAAAGTCATCACAATCAGTTTAGCCATTCAAGCGTAAAGACGTTACAAACAAACAAACTCACTTTCGCTTTTATAATATTTTAAGTAAGGATAAGGATTATCGTAGGATCGTGGTATATTTGTCTGCAAAATTTCTCCAAATAAATTCAGACTTTAAAACGTGAGTTAGTAACTTTAATACTAATTTATGAATGTGAAAATTACTCTGTATTTTATTCGTATTCATAAATTATAATGTAAGGTTAAAGCTTCTTAGGTAAAAGAGCACACTGTTGACATCGATTAAAACTCGGTGCAAGTGACTCTGTTCTATTGTATGTAGCGCCCAGGATAGCATCCAGGACCGACGCTTGAGTTTACAACCTTATATCCCAGAACATAAGGGTGGCAAGTATCCTCGATGGTACATGTTTTGAATGAAAGGCATCTCGCAGTCCAAAATAACGCAGTTTAACCGGACAAATCCTGTAGATGCCAGGACCAGGACAACTGATGATACATAATTATAAAATACTAGCTGGCACCCGCGGCTTCACCCGCTTAATATCGAACGAAAAAGTATTTTATGTGTTATTCAAGACTGTAATCTACCTGTGTGTACCTTTGTGCCAAATTTCATTAAGTTCCGTTCAGCCGTTTTGACGTGAAAGAGTAACAAACATCCATACATCCATCCTCACAAACATTCGCATTTATAATATAATATGATACTAGCTTCCGCCCGCGACTTCGTCCGCGTGGCATAAATACTTTGGGCTAGCGCTAACTTTAACCCGCGTGATGATCGAAAATAAAATATCCTTACCTCCCTTTTTCTTCCCTCTTTCTCACCCTTTTCTCACTTTTTTAATTCTATTCATTTATTCTATACATTTTCTATTCATCAAAATCGGTTTGGCCATTTAGGCGTGAAGACGTAACAAATAAACTAACAAACAAACTCACTTTTTCTTTTATTAAATTAATGAGGAGCAATAGGATATAAATATATTATATATATATATTATATATATATATATATACAATGTGCCCGTTTATGGACCAGCGATATTCTAGATACTTATTTAACGAGTGTTTTAATTACTATTACGATACACACTTGGGTCTAATTCACTTCCCCGCTTTTTGGCAGCCATTTTGAGATATTTTCTATGCGTGTACAAAAATAATCATATCTCTCAAAGTTTTGGTTTTACTAAGACAAAAATAGGTTTATTGAAAATGGGCAACAATATTGTCTATTGTTTAAATAAAGAAATAATGAGCTTACATTTTCGTAACTTTAGAAAACAAAATTAAAGTCCAAAAAAATATGCAAAGCAACGAAAGTTTTGTAAACTTTTCTGTGAAAAAGTAATGGTAGTTTTTTTTTATAAATCAATAAATTTGAGTACTAGAATGTTTGTTATATAAGCACATAGAATATCGCGAGTCCGTGACCGGACACATTGTATATAGTAGAATCACTTTTTATTGATACGCGATGGCCCAGAAGTAAAGACTCTCATGACGTGAAGACCTTCATGTATGAGGTTGCGAGTTCAAATCTGGACTAGTACCAATGTGAATTTTATCTTGGACATCGATGAAGGAATACATCGTAAGGAAAACTGAACTGGTAATCATATGAGTCTGAAATTGCCAACCCGTCTTCAGCAAGCGTGGTGATCAACGTTCGTGCCTTCTGTGTATGAGAAGGTCTTTGCTCAGCTGTGGGCCAGTAATAGGCTGGTATTTCTTTTTCATTTAAACAAATATTATTTGTATTATTTGTATTACTATTTTTTTGTATATTTTAGTTTGTTTTATGTATATTTTAATACATAAAACAAACTAAAATATACAAAAAAATAGTAGCCCACCGGTATCAGGTACAGAGTCCAAGCTACCGGCGGTCAAGGCTCCAGAGAAAGAAACCTTCTAACAATACGAGCCGTGTCCAGGAGTACCGCTTTCTGTATCAAGCCCTTGATCCAGCTGCCTAACGAGAGCCTCCTCAGGTATTCCTCGATCGAGGCTTATGGCAATTAAGCCATTGGCAGATATGACTATCGGCACAATTATCGCTGAGTCTACAGGCTAGTATTATTATTATATTAAAAGATATCTCTTTGCTAATGTAACTATAGGGCGATGGACATAATTCCTGGGCGTTAGTCTGCCAACGTATGAGGCACGACATGACACATGAATTACGTGCAACGCATGTCTGAATTGAAGCATACGTTCACATTACATTCTAAGATACATTTGGGTAAGCATAGGTATGTAGCATTATATAATGTAGCTTGGAATAGTTGCTTTTGTAATTTACTTTTTATACACGGTTGTCGCAGTGGCTAAGCGATTAACTTGCGCTGCGTGTCACGTGTTTGATCCCCGCATGGAACTTATATTTGTATGGCCTAGATATAGTTGTTACAGATCAGGCTGTTTGTGTGTGGCGAAATTCCTTGAGAGAAGCAAATTTTAAAAAAAAAACACTACCTACAGCCTCGTTGGTCTACTAATCGCAAGCACGGCTGCTGAATATGAGGTTTTGGGTTCGAATCCCCTGATCGGGCGTAGTCTTATTAGGTTTTTCCATTACGAACTTCGAAGTAGCAGCTATACAGCCTCGATTTGTTGTTGCTATGCTGAAAGCACTAAGCTCGCTCCTAGTATATACAACTTAAACATAACTGTCGAAATGTGTGATGTACTGTTGGGTTCACCTCTGCCTTACCTTCTGGGATTACAGGGCGTGATGTTATGGAACATGTGTTTTCTTTTCTTACTAGGTACATTAGGGGATGTAGAGAAAAAAAAATTGATGACTCTAATAATATAATTAATTAATTTTTGATAATTTTTTATGAGCTTGTGATACAGGTTTAATTTAACCTAGTACAGGCATCGAAATTTGTTATACCAACATTATTTCTAGGATTGAAATTGTATTTATAATGCCAATTGTATGAATTTTGAATAAATATAAATAAATCCTTACTAATATCCTTACTAATATTATAAAAGCGAAAGTGATTTTGTTTGTTTGTTACCTCTTCACGCTTTAATGGCTAATCCGATTTTGATGAACTTTGGTACAGAGATAGTTAAGGAGCCAGGAGACCGACATAGGCTAATTTTTATTAAAAAAAAAGTGGGATATGAGGGAGAACGTAGGAAGAAAAGGGAAAACTTAGCGTTGCTATTAGTAATCAATAAGGCGCAAGAGCAGAAACTGCAGGTAGCAGGTACTGTGTTATACCGAATATAACGCAAGCGAAGCCGCGGGCAAAAGCTAGTAAAATATAAATACTCTATTTCATAGTTGATACATTAAATTTTGCGCAATGTAACTAAATTTCAATTGTTAAATTAAACCCAGAATAATATATGCCAATCTTATCCCGACTGCTAATGTTAAACACACTGCAACATTCTGTTTATCAAATGAACACAGCAGATACCTGGATTATGCATCCTGCATAGCTAATTCTGTAATTAATTAGCTAAATGACAACAGGTTTACACTGCAGTGTACCAGCACATTTAATTATAAACTGAAATTAATGTCATGTTTATTTAATATGTATTAAACTGCGAAAATTTTATGTTCCAGTTTACCTTGCCATTCTATTTGGTGTCAGCGCAAGACGTTTTCTTCTTCCATTCTCCCCTGTCAGACGTCAGGGCATCATTTACTTCTTTCTCCTTTATATCATTTCTTACACAATCCATCCATCTTTTCTCTGGTCTTCCTCTCCCTTTCCATCTATCAATATTTAGATGCATCAGTATTTCAGTCACATATGCTTCTTCCCTTCTCATTACATGTCCATAATAAGATATACGACACTCTATTCGACTCTGTAGGAGTACATGATTTAAAATAAATTTACAATTACGAGAATTATAAAAAAATACTTTAGCGATTTTCTGGTAAAAAGAACGATCTCTACTTTTTGATAAGACCTATATCATAATAGCATGACTTTTAAAACATTGGGTTTGTAAAAACGTAAAAAAATAATCAATACAGTTGGAGAAAATCGACTCTGAATGTAAGCCTAAGTGTATTGAATGAGATACCGCGGCTCTGGAACTTAAAAGGCAATAGAAGAAACATGGGTGGGTGGGATTTGCAAAAAATAGCCTATATGTGCACACACTGTTCATTGTTGGGCCTTATGGCTTGTAGCGATATCTTCCAGACAACCTTTGGATAGACTGTAACAACATATATATATGACAAGGGAAAGTTATTGATTTACCTACTGACACAAACAATTAAAATAATTTAAAAAAAAGTTATTTATCCAAATAAAGTCATATTTTAAAACTTCTTACACAACAGTAATCTGAGCTGAGGTTCATCATCTGCCTAGCCTTTTCCCAACTATGTTGGGGTCGGCTTCCAGTCTAACCGGATGCAGCTGAATATCAGTATTTTACATAGAGCGACTGCCTATCTGACCTCCACAACCCAGTTAGTACTGGGTAATACGATACCCCTTGGTAAGACTGGTTGTCAGACTTTCGGGACACTGACTACCTGTAACGACTGTCAAAGATCTACAAATGACAGCCGGGACCAACGGCTTAACGTGCTTTCCGAGGCACGGAGGAAACTCGGTATGTAACGGGTGGTCACCCATCCACAGACCAACCTAGGCAAGCGCGGCTTAACCTAAAGATCGACCCGAGCGGCTGCTATTATTTAGCCACGAGCTCCTCAATCTGAGCTGAGGTTGCTCAGATTATATTCTTTACTGTACCCGAAATATGATGTAATTCACAAAAGAATCCTGTAATGGCAGGAATCTAGAGCAACTAGTGACGATCGTTCCTAACGGCACATTACACAAGGCGATGTGTCGTGTCGGACTGTCGGTCGTGACCGACATTTGTCGGGCTGAGTGTTGGACATGAGACAATTATCTGGATTTAAACGCCTATCACTGTTACGGAACTAGAAACCGGGGCCCTAAAATGCTGCGTTAGCAGAATCCGTATAGTATACATATATGAATTACGTTACAAATTGTAAAATGGTCACAGAGTAAAATTTCGATAAGGTTGGATTTATACGGATAAATCCTACGGGTAAATACGGATTTACCCTACAATAATATTAGGTCTTTGCCTATGAAATTGCCGTTTTTAGGGTTTCGTTCCTCAAAAGGTAAAAAGGACCCTTATTGGATCACTTTGTTGTCCACCTGTCTGTCAAGACCATTTATCTCGGGAACGCGTGGAGGTATAGAGTTGAAATTAAAACCAGATACTCAAGTCTGTGGCCCTTTTTTTTTCGGGTGGGTAATCATCAAATGACTTCCCCCGCTCTGGGCGGAGCAGGACATGTCAGACTTTTACTGACTAAAACCCACCCATGTTCCTTCTATTGCCCTTTACGTTCCGGGGCCGCGGTATCTCTTTCGAACAACCCGCAACCCCGGCAGGCAGAGACTCTGGCAAGCCCCTCTGCTTTGCTGACATCTCTTTGAGGCGCGTGTGAAACACGAACGCGCCGTCGACACGGCCTGTCGTCAATAGACGGACGGACGGTGAGCTACCCATTGCTCACCGTCCACAGGCCCGCATCGTCGGTGGCCGGGAGTCGTCTCGCGGCGCCCGGCGCCCGGGGCGTCTCCCGCGGCGGCTGGGTTGGTTTGAGGTTCTCTCCCTCCAACGCCCAGCCTCCTCCTTCACTAGCATTACTGCTTCGCAAAAGGAGGTGACCGCTTCCCATTTCCTCTCGCTCCGGACCATGGCCTGAACCAGGGCCGAACGCGAGAGATCGCCGCCGCCGATCGCCTCCACGAGGGCACGGCGGTGCTCCGCCCAAGCTGGGCAGACCGCCACAGTGTGCTCCACCGTGTCCTCCGGGCGATCATCACAATCGTGACACCCGGGCGTTTCCTCCCGCCCGATTATGTGCAGGAACCTCCCGAAACTTCCGTGTCCGGTGAGGCCCTGCGTCAGGCGGTAGGTGAGGACGCCATGACGCCTCTCCAGCCACTACTCAAAGAGGGGACTTACCGCCACTATTGTGGCGTGCCCAAAGTCTGTGGCCTCAAGTCTAAGTTTACGCAAGAAAAAGAATGGCTGTTTACGTCGCAAGTTTGTACGGCACATCAGTGCGCTAGTCTGACTTGTTCTTGACTGGTTTTTTAAATCCATTAAAACAAAGTAATCACCCATACAATTGATGCTGCTTTGCCAACGCAATGGCAGTTTGTTAATGTGGCAGTGGCCTTCTTGAACAAATTAGCATTTTTAAAGTTTTTTCGAGATTCATGGTATTGTAATTCTACTAAAATTGGCATTTTAGGCCACGTGGTTACGTTTAAGGTTTGCTGTTCTCAAAACGTGAGGCATCATAGGGAAATTGACGTCCACCAACCCGCACTCGGCTCTCCGTATCTATCAAAGAAAAACCGGCCAAGAGCGTGTCGGGCCACGCTCAGTGTAGGGTTCCGTAGTTTTCCGTCCGTCACAATAAGTGTGACGCTTATGAGTTTAAAGGTGGAGGAGCGTGCAACATTGCACGCTCCGCGAGTCCGCGGCAGGCGCTCCGGCTCCGACTTGTGACGGTTTTTAGCGCGAACACAAAGGGGCTGAAAGGGGAGCGCTCAAACCTCGACGACTAATTAGATTATGCACTCATAAATAAAATTACGAATATATTTAAGGTGCAACTTACTTTACCACGGTAGGTCATGAAAGCACGGAAAATCTTAAAATCGACTTTTAAAAAAATTACGTCATTACACAACGCCATCTATCGAACCATTTATGAACTGGTTTTTACCTTAACGTTTTGATGGTGTTAAAAAATGAATGTTAGTTTTGTTCTAAATTGCCTTAGCATGTTCTTAATAAAAGTTTTATGTAGTAATATGATACCGCCAATGCCAAGGAGAGACCAACCGAACAATTCGGTAATACCCGATCCAATGTAATAAGTACCTACAGCGCCATCTCTCGGGGAATTGGGTTACTAATTACCTAATACAAAGACGTGCAAGACGATTTCGGTGGTTATTTTGGATTGCGAGAACCGATTTCAATAATTCTTTTTTTGTTTGAAAAAAGATACGTTCAGGATAATAAAATATGTAAACGAAGTTAAAAAAAATGGTTGCATATACGATTATACTACAAACTTAGTCCAGAAATTATTTTGTACAACTTTTTTGTACAAAAACTGTTGTGTCAATCAAGTTCAAAATAATTTTCCTAGAAAGTCCTTATAAAGTTCTACTTTTCAGATTTTTTTCATATTTTCTAAACTTATGGTTCAAAAGTTAGAGGGGGGGGGGGACACATTGTTTTTTACTTTTGGAGCGATTATTTCCGAAATTATTGACATTATCAAAAAATTATTTTAGTAAACCCCTATTCATTTTTAAATACCTTTCCAACAATATATCACACGTTAGGGTTGAAATTAAAAAAAAAACACTTCCCACTTTACATATAGGGTGGCTACCCCTAATAAAACATTATTTTCCAATTTTTATTTTACCACTTTGTCGGCGTGATTGATATACATATTGGTACCAAATTTCAGCTTTCTAGTGCTTACGGTCACAGAGATTAAGCGAGGACGGACGGACGGACGGACAGACAGACATGGCGAAACTATAAGGGTTCCTAGTTGACTACGGAACCCTAAAAAACGAGTGTCCCAGCGCTGGAAATAAATAATGCAGCGACAATGATTAAGTTGTAAAGTTTTGATTGTTGGTTGTTATAAAATGTTAGAGCTAACTAATATTCCGTCTTTTTATGTTACAAAGTAAATTAAAAACTAAGAATCGGATCACAATCATTCTCCTGCCATCATCTTAATCTATTTGGGATCGGCACAGCATGTCTTTTTATTCCATATTTTCTATTACTCGTTATTATCTTATCAACTTTTTTCTTGCCAGATCTTCTTTCACTCAGTCCGTCTATCTACTCTATGGTCTATCTCGACTGTTATACCCAAAGACATTCATACACAAGAAATTTAAAAAAAAACTTTCATAGCTAATACACAAGGTGATACCAATTTTGTTTTGTGTCTTTTGAAAATTCGAACACGTTTTTTTTAATTGGAAAAAGTGTTGACTCAAAATCCGCTGCAAGTGAATTTAAAACTCTTTTACTGCACCAACATGAAAATTAAGAGTGAGGACTAGTACTATGCGCCAAATCCTCTGCTCCCATCAGTCAGTAGGGTACACTCGTAATTCGCCTAAGCATTGCATTAATTTAGCTTATCCTTGCTTATCTACTACGTTGAGATGCGTCCCGTGTTCTCTGTGCACGCTGGTGGAGTAAGGAAATTATAGTACATACGTGCTAAGATTATGTGGCGGTGAATATTAAATTATTAATTTGTTGCCAGTTTTTCCTCATATTTTGTAGTTTTACCTTTCTTTACTTTTGTAACTTTGTATAAATAATGTATTTATGTTTTTGTTTCTGAAATTTTCGTCGCATTGCACCTACTATGTTTTTGTCTCTGCATCACCTTAAGGTTGACTAAAAATGCCCAAGGCATTAAGTCCATCTTTTTACAATTTTTTTTACATGTGCATTAACAAATAAAAAAATATTACGTTTTTAATTGTACTGCTTTTATTAATAAACGGTAATTAAGAAAAAATATTTTTCAAGAAAAAAGTTTAGCATCATTTTAAGTTAGTAGACTTTGTAGCAACACAAATATGAACGTAGCAAAAAAAAGTACTACAGCGCCATTTATGCAACCACTTTATAACTAACTGTGAATTCTTACATTTCGCAAGCAGAGATATCCGCGAGTTAAGCCTATATACGAGGTTGCGATAGTCGCGGAGAGGATCCGGCTACTGGGTCTCGAGGTGGCATTGCACAAATCCGAGGCCATGGTCTTTCATGGCCGCGGAAACACGCCACCGTCGGGATCCCAGCTTACGGTAGGAGGGGTTCGCATCGGCGTCGGGTCGGCGCCTCCTGCCGTAGGCTCTATGCCGGAGTCGTGCGGTCCATGGCCCTTTATGGGGCCCCGGTATAGGCGCGTTCTTTAGAACGGCGCGCCGCCCACTACCTGAACGCGCCCCAAAAGGTGGTAGCCATCAGGCTGATCCGGGGCTAACGCGCGATCTCCGGCGAGGCAACGAGCCTCCTTGTCGGATTGCCACCGTGGTGCAGGGCACGCCACAATAGTGGCGGTAAGTCCCCTCTTTAATTAAGGAGTGGATGGAGAGGAACATGAGTGGGTTTTAGTCCAGTACAAGTCTGACACTCCCCCCCGCACCATTGTTCACCGTCCAATTTTTTTTTTTCAGATGGTAAATCATCAATGACTCACTCTCTGGGCGGAGCGGAGTGGAGTGTCAGACTTGTACTAACTTAAATCACGTCTATGATCCTCCTTTTGTCCTATGTGTTTCAATATGCCAAAGTGTATATCGAAACAAATATTCATTTTACTAAAAATGTCAAGTTTCGTCCTTGGAAATCAATGAATTTGAATATGACACCTACAAAAAGTATGTATAGCTTAAAGGTACGGAATAAAGTACAAGCAAACTCGAATTAATAGGTCCGAAAACCGACGCCATCGCATCGGACAAGGGTCCCTATGGGCCAATCGTGTAACCAAACACGGTAACCCACACAAACAATGATTGGATTACAGCACTTGAGTATAAATAGCACAAAGTCCCTCTCAAAGAAGGGACAATCGTCCTATTCGACTAAACTCATTGTTAGAACATTTAAGACTATTGATCAATTGCAAATAACCCTTATGTGCCAACGTAATCATGAGTTAACCCGTCTGCGAACAACTTAAATGGATGCTACATCAAATTCGAGAATTAACGGATTGTGTTAACAAGCTCTATAATTTAACGAAAGTGCTAATATTAACGTTCGTAATTATAACATAAATGTATGGAAGCGTAATAGAAATTAATTTTGTATGATAGAATTAGTGTGGTGATGTAATAGTAAGTTTCGGGTTTAAGTTCGTCGTTCATAGTTTGAGGGTAAAATGTTTGAACTATTTAGGGAAGTAGGGCGGAGTTTGTAATTAAGTTTTATTGTAAAAATAATTAATAACTGCTTTTGAAGTCGAAATCCTTGGTATTTTTTTTCTTTTTTGCGGATGGAAAATCATCAAATAGCTTCCCGTTCTCGAGCTCCTCGAATTTAAAAGAATATGACTTACTTGAATATTTTACTGTCAAGTCGTCTTTGCCAAACTGGGCATTTGGCAAATCAATGTGATGTTCAATTATTTTTTTGGAGGATACATACTGGCAATCAATGAAAAACAGGCTTTTTTTGGGGTGGGAAATCATCAAATGACTTTCGCCGCTCTGGGTGGAGTGGGTGGGAGTGTCAGACTTGTACTGACTAAAACGCACCCATGTTCCTTCTATTGCCCTTTACGTTCCGGGGCCGCGGTATCTCTTTCGAACAACCCGCAACCCCGGCAGGCCCCTCTCCTTTGCTGACAACTCTCTGAGGCGCGGCAAAAACAGGCTTTACTTACAAAAAATTGTATATTTAAGCTAGTCCATTCTCCACCCAAATCTAAATAGACAGAGGTATAAGCCTGGATCCTTTACACTCAATTCTATATGTGTAAAAAAACCGTATCAAATCACGTAATCCCTAAGATCTTTAAGAGACAGTCCGAAAATCTCAGCTAAGTATAATGTATCTAGCCTTTTCTGAGTCCCAAACTAAGTGTCCCATTTGCAATATAGTGAGAGAAATAAGAAAAACACGGGAACAAATTACGCTAACTTTTCCCCTTGAAAGACGTAATCCGCAATACAATATTCAGAGGTCTGCCCTTACCCCCGGTCAACACTTAGTGCTATGTATTCAGATTACATTGCCATCTTTGTCGCCGTGTAGTAGACGCCATTTTCGTGTTTCTAATTTCGCTTAGGTCATTGGTATTTTAAGGATTGGGAGACACTGGAAAAATGGATTTTATAATATACTAGCTGTGCCTAGCGGTTTTACTCGCTGTTCAGGTCTTATCACTAAGGGGTATGTAAAATAGATTCTGATGTTGACCGATTCTCAAACTTACCCGAAATAAACACAAAATTTCATATAAATCGGTCTAGCCGTTTCGGAGGAGCTTGCTAACAAACACCGCCACAACTTTTTATATACATATAAGACCAGTACCAAAAATAAACTTTTTAGTTTTTCTTCGTGTCCAGGATGCAACAAAATTATCAGAGTGTCTGATACGGCATTATTCTGCTATGATCGGGCGGCAAAATCGATTTTATAGGTATTTTGCCGCTTTGCTGTGCGACATTTTGCTCTAAGACCATCAAGAACGAGTATGTCCTGCGCCTATAAGTATTGCAGACACATACATAAACACTGTTCCATAAACCAAATAACTAAAAGAGGATGAACACACGACGGACAGCACTCTTCTCCAAAATTCAAAAACATTTCAAACTTCAACTCAAAACCTTTTAAAATAAAATCCAACATCGCTCTCTAGTATCATTCTTACAAAATCAAAACAAAATCTTAGACATAAGAAGACGGGGTTGGCAGACTGTGAACACATCTGCCACTCACGTCCGCTGGCACACGTGGTCCGGAGATCTGAGACGGAATTCCAAACGGGAAAATATACTATATCTCACGGATGTGTGCCATACTGCCATGCGGTGAAAACTCGAGAGCCGGGATTTTACACTAAGGAGATTACATTATGTGAATTGAGGTTTTAATTCGAAACAAATGACTACCTGCCAATCATCACAGTGTTACTTAATTAATATCAAGACTCTGTGTCTCAAAAAAATGCTTTCAGCTGTCATTTTCGAAATTAATTAGTTGTCACGGGTAGGCCTCATCTTCCTGCCGGGATTACGGGTTGTTCGAAAGAGATACCGTGGCCCCGAAACGTAAAAGGGCAAAAGAAGGAACATGGGTGAGTTTTAGTCAGTAAAAATCTGACACTTCTCTCCGCTCAACCCAGAGTGGGGAAGTTATTTGATGATTTTTAATACGCAAAAAAAGACGTCTTCTAAAATCGAGTCTTGCATGACTCGTTTATCATTTTGTTCTGCCGAGGCTCTTTTAGCCTATTTAAGCAAAAATAAAGTCCACATCAGGTGGAATTTTTAAATTCTAACCTATTTTCGACCGTACCCATACAGATCAGGATGAAAAGACAGCTTTCATTACATAAAAGAACACCATAAAAAAAATTAAAACTACATTGCGCGAAGGATAACGTCCCTTTGTTCTCCAATTCACATCACAGCAGTAATAAACCATGAAACAGACAGCGGGCTCCGTCCACAAAGATTGTTAGCTTACTGTTGGAGCATATTTAGACGAGGACATATTTATTTATTTATTTAAACTTCATATATGTACAAAAGCGGTACATAGGCGGACTTAAGGCATTCTCTTCTTTTCAACCTTTGGGTTAAATACAACATTGTGAAAGGGTACAAAAATTATATTTAAAATAAATATACTACCTGTTTGTTTTCATACTAATAAATACACATATTATACAAATAAAATAAACTAATAAATACATTTCAAAAACACAACGACAAAACTTAACAGTAATTACTATGACTTTTAATTGAGAGTTATTTAATCGAACCTAGAGATATTTGACGGCACGGTTGGCGCAGTGGCTGAGCGATCGACTGCTACGCTGCCTGTCGCGGGTTCGATTCCCTCACGAAACAAATATTTGTATGACCTGCAGATAGTTGTTTCGGGTCTTAGGTTTAAAAATAAATTTAGCAGGTTCCGTGCAAAATTGCGACATAAACGGCCATGTCTTTTAATTGCGTAGACTTAGAGAGTTGTTTTTTTTACAGCTCCACACCACAGACTTGAGTATATAGTTTTAATTTCAACTCAATACCTTCACAAGTTTCCGAGATAAAGGACTTTAACATACAGTGAGATAGACAGACAGACATGACTAATATTACGTTTTACCGAAAATTAATGAAAGTAGACTGTATTTATTCATTTAACAATTTGCATTGTGTTTAAATTAGATTAATAACAGTAAATAATAGTCTTACATCAATTAATTTATAACAGCTAAAACAACTACGAAGACTACTACTACAAAACTTTGTCGTCTTTGTAGCACAAGTGTCCTTATAAAAAAAATATGGCATATCCAGTTTTGGAAACATAGATAACCTTATTGTTGTCTACCTGGCCCCCTAGGCTTTTCCCACGTAATATCGAAAAAAGTTATCCTATGTGATATTCCAGACTATAATTTACCTCTGTGGCGAAATTCATCAGGATCCGTTCAGCCGTTTTGACGTGAAAGAATAACAAACATCCATACATCCATCCACACAAACATTCGCATTTATATTATTAGTAGGATGTTCATTATAAAGGTCTGGTGCTCAGTACGCAACCGGTGTGCGTGTTTGACCACTTGTAAGTATGTGGAAGAAGCAAAGGAAGTATGCAAGGATCATAGCAGGCGTTATGTAATTACTGCCTACACCTAGTGAAAAAGGTGTGACTTTATGTATTAATCAAGGAAACTGATGAGTTGGCGAATCTGTCAAATTAACGAAACTGTCCAATCAGTGAAACTGTCGAATTAAATAAACTGACGAGGGACGGAAACTGAACAGTGAAACGCGAACATAACGTATGAAGTACAGATTGAAAAAAAAACAACTGTAGAGTTTTGGTTTTTCGCATAAAGTAGTAAACAAGTTTTTTTACTGATGGGAAATAAATAAAAAAATAGCTTCCCCCGTTCTGGGCAAAGCAGTAGGAAGTGTCAAGACTTTTACTGACTAAAATTCATCTATTTTAATTTTTTTTGCCCTTTAAGTTGCAGGGCCGCGGTATCTCTTTCAAACAACCCGCAACCCCGTCAAGCAGTGGCCCTGACAGGCCCCTCTGACCTAACGAGACTTTCAACTTGCGAAAAATTTCCCTCGTATAAATGAGTCTCTTTCCCATTTTTCTTTACCCATTTCAGTTCACCCACAATTTAAACAGGTTAACAAGGGAAATCAGTTCGGAACTTGGCAAAGCAATTGTTGCAATTTAATGCAACTTTGAAGCCAATTATAGTTGCAAAAGTGAGTATTTGATAACCTGTATTACAATGCATTATTAGACCAAATAATTTTTAGCTTTTGTAGAAAATGGTATTGTAAATAATTCTAAGTCGCTTTGGGTGATTTTTTGTTTTTTTTTACATAGCGACTAAATTACACAAATATTGAAAAATGAGGGAATTGAAATGAACAGGAGGAT
Source organism: Ochropleura plecta (assembly GCA_905475445.1). NCBI lineage: Eukaryota > Metazoa > Arthropoda > Insecta > Lepidoptera > Noctuidae > Ochropleura > Ochropleura plecta. Next base: position 4,371,008 of record FR997731.1, on the reverse strand, counting down.
TTAATTTAAAAGATGACAATATTTTTCGCCAATGCATTAGCATTGCCATCCAACAGTAATGCTAATAATGTAGACGAATTTTTTGACGCCTAATTATTAATTATTCATTTTACCATTTTTATTCTTGTGCAAACTTTATTATTAGTTTATGTCTACTTGTAGTTTGAAAATGATAGTTGCTATAGATAAAATAAACAAATTTATGTACTTCGAAAAAAAAAACAATTTATTTTGTTTTAAGCATGTGTTGTTTTTTTTTGGCTTAGCCTGTGGTCTCGTTCATGGGGAAGTGAGGACCAATATTCTGGTTGTAGGCGTAAAACTTGTCTCACTATTTTCACCTAGGTCTGACACGATACCACATAATATTTTCTGCCACTACATAGGAGTTGATTTAAACGCTAATTGGTGTTACCAAAATCAATTATGCAAGAACTTTCTTCAAAATTATTGTACCTTTACGATATTATAATTTTATTTTTATTTCTTTTCTCGTTTTGTCATCATCAGCCAGCCAGCATGTTGGGGTCGGCTTCCAGTCTTAACGGATGAAGCTGAATCCCAGTATTTTACATGGAGTGACTGCCTATCTGACCTCCATTACCCAGTTAATAACTGGGTAAAACTATACGCCTTGGTAATACTGGTTGGCAGACTTCCGGGACACTGACTACCTGTAACGACTGTCATAGATCCACAAATGGCAACCAACAGACCAACGTAGGCAAGCGCGTCTTAACCTAAAAATCAACCCGAGCTGTTGTAATTATTTAGCTACGAGCTCTTCTATATTCAAACTTTAAAACCTTCTATATTTATTTTTTGAGCTCTACTCTGATTGGTTCAATAAACCGAATTCCAATTCCAACAAAATAAAGAAACGTCAAACTCAAACTAAGGAAATAAATTTAAAATTCAATTTAGATTCCGTCTTCAAGAAATCACTAGCTGGGTTATGCGTGCACGTTCACCAAAGTTTCAACAGTAAAATGTTACAATGTAGTTGGTGGGAACCTTAACTTGGATTGGTCACAGAAACTTGAATGCCTACTGCCGCATAGGAGATAAGAGATAAAAACCAGACTCGCGCATCGAGGGTTCCGTACAAACTTGCGACATAAACAGCCATATCTTTTGACTGCGTAAACTTAGAGGGTTGGTTTTTTTTACAGCACAAAGGGACCACACAGTTTTAATTTCAACGCCTTCGCGATATAAAGGGTTTTAATAGACAGACATACTGACGGACAACCAAGTGTGTCTATAATACATTTGATATGTTTTCGGTTTATTAACATGCAACTATACCACTATTTTATTAATTGGCAACACTCAAACAGTGTCCTCTGCCCGGTTCAAAACCAACCAATCACAGAAACGCGCGCATTTCACTATTGAAATGGCGGTAATTGGAAATAACGAACTTTAACAGCCCGGCTAGATAGTCAGTCGTTCGGAGATTCTGCTAGTGAACATCTTTTAAAATAAGTTGTGAAGTGTGTCGATAAAACCTAAGGTAATATGACATTGTTCTATGATGTATTATGCGTATCTATTTGTGTGCCTATTTGCAATAAAAGTGTTTCTATTGAATCATTTATGGAGTTTTTCTAACACAAGTGATCTAAAAAGGGTTCCTTTTTTTCCTTTTAAGGTACGAAACCCTAAAAACGACTCCATACACGCTCCGGCACTCGTATAGTGCGTTCACAATGAGAAAGTTACTAATCTCGCGCCATGTTGATGACGTCATAGCCGTTAAATCGAAGAAGTTGGTTGTATGATATAATTTTGATAGTCGAAGATAATTAATACATTGCACCAATACGTATCAAGAATTTGCCGGCTTTCAAGTGACAGTTGACAGATAACTCGGTGACTTTCTCATTGTAAACGCATTATATGCAGCTTTTATGCAGACAAAGATAGTGCGTTTGAATTCATCTAGTGTCGTGTTTATTCCATATTCAAATTCCTGAATGTTAATTCGACACCGACGAATTTACTTTACGGTTTTGACAATTCAGTTATCAAAACAGTATTATGCCTATAAGAAACCGATTAACTAGATAGTGCTTTGTTTGGCTGCTTGAAACTTAAACTATAATTTACTAGCTTTTGCTCGCGGCTTCGCTCGTGTTAAACTCGGGGTAACATAGTTCCCCTTTCCTGATTTACAGGTACCTGCTACCTGTAGTTTTTGCCCTTGCGCCTTATTTATTGTAATAGTAATGCTAAGTTTTCCCTTTTCTTACCTCTTTCTCCCTCATAACTCAATCTTTTTTTTTATATTATGTCCGTCTCCAGGGTCCCAACTATCTCTGAACCAAAATTCATCAAAATCGGTTAAGCCATTTAGGCGTGAAGACGTAACAAACAAACAAACTCACTTTCGCTTTTATACTATTAGTAAGGATAACGGTGTCGCTGACAATGATATTTTGAGAATGATTGGCTGACTATTGGAAGTCTCATAAGACTTCGATGTTGTAGCAAAAACTGAACTTGATGTGTGGATTTTAAAGTTGTTGTGCCCAAATATCAATATTTGTTGACATGTCTGGAAATGTGGGCACAAGTGCGACCGCTGAGAATGAGGTCCTTGGTTCGATTCCCAGGCGGAAACCTAACTGGCGAAATGTAAATAAACTATACGGTACACTTGTGCTTAACCCTTTGGGAATACAAGCGTGATGTGTTATTTTGTATTTGGAAATTGTATAATGTAATGTATATTTGTTGTATATAACTAGCCTTCTGTACGTATATGTTTTGGCTATGCCTAGACGCCCAAGTAATACGACCAATCGTTTAGAAAACGAAGCTGTGCGAAGTTTGTGGACCAATTTCATTATTTGATTACTTTTAGTGCTAACTTCGGTTATATTACTTTGAACTATTAAATTGTTGAGACCGACTTTTGTTTTCAAAGGTGATTCATTTATGATAGTGAATAGAATTTCAAGTATTCAGAACATGGAAAGTCTATTTCATAATTGACCACTATTATAGGTATGTCTACCAATATAAAGTCATGGTAATTACTGTTAAATATCTCGTTTTTATTTATCTTTTAATTGTATTTATTAGTTTATTTGATAATATGTGTTAGTATCCGTATAAAAATATACGTTTTCGTAAGCATATAGTTTTAGATATATATATTATAATTTTTGTACCCTATCACAATGTTGTCTTATTTTACCCAAAGGTTGACTGGTAGAGAATGCCAAGTACATGAAGTTTAAATAAATAATTTTCCTGCCCTTGTGCCATTCTATTTGGGGTCGGCGCAATACATATTCTTCTTCCATTCTCCCCTATCACACGACACGGCATCATTTACTTCTTTCTCCTTCACATCATTCCTTATTCAAATTCAAATTCAAAATTCAAAAATATTTATTTGCCAGAAAATACACACAAATTATAAGGAAAGATCTTTCATCCTAAAAGTCATTGTATTCTGCCTGCAAGCAAGCGTGCAAATTATTTATATATGTCAATTTGGTCATAATTATTGATATCATGCAATTCAAATGATTAAAAAATATTATTATTACAATTATTATAAAGCCCATTTTTCTTATATATTCATCATTAACATTCATTTTTAAATTCCATAAATTCCTTAATACTATAGAAACATTTATTTTGTAGCCACTCTGACAATTTTTTCTTAAATAAAATACCCTGCAACAATTTCAATTCATTTGGAATATTATTATAGATCAGTACACACATATTAAACACATTTTTTTTATAAATATCTTTATGACCAGGTGGGTGATATAATAGGTTGAGAAACTTAGCCCTTTTTTGTCTCGGTAGAACCTCACTACGCTGCTTAAAGTATTGCATGTGATTCTTGGTAAATATGCAGATATCTCTAATATACATACAGGGCAGTGGAAGAATATTACATTTTTTAAATAAAGGTTTACAACTATCCAAGAACCATGCTTTGTTTAGAACTCGAATGCAACGTTTTTGAAGCTTGAAAACTCTGTCGGAGTCGGTCGAATTTCCCCACATAATTAATCCATAGCTTAGGACAGATGACACATAGCCATGATAAGCCGAAAGAGCAGCTTCTACGGACACATTTTGTCTTAACTTTTTCAATGCAAAAACAAACCTATCAAGTTTCTGACATATTTGTTCCACATGGCTTTTCCAATTTAGATGTTTATCTACATTAAGTCCTAAAAATTTCAATTCATCCACTTGTTTTACAGTTTCGTCTTTACAAATAACATCTAGAGCCAACTGTTTGGTATTATATGAGTTAAATTGTATTAATTTTGTCTTGCTAATATTTATATTTAAATTATTACTTTCCATCCAATCTATTATATCTGATAGGGTCTTTTCGATGACTGATTTATAATCTTTTTTATCCTGACATTTTATAATAACCGTAGTATCATCTGCAAAAAGGATACATTTTTGCAAAGTGGCCTCCGGAAGATCATTTATATAAAGCAAAAAAAGTAAAGGGCCGAGAATGCTCCCCTGAGGCACACCACTCTTATTTATTATTGCTATTGATGTAAATTTCTCTTTGGTGTATATTTTGTCATTTTTCTTTACAACTTTGGATATCTCGGTGCACTGTTTCCTGTTTTTTAGATAACTAGATAACCATTCATGTGCTTTTCCCCTAATACCGTAGAAGTCTAGTTTTCTTAACAGTTTCGAATGATTCACAAAATCAAAAGCCTTGCTCATGTCTAAAAATAGACACACCGCTGGATTACCTTCGTTAATACTATCTGTTACAATTTTCACCAAGTTAAAGATTGCTAGAGCAGTTGAACTGCCTTTACGGAAACCAAACTGCTCTTTGCATAATATGTCATGTGAACAGAGAAAATTATTTAACCTCATTAGCATTGCCTTTTCAAAAATTTTCGACATAATGGGTACTATAGTGATAGGACGATAGTTGTTAGGGTCTGACCTATTTCCGGTTTTAAATAGTGGTTTCACGATAGACATTTTTAGTTGCTCAGGAAAGTCACCTTCCAAAAAAGATAAGTTTATTAGATGTGCTAATGGATGACATATCCAAGTAGCACAAGCTTTCAAAACTTGCGTGGCAATGTCGTCATATCCACTAGTTTTGCTATTATTTAGAGACATTATAATTTTATAAACTTCTGTTGCATCTACAGGGTTCAGAAAAATTGTATTTACATTTTTGTTATTTTGATTTAGCTTAATATTAAAAGAGTTTACTGGCTGATTGGATGTCAAATTAATAAAATAGTCATTAAATATATTGCAAATGTCTAATGGATTGTTATATGTCATATTATTTAAATTAATTTCTTCAAAGTCATTTTTAAATAAGTCATTATTACTTAATGTTGAGGAAATAGCGTTCCAGGTAGCTTTACATTTATTTTTATGCTTTTGTATACGCCTAGTCATCATAATTTTATGTGCTTTCTGTGCACATCGTTTAAACAACTGAGTATAAATTTTGTAGTTTTTCTCATTGTGTTTTTTATTTATTTTACTAGTTATGAATTTTAGATATAGCTGTCGTTTCGTTTTGCTGGACTTTTTAATTCCTTTCGTTACCCACTTTTGAGTGACTGGTTTATTATTAACTTTGACCTTAATTACCGGAAAGCACAGATCGTAAAATAAAGTAAATGTTTCATAAAATAAATTAAAAGCTTCTGCTAGAGTGTCAGAGTCAAGCGTTTCTGAAAATGAAAGAGAAGACATACATTCGCAAAATTTATCGAGATTTTCCGAACAGTAGTCACGTTTCAATTCAGTCCAACAAGATATTGTTTTGTGTCGTTTTGCTTTGATAGTAATCGTTTGTGCTGTTTCGTGGTCTGACAGGCCGAAGTGATGAATCTCTGACTGGACATTTTTTACGTTACTGGCGATTTGGTCAATGCAAGAGTTCGCCCGAGTTGGTGATCTTATGTGAGCTTCAAAATCATAGTTATGAAGTATGCTTAAAAGTTCCTTCGTTGCAGAGTTATGTTTTAAAATGTCAATATTCCAATCACCACAAATGATTATTTTCTTTCTTTTAAATTGCTCCGTCAAATAATTTAACAAAATTTCAAGTTTATGAAGAAATATACTTATTTGTGCCTTTCTCTGATCAGGTATTCTATACACATTAACAACACATTACACTATCCATCCATCTTTTTATAGATGAGCCTTTTTTAATTCTTTCTGAGAAATTCGATACTGCATGGTATGCACCATGATTGTTCGCTTCGGGTCCAGATTAACTACAATAATGGAAAAAATTAAGAGATAAAAAAAACCATTGTTTTGGTAAGATGGAAAAATTTTTTTTTGTTTTGTTGCTGTTTTTTCTAAGATTACTCAAAAACCGCGGAGGCTACAAAATTTTAAATTTCAAATCCAAAAACCAGACACTTTGAGCTACAATTTTTTTTTTATTTCCCTTACGACCATTTCTCTCGAAGTTACCGCCTGTTGAAAATTTACCAAAATATTTTTTTTTGATCCTTGGTTTTTTCAAGTAGTGTAGAAAAAATATTAGAGGTAAAAGGACATCTGATGTGAGTGCTTGAGAAGTTATGTGGGTTGTCTGATATCTGTCATAGTTTTAGATATCTGTCACAGGCATCACGGTTTTTGTGCGAGTCTTTGTTCTTGCCTCTGCACTTTATGCAATACTAGGAGTCCTGCGTGGTTACACCCGCGTCTTTGATTACTGCCCTACTTCCATGTGTGGTAACGTAATCTTATAGCCTATGTTACGCAGAATAACAAAAGATACTTGAGATCGGTCAAGTAGTTTTTTAGTTCATTCGTTGTATACGCCCCCGACTTTTACTAACACTCCTCCCCTCTTACTCTGACTAAAAGCCATCCATGTTTGTTATTACCTTTTGTGTTCCAGGGCCACGGTATCTTTCGAACAACCTGCAACCTCAGCAAGTAGTGTCCCTGGCAGGCTTCTGTGATGGGCAACTACAGTGCTTTCACAAGTTATTATGCCTTGTGACCGGGATAGTGGATTCATTTTGTTGACATTGACATTCAAAAGTGCCTGTAGTGGTCTAATTGAAATAAATTATTTGATTTGATCATTTGAAAACTTGAGAAATCAAAACATAAATTGGCTGCCACGCTCTGTCGCCGGTTCGATTCCCGCATGTAACAAATGATTGTAACTAAAGGTTGTTGTTCTGGGTCTGACTGTTTGTGTATATGAGTTTGAATGTCTACAACCATGATACAGAAGGAATCAAAACTATCGCCATAAAAAAAACATATTTACAACACAACGCACAGCAAGTTAATATTACCGTGTATTGATGTGGAAACATTCAAAGATCGCGAGCGGGGATCACAAGACGTCGATTTTCCAATAGAGTAGACATCACGTCACAAGACTTGCAAATAATCGAATTATCTACGTCCTTGCCACTAAATGGGTTCCATTTTCTCTTTGTGCGGTAGCTAAGTACCTGTACATAATATATTTATCTGTTTTTATATAACTTTGTTTGCCCGCGTTAGAAATCTGGCAACGTGCGTATGTAACAAAAAATTTTTTTTTATTTTTTTTATTTCTGACTCAGTAGAATCCATAATGTGTTAGTGAAATAGTAACAGAACATGCTTATATACTATGTTAGTGTTATTAGTACTACTTAATTACATGAACCTATAGCTAATTTTACCCAGTGCCCCTGAATAAGCCAGTCGGGCCTACCAGCAATCATTTTCAGGATGCTGTTACGAGTGTTACGCAAGCGTTGCAGTAAGGAAGCCGCTTTCTTGCGCATGCTGTGTGAAAAACATTCGTGTGAGCTGCAGCAAACATCTTCGACACAACAACAATGCCGCGGCAACAGGTTTCTAGTAATAACTATCTTATGTCATCTCTATTGTCATGCGCCCTTCCAAATTGCTTACAAAAAAAAACTGTACATCCACATGTTGCAAGTTATTTTGAAGTCTCTTGTATTGATCTCATGGGAGTTTAAGATAACTTGCGGGTCTATTTACATCAACCAGACACAAATAAGACTAAAAAGTTCGTAACACTTTGCCTCGATTGGGAATTGTACCCTTTTTTTGCGGACGGGAAACCATCAAATAACTTCCCCCGCTCTAGGCAGAGTGGGGAGAAGTGTCAGACTTGTACTGACTAAAACCCACCCTTGTTCCTTCTGTTGTCCTTTTTTGTTCCGGGGCTGCGGTATCTCTTTCGAACAACCCGCAACCTCGGCAGGCGGTGGCCCTGGCAGGCCCCTCTGCTTTGCTGACATCTCTTTGAGGCGCACGTGGAACACTAACGCGCCGTCAACACGGCCTGTTGTCAATAGAGTCCGAGCCGTCTCCCGTGGGTTCTGGGTTGGTTTGGGGTTCTCTCCCTCAAATGCCCAGCCACCTCCTTCGCTATGACTGCTTCACAGAAGTAGGCGACCGCTTCCCACTCCTTCTCGCTCCGGACCATCGACTGAACCGCTTGCGACCACTAAGACCAACAAGGCAGGCAGTCGAAATAGTATTTACAAGATGTCTAGGAAATGGAACGAAGTTACTTATCATGCGTTGCGAGAGGGGGCTAGACGGAAAAATTAAGATAAAAAGTTCTAACGACACCTTTTGCTATAGTTGTAAGCCGTGCGTGTTTCTCTGTCCGTCTGTATCTCTCCCTAATAGAAAGTAAGCCAGTTATTTTCGTTTCGTCTTTCTATTTCGCATTGAACAGTGTGGTGTCGCGGCGATTATTTTTGTTGAGTGTAAACTGGTTTTTTTTAAATAATAAATAATAACTTCATTCCATCCGGGTGTCCCTTGACACCTCTCAAGTTTTTTTCTTCCACCCACCCAAGCAGCTGAATTAAAACCTTACAACTGCCTGCCTATATGGAAACTATGGGAAACTTATCCCACAAGCTTTTAGTTTAATGCTAAAGTATGTTTTAACATTAAAGTTTACCTATCGGTAGGCTTATCCGGTTCCAAAAGTTAAACAAAGTTCAGTAAACGTTTGTTCAGCGCTAGGCTTATTGAATATTGTTACGTCACATAGATTTATGGTTTGACGTTGTTGAACGTAATATGTTGAATAAATATTAATTCGTATTTCGAATGGGGGAGCGTTTTTTTTGCGGATAATCATCAAATAAGTTCCGCCGCTCTGGGCGGAGCGGGTGAGAGTGTCAGACTTTTACGGACTAAAACTCACCCATCTTTATTCTTTTACCCTTTTTGTTCTCGAGAAACGGTTTCTCTTTCGAACATCCCGCAATCATGGGAGGCAGTGGCCGTGGCAGGACCCTCTACTTACATCTCCTTGAGGCGCGCTTGGGAGGATTTCGGAGTCCATGATGGGGATGAGGTAGGACAGAGAGGCATGTATTGTAGTGTTCAGTTGCATTTGGTAAGACTCAAAAAGACAAAATATTATGAAACTAGCTTTTGCCCGCAGCTTCGCTCGCGTTAAGTTCGGGGTAACAAAGTTCCCCTTTCCTGGTTTGCAGGTATTTTTCGTTGGCAACAGAGAGTGTGTGTACCGAGTTCAGCTTCCTACCTTACAAACTTCCACCCCCTATTTTAGGGAAGTGGGGGGTAAAAAGTAGGCAATATCCGGCTCCAGGGTCCCAACTATCTCTGTACCAAAATTCATCAAAACAGGTCTTGCCACTTAGGCGTGAAGACGTAACAAACAAACTCACTTTTACTTTTATAATATTAGTAGGGACTGCTAAGCAGATGAAGATAGTCAAAAATGATCCTTTACGCCATTTGTTTTTACTTTTAAATAAAATAAATAAAGATACTGTAAAATAAGGGTACAATACAAAATATATTAACAAAATCCCTACATGAAACATAACAACAATCACAGTTGAATTGATATTTGATTTATTTTGTGACCACACGCGTTTGTTCTCATTAATTGATCACGTTGTTGAGGTCATTCTATTTACTTAACACAACGAATAATGCGTACATTGTTATCAACAATAAAAATAATTATTTTATAATGGAATAATTAATAGGTATAATATTTGCGTTTTAAATGGAAAATACGTTGAAATTGAATCAGCTCATATTTTCTACGATAGGTTCTATTAAATAATAAAAAACTGGTTTTCTTATGATATAACGTCACGCCTACAATTCCAGAGGAGTTAGACAGAGTTGTACATAAAAGTACGGCCACTTACATGCCATGTCATAGAGAGAGAGCCTATTGCTTTCAACTAGTCATAAATCCAGACTAGGTGGCTGCTTCTGAGAAATTATTGATGACCTGCCTCGCAGAGGGACCTGCCAGGGCCACCGCCTGCCGGGGTTGTGGGTTGTTCGAAAGCCATACCGCGGCTCCAGAACGTAAAGGGCAATAGAAGGAACATGGGTGGGTTTAAGCCAGTACAAGTCTGACACTTCCCCCCGCTCCGCCCAGACCGGGGGAAGTTATTTGATAATTTTCCACACCAAAAAAAACCCTACTTTACTAACATCGCGCCATCGACACGGCTAATGAAGCACCTCACTTACTGATTTCGAGTGCAGTACTGAGAAGTTAAATACTTCTTAGTAAAAAGTCGTGTCAACTTGTTCACAACAATCGGTCTTTCTTTATCAAGTCTTTCAACCAACTGCCTAATGACAGCCTCATCGGAAGGCTTTCGGCTGTGATATCACATATCAGTTAGTTAGTGATTTTTACTAACAATTCTTTTATACTATCTAAGATCCATCATTTAGATTGAAGTTATTTGGTGATTTCAAAACAAAAGAAGACCGATCATTTTTGCCTCGCAAGTCAACTAGATTAGCTAATTATTTTGGATTCCCACAAGGTCAATTTGACGAAAAAGTTGGCGCAATCATTTAATAACTGGGTACTGCGTGATGCGGGTTCGATCCCCACACGGAATTAAAATTTGTATGACCTATTGCTGGTTGTTCCGGGTCTGGCTGTTTGTGAATATGAATTTAAAAATTTGTAAACGATACAAGAAAATTACCTAGAGCGGGGCAACATTATTAAAAAAATAGGAACTTTAAAACATTCCTCTGAATATTTTTTTTTTTATTGTCTTATTTCCACATCGTTTTGCTCTGAAGTTTCTACGTCATGTTTACGCCCGAGTAAATTTCTTAATATGTAAATCCTTTAGATGAAAAAGCATATTGTTAGATTATTATAATGATTAGGAGTTCTTTTTAAAAAGAAAACTTGTACACACGACGACACATCAACCTATACAAAACCAGTTTATGCTGCTCTCTCAACAACGGATCGTACACCATAGATTTCAAGTACAATGAGAGATCCGCATAAACTGGTTTTGTATAGGTTGATCTGTCGTCGTGTGTACTATTGTCCCACGAGATCGTTCCACCAGGATTAAAAGTACCTTGTGTTAATCCTAAATCAGTTCAGTCATTTGTGCGTGAAAGTGTAACAAACAACCATACATTCATTCATCCTCACAGTATCTTCTTCTTAGCTTATCGTAGGCAAAGACATTAATGGCGTCTTTTACCGCGAAGGTTTTTCTCAGCACTCATTGGTCGATTAGTCGGGTGTATGTCGATTTCGCGCACTAAAATATCAGCATTGTTTTTGTAAAAAACAAGTTTTTAGGTACAACTTGTTTCAAACATTATTTTTTCACCCTTTTAAAAAACGGTTTTTACTCCGAGACATCATTTCATAGAAAAAAAAAACGACTTCGAGATGGATAATATTTTTATTTATAAACCAAATGCATTTTCTCTTATATCGTTTGATATAATAAATATCATGATAGTTCGTCAGTCCAGAAAGTATGCAAAGTTGCATTCTTTGGGTAGATAGTCAAACCTCAAACCGGAAATTGGTTCATTTTTTAAAGATCTATTTTAAAAAAATAACCATAAACTATTAAGTGACATGTAAAGCTTAAAAGAAAGCTAACAACATGACAACAATCCGACAAAATCATAATCTGGATAGTGCGAAGAGTTATCCAATTGTAAAATCTGCGCCAATGGGTCTAACTTGGATTTCAATATACTCTTTAAGAATAAAAGAAAATACATAGATCAATCGTACCTATAAAATAAGACATGAAACTCAAATCATTCCCTCTGTTTATACGACCAATATATGCGTCGTGGTTATATTTTATTCTAGCCTTAAATGACAGCAATATGGGTGGTAAAGAGATGTGCTTGGATGTAGAGTTGCTAGATGACACAGTGATCAATCAATTTTTATCATTTTTTTGTAAACATAACCTTGCACCTTACTAGGAATGTCTCGTGTGTTGTGGTTGTGTTTTCAAACATATAAACTCACATGCACAAACAGCCAAGCCCGGAACAACTATCTGTAGGCTGTACAAATATTTGTTCCGTGCGGGGATCGAACTCGCGACACGCAGCGCAGAAGTCGAACGCTCAGTCAGAACGCCACTGCGCCAACCGTGCCGTCAACTGTAAAACCAAACCTGTACAGTGAACAAATTATAAAAGGAAGTGCGATGAGTTGACCCTTTTTTGGGATGGGAAACCATAAACAACATCTCCTGCTATGACAGGAGCGAGAGGGACTGTCAGACTATTATTGATTAAAACCCACCCATGTTTCTTCTTTTCCCCGTTGTGTTCCGGGGCTGCGATATCTCTTTAGAACAACCTGCAAACCCGGCAGACAGTGACCCTGGTTTGCTGACACATCTTTGAGGCATGAATTGTCCTGAAGTTGTAAGGCATAATGCAGGTCATATACAAGTAAATTCAACAGCATTCAAGCCACTTCAACAACAGCATCTCATGGTGGCATGGAGAGAGCGACTGTCGCAACCCCGTGCAGGGCACGCCACAATAGTGGCGGTAAGTCCCCTCTTTGAGGAGTGGCTGGAGAGGCGTCATGGCGTCCTCACCTACCGCCTGACCCAGGTCCTCACCGGACACGGAAGTTTCGGGAGGTTCCTGCACATAATCGGGCGGGAGGAAACGCCCGGGTGTCACCATTGTGACGATCGCCCGGAGGACACGTTGGAGCACACAGTGGCGGTCTGCCCAGCTTGGGCGGAGCACCGCCGTGCCCTCGTGGAGGCGATTGGCAGCGGCGATCTCTCGCGTTCGGCCCTGGTCCAGGCCTTGGTCCGAAACGAGAGAGAGTGGGAAGCGGTCACCTCCTTCTGCGAAGCAGTAATGCTAGCAAAGGACATGGCCGGGCATTTGAGGGAGAGAACATCTACCCAACCCAGCCGCCGCGGGAGACGCCCCGGGCGCCGGGCGCCGCGAGACGACTCCCGGCCACCGTAGATGCGGGCCTTTGGACGGTGAGCAATGGGTAGCTCATCGTCCGTCCGTCGATTGACGACAAGCCGAGTCAGCAAAGCAGAGGGGCTTGCCAGAGCCACCGCCTGCCGGGGTTGCGGGTTGTTCGAAAGAGATACCGCGGCCCCGGAACGTAAAGGGCAATAGAAGGAACATGGGTGGGTTTTAGTCAGTAAAAGTCCGACATGCCCGACATTGGATGATTTCCCACCCGAAAAAAAAAAGCCACTTCCAGCACAAATGAACATTAACCGCAGTAAATCGCATCTGGCACCAGATCGATGATACTCTTATGATACATAGTTCCCTGCACCGGCCTCTCGCGATAAAACCTTGATTTGTGATCTACTACATACGCGCTTGTATTCATTGCCGAATTTGATGTTTAAGCTGCGCATTTATGGAGGAACATTGTTTTGGCAACATGTTTTTGTGTTTGCAAAACATGTTGTTACATGTAAAGTTGCAGTGTTATTTGCAACATACCACTTTCCATCATCATCAACCTACGTTGATGAAAGACTACTCTTTGATCTATAATACTCAAATGAATCATAGTTCCCTGTACAGTTCCTTCGGATCGATTGTAAAGCCGAGTATTTGTTTTTAAACATTGTTTCGCCAACATGTTTTTGTATCAGAAACAAGTTTTTAGTGGCTACATTACTTAATTTTGATGTTGCGAGAAACTACGTGATTCAACTGTTTCTCAGAGTTTCTAATGAAAACTAGGATTTATGTAACGTGTTCTGAAATAGAGGATAACTATTTATTTTTTGATTAGATTATTATGTCGATAAATGCCGTTTAACTGAGTTAAGGTGAAAATGAAAAAAAAACGGCCAATTGAAAGTCGGACTTCGGACGGTCGCACAGAGTTCGGTTCCATATCTATAAAACAGCAAAAAAATAGGTTTGTTGTATGGGAGCCTCCTTAAATATTTTATTTAATCTGTTTTTTAGTTGTTGCTTTATTGGCCACAACTATAAAACATCATCTGTGAAAATTTCAACTGTCACGGTTCATGAAACACAGTCTGGTGACAGATGGACAGACAAACGAACAGCGGAGTCTTAGTAACAGGGTCCCATTTTACCCTTTCGGTACGGAACCTTGGAAACTTAGCAAAGTAATAGACTAGACTGTACAAAGAACGATAAAATAAAGTGTCACTTTACAATTTACGGCTACAATAATAGTTTTATATAAGACATTACCCGCGTTTGAAAACGAACAGATATTAAAAACGTCCAAGCTTGCATTAGAGACAACCTATAAATATTATGACACTACCCAAGGGAATAGTTTTATGTTCTACATTAAATCATAAAGAGGATATTATATTTACTTTTTTTTTTTAAACGTTGCCACTCTAGCAATTTCTTCTGTAGTGTAAGTACGTTTACAAACATTTAAACTCACATACACAAACAGCCAGACCCGAAACAAATAATTGGAGGCCATATAAATATTTGTTCCGTGCGGGGATCGAACTCGCGACACACAGCGCAGCAGTCGATCACTGAGCCACTCTCGCGCAAACCGTGACGGAATTTTATAAAGTTTTTTTTTGCACCGATTTGTTCGTAAATGTCGTGATTGTCTAGAGGTTAAGCGACTCACCTCTCATGCATGTGTTTATGAGTTCAAATCTGGACCTACCAATATGCTTATAAATGTAACTTCTTGACATTCAAAAGTGCCTGTAACGGTCTAATTGAAATAAATGCTTTCGAGTTTGAGTTTTCTAAATTTTAGTGAAGGAAAATATCGCAAGGAAACCTTGACTTATAATTAACGTAAACGTGAAATCGCCAAACCGTCTTGAGCAAGTGTAGTGATAAATGCTCGCGCCTCCTCTGCATAAGAAATAGCCATTATAGGTTTGTTATTCAATTTAATAGGATAGATAATTTTACAGCACATAACTTTGATTATTTTAAAGCAATATATATTTACATCATTATTATAGCAGCAGTAATTTAATTTAACTCGAGTTGAAGTAAGCACATGACAGAGTTTAGTTTAAAAATTAAGAAGCTTTCAGAAAATAGGATATTTCAGAACAGGTGTAGCCGTGATCAAATTGTTCTGACCAAAAAATGATGCTTGAAGATGATGCAAGTGACAGAATGAAATTCGAAATATGAATATTAAAAAAAAAATTGGTATTGTTCCAGAAGGAAAGAGGTTGAAGCAACAGAGGAGGTGGAATAACCTTACTGTTACAATACTGTACTCTAGAAATAGAGCTAGTATGCACATTTGTAAATAAATAACTATCTAATTAGACAAGTTCGTGTTAAAGTGATAATTTTATCTTAAATAGTCCGAAGAAAATGTCCAAAAGCAAACGAAGTAACTCATTAGAAAACAAAAAGCAATCGCAATAATACCACTCATTCGAATAAAATTCAAAGGAAAGAGAGATAAAATAAAAAGCTATAGGATAACTTGACATCGTACAAAAGATTTCCAACGCCCATTGTGACTTATTCAAGCATGATTTTTATATACAATCTTTGAATATTTACTGAAGATTATGAAAAACGTCTCTGTGAACTTTATTCTTAATTTTTTCAGCCATAAACTTGGAGTTTCTATTATCAATTGCTTGTTGTTTGCTAATGTTTTTCTAGAAAATTTAAAGGTATTGTGTAAAATCGCTTTCGTTTCGCTTTGATTGAAATAGGTTAATGGATTTTAAATGTTGATTTATATATTTTTTTTAAATAAGTCTATATTGTTTAACTACTGGACAAGGGACTTCCCCATCGCGAGACGACTCCCGGCCACCGTAGAGGCACAGACCGTAGGTCTGTGGACGGTGAGCAATGGGTAGCTCACCGACCGTCCACCTAGTGACGACAGGCCGTGTCGACGGTGCGTTCGTGTTCCACGTGCGCCTCAAAAAGATGTCAGGAAAGTAGAAAGGCCTGGCAGGATTGCAGATCGTTCAAAAGAATTACCGCGGCTCCGGAACATAAAGGGCAAAAAAGAAACACCCACCCAGAGTGTTAATCAGTACAAGTCTCACACTCCCTGCCGCTCCCCCTAGAGTGGGGGAAGTTATTTAATGATTTCCCATGCGTTAAAAACCTGCCCCATATCTTTTCACATACTCTCTAGGATCTCTTCATCTCTTCATCAGCCATTGCAGTACACATCCAGATCAACTCGCTACCTCCTTCTTTTTTTTAAAAAGATTTCTTATCTTTTGGAATAGTTGTGAAGTTATATAAATTGCATTTCTGAATTCTTTGATCATGTTTTTATTTTTCGTCTTCCGTCCTCTGCAAAACTATTATGAAAAATATCTTACAAAAAAAATATGAACGGAATATAAAACTAGCTTTCATTAACATCATAATTTTTCGAGTCGTTTCTTCAGTAAAAAGTTGGGTTTCCAAAGAGCGCTCATAAGAAGTCTACTTGAACTTATTCCAAATCCTTAGCTCTTACAGATAGAAGACAGAGACACTTAGAACATTTAATAGTACAGAAGGCCAGTTCGAAGCGGGGATTGTGGGATGTTCGAAAGAGATATCGCAGCCCCGGAACAACAAGCCCAAAAAAGGATTTTATATTTTTTTATTATCTTTTTTTTTGTGAAATATTAATAACTAGCTTCCACCCGCGACTTCGCCCGCGTGACATAGGTACTTTGGGCTAACGCTAACTTTAACCCGCGTGATGATCGAAAAAAAATATATCTTTCTCTCCCCTTTTTCTCAATTTTTTTTTACCTATGTCCGTTTTTTTTTGACCTATGTCCGTCTCCAAAGTCGCAGCTATCTCTATCAAAATTCATGAAAATCGGTTTGGCCATTTAGGCGTGAAGACTTAACAAACAAATAAACAAACTCATTTTCGCTTTTAAAATATTAGTAAGGATTTCTAAATAATTTGACTATTAACTATTGTACGCCCAGAAAGTGGCACATGTACAAACCTATGATCCTCAATAAAGATATTGAATTGAATTGTAAAGGAACATGTGTTTGCAAAACAGTACCCACCCACGTTCCTTCTTTTCCCTCTTCTTACGGGAGGGAGTATTAGACTTTTTCTGAACAAAACCCTGTAGTCAGATACAGCTCTCGATGCCCCTTGGTAAGTCTGACAACCAGTCTTACCAAGGGCTATCGTATTACCCAGTAATAACTGGGTTATGGAGGTCAGATAGGCAGTAGCTAAATGTAATTTTGGTATTCAACTGCATCCGATAAGTCTGGAAGCCGACCACAATATAGTTGGGAAAAAGGCTAGGCAGATGATCAGTCAGATACAGCTCCGCCCACTTATTCAGTGAAGGAAACAGAGAGAACTATACAAGACGTCTATCGCGTCTCTTTCTCTCACTGAAATTAGTCCTGCTTCTGAATTGTTTGGACTATACCTTCTGTATGTCTTTGTATATATACTTCACCTGAATATAAATCTGCTTTAACGATGTGCTTTCTAACAAACTGGAGGATTAAAACCGTTGTCCCTAGTACTAGTTGGGACCATGGCTTTGTTTGGCTTTGATTCAGAGATATGGTACGTTTCGGATTATATTGGCAGTATGGAAAGATTCGTTCAAAAATATGCGGATTAATTAAATAAAAAAAATAAAAATAATATGCCGTCATTGTGAAAAAGAAAACTTTTGGCAATCTAAAAATAGTTTATTAATTCAACAACAAGATTCTACCAATATTTGTGAGGATGGATGGATGTATGGATGTTTGTTGCTTTTCACATCAAAACGGCTGAAAGGATCTTGATGAAATTTGGTAGAGAGATTGATTATAGTCTGGAATAACACATAGGATTATTTTTCGATTTCACGCGAACGCAACCGCGGGTGCCAGGTAGTAATAAGTACAGAGTCTATAAAGGTACGTAGGTACATAAATAACTGACAACCTCATTAGGTTTTTTATTGCAAACAACAGCAATCACGACCATACAATCTGTTCACTTAGCTACTTATATAATAATAGCGACAGAAGATTGAATATAACACTGTAATAGTACAAAGGCTCACAATCAAGGCACTCAAGCCCGTTTAGCTAAATTTAATAGAAGCAACCAGGCGCCTGGAAACAATGCTAAATTAACCTTAGCTTATCAACCAGTAATTCATTTGGCAACAACCCAAAGATTTCGTTATGGTTCCGCGATAGTAAGTTGTCTTAGCAATAAGTAACACGTTCTTGGCACGCTTTGGAATTAATAAAGGATATTGGAGTATTTTGATTTGCTGATGCAATTTCGGTTTCACGTTTGTTTTGTGAATGTTGGTAGCAGTTCTTACTGGCTTACCTATTTACGACTTACGTATTTGATGGCGCTAACTTCTCGATCTTGCGGTCACAAATGCAACTGCTGAGTATCCTTACTATCCTTAAATACTACATATCCTTACTTATATTATACGGATAACCCGCCTTTTTTTCGAACTTCTCCCGAAGAACGGAGGGAGGGTCATTGCTTGTACTGACTAAAAGCCATCTCTGTTCCTTCTTTTGCCCTTTATGATCCAGGGCCGCGGTATCTCTCTTGAACAACTCGCAACCTCAGAGACGATTTTTCAAAATTTTTGTAAGCCAAGGTACAAACACATTCATCTTATTCGAGACACATGTATACATATGTCCGAAGGATAGCCTTGATTGCTATCTCATTAAACCAGAAAATTGATTACCATTATTTCTAATTAAACCATTCGTCATATTTTATTATGAATAAACCCATAAAATAACAGATTTTCCCTAATATATTTTGATATATTGCTGGTCGTTACTGTAAATCAATGGATGAAACATTTGAGTCAACATAAATGATTTTATTGCCTGCATGGAAATGGGCAGATGGACATTTTTATGATGAAATGATGCTAATCCTTTATTTATTTATTTTTTTTTTTTTGTTATTTTCTAAACAAAGATAAAATTGATGATTTTTTTATAAATGTAGCTATTCGTTCGTAAAATGAAACACCACAGACTACCTACAGTACTGTATCTCCTCCTTTAAATCCATCCAAAGGTTGTCTTAAAAAGATCGCTTTTAGCGATAAGACCGCCCATTGTGTCACCCTATTAGTTGTATATTGTTATTCTTGTCATTTGTATGGTGTACATAATAAAGAATTTTCTATCTATAAAATTGATGGTCGTAGTGCATACATTATTATTAAGCCATGTTTTTTAAAAAAAAAAAACCTTCAGTTTTTCCAAAGATATCGCCGGAACGTAGCCAGGCTACGGACGCTGATTGATCTATATCGGGTCCATGTAGGGCCCGGAAAAAGCGTCCGTGAAGCTCCTTACTCTGCCATACCTCCTTGCGGTCGTTAGTGTAAAGCACTACAGGTTTGCGCCAGTTCGCTTTAGCCAAGGAGAGCGGGGTGAGGCCTTTGTCCACTGCAACCACATCTCGATGCATTACCACGTCTGTTTCTAGGAAATATTCCCTGAGACTGCATATCTCGCGATTATGGAGAGTCTTGGCGTCAAGCGGGTGCAGCAGATTTATGAATTCAAATCTTTTATTGCGTTTGTTACTAACGTAGATTGTAAGTTGCGTGTTTACTAATATTATATGGATCATGGTCTGAAACATTTTTATTTTACTACTGAGTAAGGTGAATATATGAAACATTATAATAGGTCAACGTACTTAACAAACTTCTGCTTGCTACCTCAATATGATGGAACAAAAATATACGGACAAGTGCAAGTAGGACTCGCGCACCCAGGATTCCGAACAAAATTTTAGGTAACTAATGACACTACCGAACAATGCTCTAACGAAGCGGTAGACTGTTTCGCAGGACAAACTTTACTTTATAGTTAGAAAACCTTATTTCGTTATTCCCATACGTTGACATATGGTTTACCAACCGCAAATAAATTCGTATTTTTTTAAGACGCATCTACAAATTTACTAGCGCTATAACATATTGATTCCTTTTGCGAAAGTATGGGAAATGGGACTGTAAAGGGCCTTTGATATTTTCACAGCTTCAAGGAAACACAATCTTTCCATAACTTAAAAGCATTTGAGAGATAGACAGACAGATAACAAAGTGATCCTATAAAGGTTCAGTTTTTTCGATTCGTGGGAAATCATCAAATCGAAAAAACTGAACCAAAAGACTTTAATAAATGTCTATAATGTTTAATACAATTTTATGAAATTGAAATTTATTAAAGTCTTCAAATATGTCTGCCATAAATGACCAATGTAAACGTCAGACTAGATTGAATAAGTTAAAAAAAAAACTGAATTTCTTCCAACATTTTGCTTCTTACAAATCTGAACGAACACAAATTTGCTGCAAGTGCTGCATATCAAAAGCAAAGGGAAACAACGGTAGACTTGCGAGGTAAAAAATCTACAGCGAGTATTTTCAATTTCGAGACGTGAAGTAAAGAAACGGTGTTCACTATTCGAACTACCGTTTTTTTTTTAATTTTCTTATTTTGTGTCGAGTCAAATGTTGCATAGACTATTTTTGATTTTTATTCCAGGTATTTTTTTTCGTTTTACTTGATTTGGTAGTTAAGGAGTTTTTAATACTTTACAGTTGTTTATTAGAATTAGTCTTAGAATTAGGTTGCAGTTGTTGTCTTACGGTCTCTTAACTTTATATAATTTTGTTATAAGTACGTAAAAATGTATTTATTTATTATTACATACAGCGTGTTGTTTTGCATCCTCGTCAAATTCAAGGACGTAACTATGCTAATGATTCTCGACCCGAATCGATAATAATATAAGTAGTTTTTTTTTTTTTTACTTTTTTCGTATTTTCAGAAATCGGTAAGTGCACACAGGTGCGTGCATGCCGCTGTATGATACGTATGCGCCGACGCTCACGCACACTGTTCTGTGTGTTCTGTAGGTGATTCTCTACTTTTGATGTGAAATATTCTGTAATACTGTTAAATTTAAACACACAGAGACAGATCATAAAAGCGCCGTATATTATTATTGATCAGGTACCGTAATTTTCATTGATTATTTATGACTTTTACTAGCACCTCCTAAATTTTGACGAGGATGCAAATCAACATATTGTATATTTATATCTATAATTTTCTAATATCTTTGTTTTCTGTTATTGATCCGTCCCTAAGGTAGACTGGTAGAAAATGCCTAAGGCATTAAGTCCGCCTTTGTTTTAAAGATTTATAATAAATATAGTATGGCAATATTAAAGCTCTAGTTTATGACTCTTTTTGCTATGACTATCCCGTTAATAAGATGCTATATCTCGATTGCCCTTTATGTTTCGGGGCCGCGGTATCTCTTTCGAACAACCCACCACTCCGGCAGGTACATATGACTTACGCAGGTACTGTTCGTGTATGACACGTCTGTAGTGTGTGTATTTAATAGATATGTAAACACTGTCTCACGTCCACAAGTAGTCTGGGAGCTGTCACTAATGTCAACTGTCAGTCAGCATGATGGCGGGAAGTTGGAATGTAGAAGCGTGCCCTGGACTTGAGCTTGGTGGTATGGTATCATACCATACCACCAAGCTCTCACCATACCAATGGTATGGTGAGAGTGTGGAGCCTGTGATGTAATTAGTTAATTGAGTTATCAATGTTGTATCTCTACTACAAACGGATACTACAGCGTCTATTTATAATATAAGGTCAACCGGGGCAATTGCGTTATAAAAATAGACTACACAGTTTTAAAAAATCATATCACGATAACTGTAATTTTTAACGAAAAATCTTAAATATGAATGTGTATATTAATTATCTGTGTGCAGCATCAGTTAATTCTTTCTTTCTATTATTAACAGTAAGTACGAGTAACTTAACTTTTTTTTAAAAAGAGGAATTTTAGACGCTTTTTCCCCTATTGGGGTAAAAGCGTCTTCATAAATTAAGTTTTAATCCTGTGACGCTTGAAGGTTGAAATAAATAAGTTTTGCTTCAGTTTAAGTTTTGTATACAAATCTTTCAAAAAATTACAAAAATATTAAATGTACATTAAATCCGAAGCGATTTTATAAAAACTGGGAAAATGCGTCTAAAAAAACTTTTTTTTTGTAGACGCATTTACCCCCCTGTCAATTCCAGACGTTCTAAACATTTAAATTGTTAAAGCAAAATTAATCGAAACTCATAAAAGCAATATGTACAATTTATAAGTTTAATCAATTTCAAGTTATAATTGACAAATATTACAAAGTTTAAATAAAAAAAAAAGTTTTTATTACCAATGTATGTCTCTATGACCTGTCGAATAAGGTTTTTTTAAAAAAAAACAAATACTGAAGATTAAAGCTTGTGAAGCGTGTGCAGTACTGCATCAAATGCTTTAATTTAAACAGCCTTTATTCAACATTACACCGAAATGTGAAGTGAAACCACGGCCACGTAAGTTTCTGATCGATATAATATTGAAAGTTCATTTCTGTATTTATCGATATCAATGGCTCTCAGAAAAACCATTATGTTCGTATGCCAATTTACCTGCAACACAACAAATTCATAACTTCACTATAACAAAAATAAAACATAAAAAGTTTAAAAAATATATTAAGAAAAACAAATTTTTACTTAATCGTTAAAGCTTTAAGAAATAATGTTCATCGCTTAATACAAAAACGTAAACCCCAAAAAGGTTTAAAATCTCTGGTATTGGGGCAAATGCGTCATACAGACGCAATGACCCCACAACAACAGATGCATTTACCCCAATAATCCAGACCTAACTTAAAAAATTGCAATCATCATTTCTCCGTAAATAAAACGATTTCAGTAAAAATAACTATTGGTATAGATAGGCTATATTATAATATAATAGAACATTTCATAATAAAAACAGGAAACCAAGAAAAACTCTGGATTATTAGCGATTTTGATCACTCACCTAACGCTGCACCGCTTGACAAAAATCATGTGAATTTCATTATGGCCGATATTTTTAATTTGCCAGGTACAACGCCATCTATTGAAAATGTACGATTTGATTTCGTTCAGAATAAACAAAACCAGATGGCGGGAGAAGTTGGTTTTCAAGCAGGTATTAAATTATTTCAATTAAACGCAATTACCCCAAAGACGCAAAAGCCCCGGTTGACCTTACTAGCTTTTGCCTGAGGCTTTGCTCGCGTTAAATTCGGGGTAACACAGTTCCCCTTTCCTGATTTGCAGATACCTCACTACCTGTAGTTTTTGCTCTGTCGCCTTATTTATTATAATAAAAAAGCTATGTTTTTCCATTTCTTCCCCCTTTCTCCCTCATTTAAAAAAAGATCCCAACTATCTCTGTACCAAATATCATCAAAATCGGTTTTGCCATTAAGGAAGACGTAACAAACAAAAAACTCACTTTCGCTTCTATAACATTAGTAAGGATCATTATTAAAATTCGCCCTTATTGTAAGCAAGTCTATTAAGACAACCCTTTGCAATTCCACCCATTCCTTCCCTTCTTAATGACACTTTAATACTGTTTAATATTTCAAAAATAAGAGACCCAACAGCTTCACAAGTAAATCTCTTATGAATAATGAAAAATGTTAATGTTTTGACGTCGATGCAATACTAACTGCAGTGGATACTGGTTCCTTTCTCATTATTTCCATTGTGCTGTAGCTTGAGTTGTTCAGGGAAGTCTCAGTCTCCATTATTTTCAAATAAGATGTAACGTTCGGACGGTGCCGTTTCTTTTCTTTGTAGTATTGTCATAAAAGTCACAGAGAGTACATCAGAATTATTTATTCGTGAAAATATCAATTGTTAAGTACCATTGGTTCTACTTAGTGTTTGATGTTGATAGCTTTAGTATTTTGAAAAGAACATAACGTTTAACGTTTTTTAAGAAGTTACGTCGACACCGGGTGCAACTTTTACCAGAGGTCCTTCAAGGAAAATCATCAAATAATTTCCCCCGCTCTAGGCGGAGCTTGGGGGAGTGTCAGACTCTTACTGTCTAAAACCCACCCATGTTATTTCTTTGGCCTTTTATGTTTCGGAGCCAAGGTTTCTCTTTCGAACAACCCGCACATAACACAGTCCCCCAAAACGCCCACCCTTCGCCACTTCCTAGTGTTTTAGCTGTGAAGAAGAAGCAACACAACTGGCTGATAGGTTTGATGAACAAGACCACCAAATAACTTTCCCAGCTCCCCGCAACCCCAGCAGGCGGTGGCCCTGGCAGGCTCCTCTGCTTTGTTGACCTCTATTTAAGGCGCGAACGTGCCGTCGACAAGAGCTGTCGTCAATAGACGGACGAAAGGTGATACTCGTTTCACATAGAATATAAATTCACGATTCTAATAATACAAGACCTGTCGTCAATAGACGGACGGAAGGTGACCAGAGGCCCTTGCACGAGCGGTTTAATCGTAACGTAAATACGTCAATTATAAATTAAAAATACTTGTTTCCCATAGAATATTATATTCACGATTTTAGATATAAATATTTTTGAATTTGAATAAAATCATGATAATATTACTCATTGCACAATACACCATACAATATTACAAATTCCATCAAGACCCGTTAAGCCGTTTTGACGTGAAAGAGTAATAAACATCCATAAATCCATCCATACATCCTCACAAACATTCGCATTTATAATATTAGTAGAATACGTTATCTTCTAGCCTAATTTCAGTTCCAAAATGTTTTTATTCAATCGTAACTTTGTCGTGTTTCTCTCAATATTTTTCTCCTTCAGATTACCACAGAAATAAAAAAACTCGGAAAGCATTTAAAATAGGAACACGAGGATAAAAACGAGCCCCAACCGTCTTTATCTGGGATACTCATCATTTCGCCGCAGCTTTGAGAGCGTTAACTTGAAACCAGCAAAGCGTACGGTCACAACTTTATAAAGAAACAAAAATTAAAAAATGTGTTTTGTATTAAAGATGGCTTTCACTAGACGCGGCTTTTAAGACACAGATTCGCAGTTTTGCGTACAAGCAAATTCGCAAAGCAGAAAACTGCGATGCGATTACATGCGGCAATGCGATTCCTCCCATTCCTTCCACGATCTGAGTGAACATTCCTTCGACAACCGTCAACCGTACTGCATGTATTTTGTAGGCTAGGTCGTGAAATGGATCGTCAAATAAAAAATGCGCACAGCAATAACAGATTATTGCTAAGACAATATAGGAAAATAAATATGCCTTTAATGCGCAAGTTCTTGCAAAGCGTCGTGCGAGCTCCTATGAGCTCAAAAAATCTATATTTTCATACGATTACGATGCGATGTCGCATCGCAGTTTTGTTTTAAGTTAATTTTAGCTTAGGAGCTAAAATGCTTTTAGAAAGGGGCTGGAATTCTTTGTGTGAAGCCTAATTAGGTACTCCAATTTCCAAAATTTTATTTAAATTTAAAAAATAGCAGCTTTATCTAAAACCTGTTTAAATCAATATCAACTTCAATGCTGTCAAGACTCTTTAGCTCAGGAACGCGTACGAGGTATCATCGAGTTGAAACCAAAACCATATCCTAAACTTTGTGATCCCGTTGCACAGTGAAAAAAACCCTTTAGTGTACATAGTCAAAAGATATGGCCGTTTATGTCGCAGGTTTGCACAGACGCGAATCTGACTTGCTCTTGACTGGTTTTTTACGTTACATTTACACCGTGCGCCAGAGTTAAGGCCCTGATTTACGCCAGTATCGCAACCCACTATTAGAATCCTGTTACACTCGATTAATTTAACCAATTAACGGCTGCTTTATTGGGATCCAGTATTTGATACCGCAATCTAGACCGGTATTAATTGTGTTCAAATTAGTCTAACAATGTGGTACTGGATAAATTCAACTCAGTCAATAGCTTACCTTTAAATGCTTAAAATTGCAACACGTTTCATTTTAATCCATGCGTCATGTTCGTGAACGAGTGTTGTCAGTTGTGACTGGTCATCGGTCAGATGCCATTGCTCATTTGAATTAATAATCGAATTTTCTCTTTTGTCTTTCATAAGGACACTTTTAACGTGCACCTCATGCTACATCGTTCTCACATAATGTACCTTCTCAACACAGGTTTTGTTTATTCTGATTTAAAAGAGTCGCCGTGGAGTTTCTTGCCCATTCTTTTATATGGAAATCTACGCATTGGAATGGCGAACTTACAGTGCTTTCACAGATATTAATGCCTTGTGACTGGGACTGTAGCTTCATTTTACCGTTGTCACTGTTTCGACAGTTTAAAATACCCATAACTGGCCGACTTGAAATAAATGCTTTTGATTTTTTGTCAGTTCAACAATATTCAGCAGACGAGGTGTTCCACTTTTTTTAAATTCATCATCATCTTAGCCTAGCCCTTAGCCTCCACAACCCAGTTAGTACTGGGTAAACAGATACTCCTTGATAAGACTGGCTGTCAGACTATCGGGACACTGACTATCTCTAACGACTGTCAAAAATCTACAAATTACAGCTAGGACCAACTACTTTGTGGTCACCAATCCACAGACCAACCTAGGCAAGCGCGGCTTAACCTAAAGATCCACCAGAGTGGCTGCTTTTATTTAGCCACGAACATCACAAGGTCAATCACCATTAAAGGAAAATAAAGTAAATGGCACAAAAAACAATAAACGTCAGTTTGTACTAAATTATATTAAGCAAAGCTTACAAAGTTGACATATACGTATTCTCGTTAAAAACCAGATGTTTTAGATATTATTAATTTTGGTGACGTCATCACCATATTGAGCTAGGAATCGTTTCCATTATACAGTGTGTTACGGTTATAATAATATTTTTATACAGCGCTCACCGTGGCAATATAACTTCCTTATTTTTTTTTTACAATAAAGAAGAAAGAGGAGCTCGTGGCTAAATAATAGCAGCCGCTCGGGTCGATCTTTAGGTTAAGCCGCGCTTGCCTAGGTTGGTCTGTGGATGGGTGACCACCCGGTACATACCGAGTTTCCTCCGTGCCTCGGAAAGCACGTTAATCCGTTGGTCCCGGCTGTCATTTGTAGATCTTTGACAGTCGTTACAGGTAGTCAGTGTCCCGAAAGTCTGACAACCAGTCTTACCAAGGGGTATCGTATTACCCAGTACTAGCTGGGTTGTGGAGGTCAGATAGGCAGTCGCTCCATGTAAAATACTGGTATTCAGCTGCATCCGGTTAGAGTGGAAGCCGACCCCAACATAGTTGGGAAAAGGCTAGGCAGATGATGATTTTTTTTTACGATAAAATCTCGTTCGTACCTGTGCTACTGTAAGATTTATTTAATAAATTGAAGAAAGGGTGGAAAATGATGACTGAAAAATATGATAAACTAGCTTTTGCCCACGGCTTCGCTCGCGTTAAATTCGGGGTAACACAGTTCCCCTTGCGCCTTATTGATTTGTAATAGCAACGCTAAGTTTTCCCTTTTCTTCCCTCTTTCTCCCTCACATCCCACTTTTTCTTAAAAAAGATTAGCCTATGTCCGTCTCCTAGTTCCCAACTATCTCTGTACCAACACTCATCAAAATCGGTGTAGCCATTAAAGCGTGAAGAGGTAACAAACTCACTTTCGCTTTTATAATATTAGTAAGTTTTATTTTAAAAAAGTGGGATGTGAGGGAGAAAGAGGGAAGAAAAGGGAAAACTTAGCGTTGCTATTACAAATCAATAAGGCGCAAAGGAAACTGCGTTACCCCGAATTTAACGCAAGCGAAGCCGCGGGCAAAAGCTAGTAATGTATAATTATTCTTCTCATACAATTAAATTAAAATGCATTAAAGTACCTACTGAGATTGAAATATTTTATATTCAGCTTTTTTTTAGTATTTCATAAAAAATATATATTTATGCATGTCTGTGAATAAAGACGTCGTTGATTGACTTATTTTTTAGATTTTTTTTAATTGGTAGTACGTTCACTTATACTTTGTATTACATATACAACAAAAATTTAATCTCCGCAAATGTAACACACTGTATTTTGTTGAAGCGTATAATTTAATTTGCCCTTGTGTAATAATCTAGACATATCAGGCTACGTTTTAAAAGAAATGGCGCCATTATTATTTCAGCCTGACGATTTTCATAATTTTGGTTGTTGCTGATGAGTTGACATTTAATAAAACATTCATACGTTAACTCACGCCGTTTTCAGTACGTATTCTTCTTTTCACGAATTTTTGAAAGATTCGTCATTTTATAAAAAGAAAACGGCCAAGTCCGTATCCACTCGTACATGGAGGTTTACGTACAAACTTGCGACATAAACGGCTGTATTCTTGGCCTGCGTAAACTGTAACTGAGGGTAGTTTTTTTTTTGTTATTTTTTTTTATTGCCGGGGTTTCGCGTTGTTCGAAAGAGATACCGCGGCTCCGGAACGTAAAGGGCAATAGAAGGAACATGGGTGGGTTTTAGTCAGTACAAGTCTGACATGCCCCCCGCTCCGCCCAGAGCGGGGGAAGTCATTAGATGATTTACCACCCGAAAAAAAAAAACAAGGGATCCGGTTTTTTTCTTTTGAGGCACGAATCCCCAAAAAACAAGCAAAATGAACATAAAAATAAGATTATTCTTACACAAAAATGTTTTACAAAAATGTCTCTCAATATTTATAAATCGAACCCCCCACAAAATTACTTTCCTTTCAAATCAATGATGACTTTACAGCGAACGATTCACACTAAGCCCTTAATAGTATTATAACTCAACATCAATGAAAAGATTCCTTAATTTCAAGGCGGCATTATATTCCTTGGCAAATTACGCCACAGTCCGATAAATTCCTCTTGACATCGTAAAAGCCATAATAAAGCCAGTCGTCTCATTTTGAAAGGCTTTCCTTAACAATAATACTCGCAGTAAGCATCTCGAACTAGTGATGTACTTTGTTTGGAATCGATACTTAAAACTTGACTCGCTGGTCCGAAAATAATCTCATGTTGAAACATAATCCTTACTATCCTTACTAATATTATAAAATCGAAAGTGAGTTTGTTTGTTTGTTTGTTATGTCTTCACGTCTTAATGGCTAAACCGATTTTGTTAAATTTTGGTACAGAGATAGTTGGGACCTTGGAGACGGACATAGACTAATATTTTTTTAACAAATAGGAAATGAGGTAGGAAGAGGGAAGAAAAGGGCAAACTTAGCTTTGCTATTACAATCAATAAGGCGCAAGGGCAAAAACTACTGGTAGCAGGTACCTGCATATCAGAAAAGGAGAACTGTGTTACCTCGAATTTAACGCGAGCGAAGCCGCGGGCAAAAACTAGTATTGCAATATATTTTTACAGCTCAATAAGATATTAAAACCAGGCAAGTGCGAATTGGACTAGCGCACCGAGGGTTACGTAGTACAAACTTGCGACATAAACGGTAATATATTTTAACTGCGTAGACTTAGAGATATATTTTTTCCACAACACCAAGTGACCACAGACTTCAATATACGGCTTAAATTTCAACTCGTTACCTTCACGCATTCCCGAGATAAAAGGTCTTGACAGACAGACGGACAGCAAAGTGATCCAATAAGGGTTCTGTTTTTTCCTTTTGTGGTACGGAATCTTAAAAATAAAAGACTTTAGGAAATTATTTTTTACTAGCTTTTGCCCGCGGCTTCGCTCGCGTTAAATTCGTTATTACACAGTACCTGCTACCTGCAGTTTTTGTTCTTGCACCTAATTGATTTGTAATAGCAACGCTTAGTTTTCCCTTTTCTTCGCTCGTTCTCCCTCATATCCCACTTTTTTTAATAAAAATTAGCCTATGTCCGTCTCCTGGTTCCCAACTATCTCTGTACCAAAATTCATCAAAATCGGTTTAGCCATTAAAGCGTGAAGAGGTAACAAACAAACAAACTCACTTTCGCTTTTGTAATATTAGTAAGGATTTACATATATACTTCACAATTTTGATATTTGTATTTAAAATAGCTATTTAGCATTAATTGTTGGTTCATACACTGTGCAGGAAAATTTAAGTATATTAAAGGAATCTAAAACATCGTACATCGATCCTAAAACATTGGCTACAAACAAATTCAACAATAACGTTCTATATTGACCTGTTGTCTATATTGGTTTATACAATAAAATAACTAAACATCTCTCCAATCCCGACGACATAAATCAACAAACAAAACAGAAATAAAAATACCATTAAACTATTGTCCAAATTTAAGCCGACACGATTCGCATTGTCATCGATATGTTACATCACTATCCGCAGTTGTCAGTTAAACCCGTGACACCGCTTGGATAACCACCAAATTACGTCGAATTCTTTTGTTGTCGAATGAATAGTGTTGAGACAGCGATAGACACTGTTATTTCCCCTTTTTGTTTGGCTCCAATCCGCTTGCAAGATAAATTACTTAGGGAGTTAAGTTACTGCTGAAAAATTTAAGGCTGTACTATGTTTATTTTACCGGCTTTTAATTTTTGTTCGGGGAACGGATCGTTTGTGAAATTAGCTGTGTTTTGAGTGGTTTTTTCTTATTCATTATTTTTTTTTTATCATCCCAGAAAAAATATATTATGCTTATGATGACTTAAGGTACATCCTACTTATAGTATTATAAATGCGAATGTTTGTGAGAATACATGGATGGATGTTTGGATGTTAGTTACTCTTTCACGTCGAAACGGCTGAACGGATCTTGATTAAATTTGGCGCAGAGTTAGATTATAGTCTGGAATAACAGATTGGATACTTTTTTTTCGATCATCACGCGGGCGAAGCCGCATGCGTCAGCTAGTAATTCTATAAACACAGTGGCAGATCGATTTCTTTTTAAAGTATAATATTGTGATAAAGTACTTCTCTTGTTAAAATTGTGTTTTCTATGAATTGAAGAATTAGCAATGTTAAATATTGAGTAGAATCAATTGAATTTAATTTCAATAAACCCACTAATACTGATAGGATATCGCATAGAAATATTTTAGGTCTAATGTATAAGGCAAAGTAATTATGTTATTTAACCATTTTCAAAGGTGAAGCAATACTTACGAAACCTACTTTTAAACAAAGAAGAATTAAAGGTTTTGTCAAGTTTGTAACACTAGGTAATTTTGCGGTTAGATAGAAAAATAAAAAAAACACAAAGCACCAGTAGAAGTATAAAAAGGCTAAATAGGTAGTGAAAGTTTACCTTTAGTTCAAACGTAGTAGCTATGACTTCGGCAATAGTCAGATTTACGCTGACGCTAACAAGTTGTGCAACTTCTACTTTTCGAATCGATGATTTATATTCGTTTAGTTAACTAGATTCTTTGGGCGGAGTATGCTGTAAGGATGGCTTTTTTTACGTATGGGAAATCATTAAATAACTACTGAAACTGAAAGTGCCAAACTCGTCGCCAAGTTTTGAGCTGACTCAATTTAAATTGTCATCAACACGCTAAGAAGAAAATTGCTGATAAACTAAGTTTTTGTGGTACTGCTCACGTGGTCGAGCAGAAATACAAAGAGTTATTATAGAAATACTAGCCTCCGCCCGCGACTTCATCCGCGTGGCATAGTTACTTTGGGCTTCATTTTCCCCCATATTTCACTTTAAAAAAATTGCCTTTGTCCGTCTCCAGGGTCCCGACTATCTCTGTACCACAATTGAAGTGAAGTCGTC
This sequence comes from Ochropleura plecta, assembly GCA_905475445.1. Taxonomy (NCBI): domain Eukaryota; kingdom Metazoa; phylum Arthropoda; class Insecta; order Lepidoptera; family Noctuidae; genus Ochropleura; species Ochropleura plecta. The sequence continues at coordinate 4,339,101 of FR997731.1, read as the reverse complement.
AAGACGTAACAAACAAACAAATTCACTTTCGCTTTTATAATATTAGCAAGGATGATTAACTTGTCGACCAAAATATTCAAACTTAAAAGCAACCCATGGTCACGTTAAAACCTTATCTAAGCATCGCTGCAGTTACCTACGTACATTTCGCGTCATAATTTATTTACTGCCCCAAAGTTGGAAGAACGCCAATTCTAGTAAAACGAATCCGGCATTTCAGCGACTCTCTTGCGGTTTTCAAATGAAAACGCTTAGTAAACTTGCGCAGATGAACACTGTTATTTTGTAATGTGTTAAGCACGTGCGAGCCCCAAATTGGAAATTCAACTTTGTAACTAATAACATAAGGTTTACATTCCAAATTTAAGGTTTAGGTTGCTTACCAGATGATTACATAAAAGTATGGAGTTAAACTGTGAGCTTTTAAATAATGATTAGGTACAGTTTTGGCGGTAGTTACGCCATATTTGTGCTCGGTTTAAGGGCTTTTATTTCGACTGTTGTAATGTAATAAACTAAGTGTGTGGTTGAGACTTTTAGCCTGGTTTTGTTTGTGAATAAAGTTTTACATTTTTTAAACTTAAAAAAGTTAAGTCTTTTTTATTGCTTGTAGTGCCTCCGGTATGTGTAAGGCCAGGGTAGATAGTTTCCATGTCATGCGCAAGCGGCTCACATCGTTGTTAGGTAGAGTCCGGGGTACCACTAATAGTATCCTACAGGTCATTGAAGACAAACAGGACTGAAAATATCCTGAAAACATTTATTCGTGCTCAAATTGTTTAACTTTTTTTGTAATAAGAATGATGGACATGGTTTGAAATGAAGATTAATTTAATTTAAAACAAGAACAGCAAAAATTTGCCAAGTAGGCAATTTTTTTTTTTTAAATGTATGTTGTTTTAATTTTGTTTCCTGCCAGACATTTTGAGTACGCAAAGCGATCTTATACTTTTTTTTGTTCAACAATCGGAGGATAAAAATGAAACGAACAATGCATTTTTTTTTCGGGTGGGTCCTCATCAAATGACTTCCCCCGCTCTGGGCGGAGCGGGGGGGCATGTCAGACTTGTACTGACTAAAACCCACCCATGTTCCTTCTATTGCCCTTTACGTTCCGGAGCCGCGGTATCTTTTTCGAACAACCCGCAACCCCGGCAGGCGGAGGCTCTGGCAAGCCCCTCTGCTTTGCTGACATCTCTTTGAGGCGCGCGTAAAACACGAACGCGCCGTCGACACGGCCTGTCGTCAATCGACGGACGGACGGTGAGCTACCCATTGCTCACCATCCACAGGCCCGTACGAACAATGCATGTTGCGAAAAATAAATATGTCGAACAATGCATTGTTTTAACTATTTAGTTTTCGCAACATGTCAGCTCAACCAGAAAGCTGAGTCAAATTTAACTTTTTAGGGTTCCGTCCCTTAAAAGGAAAAAACGGAACTCTTTTGGATCACTTGGTTGTCCGTCTGTCTGTCTGTCAAGATCTTATATCTCAAGAACACGTCGAGATATAAAATTTAAATTAAAACCATATTCCCAAATCTTTAGTCACTTAGAACTATAATAAAATCAATCCTGTAAGTCTATGCGGTCAAAAAATATTTCCGCTCATGTCCGAACTTGAGCGGTATATTTTTTTACATAGTTGAAGATGAAAAACGTTTTACAAATAAAAAACGCTATTTTAAAATCAAACAGAACAGAATAAGTAGATTTTATCAGCATCGTAAACCCCTTCAAAACAATATCAACACCTCCAATGGAAATAAATACTCTTAATAAATCTTTGACGCCTATTAAATTCTCAAGTTTGGAATATTAGAAAATCCTTTATCACGCCCGACTTCTGAGAGTCATAATAAATTGCCTGTCTTTTGTTTCATTCAGCCAATCAAAGTGACGGTGAGGCCATTAAAATCGCGAGACAACGCATTTTACTCATCGATGACTTGCTAAGAGCCTAAAGCCTAGTATCTTGTTGGTTGCTCCAACCTGCCGTACTGTTGCGCACTCCAAGTTGCCTATTCCTAGGACACTGGGGGCTATCAACGCTCTCCTGAACTCTAACACAGGTTTTGATATGTTTGCAACAGTACTACACTGTAGTGTAGTAGTATACTGTTAGAATGTTTGAATTTCTGTGAGAAGAATGAATGACTGAATTTAATTAATTATATATGTTTAAATAGTGTAATTGGCCTCGGCCGTTCTATTTATAATAAATAAATAAATCTTGCCATTTGATCAACGACAGCTCCTTCACTAAAAGTTAAAATTAGTTAATTATTTAATTAATGTAATGTTGCTAACTTGCTGCTCGATTTGGTGCAAACTGTAAGTGTAGCAAGTATCTTTCTATTTTTTTTAAACTTTGCCCCACTTTATGAATTTATCCTGTATCGTGAGTGCGTTTACAAACACTTAAACTCACATACACAAATAACCAGACCCGGAACAACTATCTGTAGGCCATACAAATATTTGTTCCGTGCGAAAACGCCACACACAGCGCAGCAGTCGTCAATTAATCCTTACTAATATTATAAAAGCTAAAGTGAGTTTGTTTGTTAGGTCTTCACGCCTAAATGGCTATACCTATTTTGATGAATTTTGGTACAGAGATAGGTGGGACCCTGAAAACGGACATAGGCAATTTTCTTAAAGTGAGAAATGAGGGAGAACGAGGGAAGAAAAGAAAAAACTTAGCTTTGCTATTACAATAAATAAGGCGCAAGGGCAAAAACTACAGGTAGCAGGTACCTGCAAATCAGGAAAGGGGAACTGCGTTACCACGAATTTAACGCCAGCGAAGCCGCGGGCAAAAGCTAGTAATCAATAAACAAGCGTTTCGTTCTGTGTACAGTTACAGCCGCCATTACCGGACACAGCTCTTTTAAGATGTACCAGAAACGTGTGGTCGATATAACAAATCATCACGACTGTAATCTTCGAAGAGTTATGCAGAGGTGTAGGTTTCGTTGAGCTCCTTGGGTTATGAGTCGAGCTGCAGGATAACTGACAAATGCTTGCACTGACTGGACAGGTCCACTCAATCTGTGTGGTGCTTTCTTAAAAAAACCATTTCAGACACTAATCTGCATAGTCCTCATGTAAGTTGACCAGATTTTTTGGTCTGGACCTTAAAAGAGACTATGACCTCTGAGTTTGTTTCGGCTGTTTCTTCTCAGAGTAGTCAGGTACGAAACACCAGCCTTTTTTTTTCGGGTGGGAAATCATCAAATAACTTTCCCCGCTCTGGGCGGAGCGGGGGGGGAGGCGTGTCAGACTTTTACTGACTAAAACCCACCCATGTTCCTTTTATTGCCCTTTACGTTCCGGGGCCGCGGTATCTCTTTCGAACAACTCGCAACCCCGGCAGGCGGAGGCTCTGGCAAGCCCCTCTGCTTTGCTGACATCTCTTTGAGGCGCGCGTGAAACGTGAGCTACCCATTGCTCACCGTCCACAGTGGCCGCCCGCATCTACGGCGCCCGGGGCGTCTCCCGCGGCGGCTGGTTTGGTTTGAGGGAAACACCAGCCTCATCTAGTTTTTAAAAAAGACGTGTAAATGTGTTTGTGAAAACCTACTTGCAAAATAAACATCATTTATCATTTACCTAATAGTATAGCCATATTGCGCCAGTTTTGTTAGTCTCCTGTGATAGAGTGTAGGCTTACTCCTACCAAACGAGTCCAGATTTTTTTTTCAGCAAAGGTTTTCTTGAAAAGATCGCTTTTAGCGATAAGATCGCCCATTGTACCCTATTTAGGAGTTGTATACTGTTATGCTTGTAATTTGTATGGTGAACATAATCAAGTATATTCTATCTATGTATATCTCTCGTTCCTGAGCAAATCCTGATGAAAAACTCAATAAGACTTTGCTGGACCCGGGTATCGAAACCATGACCTCTTGCTCTGCATTCGGGCTTATGACCACTAGAACAGTAAGGCAGTCGAAAGTTTTACAGTCAAATAACTTCCCCCGCCCTGGGCGGAGAGGGGGCGTGTCAGACTTTTACTGAAAACCCACCCATGTTCCATGCCCTTTATGTTCCGGGGCCGCGGTATCTCTGATGGTTTTTACTTCACCTTAAATATAACCAGACCAGTTTTTGAAACACTCTGTATTCACGGTAACTTTATGGCCATACACGACAGGGGAATGTTTTGTCTTTAATTATAGCTTCCTCAAGTTGAAGATGTTCCTGGAGTTTGTCCATTTAGAGTTTAAGCTTCAATTGACGTCGGAATACGGCAGCATATTATTATTCCAATCTTTTGTAAAATACTCCTACCGACTTATGTTGGTTTTACGACACTTCAAAGATTTCTTCGATTTTCAGTTGCAGTATCGTCTTTCTACCAGTAAAAGCTACCACTTTATAACTATAGATGATATGTAAACAGTAATCACTTATTAATCAATCGATAGTATTATGTTTTGTAGATCCCAAAGGCTAGCCATAAAGTCTAGTCTTTTATTGGAAGCAAGATGAGAAATCTAAACTGATTGCTAATGTGGCAACACGGCAAGTCTTTTATATACATTACCAGCTGACAGCGTCAAGGACGTATGTTTTGATGCCCTTCTATAGTCTGTTGTTTGTAAGTTTTAGTTTATTTTATTTTTATAATGTATAAGAAAACATCAAAATAGTCATTAATAGAGAAAAACTGTCAAGCAGTTCTCAAGCGATGCTCCGACATACATAATTTTTACGTACTATAAATTTAACGGTGCGAGGTAAACAATATTATTCAAAATCAAACAATTATTTCTAACAAAATATTACGCACGTTTTGTTGTCATTTCATTTTAACGAGAGCAAAATTGAAATATAAATTTTAGAACTCACTAGTGAAAAACATTTAACTTTTCCAACAGTATTGAAATATGTTTTATAAAAATAAAAATAGATTTCAAAACTGTATATTATGAATTGGTGTTCTATTTATCCCAATATGTGATAGCTTGGCATACGAAAATAAACGTTGCCTTTATACGCATAAAACGCATAATATAAAGCTAAGCTCAAAGTATGCTACCTTAAACTAATCCTGAGATATTCTTGTCCCCTACCACGAAAGCGACAATGGTAAGCAACCGTGCAAAAAATATCCATCCTTGAGAACTTCAAACAAAATTGACACTTAAAGTTACAGTCGTTTCACAATTCATCAACCCAAAGTACCGTGGCAAAATTTTGTCAAATATTTAGGTAGGTTGTAACAATAATCTTCGCTAAGCATGGTAATGCTATGCAAAGCGTCGTTCACACAGCTCCGTTGGGAGCATTTTAATGTAATGCCGTCCGTCAGGCAACGCTATCCATTTGTAGAGGCAGCATCTGCTCGACTCATATTGCGCGATTGATAACTGGATCATTAATCTGAAGGGGGCGCTTTAAAACTATTTTGGGCGGAGAGTTGAGTTTTGGGCCAGCGGTTTTAATAGTACAAGCCTCGGATAGTACAAGCCAAGTATCGGAATGAATTCTTTTGAACACATTTGTATAAATAAAAATGTTGTAATTACCGAAGAGTTAGGCAGTGGTGTGCTTCATGACGGCACGGTTGGCGCAGTGGCTGAGCGATCGAGTGCTGCGCTGCGTGTCGCGGGTTCGATTCCCGCACGGAACAAATATTTGTATGACCTGTTGTTTCGGGTCTGGTTGTTTGTGTATGTTGGCGTGCTTTCCAAGACACGCAGGTAACTCGGTTTGTTACGAGTGGCCACCAAACTACAGACGAGCATAGGCAAGCGTGGCTTAAACTCAAAGATCGAATCGAGCAACAGCTATTATTCAGCCACAAGCTCCTTCAATTTCAATACAACCATTAAAACTAAATCAATTTAAAGGCAGCTCGAGACAACGATTGGATAAATTAAAAACACGAAGTAAATTGCAATGTCAATCAGAAAGCGCTGCGTCATTGCTCAGGCAATCCATCTTCATAAGACCGCGAGTCTTTAAGAAAAATAAATTGCTTCTTACGTCACGCTGTACGAGATAAACTCGCAATATGAGTGTTAGCTTCATGGGAGAATGACGTGTCACGTTCGTACATAAATATTGGCATTAGGAAGGTGACGGGTCTAAAGAACGGTACTTACGCTGAGCAATTTGCGACGTGAATTTGTTTTGTAAATATTTTTGAGTCGAGTTTCTGTTACGCAACTAACAGTCAATCAAGAAATATGTACTGTCGATTGAATTTTATATCCGCAAAACGTTTAATTACAACAAAATAATGGGCTTTTTTGCGGATGGGAAATTATCAAATAACTTCCCCTGTTCTGGGCGGAGCGGGGGAGATTCTCAGACTTGTACTGACTAAACCCACCCATGTTCCTTCTTTTGCCCTTTATGTTCCGGGGCCGCGGTATCTCTTTCGAACAACCCGCAACCCCAGCAGGCGGTGGCCCTAGCAGGTCTCTCTGCTAATATAGCTTATATTAAAATGCCCTCAAAAACCGGCAGCAAGTTCGTCATTCTCCCTCAGATGTCATTGCTTGCGGTAGCGTCGTGGGTCGGCTTACCTCCTTCCCTCAATCTTCGCGTTATGCTCGTGAACGGGCGCTGCTTGTGGTGACTGGTCGTCTTGTTGACCAGGTTTTTTATATTTTTTTTTCTTTTGTTACTGTTATTAGTAAATCATTTATGCTTAGCTTACTTCTTTTCCACTATGGTCCTAGTTTATCACCTGTGACTTCTTCACTGCACGTGTAAGCGGGCACACCCGTTAGACTGGAGAATTTATTATTTAGGCTTGGGTAATTTTATTTTTATATACATAATTGGTGTTTGCTAGCTGACATGCGACAATGAATGAATAATTTCTTTTTTTGTGATAAACGGAATTGTATAAAATCTGGTTCTTCTAACCTGACAGACAGATGTGTTGCTGGGGAGTTTGTTCCGCCACTTCTTCTTCCCAGCTAAAACACTAGGAAGTGGCGAAGGGCAGGGCGTTTTTGTGGGACTGTCTCTTGTAATGTGACGTTCAAAAAGTGCTGATTATCAGCCTAATTTGAATAAATGACTTTTGATTTTGATTAGTTAGGTCGAAATGACAGCCTCGTCTCGAGATCAGTTAAACGAGGCGATGCAATAAAGATCCAAGTATAGTGTACCAGGAACTCGTTCGTCTTGATATATGTAGTACGCATAAATTTTACTTAAAAAGGGTTACTAACATTTTTCTCCTAATCAGCATCATTTCGATCATATTCTTGTTCTGGAACATACAACCTACATGCAAAATAAACACCACTTTTCATTAAAGGGCAGTTGGACTTCACATCCCTCGCAAACCTCCCAACCCTCGTCGTTTAAATCTTGGAACACGTGTTACTGGACATTAGCTGAATAACCTAAGTTTGAATAGTCCGATTTATAGAAATACCATGTGATTAAAACGGGGGAACTGTTGGTTGAAATGCTTTGGTGATAGTAGTTATATTGTTGTTTCGTTTTAGTGAAGTTATCAAAGGAATTGGGGCTAGCAAATTACTTAATCTAATGCTGAATATCAACAATTATAGAATAAATCGGTCTATATTTCGTACATAAAAGGTAAAAATAACCCTTTAAAAAGTGTTTTTTTTTAAGAGTGTCCATGGAGTTTCTTTCTCATTCTTCTCCATAGGAACAACACTTTGGAATGGGCATCTACAGTACTTTCTCAACTTATTATGCATTGTATCTGGAACTGTAGCTTCCTTATTTTATTTCTTTAATAGTGCCCGTAATTGTTTAATTGAACTAAATGCTTTGAGTTTATTTGCATTAACTTTTTCTTGACTTACGTTTTTTAGTAAAAAGATTTAAATTAGATTAGATTAGAAATTAGTTATTCATGTCACAATTTTAGTTGCCACTCTCCTCCGAAACGGCTCGACCAATTTTTATAAAGTTTTATGTGTAGATTTCAGAAACGGTCTTAATTTATTAATTTTTGAAACCCCTTTGTGTTAAGGATTCTTCAGGAGACTTAAGCAGCGGGTTAAACCGCTGGGCATAGCTGGTATACATATATTATTTTTTATCTTTTTACGAACTCCATTTGATTTTGCTACATAATAATTTATCAATGTGTAAGAAAGCAATTTCCTTTTTTGTTTCTTTCAGTAAACACAATTACTATTAAACGTTACAAACGGCCCTGTTTTCTTCCGTTCGCTACTGACGATAATTTTCGACGAAGATTGTAATGTACTGATAACCGTCAAATTACTTGCTCACTGAGGGTTCCGTACCAAAAAAGCAAATAAATATAACAATTTACTTTATTAATACAAAGGCACTGAACAGTCACAGTTACGAAGATACAGTCCTGTGACAAACGACCGGACAAAAGGTACAGGAAAAAATCTGCATATTCATTTGTGCTTTGATTATTAATCTGTGTTTGATGTTGGTGAGACTTATGTTGTACAAGCTTTTGCCCGCGGTTTCACTCGCTTTAAATTCGGAATAACACAGTTCCCCATTCCTGATTTGCAGGTACCTGCTGCCTGAAGTTTTTGCCCTTGCACCTTATTTATTGTAATAGCAAAGCTATGTTATCTCTTTCTCCCTCATTACTCACATAAAATAAAATGTCCGTCTCCAGGGTCTCAACTCTGTACCAAAATCAAAATCGGTTTTAGCCATTTAGGCGTGAAGATGTAACAAACAAACACTTTCGCTTTTATAACATTAGTAAAGATTTATCTATTAACTAACTTTTGTGCTCGTTTGTCTTCATCGTTCTAACATATTTATATGTTTCATCTAACATGAATGATGTTATCCATGACTTTGTAAAAATATTATGATTTAAAAGAGTGTCCACGGAGTTTCTTGCCCATTCTTCTCTACAGATATCTACGCTTTGGAACGGGCAACTACAGTACTTTCACAAGTTATTATGCTCTATGACTGGGACTGTAGCAGCATCTTTTTTGTTTTTATTACATTGAAAAGTGCCTGTAAGGGTCGACTCCCGGCCACCATAGATGCGGGCCTGTGGACGGTGAGCAATGGGTAGCTCACCGTCTATTGTTGTCTATTGATGACAGGCCGTGTCGACGGCGCGTTAGTGTTTCACGCGCGCCTTATAGAGTTGTCAGCAAAGCAGAGGGGCTAGCCCGAGCCTCCGCCTACCGGAGTTGCGGGTTTTTCGAAAGAGATACCGCGGCCCAGAAACGTAAAGCGCAATAGAAGGAACATGGGTGGGTTTTAGTCAGTAAAAGTCTGACACTCCCCCCCGCTCCGTCCAGAGCGGGGGAAGTTATTCGATGATTTCCCACCCCAAAAAAGGGTCTAATCCTTACTAATATTATAAAAGCGAAAGTGAGTTTGTTTGTTTGTTACCTCTTCACGCTTTAATGGCTAAACCGATTTTGATGAATTTTGGTACAGAGATAGTTGGGAACCAGGAGACGGACATAGGCTAATATTTTTTTGAAAAAAGTGGGATGTGAGGGAGAAACAGGGAAGAAAAGGGAAAACTTAGCGTTGCTATTACAAATCAATAAGGCGCAAGGGAAACTGTGTTACCCCGAATTTAACGCGAGCGAAGCCGCGGGCAAAAGCTAGTAATTGAAATAAATGCTTTGAGTTTGATTAATACAGTACCCCACAAAGCTGTTCAGAAAAATAGAGGCTATTGGCTTATCATTAGCTGCCTCAGGTGTCAATAAAATTAAATATAGTGTGGCTTGTCCGTCGTAAACATGTTTACGGAGGAACTTGGAACCTCCATTGTTTCATGGAATAGCCTTTATAAGTTCTTCTGATTTCTTGAAAAAAAAAAACATATCAAAAGATAATTCCATAATAAAAATAGTAAGTTGCGAACGGCATCAAACAAACTACAAATAGTTGTTCCGGGTCTGGCTGTTTGTGTATGTGAGTTTAAATGTTTGTAAACGCACCCACGATACAGGAGAAATTCCTAGTGTGGGACGTTTTTTAACGTTTAAAAACGTGGTATGGCTGTTTTTCTTTGCTATTACAGGGTTCCCATAGTTAAAGATGTTCATTATTGTTCATTGTATAATTATTCCTTTTTAGGGTTTTAGTGACACTTGATAATCAGGGCATAAACGGACCCATCACAAAGTTGTAAATACCAAACATTTTCACACCAAGTTCTGTAACTTTAGCTGAGAATCGACTTTTGGGGGGTAAAATATCACGTTTTACAGTAAAACTAAATTTTACGCATTCATAACTTTATGCTGATGGATACATTGAATATTGTTGTGTAGCAATGCATTGTATAGAATAGAACATTTTTTTTTATAAAAACGTTTCTCCACACTGGCAATGTCTCCTGTATCGTGGGTACATTTACAAACATTTAAACTCACATACAGATAGACCCGGAACTATCTGTAGGCCATACAAATATTTGTTCCGTGCGGGATCAAACCGGCGACATGCAGCGCAGCAGTCGATCGCTAAGCCACTGCGCTAATCGTGTCATCAATTTAACTTTAGCTTAGTAACATCATAATATAATATGATAGGTATATGAGTCTGTTTGTTGTAGAACATGAAATAGTTACTGTTGTGATGAAATTAGAGTAATATGTGTTCTCGCTGATGAAGTGAAAAGTTATGTGTGTTACACGAGAGCATAATTGTTTGCATCTTGTGTCTTTGAATCATTCGCCACCGCTCAGGATTCTACTTTAGAATCCTTTGCTACGCTCACGATTCAATCATAAAATTTAAAATCAGTCGCAGCAAAAAATAACTTTGCTCTCTGGTTACACAAATAAATATTTCATTTTCGTTATCAAATAAAACAAATAAAAAAAATATTATTTGAAGTTTTCTGGTAACTTATAACTAGTTTATAATAATACTGGCAGTTACTAGTTATAAACTAGTTAGCCAGAAGAGAGGAAGGGACTTCTCAAAAAATGCTAAATTCCCAAGTACACTGTAAAAAAGTTCTATACAATTCTATTTTCTTTGAACTTTCAACTACCATAACACAAATCATGTTTACAGGCGTTACATTAAAATCGATACCCATTAGTTGGACACTTTACGTGACATGTTCACCAATACACTTGAACTATCACGTCATTTAACAACACTGAAAAATAAACTCTATACTTATGGAAACAACGTGTAGTGTTTTGATTCTTGTCCATTTTCAAGAGTTCTTCGTGGATTGGTCGTTGTCGGACGTTATTTCGTTATGCATTTCCCTTGGAAAGGTAAATTGCATTGTTTAGTAGTTCAGTAACTAGTTAACATTACAATATTGGCTTATTTAACTTGTGCAATTTTACTTAAAATTTCACTTGATGCTTGAGTGTCAAGGGTGCCATTATTTTGTACATTTAGTTGGATGGGTTTAAGTTCGGATAATTGCATTTAGAGGACTGAGTATTCGGGCCGTAACTTCGGGCTAAACTACACCATTGGTGTCGCGCTCGCAAGCGCGACTGCTGAGCACGAAGTCCTGGGATCGATTTCCGGGCCAGGCAAAAAGTTTTCTAATGGAAAAACCACCAACACTACGTTGGTGGTTTTTCCATTAGAAAATTTCCGCGAGACCAACGGAGCAGTCCAACTAATATTATAAATGCGAAAGTTTGTGAGTATGGATATATGTTTGATCCTCTTTCACGAAAAAACTACTGAACGGATCTTGATGAAATTTGACACGAAATGTAGATTATTGTCTGAAATAACACATAGGATACTTTTTTCTCATCACGCGGGCGAAGCCGCGGGCGCCAGCCAGTAAGTAATAATTATACAATGCGCACATGAATCCGAAAAGATAGAGGTGACCTTTCATTATATTAAGGCGCCTCCCCGACCAAAACGCCGCGCAAGCCGGTTTTGTACAGTTTTCTAGAGCTATCCACTTGTTATTTAAAACGAACTAAGTAACAAAAAAAATACATTAAATTTCTTTATAATCTTGATTCCATTATTGTAGATTTAGTTTTTATTTTTATTGAGTCATTATTTAGTAAATCTCCTTACAACAAAGCCCCAGAAATGAGAAAAAATATCAATAACATGCATCTCCTCTTAAAGTAAACTTTGTTTAATTTTGCTACTGACACTAATGGATACACAATTCTATAATGAACATTTTGGTAGAAATATTTTTTCCAAAAACCCAATACTTAATTTTATATAGATTTTATTCCAAAAAATAGGCATTATTCACTACTGCTCTCACTCACTCACTCCTGCGCGGCAAAGAGGGAAGCAAATGCTCAAGGTTATTTGCGTAGGGTACGGCCTTAAACTAGCTTTTGCCTGCGGCTTCGCCCGCGTTAAATTCGGGGTAACACAGTTCCCCTTTTCTGATTTACAGGTACCTGCTACCTGTAGTTTTTTCCCTTGCGCCTTATTTGTTATAGCAAAGCTAAGTTTTCCCTTTTCTTCCCTCTTTCTCACTTTAAAAAAAATATAGCCTATGTCCGTCTTCACGGTCCCAATTATCTCTGTACCAAAATTCATCAAAACCGGTTTAGCCATTTAGTCGTGAAGACGTAACAAACAAACTCACTTTCGCTTTTATAATATTAGTAAGGATATGCTTGCTATCATCAACCCTGTAACAAGTGATCGATAGCTGTTTATAAAGTCTGTACGCCTACAAAATAAAATGAATTATGTAAACTTTTAATGGTTGAACGTCCAACTTTATTGTTAACTACAAATTTAAAGTAACCTAAGCTGAAGTCAAACGAAAGTGAATCGAGAATTATAGGTATCTGAAAACTTAAATTCGAAATATCAAGTTTCATACATGAATTCGATTTTAGTTTTACAAAGTTTTTGTTTTCAATACAGAACTTTGGAAATCTATGTTATGAATCTTAAGATACTTTTAATAGAGTTCTTTTTAATATACTTTATTGCAAAAAGTTTAATGCTGAAATGAAAAAGAGTTGATGACATTGCAGTTTTTTAGCAATTTTAGATCATACTAGTTTTTGCCCGTGGCTTCGCTCGCGTTTAATTCGGGGTAACACAGTTGCCCTTTCCTGATTTGCAGGTACCTGCTACTTGTAGTTTTTGTCCTAGCGCCCTATTTATTGTAATAGCAAAGCTAAGTTTTCCCTTTACTTCCCTCTTTCTTCCTCAATTCTCACTTTTTTCAAAAAAAAAGTATCCCAACTATCTCTGTACCAAAATTCAACAAAATCCGTTTAGGCATGTGGCGTGACATAACAGTAAGGATTTCATATCAATGGATATAAGAAGGATAACCATACGCCACAGCTGTCATTCTCGAAAAGTTAGTCATAGGGGCAAGAACAATATTGCAGGTTGTTCGAAAGAGATACCACGGCCCCGGAACATAAAGGGCAAAATAAGGAACGTGGGTGGGTTATAGTCAGTAAAAGTCTGATACTCCCCCCGCTCCGCCCAGAGCGGGGGAAGGCCCTTTTGGCATTTTTTATTTTAATTGTAAGCTGTACATGTTTTTTTTTTATTTAAACATGCTGAATAAACACAATATTCCTTCTTATATTTACTATATTTTAAACGTTTATAATTACGATTTTTTATGTTTATATTTCCTTTCAGTAAACTGCCCAATATTGATACAATAATTGGAGTCTGATAAAATCCTTACTATCCTTACTAATATTATTATTATAAAAGCGAATGTGAGTTTGTTTGTTACGTCTTCACGCCTAAATGTCTAAACCGATTTTGTTGAATTTTGGTACAGAGATAGTTGAGACCCTGGATACGGATACAGGCTATATATATATATTTATTTATTTTTAAGTGAGAAATTAGGAAAAAAAACCGAAGAAAAGGGAAAACTTAGCTTTGCTATCACAATAAATAAGGCGCAAGGGCAAAAACTACAGGCAGGAGGTACCTGCAAATCAGGAAAGGAGAACTGTGCTACCCCGAATTCAACGCGAGCGAAGCCGTTGGCTCGAGCTAGTTGTTATATAATTCAAGAAATAGTATTTACTATTACAATACAACCCGATTACGTCCCAAAATTGAGAGTTACCAAACATCGCGTGTTTGGAGACACTAAAAATACTGTTATTAAAGTCAGCGGCTGTGCGTTTAAACTTGCCCGCCAAATGGGTACGAATCAACTTGTACTGTGTAATTAATATTCGTAATTTCATGTTTTCTTACCTTTTGAATGAGTCATTATATGGACATAGAAAAAGTTTGGTGGGTATTATTACTGTTCTAATTTTAGAGGCAAAATAAATTTTAGTTGGTTGTTGTTAAGTTTTTGATGTTAGCTTTTGTATTTCATTAAATATTTCAGGACCTGTTTTTGTTGGGTTTCTTTAAATAGATACGCTATTTACCCAATATAAGCGATGTAGGTAAATAGGGATTATTTCCAGACCTTGTTTTCAATATGTCATTTCCACTAAAGCAAATATCAACTTTATCCTCTTTATTTATAGGGTTTCTTTCAGAATGCCATAGTTCAGATTGATATATAATCATTCTGAATGAAAGCTATGAAGAGACCTAAATACATTTTTGAAGTCGAGAATTCTGAATCCTTACTAATATTATAAAAGCGAAAGTGAGTTTGTTTGTTTGTTACATCTTCATGCCTAAATGGCCAAACATATTTTAATCAATTTTGGTACAGAGATAGTTGGGACCTTATAGACGGACATAGGCTAAAAAAAAGTTAGAAAAGGGGGAGAAAAAGGAAAGAGAAAGATAATGTTTTTTGGATTATCACGCGGGTTAAAGTTAGCGATAGTCCAAAGTAACTATACCACGCGGACGAAGTCACGGGCGGAAGCTAGTAACATATAAATTAAAAAAGCAACAGCGAACTCCTTTTTTTAATCGTTTTTATTTACAAAGCGAACTTAAGATGCCAGACAGTGCCGGGGTTGAGGGTTGTTCGAAAGAGATAACGAGAGAACGTAAAGGGCAATAGAAGGAGTATGGGTGGGTTTTAATCAGTACTAGTCTGACACTCCCCCCGCTTTGCCCAGAGCGGGGGAAGTTATTTGATGATTACCCATAAGTACGCGAAATAAAAGATAGGTACAGTCACGAAAAAGTTAGCCAAGAACGCGTTAGACTCGCTCACTGAGGATTCCATACAAACTTTTGACATAAACAGCCATATGTTTTAACTACTTAGACTTAGAGGGTTGATTTTTACACAGCACCTATGGACCACAGAGTTGAGCATATATTATAGTTTTAATTTCAACTTGATACCTTTACGCGTGCCCAAAGTAAAGGGTCTTGACAGACAGACAGACAGACGGACAGCAAAGTGATCCAATGACGGCCCAGTTTTTTTTCTTTTGATGTTTGGAAAAAACGGTTTATGCTTTGAAATGAGACTGATTTCTAAAAGTATGTATTTAAAGCTGTAAATCGTGAATCAATATAGTTGGACAAAAAGCCCATTTAGATTTTTGTAAATGTCTACATGATATTGTTGTGACAGTACTAGGTATATTGTATATTATATTGTTATCGACGCTGATCGAAAACAATGACGGCACGGTTGGCTCATTGGCTGAGCGATCGACTGCTGCGCTGCGTGTCGAAGGTTTGATCCCCGCTCGTGACAAATATTTGTATGGCCTGCAGATAGTTGTTTCGGTGTGGCTGTTTGTGTATGTAAGTTTTATTGTTTGTAAACGCAACCACGATACAGGAGAAATTCCTAGTGTGGAACAACGTTTCAATTAAAAAAAAATGATTACTAAAATCAAGTAACTGCTTATTCTTTATATTACTTCGACGAACTCACCTTACCTTATTAGAAGCAATGAGGTCGCATTGCACATTTTGATTCTTCCATATACTTTTTAATTTTCACTGGTTGGAGGTATTAAAAAAAAAAGAATTTTATTACAGTGCCGTCAACTAAAAAGAGGTATCTCAAAATTTATTAAAATCACTGAGTTGATATTATTGTCTTCGGAAAGATCGCGCGCGTAGTACTCGAAACCAGTGTGCGTGTTTGACCAGAGATGTGAAGTAGGAGAGAGAGAGAGAGAGTAGTATAGAGTATGTGAGAGTCAATCTTTCTGGAAAAAAAGCGTGAGTTGCTCTTTATGGTGCAGTAGTTTGTCTACCTGCATTAGATAGCTCAATATAAATAAATGCATTTTTATTGGATCATTAGCTTCCACCCGCGAAGTCGCGTTAAAGTTAAAGTTGCAGGGTAAAGTTAGCGTTAGCCCAAAGTAATTACTTTGGGATAACGCTAACTTTAACCTGCATGATGATCGAAAAAAAAATATCTTTCTCTCTCTTTTTCTTCCCTCTTTCTCCTCATATTCTCACTTTAAAAAAAATTACTGCGTCCGTCTCCAGGGTCCAAATTCATCAAAATCGGTTAAGCCAGTTAGGCGTGAAGACGTAACAAACAAATAAACTTACTTTCGCTTTTGTAATTTTAGTAAAAAAAACATACAGAGATACCATGCAGAAAAAAAGATATGTGTTTTTAATAACCGCATCTTTAGTGGAAAATTCTTTTAAAAAAACCTTTTAAAAATACGATGCATAATACGTACTGAAAAATATTTCCTCAAAACGTAGATATATTGAGTTACTGCTTTTTAATAACGGAACAGCGGCGTTCATATATTCTGCAACCTCAAAGAAAACTACGAAGAATCTTGTTAATGTACTGGTAAAGAAATATACATTTTCTTAATGAATTGAAAATGGCAGGAGATTCTACTGGCTATCACGTTCTACGTAAGTTGCTTAACTGAGTAAGCGTTTATGAAGGAAAACATTAAAGGTATTATGTTCATTAACTTATTTTTGTACCTTTATGGATGCCTTGTAACTAGATTCATTAAAAAAATACGTATGCATTTTCATGATGTTGATATTACAATTTTATTTAACAAAATTATAAATAATTAAAATAAATATCTTGGGACAACTCACACACGGCTATCTGATCCCAAGCTAAGCGGAGCTTGTGTTATGGTAACCAGACAACTGATATACATACTTATATAATTTATAAATACATACATATTATAGATAAATCACACCCAGACACAGAACAAACAATCATGCTCATCACACAAAGTTTGTCCTGGGTGGGAATCGAACCCACGACCTCTGGCTCAGCAGTCAGGGCCACTAACCACTAGACCAACAGGCCCGTCAATGTGGCTGTAAAATGTAAAATACGTTTAAATGTAGTAATACGTTTCGTTGATACGTCCCGTAACCCAAGGCGTTTTTTACCCGACTGCCGAAAGGAGGGTAATGTTTTTGAGTGTACGTATGTAAGATCACAACTCGTTTTTTTCTTTACAGTTTTTATTTAAAGATGTTTTTTTCGCCGTCGAGTTTTTTAATTAAGCTAAGCATTACCATAAAGCACCTCAACTACCACTCTTTTTTCATTTTTCTATTTTTTTTTAATAAAAATAGTTTATTTGCACCTTCAAAAAACAAATATAATTTACAATACAATTTACAATATAAGGTAAGGTAAATAATTTTGAATATTAGAGTTGCAGCCAATACCTAATCTAAGATAACTAAATATCTTGTAATAATAGGTATCAGCGCAAAACATTACTGGTTGAGGATGTTGAGGAGAAGTTTAGAGAATTATAAATTCTGGTAATTATATTCTTTTATCGTTCATTTATTGTTTTACAAACATATATTTACATTTTTAAATATTTCTGAAAAACATAAAAAAAAACATTTAAAAATATAAAAATAGTAGCCCACCGGTATCGGGAACAGGATCCAAGCTACCGGCGGTCAGGGCTCCAGAAAAAGGAACCTCCTAACAATAAGAGCCGTGTCCAGGAGTACCGCTTTCTGTATCAAGCCCTTGATCCAGCTGCCTAACGAAAGCATCCTCAGGTATTGGTCGAGGCTCTTGGCAATTAAGCCATTGGCAGATACGACTATCGGCACAATGATCGCTTTGTCCACATCTCACATGTCGACAACCTCGTGAGCCAAGTCAATATACTTGATTTGCTTATCTTTTTCGGCTTTCACGAGGTTCTCATCATGTGGGACTGTTATGTCAACAGCCATTGTGCGCAGGTCTTGTAATTATATTCTTTTTATTATTAATACATAATGAAACTCCAAAATCAAAAAAAAAATAAAGACCGTTTTCAATAAATTGAAGTGATTTGATCAGTCAGTGTAGTAGTAAAATGTTTTAATAGTATTTTTTCATTATCACCCGCGAGAGCAGCTTCAATAAAATACATTAGCCTAAAAAGTAATGTCGTCGCAAAAATATCAGTCAAGCGATAAAAAGTCCCATAATTGAACATCAATCTATTTCTGATCAGGCCCGCGAGATCCGAATCAAATGACGTTTCAAATCGATTCATGGCTGTAACGAAATTATTCGAATCACGAGTACCATTCGATATGCAGCTTTGAAATAAATCTGAAACACTGGTTTCGCTCGGAATTATTTACATTGTTCCAATTTAACTGTCTGTCATATTTCTCTATTGAGTGAAGGTTGACTTTACGATCTAGAAATATTAATTAGCTCGTAGACTTAGACATGTTTCAGTCTAAAACGAAAATTTTGTATAGTACGTAAATATAATAGCATGTATGGTCGTACACAATATACATTGTTTAAGAATTAAAAGAAAATTAATTTTAGCATAATGGATGTAAAAATTATCAATAACTAAGACAAAAGGCACTTCACCCGTTTCTTCTCCTTTTTTAGGGTTCCGTAGTCAACTAGGAACCCTTATAGTTTCGCCATGTCTGTCTGTCCGTCCGTCCGTCCGTCCGTCCTCGCTTAATCTCTGTGACCGTTAGCACTAGAAAGCTGAAATTTGGTACCAATATGTATATCAATCACGCCGACAAAGTGGTAAAATAAAAATTGGAAAAAAATGTTTTATTAGGGTAGCCACCCTATATGTAAAGTGGGAAGTGATTTTTTTTTTAATTTCAACCCTAACGTGTGATATATTGTTGGAAAGGTATTTAAAAATGAATAGGGGTTTACTAAAATCATTTTTTGATAATGTCTATAATTTCGGAAATAATCGCTCCAAAAGTAAAAAACAATGTGTCCCCCCCCCCCTCTAACTTTTGAACCGTAAGTTTAGAAAATATGAAAAAAATCTGAAAAGTAGAACTTTCTAAGGACTTTCTATGAAAATCATTTTGAACTTGATTGACACAACAGTTTTTGTACAAAAAAGACAAAAAGTTGTACAAAATAATTTCCTCCTCCACCTTTAAACTCATAAGTGGGAACACTTATTGTGACGGACGGGAAACTACGGAACCCTACACTGAGCGTGGCCCGACACGCTCTTGGCCGGTTTTTTTTTTGTTGTTTCTGACCGTATGATCTTTTTAATTAAAGTGTATTAGGGGTTGAAGTGTTGGCTTCTTTACAATATTTTTTAATATCTTCATGACCCCCGTTATATTATAACATGCATCAGCACTATGTTTTAAGTGTGAAATATTTATTACAAACTAGCTGGCGCCCGCGGCTTTGCCCGAGTGATAATGAAAAAAAATATCTATATCTATCTACCTCTGTGCCAAATTTCAACAAGATCCGTTCTGCCGTTTTGACGTAAAAGAGTAACAAACATCCATACATTCATCCTCACAAACATTTGCATTTAAATTATTAGTAGGAAGTAGGATAAATAAATGTAGTTTCCCAGAAATAATATTTGTGCTTGGAGTTTGATTACACTATATTGAATGAAGTAAAGAAACAATAGCGTTTTCTGTAAAGACTAAACAATTTATTAATAAGACGTTTTATACAAAAGCTTTTCACACATTTTTTTCTTAATAACTTTTGTCACTCACCAAGTAAAGACAATAAACAACATATAAAGCAAACATGTTTATTTTAGCTGTAGAAATTTGTTTTACAATATTAAAGTTGTTTTAAATTTCCTATATGAGTTTTCCTCACCGCATGCTTTTCACAGTTCTCTAAAATGTCACTGCCAAAAGTGACATCTATAAATGGTTAAGAAAAATGATAATGCTTGTAAAGAGGTTTTCATTACATACATTATAAAAATTAAAAATACTAAAATAATTAAACTAACGAAGTTTCTTACTTGGATGTAAAAAAGGTGTGTATAACTATAAATAATGTATTTCCATAACAAAGGAATCCAAGCGACAAATAATTAAACAATTGAACATCAACTTCTATTCGTTTTAGATCAAGCCAAAGCAATTCAGATGACGATCGAAACGATTCATTGAGGTAGGCGAAATGTGCCGATTAAGGAAAATGGAACGATACCTGTGAATCTTATTGAATTTCTGTTAAACACGCTATGGGAAGACCTTCGAACGATCAGCGGAATAAATATTGTTTCTGACCAACTTCTTAGAAAGAAGGTTAGAGTGTTTTTATTTATTTATGTACGAACAGCAATGGGGATAATTAACAAGACTCGTCAGATACAGATGTGTTTTTTTTTTTAAATAATGCTTTGCTACTGTACAAAAGTGTGGTTTACAGAGCGCCAATCCTTACTAATATTATAAAAGCATTTTTTTTAAAACAGTGAGAAATGAAGGAGAAAGAGGAAAGAGAAGGGAAAGCATAGCTTTGCTATTCCAAGAAATAAAGCGCAAGGGCAAAAATTACAGGTAGCAGGTACCTGCAAATCAGGAAAGGGGAACTGTGTTACCCCGAACTTAACGCGAGCGAAGCCGCGAGCAAAAGCTAGTTACAAAATAAAAGGTAACAACTATATATAATGACAACGCTGGAAGGCCACCTACTAGAAGAAGATACACTGAATTTACTGGCGAAGGTCTTCAAAGATATCAGGTAAGTAGTGCTTGTCATATTTATGATGATGATGATAATGATAATGCTATCCAGCCGATTTCGGCCACAGCAACTGATTTCGATCGCTTTTTTGAGCGGTTGTCGAGAGTTTTGACTATTGTACTATCTCAAATGGCCAACATATCCAACTTAGGCCGAAAAACTCATGTTTTTATCAAAATCTTGAAAACTTGTTAAAATAGAACGTAGAACTTTCACTACTACCTCTTAAACCCAGACCCGCTACTCAGAATTCATAAAAAGCATACTGTTCTCCATTTCTCATATTTTCCGAACATCAACGAAGAAACTACCATCCTGCCTAAATGTTGACTCAAAAGCTAAATGAAGGAAAGTTTTTCCTACAAAAGTTTACAGGACTTTCGAACACAGTTAACGTAGGTTGACGCACCCCGATCAAACTTTTGGCTATAATAAATTTAAAGTTCTCCTATACCGGTCAAGGGATTTTTAATAATCTCCATGCTAGGATGAATAAATTATTGGATATTGAATAAAATTTTCCAAGTTTTGACGTGGGTACTTCATTTGTTTGAGAGAGAAAAGTTCCAAATTATTTTGATAGGTAATATTCGGTTGGTAGGTAGTCATGTTAATTATGAAGCTCAAACATGCTTTTATGAAAATTCATTTTGTTTGTTTGTTTTATTTTTGAGCACGTTAAACCATTGGTCCTACGCCCGAGGCCCTTTTTTTTTGGTTGGGAAATCATCAAAGTGGAGCGGGGGGGAGTGTCAGACTTGTACTGACTAATACCCACCCATGTTCCTTCTATTGCTCTTTACGTTCCGGGGCCACGGTGTCTCTTTCGAACAACCCACAGCCCCGGAACAACCCGTAGGCCCTAACGTATAAAACTACTAAGACCAACGAGGCAGTTATTATTGATTACTTCTCGGAATTAATTTAAGATATTTATGCTCATATCGATTGAGCAATTAAAAAAAAAATTAAAATAAATATTTTGTTAAAAAGTCTTGCAAAATGTAAAAAATAATCTTGCAATCTTGAATAATGTTGTATATCTTTCATGCAAAAACTACTAAACGGATGTACCTAGATGATATTTGATTTTGACACAGACCTATCAGTCAACCTGGTCGATACTGAGACGAACAGGGGTAGGAGTAAATCTAAAAAAAAACATTGGAGACTTAATCCGGATAGTACAATGCCCTGGGACATTTACCAAAATCCAGCATAAGCTATTTGCTGTGTGGACGCGCGCTTCAAAGAGCTGTCAGCTAAACAGAAGGTCCTGCTAGGGCCACTGCCTGCTAGGGTTGCGGATCGTTCAAAAGAGATACTGTGGTCTCGGAACAAAAAAGGCAGAAAAAGAATATAATGGATAGGTTGTAGTCAGTAAAAGTCTGACACTGCCTCCCGCTCCGCCCAGAACTGGAGAAGTTATTTATTTATAAAATATATTTTTAAATAACGCCTTTACAAAAACATCTTGTCACTAATTAACATACACGTTCATACTCCATTTAAATGCAGGCGAACCACACATTTTATTAAAAAAAAAAAAAAACTCCAAATTAAATGTAAAATTATAAAACTCTTTCAAATCAATCAAATCAAATCATTTATTTCAATTAGACCATTACAGGCACTTTTGAATGTCAAGAAACAAAATGAATCTACAGTCCCGGTCACAAGGAATAATAACTTATGAAAGTAAAGTCTTTCCGTAATTGTAGAATATAATAACATTAAGTATTTCAAACCCTTGGTATAATTACGAAAGGATAATCTCATTACGGTTGTCGGCTTAAACTTTTGTGTAACTAAATAAGAGTTTACAATTATGGCAATGTCATTACACGTTTTGTTAGTGTGTGCCGGTTTGGGTTAAATGAAGTAGCGTTGTAAAAAGATATGAGTGTTTAATTGCTTTGCTTTTTAGTGTTCTGTACCACAAATAGCAAACGTCACACTTGTAATCCTCGAAGGGTTAGGAAGCGGTGTACCTAATAGTACACACACATTATAATTATATAAACTATAAAATCGTTTATTTATAAAAAAGGGGGCACATCCTTAAAAGCGAAAGTGAGTTTGTTTGTTTGTTTGTTTGTTACCTCTTCACGCCTTAATGGCTTAACCGATTTGGATGAATTTTGGTAAAGAGATAGTTGGGACCCAGGATACGGACATAGGCTAGCTAGTGGGATATGACGGAGAAAGAGAGAAGAAAAGGGAAAACTTAGCTTTGCTATTACAAATCCTTGAGGCGCAAGGGCAAAAACTGAAGGTAGCAGGTACTGTGCTATACCGAATTTAACGCGAGCGAAGCCGCGGGCAAAAGCTAGTATACAATAAAATAAAACATCTCAACTAATAGAGCACAGTTGCTTATTTGCCTGAACTAGGTAGGACCTGTGTGTCATTCTATGAAGAGCATTAATACTTATCCTACTAATATCATAAATGCGAATGTTTGTGAGGACGTATGGATGGATGGATGTATGGATGTTTGTTACTCTTTTACGTCAAAACGGCTAAACGGATCTTGATGAAATTTGGCACAGAGGTAGATTATAGTCTAGAATAACACAAAGGATACCTATTCTTTTTTATATCGATATCACGCGGGCGAAGCCGCGAGCGCCAGCTAGTTTAAAATAATTTTGCGCATGTAAAGATTCAGTAAAGCTGTTTCCCATTACATAAAAACAAAGCAACATCGTGATTGAAGTAGCAAAATGTTGTGCGAATAGGCAGCTCCGTATAGAAGGAGTGTATTTTGAAACAGCAGACATCCGCAGTCAAATGGAAATAGAGCGAGCCGAGCTACTGTCGGTCGAACTAAACGTTCGATCTTTCTCCTTCATTTATCACTTTAAAAAAAATTGCCTATATCCGTCTCCAGGGTTCCAACTATCTCTGTAAAAAAATCATCAAAATCGGTTTTGGCATTGGCATTAGGCGTGAAGAGAAAACAAACAAACAAACTCATTTTCGTTTTTTTATTAATATAGTAAGGATTTACGTTGTTATTTAATTTCAGGTTATTGCTGCTTTATAGTATTTTTCATCGTCAATAAAATTTATTTCTAGTGTTAAAATATAATTAGAAATAGTTTTTAGACGTGCATGTAGAAGGGATGAAATGCATGTGACTAAAAAAAGTGATGGATATGAATTTTGATGTATAGAGAGGAAGAAGAAGGCCTAAGAAAAGATGAATGGATTGTGTAAGAAATGATATAAAAGAGACAGGAGTAAATGATGCCGTGGCGTCTGACAAGGGAGAATAGAAGAAGAAAACGTATTGCGCCGATCCCGAATAGAATGGATCTAGATCTCGTGATTATTTTGTTGTGTAAGTGAAAAACGGCATCTACCAGATCTCATTAGATCATCTCTAGGAGTCTTAAACGCAACGCCTTTTTAAACCGAACATTTACAAATCCTTTCCAATGCAAGGCCGTGCAAAAGCAAAAAGCAACTTTATTTCTTATTCAAAGTGTGCCAATTTCACAATTTCGAATTCATGGTAGTCGGACATTGGGCATTGAACAGTTTTTAAAAGCCACACAAATGCAGCATCGGTTAAAATTCTGACAGCTAGTTTTTAAAACACCAAAACCACAAGAAAAACTAGTTCAAAAAAATCCTAATGGTCTCAATTCTAATTTTGGTGTTTAATAATCCTATTATATTAATACGAATATAACACGACGGTAGGCCGTGTCGACGGCGCGTTAGTGTTTCACGCGCGCCTCAAAGAGATGTCAGCAAAGCAGAGGGGCCTGCACAGGGCCTCCGCCTGCCGGGGTTGCGGGTTGTTCGAAAGAGATACCGCGGCCTCGGAACATAAAGGGCAATAGAAGGAACATGGGTGGGTTTTAGTCAGTACAAGTCTGACACTCCCCCCCGCTCCGCCCAGAGCGGAGAAGTTATTTGGAGATGGACTTTGGGTAGTGAGAAAGAGGGAAGAAGAGGGAAAACTTAGTTTTGATATTAGAATAAATAAAAACTACAGGTAGTAGGTACCTGCAAATCAGGAAAGGGGAACTGTGTTACCTTTACTTTAACGCGAGTGAAGCCGCGGGCAAAAGTTAGTATAAGAATAAAAGTTAGTTTTTTTCAAATTCCAACAAATTGGTACTGAATGTCCTATGTATGCAAAAAAAAATATCCTTTTATTCACCCGTACATTTAACATGAAACCGACTCTTTATCAATGCGCATTTTTGGTCAGCCCGTTGATACATAAACACCTACAGGTAAAAATAGAACTTAAAACAACCACCTTAAAGAACTATTTTCATCCTCAATACCATTTTCATGGAGGATGAATGTTCGTATCTCGGTGGTCGACGGGTTCCATCGTTCACGTCAACGCGAAGTAGCCTTGTTTCGACATGGATATATTGGAAGTACCGCAGTCGGCTATATGATTGACATACCATCTAGTTTCTTATCTGCTGTAATAAAGGATATTGGGATTTATTTTCTGGTATTCTTTCTATTAGTTTACATTAATGTTATGAAAGTGAATTTTTGTTTGGGTGCATGTGTATTTTTGTTTCTCCTTCACGGCTAAATGGATTTAAATGATATTTGTTTTTTTAACGTATCCTCCAGCTCTCTGTGGAACGGAGGGAGTGTCAGACTTGTAGTGACTAAAATCCACCCATGTTCCTTCATTTGCCCTTTATGTTCCAGGGCCACAGTCTCTCTTTCAAAAAACCCACAACCCTGGCACGCGGTGGCCCTGGCAGGCCCGTCTGCTTTGCTGTCATCTCTTTGAGGCGCGCGTGGAACACTAACGCGCCGTTAATACGGCCTGTGGCCGCGGAACCGACGGACGGTGAGCTACCCATGCTTACCGTCCACAGGCCCTCATCTACGGTGGCCGGGAGTCGTTTGCGGTTCCCGACGCCCAGAGCGTCTCCCGTGGCGGCATAACATTTGGTATCATAGTAGCTTATATTTTTAATTAACACGTAGGCTACTTTTGGAGAAGCTCATGGCTAAATAATAGCAGCTGCTCGGGTCGATCTTTAGGTTAAGTCGCGCTTGCCTAGGTTGGTCTGTGGATGGGTGACCAACTCGGTATGTTACGGGTGGATCCAGCCCTTTTTTTTGCGGATGGGAAATAACTTCCCCACTCTGGGCGGAGCGGGGGGAAGTGTCAGTCTTGTTCTGACTAAAACCCACCTATGTTCAGTCTATTGCCCTTTACATTCCGGGGCCGCGGTATCTCTTTCGAACAACCCGCAACCCCGGACCCATCCAGACCTTAATTTAACCTAAAGAACGACCTCAGCGGCTACTATTATTTAGCCAACAGCTCCTCCAAAAATGTACTCTTTTCGTTTTATTCACGGGATGACCACTGAAAACCAGCGCTGTGCTGTGGGTTCCCATGGCACATACTGATTGGTGACCTACCATCGCAGTCACGACGTGGAAGTTATTTTATTTTGGATAATATTTTTGTGTTCACCAAAAATACTGATCGTGCACCAAATATTCTTTCCTGAATGTTAAAAAAATGCGTAGGTTAGGTTAGGTTAAAACTGTAACCCCCTACCCAGTAACGACTTGCATTAATAGAAAATGGATAAAGATATAACACTTTTTTATTGTAGTGCGCTGATGCTCGTTATGACATATTTTAATTAACATATTTTGGTGCACATTCAGTATATTTGGTGCAACATAGGCAAAATTAGGTAAACGAAATGGGAATAAATTGAAGTACTTTTAAATACCATCCTTTTATTTTTTGTTCCATATATGTATTTGTAAATGTTTGTGATGCTTTGTATGTTTAATGCTATTTTTTTATGTATTTTGTGTGCTCGTCGTAATTTGCAACAAATAAATATTTGTTCTTTCTTTTATTTGAAGCTTACCCAATTAACTACCAAAATTTCAATAAAAGATAAATATGACTTTAAGTTTGATAAAGAATAGTTTCTTTGCTTCGACTTAGATTTCAATCTCATGTCAGATCTAGATGTTTAATTAAACAGCTCAGTAGATGTCAGCATATTTCAAGTTCTGGAAGCTATAACATTGTCAGATAACTTATGTATGTAGTTGTGTAACTTCTGTACAACAAGTTTCTCTCGTTGATATTCAATAGGTATTGGCTTCGTGATATTGCATTTCTGCTGCCCAAGTTAATCTTAACTTTTATGGCAACAAATATATAAATCAAAGACGAACAGTGATGCTCATACATATTAATATTTAATATTTTTTTGCGGATGGGAAAGCTATAAATAACTTCCCCCGCTCTGGGTGCAGCGGGGGAGAGTGTCAGACTTGTACTGACTAAAACCCACCCATGTTCCTTCTATTGCCCTTAACGTTCCGGAGCCGCGATATCTCTTTCGAACAACGTGCGGTTGCACGACCGGCAGGCGGTGGCCCTGGCAGGCCCTTCTGCCATTTAATATTATTAGTTGATTACTGTTACGTTAGTCTATGGTCGCAAGTGCGACTGTTTAACATGAGATCCTAGGTTATATTCCTGGGTCAGGCAAATTGGTTTTTAGTCAGGATTTTTTTGAGCAGTCATGGAGTCTTGACCTGTGCCTGGTTAATGTCAATAAGCTCGCTTGATTTCTATATTTTTATTTATTTTTTTGCATCATAGACTACTTTTTATCCCGGTTTACGCGAATAGTGAGCGGAGCAGCTTTTGCTCAGCAGTGGGACAAAAAAGCTAAATAAAAAAAAAACGACCCAGATGGTTAAACATAAAATATATTTAATTTGAATATAAATAAAATAAGTAAATAAATTTATTTATTAGCATAACCATATAAATACACAAACATATAATTTCTAAATAACAGTAAGGCAAATTATGTACCTACTAGAAGTCAGATACATCTGTCTCCCAAACTGGGTAAAAAACCTGAAATCTTGAGACCCAGTTTTTCTACATTTCAGAGTGCTATTTACCCGTGTTTTACATTTAAAGTGCTCAAGTGAAGTATTTTTTTTAGTAGTAGTATTATACACGTTGCTGTAAGAAGCTTTTCGATCTTTTCATGAGCAAAGCCACCAGCAAAATCCTTATCCTTACTAATATTATAAAAGCGAAAGTGAGTTTGTTTGTTTGTTACCTCTTCATGCTTTAATGGCTAAACTGATTTTGATGATTTTTTTAATTTAAAAGTGGGATGTGAGGGAGAAAGAGGGAAGAAAAAGCAAAACTTAGCGTTGCTATTACAAATCAATAAGGCGCTAGGGGAACTGTGTTATCCCGAATTTAACGCGAGCGAAGCCGCGGGCAAAAGCTAGTCTTATATAAAACCACTTTTAACAAAACGATACCCTTCTTCTTCCATACGCTTTCAGACATATACAACCTAAATTGTCTGTCGCCTTATCTCACTGTCTCAAAAGTCGTGATGTGAACGAACCTACATCACTTGTGACACTTCCAGGTTGCCGGCCGGATTGCAACAAAAGTTAACCGAAGTTAACGCGAAGCTGTCTTGTGTCTCGAAAAACTTCGATATTGTGTTTGAGATAGAGAGTGAGCTTTGAAGTTTGCGTGATTAATGTTTTAAGAGAGTTTGTGAGTGGGTGTCTTTGTGATTACGATGACTTAAAGTTAATATAGTAGGTATGTAGAAAGTATGTAAAAGAAGATTTGGATATATACAAAGAAAAACGCACGAACAAAAGAAAGAGTCTTTGTCATCAATTTGTTGTTCCAAAAATATCGGAATCCATTTTTTTTAACATTTTTAAAGCAGACTTCACACAATTTACTGGATTTTACGCGATGGTTCAACATGTCCTTTCAGGAATATTTTTATAAATATGGTTTAAATGTTAATACGACGCTTCTACGAATTTCTGAGTTCCCGAGATAAAGGGTCATGACGGACCGGCAGACAGAAAGACAACAAAGTGATCCTATAACGGTTCCATTTGTACCTTTTGAGGTAAAAAAACAAAAACATATGATTTTAACAACAAATAAACACAATAATAATGATTGGGATTCACCAATTACTTTTATATCAAACAAAATTTTATCTCTTTAGTTAAGTTTATTACAAAAGTGCAACCCGTCCTAACAAAATACTTTGTTAGAAGGCGTAACACTGAAATTAATGAAGTTTCTACCCCCTTTCTAGAATTTCTTTTCACGAAAATGTCAGCTACATTTTCTATTCTACATTTTACTTTTAAGTGTTATGAGGTAAAAACAAAATGTTTTATATAGGTCCTGTGTTATTTCTCTTAAAAGAAATATATATTTCATGCTTGTCGTAGCTTTTTCTCTGTAGTCAGAAAATAACAAAAAGCACGAGTGGTTTTTGTAAGTTTTTATCTTAGAAATTGTTGGCGGTTGAAGTAACTCAGTCTTATAAATGTTGGGGTGGTCATAGACATTGTCAGGTCTGACTTTATACATGCTTACGCAACTTAGGAGTCGTTTATCTTGGTAAGGACATGTCACGAAGCACATATGACTAAAAGAGTTATGGATCTGAATGTTGATGGACGGAAGACGAAAGGAAGGCCAAAGAAAAGATGAATGGATTGTGTAAGGAATGATATGAAGGAGAAAGGAGTAAATGATGCCGTGACGTCTAACAGGGGAGAATGGGAGAAGAAAACGTGTTGCGCCGACTAAATAGAATGGGACAAGGACAGGAAGGTGATGATAATGTGCTGACGCAACTTCCAATTACGTAATATAACGAACAGAACACTGTTCATCACAGTTGTTCATCTACGTTGAAAAAAAATATGAGAGAACGTCTTTTTTTAGTAGATTTGGAGTTAGTCTCATTCAAAAAGTTGTTCATAATGATGAGTGCACTGTCGTGTCTACAAATCGATAATTGATTAAACCAATCACCTTCTATTCACCAGGGAACCAACCTTAGTTTAGAGATAAGTTGTCATATTTTCAAACATTTTTCTTTTTCGTATGGGAAATCAACAAACGACTCGTCCCGCTCGCGTCGGAGCTGTAGGGAGCGTCAGATTTCTACTAACTAAAAACCATTCGTGTTCCTGTTTTGCCCTTTGTGTTTCGGGGCAATGGAATCTCTGTCGAACCAATCCACACTGTCGAACAATGCAGTGGCCCTGGCATCAAACTTTTCTGAAATCTTTTTAAAACGCGTGTAGAACACAAACGCGCTATCGACACAGCCTGTCGTCTCTAGACATACGAACAGTGAGCTTGTTTTGATTATACTAGGCTGGTGATATAATGATGTTCATTACAATGCAGATAGTCAGTCGCCTGGAAGACTGACAACTAGTCTTAGCAGAGGTAATCACAGTACCCAGTAGTAACTGGGTTTTCGAGGTCAGGCAGTTCCTCTATGTTAAATACAATCCAGTTAGACTGGAAATCAACACCAACATGTTTGGCAAAAAGCTAGGCAGATGAAAATTGTGTATCCTACTTCCTACTAATATTATAAATGCGAATGTTTGTGAGGATGGATGGATGGATTTACGGATGTTTGTTACTCTTTCATGTCAAAACGGCTGAACGGATCTTAATGAAATATAGCACAGAAGTAGATTATAGTCTGGAATAACACATAGGTTTTGTTTTTAGATATCACGCGGGTGAAGCCGCGGGCGCTAGCTAGTAATAGTGATAGTTTGTGTCAACTTCACAGATCGAAGGTACCACAAGGTTGTTATTTAAACAAGAATTCTTGCTCTAACCTAACAATAATAACTAATAACTTTTAGAAGTGTAAGTATAACATTTCTGACCGTTAACATTTAATGTTTCGTGGCAGTCTGTTTGTCTTGGCCAAAGTTCCTATGAAACTAACACAGTAACTGTTTAACTTTCAACGATACTTTACCCACAGTATCTGGTAAACAATTAATATTACGAACAAAACAAAACACTAAAACTAAAGGGGAGAAAAAGTTTTACAATAAAAAATTGCGGTCAATTTGTATTTTACAGTTGACTTGTTAAGAAAACGATGTAAGATAAAAATGTGTGTAAAAATGCTTTTAGCGTGTTTCTATAATGGAAAAACACATTTTATATGCAATACGTATGTTGTTTTCCAGGTTGGTAATTCCATTTAACTTTTATTTTTTCACGGCGCGGTTGGCGCAGTGGCTGAGCGATCGACTGCTGCGCTGCGTGTCGCGGGTTCGATTCCCGCACGGAACAAATATCTCTATGACCTGCAGATAGTTGTTTCGAGTCTGGCTGTTTGTGTATGTGACTTTAAATATTTGTAAACGAACCCACGATACAGGAGACGTTCCTAGTGTGAGGCAACCCTTTTAATTTAACTCACTTGTTACTTGTCTACAGGTTCAATACCAAAAATCCATACTCGACTCTGTTGAGCAAAAAGCCAGTAGGCTAATTGATGACGATTAACTGGTGGGTAAAAAGCTTTACAGCCTGACCGCAAAGTTGCATGCTTGTCGGGCTTTTCAAGACTGTATTGCGGTGAGTGTGCCCAAGAGCTCCACGAGCTCATTTTGGATAATAATAATGCAGACGTACTGCGGGTTTTGTTGAGATTTTTTTTTTCTTTAAAAAAAAAACGTTTCCCCACACTAAGAATTTCTTCTGTGTCGTTGGTGCGTTTACAAACAATTAAACTCACGTACACAAACAACCAGACCCGAAACAAGTATTTGTTCCGTGCGGGAATCGAACCCGCTACACGCAGCGCAGCAGTCAATCGCTCAGCCACTGCGCCAACCGTGCCGTCCACATAAACAATCCGTGTGTATTTCACATAATAACACGAAGCGCTTTTCTACATATATTATTACTAGCTGGCACCCGCGGCTTCGCCTGCATGATGGTCGAAAAAAAGTATCCTGTTTGTTATTCTATACTATAATAGACCTCTGTGCCAAATTTCATCAAGATCCGTTCAGTAGTTTTTTTCGTTAAAGAGGATCAAACATACATCCATACTCACAAAATTTCGCATTAAAATTTATAATGCCTATTAGTAGAAAGTAGGATGGTAGGATGCGCACAGCCAAAGAGCGGAATTCCCTGTCTGCGTCTTTGTTCCCGAGTAATAATTATTATAGGCCAGATCTATTCGAGTCGCGTCTTAGCAGGCTTATATTGAGTAAGCTCGTTTCATATTCGACCCCATCTCAAAACTGAGGACAAGGTTGGGGCCAAAGTAGACCCTTTTAACAAAATGTGTTAAACAATTTTAGAAATTTATTTTTATTTTTTTCTGCTATATGTGTTTAATGCTTTACGTTTTAGTGAGAAGCTCGTGGCTTAATAAAATTGCCGTTCGGGTTGATCTTGAGGTTAAGCTACGCTTGCCTAGGTTGGTCCGTTGATGGGTAACCCGTTACATACCGAGTTTCCTCCGTGCCTCGGAAATCACGTTAAGCTGTTGGTTCCGGCTGTCATTTGTAGATCTTTGAAAGTCGTTACAGGTAACCAGTTGCTCGAAAGTTTGACAACTTAAACTATTCTTACCGTGTTAAGAAGTATCGTATTACCCAGTTGTAAAATGGGTTATGGAGGTCAGATAGTCAGTCGCTCTATGTAAAATACTAGTAGTCAGCTAAATCGGGTAAGGCAAGAAGCCGATCCCAAAATAGTTAAGGCTAGGCAAATGATGATGCTTTAGGTAAAAGTCTAATTCGTCACGCTAACGACCTTTTTATGAATAATTACAGATACATTTTATTTAAAACAGTATTTAACCCGTAATCCAAGCTAAATAATATCAACATTTAAAATAAACAGTGAATCTGGGTCCTTAAATAACCCCTAAGGACCACAAAATGAATTTGCACTCTACATAAATTCTCAATTTAAAATCAGAATTTAATGAGCGCCTAAAATTCCGCGAAGAACCAAATCAAAGGTCACGCAAACACTCTGCCCTCTAAATTCAAAAATAGCGTAAGGGTTTGCAACCCCTGAAGAACCCTTGAGCTTAGAGTTACATTATTCTGTGACAGATCTCAAATATCAATGGATCCGAGAATTGGGGGCATTGAATAGTAACAAAATCTTTTTCACTGTGAAATCGGATAAAGTTTTTAAATTTTCCGAAGTTTGTCTTTTATATCTGCTGCATGAAGTCTAAATTTGTGCTCTTTTGTTGGCAATAGGCTCGGCCCCGATTCCATGGAACTTACATATTTATATATTTTGCCGTGTAAAGTGTGCCGTACAAGAGAAGGAAAAAAGGGCGCGATGTTGTGAATTTTCAAAAGTTGGCTACAAGATAGCATTCGCTCGTTTAAAACTAACCTGAAAAAAAACAATGGACGCTGCCAATTCTGCTAAACTGCCTGAAGGACACGGTTGAGCACACTGTGATTCTCTGCTCCACTTGGGTGGAACACCGCTGTGTCGTTGCAAAGGTGATCTGCGGCGGTGACCTCTCGCGTCCTAGCCTAGGCCTAGTTGAGCCCACGGTCCGGGGCAAGAGGGAATGGAAAACGGTCAAGTCCTTCTGTGTAGCAGTCGCACTAGCGAAGAAGTTGCGGGATGTTTCAGAGAGACAACCTCAAACCAACCCAGCCAAAAACGAAAAACACAAAGAGAAAATCCAAAATCATTTAAAGAAACGTCTCAAGAACCATTACACAATTTTATCTCGAAATTATTGAACGCACAAGTAGATATAATTCAACGTATACAGTATGAATTTCTCAACGTCCCGCCGTAGAACGGGGTGCGCCTGACTAATTATACAGAGTGGGTATTTACGGATAAAAGACAACGTATCTTCGGAGTTGTTTTTAATGAATTAATTCAAAATTATAGTGCAAACACTGGCATATGATGTAACGTAACAACACGGCTATTCTCAGCGATGCGATGGATAGATTCTTTTTTAACAATTCGTTTTTAATGAGTGGACATTGTTGGCAGTTTAGATTCTTGGACTCTTGTTAACTTTTGTTAACCTATTATTTTATTTTAAGTTTTGTAAAGCAAGCAATGACTTTAATTGTCGGGCCTACGCTGTCCTCTCATGGAAAAGTAATGAGGAGGAACGAAGCACGTCTGACTAAAAGAGTAGTAGATCTGAATGTTGATGGATAGAGAGGGAGAGAAAGTCAAAGAAAAGATGGATGGATTGGGTAAGGAATGATATGAAGGAGAAAGGAGTAAATGATGCCGTGACATCTATCGGGGGAGAATAGGAGAAGAAAACGTGTTACACCGACCCGACAAATGGAATAGGACAATGGCAGGAAAATGATGGTGGAGTGGCAGAAGTGTAAAGAAAGAAAGAAAAAATATTTATTAGCATAGATATATGCGAGCACACAAAATAACAAAAAAAAACTCATTTTTTATAAAAACATTGACACTCATATTAATAAACTTAAATTTAATTATATCCTATATTTTTTTTTTGTGTTACAGTTGCCATATCCCTCCGAAACAGCTCGACCGATTTTTATGAAATTTCAAATATATAATAGGGGTGAAAATCGTTCGTTATCTATTTTTTAAACCCTTAAGTGACAAGGATGGCCCTCTCCGGTTTTTTTTAATGGCAAAACAACGTTCGCCAGGTCATCTAGTAATATATAATCTGTTGTCTGTATGTGTGAGTTTGTTCCGCCACTTCTTCTTCCCAGCTAAAACACTAGGAAGTGGCGAAGGGCAGGGCGTTTTTGTGGGACTGTCTCTTGTAATCTGACGTTCAAAAAGTGCTGATTATCAGCCTAATTTGAATAAATGACTTTTGTTTTTGATTTTTGAAATAAATAGTAAGTAAATAGTTAAATTCGTACCTATAATAAAGCCTCGATACTATAATTTCGAAAGGGTTACTCGAGTTTACTCAGGTTAATGAAATGCCTTGGGCGTAGTACACATACATAAATGTATACGAGTATGTATCATATATCCTTACTTATTATAATTATTATAAAAGCGAAACTAAGTTTGATTGTATGTTTGTTTGTTACGTCTTCACCCCTAAATGGCTAAACCGATTTTGATGATCTTTGGTACAGAGATAGTTTGCACCCTGGTTACGGACATAGGCTATTTTTTTTTTAGAGAAAAGGGAACACTTAGCATTGCTATTCCAAAAAATAAGGCGCAAGGACAAAAACTACAGGTAGCAGGTACCTGCAAATCAGGAAAGGGGAACTGTGTTACCCCAAATTTAACGCGAGTAAAGCCGCGGGCAAAAGCTAGTACACAGTAGTATACACATTTATCAGTACACAGGTATTGTATGCTCAATTTGATCTTCAATTTATGATATACATGATTACTAAGATCGATGAAATGCTGAAAGTAGCGTCGGTGACTGAAAAGTTGTGTGTAATTAATTGGTTGGTTTGGTAGTGATGAAAAAAAGTTGTGACATGTGATGCGGAGAAATGACGAAAATATCGTGAGGAAAGATTTGAGTATGATTGTGGATAGGAGTAGTGTGTATAGGATGATATGCCAAGAAAGGCGGTGTCCGATGTAATGATGCGTAATATGGAAGTAGAGTATGGAAGAAGACATACTTTTTTTTTTTTGGTGTGGAAATCCTCAATGGATGTCCTCCGCCTCTGCGGAGGGGTCTGTCAGACTCCTACTGACTAAAACCACACGGTGATCCTTCTCGTCACTTCTGGCTGGAGTGCGGGGACACATTAGCATTCTACACAATCACCCCAGCAGAAGAAGACATACTGCGCCAACCCCAACTTATTTCATTGCACACACGATGAAGGACGAGGAATCCGGCAATATGTCTTAGTCAAAAATTTAGCATGTCGTCGTTGAAGTTCTTACACCACGTAAGTCACTTTTTGTCTATTTTGACATTTGATGCCGTTCGTTTGAAAATCGGAAGACGCATCGTTTTAGTCAAGTGTTTCTACATTAGGTAAAACTATAATAAAGTATACATAAACAGTTTATTGGTAATATTTTAGTATCTTTATAAAATTATGCGATTTTTTCTCTCTCCTGAAAAGTTACTATTTCGACGGTCCCTACGTACATGAGGTTAAGTCAAAAACCGAGGCTTACAGGAGAGCATAATTTGTGTTCAACACGCCCTAGAAATAATTCTATGAGCAATAATAAATATTTTCTTTCTACAATATTTTAACAGTTTTAAGAGGTTTATAATTTTATTTATACATAAGTATTTTATTTTTTCACGTTTTCTTAGAAAAACTGATAGATGACCGTTTCTACGACACTTATTCGTTGTATTTATAATACTTATTCTGTTATACAATTTCTAAAACAAGGTAAATAAATTAAATAAAAATCCTATGTCAGCATGTACGCAAAGATAATCTAAAGCAATATCCTATTATACAATAAAAAAATGCCATTTTCGACATGTCTTTATGTACGTAGGGACCGTCGATATTTGAATTACGTGGTGTTAAAACTTCAACGACGACACGTCATTCACCGATTCACACGTGATGACCCACTCCTTCTCACTAAGAAGAGGTCCTTGATCCTGCAATGTAAGTTCTATAGACTGATAACGTTTGTATCTTTGATCAACCTACGCGAAAACCAGACTACTCATCCCCAACCACGCGTCAGGTATACAAATCTAAATACCGACGAAGCTAAGCCTCAAATTAACATAACTGGCAACATCAATATTATAGAGCCAATGTAGTAGGTACAAGACAAACAAAGGGTAATCCGGGCACGTGAGAGACATTATGCTAAGTGTGGAGTCAACAAGCGATGGAGTAATAAACTTCGTTAGTGCTGAACAATGGAGGGTGGAACACCTTGTTTGTGGAGACAGGGATTTGAATTTCGGTGATAGTATTGAGAACGAGAGTAAGTGAGTGTTCCATTGCGTTTTCACCCTTACCGTTGTTTCCTCAATGATCTTCAGATCACAACCATACTCGAAGCATATTTTTTTACATTTGGAAAATCATCAAATTACATCCCCCGCTCTTGGCGGAGTGCGGGGGAGTGTCAGACTTTTACTGACTAAATCCCACCCGTGTTCTTTTCCTGCCCGGAAAAGAACACGGGTGGGAAAACGGCGGTGGCTCTGGCAGGCCCCTCTGCTTTGCTGACATCTCTTTGAGGCGCGCGTAGAACACTAACGCACCGTCGACACGGCCTGTCTTCACTGGGCGGATGGACGGTGAGCTAACCATTGCTCACCGTTTACAGAACCATATCTATGGCGGCGGCTGGGTTGGCTTGAGTTTTATTCTCGACGCATCTTAAAGTCTATAATAGTTTACTCTGTACATGCTTACATTTATTTTTAGAAAAAAAAACGTGTATTTGGACTTATCTGGGAGTTTGCGATTATCGTAATACTAGCTTTCGCCCGCGGCTTCGCTCGCGTTAAATTCGATATAACACACTAAGCAGACCTGCAGTTTTTGCTCTTGCGCCTGATTGATTTGTAATAGCAACGCTAAGTTTTCCCTTTTCTTCCCTCGTTCTCCCTCATATCCCACTTTTTTAAAATAAAAATTAGCCTATGTCCGTCTCCTGGTTCCCAACTATCTCTGTACCAAAATTCATCAAAATCGGTTTAGCCATTAAAGCGTGAAGAGGTAACAAACAAACAAACAAACAAACAAACAAACAAACTCACTTTCGCTTTTATAATATTATTATCGTAATATTATGCTCCTTAAATCCCATCCCGGTTCCCGTAAAGTAACAAACAAACAAAGCTGAACCTCCTGACACATTCAAAGTCACACCCAACAGATCTTAATTGTAGAAAAACAAATAAATCAAGGTTTTCTCAAACAAAACTATAATTTAAATGCATTACAAAGTCCGCGATTTGTCGTCTCCCCTTATCTAGCGTTCCGTCAACACCGAAACTTTGTGAAATAAATCTACATACTTGAGATAACGCGAGAGTTTACGTTTTGTTTTTAAACACGTTTGTGAAATTGTGGTTTGGTGGTAGGGAAATGCGGAGATAGGTGTACAATTTGGATTGCATTCGCTTTTTAAATGAAGAATTTATTCTATCAGCGTACATATGTGGTCAAACCGCAGGGAAAATAACTCCCAACACATAACACCAAGCCTGTAATCCACGGGGGGTAGGTAGACTTGTACATAATTTTACGCGCACATTTTATTTAAGTCCCGTGTTAGGGCGAGCCTATTGTCATCAACCGGGCACAAAACTAAACTTCAAAGCTGCTACTACGAGATTCCTGATGAAAAACCCAACAACACGTAGCCCGACCCGGGAATTGAACCCGAAACCCTCTACTCCTTTCCCATTCGCACCGCTGCAAGCGCAGCTTTTTTTTTTGGTTGGGAATTTATCAAATAATTTACTTCACTCTTCACTTCACTTCACTTTCTCACTTCACTTCGCTTCACTCTGAGCGGAGCGGGGGGGAATGTTAGTCTTATTATGACTAAAACCCATCCATGTTCCTTCTTTTGCCCTTTGTGTTCCGGGGTTGCGGTATTTCTTTCGTCCAACTTTGCTGACATCTCTTTGAGGCGTGTGTGGAATACGAACGTACCGTCGACTTGGCCAGTCGTCACTAGAAGGACGGACGGTGATTTAAAAAAAATATTAATCTAACATGGTTCTGCTAAAGGGGCTATTTTGACCCCCAATATTTTACACGTACCTACTGCCCATGACACCTTTACAAACAAATTAGTGCTGGGTAATCAAATACCCCTTAATAAGTCTGGTTGGTCAGATATTTGGACCGTTGACTACTTCTAGAGTCATTCTTAATGCAAAACAATATTAACATCTGTTTGTTGCTCAGTAATTA
The DNA here is from genome assembly GCA_905475445.1 of Ochropleura plecta. NCBI lineage: Eukaryota > Metazoa > Arthropoda > Insecta > Lepidoptera > Noctuidae > Ochropleura > Ochropleura plecta. The sequence continues at coordinate 4,300,545 of FR997731.1, read as the reverse complement.
AAAAAAACCTTGACAGGTGTCAAGGGACGCCCGGATTGAACGAAGTTATTATTTATTATGTACAAAAGCCTGTATACACTCAACAAAAATAATCGTCGCGACACCACACAGTTCAATGCGAAATAGAAAGACGAAACGAAAATAACTGGCTTGCTTTCTATGAGAGAGGGAGACAAACAGAGAAACACGCGCACGCCGCACGCTTACAACTGTAGCAAAAAGTGTTGTTACAACTTTTGGTCTTAATTTTTTAGTCTAGCCCCCTTTTGCTACGCGCGATAAGGCAGTTCGTTCCAAAAAAGATGTATAACAGATTTTACCCAGGTGTGCAAACATAATTTATTTTGTTTCCCGCCAAAATCCCCCATAAAAACAGTACGGAGTGCAGGAAAGGGATGTTATAAGCTAATAAGCCAGTTAGCTTTCACTAATTATCGTACGAGGCGACGCATTGCTAAAACTCACGCTCACCACTAAAAAAAAAGAAGTGCAAAAGGTGCACTTCTGAAAACGTGCGGAAAACGATTGGGATAAGGTACCTATTATAAGGTGGTATAAGGTTTTTTTTTTAAGTCATCATCATCTGCCTAGTCTTTTCCCACTAAGTTTTAGACAGATTCAACAATAAATAAATACAGCTAAGAGAGCGAGGGAAGTTATTTGATTAATTCCACGAACCAACCCAGGCATGCGCAGCTTTACATTAACATCGACCCGAGCGGCTCTCATCACTTAGCCACGAGCTTTCCTAGAATATAGTTATGCTTTTTTTCCCTTGTTCCAGATTGATATAACTGAATTTTCTAAACATTGAATACATAAAGTTGCTCAGAAGGTGACGTCTTTTTTTGTGGTGAGAAATCATCAAATAACTTCTCTTACTGACTAAAACCCACCATGTTCCTTCTATTGCCCTTTGCGTTCCGGGGCCCCGGTATCTCTTTCGAACAACCCGCAACCCCGGCAGAGGAAGGTGACGTCTCTCGTGGTGGCACTTTGTACACACGACGGCAGGTCAACCTATTCTAAACTATTATAACCTGATGTCTCTACTAAAGATAGCACACTGTGGTAGAGTGATCAGGTTAAAATGGTTTGGTGTAGGTTGATGTGCCGTCATGTGTACAAGTTACTAGACAAAGCCGGTGCGAGTAAAATTCTCGTAGCTCTTTCCGTATGGGATTCGCATTAGTTTTAACAGAGCTTGATAGTGGGTAGAGAGTTTAAATGCTAACAAAGCGATTCTAAGCTACAGCTTATCTCATTTTCGTGTTTCTATCGTGTGCGGTGGTTCTTACAATGTCTACGAAACTGAGTTAGGATATTTTTTTAACGTGTTGAGTTACGGAAACAACCGATAGTTTTGAGCCTTTTTTGCAGATGGGAAATCATCAAATATCTTCCCTCGCTCTGGGTGGAGCAGGAGGATTGTCAGACTTTTACCGACTGAAACCCACCCATGTGGCTTCTTTTGACCTTTGTGTTCCGGGACCGCGGTATCTCTTTCAAACAACCCGCAACCTCGGTAGGTGGCTCTTCTGCTTTGCTTACATTTCTTTGAGGCACGCCTGGCACATGAACGCGCCTTCGACACGGCCTGTCGTCTCTAGACGGACGGACGGACGGTGAGCTACTCATTTCTCACCACAGATGCGAGTCAGATGAGGGTCTTTGTCCCATCTACGGTGGCCGGGAGTCGTCTCGCGGCACCCGACGCCTGGACCATCTCCCGCGGTGACTGGGTTGGTTATCATTTTGAGCCTTCTGTCTTACATCTAATTGTGACGCAGTACAAGACGGAAGAGGCAAAGTACTAACGAAAAGTTTATTAGTCTGCATTTAACTTATTTATAAAAAGACTACGTATAGAATACATCAAGACGGTAACCAGTCGGTTCACTTTTACAGTGAAAGCTCAAGAGCACATACGTTACAAGTTAGTCTTTACAAAGTAACTAGTAGCAGTCTCTTTATCTCTCTGTACCTTATATATTTTGTTTTATGTATGAACTAGGTGCGCCCCGTGGTTTCACTCGCATGATGATAGAATCCTACTTTTATGTATTAATATTATAAATGCGAATGTTTGTGAGAATGGATGTCTGGATGTTTCTTACTCTTCAACGTCAAAACGGCTGAACGGGTCTTGATGAAATTTGGCACAGTGGTAGCTTATAGTCTGGAATAACACATAGGATACCTTTTTTTCGATATCACGCAGGCAAAACCACGGGCGCCAGCTGGTTCCTAATAAATGTACACTCAAACACAAAGTAAAACTCAAACGACATTTAGGTCCACCTGGGCAATAAGCCCACGTCCCAAGATGCTACCACTTACTACTGAAGAGTATGCTAATTAGTTACTCCAACTAATTTACAAATAAACGCCTTTATAACTCAAGTCCTATGGTGCAAAGTTTCATAGCAAGTTTTACTGACGACTTCGCAGTATAAGTTTTGTCGGGACTACATACTTTTAGAATACAAGAAATCTGTTCAGAATGTTTTAATGAATAGCAACAATATTTCCTAGGAGATTTTTTTTCTTATTATTTATTTTTATAATCAAGCCACTAAGGTGAAATACAACATATATTACAATTTTACAAAATCATAAACATTATCACCGGGTGACGCAGGAATATTCACGCTGGTGGTGTTAGGCGCCCTACTTTTAGAAAAAGCATTACGTAACAACTCACTTCGGCATGCAGTGTACACTTGGTGTTATTTGACACCTCCAGCTTAGACTGCACTTCGGCTAGGCTTGCTTTCATGGAAAGACTAATCTGAACCTCGTAGCAAGAGTCTACGCTGCGTAGCAAGAGTCTACGCTGCGTAGCAAAAGCCTACGCCTCGTAGCAAGAGTCTACAAAATCGTAGTGTTTTTGTGAAAATCGTTTCCGATTCCTAGTTTGTACTACCGTTTTGCAACCTCTTAATTTCACTTCTTGGACTTTGCAACTCTTTAATTTTGCTATAAAACTCCGTGAACTTTAACCCTTTTTATCACAGCGAGTTAAAATTGGGTTTAATGTTTCACAGCCATTGATAAATAATGTTATTCTTGTTCTTGAATAATCCATATAAATTTTAGCTTCATTCTCGATAAAAAAACCCCACTGAAAATATCATCAAACGTCTTTTACATATCAAAAGCGTTATATAATACAAAATTACCTTTTCAAGGTCTCACATCTCATACACCCAATATGTCCTCAATAGGATCTAGCACAACCTTGTTTCGAAATAGAAATAATTTCACACAATATCGAGTCGGATTTCGTAACAAAATTAATTTTGGTAAACGGATATCTTTACATACATATTTGTAACGGTAGCATACCGGTGTATACGATAGATTGAAGGGATTCCCTTTGTTCTGGGTTAACCCACAAAATATTACGCGTATACAGTGTACACTCACGGCCAATAAAATCTATACAGAATGTTTTCATATTATAGAAGGAACTTTTGTAGAAGTTACTCTTACTTTTTGCTTTTTTTTCGCGGATGGCGGACATTTGCTTTTGCATGACTCGACTTAAGAGCATTTTTTTGTTGTTGTATATTAAAGGACTGATCCCATAATAATTGTTGTTAATTCTTCTCAATGTCCCTCGTAAACGAGGAGGAACCTTTTGTGGCTTTAGCAACTTTAAAAATGTTTCTATTAGCCTGTTGATTGTAGTTTTATGTAACACCATTCAAATTTATTATATTGAAAATCAAACATTTATTTACATAACACAAGATGAATTTATTATTGCTTGTAAAATTTGCTTACAATAAAACGGTCGAAAGTGTACTCAATTATAATTAAATAGTCACTTAACAATAAGGTAAAAATGCTTATGCTAGCACCTAAATAAATGTGCGATGTAATCGTACAGGTTCAAGAGTACACTGTATAGGTATACTAGGTGTGCAAATATAGTATTGTCATTAACATAAAAAAAAAAAAAAAAAATAGTAATGACATGCCAATTCATTATTATTAAACTGTTACTATTTTTAAAATACAATATATCTTTAAAGTATTCTTTTATATTATATTAATGGACTTTAATGAATATGAATAGTGGTTAAGAACTTATGCTCTTAAGTCTTATGTCAAAGTGACAATATCATTGTTTTGCGAGGAAAAGGCTCACCAAGGGTATAGATATTAGTGACCGTGACTGTACATTGAGCGAACGTATTGAATTGGAAAACATATTCTTGTGTATTGAGAATGTGAAGCTATGCTGTTCGTGGCGACGTAGATAAATAAATGTAGTAAGGAAGTTAGTATGATAACAATGTTTTAGAATAAATATGTGATTTTAACGTAGTATGTTGACGGTTTTTTTATATATAGTCCTCTTGAATGGCTAGTCCTCTTGAATGGCGCGGGCGATATTATAGAACAAAAGTGTGAAGGAAAGAGACAGAGCTATACAGGGTGTCTAGCACCATCTCTTTCTCACACAGGAACAAGTACTGCGATAAGATTTCATTATAACCGTACAGGCACAGTTGCACTCTCTGTTTCCTCACTCTCATAGTCCGATGGGACGGCAATCCGAGACGACTGGAAAGTTCAGGCGCAGGACCAACGGCTTAACGTGCTTTCCGAGGCACGGGGATATCTTACTGCCAACTGCGGGGCTGCTACTGCAAATTTCCTAATGGAAAACCCAATATCACGTTGTGCCCAACCCGGTAATCAAACTGAGGACTGCGTGATCAGCAGTCTCACTTACAATCGCGAGACCAACGGATAAGTTAGTTATTATAGCGTACCACTGAAAACCCAACAAAGAAATAGTTTTAATCAAAGTAAATCGCAATTTTTTATAGCGAACTAAGTGTAGGTACAGTATTTTGATGTTGACAGCTTTGCAATTTAAATATTTGTAGATAGATGTAATAAAAAGGAAAAATAAATAGTTTATTTTTTTATATTTTATGAAATATTTAAAAGTGTAGTGTATTTGGATAAATAAAGGAGAAAAAATACATTCACTCATTTAAATCGAGTAGGTAGGTATCTTTATTTATTTTTGCTCTTAGTTTTATTTTTATAATATTCCTTAAAAAAATATAAAACAACAAAATAGTGGTCCGCCGGCATCGGGAGCAGGGTCCAAGCAGGTAGTACAACATTATATTAATAAATTAGTATTATTTATACATTTTATGTCATAAATACTATTATTAAAATTTAGGTATGTTACATTGATGTATGTGTCACAATAATTTCTCATTCAATCACATATATATATAAAATAGTTATTTCAGCCTATTATGTAACCAGATGTCGTCTATCGTTCGTTATGTTCTGCGTCTGCATGTCAAAATGGCGTAATATCACTGTGATTGGGACATATAACGCCACTTCTCTATAAAAGGGTAAATACACAAATAGAGTGATTTTGTTTGTTAAAAATTACTTTGCAAAGAAAAAGTCCAATTGCTTTGTGAAAAAACACCACATTAAAAAAATATATAGCGAGATAAAACTAAAAAGTGGAAAATAACTTTACTTCCGACAGTCGGTGAATTTCGGCTGTTTAATTTTTTTCCCACCGACTTCCTGTCTGTTTTTTTTTTGCAAAAAAGTTTTTTATTTCAGCATATTTAGTTATTATTATGATTATTTAAATCAATTTTTTTTTATCGAGTATTATTTTTACATTGTTACTAAAAGATTAGCAGATCATCCATATAGACATAGTAGAAAAATATGTATTATAGATGATAACTCATCAACTACCTAAGCAATATAAATAAAATATGGAACCACCAGAAAAGGTAAGTATACTCTTTCGAACAAAAAACAATTATGAAAATCGGTCCACAGTTGACGGAGTAATCTGTACACAAACAAAAAACGGTCGAACATAGAATCTCCTCTTTTTTTGAAGTCGGTTAGAAATTACTATTATATGAAGTAACAACCCTTTTAAAGTTAACCTACTTGTTACGTAAGTAGCTTTGCTATAAAATAACGTTGAAAATAAATCCTATTTCTTCGTACATAGCAATGCCACCCTACAACACATAAGCTCACGCGAAGCTATCGCAACCGGCGTATTGGAAACGATATTGTTTGTTATTGCCTCAGAGACTTCCAGAATTTATCGACACAAATTGGACCTGTTTCGACCCGCTTCGTGTCGTTTTGACCTGTTTCGTCATTTTAATATTTGATTGACTTATCTTTACGTGCGAAGCTACAGCGTCAAATGAAAAGGAAAGGTGAGTTGATGTGGCGTGAAAATTATTGATAACAGTGATAGATTGAAACTAGGATAAATGAATTTAGTCGTGAAATAAGTCTAGTAAGAAATATTGTCTGTAAGCGATTTCGGTGGGAAACAAAGTGTTCTTTTTTTGGTTGCTTAGCATTTTACTGTGTAGAATAATAAAATCAATATCAGATAGTTTTCTTTTATTTTGTTGTCATCATTAACGACCTAGCCTTCTTTTTGTGGATTGGAAATCATTAAAAATCTTCCCCCGCTGTGGCGGAGCGGGGGGGAGTGTCAAATTTGTACTGACTAAAATCCACCCATGTTCCTTATATTGCCCTTTATGTTCCGGGGCCGCGGTATCTCTTTCGAACAACCCACAACTCCGGCAGGCGGTGGCCCTGGCAGGCCTCTCTGCTTTGCTGACATCTATTTGAGGCGCGCGTGGAACTCTAACGCGCCGTCGACATGGCAAGCTTATCTTAACTTTTATGTTGTTAGCTTCCAGTCTAATTAAATGTAGCTGAATACCAGTATTGTACAATCACAAGCATTCATATGTATCCACTTAGCAAATTCGAAAGCTATTTTCTTGTGATACAATGATTTCTACTTTGAGTTGAGGCCTATTTCGTAATACAATGGCTTCTAAAATACTCTGTTCGTAAAAAACGTTAAACTTAACTCAATATACTATGGGAAACTACTTTTAAAAGTTGGTATACTTGGAACAACCCTATTGCCGGGTAATACGAAACTCCCTTGTCGGACTTTTAGTCCACTGACTGAAAAAACTTTCAAATATCTACAAATGTCAGCCTGAACCCACGGCTTAACCGATTCTATCTCTCATCGGTATGTAATGGGAGGTCACCCATCGACAGACCACCCTAGTCAAGCGCGACTTAACTCAAAGATCGACTTGAACGGCTCTCATCATACCACGATCTTCTCTGTACTAAAACAAAGAGTTAAAGTACCAAATTCATGATTTTATGCTTGAACACTATTTGATTAAAACAATTTCGAAACATCAGTACAAAAATATTCTTATCTCTATTGCGTGTACCCCCAAATCGTTTACGACTTACGATTTGATTAAGCGATCTAAAATTCTTCAGGCAGTATTTTTGCGTTTTTTTATCAAAACTAGCAAATGAGTTACATCTCATTTTGTGATTTTGATCTACAAGAGAACGGTGGGCGGTCACGCGAAGCTTGCACTAGTTACTTTGTACTGTTCTATTCGTTAATTTTGATAGCACATTAAATGTAAGATAAGAATTTACTTTTTGAAGAGTAAAAGTAGCTAGTTGTTTATACACTGAATTATCTTGACCTCTTTTAAACCTATTGCCAATACGAGTTAAAAGAAGATAAGCTTCACGGATTTGTTTATTGTTTCAAAACTTTAATAGCTTTACCTTTCAAGGTGGGGTACCTTAACACACGTCTATGGTCGGTGAGCAATGGGTAGCTCACCGTCCGTCTGTCTATTGACGACAGGCCGAATCGACAGCGCTTTCATGTTCCACGCGCGCCTCAAAGATATGTCAGCTAAGCAGAGGGGCCTGCCTGGGTCAGCCCGGGTTGCGGTATATTCGAAGGGGAACGTAAAGGGCAATAGAAGGAATATAATTGGGTTTTAGTCAGTACAAGTCTGACACTCCCCCCGCTCCGCCCAGAGCGGGGGAATTTATTTGATGATTTCCCATCAGCAAAAAAAAATACTCAACGAAAAAAAAATTAAAACATTCAATAAGCTACGTTGAAATATACCCCCGGGAAACCACACTAGGTTCTGACCAAAACACAAAATCCTTCTAAAGTATTTAATAATAGGAAAAAGTATAAGTAAAACTTTTATTTAGTTATTTCAACCCATTTTATACCTTCTCTATACGTTCTAAGGTTCACAATTATTTACACGAAATCTTCAAGATCTTATCAAATATGATCGATTGTGCGATGAAAGAAATAAACTACAATGTGAGAAGTTAACAAAATTTCTACATGAATTTCAATCTTCGTGGAAGGGAATAAGAATAGGAATCAAATGCAGATTTGTGTTTGTATTTTGAAAACTTCAGCATTGTGAAGTTTTTGGGGAATATGCGAATGAAAATGTTTTGTTCGGTAATTCAGTGTTATTGTAACAGGAAAAAAATATAAGAAATGCAAATCAGACCTATTTTTAATCTGTACGAAACCAATCAGATTCATACGAAGTTTTGAAAGCTACAACGATTGTTTGTATTTTGTTTTTTTTTAAAACGTTGCCCCAAACTGGGAATTTCTCCTGTATCGTGGGTGCGTTTACAAATATTTAGGTCACATGCACAAACAGCCAGACCCAAAACTACTATCTGCAGCTCATACAAATATTTGTTTCGTCCGGGAATCGAACCCGCGACACGCAGCGCAGCAGTCGATCGCTCAGCCACTGCGCCAACCGTGGCGTCGCGCGCCGTGCCGTATTAGTACCTACTTTGGCCATTGTCTCTTCAAATATTTTTCTTTTATGTACATGTTTAAACTAACGTGTTTGTAAAGCATTAAATAGAATCATGACCAGTTAATTTCCATGTCTAATTGTCTACACACCATTTTTGACTGATTCGTCGTATTCGTGTAAACATTAAAAAACATTAAACAGGCAGGAAGTACTTTGAAGTCATTCATTCATGCCATTGTGCTTGCTTATTTTTCGGCAGATTATCTCCATGGGCATAGTAACTGTAAAATACCTGCAAAAATATAATAAATAAATAAATATCTTGGGACAACTCACACACGGCTATCTGATCCCAAGCTAAGCAGAGCTTGTGTTATGGTAACCAGACAACTGAATAATTTTATAAATAGATACATATTATAGATAAATCACACCCAGACACAGAACAAACAATCATGCTCATCACACAAAGTTTGTCCTGGGTGGGAATCGAACCCACGACCTCCGGCTCAGCAGTCAGGGCCACTAACCACTAGACCAACAGGCCCGTCAGTATAATTTAAGTTTAAAAAAAACAAATAACTTGATCTCATTGCTCAAATTGAACCGTGACCAAACTAGAGTCGTATCATCTACAATTAGTTTTTAACAGTCTTTCCCATTCGTCCCATATATATTACTAGCTTTTGCCCGCGGCTTCACTCGCGTTGAATTCGGAGTAACACAGTTTCCCTTTCCTGATTTGCAGGTACCTGCTACCTGTAGTTTTTGCACTTGCGTGTAGAGTAGTCTGTCTTTCTCTTTATTGTAATAGCAATTTCTTCCCACTTTCTCACTCATTTCTCACTTTAAAAAAAATAGCCTATGTCCGTCTCCAAATCACAAAATCGGTTTAGCCATTAAGGCGTGAAGACGTAACAAACAAACAAACTCACTTTCGCTTTTAAAATATCAGTTAGGATTTAGGCTCTCTATTTTTACCTTGTCACAAAGCTTGCCAGAAAAACGGGAGTAAATCCACAAGTTAATAAACAAAGAACATTTAAAGAACCCACTAGCTATTTCTGTATCATAGTTAGAAGCACGACTGTGGGTAATTATGAAGATATTTACGACTTAATAACTGGTTGGGTGAAGGAATAATTAAAGCTAGTCGTTGTAGTACTAGTTTTTAAATTAAGTCAATAAGGCATGGAAGAAAGTGGTTATTATTACCTGTAACATAACACTGTCGAATGGCCTTTTTTTTCGTATTTTTTCTTCCACTCTCTTTCTGATTAAAATCCACGTTCCTTCTTTTGCCCTTTGTGTTCCGGGGCTGCGGAATCTCTTTGACAACCCGCCACTCCAGCAGGCAGTGACCCTGGTAGGCTTATCTGCTTTCCTGACATCTCTTTGAGGAGCGCGTGGAACACAAAACCTTACCTTAACCTTACTGCCTGTCGTTAATAGATGGACGAACGGACGGACGATGAGCCACCCATTGCTCATCAAATACAGACTCTCATCTACGTTGGCCGAGATTCGTCGCGCCGCAGCTAAGTTTGTTTGAGGTTCTCTCCCTCAAACGTCCGGTCACGTTCTTCTTTTGTCTGCTCCTTCGCTAGTATAATTGCTTCGCAGAAGTAATTGACCGCTTCCCGTTCCCTCTCGCTTCGGACCAAGGACTAAACTAGGCCCGAACACGAGAGATCGCCGTTGCCGGCCGTCTCTGCGAAGATACAAGGGCAGACCGCCACTGTGTGCTCCACCATGTCCTCCGGGCAATCGTGACAGTGACACCTGAGCATTTCCTCCCGAAACTTCCATGTCCGGTGAGGACCTGCATCAGGCGGTAGGTGAAAACACTATTGCGCCTATACAGCCACCCCTCAAATAGAGGAATTGTCGCCACTATCGTGGCGTGCTCTGCGCGGGGATGCGATAGACACTCTCTTCATGCTACCATGATGGCGAATGGCCTCAGTCTGTTTTTCTGTTTAAGTCCGCCATTGACAGTTTTTACGTGTGCATAAAGTTTTGATTAATAAATAAACTGCACACTTGTGTACACCCATATTTTACCATTTATATTTAAATTCCATGCAATATGGGGGGAGCCCAAAATAAAACAAACAAATTCCTCAAATATTCTCATAGTTATAATTATGGTCCCGCTGCCTTGACACACAACTTTTCTCAGTGGGAGTACAAACAATAACAAAGCTACACAAAATAACATGACGCCTATATAATTTTTGAAAGGTTTGGCTGCTACACCCACGTTTCGCCAGCGAACTAATAAAAATGTTACCAAAATTAACAAGCTACCTATTCTCAGTCTTTATCAGAAAATTACCTCTAAAATTGGAGCTTCATAAATAAAGGGGAATTAAGGAAACACAAATCACACGTTAAAGAGGCCTCATAATTGGAGGGTAATTGAAAATCGATTGACCGTGTACGTACCGTATTACGTAACAAAGAGGCATTGTGTCTTTTTTGAAACTAAAATAATTTTAAAAAACTAGTTCTGCCCAGTTGTTTCACCCACTTTTTCTTCTGTCTTTCTCCCTCATATCCCACTTTTTTTTTTAAATTAGCCTAGTCCGTCTCCAGGGTCCCAAGTATCTCTGCACCAAAATTCATCAAAATTGGATCAGCCATTAAGGCGTGAAGACGTAACAAACAAACAAACTCACTTTTGCTTTTTTAATTTTAAGTAAGAGCATATAGGGTGCATTGGTACACACGACGGCACATCAAGCTATACAAAACCATTTTAACCTGATCTCTCTACTACGGTGTGCGATCCGTAGTAGAGAGATCAGATTATAATAGTTTTGTGTACCTTTCTGTATAGAGTCGAGTTCATCATACAAGCTTTACTTTTGGTTAGTAAAGCTGATGATGATTGAAAAGTCAAAAATGCATTGACATCAGTAATTGAAACCTTATGCCTATCCTGTCGGCGGCGGCGATCTCTCGCGTCCGGCCCTGGTTCAGGCCATGGTCCGGAGCGAGAGGGAATGGGAAGCGGTCACCTCCTTCTGCGAAGCAGTAATGCTAGCAAAGGAGGTGGCCGGGCGTTTGAGGGAGAGAACATCTGCCCAACCCAGCCGCCGCGGGAGACGCCCAGGGCGCCGGGCGCCGCGAGACGACTTCCGGCCACCGTAGATGCGGGCCTGTGGACGGTGAGCAATGGGTAGCTCACCGTCCGTCCGTCGATTGACGACAGGCCGTGTCGACGGCGCGTTCGTGTTTCACGCGCGCCTCAAAGAGAGTCAGCAAAGCAGAGGGGCTTGCCAGAGCCTCCGCCTGCCGGGGTTGCGGGTTGTTCGAAAGAGATACCGCGGCCCCGGAACGTAAAGGGCAATAGAAGGAACATGGGTGGGTTTTAGTCAGTACAAGTCTGACATGCCCCCCCGCTCCACCCAGAACGGAGGAAGTCATTGGATGATTTCCCACCCGAAAAAAAAAATGCCTATCCTGTTATACGTGCTTATAAAAATACGTATTCATATTTCAAATCTTTATTGGACTTTAACTAATGACAGTTTAGTTTCAAATATGGCAACACCGGAACACCCGGGTTCAGAAGCATGTTACACCACACCAACTCAACTAATTATTGAATCAACTCTTTACTCAATACGCCAAACTTCTTGGCGTCACTAGCAGGGAGTCTGGGAACTAAGTTAGTACAACATTCTGTTGTGAAGAAAAAACTTACTTGATGTTAAAGTTATTTTGAATCTTGTGTGTTCGACTTGTTTAAGTATAGAATGATTTGATTACGGGGTTTGAACTAGTTCGGCCCATTGGTTAACCATAGGGGTTATCTTATAAGACAAACTACCCGGTACTCCCACAGGACAATGTTGTACCTACTGCAAATCGTGAATGGTAATTTTGGAAGAGTTTCTTGCCGGTTCTTCTCCATATGAGACGTTTCTTGACGTTTTTTAAGTGCCAATTTAGGCATATGTGTGTTTTTTATGTTTTTAATGGTTTCATACCTCAAAAAAGAAAAACGGAAACCCTACAGGATCACTTTGTTGCGCGTTTAACTGTCTGTCTACCAAAACCTTTTATTCCTTCCATATGTTTGTGATGTGTGTATTCTCTGGTGTGTGAGGTCAGGAACTTCCAGAGGTGCTCTTCAATGAGTGATTTTAATACTTGTAAAATACAGATTTCATTTATTTCTTTATAATATACAAATAATTTAATAACGTCTAACAAGCGACTAGCCAGTCCAACGTGCTGTCGATGTCGTACCGGGCGGCCGGCTCCCTGCCCCGCGTGCCTCGTTCCCCGCGCTCGCCGGTCTGCTGTGGTGTGTCGATCACGCCGTAGACGCGTGAACATGGCCCCCGCCTTGGAAGCACCCGCTTCCAATGGAGTGCAGTTGTGCCACAATGTTGATCAGGAACCTCCGACGTCACCGTCGTCGGGTACTACCCGACGACGCAGAGCGGCAGAGCTTGGTGTAAGCCCGTCGTATCACTGCAGTCGCTGTTTTGATGTCAGCGACTCTGGAGATGCCATCGTTTCCGGTGATGGTGCTCATCACTCTGCCGAGGCGCCACTTGAGTGGTGGCAGGTTTTCTTCTTTTATAAGAACAAGCGTATCAGGTTTTATTTCTTGTTCTTTATGTTTCCATTTGGTTCTAGTCTGGAGCTCAGTAATGTATTCTTTTGTCCACCTCTGCCAGAAGTGTTGTCTCAGTTGTTCCACCCTTGCGTAGCGTGACAGGCGTAGTGTTGGCGTAGTGGTGAGGTCATCAGAGGCGGCTGCAGTGAGTGGACGACCGATGAGAAAATGCGCTGGCGTCAGTGGGAGTGAGTTAGAGGGATCAGAGGATAATGGGCAAATGGGACGTGAGTTCAGAATGGACTCGATTAATGCTAAAATTGTGCTGAACTCTTCATAAGTTAAATGTGCGTTACCCACCACTTGACGGAGATGGTATTTGCAAGACTTAACCCCTGCCTCCCATAGGCCACCAAAATGAGGAGTGTACGGCGGAATGAATGAGAACCTAATGTTTTCGTTAGCTGTATAATTAACAATAGAATTATAGTTATTATTTAAGAATGAACTAAATTCCCTAGAGGCTCCTACGAAGGTTGTCCCATTGTCAGAGAATATCTCAACCGGTTTACCTCGTCTAGATATGAACCTTTTTAAAGCGAGTATATAAGCGTCGGTAGTGAGACTAGTAACTAATTCCAAATGAATAGCTTTTGTTGAGAAACATATAAACAAACAGATATAGCATTTTTCCAATTTAGCTCCTCTCCCTTTACGGCTAAGTATGAGAAGTGGTCCGGTGTAGTCTACACCGCAACGATAGAATGGAAACTCTGATTATAATCTCTTTACTGGTAAGTTACCCATCTGAGCCTTTATTGTTTTGCCTTTTATACGAGTACAGACAACACACCTACGAGTTATTTTTCTGGACAAATTTCTACCACCTACTGGCCACCACTTTTCTCGTAAAGTGGATAAAAGTAGTTGTGGCCCAGCATGCATTAAACGGTGGTGTTCGTAATTATATAAAAGTAATGTGAAGTTATGTTTACTTGATAATACTATAGGATGTTTTTATCGAAACTGAAGTCAGGAGAATTTTTTATTCTACCGCCGACCCTCATTAGGCCGTGTTTATCTAAAAACAAATTAAGACCGGATAAATTACGATTAGATTTTATTGGTAAATTACCTTTTAAACATTTATATTCATCGGGAAAAGATTCCTCTTGTGATAATCGAGACAAAGTAATAATTGAGTTATTTAGCTCCACAGCTGATAACGCGCCGAGCGCTCGGTTTGATTTTAATTTAATTTGCGTGTTTGAAATGAAACGCAACACATACGCCATTGTGCGTTTTAAACGATTTAAGGTAGTAAATCTATCGAATAATCCCTTTAAGTACTTCTCGTTGTTTTTATTTATTTAAACCTTATTGAAAACCAAGACATTGTAATCTACTACAATTATAATTGTTTTAAATCCTTACTATAATATTACAAAAGCGAAAGTGAGTTTGTTTGTTACGGCTTCACGCCTTAATGGCTAAACCGGTTTTGTATTTTTAAAAAAAAAAGATTAAGATATAAGGGAGAAAGAGGGAAGAAAAGGGAAAACTTAACTTTGCTATTACAATAAATAAGGCGCAAGGGCAAAATCTATGGGTAGCAGGTACCTGTAAATCAGGACAGAGGAACTGTGTTACCCCAAATTTAACGCGAGACAAAAGCTAGTTTAATATATTTTTTATGCTGACTGCCTCGTCCATCGAGTGATCGCAAGCGCAACTGCTGAGCAAGAGATTCTAGGTTCGATTTTTGGGCCGGGCAAAATTTTGTTGGATTTTTCCATAATCAATTTCTTAGTAACAGAAATCATCAAATGACTTCTCCCACTCTGAGCGGAGCGAAAGGTAGTGACAGACTTTTACTTTTTTTCGAACTTAAGTATAGCAATAAAACTTCAAACTGAGCCTTATTATACCCGGGGTTGCAGGTTGTTCGAAAGAAATACCGCGGCCCCGGAACATAAAGTTCAATAGAAGGAACACCCAGGGTTTTAGTCAGTACAAGTCTGAGATTCCCCTCCTACCAGAGCGGGGGAAGTTATTTGATGATTTCTGCCCATCCGCAAAAAAAAGACTTGGACTGACTAAAACCCATTCATGTTACTTGTTTTACCCATTCATGTTGTCTTTTGGCAATACCGCTCCCCCCCCTCCCCCCTAATACATGTCACTTAAACAGGACTGGCGAACTGGGACTACTATTAGATACACCTTTGCAGAAACCTTCTGGTATTACAACCATGGCTTCGATCGTGTGCCTTTAAGTACCGTTAAAAGCAAAGGTTATAAATAATCACTATCAACAACCCTAATTTCTCAGTAGCCTACAATATTCAGCTAAATCTTCGCAGCACACGACGTTCTCAAGACCACGGCACGCAACGATTGCGTGACGACCACAAAATTGTTATTGATTTAAAATAATTACAGCAAGCAAACAACGCTGTACCTCACGGTACCTACGTACTGCTCAACACGAATGTTCGATTCCACTATCATTATTGTACAGTCGCGACGATTATCTTTTGTTTACCTTTATTGATGACAAAGTCTTGTGAAATTGGAATATTTTAGGTTGGAGTATTATCAGTTTGTATCGATTTTTTAAAGCGTGTTTTGGTACTAAGTTTCAGATCTTTAGTAATTGTTACTAAGATAATAGTATCAACTCGGGTCGATCTTTAGGTTAACCCGCGTTTGCCTAAGTTGGTTTTTGGATGGATGAACTCCCGTTACATACCTAGTTTCCTCTATGCCTCGGAAAGCACGTTAAGGCGCTGTACAAAGCAAACACTTCGTAAAACGTCTAGATTTTCGTCGCAAAGTTAGCCGTATCTGTACATGCCACTAGCCAAAAAAAAATTACCGTGTATAGTTCAATACATAAAGTAAAGACTTAAACAAAATCAGTTTACAAAAGTGGTCTAGTACTACGAAAAAAAAATGTTTAAAAAGACCACGAAAAATTTTTTTTTCGTCTCGAAATTCTCAACTTTTTCAGCGACAACCATCATATTTTTTAAATCTAAAACAAAGGAAATTATATATACTAAAGAGATATTTAAATTTTTTCAAACACGGAACTGTATTTTTTTATATTCAATTAAAACTGCAAAATGAGCTACATTTTGGCGGACATCAAACACCGAAATAAAATCAAACACCGAAATATTTTCTACCTTATTTCTATTCTTTTGATGCAATACTGTCGTGTACTTGTGTCAGACCATGCCCAGTAGGCAGCTAGTCTCACTTCCGCGAATACCTAAAGATTAGCTTGTTACCGCGCCTTAAGCTGTTGGTCCGGGCTGTCATTGTAAATATTTGACAAACGATATAAATAGTCAGTATCCCGAAAGTCTGATAAAAAGTCTTACCAGTACGTTCTGATAACGTATATAACACTAATTAGCTCAGATATTATTTTTAAAAAACCAGCCAAGTCCATGCACTTTTCTGCTGTTTTTCGGTTTTTCTGCTGGGTTAGAAATTGTTCCAAATTTTGTAACACAAACGTACATAATATCTTTTGATTGCGTAGATTTAGAGGATTGATTTGTCAGCTGTAAGGAACCACTGACTTGAGTTTTTGGTTTTAATTTCATGCCTTCACGCGTTTTCGAGATGAAGGATCTTTTGTTTTTTTTCAGGTTGGAAATCATGCAATGACTTCCCCCGCTCTGGGCGGAGCGGGGGGCCATGTCAGACTTGTACTGACTAAAACCCACCCATGTTCCTTCTATTGCCCTTTACGTTCCGGAGCCGCGGTATCTCTTTCGAACAACCCGCAACCCCGGCAGGCGAGATGAAGGGTCTTGACAGACAAACAAAAAGCCGGTAGGACAACAAAGAGATCCTATAAGGGTTCCGTTTTTCTCTTTTGAGGTACCTACGGAAATGAAAAAAAAGAAAAAATATTTATTGGATTCAACAAGTTCTCTTACATTACTAAGTAATTACTAAGAATATCATAAACAAATATAACAAAGCCTTGGTCTTAGCACTACACTAAATAAAGCCACGTTCAAACAAAGGCATCACAAAGTTTGCTTCCCGCTGTGATTGACCAGCACAAAATGTTCGTAGAAATATATTCAGCCAAAGACTGGCTGTCCTTTGTTTTTATTGGCTTTTAGGTGCGGTTTTAGCCCATGAGAACTTACTACCCTGTTCATGGTTTTTACGTAAATTGTCGTAGTTACGTTGTCCGGGGTTGCGGGTTGCCCGGGGTTGCGGGTTGTTCGAAAGAGATACCACATCCCCGGAACATAAAGGGCAACAGAAGGATAATGGGTGGATTTTAGTCAGTACAAGTCTGACACGCCCCCCTGCTCCACCCAGGGCAGGTGGAGCGGGGGAGGGGAAAGAACCATCATCTGCCTAGCCTTTTACCAGCTAACTTAGAGTCGGCTTCCAGTCAAACCGGATGCAACTGAATTCTATCATTTAACATGAAGCAACTGCCTACTTGATTAATAAGTAATAAATAGCATTCAAAAAGACCTCCTGGGCAGAAATCGCAAGCCAGAGATTCTTGAAAAAAAATAGACGACACCCCCGACGTCAAAAAGAAGTAGCAAGATGACCTGGTCGCGCATTAGAAAAGCTAGTTCTTGTAATTGGATGAATATGGTTGCAGACAAATAAGGCTGCTAAACAAAAAGTATTAGCCATAAATTTTCAGTCAGTGGTCGACTTTAATTATAATACGCTTGATGTAAAAACTGCCTTAGGCCAGCAAAAACACACTTCAACTTACAACACAAACGAAAAACAAATATTAATCCTCAAGAAATCGGACACTGAAAAACTGGATTCAGAAAATTGTAGACACAGCAATTTGTTCGAGCAGTTAAACTGGTAACTGGCGATTTATGTGGAGACAGCCTTAAAACAAGCTGCCTGAGTCTCCGGCTATCTCTTGTAATATATTATTTACGGAGGAAAAAAATATGGCCGTCCGTCTCTTCACGTTGCGATGGGAATTCGTGCGATTATTTTGTTCTTTTTATTGTCAGATTTGAGATCGGGATTTGTACTTTGTTTAATAGTTGACTAACAATTAAGGTTCTATCGTGTTTACTGGCCTTGACTTCGTATTATTTAACTAATACTAATTTATTGAAAGAGAACGAGAAAATACATTAAAAGAGACGATTCTTTTAAAGTATTTTCAAGATTTTTTGAACCTGATGATTATGAAAGAAAAGAAGTTTTTTATTTCATTTTTAGACTGTATTGTCCCACCCTTGGGATATTATTCTAAATTATATCCCAAGGGTGGGACACCTCCCTTGGGATATTATTTTTACAAAAAAAAAAGTATATTTTTACAGGTGTAATTATTTGTATTTCCATATCCATTTCCGTCGACTACGATGCTACTCAAAAATAACAAATTATAGACTCAAATCAATGAAAGCCAACAAAAATCATGGAACGGTTGATGGTTACCTCTGAATAGGAATGTAGTCGAAGGAGCTTAGTCACATTATTCGTAGTCCTTATTCTTAGTATATGATAGTAGTAGTTTTTATGTATATAAGACTATTGGTTGTACTTCATATGAATTTGCCAAAAATTAAACGATAGTGTTGCTCTGTAAACAAAGATATTTATTTTAATTCTCACACATAAGTAATTAAGTAACAAACAAATTATAAACCTTAGTATTATTTTATCTCACCTGTAAACAAAGAAACGACTATTAAAGTTTAATTTTCAACCAGTCTGTTTCTTTTAGTAATCTCCATCGATATTAACTTGACACAATAAAAATGAGAACATAACCTAACTAACAATGACAATTGACATTTTTAAAATCTATGCTTTGACCGACAAAAGAGGTCCGCCATTCTTGCTCATAGGCGCCATCTAACGATTACAAGTACACAACTTAAATCTACTTTATTCTTAGATTAGCGTGGCGACAAATTCAAATAACTGAATGAAATATAATAATATTATTATTTCATTACATGTATTTATTAGTTTATTTCATAGATATATGTGTATTAGCATCTGTATACGTATGTAAGTTTTCGAAAACAAATAGTAATTTTTCATATATTTTTTTGTATCACAATGCTGTCTTATCCAAAGGGTGACTTTTGTACATGAAGTTTAAATTAATAAATAATTTGAGTTAAGACCATCCAGCCCTATCGCGTCCGAAATAAGTAAAATTCCTATTCACACAGCAGCTTTCAACATCCCAACTGTAAAATATAAAAACAAACAGCAGTCTGGCAACACTGCACTCTTAATTGCATTAACATTTTTAATTAAATTATAATTTCACCAACATCAGACGCGCACGAAATATATTTTTCGAAATTTAAGAGCTACTTTTTAAGTGTAAATAAAAATTAGTGTTGCCCAAATTCAGTCTTGGTCTTGCAGTCTTGGTCTTGTTCTTGCGTTTTTGCAAGACCAAGACCAAGAACAAGACCGCGTATTTTTAGCAAGACCAAGACCAAGACTGACCGTGCAAGACTTGAGCAAGAACAAGACATAGCCTGCAAGACTCTTGCGTCTTGCAGCTAGGACTTAGCGCTATTTCACGGAGTAGTTAGGTGTAACAGTTCGGTGTATAGGTACGCTTAGGAATTCTATGAGACGCAAAAAACTGTATCAAAGAATATGAAAAACTGGACCTATGCGCATTACGACTAATACCATAAACATACCTACATAGCGAAAAAAAAAATATCCATTAAAATCAAACTGAGTGCATGCATAGTTATGTTTTAATCATCGGCACTTTGATAATGCGGCATCAAAGGTTTTGTACTTACTTCTCAAAGAAATTTGCCGCTTTTTGGAAGTACATGGTTATGATACACGCGCCGGCGCGCGGCGGCTTCTTTTGAAATCATATACAACAATCGTTGCCGCCGCGCCGAAATCACAACATTTGTGTTAGAAAAACTCCATAAATGATTCAATAGAAACACTTTTATTGCAAATAGGCACACAAATAGATACGCATAATACATCATAGAACAATGTCATATTACCTTAGGTTTTATCGACACACTTCACAACTTATTTTAAAAGATGTTCACTAGCAGAATCTCCGAACGACTCACTATCTAGCCGGGCTGTTAAAGTTCGTTATTTCCAATTACCGCCATTTCAATAGTGAAATGCGCGCGTTTCTGTGATTGGTTGGTTTTGAACCGGGCAGAGGACACTGTTTGAGTGTTGCCAATTAATAAAATAGTGGTATAGTTGCATGTTAATAAACCGAAAACATATCAAATGTATTATAGACGCTAACAGCTCGGCCATCTTGCGAAAAGCGAGTCCCTTCGCGAAAATTAAAATAGAAACAATAGAATGATGTGAACTTGAAAACTAAGTACAATTACAATTTTATAAATTTGTTGTTAATTATATCTGTACGAAATATGTATACGAACAATAAATCATTATTACAAACACTTGCACTTTACTTATACTTATATGAACTTATCATAAGAAATAGGTAAATATGTTTTTGCGACATTTGTGTTGCATGTTTACTTAACAAAAATACAAGAGCTCGAAAGATTCACATTATTATAAAGACACACATTTTAAAAATAATGTATTTATTATACTTAATCATGGTTTTCAGATAATAGCAATATCCCAATATTGCAAGTGATAAATGTTAAATGAAATGATAAGTGATGTTTATTTTGCGAGTAGGTTTTCACAAACACTTTTACACGTCTTTTTTTTAAACTAGATGAGGCCGGTGTTTCGTACCCGACTACTCTGAGAAGAAACAGCCGAAACAAACTCAGAGGTTGTAGTCTCTTTTAAGGTCTAGACAAAAAATCTTGGTCAACTTACATGAGGACTATGCGGATTAGTGTCTGAAATGGTCTTTTTAAGAAAGCACCACACAGATTGAGTGGACCTGTCCAGTCAGTGCAAGCATTTGTCAGTTATCGTGTAGCTCGATTCATAACCCAAGGAGCTCAACGACACGACGAACAATACCAAAAAAAGGACATTTGTGTAGGTCCCTTATAGTACTCAAACTGCCAGACAATCGTCAAACACAAAGTAACTAAAAGTTATAATTCACATGGTCCTCACATTTACAATAAATAACTACAGACTAGAAAATATTTACAAAGTTAAATTAATGAGATCATAATGAAATCATAACATGTCACAATTCAAAAATAATAATAAAAAAAATGAAAAATTAAGTAAAAAATAATAAAAGAAGGTAAATATTAATGGCAAATCATTAAAGGATCAGTTACATTATACCATTACATTACATTATCCTGAATAACAATTTCATTTAATTCGTGATTATCTTCAGACAATTAAATGAATTTGAATTTATCTAAAGTATTTATATATAAGTACAAAATTACAATTTCTTAGAAAAACAAAATGTTCTTACATCATTTCAAAGTTCTCATATCAAAAAGGTTTTCGCAAAAATAAAACTATTAATATATTAATATGGCTATTTTTGATTTCATTAATAATGTCATGACAGACGTAGGCAAAAGGAAACCAGTTTGTGTAATTTACTGCGACATGACGCAGGCTTTCGACTACGATAATCATGACGTTCTCATTAGTAAACTAGATGCGTATGGCATCAGAGGAAATATACAAGAACTCATAAAAACATACCTAGAAAATAGTAAATAATACACCGTGATTTCCGAAATAAACATCTTCACCGAAAAAGAAGAAATATATAAATAAGAAGAACGATTCGTTCTTCTGATTTTTATATTATATATTTATATTACATTTATATATATTTATATAAACGATTTACTCACAATAACAAATTATCTAATATCACTTTCTGCTGATGACAGTACGGTCACCATAAACTCACAATAAAGATAATTATGAGAACGAAATTAATGACACGATATCTTCAATAATTAAATGGTTAAATAACAATAATTTGAAAATTAACCTACAAAAACTAAAATTATGTTCTTCCGTCAACGCTTAACATCAATATCATCTATAATCTTGCACTCATTATAATATGCACTGATGCGCTTCTTACTGCCTTCTATGGTATTGTTGGCTCCATATTGAGATTTGATTATATTTTGGGTAAACTTTCAATAAGGATATGTTTTATGAGTCCCAAAAATGTACATAAGGGCTATGTTCGGGCAAAAATTTAGCGATAGCTGCAAACCTTATTTAATAATAATAATACATTTATTTGCAAGAAATATGGTGCTTACATATCTTTAAATAAAATAGTCACAGTTTTTCATATTTCGCCTACTAAATCCTGTATGCAAAATGTTTTTGATGTGCCATGTTTCTTACTGATTAAATAAAATAAGGAATTACGAAATGTCAAAATAAGGAATTACGAAATGTCAAAATAAGGTATTACGAAATGTCAAAATAAGGAATTACGAAATGTCAAAATAAGAATACAGGCATGTCAAGATTTATAAAATTGCAAAAATGACAAATTACAGGAATGTCACAGCTAATTAAATTACAAGAATGTCAAAATTAATTAATTTTCATGTTTCATATATTATCATTGTATTGTGCATTACCCATTTATAATTCATTAATGTTTTAAAAACAACTTTTCCATAAGCCATGTTCCGAGTCTTTATTTAAATAAATTAATAGGTAGTTCTATAATCGCTTTTGGTATTTTATTAAATATCTTTATTACCATAATTCAACTGGTGTTTTTATGACAAAATGCTGTCCTAAACCCAGGCATAGGATATTTTATTAAACAATAGCAGCAGTCGCTAATTTTGTCCAAACTTAACCTAAATTATTTAAAAAAAATTACAGAAGTTACTATTCACAGTTTGCGTGATAATAACAGGTTAGAAACAGTTGGCCGAGCATGGCACTGATGCATGAAAGTATGTTTCTTTGCCGCCAATCATTTATAATAAAATCCCCAAACTTATTAAAGAATTACCAAATAGTCTTTAGAATATAACTCAAAAAAATCCTTTTAACCAAATGTTACTACAGCCTATCAGAATTTTTAAATGATTAAAAAGCAAATGCAATTACGACATTGCTCGTTAATTTAATTCATCATCTGCCCAGCCTTTTCCCAACTATGTTGGGGTTGCTTCCAGTCTAACCGGATGCAGCTGAATATCAGTACCCTACATGGAGTGACTGCCCATCCGACCTCCACATCCCAGTCAGTACCGGGCAATACGATACCCCTTGGTAAGACTGGTTGTCAGACTTTCAGAACACTGACTACCTGTTACGACTGTCAAAGATCTACAATTGACAGCCGGGACCAACGGCTTTGCGTGCTTTCCGAGGCACGGAGGAAACTCGGTATGCAACGGGTGGTCACCCATCCACAGACCAACCTAGGCAAGCGCGGCTTAACCTATAGATCGACCCGAGCGGCTGCTATTATCCAGCCACGAGCTCCTCTGCTTGTAAATTTAATTGTGTGTCACATTTATGCTTATTAGTTATGTTTAATATTGATGGTTCTGTTCTTTTGTAAATTTTATGTCTAATTTTAACTTCAACGCATGACTCTTGATGGACGAGTATGATAACTGATTATGGGTGAGTATTGTTGCTCCGTTTTACTACGAAGCAACTCCCTACTCTTGAAGCTTGGGCGTTTGTGACTTTCTCTATTATTAGACAGACTCATTTTCGCTCCCTCGCCCTTATTAACATAAGGGAACTATATTTATATTACCAAAATTTATATTTGTCATCAAGTTGTATCACCTAATAAATAGATCTATCGCCACGAAATATTTTCGTTCTCAGGTAAACAAAGAGTGTTCCCAGGTATGAATTACCAAATTATTGTTATTATAATGTGTAAAATATGAGATGGATTACCAATAAAATTGTAGTGCATTACATGAATATAAACTTCGTTCTTATAATAATAGTTTTATTACTTAAATAATAGCTTGGTGCTCAGAATGGTAGATCTGGCTAGGTTAGGTTAGGTTAAAACTGTGACCTCCTGTGAGAATCGACTTGCATTGATAGAAAAAAGAGATATATAGTTTATTGGTGATCTCTTTCAATTAGTTTGCTTAAATGCTTATTAGGACAAACCTATTATAATATATACAAAAACAATTATTTGGTACTAGACCCTATATCTCCATGATTTTATGTGATTTATTGTGGAATTGATTTTACATTGTTTGGTGACTACATTTTGGTGACAAATCTACCATTCCGCGGGCAAATCCTATTATTTAAGAAACACAAAATGAATTAAATTGGGCAGCTTAAATCATACCCTTAACATAATTAAGTAAGCGCTTGCGGATTTGCCCATCACTATAGACAGACTCCCTTCCGCTCCCTCGCTCTTATTAATATGATTAAGTAAGCGCTTGCGGATTTGCCCATCACTATAGACAGACTCCCTTCCGCTCTCTCGCTCTTATTAATATGATTAAGTAAGCGCTTGCGGATTTGCCCATCACTATAGACAGACTCCCTTCCGCTCCCTCGCTCTTATTAATATGATTAAGTAAGCGCTTGCGGACTTGCCCATCACTATAGACAGACTCCCTTCCGCTCCCTCGCTCTTATTCATATGACTAGGTAAGCGCTTGCGGATTTGCCCATCACTATAGACAGACTCCCTTCCGCTCCCTCGCTCCCATTATCATGATTAAGTCAGCGGTCACGGACTTGCCTCAGACTCCCATCCAGCCTTTCGCTTCCGTGACCACCAAATGGCCGCTCTGGAGTCTGCCCTGCGCGACCACCGCTATTGTGATCAGCGCCCAGTTCACCCTTCTCACGGCGGCTATTATTGTAGTGGCCCACAGGTGGCACCTTTACACAATCTGTAAAAAAAAAACCTTGGTTAACCAAGCAATGTAACGTAAGCACAATGAGATCAATGAAGAATTAATAAATGGCGCATTATTAAAGGGAAATAAACCATTGAATACTACAAGAAATATTATTTAAGTAGAAGAAGTTCCGCAACAAAGCTACGCAATTAGCGCATTATTCAACTACCCGTAGTTAACCAGACGTAACTCTTTCGCGTAGTGCAGGGCCTTATATTTTAGCAGCCTTGAATTAATGATCATATTATTGAATAGATCAATAATATGATCTATTATCGATCTATTATCGATCTATTATCGATCTATTATCGATCTTTTATCGATCTATTATCGATCTACTATTGATCTATTATTGATCTACTATTGATCTATTATTGATCTATTATCGATCTATTATCAATCTATTATCGATCTATTATCGATCTACTATTGATCTATTATTGATCTACTATTGATCTATTATTGATCTATTATCGATCTATTATCGTTTTATTATCGATCTATTATCGATCTATTATTGATCTATTATCGATCTATTATTGATCTATTATTGATCTATTATTGATCTACTATTGATCTACTATTGATCTACTATTGATCTATTATTGATCTACTATTGATCTCTTATTGATCTATTATTATTTACTTATTATTATTAATATATTATTGTTTATTTATTATTTAATTATTTCTTATTGTTTATTTATTATTAATTATCCATAGTTCATTATTCATAGTCTTTTATTCATAATTCGTTATTCATTATCCGTTATTCATTATTTATTTATTTTTGAAACGACCTGATATGTTACTAATTTACCTGTGACATTGAAACTTATAATGATTTATTAATTTACATTTTACGTTAAATATTTAGATATTTCTTCTTATACTGTGCACGTCTTTCTACATCGTTCTCACATATTTGTATAATCTCAACATGAATGATGTAAATACGATTTTGTAAAAATATTATAATTTAAAAGAGTGTCCATGGAGTTTCTTGCCCATTCTTCTCCATAGAGATCAACGCTTTGGAATGGGCAACTACAGTACTTTCACAAGTTATTATGCCTTGTGATCGGGACTGTAGATTCATTTTGTTTCTTGACATTCAAAAGTGCCTGTAATGGTCTAATTGAAATAAATGATTTGATTTATTTAAAAAAAAACACATGTGAGATGCAATAAATAATTGAATTGAATTTGTCTGACTGAGTACAATCAGCGGAAGTAACAAACTACAATGATCAAAGTAAAACGTTACAATCAGTTCAATTTTCAGTTATTTTCAATAGATAATTCCCGTGACCCAAGCGTTGCCATACAAGCGTTGCCATACAACGTGGCAACGCGGCCAGTCGCTTGGGGACATTGACAACTGACAGCGTTGAGGACGAATTTTTTGACGCTATTTTAAATTTATTTATAAGTTAGGTAGATGGCGTGCCGCAGCGCAGTATTTTAGGGCCACCAATGTTTTTGGGTATCCAGGGGAGTACCCGGGCCAAACACAACTGATCAATGCACATGTTGTGGAACTGTGCAAGCTTTGCATATCCCGAGTGTAGCCCTGGCAAAAATGCAACACAAGCTTTAAGAGGCACTACAATCCCATAAAACATTAAAACAATTCATAACAGAAGTCGCAAAGGAGTTTTATCTGGTAACTTACCCTAAACATCATAACCCACTTATTTCTTCCATCGGTCTAACCCGTTCCTCAAACTTAAAATATATCGAAACTTATCATCGGTACCGTCTCCCACGTCATTTACTATTGTTTGACTTACGAAGGCGATGCGACAACACGACCGAACTTTTAACTGACATTCGTTTGGAATGTAGGTAGATTTACAACGAATCACTCACTTAGTTTACGTAGCTCATTAGCACTTGGTATACTTAATATTATCGAGTAAAAACTATATTAAATTAATTAAAGGTTTATACAATCTTGTATAAAATATGAAGTTATTAACTGTAATAAATTACGAATATGTGTCTAATCATCGCGCTGTACAGTACAATGTGTTTAACGTATAAGTATTAGTATTACATTACATATTGTTTGTATTTTTAATTTTTTATAAGGCGCCATAGCCTGTACAAAATATCGAATAATATCTGTTTTTAATGCTTTTAGAATTAGATCTGAATTAATGAATCTCACCACAAACTGTGGCTGGACCACGGCGAGTGCAGGCAGGCCAAGGAAGCTTTTCCTAGTATCGACGGCCGCTTCACTAAACAGGCGCTTCGGATGACAAAACCATAGATGCGCACAATCACAGCAGCCATTACTGGCCACGGCTCTTTTAATAAACACCTCTTTGTCTTAGGTGTCACAGACAGCCCATTGTGCCGAGCCTGCATGGAGGTAAACGAAACAGCAGCCCACGTGCTTCTGCACTGCCCAGAGGTTGCCCCATACAGGGCAAAGTACTTCAGTAACCCGAGTACTCTTCGCGACATCGTCAGCAATACTAAGGCGCTGCTGACGTTTCTCGTGGAGCTGGGGTGGATCGAATAATATTCCCACCCATACGCTAAATACGCGCCTCAGACGTGGAGTTGCGGACACCAGCCCGTTATAAAATACAATACAATAGATCTGAATGTCATTTATCTGTTTTGTTTATGTAAAAAATAAAGGAATTTCAAAACCCATAAAAGTATTATGCATTCAAGAAGTATTATTCACATTCTTTAATGACGGTAGACTTTGCTGTTATGCAATTAAGATATGAAACTACTAATGTAGGAGATTAGAGTAACTTACGTGGCCGTATTCATATAATCCCAATCTATGGAGTCTTTCCTAGTTACAAGAATTATAAAGAAAGTAACTAAAATGTATAAATACGGTACATGAGAAAAAGTATGGGCTAGGATAGACAGATAGATAATATCTTAGTCCGCCTATCCCACTTCTGAATTGTTAGAAAAACTCCATAAATGATTCAATAGAAACACTTTTATTGCAAATAGGCACACAAATAGATACGCATAATACATCATAGAACAATGTCATATTACCTTAGGTTTTATCGACACACTTCACAACTTATTTTAAAAGATGTTCACTAGCAGAATCTCCGAACGACTCACTATCTAGCCGGGCTGTTAAAGTTCGTTATTTCCAATTACCGCCATTTCAATAGTGAAATGCGCGCGTTTCTGTGATTGGTTGGTTTTGAACCGGGCAGAGGACACTGTTTGAGTGTTGCCAATTAATAAAATAGTGGTATAGTTGCATGTTAATAAACCGAAAACATATCAAATGTATTATAGACGCTAACATTTGACACTATTTTATGGCCGCCACAGGGCGTAGGTATACTCATGCAAAATAATTTCGAATTTTAAGAGTACCTACAGGTGTTCCAAAGAATAAATAAGTTTCAGAGTGCTTAGAATGAAAATGAATACATTATAATGATCACGCAATATTAAATTTCATATAAGTTAAGGGTTCAATCTTTCTAGACAGATATTGTTCTTTAAAATACAGTCAAGTTATTGTAATTAATTTGTTTATTACATGTTTTAGCAAATGTAAGCTTATTTGCTAAGACATGTAAAAAAACAAATTGGAACGTGGAAGTAACTGTTTCTTAATTATAAGATATTATTATTAAGAAACAGTTACTTCCTTGAAAAACGACATATAGGTCAGTTGATTTTTCAAATTTCTTATCAAATCTTCAGTAATTTATTAATCTGCTTGATCTTTACTATGGCTATGTTAATTCATGCTCACAATGTTCCAATTCTAATACGTTTTTCTAAGATTTAAAATAAACTTTAATAAATAGTAATAGACTAATAGGTAATTGCAAGACTTGCAAGACTCTTGCTGCAAGACCAAGACCAAGACCAAGACTGGGAGCGCAAGACCAAGACCAAGACCAAGACCAGGTGTATTGGCGCAAGACCAAGACCAAGACTGGCTAAGTCTCGTCTTGTTCTTGCATTTGGGCAACACTAATAAAAATGTATGTCGAGAATGACATGATGTAGATATAAATGTTCGGATTCACGCTTTTAAAATTAAGTGAATCCGAGTGTTTCTTTGAAAAGAGTTTTATTTTTTAAATTGGATTAAATGAAGTTTTTCGGTTGGAATTTTAATAATAATTTATTTTCGGATTCCAAAGATCCATAGTGTAGTAGCACGCCTTATATCATACATAAATAAAAAACAATTTGAACATGCGTCACTTTGTACAGAAGATGAAAGCCAATCAAGCAGTCATCTCCTCCACAAAATGCCTCAAAAAAGGGGAAAACAGACTCTCGATAACTGTTTCTAGAACTACTACTAGCCCTGTAGCTGCCACAGACGCTATCTTTTTCCACACGACTGCGTAGAAGTCGTCAGTACGGTTCTGGTTTAAGCTTAGCTTAATTTCAAAAGAGATCAAAAACACGCGAACGTCGAAATCAACGACATCGACCAGCTGCACGAATGGCGTCAAAGCTCAAATTCTGTTTTCTAACACCGCGTCAATGGCATAGAGACTCAGCTCACAATTTTGCTCTAAAAAAAACTGGATAACTATTTGTTTTTGTAGTTTCACAAGAATTACAACAGAATATATATTTTTTAAAAATCCTAAAACCTACTGATCTAATAATAAACGGTATATAGATTTTGCATAATTTTTGCGTTCAATAATTTTTAAGTTAATTTTTCACCTTTTTTGTGCATATTTTGTATTTTTTAAAGTGCATTTAATCCGGTGTCTAGTAATAAGATAAACCAATCCCCACAGGCACTTATACATCATACAACCACAATTTAACATTAACCAACGACACATCGCGCTTGTAAAAGCATTGCAATTTATAATTTAAAACAAAGGAACATCGATCATTGTACTGACTGGCACAATACGTTGCGACTGCACCACTAAATGTATAAAATATGATGGGTTCAACGCAGCGGTGGAACGTAGCCTTAATCTATAAGTTTCAAACACAGTTTCATGTTATTTATTGATTCCGTTAAAGACCTATTTCGATACGATGTTGTTGATTCTAGATGTTAAAAGAGGTCAGTGTTGTTTTCGAACAAAGGCTTTGAATTTCACCAAAAAGCAGTCTACACGCGTTGGCTGTTGATTAGGATCCAGACCATAATTATCATTAGCTTTTGGAACGAAGTTCCTTGTCGTGCGTCGCAAAAGGGGGCTAGACAGAAAAAAATTAAGACCAAAAGTTGTAACGACACATCATTCTTTTTCGTCGTTTCATCTTTCTATTTCGCATTGAACAGTGTAGTATTGCGACGATTATTTTTGTTGAGTGTGTACAGGCTTTTTGTACATAATAAATAATAACTTCGTTCCATCCGGGTGTCTCTCGACACCTCTCAAGTTTTTTATTATTATTTTATTATAATGAGCCAGATGTGTCCCACTACAGAGCAAAGGCCTCCCTTCTTTCCTCCCATTTTTTTCTGTCGTTTTAGGGTCGGCTGTCAGTCTATCCAGATGCAGCTGAAAACCAGTATTAAACATGGAAAGACTGCCTAAGAAGACCCTGTATCTCGGGAACGCGTGGAGGTATCGAATTGAAATAAAAACGAAATACCTACTCCACTCTGTAATCCCTTTGTGCCATGAAAAAAATCTCTTAATCTACGCAGTCAAAAGATATGGCTATTTTTATCGCAAGTTTGTACGAAAGCCTCAGTGCGCTCTGACCGGTATTTATATGTGTAATTGGTAGGTCGGAAAATCAGATCGGAATCCATTTTTCATACCCCTAAGAGATAACGGTGGCCATCTGTAGAAGGGCAGCAAAGGGAGAAACTACTGGGCACAGCTAGTATACAAATAAAAACATATTTTCATCGTCACAAAACGAGCGTGTAGGTACATACGAACCGTCGTCGAACGCTTTAGGGTTGTCACAAACGATTATCACGTTGAACACAATGCGTGGCAGGGCTTATCTGTTAATACCCGATGATAGAAAGGCGCCCGAGGCACTGGAGTTAATAATGTTTAGGTGGAAACCCTTATACAGTTTGTGGGAATGAAAATATGTTTTATTATTTCTGTTGAAGGTAGATTATTGAGTGTTGTTAAGTGGAATATGGGAATAAACTGGTACGTTATATTGTGGTTAATACCCAACCGATATGAATTTACACTACTTTTTTTTAATCATTTGACAACTGTAGAGGTCTGATAACATTGATAAAACCTTTGACAGTACAGGCTGATTTGCAAAGACATTCGAATAGGTACTCAGGTTTTTAAATTGAGAATTAACAAGAATAGAAGAGCATAGACTTGGAATAATTTTGTGACATGCATTGTTGAAATTATGAACTAATAGCTGGCACTCGCGGCTTCGCCCGCGTGTTACCGGAAAAAAGTATCCTATGTGTTATTCCAGACTATAATCTACCTCTGTACTAAATTTCAGGCGTTCAGAAGTGAAAGAGTAACAAACATCCATCCATCCATACAACCTCACAAACATTTGCATTTATTATTTTAGTAGGATAAAAGTAGGACTAGAAGAATTCCTAAAAGGATTTCCTAGAAGGATTCCTAAATCTGGTTAATTTTTCACAAAAGTTGCATTATTTGTTATTAGTTACAAAGTATAATTTAACCGTTATTGTTATTGTGTACACTATCGCATTAGGTAACCCTGTAAAGATAGTCGTAAGATAGATAAATAAATAAATAAATAAATTATGTAGGGTTTAGTTTAAGAATAATAATAAGTGGCATTTCAGGTTTTTTGAGAGATGACAACACATATGATACCCCATGAGACAAAGTGAATTGTCTTATGTGCTTTTTTTTGCAGATGGCAAATCATTAACACTGGAGGGCTCGCGTGGGTGACTTATGTCACCCAGGTTCGTATATTGTTTAATAACTTTTGAACGAAACGCGTTTCAGTGCTGTCCTTTCAGGTATTCCTCAACTAGTAGCGCGTCCACGCACCTGTAGTGCGTCGTCACTCTAAGTGCAACGACGTGTGAACAGTGAAATTTTTAAAGTGCATGGGTGACGCATGTCCCCCGCGCGAGCATCCGAGGAACTTTTAGAAAATGTAACATTGTGGTGGAAAATCAAATATACCCTTACGTACGTTCATTATCGTTTTTATTTTACATTCAGTTATGGTCAACGAACTGTTTTTTACAAATTGGTTGTATATTTACGTGAATATTATTAATTTTATAACTACCAAGTGACACATATTGTTTTAGGCTATAATGGCGAACGAATTTACTATAAGTAGATGTTTGGAGGAAGCCGTCACAGAGAGTAGTGCGTTAGAAGACCAGGAAGTTTACTAGTTATAATTAATTTTATCAATATTCTATAAAAAATAAATCAAATCCCAAATGTTTGCATGTCACATTATTATGACTAAGCATTATGGATCTGTAATTAATAATTTAAGACCTAAACTGTACCAACACTTACTGCGAATAAATTGAATTTGAATTTGAAGACGATACTTCAGAAGAGCAAACTACTCCAGTTGGTTCACCTCACGTTTCTGACACGGAACAAGAGAGTGATGATGTATCTGACGACAATGACGAAAATGTGTGTTTCAAGTCGTATTTCCCAGAAAGCTATACCAAGAGCTATAAAATTGAAAGCAAGGCTTCTTCTGGGGCTGCCCAAAAACCGCAAGTGCAAAACTTGCCAATACGTAGTGGAAAAGGACGGCGCGACTTCTGTAGTAGAAGAAGAGATCGAACCACACGTAAAACCTGTGCCAAATGTAATAGGCGTGTTTGTCCCGATCACCAAATCACAGTGTGCCCTAATTATGATCAAGTAGCTTCTGAATTGGAATAACCCATTTGTAAACTTTAATAAAAAATGATTAGCTTACCAAATTAAGGTTTTTAAAAAAAATAAGAGACTGATTAATCACAATAAGTAAAAATGTTATTTTTTTATCAGATGTTTATTTTTTGTTTATATTTAATTCAACATAATAATGGCAATTGTTAAGTTTTGTTAAAGTATTTAGTAAGAAATAAAGTTGATTAGTCTTATTACATCTTGTTTTCTTTCATCACAATTAAAATAGTAAGAAAAAATCCCGTTACTGATGGGTGGCATATGTCCGCCGCGCGAGCTTTCTAGGAAAATTTTTCTAGAAAGCGTTAAATAACTTCCCCCGCACTACGCAGAGCGAGGGGCAGTGTCAG
Source organism: Ochropleura plecta (assembly GCA_905475445.1). NCBI lineage: Eukaryota > Metazoa > Arthropoda > Insecta > Lepidoptera > Noctuidae > Ochropleura > Ochropleura plecta. The sequence goes on along the minus strand of FR997731.1, from coordinate 4,267,218 downwards.
ACTGACTATAACACACCGGTTCTGGGGCCGCAGTATCTCTTTCGCACAATCCGCAATCCCGGCAGGCTGGCCTACCCTTTTTTTTTTCAAATAACTTCCCCTGCTCTGGGCGGAGCGGTGGGGAGAGACCCCGGCAGGGTGGGCTACCCTGTCGTTTTCACTTTAAGAAAGACATTATTATATTGCACCCGTATTTTTCTAGTTTCAACGAAGAAGAGCTCACAATGCATGTCTAATGATAGATCGCTGACGTACGTCTACCGTGCCCGCTGCGAACTGCTTCCTTTAATTAACTCCGCCTTGCGTGATCACGTAACTGCAGGAACATAATAGTTATAAGAACATAACTAACTCAAGCTGATTGGTGTTCTTTTAAGTACTCACTTAAATAACATAACTTGACGCTTGTAATCCCTGTAGGGTTAGACAGAGTTGTGCTTTATTAGTTTACCCACATTTTGCCATTAACGTCGAAGTCCCATTTAACCTCTCGAGCCCCAGCGGCAAAAAAACGTGCCAGTAAACAAGTATCACCGTTGAGCCCCGCTGGCCCAAATTTGTGCCACCAAACCCCGACAGGTTTAAAACTGTATTTGTAGTAAAGATAAGTCTTAAAATCAGATTACGCTTACGATAAGAACCCGCCCGGCGGTGCTTGAAGGATAGTTGACGTAAATAATGGCGGTCCTTGAGAGGTTAATAGGGAGCGAGCCTATTGCCATCAACTGGGTACAAAACCTAAATGCGTAGCTGCTACAGAGAAATTCCTGATGGAAAAACTTAATAACATTTTTCCTAACACTTGAATCGAACCTAGGACCTCATCTCCAGCAGTCGCGTTTGTAACCACTAGACCAAAAAGACAGTATTTACATAATACCAGAAAGTTGTGCTCTTATTTTATTTACCTAGTCTTAAGTGGGCAAATTCCTACTAATACCTCTACGGGTTTTTAAGATAAAGGGTCTTGACAGACATACGGACAGCAAAGTGATCCTATAAGGGTTTTGTTTTTTCATTTTGTGGTACGGAACCCTAAAAAGTTATATTTACTTTATTTAGCCATATTTTACGATAATTCTCTACACTCGGTAAGTAAGTTATCATCAGTAACTAAGAAATATTGGAAAGTTCGTCAAACATCATCTGTAGCCTTTTCCCAACTGTGTTAGGTCGACTTCCAGTCTAACCGGATGCAGCTGAATACTACTTTTTTACATGGAGCGACTGCCTATCTGACCTTCACAACCCAGTTAGTACTGGATATGACTGGTTGTCAGACTTTCGGGACACGGGCTATAATGACTGCCAAAGATCTACAAAAGACAGCCGGGACCAACAGCTTAACATGCTTTCCGAGGCATAAAAAAATCTCGGTATGTTACGGGTGGGCGCCCATCCAAAGACAAACCTAGACAAGCGCGGCTTAACCTAAAGATCGACTCGAGAAGCTGCCATTGTTTGGCCACGAGCTCCTCTTTCCTTTTAAAAGTTCGTCAACATAACCACATAATACAAGAATACAAAACAGGCATTTTACAAGATAGTGTAAGAGCTAGCACTGCTATTTTGTTTTGCTAGCAGTGCACCGGGGTTGCGGGTTGTTCTGCAAGCTCTTACACAATTTTAATTTTGTTTTGCTAGCAGTGCACAGTGTTACAAAGAGATACTGCGGCCCGGAACATAAAAGGCAATAGAAGGAACATGGGTGTATTTTAGTCAGTACAAGTCTGACACTCCCCCCCGGTCCGCCAAGAGCGGGGGAAGTTATTTGATAATTTCCTATGCACAAAAAAAAGCTTTAAGTGCAATTAAATCAATTCACTTTTACACCTCTAAGCAAAAAGATGACTCACTGGCAAGGTGCCAACTGTATTATCAAGTTCCTGGAATCCAATGCCAATTTACTAATTGATACCTGTTGTGGCATTGTTTTCACATACATCCTACATACTAATCAAAGAGATTTCAAAGAGTTTTACAGCGGATTTTGGGAATATTTTCATACGAACATTTTCGAATGCTACCTGACAAGCGGGCTGTAACGAGGAGGGACGAAGCACGTGTGACTAAAAGAGTGATGGATCTGAATGTTGAAGGACGGAGAGCGAGAAGAAGGCCAAGGAAAAGATGGATGGATTATGTAAGGAATGATATGAAGGAGTAAATGATGCCGTGACGTCTGATAGGGGAGAATGGAAGAGAAAATGTGTTGCGCTGACCCCAAATAGAATGGGACAAGGGTAGAACAATGATGACCTGACAAACAAACATGTGACACTGGACAGAACGATTTGTTACCAACTAGTAACAAGTATTATTGGATAACGATTTTCTTCGTCTTGTCCGAAAATATTTAAAGGCTTTGATACTAATTTAATTTATTTATTTATTTGGATTTCCAACAGAGAATGCACAAATAACATGATTACAAAAAAATACAAATAGGAGCTGATTACTGTGCTCCTCCAATTACAGGAAACCACAGCATTCACTTAAAAACTAGTTACAAAAAAGCTTAAAAATGTGAAAGCAACTAAGCTTTTCACGACCCAACGGCTGATCAGATCTTAATAAAATTGTAAATAAGATAGATTTGAACTTGAAGAAAGACATTGGATATAAATTATTACGACAGTAACTTAGGAGGGTGAGTAGTATTGCATTTTGTTCATATTAGTCAACTTTTTGACAACTGTTATGACATACGTTTGAAAAGAACTGCTATCAGACAAGGCAAATCGAACTAAAATATATTATTATTACAAGTTAGTATTGTATTTTCATACAAGTTTTATTTTAAAATACCTAAATTTTAAGAACTACTGTACTAAGAATAATTAAGAATTACTAGTTTCCTGAACTCGATTGGATTCACGCATAAAGCAACATACGCTTTATGCGTAAACTAGTAATTCTTAAATCTAATTAATAAAACGGTAATGGATGTATACAAGATTGAGTTAAGACCAAACATAATGTAAAAAAAAATCACGCAAAATGGGATATGACAATTATTTTGGATTAGAAATCATCAAATAACTTCACCCGCTTTGGGCGGACCAGGAGGAAGTATCACACTTGAACTGACTAAAACTCATCCATGTTGTTTCTTTTGCCCTTTGTGTTCTGATGGCCGCATTATCTCTTTGATACAACCTGAAACCCCGCCAGTCCTTTGCTTTGAGGCACACGTGAAACACGAACGCGCCGTACGACGACGGTGTAATAATAAAATTACGACTTATAGAGATATACAAAAAACAAGCTGCCTTCTCAAATAAATTGTGACAACGACATAATTATTTAGTGAACTAAGTATGCATTAAAATATCACCGTAAAAATTTGCAAATTTACTTTAATTTTATTACAATTTAAGCGATCAATTTCAAAATCTAGACCTTATTCAATCAAGCTCACTCTCAACCACCCGCACATTAACAAACTACACACATTGATTGGCACACAAAGGGGGCGTGACTCGCAAAATGTTCCAAGTTCTCAAAGCCATTAATACGTCACTTAATTTTGTTTAAAGTTCATGATATTAGTCACGTTAAGACCCTCACCCACTTTGTACGGCGACAAAAACGCAAAACGCCCGCGAAATAGCCGCGATTCTATCGTTGGCTGTCACCTTCGTCACTTCTTTCTTTATTTTGCAGATGGGAAATCATCAAATAACTTCCTCCGCTTTGGGCGGAGCGGCAGGGTATGTCAGACTTTTACTAACTGAAACCCACCCATGTTTCTTCTTTTGCCTTTTATGTTCCGGGATCGCAGTATCTCTTTCAAACAATCCGCAACCCCGGGCCTTCTTCCCTATAACCACGATTCTGTATCGCTATTGTCAAGATATTGTCACCGAGTACGAAGCATTAATACTTGTGAACCCCACATTTCACGCATTTGCATCAATACCATTGTCCTGCGTCATTCCAGTGGTGGGTAAAGTTCTCTTTTCGGGACATCCATTTTTTAGGATTCCGTAAACCCGGAAACCCATTGTATCGTTTGGTTGTCCGTCTGTCTGTCTGTCTTTGTGTATGACTAGACTTTGTATTGGGAACGCGTGGAGGTGTCGAGTTAAAATTAAAACCATATACTAATGTCTGTGGTCCCTTGGAGCTGCGAAATAATTAACCCTTTAAGTTTCACAGTCAAAAGGATGTGGCCGTTTTAGGTCGCATTTTTTTACGGAACCCTTGGTGCGCAAGTCTGACTCGCTTTTGGTCGTTTTTTTATTCAGGGTTAGTACTACTCCTTGGTTTATTCCAAAATCCAAACTTGGTTTTTCCCAACTGGCCAGATGCGTTGGAATATTGTCTGTACTGTTCAGACGTGTTGGAGGTCTATACTATGTGTCTGTCAGACCGCAAGAAGCATCAGTTGCATCGATACAGTAGCAATCCTGCCACGCGTTTCAAGTGCTTCTGTCGCGCGTTTCAAATGTGACTGTATTGCTACAAAAAGTCGCCGTGGGCAGAGAGCGTTAGGCACAAAAGTTTGTGATGTCGTGACTAGGTTATAATGCACAGAGATATTGGTAGGCATCGAAGGGAATTGTGAATAGAAGGCAAGGTCGGCACGCGACTTGAGTAGTATGAATATGATTTTAATGAAAATTTGGGACATAATTGTTTTTTCCGCGCATTAAACTTATTTTCAACTTTTAGTGAACGCAGAAAAAAAGTATTTGAACCATTTTTGGTGAGTTTCTTCACAAGCAACAGAGTTTTGGCAAAAAAAAATTACTTAGTCGACAGAAAAATAATTGCCTGTTAGAACTCAAATGTATTGGTGTTTCGCGTCTGTAATATTTTCTTTTAAAACGACTATGCGGCATGAAATAAAAAATAAACAAACACTAGCCAGCTCTATTGATCTAATGCCTACTTTTTTCACAACCGACCTACATCGTTCAAAACTTTTTCTTGCCTTTTTTCTTTTAAACGCAAACACATGAAGTGGAACGCTCAGACACGCGACGATAACTAAAGCTGCTACACTGTAATCACAAATCTGAGTCGTTTAGAACTTACAGGCATCGCATGACCGGTACATAGGCACCTTGATGCAATTATGTAATTAAAACAGTGATTGTTTAAAATTATTAAGGTTTATAACTTGTGATACGGCGATGTGGCTAGAAAAAGAGAAGGAAATTTTGTGTAGTCGAACAATTTTACGGTGCAAATAATTCTTTTGCTACTTCATTGTATCAATTTAAATATTACTTTGAACTTGTAAAGCTTTCATCTTTTATACAAGGTACTAAAATAAATAATGGATGCCTGTTTACCGTACCTTAAAAGAAAAAAAAGCCGAATCTATTTAGGATTACTTTATTTTCCGTCTGTCTGTTTGTCAGGACTCTTTATCTAGAGAACGCGTAGAGGTATCGAGTTAGATAGTAGATAAGTTAGTCCCTTAGATCTATGAAAAAATACGTGTGGCACTCGGGGACTGCCGCGGTAAAGCTATTGCATAGCATTTTTTATCAACTTATGCAATAAATAAAAACAATCTAAATAAAATATTTAAAAAGTACTTCCAATGAAAAGAAGTCGCAAAAAGAAACATTTTTTTATCAACTTAGACAATAAATAAAAAAATAAAAAACTAAATATAATATTTAAAAAGTACTGCCAATGAAAAGAAGTCGCAAAAAGAAAAACAAGACCTTGGGTTTGATCCATCGTAATGTCGATTGACTATCCGATTCTCTACCAAACACGCTATTAGAACATTAGAATCGGGATTGAAATAACTGACCGTATTGTGTAAATGACGTTAGACAATGCACGGCCTTCAAGCCACACCTCCGTGCCCGTCGGAATGGGGAGCGTCAGGTTTTTTTCGTTACGGAATTTCTGGATTCGGTCCCCGCGCCCAAGGCCCGCGATAGAAGCTATGCAATAGCTTAAAAAATATAATTGCAGTTGGTAACTAACCGCGACCTATGTCAATTTATGGGGACAACAATATTCCAATGGCAAAAAAAATATTCATTCAATACAGTTTACGACATTATAATTCTAAATAATACAATTTGCAAAAGAAAAATGTTTCGACGGAGATAAAATTTTATATCAGCTATAAAATAAAAACTATTTCTCCATGTATATTAGTGACGATTTTGATGAACCCCCAGATTAAAAACTAATAATAAAATGACATACCTAATTATATGTAATTTTATTCTACATCATTTTAGTCGCGATTAAAGAGAGGTAGTCCGATTTAGCTTGACAATTATCACCACTACTTTTGACCACAATATTTGGTGAAAAACGTCAATTTTAGATTAGTTAAAAAAATAATTAATGCTGTCAAACTACAATTTAGTTAAGTTGTGTCACATCAATCAATTTGTTCACAGAATGGGAAACGTCGTTTGACAGGACTATACAAAATTTTAGTGATTTTTTGAGTAATTTTAGTTTAGCTTGTGACTTCAGAATCGACCATTGCGTGAATTGTGGCATACGTTGTATATCTACGTGAACAATCGTTAGCAGCTCGTTCAAATCATTATTATTTGTATTCAATATCAATATCATCCACTGTTTATACAATAAAGTGGTTAATGCGATATGGTTTCATTTATAAATTGTATTATTGCGATCGGTGATTTTAAAACCGCTTGTAATAATTAATTTTACTGTATGCTTAAACGTTTTATTTAATATTTGTAAATATTGTTTTGGTGAATGGGCGTGAATGAAGTATAGTATATTAAATTATTTTCAACTTTTTTGAATCACAGTCAGTGATTTTTTCAGAAGTTTTTGTTCGTAAGTATGGCAAGCAATCTTAACAAAAGATATCGAACTACCCAATACTTATTGGTCGAGGATGACAAAAAGAGAGCCGCTGCATATTAATGTAGTTTTCGTTTAATAAACAATAATAAACAATTTATTTAGACAGTTTCGGCAACCCATTTTGGATATGAAATCATTAAATAACTTCTCCCGCTCTGAGTGAAGAGGAAAGGAGTGTCAGACTTTTACCGACTTAAACCCATCGTTGTTCTTTTTCCCTTTGTGTTCCTTCTTTTGAACAACCCGCAACCCTGGCAGGCAGTGACCCTGGCGGACATCTCTGCTTTGCAGACATCTCTTTGAAGTGCGCGTTAAACACGAACGCGCCTTCGACACGACCTGTCATTACTAGACGGACGGACTGAACTTCCCATTGCTAACCGTTTACAGAACCGCGTTTATGATGGACGGAGTTGTCTCGTGGCACTCGACGCACGGAGCATCTACCTATGTGGCAATTTTAACAGAGACCGTTTCAGCGCGAAAAGTAACACACATATTTGTCTTCTAATATTTTTTTTTTTTTTAAAAAAACGTTGCCCCACACTAGAAATGTCTCCTGTAACACAAACAGCCAGACCCGGAACAACTATCTATAGGGCATACAAATATTTATGTTCCGTGCGGCAATCGAACCCGCGACACGCAGTGCAGCAGTCGATCGCTCAGCCACTGCGCCAACCGTGTCGTCAAAGTATATATTAATTATTCCGTTTAGCTTTTAGAGCTTCTTTTACATCTATGTAAGATGTGAAAGCTCTAATAGCTAATTTAAATCCAAAAAGTTTCCGTCTAGGTACTACCAAAATACAGGAAAAGTCCTAAGAAACCCAAATCTACGGGCATCGCAACCTCCCCTCGCTTCTTGGCTTGATTGATTGAGATGATTCAGCGCAAACGAATTTCCCGAGTGAAATAACAATTATGTACGGACCTACGTATTAATAATTATGTAATCTACAATGACAATGCTAGCGTATTGTTAGAAGATTATATCTTTTGAGTACCAAATTGACGGTGAAAAATGTGATAAGGAAGTATTTTTCGTGTTTTGGAAAAGAAAGACGATAAGCTAAATGTGTAAAAATATTTACGTAGGTCCTTGAAATAAAGGTTATAATAATCCTTACATACTTCCTTACTAATATTATAAAAGCGAAAGTGAGTTTGTTTGTTTGTTTGTTACCTCTTCACGCTTTAATGGCTACACCGATTTTGATGAATTTTGGTACAGAGATAGTTGGGAACCAGGAGACGGACATAGGCAAAGGTTTTTTTTACAAAAAAGTGGGATGTGAGGGAGACAGAGGGAAGAAAAGGGAAAACTAAGCGTTGCTATTACAAATCAATAAGACGCAAGGGGAACTGTGTTACCCCGAATTTAACGCGAGCGAAGCCGCGGGCAAAAGCTAGTAGGTAATAATAGGTTCCATAATCGAAGCTTTTCGACATTTTTTCACCAGGACAAGACAAGTTTACAAATATTCAGCAACATCTAACTAATTTATGATATTCCGTTTATTAAATAATATAACTTACGTATTACAACAAATTGACGTTTACTTGAGTTCTAAATTTAAAAAAAACATTTTAATTTCTTATTTTTAATAATGAACTGTTGAGTGGTTTTAATTAAACCTTTGCTTTTCCTTCAGCCTAAGAAAAAAACGCGGGATAAAATCAAATTAAATCATAGTTTCATAATATGACAAAAATACTTTTCGTTCTGTTGTTTAATTTTTCCGTAAATGCATTGGAAAACGTCGCGTCGATTCACCTGGAATTTGTCATCACTTCTGTTCTAGGCTCTATAATACCCTCGCCTAACAGCTCAGATGTAAATTCCGCCCCAAACGCAATGTCAAAGTTTCCTTACTTGTATCAAAATACTATTCACTGTCTTGATTATGTACAGAATTTTGTGTTCCTCTCAAATGCGAAATATTATAAGAAAATCAGATAAATTACATTTCTATTTATGAGGTATTTATTGAAGTGAAATTTACATACCTAATTATAAACTTAAACAATACAAAGACCAATATAACAAAGAAACTCATTTTAAACAACCACTTTTTAACGTCAGTCTAGGATGCTCCTTTCATGCAAACTAATCTTAGTACAAAGGGAGGGAGGGATAGTTCAGGACCGACATTATTAAATTTGAAATACCGAATTATATACAAACTATAAAACCTTAGTACCACTGAGCTAAGAACTGATCTGATGGTAAAAAAGATGCAACAATGTTATAACTATATTCCAAACATATAAAATTGTTGCATCTTTACCCTGGCTGCACCAAAAGCTGCTTGATCTTACCGTTCCTTTTTATTTATTATTAACCTTTGATCCCTTCATTTAAATCATACTACTTAATATTATAAATGTGAATGTTAGTGAGGATGGATGTATGAATGTTTGTTACTCTCATGTCAAAACGGCTGAACTGATCTTGATGCACAGGGGTTGATTATAGTCTCTAATAACACATAGGATACTTTTTTTTCGATATCACGCGGGCGAAGCCGCGGGCGCTAGCTTGTGATCTATAAGGGTTCCGTAATAAGGGTAATAAGGGTTCCGTAATAAGACGTAACAAACTCACTTTCGCTTTTATAATAAGTATGTAAGGAAGTAAGGATTACGTATACTTAAGTAAGAGCAAACCCACATTTCGCCAGTTCTGTTTAAGGCTGCCTTAAACAGAACTGCCTTAAAGGCGCTGTACACAGCAAACACTTCATAAAACGTCTAGATTTTCGTCAGTTTAAAAACGTTAGCCGTATCTGTACATGCCACTAGCCAAAAAAAATACCGTGTATAGTTCAATACATAAAGTAAAGACTTATACAAAATCAGTTTACAAAAGTGGTCTAGTACTACGAAAAAAAAATGTTTAAAAAGACCACTAAAAAAATTTTTACGTCTCGAAATTCTCAATTATTTCAGCGACAACCATCATATTTTTTATATCTATAACAAAGGAAATGTTATAGACTAAAGAGATATCTAAAATTTTTCAAACACGGTACTGTATTTCTTTTTATATTCAATTAAAACTGCAAAATGACCTACATTTTGGCGGACATGATATTCAAATAAAATCAAACACCGAAATATTTTCGACCTTATTTCTATTCTTTCGATGCAATACTGTCGTTTACTTGTGTCAGACCATGCCCAGTATGCAGCTAGCCTCACTTACGCGAATACCTAAAGATTAGCTTGTTACCGCGCCTTAAGTCCCATGAAATAGGGGGCGAGCCTATTGCCATCAACCGGGTACTAATCTAGACTCCATAATCTGCTATTGAATAACTTCTACAAACACAAATTAAACATAAATTCTCTCCTATAACAGCCATGACAACGCAATAAATTTGGCCGCACGCAATATTTTTTCTGGCAATAACTTCTATCCAGCGTTTATAACCAGCCCTTATTTTTGTGTTGCGCTTTATTAGTTGGGTGATAAAGGCGAAAATTGATCGGCAAGCCATCAATGGGGTTTAAGCGGTGTTTAATCGGTCAGTTTTCACGTAACGTTTGATGGCCCGTGCGTGATATTGAATACACATTGTTGCGAGGATCGGATAGCAGTATCTCTGCTGGTGGCTTTGTTTGATAATTTGTTTATTGCGTTAAGAATTTTGATAAATACCTTTGAACGTATTCCACGGTGTTGTGTTTCAAAAACTCCTTAACCTCTCAAGGACCGCCATTATTTACGTCAACTATCCGTCAAGCACCGCCGGGCGGGCTCTTATCGTAAGCGTAATCTGATTTTAAGACTTATCTTTACCACAAATACAGTTTTAAATCGGTCGGGGTTTGATGGCACAAATTTGCCAGCGGGGCTCAACGGTTATACTTGTTTACTGGCACGTTTTTGTGCCGCTGCCGCTGCACGCTGTGGCCCTAGAGGTTAAAATGTATTTCAGATAACCGCTAATTTCTTTTTCAGAAACTCGTTAAAATGAAGTTTAGTAACTCGTTATTTTCTATTTCTGTAAATCGATAATTTCTATTTAAAAAATTCGTTCATTTATATTTCGAATCTCGTTAATTTTTATTTCAGAAACCCTATTTCATTAATCAGATGTAAAGCCATAATTGAAAATAAATAATTTGACTTTGAAATCGAAATAAATAGATACCTTTCGGTATAAGTCCCCCACGGAGAAAAAGCATGGGTATTGTGGACCCCACTGAACGGTTGGTAGAGGTCAGATAGGTAGTTGCTCCATACTAAAATTCAGCTACTACCGACTAAACTAGAAGCCAACCCTCTCATACTTGGGAATATGCAGATGAGCCAGTCCTTACAAAGTTTATTTGACAATCTTCGTGTATTTCTTTCACCCAAGGAACTTGGAGTATTTCAAAGTCCCACTGAAAAAAAAACACAACGTAACCATTCTGATCACATAAAAGAAGCTCCAAAGCCTCCATTGGACCACCTGTGTCTTGTCCTGTCCTGGGCTGTTATTGTCATATCTCTTGGGAAACGAAGTCGTTCCCCCCAACACTCTTGCAGCACACGACTGCACGTGACCGCTACGTGCCTTCCTGTTCCCAGGGGTTTTTAATAAATAAAGTAAATTCCGAACTATGAGACTTTGCTTGATTTTTGTAAGGAGTTCTGGATTTTTTATTCAAGGTTTTTACGTTGCCTCTGCATAAAATATGAGGTTTAAAAAAAAACTGGCCAAGATCGAGCCAGACATACGTGTCCCAGTGAGGGGATGACGCGGCAGCCCCCCAGACTGACTGACAAGCACTGTGGTAGTTAATTTGATGATACAATAGGGGCTTATCGCACCTATAGTAAGAGATTATACAGACAGAACGTCGTGGGAAAAACAAATAAGAACGATGAATGATTATTGTATAATTGTCACTTGCTTCGGTGAAAAAAGAACATCGTGAGAAATCCAAGCCAGCATGCCTTTTTCTCGGCCAAAAAATCATCAAATATCTTCCCCCGCTCTGGGCGGAGCGGGGAGGAGTGACAGTTTTATTGACTTTTGCCCATTATGCTCCGGGCCGCGGCGTCTCTTTCAAACAACGTGCAACCCCGGCAGGCGGTGGCCCTACAGACCAAGGGATCCGTTAACCCTTGCAACATAAACGGCCATATATTTTGTCTGCGTCGACTTAGAGGGTTGATTTCACAACACAAAGGGACGACAGACTTCAGTATATGGTTTTAATTTCAACTCGATACCTCCCCTGAGATTACGGCTTTTGACAGACAACAATGTGATTCAATAAAGGTTCCATTTATTCTTTTTGAGGTACGGAATCCTAAAAAAATATTTTTAATCTGTATTTTAGTGTTGTTACTTGACAAAAAAAATAGAGCAAGAGGTAGCTTCAAAGTGGAGTATATAGACTGTAAAAAACCAGAATATCATCCTTATCATGATCTTTCTCCTCTTCAACCGTATGTCACAAGACTTATTGCAATAACCTCAGCGTAATGTGCTTTGATATTAAAGCTTCCACCGTTTTAATAGCTCTGACAGATGCTGGTTCTTTTTTGATTAAATCCTTTACTAGACGCGGATGTTATAAATCAAAGTTATCGTCACTGCTTTGTAGGTTTCGTTTTTGGTTCAATATTTATACTAGCTGGCGCCCGCGGCTTCTCCCGCGTGATAGGGCAACTACAGTACTTTCACAAGTTATTATGTCTTGTCACCGAGACTGTAGCTTCAACATTTTGTTTTTTTTGACATTCAAAAATGCCAGTAATGAAACAACAACACACAACAACAACAACCTGTCTAATTGAAACAAATGCTTTTAAGTTTTTTTGATATGGAAAAAAAATTAATTCTTTGTGTTATTCCAGACCTGTGCTAAATTTCATCAAGATCCGTTCAGCTGTTTTGACGTGAAAGATTTACAAACATCCATGCATCCATTCGCACAAACATTCGCATTTATAATAAATATTATAGAAGTATTTGAGTGTAGGGATGAATAATAATTTTATTTTATCGTTGTTGTTAAATGGTTTTCAAGGGTTGTAGAAAGTATTTTCAAGGTGGAATAGACTTTTTCAGCTCAGCAGCATGTAGGTTTTGCCTGTAAACAGTGCGTAAAATGCGAGACAAAGTAATTTTTAAATTTTCCAATGAAAAGAGCCTCGAATGTCATTGCAACATTTGGAAACGAGTAATAACGTAGTAAGTACGCGTAATAGTAGTGACGTCACAGTTGATGCAGTGGCTGAGCGATCGACTGCTGCGCTGCGAGTCGCGTGTTCGATTACCGCACGGAGCAAATATTTGTTTGACCTGCAGGTAGTTGTTTTGAGTCTGGCTGTTTGTGTATGTGAGTTTAAATGTTTGTAAACGCACCCACGATTCAAGAGAAATTCTTAGTGAGGAGAACGCTTTTAAAAAAGAAAAACAAGAAACAAACATTTTGTAAACAGATGACTTTTTATTTAATGTTTTGATTTTTAAGTTATTATTAAGTTTCCAGACTCTACAGGACGCATGCCATTATAATACTTGTTTCACCGAAATGAGTACCGTAGTTCACACGACAGAAGTAGAAACTGCTTCACAATCTGTGTGACTTGTCTCATATAGTTATTTTTTGCAATTTTCTTATTCTTGTATAGATTCTTTTTTACCAATTCGTTGTGAATGAGTGGACATTGTTGGCCTTGTAGATTTTAAGACGCTTCTTAACTTTTTGTCTTATTTTACGTTTTGTAATGTAAGCAATGACTCATTGTCATTGTGAGACAGCGTAGGCCGACGCTGTCTCATACTTAAGTACTAACGCTGTAACAACAACATTGTAAAACCGCATGATTTTAAAAGAGTAACCATGGAGTTTCTTTTCGGTTCTTCTCCATAGGAAACGACCAACCCGAACCGTGTACCTTTTCTCGACGTTTTATAAGTGCCCATGTTGGCCTATGTGAAATAAACATATTTTGATTTGACAATTACCTTTGTGTGAATTTATTGTCAAAAGCGCATCACCTACGCTATCAACTGATAGAGTAATATTATAAAGGTGAAAGTTTGTATGTGTGTGTATGTTGTTACGATATGGATGGCATTTGGTATGTTGATAGCTTACGCCCTAGACTCACACACAGGTTACTTTTTATATTGGTCTACGTGGAATAAACTGAGGGGCGTAACTAGTTAAAAACAAAACCTTAACGAATATAGTTCCGTCAATAATCGCTATGAATAAACCAAGTTAATGGCAGTGGACCCTGTAAATGCAGCTACAAACTTCAGTTATAAAGCTAGAACTAATCGAATTAAAATACATTTATTTCTTTCCGGTAAATACTCTAACGAGAATCTCTATGCGAGCATTAGTAGATCTTCAGCTGATTAATTTTAAATGACTCTCGTTTTGTCGTGTCAAATTATAATTCCAAAAAAACAGGACTCACTGGATGTCCTTATATTTATGAAAGCAAAACTGTGTACGTGGCAAAAATATTTGACTAGTGGTCACAAAAGATATAATTTTACATAAATAACGCGCTTTATTACAGACATTTTTCAAATTTGTTTGCAGATGGGAAATCATAAATAACTTCCCCCGCTTTGGGGACCGGGAAGGAGTGTCAGATTTTAGTGACTAAAACTCACCCATGTTCTTTCTTTTGCCTTTTATGTTCCGGGGCCACGGTAAATCTTTCGAACAACCCGCAACGGCAGGTTTGTTAGAGGCCTGCAGTAGACTGACACAGGCTGGTTATAGTTTAGACCATAGTTTGATGACCGGGTATTGAAAAAGCTTTGTTATAGTCAAAACTTACGTATTACCACACACACCTACAAACCTTTGATTACGGAGATAATGAGAAGCGAAATTCTACACAGAGTGATGCCTCATTAGTGCGTTGCGTTTTGTCGTCGTACCTTTCGTTCATATATTTTAAAATCCTTACTAATATTATAAAAGCGAAAGTGAGTTTGTTTGTTAGTTACGTCTTCACGCCTAAATGGCTAAACCAGGTTTGATGAATTTTGGTACAGAGATAGTTGGGACCCTGGAGACCTGGCATAGGCATTTTTTTTAAAACGATTGAGATTTAAGGGAGAAAGATGGAAGAAAACGGAACTCATAACAATGCTATTATAATAAATAAGGCGCATGGGCAAAAACTACAGGTAGCAGGAACCTGTAAATCAGGAAGGGGGAACTATGTTACCCCTAATTTAACGCAAGCGAAGCCGAGGGCAAAAGCTAGTACATTATAAAGTTGCGTTGTGGCACGCGACGTTTCAACAGATTGACGGACGAGAGACGTAGCGGGAAGAGGGTAATGCGCTGCGTTTTCTGTGCGACACTGCGACGACGAACTGTATTCCAAGGTCAAACGAGACGCGCGTTCAACTATTTTTTAGTGTGGTGGTGGAAGCAAGAATAAAACACGTTTGTTCCGATCCATTGTGGAGACTGACCGAGGACTTACGTCGTCCTCTTTCGCCGCGACGACGTCGTGCGGCGTCGCAGCGAAAGCAATGCGTTGATCCGCTGCGATGTCGCAACGTATTTTTACCCGACTGCGCACCGCAAAGGAGGGTTATGTGTTCATCAGTCTATGTATGTATGTATGTATGTATGTATATATGTTTGTTCCTTTGAAGCACTATACAGACTAAACGCCTGGGCCGATTTTTATGATTCACACGTCATTAATGTAATTATTTAACTTGAATAACCTCCGTGACCCTAGCACTGTTTCATGTTCTCATAAATACAATGATTTGGGCGCCGGCTGCGTTACATTGCACGCAATTAAAAACAACGATTTTGCACACGAAAAATATTTAAAATTGTTCACTGTAATCACTTTTAAACAACCTAGTTAGTTCGACGTACAGACTACGTATCTGTGAAAGGATACGATGACGAATTTGTGAAAGGAGTTTTTATACCATATGTTTAGAAGGTGTAACAGAATAAGCGTAACGATTTCCGGCATTATGTATACGATTTTTCAAGAAAAAATCTTTAGTCTAACTTGAAATTAGAAATATTGCGCCTTGAGAAATTGTGATCTTAACTCAAAGATATAAAGACTATTTCAATGTACAACTGTGTTGGTAATTCAGTCATAGTTGTGTGTAGTGCGCGTTAAATGAAATAAATTAATGTAAGGAAGATTACTACTACTCTTATTTAAAAAAAAAACTAGGTAAGATGGTGGTAACTAGGTAAGATGTTGGTAACTAGGTAAATGAAATGACATATGTTATTTTAGTTTTATAAATTAATATTCTAATTCACAATTAGTGTATGAGGTTTTGCGGCTATTTCGGTAAACGTTATATAAAGATTTCTTTAAAAAAAATACAGTACCAATACCAACATTAGGCGCAGCACACATGTAACCCTGTATAATTAAGTGGCACAATATAGTCGTAACTCGCACACTCGTTTATCTACGCCCCGGGGTTAACGCCGAGTGAGCCGACTGACGTCGACATCTCACACTCTACTCGCGCTTATATTACATTCGTTTATTAACTTTTATTCAACTTTTCTGCGAGCTGTGAGTAACGGGCTTTATTTTATAGCGAGGGTTATAACTCTGGGAGACAAAGACTTTGATGGCTCATTTACATTAGAAAATGTCGTGATCATAAAAATGTAGTCATATTGGATGTTTTTATATTAAAAATGGTACTTTATACGTGCTTTAGCATGTTGAATAATGGCGATGAATGGTGAGAGTGAAAGACACTAAAGAAAACATAAATGAATTGTGTGAAGGATGTTATGAAAGAAAATGGACTGCATGATAGCGTGACTCATAAGAAAGAAATGCGGATGAAGAAAATTTTGCGAGGGTGATTACGACGTGCCTTAATCGTTACAGGCTTACAAAACGCATTTTTACACAACTACTTTGTACGGATGATTCTAAATACGGATATGTAATTATTTCGGGGAATCCGCAAATTTCGTGATAGTTTCGATTACGGATATGAATGTGATTTTTAAACAGTAAAATAAAAATCATTAAAATGCGAATTGCAAGAGACACGCTCTGCTATTGTGACAAATAACATTTCAGCCGGGCAGATCAAACAAAAACCTGCCGTAGCCTGTCATTTAGACTCTGCATTTATTCGAAATTATCCGAAACTTATACATCGGTTTCGGTTATGGTTTCAGATATCCGATACTTTTGGTTATGGGTATGGAGCTCCATAACAACCAACCCTGCGTAATACTGTCTGTTGTAATGAAAGTCCAAAAATTTAGTGGAAGGCGTTATTGACATTTCAACGATCACCTGTACATGTTAAAGTACTCGTACGTGTCTAATAACTGATGAAAGCTTAGTGCACCCGTACCCAAACCTCAATCCAGTAAGGTTTTGATAATTCTATATGTCACAGCTATAACTTCTTTTGATCGGTTAAAACTATACCAACTAAAATTACTTACGTATTAGGTTGAAAGGTTTTTTTCTAGCAATCATTTGAAAACCAAATGCAGTAGTAACTTTGGGTAGGTTGGACGTATGAATCATAAAAATCGGCCCAGGCGTTTAGTCTGTAAAGTGCTTGAAAGGAATAAACATACATATACTACTCTGTCAAGAAAGTACCGGGAAAAGATCAATAATACACAAAATGTCTGTTATTCATCCAAATTTATTTTATCACCTTCAAAGTATGCTCCTTTAGAAACGATACACTTGCGCCAACGAATATTCCATTCATCAAAACATTTTTTAAACGCTGCTTCCGGAATTGAGTTCAGTTCTCGCCGCGAATTCTCCTTTATGTCTTCTATCGATTGAAAACGGGTGTAATTTGAGTTTAGGAAAAAGAAAAAGTCAGCAGGAGCCATATCTGGTGAATATGGTGGTTGCTGGATGGTATTTGTTGAGTGTTTGGTCAAAAATTCGTTCAAAATGATAGCCTTGTGCGAAGGCGCATTGTCGTGGTGCAAAATCGAAGAATTTTCTTTCCACAAATCTGGCCTTTTTCGTCGAATTTGCTCTCTTAAACGCCGCATAACGCTCAAATAATATTCTTTATTTACCGTTAGACCTTCCGGTAAGAATTCAGAGTGCACAACACCGCGATAGTCAAAGAAAACAGTCAACATGACTTTGACTTTTGATCGACTTTGGCGTGGTTTTTTCGGTTTCGGTTCAGTTGGAAGGCGCCACTCCGAAGCTTGTTGACTAGTTTGCATGTCAAACTCGTAAACCCACGTCTCGTCACCAATAACAATGCGTTTCATGAATGTTGGGTCCGAACTGACTCCTCAGCGACTTTCATGCGACTGAGTTTTTGGAGAAAATTCAGATCTTTTGGGACTAGCCGAGCAGCAACATGTTTCATACCCAAATGATTAGTTACAATGGTACGGATCGACTCGTGAGATACAGAAAGTTCGGCGGCTATCTCTCTCAGAGTTGAATGGGGATTTTCAGTCACTATTTTCTTCACTTTTGCGATGTTAACTTCAGTTGCAGTCGTTGACGGTCAACCAGAGCGAGGCAAATCTTCCATCACATCTCGACCGCTTTTGAACGCTTTGAACCACTCATAAGCACAAGTTTTTGATAAAGTCGATTCAACATTTTCAGTGACTCCGAACACGAAATTCCATTGGCGATGCAAAATTTAAGACAAACTCTTTGTTCGATATTTTTGTCCATTATGAAATTCGCAATACACACTATATATGATATTACTGCACTGTAAACCAGCACTGTATTTAATATAAATAACAGATGCAACTCAAACTCCGCGCCAAAATGGAAAACAGTTGTACCAATCTAACAACTACAAAAAAAAACAAAAAATTTAATTTGGAACCATAAACAAATCATCCATTCCCGAAACTTTTTTGACTGAATGTATACATAGACTGATGAACACATTACCCTCCTTTGCGGTGCGCAGTCGGGTAAAAAAACATATTTTTTATAGAGAGAAAAAGCATTTTTCTTCATAAAGGTTTAAAAAAGTGGTTTGGACCGATTAACAGTTTAATTGTATAAATAATATTTATACATGACGTAAAAGATCATTGTCATCCTAGAATTGTTTAGCCGGGCCATCATAGACGGACCAACTATATTTTTCCCTTGCCTAAAATAGACGCACATTTAGTACCATTATATTTAGTAAGTCACACACAAACAGGGAGAGGAAAATGATAACGCAGTCGACGGCACAAGAATCCAAGATGGCGGACATCCATTAATCACGTGTCCCAGTGAGGGGATGACGCGGCAGCCCCCCAGATTGACTGACAAGCACTGTGGTAGTTAATTTGATGATACAATGGGGGCTTATCGCACTTATAGTAAGAGATTATAGTGACAGTACGTCGCAGGATAAACAAATAAGAACGATGAATGATTTTTGTATAATTGTCACTAGCTTCGGTGAAAAAAGAACATAGTGAGAAATCCAAACCAGCATGCCTTTTTTCTGATGAAATATTATCAAATAACTTCCCTCGCTCTGGGTGGAGCGGGGAGGAGTGACAAACCTTTATTGACTTTTGCACTTTATGATCCGGGCCGCGGTATCTGTTTCAAACAACGCGCAACCTAGGCAGGCGGTGGCCCTACAGACCAAGGGTTCTGTACAAAATTGGGACATAAACGGCCATATCTTTTGATTGCGTAGGCAGGAGAAAAAAAAGAGTATATTATTATTAAACATTAAAAAAAGGTGACACATCGTCATCAAAAAGACGGAATCCTTACTTAATATTATAAAAGCGAAAGTGAGTTTGTTTTTTTGTTTGTTTCGTCTTCACGCTGAAATGGCTGAACCGATTGTGATGACTTTTGGTACAGAGATATTTGAGACCCTGGAGACGGACATAGGCTATTTTAATTTAAAAAAAGATTGAGATATGAGGGAGAAAGAGGGAAGAAAAGGGAAAACTTAGCATTGCTATTACAATAAATAAGGCGAAAGGGCAAAACTACTGGTAGCAGGTACATGTAAATCAGGAAAGGGGAACTGTGCTACCCCGAATTTAACACGAGCAAAGCCGCAGGCAAAAGCTAGTTATAATTATAAATGTAACTATCGCATCAACTTACTCAGTCACTGTAAGTTAACATGCCTTGTTCCAGGTTTGCTCACGTTTTCTTTTTATGCTACTAGTATTTCTGGACGTGACCGATGTTCTAAGTTTTATATTATCATGGAAATTATATCAAATTCAATTGAATATTATCAGCGAATGCCACTCGTGGAAACTATTACTGAATTAAACCAGTTCTTTCTAGAAGGTTGCATCTCTAATTAAACTTTAAGCCGACAGATCCCAAAGGAATCTATTGGAGGCGGATACAAGGAGTTTAACGACATGGATGTGGCATTTTTTCATTTATTCTCAACTAGCTTTTGCCCGTGGCTTCACTCGCGTTAAATTCGGGGTAACACAGTTCCCCTTTACTGATTTGCAGGTACCTGCTACCTGTCGTTTTTGCCCTTGCGCCTTATTTATTGTAATAGCAAAGCTAAGTTTTCCCTTTTCTTCCCCCTTTCTTTCTCATTTCTCACTTTTTAAAAAAAATATCCTATATCCGTCTCCACGGTCTCAACTATCTCTGTACTAAAATTCATCAAAATCGGTTTAGCCATTTAGGCGTGAAGACGTAACAAACAAACTCACTTTCGCTTTTAAAATATTAGTAAGGATTAGCGAACCGCCCCGGTTTTGCACGGATGCAATATAGATACTAATATAATCATACAATATATTATACATATCAATTGTATCTTGCATTATTCCTTCTATTTAAAAAAACCGCATAGAAATCACATAGAACACATAGAAAGCGGGAAGTGACTTAGTTTTATAATATGCAATGTAGTGATTTTCAAAATTATTTCAACTATTAACTTTATTTTAAAAAAAAAACATGTGTCAGTGGAAACATTGTTTTCTTGCGAGGACATAATTATTTTACTGAATGCGTGATGATGTATCGTTAAACTTTCCATAATTAATCATGTTATTTAAACTTAAAAATATTTGAACATTACGGTTGTTTTCGGCACCGGTTAGGCAGAGGTCTGCATAATATGGTACCTACATTCATATTTTACCAGTTGTGTGTTGCAAAAACGAAATGACAGATATATGTAGGTATAAATAATCAAATAAATGAATAATCCTAACAACACGTACCCTGGAAATCTCAACTAGAACTACCTACTTAACAGCAAAGCTTGCGACCGTAAAAGAAAGAAAAAATAGTAAAATAAAGAATATCAAAACATTTTTTTAAAAGTCGTAGTTTGGAATTTCGCCGTAAAATGACCAACTGCCAGATCCGAAACAAACCTGTACTTGTTTGAGCAGGAATCTATCCCGCGTCAAGCAGCGCCGCATTCAATCGCTCAATCACTGCGCCAACCATTCCATCAATTTTACTAATTCCATGTCGCGTCCATTCTTTCTAGCTGTGCTTTCGAACAGTAGCAGAAAGCTACCAGATAAAGTCAGCCTTCTAGACTCATTTAACTTGATGCAGCGGTGCCAACCAGTCATTCCGTTTGACTTTTAATTTTTATTCTATAGCCTCATCATAAGCCTCCAGATTGATTTTTTAATGAATAGATTGGGTTTTAATTTGTTATTTACTTTGATTATTATGTCTGGTCTTGTAGCTGAAGACAAATAAGGGAACAAATCTTTAGAATTATGTGGTAGTATCTACTACACCGTACCATAGCATGCATTTCTTTTGATGGCTTTTATTTTGGTGATTCTAATCTAATTAATTCGTTTTTATTTGTATGTTTCTATAATTTATTTACTTTTTTCATTTCATTATCCTAACCATCTTATTTTAACCTATACGATTTTATTATTTTTTGTAAGATTTTGCTTGTTTTGGTTGTCATTCATTATTAATTATTTCAGGGAATCGGCGCTGATAGCTGAAATACAGGCTTTTGCCTTGTTCGCTTACAGATATTTTATTCTTTAAAAAAGTAAAAAAATAGCTCAAGAAAATACTCTGACTAAAACAAGAAAGCATCAAGCAAGTTTTTTTTACACGAAGTTAGCTTACGGCTTAGAGGGTGCCTAGAATATATGTTATCAAATACAGAGAACTCATCAACGCCCCAGCCTTTCCCCATATTTTGGGGTCAGTTTCTAGTCTTACCGGATTCAGCTGAATAACAGTATTTTACATGAAGCGACTGCCTATCTGTCCTTCACAACCTAGTTAATAACTGGGAAATATGATACGCTTTGGTAAGACTATGTTACCAGACTTTCAAGCCACTGACTACCTGTAACGACTTTCAAAGATCTACAAATGACAGCCGGGTGGTCTCCGAGGCGCGGAGAAGCGAATGGTGGTCACTCATACGCAGTCCAACCAAGGCAAGCGCGGCTTAACCTAAAGATTGAATCGAGCGGCTGCCTTTGTTTATCCATGAGCTCCTCAAAGACAAAAGAACTAAACTACGTAAAAGTAGGTACTCTTAACAAAGTCGAGAGGAATATGATCTTCAGAACCATCTAGTGACGCAGATATTGGTGGGTTGTTTTTTTTTTAAACCCAAGTTTTTAATGAAATAGCTTTACTTTAAATACCTCCTCGACGGCCGTACTATTCAATGCATCTATCAGTAGGGTTACCATGACATCTTATAGCAGTTCTTATTACTGTGTGAGAAAGAGATGGTGCTAGATACCCTGTATAGTTCTGTCTCTTTCCCTCAGTGGAATAAGTTCTGCTTTAAGACGTCATTGTAGGGTAGCTGTACAATGATTTGAATTGCGTTACATTGAATTTTACCGTAAAACGTTAACGGTAAAATAATCTTTGCATGGAGCTAGTTATTTTTTCGGATGGAAACTCATCAAACAACTTCCCTCGATCTCTTCCAGACTTTTACTGACTACAACTCTTGCATGTTCCTTCGTTTGACCTTTGCGTTCCGAGGCCGCGGTATGTCTTTCGAACAACCCGCAAACCTGGCAGCGTGAGATTCTTACTGCTCGCCCTCCACCAACCCGTCTATGGTGGCCGGGAGTCGTCTCACGGCGCCCGACGGCCGGAGCTTGGTTGGTTTGAGGTTCATAGAGATAGTTATAGTTTGATGTACATAATGCATAGTTGACAGTTTCGAGAAAGGTTCGTTCAGACCCTGTATTAATAGAAGTAATCAATGTAGTGATTATTAAATAAAGTAAATGTAAATACGATCCTCTCTACATAATTCTATCCCACTTCCCGAGGTTTAGTAACAGAAATTAACAGGATTATTAGTTATGCAACACGCAACGTTGCGGACAACCTCCCAACCATGTTAGCAACCAAGTTTACTTACTTATATTAATTAACGTACGTACGTCTGTTAGTTTACCTTCTTAAGTATTCCTGTTAATTGAATAGAGAGTATTCATATTTCGATCATGTTATTTTAATAAACAAATGAAACTCGTTTTCAAAAATCATCAATCATTTCTACAACAACCGTAAATCATAATTTTGTCATGATGGCGCAAGGGCAAAAACTGCAGGTAGCAGGTACTGTGTTATACCGAATTTAACACGAGCGAAACCGCGGGCAAAAGCTAGTAATCTATATTATTGTAAAGTTTCATTAAAATACATTTAGTTGTTTTAGTGTGAAAGAGAAACAAACATCCATACATTCATTCAAACTTTCGCGTTTATAATATTACTAGCTTCCGCACGCGACTTCGTACGCGTGGCATAGTTACTTTGGGCTAACACTAACTTTAACCCGCGTGATGATCGAAAAAAAATATCTCTCTCTCACCTTTTCTTACCTCTTTCTACCCCTTTTCTCACTTTTTTTAGCTTATGTCCATCTCCGAGATCCCAACTATCTCTGTACCAAAACTCATCAAAATCGGTTTGGCCATTGAGGCGTGAAGACGTAACAAACAAACAAATTCACTTTCGCTTTTATAATATTAAGTAAGGATAAGTAGAATTTGTTACCGCATGCAACTTATTAAATCAACAAAATCTGTGATCTTAAAAAAAAAACTGGTAAAAAACTTTCCTTACTGATTGTACTGTCAACTCTTAAAACGGCAAGAATAAATAGTATTTGCTTATCTGTGGCCGTCGTAATTAAATAATACAAGGTGCTGAGCGATTTATAGGGCCCTGGGGACTTGTAGTCTGAGTCTCGACGTGCTGGGAAACCGAATGCTTTTCTTCTTTATTCCCTTTTATTTGTACAGGACTCGTCTGTGTGAGTGAGTTTTTGTATAATTTGTTAATGGTCTTAATTAGACAGATTTTATGAATTAAGTGTACGCAGTAGTACTATTTTTTATGCAATAGTACAAATTCATGTTGAAATGCAAGCATGAATATGTAAAGTGAAGTATTTAAAAGATATTAGATATTGTTTTACGAAATATCTGCTTAGGAATAACTCATTGTCTTGCAATTGTAAGTAATGTTATATAGCGACCTGCTCTGTCTAGGTTTATCTATACATGTGTTTTAGGTGATCCACACTAGGAATTACTCCTAAATTGTAGGTGCGTTTACAAAAACTTAAACTCACTTACACAAACAAACAGACCCGGAACAACTATTTGTAGGCCATACAAATATTTATTCCGTGCGGGGATCGAACCCATGACACGCAGCGTAGCTGTCGATCGCTCAGCCACTGCGTCAACCGTGTCGTCGATGTTTTCCTTACTAATATTATAAAAGCGAAAGTGAGTTTGTTTGTTACGTCTTCACGCAAAACTGATTTTGATGAATTTTGGTACAGAGATAGTTGGGACCCTGCGGAGACGGACATAGGCTATTTTTTTTAAAAAAGATTGAGATATGAGGGAGAAAGAGGTAAGAAAAGGGAAAACTTAGCATTGCTATAACAATAAATAAGGCGCAAGGGCAAAAACTACAGGTAGCAGGTGCCTGCAAAATCAGGAAAGGGGAACTGTGTTACCCCGAATTTAACGCGAGCGAAGCCGCGGGCAAAAGATAGTATTACATATATGTATAGTCGCTCTGCCAAACTGACCTCCACAACCCAGTTAATACTGGATAATACGATAGCCTTTGGTAAGACTGATTGTCTGCAACTATAAACCTGCAAAGCCTGCAAGGCCTACTACATATGAGACGCGGATCCAAGTGCTTAACGTCCGTCCGCGGCACAAAGCAAATTCGATATGTATTGACTGGTCACCCATCTGCAGACAAGCATTGGCAAGTGCGGTTTAACCAGAAAAATCGACCCGTGCAGGTATTATTATTTAGCCACGAGATCCTTCTGTGTAAGCTAATATACTAGGCCATTTTCAAGGGTTCCGTACCTTAAAAGGAAAAAAAATGGAACCTTTACAGGATCACTTTGTTGTCCGTCTGTCTGTCAATAACCTTTATCTCGGGAACGCGTGGTGTCGATTTGAAATAAAAAAAACTGGCGCCCGCAGCTTCGCTCGCGTGAAGATCGAAAAAAGTATTCTATGTGTTATTCCAAACTATAATCTACCTCTGTGCCAAATTTCATTAAGATCCGTTCAGCCGTTTTGACTTGATAGTAACAAACATCCATACATCCATCCAGCCCCACGAAATTTCGTATTTAAAATATTAGTAGGATTTATGATCCCTTGGGGCTGTGAAAATCAACCCTGTGAGTTTACGCAGTCAAAAGATACGGTCGTTTATGTCGTGAATCCGACTCGCACTTGACCGGTTTTCGATAATATATCTATTTGTTTTGATAGCTAAATTCATCGCGTATTTTACTTTTTTACTACAGACAAGGTCAAATCAGAGAACAAAACTGCTTAACGACTAAATCAAAGTCAACCATTAAAATTGAACCTTAAAAAGTCAAATTAACTTTATAACCTCATAATCGCAGAATACGAAAAAAAAAACGTAAAACGTTCACAATAAAGAAATGATTTATATGAACGATGAAACTTAACAATGTTACCATCAGTGGAAGTATTTCACTTGGTAGTTTTTATGGTCCAACTTGCGTTTTTATTAGTGTTTGTATAAATCCGATAAGCCGCGATGATAGTTACCGGGTTTTGTTTTATGGTATTACTTTGTTTAATGATTTGGCTGGCGTTTGTGGAACCAATTGGATGGAAGGTTTTGTTGTTGAGTATTGTTATATTATCAATAGGTTCAAAGAATTTATTCTCATAAGAACATTACATAGGTTCACTTACAATGAGATACAAAATATAATCTTAATAAATACTATTTACATCCGATGCGTGTTTGTGATTAGTGGTATGACTACATTTCAGATACATGATTTCTTAGTTTTACTCTGAATGTGTTTATATTATTACAATCTTTTATGCAATAATAAATTATACCTTAATTATATAAAATGGTTGAGCTGAATGGGGCTAATCCATACGTCATGTTCGTGAACGGGCGATGTCAGTTGGGACTGGTCATATTTTAGCTACCTCGGTTCATTTTTAATTTATTTAGATTTTAAATTGAATTTTGCTTTTTATTTACTCTAGACGCTCTTACTGTTTACGTCTTTCTACATCGTTCTCACATATTTGTATAATCTCAACATGAATGTTGAACTTAAATACGATTTTGTAAAAATATTATAATTTAAAAGAGTGTCCATGGAGTTTCTTGCCCATTCTTCTCCAAAGAGATCAACGCTTTGGAATGGGCAACTACAATACTTTCACAAGTTTTTATGCCTTGTGACCGGGACTGTAGATTCATTTTGTTTCTTGACATTCAAAAGTGCCTGTAATGGTCTCAGATTAGTCGAGAACAAACCACCAGCCTCATCAAGTTAAAAAAAAAACTTTGCAAAATATACATAATTTATCAAACTAGGATAATGGATGCTTTACAATAACGTAAAATGGTTAAAAGTTAAAAGAATTTTAGAACAAAGAGAGTGAAAGTAAGAAATTGTATAAACATGCAAAGGTTATCGTCCCTTTTCCTTTTCTGTTCCATAGTTGGTGGCAACCACTCCTTACCATAAACGGTATATTAGCTAAATCCTTACTATTATTATAAAAGCGAAAGTGAGTTTGTTTGTTTGTTACGTCTTCCGCCTAAATGTCTAAACCAATTTTGATGAATTTTGGTACAAAGATAGTTGAGACCCTGGAGACGGACATAGGCTACTTTTTAAATGAGGAATAAGGGAAAAAGAGGGAAGAGAAGGTCAAACTTAGTTTTGTTATTACAAAAAATAGGGCGCAAGGCCAAAAACTACAGGTAACAGGTACCTGCAATCAGGAAAGGGGAACTGTATAACCCCGAATTAAACGCGAGCAAAGCCGCAGCCAAAAGCTAGTAAAACTATAAACAAAAACATACACCTCTAACTTGTACAACAGTAACTTCTCATCTAATCCCCAGAAGAAATACACAATTCTTCCGCTACCTAACGTCCTGTACAATAAAATGAGCGAAACCGTCACGACTACAAATTCACCTTTTAAAAATTCAAAACGAACTTGCTTTAATATATTTGCAACACAAAAGTTAAATAGAAACATTTCATTCGACAGCAAAGAAAGTTGACTTAAACTTTGTTCTTAACAAATCGTTCTTAATATTAGCTGTAACTACGATGCAACTGCATTCTTGCCTCCAAAGATTTAAATCTTTAAATAGATTCTGTAAAAAGTGTACTGTACTGTCTGAAAGTGGCGCCAGTGAGTAAAAAGTTGTGTGGTAATTGGTTGGTTTGGTATTGACATGTGATGCAGAGCAATTAGAAAAATATTGTGAGGATAGAATATGTAGATGGATAAGAGAATAAGAAGACCAAAAAAAGATTAAAAAACTGTACGAAGGATAGACAAAAAGGAAAAAAATCATGATGATGAGATACAGAAGAGAAGAAGATCAAAAGAAATGTCGTCGAAATAAAATATGCTATCTCAGTGGCACTTTAAAAGCCAAATAACATACCTAACTACCAAGTTAAGCTTGTTAGGGCCGATAACCTTGTCCTATTCATCGTCTCGGCATTTAATATCTTTAGATCGCCCTACTACTTTAAACATAACTATCACGATTCTGCTTTGTTGATAGAGCATTGGAAAGCATAGTGTTTATTACTTTTGCTGTAAATTGTGTCTGTGGTTCCATGCGGGATGTGCAAGCTCCGCATTCTTCCCAGTGTAAACTTTTTCGCGCGATTTAAGTACGGTGAGAACATTTCTAACAATTTAAATCTTAGCTTACCACGATATTTTGTCCAAAACTCATTTTATCTTAAAATCTTTGCTTCTGTTGGTGTTTTTAATTTGTTTAGTGAATAAAGCATTTTTAAATTACCTGTAAGATGCCATAAACATTAGACATGCCCAATTACCTTTGTCGGTGATGTAAATTAAAGTTATTTTTAATAATTTTACATTACTTTTGCCAATCTCAGTAAATTCAATCTTTTGTTGAACCAAAAATTGTCTGCGTCTAGTAAAACTAGTCTAGTAAACGGAGAGAAAAAATATCAGTAGAAACCTGCCAATTTCTTTTTTTATGGTATTTCAAGCAAGTCACAAAGGATCTTTTAAAAAATAAAACCTGTTTTGCAAGCAAAGCCCAGTTCCACCGCTAGTATTCCCCAAGCCTCCGTGAAAGTTTTCGTCTGCAACCAGGTGCGCTTCACAGACGCCACCGTTAACTTGTTACACAACTTCCACGAGAAATTGTTCCGTTGTTTTTTTGTTTCTTTATTTTTACTTTGCACGGAAAGTAAATTTTCTGAACGGATTTTTGTAGTTTTTTGGCTAGGGTAGTGACGTGTTAAGTTGTGGGCTCGAAGTTCGTGGTAAAGTTTTTGGTGAATGTAAAATGAATAATTAAAACTTGGAATTGGATCTTTACTTTGACTTGCCTCTAGTTTGTACGTTTGATTAAAACAACCAGTCCAAGAAACTGGGACGGAAGTTTTTTGTTAGTTTCTAGTAATAACAACTAATATGAATTAGTATATGTTCCAAATGTTTACATCGCGCCGGCCAGTGGGATCGCGTCATCTTAACGCCCCACCTAACTCTAAGCCCTCGACCATACCGGGGGACACTCGCTCGCCGTCATTTAGCGTGTGCATACATCGGCCATTTTTATTTATAATCCACCCTGTTAATATTATACAGTTTTCATATCGAAAAGGAGGTTTTATTTAATCGAGACCACCAGCATCACAACTAAAGCTTGACATTCAAACAGTATAAAATACAGGTATTGCCTGCTTATGACCAGTTTTGAAAACAAAAATAGCTCTTTAAAATGGATTTCGGGATTTTTATCGATAGATAAATATTCTGTCTACAGCGGCCAATTTCAATAGAGACTCGATGGTCATTGACGTAAATAGACCTGCATCGATAGCAAATGCAGGAATAATAACGTGAATGGCGATATCATTAAGAAATTTAAAATAGGCTCTAGACACAGCTTGGCAGAAAAAGCTTTTCAGGTGGAGATTCATAGATGACTGCCCTGGAGACTAAATATGGTGTTGTCCCAGAAATAGTGGGACTCATTAAATCGTATCTTACCTGTCCTGTTACATATTTGCACATCACATAAGCTGACATTGAAAACATCGTTACCACTTGCCTTTGAGGATATTAAAGCCTCCAATCAAATAAAAGAATAAAAAATTGATTCGTCTCAATATAGATTGTTATCGAGAAGATTAGAATAATAATGCCCAACGACTTATTTTAAAATTAAAACAACATCCAAAACAGGAATATGACTACTTTGATAAATGCCAAAAATTTGATGGTGTGTTGCGTAATCACGCCAGAACGGTTGAAAAGGTTCATTCGGCACAGAGATAGATATACTAGTTTGAAATAGCATAAGAGAACTTTTAGGGTTCCGTACCCTTAAAAGGAAAAGTAGAAACCTTATAGGATCACTTTGTTATCCGGCTGTTTGTCTGTTAAGACCCTTTATCTCAGGAAGGTGTGAAAGTATTGAGCTGAAAATATAAACCATATACTCAAGTCTGTAATCCTTTCGAATTGTAAATAAATTAACCTTCTAAGTCTACCCACTCAAAATATATGGCGTTTTTAGTCGCAAGTTTGTATCTTGGCCGGTTTTTCTCAAACATACACATATTTCCACGCTAACGAAGTCGTGGGCAACAGCTAGTACTTCATTATCCCTAAGGAAGAGACGTTCACTACAATATGCAAACACTTATAAACTGCAAGGATCTCGCCTACTTAATACTGTGACTGCTAAACTTGCATATGCTACGAAAGTTTTGGGCAAACGAAGCTGGAACACTTGGGCATTATAGCGAAGGTAACAGTGGGCAAACTTTAGATAAACATACAGAAGTTAAATTGAATATTGCAGTATTATGAACTGCTCTGCCTGTGAAGTTTTGTATTTATGCAAAAGTGATGTAAGAGTGTAAGCGCCTTTTTTTGTAGATGGAAAATTATCAAATAACGGACACGGTTGGCGCAGTGGCTGAGGGATGTACTGCCGCGCTGCATATCGCGGGTTCGATTTTCGCACGGAACAAATATTTGTATGGCCTACAGATAGTTGTTCCGGCTTTTTGTGTATGTGAGTTTAAATGTTTGTAAACGCACCCATGATACAAGAAATTCCTAGTGTGGGGCGAAGTTTTTTAAACCTAAAAAAATACTTTTCCTGCTATGGGCGGAGTTGGGTGGAGCGTCAGACTTTTACTGACTATAACCCACTTATGTTCCTTCTTTTGCTCTTTATATTCCGTGGCTGCGGTGTCTCTTTCGAACAACCCGCAACACCGGAGTGTGGGGGACGCTTTATAATTGAAGGAGCATGTCTTTGTCTATAGCTACGTACATAAGCTTCTTCTGTAATTATAAAAACAACTACGTACTATATTTATGATTACGTATGAGTCGGGCGCCGCGAGACGACTCCCGGCCACCGTAGATGCGGGCCTGTGGACGGTGAGCAATGGGTAGCTCACCCTCCATCCGTCTATTGATAACAGGCCGTGTCGAAGGCGCGTTAGTGTTCCACGCACGCCTCAAAGAGATGTCAACAAAGCAGAGGGGCCACCGCCTGCCGGGGTTGCGGGTTGTTCGAAAGAGATACCGCGGCCCCGGAAAGTAAAGGGCAATAGAAGGAACATGGGTCGGTTTTAGTCAGTACAAGTCTGACACTCCCCCCGCTCCACCCAGAGCGGGGGAAGTTATTTGATGATTTCCCACCACAAAATCGAAGTGAAACCAACGTTCTAAAATGTTTGCATCCGATCTCATTGAGCGCGCGGCGCGTTCGCTAGCAACTAATAAATAAATCACTAGGCTCTCAGCCAAGTATGGCGACACAATTTTTTGGGCTCGCCAGCGATCAGAACGGTTTGCAACTTACTTCAAAATAACGAAGTGAGCATTTCTAGTGAAGTCATCTTCATGTATCTTTTGGTAGCAAATAATGAAATTTCGGGGGATATTTAAAAAAAAAAACGATGTTCCACACCAACAATTTCTCCTGAATCGTGGGTGCGTTTACAAACATTTAAACTGACATACACAAACAGCCAGACCCGGAAAAACTGTAGGCCATACACATATTTGTTCCGTGCGGGGATCGAATCCGCGACACACAGCACAGCAGTCGATCACTCAGCCACAGCGCCAATCGTTTCATTCAGAAAGTTTGTTTAAACAAAAGATTTTTTTAAATTTCTCCCGATTCCGATGGTCCCGAATTTTGAATTGATTTGACTCGTTGTGATTATCATCAAAATCAAATTTATTGTTTGGTATTGAAATCAAAAAGCAGTAGAACTTTGTCTTTCACTTTCTAAACGTTGAACGATTTAAATTAGAGAATGGGGTCTCTAATTTAAATCGTTCAAAATTCGTTTTACATTCTGTTCTTTTCTTTAATATTAAAAATAATTTATTCAATAACTGCTACTTAACAAACCAGGGAAGAAGATAAAAAACAAACAATTTACTTTTAAAATCAAACCGTTTTCACACTTGTTAGCATTTGTCGAAATTCAAAATATTTCCAACAGCGCTCGAGGGGACAGACTTTTATCAACTTTTTTATTAAACTGTTAACAAAAACGGAACAGAATTTTTATTATATTTCGCGCCAATATAATAAATCCGGGCGGATGTTTGACAAGTACTCGGAATTACTTGACTCATGGCATTAGTTACTTTATTATTTTTGTTATAGGAATTCAAGATTTTTCTTCTGCTGTGGAGCACTACAAAGATTATCGAAAATCCATCCACGTCTTATTACCCTCGGCATAAATAATAAAATAATAAAAACTTTAGACGAATTCAAATTTACCACTGATAATAATACAGTTAATTTAAACACACATTGATTAAACTCGCAATTAATAAGACTGATAAATAAAGAACTTTGCATCAGATATTATTATTAAAAGTATAAATAAATAAATCTAAAATGAAGTTGCTTCCGCTGTCTGTTTGCTTAGATAGTTTAAAGTACTCAACAGATTTTAATTCAGTTTACGGCAGTAGGTAGAGTAATTTAAGAGAAATGTTTATATGTATATTATCACAGCCAACATGTGTGAAACCGCGATGTGCAGTTAGTACTTAATATAAAAAAATAAAGTCAGATTTGTTCGTTGTTGTTGTACTTAAATCTTGAGAACGGCTGGACAGATTTTCATGGTTATTGATTCTTTGTATTTCTCTTTGCCTCGAATATCAGAATAAACATACAAAAAAAAGCTGTGACTTTGATAGAACTTTTGATAATGTTCGGTTTTTTTATTAGGTAAGTAGGTTGGTAGGTAGATAGTAAAGTTGGTAGGTAGGTGGATAGGTAGTATATATAGCATGTAGAGTAGATAGGTTAGAGTAATAAAAGGTGCAAGGCAACACATGCCCAGCACAGGTAAACAAATCAATCAAAATACTATTATTGAAACAAAAAACAGTTGCAAAACAACTCCTGGTATATATATATATTATCTGCCAGTGCTAAAAAAAGAAAGCATTTCTATCGCTCTCAAAAATCTTCCAAACTCCAAAGAAAAATGTCCAAACAGTTTAAGAATTCGGCGCCAAGATAACACCAATTTGTGTCTACCTCTACCCTAAACAGTTGAACCACCCCCGATCGGCTATCTAAATTAGTTTTTTGCAAGGAAGCGTAAAACAACTCAAACACTTCTTTCACTTTATCACGACAAGGTCTTAATTAAAAAGTTGAAAGCAATCAAAACGATATTTCAAGAGGATGGGTTTGGCGGGCCGAGCACGAACGGACCAGTTTTGTAAAAGTATTACGGACAAATTGCAGATTAGATACTGGTATTGAACTTGGAACTGTTCAGTTTTTTTTTATGTATTTATTCGTTTATTTTATACTAGTTTTTGCCCGTGGCTTTGCTCGCGTTAAATTGGGGTAACACAGTTCCCCTTTCCTGATTTACACGTACCTGCTACCTGTAGTTTTTGCCCTTGCGCCTTATTTATTGTTATAGCAAAGCTAAGTTTTCTCTTTTCTTCCCTCTTTCTCCCTCATTCCTCACTTTTTTTAAATCTCACTTTCGGTTTTATAATATTAGTAAGGATATTTTTTTTATCTAATTTTTGTATCCTATCACAATGTTGTCGTATTTTATCCAAAGGTTGACTGGTAGAGAATGCCTTCTTATAGCATTAAGTCCGCCTAAGTACCACTATTGTACATGAAATTTAAATCCATAAATAAACTTGGGCAGAGACTTCAGTTCGTAATCATACACTAGTCTCGTGGGTGTATATTTGCCGCGTTTGGCCGCAACTCGACTAGTGTAAATCGATGATGCGGCCTAGAGTGGAATTCAAATTTAAATTCAATTTATTCACAGTAAGTGTCGGTACAGTTTAGGTTTTAAATGATTAATTAGATGAGATGAGATAAGTTTTAAAATGTACCTACAAAGTACCTATTAAACGTTTACTATTAAAGTTGCAATACACCGGTTGCTGAAAAATCGATCTTAATGGGCATTCAATTATAATATCTAGCAGGATCAGTTTTTTTATTTTTATTCGAACAGAACTCGATCGCCCATGTACAGACGCCTGCAGGTCAAGCTACCCGAAACTCAATTTTTCCCAATGAACCTTGAACCTTATACTTTAGAAATAAAGTCGAAAATCTATCAAAGAACTCTGACAGATTGTAGTAGCTTGATGTGCAGGCGTCTGTACTTTAGGTTTAAATTAGCAAAGGATACTGGTTATATAAACTTTGTACTTAGGTGCGAGAATTCTTTTAAATATATGCTCAGATTTATTGACCTTGTCCCAAAAAATGCCAGATTCTTTAGTTTTAGAATAAAAAGTTGTTGGAACTCATAACGTTTAAGTTGCTCGTTTGTGCGAGGTCATCTGCCCGCGTTGTCATCAAGTCGTATCGAGTTATTAAAGTCACCCCAGAATAAGGACAAAGATAATAAAATTTCGATAAAATCCAGAGGATACTTTGGAAACGTCTGTTATGTTTTAAACCCACATTAATTTTGTTCAATCCAAGAGGGATAAGACGGTTGATTCGGAATGAGAGTTTATCCGAGATTGTGGGTCCCAGATGAATTTGGATTAATATTGTGCTTGAGTGCGAAGTGTTTTCAAATTTAATTAATTTCTAGATGCTATCGAGTTTTTTCTCGGTATCTGATGGACGTCTTCAGGAATTTACTTAAGTACATGTCTTTTCTGGATAAAGTGCCACTGGGAATAAAGTTCGTTATCCAAGAATTTGTTGAGGATCGTCATTAAAGTGTATTTTTACTTAAGTGTCCTAAAACGTTAAACTGTTTTTTTACTGATTTTTCAAATTTTACATAATCTAATTAGCATTTCATCATTCATTATAGTTTTCCTACCCTCACCTCAATTTATTTAGGGTGGGCGAAGCAGGTCTTCGTCATCCCCGTTTTTTTAACATTTACAAAGTACCCACAAAGTCATCGAAAGATATTTTGTAAGGCACCTAAGCCTCCGGGGTTGCGGGTTGTCCCGGGGTTGAGTGCTGTCCCGGGGTCGCGTGTTGTTGCGGGGTTTCGGGTTGTTCTGGGGTTGCGGGTTGTTCGAAAGTGATACCGCGGCCTCGGAACGTAAAGGGCAATAGAAGGAACATGGGTGGGTTTTAGTCAGTACTAGTCTGACACTCCCCCTCTCTCCGCCCAAAGCGGGGGAAGGTATTTGATCATTTACCATCCGCAATAAAAGGCACCTATGCCAAGGTTAAGTTCCAAACAGAATTATTTCCACCACTTGGCACAGTTACAAGGGCAATAGTTCGAATGCACTTATTGCAATCGTAAAGCAGGTTTTAACGTTGCAAGTTCAGCACTACGTTTCTTGAGACAGACTTATTGGGGACTACGTGTATGGGAACGCCTTTAGTGTTCGTACAGTTCGTATTTTTATAAGTAACTAGCTTTTGCCCGCGGCTTCGCTCGCGTTAAATTCGGGGTAACACAGTTCTCCTTGCGCCTTATTGATTTGTAATAGCAACGCTAAGTTTTCCCTTTTTTCCCTCTTTCTCCCTCACATCCCACTTTTTTTTTTAAAAAGTTAGCCTATGTCCGTCTCCTGGTTCCCAACTATCTCTGTACCAAAATTCATCAAAATCGGTTTAGCCATTAAAGCGTGAAGAGGTAACAAACAAACAAACAAACTCACTTTCGCTTTTATAATATTAGTAAGGATTTTAGAAAATTTAAAGAAAGAAATAAATAATATTTATTAGTAGCAAATGACGACGAGCACTTTTAATAAAATAAAAAAAAAAACGTTATACATAAAAGCATCACAGATATTTATAAATACATGGGGAACAAAAATAAATTGCGCGTTGTTGCTACGGCGTAGCTCATACTGCTACAGCTGCTACGATTTGCCACGTTTTTGCTACGGTGTGTATCTTAAGACAGGCTTAATAAATGATAAATGATTTTTAGTGATATATAAGCAGTTAGTATTTTATATTCTTTATAAAAAAAATATACGTTGGCGCTACGGCGTAGTCGCATCAAGTAGGTACGTAGCAGCACGATGCGCGATGTCCCAGTTCGGCGTAGCAAATAGCAGTTAGCTTGCTACGTCAATTTCATGCTTATTTGATATTTTCTTTGCAGAAGTTTAATGGTGGAAGATTTAAAGTGCTTACAATTTACTTTACAGTACAAAAATTTAATAGATTTTCACTTTAATAAACCTCAGAAATAAATCATTAAGACCAAATAGTCGTGTACGACAAAGTCGTCTATCACAATTTCAGTGAAGAGCCGTTGACGCATTTTTCTTTATTTCTTTTTACAACTCCTCCATTTTTGTCTCGCCTGCCATTTGAGTGAGTGATTTTTCATGTAGTCTACCGATAGCTTTGTTAAGTTCACTGCCTCGCGTGACAAAGGAGACTGATATTGTGTTGTTTTTAAAACTGTAATTATTGTTTGGTTTTTAAAACTAAAATGTATTATTGTGTTTATAGTCTTGTGGATATGTTGTATGGTATTGTGATGGTAAATGACATTTGTAACATATTAAATAGAAAGTAATAAAAAATAAAAAGTTATTCTTTATTTTTCATTTTTATTCAAACTTTTTACAGTTTATAAATAATAAAACTTGACATAATTATATAAATGTACTTATTGTTAGATAAATCTCATTTTGTTACAAAATACAGATATTTGATGTGGTCATCAAAGAAGAAATTGATATTCAAATAAAAAACTTCTAAAATAAGGCCAACTAGCAGCGATACGAAAGGTCATTAACCTAAAGAACAACTGTGGCGTTGACAATCTAATATTTATCTCTTTCCATCTTGTGCCTTTGTCGTAATGTCTCGTTCTCCCGGCAAAAACATGACAACGTTAAGACGGGTTCGCCAACATTCGGGCGGCCATTTTAGATGGGGTTTTAGCATGGGTTTTGTTTACATTTGGTATCGCTTCTCGTTGGCCGTACTTTACGATTCACAACTAACGGTGAGCGTCGGCTTATCAAACTGCATTACTATGGTGACACCATTAGAAAGTCGAAAGATATTCGTAGGATGTATAGATATTACTTGCCTACACAAACTTTTTAATATAAATTATCTACAACTACATGCGCCTGCGGTTTCACTCGCGTGGTGAAAGAATATACAATATATCTTTATGAATTTATGTAGTAATGTGTTATACTGATATGTAAGCTATATTATTGTGAAGTTTCATCAAAATCCATTCAGTAGTTTTTGCGTGAAAGTCCAACAAACATACTTACATGCAAACTTTCGCCTTTATAATATTAGTAGGATTGCCACCAGGGGGTTTCAAATGGCCGCTAAAGCAGAACTGCTTTAAGTAGGTTCAGTTTTATACATTTCATTGTTTTTACAAAATGTATCTGTAAAATTTTAAAATTAAAAATCTTTACCTGCCTCAATTAAATATACCTGCTATATTTTTATTGCGAATGGGAATTCAATACCAACCATGTTTTTTCTTTCGCCCTCTATATTTCGGGGCCGCGGTATTTCTTTCGAACAACCCGCAGTGGCCCTGGCAGGCCCCATTGCTTTGCTGACATCTCTTTAAGGCGCCCGTGGAACTAATTATGCCTGGAGTCATATTAACCTATATTTACAGATCAACTGTACATAAGGATGTTAAAAAAATCAAATAAATAAATACAAATGTCCACGTGTTCATAGTCATTATACCTGCCTCATTTAATTTATTACAAATAAATGATAGAATGGAATAGAATATTGATTTATTTGCTGTGAATGTAGGTATTTACAATAAGGTGGTTACAATAATTTCGGACAATCCTTGTACATTCTACCATTTCGGCATGAAAACATTGATGCAGTTCATCATTAAAACATATTTAGTTTGGAACACAGATCTTATACAACTAAAATTTATTCCAGAAAATTCGATACGGAGTAGTAAAATTTGCTTAATAGTAGTGCAGATAGTTTTTTTTTTGAAGGTTGTTACTGTTATACAATTAGGAATGTGGTTAAAAATAGCCGCATGATATTATAACAAATTAATTAGCTATTTACATACAGTGTATAAGTTAATTATTTTAGATCGGATTATTAAAAAAAACAAATTGACTAACTTAAAATCAAATTAAATGTCTTGAAAATATTTAATTGTAAAGCTCACATCACACAAGAAGAGGTATATTTATCGTTATACAAATTAACTTGACGTAATGTTTTTTTTTTTGCGGATGGGAAAGCATCAAATAATTTCCCCCACTCTGGGCAGAGCCGGAGGAGTAAATGATAAATGATGTTTATTTTGCAAGTAGGTTTTCACAAACACTTTTACACGTCATTTTTTTTAAACTAGATGAGGCCGGTGTTTACCCGACTACTCTGAGAAGAAACAGCCGAAACAAACTCAGAGGTCATAGTCTCTTTTAAGGTCCAGACAAAATAATCTTGGTCAACTTACATGAGGACTATGCAGATAGTGTCTGAAATGGTCTTTTTAAGAAAGCGACACACAGATTGAGTGGACCTGTCCAGTCAGTGCAAGCATTTGTCAGTTATCGTGTAGCTCAACTCATAACCCAAGGAGCTCAACGACACGACGAACAATACCAAAAAAAGGACATTTGTGTAGGTCGCTTATAATACTCAAACTGCCAGACTATCGTCAAAAAACAAAGTAAATAAAAGAAATGATCCACATGGTCATCACATTCACAATAAAATAAGTGAGAGTGTCAGACTTGTACTGATTAAACCCCACCCATGTTCCTTCTTTTGCCCTTTATGTTCCGGGGCCGCGATATTTCTTTCGAACAACCCGCTACCTCGGCAATGACGTAATGCTTACGAGAAGTTTCATAGATAAATTCACGATGAAAAGGTCAATAACACACAATTTTTTAAATAGTTTAAGACAACACTATGTAATGAAGTTAATTCATTTAGTCACATGAAATGTCTGCAATTTTTTTTTTATTTTTTTTTATAATATATATTTTTTTTTCGAATTGGGAATAATCAAAATAACTTTTAGTGAATAAAACCCAGCCATGTTCCTTCTTTACCCCGTTTTGTTCCAGAGCCGCGGTATCTCACGGTAATAATATGGACTAAAGTTACTGCTTTGAATGGTTTAATAAACATCAATTCATCCTAGTCACCTAAGATTCTCATATGCAGATTTATTTAAAAATATATATACCTATTTATTTAGAAAATATTGCAACAGCTGTCATAAACAACTGTTGGTTTCGTTGCACCTAAAATGTTTATTTTTTTTGACATTTTACAACAGAAACTCAATTCTTCTTGCAAAAATTTAACCCGTTAATTTATGCAAAAAAATCGGCATAAACTAACTCCAAAAATTTCTTTGCCGTAATTTTACACCGAGTTTATAAAGTGGAATTGTTTTGCAGGCAAAAAGAGCCATATAAATGATTTATTTCCGTTGGATCCCAGTTTTTGATCCCATTTTTTAGGTATTAACGATGGGTCCCATTTGATATTACCATTGAATCCCATTTTATGACAACATGTGTACATTTCAGAAGAAAAGTGATTTACTTTTATTAAATATTTCAAAAACACCGTGTGTTTATTTTGGATTTTTTAGGATTGTTGCCACTGGGGAATAAATGAGACAAATGATGTACTCCAAATAGTACTAGACTGGCATGAGTTAAAAATGATCAGGTTTATTTGTGATGTTTATAAATAAATAAATATGAACGCCTTCAAAACAAGCGCCTCTAAGCTCAAAAAAAAATACTGCCGTCATAATTTTTCCATATTTTTTTTTATATAATGTGGCCGTTTCTTGCACACAGGTCACAGTTTTAACCTAACCTTTTTTTTGTAAATAAGTAATTATCCTAATCTTATACTATGCTAAATAGTTCAGTTCCGGGTAAACAACTAAAAACAATCTCTTTTTTCTATAAATGCAAGTCGTTTGTGGCACTCGCCGGCCGCTACCGCGGCACCGCTCGCTCCGCTCGCTCGGCTCGTGCGTAGGAGGTCACAGTTTTAACCTAACCAAACCTAGTTCCCGGTTTCTATAATTTGTTTGGGTAATGAAATTTTGTCCAAATCTTTTCGGAAAAACGGCAAGCACCCGTTATTCTAACATAACCTATCCACATACCCAAATTTCATCCAAATCAGTCTAGAAGTTTGAGCGTGTTGGAATAACAAACATACATACAAAATTTCGCCTTAAAATATTATTGTGATTTTGTTGTTGGATGTACCCGCATTCAGATGTTTTTAAACATCTGGGATCCAACGGAAATAGTTTTTGGGATTCAGTGGCAATAAAACGTATTTTTTTAGTATTTTTCAAATTTGGGATTCAACGGAAATATATAATAATGTTTTGTGGGATCCAACGCCAAAAATATTAAAGTGGGATCAAAAACTGGGATCCAACGAAAATAAGCGATATAAATCAGCATTTGTAGCAACGTAGTCGAGTGCAGTACAACTAATTTGTTCAAATTCACAAAAGTGTAAAAAGCGTAGGGTATCTAAGATCACAAATGTCAAACTACAACGGGGAGATGAAAAAGCAAAAGTACGCACTAAGTCATTATTATTTATAATATAGGTCAATCATAAAACATTCTATTTACTATGTGGTTATAATTCAACACAGCTTTACATTTATTTGCTAGGCGTTTCAAAATTAATTGAAAACAACAATGAGAATTTAAAAAAAATACCCATCTTTGGTTTCATATTTTTTTATTCCCAAGGCATTAAGTCCGCCTTTACACTGTGTTTTTTTATACATAAATGAAAAGGTATTTTAATAAATAAATAAAAAGGTATTTTTACAGTTTGTTGTTTCAAATTCTTTAATCTTATCTAATCCGAACTCTGAGATGAATGACATGTTTTGCGTAACTTCTACAGTGTGTTTTAAACTTGTTCGAAATTGGTTGCTTAAAACCAAAATCACTTGACTAGATACTCGTAATAGTATTATATTATCACGATATTATCACATAATATAGCCCATGTTATCATAAGGTCCCTGTTGTCCTGATTCATCTGTGGTTACTATTGAGTCTGATCTTGGAGATAACAAGGATTTCTGTGCTGGTTTCCATGCTTCCGTTGGTGTAAATAGGTCCTTCCCACGCTGTAAAATTAATGGTTTAATTATTATCTATTTTATCTTAATTACTGAATCATTTACATCTTTTAGTCGGCCCACACTAATGAAAACGTTTTTACTGAAACACCTTGTAATGACAATGCAAAAGAATTTAATGTGACAAATTTTAAAGGACATTTGCTCTGCGCCCATTGCACATTGTTGGCCCTGAGGCCAAGAGCATCGGAAAATGATGTATTGTATTCTTTATAATGAGTAAACTCCTTAATTATCTTATTTTTATAGCGGACTAGCTGCAGAATGGATATAACAAAAAAAACAACAAGATTTTGAGGTTATAATCGAACCATATCAACAAAAATTTGGTTCGTATTTTCATAGCTCCGAGTGATTTTTAAGAAAATAAAAGTCATAATACATTTAGCTATTTTTAACATCTACCTAGACAATTTGTAGGTACCTTTTCATTATTTTTTCTAACGCTTAAGTAAGATTTAAGTGCAACATTAAAATGTATAGATAATTTTCGTATAACTATATATAACATAGGTACCTGTATTCTTAACTTTAAGCTTGATAGCGGCTGGTGGATATAAAATATACATTTTGGCATTCACCTAGTCCGTGTTACAAAAGTATTAACTCACATAATAAAAAAGACAATTTATTATTTCGTATTCCGAAACTCTTTACTGCACAGGACCATTTTGGACATTGTCCTTTGATCGATCGTTTTGTAAAGTACAA
Source organism: Ochropleura plecta (assembly GCA_905475445.1). Taxonomy (NCBI): domain Eukaryota; kingdom Metazoa; phylum Arthropoda; class Insecta; order Lepidoptera; family Noctuidae; genus Ochropleura; species Ochropleura plecta. The sequence goes on along the minus strand of FR997731.1, from coordinate 4,225,504 downwards.
CAGGTTACCAAAAAAAAGTAAAAACTATGAAAATCAAACATGGGGTAAAAACATATTGAAATAGAAATAGGTACTTACGTATCCATGGTACAGTGCCCATCCTACACCCACTGGGAAGAACATCAGCGTAGACAAACCCACAGCCCAACCCAATAGGTCGGCGAACAGAGGGAATACGTAACCGTTGTAACTAGGAGTTTCCCATTGTGACAATATGAAGATCAGGATAGCCTGCACAAAAATAATAATCGATTATCAAGTTATATTAGTATATACTTATATATCTCCTTATAATCTTTACTAAAATTATAAAAGCGAAGGTGAGTTTGTTTGTTTATTACGTCTTTACGCCTAAATGGCCAAACCGATTTTGATGAATAAAATTTTGGTACAGAGAATGTTAGGACCAGGAAAAAAGGAGAAGAAAGAGGGAAGAAAAGGGGAGAGAAAGGTATTTTTTTTCGATCATCACGCGATTTAAAGTTATCGTTAGCCCAAAGTAACTATCCCTAGCGAACGAAGTTGCGGGCGGAAGTTAGTAAGTTTATAATAGGTTAAGGCACACCATATTTTTCTACTACTCTCTCACATACTATCTATATTTTCTCCTTTCGTAGGTCTGCTTGTACTCAAATTTCACTTTTTTTTTGCTATGTTGTCTACTGTGTGTACATGAATTGTTAAATAAATAATAATAAATCATTGTTTTGTTTATGATTATTAAAAAAATATACGACGTCAAAATATAATAGGTAGCTGCAGATACGTATTCTGTCAAACTACAGGCATGGATCTATAGGCATTGAGCTAACTGTAGTTTGGCGGGATATGACGAAGGGAACGTACTTGCTAATCTTAATTTAGTTAGTTAAATTAACTTTAATTTTTTTTATTGTATGTAGGTCCGACTAAATGGCTTCCAATTAGAAGTCGTAGTACTTATTTATTTTCTCTATTCTTTTTTAAAATTTTAATATCTTTTTTAAATATATTTTTAGCGAATGTTATTTGTAAATGTGTATTATTTTTATTTAAATGTGTATTTAACAAATAGCTATATTTTTGGATGCAATTTTAATAACCTATCACAATGTTGTCGTATTTAACCCAAAGGTTGAATGGTAGAGAAAGCCTTGAGGCATTAAGTCCGCTTACGTACCACTATTATTGTTCATAAAATTTAAATAAATAAATTAACTAGTTCACTCCCAAAATATGCAAAGACTTATATTCCATATTCCTTAACACCATTAAGCATCAATATTACTCAGTCAAGATTAATCAATTTATCTACTTGGAATATTACAAGATAATTCTCACGCACGCAGACTATTAATCAATTACATTAATTAGAGATAATTGTTGCCATGATGGTATCAATCGATTACCTTATGCGAGTACGTGGCAAATAGATTTCACATTACCGAGTTGACTTAATGACTTAATTGAGTACTTCCAGTGTAATTACAAAATTCAATTATATTGATGTATTTATAACATTTGAAACGGGATATTTAGTTAATATTATGTATATACCGTATTTTCCATGTCTATAGCGTGACGTGGAAAATACGGTACATTGTATCACGGATAAGATCATCATCATTTTCCTGCCCTAGTCCCATTCTATTTGGTCCCATTATAGTCGGCGCAATACGCTTCTTTCTTCCATTCTCCCCTATCAGACGTCACGGCATCATTTACTCCTTTCTCCTTCATATCATTCCTTACACAATCTATCCATCTTTTCTTTGGCCTTCCTTTCGCTCTCCGTCCTTCAACATTCAAATCCATCACTCTTTTAGTCACATGTGCTTCAATCCCCCTCATTATATGTATGTCCATACCAAGACAAACGACTCCCTTTATTTTTTTCTGTAACATGCGCAACTTTCAAACTTTATCCATTCTTGTCACTTCACGCATCCATCTCAACATTCTCATCTCGGCTACATGCAATCGTTTTTCATGCACCTTTTTTATATTGGCTATACCACAAATGAATTAAAAAAAAAAACATTTTTAATTAATAAAAAAACTCATATTTAAGTAAAACTAGAATCGATGGAAATACTTACAACACTGCCAACAGGCACGATGACAGTCCACACAGACATCCAGTAGAACCGAAGCACTTTATTATGCTTCATGCCCATAGATGCGAGATCATTCATAGCACGTTTGATGCCATAGCTCCAGGAAACTGCTACACACTGGTGGAAAAAAAAATGTCAATAATGTAAAATTCGCTGACTTGTTTAAAAAACACTAGATTTTATCTCGTATTTTTTATATTGATCCAAGCTCAATTTTTACCCATTAAAATTGTACTCTTTTCTTCCCCAGAAACACGCAATGCAAAAAAAAATCTAACGCCTTTAAATAAAGTTCAAACTCACCTCAGCCATACCAATCAGCAGAATAGCCCAAGAGGCCGTGTTCCAATCTAGAAGTTCAAACAAATACACTCCCCCGCTGAAACACATCGGAATTCCCAGAATGAAGCACGTGAAACATGTGAACGCGGTGACCTGGAACAAAACAAACTCTTTTTAAATAAAGAATAGATGAAAAAATACTGAGCAACATTTAAAAAAGGAATAAAATAAGAGTGGACGGCAAAAGTCGAAAATCTTTTGAAAACTTGTGTATAAGATTAGATACGAATTCCTGTGAATATTGTGTTGGCATATTCACTTCTTAAATCCGTAATTAAATTAAATAAAACCGGTTAAGAGAGTCAAACTCGCGCACCAGGTTCCGTACAAATTTGCGACATAAACAGCCACATCTTTTGACTGCGTAGACTGCGAAAGGTGATTTTTTCACAATACAAAGGGACCACAGAGTTGAGTATATGATTTTAATTTCAACTTTAAACCTCCACACGTTCTCGATTTATAGAGCCTTGACAGCAAGACAGACAGACGGACATCAAAGTGATCCAAACAGGGTTCCGTTTTTCCTTTTGAGCTACGGTCACCCTAAAATGGTAAATAAATACACTTTTAATGGGCTCATTGCAGTATCGATTTTAATAGCAAAAGTCCTGAATGATAGCCTAGGGCGACATTGACTTCGTATAATATAATAAGTATGACAGCGCTTCGATGTTTTAGGAGTGTCAAGAAACGTCAAGAATGACAGCTGACATTTTGACAAACGCGCGTTGGCGTTTCTTCGCTCTGGCGCAACTCCGGACTCTTTTACTCGGGATCCGTCGGACGAGGAAGAACCCATTCGCTTCACGCTGAAGCAAGACGTGATCGGTGGAGCGTCGCTATACTCCATATAATTAGAAAGTTCTGATTATGATTTCGTTAGTATTACGTCAAAATAATAATTCTAAGGTCACAGCACGCGGTTTAATTTCTCCTTGCTGCCTACCTATGATAGCTTGGCAGTCACTATGAACCCGGAGACGTTTGATAATGGCGACGCGCACTTAAGTACTTAAAGCAAAATATTTCTTTTTCTTTTTTTTCTGTTTAAAAACGTTGCCCCACACTACGATATCGGAGAAATAACTTCTCCTGTATCGTGGGTGCGTTCTAAAAACATTTAAACTCACATACACAAACAGCCAGACCCGGAACAATTAGGCCATACAAATATCTGTTCCGTGCGGGGATTGAACCCGCGACACGCAGCGCAGCAGTCGATCGCACAGCCACTACGCCAACCGTGTCGTCAAATAATAAATAAATAAATAAATATCTTGGGACAACTCACACACGGCTATCTGATCCCAAGCTAAGCAGAGCTTGTGTTATGGTAACCAGACAACTGATATACATACTTATATAATTTATAAATACATACATATCATAGATAAATCACACCCAGACACAGAACAAACAATCATGCTCATCACACAACTTTTGTCCTGGGTGGGAATCGAACCCACGACCTCCGGCTCAGCAGTCAGGGCCACTAACCACTAGACCAACAGGCCCGTCGCTAATATGTTGATAATATTTTTATTTCACTCACCCTCCAATAATTTTTCCTTAAATGTGGCCACCTGTCAACAATAGCGGTATTTATTGCTTCAATACCAGCAAACTGACTGCCCAACCCCAGGATGAAAAGCATGAAGAAGAATAGGATACACCACATCCTTGCCACGGGCATTTGGAGCAGCGCTTCAGGGTACGCCACGAAGGCTAACCCGGGTCCTGAGTCCACTACAACTGCAAAAGAAATTGATTTTTAACATGTGATGATGGCTTCGGCGTGGGTTAAGGTAATCCGTTGGATGTAAGCAGTCTGGAGAACTTGGACAAGTGGTAAGGGCAGTGGAACTTTTGGACTCTAACAGGTTCGACATGAGATTTTTGGTACTTTTTATCAACCCAAAACATTATTAAATTATCTATCAAATCAATCAAATCAAATCATTTATTTCAATTAGACCATTACAGGCACTTTTGAATGTCAAGAAACAAAATGAATCTACAGTCCCGGTCACAAGGCATAATAACTTGTGAAAGTACTGTAGTTGCCGATTCCAAAGCGTTGATCTCTATGGAGAAGAATGGGCAAGAAACTCCATGGACACTCTTTTAAATTATAATATTTTAACAAAATCGTATTTACATCATTCATGTTGAGATTATACAAATATGTGAGAACGATGTAGAAAGACGTGCACAGTAAGAGCGTCCAGAGTAAATAAATATTCATAGTAGTAAATAATATCATATTCTTCAGTGCTAAAAAAGTGGTATAGTGGGGTTTCAAAAGCAGAGTGAAGCACTACATTGACGTTCACGTGACGTTATAGGGAAGCTTATGAAGTGGTATTGCAAGGAGTACAGAAATACACTAAAGAAAACCGGCCAAGGGTTCCGTACAAATTTGTAGGTAACTAATGAAAGTACTGAACGTCAGTCTAACGAAAAGATAAATTGTATTGAAGGACAAACTTAACTTGGCCTTTGGAAATCTGTTGTTCACATACATCGACAAAGGTCACGGTGAGTTTACCAACTGTTATTAAGTTTGTAATCACATTTTATTTTTGGTATTTCTTCCGTAATTGGTTCTCTAAGATATTGATTCTTGCACAATTTCATGATTTTAGATCAACGAAAGTATCGTATAGTATAATATTTTATTCATAGAAATCTGAGGATGATATGAATTGCAACAAGTCTGGAAAATTACCTACTCTAAAAATTATCATTGTGATTCAATGCGTCAACAAAAAAGGATTTTATATCAGACAATCATAATTAGTTTTTGGGAGATACATATCTAGATAATGAAGTTATAATCATCGAGAATGTTGATTGGTTGGATGATACAATTGAAAGGATAATTACTGATTCTAAATCTGAGATTTAATTGAATGGAAAACGACAGGGGGACCCGTAGAACACAGTCTTGGTTACGTAAATCTTCGAGACGGGGTCGTGGCAGACCATGATGGATCTAAAGGCGAGAGCGAGAGCGTTTTATGGGACTGTCTCTTGTAAATTGATGTTCAAAAATGCCTAATTTGAATTTCAGCCTAATTTGAATAAATGGCTTTTGATTTTTGGATCAATTATTTCTGTAAAAACGCTTTTACGAATCATTGCGATCCTTATGGACGGGGATTGTTCATTTTTCAACAATATTGCTTATTACAAAATCATTTTGAGAATTTAAGCCTTTTTATGCGGATGGGAAATCATGAAATAACTTCCCTCGGGGCGGAGTGTCAGAGTTGTACTGAGTAAAACCCACCCATGTTTCTTCTATTGCCTTTTATGTTCCGGGGCCGCGGTATTTCTTTAGACATCCCGCAACCCCGGCAGGCGGTGGCCCTGGCAAGCAATTCTGCTTTGCTTTTCTCTTTGAGGCGCGCGTGGAGCACTAACGCGCCGTTGACACGGCCCGTCGCTCGTCACTGGACGGTCGGACGGTGAGCTACCCATTGCTCACCATCCTTAATAAAAGCCTTAACTAAGGGTTTATAATATCTAAGGTAGTCTTAATAATCGGACTGATATTAGATACTTATAATAAACAACTGCGAAACACATCTTACATGTTCAAAACACGTGAGAATTCAAATTAGGTAGTAGTAGACACAATATCAAAACATGGCCTTGTAAGAGCGCCTAATATAACACTAAAGAGCATTGTCAATATTACAATAATGCGATATCATACGATTAGAACTTCACATCCATGTTATGGACATGTCAAGCAATAAAAGCCTTATCGACAGACAAAAAGTAATTAATAGATATAAGAGTGATTTACAATAACATTTCGCGTTTGCACATGGATGAAGTAAAGCTATTGTTTATGGCGAAAAACTCGTGTGTATTATAATATTTTATTACAATACACACGAGTTTTTAGCTAGGCTAGGCTTTGAAGCTTTTCGAACAAAGTTTTTACATAGGATAAAGCTATACGTTAAAAGGCTAAAACTATAATAAACTTTATTCATATTTTCTAAATGGATTAGCTAGATGTGAGCTGCATCACTATTTTGTATATTTGTATTAAGTATGTAGTGGATAATCTTACAAATCAAATCCCGAAAATTTCAAAAATCTTCGCTTATAAAAAGCTACATTATTCGCGAGTGTGTCATAGTTTACATAAACACGTTCTTGAGGGATAATGCTGACCATAATGCAAACAAAGGCATGGGTAAAAGCTAGTTCGATATACATTACTTTAATTTCGTAACAACAACAATTAATCAATCAATTAACAAAAAATAACAACTACAAGAATTTACAATTGTTGAAAATTGACAATTGTAGTTGTGTTTTCGTCATTTCGCACATAAAAAACTCCATGAATATTTTTATTGTTGCATTGTCAAAACGAATAACAATAGAAATGTGTGTGAGTTACAACAACATACATAATATAATATCAAAAGCGTCTTGCAACCAAACCCTTTGTTTCAAATTTCCAATACAAAGCATACTGTCGGAACCACACAAAGAATGAATAGGTAACTACCGTCGGTAACCAAAAATGTTAGCTCGCCACAATGCGGGAGGGTTAAATATTTACAGTTTAATCAATCCATTATCTTGAAACAGAATACAAACAACGCTTGCATTCGTTACGGGGAAATCAACATGGAATCGTGTGTTCACGGAGTATTGAGGATTTAATACAATACATCACTGAAGTAAACTGCGCTGGAGTTTGATAAATATAAAATGTTTTTAATTTTTTTTTATATTTTGTTCTGATATGGTGAAGGGTGTTGAGTGGTTTTAGTATAATATTTAGTAGAAATGTTTCAAAATGTATTTATTTAGAGGCCTCTGTACAGTATAAAAATTGGACAACCCTACCCTTTCTATTTATTAATTAGTATTATTGGATAGTTCGTCTCATCGTCGATATTATCTGTCTTTTGTACAAGATTGAGGTCAGGAGTAAATCCTTACCAATATTATAAAAGCGAAAGTGAGTTTGTTTGTTTGTCAAACCGATTTTGGTACAGAGATAGTTGGGACCCTGGAGACGGACATAGGTTATTTTTTAAAGTGAGATAAAGGGGGGGAAGAGGGAAGAAAAGGGGAGAGAAAGATTTTATTTTCGTTCATCACGCGGGTTAAAGTTAGCTTTAACCAAAGTAACTATGCCACGCGGACGAAGTCGCGGGCGGAAGCTAGTACCTTATATAAAAAATAAAATAAACAGTTTTCATTATTTTATTTAGTGTGAGAATCATATAATGGGCTACGCAGACCGTTTATCTTTATTTATCGGATGGGAAATCATCAAATGACTTATCCCGCTTTGGGCATAGCGGAAGAGAGTGTCGTCAGACCAAAACCATGTTCGTTCTTTTGCCCTTTGTATTTCGGGGCCGCGGTATCTTTTTTAAAGAACCCGCAAACCGGCTGGCAGTGGCCCTGATAAGCCTCTCTGCTTTGCTGACATCTCTTTGAGGCGCGTGTGGTACACGAACAAGCTGAAATCACTAGATAGACGGACGGTAAGCCACCCATTACTTACCGCACCTACCTCACTAAAGCCTACGGTTCCTTACCATACTGAAATATAATTTAAACAATACGAGGTTTTTGTAACAAAAACTGTCTTCTTCAATACCGTTTCCAGTTTTCTTGGAAACAAACTTTACCTCTCCCGACAACGAATGTATGAGAACGTCTCGAGTTTCACAGCGAACGCAGGTAAATTCCCTAGACGTACAAGAAATCAATTTATCAACATTACTTGTAAACCAATACGCTTCCTTAGTTATTTATTACTACACGTATTAATATTTATGATTATTTCAGCAATAAAAAGCGTCTGTCGTATTACTTTTTGTATTTTTGTCATCTATATCCTGACTGAGTTTGTTTGTATTTGTTTGTAACGTCTTCACGCCTAAATGGCTAAACCGATATGAAAAGTGAGGAATGAGGGAGAAAGCGGGAAGAAAAAGGAAAACTTAGATTTGTTATTACAATCAATAAGACGCAAGGATAAAAACTGCTTGTAGTAGGTACCTGCAAAGCAGGAAAGGAAACTGTGAAGCCGCGGGCAAAAGCTAGTGTTGTATAAAATGGAGGATGGAGTTTCTTGCCCATTCTTCTCCACACAGAACAACGCTTTGGAATAGGCAACTACAATACTTTAACAAGTTATTATGTCTAGTGACCGGGACTGTAGCTTCAACATTTTCTTTCTTGGCATCCAAAAGTGTCTGTGATGGTCTAATTAAAATAAATGCTTTTGAGTTTTTGCTATTCCTCCATCAATATTGTAATAACATTAACTCAACAAGATTTTTTTAGTTTTTTTTTTATTCGTCGATGGATAGAGTTTCTAGTATGGACTTTGGCAGGTGATTGTGTATACGCGCCATACCAAAAATGCTTTTGGCATATAAGGCAGTCTTGTTAGATTTGTAACAAATTTTGACAATATGTCGCTTACTTCTGCACTTATCAAAAAGATGTTTGTTAGTTCTTGCAAAGCTACCAATCTCATAAATGTAGACACACGGCAATGTTAATATATAGTATATTATGCTTGATAAAATATGGTCTGCAGCTATCAGTGTGGCTGATATTAAACATACCTCTAATACACCGCTTTTGTGCCTTGAATGCCATATCCTTATTGGTGGAATTACCCCAGAAAACAATGAGGAGCTCGTGGCTAAATAATAGCAGACACTCAGGTCGATCTTTAGGTTAAGTCTGTGGATGGGTGACCACCCGTTACATACCGAGTTTACTCCGTGCCTCGGAAAGCACGTTAAGCTGTTGGTCCCGGCTGTCATTTGTAGATCTTTGACAGTCGTTACAATTAATGTCCCGAATGTCTAACAACCAGTTTTACCAAGGGGTATCGTATGTTGCGGGTTGTTCGAAAGAGATACCGCGGCCCCGGAACGTAAAGGGCAATAGAAGGAACATGGGTGGGTTTTAGTCAGTACAAGTCTGACATGCCCCCCCGCTCCACCCAGAGCGGGGGAAGTCATAGGATGATTTCCCAACCGAAAAAAAAAAAAAAAAAGGGGTATCGTATTACCCAGTACTAACTGGGTTATGGAGGTCAGATAGGCAGTCGCTCCATGTAAAATACTGGTATTCAGCTGCAACCGGTAAGACTGGAAGCCGACCCCAACATAGTAGGGAAAAGGCTAGGCATTTAATGCCATACTTTATCAAGGATCCCACGTAGCCATGGGGTATGCTGCAAGAACAGTAGAGGTGTTCACCGTTTTTGCCAGCATATGTAGGGCGTATGATTGCTTATTTAATTTTTGATTTAAAATATCAACTTGCACGTGACTTTCTAAACATTATTTTTAAGTGACCGACGCGCGCAATCACCTTCTTCTATTGCGAGCGGTATTCGCCTGAGTCCATCCACAGCTTTATGAAACTTTTCTGAGAACTGTTTATATTTATTATTTATGTAATTTGCTTTTCTATATTTTGTTATCGTTTTTTCATCTAGAACAGTGGTAGTTAAAACGATTTCCGCGAAATTTTGTAAATAAAAACGTTAAAATATGTGAATATTTTAACGGTTTTCGATTTAAAATGACTGCCATTTTTTTTGTTTTGTAAAAAGCTATTAAAATACGGAATTATTTTAATAATTCAGTATATATAACATTATGTAAGTTTTTAAAAGTATTTGTTATGTTTTTGTATCATTTATTTTTTTTTATAAATTATACAACAGCAAAAAACATCAAGGGATCCACCACCATTCAAACTCAAATACACGAACAGCCAAACCTGGAACAACTACCTTTAGGCCATGCAAAAATTTGTTTCGTGTACCTACAACACACAACGCAGCAGCCCATCACTCAAGCACTGCGTCAACCGAATCTTCAAAATATATTATATAGATAAAAAAAAAACACAATTTATTTCAATATTCCATCAAAGCGTTCATCAAAGCCGTCTAATTTTGGATTACATATTACCTATTTCAATATTTGACGTACAAAACAACATTACATTAAATTAATCTAATTGCATTGCATAGTACAGTTGAATATTTAAGTGGGCTTGATCCGAGTATTGTTTACGCTCACAGCATGTGTACTTACACCCCGCGGCATAGCAGCTACTGATTAATCAAGTTGAGTTAATAGCAGCGAAGAAGCTTTTATTCGAGCATGAAATACTTGAGGCCATCAATCAGACATACATCCATACTCTGTGGCTGCAGCTGAGATATTTCTGATAGAAAAACTCAATACCACTTAACCCGTGTTTCATTTTGTGAAGTAATGCGAATGAGTATGACCGCAGGCGCGCGCGCATGCAACGCGAGGGGAGGGGCGAGCGAGCCAAGAAACACGCCATGGCCTGTGGTATAGGTACATTTTTATTTTAATCTATTTGTTTTAGGGTCACGTCAGAGTTGTTTTATTTTAGTTTTTGTAATCTTAATACTGTTTAACTTATTTTTTATTCATTTAAGTATTTAAATTATCTGTTTTGACTTCCGTACGTTTTACTTACGGGTTGACCACTGAAAATCAGCGCTGTGCTGTGCTGTCCATAGCAAAGCATGATGCCAAGTAGCGACCTACTTGTCGCAGTCACGACGTGCCTTTAGCTTTACTGAAAAAGTAACAAAAATCAAGTAGATTTTTGTTACTTTTTCATTTTTGTTCCATAATATGTATTTATAAATGTTTGTGATACTTTGCATGTTTAATGTTGCTTTATTTTTGTATTTTTTTGTGCTCGGCGTAATTTTCAACGAATAAATATTTTGCCTTATCCGTTCAACTTTTCTTTTTGTCGAGAAGAATCAACATCAACTCATTCATGGTTACCCCAAAAAACTGCAGACCAGTGCATTGCTCTAAATGATGATGTCCAAGATCACCACAAGAGGAATGTGTTTTATTTTAAGAGATCAGAGACGACTCCCAGCTACCGAAAATGCAGGTCTATGGACGGTGAGCAATGGGTAGCTCACCGTTCGTCCGTCCAGTAACGACAGGCCGTGTCGACGGCACGTTAGTGTTCCACGCGCGCCTCAAATAGATGTCAGCAAAGCTGAGGGGCCTGAGGGCCACCGCCTGCCGGGGTTGCGGGTTGTTCGAAAGAGATTCCACGGCCCCGGAACATAAAGGGCAATAGAAGGTACATGCTCTGCCCAGACCGGGGGAAGTTATTTGATAATTTCTCATCTGAAAAAGGACGTTGGAATGAAAAGCAGTAAACTTACCATCAATTTCAACACCCATCAGTTGAGCCTGGAAGCCCAGCACAGAGAAGATGGCGAACCCAGCATAGATAGATGTGAGGAAGTTGGTGATACTGACGAAGGTAGCATCGAAGTGACAGTTGTTGGTAAACTTGTTATACGACGCCAAGGTCACGAGGGATCCGCACGCCACACCAAACGAGTAGAATATCTAGAGAAAAAAGAGATAAGGAATTAAATCTAGGAGTCTAAAGGAGACATACAAAAACGTTCATTTTTGTTGTTTTAACCTCTCAAGGACCGCCATTATTTACGTCAACTATCCGTCAAGCACTGCCGGGCGGGCTCTTATCGTAAGCGTAATCTTATTTTAAGATTTTCTTTACCACAAATACAGTTTTAAATCGGTAGGGGTTTGGTGGCACAAATTTGTACCAGCAGCGGGGCTAAACGGTAATACTTGTTTACTGGCACGTTTTTGTGCCGCTGGGGCTCAAGAGGTTAAAGAAACATTTCTCCACACTAAGAAGTTTCTCCTGTATCGTGGGTGCGTTTACTAACATAAATGTTTACAAACTCACATACACAAAAAGCAAGACCCGGAACAACTATCTTTAGGCCATACTTGTACTTATTCAGGCCACTAAATACCTTTAATTCTAACGGAATTATTTAAAACTAGCTTCCGCCCGCGACTTCGTCTACGTGGCATAGTAACTTTGGGCTAACACTAATTTTAACCCGCGTGATGTTTGAAAAAAATATCTTTCTCTCCCCCTTTCTTCCCTCTTTCTCCCCTTATCTCACTTCTTTTTTTAAACTACTCTATGTCCGTCCCCAGGGTCCCACACCTAAGGAGGCTATAGCTTGGCAGCTGGATCAAGGGCTTTATTCAGAAAGCAGTAATTGGACTGTGGACACGGCGCGTATTGTTAGGAGGTTCCTCTCCCAAGAGCCCTGACCACCGGTAGCTCGGACCCTGTTCCCGATGTTGGTGGACTGTAATTTTTTTGATTTTTAAATGTTTTTTGTTTGTTGTGTTTTATAAGAAATATGTATTAAAATAAATAAGATTTACTTCATCTCAAAATATAGAGAAATTCTATTCTCTACATTTTTATGTCCTCTAAAGCTGTGGACAGACTATTGTACCACGACAACTAATACTCCATTTATTGAAACAAGCAAATCGTTTACACAATTATTTACAAAACTAACAGACAATTTAACAAACAACAATACTAGTCACAACAATGGCCAAAATATTTTCAAACAAAACATCAAAACAAAACAAAAACAAACGCAGGTGATTTCTTTTTGTTTTTCAACTTTTGTGTTTCCAGCGAGTGCTGAATTGAATTTACGTGTTTTAATTTTAGAACTAAGTATTGTGTTTGCTTTTATAACAGCCTTTTGCTTTTTTCTAAAAACGGGCAATATGAATTTAACTATTATAGGAATATACATTTATGAAGTTTTTCCTTCGTTTATTCATTTTAATACAGATTGATTACATTTTTTATTACTTATTAATTTATTTTTCCCTAGATTTTGCCCGCGGCTTCGCTCGCGTTAAATTCGGGATAACACAGTTCCCCTTTCCTGCTTTACAGATACCTGCTACCTGTAGTTTTTGCCCTTGCGCCTTATTTATTGTAATAGCAAAGCTAAATTTTCCCTTTTCTTCCCTCTTTCTTCCTTATCTCTCTTTTTTTTCTCCCATAGCACAGCATCATACTGAGAGCTGACTAACCTGTCGCAGTCACGACGTGCAAGCTATTTTCATTTTGTCCTATATATGTATTTGTAAATGTTTGTGAGGCTTTCCATGTTTAATGTTTATTATTTGTGTGCTCGTCGTAATTTCAAATTAAATATTTTTTCTTTCTTTCAGTCAAAATACCCACATTTTACGCCTCTGCCTAACCGTTTGGGGAGCTAACATCGTGATTATGTTATGTTATTTATAAGAACTTGAAAATACTTATCAAGGCTGTCTGTCTTTGGATTATTGATGTGAGAGGGTTATACTATTTATATTAAGACTGATGAGATTTGAAGTTAAGGTTCGGTCAAACCGGTTCGGACATTAGCCCCCAATATCTCCGTAACTAAAAAAATCCCAGGAATAGCCCAAAACAAAAAAAAATGCCAAGTGCGAGTCGAACTCACGCGCGCGAAAGTTACTTGCTAAATTACAACATAAACAACTATATATTTTGACTACGTGGGACTGCAAAGGACCACAGACTTCAGTAGTAAACAGACAGACGTACAACTAAGTCCTACTAATATTAAAAATGCGAATGTTTGTATGGATGTTACTCTTTCACGTCAAAACGGCTGAACGGATCTTGATGAAATTTGCCACAGAGGTAGATTATAGTCTGGAATTCATAGGATATTTTTTTTCGATATCACGCGGGCGATACCGCGGGCGCCAACTAGTGATTCTATAAGGGTTCCGTAATTAAGGGTCCGTACCTCAAAAAATGGTACTGTTTAAAAATCAACTCTCTAAGTCTAAGCAATCAAAAGATATGGTTGTCTATGTTAAGTTATCTAATATATATATGAAGGGTACAGGGGCAACACAAGGAATGTCACTTAAATAAGTTTTTGTGTAATTAACATTTTAATGTTTGAAAGTTTATAACTTTGTCTTACATATTAATTGTTTAAGAACTACTCATTGGAACTTTAGTTTACTTTACAGATATCAGCCTTAGATACAAATAAACTTTTGGAAAATTTTAACAAATTTGTAAAATCAGAAAAAAGAAAGTAATTAACTATTATAAAGTACAAAAACTTGAAATGTCCTTTAGAACCCATACACTTAAGTCTCATTTTTTTCATGACATCACGTATTCTTCCTCTCTTTTTTCGCTTTTTCGTTTCTTTGACTAAATTCTGATTAATATCTTCATCGCTTTCACTCATTTTTTTCACAAATTGACTGTAAAATGTAAATCGAAACTCGCAGTCACAAGAACATAACATAACTTCTCTTTAACTGATATTGACAGTTGGACATTCCACGTTATGTTCCGTTTCACTAGGAATATTCCACGTTATGTTCCGTTTCACTAGGGACATTCCCACTTTTGCACCTGTACAGAGTTTTGAAATATTGAAGATGCGAAGGACTGTGCTTGTTTTATGCTTTTTACACAATGCTACATAAAAATACGCGCGAAAACCCAAGTGTTGCCATACTTAATTTATATTTGATTTTTTTGTGACATTCCTTGTTTTACCCTTCATATATAAGTTACCTAAGTTTGTACGGAACCCTCAGTGCGCAAGTCTCACTCGCTCTTTGCCAGATACCTTGTTATTATCTTTACTTGTCTTACAATATTGATACCATTTAAGAATGAAAGGTTGGTTTTTTTTTTAGTTTTTAGCTTTTTCAATTTAAAATTCCATAAAACGCCACGGCATGAAAATAATTATAAGCACAACAACAAATTTCAGAACAGCCAAAGTTTTTGATTAAGTAATTTAAAAGTGTATGGCTTGGAAAAAAGTATAAATTGCTGTTTCCTTAACTTTTCCAGATAATTAGGCACTTATTACTGACAAAATTGTTTCCGATGGACCGATTCCTTCAATGGATTGATGTTTGTTACCCAAGTCTTGAAAATTTTATAGCAATTTTAATAGCTTTTATTTCAGCAATCTCTTTAAAGTTGCCTTAGTTTAAGTTGCTAAGTTTTTTAGCTAAAATTTTTGCTCAAAATCCTTTTGGTAAGTCAATTATTTGACGCTTTTTTTGATGTTAAACTGCTTCGATAATATCAAAACTTTTTTTTTAAATCCTTTTTTTAAAATAACTTCTCCCGCTATGAGCAGGGGGAAGTGTCAGACTTTTACTGACTAAAACCCACCCATGTTCTTTCTTTTGCCTTTTATATGCCGGGGCCGCGGTATCTCTCGATCAACCCGCAACCCCGGCAGGCAAGTTTATATACTTAACATTACCTGTGAAGCTGCATCACCCCAAACACTGGCTGTAGCCAAAGTTTCCCAGTTTGGTGACAAGTAGAACATGACACCATCGGCAGCTCCTTCAAGAGTTACTCCTCGGATGAGAAGAGCTGTCAACATGACGTACGGGAACAATGCGGTGAAGTAGACCACTTTACCCGCTGATTGGACACCCTGAAAGAATATATATTTTAAACATACTTCTAAAAACGGAGGAGGTTCTCAAATCGTCGAAATTTTTCTTTATGTATGGACCGATTTGCATTTTTTTTTTGTTTGAAAGCGTTTACTTATACTATATAAATTTTATTAATATTGCTTGATTTTTTTTTCTTTATGTCTATATGGATGATTTTGTAACAATGGAAAATGAGTACTCGATAAAAAATAGGTGATATATCATAATACCATGACTACAAAAATGCTGAAATAAAAAACTTTTTGTTTAAAATAAAATCGACCTAAAAAAAAACTAAAAAGTGGTAAATAACTTTACGTCAGGGGTTGCGAGTTGTCCGAAAGACATTCCCATGTCTTTCGAATAACCCGCAACCCCGGCAGGGAACAACCCGTAACTCCGGCAGGATTTATTCTTACCTTGATAACACAGAAGAAGGCAACGAGCCACGCTAACGCCAGGCATCCAACCAGATGCCACTGTATCTCGCCCCAGTTCTCCCAAGTAGCGTCTCCCCTACCCAGCACACGTTCACTGAAAGAAGAATACTGAGCTAGAGAAACTTAATGGATGATTCGTCGCAACCGGGACTGTTAAACATGAGGCGCTGAATTCGACTATTGGCAATGATCGCCGACAAGCTAGAATAGAATAGAATTTAATTTATTTGTGTAAAAACATGGTAGGTACATAGAGTCTTATAATTATAGTTGTGAACTTACTTATTTTACCATATCTTTACTTATATTCTAAAAGCGAAAGTGAGTTTGTTGTTTTTACATCTTCACGCCTAAATGGCAAAACCGATTTTAATGAATTTTGGGTCAGACATAGTTGGGACCCTGGAGACGAACATAGGCTAATTTAAAAAAAAATAAGAAAAGGGGGAGAAAGAGAAAAGAAAAGGGAAAACTTAGCTTTGCTATTACAATCAATAAGGCGCAAGGGCAAAAACTACAGGTAGCAGGTACCTGTAAATCAGGAAAGGCGAACTGTGTTACCGCGAATTTAACGCGAGCGAAGCCGCGGGCAAAGGCTATTGAGTAATAAATACAACACAGAACACATTAAAACAAAAAAAGGACTGTGAACGGTGTGAAGGTGCGGACCTTACAATAATTTTAACAACAAACACTCCGATAAATCAAATATTATCACATTCAGAAAACTAGAAAATTCATAAAATAAAAATCATTTTCCACGCCCACATACTTTTGTTATTATCAACGTCCATTTCCAAGTCTATAAATATAGTACTTTGTGGATGTTTGCTTTATCAAGTAGTCAGCTTAACATAAACGGTGGTGACGATATGGAATATGTTATATCGATTTCATACATTTTGATTCAAGTGAGAAAATTTTGTCATTGAGGCCGAGGCAGATATAACGCCCAAGCCGCTAGGCGTAGGTGTTTAGAAAAGATAAGCAAATCAAGTATATTGACTTGGCTCACGAGGTTGTCGACATGTGGGATGTGGACTCCGCTATCATTGTGCCGATAGTCATATCTGCCAATGGGTTAATTGCTAAGAGCCTCGACCAATACCTGAGGAGGCTCCCGTTAGGCAGCTGGATCAAGGGCTTGATACAGAAAGCGGTACTCCTGGACACGGCTCGTATTGTTTAAATCATTCAATTTAAAATATTTATTTAATGAAGCGACTAGAATGACAGCTACTAGCGCTTCTTGCATAGATAATATATACACCAACTGTAAAGTAAAAGATTCGTTTTTGATTAGTGGTGTTAGGTCAGATCACATGGGTCAACTTGTATCTTTTGATTTAGACAAAAAGTTAGACTTAGTTAAAACAATTCAATTAAGACATCTTAATAAAAATAAATTAGAGTCTTTTAATAATAATGTTCTTAGCAATCTTTCTAATGCTAGCTTTGATTCAGAAGACCCCAATTTAAACTATGGCACATTATTTTCTACAGTCTGCCAAGAATTCAATAAAACGTGTCCTGTAAAAAATGTTGAAGTAAAATCTAAGTCTAAATTTAGTGAATGGGCCACCGCGGGAATAAGAAAAAGCAGAGATATTTTATATAATTTATATCACGAAAAATCTTTGACTTTGGACCAATCTTTTCACGCTTATGTTAGGAACTATTCAAAAATATTCAAAAGAGTCTGCGCTCAAGCAAAGTCTCAAGTAATAAGTAATAAAATTAGTGTTTCTAATAATAAAATAAAAACTGTTTGGCAGGTTATAAACAGAGAAACTGGAAAGACACAACGAGATCAGAATGAATGGTCCTTGAAAATAGATAATAAAACTATTTCTGATAAGCTAGAAGTCGCTGAGACACTAGAAAATTTCTTTACTAACATTCCGTTAGAGGTTACGAAATCTCTCCCCTCTTCCTCTAAATTAGCCGAAACTCTTCTTAAGGAAAACTTTACTAAGGATATACCTAACTTTAATTTTAATCCAATATGTATTGCTACAATTAAAAATGCATTTAAAAGTCTAAACATAAAAAATACTGAAGACTTATGGGGGATATCCGTCAAGGTTCTTGCTAATATTATTGACTCAATTGCTCCTGTCTTAACAGGCATATTCAATCAGTGTTTGGATAGCGGCAAGTTTCCTGACTTAATGAAATATAGTAAAGTAGTACCAATTTTCAAATCGGGTTGCAAGAGTGATCCCTCTAACTATAGACCTATATCTGTGCTTCCAGCATTAAGTAAAATCTATGAAAAAATCATGCTGGACCAGATGCTGTCACACTTTAACTTAAACGGGATTCTGCATAGTCAACAGTTTGGCTTCACGAAGGGCAGGTCGACAACGGACGCGGGAGTAAAACTCATCAGTCACATTTTGGAATCCTGGGAGCAGTCCCAGGATGCCATTGGCATTTTCTGTGATCTCTCAAAAGCGTTCGACTGCGTCGACCACAACACACTGCTCTGCAAATTACACCACTACGGAATTCGTGGACGAGCTGCTGATCTTGTTTTATCATATTTATCAAACAGGCAGCAAAAAGTAAATGTTAATGGGGCGACGTCCTCTGGGTCTCTAGTCAAGATGGGCGTGCCCCAAGGTTCTATTCTCGGTCCCTTCCTGTTTCTTGTTTATATAAATGATCTTCCTTATATGATGGCCAAACTATCGGATATAATTTTATTTGCTGACGACACTTCGCTAATTTTTAAAATAAATAGAAAAAATCCGGATGTTGATAATGTTAACAAAAGTCTAACCGTTCTATCGAAATGGTTCGCAGCTAACAATCTCTTACTGAATGCGAACAAAACCAAATGTCTAAAGTTTGCCTTACCAAATGTACCACAACGTGATCTAAATTTAAATCTTGACGGCAAAAATCTTGATGTTATAGCAGAAACTGTATTCTTGGGGATGACTATTGATTCTAAGCTGCAATGGGGCGCGCACATAAGAACTCTTTCGGGTAGGCTCAGCTCAGCTGCATATGCAGTAAGGAAAATAAGGCAGTTAACTGATGTAGATACAGCTAGGTTAGTATACTATGCTTACTTTCACAGTATTATGTCCTATGGCGTTCTCCTGTGGGGATCAGCAGCAGACGTCGATTCAGTTTTTATATTACAAAAGAGGGCAGTCCGCGCGATCTATAAAATGGGTCCTCGCGAGTCCCTCAGAGAAAAATTTAAAGAGATCGATATACTGACTCTGCCCTCACTTTATATCTTAGAATGTTTATTGTATGTCCGTAAAAATCGGGGGCTTTTCAAAATTAGGAGCGACTACCACAATATTAATACACGCAGTGAACACGAAATTGTAATTCCTAAATTTAGATTAACAAAAACTAGCAAGTCATTTCTAATAAACAGTATACGCTTTTATAACAAGTTGCCAAAATCAGTTATAGAACTGACAGATGGAAAGTTTAAAAACTACATAAAACGTGTCCTTATTAAAAACGCATATTACAAAATCAAGGACTACGTTGAAGATAAAGAAGTTTGGCTATAGTTCCTTCTGCGCATGCGGCTTCCCTGGTAGCTATAATCAGCACAAATTTGTGGATGTCTCTAACTATTCTCAATCTTATTTATTTGTGTGATCTCTTTAATCATTTTGTTTTTTGCAATAGTTGTCAAATCACATATTTATATCACCCTTGTTCTGAATAGTTACAGTACTGATAGCAACATCTGTGTGACTCGTCTTTTAGTTATTATTTTGTTTTTGCAATATTTTTTTATTTATTTTTTTTTTTTACTTTTGTATAGATTCTTTTCTACCTATTAGTTGTGAATGAGTGGACATGGTTGGCCTTGTAGATTCTTAGACGCTTGTTAACTTTTGTTAACGTATTATTTTATTTTACTTTTTGTAAAGTAAGCAATGACTTATTGTCGGGCCTACGCTGTCCTCTCATACTTAAGTGCTAACGCTGTAACAACAACAACATTGTAAAACTAAATGATTTTAAAAGAGTAACCATGGAGTTTCTTGCCGGTTCTTCTCCATAGGAAACGACCAACCCGAACCGTGCATCTTTTCTCGACGTTTTATAAGTGCCTATGTAGGCCTATGTAAAATAAAAATATTTTGATTGATTGATTGATTGTTAGGAGGTTCCTTTCTCTGGAGCCCCGACCGCTATTTTTATATTTTTAAATGTTTTTTTTATGTTTTGTAAAAATTTAAAATTATGTAAATTAATTAAAAAATGAACGAGAATACTTTTGTCATTAATCAATTTGAAACTATGATTTAATTTGAATTTTCCCCGTGTTTTGTCTCCTCAGACTGAAGTATAAAACTCAAAGTCTCAAATAAAGGTTTGACACCGCTAAGCAGCCTAGTATTCAAAATATGAAATTTAAATTAATTTTGTATTTAGAACTCAAATATGTCAATAGTTGTTTTGGAAAATTATTTTATAAATGATCAAGTTTATTTGTGATATTCTAATATTGATGACTGGTTGATAAAGACAATTATTTTTTTAATTAAATATGAAGACCTTAAAAACATGTGCCTCCTTTGCTCTTTTTAAAAAAAAAACTGCCGGATATAAGTAAACAGTTGTTTATTGTTATCTGTGGTGAAATCAAAAATTAAAGTTCTTCTTGCAATGAAAAAAAACACGCATGTGAAATACATTGCACATTGAACCAAATCGTAGTACAATGAGAGTCTGTTTTGACAAATATTTGTTGTAATTGTTTTAAACCAGCATTTCCGATAGCACGTACTTATTAGCTTCCGTCCGCGACTTCGTCCGTGTGGCATATTTACTTTGGGCTAATGCTAAATTTAACCCGCGTGATGATCAAAAAAAAAATATCTTTAACTACCTTTTCTTCCCCGTTTCTCCCCCTTTTCTCACTTTAAAAAAATAGCTAAAATATGTTCGTCTCCAGGGTCCCAACTATCTTTGTACCAAAATTCATCAAAATCGGTTTGGCCATTTAGGCGTGAAGACGTAACAAACAAACTCACTTTCGCTTTTATAATATTAGTAAGGATAAGGATTTATCGAAAAGGTTGAAAGTAAATTTCAAGTTCGAATTATTTACGTATAAGCAGTTGGACGTCTGATACTTAAAATACTGAGTGTTGAAGGAATAGTCTTGTCTTATAATATAAAATAGAACATAAAAAACGTTTTAGAGTAAGGTCATTTTACTTCTCAAATATTCTTTAGATAATGTTCTAAACGCTTATATTTGATTCATGTGTAATAAAAACAATTAGTCAACATAACTAATCCGTTGCTCCACACTAGGAATTTTTTCTATATTGTGGGTGCCTTTACAAACATTTAAACTCACATACACAAAAAGCCAGACCCGAAACAAGTATTTATAGGCCTTACAAATGTTTGTTTCATGCGGGAATCGAACCCGCGACACACAGCGCAGCAGCCGATCACTCAGCCACTGCCTGAGCGATCGACGGAGAAATTCCTAGTGTGTAAATGAATGTTTTTTAAGTTTGCAAAATTTCAGCTTAATCGGGTATCGTCAAATTTAACTTCTAAGATGTTGTTAACATCGTAAGCTAAATCTAACAAAATCGTGTGTGGGATAATTGGCATAATATTCCATACAATTGTAGTCTGAATATAGAAAACATGACTCACGAATCTTATCAAACCGGTAAAGTTAAAATTTCCGAAAAACATAAAGTTGAAACAACAAAATGCATATTTAACAAGAAATGGAACAACTTTTTCATTAAGTACGGCTGATTATAGCATGACTAATTATTATCTGGCATCTGCTGTCAATGTTACAAAAGTGTTTATCTATGGTATTTTAATAACTGTATGTTGGAAAGGATAAACGTAGTTTAAGCATAATCCGTCAGATAACAGTTGCAACTTACCTATAGCTTAAAATTGCAACGAATTTGGTAAGGTACTCCTTAATCAAATCACAATCTTTATTTCAGACTAAGCAATCCATATAGTGTTAGAATGAACTTATTTTATGTACTAACATAAAATAACTCAATAATTAAAAACAAACATGAACATGTGCAGAACCTGATAAATGGTCCGTCAACCTTGTCCGCAAGTGTAGCTTAAATGATGTTAGGGCTACCCCTGAATTACTGCAAAACACACCGTTTGTGCATGATGGCATGAAAGTCATCTATTTGCACGTCTGCAAACATGAACGATGTAAGAAATCAGAATTAGCTGAAAATTACGCAATTTTGAGTTCCACACTTTTACTGCGCGGGCGCTAAGACTTTTAATCGCTAATAGGCTTTTTTGTATAAGCTTCATCATCGACTTCATTTTGGTCCTCAAGATAGGAATGAGATCAAGAGTAAGTCCATTTAATCCTTACTTCCTTACTAATCCTTACTAATATTATAAAAGCGAAAGTGAGTTTGTTTGTTTGTTACCTCTTCACGCTTTAATAGCTAAACCGATTTTGATGAATTTTGGTACAGAGATAGTTGAGAACCAGGAGACGGACATAGACATAATTTTTATTTTAAAAAAGTGGGATGTGAAGGAGAAAGAGGGAAGAAAAGGGAAAACTTAGCATTGCTATTACAAATCAATAAGGCGCAAAAGGAACTGTGTTACCCCGAATTTAACGCGAGCGAAGCCGCAGGCAAAAGCTAGTGTAAAAATAAAAGTAGACAGTGGAACTTGATTTGATTTTTTTTATACAATTATTTTCACCAATATTTGGAGAATTAACAACAGAACAATTCATATTGGTTTGTGTAATGTTGAACTAAGATTAATGTTTGTATTTTATGTCACCGTTTTAGTGAATGCTTTGGTTATTACGTTTTAAATACAATTTTGTGTATTTTAAATTTTAGGTGTGTTTAATCTTCAACGAAATTCGTCGTCACAGTTATCATAATTAATCTCGTTTCGTCACATTTCCTCGAGCACTTATTGTTCTAATCAGATAAATATAATTATAATTATCTATAGTGAACAGTGGCTGTTGGCTGATTATAGAAAGGTCATAATACTTGATAGCAGTCAACAATGAAACGGACACTTAAAAATCAAGTAGCGTGGATAAATTTTTGAGTGCTGAGAATACGAGTAATTCTTCTAAAACTTATATTGTAAAGAATTAAAATTTGTTTGTTTGTTTGCTACAAGTTGACTCAAAAACTAGCCAACCGATTAAAAACAAATATTTCTCCATTAGGACATACATTATTCTTAAGTAACATCCTTACTATAATATTATAAAAGCGAAAGTGAGTTTGTTGCTCTAGAAAAATCAACCTTCAAAGTCTACGCAGTCAGTTAGTTTCAGGTTGTTCGAAAGAGACACCGCGGCCCCGGAACGTAAAGGGCAATAGAAGGAACATGGATGGGTTTTAGTCAGTACAAGTCTGACACTCCCCCCGCTTTGGGCGGAGCGGGGGGTGGGGTGTCAGACTTTGAAGTTATTTGATGATTTCCCACCCCATAAAAAAAAAACGTCAACGCAGTCAAAAGATATAGCTGTTTATGTTGCTAGTTTGTATGGAACCCTCGGTGCGCGAGTTTGGCTCATATCAATAATTTTGCTTGTTGCAAATTTATTATTGTCTGATGATATTATTGTTTGTTGCTTCAAAAATCAATTATAATCATTCCACGGTTATATAAAAAGTTTTAAATAGAATGCGACAAGAAACTCATAAAATTTCCTTCGATAACACATTTAGATATCGTTTCAAATCAATTTCCATTTTAAGTACACTTGCACCTGGCTTAAAATGTACTTAACAGTTCAATGTTATCACAAAATCATCATAGTTAGGTAGAGGATTTAAGATTGTATAAAAGGTTGTCATTTTGGGGTTTGTACCTGGATAGAAAATAGCTAATTTCTTCCTTAAACTGACATGGTTACTAATATTATAATTAACACTTGAAACGGGATATTTACCATCTCGACAGAACGCCACTGTATTCCAAGATTGGTAAATATCCCGTTTCAAGTGTTAATTTTAGCTAATTTCTTATACACACTTTGTTGTCCATCTGTCCGCTTGCCTGTCTGTCAAGACCCTTTATCTCGGAAACACGTGGAGGTATTAAGTTAAGATTAAAACCTAATACGCAAGTCTGTGGTTCCGTGGAGCTAAGAAAAAATCAACTCTCTACTACGGAGTCAAAAGGGTTCCATAAAAGCTTACTACTAACTAAACAGGCATATCTTTTGACTGCGTAGACTTTTATAGTTGATTTATTCACAGCACAAAGAGATCACAGACTTCAGTATATGGTTTTAAATAGCTTTTGCCCGCGGCTTCGCTCGCGTAAAATTTGGGGTAACACAGTTCCCCTTTCCTGATTTGCAGGTACCTGCTACCTGTAGTTTTTGCCCTTGCGCCTTATTGATTTGTAATAGCAAAGCTAAGTTTATCTTTTCTTCCCTCTTTCTCTCATACCCCACTTGTTTTAAAAAAAAGCCCATGTCCGTCTCCTGGGTCCAACTATCTCTGTACCAAAATTCATCAAAATGGTTTAGCCATTAAGGCGTGAAGAGGTAACAAACAAACTCACTTTCGCTTTTATAATATAAGTAAGGATTTATTCACAGCACAAAGAGATCACAGACTTCAGTATATGGATTAAATTTCAACTCGATACCTTCACGCGTTCCCGAGATAAAGGATCTTGACAGACAGGCAGACGAACAACAAAGTGATCCAACAAAGGTTCTGTTTTTTCATCTCGAGGTACAGATCCCTAAAAAACAGAAAATGTGATCGAATCAACTCACTTGTAATACTCTTCAGCCGCTAAAATCCTGGTGACGTTTCTGTACCAAGGGAAATATTCCTCTCCATCGCTGCAATGAGTTCCATTGTGCGGCTGGTAGCCGACTTCAAGGCAGATAGCTCCAATACTCACACACTTGCGTGTGTAATACGTCTCGTCTGAAGCTAAACCAGTATTGTTGATCCGGCAACGAGCGTCGTATTCACCACTGTAACAAGCTGATAAAAAATCGAATGTGAAATGTACATCTAAACACACATATTTTTCATTTAAACACACTTATTTAAAACTAGCTGGCGCCCGCAGTTTCGCCCGCGTGATATCGAAAAAAAGTATCCCATGTGTTTTTCTAGACAGTAATCTACCTGTGTCAAATTTCATCAAGTACCCGTTCAGCCGTTTTGACGTGAAAGAGTAACAAACATTCATCCATGCATCCATCCTCACAAACATTGGTTTTATAATATTAGTAGGATTCAGATATCTATGTTCATGCTCCTTGCACACTGGTTTCGATTGGTCCACGTTCACACAATAGAGGTCCATACCACAAACGCGCGGTGTAAACGTAACTATGACTTTTTTAAATCGGAAATACAAATGATAGTTTCCAGGGTCAGTATTATTACATTCTATTTAGTCCGTCTTTTAGATTATTCAAAAATAAGGGACCCTCGTTGCGTAAAAATGCAGCAACGCGTGACGTTGCACATAACTTTGATGGGCTATATCTTTGTCATTTTTATTCTAATTAATTATGCAAATAAAAAATACGTGTCCCTTATTTTCTTTTACTACTATCCCTCCTCATTACATGTCCATACTAAGACAAACGACTCCCTTTCAATTTTTCTGTAACAGGCGCAACTTTCAAACGTCCTCTAATATGCTCATTCCTTACTCCATACATTCTTGTCACTCCACACATCCATCTCAACCTTCTCATCTCCGCTACATGCAATCGTTTTTTATCCACCTTTATTACAGCCCAGCATTCTGACGCAGTACAACAGGTCTAATCACGGACTTGTATATTTTCCCCTTTAACTTGAGGGACATCCGTGGATCACAAGTTGATACCGATACTACTATATAAGGATACTAATACAAGGTACTTACCGTCGGTATTATATGTATTGTTGCAAGACCCCCAGTCCAGGTACCCAGCGATAGAGACTATCGTATAGAACAGGGTCCAAGCGACGATGATCATGTAGTATATCGATATAATGGATATGACCATCAGGGTACAGTAACCCAGACCGCTGAAGAACGGTGAGATTGCAGTAAATGCTTGTAGGGGACCGATTCCTGTGAATTGGCCTATGTACAGTTCAAGGTAGAAGATAGGAAGTCCAATGAATATTAACATGAGAAAGAACGGTATGAGGAATGCACCTGGAACAAAAAAATATAATTAGTCATTTTTAATGATAAGATCAAGGTGAGAACTTGTTAAAATTAAGAAGGTGTTTGTTACCAAACTCCTCTACAATGACTGGAACGATTTGTATGAAATTTTGTGTGCAAATCGGGTAGGTCTGAGAATCGGCCGATATAAATTTTTCAGACCCCTCTCCAGAAAAGGAGCTGAGCAGCTGGTAAACCGCACAGCTAGACTTATAATGTATATACAACTAGCCATCCATCCGCAACTTCGTCCGCGTGGCATAGTTACTTTAGGCTAATGCTATCTTTAACCCGCGTGATGATCGAAAATAAAAAAAAAAATCTCCGTCCTTTTCTTTCCTCTTCTCCCCCTTTTATCAATTTAAAAAAAGCCTATGACCGTCTCCAGGGTCCCAACTATCTATGTACCAAAAATTTATTAAAATCGGTTTGGCAATTTAGGTGTGAAGACGTAACACACAAACAAACTCACTTTCGCTTTTATAATATTAGTAAGGATATACAATTCTCGTGTCAGTTTTAGTTGCCATACTCCTCCGAAACCGCTAGATTGATTTTTATGAATATTTATATGTATATTCGGTAGGTCAGAGTAGGTTGCAGTCTATTTCATTTTTATTTTAGCTGAGCACAGCTAAAACCATATATTACTTTAATTCCATTCCATGCAAAGCTGACCTTTGTGATTTAAATCACCGAAACTCTAGTCAGTACTAAAAATATAAAGAGGCATAATCCATACATAAAATATGAGTACCTACTCTATAAAATCAATATTTTGTTAAAAAATCCCGGGGCCTTACCTGACGGGAGGTCCTTATTGACCGATAAGGATTCAATAAATAAATAATTCATACAGACTCAGGGCGATATCGTTTTTGTTTGGCTCTTCGCTTTTATCATTTTTTCTGCTTTCCTTGACACGATGGCATTTTATTGTTTGTTTATTGCTTACGTAATCTAACTAATATTACAAACGCGAAAGTTTGTATGGATGTCTGGATGTTTGTTACTTTTTCACGAAAAAACTACTGAATGGATTTTAATAAAACTTTACAATAATATAGCTTATACATCAGAATAACACATAAGCTATGTTACAGTACGATATCTTCGTGCTGTATCTACAATCTACATCGCAATCTTATGTTCTTTATCGCACGTTCAATATCTATTAAATGTTTCTACTATCTGTTATCAACACGAAGTCGTTAGTATATAAGATGCACCTTTGGATAATTATAACCAGACTATACTACATCTTTTGTCTCATTTATACCTAGTCATATACTGCCAAGAAGTTTGGCAAATTGGTGACCCCGACGAACGAATACGCAGCAAGAAACATGGCACAATCACCGTGCAAGGCGAACATAAATCAGCAAGGAACACTTGAAGTAGCTGCTGGCACCTCGGTTTTATCCCGCATTCCGGAATTTTGGAAAGACCAACCAAGATTATGGTTCACGCAACTAGAAGCCATATTAGCACCACAGAAGCAAGGAGACGAATACAAATACTGTACAGTAATAGCAAAGTTATCCAAGGAAGAAATACTACAAGTTAGTGACCTAATCACTTCACCACCGACTACAGATAAATACAAAAACATCAAGGAACGTTTAATTGATTGTTACGAAGAAACAGAACAGCGACAGTTTCAAAAATTAATATCAGAGACAGAACTCGGTGATCAAAAACCTTCGCAGTTATTACGTCAAATGCGGGTCCTCGGGAGAGGAAAAATCAGTGACGAAACAATTAAACTACTATGGTTCAGGCTTTTACCAACATCAGTTACTACGGTTCTAGCAGTTACGGAAGACATGGAAATTGACAAACTGAGCCAAATTGCAGACAAAATAATAATGAATTCAAAAGTAACCGAAATATCAGCTGTTAGCAACGACACTTCAAACGACAACAATACAGCATGCATTTTAACCCAGCTAGCAAAATTACAGATAGATATTGACACAATTCAGCAAGGTCAATATGGCTATCGACCCAACACGCACAATCATTTCAAGAAACGTCAACAATTCCCGATTATGAGGCCGAGAACAAACTATAGAGGAGCAAATCGATTTTGTTACTACCACGAAAGATTCGGAAAATATGCAAGGAACTGCATTAAACCATGCGGTTGGAAACCAATGACTTACGTACGGAACCAGGGAAACGAATAAGAGCACAGACAACGGCGAAACTCTGTGCAATCCACCCATCCAATCGCCTCACCATTACCGACCGAAAAAGTGGTATGAAGTTTTTGATTGACACGGGCGCAAATATCTTAGTCATTAGCAAGCAACAGAGATATTCAATTTTACAAAATGAACAATACACACTATACGCTGCAAATGGGACTAAAATTAGGACTTACGGCGAGGAGACGCTTACCTTGAATTTAGGACTACAACGATGTTATAAATGGAATTTTATAATCGCCGATGTTACACAACCAATAATTGGAGCAGATTTTCTAGAGCACTATAAACTATTAGTCGACATAGCAGGTCGCAAACTTATCGACAAAGTTACAGAGCTGACAACGCATGTAACTTCAGAAAAAGCGACACAACAAACAATTCGTACTATCGCAGTGGGAACGAATCCACGTATTACGCAACTTTTAAACAAATACGAAGACATCACGAAAGAGTCCTCTCTACGCAATGCGCCCAAACATAAGATTGAACACCACATTATCACTACAGGACCACCCGTCGCAGCTCGGGCAAGACCATTACCTCCAGAAAAATACGACATAGCCAAAAAGGAATTTCAAAATATGATAGAACTCGGAATTTGCCGACCGTCAGATAGCCCATGGGCAAGCCCATTACATATGGTAAAAAAGAAAAATGGCGAATGGAGACCGTGCGGAGGCTATCGAATGCTCAATAGCACGACAGTGCCGGACAAATACCCACTACCAAGATTAACTGACTTTACATACATATTAGAAAATAAGAAGATACTAAGCAAGATAGATATACGCAAAGCATACCACTGTATTCCTGTTAAAGATATAGAGAAAACAGCCATCATCACACCTTTCGGACTTTTTGAGTACTTAAGAATGCCTTTCGGATTACGCAATGCGGCACAAATATTTCAACGATTCATGGATTCCTTATTTAGAGATTTAAACTTCGTATTTATACACTTCTCATCAAAAAATTCGAAACACTTTCGTTTTTATTGTTTTTGTCCTAATTTTTTACAAAAGAGAATTAATTCCATGAAAAAAAAACATTATTGTGTAGCTGGCAGTTTGGTCATTACAGTAAGAAGAAAAAAAATCAAAATTCGAAATTAGAATTTCATTTGTTTATCCTATAAATGAAATTAATCACTGTTTTAAGACAAATGTGTATTTAGGGTTGGAGTACGTTTCTCGTTTAAAAACTAAAAATTAGCGCTTGTCTTTAAACTTTTTGTTTCTTATTTCATTTACTGTGACTTTGGGACGTCTGAAAAAACTTTTTTTTCTAAAACATATGGATCATTCGCCCGCAGAAGCCGCCCAAGTGGTGGCATTGCTGGATTCTGGACTTAGTCAGCGTGTTGTGGCTGCAAGATTGCATCTAAGCTTATCATCTGTTCATAGAGTCTACAAACGCTATCGGGAGACTGGTTCGTTCACGCGCCGTTCAGGATCTGGCAGGAATCGGGTCACTTCTGAGCGAGATGATCGATTTATTGTAACAACTTCTTTACGAAATCGACGCCTTAACGCTTTTCAACTGCAGCAGCAGCTTCGCGTTGTACGAAGAGTAGCTGTAAGTGACTCTACAATAAGAAGAAGGTTGAAGGAACGCGGATTGGCACCGCATAAGCCAGCGAATGGGCCGAAATTAACTGCAGACCATCGAAGAGCGCGCCTTAACTTTGCACGCGAGCACCTAACTTGGTCATACCTTCAGTGGAGTAAAGTACTGTTTTCTGATGAGTGTAAAATTATGCTGTATGGTAACGACGGAAGGAACAAGGTCTACAGAAGAGATGGAGAACGTTTTGCACAATGCTGCATTGAAGAAAAGGTCAGCTATGGTGGCGGTTCGTGGACGGTTTGGGGAGGAATCAGCGCCGACGGTAAGACAGAACTTGCCTTTGTGTCTGGGCCACGGCTGCCTGCACTAAACTCTCATCGATACATCGAACAGTGTCTTGAACCTCATGTGATGCCCTATGCACATTTTATTGGCAACGACTTCATATTCATGCACGACAATGCTAGAGCTCACACCGCGGGCGTCGTACGAGATTATCTTACCGAAGTCGGTATCTCCATTATGGTATGGCCAGCAAGAAGCCCGGACATGAATCCCATTGAACATCTATGGGATGAATTAAAGAGACGAATTCGAGCAAGAGATCCAGCCCCAGAAACACTTAGCCAGCTGCAAAATGCAATCCAAGAGGAATGGGATAATATACCACAACATGTGATCGTGACTCTCATCCGATCGATGAAGAACCGTATGGAAGCAGTAATAAGAGCTCGCGGAGGGAATACAAGTTATTAAATAAACGTTTCTTACATTTTTTTTTCATTTACGCGTGTTGTTTTACCCATTTCCTTCATATTCCATACAGGGTAAAAATTACTCATTATACAAAATACGAAACCTATGAAGACTTAATTTGAATTTAGAACATTAACATTAGGATTTAAAAACCTCATACTACTTACTATTAAATGACATTTTACATTTATTCCTAAATATACACATTTTTCTGATAATCCTTATCATATCATAAACTGCGAGGTGTTTCGATTTTTTTGATGAGAAGTGTATTTGTAGACGATTGTCTCATCGCATCGGACAACGAAGATATGCATTATCAGCATTTAGAAACGGTTTTCAAACGTTTACACGAGAATGGAATAACCATTAATCTCGAAAAATGCGAATTTCTCAGAAGGGAAATAGATTTCTTAGGTTATCATATAACGAGCCAAGGAATACAACCTACCGAAGAAAATTACAAAGCAATCATGGAATTTCCCAAACCGAAAACAATTCAAGAATTAAGAAGATTTTTGGGCATGGTCAATTTCTACAGAAGTAATATTCCACGCGCAGCGGAAAATCAAAGAATTTTAAACGAATATCTACATGGTTCAAAAAAGAACGATAATTCACCTGTTCCTTGGACAACGGAAGCAGACAAAGCTTACGAAAAATGCAAGGAAAGCATGAAAAACGCAGTATTAACAGCGCATCCTTCCCGCAACGCATCACTAGCGCTCATGACCGACGCTAGTGCTACTTGCGTTGGTGGAGTTTTACAACAAAAATCCGGACGCAATTGGGAACCATTAGGATTTTTTTCACAAAAATTGAGCGAAACTCAACAAAAATATTCTACGTTTGACAGAGAGCTGTTAGGAATATACATGGCCGTCAAACATTTTCACAGATTAATCGAGGGAAGAGAATTTACAATATTTACGGATCACCGACCTTTGACATACGCATTCTCCCAAAAACCATCATCAAACGATACACCGCGACGGGTCCGGCAGTTAGATTTCATTTCACAATACAGTACCAACATCCAACACATAAACGGACGTGACAATATTACCGCCGATGCCTTATCTCGAATAGAGGAAATATACGTGCCATCACCTATCGATTACGCTGAATTGGAAAAATGTCAATCAACAGATAATGAACTAAGTAAATTACATGACAATAAAAGATTAAAATTCAAAAACATTACGCTTCCGGGTTCCACAATAAACATCACCTGCGACACGTCTACTGGAAAAAGCCGCCCCTACTTACCAAAGCATTTTCGCAAACAAATTTTCGATACCATTCATGGTATGAGCCATCCAGGAAAAAGAACTACGAGAAAAATGATAACCCAAAGGTATTTATGGCCGTATATGAACAAAGATATCAATAATTGGTGTAGATCATGTATAGCCTGCCAAAAATCAAAAATACAACGACATACGATATCACCTCCTGATACATTTATGACAGCGCAACGTTTTGAACATTTACATATTGACATCGTCGGACCACTTCCGATTTCACAAGGGAAGAGATATTTAATCACGATCATAGATCGTTGTACGTCATGGCCCGAAGTATTTCCGGTAGAAGATATAACTGCAGAAACAGTAGCCAAGACACTTTTCGAAGGATGGATTACTCGTTTTGGATGTCCATTGCGCATTACTACGGATCAAGGCCGACAGTTTGAATCAAGAATATTTGAGTCACTCTCACAATTTTTGGGAATACATAAAATTAGGACAACACCTTATCATCCGCAATCCAATGGAATGATAGAGAGATTTCATAGAACTTTAAAGGTAGCGTTAATGACAAGAGAATCCAACGAAAATTGGTTAAAAGAAATCCCAACAGTTTTACTCGGGTTGCGGAGTAGCTTGCGAGAAGACACAGGTTATAGTTCAGCAGAGATGACATATGGAACGCCAATACGACTCCCTGGAGGATTTTTTGAGTCATCAGCAGCACAGTTATCAACGTACGAAGAATTTGTAAAACAAATTCAAAAGGACATCACACAAATGACATCAATTCCGAAAAGAAAAAACCATAACCAAGCTATATTTGTGCATCCCGAACTCAAAGAATGCTCACACGTATTTGTTCGGTGTGATAGAATGAAGAAAGCCCTGACACCGCCGTATGAAGGACCCTACCCAGTAATTAGTAAAACAGATAAAACATTTTGCATTAGAATTAAGGATAAAGAGACAGTGATATCAATTGACAGATTGAAACCAGCATTCATGATCAATGACGAATCAAACTACGTGCCAGATTCAAAGGATTGCGACAGACATTCACACACGTACACTACACGATCGGGACGTAAAGTAAAGCCAGTAGTACGTCTATAAAAAAACAGCTAAGTCAAAATTACAGACGTCAGCAAATCACACCACAACAGGCGTCATCAAATTCCACCGCGTACAATAGCATTATTATTTATATACATCAGCAAATAACTAGTAAGGTCTAGATCAAATTTATATTGTAAACACTATTACCATAATATTTATTTTTCTTTTTAAAGGGGGGTGTACTGTTACAGTACGATATCTTCGTGCTGTATCTACAATCTACATCGCAATCTTATGTTCTTTATCGCACGTTCAATATCTATTAAATGTTTCTACTATCTGTTATCAACACGAAGTCGTTAGTATATAAGATGCACCTTTGGATAATTATAACCAGACTATACTACATCTTTTGTCTCATTTATACCTAGTCATATACTGCCAAGAAGTTTGGCAAAAGCTACAATTCAAAAAGATATATTATATACTAGCTTTTGCCCGCGGCTTTGCTCGCGTAAAATTCGGTATAACACAGTTCCTGCTACCTGCAGTTTTTGCCCTTGCGCCTTGTTGATTTGTAATAGCAACGCTAAGTTTTCCCTTTTCTTCCCTCGTTCTCCCTCATATCCCAATTTTTAATAATAAAAATTAGCCTATGTCCGTCTCCTGGTTCCCAACTATCTCTGTACTAAAATCATCATCAAAATCGGTTTAGCCATTAAAGCGTGAAGAGGTAACAAACAAACAAACTCACTTTCGCGTTTATAATATTATAGTAAGGAAGTAAGGATTCTATCACCACGCGAGGGAAACCGCGGGGTGCAGCTAGTTATTTAGAAGTTCTTGTTAATCGTATCGTTTTTATATCTCTTTACTTTAATATTTTGTTTTGTTATTTCGCAACTCTGCACATATTTATAAAGAGTGTAAAAGTAATGAAATCATTAAGCACTAGGTCTCCCCGTAATGGCGGTGTTTTTTTTGTTCTAGGCTAAACCTGGGGACATTCCAGTAACGGAGATATTAGGGGTCAAAGTCCCGACATTTTTCTAACTTTTTCATAAATCGAGGTGTTTAATATCATAAATTTACTTTAAATACTTCCTTAACCCCAGTACTATTCAATGCAACCACCAGCACATTCTCTTAAGTGCGTAATTTTGACTTCTACTTAAAAAATTGTGTTTTTGACCAAAACAAAAGATATTAGAAAAAAAAGTTGCTTAGAGTAACTTAGTTTGATATACAGTATGTATGGTTGACGGCTTCGCAAAGAACTATTTAACACTCTGTATGTATTCAATGAACCGCAATGATATCACTTCGGTGGGAAACAAGCTAATAAAAATATGATGAGACGAGGCTGAACTGGTACAAGTACTTTGCGACCTTTAAAAAAAAGCTTTGCCGCACACCAGGATTTTTTCTTGTATCGAGGGCGCGTTTACAAATATTTAAACTCATATACACAAACAGCCAGACCCAGAACAATTATCTGTAGGCCATACAAATATATGTTTCGTGCGGGAGTTGAACCCGCTACACACAGCGCAGCAGGCGATCGCTCAGCCACTGCATCAACCGTGTCGTAAAATGATTGTAACTATAAGTAATGATGGATTGTACTTACCACCGCCATTTCTGTAGCAAAGATAAGGGAATCTCCAAACATTTCCCAAGCCAACAGCGTATCCGAGACAGGCTAAAATGAACTCTAACGGTCGTCCCCAAGATGCTCTTTCAGGGGTGCCATCTTCTGCTTTATTTGCTGGCGATCCATTTGGTTCTGCCTGTAACAAAACCGTTAATCGTTAAAACTACCATTCCATTCCATTATCATCTGCCTAGCTTTTTCCCCAACTGTGTTAGGGTCGGCATCCTGTCTTACCGGCTTCAGCTGACCACCAGTATTTTACATGGAGCAACTGCCTATCTGACCTCCATAACACATTTAACAACTGGGTAAAGCAATACTCCTTGGTAAAACTGGTAAAACTACAACCATGACTACATTTTACAACGATTTGTCGTACCCATGGGTACTGGGGATCTAAAATGGACTTTAAGCAGAATCGAAATAGGTCATAATATGCATTACGTTAAAATTCTTAAAATGTTCACAGATGCACTTAATATTTTGTATTCAGAGATCACTTTGTGACCATCAACTTAATTGATTTTCGACAAATGCTTGACAATGCACAACTTTTTTTTTGCGGTATAGACGTTAATCCATCAGCTATTAAGATTTTAAGAAGACAGTACTCATTTGGAATACATTATATATCACAGAATCTTTAAGGTCTTGTTGAAAAACAGTTTCACTCCACCAATAATTTATGAACAAGAAACAGCTTGTGATGACCAGGGTTCCAAAGGAACTGATAATGAAAGACAAACATAGGTGTATTACAGTATTTAATTATTATCTATAGTTACCAGTCCAGTTTATGTGACTAAATGTTCACTTTAATAACAATAAATAAATGAATCCTTATGAATTGGCGAAACAACTATGTACAAAAAAGTCTTTTAAAAATGCAAAAAGAAATCTTCAAGGCAGGAATCGAATACAGGGGCTAGACACGCCGGGTTGTGCGCTATGCCCCGAGACCAGCCGGTTTCTTGATGACAGTGGCGAATATGTCGCTATTATCTCACAATGAGTCAATATTACGCCTCATGTGTAGTATCCAGATATTAATCCACGTTACTAAGATATGAGCCTGGGCGATATGGGCGTTTCTGCGAGCTGAGGACAAAGAGAATTATCAGCATTGCACAATCTCCAACAGACAGCCTACACTTTGTTAAAAGGACACAAGCACTTACCTCGTTACTTCCGCACAAAAACTCACCATAAATATTGCACCAACAATCACTATGATGGTGTTTTAAAATCCTCTAATTAATAAAATAATAAGTAATTTTATCACGGAGCAACCGTTGGCTTTTTCTTGTCTTTTTTTGATTGACATCCATCAAATTATTCAACTTCAAGTCTTCATTAATGGCTTTTGTGGACGAGAGATACCACAATTTTGCCAATATCAAGTGTAAACTGGTAATAAACTATCAAACGCTGGAGAATATTTAGCAAGTAATAATTATTGTAATTTAAAAAA
Organism: Ochropleura plecta; assembly: GCA_905475445.1. NCBI lineage: Eukaryota > Metazoa > Arthropoda > Insecta > Lepidoptera > Noctuidae > Ochropleura > Ochropleura plecta. The sequence goes on along the minus strand of FR997731.1, from coordinate 4,189,057 downwards.
TATAGAAACAATAATAGTATTTCTTTGCAAATTTAGATTATCAATTCATGACAGAATGACAGAAGACCGAGTCTTCAAATAAAAAAAAAAGATCCAAAAAGTTACCACTTAATTTTTAAACTATTCTACTGCCACTCTCATTAGTCAATAAAAAGTGCCAAATCATAAACTTTGATGAATCTAGTATCGCAGTTATGCGGTACAGATATAATATTTTATACGAGTATATAGATATGTTAATATGTTACACATAGATATAGTATGTTACATGGTAACTACATCACATGTATCATTACAAGCTTTAAAACAAAGTCGATTAAACATCAATAGATAGTACCCATTTATACGCGGACTAACTTTCAACCTGTTCAATCGGTAATCCAATAATGCTTAGAGAACAGCTTTTCTTGTAAACTCTCGGTTAATGTATTCCAAAACTGGTGTCTTAGTTTTGTAATCCTTACTAATATTATAAAAGCGAAAGTGAGTTTGTTTGTTACGTCTTCACGCCTACATGGCTAAAGCGATTTTGATGAATTTTGGTACAGAGATAGTTGAGACCCTGGAGACGGGCATAGGTTAAGTTTTTTTTAAAGTGAACATTGAGGGGGAATGAGGGAAGAAAAGGGAAAACTTAGCATTGCTATTACAATAAATAAGGCGCAAGGGCAAAAACTCCAGGTAGCAGGTACCTGCAAATCAGGAAAGGGGAACTGCGTTACCCCGAATTTAACGCGAGCGAAGCCGCGGGCAAAAGCTAGTCACTAATAAAGCAATTATACAAACTTTGTGCGGACGAAAATCGGGAAGTGTTCCTAAACTTAATCCCTTTAAACACGAGTATAATCGTTCTCATTAAAATGTAAATTCGTTGGATTGTGACGAGAGCTTGAATGGAGTCGCTGGTATTTTCGTTCGATACGCTTTTCCGCAATTCAAATATTGTTATGCAGGAGTTCGTATTATTCTGGGAGCTAACGGCTAACTTCTTACCGACATACTTTATGTTTATTACATGGAACTAGGAAAGACAAGGAGCTGTTTCTTCTTACTTCTTACGATATTTTCTTGTTTTGGTAAGTAATAACTTCATATTATTTAATTCTTAAGCTATTTTTATATTTATACAATCTAATTTTAAAATAAATTGTATATTTATAAAAGTAATATCGTTTTTTGAGTTAACTACATATTAATTAAATTTTAAAATATTTCTTAATAAAAATATGGAAAATAAAAAAAAAACATTTAAAAATACAAAAAATTGTAGCCCCAGGTGGGCTGTAAGTAATCTAATTTTTAAGTGAGCACTGAGGGGGAATGAGGGAAGAAAAGGGAAAACTTAGCATTGCTATTACAATAAATATTAAGTTATTTTTAAGTAAATTTAATTTCGTATAGTTTCCTTTATTTATTTTTTATAATTTTATAGTGTTATTTTGTCTGTAAACCGGTTTGTCACTATGGTAAATGTATACATACCAGCACTTTTGTATTATTGCATAGGTCCTTTTAAGTTTTATTATGTATTTTTGGTGTAAATAAGATCAGCCCATATTTCGATAACAGAATTACTGAATCGAATATCAGCTAAGATTAATTCAGTTTGGAGGCATCCGATTTCCCATCGCTATGAAAAGCCTTTGGAGAAAACACATATTACTTTTAATTTACGTGACGTGTAAAGGTGAACAAGGCGTAGGCCTTGTTCACCTTTACACGTCATTAATATTCTGATAATATTATCATCATCATCTGCCTAGCCTTTTCCCAACTATTTTGGGGTCGGCTTTCAGTCTAACCGGATGCAGCTGAATATCAGTATTTTATATGGAGTGACTGCCTATCTGACCTCCACAACCCAATTAGAACTGGGTAATACGATACCACATGGTAAGACTGGTTGTCAGACTTTCGGAACACTGACTACCTGTAACGACTGTCAAAGATCTACAAATGACAGCCGGGACCAACGGCTTAACGTGCTTTCCAGGCACGGAGGAAACTCGGTATGTAACGGGTGGTCACCCATTCACAGGCCAACCTAGGCAAGCGCGGCTTAACCTAAAGATCGACCCGAGTGGCTGCTATTATTTAGCCACGAGCTCCTCTGATAATATTATTAGAATTGATTTAAGTTGGACTTATTACTGTGTAAACATACATGCTATCTCATAGATAGCATGTATGTTTACTTCTACATAATCGTAAATTAACAACAAAATATTCTAATCAAATCAACATTAAAAAGGAGATTATACATTTCCATTTGAAACCCTGACTCCTAAGCTAGGTTAGACCTGTGTAACAGAAGTCAGTTATGCTTAATTCTCATGTAATGCGAAAAAGGGGAGAGTGGGCAGGAGTATCTAGTATTTTAGTACATTACGATTAAATGTGACGGCCTAGAGGTTAAGCACTTCGCCTCTTATGCATGTGAGTTCAAATCCGGGCAAGTACCAATTTGACTTTTTTAATTTATATGTATTTTCTAAAGTTTATCTAAGATATAACAGACATATGCAATGGAAAATATCGTGAAGAAACCTGGACTTATAAATTACTAGCTTTTGCCCGCGGCTTTGCTCGCGTTAAATTTGGGGTAACACAGTTCCCCTTTCCTGATTTTCAGGTACCTGCTACCTGTAATTTTTGCCCTTGTGCCTTATTTATTGTAATAGCAGAGCTAAGTTTTCCCTTTTCTTCCCTCTTTCTCCCACACTTCCCACTTTAAAAAAAAAGAGTCCCAAGTATCCCTGTACCAAAATTCATCAAATCCGGTTTAGCCTAAATTCGGTTTAGCCTGATGGCTAAACCGAATTTGATGAATTTTGGCCTTAATAGGCGTGAAGACGTAACAAACAAACTTATTTTGGCTTTTATAATATTAGTAAGGAAATAAGGATATTAGTCTGAAATCGCCAACGTGATCAATACTCGTGCCTTCTCTGGATGAGAAGAGGCTTTTGTTTAGACAGACAAAAGCCTCTTCTCATAGGACAGTTATAAGCTGGAAATAACTAACTAACTTAACAATTTAAGGCCGTACCCTACGCAAATAACCTTGAGTATTCGCTTCCCTCTTTTCCGCGCAGGAGTGAGCGAGTGAGAGCAGTAGTGAATAATGCCAATTTTTTGGAATAAAATCTATATAAAATTAAGTATTGGGTTTTTGGAAAAAATATTTCTACCAAAATGTTCCTTATAGAATTGTGTATCCATTAGTGTCAGTAGCAAAATTAAACAATGTTTACTTTACGAGGAGATGCATTTTATTGATATTTTTTCTCACTTCGGGGGCTTTGTTGTAAGGAGATTTACTAAATAATGACTCAATAAAAATAAAAACTAAATCTACAATAATGGAATCAAGATTATAAAGAAATTTAATGTATTTTTTTTGTTACTTAGTTCGTTTTAAATAACAAGTAGATAGCTCTAGAAAACTGTACAAAAACGGCTTGCGCGGCGTTTTGGTCGGGGTGGCGCCTTAATACAAATATTCGACTCCACAGCCAAAACTGTTCCACTATCAACGATCTTAAGCATTGACACCGGCCGGACAAAGTTGAGAAAACTTCACCCATTGTACACACTAGAAACTGCTATGCACCTGCCCTTAAATTATTGTTAGAATTAAATTGCTTTTCATTCTTTGCAATCTGAACAGAATATAGGAACTGGGAACTAATAAAGAGATTTGAGATCGACAAAAGTTGTGCGAACGGCAGGATTTTGGTCAATTGTAACTTTTTGGGTCCGGATAACTTTTTAGAAAAACCATCGGCTTAATCCAATCTTGTGTAAATTGTTACAGTACGATATCTTCGTGCTGTATCTACAATCTACATCGCAATCTTATGTTCTTTATCGCACGTTCAATATCTATTAAATGTTTCTACTATCTGTTATCAACACGAAGTCGTTAGTATATAAGATGCACCTTTGGATAATTATAACCAGACTATACTACATCTTTTGTCTCATTTATACCTAGTCATATACTGCCAAGAAGTTTGGCAAATTGGTGACCCCGACTTTATTTAGTTAAAGGTACTACGTTCTATTTTAATATTTAGATATTAAAATAGAACGTAGTACCTTTAACATTACCTTGAAGGGTGAGCAGAGGTGTACCTTAAGGTACATGCATATTTATATTTTTGACGGCACGGTTGGAGTAGTGACTGAGCGATCGACTGCTGCGCTGCGTATCGTCGAGTACGATTCCCGCACGAAACAAATATTTTTATGACCTACAGGTAGTTGTTTCGGGTATGGCTGTTAGTGTATGTTAGTTTAAATATTTGTAAACGCACTCACGATAAACGAGAAATTCCTAGTGTGGGGCAAAGTAAAAAAGTCAGTAGTTTAAGTCCCATGTATTGTATAAAAAAGCAAGGGTAACTGCCTCAGATTTGTTGAGACACAAATCTGACAAATTCCTTACGGAAAAACCTAATTATACTTTGCCGAAACCAAGAATCGAACCCAGGACCTCAAGCTTAGCAGACGCGCTTGCGACTACAAGATCAACGAGACAGTCAACAGTGTTTTTTGAATATATCTTGTCCCACACTAGGAATTTCTCCCGTATCGTGGGTGCGTTTACAAACATTTAAACTTCCATACACAAACAGCCAGACCCGGAACAAGTATCTGTATTCCATAAAAATATATTAATTCCGTACGGAGATCGAACCCGCGACACTCAGCGTAGCAGTCGATCGCTCAGCTACTGCGCCAACCGTGTCTTATATGCGCTCGTATATGGCCAGATATCAAATAATCACGAAAATAACGAAGTTGTACAGACGCCAGCAGGTCAAGCTACCCGAAACTGTCAATTTTTCCCAATGAACCTTGAACCTAATACTTTAGAAATAAAGTCGAAAATCTATCAAATAAATCTGTCAGATTGTAGTAGCTTGATGTGCAGGTGTCTGTACAACGTTTTTGATTGCATATGTAGGGATGACTATGTTGGTTAGTGTAACTAGGTACCAAATGTTGTGGTCTCATTGCTTAGTTTGGTCCAACTTTGGTAGTTATGAATTTGATGCCGCGTAGTTTGTGTGGCTATTGTTATAAGTCTCACGGAATGCTCTATGTGTACCTGAAGAATTGAATTGAAATTCTGTGGAATTCTGGGCAGTTGTTAAAATACTATGAGAATGTTTTGGGGTGAAATGTGTTATTTCTTGCATTTAAATGTTTTTTCTTTTTATATTAGAAATATATATTTATATTATCGTTCATTTATTGATTAATTTCCATATTATTTACATTTTTAAATATTTCTTAATAAAAAAAACACACAAAAAAAAACATTCAAAAATATAAAAATAGTAGCCCACCGGTATCGGGAACAGGGTCCAAGCTACCGGTGGTCAGGGCTCCAGAGAAAGGAACCTCATATCAATACGAGCCGTGTCCAGGAGTACCGCTTTTTGTATCAAGCCCTTGATCCAGCTGCCTAACGAAAGCCTTCTCAGGTGTTGGTCGAGGCTCTTGGCAAGTAAGCCATTGGCTGTAACGACTATCGGCACAATGATCGCTGAGTCCACATCCCACATATCGACAACCTCGCGAGCCAAGTCAATATACTTGATTTGCTTATCTTTCTCGGCTTTCACGAGGTTCTCATCATGCGGGACTGTTATGTCAACAATCATTGCACGCTGCTCTGATCGATCCACCACCACTGTATCAGGCTTGTTGGCAACAATAGTCCTGTCAGTGATGATGGATCGATCCCAGTACAATGTAATATTGCCATGTTCGAGAACTGGGTCGGGCTCATACCTGTGGTACGGCACTTCCGATTCCACAAGGTTATATTTTAGAGCAAGTTGCTGATGGATAATCCTGGCTACAAGGTTGTGTCTATGTAAGTACTCTCCGTTAGCTAGACGAGAACAACCGGAGATAATGTGTCGGAATCAATTCGACACATTATCTCCGGTTGTTCTCGTACCCGGACGGTGGCATGCCCGACATATGTCAACCGTGCCGTCCTTCACAATAAATCTCCGGTAGTTATTCGTCATCATAACTACATCCAAAATTGCACAGACAAAACCTTCGGTTTCTCCAAAGAGATTCCCGGAACGTAGCCAGGCTACGGACGCTGATTGATCTACATCGGGTCCATGTAGGGCCCGGAAAAGCGTCCGTGAAGCTCCTTACTCTGCTCCTTACTCTGCCTCCCTGCGGTCGTTAGTGTCAAGCACTACAGGTTTACGCCAGTTCTCTTTAGCCAAGGAGAGCGGGGTGAGGCCTTTGTCCACTGCAACCACATCCCGATGCATTCCCACGTCGGTTTCTAGGAAATATTTCCTGAGACTACATATCTCGCGATTGTGGAGAGTCTTGGCGTTTAAAAAGCCTCGACCTCCACAACTCCGCGGGATATACAGTCTCATAACCGAAGAACGTGGGTGATGCATACGAAATGCCGTTAACAATGTACGGACCTTCTTACCCAGGGCGTCCAGTTCTGTTTGAGTCCATTTGAGTATGCCGAAAGAGTACATCAAAACCGGCATGACCCAACCGTTGAAAGCACGCACCTTGTTTCCGCCTGATAAAAGACTATTAAATACATTTCTCAGGCGGCCAAAGAAGCATTCTTTCAACGATTGTTTAATGTCAGCAACATTGATGCCCAGCGCTTCCGACATCCCCAAATACTTTTAGGTTTCGGTTGCTGAGAGGGATCTAAGGTTTATGGAATCTGAAATCTGGGTTCCCACAGATTCCACAATTTCCCCTCGATATATTTATATCATTATTACCTAACCTGGTATCAGAAATCATTTTGTTTTTTGTCAATATGATAACAATTAAATCACTGTGACTGTCTTCACATAACAGATTTTCAGGGTTCCGTTGTCAAATGGCAAAAACGAAATCCTTAAAGAAACGTTCTGCCCCTCTGTTTCTCTGTCCATATGTCAGGCAGTTTTTTGGTGACTATAGGCACTCCGCAGTTCAAATTTAGAGAGTAGGCGCCTTATATGGACCGCTACACTAAAACGATGAGAAATTATGAAAAAAAAAAATAGAGACGGTCCCGAAAACGTGTAGATGGGGTTTGTAAAAAAACAAACGTAAATAACCTTTTCAGGTGTTTAACAACTCCTATACAGAACTATCGAGGTTCATGCATGAGATGCCGAGGTATAAGGAAAATATCGGGATAAAGATTGTGAGTATAAATGTTTATGGGTATAAGAGTTGATTTTTTCACACCTCCAAGGGATAACAGATTTGAGTATATGGTTTTAATCTCAACTTGATACCTTCACGTATTCCCGAAATTAAGAGGCTTGCCAGACAGACAGACAGGCGGAAAACAACGTGATCCTAAAAGGGATCCGTTTTTCTTTTCAGGTACGGAACTCTAAAAACGATGGATGGACTGTGTGAAGAATCATATGGCAAAAAAGGAGAAGTCTGGTCAGATAATAATAGATAGAGAGTAATAGAAATTGGGATAGGTAAGGGTAGGAGAATGAAGATGGTAATTGATTCTTTTACTCGCCCTTTTTACATGGGACTTAAATTCAACTTACGAAATGTTTAGCCACCTCTGCCTAACCCAAACCCAGCTCTGACCAAAGAGGCTGCGTAGCGACCGGCAATAACAATGTCAAACTATTTTAAACTTTATCTCCATACGAAAACGCATAGTATTGCTTAAAAGAATCGGGCCGCTTGACTGGTCGGAGCACCATGTGCCGTTGCGCTTCTGTCCCGACACTTCAAGCAATACTCTGCATTTCCATTCTATTTACATTTAGAGGAGCTCGTGCCTAAATAATAGCAGCCGCTCAGGTCGATCTTTAGGTTAAGCCGCGCTTGCCTAGGTTGGTCTGTGGATGGGTGACACCCGTTACATAACGAGTTTCTTCCGTGCCTCGGAAAGCACGTTAAGCTGTTTGTCCCGACTGTCATTTGTAGATCTTTGACAGTCGTTAGAGATAGTCAGTGTCCCGAAAGTCCGACAAACAGTCTTACCAAGAGGTATCGTATTACCCAGTACTAACTGGGTTATGGAGGTCAGATAGCAGTCGCTCCATGTAAAATACTGATATTCAACTGCATCCGGCTGGAAGCCGACCCCAACATAGTTGGGAAAAGTCTAGGCAGATGATGACTGCGTTTTCATATGGATGTAAGGCTTCAAATAGTTTGCCATTGTTATCACCGGCCGCTACGCTGTCATTTCAGTGTGAATTGAGCCCTACGCACCACTTGAATTTACACGCCTACCGAATAATGTTGTTATCATCCAAAATTATCGGTAATGTAAAAGGAAACGTGATTTTATTTGAATTAGATTACTGTTCAATCGATCATCGTTATTTTTTTATATCGATATCATAAGATAAAGGCTGACAGACAAACGTCATCATATCAAACACCAGAATCGAAGCTGAGACAATTTAAAAAAAGTATTAATTAGAAGAGAAAATGACGTTTTACTGTTTGTTTTGAAACAATGAAAAAGAAAAAATGAGAATGGAGTCGTTTGTCTTGGTATGGACATTTATGACGAGGAGGGACGAACCTCATGTGACTAAAAGAGTGATAGGTGTGAATGTTGATGGATGGAGAGGGAGAAGAAGGCCAAAGAAAAGATAGATGGATTGTGTAAGTAATGATATGAAGGAGAAAGGAATAGATGGTAGCGTAACGTCTGACAGGGGAAAATGGAAAGAGAAAACAACAAGAAGCTGATTCTTATTTCATAAAATAAACACCACACATTCGCAATTTAATTGATAATGCGTTTCATTTTCCTTCTAGCATCACATATTAGACCGTAAAGAGTAGGCCTCATCTTGTTCTTCGGGTTAGACCGTAAAGAGTAGGCCTCATCTTGTTCTTCGGGTTAGACCGTAAAGAGTAGGCCTCATCTTGTTCTTCGGGTTAGACCGTAAAGAGTAGGCCTCATCTTGTTCTTCGGGTTAGACCGTAAAGAGTAGGCCTCATCTTGTTCTTCGGGTTGTTCCTCAAAAATGTATTTTAGCAGCCTCAGGCTAGGTTTTCATTAGGTTGGACCGGTCCTCCATATCATTCCGATATGAAAGAGAAAGAAGTAAATGATGCCGTGACGTTTGACAGGGAAGAATGGAACAAGAAAACGTGTTGTGCCTATTCCAAATAGAATAGGAGACTCAGTTACGAGTCAGTTGTGAGACTCAGTTATGTACATTATAATATATTTATTTTAGACCATAAAAATGTCGTACAATATTACGTAACATTGGATAGTTGCGTGGGTTGCGGGTTGTTGAGATACCACGGCCCCAGAACATAAAGGGCAAAAGAAGAAACATGGGTAGGTTTAAGTCAGTGAGAGTCTGACAGTCCCCCCACTCCGCCCAGGGGGAAGTCACTTGGTGATTTTCCGTCCGCAAAAAAAAGATAGTTGCGATTGTCCGATTATTTGAATACAGAATTACTAAAAATTTACGATGTTAAAGTTGTCTCAGTTTAGATCCAGGTGTGCCTTATTATATCTTCTTTTTTTAAAAGTCTTTAAGAGTAGTTTTCTTTTTTTATGGCATTTATACTAGAAAATAGTAACGGTTATTGAGTTTAATATGAGCGTAGCATTGGTTATTCTTTGATAAAAGAAATGTGAATAAAATGGAAAAAGTCGTACCTATATTTAGTTCAGTGTGGTTTAAAACAGGCTAAGTATTAATTATGACTCACAATTTCTATTATCTTTTGTTGCGAAACGAAAACGTAATGTAAACTTTTTAAATCATAAAATATTCAAATTCATGTTAATTTATTTGCGTAGCTACCATACGTGTGTTACATAGTGAGATCAGTTTTTTTTTATTATTAAGCACTTTATTTATGGCTTAGAAAATGTGTTAAAACTAAAAATATGGATACTAATTTAAAAATATGAGAAGTATTATAATTATATCATAAATATATTTCATAATCATTTATTACTTAATTAAGTAGTAACACAGTTTATCATTACAAATGTACAGGGCCTTTAATAAATTAGTAGATTACTATATGATAATAATATGAATCACGTTATTTATTACCTATTATTTAAGCCTATATTGTCCCGCTGCAAGACATAAGCCTCCTTTCCCTCCTTCCACTTTTGGCGATTTAAAATTATCACAGACGCAGTTCATTTTGTGACCATTTTAAGAATTTTAACGCAATTCATTTGTTCGTGTTCGCTCGTTCATTTCGTTTAATTTATTTTTTACGTATTACCTATGTCCGGCGTTGCAATGCACATTTTAGTAGGTGCCTACACCTACTCTATCCTACCTACCCTACATAATTATCTACTAAACCTCCCTCCCTACCTACCTACCTAGTACCTTCCTACCTGCCTACCTACCTAGTACCTTCCTACCTGCCTACTTACCTAGTATCTACCTACCTACCTAGTACCCTACCTACCTACCTAATACCTTCCTACCTACCTACCCTACCTACGTATCTTCCTACCTAGTACCTACCTACCTACTTAATACCTTCCTACCTACACTACCTACATACCTACTTACCTTACCTACCTATTTAACAAACCGATCGTCATCAAACTTACTACTAAACATTTTTTTCGAATGTTAAATAGTTATTCTGCTATTCAGGATACAATTAAAAAAATAATATGTAAATCGATTCAACTCTTTTTTTGAGTTTACGTGTTCGAACAAACCCACCTTTGTTTGATTTATTAAAATTCTATGATTCTGCAGAAGCGGCCATTTTATGATCCCAGAGTTCATTCTAATGGACAGTCCATACACTAACAAAAAATAATAATAATTTTGGACTCAGCGATCATTGTGCCGATAGTCATTTCTGTCAATGACTTAATTGCCAAGAGCCTCGACCAATACCTGAGGAGGCTCTCGTTAGGCAGCTAGATCAAGGGTTTGATACAGAAAGCGGTACTCCTGGACACGGCTCGTATTGTTAGAAGGTACCTTTTTCTGGAACCCTGACCGGCTTGTGGCTTGGACCCTTCCTGATACCGATGGGCTACTATTTTTTTAAATGTTTGAATACAATTCTTTTTTTCGTTTATATAAGAACACATTACCCTTCTTTGCGGCGCGCAGTCAGGTAAAAAAGAAGGCCTGTGGAATATATTGTTTTGTACAGACGCCTGCACATCAAGCTACTACAATCTGTCAGATTTCTTTGATAGATTTTTGACTTTATTTCTAAAGTATTAGGTTCAAGGTTCATTGGGAAAAATTTACAGTTTCGGGTAGCTTGACCTGCTGGCGTCTGTACATACATTACTAAATTTAAAAAAAAAAATCTTAATCAAGCACATTTTTGCAACCGAATTGTTGATAATCAACCTCTGATATGTAACTCACGTTTGTAAATCACTTTACATTGATAAGATATAAAACATCGATTATTCTATAAAGTCAATATAGGCTATCGTACGATCTTTTTTTAATTTCTCAAGTGTGTTTCAAATGTTATCTTTTTACATTTTGTAAGATATTATAAATACTTCATGCATGCATCATTAGTATCATGTTTCATCATCCGTTCTCGTAATTTTTTTGTGGATGAGAAATTGTCAAATAAATTCCCCCGCGCTGGGCGGAACGGAGAGGAGTGTCAGACTTTTACTGACTTAAACCCACCTATGTTCCTTCTTTTACCCTTTGTGTTCAGACGCCATGGTATCTTTTTCGAACAACAAGCAACGCCGGATTTGAACACCCTAGCACAAAATTGTGTAAACATAAGATAAATACGTCAAATTTAAAATATTTGTTTCACATACATAATATTTTCATAATTTAGTGATATCTATGCAACGGATTGTGCTTGTATTGTTGCAAAAAAAACAACTGAAAATGCTATGTGATAATTTGCATTTTCAGTTAAAAAACCAACGTATATTTGTGGTACATTTACACCGCGAATTCGTACGGACCTTTGAAGTACCTATGACACGTAAAATGTTTGGGGTAAAATAATATCTAGAAGAGTTAAATCTAGTGGTATGCAAACTTCGTTGTATTTGGCGAAAAAAGGAAAATCAAAAAAATTGGGTGTTAAAATTAATGTGTAAAACTAAAACAGTTATTCTGTTTTTGCGTTCATGCAAAACCGGGGGGCATTGACCCTTTGCCAGAATACCGCAGTGACCCATCGGTGTCAGATGGCATTTACAATTTAGCCGAAACGACGTACAGTTGATGCGTAGTGTTTTGGTTAGTTTTGCTGTAAATTTTCAATGTAGTTTAATTTTTTTCAGGTTCATTTTATTTGGCAGTAAGTGTAATCGTTGTTGTAATTGCAAAAGCTTTGTGTAGTTTATATGAATGTTTAGGAATGTTTTTATTATTAAAAAAAATTAAAAATAAATAAATGGATAAAATTAGAAAAAATAATTTACATACAGCGCCGTTTTCATAGGTAATGTTTTTTTTTAAGCTGTTGCATAGCTTCTATCGCGGGCCTTGAGCGCGGGGACCGAATCCAGAAATTCCGTAACGAAGAAAAACATGACGCTGCCCACTCCGACGGGCACGGAGGTGTGGCTTGTCTAACGTCGTTTACACAATACGGTCAGTTATTTAAATCCCGATTCTAATGTTCTAATAGCGTGTTTGGTAGAGAATCGGATAGTCAATCGACATTACGCTGGATCAAACCCAAGGTCTTGTTTTTCTTTTTGCAACTTCTTTTCATTGGAAGTACTTTTTAAATATTATATTTAGTTTTTTTTTTATTGTCTAAGTTGATAAAAACATGTTTCTTTTTGCGACTTCTTTTCATTGGAAGTACTTTGTAAATATTTTAGTTAGATTGTTTTTATTTATTGCATAAGTTGATAAAAAATGCTATGCAATAGCTTTACCGCGGCAGTCCCCGAGTGCCACACGTATTTTTTTTGTTTTTAATGTAGGTATTTACATACAAAACCATTTTCATAGGTAATGTTTTTATTTTTAAATGTAATTTGATATTTTACGACAGTGTGTCAAGCCAAGTCAGGGTATATCTGTTTTCGTGCCCTAGTAGACATAAATATTCGTCAAATGAAATATTTTGATTTGAGAGATCCATGGACGAAATAAAATCTCTGAAACCAGATTTGGCGCTTACCAGACTGATAATCCTACTAATATTATAAATGCGAATGTTTGTGAGGATGTATGGATGTTTGTTACTTTTCACGTCAAAACGGCTGAACAATTCTTGATGAAATTTTGGCACAGAGGTAGATTCTGGTATATTATTTAATTTTTTAATTATTTAATTTATTTATAGTCCCAAGACCCAAGCCGCGGGGGCCAGCTAGTAAGAAATTTCTTAATTTTAAAAAATATTACTTAAAAAGAAAGCTTCCTAAACTTGCCTTATTCATAGTATAGTCACTACCAGCCATTTTGAAACTAACTCATGAACAATTTTTTTTTTATAAAAAACATAGGCACAAAACTTCCGTGATCCACACCACACGACAGGACTTATAAAACGATTATGTCGCCACGTATCACAAACACCAACTGAAATGTGTAGAAAATCGTGAGTTTTATCACTAGATTGATATCGGACTAAATAGCGATAAAAGCGATAATAAAAGTATTGTGTAGAGAAATCAGTATGCCTTGATAGTGTTCGGTTATTTAATAATTCTAATTGAATCTTGTGTGGACAAGGTTTTATGGTTGCGTTGGTTGATGTGAAAGCGTCATGCTAAGAGCTCAGTTTTTTAATGATTTTTTTATCAAATTAATTAAATTAAAATTTATTTATTTCAGATAACTCGATCTATACAATCCCAATTAAAAACACAATAAAATAAAATTAAAATCAACAAAAATCTAAATTTAATAGAAATGAAATAAAAAAAAAACCTTGACAAGGGACTTGTCAAGGGACACCCGGATGGAACGAAGTTATTATTTATTATGTACAAAAAACCTGAAGCAAAAAGTGTCATTATAACATTTGGTCTTAATTTTTTCCGTCTCTTTCGCAACGTTCCAAAAAAAAAGACCTGAAATATCATCGATGTGTTAAGAATACACAAGAACACAGCGAGCAACAAGATGCAAGCACTGCTTTGTTTGTAACTGACAGACAATGTTGATTCTGCTTTGTTTCTTTTGTTGAATATAAATATAAATATATATCTTGGGACAACTCACACACGGCTATCTGATCCCAAGCTAAGCAGAGCTTGTGTTATGGTAACCAGACAACTGATATACATACTTATATAATTTATAAATACATACATATTATAGATAAATCACACCCAGACACAGAACAAACAATCATGCTCATCACACAAAGTTAGTCCTGGGTGGGAATCGAACCCACGACCTCCGGCTCAGCAGTCAGGGCCACTAACTACTAGACCAACAGGCCCGTCCAATAAACTTATTACTTACTTACTATTACTAGTTTTTTAAACAATATCATATTATTTACTAGCTTATAGCCCACAGCTTTGTCCGCTTGAAGTTAGGTAATTATCATACGATTTTGTTCCATCGGGATAAAAAGATTTTTTTAAGTTCTACGTGTTGTGTGTATCGGTTTATGATTATTTTATATTTTGAGTGCTCAACGTCTTTTGCGACTCATAAATATTTTTTCTTTATTTTTTCATTCTAAGTAGGTTTTTACAAACAGTTTTGTATGTCATATTTAAAAAAATAAACTATAATGTGGCCAGTGTTTCGTAAACTCGACTGAATGACTGAAAAGAAACTGCTGAAACAAACTCAGAGGTTATAGTCTCTTTAAAAGAAAACAAACACTTTTTTGGGCAATATAATCACATGCGTCAAAGCCCTTATTATAATTGAATCAAAATAACAAAGAAAAGTATAATTATTTTTATTTACTTTTAATTGCATATTTCTTTTAGGGTGTTTATTTATAACATCTTTATACATTACTAGCTATGCATGGCATGACTTACAATGCTCTTTTTCCTATCTAATACTTGTCTACCTACCTATATAATTTCTAATCGTTTAAACCGTCTCTGAACTTCCACAAATATTTCAAGATCAAAATTAGCCAAATTGGTCCAGCCATTCTTGAGTTGTAGTGAGACAAACGAACAGCAATTCATTTTTATAAATATAAATGTTAACTACCCCCGACGAAACGGAGCAGGTATTGCGCTTAGGTTGAGAGGTCGTTTGTATGTTTGTGCGCAATCCAATGTTACGAATTACTAAGATATTGAAAATAATAATAACAATTTGTTCGTGTAGGTAATAAGCGTCAAATGAGAACAGAAATGATAAAGTGAACGTGGAATACCAGTATTTTGAGATTTATTAAACTTTTATAAAAGTACGAGCTGTGGTTGTGTGTGTGTGAGTGGCTGAAAAATAAATTACGGCCGATTTTCAGACCTACCGAATATACATATAATTTCATGAAATCCTGTCAAGCCGTTTCGGAGGAGTATTGCAACAAAAACTGTGACATAATAATTGTATTTATAAGAAACGAACTTTGGCCCACGGCTTCGCTCGCGTTAAATTCGGGGTAACACAGTTCCCCTTTCGATTTGCTAGTACCTGCTACCTGTAGTTTTTGCCCTTGCGCCTTATTTATTGTAATAGCAAAGCTAAGTTTTCCATTGACTTCCCTCTTTCTCCCTCACATCTCACTTTTTTCAAAAAATGCCTATGTCCGTCTCCAGGGTCTCAACTATCTCTGTACCAAAATTCATCAAAATTGGTTCATGCATTTAGGCGTGAAGACGTAACAAACAAACAAACTCACTTTCGCTTTTATAATATTAAGGTATAGTAAGGATACTAAGAATAAAGAGTTGCTGTGCCCAGCGGTTCCACCCGCTGCAGAGGTTTTCTGAAGAGGGTCACCCTTATCACTTAGGGGTATGAAAATAGATTTCATATACATTTAAAATTTCATGAAAATCGGACAAGCCGTTACGGAGGAGTATAGCAACTTAAACAGTAACCGAAAATTTTATATATAAGAAGATAATTAAAATTCGTTTGTAAAATATTTGCCCTTCTGAACATTCTCTTACAACATTTTTTGGCCAACTGATAACGGGAAAATTATTGCTGATAAAAAAAAAATACATTCAATGAATCAATATTACAATATTATCTTATCCATAGACTTACAAATTCTGCGTAGATATGTTAGTTCACTTTTCAAAAAATCATGTCATTATTTTATAGCATTTTGTTGAAATCAGTCGTTATAATTGTACCAACTTTATTTTTCATTCGTTTAAGTGTCGGTTGCAATACCACTTTTTATTAATATTATAAATGCGAATGGTAGTGAGGATGAATGGATGTATGGTTTTTTGTTACTCTTTCACGGCAAAACGGCTGAACGGATCTTGATGAAATTTGACACAGAGGTAGATTATAGTCTGGAATAACACACTTTTTTCCCAACCGAGAATATTTAGGCATGAAATCCTGTAAGTCGAAAGCAAATCATTCATGAAAATGAGCTAATCGTATGTGAGATTTTGTTCAAATTAAATCAATTCTGTTTAAAGTTAATCTGCCGTCAGTATACAGCCAAGGATTTATTTAGTTTATCAAATATTCCTAAGACAGACCTAGCTAGATCTATATGTCACCCCCGTAAGCCCCTATTTTGCAATTTTCAATGGAATAACTGAATTCTGCAATTTTCATCAGAACAACTATTTTCCTTTTGAGTTACCCGAACAAAAACCCTATCTTTCATTGTTTCAACAATTCCAACGAAATAACAATAACAGCACTCGAGACGCCAAATCCCATTACAAAAACGAAAGAACTCGTCACATCAATAACTTGAAATAAAATGCTATACGAGAAATATGATAGAACCCTTTTAGATGAAATTGGCAGTGTAACAATAATTGACACTGTCGTTATGTTATACTGTGGCTCGTATTTTTCTCGCTTCTCTGTAATATGAAGGGAAGGATGATTGACGTTATTTTGTAATGTGGTGTCATTTGCCAATAGAGTAAGGTCTTAAATATTATTAAAGAGTATTCATTATGATCTTTTTTATTTAATGTGTTTGGTTCTATATTTGTGCCTAGTTTGACGACAGCAGACTCGTCTCCAATTGTTGTGTGTGACTAAAGTGTGGGTATATTATTAGGAACACTTTTTTTTGAATGGGAAACCATTAAATAACTTCTCCCGTTCTGGGCAGAACGGAAGGGAGTGTCAGTCTTTTACCACTTTTTTGTCAGTTCCACCGCCTGCCGGGGTTGCGGGTTGTTCGAAAGGAGATACCGCGGTCGGTACATAAAGGGCAATAGAATGAACATGGAAGGGTTTTAAAAAAACAACGTTGCCCCACACTAGAAATTTCTCCTATAACGTGGGTGCGTTTAAAAACATTTAAACTCATATACACAAACAACCAGACCCAAAACAACTATCTGTAGGCCATGCAAATATTTGTTCCGTGCGGGAATCGAACCACTGCGCCAACCGTGCCATCCGGTTTGATTTCCCATCCGCAAAAAAACAACTTTTACTGCCTTTAATCCATTATTTTGCTCTCTGTGTGGCCCTGGCAGGCCCTTCTTCCACTGAAAACCAGCGCTGTGCTGTGGGCTCCCATGGCACAGCACCACGCTGAGTGGTGACCTACCTGTCGCAGTCACGACGTGCAAGCTTTTTTATCCCATGTATGTATTTGTAAATGTTTGTGATGCTTTGAATTTTTAATGTTTTTTTTATTATTTTGTGTGCTCGTCGTAATTTGCGACAAATAAATGTTTTTTCTTTCTTTCTTTCTTTCTTTCCTTCTGTGTGCAGGCGTGATGTTATGGTTGTTAATAAATTCATGTTCTATGACTTTGCTAAAAAAGATTTAACTCAATAGATGTTTTTCCAAGAATCTGAAAGTTTACACAATCTATTACTAACTTTCTATTTAACTGAGTGGTCTTTCAATAATCTTTAGCAATCAATTTGTTGATTTAGACCAAGTTTGGAGCCCATTTCACAAGAACTGATAAATCAATATTTTGTTAAAACCCTAACTTAAATCTAGACTAAGAATACTGAGGCTGAACAGTGACTTGTTTAATAAAATAAAACGAATAAACTACTTATCTAAAATAATGTTTAATTCAAATAATCTAATATATAAAATTCTAGTGTCACAATGTTCGTCCCCATACTCCTCCGAAACGGCTAGACCGATTCTTAAAATTTTACTATGCATATTCATAAAGTCTGAGAATCGACTACTATCTATCTTTCAAACCCCTCTCCAGAAAAGGAGCTGAGCAGCGGGTGAAACCGCTGGGCAGTAATAATCTATAATACAAGCAATTTAAATTAAGAATAATAACATCATAGCATCGTTTCGCTGATGTTCCGAACGCGTGGGAGCACTAACGCCATCCTGAACGTGCTCAGCCATAAACTGGATAGCCCTCTTCTGGGGCACTGGGTTCAAATGCAAGTGCGTGTGCCCGGGGCCCCAGAGGGCGGCAAATACTTAAATTAATTGTGTGTAAATGTACTAACATAGCTTTTAAGTCATACTACTAATAATAATATGGGATAAATGTCTGAAATTAAAGGTTTTTTTTTATAACAATAGTCCAGTCTGCACAGACATCACATAACCAGAAATTACAACAAAAAAAACAGTAACAACTAATGAGGAATGCAAATGTTTTTTAGCGACCTGCCCGATCTAGGTTCATTCAAACCAGGTTTCAGGCAATCACTTCTTATAGCACAATTGAATTTGGACAGTAAAATTAATCTGTAACTATTAACTTTGAGAAAAATTAAATTAGTACAAAAAACACTAAAACTGGCTAAAGTAAATAATTTGTACAATTACATACTTAGGATAACCAAAGTTTCAAAACATGCAGTTGTTACAGTTTGAGTTTGTCCCGCCACCTTGATCAAATTCGAAAGTCTCGTAAGTCAAATTGCCTGTCAAACTCAAACTCAAAGCATTTATTTCAATTAGACCATTACAGGCACTTTTGAATGTCAAGAAACAAAAACATGAAGCTACAGTCCCAAACACAAGGCATAATAACTTGTGAAAGTACCGTAGTTGCCTATTCCAAAGAGTTTGGGTCTATGGAGGAGAATAGGCAAGAATTTCCATGGACACTCTTTTAAATCATGATATTTTTTCAAGATAACATATTTTTACATAATTCATGTTAAGTTTATACCAATATGTGAGAACGATGTCGTTAAACGTGCACATTAAAAGCGTCTGGAGTAAAAGCAAAAAGTTATTAATGTAATTTTACCGTTCGTTGTAAATAAAAAAGTCAAGATGATGCATAAAACCCATGCCACCAGCTGCAAACACAGCGAACAGCAATAAAAGAAAATTATAAGCAAAGCTTACAAGCATTCTGCCCTATCACCCCGCCTCGACGTTTTTGTTTTAAACTTACAAAATTGCCTGCCATTTCTCAGGCGACCTTAGAAACAACGCTCGACTGTAATGCGAATATATATCCAGCCATTAGTATAGAAAAAACAGCAGTAGTGGAGCGTCTCTAGACAAATTGGAAAATATCCTGATTGCGAATTACAAATAATTCTCTACAAATAGACTATGGACAAAAGATGTTTTAATTTACATAACAAGAGGGACTTATTTGTCTTCATTTTTTTCAATGACGTCTTTGCTTGAGAGCTGTCTGTGTTGCTCCTTGCGCTCAATGGGACCCTCTTGTCTGGGATAATCGTAAAAATTGCTAGCTCTTGTCTCTTGGCTCTCATAAAATGTTTTCTTATTTAGTTCGGTGATTAAGATGTTTCGATAGATTTATTTTTGTCGAAAGCTTTTGATTTAGCTCTTTATACTTTATCTTTAGAAGCTGTACACAATGTTTGATGACTTTCTTTTGTTTATTGTATTAGTTGTTTGCAAAGAATTTTTGGGATTTTATTCTTGTATTGAATAATTCCGCAGCTTTCAGCGCTTTTACCTGTAAGCCTAGCCTGGCTATACGATAACACGCACTTGCCACTGGCTTCAACCATTGTGTTGATTGGGATGCAGTGTCGCGTCCAACACCACGTGGATTAAAATTAGCCCTTACGTGGCTGCCGTTTGGATGAAAATCGAACAGTAATCCTACCGAAAAATTATTGCTGCTTTTTGCCTAGTTCGAAGAAAAGCTCTTCTACAGCATTTTAGTTATCATCAGGAAGATAGTGTAACAACACACTAGAGTTGTAAGGAATAGTTGCGTGTGGCTGAGATAAGAATGCTAAGGCAGATGTGTGGTGTGACGCGAATGAAAAAATATTTGTTTAATGTCGGTAAGTTTGTTCTATCATCCACCTCATCTCTATCTTTTGGACATGATTAAGATCAGGAGTAGACCCATGTTACATAAAAAATAAGAATAAAAAAATAGAGAATAACTACATAAAAAAGTCTGAAAGTGGAATTAGCTAAAAAGTTGTGTGATATAAGTAAACGTCGTATGTAATGTACATGTGATGCGAAGGAGTGAGGAAAATGCAGAGGAAACTTTTCTGAGTGTAAGTATAAGAACAAGATGGATGGACCATGTGAAGGATGATATGGGAAGAAACAAGCTGATTGCTGAAATGACGAGTAGTTTGGAAGAAGGACTGAAAGACTGCGCCGACCCCAATTACATTGGTATAAGGGCAGGACAATGATGATAAGCAATAATAGTGTCCTTCAAAGAATATTGGAGGACGGAGTACAAAAGATGTACTTATAAACTTTTAGGCCGTAAGCCATCACCAATAGTAGGTACATTTTGACAGCATCGACATCGCTGATTGGATTTCAACCAAACCAAATCTTCAAGTAATCTGACGGTACAATTTGCGCAATGATTAAGTGATTGACTGCCAAGCTGTGTGGCGTAGGTTCTATTGGCACACTAAGCAAATATTTGTATGGCCTACAGGTCGTAGTTTTGGGTCTGGTTGTCAGTGTATGATTGTATAAATAGTTACTCACACTCACAATTCGGAAGAGATTACAGGTGTAAGGCAATGTTTAAAAAAAGCCTATCTCACCGCTACTTAAAACATAAATCCTAGTATGCCAATAAAACGATTATACGAAAACCGATCGATAACAATTATTGGTCATGCATGACATCATCTTCTTGTTATTTATAACTTCAAGGATTGTCGCCAATAACGCGTATTAATAGAGAAAACGAGGAATCTCGAATGTTGTTTTTTTATGAATTGTATCTCGCAGTTCAACCTAGAAGGTTGTCGTCTGCTTAACTGGGCAATTTCCGTAGGTGCCTTGAAAATAAGGCATCCAGCCAATACCAACGAAAGGTTTTATTGTTTCGAAATGGCATCTCGCAGTTCAACCTAGGAGGTTGTCGTCTGCTTCACCGGGCGATTCCTGTGGATGCCTTACAATTAAAACCTCCAGACAGGGCAAAAAACTTACAATCTAAGCGACTACACGCTAAGGGCACCCCCTGTGGGGTACGAGCCTCAGCTTAGGGCGTCGCTGAGGGAGGACAGCCAAGGGACAGGCTGGATCTGAGTGATATTATTTGGGGACTGATTTGAACTTACTGGCTCAACAGCGCCGGACGTCGCGACGGGCCTCGTCGGCGAGGACGGAATGAAATACCAACGAAAGGATAATGGGTATACCTTATATCTTAGCATTACTTTAACTTGAAGAAGAACTCATGGGACTAATTTTCATTTTCGTCGCAGCACCCCTCTGACGACTACCACCTGCTTTTATTGGTGCAATTCTTATTGATAAAATTGTAGTCACAAATTTATATCAGTAGGTAATATTAGCCCAGACGATGTGTCCTTAACTTCTAAAGAAAGCACTTACGTAGTTGTTTCATGCACACACACAGACACACAGTAACAGCATGTTACACGATTATTTTTTCAACACACTTCCTTGAAAACTGGATCTTATTGCACTACGATAAGATTTAACATGCGATAAATTTAACATGCGTGCTTTTTTCATTTACCGCATTTCTTGCGGTAAATGAAAAAAGCACGCTGTCATTTTTAATTATTTCACCACGCATAACAATAAAAAAATTCCTATTGCTGGCGGAGTTTTTTTTAAGAGCTCGTAGGCATAATTTTTTGAGGACTGCAGTCCTCAGTTCCTCAGAATATAATTTATTTTTTTTTAATTTAATAAGAGTATTAAAAAGATGTTTTCATCAACAGAATATCATAAAATAAACATGATCATTTACAAAATAATTTTCTTATAACAACAAATTGACATTTTATTTGTGTTCTAAATTCAAAATGTGAATCAATATGTGAATTTCTCATTTTAGGCTGTTTAGCGGTGTCATCTTTGTTTCTCTTTCAGTTTGAAAAAACATAACTCAGGGAAAAAACAAATTAAATCATAGTTTCATATTGATTAATGACAAAACTACTTTTGTTCTGTTATTTAATTTCTCACCGAGAATTAGTCGCTGCTGTTCTCGGTTCTATAACACCCTCGCCTGGTGGCTTGGGCGTTAAATCCGCATCGTCTGCTGTGACAACGTTTCCTCACTTGAATTAAAATTGCCCTTTATATTCCGGGGCCGCGGTATCAGTTTCAAACAACCCGCAACCCCGGCAAATTCTGTTGGTCTCACAATAGAGATAACAATAAAGAAACTAGCGCAAATTAACAAACCAAACAGTCATCTCACTAGAATCCAGTTCCACCAGTAAGTCCTTTTGGTACAGGCGGTCGAATTCCAGCTACTGACGAGGTTATGTATTATTTAGTTGTGCGACAACCTGAGACTGCAAACAGTTACCGGCAACTGTTTACTGTAAGCGTGTGTGTTACGAAGGTATTAATTAATGAAACCAACTCTGTGTTGCACGTGGGTTAAGTTAGTAGTTGTTGACGGCGGCGGTCGTGGTTCTCAAACGCTGCTCACGGGATTTTGGACGTTAATTCTATGAGATGAATGATCTATATTAAAACAGAAATGCGGTTAAGAAAACATAAAGAAAGAAAGAGTTTATTTGTCAGAATATAGTACTTCTAAAAGATGTTCCAGTTATTACCGACTCATATATTCTATAATTTCTGGTGTACAAAAATTTGCATAGGTATATCTAAATTCATCATACATCGAACAGAACTAAAAAAAATATACAGTATTAAAAGAATACTATTATAGATTTTTTTTTTCATAAATTATTTTTACCTCCATTGTAGAATGGGTTTAAATCAAGGCATTTTAGATCTTTTTTTTAAGGGAAATCCACAACTTGTGTTTAATGTTTTAATTGAAACGTATTATAATAGACGGTAGGGCGGGAGTTGTATCATCGTTTTAGGCATAATATGAGCCCAAACGAAACAGTATCAGATGACTTAGCCGCGAGTGGGCGTGGACTAGAAGCGTCTTAAAATAGACAGAAAAAATGAGGGTCCCCCCACACCCCTAACTATTCTTAGAAGCTAATTTAGGAGAGGCCTGTGAAATACAAGTTTGAACAATAATATTCGAATTAGGAATGAAAAATAATCATTCAGTTTAAATGGGACAGAATTGAATTAGATTATTTTTCCCAAAAGTTGCCCGCGTATGTACGTACCATTACTTATGTTAAAATAAACATAGTGTGTGTTTTGTTAACTTTAGTGACTGACTTGCTGGTCCAGCAATTACAAGCACAAATGCTGAGCATTGAGATCTTGGGTACGATTGTACTAGGTCAGGCAAAGTGTCATTGAATTTTCCTGCAAGAATCTATGCCCGGTTGATATCAATAGTGTGTACTATTACGTACACTTCTACCTAACCCAACGGGGCTTACAAACAACGCTTGCTTAGGCCGGTTCCAATAAACAAAACACGATTCGTTTTGCTTTGATGGTAGTATTTTGACATACATCTCGTAGAAAGTACTACTATCCGTAAGCAGAACGAATCGTTTTTTGTTTATTGGAACCGGGCGTTAGGCGTGACAATAGTTGCGGGTTGTTCGAAAGAGATAATAAATATTTTTTTTTTTATTTTTTTTTTATAATAAATTTTGGGACAACTCACACACGGCTATCTGATCCCAAGCTAAGCAGAGCTTGTGTTATGGTAACCAGACGACGGATATACATACTTATATAATTTATAAATACATACATATTATAGATAAATCACACCCAGACACAGAACAAACAATCATGCTCATCACACAAAGTTTGTCCTGGATGGGAATCGAACCCACGACCTCCGGCTCAGCAGTCAGGGCCACTAACCACTAGACCAACAGGCTCGTCGTTTAATCAAAAATGAAACTTATGGCCATCATATTAAGATGCTTACAAACAACGCTTCCAGTTCATAACATGCTCCCTACAGACTCCTGCCGGGAGGGGAACACAGCGCATAAATCTTGGTCGCAGCTCTTTCGAAGCTTCCGGACGAGCCATGTTCGCGCCCTAGCACCTCCCACGTCGGCGAAATTAACAATACTTTAACATTTAATTAAAATATTATGAACTTTCTCTGATCTGTAAATAATAAGGACTTTGTTAGTTTCAAGTTAATTTAATTTAGAGAGTGATTTACTATTACTCTGAGCTTTGAATTTGTTTTTATGTACTGTGAAAACATTTTGATTGCTAGCCTGTCATCTATGTGACTGTTGGGAAGAAAAGAGAGGAAACAAGAAAAAAAAGAGAGGGAAGGATAAAGGGGAGGCCTCTTTTCTCCTTCCAAACCTCGCTAACTTTTACGATCTCTGGCCAAGTTCACGCGGCAAAACAAGATCAGATCGTCACACTCACACCACCTTCGTCGCGGTCTACCTCGACAGCAACTTTCTCCATGAGGTGTACAAAGAGTCCGTGGCTAGCTCACTTCCACTAAAGCTCGCTGTCGCTGTTTTCCAACTTCTGTTACCTGAGTTATGAAGAAAGAAATAACTCAAAACAAACTTAACAAAAAAAAAAACAGTTTAAAAAAACAAAACACTAAAAATGTAAAATAAATTTATTTCCGAAATGAACTAAACTTTTTCCTCTTTTAGTGTTTTTTTTTTGCAAAAATCTTTTTTATTATTTTTCAGTTGTGGTGGTATCTCACACCAGTATTCATTTCTTATCAAGTATTCATTTTCAATTGCTACTTAAAGATTTGAAGCATATCATCTGTAAACATTACAAGCAAAAATATGTATTATATAAGATAACTTACTAATATTATAAAAGCGAAAGTGAGTTTGTTTGTTTGTTTGTTACCTCTTCACGCTTTAATGGCTAAACCGATTTTAATGAATTTTGGTACAGAGATAGTTGGGAACCAGGAGACGGACATAGGCTATTTTTTTTTTAAAGTGGGATGTGAGGGAGAAAGGGGGAAGAGAAGGGAAAACTTAGCGTTGCTTTTACAAATCAATTAGGGCGCAAGGGGAACTGTGTTACCCCGAATTTAACGCGAGCAATACCGCGGGCAAAAGCTAGTATAAGATAACTCATCAACTACCAACGCAATATAGAAAAAAATTAAGTGGGATCCCTTCGGGAGTATAAACCCTTTGGATTATAAAAATCATTTTGAAATTCGGCACACAATTGTCGGAGAAATCGTGTAATAATACTTAAAAAACAGTCAAAAGGAGAACCTCCTTCTTTTTTTGAAATCGGTTAAAAAGTACAAAGTCACTGTTAAGGTCACTAATTGTAGGTATTTCTTGTGGTTAGTTGCATAATGATTAAAACAAAAGATACTGCTCTCTGGGCAACCTCAATTTTTTTTCCATAAAACTATCGTGTTTATTTGGAAAATGAATTAAATACTTTAAAAATAAAATTAAAAGAAACTACTCCAAATAAAGTCCTGTACCTTTCTTTTTTCTTTGGAGTTGATACTCAAGTAGAGTATTACTGTTACGTACTTTTTTACAACTGATGGGTCCAGAATTATTACACGAGAACATTCTGCAGTATATTCCCGTGCTTTATGTTTTTTCATAACGACCTTAATATTTTTATACCAAAGTGAAGGAAAAAGATGACCTATTTTTTGCCAAAAACTACGGCATCGAAGTTATTTTTTTTTTTAATTTTGTTTTGACACAAACATGTCATTGATTAGCATATTTTTAAGAGTTTAATTTTATTTCCTAAAGTTACGAAAATGTAAGCCCATAATTTCGTAATTAAAAACAATAAAACAATATTGTCGCCCTCCGAACACTGACAAAAATAGGCTCCTTTTTTGTCTCAGTAAGAACAAAACTTTGTGAGATGTTTTTTTTTGGACACGCTTAGGTAATATCTCAAAATGGCTGCCAAATAGCGGGGAACTGAATTGGATCCAAGTGTGTGTCGTAATAGTGTATTAAAACACTTGTTACATTAGTATCCAAAACATCGCTAGTAAACCGCACACATTGTATACTTTGAGTACCTATCTACAGACTAGAAATAACGCGCAAAATAACGCTATTTCCTTTAATACAAGAGAAACTCGCTCGCGGCTAATATTGTTGTTTAAAATCACTAGAAGAGGTCTTAAACTAAGTTTATCAGCACGCGAATACATTATATTGATTGGATAGTTAAGTAACAAAGTTAAAGTCTCGGTTAGATTATATACTAAGGGAGGATTAAAATTTTAATAATGTTTTCACGAAGTTTGTGCTGTAACAGTTTGAAGTGAATAAAAAAAACTTGGAACGAAGGAGTGAACAAAATAAGGTCAGTTTAAAATTGATACTTGCTACTTGCGGGGGGATATACGGAAAAAAAGGGCAGGTTCGAGTCAGACTCGCGCACCGAGAGTTCCGTACAAAGTTGTAAATCCTTACTAATATTATAAAAGCGAAAGTGAGTTTGTTTGTTTGTTACGTCTTCACGGCTACATGACTAAACCGATTTTGATGAATTTTGGTACAGAGATAGTTGGGTCCCTGGAGACGGACATAGGCTAACTTTAAAAAAAAAAAGTGAAATAATATGAGGGAGAAAGAGGGAAGAAAAGGAAAATGCATCTACAAATTTCCCTTATTCTGATTATTCTCTTTAATGGTTCTCTATGATACTGCTTCTTTCCAAATCATGATTATAGGTTAATGAGAATAGGTTACCCTAACCCTATAGGTTTTAAGCGACATAAACAGCCATATCTTTTGATTGGGTATATTAAGAGGGCTGATTTTTTCACATCTCCAAAAGACGGCAGATCTGTATATGGTTTTAATTACAAAGCGTGTCTGAGATAAAGTGTTTTGACAGACAGACGGACAGCATAGTGTTCCTATAACGGTTCTGTGTTTCCTATTTTCGTATATCGGTTTAAAGAAACTTTATTCTCAATAAAAACATAAGTCACTTACTTGAGAACAATACTAAAAATATAAATTACAATAAGTTCGTCATCAGTATTACAACTTAATAGTTACTCATCCAATGCATTCATTTCTCCAGAAGTGATCGATCCGCAATTATGTGCTGGCTAAGTTGAGTTTTGAATGCATTGAAAGAGTGTACATTTCTTATACAGGACGGTAATTTGTTATAAAGCTGTGCTCCTTCAAAAGTTAGCATTTTTTTTTTTATATACATCCAAGAGGGTGTAGACTATTTGCGCGAAAGACATTGACACAAAGGACACCCTGGAGAAAAGACATTGGCACGCATAGACTTTGACACGAATGGACACAAATAACTTGTCAGACTTGTACAGACTAAAACCCACCCATGTTCCTTCTATTGCCCTTTATGTTCCGGGGCCGCGGTATCTCTTCCGAACAACCAGCAACCCCGGCAGGCAGTGGCCCTGGCAGGTCTCTCTAAACGCGAGACATATGACCTGGCAGTTCGACGGTCATCCCACTAGGCTGTCATTACTCTTCCACATTAATTTCCAGCTTTTGCCCACGGTTTCGCTCGCTTTATATTCGGGGTAACACAGTTCCCCTTTCCTGATTTTCAGGTACCTGCTACCTGTAGCTTTTGCCCTTGCGCCTTATTTATTGTAATAGCAAAGCTAAGTTTTTCCTTTTCTTCCCTCTTTTTCCATCATTTCACACTTTGAAAAAACATGGGTCCCAACTAACTCTGTACCAAAATTAATCAAAATCGGTTTAGCCATTTAGGCGTGAAGACGTAACAAACAAACAAACTCACTTTCGCTTTTATAATTTAATAGTAAGGATTCACGACTGTATAAACAATCACTTCTAAAATCCCATGCCATTCGACTCTTCTGTGGAGAGCCCTAGAATTTGATTACATACATTTGCTCAACTGATCGACTGTGCCTCTCTGTCCTCTTATTTAATGTAACGATATTTGCTATGGTTAGTTATAATATTGAGGGGTGTGTAACGATTGACATAATAACAAAATATCTAACGTTCACTTGACATAATTTTAGTTAATATAATTTTGTTTAACATAACGATCAGTTGACATAATGAATTGTTGATATAATTTCATTTTACCTAATTTCATATGACATAATGAACAGTTCCTATAATGCACATTTCACAAATATTCTTCTTTTTAATTAATTTAATTAATCGATAATATTCTTAAAAAAAGCAATACACTGAAATTGAATTCCTTCGGGCTTTGGCCTCTAATTTAAAACTAAAATAAGATGTAATATTTATGTTATGATTAAATAAATATTGTATTAAGTTTTTTTTTTTCTTTACTTTATACCCTATACACCTGCCACCCTCAACTATTGTTACCAGGAGAAACTGGATGCAATCTGGACTTTAGGGCACCCCGACTCGGATAGGTTAGGTTAGAAGGGGATGGCGGGGTCGTGTGAGCGAGCGAAGCGAGCGAATAGACCCCGCCATCCCTTTCGTGGTTATTTTTTTATAAACCACCTAGAAGTAGGAGCCCCGAAGCGGGGCTCCGTCGACCAAGCCCACCCTCGACCATGCTTAGAATATTTTAAAGTTTGGTTAAGTGCCATTTGAGCCCATTAAACATGAATTTTAGGTCAAAAGAATATTAGGTCAAATGAACGTTTAAATATTAAAAGAATATAAAACGTATATATTCATATTGAAAATTATATAAAACGAACGTTATACTAAATGTTATTATGTTAAATGATATTATATGGTATGAAACAATCATTAGGTCATATGAATTTATGTCATTTGATATTATGTCATATGAACGTTAGTTCAAGTGAAATTAGAGCATTTGTTATTATGCCAAACATTACACACCCAATATTGAGGCAGTCGTTTTGTGATTTAGAATTCAATTTGACTGACTCGTTGATCTGGTGCTCGTTGCTTGTAGCATGAGGTACTTGGCTTCGATTCAAGGAATATGGATAATGGGCAATAGAAAGAACATAGGTAGGATTAAGTCAGTATAAGTCTGACACTCCCCCAAGTTATGTATTAAAAGATTTTCGATCCGCAAAAAAAGGCTTACTCTACCAGTCAACCGTTGGGTTAAAAACGACAACATTATGAAAAATGTGTTATTTAATTGTGACAAAAATTGACAGAAACTTATATACTTGACGGCGCTTCGATGCTTTAAAAGTGTCAAGAAACGTCAAGAATGATGGTTGACATATGAGAAAAACGGGGTTTGACGTTCTTTTGCTCTGATGCAACTCCGGGTTCTCTTGCACGCGACCGTCGGACGAGGAAGAAGCCATTCACATCACGCTGAAGCAAGAGGTATCGGTAGTCAATAGGTAGCGTCGCTATACTCCATATAATTATAAAGTTCTCATTATAATTTCGTTGAATTAATACTCCTAAGATCACAGGACGAGGTTTGATTTCTCCTTGCCCGCCTACCCACAATAGGTTGGCAATCACGATGAACCTGGAGACAAAAAGAACATAAATTATTATCACATATCAGCTAGCATACACCAATAAGAAAAAGTATAATTCAAATTGTAACTCCTTCAAATTCTTTAAAACATTTGTCTCGTGCTAACGCAGGAGAACAATCATTACTATCGCCATTATTTTCTCTTATCATTGTCTGCAAGTATCGACTTGCGAACTTCGATGGTCCGTTTCATTGATAGTGATGTAAAAGTGTCGATAAAGTCTGTTTTGTTTCATCGATGACTGGAGTCATATTTTTTTTTAATAACTTTTTATTATAATGCGCAACAACATAACTGTTTACTGAACAAAAATCTCACTTCCATAAAAAAATGCAATAAAAGTTAGAACAATGAAGTGAAGCCTCATACTTCTACACTGCTATAAAAACCAGTGACTGTATGCTTGCTGTCTTTTATTATATTAATACAATTGAAAAATTAGTTAAGTTATAGTTCCTTGTACAAAATAAAAAAAGCTAGCTATTGATAGCAGTTGTTTGTTTACTAACGAATTGAACTTATTTATTTAATGTTCACTAAACACATAGTAACACAAAATAACGTTGCGTTGAGCATCTATGTCTAATATCACGTAGATCAGAAACTGTCACAATAAAATATTTTATAAATTAAGCTTAACATATTACAAAAAATTAATTAGCACATACTATATTTTAAAATTCTTTTGTATCGATAGAGTTTTTTCCCAGCCCTATAAATTGGTACAGCAGAAATAATTCAAGTGCACAACAATAGGGATCGGAACTATGTCGCATTCGAAGATAAGTACCAGAATCAGGCTTGTTATTTCCCCTGTCAATGTATTGTTCGATACTGTCTATGATCCCGGATGATAGTGAGGTTAAATTACTGTTACTATCGAGATCATTTTAGGGGTAACAGAAATATATTGCAGAAGTCTTGTACTTGATTAAGTTTTAACGGCTCAGTTGGCGCAGTGACTGTGATAAGCGATTGACTGTTGGGGTGCAAAGTCAGAAAACCTCCACGTGTGCCTAGTGGCTGCTGCTCTCCTCGATCCGTTGAGTGTGAGCAGCAGTTGCTGGGCCGGTGCACCCTGGGCGCGGACAGTGGCATTCCCCGAGTAATGGGAAGAAATTCCTATCCCTTGGGGAAGATCACTGTCCGTGGCGAATATTCTGACGTGGGAGGGGTCCAACCCGGACCACCGGTGCGTTGTTCCGCGTGACCCTCTGATAAGCAGAGGGCACAGCGGAGGAGCAAGGGCGGGCTCGATGTGCACTCACCCTGCCTCGAGCAGACAGAGGAGGCACCCCTTCTCTGTCCCCGTCGATCTCGTAACCCCAAACCGGAGTGTCGTGGATCACGTCTCGCGGCTTCGATTGGGACCGAGGGTCTTGGCTTAATCGCCCGGGCCGCGAGGTAGAAAACCTCTATAAAAAGTCACCCCGAATCTCAAGCGGCGGCGCACCGCGAGGAGATGAATGGCTGACGGGTGTTCCTTTGGAACCTTCAGTCGTTAGTGCGTCCCCCGCCAGAGTACCAGCCGACCCTCTGGCGGGTTATAATTTTAGGCTTGTCTGGGGACAGGGGGTGCCCCCGGAAAGGACAACACACTTCCCCCATACTCGTGGGAACAAATATGGATAATTTGAAAAAACCCAAAGACGTTGATAGGGAGATTGAAGAAGATAGGGAGCAAGAGGATGCGGGGTGCGAGTCCGACACCGCATCGAGTGTGGAGAGCGCGGGAAGCTCAGGGAGCTCCCGCCGCGAGAGGGCTGGGGCTGCTAGGAGGGGGAACGGAAAGTTCTTCCTCAAGCGGCCCAGGCAGGTAGTCGACCAGGGGTCCACTACAGAAGGGGAGCTTGCTTCGGCTAGGAAGATCCCCACCAGCAAGCGCGGTGGAGTGCGTGAGCGCGGTGGAGTGCGTGGCCGTGGCCGAGGCAAGGGCGAGGACCCTCTGACCCAGAAGGCTGGTGAGTCTGGGGGGCCCCCGGCCGATACCGACCCTGAGGAGGTCTCCCCGAGCGTGGAGGCAAGTGCAGATGGCGGCTCCAACCAGGAGCGTAAGGCCAGATTTGCGGAGGCAGTGGAGGCCGCGGTCAAGGACGTGGCCTACAAGATCAAGAAGGCCTCCAAATTTAAGGCTGTGGGCACGGCCGCGGCCACTATAATTGCGGCAGCAGAGGCCAGCTTCGCGCCCCCTCCTGCGTCGGACGAGGTGGCCCAACTGCGGGCGGAGGTGGCCCGCCTGACGGCCGCCACGGAACTTCTCCTAGAGGAGAACCGGAAGCTCCAGGCGGATCTGGCCGGTCTACGGGGAAGGAAGTCCCCCGAAACACCCGAGGGTGGGCAGCAGACGGCAAGCCATGCCGCACCGGTTGAGGATCGGGTACTAAACCTGGTCCGGCAAGAGATGGCTGCCTTCCAGGCGCGGTTTTCCGTCCTGGAGGGCATCGTTCTGCGCCCGCCCTTGGCAAGTAGGGGTCCGGGCACGGCAAGCGGAGCCACGGGGACGGCAAGCGGGGGCCCAGGGACAGCAAAAAGGGGCCCGGGGTCGGCATCGTACTCGGCCGTTGCCGCTGGACCGAAACCATCAGGCCAGCCCAGTAGCAGGACTCCGACGGCCCCTGCACAGCAGACCCCGGCAAAAACCGCGTCGGCCCCTGCAAAGCCGGCTCCGGTGAAGCCTGCGTCGGTCCCGGCGAGACTGGTTCCGGCAAATTCGGCGCCGGCCTCGGCAAATCCAGGTCCGGCACAACCGGCGCCGGCAAAGAAGAAAAGAGCGGGGCGAAAGGGCAAGGCGAAGGCGCCAGCGCCGGTCGCCGACGCCCCCCCCACGCCTAACCCACCGGCGGCCGAGGCCGGGTGGGAAGTCGTCGGAGAAAAGAGGAGGGGGCGCAAAGCGGCCAAGGCGGCTAAGAAGAAGGCGCAACGGCAGAAGCGAAACGTCGCGGCCAGACTTCGCGCCCCAAAGACCGCGGCTGTAGTGCTCACACTACAGCCAGCAGCGGAACAGAAGGGCGTGACGTACCGCGACGTTCTCGCCAAGGCAAAGGCGGCGGTGAATCTGGAGGAGTTGGGGATCACCGGGGGGCTCCGGCTACGTGTCACCGCGACGGGGGCCCGAATGCTAGAGATCCCCGGTGCCGCCAGTGGCCCGTCCGCAGACGCTTTGGCTGAAAAGCTCAGGGCGTCCCTTGATGCGGACGAGGCCCGAGTGTCCAGGCCTGTCACGTGCGCAAGCCTGCGCATTTCAGGCCTGGACGACTCTGTGGTGGAAGAAGAGGTGGTGGCTGCCGTCGTCAGGACTGGTGGGTGCCCTGCCGACCAGGTGAAGGCAGTGGGCTCCGTACGTCCTGACTACGGGGGCATGCGAACCGTGACGGTTAGCTGCCCCGTGACGGCGGCCAAAAAGATTGTGGAGGGCCGAAGGCTCCTGGTGGGCTGGGTCTCCGCGCAGGTCAAACTGCTGGAGCCCAGACCTCTGAGGTGCTTCCGCTGTCACGTGGGTCACCACGTGGCAGTCAAGTGCTCGGAGGTGGACCGCAGCCGACTGTGCTTCCGCTGCGGTCAGCCCGGTCACAAGGCCGCGACTTGCGACGCCGCGCCGCACTGCGACGCATGTGCGACGGCGGCCAAGCCGGCCGATCACCGGGCGGGTGGCAAAGCCTGCGCTCCACCCGCCAAAACCAGGGGCAGGGGTAGGTCTTCCGCAACGACCACCACCACCAACGCCGCCGCCACAGCCGTCGCCGCTGGCGCCGCTGCTGCCGCCGCTATCACTACCGCCGCTGACGCCACAGCGGCGGCAGCCGGGCCATCAGAGGGGGCCCAGGAGGGGGCTGTAATGGAGTGCCAATAACGGCCCCATTACGCCTCCTCCAGGCGAATATCAACCACTGCGCCTGCGCTCAGGATCTCTTGCTCCAGAGCATGGCGCAGTGGTCGATTCATATCGCCGTGGTCGCTGAGCCGTACTTTGTCCTCCCCAGGGACGACTGGGTTGAGGACCTGAGCGGCTCAGTGACCATAATTTCGTCGGCCGCCGCCGGTACCCCTTCCTTCGAGGGTGTCAGAAAGGGTCAGGGGTGCGTCGCAGCACGGTTCGGGGATATAGTCGTAGCGGGCGTCTACTTCTCCCCGAGCCGAACTCTCGCCGAGTTCCACAACTCCCTCAGAGAGTTGACCGTCGTCGTCGGTAACTGCTCCCTCCCCGTGCTAGTGCTCGGGGACTTCAACGCCAAGAACTTGGCTTGGGGTTCTCGCTGCACGGATGTGCGGGGAAGGATGGTGGAGGACTGGGCACTGGAGACAGGCCTGGTCGTCCTAAATCGGGGTTCTGTTCCCACGTGTGTGCGGATGCGGGGAGAGTCGGTGGTGGACATTTCGTTCGCTAGCCCCGCTCTGTCGCCGCGTGTCGTCGACTGGCGCGTCATGGAGGAGGTGGAGACCTACTCCGATCACCGGTACATCCGGCTCGACGTCTCCACCCAGACCTCCAGCGCACCGGTCCTACAGGCCCCGAGTGGTCCGCGGTGGGCGCTGAAACAGCTGGACCGGGAGCTCCTCCTGGAAGCCTCGATCGTGCAGGCCTGGGTGTCATCACCGGACAGGCCTGCCGACACCAACCACGAGGCGGACTGGTTCCAGGAGGCCATGTCTGAGATCTGTGACGTGGCAATGCCCCGAGTCCGGTCTGGAAGCGCCCGGCGTCAGGTGTACTGGTGGTCGCGCGAGCTGACGGCACTGCGAGAGGCATGCGTCGCTGCGCGACACCTGTACGCCAGGCACCGCAGGCTCCGCATTCGAGCACCGGATGCGGCAGCCATCGAGGCGGAGCTGTATGAGGGGTACAGAGCGGCGAAGACCGCCCTCCTAGAAGGTGTCTTGCGGGCCAAGGATCTGGCCCGCGAGGAGATGCTGGAGTCTCTGGACGGGGATCCGTGGGGGCGCCCATACAAGATGGTGCGGGATAAACTCCGCACCAGGGCCCCCCCGCTGACGCAGAGTCTCCGGCCCCAACTAGTTGAGGATGTGGTGAGCGCTCTGTTCCCTTCGCGAGGGGAGCATGCTCCTCCGCCCATGGCTCCGCCGCTTGCGGTGCCACAAGCGGACCACGAGGACAACGACGACGACGACGTTCCGGAGGTGACTGGGGTAGATCTGAGAGCGGCGGTGGGCAGGCTGAAAGCCAAAAACACCGCCCCGGGACCCGATGGCTTGCATGGCAAAGCCTGGGTCCTGGCCCTGGAGGCTCTCGGGCCCCGACTACTAGGGCTCCTAAGCGCGTGCTTGGAGAGAGGCCAGTTCCCACTTCGGTGGAAGACGGGGAAACTGGTCCTCATACAGAAGCCGGGGCGCCCTGCGGACTCTCCGTCCGCATTCCGGCCCATTGTGCTGCTCGACGAGGTGGGCAAGCTCTTTGAAAGAGTAATTGCAAACCGCCTCGTCGGGCACCTTGTGGGGACGGGGCCGGATCTTGCGGAACACCAGTATGGTTTCCGCAAGGGGCGCTCTACGGTGGATGCCATCATGCGCGTGAGAGCCCTCACGACGGGGGCTGCAGTGTCCAGGGGTGGGGTTGTCGTGGCGGTGTCTCTCGACATCGCCAACGCGTTTAACACCATGCCTTGGGCCTGCATCAGGGAGGCACTCCAATACCACCGGATGCCGACCTATCTTCGTCGTGTGGTCGGGGCATATCTGACGGACAGGGCCGTCATATACCCCGGTCGCTCTGGAGAGTGGAACCGGCGAGAGATGTCGTGCGGTGTCCCACAGGGATCGGTCTTGGGGCCGCTCCTGTGGGACATCGGTTACGACTGGGTGCTGCGCGCCGACCTCCCCAGCGGCGTCAGCGTAGTTTGCTACGCTGACGACACGCTCGTTCTGGCTCAGGGGGGGTCGCACCAGGCGGCGGCCGACATCATGACACGCGGGGTTGCGATAGTCGCAGAGAGGATCCGGCTGCTGGGTCTCGAGGTGGCCTTGCACAAATCCGAGGCCATGGTCTTTCATGGCCGCGGAAACACGCCACCGTCGGGATCCCAGTTGACGGTAGGAGGGGTTCGCATCGGCGTCGGGTCGACGATGAAGTACCTGGGAATCGTCCTCGACAGCCGGTGGAACTTCGTCGAACATTTCCGACGTTTGGCTCCCAAGCTCGAGCGGACGGGGGCTGCTTTCAAGCGGCTCCTGCCCAATCTGAGGGGGCCAAACGCCTCCTGCCGTAGGCTCTATGCCGGAGTCGTGCGGTCCATGGCCCTTTACGGGGCCCCGGTATGGGCGCGTTCTTTAGGGCGGCGCGCCGCCCACTACCTGAACGCGCCCCAAAAGGTGGTGGCCATACGGCTTGTCCGGGGCTACCGCACGATCTCCGGCGAGGCAGCAAGCCTCCTTGCCGGACTGCCACCGTGGGATCTGGAGGCGATAGTCCTCGCGCGCCTGTTTGAGTGGCGCGCGGAGGCACTACACCGGGGGGAAAACCCGCTGCCACGGCAAGTTGCCGCTCGGCGGGCAGACCTCCGGTGCGATCTCATGGTGGCATGGAGAGAGCGACTGTCGCAACCCCGTGCAGGGCACGCCACAATAGCGGCGGTAAGTCCCCTCTTTGAGGAGTGGCTGGAGAGGCGTCATGGCGTCCTAACCTACCGCCTGACGCAGGTCCTCACCGGACACGGAAGTTTCGGGAGGTTCCTGCACATCATCGGGCGGGAGGAAGCGCCCGGGTGTCACCATTGTGACGATCGCCCGGAGGACACGGTGGAGCACACAGTGGCGGTCTGCCCAGCTTGGGCGGAGCACCGCCGTGCCCTCGTGGAGGCGATCGGCGGCGGAGATCTCTCGCGTCCGGCCCTGGTTCAGGCCATGGTCCGGAGCGAGAGGGAATGGGAAGCGGTCACCACCTTCTGCGAAGCAGTAATGCTAGCAAAGGAGGTGGCCGGGCGTTTGAGGGAGAGAACATCTGCCCAACCCAGCCGCCGCGGGAGACGCCCAGGGCGCCGGGCGCCGCGAGACGACTTCCGGCCACCGTAGATGCGGGCCTGTGGACGGTGAGCAATGGGTAGCTCACCGTCCGTCCGTCGATTGACGACAGGCCGTGTCGACGGCGCGTTCGTGTTTCACGCGCGCCTCAAAGAGAGTCAGCAAAGCAGAGGGGCTTGCCAGAGCCTCCGCCTGCCGGGGTTGCGGGTTGTTCGAAAGAGATACCGCGGCCCCGGAACGTAAAGGGCAATAGAAGGAACATGGGTGGGTTTTAGTCAGTACAAGTCTGACATGCCCCCCCGCTCCACCCAGAGCGGGGGAAGTCATAGGATGATTTCCCACCCGAAAAAAAAAAAAAAAAAAAAAAAGCGATTGACTGTTTCACTGCGTGTCGCGGGTTCGATCCCCGCATGGGACCCCGCATTTGTATGACCTTGTGTAGGTGAGTTTAAATGTTTGTAAACGCACCCACGATACAGGAGAATCCCTAGTGTGGGGTAACGTTTAATATATATATACAGGGTGTCCCGAAACTCAACGTCAAGCGGGCACGGGGCGATAGGCTAGGTTATACTAGTTCTGGTAAAAATAAAAAAATATAATCTATGTTACTTGGTTAAGTGGTAAAAGGAATACTTTGATAATGTTTGAAAATCCACACCTTTGATCACATATTTAGGTGCTGTGATCACAAATTTCTTAATTTCGCAGTTTTTTTTTTACCGTAATCCCTAATAACTATGCCATTGATTGCAGTCACAAATGCAATAGTAATTATTGTCAGTTTAGTAAAAAAAAATAGTTTTATTGAGTCATGCTTCAAAAACATTTTATCAGATAACTTTGACAAATCATATTTAAAATAAAATGTACCATAGTACCATAGGCAAGTTATTTAAAAAAATGGCCCATTTAATCAAGATTTCGAAACGGTACAACACGTACTGCTTATCTTTACATAAAAAATATTATTGCTTACTTACTTGCAAAAGGACCTTATTTCGAAAAAGTTTTTACCTGAATTGTACTTTCGTACAAAAAGGTGTACTTCACTACAGTGTAAGCGAGACAGACAAATGTGTTAGAGTAAGACAGAGGATAACACTGTTCCTAGTTCATTAGAATGAGACGACAGAAAATTTATTTTTAGAGAAAGCGAGACAGATATTGATGCCCACCCGTCCCTTGCAAGAGCCAGCCCGCGCTGCTGAGCCAGTAAGTTAAAATAGTCCATAAATAATATCACTCAGATCCAGCCTGTCCCTTGCTGTCCCTCAGCGACGCCCTAAGCCGAGGCTCGTACCCCACAGGGGGTGCCCTTAGCGTGTAGTCGCTTAGTTTATAAGTTTATACCCTGGCTGGAGGTCTTAATTTTTAAGGCAACCACAGGATTCGCCCGGTTAAGCAGACGACAACCTCCTTGGTTGAACTGCGAGATGCCATTCATAAAAAAAAAAAGATATTGATGTCACTGGAAATTAGTCAATTGAATATTGGTTATTATCAGTTAGTACGCTTTGTTCTTTCGTTTACTGCGCATCTATCCGTAATCGTGAAACTTTCGTACTACGACTTTGGCTTGTTTTATCCCGGACTTGATATCACGTTTGTGTTGACGACTTTGGCTTGTGTTATCCTGGACTTGATATCGCATTTGTGTTGACAATTTTGGCTATTTTCCTGGACTCGATTATTTATTGTGCTGCCGACTGTTTTGCTGTATAGTAAAAAAGTTTGACAACATGCCATTTGTGTACACCGCGCAAGAATATGCGAACATGCATATTATCTACGGTGAGTGCCACTGTAATGCCTCTGCCGCAGCCAGATTATATCGCGAAAGATATCCAAATGCGGCGCGTCACCCAGATCACCGCGTTTTCATCAACGTGCACCAGTCATATTCGCAAGGAAGATTGCCAAGTGCACATACGGCTGGTGGAAGGCCACGAGGATACGAAGAAGACGTCGTTTTAAATGAAGTCGAAAACGATCCCAGCACTTCATTACGTGCAATAGAAAGAGCTACTGGAATACCGAAAAGTATAGCTCAACGAATTTTAAAGCGATGTGACTATCACCCGTACCATGTACAACGTGTACAAAGTTTGCTGCCTCGTGACTACGCACCTAGGATCGAGTTTTGCAGAACGATGTTGGCGAAAATTCGTGAAGATCCGCAGTTTCTAAACAAAATTTTATGGACGGACGAATCGACCTTTAAAAAAGACGGTTATTTAAACTTACACAACCTACATGGTTGGCACATAGAAAACCCACATTTAATGCGGGAAGATCGCTCCCAATATCAATTCAAAGTCAATAT
Organism: Ochropleura plecta; assembly: GCA_905475445.1. Classification (NCBI taxonomy): domain Eukaryota; kingdom Metazoa; phylum Arthropoda; class Insecta; order Lepidoptera; family Noctuidae; genus Ochropleura; species Ochropleura plecta. The sequence goes on along the minus strand of FR997731.1, from coordinate 4,149,908 downwards.
GTGGACCGGAATTTTAAATGGGCAAGATATCGGACCATTTGAGCTGCCTGAAAACTTAAATGGCAACAATTACCTAGAGTTTCTGCAAAACGATTTGCCGACTCTGTTAGAAGACGTGCCACTCAACATTTACAGAGATATGTGGTTTCAACAAGATGGTTGCCCAGCGCACTATGCTCGTCCGGTCCGAGATTACCTAAATAGGGAATATCCCGATAGATGGATCGGACGCCTTGGTTCAATTTTGTGGCCCCCTCGGTCTCCGGACCTAAACCCCCTTGATTTTTTTTACTGGGGCTGCATAAAAGAAAAAGTTTATTCAAAACCTATAGAAAATCTGACGGAACTACGCCAAAGAATTGCTGAAACAGCAGAAGAAATAAACACAAGAAGATACGCACGTCTAGTGAAAAGATCTTTTATGAGACGATGTAGAGCCTGTATTCGTGCCGAAGGCAAACAATTTGAACATTTAATTTAGTTTTAAAGAAAAAATAAATGTATTACAATTCTTGCTATTGTTTCATTATGATTAACTTTTGTAATAATACCAATAACAAGGTATCATATCGTACTTATTTTTTTTTTTATAAAATTTCTGTCGTCTCTGTGTCTCTTAATGAACTTGGAACAGTGTCATTCTCTATCTCACTCTAACTCATTTGTCTGTCTCGCTTACACAATATCGAAGCATATCTTTTTGTACACGAAATTACAATTATTCAGCTAAAAAACTTTTTCGAAATAAGGTCCTTTTGCAAGTAAGTAAGCAATAATATTTTTTATGTAAAGATAAGTAGTACGTGTTGTACCATTTCGAAATCTTGATTAAATGGGCCATTTTTTTAAATAACTTGCCCATGGTACTATAGTACATTTTATTTTAAATATGATTTGTCAAAGTTATCTGATAAAATGTTTTTGAAGCATGACTCAATAAAACTATTTTTTTTTACTAAACTGACAATAATTACTATTGCATTTGTGACTGCAATCAATGGCATAGTTATTAGGGATTACGGTAAAAAAAAAACTGCGAAATTAAGAAATTTGTGATCACAGCACCTAAATATGTGATCAAAGGTGTGGATTTTCAAACATTATCAAAGTATTCCTTTTACCACTTAACCAAGTAACATAGATTATATTTTTTTATTTTTACCAGAACTAGTATAACCTAGCCTATCGCCCCGTGCCCGCTTGACGTTGAGTTTCGGGACACCCTGTATATATATATACTAGCGGACCCGACAGACGTTGTCCTGTCTACACGTCTTTAATTTGAAAATTTCAAACTTTTTTTAATAAGCTGTCTAATTTGACACTGCGATGGTAGCACCGTCTGTCGGATCCAATGTAAAACATTCCAAAATCAACAACTACTAATATCGGATCCATCAGACCAGATCCCCTTGAACACACACAAAAAATTTCATCAAAATCGGTCCAGTCGTTTGAGAGAAGTTCAGTGACATACACACTCACAAAAGAATTATATATATAAAAATATATGGGTTCATCATTGCATTCTTGCGAAAGTCTGTCTGTTTGTGCTGATTGGTACACAGATAGTTCATGATCTCGCAGGCGACATAGGATACTTTGATTAGCGAAAAAATTCAAGCCAAAAACACAAAAATCATTAATTAACCGATCGTGTGAAGCTACCATATTAGCCATTTTTTATGTAATTTTTTATTCCGACTAGTTCAGAGCGATGACCATAATCACATTTAAATGTCAACAAACAAAAGCATGAAACTACAGTCCCAGTCACAAGGCATAACAACTTGTGGAAGTACTGTAGTTGCCTATTCAAAAGTGTTGATTTTTATGGAGAAGCCTTTTAAATAGTAATATTTTATGATAAAAAATATTAACTTTTCATCTTACTTTTTATAAATACGAGTATATGTTTTTTTTTAATTTCAAGGTTAAAATATTACGATTCAATGAATAATGTAATATTAAGAAGAATGTAACATTCATGTTGAGATTACTATACATATGTGAGGACTAGGTAGAAAGATGTCCACTTATAGAACGTCCAGAGTAAATCAAATATCATAAGTAGTTAGCAGTCCAGCTTAAAACACATTCAAAAATTTACGAGCGATAAACGGGACAAGACGAATAAAATCGAAATCGAATTCTTGTTACCTACTTCTTAGTGACAACACTATTGTTAATTAGCGTTCATGAATCAAAAAAGAAAATGATCGCGATATTTTTTATATTTGACTATTTTCAACATATGTACGGCTCTGTAATTCTTTTAAATCTCCTTATTGAATCATTTAGCTTTTTTTAATGGTTTATAAAACCAGCCTATATCTGTCCTACAGCTAGCTACAATCCTCTTTTAAAACAGATTAGACTCGAGTATTAATACAGAATCACTTATTTTCTTAAAATATCAGTTGTTGTAGTAGATTAGGTGTGCAAATATAATTTTACATTAGTAAAATAATGCGCTATTCAACTAAACATGCCAAATAAAAAAAAAACTTTTACTAATACGAAAAAAAAACTTATATTAAAATTACATTTTAGGTTGCATAAATCATTGTAGACTGTACTAAGCAATTTTCGGTCAACCATTTATGCAATTTATTTCTGAAATATTTAAATGGAAGTTTTCTTAGATTTCTATTTTTTTTTTAATAACGGAATGTGTAGGAAACACATTCCTTTTTTTTTAAATAAAAAAAAATAGAAACACGTTGTTTTTAATCAATAGGGGATATTACTGCAAAATTCTGGCGCAAGGGCGCAGCACTAGCGTAAGCAGTAAAAAGTTTTTTGCCGAGACGTAAATGGCCGTAGGACGCCATAATAAATATATAATTAAAGTACAGATAGGTAAGTTATACCAAAATAATTAACACTTTGACATATTTTCACAGAATATCTGGATACGCGATTGCGCACATGACGGTTTGTTTACTGCATGTGCTAGTGGCGCCCTCTGCGCCGAGGTTTGCGTAATATTCCCTATTACAACGATGGCTGAAGACGGGTTGTCGATTTCGGACTTATATCCTTACTAATATTATAAAAGCAAAAGTGAGTTTGTTTGTTAACTCTTCACGCCTTAATGGCTAAACTGATTTTGATGAATTGGTACAGAGATAGTTGGGACCCTGGAAACGGACATACGTTATTTTTTTTTAAGTGGGAAATGAGGAAGAAAGATGGAAGAAAAGGAAAAGCTTAGCTTTGCTATTACAATCAATAAGGCACAAGGGCAAAAACTACAGGTAGCAGGTACCTGCAAATCAGGAAAGGGGAATTGTGTTACTCCGAATTTAACGCGAGCGAAGCCGCGGGCAAAAGCTAGTTAAATTTAAGACCAGGTTTCCTCACGTTTATTCCTCGATATCTGCGATGTCTATGATAAACTTAAAAAAATAATTAAATTGAAAAGGTTATTTGAGAACTATAAGGATTTGGGCAAATACATTTATGCTGTTAATAATACTTACTTGCTATGCTTTCTAGCTTACCGTCCATCCGTCTATTGACGCCAGGCTGTGTCGACGGCGCGTTAGTGTTCCACGTGCGCCTCAAAGAGATGTCAGCAAAGCAGAGGGGCCTGCCAGGGCCACCGCCTGCCGGGGTTGCGGGTTGTTCGAAAGAGATAACGCGGCCCCGGAACGTAAAGGGCAATAGAAGGAACATGGGTGCGTTGTAGTCAGTACAAGTCTGACACTCCCCCAGCTCCGCCCAGAGCAGGGGAAGTTATTTGATGATTTCGCATCCGCAAAAAGAAAAGGGTCATAAGAGGTCATTTGAGTGTAAATACATTTATGCTGTTAATAAAACTTACCTTCTATACTTCTCCAGGTTAGAGACCGAAAATGTACCAACTTTTAATAGGAAGAACGTGAAACAACGGAATCTAAACTCAACCACTAGCACCACAATCACAATACCTACTTGTAAGTACACACAGCTTTATTAGATGGACACAAACCCAATGTTTTCCTTCTAATGTTATTTTAGGCCGTGAATACATAGCCGGGGTCGTCATTTGATTTCCTCTAATTACTAGCTTTGTCCAACCGCAATCCTGTACTGGGACTTGCGAGTGTTCACCCTTAATTGAGTCTTGTCTAGTTATACGTTTAGACAATGTTCTTTTTCTTTCGATTTTTCCTTCAGTGAGCAATTTAGAGGTATTTTCTGTGTGAGTATTTTGATAATGCGGTCAGAAGTCCTGGCAAGAGCGTGCGATGCAAACGTTATATACCTACATAAATAAGTACCTAGTTATTAAAATTACAGATAATATGTAATCTATCTAATATCCATTTCACACGCATTATTCTCATCATTTTAAGAATTCATTCAAATCTATGGATGATAGTGATACGTGTTTATTCACATCTATGTACTAGGTATTTGTTAAAAAATACAAATACCTACACTACAAGTAATAAAGACATAAACTAATAATAAAAAAATACATATCTGCAAATGGCTTAATTGCCAAGAGCCTCGACCAATACCTAAGGGAGTTCTCGTTAGGTAGCTTGATAAAGATACAGAAAGCGGTACTCCTGGACACGGCTCGTATTCTTAGGAGGTTCCTTTCTATAGAGCCCTGACCGCGCCGGTAGCTTGGACCCTGTTCCCGATACCGGTGGGGTAACTTTTTTTTTGTATTTTTATGTTTCCTTTTTTTCATTTTAAAAAATATTTAAAAATGTAATTTGTATGTATTAAAATGAATCTATCATAAAATACAATAGTCAAAATGATAAAGTAATTACAGGGCATCACTATCAAGTGCCGAGAAGGCTGGCAGCAGGCAGCTAACCGTTAGATGGCACTGTAATTCTTGGGCTGAAAACAAGGCCCAATTTATGCGGATTGTGCTTGTTGCAAACAGTTTGGCTAAAATTATAATAATTGTATTTTTCATTTAAAACAACATCGTTTACATCACGTGCTGAAGTTAGAGCCTCAAATTCTATTTGTTTCTTATTTTTCTGTCGCTGAGTTGTGGAGATAGGTAGTGGTAGTGGGTGGCCGTGTCGAAGGCGCGTTCGTATTCAACGCGCCCCTTAAGAGATGTTGGCAAAGCGAAGAGGCCTGCCAGGGCCACTGTCTGGGGATGTGGGTTGTTCAAAAAAGATACCGCAGCCCCGGATTATAAAAGGTAGTTGAAGCAACATGAGTAGGTTTTAGTTAGTACAAGTATGATACTCGCCCACGCTTAGCCCAGAGCGGCGGAAGTTATTAAATCCGCAAAAAAAGGTACACGTTATAGGTATTTTACAATGTGCCTTTTTTTGTGTATGTACATTAATGTATGTTGATTAAATATTTGTTTTAACCTCAAATCCCCCCAAACGCATTCTTCATAGAACTTTGTATAAACTCTGTATAATTCTAGACCACACGTTCATTTCAGCTGCAACAAACGTCCTTCTCTTCGGATCCCTCAAGAAACACCTAAGCAGAGCAAAATATTAACAGCAATGAGCCCTAGGGATTGGCACGGGTGTACATTTAAATAATTAATGTGGCAAATAGCCCGGGTCGGTGGCCGCGGTCAACGGCTAATAGCCATTCAGAGACCAAGGACTTAGTTTATTGAGCCAATTTCGGTACATTTGTTACCGTGGCGGCTACAAATCGAGACTGCTACACGACGCGTGGTGATTTCTTCTTGTTTAGTTTGAAATACGATGTTTTATTAAAACCTTTGTGGTTCTTTTGTCTTTTCTTTTTGTATTTTTGGATGCCATATATGAAACTGAATTGGTTTTTGAATAAGAGTAAACACACGTGCTGGCGATTATGTACCTTAAAAATCAAACATATTTTTCACTGCCCTAGCTCAAAAAATCGGTCATACCATACCAGCGTCTCTTTCGAATAACCCGCAAATTTTATACATTAGAACCCCTTAAAATAACTATAATATTTCTTCTTGCTTTAATGTATTAATTGACCCGAAACTAGTTAAAAAACATACCTATATGTAAGCAAAACGAGTCGTTTTTGTTTATTGGAACGGGGCTTGAGTCAACGCACTCATTAGATATAGCCATTTATGTCGCAAGTTTGTTCGGAACTTTTTGTACGCGAATCTGACTTGGTCTTGGCCGGTTTTGTTGTTTTATATATCACTGTTGTACTGTCCACCAATTTATTGATTTTCAACTAAACGTGGATCTGACAGTTGATTGACGGAGAGCGAAAGGAAGGCCAAAGAAAAGATGGATGGATTGTGTAAGGAATGATATGAAGGAGAAAAGAGTAAATGATGCTGTGACGTCTGATAGGGGAGAATGGAAGAAGAAAACGTATTGCACCGACCCTAAATAGAATGGGACAAGGGCACAAAAATGATGAATGAACTACATGTGAACAAAGAGGAATTTTACAAGAATACGACTAGAATTATCTTTTCAGTCGAGTCCAATGTTTGGGCAATACCGAAACGGCGAGACAGTAAAACAATCATAAATCCGCTTAAAATAATAAATTAAATTGACACTAGTGCGTAGAAAATTGATGCATTTGCTGAAGGATTTCATAATCTTTGTTTGTGATAATAGCAATAATTAGATAAGTTTTTAAAAGATTTTCATATTCGTGTTGTCCACTGGATAACAGGAGTGACTAATATGATTGGTGGTGTAGGTACTTACCTTTTTTTTTGCGGGTGGGAAATCATCAAATAACTTCCCCCGCTCTGGGTGGAGCGGGGGGGGGGGAGTGTCAGACTTGTACGGACTAAAACCCACCCATGTTCCTTCTATTGCCCTTTATGTTCCGGGGCCGCGGTATCTCTTTCGAACAACCCACAATCCCGGCAGGCGGTGGCCCTAGCAGGCCCCTCTGCTTTTCTGAAATCTCCTTGAGGCGCGTGGAACACTAACGTGCCGTCGACACGGTCGTCAATTATTATAGACGGACGGACGGTGAGTTACCGATTGCTCACCGTCCACAGGCCCACCGGCCCCGTCGGCCCGACAGAATGTCGTCGCTTATTTAACGAAATACTACTAATATCATAAATTCGAATGTATGTGAGGATGGATGGATGTATGTATGTATGGATGTATGGATGTTTATCCACACCAAATTCCATACTGATGGCACTACTAAAGGTTTTAGTTACTTTCAGTAGCTCCATCAGTTAAAAATCGTTGGGGGCAAATAGTTTTCGTACATCCATATACACTTTTTATTATTAAAATCACTAATACTTCTCAGTATTCTACTGTTACGATTAAAAACAAAGCAAAGCCGGAAAATTAATATTAAGGCGATTAAAAATACAATTAATCGTAAAACAAGTTATTAATTTCTTTAATAAATTACCCCCTGTCTGCACAGCACCTGTTCTTAATAGCATAATAAAGCAGCATTATTATTTTCGAAGACTGTATCGTATTACTGGCAGATAATAAATAATAATCTACTACGATCTGTGATTAAATAGGCTTGTATAGTATACTGAAGGATTATTATATTATATTACCGCTGGTCTAGTCACCAATAAGGCAACGAACAACTACTATATACCGCCAATAACGTAATTTTTCAATTTTGGTATTCTAATTTTATATTACTTATTTTATTTTAAATAAGTATTAATGCTCATTTAGTCTGAAACACAGGTCCAACCTAGTTCAGGCACATAAATAACTGTGCTCTATTGTTTGTTAAGATGCTTTATTTTATTGTGCATGTGCCCCCTTTTTTATATAAAAAAACTATTTATTATTATTCTATTTTTTATTATCTCAAGCACACTCGCTTATCATGAGGGTTAAATTCCCAAGTTAGTTTTTTTTTCAACAGCAGCAACGTATTTTTTATTCCCTCCTGGTTGCTAACAAAAGCCTTTTCTTATTTCATAGGGCTTCAACTTAGGTGAGGAAATGTCGACGGTCCCTACGTACATAAAGACATGTCGAAAATGACATATTTTTTTATTGTATCATTGTCTTTAGATTAATTTTCTATGCGCACATGCTGACATACAATTTTTATTTAATTTATTTACCTTGTTTTAGAAATCGTATAAGAGAACAAGTATTATAAATACAACGAATAAGTGTCGTACAAACGGTCATCTATCAGTTTTTCCAAGAAAACGTGAAAAAATAAGATACTTAAGTATGTGTAAATAGCATTATAAAGCTCTTAAAGTATTGTGGAAAGAAAATATTTATTATTGCTCATGGAATTATTTCTAGGGCGTGTTGATCACAAATTACGCTCTCCTGTAAACCTCGGTTCTTGACTTAACCTTATGTACGTAGGAACCGTCGATTTTAGTGTAATATAAGGTACATCCATGCCCTTCAAGGTGAATAGTGTGGTGAAAATTAAATAAAATGGCAATGTTAAGACAAGCTAGGCCCGCGTCCTCAAAGAGATGTCAGTGAAGCAGAGTGGCTGGCCGGGTTGCGGTTTGTTCGAAATAGATACCGTGGCCCCGGAACATAAAAGCCAAAAGAAGGAACATTGATGGGTTTTAGTCAGTACAAATCTGACACTCCCTTCCGCTCAGAGCAGGAGAAGTTAATTGATGATTTTCCATCCGGACCAAATCACATAAAAGGCAAGCCGCACTTTGTTATTCAAACAACATTGTTTATCAGTTGCAATTGAATTATTGTCAGCGCACCAAAATGCATTGCACTTCTCTAATCAGAGAATAGAACGATCTTTAGTTCTGGATATCATCTGATTTTATCAAATACAAGGTTTATTTGTCGGTTTGTCCATTGTACTTGAAATCCACTTGTCCGATTACGATACATAATACATGCTATATGTATTATGTATCGTATGTTATATATATTCAACGATGGAACGCAATTAGGAAGAAGAAAGGCTATACAAGCTTTGTTTTTAGATAGTATTTTATCTGAAAACAAAGCTTTTAAAATACTTTATTGAAGACCAAAATTAAAACAAAACTATTTTATTGTAATAGCTAATTATATGGTAACAACTGCGGTTTTCATACAAAGCAGGCACGAAAGGATGCTACTAGTAAAACAATAAAAAATGATCAACCATCAATACTTCTTCTAAACCTTCCAAACCCTTTTATAGTCCACTGTCTCTTTAGAAACGACAGAATTCCTCTCGTTCGGTATACATTGCACGTATCTATAGCTTAACCATGCGAATTTATGAAACAATCCGCGTAATGTATATAAAATATTAGAGATCACTATCACGTACTCACTTTATTAGGCCTATAACATACTGAGCGAATTTTATTGTACCAACATGTAAAATAAGCCGATAGGCCTCGTACAAACGCGCGGAACCAACGCAAAGTAAGCTCAGAAATACTACGGCTGGAAATTTGTTGGTCTTTGACAGTCGTTATAGGTAGTCAATAGCCCGATGGTCAAAAAATCTGTCTTACCATGGGGTATACCCCTGATCACTGACTAGTTTTGTGGATAATTTTTTGGATACTATAGTATTGCCCGGTAGTAACAGCACTGCGGAGGTCAGAAAGGCATTCGCCCCATGTAAATTAGTAGTATTCAGGTGCATCCGGTTAGAGTAGCAGCCTATCGCATTTAAAAAAAAACTTTGCCCCACACTAGGAATTTCTCCTTTATCGTGGATACGTTTACAAACATTTAAACTCACATGGCTAGACCCGAAACAACTGTTTACAGGCCATACAAATATTTGTTCCGTGCGGGGATCGAACACAACACGCAGCGCAGCAGTCGATCGCTCAACCACTGCGCTAACCGAGTCGTCAAATAGGCAGATGATGATTGCAATGTCAGTTGGCGTGGATGTTGATCAATATTTTCGCAATGCTTTGCAATGATATCAGTACAGGATAGTATCGTCAGTTTTTTGGACATGATTTCGTAATCGTTCGAATATATGCGTTTTGTTCTATATGGAATCGTTAGTATCGACTATGTGGAGAGGAGCTCGTGGCTAAATAATAGCAGCCGCTCGGGACGATCTTTAGGTTCAGCCGCGCTTGCCTAGGTTGGTCTGTGGATGGGCGACCACCCCTTACATACCGAGTTTCCTCCGTGCCTCAGAAAGTTCACGTTAAGCCGTTGGTTGCGGCTGTCATTTGTAGATCTTTGACAGTCGTTACAGGTAGTCAGTGTTGCGAAAGTCTGACAACCAGTCTTACCAAGGGGTATCGCATTACCCAGTACTAACTGGGTTGTGGAGGTCAGATAGGCAGTCCCTCCATGTAAAATACTGATATTCAGCTGCATCCGGTTAGACTGGAAGCCGACCTCAACATAGTTGGGAAAAGGCTAGGCAGATGAGTATCTACTATGTAGACCATTACATGGAAAGCGAGAATTGTCGTAAGGGAAGTTTTGAGTGTGAGTCTGGAAAGATATACGAGAAGAGAAAGAAGGAAAACTGTTGAGGATGTTAGTTTATTTATAAGTTCGTTTTTTGGAGTTTACTCCTTAAGAATCGATTTTCATATATAAGGCGCCCGGTATGAGAAAAATGTGAGGTGTAAAATCTACTGATGAATGACCTTGAATGACCTCTTTATAATATTACTAGATGGCGCTTTATGAAATTTGTCGTCCGTCAGTAATATATATATTTTTTTTTGTACTTAATGAGTAAACTCCAGTCATGCGTCGGAGCTGACACACACACTTTTTTTAAGTTATTTTTTAATTGGATTATGTGTATGAAATTAAGGTATATTAAAGGTAATACCTTATTTAGCTTATTTTGAGTTTTGTCTTGTGATTGTAGGGAAAAACCAAAGAAACGATGGATGTACTGTGAGAAGGATGGTAAGATAAATGACGAGCCATAGAGTAGCTTGAAAGAAGAAGACATGTTGTGCCGACTCCGAATAAATGGCTAAACCGATTTGATGAATTTTGGTACAGAGATAGTTGGGACCCTGGAAACGGACATAAGCTATTTTTTTAAATGGTGAGAAAAGGGGAGAGTTTTTTTTTAAGTGGGAAATGAGGGAGAAAGAGGGAAAACTTAGCTTTGCTATTACAATAAATAAGGCGCAAGGGCAAAAACTACAGGTAGCAGGTACCGGCAAATCAGGAAAGGGGAACTGTGTTACCCCGAATTTAACGCGAGCAAAGCTGCGGGCGAAAGCTAGTTTAAAATAAAAGCAGGGGAATAATGATGAGGGCTGTCACATGATGATATAATTATTCAAAAACAAAAAAGTCAAAATGCTACAGGATAATATGCTAAGCATTTTCAAATCAAATATTATCCAAACCGTCGAACGCGCGTGTAGGTTAGGACTTCGTCGAGTAATAATGTTTCCAATGCTTTTTCAACTGATTCTGTTCTGAGTTCAAAGGAGTAGAGATATTATTTAGAAGTAATAGAGGATTCGTTGTTGCTAAGTGGGTTATGCTTTCGTGGAATAAAATATAATATTCGTAGATCGAAATATTCAGCCTCATTAATTTAAAAGTAGAAGGCTGCTTGAATAACCTGGCTAAATAATAAAAATAAAAACCGGCAAGTGCGAGTCGGATTCGTGCACCGAAATTTCTGTCCAACTTAACATTGCTTTGGGAAAAAAAACATCACCATTTATAAACTTACTGTTTTTGGATTTTTCCCTTTTAATAGTGCTCTATAATATTGCTTCTTGTGAAATTTTATGATTATAGGTCAACAAGAACTACCCTATAGATTTATATGTATGTAAAATGCGACAAAAACGACCATATATTTTGATTGTGTTGACTTAAGGACTTGATGTTTTCGCCGCTTCAAGAAACTGGTCAACGGTTTTCATTTCAACTTGATTCCTATATGCGTTACCGAGGTAAAGTGTCTTGACTGATAGACGGACAGGCAACAAAGCGATCCTTTTAGGACACCATTTTATTTTTTTTATGTACGGAAGCCTTTTAAATAACTTTCCCTACTCTGGGCGGAGCGGGAGGGGGTGTCAGACTTGTACTGACAAAAACCCACCAATGTTCCTTCTATTGCCCTTTACGTTCCGGGGCCGCGGCATTTCTTTCGAACAACCCGCAACCCCGGCAGGCGGAGGCCCTGGCAGGCCCCTCTGATGTACGGAAGCCTTAAAATAAATAAAGGTTATATAGATTACATTTCATTTTACCTACAAAACCGCCTTGCATGATTATGCCGTGGCACTAGACATACTTACTTATTACACATAATAATTTACAACATGTAAGAACACAATAATTATTATAATTTATTGCCATTAATAAATCATACTCTATATTCAATTTCGTGAGATGATTTATCGCAGTTTCAAAGTCAAAGGTGTAATATTTTTGTTTGTGAAGACTTATTGCGTCTAGGTAAAATTAAGGTAAAACATGTTAAACTATTTTGAACCAATTTCTAGAAAGTTTTGCACCTGGGTATACAATTTGGGGTGAAAAATCTAGGGGTGAAAAGTGCCCTCAAGGACGATCACAAATGCGCTGGAAAGATGATGTGAAAAACATCACAGGGTTGCACGGGATACAAAGAGCGCAACACAGAGAGGAATGGAGGAAGTTGAAGGAGGTCTACAAAGATAAAGGTCGATAAAGGCTGAAAAAGAAAAAGAAAAGAATACAATTTAGTTACTTGTTACTGTTTTTTTTTTGCTGAAACCATTTTTCGATATAAACCTTTATTTATTATCTTATCTTACTAATATTATAAATGGGAATGTATGTGAGGATGGATAGATGTATGGATGTTTGTTACTCTGTCACGTCAAAACAGCACAACAGATCTTGATGAAATTTGGCACAGAGGTAGATTATGGTCTGGAACAACACATAGATTTTTATTTTCGATATTACGCGGGCGACGCCGCGGGCGTCTGCTAGGTCATATTAATTTCATTACGGGTTGACGAATTTCAAAAAAAGACTTGAATTTTAAAAACGTATTCTTTGGCATGATCTATTAAAATTCTAAGTCATTCTTTCATCGAATTTTTCAAAACATTGCTTTATTTTCTTACTAGCTTTTACCCGCGGCTTCGCTCGCGTTAAATTCGGTAGCGCCTTATTGATTTGTAATAGCTACGCTAAGTTTTCCCGTTTCGTCCCTCTTTCTCCCTCACATCCCACTTTTATAAAAAAAATAATTAGCCTATGTCCGTCTCCTGGTTCCCAACTATCTCTGTACCAAAATTCATCAAAATCGGTTAAGCCATTAAAGCGTGAAGAGGTAACAAACAAACAAACTCACTTTCGCTTTTATAATATTAGTAAGGATATAAACAAATGGTTTTAATTTGTAAATTATATATTTTACAATAAAAAAAACAATGGACCTATTAAATAAACAAACTCTCATGCCAAAAACAATCGAAACATAAAATAGTTGTTTGATTAAGTTGGCTATCGTAATGTTTTCTACAATCCTAAAAAACTACGCTGACGTGACCAAGTGAATAAAGCGGACATAGCTAGTTAATTTAGATCCATCCAATTCAGATCCATCACTCTTTTACTAACAGAGTGATGGATCTGAATGTTGATGGACGGAGAGCGAGAGGAAGGTCAAAGAAAAGTTGGTTGGATTGTGTAACGAATGATATGAAGGAGTAAATGATGCCGTGATGTCTGATAGGGGAGAATGGAAGAAGAAAACGTGTTACGACGACCCCAAATAGAATGGGACAAGGGCAGGAAAATTATGAGCTAGTTAGTTTAAAAAACGTGACCGCTATCTGCAGTACGTTTTTCTCCCAGCGCCCAGTTATATCAAACAAACATTAAAGCCTTAAAAACACAAACAATACCAGAAATAAAACGCTTACAAAGAAAAACGCACCTACACACAAGTTTTTATTCACTACATATTCGCTTCAAAACAAAAACGTATTACATAAATACAGACCAATTCCTTGTGCAAAACAAACGTTGTATACAATTGACACAGCGTACTGTAATGTACTGAACCACTCGTAAAATGTTTATTTCTGTCGCTTGTTAGGGGTCCCATGTGTGACAATTTCTCACGGGTTTTTCCTGTCTACATGGTAACAGGCGTTTTAATACGGAATAGGGAGTCGCCCTACGTTTTGATGTGTATGTCATAAAATACGACATACAGTTCAATGTATATGTCAGAATTGTTTTGGCGATTCTTTTTAGAGCTTTCTGAATTGGTTATGGCTGCACCGACATTTTTTTTTCTCCTGTGTCGTGGGTGCGTTTATAAACATTTAAAGTCACATCAAATACAACCAGACCGGAAGTCATAACTACCTGTAGATATAAGTCTTTAAACTGACATGGTTACTAATATTATAACTAACACTTGAAACGAATAAGAAAGAGGGTAGATCGTTTTGTCTGCTCTTAAACATCCACCCGCAATAACTTCAGTTCATCCGTGATCATGGCGTTTGCAACATCGCCGAAATATCGGAAACTCTGTATAAATAACAAACATGGTAAATATCCCGTTTCAAGTGATAATTATAACTACCTGTAGGTCTTACATTTATATTTGTTCCGTGCGGGGATCGAACCCGCGACTCGCAGCGCAGCAGTCAATTACTCAACCACTCCGTCGTTTAAACGTTTGTTAGTTTATTTAATTGTTATAATTTAAACTGTTAGTTAAATTCCAAATGGTAAAATTCATTTCACAAATTTCAAATAAAAAACATTTATAAAATCTTAATTAATAAGTTAAAACAATAATGTCATGCAAATCAAACATGTCATAGTAATTATTTTGTCATTTTGATACTGAAGATTACCGTCATGATGTTATATTTTTTTACATTATTGGTAGCGTACTGGCCCACTGCTTGGCGAAAGCCTCTTCTCAAACACAGAAGGCACGATCACAACGCTTGCTCAAGATGGGTTGGTGATTTCTGACTCATATTAATTACTAGCTGGTGCCCGCGGCTTCGCCCGAGTGATATCGAAAACACCCTATGTATTATTCCAGACTATAATCTACCTCTCTGCCAAATTTCATTAAGATCCGTTCAGCCGTTTTGACGTGAAAGAGTAACAAACATCCATACATCCATTCATCCATCCTCACAAACATTCGCATTTATAATATTACTAGCTTTTGCCCGCGGCTTCGCTCCCGTTTAATTCAGGATAACACAGTTCCTTTTCCTGATTTACAGGTGCTGCTACTTGTAGTTTTTTCCTTAGCGCCTTATTTATTGTAATAGCAAAGCTAAGTTTTCCCTTTTCTCCCTCATTTCTCACTTTTTTTGTTTTTTTAAGTTAGCATATGTCCGTCTCCAAGGTCCCAACTATCTCTGTACCAAAAAAGTCAGATTGGTATGCCCAGGTGTGATCCCTCAACCTCGTGCATGTGGAGGAGGCGCTTAACCCATAGACCACCACGAGAAGATGTTATCTTACATCATTATAATTAATGGAACCATATATTTGATTATTTCTTCAAATTTTAATTATATATACAGCACCAGAGCTGATGACAAAACCCTGGAGCTCATTTATGACACTGGCATAAAATAAACATTCCCCGTTATCTAGAGAGTTGAATCTCAGCGAAACAAATGACAGTGTCAACATAGCGACTTCTGTTCATTTTGTGTTGTGCACCTTTTATTTTTTATTGCATCCCGCCACCGAACTACGGGTAGCGGGAAGGCAAGGCGAGGCCACGAGACTGGAGTTTTATAATCTGTTACTCAAAATTGATGGTTTATAGTTTTTTTTTTACTTTTTGGAGTCTCTACCTCGTAAGAAAAAATCGGAACCCCTATTTAATCAATTTGTTGACCGTTGACCTTTATCTTGGGATTGCGTGGAGGTATCGAGTGAAATTAAAACCATATTATACTCAACTCAACGGTCAGAATCAGAATGCTTTATTTGTAAACATAGGTCAAGTAACCACGTGTGAGATGTTACGGATAGGTAGATCTTATAAGTTTTGGCCAAAGGCGTACAAATATATTTAATTAACATGTCATTTTTCAATCAGCCGTTCACAATTACAATAAAAATGACATAAGTAGGCATGCATTCAATCAAAAAAATAATAATTTCAACGACCACTTTGTGCTGTGCAAAAATCAACCTTTAAAAGTCTACGTAGTCAAAAGATATTATGGTTGTTTATGTCGCAATTTGTACGGAACCCTCGGTGCGTGAGTTTGACTCGCTCTTGGCCTTCATCTCATGCTGGCAATCTTTTGAATATAGACATTTAATTTGCTCAAATATATTGCATCCGCTTCAATTCTCTCCATGAACAGTATTTTATTTTTTTCTATCTATCTGTTTTCTTTTTAGTAGTAGTAGTAGTGTCCAATTTCCGTTGAGTGTAAAATATCTAATTTATATTTTTCAAATTTACCATTTTTTTTTTAAATCATTTTACATTTTTTTTTAAATTGTCTAATGTATTTTTTTTTATTTTGCAAAGTGTATAATTTATAATTATAATCTCGGCGTTCTCTTTCCATTTGTATGATTCTGCAAGTGTTGTGCACTTCTGTAAGTGACGAACTCACTTTAGTCTCATTTATTGTGTTTTTTTTTGTGTATATGTGAGTAAGTCGTTGAAGTGCCTTAATAAATAAATTAATATGACAAAATAATACTAGTGCAATGTGAAGTTAAAATAATGACTAGACTTCATAACTCTTACAATACGTAGTCGTTTTGCAAAGTAGGTAATAGTATTATTTATTTATTCGTACACAAAGAAAAGCAGTACACACATACAGTAACTATACGAATAAAGCTCACAGTGAATTAATGTTGCACAGTAAAGATACGTTAAGCTTTACAGATCACAAGAGCGAACTTTAAAAAAAAAACCTTTGCGTTAACAATCATTTTATCTCACTTCCCCAAACAGCCAGACCCGGAACAACTATCTGTAGGACATGCAAATATTTGTTCCGTCGGGGATAGAACCCACGACACCTACCACAGTAGTCAAACGCTTAGCCACTGCGCCAACCGTGACGTTCTGCCTCTTAGACTAGGCCTCTGTCTAGGATCCAATATGAAACACCAGATATTTAATAAATAGTACTGAGCTGTCCAAAACTAAACTTAATGAAGCTGTCATGGTGGATATCAATGATATATCAGTGTTATGCCAAGACTCGGCAAACCACATCTTAGAACTTAAATACATCATGTATTTAAGACTCGACAACACTGATAACACTGATATATCATTGATATCTACCACGACAGCTTCAGTAAATTTTGTAAAATTATCATTGAGCACTATGAGCACTATTCTCTCAGCCAATGTCGGCACTAAATGTTTTGTAATTAATAAGTTACAGAATGACGTGATATTTCTTTCATAGATTTTATTTGTAAGTTTTTTTTTACGTTGTTGTTATCTTAATTTATTAATCTGTTTTAAATTACCTATGTCTTATAAAAATATTGCTATTAATTAACGTTATCCATTTATTTTGAATTATTGTAATTTCATTAATTTGTTTTATTGTTCTTTTAAAAAAAAACATTATTGGTGTAAACCATAAATATTTAGTACATGTGGTGTTAGCCTGTAAGTGATTGTTGTACTTTTGAAAGTATATACACATAAGTAATTATTTGTAAATGTTTGGTGTAAACAATTGTTGGCTAACCGAAATAAATAAATAAATATAAAAATAATACTTAAATTGTATTTTATCACTTTTGACAATCATTATGTTCTCTAACACACTTCTGTCAAGGTCGCTCCTAAAAACATAACCTAAAATGATGTAACTCCAAAAAATATCTAACTGCGACTACTTTATAGTTTCCTATTTCTTTATGTTCTTGTTTGGGCCTGAAAGGAACATTATTTATCTAAATATACGACAACTATTTCCATATCTCACGAATAAATAATAGGAAGTGATGTACTTAATAATTTAGACTAGGTACTCCTTGGTCTATGCGAAATATAACGGAAAAGAATTTGGGTGTTTGCCAATAAAGTTCTTTATGTGGCCTGTGGTTGAAATTGATTTCTTTTTCAGCCGCAAATCACGATAACAGAAAACAGATCGAATGTAGAAGGTGGGGTTACTGTGTGTGCGTATACTTTTAGGTGCATCTCTGCCTAACCCTTTGAGAATTGCAGGCGTGATGATATCTTTACTAATCCTTACTAATTTGTTTGTTTGTTACGTCTTCACGCCTAAATGGCTACACAGATTTTGATAAATTTTGCTACAGAGATAGTTGAGACCCTGGAGACGGACATAGGCTATTTTTTTGTTAAATAAAAGTGAGAAATGAGGCAGAAAGAGGAAATAAAGGGAAAACTTCGCTTTGCTATTTCAATAAATAAGGTGCAAGGGCAAAAACTACAGGTAGCAGGTACTTCCAAATCAGGAAAGGGGAACTGTGTTACCCCGAATTTAGCGGGCAAAAGCTAGTCTTAAATAAATAAAATGTCTAATTAATCTGATGAACGAACACAAAACCAAATCAAAAACAGGGAGCCCAATAATTCTTACAATAACAAAAGCATAAAATTCCGTCACTTTTGTAGCCCCATCGAAAGGAATGGCCGTCGCGTTGACGATACTCGTTCCCAGGGCAATGATAAGCGAAATAAATGAGATATCTCCGTGCCGGGACAACGTCGATACCGGCCAGAATGAATTCCTTCTCGCGAGTAATTGTACGCTGATGTAACAGCGGTACAACAGTAATTTCACTTGGGTAGAAAGTCAAACTAAAGATGTAGCTAGCTAACACTTTTGTTTGACAGGACTCCTTAAATTACTCTGCCGATATACTATGGCAGCATACTAAACCTAATGTTTTCGCTGTAGCATGGTGTGGGTAACATTTAAATGTACCATTCCTCTTCAATCTGGAACGTTATTATAGGGCGATTATTATATAGGAGTATCCTTACTAATATTATAAAAGCGAAAGTGAGTTTGTTTGTTTGTTACCTCTTCACGCCTAAATGGCCAAACCAATTTTGATGAATTTGGTACAGAGATAGTTGGAACCCTGGAGACGGATATAGGCAATTTTTTTTTTAATAAAAGGGATGTATGAGGGAGAAAGAGGGAAGAAAAGGGAAAACTTAGCTTTGCTATTACACTAAATAAGGCGCAAGGGCAAAAACGACAGGTAGCAGGTACCTGCAAATCAGGAAAGGGGAACTGTGTGTACCCAAATTTAACACGAACAAAGCCGCGGGCAAAAGCTAGTTATATTGTATTTTCGTTTATTCATCTTTACACATATTTTACATGATATTCCATTATTAAAAAAGACATTTAAAAATACAAAAAATAGTAGCCCACCGATATCGGGAACAGGATCCAAGCTACCAGCGGTCAGGGTTTCAGATAAAGGAACCTCCTAACAATACGAGCCGTGTCCAGGAGTACTGCTTTCTGTATCAAGCTCTTGATCAAACTGCCTAACGAGAGCCTCCTTAGGTTTTGGTCGAGGCTCTTGGCAATTAAGCCATTGGCAGATATGGCTATCGGCACAATGATCGCTGAGTCCACATCCCACATGTCGACAACCTCGCGAGACAAGAGAGTATTAGATTAATATTATGTGATTATATGGTTTATCCTAAATATCATAATAGTAAAAGAATTTTTATCATAACAAAATATTCCATTAGAAAACATATATTTTCTTCTAATGTCACCCGCACCATTCTACAGCGAAAACAGTATACTAATCGGGCCTGTGGACGGTGAGCAATGGGTAACTCACCGTCCGTCCGTCTATTGACGACAGGCCGTGTCGACGGCGCGTTAGTGTTCTCACTATCGCAGAATAAGTACAGATATTCCAGGAATACTATGCGCTTCGACAATGATCGTTTTTATTTTCTTATTTTACCGTCTATTTTTTACTTATTTTTACAAAATAAAAATAAAATGAATTTGATTTTTAAATTATCGTAGTTAGATCATAATCGATTAATTTTCTTTTATTCCAAAACAATTTTAAGTGACGGATGAGGTTTCACAAAACACAAACAATACAACACAAGTATTGCTTCTGTCGGGAGTTACTCTGTTCCTGTACCCAGTTATTTCTTTAGCAAGAATAAGTGCCAGTTTGTTCCAGAAGAATTATTCTACACGTATTCCATACGTCACGGACCACACGGGAATGCTTCCTTTTTTACTTAATTTACTAACAGAAAAAATATATGATATAAGTATAGTTGATGCGTACGCGACGTCAAGGCAAGATCGCTAGTACGTTGTGCGTGCCTCGGAAACGCGTGACACGTCCATCTGTATTGATGAGGCAAGGTAATATTTACCTGATATTTTCCTTCAGACATGTGCCAAGATTGAAAAAGGATCTTTTTTTGGTTTGTAATTGAATTGGATATGAGCTTTTGGCTAAATTATATCAGCCTGTCAGGTTACCTTGCCTGGGTTGGGGGTGAGTGGTCATCCATTACATACCGAGGGCCTTCTTGCTTCGGAAGGCACGTTAAAGCCCTGACCCGAAAGTCTGACAAGCAGTCTTACCAAGGAGTGTCGTATTACTCAGAAGTAACTTTGGAGGACAGTTAGGCGGTCTTCAAAGCAGTTGGGAAAAAACCAGGCAGATGATAAGATAACTGGTGAAATGTGGGCATACTATTGGTACCCACACATCGGCCTTACTTTTCATAGATTACAGGTGTGTATAAATAACTTTTCTTAGGAAAAACACAGGTTCTAGAGTATACAGATTCACCTACGCTTCAACGTTCACAAATAATTTATAAGACTCCCAGCACCCGGATTGCGGGTTGTTAGAAAGAGATAACGAAACATAAAGGTCAAAAAAAGGAACATGGGTGGGTTTTAGTCAGTAAAAGCCTGACACTACCCCCACTCTGCCCAGAGTGAGGGGAAGTTATTTGATGATTTCCCATCCCTAAAAAAGAGCCAAAGAGCATGTGAAAGACTGCTGCACTATGAATTCTATTTGATACTAGAAATGTACTAGAAGCAAGTACCGACAGCAACTTACTGTCAAACTTTCAGGCTTCAACTGCATCTAACGACTGTCTTAGATATTCATAGAGCAAGTTGAACCGACAGCTTTGAGGGTCTTGACATATAACTGTGTGATCTAACCCGGTCACCGATGTCAACAAGAATACAGATAATAGGGATGTCACCGGGGTCAACAAGAATACAGATAGTAGGGATGTCACCGGGGTCAACAAGAATACAGATAGTAGGGATTTACTTATTGAAAAATTAAATATCTGCACATCACATTTAATGGTAGATATAGTATATAGTTTAAACGGACCATAGGTCCCGGTGACCCTGCCGGGATTGCCGGTTGTTCGAAAGAGATACCGCGGCCATGGACTACAAAAGGGTTTTATTTTTATTTTTTGCGGATGGGAAATCATCAAATAAATTGTGTCAGACTTTTACTGACTAAAACCCACCCATGTTCCTTCTATTGCCATTTACGTTCCGGGCCGCAGTATCTCTTTTGAACAACCCCGGCAGGCGGTGGCCCTTAAACAAGGAACATGGATGGGATAGTAGGTATGTGCTTATATTGTATTTAAATTATTAAAGTTAAGATCATACTACTTGTGTACCCACATTCTGGCAAATCAATCATTCTTATTCAAATCAAGGCTATATTTAAAACCGTGTAGGTTGAGGTAAAGATGAACTCGTATCTTAATAATAAAAGCCGATAGGGTCGAGCTTTTGGTTAAGCAGCGTTTGCCTAGGTTGGTCCGTTGATGGGCGAACTCCCATTACATCCAGAGTTTCTGTATAATGTTGCAATAATGGCACGTTGCCGTCTGTTACCATTTTTATTGGATCTTCCGATAAAGTTGGTTAATGGATACGAAGTAAAAATCCTTACTAATATTATAAAAGCGAAAGTGAGTTTGTTTGTTTGTTACCTCTTCACGCTTTAATGACTAAACCGATTTTGATGAATTTTGGTACAGAGATAGTTTGGAACCAGGAGACGGACATAGGCATATTTTTTTTTAAAGTAGGATTTGAGGGAGAACGAGGGAAGAAAAGGGAAAACTTAGCGTTGCTATTACAAATCATGAAGGCGCAAGGGTTCTGTGTTATACCGAATTTAACGCGTGCGAAGCCGCGGGCATAAGCTAGTAGTGATATAAATATCTTAAGACTGTGGCAGATGGAATCTTGAATTTTCTGCTTACCCCAAAATTAAAACTGTAAATTTATGTATGTATGTCAGATCTAGAACTCTAATAATACTAAAATACTAGAAACATCAAATGCGAGACATTATAATAATAAAGGGCAGAAGAGTCTACTTATCGAATCCAATTTTAGCTTTCTGAACATTGTCTGTCGTTGTACAAAGTTTTGTTTAAAACACAGATTCACGTCGACATTGTTTTGAAGACTGTCTGCATTACTTTATTCATGAAACGATGAGACAAACAGATAGCTGTTTTTATTATCATTGTATGTAGAATAATTAGGGTTTTACAGCTTCAATAATTTGCACGTTCAATCGGCAGGCGAACTTTACGATGCCCTCAAGCTTGATGGAGCGACGTCTTTCCTATAATGTTTCCACTGCTAGCTTCTGTTATATGAAAGGAGATGGAACTAATCTACCACACTGGTACATTGTGGATTGATGGATGTCACGTGTTTTTGAAGTTATAAGACAGCTGGGTAACTATTTTTAACTTATTATTTTAATTTACGTTTTGTAAAGTAACCAATGACTTATTGTCGGGCCTACGCTGTACCTCTCATACATTGTAAAACCAAATGATTTTAAAAGAGTAACCATGGAGTTTCCTGCTGGTTCTCCTCTATAGGAAACGACCAACTCGATCCGTGCACCTTTTCTCGACGTTTTATAAGTGCCCATGTAGGCCGATGTAAATTACGAATATTTTGATTGATTTTTGATTATGTTTCTGTTTTGCTTCCCCATTTAGATAAAAGAACTAATGAAGTAGTTTACGGAAAGTGCTTTATCTGGTTCAAAACGAAACTATAACATTCAAGTGCTTTCTTCAGCAACATTTTTAGTGAATGCCTTTTGAGTTTAAAAACGTGCAGTTGTGTTTATTTATTTATTTTGGTTAGCCAACAATTGTTTACACCAAAAATTTACAACTAATTACTCATACATACTTTTACAAGTGCAACAATCAGTTACAGGCTAACACCACATGCACTAAATATTTATGGTTTATACCAAAAATGTTTAAAAAAAAAAAAAAACAAATTTATGAAATTACAAACATTCAAAATAAACGGATAACAATAGTTAAAAATAATAGCAAGAATTTTATTAGACATGGGTAATTTAAAATAAAAAACTTTAAAATCAATAAATTGAGATAGGTACAACAACAAAAAAAAACTTACAAATAAAATCTATGAAGAATGTTGAATGGTTTTACGTTATTTTGAAATAACATGGTTAAAAAACCTGTATACTATACATTATTACCATTAAAACAGATTAAAAACTACACTATACCAAGGGATAAAAATAACTGCTCCTAAACGCTTCCAGCTGGTAATGAGCCCCAGATTTCACAACCCTAAACAGCTCAAACATTTACGTCACTTGAGCTCCTCCGCAGCGGCAGCCGCAGCGCCAGCCCAGTACGAAGATTGGAAGCTTGGAACCTGTGATGGTGCAAGTGGCACTAATGGTCTACCCACCTTCCTAGGAAACAAAGATATGCCGTTGCGTATTTTGCTATCATGCCAAGCCATTGGGTTCTATGACAACGTTATCAAGAGCTCGTCGGATGATGTCGTTTATGTTCGCGTGCCACTCAAAACGGACTCGCACTTGGGTTGCATGACAGCCCGTTGTGTCTGAGGCTGTTAACAGCTTTTCAACTCAAACTCAAAGCAAATATTCTAATTCGAATATTACATGCACTTTTGAATGAATGACAAGATCTCTATGGAGAAAAATGGGTAAAAACTTCATGGACATTTTTTTTTAAATCTGCACGCACATGTATAATAAACAAATACAAAGGCGCACCAAAAGCCCAGTCACAACGGGGGCGTGGGTTGTTTGAAATAGATACGGCGGCCCCGGAACATAAAGGGCAAAAGAAGGAATATGGGTTGGTTTAATCACACTTCCCCCGGGGTTACTTGTTGATTTCCCATTTCCCAAAAAAAAGGCAGACTTAATACTTATAATTCGGGATTGCTTAGCAGATAGTTGTGGAATCATTCTGTCTCTAAGTAACGATTAATATACAATATGTGACCGGATACATTGTATATTCTTTATCATAACTCAAAGCAAAGCTCAAGGCTCTTCACCCGTTATGACCTTGGTTGCCAGACCTATCTGCATGACAACGTGTGAATGGGAAAACCAGAAAGATAATTTAATCAGACAAACATAATTATTTTGCGGTAATATATTCATAACTTATTATAATCACATTCTAATTGCCTACATAAGTAACATTGTAATGATAACACAGGAAGACGATATATAATATACGACCAATATATATATACGCTATATAAAATATACGCTATTGGAAAGTAAAACTATCAAGTACTTACATTAACAGAGATGTGTTAAGAGGGTAGTTTGTTCTGACAACTTTTGATGTGCGTCTTACGTCAAGCATTTTATTGTCCGTCTGTCTGTCTGTCTGTCTTTCGCTCTGTCTCTCTGTCTGTGTGTACGTCAAGACCATTTAGGTATATCGGAAACGCGTGAAGGACTGAATTGAAATTAAAACCACATACTCAAGTATGTGGTCACTTGGAAAAAAATAACCTCAAAGTCTACGCAGTCAATAGATTTAGCCATTTATGTCTCAAGTTTAATTAGACTCACACTTGACCGGTTTTTTTGTTTTACTTTCTTTGTCATTGTTAATTCTGATAATTTTATTTATGATCTTCACATATTTTACACGAGAAATTTTTCGATTCCCAGGCACTGCAAACACTATGTTTCCATTTCTTGCTGGCAAACTATAACATCACGCTGCATTCCCTAAAGACAAAGCAGAGATATATTTACTAGAAACCCACAATTCACCAGTATTTAAAGGAAATAAAATTAAAAATCAAAATTATCTAAATAACTAATACAGAATTTATGTAATTAATCCAAGACAACTAATTATCAGCAAAATATTTGTGATAACAACAGTTGACAACTTATACGCTGATGGGTATCACGATTAGTTTGGAAACGTAATACAAAATACGCAGGTGTAGATTAATAGACTACCTATTATATTTATAAGCAGCCTGTGCCGGTAGTGACTGGCCGTTTAAAAAAAAACTATACAACTTTGAATGACATATTATGTCAGATATAGCTGTTGGTCGACGTCGTCGTTCGTCGTCAAGTTTAATTTTGGCACTACAAATCAGCCGTGCAGGGCACGTCACAATAGTGGCAATCAGTAATCTCTTTGAGGAGTGGCTGGAGAGGCACCATGGCTTCTGACTTACCGCCTGACGCAGGTCCTTACCGGACACGAAAGTTTCGGGAGATTCCTGCACATAATTGGGCAGGAGGAAATGCCCGGGTGTCACTATTTTGTGGCCAAATCAGCCGCCGTCCGACGCGCTCCGGGCGGCGGTTGCCATGAGACGACTCCCGGCCACCGTAGATGCGTTTCTGTGGAAGGTGAGCAATGGATCGTTAGAAGGCGACCCCAGTATCCGTAATAATATTAAGAACAGTTGCTCCTGTACTACGGACCTTATTTGAATGCCAAGACATAATGTTTGCGGTGCCTCTTTTTATGCGAATGGGAAATCATCACATAACTTTCCCCGCTCTGGGTGGAGCGGGGGGAAGTATCAGACTTGTACTGGTTAAAAAAATCCAGCTATGTTCCTTTTAATGCCCTTTAAGTTCCGGGGCTGCGGTATCTCTTTCAAACAACCCGCAACCCCGGCAGGCGGTGGCCCTGGCAGAACCCTCTGCTTTGCTGACATCTTTTTGAGGCGCGTGTGGTACACGAACGCGCCGTACACACGGCCTATCGTCACTAGACAGACGGACGTTGAATTACCCATTCTTCACCTTACACAGACCCACCACCCCCTTCCACCCGCGTCTACGGTGGCCCGGAAATATATGTTTCCGGGCCACCGTAGACGCGGGTATATATATCTTATATATATACTCGCCTCACATAGTAACTAAGTGGGTATTAACATATTTTCAAAGCTTTGTCTGGCGTAATATTATTTAAATGAAATAGATCCGATTACCTTGTTTACTGCCTGTGTCCCAGACAGACAAAGACAACAATATTTAGATAACCGTTATCTCCAGAGATTTGATGATAACAATACGAAAATAATCAATAATCATTATTTTGCAGCTATCTATTGTCCGGTTGGTAATATTCATTGAAAGTTCTATTAAAATGATGATGCAAAAATGGTCTTTATTATTATGTCGAAAGCTTTTCAGTTGCCTAATCAACACACCTATTTGATATCATGTCTGTTATCTCCTAAAGATTATTCAGTGGTGAACAACATCGTTGTTTTGTTTTTTGAAAATATTAACGTCGTCTCATAATTGTTTTTAAGCTTGTGAAATCACTACAAGGGTTAGTCGTATTGCATATACTGAGATGAGTCTGAATAGTTTTTAAATAGCCACATTAAAAATATACAATAAAACTAACTGAAGCTTAAGGCAAATCAACACTCCCAGAGCACACGGTGGAGCACACAGTGGCGGTCTGCCCAGCTTGGGCAGAGCACCGCCGTGCCCTCGTAGAGGCGATTGGCGGCGGCCCTGGTTCAGTTCATGATGCGGAGCGAGAGGGAATGGGAAGCGGTCAATTCCTTCTGCGAAGCAGTCATGCTAGCGAAGGAGGTGGCCGGGCGTTTGAAGGAGAGAACCGCAACCAACCCAGCCGCCGCGGGGGACGCTTCGGGCGTAGCGCGTGGGGCGCTTCGAGACGACCGGCACCGTAGATGCGGGCCTGTGGACGGTGAGCAATGGATAGTTCACCGTCTGTCCGTCTATTGACAACAGGCCATTTCACCAGCGCTTTAGTGATCTACGCGCGCCTCAAAGAGATGTCAACCAAGCAGAGGGGCCTGCCAGGGCCAACGCCTGCCGGGGTTGCGGGTTGTTCGAAAGAAATACCGCACCTCCGTAACATAAAGGGCAATAAAAGGAACAGTGGTGGGTTTCAATCAGTAAAAGTCTGACACTCGGGGAAAATATTTTATCCGCAAAAAAGGCTTCATCACTTTTTGTCGTATCTTTTAATAATACGAACGCGGCTTTACGAGCAACTACTAATATTAGTTCCAAATTAACAATCAGTTCCAAAATACTATAATCTTTGCTGCACCAATAATTTATGATTTTGATTATTCTTTATTGTGCAACCTTATTACGTAGAAATTTAACATCCGGCATATATATATATATATATATACATATATATATATATATATATATATTATATATATATAAATATTTATGATAAGCCCGATGGAATATGATATTGAATAGATTCAAAAACACTTTATCATATAATTCTGATACTCGTTTCTGTATCTAAGTTACAAAAACGCTGATCTTACCTAAACAAGAAATAAGCGTAAACTGTTAGAAGAAACAGTTTCTTGCATGACCTGTTCCTTGTTATAAACGTAAAGTGTGTGCGTCGGGCGCCGCGAGACGACTCGCCTGTGGACGGTGAGCAATGGGTAGCTCACCGTCCGTCCGTCTATTGATGACAGGCCGTGCCGTGAAAGAGATACTGCGGCCCCGGAACGTAAAGGGCAATAGAAGTAACATGTGTGGGTTTTAGTCAGTACAAGTCTGACACTCCCCCCCGAGCGGGGGAAGTTATTTAATTATTTTGCATCCGTAAAAAAAAGTGTGTTGGTAATTATTGTTATTCAAAGATCAAACAATTGGCTTTATAAATACAATTTAAATCCTAGAAATAATGTTGGCATAACAAATTTCGATGCCTGTACTAGGTTTAATTAAACCTGTATCACAGACGGAAAGAAAGCTGTTTGTTCCCAAAATAATACTAACTGTTGCATATTATTATAAAATTGCGAAAAAGTATCATCATCTGCCTAGCCTTTTCCCAACTATGTTGGGGTCGGCTTCCAGTCTAACCGGATGCAGCTGAATATCAGTATTTAAATAGCAAAAATGTGTATGGAATGAAAACTTCGGCGCCTCCATTCGTTCAAGTTCTCGTCACAATGGATAATTCTGCCAACTATAATATAATTTTCCTAATAAGTCTTGTCTTATCCGATATCTTCCCAAGGTACCAAATTTTAAAAAATAAGTTGTTTCCGTTACGTATATCTGAAAAGCAGCTCTTATGTAACGCAAAAATATGCATTTATTTTTTACAAGTTTTATAGAAGCTGAAATTCAGGACCGCACGTTAAATGGGGCGTTGGGAAAATATGCCTACGGATTAGGTATAGGGAAATAATACACACGATCTTATGTGGAATCTCTTTTATTTATAAATTGAAAAGCAAACAGGCAAAAATTAAACAAATTATATAATATCAATAAAAAAAGAATTGATAAAGCTATAAATAAGAAAAAAAATATTTTGAGGTGTGGAAAGATTGAGAACAATGTTAAAACATCTCAAAAAAACTCTAATGGATTATCTTTATCTAAAACGAACTCGGGTGTAGTGGTTTCCTTTTCAGGTTTTGCTGATACATCTGTGTGCCTCCACTTCCTCGTAACCATAGTCTTAGCTTTTTTGCTGGTGGTTCAACGGCTTGAGACGTGGTTGGCTGCTCCTCCTTTTCTTCCTGATCAATTCTGTCCACGTTTTCCAGAATTTCTTCCGATGATAGAACCGTACGTCGAACTTCAGCTTCGGCCAACAATTGACGACGCGCAAGATTACTAATCTCCACTGCATCCTCGATTCCCCTATCTTCATCACTCAAAATTGTCATTTTCAGGTGGCGTGATAAAAATTTCAGCAGAAATTGTAAGGTTATCGTTTTCCAAAGCCGATATAATTTCATGAACATTCAACCTGTAACAAAAAAAAGCAAAAATTTACTCTAAATACATAAAAAAAACTACTACTCAAACAATTTTTTACAACAAACTACCATGGTCCCTCCTATTCCCAACGCACCTCAAATGGGGCGTTCAATATAACCGTGTAAAAGGCATATATAAATAAATAAATAAATATCTTGGGACAACTCACACACGGCTATCTGATCCCAAGCTAAGCAGAGCTTGTGTTATGGTAACCAGACAACTGATATATGTACATACTTATATAATTTATAAATACATACATATTATAGATAAATCACACCCAGACACAGAACAAACAATCATGCTCATCACACAAAGTTTGTCCTGGGTGGGAATCGAACCCACGACCTCCGGCTTAGCAGTCAGGGCCACTAACCACTAGACCAACAGGCCCGTCAAAATATGAAAACAAAATATCACCATTTTCATAATATTACCCAATAATGTAACAAATAACTTACTAAAAACATTAGTCCACTTAAATTTAAAAAAAATATATAAAAGTTATTACTTACCTTTTCCGGGAACTCATGTTGGTTGAAATTCACTTAACTCGAAGATTTATAAAAATGTAACGAATGAACAAAATTACAGTCAACTATCTTTATATTAACTGCAAAAACGTCTAGTTTAAGATAAAATTATAACATCTACCCTCACTTGTTAAAATGTAGTCCTTAGGACATAAAATATAAGCGCACCTTAGATGGGGCATTGGGAAGATATGGGTTATAGTGCATTTTATAGGTTATTTTTTCATAAATATTTATTTTGATGACTCAGTAACAAACTAAAATCCACTGAAGGTCCATCGGAAACGATTTTGTCAGAAATGGTGGCCATTATATAATGAATAAATAAATACGGTGCCTAAAATATCTGGAGAAGTTAAAGAAACAGCAATTTATATTTTTTTTTCTTAGCCACAAACTTTCGAATTTCTTAATTAAAAAGTTTTCAGACTGTTCCGAATTTGTTGGTGTGCTTTAATAATTTTTATGCTGTAATGTTTTTTAGAATTCTACTTGTTAGTAAAACTTTCTATTTTCTAAATAAGTAACATTGAAATAGCAAAATATCTTAGCCTATGGGCCATTCTTTTCTAAACTGTCTAAATCATACTACATCCTACTATAATATTATAAATTCGAATGTTTGTGAGGATGGGTGGATGTATGGATGTTTGCTACTGTTTCACTGTTTTACGAAACGGCTGAATGGATCTTGATGACATTTAGCACAGAGGTAGATTGTAGTCAGGAATAACACATAGAAAACTTTTTTTTCGATCATTACGTGGGCGAAGCCGCGGGCGCTAGCTAGTATTAAATATGACACGATGTAAGGATATAGTACATTACGATATTAGTGCGTTAAGATGGTTATAACATGCGAGTCGGGATTTCAGGCCGAGCCGAAGGCGAGGGCGTAATTGAGCCGAGCATGTTATAACCAATACGCACGTATATCGTACGACGTTTTTTAACACATTTGCGAGGAAACAGAAAAAAAAAACATTTTCCACTTCAAGAAATTTTCATACGTGTATGTATCTGTCCTTGGATATTGACGGCAGCTAGCTGTCGCATGCGGTTCGCGCTTCTGTTAGTAGGTATATCCGGTGGAGTTGAAATAATATATTGCTCATCTTCATTATTGAAAGTTGTCATTTTTAGATATTCACAATACAAGTACAAAGAAAAGAAAATTTGAGAAAAATGGCGCGAGGATTATTTTCTGCCGTGGCTGCGTGAACATGTTGGCAAAGACACTAGAGCATGCAGCCAAGTTTTTAAATTACCGAATAAACTGTTTTTTTTTAATTTTAAATAAACTCAATCTGTGAATGCACACTGTTGCTTTCCCGCCATTTTAACAGCGCGCTAGCGCTGCCTACTGACTGGCGCCGCGCGGCGATTAGTTCGAAATTTGAATAGCAACAGCACGCTGCTCACTAGCTGGAGTCGTGCGGCGGCGATCAGTTCCAAATTTGAAATGGCAAATAATGGAATTTGTATGGACTATAACTTAACTATTTGCTTTGGTAACACACGCGTTTTTAATGACCCTCTTTACATATTTAAAACCGGTGGAATTACATCAGCTTTACGAGCAAGGGTGTTAAAAAAGTATTTTAATCGTTTAATTGATAAGTAAGTACGTACTAATAACAGTAATTGATGGAACACAAACATGTCGGCACGGTTGACGCAGTAGCTGAACGATTTACTATTGCATGGCGTGTCGCGGATTCGATCCCCGCACGGAACAAATATTTGTATGGCATATGTGAGGTTAATTGTTTGTAAACGCAACCCCGATACAGGATAAAATCCAAGAGTGAGGCAACTTTAAAAAAAAATGACTTTTTTTACTCTTAAAATTATTATTTAGGAAAAGCCTTTTTTAAGGCTCGTTACAAAGAAAGGCTTCAACATAACTAGTGAAAGTATTTTAAAGGTCATTTCTGAGTAATCCTTTGGCAAAAACTGGCATAAAGTTTTGATTTCAGTTTTTTACTTTTAAAGCATTCATTCATTCCATGTAAAACCTTTGTTTAGCCAGCTTAAAAACCCAGCCATTTTATTACATAACAAACGAGGTTTGCGCCATAAACAATAGCCATATTCATAGTTGTGCAAACGCAAAATGTTGTTGTTCTAAAACATTCTTATATCTATTAATAACTTTTTGTCTATAGATATGGCTCTTATTGCTTGTCATAACACCAAACAAGGATGTATGAGCTTATCATATCGATTATGAACATCTATAATTAAGATAAAAGAGAAAATCAGTGGTTCACTTATCACGAAATCTCAGTAACTACAAGGAATTTCAATTTTTGTATGGGTAACCCTTCGTTGGTGTACTGAGATGGTTCTTTTTTTAAATTCAACCCATTTTTCTTTAAATCATCAAATAGCTTCCCCCGCTCTGGGTGGAGAGGGGGGTAGTGACAGACTTTTACTGACTAAAACCCACCCATGTTCCTTCTTTTGCCCTTTATGTACCGGGGCGGTATCTCGTTTGAACAACCCGCAACCCCGGCAGGCGGTGGCCCTGGTAGGCCCCTCTGCATTGCTGACATGTTTTTGAGGCGCGCGTGGAACATGAACGCGCCGTCGACACGGCAGGTGGCATGACATCTTTGGAAGAATTATTGGAGGATGAGTGTGGCCAATGATCTATTATTTGGCATCATTCAGGACAATTTTCTGTGAAACTCCATCCATCCACCTTGTGTTATGAGTCGAGCTACACGATAACTGACAAATGCTTGCACTGACTGGACAGGTCCACTCAATCTGTGGGGTGCTTTCTTACACAAACCATTTCAGACACTAATCTGCATAGGTCCTCATATAAATTGAATAAGATTTTGTCTGGACCT
Organism: Ochropleura plecta; assembly: GCA_905475445.1. Taxonomy (NCBI): domain Eukaryota; kingdom Metazoa; phylum Arthropoda; class Insecta; order Lepidoptera; family Noctuidae; genus Ochropleura; species Ochropleura plecta. The sequence goes on along the minus strand of FR997731.1, from coordinate 4,117,505 downwards.
TAAAAGAGACTATGACCTCTGAGTTTATTTCGGCTGTTTCTTCTTAGAGTAGTCAGGTACGAAACACCGGCCTTATCTACATAGTTAAAAAAAAACATTTAAAAATGTTGCAAAATAAACATCATTTATCCGTATACCATAGCATTGTTTTTCTAGTCTCTCATTGTCACTCGTCCCTCTACTTGGCATAAACCTCCCCTTTCTCCATCCGAATAATGGGTATAAAAAGTGACAATACTTTGCCTTGAAACTACACACATCAAAAGTATCTAGGGATCAACATATATTTTTGCAATAACTTTTCTCCTGATTGATATTAATTAAAATTTTCTTTAAGGATTCATCAAATAAAGTGTTTTCGTTTGTCACAGTAACGATAAACCAAGTCACCTTTGCATTAATAAAGAAATTTGCCATTTTCCTAATAAAGGGATTTTTGACATTTGAACCACTAACATTAAAGTTCGAAAAAAAGACTGAAATAACAGTTTTCTTTAAAATTTTATTGGGTAACTTAAACAATTAATAATCCGTGTTTCTACCGCGAACACTAACAACACAAGAACATCGGTTTGGCATACTCAAAATGAGTTCATCCAAATCACGCTGTGGAATGGCCGCCCATGTTCGTTGCAACAACAAAAAAAGGTCTTCTTGCGACTGGATACCCTCCATATTCGGCAGAGCTCTTCTCTGTAGCATATCCCATGCATGCTCAATCGGGTTCAAGTCTGGCGACTGAGCAGGCCAGGGCAGGACATTGATGTTAGCTGCGGCGAGAGTCTGTCTTACAACTCTTGCGGTGTGCGGTCGTGCATTATCATGCATTAACTGAAATAAGGGACCGATTTGCACTTGTAGAGGAACGATGACGTCTGATACAATCGTCTCAGCATAAATTTGAGCGTTGAGGTTGCCTCTGATCCAAATCAACTCAGTTCTTCCGCCGATCCAAATACCCGCCCATACCATGATGGTTCCACCACTATAAGGATGGACTTCCTGGCAGGATTTTAATCGCTGTTGGCGTCCAGGGGTTCTCCAGTGTCGTATACGTCTTGTATCCGGTCTCATACCAAAACGAGACTCATCAGAAAAGCACACGAAACGCCATTGTTCTTCTGCCCAATTTCTGTGTTCAAGAGCCCATTGATATCGAATCCTACGATTGTGCATTGCTATAGGTGGTACCCGTAGCGGTCTTCGGGAATGAAGGTTCACTTCATGCAAGCGGTTTCTGACTGTTTGGTCGCTAATTAAGTTCCCTGAAGAGTGATGAAGCCTCACGGCTAACATCATGGCGGTTATTGTTGGAGCTCTTCGAGTTAAGATTTGAATGTATCGGTCTTGTCTCCGTGTGGTGCAGCGATACCGTCCTCCATGGCGCTCAGCCACGGTACCAGTGCTTCGGTAACGTGTCCAAAGTCGACTGATAACACTCTGACTTGTATTCAGAGCTAAAGCTACAGTACGTTGCCGGGAACCAGCTTCTATCATTCCCACGGCTCTGAGCATTTCTTCCCTGCTTAAATGACGTCGCCGCTCCATAATAACGTTGGTTTTAATCAGTAGTAGTGAAACAGTAGCACTAATAATGTCTTCAATGCGTTGTATGTTTTTATAGGGAAAATATTGACAGCTTATTTTCATCTTTTACTCGAATTTGATTGAGAGTTCCTGATTCAAATTATGAAATGCACCAAAAAGGATCCATATAAATTTATAAAATCATAAATTTATTACAAAGCCACATCTCAATCTCAAGAAATCCGCATAAAAATGCTTGATCCCTAGACACTTTTGATGTGTGTAGTTATCATTAATTTGACAGACATGATTAATTGAAAACAAATTAATCTCAATGTCCATATTATTTATCAATACATAGGAAATACCGGTGTGTTAAAAAAGTGTAAAAATTTGCAAAATCAACTTTATTTATCAAATGAAAACAAGAGTACAATTAATTGAATGTTAAGGGGCTCCCCTTATAATGATATTACAAGTGTATACCTAATTTTTACTATCTATCCAAAATGTCATGGCCAAAGAAGTTTTAATTGAATATTGTCCATTTGAATTTCTTTTTTAAGGTAACTTCTTGTTGATTTTCTGTAGAGAAAATTTTATGGAATCGTTATTTCGAAACTTATTGTATTTAGAAGTAGTCCTCAATTTTGCTAAACATTAAACATCATGCTGCAGTAATATTAAAACGAAGGCCATTCCAATTTCACAATTTAGGGTTTATCTGGTCTTGCAAAAAAGTGCAATTATCTCAACAACAAAAAATATTGATACTAGAAAGTATATCTGTAAAAAAAGTAATCATTAAATTTTTAGGTCACATGTTAAAAAGTTGAATCGCAATGTGCATAAAAAATTACATTATTATTGTCTTTATTTATTTAAATAAACAATATTTAAAAAAAAATAATTAACACTTGAAACGGGATATTTACCATGTTTGTTATTTGTTTCGAGTTTCCGATATTTCGTCGATTTTGCAAACGCCATGATCACGAACTGAAGTTATTGCGGGTGGATGTTTACGAGCAGACAAAACGATCTACCCTCTTTCTTATTCGTTTTTCAAGTGTTAATTATAATGTTAGTAACCATGTCAGTTTAAAACTATATTTATGAAAAAAATACAAAACATGAATCAAAGTGTGCATGTATTTCTTGAGATTTTTTCGATGTCATTTAAGGCACTAGGTACCATTTGAAAAACTTATATCTTCAAACCTTTTTTAAGGGAGCCCCTTAATGAATGTTACATTATTATTTATATTACATGTGTATGTATACCATTTGTATATACATATATTGGAAGTGCAAAGTTATTGCTTTTATTTCGTTTATATTAATGTGAAACCAATGTTTACCTAGTTTTGACACATTTTTAAGGTAAGGTAATTTAGAACTAATCGACGGACACATATTTATAGAATAGCAGAATCCTTACTAATATTATAAAAAAAAACTTTTTTGCAAATGATAAAACCGACTTCCAAAAAACAAAGTGGAAAATAACTTTATTTCCGGAAGTCGGTGGCTTTTGTTGGTTTCGTTGACTTTTTTCCCACCGACTTCCGGAAATAAAGTTATTTTCCACTTTTTTTTTGGAAGTCGGTTTTATATTTTGCAAAAAAAAATATTTGAGCATTTTTAGTTATAGTAATATGATATAATTCGCAAACACGGTTATTTTTAGGTTTTTAGTGCGTAGGTCCCGTCTTAAATACAAGCTTTAGTTCCACATCACGCTATAGCATTAAATACTATCTAAATTATGCTTTAGTTTAAAACCAATTCAGAAATCATATGCATCATCGCCAAGGGGATACAGCTGATACGTGATCTGATGATTATGTTTCTTAATGACTAGGTGAGGGGAGGGGAGGGGGTACGGGCACCCTGCTCCCACTCGCCTGGCGCTCACCCTGGCGAAACCCATACTTATACATGTAATTGCAGCAAGCAAATCGTTGTATATCACTGAAGATCTATCACCAAATTAAAATACAATCACCTCAAAAAACTGCGATGATCTTCCAAATCATAGTGCATAGCGTTTTTTTTTGTTCATTTGTCTTCGACAACCTCTAAAATTATATCATCAACGTAGACGAAGTCAATCTAATACGCATTATTAAAGATAACTCAAAAACTGCTGGCCGGTTCTTGATATTTTTTATGGGACCAAACGACAACCACCAGCTTTCGAATAAAAAAAGAATCATCAAAATCGGTTCACCCAGACCAGAGTAATTATGAGGTAACAAACACAAAAAAAAATATAAAAAGAAAATACAGTCGAATTGAGAAACTCCTCCTTTTTTGAAGTCGGTTAAAAAGCGAAAGTGAGTTTGTTTGTTACCTCGTCACGCTTAAATGGCTAAACCGATTTTGAATTTATGAATTTTGGTACAGAGATAGTTGGGAACCAGGAGACGGACATAAATAAAAAAAAAGTTGGATGTGAGGGAGAAAGAGGGAAGTAAAGGGAAAACTTAGCGTTGCTATTACAAATCAATAAGGCGCAAGGGGAACTGTGTTACCCCGAATTTAATGCGAGCGAAGCCGCGGGCAAAAGCTAGTTTTAGATATTTTATTGTGTGAGTGCTCGTGACTGTACAAAAAAAATAAAAACATTCTTCGAACTTGGCAATCTTTTTATACAGGGAATTCCCTGTCATGTGCTCAAATAAATTGAATACGTTAGGTATATTTGACGCACAAAAAAGCTGATAACTCTTTAATAACTATTGATAGGAACTCGTCACTAATCACTATCAAACCATTCACTGATAAGACAGACATCGTCACACATCCGCTTAGTCTTACCCAATTATGTTTAAATCGGCTTCCAATCTAACCGGGTGAAGTTCAATTTCATTTTACATGAAGAAACTGCCTATTTGACCTCCAGAACGCAATAACTGGGTTACGCAATATATAATAATAATAAAAAAAGTTTTATTGCATAAACGGTGTTGCAGTAAATACAATTTGACAGTTGCACTTAACAAATAAACACTGGTATCCTTACTAATTTTACAAAAGCGAAAGTGAGTTTGTTTGTATGTTACGTCTTCACGCCTAAATGGCCGAACCGATTTTGATGAATTTTGGTACAGAGATGGTTGGGACCCTGGAGACGGACATAGGCTAAAAAAATGATAAAAGAGGGAGAAAGAGGGAAGAAAAGGAGATATTTTTTTTCGATCATCACGCGTGTTAAAGTTAGCGTTAGCCCAATGTAACTATGCCACGCGGACCAAGTCGCGAGTGGCAGCTAGTACTACTATAAAAGGTTTGGGTTACTGTCCTCTTAGATAGGCTACAATAGCCTGTAGTAAAGAGCTATATGGATGACAGAGATATATGGTATGGTCCTCCTGACAGTTTTGAGCCACGCCGGCCAGTCTCAGCGGAGATTAGCCATCTGCGCGGGAGATATTATAGTGCGTGCACAAGTGTGTGCGCAGGCGTAGGTGCTCTCTCTGTTCACACACTCTCATAGTCCGATGGGACGGTAAACTGAAACGACTGGGGAGAAATCAGGCGCATAAACAACGGCTTTATGTGCTTTCTGGACTGTTACTGATGAATTCTTAATGGTAAAACCCAATAACACTGTTTGCCCGACCCTGGAAAGGAACCCAAGACTTGCTTCAGCAGTCGCGCTTGCGACCTCGAGACCAACGGAGCAGACAAACACACGAGCCCCGTTGTTAAGACTGGTTGTCTTATAACTACAAAATGGTAGACAGTCAAGGTTTTTTGAGTGACAATACAAGTATGGGTATAATAACCAATATTTGGCGACACGGTTGGCGCAATGGCTAAGCGTTTGACTGCTGCGCTACGTGTAGCGGGTTCAATCCCCGCACGGAACAAATATTTGTATGACCTACTGATAGTTGTTCCGGGTCGGGCTGTTTGTGTATGTGAGTTTTAACGTTTGTACCACAATACAGGAGAAATTCCTAGTGGGGAGCAACGTTTTAAAAACAATACATTTATTAACATAAAATCACGCTTATTATCCCTGAAGTGATAGGCAGAGCTGTACCTAATAGTACACCCATATTTTGCCAGTTATCTTAAAGTCACATGTAATTGGGGGCGAGCCTATTACCATTAACTGGGCATAAATCCATACCCCATGACTGCTACTGAGATTTTTTTTATTCGAAAAACCCAATAACACTTTTGTCTGACCCACGAATCGAACCCATTACCTGAAGCTCAGCAGCAGTCGCGATTGCGGCCACTGGAGCAACGATGCAACGGCAGCAGTGCGGTATTTAAGAGGAACACAAATAGTTTAGTTTCTTTTTTTATTGCATTTATAACTATAACTTTACATTGAAGCCATCCTTACTAATATTATAAAAGCGAAAGTGAGTTTGTTTGTTTGTTTGTTACCTTCACGCCTTAATGGCTAAACCGATTTTGATGAATTTTGGTACAGAGATAGTTGGGACCCAGGAGACTTATTTTTTTTTAAAAGTTTGAGTTATGAGGGAGAAAGAGGAAAGAATAGGGAAAACTTAGCTTTGCTATTACAATCAACAAGGCGCAAGGGCAAAAACTGCAGGTAGTAGGTACCTGCAAATCAGAAAAGGGGAACTGTGTTACCCGAAATTTAACGCGAGCGAAGCCGCGGGCAAAAGCTAGTAGTTTATACTTTCCACTTTAATGTTCAGTAAAATCTTATCCAGCGCGGAAACTGCAGAGTAGGTAGATATCCTTTGACGTTACCTCAGCAAACTTATAATACAGCAAAACTTCTAGAGAAGCTTTTATGAAAATGTTTTTGCTTTGATTCAAAAACGAAAAAAAAAATATCTTTCTCTCCCCTTTTCGTTACTCTTCATAATAAATGAAGTTACGTTAATGTTAATAATCATGGACCCTGTAAAAAAATAACATGTTCCATTTCAGCAAAAATCGCAAGCACTTCTTTTACATCTTAAACCACCTTATCTAAAAACTCATGACCTCTTATCAAAGTTCAAAACTATTCCTGTCTGGAACCATCACAAAAAGGTACCAAGCTTAAGCCCAAGCGATAAGGTCAGTACGTTTGTTGAACAACTTGAAAACTTTCCCGAACTTAATTTCCCTTCGGCTAACTTCGGGGAATCTCGGCTGTAAATCTCATCAATTTGTTGGGTATGACTGTCGGCCGATCGGGCCCGAAGGGAGTGTGGCCAGGCTTCCCTTATTGAATTACGTTCAAATTTGGAACCCTTCGGTTGGCGGGAGATTTTTTTTGCTTGTACGTGACCCCTCCCCGATGGAAGAAGGTAAAGTATTTATGACCTTTTATTTACGTAGCCTGAAGCCCTATTTTTTTTTCGTTAGTTGACTTTTTATGTTAAAACTTCATACTGGATTTTCCTCGCAGCTTCGATGGTGGCTACATTTTGGAATGGGCAACTACAGTACTTTCACAAAATATTATGTCTTGTGACTGGAACTGTAGCAGCATATTTTTTTTTGTTACATTGAAAAGTGCCTTTAATGGTCTAATTGAAATAAATGCTTAAAGTTTGCATGCATGGCAAGCTTACATAAACAAAAAAAAAGTACATCAAGCTACTGCATTAAGGTATTGCTATCATACTTGCTGTGTATATCCTACTAATTCTACTTAGGATAGTGGAATTAGTAGGATATTATACTAATATTTGATAAATAAATGCGAAAGTTTGTGAGAATATATGTATGTGAAAAGATATAGTTTATGGGCTATATTAACAAATAGGATACATTTTATCCCGATACAACGACCCATGGGATTACTGAACTGTACGTGGGCGAAGTCGCGGGCTTGAGCTAGTGAATACAAATGAGTGACTCTTACGAGCGTATTTATAAACAACATTTCTTATTACAGTCTAAATAGATCAAACGTCAATTCCAATGTGATGTCTAGCAAGTTAAATAAAACCAGAAACCAAGCAAACAACTCGGCAAATATGTCGAAATTAATTTCAATATCCCTCTAGAATGTAATAGAGAAGACCTCTAAAATAATAAACCCTCTGAATCCCTCTGAGCAGAACGATCTACCTCACAGTTGTTATAGACAAGCGTTTGTCCCCGAAGACCGTCCGTTCCTAACCAATTTAACGATTCCCAAGAAATATCCCTAATTCAATTGGTTCATCTGAATTTCCAACGACTTTGAACTTTGAAATATTGCAAGCAATTAACTAAGTAAATATCGCTTATAATGAAAATTCCCTTTGTTTGTACAGATAATTGGCAACGATAATGCGACATGAAAAGTGAAAATTGAAATAAATTACGGAACTCCTTCTAATATTCGCTGAGGTCTGTCGTATAACGTTTGTATCAACTTTACATTGTGGACAGAACTTTAGGGTATTTAAATTGCGATGAAAGGGTAACTTTTGACTTGGGTTCCCGAGCCTAATAAGAAACGACAGGAAACCCTGAGACGCCACATCTAAACGTTTGTTCAATTTTGTTTTTGATTAATTAACTGCCATATACGTCGGTGTCGTGAATCCGAGCGTTTATTAACTTTTATGTTTTGTTATTTTGTGTTCTACGCAACTGATGTTTTTGGGATTCCGTACCTAAAAAAGTATAAACGGAACCCCCATGGGATCACTTTACGGTCTGTCTGTCTGTCAAGACCCTATATCTCAGGAACGCGTGGAGGTATCAATTTGAAATTAAAACCATATATCGAAACCCTCGGTGCACGAGTCCGACTCACACTTGACTGGTTTTTGGAACGAAGTTCTTATCGCACGTTGCGAAAGGGGGCTAGACGGCAAAAATTAAGACCAAAAGTTGTAACGACACTTTTTGCTGTAGTTGTAAGCCGTGTGGCGTGCGCGTGTTTCTCTGTCTGTCTCTCTCTCTCTTATAGAAAGCAAGCCAGTTATTTTCATTTCGTCTTTCTATTTTGCATTGAACAGTGTGGTGTCACGACGATTATTTTTGTTGAGTGTATACAGGTTTTTTGTACATAATAAATAATAACTTCGTTCCATCCGGCTGTCCCTTGACACCTCCTGTTTTTCTTCTTTAGGTATTTAGGGATATGTGTGGACAGAGACGTAGAATACAAGAGTCTTGTAGTATTTTATTGATTAGACTGGATAATTTGTAGTACAACGTATGTGTTTAAAAACTTGTTAACGCAAGTTTTCAACTCATAATAATCGAGTTTCTAAATATAGAAGACAAATTAGGATTATGACCTGACCAGACCAGAACCAAGGCGATTGGTTGGGTGTATATACGAGCATCTTGTTAATTTGTGACTCATATATTCAAAAAACTAGAACCGCTACCTATCGGTACGTCCACGCAAACATACTCATCGAACAAAATGGCCGCGGCGCAGCGGTTGCATGCTCACACAATAGTCGTTTGCACCAAGTAAATTATTGTGTGAACATACATTCAGCTAACTGAAAACTTCTTTAGCTTTTTTTTACGGGTGGGAAATCATCAAATAACTGCAGAGTGTCAGACTTTTACTGACAAAAACCCACCCAAAAGAAGGTTTTTTTTTTTAAAGTTTCCCCACACTAGGATTTTCTCCTGTATCGTGGGTGCGTTTACAAATATTTAAACTCACATACACAAACAGCGTAATTTTGCCCTCTATGGACAGCGGTATCTCATTCGAACAACCCACAACCTCGGCAGGCAGTGTAGCAGCTCTGCAAACTTCTTAGCCTGTGTTGGCATCCCCAACATTTTTTTATTTTTATAATTGCAACACTGCGTGCGTGTTGCCAAAATCAATCGGTCATTAAAGACGCTTAAATTTCATTACTCTAAAAGGAAACGCCAGAAAACCTCGTGACCATTCGTCAGCTCCACAGCTGCATACAAAATCATACAACTTAAATGTGCCATATAAAATCACAGACACAGTACCTATATTCTAGAATCAAGTTAAAAAAAAACCTTTTAAACAAACATTCTAGAATAAAGTTCAAAAAAGAATCCCAATAAAAAAACCACAGATATTTTTTTTACCTCTAAAAAGCAACTTATCTCTGGTTCCACAAAAATCTTGACAAGCTCACGTACCTTTTTTATTTCGCGACAGAAGAGAAATGATGTGAAGGTATTCCCTCAAGTTGATAACTCAATTTGTCGTTTCTTGCTTGAGGCGGTAAACTTCGGAGGGATTTATCTTTGGCCCAAGTTTAGACTAAGACCACTAAGACAGATCCCAGGTGCAATCTCTGTAACTATTGTAAGGAATAGAAATTTATAGTCAGTCTTGTTACTGCGGGTTAGTGTCACACCGTGATGTGGTTGGAAAATACTTAATGTATGTTTGGATGATAAACGTTTACCTTCATACCTCTTAAACAGTTACTAAAACTTTTTGATCATAATCACTTTCCTGCCCTTATCGCAAGTTATCCTGGGTCAACGCAGCATGTCTTCTTCTATTATTTGTCATTTCTTGGGTCACCTCCTTTCTTGCAATATCATCCTTCACATAGTTCATCCATCGTTTCTTTGGCCTTCCTTTTCTAGGATACTCAAATCTTTCCTCATGGTATTTTTCTCGTTCCTCCTCATCACAACACCAACCGATAGCCACACAACTTTTTAGTCACCGCGCTAATTAAGGTTTTTGATATAGGTCTTTTTTGTATTCGAGATATCTCTTCCTTGAGCTTGTGTCTAAATAATAGCAGCCGCTCAGGTCGATTTTTAGGTTAAGCCGCTCTTGCCTAGGTTGGTCTGTGGATGGGTGACCACCCGTTACATACCGAGTTTCCTCCGTGCCTCGGAAAGCACGTTAAGCTGTTGGTCCCGGCTGTCATTTGTAAATCTTTGAAAGTCGTTACAGCTAGTCAGTGTCCCGAATGTCTGACAACCAGTCTTACCAAGAGGTATCGTATTACCCAGTACTAACTGGGTTATGGAGGTCAGATGTCAGTCGCTCCATGTAAAATACTGGTATTCGGCAGACTGCATCCGGTAAGACTAGAAGCCGACCCCAACATAGTTGGGAAAAGGCTAGGCAGATGATGATGATGAAATCTCTTCTGAAATTGATTTATGATCTGTGTGTCTTTTTTTATTGTTTTATTTTTCCTGTCTGATACTTACCTCATGATACCGAAAAGTTAAGGCCATAATAAGGAGATTTTGTGAGATAATAAAACGAATGCTTTGGCTTTGGCCTGAGTTTCCGTCAAATTATTAAACAAGATAGATATGAAAGCATAGATAAGACAAAGCACGTGTATTTTGAAACATCATCATCTGCCTAGCCTCTTCCCAACTATGTTGGGGTCGGCTTTCAGCCTAACCGGATGCAGCTGAATATCAGTATTTTACATGGAGCGACTGCCTATCTGACCTCCACAACCCAATTCGTACTGAGTAATACGATACCCCTTGGTAAGACTGGTTGTCAGACTTTCAGAACACTGACTACCTTTAACGACTGTCAAAGATCTACAAATGACGGCCGGGACCAACAGCTTAACGTGCTTTTAGAGGCATGAAGGAAACTCGGTATGTAACGGGTGGTCACCCATCCACAGACAACCTAGGCAAGCGCGGCTTAACCTAAAGATCGACCCGAGCGGCTGCTATTATTTAGCCACGAGCTCCTCACGTGTATTTCGAAACAATCGCTACGAATTACAAAGTTACACACTCCTTTACTACTCTCAGAAAAACCATTGTCATAGGTGAGTTTCTCACATTTCCTACGCCATTACAATTCCTCATAACAGCAGGCCCCGATCAAACAACTGCGAACGTTAATCCAATTACACTACGGTGTGAAGGCGGTCCGTGGCGCCGTACTCAGTCAATTGGTGAATTTGCATTCCAAATTCTCGACTTGACGTCGCGTCGGTCCATTCCTTGACTATACGGTACGTGAGACTTACAGACGGACTTGTGGCCGATACAAAATGGATTGCTCAGTTGCTCACTCCACTTGTTTTGCCCTCTGTTGTTTGGTGTTTTGTCAAAATGTTTACGAAATTCAATCCTTTACCTTGTTACTAGATATTAATTTATTCTTATAACTTGTTACTAATATTACGTGTTATGATTTGTACAACATAATTATGTCAAGTATACTTGATTACCTTACTATTTTTGTATTGGTAGCTGTAAGCCACCCAAACTTTTTTTTAATTTTTACATAATTATGTTTTATATTTCTTTTTGAACTAAAAATAAATAAATATATAATAAATAAATATGTAATAAATAAAATAAATATGTAATAAATAAAATAAATATGTAATAAATAAAATAAATATATAATAAATAAATAATAATAGCAAAACGTAATACGTAAATACTGTTAAGTGAAAATATAGTTGTTAATTTTGTGAGCCCTAGCTATGCACTTGATGTTTCCAATATAGTGCGAAGGCCTCAAGTGTTCACCATATTCGAAGTGACGACATTTGGAGAAGACCCATATCCAGCAGACAATGTCTTTCAAGTGTTTAGATAACGCTAGTGAAGATTTTTTAAAAGAAGCGCAGCTGGTTTATGCTTATTACCCACACGTGTAGTTGAAATCCAACACTTTCAAGAAACGTGTTGGGAGTTTGTTTGAGGTATTTTTTAATGTTTATTAAGGTTTCTTCAATAAAATAAACCAGTACCGTTTTATATTGGTGTTACAAATACTCCCATTCAATACGTTTTTCTGTAAACTGAGGCCGTATCAATACTGCTATTTATTCTGTGACCAAGCAACGGCGCGCGGTTTAAAAATAACGTAATAACTTCGATTCTTTAATCGAAAATACAATTAACCTACAGAACTATGCTGCTCTATAGAACTGGGAGCTATAAAATAAAAAAATAAAAAAAAAATAAAATAAAAATGTTTATTTCAATAACTTAAAATACTTTACATGTGTTTTTGGGAATTTCCATTTAAGTGAAAATACACTTGTGTTAGGAAGTTCCGCTCTTCCACTAGTTACTCTTACAGTTATTGAAGGACATACCATTTTAGAAGATATTAAGATGAAGGAGTTATATAATAAAAATAAAAAAAGAAAATAAGCTAAAAATAGATTAAAAATTAAAAAATGCGCTGTCGTGTAGTTGTGTGAGTGTAAGTGTTAGTGTGTGTGTGTGTGTGTGTGTGTGTGTCTAACGATAGTGTAAAGTGTACAAATAACATTTGATTTAAATAATATTAACATTTTAACAAAAGTGAAGGAGAAGTGGTTTAAGAATATAGTCAAATTAGGTGTTGTTATAAACTTATCGCTTGGACCATATTTTCAATGTAATCGTAAGATTTAGTTTTTAGCCATTTAGTTAGAGCAATTTTGCAGTCTCGGTGTGATAGTGAGTAAACATTCAGTTCCTTATTTAGTAGGTTATATAAGTGACAGGATTGCCTAGCGTATTGTCTCTTAGCAAAAGTTGATTTAACTGGAACACTGGGTATCATGTATTTTCTTCTCCCTTGGCGAGTCGTGGGATCGAAAGTGAGTGATTTATGTTTTTTTAATTTTTTTTTTTAATGTTTTTTTAATTTATAGCTATAGAGCGGGAACAGTCGGATCAACCTTTAGGTTAAGCTTGCTTAGGTTGGCTTGTGGATGGATGACCACCCATTACATACATTCTCTCTTCCATACCAGTCGTTAGAGATAATCATTGGCTATCAACCAAGCCATCTTGTTTTTACCTGACTGCGGTGAATCCGAAAAGGAGGGTTATGTGTCTGACCTGTAGGTATGTATGTCAGTCAGTCCGTTTTTTTGTTCCCTCGTTACTCTTAAATAATGCATCGATTTAGTTAAATTAAACGTCCTTAAATTCGTCTTGGTGGCGCGAGTTTTACTGGCATTCCATTCAACTATTTTTAAACTGAAATGTGCTCAACCTGTCTCGTTTTTTTATTTTTAATAATTCTCGTTTTTAGGTTGCTTACCTCAAATGGAAAAACGAAACCCTTATAGGATCACTTTGTTGTCCGTCCGTCTGTCTGTTTGTCAAGAACCTTTATCTCAGTTACGCGTGGAGGTATCGAGTTGAAAAACACAACAAAATACTTAAATCTATGGCTCCTTAGAACTGTGAAAATCTAAGTCACAATACTGTACACAGTCAAAAGATATAGCCGTTTATGTCGCAAGTTCTTATAGTACCTTCGGTGCGCGAGTCCGACTCGCACTTGACCAATGTGTTTTGGTGTTTTATTCCAATGCATTTTTTTAACGAATACTCTTCCATTTCATAGGTCAGGGATAATCTTCTAGCACGTTGGAACCCGCCACAAACCTTTCAAAAATAAAAAAGTCACTTCGTATATCGGCGAACGCTAACCGTGAGCTCGTATCTGCTTTAGTAATGTTTATGCAGTTCGCCGCCGTGTATATCTATTGCATTAGTTGAACACAAATTGAGCTGAGTACTGGTGAAGCGAGAAGTGATTACAATTTGTGTAGGAAATTAGTGGTTCGGCTGGTTTAGATTGTTACTTCAATTAGTACATGGCAAATGAATTTCAAATTGTAATTCGAATGAAAAACTAGAGCCGATAAAGTGACCTTCTATAAGCGAGAGTGACGATGACGGCAATCGACTCAATTATGACGGCACGTTCGGTGCAGTGACTGCGTGTTGCGGGTTCGATGCCAGCACAGAACAAATATTTGTGTGACTTACAGGTAGTTGTTTCGGGTTTGGCTGTTTCTGTATGTGAGTTTAAATATTTTTGTTTGACGTGCCTGTTGGTCTAGTGGTTAGTGGCCCTGACTGCTGAGCCGGAGGTCGTGGGTTCGATTCCCACCCAGGACAAACTTTGTGTGATGAGCATGATTGTTTGTTCCGTGTCTGGGTGTGATTTATCTATAATATGTATGTATTTATAAATTATATAAGTATGTATATCAGTTGTCTGGTTACCATAACACAAGCTCTGCTTAGCTTGGGATCAGATAGCCGTGTGTGAGTTGTCCCAAGATATTTATTTATTATTATTTATTTGTAAACGCACCTATATACAGGGGAAATTCCGGTACTGGGGGAAAGTTTTTTTTTATGTTGGGGTTGGCTTCTAGTCTACCCGTATGCTGCAGTATGGAATACCAGAATTATACGCGCGCGACTGCCTATTTTACTTCCACAACCCGGTTGGCATTAAAAAATAAAAAATGGTACCCCTCGCTAAGACTGGCTGTCAGATTTTTTGGACACTCAACCTATTAAGAGGCGCTGAGTACATGATGTCAGCAAAGCAAAGGGGCCTGCCAAGGCCACTACCTGCCGGATTTTTGCGGGTTGTTCGAAAGGGACACCGCGGCCCCGGAACACAAAGGGCTAAAAAGAAACATGGGTGGGTTTTAGCCTGTAAAAGACTGACACTCTCTCCTGCTCCGCCCAGAGCTGGGTTAGTTATTTGATGAGTCCCCATCCGCAAAAAAACCCCCTGTTCAACATTTTGATTGTCAATAAGCAACAGTTTTCTGTGCGATAGTACCGCATCGTGTAGTTGTTCAGTTTAGTAGATTGCTGCTGAGCGTTTGTTGGTTGTTATGCATCGCTCCGCAAATACACGTTATTTGTTCACTGCATATACATAGTATATAATGATAACCAGTAATGGTAATGTAGTTGCTATTTTGTTTTGTTACATCTTTACATGATATATATTTTTTTATTAGTAGCTTTTAACCGCGGCTTTACCAGCGTGGGAATAAAATTATCTTACAGAACCTAATACTGGATTAAATTATATCCTTCTGACTTCGCAGGAAACAAAGCGTGAAAATGTATCATACAAGATACTACATCTAATATATAAAATTTCCGTGTCACAATGTTAGTTACCGTACTCCTCCGAAACGGCTCGACCGATTCTTATGAAATTTTGGGTACATATTGAGTAGGTCTGAGAATCGGCTAACATCTATTTTTCATACCCCTAAACCTCAGCGGGTGAAACCGCTGGGCACAGCTAGTATTATGATAAATTAACCTTTTTTTATAAAAAGTGGTCACATTTACAATAATTTTAGACTTCTTATCAATCAATAGAGCACAGTTGCTCATTTGCCTAAACTATTTTGGACCTGTGGACACATTTAAAACAAATAAATTAACAGACAGTAAATTAGAGTACCAAAAGTAAAGTTAGCGGTTTATTTGCAGACAACGAGTAGAGCTTCTGTCTGTATGGGCTTCTACAGTACTTTCATAAGTTATTATGTCTTGTGGCCGGGACTGTAGCTTTAACATTTTGTTTTTTTGACATTCAAAAGTGCATGTAATGGTCTAATTGAAATAAATGATTTTGATTTTACATAAGTTATGATTTGAAACAATCAACTATTGTTTTTTTACAGCTCTAATAGTTTAACTTATTATTTATTTTACTTAGTTTTTAGGATTCCGTATCCAGACCTGACGCCCATGGACCATTAGCAATGTTGTCCCTGCGAGCGTAAGCGTCAGCGAAGGTGTCAGCAAAAGCATCAGAATAAGCGTTAACAGATTAAAAAAGAAATAAGATAGAAGTTAAATTGACCCATAGACAATTAGACACATCACATACTTTTATAACGGTCGCCCACTACTGGGCTACTGTGTGTATATTTATGAAAATACTTCGTAAACTTATCAAGCATCTTACTGTAACTATAGATGCACTTGAATCAGTTGCTTTTACAACATCCAGAGGAAAAGAAAAACACACCAACTTTTCTCAAAAACAACTGAAGATCGCAACATTTCAATACAAACACCCAGTATTCAAGTTTCACGAACAATATTTATTTGAAACTTGAAAACTAAGAGAATGGAACACATGTATTCCGCTGCCCGTATGAATATGTACGAAACAGCAATCACGGCTCAATAGCGCCAAGCAAAGAAAATGGTAACTTTACACACACGAACTTTGTCAAATTGGAACGGAACTTGTCCAAAAACTGAAGTATTGTATGTCATTGTTTTTTTGCGGTTTTATGGGACTCAACATAAACACAACATCTTTTTTTTAACCTCTAGAGCCCCAGCGCCACAAAAACGTGCCAGTAAACAAGTATTACCGTTGGGCCCCGCTGCGGCACAAATTTATGCCACCAAACTCCGACCGATTTAAAACTGTATTTGTAGTAAAGATAAGTCTTAAAATCAGATTACGCTTACGATAAGAGCCCGCCCGGCGGTGCTTGACGGATACATATGATTTTTAAGTCCCAAAAAAGGTGCATGAGGGCTATGTTTGGGCTAAAAATTACAGATAGCTGCAAACCTTATTTTATTAAACATAATGTTTTTACCTAGTTTACCTTCCCTATTTATATAATAATATGAAGTAGCTAATTTTGTCCAAACTAATCCTAAATTATTTAAAAAAATGACAGAAGTTACGATTCGCAGTCGGCGTGATAATAACAGGCTAGAAATAGTAAGGCCGAACACGGCATTGATGCTTAAAAGCATATTTTATTTGGCGCCATCATCATTTTCCTGCCCTTGTCCCATTCTATTTGGGGTCGGCGCAACACGTTTTCTTCTTCCATTCTCCCCTATCAGACGTCATGGCATCATCTACTCCTTTCTCCTTCATATCATTCCTTACACAATCCATCCATCTTTTCTTTGGCCTTCCTCTCGCTCTCCTTCCATCAACATTCAGGTCCATCACTCTTTTAGTCACATGTCATATTTTATTTGGCGCCAATCATTTAAAATACAACTCAAAAAAATCCTTTTAACCAAATGTTACTACAGCCTATCAGAATTTTTAAATGATTGAAAACAAATGCAATTACGACATTTCTTGTAAAAGCCACGTTTTATATTTTTGTTTATTTTTATGTTTTGGTTTTTTATAAATTTTATGCCTTATTATATCTTCAACGCATGGTTTAAGCCAAAAACATTTTGTACGCCATTCCTGGATGGCAAAACATGTAGCAACTTTGCAAATTTTATCATCTTTATACACACTCATGTTTTACAAAATAAATATATCTTTATCTTTTAAATAATGGCGGTCCTTGAGAGGTGAACAAAAAACGTTGTCCCACACTAGGAATTTCTCCTGTATCGGGGGTGCGTTTATAAACATTTAAACTCACATC
Source organism: Ochropleura plecta (assembly GCA_905475445.1). Lineage (NCBI taxonomy): Eukaryota > Metazoa > Arthropoda > Insecta > Lepidoptera > Noctuidae > Ochropleura > Ochropleura plecta. Next base: position 4,099,881 of record FR997731.1, on the reverse strand, counting down.
TATCTATCAACTATCTGCAGGTCATACAAATATTTGTTCCGTGCGGGAATCGAACCCGCAATACGCAGCACAGCAGTCGATCGCTCAGCCACTGCGCCAACTGTGCCGTCAAATCACATCACATCAGGCCGGTAATCCCAGAAGAGTAAGGCAGAGGTTTGTCTAATAGTAGAGTGACATTTCAACAGTTGTTTTTTTTATTTTTAAATTCCTTTGTATTAGGAGGCGAGACTATTGCCATCAACCAGGTACAAACCCAAACTCCGTGGCTTCAACTGAGCAATATCTGGTGGAAAAAACCCAATAACACTTTGCCTGACTCGGGAATCGAAACCTTAAAACTAATTATTTTATTGTGACGGGTTTTGGTCAATTAAGTGTTCTGTTTCAAAACTGTTTAAAAATTTAATTAATAATTCAGCAACCGTCTCTATACGTGTGTATGTTTTCAGCATTTAACTAATTTATGGCGTACTAGCTTTTGCCCGCGGCTTCGCTCACGTTAAATTCGGGGTAACACAGTTCCCCTTTCCCGATTTGCCGGTACCTGCTACCTGTAGTTTTGGCCTTGCGCCTTATTTATTGTAATAGCAAAGCTAAGTTTTTCCTTAAAAAAGCAAAAGCTAGTCATTTTAATAACAGCAGCATTTCACCTGGCAACATTATATTTGCAAAGCTTTGAAACGGGAGGAACAACAATATTCGTGTCACATCAAAGTGAAATTCAACTAAGTTGATTGAAATATTTGAGCTCAGTAGCTACATTCCAATTAATTTGATGAATTGCAGAGGTTGAATCTGGAGCAGTGAGCCATAATTCTATTTATCTATATATTTATCTGTAATAAAGTAAATCACTATGATAAATAATGATGTTTATTTTGCAAGTAAGTTTTCACAAACACTTTTACACGTTTTTTTTTTTTTTAACTAGATGAGGCCGGTGTTTCGTACCCGACTACTCTGAGAAGAAACAGCCGAAACAAACTCAGAGGTCATAGTCTCTTTTAAGGTCCAGATAAATATCTTGGTCAACTTACATGAGGACTATGCACTGACTCACTCATCACAAAACTTCAGAAATTACAATTGATAATAAGGATAGGAGTGTCAAATCCTTTTAGGATGTAGATGCTTAGTAATACGGGATTTTGCAAAATTCAGGGAGTATAACCGGATAGCAAATTTTGTATGGAAGAACGCAATTCCTTGGCGGGACTACTTGAAATTGTACGAGGAAATGACCGTGACTGTAACCCTTGATATTGATTGTAAAAATTGCATTGCATCGCCAAAAGAAACAAACGCTATCGCAGTCAGAAACAAATCAAGGCCAGCAGATTATTAACATTATTTTTTAGATAGTTTGCAAGTTTCAATTTATTTACTTTAACGTTCATTTTCCATGAAACCCCACCTCATGCGGAGTGGAACTATCAGTTTGGACAGCAGCGAACTTTAATTATTGAATTTCCGCACGAGTGCAACGTTGTAAATGTTCTGATTCGTGTGAATTGTTTGATACAAACATTTTAATAAATTTGTTTAAACTGTGTCATATTTTGGATACTAACTTAATTGTTAATCGCTTTTAGACTATTTTTTATACTTGAGTATTGACAAGAATGGAAAGGCCTGCCAGGGCCACCGCTTGCCGGAGTTGCTGGTTTTTCGAAAGAGATACCGCGGCCAGTAGAAACCAGTTGTTTGGTCAGTAAAAGTCTGAGACCCCCCCCCCCGCTCCGCTCTGAGCGGGGGAAGATGTTTGATAAAATTTGTCATCTGCTAAAAAAAAACAAGTATTGACGAAATATTATTACTACAATTTACCAATTCGTTTGTTAAGTTCGCTGATTAGCCAAACTCGTTCACATCCATTCTTCTAACCCACTTTCAAAGAGCCTCAGCCATTAGTAGAATTAGTTCTGTTGTTACATTCGAAAGGTCACGAGAAAAAGGAATGCCTACCAATTCTAAAACTACCATCCACTACCTGCTCCCCAACGTATTCTTATTGACCTTGAACGAACCGACCGAGCGTCCCTGACCAAGCCGAGTCAAGGAACTTTCAGTCAATTTATAAATGAAAGTGGTTGCAAATATAATTAAACATTAACGATCCTTTTGTTGTTGTTACGAACAAAGGCAATTTCTTAACGATAGTGTCTCGTTGGAACAAAGTTAATGATATTAAGGAGGTAGGCAGGGACTGTCTGGCATACTGTTTTCGCTGTTGAATGGAGTGCGTGACATTAGTATAATGTATCATTCCTCTTCAATCTGGAACGTTATCTCGATTTCTGATCATGACTGAAAGCCTTTAAGGCTTTACCCTGAATTTCATAACCGTATAGGACTACCAACAGACATGTTTAGTGATGGGATGTATTATTATGAAGCGCTAAACATAATTTTTCACCTAATGTCGCCTGCACCGTGCTACAGCAAAAATATTATGGTTTATTTCCTTTATTCCATCCATTTCGGGTCGTAAGTTCTTATTCCGATTGATGTCGCTGATTTTTTGCAAAAATGTTGCCCCTCACTTGGAATTTCTCCTGTATCGTGGGTGTGTTTACAAACATTTAAACTCATATACACAAACAGCCAAACCCGAAACAAACTGTCAGACTCTTATGTCCACCCATGTTCCATCTTTTGCCCTTTATGTTCCGGGGCCGCGGTATCTCTTTCGAACAACCCGCAACCACAGCAGGCGTTGGCCCTGGCAGGCCCAACAGCAGCAGACTACTCTGCTGACATCTATTTGAGGCGCGCGTGGAACACTAACGCGCCGTCGAAAATTCCTGGTATAGGGCTTTGTTTTAATAAAAACAAAAAATAAAAAAAGGTTGTTCTCTCGAACATTCTTTATATCAAAACCTTGTACTGATTCTGAGCATTTAGCGAGCTTAATACTTAATTCTTCTGCAGTGGATTCAGATTCTTGGCCCTTAGCTATTTATGATTTACATAAGATTTTTTCGACAACTTACCATGGCACAGGTACATGCCTTTTCAACGTCTTCTAGTTTGGCAATAAGTCATGTTAGTCGCAGAACCATATGCTGCCTAGCCTCGACCAACACCTGAGGAGGCTCTTGTTAGGCAGCTGGATCAAGGGTTTTATACAGAAAGCTGTACTTCTGGATAAGGCTTGTATCTTTCGGAGGTTCCTCTCTCTGGAGCCCTGACTCGGTGCCTTGGACCCTGTTCGCGATACCTCTGGGCTACTATTTTTATATATTTACCTTTTCAACGTCTTCTAGTTCGGCAATAAGTTACGTTAGTCGCGGGACCATTTGCTGCCTTAACATCTAAAACTTGGCAGCAAAATCCAATCAAATTAACAATACCCACCAAGTGTTCATTAAGTATGAAACCGTTCTTTATTTCTGTTTATCACATTAAACACCGGCGCAGTTGGAATTTATCCAATTGTGCGATATCACCCTTATAGCACCCAAGTGAGGTTCCGCATTAATAATTGCACCGGCAATGTTCCAAATATGACGTTATAGCATCAGGATTTTCTCCTCTGGAAATGGCTTTATTCTAGTGCTTGGCTAATTTCTTATTCCCATCATATGTTGAATTACGTGTCGGTGATTTTTGGACAGTTTTTTAAGTGTTGGAGTTGTTCCGAAAAATGTTTGTGAAAGAATCGTAGTGTGAACTTATGTTGATGTCACCATGGTGCTTATAAATGGTGGATTAGCTTGAGACTTGGCGCTTGGTACATCGTTGTCAACTATTAACCCAGTTTTAAGACTTTACACATGTTTGTAATTAAACATGTTTAAACAGCTTCTTTTTATTCCATCTTTCAATTTAGTGAAGGAAAACATCGCGAGGAAACGTGGACTTAAAATTAATCCTACTAATATTATAAACGCGAAAGTTTGTATAGATGTCTGTTACTGTTTCACGCAAAAGCTATTGAATTGATTTTCATTAAATTTTATACGTCAGAATATCATAGGCAACAATTCATAAAGATGTGGTCATAAAAATGGTATGGTATTCAAGATATCAGCACTTGAAGAAAAACTTGAAATGTACGACCGAAATAACATTAAAACTTCAATAGAAATTAGAAATGTACCAAAACAAGAGAAGGAATCGAAAACAATGTTATATGACATGATCCAGTGCTTGTCAAAGAAACTGGATACTTCCACAGAGCTTACTTGTGTTCGTGATATAATACGACAACCGTCGAAAAAAGAAAGCAAAACATCAAATATTACAGTTGAATTTTCGAACACACTAATTAAGACCAATTTCTTGGCGGCTGTAAAGGAGTACAATAAGAAAAACACAAATAATAAAGTAAGTTCAACTCACCTTGGTATAACAGTTACACCTCAAACGCCTATATATGTTGCCGAGCAATTGACAACCCTCACCAAGAGATTGTTTTATCTCGCAAGAAATTATGCCAAGTCTAATCAGTATAACTACTGTTGGACATCGAATGGTCGAGGTTTCCTAAAAAAGAATACAGACAGCCAATCGTTCGTGGTGAGAAATGAACAACATCTAAAACAACTGGCTCAAACTATTTCTGCATGACTACGTCTTTTTAACGCCTTGATATTATCTTATACTATTATTAATTTTGTTTTTTGTAATGCTATATTCGTTAGTTATAGTCATATTAAAATACCTGTAAAATACACTAATATACTAAACATAAATTACTATTATCGCCACTTAACACAAGAATGTAATACGTACAATGTAAACAGCACAATACAAACACAATACAACTCATCTAAACTCATTTTACCAATGTCACAACATATATACCTTACAAACTATACACCCACCGATAATCAAAAACATAAGAACCCGATAATATCCCTTCACCTGATCATATTTACTTATCATACATATATACAATTAGGTACTAATTATCCAAATTACTCATCCTCCATTCGCATGTTATGTTCTAAAAAAAATGGCTAATGACGTTAACTATCTTATAGATAACATTGATCAATTGTCCCTGTCAATCCCCCACACGTGCACTCCTGAACAGACACGATCTGTTATTAACCAGCCTAAAAACTATCTAAAACTACTGTCACAAAATATCCGATCAGTTAACTGTAACTTTTTAAACTTACAGATTCTTTTGCAACGTCTTTCATTTGAATGTGATCTAGTGATCCTGACTGAATGCTGGTTATCCTGTTCAAGTAATGCCACTATTCCGCAACTAAAGAATTACACGACTTTCAAAACCACAAAACACCTTAACCAAAGCGATGGTGTAGTGGTATATGCGAACGCGGAGCTGCCGGCTACATGTGAGGAACCCGACTTTCATCAATCAGCTTCTGGGCTCATTATCAAAATAAAAACTGAAGTGGCTATCATTTGCATTTATCGATCCCCGTCTATTGATAACATCCAGACATTTATATCAGTTCTTAACTCTTTGCTTCCATCGCTTCAACACTTTAAAACGGTAATTCTAACAGGTGACATTAACTTGGACATAAAGCCTACTAGCTTGGATACGCGGTCCCATGACTATCTTAATTGCCTGGCTTTTCATGGGTTTCTCCCAGCGCACACCATACCAACTAGAGGTGATAATTGCTTGGATCATCTTATTTTAAAAACCAACTTATCCTCCTTTTCCTTCGTCTATGATTCAGTAGTTACTGACCACTATCCTTCCCTTCTCTGCTTAGACAATAAACGTATTCGAAATACGTCAGTTCCCATTGCTTCCAATATTAATTATGAAACACTCGATGTAACTATGTCTCAGATGGACTTTAATCCAATTTTTCAATCAACTAATGCCGATATTGCTACAAACAAATTTGTGGAATTAGTTTCAACAGCTATTCTAAATAACACCGTGACCCGGAAAGTATCTGCGAGAAAGAAAATATTAAAACCTTGGATCACAACTGGTCTCATGCGCTGCATCAAAAATAGAGACGCGCTACATAAAAAGGCTAAACAAGATCCTCAAAACAAAATATTAGCGTTAACCTACAAACGCTACAGAAATTTCTGTACCAGGACTTTAAAAAAAGCGAAACGACTTTACGATAAACGAGAACTGGATAAAGCTGGTCAAAATCCTAAACAACTCTGGGAAACAATAAGGCGAGTTACCTATTCCACAAAACCTAGTAATTCTGCTACACAATTATTGACCACCTCATCTTTACCGATAGAATGCTGTGATAAGGTAAATTCTTTCTTCGTTACTGTCGGCAAAAATCTGGCTGATAATATCAACGCCACCTCTCCACAACGAACGACAAAAACTTGCACAGCACAAAAGGCCACACCCACCTCATCTTTCGTCTTGGAGCATACCGACAGTGACGAGATTATATCAACCATACACACTCTACGGACCAACGCTGCTACTGGATGGGATGGCATATCGCCCTATATTCTAAAAAAATACTCCACCCTTCTGGCACCCATCCTATGCCATATATTTAATGTTTGTTTCGACACTGCTGTCTTTCCGACTTCATTTAAGAAGGCAATTATTCACCCAATTTTCAAGGGAGGGGACGGGTCTTTACCAAATAACTACCGTCCCATAGCAGTCCTCAGTGCATTATCTAAGGTGCTCGAACGGTTAATTAATAAGCGATTGGTTAATTACTTAGAACACAATAAACTAATATCTCCCCATCAATTCGGTTTTCGCAGAAACTTGTCTACATGTGACGCAGTTCACGAACTGACTAATCATGTAGTGCAAAATATTAATAATAATAAAAAAGTTTTAACCATATTTTTAGACCTCGCGAAAGCGTTCGATACGGTGCCCGTCCCTACTCTCTTACTAAAACTAGAAGGAATGGGTGTCAGAGGTGCTCAATTGGAGCTATTCAAGAACTACCTAACAAACCGATCGCAACTTGTTAGGATAAATGGTATTGATAGCAATGAACTCCCTATCTCTTACGGTGTGCCCCAGGGAAGCATACTGGGGCCAACCCTTTTCCTTATATACATAAATGAGCTATGTAGCTTAAATATCCCGAATGCAAACATAGTATCGTTCGCGGATGATACTGCAATAACCATTGTAGCTGATACATGGTCCCAAATAGAAATAAGGGCGCAATTCGCATTCAACACACTACTAAACTGGCTCAATGATCACACTCTTACACTCAACACTTCTAAAACTAAATTCCTTACCTACTCAATCTCTGCAGTATCTCAACCCAGCATCCCAATAACTATAATAGCTCACTCTTGTCAATCCGAACCCCAAACTCCTTGTACGTGTCCAATCTTAACCTCTGTAGACCATATAAAATATCTGGGTGTAACACTGGATAAGAATCTAAACTTTAAAACCCATATAAGCGTTCTCACGGGCCGGGTCCGAAAACTCATATACATATTTTATTCACTTCGAAAAGTTGCTAATCCAACCATCATACGTAATGTATATTTTGCCTTGTGCCATTCTATTGTCACATACTGCATCTCATGTTGGGGTGGTGCCTCCAAAACGACAATAAAAACGTTAGAGATAGCACATAGGGCAGTATTAAAGGTGGCTACTTTTAGACATATGTTATTCCCTACAAATGAACTGTACTGCACATTGGGCGTTCTAAACGTAAGACAACTTTTCATACTACAAACAGTTATTCTACAGCACCGGAAAACGCCATATAGAACAATCAACAAACGCAGAAAAGACCTAATTTGTGCAATCCCACAAACACGTTCACCATTTGTTAAAAAATTCTTTTATTTTCTTGGGCCTTCGTTATATAACAAATTGAACAAACACTGTTCAGTATTCGGCTTAACATACTACACTTGTAAAAAAAAGATTCACTCATTTCTACTACACAATTCATACGAAGAAACAGAAAAAATACTTCTTTAGGCTTAGCTATTTTCAGGTACATGCGCACTCGACCAATCTAACATACAAACCGCACACACACTCACACCACACACACTCACACCACACACACTCACACCACACGCACTCACATAAACTCACACCACACACACTTACACACATACTATACACACGTATTAATAAGTTCTCAATTATTAATTATTTCTTCATATTCAAAATTGTTCTCGTAAAGTTTTGAAATTTTAATTATTGAAATGTTAATTTTAATCACTTATTTTAAAAATGTACGTAATTAGTAATATTACAAATAATGTTTAAAATTCATGGGGAATCGGAACTGTTACTCCTTCATACAGGCTATACTGTAGCCTAGTTAGGAGAACAGAGCTGCACCCACGATAATTGTAGCAATCAGTAATGTTACCAAATAGAACCCATATATATAATATACCCATGTACTACAATACTGAAAACTGTCAATAAATTATTATTATTATTATTATTAAAGATATATAGTATATTCTATCACCACGCGAGTGAAACCGCGGGGCGCAGCTAGTATAAGCCTAAAATCGTCAACCCGTTTTGAGCAAGCGTGGTGATCAATGCTAGCGCCTTCTCTGTATGAGATGATCCCAGCAGTGGAACAGTTGTCTTTTCTCTTAAATGTTTTAAATAACTCAACTGTTTTTTATTGTAGGTCAGCTTCTTTCATTAACGGGGTTACGGGTTTTTCGAAAGAGATACCGCGGTTCGAAACATAAAGGGCAAAACAAGGAACTTGGGTGGGTTTTAGTCAGTACAAGTCTGACACTCCCCTCCGCTCTGTCTCCAGACCAGGTTTTTTCATTATTTTTTTCATTACACCTTCACACTTATCACCTTTTCAATTTAACTCTCACTTTTTTATTTTTCTACCAAATTTATAGTACGTTAACAAAAATCTACCAACTTTTAACACAAAATCCGAAAAAAACTCCTGACATTGTAAACTTTTCAACTCTAACGGCCTGAACAAAAGTACCGGTGTAAAAAAGTGCTGAAAACCTAGTAGGGTGATAAACTACGGGAGAATTATGGCGTATTATGATAGTACCTGAAGTCCTGAACACTGGGATTACAGTTGTTAAAGTACTAACAAAAGCTACGGCTGTAACTGAGACTTACTTTTGTGTTTTTATTAGGGGAGGGCTATGTCCAGCAGTGGACTAATATAGCCTGATGATGATGATGATGATGATGCCCTTGTAATGTTGTCAAATATATTGGGTGAGTTTAGTTTAGTACCTAGTTTAATAAGTTCCTATATTTTAACACACATAAAGCCTTGTTATTAAAGTCCTTAAAGGGTGGCCGGAGAGATATCACGGTATCCTCACCTAACGCCTGACGCAGGTTCTTACCGGGCACGGAACACAAAGGGCAAAAAAAGAACGTGGATAGATTTTATTCAGTAGAAGTAAGTCACTCCCTCCATCTCTTAGAGCGGGAGAAGTTATTTGATGATCTACGGTGCACTGTTCTGCTGCATCTGGTTAGACTAGAAGCCGACTACAATAAATTTGAAAAAGACTATTCAGATGATGATGATGATGTAATGCCGGGCGAGTTTAGCCATGAACCCGGCCCAAACACCAATCCTGACCCGGGAACGATTACAGGATCTTACTTCCACTCCGCTTTAGAATAACAACCTCAAGAACTTCTGATGAGCCCAATAGTAAGAGGCAAGAGAGCTTCCAACAAGAACCCAACGTATAAACAAAATTAACAACTTGAATAAGTTTTCTTGAAGACAGCGTTGCTAATTGCGAACTGCATGAGGTTGCGTTAAGCAGTTCTAATTATGCACGTACCGTATTGAAGCCGTATTGTGTCGCAAAACTCCTGGAGTAAGTGTGTGCAGATTTTGAACGTGGAACTTTTGGATAACATGAACTGCTTCTACAGTATTGTGAAGTGTGTTGGTATATTGTGTTCATTGTTGGAATTAAAAGCGGAATAAGAAAATAGTATAAAAAAGTAAAAATGAATTTTGTTTGCAAAATATAAAAAGAATTTCAATTCTGTCCACATCGCTGTTAATGCCCAAAAGAGCCTGGAGGGCTGGTAGTATTTACACTAAAAGAAATCGGCACCAGTGCTTAAAAAGTTGTGTGGGAACCTGTTGTTAAAGTCATGTAATGTGCCGTAATAGTCGTTTCCCGGACAGCGTTAACGCGGACCTGCGCACGGCGATCAATGGGTTCTCTCACTCGGCTCACCATCCGTTCTTCTAGTGACGAAAGGCCGTGTCGACGGTGAGTTCGTGTACCACGCGCGCTTTACAGAGTTGTCAGTAAATCATGGGGGACTGCTGGTTATTCGAAAGAGACACCGCAACTCCGGAATAAAAGGGCAAAAGAAGAGACATGGATGGGTTTAAGGCAGTACAAATTTAAAACTCCCGTTTGCTCCTCCCAGAGCGTGTCATGATAAAAGTCACGTGATGTACATCATGAGGAAAGGATTCAAATCCGAATGTATGATAGTACCTGGGTCTAGACCAACGAAACGATGAATGGACTAATTGTGAAAGTTAATATGGCTAGAAAACGAATGACTTCTGAACTATGATGACCGCTGACTGAGAAGTATGGAGATAGAAAACACGGTGACAACCCCGAATCCTTACTAAAATAAAAGCGAAAGTAAATTTGTTTGTTACGTCTTCACGCCTAAGTGGCTAAACCGATTTTGATGAATTTTGGTACCCTGGAGACGGACATAGGCTAAAAAAAAAAGGTGAGAAAGAGGGAAGAAAATGGGACAGAAAGATATTGTTTTTTCGATCATCACGCGGATTAAAGCGTTAGCCCAAAGGAATTATGCCACGCGGACGAAGTCGCAGGCGGAAGCTAGTAAATGATAAAATTTGTGATCCTAATTTGCATATAAACAGTTGCTAGAGCTTCTACACATAAACCACGTATTGATTCTGGAAATATAAATCGGAACAATTATTAGTATAGTTGTCAGTATAATATTTTAATTTCACGTACCAATTTAATCGTTATTTGTATAAGTTTATCGAGATTTAAAATCGTGTCGAATTTGTTTTATCATATTTGTGGTATCGAATGTAAAATTGTTTGGTGTGTGTTATTGTGTTTAATGTGTTTGTATGAAAGTACAGTCAATGACTCATTGTCAATTTTTGGTACGTATTTTTCTTTCTTTATTGTTAGTTGGTACATCTGGTTTCATAGTTTTTATGCCTATCATTGGCATCTGACTTGGCTTAACATGCCGTCAAGAAATGTCTCTATGCTTGTGATGTGTGCGTGAGACATCATCATCTTGTCCTTTTCTATGTTACCTGCATCAGGCGATAAGTGTGGACGTCGTTGCGCCTCTCCAGCCATTTTACAAAGAGGGGCTTATCGTCGGTATTGTGTCGTGCCCTGCACGGGGTTGCGACAGTCGCTCTCTCCATACTACCATGAGGCTAAGTAACATGATAATAAAGTTCAAAGTACGATCTTATGTGTGTATACTAAGCGTTAAAACTTTATCTGCGCGTGTAGTAAAACATCAAAACTCCCCTGTACCAATAAAAACGATGATCCTAGTGAGAAAAGTGTACAAAAAACTAACAGATACAGCGCAGTTCAATCAGGATTCGGAACGTTTTGTGTCTCGACGACACTGTAAAGCACTAAAAATCTTTCGTCGGTACAATTTTGTTTCGAGATAGACAGTAACGTTTAGATGGACCGTAAATACGGATGCAGTTTCAAATCAATCATGAGAACCAACTGAATGAAAATCCAAGGCAAGTATGAGTTTGAAACAGATACCGCTACTCCGGAACTCAAATGTCAAAAAGGAACATGGGTGGGTTTTACTCAGTAAAAGTCCGACACTCGGGAAAAGTTATACGTACAAAAAAGCATGCCAGTTTTCTCACGATGATTTCTTTCACCGAAGCACTACGCACTACTAATTATACAATACGCACATTAATCGGAAAAATCAAAGGTATTTTTTTTGAGGTGGGAAATCATCAAATAACTTCCCCCGCTCTGGGCGGAGCAGGGGGGAGTGTCAGACTTGTACTGACTAAAACCCACCCATGTTCATTCTATTGCCGTTTACATTCCGGGGCCGCGGTATCTCTTTCAAACAACCCGCAACCCCGGCAGGCGGTGGGCAAAAATCAAAGGTCTTGGGTACGAAATCGACCTGAGTTGATAGTCCGAAGGTTACACCTCTAGGCCTCTATAAGTGCAGCTTTAACAACCATTAAAATTAATAGTCGTGCAATTTGTTAAGCAATTAATTTCCTTGATTTTATGTATATGTCTGGCCATTCAAATTCTTTAAATATATCTTTGTATGGCCACAAGCTGACAGTTTTGAAATTACTCTCGACACAAAGCTAATAAATGGATTCTCACGTCTCAGCTTTCACTTATTATCTTGTCAGGTATTATTATAATTTTGAAGACTGCAACAGGATTATTGTAGCTTTTAATGTAAATATGAGTTTACTATCTAGGCAAACTAATCAAAAGATTGCGGTTGGCAGAATTTGACCTTTATTTTTACAACTTTTTTTGTAACTTGTTAAGCTTGCTACAGAATTTTTAAAACAGTTATCCACAAAAGGTTAAGTTGGAATTTTGCATACACGTTTAGTTTCAATGACAATACATGGTAGCGTCATTATAAATCCAATATGGTGAAATTCTTAAGATACCGAACTAAGGAAGGATTAAGAAGTAAAAATTGCTTTAATAAATGTTTTTAAGCTTTTTAACTTCATCTCATACGTTATGTAAGTTTTACAGGGATGAACTTTATGCCCAATTTCACAACGATTGGATATATTTCGCCAGTGCAAGAATCATTAGGAATTTCAGGTGTATGTACAGAAGTGCATTTCATAAAACCAGAGTTTAAATAACTTGGGGGATTGTATGTTCACCACCTATGTTCCTTCTTTTGCCCTTAATGTTCCGGGGCCGCGGTATCTCTTTGGAACAACCCCCAACTCCGGCAGGGTTAAAGTACCCCTAACTTAAACCTAAATTTTGTGTATTTCGTACCTACGTATCACCACATCAAAATAGTTACAATGTTACATCTCCGGCAAAGCCACAACTCGAAAATAAAACTTACCAAAACATTTTTCGGGTTTATTTTCTCACGTATAAAACATTTTCAAGCATATGGTCTCGAAGAGACAATTCATACGACTTGTGAAAAGCAAAGATGTCCTTTTCGAGGAAACGTCAACAATGAATGTTTTATTCTAAGAATGCGTTCAAAAATAGATAAAACGGGAGTCTTATACGTTAGCCCAATCTGTCGGTTTCTCTGTCCATCTGTATGTCACAGCCATTTTACTGGTATTGAAAAACCAGCCGCGCATAGAGGGTTTTTTTTTTTCGGGTGGGAAATCATCTAATGACTTCTCCCGCTCTGGGCGGAGTGGGGAGGCATCAGACTTGTACTGACTAAAACCCACCCATGTTCCTTCTATTGCCCTTTACGTTCCGGGGCCGCGGTATCTCTTTCGAACAACCCGCAACCCCGGCAGGCGGAGGCTCTGGCAAGCCCCTCTGGCATAGAGGGTTCCAATGTTCCATATTAATTTGCAACATAAACGGCCATATCTTTTGACGAGCGCGTAGACTTGATAGATTATTAAAATCTAAATGCAATTAAATTGTGGGTAAATCCCCACAATTTATCATGATACTATATTTTTAGCTGATAATCCTCATGGATCTCGTCCTCCCTAGAGCGAGCGCATCGGTCACAAGATGATTTTCTAACAACGGGCGTGTCTCTAGTACTGCAGTGAATTCCACAGACTGGTGGTTCGTAAAAGATATGCGCTTTGTTCGGGTCAGAGGAATCATGCTCATCCTTGCTGCACTACTGTAACAAAGTTGATATTTTACCCTCTCTGTTGCCTCAACCTTTTGATCAACATTGATTTTTAAATTTTTAAATATTCATATTTCGAAGTTTCATTCTGTCATTTCATCCTCAACAATCATTTTTGGCTGATTTATTTTAAGTTTTGCAAAGTAAGTAATGACTTGCTGTCGCTGCTTCTCATACTTGAGTACTAACGCTGTAAAAACAACATTTTAAAACCAAATGATTTTAAAAAAGTAATCATGGAGTTTCTTGGCAGTTCTTCTTCATAGGAAACGACCAACCACAACCGTGCACGTTTTCTCGACGGTTATGAATCTCCATTTAGGCCTATGTAACATTTTTCGATCACCACGCGGTTTAAAGTTAGCGTTAGCCCAAAGTAACTATGCCACGCGGACGAAATCGCGGGCGAAAGCTAGCAAGTTCATAAAACTTATTTAAAAGTTACCTACAGAATGATTGGTTGACGCCATCTTGAAGGTTTCATTTACGCCCTGTATATTTGACACACAAACACATTACAGTAATAGTGTATTCCAACACACATACAGGACAGCAGGTTGTAGGCAAATAGACACAGGTAAATTGCTCCATAACAACACTGACCAACACTATGATGGAACAGTTAGCGACTATTGTCTATCACATACGCTAAATTGAACTGTCCCGACGGAGCGGGTTTCTGTTGATGACGATGAATTCGATACTTCTTAAAAAAAAAAACATAACGAGAATAATTATAAATAATTAAAAAGCAAGAAGAAAAAATATATTTTGTCTAACATTTTGTAGAATAAACTTATTTCTGCTCAATTTTATTAATATTGGCCTCGATGCTGGAAAATCCTGTGTCATAGGGTACAATCATTTGTTCATTGGGTTCCATTTTTTTCCTTTTAATGTACAGACGCCTGCACATCAAGCTACTACAATCTGTCAGATTTCTTTGATAGATTTTCGACTTTATTTCTAAAGTAGTAGGTTCAAGGTTCATTGGGAAAAATTGTCAGTTTCGGGTAGCTTGACCTGCAGGCGTCTGTACGAAACTCTAAAAACATGGCAAACTATGGCACCCAGCATTTTATAGTGTAGCTTTCTATCTGGGTATAAAACCCTGACAGCAACGCGACTACCAGTAAAATGGCTCCCGCGGCCCTAACGACCAATCAACGCAGCACGTGGAAGGTTACACCGATAACCCAGTCGAGTTCGCTACAGGTTTACCTAGAGTTAGCGATACTTTGACTACACTATGTAAATGTTGGCGGACAAACAACTGGTGATGGAAAAAAAAGATAGACTGTCATGGAGTTTTTCTTGTTTTTGATTGTTCCCGACTGGATAATATCGGTATAGTTCTTTCTTTATCGTGTGGTGAGTGATTGACCTTTAGTCAAAGTTTTATGCCACGCATAAACCTCTGATAAATGATGTTTATTTTGCAAGTAGGTTTTCACAAACACTTTTTACACGTCTTTTTAAAAAAAACTAGATGAGGTTGGTGTTTCGTACCCGACTACTCTGAGAAGAAACAGCCGAAACAAACTCAGAGGTCATAGAGTCTCTTTTAACCCGCCACTGGTGACGTCCGTTTGACTGACATCATTAGTGACGCCGGTCTCACACACCGGGATTTTCAACTTATTTTTTTTTTTCAAGAATTGTTATAACTATACTCGTAGCTGACTTTGTGTTAAAAATAGATATTCTTTTGACAATAAAATACAGGTATATCTTGAATCACAACTCGTGTATTACAAATTATTCATTGGTACTTAGAACACTTAGAATTATCAAGTTTTAATATAACTTTTCTAAAATACAAAAACATTAATCTTATAGTTTTTTGCTTACTTTTTTATGGATTCTTTTTTACGCAGTGTGTCCACATCTCTTTTTATTAACTCTCCTTTCGCAGGTATGCTGGAACAGATTTCTTTAGAAATAAGCTTTACCTTTGTTCCTATTTTATGTTCTTGTCTTTTATTTTTCTGAATTCAGTGTGTACATAAATCTTTAAATAAATAAATAAACAACTAAGGACTGCAAATTCACATTCAGACAATGACATAATTCATATTTACAGTCAGCACAAAATTAAATAACCCAAATGTATTAATTATGATTAGTACTTGTTCCAACAGTCTGTATGATATGAACTGTAATTTATCACCAACAGTGCAACTGCCGTTGAAATTAAATACAATTATGTGAAGAGCTGGGTTCATCTGCATATGTAGGTCGCGAGTGTCTGTACTTTAGTTCTGATAGAGGAAGAGGATGAACGGTAATATGATATGTGTTTGTGTCATTTCAAATTTTAGGTTTCATTTGCTAGATGTCAATAACGGAACCCTTATTTATAGATTTGTCCTGTCTGTCCATTTATGTCACAGCCATTTTTCTCCGAAACTATTGACACAACATAGTTGAAGTTTGGAGAATACAGGCCTTCTGTGAACATCTTCTCAAACTCAAATAATTTATTTCAATTAGATCGTTACAGGCACTTTTGAATGTCAAAAACAATAATAGTTTAAAAAACACGGTTTTAGCACTCACTAAAAATTACAAAAAGCCATATTGGATTTCAATCACGTGACAATTTTTTTCGTATTCCGGACAGCCAACCCTTTCATTTGATACCCATATCATGGGGGTGGATTTCAAACTGCCAGTCCGCCATCTTGGGGATTCCGCCATATTGGATTTGTAATGAAGTTTCTTAGCTAGTCATGTATTGTCATCAGAACTTAGAACGTTTGCAAAATTTCACCCTAATCGAAGACAGGGAAGTTAATATAAAAACGTGTTAAAAAGATGAAGCTACAGTCCCAGTCACTAGGCATTATAACTTGTGAAAGTACTGAAGTTGCCTTTCTAAAACGTAGATCTCTATGGAGAAGAATGGACAAGAAACTCCATGAACATTCTTTTTAAACATAATATTTTACAAGATCATAGTTATTCCTCATGTCGAGATTATACATATGTGCGAGATCGATGTAGTTAGGCGGGCACATTAAGAGCGTCCAGAGTAAAAGTAATAATCCTTTAATTTAAAAATAAAGTAATTAGGATAAACCGTGTCACACAAATATAATGCGAAATTAAAAAATAAAATAAAGGTGGCTCTCCATACATGCAACTGACGTTTGAAAAAAAAATATATGTTCGTATATAACTGAGTGGGATGTCTGTCGATAGGTCTTGAAAAATGATTCATATGTAGTTTCAATTCTGACGAAACATTTTTGCTCCTTATCCTTACTAATATTATAAAAGCAAAAGTGAGTTTGTTTCACGCCTAAATAGCTCAACCATTTAAACTTAAACCGATCTTGATGAATTTTGCTACAAAGATAGTTGAGACCCTAGAGACGGACATAAGATATTTTATTTAAAAGTGAGAAATGAGGGAGAAAGAGGGAAGAAAATAAAAAAACTTAGCTTTGCTGTTACAATAAATAAGGCGCAAGGCCAAAAACTACAGGTAGCAGGTCAAGGCAAATCAGGAAAGGGGAACTGTGTTACTCCGAATTTAATGCGAGCGAAGCCGCGGGCAAAAGCTTGTAGTTAATAAAATTTTATGTATAAAAATGTAAAAAAGTGGAATATTTCATACTAAATCCAACAAAATTATGTACACTGCTCTCAATTACATAAGCTAATGAGTATAAATAAAACATGTAACTGTAAACAAATCCATACATTTGCGTGTAAATAACAAAATTCTGAAGTACCTAGTACCGACTCAAGTACCACCTAAGTTCTTTTTGAATAGCAAATTACACATTATCTTAAATGTCCCGCAGAATGGCAACACAGATTTAAAGAAAAATAACTTTTCGAACTCAACGGAATTATGTATTCAAATATAGAATTTGAAATTCATAAGAAGTCCCTATATTTCGAGAGAAACACGGTTATTTATCGAAACATCTTTCACTGGCAACGCGCGCTAGAAAATGTTTACTTTTTTTTTCTCTATTTTGTCATTTCCCCTTTGAATATTCACGTTCACAATCGAGCAGTTCGACGCGAATTTTAAAATGTTTAACACTTTTTCATGCAGTTTTTCAAGCATAATAACGTTCGTCGAAGATGCCGTTATGAAGTCTGTCCCATTTTATTTTATTGCTGCTTTATAATGCCTTTCGAACAGTCTGGAATACGCGAAATCATTAAACCTCTTTCAAAAAGAAATTATGTAAGAAAACTTCTCACAGTGAATATGTGTTGAGAAGTAAAATAGCATTTACAAAATTGGTAACATCATGATAACAATAATGTTATAATATGTATAAACCCTTTCAAAATATCAAACAACTAAAATATCTCTCTTATCAAATGAGGAATTCACATTCCACATTTGATCTGCCAATGGCCACCTGATGGCCAAGAGCCTCGACGAACATCTCTCGAAGCCATCCTTAGGCGTGTTGGATCAAGGGCCTGATTCAGAAGACTGTAGTACTCAACGATACGGCCCGCATTGTGAGGAGGTTCCTGTCTCTGGAGCAATAACTACCGGTAGCTTGGACCCATGTCTCGATACCAGCGGACCACATTTTTTTTTAATGCATTTTATAAATATTTAAAAATGTAAGATGAAAAGTAAATATAATAATATATATATTGTAAGGAGAATCCTCTCTTACATCAGTAACTACCCACTACCTCGCCTATAAAAGCAAGGTGCTGGGATAGTTTGCCTCTTTTGCTGCTCAGCGCTCGGACTGGACGGACGTGTGAATCATCAACTAGTCGCAAGGTTACGTAAGCCATTTGAGTTTAGTTTGGTGAAAAGTGATAAAGTGTCGTTTCGTTTAGTGAATTTTAAGTGTTACTGAATTGTAAGTAAATTGTTGATTGTGATTTGATTAAATTGTAATTATGAAGTAAAAATGGTTCTTTTGTTATAATTTGTTTTTTTTTTAATGAAATTCTACTTTTGAATCTTATATCAGAAGTGGGATAGAGAACTTTTAAAGCCCACTTAGAGAACGTAGCTAGAAACTATTGTGAGCAGAAAAACCATTTTTTTCTTTGTTCTTTCTATTGTTTACATCTACCCACTTTATCACTTTTATTTTTTACTCGATCATTTTGTTTGCTTGTTTTTGTGATAATGGGGCGTGAAGGCTCGTGTACTCGTAACAGACGGTCATGTACTCGGGATAAGTCACGCGGCCGCAAACGACATCGGTCTCGTGTGTCAAATGATCGCAGTAGTGGTAGATCGTACCGCGATTCAAGTAGGCGTCGTCGTTCTTCGCGAGATGGCTTACGTAATCGAGATAGGCATGATTCTCGTAGTCCCGAAAGGCACCGATCGCGTACTAGGGATAGGCGCGATTCGCGTAGTAAGGATCGTTCGCGTAGCAACGTTAGCAATAGAAAACGCACTTATACTCTATCGCCAGCGGTTCAAACGAGTTCTACCCACATGAATAGCGAGGTGTTACAAAAAGCTAAGGAACCGATAGTCCTTAATACGTCGGAACGACATCGGTCTATGGAGTCTAGTGTCCCCGGCTCCGAGGTATCCACTCTCGCTCATGCCTTGATGCAAGCAATAAAAACCATGCAACCTGTAAGATCACAGCACTATTATGTGTCAAACTTTGACCCAGCAATTAACAGCATCGAGGCATGGTGCGACGAAGTGGAACGTGCTAGAGAGGCTAACGGTTGGAGTGACCACGAATGTCTGTCACGTGTGGCTACTTGTCTCAAGGGTGACGCTAAGGTTTGGTTAGGCGAATGGGTGACAAACGATAGGACGTGGTCCAACTTCGTACGCGAGTTCAAACCCCTTTGCCCGAGTAAATTAGACTACGCGAACATTTTGTTTGAAGCTATGAATACAACTTCAGACAAGTATTCAACTTACTCAGAATACGCCCGTCGTACTTTATTGCGTTTAAGAATAGTTCAGGGTCTGAGTGATGAATTACGAACATTAATAGTTATACGCGGTATAGACGGTCCACAGGTGCGCGCAGCTGCTGCTAACGCAAACTTAACCCCTGACACTATTGTCTCGTTTCTGTCAATTTACGCGAAACCGTCTAGGTGCGACAAGGTTGTTGATTCTAAAAGGCAAGGTCAAATAAAATCGAACCAGCATTCTGGCCCAAAATGTTTCAATTGCAATCGAACTGGTCATATTAGTCGCAATTGTAGGAAACCTAAGGCAAACACAACCAATAATAAGCCTGTTAACGCGGCTTCAGACTCATTTTCCAATACACAACCCTCTTCGAGCAAATCCTGTACGTTCTGTAAGAAGTCGGGACATACTGAGGACAAATGCTTTACTAAAGCTAAATCTGAGCAACGAAATCCGCGTAACATTAATCTATGCTCTTATCGATCAAGCATTGCACAAAATAACGACATGACTACCGCGATAGTAGATGGAATACCTGTAGACGTGCTCATTGATAGCGGAGCCCTCGATGTATCCCTTATTTCTTCAGATATTTTGAAAAATTTTGCATGTCAGCCAAAACCTATACATTGTGTATTGAAAGGGTTGAGCGAGAGAGAAGTGGTCGCAACGTCTTACGTCACACTCACAGTGGAATTCAGTGACATTGCTGTTGAAGTCGATTTAGTAGTAGTTCCATCGACTTTAATGAACGCTCCTATCATAATTGGCACTGATGTTTTAAACCGCGAAGGCATTACTTACATTCGTACTAAAGACGAGCAATACCTCACGCGTTGCGATAACATTAACGCAAAAGTCAATGCTGTTTGTGTGAGTGATCAGGTCAAAGTAAATACACCCCTTCAGGGTGCAGAGTTGAGTAACCTCATGTCTATCATAGATGAGTTTTCCGACTATCTAATATCGGGGACTGCTATGACCACAGTCCAAACAGGTGAGATGGAGATTAAGCTTACCAGTTCCACCCCTGTTGTGTATCGTCCGTATAGATTATCTTACTCCGAAAAGCTCAAAGTTAGAAAAATTACACAAGATCTTTTAGATAAGGGAGTGATTAGACGTTCGAAATCCGAATATGCGAGCCCTATTATACTCGTAAGAAAACGCGATGGCTCAGATAGGCTCTGTGTCGATTTTAGGGCGATAAATCGAATCACGGTGAAAGATCGATACCCTCTGCCACTAATAGATGATCATATTGATCGGTTAGGCGCTTGTAAATTCTTCTGTAGCCTCGATATGGCTACAGGGTTTCACCAAATTCCTCTAAAAGCGGAATGTATTCACTTCACTGGTTTCGTGACACCGGAAGAACACTTTGAGTACGTCAAAATGCCTTACGGTTTAGCTAATTCTCTAATAGTTTACCAGCGCATTATAAATGATACCTTACGCTACCATCTTAATGAAGGAAACGTCCTGGTTTACGTCGATGATGTCCTTTTATTAAGTAATTCTGTGACAGAAGGGATTGAACTCTTGCGTAAATTACTTAGGACGCTTACATCAGCCGGTTTTTCAATAAATTTAGCTAAATGTTCGTTCCTTGTCACAGAAGTAGAATATCTAGGGAGGTTAGTTAGTCAGAGTCAGGTTAAGCCGAGTCCACGAAAAGTGGAAGCCCTAGTTAACACCTCGCCACCTGAAAACGTAAAGCAAGTACGCCAACTTTTAGGCTTGGCGGGCTATTTTCGACGGTACATAAAAGATTACTCCACTAGAACTGCTCCCATCGCTCATCTAACCCGTAAAAATGTCAAATTCAATTGGACTCCCGAATGTGAAGCTATTCGCCTCGATCTCATTAGAGAACTGACCAATGAACCAGTACTTTCTATCTTTAATCCAAGCCTTCCCACCGAAGTCCATACGGACGCCAGTAGTGCTGGATATGGTGCGGTACTTCTACAAGTACACCCAGATTTAAAAAAGCACGTTGTGGCTTATTTTAGTAGGTCCACTCAGGGTGCCGAAGGAAAATACCACTCCTACGAACTAGAGACCCTTGCCGTTGTTAAAGCCCTCCAAAATTTTCGTCACTATCTGGTTGGTCTGAAATTTGTGGTGGTAACAGACTGTAATGCCCTTAAGGCAACCGAACGAAAGAAAGACCTTTTGCCCCGAGTAGCCAGGTGGTGGATCTACCTCCAAGACTTCGATTTCTCCATCGAGTATCGAAAAGGAGTGATGATACCCCATGCTGACTACTTAAGTCGCAACCCTATTAGTGTCAATCAAGTTTCTAGACCCAAAAATTGGGCTCAGATTGCACAAGCAGCCGATAATGAGACGCAAAATCTCATTCAAAGACTTCACGATGGCAATCTTGATGCTGACCGTTATTCCGTCCGAAATGGAGTTCTGTATTACAAGTACACCCCAGTAGGCCAAGACTCACGACTACTCTGCTATATACCTAAAGGGCACAGACTTAGTCTTTTGAGAGTATTTCATGACGAGCACGAACACATTAACGTAGAAAAGACCCTAGACCTAATTTTAAGACATTTTTGGTTCCCCGGACTCAGACCGTTCGTTAGCAAATACATAGCCCACTGCCTTGTGTGTGTGTCGCAAAAGAGAGTTCCTCGGGCTCCTTTGCAAACAATTACTTCCTGGGAAAAACCCGATACACCGTTCCACACTGTTCATGTAGACGCTTTAGGCCCTCTGCCTGTGTCTGAAGGGTACAAATTCGTTTTGCTTATCGTCGACGCTTTCACTAAATATACTCTCCTCTATCCGATCCGTAAACAAGATGCTAGTGAGTTAAAACGTGTGGTTTCTCAAGCTATTTCTTTGTTCGGAGTGCCTAAGCTAATGGTCACTGACAAGGGACGAATGTTTGAGTCTAGTGAGTTTGTGACTTGGATAGATGAACTCGGTTGTAACCTGCATTACATAACGCCGGAAATGCACCAGGCAAACGGACAAGCTGAGCGTTACATGCGTACCGTCCTCAATATGTTGCGTATCCAGACAAACTACAAGAACGTCCTCTGGTCAGAAACGTTGTGGAAACTTCAACTGGTGTTAAACATCACTAGACAGAAGACTACGCAAGTGTCACCATTGAATCTTCTGATTGGCACCGAATCTACAACCCCTGTGATTCGAGCTCTGGTGCGTGATATAACAGTCGAAGGATCGACACCGAACAGAGAGGCCCCACGTGAAGTAACCAGAAGCAGAGCCCGTGAACTTTTAAGGGCCAATCAACACAGGCAAGACGAACAGGTTAACCAACGGCGACATCCACCTCGCCAATTCAACATTGGTGACTGCGTGTTTGTTATCAAATTCTCTCAGTCAACAGGAAAACTTGACTCTGGAATGCGTGGCCCGTATAAGGTAGTAGAAGCACTGCCCAGTGGACGCTATACGCTGCGTTTGCTCAGCGGTAGCTATGGCAAGATCACACAAGCTGCTGCCCAGTACATGGTGCCGTGGCGTGGCGAGTGGTGCCCAGAAACTTGTGCTGCATTATTTGAGAGTAAGTGAATCACTGCTGTTTAATTTACAAAAGTGGCATTGTGTTTGTTTGAATTTACAGACAGGAGTGATGTGTTGGTTGCCGCGTTGTACTGTGGTACCGCCGGTAGCAGGCGCATGTGTCGCCGATCGTGTTGGCACCTCCTGTCGAGTCACAGGTGGCTGTAGTAATGACCATGTACGGTCAAATTGTGGTCTCACACGGCTGTGTTGTAAGGTCGGGTGTCAGATGGAAATGAAACATCACAAGATATCGTACAAGACTGTCCTTTAATATGAGATTACATCGTTTATATATTGGTTACACACATAGAAATAATAAGTACTTACATACTACATCACACCTCCCAAGGCAATAAAAAAAAAAGTATTTCATTCTTTGGATACTTTTTTTTTTTTTTCTCTGATCTGATTATTACTTATACTAAATATTTGGTTACATAATTACTGGAATTTATTAATAATGATTATACCTAAAATTACAACAGATGTTCCGTCAGTGTTTACAAACAATACGTGTACTTATTAGCTGGCATAATCTATCCAGTGCAACACGAGTGTATGTCATTTTACAGCCACAATCGCAATGTAGATCTGTAACCTAAGTATTGTTACTATACATAGTTACGAGTAGTACAACTTCGTTCTGTCTTTATGAATAACATCATTTTTACCATTGATGTTTACCTCTACATTCGGAGACAAATCTCTAATAACAGTATAAGGACCAGTATAAAGATTTGAGAGCTTATTACCAGTTTCATTTTTTATCAAGATTTTATCATTTGTTTTATATTTTATTGGTCTTACATATTGATCATGTCTGTTTTTCCTTTCTAATTTCGTATTAATTAAATTTTTCCGTGCTTCTGTTTGTGAAATCTGCAATCTATATTTAAGCTCAAGGGGATAACTGTCATAATTGTAGAGTGGTTCTACTGTTCTTAAAAGGTTACTTGGTAAGTTACATTTCTTTCCGTAAACAAGTTCGAAAGGAGTAAATTTTGTCGATGAATGTACTGTGGTATTATATGCGAAGGCCCAAAAAGGTAACCATGAACTCCATGAGTCTGGTCTTTGATTGATGTGTATTCTTAAAAAGGCCCCTAGGGTTTTATGGGAATTCTCTAGAGCGCCAATACTCTGATGATGATATGCTGTTGAGTTCAGTTTAGAAATATTTAGAATTTTACATACCGCTTTGAATGTGTCTGACATAAACTCCGTACCTCTGTCAGTAGCGATTTCCCGTGGCACCCCGTGAAGGAGAATGAAGTTGTTGACGAACACACGAGCGACTTCAGCTGATGTTCTACTCATTAGTGGAAAAGCACATACATATTTTGACAGTTCGCACTGAAGTGTTAAAATATATGTGTAATTATTGTAATCTCTATCAAGTGGCCCTACTATGTCTAAAAATATTTTTTCAAATGATGATTGCGCCGTTGTGGTTATAACCATGGGTTCTTTTACCATAACAGTATACTTTTGTTTTTGACAAATAGTGCATCTTTTAACAAAGTTGTTTATATCCTTTTCGAGCCCCGGCCAGAAATAATATTTTTTAATGTTGTTAAACATTCTTTTTATCCCTGCATGGCCACTTGTCGGTAACAAGTGGAAGTCATTTAAAATGATTCTCCTGTCTTCTAAATTATCTACTCTTTCTATATTATTTAAAATACATAGCCGTGGTCCTTCCCATTTTGTATATCCTTTAATCTCATTAATTATTTTGTCTAAAAATACGTTATTGTATTTATTCTTCATAAAATATATTTCATTTATATTATTGCCATTACAGAAATCGCACATCGCTCTCACAAATGCGGCTGGCGTCAGTTGTGATCGAGCAGATGGATTTATATACAATACTAATTTTTCATGATCATATGAAAATATACCATTTTCCTTTGATATTCTATTTATTTTTTGTAGCCTGTTTAGGCATGTTTTATCAATAAATTGCAGCTCTACTGCATTATTAGGTTTATTAATAGTTCCTACAATCCTTGCTTCACCTGAGACACAGTTTTCTACGGTAGCTTCGGGAATCTGTGAAGTTGTTTCTAATTGTTTGATTTGTGCTCGTGTCATTATAAATAAACATTCGTGCATACTCTTTAAATCCTTCGACGATATCGGAATTCGAGATAAGGCATCGGCGGCTGCATTTTGTTGACCTTTGACGTATTCTATTAAATAGTCATATTCTTCTAGACATAATCTAAATTTGAGTAATCTACTTGACGGTTCCTTTAAACTAAATAAATATACTAGTGGTTTGTGGTCGGTGACTATTTTGAATGAACGCCCATACAAATAGGGTCTAAAATGTTTCACGGCCCATACTATAGCCAGGAGTTCTTTTTCAATAGTCGGGTAATTCCGTTCTGCTTTGTTTAAACTCCTACTGGCGTAAGCAACTGGGCGACCATCGCCATTGGATAAAACCGCTCCTATCGCGTAACCTGACGCGTCAGTTTGTACTATAAACTGATTTTTATGTGATAAATCCGGATATTGTAGAACTGGAGGTGTAGACATACATTCTTTAAGCGTCTCAAATGCCTTTTGTGCGTCACTATTCCAATTAAATTGAACATTTTTCCTACACAAATTATTTAAACTGTGCGCAATTTCAGCAAATTTTGGTATAAATTTGCGATAATAATTCGCTAAAGCTACAAAACGCTTTACTTCATCTGTGCTTCGAGGAATTGGATAGTTTTGTATAGCACTAATCTTTTCTGGATCGGGTAACACACCGTTGTCTGTTACGACGTGGCCTAAATAGAGCATTTCTTTCTTAAGGAAGTCGCATTTCATCGGATTTAATTTTAAATTAACAGTGCGCAATCTTTCTAAAACTTCGATTAAATTTTTGTTATGATCCAATAAGCCCCGTCCCATTATAATCAAATCGTCCTGATAACATAAACATTTTTCGTAATTAAGGCCCGCCATTGCCATTGTCATCATTCGGGCAAATGAGTTAGGACTTGTCTTAAGCCCCATTGGCATTCTAGTCATTTGAAACTGGCCTGAATGAAAAGCTGTAAATTTCCTACTATTGGGTTCGAGTTCCACGTTATAAAAACCTTGACTTAAGTCTAAGTGTGTAAAATAGATACAACCAGAGAGTGAATCTAATATTTCATGAATATTTGGCAGAGGGAATTTATCATTTTGTACACTGTTATTTAGCTTTCGGTAATCAATGACTAGACGCCATTTTTTCTCTCCGTTTGATTTCTTTGGTACTAAAAGAACGGGACTAGACCATTCGCTATTACAAGGTTCAATTATACCTTGTTCGAGCATGTGGTCAATTTGATTCTGTATTTCCCCTTTTTGGGAATGTGGGAGCCTGTAGGGTTTGCTATAGATTGGTCTAGTACCGGGTTTTATAGTTATTGAATGTTTATATATGTTTGTCGTAGTTAGCTGGTCTCCTTCGAGATAAAAGGTATCATTATATTTTGCACATATATTTATAATACTAATTTGTTCCTCTTTATTTAAATGCCCTAAATTTAATAATGGTAGCAGTTTTTTGACTCGTTCTGTATATTTACTGGGCTTGTCAAATATACAGATATTGTAATCACTTGCTTTATGTATATTAGGTTGAATGTTATTTATATAAAAATCATTTTCAGTGGTATTCAAGATTCTAATTGGTAACTTCCCATTCGCAGGATTTGCCAGTGTGCTTGCTAAAAATATTCCGTTCCCTATTTCCGCCGCGCAGACTACACAGTCCTCCGCTATGTCGGTCGTAATGTAATGCGTACTTTCGGATCTAGCCGGTATAGTTAGCGTCTCATTATGTAAGGTAATCGGCAGACTGATTTCTTTATTGTTATTATTTATAATCAATGATTTAGTCTTAAAATTAATAATCGAATGATATTTGCTTAAAAAGTCTTGGCCTAAAATGCCACTAGCCTTACAGGGTAAGGAGTCAAATACGTGGAATTTATGGTTTAGAATTTGATCGCCTGTTCTTAATTCAAGATAAACAAAACCGATCGCTTCTATTTTTCCACCAATACCTTTTACAACAAGCTTCCCTTTTTGGATGGGTACATTCAACTCACAAATGTGTTTATATTTTACGGCCGATATGGAAGCTCCGGTGTCGATTAGCCACGTATATGTAAGATTATTATGCTTGGAGTTTAATGAAATATGATATATGCTGTTACATGACATCATAACGCTTTTATTCACGAAAAAACTCTTCTAAATTTTCATTACTATTTTCGGATTGACTTTCTCGCAGGTTTGCATCTGTCAAAATATGCATATGTTCTTGCTGTTCCTGGTTATTAGCCTGGTTATAAAATATCTTACCTCTGGTTCCACGGTTTGATGTACCACGGCCGCGAGATCTCCATCCACCGCGACCTGTTTGCGATGTTCGATCATCCCTCCGTTCCGCTGGTAGGGTTGCTTGTCCTCGTCCTCGTGACACCCCCTGACCTCTGGAATTCCTATATTGGTGGTAGTTGTTATTACGGCGCATAAATAGAATATCTCCTGAAGTGGACGGTGTTGAAACTTCTTCATCGACGGCTGCTTGTATAGCATCACTTAAAGATGTAAATTGTCGTGCTGCTATTATAGTGCTTAGCCGACGATTTCTCAATCCGTCGGCAAAACTTTTAATGGCTAATTTTTCGTTTATAGGCTTTAATATACCGAAGTTTGACTCATTGCCTTCAGATTGGGAAATCGTCAAGTCAACAAACAAATCAGTTATCTTCTTACCATAGTCATCTATAGAGAGATCGTTTTGTTTCACATTGTACAATTTGTGTTGTAGAGCCGTTGCCGATTTTTTTGGTAACAGGCTTGTTTTCATAGCCTTGACTAGCTCATTTACACTGTCATATTTTGTGTTAAGTTTGAGTTTAGCAGACTGCGAAAGTCGGCTTTTTAGAACAAAATTTATTAATTTAAGTTGACCGTCTGAGTCAAGTTCCGTTTGATAGTATTCTATCCCATCAATGAGCTGTTTCGTATTTGTGCCGTCGTCATTTAAAACTGGTAATAAGCTCAAGGCGATCTTTAAATCAAATTTTGCCATATTTAGTTCTATTATCGATCCTTCAGCTGATGATGAATTATTACACAAATCTAAAATATTGTCATACAAGCTAACAAAATCTTTGCTTAATTTATCAAATTTACGTGATTCCTCGTCTTTTAATCCAGTTTTAAGCAAATTTAAATGTTCTAAACTGTCATTGAAAGTACTCAGTAATTTATCGGCCTCTTTTAGCTTTTTCAAAACAATTTCACCTCTTCGTCTACTTGGCCCTATTTTTATTAAATATATTCTTATCTTACCAAGGTCATTATATAACTGTAACAACTCCTCATACATAACTGTTCATAATTATATAGTTCGCATACCTTAATCTCGATTATGATTTCACTGCTAAGGCACGTGTACACAGTCCGAATTAGAATTGCCGCACTTTCATACATTTATTAGGACACTGAACTCACTAGAACACTTGCCGAATTGTAGAATTTGTTATACGCCTCTGTGTTGTCATGGACCCTTGTTGGAAGCATGGACCCGACATTCCTCGCTTGCAGACATGCCACCAGCACCGCCGCGGCACCTTCTGGATCGGTCCACAGAACGCCTTAAGATATGTCTCGTTATCTGCTCTCGCGTCCACGACTCATGACATCTCTTGTATATGTTATACATGAAATATAACGTACCGAGGAATAAAATCGTGCAAATGATTATTAACACGATACTTATGGCCGACAAATGTAATTTGAATTCCTCCACTGTCGCGGTGTTTTTAGCGGCGCTATTTTGATTGAGAAATACCTCTTCATTAGTTACTTTTGAGTTACACATGATTGTAAGTTACTTTTAATATATCTTCTCTCACTTAAACAGTTTCCGCGCAGAGCAAAGTCTATACTAATCGCGCACATGATTCAAGCCCTGTTTAGTGGCAGGGTCGCCATGTAAGGTCGGGTGTCAGATGGAAATGAAACATCACAAGATATCGTACAAGACTGTCCTTTAATATGAGATTACATCGTTTATATATTGGTTACACACATAGAAATAATAAGTACTTACATACTACATCACAGTGTGTTGAGAGTACTCGTGCGTATGAATACGGTCTGCGTATCGAGTGGGCCCTTACGTATGGTTGCGATCAGCGTTTGGGTCAGCTTACACGTATGAATACGGTCTGCGTGTTAAGCGGCTTGCACGTATGAATACGGTCTGCGTGTCAAGCGGGTCTACGGGTTCGTAGACCATGTTTCAGATGGCGGAAGCTGAATGCTGGTCGCGGTCGCCGACAGCACTACGGCGGCGAAGAACCGGTACAAGTGCGCTGGACACATACAGGACAATGCTTTTGCTTTGCTTTTGGTTTGAGAAAGATGAATGTGTGTGTCTATTTACAAACGTATGAACTATTTGTAAGAACGATGAATGAATTAATTGACTGAAGACGACTGAAACTTTATGAAAGGCTGAATGCTTTTATAGAAGTTGCTTGAGTAGCTACTAATAAAATGTTGTTTGCAGATGAAGATATTGACGACGACTCTGAACAAACGGAGTCTTCTACTGTGGTTGACCCGTCGCCTCGACCAGTTGGCGAAGTGGAGGTCGAGCCGGTGACCTCTCCCATCGCGGGTCCTAGCAGCGCCACCCCAGGAATATGTGCCGAGGACGACACCTCGTCAGGAGAGGCCGTGTAAGGAGAATCCTCTCTTACATCAGTAACTACCCACTACCTCGCCTATAAAAGCAAGGTGCTGGGATAGTTTGCCTCTTTTGCTGCTCAGCGCTCGGACTGGACGGACGTGTGAATCATCAACTAGTCGCAAGGTTACGTAAGCCATTTGAGTTTAGTTTGGTGAAAAGTGATAAAGTGTCGTTTCGTTTAGTGAATTTTAAGTGTTACTGAATTGTAAGTAAATTGTTGATTGTGATTTGATTAAATTGTAATTATGAAGTAAAAATGGTTCTTTTGTTATAATTTGTTTTTTTTTTTAATGAAATTCTACTTTTGAATCTTATAATATCTTCTCAAACTTCTTCTCATCAAGTTCCTAATTAGTACTTCCGTCTTATATTCGAGTATTGTTGCTCACGTTAGCCAAAGTTTTCATTTAATAAAGCTTGTATTTAACTCTATAAGTAACTAAATCTGTTATTAAATATTATTTCTTCTGCTTGCTGACACCATTTTATTTCTTACTTTAAAATTATAATGTAATGTTGAGGATGTTTGGGAGGATGGATGGATGTATGGATATTTGTAACTCTTTCACGTCAAAACGGCTGAACGAATCTTGATGAAATTTGGCACAAAGGTAGATTATGGTCTGGAATAACACATAGGATATTTTTTCGATATCACGCGGGCGAAGGCGCTAGCTAGTCATTCATAAATAGATTATTAGTTCTCAACATAATTAAAACGTCATTGCCGTCGTTCAGCCTCATCAAGGATCTTGACACCGCCATCTTAATTTTTCAAAACAATTTTCTCAAAATGTTGTAATCCAAACTTGTAATATATTATCCTCCCTGTAATTTTCATTCAGCACCTTAATATGATATTGAGTTAACGATACTCAACTGCATTAAGTGAATGCACTATATTTTGTGAGCTGTAATAGAACCTGGTATCAATATTCATTACATTTTTATTTTCAATTTTACATTTCAACCAGTGCAGGGTACATTTGGCAGTTATCGGCAATGTCGATATTAGTATCGATAAACGTCAACATGGAATGACATTGCGTTGTTTACGAGCGTATCGATAAAATCTGACTCGTTTCCCAGCTGTCCGATATCAGTAATTTTAGAAGCTGTCTTTATTTATTTCAATTTCGGACGGAATTGTCGTAAAATATTTGTAGCGATACGATTTATTTTTGAATTTTGTTGTTTTGATTTTGCATACAATTTAGAGCGATGACATAACACGCTGTCACAGTCAGTCTAACACAGGAATGGTGAACCTTTTTGGATCATTGAAATATTTAACGACGCCATAGATGTGCCGTCAATAATTTCAACTTAGTGATTCAATAAAAAAAGAGTAAATATTATTAATTCAAATCACATTATTTTGTAACAAAACATAAATTAGGCTATCTTGAAATCATTCGTAATTTTTATTGTACTTTGTTATCTATCAAATAAACTAAATTTCAAACCGTTTTGGTAGGTGGCGTGCACAAAAAACGTGTCACGGGCCACCAATGGCACGGGTGCCATTGGTTCGTGACTCACACTCATGATCTCTTTTACATTTTTTAAATATTTGTGAAAACGAAACACAGAACTAAAATGAGCAAAAGTTAGTATACGTTTGCGGCAATGATATGGAAGCGCGAAGTTTCTTAATACATACATACAACGTCTTGTTTAATGTGAAAGCGCCAAGGTACACGCAAATTATTTTTTTATTTGCATTTCAGTGTCAGGTTGTATTTTGAAAAAAATATAAATAGCGACCGTAACAAAAATGGCTTTATAGAATTATAATAATTAAAACTATTAATAAAACATAAACTAAAAAGTTTTCTTGACGAGCATCGCCATCTTGAACTGCAAATATAAATTAGTAGTCATTCGCTACTTATAACGTGACTTGCATTCTTGAAAACACGCATAATGTCACTAGTATTGCGTGAGCACCGTTTGTAAACAATTTCTTTCATTGGCTTTTTTTGTTGTTAAGACGTTGCTCGATGCGAAAAGGTTATGATATAAAAAAAATATTAGTGCGTCTATATGGCGGCTAACAATATCGACGACACCTGTATCATTCTGGCTAAAAGCTCTCTCTCTCTCCACATTGACGGACCTGTGAAAATATGTTAAAATAGATTTTAATCTTTAAAAAGAGGTATGCATAAACCCCATTTAATAAAAGTAGTATCTCTATTAATATTAGATTGAATTGTTAATTCAGGCACTTTTTTGCGGGTGGGAAATCAAACCACCCATGTTCCTTTTTTGCCCTTTATGTTCCGGGGCCGCGGAATCTCTTTCGAATAACCCAGGCGATGGCCCTGGCAGGCCCCTCTGCTTTGCTGAAATCTCTTTCACGAACACGCCGTCGACACGGCCTGTCGTCACTAACTTCAATAATAACATTGAAAAGCGGTCACAAAAAAGTTAGTCCTTATTAAAATTTTACTCCAAAGTAACCATGCTACCTGAAAAATACCGTAAAACATATTAGATACCACCTCACCAAAAACTTCATCATCAAAGTTAACTGTACCTACTAAAAGCTTTTACTACAACAATTGTGTAAATTAAAATGATTACAATAAAAAATAAAACAAACACCGACCTCTTCATGACAAATGAGTTT
The DNA here is from genome assembly GCA_905475445.1 of Ochropleura plecta. NCBI lineage: Eukaryota > Metazoa > Arthropoda > Insecta > Lepidoptera > Noctuidae > Ochropleura > Ochropleura plecta. Next base: position 4,067,213 of record FR997731.1, on the reverse strand, counting down.
TAAACAAACATACAACCTCCATAACTCAAAGTATCACAGTAAAGGTCAAGGTATTAACTAACTTTTAACATACGTGAGCAGAACTGACTGTGAAACTGCCAAAAGTTGCCAGTTTGCCAGCAATATGCTGTAGCAGCGCTGACTTACCGCCGCGTCTAAATTAAAGTTGCACACAAACACACCCACAAGTATAGGGTGAGTACGTTTTGTTCACGTGCGTACACAGTTATACACACACATTGAAATCTGTGCAAGAAAACCATTATATAGTAGTAACTCTGAAATCTTCAATCTGCTTTGAGCAGCGTGGTGATGATGCCTTCTCTATATGTGACGAGCCCTTTGCTCTTTTTTCTTTGGATGGGTAATCATCAAGTGTCAGACTTGTACTAACTGACACACATCCATGTTCTTTCGTTTTCTCTTTTTGTTCCAGGGCCTTGGTATCTCTTTCAAACAACCCACCCGCAAGCAGCTCTTTGCTCTGCAGGACGAAACTGGTATTCACGAAAACTGTGTTTTCATTATACTTTGTAATTTCGTTCCAATAAGCAATATTTTTATTATTCAGAACAAAATCTGGAGTCGCCTTTTTGGAGATGTTTTGAGGCAAAGATGTTTTAAAATAATTTATTGGTTTTATCTTTTCTTAAAACAATGGAATAATATAAAAACAAAATAACTAAGCTTCAACTGCAGTCAGCTCAATAAAAATAAACGTAAACGACTACCTAACTACAATTTAACAAATGTATAAATGACAGATATGACTTCTACATATAAACATTTACGTAATATATTACACGTGTAGACAAGAAAACACACACACCAACGTAAAACAAACAGCCTGTACATTCTACGTCAAAGTTTTGCATGTGTTCAGACACAAATTAGGTTTTAATATTTCACGGAATTCTCTCTTAGTACAGAGAACATAGTAGCATTCTTGTAGATGTAATTTTCGCGCCTAATAATAGAATAACGGCCTGTTTCGGAGTTCTAATTTTGAAACGAAATATTTTGTTTAAGCTCTGTAATACTTAGCTAAGACTTTGTGCGTTGTTCGAGAGAGAGTAGGCCGTCTAAAATTGGCAGTTTTTTTCAGAAACGTTGATATTTTGTTACATAATCTTTTTGGGGAAAATTTAAGCTTATCATTTTACATTTTTTTAGCTATAACTAGCCTGTAATGCTAGCTGCGAGCTATTAAAAACAGGGTGTAAATATCTGTTTCCGATCGAATCAACAATAACGTTCTTAAGACAGAAGATAAGGCCACGTGTCTTTCGAATTAAAATTGAATTTTATTATTGCAAACAGAGTACGGCATGGTTGGCGTGGTGGCTGTTCGATCGACTGTTGTGCTGCGTTTTGTGGGTTCGATCCCCGCACGGAACAATATTTGTTTGGCCTACAGATAGTTGTTTGTTATGTGAGTTAAAATTGTTTGTAAACGCACCCACGATACAAGATTCAATCCTAGTGTGGAGCAACGTTTTTTATAAAAAGAAAATAAAAGGACAATCCGAATTGATGGTCACTTTTAAAATTCACTGGAGCAATGCCGCTGGCAAAAGCTAGTTTCTCATAATATTTTAAATAACCAACAAATATTATATCCCAAACCACAACGGAAATACTTAAACTCATTAAATATAACTCCAGGCTATAAAGTTTTAAAACATTTAATTGACATGTTTGTACACGAATGTTAAAATACACATAATTAAGCAAAACAGAAATGAGTTTAAGGCAGCGTGTCCACTGACATAAGCGTTGTGGCTAGGCGGTGAGCGGGAAAAATAATCCACCAATAGGAAGATTTTATTTTTCTAGCCTTGCTTTGCGCAGCTGTGGAAAAAAGATGTGTGACTAGCCATATGCATGTTCAAAATGTAAATTTAAAAACGCAAGACTTCTTCTAGTTGTCTCTTGCACGATGAAACTGGACATAGCGCAAGGTCCCTTTTTTGTCGATGGGAATTCAACGAATATTTTCCCCCGTTCTGGGTGGAGTAGGGGGGAGTGTCAGACTTATACTGACTACAACCCACCCAAGTTCCTTCTTTTGCCCTTTATATTCCGGAGCCGCGGTATCTCTTTCGAACAACTCGCAACCTCAGCAGGGGACGGCACTGGCAGGCCCCTCTAGACCCTCTATTATACAGGCGCGCGTGGAACACTAACGTGCCGTCGACACGCCCTAACGTCACTAGACGAATGGACGGTGAGCTACCAATTGCTCACAGTTTAGAGACCCGCATCTACGGTGACCGGGAGTCGTCACATGTCACCTGAAGTTTGGAGCATCTCCCGCGGCGGCTGGGTTAGTTTGAGGAACTAAACACCCTTATAAAGCTTTCCTTCATATCCACGCCCCGCGCAAGCTCCATATAAACAGCTTTGAAAAAACCATCACACTATTACAGCCTATGGGTTAGACATACGCAGAGGGCCTTCAACGTTCTTCGCGTACAATATAATAACGCTTTTAGGGTGCTGTTGGGGCTCCCACGGTTCTGTAGTGCATCTGCCATGTTTGCTGACGCAAGTGTAGATAGCTTCCAGGCTATCATGCGGAAGAGAACAGCATCCCTGATGCGAAGGATTCGGGGGAGTACCAACAGTATTTTAAAGGTGATATCGGATAGGCTGGACTGCCCGTTCCTGTGGCACTGGACTCGAATGCACAGCTGCGGGTCTGGTGCAGCTGGAAGCGGGCAAAGTTATAGATATTTGAATTAATTTTAATTGTGATTGTAATTTAATTTTACTATTAATTTTAATGTTGAGATTTGATTTTAATGTTTTAATTTTAATGTTGATTTTCTTTTTTGATTTTAATTTTAAAAGTAATTTTTTGTTGTTATAATTTTAATTTTGATTTTAATTTTGATTTTAATTTTGATTTTAATTTTGATTTTAATTTTGATTTTAATTTTGATTTTAATTTTGATTTTAATTTTGATTTTAATTTTATTTAAGTATTTAAGTTTCATGATTTTATATATTATTAACATAGTTTTGTAAGTGTTACTAACAAAAATATGAATCTTTGTGTTCGAAATAAATAAATAATAATAATAATAATAATTACCACATCGCTTAGCTACCTCGGATATCTCTTGGTGGAAGACCAGCTTAAACGAACGCCAAATTAAGTTAAATATGGTTCGCGAATATTCTAGAATTAAATGTGCACGACTGTATAAGTTTTTACATTCGAGTGAATGGCGGACCTGAGTGCTGTGAATTTTTTTTATTTTTTTTCTGTTTTCATCATAACAACGTGCATTTCAGTGGAAGTAGTTGGAGCAGTATGAAGAAGATTGTTGTGTATCAATGCGTTGTTTGCAATTGTAGGTAGATCTTTTGTTTGCACTCATCAATAGTAGAAACGTATTTAAACTAAAAAAAAAATCTTCTTGAAATCTTAAGGAACACTTTTTTTTTATTCATAGATTTTTATAAAAATAATATTCCGTCTTTTGAGTGTTTTTTTTTTACAAAACTTTTATATTTATTTTTTTTCAGCCGTTTAGTTGTGATATATGATGGTTTCTCACATACATTCTTATGGAGTATTCATTTTTCATTGCTACTAACAGATATTAACATATCTTACTAATATTATAAATGCGAATGCTTGTGAGGATAGATGTATGGATGTTTGTTACTCTTTCACGCAAAAGCTACTGAATGGATTTTAATGAAACTTTACAATAATATAGCTTATACATCAGAATAACACATAGGCTACAATTCATAAACATATATTGTATATTCTATCACCACGCGAGTAAAACCACGAGGCGCAGCTAGTCGTCCATATACATTAGAAGAAAAATATGTATTATAGAAAAAAAAACTCATAAATTACCCAAGAAAAATGGGGGAGTATAACGTTTTGATTATAAGATAAATTTTGAAAATCAGCCCATAATTGTCGGTGAAATCGCTTAACAAAAATACAAAAAACAGTCATATTGAGAAACTCCTCCTTTTTATGAAGTCGGTTAAAAACACACACTAACTATATTTAAATCACCACTAAGCTTAGTTACATAAAACACATTATTTCTTGTGAGAAGAATTGAACTTTTGCTCTGCTGAAGACGATTACAAATTGCTGCAGTTATTGTTAAAGCAGAAAAAGCCATAATCACCACAAAATAAGTGTTATGAAATATGTACTGTTTTTTTTTAACCTTAAAAGAACACATTACCCCAAAAATAACCCCATAACGCGTTAACACTCGAAATAAAAAGGTTACAGTTATGAGGAAATTAAAAAAGCAGACGTGATTAACTCACAGCGCTTTAAACCGGTAGTAAGCGTTAAATTCCCGCATCACCATCATACAGGCTTTAAAAAAATATATGTATTATGTAGCCCACAGGCATTCGAGAACGTTCCAGAGATTTACTATTATAGGCACTTGTTTAACTCGCGTAAACGGGAAATAAGTCCATCAAAAACTGAATAATTTTATGCCTATATGAATTTTATGGGGGTGTTAATTTTGTTCTACAATGTTTTCGTTACATTGTTACCTGTAATGTTGGTTATGTCGTTTTAGGGTTCCGTGTCTCAAAAGGAAATAACAGAACCCTCATATGAAAGATCAGAACTTTATCCCTCAAATTAAACAAAGATTGCAACGATGTAACGGATATATATTTTTTTAAATAAGTGTTCAGTTCAACCGTCAAATCACGAATGCTCACACTTCGCCTCGCCTTAAAACGTTCAAAAGACATTCAAAGTGTTGCCATACTCTCGATTTGATACAATTCAATAATCGATTTAATATTCGACTAATATAAAAACTATACGAACTAATATTTATAATTTGCTTCTAATCGTAATACAAATACATTATACCCATGGTTGCAAGCTAGATAGGATATTATTAAAATACCCACATCTTGGCTACTAACCTTACACATAGGACATAACAATCACACTTTGTTTTACGTATGTCTTACTGTCACTCAAAGTCCTTTATCTCGGGAACGCGCGGGAGTATCGATTTGAAATTAAAACCATATACCCAAATCTGTGGTTCCTTGGAGCTATGAAAATGTCAACCCTCAAAATTTACGCAGTCAAAAGATATGGCTGTTTACGTCGCAACTTCGCAAGGTTGTACGGAACCTTCGGTGTGTGAGTCCGACTCGCACTTAGCCAGCTTTTATAACTTAACCTAGTACGTAAGTACGGGTTAAGGTTAAGTTATAAAAACTGGTTACGTGATCCTTCATATCATAAACGGAATTATGGAAGAGAGAACTGACATTGTTTGTGATAAAATATAAATAATCTTTTTAAGGCAGGAGTTCCATCAACCTTTTCTTAGTAATTTCCAAATATTTATTTATTTTATTTATTTATTTATTTATGTACACACAGAACAATTTATAAAAAGTACATAAGGAAAAAAAAGAGCACAAAGGTACTGCCTATTTCATAAAGAAATCTCTTCCAGCAGACCTGCGATAGGACAGATGGAAAAAAATAAACACGTAGACACAGTGTGTAAAAAACAAAACAACTTAAGCACTAACTTAAATAAACAAAACTTTATCAGTATAGAAAACTTACATACTAATAGAAATAAAAATAATAAATACATGTTTACATATATACAAACTAAATACATGTATATCTAAAATATATACAAAATATCAAACTATAGAGGAGAGGTAGTGAACTTTACTACGCGGAACTCGGATAAATAAAAGACCGAACCTCGTTAGTAAGGTATTATATTTGTATTGGATCTTGACGTGATCTCAATACTCAAACTCAAAAATACAAATTACATCGTGGGAGGGTCATGTTGCGTGCGCGAATCTTAACACCGCGATTCAGAAATTGGCTCTAAATGAACAACGCCATCTAGTTACAAAAATGGAACTAAGTTTCATCACATGTTTCCTTGCACGAATTTCTACGAACATACCGCCCACCAAGGACATTATTTTATGTCCTTCATTACAAAAAAAAACCGCCCACCATGAGGTCAGGGGCTAAAAGGATGATGCTGACTATACAAATTAAATGTGCAACAAAATGAGTGCGTAAAGAACTTACAATTATCTAACTAACAACATTTTGTAGACTGTATAAACTTATTTAACTAACAATATCTTGTGGACTGTATAAACTTATGTAACTAACAATATCTTACGGCTATATAAAATTATCTGACTTACAACATAATAGTTTAAGTGACAACCTAAACAATATTTTAAGATTTACATTGCAATTGGCAAAATGCACAGCTTTGATACAGGTCGTTTAATCATGGATCCATTACACTTGAGTGTCACTACTCGTGTAACTTCATCCAAACCAGGGTGCTTGTCCATGATTATGCCCAAAAGCCAACGGGCAGGAGGCAAGTTGTCCTCCTTGACTAAAACTATATCTCCGATATTTGGTTCCGGAGTATTTTTTGTCCATTTATACCGCTGTAGTAAATGAACCAAATATTCATTTGACCATCGCCTCCAAAAGTTTTGCAACATGCGTTGAGTAAGTTGCCAACGTTTGAGGTTGCTAATATTAAATTTCTCATAATTACGGTCAGGCACTGTTATCAGAGGCTCACCTATCAAGAAGTGACCTGGTGTTAAAGGCGTAGGATCTGTGGAAGTATCAGGCATCACTGATAACGGCCTGGAATTTAAGCATGCTTCTATTTGGTACAAAAGTGTCGATATTTCTTCGAATGTAAGTGTAGCGATACCTATAACACGTTTTAAGTGAAATTTAGTCGACTTCACTCCAGCCTCCCATAAGCCACCGAAGTTAGGGGAATGAGGCGGAATGAAATGCCAAGAAGTGCTGTTGTTGCCTAACCATTCTTTTATTTCTAAAGCTACGGAAGACTTTTCCGCAGCGACTAAATGCCGAAGCTCCTTAGAAGCGCCAACAAAATTGGTTCCGTTGTCGCTCCAAATATCACTGATAAAACCTCGCCGAGCAACAAATCTTTTAAAGCCAGCGATGAAACCTTGTGATGTCAAGTCACTGATGGCTTCCAAATGAATAGCCTTGGTCACCATGCATACAAAGACACAAATGTATCCTTTGTATGATCGGTGCCCTCGACCCTTTGAAGTTCGAATACTAATTGGTCCAGCAAAATCCACGCCACTATTTAGGAATGGTCTTGCTGGGGTGACTCGACTAGACGGTAACTGACCCATTCGTGGGGTTTGAAGAGATGCTGAATACCGCCTACACTTAACACATTTATGTACGTGAGCCCTAATCTTTGTTTTGGCAGAAATAATCCAATACCTAGTGCGCAGATGGCTTACTTAACATAAGTGTTGGTCCCCCATGTAATGTCCTGTCATGGGCTTCATCAATCACAAGATTGGTGAAGTGACTGTTAGGGGGTAGGATAATGGGATGTTTGACGGCCTCGTCTAAATTCGCATTATCAATGCGTCCACTGACACGAAGAATGCCATCATCGTCGATGACTGGACATAGACTTTTAAGTTTGCTTCTAGCCTTTACGCTTCCTGTTTTTCTAATATCCTGTATTTCTTCGGAAAACTCTTGATTCTGAACCATTTTTATACATGTCATTGTTGCTTCTTGTATTTCTTTCTTAGTTAGATACCTTTCAAATTTCCTTTTACCATGTGATAGTTTTTTCCAACTCAGAACTCTTCTACAGTACGCTATAACCCGAACTAACTTCTGTAATGACGAGTATTTTGTCCAGAACAGATCTTCTTGAAGAGGTTCAGTCACGACGTGAACCTTGATTGATCTTTGTTCCGTGATGGTGACAATTGACTTTGGTCTTGTGTATTCTATAATTTCATCATGAAGCCACGAGGGTCCCTGACTCCACAGTGAGCTACGTACAAGTTCATGTGGTGTTAGACCTCGGGATGCTAAATCTGCAGGGTTATGAGCAGACTGTACATGAGCCCAATGTGAGTTATCGAGTTGAGAGAGAATAGTGGAAACTCTATTTCCAACGAAAGTAGTCCAGTGACTGGGATGTTTACTGAGCCATGCCAAAACTACTGATGAGTCAGTCCAGGCGTGTATTTGCGGAAGTGCGATTCTCATTACTTCAGCAACTTCAGAAATGAGTTCGGAAAGTAAAACTGCCCCCATCAGCTCCAAACGCGGAACTAACTGCTGTTTTACTGGTGCAACCTTAGTTCGGGAGGTAACTAAACTAACATGAATGGATTTGTGGGCGTCAATGATTCTAATGTACACTACAGCTGCGTAAGCAGCGATTGACGCGTCGCAAAATCCATGTAGCTCTACCAATATATCGTCGGATTTTGTGTTCACCCATCTGGGGATGCTGAACTTGTTTGTTTCTGCAAGACTTGAACGGTAAGTTTCCCATTCCAATAGAAGTTCCGGAGTTAATTCTTCATCCCACTCCAGGCCAGCAAGCCATAGCTTTTGAATGAAGATTTTGGAGGTTACAATGCAGGGTGCTATCCAGCCAAGCGGATCGAATAGGCGTGCGATGTCGGATATTACAGTTCTCTTGGTGACTGGGGTCTGCTGTGGATCAAGTTGCACTGAATACTTAAATATGTCACTTCCACGATCCCATGAAATTCCTAAAATTTTGATAACTGAATCCAATTTAATATCCTTTCCTTCTTCATCATTTTGGTTTACTTTTGTTGCAGTGTTTTCTTGAATTTTCTTGTTTAGTTCATCGCAGCTGCTAATCCATTTTTGTAGTTGAAATTGACCTTTGGTAAGTATTTCGGTTATTTTTCTATGTATATATAAACCCTCTTCAACTGTCTGACATCCTGTCATCAAATCGTCTACGTAAAACTCTTTTTTTATGATTTCAGATATTTCAGGATGACTTCTGCCTTCATCGTCTGCCACCTGCTGTAACGTCTTCACTGCAAGGTAAGGAGCTGCTGCTGTACCGAACGTTACTCTTACTAATTTGTATTCTTTTATTTCAGATTCTGGATCATCGCGCCACACTACTCGCTGAAACTCGGCATGTTCAGGAGAAACCTTCACCTGTCTGTACATCTTTATGATGTCAGCACAGAGACTTATGGGATGCATTCTCCATCTCATAATGATGTGACGTAACGGAGGTTGCAACATGGGACCGATCATGAGATCGTCATTCAGAGACACTTTATTTGAACCCTTCATTGAAGCGTCAAACACTATTCGAAGCTTGGTTGTTGTTTTATCTTCACGTACCACGGCGTGATGAGGCAGATAAACTGCTGTGCTCATATTACAATCATCACCGTGCACAGGCTCCATATGACCAAGGTCGATGTATTCTTGAAATACTTCTGAGTACCGATCTTTGATTGTTGGATTCCTCTTGAATTTATTTTCAAGAAGATGAAATCTTTTTATTGCGAGGTCTTTCGAACTTCCATGTTGACACTGCGGCTCTTTATCACGAAAGGGAAGATTAACTACATAACGACCTTCTGTATCGCGGTACGTAGTTTGTGCATAGATATCTTCACATCGCTGCTCTTCGCCAGAAAGAATCTTCTTATAAGGGATAATAGATTCTATTTCCCAAAACTGTCGCAAAAGTGCGTTGTCATCAGCCTGATCTGAGCTGTGAATGACGTGATGACAATGAACAGAGTCACGGCTTGACGAGATCTGTCCGGACAGGACCCAACCTAGGGCTGTATTTTGAACTACCGGTAAGTTCGGTGAACCTTGAATTAAACCATCTCTAAGAACTTGACCATAAATTTCCGCACCAAGTAAGATGTCTATCTTACTTGGAGTATGGAACTCTGGATCAGCTAAAGTTATCTCCTTTAGCTCGGGCCAATACACCTGATCTAATTTTTCTGAGGGTAAAAGCGACGTAATGGTACCTAATACAAAAGCATGCACTTGGACACTAAAATTTGGATCTAGACGTGAGTGAATAGTCACTGTGACTGTAAACTTTGAAGCAAAAGCACTTCCCTCACCGCCTATTCCTGATAACCGACTTGGTCGGCTTCTTCTTTAGTCCAAGTAGCTGCACTGCTGATTCCGTTATGAACGATGCCTGAGATCCCTGATCTAATAACGCTCTTAGCAGTTGTGTAGAGCCACGTCTTGTCTGTGCTTCGACAAGAGCGGTAGCCAACAAAACCTGAGTAGGTACTGATCCCTTAGAAAAATGTGAAAATATATTAGAAGTTGATGGTTCGCCTGCTGATAACGATGCCTGAACACTAGACACCGCTGATTTAACTTCAGCTGCTACGTTAGAGCTTCCATTAACTACTGTGGAGTTTGAGACAGAGTTTGGATGCAGTAGTGAGTGGTGCCTTTTCTTACATATGCGACACGACGTAGGTTGTCGACAAAACTTAATGGAGTGATTCGCATTTAAACAATTATAACATAAGCGCCTAGTTTGTGCAAAGCTATGACGAGATCCGTAACTGTCTTGGGCAAATTTCTTACAATTATAAATTTTATGGGTTTCTTTACAGAATGGACAAGTCGTTTCCACAGCTTTGTTGTCGGTGCTAACTATATGGTGAACATTTGTTTTAGATTTACTTGTCTTTGTATCTAAGAACTCTAGTGCGCGAAACCTGGCCTCTAAAAAATCTCTAAACTCTGATAGCACGGGCAATTCATCTTTGGGGCTAATTTTTGTCTCCCATTGCTTTCGTGACTCGGGATCAAGTTTGGAACTAATAATGAAAATGATTATAATGTCCCACGTGCTTACGTCAACTTCGAGATTCTTTAGACCATTTAGACATTCCATCGTGGTGTCCAATAAACCCTTAAGGCTACTAGAGCTTTCTATTACATTAGTCTGACTCAATAATCGCTTTAATAAACAATTCGACAGAAATCTCTTATTATTGTATCTACTATGAAGCAATGACCAACACTCTTTGTAATTAGCTGAAGTGACCGCAATATGTCTGACAAGTTGATCTGCTTCTCCCGACAACAAGCCCTTTAAATAATGCAACTTTTGCACGTCTTCTAAACTATCATTATTGTGTATCAACGACGTGAACAAATCTTTGAACGTTGTCCATTCGGCATAGTTGCCCGAAAACTTTGGAATGTTTATTATTGGTAATCGAACACTATTTGATAATGTGTGATCGGCATTTGTCTTTGAGCTTTGATCTAAACTATAATCGCAAAATGTATTTAAAACATCCTTTAATTGTGTTTTGTGGAAAATATAAGTTTCTTCAGTGGTATCATAAATATCATTCACGAAATACTTATCAGAATCTCGTTGAGCGTCATTCTGAATTATACTTTTATGAGTTAACGAGAATTCTTTCCACAACGCTTCAAGTGCTTCTAATCTAGTTTCAACGTATGTTTCAGTTAAACTGTCTTTAGGTGACTTTTTAAAGTTAATTTGAGCCTTTTCAATTAGAAGTCTTGTATTATTTTGCAATTTATACATAGCCTCCATATTTAAAATTCTAATATGAGGTTACGAATATGAACACAAAGAAATATACTATAACTGTTTCAGTGACACAATGTCGACCACAATCACATCAAAGATAGTTGCAATTGTTTCAACACAAATATAGGTTATACAAGATACACAGAATCTCACATAAATTATCATAAATTCAAACAGGTAAGTACACTTTCATAAAAATAAATTCTACTAATGTCCATTAAAATCTTTCCAGACGAATTTTTCTATCTTCAGAAAACTCGACTTGCAATTTAAAACAATAAATGTACTCACGATTTTGGCTTCTATAAAACTCACTTCACTACCACTGGATCCGTATTCACTACACTAGTGACTGCGTCACCCAGGTGTTGAACCCAGGTATGGTTACCGTTGCCCGCCCTGCGCCTCACTCAGCTGGTGCTGATACTGGCCAGTCCGCCCTGTAGTGTGTGTAAGTCTTTAGTATGTAAGTATATGTAACCTTAGATAGTTTTTATATGTATGTAGTTAATAAGCAGACACTGTACTTTGCCTTTGAGTGCGACACAATAAAGTGAGCCTTTACCGTAAAAGCATGTCTCATTTTCCTACGTCACTTCATGGCGACCCTGCCGAAAACGCGAGTAAACCGTGAGACTATTTAAAAACAATTATATAATTTATTTGAATTCGAACTGTAAATGTGAAAAATTAACAACAGTGCTTAAAAAAAAAAAAAAACGATTTGTTTCCTACATCATGGGAGCCACACAAACAAAAGAAGAAACTATAATCGCGCAGACGGCCGCAGGCAATGGCCAGAATGGTGCAAAAACCGAAGCCTACTCCAGCATCAGCACTACAAACATTCTCCTGACTCTTATTACTGTCCTCCTGCTGGCAGCGGCGTGTTATGTGTTTTGCCACTTTTATAAGAAGGTACACGTGAAATGGATGGAGAGGCAGATGAACCGCAGGTCCATATGTCGCAGGCAGACCTACATCAAGAAACCCAGTGACGCCGGCATATCCGCGTAAAAGAAAAAAAAAAAGTGTGTCTACCATAAAAACAATCGCCGCGTAGTGTTAATAAAGTTAGTGAAGTGCTATTTTACTATAACTTTATCCATAAATAACAATAAATTGCAATTATATTGCATAAAATTAAATGTGTTAACAAGTAAGTTATTATTATAAGTATGTAACAGTTCATAAATCTTGCACGGCGACTCACCGAACTCGATACCTCGCGCCACATGTGGAATGTTATCGCATTGTATTCTTGGTAGATAGTAAGCGGAGAAAAAGATGTTTTTTTCAAAATTTTAACCGGAGAACCGTAGGAAGATATTTAATTGTTAAGATATGTCATTGCATTCCGCTGTGTTTTATTTTTAGATTATGACCGACGATTTCAATAGGATATATGCAGATTTGGTGGACATTCGTAAATATTTAATAAAGAAAGGACAAGCTAGATTTACAGGTTCTATTGCAATAAATAAGTCAAAAGAGGCTAAGGATTTATTTAGTGAAGCGCAATTATTGTATTCTAAGTTAACGCATGATTTAAAGCCCAATTTAGTGACGCAATTGACCACCACCTTTGATAAAATTAAGAGTATATTTTTAAATATAAGTGAGTTGTGTGTTTCGCCTCCTAGCGAAATAAAAATTATAAAAATGGAATTTGATATTCGAACAGCGTGTAATTTAATTCCACTCATGGATGGTAGGGAGGAGACCACGAAACGTTTGATTGATGCTGTAGAAATGTATGCGGATATGATAGACGATTCGGAAAACAAACTTTTAATAAAATTTGTGCTAAAAGGTCGATTATCTGAAAACGCTAAGCTACGTTTGTCGAACAACTATGACACAGTTTCCGCTTTAGTACAGGATTTAAGGAAACATTTGTTAACTTCAAAATCATTTACCGCGATTCAGTCGCGCCTCCAAAATATGTACCAAGGTTTTAGGTCCATTGACGAGTATGGTTCAGAATTAGAACAACTTTTTACAGACTTAACCATCTCACAGGCAGACGGAGACTCGTCAAAGTTCGCTATTTTAAAGCCATTAAATGAAAAGATGGCTATTAAGAAATTTTCAGATGGGTTGAAAAATTCAAGGCTGAGCACAATCATGGCCGCGCGCAACTATGACCACCTCAAGGACGCCATACAGGGTGCAAAGGACGAGGAGGTATCAACGCCCTCGACGTCCGCTAAACCGGACGTTATGCAGTACTCCAGAAGAAGTCGAGGTAGGTTTACACCTTTTTCAGGACCTAGAGGTCAAGGTCAACGTGGCCGTAATTATGGTCATACTAATCATTTTAACCGCCGAGGTTACGGAAGACCTTTTCAAAATTTTAACCGCGGTAGATCTTTTTCTCAGTCGAATTTTAACTATGGCCGATATAATCATCGTGGTAACCGGCGAGGAAATAATATTTATTCCGCGCAACCCATACAACCAACACAAGAATCGGTGCAAGGGCTTGTTTCCCAAAGCTCTAATGATAATTCCCAGTACGTGAATAATAAGCAGTTTTTTCGATTTTAATCATTATATTTTAGCTTGTAAGGGACGATGTCAATTTGTGACATTTTATTCAAATGACAAAAAATATTCCTTTTTGGTAGATACAGGTGCGTCGATATCAATTATAGGAAAAAAGGAATTACCCGAAACGATGCGCATAAGTTATAATAGCACTACTATAAACGGAATTGGGGGTCAGATTAACTCCCTGGGATGTGTAACCTTAAAACTTGTGTCAGAAAATAATGACACGTTCATACATAAATTTTATGTTTTTGAAAATTTGCCCTTTCAGGCAACTGGTATTTTAGGTTTAGATTTTCTTTCTACTTATGGCTGTAATATTGATTTAGCTTCCAACACGTTAGTTGTTAATAATGCAGGTAAATTTACTTATTTACCTATCTCGTCTAGACCAGATTTAACGTTTACTAATAATAATAATCTAGTGTTACCGGCCCGAAGTGAATCGGTCCATTACGTACATTTAGGTATTGATGTGAAAGATGATTGTGTTGTTTGCTCGAGAGAGATAGAAAAAGATATTTTTCTAGCAGGGGCTATCGTTAGACCTAAGAATGGTAGGATACCGGTCAAAATACTTAACGTTACAGATAAAGAAGTTAAATTAGATAATTTTGTTCCGGAAGTTAACTTTTTAAACGAGTATCAAGTTTTTTCTTTTGATAAAACTAATGCAAATGCTAATAGAGCCGAAACTTTACTCTCGTCGTTAAAATTAAATCATCTCAATTGTGAAGAAAAGTGTTCGATCGAAACAATTTGCACAAAATATTCAGACGTGTTTTTTCTGCCAGGAGATAAGTTAGCAACCACCAACGTATATGAACAATCAATAACACTTAAACCAAACGTTAATTCTACATACGTTAAACCGTATAGATTGCCCCAATCGATGAAACCTGAAATTGATCGTCAAATAAAACAAATGTTAAAGGACGATATAATAGAAGAGGCCTCAAGTGAATGGAACAGTCCGGTGCTACTCGTTCCCAAAAAATCAGAAGGCTGTAAAAAGTGGCGATTAGTAGTGGACTACAGAAAACTCAATGATGTAATAGTCGATGATAAGTTCCCGCTACCGAACATCACCGACATTTTAGACTCACTTTCAGGCTCAATGTATTTCACACATTTAGACCTAAATCAAGGTTATTTTCAGGTAAAATTATGTCCTGAGAGCCGTAAATATACAGCTTTTTCCACTAGCTCGGGTCAGTATCAATTAAAGCGTCTTCCTATGGGACTTAAAACTTCCTGTAGCAATTTTAGTAGAGTAATGTCTATAGCCATGTCCGGCCTGACGTATGATAAATGTTTTGTTTACCTTGATGACGTCATTATATTTGGGCGAAATCTGAATTCTCATAATAAAAATTTGATTGATGTACTCGAAAGGTTAAGAAAAGTAAACTTAAAATTAAATCCGAGTAAATGCCAATTTTTGAAAAAGGAAATATTATATCTTGGACATTTAGTTTCAGCAGATGGGGTTTTACCCGATCCTGAAAAAACCATAGTTTTACAAAATTACCCTGTACCAAAAAACGTAGACGAAGTGAAACGCTTTGTAGCTTTTTGCAATTACTATCGTAAATTTGTACCATCATTTGCTGACATTACATTACCATTAAACCGATTAAGCAGAAAAAATGTAGATTTTAATTGGTCAGCAGAATGTCAAAACTCTTTCGAGGTCTTAAAACAAAAGTTAATTAGCCCGCCCATTCTTCAGTACCCAGACTTTTCAGAATCAAATGAATTCATTTTGCAAACAGACGCATCAGGTGTAGCTGTTGGTGCAGTTTTGTGCAACAAGGACTCAAGACCCGTAGCATATGCTAGTAGACCTTTAAACAAGGGAGAATTAAACTATCCCACAATACAAAAAGAACTTACTGCTATAGTCTGGGCAGTGAAATATTTTAGACCATATTTATACGGCAGACATTTTACTATTATGACGGATCATAAACCCCTTATTTATTTGTTTGGTATGAAAGATCCCTCTAGCAGGCTGTTGAAGTTTCGTTTAGTTTTAGAGGAGTATGATTTCAAAATAGTGTATGTGCAAGGAAAGGATAATGTAGTCGCGGATGCATTATCTAGAGTAAATGTGACATCTAGCGAATTAAAGAGTATGAATGATAGAATTTCTGAAGTTAATATCATGACTAGAGCACAAAAGAGAAGTAATGAGGAGAGTAAGAATGTATCACCGCCAATTAGTAAACCTACTGACGAAAGGTCTGATCAGCCTAGAGTCGTGGAATTATTAAAGAAGCCGAGTGATGTTGTAGAGATGATTTTGCTAGAAAAAGATAAAGTAGATAAATATAGAAGAGATAATATGATAAGAGCTGAAGACGAGTGTCTCGCCTATATTCCTAATAAAATGATGTTATGCGTAAACCTTAACTTCAGAGCACATTTCTCGCGAGCCGAATTTGTGACTAAGTTAGAGAAGTTTTGCAAGAGTATAAATGTACAAGAAGTATGCATCGTTAAAAATAATGAAAATGAAGAGTTTATAAAACATTTGTGTAATGAAATACAAACATTAAAAGATTGGACCGGTCCGAGAGTATGCATACTAAGAGGAATAGAAAGAATAGATGACGATAATGAAAAAAAATTCATCTTAAATGACTTTCACCTGCTTCCCACTAGTGGACATGCTGGTGTGCGTAGAATGACTAACAACATCAAAAGACGATATTTCTGGCCAGGTATCTATAAAGATGTTCTTGATTTTGTAAAAAAGTGTCCTACATGCCAAAAGACTAAGTATAGTAGGTACACAAAACAGCCGATGACAATCACAACAACTGCGTCGTCAGGTTTTGAAAAAATATTTTTAGACCTAGTAGGCCCTTTGGATAAAGATGAAGATGGAAATTGTTACCTTATAACAATCCAATGTGAATTAAGCAAATTTATTGAAGCATACCCTATAAAAAATAAAGAAACAATAACGGTAGCAAAATCATTTATACAAAATTTTGTTTTACGTTTCGGTATACCTAAAGTAATAGCTACTGATAGAGGTTCAGAATTTATTTCAAGCACTATGGTTGAAGTTTGCAAATTATTAAAGATAGAAAAATTAATATCAACAGCATACCATCATCAATCAATCGGTTCACTTGAAAATGCTCATAAGCATTTAGGCGCTTTTCTAAGGACCTACTCAGGCAATAACGGCTACGACTGGTCACACTGGATACCGTTTTGGTGCTTCAGTTATAACAATACCGTCCATTCAGAGACGAAGTACACGCCCTTCGAACTCATTTTCGGTAGGTCGTGTAACATACCCAATAATATTAAGAGTTGTAATAGGTTAGATCCATTATATAATCCTAATGACTATTGTTTAGATTTAAGATATAGATTACAAATAGCACTTAAAGATGCTAAAACTAATTTAGAGCTTAGTAAGGAAAATAGAAAATTAGTATATGATAAGAAATGTAATCCAGTAACATATAGTAAAGACGATTTAGTGTTAGTCAAAAATGAAGGAACGAAAAAATTGGATAATATTTTTAAAGGCCCTTACATTGTAATAGAGGACATGGGGCCCAATGTAAAAATTTTAAAACAAAATAAAATAGAATTAGTTCATAAGGATAGGACGAAATTGTTCCATAATTAAGAAAATGTTAAAAAAAAAAACTATGCATGTGTATTTTTTTTTTCTTTCACCCCCGGAGGTGTAGTGTGTGTAAGTCTTTAGTATGTAAGTATATGTAACCTTAGATAGTTTTTATATGTATGTAGTTAATAAGCAGACACTGTACTTTGCCTTTGAGTGCGACACAATAAAGTGAGCCTTTACCGTAAAAGCATGTCTCATTTTCCTACGTCACTTCAGCCCTGCTCCAACCTCGCTCCTCCGGTGTCCAGCTCCGTCCGCCCTGCGCGAACTCCTGGTGCTGGTCCACGCCAACTCAGCTACAGCAGCACTGGTCACAACACTTGTGCACACCAGCTTGGGTATGCGGCGCTTCAGGGCGATCCACCCTGGTTTCTACGCCAAGATTCACAAAACACTCGCTGGATCTCACTTATCCGGCTCGATTAGGACCATGAACTTTACTACGCGGAACTCGGATAAATAAAAGACCGAACCTCGTTAGTAAGGTATTATATTTGTATTGGATCTTGACGTGATCTCAATACTCAAACTCAAAAAAACAAATTACATCGTGGGAGGGTCATGTTGCGTGCGCGAATCTTAACACCGCGATTCAGAAATTGGCTCTAAATGAACAACGCCATCTAGTTACAAAAATGGAACTAAGTTTCATCACATGTTTCCTTGCACGAATTTCTACGAACAGGTAGTGTTCTTTGACCAGTTTTAAATAACTATATTTGTTTTTAATATCTAACAACTATATTTGTTTTTTCAATATGATAATTCTTTTGATTGAGGTTTATTTTGAACTAGGTTTTGCCTGCGGCTATGTTTGATCGGCAAATACGCCTAGGATTTATTCATCGATATTTATTGCGTTAACACGTGAAATGTATATTATAATTAAATAATCTCAACATGAATGATGAATCCATGATTTTGTAAGATATTATGATTTAAAAAAGTGTACATGGAGTATCTTGCCCATTCTTCTCCAGAGAGATCTACGCTTTGGAATGGGCATCTACAGTACTTTCACAAGTTATTATGTTTTGTGACTGGAACTGTAGCAGCATCTTTTTTGTTGTTTTTGACGTGACAACGTCTTAAATTAGGTTGCGGCTGGGAGTCACTTATGAAAAAGTGTAACGCTCGGTAACGTTACGATGAGTCACCGAACGAGAGAGAGGCCCGCCGAATGCCTTGCGTCTCTCTCCCACTCAACTATGATCGGTCTGCCGCGCGCGCAGCACTAGAGAATTAGGCGCATTGAATCGGCGCATGCTTGTGTCTCTGTCTTTGTCTTTCTCGAACGTTGTACAATGTTTTAGTAAACAAAATATATTTCTATAGTTAAAATTTGTGCAATTCTTATTTTCATTCAATTCCTTGTTCCTATTGTGCAATTTAATTATATTCATATCAATAAATATTCTACCGAGAAAAAGACGTTGTCACGTAAAATCTTCGCCCGTAAAACCGACTTTACAGGCAACCATTTTTATAACATTCAAATGTGCCTATAATAGTCTAATTGAAATAAATGATTTGAGTTTAAGTAATGTTCAACATAAAAGAGGGGAAAAAATCATACTCCTTTTAACACTCACCAACACACACGCAAACACTATCAAACTAAATACAGGATTATTTAAACCGCATGTAATTTATTTTCTTGTAGTACCTTACACTTTTTTTGACGTGACAACGTCTTAAATTAGGTTGCGGCTGGGAGTCACTTATGAAAAAGTGTAACGCTCGGTAACGTTACGATGAGTCACCGAACGAGAGAGAGGCCCGCCGAATGCCTTGCGTCTCTCTCCCACTCAACTATGATCGGTCTGCCGCGCGCGCAGCACTAGAGAATTAGGCGCATTGAATCGGCGCATGCTTGTGTCTCTGTCTTTGTCTTTCTCGAACGTTCTTGGCGTTGGAAAAACAAGAAAGCGTCATAATACAAGTTCACACGTGTGGTTTTTAGTAAACAAAATATATTTCTATAGTTAAAATTTGTGCAATTCTTATTTTCATTCAATTCCTTGTTCCTATTGTGCAATTTAATTATATTCATATCAATAAATATTCTACCGAGAAAAAGACGTTGTCACGTAAAATCTTCGCCCGTAAAACCGACTTTACAGGCAACCATTTTTTTGACGTGACAACGTCTTAAATTAGGTTGCGGCTGGGAGTCACTTATGAAAAAGTGTAACGCTCGGTAACGTTACGATGAGTCACCGAACGAGAGAGAGGCCCGCCGAATGCCTTGCGTCTCTCTCCCACTCAACTATGATCGGTCTGCCGCGCGCGCAGCACTAGAGAATTAGGCGCATTGAATCGGCGCATGCTTGTGTCTCTGTCTTTGTCTTTCTCGAACGTTGTACAATGTTTTAGTAAACAAAATATATTTCTATAGTTAAAATTTGTGCAATTCTTATTTTCATTCAATTCCTTGTTCCTATTGTGCAATTTAATTATATTCATATCAATAAATATTCTACCGAGAAAAAGACGTTGTCACGTAAAATCTTCGCCCGTAAAACCGACTTTACAGGCAACCATTTTTATAACATTCAAATGTGCCTATAATAGTCTAATTGAAATAAATGATTTGAGTTTAAGTAATGTTCAACATAAAAGAGGGGAAAAAATCATACTCCTTTTAACACTCACCAACACACACGCAAACACTATCAAACTAAATACAGGATTATTTAAACCGCATGTAATTTATTTTCTTGTAGTACCTTACACTTTTTTTGACGTGACAACGTCTTAAATTAGGTTGCGGCTGGGAGTCACTTATGAAAAAGTGTAACGCTCGGTAACGTTACGATGAGTCACCGAACGAGAGAGAGGCCCGCCGAATGCCTTGCGTCTCTCTCCCACTCAACTATGATCGGTCTGCCGCGCGCGCAGCACTAGAGAATTAGGCGCATTGAATCGGCGCATGCTTGTGTCTCTGTCTTTGTCTTTCTCGAACGTTCTTGGCGTTGGAAAAACAAGAAAGCGTCATAATACAAGTTCACACGTGTGGTTTTTAGTAAACAAAATATATTTCTATAGTTAAAATTTGTGCAATTCTTATTTTCATTCAATTCCTTGTTCCTATTGTGCAATTTAATTATATTCATATCAATAAATATTCTACCGAGAAAAAGACGTTGTCACGTAAAATCTTCGCCCGTAAAACCGACTTTACAGGCAACCATTTTTTTATTTTATCATTATTGTTTTTGTTATTGTAAAATCTCAACATGAATTATGTAACCTTGACCTTGTAAAATTATTATGATTCAAAAGAGAGTCCATGGAATTTCTTGCCCATTCTTCTCCATAGAGATCAACGTTTTGGAATGGGCAACTACAGTACTTTCATAACGTATTTTGCATTGTGTCTGGGACTATATCATTCTTTTGTTCTGTAATGTCTTATTGAAATAATGCTTTGAGTTTGAGTTAATTTTATTGATTGAGACTGTAAAATCTCTATCTGGGAGAAGGCACTGGCTCCTGAAACACAAGTCGTTTAACTTGCACCAATCACTTCACTTTAAAACCACTTCTTGTGTAATAAAGAATATTATAACTAACCGTAGTAAAACAACACCTAAAACAAATAAATATCTCTTAAAGTGAAACCGTTAACAATATCCACCGCATAACTAAAACATTAATACAGCCATAAAAACCCCTTTCGCTCGCTTAACTAAATAAATTTAGCCTTAAATCAGTATCACAATACCCTAACTATAATAAAGTGTTGAAAAACAAACTAGATACATAGATATAATGTTGGAGCCTATCAAAACAATTTACACGAATGAATGGACCATCTTTATGAGTAACGGTTCACCCCGACCATAATGTATTCTGCTCACAGTAGTCCCACAAAAATATGATGCCAATATCATAAGTCTTTAGACGTTTTTGTAATTTTGTATCACACGACACGTTGAGAACCCGATACGTAGAGTTTCACGATTGGTATGAAACTGGTACTTCATTTGTTTAACACTGAGAGTAGAATTGTTTTTTAGGGATTTGTACCTTTTTTTCCGGTGGGAAATCATCCAATGACTTCCCCCGGTCTGGGCGGAGCGGGGGGGCATGTCAGACTTTTACTCTGACTAAAACCCACCCATGTTCCTTCCATTGCCCTTTACGTTCCGGGGCCGCGGTATCTCTTTCGAACAACCCGCAACCCCGGCAGGCGGAGGCTCTGGCAAGCCCCTCTACTTTGCTGACATCTCTTTGAGGCGCGCGTGAAATACGAACGCGCCGTCGACACGGCGGTGTTTCGTAACTCAAAAAAGAAAAAAAAAACGTTTTTGTTGTCCGTCTGCATGTCTGTCAAGACCCTTATACCGGGAACGCGTTAAGGTATCGAATTGAAATCAAAACCATATTCTTAAAACTATAGCCCCTTGGAGCTGTGAAAAAATTAACCCTCTATGTCTAGTAGCAGTTTCAAGATATAGCCGTTTATGTCGCAAGTTTGTTCGGAACATTGAGTGCGCGAGTGCGACTCTGAATAGGCCGGTTATCTTTTGTTATTTAAAATATTTTATCTTGGGGTTGAGCGGTTCCGTTCACAACGCATAATAACTGGGAGGTCAGAATTGTACTGACTAAAACCCACCCATGTTCCTTCTGTTGCCCCTTTATGTTCCGGGACCGCTGTAGATATCTTTTTCGAACAACCCACAATCCCGGCAGGCCCTGCATGCTGTGGTGTCCTGTGAAGTTAAGAAGTGCACCTAGGTGATACTATTGTCTTCCATAATTTACGTTTCATGAGCACGGAGTCCTGGGTTCGATTTCCGGGTCGGGCAAAAAGTGATATTGAGTTTTTTCCATTAGGAATTTCACAGTAGCAGCCGAGATTTTGGATGTTGGCGGTAAGGTACTGCGCCTAATTTCTCTCCGGTCGTGTCAGATTGCCGTCCCATCGGACTAAGAGAGTGAAGGAACAGAGATTGCACCTGTGCCTGCACACACACTTGTGCACTATAATATCTCCCGCGCCGATGGCTAATCTCCGCTGAGATTAGCCGCCTAGGCCAAAAACGGTCAGGGGGACTATACATCCTTAATTGGAGATCCTAAATAAATGAATACTAAAATCGTTGTAATCTTAAATAAAATATCTTAAATAAATATCTTGGGGCAACTCACACACGGCCATCTGATCCCAAGCTAAGCAGAGCTTGTGTTATGGTAACCAGACAACTGATATACATACTTATATAATTTATAAATACATACATATTTTAGATAAATCACACCTAGACACAGAACAAACAATCATGCTCTTCACACAAAGTTTGTCCTGGGTGGGAATCGAACCCACGACCTCCGGCTTAGCAGTCAAGGCCACTAACCACTAGACCAACAGGCCCGTCCCGTCCGCCCGTAAGCAATCAATATCAAAGAATGTTTCCAAAATCGTGTCGTATCATCACCGTTTCATATCGTACGCACTAAAGTGCTTCTTAACAAAAACGAGTAATATAATAATAAAATAGAACAAGCTAAGGGGTAACCATCCATATTTCCGGCCTTAAATAATCTATCATTGTAATTTCTCCAGCGATCAGTTTGTCATGGTAACTTTATTCGGTTTTTTCAAGGAAAATCCCGGAGAACTAGACGTTTCGTGCAAAAAAACTAGACACTGCGCCGCGTATAAAGATTTTACTTATAGAAATGTTTTTTTTTTTTATCGATTCCCCACTCTTGGGTTTTCTCCTGATCGTGAGTGCGTTTACAAATATTCAAATTTATAAACACAAACAACCACACTCGAAACAACTATTTGTAGGCTATACAAATAACTGTTCCGTGCGGGGATCGAACCCACGACACGCAGCGCGGCAGTCAATCGCTCAACCTTTAACTTTTGTTTACATATATTCAAGTTTATTTGTTAGTATTGTATGAAACTTTATTTATTTTCTACCTTAGCAGTAAGAGGATTCTGTTTGTTTGTCAGTTCTTTGGAAAGTTGTAAGCTGACTTTGTTGTTGCGTGAAATTGAATTAGTAAGAACTTGGTAAATATTATTGATACGGTAAGAATAGAGGTAAAGAAAGAAAGTAAAATAACAGATTTATTTGCCACTTTCCTCATGTGAGCACAACTTAAAGAAAAATATTAAAATCCAATGAATAGAAAAAGTTTTATTTGTAAAAAAAACGACTTTAAAAAAAAAGTGTAAAATATTTTTATTTCCAGAAGTCGGTGACTTTTGTTGGATTCGTTGACTTTTTTCCACCGACTTCCGGAAATAAAGTTATTTTTTAGATTTTTGACGTGACAACGTCTTAAATTAGGTTGCGGCTGGGAGTCACTTATGAAAAAGTGTAACGCTCGGTAACGTTACGATGAGTCACCGAACGAGAGAGAGGCCCGCCGAATGCCTTGCGTCTCTCTCCCACTCAACTATGATCGGTCTGCCGCGCGCGCAGCACTAGAATGTTTTAGTAAACAAAATATATTTCTATAGTTAAAATTTGTGCAATTCTTATTTTCATTCAATTCCTTGTTCCTATTGTGCAATTTAATTATATTCATATCAATAAATATTCTACCGAGAAAAAGACGTTGTCACGTAAAATCTTCGCCCGTAAAACCGACTTTACAGGCAACCATTTTTTTTTTTAAAGTCGGTTTTATTTTCGGCCGCCATATTGGATTTGTAATGACGTTTCTTAGCTAGTCATATATTGTCATCAGAACTCAGAGCGTGTGTAAAATTTCACCCTAATCGAAGACCGGGAAGTGTGTCAAATTAAGATTCTAAAATTTTCTTACATACATAGTTAGTTACAAGTGAAGCTAATATAAAATCGTGTTAAAAAGCCGTCCAAATACGAGTACAATCGCGCACCGCGGGTTCCGTACAAACTTATGACATATACGGCCATATTTTTTGACAGCTTAAATTTATATTGTTGATTTTTTGACAGTTCCAAAGGACCACAGATTTTAGAATATGGTTTGAATTTCAACTCGATACCTCCACGCGTTCCCGAGATAAAGGGTCTTGACAGACAGTCATACGGCCAATCTAGAAGGACATTTTTATCCTTCTAAGATACGGAACCCTAAAACTACATAACTTTGGTTGTCCTAATGCCTATACACCTTTACAATGTACCGAAACCAGATACCGAAAAGGCCTACAAAACTCAATAATCTCAAAACTTTAAAACAAGTCTTGCTAACTAAACCTGAACAATAAAAGCATGAAACTCCCCACCAATCCCCCAAGGGTAGTTTTAACTTAAATCTATGTGGCTGACGACCCAGCGTTCCAGCGATTGGAAAGAAATTGCTTGAATGTGAGCCACCGACCAAACCGCCGCAGGGAATACTTTATTTAATTACCTACGTATCATGGTCCATTTTTATTTTACCCGAAACGATTTGTGGATTGGATAGAGTATCGTCATTCACTTGTTTTGTTGTGAGGTCAATGGCACTTGAGTTTTGTTAGCAGTTTATTGGCATCGGTTTTTTTTTTGAGTGATGCTGTCTGTACTCTGGGTATTTTGTAAAAATATATTTTTGTATTGGATTGAACAAGGTTTTTATTTTTATATTGTGTTGGAGCAATTCTCAGTTCAATGTTTCCAGTATGTACCCAAATCAAGATTTACGAAACCAATTTAATATGTTACATTTTTTTTCGTTGCCCCAAACTTGGAATTTCTCCTGTACGGAACTTACACATACAGCCAGACCCTAAACAACTATCTGTAGGCCATACAAATATTTGTTCCGTGCAGGGATCGAACCCGCGACACGCAGCGCAGCAGTCGATCACTCAGCCACTGAGCTAACCATGTCGTTTGTTTTATTGTTTATCATATATGTATAACCAGTGCGTAGTGCATGGAAAACAATTTCACTAAAATAGGCATGACGACAGTATAAAAAAATCGCTGATTCAGTGATGACAGGGGAGAAGTCATATTAAAAAAAAAGTAAACACAGGTTTAGTTTTATTTAAAAATAACAGATTATTAAGATTTTCAATAAAATAAAACATTAAAATACTGCAATCGGCCATTTTGACTGAAACACCGATCACAGCGTATGACGTCACGGTTATGTGATTTATGGGACGTTGTTATAGAAACAATGTCATTTTTATTTAACTGTGACGTCATGCCGACGCCATGACACATGCGAGCTGTTTTCGGCACTATTGAAAAATTATGAGAAAAATGGCTTCAAACTTTGTTAAACTTAAGTTTATTACCGAAATAAAGGCTTTTTTGTAAATAGTAAAAGTGTACCCACATTATGGAAGAGGATTTTAAAATCTTTCGTCACGCCTATTATTGTAAAAGTTCAGCCATGTCATTTACACAGAATTAAACTGCTAAAAATATTAATTTCAACACCCAAATAGTAGTAAAATTTAACAATCTACTAATTTGTTTGTTTGTCAGCGATTCCAAGAAGTAGCACCATTGTTCTAGAACTTTCCACCGAGACTGTTGCGAACGTGCTTAACTTGTGCCCGATCTACGCCTAAGTATTAATAATACCACGTCTGAAACTTAACTTTCTTAGTAAACTGGATGAATGAATGACTGATGAAGAAGACGAGCTTTTAGTAATTTCTCAGTTCGATGAATAGGTCGGACATATTGTTATTGGGTTATTTTTTCAATTAAGACTTTTTCAACAACAGCTCATCACCTGCCTAGCCTTTTCCTGACTATGTTGGGGTCGGCTTCCAGTCTAACCGGATACAGCTGAATATCAGTATTTTACATGGAGCGACTGCCTATCAGACCTCCACAACCCAGTTAGTACTGAATATTACGATAGAATGAAAGAAAGAAAAGTTTATTTGTCAGAATATAGTACTTACAAAAGATGTAACAGTTATTACAGATTCATATATTCTACCATTTCTGGTGTACAAATATTTGCATCTATCTAAATTCAATACGATTCGATTTGGTAAGACTGGTTGTCAGACTTTCGGAACACTGACTACCTGTAACGACTTTCAAAGATCTACAAATGACTGCCGGGACCAACGACTTGACGTGCTTTCCGAGGCACGGAGGAAACTCGGTATATAACGGGTGGTCACCCATACACAGACCAACCTAGGCACCGCGGCTTAACCTAAAGATCGACCCGAGCGGCTGCTATTATTTAGACCTCTTCGTAGTTTTTCAACAACTGCTACGAAGCCTAAATTAGCGCTTGGTTAATGGCAATTGGCTCGTCTGCTATTATATGGGACTTAAACACATCTGTCGAAATGTGGGTGTACCATAAGGCGTACCTTTTCATTATCCATCCGGGATTACTGGCGTAATGTTCACTAATATTAGTTACACTTATTTTTGGAGTAAGTAATCTTCTTTTAAATCAGATCTTTTAAAATTAAAGTAGAATTTAGTTACATTATTTTAATCTACGAGTCAAAATGCCACAAGTACGAGTGTCGCGAACGAATATTTGTATGACCTGCAGATAGTTGTTCCGTCTGGCTGTTTGTGTATGGGAGTTTAAATGTTTGTAAATGCACCCACGATACAGGAGTTATTCCAAGTGTATTTTAATTTCACATAGGCCTACATACTTATAAAACGTCGAGAAAAGGTGCATGGTTCGGGTTGGTCGTTTCCTATTTGGAAGACCGGCAAGAAACTCCATGATTACTCTTTTAAGTGAGTTGTGGCGTGAAAGTTCAAACTTCTTCACCAGTCCACACAAGTTTGAAGAATATTATAATCAGTCCGTACTGTCTGGGCAAAGGCCTCCCTCCATTTTTTTCATCAGTCAACAATCTGCTCTACTTCTTCAGATATACATTCGCAGCCCAGTATCAGCGTAGTGGCTGGGCGATTGACTACTCACTACCTGCACTGCGTGTCGCGAGTTCCGTCCCCGCACGTAACTGAATTGTATGGCCTATAGTTAATGGTTTCAAGTTTGTTTTTTGACGTGACAACGTCTTAAATTAGGTTGCGGCTGGGAGTCACTTATGAAAAAGTGTAACGCTCGGTAACGTTACGATGAGTCACCGAACGAGAGAGAGGCCCGCCGAATGCCTTGCGTCTCTCTCCCACTCAACTATGATCGGTCTGCCGCGCGCGCAGCACTAGAGAATTAGGCGCATTGAATCGGCGCATGCTTGTGTCTCTGTCTTTGTCTTTCTCGAACGTTCTTGGCGTTGGAAAAACAAGAAAGCGTCATAATACAAGTTCACACGTGTGGTTTTTAGTAAACAAAATATATTTCTATAGTTAAAATTTGTGCAATTCTTATTTTCATTCAATTCCTTGTTCCTATTGTGCAATTTAATTATATTCATATCAATAAATATTCTACCGAGAAAAAGACGTTGTCACGTAAAATCTTCGCCCGTAAAACCGACTTTACAGGCAACCATTTTTTTATTTTATCATTATTGTTTTTGTTATTGTAAAATCTCAACATGAATTATGTAACCTTGACCTTGTAAAATTATTATGATTCAAAAGAGAGTCCATGGAATTTCTTGCCCATTCTTCTCCATAGAGATCAACGTTTTGGAATGGGCAACTACAGTACTTTCATAACGTATTTTGCATTGTGTCTGGGACTATATCATTCTTTTGTTCTGTAATGTCTTATTGAAATAATGCTTTGAGTTTGAGTTAATTTTATTGATTGAGACTGTAAAATCTCTATCTGGGAGAAGGCACTGGCTCCTGAAACACAAGTCGTTTAACTTGCACCAATCACTTCACTTTAAAACCACTTCTTGTGTAATAAAGAATATTATAACTAACCGTAGTAAAACAACACCTAAAACAAATAAATATCTCTTAAAGTGAAACCGTTAACAATATCCACCGCATAACTAAAACATTAATACAGCCATAAAAACCCCTTTCGCTCGCTTAACTAAATAAATTTAGCCTTAAATCAGTATCACAATACCCTAACTATAATAAAGTGTTGAAAAACAAACTAGATACATAGATATAATGTTGGAGCCTATCAAAACAATTTACACGAATGAATGGACCATCTTTATGAGTAACGGTTCACCCCGACCATAATGTATTCTGCTCACAGTAGTCCCACAAAAATATGATGCCAATATCATAAGTCTTTAGACGTTTTTGTAATTTTGTATCACACGACACGTTGAGAACCCGATACGTAGAGTTTCACGATTGGTATGAAACTGGTACTTCATTTGTTTAACACTGAGAGTAGAATTGTTTTTTTTTTATTATATGAGTTTGAAACGATACATAAAAACATCCAAGTGTGAAGCAGAGTTTTATAAAAAAAAGTCAAGTCCCATTTTGCTTTTTAAACCTTGAAATTACTTAACTACTTACCTCTTAAACGAGATACTACAAATGTGGAACACACAACAATAAAATGGAACAATGGACAACAAAACAGTGGTAAAAAAAGTGGAACAACAATAAAAATACTTGATACAGGTTGTCTTATTCATACTTCAAGCCGACAACGCCTTATGGTCTACAGTCTTACATAAATACGGGGTTTAGTTCAACGCAGACGTGTCATGATTAGTTTCTTTGTTTTGTACTAGATCTGTATGGGTCTCACATACCCCTACCTTATTGGTTCTACTAGAACAACTGAGGCGGTTAAAACTTGATTTGTTCACTAGATATTAAAATTATATATTAATACTAGCTGCGCCCCGCGGTTTCACTCGCGTTGTTATAGTATATACAATATATCTTTATGAATTCTTTGTATTATTCTGAAGTATAAACTATATCATTGTAAGGTTTCATTAAGATCCATTCAGTAGATTTTGCGTAAAAGAGTAACAAACATGCAATCAAACAACAAACAAAAAACATCCATACAAACTTTCGCGTTTATAATATTGTATAGTAGGAAGTAGTAGTAGTATTTCCTTTTCTCATTTCTCACAAATATGGCTGTCTATTCACGGAAGACTTTGTCGTCTTTATTCTATTTCTTTCCTTTTTTTTAACAAAAAAAAAAAAAATATTTCTAACAAATATATCAAAATTAAATTGGTTTCTGCCGGTATCTGGAGCAGGGTACAAGCTACCGGTGGTTAGGGTTCCAGAGCCTTCTGAAACAGGCCCTTGATCCAACCACCTAAGGAGAGCTTCGACAGATGTACAGAAGATTTTAAAGTAATCAAAATAGTACGTTATTATTCCCAACAGGAGCACCTTTATTTGAGTCCGAAGTAAATAATGCTCGTCACCATATTTTCATAGGAGGAGGATCTCGTAGCTAAATAATAGTAGCCGCTCAGGTCGATCTTTCGGTTAAGCTGCGCTTGCCTAGGTTGGTTTGTGGATGGGTGACCACCCGTTAGATACCGAGTTTCCTCCGTGCCTTGGAATGCACGGCAAGCTGTTGGTCTCGTATGTCATTCAGACGATGTTTCAACACACGTATTTTTTACAACAACAAAAATACTTGTGTCGAAACATTGTCTTAATCAGCTACTGCGATCACCGAGTTGCATTGAAATGGTAAATATAATTTAAAAAAAAACACACATAAACTTATGTTGTACTTGTTAATAAAAATAACTACCATGGAGCATGGACTAGCATGGAGCCAAACGCGCCTTCGTGTCCCACGCGCGCCTCAAAGAGATGTCAGCAAAGCAGAGGGTCCTGCTGGGGCCACCGCTTGCCGGGGTTGCGGGTTGTTCGTAAAAAGTGATTTTCCATCCATAAAAAAGAAGAAAAAACGAGGCGATCAACCATACCTTTCACAAGTTATAAATTGACACTGATAATAATTACAACCCAGCATTATATCTTCAAAGATAATCAAAAACAAGCCATGCACAAAAACCAACGAGCCTAAAATATCCTTGCTACACGAACGAAAAGCCGATAATTCCCGAATGTAGCCGAAAGTACCGGGGTACCCATTAACGGAATTAGCCAAGTCAGCGAACAGTCTTCATTTAAAAACTTACAGCTTATTTTCTTGGTAAATTGAAAATGTTGAAGAACTAGTTTAAATCTTCTGTAGGGGAAATTGGGTAGTCTGGAGAGTAATTAGAGTAAGTAGATATTAGGAAAACTGGAGAATAATGGATCTTTGCTGTGTGATCTCTGGTTTAAAATAGGGAACAGAAAGACGCCAAGAATTATGTGTAATTTTGTTTTAATAATTAACTAGTGAATCACACAGTTTGTTTATTTTTGTAAACATCGAAATTATAATAAAACCTTTGTTAACCGACTTCAAAAAACGAGGAGGTTGTATGTTCACCCGTATATACATCCTTACTATTAATATTATAAAAGCAAAAGTGAGTTTGTTTGTATGTTTGTTACGACTTCACGCAATTTTTTATTTAAAAAAGTGAGAAATGAGGGAGAAAGAGGGAAGAAAAAGGAAAACTTAGCTTTGCTATTACAATAAATAAGCCGGAAGGGCAAAAACTACAGGTAGCAAGTACCAGCAAATCAGAAAAGGGGAACTGTATTACCCCGAATTTCACGCGAGTGGAGTCGCGGGCAAAAGCAAGTATTATATATTTTTTCTATGGATGTTGACCGATTCCTCCGCCAACGGTGTACTGATTTTCATAATTGTCACCAAATCAGGATCTGACTATGGGAACTTAGAGAAATTGAGGGCAACCTTCAAATTTTGTAGACACAACGTGTTACATATATTTTTTGAAGTTATTTAGGCATTTGCGTCTGGTTGTCAACATTTTATACAGCAGAGTTGATGATGGAAGGTTTGACTCCTTAGAAATTAGGAGTTAGCGCAAAATTCTTTAAATATTGCATTTACGTCTTGACCCTTATTTAAATATGTCAAGATATTTATTCTAATGTACGTGGATACTATGCTTAGGTATATATTTTAATAGCAATGGAAAATAAATCCTGAACACGCTATGAAATCGTGTGAGAAATCATTATACCACAAGTAAAATGTTCGAAATAAAAAAATGCTAAGAAAAGCTTCTAAAAAACTCTACTTTCGGTAGTCGCTGGCAAAAAAAATATAAATTGAACAAAAAAAACACAAAACGAAGTCGGTACTTCGTTTTGTATTTTTTTTTTGTTTAACGATGACTCATCGAATTCAGTAGCAAAGTTAGAAAGTGACTTTTATAAAAAAAAGATATTACAATACAACAACGCTTTTAGGATGCAGTTGCGGTTGCCGCGGCGTCGTAGTGCGTCGGGAATGTTTTCTGCAGCTCACACAGATGGCTTTCATGCTGTAATGCGCCAGAAAGCGGCTTCCTTACTTCGACGCTTGCGTAACACTCGTAACAGCATCCTGGAAATGAATTCTGGTAGGCCCGACTGCCCTATTCAAAGACATTGAGTGAAATTAGGTATAGGTTTGTGTAATTAAGTAGAACTTACTATGTAAGTGTTATTAACACACTAACGAATTATGGATTCTACTGGGTCTGAAATAAATATATATGTTTATTTTTTATTACAGGCCCAAATGTAACAACCTACAATCGGAAGTTCTTCAAAGTTTGAATAAAAATCTGCATCAAAGCCCTCGTTGGTCAATGGTCGTTAGCGCGACTCCTATGCAATGAGATCTTGGGTTCGATTCCCAAGTTTGGACGAAATGTTAATGGGTTTTTTCAGCAACCACATAGTCTGGATTCGTGTCATCAAATAACTTTCCCCGCTCTGGGCGGAACTGGGGGAGTGTCAGACTTGTACTTTAATTAAAACCCTCCCATGTTCTTTCTTTTGTCCTATATGTACCAGGGTCGCGGTTTCTCTTTCGAACAACCCGCAACCCCTGAAAACGTAGGACTTAAAACAAAATTGGCGCAATGTGGGTTATTTTGGTGCAATGTGGGTTATTGTACACACGACGGCACATCAATCTATAAAAAACCATTTTAACCTGATCTCTCTACTACGGTGTGCGATTCGTAGTAGAGAGTTCAGGTTATAATAGTTTAGTATAGGTTGACCTGCCTCCGTGTGTACATTTCACACCCCTGCTCAAGTATGTTTTAAGAATCTTTAAACAGTAAAATATTAAATTAGGTTAACGAATTAATAATGTTTGAAGTACAAAGTTTCCAAACGTACTGACTTCTCAGAAATCTTCCACGTGTTTATGAATGAATAAGAAGTTCTAATTATTTAAAACTGTTCAGGAATTAATAATAATTACGTTAAAAGTTCTTAAGGGAAGTTTTTGCTACCTTTTTGATACTATTAACCTTACTAATATTATAAAGGCAAATGTGAGTTTATCTGTTTGTTTGTTACGTCTTCATGCCTATATAGCTAAACCGATTTTGATAAATTTTGGTACAGAGATATTTGGGACCCTGGAGACGGACATAGATAAACTTTAAAAATAAATGAGGGAGAAAGGGGTAAGAAAAGGGAAAACTTAGCATTGCTATTACAATCCGTAAGCCGCAAGTGCAAAAACTACAGGTAGCAGGTACCTGCAAATCAGGAAAGGGGAACTGTTACCCCGAATTTAACGCGACCGAAGCCGCAGGCAAAAGCCAGTTAGTAATAAAAACATAACATCTCGCCTGAATCCATTAGTGTTGGGCAGAGGTAGTCTTAATAGTAAACCTACATTTCGATTTTCAAGGCGAGCCTATTGCCATCAACCGGGCTGAAATCTATACCCCGTGACTGCTCCAGGGAAATTCCTGATGAAGAAACCCCATAACATTTTGTCTGACCCGGCTCTCGGATCCAGGACCATACCAGCTGGATTGCTTGCGACCACTCTATGCAGTCCACAGTGTGCTGTAAAAAATATGACATTAGAAAAACCTTTTTGTCTCAACATTTCCTAAACTGCTAGATTTTTCTGAAGAATGGATCTACGACATAACAAGTGAACAAACACTATGCTTTTCATTGATTTAGGATTTAATTATGCTCACTCTATGCAGTCCACAGCGTGCCGTAAAAAATATGACATTGAGACATAAAAAAACCTTTTTGTCTCAACATTTCTTAAACTGTTAGATTTTTCTGAAGAATGGATCTACGACATAACAAGTGAACAAACGCTATGCTTTTCTTTGCTTTAGGATTTAATTATGCTCTTTTTAAGGTTCCGTAACTTCAAAGGAAAAACTGGAACCCTTACAAGATCAATTTGTCGTCCGTCTGTCTGACTATCTGTCAAGACTTTTTTTTAATTATTTTATCAAATAATTAGATTCATTTGACATTGAATTAAAACTTGTTTGACATTATATAAATTAAAATAATTTGCCATTACAAATTTGTTTTTAAAGGAACTTAAAAGAACTTGACATTGTATTTAAAACTATTTTACATTATATTTGCTGAAATGTGACCTAATAATTCATGGTTGTCTTCGTACTTAAATTGCATGTATATTCAACACAATGTAAATTGTTTATGAATGGAAATAAATGAAATGAAATGACCCTTTATCGAATATATCGAGTTGATATTAAAACCATATTATTATACTCAAATCTGTGTTTCCTTAAAGCTTTGAAAAACGACCCTATAAGGTTTACGCAGTCAAAAGATATGGCCGTTTGTAGTTTGTACGGAACCCTCGATTCGCGAGTCCGACTCGCACTTGGCTTTTTTTTAAGTATATAGATCAAAAACTTATCGATGACTGGGGAAGTAAGGAAGAAGATAGGCTGTGCCATGCCAGCTTATTCAGACCAAGAAAATGATACTGATTGACAAAATTTTACACTTATAAAAGAAACAGTTCTGAAGACTAATGATTATCCGAAGGACACGGTGGAGCACACAGTGGCGATCGGCGGCGGCGATCTCTCGCGTCCGTCCCTGGTTCAGGCTATGGTCCGGAGCGAGAGGGAATGGGAAGCGGTCACCTCCTTCTGCGAAGCAGTAATGCTAGCAAAGGAGGAGGCCGGGCGTTTGAGGGAGAGAACATCTGCCCAACCCAGCCGCCGCGGGAGACGCCCAGGGCGCCGGGCGCCGCGAGACGACTGCCGGCCACCGTAGATGCGGGCCTGTGGACGGCTGAGCAATGGGTAGCTCACCGTCCGTCCGTCTATTGACGACAGGCCGTGTCGACGGCGCGTTCGTGTTTAACGCGCGCCTCAAAGAGAGTCAGCAAAGCAGAGGGGCTTGCCAGAGCCTCCGCCTGCCGGGGTTGCGGGTTGTTCGAAAGAGATACCGCGGCCTCGGAACGTAAAGGGCAATAGAAGGAACATGGGTGGGTTTTAGTCAGTACAAGTCTGACATGCCCCCCCGCTCCGCCCAGAGCGGGGGAAGTCATTGGATGATTTCCCACCCGAAAAAAAAAAAAAGACTAATGATTATATTTCAGTTACCTGTTTTCATAATTGATAAAACTAACCTAGAATTCCTCAACACAAAATTCCCGTTCTCAAGACTCAAGGCTCAATATTTTTTAGGACCTCAGATCGTTTACCTAACTCGCTCACGTAGTTACAGTATGTCTGAAATACATAATGTTAGGTAAGGCACTTTCTGTTTCAGTGAGATCCGCTTTATCACGTGAATACTAGAGCACTTGTGCGAAAACCACCACTTTTCGGGGGAGTAAGCAAAAGTTCGGCAATAACATGTTCGATAAGTAGGTCGTATAGTTTTCTGTTCGTTTGGTACCCGAGTTTTGATAAAATTAGTAGGTTATATTATATATATACTAGCTTTTGCCCGCGCCGGGGTAACACAGTTTCCCTTTCCTGATTTGCAGGTACCTGCTACCTGATTTTGCCGTTGCGCCTTATTGATTGTAATAGCTAAGTTTTCCCTTTTCTTCCCTCTTTCTCCCTCATTTCCCATGTTCCTTCTTTTGCCCTTTGTGTTCCGGGGCCGCGGTATTTCTTTACCTATACGTATCTAGAACAGCCCGCAACCTCGGCAGGCAGTGGCCCTGGCAGACCCAAGTTTCTACATGTATACCAACTTGTTTTCACCTTTCCTATAAAACCTTTACCATTGTGAATTGATAGCGTCTACAAACAAATAAAAACAGAATCCAAAGAACAGGTTATGTAATGAATATGGTTAAAATACATAACTCGAAATATAACAATAATAGTATAATTTGACGACACGGTTGGCGCAGTGGACAGTTTGACTGCTGCGCTACGTGTCGCGGGTTCGATCCCCGCACGGAACAAATATTTGTATGGCCTACAGATAGTTGTTCCGGGTCTGGCTGTTTATGTATGTGAGTTTAAATGTTTGTAAATGCACCGACGATACAGAAGAAATCCTAGTGTGGGGCAACGTTTAAAAAAAAACAGCAATAATAATAATAGAAACGTTATACTCAAACGTTGTGCTAGAACAAAAATAGTGCTGTTACCAAGACCGACGATTTTAATATGCTTCGCATCAAAAAGACCGCACTTTCAGACTAACTATTTACATTCCGTCCTTATATTTAGAGCTTTCACAAAAACTATTCAGGATTGGCACCGAAAGGGTCCAAAGTTGCTAAACTATTAACTTTTGTTTAGTCCCAAACAGTAGGGAAACGCTTTATCATTTCGATGGGGCCTACAAATTCAGTTGGTCTGCAATAAATCTGCTGAGACTAAAGTCGCCAGGCTGTAGTTTTTTTTTTAGGATTATGCTCAAACGATGATGTTTAACAGGACAACCCTGTTAAACATCATCGTTTGAGCATAATGATGTTTAACAGGGTTGTATAACCTTTAAATTAGACGATTCAGTAATTTTATTTTCAATGCGTTATTTATTTTTTCGGTTAGGGTTTTGTTTTTTTTTATTCCCCGACGCAAAAAGAGGGGTGTATCATACTCCCCTTTATCCTACCAACGCTCTAACCCCTAAACATACACCGTATATGTTTAGTTAATATCGGCCCAGCAGTGTATGAATATCAGCTCTTTTTCTAAATGATGTATTTTTTTGGTATTTATTGTACCTACTTGCGTTTGGCCACAACTCGTCTGAGTGGCGTGAAAGCTTTGATGTGGCCTGCGATGGAGCACGATTGCCTAGAAAATTCTTATTCACTCTAACTTTGAAGAGTTCTAGATTAAAATGATCAGGCTACAGAGAAGCCGGCTGTGAATTCCACCAACTGGCGGTTTGCACAATGAATCTGGAAACATAGTGCTTTTGCTTGAATATTTTTCAGATTTTTATAGAACATGTGTCTGATTGCAGGTATATCAGTCTGTATATTTTCCTTGAAACTCGTGTTTTTGTACTTTTTTTAAGTTTTGCCTTTTACACGGTGCTTATTGTCACTCAGTATTATCTACACAAATTTACTGGCTTTTTCCAGCGCAAAAGATATCGCTCCAACAAAAAAATGGGTCACCGACATTACCTAAAAAAATACTTCCCATTCAAAAGCCGTTGCCACCCTATTCGAAACGGAACTTCGGATTTTTCTGCTCGACTGTGTTGAAACTGAGCGGCGACTCGACGAGGACGCACTTTCCTTTATCTGCTACGATTGTCCCGAGAATTTATTCTCATGGACACAACTAGAGATGAATATAATTCATATTGTTGTTTTTACGCCTTGTGCGCTAGTCGGACGTTGCTGCGTTGGCGCTATTTCGGTCGGAGGCACACAGAGCGTCTTGAGGCCTGGTGTCCACCATAGCATAGGAGGAAGAGGAGTGAAGACTAGTTATATGTCTTTATATAATTTTTGTACCCTATCACAATGTTGTCGTATTTTACCCAAAGATTGACTGGTAGAGAATGCCTCATGGCATTAAGGCCGCCTATGTACCACTATTGTACATAAAGTTTAAATAAATAAATAAGACGTATTTTTTATAACTAATCAAATAATAGTTTTACTCACATGTAATTACTCACGCCTATAATTTCTTTAGGGTAGCTTATTAGTACCCAGACTTTTTAAACACCTGAAAAAAGCACTGCTCTGCTCTACAGATCACAAATCCATTCCGTATTGGTGGGGACACTCTTACCTCTACGCTCTGAACAATGTCATATCCTCTCCTCTCCACTTTGGTGGAAACCTGACCTAACGCTTGAAAAGTATCTCACTTGGACGCATAAATACGTGAACAAATTTCATGTACCGTCATGTAACATGGAATTGTGAGATTCGTACAAAATGTTGGTGCGATAAAAATCTTCTCTGCTTGCATTTGGTACCTACCCAGCCAGTATGGTTCTATGTGTTGATTGTTGTCAGCCATGGTTAATGCCTTTGAGCTGTAAGATAAAGCAATATGATTTTTTTTAACAATCTCGATATCACTCCCTGAACATGAAGGCTTGGGTTAGATAGAGCTCTTTCTCTGTCATTGATTGTTTCCATCTAAAATTTCTTAGTAGGAGTCTGAATTTCTTCCCGCTTGATGGAACTTATAAAAACCGGCTATGATTGAGTCAGACTCGCGCACCAAGGTTTCCATACAAACTCGCGACATAAACAGCCATATCTTTTGACTGCGTAGACTTGAAAGGATTGATTTTCACAGCACAAAGGGACCACAGACTTGAGTATATAATTTCAACTCGATACCTCTACGCGTTCCCGTGATAAAGCGTCTTGACATACAGATAGACAGACGGATGGACAACAAAGTGATCTAATAAGGGTTCCGTTTTTTTCCTTTTCACCACCAATCAAATCACCAAATAACTTCCCCCGCTCTGGGAGTGTCAGACTTGTAGGTACAGGTGTGCCTGTGCACACACTTGTGCACTATAATATCTCCCACGCCGACGGAACGGAACCCTAAAAATCATAACTGGCTAAATGAAATCATACTGTTAGGTACACCACTGCTAAACCCTTTGGCAATAACAGGCGAGATGTAAAGTTTTGTATGTTATATCATAGTTTTTAAACATTTACAATATGTTAGCTGTAAGCCTTTTTTGTTTTGGGGTGGGAAATCATCAAATAACTTCCCTCGGGGAGTGTCAGACTTGTACCGACTAAAACCCACCCATGTTCCTTCTATTGCCCTTTGCGTTCAGGGGCCGCGGTATCTCTTTCGAACAACCCGCAACCCCAACTAGCTGTAAGCCTTGTGTTTTAGCAAAGAGTACTACAATTTTGTGACGGATATTTTGCAATCAAAATGGATTACACCATACTGATTACTTAATTACTTAATATGCGTAATGAGGATAGCTTAAACCGCGGTTTGCAATGAGCGAGAGATATAACGTTGACAAAATTTTGTTGATGAATTATGTTGCACTTAGCGGTGACAAAAGCCTGCATATTAATACCCTGATTATAGTATTATAGCTTCCGCCCACGACTTCGTCCGCGTGGCATAGTTACTTTGGGCTAACGCTAACTTTAACTTGCGTGATGATCGAAATAAATATATCTTTCTCTCCCATTTTCTTCCCTCTTTCTCCCCCTTATCTCACTTTAAAAAAAATAGCCTATGTCCGTCTCCAGGGTCCCAACTATCTCTGTACCAAAATTCATCAAAATCAAATCGGTTGGGCCATTTAGGCGTGAAGACGTAACAAAGAAACATACAAACAAACAAATTCACTTTCGCTTTTATAATATTAGGAAGGACCAGCGATGCTCCTCAGCTTCACACAGGTGCAATCTAGAAACTTATTTTTTCACATATAAACCATCCTTCTTGAATCACTCTATCTATTACTGAAAATTGCACCGTTGAGTCGTTTAAAAGACCTAAGCAAACATACAACGGATGCGACTTCATTGACATTCTTCTTCTTCATTGATACTATGTAAAGATTATCTTTTTTTTGTATATTATGGTTATTTTGCTTTAGTATATAATTTTCATTGTTTATTATCTTTCGTTTACGGTTAAAGATATTTATTTCTCTTAAGAATTACAAATTCACTTACAGAGAACTAACAGAAAAACCTCGCAAATAAATAAAGATTAAAAAAAACTTACAGTGATTTTTTTTATTAAATGGCTGCAAATAAATTATGAAGCAGTAAGCGTAGATTAAAATAAGAATATTGCGGCATGTTATAGTTTGTACATGTTTAACTAAAACTTAAAATTATGTTAATGTTTTGGCATAATAAACAAAACAAAACAAATGAGCAGGTAGTTCTAAAAAGTTAGCTAAAAACGGTAGTGAAGTTTTTAGCGACGCGGGTAGGGCGCGTTACACCAGCGTGGTTTTGGTACATTGACGTGTTCTATCAAACATGAGGAAATTCAATTTAATGTTGCCTTTCATATAATGTTATTGTATAAATCTGATTTTTCTAACATACCAGACAGTTGCGTTGCTGGGGAGTTTGTTCCACCACTCAAAATCAAAATCATTATTTTTATTTCACTTAGGCCTATATGACTTATAAAACGTCGAGAAAAGATGCACGGTTCGGGTTGGTCGTTTCCAATGGAGAAGAACCGGCAAGAAACTCCATGGTTACTCTTTTAAAATCATTTGGTTTTACAATGTTGTTGTTACAGCGTTAGTACTTAAGAGTGAACTAGTCGCTGGCTCGAACTCACTGAAGGGCGTGGCCAAAAAGCGCACTGTCTCATTTGACATCGTGAGCGACAGAGATAGTATCAGTGATGAGCAGTTACACGCTAATCTGTACGCACAACGTCTTGCTCGCACGCACACTAATACTAATTCGAACTGAAATGACATTAGATTGCACGAAACTGCGTTTTTATTTTTGTGTGCGTAAGCCCCTGCCTCCCGTGCCGCCAGGGGGGACATTTTCTGAGTGAACAGCATGATAATTCATAGCAAAATGAGCGCGTAAAAAATTGCTATTAGTGCTTTGAAAGATGGGGTTTTACGGAAAAACCAATGCATTAATCAATTTCAAATAAATTTTATTAAACTCTTCGGTAATTGAACTGTGTCGGTACCGACTTACTTTTCGAAATTTTACTCAATTTTTGATACTTTTATACATCCAAAGTTGCGTTAAAATTATCAAGAAAAACGAAAATTTGTTGGCTCATAATTTTTTACAGGTATTTTTTCTGTTTCCGTACAGACAAATTTAATAGTAAGATAAAACGATATCATGTTTCATATTGGATGTACAATATCAAATGGTGGAGCAATACCCCCCCGAAATTTGTATGGAAAAAATATCGACTAGTGCAACCTTAAGTATGAGAGGACAGCGTAGGTCCGACAATAAGTCATTGCTTACTTTACAAAACGTAAAATTAAATAATACGTTAACAAAAGTTAACAAGCGTCTATGAATCTACAAGGCCAACCATGTCCAATCATTCACAACGAATTGGTAAAAAAGAATCTATAAAAGGATAAAAAAATAACTATGAGACAAGTCACACAGATGTTCCTATCAGTACTGTAACTATTCAGAACAAGGGTTATATAAATATGTGATTTGACAACTATTGCAAAAAAAAATATTAAAGAGATCACTTCTTCTTCTAGCTAAAACACTAGGAAGTAGCGCATCACCCTATGTGAGATGTTTTCTGTAATAATTTTACTTGTATGACGTGTACATTATAAAAAATATTCTGTTCTACTCTTCTCTGAGGGAAGGCGTTTCCTGCTCGGGTTATGGTATGTTCGAAAGACATACTGCGGCTTCGGAACACAGAGGGCAAAATAAGGAACAGGGATGGGTTTTAGTCAGTGAAAGTCTGACATTCCCTCAACACAACGACAATTACACATAATTGGCGTCCATAACCTACTGACCATTTGACACTGAGCCTAATTTGAATAAATGACTTTTGATATTGATTTTGATTACAAATAATTTTATCCCTAGTTTTGTTTTATTTATCTTGTATAATATATTTAATTTTAAGACTCAAAAAAGATTGTATGTTTTGTTTCAGTTCCTGTAAACGT
Source organism: Ochropleura plecta (assembly GCA_905475445.1). Classification (NCBI taxonomy): domain Eukaryota; kingdom Metazoa; phylum Arthropoda; class Insecta; order Lepidoptera; family Noctuidae; genus Ochropleura; species Ochropleura plecta. The sequence continues at coordinate 4,025,733 of FR997731.1, read as the reverse complement.
AAGATGATTTTTCGTGTGCATGATCTGTTAGGATGGACGAAAAATGAGTATTTATAATAATAATAATAATAAATCACTTTATTTCGGAAAACAAGATCCATACCGTAGAAATAAAAGTAGTTAAATTAGCCAGTAAAGAACATCATAATACATTAGAAAATAAAATAAAAGTGTACTATTAAAAACAACACAAAATCAGATAAAATAATAATTACAAGAACATCTCATTACAAATAATTTACATTAAAAATCATTCGAAGCGGTCAACATTTAAAATAGTTCTGTCAAATAATACTAAATAAAATTATTAAAAACTTCATTATAAATATTCATAATATAAAGTGTCAAACTTGTCCGGTAGAAATTTTAATCCACTTGTACTGAATCGGACAGTCAAATCTCATAGCAATCATCTTAAGGATGCCGTTGCTACTGTCCCTCAATCGTCGTTGCAATGAAGCTACTCTTTTGCGCAGTATCGCTTTGTACCCATCTGTATGAGCTTCAGCAAACATTAACGACGCACTGCAATAGGGGGGCAGCCGCATCAACATCCTGAAGATATTGTTATATTGAACGCGTAAGACATTAGCGGCCCGACGGGTATGACTCACCCAAAGGCTGCACGAGTAAAACGATTGGCAGTATGCCTTGAATATAGTGATTTTCACTTCTGTGGAGCATCGAGCAAACCTACGGGCAATCATATTCCCTCGGACCGCCAATGCCCTACGCTCCCGTTCCAGGTCGGCGTCATCAGACAGATCGTCAGTCACAATATGTCCCAAGTATCTGAAACTGGTAACCCCCTGAAGCATCTCACCACACAACAGAATAGGCGGCACATACACGGGCGCACTCAACTTCCCTTTAAAAAGAAGGATTTTACTTTTGGCAGTGTTATACGTAAGCCCATGCTCTACCGCATATTTCTCGCAGATCACTAACAACTTACGAACTGCACCCACCGATGGTCCCAGCAACACCATATCGTCAGCGTAGCTAATGTTATTGACGCATACATTATCAATATGACAACCGGTATGAGTGCTGCTTAGCTCACCGATAAGGTCATTCACGTAAAGGTTAAATAACAGAGGAGAGGTCAGTCCGCCCTGCCTTACCCCACACTCCAAGTCGTACGGGTCAGACAACGTACCCGCCCATCTCACCTGATTCCGTTGGCAACCATACCACTCCTTTATTAGGCGTATGACTTCCACCGGCACACCCGCGCTGCCCAGTTTGCCCCAAAGCTTGTCATACAGTACCGTATCAAAAGCTCTGGACAAATCAAGGAAACACGCATATACCGGTGTTTTCCGCTCAGTGTAGTACCTGACAGCCTGCTTAAGAGACAATATAGCACTTTCAGTGGAAAGCCCACTCCTGAAGCCAAACTGGGCTTCATGCAATGCAACCTGATGAACTAGAATCTTGTTAAGCAGGCTGTCAAGCACCTTGGCAATTATAGTCGCCAGTGAGATGGGCCGATAATTATTTCTGTCCGAGGCGTCTCCATTCCTATCCTTAATTACCGGAACCACTATCGTTCTGGTAAGTTCCTCCGGCAAATACCCATGACAAAGACAGAGGTTAAAAAACAGAGAGAGAACTCGCGGCAAATGAACCCCTGCATGTCTAAGATGCTCTACACTGAGACCATCATGCCCAGGTGACTTGCCCCCCTGCATATCGCTTAAAACTTTTCTCACGTCTCTGGGCTTAAACTTCACAACTCTTTCCTGGGTGAGAGTCTCAGTATCGGGCACCAGAGACACGGGTGTGTCACACTTCGGCCTCACCTTGAAGTGCTTACTAAACATATTGGAAATCAGATGATGATCACTAATACCATTAACACTCATAGGAAGGCCAGGCTTTTGGCTCATACTTCCTGTTTCCTTCCAGAATAATTTGAAATTGTTCGCAGAGTGATGGGATGCAAGTGCATCCATTTTAATTTGGTCCTGCCTATCCTGGCACCATTTTAACTGCTGTTTAAACAACTTCCTACTATCTTTCATATCAACATATGTCTGCCCTTGTTTAGGTTTACCGTCTTCTACCCAGGCCAGAAACCTCAACCTGGCCTCCCTATGGTAACCCGCCACGTATTTATTCCACCCAGCCACGTAACCACCTCTCCTCCGTGTCCTCCCTTTTTTTCGAGTAATTTTCGCCGTCTCAGACAATATGGTAACCAGTTTCAGATACATATCCTTCAAAATTGACCTGTGTTCCACATTAGAGCACATTCCATCACAACATTTACCTAATGCATCCGGAAAATTAATCTCCCGTAATTGAGCGTGACATACCTTATGATAACGCCGCAAAGGAAAGGATTATTTAATTTTGGATTATTTAACTTCAAAAAGTAGTGCAAAACAAAAAAACAAACAAAACAAAACTTACATAAACCAACTGTCATTATAATAAAAGAACAAGTGCAATACACTTTTAATTACGACGCACGTGTGAAATATGTATTTTAAATTTAATTTAACAAGCTCTCGCGCGAGTTAATCCTTTGTATAAAATAAAATAAATTACACTTACTCGTTAATGTTTAATTTTTTATAAGCAAAATTACCTTCGTAATTCACATTTCAGGACAGATTTGAAGAAAATGCAGTTGATTTAATTTTATCAATTGAGTTTTTAATATTTTCATATAGTATTTGAGGGACAATATAGTTTTCTTGTACCCGATAAAAAAACATAGACAAGAGTTCGTGGCCAAATAATAATAGGTGTAAGGGTCGATCGTCAAGGTTAAGCCACTCTAGCCAAGGTCGGTATTTAGATGGGTGACCATCATTACGTACTGAGTTTCCTCCGTGCCTTGAAACTCCCAATAAACTGTTGATGCTAGCTGTTATTTATAGAATTTTGTCAGTTGTTACAGGCAAATTTTGCAGGACGAATGGATGAGTACGAGAATAACTTCTCAAAACGACGCTTAAAACGCTTCAGTGGAAACAGAGGAGGAGAAAGAGTGGAGTTAAAGAGATACCGCGGAACATAAAGGGCAAAAGAAGGGTGGGTGGGTTTTATACAAAAAAGTCTGAAGTTATTGATGACTTCCCTGATCTGCAAAAAAACGCTTCAGTACGGACAACTCTCATTCTATCACGTCCATTCCATACCAAAACTTCCGGATTAGAACTAAACCATCATTATTCTCGGTTCAAAGCTAATCGAATGTCCGTCATAGAAGCGATGATTGGCGCCCACTGTGTACAACATTGAACAGTGGTGCGCACAAAGGACGACATGCGGCCTCATTCATTCACTCAGTCATTTGGTTCGTCTTGTTAATGTGTTTCAGTGGCTTTGTTTTGTTCTGCCTTGCTGTATAATTCATCATTTTCATAGTCATTTCTTTTACTATTTTTAAAAAGCCTCCCGGCCACCGAAGGCCGGTGGATGGTGCCACCGTCCGTCTGCCAAGCAACGATTGGCCGTGTTGACGGCGCGTTCTTGTTCCACGCGCGTCTCAAAAAGATGTCAGCAAATCTTAGAGTCCTGTCTAGGCCACTGTTTGCAGAGGCCGCGAATTGTTCGAAACAGATACAGCGGCCCCGGAACAAAAAAGGCAAAACAGGAACATGGATGGGGTTTAGTCTGTACAAGTCCGACTCCCCCTTCCACTCCGCCCAAAGCCTATATTTTAATTTAATTTCCTTCAAAATATGCAATCATTCTTGCTATGCCAAAGACACTTCCAAATCAGAGAACTAAGTTCCGTTCCAAGAATTTTCCAACGCATTTAAACTCAGGAATGTTCTTCCTTATTTTCCTTAACAGACTACCATCATTTTAACTAGCACAAATAAACGTACCGTTTGAAGGAAGACAATATGGCCGCCACAATTAAAACACGTTTAAAACATGAAACGTTAAGTTTCAAACAAGTTCTTAATTACGTTTTCGCGTTTCGCGAATGTTTTCATAAACTATTTTCTGTTATTGCTTTTGTTTTCTCAGTAATATTTTATTTTATGTTAGTTTTATTTATATTTCTAATGCGTTTAATGTCCTTAATTACTATTATGTGGTTTGAAGTAGTTTTCATATTAGGTTTAAACTTAACGTAAATACGTCATTTTCAAAATGAAAAATATGAAAATATGTGAAGCGGGCAGCCGCTTGACATATAACATTTCCATAATTTTAAAATTTTATTTGTATTTATGGATCACACTTGTTTTAATAAATGCAAATAATTTGAGTAAAATATTGCAGAACAATTATATTTCCGATTACAAAATTAGGTTTTCACTGCAGTCCAGCTGCATCCGATTAGACCAGAAAACGCCAGGCAGATGTGTAGATAATAATAAAATATTTATTGCCACAAAGAGACTTGGACAATACCACTTACAAACTAACAATGTCTTTAAAATTTAAACATAACTCCATTTGGTAAGTATCTAGTGAAATGAACTCTGGTAAGATTTAACTTGTGTTATGGGTACCTATGCTCTCTCATGTTTTACCTACAGAGTTCCTTTTAATTTAAATAAGACGAGACGTGGTTTGAATGAAACACATTAAGATAAAACACATTCAATTAATAATTAAAATAATATATAATCCATCTGCAGTGAGCCTGCACGTGGATCACCCAGTCCTTCTCAGTTATCCCACCGGTAGGAAGGTTAGAAGTTGGCTATACATATGCTGTGTACTCTCTCTTTAAGAAAAAAAAACTTATTTAGTTAACACAACATAAAATACAATAAAAACGGCCAAGCCCGAGTCGGACTCGAACACCGAAGGTTCCGTACAAACTGGCGACTTAAATGGCTTTTTCACAGCTCCAAGGGACCACAGACTTGAGTATATGGTTTTAATCTAACTCGAAACCTCTACGCGTTAAATTAATCGCGATAAAGGGTCTTGACAGACAGACAGATAGACTTACAACAAAGTCATCCTATAAGGTTTTTGTATTTTCCTTTTGAGGAACGGAACTCTAAAAAAGCACTTAAATCTTAATAGTGAGTTAATATTGTGTGTGTCACGGTTGTGCCAAACAGGGCCAGCTGCTCTACCATGACGTCTTAAACCAGAACTTATTCCACTGAGAGAAAGAGACAGAGCTATACAGGATGTCTAGCACCATCTTTTTCTCACACAGGAATAAGAACTGCTATAAGATGTCATGGTAACCTTTCTGTTCAGCATACTGCCGAGGAGTTCCCGACGCTAGTTTTCTACTGAACATGGCCTTTCGTGACTGTGTAGGTTCCAACATATGCTTCAACGTATTATTTTGCAATAACAGTGCTTATCTATTGATCGATGATACTGATAATATTATGACACGACGCAAAACACGCGGGGTTTTTCTAATAATGTGTCCAGACAAGGATTAAAATTGTTTTGTAGTAATCCGTCTCCATACCTATGATCCCCCCCCCCTCCTCTCACTGTCAATAACTTTACTTCTATGTCACTGCCTGTGACAATTCTGTCCAAATAACATTAATCTTTATATCACTTGAAATAGGGTTGGTAGTAGATTGCTGCTATTAGAAGTGAAAGCACTAAAAGACTGTAATAAGAATTCGTTTCATGGCTGTAAGCAATTACTATATACGATTGCTCACGTACATGATTACCACATTACATCTAACACTTAGTTTCTACATAGTCATCGAGTATCGATCTCCAGAAGACCTTTGACCTGTCATTTACGACTCGTTAATCGTCGTCGTCTATAACTTTAGTCTGGTCCATCAACTTTTAGAAATGGGCAATCTCGCCAGTTTTGTGCCAACTGAACTTATCACAAGACATTTAAATGATATCGACACAATTAAATAGATACCCGATTATAACATTACTAGCTTTCGTCCGCGGCTTCGCCCGCGTTAAATTCGGGATAAGACAGTTCCTCTTTCCTGATATGCAGGTACCTGCCACCTGTAGTTTTTGCTCTAGCGCCTTATTTATTGTAATAGCAATGCTAAGTTTTTCCTTTTTTTCCCGCTTTCTCCCTCATATTTCGATATTTAAAAAAAAAATAGCCTATATCCGTCTCCAGGGTCCCAAATATCTCTGTACCAAAATTCATCAAGATCGGTTAAGCCATTTAGGCGTGAAGTGGTAACAAACGCGGTTCGCTTTTAAAATATTAGTAAGGATTAAGTCTTGTTATTTTAGTTTAGAATTGTAAAATCTCTCAACGTGTTGATGTTACCCAGTTCTCTTCTGCATCCCAGTTGAATGATGAGCATAGAAATGCATGCCTTTTTTTCTACATATCATTATCCAGTCCAGTCTCAAAGACGTATACTTAATGTTAATTAATATTTGCGCTGTCAGCTCCATTTGATAATCATCACGTCGAAATAAACTTAATTTTACATATAAGAAATAACAAAATTAAATTACAAAACATGTCTAAAGCATGAAAGATAGAAATTAGGCATATAATTACTTAAAAAATTCAGTGTCAATGAATTGATTGACAAGAACCGCCATTATTTACGTCAACTATCCATCAAGCACCGCCGGGCGGGCCCTTATCGTAAGCGTAATCTGATTTTAAGACTTATCTTTACTACAAATACAATTTTAAATCGGTCTCGGTTTGGTGGCACAAGTTTGCGCCAGCGGGGCTCAACGGTAATACTTGTTTATTTTTGTGCCGCTGGGGCTCTAGAGGTTAATGTGATTTACATACAATAAATTAAAAAAGACTGAGATCACAACTGTTATCTTTGACTGCAATCTACTTAATCCAAGGAGATTGTAATAGGAGTGGCAACAGTCTCCAGGTAACGAGTAGCAAAATTAAAAAATGTATCAAAATCAGAAACAACTTTCAATAAATCAACAAACGTGAGCCTATAAATATCACAAACTAACTAAATCACAAAGGCTCTCTTCAACACTCAACAACTATCAACTCTATTTCCAACACTCGAAACAAAATATACGGCACAATTTCGAATAAATTTAATCTGTTAAACTCACTAACTAAAGATTTAAAGGGGAATATTTTAACTCCGTTAATGTTTCTAGCGAATAAATAAAGGCTTTATCGCCGGCTGGAGTGGCATCGAGTACTCTTAGTTGTGCTAATAGAAGACTGCTAATAAACTGTCCGGGATTCTTGTCTGCAAGCCGATCTCTTTGTTGTTTACTTTGTTGTTATTTATTATGTGATAAGTAGGTGTTTTATTCAAAATAGTAATGAATACTGTGTACGTTGTTAACAATGTTTTAAGCATTTGTTCGCATTTAATATTTATTACTCTTGTGTGTTTAGATTGCTGCTCTTTAACGACTTGAAGATGCTTAGTATAATTAGACATGTATTTTTTTTCTTCTGGTAAAAATGTATGAGAATTGCCATACATATAGTATACATATAGTGTGTATATCAACTTTACCTGACTACTGGCTGTTATAAAATGATTTATTCATAATTTCTTTAAATTTTCCGTGTACAAAATCCTTCAAACGCTCAAACAGCTTATATGGGTCTCCATTCTATAGACCTGAACAAATGAATCGTCTTAGTTCTCACACAAATTGAGAAGGAAGGACGCTTGAGTGATTGCAGCGGTCTAAACGTTTCAAAAGGGTTAGCGTGTTGAACAAGATGTCGAGAGTCTTTAAGTACTAGCTGAGCTTCACTTTCCGTTTCTCGCTTTTAAAATCGCTGATTAGAAAAAGCTACAACTATTTTACGATTAGTTTTTCTATTACTTCATTTTATTAACTGTCCTAAACATTTGACCCGTACCGGGCGCCAAAAATTATGATCGTGTCCCATGTTGGGCGCCAAAATAAATACCCGTTTTACATAACGTCGACGCGAAAAAACTATTGCATGATAAGTGCAGGCCACATGACGCAAATCGCATCCCCTAGGTCTTGAGATTGAAAATCATGCCCTACGCCAAACAAAATTTTGTTTTAGGTCTTAAATAAATGTTACCTTGCAATAGAGCTGACTTTCGAACGACTATAAACACTGGGAACATAAACGTTCAAATAAGCGAATTAACACGGTAGCTTTGTATGAAATCATCCACAAAAGCATTGAAGCACTCGAAACTGACTACTCAACCTCTAATTTATACGCCTTCATTATTACCAACAGTCCTTTGCTCAACGGAAAGGTAATAATAAGCTATTACGCGTCTCACTGTGTTGATTATCGCGGTTCATATAATTCAAACGGGCTATTAATTTGGCCTGCAGTGTATGGGCTACGATTACGCTCGGCCTGTTGTGTATTGTGCTAGTGATGTAATGGCAATTGACATGATTTAAGTTTGTATTCGTATCTACTTCTGTTAAATGCTAGAACGTATTTATTCTATGCGTTTATGTCTAAATCATTTAGCATTGATCTGAAAAAATTAAAAGTCCATCCATTTTTCTTGAGTAAAAAATAAACTGGTTTATTAACTCAATATATTTTTTACAGCATTTCTGAAATCGGTTTTCTTAAATTTCTGTTAACCTTAGTCGCAGAAATATTGACTGTAGCGGCATCTACAATGTCACATTGGAACTATGTCATATCTTTTTTGACGTAAAATCAACTAGCGATTATATGTCAAGTCGGATAATATGATGCTTTATCGCCCACGCAGAGATTTTTGCGAGATAACTACATGACAACAGCAGTTTGGTACAACAACAGCCAATCATGCACTACACTCATTGTCAATGGAGGATGTGAATCTTCCCACCCTGTTCCTCTCACTTCTATCTGTCCCATTGTAGTGTTGAAAAACGGCAAAGAGAAAATCAGACTCCCATACAAACTTGCGACATAAACAGCCATATCCTTTGATTGTGAAGTTTTGACTTAGAAAGTGGATTTTTTATAGCACAAAGGGATCATGGAGTTGAGTATATGGTTTAAATTTCAACTTGACACCTCTACGCGTTCCGAAGACAAAGGGTATTGACAGACAGATAAACAATAAAGTGATCCCGGGTTCCGTTTTTTCCTATTGAGGTATGGAACTCTAAAAATGACTACTAGACTGACTAACATAGTAAATGAAATTAATACTGACATTCATATAGCATAACTAGCTTTTGCCCGCCTCTTCGCTCGCGTTAAATTCGGGGTAATACAGTTCCCCTTTCCTGATTTGCAGGTACCTGCTACCTGTAGTTCTTGCCCTTGCGCCTTATTTATTGTAATAGCACTGCTAAGTTTTCCCTTTTCTTACCCTTTCTCCCTCATTTCTAATTTTTTTTTAAACTTAGCTTATGTCCGTCTCCACGGTCCCAACTATCTCCGTACCAAAATTCATCAGAATCGGTTAAGCCATTGAGGCGTGAAGACGTAACAAATAAACCAACAAACTTACTTTCGCTTTTATAATACTAGTAAGGATAGTGCCCAAAGACTTGGCAGTGTACCTACCCGGTTGCTCCGCCCAGAGGAAGCGAAGTTATCTGATAAAATCCAAAAAAAAAATGTTCTATCTAACAGTAATATTGCCAGTTATATTTGAGTCCCATGTAATAGGCCTCCTTCTATACACACATACATACTAATAAATGCCTGCCTTTAAATCCTACTTACCCCAAAAACGTATCCACATCTAGCCAAGACAATAAACAAGTGTCCCTCGCACTACATCGTCAACGTTAATATCTCAGTGGAGGTGACAGATGACGCCTTTATGAGCATTCCTTGGGGACAGTGTCCGACACTGATTTATAGTTTGATCACATCACAAATCTTCGCGCTATATAGAGTAGCTTATGGAGTGTGGTAAAATGTAGCTTCTGGCCGAAGTGACCCCCATTTTGATGTGCTTCGAGGAATTACTAATAGTCCCGCCTTTGGTTAAATAGGCGTAAGTTTGTGATCCTGTTACGAATAATAGTCGTTTTTATGCGGATGGGTTACCTTTAAATAATTTCCTCCTTGTCTGGACGGAGCGGGGGGGAGTGTCAGACTTGTACTGACTAAAACCCACCCATGTTCCTTCTTTTGCCCTTTATGTTCCGTAGCTCCGGTATCTTTTTCGAACAACCCGCAACCCCGGCAGGAAAATTGTTGTCTACAAGAGAGATTCGTCGTGTTTTTTTTTTATTCTCCTATGTCAGTATTTGTTTAGTCTCACATCACCCTTCTTCCTCCCCCTAAACTAGTTCTTTCTTAGCTTGAACTAAATAGTATAAGTTGAATGTCCTGACAGAATTAAGGACCATTCTGTTACGGAATACTTACATAGTTTAATTAATTATTGATTTGTATTTTCCAGTATAGGGTGTTTATTGTAGTTTTTCGGCAGTTTTCGGTAGTGTAGGATTTGGTACGAACTGTGCATTGACCCTAATCGATCTTATTGTGCAATTTTGAATAAAGCTATGATAATAATATTATCATAGCTTTATCTAATTTAACCATACATATTATGTATGGTTAAATTGGATTCAGCACTAATAACACTAATATTATAAAGGCAAAACTTTGTATGGATGTGTGTGTTTATTACACCTTTATGCTCAAACGTCTTTATCGATTTAGATAAAATTTGTTATGTAAATAACTTATATACTGGAAAACATACTGGCTACTTTTATCTCAGTCTACGCTTCTGAATCCGCGGGGCGCAACTAGAAATGAATAATAATTCTGCTCAACATCTGCTTCACTTATAGTTTCATCAAATGAAATTAATTAACATACTTTTTATCTATAACGAAATAAAATTGAATGTAAAAACCCACGATTATAATTTAACTTACAATTGAAAAAAAAATACTGTTACAAAACATAAAAGCAACTTCAAAAGATAAGAAGAACAAGAAAATAAATAATTACAGTAATTAAGTCAACATGTTCGTAACAAATATCATATCGTGCACTTGAGTTGTACAAGGAAAACGAATTTTCCTTGTCCAAATCAATTTCCCTCATTAATGGGCGGAAAATTGAACAATATAAGATGTAACAAACTTTTGCCCTGTAGCATTTAGTTTCTTGTAATTACAGCACAGAACTTGGAAAATGAACCTTTTTTTTTGACTCCTAAAGACTAAAACAAATTCAACATACACCTTAAGGTATGTTGAATTTGTTAAAAATTTCTTAAAAATAAGAAATGTTGTTTGTTAATCATCCCCTTTATTTCTCCAGGATTTATATCCTGAATAATTTTTTTAAAAATGAAAATTATTCCCAGAAATTATTTTCTGGAAATAATTTTCATTTTTAAAAAAAATATTCTCATAAAATTATTCTTACAAACAAAATATAACTATCCAAATAGGTCTTCGACAAATCGGGGCACTTTCATAAAAAAATATTCCAACAAATTGAAAACCTCTTCCTTTTTTGAAGTCGATAAAAAACTAAACAAATAAAAAAGATCTGACATTAATCAAAATAATTAAATATCATACAAACTTTTTACACAAAAATTTCACACACAAAAAGGCGGAAAATCATACAATCTCATGGCAATTCCACGAATAAGGCAGAGGTAGGATGCAGGCAGGACGACGTCGGTGCTGGGTGACCGCCAGCCACCGTCGATTTCCCATAGGACGGCCATTTAATTACGTTCCCAGACGTTCGCCCTGGCTTTTGTTTAAAGAATCATTTAATTTTTCCTACTGGCAACACGGGAATAGTGAGGTTCGGAGCCATATTGTTTTGTTCCGATGCGATGGGCATTTGTTTGGCTTGAGTCGAATTCTCTTAATTCAACTCAAATGAGACAATTGTTTTTAAAATAACGCTTTCATTTAAATGTTATCTTGGGAATAATTATTTTTATATAGACGTAACGATGGGCCTAGATTTCGCTTCTTAATTTATTTTGCAATTATTTTTTAAATAATTTTTTTTATTAATTCGTTTTCCACTTTATTTATTCTCGATAAATGTATTTTATCGTATTTGACCGTGGATTCATTTGCTTGGCTGCTTTGGCCTTTTGGCCTTGCACAGGACAAAATTAAATAATTGACCTTTTTACATTGGTTTTAGTAATAGTGTAATAAATTGTGTTTCTAGAAAACGATAATATACATATAAAGATAAATAGATTTTCTTTCTTACTTGTTAACTACCCCTACCGCCTACTTACCTACTTAAGCTTAAAATAAAATGAAAGAAAAATTCTAAAATAATTCATAATCAATATCATTTTCTTGCTCTTGTCCCATTCTATTTGGGATTGGCGCCACACGTTTTCTCTCTCTAAAGTTATTGGGTACTAGCTGGCGCCCGCGGGTTCATCCGCCGAAAAAAAAATATCCTATGTATTATTCCAGACTATATTATAATCTACCACTGTGCCAAATTTCATCAAGAGCCGTTTTGACGTGACAAAGTAACAAACATCCATATAACCATACATCCATGTTCACAAACATTCGCATTTATAATATTAGTAGGGTACTATTCGGTACACCTCTACCTAACTTCTTTGAGGATTACAAGCGAGATGTTATGTATTCATTATAACACACAAAAATAAACATTTCCCTGTATTATATTTCTCGGTTCACCACATAATAGGAGGCTAATGTAAAATTGGGAGGATTACCGCAATACGTGGTCGCTCAGTACGTATGTACAGTCAACAAAAGAGAAAACTAACCAGCTTGAAAGATAAAGTCGAAATTTTCTTAAAAATCCATGAATAATTTCAAAATGTATATATATATATATATGTTAGAGATAATAATGCGCGCGAATATACGATGTCACTTATTTTAATGGTTATTAATTTATTCAAATGGCAACACCGCGCAAACATCATAGACGACTTCGGACTTGTCAATGTCGTAGCTGTCAGTGTCAGTTGTATCTGTCAGTAGTGCGTTCGTCTATATTTCGAGCTTCACTTGCTTTCGAGACAGCGCCTGCGCCGGTCGTGCGCACTGATTGATAAAATAACAACATGGCGGACACCAACCTCACACGTTCTTATCGTATCGTAATCCGATTGAATCTGCGATATATATATATTTTGAAATTATTTATGGATTTTTTATATATATATATATTTAAAACTAACATAGAAAACTAACTGTATAAACATTAAATAAAACTTGAGTAGAATCATCCAAAAAAAACGGCCAAGAGCGAATCAGACTTGCGCACCCAGAGTTCCGTACAAACTTGCGACATAAATAGCCATATTTTTTGACTGCGTTGCATTAGAGGGTTAATTTCACAGCTCACAGGGACGACACAGTTGAGTATATGGTTTTAAGGCGCTGTACAAAGCAAACAATTCGTAAAACGTCTAGATTTTCGTCGCAAAGTAAGCCGTATCTGTACATGCTACTAGCCAAAAAAAATTACCGTGTATAGTTCAATACATAAAGTAAAGACTTAAACAAAATCAGTTAACAAAAGTGGTCCAGTACTACGAAAAAAAAATGTTTAAAAAGACCACGAAAAAATTTTTTTCGTCTCGGAATTCTCAATTTTTTCAGCGACAACCATCATATTTTTTATATCTATAGCAAAGGAAATTTTATAGTCTAAAGAGATATCTAAAAATTTATATTCAATTAAAACTCCAAAATGACCTACATTTTGGCGGACATGATATTCAAATAAAATCAAACACCGAAATATTTTCTACCTTATTTCCATTATTTCTATGCAGTACTGTCGTGTACTTGTGTCATACCATGCCCAGTAGGCAGCTAGCCTCACTTCCGCGAATACCTAAAGATTAGCTTGTTACCGCGCCTTAATTTCAACTCGACATCACCACGCGTTCCCGAGATAAAGGGTCTTGACAGTCAGACAGACAGACAGACGGACAACAAAGTGATCCTATAAGGGTTCCAGGAGCCTGGTTACTTATCTCTTTTGCTGACTGTACGTAAACGATCTCGTTCGTGTAATGAATTTAAATTAATGGTATCAATCAGTACAAACGTTGGGTATTCAACAAATAACATGTCGGTTCTAAAATTATTGCTTTAATGTCGAAAATGTTGTGATTGAAATTCTGTGGACGTTGTTTAGGTCAACCCAATTTAGGGACATTTTGGAATTGTATTCGATTAATTGCATTGTTTATTGTGTATTTGGACTGGGTATTTGAACTGCAACCTCGTGTGTATAAATAAATAACATTCTCGTGTTGTCGTGTTTGTTACAAAACTCCCCCGAAACGGCTGGTCCGATTTGTATCAAATTTTATGTGCATGACAGGTATGTCTGAGAATCAGCCAACATCTATTTTTCATACCCCTAAGTAATAGGGGGAATCAGAGCAGCGAGTGAAACCGCTGAGCATAGCTAGTCTTATATACAAAATTCTCTTGTCAGAGTTTTAGTTGTGATACTTCTCCGAAACGTCTTGACGGTACGAGAATCGGTCGTAATCAATATTTATTTTTTTAGCTGAGCAGCGGGTGAAACCGCTGGGCAGAGATAGTAATCTATACAATGTTATGCGTACGTGTTATTTGTATTCTAGTAATTATAATGACTGTTAGTGTGGTCTCTATATATAAGCAACCGTACGTCACTTTGGTTGCTTCCGCGTCACCAGTCCCGATACTTTGTACCTATATTTTATTTTTCGTGTTTTTATAGTTTCGACTATTTCATGATAACGTGAACCCAACGTTGGTGTGCATGTTCATTATAAATTCGATGAATCCATTTCATGGAGTTAAACATATAAATATATTAACATGAAAAGGTGTTTTCACTAGATATAATGATAGTACCTATAAATGTTTTTACCGCAATATCTCAAAAGAGCAGAATACAATGGAGAGGCATGATGAACAGGTTACAAAGTTTCTTATCCTTCATTGAAAGGGATGGCTCCCCTGTCTGTTCGTCCGTGACCCAATTGGAGACACGGTTGGCGCAGTGGCTGAACGATCGACTGCTGCGCTGCGTGTCGCAGGTTCGATCCCCACAAGGAACATATATTTGTATGCCCTACAAAGCTCTAAGGGACTTCAGATTGAAGTATATAGTTTTAATTTCAACTTGATACTTCCACGCCTTTCCGATTTTCCGATCTTGACAGACAGACAGAGAGACGTCTGGACAACAAAGGGATCCTATAAGGGTTTTGGAACTCATGAAAAAGGTGTAAGCATAAGAAGTCCCGGTTTCGTTTACTCTGAAATCTTTCCAAATGTACTGTTTTACTCATGTATAAGAAATGTAAAAATTAAATAACGCACTTAGAGCATAACCCTTTTTTTTCGGATGGGAAATCATCAAATAACTTACCCCGTTCTGGGCGGAGCGTAGGAGTATTAGACATGTACTGACTAAAACCCATCTATGTTCCTTCTATTGCCCTTTACGTTCCGGGGCCGCGGTATCTCTTTCGAACAACCCGCAACCCCGACAGAGGAGCATGACCCTAAAGTGCGCTGTTTAATTTATACATTTGTAGCAGACACCTTTTTAGTCGAATGAATTAAAGCTCGCCATTCACTGTCAGACTGACGGCAGGGTAAAGAAAGTCGAACCTAAAGTGTTTTAAAATGCCACCGCTTTCGAGTTAAAAATCGCGATCAGAAGACCAATTCCTTTGATATATTCATTTAATGTTATTCAGACAGGATGGTTCTCAGTATCTTAACAAAATGGAGCTTTTATTAATTTGTTTGCTTATTTAATATTCCACGGAAAGCAGAGATACAGGGAAACGTCACCGTTATATGGTTGAAATGTGGAATTCACTGCTGGTATTCCCTGATCCCTGAGCATTATAATCGAGATCTCTTCAATGTTACTTTCTTTGTTTCTTGTCTTTTTTATAAAAACGTACACCACACAAACAACTACCTGTAGGTGAAACATATATTTGTTCTGTGCGGGGATCGAACCCACGACACGTAGCGCAGCAGTCGATGGCTCAGCCACTGCGCCAAACGTGTCGTGACAATGTTTGAGTGAACCGGTTCCTTTTAGGCAAGCCTACTCTACTTTAGGCCGCATCATCGCGAACGCAAAGCAAGCAACCGATATAAACGGATTTGTTTAGTTACCTATCCAACTTGAAAAATGTCTTACCATCTATGCTAACCGTTGGTCCCCCAAATTACCCCATTTTACTAAAATAAGGAATTCCTGCTCTTAGATTTACTCATTTCATGTTAATCAGCTTTCTTACCTTTTTTTGGCAAAACTCCACAACGTTTCAGCCTATCTGATTGCATTAGGAAACGCCAATGTTTATGTATTATTACCCCATAAGGGATGGGGTAATAATACATAAACATTGGAGTTAAGTCTACCCTATTCCCCCATAGATGATGGCTGCCAATAATCTTTAAGATGTTTTAGCAATTTTCTTTTACAAGATTCTCTATTTTTGGTGCTTTATTGCTCCAGAAAGTTTTTTCTCGTTCAGTCTTCACATATATTAACGGAGATGAGAATGTTGAGATGGATGTGTGGAGTGACAAGAATGGATAAAATAAGGAATGAGTATTTTAGGGGAAGTTTGAAAGTTGCGACTGTTAGAGAAAAATTGAAAGGGAGTCGTTTGTCTTGGTATGGACATGTAATGAGGAGGATGAAAGACATGTGACCAAAAGAGTGATGGATCTGAATGTTGATGGACGGAGAGCGAGAGGAAGGCCAAAGAAAAGATGGATGGATTGTGTAAGGAATGATAAAAAGGAGAAAGGAGTAAATGATGCCGTGACGTCTGATAGGGGAGAATGGAAGAAGAAAACGTGTTAGACCGACCCCAAATAGAATGGCACAAGGGCAGTAAAATGATGACACTTCAGGTATACTATCTTAAAATCCTGCTGCTGCTGCTAATTAGCCTTTTTCTTACCATGTTGGGGCCAGCTTCCAGTCTAACCGGATGCAGCTAGATACTTTACATAGAGCGACTGCCTATCTGACCTCGACAATCAAATTTATAACTGGGTTATAGGAAACTTCTTGGTAAGACTGGTTTTCAGACTATCGAGACCATGATTATATATAGCGACTGGTAAGTCAAAGATCTACAAATGATAGCCGAGACCAACAGCTTAACGTTTAACGAAGGGTGGTCACCCATCCACAGACCAACTCAGGCAACAGCGGCTTAACCTAAAAATCCACCCGTGTAGCTTTTACCATTTAACCACAATCTCCTTTAAAATACCATGTAGACATATTTACTTGATCGGAGAATTGAAGACAAGACAACCGTGTCCAGAAGTCGTCTTCGTCTCACGCATACCGCCGAAGAAGCCTCATTTTACCAAATTATCGGGTTTCATCATTACACTTATAATATGACACTAAAGTACCATTAACATGGAATTCTAAGTAACGCTTAAAACCAACAATTATACTGAAAAGACTCGCAATATGTTATTCAAAATGAAATTTGCATTTATCCGTACACATTACCATATCCTAAGAAAATACGAAGGCAATAACTTCACAGACCCATTTCTATATATCACTTAGAGTATTAATAAGACAAGCTATAGATGGACGTGGCAACAACTGAGACCTGGAAGACTATACAATGCATTAGAACTGATCTTTAGTTATGATATATTGCTATATCACATAATTTATATCGAGTATTCTTTTTCCATGATAAGTAAAAGATTAGTATCCATATAGACATGGAGAAAAAAATATGTAATATAGATCATAAGTCATAAACTCTCTAAGCAATATAAGAAAATTGATATGGGACTACCTGGGAAGTATCCTATCAAACAAAAAAAAAATTTGCAAATCGGTTCAAGGCGTCTTTGAGTAATCGGTGAACACACATATCAAAAAAAAGATTTTGACGAATTGAGAACCTCCTCTTTTTTGAAATAGGTTAAAAAATAAAACCGACTTTTTTAGTAATCTTACGGAGATTTTCTCCTTCGCCGTAGGTCCAGGCTGTCATTTGTACATGTTTGACAGTCGTTACAGGAAAACAGAGGGCTTGTAGTGGCTATTCAGTCGAGTTCGGCAAGATTGGAAGCCGAGACCAACATTTTAGGATAAGGGCTATGCAGATGACGTTTTATGGAGATTATCTGTTACAACAAACGCAAATCCAATAAAAACATTTTATATTTGAAAGCTGTGGTGGCTAAAGGTTCCAAAAACTTTCAGCCTACCAAATTCATTCAATTCACTAATAAACCTTGGATTTTACTGCTAATAACGCTTGCAATATTCTAATAGTATGTATTTATTAAAACCATAGTACACTCTTGCACATTTTAAACTATATATAGCCATTTTCATTTAAAGTCTACTCTTACAAGCGCTCTATAAACAGATCAATACTCAATGTACAGTTCGACCAGTGTGAGGCTTAGTCGAAACGCAAGCAGATAGAAGTCCGAACAGATATTTTATTTAAGGGCCCTTTATATGGGTCTTATTCCACTGTAAGACCGGACTAAAGCAGAAATGTAAATAAGAATATGTATGGATGATGGGCGCAGGGAAAACATACGGCTGGATATGCCTAAAGGGTGAGTAGAATTGCTGATAACGCCTCTGATGTGTGTGACGCCTGAGTGTGTATAATCATTTCTGTCATACCCGAAGGGTTCTGCAGAGGGTTAGTCGGCAGTGGTTGAGCAATGGACTGCTGCGCTGCGTGTCGCGGTTTCGATTCCCGCCCGGAACAAAATTTTGTATGACTTACGGGTAGTTGTTCCGGGTCTGGCTTTTTGTTTACGTGAGTTTAAGTGTTTGTTAACGCATCCACGATACAAGAGAAATACCGAGTGTGAGGCAACGATTTTTGAAAACAAAAAATGAGGTGTACCTTATTAAGTAGTTAGTATCTACATCTATATTTCGCCAGTTATATTTTAAGTCCTATGTCACATAGAGGCGTGCTTATTGCCATCAAATCGGCACAAATCTAGACTCCGCTGGCGCTTAGACAATGTATTTATCACAAGGAAATGGCAAGTGTCAATATTCATAATGAAAAAAAAGGTTTTTTAAAAAGTTTTTTTATCAAAATGGTGTCCTTGATAGTTAAGTTCCACGGTAAGCAAAATGTTTTTCAATGACAACATTTCCATCCTTTCATACTAATATTATGCGTAAATGCGAACGTTATTGAGCAAAAACTTCTCAACAGTTTTTTTGTTGTTTATAAATATAATTAAATAAAATTAAAAACTTTTTATTTCAAACTCCACAGAATCCGTAGAATAATAATAATAATAAAATCGTTTATTTATAAAAAGGGGGCACAAATACAATAAAATAAAGCATCTTAACAAACAATATAGCACAGTTGCTTAAATAGCCTGAACTAGGTTGAACCTGTATATCAGGCTAAAAAGAGCATTAATACAAATTTAAAAATAAATAAATTAACAGTAATGTAAACTTAGAGTACCAAAATTTAAAAATACACAAAATCTGTGAATGTTAGTAGGTACAGTAAAGAAACTGTTTTAACACATATAAATAGAATACTTTTTATCTCGGTAGTACAATTCCATGGGATACTTAGCAAACTCAATGCAGACGAAACCGCGGGCATAAGCTAGTGTTTAAATAATATCGTAGGAAGAAAACTGATATAAAGTGCTTTCTACTAATTCAGGATAAACCTACGCATAAGCTTCGTTCGTTCGTTAACGAGGATAGCAATTAACACAATTCATAAATTCCATCATAATACATTCCACGTTTCAGAAGCGAAATTACACTTGTATTTTTTGTAACATCCTGTAGAAGATTACATTAATTACACTCATTGTTACAAGGGCGGGAGAGTGATACATTTCATGTTTTTCTTACCCAAATTGTGGAAGTAATTATGTTTTCAGAAATAATGACGACGCTGTTAAAAGCCACAGAATAACGTAATTACAGAAGATCCAATTTCATTTTCACTGAGGTATTCCGTTTAGCGTAAACCGTGAAGAAAACCAACAAATGTGCTCCAAGCTTTTTTCATTTCTACAACAACGACGAGATTGATATTATAAGGTTTTTTGAAAGGTTGCGGGTTGTTTGAAAGAGATACCACAGCCCCAGAATACAAATGGAAAAAGAATGAACATGCATGAGTTTCGATCAGCAAACTTCTGACAGTTCCTTCAGCTCCGCCCAGAGCGGGAAAAGTTATTTGATGTTTTCCCATCCGAAAAAGCTTACCTACTAACCCTGCAAGCGATGTTGTACACTTTGGGTCTTCAATTCCTTACTACTACAAAAAAGAAGGTGCGATGTTATTGGTTGATAAGCGTAAATAAGTTCTTCTATAGCAGCAAGCCGTAGCAAGCAAAAATAGTCCTTACGGTAGTCAAATCTATTTTTTGGTCATGGTGGTCAACTGTAGACGTTTAATACCATTGATCAAACCTTCAACAATGCAGGCTGGTTTGCAGAGACGTTCTAATACTCAATATTTAAATGGAGAATTAAAAAAAATAGAATAGGATAGTTTTGGGATCAGTGGGTGACATGTATTGCTGAAATGATAAATTAAAATTTAGTCTTAAAAGTGTTTTATGCTTGTATTAACTAACAATATTCACCAATTCTCTGCAGTAAATACGTTCACAGTAGTACGGACTAAATCTTCTGCTCTTTTCTTTTTTGGTTTACCCACAAAATAAGTGTGGGTTAAGTAACAATCTACTACAACATGTTTAAATATCGCTCCATGCTTTTTCATTATTCTTTTGTACTTCAGTTTTAAAAGGCTGCGTTGAAGTTTAAACAATTAAATCATTAAGAGGACCTTAGAGAATATGGAAACGGATGTCTGTTTTTTATAACATAATCTTAAAAGCGACACAGCGTAAAGGGATGGCTGAAACAAAGTTATAATGAATGGGGGTAAAAATATTACGCGCTTTAGACGTGGAGTTGCGGCCAACAGCCAGTTATACAAAACAATGGGGGTAAAACACATTTGGGTGTCCTAAAAAACCGACTTTCAAAATTTTTTGTTAAAAAGTGGAAAATAACCTTACATCAGGAAGTCTTCGACTTTTGTTAGTTTCGTTGACTTTTTTGCGACCGACTTCCGGAAGTAAGGTTATTTTCGACTTTTTTTTTCGAAAGTCGGTTTTATTTTTTACAAAAAGGTTTTTTTTTTATTTCAGCATGTTTAGTTATGTTATAATGATTTATCACATAATTTTCAGCGAGTATTCATTTTCCATTGTTACTCAAAGATTAGTGGATCATCCATTTAGACATAGAGAAAAAAATATTTATTATAGACGATAACTCATAAAATACCTAAGCAATATAAATACAATTGATATGGGACCATCTGGGAAGTATAAGTAAGTATATACCCTATCAAACAAAACAAGAATTTTCCAAATCGGTCCAGGCATCTTTGATTAATCGGTGAGAAACATAAAAAAAGATATTTTTTTTTCGATCATCATGCGGGTTAAAGTTAGTGTTATTTCAAAGTAATTATACCACGCGGACGAAGTCGCGGGCGGAAGCTAGTATTTTTAATAATTTTAATAAAAATATTTCAACAAAAAATTGCTAACAAGCACCAAAACTGTTGACTGAAACAAAAAAAGCGATGGTATATATTTTTTCCGAAATAAGTTAACATTGTAGGTATACAATGTTCAAATAAGCAGAACATTGAAAAGCGTGACAATTTTTCAAAAGCCTGTCAGTACAAACATGATAAAGTATTTATTAGACGTTGTTTTACAAACTCATGATTAGCGCATTTACAATAACTAACTTGAAACGTGGTCAACATTTCAATACATTTCCAATTTAAATCTTACGATACACTGAAAGCTGAAATATTTGAAGCCACAGAAGCTACGTACTGTGGTGGCTGAATATTCGTAATAAAAAAAAATTAAACCGACTTCTAAAAAAAACTAAAAAGTGGAAAATAATTTTATTTTCGGAAGTCGGTGGCTTTTGTTGGTTTCGTTGACTTTTTTGCCACCGACTTCGGGAAATAAAGTTATTTTCCACTTTTTAGTTTTTTTTGGAAGTCGGTTTTATTTTTTTACTAAAAAGTTTTTATTTCAGCATTTTTAGTTTTAGTAAGTATTATGATATAATACGCAAACACGGTTAAAATGTTTTTATTTTTAGCTTAAGTCCCGTCTTAAATACAAGTTTTAGTTCCAAATCACGCTATAGTATTAAATACTAAGTATCTATATTATGCTTTAGTATAAAACCAATTCAGAAATCATATGCATCATCGCCTAGGGGATACGGCTGATACTTGATCTGATGATAATGTTTCTGAATGACTAGGCGAGGGGTGGGGAGGGGGTACGGTCACCCTGCTCCCAATCGCCTGCCTACCCTGGCGAAACCCATACTTATACATGTGATTGCAGCAATCACGGCAGATTTGCTGTCATTTATTGAAGAGTGCCGTTGTATTTCACTGAAGATTAAAATACAATCACCTCAAAAAACTGCGATGACCTTCCAAACCATAGTACATAGCACTTTTTGTAGATTTGTCTTCGACAACTTCTTAAATACGTATATCATCAACGTACACGAAGTCAATCTAATACGCATTATTAAAGAGAACTCAAAAACTACTTGTCGGATCTTGATATTTTTATGGAACCAAACGACAACCACCAGCTTTCGAATAAAAAAAGAATCATCAAAATCGGTTCACTCAGACCAGAGTTATGAGGTAACAAACACAAAAAAAATTCAGTCGAACCTCCTTTTTTGAAGTCGGTTAAAAAGAACATAAAACGCTTTAGACTATTTTTTAGTTTATCATTTTACCACAATACATGTCACTACATTCCAAAGCTGTATGCTGTATATTCAATTTTTTCTTTTCTCTTTTTAAACAACTTGAGTAATCGAACGTAATTGCAAACCAGCCAGCAATCGGGTTTGACTAATGGTATACAATCTTTACAGTACTAAGTAGAACAAGTTTCTGAAAGACATACAGTAAGCCCGATGCAATTTTCCATGGTCAAAAATGGCTTTAAATTCTTTCTTTTTTTTTTCAAACCTAAATCTTAGTGTGGGGCAACCCACACTAGGATTTCTCCTGTATCGTGGGTGCATTTACAAATATTTAAACACACATACACAAACAGCCAGACCCGGAACAACTATCTGTAGGCCATACAAATATTTGTTCCGTTCGGGGATCGAACCCGCGACACGCAGCGCAGCTGTCGATCGCTCAGCCACTGCGCCAACCATGTCGTCAAAACGTAACGTACGTGAGTAAAAAGAGAATTTGTATTATTAAATAATTTACCTAAATAATAATATAAATTTTCCCATGACAATGAACACTTATTTTATCAAATTATATCCTTAGACTTTACAATCTGATATTGGTTGGTTCTTTGTTGTCTTTTAAATGTGAAACCTAGAATATAAGTGGGGTCTTCACATCTGCCCAGCATTTTCCTAAATTGATTGAGGTTGGCTTTTAGTCTTACCAGATGCAGCTGAATGCTAGTATTTTACATGGAACGAATGCCTATGTAACTTTCACAACCCATTTAGAATTGGGTAATATGGTACTCCTTGGGAAACTGGTTGTCAGACTTTCAGGCCTCTGTGACGACTGTCAAAGATGTACAAATGACAGCCAAGCTATTAAAAACTCGGTATTTAATTTTGGTGCCATTGACCAGCCTTGGTAAGAGCCGCTTAACCTTAAAGCTCAACTTCTGCTGATTTATTTTATAGCTACGATCACCGTAGAATCTTAGAATATTCAAATGCTTCATTAATTTTAGAAGTAACAACCGAGGGACAAAGCAATGGGGCCTGCCACAGAGCCACCGCCTGCCGGGGTTGCGGGTTGTCCGAAAGAGATACCGCGACCCAGGAACGTAAAGGGCAATAGAAGGAACATGGGTAGTCAGTGCAAGCCTGACACTCCCCCCCCCCCACTCCGCCCAGAGCGGGGGAAGTTATTTGATGATTACCCACCCACAAAAAAGAAGGGACATATAAATTTTATCGCCTGTATAGCTTACTCGCAATCGTTGGACATTCACCTTCCCTTCCCAACTGTTGGACGAAACAATTTATATTCTGATGAACATGTCCAAATGAATAATGCAACATGTTACAAATAAATTAATCAAAGAGAGAGGGAGTACGCAAACGGGCTTTTTATAATAAATCGATTTGGTTTAATGGAATGTCCTGTTTAGAGAACGGAGAATGTCGTGATTGTCTATGATGCTTTGTGTTGATGACAAGGGTAACATTTAATTTAAAATCTTTTATTTACTTATTAAACAAAAAGACATTCTTTACGTAATTAGCTAACTAAAATATTTCCGAGTCCCGAAAAGGAAAAACAATTAAAAAAATATAGGATGTCAAAAAAGTCATCTACATCGCTGTCAATAGGAAAAGTATCCAGAATGCTAGAAGCATTACCAATATTGGATGGTAATGCTGATTCTTTGACCAAAATAAAGTTGTTTCTTAAAAATATATATATATTTTTTAAATACTATAATAGGCTCACATTTGGCCACAAGTCACCTTATGCGAAATTTAACTGACTTCTTGAATTTAGATACGTTTTTCAATTAATAAAGGTGACTTTGAGAACGAACTAAAAGAGTATTTTTGATTATTTTAAATGGACTCACACTTGACCTTTATCCTGTCTAAGGACAGAGAAGTGATCTTTCATCCTTACTAATATTATAAAGCGAAAGTGAGTTTGTTTGTTACCTCATCACGCTTTAATGACTAAACCGATTTTGATGAATTTTGGTACAGAGATAGTTGGGAACCAGGAGACGGACACAGGCTATTATTTTTTTTAAAAGACTGGGGTATGCGGGAGAAAGAGGGAAGAAACGGGAAAACTTAGCGTTGCTATTACAAATCAATAAGGCGCTACCGAATTTAACGCGAGCGAAGCCGCGGGCAAAAGCTAGTAATGAATATGTTGTTATTACTGGTTTCGTTTTTTTTTTACTTATTTCAAGACCCTATGTGGGTGGTATTTTGTGCTTGACGAAATTTGAACTAAAATGCTACCAAAGATCATTTGTTATTTTAGTAGAAAATCTTTTAACTCTACCGTACGTTTACGTGAGGATGATTTCGTTAAAGTTTTTTTAAGCCATACTTTTGTGCACTTACCGTTTTAAACAGAGGTTTAAAACGGTAAGTGCACAAAAGTATGGCTCACAGTCACAAGTCTTCACAGTCAATCCTTTAATGTCCTTAAACAGAGGTTTAAGGACATTATAGGATTGACTGTGAAAAACGGATGTAAATATTGAAGAATTAGTCCTAATCGGCGGAAAATACAAGTTAGTTCTCACTGCACTTTTTTGTGTTTATTTCAGTTTTCTAAGTCCTCGGTTTTTATTGACGAGTAGCTTTTAACAACTTAAACACTTTTAAGAATAGTATTTGCACTTTTTAGGGTTTCGTAGGTAACCAAAAGGTAAAACGGTACCGTATTACTAAGACTCCGCTGTCTGTCCGTCTGTCAGTAAGCTGTATCTCATAAACCGTAATATCTAGATAGACTGTTGAAATTTTCTCAGACAATGTATTTCTGATGCCGCTATAACAACAAATACTAAACAACAGATTTAAATACGTTTTTAAGGGGCTCCCATACACCAAACATTTTTTTTTGCCTTTTTTATAGATTTTGGTACGGCATCCTTCGTGTGCGAGTCCGACTCGCACTTGGGCGGTTTCATTTTTATTTTTGACTAGCTTTTGCCTGCGGCTTCGCTCGCGTTAAATTCGGGGTAACACAGTTCCCCTTGCGCCTTATTGATTTGTAATAGCAACGCTAAGTTTTCCCTTTTATTTCATCTTTCTCCCTCACATCCCACTTTAAAAAAAATAGTCTATGTCCGTCTCCTGGTTCTCAACTATCTCTGTACCAAAATTCATCAAAATCGGTTTAGCCATTAAAGCGTGAAGAGGTAACAAACAAACTCACTTTCGCTTTTATAATATTATAGTAATAGTATAGTATAGTATAGTATAGTATATAGTATGGTAAGGATATAGTAAGGAAGTAAGGATTATATATTATATAAGTAAGAATTTGATTAAATTACGGATCCGATTTTATTTTGTTAAATATTATAGCATGTATGTAAGCATATTCTAAATTGTATTTAGTCATTATTTGCTTATGTTTTTATGTATTATTTTTTTCTGTTTTTTACGCACTGTATCTACATCCCTTTTTATTTACTCTCCTTTCGCAACTATAATAAGAAATAAGCATTACCTTTGTACCTATTTTCTGTTCCTGTCTTTTTTTCTGTATTCAGTGTGTACATAAATTGTTAAATAAATAGCATACCTACCTACCGTATCTACCTTCCTACCATACCTAGATAGGTAGATAGGTGATGAGTGACGTGTTATGACGTCACACAAAGAGCGGATATTGCTAACCTGTAACTGCATGTCTATCAGATTGAACTACACAATACCGTACCAAGATAGCTGTGTGTTTCCTTGATAAAGCCATGCTTAATTAGTGCCTAGGCTGGTGTCTATAGCTATCCTACTGCTTTGAAAAGGCTTGTTGTCAATCATAGAGACGAGCGTTGATCACCACGCTTGCTCAATACGGGTTGGCGATTTAAAACTTATACCAATTATAAGTCCAGGCTTCCTCACAATCATAATCTCGCAAAACACGATTTCCTCACAAATTCAGACTAATCGACTCAAATAGATGTCAGCAAGGCAGAGGAGCTTGCCAGGGCTACCGCCTGCCGGGGTTGCGGGTTGTCCGGAAGAGATACCGTGGCCCCGGAACATTAAGAGCAAAAGAAGGAGCATGGGTGGATTTTAATCAGTACAAGTCTAACACTCTCCTCCGCTCTACAGAGCGGGGGAAGTAATTTGATGATTTCACATCCGCAAAAAAAATAAGTTTTCTATTTGGAGGAACTTCACCGATGTCTGTGATGTCTTGAATAAACTTTATAAACTACATATGAATTGAAAAAAAAGGTTTCTTCACGATGTTTGGAGGAACTTCACCGATGTCTGTGATGTCTTAAATAAACTTTATAAACTACGTATGAATTGAAAAAAAAGGTTTCCTTACGATGTTTGGAGGAACTTCACTGATGTCTTTGATGTCTTAAATAAACTTTATAAACTACATTTGAATTGAAAAAAAAAGGTTTCCTCACGATGTTTGGAGGAACTTCACCGATGTTTGTGATGTCTTATATAAACTTTATAAACTACATATGAATTGAAAAAAAAAGTTTTCCTCACGATGTTTGGAGGAACTTCACCAATGTCTGTGATGTCTTATATAAACTTTAGAAAGTAAACAAGGTCTATATACTTGTAGGAAACTAATTTACATTTGTAGTATACTTTTTTTACCTTTTTTATTACCTTATTAGCAAGTTTAGTAATCAGTGCATCAATCACAATACTCATGTCATATCCAGTTTAACGTGTGGCAACGTTACACAAGGATATAATTATTGTTAACTTGTAGATGCACTTGTCAATCTGATTGATTCACACAAGACTAGCTATCAGAGACAGATTTCCGAGTATTTCCGTGATAAGGGGATATCTAATTTATTATTGTACAAACATAACATAATATCAGTCCTGTAATCGCCCGTAGGGTAAGCCAGATGGGAATGACAGGGATACCGCCTGCCGGAGTTGCGGGTTGTTAAAAAGAGATACCGTGGTCCCGGAACATAAAGGGTAATAAAAGAAACCTGGGTGGGTTTTAGTCAGTACAAGTCTGGCACTCCCTACCCTGCTTCGCCCAGAGCGGGGGAAGTCCAATCCGCAAACAAAGGTTTTCTGACGATGTCTGGAGGAACTTCACCGATGTCTGCAATGTCTTATATAAACTTTAGAAAATATATGTGAATTGAATCTAAATATTAATTAAACCCACATTTCACTCATGTATTTTGTATTGAATTGTTTTGCATTGTTTTGTATTGTTTTGTACTCTATTGTATTGCATTGTATTGTATTGCATTGTATTTTATGTTTTAGAGGGAGAGCATATTGCGTGGCAGCTACTAAAAAACAATTCCTGACGGAAAAAATAAACAGTTGTACACACGACAACAGATAAAGTTTTACAAAACCAGTATACGCTGATCTCTTATTATCCGGAAAGCTAATACAAAACTATGTCAGGTTATACTGGAAATGTATAGCATGGTGAGTCACCGCGTATACAGCGGAACGAAGCACCAAAGCTGCTAATTATAATGAGATTCGTATTCATAAGCGTAGCAGCTCAATATTAATTTAAACTGGAAATTAATGCTTTAACCTACAGATTGGATTTAGGGATAATTTGGGCAATCCTTGTGTTCTGTGCTAGATTCTAGAATTAGTCGAGGCAGTAGCTGAGCGATTAGCTGCTGCGCTGCGTATCGCGGGTTCTAGCCTTGAATGAAAAAATAAATATAAAAATGGCCTGAAGAAAGATAGCATATTATAAATAAAATTAATCTTATTTGTAACCATTTTTAAATCGATTTCAAATTTTGATTACGGAACTAAAACGACGCGACGGTCCCTACGTACATGATGTTAAGTCAAAAACCGAGGTTTACAGGAGAGCGTAATTTGTGTTCAACACGCCCTGGAAATAATTCTATGAGCAATAAGTTCACTTCAAAATGAATTTTTTTTTCCTCATAATAATTATTTAGGTACTGTAAGAGATTTTATACCTTAGCAAACCCAAGTTCAGGCTGGTTTTACTGTGAGATTCGAATACTCAAAGTTTTAAATAAAAGATTAACAAGAAGACTAGAAAGTGGCGTGATTCTTGTGTGAGATGTATTGGTGAGATAATTTATTTTACTAATATTATAAATGCGCATGTTTGTGAGGATGTATGGATGTTTGTTACTCTTTCACGTCAAAACGGCTGAATGGATCTTGATGAAATTTGGCACAGAGGTTTATATTATATTCTATAGAGGTTTATACATATTATAGTCTGTAATAACATTTTTTTCGACATCACACGGGCGAAGCCGCGAGCGTCAGCTGGTATCCTGTAAGTGAAGGAATACACCTTTAAAATAATTAATATTGTCCATTATATACTTAGTCATATTTTGTGTATGTATTTTTAAGGTATATGTATTATATATATATATAGTATATATATATATATATAAATAAACCTATTTCAATCTACCACTTACATGTGCGAAAGAAATACCTTTCTTTTACCAAAAAACATCAACCAAGGATTTCATAATAATTATCATTCTCACACATAATGGCTTATTTAGATAAGAGACAACGTCACACGGCGCGGAGGCGAAACGAGCCAAGTTTACCCCCATGGGAAACCAGCTTTATGTGAGCTTGCAACATTAATGATATGACACAAATTGACAGCCCGATACAGAAGTGTCTCTAGGAAAGTTTGATGGTGATAATGTAATGTATTTAAGGATATTTGATTACTGTTGTGAAATAAGATTTTAATCAATTCCACGAATATTTTGATAACTCAAACTGAAGGTATTTATTTCAATTAGAACATTACAGGTACTTTTAAATGTCAAGAAACAAAATGATGAAGCTACAGTCCCGGTCGCAAGGCATAATAACTAGTAAAAGTACTGTAGTTGCCCATTCCAAAGCGTTGATCTCTGTGGAGAAGAATGGATAAGAAACTCCATGGACACTTTTTTAAATTATAATATTTCTAGCTTAAGTTACTTTGGGCTAACGCTAACTAATTATCTTTCTCTCCCCTTTTCTTCCATCTTAATCCCCCTTTTCTCACTTTTTTCAACCTATGTCCGTCTCCGGGGTCCCAACTATCTCTGTACAAAAATTCATCAAAATCGGTTTGGCCATTTAGGCGTAAAGGCGTAACAAGCAACCTCACTTGCGCTTTTATATATTAGTAAGGATTACAAAATCGTAAAGCAAAATTCAATTTAAAATCTGAATAAATTACAAATGAACCGTGGCAGGTAAAATATGACCAGTCCGAACTGACAGCGGGGCGTTCACGAACATAAACTAACTAACTATAACAGAGGTAGGTGTTAGAGCCTCATGGAATAGGATGGGAGCCAATAGAATGTTGTAATTGTGATCGTTATGTTTAAAAAAACCATAGCAGTCAATTTGCCGAATATTTTGAAAACCAAGGGACAATTCCTGGGTCAGTTTAAGCTCGTCATTGATATTACGAAGTAAATTGACAAACCATTATAAAAGCACTGCTAAGTAAATTGGATGGCAATATTTGGTGATAATTCAATGGGCTTACTTACCTACGAGTAAGCCATTATCACTTTTGATAACCATATTTTTTTTACTATAAGATTTTGAGAAAACTCTGGTAATTTAGAGATTTAAAGATAACGCGGCTCCGGAACACAAAGGGCAAAAGAAGGAACATGGAAAAGACCTTTTCAGACACTAATCTGCATAGTCCTCATGTAAGTTGACCAAGATTTTTGTCTGGACCTTAAAAGACCTTAGAAGAAAGACCTCTGAGTTTGTTTCGGGTGTTTCTTGTCAGAGTCGGTTACGAAACACCGGCATCATCTAGTTTAAAAAAAACGTGTAAAAGTGTTTGTGAAAACCCACTTGCAAAATAATCACCATTTATCATGGATGCGTTTTAGTCAGTACAAGTCTGAACACTCCCTTCCGCTCCCCATAGCGGGAGAGGTCAATTCATGATTACCCATTACCTACCCAAAACAAGGAGACTTTCTGCTCTCTTACCACTAAAATAACTTAAGTTATAACACAAAAGATACCTGAACCCACTAATTACACAAACACCTCAGCTGAACCACAACCTGGACCGTCACATATAGGTATATACCAG
Source organism: Ochropleura plecta (assembly GCA_905475445.1). Classification (NCBI taxonomy): domain Eukaryota; kingdom Metazoa; phylum Arthropoda; class Insecta; order Lepidoptera; family Noctuidae; genus Ochropleura; species Ochropleura plecta. Next base: position 3,994,945 of record FR997731.1, on the reverse strand, counting down.
TCTGGTCGACGTCGCAGACAAATTACAAGCGTCGGTCAATCCGTCCTTTGTCCGCCATGACTAATGCGCGATACAGCCGTAATTCTGGCCGGCCAATAAGAGCACTGACCGGCTACAGCCGTTACTTTGGAGCGGGTAGTATGTGATTTGTGATGCAGTTCCCGAATACGATTGTTTTTTTTTTGTTTTAGTATCGTAGGATTTTTTGATGGTTTTCTTAAACGGTTCTTAATAAAAGGTTTCTTTTTTTAATTTTCTACGTGTCTATCATAAACTGCTGATAGTTGTGATTTACGAAGTTTAGGACGTTCAACTGATACCTTTCTGATAGATCTTAAATAAATAAATTCTCAAAAACAAAATACACCTGATACTTATAGGAATTAAGCACCATGAAGGTAGGAAGAAAATTTATATAACCGGAATATGTGCCGCGCATTTTATTCTTGTCGTACAAATTACAGTTCAACATTTTTAAACATTAAGCACCTTCGACCGAAACAGGAAAAATTTTCGATCTAATAAAATATTTAATTTTCTAAGCAAGATCTCATTGTGTAAGATCTAAACATCGTACAAACAATCTGAAATCTAAATCATCAGAAAGATCCCTAAGCCAATACATTACCACTTAATTGTTTCCCCAAACACACTCCAAAAACACGAAAACCTCGAAAAATCCCCAACGACTAATTCCACTTAAAAAACTCATTAAAACCACGGACTGAAAGACAAAGATATGTTATAATAAATGTATGACGCTTCGTGCGTCAGACGTGACGTCGTAATCGCTTCCACAAAATTATGGTGTCCCCGGGACTAAATTATTAACTGCGAAGGAATAAGGAACAGAATTAACTCTTTTGTTAACATACGCGGGACACAATGTAGGGAAGTTCAGAAGGTTAATATTAATAAAATAGTTCTAGATATGAATGCGTGATCGCATTGAAACTGCGTTATTAGCGACGAACCTTCTTAGTATAAAACTATGTGTTACAAAAGACAATATTTATTTTTGATTTCCACTTGAATCAAATCAAATCACTTTTATTTGTTAACATGGGTAAAGAAATATAGATTTTATATTTTAATAACAGAGCGCTACGTTATGGGAGGAGGCAACATTTTCAAAAAATAAACAAAGATGGCTATAATATTAATACTATGGCTCAGCTATCAACGCCCAACTCCATACAATATTATTAAATACTATTAGTTCCAAACTAACTTCTAAAAATTAAATTAAAAATTACTTAAATATATATTTTTTCACGCTGGTTTTTGTTAATTAGTTACATGTGTAGTAAATTTTATGAGTATTATGTGTGTGTGTCCTTATATCATAGAAATTGCAACCGTCCACAGGCCCCAGGGCTTTATTACCGGCCGGCGGTAATAAAGCCCTGGGGCCTGTGGACGGTGAGCAATGGGTAGCTCACCGTACGTCCGTCTATTGACGACAGGCCGTGACGACGGCGCGTTTGTGTTTCACGCGCGCCTCAAAGAGATGTCAGCAAAGCAGAGGGGCTTGCCAGAGCCTCCGCCTGCCGGGGTTGTGGGTTGTTCGAAAGAGATCCCGCGACCCCGGAATGTAAAGGGCAATAGAAGGAACATGGGTGGGTTTTAGTTAGTAAAAGCCTGACACCGCCCCGCTCCGCCCAGAGCGGGGGAAGCTATTTGATGATTTCCCACCCAAAAAAAAAGGGCTTTATTACACTTCAATTCCAGCGGTAGTCAAAATAATCCATCTGCAATCGCTGTAGGATTTAGAACATAAATAGAAGACCTCAGAATTAGGCGATCTTCTTTCCATTTGCTAACTAATTATTTTAAGCTTGCATTTTCCCACGGCTGGGTACAAGCCACGCCCTACTACTTCACCTATACTTGGATATTAATATGAAATGGGAAAAGTTCGTAAATCTTTTTCAAAAAAATTACAAACTTATACTTCTGTCTCCCTCACCCTCTCATACTACCAAAACCTTATTTATTAAATAAACAGGCAACAGTGTAAAGGGAATGTATTCTAATTATAACTTAGGGAGGAAACTAATTAATTTTTTAAAAGGAAATTAAGCCACGTCCGTTATGATTAATTCATTGACATAGAAGAGAATTGCTTTTTTAATCTAATATTATTTGATTACGAGTCCTTTACTTTTTTACCACGTGATCATGAATTCTCACTGATATTATAAAAGCGAAAGTGAGTTTGTTTGTTAGTCTTCACGCCTAAATGGCCAAACCAATTTTGATCAATTTTGGTACAGAGATAGTTGGAATCCTGGAGACGGGCATAGGCTAAAAAAAAGTGAGAAAAGAAGGAGAAAGAGGGAAGAAAAGGGTATTAAGATTATTTTTTTTCGATTATCACGCGGGAGAGTTAGCGTTAGCCCAAAGTAACTATGCCACGCGGACGAAGTCGCAGGCGGAAGCTAGTGAAGAAATATTTCTGGGTGTTTTTAGACGAATTCTTTACCTACGCTTTTTTGGATAGGTTAAATCTTTGTGATGATTTGTGATCTATGTAAAGTTTTTGACTTGATAATTTTTATGGCGTTGGAAAGTGACGGGACATGTTAGTCACTGTTTCGAGGCAAGGAGAAAACTAGGTATCTTATGTATGGTCACCTAACTACGGAGCAACTGAAGCAAGCGCGGCTTAACCTAAAAATAATCCGAGTACCTGTTACTATTCAACGACGAGCTCCTCTCAACATACTCAAGAGTAAAATAATAAAGAATCGCCAAACTCCATTACCACCACTGACCAAAACTAGCAAACGGGCGGTCGAAACAATCGACCTCGCTAATCCCTCCAATCAGTTCAACAGAATCGTGTTAAATAACTTACTTAGCTCCCGAGCCCCAGGCCCGGGATCCAACTGGATCCGGACATGGCAATGCCATTCTAAACTTGACTAATCCCGGCTTTGCTTCGAAGTCACCCATACAACCTTCTGATATTAGCAGACAAGTAAATTGTAGCTTAAAGCGATGTAGCGCTTTGTTGTGGAAAAGAATGGCTAGTGTTTTTTTGGTATTTTTGATAAACACATCATTTAAATAGTTGGATATATTCTGTTGAGGTTTTACCAAGAGAGTGCTGTGTAAACGTAAAGTTAAAATAAAAATAACTTAAATAGAAAAACAAATGGATTCTCCTTTTTTAGGGGTGGGAAATAATAATAATAAAATTGTTTATTTTCTCTACACAAGTTACTTAATGCTAGCTTTACAGAAATGCATGGTCAAAACGTTAACTTTGTGAGAGACTGGTGCCTGAAGTAGGTTTCAGTAAAAAAAAAAGTTTTCGTTGGGATATCATCAAATACCTTCCCCGTTCTGGGCGGAGCGGGAGGAAAGTCAGACTTTGACTGACTAAAACCAATCCATGTTCCTTCTTTTGCCATCTGTATTCCGGGGCCGCGGTATCTCTTTCGGACAACCCGCAACCCCGACAGGCTCGTAAAGAACCCAGCTTTTTTTATCTGATGAAACAAAAGGGAGATTTGATGGATTTTGTATTAAATCTATTTGCTTTCCAGGCTTGTGGTAAAGTGGGTGTGAAATAATAACCTGATACATTGTTCCTTCAATCCGTTAGAAGTTAGTTAAAGAAGAATAGAATAGAGTGTCTTCCGTGGATTGTTAGCAGTTTGTAAATGGATACCAGTTTTCCAACTTCAAGTTGAGTTAAAGAGATCTGGGACTGAACCTACGTTCGAGGGATGAGATTCTCCAGGCCTGCGATACGATCGCCGGCCTGGAGAATCCTCCGTTCATACCGCTCTTGCTGTAATCAGCACTCACGGTTCTTCTCCTTAGTCTAGCGTGGTAAGGATGTCTGAGATTGCTGCCAACGACAGTGGGGTGATACGCCCCTAAAAAGGCACACACAGGGGACTTAGGCCCGGGGTTGCGGGTTGTTCGAAAAAGATACCGCGGCCCCGGAACGTAAAGGGTAATAGAAGGAACATGGGTGGGTTTTAGTAAGTACAAGTCTGACACTCCGTCGATCGATAACGCGGCGTTCTCCCTCTCCTCAACACCATTAAACATACAAATATTATCATTTCGAAAGTGATCAAACAAAAAGTGATTCAACCATTTTTTTAATTGTTGCTATATTAAACAACAGCTTTGATAAACATTAGACCAACACTGATACAGCTGGGATTTCAGTACTTATCAAAAGTTGTAGAGTGCAGGAATTCGTATTTATTAGTTTGAGCTAGTTTTGCGAATCCAGTACCAACACCATATATAGCTTCATTAGGATTAATTAGAAGAGTTTCAACAGAACTGCTTAGAGGTGTATTTGCTTTGTTTGTTCTCATAGTCTAGTAAGTACGGGGTTGCGGGTTGTTCGAAACAAATACCGTGGCCCTGGAACATAAACTGCAAAAGAAGGAACATGGGTGCGTTTTAGTCAGTAAAAGTGTCACTCGGACCGGGGGAAGTTATTTGATGTTTTCCGTAGAAAAAAGTCTTGTAACTAACTGACCAAATATTCGATATGACAGGTTTTTTAAATTTTCCTTGATTGGAATATTGTTATGGTGTAGATAAGGCATTATTAACTTAACTCTTCATTGGTAAAAAATAAAATAAAATTGCTTTGGAGAATATTCAGTTTTTTTTTTGGATTCTGTACCTAAAAAGGAATAAACGGAACCCTTATAGGAACCCTTTTTGTTGTCCATATGTGTCTTTGTCGGTTTGTCAAGACCCTTTATCTCAAGAGCGCATGGAGGTAACGACTTTTGACTTGAAATCATATACTCAAATTTGTGGTCCCTTGGAGCTGTGCAAAAAACAATCCACAGTCTAGTTTTGGCGCGTGACTCCGACTGGCATTTGGTCCGTTTACTTGGTTGGTCCGTTTATTTGGTTACTAAAACTAAAATTCCATGCTTAAATAAGAATACTTTCACTGACACTTGGAACTAACGCTTGGCTAACATTATTGACTATAAAACTGACGAGTACAGCAAGAGTAGTTTTTAGATACATTATGTAAGTATACATAATATGTGTAGCTAAAAGTTTACACTGTCAGAAGTTTGTGTCTCTAAATAGTATGTTTTTATGCTCAAATAAGTGAAATATTAATCACCATGATGGTGATAATATTTATTTTATTTTATAATATATTTATGTTATACATATTTTTTTGTACTTCTGTGTTAATAAGTATACCTTTATATTGTACTAGCTTTTGCCCGCGGCTTCGCTCGCATTATATTCGGTATAACACAGTACCTGCTACCTGCAGTTTTTGCCCTTGCGGCTCATTGATTTGTAGTAGCAACGCTAAGTTTTCCCTTTTCTTCCCTCGTTCTTCCTCATATCCCACTTAAAAAACAAATAGCCACGTAAAAAAGCCTATGTCTGTCTCCTGGTTCCCAACTACCTCTGTACCAAAACTCATCAAAATCGGTTTAGCCATTAAAGCATGAAGAGGTAACAAACAAACTCACTTTCGCTTTTATAATATGTATTAGTAAGGATAAGGATTTTCTTTTTAAATTGCATATTCTGCCAATTTTCGTGCATATTTCAAGCATTTTCATGCATATTTGCAAGCATACAACAAGCTTTTTATGTTGCTTATAATCCGGTCTTTAGATATAAGCATTGCCTTTTAAACTATTTTCTGTTCCTGACTTCTTTACTGGCTTTCATTATCAGACTTATACTAATTATTGAAACGCATTTAAAATGTTGCATCGACATATTTTCACTCCAGAGTTAAAAACTTTAGTTAGTTTTATTAAATTCAATTTTGCCGTTCCCTGTCTCTAAGGATACAGGTTTTTAAAAATTGTATTTTAAAATTGTATATATCCCTTAATTATATCTGCACAAAACTATTAATATGCCTATATTGTATTTTGCTACTATATTTCGTTATGTATTGGTTCATAACCTATTTTGTCATTGTATTCAGTGTGTGCAAAAATCGTAAAAAAATGCTTTTTTTGTCAATATTATAAGACCTTTATCTACTTGGTACTCTCTTACATAACTCGCAGCATCATCAAACACTTACATACACAAAAAGAACACAGACTCTCCATCATTGATCGCTTAAGGCCGACAATGGAGCCAAAGGTGCTACCAACGATTTGTTAGAGCACAATGAATGTGCCGAAGATAGCAGAGTCAGTCCCATTAATCCTAATAACGGCCTCGCTGTGTCGAACTTTAGAAAGATAGCCTTTGAAAAAAACGGCTATAAAATCAAGAGAGTGAACATCATTAGATTCTAGAGATGAACTTTGTAGTTTTATTTATGTGTACTTATATTTATTCTTCTTATATATAAACTTCTTGTGTCACAGTTTTAGTTGCCATACTAGACTTGATTAAAAAATTACCTGTCTCTCCTCTTTTCGTCCCTCTTTCTCCCCTTTATCTCACTTTTTTTTTTAGTTACCCTATTTTCGTTTCCAGGGTCCCAACTATCTCTGTACCAAAGTTTATCAAAATCGGTTTTGCCCTTTAGGCGTGAAAACGTAACAAACAAACCAATAAACTCACTTTCGCTTTTATAATATTAGTAAGGATTCCTCCGAAACGACTTTACCGATTTTTATTAAATTTTTGTTGTGTATTCGTTTGGTCTGGGAATAGGTCGTGATCTATTTGTAAGGGTGGCCCTCTTTAGATGGGGACCTAAGCAGCGGCTGAAACCGCCGGGCACAGCGAGTCTTAAATATAAAATTCTCATGTCACAGTTTAAGTTGCCATACTCTACCGAAACGGTTTCAATGATTTTTATTAAACTTTATATGTGTATTCGGTAAAAACTTGAAACGGGATATTTAGGTACCATGTTTGTTATTTGTTTCGAGTTTCTGATATTTCGGCGATGTTACAAACGCCATGATCACGGATGAACTGAAGTTATTGCGGGTGGATGTTTATGAGCAGACAAAACGATCTACCCTCTTTCTTATTCGTTTACAAAATTCATCAACATCGGTTTAGAAATTAAGGCGAGAAAACGTAACAAACAAACTCACTTTCGCTTTTATAATATTAGTAAGGAATCTCATATTATACTTACTTTTTAAATTTACCTCCTTGCAAAAAACTGATAGAAAATGAATATACTAGTCATTAGTGAAAATCCTTTGAGTATTTCGAAAATCTGAATTTTCATAATCTTTCTCAATTTTACAGAACAAGTCAGGTGGTGACGTGCTCATTAGTAGGTAAATCCAGATACTATTCATGCTTTTGTAATTAAAAACAACTGAAAATTACCGTTGTTATTCAAATTAAGAACAGAAATAATACAGGTATACTACACAAAGGGCGTTTGCTACGCCGTAGCAAGCGTAGCCGCGTAGCAGTGACACCGCGTCCTTTCAACTACGCCGTAGCATAATTGCTACACTTGTACATAGTTTATGAAATATAGTATTTCTGGTTTTATTGTTTCTATAGTTATAAATGTGAAGCCTTGCATGGTTTCTTTCTGCTATTTCGTCCGTCGTCTCTTCCACAAATAATATTAGTTTCTTTCTTTCTCTTTCTGGGTGTTAGTTTTTTTTTTTAACTGAATCCGTACTGTGAAAATTTTATACCATTAATCAAACCTTATAGAATGTAGGCTGCAATGACGCTCGAATACTCAAGTTGTTTATTAAATAGAGAACAGAAAGGAAATAGCTTTGCACACACACACGACATGTATCATTTTTATTTTTTATAAAGTATTTTTTGCTTCTTTCATTACAAATACACGAATACACATATTACAAATCATCGCAGTAAATACCAATGAAAACCTGTCCTTCAATAAATAGACAGCTTAGTGGAGAATAGGTTTGTTTTAGAGTATTAATTATATATTATTTTCATACATAAGACAACCTCATTTGGGCGGAGCACCGCCGTGCCCTCGTGGAGGCGATCGGCGGCGGCGATCTCTCGCGTCCGGCCCTGGTTCAGGCCATGGTCCGGAGCGAGAGGGAATGGGAAGCGGTCACCACCTTCTGCGAAGCAGTAATGCTAGCGAAGGAGGTGGCCGGGCGTTTGAGGGAGAGAACATCTGCCCAGCCCAGCCGCCGCGGGAGACGCCCAGGGCGCCGGGCGCCGCGAGACGACTTCCGGCCACCGTAGATGCGGGCCTGTGGACGGTGAGCAATGGGTAGCTCACCGTCCGTCCGTCGATTGACGACAGGCCGTGTCGACGGCGCGTTCGTGTTTCACGCGCGCCTCAAAGAGAGTCAGCAAAGCAGAGGGGCTTGCCAGAGCCTCCGCCTGCCGGGGTTGCGGGTTGTTCGAAAGAGATACCGCGGCCTCGGAACGTAAAGGGCAATAGAAGGAACATGGGTGGGTTTTAGTCAGTACAAGTCTGACATGCCCCCCCGCTCCGCCCATAGTGGGGGAAGTCATTGGATGATTTCCCACCCGAAAAAAAAAAAAAAAAAAAAAAAAGACAACCTCATTATAATTGTTCCAGATAGAGATTAATTACACGGAAATTCTATCCAGGTGGTTTCACTCAACGCGTGTAGCGTCAGTGAAAACCGAGACAGGAAATGAAATAAGTTTTTTTTTTCTCAACTACATATGTAGGGGTTGGCTTCCAGTCTAACCAGATACAATTAAATAACAGTATTTCACATGTAGCGTCTGCCTATCACAACCTATATTCAACCCAGTTAAGACTGGTTGTCAGACTTTCGGGGCACTGACTGTTTTAAAAAAAAAACAAACGTTGCCCCACACTAATAATTTCTCTTGTATCTTGTAGCGTTTGCAAACATTTGAACTCACATACACAAACAGCCAGAGCGGACTATCTGTAGGTCATGCAAATATTTATTCCGTGGGGGGATCGAACCCGCGACACTCAGCGCAGCAGTCGATTGCTCAGCCCTTGCGCCAGCCGTGCCGTCAATTTGTAATGACTGTCAAAGATCGGCAAATGGTCATGATAGTACTTTGTACTGACTAGAGTAAATAAATGACATAGGCGTGTATCGCATAGGCATCGCCTACAGACATGAAATGGACGGTATCACGGAACAATTAAATGTTACATTTTGTCACACGGATTTTCAATTAATTATTTAGTCTCGTGTTTGTTCAATATATCACCACTAGGAAAATGCGGTCAACGTTCAAGTATGCTCGGCTATACTTTTTGCCATACAAGTGTACAGTCAGCAAGATGATGAGTAATCAAGGTTGTTAATTAAAGTTAAAATTTTCTTAAAATTAATGAATGTTTAATTTTTTTTATTTGTTTGAAATTTGAGTGGAACACGATCATCGGTTTCTAAAAACAAGAGCGAGTCAGACTCGCGCACCGAGGGTTCCGTACAAGTTAGCGACATAAACGGCCATATCTATTGACTGCGTCGACTTAGAGGGTTGATTTTTTTTACAACACAAAGGGACCATAGACTTCAGTATATAGTTTTAATTTCAACTTGATACCTCCACGCGTTCCCGAGATAAAGGGTCTTGATAGACAGACGGACAACAAAGTGATCCAAGAAGGTTTCCGTTTTTTTTGTATGTACCCTTAAAAACCACTATATCTGACGAGTCTAGTTACTTGTCGGTTTTGCTGAATGTACTTAGTTCAATCTCTACAACACTGTGAACTAAGTTTCGCAGTTCAGATTATATTGATGAGTATCTACAACATTACTAACTGGAGTGCGTATCGCGGCATCATTTGCGATACTGCGTGTTATCGACGCACATAAGCGCGGCATCCGCTAGTGAGAACACGACGCTATTGCTAGGGCTGGCAGAGTTGAAAAAACCTTTTTCTAATTATTATTTTTTGCGTTATCATTTTTTCTTTTCTTTTTGAATCGACGCTACTTTGAGCAAAGTAGACAGCTGAGTTTATGCACATGAGTGTACTAATATACTAAAACTATAAATCTAAACCTTCCTCTTGAACCACTATACAATGTATCCGGTCATGGACTAGTGATATTCTTATGTAACAAGTGTTTTAATATACTATTACGCTACACACTTGGTTCTAATTCAATTCCCCGCTTTATGGTAGCCATTTTGAGATATTTTCTATGTGTGTACAAAAATTAATCATATCTCTCAAAGTGTTGTTCACAATATTGTCTATCGTTTAAATATAATATAAGAAATGATGAGCTTACATTTTCGTAACTTTAGAAAACAAAATTTAAGTCCAAGTAAAATATGCAAGGAAAAATTTGTAAACATTTTTGTGGTGTATTTGTAAACAAAAAAAAATGGTGATTTTTGTTTTAAAATCAATAAATTTGAGTACTAGAATGTTTGTTATATAAGTACGTAGAATATCACTCGTCTGTGACCGGACACATTGTATATTTCTAAAAACTGTTTTAAAATCCGTTGGGTAGTAAAGATCTAAGCGAACAGACTACGGAAGCGACTTTATTTTATAGTATGAAAATATATTGTACGACTTCTTAGATATTTAACTTTCATTATCAGCCTAGCTTTTTCCTCTTTTTTGGGGTAAGCTTCTAATCTAATCGGATGTAGCTGAATATAAGTGTTTACACCTCACAACCCAGTTACTGGGTAATACGGTACTCCATAATACGACTAGTTGTCAGACTTTCGGATTAATGACAAATAATGAAAAAAAATTAAAGCTTGATTATGAATTTAAAAGAAAGTATCATCTCAACTGTAAAACTTAAATTAACTATTTATTGTTTATTTGTTCGAAAATTGCGGGTTATTCGAAAGAGATACCGCGTCCCCGGAACGTAAAGAGCAATAGAAGGAACATGGGTGGATTTTAGTCAGTACAAGTCTTACACCCCCCGTCCCGCTTAGCCAGGTATATCTTCCGAACAATCCGCAACCCTAGCAGGCGGTGACCTTGGCAGGCCCCTCTGGCCCCTCTATCATACATTCATACGAAAACCAAACATATTTCTTCAAATTTCATTTCAAATGGAGAGTACAATTAACGCTGCCAACCCTGGGCCCAGATCAAGACTTCAACCACACGACATAAGCCCGGTACACACAAGTATCGTTCCAAAACTTTCAGGCAGGATTTGCGAGGATTCCACATTTATCCGTTTTTCACGGTTGCCGCCTTATGCGCGATAAACCGTTGGAGGTAAGCTTTAATATTTATTGTTCTCTCTTAAAGGAAAGGTATTTCGTACTGTGATATCGTAAGCTACTAGCGTTTATGTTGTGGGAGATGAATTATGGGGGGAAATATGGGATATTGTTTTGTGGATGCCTGATGCCCCAGCATAAGCCCGTGCGTTAACGAAAAGTAAATTCAGCCGATTTCTTATCAGTAATATAGTATTATCAATCTGTTGCTCTTGTGTCTGTCTCTATCTTTTTCTTTTATACTTCTCATTTTTTTTAAATTTACAAGTAGGATTTTATAACACATCGTTTTTTTTTAAATTAAATGAGGCCGGTGTTTTGTTTTCGACTACTCGGAGAAGAAACAGCCGAAACAAATTCAAAAAGAGGTATAGTCTCTTTTAAGGTCCAGAAAAAATCTTGGTCATCTTACATGAGAACTATGAAAATAGCTGTCTGATATGGTCTTCTTAAGAAAGAACCACAAAGACTTGAATGAACCTGTCCAGTCAGTACTAGCATTTTGTCAGTTATCGTGTAGCTCGACTCATAGCTCAAGAGGCTCAATGACACGACGAGTAATACCGAAAAAAAGACATCTGTGCAGGTCGCTTATAGCACTGAAATAAAAAAGTTAAAAAAAAGATTACCTACATGGTCCTTTTTTACCCGACTGCACACCGCAAAGGAGGGTTATGTGTTCATCAGTCTATGTATGTATGTATGTTTTTACAGATGTGAAATCATCAAATAACTAACCCACCCATGTTTCTTCTTTTGCCCTTTATTTTCTGGGATCGCAATATGTCTTTCAAATAACCCCTTAACCCCGGTAGGCAATGGCCCTGGCAGCCTCCTCTGCTTTGCTGACATCCTTTGTTATTTCCTGGTACTCCCTTTTTATAACTACATACATTAATACTCGAATTTTAATTCACGACATTTTCCTCATTTTTAAAATATAGTTTACTAGCTTTTGCCCGCGGCTTCGCTCGCGTTAAATTCGGGGTAACACAGTTCCCCTTGCGCCTTATTGATTTGTAATAGCAACGCCACGATTTCCCTTTTCTTCCCTCTTTCTCCCTCACATCCCACTTTAAAAAAAATATATATAGCCTATGTCCGTCTCCTGGTTCCCAACTATCTCTGTACCAAAATTCATCAAAATCGGTTTAGCCATTAAAGCGTGAAGAGGTAACAAACAAACAAATAAACAAACTCACTTTCGCTTTTATAATATAAGGATTACTTCATAATATCGTTTCGGATTAAAGTAAGGAGTGAGTATATTAGAGGTACCTACTTTAAAAGTTGTGCCTGTTACAGAAAAATTTAAAGGGAGTCGTTTATCTTGGCATGTAATAAATAAAGTAGAGGGACGTAACTCAAAGAGTGATAGATATGAATCAATATGTTAATGGATGGATAGGGAGAGGAAGCCAAAGAAAAGATGGATGAATTATGTAAGGAATGACATGAAGGAAAAAGAAGTAAACATCATTTACTTCGACGGGCCTGTTGGTCTAGTGGTTAGTGGCCCTGACTGCTGAGCTGGAGGTCGTGGGTTCGATTCCCACCCAGGACAAACTTTGTGTGATGAGCATGATTGTTTGTTCTGTGTGATTTATCTATAATATATGTATTTATAAATTATATAAGTATGTATATCGGTTGTCTGGTTACCATAACACCAGCTCTGCTAAGCTTGGGATCAGATAGCCGTGTGTGAGTTGTCCCAAGATATTTATTTTTTTTATTTAATTTATTTATTTATTTCTTTCTCCTTCATAGAAATTCTTTTTTGATCTTCTTCTTTCTCCTTCAACACATTTCCGCTCACCCCAAATAAAATGGGATAAAGGTACACAATAATGAATATCGTTTTGGATTAACAAGTTAATATGATGTTGAAGATGAAGTATGATATGTATTACCTTAATAAATTATTAACTAGCTAAAATCAAACGACTATCTACTACTCGCGTACTTTGGATCGTAGTCCACATTCCGAACTAACGATCTAGTACTAAAAAAAATACGACTCTCGACCTTAGTATTGCTTCAAATTGAAACTATATTTTTGTAATTTTGTTTGAAAAAAATTTGAATACCCAGAAATACGTGTATTTTCTTATTATCATCTCCAATCCAAAAATCGAATAAATCTTAATTTATAAACGATAGAGGTGAAGTGATAAATTAAGACAGCTCACACATTAAAAGTTTAAGTTAAAATTAATCAAGCTATAAGTATTTGGGTATGTCGGAAGCGTTAGGCATTAACGTAGCTGACATGAAGCAATTGTTGAGGGAGCGTTTCTTTGGTCGCCTGAAGAAGGTATTAAAAAGCCTTCTTTCGGGCGGGAACAAGGTGCGCGCCTTCAACAGTTGGGTCATGCCGGTTATAATGTACTCTTTCGGCATACTCAAATGGACTCAGACTGAACTCGATGCCCTGGATAGGAGAGTCCGTACACTGCTGACTGGAAATCGGATGCATCACCCACGATCATCAGTGGTGAGACTGTACATCCCACGGAAGTGTGGGGGTCGAGGCTTTTTAAACGCGAAGACCCTCCATAACCGAGAGGTGTGCAGTCTCAGGGAATATTTTTTAAAAACCGACGTGGGTATGCACCGAGATGTAGTCGCAGTGGACAAGGGACTCACCCCGCTGTCCATGGCTAAAGAGAATTGGCGCAAACCTGTAGTACTTACTACCGATGACCGCAAGGTAGTATGGCAAGGTAAGGAGCTTCACGGGCGCTTCTACAAGGCTCTTCATGGGCCCGATGTAGATTTTCTGGCGTCCGTGTCCTGGCTACGATTCGGTGACCTATTTGGGGAAACTGAAGGTTTTGTCTGTGCGATTATGGACGAAGTTATGTTGACGAATAACTACCGGAAATATATAATGAAGGATGGGACGGTTGACGTGTGTCGGGCATGCCACCGTCCTGGTGAGTCCATCAGACATATTATTTCTGGTTGTTCTCGTCTAGCTAACAGCGAGTACTTGCATAGACACAACCAAGTGGCCAGGATTATTCATCAGCAACTTGCCTTGAAATATAATCTTGTTGAATCTGAGGTACCGTACTACAAGTATGTGCCCGACCCAGTTCTCGAGAAAGACCATGTTACGCTGTACTGGGATCGGTCTATCATTACTGACAGGACTATTGTCGCCAATAAACCTGACATAGTGGTGATAGACCGATCAGCGCGCCGCGTAATGATAATCGATGTTACCATCCCACATGACGAGAACCTCGTGAAAGCTGAGAAAGAAAAACAACTAAAATATCTTGACTTGGCACACGAGGTTGTTGACATGTGGAATGTGAACTCGGCTATTATTGTGCCGATTGTCGTAACGGCCAATGGCTTAATTGCCAAGAGCCTCGACGAACATCTGTCGAAGCTCTCCTTAGGTGGTTGGATCAAGGGCCTGATTCAGAAGGCAGTACTCCTCGATACGGCCCGCATTGTGAGGAGGTTCCTGTCTCTGGAGCCCTAACCACCGGTAGCTTGGACCCTGCTCCCGTTACCGGCGGAAACCTATTTTTATATTTTTAAATGTTTTTTTAATTTTTTTTTTCTAAGAAATATTTAAAAATGTAAGTATAAGATGTAATGTAAATAAAGGAGATAATAATTAAGCCTTTTTATTTCCTTAATAAAATTCAATTTACAATAATAATAGTATAGGTTGATTAAAGTGCATGCGATTAATTTATTAACATTATTAACAAAATAAAAAAATAATTAAGTATTTAAATATCCCCTATAAGTACAACATTTTTTTTTTAATTATTATTTATTAAGGACCTCTCTACAGAGTGAAGGCCTCCTCCATTTTCCTCCATGCAGTTCTGTCTTTTGCTTTATCTGTCCAATCATTTCCCGCTATTTTTAAAATTTCATCAAGCCATCTCTCCGCCGGTCTGCCTCTGGTCCTCTTGCCGGCAGGTCCCTTCCAGGATGTTATCTTTTTAGCCCATCTGTCCTCTTTCATACGAGCAACATGGCCAGCCCATTTCCATTTTAGTTTCCTACCATGTTCCAAGGCATCAATCAGCTTTGTGGTTTTCCTTATATCTGTGCTCCTCTTTTTGTGTCTCAGTTTTAGGTTGAGAATACTCCGTTCCATAGCTCTTTGGGTTGTTAATATTTTGTTTCTGGTTTGTTTATTGAAAATCCATGTTTGTGATGCATATGTGAGAGAAGGCAAGACACAAGAATCTAATACAATTTTCTTTAGCTTTATTGAAGTATCCGACTTTAGAATTTCATTGAAGCTCCAAAATCTATTCCAGGCCATGTTTACACGTCTCATTAACTCAGCATTATGTCTAGATTTTTTGAACGATATTTGTTTGCCGAGATATGTGTATTCTTGGACATATTCTAGTAGAACACTGTTGACATGTATAGGTGATTTAATACTGTTTGTCATAATTTTAGTTTTCATTGTATTCAAGTCTAGACCTATTCCATTGCTGACATAATTAATTTCATTTATCATTGACTCTAATCGCGATGAGTTTTCTGCGAAGAGCACGATGTCATCTGCGAACCTTAGATTGCTTAGAAATTGACCATTTATGTTTATACCTTTGTTATCCCACTTTAGTGTTTTCATGATGTTTTGTAGAACGGTAATAAAGATCCTAGGGGAAAGGGGGTCACCTTGGCGAACCCCTCTACATATATAAATTTCAGTGCCGGTTCTGTCTAATATAACTTTACTTGTGCTTTTCTTGTATATGTCTTGTATGAGCTCTATAGTCTCTGTTGGTACATTGCATTCCTGTAAAGCTTTCCACATGCTGATATGGGATATCGAGTCAAATGCTTTGGCGTAGTCGATGAAGGCTAGGTAGAGCGGGCGGTTCATTTCTCCGTATTTCTCTATAACTAACTCTAATGAGTGTATGTGGTCTATAGTCGAATATGTGCTTCTAAATCCTGCTTGCTCCACTGGCTGGTATTCTTCGGTGAATTCCGCAAGGCGTTTCTCCAGGCAGGAAGCAAACAGCTTATAGAGATTCGATTGCAGGCTGATAGGTCTATAGTTACTTATGTCATCGGGGTTTCCTTTCTTGTAGAGCAGCACTATATCTGATTTCGCCCATTCAGTGGGAATTTTTCTGTCGTCTAGTATTTTATTGAACAAAGTGGTTAAAGGTTGTATAAGAAGAGCTTTTCCCGTAGATATGGCTTCATTTGATATACCATCTGGACCGCTACTTTTTTCTTTCTTCAGAGACTTTATCTTAATAAGAATTTCTTGAGCAGAGAATCTTTGTATGATGTTGTTATTTTCCGGTAGACGTATAGTCTCTATATCAGGTGGTATTTTGCAAGCGTAGAGATCTGAATAGAAGTCGGTGGCAGTCTTTATTATTCCCGACCTGGACAGTGTTTCCTTGTTGCCGGTAGATTTCTTTTTCAAAGAAGGAATCCACTTTTTTGATGTTGTTAATTCTTTCAGTCCTTTCTTCACACTTCCCGACTTATTCAGATATTTTTCTAGTGTTGTTAGCCTGTAGTTTTGATATTCTTTCCTGATAATTTTGTGAATGTTCTTATATAAATAGGTTTTCTCATTTTTCTCTTCTAATGTTAATTGTTTTATTTTAGTTAATTCGTTTCTTCTCTTAATGAGGTTTTTTGTTTTGTCTGAAATGATGTAGTGTCGTTTTTTATTTATATTGTTATTATATAATATTGACTTTAAACTTTTATCAATTGCTTGTTTTATTTTCTCATAGTACGTCTCTACATCATCATTTTCTTCCAATTTTATATTTGAGACATTCAATCTTAAAGCTTCAGTGTGTTTCTCTTGTTCAGCTACAGTTTTTAGAGAAAATTTGTTGTTTTTATATGTGGCTCTAGATTTTTTAGTGTTAGTTAATAATAGAGTACATCTTACAAGTCGGTGGTCACTTGGGAACGATAGGTTACTAATCACTTCAATATTAGTGAATTTACCTTTTATATTTGACAGAATGTAGTCTATCTGGCTTTTATTTTTATTCGGGGACATCCACGTCCAGATGTTCTTGGTTTTCTTTCTAAATTGGCTATTAATTACAGAAAAGTTATTTTCCCAACAGAACTGGAGTAGAGTTTCACCTCTTTTGTCTCTTTTTCCAAAGCATGAGTTTCCCAATATTCTGTCTTCACCTTTTCTTGTTTGACCTACTCGGGCGTTGAAGTCACCCATAATTATGATGTTTTTACTGCAATGTTTTAGAGACGTTTGTATTTGATCATAGAATTCTTTTATTTCCAGTTCGGTTGCATCAGAGGTCGGCGCATAAACTTGGACTATGGATAGATTTGTATTCTCAAAATTCAAATGTAGTATGCAGATACGTTCATTGATTGCAATGAAGCTTTCCATGTAGTGTTTCAGGTGCTTTTTTATGAGGAATCCAACCCCATATTGGCCTTTAGTCGAGCCAAAGTAGCAGAATATATGGTCCTCGCTTTCTTCTATAGTATGACCTGTACGTCTAATTTCAGATAGACCAATGATGTCATATTTAATTGCTGATATTGATTCTTTGAACTCAAGTAGCCTTTCATCTGATAGTAGTGATCGAGCATTGTATGTACATATATATATAGGCTGGAGTGGAGGGTTTTGGTCTGCGACCCCCGCGGTGACCGGCCGTGGTGGGGGACATGGTTCGTGGTTTTTCTTTGCATTTCTATAATGTGTTCTATTGGTGAGAGGGGGGAGCATTGATTGCTATATTATACTTTGATCCTGACTGTCCTGCTGATTTGACGAATTGTTCGTATTCTTTTGTATTATATAGTTTAACATGCTGGGTTTGAGAGCACTTTCTGTTGTACTTGATGACCGTTGTAGTGGTGATTGGGTAGGTGTCGGTTTGTTTTTTCATTTTTCTTGTGGTCGTCTATCTGCAAGTTTGTGGGGATTTTGTTGCCTAGCTTCAGGGGAAACAGAAAGAGTTCTCTTTTTACTGCCGGATATGTCAGGTTTGTTTTCGAGTATAATAAGTTTATCATATTTAATAATGGCTTTATTTCCTTTTTCTTCTTCAATTTTTACCTTTTCCTGCAATTCTTTCCTTTTTTCCAACACGTATTTTGGATAGTCTTCTTTTATATAGAACTCAGTATTCTTTAGCACCCCTTTTTGTTTGAATATTTCTATCTTCCTACCAAGTGTTAAAAAGGTTACTGTTATTGGCCGAGGCCCTTTCCCTTTTTTACCAATTCTTGTAACCGCTTGTAGGTCTCTTTTGTCAAGCTTTATGCAGAAGTGTTTATCTATGAACTGAATAACAGTCATTTCTAACTCCGAATAAGATAATTCCCTTTCTTCTATACCAAAGAATACTATATTTCTCTGCCTTGCTTGCTTCTCCAGGAAATAAAGTCTTTTTTCTTGGTTTTCAACCTTTGCTTTAAGATCATCATGTTTTTCTTCCCAGTCTTTAAATTTTTCTTCTAAAATTATATTTATATTTTTTGTTACATTTGTTGTTACATCTTCTCCGTTCTTAACAATCATTTTCTTTTGTTCATCCAGTTCAGTTTGAATTTTTCGAAGGGCAATCATGATTTCCTCCATGGTTGAAAATTTTTGTTTTGGTACAAGTGGTGACCCCTGTTGGTGAATGCCGGAACTATACAGACGTTGAGTTATCTGAGGTTCGCACGGTTTTACTGTGATGGTACTACTACTCGCCGGTAGATGTCACTGAGAATCGATGATCCAGCAATGACTTGTATTTTTTGTTTACTTTAGAGGTTAGCAATTGTGGAAATTGTCCAAAGTTATCACTTTCTATTTTTCTTTTCACTTCTTTGTCCACTGACCTTCTGTTTGACGTGTTGTAGTTGTTTCTTTCTGTAGACTCGCCGTATATTTGCTTTTTTCGGAACAGTTGACGAGATCCGTTGTTGTAGTTTGGATTGCAGTTTTTCGTTTATTGGTGACACTTTATTGGTTTATAACGATAATCCAGGTGTTTCACAACTAGCTTCACACAATTATTGTAATTTAGCGTGTAATCAATCTTTATTACTAATTTTATTTCGTTATTAATATCGGAACCGATGTAAACATGAGCACAGCAGCGCCCTCTCTCCACTTACTTACATGTACCTTCACATAAATCATATACAATGATTTATAGCGAGTTTGTCACTTAGAGAAGTGCACTGCACTTGCACAATTATAAAAGGACAAGTAGTACATTACTGAACTATAAGTTACACATTAAAAATTTGAACATTAAGATATATATAATTTATACAATTTGCAAAGACAAATAGATGAGAAAAATTAGGCATTTAAAACTTATTAAATATTGTGATAGCTTACTCAATCTACGCGGGCAAAGCCCCGTGCAGTAGCTAGTTTATAATTTTAATAACGTAAATGCTGGCGCACACATCCTGCTCTTGAGCGATGGTCGGAGACCGGTCGAGTCGCTTCTAATTCTGTTGCTCGAGTACTAGCGTCGAGGGCAACTGAGCCCTTAGGGCTCATTTACAGAGACGCAACGTGGTCGACAATAAATTCAAACATATTTATTTATAAATAGGATAACCAACAGCTATTAGAGATATAAACAATTGTATAAGTAACACAGAGCCAATTACCAGAGTAAAAAACCGAATAATTAATGTACTATCTGAAAAGGGGTTTTTTCTATACCCTAAGCGTATTTTAGTATTAAGTATACTCTGTAAGTTAGGATGCAGAAAATGACGTATTCTAGCATGGTTTAAAAAAGACAGAGAGCAAAAGAGAGAGCGAGTGAGAGAGTTTTTATAAGTGTAAACTATGAGTACAGAGGAGGGAAAAGGTTGTGAGGGCTGAGGGTCACTTTTCTGACCTTTGTGCAACAGAATAATTTTGGCGTACGACTAGATAAGGGATGCTTTGTACTTCTTGTGTCATTTTTAATAAACCTAAATAATCTTATCCCTTGTTTTTTACACTAGAATAGAATCAGAAAATTTAATATATTACATTAATATAATTCTTTGAATCACTAACAAGCAGATAAAAAATTTATAAAAGGAATCTAAATAAACAACTACGAGCTTTTAAAAGTCAGCGTTCAGACGAATGCGTACAGAATAGGTTTTGGTGGTAAAAGGGTCAAATGAGAACTCTCTACAAAGAATAAAAATAGTCCTTACTCGCTCGCACCATGTATGAGTTTTGAATGGAAAAAGGTGCATTAAATCTAACTGCTCTCTGAGGGACATATGGTGGGTTGCGGGTTGTTCCCATATGTGAGTGCTATGTATTATTATTGACTTGACGAAGCCCTGGTGGTTGATAGTGTCATGCTCACTTAAATGTCTCGCTGATGGTGGCGGGTGTGTCGGGTCATTTAGCTCCCTTCAAAATGGTCGAGCTGAATGGGGCTGATCCATACGTCATGTTCGTGAACGGGCGCTGTCAGTTGGGACTGGTCATTTTTTTAGCTACCACGGTTCATTTTTAACTTATTTAGATTTAAAATTAAATTTTGCTTTTTATTTACTCTGGACGCTCTTACTGTGCACGTCTTTCTACATCGTTCTCACATATTTGTATAATCTTAACATGAATGATGTAAATACAATTTTGTAAAAATATTATAATTTAAAAGAGTGTCCATGGAGTTTCTTGCCCATTCTTCTCCATAGAGATCAACGCTTTGGAATGGGCAACTACAGTACTTTCACAAGTTATTATGCCTTGTGACCGGGACTGTAGATTAGTTTTGTTTCTTGACATTCAAAAGTGCCTGTTATGGTCTAATTGAAATAAATGGTTTTGAGTTTGAGTTTTTGAGTTTGTTCGAAAAAAAAAACGGGGCTCCGGAACGTAAATGGCAAAAGAAGGAAAATAAGCTCGTTTTAGTCAGTACAAGTCTGACACTCCACGCCGCTCCGCCCAGAGCCGGGATGTTATTTGATAATTTCCCATCCGCAAAAAAAGGAACATATGGGTAATGTATGAGAGCATTTTTAAAAGCGAATTTACGCGCGGTTACTTGTAAAAATATATTATTATATTTATATACTAGCTTCCGCCCGCGACTTCGTCCGCGTGGCATAGTTACTTTGGGCTAACGCTAACTTTAACCCGCGTGATGACCCGAAAAATGTATCTTTCTCTCCCCTTTTCTTCCCTCATTCTCCCCCTTTCCTCACTTTAAAAAAACTTGCCTATTTCCGTCACCAGGGCCCCAACTATCTCTGTACCAAAATGCATCAAAATCGGTTGGGTCATTTAGGCGTGAAGCCGTAACAAACACGACACGGTTCGCGTAGTGGCTGGGCGAACGACTGCTGCGCTGTGTGTCGCGGGTTCGATTCCCGCACGGAACAAATATTTGTATGACCTACAGATAGTTGTTCCGGGTCTGGCTGTTTGTGTATGTGAGATTGAATGTTTGTAAACGCACCCACGATACAGGAGAAATTCCTAGTGTGGGGCAACGTCTTTTAAAAAGAAAGAAAGAAAGAACAAACAAACTAACTGTCGCTTTTATAATATTAGTAAGGATTTATGAAAATAACCGAAGGTAACTGAATGCCTATTCATTTACCTAACGAAATAAGCTACGTTAGAGGTCCTAACTGTAGCTACCTTACACTTAAAAAAGTGCCTACTTAAATAATAAAACTGATCCTAAATACACTACAGCTACAACTAAATAAAACTACAGCTAAATAAATTAAAAAATAATAATTTGAATTTATAATTAACCTGAAAATAATTTAAGTACTAAATTATATATATAAATTTTGTTTTTTTTTAATATATCTAATTATGCCTGTTATCTATAAGAACCTATTAATTACCAAATAAAGTAGGTACTAAAACTAAATAACTCTAATAGAATTATACCCAGAAATATGTAGGTAAGTACAACTTGTAACAAAAAAAGAAATTAAAATAAAGCTAAAACGCCTGTCCAATACTGGGTCCACCCTTTATAGCAGAACTTTTTATGTCATAATTTTATTTTGCATAACAACGGATAGCATAAACTTCATTTCGCAGAAAATTGTTTGGCAGACACTCATTTATCATACATTCAAAACTCATAATTTTGTAAGTTAGAATCATCTCTAGACATAAATTTCATATCAAAAGTTCACAGTCAGAATCGTCTTTTGACATATATTTCATATCGTTATCATTAAACGGCAGAATTGTCATATCGCAGAAAGTTTATAGTTAGAATCATCTTTATTATTATTTGTTGTCATTTATTTTAATTATTTATTTCTTTAAAATAATATCATTTATTTTAACTATTATTTAATTGAATTTGTAATAATGTCATTTAATTCCATAAGTAATTATTATTCTAATGTAAATAGTTCAGTTCCGGGTAAACTACTAAAAACAATCTCATTTTCTATCAATGCAGGTCGTTACTGGCACTCGCCGGCCGCTGCCGCGGCACCGCTCGCTCCGCTCGCTCGGCTCGTGCGTAGGGGGTCACAGTTTTAACCTAACCTAACCTACGATTTTTTTTTCAACAAATTAACGTAATCTTAATAGTTGAGTCCCGGGTAACTAAAAACGATGTCTTTTTTTTTCTATATAATTCCAAAAATATCTTATTTTTGCCTTAATATGTTTTTGTATACAATTGTAACTCACTGTATCGGTTCACACCAAAATATTGGAAACTCAAAATAAATAACAAACATGGTAAATATCCCGTTTTAACCGTTAATAATAATGTTAGTGACCATGTCAGTTTAAAGACTTATTAGGCATATAAGTCTTTAAACTTAAAGTTATTCTTAATTAAATTCTGCCATCTGCATAGTATTAAAAGTGAAATTATACCAAATACTCGTCGCTCTAAATGAACATTATGCTAAACGACATTAGCGAAATTTGAACTCTGCCAATCGTAATTATACTAAATGTAATTCTGCCATCTTAAAACTATGCAATTGTAAATTCGGAGTTTTAAATATTATGCCAAACGATAATTATATCAAATAATTTTTATGCCTTTAAAATGTTCGTTTAAAGAAAAATATGCTAAGTGTGTTTTGCCAAATAAATTTCGGAGCATCAAGATTCTGCCAGATAGAGGGAACCCGTCCAATACTATCTACCTATGTATACCTACTTCACTTAAAAATAAAAACCTATAAATACTTTAATTAATAATACCTGTAACTTTAATAAAGAATATAACTATATAACGCTATGGCGCCCATTAGGGGAGGGCTATGTCCAGCAGTGGACTAATATAGCCTAATGAACTACGCTTTTACCAATATAGTATAAAAAAAAAACTGAACATAAATTAGCCGAAACTCGGTTTCTAAAAATCTATGCGTACCTACTACCACTTCAGCTAAAAAGAAATAAAATGTAAACTATGAATAATTTGTAATTTGAACGAATATTTAAACACTACCAAAATAACTAATACCTATTTTATAAAATAACAACAAAAGATATAAATTATTTAAAGACTAAAAGTCGGGCTGAAAGCATTGTCTGTCAATAAGGTCGAACACTCTGAACATCTATTCGCATCAACAGCCAAATATTACACAAAAATAATCCCTAAAGCATGATTCAGTATTCACGCGCGATGGCTTATTAGCGTATTTCATGCATAACTTTGGTGTTTGTATACCGATTTATATGTTTCTTTTTTTATTGAATACGTAATAATGTTAACTGTTTTTAATTAGAGATGAGTGGGAGTGTTATAAACGTAAGAGTAGACAAATATAATCAGAAAGCTCCGAACTGCTAAGTTATCGGGAGTTACACGTGTTATTGTGAGTCAACCATAAAAGATAGACCTATGCTGTCGTAGGATATTTTTTATATAATTTTAAGGAGAACATTTCCGTCATACATGATTTCTGTGTAGCTTTAACAAACTTCTCCCGATTACCCAACATTTTCCTTCACTGCTCTGCTCCTATTGATCGTAGCGTGATGAAAAGTATACTAAAACCTGCCCAGGAGTATGAAGAATAATTGTACCAAGTTTTGTTAAAATCCGTCGAGTAGTTTTTGTTTCTATAACGAACATACAGACATCCAGACAGACAGACAGACAGACAGACAGACAAAAATTTTACTGATTGCATTTTTGGCATCAGTATCGATCACTAATCACCCCCTGATAGTTATTTTGGAAATATATTTCATGTACAGAATTGACCTCTCTACAGATTTATTATAAGTATATAGATTATTTATTTAAATGCAATGTTGCTTGCAGCGGCGGAGCTTGCAGATGACATCGCTGCGACGCACGCGGTAACGAACACACACGTCACTTCACGCCCCGCGTACATTGTCACATTATGACAATGTACGGTGTTGTTAACAGACATGCGACATGCGTTTGTGATAACCAGAGGTCGAAGTAGGTAGATTGATTTTATATACTTGTGTCAAGATATTATAATAATAATATGGACATGCCATTTTATCCATAATGTGCGGGAAGTACCGGAAGAAGTTCCGGGATTGGAATTACGGAAAAAATAAAAAACATACAGATAGGCTAACAAAATCGTTTATTATATGAATGATTGATTGAATGGAACACAGCACGCGCGCATTGTTCTAACAAACACCCAGTGAGTCATTTAGGATACTTGCTTCAGATTGGTCGTTGCGTGCGGTCAATGCATTGTGAACATAGATGAACATGAGATAAAGAAACAAAAAGCCCTCTCTAAGTTTTGTCTCATACTGTCAAGCGTCATTTCTAATTATTCAACAGTGAGGGACAAAATACGGTGTAACTATTTCAAGATATTTTTGTATTAAATAAAATACTGATTTCTTTCACCATTAGCTAACACTGGCGGCGTAGATTGATATTATTAATACGATTTTCACCTTAAACACAAATTCGTGCTAATTTCAAAATTCCGGAACAAATATCACAATAAATATGAAGTTCCGGTATTTTGGAGGCATATCCATATTATCCTCTACGTTTGACGTCAACGACCTTAAATCAATCTACCTACTCCGACCTCTGGTGATAACGCTAGTCGCTGCACGCCACCTCGCAGTAAACGGACAAAACGCGAGCCACCACGTCACACATACACCCCTCAGCAGAACGATTCGTGTTGTGAACGAACTTCACGAGCGACGACTGGATGTTTTCTCGTGCACTTTGAGTGACTTCGAAAGAGTTTTATTAAATATATAGTTAGTTATGTAATGCCCGCAGTTCACATTGGGACAAGGTGGTGGGCCAGCCTATTGGCCCAAAGTGTAGAGGGCTACTTGGCGGTATGTTGGCAGCGATGTTCGGTTGGCGCCAACATTGGCGAGCAAACCGATTGTTGTCGGTTTTTTGTTCACACATCAAAGGATCTTGGCGCGCTTCGTCATGATTGACACCAATGTGTATACAGCGACATTGGAAATTCATTATATTGGCCCAATACCTTAGCTCAATGTGTACTGCGGGCTTGTGACCATAAGGAAAGAGATTTTTTTTTTGTTTATTAAAATATATTTTTTATTATTATTAGTTGATAGCTTCACTGTCGCATTAGGTTAAGGCATGTAAGGATAGTTGTAAAAAGGATAAAAAAAAATAATACATGACGCGCAACAAAACGCGTCTCCCTACATGAGCCCTTATAGAAACTAGTCGCTTTAGTGAGTACGCTTGTATGCTCCCGCTTTCGTCAAGCGTGCTTTTATTTTGTGCTTTGGAATAATATGTTTAGAATTTAGTTGTTTTTATTTTGTTCCTGAAACATGCATAACTTTGCATTTTAGCTAAATATACTTAGCTTTGCTACTTTTAAAAATTTTCAATTGTATAGTTTTGTCATAACGCTGAAGAGAGAGAGAGAAAGAGAAAGTTGTGTTAGCACAATAAGGCTAAAAATAAATGGAAGTAATTAACAATAATACATATAGTATCTAATACCAGCCTTAATTCCTAGCTGGGCAAAGGCATCTCCTTATACAAAGAAGGCACGAGTATTGATCACCACGCTTGCTTAAGACGAGTTCAGACTTAATATTATGTTAATTATAAGTCCAGGTTATTCAAGATGTTTTCTTTCACCGATGTCAGTGATTTCTCAAATAAACTTTAAAAAGTACATATGAAATGAAATAGATATATTGGTACTAAACCATGTTGTTATTGCCCGGATTTTAATCCACAACCTCATTGCATGAGAGGCGAGAGGCCTAACCTCTTGGTCACAACGACAAGCAAATAAACAAAGCAAACAATCAAATAAGATACTTTTTTAAATGTCAGTATTTTTACCACAAAACACTGGCCATTAACAATATAACCATTCGATGGATAAAAGGGGAAACGCGTATTCAAAATTACGATTTGCATTGTTTTGAGACTAGTATAAATTCACAATCGCATTCATTAAAAAAAAACCATAAAAGGCAGTTAAAAAAACAATGACATCAAAATAATGGAAGCTTAGGTATTCAATAATTCCATTTTTAAACCGATTCTAACCCTTCCAATCGTTGCTATCATACCATCGCATATAAAACCATCGATATATCATGAAAGGGTACTTTTTTCAATTTCCTCCTGTAAACAGAAGTTCTTCCATCTATACTAATATTATAAAGCTGAAGAGTTTGTTTGTTTGTTTGTTTGAACGCGCTAATCTCAGGAACTACTGGTTCGAATTGAAAAATTCTTTTTGTGTTGAATAGACCATTTATCGAGGAAGGCTTTAGGCTATATAACGTCACGCTGCGACTAATAGGAGCGAAGAAACAATGGAAAATGTGGAAAAAACGGGGAAAATTATTCATCTTTGAGGGCTTCCGTTGCGTGCGCTGCAAAAACGGTTCAAGATACCAAAAAAATATGTACTAAAGAATTATTCCTCTTGAAATGATCTAAAAAAATGTCCGTAACGGTATATGCCTATCTTTTAAGATTAACTCACTAGAACCGTTTTTATGGTAATCAAATTTGGTCGAAATTAATGCATGATTACCAATTATTTGTTAGAGTTGTATCAACATAATAATATTAATCTTTATCCAAATAAATGTGTTGTTGATTAACAGTATTTAATTGTGAACAAAATTGTCTTTGACATCACTTAATTTCAATGAACATCTTAGAAGATATTACAATTTTAAAATAACTCCGATATAAAATTCACACGCGCCGGTCGGTCGGGGAGAGGCGTTGTTTGCGAGCGACGCGGAGGGTGGGTGTAGCTCTTCGATTGTTTTAAGGATAATATTTTGGTTCTAATAATTTCACAATTATTAAAAAAAATAATGTTGTAGATAATACCTGTAAATAGGTGTCATCTACATAATTATTCTTATTAGGTTAGGTTTTAGTTTAAGCATACAGTTAGTTTACCTTATGTTTTCCGTAAGTACCAAATACAGGTAAAAATAATTAGGATCCTAATTTATTAACCTTACGTTTGTTTTTTCTGATTACGAGTTACGGTTTGGTTAAGTTTTAATTTCCTATTTTCTTTCTTCGTCACTATAATGCCTAGAAAAAGAACTCGGCTTTCTCGGCAGACTGCTACCGCAAATCGGCTGCGAGCTTTGCGCAGCAATGAAACACAGGATGAAAATATGCATAGATTGGCTACTCAACGAGGAATCAGTGAACAAAACCGTGCAAATGAATCGATCCTTGAACACGCAGTGTCTAGCCTCACAAAATTTCCGAACTTCGGCAAACCGTCAACGGGAATCAAGCGCTGAACGTTTATCCTTACAAAATTCCCGAACTTTGATAAACCGACTACGGGAATCAAGCGCTGAACGTTCTCAACGTTTAGCCTCACAGAGTTCTCGAACTTTGGTGAACCGACCTCGGGAATCAAGCGCTGAACGTTCTCAACGTTTAGCCTCACAGAGTTCTCGAACTTTGGTGAACCGACTACGGGAATCAAGCGCTGAACGGTCTCAACGTTTAGCCTCACAGAGTTCTCGAACTTTGGTGAACCGACTACGGGAATCAAGCCCTGAACGTTCTCAACGTTTATCCTCTCAGAATTCCGGAACTTGGGCTAAGACGCGGACAAAGTCGTGGGTAACAGTTATCCTTACTAATATTATAAAAGCGAAAGTGAGTTTGTTTGTTTGTTTGTTACCTCTTCACGCTTTAATGGCTAAACCGATTTTGATGAATTTTGGTACAGAGATAGTTGGGAACCAGGAGACGGACATAGGCTAACTTTTTTGAAAAAAAAGTGGGATGTGCGGGAGAAAGAGGGAAGAAAAGAGAAAACTTAGCGTTGCTATTACAAATCAATAAGGCGCAAGGGGAACTGTGTTACCCCGAATTTAACGCGAGCGAAGCCGCGGGCAAAAGCTAGTATTAAAATAAGTCGAGTATTTCAGTGTTAGGCTATGTTCACAATCTCATGCTATGCGTCTTGCGACACGATTTCGACATTCGACATTCGACGTTGTTCTATACTACTAATATTATAAATGCGAATACTTGTGAGAATGGATGGGTGTATGGATGTTTGTTACTTTTTCACGTCAAAACGGCTGAACGGATCTTGATTTTTGGCACAGAGGTAGATTATAGTCTGGAATAACATATAGGATACTTTTTTCGATATCACGTGGGTGAAGCCGCGGGCGCAAGCTCTCTGTTCCCTCACTTCCATAGTCCGATGGGACGGCAATCCGACACGGGTGGAGAGAAATATGGCAAAATAATATTCTGCATGGAGTGCTCTTCTTTAAGTGACGGGTCTTAGGCTTTTGTTGTGATGATTTCCTATTTAATGGTCATAAAAATATCCTTGATAAAACCGAGAGGCACACCATTATTGTGATATTGTTTTGGTCTAGATCATTCCTGAAAATCTCCTAGTTACAAATATATTTGGGGTCAAAGTTATTTACAAGTTCTTAATTATCAACTCAGCCGCTGCAAAAAACGACCCGGTCACCTGACGGAGAGCAATGGGTAGCGACAGGCCGTGTCGATGGCGCGTTCGTATTCCACGCGCGCCTCAAAGAGATGTCAGCAAAGCAGAGCGGCCTTCCAGAGTCACAGCCTACCAGCGCTGCGGGTTGTTCAAAAATGATACCACGGCCCCGGAACGCAAAGGGCAAAATAAGGAACATGGATGGGTTTTAGTCAGTAAACGTTTGACACACCCTCCCACTGATACACTGATCGGTCTATCACCACAATTTGTGTAAAAAAAACTAATTGTTAAAAGCCAAATCCTTACTAATATTACAAAAGCGAAAGTGAGTTTGTTTGTTTGTTACGTCTTCACACCTAAATAGCGAAACCGATTTTGGTGAATTTTGGTGCAGAGATAGTTGTGACCCTGGAGACGGACATAGGTTAATTTTTTTAATAAAAAAGTGAGATAAGGGGGAGAAAGAGGGAAGAAAAGGGGAGAGAAAGATATTTTTTTTTCGATCATCACGCACGTTAAAGTTAGCGTTAGCCCAAAGCAACTATGCCACACGGACGACATCGCGGGCGGAAGCTATTTAAATAAATAAACGTAAGCGTCAACGGCAGTGGCAGTTGTAAAATGTGAGTCAACTCAGCTTCACCTCGTAGCAGGAATTATTTATCGATTCAGAAAACCTTTGGCTTTTAACAAGTTACCCTTTAAGTGCACATGAAAGCTATAAATTTTACAATAAAAGACGAAATTATTAAAAGGTTTTTTTTTAAGAACACTTAATTGGTTTTCGTTTGAAATTCAGGGATCAAACGGGAGGTAATGGGTCTCATTAGATTGGGGCCTTATTTTTATTTTGCTTCAGTAAATTTATGATTTTAAATCAAGTGGTGTTATTAGGTTTTGCTATTGATTTGCGTACCCTACCCACTTAGTGAATTGGTTTTAAATGAAATACTTTTATTTGGTACCCGTTTTAAAGTGATTTTTGTAGTGGGAGATAAACAATTATTTCTAAAACTGTGGCATTTATCCCTAATTTACCCTAGCCCAAAATCAAAATATTTTACTTCACATAGTCCACACACACACTTCACATTTGTTAAACGCCGAGAAAAGGCGCACGGTTCGGGTTGGTCATTTCCAATGGAGAAAAACCGCCATGATTACTCTTTTAAAATCATTTGGTTTTACAATGTTGATGTTACAGCGTTAGTACTTAAGTATGATAGGACAGCGTTGGCCCGACATTGAGTCATTACTTTACAAAACGTAAAATAGGAAAAAATTAACAAGCTTCTAATTGAAGCCCAAAAAGTCCACTCATTCACAAATAATCCTTATATTCTCACCAAAACAAAATAAACAACTCCTTCAATCATAGCATACAACACTATCCCCAAAAAACTACTAACATTTGAAGCAGGAACAAAACAATTCAATTCCTACAAACTAATAATGACATTGGACCAATACGTGTCCGAATGGAAGTCGATCGTAAGCCGGACTTCGGTATTCATGTCCTTGCCTTCTTTAAGGCTTTCTGAAAGCTGTTTTAGAATTCCATCTAGTGCTAACTGAAAGTCTGGCTGTCGCCACCGATGTATTGCTGGGGGATACGATTCGAATAGTGATTTTTGATGTTTTGTTATTTACCGGAATAGTTGTTTTGTTTTTGGTACAATTGGGAGAATGGGTTGCTTATGCGGTGTATATGAGACACTAGCTTTGGTCTTGTTTTCACTTTTAAACAAGACCAAATTAAACCAGTAATATAAAAATATCTTTGAAAATTTCTACGTGTATATGTTTTATCGGTATGTTGTCGTTATGTCGTTAATGTTTCGTTTATTGCCTGTGACGGTGCCTGGATTTATTAATAATAGTCATCCTCATCATCATCATTTTCCTGCCCTTGTCCTATTCTATTTGGGGTCGGCGCAACACGTTTTCTTCTTCCATTCTTCCTTTCTTTTTTCTGTCATTCCTTACACAGTCCATCCATCTTTTCTTTGGCCTTCTTCTCTCCCTCTCCATCCATCACTCATAATTACTCTTTATTAACAATAATAATCTAGTTATGTGGGATTTTGATGGGAATTATTTTGGGAAAACAGTTTCCTATCATTAATTGACTTTAAGCACCATAACCTAATATACGCCTGTAAATTCCGAATGGTTAGGCAGAGGTGTACCTTATTTATAGAACACTAGCTTTTTCCCGCGGCTTCGCTCGTGTTAAATTCGGGGTAACACAGTTCCCCTTTCCTGATTTGCAAGTACCTGCTACCTGTAGTTTATGCCCTTGCGCCTTATTGATTTTAATAGCAAAACTTAGTTTTGCGAGCGAAACCGCGGGCAAAGCTCGTATTTTATATTCTGAAAGATGATTGAGATTTTATTTAAATCATTTTCAATGTTTTGTAAAAAAAATAAAAATGCACTTAAATTAAGAGTACTTACCTATTTTGTGTTAAACATTTTAATTTATTTTTACGTCAGCATGCTGAATGAAGTCAGTGAAATGTACGGTTTAATTAAATTATTTATTTCTTAAACATTACAAATCACTAACAAGGAGAAATAAGATTTAAACAAAACTTAATAATTAAGAGTACCTACAGATGCGCGTAGACGTTATTCTTGCAAAATTATTTTCATATATTCGGATTGGTAGGTAATTTCGAATAACTTTGTCATTCGTGTTACGAATGCGGGCGATAGTTTATAAGCAATTAAACAAACAATTAAATATTAAACCTTTTCACTTAAATGACCCTAATATACCACATTTCATGCAATAAATAATCTTATTCTATTTTTGAATCTAGAATTCAAGAAGGCTATTCACATTTACGAAAAAAAACACTCAAAAATAAAACAAAAGGCACTAGTATATACATCCATGTCACAACAACAGTTTTATATCTTTGGCCCAAGATACAAAGGCATCCATAAAAATAAATAGTGTTTATGACATCACCCCGCATACCAAGTTTCACCGTAAAAGTGGTCCGATGATAGAGCCCTGTGGAAGCCCAGGTGGTTATTGCATTATGCAGAGATTCATCAGGGAAGAGTGAGGTCCCCTGACATGCATATGTTATGTATGAGACTTTTATGAGGTAAAGAGATGTATTAAATAGGTTGTATGTAGGTTGTAAATGCTTTGGATGACAACTTCACAAATGAAGGTAAATGAGAAATATTTTGTTTTAAATAAAGTTTATCGGTCTCGTTGCATTACAGTACATTTAAGATTAGATTTTCTAAACAAAAAGTTACAATAATTATAATAAAATTATTTACAACAAGCACAATGAGTGTCATTCATAGATTAATTCTTAAAGTTATGAAAACATTAAAAATTAAATAAAGTTAATTTGTTTCAGGTGATATTAAAATTGTCCATTTAATGTTAATAACAAAGGCCTTAAACTTTGTCTTAGTTTTGTAACATTCAAGAACCATTAACAATATAAATGTGAAACAGGTTCTTTAATTAGGTACTCTAATTTTATACAAGCTTTCATTTCCAGACATAGGTAAATATTAGTGTATTTGTCGCTCAGCCCCAAGATTCACGCGTGTTGATACTTAACTTTGAATGAAACTGCGGCCCCGTGGCCCTAGCAAAATTAAAAATACCTGCTGAAAATTTCATGTTTAAATATTTATTAATAGTTGTGAATGAAACTGATTGTGGCTAGTGCAAACAATTTATTGCGAAAGCTACGGGAAAACTGTTTTTTTGCTTCAAAAATCGTCGTATACGTATATTTATACTAGCTTTTGCCCGCGGCTTCGCTCGCGTTAAATTCGGTAGCGCCTTATTTATTGTAAAAGCAATGCTAAGTTTTCCCTTTTTTTCCCGCTTTCTCCCTCATATTTCGCTCTTTAAAAAAAATAGCCTATGTCCGTCTCCTGGTTCTCAACTATCTCTGTACCAAAATTCATCAAAATCGGTTTAGCCATTTAAGCGTGAAGAGGTAACAAACAAACTCACTTTCGCTTTTATAATATTAGTAAGGATAACTATACGTTATTTAAACGTTGGATTGTTTATGGCATCAGGCGTCCTAGCCCCGGGGTCAGAAAGATCTACCGCGGCCTCGGAACACAAAGGGCAAAAGAAGGAACATTGATGAGTTTTAGTCAACTCACAAACTCAACCCGTGCCGCCAATGCGGGGGCAGTTATTTGATGATTTCACAAAAGGCCTTCGAGGCCCAAATTCACTCGAATTTCATACAAGCATTGTTGTCCAGCCATAAATAGTGTATTCGTCACTCAGCTCGCGGATAACATTCACACGTGTCAATAATTAATTTTGAATGAAACTGTAAGCTCCACCATACCCACGGTCATCATACGTATAAACGCGAAGCCGGCAAACATATGACGGCTGCAAGCAATGCTATAAACCTCTCGATACCGAATATTCAGATCAGTAGCAATTTAAAATTTACTAAATTACGCAGACACTGAGGCACTTTTACAACAAACAAAGTGAAACACATACATGAATGCACACTCACACACACACACAAACACACACACACATACACACACACGCATGCACACACACACACACAAGCATGCTTTATATCTAAGTTCCTATATAATTGTATATTGCTATGGAAGAGCGGAGTCTCCTAACACAGGCAATTTAGCTTAAAAGGAGGCTCCAATCACCTACTAATGTAAAACTTTTTGGTTCAGAAATAAAGATTTTATATTTGTATTGTATATACATTTAAGCTTTATCGTTTGCCTCAATAGAGCGACAGCGTTTCCTTTATATTAAGTTACACAACAAAATATAACTCTTGTGGTCAAGCGGTCACAAGTGCGACTGCTGTGTCCTGGGTTCAATGCCCGGGACAGGCGGAGTTGTTGGGTTATTCCATCAGAAATTACTTAGTAGCAGCCACGGAACTATATTTGTGCCCGATTGATGGCAATAGGCTTACCCCTAATACATGGGACGTAAAAACATAACTTCTGACGACACTGTTGGCGCAGTGGTTGAGCGATCCACTGCTGCGCTGCGTGTCGCCGGTTCGATTCTGGATGGAAAAATGTGGGTGGTACAATTAGGTACACCTCTGCCTACCTCTTCGAGGATTACAAGCGTAATGTTATGTTAAGTAAGTATAAGTATAATATTTATTACACAAAAGTGGTTACATTTTTTGTGAAGTCCCTGACTCCTGTGCTAAGACCTGTGTTACAGGAGCCAGTGCCCTCTCCCAAAGAAGGTTTTACAGTGTTATGTGCAACAAGATTAACAAAACAATATTATTCAAAAATAAAATTAAAGGCGGTTAAAAATAGCCTGTTATTAGTTTGAGAGTGTTAGTATGTATGTGTTTGTGGAGTGTGAGTTTGTGTGTGTGTGTGTGTGTCTGTGTGTGTGAGTGTGTGCACGCGCGTGTGTGGGTATAATTTAATGATCAGGAGGGGGTTTCAGCATTGATTTACGCAATGGAAATAAGTATATCCTCTGTTTCGTCGTAGTATGGTGCAACAAACAAGCTCAGACAATCTGATCAAGAAAAATCAACAGCGAAACTCGAGACTCATGTACACTTATTTATTATTCAATATCTGTACAATCCATAAGTTCATGACATCCGCACATTTTACCTTTGTCATGTCTACTCACCTCCTTTATTTTGTAAGGACATGAGTTTCAGCCCCCATGATTCTTTGTGTGCCCTCTTCAATATTTGATTTCATGAAAGAAGGCATTTTACTTTGACATGAATATGAATGTCTCTTTTCAATGTAATTGGGATAATTTATTTAGGTTACGGGAAGTGTCAATCCTCGAAAAATATTGAAGGGAAAACTTTTGATGTTTTTGAGGTTTTCGTTTTCTTTGGTTCCTGTTTCTCAAAACGATTTACATCTAAGCCGTATTAAATAACTGACAGTGCTATATTTGATATTTACATATATTAGAATTGAGTTCAAGAGCTGTGTTGTGGCTTGTCTATGGCTAATTTCTGTAGTTGGTATTTAAAAATGCCATGGATAGCTCTTAAACTTAATTCAAATATTGGACTGGCCGCGTTTAGTTTCTTTGGCGAGATTCGGTTTTAATGGATACACTTAACATTCACAATCCTAATAAATACCTCTCAGTTTATTTACGAAAATCTTTTGTACGCGCATAAAAATATAAAATTGTTTAAAAAATACAGTGATATCCACAACACAAATACGAGGAACAAACACAAATTTGTTGTCCCGGCAACGAGGCTCAAAAAAATAGGGGGTACGTTCACATGCCAATGTATACGTTTTTATAACAAACTCCCAAACGACGTTCAAACACTAAGCCTCAATAAATTTAAAGTTTTTGTTAAACGTAAGTTAGCTCTTAAAGCTTACTATAATATTAATTATTACCTTGAAGATAAAAAGGCTTGGGATTAAGCTGCTCCAATTTAATTTACTCAGTGAGTGTCAAAATTTTTCTTTGTTTCATTTATTTATTGTTTATTCCTTTATTCTATACACTGACATTTAATGATTTGACATTGATATTTACTTTGTTTTATATTTTATTATTTTTTTTATTTAATTTTACATTTTTTTTATTATGACATTTTATGAGATCATTATGATCTCATTAATTTATTTTGTAAATATTTTCTAGTCTGTAGTTGTTTATTGTGAATGTGAGGACCATGTGGATCATAACTTTTATTTACTTTGTTTTTGACGATTGTCTGGCAGTTGAGTACTATTAGGGACCTTCACCAATGTCCTTTTTTTGGTATTGTTCGTCGTTTCGTTGAGCTCCTTGGGTTATGAGTCGAGCTACACGATAACTGACAAATGCTTGCACTGACTGGACAGGTCTACTCAATCTGTGTGGTGCTTTCTAAAGCTTTAAGAAAGCTTTTTTTTTAAGAATCTTGGTCAACTTAACTTAACTTAACTTTATGTAAGTTGACCAAGATTTTTTGTCTGGACTTTAAAAGAGACTATGACCTCTGAGTTTGTTTCGGCTGTTTCTTCTCAGAGTAGTCGGGTACGAAACAACGGCCTCATCTAGTTTTTAAAAAAAAGACGTGTAAAAGTGTTTGTGAAAACCTACTTGCAAAATAAACATCATTTATCATTTAATAGGAAGAGAGATTCCTAATATCCTAGTAATATTATGAATCCTATTATCACACTAGTTAAATGTGTAAAATTGTTATAATTGTATGTAAATCTACTATTTGGTTCCGTATGTATTTATAAATATTTTTGATGCATTGATGCATGATTAAGTTCACTGTTTATTTATTTTGTGTACTCGTCGGATTTGCGACTAATAAATAGTTTTTTATTTCTTTTTATGTTTTTTACTCCTTCACGCTCAAACGGCTTAACGGCTTTGGATGATAATGTGAAGTCGCAGGGCGCAGCTAGTAATCCTACAAATACAAAAGATTGTGTTTATGGATGGATGGATGTTTGTTTCTCATTCACACATACACTACTGAAGGGATTTGGGCGAAATTTAGCACACAGTTTAAAACCTAGACTAACACATATAATAGAATACCTTAAATTTCGGTAGAACGATCGCTATCGCGGGAATGAGTTAGTGTTAAATACAGCCTGTAGTTACAACGAAATTCACTTGCTCACCAGCAAACTCTACGACACCACGATAAAAATAAAATAAACAAGAAATAACTAAAAAAACACAGAATTTTGCTATACATTTCTACCCAATCAATTACAGTGCTAGCATGGGGTTCCCAAAAATAAATCGCCACAAATAATTCTTACCCACATATGAATATAAATAAATGTTTAAATTGCATTAACTTCGCGTATTTCCCTTGAGGCAGATCGTGGTGAGAGGCGAATTTAACTTGTAGACCGTACAATACCTGGCCAGTTCAAAGTTGTTTTAATAGAAAAAACTTTGGAGCAGCGGAGCGCATGAAGTATGGTAGTTCGTAAGTCGTTAGTCGTGTGGTGGAGAGATAATACACTTCATAGGAGAGAATAAAACAAACGATATGATATGATGTACGTGGAGGCGCGGGAGGAAACGCCCGGGTGTCACCATTGTGACGATCGCCCGGAGGACATGGTGGAGCACACATTGGCGGTCTGCCCAGCTTAGGCAGAGCACCGCCGTGCCTTCGTAGAGGCGATCGGCGGCGGCGATCTGTCGCGCCCGGCCCTGGTTCAGTCCATGGTCCGGAGCGAGAGGGAATGGGAAGCAGTCACCTCCTTCTGCGAACCAGTCATGCTAGCAAAGGAGGTGGCCGGGCGTTTGAGGGAGAGAACCTCAAACCAACCCAGCCACCGCGGGAGACGCCCCGAGCGTTGGGCGCCGCGAAACGACTCCCGGCCACTGTAGATGCGGGCCTGTGGACAGTGAGCAATGGGTTGCTCAGCGTCCGTCCGTCTATCCACGACAGGCCGTGTCGACGGCGCGCCTCAAAGAGATGTCAGCAAAGCAGAGGGGCCTGCTAGGGCCACTACCTGCCGGGGTTGCGGAGATACCGCGGCTCCGTAACATAAAGGGCAATAAAAGGAACATGGGTGGGCTTCAGTCAGTACAAGTCTGACACTCCCCTCGGCTCCGCCCAGAACGGGGGAAGTTATTTGATGATTTCCCACCCGCAAAAAAGGGGTATTT
Organism: Ochropleura plecta; assembly: GCA_905475445.1. NCBI lineage: Eukaryota > Metazoa > Arthropoda > Insecta > Lepidoptera > Noctuidae > Ochropleura > Ochropleura plecta. The sequence continues at coordinate 3,957,228 of FR997731.1, read as the reverse complement.
TTTATTTTAAACTATATTTTAGATAAACTTCATTTTATCAATACGTCACATAATTGCCGTACTAAACTCTAAAGGCCAGCCTGTTTAAAGGTTTGTAAAAAGATCTGTACAGTCAAAAAAAACAATATAGTTAGAAAAAACACATTTTCTTGTATTCTTTTTAACAAAACCTTTTATTCATATCATGAGAATGCATTAATTAACTGTACTCCCGTCTTGGGTATACAAAGGCGCCGCTTATGCACAAGTGGGTAAAATTATAAGTTTAGGTCTAAGTTCTAAGGTTTGTTACCAATACCAATTCTAAGGTTCGTTTATTAGTACTAAAGCGGTTCGGTCTTTGTGCGAGAGCCTTTATTTTTATGTCATACTAGCTTTAGCCCGCGGTTTTGCTCGCGGGAAATTTGGGGTAACACAGTTCCCCTTTCCTGATTTACAGGTACCTGCCACCTGTAGTTTTTGCCCTTGCGCCTTATTTATTGTAATAGCAATGCTAAGTTTTCCCTTTTCATCCCTCTTTCTCCCTCATAACTAAATCTTTTTTTTTAAATAGCCTATGTCCGTCTCCAGGGTCCCAACTATCTCTGTACCAAAATTCATCAAAATCGGTTTAGCCATTTAGGCGTGAAGACGTAACAAATAAACAAACTCACTTTCGCTTTTACAATATTAGTAAGGATTCTCTTAAACAAGTAAATAAAAGTAATAAAGGGCGAGCCTATTAAAAATAGGCATTGTTTATTTCAAATGTCATCACCATCGTTAACTTCTGTAAACAAAGTTGGACTAACTATTCTCAGGGCGTACCATCGGAATGAGAACTCTTTATCTCAAAGAGATAATGCAAAGAAACTTGCAATGGAATCCAGTAGCTATCAGCTATCACTGAACATATGAAAGGAGTGTTAAAGAACTTTGCTGGGGGAATAGTAATCTAGTTTTCTTATTACAACATCAGGAGATGCAGGTATTATGTAAAACAGTATTTTTGTTTATCAAAGTGTATATCAATCCATATGGATTTTTTATTTATCAACAGGTAACTCATTTAATTAAATTAATTACTATATACAAACTGTAAATAGACAAAAAGTAAAAATAAATACAAGTAAAAAATGGCAAATTACAGGGTGTCAAAAATTCGTCCGTATCGCAGTCAACAGGTAAAGTGCCCAGAAGGCTGGCAGCACAACCGCGTTGGAAGGCAATGCTTATTTTTTGTGCAAAAAACAGGCCAGCCCTCTGGTCACGAGAAGAGTAAAAGAGTTTGTTTATTTATTTATTACTATTATTTGTTTTTTGAACGTTGCCCCATACTAGGAATTTCTCCTGTATAGTGGGTACGTTTACAAACATTTAAACTCACATACACAAACACCCAGTCCCGAAACAACTATTTGTTGGCCATACAAATATTTGTTCCGTGCGGGGATCGAACCTGCGACACGCAGCGCAGCAGTCAAACGCGCAGCCACTGCGCCAACCGTGCCACTAAACCTACAGTAAAAAAAAACTACATTTCCTCCCAAAACTGCATCTCAAACTCACACCCGTACATAAGACGGTCATAAACGTCGTACATATGAGGGCTCTCGACTCAAGCGCGACTTTCATCACAACACTGCAAACGAAGGCGACACTTCACACGTTGTGACGTCATAGCGTACTCTGCAGTTCATAATGAAGGGTTGTGCTTTAATTGTGTTGTAATTGTGTGAGTGGGTTGAAGAAGAGACTCTTTAGTAGAGGTTAATATAAGTCTGGCTTTGAAGAATTTTCTAAGGTTTTATGTCTTAACTAGTTAAACAATATAATCACCACTTGTATCAACTGGTTATTTTCCATATGTTCCTTCTGTCACAAAGATTGAAAAAAAAATACTTCAGCTAAATATTATAGATAGTATTTAAGTATATTTGTACTCCGGGGTTACGGGTTGTTCGAAAGAGATACCGCGGCCCGGAACGTAAAGGGCAATAGAAGGAACATGGGTGGGTTTTAGACAGTATAAGTCTGACACTCCCCCACCTCGCTCCTCCCACAGTGGGGGAAGTTATTTAATGATACCCTATGCGCAAAAAAAACAGTCACCCATCCACATATTAATCTAGGAAAACGTGGTTTAACCTAAAAATCGACCTAAGCGACTGCTATAACGTAGCCACGAACTGCTCAACTAACTTAACTGTCCCTGCTCTGAAATTGAATTATCTTACGTTTTGCAAAGTAAGCAATGACTTATTTTCGGGCCTTCGCTGACCTCTTATACTTAAGTACTAACGCTGTAAGAACAACATTGTAAAGCCAAATGATTTTAAAAGAGGAACCATAGATTTTCTTGTCGATTTTTCTCCATAGAAAACGACCAACTCGAACCGTGCACCTTTTCTCTACGTTTTGTAAGTGCCCATGTAGGCTTATGTGAAATAAAAATATTTGGATTTAATTTGAATGAATTGCGCACTAAATTAGCTTGAATACAGCTTTAATTATTTCATCATGAGCTCTTCAATTAAGATCACAGCTAATCTCAGTAATTGTCTAGTCAAAATCTCACATTACAATACCACTAAACCCATATAACCAATACTTAAAACGAAAAGCCACCAAAACTTTTATCGTCGAACAATAACGCAGTAAATACCTTGACTATTAAGTTTTACAGTCGCAAGGACGTACGTGAGACGTCGATGCTACGTAACGACCACGTAACGATCTGTTTACGTTCCCGTAACGTACTCTTAACGAACACGTGTCGTGTTGGCAATCGTAAAACGTACCTGTGTAGCTACCGCCGGGTTCTGGAGTTACGAAATGATTTGGTTATATATTTACGTAGATATTTTAATTTTCATAGACGTATCACCATCTGCTCAACGAGGAGCTCGTGGCTGAATAATAGCAGCCGCTCGGGTCGATCTATAGGTTAAGCCGCGCTTGCCTAGGTTGGTCTGTGGATGGGTGACCACCCGTTACATACCGAGTTTCCTTCGTGCCTCTAAAAGCACGTTAAGCCGTTGGTCCCGGCTGTCATTTGTAGATCTTTGACAGTCGTTAAAGGTAGTCAGTGTTCTGAAAGTCTGACAACCAGTCTTACCAAGGGGTATCGTATTACTCAGTACGAATTGGGTTGTGGAGGTCAGATAGGCAGTCGCTCCATGTAAAATACTGGTATTCAACTGGTTCCGATTAGACTGGAAGCCGACCCCAACATAGTTGGGAAAAGGCTAGGCAGATGATGATCATCATCTGCTCAAAGTTTCTCAACAATATTGCGGTCGGCTTCCAGTCTAACCGGAACCAGTTGAATACCAGTTTTTACCTCGATAACCCAGTAAGCACTAGCTAATACGATACCCTTCGGTAAGACTGATTCGCAGACTTTCTTAACACTGACTATCTGTACCGATCTTCAAATGACAACCGAGACCAAAAGCTCAGCGTGTTGGGCGAAGTTATTTGATGATTTCCTTTCCGCAAAAAAATAGCTGTCAACTTTTTTTGTTCTGCCCTGTTGGATTAAACGTTTCATTTTAGTACAGGTTAATTTCATTACAATCCGTTCAGAATGTTTTGCGTGAAAGATTAACAAAAAGTCATATATCCTCACAAACATTCGCATTTATAATATAAGTAGGATAAGTCGGTTATAGGATATTACCGCCTCCAAACTAGCTTTCTTCTTACATCAGTACACCTCGTTGTTTGGTCTCACAATCCGGTGAACAGTTTTATGTCTCGTTTACGAGCCGATGTCTGATCATCGACTCAGCTACCTCTACACTCCATAAACGATTGTGATTACCTTTTTATTACATTACCAAAGGAATTATAGGAGTTTTGGTTCAGTGTGGGGTTTTTATAGGGGGAGTCTTCATAGTAAAATAAGCGATATGTGGGTTTGTCAACTGCTTACGAAGTTGTTTCACTTACTCGTTGTAGGTAAGTGCTTTAATTCCTTGATAAAAAGTTTGCCAAGTTGGTGAGGTACTTAGTTTTTTTTTTATAAAAATCGTTGTCCCACACTAGGAGTTTCTCCTGTATCGGGGGTGCATGTACAAACAGCCAGACCCGGAACAACTATCTGTAGGCCATACAAATGTTTGTTCCCTGCGGGGATCGAAACCGCGACACGCAGCGCAGCAGTCGAGCGTTCAGCCACTGTGCCAACCGTGTCGTCATAGTTTGATTCCAGGAATCAAACCATGACGAGAATGCTACGCTGTCCTCTCATACTTAACTACTAACGTTGTAACTACAATATTGTAAAACCAAACGATTGTAAATGAGTAACTACTTGTATAGAGTTTCTTTACGGTTGTTCTTTTAGGAAACGACTAACCCAAAACATGCACCTTAGTGCCACTGTTTTATTTTTCTTTTGATTTTGAAAAAGTGTCATTGGGTGTTCCTTAAGGGATTTCTTGGTACCAGCCACAGAGTCCAGGTTTGTGCCCAGTTAATGGCAATACGATCGCCTTTATTGCAAACTAGCTTTTGCCCGCGGCTTCGTTCGCGTTAAATTCGGAGAAACACAGTTCCCCTTTCTTGATTTGCAGGTAACACTGCTACCTGTAGTTTTTGCACTTACGCCTTATTGATTGTCATAGCAAAGCTAAGTTTTCCCTTTTCTTCCCTCTTTCTCTCGCATTTCTTACTTTAAAAAAAATTCTAAGCCTATGTCCGACTCCAGGGTCTTAACTATCTGTGTACCAAAATTCATCAGAATCGGGTTTGCCATTTAGGCGTTAAGAGGTAACAAACAAACAAACTCACTTTCGCTTTTATAATATTAGTAAGGAATACCAAAACATAACTGGCGATATGTATGTGTGCTATTAAGTTCACCTCTGCTTTCCCTTTCGGGAATTACACGCGTGATATTATAGCTTTACTTCTACGAGCCGGTTGGTTAGTGAAAACGGACCAGAGGCGATAGAAAAGTGTAGTTTTTTCGACGATGAACTGCAGGCAAACATGTATGAGACTGACATACGTTATCGAAAAGCTTGACGATTTTGTTGTTTTTTTTTTCAGAATTATAAAACAGTTTGAAAGCGATTGTTACATTTTCAGGTTTTCAGAGAAAAATGACTGTGAGGACCTGGACCTGAACTAAAATTATATCAAACTGTGGTAACAATACATTGCTGCTGATTGCAGTTTTAAAACCGGCAAAGTTTTGTCCATGTCTTTACCGATTTATATTGCCTGAACTGATTTGCAATTTTCTTTTTTGTATGATAGGGTATATTCCCAGGTGGTTCCATATCAATTTTATTCATATTGCATAAGTGATTTATGAGTTATCATCTATAATACATATTTTCTTCTCTATGTCTATATGGATGATCTGCTACTCTTTTAGTAACAATGGAAAATGAAAACTCGATAAAAAATAAAACAGACTTCCAAAAAAAAAACCTTTTAAGTCGGTTAAAAAACGGACTAAACTTTTTTTTTTGTGTGGGAAATCATCACATGACTTCCCCCGCTCTGGGCGGAGCGGGCGGGCATGTCAGACTTTTACTGACTAAAACTCACCCATGTTCCTTCTATTGCCCTTTACGTTCCGGAGCCGCGGTATGTCTTTCGAACAACCCGCAACCCCCGCAGGCGGAGGCTCTGGCAAGCCCCTCTGCTTTGCTGACATCTCTTTGAGGCGCACGTGAAACACGAACGCGCCGTCGACACGGCCTGTCGTCAATCGACGGACGGATGGTGAGCTACCCATTGCTCACCGTCCACAGGCCCGCATCGTGGAAAATAACTTTACTTCCGGATGTCGGTGGCAATAAAGTTAATGAAACCAACAAAAGTCATCAACAACCGTCACAGACATCCGGAAGTAAAGTTATTTTCTACTTTTTAGTTTTTTTTTGGAAGTCGGATTTATTTTTTTATAAAAGCATGTCTATGCTGTTGAAAAGTTTTTGTAGAATTATAAAACAGTTTGAAAATTATTGCAGGCCCAAAGAGAGTAACAGATATAATATAGATAGATAAATAGAATATTCTTTATTATGTACACCATACAAATGACAAGAATCGCAGTACTCATAAATAGGGTGACACAATGGGCGGTCTTATCGCTAAAAGCGATCTTTTCAAGATAACCTTTGGATAGATTTAAGGGAGGAGAGTAGTACAGTAATCTACACACACAGTTTATTATCATTATCACATCAAAGTTTATTGACAATGATTATAAACTGTGGTTGCGAATAAATCAGTGGATCGCAGTTTTTATGTCATCGTATCACCAGCAGAGCTTTGTTGATAAAAAGTTTAAACCATGATTTATGAATCGTTCGCATTCCTTCTACTTTGGATGAGGCTTCACACCTGAGTTTTAGTCAGGCCGTCAAACACATAATTAAGTTGAGTAAAAAGTTTAAGTAAATAAAAAAAAAGTCGTCAAACTTTGTGATGGCTAATGAGATTTGACTATCCATTTATTCACGTCTATATCTACAAAAGAGCTACTTTTTCATAAATAAATTTCAAAACAGATGTGTATCTTTCTGAGGAAGAATCTAACCAAATAATTACAGTCTTTCGATCTTTTTAATTACAGTCTAAATATACTCGGAAGTTAACCAGCGCTCTCCGCTATTTATTATTATTGTTATTTCCTTTATTTACATTACATCTTATACTTACATTTTTAAATATTTCTTAGAAAAAAAAAATTAAAAAAACATTTAAAAATATAAAAATAGGTTTCCGCCGGTAACGGGAGCAGGGTCCAAGCTACCGGTGGTTAGGGCTCCAGAGACAGGAACCTCCTCACAATGCGGGCCGTATCGAGGAGTACTGCCTTCTGAATCAGGCCCTTGATCCAACCACCTAAGGAGAGCTTCGACAGATGTTCGTCGAGGCTCTTGGCAATTAAGCCATTGGCCGTTACGACAATCGGCACAATAATAGCCGAGTTCACATTCCACATGTCAACAACCTCGTGTGCCAAGTCAAGATATTTTAGTTGTTTTTCTTTCTCAGCTTTCACGAGGTTCTCGTCATGTGGGATGGTAACATCGATTATCATTACGCGGCGCGCTGATCGGTCTATCACCACTATGTCAGGTTTATTGGCGACAATAGTCCTGTCAGTAATGATAGACCGATCCCAGTACAGCGTAACATGGTCTTTCTCGAGAACTGGGTCGGGCACATACTTGTAGTACGGTACCTCAGATTCAACAAGATTATATTTCAAGGCAAGTTGCTGATGAATAATCCTGGCCACTTGGTTGTGTCTATGCAAGTACTCGCTGTTAGCTAGACGAGAACAACCAGAAATAATATGTCTGATGGACTCACCAGGACGGTGGCATGCCCGACACACGTCAACCGTCCCATCCTTCATTATATATTTCCGGTAGTTATTCGTCAACATAACTTCGTCCATAATCGCACAGACAAAACCTTCAGTTTCCCCAAATAGGTCACCGAATCGTAGCCAGGACACGGACGCCAGAAAATCTACATCGGGCCCATGAAGAGCCTTGTAGAAGCGCCCGTGAAGCTCCTTACCTTGCCATACTACCTTGCGGTCATCGGTAGTAAGTACTACAGGTTTGCGCCAATTCTCTTTAGCCATGGACAGCGGGGTGAGTCCCTTGTCCACTGCGACTACATCTCGGTGCATACCCACGTCGGTTTTTAAAAAATAATCCCTGAGACTGCACACCTCTCGGTTATGGAGGGTCTTCGCGTTTAAAAAGCCTCGACCCCCACACTTCCGTGGGATGTACAGTCTCATCACTGATGATCGTGGGTGATGCATCCGATTTCCAGTCAGCAGTGTACGGACTCTCCTATCCAGGGCATCGAGTTCAGTCTGAGTCCATTTGAGTATGCCGAAAGAGTACATTATAACCGGCATGACCCAACTGTTGAAGGCGCGCACCTTGTTCCCGCCCGAAAGAAGGCTTTTTAATACCTTCTTCAGGCGACCAAAGAAACGCTCCCTCAACAATTGCTTCATGTCAGCTACGTTAATGCCTAACGCTTCCGACATACCCAAATACTTATAGCTTTCGGATGAGGAAAGGGATCTGAGGTGTATGGAATCCGAGAGTTGAATTCCCTCGGATTCCATAATCTCCCCTCGCTTCACATACATGACTGCACATTTGTCCACACCAAATTCCATCCTGATGGCGTTACTAAAAGTTTCAGTTACTTTCAGTAGCTCCATCAGTCGCAATTTGTTGGGAGCAAAGAGTTTCAGATCATCCATGTAAAGGAGGTGAGATATGACCTGACCACCTCTTCTCAACCGATAGCCTAAACCCGAATCCTCCAGCAATGTGCTTAGAGGATTCAGGGCTAGACAGAACCAAAGTGGACTCAAACTGTCGCCCTGAAATATTCCCCGTTTAATCCACACAGGCTCATCGTTTCCCTGGATTTGTCTACATCCTGGATATCGAAGGACCGTCCTCCATTGCCCCATACACGACTCAAGAAAGGCGCGTAGGGTTGCATCTATCTTGTACAACTCCAGCACCCTCTTGAGCCATGTATGTGGCACTGAGTCGTAGGCCTTCTTATAATCTATCCAACATGTCGACAAATCCTTGCGGGATCGACGAACCTGTTGGCTAATGGCCATGTCAATGAGGAGTAACTCCTTAGTACCGCGAGACCCGTTCCTACATCCATTCTGAGAGGCAGACATAATTGAATTGTTGTCTATGTGTGAATTAATTTTCGCTCTCAAAATGGACGTAAGAACTTTATAGACCGTCGATAAACAAGTGATCGGCCTATAATTCTTGGGTTCCGCGGGACTACCTGACTTATAGAGCAGGTGGGTAACGCCTGTTGTTAAAAACTGTGGCAGAGACCCGGACTCAAGGCAAGACTGAAATTGAGATGCAAGGCGAGTGTGTGAACTACTGAGCCACTTGAGCCAAAAGTTGTGCAGTCCATCCGGTCCTGGAGACTTCCAGTTCGGTAACGGACGAACTGCACTGGCTATATCTAAAGATGTTATTAAGATTGGCTCCATTTCTGGAATAGTTTCACACACACGCTCAACATCACGCATCCAGTCAGCCTCAGTATGACAGACAGGCACCGACCAGATGCTGTGCCAGAAAGAACTCGTGGCTACATCATCCGGGCGGCACACGTCAGTCACACTTTGTTCGGGTCGCTCCCAAGCTCTGTATACCCACCTCTCATCGCTCCGGAACATGCGATTTTGCGAATACCGATCAACCCGCCGCTTATACCGCCGAATACGGTTTGCCCATGCATAAACTTTTTGCTTCAGGAAGTCGATGCGCTCTGTGGTACGAGACATATATTCTTGAGGACTGATTCCAGTCCCCGAGAATGCCCGTCTCACAAAGCGCATCACACGTGGTCTTGTATTGCCCTCCCTGAAGCAGTATAGTTTACCGATGAGTACCCTGGCCTCGTCGATACGCCGCTCGATCCTGCACTGCCAGGCTGGTACGGATGGTTTTGGTCGAGTAGCTACGTCACAACTTGGAAATTTGACGTTAGCTAAACGACATACCGCAACAGCCCCACAGTACAGGATCGAGTGCGTATCAACGAGATCCTCGCTACTTTCGAATAAATTCTTGAGCTGCGAGTCCAGGGCACACACCAGCGCCCTATTTTTTTTATGCATGGGTAACCGTGGTAATCGGGGTCTAAGTTCGGCGGGAGTGGATCGATAGTCGCGAAGCGCATCCTCCAGTGCGCTCCTCAATCGTTCGTTGCACTGGCTACTTACCGTAGCAACCCTATCATCCTCCTCTACGACAGCGGGGTCGGAACGCGGTTGCATCCCGTCAATTACTGACGCTTGCATCGCGGTTTGTGGCGTAGTCAAGATGATACGGTTGCTCAGTACTTCTGAGCGCAGCCTATCAAGCGCGGCGTCGTCCAACATGTGGTTGCGTTGAATGACCCGCACCTGATCCGACAGTCGTTGGGCCGAGACGTTGATGGTTGGTTCTAGGTCCTGGAACAGAGACAGCATCCTAACACGGTACGCAGTGAGGTTAGTTCCCCCCTCTGTAGACCCATAATATGCGCGCATGACATTCGCGTTGATTGACGAAGTCCATCGCATGCGCGACACATTTCCACCGACAGCGGGGACCCTGATCGGGGCCTGTTGGCTCCTAGATCCCAAGCCCGCTGGTGGCCGTCCTCTTCCTCGTCGTTGTCGTGTTGGCGGTGGTGGTGACGACGGCGGGGAGAAAAACTCGTCGCTCGAGCTCGACGCAACTGCAGCAACCGGCGACACGTCGCTCACGCGTGTAGCGCGTCCCGGCGGCGTATTGCCATAATGTATACTAGCACAGACAGGGGTTGCTCTGTAATCGCACGCAATATGCTCTTGTAGCTAGAGAGCATACTGCATATCAGTACAGAGACAGACTGAAATAAAATACACTTTGCTCTAATTCGTGAGAGCAAAACACATACGAGTACAGACAATTTGGCTGCCGTAGTAGGCACCCCGACATGGACAGGTTAGGTTCGAAGGGGATGGCGGGGTCTGAAAGACCCCGCCATCCCCTTCGTGTTAGGTTACTTTAAACCTTGAATGCAGAGGTAGGAGCCCCGCGAAGCGGGGCTCCGTCGAGCCACTTTGATAGGTAGTAATCAGTGAGAGCTCGGGACTTGGGGCACCCCGACATGGACAGGTTAGGTTCGAAGGGGATGGCGGGGTCTGAAAGACCCCGCCATCCCCTTCGTGTTAGGTTACTTTAAACCTTGAATGCAGAGGTAGGAGCCCCGCGAAGCGGGGCTCCGTCGAGCCAATTTGATAGGTAGTAATCAGTGAGAGCACATTTTGCTTTAGACATATGCGAACAAACTGTATACTTATACAGACTGGTCTGTAGTTATACGTAGTTTGCTTTAGAGTATTTGTTATTTTTAAGAGCACAAAGTGATCTAGTACAGACTATGGGTGTCTGTACTGATATACACAATGGCAATACGCGTCCCGGCGGCTGCGAGGCGGAGCTGAGCGGCGAGCCCGGAGATGGTGGGAGTGCCTTCTGTTCCTGGGCCCGGCGTCTGGTCAGCATATCGACGTGTTAACATTCATTGTAAAAATGCGTTTTCTTCTTTTCATTTTATTAATATGGGTATTTATCGGTTTACTTTAACTGGTTTCTGTAGGTTTCGGTGTATAATTATTTGTAAAAATGATTAAAATTTATTGTAGTGAAGAAAACACGTCATGTCACTTTGACAGTCGGGCCACATTATTATTATTATTATAATAGTTTAGGATGCTGGTGGCTGCCCCGTTTCTGTAGTGCATCGGAAATGTTTGCAGATGCCAACGTAGACTGCTTCTACGCAACGATCCAAAAGTGGTGTGCATAGTTGGTCAGTAGCGTGCAGGCAGGACGCACTGAGGTAATACAATTAATCGCTGTGAGATGGCGCAGTCCTGCCTGGGTTAATCGAAAGAGATACCGCGGCCTCTAAATGTAAAAGGGCAAAAGAAGGAACATGGTGGGTTTAAGTAAGTAAAAGTCTGACACTCCCTGAAATTATTTGATAAAAAAAACGGACTAAGAGCGAGTCAGAGCGAGTCGCAGTCGCGTACCGAAGGTTCCGTTCATATTTGCGACATAAATGGCCACGTCTTTTAATTTTTCACAGCTCCAAGGGACCACAAACTTAAGTATATGGTTTAACTAGCTTTTGTCCGCGGTTTCGCTCGCGTTAATTTCGGTTTAACACAGTTCCCCTTTCCTGATTTGCAGGTACCTGCTATCTGTAGTGTTTGCCTTTGCGCCTTATTGATTGTAATAGCAAAGCTAAGTTTTCCCTATTTCTCCCTCATTCCCCACGTTAAAAAAAAATAATGCCTATGGCCGTCTCCAGGGTCCCAGCTATATCTGTATCAATATTCATTAAAATCGGTTTAGCCATTTAGGCGTGAAGACGTAACAAACAAACAAACTCACTTTCGCTTTTATAATATTAGTAAGGATTTAGTACGAGGGAAAGGCTTGCCAGCACATAGATTAATCCTGAGAGGTGCGCGTATGGAAAACACTGTAACAAATTAGCAAAAGTTTAAAAAATAAGTTTTACTAACTATATTAGTCATGGTCACTTGAATTAAGAGATTTTTGTATATTCCATAATCGCAATTCAATTTCAATTGGCAAGTGATCAAACCGCGGACACCTACTGCGGGATGACGTGTCACGTGTTCCAATATGCAGTCTGTGCGGTCGCGTGCGATCCCGTACGACCGCAGGAATCACCCTGCGTGCAATGCGGGTAGGCTATGATCGGAATTGTACACAGAACATGAAGCAATATGAATAGGAAATCGTTAACAATCATCCACAATCCGACTTCACTGATAACTCAATGATGGGTTAAGGCTTCTCTTTGGATCTGCCTCACTCGTGATCAAAGGTCTCCTCCCATTTCAGCAACTCTGAATTAGACGGCACGGTTGGCGCAGTGGCTGAGCGATCGACTGCTGCGCCGCTTGTTGCAGGTTCGATTTCCGCACGGAACAAACATTTGTATGGCCTACAAATAGTTGTTTCGAGTCTGGCTGTTTGTGTATGTGAGTTTAAATGTTTGTAAACGCACCCGAAATACAAGAGAAATTCCTGGTGTGGGGCAACGTTTAAAAAAAATGTTTGATCATTGCTATTCAAATTATTAAGGCCGTTTTTTGTATCTTATTTATAGTGTCTCTCGCCTGTTCTCTGATTATAAAACTTAATCAATTGTAGAGCCTTGCATGTAAGCTTTAAAATGACGTACTGTTCATCAATGTACATGAATATTTTTTGTAAGGGCACAGCTCTATACATTTACGAAGCCATCCATTTACGAAGCCATCCATAGTGTCCCGCCAACTTCTTAAAAGCCAGCCTGTAGGCTGGAGTTATGCCAGATTTATGGCAGTAGACTAGCCCCTATACCGTAGGACTTTGACATAACTGGGAAAACGTGGAGAATGTACAGGGTACACTTTTGCTTATCCCTTCGGGGATAACAGGCGTGATATTAAATTATTACTAGCTGTGCCGGCGCGGCGGTATCACCTGCTGCTCAGGTTCCTTTCTGAAGAGAGCAACCCCTATCACGTAAGGGTATAATTCTCAGACCTACCGAGTACCAAAATTACATTTAAAATTTCATAAAAATCAGTAAAGCCGTTTCAGAGGAGTGTGACAAACAAAACTGTGACCCGAGAATGTTATAGGTATAAAAGATGTTCAAGCTACATACTCAGAGCGCCTTGTAGTAAACAAATCTATTTTCAAGCACATGCACTAAATCTGAGCAGCGCAAGCAAGAGGCTTACACCAATTACGATAGTTACCTACACCGGCAAGCAAGGCATTCATTGCCAAACTAGGTCCAAAATGGCCTTCGCAATAGTCGTCAAATTAAATTGCCGTATACAGTACATTTGGCAGAAGTATTGGTGATAGACGAAACGACATGCCATAACGCCCCGTCCACGACTCATGCGACAAGCTCTCGTCACTTGTTTCTTAAGTGTGAGAACCGTCGCTCAACAAGTCAGTTCGCGAAGACTCGCGGCCTTCTCGGAACACTTGCATTCATTTGTAATACCACTTCATCAAATAACTTCTTACTAAAAAGTCTGACACTCCCCTCAATAAATGATAACGTGGACTCAGCAATCATTTATTTATTTATTTAACACTTCAAGCACAAAGTACAGAGGCGGACTTAACGCCATAGGCATTTTCTACCAGTCAACCTTTGGGTGATGTAGAGACAAACAGTGCGCCATCATTCAATCATTGTGCCGATAGTCGTATCTGCCAATAGTTTTATTGTCAAGAGCCTTGAGCAATATCTAAATTTCTCGTTAGGCAGCTGGATCAAGGCTTTGATACAGAAAGCGGTACTCTTGCTACTATTTTTAGTATTTTTAAATGTTTTATTTATTTTTTAATAAGAAATATGTAAAAATACAAAAATAAGTAAAAAAATGAACGAAAAAAAAATAGAGCTAAGCAGATTTAATTAAGGGTACCCTCAGTAATAGTGAGTCAATTCTTGCGTACAAAGTCATTAATGTAACAGTTAAGGCTATCAACATTGGCTTTGGCATTTGGCTTTTTCTTTGTTTCTGTTGTATTTTTAAATCTTTTTTTTTTGTTTTTATTTTTGTGTACATTTAATTTAATGTGTTTTAACTTAATGTGTTTCATTAAAACCACGTCTCCATTTTATTTAAATTGAAAGGAACTCTGTAGGTACAACATGAGAGAGCACTGGTACCCATAACACAAGTTAAATCTTACCTTGGGTGCCAGGGTTCATTTCACTACTTAACAGAATGATGAATGTTAAAATTTTAAAGACATTGTTAGTTTGTAAGTGGTTTTGTACAAATCTCTTTCTGGCAATAAATATTTTTATTTTTTTTATTTATTTTTTTTATCAACAGGGCACAAATCTTTAAACCGTGGCTACCACTAAAAATCCTGATGAAAAAAATAGTATACTCTACCTTCTCCCGGGAATCGAACCCCGGAACATGCTCAGAAGTCGCTCTTACAATCAATAGACCAACGAGGTAGTTAGATATCATTATTGTCTCAATAATAGCCCTAAGCTATGAGACTAGATATTAAACAACTAATCTTAAAATAACTATAACAATATCGTTATTTTAAAGGGATCCTAATAACTTTAAACTACAGTTAATTATATTTTAGAGGTACTTATGTAAGGGACTCCAGTTTGTAAAGTATTTTAGTTGTCGAATACCGTCTTTACGCCTAAAGCGATTATCTTAATACCGAATTGAAATAAAACTATGTAGGGATAAGGGGAAAAAGAAGGAACATAGGTGGATTTTAGTTAGTAAAAGTCTGACACTTTCAGCTCTGGGCGGAGTGGGGACTTTTACTGATTAATACCCTCCATATTTATAACAACTCATTCCTTACTTCATACATTCTTGTCACGCCACACATTCATCTCAACATTCTCGTCATCGATAAAGATTTACAGATGAAGTTAATAAAACCGTATCAACAAAGGTCGAATACAACCAAGCAGAAGCCAGTGTCAACAACCCTTGCCAAATCAAATACAATCAAACATTATAACTGCCATTTACTGCCACTGTTAACAATTACTTTACCCTCATAAAACCGAAAACAATACAATGTCCACAATACCACTAAAACGTCACCCAGTGATTGGACAAGTCTCGTAAATACTTAACGACGTTGACCCCCTATAACTATCGGTTGAACAGTTAACAGGGCTTAACTGTAGTTTAACTGCCGTACAGTTAACCCTTACTAGCGGCTTGATACAATGTTATCGTCTAGGATTAAGATGGTGATCTCTATTGATACAAGTTACTGTATGATGGGCTTTATGATGCTAAGTTTACAAATATAGTTGGTTTATAGAGGTTTATATTAATAAAGTTATTGATTACTGTTCTTGGTTTGAGATCTTGTTAAGATAGCGAATGTGATGGTAGTGAGTCTAGCCAGCTACCATGATTGGTTAAGGGCCTAACTATGAGGAAACCTCAAACCAACCTAGCCGCCGCGGGAGACGCTCCGAGCGTTGATCGCCGCGAGACGACTCTCGGCCACCGTAGATACGGGCCTGAGGACGATGAGCCATGGGTAACTTACCGTCCATCCGTCTAGTGATGACAGACCGCGACGACAAGATAAAGATATATTTATTGCGTAACTGTGTACATGAAGTTCTTATTAATAAACATTACATTTTTGGTTCCAACAGTCTACCCAAGTCGGATATGCAATAGTACGACGCGTTCGTGTCATACGCGCGCCTCAAGAGATGTCAGAAAAGCAGAGAGGCCTGCCAGTGGCTCCGCCTGCCGGGTTTGCAGGCTGTTCGAAAGAAATACCGCGGGCTCGAAAAAAAATGGGCAAGAGAAGGAACATGGGTGAGTTTTAATCAGTACAAGTCTGACACTGCTCGCCGCTCCGCCCAGAGCGGGGTAAATTATTTGATGACTGCCTGACACACTGAAGATCTGACATTGGCGAAGACTCGTTTTTTTTTTAAACATTGCCCCACACTAGGATTTTTTCCTGTATCGTGGGTGCTTTTACAAACATTTAAACTCACATACACAAACAGCCAGACCCGAAACAACTACCTTAGGTCATACAAATATTTGTTCCGTGCGGGAATCGAACCAGCCGACGAACGAAGCAGTCGATCGCTAGACCACTGCATCAACCGTGCCGTCAAAAATCCTCAACTTAATTATTGAACATAACAACTCATAGAATCACGCCTTTTATCCCCTAAGGCGTAGTCAGAGGTGTCTAACTGTATACAAATATTTTGCCAGTTATGATTAAGTAATAGGGGGTGAGCCTATTGCCATCAACCGGGTTCGAATCCAGACTCCGTGGCTGCTAATGAGAAAGTCCTGATGCAAAAACCCAATTACACATTGGTCGATCCGGGAATCAAATCTGGACTTGGTCAGCAGTCGCGCTTACGACTAATCCTTCTGGTAACTTTAAGAGGCTGGATAGTTATTTTTTTTTTATTATTAAAAAAAACGTTGCCCCACACTAGGAATTTCTCCTGCATTGTGGGTGCGTTTACAAACATTAACACTCACATACACAAACAGCCAAACCCGAAACCACTACCTAACTGTAGGTCATACAAATACTAGTTGTCGTTCGCTTGTTAGTTGCGTCCACTATGCTGTTAAGAATAGAGGATGTGGTTACAGTTATTTATAGCGGCAAAATAACCAATGTACCTGTAATGGTAATTAAGATACATAGGTTCAACTCTACAACAACCTGAAAATTAGTCTTACAATGATATATCGACATTTGCAGTGACAATATTCCTACAATCATGTTCTTTCATTCATTTTCTTAGAAAAAGTACAAACTAGTATTTTTTTTTGGTTACCATAAAATTCCCAAAATAACTTCTGCTGCTCTCAGCTCCCACGTTCAAAACTGTCAGCCAATTTTAATTCAAATGTACAAAATCAAATGACAGAGTATTTTACGAAAAAATTATGAATTTACGTTCTATATTTACTATAGACGATAATAGAACGTACCGTTTGCAAAACCTTACAAGTAAAAATAATACTAATTGGTTTACAACAAACGAATCCCTTAATAATAGTAGCTGTGGACTTTATACAACTAGCCCCATTCAATTTCAAATTGGAATTAAAATATACACATTCAATTATTAAATTAAACTATTATACTACTTAGATAATTCAATTCCATTTCAAATAACTATACTCTGTATTTTATGTAGAACATAAAATACAGAGTATAGTTATTTGAAATTGAATAAAACGATTTCTGTGAATCAGATAAAATAAACATTTCAATTATTTTTAATGTAACTAACATTCTAATCATAATTGAATCTCATTTGTATGTTTCAATACTATAGAATAAAATAATTAAATGTTTTGTTGGAATATTGAGAAATAGAATAGAATAATTGCAATTTACACACTTACACACCGGTAAAGCGTGCAACCATGAAATTTATATGCGAGAGCTGAAAATGGCTGACCGACAAGACACAAAACTTTAGCAAGACAATAAACATAACATTTAAAAAAATCTTATCATTCAAGCTTGCATCGCAACAAAAGATGTAGAAAAACAACAAAGAACAACGTTTTCGGAACAAATCCATCACTTTAACTGTTCTTTATGTTAAACCAATGTAAGAAGAGCATATATAAGTACTTACATACTTAATGTAAGCACATACTCTTACGTTACAAACAGCGAACACTGAACCCAAAACGTATGGCGTACTTATGCTATAATCAAACTCCGCTTCTAAACTTTGTGGTGTATAATATGTTAAACAAAGTCTTAGACATGAAAGCCATCTAAGTCTGGCACGACTTACACATTGAAACTTTGCCGGTTGACTCATTTGTTGGTTACGAGAAAATAATGTCGAACGGGAATTAATTTGTTGGGACATTGATAGAATAGAATATTTGATATTCCACCAAAATTTGGACACAACTGTTTTACAAAATTGCAATTTCTATGGTTATAACAGTCATATTGTCGCTGGGGACACTAGGAATTTCTCACATAAAACATGTAAACTCACATAATCAAACAGCCAGATCCGAAACAAATACCTGTAGGTCATACAAATATGTGTTCCGTACGGGGATCGAACCCGCGACACGTAGCGCAGCAGTCGATCGCTCAGCCACTGCGCCAACATTGCCGTCTCTGGTTGTACAGTACGAATATCTATACTTATATTTGTAAATGCATAGGTACCTACTATATTATAAAGAGGTAAAGTTTGTGAGGTTGTAGGGGCTAATCTCTGGAACTGTAAGTCTGATGATTTGAAAATTCTTTTACCAATAGAAAGCCACGTGGGCGTGTCATAGGTTAGAAGAAGAAGAACATCCTTATTAATAATATTATAAAAGCGAAAGTGAGTTTATTTGTTTTTATGTATGTTTGTTTGTTTGTTACGTCTTCACACCTACATGGCAAAACCGATTTTGATGACTTTTGGTTATTTTTTTAATATAGGCAAATTTTTTTTTAAAGTGAGATATGAGGGAGAAAGAGGGAAGAAAAGGGAAAACTTAGTTTTGCTATAAAAATAAATAAGGCGCAAGGGCAAAACTACAGGTAGCAGGTACCTGCAAATCAGGAAAGGGGAACTGTGTTACCCCGAATTTAACGCGAGCAAAAGCTAGTTAGTATATACTTTTAATTTCAAGTCGATACCTCCACGCGCTCCTGAGATAATCTTGACAGACAGATAGATAGGCAGATGGACAATAAAGTGAAAAAGGAGGGAGTCCTTTTTCCTTAGTCCTTTTTCACCTTTTTAAAAAAAATTGCTTATATCCGTCTCCAGGGTCCCAACTATCTCTGTACCAAAAATCATCAAAATCGGTTTTGCCATTTAGGCGTGAAGACGGAACAAACAAACTCACTTTCGCTTTTATAATATTAGTAAGGATATAGTGAGATATGATGAAGAACACCCTTCAAAATCCTTTAAAATTTGATACAAAATCGCAGTATAAAGAAAACGCAGATTTTGTTGACAAACGAACTCTATGTCCTACCAGTAAATTATTATAATACATTTACAACTTCATCAATTGTTCTCCAAACTTACTTTCTATATATCACCAGTTTGTTACAATGAGGTTGTTGATTTCATCTGCGTATACCTATAAATTATATTAAATACACGTCCTGTTGTTTTCAAGCATTTTCCAAATCCGGAGTGGAGCGTATATCGCTAAATTCAATTAAGTCGCTTACTAAGGCGAAAGTTATAAGCGGATAGAGATTACCAATGAAAGGTTATCCATTTTCTACTTTCTACCTAACCAGGCATCATTCAACTTGAAGAAATAGGAAGTTCCCATCGCAGTGAAAATTTGTTTTTCATAGCAATTCATATTATTCCTTACTCAATTCATCCATCTTTTCTTTGGTCTTCCTCTCCTCCTCCTCCTTCCATTAACGTTTATGTTTACACATGATATACACATGACATATCCATCCAAGACAGACAACGCTGGCGCCACTTTCAAACTTCCTCTTTTGTGGTCATTTGGGTTTAATCCAGCCGCCTGAAGTAATTCCATACGCTTCGTCGGGCAACTTGTGGGGACGGATCTTGCGAAGCACTAGTATGTTCAAGGGACGCTCGACAGTGGAGCCCTTACGACGGGGGCTGCAGTGTGCAGGGGAGGAATCGTCTTAGCGGTATGTCGCGACATCACTAATACCTTTAACATTGCTGCATCAGGGAGGAACTCATGTACTATCGAATGCCGACCTACTTGAATAACAGAGCTGTCATATACCGGCGAGACATGAACATTGTTTACGACTGGGCGCTGCGCACCGACCTCCCTTGCGGCGTCAGTTTAGTCTTTTACGCTGACAACACGCTTGTTCTGACACAGGCTTGTTCTACATGGTAGTCCTAGGCCACGTGTTTTCATGGACCTCGGAATGTGTCACCGTCGCGATTTCAACTGACGGTAGGAAGGGTTCATATCAGCGTCGAGTCAACGATGAAGTACCTGGGAATCGTCTTCGCCAAGTCCGCGGAGCATTTCTGACGATTGGCTCCAAAGTCGAGCTTTGGAGCCAATCGTCAGAAATGCGTCAAGTCAATCGTCAGAAATCGCATCGTAAAGTCACACAGTACGACGTAGCACGAGAACTTTTCGCAGTTTTGTGTACAAGGCCTTAAACATACTTGAAACAAATATGGGTGTATACTTAGGCCTCAGCCTAACCGTCCATGGATAGGCCGTGATTTTATGTTTAAACATTTTAATTTATTTTAACAGCAACACAAATTATTATAACATTTAAATTATGATAACAATGTTTCTATAAGATCTTATTTAAAAAAAAAACTTCATCATACACATGTGATGAAGTTTTTTCGATCTCCCTCCGCTCATCCTCTATACCTCAACCCTCTGTAGGCGCCTCTAGCGTGCCCTCGAAACATAAATCGAACCCCGTTAAATCAGGCCTGGCCAATTCTCACGGGGATTCTCCTCTTTAAAATTTACTTAGCGAACAATAAGACGTTTTATATAATTTCAAATTAATTATATTGCGCTTCGCCCTTTGAATTTGTCCCTCGAACAACTTTATGAAACTTTTGTCTAAACGGTTTAATTAAAGTTCTGGATCTGATCGGTACGTTGTCAAAGGGTTTGCAGTCAATTTTGTTTCATTTTCCTTTTTAATGGAAACTGGTCTTAAAGCTGTATTTGTGCTGATTCTCTCTTAAAGACGGAGATGATTTTCATCACACATAATCGACGACACGGTTAGCGCAGTGGCTGAGCGATCGACTGCTGTACTACGTGTTGCGGGTACGATTCCCGCACAGAACAAATATTTGGAAGGCCTACAGATAGTTGTTTCTGGTCTGGCTGTTTGTGTATGTGAGTTTAAATGTTTGTAAACACACCCTCGATCTGGAAAAAATCCTAATGTGGGACAACGTTAAAATAAACATAATCTTTTTTTATCTCGATATCACACATTACAAATGCTGTTTCCCATCACAATCTTATATAGAGGTGTCTGAAATAGGATGGCCCTAAACAATATCTAAATTTAGAACATTTCTATTCAGTAATTTGTCACAAGTCTGCTACCATAAATAAAATAACATAGCGAGGAAAACTGTTCCACCGTAATACAGTTTATACTAGTACGTAGAACAGAGTGAATCAGTTCTGTGTTAACAACCATCTATAATGAGTACCGACGAAGAGTGTCTACTACCTCTGCTGCTTATTTGTAAGTAAGTTGAATTGTGCAAGGTTGTTATCTTGCTTATTGAATAAAAAAAGTTTTTTTTTTTATTATCAAAGATAATGTCGGTAGTGAAGTCCATGTGTCAAAGAAACACTTTTATTTGAAAATTACTTAAATATTCGCTAAGATGATTTTTTCTTGCGACAAGTAATAGTTAAAATCAACTTTTAATACTTTTCTTGGGATGTTAGTAATGTTTTTCATTGATTAAAGTAAAGAAAAATATAAATCATTATACAATTTTCAATTGTGTCTATCACTTTCTGTTATCTTATGAACCTTAAAATGTTTATTTATTAAACATGGAAGACTTACAGCTAAAGAGAACATAACAAAACTTTGCAATAGACTCAGCCCCTATTACATGGGACTCAAACATAACTGTTGAAATGTTGGTGGACTATTAGGTACACCTCTGCTTAACCCTTTCCGAATTGCAGGCTTGATGTAAAATAACTTTGTTTCACTTTTAATCTACATTATAAAAATGATTAAAACCTATTATTGTTTAATCCGCATACATTACACAAGTGTCATAAAAGGCCGTCCCCTTAATCCAAACAGCTTAAAAAACGGGCAAGTGTGAGCCGGACTCGCACACCGACGATTCCGTAAAAATTTGCAACATAAACAGCCATGCGAGGGTTGCTTTTTTCACAACACAAAGCGACCACAGACATCCTTACTAATATCTATTATAAAAGCGAAAGTGAGTTTGTTTGTTTGTTCTCTTCACGCCGAACCAAAATTCATGAAAATCGGTTAAGCCGCTTGGCTTGGTACAAAGATAGTTGGGACCCTGGAGACGGACATAGGCTACTTTTTTTAAAAAAAAAGATTGAGTTATAATGGAGAAAGAAGGAAGAAAAGGGAAAACTTAGCATAACTACAGGCAACTTAAACTGGCAAAAACTACAGGTAGAAGGTACCTGCAAATCTGGAAAGGGGAACTGTGTTACCCCGAATTGAACGCGAGCAAAAGCTAGTTAGTATATACTTTTAATTTCAAGTCGATACCTCCACGCGCTCCTGAAATAATCTTGACAGACAGATAGATAGGCAGATGGACAATAAAGTGATCTAATAAGGGTTCCGTATTTTCCTTTCGAGGTACCGAACCCAAAAGAAACAAATATTTCACCCAACAAATCTTCGTAACAGAATATAAATATAAAACAACTCCCCAGGGTTTCACCACCCAATAACTTACTTTTGCAAATAGAAAAATAAAAGTCTCACCACACTGGATGTACAATAAACACGTAGATTGTGCACTAATACGAAGTAATGTTGTTATAATAGGCGCAAACAATGATTTATATGCGTTCGCCCGCGCGGCGGGGTAAAAAGAGACGGTGTTACAAATTACCCTTAATCGGTTTATTTACCTGAGGGAAGTGGGTACTGTAGTGTAGATACAGCTTTATTGCAAGCGTCATTGCTCGACAGTTTTTTAAGATTATTTATTGTCTATTTTATTGAAGTAATCTGTTGTCATATCTCCCGTGTAGTGATTGATGCTTGTCTCTATGTCGTTGAGCTCCTTGGGTTATAAGTCGAGCTACACGATAACTGACAAATTTTTGCACTGACTGGACAGGTCCACTCAATCTGTGTGGTGCTTTCTTAAAAAGACCATTTCAGACACTAATCTGCATAGTCCACATGTAAGTTGACCAAGGTTTTTTGTCTGGACCTTAAAAGAGACTATGACCTCTGCGTTTGTTTCGGCCGTTTCTTCTCAGAATAGTCGGGTACGAAAGACCGGCGTCATCTAGTTTTTAAAAAAGACGTGTAAAAAGATCTTGGGGAGGGGTGTGCTATTGTCGTTTAAGTAAAACCTTCATAATTTATGTTATTTTTAAGGTTCCGTACCTCGAACGAAAAAAAAACGGAACACTTATTGGATCACTTTGTTGTCTGTATGTCTATCAAGACTCTTTATCTCGGAAACGCGTAAAGGTATCTTGTTGAAATTAAAACCCTATACTCAACTTTTTGGTCCCTCTGCGCGAAAAAATCAACCCTCTAACGGCCGTTCCCAATAACCTATCCTCAGTAAGCGATATCTTGTTATGAACGATAAATAGTAGACTTCTATCTATCCTTATTTTACGTCCCACAAGTGACGATAACGTCTATCGAGGCATCGACATCGGTAGATAAGCTCAGCTATCCAGCCCTCCCATACGTTTTTTTACTACAAAAACTACAAAAAATAACAACGTTTAAACAAATATTATTTCATAAAACTTTTTCGTAAAACAATACAAATTGATCAATTTAAGCATTGGTGATATTTTTATGCTAAAATAAGATTGGTAATCATAGTGATCTGTTTCATTGTCATTATTTTAGTGAACAAATATTGGGCGCGTAAAAAGGAAGAACGAAACGTAGTCAAGTGTCAATTCAAGTTTTAACTCGTAGAGACGCTACCGCTATTATTGTTGTGTTATCAAGTTTGTTTAGTGAATTCTGCTTATTTTTTTTACATAATGAGCACTGTAAATATTACCAGACATTATTATATACGTTCCTATTCAAGTGACAGAGGCTGATGCAAAGGAGATATCCCATGATTTCTGAAAAATGAAAAAAAAAAGCTTTAAAAAATGTTATAGGTACATTACAATGAGTAATTAACATTAAATGAATGTATATTTCTCATTCAAGTTGGTTCTTACCTTTCTGAGGTTACTTTTAACAAAGGATATATTTCTGTTAATAAATTACCAACAGCAGTTTTCTATACGTGAATTCGCTACTATTTAGTTCGTTCATATGGTTTACGCGGGTCTTGTAGTTTTTATGGGATTCATCTTCAAAATCACTGTCCCAATCAGATAATTCCATTAACATTGATAAATCACTTTCACTAGACTCAGACATAATTAAGAATGATGAAAACACTGCACTTCTACAAATTTATTTGAACAATAAACAACGCATATCCCTGCAATTCGACGGATTGACAAATTTGGTTATCTTTAGTATTGACATCACTGATAGATAGCTGTCAAAAGATTATTGGGACGCATAATGTTGCAATTTCATAGAAATATCTATCTGCACTATGAGATAGCCCCTCCCATTGATAGATAGCGTATGGCGGTTAGTTGTCATAACCATCAGTATTAAATTGGGACATCAAAACCGATGATAGATAGAATTTTCTATCTTTAGTAGGTCAAAACTGGTGATAGATAGGTTATTGGGAACGGCCGTTAGTCTACGCAATTTATCTAGGCCGGTTTTTTTTTTAATATTCTTTTATAACATCAGTATATAAAATCTTCTATATATTTATAGCCTCTTATATTATATCAAAACCTTCAACGCTGAAGATATCGAATTCCCGCAAACTCTTGATACGATACTCCACTTAACGAAACATACTTAACTAGCGTTCGAACAACAAGAGCTTTTAATCCCTTTTAAATGAGAACTTTATATAACCTCGAGAGGATTCCACTACACACTCATGCTTCTTATAAAATTGACACCCTCGGATATTTCAACATATCGATTCCACACAATCTATGATTATACGTTAAATTGTTACCAAATTACTTATTTCACTGATTCTTTTTTTTCTTTAAAAAAAACTTGCCCCACACTAGTATTTCTCCTGTATCATGGGTGCGTTTACAAACATTTAAAGTCACATACACAAACAGCCAGACCCGAAACAACTATCTGCAGGTCATACAAATATTTGTTCCGTGCGGGAATCGAATCCGCGACACGCAGCGCAGCAGTTGCTTAACCAACCGTGCCGTCTAGAATCCGTCAAGTTCCAGAATACCTACACAAGCAAATCAACTACCATCCTCTTCAAAAAAGATGAACTGAACTGGCTTTCGCAGATACTATCAAGTTATGTAGCAGCACATTTTCCTACAAATTCCATTTGTCCCGTCAGACTGACAGACAATTTAGCTCGCGCCATACTCCGGCTCATTGCGTATGCGCTACATTTAAGTGGAACAGCCTTAGCTTACGTCACGGGGTCGCGGGACATGTATAAATAGAATTTATGTTACTGTACACCAACATTTTAACTTGTAATTGTCTTGAAAATATCTAAATAATATATTGTTTTTTTGGCTAAAAAATACAAAAAAAAAATATTAACACGAATTTAATTACATACATATAGAAACATTCCTGTTAAAATTGTTCATACATAGACCATCACACACTTATTTTTTTTTACTATGGATTAGTCCTAAAAAAAGTCATAACATTTCGGTCCGAAAATTTGTCGTATCGTATAAACCAGTGATAACGGGGTTTTGGAGGTCAGATAGGCAGTCGTCGGAGTAAGACTAAAAGTCGACCCCAAAATGGAAAAATGAAAACAGATGATGATGGATTAAAACAAGGATTTTAGATGATAATGTGACGTAACATCTTAATTCTTACCTGTGTTAATGCTAGCTATTTAGCTGGTTTATTTATTATGTTTATTTTTTTTAATGTGGTTTAATTGTCTACTATATTTAATAATGAATTACTGTTATACGCTTATCTAGTGGCTAATAATGCTTGTCTAGTGACACTTTATAAATAATTTCAATTTTGTTAACATGCGGATAATGTCGTCGACTGTAATTTTGTTAATACTACATATAAACCTTAATTATTATGTGTAAAGATTGTATATTGTAGCGGTTTACTGTCCCTTAATAAATAAAATAAAATATTTGAAATTAATAATTTTACCTAACTTTTAGAGGGTATTTAGATACTTCCCGTATCTGTCTATTTGGGGTTTTCACGGATGAGACACACGGATGGAACGAAGTTATTATTTATTATGCACAAAAAACCTGTATACAATCAACAAAAATAATCGTCGCGACACCACACTGTTCAATGCAAAATAGAAAGACAAAACGAAAATAACTGGCTTGCTTTCTATGAGAGAGAGAGAGAGAGAGAGAGAGACAGACAGATAACACGCGCACGCGGTACGGCTTACAACTATAGCAAAAAGTGTCGTTACAACTTTAGATATTATTTTTTTCCGTCTAGCCCCCTTTCGCAACGCGCGATATGGAACTTCGTTCCAAAAAATACAAAATCATGAAAGAAAATATTCGCAGAACAATTCCCAACTGCAACAAAACGTGACACAAGCTATATATACATATTATGTCGCTGCCATATTCTAAAGACATTTTCCGTCACAGCAGAGTATTCTCACTGCGCACGTGCCCAGTTTGCGTGGACGATGTAAGACTCTGTAATATCCGACGCGTGTCTTACTACAGGATGTGGACGACAGTTAATAGTTTATCGATTTATTTATGTGTAAACTGCATAGATTTGCTTTACTGGTTAGGAATAAAGTTGACCACTTCTTCTTTAAGGTTCATTTCGTTGCAGGATTTCAGTTAGTTGAATCGTTTTTTTGGGGTTCCTTACCTCAAAAGGAGAAAAACGGAAACCTTATTGGATTACTGATATTATAATATTGATTACCGTTTTTCGTCTGTCTGTGTCTGTCTGTCAAGACAGAACAAAGGGACCATGGAATCCTTACTTAATATTATAAAAGCGAAAGTGATTTTGTTTGTTTGTTACGTCTTCACGCCTAAATGGCTAAACCGATTTTGATGAATTTTGGTACAGAGATATTTGGGACCCTGAAGACGGACATAGGTTTGTTGTATGTTTTTTTTTAGTGAGTAATGGGGGAGAAAGAGGGAAGAAAAGGAAAAACTTAGCATTGCTATTACAATAAATAAGGCGCAAGGGCAAAACTACAGGTAGCAGGCACCTTTAAGTCAGGAAAAGGGGAACTGTGTAACCCCAAATTTAACGCGAACGAAGCCGCGGGCAAAAGCTAGTTTAAAAATAATAGCAATTCCAAACACCATCACATCAACGCTACTGTTTCTTACAAACATTGCAATAACCGGATCTGAATCAATATCGCCACTCTAGAAGGCGTTCGTTCCTTGTGTGACGTCACAACTACAGCCGTATGACAAAAAGCGACAACTCAACAAATCTATGCTTCGAGAAAACTATCATATGAAAGTGTAAATTGTATTTTCTCTGTTTTCGTTCTTCTCGATTTTTTACGTTCCACTGAAGGCACAATTACTTTCATCAGTCCGACTGACGTAAAATGTTTTAAGGATGCAAAACAGCATCAGCTGAGTATAGGCTTTCTCCTTTTATGGGCCATTCTGATCTGAGGTCAGCGTGTGACTCTACCCGTTTTTTTTTGGGTTGGGAAATCATCAAATAACTTCCCCCGCTCTGGGCGGAGCGAGGGGGCGTGTCAGACTTTTACTGACTAAAACCCACCCATGTTCCTTCTGTTGCCCTTTACGTTCCGGGGCCGCGGTATCTCTTTCAAACAACCCGCAACCCCGGCAACCCATGATATTCTGAATGCCATCCATCAATTTCCATGAGACACACAATTTTTTTTTTATATTTACATTCAAAATGTGTTTTATTTCCTTAACATTGTGTGTGCGTATGCCAAACAAATTAATGTATTTTCTTACCTTTTTGTCCATTTGGATTTTGTTTTTGTTGAGTTACCGCTTTTGATCTAACGAGGGCAGACTACACATGTTCCGTCCGGATATTGCACCGCTGCGCTCTCAAACTTAACGCGGAGTTGAGCACTGTGACGTCAGAATATGGCTTAGAAATAAGCGAGTTGGAATCTCGGTGTAGGGTAATGTGGCTTTAAGGTGAAGATTAGAGTTTTAGTGTGGAACTGAAGAATGAAGGATGGCTTGCATAACCTTCAGTGTTTAAGCAACACTGGCTTTTTAAGTGCTTCTTAACCACACCCTTTAAACTGTTGTCGTTGTAGTGTGGTGCAGGTGGCACAATAGATTGTAAGACATGTTTTGTAAGGGAATGTATTGCTATGATAAGTAGTCCTTTGCGACTATAATATTCAAGTTAAAACCTATATTCACACATGATAATAAATTGCAATAACGTTCGAGATTGAAGACAAACGGTTAATTTAACTAATGTCAACCGTACCATGCTACAGCAAAAAAGGTACTTATAAGAGGTGGGACGAAACGCACGAGATTAAACGTCGATGGATGGAGAAGGAGAGGATGATGGTTCTTAACTTTTACATCGTCATTAACGAGATTGAAGGTTACTCTGTTCAGGTTCTTGGCTACTTTTGATAAAAACAAAAGGCTATCATCAAAAGAATCAAGCGGTGACAATGAATTACACAGCGCCGAAAGATTGTCACAGCGAATGTCACGTAACGTTAATGTTTTGTCACAAATAAAAACGTAGAAAAACGTAACGTCCAACTACGTGATACCGAAATAACAACGAACTGAATAACATAAGGAACTGAATATCAGCGACGGCAAAACACTAAAACCAAATACCAACCAACTATTATCACCAACTTTTTACTGTGGAAACCGTCTGTGGAAGTCGCTGCCGCCTTTTCTTTCCGTGGTCATTTTAATCGGGATCTCGTTAAAATCCGTGTGAATCAGTTTCACTTAGGAATGCGGGTCTATGGACGGTGTCAATGGGTAGCTCACCGTTCGTTCGACGACAGGCCGTGTCAAAATCAAAATATTTTCATTTCACATAGGCCTACATGGGACATAAAACGTCGAGAAAAGGTGCAAGGTGTTGACGGCGCGTTAGTGTTTCACGCGCGCCTCACAGAGATGTCAGCAAAGCAGAGGGGCCTGCCAGGGCCACTGCCTGCCGGGATTGCGGGTTGTTCGAAGGATATACCGCGGCCCCGGAACACAAAGGACAAAAAAGATGGGTTTTAGTCAGTAAAAGTATGACACTCCCCCCGTTCTGCCCAGAGCTGAAGGTACTTGATGATTTCCCATCCGCAAAAAAAAGTATGCCCTAGACCGCATCATTGCTTCACACCAGGGGCCTTAGTCTGCTATTACAATGGTGTCAGAATGGTCGACCATTCTGATACTATTGTAATAGCAGACTAAGGCCCCAGGTGACTTGCGGCCAAACGCAAACTATATAAAAATAAACTACTTAAAAAAAAGAACTATAATGGTCTTTTCCAGAAATGATGATACTGGCCACTAAGCTCACTCCATACTTAATACAACATGACAACTACTCATTACACGCCTTTCAAGGCAACATGATAAAAAATTCACCAAAAATATCCTTCCCATCCCAAGCCTTACCGTTGTCGCTACACATAATGTATCATAAGAGGTGATATAAATCGAAAAGGTAGAGAATTAGCATGGTGCGACGTTGCCCATCGTTTGCATTAAGGTCCGGGGGCGACCTTAGATTAATGGACTCGGTCGCGTATGTGCAAAGTGTAGATAAGAAAAAGTAGGGAACGATTGTTTGAGCTTTACGGCCTTAAGCCTTACTTCAACTCAGAAACTTTCAATCACTATGTTGCAACTTACTCAAAAATTTTTAAAAACACCTGCAAATTAGCTAAATCTTTATTCATTAGCAACAAGATTAAATCCGCCGATAATAAAATTAAGACGGTTTGGAAAATCATTAATAGTGAAACTAACAGAAACAAAAAATGTAATAATGAGATCACACTAGAGTCTTCGCGTGGTCTTCTAACCACTAAAAACGAAGTTGCTCAAGAATTTGTAGATTTCTTTACTAGTATCCCACTTAAAACTACTGAAACATTAAATTCTTCACCCTTGCTTTCCATTGATTTATTAAGAGCAAATGTTTCACCATGTCCGGTTGAGTTTCAATTTAAGCATATTAACCCCACTGCAGTCATTAAAGCTTTCAAGCAAATCAAAATCAAATTAACCGAAGATCTTTGGGGAATGTCTATTAAAGTTTGTCAAGCTATTATTGAGACAATAGCACCGTACTTAGCCATAATATTCAATTTGTGTGTGGACCAAGGAGTTTTTCCGGACCTTATGAAATACAGTAAAGTTATACCCCTTTTCAAATCTGGGGATAGTAAAGACACCAATAACTATAGACCCGTATCCGTTTTGCCGGTTTTCAGCAAGGTGTTTGAAAAGGTAATGCTTAATCAAATGCTCAACCACTTTAACACCAATAAGATCTTACATGAAAAACAGTATGGTTTCACCAAAGGACGTTGTACGACTGACGCTGGTGTTACCTTGTTAAAACACATATTTACTGCGTGGGAAGAGGCACAGGATGCCATAGGAATCTTTTGTGACCTTTCAAAAGCGTTTGATTGTGTTAGCCACGAAACCCTACTCTTGAAACTTGAACATTACGGCCTAGGAAAACTTGCGCTTAGTTTAGTAAAATCATATTTAAATGATAGACAGCAGCAAGTGCAAATAAATGGTGTCAATTCAATGGGTTTAAATGTAAAGATGGGTGTACCACAAGGATCGATATTAGGTCCCTTCCTCTTTTTAGTATATATTAATGATCTACCCCATTTATTTAAAAACCAACCACAAATGGTGTTGTTTGCTGACGATACTTCTTTAATATTTAAGATAAATAGACGTGCCACAAATCTAGACGACTTAAATAACGCCCTATTACAGGTAAATGATTGGTTCACCGCCAATAATTTGGTATTAAATGGGAAAAAAACGAAGTGCATAAGATTTGCTCTGCCAAACGTCAAAAGTAGTGATTGTGACATAGTATTGAATCAAGAGAAACTAGAATTCGTCAATAAAACTGTTTTCCTGGGGATAACGCTCGATTCAAGGCTACAATGGGGTCCGCATATAACATCTCTTGCAGGACGGCTTAGTTCAGCAGCATATGCTGTCAGAAAAATCCGTCAGTTTACTGATGTAGATACCGCGAGGCTAGTCTATTTTAGTTATTTTCATAGTATAATGTCATACGGTATTGTACTTTGGGGACGGGCTGCAGACATCGAGTCTGTATTTATTCTGCAGAAAAGAGCCATTAGAGCCATTTATAATCTACGTAGGCGAGATTCTCTAAGAGAACAGTTTAAGGAAATTAACATCATGACAGTACCTTGTCAATATATCTATGAAAACATCATGTACGTCAGAAAAAATTTGCATCTATTTGGTAAACGAGGTGATAGAAACAAGTATAATACTAGAAATAGGGACGAATTGGTTCAGCCGGGTTTCAGGTTAGCTAAAGTAGACTCATCTTTCATGGGGTACTGTTTGAAATGCTACAATAAAATACCTCCCCACATTCTTCAACTGAATGAAACGAAATTTAAATCTTGTATTAAACGCACACTATGTAGGCAAGCATATTATAAGTTGGGGGATTATATTGATGATAAAAATGCTTGGCTCAATGCTGGTCCTGCTCCTCAAGCTTAGGGGTAAACTCATTGATAAGTATCCGAAGCTATAGTGGAAGCTGCAGAAGATTGTAAGACTATCTTTGCAATGTATAGAATCAATTCTCTAGTATTGTATAATTATTAAGCCCATATGTGAGTGCTATGTATTATCATTGACTTGACGAAGCCCTGGTGGTTAATAGTGTCATGCTCTCTTAAATGTCTCGCTGATAGTGGCGGGTGTGTCGGGTCATTTAGCTCCCTTCAAAATGGTCGAGCTGAATGGGGCTGATCCATACGTCATGTTCGTGAACGGGCGCTGTCAGTTGGGACTGGTCATTTTTTAACTACCACGGTAATTTTTTTTTTAACTTATTTAGATTTTAAATTGAATTTTGCTTTTTATTTACTCTGGACGCTCTTACTGTGCACGTCTTTCTACATCGTTCTCACATATTTGTATAATCTCAACACGAATGATGTAAATACGATTTTGTAAAAATATTATAATTTAAAAGAGTGTCCATGGAGTTTCTTGCCCATTCTTCTCCATAGAGATCAACGCTTTGGAATGGGCAACTACAGTACTTTCACAAGTTATTATGCCTTGTGACCGGGATTGTAGCAGCATCATTTTTTTGTTCTTGTTTTTTTTGACATTCAAAAGTGCCTGTAATGGTCTAATTGAAATAAATGCTTTGAGTTGAGTTGAGTTGAGTTGAGTAGTGTGGCAAACTCGGAAATTGTGTTGCCATTTATTTAGGCTGTGTTTTTTTATGTTCTTCGTTTTTTTTTGTATAGACACTGACACAACATAAATGCAGCCGAAATGAGAACTCCCCCATCATCTTTTTTGTTGGGTTGATAAATCACGGTTAACGGTAGGGCTCAATGTATTATTTTTGTGGGTGGGAAATTTCAAATAACTTAGCGGGGGTAGTGTCAGAGTTTTACTGACTAAAACCCACCCATGTTTCTTCTTTTGTCCTTTATGTTCCAAGGCTGGTATGGTATATCTTTCGAGCAACCCGTATCACCGGCAGGCGGCGGCCCTGGCAGGTCTCTCTGCTTTGCTGACATCTCAATGAACCGCGCGCCGTCGACACGTCATAGTACAGTAAAGTAAAACTTTGCAACGTGTTTGATATCGCACACACGAATGAATTTGGTGGCAAAACGTGGCTGGTGTGAATTAAACTGTTAATTTCCATACAAATTAGTGACCGCAGTGTTGTTGCCAAAGTACGCACGACGACCAATGAAATACAAAACCAGTTTATGCTGATCTCTCATTGTATTAGAAATCTATACAATGCGAGACTCTGTTATTCTAGATGGGATAGCTTGATGTGCCGCAGTGTGTTCCTGTGAATTCTCACTTACGTGTAGCTTGACGCAAATCGCGTTACCTCATGTCATGACAAAGGTTAACCTTACTAATATTATAAAAGCGAAAGTGAGTTTGTTTGTTTGTTACGTCTTTACGCCTTAATGGCTAAACCGATTTTGATGAATTTTGGTACAGAGATAGGTGGGACCCTGGAGACGGACATAGGCTAAAAAAAAGATTTACATATGAGGGATAAAAAGGGAAGAAAAGGGGAAACTTAGCATGGCTATTACAATAAAAAAGGCGCAAGGGCAAAAACTACAGGCAAGGGGAACTTTGTTACCCCAAATTTAACGCGAGCGAAGCCGCGGGAAAAAGCTAGAATACCATAAAAGTAAGCAATTTATATCATTAAATAATATAAACACTTTAACAGCAAAATTATTTGACATTATTTCTGTCTATTATAATCGCCAACTTAACATTGGAATTAGAATGAGGATAAGGAGTTTTTAACGACATCGTCAATAATATTGGAATAAATTATGCGACCTTAAGACATGATTATTATTTATTCATTGAAGAGCATTTCCAATTAATGTCTGTCAATTTGGCAACTCATTAGTAATGCATTTCCATAATTATTATGTAAAGAGGATAAATTTTAAAGTTGATCTAGTGGTTGTGAGTAGTTTCCACACTTACGTCGGGCAAAGTATTCTGGAGTTTTACCATCAGGAATTTCACAGTCAAATTAAAAATCATTTAAATTAGGCTGATAATTAGTACTTATTGAACGTCACATTACAAGAGACAGACCCACATAAACGCCCTGCCCTTTGCCACTTCCTAGTGTTTTAGCTGGGTAGAAGAAGTGGCGGAACTAACTCCCCAGCAAGCAGTAGCAGCCATGGAGTCTGGATTTGCGCCTAATCGATGGCTAAAGGATCACACCCAATTACATCATCTGCCTAGCCTTTTCCCAACTATGTTGGGGTCGGCTTCCAGTCTAACCGGATGCAGCTGAATATCTGTATTTTACATAGAGCGACTGCCTATCTGACCTCCACAACCCAGTTAGTACTGGGTAATACGATACCCCTTGGTAAGACTGGTTGTCAGACTTTCGGGACACTGACTACCTGTAACGACTGTCAAGGATCTACAAATGACAGCCGGGACCAACGGCTTAACGTGCTTTCCGAGGCACGGAGGAAACTCGGTATGTAACGGGTGGTCACCCATCAACAGACCAACCTAGGCAAGCGCGGCTTAACCTAAAGATCGACCCGAGCGGCTGCTATTATTTAGCCACGAGCTCTTCCAATTACATAGGACTTAAACATAATTAGCGAAATGTGGATGGTATTAGATACACCTCTGCTCTACCCTTCGGGAATTACAAGCGTGATGTCATGACGACGCGGTTGGCGCAGTGGCTGAGCGTTTGACTGCTGTGCTGCGTGTCGCGGGTTCAATTCTCGCACGGAAGAATTATTTGTATGGGTTGTTGTTTCGGGTCTGGCTGTTTGTGTATGTGAGTTTAAATGTTTATAAACGCACCCACGATACACAAGAAATTCCTAGTGTGGAGCAACGTTTAAAAAAAATATGTTTAAAAGTTATCATCATTTGTCTAGCTTTTTCCTGACTATGTTGGGGTCGACTCTGATAGGATCCTGCCGAATATCATTATTTTTATTTTATTTTATTGGTTCACCAACAATTGTCCACACTGGTTTGATGCTTAAAGTAACATGAGAAAAGTTATATATATTAGTGCAACAATCACTTAAAGGTAAATCCTCACCTCATGCATATTTAAGTTGTAAAAGAAAAATAATTAAATATAACTTAACTAGATTTCAATTTCAATTTTACTTAGAGAGACTATCATTCTGAACTCCACAACGGGATCAGTAAGTAACACGATGTGTTTTTAATTTAAGATGAGTGGCTTTGCTGATTCGTTTTGCATAAGACCTTTTTTAAATTATAAGGTCCTGAGGGATAAGGTAGGGATCCAATGATAAGGTAAGGAGGCCAATGGAAAAGTAGGGAGTTAACGTGGTACATGAATAAATCCAGGTTATATGAACTCGGAGACCCCGCTAGGGCCACTACCTGTCGGGGTTGCGGGTTGTTTAAAAGAGATACCGAGGACCCGAAACACCAAGAGTAAAAGAAGGGACATGGATGGGTTTTAGTCAGTAAAAGCCTGACCGTCCCGCTCCGCCCAGAGCAGGGGAAGTTATCTGATGATTACCCATCCCTAAAGGAAAGTCAGACAATTCCTGAAAATAAATAAGAGACAGTCACAAGTATTCTCTACCTCGTAACTTAGAACGCGAAGTGGACTTTATAAATGACCAACGCTTTAACGTAATTCAAATATACGCGTCCCAAAAACCGGTGAGTGTCCATTTTTCCCTTCTCCACTTCACACCCCAAGCTCGAGGGTAGAAAAATAACCCTCTCTCCTAGTCAGGACAGGGTAGCGTCGGACATTCATAAGATATGACTTGTATACAAATGTGTGAAAAAGGTTCTGACAAATTATGTTTATCATAAATAGCATTTTGTAAGGTGACGTATTCACTTTTCTAGGAAAAGAAATCTTTGAATATTTTATTATTTTCCTCGGTTGTTGTTTGTTTTATGTAATTTGCATTGTGTTTGGGTACAGGGGTTGTCTTCACATTCAAATGTTTGAATATCCGGCTCGAAGGACCAAATTATAATGGGTTATGGGCCCATTTCCGTAAACCTTTACGGTAAATATGAATGGATATTATTACTCAGATGGTTCCAAATTCTAACTTATGTTTCTTTTTCCAAATTGAATGATGTGATTACGTTATATCTTAAAACGTAAAAAGAAGATATAAGAATAGAATTCTTAAGAAATGGCTAACCTTTTGATAGTTCCGACGACACAAGGGCGGGTTTTTATTTCCACTAGATTTTATCCATTGACTACGGGACATTAGTATATCAACAGTTATTTCTTGGAAATATTTTATTTTGTTATACTAAATTACTTTTGTAGATTATTTTAATTTTACTAATAATCTTAATTTAATTTAATTTAATTTAGTAATAATAATATTACTAAAAAAAAATATACTTAAATATTATGAACTCTTTCAACTTATACAATACTAAATAGTATCGACAATCACTGCGATGACAGAAACCTCGAATTCAAAATTCCAGGAAGCACACAATAACATCGCAATATTAACATAATTTTATGTACATTTTACCAAAACTTCAATCCGGAACTAAGGACCAACTAAAAATAACCCAAAATCTACATAAAATTAAGTTGAAACAATATCACGCGTTTCGTGAGGAACGCGATTCTCTTTATGCCTCATTTAGTACCCCAGGTGATGCGACTAACAACGACAACATACAGCGTCAAATAATACGCTCGTTTGTCAATTGTTTTCTTCGCGTGTATACCATCACTGTCAAAAACGTGGCGGAGACTTATAGAACTACATCAACTCTTTCTTCTTCAACTACTGGCGAGACGTCTAAGGAAATACTAAAGCTGCGGCGACGGAGAACATCCTTTACAAACCCGTTCGTTCCACCTGCTGAAAATCTCACACCCGGACATGAGTTGCCTTGGCTGACCTAGAAGTTTTTAAATCGACTCCGGATCCAGATTTGAAAACCTAACCAGGTGGAGATTCAATGATGTCTCGGCCCTTTCTTTCGAATGGGTACCTAATCATCAAAAATTACTCCTGCTTTAGTCGTTGGACAGTCAGACTTTTACTGAATCAAAATAAAAAAAAACAAAAGTCATTTATTCAAATTAGGCTGATAATCAGCACTTTTTGAACGTCACATTACAAGAGACAGTCCCACAAAAACCCCCTGCCCTTCGCCACTTCCTAGTGTTTTAGCTGGGAAGAAGTCTGATCCCATTCATATTCCTTCTTTAGCCCTTTGTGTTCCAAGGCCGCGGTTTCTTTTTCAAACAATCCCTCTACCTTGGCAGGCTTGACTCTGCCCTAGAGTGTAAATGTGGTGTTGCTTTACAAACGATGAAGCACAATCATTGTGTCCTGCGTGTCCTGTTTTTAGTTAATTACAGAACAAATGAACGCCACTCTAGGCTCTGTTCTGGTCCGCATCAATTTAGAATGCCATCGACACGCTAAGAATAAAAAACTTTAGAGGTGTCAAGAGACACACGGATGGAACGAAGTTATTATTTATTATGTACAAAAAACCTATATGCACTCAACAAAAATAATCGTCGCGACACCACACTGTTCAATGCAAAATGGAAAGACGAAACGAAAATAACTGGCTTACTCTCTATGAGAGAGAGAGAGACAGAGAAACACGCGCACGCCGCACGGCTTACAACTATAGCAAAAAGTGTTGTTACAACTTTTGGTCTTAATTTTTTCCATCTAGCCCCTTTCGCAACGCGCGATAAGGAACTTCATTCCAAAAATACTTTCATATGTTTCTGCAGCAGTCACTATCGCTGAATCGTGTAGCACATGGCCAAGGGGTTAACTACAAAATTGGCTGTGTTCAAATATCTAAAATATGATAATTTTGCGTTCATAGAATGTGGAGGCTAAGAAGTTAGACCGTAGGGTTGCGGGTCCGAACGTTCTCTGAATATTAAGCAAGGAAATAGAATGGTTAATACGGGGGTATAGGGTTGAAAGAAATACACGTATGAAAGTCAATTAGGTGAAATATTTCTGTTATGAAATGTCTGAAGTGAGCGGAATTTGAATAGGAAATGGAGAAACTGTATGGAAATTATTATATAAGGCTAATCCAAATTAAGCTAATACAATGTGTTTGTAAAGTACAAGTAAGTTAAGAGAAATCACATTTCAAAAAACACATGGAAATCTCATGTACTATAATCTCTCTCTCTCTCTCTCTCTTGTATAATTCTCTTGTATATCTCATTTTTTATATTTGGATTCAAGTTTTTTTTGTTGTTTTTTTTTCTTTTTTTATATGTTGTGTGTACTTTGTGGCTCGCGCCAAATAAACTTTTTTTTTATTTTTCTTTACAAATTGTCATTAAGATTGCTCAATGAATGTCGTATTTATTAAATGATTTTTTTATTGCAATCTATCATTCCAGAAATTCAGTAATATTGATAACGGGTTTGTACGAAAGCTTTTCAATGGCTCCCCTGTTTATT
The DNA here is from genome assembly GCA_905475445.1 of Ochropleura plecta. Taxonomy (NCBI): domain Eukaryota; kingdom Metazoa; phylum Arthropoda; class Insecta; order Lepidoptera; family Noctuidae; genus Ochropleura; species Ochropleura plecta. The sequence continues at coordinate 3,919,053 of FR997731.1, read as the reverse complement.
CTCACAGCATCTTAAATCAGGTCTTGAGGAAACGCAATTAGAAATTAGTCTTATTTATAGCGAATAGTCGCTAGAAGACTAATTCTTCTAATTCCTAAATCTACACCCATAGGAAGACTAATTCTTCTAATTCCTAAATCTACACCCATAGGGAAGTTTAAAAATGTAATAATATTTTTTTGGAAAACCCTAACTGTGACTGATACACTAATTATATTAGGTACTTACTTTTAAAAATGATATTTTTATTTCATATTAATAACCAACTTCATGTCCCTAACCACAGAACGCCCCTACTGTTTCATTTCAACCCTCAAATATAACAAATAACAACGCAAATATCTTAACAACTCCTCCGAATACCTCTGAGTGTAACAGATAACATTACCTATAAACACTCAAAACCGAAGCACTGGAAGGTTAAGCTAAAAATGAGAACGGACATGTCGCCCGGGGCCCCATTAATCCTTAGACATTCCGTGCCTCTAGGGCGGAGGGGCCCGCTAATATACTTCACATAATTAAGGGACACGAATTTTATGATCGCATTTTCTAAACTGGCACTTAAATTAAACGGAAAATCAGTTATTGTATTTTATTTAAGGACATTTTTTTTTAACATGCTTGTATTTTCTTCACCTGTAACTATGTGGGAAATCTCAGAATTTAAATTTCAGCTCAATCGGACACCGGGAAATGGGTCAAACTTAAGCTCAAAGCATTTATTTCAATTAGACCATTACAGGCAATTTTGAATTTCAAGTAACAAAAACATGAAGCTACAGTCCCAAACACAAGGTATAATAACTTGTGAAAGTACTGTAGTTGCCCATTCCAAAGAGTTGGTCTCTATGAAGGAGAATGGGCAAGAATTTCCATTCACACTCTTTTAAATCATGATATTTTTACAAAATCATGGTTATATAATTATTCATGTTCAGATTATACAAATATGTGAAAACGATGTCGTTAAACGTGCACATTAAGAGCGTCCAGAGTAAAAGGAAAAATGACAATAAACATATATTAATTAAAATAAACCGTGGCACCTAAGAGATGACTAGTCTCAACTGACAGCGCCCGTTCTCAAACATGACGCATGGATCAGCCCCATCAACTTTCTGGTGTCCGATTGAGCTGAAATTTTCCAAACACGTTTAGTTTGGAAGACAATGCTAGGTTTGAATGGTACACAGTAATGTCATTCTTATTTGTAAATGATTAAAAAGTAGGTACAAAATCTATTTGCGTACACAAAAAGTGCTGGCATAAAACAAAATACATTCAAATTATAACAACATACATTTTTGTTTCCTACCCTGTCTTCTTTCATTGGACAAAAGCGTGAGTTAATTTTATCGTTTCGTTCTGAGGTAGCTTTGGCCTTTTCAGGGTACAGTAGTGAGTGAGAGGGCATTGATGTCGAACACCATTTCTATGCGTTATTGATTTTAAACTAGTCTACTACTCAGCTGCAGCATAGTTTCAAATAGCTACGGCATAACAAGACATTCATATTGCTACGCCGTAGCTATCGTAGCGATAACCGCTAAGTCGTAGCTATCGTAGCGATAACTACTACGTCGTAGCTATCGTAGCGATAACTACGAAGTCGTAACCATAATGGGTACGAAACGGAAAAAAATCAAAAGTAGAAGATGAGAGACTTTGCGGAGGTTGTATTGTAATACAGTAGGAGCAGGAGGTTGTAGTACAGTTCACTAATACACGGATGTTTTTTGGATTCCGTAACTCAAAAGGAAAGCCGTCTGTCAAAACCCTTTATCCTGGGAACGCAGCTAGATATCCAGTTAAAAGTACCCTAGGCTGTAGTCCCTTGGAGTCGTGAAAAAGATGTGAGTTGGTGGACTGTTATTTTCCAAGGTTGGGTCATTTATCACCCTCATAGTATCACTTTTTTGTCCATCTGTGTATCTGGCAGACCCTTCATCTCGAAAACGCGTAGAGGTACCAAGTTGAAATTAAATCCGTATACTAAAATCAAACCTCTAAGTCTACTAAGTCAAAAGATATCGCCGTTTATGTCGCAAGTTTGTACAGAACTTAGCTCGGCTCGCACTCGCACAACTAGACCGATTTTTTTATAGTTTTGATGTTTTTATGACAGTGAAACTGGCTAGATTTAGAAAGAACACGTTTTCATTTGAAACAATACGACGTAGGTACAAAAATATCTCCACCTACCAAAAACTAAATTTCATTTCTATTACTGGTTATAAAGTGCAAGAACAAAGCGAGCGTAGTTCACATAAATTACAACAACTTATCTTTCACATTTTTCTTCAGCTATGAGAATTTAAAACCTAGTCGCTAAAATAAAGTGCTGGGTAGTCTAGATTTTTTGTATCGTGCTCTATTCAATTCAGGTGAAGCCCGTGAAATAGCATTTCAGATTAAAATGTGCTGCAATAAGATTTTATTTTACGGAGACAATTGATAGGATTGTGTCAACTGAATTATGTGCACGTTAACTTTGGGAGTTAAATTCAAATTTCGTTTCGTCTTAATAAGATATGGTAATAGAGAAAACCCTACTAACAGTAGCTTTTTTTTTGGGTTGGAAAATCATCAAATAACTTCCCCCGTTCTGGGCGGAGCGGGGCGGAGTGTCAGACTTTTACTGACTAAAACCCACCCATGTTCCTTCCATTGCCCTTTACGATCCGGGGCCGCGGTATCTTACTGACAGTAGCTTCATTCATATTTCTGCAACGAATTTCATCAGCATTGATTCACAACATACCTGCTTATAGCGAATGCTGATTGCAAACAAACAGAAAAAAAAAAGTTTTTTGTCAGGAAAAAAGTATTGGGTTTCATTAGGAATTTTTTTAGTAAATCTCAGAGTTCGGAAGTTGGCGGTATGATAGCATGTGCCTCAGAAAGCAAGTTAAGCCATTGGTCCTGCATTATGGATCTAATGTCAACAAGAGAGCTACGCTGTATAAAGTAGAAAACAGCGATATTACAAGTTTTTTTAAGCTAAATAATAGCAGCCGTTCGGGTCGATCTTTAGGTTAAAACACGCTTGCCGAGGTTGGCCTGTGGATGGGTGACCACCCGTTACATACCGAGTTTCTGCCGTGCCTTGGAAAGCACGTTAGGCTGTTGGTATGGCGGTCTTTTGAAGATCCTTGACAGTAGTTGCAAATACTCAATGTCCCAAAGTCTTCAACCAGTCTTACCAAGGAGTACCGTATTACCCAGTACTAACTAGGTTGTGGAGGTCAGATAGGCAGTCGCTCCATGTAAAATACTGATATTCAATTGCATCGGGTTAGACTGGAAGCCGATTCCAACATAGTAGGGAAAAGGCTAGGCGGATCATGATGAAAGGGTTTTCAGAGATAGATAAACATCACAGCACACCCGCTGTAAGCAACAACAAACATACAACTTCACCTACTTCTAAAATTATTGAATTTCTAAACACTCTATCTCTTTCGTTTCTCCAATGTTTCAAAGAGAGGGAGCATTCAAACTGAGAACAAGAGTGTATTTGCAAGTTTATATGTTGCCAACATGGCTCCGAGCGTTTTGTTTAGCCAACGATCTGGTTTGGACCGGATATTACAAGTCGCTTGACGCCTTCACGTGACTCCAACATTGTGCTGCCGCTTTGAAATACTTTTTAAAGGAAAAGGTTTTATGAAAATAAATATTTGACACAGAACAAAGAAATCAGACATTGTACCAAATACAATTAAGTCGCTCTCAAGTTTGATGTGATTTGGTAATTAATTTTCGAAAATATCCTCGTTCGCGAGAAGACTCCCGGCCACCGTAGATGCTGTGGATGGTGAGCAACGGGGAACTCACCGTCCGTTCATTGACGTCTGTCGACTGCGCGTTAGTGATCTACGCGCGGCTTTTTTTTTTTTTTTTTTTTTTTTCGGGTTGGAAATCATCCAATGACTTCCCCCGCTCTGGGTGGAGCGGGGGGGCATGTCAGACTTGTACTGACTAAAACCCACCCATGTTCCTTCTATTGCCCTTTACGTTCCGAGGCCGCGGTATCTCTTTCGAACAACCCGCAACCCCGGCAGGCGGAGGCTCTGGCAAGCCCCTCTGCTTTGCTGACTCTCTTTGAGGCGCGCGTGAAACACGAACGCGCCGTCGACACGGCCTGTCGTCAATCGACGGACGGACGGTGAACTACCCATTGCTCACCGCCCACAGGCCCGCATCTACGGTGGCCGGAAGTCGTCTCGCGGCGCCCGGCGCCATGGCGTCTCCCGCGGCGGCTGGGTTGGGCAGATGTTCTCTCCCTCAAACGCCCGGCCACCTCCTTTGCTAGCATTACTGCTTCGCAGAAGGTGGTGACCGCTTCCCATTCCCTCTCGCTCCGGACCATGGCCTGAACCAGGGCCGGACGCGAGAGATCGCCGCCGCCGATCGCCTCCACGAGGGCACGGCGGTGCTCCGCCCAAGCTGGGCAGACCGCCACTGTGTGCTCCACCGTGTCCTCCGGGCGATCGTCACAATGGTGACACCCGGGCGTTTCCTCCCGCCCGATGATGTGCAGGAACCTCCCGAAACTTCCGTGTCCGGTGAGGACCTGCGTCAGGCGGTAGGTGAGGACGCCATGACGCCTCTCCAGCCACTCCTCAAAGAGGGGACTTACCGCCGCTATTGTGGCGTGCCCTGCACGGGGTTGCGACAGTCGCTCTCTCCATGCCACCATGAGATCGCACCGGAGGTCTGCCCGCCGAGCGGCAACTTGCCGTGGCAGCGGGTTTTCCCCCGGTGTAGTGCCTCCGCGCGCCACTCAAACAGGCGCGCGAGGACTATCGCCTCCAGATCCCACGGTGGCAGTCCGGCAAGGAGGCTCGCTGCCTCGCCGGAGATCGTGCGGTAGCCCCGGACAAGCCGTATGGCCACCACCTTTTGGGGCGCGTTCAGGTAGTGGGCGGCGCGCCGCCCTAATCTACGCGCGCCTTTAAAAGATGTCAGCAAAGTAGAGGGGCCCGGGTTGCGGGTTGTTCGAAAGAGATACTGCAGCCCCGGAACATAAAGGGCAAAAGAAGGAACATGGGTAGGTTTTAGTCTGTACAAGTCTGACACTGCCCCCTGCTCCGCACAGAGCGGGGGTAGTTATTTAATGATGTCCATTCCGCAAAAAAAACGTTTCCTGACAATGTCTGGAAGAACTTCACCGATGTCTGCAATGTCTTATATAAACTTTAGAAAATGCACAGAGCGGGGAAAGTAAAGTTACTTGATGACTTACTCATCCGTAAAAAAAATACTGCCTCGTTAGTCTAGAGGTCTAAAGCACGGCTGCTGAGCCTGAGTGTTATTGGGTTTTTTCCATCTGGAACAGCTTGATAGCAATAGGCTCGCCCCCTATTACAAGAGACTTAAACATAACTGGCAAAAAGTCGGTGTTCTGTTAGGTAAACCTGTGCAGAACCCTTCGGGAATGACGGCACGGTTGGCGCAGTGGTTGAGCGATCGACTGCTGCGCTGCGCGTCGCGGGTTCGATCCCCTCACGGAACAAATATTTGTAAGACATACAGGTAGTTGTTTCGGGGCTGGCTGTTTGTGTATGTGAGTTTAAATGTTTGTTAACGCATCCACGATACAGGAGAAATTCCTAATGCGAGGCAACGTTATTTTTTTTTAATTACAAGCGTAGCGTAAGCGTATTATGTGTTAAAATGTACTTAGAAAGCCTACACTTGGAGGTGAACAGCGCCAACACAACTTAATTTGAATATCCTAATCCTTAGTACCTACAGTACTGTCTGTTCTCCTTTAAATACATCCAAAAGGTATCTTGAAAAGACATATGTGTCACCCTATTAAAAAGTTGTACACTGTTATTCTTGTAATTTGTATGGAGTACATAATAAGAAATTTCTATCTATCACATACACATTCTATACATCACAGAAATAGCTGTATTCGTAGGTAGATACCTACGAATACAGCTATTTCTGTTCTAACCCTCAACAACCACCCACACAAAGGACATTGCTCTGCGTCCATACATTATTGGCCCTGGAGCCAAGAGCATCGTATAATTATGTATTGTATTCTCTATCATTAGTAGACTCCTAGAAGATCTTGTTTTATAGCGGACTAGATGCAGAAAAGATATATTTCTAAAAAAGTATCAGATTTTGAGGTTATAATCTAACCATAACAACGAATATTAAATGTAGGTACCCACCTATGATTTTTCATAGCTCTGAGTAATTTTTAAGAAAGTAATATCATAATACCTACCTAGATAATTAGGTACTCATGCAGTTATTTTTCTAAAGTCCCGAAGGCCGAAAGTCACCAAAACACCGAACACAAGAAAAGAACACAAATCTGCCAAAGTGACAATGACGACGTTCACGGCAAAACTAGGGATGTAATACGACACCATTAATCGATTTTTTGATTAAGATTTACTGTGGTCTTAAATTATTACAAACTGTCTGTTACATCGACTTTTGTCATATAAACGTTACAAGTAGGTATGACAATGGTTTATTTTATATATAACAACACTCTTCTATACTTATTGTTTTTTAAATAAAACATTAGGTAATTGTGATTTGTTTAGTAAAAACAAGTATTTTTTCGTTTAATGAACCCCAAAAGGAGGGTTATTTTTGTATTAATTGTCGTGAATAATGAATTAGCCGTTTGAATGATTGAAATAAAGAGGTTTTGATTACTGTATGTATTCTTACTACCTATTTAAATTGGAGTATGACTGCATTCATAAAGTATTTTTATTAGGTTTTTAAAAATACATTTTAAAAAAACACAATCGATAGATTAATAATTCAATCGATCGATTATAATTGATTGGACATCCCTACTTCACTTTCGACACGAAATGACATTGGGCAAAGATGGCGATCTAATGTTATTAGTCGCGTTAAATTCTATTAAAAGTACATTTTGAAATACAGCTAGTCCGCGATACAGAAGTATTTGCAACTTATGTAATAAAATAAGCGATTAATTATCGTATATTCTGATATTCTTTATTGCACAGGGCCATTTTGGACATTGTCCTTTACAAAACAAATTACAGAACAAAAATACCCATCTAATATTCAACAATAAAAATATGACGACAACTAACAGCACACGACACTCACATCCAATATCTCTGCTTACCCCCAAAGGGACATAGCCCACGGAAAACTCAACCATACATTCTCGCCATCAAAAAATGAGTGACAAACAAACAAAAACCTTTTACTGTCGCTACTAATATAAGAAACATTGCATTTTTTTGTGAGAATTCTCAAAGGGTCAGGAAAGTCGAAAAAGTGATAAGGGGCGTCCCCAAATGGTAGCCATTCATTTGGACCTTGGACATGTCAGAGGTGACGACAGGCCCTTCTGATAGGATAATTATTCATGTTGAATCTTATGCTTTGTTGACTTTTTAGAAATACGATTTACGGTTGGCACAGTGCTTAAGCGATTGGCGCGTGTCGCGGGTTCGATCCCCGCCCGGAACAAATATTGTATGACTTACAGGTCGTTGTTTCGGGTCTGGCTGTTTGTGTATGTGAGTTTAAATGTTTGTAAACGCACCTTCGATACTGGAGAAATTCCTAGTGTGGGGCAACGTTTATTTAAAAAAAAATACAAGCATAATGTTATGTGTGTGTTAAAATGTATTTAGAAAGCCTACACTTGGAGGTGAACATTGCCAACACAACTTAATTTGAATACCTTAATCCGTAGTACCTACAATACGGTCTATCGCGGGTTCGATATTTAAAAAAAAAAAAAAGTTGAGAAACCCAAAAAGTATCCTAGATTTGCAAACGTTACTTTTTTATTAGTTGTTTCTGTTTACTTTGCAAACGTTATATTTCTAATACTTGAAAAAATTTACAATTAAGTAGTGCAATTTTCTTTTATACTTTAATGAATTACTACGGTATTTTTAAAATGAAACCCAAAGGAACATAATACCGGGGTTGCGGGTTGTTCGAAAGAGACACCGCGGCCCTGGAACATAAAGAGCAAAAGAAGGAACCCCACCCAGGGTTTTGGTTAGTAAAAATCTGACACGGGATTACATTAATGATATAAATGCTTGGCTCAATGCCGGTCCTGCTCCAAAACCATAGGGGCAAACTAATTAATCATTAATCAGCATCTGAAGTTATTGTGGCAGCTGAAGAAGATTGTAAGGCTATCTTTGCATTGTATAGACTCAATTTCCTAATATTGTATAATTGTAATGCCCATGTGTGAGTTCTATGTAATTTTATTGACTCGACGGTTGCCCTGGTGGTTGAGAGATTGTCATGCTCACTTAAATGTCTCGCTGATGGTGTCGGGTGTGTCGGGTCATTTAGCTCCCTTCAAAATGGTCGAGCTGAATGGGGCTGACCCATACGTCATGTTCGTGAACGGGCGCTGTCAGTTGGGACTGGTCATCTCTTAGCTACCACGGTTTGTTTTAATTCATCTATTAAACTCTTGCTAATTATTGCTTTTACTCTGGACGCTCTAAATGTGCTCGTTTTTCTACATCGTTCTCACATTATGTATAATCTCAACATGAATGATGTATCCATGATTTTATAAATCAATTATGATTTAAAAGAGTGTCCATGGAGTTTCTTGCTCATTCTTCTCCATAGAGATCTACGCTTTGGAGTGGGCAACTACAGTACTTTCGCAAGTTATTATGTCTTGTGACTGGGATTGTAGCAGCATCATTTTTTTTTGTTCTTGTTTTTATGACATTCAAAACTGCCTGTAATGGTCTAATTAAAATAAATGATTTGAGTTTGAGTTTGAGACACTGCCCCCCGCTCCGCACAGAGCGGGTGAAGTTATATGAGGATTTCAGATTCGAAAAAAAAAACGAAGACGACCTAACCCAGGTCATGGTCAACCCGTGTACCAACAGATAAACCAAACTTTCAAAATCTAACCTGTTTTAAAATCTGTTCAACCTTTCAGGAGTAAAATAGTGACAGACTGAGTGATTTACATCCCCATTTAAAGTATAATATCGTCGCTAATCTTTTTCATTCTTAACATACTCTTGATTTTCATCATTCATCATTTTATTTTTTTGCAAGCATTTATAGCCTAGTGGTAGGACCAGACTGCCAAGTCATGGGTCTCAAAGTTGAACCCATGACATATACCTCTGATGTTTCTGAATCACGTGCGTTTCTGTCAACTAGCTGGCGCCCACAGCTTCGCCGGCGTGATATCAAGAAAAAGTATCCTATGTGTTATTCCAGACCATAATCTACCACTGTGCCAATTTTCATCAAGATCCGTTCAGCCGTTTTGACGTGAAAGATTAACAACCATCCATACATCCTCACAAACATTCGCATCTATAATATTAGTAGGATTTCTCACTTGCTTCGGTGAAGAAAAACATCGTGGGACCAGCATGCCTGAGAGATATTTTTCAAATCAAAGGCCTATGGGTGGCATAAAAACTCTGACACTAGGTTAGGCGTGGCGTGTTCCACACGAAGAAGAATACCTTCTTCTCTGTTTTATACCCGACAAATACTCACCGAACCGCCATTACAATTCCGATGATATTCATGTTGAAACAAAAACACGCGCATTTCACTCGAGGCGGTGCGATGGGAGCGTTACCCCTTTCAGAATATGCAATAGTACATAAACAGCCAGGTTTGCGCTCTACTTGGAAGCCTGAAGAAACCTTTTTCACTTTGTTTTTCTAACGTTCGTAGGTGTTTACTGAGTTTTATACAAAAATACTGTTAGGTTGAAAGGATGGATTAGACGAACTGTAAATGGTAAGAACTGTGACTTGCGACGTAAGGGCTTATTTGTATTAAAAGAAGCATAAAACACTTTAGACTATATTTTTTGTTCATCATTTTACCAGTAAATGTCATATCATTGCAAAGCTATTATCTTGTCTTTTTTTCTATTCTCTATTCAAACAACTTAAGTATTCGAACGTCATTGCATACCAGCCTGCATTCTATAAGGTTTGATTAATGTTATAAACCTTCACAGTACTCACTCATATAACAGGTGTTAAAATACCCTCAACGAAGCTGAATGGCATTTGTTGTACCCGTCATAGCAATTTATTTTTGTTCCAGTCTATTCCTGGGTTATGGAGATGGGCGGTCAAAGTTCCCATATTTTCACATTTCAATTTTAAAAACAACGAGCGAAGCCGCGGGCAAAAGCTAGAAACATTATAAAATAATGTTTCTAGCTTTTGCCCGCGGCTTCGCTCGCGTTAAATTCGGGGTAACGCAGTTCCCCTTTCCTGATTTGCAGGTACTGCTACCTGTAGTTTTTGCCCTTGCGCCTTATTTATTGTAATAGCAATGCTAAGTTTTCCCTTTTCTTCCCTCTTTCTCCCTCATTTGTCACATTTTTTACAAAAAAAAACCTACATCCGTCTCATAATATTTATTTATTAAACTTCAAGCACAAAGTACAGAGGCGGACTTAATGCCATAGGCATTTTCTGCCAGTCAACCTTTGAGTGATGCAGTGACAAACAGTGGTAGGTGTAAAACAAAAAAAATATATTAATTTAATAATATTAGTACGTAAGGATTACACATTATGATCAACATGACTTTAACAATGACTGATAGTGAGATACATCGAGCCAACCCACTGTAATATCATTTACTTATTCGAAAACCCGAATGAGTTCGGAGTACATTTCCCCCTCACATTAGCTGGTACTCATCAACGACTACATTACATGCTCCTTAACACTCCAACCTACCCCTTGTTAATAAAAACACCATTATACTCTATGGCAACCCCACAAAATGAAGTAGCCTTGTATCCTGTCCTTACACTACAGGGACTCCTTATAAAGTCGTATAATAGATGTTTTAACCCAAAAACGATAAAGAGGACTCATTTGCATGCTAAGTTCGTTAACTTTAATTACTGAACCCCACGGACACACTTATAATATCTTTGTTACGTCGACTTAGACTAAGGGACTCGGCATAAGAGTTGAGTTACAATATGCTATCTCTTTCCTTCACTGGCTGCTGAAAAGAGATAGAGGTACCCAAGATATAGACGCCGAAAATTAAATAAGCAATTAAGTTGTGTATTAGGGATATTTTGTTTATTTTTCGCTCATCCGATATTAGATAGGGGATCTAAATGTTATCATATTATTTTTGGACTTCCAATGTTTGTCTTAAAGCGGTTGCTATTTTTGGTAGGTTTGCCGGACTGCCACCGTGGGATCTGGAGGCGATTATCCTCGCGCGCCTGTTTGAGTGGCGCGCGGAGGCACTACACCGGGGGGAAAACCCGCTGCCGCGGCAAGTTGCCGCTCGGCGGGCAGACCTCCGGTGCGATCTCATGGTGGCATGGAGAGAGCGACTGTCGCAACCCCGTGCAGGGCACGCCACAATAGCGGCGGTAAGTCCCCTCTTTGAGGAGTGGCTGGAGAGGCGTCATGGCGTCCTCACCTACCGCCTGACGCAGGTCCTCACCGGACACGGAAGTTTCGGGAGGTTCCTGCACATCATCGGGCGGGAGGAAGCGCCCGGGTGTCACCATTGTGACGATCGCCCGGAGGACACGGTGGAGCACACAGTGGCGGTCTGCCCAGCTTGGGCGGAGCACCGCCGTGCCCTCGTGGAGGCGATCGGCGGCGGCGATCTCTCGCGTCCGGCCCTGGTTCAGGCCATGGTCCGGAGCGAGAGGGAATGGGAAGCGGTCACCACCTTCTGCGAAGCAGTAATGCTAGCAAAGGAGGTGGCCGGGCGATTGAGGGAGAGAACATCTGCCCAACCCAGCCGCCGCAGGAGACGCCCAGGGCGCCGGGCGCCGCGAGACGACTTCCGGCCACCGTAGATGCGGGCCTGTGGACGGTGAGCAATGGGTAGCTCACCGTCCGTCCGTCGATTGACGACAGGCCGTGTCGACGGCGCGTTCGTGTTTCACGCGCGCCTCAAAGAGAGTCAGCAAAGCAGAGGGGCTTGCCAGAGCCTCCGCCTGCCGGGGTTGCGGGTTGTTCGAAAGAGATACCGCGGCCCCGGAACGTAAAGGGCAATAGAAGGAACATGGGTGGGTTTTAGTCAGTACAAGTCTGACATGCCCCCCCGCTCCACCCAGAGCGGGGGAAGTCATTGGATGATTTCCCACCCGAAAAAAAAAAAAAAAAAAAAAAAAAAAAAAGCGGTTGCTATTTACTTTATTAGAGTGCAATGTGTCTTTATAAGGTTCACTAGAGAATTGATTTACCTTGTGGCAAACGTATTATTTCTATCATAATGATGATGATTTCACAAAAACGTGGAAAAAGGTGCACAGTTCGAGTTGGTCGTTTCCTATGAAGAAGAACTGGCAAGAAACTACATGGATCCTTTTTTTAAATTATTTGGTTTTCGTCCGTTTCTTATAAGTACACATAAACCTAACGTACCTAAACGTACTAAATGCTATATTGTATTGTGACCCGTAAACAAAGTTTAAAAAAAAACAAACAAACATTGCTACCCACAAAACAACTCACATCTGACAGAATTTGCTTCTCAATAATGAAACGCGGGTGAGGTTGCAGACGTGACCTTGTCAAGAAGCAAACTCTTCATTTTTGATCTTAAAATGGTGGAACTAGAGACCGGAGAAAGCTATGAACATCCTTAAAAGTTACTTACCTAATTATGTGTCCAAATCTCCCACTATCCTTAATCATGCAACCCAACTTTGACCAACAAACCGCAAGAAGGTACATCGGCGCGGTATCCATTAAGCAATGCGCTTCATTAGTTTGATTCGCCTCATTTGATCTACTTCCTCGTAAGGTAAGATCGAGTGTATTGAGTGGATGTTTTGTTGGAAACTTCCGAAAATCCTTGACCAATATAGTTTACTCGAACGTTCTCGTTTTATTATTTTTGTTTTATTTAAAAGACTAGCTTCCGCCCGCGACTTCGTCCGCTTGGCATAGTTACTTTGGCAGCCCAAAGTACACAATAACATCTTACAAACCTTCTAAGTTTTATTGAACAAATTAAAGGGTCATAAGTAGTTTTGACTGCGACATATACCTACATTACTAGCATCCGCCTGCGATTTCGTCCGCGTGGCATAGTTACTTTGGGCTAACGCTAACTTTAACTCGCGTGATGATCGAAAAAAATAATATCTTTCTCTCCCCTTTTCTTCCCTTATCTCAATTTTATTAAAAAAAAGGCTGTGTCCGTCTCCAGGGCCCCAAATATCTCTGTACCAAAATTCATCAAAATCGGTTGGGCCATTTAGGTGTGAAGACGTAACAAACAAACATACAAACAAACTCACTTTCGCTTTTATAATATTAATAAGGATTCAATAAAATAGTTCTTTTTTCCAATGGGAAATCATCAAATGACTGCTTAACTTGGCCGATAGAAATAGACCCGTATGAGTGGTTAAGTTTGGAGACGATTTATGAAAATCAAATCATCTAGGTAGCCTTTTACCAACTATATTGAGGTTGGCTTTCAATTTTACCGGATGCATCTGAATACCAGTATTTAGCATGGTCTATCTATCTGACCTCCACAACCCAGTTAGTACTTAATAATATGATACCACTTGGTAAGACTGATTGTTAAACATTATGGTCACTGCATACCTGTAACGACTAGCAAATATCTGCAAGTGACAACCGGGATCAATGGCTTCATGTGCTTTCGTGTTATTTTGCGTGAATTTAGCATGCACAATTTCCCAACCCACCCCACACCACACCATCACATCACACCACAGCACACACACTTCCTCAAAACACGCTCCCTCCCCCACAAACACAAACTTACACATGACACGACACATCACACAAAAACACTTTTCACAAACTCAACACCCAATAAATATACAAACATTAGTAACTACATATTAAAAATATTCCTTACCTTGTAGTCTATTACTTGTATGTGACTATTCGGGTCTACTTGTATGCTCATAATCTGTTCGTCCAATATTTTATGCGTAGACACTGCCTCCTAAGATACAGGATCTTCGTAGTATAGGAGTCAGGGCTCAAATTATTAATTGAATGTTCTTTACCCATCATTTGCACACTATTATTGTATTAAATTGTCTATGTGCCAATAACGTGTACTTAAACTTGTGTCAAACTTGTATTTTTTCTGCTGATAAACTATTATTATTATTATTTCAACGCAACCTCGAACCAACTTAGTAAATTGCTTCTACAATCTTCACTGTCTTTTTTTGTTTACCTTTAAATTGATCATCATAATTTTTATGCTCTTGTCCCATTCTATTTGGGGTCAGCGCAGCACGTTTTCTTCTTCCACTTTCCCTTATCAGACGTCAAGGCATCATTTACTTCTTTCTCCTTCATATCATTCCTTACACAATCCATCCATCTTTTATTAGGCATTCCTCTCGCTCTCAGTCCATCAACATTCAGATCCATCACTCTTTTAGTCACATGTGCTTCGCCCCTTCTCCTTACCTTTCAAATTGATAGATATCAAAAACTCCGGTAAAGAAAGAAAATTAAGCAATTTTAAAACTACCAAACACCCATTGCACTTTTACCGTACGTTGCCTTTTTAACAAGATACATAAGGTCTATTAACCTCTTCTTTCCACAGTATTTAAACGAAGTTAAGGCTTAAAGAATAATTACTTCCACGCTCGCCGGACGAAACTTGGCACTTGCTAAATATCTTACACTTTACATTTAGTTAGTAGGTCTGTACAATGTTACGCCAATGCGTTTTTTGTAACTTTTAATAAAATTTAAGCGGATTTTCTAACAAAAGTAAATCTTAACGAAAATAGAGGACCGGGAAAACTGTACTAGCAAGTAAATATTGAAATTAGCTAACTAGCAGTGTGTTGCTTTAGCTTTTAGATGTATTTAATTAGCCACCAAAATAGGTAAAGAAAACATTCTACTTAATATTATAAATGCGAATGTTTGTGAGGATGGATGGATATTTGTTACTCTTTCACGTCAAAACGGCTGAACGGATCTTCATGAAATTTGGCACAGAAGTAGATTATAGTCTGTAATAACACATAAATGCTTTTTTTCAATCATCAAGCGGGCAAAGCCGTGGACGCCAGCTAGTTATTCTTATAAAACCATCACCATCCTCCTGCCCTTGTCCTATATTGCTTAGGGTCGGCGCTATATGGTTTTTCTTCTATTCTCCCCTGTCAATCGTCAGCCTATCATTTATATATCTATATCTTATATGTTATATCTTGGGACAACTCACACACGGCTATCTGATCCCAAGCTAAGCAGAGCTTGTGTTATGGTAACCAGACAACTGATATACATACTTATATAATTTATAAATACATACATATTGTAGATAAATCACACCCAGACACAGAACAAACAATCATGCTCATCACACAAAGTTTGTCCTGGGTGGGAATCGAACCCACAACCTCCGGCTCAGCAGTCAGGGCCACTAACCACTAGACCAACAGGCCCGTCAAATTTACTCCTTTTATCTTCGTTGTTCATCATATCATAAAATACTAATCATGGAGTTTCTTGATTCTTCTCCATAGGAAACGATCAACCCGAACCGTGCACTTTTCTAGACTTTATTAGTGCCCATTCATATGTGAAATAAAATATTTTGACTTGATTCAATTTGTTATCTTCTTTCTTCATTTACATAAAATTAACGTATCACAGTTTTAGTTGCCATTCTCGTCCAAAACGGCTCTACCAATTTTATATGTACATTTGTATATTATTTGACGGGCCTGTTGGTCTAGTGGTTAGTGGCCCTGACTGCTGAGCCGGAGGTCGTGGGTTCGATTCCCACCCAGGACAAACTTTGTGTGATGAGCATGATTGTTTGTTCTGTGTCTGGGTGTGATTTATCTATAATATGTATGTATTTATAGATTATATAAGTATGTATATCAGTTGTCTGGTTACCATAACACAAGCTCTGCTTAGCTTGGGATCAGATAGCCGTGTGTGAGTTGTCCCAAGATATTTATTATTTATTATATGCACATTTGGTAGGACTGAGATTTGGTTGTAATCTATTTTTAACACCCCTAAGTGATAAGGGTGGCCTTCTCCAGAAAAGGAGCGAGTGAAACCCCTGAGCACAAATGTATAATGATTTTATCAAACTAGTTGTCCTCGAGTAAGCACTGTGTTTTGTTTCCCAATATGTTGCAATCTCAAAACACGCCTTCTTTGAAATAACCATATTTCCATAAAATCCCTACACTATCCCATACCACGCAAAACGATCTCCAAAAACTTTATTTCATTCGCACGAAGCGCAGCAGCAAGATTTTATTTTTCAGTGTCTGCTAAAAGGCAGTTTTCTCAACCCCCTACATGTGGCGGGATTGTTAATATTCCGTAGTCCTACACGAACCAGCAACGTGCTTAGACTGGGAACCATTTCACTTGCCAATGCAATGTCTTTAATAGGACCCATAAATTGAATATACATTAGCATGCGAGCAACTACATGAAAATGGACTCTGTATGCATTGCTGTAATGTTTGTATGATTGTGTATTTGTATTGGTTTTTTTAACTGGAATTGTGAGCGGAGTTTTACATGCATATGAGAGAGTGCTTTCAGCTGGCTATAGACCAAGGACATTTGGGATACAATAGAAGCAAAGTACAGTCTGAGACAATATGTTCCATATTTCAGTGACACTTAAAAGCTTGAATTGACTGGAATTACTTAGTTGTTTTTTTTTTCTAAATATGTATGTTGCCCTAGTTAGCTAGTTACTTCGATCAAATTTGATCGAAGGCTAGTTACAATAGGAATTCCTCATGGATCGTGAGTGTGTTTTTAAATTTAAATTCACACACACACATACCTACCTAGACGCCATACAATCATTTGTTCCGTGCGGGGATCGAAATGTGGCACGCAATGAAGCAGTCAGTCACTCGGCCAAAAGGGCGATGTTCATAAAGGTTTATTTAAATTGTCTATGGTACTATCAATCCTCAATAGACTACGGGCCAGTAGAGATATACAGCACTATATTCAAGTATACTCAAGCCCCATGAGTGACGACTAATGGTGGCTTGATTACAGACCATTAACTCTGCCAGTCAAAGTTCTTACAAGGAAGGAAAACATCACAAGGAAACCAGAACCGCAGAACCGTATTTTCCTTCACCATAGATCATTTGATATGAAATACACATAAAATATTCAACCCTTCGCAAGCAACAACATTCTTAACCGTGTAAGTCAGTGATAACACTGTGTGACATATTTGTCACAAGTTCCCTTCTAAATGTTCCACTTTTGGGGTAAATTAAGTCAGAAATTTTGGGTGAATTCAAGGGGTAATCTTCTGTAACCATCGTTATAAATGATTGAAGGATAATAAAACGTGTTTTATTGTGGAATTGAATTCCGTTTAATGATGCTGGATTTATAGGTATTAGTTTAAGATGATAATGGCATTATGTGTCGCCAGCATTAAAAATAGGAGGGACTTTTTATATGAATACTAAATTCATTGAACTGTAATAAAAATCTGGTATTAATTAGCAGCGCACAGAGACGCTCCGGCCGTTGAGTGCTGTGAGACGGCCACCGTTAATGCGGGCCTATGGATGGTCAGCCATGGGTGGCTCAGCGTTCGTTCCGGAGCGTTCGTGTTCCACGCGTGTCTCAAAGAGATGTCAGCAAAGCAGAGGGGCCTGTCAGGGCCACCGTCTGCGTGTTTGAGGGTTACTCGAAAGAGATACCGCGGCCCCGGAACATAAAGGGCAAAAGAAGAATGTGATTTAGTCAGTAAAAGTCTGAAACTCCCTCCTGTTCTACCCAGAGCGGGTTTATGCATTCCCATCCACAAAAAAAACCTTGTTA
Organism: Ochropleura plecta; assembly: GCA_905475445.1. Taxonomy (NCBI): domain Eukaryota; kingdom Metazoa; phylum Arthropoda; class Insecta; order Lepidoptera; family Noctuidae; genus Ochropleura; species Ochropleura plecta. The sequence continues at coordinate 3,901,201 of FR997731.1, read as the reverse complement.
TGATAAGTTTGATTTCTGAAACTGACAGGTCTTTAGAACGATCTGTTTTTTTCTTATACTTAATAGGCTTGCGTTTGGCCGTAACCCGCCTCATGTAAATCATTATATTTCTAGAACTATAATGATTTCAAGTTCCCATTTCATTAAATCTTAAATATAACACACGTGTTTATTTGTATAATGTATAAGCGAAGCCACGGGTACAGCAAGTGATCTATACTGCTCCCCGCTCCGCTCAGAGCGTGAGAAGTTAATTGATGATATCCCATTTAAAAAAAAACAGGCAGACGTTGTGTAAACATAACGTAAATAGCTTGTAGGTCTCCATGATAGTGCATATTTACGACTCCTGAGTTCTCATTATTATTAGAACTTGAAACGGGATATTTACCACGTTAGTTATTTATTTCGAGTTTCCGATATTTCAGCATTTAAAAAACACCGGCCTTGTGCGAGTCGTATTCGAGCACAGAGGGTTCCGTACGACTTGCGACATAAACCGCCATATCTTTTAACTGCGTAGACTCAGAGGTTGATTTAAGTATAGAGTTTTAGTTTCAACTCGATACCTCTACACGTTCGCGAGATGAAGGGTCTGCCAAACAGACAGATGGACAAAAATGTGATACTAGGAGGGCTTCGTTTTTGCCATTTGTGTTACGGAACTGTAAAAATGACCCAACCCTGGAAAATTGCAGTCCATCAACTCACGCTATCACAACTTCTTTTTCAGATATAAGAAGAATCCTACTAGCCTCACGTGTCTATAACCCCGATGACATCAACTTTCTCAATATCATCTACAAAGAAACACAAATCCACAAAGTATAGAATGTCGCCGAACAGATTGCGTGTCAACGAATCGTAAATATACTCCTTAAAGTGTCCGGCAGAAGTTGCAAGTGTCCGGGCACTGGCGACCAAGGGTTTATGACAGGAAGAGAGGAATCCATAGTGGAAATGCTAAAGGCTGGACAGGCACACATTGTGTTTTGATGTTTATTAGACAGGGAATTGAAAATGCATTGAGGAAATGGTATTGTAATGGGGCGCCCTCGCCGTATCGGGTCGCGATCTTTTGCCATGAGCCTAGAATCCAGTGGTTCAATTGTGTAAAAACCTAAAAAGTAGAGAAATAAAAAGATCGCGCACTGATACGGTGACTTTTGTGTGTCGAGAGCAAAATCCGGTTGTGTGTCGAGAACAAAATCGAACTGTCAGTGACGGTGTTAGTGGTACCGAATGCAAAAAAAAACTAATAAGGAAGAGGGTAGATCGTTTTGTCTGCTCATAAACCACCCCGCAATAACTTTAGTTCATCCGTGAACATGGCGTTTGCAACATCGCCGAAATATCGGAAACTCGAAATAAATAACGAACGTGGTGAATATCCCGTTTCAACTGTTAATGATTATGAGAACTCAGTCGTAAAAATGTACTATCACGGAGGCGTACAAACGATTTACGTTATGTTTACACAACGCATTTGTGCTAAGGCCTGTTTTTTTTTTCGAATCAAATCATCAAATAACTTCTTACGCTCTGAGCGGAGCGGGGGCAGTGCCAGAGTTGTACTCACCAATACTCACCCATGTTCCTTCTTTTACCCTTTATGTTCCGGGGCCGTGGTATCTCTTTATATAGATACCTCGGGTATCTCTCGAACAACCCGCAAGTCCGGGTACTAAGGCTTTTTTTGCGGATGGGAAATCATCAGAAAACTTCCCTCGTTCTGGGCAGAGTGGGGGCAGTGTCAGAGTTTTACTGACCAATACCCACCCATGTTCCTTCTTTTGCCCTTTATGTTACGAGGCCACGGTATCTCTTTCGAACAACCCGCAACCTCGGCAGGCGGTGGCTCTGGCAGGCCCCTCTACTTTAATCAAAACCACTCCAATAAATGACCATTTCATGAAAAACTCACTTAATATTGTATCCCCATTTTCTTTCAAAACACTTCCACTAACATTTGTGCACACAGCCGGCTACAAAGTATGGTCTTTATAAATTAATTAAGCTACGCAACTAGCCACACTATGTTTGTACCACAAAAGAGCCGTTGAGGTAAAACAGGTCCATTTTGTCCACAGTATGAAGTATGTATGTCTTTAGTTTCCTTTGTTCATAAGGATGTGCACACATTTATGCGGAGGCACGTTTGAATTGAGCTGTGCAGTTGCACATATTTTAGTGAAGAGTTTGTGCTACATAGATTGGGGAGTATGGGGCTTTTTGAAAAGAAGAAATTGAGTGATAGATTAGTTTTAATACAGGGTGGAAAGTACAACAAAGCGTAAATTTCTCGCCGGATTTAAAAAAAATTGGATAAGTACCATTGTAACCATAAAATTAGCAATTTTTGTCAAACAATAATGTTTCAATTTTGGTGTGCACTAAAGTATATTCTACTAGCTCTTGCCCGCGGCTTCGCTCGCGTTTAATTTGGGGTAACACAGTTCCCCTTTCCTGACTGAAAGTTAGCCTATGTCCGTCTCCAGGGCCCCAACTATCTCTGTCGGTTTGGCCATGTAGGCGTGAAGACGTAACAAACAAACAAACTCATTTTCGCTTTTATAATATTAGTAAGGATTCTATTCTAAGTGCGAGTCGGACTCGCGCGCCTGTACAAACTTGCGACTTAAACAGCAGCTCCAAAGGACCACGGTTTTAAGTATAAATTTTTAAAATAAGGTATCGAGTTGAACTTGATACCTCCACGGGTTCCCGAGATAAAGGGTCTTGACAGACAAACAGACGGACGGACAACAAAGTGATCTTAAAAGGGTTCCGTTTTTTTTCCTTTTGAAGTACAGTAACCTAAAAAACAGCTATTTCCTACAAAACTGCAATTCTTTCACGGTCAAAATGTAAGGAACAGCTGTTATTTTTTTAATTATCCTCGAAAAGTTTTTATGCGGAGTACGTGGTAACCGTTGTCGCGTCGGTGTCCCTTCCACCCCGTATTATTCAATTACTCTAGACTAACCCTCTGTCCCCTTCCGGTATTATAAGCGTGATTTTATGTTATGTTACTTTTGTTTTTTTTAAGAATCTGGCATAAAAAGGTCTTAGTGTGAACACTATGAACTTTTCTATTTTTATCGATGCGTGGACCATGTGTGTGGTTTGAGGGTTGGGACACTAGTTGCCCGGCAGTTTGCTGATCTGGGCCTATTTGGCGCAGCCGTGAGACACACAAATAATTATCTCCTTTTTGTGTTTAGTTTTAAGTTTTTATCAATTTTAAAATTAATTTTATGTTTTAATTTGTTTGTGGGTAGTTGTATGTGTTTGTGGCATTTGCCAAATAAACGTATTTTATTTCGGATAATATTTTTGTGTTCACCAAAAATACTGATCGTGCACCAAATATTCTTTCCTGAATGTTAAAAAATGCGTAGGTTAGCTTAGGTTAAAACTGTGACCCCCTACGCACGAGCCGAGCAAGCGGAGCGAGCGGTGCCGCGGCAGCGGCCGGCGAGTGCCAGTAACGACTTGCATTAATAGAAATTGGATAAAGATTTGAACTTTTTATTGTGGTGCGCTGATGCTCGTTATGACATATTTTAATTAACATATTTTGGTGCACATTCAGTATATTTGGTGCAACACAGGCAAAATTAGGTAAACGAAATGGGAATAAATTTAAGTACTTTTAAATACTATCCTTTTATTTCTTGCTTTCTTTGGTATTCATTTTGCTGATTGTTTTGGGTGTAAGAAATGATAGTTCGGGAGGACCTTTGAAGTTACAGTCACACAGTTCACATCAAACATAGTACATTGCTCTTAACATCATCATCATCTGATTCTGTTAAGCCTTTTCACAACTTCGTTTGGTTTCCAGTCTTACCAAATTCAGCTGAATACCAGTTTTTTACATGGAGCGACTGCCTATCTGACCTCCACAACCCAGGCTTATTTTCTTGTATAATTATGATAAATGGTCAACATAATTTTGTTAAAGAGACCATAAGATTTACATAAGAGTAGAAGAGAGGCCTGTTACCTTACAAAGTAATAAGTAAGAGATGTCGGTAAACATGTTGAGGCTTGCTCTACTATTACCTAACAAAACATCACGCTTGTAGTTCCCCCGTAGTGTTAGGTAGTGATGTATTTAATAGTACTCCCACATTTCGCTGCTTATGTTTGTAATTCATATATATTCTATCGATCTATCTATCTGGCAATGAAACACAAAACAAACCCTCTGCAAAATTGAAAAGAGAGGATGAGAAATCATCAAATAATCATTCCCCCGCTCTGAGTGGAGCGGGGGGGAGTGTTAGATTTTTACTGACTAAGACCCACTTATGTTCCATCTTATACCTTTTATGTTCCAGGGCCGCGGTATCTCTTTAGATTAAGCCGCAACCCCAGTATCAAATTCAGGCTTGATAAACAGTTTCTGTAGCATTTTTTCTAATAAAAAGTTGATCCTTGGCACAGACATAACAAAGTTGCTCTTGAAACTAATAACAAAAGAAAGCCGAATTCCAGCAAAAACATTCGAAACAAATACTCGAATACATAAACACATCAATTTAGAGTTATTCTATCGTGAATTCACTGAATTTGAAGGACGAGACAGATAGACTGCTTGACCTTCACAGTCACCCTTAAGCGTAGCAAATGAGAATGAAAATTAAGAAGATATTATGTTTTTGTGGTCATTGAAATGGAACTGAATTGTTCGAAAAATTAAATGGAAAAATATTTATAAACATTTGTTTGAAGTAATTGTTGAAATGTTTTTAAACAAACTGCGTTAGTAATTTTTTTCATTCTAATATACACAATTACTCAGATAGTAGATCATCTGGTCATCTTTTTCCTTTTTTATATAAAATGCGAATGCTAAGAATTTCTCCTGTATTATGGGTGCGCTTACAAACATTTAAACTCACATACACAATTAGCCAGACCCGGAACAACTATTAATAGGCCTTACGAATATTTATTCCGTGGGGTATCGAACCCGCGACACAAAGCGCAGCAGTCGAACGCTCAGCCACTGCTCCAACAAACATCGGACACTTAGGTAATTCACCTACAAAACCCAAAAATTAAAAACGACAGCCTTACTGTAATTATTTATTTAAAAAAATAAAAAATAAACATCGTTTCCAACTTCTGTAAAGAATAAATGAGGGAAACCAATAAAAATGTTGCCAGAGAGAATATTACATGTAGAATTAAAGTACGAACTAATTAAAGTGGTGGGATGAAGCGGGGAATCGGGCAAAGCGGGTAACTGGGCAAAGCGGGCAACTGGGCAAACCCGGCAGCCGTAAAGAATTGGATTGCATTAAGGATTCATGGTACGCTACTCATAAATTGTGTATTGGTATTAGAATGGTATGTATTCAACCTAATGAAGCTTGGGGGAAACGTGGTACATTGTTTAAACTGTGAATATGGAATGTATTGCTTTTGATTCGCTATTTGTTAAGTCGATAGTCAACTGTTTTATAGGATGTGGGCAGTTTGGTTGTGGTTATTTTTTGTTTGCCTAATTATTTCAATGGACGCAGTGAACGAGAAAAAAATATTAAAAAGCGTTTATACAGTGATAGTCTGGCTGTGTGACATTCAGACTGCTAAGTCATAGGTCACAAGTTCGAACCCCAGACTCGCAATTCTGATTTTTCGGATTTATGTATGTATTGGCGCAGTGGCTGAGCGATCGAGTGTTGCGCTGCGTGTCGCGGCGCACGGAACAAATATTTGTATGACCAGCAGATAGTTGTTCCGGGTTTGGCTGTTTGTGTATGTGAGTTTAAATGTTTGTAAACACACCATCGATACAGGAGAAATTCTTAGTGTCGGGCAACATTTTATATTAAAAAAAGGAAAAGATGACCATTAAAAATAAATTGTCTAATTATCACTTGCTTCGATGAAGGAAAACATCGTATGAAAACCAGCGTGTGTGAAAGATTAGCCAAGTCAGAGGCGCATGGACGGCAGAAACACTGATACCAGGTTGGGCACCTAACCACACGACAAAGAAGAGAGTGGCAACATCATCAGAAAAAAAAACTTCTAACAAACTGTAAAGAAGGTTTTTGGCAGAAGAAGCTCCTATATACACATAAGTACATGATATAAGATGTGTGTTATTACTTGTACTTTTCCATAAAAATCCTACAAATATTATAAAAGCGAATGTTTTTGAGGATGGATGTATGGATGTTTGTTACTCTTTCACGTCCAAACCGCTGAACTGATCTTGATGAAATTTGGCACAGAGGTAGATTTTAGTCTGAAATAACACATAGGATACTTTTTTCTGATATCACGCGGACTTAATCGCGGGCGCCAGCTAGTAAACAATAAAAGGAGAGAGAGAGGAACGATAGAGAGGAGAGGGGAGATATTCTGGCGGAACTGACTACAGGTCCTCATGCTCAGTAGTCGTAGTTGCGTGAACGAGAGAAACAGGGGCAGTTAAAAAACAAGAGCGATTCAGGCTCGCGCACCGAGGGTTCCGTACAAACTTGCGACATAAACGGCCATATCTTTTGACTGCGTAGACTTAGAGGGTTGATTTCTCCACAGATTTGAGTATTTAGTTTTAATTTCAACTCGATATCTTAACGCGTTTCCGAAATAAAGTTGATTCTATAATCGCAAGGAACCCTAAAAAAAGATTTTTTTATCAATTTTAATTTCTAATCGATAAGGGTGTATTTTTAAAAAAAGATTTATCATAATAGAATAATCCCTCTGTTGTAACATCACTATTTAGTTGTACTATTATGGTCTTCACTAGTCTATGTATTATCTGTGATCTCCCGGCGCTCTGCCTCACTTCTTCCTGTCATGTCTTACGATGTGTACCTACCATGTCTCCTGTCAATAAACCAGTATCATACTTAATGGACATCTTTTATTAAGAATCCAACATAACATGGTGTCAGAAGTCATCTGAAGAAGTCATCTAAAGAAAAATGTCACAAGTCGGCGACGCGACCAGGCAAGTCGGCCATGACGGTGAGTCAACTTTCAACTCACATATCAAAAATTTCAACATATCGTCGGATCCAGCTCATAACAACGCTGAATCATGGAAAAAATGGTCGCAAGCATTTGAGCTATATTTACTAGCGACAGGCCTTGACAAAGCAACTGAGAAACGCAAAATAGCCATTCTACTGCACTCAATCGGTGAGCGAGGTCTGAACATTTTCAATACCTTTAACCTAACAATCAATGGCAGCACGCTTGAAGAGGTGAAAACAAAATTTGATAAATATTTCGAGCCAAGAAAAAATATCACGATGTGCAGATACCTATTCTTCACACGTAAGCAGGAAAAATCCGAAAGCATCGACGAATTCCTCATGGATTTGGAGAATAAAAGCAGAGAATGTGAGTTTGGCACGCTCAGGGAATCGCTCATCAAAGATATTTTCATTGCAAACCTCAATTTGGACTTGTCACATGTGCGTCAAAGGTTACTGCAAGAACATGACTTAACCTATCAGAGAATGCAAGAGCTAGCGAGGACGCTCATAGTCGCACAGCAGGATGCTGAGAAAATAGTCAAAGGGAGCAGCATCGCCAGTGAAAACGTCATGCATCTCAGTCGGAGGAGCCGTAGTCGAGGAGATGGTCGACAGCGAGCTTCCAGTCGCAAGTCAGCTTCAAGCAGTCGCAAGCCAGCTTCAGGCAGTCGCGAGTCACCTTCAGCTTCAAGCAGCTCGAAGACATGTAGCCGCTGTGGGCAGTCTCATCGCTACAAGTGTCCAGCTCAAGGAGTTCAATGCAGGTCATGTAAATCTTATAATCATTTTGCTAAATTTTGTCTCAAAAATAAAAAAGTCAGTCAGTTGCAATCGTTTAATTCAGATAAGGGTAGTCAAGATTATTTCGTAGGTATGCTGAATAGTCAAAGTCATAATAGTCATTCTCACAGTCAGTCCAGTCAGGTCCTATGTCCAGTCAAAAAGTCACGGTCAGTCACTCAGTCAGACCAGTCAGTCAGTCCAGTCAGGTCCTATGTCCAGTCAAAAAGTCACGGTCAGTCACTCAGTCAGACCAGTCAGTCAGTCAGTCAGTCCAGTCAGGTCCTATGTCCAGTCAAAAAGTCAAAAGAAAAAATGTCAGAGTCTCAATGATGAAATCAGTCACATGTCTGAGGGATTTCACAATAAGGCACAGTCGTCCAGTCAGTCACACGATGGATCATCAGTGGTCAATACTTTGAATCACTCAAAGCAGTCGTGGGAAATTAGCTTATTGGTAGGAGATACAAAAGTCAAATGCATTATAGACTCAGGTGCAGATGTCAATATAATGTCAAAACAAACATTTAAAAATGTTAAAAGTCAAAATAAGCTGTCAAAATTGTCACTTGTCAAATGTCAAATAAATGTCACAGGATTTGGTGGAAAATCCATTCCGATTTTAGGCAAAGTCAACTTAATTTGTAATTTTTGCTTAAACAATAAGAACATTGTTGAAAACATAACATGATCTCAAGATCTGCCCTTGCACCATCTTTACTGAAAACATAATGTTTATAATACCAGATATAGAGTGTCCAAATGTCCTTGGTCTCCCAATTTGTGAAAAGTTAGGTATAATAAAACGTGTCTTTTCAGTATCAAAACAAGACTTTTGTGAACAAATTCATACACAATATAATGATGTATTCCAGGGTCTTGGCTGTCTGCCTCCAGTCTGTCATCTAAAACTCAAGCCTGATGCAGTACCATGTGTGGATCCGCCCAGGAAAGTCCCATTCGCATTACAAGGGAAACTGCGTGAGGAGTTGGATCGCATGGAGAAAATGCAAGTCATAGTAAAGGTTACAAAACCTACAGAGTGGGTTAATTCAGTCGTTGTAACAGTAAAAAGTTCAGGTCAGTTACGAATTTGTCTTGATCCTAGAAATTTAAATAAAAATATCATGAGGGAACATTATCCACTCAAGTCAATTGATGAGATTAGGTCTCAGCTCGAAGGGGCTGTATGTTTTTCTCACTTAGATGCATTTTCAGGGTTTTGGATGCTACGTTTAGATGAATATAGTTCAGAATTATGTACCTTTCAAACACCATTTGGTAGATATAAATATTTAAGATTACCATACGGCATAAATGCCTCATCAGAAATATTTCAAAGAGTCATGATGAATTTATTTGGTGATATAGAAGGAGTTCTAATTTTTATTGACGATATTTTAGTGTATGGTCCAAACGAGTCAATTCACAATGAAAGATTACATAAAGTCATGCAAAGAGCTCGTCAAGTCAATTTAAAATTTAACAAGTCAAAGTGTAAATTTTCACTGTCAGAAGTATGTTTTTTAGGTTATGTCTTCAGTAAAGATGGTGCAAGGGCAGATCTTGAGAAGGTCAAAGCAATTGTCAACATGCCTACACCACAAAATGTCAAAGAGTTACAGAGAATACTAGGTATGATAAACTACCTAGGACCTTTTATAAGTAACCTGTCAGAAAAAACACAAATGTTAAGAAATCTTTTAAAAAAAGATGCAGTCTGGACTTGGGATGAGAATCATAGTCAATGTCTGAGGAAACTGAAGGATGAAATTACAAATTCACCAGTTTTAGCTCATTATAATCCCAAGATTCCATTAGTCTTGTCAGTCGATTCGTCAAAGTCAGCGTTAGGTGCAGTCATTTTACAAAAAAATAAGCCTATAGCATACAGTTCAAAGACTTTAACTCAAACCCAAGAAAGGTATGCTCAAATAGAGAAGGAGCTGCTAGCAATTCAATTTGGTTGTGAAAAATTTCACCAATATGTATATGGTAACAGAGTCACAGTTCATACTGATCATAAACCATTAGTCTATCTGTTTAAAAAACCATTACATGATGTCCCAGCTAGATTACAGCGTATGATGTTAACTTGTCAAAAATATGATTTAGAAGTTATACATGTCCCAGGTAAAGAAATGTTTATATCAGACACTTTGTCAAGAGCCGCCTTGAAAGATCACTATATACCTGAAAATGAATCAGAAATGTCTTGTCATGTCAATCTAATGTATGCTAACTTAGCAATTACAAAAGAATATAGTACACAATTGGCACAGGAAACCAGAAAGGATGAATCCTTGCAATTATTAAAAAAATATTATAATGAAGGATGGCCAAACAATAAAAACAATGTCAGTCCATTGGTAAAACCATTTTGGAATATTCAAGGGGAAATTCATGTAATTAAAGATTTACTTTTCAAAGGCTCAAAATTAATAGTACCACAGTCTATGTACAAAGGAATGTTAGAACAGATTCACAAAGGTCACCAGGGTATAAACAAATGTTTAAAACTAGCTAAAGAATCTCTGTATTGGCCAAATATGTCAAGTGATATTAAGAATTTAGTAGAGCAATGTCTTATATGTGCTAAGTTTAAACAAAGCAATCAAAAGGAACCACTACAAAATTTTGAAATCTGTAAATACCCATGGCAACAAGTAGGTATTGATTTAATGCATTTTGATAGTTTAGTATATTTAATTGTCACAGACTATTACTCAAAATACATAGAAATAGCATTATTAAATAAAAACAGTACATCTCAAAATGTTATTACTCATTTAAAGTCAATTTTTGCACGCCATGGAATACCATTGTCACTAGTCTCAGATGGTGGACCTCCTTTTCAGTCAATCCAATTCAAAATTTTTTTGCAAGAATGGGACATAGAACATGTTGTTACTAGCCCATATCATTCACAGTCTAATGGACAAGCAGAGAGTTCAGTCAAAATTATAAAAAACATGCTAAGAAAATGCAAAGAAAATGGATCAGATCCATACATAGCATTGTTACAATATAGAAATACAGGTAAAAATAATTTTTCATCACCAGCACAGTTACTCATGTCTAGGAACTTAAGAGATAACATTCCAACATCATATAAGAAGTTAAAGCCAAAAGTGGTAACATTTAAAGATTACAAAGAGTCTGTCAAGAAAAATGATCAAAATAAGTCAAAATACTACAATAAGAATGCCAAGTCAATGTCTATGTTACATCATAATGATCATGTCTATTTTAAGAGAAACCCTAGAAGCAACTGGGAACAAGCTATTGTTAAGCAAAGATTGTCAAATAATAGATCATATGTTGTTGAGGATGTCAATGGAGTTAGGTATAGGAGGAATAGAATTCACTTAAGACATAAATATTCTCATAATTGTGCTAACCCTCCCATGCAATCCAACTCGTCACAAAGGGGAGAGGAAGGTGACAGACAGGAGTCTAGGCATCAAGGATCCTCATCTCAACAATCCTCAAATGTAACAACTAGGTCAGGTCGTATTGTAAAACCTACCAGAAGGTTAATTGAAGAAATTGATTAAGTTAAGTTATAAATAAAGTCATAAGTAAAGTTTAAGTATAACCATAAGTATAATTAAGCATGTTGTCTTGTATAAAGTCAAATAGCATAGCACTTATATTAATTGTCAGTCAGGGGTCTAATTTGAACTCAACAAGGGGGATGTTGTAACATCACTATTTAGTTGTACTATTATGGTCTTCACTAGTCTATGTATTATCTGTGATCTCCCGGCGCTCTGCCTCACTTCTTCCTGTCATGTCTTACGATGTGTACCTACCATGTCTCCTGTCAATAAACCAGTATCATACTTAATGGACATCTTTTATTAAGAATCCAACATAACACCCTCTACCATTATGATTGGCACTCAATTATTTTGTAAACCCTCTAGAGAACAATTTAAGATATTCTGAACTAATCCTTAATGATAAATTTTCATACATTAGTTCGTGAGCCCTTGGCTACGAGCCTCGCAACCATCTAGCCTTGGGCCAGATATTCATCAATCAGTACATCTTGGGAAAACCACAGGGTCTTGGGCCAGATTAAAGCATATCTGTCTAACATAATCTTGTGGGTTTTGGAACAATGTGACCAAACCATTATACGGCGCTGGTTTATCTAAATGATCGTATATTGTTTTAGGAATAGAGTTTATTTTTGCATATACAATGTATTGGATTAACTAGAGTTTGTTTGGAACGGAATGTGTGTGTTTTATAAATTGACTTTGCATAAACAATAGACCAACAAAAGTTGTGGTTATCAATTGTTTTCCAACTTGATTTGTGACAAATATTACCTTTTACCTACTAAATGCGGCACGCGGTTTCGGCCGCGTAGTCTGGAATATGCCTATATGTTTATCCGGGGTTTAAGCTATATGCATACTAAATATCACCTAAATCGGTTCAGACGTAACAAACATACGCACGTAACAAACCTACGCACACACGTCTACCGCGTCTCCCGCGGTGGCTAGGTTGGTTTGAGGTTCTCTCCCTCAAACGTCCGTCCACGTCCTTTGCTAGCATAACTGCTTCGCTGAAGGAGGTAACCGCTTCCCATTCTCTCTTGCTCCGGACCATGGCTGCTTGAACGAGGACTGGACACGTAGTATTTGTATGAACTTTCTTATCTTAAGTCTGTCTTGAAAGTTAATTTGAATGTACTGGGGTAAGTGTACATGTTTTCCACAATCTGAAACCTCAAGATTTAGTCTGAAACATACGATTAACATTCAGAACCGCTATAATATTCGCAATCAATCAATCAAACCGACAACCCTACATACGGAGCCCGCAGCCCAAATTAATACGACACACCGCATTAAATTATTTATTCCAATCCATACCCGATACCGAAGCAATATCGTACAATATCGGTACGATATTAAGAAAACAATCGCTCATTCCACGCAGTAATCACGCTAGGGTTGTATTCCCAACACGCGAGAAACAATTCTAACAGAAAATACATTTCAATTCTTTATTGAATCCCGCCTCCCTCCATAACTTAACTCTCTCGGGTTTTAGTTCGCCATCGGTTTCGTTTCGAGGGTGTTAAGACACGGTGCTAGTTGGAAAGCGAGCGTGTTTCGCCGTGTCTTCGAAATTATTGAGTAGATTCGGGTTGAAGGGAGGCGTGTTAAATTAGGTGGTTCGTTGAATTGATTTGTTTTGATAAGCTTGTGTGATCGCTATGAGGTATTGGGAATGGAGAGAGAGAAATATTTTATAATATCAACTTATGTTGTGTGATCACTTCTATTTTGTTTTGTTGAGACTACAGGAGGAGTTCTAGCAGTCTTTCCTGTAAACTTAATAGTAGACCGCACGCCAGTACTGAAACCAGTATAAGCTGACATCCTATACTGAAGATACTCTGTACAACGCTAGACCAACTTACGATTCATCATAATAACATACGTACGCTAATGTACCAACACTTCACAAGATAGCATAAAACAAACTCGCTTTCCGCTGTCTGTCCATATGTCAGCTTAAATCTTTAAAACTACGCAATGAATTTTGATGTGGTTTTTTTAATAGATAAAGTGATTCAAGAGGAAGGTTTATATGTATAATATTAGTATATTAGTGTCTGCATTGCACATACAAACTACGAATATATAGCAGAGAGCATTAATTAATAATCACACTAGTTGGTTCTATTTAGTTGCCAGTTAATAAATTGTAATATGAAAAAAGGAATAAAATATTTTCTTTTACTTACACAGTATAAATAACAGAATAAGAAAACTTGTATTCCCATGAATATATCGTTTAATCTTTTTACAAGTATTTCACAAAACTATCCAATTGTTTCTCTGTTTGTATTTCTCAATGTATCGTTTATCCTACCGTGTGAAAATGCATCCCTACTGACTTAATCCTCTTTTCACGTAAAATCGTTTCTGAACTTTAATTTTCTGTTTTTTCAAGCCAACGTGCAAAACTGCCTCTGTCATTCGATTTTGTAGGTTTGATCTCTAATTTTGTGAACCAATCTTTGGCTAGGAAAGCTGTCAGGAATATTCTGTGTTTCATTTTTTGTTTTATAAAGAGAGACTGTAATCTTTGTCACTTATTTGAAATCGAATATCGATTTGATTTATACTAGTTCCAAAATCCTTACTTATATTATAAAAGCGAAAGTGAGTTTGTTTGTTTGTTACGTCTTCACGCTAAATGGCAAAACCGATTTTGATGCATTTTAAATATGTCATTGTATTATTTATTATAAATAGATGTCAAATGATTACAACTTAATGGCAGTTGGTTAACTAACTGCGACCTAAGTCGATGTGTTCTAACGGCAAAGGTAAGTTTGTCCTTCAATACAGTTTATCTTTTCATAAGAGCAAATTCCGGTAATTTTATTAGCTATCTACAAGTTTATATACGGAACCTTCGTTGAGGGAGTCCGACTCACAAAAGGCTGTTTTTTTTTTCAAAATAACAGTTCTTGTATACCAGCTCCAAGTACTAACTATACACTGTATACTAGTCTTACCAAGGGGTATCGCATTACCCAGTACTTATTGGGTTATGGAGGTCAGATAGGCAGTCGCTCCATGTAAAATACTGGTATTCAGCTGCATCCGGTAAAACTGGAAGCCGACCCTAACATAGTTGGGAAAAGGCTAGGCAAATGATGATATACCAGCTCCAAATATTTTTGTAGTAGTGTGTTCTTTTTATATTGTTAAATAAACGCACTCATTTCAGTTCAACATGAACACTGTGTACAATTAACCCCGCCCTCCTCGCGATCGTATCCGTGAGTCGGCTTGAACCGTGCGCCTCCAATTTATTCGCGCACACGGCAAACATACCAGTTTTCACTGATTGCGAATGTTTGACCACCGGTCGGTAGGGACAGCAGGAAAGGTGGAAGAATGGCTTTTTTATCTTACTCATTTGTAAAAACTGTAAGAAAGAAATTACGAGTAATTGAGAAGTATGGAATTAAAGATAACCTTCGTCTACCCTACTTATATAACATTATAAATGCGAATGTTTGTGAGAATGGATGTATGGATGTTTGTTACTCTTTCACGTCAAAACGCTGAACGGATCTTGATGAAATTTGGCACAGAGGTAGATTAAAATTATATATTTTTTTCAATATCTAGCAGGCGAAGCCGCGGGCGCCAGCTAGTTCCAAATAAATTGGTATGAGGTCAGAAGAAAGGCAGATAAAAGCTCAACTGTCTTGGCTTCTTCACCTGACCGAGATTTATCTTTATATATATATAATTCTTCTGTGAGTGTGTATGTCACTGAACTTCTCTCAAACGACTGGACCGATTTTGATGAAATTTGTTGTGTGTGTTCAAGGGGATCTGGGAATGGTTTAGATTCACAATTTTGTCCGCTGGACAATGTTTTTTTAATTAATTTTTAATTTATTAGTAGTTGTTGATTTTGGAATGTTTTACATTGGATCCGACAGACGGCGCTACCATCGCAGTGTCAAATTAGACAGCTTATTAGCTTATTAAAAAAAGTTTGAAATTTTCAAATTAAAGACGTGTAGACAGGACAACGTCTGTCGGGTCCGCTAGTACATAAATAAACTAGCTGAGCCCAGTGGTTTCACCTGCTGCTCAGTTACGGGTATGAAAAATAGATTATAATAGTATAAGAATATTCATAAAATATAAAATATCATAACAATCAGTGAAGCTATGATCAGCGGAGCGTTCTGGGCGAACGGGGGAAGTTACATGATGATTAGGAAAAAAGGGGACAAGGACATGATCATAAAACTTGGCACCAGTATACTAACGAACCAAAAACAACGAACTAAAAACATTTCTCACTCCATAATCATCCTTTTTTTCCATCCATACATACTAACGAACCGATTTCCAAACGACATATGCGAGGATTCATTAATGCACGGAAAAATGTAGAACCAGGATCGTTTGTACTTCAAACATGCGCCATTTTGTTTCTAAATCAATGAAGCACACACGTGCGATTGGTTATCGAATTAGCTAAAACCTTTTTGCATGGCATTTTTTTTTTAATGTCGCGGATCTCTTTTGTTTTCGATTGAAATACGGGGCAATATGGGGTAATGTTGCAACAAATAGTAATTCATCATCTGTTTAGTCTTTCTGTCTAACCGGACGTAGCTGAATACCAATACTTTACATGGAGCGACTGACTATCTGGGGGTCTAAAATGCCCACTTAAGCAGAATCATAAAATAGGTTAATAATACGAATTCCGTTACCATTCGTAAAATGGTCACAAAGTGACAATTCATAATATTACTGTTCTGTGACCATTTTAAAAATTTTAACGTAATTCATATAATTATTCTATTATGATTCTGCCAAAGCAGTCATTTTAAGCCCCTGATTTCACAACTCAGTTAGTAACTACAGGGTTAAACGTCTTCCCTTGCAAAACTTTCAGGACTCTGACTACCTGTAACCACTGGCAATGATCGACTTAAGAGAGCCGTAATCCACAGCTTAACGTGCTTTCGGTATATAACAGGTGGTCACCCATCTACAGAACAACCTGGACAAGCACAATCGACCTGAGCAGCTGATAATAGTTAGCCAGAAGGTCGAAATTGTAATTAAAAGAACATAATTATATTAATTAATGTTCACATTACATACCACAAGGTCTTGTTTCTCTTCGATTCAAGTTAGTGGTTAGTGGTAACGTGGCTTTTTTTCGGAGAGGATAGCATCAAATGACTTCTTTCGCTCTGGGTGGAGCGGAAGAGACTGTCATACTTGGACTGGTTTAAAACCATCATGGCATTAAAACCCATCCATGTTTTTTCTTTTGCCCTTTGTGTTCCAGGGCCGCAGTATGTCTTAGGAACCTAAACGCAGCCCCAGCATACAGAGGCCCTGTCTGGCCTCTCAGATTTGCTGACATCTCTAAGTACCATGCGAGAAGGCCATTCTGTAATATTACTTAATCCAATTACCCGAAAATCTTAATTCCCGAAATGCAACGAACACTCAAAAAACAATTTTTATTAATCGAGAGCTCAATACCGCGCAATGGATCCGTACTTAACGAAAGTATCATACATATTGATACGGCGGCCATTTTAAAATCACGAGAGAACACTCACGTTACGTTCTTTCATTTGCGTTAATGACAGTAATAAAATATTCAGTGGGTGAATAAACATGCACTATATTCGAGAATAGCCGTCGTGTTCAAAATAATACTCGACTGCGTTGTTTTCATTAAGGAGACGTTTTACCAATGTTGAACTTTTTGAACCTCTGCAAATCCATTTTATTCCTTAAAATCCTTACTAATATTATAAAAGCAAAAGTGAGTTTGTTTATTTGTTACGTTTTCACGCCTAAATGGCTAAACCGATTTTGATGATTTTTTGTACAGAGATAGTTGAGATCCTGGAGACGGGCATAGGCTTTTTATAAAAAAGAGTGAGAAATGAGGAAGAAAAGGGAAAACTTAGCTTTGCTATCACAATAAATAAGGCGCAAAGGCAAAAACTACAGATAGCAGTTACCAGCAAATCAGGAAAAGGGAACTGTGTTACCCCGAATTTTACGCGAGCGAAGCCGCGGGCGAAAGCTAGTTATGATATAAATTAGTTAGATCGATAAAAAAAATACGAATGTGACACTAACTTATGATTCCAAATGTGCATTCCTATGAAATTATGTCTTGGAAAAGTAGGTATTTGAAAGTTACATAAAATAAAAAGCTAGTTTTTTAAATGCGGTCCATGTTTTTTTTAATAGGTACATTTTTTATAAAGGCAACTGCTATTACGAGCTGCGAAGTAAACTACGTGACGCTACATACCTACACCCCACCAGTGTCAAAAAAAACTTCCGTGGTACTGCTCTAAATGCCTCATGGGTGTAGTGGTTGCAAGTACGACCGCTAAGCATGGGGTCCTGGGATCGATTCCCGGGTTTTACCATCAGATTATTTTCAATAGCAGCCACAGAGTTTGTGCCCATTTAATGGCAATATTCTAGTCCCCTATTCTATGAGACTTAACTGTAACTAGTAAAATGAGGGTGTACTCCTCTACAAAAGTAAACGTTACCTAGCCTACAGTTTCAGGGATCATATGCGTGATTATGATATTCGAGATGCACTGAGTGTCTGTAACTTTGGTTAAATTAAATACTAGTTGGCGCTCGCGGCTTAGCCCGGGAGATGATCGAAAAAAAGTATCCTATATATTATTCCAGACCTACCTCTGTGCCCAATTTCATCAAGATCCGTTGCTTAGCCGTTTTGAGGTAAAAGAGTAACAAACATCCTTTCATCCATCCATCCTCATAAACATTCGCATTTATTATATTAAGTAGGATAAGATATTGATAAAAAATAAAGTTTTAAACGAAGAAATAATAAATTTAAACTCAAGACAATACGTAATTTTTGCAGAAACCGTTTACAAGCAGCAAAACATGAAAAGATAATGTAGCCAACGAGGAAACAATTTAAAAAAAAAAAACAAATAAAACGCTAACAAAAGCAGCAATCACTTTTGACACATCCGTAATGGAACGAAATAACAAAATCATTACCTACACGAGCGTACTGAACAAAAGAGGGAGAATTTACGCCACAAATGAAAAATTCAAAAGATCATATGGCGGAGGCAGCGGGGGTATTATCTAACTTTACAAACAGCCCGTATTGGCAGTTTGAAACAGATAAGGGCGATAAAAAGCCTGCCGATGATCGACATTGAGCCTCTACGATGAATGGACGAGTCACAAAGGAATATCGGAAAATTGGAATCAATTTCAAAAAGTTTTTTTATCGACTGCCAGTTCTAATTGCATTTATGATGTTCGGTACTTCTAGACTTTCCTTCTGAAGCTTTTAAGCCCTCGTGAAGGTTTAAAATTCAGTTTGATGAATCTTTATGAAGTTATGATAATCCTTGGTCGGTTTCAGAAGCTTTTACTTAAAGAAAATAAAGAACACAATTGACGACGTTTGTGAGGACCTAAAATTCAATTACATGAATCGTAAGTGCTTTTATTTCCTGCCGAAACACAAGAAAAGAACATGGATGGGCTTTAATCAGTAAAAGTCTGACACTCACTCCTGCTCCACCCAGAGAGCGGGAAGTTATTTGATGATTTTCCATCCCTAAAAAAGATCTTTTATTTGGTGCCTCTTATCTTTTTAACTTCACGATCTGTTTTCTTTTGATAAATACAAGAACCACCGAAGCCATCATTATTGTCTATTTCAGGAACAATATCGGCGACATTCATTAACTTATGATTTCTTTTATCAAACATCCTCGAGACCACCTGAAAAATATTTTTCGACCTCAAGAACCACAATACACAATAAGAATCAGCCCCTTCGGCGACAATTCAATTAGACAGCAATTGAGCGCTGGAGGGCTTACCAAGTCTTGAACGAAGCGCGACTCTTGAGCTGACAAAATAGAACGAGTAATGAAGACGGATTACTCCGCAAAAACACGTGAAGGGGAACGAATAGAAATAAAAATGGTGACTGTGTTTGGAGAGCTTGAGGTATGTATGTGTTTGGAAAGGAAATAGGAAATGCATTAGAATTTGTTTTTGTTTGAACTAAGGGTGGTTTTTAGAGTCTTGGAAAATGTTTTATGTGAATCCTGGACTAGACACGTGTTGTTTTTTGTCTCGAAAAGAAGCAACCTTTAAAACCACAATCTTATTTATACTCAAACAAACAAAGGCCCTTTCTTATTCTAAATGCGTTTATAATACAAATCTGAAAACAGCTTTTAACATAACAACAAAACCACCTCAGCCATTTAACTAAAACCTTTTAAATCTAAAACAAATCAGCTCACAACGGGACATTAATAGAACCACCCAAGACCTGCCTATTAAAGTCAAGGCATCCAGTAAAAAATACACGTCCCACGTTATAAAACGCGGTGGCACAACACCGTGAAATTGCCGGCGTTCCCGCGAGAGGGAGCCACCCGCGCCACGTCTTTTTCGACGCCAAGAGGTGTCCGACTAGCCTTTATTCATTTCACTTCCTCTCTTGAGAATTTGGAGTTTGTAGATGTGATTCGTTTTGTGTACGTGGGCCTTATGTTTTTGTTTTTCAAGCTGTATGTTTGTCTGGGGTACAAAAGAAAAGAGGTTGTTTGTATGGTACGTCGTGTCAGTTTTTGTTCCGCGCCAGGGATTGTGGTAATGGATTTTGGCAGAGGATATAGTTGGCAACTGACTTAAGCATATTCATAAATATTTTTTTTACAATATGGTCCTATTTTCTTCATTAAAAGTTTAAACGTTTGAAGTTTACAATTAGCGTCTGAAACAATCAAAAAGTAGAACCATCATACTACAATTTATCAAAATCGGTTCAGTGAATTAGTCTTAAATCGTATGAAACAGACAAAAAGACTTACCTCTCATAAAACACTAGCATGGATTTAATTAAATCTACTTTATCACATCACAAGGCTCGCTTCACAAAGAAGAACAAAGAATAAAAATGCAGGTATATTAATTACTTACCTAACAAAAGAAATTCATTATGACAAAGCACGAGTATTTGACATAATCTAATAACACTATTCCAGGAATAAAAAGAATATTCAACAAGTTATTTATGGAACTCGTTAATTAAAAGCCACATTTCTGGAAGTAGTTGCAAATTATTTACTATTCTTACATTTCTTTGTTCCATTAATTTGCTTCGCAAGTAAGGGGCAGCTTAATGTCTGAATATTTTGATAACACTAGCTTTTGCCCGCGGCTTCGCTCGCGTTTAATACGGGGTAACACAGTTCCCCTTTCATGATTTGCAGGTACCTGCTACTTGTAGTTTTTGCACTGGCGCCTAATTTATTGTAATAGCAAAGCAAAGTTTTACCTTTTCTTCCCTCTTTCTCCCTCATTTTTCAATTAAAAAAAAAAATTGCCTATGTCCGTCTCCAGGTCCGGTCCCAACTATCTCTGTACCAAAATTCATCAAAATCGGATTAGCCATATAGGCGTGTAGACGTAACAAACAAACAAACTCACTTTCGCTTTTATAATATTAGTAAGGATTATTTTAGCTAGGGTAAGACAAGAACGTTGGGAAATAATCATTATGTTCTGTAGGTGGGCTGGTAAGGTTTCGAGTTACAAATTGGATAAGGGTGCTCAATTTGTAACTAGAGAGATCGGAATGAAAATGCGGCAAAAAATGTACTATGAATTCATTATTGTGTTAGGGTGGCTCACTCTTATGTTTTTGTATTACATTGTAGGTGTGCCTACAGTATTTTTTTCGGATGGGAAGTTATCAAATACCTCCCCCCACTCAGTGTCAGACTTTTACTGACTAAAACCCACTTCTTCTTCTTCTTTTGCCCTTTATGTTCCGGGGCCGCGGAAACTCGTTCTAACAAGCCGCAATCCCGGCAGGCCCCTTTGTTTTGCTGGCACCTCTTTAAGGCGCACGTGGAACACTAACGGCATGTTGTCATTGGACGAACGGACAAAGTAGTTTTGAAGGATTTACTGTTTTGACAGTGACATTTACCTATGCTGCTTGACATTGTTACAAAATTAATTCATAGCAATCTCTAAAACATTATATACAACATGCACAGTAAACTACAATGACTTTATTGTTAGGTTAGTTCGCGATAGCACTGAAATTTGAAGCCATTACAGGTAATTGTGGCTCTACACGTGCGATAGTTCGGCGAACAAGTGGCGCAACTGCAGATAAAAAAAGATGACTGGGGGTTTTTAATGTCCGCTGAAGCAGAATCATAATAGGTTAAAAATATGAATTCCGTTAAAATTCGTTAAATGGTCACAAAGTGACAATTCGCAAAATTAACTGCATCTGTGACCATTTTAAAAAAATAAAGCGTTTGGTTTTTGTTTGCGTTTTGCGAACCTAATTACGTTTCATAGTATGTAATTAGGTAAAAAAAAATGCATAACATAAACGGCGCATGCGTGCATCACTTTCAAGAAGTTTATACTTTGGGTGTAACTAAATTATTATACTTCTAACACTTTAAAACAAAACTTTAAGTCATATTTTTAAAAGTCTTACAGGCATAAAATTACTGTCAAGAAAGAGTATGTTACATTTGCTTGGCGCGTTTTTGCAAAAACCTCTGATTTTCTCGGCTTTTCCTGTCTTTTTCATAAAAATAATGTTCTAAAGGCTCCATGACTTCCAACCCATAAGAAAGAAATAAAAAAAAACCGGCCAAAAGTGAATCAGACTCGCTCACCGAGGGTTCCGTACAAACTTGCGACATAAACGGCCATATCTTTTGACTGCGTAGACTAAGAGGGTTGATTTCACAGCACAAAAGGACCACAAACTCAAACTCAAAGCATTTATTTCAATTAGACCATTACAGGCACTTTTGAATGTCATAAAAACAACAACAACAAAAAAGATGCTGCTACAGTCCCAGTCACAAGACATAATAAATTGTGAAAGTACTGTAGTTGCCCATTCCAAAGCGTAGATCTCTATGGAGAAGAATGGGCAAGAAACTCCATGGACACTCTTTTAAATCATAATATTTGTAAAATCATGGATAGACTTGAGTATATGGTTTTAATTTCAACTCATTACCTCCACACATTTCCCAGATTAAGGTCTTGACAGACAGACTGACAAAATATACTTATCAGTCGTAAATGTGGACTGTCCGGTCGTTTCTTATATCCAGATCATCTTCATCCAAATTCCAGAACCCTCACATTTGTTCCAGAGGCAGCCATACCACATTTTAGTTGCTCGTGTAGTACCACCATAACTAAAACACTTCGGAATGTGCTAAATATTTGCACGAGCACTAGTGCTTCTTCGAACTAGAACTAACTGGAGTTAGCTATGTGCTTTATTTGATACTTTGCTAGGAACGTGAGTTCACAATAGATAGTAGTAACTAATTAACTTGGCTTTCCACTGGTGTGAGCAAGAAGGAGAATGAGATATAACATAACATAAAATCTACCCTATGTTCTCCGTAAGGATAAGGTGACGACACAGTTGGCGCAGTGGCTGAGCGTTCGACTGCTGCGCTGCATGTCGCAGGTTTGGTCCCCGCACGGAATAAATATTTGTATGGCCTACAGATGGTTGTTCCGGGTCTGGTTGTTTGTGAATGTGATTTCAAATGTTTGTAAACGCACCCATGATACAGGAGAAATTCCTAGTGTAGGGCGAGCTTTGTTAAAAAAAAAGATTGATCAAAGGTTTTACCTAAAGACACCCTCTCACATTTCGATAGCTAGATTAAGATTAAGCCTACTGCCGTGTCGACGGCGCGTTCGTGTTTCACGCGTGCCTCAAAGAGATGTCAGCAAAGCAGAGGGGCTTGCCAGGGCCTCCGCCTGCCGGGGTTGCGGGTTGTTCGAAAGAGATACCGCGGCCTCGGAACGTAAAGGGCAACAGAAGGAACATGGGTGGGTTTTAGTCAGTACAAGTCTGACATGCCCCCCCGCTCCGCCCAGAGCGGGGGAAGTCATTAGAAGATTTCCCATCCGAAAAAAAAAAAAAAAGAGTAAGCCTACTCCTATCAACAGGACACAATCCACTTTGTGTCCAGTTTGTAGCAGTAGGCTCGCAACGACTGTGTTACTGAGATGTCGTACATACCTACGTGACGTATTTTTTAATTGAATGACATAAAATTATCATGCCTGTAATCCCCGTAAGATTAGCAGAGATGTGACTGAGAGGACACCTATAGTTTGTCAGTTAAGTTTAAGTCCCATGTAAAATGGGGTAGCCAGTAACACGGCACGAATCCAGATTCCATGGCTGTCACTGAGATATTCCTGATAGAAAAATCCAATAGCACTTTGTCCAAACCCGGGAATCGAGTCCAAGATTTCATTTTTTTATTGTATTTGCAGTCTTGCGCTTGTGACCATTGGATCAACAACAACTCGACAAAGGTTTAAAAAAAAAACAAGGCAGTCTGTCTCTAAGGATATTTTTTAAACTAACCTAACCCACACTAGGAATTTCTCCTGTATCGTGGGTGCGTTTACAAACATTTAAACTACACATACACAAATAGTAAAAAAAAAACCACAATCTTACACACATACACTGTCACCAAATTTCAACACCACCTAAGTAGTTTCAATAATCAGATTTAGCAAATATCACAAAAAAGCTTTCAAACTCAAGAATCCTAAACCTAATTTAAAAACAAGCAACATTATTCTTATCTGAGAGCGTAACTCCGTAACACCTTTATCAAGAATCACCGACGCCACCTAAATTCCAACGAGCCACTCCATCAACGAAATTAATTTCACAAAAACAATTTAAGTGTCCGCAGTAAATTATTTAGCTCCAAACTAAGTAATAACGTAACGCGAATCCCGCCATTATAAATAAACCTGGTAAGCCCAGTAGAAATGTTTATTTTAGCTTCGTAAATGCATCTTCTAATGTAAAATGCTTGATTATTCTAAATCCACGAGACAGGGCACCTACTCGTTCCTAACAGCTCCACAATGCAATGCAAATTGCTAGAATAATACTTAAATTGAAATATTTCTCGGACACAAACAAATAATTATCAACTTTAACACAATGAGCTAAGGATTGTTATGAAGTATGAGTGTACAAATGAAAATGTTACCGTCATATTATTTGATGAGAGGGCGAATGAGTGTCCTGAATAAATTTGCAAGTGGTTTACACGATATGGAAAGGTATGCTTTTAAAAGCGCTTCCTTGTTTTGAATTAGCAGCTGGGACACAAATCTGTAATGGAGGCTGGCTCTCTTTGAGGACGAATGTCTAATGGGTGTTTGTTTTACTTTAAGAGTGCTTCTTAATGTTATGCTGCATGCCTTAATGTACACTTGTGCAACGAAAATAGTAGTCCTTTGAAGTCGTTATCTCTCAAATATATACAAAAACGTGTGCTGTTATTTGTACCTACATATATGAACCAGACAGTCGATAGGCGTTTGGTATTTGGAAATAGCAGAAATTGAAACTTCGACTGCTACAAAGTTAACTATTAACAAAGTAAATAGAGGGGAAGTAGGTTATCTCCGGCCCAATTCGCGATATAATTGCCTACTGTCATAGGGTTGTCACTTTTAAGTTATAAGCTTTTAAGTTATAAGCTTGTTATTTAACCTGGCTGTCCGTACAAAAACACGGCCACGGAGCGGCACAAACTACGCCGCACGTAGGTACTGTCGCTTTGACCTGCCGTGACCTTGTTGCGCGCCGTATGATTTCGTATGCCTACTAAGTGTCCAACTCGTAACCTTTTATTAATATTTTTGGGACAAAATATAACATGGTGTAAAAACTATTGGAATCGATTCAGTTACTTATTCTGAACAAACTATATTCAGGTTTCGCATATACTAAAAATAATGTTGTATATGTATAATTTAAAATTAGTCAATAACTTATTTTTAATTACGATTTCATAACTGTGGGTAGTTAGGTACTTAGTTAATATACCTACAATACTGAGAAATCGGCACAACTAAACGTAAACAAAGCAATAGCGGTAAATCAGTTGACAGATCAAAAGTACAAACATTCTAGTGGGAAAGTAGACCTACCTACCTACCTACTTCGCGATAACTCGCGGTACTTCTTAGCGATAAGACCGCCATTGTAACCATAGATTTAACATCTTTTTGTAAAACAGTTTTGTTTCGTAGATTTTGGTGTGCAATAAAGTATATTCTATTCTATTCTATTCTACTTCCTCTGTGTGATAGAAAACTAATATGCTAATACAACAAAAAGAAGTCAGTAGGTAGGTAGGTATCTCATTATGAAGTAAAAAATTGAATTATGCTAGAATAAGTGAGTAGCTTACCTTTCCTGTTCAATAGGTAATTTGAACTGAGACAATTCTGGAATTGATGAATTATTAAGACACCCAAACACACAGCAATACTTTCTCCCGCGGTTATCAGACATTTTTTATTCGTTTAGCGGTGCCGAAAAGCCGTGACGCGCGAACCTCGTGCAGTGTTAGCCCCGACTGGCGCAGCGCGAAAGGAGCCGAGATTTTGTTTAGTGTGCGTGCGGCGACGCATAGATACTACGGCGCACACATACAAGCCGCGCGCTACGCGTTTGTATGAAGTTATCGTACTTCCCCTCTTTATACTATGCTATTAATCTACCGCCAAATTGTACACGAAAAATGGTTTAAACAACATAGTACAGTATTGTGGTGGCATCTTTTTTTTAAGAGTGGGAATTCATCAAATAACTTCCCCCGCTCTGGGCGGAACGGGGGGAGTGTCAGACTTTTACTGACTAAAACCCACCCATATTCCTTCTTTTGCCCTTTATGTTCCTGGGCTGCGGTATCTCTTTCGAACAACCCGCAACCCCAGTATTGTGGTGACATCTACCATGGCAATTTGGTACTAAATAAGACTCATGCTTAAGGTTATGCAATTCTAGCATCGTGAGAGAAAGGTTATATACAGCATCGACCTGTAGCCAACCAGACACAACACTTGTGTTGATGCAGGATCCTACCTTTTCCATGGCTAGTGATCAAATTTCAACTTTGCTTCTTATACCTTTACAGTATAAAATAATCAAGCTAACGCATCTATTTAAAAGCGCTTATCTCAAAAAGTTTAGCTACTCATATTTATACAGCCAATTACGTCCAAAAATCAATCCATTTTTTCTCCACCAAAGCTCCCATTCCAGCGGTTAGTTCGTTCGGTACAAAGCTGTCTTCGAACCGGGTCGATAGTCTGTTAAGCCAATTAATGCATTACGGACTGTACACTAACGAACGGCTGCGGTTACAACTAACAGTGCTGATCATTCATGAATAGGAGCTTTTGACAACGCGATTCGTTCTGTTTTTAGTTGGTTGTGTTTTTGAACATGTTTTGGTATGAATGAAGACTGATACTCAGTGTTTATAATGTTTTTTTGTAGGAATGTTAAACCTCAATTCGTTGTACAGTGTTTATTTGCAAAAAAAAATCGGCTTCAAAAAAGGACAAAAAAATATTAATTTCGGAAGGCGATGACTTTTCTTTGGTTTTATTTGGTACCGGAAAATCGACGCAAAATGACGGAGAAATATAGTAACAAACATACAAAAAGCTCCTTTTTTTTAAATCGGTTAAAAACAGGGTTTCATGGAATCACACTAAGGGTAAATTAATCTGAACACATTCAGCACATTTAACTGTCAGTGTATATATTCTGTGATTGATATGGACTGTTCTAGAACGCAGTTCAATGTACCGATCGCGTTCAATCTTATTTAGGCAG
Source organism: Ochropleura plecta (assembly GCA_905475445.1). Taxonomy (NCBI): domain Eukaryota; kingdom Metazoa; phylum Arthropoda; class Insecta; order Lepidoptera; family Noctuidae; genus Ochropleura; species Ochropleura plecta. Next base: position 3,874,094 of record FR997731.1, on the reverse strand, counting down.
ATGCGCCAAGGGAGCGCGTTTTTATTCCATAACTAGTATGACCAGCGGTTTCACCCGCTACTCAGCTTCTTATTATCGTAGCGTTATGTTTTATAGTCTACTAGCTTTTGCCCGCGGCTTCGCTCGCGTTAAATTCGGGGTAACACAGTGCCCCTTGCGCCTTATTGATTTGTAATAGCAACGCTAAGTTTTCCCTTTTCTTCCCTCTTTCTCCCTCACATCCCACTTTTTTTTTTAAATTAACCTATATCCGTCTCCTGGTTCCAAACTATCTCTGTACCAAAATTCATCAAAATCGGTTTAGCAATTAAAGCGTGAAGAGGTAACAAACAAACAAACTTACTTTCGCTTTTATAATATTATATTTGTTATTTATATATATTTATATTAATTATTATTAGTAAGGAAGTAAGGATTAATTTGATTAATTTCAAGTTAATCCGCACATTGAATCCCGTTCTCCTAAACAAACTTTGACATTCTGTTTCACCCCCTATTTGAATAGCACCTATGTGTATGCAAAAATTGAAATTCCTTAAACTTGTCGACTGAGATTTCGTGATGCGTGTGTCAGTGTTTTTTTCTTTCAACACTAACTATGCTAATGAATAAACTGAAAACTACTCAAACGAATTCAAAATTTCTTTTGCCATTAGAAAGCTACATTATCACTGAGTGTCATACATAGGCTATATTATTATAACATTACGCTACTACCTACGGGAGCGGGGCAGTAACAGTAAAACTGCGAAGGACAGCTATATGTAGCAGTTATGCGTATACATAAAGTCATTCAATGGAATTAAATGAACTTAGAGTATGGTATTGATGTTTTTTTTTTATTTTAATTTTGAAAATACATACTTTTTACGGTAGGGAATCATTTTGAGTTCAAAATACAGCTTGACACTGAACCTGCAATTGCAAAAAAAAAATTAAAATAAAAACAGTTCCAAGTGCGAGTCGGACTGTAGATTGATTTTTTCACTGTCCCAAGGGACCATAGACTTAAGTATATGGTTTTAATTTCAATTCGATTCCTCCACGCGTTCCCGAGATAAAGGGTCTTGACAGACAGACAGACGGATAGCAAAGTGATCCTATAAGGATTTCGTTTTTCCCTTTTGATGTGTACCTTAACGCTTCCACCTTAAAATCGGATCACTTTTCGCCCTTAAACAGAAAATGCTTATCCGAATTATTAATATGTATAGTTACATAAAAACACTGAACGTTCATCGGTCTGTCACAATATACTCAAAACTTTACGCCTCTAAATCCATTTCACAAATAAACACGAGACCTCACAGTTGAAACGAAAAGGCCTATATAAATAGGCCAATATAAATCTTTAATGAAAGCTACAATACTGTGTTTACGTCATACGAAGCGGAAAATTTACAACGAAATGTAATTACTGTAATCTTTTCTAAAGTGGAGTTTTGTACGGGACGCGTATGTTGAAATTGTACTCCAAACACGTTATTGAAACTTGAAAGAATTATATGACTGTATTACTGTATGTCGAAGTTTAAAATACCGATGTACAGTACAGTACATAAAGTTTGAAAGTACGAATAACGTCAGTCATAAGGTACGCTATTTCGAATAATTCAATTGAGAATGTTCATCATCGGAATGTACGGAACGTAAAAAGTTTGCTATGACGAATTACTTAATTGAAAATTTTCATCATTGATGTTTTCTAAGCCAGTCATTTCATTGATTGAGATTGAGGAAGCTGTCCTCCTATGCACTAAAATTGAAATTGGATATTATGATCATGAATGTAATTGCTTTTAATTACGAATGGCATTGTCAGACGAACAATTTAAGGAAATTCTGTTGAACGACTTGGTTCTGTACTTAGAGACTGTCCAGTTGTGACTATTGCAGATGTTGTAATGTGAATCCTCTCACTAATCAAGAACACGTGACCTGTTATAATTCTTTTTTCAGAATTCATAACCCTTACTTATTTCAGCTCATCTTGTCTAGACGTGGAGTAATAACGGCATTTTCAAAATACGCGTCCGGTATACCTTTTGCGCGCCAGGGTCCCGTTTAAGCAAGGATTATGACATAGGTGCCATAATACCCAAGAGAAGCGCAGGTTTGACAAATCCTGAATTCTGTTCGCCCTTTGTACCTGTTTGTTAACGAGATTTAAATGCTAATTAAAATTATATTATTTTGCTGCCTTTTAGTCACGTCCGTGGGTCATGAGTCGAGTTTAATGTTGGATGGCGTCGTGTAATAGAAAAAAGATTTTAAGATAGCCTCATCAGCATAATGGCGCAAAAAATTTGTCTGCCATGTTAGAAATATTATTTGCTGCCATGTTTTCTTTTTCATAAAATTCCCTGCGATTAGTTACAGTTAGCCCTGTGCCTGATGTGTGTCTATATCTGCAAAAGTAGTTGGCAAAATGAAATTCCTATCTCCTTATTTCAATCGGCATTCTACGTCAATCTTTACCAGACAATGATTCCATATTCATACCAAAATTCCAACACGATAACCCAAATCTGAGCCACACTAAATTTCACCGTATTATAAAGTCAGTAATAAAGATAATATTCGTCTGCTCCTAATGAGCAAAGAGCATGCAACGCTCTACGCTCGTTTAACTTCGAAGCTACGAAAGCAGATACTAAACTTTAATTGTTAGAGATGTTACTCGTTATTTGAACGCAAACTGAACTGTTTGTTCTAATTTTGAAAGTTGCAATTTCGAATAAGCAAAGGATTGGCTGGAAACTTTTTCTTAGTTCCAAAAAAGTTCCGTTTTCTCTTGCTGACCTACTTTAGACTTATACTATCCCAGTTCAAAATTTTGCCGGTATGTATATATTTATACAGCAAATGTTTTAATTTTATAGTAATGCATGCATACCTCTGATAACTGTATCCAGTTGTACCCGGTTAGACTGTACACTGTAGTCGATCGCAACATAGTTGAGAAAAGGCTAGGCAGATGATGATAGCCTGTGACAAATCTGTCACAGATTAAAAAGCAGTTACTTTATGATAGTTTTTGTAGTGTCAGAATCGCAATGATATTAATAAGTCCTGAAAAAAATGCTATAGAACAAAGTTTCGTTGTTTTCAATTTCTTAATGCATCAACTGCATGGAAATAAACCACACAACAGTACTCGATTCAGCACAAACTTAATAATTAAGTTGTGGTTTGGTAAGATTTAACAAAAATAAAGTATCAATCTGTAGCAAAGCTCCAACCACCAAATTGACCTATTAAAACACAATGACAAAACGAATGAAGTGACTAAAGACGTCCAGAACCTCATTAAACACTACATAATTCATAAAAACAGTCCACAGCTCGTTCAAGACAAGAAGATGTTATCTCTAGTTCTCCAGCCGTCACAATGAAACCGTGTCGACCGACTGGCGAGCAAAGAGTGTGTGTTGTGCTTCCAATATCCGGGTGTCATTCCAGATGGGGACGTCAATGCGCTAGGAATCTGGAATAGTAGATGATGTTGCCATGGTTATGAATAAAATATTTGCAGAAATATCTACTTTTCAAGCTACCCATACGTATTGTAAATTTCACTTACTTGGCAGAAAAGCAATCTAATAATATAAATCACAAGAAAAATCTACTTATGCCAACGTCCTCCACAAGAAGTATTGGAAAGGCAATAATGCGGAGATTGTCATAGATCACTAAGATCACGCTATGACTCTCAGGACCTAAGCAGCGGATGAAACATCTGGGCATGCCTAGTTGATCATAACGCGAGCTTGGTGAGATACTCGTAAGTGTTGCTGATTCAGTCTATATAACAATAACAAAACATATTCTTCAGGGAGAAGATCAGGCAGATGATCTGAACTATGTGATTCTTAGAAGATAATGTTAAAATTGTGAACAGAGCATTTTTCTAAAGTTTCCTTTGTTCTCAATCTCAGAATAGCACCAAAGGAAACAAACAGAACTTGCACGACAAAACTTTCTGTAATAAAGCTATTTAAAACCCGATTACCATACGTGATCTGGAACAAGAACTCTCAAATAAAGTTTTCGAAAGCAGTCAAGTTAATTCGAACATTTCGAACTCATTAGTATTATTATTCCGAGCGGCAACCCTAAGACGGGCCGGAAGAGATCGGCGTCAAACGTCGCGACCATTCGACATGACTCTGTTACACGACTCCAAGTTTGTTTGTCAGTAGTTTGTGTACTTTGTAACCTGCAGCTCTGCGTTACACTATGATGTTGAAATGCTAGACAGCTTGTTTATGATCGGGAGTTGAGCTGATCGCGATGCTGTATTTTGTTTTTGTTTTAGATGTCTTTTGAGTCAGCTACATAGGCGTCGATTTGATCAACTTTACAGGTTAATTTTGATAATGCATGTCGCGGGTAAGGCTGCGGGAATCTGTTGGATGAAAGTAGCACAGTACCGGTCGTTGTGGCGATCTTTGAGGGAGGCTCATGTCCTCCTGGTGTCGTATTAAGATTGAAATTATAATGATAATGGTGAGGTTAATATTTAGGAGCATGATTGCAGTATAAAAGATCTGTATTAAAAGGTAATCAACGTGTTAAACAATAAAAAATAATAACAAACATTTTTTTAATGAGCCCGGAAGCGTCCCATTACTTAGGTATGTACATTCCATCTGCAAATGTAACTCAACATAAACATTGTATCTACAACACAATGCAGTTAATATTAATTGCCAGTTACCTGACGTTGGATGGCGCCACAATGCATACATATTCGATGCCCATACATTGCTCGCGGTACGTTAGTGGACGATATAAAATTCTGATTGGATTACAGATTATTTTACCAACAGAATTTAAAACAAACTTTATGACACATTTTTTTCCCGAATGCCAAGAAAATGTTATCTATGTTTATTTGGTAGGTATGTGGATGTTGCAAAATTAAAGCTGGAAACTTAATTGTAATTTGGTAATAGATATATCAGAACATAAACGAGGTTAAAAATAAACGAAAAAAAATCGAACAGGTTAGGTGTTTCCAAATCTGGCTGGGCAGTAAAATAAAAAACAAAGTCATTTTTATTTGATGACATAGGCAGTGAATACTTCTCAAATTAAAGTTTATAGGTCGCTATGTCATGCCAGAGGCGTGCTAATATGGTTGCATGGGAATATAATAGCATTTTTCAATACTAGAAATGCTGTTTTTTCAATCAGACATGAATCTATTCATAACTGAAATTAAACTATAGATACTCAATTTTCCTATAATATCACAGAAACCGAATTTGTTCTTATAATCGAACTACTGATTTTAATCCTCAATATTTTCTCTTTCATACCCATTGAACGATGTGACGGAGGAATCGTGCATTCGGTACTTTTCAATAAAAAAAGACTAAGTAAATATGTAGTTCAAAATCAGCCATAACATTACCCCATCATTCTCAAAGATATAAACTAAAGACGATAACCGCAACCCTCAACACTTAAGTTAACTAAACGCTTTGCGTAAAACCATTTTATTCAGCTGCAGGCATTTTCCCATCATTAACGTTTTTTTACTAAGGGGAAGCGCTAATAGCGTCAATGGCATTTGGAGAGTAAGTGCCGAGAAGGGGAGCCTCAAGAAAAACGGGAAGCAAAAAGTTGAAGGATCTCGATGTGGTAGGGGTGTTATTGTAAGGGATGAAGGGGTTCTACTAATCTGCGAATGTGGGACATATAACGGGGTGTTATCAACAGACACTTATTTCTTATTCACGGCGGGAAACAGAGGCTCTTGTTCCATGCGCGTACTTTGTTTTTTGATTAATGGATGGAATGGATGCGTTTGGAAATAGAATGTAATGAACTTTATTCTATTTCCAAACGCATCCACTAAATAAATATCCTGTAAAAACTCCAGGAAGGTATGGGTCACATTTTTTCCAGTCTAACCAGAGGCACCTGAATAGTTACCACGGTACTTTACACGAAGCAACTGAATGCCCAGGTAAACGATGAAAATCACGCGTGTAGCTATAATCCAAAATCACCTCTTACCGACCCTATGCTCCTAGTACCCTTATTCCAAATTAATAAACGCGATCAAAGCATAAGTGCAAGAAATTATAATTCCACTAGCTTCTGCCCGCGACTTCGTCCGCGTGGCATAGTTACTTTGGGCGACCGCAAACTATAACCCACGTGATGATCGAAAAAAAATATCCTTCTCTCCCCTTTTGTTCCCTCTTAAGTGTGTGAAAAAAGTGAGGAAAGGGAGAGCCCTTTTCTCACTTTTTCACCTTATGTCCGTCTCCAGGGTCCCAACTATCTCTGTACCAAAATTCATCAAAATCGGTTTGGCCATTTCGGCGTGAAGACGTCACAAACAAACTCACTTTCGTCTTTCATTAGTGTAAGGATAAGTAAACCAAATACAAAATAAGACCTCAGAAAATTAAGGAAAGTAACAAACATTACTACATAACAAAATTTTCAGGTAATCACATTAACAATTCGGGTCTGAAACAACTGCTTCGTAATAATAGTTTGATATTGTAACATTTCGAGTCGGTGTTGCCAAGCTATAAACATTACTTTTGCTGCAATACCGTTGAGATCTCAAGTCGATAAGGTGTAGCGTTAAAAGCGCAATAGCACGAACTACGGCCTTCGTGAGCAATATTAACTGGTGTTATAATTGTTGTAAGGAACGAATCGCGTTTTAAAGATTTTTTGTTTCGTTGAATTTTCGTATTTCATAGCTTGTTACCTACTAATCTAGGTGTTGTTTTAATGGACATCGAAAAGGTTCCCAGAATGGTATGATGATAAGACTTTATGCGCCTGCAGTGGTCTTTTTAGATGTTGAAAGGTTTCTAGCTCAGTCTCTAGAACTAGTTGTTGAGTTCTTCAAGGTCGTGTTGTATCAACATCTTCCATCTTAGTCAATGAGAAAAGTGTGTTTAGCAAAACAACCTGATATTAAATATTTTTGAATTGATTTAACCACATGTGACTAGGTTGGGCCGTGGATCATACCGAGAACATACCGAGTTTTCTACGGATTTCGGGGAGCACGTTAAACCGTTGTTTCCGACTGTTGTAGATCTTTGACAGTCGCAGGTATCGGGGGTTCAAGGGGTATCGTATTAACTTGGTTGCGGAAGTCAGATAGTAGTAGGTAGTTGCTTCATGTAAAATACTTGTATTGAGCTGCATCTGGTTTGGTTGGAATCCTACCCCAACATCGTTGGGAAAAGCTGGGGAGATGATGATGAATCAATACGCAGCACTTCGCGGGCGTATTGCTACGTAGTACCGGGGTACAGCTACGCTACGACCGCTACGTTAATAATGCTACGATGTTTCACCCTACGTCGTCGCTGCGCCACAGAGCTATGCTACGCCACCAAACTACGCTACGTTAAGCAGATATTGCTACGCTACTCTATCCGGCCTCATCTCCTCTACGATAATACTTTCAACATAATGCTTATTTAGTGCACGAAAGGCATTGCTGTTAGTTGCTGCCCAGTGGGTACCTAGGTCCATCCATCCATAGAATAAATACATAACAATTGAAAATCAATATTTTAAACACAAGCATTCATAATAAAGTCTGTGACCCAACAAAAATAGGGTGTAAAATGAATAGAAAAACGGATATTAATTCATCGTCCGATGTAGGTATCACGAATAGGAGTGTGTGAGGGTGTACGAAAACAAACTCACTTCCAATAACCAATGAAAAATCAACCCATCAAATCCAATATAAATCTAGAGCAAGTTATTATGTTGATGCTGTGTGTGGGATGATTTATTTTGTAGTCTGCCTGTAGTTTTGTTGGAAATACGCATAAACTGTTATTTAATATTCTCCGTTCATTGCTTTAACTTTTTTATTTTTTAATCAGGACGGTTTACTATTAGGTTGATTAACAAATAACATTTACGTTTTATTACCTACCATAAAATTACTACCTATCTAAACTTATAGGTACCTATTTTACCATTAATAGTATTTCGGCGGTTTTAGGTTTTGGTTTATTACGGCTATGCGCCAATTCCATTAAAACGACCTAAGTAGGTACCTACTACATGTACCCACTTCGTACTGGAAAAGCAATAAAAAAACCCTACAATTTAGCACTGTTCTAAACTATTAAACTGCACAACCACTAAGCAAGCCTATTTTTTATGTAACGGGTTCTGCTTTTATATACATAGAAATATCTCTAAGTACCTCTATTATATGGTGGGTGTTGGGCAAAACGGTGAATGGGGGACCTGAATTTCATAATAATACATAATGTTCCATCTTATAAATGTGCAGACCCTATTCAATAATTTTAACACAACATAAAACCTTATCAGATTTTAGAACGTTCATAAGCTGTCAATGTCAAATTCAAAATCCTGTCAATCCTGAATTACCAATGTCAATGTGACGTTTATTGTTTGTTTTTTCAGCTGTTCAGTCAAAAAACTTTTTACCAAAGTAATACAGTTTATTGTAATTAGCAATAACTAACTACAAAATTTACGTGCTTAGTATAAAAAATAATTGAATCTATGAATACCATTATAAGGCCGGGTAAGTAGGAGGATGAGGTTAAATTAATTTTGAAACGATTTGGAAACTTCTAGTTCACAAAAAACAATGATAATTTCATGAAATAATGATTTCAGGTGTTGTTACCATCCATAGAAGTATGTCTTCTGCTGCAGGAGTAGTAGAGAGTACAATTAAACACAAATTGATGACCAATTTAGGCGCCAAACATTTAGATGTTATCAATGAATCCTACATGCACAATGTACCGAAAGGATCTGAGACGCACTTCAAAGTAGTGGTGGTATCTGATAAATTTGATGGATTGCCATTAATCAAGGTAAACTGTCAAGTGTTGGTACAAGTTGATCTAAAACTTAAAAGCATTCATTTGAATGCCAAATAAAGCTATGACCTATTTTGAACTGTTTTAAGAAGCTATATGAATGTTGTTTATGTATTGCAATAATTATAAAGGCAATTAATTTTGCATGCAACAAGTTTGTATACTGTCAGTTGGAACTGGTCATCTCTTAGCTGCCACTGTTTATTTTATTTTATTTTTTGTTAATTGATAAATTTTGCTTTTACTCTGGACTCTCTTAACCCTTAACTTGGCAGGAGGTAAAAATCTTTAAAATATAAACTTTTTTGATATATATGGCGTTAATTATTATTAAAAGACACGAAAAAAATAAATAAAAAAATCTAGATATCCTAGGTTTCGAGAAAACCTATGTACATCACAGTGCACACTGCCAATTATGCCCAAATGTCGATATTATATTTTTTGTACATTGTGATGGACACTGCCAGGTTGATAATAAAATACATTTTTAATTTAAATTGTTTATTTATTTTAAGGAATAGGATAAAATATTAAAATATCTTAATTATTTTGTGTGAAAATTACGGAAGTAATTACTTTTTTGTTTTCCCTCAACAAAACATAAATGCACGTTACATTTTATACAGAAGAAAGTTGTCCTATCACTTTTGCAATACTTGCAACGCATTGTTTCTTCAGTAATTATATCAGGTGATAAAAAGAAGTAAAAATAATCCAGGGCTGTATCAATATCTGTTTGATTTGATGGAGGTCGTATAGGTTTTCTTTGAGACAAGCACTATGACGGAATACTGATTTGGACCAATGATAATCTATAACAAATTTCTCGACTGCAACTATTTTGGTCACTGCATTCTTTGTTGTCTTCTTACTCTTAGACCTGGTAAGTGGCAGCTGTTGTCGGCTAGTGCCGGGCTGAGGAGACAATTGTTCAACGGTTGGGGTTGGTAAAGACTGTATGGAGTTCAGTGTAGGTAAAATGTTGTAGTTGCTTGTAGTCGGTGATGGGAAAACTTCGTTGAATATTGGCGTTAGAGGTGCATCTACAGAGATATCAATCTGCTTTTTATTGGATTCAGTCGAGCTATCTAGTAAATTGAGTCCTTCGAGCGAAGATGCTAGCGAAGGTGGATCAGAAGTATTTGGAGAAGGTGGTATATATACGTTGGTTTCTTCATCGGACGAAGAACTACCCTCAGAATATGCATGTTTTTGCAGGAACCAAAGCCAAGATTTTGTGCGAGCGAGTTAATTTTAAAGTTTGCAGGCAAAATAAAAAAACAAAAGTCAAAACTAACACCAGTCTAAACATTACAAAAAAAAAACCAGCAAATACCCCCAAAATAATCAAAATCCAAATACTTCGTAAACCTGGCAATGTACAGTGTGGTTACCATAGTTTACGGTGAGTACTTCAGCGTGTCATTGGCAGCGTGCAGTGCAATGTACATTCAGTTCTTTTATCAAATGCGTGAGTTAGTGTTTAGGTAGTTACGCAAACATGCACTAATTAAATGCTGAATACTGTTTATATCAAAGTACAGACAAAACCTTGCCAAGTTTCGAGCCAAAAAGTAAAAAAAAAAAAAAAACATAACTCGTGTCACACGTACAGCTTGTTGTTTCACAGCCATTTTGATTTTGAAATGTATTTTATAGTGTTGTTACAGAAAAATAATTTTCTATCAATTCTACTTTGTTTGATAATATATTGATGAAAAACAGAATTATTATTTTTTCCAAAACTAGTGAGAGATATTTTTTTTAAATGTATGTACAGTGTGATGTACGCTGTCAAGTTAAGGGTTAATGTAAGTAATATAATCACAAAATGAATGATGTAACCATGTTGTCATTCATTATGATTTAAAAGAGAGTCCATTGCTTTGGAATGGGCAAATACAGTACACAAGTGATTATGCCTAGTTAGTGGGACTGTAGCTTCATTGTTTTGTTTCTTGTCATTCAAAAGTGCCTTTAATGGTCTAATTGAAATAAATGCTTTGAGTTTAAGTTTGTTAGTTAATTGTAGCCAGACTGTTATAATATTATCTAAAGATTTATTGCAAGGGGGATTGTTTTATCACTTCACTACGGCTAAAATACTAGGAAATGGTGAATGTCAGGCATAAAGTTCCCAAATGCCAGACTTTGAATTATGACTGTCTAAAATCTGCTGGTCTAATTTCATGTCTCATAAATGTGTGATGTTTAATTTCAGAGGCACCGTTTAGTAAATGAGATTCTGAAGGAGGAACTCCAGGGTGGTGTCCATGCATTGTCCATCATAGCAAGAACTCCTCAGCAGTGGAGCACTAGTGACAAAGTTGTGGAAAGCAGCCCATCTTGTAAAGGGGGATTTGGAAAATAATTTTAGTTAAATTGTGGATTATTTATTTAAAAAAAATAGTTGTTGATATTTCAATACTTTTAGTTTTATTACTCCCTTTTATACAGTTTAACTCCAATGTTTTAGTTCTACCTAAGTTGGCTCTAAAATTCTGCAAGAATTGCATGAAAAAATATTTCTCAACTAGCTTTTGCCCGCAGCTTCGCTCACGTTAAATTCGGGGTAACACAGTTCCCCTTTCCTGATTTACAGGTACCTGCAGCTACTTATGGTTTTTGCCCTAGCGCCTTATTTATTGTAATAGCAATGCAAAGATTTTCCTTTTTTTTCATCTTTCTCCCTCATATCTCAATCTTTTTCCAAAAAAAAAATAGCCTATGTCCGTCTCCAGGGTCCCAACTATCTCTGTACCAAAATTCATCAACATCGGTTTAGCCATTTAGGCGTGAAGAGGTAACAAACAAACTCACTTTCGCTTTTATAGTTTTAGTAAGGATATTAGATGAACAACCACTATTGTCTGGTTATTGGTTATGGCAGCATCACAGGTACCCTTTACCACAATCATCTGCCTGCTCTTGTCCCATGTTTATCATAGAGGTCAGCAAAGCACGTACATCCTTATCGGCACTGCAAAGGCATTCATAGTATATTTACTAGATGAAACCATGTGGATTCTGCCAAATGTCTAATTGGTCGAATGTGCCGAAGCCAAAGTTCGTTTGAATTTCGCCAGCTTTTACAGGTTCAGTCGCATTTGTTTGTCGCGAGACAGTGAAGCGGTCGGGTGACAAACTGCTACCTTACCATGACGTCTGAAAGCAGAACTTATTCCACTGAGGGAAAGAGACAGAGCTATACAGGGTGTCTAGCACCATCTCTTTCCCTCAGTGGAATAAGTTCTGCTTTAATGCCCCGTTCCAATAAACAAAAACGACTCGTATTGCTTACGGACAGTTGTATTTTGACATTAGTCTCATAGAACTTATGTCAAAATATAACTATCCGTAAGCAAAACGAGTCGTTTTTGTTTATTGGAACGGGGCATAAGACGTCATGGTAGGCCTTTTTTTTCATCTTTCGATCGCTTTTTTGTGTGACGTTTGCAACACGTGAATAATCCTTACTTCCTTACTAATATTATGAAAGTGAGTTTGTTTGTTACCTCTTCACGCTTTAACGGCTAAACCGATTTTGATGAATTTTGGTACAGATATAGTTGAGAACCAGGAGACGGACATAGGCTACATCCAACTTTTTTTTTTTAAAAGTGGGATGTGTGTGAGGGAGAAAGGGAAAAAAAGGGGAAAACTTAGTGTTGCTATTACAAATCAATAAGGCGCAAGGGGAACTGGGTTACCCCGAATATAACGCGAGCGAAGCCGCGGGCAAAACCTAGTTGTCTATAAGGATTGAGGAGCCACATCAGGTATTGAAAATCTGATCTCACCATTATTTAGCAGCAATGTAGAGCCTTATTTTGCAGCACTATTGTATATGCAGATGGTGTTCTGCAGGTTCTGTCTGTTTTATGGGAAAGAGGCGTGAGAATATTTTAATACGTATACGATATTCTATAAAAAAAAAACATGTTGACGATAAAAGCTTTATTCTTACACCATCACTTAACATTCTAATTGGACTTTCAATTTCAGCAGATCAATATGTCATAAACAAGATTATTCTTATAATACTCAGTAATACAATAATGTATTCAATATAATACATAGATAGACATTCAATATTTGTTTCAATACTACACACAATTTCAATCAACAATAATGATAATATTTGAAAACTGTACAGCATGCATTTTCATATATTAGAATCAATTCGTCTGTAACACCAAGGTGGTGCTAGCATTCTAAAGAGGAGCTGGATCAATTCAAACACCAGCATGTTATACAATAGAATGGTTTTTTTATACACTGTTTCAGAGTCCACATACAAAGCAGGAAGTTCCTGTCCTTTTATATATTTTTTTATTATAACACACGTTTCCAATTTCCTAATTGGGTAGTTGACACCATTAACCAATAGTTTAAAGACACAATTTTTCTGAAAGAACACGTTATTCTAGACCCGAGAACTCCATTCATTTCAAAATAACTTTAAAATTCGATTTTTAGTTGCTTTTAAATCAATAAATAGTTGCGTCATTGACTTGACAACTTAGTGACGTCATCGTTTGCGAGTCCCATACAAAATCTATGGGGGAAACGCGTTTTGACAGCTCATAAAAAGTATGTCAATTGATTGGTGGTGTCAACTACCCTATTGAAAAACCTTGTTTTTAAAGTACATGTACAGTCACGAGCAACGAAATTAAAACACTAAGCCACATTCAAAGGAGCTTGCTTACTCATAAAATAACAGTTTTTTTTAAGACCCAGGTTAGGTAGTTTATTGTATTACTAGCTTTTTACAAAATAAACTATAACTACTGTATGTACACTCAAAAAAATCATTAATTCACTTGTTAAACTTATTTATAATAATATGGGCTAAAAAATGTCTGAAATAAAACGTTTTTTTTTTATTTATTTTTTATTTATCCATCGCGATTGATTGCAATTGACGTCTTCTGAGTTAGTTGCCCGCATCCACATCAAAATTGTCTAGGGAGGGCTGCTCCATCATCGAAGCCAAAACTTTGCTATTGGGTTTCAATTTGTCTTAGGGCGCTTTCAAATTAGACGGTTGATGTCGTACTGCCGCCGGACGGTTGTCACGACAATGAGCAGTACTGCTGCCGGACGGCTGCAGTACGACGTGAATCGTTTTATTTGAAGAGGTACGCGGCTGCAGTCCGATCGAATTTTCGTCCATAACTAGGTAGGTATGCATAAAAACGTCCATTGTACGAAGGTACACGATGCGTCCGCCGCACTAGCGAATAACGACTGAGGCACGTAGGTATATGCATTGTTGCCGTCCTGCCAACGGACGTGCGTCGTACTGCTCCCGCACGATCTTGCATCGAGTCTTTTTGTATGAAAAACCATAATCGCCCGAACGCAGAACGATAACCGGACTGCAGCAGTCCGACATCAACCGTCTAATTTGAAAGCGCCCTTATGCAGTGAATGCATAGACTAGTGGCACGAATTATTATGAATAAAATGCTAATTGTTACCGAAAAGGACTTTCCAGCAGTCAGCGATTGCAGCTCCAAGATGCTTTACAAAGGTAGACATTTATGTGAAGCAAAGGCTCCGTCAACGGATGCAATGGGGCTGAATGTTGCATATCGCATTTCACAAGCGCCTGAAATAAGGGTTTTGAGATAACAGCTATTGCGCAATAATTTGGTTTATAAATTAAAACTTCAGGAAAAACATTTTAATTATGCCAACCAATTATTACAGTAGAAAATTGATTTTGAATTTTACTTAGTTTCCATTTCATTGCTTGTGACTGTACAAGCAATTAAGCAAAGCCACACTGACCAGACTGTGTTTGGAGCTCTTTATTTATATATATTACAAATCTTAGTATGATTAAATATATTTATGGATTGATTCATAAAAATTTGTTCATAAAATCTTTGATTATTATAATTATCTTCACATTGTAGAATGCTTACTTATATTTTGTCTAATAACCGACGAATTTGTAATCTTTGGTGTCCTTCACATCTAGTTTAAGTTTTTGTCAAACATATACAATGCATCCACGTTAAATCCTTCACAACAACAACATGCCGTTTACGTGTTTTTGTGACGTTAACCAATGCCAGATGTGAAGGAACCGTTATATTCTCTGATATTTTACTAATTGTTTATTTGTTCACTTTTTTGCACAGTTGTACAGTGTATTTCAAATAGTTCACTTTGATCACTGCACTCCATCCATTCATTCGTTTCACACCGCGTTGTAACGGTGTTAGTTGTATCAGAGGTTGAAGTTGTCCAATCGTAGCTTGCCTTCGTTTTCAGTCAGGTAGAGTAGGTCTGCCATGGTCTGCTCACAGATTGCTTCTTCTGCTTTTTCTGACATCTGTAAAATTATAATGAAACAATATCACCCATACCTATTTCTTTAAGGGGTAGATCCAGCTGTAAAGTACCATGTCCAAATCCATGTCATACAGCAGGCACTAATGCGGACTCACACATTTCTAATGGTTGAAGGTTGTCCGAAAGCGATACCGCGGCCCCGGAACATCAATGGCAAAAGAAGAAACATGGGTCGGTTTAAGTCAGTAAAACCCCCCCGCTCCATTTACAAAGTTCTGAGTATGAATGTGGATGGGTATAACAGTAGGGAAGACCAGAAGAAACGATGAATGGTGTGTGTGAAGAAAGATATGGCAAGAAAGGAGGTAACTGCCGAGATAAGTGAGTGTGTGTAACTATCATAAGATTTAACATAAAAAAGTCCAGTTAGTAATAATTTTTGGAGAATTATCAAATTAACATATTTTATCTCTACTACCTCTGTTACCTACCACAATCGAGAATTATCGCAAAGGAAAAAGTTGGGCGTTTCAATGAAACGAAGCTACTCACGGAATATTAGCTTGTTAGTAATCAAGTGCAAAAAAGAGCCATGGATCCCGGACTATGTGTGTGTGTGTGTGTGAGCATATCTTTTTCTTCCATTACTTCTATATGACTCACTATGATAAGTGAGTAATAAAGAAGTAATGGAACAAAAAGATTTATGCTGGGCCGAAATATGATGATGTTGATATTTGAGCATTGTGGAGTACACTCACCGGCCTATACTTATACTCGTGCGACGGCGCATGCTTGAAGTTAGGTCCAAAGTTGACGCTGACAGTTACATTCTTGTGCAGGGACACGGTAGGATAATAGCACCCTTCGTAAATGTCTATGAAAGCCTCGCCCTGACACTCGCCGTTCTTGAAATAGTATATCTTACTGCCCGGTAATGGCTTGAGATTGTTTAGAGATTCTTGTATGTTGTCCTTGTCTTCGTAGTACAAGTGGCTCTTAAATTTTACTAGTGGCTGGAAGGAGAACGATAAATTAGTAGTGTTTTTTGATGGAGATAATCTATGCTAATTGTTACCGAAAAGGTGAATACCCGAACCGAAATAATTAACAAATACATGGTTATTTTTTTACATGCTCATTTAAAGACTAATCAACTCTATTGCCCAAGCCTCTATCTAAACTCTATTAAATTGAACTTTCCAAATTTTCGCTATATTAAAATATGGGTTCAGGCAATAGTAGCTACTTCGTTTTTAAACGCTATTTAATTCTTTTCTGATTCTATTTATTACTTTAGTTCTAAATTATTTTTAAATAACTTTGTTTTTGATGTAGAAGGTTTTAGAAGACAAATAGAACTTACCCTGTCCTTATATGTATTAGGAGTATACTTGGTGGTGGCACTCTCTGGCAACACGACCAAGAAACCTAACGTGTCGCCCTCGCCGTAACCGGTGCTGTAGTGTTTGCCTTTGGACTCATGGAATCTGAAACGTAATGACTTTAAACATTAGAGTAAGTCTAGTTACTCGAACCTAGTTTTTAATTTCATTGATGGTATTCTAAACAAGATTAATTTTAAAATGTAACGAGGAAAGACAGAAATTATTTAAGAAGCAGTGACAGGTTTTCTACAACTATGATGTCCTGTTTCGTTATTTTGATTAAATGCATGTTGGTATCTAAAAAGTGATGAATATATAGTTGATCAATGGATAGACGGAGAAAAGGTAGGGAAAACATTAATTCAAAGTAAATGGAGTGAATATTAACAGACACACACTCGTGTTGCAATGATACCAAGAGACCAAGAGACATGTAACAAGATCAGGAAGATGTTGGTGTGGTTACCTGGTCCCCTTCCGGCTCCTCCAGGAGTATCCGAACTTGTCGTACCCGAGCGGCGCCTGCAGGTTGGCGTACCGCCGGCCCCAGCCCAGCCGCGCCGCCGCGCCCTCGGGCAGCTCCTCCACGCACACCTCCCAGTACCAGCTGCCGCGGGACACACCTGTTACACACATATTTCATTACAACGTGTATTCGGACCCTTCATGAACCATTCAGAAATTATTCAACGCGTTCCCAAGATAAAGGGTCTTGACAGACAGATAACATAGTAATCCTATTATGGTTCAATTTTTATCCTTTTGATGTACAGGGACCCCTTTTTTTCCTTTTAACAATGAAAAACAGTACTAACAACCCAAGAAAACTATTCAAAGTTAATTTCAACAAGTACTTGTTGCAAAAAAAAAAAAACTCCTAAAATTTTCTACTTCAGCTCAAATGCTTGTGGCTGTTAAGGCGACGTGACGTCATTTACCACAATTTACCTTTTTAAAATCTAATTTTAGCACTTAATTAAATAATTATACAAAATATCTAATCTTTGTATGTATAATCTTTATTCAAGCAAAAATTGCAATTACAATTTAAAATAAGTGCTGTGTCTCAGAAAATACAATGAATGTACCACATTGTTTAATGGTAGCGGACAAAGCATATAAAAAAGTTTTCAATTGCTTGCAAATACCCTATTGAGAACCTCCTCCTTTTTTGAAGTCGGGTAAAAATGACAGGGAGACTCTCTTTCTTTTTACATCCATTAATTACCCTGAAGGAACACATTTATCCGTAACGTATGCACGTAGACAGTGACAGTCAGGTTGGCCTAACAATTCAAGGACGATCAGTATGCTATGGAGCAAGATCTATGCGCGGAGTTTCTTTGCAGGATATAATCCAAAATATAATTATCCGAAAAACTACTTTAATTATGTCCATAATTACTACCGAGCAAGCCGAGTAAGCACCCTATTTATTAAATATGAGACTAGGTCATTCCATTTACAAATTCTAGATTAAAATATTCTGTTACTAACCGAAAACTTAACTAAATAATTCCTGTTGTATTAATAGGATGAAATTCGTCTACCTACCGTTAAATCAAGGAAAATGAACTAGTGTTTTTCCTTGTAAGATAACGAGGGCCGTAATGCCGAATGTTATCGATAAAATTAAAATTTATATAATTTTTAACAAAACAATTTGTTTATGTAATTATATCATAACTCACAAAGAGAACTCTTTGTTTAAATCAATAAATGTAGGTACATATTTCTTCACACAACTAGCTCATTCATCGATATGCTAATTATAAAATAAAATCAATTTGCGATAAAATATGGACTGAAGCTAACAAGCGAGTTTGTTCTCACTAAGAATAATTTAACCGCAATATTTGAAAAGAAGGTCGCCAAGTCGCGTCGTTTTAATTCAACAGTAAACTGGTGTATGGTAATTTGGAAAATCACTAATTTGGGATCCAAAGGATTACCATGGTCCCCGCACCTTGACAAATACTTGCACTGACTGGACAGGTCCACCCAATATGTGTGGTGCTTTCATAAAAAGATCATTTCAGACACTAAATCCGCATAGTCCTCACGTAAGTTGACTAAAATTTTTGTCTGGACCTTAAAAGAGTCTTTGTTTCGGCTGTTTCTACTCAGAGTAGTCGGGTACGAAACACCGGCCTAATCTAGCTAAAAAAAAACGGTGTAAAAATGTTTATAAAACCTACTTGCAAAATAATAATTTATGATTTAAAGACTAATCAACTTTATTGCCTAAGCATATAAATGCGAATGTTTGTAAGGATGGATCTATGGTTTGTTAATCTTTCACGTCAATACGGCTGAAAGGATCTTGGTGAAATTTGGCACAGAGGTAGATTATAGTCTAGAATAACACACATACGATTTTTTTTGTTATTACGCGGGCGAAGTCGCGGGCGCCAGCTAGCCATTTATAATGCAATATCCCTTATAGCCGGTGACCGCGAGCCTGCCCTCACACATCTTGAGATGTTGTCTGTTTGAACTGTCGTGTAGCAGCAGCAACACTACCTGTATACCGGTATAACTACCATTACGTACTACTAGCTACTCTTACAAACAGCTGAGAATATCTTACCATGCGTCGCCCGCACCATGCAGTATCCCTTATCCCCGGTGACAGCGAGCCTGTCCTCAGATATCTTGAGCTGCGGCGCCCTATCGTGTAGTGCCAGTAACACTATACCGGGACACAAGGACCGGTATAGCCAGCCAGGAATCGGCTTGCCACTCCATTCGTTGCTTTCATCGAACTCCTAGATGAAATGTAAGATTTTATAGCAGTGGTAAGAGGGTTATGTTTCACAATTTCAGTATGTCTTATTATGAAGTTGATGGGGAAATTTTGGTCAATATTATTATAGTTATGGTCTACTTGCATCGGCAACAATTAGAATGGGACAAGGGCAGGAGATAGAACCATAGACGAGGATGCGATGATTAAACTATCTGATTATAAGTGCAAGGAGATTTTATCAAGTTATGAAAGAGGAGATATTTCCTATTCCAACAAAAAGTGTGCTGGAAATGGCTGTGCTTGAACAAAAACTTGACTTACTCTAGGTAAAACATTTTTTGAATACCAAAAAAAATGGTAAAATAAATGTAACGATGATATTTTAAAGACTATATTTTTGACGACACGGTTGACGCAGTGGCTGAGCGATCGACTGCTGCGCTGTGTCGCGGGTTCGATTCCCGCCTGGATCAAATATTTGTATGGCCTATACGCAGATAGTTGTTCCGAGTCCGGCTGTTTGTGTATGTGAGTTTAAATGTTTGTAAATGGATACAGGAGGAATTCCTGTATCGTGGGGCAACGTGAAAAAAAAAAACAAAAGACTATTCTTCGTTTTTTGTCCTCACCTGGCGGAAAGGCGCATGAGGGTCGGGCTCAGCCAGTATGTACCGATACCCATCCTTGTTAAAGGGATGTTCCGTAGGATACCCATGTGAGGGTAGTTTCAAGGCGCTCAGATCGGCAGTGCGTCCCTTCTTGCCGACAGGAGCCCCGGCGTCTGCGGCGCCGCCGACGGCGGGGCGACGCTTCCCCTGTCTGCCCTTTACGTTGCCCGCTAAAGGTACTGGAAGAAATACGAATGTTTTTCCTGAATTACAGAAATAAGAATAAAATCGCGGATGACGTAAGTTATTAAAAAAACTTGACTAGGAAGTATAATTATTGATGCTAGTTTGTCTCTTTACATGTAGAATATTTTTTTGAGAAAATTGTTAATGGAACTTGTTTCCCCTTTAGAAGAAATCAAAACAAAAAAACCTTCCACCAATTATCACTTTAAACACAAGCCACAGCTTAATTAACTGTCGACCCAAAAATTACCAGAAATGAATATCACAAAGTTTTTAACAAAAGCAAAGGAGTCTGACTATCCGTCATAATACCACATCGTTATGTTAATTTGTTTTATTTTAAGAATGTGCTAATCAAAAGCGTCTAATACAAAAACGAGCACGTGGTACCATAAAATAAACAAATACTTTTTCTGTTCATCAGCACATACGTAGGCTTGAAAGAAAATTAGCACCGCTCATGACGAATAGCTACCGTTGCAATTAGAATCAGCTAGCGTAAACCAGTTTTAATAGTTCATGTAGATTAGGTATATCAAATTGATGCAATTCCTAATGACCGAACCGAATACCGATAAAGCAACAATAATGAAAATAACCCCTCTGGATGCTCAGGAAAAAGTATGCCTCGGAAAGCACGTTAAGCCGTTCGTCAGTCAGCTGTCATTTGCAAATCTTTGACAGTTATTACAGTGGCCCAAAAGTCTGGGTACCAGTCTACCGTGTTACCCAGAAATACTGGGTTGTGGAGGATAAGCAATCGGTCTTCGTAAAATAATGGTATTCAGGTGCATGGGGTTAGACTAAAGTCGAACCCAACACTGTTGGTAAAAAACTAGGCAAAAGTCGACGAGTAGGGAAAAAAATATGGTATCCTAGTTATTGATTCACCACTTCAAGGCAAAACCGCTCAGTAAATTTAAATTTTGTAAGATTGAAACAAATTGTCACACTGTTTTTCAAGGCCTTCTTCTAGACCTTGACGATTAACAACGAGCAAATGGCACTCAACCTTAAACTCGCAAATACAAGGTCGACTATACATTACTACAATACACAAGTGTAAAGAAAACTTGATATAGAAACCATCGCAGGCATACGTATCGTAGAGATGACGCTTTGCAATGCCGAGAAGCGCCAGGAAATGTAGCCCGCGAGATTAAAATTTTCTTACGCTCTTTGTAATTTGCAGGTCAATGTTCAGTTGAATGTTGATTAAAATATAAATCGCGACCGTAACAAATATCTAATATCCTTACTAATAAATATAAAAGCGAAAGTGAGTTAGTTTCGTATTCACGCCTAAATGGCTAAACCGATTTTGATGAATTTTGGTACAGAGATAGAAGAACAAAGGCTATTTAAAAAAAAATAGAAATGAGGGAGAAAGAGGGAAAAAAATACGTGTGGCACTCGGGGACTGCCGCGGTAAAGCTATTGCATAGCATTTTTTATCAACTTATGCAATAAATAAAAACAATCTAAATAAAATATTTAAAAAGTACTTCCAATGAAAAGAAGTCGCAAAAAGAAAAGTTTGATCCAGCGTAATGTCGATTGACTATCCGATTCTCTACCAAACACGCTTTTAGAACATTAGAATCGGGATTGAAATAACTGACCGTATTGTGTAAACGACGTTAGACAATGCACGGCCTTCAAGCCACACCTCCGTGCCCGTCGGAGTGGGGATCGTCAGGTTTTTTTTCGTTACGGAATTTCTGGATTCGGTCCCCGCGCTCAAGGCCCCCGCGATAGAAGCTATGCAATAGCTTAAAAGGAAAATTTAGCTTTGCTATTACAATAAACAGGTACCTACCTGCAAATCAGAAAAGGGGAACTGTGTTACCCCGAATTTAAAAAGAGCGAAGCCGCGGGCAAACGCTAGTGTAAAATAAAATAAAAAACATTTAAATTTCGAGGACTACCCTTGCGCTTTAACCTTGAACGCATTATTCTCCTGTCTTATCTCAATCTATTTGAGGATGGCGCAGCACATCCTTTATATTTTATGATATTTTTCCTCTTCAGTCGTTCTATATTACGGACGGTTATCAAACCACGTTAGAAGATGGATGGATTGTGTAAGGAATGATATGAAGGAGAAAGGAGTAAATGATGCCGTGACGTCTGATAGGGGAGAATGAAAGAAGAAAACGTGTTGCGCCGACCTCAAATAGAATAGGACAAGGACAGAAAAATGATGATGACCATACCACGTTACGATATTCTCTTAAATATGCACACACACCCAAAACTAGTTGATACAACTTAAATATGCACACACACCCAAAACTAGTTGATACAACTATCTACAGGATAAACAAATACTATTTCATTTCCAGTCGACGTATATTTGAACAGGTTGCTGCCTATATGTATTTATGCGATTCTTCTTATTTGGTCAAGTTAAACTAAACAACTCATTTAAACGGAGTCTTGGACATTCAAACAAGTTTTGCGGACGATGATACATATTTTAGTGATGATAAAGATGGATACTGAGAGGTCTGATATGAAAGAAAACTAGCAAAGAGCGAGACAGACTAACGCACCGAGGGTTCCGTTCAAACTTGCGACATAAACAGGCATATCTTTTGACTGCGTAGACTTAGAGGGTCGATTTTCACAGCACAAAGGGACCACAGATTTGCGTACATGGTTTTAATTTCCACGCGTTCCTGAGATAAAGGGTCTTGACAGAAAGACAGACGGACAACAAAGTGATCTAATAAGAGTTCCGTTTTTCTTTTTGAAGTACGAAACCAAACGATTGATACGGGAGGATGGAACAAAATATCGTGTTGTTCCGACCTCGACCCCAAGTAACAAGAGATTAGAGGAAGATAATGGTTTACAAATAAGTTCTTAATTTCATAGCAATGGCTCCACACTTCAACAGGACTATTTATGATTCAGTTATAAGACTGTTTCGTTGGTTTAGCGGTAGCAAGGACAACTGCTGAGAATGATATCCTGTGTTAGATGCGCAGGGGCATTATTGTGTTTTTCCATCAGGAATTTCTTAGTCAATATGCTCGCTCCCTATTAAATGGGACTTAAATATAACTAGTGAAATGTACTATCAGGTACACCTATGTAGGTAATCAGAAAACATTGTTAAACTGCTACATATCGAGTAGCATGGCAGGCTAATGCCATGGTATCGCATAAAGGAAGTGTGCTCTCTCAAGCGCAAATAAGATAGGGTTCCTATTCCTATACTTGCTATACAAGTAGCGAAATTATTGAAATAATCAAGCTTACGAGTAGTGGCGTTTTTTAATACTTCGTTATTCATTACATATTATATTCATTTTTAAATATTTATAACAATTATATAAGTAAAAAGTAACATTTATAAATATAAAAAGGAAATCAGTTTTTAATTTTATTCAAATAAAGAGATGAACATTGATTGATTTTGATAAACTTGATGAGATAAGACGATAATTGTAATCCAATACTTGTTATTAATTCGTTAGAAGTCGGTCTGTCTGTAAAGTGCCTTACCATACGGATCGAAAATGATTAGCATATTTTTTTTTGTACTGAAGTATTCTCAATGTCCGCTCTATTAAATACCTATGATTTTCAGTCATTATAACTAAGTATATTTTTTTTCTTACTGCAGAAGAGGTTTCGTAAGTCTTGACTTCTTGAAGTACGCGCTTGAAATTCACCACTCAATTTCAAAGCGAATGAAAGGAAACTAGAACAGAATAATGACCACAGGACAGTGATATGTGAATGAGATGCAGTCATGGAATAAACAACGTGACCTCATTCCACGTCGCTGCAAAATGTCCTCCTATACTGGTATATACACATATCGTAGTATTTGTTTATAGTTATGCCTTGCCATGTGTAATGAAATGTCTTTTTTCAGTATCCGTGTTGCTCCATAATGGCCTCAAAACTAACGCAGTTATTTTATGTTGGTAGTACCTCTATTATCATTATTTTTTGTGTTCGTTCATAGGTGGGACGAAGACCAAACATAACATGCATATGCTTGGCATGGTAATGCTTTTTAAGAAATTTTCGGCGTAATAAGTAGTAGGTATTAAGAGTTCCTTGAACATTTAACATGGAAAGTTTTTTTTCTAACAATCATAAAAATACAAAGGAAACGCCATAGACAGAGCGGCAGCAACCTACATAAAATCAATCGATTACCCTATTTCTGTCTTCTTCGAAGAAAAACGTAGTTTCAGTGCAACCATTAAATACACCCGACGTCATTGAATTCTAGCAACTCGGTTATCTAGATTTAACACATACACGACACATAGTTCGGTAAAGTAAGAAAATTTATACAGTTTCCGCAATAGACAACAATTACCTATTTCAAGTGAAACACTCAAGATAACGGTTTTGGCTTGGCCACGCTTCCTTATCAAACTGTGATACTTACCAGAAAAATGTCTTTACGGTGGTTATAAAACTCTTTACAACGAGCGATTATTCGTCAATCAGAAGCAATAACGACTGCAGCTTTAAATTGCAAAGACGACGGACAAATCCTAATTGAATAAACGAATAAAGAGACTCCTATTATACCACGCCAGCCATGTCCAGCATATAACTACAGGAAACAATTATTTATGCAAAAGGATGTTAACACCATGCCATACAAATATTAAAATACATAACAAAAATCAATTGGAATCTTTACTTACAATCCATGTCGTCAGCACCGATAACTGGACTAACTGACAAATATATTATTGAGTGCAAGTGTTGATAAGATAAAGTACACGTATCGAGACGAACCTACGCGCGATACCGTCTCGGTCGGGGTCTTACGTGACAAACAACACAACAATGTGGAACGCCAAACATAAACAACCCAACAACATAATTTAAGGAATAAAAATAGTTTTAGCCTTATACATATGTTACTTCAACGAGATAAAAACACGACGCCAATACAAACCCACCTACTTATAACTATAAACATTTGTTCAAGGCAAATTACGATTCTGATAACAGATAACCGTGTAAACTAATTATTTATGCACATAACATTCTAAGGAGGTGTAACAGTGAATTCGAGAAGAAATAAAAAAAATAATCAAACTTAACTCACCAGCCATAAAGTTCAAGGTGATTATGAAGTGAACTATTTAAATCTAAAATCAATAGAGGAGAAATCGCGCGGCTAACGCGACGGTCCTATGTGTACTTATCGGCGAATATAACGACACACTAACGTAGAATATAGTGTTTTAATGCGGCCGCTGTGTGCGTCGCGAACTTCTGTTTACATACACCAATGCATAAAGAACAATGTCATTATTCAATAACATGTCTTTGTGGTTGACTCTACAATTCGATGTATGCACTGCGAGCGTAACGTGTATACGTTTTTCAGTGTTTTGGATCGTTTCCAAAGCGACATGTGAGTCGGTCAATTATGGTGTTTATGCCACTCAACAATTTCCAACTTGACGTTATTTTATTGAGGTCAGATTAGTAGGTCACGCTTGTCATAATCCTTTCTAGATTAATTCCTTGGTTAAATTGATGATGTATTTGTTACAAAAACATTAATTAATGTATGATGTCTTGAATACTTGATTGGCTAAAGAGGTTGGTTGTTTTAAAAGATTCCATTGGGCTTTTTGTAGTTAAATCTTCATAATGTCCATTTTATATGATCATGCTTCCTTAAATATTTTAATAATAATATAATCGGCCTTGACAATCGCTTTGTATATATTTTTTTATTATATATTATTGTGCAGCCGGTATTGTTATTGCTGTCTGGGACTAAAAAAAAATAAGAGTTAAACTATTTTCCATTTTCTATTTTGGGTTCCGTAACCCAAAAGAAAAAAACAGAACCTTATAGGATCGCTTTGTTATCCGTCAGTCTGTCTGTCTGTCAATAACGTTTAACTCGGGAACGCGTTGAGTTGAAATTAAAACGATATACTGTCTATGGTCCCTTGGAGCTGTGAAAAAACAATCCTTTAAGTCTACGAATTCAAAAGATATGGCCGTTTATGTCGCAAGTTTGTACGGAACCAACCCTCGGTGCGCCAGTCCGACTCGAACTTGCCCGATTCTGCTGTTCTACTAAATAATAGATTTTGGGAGTTACTGTTAGAGAAAGAAATTTTAATTGTCTTTGGTATAAAAAGAAAATGTATTTTAAACTGAGAATGTTTAGTTTTGACAAGTCTAGTCTTTTAAAAAAATAGTTCAGTTGTTCTAAGAGACTCGAGATGTATACCTATGTTTTATTTTGATCATTGTTGAAATCCTTGTTTTGCAATCGTATGTTTTTTGGAGTATTAAATATTATTATGGTGTGAAGTGAATCAGTGGTTTTCTTCCTACAACATCATGTATGAAAAATGAGCAGATTCTAACAGGTTATGGGCCCAGCACGCTTCCACTGCGCGCCAATAAAATTATGGAAATAATGGTTCTATGATTTGGGATCTGGTGGAATCGAAAGTGATTCCTGCAGAGGATGTTCTTGGATTTTAAAAGAATGATTTGAATAAATTATTTGAAGAAGGAAAAACAAGATTTTGTAAGAAGTTAAAGATAGAGTTGTGATAAGTTGTTGAAGATTTGTGATAAAAAAAAAACAATTATATGTTGTTAAAGATTTGTGATAAGAAAAACAATTATATGTTGTTGAAGATTTGTGATAAGAAAAACAATTATATGTTGTTGAAGATTTGTGATAAGAAAAACAATTATATGTTGTTGAAGATAAGAGTTGGGAGTGGAAACTCCGGATTTTGTAAGAAGTAGAAGATAGAGTTGCGAGAAGAAAAACAATTGATGGTGTATGTCAATTTGTTTTATAAAAACTTTTATATGTTGTTGAAGATAGAGTTGGGAGAAGAAAAACAATTGATGGTGTATGTCAATTTGTTTTATAAAGTTTTGTATGTTGTTGAAGAAGAGTTGGGAGAAGAAAACTCAAGATTTTGTAAGAGTTGGGAGAAGAAAAAAAACAATTGATGTTGAATGTCAATTTTTTATAAAGTTTTGTATGTTGTTGAAGAAGAGTTGGGAGTAGAAAACTCAAGATTTTGTAAGAAGGAGAAGAAAAACAATTGATGTTGAATGTCAATTTTTTATAAAGTTTTGTATGTTGTTGAAGATGAGTTGGGAGTAGAAAACTCGAGATTTTATAAGAAGAAGAAGATAAGAGTTGGGAGTGGAAACTCCGGATTTTGTAAGAAGAAGAAGATAAAGTTGGGTGAAGAAAAACAATTGATGTTGTATGTCAATTGTTTTATAAAGATTTTTATATGTTGCTGAAAGGAGTTGGGAGTAGAAAACTCCAGATTTTGTAAGAAGGAGAAGAAAAACAATTGATGTTGAAGGTCAATTTTTTTATAAAGTTTTGTATGTTGTTGAAGAGGAGTTCAAGATTTTGTAAGAAGGAGGAGAAAAACAATTGATGTTGAATGTCAATTTTTTATAAAGTTTTGTATGTTGTTGAAGAGGAGTTCAAGATTTTGTAAGAAGGAGGAGAAAAACAATTGATGTTGAATGTCAATTTTTTATAAAGTTTTGTATGTTGTTGAAGAAAAGTTAGGAGAAATTTTGTAAGAAGCAAAACAACTGATGGTGAATGTCAGTTTGAGAGGGGACGTTTTTGTATGTTTTTGATGAATTAAATAATAACTTAGATGGAAACAAGTTATTTGAAGATGCAGACAAGTTGATTTAAGAAAATAGTAGTATTATTGTTAGGTAGTGAATACTACTATGTGTTTTTACTTTTGTATTATGTGATGTGTTGTTGGGCCTATGATGGGCCTATGTTAAGTGTTGTTGAAGTTATTAACAGGTTGTCCTAAATGATTGTTAAAGTTTTATGTAAGGTGATTTAAATTAGATATTATTTGAGTTATATAAAATTTAGAGGGGATGTTAGAGAAAGAAATTTTAATTGTCTTTGGTATAAAAAGAAAATGTATTTTAAACTGAGAATGTTTAGTTTTGACAAGTATTGTCTTTTAAAAAAATAGTTCAGTTGTTCTAAGAGACTCGAGATGTATACCTATGTTTTATTTTGATCATTGTTGAAATCCTTGTTTTGCAATCGTATGTTTTTCGGAGTATTAAATATTATTATGGTGTGAAGTGAATCAGTGGTTTTCCTCCTACAACATCATGTATGAAAAATGAGCAGATTCTAACAGTTACTTTACAAGTAGCATTTTTTTTTTGTTGTATATTAGGCGGTTTCTTGATCTCAATCTTGTCTAAAAGACAGAGAGGACGACGATGGAACGAGCTATTCCAAAAGAAATCTATTAATTCGCGACTTGAACAGATCCGGGCTATATAAGCTCAGGAACATAGGCACAGGCAGGGAGTTCCACACCTTATTGAAGAAAATCCTTTTTTATTTTAGAAATTTGCGTTTTAATTATTGTTTCACCTTGGATTATTATTTAATATTTAATGGTAGCTAAGATTTAACCTCTCATAGGGATAGGCAACGGGTGATTTTATTTTCTCTGTTTATAGAGCATGAGTTCAAGAAATGTTTTTTTTTCTGTTACATCCTTTCTTCTAAAAAAGTGTTTGTTTGTTTTAAATTGGTAAATTATAAATTCAGTCAAACCATTTTAACGTTGATCACGAAAATAGATCATATCTACAACAATAATATTATAAAACCCGAAAGTTTGTACCATACCGTTTGTACACTTTCACGCTCATTTTGATATATTTTTTTATGACATAGCCTATATTCTAGATACTTTTGCTACTTTTGATCCCGGAAAAATATGGTATTTCACCACGGGGTGCACCTAGTCCAATCCTAGTTCCTTCATCATCAGCCATATCGCCCACTTCTATCGCGCACTACTTAACTCGATTCTCGCCTTCTCCTGGGAGGATCGTCGCTCTACCAAGCCTAAGGGCGTCCCACGTAACGCTAGCAGATCAATACATTCCTTTATGGACTCTACCACAGTCCCTCTAGTAGAGAAGAGGTTTGAGTTTACCTGCGCACACGCTATTGCACTATAATATCTCCTGCGCCGATGGCTAATCTTCACTGAGATTAGACCCAGAAACCGAAAACTGTCAGCACAAAGCAAGTCAGCATAAAGCAATCAGCAAAAGTATCCTATGTGTTATTCCAGACTGTAATCTACCTCTGTGCCAAATTTCATCAAGATCCGTTCAGCCATTTTAACGTGAAAGAGTAAACATTCATCCTGACAAACATTCGTATTTATAATATTAGTAGGATACCGAATCCCGATTTTCACTAAGAAACACATAAACGAACGCCAAAATATTATGGCGCTGTAAAATTTTCAACTTTCAGCCCACAATCAAGCATAGAAAGTTCAGTAGTGATTTTTTACTTAAGCATTAGTTTATGTGCTGTCTAACTAGAATGAATTCTAGCTCACCTGTAGCTATGCCCATATCAGTAACCTTGAGCTGTCCCTGCTTGATCATAGCTTCGTAGTTGGGCTTGATAGCCGTCAACTCCATGTTGTACAGCCCAAACATTGGTCCTTGGTTGGCGTCCTCCTCGTAGATGAATAGGACTTGGATGTCTTTTATAAGAGCCCGTTGTACTGTTGCGTACCAGGATTGAGTAACTCTGGAAAATTATGGTAATTAAAGAAATAATGAATGGATTATGGTCTAGTTTTTGAAACATTAACACTAAACTTGTGGGTTATGTTGACTTCTATAGGTCTAGGAGTTTTATACATTTTATACCTGAATACTCATAAAATAAGCACTGTTCTAGCAAATTCTAGGATTGACAAGAACTGTCAACTTATGCAAGTTTTGTTTTTTCTTGAAAGCTGTCAGTAATTAGTATGAAGTTACTTAAAAACTTCTTGTTTTACTATTTTGGACAGTAACCTATTAGGCAGCCTTATTTTCCTAATGAATAGTGTGTTTGTTCTAAACTACTAGAAACTTTTAGAGATAAATTTTTGTGATCCTAAATTTAAAACTTTGTATTAAATAATAATCATTTGGTTGAAGGTAAGCATAAAATGTGATGCCTGCCAATATTATTATGACAATGGCAATCTCATACTGAACTAACAATTAATAATACTAAATTATAATATTAATTATAATTTTTTAAATATATTACTGTTTAAAAACATTTTAGATTATATGAGAAACCGAGTCCAAGCTACCAGTGGCCAGATTACTATCAGCCCAAAAAGTTAACATTAAGTTACCTTCTGGGCATAGTAGTCATGGCTTCCCAGTACTGGTCTATGTATGGTATGATCTCCCGATCTTTGCTGAACAGATGTCTGTTGCTGCCATCTTTTACAGTTTCCTGCTTCAAGTTTGCTATGGCTGTCAGACACATCTGAGGGAATGCTGTGAACAAGGAGACACTTTAAACAGGTACAATGGCAATCACAAATCTTTGATTATGATTTATATTGAGCAGTACCAAACTCTGAAACCAGGATAGGCGCTGTCCACACAATAGAGAAGAAGTATGATGATGTTAATTTTTTTATAGTGTATAAACTATACTTTTAGAAAACAAGTTTTAGCCACCAGCAGGGTATAGGAGACATAACATCTTGATTGTTTTATATGCAGAGTCACTTGCAGCTAACTCATGAGCGACCATAAAAATTGGACTGATCTATCCAAAAATTCAATCCCTTTCCTACAACTAAGGGCAACTGTATATTTTCAAACTGTTATGCCAGTACAGAGAAAATCAACATAAATTTGTACCTATTCACTTTAGTGTCCCAGCTTTCACCATTTTCACTAGATGACTTAAATAAAGAGATAATAGATAGAAGTATAAATCATTGTACTCTACTATCTTATGCAGTTCATGGTGAAGGTCAAATCATGGTTTCATTGAATAATCCCTAAGTGATAGTGTAACACCTAATTATTTATGGATTGTCTTAACATAAATTTAAACGATAAAGACGTCTGAATACCAGATACTCACGAGCTTGGTTCTTCTTGAATGTTTCAAGTCCAGTCGGAGAGCAGTTCTTGCAAATAAACAAATAGTTTGTCATAAATGGCACCAACTTCCCAAGTTGGTAACCAATACATGATTCGTGAAACCATCGATTGCAAGAAGCGCATAGTAACTCTGCTATGTTCAGATTTCGATCTTTCCCGCTAAAAATGATAATTAAGGTTAATATTGGGACTATTTCGAAATTTAAAAAAAAACTTTTAATCTTAGTCTTACTCACCAGTAGCAATTTCCTTGAGATTCATTCGAGGTTCTATTCGATTTATTCCTTTCTGTATTGTCTCCCGGCTTTTGAGATTCTGATTGATTGTTGTGAGCATTGTTGGAACTAGCATCTGAATCGGAGGATTTCTTGTATGACTCCGTCGTTGCTGATGACATTTTCAATACTTGTAGCTTTATTGTATTGATCGAAATAGATTAACTCACGAACATTTTATGAATTCAGTCAATAGTAAAGTTTCCAAAATAAATAAATTACGAAATTACGGGGACAACAGCGTCCAAGGTGAAGTGTTTTAGCAAAATATAACATGAGCAAGAATGGTGGCTCATACAAAACTATATAATAGCGGTTATGCTGCATGCAAATAGTTGTGTTAAAAAGAGACAAAACAATAATTTGACGTTGTAGACTACGCTATTTCATTTAGAAGAATAATTTTCGTTCAAAAATTATCTGATGCAGATATGGATGTCAATGTTTGCAAAAAGGGAAAGTAATTTTACTTGTACTAAATGTACTTCGATACATAATTATTTCATGATTAGCATCAGGAAAAAATATGCTTTCTAGATTTTCAAATAAAAAAGTTCCGAAAAGCCAAAAGCAAAACTGAATGTTGATTGGGCGAATGGCTTCTGCAGGCTTCTGTCATGTCATCTTTCAAATCAACAACGGTTGTCGTGGTTACGGATTTGTTTTTAGATTAGAAACAAAACAATTTGCCGAATTTAATTTATTTTAACAAAATATCTAAAATGGATTCAGTAACGAGCACGGACAACGTCTGCATGGATATAAAGATGAGTCAAGAGAACATTTTACTTGAGATTATCAGAGAAGTTTGTGGCGAAAACAACAAATTGTCTGATAAACTGAAGGGGAAGGTAAACAGGATCATCGCTGACTGTGATCTTTCGTATTATTCTAGTCTGCACAGACTGAGTACCGGGGATGAAAGCACTGCTACTGTACTAGGTAAGGATCAAAGGATTTATAATCCTACACCCCACGTAAAACCGTGACTCTTTTCATTTAAGGAAAGAGAGAGGTTAGAACCCTTCGCGAAAATAGACAATGCATTATTACTCAGAAATTGCAAATCAATAATTTTTTGGTTTACTAGGCTTACTATAATGTCAAACAGTTGGTTTTATTTCTATATGAATGCTTTAATAGCTTAAAGTATTCATATAGAAATAAAACCCAGACCCTGAGAGGTTTGCCTTAACAGATACCACAGCAACACAAAGGCATTCTTCCAGTCCTTTTGATATGTGAATTTTGTCCAGTTTAATGTTTTGTCCAAAAAAAATCGTGTACAGGTTAACAATGTTGGTTAACGGAATGAAAGAGACCTCACATCACTTTCTTGCATATTTTTTTCTCTAAATGAACTTTATAAGCTGATTAATACGGGTCAATGTATGTTTAAGGGTTTGCCGCCTAACCTTAAAAAAATCCTAATTAGGTGCCTAGTCACTGACCAGCTTGTAACTCCATACTCTACCTTTTACAAGTTCTGCTATAACTCTTATTGTATTTTATATTTTTCTGATTATGTTCCAGGATTTATGCACCAAGCCGCAGCAGAGCTGTCATTTGATGAACAAACGGAATTCAACCAGGCAGTTCTGCAAAAGATACAAATCAAGCTGCCAGCATTCACTTCTGAGCTAGAACACCTAAGGCAATCCACCAGCTCTAAAAAACCACAAAACGATGAGAAGAAGGAACTTCAGGTCTGTCCATTTTTGTATAGAAATTTCTAGCCTTTTGTTCCCCCATAGCCAAATAGTAAGAAAGAAAGAAAAAAGCGGAGTATGTGTGGCTAAGTTTTGGGCTACAAACATTTGAATTATTGCTATTGACATGCTAAGAAGAAGAGTCAACCATTTTCATGCTAACCCTACTGTGTGCAAGTCACAAATAAATACCTCTAGTTTCTTTTAGGCCAGTATTGACAGCAAACTGTCCACTCTTGAAGAACAAGAGAGCGAGAAAGTGGAGCTGATGATGGAGTGGCTCAACCATAGGCTTCGGGATGTGACAAAGTTCAGCCATGATTCTAGTGAACTTCTGACTTTGAAGACAAAGATCCTGAACTTAAAATCTAAGTGAGTAATGAGTCTTCAGTCCTATTTGTGTTGGGTTAAAAAATAAAACCAACAACTCAATTCTTTTTTTTCATATGAGATATCATCAAACAACTTCTCCTGCTCTGAGCGGAGCGAAAGGGAGTGTCAGACTTTTCTTGACTAAAACCTATCCATATTAACTTCTTTTGCCCTTTGTGTTCCGGGGCTGCGGTATTCCTTTTGAAAAACTCGCAACCAGAGCAATGCCTCTAGGATCCATATTAGAACCAATATTAAATCGTGTGTATTAAAACTTATATAGGACCCATAAAGAAACTTTTGACGACACGGTTGGCGCAGTGGCTGAGCGATCGACTGCCGCGCTGCGGGTTCGATTCCCGCTCGGAAAAAATATTTGTAAGGCCTACAGATAGTTGTTTCGGGTCTGGCTGTTTGTGTATGTGAGTTTAAATGTTTGTAAACGCACCCACGATACAGAAGAGATTCCTAGCGTGGGGCATGTTTTTAAAAAAAATAATAACTACAAATTAACCTTATATTTTTCCATATCTCAATCATGGATGGATTTCCGGAGGCTTTTGAGAAGGAAAAAACATTAAAACCTTGTTGGTCTGAAGCAGTCTAGTTATCCACAAGTTAATTGAGTAATACTATCCGGACTTAAGGCTATTATTTTACTATATTGCATTGTGTTATGAGACAACTATTAAGTTACAAATAGATCATTAACACAACTAATGGCTGTTGTCTCCTTAATTGCTACTCATTTAAAGATCGTAGAGTAATGAATAATAATTATATTTTCTTAATGTTGGACCATGACATACACCCTTAAAACTGGTTTACAAAAAACAGTTTTTATTTTCAGCTCAGCTGTAATTATATGCTTTTTTCGAGACCTTAAAGGTCACTTGTTTGGCCAATTGTTTCAAAATATGGCGATTTATACAGGGTGTACATAAATCTAATTAAATCTATGCACAGAATATTACTAGAATATGACTATTTGTGGTGAAAAATCACGTTTTACATTAGAACGTTTACGAAATCTCTCCCCTCTTCCTCTAAATTAGCCGAAACTCTTCTTAAGGAAAACTTTACTAAGGATATACCTAACTTTAATTTTAATCCAATATGTATTGCTACAATTAAAAATGCATTTAAAAGTCTAAACATAAAAAATACTGAAGACTTATGGGGGATATCCGTCAAGGTTCTTGCTAATATTATTGACTCAATTGCTCCTGTCTTAACAGGCATATTCAATCAGTGTTTGGATAGCGGCAAGTTTCCTG
The DNA here is from genome assembly GCA_905475445.1 of Ochropleura plecta. Lineage (NCBI taxonomy): Eukaryota > Metazoa > Arthropoda > Insecta > Lepidoptera > Noctuidae > Ochropleura > Ochropleura plecta. The sequence goes on along the minus strand of FR997731.1, from coordinate 3,839,308 downwards.
ACTTAATGAAATATAGTAAAGTAGTACCAATTTTCAAATCGGGTTGTAAGAGTGATCCCTCTAACTATAGACCTATATCTGTGCTTCCAGCATTAAGTAAAATCTATGAAAAAATCATGCTGGACCAGATGCTGTCACACTTTAACTTAAACGGGATTCTGCATAGTCAACAGTTTGGCTTCACGAAGGGCAGGTCGACAACGGACGCGGGAGTAAAACTCATCAGTCACATTTTGGAATCCTGGGAGCAGTCCCAGGATGCCATTGGCATTTTCTGTGATCTCTCAAAAGCGTTCGACTGCGTCGACTACAACACACTGCTCTGTAAATTACACCACTACGGAATTCGTGGACGAGCTGCTGATCTTGTTTTATCATATTTATCAAACAGGCAGCAAAAAGTAAATGTTAATGGGGCGACGTCCTCTGGGTCTCTAGTCAAGATGGGCGTGCCCCAAGGTTCTATTCTCGGTCCCTTCCTGTTTCTTGTTTATATAAATGATCTTCCTTATATGATGGCCAAACTATCGGATATAATTTTATTTGCTGACGACACTTCGCTAATTTTTAAAATAAATAGAAAAAATCCGGATGTTGATAATGTTAACAAAAGTCTAACCGTTCTATCGAAATGGTTCGCAGCTAACAATCTCTTACTGAATGCGAACAAAACCAAATGTCTAAAGTTTGCCTTACCAAATGTACCACAACGTGATCTAAATTTAAATCTTGACGGCAAAAATCTTGATGTTATAGCAGAAACTGTATTCTTGGGGATGACTATTGATTCTAAACTGCAATGGGGCGCGCACATAAGAACTCTTTCGGGTAGGCTCAGCTCAGCTGCATATGCAGTAAGGAAAATAAGGCAGTTAACTGATGTAGATACAGCTAGGTTAGTATACTATGCTTACTTTCACAGTATTATGTCCTATGGCGTTCTCCTGTGGGGATCAGCAGCAGACGTCGATTCAGTTTTTATATTACAAAAGAGGGCAGTCCGCGCGATCTATAAAATGGGTCCTCGCGAGTCCCTCAGAGAAAAATTTAAAGAGATCGATATACTGACTCTGCCCTCACTTTATATCTTAGAATGTTTATTGTATGTCCGTAAAAATCGGGGGCTTTTCAAAATTAGGAGCGACTACCACAATATTAATACACGCAGTAAACACGAAATTGTAATTCCTAAATTTAGATTAACAAAAACTAGCAAGTCATTTCTAATAAACAGTATACGCTTTTATAACAAGTTGCCAAAATCAGTTATAGAACTGACAGATGGAAAGTTTAAAAACTACATAAAACGTGTCCTTATTAAAAACGCATATTACAAAATCAAGGACTACGTTGAAGATAAAGAAGTTTGGCTATAGTTCCTTCTGCGCATGCGGCTTCCCTGGTAGCTATAATCAGCACAAATTTGTGGATGTCTCTAACTATTCTCAATCTTATTTATTTGTGTGATCTCTTTAATCATTTTGTTTTTTTTTTTGCAATAGTTGTCAAATCACATATTTATATCACCCTTGTTCTGAATAGTTACAGTACTGATAGCAACATCTGTGTGACTCGTCTTTTAGTTATTATTTTGTTTTTGCAATATTTTTTTATTTATTTTTTTACTTTTGTATAGATTCTTTTCTACCTATTAGTTGTGAATGAGTGGACATGGTTGGCCTTGTAGATTCTTAGACGCTTGTTAACTTTTGTTAACGTATTATTTTATTTTACTTTTTGTAAAGTAAGCAATGACTTATTGTCGGGCCTACGTTGTCCTCTCATACTTAAGTGCTAACGCTGTAACAACAACAACATTGTAAAACTAAATGATTTTAAAAGAGTAACCATGGAGTTTCTTGCCGGTTCTTCTCCATAGGAAACGACCAACCCGAACCGTGCATCTTTTCTCGACGTTTTATAAGTGCCCATGTAGGCCTATGTAAAATAAAAATATTTTGATTTTGATTGATTTTAAACTCAATGCTGCGGGTTATTCGAAAGAGATACCGCGGCTCCCGGAACTTAAAGGGCAATAGAAGGAATATGGATGGGTTTTAGTCAGTACAAGTCTGACACTCCCCCCCCCCCCCGCTCCGCCCAAAGCGGTGGAAGTTATTTGATGATTTCCCATACGCTAAAAAACAATGCTGCATTGAATAGTGCGAGGATTGGGATGGTGTATAAAGTTGAAATTAAAAAAAAATGGTAAATTTGGGACTTTAACCCTTAATATCTCCATAACTAGAAAGTTCCCAGGTATGATCTAGCTAGAATAAATAAATAATCGCAATAACAGGAAAAGCAAGTAACATTCGGTTTCGTTAAGGGTACTTTAACACCCTTTATATTTACCTTATATTATGAAATAAAAAACACAGTCACAGAAACGTTTTTATAATTAAAATTATATGAGAGCAATGTGTGTGTGTTTCGCAGGCAAAGGCATAACCAAATATTTACTTTTCAGAATCCTTCACCTACAAATCCTGCAGAACATCTTCACTGAAACGAACCAGTCTATAAAGGCGTACAGTGAGATACACAAGGATATGAAAGATTCCATCAAAGAAACTGAGGAGAGAATTAAACATTTCCGCAGTATTATTGATGCTGATGCTCTTTAAAACACGTGTATCCACCGAACAACACAACAATAATATCAAAATGTAACTGGGGTAGGTACAAGCGTGATGCCATGCCATGTACCAGCGAAGACATCACGTTACTGCCCATATCCAAAGTGGTTTGGGGTTGATTCAAGAAATGTTTTTATCAAAATTACGCTAACGTTCTGAGAAAAGTTCAACGAGATGAGATACAAGAGACGTCATATCCTCTAAAACTTTTGAATGTCGTTATAGAGAGCTAATTGTAATGACTTATGCCATTACTTAGCATGTAGTAGGACACTGCCTCATTAGTGTGAGGTCCTGGGTCAAGCAAATCGTTATAAGGATTTTCCATCAGTAATTTCCCAGTATCAGCCACGGATTTTGTTATTGTGCCCAGTTCATGGCAGTTGACTCACCCTCCTTTACATAGGACTTAAAATTGGCGATTTGGATGTACTATTAGGTACGCCTCTGCCCTCCCCTTGGGGGATTTCAGGCGTAATGTTATATTATGTAAGTAGGAGAATTCGTCACCTTTCGAAAGTTAAACAACAACATGAGGAAACCGCCAAGTCCCAAAACTATAAAAAAAAACTTGTGTCTCTGGAACTTAGTCGAGTTTCATTGTGTCGGCGCTTTTCTGGTGGTCACTATGTACGCCACTATTGATTCTGGCGTTCAGGAAATGCAGTTGTTTGGATACAGTGTGGCGAGATTGTCTCACAAAAAAAACTAAAAATTCGAAGAACCAGTAATCCGCACTGAGTCAGCGTGATGGTAACATTACAGTCTTATCATTCCAAGACCTAGATTTCTTTTGGTGTGTTCATGGATTGTGAGAGAACTATTATTTTACCTGTAAAGTGAGTCAGGGAGTATATTTTTTTTGTTTTTGTTAACTATTCTTTGTGAAATTATTTGTAATACAGGTTGTTAAAAAAACTTTTTTCGTATTTTTTTTGTAGGGTAGACTGGGTACGGTTGTGCCAGGGTACGGTTGTGACAATCGTAATATTTGCGAAACTATAAGGAATAGCGGGGAACATGTAAGGGATGAAGGGAGCAGTATGCGGATCGGAACGTGTTGCACTGTGTTGCGTCAGCCAACGCGCGACGTGGACTTTAGTGGAGACCCTCTTTGCTTTTTGACAGTAAAAAGTAAGTATTTTTATTCGATATTTTTTGGTGATTGTTGCTAAACGTGTACAGATACAGTAATAAGTATTTTTTTTCATTATAAGTTAAGCATTAGCGATTAAATAGGAGTGTTTATTTTGTACGTACATTATTTTATATTGCTATAATGATTGTTTTTTTGCGAAAAAGTACTTTGGGTACGGTTGTGACAATTTTTATGGGTACGGTTGTGACAAAATTAAAAAGTTTATTTTGGTTTTCAGATACCAACGAAACGCTTGAGGAAGACGGAAAGAGGTCGATGAGAAATGTTAAAATATGTAGATGCTTATAAAGAAGTAAAAAGAGGAATATGAATACGGCCCTGGACCTAATGATGAAACATCACCCACCACCGCTTTCACCGTTGTGCGTATCTTCAATTCCAAATCAGCCAACTGCATCTTCATTCATACCGTTTGTTTTTCCTCTAAATATATTCGGCCTTTTAAAGTCCCGAAAGAAAGGTGAAAGGTTCTAGAACCAAAAAATCAACCATCTATAAAGACCTGAAAATGAGGCAATACCTATGGCAGTATATGCAGAAAAAAAAAACGATTGAGGGCTAAACAGATGAAGAAAAACTAAATGAACCAAAAACAAAACAATAAAGGAAAAGGAAAAAACAAACGGACATCACCACCGATAACGTGAATTTTGGTCCCACTTAGGGTGCACAGATGGTAGTCGTCATTATATTTGTCACAATTTTGATGACTCTGACTACTTAGATCTATAAGTTTTTTTTTTATCCGATGACTTAATGGAAAATGATAGATATCACGTGCAATAAAAGTGATTAATGACCATTTCGGTGTATTTTTCGAACCTGTCACTACCGACCCCGAGTACTGTCACAACCGTCCCTGGGTTGTGGTCGGTTGTGACACTTTCTCTTTTTTTTCTAACTTGCTTCTATGAATTAACCATAACACTTAGAAATATAATTTAAGTATTTATACGTAGGCGAATGTACTCTTCACAATAAAATACATCTTTTATGCATCTAATTGCAACACTAACAATGTTATGGGCCCTTGAATGAAAATTGTCACAACCGTACCCAGTCTACCCTACCCCCATCTGAGCCTTTTTTCCATCTAAGTATAACTTACTAAAAACTTACTTCATGCTACTTCGAAAGTAGCTCACACTCGCATGCAGAATGCTGCTGTGGTGATTTAAGGTAGGAGAGAAATTTTCAAACATACAATGGTAACGTTTGGTACATATGTTTTTTTTTTTTTATAAAATAGAACTTAATCTGAAAAACCTTTTAAACGTCACAACAAGTTTGAGAGTAACGAGACAATTGACTGAGTAACCAGTGAGTCGCCAGTCTCTCTGATATATCCAGGCTATATTTACGTAATATAGCAGTCTACTGCACCTTGGCACCTCTCAGCACTCAGTTATCCGCTATCTTTATCGCTATCTTCTGGCCATTTTTGTATTGAAGTCTATCAATTTGCCTGTGGGGATTTACTTGCTTCGCAGGCTAGGCTAAGCTATCAAAAAAGTTGAAACGAATGTTTAAAATATGAAAATTATGAGTGGTAAGGAAAGAAGTTAAATCAGTTATGTCAACTATAATTTGGGACCAGTAGTGCTATTCTCTATGAATACAGCCTTGAGCGCAGCGCTGACCCCAGACGACTTTCAATGAAACTTTACGCTGCGGCAGCGCTAAGCTTGACGTTGTATTCTTTTAAAATAATAGGACAGGGCACGATCAATGCCGTAGCGACGGCGCGTTAGTGAGATATCAGCAAAGCAGAGTGGCCTGCCAGGACCACCGCTTGGAGAGACACTACAGCCCCGGAACATAAAGGGCAAAAGATGAAACCCACCCAGGGTTTTAACTTCTAACTTATTCGATGATTTCCCATCCGCAAAAAAAGGCATGATCAATGAAAATTTTCAAATTTAATTTTGCGGGTCTAACAGTTCAAAGATCTACTTGAAAATTAACAGTAGGTAGGTACGTAGTGATGGTGGTAGGTGTGAAAGTTAACTCTTCAGCAGCTTCAAATGTTGTGCTCATTCCATACAAGCGCTGTGTTTTCAGACGATAGTACATGTCGACTTCACTCCTCTGCCCTGAGGCAGCGTCGTTACATCTGTAAGGAAACGTGTTGATTGCACAATTAATGCACCAAGAAGTTATAAAAGTTACATGATTTGAGTTCGTATGATGGCAATATTATAAGCTTGCCCTTATTACACGGAAGTTAAACATTACTGAGGACTCGGAATCCCCTCCGTCTAATACTTTTTATTTTTTTGAAAAAAAAAAACGTTTCTCCACACTAGGAATTTCTCCTGTATCGTGGGTGCATTTACAAACATTTAAAACTCACATACACGAACAGCCAGACCCGGAACAACTATCTGTAGACCATACAAATATTTGTTCGGTGCGGGGATCGAACCCGCGTACCGAGCCGCGCCGCAGTCGATCGCTCAGCCACTGCGCCAATCGTGCCGTCGCCTTCGGTGAAACACATATGATGGTACTTTACGTTATGTTGTACAACAATGCATTTAGGGTTACCAGGTCGCCAAACCTAATAGCCGAATAGACCAGCCAGTTTGCCCAGACATTTGGGTAAAAAGACCGGACACCATGCATTATTGAGGATTTTATGTCCCAGTATCTATTAATAGGTAGGTACTACAAAAAATGTAATAAAATCAAGCTTTTTTAGTTATTACCATAAATCTTGTTTAATCGAAATATTAATAAAATCCAAAGGCAAATTAGTCTACTTAAGTACGTTTTTTTATTAATCATTCTAATACCTACTGTCAAACAATGGCCTACCAAAAGCCGGACATCGTTAATTTTGGCCGAACACTCAATCAAAAAGCCTAACCATGTCCAGGTTTATCCGGACACCTGGCAATGCTAGATGCATTACACAATATCCACTTAATTCCGAGATTTTGTACAACATGAGGCAGTTTCAACTGTTTAGCAATTAGCCAACGTGTTTCTTCCGATCGTCGATGTGGACCATTGATCTTAAGTCCGTAACAATCACACAGCATGAATTAAAGAATTTTGTAGAGAACAGTTAGGTCATACCTACATATCCAACGTTGAAATGATTAGAATTTTATTAATAAGATTCTCACCTGTATTTAATAAGTTCCTCAACACAGAAATTGTTTGGATACATTTATTTAGGAAGCCGGGATCTTATTTATTTATTTATTTATTTATTTATTTATGCACACACAAAATGCATGACAGGACATTACATTAAGACAGAAGAGCACAAAGGTACAGCTTATTTCATAAGAAATTTCTTCCAGCAGACCTGCGAGAGGAAAGTTGGATAAGATATGTAGACACAGTGTGTGGAAAAGATAAAACACAAAATTTAAAATTATCAATCATATAATAAACTTACGTACAAATAATACACATATAAAAATAAATACTGAGATAGTAAATATATACCTAAAATAAATAATTATGCAGAATATTACAGTAAAGAGGACAAGTAATGCTCTTTGACTTGCTTTTTAAAAATAAATATAGTTTTAGAGTCTCGTATGTTAGGCGGAAGTGAGTTCCACAAACGTACTGCGTGAACAGAGAAGGAGTAGGAGAAAAATTCAGTTTTATGTGATGGGAAATTAAGATGATACTTAAGGTGGGATCTACACAGAGCATCAGGAGGACGGGTAAAAGAGAATCGATCACGCAGGTAGCTGGGATAGGCAGGATTGAACAGTATATTATAGAGGAGACATAAAATCCGAGTGTTTCTGCGAAGACGAATAGGGAGCCACTTGAGCTCCTTGCGGAAGGAAGAAACGTGGTCATATTTCCTCAAACCATACACAAAACGAATGCAAAGGTTTTGCAAGCGCTCCAACTTATTCAATAGCTCTTCGGTAGCATCTAAATAGCAGGCATCAGCGTAATCAATGATCGGCTGAATCAGTGTTTGAGCTAAGTAAATTTTGGTTTTATAAGGCAAGAAGGTTTGTAAGGATTTAAGCGAATGAAAAGAAAAGTGCACCTTACGACTAACCTCATTCACTTGAGCTCGCCAAGAAAGATTACTGTCAATTATGACACCAAGGTCCTTAGCTGAGTCAGCATAGGCAATGGTCGAGCAGCCTAGAGATAATGGCGGCAAAGATGACAGGTCAAGAGCAGTGCGATAATATCTGCTGCCTATGATCAAGGCCTGGGACTTCTTAGGGTTGATCTGTAAGCCGTACGACTTAGCCCACTCGTGGATACGCTCCAGGTCATGATTCATGGCATTGATTGCTGATTCAGCATCAGACAGCGAGAAATGTCGATATAGCTGCAAATCGTCTGCGTAGAGGTGAAAGCTGGAAGTGATAATTTTGGTAACAGAGTTAATAAAGATGGAGAAAAGGAGAGGAGAGAGAACGCCACCCTGAGGAACACCAGCAGTCAGGTCACACCAATCAGAGTAGATTTCTTCTTGGCGGACAGACTGTGATCGACCCCGAAGATACGAGTCGAACCATGCTAACGTGGAAGCAGAGAAGTTAAAAGATTGAAGGATCCCAAGAAGGACGTCAAAATCCACTGAGTTGAACGCGCAACTAAAGTCAAGTAACACTAAAACAGTCAGAGATTTATTGTCCATAGCCCAGCGGATATCGTCAGTAACCTTCAAGAGAGCAGTAACAGTACTGTGGCCAGTACGAAAGCCAGATTGGAAAGGAGAAATAAGAGCATTTGACGAAAGATATCTGGAAACTTGACCATGAACAATGTGTTCGAGAACTTTAGAGAGGAAAGGAAGAATGGAGATGGGTCTAAAGTGGGATAAGGAAGAAGGATCACTAACTTTAGGAAGTGGTATTATGTGAGCCTGTTTCCAAGCTGAGGGAAATATACCAGCGAATAAAGAAAAATTAAAAATGTGAGTAAGGATGGGGAGCAATTCTGAAATAATGGGTAAGATCATTCTCGAACACAAATTATCGTGGCCCACAGCAGAGGAGGAAATGGACAGAAGAGACTTTTTGACAACGTCTTCAGAGACAGGACTGAAATTAAAAAGTGGACAGTTTGGTAACGGCAAGCTAGAGAGTTCCAACAAAGTTGAAGCTTTAACGCTCGGTTCAAGAGAAAAAGGTGGCAAAGAAAAGAACTGATTAAGAGCACACAAGTCGACACCTGTACAGGTATTCGTGGAAGATTTCCCAATACCGACAGACTTTAAAAATTTCCAGACATCAGTGGAGTTACGATTAATGAGAGATTCGTGGAAATAGCGTCTTTTGGCATCTCGACACAGACGATTGCAGGTATTACGCATAGCTTTAAAGTGAGTGAGATTAAGTTCAGTGGGTCTACGCCTATATCTACTTTTCGCCTTATCCTTACGACCAATAGCATACTTGATTTCAGTTGTCATCCACGGTGCAGGATTATGTTTAATTTTAACACGCCGACGCGGGGCATGTTTATCATAAATATCTAACAAAATGGTATTGAAACAGTTCACCTTTGCATCGATACTGCTGCTCTCGATGACCTGAGTCCAATCGATATCACCAATATCGCTTTTCAAAGCGTCCAAATCAATACCATTAAAACTACGAAGAAAGCAGAAACGAGGCTTACGTTTAGGAGGTCTAATACGATAAGAAAGAAACAAGAGGTCATGATAGGAAAAGGTTGCAGTGAGCTGCCCAAACTCAGCAACATTATGTGGCGAAGATACAACCATAAGGTCAAGGAAAGAAGGCGTGCAATTTGGGAAGTTATGGGTCGCAGAAAGAGGTAGAATTTCGAGATTATAAGAGGATAGAAGCGAACGAAGTTTTAGAGCACGTGAATCATTTTTAATTAGACATGTGTTAAAATCACCCATTAAAATAACATGCTCGTACGATGGGCAAAGATTATTAAGTGAAGATTCTAAGCTGTCGAAATAGTTGATATGTAGATTAGGAGAGTAAAACACGGCAAGCAATACTTTGGTATGATTTAAGGTGATTTCCAGAAACAATGATTCAGCCGACCCAGAGTATTGAGAAGGAGACATGCTTACAATTTTGTGCGGTATATCGGCGCGTACATACATGGCGACTCCACCACCACCCTTGCCAACTCTGTCATTTCTAACTAAAACGAAACCAGGAAGTTCGTAGTGCACGGAGAGGAGAGAGGGTTTAAGAAAGGTCTCCGATATCAGAAGTGCATCAAGATACACACTGCTAAAGGAGGCCAAAAGATCGGAATAGTGGCTAGGGATACTCTGAGCATTAATATGGGCTATATGCAGATTGTTAGGAAAATTTGAAAAAAGAGAGGAAATATTGTCACGCAAAGTATGAAGAGGCTCACTGTCCGCACTAACAAAACTACAAGTCGAGGAAGAACAAGAGAAAAAACTGTCATTTAAGTCAGCTGCAATATTCATAGATAAATATAAATAGATGAATAACAATATAATGCAATAAAATTCTTACAAAACTATAATTTACTAAGGCTGATTGTTTTCAACGTACAACCACCCTAACTCACTAGATTTGTAGAAAGAAATTGTACAAGTAAAAGTAACAAAACAAAAAAAAACACGAAGAACTAAGTAACATTTAAGAACAAAAATAAAAATAAAAAAATCATAACATAGAACAAGTCAGAACCGCAGTGCACACATTTATGATTTCCACCAATTACTGGAATGGAACGCTTTCCGACAATGTCAGGTTAATGTCAAATTGACAGTGACAATTGACATACAAAAGTTGGAAGTACCGCACATGACTAAAAATAAATAAAGCTACTCGAAAAATGTGTTTGAAGGTAAAACATAAAGCGAACTTAAAATGTTGAAAATACTGGCCGCGGTAAAAAGTACAGAACATAAGGAAAGCACTCGAACAATAAGGCAAAATTACAGAGTACATGGGTGTCTATTTACCAATGACATGAATGAACTAACAATGCTAGCACTAGTTACGCCGTCTCGCCTTTCTTTGGCCTCTTGAAGGCGTAGTGGTGGCGATACTCTTAGGGGAAGAACAATCCTTGGACAGCGCAGCATCACCAGAGTCGCCAGCAGCCTTAGGGAATTGCGAAACCAGAGCTCGAAGTTCACCCGGAGTTTCAATTTTGTGACGCTTACCATCCGACGTGACTATCACTATTCTGCCCTCCACCGACCAGCAGTTCGGCACCCCAAAGTGCTTGCGTGCGTCCATGAAAGTACGGTGTCTAGTGTGTGTCAAAAATTCAGATATTGTAATTCCAGTACCTTTCAAAGACTTTTTGCTCTCCCAAATCAAGTGACGGTGCTCAGTGGTGTAAAGTCTAACCAAAATAGGTCTGGCTTTACCTTGCGAAGTTCCTAATCGGTGGCAGACATGGAGATTTTCCTTTCTAACCTCGGACAAGCTCATTTGGTTGGTTATGACTTTGTGAATCACATCATTCAACTTTTCATTCGGTAGCTCATCAACTCCATGAAACAACAGAACCTTTCGTCTCATAATTGTTTCATGTCTGTCAAACCCAAGTGTAAGCAACTCTATTTGAGACTTCAATTTTGTGAGTGCCTGCCATACAAATTTCTTAAATTCAGTGAACTCACGTGATAGCGTAGTGATTTCTGGAGCTGGCTCAGATCCTGATGATGCATTTCTGAGCTTGTTCTCATAGTCAGCCATACGTGTGTTAAATAGCTGCTCTAGATCTTCCAAACTTGATGCCATTTTGGTATCCATTGAGATGGTTTGATAGAAGAAAAGTGAGTAGAAGAGAATAGTATGTCAGAAAGACTTGGAAATAATGTTAAGTGAGAGTTGGGTGGTTTAAAACAATAAAATATAATTAAAACATGAAAAAACAATTAAAAATAAATTAAAATCAATTAAAACTTGGAGTAACCAAAAAAATAGACTTTACCCTGTGTCTACCCACACAGGAAAAAAAGATCTTCGCATCTTTCCCCCTCAAAATCCCCAGTGCATTGACATACTGGAGCATTGTGCTCATCCAGGGAACAGACGCCGTCGTGCAAACAGTATCTCTGGCATGCGTTGACCTCACACCTTTCCCCAGAGTAACCTTCTTTACAACTGAAATTAAGAAAATTATGGAAAACGTCAACCACTTTTCTCCCTCCCACCTTCCTAATTATCCCTCACAAATTGGCTTTAGGTACAAGTATTTACTTATACAGCCAATTTGTGAGGCTAAGAACGAAATAATCACTGAGTAAGTATAAGTAAACCTATCTTTTAATTCACATTAAAATGCATTTTTCTGAAATCTATGGTGCTTAAATTCCTAGGCATCTGTTTTTAAACGACTTCAAAAAAAGGAGGAGATTCTTATTAATATTTCTGTGGTAGGCACAAAGCAAGGTCAATATTTTTTATTTATTTATTTTATTTATTTATTCTCTATCTTACGACTATCCTTACAGGGTTACCTAATGCGATAGATTTCACCAGACCTTAAATGATAAATATGTCTAACCTGCATGTAGGTTGCCCCTCAGCACTGGCAGTACAATCTCCTTGGAAGCAGTAGTTTTGACAAACAGCAACATCGCATCTCTCACCGCTGTAGCCCTTTGCACATTCACAACGATCTCCTCCACTAACTTTTGTACCATAGACACAAAGCTGGCTATCATTTGCGTTGGTCACTGATTTATTTGTTAGGAGTCTTTTTAGTGCTTCGCAGTTCTGAAGTCCTCGAGTTAGATCTTCAATGTTGTAGTTGGTAGCTATTGCAGAAATGTGCTCTTCATGTTCAATAAAAAGTTCAGATTCCACATCTATGTTGTGCTGTGGATTTTTTGGAATTGTTCTGATGTAATTTTTGACCTCCCATTCAAACCTCGTTCTATAGTAGAGAACATCCTTTGAAGCGGTCAACATGTCGCGTTGTATCACTTGTGGTAGTTCAGACATCGTTCTTATGTTGTTTCCATTGAAATCCGCACATTCAAAGCAACCAATAGTATTCCAGTACATTGTCTGTGTCTGTTGGTCCATAGCAAAACTGCCAAAAACGGTGTGACCCTTTATAAGTTCTCTCTCGGAGCCATCGAACCGAGCCCTCCAAATAGAACCGTCGCCCCATGTTACCCAGTAAATAAACCTGAAAAGTTTTTGTTAATATACGTTATAGTTATCAACTTTCACAATAATCTAATCGCTGATTATTGTCAAATATAAAGGCTATTATAACAGTAGCTTTTACACTCGTATAAACTATAACCTACACTACTTTATATGCAAAAAAAATTGTACGCCTTGCAGGGCATCACATAGTGAAACACTTTTTTATTTTTAACACCATGTATATTAACATACTCTTACTTACTATGTGAAACGAATAAACCTATTTGAATTTGAAAATTTAGCAACTTACCCTCTGCAGCTATCGACGGCAATATCAAAAATAACATTCGTCTCAGACGACAAAACCAAGCGTCGTTCGTTAACCGTGTTATTAGAAGAAGGCTTCAATGAAATCGAGTATATTTGATGGTCTTCAGTCCAAAAGACTAAATCTGTGGCCGGATCGTAAGTCAAACTAGAAATGTATGTGGTATTTAGAACTAAACATTCTACTTTTTTCGTAGTTATATCAAAACTGTATATACTAGATTTTAGCGTGTCATCATTTGAGTCGTCAAACAGCACCCTTTCATGTACTGGGTCATAAGTCAAACGATATGCACTTGCCGTAATGTTTTCAGTATACGTTAGTTTTCCTTGAATATCGTAAAATTCCAGTCGATTGCCAACGCTTATAACTATTTCTGAAACAAAATATATTATTTTGAAACATTACTTTGGCTGGAGAGAATCCTGTATCAAGCATGGCTTTAAAACAGAAAAACAATACAAATACAATAAACACAAATACAATAGGTACCTGCGTACTGCTTTTGTTTGATAGGAAAGGTTAAAAACACACCGGATAGACCAATCTTGCCTGATCTGATTTGATCCGGCGCATTAAGTTATGAACAGACAACGTCACATAGAGGTAACAAAAAAACCTTTTTTTTCTGATGGTACGCTTGTTAAAAGTAGGCAATATGGTAAATAGTATTTTAGAAACAAGATCCTGTAACTTGTACCTCAAATGTCATCGAGTCTCATGTTTCATTTGAGAGCCTCAAAAGACGGATTCTTTCAAGAAATCTACTGAAAACCAAATTGAAAAAAAAATACATAATAGGTATATTAAATTATGTAAATTTCTTTTCAATTAAGTTTTCAGTGAATTCACTCGTAAATTAACTATCAAAAAATATCAGTTGTCGCTATTTTAGGTTTTCCCAATTAACACTTTTGACAAGGGCTAACAATGATAATTCTTTGGAGCATCTGGATACAGTGATAACGCAAGATGGCGTAGATGATGACGCCAAGAAACAAGATAGTCACGGTCGAGCTCCAAGAACGAGTTTTGACGCGCCAACAGCGCGCTATACTCAACACGATTTTTACGTGACTCGGAACGCACTCGTGGAGATGTGAAATTCTGTGGTGACCTGAGATTATTTCCGACCACACGAGCAAGTTGATGAATCTTGAACTTACCCCAAGAAAAGGAGTGCGCCATCCCCGCAAACAGTGCTAACAATGCCAACGTACACTGCGTTCTAGAGGTGTGTAACTCTTTATATACTGAACCGACTCACTGTTCCAAAACATCATAGTGTTCCGAAAGATTGGATCATCAGTAATGTTTTATAAGCATCATTTGGAACACTGGAACACACTTCGCGGACCGGGCGCGCTGTGTTGTGTTGAGCCGCGTGAGCGTGAGCTGTGCGCGTGAGTGAGACGGAGACGCAAGCGACGTCAAGCGTCGGGTCGCTTGCGATGCGAGTGAGCCATTTGAGTGAGAGAGACAAAAAAACAAAAGCCGCCACCCGAATTCAACCGATAGCTAGCGAGCGAGATACATTATAATCGGTACATTCGGGCTTAAATTAATACACGCAAGAATCACCACTAAGGTGCTTATAATTATATCAAATACTTTTAGGTTGTTTCTTGTATGACATTTTATAGAAGACTAGGTAACTATAATTTAAAATAATAAAAAAAGTAAATGACTACTTTATGTAGGTAATTTACAATAATTAAAAAAATGTAAATAACGACTTTAATCACTGTATATAGAATCGATTTTTAAATACGCCAGCTAACGTTACATTTCTTAACGTTTAGCTGCCAGTCCTAAGCCTGGATAAAGTATGAAGGGTAATCGAATTTATTAAATTTGTTACAATATGCACATTTCTGTAAATACAAGATCAACTTTTTTGTCGTCTAACATTTCTCTGCCTCAGTTTGACAAGGACGCGACGTAACAGATCACGATTCATAACAGTTTGTGTTTATATCTTCTGAGTCGGTGCCGGTGTTCCAAATGGAACATATCAGTGTTCCGGAACAGTTTAGTGATTCAGATGCAAATGTTCCAATCGCAAAAATGATACACTTTGCCCATCACTAGTGCGTTCTATACATATCATACGCCAGGCAACGGTTTTTAAACAGAGAACAACGATAGATGATACGTCCACCCCGGTCACCGCTGAAAGGGTACAAAACAAATATCGGGTTTTTCGCAAACATAGGTACAATCATAAATAGTTTAATTAAGCATCAGGCATATTGATAACCCGAGAGGTTTGCTGATAAGAGACAAAGCAGGGATATTCCAGAATTGTTCATTATATTACATGAGCCGTACAATCCATTGGATTTCCCAAATGTTGTTGTTTCCATGTCAAAGAAATAACCATGATATCATTCCATATCATGACCCATAAATGCCATTTTCAATTATTATTTTAGGAATGGCATTTTACAGACGCGGTGACGGATATAACGATATGTTTTAGAAAGGTGTATTAAAACCAACTGAACTGTTCTAAAATTATACAAAGTAATTAGGTACCTAAGAATATTTATTTGGATAAAATATGGTTTACCTAAGTATATGGATCTAACATAATTGTTTTCGTGCATGACATATTCCGCCATGATTATCCGGCAAAATTATGACTTCCAGCCTTAATTTTTAAGGCATCCACAGGAATCGCCCGGTTAAGCAGACGACAACCTCCTAGGTTGAACTGAGACTTGAGAGATGCCATTCAGAAAAAAAAACAATTTTTGGAAAGAGGCGAATAAAACGATGTATTTAAATAAAGCCGTTCGCAAAATAAAGCAAGTACAGCAAATATCTAAAAAACATTCAATTGTTTCCCATATTCAAATGATAAGAGAAATTAAAGCAATAGTTTACGGTCGATAAGTCGCGACCACTATGACTTTTTTTTTAAGGATGGGAAATCATCAAATAACTTCCTCCGCTCTGGGTTGAGCGGGGGGAGTTTTAAACTTTTACTGACTAAAACCCTCCCCTGGTCTATATTTTTTCCTTTTGTTTCGAGGCCGCGGTATCTCTTTCGAACAACACGCAATCCCGGCAGAATACAATGCCGAATGAACTAACATTTTAGCAAATCCTATTTAAATATGCGGCCACTAAATGTTTACTAGTTGAAACATACTTATCCTACCTCCTTCCTCTCCTCCTCCTCCTCCTCCTCCATCCTCTTTGAACAACAAATTTGTGTTTGTTCCTCGTATTTATGTCGTGGATATCACTGTATTTTTTAAACAATTTTATATTTTTATGTGCGTACAAAAGGTTTTCGTAAATAAACTGAGAGGGCACAGGTTAGTATGTTTAAGGGTTTGCCCCCTAACCTTAAAAAAATCCTAATTAGGTGCCTAGTCACTGACCAGCTTGTAACTCCATACTCTACCTTTTACAAGTTCTGCTATAAATCTTATTGTATTTTATATTTTTCTGAATATGTTCCAGGATTCATGCACCAAGCCGCAGCAGAGCTGTCATTTGATGAACAAACGGAATTCAACCAGGCAGTTCTGCAAAAGATACAAATCAAGCTGCCAGCATTCACTTCTGAGCTAGAACACCTAAGGCAATCCACCAGCTCTAAAAAACCACAAAACGATGAGAAGAAGGAACTTCAAATATTAAATTAGTATTATAGACTCTTAAGGATTCTATCTGTCCATTTTTGTATAGAAATTTCTAGCCTTTTGTTCCCCCATAGCCAAATAGTAAGAAAGAAAGAAAAAAGCGGAGTATGTGTGGCTAAGTTTTGGGCTACAAACATTTGAATTTTTTGCTATTGACATGCTAAGAAGAAGAGTCAAACATTTTCATGCTAACCCTACTGTGTGCAAGTCACAAATAAATACCTCTAGTTTATTTTAGGCCAGTATTGACAGCAAACTGTCCACTCTTGAAGAACAAGAGAGCGAGAAAGTGGAGCTGATGATGGAGTGGCTCAACCATAGACTTCGGGATGTGACAAAGTTCAGCCATGATTCTAGTGAACTTCTGACTTTGAAGACTAAGATCCTGAACTTAAAATCTAAGTGAGTATTTAAAATGAGTCTTCAGTCCTTTAACTGTAAGGTTAAAAAATAAAACCAACAACTCAATTCTTTTTTTTCATATGAGATATCATCAAACAACTTCTCCTGCTCTGAGCGGAGCGAAAGGGAGTGTCAGACTTTTCTTGACTAAAACCTATCCATATTAACTTCTTTTGCCCTTTGTGTTCCGGGGCTGCGGTATTCCTTTTGAACAACTCGCAACCAGAGCAATGCCTCTAGGATCCATATTAGAACCAATATTAAATCGTGTGTATTAAAACTTTTATAGGACCCATAAAGAAACTTTTGACGACACGGTTGGCGCAGTGGCTGAGCGATCGACTGCCGCGCTGCGGGTTCGATCCCCGCACGAAACAAATATTTGTATGGCCTACAGATAGTTGTTTCGGGTCTGGCTGTTTGTGTATGTGAGTTTAAATGTTTGTAAACGCACCCACGATACAGGAGAAATTCCTAATGTGGGGCACGTTTTTTAAAAAATAAATAACTACAAATTAACCTTATATTTTTCCATATCTCAATCATGGATGGATTTCCAGAGGCTTTTGAGAAGGAAAAAACATTAAAACCTTGTTTGTCTGAAGCAGTCTAGTTATCCACAAGTTAATTGAGTAATACTATCCGCACTTAAGGCTATTATTTTACTATATTGTATTGTATTATGAGACAACTATTAAGTTACAAATAGATCATTAAGACAACTAATGGCTGTTGTCTTCTTAATTGCTACTTATTTAAAGATCGTAGAGTAATGAATAATTATTTTATTTTATTAATGTTGGACCATGACATACGCACTTAAAACTGGTTTTCAAAAACTTTCAGCTCAACTGTAATTATATCTTTTTTTCGAGACTTTAAAGGTCACTTGTTGGCCAATTGTTTCAAAATATGGCGAACAGGGTGTAAAGGAACGCTTCACAAAGCCGCTAACCATGTATTCCGTACATAAAACAAATTAAATCTATGCACAGAATCTTACTAGAATATGACTATTTGTGGTGAAAAATCACGTTTTACATTAGAACTCAATGCTGCGGGTTATTCGAAAGAGATACCGCGGCCTCCGGAACTTAAAGGGCAATAGAAGGAATATGGGTGGGTTTTAGTCGGTACAAGTCTGACACTCCCCCCGCTCCGCCCAGAGCGGGAGAAGTTATTTGATGGTTTCTCATACGCAATAAAAAATGCTGCATTGAATAGTGCGAGGATTGGGATAGTATATAAAGTTGAAATTAAAAAAAATGGTAAATTTGGGACTTTAACCCTTAATATCTCCATAACTAGAAAGTTCCCAGGTATGATCTAGCTAGAATAAATAAATAATCGCAATAACAGGAAAGCAAGTAACATTCGGTTTCGTTAAGGGTACTTTTACACCCTTTATATTTACCTTATATTATGAAATAAAAAACACAGTCACAGAAACGTTTTTATAATTAAAATTATATGAGAGCAATGTGTGTGTGATTCGCAGACAAAGGCATAACCAAATATTTTCTTTTCAGAATCCTTCACCTACAAATCCTGCAGAACATCTTCACTGAAACGAACCAGTCTATAAAGGCGTACAGTGAGATACACAAGGATATGAAAGATTCCATCAAAGAAACTGAGGAGAGAATTAAACATTTCCGCAGTATTATTGATGCTGATGCTCTTTAACCCTTTCACGCATATGGGACAAACTTGTCCCCGCATATTTTTTACGATTTACAGATAAACTAGGCAAGTTGATACGTTTTTCGATTTTTTATGTTAATATTTTTAGTACGTTTTCATGTTTGTGCATTTGCCACACTAAAAAAAACATTAGTTGTTAGAAAAAAATACGGCGCGAAAAGTCAAAACTATTTTTGAACCTCATCGAAGTTGAAAATATTATAGTAATAAAATAAAAACCTTTCTCGACTGTTTTTCTTGTGAATTATATTTGGCGGTAAGTACAATTACGTATTTATTATGAATTTTGCGTTTTCTTTGTAAATGTGATACATTTTATTTGAAAAACATGAATGGGACGCGGCTGTCCCAATATGCATCAAAGGAAACATTTTGCCATAACTATTGATATTATTTGCTTTGTTATTATTTTCAGTTTTTAATTATTTTCTTTGTATATTTCATTGTAGAAAATGTCATCAAGTCGGTATCGAGAGTTTTCACTGCGGCAAGAAGATATTTTCCAAGTGTTGATGGCTGACAACAGCGACAACGAGGATGTCCTGCTCCTCGATGAAGAAGACCTAACTTTATAGCGCAAGATATGGATGCAGGTGTGTCGACTGTGGAAATAGAACCCAACTCTACGTCTTTAGAAGAGAACTCGGTTGTAGATCAAAATACTACCAATGTTCCTACATTCTACTGGCGAAAAAATTCATACTCGTCACGTAATTTTCATGAGATCCCAGGGTACAACTTTGGTGAGGTGAAAATTTTTGATTACATGCCCGATACGGAACTGACTCCTATAAAAATATTATTTAAAATATTTAGACATTTATTGACAAAATAAATGTCACCTGCCCTGAAACTGTTGTAAAGTACAACAAATTTATGGGAGGGGTGGATCTAATGGATCCAAAAGTGTGCTACGAAGTTGATCGAAAGGCAAAAATAAAATACTACCTAAGACTTTTTTTCGATTTACTGGATATTGCAATGAATAACTCGTACATAATATATTGCAAGTTACATGAAGCAAAACGCGTTGAGGGAACTTTACTGTCCAGTCTAGAGTTTCGTCAGGTAGTGGCTCGTTCACTCATTGGAAGTTATTCATCTTGGCAAAGAGCTTTGTGCTCGATGGTCATGACGAAGAAGCGAATCACTCTCGCTCAAAAACGTGGAGCTCTATCCCACGTCATGATAAAAGTGGGCAACAGAAAAAGATGCGTACAATGTGCAAAACATCGCATTGAAAACCGTACAAATAACACTTGCAGTACATGTAATGTACACTTATGTTATACCTCAGAACGTAATTGTTTCACAGAATACCATTAAATGTTATATTTGATATTTTAAACGTCGTTCTTTATTAAATTATTATTTTTAATACTAAAAATTGTGTTTTATTTACAATATAATATTTAGGGCATACATAAAAAAATGTATACCTTAACGCATATAGGGACATATGTGTCCCCATCCAAAAAACACATAAATATATGTAATTGAATTTTTTTGGATTACTTTTATTTTAAACTAGACTAATATCAATAAACATAACCAAAAAAAAAATATTCCTTTTCGTTAGATTACTTATAAACGTGTAAGGGTTAAAGCACGTGTATCCACCGAATAACACAACAATAATATCAAAATGTAGCTGGGGTAGGTACAAGCGTGATGCCATGCCATGTACCAGCGAAGACATCACGTTACTGCCCACATCCAAAGTGGTTTGGGGTTGATTCAAGAATTTTTTTTATCAAAATTACGCTAACGTTCTGAGAAAAGTTCAACGAGATGAGATAAGAGAGACGTCATATATCCTCTAAAACTTTGAATGTCGTTATAGAGAGATAATTGTAATGACTTATGCCATTACTTAGCATGTAGTAGGACACTGCCTCATTAGTGTGAGGTCCTGGGTCAAGCAAATCGTTATAAGGATTTTCCATCAGTAATTTCCCAGTATCAGCCACGGATTTTGTTATTGTGCCCAGTTCATGGCAGTAGACTCACCCTCCTTTACATAGGACTTAAAATTGGCGATTTGGATGTACTATTAGGTACGCCTCTGCCCTCCCCTTGGGGGATTTCAGGCGTAATGTTATATTATGTAAGTAGGAGAATTCGTCACCTTTCGAAAGTTAAACAACATGAGGAAACCGCCAAGTCCCAAAACTATAAAAAAAAACTTGTGTCTCTGGATGTTAGTCGAGTTTCATTGTGTCGGCGCTTTTCTGGTGGTCACTATGTACGCCACTATTGATTCTGGCTTTCAGGAAATGCAGTTGTTTGGATACAGTGTGGCGAGACTGTCTCATAAAAAAAAAAACTAAAAATTCGAAGAACCAGTAATCCGCACTGAGTCAGCGTGATGGTAACATTACAGTCTCATCATTTCTTTTGGTGTGTTCATGGATTGTGAGAGAACTATTATTTTACCTGCAAAGTGAATCAGGGAGTATATTTTTTGTTTTTGTTAACTATTCTTTGTGAAATTATTTGTAATACAGGTTGTTAAAAAATCTTTTTTTGTATTTTTTTTGTACCCCCATCCGAGCCTTTTTTTCCATCTAAGTATAACTTACTAAAAACTTATTTCATGCTACTTCGAAAGTAGCTCACACTCGCATGCAGAATGCTGCTGTGGTGATTTAAGGTAGGAGAGGAATTTTCAAACATACAATGGTAACGTTTGGTATGTTTTTTTTTTATTAAATAGAACTTAATCTGAAAAACCTTTTAAACGTCACAACAAGTTTGAGAGTAACGAGACAATTGACTGAGTAACCAGTGAGTCGCCAGTCTCTCTGATATATCCAGGCTATATTTACGTAATATAGCAGTCTACTGCACCTTGGCACCTCTCAGCACTCAGTTATCCGCTATCTTTATCGCTATCTTCTGGCCATTTTTGTATTGAAGTCTATCCATTTGCCTGTGGGGATTTACTTGCTTCGCAGGCTAGACTAAGCTATCAAAAAAGTTGAAACGAATGTTTAAAATATGAAAATTATGAGTGGTAAGGAAAGAAGTTAAATCAGTTATGTCAACTGTAATTTGGGACCAGTAGTGCTATTCTCTATGAATACAGCCTTGAGCGCAGCGCTGACCCCAGACGACTTTCAATGAAACTTTACGCTGCGGCAGCGCTAAGCTTGACGTTGTATTCTTTTAAAATAATAGGACAGGGCACGATCAATGCCGTAGCGACGGCGCGTTAGTGAGATATCAGCAAAGCAGAGTGGCCTGCCAGGACCACCGCTTGGAGAGACACTACAGCCCCGGAACATAAAGGGCAAAAGATGAAACCCACCCAGGGTTTTAACTTCTAACTTATTCGATGATTTCCCATCCGCAAAAAAAGGCATGATCAATGAAAATTTTCAAATTTAATTTTGCGGGTTTAACAGTTCAAAGATCTACTTGAAAATTAACAGTAGGTAGGTACGTAGTGATGGTGGTAGGTGTGAAAGTTAACTCTTCAGCAGCTTCAAATGTTGTGCTCATTCCATACAAGCGCTGTGTTTTCAGACGATAGTACATGTCGACTTCACTCCTCTGCCCTGAGGCAGCGTCGTTACATCTGTAAGGAAACGTGTTGATTGCACAATTAATGCACCAAGAAGTAATAAAAGTTACATGATTTGAGTTCGTATGATGGCAATATTATAAGCTTGCCCTTATTACACGGAAGTTAAACATTACTGAGGACTCGGAATCCCCTCCGTCTAAGACTTTTTATTTTTTTGAAAAAAAAACGTTTCTCCACACTAGGAATTTCTCCTGTATCGTGGGTGCATTTACAAACATTTAAAACTCACATACACGAACAGCCAGACCCGGAACAACTATCTGTAGACCATACAAATATTTGTTCGGTGCGGGGATCGAACCCGCGTACCGAGCCGCGCCGCAGTCGATCGCTCAGCCACTGCGCCAATCGTGCCGTCGCCTTCGGTGAAACACATATGATGGTATTTTACGTTATGTTGTACAACAATGCATTTAGGGTTACCAGGTCGCCAAACCTAATAGCCGAATAGACCAGCCAGTTTGCCCAGACATTTGGGTAAAAAGACCGGACACCATGCATTATTGAGGATTTTATGTCCCAGTATCTATTAATAGGTAGGTACTACAAAAAATGTAATAAAATCAAGCTTTTTTAGTTATTACCATAAATCTTGTTTAATCGAAATATTAATAAAATCCAAAGGCAATTAGTCTACTTAAGTACGTTTTTTTATTAATCATTCTAATACCTACTGTCAAACAATGGCCTACCAAAAGCCGGACATCGTTAATTTTGGCCGAACACTCAATCAAAAAGCCTAACCATGTCCAGGTTTATCCGGACACCTGGCAATGCTAGATGCATTTCATGCATTACACAATATCCACTTAATTCCGAGATTTTGTACAACATGAGGCAGTTTCAACTGTTTAGCAATTAGCCAACGTGCTTCTTCCGATCGTCGATGTGGACCATTGATCTTAAGTCCGTAACAATCACACAGCATGAATTAAAGAATTTTGTAGAGAACAGTTAGGTCATACCTACATATCCAACGTTGAAATGATTAGAATTTTATTAATAAGATTCTCACCTGTATTTAATAAGTTCCTCAACACAGAAATTGTTTGGATACATTTATTTAGGAAGCCGGGATCTTCGCATCTTTCCCCCTCAAAATCCCCAGTGCATTGACATACTGGAGCATTGTGCTCATCCAGGGAACAGACGCCGTCGTGCAAACAGTATCTCTGGCATGCGTTGACCTCACACCTTTCCCCAGAGTAACCTTCTTTACAACTGAAATTAAGAAAATTATGGAAAACGTCAACCACTTTTCTCCCTCCCACCTTCCTAATTATCCCTCACAAATTGGCTTTAGGTACAAGTATTTACTTATACAGCCAATTTGTGAGGCTAAGAACGAAATAATCACTGAGTAAGTATAAGTAAACCTATCTTTTAATTCACATTAAAATGCATTTTTCTGAAATCTATGGTGCTTAAATTCCTAGGCATCTGTTTTTAAACGACTTCAAAAAAAGGAGGAGATTCTTATTAATATTTCTGTGGTAGGCACAAAGCAAGGTCAATATTTTTTATTTATTTATTTTATTTATTTATTCTCTATCTTACGACTATCCTTACAGGGTTACCTAATGCGATAGATTTCACCAGACCTTAAATGATAAATATGTTTAACCTGCATGTAGGTTGCCCCTCAGCACTGGCAGTACAATCTCCTTGGAAGCAGTAGTTTTGACAAACAGCAACATCGCATCTCTCACCGCTGTAGCCCTTTGCACATTCACAACGATCTCCTCCACTAACTTTTGTACCATAGACACAAAGCTGGCTATCATTTGCGTTGGTCACTGATTTATTTGTTAGGAGTCTTTTTAGTGCTTCGCAGTTCTGAAGTCCTCGAGTTAGATCTTCAATGTTGTAGTTGGTAGCTATTGCAAAAATGTGCTCTTCATGTTCAATAAAAAGTTCAGATTCCACATCTATGTTGTGCTGTGGATTTTTTGGAATTGTTCTGATATAATTTTTGACCTTCCATTCAAACCTCGTTCTATAGTAGAGAACATCCTTTGAAGCGGTCAACATGTCGCGTTGCATCACTTGTGGTAATTCAGACATCGTTCTTATGTTGTTTCCATTGAAATCCGCACATTCAAAGCAACCAATATTAATCCAGTACATTGTCTGTGTCTGTTGGTCCATAGCAAAACTGCCAAAAACGGTGTGTTCTTTTATAAGTTCTCTTTCGGAGCCATCTAGCCGAGCCCTCCATAGACCCTCGCCCCATATTAGCCAGTAAATAAACCTGAAAAGTTTTTATTAATTTATGTTACAGTTATCAACTTCCACAATAATCAAAAAGCTGATAATACATTGTGTCCAGTCATGGACTAGCGATATTCTAGATACTTATGTAACGAGTGTTTTAATATAGGTACTATTAGGATAGGTACACACTTGGGTCTAATTCACTTCCCCGCTTTTTGGCAGCCATTTTGAGATATTCTTTAGGCGTGTACAAAAAATAACCATATCTCTTAAAATGTTGGTCTTACTGAGACGAAAATAGGTTTATTCAGAGGGCAACAATATTGTCTATCGTTTAAATTAAGAAGTGATGAGCTTACATTTTCTTAACTTTAGAAAACAAAATTAAAGTCCAAAAAAATATGCAAATCAACAAAAGTTTGATAACTTTTTTGTTTCGTTTTTTTTTTTTCAAAAACAATAAATTTGAGTACTAGAATGTTTGTTATATAAGTACCTACATAGAATATCGCTAGTCTGTGATAGGAAACATTGTATATTGTCAAATATAAAAAAAAATGCGACGTACCCTCCGCAGCTATCAACGGCAATATCAGAAATAAGAGAATCACTGTCAGACGACAAAACCAAGCGTCGTTCGTTAATCGTGTTATTAGAAGAAGGCTTCAATGAAATCGAGTATATTTCAATGTCCTCACTCCAAAAGAGTAAATCTGTTGCCGGATCGTAAGTCAAACTAGAAATGTATGTGGTATTTAGAACTAAACATTCTACTTTTTTCGTAGTTATATCAAAACTGTATATACTAGATTTTAGCGTGTCATCATTTGAGTCGTCAAACAGCACCCTTTCATGTACTGGGTCATAAGCCAAACGATATGCACTTGCCGTAATGTGTTCAGTATACGTTAGTTTTCCTTGAATATCGTAAAATTCCAGTCGATTGCCAACGCTTATAACTATTTCTGAAACAAAATATATTATTTTGAAACATTACTTTGGCTGGAGAGAATCCTGTATCAAGCATGGCTTTAATACAGAGAAACAATAGGTACCTGCGTACTGCTTTTGTTTGATAGGAAAGGTTAAAAACACACCGGATAGACCAATACTACCTGAACAGACAACGTCACATAGAGGTAACAAAAAAACCTTTTTTTTTCTGATGGTACGCTTGTTAAAAGTAGGTAATATGGTAGATAGGTACTATTTTAGAAACAAGATCCTGTAATTTGTACCTCAAGTGTCATATTTTATTTTGAGAGCCACGAAAGACGGATTCTTTTAAGAAATCAACTGAAAAACAAATTGAAAAAAAATACTAAATATATTAAATTATGTAAATTCCTTTTCAATTAAGTTTTCAGAGGATTCACTCGTAAATGAACTTCGAGAAAAATATCAGATGTCGTTATTCGTCACTATTTTAGGTTTTCCCAATTAACACTTCTGCAAGGGGCTAACAATGATAATTCTTTGATGCATCTGGATATAGTGATATCGCAAGATGGCGTAGATGATGACGCCAAGAAACACACTATAGTCACGCTCCAAGAACGAGTTTTGACGCACCAACAGCGCGCTATGCGCAACACGATTTTTATGTGACTCGGAACGCACTCGTGGAGCCGTGAAATTCTATGGTGACCTGAGATTATTTCCGACCACACGAGCAAGAATTGATGAATCTTGAACTTACCCCAAGAAAAGGTGTGCGCCATCCCCGCAAACAGTGCTAACAATGCCAACGTACACTGCGTTCTATACATATCATACGCCAGGCAACGGTTTTTAAACAGAGAACAACGATAGATGATACGTCCACCCCGGTCACCGCTGAAAGGATACAAAACAAATATCGGGTTTTTCGCAAACATACAACCATAAATAGTTTAATTAAGCATCAGGCATATTGATAACCCGAGAGGTTTGCTGATAAGAGACAAAGCAGGGATATTCAACAATTTGTTCATTATATTACATGAAATGATTAAAAATACCGTACAATACATGGGATTTCCCAAATGTTGTTGTATCCATGTCAAAGAAATAACCATGATATCATTCCATATCATGACCCATATATGTCATTTTCATTTATTTTATAAGGATGGCATTTTACAGTCGCGTCGACGGATAAAACGGTATGTTTTAGAAAGATTTCATATTTAGGGGGTGTTATTAATAGCAACTGAACTGTTCTTAAATTAAACAAAGTACGTATATTTATCTGGATAAAATCAATGATTAAATATGGTTTATATGGATCTTACAAAATTATTTTCGTGCATGACACATTCCGCCATGATTATAAAACAATTTTCCGTGCATAAAAATTAACACCATAATAGGGATGTTATTGGCGGCATAATACCTATTAATTCATACAATTATGCACATTAAACATTGAGAAAAAAAAGTATTAGTAGTAATAAGTATTAGTACTAGTCAGCATTTGTCGTGGCATTTGTTGCGTTTTATCGTGTAGGTAGCTCGACTCATAACCCAAGAAGCCCGACGACACGACGAACAATACCAAAAAAAGGACATTTGTGTGTGTAATAAGTGCAATAGAATGATTACACTGCCCAACAAATTTAAACTTTTCAAAATTTTCCAAGAATATTATTGTTATATTTGAAGTACCAATTATGGTGTGATAATTTCAAAAATCACACTAGTATCTATTTGCCTAGCAGCTCTAGTTTTCGGGATTTTTCATTCTACGCTCATTTAAGGTCACGGCGCATTATTCGTCAATTTTAAACGGGTAGGTACATTATAAAACACACACACAATTAAAACAATGGCTACGAAGGGAAGACGTTGTCTAAACGATCCAAATAGCTTTTTTGTTGTTTGTGGCATGTACACCTTCGCAAAGTATCGTAAATCGACCACGGCCTTAGTTAAATCTGCAGACTTTAACTACTTTGGACTGAATATTTGCAATCTACAAAAGCCATGGGTGCCAAATACTGTTTGCCAAAATTGTGTAGTCTCTTTGCGACAATGGTCTAGTAGAAAAAGATCAGCCCTGAATTTCAAGACACCCATGATTTGGCGGGAACCTCGTAATTACCATGATGATTGCTATTTTTGTATGGTAAATATTACGGGCATAAACTCTGCAAACTGGGATAAGTGGACATATCCGACGTTGTCTTCTGCTCAGAGGCCTGTCACACACACCTACCAGTCACCAGTGCCAGTACCATCGACATCACATGTTTTGAACCGGATAACATGGAAATTGCAGAAGAAAAGCATCAATCTGACTCTGGTTTTATACCCAGAAACAAATCCTTATCCTTTCAATCAAAAAGACTTAAATGACTTACCTAGTACCTGATTTAAATCTATCTAAAGAGTCTTCCGAAGATTTAGAATCTCGTTTGAAAGAAAAAAATCTACTAACGACAAATACAAAAGTTACATTTTAAAGAACGGACCAAGGCAGATGGGACATACCTACATATGAAGGCTGATTACTGCTGGAATCTTTGTCGGGATCTTACACAGGCAGAGAATTAAAGAAAATCTTATAAAAGACATTTTTTTCCTCAATCACAGTAGCTATTTTTAATAAAGTACGTTACAAAATCATATTTTTAACTTGGGTGTAAAATGAAAACTAGATCTGCTAGAAATAAACCAATGGTATTTTCGTAATCAGCACACTTAATTTTACTAAAAACAAAAAAAAACCTCTGGAATTTTTTTCAGTGTTGTTCAGTGTTATTCATTATCATGTCTTTATCCCAATTTCCATCAGACACTTCTTTTCTAGCCATGTCATCCTTTAGATAGACTCTTCATAAATTTTATGGAAGATCCATATCATCCTTAACACAGTTTCCACTGGTCAAAAACTGACACAATTGATAGTGCCACATTTAATTGGCGACCACGCATTTCCCATACATTTGGATCATCATCTGTCTAGTCTTTATCCAATACCGTTGGGGTCGGCGTTCAGCCTAACCGGATGCAGCTGAACACCAGTATTTTACATGAAACGACTGCCTATCTGACTTTCACAACCCAGCACTGGTTATTACGATACCCCTTGTAAGACTGGCTGTCAGACTTTTAGGACATTGACTATCTCTAACGTCTGTCAAAGATCTACTATTGACAGCTGGGATCAACAGCTTAACGTGCTTTCCGAGGCACGGAGGAAACTCGGTATGGAACAGGTGGTCACCCATCCACAGAACAACCTAGACAAGCGCGGTTTAACCTTAAGATCGACCCGAACGGTTGCTAGTATTTAGCCATGAGCTCAATTATCACTCAGATCCAGCCTGTCCCTTTGCTATCCTCCCTCAGCTACGCCCTAAGCCCTTAGCGTGTAGTCGCTTAGCTTGTAAGTTTTTTGCCCTGGCTCTTAGGTCTCTAGGTCTTCATTTTTAAGGCATCCACACGAATCGCCCGGTTAAGCAGACGACAACTTCTAGGTTGAACTGCAAGATGCCATTCAGAAAAAAAAACACTATAATTTTGGAAAGAGGCGAATAAAACGATGTATATCTATGTATATGTTTAAATAAAGCCGTTCGCAAAATAAAGCAAGTACAGCAAATGTTTAAAAAACATTCAATTGTTTCCCATATTCAAATGATAAGAGAAATTAAAGCAATAGTTTACGGTCGATAAGTCGCGACCACTATGACTTTTTTTTTAAGGATGGGAATTCATCAAATAACTTCCTCCGCTCTGGGTTGAGCGGGGGGAGTTTTAAACTTTTACTGACTAAAACCCGACCCTGTTCTTTATTTTTCCCTTTTGTTTCGAGGCCGCGGTATCTCTTTCGAACAATACGCAATCCCGGCAGAATACAATGCCGAATGAACTAACATTTTAGCAAATCCCATTTAAATATGCGGCCACTAAATGTTTAGGTACTAGTTGAAACATACTTATCCTACTAATAATATAAATGCGAATGTTTGTGAGGATGGATGGATGTTTGTTACTCTTTCACGTCAAAACGGCTGAACGGAGCTTGATGAAATTTGGCACAGAGGTAGATTATAGTCTGGAATACATACACATAGGATACTTTTTTTTTCGATATCACGCGGGTGAAGCGTGAGAGTCAAGATGGCGGGTGTACCATAGCGAATTAAATTGTACTAATTACCAAAAAAATGTACCTAAAATGTACTATTTAGTACCTAGGTCAAAAAAAATTGTACCTCTTTCACAACGAAATTATTTAGAAAATAAGGTACACCCGCCATATTGACAGTCAAGATGGCGGGTGTACTATAATGTTTTATTATTTAACCATTACGCATTAAATATAATTACACCAAAAAATTGTACCTAAAAAGTACCTCAATTAATAGAAAACATACAATTGAAAAGTTGAATAGTTTCTGAGAAATAAAACAAACGTATTTTGTATAAAACTAAACACTATAAATATCATGATATTATTGATATAGATTTTTTTTGGAGGTCAGATAGGCAGTCGCTCCATGTAAAATACTGGTGTTCAGCTGCATCAGGTTAGACTGGAAGCCGACCCTAATATAGTTGGGAAAAGGCTAGGCAGATGATGACATTTATATTTAAAGGATATTTTTAAATTATGAATAATATGCACGACAATAATTATTAATAGTTACTAGCAATAAAATATATAGTATTATCTGTATATTTTAGTTATTAGGAACCTTCAGCAACTAACAACCAGTTTCGTAAATGCACATTTATGATCAAGTATGATGCGGGTAGTTGATAAAAATTTGCAAATTTTTCACTGTTTCCTGATTAATCATACGAGCTTCATAGCTTGCAATACGCAGATAACTTAATATCATTCTTATTATTGTCACTGCGATCATATAGAATAAATAAATATGAAACGCGGAAAAAAATGTTGTTGATTTAAACGAACAGAAAAAAAGTGTTTTGTATTTGTTTGTATTTGCAAGCTATGAAGCTCGTATGATTAATCAGGAAACAGTGAAAAATTTGCAAATTTTTATCAACTACCCGCATCATACTTGATCATAAATGTGCATTTACGAAGCTGGTTGTTAGTTGCGGAAGGTTGCTAATAACTAAAATATACAGATAATACTATATATTTTATTGCTAGTAACTATTAATAATTATTGTCGTGCATATTATTCATAATTTAAAAATATCCTTTAAATATAAATGTCATCATCTGCCTAGCCTTTTCCCAACTATATTAGGGTCGGCTTCCAGTCTAACCTGATGCAGCTGAACACCAGTATTTTACATGGAGCGACTGCCTATCTGACCTCCAAAAAAAAATCTATATCAATAATATCATGATATTTAAAGTGTTTAGTTTTATACAACATACGTTTGTTTTATTTCTCAGAAACTATTCAACTTTTCAATTGTATGTTTTCTATTAATTGAGGTACTTTTTAGGTACAATTTTTTGGTGTAATTATATTTAATGCGTAATGGTTTAATAATAAAACATTATAGTACACCCGCCATCTTGACTGTCAATATGGCGGGTGTACCTTATTTTCTAAATAATTTCGTTGTGAAAGAGGTACAATTTTTTTTGACCTAGGTACTAAATAGTACATTTTAGGTACATTTTTTTGGTAATTAGTACAATTTTATTCGCTATGGTACACCCGCCATCTTGACTCTCACGGTGAAGCCGCGGGCGCCAGCTAGTTATTTATAAAAAAAAACATATCCAAATAAAATAAAATATGTATTAGGTAATAAAAATGAAAAAAAAACATCTGACCTCTGAGATCAGATCCTACATACAAGCATAAGATATTCACTACTTTTTGGGTAGTTTTAAGCGCGAGCACGTCTACGGTACCGATCGACGACGACGTCGAAACAAACGAGCAGCCACCCTGAATTTGTACCTAGTTGATGACAATAATAAATAAATAAATATCTTGGGACAACTCACACACGGCTATCTGATCCCAAGCTAAGCAGAGCTTGTGTTATGGTAACCAGACAACTGATATACATACTTATATAATTTATAAATACATACATATTATAGATAAATCACACCCAGACACAGAACAAACAATCATGCTCATCACACAAAGTTTGACCTGGGTAGGAATCGAACCCACGACTTCCGGCTCAGCAGTCAGGGCCACTAACTACTAGACCAACAGGCCCGTCGATTAAGCTCGTCCCCTAATACATGGGACATAGAAAAATAATGTACCAGTTACTTTTAGGTACACCTCTGTCTGACTCTTCGCCTAATAGCCTTTTATTCCTAAACCTAGGGTTACAAAGGTCCATAAGTTCGGTGTGCCTTTTGGCATAGGCCTCCTCCAATTCCTTCCAATGGGTCCTGTCCCTTGCTAGTCTCAACCAGAATGGTCCCGCTGTCTGTTTCAAGTCATCTTCCCATCTCCTGATTTAACGACCCTTGCTTCTTTTGCCATCTCTTGGTTGCCAGAGGGTGACTTGTTTGCTCCATTTGTTAATGGGGTGGCTGGATGTTTACTTATCTACCAACAGAATAAAATTGAATCCTTTACTTTATAAAAGCGAAAGTGAGTTTGTTTGTTTATTTGTTTGTTACATCTTCACGCTTAAATGGCAAAACCGATTTTGATGCATTTTGGTACAGAGATAGTTGGGACCCTGGAGACAGACATAGGCTAATTTAAAAAAAAGTGAGAAAAGTGGGAGGAAGAGGGAAGAAAAGGGGAGAAACTTCTTATTGCGTCGACCGATTGCTTCGAGAGTTCGACGTTTGTTTGTTACGCTTTCACGCCTAAACCGCTAAACCCATTTTGGTGAATTTTAGTACAGAGATAGATGGAACCTTGGAGATAATTATAGGCTGCTCTTCAAATGAATTTTGTACGAAACTTATTGCGTTGTCCGATTTACTTTTTAGGTATATAATAAACGCGGGCGAAGCCGCGGAAAAAGCTAGTAGGTAATTATTTATTTTTATTGTAGATGCCTCACAAATCAATATATTTTTAACTCAAACTCGTATATGCTTATGACTCATGAAATATGTGGTCAATGGCATTTTATCTTTGCACGTATAACACCAGTTACAAGGAAAAAAAAACAAATACCGTCAACTTTACTTGAACATAAGGTTGAAAATGAAGTAGATACTGAGTAAACCTAAACGATACTACAAATCTAAAGTAAAGTTGTCAACAGAAGCTGACATTGAGAATTAGATTCTACTCGTCTTATTATTCAGTCATATGTTAGATGTACATGCGTGCACCCGTGTCAATGAATCAGTCAGTGATAACGCGAAAAAGTGAATAAATAAAAAATGTTGGAACATATATCTTATGTTATGGACATAGTTTCTAAAATCTTTATGTAAGTCTTGTTTTTTTTCTAATAAGGGAGATCCACCCGCCATAATTTTTGAGGCTATTTTCGAAAATAAACTTAATATTTGAATAGAGCATTACATTATTGATTACTGCACAAAATAGTCCCAGTCTTGGTGATCTTGGATATTTTGTGGTTAAATAACTTATCGATGAATTGAATTACGACTTAGGTGTAATAATAAACGTTTTTTTTTACTGTCAAGAAAAAAAAGTGACCCAATTAGGATAATTTCCTTTGACTGCTTATGAACCTGGTTACCGTTTTCTTTTTTTTTAATTTTAGCTATGTAGGTTGAATCTGTACGGCCATTGAATAGTGTGTAAATAGTGGAAACCAGTTGCTCCTAATTGGATGTCAGATAAACATGATAGTGAGTTTAAGGATAAAGATTAGCGTCAGTCACGTTCTAATAAAATTATAAATAGACAGAAGATTAATATTAGCAACAATATTTACCATATCGCCAGAGAAAACTTGATGTTGATTATCGTCACAGTGTTACAAATATATAAATCAGCGTGAAGGAGTAACAAACATCCACACATACTACAAAGTTTCGCCTTTATAAAATAAGTGTGATTTCAACTACCCGTTTTTAACGATCATAAACTATAATACAATAATTCTTGTAAACTCTTATTTATCTCAAGCAAGGATTCATAACTAGAACTAGATTTTACCACTCATATAACACATGTGTTTTCAATATAATGTTTAAGTGTGCAGCTACTTAAGCATGCCAAGGAAGTTAGAGTTGCCTTTGTTTTATAGTTTCTATAGGAAATTCAATAGTGTCTTTGAAATTCATAACAATTGAAAATTTAATGGATGTGGGTACCTAGTTATACAACGATTTTTACTGTTATACCTTTCAATAATGTTTTGATTTGTAGGATAATAACACTGTAGTTGCTGACTCAGTTTTCGAAAGCCTCTGTTCGTACCTTACAATTATAGTGAACTACTTGCCCGAGGCTTCGCTCGCGTTAAATTCGGGGTAACACAGTTCCTTTCCTGATTTACAAGTACCTGCTACCTGCAGTTTTTGCCCTTGCGCCTTATTGATTTGTAATAGCAAAGCTAAGTTTTCCCTTTCCTTCCCTCTTTCTCCCTACCAAAATTCATCAAAATTGGTTTAGCCATTAAGACGTGACGAGGTAACAAACAAACAAACTCACTTTCGCTGTTATAATATTAAAGTAAGGATGATTTATGTTGTTGTCTTGTAGTAATGTATTTTTAGTACAATAGTTCCAAAAATGGAAGAATAAAACATAACCATTACGCTTGAATCCGCGAAGGGTTTAGTAGAGGTGTTTCTAATAGTAAATCCACATTTCGTCAACTATGATTAAGTCCCATGTCACAGGGTTAGTTGTTGCCACCAACAGCACAAATCCAGACTCCGTGCCTTCTACTGAGAAATTCCTGATAGAACACCCAATAAAATTTTGACCGGCCCGAAAATTGAACCTTGGACCTCATGTTTAACAGTAGTGATTGCAACTATCGAGGTAGTTAAGTTCATCGTCTATCTCAGAGGCAGTAATACTTATCAAAAACTAGCAACATCATCTACTAAGCCTTTCCCAACTCTGTTTTTCCAACTATGTTGGGTTCGGCTTCCAGTGTAACAGGATGCAGCTGAATACCAGTATTTTACATGGAACGACTATACGAGCTCCAGAAACCAGTTAGTACTGGGTGATACGACAGCTCTTGGTAAGACTGGTTGTCAGACTTTTGGGACACTAATTATCTGTAATGGTGAATACTGCGTACTCAAAGACCGCCCGCGACTTCGTCCGCGTGGCATAGTTACTTCGGGCTCACGCTAACTTTAACCAGCGTGATGAACTGATAATCGAAAAAGAAAATCTCCCATTTTCTTCCCTCTTTCTCCCCCTTATCTCATTTTTTTTAAATATTAGCCTATGTCCGTGCCTAGGGTCCCAAATTTCTCTGTACCAAAATTCATCAAAATCGTTTAGAATAAGAATAATTTATTTGTGTAAAAACATGGTACATAGGGTCTTATAATTATAGTAATGTGAACTTAACATGTTTTACCATATAATGGCATTTAGGCGTGAAGACGTAACAAACAAACAAACATGCAAACAAACAAACTCACTTTCGCTTTTATAATATTAGTAAGGATAGTAGTAAACTTTTATTTTTCTGTTCATTCCTACTTTATACCGCAGCTGTTGATGTACAGACGCCTGCACATCAAGCTACTACAATCTGTCAGATTTCTTTGATAGATTTTCGACTTTATTTCTAAAGTAGGTATTAGGTTCAAGGTTCATTGGGAAAAATTTACAGTTTCGGGTAGCTTGTCCTGCTGGCGTCTGTACCAAATAAATAAATAAACAACGTAGTTCAACAAGGACCTAATGAAATATTTTATCGAAAACCATAATTATGATAAATAAAAAACTACATATACCAAAGACAAATTGTCTAGAAGCTTGTGTTAATCAGTAGAGTCACCATGACTTCTTAAAACAGTACATACCTATTCCACTGTTTGAAAGAGATGGCGCTAGAAACCCTGTATAGGTCTGTCTCTTTCTCGCACTGCAATAAGAACTGTTTTGAGGCAGTTATTTCTATTAGTTCTAATCATGGTCAATTTGATCTCGACCAATTTATACGACGTTGGACAGTGTGACTCTTACCTAATCTTGTTTGTGATATGCAATTAGACAACCGTGGCTTTATTTTGGACGTTTAGAAATACTGTTTACGTCCATTATTTACTTTATCTATCCTTGACTGGTTGTAATGGACTTGGGACTTCTTCAAATCCACAATCAGCAGAGTTTATTAATTTATAATTGTTTTTTTTTTGTGTTAGCATTGCTCTCCAACATGCTAATGTTGCCAGCCTTCTGGGCACTTTGGACACTTCTGGGATTTGACGCATGTAATTATTTTCCCATTAAGATGCTTGAACAATTATTTAAGATCTATTGTGGTTTCTAAATCATGTAATATACATACAAACTTGCAAAATAAACGGCCATACCTTTCCACAACTCCAAGGGACGTCCCACAGACATGAGTACATTATATGGTGTTAATTTAACTCCATTACGTGTTCCCGAAATATAGGGTCTTGAGTTCTTTACAGACAGACAGACTGACGCACAATAAAGTGATCCTATAAAGGTTCCGTATTTTTTCCTTTTGATATTATGAAACCCCAAAAACAGCTACATTATGACCGTGTAGGGTTGCAGTTGCATTGCAACTTTGCAGTTTTGTAGGCACAGACATGTTTTTGTCAATTTTCTTATAATTTGCGATCATCATTTATATGAGGTAGTCCATTGCTGACAACGCTGATAAATTGATCCAGCTAAAACCATCTTCGTATATTTTTTGAGATGTCTACGTTTAAATCCAGGTGTGCCATGTCTTTTGTTCTGTTAAGAAAAACGTTGCCCCCCACTAGGAATTTCTCCTGTATCGTGGGTGCGTTTACAAACATTTAAACTCACATACACAAACAGCCAGACCCGGAACAACTATATGTAGGCCATACAAATATTTGCTCCGTGCGGGAATCGAACCCGCGATACGCAGCGCAGTAGTCGATCGTTCAACCACTGCGCCAACCGTGTCGTCAATATGTAGCTGGTTTAGCTTTGAAATTCAAATAAAATTAAACTCTCAAGGACCGCCCTTATTTACATCAACTATCCGTCAAGCACCGCCGGGCGGGCTCTTATCGTAAGCGTAATCTGATTTTAAGACTTATCTCTACTACAAATACAGTTTTAAATCGGTCGGGGTTTGGTGGCACAAATTTGTGTCAGCGGGGCTCAACGGTAATATACTTGTTTACTGGCACGTTTTTGTGCCGCTAGGGCTCTAGAGGTTAATCTACAAAGGATAAGTATCTAGTGATAAATTCCTCACAGGCGATAGCCGACCGTTTACCTACATTTCGAAACCTGCCCCAGATAGTGCACCTGATAACATATCGGACTTACCGTAGGTACATGCCTTTCCTTAGTAGTAACTTTCTCATACGTGGAGTTCATGACTGATAAGGAGTTTTAGTACTGGGTCGATTACAGGTAGAATTGGATAGAATAGAATATACTTTATTGCACACCAAAATTGAAACACATCTGTTTTATAGAAATTGCTAATTCTATGGTTACAATGGCGGTCTTATCGCTGATAGCGTAACGTGACCATTTATTTTTTTCGGAATTATATAAGGATAATATTTTTGTGTTCACCAAAAATCTTAAGGTACATCTATGTATGCATTTCTAAAATATTGATCTTAAACCCGTTTAATTGTTTTACTATAATTAAACTACTCGGCCAACAAAATATGTTACATCAACAAATTCCAAATGAACACCAAGATATAACACTTTTTTATTGTAGTGCGCTGCAAATATTCTATTGTAACAATAACTATTTTATTCTTCCCCGAAAAATACTGATCGTGCACCAAATATTCCTGAATGTTAAAAAAATGCGTAGGTTAGGTTAGGTTAAAACTGTGACCCCCTACGCACGAGCCGAGCGAGCGGAGCGAGCGGTGCCGCGGCAGTGGCCGGCGAGTGCCAGTAACGACTTGCATTAATAGAAAATGGATGAAATTCCAAATTAACACCAAGATATAACACTGATATAAACTAAAAAAATAAATGCTTGTTTTTAAAATTAGGTGTATTACTATTTTAAATAGATGCTCGTTATGACATATTTTAATTAACATATTTTGGTGCACATTCAGTATATTTGGTGGAACACAGGCAAAATTAGGTAAATGAAATGGGAATAAATTGAAGTACTTTTAAATACCATCCATTATATAATACTAGCTTTCGCCATAGTTTCTTCCCTCTTCCTCCCCCTATTCTCGCTTTTTTTTAATGTGTCCGTCTCTTAGGTCCCTACTATCTCTGTACCAAAATTCATTAAAATCGGTTGGGCTTACCAAACTCGCTTTCGCTTTTATAATATTAAAGTAGGGAGTAAGGATAAAAATTTTGGTAGTTTTGGTTTACCAGTGTTTAAATAAAACTAACTTTAAATAAAAATTTGTTAGCGGAATAAATCTCTTTCAAATTCAAATAAGTAGGAATATAGCTCATTACACGATTAATCAAAAGGACAAAATTATCTTTTTCTCTATTTGAGAAAAGTTAGGAGAGAAAGCGGGACAGTCCCACCAAAAGCGGGAAGTATGGTCACGTAATGATAGCGGTATCTTCCAGACAACCTTTTTATGGACTGTACGAACATAAAAATATAACAGGGGTAAATGTAAGGTCAATGTGTAGCTACTGCTACACAAACAATTAAAATAAAGTTATTTATCCTTACTATACTATTATAAATGCGAAAGTGATTTTGTTTGTTACCTCTTCACGCTTTAATGGCTAAACCGATTTTGATGAATTTTGGTACAGAGATAGTTGGGAACCAGGAGACGTACATATATTTTTATTTTAAAAAAGTGGGATATGAGGGAGAACGAGGGAAGAGAAGGGAAAACTTAGCGTTGCTATTACAAATTAATCAGGCGCAAGAGCAAAAACTGCAGGTGTGCTTAGAGTGTTATTTCGAATTTAACGCGAGCGAAGCCGCGGGCGAGAGCTAGTAAATACATAAACAAGTGTACACATTTAAAATATTTAATTTTAATATGTGTTTATAATGCTATGTGGTAGACAAATAGGATAGGCGTACAGGCTTACCTGATCTAATAGCATTTTCTTTAGAAGGGAAGTCTGTCATGAATTCCACCTAAAAAAGTCGCGAGATAATGGGCAGTCAGTTGAATTCTCAATCTCTCATCATCTAATTTCCATAGCGTTCCGTTTTCTGGAGACTTCGACTGGTGACTAATTAATGAGCCATTCATAGATAAGCTGGCTACCGTGTCGATGGCGCGTTCGTGTTCCACGCGCGCCAAAGAGATGTCAGCAAAGCAAAGGTACCTGCCAGGGCCACTGCCTCCGGGGTTGCGGGTTGTTCGAAAGAGATACCGGGGCCCCGGAACATAAAGGGTAATAGAAGGAACATGGGTGGGTTTTAGTCAACAAGTCTGATACACACATCCGTTTCGCCCAGAGCGGAGGAAGTGTTTGATGGTTTCGCATCCACAAAAAAAATTATATATATAAGGGCTAGGCTAGGGCCAGGGTACATAGGTAGCCTTACACTTGAACCGTATGGGAGAGCAATTCACAATGTTCTTGACTACTCCAATATGATACTGTTCGGACTAATGATACATTAACAACACGTTTTGTAATTCTCATAGGATTAGCCAGCTATGAACCCAATAGTATACCCACAGTAAGTTATGCTTAAGTCCTGTGTAATATATTGCCATCAACCAGACTACAGGCACCAGGCAAAACCAGGCACCGTGGTTGCTATTGAGCTTGGAACCACTTTTCTATTATTAAAATGTACTCTGTGGAACCACAAACTAAACAGGCAGTCGAGGTGAGGTAGTTAGTTTCTTAATGTTAATTTGTGAAAAGTTGTACAAAACCGTTTCATTATTGTGTTGCCATCCTGACGCATCTCTTTATGTTTTTACTAGCTTTTGGGTAAATTAGGTATAACACAGTACCTGCTACCTGCAGTTTTTGCCCTAGCGCCTTATTGTTTTGTAATAGCAACGCTAAGTTTTCCCTTTTCTTCCCTCTTTCTCCCTCATATCTCAATCTTTTTAAAAAGTTAGCCTATGTCCGTCTCCTGGTTCCCAACTATCTCTGTACCAAAATTCATCAAAATCGGTTTAGCCATTAAAGCGTGAAGAG
This sequence comes from Ochropleura plecta, assembly GCA_905475445.1. Lineage (NCBI taxonomy): Eukaryota > Metazoa > Arthropoda > Insecta > Lepidoptera > Noctuidae > Ochropleura > Ochropleura plecta. The sequence continues at coordinate 3,799,367 of FR997731.1, read as the reverse complement.
GTAACAAACAAACAAACTCACTTTCGCTTTTATAATATTAGTAAGGATTTCATCTTTTTTTATTATTTTGTCGTACACACGACGACAGGTCAGCCTATTCTAAACTATTATAACCTGATCTCTGTACTACGGATCGCACACCATCTTAGAGAGATCAGGTTAAAATGGTGTTGAGTAGGTTGATGTGCCGTCGTGTGTACAAACCCAGTGTGTGATTCTGTAGGTCAAAAGTACAAAACTGCATCAAAGTAAATCATTGTTTGTTATCTATAAATGTTTTACATGACAAACAAAGGATAATAAAAATGGTCGTTTGATCAGAGTTCAATGTATTTCTTGAAATTATATTATTAGTCAGAGTGTAATTCATTGGTGAAGGTCATACGTCATGTTCTCTGTAATAAGTTAACCTTTGCACTTGCCGTTTTGTTCGAACTTTGTCTGTAGATTTTAAATGGCAACCTTGGACTAGCCCTTGCAAACACGTAGTGCTATTTATTCTGTGGCGCTACTGATGAGCAAGTAGGTAGTAGTAGTCCCAGTTTCCCCATTTCATGGAATGGGGAAACTGGGAATTGAAATATTTTCAATTCCCAGTTTGGACAAACCATAGATATCAGAAAGTTTGTAATTAAGTAGATAAACCTCTAAAATAACAGTTTGAATAAAAAAAAAATTATGCTAGCTGACCAGATTAAATAAGTTCTTTTTTCTTTGTGGCATTGAGATAAAATAACGTTGTGACATGACATTGCAATTCAAGATGCCATATAACACATCACAAAAGAGTTCGGTAGTATACCTAACCACACATTTTAACAGTTTTTAATATTTCTATATGGCAAACAGTTACTGGGTTTTTCAATCAGGGATTTTTCAGTAGCTATCCAGTCTGGATTTTTACCCAATTGATCTCAACATGCTCTGCCTCTATAACGTTATAAAAATAACGGGCAAAATTTGTTTCTTACATTTTCCTCATTCCTCCTCATAACATGATCAAAACAAGTACATACAAATAAAAAGTTAATCGAATGATAAACTCACTGCTTAACATAATTTATTGTTGCAATAGTCATAAACACAATAATACCTTTTTTCATGAGTGTGGGGCAAATCACAAACGGAGCGATGAGCGCATAGAAATCTATGGTCTTGTAAGAAAAACATGAATTCGAAACCGTTGTCAAAACTTTTAACCTTTTTTTTACGGATGGGAAATCATCAAATAACTTCCCCCGCTCTGGGCGGAGCGGAGGGTAGTGTTAAACTTTTACTGACTAAAACCCACCCATGTTAAGGAACATGGATGGGTTTTGTCCTTTATGTTCCAGGGCCGCGGTATCTCTTTCGAAAAACCCGCAACCCCGGCAGGATACTTTTAACCTTATATTATAAATTAATAATCGAAGCTTTTAACATTTATTTTCTAACTTAGTGTCTATTTTTAAAGCTACTTCTTGATTTTATCCTGTTTCTAAGGAGACAATTACTTAGGTTTTATCTTAAATAAATAAATATAAATAAATATCTTGGGACAACTCACACACGGTTATCTGATCCCAAGCTAAGCAGAGCTTGTGTTATGGTAACCAGACAACTGATATACATACTTATATAATTTATAAATACATACATATTATAGATAAATCACACCCAGACACAGAACAAACAATCATGCTCATCACACAAAGTTTGTCCTGGGTGGGAATCGAACCCACGACCTCCGGCTCAGCAGTCAGGGCCACTAACCACTAGACCAACAGGCCCGTCAAATAATAATCTTGAGCGATAGCAAATAATATATATTATATATGATAGGGATATTAAAAAAAAAATTAATACCCTTTATCACTGACTTTGATAATAAATAGTCACAAAGAATTGCATGTTCCTGAACCATCTAGACTTCATAAGTTTGACATTTTCGTTAGCAACAACGTAAGAAAAAAACGTAGAAAATTTTCAGTAAAATATATGACAATACAAATTTCTCATGAGAAAACGAAGGCAATACTTACCATTTACAAAGAAAAATACCAACGCAATGTCTACTGTAACTTTGAAACCGATTTCAGAATATTCTAATTTCCGAGATTATGAACTAATTTCACCTGAATCGAGGTAATCAGACATTTGAATGATACTTAGTTTTTAGAGATCCGTATTTTAAAGGGAAAAACGTTGTTGTCCGTCGACTGTCAAGACTATCTCAGGAACACGTAGAGGTATCGAGTTGAAATTAAAACCATATACTCAACTCTGTGGTCCTTTGGAGCTGCCATATAAGTTAACGCAGTCAAAGCATATGGCTATTTATGTCGTGGCTATTTTTGTACGGAACTCTCCTCGGTGCGCGAGTCTGGCTCGCTTTGGGTCGGTATTTTTCTGTTGGACCAAAAGGTTTTCTCGTGAGTCATAGAAAATGTATCAAGATTAACACGCTTGGCAGAAATAGAATCAATAAGTATTTAGCAATGACCATGTCTAACGTCGAAATATTTATTGTGAACAAAAAATAAGTAAAGCCATTTAAAATATACTTATTTTGTTGTTTGTTTTAGAATTACAAAAAATACTTGCGTCAGTGTTTTTTTTTTAATTTGCACTATTATCAAAGATATTTTTTTGGGTTTCCGAACCACAAAATGTAGAAACAAGAGATCACACTTTTGTCTGTCTGTCTGTCTTTAAAGAGCTTTTATCTCGGGAACGCGGTATCGAGTTGAAATTACTATCAAATACTGAGGTCTGCGGTTCCTTAGAACCGTAAAAACAATCGTCTAGGTCTACGCAATGAAAAGTATGGCTACAAAAAAATGTGTTTGAGTTTTAAGCTCCAGTTGTGATGCTGGTGGTCTCGACTAAATGAAACTCCCTTTTCGAAATAAAGACTGTATAATATGGACTGGGTAGTTTACAAATAAAAATGGCCACTGTATGCGCACGCTAAGTGATGGCAAGCGAGTGTCCCTCGGTATGGTCGAGGGCCTAGCGTTATGTGGGGCGTTCAGATGACGTAGGATCATACGCCGCGATCCCACTGGCCGGCGCGGTGTGAAGATCCAGAACAAAATGTGATTGCAAACTTAATTGCAGTTGGTAAACTAACCGCGTCCCATGTATGGGGACAACAGTTTTCCAACGGCATAGTTAAGTTTTCCCTTCAATACACTTTACTTTTTCGTTAGAACAATGTTCGGTACTTTCATTAGTAAACTACAAGTTGGTACGGAACCCTTGGTGTGTGAGTCCGATTCGCACATGTCTTGTTTTTTTATCATAGTTTCTTTTTCGTCTTTCCAGCCAAATCTCTGCGCTACTCGGTATACAATGGGCCCCCGTGGACATACCGATGACGCGCCGGCTGCAGACCCTGGCTGCCTTCGTCTGGATCTACCTCATACTCTTCGGAGAAGCTGTCTCGATATACCTATACATACAACTGGTGTACTCCAGGTTCTGGTGGATGGGGATACTATATGGAGCCTGGTTCATCAATGATATTGATATTTGTAACCGTGGTGGAAGAGCGTGAGTATTTTATAAGTTGGATAACTTGTGCTTCTTTGTTTTGTTTCTCCTTCAGCTTGAGAAACCAAAGCGCGATAAAAAAACAGTAATATCTTAGTTTCATAACTTGATTAATGACTAAAATACTTACTTCTAGTAGTTAAAACATTAGGATTTGCTGCATGAAAACAGTGAGACAACGTTTTTTTTAATAGTTCATTGTTTTATCTTAGGTACTTACCATACGAAAAAGAAAGAACATAGAATAAAACTTTAGCTTAAGAATATCATAATTATAGTATGAATAATTATATACTATACATAATAAGTATTATATAGTAATTAATAATTAATATTTTTTTCTGTTTTACAACCTACCACTGTTAGTCTCTCCATCACCCAAAGGTTGAGTTCTAGAAAATGCCTATGGCTAATGCCATAGGCATTTTCTAAGAGTCCGCCTCTGTACTTTGTGCTTTAAATAAATAAATAATTATTATAATATGGTAGGTATATGGTCATATTCGTTGTAAAACGTGAAATACACTCTGTTGCGGGATTAGATCAAAGTAATATGTGTTCTCACTGCTGTAGTGAAAAGTTATGTGTGTTACATGAGAACAAATTAAAGCTAAATTATTTGCATCTCGTGTCATTGAATTCCTCGCAGCCGCGTAGGATTCTACTTTAGAAACCCTCGCTGCGTTCATGATTCAATCATAGAATCTATCGCTTGCTCGAGACTCAAAATCAGCACTCGCTCCAAAAATGACTTTACTGTCTTGTTGCAGCGTAGAGATGTGTCGTTTGATTCACGTGTGAATTTGACACCGTTGTTCTCGGCTCCCTAACACCCTTGCCTAACAGCTCACTTGTGAAATCTGATCGAACGCAATAACCAAGTTTCTTCACTGAATCAAATCAATAAGTGTATAACTGTTTGTCCGACAGATAAATTACTATTCAAACCTAACAAGAAACATGGGTCAACCAACTGCACGATAGTCAGTAAAATAATCAAATCATCAGATTTTATAACTAAACTATTGTAATTCCAGGTCTCAATGGGTTAGAAGCTGGACATGGTGGCGTTACCTCTGCGACTACTTTCCTATCCAACTCGTAAAAACTGTCGACTTAGACCCTTCTAAAAACTACATGTTTGCTTGCTTTCCTCACGGTGTATTGTCATTGGGAGCCTTTGGAAGTTTTTGTACCAACGCTACAGACTTCCACAAACTATTTCCTGGTTTAACCAGTCATTTAATAACATTAGGAGGCCACTTCTTGATCCCATTCTTCAGAGATTTGGCTCTAGCTCTAGGAATCTGTGCCTCTTCAGAGCAAAGTCTCCTACATTTGTTGGATAACAAGAAATATCAAGGAAACTGTGCGTGCATGATCATTGGTGGTGCTGCTGAAGCGTTGGATGCTCATCCGAAGGAATATAAAGTGATTTTGAGTAGAAGAAAGGGATTTGTTCGAGTTGCTATGAAGTCTGGGTAAGATCTGTTTTTAATAGAAACGTAGAATAGAATAGTTCTTTATTTGCACAGGTAGTAGGTACAAGATACAGATGTCTACTAACTATCTTTAACTAAGGCATGCAAACAGTTTTAGCTACATTATTAAAAACTCATTTGAATACACAGTCATTCAAATCAATAAGTTAATCATGTCAAGATGAATAAGGTGAATAATTAGAAATAAGGAATCTATACTAATATTATAAAGCTGAAGAGTTTGTTTGTTTGTTTGAAGTCGGTTAATGATTATAGTGCCATTTTTAGGAAGCTTGACATTATACAGGGTGGAATTTTGTAATGGCACCTAAAGGGGAAGTACTCTTAGTACTTTAGATAGAAAATTTTCTTACATTAATAATAATAATTTACAAACATTCCTTTATTTTTGAAAAGAAAGAAAACGGCATTCAAAGATTTTTAAAAAATCGCTTGCCGCACTCGGTAATCGAACCGACTAAAATCTGTAAAAGTTGCATCCTGTACTTTTATTGCATCGATCGTTAGGGTCAATAAGGATGAAATCTCTTTAACAAACTTCATAAGTTAAATGAAAGGAAAACAATGAAATCTTAATGTCAAGCTTACTAAAAATGGCACTATTATCATGTTCAAGGTTTTTACATAGTTAAAATAAAATATAAAATTTTTAGTTTAAGTCGTATTTATTCGTAAGTAGCTTCGTCGTTTTATTGTGCAACTAATGAGGAGTTTATTGTTGGTACACTTACTTGCTCATTAAGAAACAAATAAGATAATCAAGAAAACATTTGTCTATGCTGCAAAGTATAGTGGATATCCATTAGCATAATGGCGATGACAACATAATTCCTCTGTTTAGTTATATCTACTTTTTACACAAGCGCTTGGGAATATTTCGCAACCGCTTGTGCGTGATATCATGTTACCGACTTGGTGTCCTCGGTGACGTTTCCGGCACGAAGCAAAATATTGTAGGTACAAGTATAGGTGACAAAAAGATTAGGGCCACTGCTTATCTTATGGTGCTGGGTTTGTTTGCCGGATTGGGCAAAGTGTTATTGGGTTATTTCCATGAGGAATTTCTCAGTAGCAGCCACGGAGTCTAGATTTGAGCCCGGTTGACTTTGACAGCCAGAAGCTCTCCTCTATTTTATGGGACTTTTAAAAAAAATATGATTAAATAGAGTGTCCATGGAGTTTCTTGCCCATTCTTCTCCATAGAGATCTACATTTTGAAGTGGGCAACTACAGAACTTTCACAAGTTATTCTGTCTTGTGACTGGGACTGTATCTTTTTTTGTTTTAATGACATTCAAAAGTGCCTGTAATGGTCTAATTAAAATAAATGCTTTGATTTCGGTTTTGAAACTTCTGGGTAACACTTCCAGGATTACAGGCATCATGTTAATCTCGTGATAAATAGCGCTTTACTGGATCTTGATATCAAACTTAGAATATTCGGCAGAAGCCTCTTCTCAAAATAGTGATGATAAAACCACTGAACAAAACGTTCACTCAATTTTGAAATTGTCTTCTGACAGACAAATGTGTTGCTGGGGAGTTTGTTCCGCCACTTCTTCTTCCCAGCTAAAACACTAGGAAGTGGTGAAGGGCAGGGCGTTTTTGTGGGACTGTCTCTTGTAATGTGACGTTCAAAAAGTGCTGATGATACTTAATCGCTTTTCGCACACGTCGAGACTCGAGCCTAATTTAAATATATGCCTTTTTTATTTTGATTTTTCAGAGCATCCTTGGTGCCAGTATTTTCATTCGGGGAGACAGACCTGTTCCGCCCCCCGAACAACCCTGAGAACAGCTTACTGCGCCGGTTCCAAGAGCAGGTGCGGAAGTATACCGGGATCTCGCCCATGTTCCCCATGGGAAGGGGGCTGTTCCAGTACTCCTACGGGGTGCTGCCTATGAGGGCACCTGTTACTGCTGTTGGTGAGTTTCAGTCATAATTTAGAGCAAGTTTGAATGCAAGGATTTAGAAATGTAATTTTAGATATTTTTTTTCATATACTTTGCTCCACACTAGGAATTTCTCCTGTATCGTGGGTGCGTTTATAAACATTTAAACTCACATACACAAACAGCCAGACCCGAAACAACTACCTGTACGTCATACAAATATTTGTTCCGTGCGAGAATCGAACCCGCGACACGCAGCGCAGTAATCGATCGGTCTACCAACCGTGCTGTCTTCAATTTAATATTAAAAATTAAATAGAACAGTCATTTCTAAGTAAGTCTTGTAACAATTTGCGAACAAAAATTGTAGGCTAGTCTTGCTTGTAACTGGAATTATTCTTTTGGTTTTAACGCTAGTTTCGAAAACCTCGATACACCGTGTGTTTTAGAATTCATCATTATTCTCTTCCAACGCACCGACCCCAATTTATTAAGGGTCGGCGCAGCATAATATCTTCTTCTTCCTTACTTCTCTATTAGTTGTCATCTCAACAGCCATGTTCTTCCTAGCCATATCATCCTTTACAAAGTCCAGTCCATCCACTAACAAAGACACATTCACACATTTCACATTGCCCCACACTAGAAATTTCTCTTGTGTCGTGGCCGCATTTACAAAAAATCGCATACCTACCGTATAAATACCGTGTAATCGTCATTAATTTATATCTTTATTTATTTCTAGTTGGAGCACCAATGGAAGTAAAAAGAAACTTGGAGCCAACAAACGAAGAAATAGACGCAGTACATGCAGAGTTCACACAACGCCTGAAGACACTCTTCGAAACTGAGAAGGTCAAGTACTTAAAGTACCACGAAGAAGCCCGACTAGTCATCACGTAGGCATGAAGGTCTTGCCGCATATGATCAATACTGTTCTTGTCAAATTAAGTCCATAGCCCACTCTTAGTAAAGTCGACGTGTAATTTTATTTATTGCGTCATTCTGAATGCTACTTTGTCCAGGGGGTCTAAAATGGCCGCTTTAGCAGAATCATAATAGTATAATAATATGAATTACGATAATTTATTCATTCATTATACTTACAATACATTTTTAAATATTTCTTTAAAAAATTAATAGAAAAACATTTAAAAATATAAAAATAGGTCTCCGCCGGTATCAGGAGCAGGGTCCAAGCTACCGGTGGTTAGGGCTCCAGAGACAGGAACCTCCTCACAATGCGGGCCGTATCGAGCAGTACTGCCTTCTGAATCAGGCCCTTAATCCAACCGCCTGATGAGACCTTCGAGAGATGGTCGTCGATGCTCTTGGCCATCAGGCCATTGGCCGCAACTACTATCGGCACAATGACAGCCGAGCTCACATTCCACATATCGTAATAACGATAAAAATTTTGAAAGACGTAGTGGATATTGTGACCATTTTAGACATCCAGCACAACAGATGTGCAATTCACTTCGGTTATACCTGCACGAATTATTTGAATTGTAATAAACCTACTGGCGTCCCTGCATGGGCCATGCAGTCGCCTAGAACGAACGAGTTTCTCATATATAGTTGCACTAGGCATGATTTGAAATTGGTTTTGGGTATGGGATGTCGGTTTTGTAAATGAATACTTTCTTCTTGTGCATTTGTTTACCGATCTTTTCTAAAACAATTCCTTATTTTCTGACTCATAACAAAACATGCCAAAATAATGAGTAAAAAGTTTGTTCATCATTGAAAAGTACCTAAATGTTTCATCTGTAATGTCGCTGCAAACTACAGGCTTTCCGAGACATCAACGCGAAAAGAACATAGGCCAATAAAACTCCCTTTGAACAAACATAAACGTCAGTCTTCTTTCTAAAAAATAATTTACCAATTAGGAAAAATTCCTACATGAAAATATAATAATTATAATAGGTTTTTTTTATGGAATTTATTTTTGTAAACATTATTATAAATATTTCCATTACACTATCAGTTAATTTAGTAGAAATACTAATGCCTTTATAATAGACTGATTGATATTATTGTATGAATTAGTTATAAGTTTGTTATAAATAAGCGGGTAGATGAATAAAAATGTTTTTATATGTTATATAAAATGTTGTTGTTTTCTTTATTATCATGAAATTAAGATAGGGTGGGTGGCCGTAGTTAGACGTGTTACCTAGAATACTATGGGAACACGAGTCGTTTCGACATAGCGTAGGGCGTGTTCCGATATCAAGTCCATTACGGGGAGGCGTCACGCAAACGTCACTATTACCAACTTTTTTTTTCCTTTGCACCACACTGGGTTTATCCTGTATCGTGGATGCATTAACAATCATTTAAACTTAAATTCAAAAACAGACTCGGAACAACTCGGCTGCCCAAATTCAACACCTAGTAACAGGTGATTTGAAAAAAAAAAACGGTCGTTGGCATTTTTCGACTTAATAGACAGTATCAAAACGATGTGGACCTTAAAACACCCAGTTTTATACGTAATTTTGACGTGATAACGTCTTTAAAATCGTTTTAGTCGGGTGACATGTTCAGAAACTTGTGTCACACCAAAACCTCACAAGCGACATTTCATAAAGATGGTAGCGCCATCTGTTACTTGGCTCGAAAAAAAACTTTAAATTAGTACTTAATTTCATTTTAGATGTCACTACTGGTGATAACTTATATCACCAATAAGACGTTATCACGTAAACATCTCGATCGTAAACCTACTTTACAAACAACCAATTTTTTTTTAAATAATTTAGCAAGTCTAAGCAATTTGGCGTGATTACGAAAATTTCCTTGAAGTACAAATTTGAAACTTAGTATGTCAAAATACAAATTTAAAACCAACCAACTCAAGCGACTTACTAAGTTATGAATTTGAAATACCAACTTGCTATGTTTTGAATTTGGCGCCGATTGTAAAATAGATGAAATTTCGTTTAGTAAGTCCAGTGTCACCGGCGCACGAGTGTTTCGCTCCGTGTTAAAAATAATCAAATGAATAATTGTAGTAGTACCTAATTGTATTTACAGAGATAATAATTTTAACTAATGCGGTCGCTACAACGCCACATACCTGAATCTTCTTTACTTTTTGCCCTATAGAACAAAACGGGACTTTACCAACACTTTACCCAAGCTATTTAACTAATACTTTCTGCCTTATTATTTGCCTTTTTGGTTTCGGTGTTGGTTGCGTGTTAGCTTTGTTCTTTTTTTCCGCTTTCAGAGCAAATAATTAAGCTAAAGCAGATACTGGCCAAACTGTTATCAACTACAACAACCCTATCCCTGGGTCATCAGCCGAAAATATAACGATCTGTGATAGTATCGTTTCTGATAGTAACCTTGGATTTGTTACTGCTTATTTGAGTGATGACTCCGTAGCTGATCCCGATTATATACCTTTGGTAGTACAAAAACCTGCCCTACAGCTGTTTGACGATAATTCCGAAGATTCTTTTCAAGATCTAGATCTCCTAGATCAGATCCTGGGGCTGTACCAGAAATGCCAATTTTCATTGCTACTTATTCAAAAACAATTATTTTCATCGACTCTGAACAAGCAGAATATGCCTGCCACCAGCTCGGTTCACTGTTAATTGTCCAGGCTCTATATTTGATACGGTACATTAATCGAAATTTCAGATAATCCCAAAGAAACAGCAAAGGTTATAAAAAAATAAAACGATGCATCCCATGATATCTAAAATGTGCGACACTATTCCTCCACTTTCAAATACTATCCCCCGAGGGGTGAAATCATCGAAGATAGATGGTATTGTTTCAAAATTAGTCCCCCTAATGCCATTGAACAGAAGAGAGTTTTGGCTGAATCTACCCACGAGTGACAACTCAATTGATTTGCAAACTGATGGTGAAATCGTTCCCAATAACAACGAATAGTTCATTATCAATAAGAACGATTTTAGCAGTTTATTTTTTAGTTGAACTGTTGAAAGTGTGAGTCATGTTTAAAAAGAGTCCTTTGAAGTACGTTAATAAATATATTTTTATAAGTCAACAGGGTTTTTATTCAAAACCTGCATTCATAGGTACTTTTGGCTAATTTTTTAATCTTATAAACACTAAAATGTATACAATGAATTTGTTTAGTCTTCACGTTTACCATAGAAAATCAAATTGATAACCTACTAAGCAGACTTACTAAGTTTTGATATTGTTTTTACATTCACATTTGGGTAAATTCACAAATAAAAATAAAGTATGAGCGATTCAAGTGTAACTATACTCTAAAATTATTGCAAGTATAACAAACTAAAATGTCAACAATATAACACAACTTTTCGCCAAACATCCAAATCTCTATCTCTTTTAGTTTCTTCCGGCGAACCAATCAAAGTGGCGGACCAGTTTTTTGGCTCTCCTGAACATTTTTGTTGGAACGAGTTACTATGTTTTGATTTTAAGCAGCCGAACTATCTATAGGTCATACAAATATTTTTTCCGTGCGGGGATCGAACCCGCGACACGCAGCGCAGCAGTCGATCGCTCAACCACTGCGTCAACCGTGCCGTCATTTATCGTCAGGTTGAACTGCGAGAAGCCATTCATAAAAAAAAGAAATACTGGACTCATTTGCTCAATATTCCGTCGTTCCATCGACAGACATGGCCAGCCCGCTGCTACTTTAGCAAATATATGAATAAAAACAATATAGTTTTACTATTTTTATTTATTTTATATATTTACATTTTATATACAACGTTAACATTAACGAATGCGCATGTCTTAGCGCACGACTCATTTGAGCATATTTTTATTACTCGGCTATGAACACACAAATATATTACACGACACGTGACACAAAGAAGTTCCTATCCTTCACAGGGAACGGTATTTGTAAGAACTTTCTAGAAAACCTTTCTCCTGGACCATGGATTGCTCCAGATCTGACAGTTTATCTCATGCAAGGGTAAAAAGCAGCAATTACTTGGTTACTTAAGATACCTTGATACTCCTTAGTTCACGTATTTATTCCCTACCATTTATTTATTCTGTTTCGTTCTTAAAATCCTGCTATATGTGTTCCTCGTCTTTTCTTCTTCAGCGTTCATTAATTTGTTTGTTTGTCGCCACATTTGTGCGTTCATAGCCAACATGCCTCCCTTATGTTTCATGATGAAGGTATCATTATAATTATACACAATAATATACAATACGAGCGGGAATGATACAGAGTATATCGGGCATGTTACTACGTTACTTAGAAATAACACATTGATGATGGTGAAGTACTAGAAAGTGAAGATTTTGATGGTAATGCAATAAATTGGGAGATGATACATAGCTAGAATATGAAAAGCGGGAGTGTCTTTGGCTATGAGCAATGTAACACATGAATAAAGAAAGAAGATAAAGCATTAACAGATTATAGAAAATATGAATTTTCTAATCAGTGTGAAAGGGAATCACACAACCATCAACGTTTTTATAATAATAATACAAGTATCTAACATCGATCAAACTATTTTCGCACAACAATAAAATATAAAATTTAATAATGAAGGAAATAAACATAATGAAGTATCGTAGTACCATGCGGGCGTCAGTCCAGCTCCCGCCCATTGGACAGTCACTCGAAAAAAATGAGCTCTAAAACAAAATCACCGACAAAACAACTATAAAACTCATTGTAACATACAATTTACGAGACAGCTATTATAAACACGCGGCAAGATTTTACTACCGGAATATTTTTAAAAACGTATTTTTAAAGACGCCATGTCCCAAATACAAAGACGATAAAAATTATCTCTATCGATAAGTAACATTGTTCGAGAGCTCAGAAAACTCAAACACAAACTTAACAAAGGCTCAACGAAACCTAAAAGGCCAAAGACATTAAGTAACAAGAAGACATTATCGGTGAAAAATCATTGTATTGAACACGGATTGGATAATGGAAAACGGTTACATCTCACACTATATTTCCATACAGATTTCTACCGAGAATACAGTCTTAACGAAAAGGTCGTACTTCAAAATGCCATTAAACAAGAAATGAAGGTCACTATCGAACCGATCCTAGATCAGATAAAATCTTCAGTCCAATCCAGTGTTTTCGTCGTCCACTAAAATCTCTATAAAAGTTTGATCCCAAGAATGTAAACGTAAAGTAGATCCTTAGTCCATGTCTGAAGAAAGTTTAGTATCGGTGGATCGTCAAGGACTAACTGATCATATGTGTCGAAATCGGATGTAATCTGAGCCGTAAGGCCGATAAGTCACAATCTATATAAAGAAGACTAGAGTGTTGTGAAGCTCACGCTTGCTTCGGATGCGGCGCAGGCGCAGGAGGGGCGGGCTTGAAGCATTGCATGAGGAAAGCTGTGTACATCACAAACGCTATTGAAAGCGCTATCAAAGCGTACATGAAGATGTTCAGCTCTGGTTGTCTGAATCTGTTCTTTCGGAGCCACTCAAGTACTTCGTCTTCGGACATGAGGTCTCCTGTAAGTTTGGACAAGATGAGGATTGATGCGTTTATCTCAGTAGTCCAAGAATTGAAAAAAGGTTTCCAAAGTCATTAAGCCTCATTAATAAGAAGGAACCTTTGAAATTAGTTCGGTAGACGATAAAGAAATTTGTTTTTAGTCTTGTGTCACCTTTTTTGTTAACTACCTTTGTTTAATTATCTTACCTCTGTATATACTAGGGAATCTCTTCCTGAAGTACACAATAGCTGGCAATTTGGTGACTCCCCACTTGCGAGCATAGCGCGGGTCTTGCATCTTCACGAACGTGATGTCTAAGTTATCAGTTTCACTGTCAATGTTCTCCAATTTGTCTAATACCGCCCGACTCTCCGTTGATTTCTCATCTAAAATCACCAAGATTAGTTAAAAGACATGTTTACCTAAGATGATAATTATCATTAATTGTAGACTATGCAGGTGATTAAGAAATGTCATACATTACGGGCACAATTTCGAATCACAAATGCAACATGGGGTTTTAATTGCTATGATTAAGCGTTAACTCAACTACGGGATGGGAGTTTTCCGTGCGGGGCGAGGGAGTTCTAAAAGCCCTAGCTGCGTTCGAGTTTTGAAATAGCGCCTGTGAAGTAAGACACCCGATGCAATCCTTTCCTATACTTACAGAAGTAAACCGCCAAAAATTCGTTTTCCTCCAGCAATTTGTCCAACATCTTACGGTTTACCTCCTCAATTTCGTTTTTGATTTCAAAGACGTCCTGAGATGTCAACCATTGTAGGATCCTGTCCACTTGGTGAAGGTCTCCATCGTACAGCATGGGTATTTGCTTACGGAAGTATACCAGAGAAGGTATATTGACAATGTTGTACGTAGCAGCTGCTTCATGGCTGGCGATCTTAACGAAATCAATACCAAATTGGTCGACTTCTCCATCAATTTGTTCTAGAGATTCAAGGATTTCTTCACATTCTGCACAGTCTTCATCGTCATCTAAAATAAAATTGAGGAATAAAATATTTGTATTTTATATTTCCTTCTTATAGAATTCTCTATAGACTTTATACTTACAGAAAAAGACAACCAACAGATGTGATTCATACAGCAATCTCTCCAACATTCTATCGTTGACAGATTCAATTTCATCGGCTAGTTCTCTGTTTTCATCATCAATGAGCCATTCTAGGATAGACTCTTCGTTTTGTAAATCACCTTCGAATAGAAGAGGGTTGCCGTTCCTAAAAACAATATTTCCTCATCATAATATAAAAAATCAACATTTTTCTTCACCCAGGTACATATGTGTTATATTGGCAGTATTTTTCTTACCTGAAATATACCATAGCAGGAAACGTTTTGATTGAATATCTCTTGGCGAGTTGTGGGTCTTGAATCTTGACCATGTGAATACCGTAAACATCGCATTCATCGTCAATGCTTTCGAGCCCGTCCAGAATGTGGTCGCAGATATGGCAGTTCAATTTGTCTGGTGGTATGGAAAATATTAATATTATAGTCTACTCTAGTGATGACAAAAATTAAACCTCAATATGCGATTGTTAAGTATCTCATACTTACAAAAGTATACAGCTAAATACTGTGTGTCTTCAACCATCTTTTCCAACATAACTCTAGTAATAAGTTCGATTCGATCTTCAGTTTTCTGAGTGATCAACCACTGCAGTACTTCTTCTTCTTCAGCCAGAGATCCTTCATACACATTCGGCACGTTGCTCTCAAAGTACACCAGTACTGGGAAATCTGTCACTCCGTAAGATTCAGCAATCGAATAGTCTTGAGTCTTAACGAACTTGATTTCGTGTCTATCGCAGTCATCATCGATGTTCTCCAGTTCTTCCAATATCCCGGCGCATTGCTCGCAGTCCAGGCTATCTGTAACATCCCGATCTGATGCCAATTAAAGTGTAATAACATTTTGTGAGCAAACCTCATTGGATGGACAAACTGTTCGGTACTATTGAGTGCGCTATGGGTAATTTAAACTGTGCTGGCTGCTACAAAAACCAAAACCAAAATATCATTCTTAATGCGTTTGGTAAATTAGAATTGAGATGCGATTGTGGGCTTAGGCACTTCACAGACTTGGCTCAAGTGGGTGGACTTAGGGACCATACTAACTAATCATCACTAGACCTTAATGTACCTATCGATCTTAGTGCGATCATGCTACATGCAACAAAAGTATTGGCTACACAGACATAGGGTCATTAGAAATGTTTGCGATTGTGAGGGAACATTATTATTGCCAAAGAGCACGGCGCTAAGGGGATAGGAGTACCCTCTGGATCCAGTCCCTCTTCCTCCTCGTGTTCTACAACTTTCTTTTTCGATGCTCTTTTCTGCAATTTCGATGTGCACATTTCACATAACGTTTTGTTCCCTAATAAAAAGCAAGAGGCATTAATAAAATATACACGTTTTGCTGTTAATTTTATGTACAATCTTTAATTTCTTCTTATTTCTTCAGGTTTCTTTAATATTAAACAATTGATTAGGTTGTGAACACTTAGCAGTTTAAAATTAGCTGTGTAATGTATGTGCAGTACAAAGTGTATGATTCCCGCTCTAGCATGCAACTTACAGAAGTAAACGGCAAGTGATCCGGACTCTTCTATCAGGTCTAGAAGATCTTGACCTTCAAGAGCTTCTATAACATCACCAGCTGGATTTTTCTGAGTTAACAACCAACTTAAGAGTTGTTGTTCGTCATATAGATCTCCTACAAAAAAAACATGGTTTAAGTCATAGCCATGGTCAGCTGTTAACTCAATTTCAGCAAGGAGGCTTGATCAGAATAATTTAGAACTTTACCAGAAATTAATCGATCTAGTTTGACTAATATTGTATTTAAAGGCCATAGAAACAATTTTACCAGCATAAATAACAGGATCCTTTGAGCCCATCTTGAAGAACAACACCGCAGGCAGAGCGAACACACCGAAGTCCTTAGCCATTTGCCTATCATCAATCTTCACAAAGTTGATGCCAGAATCATCAGCATCGTCATCAATGTGCTCAATTTCAGCTAGCACTTTAGGACACTGTTTGCAGTCATTACTGTCTAAAACATGTGTTATGTGCAATACAATTGGATTTGTGAGTATCAGCTTTTTTTAAGAACTTACATAGTAAACTAGAAAAAAATTATTCAAAGTGTTCTGAAACTTCTTCTAAGAATTATAAAAACAGCCAGTATTAGACAGGTGTGGTGTTATTTAAGGGTTTGAATATTAAGCTAATTTTTCTTTCTAGTTCAGTTTGATGGTCTGTACCACCCTTAAATTTGAGCAAACCTTTTTAATACACGCTGTATTTGTAACTAAAAAGATCACTCACAAAAGAATACCGCCACGTAATCCGAGGTCTGCCTAATCTTCTGAAACATTTTCTTATTGACTTTTTCGATATGATCTGTCAGTTCCATGTTTTCAGGGTTAGTCAACCAA